>OX463810.1:6810000-16810000 GCA_949825045.1 Argyresthia goedartella | reverse complement strand
GGGCATAGGGAGACTGTTTGATCGATGAGGTTCCGCGGATGGAAATAACAAATTCAGAACAAAGTTAAACCGGTGTCAACACAGATAACCTATCCTGTTGATATTTTGACATTTGAGTGTTGTCGGGGACGCGCGAAGAGATCAAATTACAGTCTAAAGTCAAATTAAAGTTCATTGTTTAGGACCGGGTAGTTTGTTTTGCTTTGCCTTGGGTCAGTTTGGATTCAAGTTGCATCTTTAAATTAAATGTAAATTTCGCTGGAGGTCTAATGTGTAGGCTGAGTCAAATATATATGATTAGGCTCAGTCGAGGTTGTGCTGAGGTCAGTGGAATTCATAGATCGGTATTTATCGAACTATGCACTTCGCTATGGTGAGGGTTAGATCTCCTAAAGCGCTAATGACAACGTTTCGATAACATCCAGCTCAAATTGCGCAGAGTTGAAGGTTTCAAAACGTTACGGACCTTTTGAGGTAACCGCTAGTTCAAACCCATTTCGGAAAATCAAATCGTAATTGTGTAAACCGGTCTATTCGGATCGTTATTGCCGTAAACTAAATATATAATTGGAACCACCACTAGCCGCTACTAGCGAGCACATGAAATATCATTGAGTACTCACGTCGTAAAACTACGACGGATATCTATACGATATCCCAAACGAAATTATAAATTGTGGTCGACCACTAAAAGAAGTTCCAAGCGCCCATATATACAAAAAATAAATGGTACCATCACACAAAATACAACAACGATCGATCTGGCGCAATACACCGCTAACTGATGCGAAATACCGGCTTGCGGACATATATGCTTTCTCTGTCTAACTTGAAACTGTAACTTCCTGAATCAATCTTCCGTTCGACTATTGTACGCCTAACGAACTTCTCAACTAACGAGAAATTCGGACTTATCATTCTTAACTTACAAATTTTACAGCTGAATCGGTACATCTCTTTTTGGGGTAGATAGAATAGACGATCATAGCTACTGATAGCGGTGGCTCGACCTTAGCCTTTAATGCCGTTACATGGGAAATGTTGTAAGGTTCTTGCGTAAAATGCATTATCATGCATTTTTGAAAATAAATTTACTAGCTATAGTTTGTCAATTGTCAATTTCTTAAAAAACTCTTAAGGAATCTGTGCGTTTTAAATTATAAATTGCTCGAATAACTCTTTTCGGTAAAATAGAAATAGTTTGAATATCCGCTGCTTTCCCCCACAACAAGATACCATACCATCACACTATGAAAGTAACTAAAATATACTAGCCTAGATGTAATTGCTCGAATAGCTCTTTTCTGTAAAACAAAAATAGTTTGAATATCCGCTGATTTCCTTCACAACAAGATACCATAGGACATGATACTATGAAAGTAACTAAAGTATTCTTAAGCGTCACAATACCGTCGCAGATTTCTAACTTATTAAAAGTCGTCTTTTTGCAAGACGTTAAAGGTAAACACTAAACGCTAATCACCAATGCTGCCATTGGCCGGTCTCGTTCACCATGAACTCAAACGGCATGATCCACTCCTTGGACTTAGCACCTGGCCAGTCCATCTTCACGGGCAGTTTGGTCATGAATTCTGCCATCTTGGTTCGCGCGTCCAACTCTAGCACGGCTCCGAGGGACCACATCATCGAGAATATGAACAGCCGCTCAAGGTGACGGTCTGTGTGCGCCTCTGGAATTTTCAGTGTGAACTCTCAACTAGTGTTGTTTTCTCTGTCGGATAGGTGGGATATATATATTATATACATAGTCAGGTCATAAGTTCTGTCACATGTGCAATATGAAATAATTTAGACATGTTTATTATTTATGTAAACATTTATATAGCAAAATGAACTTAATAAAACATAGATTCTTATGGTAATAAAGTTTATTCAAAATGACCCCCGCGATTTTGAATACATGCCTTTATTCTGCGCGGCCAGTCGTCTATCGCAGCACGAACGAGGTCCATGTCAATATCGGCGGCTGCCTTAATCAAGGATGCCTTGAGTGACTCCAAATCAGGATGAGGCTTTGAGCAGGCCTTTTCCTCCAAGTATTGCCATATCTTGTAATCTAACGGACTCAAATCTGGACTGGAGGAGGGCCAGACTTCGTGCCGGATGAAGGCGATTTCACGCACCGCCAGCCAGTCTTGTGTGCTTTTCGCTCTATGAGCTGGCGCAAAATCTTGTTGGAATACCCAGTGCCTGTTATTAAACATGGTATGAGAAACAGGTTCCACAAGGTTCTTGAGGACTGTATTTTGATACACAACTGCATTCGTTTTTACGCCTTTCTCACAAAAATGTACCTCAGTTAAGCCCCAATAAGAGACTCCCAACCAAACCATGAGCTAGGATGGAAAATGACCTCGTTGGACACGCGGAATACGGTTGCTCGCTTCTTCACTGCTGTGTGCGTACACCTTATCATTTTGTTTGTTGTAGCTCTCTTCCACGGTGAAAATTTTTTCATCCGAAAAAATAATTTCCCGATGTTTTTTTCCCGCGTACCGCTTCAACAAAGCGCGGCATCTCTTCAGTCTCAGGTCCATTAAACGAGCGTCCAAACGATGTCCTGTTTTTCTTCGATATGCCCTAAGCCCTAAGTCTTCATTTAACACCCTTTTCACCGTGGTCCTGCTTAACCCCATCTGAAGGGCCAACAGTTTCTGCTTACGATTTCTTTGAATTCGCGCCTTCACAGCTTTTATCACTGCTGGAGTCCTAACAGAGCGAGGGCGACCACTTCTTGACCTGTCATCTACACTAGAGTCTTCATTGTATCGTTTTATGGTACGATAAACGAATCTTTTGGTTATATTCAAATTTTTCAGTATGTCGAAAATCTGAATTGGCGCGTAACCGCAACGATACAACGCAATAACTGCAACACGGTATTCTTTAAGTGTCCACTCCATATTTAAAAATGAGGAAATTCTAAAAAGTACACATTTTTATTTTCATGAAAAATTCTAAATTCGAATTCAATAAACTTTTTTGTGGCCAGCGTTCTAAATTCAAAAGTTTTTATTGTGTGACAGAACTTATGACCTGACTGTGTATATCGTGAGAACCCATTCCATTTCGAACGCTTCCCATTTCGCCTACTTTTAATTTTTGTGCCAATTCAATAAGTTTCCATTATGACAATGTTTCTAATGACAAGATCTCATGTTGACCACTTCCCATTTCAGTAAAGATCGAATACCCACTTTACTTAACCAACTTTCTTTATCTAGACTTAATAATAAGGGCCGCTAGCTTTAAACAATTAATTCCAGGATTACGTTATCTCGAGCAAAAAATCCGAATGCAAAAAGATCACTCTATATTTATAATCAGTAGCAAAAGAAAACCAATAACTGGCTCCTTCATACTCATAAGTTGACCGCACGCGAGAGAGACAGAAACTATTCTTGATGCCCATGCAGTGCAACGTCAAGTTTTCCTTTGTTGGACTGTATGAAGTTTTCTTGGTGGGTAGTCCTATAAGACAACAATAAATAATGAGCTCTTTTTTTTATTTTTTTATTAATTACAATCATTAAATTAATAATAAACAATAAGCATACTGACCTGGACCCTACACTGCACCTATCTAATTGAAGACCACAGCTATAAGTGACATCACACAAGATAACCTAAAAATGGATCTGCACACTGAACTTTCAAAAGGTATGGACGATATTGTTGCTAATTTCATGGATCGCATGGCCAAGTATGAGAGGGATCTGCAGCTGGCTGCCACCTCTTCCAGCCCCCAGGATATTGGTTGCCTCGCACAACAGTTCCAGATCACTCATCTGGAAATCTCTCGGTGTGTTGAAGTCACAAATTGAGCTTCTGGGTCTGGGGTTTGACAGGCATGAGATAGTGATGCGGCGCAAGGTCCTGCTTGTCCACGACGTGGCCGAAACGCCAGATGAGCAGCCGGTCGCTGTGCTAACTGCAGTGTTGGCTAGCCGCCTCAAGTCCTCCAGAGATTCTCTTGGTGATATTCGAGTGGTTCACCGCTTGGGCGAAAAGGGTACCAAAACTAGGCCTCTCCTTGTTCGCTTTGCATCTTACAAGGCTTGCTCCCACAGTGGTCCAATGTAGAGAAGAGGCAAAAAATGACGTTTGCTAAGTATATGTAAATATCTACAGTAATAAAGTACTTTGACTATTGACTATTGACTCGCAATAAAGTATGGGAGTCGAAGATGGCCCTCAAAGGTTCGGGCATCTCAATAACCGAGTTCCTGACGAAGTCGCGACACGAAGTGTTTATGGCAGCGCGCAAACACTTCGGCGTCAACAACTCGTGGACATCCGATGGTCGAATCTTTCTTCAGCTGCCGAACAAGACTCGCCAGAAGATCGAGTGTTGGGCGGAGTTGCGGCCGCTCTTGAACAAGTTCCCCAGTAAGGAGGCCTCACAGACAGCCGACAAGGGGAAGAAACCTGCTGCGGTTTCTTCGGCGGGCTCCATCAAGGGCGTCGTAACTAGAAGAGGAGCGTTTCAGGCTCGGGCTGCCAAGGTCTTGTGAAGATACCTATGTAATATGTTATGATCGGTTGAATTACAGGCTCACCTTTAGCGGATGACCTACTCGCTAGGGCGTCCAAACTTTTTAGCGTAAAGTTGGGGTCATTTGATCATCCCCCCCCCCTCAAGGTCAAGGTCAGTAGGTCAAGTTCTAATGAATTGCGAACTCCATTCGTCGGCTTCTGCTTAAAACTTTTATTTTTTTGTATTTTACTGTAGTTTCATGCTTTGCGAGGTAGATTGGTTTTACTTTTGTAACTTTTTTTTGTCTCCTTTGACAAATTTATCTTCGGGTCATGTTATTTGTCACGACCACAGAGTACATTATGCTGACATTTTACTTTCATAATTTTCAAAGCGGTGTTCCCGATTCCTGCTAACGATACGCCTTGCGTAACGTAACGATAACGTGCATGTTATTTCATATCATCTATTCTCTCTTGATTTAATCTCGCGCTATTCATGTGTTTTTCTATTTATGTTAATTTAATGTGGTAAGTTAATAGATTCCTTTCACCACTCCTGTGTGGTTGGGGTCTAGGTCGGTATTTATTTATTTATGGCTTGTGTTTAAACGATTACCAAAAACGCACCTATTTTTCTACCAATAAATTCGAAATGACTGCCAGAATGGATAAATGTCCACCAAATTGTGTTTGGATAAATGATCACCAAACTTCTTTTTATGTTTTGTGTATTTTTTGTTGTTCTTACATGTTCAACCTAACACGAAGGCTAAAGGGGGCTTCGCTTCGCTCACTCCCTTTACCCTTCACCTAAGCTCCCGCAGTATTTTTCCCTGATATTTTTTGCAACTTTTGGTGTTCATTTATCCATTTTGGGTAGGAAAAAATATTTTGGTGATCATTATATATGTTGCCTTTAGTTATTGTTTAGGTTACTTTCTTTAGTTTGTGTTAATATATTTTTATATATTTAGGTATTTTATATATGGATAGTTTATGTAATATGGATAATAGTTTCTTCTCTTGTTCATCAAACGACAACTATATTAGTTCGGAGTGATAACTCCTTTGTGGAGTGATAACCACTATCCGACAAAGTTACCGCTGTTTTTGGTAGCCTGGGCAACAATTTAAATATTGTTCATATCTACGCCCAGAGTATCCACTCTAGTTACCCGGACATACTCGAGGTGTTCAGTAGTAAATTTCATGTGGATGGAATTCTTGTATCTGAATCCTTTCTCAAGCCGACTTTACCATCCACTATGTACTCGCTGCCTGGGTTCCAGCTCTATCGGAACGACAGAATTGGGAAGGCGGATGGCGGCGTGGCCAATTACGTTCGCTCTGATATTCCTTGCAGAGTTGTAGGTAAGTGTCTCGCCGAGTTAGTACTCCGAATCTGCAGAACATCTTTTTCTTGAAATCTCTCTTCACCATTATAAAGTTCTGTTGGGCGTTTTCTATAGTCCCTCACTCCGTATTGATTATTTCGACTCTTTCGAGTCTTTGCTCAATCAGCTGACTCCTCTTTACAATGATATCCTCATTCTTGGTGATTTTAATACTTGTATTCTCAAAAATGATTCCCGCTCTGCTAAACTCCAGTCCATTGTAAATTCTTTTAATTTACATATTCTTCCTCTCAATGAAACTTATTTTCAACCACACTGCACTCCTTCCCTCCTTGACCTCATGATCGTCTCGACTTTGGAAAAGGTTGCGATTCATGGACAGTTTAACTCTCCTTTTTCCTTTCGTGACCTGATTTATCTCTCGTATAAGATTAAGCCGCACAAGATCAGAACAAAATTTATACATATTGGTAGCTTCAAGGGTATTGATACTGCATACCTTAAATCTGATGCCGCGTCGATCGACTGGTCTCCTGTTATCTCCAGTGAGACTGTGGATGACAAGATCCACCATTTCAACGCAATGATTCTGAGATTGTTCGACAAGCATGCACCGGTTAAGAAGGTCAAGGTAAAACACCTTCCAGCACCCTGGCTCACTGACGCCAACAAGCGCTTTATGGCTAAACGGAACAAGGCCAATAGCCAGTACAAAAAGGCCTACAGCCGAGCACCTTGCGCTTTTCAAATGCCTTCGAAACCGATGTAACCGCATGTGTCGTGATATCAAGCGACGCCACATCTTTCAGTGCATTGAGAGTTATAATCACTCCCAGGTGTGGAAACTCCTCAAATCGCATCAAATTGGTGTCGGTAAGTCTCTGCCACTTTCCACTCCCTCAGGCGTCTTCAAAACTTCCTGCCTCGTCAGACAAAATCACGCTTGCCCAGTCTCTTCTTCTACCCCTGATCGATTACGCTGATGCGCAAGCGCAAACGAAGAGCAACTGAACAAACTCGAGCGACTTCAAAAACTCGGGATTCGGTTTGTTTTCGGTCTGCGCAAGTTCGACCACGTCTCGGAGTATCGCAGGGAGTTGAAATGGCTCCCGATTCGCATCATCATTTGCCTCTTCAATATTTTATGTAATCCTCGCTATCCCGGCTTCTTATGGGATCGTTTCGTTTTTCTGTCTTGGGAACGACCACGGAGATCTCACACTCGGTCACTACTTGCAACTCCGTAACAGAACACTGCCGCTTATCAGAATGGGTTCAGACTACGTGCTATCAGTCTCTGGAACAAACTCCCCAGCGCCATCAGAGACAGTCCGTCAATTCACTCGTCAAGTCGTTTGAAAGAACACTATCTTTCTCTTCCATGATAAGTATTAGTATTTATTTGAAGCTACTATTTATAGTACAGTCATTTGGTCGAAAAAATAGAGGTTACCTGGAAAGTTTTCCGGGAGTTTTGAAATTTGACAATTTTATAGATTTTGGTATGCTCTTGCCAAATTTCAACTTTGCCACCTCGTATGGCTGCCGCTCGCGCCGCCATATTGAAAAAATGGCGCCCAAAAGCAGTTTTTTGATAGTAACTCCTTTCTGGCGCATTTTACAGGAAAAACATATTTATACAAAATAAAAGTAGAGAAAATTTCCTATCACTTGGCATCACTTGACAAATGGAAGAAGAAAAGCATTACTCTCGCACATTCTATTATAGCCGCAGCAAGGCCGAAATCTTTTATATCATCGGTTCAGGTTGGAGTAGCAGTATTTTTATTCCAAAAATATGGATCTCGACGATTGATAGATACTTTATCATCTCTCGGATTTTGCTCTTCTTACACTGAAGCAATGCTGTTCGAAGTTTCAGCTATAATGCGCTCGCCATTGAATATCTATGATCAATTGTTTTCACGGTTTGTTTTCGATAACGCCGATTTCAACACGCAAACATTAGATGGGCACAACACTTTTCATGCCATGGGTGGTATCCATTGTATAACACCTCAAAGTGCGATTGCTCCTGACCAAAATATTGTACGATTAAAGCTAATGCCGTCTGCAAAAGTTGTAGGTACTTTTGGTGCCATTGAATTAAAAACATTTACGAAGAAAAACGATACGGGCTTGAAAACAGCAAAGATTCAAGATCTTGGTAGCATTCGTGCGGTTGCAACGGAGATTACACCATCAGTTTCCGACTTATTATGGCTATATGGAAAATCGGTTGACCTGCCTAACATACCTGGATGGAGTGGATTCGTGGAACAAGCGACAGCAGAACTGCCCTTTGAAAAATTATGGTAGAACATGCGTATTCACGCGCAGTAAGAGCACACATGCTGACTCATCTTGCTTTTGCTAAAATTGTCCTACAATTTATTGATTTGACATCTGATCTCAGTGCAGAATTAGACAGAATTTTATATAATTTCGACAGGTCAGTGGTACTTGAGGCGGACCAGGAAGAATGTTGCAAAGAACTTGCTGATAAATTTGCGAATGAATTGAATAAACTTGAACAACGTGGTGCTATAGCGAAATTATGGGTGCAATATTTTCGGATGGTTACACTTGTAAAACAATTCATTGCAGCTGAGAGAATGGGCAACTGGAATTTACATCTTGACACTGTGCAGAAAATGATACCTTATTTTTATGCCAGTGGTCATTTCTTATATGCTAAATCTTGTCATTTATATGACATTCTTCATTTGAAACAAAGAATGACAGCTGAAGAGTATGAACTATTTACAAGGAAAGGGCATTTCACAATTAAACGTTCTGACAAATTTTGGTGTGGTACGTGGTCAGATATGACAATTGAGCAGTCGTTAATGAGGACGATGAAATGTCTTGGTAGGCTTACTCATGGCCGAGGAGTCAAGGAAAGCGTGCTATCCAAGTGGACGTTAGGAATGGCATTTCTGTACAATATTTGTAATGAAGTTGAGAAATTTTGTGATGTAGCTTTTTCCAGCTCCGAGCAGCATGTCGAAATAAGATCTTCACGGGTTAAACGTGACAATGATGACGTCAAAAAATTGGTGGATTGGTTGTCCAATCATCCACCTTTTCCAGAATTGAAGGAAATCATGTCAATAAGCACTGGAATTATCGGAGACGAAAAAGTTAACTGTCATATGTCTCAAGAAGTTGGTAGTGCTGGCATTTCCAAAATCATTGGCAGTGATTTCTATACTGTAAAATTTAAACGTAATGACAGAGTTAAATCACTTGGTGTTATGAATACAGGCATTCGGATAGAAAACGAGTTTGTCCCGATTAATCCTTTGTTAATTTTCCAAAGAATGTGCATCGTTAAAAATTCTGAAGATGAACTTGAAAATTTTCTTACGTACGAACTTGCTCCAATTCCGTTATCCCTTTTCACTGAAGAGGGCATGCGCAAATGTATCAAATCCACGATGTATCAGGCATTTGAACAACATTCTGGCGATATCAATTTTGAAAATACGATATACATCGGTTAAGGTTAAGGTTAAGGTTAAGGTTAAGACATAAATTGTAGGAAATTTTCTCTAATTTTATTTTGTATAAATATGTTTTTCCAGTAAAATGCGCCAGAAAGGAGTTATTATCAAAAAACTGCTTTTGGGCGCCATTTTTTCAATATGGCGGCGCGAGGGGTAGCCATACGAGGTGGCAAAGTTGAAATTTGGCAAGAGCATACCAAAATCTATAAAATTGCCAAATTTCAAAACTCCCGGAAAACTTTCCAGGTAAAAATACTAAATGACTGTACTATTATGTATATGTTACATATTTATATATAGCATTATTTTTTGTATTATGTAGATATTGTTAAGTAGTTTATTATTTTTATTAACTTTTTATTGTTGTGCACATACTTTAGTTTCTTTTTTTCCTCTCCATTCTTGGTTTGCTGGAAGAAATCTCTTGTTAGATGTAAGCTCGCCTTTGTACATTTTATTTCCTTTATATTTGTTTTGTGTTCACTGTTTTGTGCAATAAAGTATATAAAGTAAAGTAAAGTTAAAATGTAATGTAGACAAAATGTGAGGTAAAAAACAATTTTTTTTTTTTCTTACAAATCCTAGACAACTTTTGGGAATAGGTAATAAGTGTAAAAGTCGTAGAGAATTTTATCAGCTTTCATTATGTAGTACAACAACATTTCTTATAACGTGTTTTTTTCGAGATGTAAGTAAAAAAAACAAAAAAACAAGATCTCCTTCGTACCCGTACCCGTATTTCGTACCTAGAGCTGAGGGCTCAGGACTTTATGTATGTTTTCGAACTACCTGCTCGAAAATGAAACTTTATATATCAGGCAAACCTAACGTAAAGCAAATCATTATAGCTCTAGGCTTTAGCGGTGACAAAAAGTTGTACTGAATTTCATTATGTCACAACCTAGATCAAAGATTTTCACTTCTCGTAGTTCATATTGCTATGGCCTTAAAAATCTTATTACATGAAATACGAACGATGCCCACAGCCCCGCTTCCCGGGGACGAGGGCGGCGGCGGAGCGCGGCGCGGCTAAAACTTATTCGAAAATGGAAGATATTTTAAATAAATCAAAACGCGCGATAGTTGCATGACGCCGTAACTGGACCAATGTATCAAACATAAATTTTCACATTAATTAACGTCAATAAAACGCTGTTTTTAGTAGCCTTGCATTTTATTTTTTCTCGCAGGAGGTGCGAAAAGTAGAGTAGGCTCCTCGGGGATAAAGCTGTTTAGTCTTGGGCACGCTTGAATCCCTCACTGTACTCAGGACCCAGTCTTAACTCCCTCGCTTTGCTCAGGAATTAACTCATGACACCCTCGCTTCGCTCAGGAGTTAAATCTGGAGTCCTTCGTTACGTTCAGGATTCTATATCGCGCCCGTGACCATAAAACATTGTTTTATCACCTTGGTGCACAATCTACTATAATTATTGTCTCCTAACTAGTCTAAACAAAGTTCCGAAATCAATCTTTCTGCTTTCAAAATTTTTCATCTAGAATCGTTCGTTACCTAGTCCATTGGGACGTTGTCGAATTAGGAAGTGGTAGAATTAAAGTGGTAGAATTGGGAAGTGGTAGAATTGGGAAGTGGTGGAATTGGGAAGTGGTCAAAATGGCAACTTGTCATTATGAACCTTGTAGTAATGGGAAGTGGTCTTTTGGACCAAAAGGGTGATAACCAGGAACAATAAAGTGCCGACACTGATGCGATATTTACACATTGTCACGTGGGCACCAGAAAACACATACGAAGCAAGCTGAATTATGTTCATGTTTTTTTTCATATTATCATAGACCAACAATACGAGAGGGCAGACCACCCTATACAAAAAAAACGTACTCTGCTAGAAAGCTAAAATCCTGTATTATTTCTAGATCTACTATCTCGCCCGCTAGCTGTACCATGCAATAGATGTTGGGTGCTTAGGATGACGGCGTAGGATGATCCATCGTAATATCGAAGAAAAATTTTAGATGGCGCTTTTACTATTGTTAACGAGGTAGCGGCCAAAACAACGAGCGCACACACAGAGTAAAGTACCTAACCTCTACACAATACAAATGCATGCGCACGAGACGTGTCGCATCGCACATAAATGCGTGCTCAGACGCGTAAGCCTGGTTTGTTCTTAGGAAATGAATGTATATACCGCCATCTTTCCTAAATTAAGCGCAACACTACGATACTTCGTTTACTAGAAAGTCGTGAATCCAATTGAATTATATTGTTTCGAACTAGTAGCTCTATCTAGCGACAACATTAACTAAAAATCGAATAACGCTTCAAAGTATGACGGTGGTCTGTCTTCTCGCATTGTGTGGCCATGATATTATCAACTTTTTATCAATTTACTTACTGCCACTCGGAACTTCAATTAGCAGAAGGCCACTCAAAACGTCAACGCACTGCCTGGAAAGTAAAATAAACATACATTTTAATATTTACTGATAAAGACCGCATAGATCTGTATGTGTAGGTTATGTCTAAAAACGGTCAGCAGCATCAGGACATTTGATTTCTCGATACCCTGTTGAAAAACTCTTACCGAACGTAAATAGCTTCCAAGAGCTTCATTTTAGCTGGCATCCTTGTTTGTACAAACGTGTGAACATCATCGTACACTTTGTTGAATGCGTTCTTCAAAGAGTCATACTCTTTCTGTGTCCTCTTCTTCAACCAACCCTGTGAAGTAAAAGGTTGGTTAGGTATGTTAATTTTTAAATTATGCTACAATGGACGATGCTCAAAAAATATACGTAGCAATTTTAATTAATATTTATGTTTTTTTTGCCTATTTTAAGAAACTGTTTGAATATTTCCTGTATTAGATGTCTGCTTAAATACTTTTTAAAACAATATTTTAAACAAAACTCCCCGTGACGTCAATTATTTAAAAAAAACGGTTACTTGCGGATGGTTGTTTCTGAATGAACAAATAAAACAAATACACAAACATCAACTCACGTGTCACTATTGAACATTCATAAAAACAAAACCATTTCATAAAATTGAACGGTCAAAAATTACTTTTTACTAATGTATTGTAATGATGGACCAATTACATTGTTTTATAGTTTTTACAGTTAAGGTCCCAAATAATTTCAATTATAAGACTATAGAAACCTCAGGATTAATGCTCCCGAAAAGTTAAAGGTGGATTACTCATCTCCCTGAATGGCCCTTGAACTCATTTATTACACTAGGCATTGCCTCGTTGTCGTCTTAGGATTTCACCAAACAAAAAATATAAATGTTTGTTTATGTTAAGACTGACCACTGAGGTATTAACAGACAGGAAATCTATTGACATTTGACAAATTTGTCAGGACAGCCCAGTTATCGTCGAAGGAATTTAGAGCCAAAGAGTTTAGTTCATCCGAGATTTGAGCATTCCACGCGTAGAGGACAAATAAAGGTCTTTCTATTTTTTTACGTAAATTTCAGTAATCCTATGGTATTTTTTGATGGGAATAACGCCAATTGTTTATGATTATATCGAAACAGTTTTCTCAATTTTATGCCCCTGAAAATATGTTACATCCAGAATTGTCTACACTAGTTTCTTGGTTATTCAATCAGCCTTGATCCAGTTCCCATTATTACATGGATTCAAGAAAAACAAAATTCTTTATTTTCTGTACAAATTAGCATATGTTTAGAAAACGTTTTTTTTGGCTCTTTTCTACATGGCGAAGAAAATCCCACAGATTGATTTTCAGATCTCTTTTAAATATAGGTTTTGTTTAGCTAGTACAAATATTACATATTTTAAATAATAAAGAGGAATCAATAATAATATAATTAATAAGCGAGTTACATTAGCACTATGCACTCTTTTCATATAAGTTATTTTGAATATTGTAATAACCCTTTCTGGATAAGGTGGTTTTTGCATGGTGTTTGGATGCTCATAAGACAATTTCAAAACCTCCAGAGGTATCCTATTGTAATTGTTTGATGAATCGACGACTTGTTTAGCCCAGCGGGTAGTGACACTGCCTACGAAGCTGACAGTCCTGGGTTCGTAAATATTTGTGTGATGAACAAGAATATTTGAAATTCCAAAATTCAAAAATTCCAAATGTCTTTATTCCTGTAGATATTTACATATACTTAGCAATCGTCATTTTTTGCCACTTCTCTACATTGGACCACTGTGGGATTGATTTTTAGATCTCTTTTAAAAATTGCTTATGCTTAACTGATACAAAACATATATACTTATGTCATTATCATAATTTATAAGCAGGAACAAATAATTACAAAATTATAAACAGCAAGGTCTGTGTTGAGCCAGATTAACCCCATACAGTCCCATCATTTAAGTAATCTTGAACATTGTAATATCCTTTTTTCGACAAAGTCGCTTTAACATGCTTTTTAAATTGCTCAAATGGTAATTTGTAGTAGAGAATGCACTGACCCTTGAAAGAATTTCTAACCTTCGCGAGTCTAAATCGGGGCGCACATAGTTTGTGATTATTTCTTAGGTTAACATTACAGCTATCGCTAAGTTTGGAAAATGTTGTAAGGTTCTTGCGTACATACATTATATTTTCGAAAATAAATTGACTAGCTACAGTTAATATGTCAATTTCTTTAAAAAGCTGTCTTAAGGAGTCTGTTCGTTTTAAGTTATAAATTTCTCGAATAGCTCTTTTCTGTAAAATAAAAATACTTTGAATATCCGCTGCTTTCTCCCACAACAAGATACCATAGGACATGACACTATGACAATCTACAATGGAACTAATAATTTTTACTGATAGACCATGGGCGTCAGCTGTCTTTTTCATTTCCAGGGATTTAATCGCTTTTACTATGTCTTCATTATTTACGTGCCTAAATTTAAAATCTGTTTTACATTCCTCAAAGTTTTGTTTAAGTATAGATTCAGCAGCAGCGGGAGATGAATTTAAAAACTTGGTTGTTGAAACTGGAATGTCCGTAAAGAAATTTTCGAAAGCTTTTGCTACTTCTAGGTCTGTACTTAGCAATTGATTATCTATCTTAAGCTTGAAGTTATTATGTGTAGCTTTGGCCTTTCCAGTCTCTCTGTTTATAATTTGCCAAGTCGTTTTCATTACATTGCTACTAGATTCAATTTTGTTTTTAATGAAATTAGATTTAGCTACGGCACAAACGCGTTTAAAAATTTTTGAATAACTACGAACATAATCTAGAAAGGCCGTATTTTTGTTATATGATTTCTCTTCATAGAGTTCATATAATCTTCGTCTGCTCCTATGAATTCCAACTGTCGCCCAATCACTAAACAAAGCTTTGTTATTAACTTTTATAGTTTTTGATTTAAATACCGTATCATATTCATTTTTGACAAGGTTAAATACTGAGTTGTACAACAAATTTGGATCGTCACTGTATGGTATTTCCCATAGTTTATCTAAAATATTATACCTGTAGTGTTCAAGCCGAGTGTCACTAACGGGCACACATGTAATATCCTCTTTTTGGTCCTTTTTTATTTTAATATTGAATATACCTATCTGATCAGAGTGATCAGAGGTTAATTTATTGATGACCGATTTGAAAATGGGCGTAATGTTAGTAAATATACACAGTCAGGTCATAAGTTCTGTCACACAATAAAACCTTTTGAATTTAGAACGCTGGCCACAAAAAAGTTTATTGAATTCGAATTTCGAATTTTTCATGAAAATAAAAATGTGTACTTTTTAGAATTTTCCTCATTTTTAAATATGGAGTGGACACTTAAAGAAGACCGTGTCGCAGTTATTGCGTTGCATCGTTGCGGTTACGCGCCAATTCAGATTTTTGACTTACTGAAAAATTTGAATATAACCAAAAGATTCGTTTATCGTACCATAAAACGATACAATGAAGACTCGAGTGTAGATGACAGGTCAAGAAGTGGTCGCCCTCGCTCTGTTAGGACTCCAGCAGTGATAAAAGCTGTGAAGGCGCGAATTCAAAGAAATACCATACGTAAGCAGAAACTGTTGGCCCTTCAGATGGGGTTAAGCAGGACCACGGTGAAAAGGGTGTTAAATGAAGACTTAGGGCTTAGGGCATATCGAAGAAAAACAGGACATCGTTTGGATGCTCGTTTAATGGACCTGAGACTGAAGAGATGCCGCGTTTTGTTGAAGCGGTACGCGGGAAAAAAGCATCGGGAAATTCTTTTTTCGGATGAAAAAATTTTCACCGTGGAAGAGAGCTACAACAAACAAAATGATAAGGTGTACGCACACAGCAGTGAAGAAGCGAGCAACCGTATTCCGCGTGTCCAACGAGGTCATTTTCCATCCTTGCTCATGGTTTGGTTGGGAGTATCTTATTGGGGCTTAACTGAGGTACATTTTTGTGAGAAAGGCGTAAAAACGAATGCAGTTGTGTATCAAAATACAGTCCTCAAGAACCTTGTGGAACCTGTTTCTCATACCATGTTTAATAACAGGCACTGGGTATTCCAACAAGATTCTGCGCCAGCTCATAGAGCGAAAAGCACACAAGACTGGCTGGCGGCGCGTGAAATCGACTTCATCCGGCACGAAGACTGGCCCTCCTCCAGTCCAGATTTGAGTCCGTTAGATTACAAGATATGGCAACACTTGGAGGAAAGGGCTTGCTCAAAGCCTCATCCTGATTTGGAGTCACTCAAGGCATCCTTGATTAAGGCAGCCGCCGATATTGACATGGACCTCGTTCGTGCTGCGATAGACGACTGGCCGCGCAGAATAAAGGCCTGTATTCAAAATCGCGGGAGTCATTTTGAATAAACTTTATTACCATAAGAATCTATGTTATATTAAGTTGATTTTGCTATATAAATGTTTACATAAATAATAAACATGTCTAAATTATTTCATATTGCACATGTGACAGAACTTATGACCTGACTATGTATTGTCAATGCAGGTAGCAGATGTTGCAGTAATTCTAGTAGGCTCCAAAAACAGATAGTTCATGTTGTGACATTAAAATAAAGATTTTTATCTAGTACAAATATTATTATCCTCTAACAGATTAACATTAAAATCACCACAAATTATAAAAAAAAATGTTTTTAATGGTTAATTTTAATCAACACTTCATCCATTTTCTTTTCGAATAAATCAAAGGATGAATCTGGTGGCCATTTCCATGGTATGCTCAACAGACAGTCTCACTATGTCAACTCGTCAGTGACTGGGTCTGCCCCGACCTGAGGCAGAAATTTCGTTACGTGCGTCGCGAAGCTCCTTCTCCAGGACAGCAATACGCCTCAGGGCATCTTCGAACGCACTGCCACTCCGGTCGAAGCCATCTACCAGGTGCTGAAGCCGATCCCTATCTCCCGTCACATCAAGGAACTTGTTGTGCAACTCTGCCATCTCACTTTTTAACAATAAGCAACACCTCCTTCTCACTTTCATCCCTTTCAGTAAGCAACTGCTCATTGGTTACCTTACACTGTTTTAATTCATATAAAGCTAATTTTAAGTTATCTTCTAGTTGACGGGCTGCCTCACTTCTGGTTGTTGGCATTTTAAACAAAATAAAACAACAGTAAAAAGCAAGATTGAAGCACGGCTGTAGCACAGCTGATAAGCAGTCACTTAAATTGAGGTTATGATTAACGAAATGTGCAAAAAAAAATAAGCTATTCAACAAAAAACAAAGTAATTCCAAATCAATGTACGTGCCTAAGTAATCAGTTATATTGGAAATATCGTTAATTATAGGCCAGTAGCAAATTATTTCAAACAAAATACTCAACCGTCAACGTTACGTTTTTTAAATACACTAAATAGGATAACTATTAGAATTTTATACACTTATGCACCAGTTAACACAAAATACACTTAATTAATACGTATAACAAATGCGATAAACTTGGAAAATTGTATTAAAGTATTTTTAAATCAATAAAATGTATCTAATCTTTTGTTTACAACCTATTCGCCAGTGTTGCCAGCGCAATCCCCCCATAGTTCCATGTACATAAGTATTTATTTTTATTTCTTATTTATTTATTATCAAATTTTAAATATACAACATTACGGAAATGGCTCAAGTCATTATATACATACGAGAAAATACGGAGGATAAAAAGCAATATAAAAATAAATTAAATTACAAATAATCCGTCAAATTCGTCAATCAATTAATAAATGTCAAGATTAAACTAAATTCGATTTCAATTAAAACATTTCAAATAGAAAAATAATAATAATACAAATTAAACAGTTACATTCATCTCGCAAAACTTTCCACATTCTCGCACAATATGCATCACCAAAAAGATCAGTCAATGGTGCCAACAGAGCGATGAGACTGTCCCGCGCCCTCACCAGCGGAGACTGCTGGCGCGCCACCGCACATTGCGTGCCGCCCGCCAACAGTAGGTGCCTGCGCGCGCATAGATATTTGTCGGGCACGAATAGCGCGCATACGGTACCGACAAGCGCGACACAGTCACTGTCGCCTCGCAACAATCGACAAAGTCAGAAGCTGCTCGGCATTACGTCTGACCTCTAATGAGTTGTATCCCAGCGTACCCAATATGAAAGCGGATGGATAAAGATAAGGGTAGTATCCAAATTTCCTCTTATACAGGGTGGCCAAAAAGTCGTGGATCAAACGAAACAGAGAGATAAAGGAGGTAATTTCCAACAAAAAATCTTTCTACAGCATGGCCATAAATTCATTGCACGAAAAGTTATGATTTTTTAAATTTTTTTCAATGAACCTACCGATTTTTTTACAATTTAATCAATAAAAAAGTAAATTGATTGAAATCAATAAAACAAAACGTGTTGTATTATGACTCGATAACGTATCAATACTACGAGAATTGTATTGCAAGTCTTGGTACCAAATTTAACGAGCAATAATTTTTTTCCGTAACTTGTGAAGCGTTACGAAAAATTACTTCTCACTTTAAGTGCATCCTGTGAAAAAAAAATGTATCACGGAAAAGTGACCCTGTATTAAAAAAACTTGCCGATTTAATGCTGATTCAAATGAGGTACAACACTTTACTGTTTGACCTTTAGTTTTGGTTTTATGGTCGTTTTGTCATATTAAGGCGCAAATTTATAAAATGGTAAATTTAAAGGAAAATTTAGATTTTTGCTCACATACTATGTAGTAATTTCAGAAGCCATCATGAAATAATAAAAAAAAAACAATTTTATTATGACTTAGTAATTTTATTAAAATGTAAATTTTTACATTAAATGTTCAAAGTTCCTACCTCTGACCATAATGCACAATCTGCACCGCCTAATAAAATTCGCACGTAATCGGCGGAATGCACCTCTGTTATTAAGAATTTGTATCCTAGCAAACTCGAGCTTTTGTCGTAGTTCTTGTTCGGTGTTGTTCTCTCCTTGATACACTATTTCTTTGAAATGGCCCCAAACAAAAAAGTCGATTGGATTAAGGTCGGGCGACCGGGGTGGCCATGCAATAGGTCCGCCTCGACCAATCCACCGGTTGGGGAAGCGCTCGTTCAAATGTCCTCGAACTGCTCGAGCGTAATGAGGCGGGGCGCCGTCTTGTTGCAGCCACATTTCTGCCACTCTATCTTCAGGAATCTCAGCTTCGTTGAGTATTTGGTTCAAATTATTTTGTAAAAAATTCAAATACAGAGCACCATTCAGCCTTGGTGGCATTTCATGTGACACAAGTTGCTGGTCAATTATTCCAGCCCACATGTTTATACCAAACAGATGCTGGAATCGATCATTTCTGATGATATGTGGGTTCACTCTGGAGTAGAAGTGTAAATTGTGGATGTTAAAAATTCCCATTCTTCTAAAATTTGACTCATCACTCCATAAAACTTTGTTAAAAAACTGCGGATCCTCTCTGTGTCGTCTAAGCATCTCTCTGCAAAATCTCAGTCTAGGTTCATAGTCAGTGGGCAGCAAAGCTTGTACCCTTTGCACATGGTAAGCGTGATATTTATTTCTTTTAATGATGAGCTGCACCGTCGAGCGTGGAATCCCGAGATTTCGTGATATTTGGCGTTGGCTAATACCAGGGTCGCATCTTAGCTGACTCAGTATTTGATCCTCATTGTCAAATCTTACCACTGGTCTACCTGTTCTCGCAGCATGCTCACCGGGTATGGTTCCCTCCATGTACCCATTATGCACGCGCATGAAGACCCTGTAGTCCGGGAAACGGTCTCGGTCAGGGTAGCGTTGTCGATATTCTCTAGCAGCAGCCCGAGCATTGCCGTCGCAAAAGCCATAGAGGTAATGCATTTCTGCATACTCCCGTTGGCTGTATGCTATCCTCGCAGCAGCCATCTTCCGTTTATCTAGCCAATCCGTAGCGATCACAAATTCCGATTCACACAGCGCAGGTCACAGATAGGCAATCTATCACAAGTCCATAAACGAAGCGTAGGTCACAGGTAGGCAATCAATTACAAGTCCATAAACGAAGCGTAGGTCACAGGTAGGCAATCAATTACAAGTCGAAAAACGAAGCGCAGGTCACAGGTAAGCAACTGATCACAAAAAATACCGTGTGCGTAGTCACAGGCGGAAAGTGAGACACTACTAAACAAAACAAAGAAAGATACTCACGCGCTTCCCCCCGGCTCCGCTCCGCCCGGCATTACCTGAACTAAGACGGGTGTTCTGACCTTTTTCGACAAAGGATTAAATGGTTAATGTGAAAGAGAAGCACAATTTCTTCGTATCGGCTCCATTTTATTTTCACAGAGTTGTGATGGACCTTTTTTTTCCTAGAAAAGATAAATCGTTAAATGAACTAAGACACTTTTTTGACAAAGGATTAAATGGTTGGTGTGAAAGAGTGTCTGTCCATTTCATAAATCCTAAGTGTGACAAAAACAGAAAAAAGGAGCAAAAATCTAAATTTTCCTTTAAATTTACCATTTTATAAATTTGCACCTTAATATGACAAAACGACCATAAAACCAAAACTAAAGGTCAAACAGTAAAGTGTTGTACCTCATTTGAACCAGCATTAAATCGGCAAGATTTTTTAATACAGGGTCACTTTTCCGTGATACATTTTTTTTTCACAGGATGCTCTTAAAGTGAGAAGTAATTTTTCGTAACGCTTCACTATTTACGGAAAAAAAAATATTGCTCGTTAAATTTGGTACCAAGACCTGCAATACAATTCTTGAAGTATTGATACGTTATCGAGTCATAATACAACACGTTTTGTTTTATTGATTTAAATCAATTTACTTTTTTATTGATTAAATTGTAAAAAAAATCGGTAGTTTCATTAAAAAAAATTTAAAAAATCATAACTTTTCGTGCAATGAATTTATGGCCATGCTGTAGAAAGATTTTTTGTTGGAAATTACCTCCTTTATCTCCCTGTTTCGTTTGATCCACGACTTTTTGGCCACCCTGTATAGGTATTGTAAATGGAGAACTGATTGGGCCTTTCGAGCTACCTTCTAGGATGAATGCAGAATGACCTGTTCCAATTGCTGGAAGACGTGAACATGGAGATAAGAAGCATCATCATTTCTCAAAATGACCGTGCTCCTTGCCATAATGCAAGCCAAGTGAGGGAGCACCTTAATGAAACTTTCCCGGGTAGATGGATTGGGCTACGCGGCCCAGCCGAATGGCCTGAACGTTCACCGGACTTGAACCCAATTGATTTTATTATTTGGGGATACTATAAGAAAATAGTCTACGCTCGGGAGACTAACTCCGAAGGGGAACTTAGACAAAAATTGAGAGAAGCAGCGACGAAAGTGAGAGAAAATACAAGCGCTTTCCAAAAATTAAAATTTAATTTTTTAAGACGTTGCCGATTGTATATCGATGTTGAAGGGCGTCAATTTGAAAATCTACTATAATAAACTAGTTGTACTCAATTCATGTCTTATTTTTTATTGATCCTGATTTAGGTACAGCCATTTCATTAGTTTTAGGTCATCATTACACGTCAAGTAGTGGACGCAATAATGCCGAAAGAAGAACAAGAAGGTCATCATAACACGGAATGCTTTTTTAAGTAAAATTTATTTTAATGTGTCACTGATCGTTCAATTTGAGATTATTTGAATGCTTTTGATGATGCCTTACTAATGGTGGCCATAAAAAAGCTAAAACAATGTTTTCGAACAACATTTTTGTTTAGCTCATTTTCACCTAAATAAGTTTGGAAGCCATGTTCATCGAAAAATTTCCTATTAAGAACCTTATCATTATTTTTATTTGGTAAGCTTATAAATTGTTTAAATCTTTAAAAGTAGTTTGAACTTATGATACAGCCATTTTGTATTTTTAAGAGAATTTAGAAAATATAACTCCGTCCAACTCAAACCAAAAATTTCATTTTCGACCCTTTTTTCGGTAACTTGTAATGAAGAATTGATTATAAAGTATGAAATAATGATTCAAGAAGATCATTTTAGAGAAAAATTGATACAAAATATCTCACTATTAAAAAAGTTATGATCATTTTATGTTGCTCCGATAGAAAATTAGCAAATCAGTTTAAAAAAATCATAATCGCGAAAAATACATAGGGTATTTTCGGATACACCCAAGCATTAGGAATCAAAAAAACATTTTTGGACATCGCCTTTTGGACCATCCTGTATAGGAAAGCTATGTGTACTTTCGAGCAAAAGTATGTAAGAGTTTTCGTGTGAATTCCAAACAACAGAGCTAGATTCAAGTCTGGTTCTCACTAGGGCCGTGTATAGAAGCTGGACTACACCCAGGTTCCGGAAATCCTTACTATTCCGTATCGCGAACCCCAATCTTTTAAAGCATTCCTTGGCTAAAGTGCTCATGTGCTCATGGAATGTAAGTTTGGGGCCGAACGTAAGACCGAGGTACTTAATCGAATATACCGAGTGCATACGTCGCGCTTATCGGCTGAGAAAAGCGCGTAAATGACATAGCATAACACTTGGCATTATTAAATAGGAGTTTGTTGTTCACACTCCACCTAAGAACCGCCTCTAGTCATCCTGCAGCAAACATCATTTATCATAAGGTTAAATAACAAAGGACCCAGAATAGACCCTTGGCTAACGCCCGACCGTGTATGGTACGGTTGGGACTCAAAGCAGCCGTGTCGCACATATTGCTGGCGGTTCTTAAGGTAGTCAGCGAAGAAAACCAACAGCCGTGGGGCAAGACCAATGGCACACAACTTCTTCATTAGGTCGTCGTTATCGACTCTTTCGAACGCCTTAAGGAAGTCCAAATAGGCGACGTCTACCTGACAACCCATGTCAGGTAGACCCACTCAGACACAATCTCGACTAGCGTCAGTAAGTTGGTGTTAACTGAGCGGCGACTCCTGAATCCGTGTTGCGAGTTAGTCAGAAAAGGCGCAATCTGCGAACTGGTTTTGCCATGTATGATCGACTCTAACAGTTTTGCCAAAGAACTCATCTCCCTGCGCCTTGGCTTACCGACACCATCAAGGGTCTGATGGCCCAGAGAAACCGTGCCAAATGTAGATATAAGAAGGATCCGACGGACGATAATCTCCTTATATACAAACGTCTCCGTAATCGGTGCACCCGTCTTTGTCGAGATGCCAAACGCCGCCACATCTACGAGAGTATCGAGAGTTACTCTCCTGCACAGGTTTGGAAGTTCCTGAAGACCCTTGGTGTTGGTAAGTCCCAGGACGCAGTTGCCGGTAGTGTCGACCTCAATGGTCTCAACAAATTCTTTGCTGTCTCCCCTGTCGTGATGGACCCCTGTGTCAAGGATGCTACCCTTCGTAACTTGCGTACCAGAACGACATCCAGTTGCTTACCTTTCAACCTCAGGTCTGTCGGAGTTGGCGCAGTAAGGAAAGCTATTCTAGAAATCTCGTCCAAGGCTGTAGGTGATGACAATATCTGCTCTCAGATGCTATTCAGTGTACTCGATAATGTTTTACCACCTATAACGCATATAATTAACGCGTCGCTGAGCGAGTACTGCTTCCCAAGCCAGTGGAAAAGAGCATTAGTGATACCCCTGCCTAAAACTTCTAACTCGTCCTCCTTCAAAGAGTTCCGTCCCATTTCCATCCTACCAATCCTTTCTAAAGTCCTTGAATCAATTGTCCACTCCCAGCTGTCCTCGTACCTTTCCTCCATGGATTTACTGAACCCTTTTCAGTCTGGTTTTAGGCCAGGGCATAGCACCACCACCGCACTGCTCAAGGTAACTGACGATATCCAACTGGCAATGGATAAGAAGCAGCTCACAGTCCTGACTCTCCTTGACTTTAGCAGCGCCTTCAACTGCGTCGACTTCGATATACTTGTTGAAATCATAAAAACACTCAATGTCTCTTCACACTCGGCTCGCTGGTTTGACTCCTACCTGAGAGACCGCCAGCAGCGCATCAAGTCTGAAGAAGTTACTACGGAATGGTGCAAGCTCTCTACTGGTGTTCCGCAGGGTGGCATCCTTTCTCCTCTTCTTTTCTCAGTTTTCATCCATTCCATCTCGGATGTATTGTCTTCCTCGTATCATCTCTATGCAGATGACCTTCAAATTTATCGGCATTTTCCCCTGTGTGATCTGACTTCGACTGTAGAGGCTTTGAATGCTGACCTCGACAACATCAGGAAATGGGCTCTTTCGTATGGGCTATTAGTCAACCCGGATAAGTCTCAGGCGATGATACTGGGTACACGGCACTTACTTAATTTGTTGCAGCATAGGTCAGTTGCTCCCGTGCTTTATGACGGTACCATTGTCAAGTACAGCGAGAAAGCCAAAAATCTTGGGGTTGTTTTTGATACTCTTTTATCTTGGTCGCCCCACGTTTGTGAGGTCAGCAGACGAGTCTTTGCATCCTTTCATTCCCTTCGGCGTTTGCAGTACTTCTTGCCTAGGCAGACTAAAATCATGCTAGTTCAGACCCTTCTTCTGCCTTTAATTGACTACGCCGATGTTTGCTGGGCCAGCGCGAACGAAGATCTACTGAACAAACTCGAGCGACTTCAAAATCTCGGGATTCGGTTTATCTTCGGTCTCCGCAAGTACGATCACGTGTCCCAATATCGCAGGGAATTAGGCTGGCTCCCGATCCGACTTCGTCGTGATATGCACATTCTCTCCTTCCTCTTCAATATTTTGAGAAATCCGCGCTATCCCGCATATCTTCGTGAACATTTTGAGTTTCTTTTCTCTGGGGATAGACTTCGGAGATCTCACACGGTGTCACTTTTGTCAATTCCTCTCTTCCGCATAGTGGGTATCTTATAGTATGTATGTATGTGTATCTATGTATTTATTGTATTCTATTAATTTATTTTATAGTATGTGTAGGATGTATTGTGATTTATCTGATAGTATATTGACTTTATTTCTTTCCTTTAAATCTTAATTGTACACTAGGACTACCTCTCTATAAATATTTTTTCCTTTCCTCACAGGTTAGCTGTAAGAAATTTCTTTTTAGAAATAAGCTCACCTTTGCATATTGTTCGTTGTATTTTTTCCATTGTGTTTTCTGTGCAATAAAGAATTATTATTATAACTCAGGATCGCAATAGGCCGATATTGATCAACGGAGGCAGTGTCACTTATCCTGGGGATAAGACTAGATAACGACTATATAATGATCTCTATTAAATATATAGTCGTCTAGTACCCATAGCACAAGCTTTATTGAGCTTACTATAGTCCTAGTTCGATTCGTGTAAGATTGTCCTCTAATATATAATTTAAAAAAACGATTGGGCAGCACTAGTCGTCGACACAGTCGTGCGCGTCCAAGCACTATTGTTTTTGACATTCAATTGTAATGGTAGCATACGCATAAATACAGTTATAATTAATAGTGTTACAAGTGTTTTATTTCCAAATGATTCAATAAGAATCAGACGTGGCGACCTGCATTTACCCACAGAACGTCTTATGACAGATTTCCCATTTCGCATTGGGTGCATCGACATGGTCGCATGGAAGGGTCGCAGATGTAAAATCACAGAATGTTACATGTGCATCTCTGTCTGTTTCAAATACATATTAATTTAGAGATAGTCAGCGAATTGTCAAACGCCGGACGCCTTCATCATATGCTTAAAACGCTTCTTCCCCACTGGTCAACTAGATTGCTCAACCAGTTGAGCAGTTGAGCAGTTGAGCAGTAGGACATCGTTTTATTATTACCGAACATTTTATAGCATAAGGCTCAACTATTTTTTGCTCAACTTAGTTGATCAGGTCATCCTGTTCCCTTCTTCCCCACTGCACAAGTACATTGCTCAACCAGTGGAGCAGTTGAGCAGTAGGACATAGTTTGTATTACCGAACACTAGAGCACAACTATATTTATTTTATTTTCCGTGGAACACCCAGGCGTATCATGGGCAAAAAATCTCCAGTGGAACAACCAAACGGTCCAGTATTTTCACTGGTAAAACCAATTTACCCGTTTTAACTACATATTAAAATTTTGATAAAACGGTTGAAGGAGGTTATTTCTTAAAATTCAAAGTTAATATCTAAGCCATATACATTTATTTATATTATGAGTATTCTACTATACCCTGTCAACATCGTGCAGTCCGCCTGCAAAAGGCACAGGGGTGGGCAGGGACAAGGTAAGACGGTCCCGTAGGTGAAGTGAGCGGTATGACGGGAGGGCGAGCGAGTACGACCCCTGTGCCCCGTCTTTACTCATATGGGTGGCAGAGGCACAGCTTCACATAGGTAGTATAACATTTTTGACAGTCATAATAACTATTTTTGCCAGGTGTCATTATTTTTGACAGGTGTCACTACTATAACATCACAACTCACCAAATAATAAAAAAATAAGACCTACCAAAATCATGACAATGGTCAGATGTCAAAAATTGTGACACCTGTCAAAAAACATAAATGTGTTAATTTATGTAAATATATGCGTCTGCCACCCCATCTGGGAAAATGCGTGTTTTTGGCAATGATATGGGGCATAGTAAAAGGAAAGGTTGCCACAAAGAATGTTTAGATAATATTTACGTTTTGAGTTTCTTTTCCCCAGGGATAGTAATCGGAAATCCCACACGGAGTCTCTCCTGTCAACTCCTCGGCATAACACTGCCGCCTACAAACACTCTTTTAGGTTAAGGGCAATCCTATCTACTACAATAAGATACCTCTGGAGATTTTGAAATTGCCATTTGAGCAATTTAAAAAGCAGGTTAAAGCGACTTTGTCGAAAAAGGGATATTACAATGTTCAAGATTACTTAAATGACAGGACTGTATGGGGTTAATCTGGCTCAACACAGACCTTGCTGTTGATAATTTTGTAATTATTTATTCCAGCTTATTAAATAAAAATAAATCATAATTGTATTAGTTAAGCACAACCTATTTTTAAAAGAGATCTAAAAATCAATCTGTGTGAGTTTCTACGCCCTTCTTCTCCCACAGTGGTCCAATGTAGAGAAGAGGCAAAAAATGACGTTTGCTAAGTATATGTAAATATCTACAGTAATAAAGTACTTTTGAGTTTGAGTTTGATCCGACTGTGGAACGCACTTCCCTGCACTATTAGGGAAAGTCCCTCAATTTTCAATTTTAAGATTGAAAGCGTATTTCCTTTCTCTTCCGTAATCGGTAACATATTTATGTAAGTACACAGTCAGGTCATAAGTTCTGTCACACAATAAAAACTTTTGAATTTAGAACGCTGGCCACAAAAAAGTTTATTGAATTCGAATTTCGAATTTTTCATGAAAATAAAAATGTGTACTATTTAGAATTTTCCTCATTTTTAAATATGGATGGACACTTAAAGAAGACCGTGTCGCAGTTATTGCGTTGCATCGTTGCGGTTACGCGCCAATTCAGATTTTCGGCTTACTGAAAAATTTGAATATAACCAAAAGATTCGTTTATCGTACCATAAAACGATACAATGAAGACTCTAGTGTAGATGACAGGTCAAGAAGTGGTCGCCCTCGCTCTGTTAGGACTCCAGCAGTGATAAAAGCTGTGAAGGCGCGAATTCAAAGAAATCCCATACGTAAGCAGAAACTGTTGGCCTTTCAGATGGGGTTAAGCAGGACCACGGTGAAAAGGGTGTTAAATGAAGACTTAGGGCTTAGGGCACATCGAAGAAAAACAGGACATCGTTTGGACGCTCGTTTAATGGATCTGATACTGAAGAGATGCCGCGCTTTGTTGAAGCGGTACGCGGGAAAAAACATCGGGAAATTATTTTTTCGGATGAAAAAACTTTCACCGTGGAAGAGAGCTACAACAAACAAAATGATAAGGTATACGCACACAGCAGTGAAGAAGCGAGCAACCGTATTCCGCGTGTCCAACGAGGTCATTTTCCATCCTCGCTCATGGTTTGGTTGGGAGTCTCTTATTGGGGCTTAACTGAGGTACATTTTTGTGAGAAAGGCGTAAAAACGAATGCAGTTGTGTATCAAAATACAGTCCTCAAGAACCTTGTGGAACCTGTTTCTCATACCATGTTTAATAACAGGCACTGGGTATTCCAACAAGATTCTGCGCCAGCTCATAGAGCGAAAAGCACACAAGACTGGCTGGCGGCGCGTGAAATCGACTTCATCCGGCACGAAGACTGGCCCTTCTCCAGTCCAGATTTGAGTCCGTTAGATTACAAGATATGGCAACACTTGGAGGAAAAGGCCTGCTCAAAGCCTCATCCTGATTTGGAGTCACTCAAGGCATCCTTGATTAAGGCAGCCGCCGATATTGACATGGACCTCGTTCGTGCTGCGATAGACGACTGGCCGCGCAGAATAAAGGCCTGTATTCAAAATCGCGGGGGTCATTTTGAAAAAACTTTATTACCATAAGAATCTATGTTTTATTAAGTTCATTTTGCTATATAAATGTTTACATAAATAATAAACAAGTCTGAATTATTTCATATTGCACATGTGACAGAACTTATGACCTGACTATGTATATGTATGATATTTTGTAGTTTATTTATGTGCATGCTATCTAGTGTATTTTATATACAGTTGAGATATATATATATTTTATTAGGTATATTTTATTTATATTTTAAAAGTAATTTTCGTACGTATGTATACAGTTTTATTGCGCACCCTAGGTTTGCTGGAAGAAATCTCTTTTTAGAGATAAAAGCTCGCCTTTGCCTATAAAATTTATTGTAACTGTCTGTTTATCTATGTTTTCTGTGCAATAAAGAATATGAATATGAATATCACTTTCCTGCAGCTTGTACAAAACTGTTTTGAGGATATAAATGCTGATACATGGAATAATTGCTGTGAGCGTACAAAAATCCTAGAAGAGGAATATAAATGCAGAGGACTACGGACTGGTAATTGATAGAGAAATTGAACAACTTATTATAAATGTTGGCGGCAGTGATAGTGAAACATCCAGTCTTATAACTGACAATGAGTCTGATATGTCTAGAATTTAACCTGTACAATCTGATCATGAAGATCATGAAATGTCATATGAATCTGATGAATATTTAGATTCTGAATTTGATGACTAATGAAAAAAAAATGGTTTTATTTTCTATATTTTAACCCGACTACAGGTATTTTGTAATAATAAAAAATAATAGTAGTTAATGTGACTTCCATAATGAGAGGGTTTAATATACGACTGTTTCATAATAACATCACACGAGTATTTTACATATAACCTGCTTTATCTCTACATATCACTTCCATAATGAGAGGGTTTAATATACGACTGTTTCATAATAACAACACACGAGTATTTTACATATAAACTGCTTTATCTCTACATATCATAAGCTCTCTATGATTGTTAATTTATAGTTATATTTAAAATGTAACTTCTAATAAGTTCGATTTTAAAATAATTTCGGTAATTGGGGTTGCTAACTTTTTGGACAGGAACGGAAATCTCAAAACCATTTCGAGAAACATGCTTTCTGTACAGTAAGAAGTATAAGTATAGTATAGTTTCTATATAAGTATATATATTTTAATAAAGCACAATAACATTAATTTGACCTCTATGACATCCTCATAAGATGTATGATAAAATGCCTTAACCTGTAGGGTAGGCAATATTATTTTATGTAAGCCATTCTGCAATTTCCTTTTTTCTATTAACCGAGCTTGGAGGATTGTTAATTTGGCTAGAATTATATCTAGCATTGTTTATGATTATACAGTTAGTTTAATTCAGATTGGGTAATAATTTATTCATAACCCATTTTTTAAATTAACTTTATTCATGGTATCATGGAAATCAGCTTTTTTCTTTGTCGTTATAAATAGCAAAGCATTTGGGACGAACCCAGTCTTGCCACCACAATGAACAAATTAAGTATCTTTTTCCTGTAGCTACAGATTTAGATACGCCGGGCTTATTTTCGCCTCATGTATACCTATATAAATATGGAATGAACTTGCATTCAGGCTGGTTAAGAGCGAGGAGTTCGTATACGTGTGCGGCCAGCGGATATACAATAATCTGCCGGACGAGGTGAAAGGAGCTGAGTCTCTGGCAGTCACGTCACCTCAAAAAATGGCTGACAGGGCAAGCTTTCTACACAGTGGAAATGAAATGAAATGATGAAATGAAATTGATTATTTATTTGTTTAATGACAGTACTAAGTTTGACTAGAACCTTATGAATTTATTGGACTGTACTATAACATAAAAAAATATTTGTTATGATTGGGTATAAATAAATATGGGATCGGGACTTTTATATTTTAATTTATGTTTTATTTTTAACTAACACACATTGTCCCTTCTCTTGCACCATGCACACGACATAATTCCATCAGGAGTAAAAAAAATACTTTTAGTAAATATGCATCGGAATAGTTAAACATTCCCGGAAAACCGTTTTCGTCTTTAATAAATATTTTTTTAAAGTCGCTTCCATACAATGCATCCGATTAAATATGCATTCCCGGTTTCCAAGTATCCCTAGGTTTTTTTAACGGTCCGGATCAGTAATAAATTTCATAACCTATAACGGGAAATAGCATTTCTAGAAATACCATGGGAGGTGAGTTCTTAAAAATGTAGTCCATAATTTAATTGACAAAAAATAAGTTTAGGTATTCACCTAATAGGCATATTTATGCATCCGAATATTCGATCTCTGGTGATCAATCACCCTTGACTTACAGACAAACAGCTGACGATATAGAAAGTGGTCAATAAGGGATGTAGTCTAATTAGAATCTTGTCAATATGGGAATTGGTCGAAATTAAAACTTGTCATCGTGAACCTTGTCATAATAGGAACGTGCCGAATTGGCCCAAAAATGGAATGCTGATCAAATGTGCAGTGGTCACGATGGAACAAAAGGAGTGGATCCTTTTTTGTAATCGAATAATAATTTAGCGCAAACCCACACAATACTTTCTCAGTGATGTTCAGACCAACCCGCAGTGTACTAACACAATTAGGGCAGAATCATCTCTGGAATACCAAGGTTCACTATTTCTATATGTATGGCATGGTCCCACTGTGCTGTGACACAATAAGGACAGCAACAAGGACATGTTTTCTCTGCTGCCAATGTTTCTCTTCAGCATAATTTGTCCTACCTCAAGAATAGGCTGCCACTTGAGTACTGAAGAGGAGAGGAACACCATGCCCATCCGACTGACAGTGGCTGGCGAAGCGTTGTCCACGTTATCAGGCTCAAACACCAGCTTGCTGTTCTGGGCCATAGTGATCCGGTCACCGTTGGCCAGGGTCAGGGTCTTGTTGTCGTCGAGCACTGAGTTGAGGTTCTCGATCCATACGGCGTCTACTGGGCCATCTGAAAGCAAGGGCGAGGTGCTTGACACTTGCCTAAAATTAGTAAACTTGTAAATAAAATTACACCCATCAACAATTATGTGACACGGATCTATCTTTAAATAATAATAATAACAATTAAAAAAAAAATGCACAGAAAACACAATTGAAAATTTAACAAGAAAAATATGCAAAGGTGAGCTTATTTCTAAAAAGAAATTTCTTACTAGCTGTAAGAAATTTCTGTAAAGAAAGGAAAAAGAAATGATATAGAGAGGTAGTCGTAATGTACAATTAAGAGTTACAAGAAATAAATAAAATCAATATATACTCGGCGCCACGACTAAAGAGCTTTGTCCTTGAATGCGCAGTAGTCACTTTTCACAAGTGTTTGGCGCGGGGAAGTGAGGAGCGACGGGGGCGGTAGTCAGCGCCGGCACCTGATTCGTTGATCAGTCGCTTCCCGATGCCCGCACCGAAAGCACGTCTCGAAGCTTCTTGAGTACAGTCGCATACAATATTACCCAACGTTATCTTTCGCCCCGGTCGAAAATGCCGAAAAATAAAGTACTGACTAGGCAAGCTAGAAAAATGGTTTACGATGTGAACTGTTATATCAAAAAAGAGTCTGTTATATCATTACTGTCAGATGAATAATATTTTTTGTGTTAAAAACTTAATTGTGGTTTAATTGTTACAAATTATTAGTCAGCGGGAAGAAAAGAGTGTGCAGGACTATTACTACAAGTATCTATATTCACTAGGCCCTAGTGACTAGGGGCATTCTATGCTAGGGGGTTATTTATATATAGGTTTCAACCTTGACGTTAACAAATGTTGTCAATAGAGAGTACCTATAGTTTATTTGACACAAAGTCCATTATTTACATCGGCTAATATCCCAATCAACAAAATATCAAACAGAGAAAAAATAGAAGTGAAGAAAGTCCTGAACACTTATTCCTTCACACTAACCCTAAAAACGCACTTCGGAATTATGCCGCGACTGTACACATGCGCAGTAATCCCCGCCAGTTTCTCCGAGAGCTCTTTATTCGTGGCGCCGAGTGTACTATCAGATAAATAACAGTACATCCTACATACTTACTATAAAGTAAATGAATAAAATACAATAAATACTTAGATACACATACATACTATATGATACCCACTATGCGGAACAAAGGAGATGCTGTTTTAATTTTTAAACTGAGATTATGTTTGTCATTGTCCTGTGTATGTGTTCGTTTACTTCGAAAATTTGCCTCGCGACAATCGTACTCACCTAACACAATCCAAGTGGTATCAGACTTCTTTACTTTCAGAGCTCTCCTCCATAAAGTAGAAAAAATTCCGTCTGTCCAATCGTTTGTCGCTACGTCTAAACGCCCGAACATCTGTGGCGCGGTGATAGCCTGTAATAAAACAAAACGTATTCAGTCACATAAGTAACTCGCAAGCTAGATATGATCTTTCAACTGGGATTAAAATCCCTACTGACTCAAGGCCCGGATCCAAGGGTGCATCCCCTTCCCTTCCTAATCTTAGTACCTTAGTTGGAGTTACCTTACCTTAGGATTCATCCTCATCTCCCTATGCGGTTTTCCGATCTCTGTCAGCGATGCCATGAGTGTGTGTATGCACGTGGTCTTGCCCGCGCCCGTTGGCCCCATGGTCATGAGACCGTGCCGTACGAGCGACGTCTCGAACAGTTGGATGATCTTCAAATTCCACTCCGGATGGTTGACCAGCCCTGTGCGTTCCGTCACTATGGTGATTGCGCGTTGCATATCTCTGGAACGAAGTCATAAGTACATATAGTATAATAGTTGTGCAGGGTCGCAATTCATTCCAGTAGCATTACACCTGCAGCGTACATATTTGATGCGACATAGGGATGACGATAGTTGTTAAATCCACGCCTCTGCCGAAAGGGGTGGAATCTTGGTAGGGTTGTTTTTCATTGGAATGTCACACAGTACTGACCTTGACGCCGTGGACCGGCATTCGAAAGCTCAATTCGAGGCGGGAGTACGGGATGAGGAACACGAGGGTGGGGGGTGATGGGAGTCGAATCTTACTCGCGTCGTAGGCCGCTGCTGTTGCCGTCGTGATGCTGCCGACTACAGGGGTCGCTATCCGAACGCGACGGATTGGTGACCGAACCACTTCAACCTTTCACAGCACGAAGCACTCACTACGATGACGTGAAATTTACTTATTTCTTGACGATTGTTCCGTGATTATTACAATTAACATTCCGACCAGGCCCCGATACCTGTGGTAGACAATTTTACCATGTCCAAAGTGACAGCTAGCTAGTAATTTTTTTTCTATGCAAGTGACAGCTAGCTAGTGATGTACCGATCACTCACGGTCGATCCGCGCAACAAAAAACCGGTGCGTTCCGAAGCATAAATATTAAACAGTCACCCGCCCGGACAAGCCCGAACCTGTCCCTAATCAATAGGAAGGCGAGAAAGTGTTGCGACCGCTCTCTTGAGGACCGAGTCCCCCACCTTGACTTCTGCTGATCGAGGCGTGCCATCCCGACCCGTGTATAAGTTGACGATCCGTCCTCGTCTCCATCTCAATGATGGCAGGTTCGCATCCTTAATCAGCACCAAATCACCGACTTGAGGGGGGCTCGTCCGGTCAGTCCACTTAAGACGCTGCTGCAAGATGTGCAAGTACTCAAGGGACCACCGTTTCCAAAAATCTTGAGCCATCTGCTGCAACATCTGCCACCTAGTTAACCGACTTAACTTAACATCACCGAATGGGTATTCTGGCAGGGCGTTAAGGGGCTGACCTATCAGGAAGTGACCCGGCGTCAACGCTTCCAAATCATTTGGATCCGAACTGAGCGGGCACAACGGACGCGAGTTCAGTGTCATTTCAATTTTACAGAACAGCGTCGCAAGCTCTTCAAAGCGTAGAGAGGTCTCACCGATGATCCTCGTCAGGTGCGACTTAGCCGATTTAACCGCAGCCTCAAAAATTCCTCCCCAATGAGGACATCCCGGCGGACTGAAAACCCATTCAATCCCTCGTCGGGAGCAAGCCGTACCGATGGCGTCCTGGTTACCGTTCAGGAATTGAGTGACCTCCTGCAGATATCGCCTGGCTCCGACAAAATTTGTGCCGTTGTCCGAACGGATTAATGACGGGAGGCCCCTTCGTGAGACGAACCGATCCAGACATGCGATAAATGCCTCCGTAGTGAGGTCACTGACCACCTCCAAGTGGACTGCCTTCGTGGCCAAGCACACGAAGACGCACAGGTATGCCTTCACTAATCTGGCGTTCCGTAGCTGTGAAGACTTGACCATGAATGGTCCCGCGAAATCCGTTCCGACACCCGCAAAGGGCCGGATTTCGTTAACCCTATCGGAGGGCAAATCGCCCATCTGGGGCTGCATCGTAGCCGCCTTGGCCCGATAACAAGGCAGGCACCGAAATACGACGCTACGCACTAAGCGTCTTCCCAATAGAATCCAGAACTCGCGCTGGAGAAACGCCATCAAGGCGTGGCATCCGAAATGCTCATTCCGAATGTGTCGATCCTGTATCAACAGTTCGACCAACTTCCCTTTCCTAGGGAGTAACAACGGGTGGCGAGCCGCATAAGGCAGGTTGGCATTCCGCAGCCGACCTCCTACCCTCAGCAATCCTTGAGGGTCAATAAACGGGTTGAGCCGAGCCACACCTCCCTTCAGTTGGACGCGTCCGCGTCTCAGAATGTCCAGTTCGGACTTAAAGTGCACCGTCTGCACGTTCCGTACCAATGCGAAAAACGCATGGTTCCGTTCCCGTGGTGTCAGGACCGGTGTCCGCACCCGTTGCGCCTCAGAATTGCGACAATTCCGCGCAAATCGGAAGATCCAGGCGGTCACATTGACCAGCTTGTCGAGCGAGCTGTACCGTTCCAGCAGGCTGAACTCCTCTTCCGGCTCTGGTTGCGTCGTACAGACACCGACTGTCAAGGCGCCGTTCGCCGAGGTAACGCGTGGACTCATTGGCCAATCCGATTCGGCTAGAGTCAACCATTTTGGACCCCACCACAAGGGATGTCCAACTAACTCCGGAGCGTGACACCCACGAGACGCAAATTCTGCTGGGTTCATTTCCCCTGGAACATGTCTCCAGATTAAGGGAACCTCCGAATTCAAAATCTGCGAAACCCGATTCGCCACAAAAATCTCCAGCTTGTGAACTGAAGCCTTCAGCCAGCATAACACGATCTGGCTGTCCGTCCAAGCGTACACCGTATCTTCTAACGCTATTGACCCACGAAGAACCGTCATCGTGTGGTTGAGCAGACGAGTCAGGAGAGCCGCTCCTGAAAGGTCTAAATTGGGAATGGTCAGGCGAGTGCGCAACGGCGCAACCTTGCTCTTGGCCATGACCAACCGCACATCAACCTCCCCCGAGGAGTCGACCGTACGCAGATATACCGCAGCTCCGTAGCCCTTCTCCGAGGCATCGCAAAACCCATGCAGGGTGGCGGTGTATCGTTTGGTGGGGACCAACCTCCGTGGCAGTGAAATCCGATTGATGCCAGGGAGGGTCGAAAAGAACGATTCCCACTCTGAGCTCAATGACCCGCCGATCGGGTCGTCCCATTTCAGCTCAGCAGACCACAATTGCTGCATAAAACACTTGAGCTGAAATGTTACCGGGGTGATCCACCCGTTTGGATCAAATGTCCTAACCACCGTTGAAAGGACGTTCCGTTTCGTCCAGACCTTCGGGGAGTCCAACTCGACCCGATACGAAAACATGTCTGACACCGGCTGGTACTGGACGCCTAATACCAACAACATATTCGGATTTTCCAGATTTTCGAAAATGTGGGGATCCTGCTGTTAGTCATCCGGAAGACCAGACAGTAACTCTGGAGAGTTCGACATCCATTTCCGGAGCTCGTAACCTCGTAACCTCGTAATGGAAGACGTGTGAGAAATCGACCTGACCGAAGGCGACCAGTATTGTTCCGATAAAACTGTTCACACTCTTCTTCAACCGGGTCCAACCGGCGGACCGTAGGTGGTTCCTCCACCTCCCAAAACTTCTGTATCACCTCCGAGAATACAGAACCGAATAAGGGACTACTAGTCGCTAGGCGTGGCGCAGCCGGCATGAACGGACCCATTACCGCATGGCCCAGTCTGGTGTTGACCGAAACCGGACCAGTCGCCTGCAACACGTGGAAACCTGGCACTAACAGGTATCCCAAGGCATCAACACCCAATAAAATGTCTACTGGGCCCGGAATATCAAACTCCGGGTCAGCCAGTGACAACCCAGCGACCAACTGTCGCACCGAGGGCGACAACCGTACGTGAGGGTGTGAGCCCGTCACGTTAGGCATGACTAATGCCGTGACCGTCAGATTCACCGATGAATCCACCCGTGACGAGAGAGTAATCCGACATACTCCCTTAACGGAACCGACTTCCGTGTTCCCAATTCCCCGAATGGAATGTGGATACTCCCTTAACGAAATGCCCAACCGTCTTACAAGGTTGCACGAGACTAAGCACCCCTGGGCCCCCGAGTCCAATAGTGCTCGTGCCACACATGATTTGCCGTCCGAACTCCACGCTATCACAGAGGCGGTGGGGAGCATGACCGTCTGTGGAGTGGCGGCACCCTGTAAGTGGGCGGCGTGTCCCTAGCGGGAACCTCCGCGGGATCCGAACCCGCTCAGACCTCCGTCGGCCTTGGAGTAACTCGGCTGCTGATATGCAACCGGCATATCAGACCGTATGTGCATCAAGGGGTCCCAACCCGTATAGTAGGCCCCTCGCTGTCCCGGTATCCGATCATACCGGACGGTGTACGGTGTGCCCGGTGCGCACCGTGGATGAATGGGGGAGAGCGGATCAAACCTGGGGCGCTCTAGGAATGGGGGCGACATCCGACTGTTCGCCTCCCAGAGCGACGGGCAGGGTGGCGCAGAAGGTGGTGGGCTCCCAGCCTTCGCGCTACTCATAGGTGCCATCTGACACCCGCCCGTAACACGCGGTGAGCCAGCGGCCCGAAGTCCTCGCTGACCGTGGACAGCGGCGACCGAACCCCGGCTATCCCGCATGTTACCCCCCGCGCTGCCCCCTTCCCCTCGCGGGGGGTCCCGTCCGCGGGTACCCCAGTCACCCCGTTGGTGACTCCCGTTGCCCGGAGGGGGACTGGGTCCGGCCCTGGTTGGGCCCTGTGGCCGACCAACCTGAGTCCGGCCCTGGTGACCGTCCGAAGGGCCTGACCGATTCAGGCACAACACTATGTGGTGCTTGCCACCACAGCACTCACAGGGGAACGCGCGCGAGCACTCGCTCAGCGTGTGCGGCCCCAAACAACCGAAACACAATCGGTGACGGAAGACAATCTTCCTGCGGGCAGCTACCCCGAGCGCCTTAAATTTGGCGCAACTGGTCACGTCATGACCGGCACTGTCGCAGTGCACACAGCCGTCACCCGACGGCGCGGCATTCAAAACGCCAAATTGTTTCGACCTCCCACCCCCCCGTGGGGGCGGGGGGTGCGGCCCCTCCCGCGTCCGCGCGGGTTGGCGCTGCACACTGGCCTCCGTGTCCAGTGTGTCACATCGCCTACATTCACCCTCCAAAAAATCTGTCAATTGGACAAGTGTGGGCAGTTCCGTGCTACTGCCCCCATGCAGCTGTTCAAACCGACTTTGAACAGCTGCAGGCAACCGTGACAAAACCATATACAAAATAATGTATGACCATTGGTCTACCGGAAGACCAAGATTCTGAAGTGCCTTAGTGGCCACCAGCACAGGGTTGAGCACCTGTACTCGGATGTCAACATCTCGTGTTACTCTGGGGATGCTAAACAGCTTCCCCAGCTGCGCATCAACCAACCGCCGTTTGTGTTGGTAGCGGTCAAACAATATGGACCGTGCTATCTCTTAATTGCCCGCCGTGACCGTTAGGTGACCGACCAACTCCTTCGGTTCACCCCGCAGAGCCATCAATAGTTGGGCCAACTTGTAGGCGTTGTCCAGGTCGTCCCGACCGTGGACCAAACTATCAAACAAATTAATGAAGGCCGACCACTCATCAATTGCCCCACTGAAGGCCGGAATCTCCAGGTGTGGCAGCCGTCCAACAACACTCTTCGGGGGTGGGTCTCCGTTAGCCTCCCCACGGTCATTCCTCCGCGACCGCTTAATTTTCTCCGCGCGACGCTCGATGTCACCCAAGCATTCCATCGCTTGGTCAGCATCCGCGCAGAGCTGTTTCAACGTAGCCACCGAAGCTTCATCAGTAAGCCCGAGAGCTTCAGCCTCCGCAGCCAGCCGACACACCTTCCCGACGCGTGTCATTGCGTCCTCCACACGCTTGAGCAGGACATCATCCATGTCCGGTCGCTCCACATACTGATGAGTATGGGCGAGCCTTCTCATTTCCTCCCGGACACCATTCCGCAGTACCGTCAAGGGTGAAGGTGCCATGTTGACCGATTTAATAGATTCTGGTCCTATACTTCACTACCGAACTAAGTATAGCCAGAGACCAGCACTTGCCCGTCAGCGCTGGGCACAGAAATTAAAACTAAGTTGTCAAAACTAAGGCAACCACTAAAACAATTAAATCCTAAAAAACAATAAAAAATATTAAATAAAATTTATAAAAAAAAAATAAGTGGTGGGCTCCGAGACTATAAACCTAAACAATATAGCACCCTAAACCACACTGGATATCAAATCCAAGCTATTTTTAATATAATGTAGGTAGCCGTAAACCTTCTAGAAGTGGCATTTCCGATATGACCTGCACTTCTACTGAGGTCAGAAAAATCAGCTTAATACCCCTTAAATAGCCTGACCCTGCTCTGTAAATCGAAATAACACTGCAGTACCATAGAACCCGACGTTCTACCACAAGTAATACCATATAGTTACTTCGCGGAATGACCGTTCAATCCTTATGATCCTTATGCACACAACCAGTAGTTTCCGACTACAAATTTATAATAATCGTTAACTAAATCGTTAATTATACGTTCACTAACCGAAAATGAACCTAAATTGTGGTATACCGACCACAAGACTCACTCACAAAATGATTGCCGACCAATCTGCGGTACCCACCCTCTACCAACTACAATGTGGCAAAAAAAAACAACCCTACAACCGCCCGTGAATCGATTTCCTACTAGGAAGCCGCGCCTCTGCTACCAAAATGTTAAATCCACGCCTCTGCCGAAAGGGGTGGAATCTTGTTAGGGTTGTTTTTCATTGGAATGTCAAACAGTACTGACCTTGATGCCGTGGACCGGCATTCGAAAGCTCAATTCGAGGCGGGAGTACGGGATGAGGAACACGAGGGTGGGGGGTGATGGGAGTCGAATCTTACTCGCGTCGTAGGCCGCTGCTGTTGCCGTCGTGATGCTGCCGACTACAGGGGTCGCTATCCGAACGCGACGGATTGGTGACCGAACCACTTCAACCTTTCACAGCACGAAGCACTCACTACGATGACGTGAAATCTACTTATTTCTTGACGATTGTTCCGTGATTATTACAATTAACATTCCGACCAGGCCCCGATACCTGTGGTAGACAATTTTACCATGTCCAAAGTGACAGCTAGCTAGTCATTTTTTTTCTATGCAAGTGACAGCTAGCTAGTGATGTACCGATCACTCGCGGTCGATCCGCGCAACAAAAAACCGGTGCGTTCCGAAGCATAAATATTAAACAATAGTTACAGTAAGACTATCTTAGCATTCATTTCATGGCTCGATTTGAAGATATCGACTTACTTCCATACAGTTTGGGTCAACTTCATTCCAGGGAACAAGTCCTCGATCAGTGACAAGAATAACGGTTCATCTTCATCTACCAACTTCGACACGTTCATTTCTCTGTAACAGTTATCTGATATTAAGTAAATCCATAATAACACAATTCAGGACTTTATACTCCAATTAGTGACTAAATCAAGACAAAAGTAAATCCAATAAGTGACTGAATCAAGCCAAAAGGAAATCTCTAGAATATTAGACAAGACCACAACCCAAGCAATACTGACTCAACTCCCCAGGAAATATAAAAAACCGGTCAAGTGCGAGTCTAAATCACGCACGAAGGGTTCCGTACCACCGTTCAATGGAAGCGATGGTGTGGAGTGAATAGTTTGGATTTTACACAGCAAAATATTGTTTACAAAGTTATTGGTGCGGTTACTTTCACACTCCATGTACGTAAGCAGGTGCATCCATAAGTTTGTATGTGGTATTGAAAGAATTGTTGTATGGGAGCCCACTTAAATATTTCTTTTATCCTGTTTTTTAGTATTTGTTGTTATAGCGACAACATAAATACATCATCTGGGAAAATTTCAACTGTCTAACTATCACGGTTCGTGAGATACAGCCTGGTGACAGACGGACGGACGGACAGCGGAGTCTTAGTAATGGGGTCCCGTTTGGAACCCTTCGGGTACGGAACCCTAAAAACCCAACGCCGATAATAACATCTTGTAGGGCTTACTTCAACACTCTCATCATAATATTTTCTTCTGTGCTTTCTGGATTGGATCGCTTCTGTGCTCCCATAGTTCGAAGCACAGACAGAATATTGCGAAGACCGAAATCGTAATGCACCTGTTTAGAAAGTTGCTCTTCACACAGTTTGTACAGTGTGAAGAATTTGCGTGCTGGAAATAAGCGAAAGTTAAAATTCTTGTCAGTGCTTTAATATGGATAAGAGAAGAAACACATACTACTCAAAAGAAAATAGGGGCCACTAAGTATTTTGATTGCTACGTGAAAAATATAGTAAACAGTAATGTATATTTATTAAAATAACATGTAACAAGGCTTTTGTTTTAACTTATGCTAATAACCATTTAATTGTGTAGTCAATTGTTTCACTTATTTCAATTAACATGAAATTAGTCCATTGTCAACAGCAAAAACTAAATAGAAACTCTTTGCAAAACAAAACAAAAACTGACACAAGCTGTTTTTTTTAATGGTTTAGTAACGGGTGTGTCCTCCTCTCCTGTTTTCACACTCCTGGAGCCTTGAATGCATACTCTCGATTAAGTTTCTGATGTTTTCATCAGGTATCTCTTCCCACGCACGTTTCAGAGCATCCATAAGCTGTTGCTGGTTGTGAATCTCTTGCTCATGCTCCCTAACCCTTCGTTTTAATTGGTCCCACATATGCTCTATTGGATTTAAATCCGGACTATACGCTGGCCATGGTAGGACACGAATATGGGAGTCATCCAGTACAGTCTGAGTGGCCCGAGCAGTGTGTGGGCGGGCATTGTCATGCATTAACCAGAACCCTGGCCCCACTCTCTGTGAGAATGGAATCACATGAGGCCTGATGACTTCATCGATGTACCGTTGTGCAGTTACTGTGCCTTGATTTAAGAAAACCAGCTCAGTTTTGCCTTGTAAGCTAATCCCAGCCCAAACCATCACACTAAGACCTCCAAAGCGGTCAATTTCCTTGATGCAGACATCGGAAAATCTCTCACCCTGTCGTCTCCATACTCTAATCCGCCGATCATCACTACAAAGCTTCACTTTACACTCATCTGTGAAGAGCACCATACCCCATTGATTCATGCTCCAATCTGAATGTTCGCGGCATAAACTTAAACGATTTCCACGTCGAAACCTAGATAAAGGAATTCGTACTACTCGGCGTCTGGACCTTTGCTGGTCTTCATGCAGTCGATTACGTATCGTTTGGTCACTAACACGAGTCCCCGTTGTCAACCGTAGGCGATTTTGTAACTTACGTGCCGTCACAGAGCGCTCTCGACGGGCACTCAATCGGATGTAGCGATCCTCTTGTGCCGTAGTCGCTCGCACCCTGCCCGATCCAGGCCTTCTTGCAACACTGCCAGTCTCTTGGAACCGATCCCACACATTTTGGATGGCTCGGCGAGAGAAACCCAACGAAAAAGCTACAAACCGCTGTGAATGACCTTCAGCAATCAATGTAACGGCTCTGGTGGCAGTAATGGTATCCATATGCCTTCTTTGACGTGGCATTATTAACAAAAGATGTTAAAAGAAGCAAAAGATGGACATAAATAGTTTTTTAACAGAATAAAATTGAGATTCCATCTGAAAGGAATTTGACCTGAAACTAGTTTTTTTTATTTGCTTCAATTTCTGGCCAGCTGTAAGACTTAAACACCAGCATTAAAGAGGTTGGATACTGAAGGAGGCCGGACATCATTAATTAGTCACTTATTAATTAGTTTACATCTAAAAATTTACTCATAAACAGAAATATGTAAGTGGCCCTTATTTTCTTTTGAGTAGTATATTATGCAGCGGGTATAAATGGAGCCGTTAGACATACCTAACACTTTTTCAACGACGAAAGAAAGCTAGTTATATATATGCCCACTCCTAGGATACCTCCCCACTGGAAAATAGTATGTAAGCCTGTTATGCATGGATATGTCACCGTTAAATTGTGATCACAATCTTACGTTGTGATCTGAACATACTGCTTACAATTGAACGTATTCACGTTCGATAGTTTATAATATATCCATGTCAAACCGTCAAATTGGGAACGAGACCGACAAGGCTCATATAATTATTTTTTGCTCTTTCTTACATGTCAACTGAACACGAAGGATAGAGGGCTTCGCTTCGCCCACACCCTTTAGCCTTCACCTACCCTGACCCACCACTTCACCCTGATATTTCGTGTGCAATTTTAAACCAGTTCACACTTTGATTATAAACTGTCGAAATTTAATACGTTATATTGTAAATAATGTCGTACAATTAAAAAATTAACTTTTTGTCATGGATTTATTATTAACTATCGAAGATGAAGACGTTATACTATAACCAGTACGGTACAGACAGTTCACAATTTACCGACAATTTCCAATACCCTGAGATAAATCTCGTGAGATTATAAACAAACGGTGCGTGTCAAATACAAGTTACCTAGAAGAATGTTTTCCTTGAAGCCACAGCTGGCCAGCTTGACACGGATGATAATCTGCCGGTCCGGCACCATCATGGCTACGGAGCGGAACTGAATCTTCAGATTCTCCGGCAACTCCTGCCGGCCGGCGTAGCCAGGGTTCATCGTGATGATGAACGCGAACTCACGGTTCAGGCTGACTGTGTCGCCGTCACTGGGGACGACAATGGATGCTAGGGAACTAACTCTAGAACGTAGCGAGTAATTCTATTATGAATATGGATGTCACGTCGTCGTTTTAGTAAACGGTCTAAAAGAGAATAGTCCCCACGAAAAAGGGAATCCCAGTGTGGAGACTAGGGCTTATTCAAACTGTTGGAATTTTCTACTTGGAAAATAAATGTTTTTTTTTTATCTCCTACCTGAATATAAAGAATTCTTTCTTCTCTCTCTTGGCCGTGAGACAGATATAGATCTGTTGCGCCGCTACCGACAACACTGGCAGCTCAATGCGGTTGAACTCATCGAAACAGCCCCAAGTGCCAGATTGCGCCAGGCCCTTGTAGATACGGCCGAGACCTGAAACACCGCGCACTCAGTAAAAATGTGCGGGGGATGCTTACAAATCTTGAGCTCATGTGGGCTTGTATTTAGGGCACAAATACATAGTCAGGTCATAAGTTCTGTCACATGTGCAATATGAAATAATTTAGACATGTTTATTATTTATGTAAACATTTATATAGCAAAATCAACTTAATAAAACATAGATTCTTATGGTAATAAAGTTTATTCAAAATGACTCCCGCGATTTTGAATACAGGCCTTTATTCTGCGCGGCCAGTCGTCTATCGCAGCACGAACGAGGTCCATGTCAATATCGGCGGCTGCCTTAATCAAGGATGCCTTGAGTGACTCCAAATCAGGATGAGGCTTTGAGCAGGCCTTTTCCTCCAAGTGTTGCCATATCTTGTAATATAACGGACTCAAATCTGGACTGGAGGAGGGCCAGTCTTCGTGCCGGATGAAGTCGATTTCACGCGCCGCCAGCCAGTCTTGTGTGCTTTTCGCTCTATGAGCTGGCGCAGAATCTTGTTGGAATACCCAGTGCCTGTTATTAAACATGGTATGAGAAAGGTTCCACAAGGTTCTTGATGACTGTATTTTGATACATAACTGCATTCGTTTTTACGCCTTTCTCACAAAAATGTACCTCAGTTAAGCCCCAATAAGAGACTCCCAACCAAACCATGAGCGAGGATGGAAAATGACCTCGTTGGACACGCGGAATACGGTTGCTCGCTTCTTCACTGCTGTGTGCGTACACCTTATCATTTTGTTTGTTGTAGCTCTCTTCCACGGTGAAAATTTTTTCGTCCGAAAAAAGAATTTCCCGATGCTTTTTTCCCGCGTACCGCTTCAACAAAGCGCGGCATCTCTTCAGTCTCAGGTCCATTAAACGAGCGTCCTGTTTTTCTTCGATATGCCCTAAGCCCTAAGTCTTCATTTAACACCCTTTTCACCGTGGTCCTGCTTAACCCCATCTGAAGGGCCAACAGTTTCTGCTTACGTATGGGATTTCTTTGAATTCGCGCCTTCACAGCTTTTATCACTGCTGGAGTCCTAACAGAGCGAGGGCGAACACTTCTTGACCTGTCATCTACACTAGAGTCTTCATTGTATCGTTTTATGGTACGATAAACGAATCTTTTGGTTATATTCAAATTTTTCAGTAAGTCGAAAATCTGAATTGGCGCGTAACCGCAACGATGCAACGCAATAACTGCGACACGGTCTTCTTTAAGTGTCCACTCCATATTTAAAAATGAGGAAAATTCTAAAAAGTACACATTTTTATTTTCATGAAAAATTCGAAATTCGAATTCAATAAACTTTTTTGTGGCCAGCGTTCTAAATTCAAAAGTTTTTATTGTGTGACAGAACTTATGACCTGACTGTGTATATTGTTCACCTATACAAGTTTTATTACCAAATGATTTAAATGTTCGCCAAACTTCACAATTCACAATTCACAATTCTTGCACATTGCACAGAACATTAGAACAATATATTATACACGAAATTAAAAGGCAAAGGCGAGCTTATCTCTCAACAAAGATTTCTTCCAGCAAACCTATCAGGTTAGGATACGTATAAAATGAAAAGGGTAGTATAGTGCAATTAAATAATTACCAAATACCAATAAAATATGATACTATAAAAATACATATAATAAAAGAAATAGTAGATAAAAAAAATTAGTGATACCGTGTAGTTTCGTAGAACCGTATTGATTTGCTATAGGTTACTTTCTGTCCGGTTGTGTAAGGTCACAACTGTATGAAAAACCTGGTGCGGAGCGGAGCGGAGCGGAGCGGAGCGGAGCGTGGCGACCCCATGTAGTTTAGTATAAAAAAGGGGTATATTTTTGGTGAGCCTTTAGTAAATTTGGTGGACATTTAGTAAATTTGGTGAAATGTAGTTAATTTGGTGAAAATTCAGTAAATTTGGGACGATAAACAATTAAACAATTAAGCCTTTATTTACTTGCCATACAAGGTATAACTATGGTCCACCTAACCTAACATATGTATAAACTCTCACGGTCACGCAATGCCCAAATAATCGACCAAATGAATGGCCCGAGTCTGGCCTTGGGGCTGAAAGGTATCCTAAACTGTTAAATAAGGTTTAATAATAACCTCTAAAGTCCATCTGGTCGGAACAGTTGAACACAATGACCATCGTGCCTATGGTACGACCCATGTCCTTAGTCGTCTCCGTCTTGCCAGTCCCCGCAGGGCCTGCTGGCGCACCGCCCATGCACATTCCTGACAAGCGAATATTCAATACTTAATACAGGTATCGCTAGGTTTCTTGCCGGGTGAGCGAAATCGTTCTCTCCTATCGCCCATGTAAGCATCTAAATTGGCGTCAGGTTTACTAAGCTGTAAGCTCTAATGGGATTGCAAATGCAAGGGGGTTTGAACATTTGTCCTTGTGTAGTTGGCGCCAAGAGGCGATGATCATTATTTTCAATTTGTAATTCTTCCAAGAGACGTCTCGTCAACCGTCACAAACATAGTAAGCGATGAGACTATTTTATTTATTTATTTATTAATACAGTTTAATGCACAACATTAAAGACTATATCTAATTCGTTGTTCACATATAATAGTAAGAGGATATAAATACACAAACCGATAGCTTGAGAGAGAGTGATGTAGCATCTGTCCGTCAGCGGTGTAATTACAAGACGCTCAGTTATTCCCAGGTACTCATTCTGTAATCATATAAATGACTTCAATCAATACCAGGTATTCTTAATGCTAGAACATGTAATTAGTACAGTTTATAAAGGGATCGAACATCGCTAACGCCCATGTATCTACGATTTTTTAATATGTTGTTAGTACCCCTGAGGGTCAGCTTTACAGCCCTAAAAACCCTATGCTAGTCCCGTGGTGCTCCAAAAAACTGGGAAATGTTGGCGCTTGCTGCAGTTTATATCGTAAAAGCTACCTTAAACCTAAACCTCTTACGGCCCGAGGTCGTAGAGGTACGTGATTTTCCCGTTGCAGGTTTTGATTACTCATGGCATCAGGAATAAAAGCATCCCTCGCGGAACCCGCATTTCTCCACCTGTAGATAACTTATAACATTCAAAGTCCTGATTCCCTGCCGGACTGATATATCAACGGACACAGAGTAAACCGGTGGTCCTAAAGGCATGAAACGGTACACATTGGTTTCTTATATAGCGTAGGGTAAATTCATCCCCTAAGGTGGAATTCGGGCGTTACAGTTTGTATGAAAATCAAAATCTACTGACCTTGTGAAGCAAAATTTTGTAGAAAGTTAGTTAATAGGTATGACACGTCACGAAGCAAGTATTTGTTCAAATTTCTCCCCGCTTAGGGGGAAATGGTGGGTGAATTTTATAGGGATGTCGCAGGGATATGATAATAGACTAGTCAAAACGCTAAGTTATTTGATTAAATCCCAGGAAATCATAAAATAATAACATAATATAAACATATCCTTAACTAATCTACAGTTTTGATCATATCCCGAAACTGGTTTAGTGAAATGACAAAAACACATTGTATGCTATTTCAAATGTTAATTTGGTAAGATAGGTATTCCAATTAGAAGTATTCGAAGATAGATATCAAAAATCACTAATAATCGTATCATTTACTGAAGAAAAAAACGAATGAGTAATCTGAACATAATATTTAAACAACAAAAAGCCACAAAATTACTAAGCTAATGAAAGTATAGTAGATATTTTTGTAATTATTTTTTGTTTTTAATTAACCTTAATAACTAAGATCTTAAACGAATGTAAGTATAACTAGGTAATTTTGAGTCGGCGCCAAAAAATCAAATTAAATAATTACGTAAAACGTGATTCTCGGCGTGTAACATCCCCCCTTTATATCGTCCACCCTTCTTTTTAACGCAGTCTCTTATTAATTGTGATGGCCAAATAAAATAGATCGTCTAGTAAATTAGAACTCCTACTACTTGTGAAACCAGTAACCCTAATTCTAGAGGTATGAGTAAGAAGTGCTGTCCTGAGAATGTTTTAAATTGAATATTTAGTAATTTTAAATTTCAATAAAAGATATATACTTAAATATGTCCCCACTAACAAGAATGATACAGATTAATATCCATTAAATGATTAATAACCTTATAAAGCAGATTCATATAATAAAATGTCATAGTATATTTTGAGTATTGACTAAAATGAAATAAAACTTATAAATATTAAAATAATAAAAGGAAAATTTGATATACATAAAATTTTGGGGAAGAAACCCCTACCACTTGATTCGGTCTTCTACCCAGATAATTCTACGAAACCAATTAATTTGTAGTTCTGATACTCGTTTATAAAAAGAGTAGCGTATAAGTATTCTGAATTGGATTTAGTCATAGATTCACCGGATTGGGATGGGGTATGACCGATCAGGATGGGATTATAGTTTGTGAATGACATTCAACTGTCTCATCAGTCAATATCTGGTATTTATGTAGTAAGATTATATTAAATATTCTTCCACATATAGAAACCTATAAACATACACAATGAAGTTTCACTGGTTGTTTATGTTACACGTTATGTGTTTCAATAAAGACTTATTTGTCTTTTAGTAATGCACAAAAGCATAGCATGAAGTATAAAATATTTCTGCACATCCATAGAAGTGCGTAAGTAGCATGATTCATTTTAAGGTTAATGAATTGACCTTCAATCTACCATCAGCAGATCCAAACATGATATTGTTACTTCGTAAAGTGCGAAGATATAAGTATATGTATCCGTATAGTAATATAAATATGCACATCTGAATAGAGCATAACTGTGAATTTCCGTACTTCTATTGCTTCATTCTGGCGTTATGAGAACATTGGCGGTGGCTTTGCGACGGCTTATTCCATAATTTGATCAAAGGTAATTAATAACTATTGTATTAATAAAATTAACCATGACCGCCTTCCATGATTGCAATACAAGGTCTAGGGAAATTGAACGTTTATCATCATTCAGTTAAGACGAGAATTGCAGGTTTGTTTATTTAAACTCTGAATTCTCGACATCGAGTCGAACATATCAAATTGAAAACGTTGTTGCAGAAATAAGTCAACTCAGTAACTACTTTCAATAAGTTTATAGTCTCATTGACTCTAAATACTACAATGTGGTGCTTTATTAATATTTCAAACTTCATTCCACGTCGCTGGAATAACCACAAATTGAATATTAATTCAAACTCTCAATTTCATTCAACATAAATATGAATAATGTGACAGTTGACTGACTTTATCTAGGATTCAGGTAAAAATAGAGTATATAAGGACAGATATTACTTAATACGAGAAGTAAATAAATTCCTTTAAATAACAGACATTAACAGGGAGAGGGATAGGAGTAAATAAATAAGGAATAAAATGTTAGTAAAACATAAGTATACTCTATTGAGAACCCCATAATATTCTATTATTTTATTACCTAGTTATTTATATATAAATATTTAAATCGAATATCCCACGTTATATTATAGGTAGGTACTCCCGGAAACATGGTTTAAAAACAATAAAAATATATCTTCCTTTCCACACATAAGTAAGTATGGGTACTTATTCTACATAGGTAATTAACTTAGAAACCTCAATCTAACGTTCTATCTAACCTTGTACCTATAGATAGGTACCTATATCCATTGAGCTAGTAGTTCAATGCCTATAACTGCTCAATCAACAACCCGTGATATCTATCGAGGCAGATAGGTATTTAATTAACGAATTTCCTATTAAACTTCCTAATTAAAACATCGCATTACTTCCCCTCATAAAGAATACACAAACTATACATACATTGCGTTTAAGCATAGGCACATACTCTGATCCTATTGTCCTCGGCCGGGAATCGAACTCGTGATCACTCGCATTGTAGGCAGAATCACAACCACAACACCTTATTCTTTTAACTAAGGTAGGTACCTAAGTATCTTATAAGAATTCTTCGAATCATTATCTATCTTTTGGTTTCCCAGATACATAATAATACTTTGGACACCATCCACACCCATTGTTCCAGCCCCAAACCAGGACTCCCCGCATCCTGAGCACCAGACAACACGTAAATATATAGACAAATATTAAACCCAGATAGACAAACAACCATGACCAGAGTACAAACATCCGCACTCACCGGACAAACACTTGTCCCCACCGGGACTCGAACCCTGGCTTCGTAGGTAGGGTTTCTGCCGACCCATAGGTATATATCCGTCGCGCCACACGTTGTGAGCGGTCACCTTGAATGCGCAGTAGTCACCTTTCAATATCTGTACATACGCGCAGTAATTCCCGCCAAAACGTCGCCCAACGTACTCTATTCGTGGCGCGGCTTGTATATAATTAACATTATAAAATATGTAAGTACCTAGCTAGGTACTGCTATTGAAATAACCTGTTGATCCTCTGACTTTCCGTTTGTGATAATTATAGGTAACTAGTGGATTCAACAGTTTTGAAATAATATGAATAAACCCTACGAGTTAACCGAACGATTCTATGAATAGTAAATTTAAAGATATAACCAGCTAACCATAAATTTAATGTCAGACGGAGTTTAACCCTCACGCATTTTTATTGGAATATTTCTCCAATTGGAAAGATTCTAATACCAACGATTGCGAGTATCTTATTTAGATGATTTGGCCAAAGTAGTGGGTGATCGTCTATGGGTAGGATTGCAGACGTTGTGATAGTAATATCCTAAAGTTCTTTTTAGAGTGGTTTTGGTTAAACAGTATCGTCATGAGGTTCCCCAGCCAGTGATGAATATAAGTGACATAAACATATTGATAATTATCGAGTCCGTGCTTATTAGAATAAAAAGTTCTTTTTAGAGTGGTTTTGGTTAAACAGTATCGTCATGAGGTTCCCCAGCCAGTGATGAATATAAGTGACATAAACATATTGATAATTATCGAGTCCGTGCTTATTAGAATAAATTCCAAGTAAATAAGCATTTTTAAAAGGCATTTCGATTACATGTGTTTATAAAGGAGGGTTTGTGCTAGAGCTCACGTCCAGAAGGGACACGGGCCCTAAGGTCGGTCCCTTTAACCCCGCCCGACGCCAGTGGAGGTCAACCGAGTTCTACGGACCCAAGACAGACGAAGTGAGATTTAGCGAAGCAAAATAAGCTTAAATCTTATAAAATAATGCTTACAACCACTCAAAATTGTAAACACAATTTATAAGTAAACATAGGGTTAACTATGTGTTCATTAGTACGCTTTTGGCGTTATCTTTCACCTGTTTTCACGTGACTGCATTATTTTAAGACAGCTGAAGATCTGGAATTAGCCAACTGAATACACCAGCACCTAGAGACCGCCTGAATCTACTCAAATCCCTCTCGAGTTAGTTTACCTGCCAATCAACTACATATTGACTATTTGGGTTATATTTTTTGATATGATTGGATATTGTGATATCTCCCATCCATCAGTCCAACATGTTTGTTGATCGGTTACGGGATATTTTTATTTGCACCTACCCGTCTCTTAAGTTTTATTCCGTAACCATGTTGATGTTCATCCAGATATTTTTTATACAAATTAGTCAAGAAAAGAAAGATCAAAACAGCCACAATCAAAAAAAAAAATTTAGTTTGTTAGATAGTTTTATAAGTATTTAGGTATTTCAAGAGTGAGAAGGAAATAACGTAATTATTTGTAATCATACGAATTTCAGATTCTTGTTTGTTACATAAACCTAAATAATCGTGTTTGTCTCCCTAACTACATAACCTCGACAACCTAGGTTTAGCCGCAACTAAAGTCCTGTCTAGCCTAGTCTAAAATCCTAGTGTTATACCACGTCCATCATCGACACCACTCGAAAATGGTTGAGTTTGATTTGAATGTGTTTGTATGTTTAATGACTGTGTGTGTGGGAATTTCAAAACTCGCTACACGAAAGGAATGAGGAGAGGATTAGCCCGCGAATATCCTAAGAGCCAATCCAGGAACCCTATGGTGAAGGAAAAAGGAAATTAGGGTCGCTCCAAGCCCAGACTCAGACTCAGATAAATTACCTACAAGTTCTTATCTAACGACCCAAGGATAGTTTTGGAATTTGGGGTAGGTTGATTTAAAGAATAGGAACCGAGGTATATCTCGGCGCATCAGACACTCACGAAAATCCACTGCAACACGCAATCACAACTCTCCCAGTTCAAGACGCGTAAAACGGCGAATCGAACTGTATAGAATTCCCGAAAGACTTGTGTCACAGTAGTTTGACGCGGAGACTTAATGGCTCCCCCTCTGAGTCTTAACTCACACTTCACTCGACGACCAGCAACAAAAAGCCCCCTCTCATCTCGACCCATCCCTTTTATATTTTCTCTTCCCGCCAAAACGTCCTACCCCAGACATGCTCGCCAAAACACCATCTCAAACTCCGCGAGTCATTCTCATTGGTTCGTTTCGTTTCCTTTCGAAACTCAGTGCTCTGATTGGTTACTGTTCTACACCGTATACACACTTTATATTTTAGATCACACAGTTCAACTAGAAATAGACTCTATAACATCATAAAATAATCTAAATAAAATAATACTCATTTTTTTTATATAAAACATCTTATTGCAGTTATAGTGAATAAAGTTCTTATTTGAGTTAAACCATCTGGAATTTAAAGGCGATCGACCGCCATCTGTACCTCCATCATTGAACTAACTACGCATCTGTTTGACCCACCAAACTATATCGTAACTAAACACCCTTACGTATGAGTTTCGATTGAATGAGCCATGGCAAATGCGACACTTCAAAACAACATCACAAATGTGTAAAATGGTCATAATTCGACATCCACTGAAAGCAACGGTGAAGTTAAACCATATTCATTTTAAATTTATGATTCACAACTTATTTCATAGCTCTTAAAGTCTATCCACATTGTAACGTACTACCTCTTTGACCATATTGGCTACTGGCGGATTAGCCAGATTAAAAGTACAACCATATAAATTCGGAAATTCGGATCTGGAATCTCGTCTGGCAGCTGATTGTTTTTTTTGAGGCAGATTTTGTTTGAGCTCTGTAACGTGAGGTTGTATCTTCTGCATCAATAATTTTTAAGTCACGCCTTTAGTTGCGGCGATGGGCTAGTCCCTTTAGTTCTGTAATGGAGCTGAATGTTTAGTTGCTGTAAAGTGCAGTAGTTTATATGAAACTTCCCTACTATCCCCAATCCATGGGTAAGCATTGGTTCGTAGTTAGTCTTTCTTATTTTCGTGTATTTTATACTCTCTATGTATTTCCCTTTTCTATACAGTGTCTATTGGACTGCGGCACTCTTAGATCCTAATTACCCTAGGGCCCTCGTCGGAAGTCTCCGTGTGGGGAGCCGTCGCCTGATAGCTGGGCGCTGTAGCGCTTTTGTATTCCTATCATTCACACTGGTCTCTTTCCAGGGTTCCACGCTGAGGAGTAATATCCTCCTGGCGCTAACCGCATAATCACTTGTTGACGTTTGGAGAAGTGGACCAGTCGAATTGAGTCTACCAAGGAGCTGAAATCTACAAATTCCCGGCGAGTCCCTATCCAGCGTTTCAACTATATCACCAATATTCGACTCACGACCCTGTGATTAATAAATGTATCTTGAGCCTGCCAACAATCTCTTTTGGTCAGGTTAGAGTCTCACTGTTTCAACATTTTGGAGATTTTTTAAAAAATATATATTTCTACCTACTGAGAACTAAACCAAATGTTTATTTCGTCACACCATCCATTCAAAGATGTCGCTTTTTTATTTCATAATTAATCTGGCGCATTCTACGTATAGATTTCTAGACTAGATAAATAATGACGATTATAGAAGTAATAGGCAATTACTGTGACGACATATTCAGTAGTTTAAACAAGGTAGAAAACATTTACAAAGATGCATGATAAGCAATTAACTTCTAGGACTTAAATTTAATTAGCACAACCCGACACTCCCGAATAGCTATACAGAAAGGACCCACAAATTAATAACCCAAAACCAAAAGTAAAATAGAAAAGGAAAAGTTGACAACGGAGAATCGAACCTCGAACCTTAATATTTCAAGTCTGGTAACAACGCGATGAGCCACTTGAGCTTATATGAGGCCTTGTGAAATTTGCGATGCCTTCGATAACCACTAATCTCCATAGTTATGTTTATACCAAATTTATCTTGCCGCTTAATTGAGCATTGGTCAACACCAATCTTACATCACCGTTATTTGTTTGGTTTAAGAATATTCTTCTCTTTTTGCAGTTCATAGTTGAATCATTAAATCACGTTGCCCAAACCTGCCAACGCCTGCCAACTTTTTATAGCAAATAAAAAAATGTGTCTCAGATCTTTACATTTCCGTTACAGGCGGCGGCGCGGTGGCGGGGCGGCGCGACACGCCCCTTCGCCGGAAAGACGTTGACGAAGTTAATTTCAGCAACCCGAACTAGAGATGGGTCGGTACGCGTTTGTGCGATACTGAACCAAAATCAGATATTGCATACCAATACCGGATTTTAAAACTATATATTGTAATATCTATGTATTGGAGATGCGGCGCGCACGCGCGGTATGAATCCTACGATGCATTATTTACGCGATATACCTAGATATGTATTTTGGCTTCGGTTTAATCTATCTAACATGTTACGGAACCAGTAGAATTTGGAGTTTCAAACCACAAGAAGTTTATGAAACCGTTCGCTAACACTAATACCTACATAGATACAGGTATACGAAAACAACAAAAACAACGCGGTACGCGCGCGCCGCGAATTCATAGTTTTTTACATACATAGATGTCGTGGATCGCAATATCTGATATTCGCTTTCGACTCAATATATAGATATTGAATCTATATACGGTTTGAACCGCCCAATTCTAACCCAACGGGCACACACATGTGAGGGAACACTTCGTTGCGAGTGGTCGTGCAGTGTGTGCATTTTTTGGAAAGTTAATGTTTATCGCTGGAGATTTCACGTTGCATTGTTAATTTAAATTATTGATTCTTTTAATTTAATGTGATTTAGTGATCTTTTTTCATTGATTTTTTGGCGCTAACTCAAAATTACTTAGGTAGGTAGGTACATTAGTTTAAGAACTTTGTTTTTAAGGTTAATTATAACTAAAAATCATTACAAAAATATATACTTAGGTATACTTACATTAGTTTAAGAACTTAGTTCAAAAATATTTTTTATTTTTTGCTTTTCAGTTTTTTCGGCGGTTTCTTTTTTTTGTTAATCGGAAACAACCAGCCTCAAGTGCAACTGTTCAAAAACTGTGAACAAGCACCACGAGAGGTGTTATTATGAAAATAATAAGACATCCATTACTCGAAATATTTAAATAAGTTTCTAATAATAGCCTAAAATTACATAAAATAAAATAAAAAGAAGTATATTTTTTGGGAAAATAAAACTTATTGATAGTTACAAGCGATACGTAAGCTATGGTCGCTTAGTCTGGCGTAACTTTACAAAACAAACACCCTGCTTTCAAAGAAAAATATGAAGAAAATATAATGGTTATTAATGATAACACGTAGCAGGTTTGTGGCATCTTGATTTGCACAGAACTTTACTTTTCTTGCAGACACATATGTTTGTTTTGCGTCATATTTTAGACTTTTCGCAAAAACACTTCTTAACCCCTTGACCTCTTAATAAAGAAAAAATCCTGAAATCTCACGAAAACTTAGCTTAGAAGTTGGAACTCAAACGTATTTTCGACATTTGAAAGTCGTTTAAGGATTCGATCAACTCACTAGATTTAGTTTAGGGATGTGGTCAAATCTCTTAGGGATTTGATGAAGTCCTAGTACTTTATCATATCCCTGCGACATGGTCATAACAAAACTACTTGACCTGTGAAGCTGTAATTTGGCAGGTGGCTATGAGACGTCAACAAAGCAATGATTTTCCCCCCGCTAAGGGGGGATGAGATAATTTGGCAGGTAAGAAGTTTATAGACATAGGACGTCCGTTCAGTAAAGTTTTTATAGAAAGCCCCACAAGGGAAAAAGGCCTATGCGAGTTAGTGCCAGAATTTCGCAGTTTTTCAAGCACCACGGGAGTAACACAGGGTTTTCAGGGTTGCAAACTTGGGTATTAATTACACTCAGGGGTACTAAAAACATATTAAAACATCGTACATACATGCGCTTTTTCGATGTTTGTCTTTTTTGTAAACTGTACTAAATGTATATAATCGATATAATAAAAAAAGCAATATTACTACTATGTGAGTAGACTTTTTTCGCCTCTACGTTGAGTCACCGTGGAAGAATCATACATTCTACTGCCTAAAATTACCTGATATATGAAATCGACGTCCGTAATTGAGACTGTACAATCGTCGGTTTCTTCGCTGTAGTAAAAACGAGCTTGTTTCTGCCATTCGAAGTCCACTGGGGATTTGATCCGCATTTTCACTAGATCGTCGAAAATGTCTCTGGAAGATAAAGTTATTGATCAAAGGTTTGACCATATTTGAGAGCCGTTTACATTGGAATAAATGTAAGCCTTCCTGCTTTTTTTTTGGGCTTATCTGAGATAAAAGGGAGAAATCTGGCTACCAAAAAACAGCCATTCTATAAAATAAACACATTTTAGATTCAGACATTAGTAATTTCGATTCATACAACGTTATTTGCCTTTGAGCCGGCAGTGATTTCTCTCTCTCTCTCTCTCTCTCTTTCTTTCTCTCTCTCTCTCTCTCTCTCTCTCTCTCTCTCTCTCTCTCTCTCTCTCTCTCTCTCTCTCTCTCTCTCTCTCTCTCTCTCTCTCGACCACTTATGCCCGGTTCCTATATTTATAACCAACAACGAGTCGTTAATAACGTTCCACAATTTACTTTCTGTACCTTTTACCTACGGTCGTCCGTTGGTCATAGATGTCATTGAAATACCGACACGCCCTCTTCACTCAGAGATGTGCGTTTCGTTATATGCAGGATTGAAATTTGTAATAAGATAAAGTTCAAGCCGATACTAATTAGATTTACATACGAATTGATCTTAGAGTTCTCTAAACTTCCGATGTTTATTAGACCTATACGAACGCAGAACGATTCGTGACATATTTTTTTCCTTACCAAACTTAATAGAATGCATAGAATACATAACAAGAACGGAACGTTCAGCGCGCGAAAAAGACATTTGACTCGACATTGACATCCATCAATTGAAATATATCCTGCAAAAAGTTTCAGTCTTCTTCTAGTCGACAAATTCTTCAAATTATACAAAGTGTTGGTGGTTTGAAATGTATATTACGCCAGTGAGTACCTATCATATTCCCATTTGATTTATCTACAAATTTGTCTGCTGCCTAGTAGGCATGCAACGTTTTTGCCTCGGTACCTAAATCTTCATTCAGGGCTAAGACTCAGGGATATTTCTGTTGGTTCTTTCGTTCTAGTCGCTCCCTCATGGCTGAGGATCGTGACCGTCGTGGTTGTTGGTACGGGGCATGGTTCAGACACTTCTCTGTCACTATCTGATGAACTGGACATTTTAAATAAAAAATTACAGCGAAAACAGTTAAATATAAACTTTAACCGACCAAAATTGAGGGGTAACCAAGTGACATTACGAATAGTTATCTGGAAAGTCTACTGACTTTTAAAATATTTATAGCAACCAAGTGACATCTCCATACAATACGCTTACGCTCCGTTGCCGGTAACCAGCCAGCCGTCCGTTGGTTGCATATCGAGACGTTTGTTATAGGAACGGTTTTAGCTACCATTCGTAACTAAAACGGATCGTTTTTTAAATATAGGAACCGGGCATTATTCATCTCTCTTGTGCCCACGCGCCGCTACCCCCTCCAGTCGGCATTCCGGGGCCGAGAAACCTAACGGGAAGTTTAACTCACCTCTGATGAACATGTATGGTGATCATGGTCTCTACTTGAGTCCTGCCCAGTGGTTCTAGATCCGTTACAGTCTGGTCGATCAGGCCGTTCAGCAGATCCAAGTTCTTCTGGTTGGTGAGCCTCATGATTAAGCGATCCACCCGCGCCTTCTTAAGTGCGTACTCTGCATCCGTTGTCCAGAGGACCTGCATTCCCAATAACCCAGCCTGCGGAGTATTGTAACTTCAATACTTTAACCTTCACATACCTACTAATTTCGTATTATCTAACCCATCAGTACGTCTGATGCAATCTTCGTGTCTCGCACTACCAATGACAAAATGCCACACCAATGTCAAGAATCTAAACAGCTTAATGTTCAGTCATATTATTGAATATTACCTGTCCTGGAAAGTGCCAGAATCCGGAAAGGAATTCAAACTCCGGGTCTCCACTCATTGTCTGGCAGATGTTGGCGATGACATTCCTGATCGTGTCCTTCATTGTATCAAGCAATACATTCAGCCATATCTGGAATACATGTTATATATATTTTATTTCGAGTTCGAAAGAGAAGTGACGTTAACAGTTCTGGGGTACGCCCTCGATGTAATACTACAACATAGCATGTAAATTCCGGGCATATATTTCCTCCAGGCATAGTTCGTCACCGTATTATTAAAAGTACCTAATTTTCACAAAAACTTTTATTTTATTTTAATGGCACAGCAATGTATAAGGTCCAAATTTTACGTCCATGTTGTCTCGGATTGAAAGATTGTGTCATTTGTTTGTTTATCTGAAAGGGAGCTAAGGGCTTTGGCGATTCAATAGATGTTACAACATTTTATTTAATAGAAAACAGTTCCTTCCGGCAAAAAAATATGATACTTGCAACACTAAAGACGTGAAACCTTTTGATTATTATTGTTTTTGTTGAACTTTATAAAACGAATCTGCCAAAGAAAAAAAAATTACGTGGACGCCATTTTGCAATCTGATCGGGCTGTCATTCGGTTTTTCGGCATCTGTCTGACGTCCTGAATGCGATTCTTATGAGAAGTGGTTGAAAGGTATTTAAAGTACGTATTATAAGAAACAAAGCTTGAATGCGCTTCTTCAGTCGCGACCAAGTGTCAGACCTGTGCGTATTGTCAAAAATTTAACCTTAAAAAAATATTTTCCGAAAAAAAACAGACATTTTAATGCCGTTTTGTAGTGTAAAGTGGCGTGGGAAGTCTACCATGACTTCAAACTTCCAAAAAGATGGTATAACATTCCACTGGTACGAAAAAACCTCAAAAAATAATTTTATTTTTCCAGTGAAGCAAAGTTCAAGATACAACGGTTCATAATATTCAATAATTAATAGAACTTGCACTACCTGTTGATGTCTTTTGAAAATGTCTCTTTCTCAACTGCGGTGATGAGAATTACTTGTCTTTTTTTAGCAAAATGATGCGATATCACAAGTGTTGTGTAGTGTTTTGCGCTCAAGTTTTTATCGATCTTTTTATATAAATGATGTTGGGATTTCGCCAAGTAAATTATCTTAGTTTGAAAGTGCTAGATTAATGCGAAATAATTGTATTCGTTTATTTATTAATACCTTTATTGCGCAGCGATTGTGGCTCTGCCTACCATGCGGTACTCAGAACTCATAATAGGTAAGTTGAGAATAGCTACTAATATGTATCTTTGTACCCTAAAAATACTACTTACAGTTATTTTAAGTGTGTTTTTGATATAATTATGTAAATAAATTGCTGAATAAAAACATTTTTTTTTACTTTCTAGCATATTTTTTTTTTTATTTTTTTAACATAACTTATTCTATTATATATAAATAAATACACTATAATATCTGTGACTTTAATTGTGAATCAGAAAATTGTAGGTCTTATGTCGGAATTGATTCAATGTCACTGACTGACACCGTATGTATCGATAAGTGGCTATTTCAGTAATTTCGATGTCGCATCACTAGATCTTCGGTGCTTTCTAGCGCGACCTTGAATTAGCCAATCACACGCCCGCTTGTTTGTTCCCCGCACACCCTTCCTTCCTCCGAATTCGGTGAGTTCGGTCCAGTGCAAATGTCTCATCATGCGGTATCTATTGGGGGTGATCTGTGGGTTTTAACCATCAGCTAGATAATTTTTCACGGAAGGTTTATGTTAACGATATTGATGGCTCCCGCCTAGGGCAAACATTTGTGTGATGAGCACACTCTTGTGTTTGCTTTGTTTCTAAAAAATAACAATGACCAAAATGTTTTCAACAACTGGAATGTCATTTTGTCAGTGACGTTTCTTTGCTTATTTTTTCTTTAAATTAAAAATTCCACTTCGGGCTCAAAATTTACCAAACCAATTTACAATTTACCGTTATGAATCGCGATTTTGAACCTTATGGCATTTGAAAAAGGTTAAACACGTATGAAAAATAACTCTTAGTCACTGAGAGCCAAGGGGTTATTTTTTATTGGTAACTAAGTGCTACAGGGATCTTTTGGTACGCGCCTGCAATGCCACATATGACCGGCTTTACTCCTGCTTGGTGGCGGTGGCGTAGTTGGAGGCAAAGAGTTTGATTTATCTGAGGTAAGGTTTAAAAACACGTCACGTGATCCATCAAATACCTTGACACTGGCAATATTAACCACAAGTGAGGTTAGGATGCCATATATATAGGAGTAACTAGAATTTGACGACTTTGACATATAGACTCAAGTAACCAGCACCATCTGCAACGAGCTTCTTCGACACGCGGGCCGGATGGGACATCATCGACGTCGTGGTCGTCAGAGGTCTCCGGACACCGCCGAGCCAGGAGGTTCTCCCTGACCTCCCTTCGGACCACAGGCCTGTTCTTCTCGTCCTGGCGGACCTGCCCACCCGGGTATCTCCGCCAGCATCACGTCGCCGCTACCAGTGGGGCGCCTTCACCGCCGCCCTAGACCAACCCTCCACCAGTTGCCCCGTCAACCAGCCGGAAGACGTTGACCGCCTGGCATCGCTGCTAACTACTCAGATCCGAGACGCGCTCGACCTATCATCGCACACCGTAGCTCGCGGGGGGAAGCCCAATCCTCTTCCTGCTGAGCTACGCGCACTCATCTGCGATAAGCGCGCTCTCCGGAAGCAGTGGCAGCAAACCCGCTGCCCCACGATGAAGACCAGGCTCAACGCCATGACGGCAGAGCTGAAGCGCCAACTTGATCGCCACGCTGAAGAATCTTGGGAACGCCACGTCGAGTCCATAGGCGACCACGTCCCCTCCGTGCATCGCCTGTGCCGGGCTTTGTCGACCACTCCTGCTCCTGTTCGACCAATCCTGGGCAGCGACGGCCTACCAAGATTCCGAGCCCAAGACCGTGCGGAGATCTTCGCCGAATGCCTCGAGAAGCAATTCAAGCCGAACCCAACGGATGATGTGGAGCACGTCGCAACAGTCGAGAGACACCTGCGAGAGTACTTCGCCACGCCGATAGCTCCCGAAGAGGACCCCATCGTCGTCACGCCTGGCCAGATTGTGCGTGCATTCCGACGTACCAAGCCCAGGAAAGCCCCGGGCGCAGACCGAATACCCAACACGGCGCTGTTACATTTGCCGCCACGCACTGTGGCGGCCGTTGCGCGCCTGTTTAACGGTATCTTGCGCACGGGTCACTTTCCAACCCAATGGAAGGAGGGCTTGGTTATCATGTTGCCCAAGCCGGGCAAGGACACCAAGCTGCCTGAGAGCTATCGGCCGATCACCCTACTGAGCACCATCTCAAAGGTGTTTGAGAAGCTCCTGTTAGCGAAGTTACTGCCCCACATCCAGCCGCGCCCGGAACAGTTCGGCTTCAGGCCCGAGCATTCTACGACGCTTCAGCTCACCAGAGTACTGAATGACATGACGGTTTGTTTGAACAAAAAAGAATACACTGTCGCAGTACTTCTGGATATGGAGAAGGCGTTCGACAGAGTATGGCACGAGGGGTTGCTGTACAAGCTGTCGACGTCCCTGCCCCAAGAAGAACGGTCAAGACAATCGCCTCTTTCCTGAAGAATCGCCGCTTCCGAGTGATGGTGGAAGACGCCGTCTCCGAGGAACATCCCGTCGCAGCCGGCGTCCCCCAGGGCTCCTGCCTGTCTCCCGCCTGCTACGCCCGATACACGGACGACATCCCCGTCGGGCCGGGTGCCCAGCTGGCACTCTTCGCAGACGACGCAGCCTACTACGCGTCGTCGTTCCAGGCTCCGCACGCTGCCATCAAACTGCAGCGCACCCTGGACATCTTGCCCGACTGGCTCGCCAAGTGGCGACTGTCCGTCAATGTTGGGAAAACGCAGGCGCTCATCACAGGCCAGAGTCTCCTTCCACCATCGCTCCAGCTCCAAGGACAGCAAATCGAGTGGTCTCCGCAGGTGAAGTACCTGGGAGTGACCATTGATCGCCGGCTCACCATGAAGCAACACGTTGACAACGTCGTCAGCCAGGTCAAGGTGGCACGCGCCAAGCTGCGTCCACTTTTCGACTCCAGCCTCCCTCTGAGGGCGAAGCTCGGGATCTACAAGACCTACGTGAGATCCCGCCTCACCTACGCGGCTCCGGCTTGGTACGCCCTGTGCTCGGAGACGAACAAACGGAGACTCCGAGCCCAAGAGAACCTCTCTCTGCGTACCATCGTCGGCGCCCCCCGCTACGTGAGGAACGCGACAATCCAGAGGGACCTAAGATGGGAAACCGTGGACCAGTTTGTCCAGAGGCTGGCGAAGGGCATGTTCGCGCGTGCGGATGCTTCAAATCTTCCGCACATCGCCGAACTGGCGCCGCACCACGCGCGCCCGCCCGACCGCCGCCGCCTGCCATGCGACCTGGTTGCCTAGCCGGCGATCACCCACTGCACACCAGCGCCACATCAAGATCACCGCCCGCAGGGGCCATCCGATGACCTGTCCACAGGAGTGGACAGAGGCGATTCTTCGGGAAGAGGTCCGTCGACCTGACCCCGACTCCCCACGCCCCAGAAAGGGTGCGTGAGAAGATTATCAAGAACGAGCTTTTCAGATTAGGTGCCATAGAAAATGAACCTTGTGTCATTATTCGTAAGAGCCATCAATGTGTCATCCAAGTGCCAAAAGCACACTAGTTTTCGCCCGCGGCGGACGTGGCGTGGCGACAAGCAACTTGCATTACCGTGATAGTTAACAGGTGAATTTTTCACAGATTAATATTACACAGATATTTCTGTTGCCGCTATAACAACAAACAGTAAAGAACAGAATAAAAGAACAAAATAAAATAAATATTTAAGGGGCTCCCATACAACAATTATTTCAATACCACATACAAACTTATGCCTGCACCTGGTTACGTGCATGGAGCGTGAAAGTAGCCGCACCAATAACTTTGTAAAAAATATTTTGCTATGTAAAATCCAAAGAAATTAAAAAGACATGTTTTCGTGAAATTCAACCCTTTATGATCATTTCATGAACTAATTGACAATAATGAAATGATTTAAAAATGAATAAAAATGAAATGATCAAATTCATTTTTATTCATTTATATAGCTACGACATTTACATGTCAGATGTGTGTTAGGATAAGGTGAAAAAGAGTACATTTCATAACTTATTCACTCCACTGCTCGGAAATGTGGTAAAATATGGTCATTAACCCTTTTGCTTCTCTGATGGCCGGAAAAGAAAAAATAATGACATACAAATGTCCACGATAGAATCTTCAGTACCCTAGGTGACGTCTGACAAAAAAGTTCCTTTTTAGGTTCTCTGCGTCTCAGTAAATTAATCGAGTTGCAAAACAATGAATAGTTAACCAGGACAACAAAAACATTTCTGGGCTGTTTTTAATAGGCCAGAAATTGCTATGTGTGTCAAAGCGCCCTTGACGAAAATAATTTTTCACACTTTTCATTCGGAAAAGTAAGTTTTGCTCCACGACGAGAGGGAGCAAAATGCTACTTTTCTGTTCAAGCTACTTTTTTATTTTTTTCATTGGCATGTAGCATTTACGCAATGTGCCAATTGAAAACAGATCTTAATAAAATAATCGATTGTAATTTCATCATAGTCGATTAAACACAACAAGTTTCAATTTTTGACTTTATGTCAACCTAACTTAATCTGTATCTTCATATCGTTATATTTATTGTCTCGAAAGGAAAGCACACCGAGAACATTTGTATGTCATATTATACAAATTTATGAATTTTTCGAAATATAAAAAATAAATGTCACAATAAAATATATGTTTTACTGAAATCAAAACTATCGACGACAGTTATCATGATATAATGAATATTGATATCTGATACCATTGTAATATTCGATTCGATGATTTTTACACAGTGGTAAAAGTAGTACAGGAATATTTTATCTGTGGTGACCTTTCCCTAATCCTTCACAATCCGCCATTATAAAAAAAAGTTTTATTTTCTTTGTTCAATTACGGTAAAAGTGGTGAAAGTATAATTGAAATCATAGATATTTCATTATTTTTAGAGCATTTTATTTCAATTTTTCTCGTAGTCGCTAGTCGGTGTGAAAAGTTTTATGTCTCAGGAGCAAAATTATTTTCGTCATGGGCATGGGCACGGCATCCTTCGTTACGCTCAGAGAAGTCTAACTTAGAATATCCTTCGGTTCACTCTGGATTCAATGTACCGCCCTCGCGTAAATACATGATTTTGCTCCCTTGTGACACAAATAACTCCTCCTGAAGTCCTGAGTGACACATACAATTTCCGTATTTTTCTAATTTTTCACGGGGAACTTCTTCTGTACCTATATTTATTTTAAAATATAAAATATAAAAATATATATTTATTTATTATAATAAATAATTTTTTTTCCATCCTTTAGTTAGGGGATGTTTTTTTATTTACCTACATAGAGCGATTTTTATATTAATCTATTTTTATAATTAAACGCAGAAAGTTAGCCTTTGAATCGTTATCTACAAAAACTATCATTTAAAAAAAACTACACTTGCACTTGATAAATAAAAAACGACCTAGTGCGAGTTGGACTTGTTGTTACATGTTCAACCTAACACGAAAGATAAAGGGGGCTTTGCTTAACCCTTCACCTAAGCTACCGCAGTGTTTACGGCTACCGAATCAGCGGCTGGCGCCCCGGCTGTTGAGGCACTACCATATATAACAACACATTTTTTAAAGCACCATTATGTTCGTTTTTATTATTTAAAATAAGGATTCTCTCAACTGAAGCTGCCACCCAGAGTGCGAGTTGGACTTGTTGTTACATGTTCAACCTAACACGAAAGATAAAGGGGGCTTTGCTTAACCCTTCACCTAAGCTACCGCAGTGTTTACGGCTACCGAATCAGCGGCTGGCGCCCCGGCTGTTGAGGCACTACCATATATAACAACACATTTTTTAAAGCACCATTATGTTCGTTTTTATTTTTTAAAATAAGGATTATCTCAACTGAAGCTGCCACCCAGAATTGTAATAATATGGTAACACTGTTGTTGGATGTAGTGCCGTCCATAGCCTAACTAATATGGTCTAACACTGAGGTGTGGCGGGAAGGCACTACGTCATTTTCATTTATCAATAGAGTTAGACTGATGAAAGTGATAAATGATATAAACTAAGAAAAAGTGTTTTATTTCCTCTCTGGATTTTGGTAAAGTGGAGTGTGCATTATAATGTACTCTGCCAAGAAAAGGGCAGACCACAGACCTGAGTACTCCATATAAATTTCAACTTGATATATTTACGCGTTCCTGAGAAAAGGACAGACGGACAACGAAGTGATCCTATAAGGGTTCCATTGTTTCATTTTAAGGTACGGAACCCTGAAAACACCACATAACACGAATAAATTCCTAGTTTGTCACAATTCGAATACTTGGATCAAAATAAAATGGGCTGAGTTACAGAGTTTAAACTGTTTTTCATTATCTTCGTTTTAAATGCAAATTTTTGCCATTTATTTTTATTATCAACAAAAAAATCGTAGCATCTATAGGGATTGAAAATAAAACCTGTGTGAGCACCCCTATGTCCCCATGAGAATTCTAAAAAAAATATTCAGCTACAGAGAAGACATTGAAGGGTGGTCCTGTGGTAAATTAGAAAGACGAAAATTTTGATTTGTATACTTAGTCAGAAAAGCCAACTAACAGACAGTCACTGGCTTCTTCTTCCAAGAACATTGTACGCTGAATCGTGAACTAGGGATAGGGTATAGTGACAAAACGAACCTCCACTCCGCCGATACATGGGACAGGTCGCTCGAGCGGGATACATTCCCCGTTGCTCGAGTTCATTTCTATGATGCGTTCCTTGTCGTCGAAATTTACCGTGTACATCGCATCGAAGATACTTGGCAAGTGGGGCTGTGGATTAAAAAGACCCCTTTATTAGTTGTTGGTTTGTGAATGTCAATCCCTGAATCTATTCAGTGAGTTAGAATGGGCCAACGTTACGGTGCAATTAAAGTTATAATCAGTGGTCGAAAAACCTTGAGAGCGCAACAAAAGCAAAAGTATGGACATAATTTTCCAGCGGTACTAAATTTCTGGAACTTAATTAAATATCGGAACTTTATTATAATCTATAAATATTTAGTCTAAATCGTAGTTTGTTTTGTGAAATGTGAAATAAATTGCTTTGGCCGCTCAAAGCCTTATTTCTCATATTCATATCATATCATTTATAATTCATCAACACACTACAACACACTGCATTCGCTAACGGTACAAATGCGTTGTTGTCATTTGAATAACTCTACTTAAGACAGATAAGTTTGAAGCGTAAATCACCGTGGCTTGGCTTACTTAATGAAATCATCAAAGGAGATCGTGCAATATACCTTGATCTAAAGTGAACAACCCAGCGTTCAGGTTTTTTTTGAAAAATTTTTCTTTTCCGGCCAGCAGAGTAGCGAAAGGGTTAAATCTAAAGGAATAAACCATTTTGCTATGTAAATTAATATGTTTATAAATTTAAATTAAGAATGTTTTACGATCAACACGCCAAATTGATCGATAATGTTTTTAAAATTCAATACACACACACAGTACAAGATATTTTCTGTTGTTTTGAATTATATTTTTACCTTCCCACAACTATATTAATTTATAAGTAAGATTATCTAAATAGTAACTTAATAAAGTATTTACCTGCTGAGAAAGAGACAATCTAAAAAGGAACTTTTATGACAGATTTATTTCTGTGAAATATTATTGGGTATTGAGCTGACAACGGAGTTTCCGAGGGATCATCAACAATATAACACTTCAGAAGGACATGGGAGCCGCTACGGGTCTGTGAGTAAATCTTTTTCACCTTTCTTGTATCTTTCCTCTACCTTTTGATAATTATACGTGATAAAAGGATTACCTTTTGATAATTACACGTGTATTATTAGGAATTAGACAACGCCATATTAATTCTAAACTTACCTAGAGTACTGAAGATTCTATTGTAGGCATTTGTGGGGCAACAACATAAAATATTCCTTAATTGTTATGTCATTATTTCTTCTTTTGCGGCTAGCAGAGAAGTGAATGGGACAAAATAGTAAAGTTCCAATATCTAATTAAGTTCCGGAATGGAATACCGCTAAAAAGTCATCTCCATACTTTTGCTTTCGTTGCGCTCCAACGTTTTCCGACCACTGGCTCTAATTATTTATTTTATTACCAATAAATTATGTGTTACGTCTTATAGTTTGGTGCCATGACCAGGATCATCCATCAAGCATCACATTAGAAAACTAAGAGATTTACCTGAATAGACAGAGGATCGGAAGCCTGCCCCAGGATCTCCAGTAGCACCGGATCCGAAACGAAGAAGAAGCGAGGGAAGATCAGCCGCTTTGTCTCCAGATAACCGGTGAGGGACTTCTGGCAAGCCTCTAGCTGTTCAAACAGGTGCGGCAGGAGTTGTTTGAGAGTGTCATCACAGGTGCAGCACTCGACACAGTTGACTATGTCACGCGCTCGGTACATAATCTTGACGTATGTCTTGTCTATGGTCTGGAAAAATATGGGATTATTATAGACCCCTCAGGGACCCCGCAGACGGCAAACTTTTTTATCGGCCGATAGTTTTGTCTGGTTGGGCTATCAGCGCGCACCCTGACCCAACTGAATCGTCGAACCGTCGGGTTGGTGGTGGGTGCGCACACCGTAGTCATCAGTCGGCCGATTACCTAGCACAGTTTGTAAGCAGCTCTTGAAGAAAGCAGTCGCATCATTAAAGTGAACAGAAAAATTATTTTCAACACACCTGCTCGTAAACGGGTTCTTTGTAGCAAGGCATACAGGGCCATAATAGCGCATATTACACCCTCATGCTTTTTACCTTGTTTTTTTTTCAATCTCAGGTGCGAGTTTTTATGCCTACAAACAATGTATAATATTATGATGAAACAATCATCTTTTTAACATTATTTCATCAAATTAAATTTTATTCGCTACATTTTACCCATAATTTGCATATTCAAAGCCATATTTTTATAGGCTGTTCAGCGGTGTTGCCTGTGCAACCATCAACAACTGAGCGCGCCAACGCGTGAAAAAATAAAAAAGCGCGCCAATTTTCACAAATCTTTGGTAGCGCTTTTGTTGATTAGCAATTTATTGTCAAAAATGTCGACAACGACAAGTAGTGAAGCAGAGCAAATAGCTTTAACCCCGTCAGAAATACTCAGCGAATCAAGAAAAGCGACTGATAGCCTGTTACCACCAAAATCCACGGAAAGATACCTAGCGGCCTACGAAACTTTCCTACAGGGGAAAAACAGCAAACACGCCCAGTCATTTTCGCAGAACGTTTAGTGCCTTCTGCTCTGCTTCCACTAATGATCCCGTAGATATACATCATTAATTCAACTCATATAAAAATAATATACAATCGCCGACCTTTACACAAGAAAGTATTAATGAAGAAATTACTACCAATACTAAGGAATAACAAAAAGGATTAGGTATAACTTTGATAATTGTAATTTCACCAACTGTAATTTTTAATGACTAATAACCCTGAATTTGAAATAAAAATTAGGATATTATTAGAAATTTGGCTGCGTCTATTTATCAAGTGAGTTGAAAAACGTTGTATGATTCTTGTGTGTGCATTGATTATTACACCCTTGGCTATCCTAACGCGCGTGTGCAGTAATCAACTTTCCACACTTGTATCATAATGTACTATATTGCTTTTATACTATGGAGGAATAGGAACAAGAGAAACAGAGAGTATTGGGTGCTCCCAACCACAGCAATAGATTATTGTATGGAAAATTTCTCACGATCCATTCCAAATTATTAGAATATATATCCGATTATTATTTTTTTGCCTTTTATCGAATGAGCATAACCAGTTTCAAAGAATTTGTCAATTTGATTGGAGCAGCAATAGCGAAGAAGGATACAAATATAAGACTTTCTATACCTGTGAAGGAGAGATTGAGCGAACGATAAGGTAAGATAAATCACAAATACTTTATTTCATTTTTTATTACAATCAGTTTTTTTATTTTTATAACATTGGACCACTATGCTGCCGCCGCAAGAGAAAAAGACGTAACTTCCATTTTTGCGAAAATGAGATGTATATACCATTGGAATCGGAAAACGAAGGCGCGTCTGATGAACTAAGTCTTATTTTACTAAAAAATCGCATTACAGAGATACGGTAAGGAAAAAGGGCTTATTTTTGCATAACACAGTCAATATACTAACACAAAAAGACACATAAGGTTTTGCTAAGATGAAAGGACATTATAACAACAAACATCATAGTCAAATGGGCATAATTATATAAGACATCCATAACATGCTAAGAAATAAAGACGCAAAAAGTTAATGCTAAAATGAAAGGACTTATTTGGTTAAATACGTCCGCATTTGATGATATAAAAAAAACGATTACTAAGAAAGAAACACGCATCTCTGTGGCGACACAAATTTAGTGAATATAAGCCTTTCCAACTTAGCAATAACTATATGTTTTATTCTTGTACTAAAGAGAAAGGACGCGTGCGACTTCGGCGTAGTGAATAAGCCCTTGTTACTTAGTAAACGGCTTAATTTCACACATCGAGTTGAGACTGCTGGACAAACACGCCGTTTTTTCTTAATTGATAGGGCGAATCGGCTCCATGGCTCCCTCGTGTACCCTGTGATTAGTGGGGTGGGGCTTTAGTGCTATAAGCTAAGGTTAGGTACATACGTTAATAAAAAAGCTGTAATTAATTTTAAACGTCCCTCATATTAAGCCGCACTGCTGAGAAGAAAAGACGCTTTAGGAAATGGAGTCTTTCATTCTTCAATTGATTGATTATTAATTTACTGAGTTTCTAAAGAATAAAGGAAAATCATATTTTTCTAAGATGAATGAACGTTTTTGGCTATTTCAGCCCTTAGTACTTAGTAACATGTATAATTTTAGCATAGTATGAGCTAAGAAAAAAGGGAAAAAATGGAATATTGCAATAAATAATAGTTAAAAACATTTTTGTTAAATTCATAGTGGAAGATAATGTATAGCTTCAATAAGTTACATTTAAAAAATATACCTTTAACTTTTTAAGCACAGCCAAACGTTAAACAAATAAACTCTTTAAGTCGTGTTTTCTCGAAATCAACTTTTGGAAGTTACGTCTTTTCCTCTTAGGACGGCAGTGTGGGAGAAGAAGGGCGTAAAAACTCCCAAAAATATCTCTTTTAAAAATTTCTTGTGCTTAACTAATACAAATATTACAACGTTAATTATTTTATCTACACACGTATCATAAACCCTCTTCACTGCGTACAAAAACCGCACGTTACGATCAGCATAATGTTAAACTACTAGGTAAAAACTCATTTCTTATCTGAAATCATGACATTCAAATTTCGAACGCCGACGCCCGCCCGCGTGCCGCCCCTAATTTGTCTGTGAAGTTGGTACTGACATTCAAATTTCGAACGCCGACGCCCGCCTGCGTGAAGTTGGTACTACAGAACAAGCTAAACAACTGCAGAGCCACAATGCCGTTCAAACATGCGGTTCCTGAACACATCAAAGAGAGCTTATGTGTGTAGATAAACTAGTGTATGTAACTGTACATAATTAGGCATTAAAACTCTCCAGTGATATTATTATGAAAATAAATTAACTAGCTACATTTAGTATGAAAATTTATTTAAAAAGCTCTCTTAAGGAGTCTGTTCGTTTTAAATTATAAATTGCTCGAATAGCTCCTTTCCTTCCGTTTGAATATCCGCTGCTTTCCCCCACAACAAGATACCATAGGACATGGCACTATGAAAGTAACTAAAATCTACTAGCCTAGATGTAGCCACATCTGTGTTTTGTCTGATGTTCCTAACAGCGTAAGCCGCAGAACTTAATTAACATCTTAGTAGATCCAACGCTTTATTTCTAACTCCGTAATGATTTCATTTCATTAATAGCGTATTATGACCAACACCATCAAATGCCTTCGTTCGACAGATCGCAAAAACTCCGATAGCATCCTGTGCGGCCTCCCATGCAGAATAAATATGAGATATATCTGCATCCGTAGCCGATTTACTTCTTGTGAAACCGTATTGTTTGGCGCGGAGTTGTTTTGTACGGTTGAAGTGTGAGATCATTTGATGTACTCCATAATCTTATTAATATAAATGATTTACTTAGTGCTGGAAGAATAGATATTGGTCTGAAATTTGAAGGATCACCCTTGTCTCCCGACTTGAACAGAGGTATCAGTTTACTGTGTTTCATGAGGTCTGGGAAAGCTCCATCGTCAACACATTAATTGAATATATAAGCTAAGCGTGGGGCTATAACTGGAATTACTGAGCCAATGACTGACTGATATACCCCACAGGTCTTCAGTATTTTTTAAGTTAAGTTTACTTTTTCACAATGTCCTGGGGATATACTATATACATGATGAAATTTTAAATATACATTACTGACGCTAGTGTTGTTTTTAGATAAAATCTCTGCTTCATAAAGAGATGGATTTAGACGATCTGTTGTGATTAAGGGTACATTGGTGAAAAATGTTTCGAAATGCTCGAGCAACCTCAAGCAAGCGTTGGATTTGACAACATCTTCATTCGTCATTTAGGCAGAAATCATTGTCCCTTGGTTTAACTTTGCCAGTTTCACGGTTAATTATTTGCCAAACTGTTTTCATTCTATTATTTGAATTTCGTATTTTACTATTAATGTCTAAAGTTTTTTCAGTTCTACAAACAAACTTGAGAGTTTTGGAATAATTTTTAACATAGTCAGAAATTTTCTATCAAATTTATAGGTTTTTTGTTCATAAAGGTCATACAAGACAACTCTACTTTTACGAATTCCAAACGTTGGCCAGTCATTAAATTTAGATTTACCATTGTAGTCACTGACTTTCTTTAATTTAAAACTTTATTGAATTCTGTACGAATAATGTTGAAGAAGTCTGAGTAGATTTCGTTTGGGTTCTGTTCACTAAAATCCGGTACTGGCAATTTTATATCAAAATTTTTCACTTGTCTCTAGTCTAGTATTTAATAGGCCTATAAAATGATGGATCAAACTTATCCTTTCTAGCAAATGGGAATTAAACTGGTTAAGCACTGTGATCAGATGGTAAGCAGTTAATTACATTTTTTCTTGTGAATGCACCAGTCACAAAAAACGTTATCTAAGCAAGTTTGGCTGGTAAGTGTAATTCTAGTCGGCTCTAGAAATAAATGACATAAATTAAATGATTTGAATAAAGTTGTTTATGTTTATGAATAAATCAATCAATCAAATTTGTTGTTCCCACAAGCAAATCTACATCAAGATCGCCATAAATAATTAACTTTTTTCTGTTATTACATAGTTTAGTGAGGGCTTCCTCCATAATTTTCTCAAATATTTCGAAATTTCCATGGCCTTGGAGGAGCTGGTTGACTCGCGAGACTGGTAAGTTACCCATTATTGGTTGTAAATTATTACCCTTTAATTTAGTACACTGTCCACAATGATGTAGAAGAACAAGGTGCTAGAACTCTGCCAACGATGGAACAGAAATCTTTACGAATCAAAGACAATAATTGTGTTTGCCCACATTGTAAAAGACGTATGTGTTATTGTTTAAATAAAAGCCTTATAAACGGATGTTTGGAATCAATAATGATCGGATGTTTTTTATTATGGGTAAAAAGTTGCCTTTTCAAGGTGACCTCCGACACGTAAGACCTTATCGTTATCTAGAAAAGGATTTAAAGATAAAATTCTCGACTTACGATTCCAATATCTCATCTTCTCTAAAGAATGAATTTCTTGTTCAAAAGATTATCTTTGTGAAATATTAGCTAAAGCCTAAAATGACAATCGATTCCTTTATTGTTAGATTACCTTTTATCTTATTTGGTTTGTACTTACAATTTTTTATAAACCGTAATACGTACGCTAATATTCTTTTCATTTTATAAAAGTTCGAACAAGTAAGAAACAGGTTAAAATTAGAATTATCGTCGCTCTGAATATTCAAACTAACCTTTGTTTCAGGTAGGGTCGTACAAACCAGATTGTGCACTAGCCATTCTTCCTCTAACTGTGTTAGAATAGGAGCACCGTGCCACCATAATTTATTTACTTTCAGGTTTTGCGGCTGCACTCCTCGAGACGCGAAGTCAGCTGGATTGTTTTGGGTAGGTACATGCCGCCACTCGTATTTTGAGGTAAGTTCGCGAATCTCTCCTATTTGATTACACAGGAAAGTTTTTAATTTTTTTTGTTCGGAATTAATCCACCCTAAAACTATCGTTGAATCAGTCCTCAGAACGCTACGAAACATATCGGAACGGAAATAATGGAACCTTTAAGACGTAATGACTTAAAAACTTTAGTAAGCAGACAAGCACCTAATAAAGTGCCCATTAACTTCAGCCAGGGATCTTCAGTTCTGGTATCAATGGGGCTACCTTTGCCTTAGCTCAGAAAAGATGAACTGTATGCCATTTGCGAAGCATCCGTAAAACAGTGTAATTCAACATTGCTCGGAGTTTCACAAACGACGTGCCTAGGGACCTCAAAAGTGGATAAAGAGTGCAAGTTAGTTAGAAATTCCTGCCATTCAGTTGTGATATTATCTGAAATAGGATCGTCCTACCCGTTCTTTAGCCACCACAATTTGTGAATTAATATTGTGGGAATTATTGTAGCGACTGACAGCAGCCCAAGCGGATCAAATAATTTTGATGATGTCGAATAGAATATAGCGCAGCAGTGCTGCCGCTGCATTGCTGCCCAGAAACCTATAGATAATGTACGGGGCGACTAATAGTGTAGCGCAGTAGTGCTGCCAGTTCCGAGCCATACCTTCATGTGCAAGAACACACAATAGAAGACAACGCACCCCGAATCGCTTGGCCTCAGCCGGCAGTTGCTTAGCGATGTCGCCACCGACAAACACGGCCTCCAGGTACATCCACAAGTTTTGAACGAGCAGCCACTTCTCGAGAATCTCCGTTGTGGAGACTAGCTTGTTGATCCAGGACAGAATATCGCGCTTGAATGGCGCGTTGTATCTGTAATGTGTGGAGAATTGTTTATTTGCTTACGGATTGAGTTATCCCTTTCTTTCGCAGACCCTGAAAATGCGTCGCGAATTTCAACCATAGGCTTTAGTAACAGCGCACATACAGAGGTATTTGATCGATGTAGCTAGCCAAAATTGTTTACCGCTTAAAACCGATCGCAACCACTAATGAAAAAAAAAAACAATTAAAAATCATGCATAAAAATAATGAAAAATACGATACAACCATTTGATTGATGATAGAGCACAAATATATTTTTATGATTATATGTACATATAACATGTCATTACACCATGCTAGTAGTTCGTCATTTTCAATTAAGTACTAACATTTCATCTTCGCAAATTAACAATTCTATGGTTTCAGGCATGAATGGTTTTTTATTCTTTTTTACTATGCCAGAGCCATGCATTAAAGTCTTTCGTAGAAATATCAAATCTCTCTTTGTGAATTTTGAAACCGTTCGATATGCATTCAAGAATGATTTTAAATCTTTTCATTACTCATACTCTGAAAGGGGGTCATTGTTCATCCAGGCACCGTGCTGAAAGTGGTACATGCCTGCTCTAAAGCAGAAAAGTATTAAAAAAAATATATATATGATTCGCAGTTTATATTGAACAACGCAATGGTAGTAACCTATACAGCCATAAAACGGAAGTATATTTTTTAATGTTATGCTCAAAGTAAAAGACATCAACGGGGGCACCGAAATAACTTTTTTTATGAGTAGTATTTTTAAACTTGAGTTTGTTGTTTGTTTTTTAATAAAATAATTTTGATTTCAAGTGACTTTGTTTTTAATAAAATAATTTTGATTTTAACTGACTTGTGTTTACTTTCCTCGTATTCGTAATGAAAAGTAGAGTGTTTTACTCGGGTGATAGCACCCATTTCTGCCTCGAACTATTGGCGCTCTCACTTCGTTCGAGCGCCAAAACATCTCGTCAGGAATGGGTGCCTTTCAGCCCTCGGTTAACAATCTACTATTTCACACCTTTCATTCGGAAAAGTAAGTTTTGCTCCACGACGAGAGGGAGCAAAATGCTACTTTTCTGTTCAAGCTACTTTTTTAATTTATTCATTGGCATGTAGCATTTACGCAATATGCCAATTGAACACATATTAAAAAAAAAATGTAATTATGAAATTACATTACAATTGACTACGATGGCGTAGTCGATTAAAAACGAACATGTTTCAAGTTTTAACTTTAACAACGTTATATGAAAATTTATCAATTTTTCGTAATATTTAAAAAAAATGTCACAATAAATTATATGTTTTACTATCGATGACTGTTATTGTGATATAATGAATATTGATATCCGAAACCATTGTAATATTTGATTCGATTGTTTTTACATATTAGTTAAAGTATACAGGAATATTTTATCTGTGGTGACCTTTCCTTAATCCTTCACAATCCGCCATTATAAAAAGAAAAGTTTTGTTAGCGTTGTTCGATTACTGTAAAAGTGGTGAAAGTATAATTCAAAGTATACACAGTCAGGTCATAAGTTCTGTCACACAATAAAAACTATTGAATTTAGAACGCTGGCCACAAAAAAGTTTATTGAATTCGAATTTTTCATGAAAATAAAAATGTGTACTTTTTAGAATTTTCCTCATTTTTAAATATGGAGTGGACATTTAAAGAAGACCGTGTCGCAGTTATTGCGTTGCATCGTTGCGGTTACGCGCCAATTCAGATTTTCGACTTACTGAAAAATTTGAATATAACCAAAAGATTCGTTTATCGTACCATAAAACGATACAATGAAGACTCTAGTGTAGATGACAGGTCAAGAAGTGGTCGCCCTCGCTCTGTTAGGACTCCAGCAGTGATAAAAGCTGTGAAGGCGCGAATTCAAAGAAATCCCATACGTAAGCAGAAACTGTTGGCCCTTCAGATGGGGTTAAGCAGGACCACGGTGAAAAGGGTGTTAAATGAAGACTTAGGGCTTAGGGCATATCGAAGAAAAACAGGACATCGTTTGGACGCTCGTTTAATGGACCTGAGACTGAAGAGATGCCGCGCTTTGTTGAAGCGGTACGCGGGAAAAAAGCATCGGGAAATTCTTTTTTCGGATGAAATTTTTCACCGTGGAAGAGAGCTACAACAAACAAAATGATAAGGTGTACGCACACAGCAGTGAAGAAGCGAGCAACCGTATTCCGCGTGTCCAACGAGGTCATTTTCCATCCTCGCTCATGGTTTGGTTGGGAGTCTCTTATTGGGGCTTAACTGAGGTACATTTTTGTGAGAAAGGCGTAAAAACGAATGCAGTTGTGTATCAAAATACAGTCCTCAAGAACCTTGTGGAACCTGTTTCTCATACCATGTTTAATAACAGGCACTGGGTATTCCAACAAGATTCTGCGCCAGCTCATAGAGCGAAAAGCACACAAGACTGGCTGGCGGCGCGTGAAATCGACTTCATCTGGCACGAAGACTGGCCCTCCTCCAGTCCAGATTTGAGTCCGTTAGATTACAAGATATGGCAACACTTGGAGGAAAAGGCCTGCTCAAAGCCTCATCCTAATTTGGAGTCACTCAAGGCATCCTTGATTAAGGCAGCCGCCGATATTGACATGGACCTTGTTCGTGCTGCGATAGACGACTGGCCGCGCAGAATAAAGGCCTGTATTCAAAATCGCGGGGGTCATTTTGAATAAACTTTATTACCATAAGAATCTATGTTTTATTAAGTTCATTTTGCTATATAAATGTTTACATAAATAATAAACATGTCTAAATTATTTCATACTGCACATGTGACAGAACTTATGACCTGACTATGTATATATATGTATATATTTTTTTAGACCATTTAATTTAAATTTTCCTCATAGTCGGTGTAAAAAGTTGTATGTGTCACTCAGGAGCAAAAATATTTTCGTCATGGGCGTTAACGCTTGAATCCTTCGTTACGCTGAGGATTCTAACTTAGAATCCCTCGCTACGCTCAGGATTCTATCGTAGAATCCTTCCCTTCACTCTGGATTCAATGTACCGCCCTCGCCGTAAATACATCATTTTGCTCCCTTGTGACACAAATAACTATTTTATGAGTGTTACATCAATACCCGTTATTTCTGCTGCCAATGAAGGGTCATCAAAGAATCTGCGGCTAGTATTTCCATCATTGGAGTTGCCAAAGCCGTTTTTAGGAAAGTCAACCCTTAGTCCCAACTTCCTTTTAAAGACATCTTTGTTCTTTGTTTGTTTTCCTGTATGAGTAATTTGTCTGAATCTGATTGGGCAGGTAAATTCTTTACAGGAATTTTACACGCTTTATGCAACAGAGTCTCAAAAAGCCGAATCCAGGTATGTAAAATGGATAGCCCGAATCGCAAAGTTTTTTTTACTGGTCTTAACACTGAGATGTCGTTGAATTACTTTGATGAAGCACCACAGATGTAGCAGCGCAATGTTGACTTAGTCCCTGTTGCAGCATTACAAACTTTCCCATCTACCATTGTCAGGAGCATGTTGCATTTCATCTCATAATCTCTAGAATCGAGTGTCACTAATGTAGGTTTTGAGTTATTTGCCGCATTTTCTATATATTGAATATCCGCAGTTTATTTCACAAATCTAACACGGATTGGTCGATCTTCATTCAGTAATGAGAAGATGACGGAGTTGGATTTTGCCACAAGATCTTATTAGTTCCATATGTTATACGCAAATGCACAAATGAACTCAGGAAAATGTGTGAGTGAGGTCACTGTCACTTTAAAATTTTTGTTTTTATTGTACCTGTTGCGATCCATCGCAGCCACATTTGCAGATCATATTAAGCGTTTTGCGCTCGTCGTATTTCAAGGTATTTAAAACTTCTCCCAAGTGTTTAGAAGTCTTTCTGCAGTATGACCGATGACCGCTTGCAACTTCTGCACAATCTTCAGTTACGTGAAGTAACACGCATTTTTTTTTTGTAAAACGGAATAACAAGGAAGGTTTCCAGTTGTTGCCCTGATTATTTCATATTGGGTGACCGTAAGATTGGCTTTCACAAACATTTTAGGTGCTTCTTCGGGACATATTTGCGGCTGGGTTGTTTTTGGTCATTTAACTGCTTTTAAATATTCATGAGCACTATCCTGATTTTCCGATATCTCCTTTAGGATATTTGATACGTGTCTATGTCCCGTGGCCTTAATTCCGTTTGAGCTGCATACATAATTTTATTTGAACTGTCAGATTTCAGAACTTTCTTAGTTTTGCGTCTTTTACTTCTTTCGCTGGCATCTTCAAAGGTTTCCTGTGGTCGTTCTTAATTTCACCGCTAGCTATCTCCGCTTAATATCTGACTTGACAATTGCAAAGGACTTGGACAAAAGGTCATAGAAAAAAAAACCAGAATCGCCAGCGACGAAATGTATAAAAATGGGTTCACTAAAGTCAAACCACTATGTTTTTTAAAAAATCAGCCCCCGAAACGATATAGTAGAAGTTATGATATATACATACATTTATTTTTCTTGACTTTTATTTTATCGCTGTCACTTTAATGCCTTTTAATATACAGGGTGTAACAGAAAAGTGTAGTCATATTTAAGGGAGTTGTTAGGGACATCATTCTGAGCAACATTCACTATGAGACCGATTTGATCAGAGCAACTTTATTTTTCACTACTCTACAAATCAGCTGAACGCCCGGACCAAAACGTATGTAGGAATAAAAAGAAAAGTTGCTCTGATCAAATCGGTTTCATTGTAAAAGTTGCTCAGAATGGTCTCCCCTAACAACCCCCTAAAATATGACTACACCTTACTGTTCCTGACTAAATATATGTGTGCGTGCGTTCTTCAAAAAAAAGTAGGTTCTCTGTTTGACCTGTATTTTGTATGTATGTATGTATGTTTCGCGGACAACCGCGATTATCTCGCGTTTTGTTTTTGTGTGAAACCTCCATGTGTGTGGTAACGTGGTACCGCTTAGCTTAGGTGTGAGTTTAAAACATGTTTTATTGTTTCATTAATCTAAAATATCTAGTATACCACGTCGTTTTTGCAGTAACTTATTATATATTTTTGATGTACATATTATGCCTATAAAAACGGCATATATGAAATTTCTGGCGATTCTGGGGTTTTTTTTGGCCAACTCCTTTATGATATATTTCCTTTATTTCTTCCTCACTAAATGAATCCAAAGAAAACAATTAATTTTCGGTATATTCCAATTTCCCGTTAATATCCAAGTCACTTTGAGTCTTCATGACGTCAAATATGACGTTATTATTCTTCGTATGCCAGAAGGGCCTAAAACAAAAAAAAAACATATTTAATGTCAAATGTCAAATTATGTTTTCACTTTTTGGACTACTTGACTTGAACTATAACGTAAAAGTTGGTCTTAAGTAGCGCTTGATTTAACATAGTTAAGGAAGAACATATATATAGTCATTTTAAAATAAATAAACAAGACAACCCTATCGAACCCTACAATAGTACAAAACCATTGAAGTGTAAAAAAATCACAGAACAATTAACAAATTAGGAACACGTTTTCAAGTCAATAAAATATATATCCCGGTGCAGTAAGTAGTACAATAAGTATATAAAAAAAAAGAAAATTACCTGTTGTTTCAGAATCCATAGTCCAAAGTTGATTGTCACTGCACTACATAAAAATTCAAAGTAGTTTGAAAATTGTTTTTACACGAATCGCAAATCAAGACAAACAGTCGAAACAACTTCTGATAACAGACTGACTGTTGGCACTGTTGCCCTAATCGCGTGGGGTGGGGATCTGTTAACAATGGCGTGGGTAAGAGGGACTAGCTGACATAAACAATATCCCAATGTTTTTTCTTTGGGGGTAGTTCTAGGAATTCGTATTTTGGCCAGCTAGATCGATCAAATACCTGTTTGTGCTGCGTGCAAAACCAATGAAAAATCCATTGTACTGGGGGTGTCCTAACCCGAGAGAAGGGGTGTTATGTCACACAAAGATGGTCTAGACATAGATGTAGTATCTGACTCAAAATCATTACCTATTGGAAGCCAGCGAGTTCAACACCATAAGTGAGTCTTCAAGCAACGTGATAATATCCATTGCGTCCCCAGCTTTGATCAGTAATTCGCCGCGGTTCTTGAAGTGAGCGAATGTCAAGTCGATTACCGCCCAGTCCGCTATCACTTGCTTCAACTTCGCCTCGATGTCCTTCTCTTTGACTGCACTGATGCAGACATCCTGACGTTGGAAAGGGGTAAGCTAGTGTTATATATAGGTGGCGAGAGCTACAATTTCTACAGATCTTATGTACTCATACTTTTACGTTATAGCACACTGAGAAAAGGAAGCCAGAGACAAAAAAACTATTTTTTTCCCTGATGAATTGATTATTTATTTTGATTCAGATTTATGAACTTTGTGAGTTACAATGTTTATGGTATTGCCAAACTAGGTATATATAGGTACTCTTGTCTCTAGTAGTGGTATGTCTCTCACCTCGACTTCTTCTTTGTATTTCAGTAGTGGAGCTTCCATCACATTGGCTAAAGTGAAAGACTCAGACTCAACGTCGAATACGCAATCTGTAAATGTGAAATCCTATAGTGTACATCTGCTTCTCGTATTTAAATATTAAAAATTAATGTCAAAATGGGTTGGTAAACGCGAATCTCGCAAACGGCTACACCGATTTGGGTGTTTTTAAACTAATAGTAGAGAATAATTTGAAAAACGAAAAGGGAGTAGCCGAAAAATCTTAAATCTTTGGTTTAGTTCGTGTTTCTGACGATACATGGCGTTGTTAGCTTTTGACAGAACAACGCCTTTTGTCACGCCTGATATATTGGATTCCGGATATCCTTGATTCTTATTTGACTATTTACATAGTGAAATCCTTAATTGGCCTAGTTATTTAATCTACATTCTTGTTTAATTTTATGTATGGCTGTGGATTTTTGTTCAATAAATAAATATCCAAGAAGCTGCAAATATCTTTGTCTTTAATACTTACTCATAAGCGTTTCTAATCGCCGCCAATGTCGTTCCTTCATCGATTTGTCAGCCATAAGCTCAAGAAGTGGGCAAGTCTGATTGAAGTTGTCGATTTTGGTTTTCAATTCAAGGAAAGCTGGCCAGTCTTTCATAGCCCTTGGCAGCTTTCGACACCTTGAAGTAGTGGAAGGAATATGAAAAAATTAAGTGGCGCCCAATACACAGGCAAATCTCTACAAATTTAGTTTGGTTGGTGGGTACATACTCTTTGCATTGATTACACAAAGCAAGAACAAGGGAACAATATGTGAAACCATCTAAACATCAACTTGGGAAAGAAAAAATTTATATCAATACCTGAGATCAAACTCGGCCAACTGAGCAATAATAGTCACGATATCAATTTCACCCCATGGCGTCTCGAAATACCCATCAATCGAGTTCATAACAGCTAAATACAAGCTGTACCTGTAACAGACCAAAAGCGTCATAGATTAACGCTATTAAGGCGTTACAGTAGGCCAAAACAGCCTTTTGTAAATCTCAAGTTACGCCAAATAGGAGTATTAGAGCAGAACATTAAAGAGAGCTTATGATATGTGTGTAGATAAACTAGTGGATGTAACTGTACATAATTAGGCATTAAAACTCTCGAGTGATCCCAATCTCGAGTATTTATGCCCTCCATTATGTAGCACATAAACTACTATTATCTACGCACGTATCATAAATGTTCTAAAATCGACTCAGAAACCATAGGGCAATGACCTGCATTATGAATTTATGACACATCCATGCGGATATGGCAATTTACAGACAAACTAATTTTACTTTAACGTATCGATTAATCAATGCGTTAAAGTAAAAAAATATTGTCTGTTATCGTCGAATCGTAAAAAAATACATTTGTCTTGACATCTGTACAGTGCCACCAACTTAATTGTGCAAGTGGCTAAACTATTGCCCTCCCAGTAAGAAATGACATTAGTGTGACATAGACGCTAGCGAGGCATTCAACTAAACAGTTTTGTTGGTGACACTGCTTTACCGACACAGACTATTCAAACCGCTTTACCGACTTTGGTGGTAGCGCCATGACAGTTGTCATTTGTTTGTTGTTTGGTTTTACGAATAGCTTCTGAACCGCTTTTAGAGCACTAATGATAAGTGTGTAGATAAAGTAGAGTATGCAACTGTATATAATTAGGCATTAAAACACTCGTGTGACTATTATGGAACTCGCTTCGCTCGTCCCATAAAACACACTTCTGATTTAAAGCCCCTTATTATACGACAGTTGCATAAACTACTATCATAGGCTCTGCAATTATAACGTTCGTAATATTTGTTAGGATTCTTGACAGTGTACGAAAATGGTTCAAATTAAAATACGCTCATAAAAAATACTTTTTGACTATCCTAATTTTCGATATCGAAGTCATTTTTATGATTATCATGAATATTTTAACTAAGTCAATGTTGTGTAATTTTTGTATGTATTTTATTCAGGTGGGCCAGGTGTTCTGCACTTTGGCACATTATTATAGTAAAACTTAATTATTTCGTGGATTAAACGAAAATATTCGTTGCGATAATTTCAAAGTCAACCGCAAAAAGGTGGCACTGGGTGTTACCGATGGATAAACTGGCCAGCAGACACCTTCTTATATTTTATTTTTGAGGTAAAAGGAAAAAAGGAACCCTTATTTATAGGATCACTTCGTCGTCCATCTGTCTGGTCTGTCTACCTGTCTTTCTATCCGTCTATCACAACCCTTATTCTCAGGAATGCGTGAAGGTATCAAAATGAAACTAATATCAATTACTGAAGTCTGTTGATCCTTAGAGCTGAGAACAATTCAAACTAATAGTTTATTGCAATCAAAAGATACCATCATATGTCGCAGATGGTTAGTATAATCAGATATTTTACAAAACCAAATTTAGGTATGCAAAATAGCTCCGTTATGTAAAACAGCTTAACAACGTCAAGCTGGATTATCAATATAACGCATTCGACTAAAATGCTAGGTACTGTTTACCGGCGGGCTTTTGATCCCTATTGTGACGTCATCCCATCATATCCGCTACCATACCGCTACCATGATACGCAATAAGCAAGTTTCGCTAACGAGCGTACCGTGGTAGACAGGATTGGATGACCGGTATTGACACACTAAAACAATACAACTACAACACCTTTTATTTAATTTTATGAAGTGTTAGCCTATTTTAAGAAACTAATTTTAATATTTGGAACGTCACCCCTTCGTGACGTCGATGGATCAACATTTTTGAACAGATAGGTGCGGCTGGTTGTTTCTGAACGAAAAAATCTATGTCACTCACATCAACTCACATGTCACTATTGAACATTCAAAACAAAAACATTTAAAAAAATTGAGCAAAAGAAGGTCAAAAATAATTCTTTACCTACTATAAAATTATGGACTAATAACATTGTTTTAAAGTTTTTACGTATATTTAGCACAGGTTCCAAATAATATCTATTGTAAAACTACAGAAAACTCACGATAAATGCTGCCGAAAGGTTTTAGGTGGCTTATTTTGTCTCCCTGACTTTTCTTGAACCCATTTATATTTACACATATTTACAACAACAACAACAGCGAAGGCAATTCGAGCCAAAGAGTTTCTTAGATCTTAGATTTGAGTAAACAGTGCTGTAGGTAGAGGACGAATACAGGACATTCTGTTTTTTACGGAAACTTCAGTAATCCTGAAATATATTTTGATAGGAATAGAGCTATTTATTCAGGAACACAATAATCTCGAAATGGTTTTCTCAGTTTGATGCCCTTGAAAATCATTTACATACCGAATTCAGTTCTGTAAGATTGTCTAAATGGAAAAAATATAAATGTTAAACAAAACAAGCTTCATATAAAATCACAGCTACCAAAAATGTAGAAACCCAAACAGATGATGATATCCAAAATGTAACCAAGAACGAAGTAGATATGGGCCATTCAAATTCTATTTCTCCCAACAACACTAAATCTGCTAAGATCAACCAGGGTTTTCATTAGGGTGTCACAGGGAATTAAGCCTACATGATGCAACTCACATTGCCAATAAAAAGATTGCACATGTCAACATCTGTAGCCTAAACTCGATTAAGCTGTCTATACTTGAATATTGGCTGGGCGGGGAGATAGGAAAAAATGTAGAGATTTTATGTATAAGTGAACACCACAGAGTCTGCGACGATTTGGCAACGATAAGTTTGCAAGGTTTTAAATTGGCCACTAGTTTTTGTCGAAATGGAAGGAGTAAAGGTGGGTCGTGCATCTACATCAGGGATGGCACTCAGCATATCGAGCTAACTAAAATAAATGAATTGTCTATTCCCAATATCTTCGAAATCTGCGGTATTAACTTAGGCGGTAGTTACATTATCTGTGCATACAGACCGATAAAAATTAAGGACGATATTTTTTTAAGTATTTTGAAAATGTACTCAACCTAGTTTTAAGACATAAAGAGCGTAATGTAATAATTTGCGGTGATTTTAATATCGATATGCTTGTCGGGTCTGCGGAATCGAATGAATTCTTAAGTCTGCTCCAGTCATTTCGTATGAAGCTATTTATAGCAGAACCAACGCGATCACAAATCATAGCCAAACCTGTCTAGATAATATTATTTCAAATGTAGACTTTAACACATCGGGCGTTGTTGAGTTGGGTTTATCTGACCATGCCTTCAGTATGCTTCCCTAAATATATCAGTACAGAAAAATATTTCCAAATTCTACAAATTAGTGAGAGACCTGAATGAAACAAACCTCCATAAGCTTTCTGAGCAATTATTTCAATTGTCATGGGACGATGTGTATAATGGCAATGACTAAAATGAATGCTTCATCAACTCCTTTCATGACTTACTGATAGAAGCCTTTGAGACCTGTTGCCCTTGAATTAAGGTTAGAGGGAATGGAACCAAATTTCACAAAAATTGGCTAACTCCGGGAATTAAAAAGTCGTGCGAAAGTAAACTTGAACTATTTATTAAATCTAAAGTTACTAATTGCGAAACTGATTCTAAATATTATAAAAAGTACTCAACTATATAAGGCCAGGTAATTCATCTTGCTAAAAAAATGTGCAATGAGGAGATTATAATGAATTCTCATAACAAGGTTAATGCTACTTGGAAATTGATTAATACGCACATCTCTGGGAAAGTCAATCTCGAGATAGGAGATTACATTGGCTTGTCGGAAAATGGTAACTCGAAGGCGGCCCTTGATAATCATGATGCAGCTAATATTTTTAACTCTTACTTTACAAATTCATGTACTAACATTAACACACGAGTAAACCTAAAATTGCCTGATTTCCATCCGTTGTCAATGTTTGTCAAACCCATCAATAGAATAGAGTTATCGAAAAAAAATAAGTCTAAAAAATAAAAATCATATGGATATAATGGTATGTCATCGATGGTAATCAAGTACATAGGTAAAGCTATCCACGACCCCCTTCTGTTCTTGATTAATAGATCCCTAAGTGAAGGTTTTATATCAAAACTGTTCGAGAAAATAATGGCGGACCAATTAAGAAATTTCCTGTGTTCTGAAAATATCCTAGCAAAAGAACAATTTGGCTTTTTCAAAAGGATACCTCTACTATAGACGCTATTTTCGAAATGACGGACCTTATAGCTGAATCACTCAATAGAAATGACAATATTATAACAGTCCTCTTTGATCTATCGAAGGCCTTTGACCATGTTAATCACGCTGCATTAATAAATATCCTCAATAGATATGGCGTAAGAGGGATAGCGAGTGATTGGTTCGTGTCGTATTTTAGTGACCGGTCTCAGTTCGTAGTTTTGCCTACCATTGATGATAGGGGTGTCCTCCATGAGGTTGAGTCTAACTGTGATCAAATAAAGACTGGAGTCCCCCAAGGATCAATATTGGGGCCTATTCTATTCCTTCTCTACATCAACGATTTGCCCTCACAAACTAAAAGCAAAGTTGTAATGTTCGCTGACGATGTCTCCGTATTTTTTAGGTTCAAAAGAGGTAATCATGTAAACCTATCAATTACAATCAATGAATCTATAAATGGTATTATAGAATGGTTTGAGAGTCTCAACCTGAGCGCTAATGTCCGAAAAACCAAACTGTTTCATTTCAGAAATCACAACACCCAAGTACCTCAACTTAGCATAAAAATAAAGGGCGAAGAAATTGAACCAGTTTCCCATGCAAAATTTTTGGGAATTTTCACGGATGTGAACCTAAACTGGAAGAGGCATGTTGATACTTTGGTGGGAAAGTGTGGTAGTTTCTGTTATGCCTTAAGAAACTTGATCAAAATTTCATCAAAGAAGGCTGCCCTAAAAGCTTATTTTTCCTTACGGTTTGGCAGTGTGGGGAGGGAGCGTTGATATTAAAAGAATATGTTTGTACTGCAGAAGAGAGCCATCCGCATTATAAACAACATGCATGGAGTCATGTAGAGCGTCTTTCAAGTCAAATCAAATCAAATCAAATTTATTTATTCGTGCTGAAAAATTACATAGGTAGGTACAATAAGTAGGTATAGCATTTAATTATTACACTGCTGATATTTGTTTTGCGTACCTCAGGGAAGCTCTGTCCCCTACACTAAGTAAAACTTGTATACAGGTTACAGCGTCTCTCTTTGGCTGTGTTTTATGCTCTTATTTAAAATTATTTTATTTAGGTGGTACATTTTAAGATTTTATTTAATGAAAGTATGAATTTACACATTAATTAATTAAATTTGTAGGTACATAATATAAATTGATTAATTATAGCTTGGATCTTAGATGCCATGGGTATGAGAGTGTGTGTGCGTGTGTTGTGAAGTGTAAGATAAAATATTTAGCCAATTAGGTAGGTATAGCAAATAATTTCTGTTTCCTCAAAATTAAGTTACAACAAGTACCGTGTGATTGTTCTGGTGCATTCGTGCCGATTCAGTGCTAATATGCTGATATATTTACTGACTTTGTTGTATATAAAAGGCCCCATTTTAGATATATGTTTTGCACCAAAGCATGTTGTAGATGGTGGAACTTTGAAAATAATGTTTTTCCTCCTTTTTTGTGTTTTCCTCCATACTAGCCGTTGAGATAGTTGTGTGTTGTTTGAGTATAATTGATTGAATGTAGAGTTGTCGCACTGTCAGCACCGAACACTCTTTGTACAGGTTCTCAGTGGGAAACATTCTGGGTTTAAAGAACATAACTTTAAGTAGTGCCCGTTGAGCTCGTTCCAGTTGCAATAGATGCGTTATCGGGGCAGCTCCCCACGCAGAGATGCAGTATGTCAGTATTGATTGCGCCAGGGCTCTGTACACCATGAGAAGAGTGTCTGAGCTGACAATGTGTCTGTCTTTTAAATGCATAAATTAATTTTCGGGTTCTTGTTGTTAAGTTCTTGATGTGATCTATCCACGACAGGTGTTTATCCAAAGTTACTCCTAGGTATTTGATTGAGTCTGTAGAACTTAAGGACGCACAGGGACAAACGGGAGATCAATAACATGACTCATCGTGCATTTTTTTAAATTATCGGTCTGTTCGGTTGGGTGCTTGATCTGATAGAAAAAGTTATAAATTTAGTTTTTGACACATTAAGCGTGAGTAGATTGGCATTCAGCCACTTTGTCACTGTGTCGAGTGCTCGATTGACTATGCGTTCGATACCACTCCATCTGTTACTATTAAATAAGAGAACAGTATCATCGGCATATGTTATGACGATTCCATTTTCCAACAAGGTCTTGCACAGATCATTTATGTAGAGGAGAAAGAGCGTAGGGCCTAGTATACTACCTTGGGGTACACCAAAGGAAATGTTACCTTCGGTTCCGGTATGCTGTCCTATTTTTACCTTTTGGGTTCTGTCTGTAAGGTAGCTTTCGAACCATTTTAAGGAAATGCCTCGCACACCGCAGGCTTCAAACTTTGCCAGTAGTATAGGGATGGAGACGGTGTCAAACGCTTCCGCCATATCCAAAAAGACTAGGTTTGAGGTTATATATTCAGTGACGGCAGTGATAGCGTCCTCTGTTGACTTGCCTACTCTAAAGCCGTATTGATTTGTTGCAAGTAGTTTTTTACTCTCTAAGTATCTAAGAAGACATCTATTCATAACCTTTTCCAGTATTTTAGAAAGAGCTGGGAGTAGCGATACAGGCCTGTAGTTTGCAGCAACACTTGCATCCCCCCCTTTATGAATTGGGCAAATGATAGATTTTTTAAAACATTTGGAAATACTCGTGTCGAGGCTTCTTTGACACAAAAATGTAACAGGTTTTATTATATATGGTAATGCTAGTTTTAGTAATTTACTTGATATCCCATCCCATCCCGGCGCAGAGTCTATTTTAAGTGATTTGATTATTGAACCTATTTCTGCTTCGTCGGTCGATAGGAGTGCGAACGATTTAAGTTGGGAGTTGAACAGATAGTATTTGGATGCAAGGTCTTGCTCTGTTATATTAGATGACTACAATATTTTATTTGAAAGATTCGAGCCTACATTGATAAAGTATTCGTTAATTTGTTTTAGTGTGTCCTCGATACTCGGCGATTTGATCAGTTCCTCGACAGGGTTCTGTTTAACTGGGAAGTTACAGATTCTTTTGATGTTTTGCCATGTCTTTTTGCTATCATTGGTTACTTTCCTGAGCTCTGATTGTTCGTGTCCTATTTTTAAACGTTTTAGTAAGTTGTTGCATGTGTTTCTGTATTTTAGGTATGTTTTTTTTTATTTCTTCGTCATTTTTATGTTTATTTGTTTTTTGGTGTAATTTGTCTCTTCTTTGTGTACATTTTATTAGCCCAGGTGTGATCCAAGGTTTTAAATTATTTTTAGATATAGGGACTTTTTTAACTTGAGTGTTTTTATTTAAGAGGGCTATCAGTGTCTGTATAAATTGACTAGTGGCAATTTCAATATCGCTTTTGTCCAATATCGCTTCCCAGTCGGTTTTAGATAATTCTGTACAGACAGCATTGTAATCAATTTTTGTACACGTTTATCTTGAATTTGTTTTCTTTATGTGAGAAATAGGGATTTGACATATCACTGGTGAGTGATCTGTTATAGTTGCTGGGAGAACTAAGATTGTGGGTATGCCCTTTGTTTTTACCATGCAGTGGTCCAGACAATTTTCCTCTCGAGTGGGAAATGTGTGGCCAGGTAAAATACCATGTGAAGCAAGTAGCGTAAGGTATTCATGTCTCCAAGCAATGTGATATTTGATATTGTCTTCAGGCTCTCCAACAAGTCATCAAGCGAGTCGTTAAAGATATCTATTTTCTTAAAAACTGGAGGTCTATAGATCGTTATGCGTTGTCGTTACCTATTCTGATTACAAGACAATTTGCTTCTTTTATCGGTGGTTCATAAATAGTGACGTTGTGTAATGTCTTTTTGACGTAAACAATAATACCATCATTTTGATTTATATATATTTTAGTGTAATGTGTGTTATAACCTGTTAATGTCCGCTTGTAGCCAGGATTCCGTGAGTATTATTATGTCAAATTATATATCGGTACGCTGCAGTAGTACTTGAAAGTTTTCGAAATTCTTGTTGCTGCTTCTTATATTTATTGCTATAGCGGCTATATTTTTGTCCTTGTTGTGTTCTAGATAAGAATTGCACTCCTCGGGTTCACTTATACGATATGGTTTTGCGACACTGACATTGTCAATGTCCGTAATTATCTCATTTAGTCGACTCATTATAGGTGGATACTGTGAGTGTCACAAAGTGACTTACTACTAATATGTACACAAGTGATCCTAATCTCTATCATGTGCCTTTTTATCTAGGAGGGGATGAATTGTGTAGTGGTGTGTGTGTAATAGGGATTTGTATTTGTATGTGTGTATTGTATAGTTATGTACGTGAGTTTGTATATATACACTAAAGTTTGGCACAATTCGGCTTGTATATGCAGTATTTTCATGCAATTTAATTAATATATAACGGACTAAGGGTTCTAGACAAGTAATTATCATGCAAAAATCTGTTATTAAAAATAAAAATAAAAAAGATAGTCAAGCATTACTAGATGTTGGAGCCGTTATTATCCGTAGATGTTCTTCGTTTTTTACTTCAATCGCTGGGTGATCATCTTCTTTCTTGCTGAAGACCTTTCCACTAGATGTCCAGCAGTACTTCCATTTCTCTGTCTTGACCAATTGTCGGCAATGATAGTGGAGGCTTTTCCCTTTCTTTGTCAGAGCATCATTCATGTAAATAAACTTTTTTTCTCCATCTAGGCCTAAACTTTCCGTATTTAGTTTATTGTTTAAATGTTTTTGATTGTATTTTCTTAGAGCATTAGTCAATAGCTGTTTTCTTTCAGTCGATACAAAATTAACAACTAGGAGTCTGGATGGCTTTCCCTTCCTCAATCTAAACGCTCTCTTTACATCCCGCTTCTCGAAGTCAAGGTCCAGGTGTAGATGTATTCTATGAAGAAGTTCCATTGGCGTTAGTTGATCGTCCGCAGGTAGATTACTGATTTCAAGGAAGGATTCATATAATCTTCTTTTTACATCCTCTAATTCTGACTCTAGCAAACCGATGCTATCAGTGGCTTTATATTCAGTTTTTTCTAGTTTATCAACACTCAGTTTTAGCTCGCCTTGTTGTTTCACTATGTCGCTCATAGCTTTCTTTATTTCGGCGTTGGATTGGATAATATTATCGTTTTGTTTTTTTAGCTCAGTTATGTCGACACTGATTTTTGAGAGCACCGAGGACTGTTCTGTTTTAAGTTGGGTAAACATCTGTGTAATTGTTCTTACCAGAGTCTCATTCGAATCATCGGTATGTTTTCTCTTTCTTACATTAATATTGTAAGTCTCTTGATCGTCGAAAGTAGGTGTTTGTAATTCCGTGTTTGATTCAGAGTCTCCTAGTAGATTAGTATTAGAGCTCGTCGATATCGTTTGCACTCTTGGTGGGGAATGTTTTACACTCGCCATTCTATTCGTATCGACTACGAATAGAATGGCGAGTGTAAAACATGTGTGAGACGTAGCACTGTTTCGTAGCGCGTAGTCGATAGTGTATCCGTTACGCAGCGTAGTAGCGCGTAGTCGATCGTGTATCCGTTACGCAACGTAGCACTCGTAGCAGTGCGTAGTGGTACTGATCGGTATTTTCGAGGCCGGTAGTCGCTCTCTGTTTAGCGCAGTGGTTTAGGACGTCGGCCCGCACATGGATGACAGAAATGATCACTGGTTCAAATCACCGCAGCGCCGGCAAGTTATAAGTAGTTGTTTTACTCACAATTCAAACAGTTCGAAGGTCTTCTGGGCGGAGTTGTGGATGCAGTCAGTTGACTGTCAGCAGACTATCCCTTTCGGTGGGTGGAGCCTTTCCGTAAGAACATCGTAGGAGGAACAAGGAATTGAGTTTGTGGCAATCAGCCAATGGTGAATTAATTGTATAGAATTAATCAAAGATTCGTACAAAGATTCACAACTAAAAACACGTTCGCACTAGTGAACAGCCGAGGAGAGGAGACTCAAGGAATTAAAAATTCATACCATCACTGCCCTTTGTATAATTGAATTGTGTAAACTTATAAGGCGCTATCCCCATAAGTTTCCTCAAAGGGTGCCAGGCTTAAGCGAAAGAATAAATAAAAGAAACAAGGGCAATTTAGAGATACCCCATTGTAGAACTGCTTCTTATACTCGTGCTACAAAGTTCACTGCCATCCGGGTGTTCAACAGCCTACCTTTAAGTATTAAGACCCTGACCGGAAATAGGTTCATCGTAAGCCTCAACGACTATTTATTAACGGTGTCGCCCTATGATTTGGCTCATCCAAATTTCTTTCCTTAATTTTAATTTATGTTTATGAGGATTGTTTTAAGTTATCCTTCAACTGAATTTCTGTAATAAGCCATTGATTTATTGTTAAGTGACATTATTTTATCTCGAACCCTGTGACATCTAATTGTTAATTGTTATTGTTAATTGTTATCATGACATAGTTAGTGTATTTCTTGCCTGAGTTATGTACCTATATCTACCTTGTGTTATCTGCTACATCGAGCTATCCTATACGACCATCTGTACCTAAATTACTGTAATTTATGGCAATAAACAAAATGACAAAAAAGTCAAGCGCGAAACTATTGAGTTCATATATCTGAAATTTTGAGGGTCGTGTTCAGAATGATCGCAACTATCCATTAAAAATTATGAAAGCCCTAGCGATTCGATCTTCTTTCTAAAGTGTTGCCTAAAAGAATTGCAAAGTTATCACAAAATATGTTGTGCACACATTTTTTATAATTTTTATAACTGTGTTTAATTTAATAAAAAAAATTGTTATGTTGCTCTTTATGTCCTCTATATATCGGTGAAGAGCCTTTTTTATCATATGAATACTATTCCTCTAAAATTAACCTAAAGGTAAAATTCTAAGTTCCGCCGTCTGGGAGCCCAGTCTTAAGCGACAGATTGCTCAGCGGATGATCTTACAATTTGTTCAGTAAAGCGAACTCTTTCTTCTTTTGATGCAGTATCGGATAATCTTTAATTTCCATTCCAAAGAGCTTTTCACCGTTGGAATACATTTCAAAACGCCTCCATAGCTCATCGTATCTCGACTGGAACATTATCACCCTGAAAAATATCACATAAATACGTTATCTCAGGTGGAAAATCTGGGGAAATGCCAAGATTGAATTCGGTTTGGAACTCCACCACGCGGAGTCCGTCCTGAGATCAACGAAACTCTTTGGTCCGGCACGCTTTTACCGATGCGACGGCATGTCGCAAGCTATGTCGTTAAAAACTGACACGGCATGAAGCGCCATCTGTTGACATGTGACAGAACCATAACAACAAACCGGCCAGAAAAAACCTTTGGCCGTGTCGCTAAAAAGCGTGCATCATGCCTTTGCATCGGTAAAGGCGTGTTTGACATATGCTGTCAATTGCGGAAGATGAAGGACTCCGTCAGGCGGGGTTCAAATACCAATATATAATTTTCTGAATAATTAATTTTATTTCCTTGTAGTAGTCGTGAAAGACACTGTGTAATGTCTCGGCCAAAAATGCAATAGATAGACTCGTAGATAGGACAAATAATTTTGCACCCGGCTCAGTAACCAGTTTACTCTCAGGATAACAGGAGCTAGAAGTAAGATACACAAATAGAGGCCAAAAGCCATAACTCGGCTAACCTGTCGCTGGCCTCTCGCGCGGTCAAGCCTGGCGTCATGGGCCCGAACGAATCATAATCCGCGTCGAATTTCAGCACGTCTGCTAGGAAAGAAGCCACGCCCTCCGTCAGTTCTCGCTGAAGGGGGCCTTGCATATCTACGATACGCTGTTGCACTTGCTGAGCCTGGGTAAGGGAGTTTTCTGGTGTCAGGATGCATCATCATAATGCCTAAACTTTAGGTCCTAAAGCATCTGTTTATGATTTAAGCAGCTTCCGACATCTACACTATACTTACAGTCAGCAGCATATTTTGGAATGCGTAACGTAATCCGTCGACCATATCAGCATCTTCTCTAGGGATATCAATGTTGAACTGATTGAACGTTTCGTAGCTTTCCTCAATGAGATCCAGCTCCATATCCATTCTGGAATGACAGATAAAGGATATTTGGTAGATCGATACAAAGCCTTAAAGCCGATACTGCATACTAACCCATATATGGTTTCATACCAAACAATAAGGTTGAAAATCGCGATCCCCTTCGAGTCAGGCCATGCATTAAGGGGTTAAAACGAAGATAGTGCAGACCATTTAGAACCATTTAGCCCAAACTTGTGTTAGCCCAAGTCTTACCGTTTCGGTTTTATCGATGTTTAATTGTTTATCTACACACGTATCATAAACCCTCTTTACTGCGTACAAAAACCGCCCGTTACGATCAGCATAATGTTAAACTACTTGGTAAAAACTAATTTCTTATCTGAAAAATTACACATTATGACTGATAAATTCCACGCCTTAACCGAAAGGGGGTGGAATCTTGGTAAGGTTGTTTTTCAGTGGAATGTCACAAAGCAGTACTGACCTTGACGCCGTGGACCGGCATTCGAAAGCTCAATTCGAGGCAGGAATACGGGATGAGGAACACCAGGGTAGGGGGTGAGGGGAGTCGAATCTTACTCTCGTCGCAGCCCGCTGCTGTCGCCGTCGTGATGCTTGCCGACACAAGGGTCGCTATCCGAACGCGACGAATTGATCACCGAATCACTTCAACCTTTCAAAGCACGAAGCACTCACTCCGATGACGTGAAATCTACTTATTTCCCGACGATTGTTCCGTGATTATTATAATTAACATTCAGCCAAGCTTCCCGATGCTGGCGCCGACTTTTTCCCATGTGCCAAAGTTAACCTCTAACTCGTCATTTTCTTTCTATGCAAGTGACAGCTAGTGATGTCCCGATCACTCGCGGTCGATCCGCGCAACGAAAAACCGGTGCGTTCCGAAGCATAAATATTAAACAATGACCATAATGTGTAATTTTTCTACACATTATGACATTCAAATTTCGAACGCCGACGCCCGCCTGCATGCCGCCCCTAGTTTGTCTGTAAAGTTGGCACTGACATTCAAATTTCGAACGCCCGAAGTTGGTGATACAGAACAAGATAAACAACTGCAGAGCCTCAATGCCGGTCAAACATGCGGTTCCTGCACACATCAAAGAGAGCTTATGATATGTGTGTAGATAAACTAGTGTATGTAACTGTACATAATTAGGCATTAAATCTCTCGAGTGATATTATTATGAAACTCGCCTAGGGCTCGTTTCATAAACCCACTCTCGAGTATTAATGCCCTCCATCACATAAACTACTATTATCTACACACGTATCATAAACCCTCTTTGCGTACAAAAACCGCACGTTACGATCAGCATAATGTTAAACTACTTGGTAAAAACTCATTTCTTATATGAAAAATTACACATTATGACCATAATGTGTAATTTTTCTACACATTATGGCATTCAAATTTCGAACGCCGACGCCCGCCTGCGTGCAGCCCCGGCCAGCCCCTAGTTTGTCTGTGAAGTTGGTACTGACATTCAAATTCGAACGCCGACGCCCGAACTTGGTGCTACAGAACAAGCTAAACAACTGCAGAGCCACAATGCCGGTCAAACATGCGGTTCCTGAACACATCAAAGAGATATGATATGTGTGTAGATAAACTAGTGTATGTAACTGTACATAATTAGGCATTAATACTCTCGAGTGATATTATTATGAAACTCGCCTTGGGCTCGTTTCATAAACCCACTCTCGAGTATTAATGCCCTCCATTATGTAGCAGTCACATAAACTACTATTATCTACACACGTTTATTTATGGCCAAATTTCCTTTGGATGAGACTCTGTACACAGTCAGGTCATAAGTTATGTCACACAATAAAAACTTTTGAATTTAGAACGCTGGCCACAAAAAAGTTTATTGAATTCGAATTTCGAATTTTTCATGAAAATAAAAATGTGTACTTCTTAGAATTTTCCTCATTTTTAAATATGGACTGGACACTTAAAGAAGACCGTGTCGCAGTTATTGCGTTGCATCGTTGCGGTTACGCGCCGATTCAGATTTTCGACTTACTGAAAAATTTTAATATAACCAAAAGATTCGTTTATCGTACCATAAAACGATACAATGAAGACTCTAGTGTAGATGACAGGTCAAGAAGTGGTCGCCTTCGCTCTGTTAGGACTCCAGCAGTGATAAAAGCTGTGAAGGCGCGAATTCAAAAAAATCCCATACGTAAGCAGAAACTGTTGGCCCTTCAGATGGGGTTAAGCAGGACCACGGTGAAAAGGGTGTTAAATGAAGACTTAGGGCTAAGGGCATATCGAAGAAAAACAGGACATCGTTTGGACGCTCGTTTAATGGACCTGAGACTGAAGAGATGCCGCGCTTTGTTGAAGCGGTACGCGAGAAAAAAGCATCGGGAAATTCTTTTTTCGGATGAAAAAATTTTCACCGTGGAAGAGAGCTACAACAAACAAAATGATAAGGTGTACGCACACAGCAGTGAAGAAGCGAGCAACCGTATTCCGCGTGTCCAACGAGGTCATTTTCCATCCTCGCTCATGGTTTGGTTGGGAGTCTCTTATTGGGGCTTAACTGAGGTAAATTTTTGTGAAAAAGTTGTAAAAACTAATGCACTTGTGTATCAAAATACAGTCCTCAAGAACCTTGTAGAACCTGTTTCTCATACCATTTTTAATAACAGGCACTGGGTATTCCAACAAGATTCTGCGCCAGCTCATAGAGCGAAAAGCACACAAGACTGGCTGGCGGCGCGTGAAATCGACTTCATCCGGCACGAAGACTGGCCCTCCTCCAGTCCAGATTTGAGTCCGTTAGATTACAAGATATGGCAACACTTGGAGGAAAAGGCCTGCTCAAAGCCTCATCCTGATTTGGAGTCACTCAAGGCATCCTTGATTAGGGCAGCCGCCGATATTGACATGGACCTCGTTCGTGCTGCGATAGACGACTGGCCGCGCAGAATAAAGGCCTCTATTCAAAATCGCGGGGCTCATTTTGAATAAACTTTATTACCATAAGAATCTATTTTTTATTTAGTTCATTTTGCTATATAAATGTTTACATAAATAATAAACATGTCTAAATTATTTCATATTGCACATGTGACAGAACTTATGACCTGACTATGTAAGTACCTCCTATACTGTGAAATGAAGAAATTGAAAAGAATAAACATTTTATTACCCCATTTTAAAAGTTGAATAGTGATGGGATAGTGTCGATAATAATAATAATAATAATATTTATAAGCAAGGTATCCGAAACTTAGAAAAATATTAAAAAATATTGTTGTGTATGTTTTAAAAATTGTTTTTCTTACAGAGCCATCTACTTCGAGACAAAGTCATAAGTCACGAAAACGAAAAAGGACACTGGATTTAGGTAATCATTACATTGTTTTTTAGATCGACCAAAATCAAAAGAAAACCAAAATATTGTTATGACCGCCTCTGTAGCTGAGTGGTAAAGCATTCGCTTACCAACCCAGAGGTCATGGGTTCAATCCCCGCAAGGCACAATAATTTGTGTTTGGTCTGCGTGCTTTGGAAGCCACGTTAAGCCGTTGGTCAATTTTTGCCTCAAGTACGGCGATAGGGCTCGCCACCCGTTTGGGCCGTATAAACGCCGGTGAAAAGCTGGTGTACCAAGTGTGGACTTTGACTGGTGTTTCACAGTTCAAACTTGTAAACACCTTTGACACCCCCTAGGCGATTCATGTCGTGATGATGTTTGGTTAGTTTTTCTAACATGAGGGAATGAAGTTAAATAAAACCATGCAAATCCACTAAAACTAATACTATCTTATAAGTAAAAATTACATTTTATGTTACAGATCCAGAAATACCTCGCAAAAAGAAACTAATGAAACAACTGGAGAAAAGTAACGAAGAATTCGGTCTCTACAGAAAGAAAACATTTTTAAAAAGATTAAGTCAGCAGCTTTAAAAACTTTGAAGTCTATTTTATTCTAATTTATAGCAATGGCATTAAAATCTATGCACATATTTATTCATGTACACAATGTATGTAAACACTCATGTAAACAAAATGAACAGAATGCTTTTTATTATTATCTTATAAAGGCTTACATTTTATTTTTAGAGCAGTTAAAATAAAAAAATTGTATTGCAAATATATCTCTCAAAATATAATTTTAGTCTCTGAATTGGCCTTATTCGTTGCAATTTCTACGGTAACAAATATAAAAATATCGATATCGATAAAATTAATTACTTCTATGGTACATCCCTACCCTTTAACTAATGTTGGCAGCCTTATTGTTATTGTCATTTCTGTAGTGTTGGTAATAGTTTGAAGCGCAAAATACGCTTTATTCGCATACACGGAAGTCCCGACTCTTCTTACGTAGTAAATTATATACTCTTTGGTTGCCATGGTCGTTTTACTTTAATTTGCTTTAGCTTGCCAGTTTCAAAATTTGGGATCCCAAGCTTTGTTTGTGATTACTTGAGTGCACGCTTGTAATCATACAACGAAGTTTTTCCGATGCAACGACGAAGGAAGAACTTTAATGAGTTCTATGGTCAAAATTTAGCTTGTTCTCATTTACAGGCGACTGGAGAGCTTGATTCTGGCATGGGAGGCCCATACCGCGTGGGCACTGCAAGCTGCAACACCTGGCCGGCTTCTACAGAAAGTCGACACGGGCTGCGGACGCGGCATTTATCAGCACGTTCTAATTTCTACCTAGTCGGTCCATAAGTTCTGTCACAAATATTTTGCCGCATAGTAAATAATACCAAGTTTTATTTTATTTAATACTATATATGGTTTGATAGCTCATTAAATACTGATAAATTAGAACGATTATTGGATTTAAATGCTTAAAGCCATATTACACAAATGCTAGTTTCTTCAGAGATTTTGCACTTTTTTACCCAATCAAAAATACGGACGTGATTCACTTTACCTTTTTACCGTGACTCTTAAAACCTTTCAAACTTACGTGAGATTTTAGTCAGAACCCTCCCTGAACCCGTTACCTTCATTTTGACGTTAACTAAGTCTGGGTAAAACTAATTTTCATATTCACATTTTACGTAGTGTACTTGTTGCCCACAAGATCATTTTTAGGGTTCCGTACCCGAAGGGTTCCAAACGGGACCCTATTACTAAGACTCCGCTGTCCGTCCGTCCGTCTGTCACCAGGCTGTATCTCACGAACCGTGATAGTTAGACAGTTGAAATTTTCACAGATGATGTATTTATGTTGCCGCTATAACAACAAATACTAAAAAACAGGATAAAAGAAATATTTAAGGGGGCTCCCATACAACAATTCTTTCAATACCACATACAGACTTATGGATGCACCTGGTTACGTACATGGAGTGTGAAAGTAACCGCACCAATAACTTTGTAAACAATATTTTGCTGTGTAAAATCCAAACTATTCACTCTGCGAGAAAATATAAGGCCCTTGGTTATAAATTTGTATGGGTGAAATTTGGAAGAGTTTATGTCAGAAAAGACGAACAGTCACCACATATACATATAAAGGACAAGTCTGCTCTTAAAAAGCTGCCTATATATAGGTAAACCTTATCTACTCTAATTACTCGTATATGTTACTTTAGCTAATTGATATCAGTTTTCTCTTCCATGCGTATATTTTATCAAAATGTCAATAGAATAAGATCTAAACTAAACGATGTTTATCTCAGTCTGCTTAATGATGACTATGACATAGTCTGCTTGACCGAAACCAACTTTGATAGCGGCATTTACACGAGCGAGGTGATATATGATAGATACGTTGTTTTCCGTAGGGACCGCGAATCCACTACCTCTTCGAAACAGTCCGGTGGTGGCGATTACTGCAATAAAAAAGCACTTTCATGTCACGAGGATATGGAGACCTCTCTTGAAGATCTCTGGATAACGATGAGGATTGGCAAGGCCGGACTTTCCCTCGCAATTTGTCTCGTTTACCTGCCAGACTACCTCAAAATTGATGAGTTTAGGACTTGGATCGATAAATGTTCCAATAACCTGCTTGCGGACACTAGCGACTATAGAACTAAAACCATAATTCTGGGCGATTTCAACCATCCTAACTTGCAATGGTCACCTGACCCAGCCTCCTCGTACAGCTTGATCAACACAGCCCCACTTGACTCCAAATCCGAGCTGCTGTTCAATCTAATGGCACTTGGTAACTTAAGCCAATGTAACAACATATGCAACGCCAACAATAGGATACTGGACCTATTCTTAACAGATTACCCTAACTTGACCCTGACTGAATGTGACGCCGTATCGCGAGTTGACAGGCACCACCCGGCATTCGTGGCTGAACTGCTGGATGTACCCAAGCCCTTAGTCTCAATGCCCAAAAAAACACTTAACTACCGCAAATACGACTTAGCTAAGTGTAACCAAGCCCTTGATTGCATTGACTGGCCCATGGTATTAAGTAACTCTGATGTAAACGTAGACCTAGCGACATTCTATACCACTTTGAATGACATAATCAAACAAAATACCCCCCTTAAAAGAGACTACCCCCTTAATACCCGGACATTCAAAATTGCTACAATAATATCGAACACACAAGCACAGGCTTTGCGCCCAATGAGTTAGCGTTTGGTAGGCGGGAACCGTTAACTATTGACAAGGAATTAGGCGATGAATGGTTATTAGGTCATAGTGTGCGAGATACGGAACAGGTGCGGAATGTAGCGATAGAAAACTCTAAAAGTTCTAGTGAACGACGTAAGCGACAGGCGGACAAACGGCGTAAGTTAGAAGTCTATCGTATAGGTGATTATGTGAAACTTAAGACTTTTGTGAGTTCAAATAAAGAACACAAAATCATGCGGAAATTTTCATTGTTGTATAAAGGGCCTTATGTTATTTCGGCAGTGGTATATCCGAACTGTTATACTTTAGTAGATCCGGGTTTCAAATGAGATATTGGGTAACTACAATACTATAAATATAGCCAGGTATTATGTGATGACGAATAAGGGCGTAAATAAATAAGATAGTGTATAAAAGTTATATAATTAAGCTGTAAGCTGTAAATTTGAGTAACTACATTGTATATTTAAGGATCTGGCATGGTTTAGAAAGGAACAAAAACAAAAAAAAATGTATATATATAGTAATACGAATTAGGATAAGTTGCGGGTAAGCGAGGTTGTATAGTTAGATAGATAAATAAGATAAGACAGGAGAGAGCTCAATCGAGTTGTGTAAATATTATATACATAATTGACAGATTCATCGGTCTGTGTACATGATTTGAGATGTCCGTACATATAGAGTAGATATGGACAAAGCATGGGTAGCATAGTGGTAATGAGATCCTTGCGCCATGTTTAACTGAGATAAACAGTGTCTCAAGGTCTGGGAGGGGGCTGTAATGGTACACGAGAGTCAGTACATTTGATACTTCATTTTGCGTGACAGAGGGCTAGCCCATCGCCGCGCTGTTTTGAATACGAGAATCGGTTCATATAACGTTTGGGGTTTTGCGTAGCTCAGGGGTAAATTAGCAAAAAACAATGAGCCGACGCGTGGGATGGTTCGAGGAAGTTTACAGGTCAGGTTTTTTGTCGCATTCCTGCGGAATGTGTAGGGATCAGAGCCGATTTGGCTGCGCGCTGAATAAATTATGAATAACTAAATAATGGAAGGTTATTATGGAACGATACGGAGAAAGCTATTATGTTGACTGCAAATATACAATTGCGTTTGTTTGGTATGAGATGGCGAGTTTGACATGACTAGTCTGAATATCATTGTAGTGATCTTTGTCTAGCGCGCTAGCGGTCGGGAAGGCTTAATTAATCGCAACAAGCTTTTATGGTCAGCGATCAACAGATTCTGTGTATCGGCAGTACCCAATGACTTGAGTGATAACCTACGGTTGATCATAGTGAATATGCGTACACACAATTTGTAGAACGGCGGATCTGCATGGCATGGTTGAAATTAGACCCTGTGTAGTTAGTGATAAGAAGCTTCGCTTGGGCAGAGCCTGTTCGCAAAGGACGCCATTTTTTTTTCAGACATGTGGGGACTATAAATACGATTGCGGGGGAAAGGAGAGCATTCAGTCTCAGCGTCTAGCTACTGTGACAGTCGTCTTTCAAATTCTAAACAGTTTTGGCCTGCCGTGTTACGCGTCAGAACTGGACGAATTGTGATTGCGAGTTTCAGTGGTTTTTCGTAAGTGTCGGAAGCGCCGAGATATACCTCGGTTCCTATCCTTTATATCAACCTACCCCAAATTCCAAAACTATCCTTGGGTCGTTAGATAAGAACTTATAGGTAACTGATCTGAGTCTGAGTCTGGGCTTGGAGCGACCCTAAATTCCTTTTTCCTTCACCATAGGGTTCCTGGATTGGCTCTTAGGATATTCGCGGGCTAATCATCTCCTCATTCCTTTCGAGTAGCGAGTTTTGAAATTCCCACACACACAGTCATTAAACATACAAGCACATTCAAATCAAACTCAACCATTTTCGAGTGGTGTCGATAATGGACATGGTATAACACTAGGATTTTAGACTAGGCTAGACAGGAGTTTAGTTGCGGCTAAACCTAGGTTGGCAGGGCATAGGGAGACTGTTTGATCGATGAGGTTCCGCGGATGGAAATAACAAATTCAGAACAAAATTAATTCACAGATGATGTATTTATGTTGCCGCTATAACAACAAATACTAAAAAACAGGATAAAAGAAATATTTAAGGGGGCTCCCATACAACAATTCTTTCAATACCACATACAAACTTATGGATGCACCTGGTTACGTACATGGAGTGTGAAAGTAACCGCACCAATAACTTTGTAAACAATATTTTGCTGTGTAAAATCCAAACTATTCACTCTGCGAGAAAATATAAGGCCCTTGGTTATAAATTTGTATGGGTGAAATTTGGAAATGGGTGAGATTGCCACATTTCTAGATCTACAAAATCCAGAACACTATACACGGGCCATTGCTTCCGTCGAACATCAGCGACGCTATTTGCAGACTCAACCGCAAACTTGATAACAATAAAACGTCACGGCGGGTGGAAATCGGACCAAGTAGCAGAGGGATCCATTGGATTCCCTTGAAAATAAAACTTAAATAACCTCGCACATAACAGAATCAATAAACATAAAACGCTCATCATCGCTACGACCGTCTATTTCTCGAGCCCGAAGAAAACCAGGCCCATCTACATCATCTGATATTCAGTCCCAAATTAAACAAACTAACATAAATGTTGCTGGTAAAAGCATCTTACTTTTAATAATTGCAATAATGTGTCTATTAATTTTAATAATTAAACTATTTTAATTTCTCTTCAGTTTTATTTTTCACCTACTTTCCTTACAGTAGTTGAAAGAAAAGCAGATTATGCACTTCGCATTATAGTAGTTTATGTGACTAATACATACTGGAGGGCATTAAGACTCGAGTGGGTTCATGAAACGAGCCGAAGGTGAGGCGGCACTTGTTTAGCTTGTTCAGAAGTACCAACTTCACAGACAAACTAGGGGCGGCACGCAGGCGGGAGTCGGCGTTTGAAATTTGAATGTCATAATATGTCGAAATATTGATATATACAGATAAGAAATGAGTTTTTATAAAGTAGTACATCATTATGCTGGTCGTAACGTGCGGTTTTTGGACGCAGTAAAGAGGGTTTATGATACGTGTGTAGATAAAGTAATTTATAATGCGCTCGGGCTCCAAATAAGCACTTAATGCAATTATACATTACTTTGTGCTTGGTGTAACAATCTACTATTGTTAAAACTATTGTTAGATTAGTTAAACATACTTTATTAGAATTGATAGAAAAAAAAATGCCCAAAATCGCAATTATTACCAATTTTAAAGTCTGTGATTTCCGTCAAAAACAAGTTTGACTATGCATTGATCTGCCCAACACCCTGTATACGAAGTTTCTTTTGTGTTTTTAACCGTCAGGGTTGATCCTGGACCTATTATAAACAGAATACCTACATCCGCTGCATCACCGCGGCTCTTCCTCTAATGGAAATATATTGTGAAGTATATAAGTAAGTATAAATGTTATGGTTAGTAAAATCTTACGATATGAACTCTTCCCGGACCAGCCCCAGGCACAGCATGGCGACCCGTACATCATCCAGGTCTTTGATTTTCTTGGCCATGGTCTTCATTCGGTCGTTGATAAACTGCATCATCTTCTGCACCCGATCCTTGTACGCATGGCATAGGAGTCGGCCGAGGATTCGCTTCCATTCTATTGACTCGAGATGCAAACCTAGTTTGATGTTCTCTGCGAACAACAAAGAGGAGGAGAGGCTGCGGTACATGTGTTAGTAGAATGAAAAGCACTTCTTCGACAGGGCATCACTTCGACAAGACACAACTTCGACATGAAACATTATTTAGTTTATCCTTACATGTCAACCTCACATGAAGGATAACGGGGGTTCAATTTGCTCACCCCCTTTAGCCTTCACGTGCCCTTACCCACAAATTCGCCCTAATATTTCGTGTGCCAGTTCATAATTTAACGATTTGGACACGGATAGATTGCCGGAGTAATGTCTTGTCAGACGGAATCGTGTTTACGCACCGTATAAGTATGAAAGCGAAATCCTGAATCACGAGTAAGTGGTAGACCATTATTTACCTATTATATTGTTGATATTTTACAAACAAGCTGATATATGATTAGTCAACCAAACAAACAATCAATTAATCAGCCCATATTCACCCACTGCTGGATATAGACATGTCTCTCTTATACTACGACATCTCAATACAGCCTTCTTTAAACTCACCCATATCAATTTGAACGGATCCTATGATATGCCTGGCGGGCAAATTGTTAACTTCCTCGGTCTTCTCCTCGTAAGTTTTCAACATATCTCTAATTATGACGTTCAGTGGATTTGAGTCCACGAACTCTTGCACTTGACTTACTCTGTCTTCTGCCCAGAGAGGAGAATATCTTCCGTAAGCCTGACGAAGACATAAAGTTCAAAAAACCGGTCAAGTGCGAGTCTAAATCGCGCACGAAGGGTTCCGTACCACCGTTCAATGGAAGCGATGGTGTGGAGTGAATAGTTTGGATTTTACACAGCAAAACATTGTTTACAAAGTTATTGGTGCGGTTACTTTCACACTCTATGTACGTAACCAGGTGCATCCATAAGTTTGTATGTGGTATTGAAAGAATTGTTGTATGGGAGCCCCCTTTAATATTTCTTTTATCCTGTTTTTTAGTATTTGTTGTTATAGCGGCAACAGAAATACATAATCTGTGAAAATTTCAACTCTCTAGCTAGCTAGGTTGTTGAGATACAGCCTGGTGACAGACGGACGGACGGACGGACGGACGGACAGCGAAGTCTTAGTAATAGGGTCCCGTTTGGAACCCTTCGGGTACGGAACCCTAACAACTAAAAACCGACTACAAAAAAATCGCGTTTCGATGTTTGTAAACCGATTATCAACAGGACGTCAATACGCTTCTAACGATTAGACTAAATGCAAACAAAGCAGCGGGCTAATCCAACTAATATTAAAAATGTGAAAGTAGCGATGTTTAGATGAGCCTCAAAATCACATTAAAACGCCTGAACGGATGGATGAAATTTGGCACAGCGATAGTTTTTGAGCTAGATTAACATATAAGATTTATCCGACTAATTAAGCTCTCTAATTTGATTCCCTACACGGCCCTGTTCAATAACTTTTATTTTGAAATCCAAGACTTTATGGCCTCACTAGGGCGCCATATTGAACTAAGTGTGACGTCGCATAACCTTTAACCGGATGAAATAAAGGGACGTTCAAGACGCTTCTAACGATACCTCATTTGTCAAATTCTGATAAGTAGTTTAATGTTCTGGTCACACAAATAAACATACATATACGTTTAAAGTTTTAAGCATACATTCACCAAGACTAGTAGTAATAAATTATGCCTAAATCAAAATCGGGGAAAAAAACAATAATATGCATTATTTCCTATTTTATCAGATAAACATACATAATCGCGAAGTTTCAAAACTTAAAAACACCTAATCACCGAGACCATCAACTGCCATCGAGCTGCCATCGAGCTGGACGAGCCCTTATTACGTGACGAAGTTGTCACTGCCATCAGACAGCAGCAAAACAATCGGGCGGTTGGCATTGACCTTATCCCGGGAGAGCTACTTAAATACGGCGGTGATGAGTTGTATACGTTGGTTTGTGAACTGTTGTTCGCATTGGGAGGAAGAGCGGGTCCCTAATGACTTCAAAGTGTCGCGCATTAGTGCTCTCGTAACCGTTCCGACTGCAACTGTTACCGCGGTATTTCGCTTTTGTATGCCCCTGGAAAGGCCTTTGCCAGAGTGCTTCTAAATCGCCTAAAGGATTTGTCCGAAAAAAATCTGCCTTAAACCCAGTTTGGCTTCCAACCTGATCGTGGCACCTGCGAAGCTATCTTTTCCGTTCGTCAACTACAAGAGAAAAGTAGAGAACAAGGTCGCCAGTTGTATCTATGCTTTGTTGACCTGGAAAAAGCATTTGACAGTGTGCCACGAGAAGCCCTCTGGTTGGTGCTAGAAAAGATTGGATGCACGGAAAAGTTTGTAAGACTTCTCAGACTCCTGCACGACGACATGCAATGCTGCGTCGCCGTAGACGGTGAACAGTCAGACGTCTTCCCCGTTACCTGTGGAGTGATGCAAGGGTGTGTCCTAGCACCCACACTGTTCGCCTTATACTTTTCAATGGTAGTCAAGGAGGTCACGTCATTCATCATTAAGGAGTTAGAAATAAAGCGTTGGATCTACTAAGATCATACCTAAGCAATAGAATTCAAAAGGCAGAAGTAAACGGCGTTAAACCTCACGTCATTCATCATTACGGAGTTAGAAATAAAGCGTTGGATCTACTAAGATCATACCTAAGCAATAGAATTCAAAAGGCAGAAGTAAACGGCGTTAAATCTGATGGATCGGGTGTAAAAATTAGCGTTCCACAAGGTTCCATATTAGGCCCTTTCTTATTCCTGGTATATATTAACGATCTGCCTTTCATGGTGGAGAAATTAACTGACATAGTGTTGTTTGCTGATGATACTTCGATGGTCTTCAAAATTGAAAGACAAAAAGGAGATTTTGATGATGTTAATGGTGTATTGTCTTTAACCTTGAATTGGTTCACAGTTAATAATTTATTGTTAAACGCTGGTAAAACCAAGTGTATCAAATTCTCACTTCCAAATGTCAGGCAAGTTGATACCAGTTTAGTGTTAGACAACAGCACGTTAGAATTAGTAAATGATGCGAAGTTTCTTGGAATAACCATTGATAGCAAATTGCAGTGGGGACCCCACATAGATAAATTAGCTGGTAAATTAAGTTCTGCGGCTTACGCTGTTAGGAACATCAGACAAAGCACGGATGTGGCTACATCTAGGCTAGTATATTTTAGTTACTTTCATAGTGTCTTGTCCTATGGTATCTTGTTGTGGGTGAAAGCAGAGGATATTCAAACTATTTTTATTTTACAGAGAAGAGCTATTCGAGCAATTGCAATTTAAAACGAACAGACTCCTTAAGAGAGCTTTTTAAAGAAATTGACATACTAACAGTAGCTAGTCAATTAGCAATTCTTTCAAGGGTCAGTGCTTTCTCTACTATAATAAGATACCTCTGGAGATTTTGAAATTGCCATTTGAGCAATTTAAAAAGCATGTTAAAGCGACTTTGTCGAAAAAGGGATGTTACAATGTTCGAGATTACTTAAATGACAGGACTGTATGGGGTTAATCTAGTTCAAAACCCTCGAGACAACGAGTTCAAAGACCTCGCTGTTAATAATTTTGTAATTATTTATTATTTATTGCCTGCTTATTAAATAAATAAAAAAACATAATTGTATTAGTTAAGCACAACCTATTTTTAAAAGAGATCTAAAAATCAATCTGTGGGAGTTTCTACGCCCTTCTTCTCCCACAGTGGTCCAATGTAGAGAAGAGGCAAAAAATGACGTTTGCTAAGTATATGTAAATATCTACAGTAATAAAGTACTTTGACTTTGACTTTGACTTTGGTCCTACAGACAGTTTCCGAAAGAGTCCGCATCCGCTTTCGCACAGATGGCGGTCTTTTTAATTTAGCTAGACTTAAGGCATGTACTAAAGTCTCGTATGCGTTGATAACAGAGATCATGTATGCTGATGACGTATGGTTTCTAGCAGAAACCCCAGATGGCCTGCAAGAGCTTATGTCCGCGTTTTACCAATCTTGCTGTAAATTCGGCCTAAAGATTAGTGTCAATAAAAATAAAGAAAAAAAAACTTTTTTAAAAATTATACTACATTGTGTTTGTACATTGTGATAGCGAGAGGAAAAGAAGATGCTAAATGTTCTTAATCATACCATCAAAATGTAACACGCTTTTATTTATGAAATTAGGACTGTGATAAAAACGGGACGATTTAACAATTAAAGTGTGAAGGTTTTAATGTTAAAAATATATAATTATGTACGGTATGTAATTATTTTGTCGTAGACGAAGAAGCTTAAATATCGTAATAGGTTACAATAAACTTATAAAGTGATATATTTGTTAAGTTAATTAATTATAAAATTAATTTATTTTAAACTTTTTAGTTCATTTTTAATAAAAGCTTGTTTTTAAAAAAGTTTTTATTTTTATTTTTAACTTTTTAGTAAGTATTTTTAAATCGAGATTTACTACGACGTAGTTCGTAGCACGTAGTAGCGTGTTTCCGTTATGTAGTCCCTAGTAAGTTCACATAATATGTGCTGCTTTGAGCGCTTAAGTTTATGTATTTCATTTATTTATATATGTATTTATTTTTTTACATATTTGCAGTGAGGTAAAATATTGTTTAAATTTGTTATGTAATCAGCAGTTATTTATTTGTAACGTTTCTCATTCTATCCATTTCTTTTAATGCATCAACATTACAAGGTTTCTTCGAAGTCAACTTCGAGCAGTCAAGTTCTTCGATTTGAAGACCTGCTAAAGACTTAACTCGGCTCGGACATCTAGTATCAAAGTACTCGTCAAAACAAATCAAACTCGATGGGGTTGCTTGGTTTAATTATGGAGTTCCTATAGGCCACCTTCCAGCTCCATCATCAGACCCTGGTTACTATCTAGTGTCAAATTACTCGTCAAGACAAATTAAACGAGCCCAAACTTGATGGGGTTGCGTCGTTTAATTATGGAGTTCCTATGGGCCACCTTCCAGCTCCATCATCAGACCCTGGTTACCATCTAGTGTCAAAGTACTCGTCAAGACAAATTAAACGAGCCCAAATCGATGGGGTTGCGTCTTTTAATTATGGAGTTCCTATGGGCCACCTTCCAGCTCCATCATCAGACCCTGGTTACCATCTAGTGTCAAAGTACTCGTCAAGACAAATCAAATGAGCCCAAACTCGATGGGGTTGCGTCGTTTAACTATGGAGTTCCTATGGGCCACCTTCCAGCTCCATCATCAGACCCTGGTTACCATCTAGTGTCAAAGTACTCGTCAAGACGAATTAAACGAGCCCAAACTCGATGAGTTTGCTTCGTTTAATGACTGAGTTCCTATGGCCACCTTCCAGCTCCATCATCAGATCAGCTCTATATCATAATAATATTGCATTGTCCTCCGATTTATACATGCATGCAATATTTCAGTTAAATCGGAAACCGGGAAGTGGATCAAATTTAACTTGCAAGATTTGATTACAGACAGACAGACAGACAGACAACGGGACAGGTGAAACTAAATAAAAGCTTGTAAAAAGACAGAAGTCATGTCCCTGGACACCCATTGTCAAGAGACACTGTCGATAAAGATTGGTGAGGATATGCTCAAACAGGTGGACAAATTTCGTTATCTGGGGAACATTACTACATCCAAGTGTGACCTTGATGCCGAGATCAACTGCAGGATAGGTGCTGCAGCTGCGGCATTTGGAAAGCTGTGTTCCAAGGTCTTCTGCTCACATGACCTTAAGCTGGCTACCAAAATATCAGTATACATGGCAATTGTGCCGCCAAATCTCCTATACTTCTCTTAATCGTGGTGTGTGTATCGCCGCCACATACGCACTCTGGATCGTTTCCGCCTTAAATGCCTTCGATCCATTATGACAATCAAATGGTCCGACCGTGTTCTGCGACGAGCCAATGTTGGTGGCATTGAAGCCTACTTAATGCGTCGGCAGCTTCGATGGTGCGGTCACGTATCACGTATGAATGAGGAGAGAGTGGCGAAGCGCATCGCGCGTTTATTCTGAACTGGAGAAGGGCAAGCGAAAACATGGCGGGCAGCTTCTCCGATACAAAGATGTTCAGAAGCGACACATGAGAAGATGCAACATAAGAGCCCTCTCAATGGGAAGGTTTGGCAGCACAACGGCCAGAATGGCGCAGGATTGTGAAGAGGCAAAGTACGCGAGTTCGAGGATCTTACGCTGATCCTCGAACTCGCGTACTTGCCGATCTAGCTGACCTTGATATGAAACGCGACCCGTTAAAAGCCCGTCCACCTGCTGCCATTACCTACAACTACGCGGGTGGCGTACTTACTTGCCCCCAATGCGCAAGGAGTTTCGCTGCGAAGATCGGCTACATAAGCCATGTTCGGGTGAACGCGCGCGAAACCGACCTGGAGTAGAAGTGGTCGCCATAACCGAAATCGGTCGGAATCATCATCATCACAGTGTAACTAACTGTGACCACGATCCAGTTCCATCATCAGATCAGCTCGATCGATTGGGGGGCAACGATTACTCGCGTCCGCAGCAAGACCACCCTTAGAATCCCCTGTACGAGTCCCCCCGGGTGGTGCTACAGAGTAATCAACTTCTTGCTGCTGTTCTGCTTATTCTGATAGCCTCGCAGCAACATATAGTTCAAACCAAATCAGATCAAACCCACAATGATCGGAAACTCACACAAACGGTCTTTTAAGACCCTCAGAACAGAGATCTCGGACCTTCTGTTCGAATCTGCCAGATCAATGTAGAGGGTATACCTAAGCAAATCAAAATATGAATACATCTCGAAACTTCTCATAGAGCATAAGATCGACATCCTAAATATTCAGGAAACCCACACCAAGGATGATCAGGCCATTAACAACCGGGGCTAAATACCAGGATTCATTCTGCTCAAAGCGTTAAATCACCCTCAATACGGCATCGCAACCTATATCCGAAAAAGATACGAATTTTAGCACTAATAAACCTTTATTCCAACCGCGCGGCGCGTTGATAAGCGCCCTTCTGAAAAAATTCAAAAGGAACGTAGAAACATAAATTCGTAAATATACAAAAAAGTTTTTTTACACTACACACTTTTACTGTTATACTAGCGAAACATCCAACAACTTCATCATTGTCATTCAAGTCGCAGACCACAAGATAGCCAACATATACAAACCACCGCTTACAACCTGGATTAATGGCGGTCCCCCAGCCTAAGAACACCCATGCATCTCTACACTGGCGATTGCAACAGCTACCATATGCAATAGCGCTACTCCTCTGACGATTCGAACGGACTCATCTTGGCCCAGTGGGCTGAAACATTTAACCTGCACTTGGTGTTTGATGCCAAGGATAGAGGCACGTTCCACTCGGCTCGCTGGAAAAAGGATTACAACCCGGACCTGTCACCGTAATTCTAGCAAGAAAGTACGATTTAGACAGTTTATGATTACGCACATATTTAGTGCGTTGTAAGATATAAATGTGACCTAAATTTCAGAATTTGTTTGTAGACGGGGGCTGACAATCACCTTTCGAAACGTGAACCAAGCAAGACAGTGTGAAATCAAAAGATTTCACTTATATGGGCATTTAGTGACCGAAATGTGACCGAAAAGCCAATTTAGTGTGCTTCGTATTTATAGTGAAGTTATTAACTTTTAAAACCAAAAAGTTGTAGAAATAAGTAGTTATTTTTTGAAAATTGAAATTTCGACAATAATTCGACCAAATTATAGCCATGATCCAAAATTGACCGTGCAGTACTTGAGACATACCATCCTCATTTTGTAGCGTTATATGCGGTTCATTAATGTGGAAATTGTGGATTGGATTGTTAGTGGGTAAATGATAAGAACATCCGCAAATAACTTCCCAAAATGAAACTCACCTAAGTAGCTAAATACATGCCTACCTAACCATAATGGTAATAAATAAGCGTAAGCGAGGAGCGGCATAAAGGGGGAGCGAGGCAAAGGGAACAAATCGTTTAATTTAACCGCTCTGGTTGGAATGAAAGTATTCTAGCATAGCGTCACGCTTTTCCCATACGGAGTGGCAGCGGCACAATTGTGCCCACTTTCAGCCAGTTATTCAATACTGCAATTTGCGTGACAGGGGGCTAGCTCATCGCTACAGCAATGGAGTAATCAAGGTTTCCTTACGATGTTTTCCATCACCGTTAAAACGTCCGTATATTGTACTTAAGATAAATTTATTATCTCATTGGTACTTGGTCAGGAATCGAACCTGCATCTCCTGCACCACGGAGCCATTATCTTCCTACTAATTTTGGCTACTATTTAATCGCACATTAAAAATACTGATTTTCTCAGCATTAAAGTATCAGCAAAAACACTTTTTATTTAATTATTTTTGTTGTTCTTACATCTTCAACCTAATACGAAGGATAAAGGGGGCTTGGCTTCCCTCATCCCCTTTACCCTTGGTCTAAGCTAGCGGAGTATTTTGCCCTGATATTTGCTGTGAAAATCAGTATATTTGCTGTGAAAATCGGTATTATTGATATGCAGCTTCAAATTATTTTTTAATTATTTCGTCTTTACTTTGAATTACCTACTCAAAACAACTTGTGAAATACAAGTAGATAAATACATCGTTCAGCAAATATTCAATGACTATTACTATAGGTACTGTAAGGTAGGTTGTATATTGTGTACGGGCCTCTTTAGAGTGGGTGTTCACTTGGACACTGTCACGTTATATGTAGTTTTAAAAGAAAGAGGCTTGGATGTGGAAGTCAATGTGACACACTTGACCGTAGGCTTCGGCCAGTGATTGAGCTAAATTATAGTGAGGATTAGATTAATGGCTATCGAGCCAGTTATGGATCCCTTTTATAAAAAGTGAACTAAAACAAATAAAAACCAATCAGTTTTTACCAAAGTTTTTTACAATTAAACTTGCTAGCCCTACAGATTAGGTAGGCAATTATAATCGTATAGTGCTGAAAGCACCAAGAACATTACATTAGCACCAAGAGCGCTACATTGGCGGAGGCGCCGAACGGGCCGGAGATTGCTTCAGAAGGAGGGTGACGTCATAAGAAGTGACGTAATTGAAGAGGAGAGGAGATCGTCGATCCAGACCTTGCTGAATCGAGGAAGGATCGAATGTGCATTGGGAAGTATTTTTCTGTACTCAAGTTTTTTATTTAGGAATTACCTCGACCTGCCAAGCGAGTGAAGAATCAAATAGAAAAATGTTGTGGGAAGATCGTTTTATAGCGGCGGACATTTTGTGAAAAATTTTATGAAATTATTTCATGATGGAGGAGTTGTCAACTTGTTTTTCGGGGAGTCCTCAGGAGTCCTTTGAAGATTTTTTAGAAGACTTCAGAGATGCTGCATCGAGGCAGAAATTTATATCGTCGGAGGAATTGAAATCATTATTGCCTTCGTATTTAAAACGTGGAGCCTTATATTTTTTTAGGGAAATTAGGGGCAGTGCCCAGACATTTGACGAGGTGGTGAATAAGTTTAATGAGGAGTTTGGAGGCACAGACTTTGCAGAGAAGTTCTACAATGCCAAGCAAGAGAAAAGAAGTCTGTTGGGCTACTTCCATTATTTAGGGGACCTGGCGAGAAAGGCTAGAGTTACTAAAGATGACATTTTTATAACGCAATTTTTAAGAGGATTGCAAAACCATCTTAGAAATAAATTAATGTTGAGCCATTTTGTAGATAAGAAGGCGCTAAGGGCGGTAGATGGAGAAATTAAGTCCGGGAAGTGATGATAATGTGAATGTGTTTAGGAACCCGGCAACTTTTGAACCGAATTTGGCCCATAGCAATAGGGGGGGGGGGGGAGACAGGCCGAATGTTTCTAGTACTAATAATTATAATTTGCGTCCTAGGCAAGCGGATTTTGCAACACGTCGTCGCTAGAGCCCGATAGCGGTGACCAGGCTGACCTGTGGAATGAGGGCCTCAGACGAGCTCAGCAGCGTAGCACAGAAGCGGAACGACCAATGGGGAAGATCGTCGCAGTCGAGGCGGATCAGCAGGTCAGATCATTAGTTTTATTCAATTCTTATGGGGTAAAGGTAGCTCTTTTAGATACAGGCGCTACAGCTTCATGCATCAGCCCAGCCGTTGCAGGTCAAGTGGGTGCGAGATGAAACCAAGTCAATAGGCCCTTCCGTTTGCTTGTACGAGAGATCAGGATTACAGCTTGACGTCAAGCTGTAGTCCTCACCAACCTATAGCTATAACTTCGGAACTGTAAGAGGACTATTTTTCTTTCTTTGTGGACTATTTAGGACTATTTCTGGACTATTTTTTGGCAGTGTCAAATTTCATTTTCATGAAGGTTTCATCGGTGAGGATTACAGCTTGAAGGTCGTATAAATATTTCGAAATCGCCTTAGCTCCGGCTACTAGGGGGCTGCGGGGATGCCCCCGTACTGCAGCGCACTCACGCTCGCCTTCGCGGCCTAGGCTTGCTGGTCGGCTAGCCACAAGTTTGCCTAGGAAATGTGATGCCCTGATCTGGATTTTCTAGTGAGACCTACGCTGTCTACGCATGCGTACCGTCACCTACTTTTCAGCTCGCGTACTCGGCTTATTAGTGTTAATACATTCTTTCCCTATCAGTTGGTTAGTTCACTTTGTACTGCGTGAGTACGATCATTTAGTACGCAGACAAAACAGTCTACTTACTTTCCGGCTCGCGCACTCGAACTAAAAAATGAAAAATAAATATAGTTTAAAAAAACTAAAAAACACGCTTTTAAAGCACTTCTTACTAAAAAGTTAAAAATATTTTTTTAATATAACCTTAAAACAATAATGAATAAATACTAAAAAGTTAAAAATAATTTTTAATATAACCTTAAAACAATAATGAATAAAAAATACTATTATTATTGTGAAACAAAAAGCGTCGGGCGCTCGATGTACGAAAGATATGGAACAAAGCGCCCGACAATATTTTTTTCACAATAATAATAGTATTTTTTATTCATTATTGTTTTAAGGTTATATTAAAAATTATTTTTAACTTTTTAGTAAGAAGTGCTTTAAAAGCGTGTTTTTTAGTTTTTTTAAACTATATTTTTTACGTTCTGTTTCACCGATTTTGCGTGACATTTTAGACCAGACTGTTTTTACACCACCATTTTAGGCTTCAATGGCCCGTTTGTACGTTTCGTTATCGCTTTTCATCTGATTTGAGGTTAGAAACTATTTTTATTAATAACTCGATAAATATGCATTAACATGCCCCTACCAGATTTACCCTTCTCGTCATGCCAAACGATTCTTTTGATATTTATTTATTTTGAGGCTGATTATTTTCCGTGTTTTTTTTGTTTTTGCCGTGTTGTTACATGTTGTTGTTGTTAAATGTTACAAAATCCTTTGCTACTCCCGCAGCTATTGTTCCCACTTTTCCTACGGTTTTACCTGATCAACCTTTTGCTTGCGATTTTTTCGGCAGTATTTGTACAAAGAATAGTGTTATATTTGAATTTATTAGTATTAAGTTACGACTATTACTTTTGCTGCTGCTCCATATGTGTAAGTGTAAGCGAAAGATTTAGAAGTCACACTAAATCGCAATAACGGTAGGTAGTTTTTATCTTTCCGTTAAAATACAGGCGTTTTTTTTCCAAAAACCTCGACTTCGATGTTAGTATAATAGTTTGTTATTACTTATATATTTACCACGAAGCCTCTGTGGGACTTAAATTGGTTGTTTGCTAGTTTTTGCCGTGGCAAGGTCACGTTGCCACAGAAAGATTAAAATAAAACTTTATCCATTTCCAGAATCAACGTCGCTTGATTCATTATAGCATGGGAAGGTGTATGAACGATCACAAATAGTTCCATAGAAAAGCAAAATTTTCGAAATATCTATTTTATGTTTGGCAAACTTTGACATCTTATTTCTCCTAAGGCTGCAAGTGGCTGCACGAGTTTTTCACTTATGATATATGCAAAACTGAAATTTTTAGATATATGCAAAACTGAAGGTTTTTATTGTAGAAAAGAAATAAAATGTAATTTTCGTCAAACATAACTTTAAAAAAAATAATAAAAAAATATGCACCCACAGACTTTTTTGTCATAACAAATGTTGTTTGTTTAGTAAATATCTGTCTTAAAAAAAAGGTTCCACAGAAAAAGCTCAATTTTCGAAAAAAAACTTTTTAAATTTAGCATAGATACTTTGACAAATTATTTCTCCCATGGCTGCAAGTGACTGCAAGAGTTCTATTTTTTTAAGTAGTGTAACACTTAACTTTCACATGATATACGCCAAACTGCTGCCAAATGAGACCAATTTTAGAAAAAAATATCATATCATTTTTAATCGATAACCATGCACCCTACAGACTTTTTTATAAGAACAAATGTTGTTGGTCTATTCAAAATCTGTCTTATGAAAAATAAAAAAGATCGAAATTCCGACATTAAAAATGTCTATTGGAAACAACAAACAATTAGGCGGGTCCTAAATAGTACTTCCTCCAACTTTCGTGGTTTCTAGATAATGTTTTGATTTATGGTTGTTGGCGAAAATATTTAGTTGAACTACGGGCAGAGTGCTATTTCAGTGTCCAACAAATGGGTAAACTAAACACTTGACATTATGAACCTAATTTTATTATTACCTTAGAATAGAATAGATTCTTTATCGGGTAGGCTGCACTTAGCTTCTTAGATTAGTTTAGTAAGATTAATTTACCCACTGTCTGACACCGAAAATAAACTTCGCACTTTTTCACATCACTGTACATTCTACATCATTACGTACGTACGTAAAGTGTTGATTGTATGTCTCAAGTACTGCACGGACGCTTTTGGATCATTACTTTAATTTGGTCGTATTATCGTCGAAATAAACCGGTACCGGAAATGGTACCGTATGCGCGCTATTCGTGCCCGACAAATATCTCCGCGCGCGCAGGCACCAGCTGTTAGCGGGCGGCACGCACCGCACGGTGGCGCGCCAGCAGTCTCCGCTGGTGAGGGCTCGGGACAGTCTTAACGATCTGTTGGCTGCAGCACCACTGACTGATCTGTTTGGTGATTCATGGAGGCATATTGTGCGAGATTTTGGCAGGTTCTGCGAGAAGAATGTGTGAAAGGATTGTGTGATGTTGTAAATTAGACTCATTTTTTTATCTGACATTGATCTAATTTTATTTTATTGACATTAATCTAATTTTATTTTTATTGACATTATGTTGGGTGATATGCAAATTGTATTTTTGATTGTATCGGAATTCTATCTGATATTGATCTGATTTTATTTTATTGACATTATTCTAATTTTATTTTATAGACATTGTGCAAATTGTATTTCTATCATGTTTATATATATATATATATATATATATAAGTGCTGTGTATAACGCCTTGTTATCTGTAAAGTTGCACACTAAGATGGAATAAATAAATAAATAAATAAATAAATAAATAAAAAATAAAACAAAAATTACTGTATATACGAATTTTTGGTTTAAAATGTTAATATGACGAGAAAAGGTAATACGAGTTCTACGAATTTTTTGTTTAAAATAATTACTCACTCATTACGACACACTACATGCTAGTGGAAAAAATTTGCCGTAAAAAATACATCCTGCTTATTTTGGAGTCCAAATATTTTCTTCCAAATTATTCACAAAAATTTGGTAAAATTGACTTGTGTGTTCAGTAGTTTTCTCAAACCAGCATTTGGTCAAACGTGATCCTAGCAAGAAATGGAATATGTCTGTAACCAGTGGACACAAAAAAATTACTTTTCGGTCACACTTACCACTCAAAATACACTTAATGCCCATATAAGTGAAATCTTTCGATTTCACACTTTCTTGCTAGGATCACATTCCGAACCGTAGAATCACTAAAAACTTAAAACTTTTTTAAAGAAATTGACATACTAAATGTAGCTAGTCAATTTATATTCGAAAATATAATGTAGGTGCGTAAGAACCTTACAACATTTTCCACACTTAGCGATTGCTGCAATGTTTACCTAAGAAATAATCACAGACTAGTTGCGCCCCGGTTTAGACTCGCGAAGGTTAGCAATTCTTTCAATGGTCAGTGCATTCTCTACTACAATAAGATACCTCTGGAGATTTTGCCATTTGAGCAATTTAAAAAGCATGTTAAAGCGACTTTGTCAAAAAAGCGCGATTTCTTTTAGGTAGCATTCATTTGAAGTATCATAAACGCAATGTATAGCACCTGCCAAGATGACATTACTAACAGGTAGACCTAAGAAATTTATTATGCAGAAGCGACATGAATTTGAACATTAATAATATCTATACATATTTATCATCTTTACATGGGACCATCTCGGAAGCGTACCCAATCAAATACAAAAAGAATTTTGTAAATCGGTACACGTGTCTTCTAGAAATCTTATAACATACATACAAAAAAACATTCACGTCGAATTGAGAACCTCCTCCTCCTCCTCCTCCTCTCTATCACTATCTAAATCATTTACATTATTTATAAAACGCTCGCTAAACACATATAATTTCTCTTCTTCTGTTAAGAACACATCTTCACAATTTATTGCAGGACTATAGACTTTCGTCCATTCTTCGGGTCCTAACATTTCAAATTTTTCCATAAGCAGTTTTTTCACTGACGTTTTATTCATTTCGACATTTTTGGAGGCGACATAGCCTTTTAACTGTGCCGATATATTTTCTATGGGATTAAAGTCTGGGTGATATGGAGGAAGTATTTTGCCCTGATATTTTCTGCAACATTTGGTGGTCATTTAGCCATTTTGGGTAGGAAAAAAATATTTTGGTGGTCATTATATTTGTTGCCTTATCTGAATTCTATAACTTGATACAGAACAAGCTCTTCGTTTCCCAAAACACCCGTTCCAAAATAACAGTTTTTTAAACGACCGTACGCCAACAGATCCGTTTCTTATAGGATCAGTCGGTGCGTATCAAAGTCAATTTAGTAAAATGTCTTTCTAGGACGAACGACACAAAAGCAAAACGACCTACTAGTAAAACGTCTGAAATTTAAAATCGTCTTAATAGTAGAACGATTGAAATGACGGCAAAAGGACTGGTACAGTGAGGCAAAAAATTAATAAAACAATGATAATAAATAAATTATTTTAGTTTTTTAAATAAAGTACAAAATGAAAACCTTTTTTCTTAGGTATTCAACTAAACTGCGTTATTTTAGGTAGTATTTTTTGCAGAGGGTTTAGCAATCGTCCCCGAAAATAATACGTTTTAAGTGCGAAACAAGTTTTAAAAAACTAAAGGCAGGTATTTCATTTTCTTCCATTTTTTTTACTTCCCTTTTGTATTTCTTATCAAAGACAGTCATTTTTCTTACGTTTTCGCCTCTCAAATAATATGCCTTTATATTTTAATTCTTGCCATCTGGCTTCTTTACGCAATGCATTAACATATAAAGGCAAACCCTTTTCTCGCCCAACTCTAGCATCATAACGCCTGTTCCAGCCCTCTAATGCATTATTGTTCCTCTGCCTTTGTTTGTAACAGTTGATTTTTTCCGGTTTAAATTTAACAATCCACTGTTTGTAAAAATAATTAATTAATTGAGAAATGCAATCAGATCCTTTTTGTTGTGCTTCCTCAGCAATTTTAGTCCACACTTCATTCATGTATGTTGAAGGAAGCAGTGGAAGGTTTGCAGATAATCTTGTTAACTCTCTTCCCTCTTTGGTATTAGTCACATTCAATTTAACAGACTTTCGCCATACCGCCTTATTAAAATGATGGTAGCACCCTGTCAGGTCAGCATCAGAGAATACCATTTGAAAAGCATTGATCTGAGCAACCTCATAGTCACATAAATTGATTGCGTTTTGTTTGGTAGCAAAAAAATATTATAGGCACAACATTGATGGTGTCGCTACAACTGTCGATATCCATATGAAGCGAATATAGTTGGTAGAAAGGACTTGGAACCTTAAAAGTACCGTCTCCAAAATACAGTACATCGCCATTATTCAGATTCGCTATGGTGTTTTGGATAAATTTTGTTACAAAAACAAATATTTTTTAATTTTCCCTCCCATCCACACAATAGAGCCAGTCTTTGGCTAACAATTCTGGTATCCCAACCTCAGCTATAACTGAAAAATTTTTCTTTTTTGGATTCACAACTTGGGCAAGATGTCGAGATTGGATTTTCCAAAGCGATTCTCTAATATTTTCGTGACCGGAGTAAATTTTCGACAACATTCCGTTTTGCATTTATCCATTTCATTATCGATTTGATTTTTTCCTCCTGTCTTTTACATGAATGCAAATTTTTACTTTCCCGGATGATTTCCTTTTTATTCGCGTGTAATGTAAAATACGCACTGCACTCTTCCCTCTTTGAACATCTCCAAAAACTCGTACCATTCTTATTTGTTACACTATGATTGTACCTGTAGCCATCTCGGAGTAAAACATTCTTTCCTTTTTGACTCAATATAAAAACAAACGGATCCTGATTTTTCTCCATTTTATTTGCAAAGCAGAAACGTAAACAATCTACATTGAGAATTTGATAGACTTGATTTGATTGACATAATATTAGGTCCTTACATATGAAATTGGCGTTTCGCCGTACTGGCCACTTTGATCTCAAATATCTCCTCTATGGTTAGGAATTCCAAATTCGAATTATTCAATTCGTATTTGTGTTTCTAAAATTATAATTCATTTGTTTTTTCCTCAATTGTTTTTTTTTCTTGCGTCACTCAGCTTACAAAATGGAAAACTTGAAATATCGCGTTATTTACGAGTATGAGTTCTACCGTGGCACCAGTGCTGCAGAAACGGCTCGAAGGATTAATGATGTGTATGGCGACGGTGCCGCAATAGAAAACACAGTGCGTTTTTGGTTCTAACGTTTTCGTTCTGGAAATTTCGACCTGCAGAACAAGCCCCGTGGACGGCCGGAGACCAAAGTTGATAATGAAGAATTGAAGGCAATTGTGGAAGCCGATCTATCGCAAACCACGTCCGAGTTAGCTGCAGGCTGCGGTGTTAGTGAGAAAACTGTTTTAATCCACTTGAAGCAAATTGGGAAGGTGAATAAGCTTGAAAGGTTGGTACCTCACGAACTGAGTGAAGCAAATCAACAAACGCGCATTGACTGCTGCGTTGCATTACTCACCCGGCACAATAATGAAAGGATTTTAAATCGAATCATTATCTGTGATGAAAAGTGGATCCTGTACGATAATCAGAAGCGCTCATCGCAATGGCTGAACCCTGCCGAACCAGCCAAACCATGCCCCAAGTGAAAATAGACTCCAAAAAAGTTACTTTTGAGCGTTTGGTGGACTAGTGCTGGTGTCGTTCACTACAGCTTTCTTAAATCTGGCCAGACGATTACGGCAGATGTCTATTGTCAGCAACTGCAAATCATGATGGAAAAGATAGCTGCTAAACAACCGAGGCTGGTCAATCGCTCTAGGCCACTGCTGCTTCATGATAACGCTAGACCACACACTGCACAACAGACGGCTACCATATTAGAGGAGCTTCAATTGGAATTTTCCGGAAATTCTCCGGACCTTGCTCCAACAGATTACCATTTTTTCGAAATTTGGATAACTTCTTGAAAGAGAAAAAATTCAACTCCGATGGGGCAGTCCAAACCGCCTTCCAAGATTTTATTGATTCCCGTCCGAATGTTTTTTTTAGTAAAGGGATCGAAGAACTACCTATGAGATGGCAAAAGTGTATAGATAGCAATGGTACATACTTTGATTAAATGAATATATTATATTTTAAAAAAAGCGACTTTATGTTCCTCCCATGCAAAACGCCAATTTCATATGTAAGGACCTAATATATTAATTTTACTTCTACAAGTGGCCAGTACTAAATGAAGCCAGTCACTTTTATAATAAGGAACCCAAAGGAGTATTTATCTGAAGTACTATTAGTGGAGTACTTACACAATACACCATACAATGTAATGAATTTTTATTGTGTGGTAGAATGCAATTATAGCATAGGCAAGTCCTCTTCCCCAACATGACGTTTTGCATTTCAATCGTTATACTATTAAGACGATTTTAAATTTCAGACGTTTTACTAGTAGGTCGTTTTGCTTTTGTGTCGTTCGTCCAAGAAAGATATTTTACTAAATTGACTTTATGATACGAACCGGGATCAGTTACCAAAACATCCGTTTCTCCTGACACCCGTATGCCCAAAATATCCGTTTCTCATAACATCTATATGCTAAAAGGTTTCTCATGACATTATAAAGAGGTAACACATACCTCTCGAGATGACGTAGTGATGGGAACGGATGTTTTGAGAAAGGGATATCAAGTCAAACGCGTTTTTTGGGGTAAACACATTCTGGGAATCTGATTATTTAGGAAACGGTAATAACGGGTACGGCCGTTTCAGGATTAGGACTATCTGAAAAACGGATATCAAGCCAACCCCATCTTTTGGGAAAAACACATTCTGTGAGACACATACATCGGGAATAGGATTATTAAGGAAAAGGTAGTGACGGGAACGGGTATATTGGGAATCAGGTAGCATGGTCCGGAGCCAACTTATGGCCAGACTAGGTATTTATACCCCCATTCCAGTCAAACAAATAACTTTCCTTTTCATTGGCTTCGCTGTAGTCGGGTAAAAAGGAGTATTTTATGAGATAACGACTTTATGTGATGTGATGGAAGATACAGATTGGTGCTATGACCAGAATTTTACACTTTGATGTGTGATGACTGATCTAATCAGTAGGTATTATTTTTATTGCCAAACCGTTGGACCAAAGTCACCTTATTTGCCTACATCATGTATATCAGAAATAAAGCATTCAATAAGCATAAGTTTTATGATACTCTACTATAAAAAGGCATTCTAGTCCTTTTCACCTTATATTGTACTAATATCACGGACGTACCTTCAGAAGTTTCTCAATATCTGGCTTGTACATATACATCATTCCCTGCAACGCCATCACGGAGCGTACGATGTCTTTATGTTCGGAGACCATGCGGAAGTAACTTCTGACGCCTCCAGCACCCAATGAAGAGCCAGATTTTCCACCCCCACCTCCAACAGAACCTGAATAAAACCGGGAAAATAGGTCTCCTTTGCTATCTAGAGTAAAAATAGTCAAGTAATGTTTCAAATATTGTTGTTGGTGTGGCTAAAATGAAATCTTGTATCATTTTCCCACTTTAAGAACACTTTAAGAAATCGTGTATATTTTGGTTCAACAGCGTATCTTATTAGTTCTGAAAGACATTACCCATTCCACCTCCGCTGCCGAATCCACCTTCTTCTTTACACTTCTTAATGAGATCTTGTTGCCCCCACATGTATACACTTCGGTGCATATCCATTATGCAGTTCAACACAACCTGGAAAACATACAAAATATCATTAAACACCAACGAAGCAACTAGGTTCTCTTGAGATGTCTACTATTTAGGAACTGTTAAAAGGGGCACAAACATACACACGCAATTAATTCAGAGGTATACCTGAGAAAATGAAGTTTGTATCTCTTCCAAAGTAGGCCTAATGGAAATCTTAGGTATTTGCAAATACATTTGCGTTAGCATCAGTGGACGAAGCTTCTTTTGCTCCTCAGGGTCAATCGTCATTGTTAGGAAGCTAAAAATAAACAAAATCTAATAATCACTAGTCTTGGTCTGGTATGCGGACACACACAGGCTTAGATAACAGGGCTGAACCTGAACCTGAACAAAAATAAAAAGTTTATTCGATATGATATAAGTACCTAGAAACCGAAGCTCGCTTTCTCAGTATGTCGAGGCTGTTTCTTGTGCATTTGATGAGAGCTTCCAGATTCTTAGTCGCGAAATAAGCAAACAGTTCATTGCTTTCGTTGATTGAGTGCAGCGTCTCAAAGCGGTCAGGGCTCTCGACCTCAAGAAAAGCTGTACATAGGGTATAACTTGTAATTAAAAATTTACAACATATAAAAAAACAATGAAAACCTGTCTAACAGCATGGGTTCCTAACCTTGGGGGGGCTCACCAGCGCGCGGCGTACAGCTTCAGAACTGGTTTTATTTGAAGCCAATTTATCTCTCGAGCCACTGAACCGAATTTTAATAAAACATGGCTAAGAACTGTCGTAGGAAACTGTACAATTTACACAAATCCGCATTAAAATCTGTCCACCTGTTTAAGAATAGAATAGAATAGAATAGGCATTTATTCGCTGTATCAGCACAAACACAAGAATATAAAAGTATTACATGGAATGAAGTAGGTACTGTTTAAAATAAAATTAAATTCAGCAATAAAACTACCCACTATCAGTACCCATAAACATTTATGAGGGGTTTCGCTGCCATGTACACATGCTGCGACAGCAAAAGGGTTCAGACTCAGCATAATGTCACAGGAAATCCTGTGACGCTGGTTTTCAGTCTGGGGCCCAGAAGATATAATAAGATTTAAAATATGAATTTGTCCAGGTGGCAAGTGTAATAAATAAAATAAACTAAACTTAATATTGGTGGGAAGTGTGAGAATAACCTAGGCTAAGTGCCTATTCTAAGAATAATTAAAAATTAAAAACAAATGAAATATGCGGAATTAAGTTGTGAAAGAGAATTGTAAATTGCATTATAGGTATAAATAAATAAATGTTTGGTGTGTTGAATTGTATCGTAAATAATCATGTCAAACCATAGATACACAAGAAAATATATAATTATAAAATTAAATCACTACATATACACTTTACGGATTTGAATAAATATTAAGAATAAAATAAAATAAGGTGGAAAACGCGGTACGCAGCACTACGTCCGCGGTCGTGGCAGCATCAGGTACTCTGCTTTTGTTGCTCCAATAACTGTGCTCGAATTCGTCTTTTGAATATTGTTTTTGTTTTGAGCTCTCGCAGCGGAGGGGGTATGTTATTCCAGCATTTTGTGGCACGGTACCTGAAGCTGCCACGAAACGCCGCAGTTCCGTGGCGAGGAACCGATAGAACGCAGGTATTATTTATGTTTGTGTGGTGGCGCGAAAACCCCCAGGTCAGTTTTTCAAATAAGTATTCAGATTTACCTGTTTTAATAACACCAAACAAAAGTATTGAAAAATATAAATCTTGTCTCGCCCTTAATTTCAGCATATCGGCACTATTGAAATATGGTGTGACATGCGTGCGCGGAGGAATCTTGAAGCAATACCGAGCACAGGTATTTTGTACCCTTTGTATCAACTTCTCTGTTCGTTTGTATACACATGGGCCGTAAACGAACAAGCCATAGTTTATTTTAGAGAGCACCAGAGATTCACAAAGCCTGACACGCATATCAACACTTAGAAATCTTCTAACCTTGTACAAAACTTTGAGCCGATAAAAGCATGCTTTTACGACTTCTACGACATGTTTTTCAAAGCGTAATTCACTGTCCATTAGTATGCCAAGGTTTCGGGCCTCACTGACTCGTTCCAGGCGAACACCTGAGATTGAAATTTCGGGATCATAGTCAATTATGGATTTTACTTGTGTTTTTGAGCCAATAATTAAGTACTTTGACTTCGATGGGTTTAAAACTAATGCATATTTGGCAGACCAGAGGGACACTTTAGCGAGATCCTCATTTATATTTCTGCCGGCCTCTTCGATGTTATCTTTATTGGAATCTATTTACAACTGAAGATCATCAGCATATAAATGGCACTTACTGTTCTTAATGCCACCTATTATATCTGCACTGTACAAAATAAATAGTATAGGTCCCAGAATGGACCCCTAAGGGACGCCTCTTCCAGAGAGTATGCAATCAGATGAGTTACTAGATCCATCCTTTCCACTAATAACAACTTGTTGGTAACGATAGTCAAGATAGCTCTCAATCCACTTTATCGACTCAATATGAAAGCCATAGTAATTTAGTTTAGACAGCAACATTTACATTTAAACAGTCGAAAGCTCGAGAAAAGTCCAGTAATGCCAGTATAGTACCAAAACCCTTGTCCTGGGAAGCTAGGATATTATCCAAAATATCTAGTAAGGCAGTGGTTGTGCTGCGTTCTTTTCTAAATCCTGACTGCAACTTAGGCAAAATCCCATTTTTTTCCAGGAATGAAGTGATCTGGTTACATATGACCCATTCCAAAACTTTGGATAAGTTTGGTAGTATACTTATTGGTCTAAGATCAGTCACATTTTTCGGGTCATTATTTTTAGGAATTGGCCGAATAGTCGATTTTTTCCAGAGCCCTGGGAAGGTAACAGTGGTGATTGACCTATTCACAATAGCTGTAATGATCCTAAGAGTTATAGGTAGTGTAAATAGAACCATACTTCTAGTAATTCCATCACTACCGCGGGCTTCTGATGGGATGTTTAAAATATTTTTTCCCACTTCGCTCTCATTGACCGGGTGCATCTTAAAAGTCGCTTTACAATACCTGTGATGCTCGAAGTAACTAAGATATCGTAACACCATTGTCTCCAGGCACATTGATGAAGTGGGTGATCATCTCATTTGGATCGTTCAGATGCTCTGGCGATTCGTTGTTGTACTTCTTGGGAAGAACTGTATTTTTAAGAGTTTGCCATAGCTTCTTAGGATTTCCGATATTATTATTAATATTATGTTCTAAAAATGCCTTTTTTTCTTAGTAAAGACTAACAGCAACAAGGTGTTTCAAAGATTTATACTGGTCTCTGTCAACCGGCAATCGAGGTTGCCTATATTTATCGTGTGCCCTATCACGAAGTTGCATCATGTACTTAACATTACTGGTTAAGCACGGTTTTGACACTTCCCTGACTATCGTTTTACGCTCTGGTGCATGCTTATCATAAAGTGCTAGCAAGTACTCATTGAAGGTCGACACCATAAGGTCCACATTGTCACAGTGGCCACACACACAATTACGTCCCAGTCAATATTTTGCAGGTCATTTTCGAATGTTACCATGTTAATGTTTTTAAATGGTATATACATGACAGTGCGAACAGGAGGTTTATCTTTCTTAATTTTAACTTTTGCGGTTATAATTGCGTGATACATTCATAGATAGCCACATCTGTTCGACACCAACGGTGGATTCTGGATGGGAGTGTAGTCTCGCCTTTATACTTATCTTCACATAAAATCCCACCCCACCACTCCGCGCCAGTCTGACGCTGCGCGGGCGCGCGATATGTCGCAGTCTATAGCCGGGGATGTCGGGGGCGTAACCTACGTCGTCCTGGCGCAACCACGTCTCATTGATGGCCAATAGGTCCGGAGCTCGCTGCTCCACCGCAACTATGAGCTCATCGTGTCCAGTACCTAAAGAACCCGCGTTCCAGAAACCAACTTTTAAGAACTTTGTCTTATAAGATTTTGAGAAAATAGTAGTGAAACAAAGCAGAAGTGTGTGTGTTTTGTTGAAAATCATGTAGTGATTTGTTATGAGTATCATTATTGTATAGGTGTATTATATGATCATAGCAGAAAATTAAATAATATTTACGCGAACATAATAAATAGTGATTGTGAGCAACCTGTGGGACTATAGCAATCATCGTGCGTAATCTGAACCCATCCACTGCCCGGCAGGCACACACAGCAACGGAACCCTCACACGTAAATGACTTCGTTTCAAAATTGTTCAAAACATTTAAAAACTTATTTACCACGAAAAAAAATTATAGACAGTTTATACAACACAAAAATAAACAAATTATAAGCAGTGACGAACCCAGTGAAAATTGGTAATGCGAGCGATTCAAATATTCAATCTCTGCGCAAACACTGGCACTACCCAAAAACACGGACTAAGTCAGCCTCAACACGCAGATGGTATTTGGTGGACAAGTTCTCTCGTCTGGCAAAAATGCATAAACATAACGCCATTTCGCCGCGAACCCCAAGTTGCGGGCCTTGGCAAACAAGACAGTTTTTCTTGGTCAGACGCTCATTAATAAAAACCTTCTGTGGCACGTACGGTGGAAGACGCAGGCCTTGAGTGGTAGCCCCACGGCGAACCCTCGCGTTCTTCAGGAACTCGTCGCGCAGCACCCGTTTAAGCGCTTGAGAGCCTCAGACACACACACACACACAGACAGATACACATACAAAAAAATATATGAAATTATAGGTTCCTAAACTACCGTAGTCAATCATACCACGGAATCAAGAATTGTTACGTAGGGGCGGGATTATTTTTTTGTAGATGTAGATCTTTATGGTAGATCAAATTATATATAGGGACTAAAATAATTTAATTGTGTTTTTTTACTAACCAGCATCGTCTGGTATCACTCTTGTTGCGGAAGTAACTTGTCTCAGCGCCTTTTCAAGATCCAACCTACAACATTGGGGTATTGAGATAAACGAAAGAAGAGATGCTGGCAAATGCCTAAAACCATGAAGATATCGCCGCCGATATTAAATGATAGTTATAGGTATAGTTCCTGTATAATTTGGTTTACCAGTGGTCCTGCAGCTCCCTGATTTGCTTAGACGGGACGCTTTCGAGGAATTTATTGACCAGTTCTATCACCCCAATCTCGGCCGTCCATGACTTCTGTTGTATTTCAGCCGCTGTAATACAGAATATATTATTTATACATTGTTGTAGGGGCTAGAAAATAAGCAACAGATGGACAAGTGAGTTTGAGGGCCGAGCCGCAGGCGGCGGCTTCTATTTCACTTTTGGCCGAGACATTACATAGAATTTTTCATGAGTACTGCGAGGAAATAAAATGATTATACAGAACATTATTTTTGGCTTGTGTTTAAACGATTACCAAAAAATTCGAAAATTTACTACCAATAAATCCGAAATGACTGCCAAAATGGATGGATGTCCACCAAATTGTGATTGGATAAATGATCACCAAACTTCTTTTTATGTTTTGTGTACTTAAGTTTATTTTTTAAGTATTTTTTGTTGTTCTTAAATGTTCAACCTAACACGAACCTATATTTTGGTGGTCATTATATTTGTTGCCATTATTTTTTAGATACAATAGGTTTGGATCTCCGCCTAGCGGAGTCGGCCTTCGGATGAACGAAAATCTTTAGCCCGCCATCTAACGTAATTGACAGCAGACGTAAGGCGCGCTTTTAACGACGACTTTTAAAATTCAACATGGCATGAAGCGCCATCTGTCGACATGTGACAGAACCATAACAAACATGTTTTTGATGTCCTGGTTAACTATTCATTGTTTTGCAGCCCCATTACTGACCATATTTTACCACATTTCCGAGCAGAGAGTGAGTACAGAGCCTAAACAATGATTTGTTAAACAGGACAACAATAAATTTTTCCGACTTCTGATATAAAAATAGAACCTACGCCGCTTGATTTTGGGTTCTCAGGTGGAAAAATTATATTCCTAACTCGTTCGGAAATGCTTTTTGCGAACCTCGCTACGACCCTCGCCTTCAGCTCGTGCCGTAAACTTCTCGGTTCGCAAATATAAGCCTTTGCGAAGTCGTAGTAAATGTATTATTTCTGACTTCTGAGCTAAAAATAGCATCTTCGCCGCTTGATTTTTGGGTTCTCAGGCCAAAAAAATCTATCCCTAACTCGTTCGAAAAGGCTTTTTACGAACGTCGCTACGACCATCGCCTTCGGCTCGTGCCGTAAACTTCTCGGTTCGTAAATATAAGCCTTTGCGAACTCGTGGGAAATGTACTACTTCACCTCAGCAGTTCGAATAAGAGGCCTTGCTGCGAGTAAACAGTGGGCAAAGTTGCATTTTGCTCACTGAGTGAGACAAAGTAGCTTTTTAATTTTGAATGCCGTGGACATAGGCGAAATAGCAAACACCCAACGGGCATCGAGTTATAATTCGATGTTCTTTGGCTGTTTGCGATTTCACCAATGTAACAGATACTGGTATCGATTCTTAACTCGATTGCAGTATCTGTGCTATTAAATTCGAAATAATCGAGCTTATTTTTTTTTCATGTTGTATTTTTTCATTCTCTTATTTGGACCAAATTTATTTGCATCTCGTGCCTTTGAATCCCCCGCTCAATCAGGAATCTAAAGAAGAATCGCTCATTTAGGACTTTGCAACAAAAATCTATTTTGCTCTCTTATTGCACAAATATTGAGGCCTGTTCAACAGGTCACATAACATCTCTTAGATGGCATCTTTCGCTAATTTTCCAGCCGCTACAACAATGTACTATTTATGGTTGGTGATTCGCTAATTTTCCAGCCGCTACAACAATGTACTATTTATGGTAGGTGATTCGCTAATTTTCCAGCCACTACAACAATGTACTATTTATGGTTGGTGATTCGCTAATTTTCCAGCCGCTACAACAATGTACTATTTATGGTTGGTGATTCGCTAATTTTCCAGCCGCTACAACAATGTACTATTTATGGTTGGTGATTTCGGGTCCTGTCACTTTTGGACGGATGGATTACCAGGATGATCGTATTATTGATGTATCAATGAATAAGATTAAAATCATTACCAATTTCATCCCTTCTATTCATGTTCTCGTCGAAAAATGTCGTAGGCGGTACTGCCTCTTCTGGCAAATAGACCAGCAACGACTTTGATATGGACTTTAGTATCGTGTCAATTCGTGCCTCTTTCATATCAATGACCTGGAAAAATGAACATTTTAAAAGCATCATACCATCACTAAGAATAAATTGGTAAATATGGATGAAATAGATCCCGGTCATTGCACCAAGCGGTAAAAGTCAGGACATCAATTCACGTGCTACGGGCCAAGTAAGCACATCAATACGTACTATTTTGCCTGGTGCTGTGCGGGACGTATTATTTCTTTACATAGAGTGAAATATTAAACTTACTTCTTTCACAAAAAGGTCGACTTCGCTTAACACTTTGTCAATGTGGTCGCAGTATGCTGGTATTTCAAGCGAGGTCCACGTGATAGTCGAGTAGCCGGGCTGAAATGCTTTCTCTAGCTTCACCAGTTGCGCTCGCAGCAAAGGCAGGTACAAATTCGGCATTGATCTGCAAAATGGTCACAGTTCAGGAATGCGAAAGATAGTCTTTTACAGTTTTTACTGAAACTTCAAAACAATCAAATGATGGTGACAGAGATAAACATTAATTAATGGCAATACAATACTGCAATACGTTTTGTGATTTGAATTAAAAACTGTTATTAACATGATATTTATTTTGTAGTGGTCGATACTATAGAACGACCGATCAATTGTGATCATTATGCTATCTATCTCTGAAAACGTTGGTTCATGTAAACAAGTCACACACACAATCATTAATTCTATCAAGTGTTGCTCAATAGCCATTGCCGCGGGCGGTCGCGGTCGTGTCGAAATGTAATTATCAGTTTGTCAAAGCGTAGCGCCTCGTTTTCTATGTTTCATAATTGTACAGTGCCCTAGTATCAAATAAATCAGTGTAATCAGTAAACTAAAGTCATTGTATAACTTCATCAATCTTGATCAAGTTACCAATCCTTTTGGAAAGGGGCAGCCGCTGACGCGGCATTCAGTTTCCTACAAACATGTGGGCTGTGGCCCAGCCTTCGGTCCTATGCTGCCTGGTCTGATAGCTCAGGTCTGGCTGGCATCGGACATTGCTGCAGTCATCATCCGTGGTTTTGGGGAGCCGCGTGCAGCAACCCGTTTGGGGCTTCGGCATTTGAGTGTCTGAGGTGATACCTACCCGACCCCCTATCACATCATCATTTAGGCTCCGAAGAGGGACCTACCTTTTCAACTATCAACTTTGTTCGTATGTATTTTAAAAGTGAATGTATTACCTATCTTTCCCTCTCGCTGATGGTTAATGGCTTGGTAATAGAGATCAAAATAGACCGCGTTCGCACTGAACGGTACAGTTGCATGCGTTTTTCTGTCGATTTATCTAAAATAGTGCTCGCGCGTGAGACGGTTACGCGTTCGCACGCGTTCTTTGTTATTTTTTGTGCAAATTTTGTAGACGTTCGTTTGATTTTGTTTCGGATTTCGCAGTTATTTGTGAGTTACGATGTCGGAAAGTGTTGATGAAGAACCCGATGGTACTGGTGAGTTGTTGACAGATAAAAACTCGGACGTTATGTTTACTGAGCAACAACAGGAATTAGAGTGGGACAATTCTCAAGGTTCTTTAGTTCTACCCTCAAATAGGCCCGGGAAAAGGTTGAGAAATTCCGACGAGTCGTCGGAAGATAAAGATGGCGTGTTTACTATGGTGATAAATAGGAAAGCTAAACGTTTTATCCGGAGTATGTCTGAAGTACAAAAAAATAAAAATGAAGAAATTATTCTGCAGGGGTCTCAGGAGTCTGTCAGTCAGGGGTATGAAGTGTGTATGATTTCAGAACAACCTTTGCCAAAGCAATTCAAAATGGCAAAATTATTTAGAGAACTTAACATCGTCGATGTCCAGAAAATTAAATACAAATCACCATACAAGGCATTTATATTATTTGAAAAAAGGGATGATGCGGAAAAAATGATTAAGTGCACAAAACTTGAAGAGTTGAAATATAGATGCAATATGGCACTGGAGTTGAGTTGCTGTTACGGTATAGTGAAGCAAATTGAGCTAGACATTGAAGACAAAGAAATTATGGAGTCATTCAGCTGTAACTTCGATATCATTTCTATACGAAGGTTAAAACGTTTGACTGAAGAAGGAAAGTGGGCAGACTCTGAGACGGTACGTTTTTGCTTCAAAAGTACTACTTTGCCTCAATGCGTCACAGCTTTTGGTTGCAGGTTCAAAGTCGAACCGTATATCTTCCCAGTATCTCAATGTTCCAGATGTTGGAGGTTTGGCCACTCTTTGAACAAATGCCCTACAAAGAAAGTTATTTGCCCTAAATGCGGAAAGGATCATCCTAACTGTGATACAAAAGCATATATCTGCATTAACTGCAAAAATGAACACATGGCGATTGACAAATCATGCCCTTTGTATGCAAAAGAACGTGATATTCGCAAAATAATGTCCGAAGAATGTACAACCTATAAAAAGGCCCTGCAAGTATACTTGATTAGGCGCAAAGAATATAAGAATGACCTATGCGCTGTAAATGAAGGAAAACCTCCAAATATTTCTTCCGATATCAAAGAGAATGGCTCCACAAAGAGATTGTATCGTGACGTTGTATTGACTAGAAACTCTTATGCATCCTTGGAACATACAACAATAGTAAATGAACATGAGGATGATCAGTATGAAGCCGAGAATTCTTCACAGGAAGAAAATTGTATAGAAATGACGGAAGATAACAGGAAAAGAGTCAAACGAGTGAAGGAGAAAAGAAAAAGTAAAGACAATAAAAATGAAGACTATCAATTCTTAGAATCAGAAAAGCAGAATGTGGAAGATATGAGAGAACAGGAAACTAAAGAAAAGGAAAAAAAGAAGAAAATATCTTTTGACAACAGTTTTAGTCTAATACAAAAGTTGATTGAAACATGCTGGGCTGAAGGACATTGGTTTGGCAAATTACTAAAGTGGTCGTTTAATGAATTAGTTAAGTTTTTGAAGACAATTACAACAGAAGGAAATTTGATCAGTAAATTCCTAGGTAACTTAGTTAATGGATAGCTCACATCATACAAGAAATTTTAATGTTAAAATTGTGCAGTGGAATGCTCAAAGTTTAAAACCTAAAAATAATGACTTCGAAGCCTTACTTTGCAGAGAGAAAATTCATATTGCTATAATATCAGAAACTTGGCTGGACCCAGAGACAGTTTTGAACCTATCTAACTACCAAATTTTCAGAAAAGATAGGGATGATACATATGGTGGTGTTGCAATAATTGTTCATAGGTCTATTAAAATTCAAGTCTACCCTACAGTATGTAGAAATATTGGTATAGAACTACTTCACTTGAGACTTATGAATTGTAGGAAACTTGAACATATCATTGCTGTTTATATACCGTCTTCAGCATCTAGTGGACGTGTTCAAACCTGTCAAGCTGATTGGGATCAATTGTTTTCTATTGTAAAGGGAAAATGTCTAATAGCAGGAGATTTTAATGCACATCATACATCATGGTCTTATAAAAATGACAGTAGAGGTAATCAATTATTTGACTCCGCTTTAGAGTATAACTATGTCTCTTTGAATACTGGTCAGGCCACCAGGGTTAAGTTAGTCAATGGTATCTTACAACAGACATCTCCAGATGTTTCTTTCGTTTCTTCTGATATTGCAACAAATTTTGATTGGAGAGTCCTACACGAAACACTAGGTAGTGATCATTTAGTTATCAAAATGTCTTTTAGTTTTATAGATTCTTTAAATTTTGTATCTAAGCGAAACTTCGCTTCGGCTAACTGGAGTGAGTATAGTGAATTCCTTACCCAGCATCTTTCTGATTATAATAGTAATTTATCTATACAAGAAAATTATGATTACTTTGTAAATCAAATTAACAAAAGTGCTTCCTTAAATATACCATTAGTTAAAATTTGTACAGATCCCACCACGAAATTTTATCCAAAAAACTATTGGGAACCATCCCTCTCACATAATGTAGCCCAGCGTAGATTAGCGCTAAAAGAGTTTAGGAAAAATCCCACCCCATATAATCTTACGAAGTTAGAGAAAAAATGTAAAGAGGTTAATATTAAAATTACGAGGGCTAAGTCACAGGGCTGGAGGCAATTTTGCTCGGATTTGGATCAGATAACTTCCTCTTCAGAAATGTGGCGTAAGATGCGATGGATGAAAAAAGCTAGACAAGCCAGGGTTTATCCAACAGAAGAAAATAAAGTTCGGCTTCTTTCTGAACTTGCTCCTGATTTTGTTTTGCCCGTGATTCCTAGCTTTACCTCCAGTAACCCTTTATTAGAGCAAACCTTTCATATTCAAGAGTTAGTAAACTGTTTAAAAAAGAAGGATACTGCGCCAGGAGTTGACAAAATCACGTATTCAATGATTTTCAATTTACCTAATTCAGGAAAGTTATTTTTGTTAACATTATTTAATGAAATTTTCTACACTAGTATTGTTCCTACCCAGTGGCGTAATATTCAAATTATACCTATTCCCAAACCGCTCTCTAATGATGATACCAGTGTTCAATTTAGACCTATCTCTTTAATTTCTTGTATTTGCAAGCTGTTTCACAATATGTTAGGCAAAAGGCTCGAGTGGTATGTGGAAAAGAACGAATTTTTATCCAGAAATACTTCTGGTTTTAGAAAATCGCGGTCGTGTCTAGATTCTCTTGCAAGATTGATTATGTACATACAATTAGGTTTTTCGGAAAATAAATCTACACTGGCTACTTTTATTGACATAAGTAACGCGTACAATAATGTATTAGTGGACCAGCTTGTGAAAGGTTTAGATGACTTGGAAGTCGGTACAAAATTTTGTAAATATTTTTGGGAATTTTTGAGTGAGAGGTACATTAGTAGTCAAGAAACAGGTTGTTCAGGAAAAGCTTTATGCAGAAAGTCATGTATCGGCCTAGCTCAAGGTGACCCAATATCTCCATTATTATTTAACATTATGACCTCCAAAATTGCTACACTTGTCCAAAATTTATTTGTTGCTCAATATGCAGACGATTTTGTATTTTACCAAAGTTATTACAAGCGCAACCTTCAAAGTTGTGTTGTTGACATGGAAAATGCGTTGAATATCATGCATATTTTTTTGAGACAAATTGGTCTGGATATATCAACAAGCAAATCTAAAGTTTGTAATTTTAGTAGGGGTCATAAAAAAGTGGTTGTTAACATCAACTTTAACTCCACTGTGTTGCCTTGTGTTGACTGTTATAAATATTTGGGGATATGGCTGGATAGTTCGTTGCGATGGAGCAAACATATTAACGAAATCGGGGAAAAATGCGGTAAAATGCTTAACATTCTAAAAGTTTTGGCTGGATCAGGATGGGGTGTACATCCCAAGCATCTACGTAGGCTGTACATTTCTTTAATCAGAAGTAGATTGGATTATGGTAGTTTTTTGTTTCATAATAGTGCTAAATGCCACTTGCAAAAGTTAGATAAAATTCAGAACCAGGCGCTTAGAGTAGTAGGTGGTTTCATCCGTAGTACCCCAATCCACGTAATGGAGTCAGAATGTGGTATTCCACCACTTTCTATAAGGAGGCAGTTTTTGGCACACAAATATGTTTTGAAAAGTCTGTCGTGGAGAAACAATGACGTAACTAACCTTTTAAGATATTTTTGTAACCCTCCTCATAATGAGTTTTGGGAAAATAAAGTTAGACCACTTCTACCTGTAATTCAGAATGAGCTGCGATACATACATGTTTCATCATCTGACCCTCTCCCCATGTTCAATTTGAATACCTGGGTGACTAATATAGATTTGAGGAATGTAATATGTGCTGACCTGAATTGTATTCATAAAGCCAAAAGATACTTTCTGCCGACATCATTAAAATTTGATGTTTTAGAAGAGATTCGTAATAAATATGATGGCTCGTACAAATTATTTACAGATGGTTCAAAGAGCATAAATGGGTCAGGTGCTGCATATTATGATCCTCAGGTTAAAACTGTGGGTACTTATAAAATTGTATCAGGTGTCTCCATTATGACACTAGAGTTATTTGCAATTTTGGAGGCTATGTCATGGGTTGAGACAAATGTTAGTCTCTGTCATAGGAATGTTGTCATTTTCACGGATAGCAAAAGTGCCCTACAGCATTTAACCCGTTGCTGTACTGGAAATAGTGGGAGTGGGACATCTTTAGCTTACAGTATCCTTAACAAAATTCTTAAATTTGTTAAACAGGGTAGACTGTTGAAGATACAGTGGATACCATCACACATTGGTCTCGCGGGAAATGAGGAGGCCGACAAGTTTGCTAAAGAAGCTATTAATCAAGGTGTTGAAATATTTATAAAACCTCACTATACAGAAATGCTGTATATAATTAGAAGAAAATTGTTTGATATTTGGAAAGAATATTATGATGTTTTGTCTCGTGAAAAAGGAATATGGTACAAAACCTTCCAATGTGAACCTCCTCATGTTCCGTGGTTTAATAATGTAGATTTGTCCCGCAAAGATATTGTGACTAGTAATAGAGTTCGATCTGGCCACATTCCATTAAATAAATTTAAGTATTTAATGAAATTAGTTTCTTCCCCAAAATGCGACGCATGTGGTGTGGTCGAAGATGTTTTTCACATTTTGATGGAGTGTGTACGGATGAAACCTAAAAGATTAAATGTTTTTAATTATTTAAATATAGAAGTTAATAATGTAGGTATTGTAAATAGTTATTTATCAGAGCCGAGTAGTGAGGGCGCTCAAATGCTTTTTAGTTTATTTATAGAATAATTAAGAAGAATTTTTGTTTTGCTACTATAGAACTGGCATGTACTTTGTATAAAAAGTTCTTAAATAAAGTGTGATTAAAAAAAAAAAAAAAAAATAGTGCTGTACACTGCGACGATTCAGATAATGATAAGCGGTAGCTAGGAGCTGTGGCGAGCGCGAATGACTGGGTGGCTTGCTGCCAGAATGCGTCTCGAACTTTTGAGCGTAGGTATAGACGAGTGCGCAGGTGTTGCAAACCATGTATGGAGATTATGATGTTTTCACTAGTGGGGTATAGATAGGACTAACGTCAGGTCAAAAATATTAAAAGCCGCCGCCATTCGATTATTTTTATCACACACCGAGTTAGTCGAGTTAGAACGAATAGATAAAAGATTATAGGCAACAATGTATGAAGCCTGCTACGACATCGATTCAAAACGATCGGAGTTATTCCATGTTGAAATCAAAATACTGAAATAAAAACATATCCAAAACATCAACAGTAGTGAAGTATAACTAAAAATATTTATTTTAATTTTCAAATTTATTAATATTTTTTTTAACATAAACAATGACAACTTGTCAAATATAATTTTAATTAAAATAATTATCTTTGCATTTTCAATTGTTTTTTTTAAACTACACCGCCATTGCAAAAATATAGGTATGAAAACGATACATGTTTATTGTTAATAATATAAAATTAACCATACAGAGGTTGTTTACTATTACTATGGGTATAATGTGGTTTATAGTCCACCATTCTAAAAGTAAAGATACATGATAGGTAAATAATTAAAACCTACGTCGATAAAAAAGATTCAAATACTAAACACAAACTGTTGGTAAAAAAGAATTTTTAGTAGGTAGTATAGGGTAGGGTAGGGTTGGCGACAATAACATTTATTTATTTTTGCTTTCTCTTTCAGCAATATTTTTACTCATTCACTTTCTTACTTGCAGACCAGACAACAAAAACAGACTTTCCTCTCTACTTAAGTACATGCTCTCAATAACAAAACAATACTTCTAATTTACTACATACTCTCAAAATTTTACAAGAAAATTATAACTTTATATCCTTTGACATTATTTATAACTCTTTGTCTATGTTTTATTCAAACTTCTTTTTTTTTTCATATATCTAGTAAATACCATTTTTATATTTGTCATATCTCATTTATGTCCTTTTCATAAAAAACTTCAATATCTCACCTAAAACATACCCTACATAAAGTATGTATTACATAAAAATAATATAATAACATAACCATCATTTCAAAATCTAACAAAATATACTTTCATCTCATAAACAATCTCTTTCAATCAAAGTCTTTAATATAATCTCCCTATCACTTCATATAGCTACTAACGGGATCCGGATCCATATTTATTATTCACATTTAGTGAGTGCACTTTTATATGTACTTTTATACACATTGGTATTTACTTCATATGGTACTTTTCATAACAATACTTAAATACATAGACTACTACTACCTGTACTAGTACCTGGCTCCAGGTCTACCTGCCTGAGCCTGCTCGTGGTCATAGATATCCAACTTTCTCACGAAGGAAACTCGTCCACATCATGATCGAAGCGAAGGATTCGTGCCTTGTACCTTGTACCTTTGAGACTTTGATGATTATACAATGACACATCGGACTCGCCAATAGTCACGTATCCTACTAAAACATAACTTAAACACAATCCATATGAATCCTTCGAATTTTAAGACATTCTCTGCAACATGTCGGATGATCAGTCCAACTGTTTATCGAAATCTTACTAAACGAAGTATTCCTAGCTAAGTTACTTTCTCGGTGGCCATGAGTCAGTACTGATCAACTTTCCATACAATCACTTACATTGTTACTAGGAACAACCATATACTTATTTACATTTCTTTCTAAACAATACCAACATTCTTTTACCAGACAATACAACTATCCTTTGTAGTAAGTAATTCAATATCTCGTCTTCCCCTTAAACACTGCCATAAAAAATAAATATGCTGAGATATCTAAAAACGTACACAATCACTCTTTTACTTGACATCATTGTCTAGAGGAGCTAGGCGACATACCCTAGTCGTACATAAATAGATCTTCCCTTTAAATATTACTTACTGTTTTGATCAAACATCCTGTTTCGTCCAAGTCTTAGCCGCGAGCAGACGTGCCGCTAGTTATTTTTCTAAAATCAAAAATATACCTCACGCGAATATCACCTCTAATAGTAGTATATACGAGTCGTGTCAGTTTAGTGCAAGCGTAAGTCAGTGACCTCGGACGCATCTCCCACCAACCGCTCGCCGTGGTACAATCGGCAAAGAAGTTCGGTTTGCAGGGCACACAAATGCCACTCTTTGTGTGCGTAACGTTGCGACACGAATCGCTGACTTGAATGTGTGTGCGTTACATTGGTCGTCACAGCACAGTCACAGATATTATAATACTGTCTGAGCATACAATCACTATGTGTCTTCGTTGAATATAAGACTAGTTTTTACCGCTTCCTACAGAGTGGACGATAGCCCAACGGGTTAGATGCCAGACTAATGACTTTGAGGTATTGAGTTCGATCCTCTATCAAGGAGGGAAAAAGCATGGTGATGTTTTTTTTAGATACTTTTTTTTAATTATTATTGATCAGACCAAATATTTATTCTAGATTAAGGGCCGGTTTCACCACTGCTGATGAAGCCTATCTGCCAGTTAAACTTAGATTTTTGTATGGCGTTATTTGACAGATAGGCTTTATCAGCATGTGGTGAAACCAGCCTTATTTTTTTCATAATAAAACAAAATTATATTTCGTCCTAATAATAATTTATTACTAGTTTGTTATAATAAACTACACTTAATTTACTTATTTTAGTTTTAGTCAGACAAGGACAGATGTCGCAGTTGATGATATATAAGCTATGAATCAACATGCTAAGCAATTAGAAATTATGTGATAACTTCTAACCTGAAGTAGCAATAACATCATAGACATATAAATCACCTTATCTTATGATAACACAAAGCTTTCACATATTAATGGTTATGTTTTATTTAATATCTTAGTGGAGCTCCTTCTCTTACTATTATTTGTTGTAGTCTACTTCTCATGCCAGTGACCATATTCCAACACATGTCAGTGCCTCGCATTATCTCCCAGGTTGAAGTAACAACTTCATCTAAATTAGACCTAGATCTCACATTCGATGGATCCCAATTGAGCACCATATGTCCCCATAGATTTTCGATGGGGTTTAAATCAGGGCTTTTAGAAGGCCAGTCAATAACTGTCAAGGATTCTTGCTTGTTAAACCATTCTTGCACAATATGGGCGCGATGCACAGCGCAATTGTCATGGACAAAGTATATATGCTCATCCGGATATACAGTTCGTACGGTTGGTAACATGACGTTCTGTAAAATATCCAAGTATCCTTGAGCAGTGTTGCGAGCACTCACTTGCACTAATTCACCGGGGCCCATCGACGACATCCATCCCCAATATCCCAAAGTAATACGGCCACTACACCTGCACGGTAGAATGTTTGCTAAACTATATCGTTCATTATTTCTTCTCCACAGTATTTTACGCCCATCCTTGTCTGATCTAAAAGTCTTTTCATCACTAAAAACAACAACATTATTACACCAATCAAAGTCCAAATATTCACGGGCAAACCGCACTCTGTCTTCACGATGCTCATTAGACATCATAATCTTCTTCGCTGGTCTCCGACATCTTAAACCATCAGCTCGTAAGTGATTGCGAACTGTTTGTAGTGTTACATTATGAAGTGTCGCCGTAGACCGGGTGCTGGCAAACGGATTGCTGTTATGCGCTGCAATGATGTCGCGATGGCGATCAGATGCAGCTGTGTAGGCTACAGGCTGTGGGCCTGGTCGACGACTTTCAACATGTCCAGAATCTGCATACCTATGAACCCACAGTTGCACTGTTCTTCTCTGTAAAATAAGAAAAAAATACAATGAAGTAGTAACACAAGGTATAATTATAATCATAATTTATAAAAAACCTTCAAATTTATTTTTTATATGCATAACTCACCGATATCATTAAACGTCGTGCTATCTCGCTAATTGAAATGTTTTGTTCATACAAAACAATGATTTCCGCCTTTTTAAAAGTGGATAGATGACTTTCCATGATAGATAACAAATCTCAATCACAATTTACAAGGAACGAAATGCAATACAACTAATGCTGAGAGCGCGCAGACGCAAAACAATTTTAAAGAGGGTAGCTGTTACATTTTAAATAAAGAAGGTAGACTATGGCCTTTTTACCGGGCAAGTTTACAACTCTTCGAACTCTAGTTTGGTTAAACAATTGTAATCAATTTATATTCGATGCTATGTGAATTTAATAATACTCGTAGCTTCTAAAAAATAATTTCCTTTGAGGGATCGAACCTTTATCTACATATCGTAATTCTAGCACCTAATCCACTAGGCTATCGACTACTTTGCATAAAGCTGTGAAAACTTGCGTCATAATCAATGAATGTATGGGATCAGAAAAACGCACACAGACGCGACATTAACACGAATACTGTGTTAGTGTGCATTGCTAATCGTAGCTATTGGCAACGTTACGCACACAAAGACTGGTGTTTGTGTGCCCTGCAAACCGATCTTCTTTGTCGTGTGTACATCATATAATTGCTATCCTGCTCCCGCCGCCGCATCACGCCGCAACAACGTGATCTGCCACTCGACGCCACCACCGTGCCGTGCCGCGCGCGCTGCTACTACTCGGGGAAGCAACACAGCATTATACTGCTATCCTACTCACTCAGCGAGAGCGCCTGAGTGCTACGCTTTTGGCTGCTACGAGCTATCTCCGTAGCGCAACTACGAAGACACTCCACTCGCATTTGACACGATCATCTTTTTATCACACGCTTTTTGGCAAAACTAAAATGGAAACTACACTGAATAAGTCTCTCTCGGAATCAGACATTTCTACAATAGGCCAACAAGAAGTAACCGCGCCTACATATGTGGCAACCCGATTATAAAGAAAGAGAAATGAGGATAATGACTATGATGAATTTAAGGAAGATATAAGGGCCATGATTCAATCTTTCATTACGAAGCAAGACCAGGAATGAGGAATCTCTAAGGAAATCTGTCAATCCATTACTGATATTAAAAACTCTTTAACGCATCTAAGTGAGCAAAATGATGATCTCAAAAAGAAACTTGATGTAATGGAAGCTGACAAAAAGAAAGATCGGGAATACATTGCATTGTTGGAGGATAAACTTGAGGATTTACATAGGCAAAATAGAAAAACCTGCATTGAATTGAGAAACATCCCTTACAAAAAAGATGAGACGCAGGACGACCAGATAAAAATGACAGAGGAACTCTCTAAGACTATTGGTATTGAACAATTTTCCAAGATGGAAGTAAGAGATATATTTCGAGTGAAAAAGAAGGAACACAACAAAACTGTGATAGTGGAGCTACAGTCAAGCATAATGAAAAAGGATATACTAACCGCCACAAAGAGATAACATCAAAAACAAAACGGCAAAGATATGTGCGAAGCACCTATGAATACTTGAAAAACCTGACGAACCAGTCTTTATTGCTGAGCAACTTACACCTAAGGCCGCGCGACTATATTTCCTAGCTCGGGATGTCGCCAAATCTCGGGGCTACAAATTCTGTTGGACTGCCTATGGTAAAGTGAATATCAGAAGGAATGAAGTTTCACCGTTTATTACAATCACTAGTTAGGAGCAGGTTCAACGTCTCATGAACAAGTGACTAACCGAACTCCGACTGTGTATTGTTATAGGTTGTTGTTGTGTTCTACTCATAATATTACTGTGGTCTATTCTGCTAACTAATTACATCTTGTACAAGTTCACGTGCACAAACACAGGTGGGTCCTGCAACTCGTGCAAAACAATAATAAAAACATACAATAAAGCGAGTAGGAGACGAATGACTGGTATGAGACAGGGCTGCACGGGTCCTGTGATGGCAGCGATCGGTACAAAACTGCACGTGCGCGAGCGGCGGCATGTCACCCGCACGCCGCCGCCTCTTACGTCCCGCGGTCTGTACTGGTCGCTGCTACGCACGGAATGCACCGCCCCAGTTGCGTATTTCTTAGCTGAGATTATAGGAACACAGCAGGAGCCACCACACACACATGACACCAAACACACTATAGTATACATAACTCTTACTTCACTTACACACACGAGTATTTCAGGACTGCCAGTTTATAATTATATAATAAAAATCAATAGGTACATAACATATATCTACATTATTATTAGAAAATCAGCTGTAAAGTCACTATAGTACACCTTTGGATTATTTCTATACATAAATGGATAACACAAATAATGCTATAGAGGACATAGATAACATGCAAGAGGCTCACTCAGTCCGCTGTGAAATTGACGATCTCTCACAATATATCCCGCTCAAAGAAAAAGACTTGAAAATTATTTGCCAAAACATGAGAAGTGTGTATAGAAATATTGATGACCTACACCTAAACTTAAATATCTTAAAATTCATACCGGACATAATCATTTTATCTGAATGCCGCCTTAATTCAGCTAAGCCAATTCCAGTCCTAGACAATTATGTCTCTTTTAACTCAACCCTACACCTGAATCAAAGTGATGGTGTTGTGATCTATGTTAAAAGAGACATAGTTGTAACTAATATTCGGGAGATCATGCATCATGCCTACAGATAGATACATACAACACCGCCATCCTGGGCAAATACCGTTCCCCATCTATTACGAATGCTGATCAGTTTATTAACTCACTAAATACACACTTAGAATCCATAAAAACATGCAAAAATATAATTATAACAGGAGACATCAACATAGATCTAATCCCGAATGATAAGGAACAAAATTATGAAATTAGTAATAGACAAAACTATCTAAATATGTTGTATATACATGGCATTGTGACAGGTCACACCATACCCACTAAGATGGAATTCTGCCTCGACCACTTCATGCTGAAGCTTGACAAACCTAAAATGGCAGCGCAAATTGCAGTCACTAACACAACGATCACAGATCATTCTATGATATTTCTAAATTTATCTGATCAAAATTATATTAAAAGTTCCACAAAGGTTAAAACCGTCACAGATTTTAATAATGCCTTGCTAGATCTGGCAGAAAAGAATTTAACGCGGCTTTTACTGAGTGATAATCCAAATTATATTGTGGAGATGCTTGTTGACACAATATCTGAAACTTTAAGAGATAATACAAAAACTGTAAATATACCCAAGAACAAAAGAACATTGAAACCATGGATGACAACAGGTATTTTAAAATGTATTAGACACAGAAATAAACTTCAAAATCAATGTAAACTAAAACCTGACAATGACATTATTAAAATAACATACAGAAGATATCGCAATTTTTGTAATAATCTTATTAAAAAACTAAACTATAATGGGAAACCAAACTCAAACTTATAATAATAAGGACAATACACAAGAAAACCAACCTGATTCCTTTGTACTTTTAAAAACAGATGAGGTTGAAATTAACGCAGTACTTATGGGACTGAAATCTGATAGTGCGCCAGGACATGACTGTATATCTTCTCGCTTTCTAAAAATGGCTAAGTGTGAACTAATACCTATTATCTGCCATCTTACAAATCTTTGCTTTTCACAAGGTATTTTCCCACAAATCTTAAAAAAATCGGTTATAACTCCTGTACACAAAAGTGGAGAGAAGATTGACATTAATATTATCAGACCAATCTCGGTTCTGCCGTCCATCTCTAAAATAATAGAGAAAGTAATAAATATTAGACTTATTAACTATTTAAATAGGTTTAATATATTGTCTAAAGCACAATATGGTTTTAGAGATGGCCGGTCAACTGACGATGCCGTAACAGCCCTAACAACACATATTATTGAACAAGTTGACTCTGGTAAGAAGTGTTTGGCTGTGTTCTTAGACTTAAAAAAAGCTTTTGATACAGTTTGTATCCCCATCCTAGTACAAAAACTAGAGAGAATAGGCATAAGGGACATCTCGCATAGGCTCCTTAAAGACTACCTATCAGACAGGATACAGAAGGTTAAAGTGGGTCAATATATTAGCGACGAAGTTGAAATATCCTATGGAGTCCCACAGGGCAGTGTTTTAGGACCTACATTGTTCCTTGTGTACATAAACAATTTATGCAACCTTAATACAGAAAACACAAAAATTGTCTCATACGTGGACGATACCGCTCTTGTTTTCTCAAATACGAATTGGGATTTAACTCGTATAAATGCAGAGGCAGGTCTGTCCACAGTTGCGCGCTGGCTAAACTCTAACCTTCTAACCCTCAATGCGGCTAAAACGAATTATATTTGTTTTGCAAAGTATGATCAAACTCAACCACCTGATATTAAAATCCATACTGACTGTACTGACCAACAAAACTGTAACTGCCCCTCTATCTCTAAAATATCAAAAACTAAATATCTCGGCGTAGTTATTGATCAGCGGCTATCTTGGTTCCCACACATAGATATGGTTAGCACTAGAGTGAGACGTTTAATTTGGATCTTTAAATCATTAAGACATATCACTACACCGTTACTACGCAACAAAATATACGTGGCACTGGCGCAATCAGTAATAAGCTACTGCATTCCAATATGGGGGGGAGCTGCAAAAACTAAATTTATAGAAATAGAAAGAGCTCAGAGAGCTTTAATAAATGTGATGTATTTTAAGCCGTTTAAATTTCCGACAGAGGAACTTTACTCCCTGAGTAAACTTCTAACCGTAAGAAAATTACATATTATTAACTCAGTACTAAAAACTCACAATACAGCAACCTTTGACCCAAACTTTGCAAATAAAAGAAGGAAACATGTAATAATCCTAATTTTGCCTAATTACAAATCTATGTTCGCTCGCAGGCAGTTTAAATATCAGTCAGCACACCTATACAACCATTTAAATAAAAGCCTTGACTTATACTCGAAAAACAAAAAAGAATGTAAAAAAGCCCAGACTGAAACTATATATTCTAAAACATACGAAGAAACAGAGAACTTAATAATTAAAATAAGTAGATAAATTCACACCCAATATTGATATATAAGTAGTTACTGATAACATAAATAATTCCAAACTGGTAGACACCTTTCAAATTACTCACACACAGACACCATGATACACACGCATACACACACACACACACACACACACACACACACACACACACACACACACACACACACACACACACACACACACACACACACACACACACACACACACACACACACCCTCTCTCTCACACACACACACAAATAACCTGTATACTGAATGTTTGATGTATATTCATTATTTTAATACTTCATTTAACTAATTTGAATTGTTGTTAAAATCTTTAGTAACCTTAAAGTAAAATTTAACTTTGTTATTATTTAATCTATTTCTAATTGTTTAACTTATGATATAATAAGACTTGGGTCAGAGAGCGAAGTCGTCTGGCACAGGTATTTTCATACTTAAAAGACGGCTTCAGCTTACACTATGTTAAATAATACTCATGGTTAAACAATAAACATTTTTGTTTTTTTTTTGATTTTTTGATCCTCAAATCCTAAAATTTTTCAAAATATCAATTACTAATTAAACTTATCATTATCATATCATATTTCATTCTAATAAGGTACTGGCTAACTACAGTCATACATACTTCCATAAAAAATAAACCTAATAACATCCTTTATTCACAAGTTCATTCATCTTTGTTTATCTTATAAATTCTTCATCTTCCATTCATACTATGAATTGATAACCCAAAATTTCACAAAATAGCCTTAAACCGAAATAGGGTTTTAATATTAAATTAAATCCGAAAAAAAAAATTATGACAATAAAGTTCCACTTCTATTTAAGTACTGACTTTATGACTACAACTAATTTAATTTCCAACCAAAAAATTCTCTTTATTTCGATCTTAAACTGAAAATTCTTAAACATCCCTATTATCTATCTTGTTCTAATTTTTAAAAAACTTTAAAAAAATGACAATTAATTTCGAAGTGACCACATTTGTTGGTCAGACTATAATTCTATAGTTAACTTTCTTTATCGCTAAGTGTTTCACTGCAGTAATACTGGGCACTGCTTATAGCAAACTTATATTGTAAGAATGAAATTGTGGTTCCGGTTCGGGCATTTTGCATGTTAATGTAAACTGTATCTATACTCTGAACATTGTTCAAAATGCTGAAATAAAAATGAAAATATTATTGGTTATTCTAAAAGTACATTATTCATCTTATCCATTTATCTCTTACACGCCATCATTATTATTTCAAACATCACGCTCTATTTCCACTCACTATCATGCTCTATTTTAACATACGGTTCAATACTTCATTCCTCTGCTGAACCCTATAATCTCGAACAACATCCATCTTTAGAGATGACAAACAATAACAAAAATGAACTTTTATGTATATTTTGCGTATTATAGGTAGGTATAATCACACAAATCATCACACGTCACATCTCTTTTACTAATTCATCCCACATTCATCATCGCCATGATCACCCTTTCATATACATAATCATAATACTTCTTTTTATTCATCTTTTAAAATGAAATATCACTTGCTATATCGATTCTCGTCGCCTTCCTAAATCTATTATATCATTCATTATCACTTTTGTCAAATAATATTTTATCAACTTTCACACAAAGAACTTTCTTCTCTTTTTTAAGTAAATACCTACTTTTATTAAATAATAATAATACCTTGGACACTATTGACACACATTGATCTAGCCCCAAACTAGGATTTCCTGTATCTTGGGTACTAGACAACGATACACATACTTATATAGATAAATATTATACTTAGATAGATAAACAACCATGACTAGGGTACAAACATCCGTTCTCGTCAAACAAATATTTGCCTCCACCGGGACTCGAACCCGGGACCCTTAGCTTCGTAAGCAGGGTCACTGCCGTCTCGGCCATTCGGGTCGTCAAATATGATATTCATACTCTCATACGTTAATGAAATCATTTAAAAATAATATAGTTCTTGACGTCAACCCTTTACAAAATAATCTTGAAGTGTTTAAGTTACACCATATTCGGGGTAGTAAAGCACACAAATACAAAACAATTTTAAATTCTTAAATATTGAACTTCTACTAGTTCATTATTTTTTTACATTTACAAATAAACGATTATGCCAGTAATTTTTAACTACTCAATCGTCACAAGAAACAAATTAAATATCTTACGAAAATCACTAAACAAACAAAAAAAAATTATACATGTTGGATCCGATTCACGCTCACGAAGATTTCGCGTGGTACCTGTCGTTCCTATTCGTCGCCTTGGTGCTTGCTGCAGCTCGCTCCGGGACACATCTCCCAGCTGCTCCTCATCGGACCCGTAAATTGTACAGCGTACAATTCGCCCTGCGCCCTGCGTCACACATCATCTAGGCTTGCACAGATCACCCGGCACCCGGCAGGAATACTCTTTATAATTTGGGTTTTTAGGTAATTTGGTTTTTAATTTGGTCACTGGTTCTGCTTTTGGTTCTAGTTTTATTTTGCGGTCTTCTTAATTTTGTAGATATATATATTTTTATGTAATTTTAATCTTCATCCATTGTCATGTCAAATGTCCATTATTTTATCTATTTAAGTAGTTCCTTATATATTGAATCTATTAACAGTTTATTTATATGTATAAAGGTATAATTTTCTGACTGTAGTTATTTAGTTATAATTTTAGCACTTTTTGTCCTTTTCACACTTTATTTCACATTTAGTCCAAAGTATCATTTCACTTTACACGAAATATGCTATTCGGCGCAGCTCTGCCTTTTAGGGCAGGCTGGCCTGGCAAGGTCGCCATATAAGGATGGGCCTATGGGATGTAGTGAGAGACGTGTTTGTTGATTCAAAGACGGGCGTTTATTGACTAAGGATGGACACAGACATTGGTTATTATAGAGACGTATAGGCTAAAGGTGGTGACACACTACAAAACGGAATGTTCAAATTGTCACCATTACTGTTCAAAATGCGAGTGACAAGTTTAAACACCCCATGCGAAGAGGCCAAGAAAGCAGGCAGTTCCGTGTCCTGTAGGCGACGAACGCCGAGACCACCGAACCTGATGGGTAGTGCAGCCTGAGACCACTGAGAAGGAGACAGTTTAACATTCAAAATGTTTTCCAGAATATGTATCTATGTATCGTCGTATGAATCTGCCTCCCCTCTGGCTAGCCAAACCGGAGCCGTATGCAATGAATAAGTCAACCTTGGCTGAGACAAAACATTCCGCAGAATTGTAAGGGCCACATGTGCGGAAAGCTCCTTCAAATGTGGCAAAGCCCCAACCAAGGCTTCCATCTTACCTCGCAGGACGGCCGGCACACCTTCCACAAAGATGGGCGCCCCCAACAAGGTGAAATCAGTTTTATCGAGGACCTTCACCCCAGGGACTAAAGCGTCAAACTCCGCTGTTAAGTCCTGTGCCAAGATACCCGAGCACGGATATAACTCGCATTTCTGCGGGTTCAGATGAAGGCCCAAGTCCTCAAGACCGCGAATAATGACATCCACGTCAGCCAGGACCACATCTGGAGGTCCCCCGATTGTGCCGTCATCCAGGTACCAAACATTCAAAGGGGACCTCACGGACTTAACCATATCCTGGATCGCCAAACTGAATATCAACGGCCCCAAGGGATCACCTTGTTGCGCACCCACCTGTGACTCCACCAGGTTCTCCCCAAAAAACAAATTACTCGGACAACAGTAGCATTGATGTAGAAAGGGATAGACAGAAGGAAAGCATTGACTGACCTTATTTAAAATAACGTCACGCTCAACTGAATTGAATGCGTTCCGTAGGTCCACCTTAACAATGACGTTGTCAATGTTACCCGGATAAAACGCAAACGACCGGGTAGCGTGAATTGCGGCCTCGCAACCCAAGGGTACTCCGAAACCCAGCTGCTGAGGCTGAAGTAACGACGATGCAACTCCCCTTACAGCTCTGCTACAGAGTTTGGCCACCAGACGTCGAAGCACGCTCCCCACAGCAATAGAGCGAATCCCTCCATCCTTCTTACTCAAAGCACAGAGAGAAGCGCCATAAAGGAAGGGGCATACATCTCTGTTAACCATTCCCCTCAGCATGAAGTAGTTAAGATTGACTAGGGAGCGTAAGAGAGTCGCACCACCATCCCCAGCTCCCGCTGAAGTCGACTCCTTAAGAATTGCTGGGCGGATCCCATCAAGGCCAGCTGCGGACCCGTTATTGAAAGACATAATGGCTTCCAACACGTCAGCCGCTTCAACCGCCAAGAACTCGCTTGAGAGGTCCGGCTCCGGGGGAAGTGAAGGGCACGGGACGGTGCCGGGTGCTTAAGCCGCAAGGACTTTAGTCTACTCGTTGTCCTCAGCCACGGAGCAATCTGACAGGAGAATCCGCACGGCACCGCCCAAGTCACCATCATGAACCTTTGAATCGACGTACTTGTAAAAAGCACGTCGACGGTGACCACCGCCACCCCCATCTCCCGGACGAGCATCCGAAAACGGAATTATGTCTAACCTACCGGCGGAAATGTTATCCTTGACCTTTGATGTAAGGGACCGGCTTCTATCTTCGGAAGATGGGACCCTGAGACTAGAGTAAGCAAAGGTAAGGAGGTCATATCAATCCTTAGTCTCATTGGTCTGCACACACCTCTCAATGAGCTCCGATAACCTTCCAGCCGCCAAGCATCTCGCCCCCTTCGGGATATCCGCAACCCATGCGGATGAATAAAATCCCTTGAGGAACCGGGACAATGAGGACAAACAGCCCTGGACACACTCATATCACAGTCATTATCAGATGATTACAATTATACACATGCAACAAATATAAATTTTCATAAAAATTCTAAATGTATAACTTTTCTAATAAATTATTAAAAATAATTAAAACAAACAACATGCTGTCAAGGCCTAGTAAGTAAGTATAAAAATAAAACGGACAAAAAGTCTAAATCAAGTCAATATCATAAAAAAATATAAAATACACACACACAAATCAAAATATTAGATATAAGTACAAAAGTCACGTGCCAACTAACAAAAAGTCATAAAAATTAAAATTATAGCAATAACTTATGTGAAGTAATAATAATAATAAAATAATTAAATTGTCAAAATCGTAAACTAGGGAGTCGAGCACAAGAAAAAAAAGAAGAACGTCGGTGACGAATTGATCTCCACTCGTGAAAAAAAAAAGTATAGAAGTGCGGCTGGTGAGGATCGAACCGGAGCCTCTTGTTCCCAGTAGGTGTTGGCCCCTGTTCTTAACCGTAGAGCCACTCTCACACGCTGAGATCGGTGTCAAAATGTGATACTGTATATTATACGAGTTTATTTTTAAATGATGGCTGATGGTACTCGCTTGATTCAATTGCACTAAATTTTTTTGGTACCCCCACAACACAAAGAAATTTGCCACCACGGACGCACTAATTCACAGTTTTAGGCACTAAAAACTTCTCTTGCCACCAATCTCCTTCGAAATTATTGTCATAAATAAGTAACTACGTGACACAAAACAAAAACTTCACTGGAACAAACGCTAAATTAGGCTCAGCGTATATTTAAATGAGGAGCCACGCGCAGGGCCACCGAGAGGGGGGGTGTGACGGGTGGGTTTCCCCCGGGCCCGCAGTTTTCAGAAGGGCCCGCGATTTTCCGAAAAACCTTCACTTTAATGACGATTTTGACTGTTTGCATAGAATCAATCCTTTCAAATTTTCGCGCCCGAAGAGTAACGACCAATGAGAACGCGCTATTGGTTTGTGGAGCTGCGCGCGCTTTTCAGCAGTCATCGTCAGTATATTTCGTTCGAAAACGGTCTTGCGCGTGCGCGATTGCGTTTCAACCGTGCAGTACTCAGGGATGCCAACCTTACACTCTTGCCATAAACTTTTGAAGTGAAGTTGCTGCAGTTGGCATCACTGGTCTCAGTCATCTGTGTCTTGAACGCCGAAATAAAGTCGTGCACGTTCGAACACGTTTTGTGACAGTTGCGTAGAGATAATAATTGTACGTTTTGCCCTCGCCGCTAATTTTCCTGTTAATTTTACCTTCCAAGCGAAAATTGCCAAGGCTTTACTGACGTTTTCAAGTGTATTTTAACGAAACAAACGTAAGTATTGTGATGTCAAGTGCGCATATTTCCCTCATTAACAATATTTACTTTTCTTTAATTTTATTAAAGTTTTTAAATTGTTAATATTTACGTGTTGTATTATTTATCGTTTTTGATTTTTATGAAATGAAGCTATTTAATTTATGATATGTAAAAAATGCTTAATACATAGATTATTACACTGGTAATTTAAAATAAATTTCTCAAATAATGATCTAAACATTACGAATTAAGCTTTTATAACATTTTAAATTATCTACATATAATGTCAACTTTGAAAAATTAAAATTTTTAATTGTTAGTTTCGGAAAGTAATATTAAATATTAAATGCATTAATAATCAATTAAATAACTATATTTTTCAGTTAGCCAAAATGTATCAACACAAAACCGGAAGCCAGAAGAGAAAAGAGCGAGCGGAGCGAGAACAGAACATCTCAAAAGCACAAAAATCACAAAAAACTCTTGCAGCTTTTGATTTTTTTTCGAAGAAAGATGTCCCCCAAAGTACAAGTGAAGTCATTCCTGGAACTTCAGAGAATCAGCAGCTTCCGGATACTTCTGAAAAAGGACCCGTGAATTCTTCAGACTACATTGCTCCTTCCAAAGATATGACCCGTGATGACACTCTGAATATTGGCCATACATCGAACCAAAATGAAACAGCAGAATCAGCCAATGTCTTAATGATTTTGATATTGGAAACCTTGAAATGGAATTTCCGCAACCTAATGTGATTCAAGACATTATTCGGCGAGGATGTCAGAAAATGCCTTCGACTTTTCCACGGGATAAATTAAACGAACCATTTTCTACATCACTTCTACAAAGAATTATGCCAAATGGAAAGAGGGTACAACGTGATTAGTTGATCTGGAGTCCAAGTAAAAATGCTTTTTTCTGCTTACCATGCCGTTTACTAAATATTAATACACAGAATAGATCACACCTCTGTACTGCCGATGGATATTCAAAAAATAAAGCGTGGAAAAAATTGCATGAGAGGTTACCATCGCATGAGAAGAATAAAGACCATATTCAGTGTTACGTAAAATGGCGTCAGTTAGAGTTGCGAATTGACAAGGAGTTCACTATTGATTCGGCCTTAAATGAACAAATCGTGAATGAAACCCAAAAATGGAAAGAAATTTTGACTCGTATTCTGGATACAATTCTATTTTTGGGCGAGAGGGGGTTGGCTTTCAGAGGGAAAAATAATCTTGTTGGAGAGCGAAATAACGGAAATTTCTTAGGGGTTCTGGAATTGATCAGCCACTACGATCCAGTTCTTCGTGAACATTAGGAAAAGGTTCGACGTTCGCAGCAGTCACATCAACGTATGCAAGTACACTATCTTTCACCCGACATTCAAAATGAGTTTATAGAACTTTGTGCTAGTCAAGTTGTGTCGCATATTCTAAAAGAGAGAGATGAAGCAAAATATTTTACCATCCTTGTAGACGCAACGCCTGATTCCAGTCATGTAGAGCAGACGAATTTCATTCTTCGTTACCTTCATTACGACACTGAAGCAAAAACTTACAACATCGAAGAACGCTTTTTAGCCTTTGTGGATTGTAATGAAAAAACGGGTGAGGCTATCGCTAATTTGATACGTGAAACTTTGCTGAAGTACGAAATCGCGCTGGATGATTGTCGAGGACAAGGATATGATAATGGCGCAAATATGAAAGGCGCGTACAAAGGAGCACAAGCATGGATTCAGCGCGATTATCCAAATGCAATTTATTCACCTTGTGCAGCTCACAGCTTGAACCTAGTTGGAGTCGATTCCGCGGAATGCTGCACCTCAGCAATCACTTTCTTCGGCGTGGTCCAGAAGTGTTTCAACATCTTCAGTGGAAGTCCGCAATGTTGGGAGATTCTAAAAGCTAGAATACCGGATTCACTTCATACTCTGTCCGACACAAGATGGTCTGCTGGGATTGACGCCGTAAAACCATTTGCAAAAAATCTTCCTGGATTGAAACATGCGTTGGAAGATTTAAAAAAGCTGAACTTGTCCGCTGAAACTCGCAGAGATGTGCAAGGAGTCATAAAATACATGAGCAAATTCGAATGTGTTTTAATGTCATCTATTTGGTTTAAAATTCTCCACGCCATCAATGAAAGGAACGTCGTTCTTCAAGCCAGGGGAGGAACTATCGACATTGAAGAAAAGAATCTCGAGAGTCTTGTCGACGATTTGCAGCTCCTGCGTGATCGTTGGAATATTATTTTGCGGGAATGCAAAATGGTTGCGAATGAAATGGAAGACACTTCTTCAAATTGCCTGTTCCTCGGAAGAAGAAACGCGCTGACCATTTGCCGACGCCTGACGATGAAAACAGCACTGAAGAAGAAATCGAATTCAAAAGAAATACTTTCTTCGTGATAATAGATTCAGTGATCTCCGGAATTCATCATAGATTTGCTGCAATTAGAGATATCGTCAAGGTTTTTTCATTTTTATGGAGGTTCCAAGAGATGGAAGATGAAGAGATACAAAACGCGGCAGACTACTTTGTGGAGAATTACGCTTCCGACGTTGCTCAACAACTATCAACTGAAGTCATTCATTTAAAGCACATTTATGAAGCGAACTTCACTGCGTGTCTTCTTCCATTCCAGTTGCTAAATGACATCACAGCAAAAAACTTGCAAAATCTCTTCCCAAACATTTGTGTCGCTCTGCGAATATTTTGTACCTTGCCAGTTTCAGTAGCTAGTGCTGAACGCTCATTTAGCGTACTTGCGAGGATAAAAAAATTCCACCGTTCTTGTTCAACTCAAACAAGAGTGTCAGGATTGGCAACTCTTTGTTTAGAAGCAGAATTGGCGAGAAAATTGAACTTGAATTCAGTTATCGACGTTTTCGCCTCCTCCAAAGCAAGAAAAGCTTGTCTCACACACGAATAAGTATTTACTAAAAAGTGACTAAATAATATTGTACTTTATTAAAATAAAACTGTACATGAATAAACGTTAAGGTAATCCAACTTCCTCTAAAATTACTTGTTAATCATGATATCTAATTGTTTATTATGAACTTAGTTAATATAATATATACTATAATATATAGTAAAATAATAATAATATAAACTATTAGTACATTTAAATCCACAAATTAAAAATAATTACATCACAGTCGGAAATAGCTGATTTATTTGAAGGGAAGGGAGGGGGCCCGAACATGGATACCCCCGGGCCCTGATTTTCTCTCTGCGGCCCTGGCCACGCGAAACATTGCTGTATTGATGATGATTGGGCGCTTCTCCTCTTGTCTTTGTCGTAGTCTATATGAAGACAACACTTTATGCTCTAGTGCATAAAATGCGATTTTATGCAGCCTACGTCCAGCATAAAGGACTTTTCGAGCATGAGAAGTGAAAAGACATTCGGCCTGACAGACGAGGTGACAGCATTAAATAAACTTGTTATTTTAATACATTTACTTTAATTTATTTGCATTCTATGTTGCATAGCAAAAAAAAACACGTATTATTAACAAAAACATAAAAAAATCAAGGTATGACTCGGCAGTATTGCGTACGACCTAAGCTAACGCATAAAATAAAAAATACAGTGACGGGAAAGAGACTGTTTTGTTTTTGACTTTTATTTAGTTGTTTTCTTTGGAAAACTTGTTGTTTTACGAAAGTTAATTAATATGTCGTCAAATGAAGAGGAAATAATGCTTTTAATAATAATAACACACTGATGGAAAAAAACAAAAGGGCTAAATGAACAGACATTACCGCCTAAATCCAAGCAAATTTAGCTTAAAACTTAAGTATTTTTTACATAATCACTGTTTTATTTCCTCGTAATCGAAGTGAAAAGCAGTGTATAAATCGGTCTTAAAACCCATTTTATCATTGACTTAATTATTCAATCTCGCCTACGGCTCGGTTGGATACCATAAGTCTTGGATAAAATGGCTTGTTTTATGCCCTTGTTGTACAATCTACTATTTCTCTTTCATACTCGAAAAGTCCTTCTTTATGCCGGATGTAGGCTGCATAAAATCGCATTTTATGCACTAGTGCATAATGTTGTCATCATCTAGAATAAGAGAATTGGAGTTGCTAACTTTCTGGACAGGAACGGAATCTCAAAACCATTTTAGAGAAATAAGTCCTCTACAATTTCTATTTATCAGATTAATAAATAGGTATATATATTTTAAGATATTTTAATAAAACAAAATGAAATAATTTTTACCTTCTTTGTAAGATGTATGAAAAAATGCCTTTACATGCCTGTCTTACCTACAAAAAAAACAAAGTGAAACGTCAATCTATTCCCTGTAAAATCTGTGATCTAAGAGTGACCTCTCGTGATTGTAGGTTATATTGGTTATTCAGCGTTTTGTTTTGATATTTTACGGTATCGTTTTAATTCGTTACGAAAAGAACCGCAAATTTTGAAAAAGCAGATTCGTGAAATTTATCTCAAGTTACCAAAATTTTGATTATTTCGAAGTTCATGTCGAATTCCAGCAACCACAACATTGCTGAATTCAGAGGAGTCCTGCCCTCATATAAGTCATAATAATAATAATAATACCGATGCTGAGATCCTCGAGTGGGAATTTTTATCTATTGCAAAATTGCATATGTATTGCCGCGACAAACGGTTGAAAATTTCTTAATAATGTATACCGCGTTTGATATTTTAACTACAATATGCTCTTTCTCTCAACGACCCAAGGCATCATATGATGCCATTTTCCCGTTATATGTTTTGAATTTTAATACAATGGCATAAGGTTCAAAATCGTTGCCTCAAAAGAACCGGGGGGTTATTGCGCATTTTGTAGAACTTAACTTGTTTTTTGTGGTAATAGGTGTCCAATTTTGTATATTATTATACAATTATTTTCTTGCAACATTAATAATATCTATAATTTTTATTTTAAGCTGCAACTATTCTCTACTGCTTTTATTCTGGCTCGAGATTGTGATCACATGTATCACGATTTACCCGCGGTATATCGAACCAGTGCGGTGCAGACCAGAGATGTGCTTGTTCTTGAGCTGCTGATATCAGCAGCTCAAGAATAAGGAGATTTGGAGAGGCAAGGCAGCTGTATCAACAGTAACCGGTGCTCAAACACTGGGAATTTAGTTAAATAGTCTCAAAGAGGACTGATTGTCCACCCGTGTTCACCAGGCGTCCCACCGTGGTACTACCGGTGGTACTTCTGGGAGTATCAATGATGAGTCAGCTATGGTCAGCTGCACAAATTCAATTCTGTGTATAATATTTCTAGTATATGTTTTATATAAAAAAAACATATATTCTTAGAATTTTAGTGTACTTTTACTATATCATCCTGCAAATTTATCAGCCCACAAGCAATCATTACAATTTATACCAAGTAGCCCAAACGAAACTGCGGATAATTCTAGCAATATTCTGCGTTCACTTGCCGACCCATTCTTCTCGCAGCCATTCAAGAATTGGTACGAATAACGAATCCGGGTTATTCCTGCTGTTTGAACACGATGGGATGAAACACTATTTGCTTCCCACTATGAAAAACAATTACATTTTTTAATAATATGTCACAATAATAATCAATAATTTCATTTTAGTCAGGTTAGGACTTACGTGACTCTTTGGATGACTCGACTACCACTTTTTTGTGGTAGGCAAAAAAAAAACATTCCATTACCTACGTCTTTTGGTGACTTCAGGTTTGCTTTTGGCGGGTAAAATTTTATCTTAGTTTTAAAATAGACGCAATGAATAAAACCAAAAAATATTTAAATTAGTTTCTTAAAATGGTCTATGTTTTCAAACAAAATTTCAAAAAAATATTTAACAGAAAAAAGCATGACCAATGGAGCCATTCAGCCAGACAGACGAGGTGACTGCATTGAATACACTGGTTATTTTGATAAATTTACTTTAATTTATTTGCATTCTATGTGGCTTAGAAAAAAAGCAACTAAAAGCTTATTAAAACAACTATTATTAACAAAAACATAAAAAATCACCGAATGACTCGGCAGTATCGCGTACGACATAAGCTAAAATTGACATGCAGAAAATTAAAAAAATAATAATAAAAAATACAGTGGCGGGAAAGAAACTTGTTTTTTACTTTTATTTAGTGGTTTTCTTTGCAAAACGTGTTGATTTACGAAAGTTCGTTAATATGTCGTCAATGGGAAAAAAAGCAAAAGAGATTATTGAACAGACATTGCCGCCTAAATCCAAGCAAATTTATCTTTAAACCTATGAAAATTTCATGCTCTGGAGGAGTGGCAAACAAGCCAATACATTCTCAGAAGGTATTTTTTACATTATCACTCTTTTATTTCCTCGCAGTCGAAGTAAAAAGCTGAGTGTATAACCCATGGTCTTAAAACCCATTTTAGGCTTGTTTTATGCCCTTATTGTACAATCTACTATAACCTAGATGACGACAACACTTTATGCACTGCACTAATGCATAAAATGCGATTCTGAGCAGCCTACATCCAGCATATAGAAGGAATTTTCGAGCATCAGAAGCGAAAAACATTATTATCTATCTTTAGAATATATATGGTTGTGGTACACAAGTATTTTATTAACGGGTAAAATTATACTACCGAGTGTAACTGTACATTGTGCAACGGCATCACTATTTTTATACTTTTTTGCAGCTAATTTTTGGATAGTTTTTTAAGATGTAGAGCATCACCTCAATGTCACATGTGAGACGTTTTGACGTTCTCCTTCAAAACCCTGAAGCGTGCTTCCCCTACGTGACTTTTAATAAGCTGACCATATTTTAGGGAATGACAATACCCATAATTATGAACAACTTACCGAAAGGAACATATGGTCAAAAAAAATTATTCTCAGTACATTGAACCGATCAGCTGATTACAAGTTACTATGGGAAACCCAGAACTATTTTTCGTTTTCGACCATAGGTATCTAGGGGAAAGTTAACACATTAACGGAAACTATCATTATCCAAATTTTGTTCATCTAATAGATTTGATCTCACATAGTTACTCACTTTCGAATAGAATTATTTCTCTCACACAACGCCTTGATCCTTTCGTAGTCCCCGAATATCTTGTGCTTGCAGTAGGCGACTATTTGCGCCGCGTCGGGCACGCTCAGACCAAACTGCCACATGTACTCCACCTCGCGGATACACTCCGGTATAAACACGTTGAAGTTTATTATGTTCATGTTTGTCACTGGGTGGCGGATCAGAAGCGGCGCTATCAGCCCTAGTCTCACCTAGAAACAACCAGGTCATTTTAGAATTTTCGGTAAATGACATCTAGAGCCACTTGCACGACATTCCCTAAATCAGATTTATTATTTCAAACGTTATGACAGATGGTTAATCGATTTAAGCCGCTAAACGTGTTTAGTAAATGACGTGCAAGTAGACCTAAATCTAAACTTATAGCAAGGTGGATGATGGAGTGGGTATGGGGAGGGTTACCTGGCCGACATTTTCCGCCCATGCATCGTGGTAAATCAATTCGTATTCAGTGAAAACTATCGACATTACGTTAAACAGTTTTATGCATCTTTGGGTGTTCTGAAACAATTAAAGTAGCTTAAGTGACTGTACAAAACTGGAGAGTGGGTTTATGAAACGAGCCGAACGCGAGGTGAAGCGAGGCCTAATTATGTACAGTTACATACACTAGTTTATCTACAGACATATCATAAGCTCTCTTTGATGTGTTCAGGAACCGCATGTTTGACCGGCATTATGGCATTGAGATGTTTAGCTTGTTCTGTAGTACCAACTTCACAGACAAAGTAGGGGCGGCACGCAGGCGGGCGTTGGCGTTCGAAATTTGAATGTCATATGTAGAAAATTCACACATTATGGTTATAATGTTCAATATTCAGATAAGAAATGAGTTTTTACAAAGTAGTTTAACATTATGCTGATCGTAACGTGCGGTTTTTGGATGCAGTAAAGAGGGTTTATGATACGTATGTAGATAAAAGTGTTGATCGTTGAGTTTAAAACACAAATAATATTAGTACTTAAACTCGCATGATACAGATGGCGTGATTACTCGCTTCGCTCCATATCCCTATTTATGTTAGATGCATGTTTAGTTTTCGATGATATTGGTCATTGAATAAGGTCTAGAGTCTATTTTGATGGCACGACTCCCGTTTAGATAGTAGATAGTGTTTAGAAGTCGAAGCTACAATACAATAATTCCAACTAATTGCTGTGTTTACCATGTGGTCAATGACTTCGTGATGTTTCTGGAACTCCGCCATGGGGCCCTGAATGTTCTTGTCGTAGAACCTTATCCAAATAATCCTTCCGGCTATTGGCGGCATATTTCTGGGCACCTCTGGGTCCTCTCGCTCCTCATTATATCTGGAATAAACGACACAGTAGAGGTGCTTTTCACAAATGCCGCATTTGGCGCAAACTCTTTGTGGAGCCTAGGGCAGTAAGAACCTTCCATGATTTAACATAGCACGATCAGCATGCAAATGTTGAGTCAATATATTACCTGTCTCTGAGCGACTCAATTTCTCCAGTAAACTTGCTTATCAGATCATAGTATTGATCTTCGAGGTACATACAACGCAGTTTCAACTTCTCAAACCTTTTCAGCAGATACAACGCTATCTCTGTAGTTGGACATTTGTTCACGCTCTGCAAACACGATAAAAGGTGTTTTCGGCCTTATAGTCTTAAATATACTGCACGATATCGGAAGTTTAATCGTACATTTCGTAAAAGTTCGCAAAGTCTTATATTTACGAAACGAGAAGCTTACGGCACGAGCCGAAGGCGGGTTCGTAGCGAGGTTCGTAAAGACGCCTTTTCGAACGAGTTACGAATAGAATTGTTCCGCTTGAAAACCAAAAATCAAGCGGCGAAGGTGTTATTTTGAGGTTAAAAGGCGGAAACAGTATATTATACACCAAGGGGATAAAGCACTGTTTTATGTCACAGGAGCGTATTGAATCATGAACGTAACGAAGGATTGCAGAATTAACTCCCGAGAGTAATTCCCGAGCAAATCCAGTAGGGGTGGCTATCGATATGTCGTCGCCGACTCTCACGTTCTTTGTTATCTTTTCAATATCTTGAAAAATCCGAGCTACCCCAACAATTCGAGACCCGATTTTCCTGTGTAAAAATACAAAAAATATTCGAACCGAACCGAAGGAAAGCACTATCTCTCTCTTTCGTAAAAGTTATTTTACATTTATTATTATATGTAAATTGTTTATAGTATATCTCGGTACTTATTTAGTATTTACTGTCTGTATTTTATAGATATTTAATTTATTCCTAGGCATTTTATTAATACTAGTTATTGCATTTTTTGCTGGAAGAAACTCTTTTGATAGATAAGCATGCATTTTTTTTTAAATATAGCTGCTTAAATATCTGTGTGCAATAAAGAATTGTGAATTATGAACTAAGACTGAGTCCCGAGTGTAGTGAGGGATTCAAGCGCGTTTAGGACAAAAAAAGCTTTATCCCCGAGGATTATACTCTGCTTTCTCACCTCCTATGCTGCGAGACATTAAAAACTACTAAAATAGCATTTTATCAAAGTAAATTAAAAGTACAAATTGATGTTCGATACATTAGTTCAGTTGTGGAAAGTGAATTTTACCTTCTATTCATTTTTATTTTTATCTTTAACTCCGTCGTCATCAAAGCATTGTTATTATTGGAGTAATTTAACAAATAAGTCAAGTAAAACTAATTCAAGTTTTTTACCGTTTCATACCTTTTATATCATTCATATAAAATGTACAATAAATTAATACTTCCTGAAACTTCATTACTCATTATAATTTTTTATATTATTAATTATTATTTTTTATATTAATAATTATTATTATTTATATTATTAATTATTATTTTTTATAGAAAGAAAGAAAGAAAGAAAGATACATTTATTCACAAACACACAGGACACACATATTAAACAAAAAATAAAATTTTATATTTTTAATATTATTTAGAATTTAGAATTTGGTCAGTAAATTCATTAATTATTTTGTGTATGTATATACTATAGTATATATATGTAGTATATAGTATGTATATGTATAGACTGGCGATATATCAGATAGGAACAATTACAGACCAATTTCGCTTGCAACCATAATTGCAAAGGTATTTGACGGCCTGCTTGACGCACAGCTGAGCGCCCACATCCGCTTGAATGATGAACAGTTTGGCTTTAGGCCGGGGCTTTCTACGGAAAGTGCAATTCTGGGCCTCAAGCACACCGTTAAATACTACACTGACCGTAGAACAAATGTGTACGCCTGTTTTTTAGATCTCTCAAAAGCATTTGACCTTGTAAGTTATGACATCTTGTGGGATAAGTGTCGAGCGTCTAAACTACCGGCGGAAATTGTTAATATCTTTAAATTTTGGTATGAAAATCAAATCAACAAAGTAAAATGGGGAAATGAGTTTTCGGAGGCGTATCGGATGGAATGTGGAGTGAGGCAGGGGGGATTAACATCGCCCAAGCTATTTAATCTGTATGTGAACGATCTGGTCGGTGAACTCAGCAGTATGCATGCGGGATGCTAAGTTGATGGTAAAAGCTGCAACAACTTAAGCTGAGTCCGTCACCAGGGGGCTTGAGAAAATTACTTACAACATGTGAACGATATGCAGAAAGACACGGCATCAAATATAATGTCAAAAAAATGAGATTATGATCTTTAAGACTGGTAATAAACTACCGAGTGAAGTGCCGGCTTTAAGACTGTATGGTAATACACTGAAAAGAGTGACGTGTTTTAAGTACCTTGGTCATATAGTGACAGACGAGCTGAGGGATGACCTAGACATTGAGCGGGAGCGCAGGGCTTTAGCAGTTAGGGCAAATATGCTGGCTCGTAGGTTTGCACGTTGTACAAAGCCAGTCAAAATCACACTCTTCAAGGCATATTGTCAATCGTTCTACACGTGCAGCCTATGGGTCAACTATACCCAAAAAGCTCTCAACGCCCTGCGCGTCCAGTACAACAATGCTTTTAGGATGTTGCTGGGGCTGCCGCGCTACTGTAGTGCGTCGGGTATGTTTGTTGAGGCACGTACTGATGGATTTCACGCCATCATACGTAAGAGGACGGCCTCCTTACTGAGCAGAACGCGTAGCAGCGCCAACAGCATCCTGCAGGTCATTGCGGGTCGGCTCGACGGGCCTATACTCAAACACTGGGTTAGTGTTATTACAGGTACACTGACAGTGTGTGGCAAACTGAGCCGTTCCACGGGCAGGCCTATCTATATGAGATGAATGCATAAATCCACCTGAATGTATTGAATTTAATTGTTATTTGTAATTTGTGTCAGTTAAATTTTAATTTATTTATTTTTATTTTATTTCATTAATATTGTAAAATAACCTAATTTAATGTAATGATCTAATTTGAATTTTTATTAGCATGACTTCATTTTAATTTTAATTGACTGAATCTTATTATAATTTTAAGTGTTATTGTTATGTTAATGTTATTAATAGTACTACTAACAAACTATGGAACTTTGTATTCCGAAATAAAAATGATTGATTGATATCTATTTAATGTATATTTTGCTAGCGTCTTTATTCTCAGATGACCGAAACTCTTTACTCTGTGCCTTTTTGCGATACTACTGGCACTTGCACATGCGCAGTAGTAGTCCCCGCCACCACTCAAGTCCGTTTTTTTTTAATAATATGTTTTACGGCCCTGGAATCTGGTCCTTTTAGGCTACACTCAAGTCCGGTAGCGGCGGCGCCACCGTGTCGTCTTGCCAATGAGATAAGCGTATTTAGTTCCACTTTCCGTCGCACGATATGAGTGGCGGCGCGGACTATAGATGAATATAGTCCGAATGATTTAAATTCATATTCACATTCACATATTCATTCGTTCATATATATGTTTATTTCCTCGCACAATGCACAGTTATACATTGTATGATACACGTGCGTAAGATGATTTTCTCAATCATGCAATCAAAAAATCAATGTCGTCATAACGGGCGTTATGCCCAGAGATCGGATATTTGTATGTAACTATCAACTTTACAATATAAGAAATGCATCCCATTCTTTAGTGAGAAAAACACTAAATTTGTAGAATCTGGGAATCGCAGGATTTTTACCATCGATACACAAGAATCCATTTCATATTATCCAACACCTGAACGCAGGTAAATGTACATTCGATTCTATAATCAGAACACTAAATTTTATTGATCCCGTAATCGCGGGATTTTTTCAATAAAAAGTGCATTCCATAATTGCCAACACCTCAACATTAGATACATCCGATTATCCGATCTCTGGTTATAACAGGCTACACACCTATCACGATTCGGTCCGCACAACTCGAGAGAACTGTAAAGGAATTTCATACAAAATGGCAGGTCTAGGCCGGAAAGTATTTTTTTTATTTGATGCTCAAAGCAAGTCATCAACGGGTGCACGGAAATTACGATTAGTATTATTTTTAAGCTTGAATTTTAAGTGGGGTATTTTTTATTTAATTTTATTGCATATTTTTGAGAAAAGCACAATACATGCTTCTGGCCATGAATAGGGCATGCCGGCTTCATATCATTAACCGCACCTGCACAGCCGGCAAGCCCTTCTTTCCCGGCGTCTGCAGTAATGTACAATTCCGACTCGTGTCGACTTATACATTAAAATTTCACTCATGGGAAATCGCCATTTCTCAAACATGCAATGAAATGTCGTAAAAAATAGCCATTTCTCAAACATGCAATGAAATGGTGTCATTACGTGCTTTATAATTATAACAGGCTTGGAAGTATCACGTTTCGGGCCGCACAACTCGAGAGAACTGTGTAAAACCTTATTAACTCAACTCTTTGTTTACAAAATGTCGCACTTTCAAACATAAGTTCCGCTACCAACAAAGAGGTTGAATGTAGTAAATTAATTAATCAACGACGAAGGAGTTATAGTGATGATCTATGGCTACCAACGCCATCTAGCGAAAGTGGCTGAACTTTCCATACAAAATATCTTATTGATTTTGGCTGTTTCTCTGTGCTTTTCCTTATTTTATTTTAGCTTAAAAAAAATAAAAAAATACCTAAACCGCTGGACCGAGGAGAATAAAATCAAAAAGGAATTATACAAACCGATCGGAACATTTCAGAGATTTAGTAAGACTAACGCACACCGAGTCATTTTTATAAGTACACTGGTCAGCAAATAAACCGAGCCACCCGCTACCTAGGAACTCTGATTCGATTTTCTCAAAAAGTATAAAACTTACAACTATCAAAGTTATACCTACAAAAAGTGCGTTTCATGGTGATTAAAATGACTACAAATTAATTCGAAAGTACCGTCAACTCACATTGTAATCAAGCAACAAACACAATGCTAACGATTTGCTCTGTTTTCACCAGAGTTTGAAATTAGCGTTCTTTTTCTCTACAATGAGGGTAGTCGGATATTTCTTATCATTTCTTTAGTTTTTGCCCATCGTTTGCTCAGACGCGTGTGTTTTTGCTACTTTTTTCGATTAATAATGGAAACAACACCTCAGGAAGCAGCTCAAGCTGTAGCATTACTTCAAGCAGGCATTGCGTAACGTGAAGTCGCTCGAAGGCTTCGAATCAGCAGATCTTCGGTGCAACGAGTTTACAGACGATACCTAGAGACTGGAGCATTCGATCGCCGTCCAGGTACGGGCAGACCTAGGGCTACATCAGCAGCAGATGATCGTTATATCCACCTTACTGTTCTGCGAAATCGCCACCTCAACGCAATTCAAGTCCAACAAAGTCTGCGTGACGAACGCCAAGTGGTCATAAGTTCAGATACCGTCAGAAGGAGACTTGCTGAACGGAACCTGACCCCAAAAAGAGCTGCAACAGGCCCAGCATTAACGGTAGCACACCGTCGAGCACGACTTGAATTTGCTCGAGAGCATAGGGATTGGACATTAGAGCAGTGGAGTAATATACTCTTCACTGATGAGACCAGGGTGAGTCTACATGGAAGTGATCGACGTCAGAGAGTATATCGTCGCCCTGGAGAACGTTATTCTCAGTGTTGCATCGAGGAAACTGTTGCTTATGGAGGAGGATCTGTAATGGTCTGGGGCGGCATCTCGTTAACAGCACATACGGCGTTAGTTTTCATCGAACCGACGGGCCGTACACGTGGACTGACTTCTCATCGCTACATTACTGAAATCCTCGCAGACCATGTGGTACCTTACGCAGGATATATCGGACAGGATATGCAATTGATGCATGATAATGCACGGCCTCATGTTGCTCATGTGGTGACCCAGTATCTACGCGACGTCAGCATTCGTACGATGGACTGGCCAGCTCGAAGCCCGGACTTGAATCCGATAGAACACTTATGGGATGAGCTGAAACGTCGGGTTCGAGCCCGGGTACCTGCTCCAACAAGGCTTCCAGAGCTGCGAATCGCAATTGAAGAGGAGTGGAATACAATTCCTCAAGATTTTATCGTCAGGCTCGTAAGGTCGATGAATACAAGGATGCTGGCAGTTATCCGAGCAAGGGGAGGGAATACGGAATATTGATCAAAAACTTTTTTTTGATTTTATCTTTGTTTTTGGCTTTAATTTTTTTTTCACTTTATCATTACTAACGATTGTCACGACTGGAAAACGACTCTTCTTTGTAAAATCCTTAATAAACACTGAAATATTGATTAAACCCAATGAGTTTCCTTTCATTTTAATCACCATGAAACGCACTTTCTGTAGGTACAACTTTGATAATTGTAGGTTTTTTAGTTTTTGAGAAAATCGAATTAGAGTGCCTAGGTAGCGGGTGGCTCGGTTTATTTGCTGTCCAGTGTATATATAGATGTGTTCTATCAGCTTGCCGTGGCCAGCTCGATTTCCGAATAAGTTCGAGCGCGGCCCGCGCGCCGCCTCTGACCCCGCCCCCGGGGAGCTGGAGCTCTATTTTTGAATCAATCTTATGACAAAATATATATTGCATGCGACATAAGTCACGTTCGTCTTACAAGTCCCTTGACGTCGATTTTCTGCATTTTTTATCGTCATCGGTGTTGCCATTGAATTTGGGAATGTTGATTTTTATCCGTTACACGCAGAAAAAGTAAAAACCGATAAATACCGAAAAGTAACGTTAAATGCTTTCATATTATAGGCTGTATGACAATATCTACTAAATCATAGCAATAATATGGAAAAAATCGGGCTGATCAATCTGTCGCAAATGTCACATTATTTGACATTTTGGATTCTGATTTGAAAAACGCGGGTAAACAGCTAAGTATGATGCCTCGTCCGAACGCTATGCGAAAAGGTCGAGTATACACGTACGTTTATCATAAAGTTTTCCAGAAGCACTTCTTGGTTGGCAACACTGTCTTTGTAGATTTTGTAGTCTTTGTCGAAGTCTGGCCGCCTGTAATGTTGAGTTCATTATTATTGACAATCTAAAGCAAATACCAGAGAATAAGGGCCAAATATGTCCAATTATTCCTTTGTCGTAGAATATCGGCGTCTTGTTTAGTTTTAAATTTAGCTTGGTTCTTTAGCCTTAACTCGGTTCAATAGATATATCTTTAGCAGATCGTTCGCTTACCTATGATCCAAAGCGTCATAAGTTTTCGTAGAAATCTGCTTGAAGACTTTGTTAAAGAGTGATGCATATTCCTCTATGCCCTCTAGCGTTGTCTTGTTCAATATGTAATATTTGATGAAGGTTTGGAACAAGTCGATTATCTGCAATATATTCCACAGTTGAGATACACATTCATGTCATCCTTTGAGAAGTTTTTACTGCTTCCATCCGAAACTATTCGGTTCAGAGTTCTGTCTGATCTTGATAGTTAGTGATATTCACAGATCCCATTACCTTCTCCAACCTCCGTTTGAAGGTCTCAAACTTGCCGAATATGTACATCTCGGAGCAATCGAAGGGGCGCTCGTCCGCCGCGGCCGCCATCTCCTTCTGAGCTTCGTTGTAACACTCGCGGTAGAAGCTGTACAGGTCGAGACACAGCTGGAACCGAATATCGTAAAAGTTTACATTACATTCACTCGTGTAGAAACGTATAGCCGGGTACTCATTAGCGAGATGCAACCGAAACCGTTGCATGCTGTATAACAAAAAAAACTGTTACACGTAGCTCGCGAACCTGCCGCGAACCGGTACAAGCCGTGCTCGCAGCGAGCCGATGACGAGCGCGTACTCATTATGTAACTGTTACTGTTGCATATTAGCCTCGGCGCACACGGAACATAAACGTCGCCACTAGCTTACTAACAGGAAGTATAATTTTGTTTATCTACACACGTATCATAAACCCTCTTTACTGCGTCCAAAAACCACACGTTACGACTAGCATAATGATGAACTTCTTGATAAAAACTAATTTCTTATCTGAATATTGATACATTATGACCTTATTATACCAAAATTTGTCAAATTATGACATTCAAATTTCGAACGCCGACGCCCACCTTCGTGCCGCCCCTAGTTTGTCTGTGAAGTTGGTACTACTGAACAAGCTAAACAACTGCAAAGCAATGATCAATGCCACAATGCCGATCGAACATGCGGTACCTGAACACATCAAAGAGAGCTTGTGATATGAGTGTAGATAAACTAGTGTATTCTGTAATCTGTACATAATTAGGAATTAAAACTCTCGAGTGATATTATTATGAAACGAGCCGAGTATTAATGCCCTCCGTTATGTAGCAGTCACATAAACAACTATGAGGTTTACTCCATTATGTCATCTACAGATTTGATTTTTAGGTTAACGTTTATTGAGTATTTGATTGAGATTCTCACTAAAGGAAAACGCGATTGGATGAAATTTTCGTGATAGAATTTAGTTATGAAAATACCTCTTAAATTGTTTTATTTTTTCCTGTAATTCTGAAATCCTTACTAATTTCATTGTGGAACTGCGTTCAAAATGTAGATATTATGTATTCGTAAACTCTCCTTAAAAAACATTTCAACAAAATAGCGTAGTTTTTTATTATTATTATTCTGTGGTTTAGCGCTATGTTATGACATTTTATCCCGATTCCGTCCCTCTCACACTGCGGGTCTTTCCGCCCGGAGTAACGGGGCCCTTTGCACGGACGAGGTATCGCCTTAAGAGGAACTCTGCGAGTTGCCATATGGCTACTTAAATACGGTTGCTAAGTAGTGTATACTCGTCATAACGCAGATGGTAAAGTGGACGTCCTAGGAGAGCTTCTCAACAATTTATCAACGTCTGTCTGGACGTGACGATGGGATCGTTGAGAAATAAAGGTAACTCTTCAAATAACAAATGCACACCTATTGACGACCGGTTTAGCCTAGGGGAGAGTGACCCTGCCTACGAATCTGACGGCCCTGGGTTCGAATCCCGGTAAGGGCAAGTATTTGTGTGATGAGTATGAATATTTGTTTCTTAGTCTTGCATGTTTTCTATGCATTTACGTAAGTATTTATCTTTATTAAATATATCGTCGTCTAGTACCCATAACATAAGCCGTATTGAGCTTACTATGGGCCTAGTTCGATTTGTGTAATATTGCCATGTAATATTTATATTATATTATATTTATAGGAATTTTGTAATACATCTGTGAAGTGGCACTGATGATGAAGACCACCGGAACTACTCAATTCTGGGTATTTAATGGGTTGTTTAGGTAATTAAATTCGTTTTTTTTTAGTTTTACTTTTTGTTAAAATTATTTCAGCCCTTCATTGCTTGCAGTATCATAATGGAAACGGACAATTTAACTGCGCTGCTGCTGATTAAAACAAAACATCGTCGCAGATCCAACAGATAGCGTATGACGAATGTCATAAATACGGGCAGAGGAGACTTAAAAAAAATGTAATATTTAACCTAAAGTAACTATCACGTTGGCGACACTTTAGGTTAAAAATGTTATTCCTAAAAATTTTTTGTTTGTCCCCCTTCAATACCAGCGACAATGCTTTCAAAGGTTTGAACTTGCATCACTTTAGGTTAAATATTGCAATAAAATTGACTGTCGTGAATTGAATCGTCAGTGCCAGCGACCGGAAGCCTGTTTTATTTTTCATAGCCTTTGAACTTTATTACTTAGCAAAAAGATTCAAAAATCGCGGGCCTTTTCATATTTTTGAAGAGAAATGTAACTCTATAACTTTCTTTGGGGCACTTATCCCTCTGAAGAACTGACTTAAAGCAAAAAGCAATGTTTGACAAAAAAAAAGTGAGGTAAAAATCACATATTTTACTATTTTTTGGGGGCTCATATCCACTACACTTTTAGCCTGTTTCCAGTCGTTGTGTACGATTGGGAATAGGTAAAGTGTGTAGAATTAAAGTTGTAGAGAATTTAATCAACTTTCATCATGTAGTACAACAAAAATTCATATGACGAGTCGGTTTCGAGATGTAAGCATAAAACCAGAAATAGGGACGTTCTTTAAATTTAGTTTCAAATAATACTTATAAATGCAAATTCACTTCCATAATGCAGGGACAACATAATCATCCATTTATGTCACAGAACCTGCCACATTCTCGCACCATATACCTCCAAGCATCACCAAACACATCATTCAGCGGTGCCGCTGCCAACAGGGCGTTGAGGCTGTACCGAGCCCCCACAAGCGGAGACTGCCGGCGCGCCTGCGCGCACGTAGGTAGTCTGTCTATCTGGTACGAATAGCGCGCATACCACACCGATAAGTTCTATCTGTCGCATCGCAACAATCGACACACAGTCAGCTGTTCGGTGTTCCGTCTCACCCCTAGTGAGTTCCAAGCATACCCAATATAAAAGCGGATGGATAAAGGTAAGGGTAGTGTACAAATTTCCTCTTGTATAGGTATCGTAGGAAAGCTTTATGTACACTGCCGTGTAGTGAAGCTGGACCACACCCAGATTATGGAATCCCTTACCTACTAAGTATTCCGAATCAGAAACCCTTATCTTTTAAAGCATTCCTAGGTCAAAGGGCTCATGTGCGCATGAAATGTAAGTTTAGGGTCGAACGTAAAACCGAGGTACTTCGTCAAGTCAAAGACTTCTTGCCGATAGTATAAGTCGCGCTAAATGACCGAGAGCGCGTGAAGGACTTTATGCAACACTTGTCACTATTGAATAAGAGTTTGTTGTTCACACTCCATCTATGAACCGCATCTAGATCTTCCTGTAGTAGCCTACAATCATCCTTCACGGGAAGTACCAGTGTCAGATCGTCCGAGTACAGGAGGCATTTAGCATTTTTCAGCTTAGATTCAATATTTTTATGCTGATAAATAACAACGGACCAAGAATAAAGCCTTGGTTAACGCTCGAACGTGTGTGGTACGGCTGAGACTCAAAACAGGCATGTCGAACATATTGTAGGCGGTTCTTCAGGTAGTCAGCGAAGAAAACCAACAGCCGTGAGGCAAATCCAATGGCACACAATTTATTCATTAGGACGTCGTTATCGACTATATTGAGTGCCTTACGGAAGTCCAGATAGGCGACGTCTACCTGATATCCCTGATCCATACTCTCTGAGACCATCTCGACCAACGTCAGTAAGTTGGTGGTTACTGAGCGACGGCTCTGAATCCGTGTTGCGAGTCACACCAATACGGTGCAATCTGCGGACTGAGTTTACCGTAAATGATTGACTCGAACAATTTGCTAAAGAATTCAGGATCAGGACAAAACCGGTCGGTATTGGTTTACAGAGGCAGTGTCACATGTCTTGCGGATAGGACTGACTCGAGAGAGCTTTCAGCTGGCAGGGTACTTAACTTGCTCTAGAGCTAGATTGAAAATACGACCCAAGGGTAAAACCAGCTGATCGAGATAGGCTTTCAAAAAGTAAGGAGGGACGTTGTCCGTTCCAATTGCACTCCTTGGACTTAGCTGCCTCAGCCCCTTCTCTACATCCCTACGGGCAAAATGTGTAAATTAGACATAGTGACCAGTGCGCGAGTCATCAGAACAGTTGACCAGATCCGGTGCAAGCGCCGGCACGTGGCTGAGGAAAACGTCGGAGAAGTAAGAATCTGCAAATGCGGCAGCTGCTTCCTCTCCTACACAATCTTGCCCCTGATGCGGGACCCGAGATTCGAAACCACCCTTCGACCAGAGGCCACTCACATGTTTCCAAAACGCGCGTGTGTTAAATCTGATGTTGCCTTCTATATTTATCATATGGTTCACGTAAACTGCAGCTATGCGGGACTTAATGCTGGCTCTCAGCTCACTGAATGCGGAATAATCAGGTGGCCTCTTAGACAATATCCATTCATGGTGGAGTTTAGACTTAGTGGCGAGGTCCATTTCAATGTCACCAGTGAACCACATTGGATAACGCCTGCTAGGCTACCTGGTCTTCTTCGGCATCAAGTTTAACTAGAATCGTCGGTTGACTAGTCTAGTTCGCAAACCTGCCATGAGCGCAGCACACCGTTTTTGCTGCGAATTAAACGGCGCTCGCAGTGCGTTCGTGTTCGTCGAGAGGAAAGGACTACATACGACGAACCGACAAGTAGATCGTTTGGTAGATATAAAGAACACTGCAGATAGATCCGGCCCGTCGTTATGCTCAGTGATGAAGACATGTACACACTAGAACCTCGTTACAGTATCTACTCGGTTCGCGCGTTGAGAGCTCGGTAGACGTTCGCGAGCGAAGATTGCCAGCCCTACACTACAACCACGATACTGTATTACGGTTACAGAAACAGTTAGTTAATGAGTACCCGGCTTAAATAAGCGACACGCCTTTTCCCATACGGGGTGGCAGAGGCACACTTGTGCCCAAGTTTAGCCAGTTATTCAATACTCCATTTTGCGTGACAGGGGGCAACAAATGCAATGAGAATGTGTGCTATTACTGAAATTAAATAGGCCCTAGACAATATCATAATTATTAATCAAATCATACATTAGCTTTCTTGATAAAATTCTGCTTGTCCTGATTCCAAATAGTCTTCTTTCCCGAGTTTGTCAGGTACGCCATACACATGTTCAGTATTTGGTTGGTCACTTTAACCAGCAGGGTCGATATTTGTTTGGTCGTGTTGTAGTATCGTGAGGTCGCGAACACCATTCGCACTGTGTATATGAGCCCGGGGATAAACTGCTGCATTGATTGCGGATCACACCTGGAGATGAGATAAGCGTAATACATGAATACTGCAGAAAACACAGAGCTTTGTGTATTTAATGACCAAGACATCTGTCTTATATTATCTTTATTTTATGGGCTTTTATCCCAGATTCCAAGGATTCTATCGGCACGTTGCTTCATTTACCGGTACAATGGTTCGCAGTACTTTTCTAGAGCGTAGAGATACTTCACGTTGTCGGAAGATTCGTTGTAGTAATCCGTCACCTGGTTATCTAATATTCTCCATTTCTGAAATAAAAATTATAAGTAGTATTCTACAAGGTATTGTTATTTATTATTATAAAAGCTAACAACGGCCAATAAGCACAAAATTAAAGACGCACAAAGGGCTAAGTAGCGTTCCATGCTAGGCATTACGCTTCAAGATCGTATTCGCGATACGGTTATAAGACGTCGTACTAAGTCTTCGATGTCGGCACGATTCACGAGATTGAATTGGGGGTGAGAGAGAGATGACGGAAGGTGGACCAAGGCGGTAACAGAGTGGCTACTCAGAATCGCATGGCGTCCAGTGGGCAAACCATCGGCCAGATGGACGGACGATATTATCGCCACAGCTGGCAGGCAGTGGCTGCGGGAGGGTCAGGACCGGAGTATATGGCGTGCTAAAGCGGCTTAAAGAGGAGAGGGTAATTGTAGGCCGATTGATGGTGACGTAATCTAAGAATATTATTTAATATCTACATAAAACAAAGAATTTTGATTCGATTTGATGAAACGCTCGACGCGGACTAATAATAGACAGGTTTGTTGTTAGGACTTATAGGTAAAGATATATAGTATTTTAGTATCTGTGGTATGTGTTACCTTAATTAGCTTCGACTTGGCTCTAATGAGCGTGTGTATGTACATCATGCACGGTTCACTCTTTATATGTTCAATGATGGATGTGAATGTGGTCAGCTGCCCGCGCCAGTGGTCCAACTCAGCCAAAGGTCCGATATTCGATGGCTCGCGCCTCAATTGCTGGCTTTGGACCAGCACCTAAGGCAAAGGTTGTTAAATACTTACTAAAACTAAATCCCTGTTTTGAATATATGGTATCGTTAGGGCGGTGCAAGATTTATTTACAATTCTGTCACAACCGAATCCAAGTTAGCCGAATAAAACTTGCAACGACAGGGCTATGACAACGGTAAAGAACAGTCTACCTTACTAAACCATATCAATTACCATAGTGATTTGTTTGGACCACTGTTTTACATAAGAGCAGACCTCTTCCAGAACAAAAGTTTTCATTATAGCATGTTTCATCTTTTCTTCGTCAGCCAACTCATCGAGATATAGGAAATAGTTCACTTGAAATCTGACGCAATGGTCAAGATCCTTCTTAGTTTCTGGTGAAAGACAATTGACTAATTAGGCTAGAGGCCGTCACTAATCCTATTAGGAGAGCAGGGAACAAAAATAGCGTCGTACGTGCTGAACATATTTAACCCTTTATAAGGCTCGGTCCACTATATGATCACCAAATTTTTTAACATATGGCTTGGTAATAGACCAATGAAAAAGTATGCATGCTTGTGTTAAAAAAGTAACAAAAACGATCGAAAACAAATAATATATCTCGTATATTATAAAAGTTCATTCTGGTTAGCCTAGTCTTTATTTTCCTCAGGGTATGAGTTAGTTACTTGTCGCCGATTTTCCTCATTTTAGTAACTAGCTCCCCATTAAATGTTCATCTAACATTTAGAAGAAACACGAAGCATACTTTGTAATCCTTCTATCTTAGCTAAAAATATTTTGTAATAACCAGCAGTGCATGTACCACTTACTCCCAAGATAATCCACGAACATCATAACCTTGGAGATATACTCCTTGATGATATCCGCACTCCTGGGATTTGGTGGGTTGATGTCGCCCCAAGTCTTGCAAGCCATCATGACTGGGATATACACTGCGTTTACTTTGTAATCCTTCTATCTTAGCTAAAAATATTTTGTAATAACCAGCAGTGAATGTACCACTTACTCCCAAGATAATCCACGAACATCATAACCTTGGAGATATACTCCTTGATGATATCCGCACTCCTAGGATTTGGTGGGTTGATGTCGCCCCAAGTCTTGCAAGCCATCAAGGCTGGGATATACACTAGGTTTACTGTCTTGAATATAGCAGACACCACATTCTCCGTCTCTTGGTTCATGTCGAAATATACGAAATAGTAGTCCTGTGTGCAAAAGTGTGAGACCCTGCCTGTTACAGTGCTTTTGGTTTAAGCTGAAAATTGCGTTTGTCTGAGTGAAGCGCACCGCGCCGCGGAGCTCGCACTCACACGCATCATCCACACATGTCACTCAAACAACCGCATTTTTCAGCTTAAACCAAAAGCAATACTCAAGTATGACTTCCAAATTTCAGGCAAGTTGAGACCAGTTTATAGTTAGACAGCAATACGTTAGAAATGGTATCTGTAGAATTAGTAAATTAACTATGATAGCAAATTGCAGTGGGGACCCCACATAGATAAATTAGGTTCTGCGGCTTACTCTGTTAGGAACATCAGACAAAACACGAACGTGGCTACAGATAGGCTAATCTATTTTATTTACCTTCATAGTGTCCAGCCTGTTTGTCATGGTATCTTGTTGTGGGGTAAAGCAGCGGATATTTAAACTATCTTTTTATCACAGAAAAGAGCCTTAAGAGAACTTTCTAAAGAAATTAACCTACTAAATAAAAGTAGCTAGGCAATAAATTTTTGAAATTATAATGTATGTACGCAAAAACCTTATATTTTCCAAAATTAGCGATAGCTGTATTGTTATCCTAAGAAATAATCACAGACCAATTGCGCCCCGGTTTAGACTGGCGAAAGTTTGCAATTCTTTCACGAGTCAGTGCATTCTCTGCTACAACAAGATACCTCTGGTTATTTTTAAACTGCCATTTGAGCAATTTAAAAATCAGTCAAGTGCAGGTCTGACTAGTACACGAAGGGTTCCGTACCACTGTACAAGAAAACTTAATAACTAATACAATAATAAAACAAAACCAAACGAGATTAATATTCTCTCCGAACATGGATTCGAATTCAGAACCAACCAATTGCGCCACCACAACTATCTGATACGCCACCATATTTGAATCATGTTATAGTTTGTCATATCGCGGGTAGTGTTAAAACACGTCGCTGGTATGTGGATCCCGTTTTATTTTCAACTCTTTACCTCTCTCATGAGATACAGCCCGCTGACGGACCGGCAGACGCACGGACGGACAGCGAAGGCCTAGTAATAGGGTCCCGTTTGGCATCCTCCAGGTACGGAAATCAGAAAAGAAGAAGATACAATATAGTCAATTCCAAAAATTAATGAGTGTCCCTCATACAAAAGACCTGTTTTTCTGCTTTTATTGATAAAATGTATACGGAACCCTTCGCGTTCAATTCCGACTCGCACTTGGCCGGTTTGTTAGTAGTATTAGAAGTATTTACCTCATTAACATTCTTGATATCAATGGCCTTATTCTTTATCCGGTACATGGCCACACATTTACCTTCTGTCGCGATTGTAGAACCATCAGATATGTAAGTCCTGTCCATCTTTGTTTTCTGATTGGGAACAAATCTGCCAGATTCTGAATTGATAACATTTATTATTTTAATGACATTTTTCTGCTATTCATTAGTCATACCTAGAGCAGTTCCTCAGCATTTATAATTTTTTATTTAAGTTCCAAGAGTCGTCTAGTTTCAAAAGCGGCAAAAGCGATTTCAATTTTTAAAATGCTACAAAATTACTTTAAATTTGGCCTAACAAATGAATTTAAAGTCAAGGTGAGGAATAAAAACCCACTAAAACCCATTATGCGACTAACCAAGATTTTGTCATTTGAAACTATTTTACTTGTTTGTGACAAATAGCAAAAACTATTTTAGGGGGACTTGGAAACAAATGACTTAATTATGGCTAATTAATCTTCTGTATAGTTACCCATTTTTAAAGGAGGAAGCAATGCATCACACAGAACTATACAGTTCCTACCACCTTCAGCAACGGCGCTATCCAGCAATTCAATGTGGATATCAGCATCATAAACACCATCCTGGAAAATTAAATCATATGCAGTGGAATACCCAATAATCACTAACTGACTTCAATAGCTCTTATTCTGTTGCCATCATCATCATGTTATTCCCCAATTCTTCCCACTACTGGGCTTGAGCCTCTTCTCTGCAGCAAAAATCCTCACAGTTTATAGGTTCTATTTAGGTTTTAAGACTTATACCGTGTTACCACAAAAAATATTAAAAGGCGTTTAACCTCTCAAAACAAACGTCAAATCCTATACATTTTTGTTTTTAAACATGTGTTGAAAGGTAATATTTTTTTTTGTGGTAAGGCCCATACTGTTTAACAAATTAAGTAGTAACACATTACATCCAAAAAAACAGTTAAATCCCAATTTTACTAACTGCTCACTAACACCCTATTTTATACTAAAATACATGGGGTCGCCTAGGCTCCAGGTTGTACTAATAGTTGTGACCTAACACAACCTAACTTTAGTATTCGGACAGAAAGTGACCTTTAGCAACCAATATGTTTACTTGTTTCATCCACGGCGGAGGCTGCTTCCATACTATTAAATAATGTTGATAAGTGTAATGATATATTTAAATTCAGACATATTAATGTAGACACGATTATTAAGACATTTAAATTGCTCAATATTAAAAACACCGAGGATATTTGGGGAATATCAACGAAAAAAATAACTTGTATTATTGATTCAATGCTCCATGGCGTACAACAACTTCTTTTCTCTTATCTTAGTAACAGAATCCAGAAAGTTGATATGAATGATGAGAGGTCATCTGGATCTCTCATCTCAATGGGTGTCCCTCAAGATTCATTCAATATTGGGCCCGTTTTTGTTTTTGATGTATATTATCGATCTTACCTTTTTGTAGAAAACTTATGTGATACTGTTTTGTTTGCTGATGTCAGTATCAGTTATTTTTAAGATTGGCAGAACCCAGAACAATTTTAACGATGTTAACAAAGCAATCAATCAATCACGCTAGTTCTTGAGTGGTTTACTACCAAAAATTTATTGTTAAATTCTAAAAAAAAAACAAATCTGTAAAATTCTCGCTACACAATGTCAGAAGGGAACCCACTTTAAGTATTTTAATGAATGACGAGCCTTTAGACCTGGTACAGTCGACTAAATTCTTGGGTATTAATCTAGATTCACAATTGCAGAGGGGTTCTCATACATCGTCTATAGCTGGAAGTTTGAGCTCTGCAGCTTTAGCTGAACGAAAAATTTGACAGTTTACTGATGAAGCCGCTGCAAGATCAGTATATTTCAGTTACTCTCACAGCATGGCATTCTGTTGTGGCGCAAAGCCGCAGATATGCAATCGGTATTTGTGCTACAGAAGAGAGCATTTCGTTCCATATATATTTTGAAATCCCGCGATTATCTCCGGGAACGAACAATTTAAGGAGATCAATATTCTTACAGTGGCTTGCCAATACATATGTGAAAACTTATTATACGTTCGGAAAAATAATAACATCTTTGTCGAAAATTGAGATGTACATAATTTAAACACTAGAAATAAAAATAAACTGAATGCATCTAGATTTCGGTTGCAGAAAGTTAATGGTTCATTTATGGGGAACTGAATACGGTTTATATTAAGACATAATAATAATAATAACAAGTTACCAGAGGGAATTGATTAATTACCCTTGCAAAGGTTTATTTACAACATTTATTAAGGCTTATCTCATAAAGAAAGCCTATTACACTATAAATTACTATGTTAAAGACAAAACTGCATGGCCTCGATGCCCCAAGCTCCATGATAATGATAATAATAATTAACGTAAATTTTACAATTACAGTAATGTAATTTAATAGTCTGGTAATATAATTAAGTGAACAAAAGTGCTATGTAGGGTGACTCATAATTTATTAGTTTTAACATAGAATACAATTATGTAACTAAGAAACCAAAGTTTATGGTCATGGTCACTAAAATGTCTTTTGTTACTCCCTCCCACAAATATAGCGAGAGGGTTGATGGCTGGTGCACAAGTCATACTCGTGAACAGGTGCTGCTTGGGGGAGTGGTCCAGTCTGGTTTCTCATTAATTATTTCATTACAGGTTGTCTTTGTTCTTATTTATTTATTTTGTTAGATTATTATTTTGAGACATCTTATTGGCACTTATGGATACGATGTTAGAATATTAATATTAAATTTAATAATATTGTCATCAGATTAGATTATTTGTATATTGTTCATTGCATAATAACAAAAAAGAAATATATGAAAATAAAAAAAAGACATTCCCATAGAGTTTCTTGCTGCTATCTTCTCTGACGGGCATATTTCCTAAGCACTGGTAGAGTTTATGGAGTCTCCTTTTCCTGCAGCCATGAACCACCACTTCGAAGGGAGATTTCCTTTTTCAAACTCAAACCTTAATCAGTTATGTACTCGTTAGTTTAGTTGATCATATTTGATTTACTTTTTATTTTTATCCATGTATATGAGATTTAAGTAAGTGTGACTTGAAAAAAAATACAAAAATATGCCTATTTAAAAAAATTAAGTTTGAGTATGTTTTATCTCTTGTTAGAGATAAGCTCGCCTTTGTACATGTTTTTTGTATAAGTTTTGTGTAGTTCAATAAAGAAGTTACGAAATTATTATTTTAATTGTAACGCCTGTGGAATCAGCCTAAATGAATCTGTATAGGTAAATCACATACATTATGGGAGTACTGTTACTGTTACATTGCCTCTTTGAAGTTGAAACACCCAATTCCTAAACATCAAGGGGATTTAATGGAGCTTTAATAGAAAATGCTCACACCTATTCCTGTTTTGGGGTAGAATAACGCTGAATGTAATATTATTGAAAACAGAAGTTACACTTACAAATATATATTCTGGTTTTTTATTCAGAATTACAGCAGCTATTTCTAGAAGGTATTTATTCTGGGCTTTCAAGTTGCCTATACGATTTTGGCGAAATGCCTGTGCTTTTGCCTGTAAAGCAAATTTATTAGCTTAGAAAACATCATGCTAGGTTCAGCTTTAAATATTTGAGCAGGTAGTTTAAATTTTAACATAAATTTTTGAGGCCACTATATAAAACTTACTCGAACCAAAGTTACATACCTGCTTATCCTTGTATGACTCGTGCGCTAGTGCCAATGTGCTCATAGAGAGTCTGCTCTTTTTCTGGATGTCATGCAGCCTGGTTCCAACATCCAAAATCTTCTCCAACGTAGTCCGGTCCACCTCAACACGATCTGCGCTAAGATCTCTATCTCTCCGCCGACCATCACCGGTACTCCTTGTCCTTTCGCGGGTAACTTCTTCAGTTCCCTCAGCAGTCTCCTGGATAGAAACTTTGTGCGTCCCTTCCGGCGCCTCTTCCGCACCAGGCTCGGGTTCGGCAGATGCAGGCTCTGCATCTGTCTCTGTGGCTGGCTGATCGTCCGCCATCTGAAACACTGTACAAAGATTTCTCTAAACTTTGTGAATTTCAAACGCAAATAAATATTTTCAATTCAACGCAAGGGAAGACTTGAACAATGAACAATTGAAAAGAAAAATTGTTTATTTTGTTTTCAAATTTGGAACGTCATTTTCTTGAGTGTTAGGTTCATCAAGTGCCGTAACTAAACAACAGTGAGAAATATCGTAAAATATCACCTTTATAAAAAAAAATACACTATATTCATAAAATGCAATAATATTGAAGAGCTCGAGCACAGTCAAAACGTTTTGTTGAAAAATATTTAAACTAAAAATTTAGACTTCATCGCACCCAAAATAAGCTAATCTATGAAATTCTACCGATTAGAATCGATCGATTATAAATAAAGCGTCTCTATTCTACAACATTTAAAAAAAAACTGACAGCCAATCTGATTTTGGCGGCAATTTTTACGGCGGTTAAAATACACCAATAGCGTTGTCATGTCCAACACACATCAACTTCATTCTTAGAGTTAGAGAGAGAGAGGAGAGATACACTAAAGATGGGCGATTGTGAATGATTCCAATATTCGAATGGTTTGATACTACTAATATTGGTTGTGATTTGGAAGGCACGGACAACTAGCCGCTCTAAACTATTTTGAGAACTAATATTAGTTAATAACGTTAATCGGTATTTGGAAGACACGCTCTCTAAGCATAAACTAAGAATAGTTGTCGTTTTTTTTTCCCACTAAACGGACCGCCCCTAGGGACAGTTCTGAACTACAATGTATCTTTTTATTTCTCGATTATGTTTCGATACAATCGAATTATTTCGTCATAGTCAAATAAAGAAACTGTTCACATATGTTTTCAAATTATTATTAATTTATTAATACACGTGCATTTTATAGTGTTAAAAAATTATATTATTAAGATGATTTCATTAATAATCCACGGATAGACCCATTTTGAATAAACTAAAATTATGTACAATCAGTTTCAGAACGTTTGTGTTGCATGCCGTGCGCGGCGCGAACTGCTTGTCGTCTGTCACTTACTTCAGTCATTATTCTTTTCACTGTGATTTAGATTTTTTCCTTTCTTTTTATGCTGTATTTCGTTTCATTCTTACAGCAGGAAACAATTGTTGAAACGGCAACAGGCGCTGATTTAGAGCGGCTCCATTCAAACAACGAGATTGTTCGGGGTATGTGCATTGCAATAACTTGTTTGTTTGGTAAACAGGTTGTGATGTGTTTTGTGACTGCGACTTTTCATCTCTCCCCACTATGGGACACTGATATGCATGTCTGACATGGTAATCCACCGGCAATTTTCCCGCGCAATCAAATTACTAATAGTGAGGAAGGTATATGCTTTTACTTTGCTAAACTTTTGCAGGGAATAGAGCGAGCCCCATGATAATGAAGCAGGAGCAGTGGTCGGCCCTTGCCACATAACTCAATTTATTGGGCTGCGGCAGAGATTTGAAGGAGGCAATCGGTATATCTAATATTTGTTTAGATAAGTTTCCACTGACCAGATACTAGAGTGTAAGAATGATACATATAATAATATGAAGCATTAATGTCACCACCGAGGGGCATGGGGCTTCACTTGGATACAAGTAAGATTGAGTCATACTCCACCATGCTGGCTCTGCCGGTTCGATGGAGGGGTGTCGACCCTGAATAGTGGCCAACCCAACTGTGAGAAGATATCAAGCTGCCGTTTTAGGGCCTATGACACAGCTATCACCGAGTATGAGACACGTAATTGATACAAATAGATTAACTGGCCTAGAATTTGCCGGAGAACATGTGTAATGTAATCTTTTTAAATTGTGTTGTATAAGCATGGACCTAGTGGCCATGCCGTGGTCATTACAACAAAGCAAGTCATTGACTAGTGGTCATAATCATACATGATAGCCAATCAATAAATTGTGTTGATAAACTTGTCCGCCAAGAAAAGTCCTATGCTACTAATATTTCCATGTCGTTTGGATTTTCTACTGTCTGACGTCTTAATGCCGTCTCACTCAAGAGTATGGATCGCATGTCTTTTGTTAGTCATTTTCATATTAATTGGTTGAATGGTACCTTGTTGTATAATTCATTTAGGCTGTTGCTTTTCAAGATGTGAATAATGAAAGCAATAAGTTGTATGCTTACAAATTCTTTATGTCTTTGTTATACTTCATAATACAAATACTTATGTAGTCTTTTGTTTACTTTGAAGGGCAGCGGATTCACCTGCACTCCTGTTGGTGGAGGCTTTAAATGAAAACTCCTGCTTGATGCGCGAGACTTTGCAGGAGTCAACGGCTGAATAGACGGCCGCTATCAGGGCTGACACAGCCGCTGTTGCCTTGTGTTCGAGACACCAGACTGTGCAGAGGCACACGGAACCACAATAAATAAATCAGTTTGTTAATAAAATATTTAAAAATATAAGATTGTGTTTATTTTTTATGTAAAATAACTATGAACAAGGTCAGCCCACTGCTGACGGCCTTCCTGCAGGAAGACAAATGCGTCTTCAACTTTCATATCGTTAGCCGCGCCAGCAGTGGTCTCCTCCTCATTTTCTGAATCTAAAATATAAATAATATGTAATAGGTCTACATAATATAGATATGTATTTCGAAAGTTTTGGCAAACGTTATAATCGGTGGACTTTTGCAGCTTCCATTCTTATGTCTATATATCTTGCCATCATAGAATAGAATAGAATAGACGTTTATTAGCTTTCTTGTTGTACATAGGGTCTTAGATAAGTATTTTCAGGAACAAACAAGAACCCTGCTAGGGCGCTGCTAACTTAGGATTATAAAAGGTTATAACTTAAATTCTTACTTACTACCTAGATTACTTATTTTATTTATTATTAATTTTCATAGACTCTCTAAAACAAGAACAATAACAGAATATATTTTACTTTTACATAATAACACAAGTCTCACAAGCTCCAAACCTAGTTTTTGCCATGTTCATCAAAAAACTCTTGTAGAGTATAATAACTTTTTCGTACTAAGTATTTATTAAGGGCATTTTTAAATACATTAATTTTTTCTATAGACTGAATTGAAATCAATATACAATTAAATATTTTGGCAGCCATCGAGCGGGGGCCTGAATGAACTAAATGTAATTTCGATGAGCATGTTGCCAATCTTTTATGTGGTCTTAATCCTTCTGGTCTTGTGTATAAGGGGAAGAGTTGATCATTATTTTTCACAAATGCGCATGCTTCTAAAATATAAAGTGAAGTTAGTGTGAGAATATTTAATTTATCGAAATATGGTCTGCAGCTCGTCATTATGTCAATGTTGGCGATAATTCGGATACACTTCTTTTGTATTAAGAATAATTGCTTTGCATCCGTGCTGTTGCCCCAGAGGAGGACACCATAATACAGCCAAGACTGTGCGTAAGCAAAGTAAGCACATAGAGCACTTTTTTTGTTTGTAGTTCTCTTTAGTTCCGATAGAGCATATGTAAAGCTTGATAGTTTACTAGCCACTTTCTTGATATGATATTTCCAATGTAGGTTGCTATCTATTTCAATTCCTAGGAGGCAGTAGGAATCAACGAGTTCTATTGGTGTTTTATTAAAAGCGTAGTTTATGTCAAGAGGGCGTTTTTGGTGAGGTCTGAATTGCATTAGTTTAGTTTTACTAAAGTTTATCTCCAAATTATGATCATTGAGCCAGTTTGTTAGTTTAGTTAGATTTGAATTTAATAATTGTACAAGTTCGATATCATCATTACACGGTAGTACAAGCGATATGTCGTCAGCGAAAAGGGTGCATTGGATATTAATCGATTTTGGTAGGTCATTTATGTAGATCAAAAACATGAAGCACCCCAGGACACTGCCTTGTGGGATTGATTGTGTCAGGATTGATTTTGTGGATCTGGTGTAGCTGATTTCGCCGGTGGCATGATTTTGATGCTCCAAGTCTACGTATTGTTCGCGGTTAGAAAGATACGAAATAAACCAACTCAGTACTGAACCTCGTATTCCAATTCCGTTTAGCTTTGCAATTAGAACGTTACGTAAGACTCTATCGTATGCTTTAGTCATATCCAAGAGGATACCTATTGCGTGTTTTTTATTATTTATAGTGTCTAATATGTAATTTATGTAGTTGAATACAGCCAGAGCTGTGGACCGTCTTTTACGGAAACCATTTTGTTGGTCATTAAAAACTTTGAATTTTTCACAAAAGGCATAGACACGCAGGTACATTGCCGATTCGTATACTTTAGCAAAAGTGGGCAGTAATGCTATTGGCCTATAATTATTGCTGTTTAAACGGTCGCCTTTTTTATGTAGCGGCTTAATTATTGTTGTTTTTAGTAAATCAGGCACTATTCCTTCTGAAAAAGACTGGTTTATAAGAAACGACAATGGAGAAATCAGTTCTTTAGCACATTCTTTTACGAGTATTGGTGGAATTTCATCAAAACCAAAGCTACGTTTTGATTTTAGTTTTTTTATTATGTTGAAGACTTCTACTGGATCAGTAAGCTGGATGTAAATGTAATTTTCTGTGGTGGACTGCACTGGGCGGCCGAGTGGTTTAGGTTTGTCCTTTGCGGGAGCACCAACTGTGCTAAAGAAATAATTAAAGTGGTTTGCGACAGTAAGGGGATCGTCAGTCACAGTTATGAGCCTAGCATAGTTTGGGCTGCAATATGCAGGTATAAATTTAGTTTACCAATCATAACTGTAGAAGAGGTAGAAAAATGAAAGGCAAGGGACCTGGGTAGGTATAGATCTCGTGGTAAAGGAAGGCCTGTACGCATCAGTGCGTAAATGTGCGCTGATTTGATTGATTGAAGGAAATTGATAATTATGAGCATAACAAGCTGTTCTAACTTACCGCCGTTAATTAGACTCTTCAACTAGGGCTAAGAAAGCCGCCACGTATTCATTATCCATTTTATTTCGTTATACATATTTTAGGGTCAAGAATTCACGACGCGTGAAAACCGTCAAAACAAGTCATGTCAAGAAAAATGATTTTCCCGCTTAAAGTTTGTTCGATTGATTGATTGATTAAATTTCTTGATTATCTCGAATTAGACTGAAATACACACGAAATAATAGTTAATTTTAATTGCCACCAAAACCATGTCCGTTAATTTTAACTGCTATCTGTCAAAAAAGAACTAAAATCGGCCATCTAAAATGCCTTCCGAATACGAAATCCATACAAATTGGCACAAAATAAACTAGACAAGTTAAAATTAACTTTAAAAAACGAATATCGATTAATTTTGGCGCCTTCCGAATACCGATTAATGCTAAGGAACTAGGATGACATCAACGCTAGTTCATTCATTCACTTTGCGACACAAAATTGAGCATTTTTCTCGGACGATGCAGTCTACTTTTGGTTGATATTCGTATAAGTAGTTACTGATTTGTGAACCGCTAGTTCATTAATTCAGTTTGATATTCAAAATTGAGCGTTTTTCTTGTAACTAAGGTTTACTTTTAGTTGATATCAATAAAAGTTATTCACGTCACTGCGTAACTATAGCAATGTGGTGGCGCCATTCGCTCTCGTGCGCATGCATGTGCTTTGTAACTCTGTCCCCCGCTACCCCCACCCCGCCAGCACTCGCTAATCGTGTCCTAGAATACAGTATTGCGCACAAAAGTTATTTAAAGTCCGTCGTCATGCGAAACCAGGTCCTGCTCGATGAAATTACGGATGAATGAACTTAAAATACCTCGGAAATTAAGACAACAGTGATTATGAATCTTATTTTTATGTTTATATTGTAGATTGAATCAATAACTGGAAATGTTTTTTGTTTTTTCGAAAAAAATATATAAATTAAGCTATGAATCTTTTGGAAAGCGTCTAACGAGGAACTGATCTTTTATTTAGGTGACAGATCTACTATTAAGATGACCAATTTATTATTTAGAGGATCAGAGTTTAGTGACAAATCTACATTTAGGTGATCAAAAATATTACTTCTATATAAAAAAAATATATATCTTGAATTTCGCGGGAAATCGCGTTAACACTTTTGTCTAACATTTTACCTGGGAAGATAATTATATATTGCAATTTACTGTTACCTTGCTCGTAGCGCGTCACGTTGAACATTCATCGGTATTAAATGGCCGGAACGGAAGAAGTTAATGTTGTTTATTTATTTATGATTCATTCTCACTTGTTTCGTTAAAGTATCTTTCTATTCACTCGTACAAGTACAAGATACCAACTAGCTTTCAATCAAAATAGTCTCTTATTATAGCACAATAAAGACTAGGAACATTCGAATACAAACTAGTAACTCGTAATATTTATAAAGTTCGATGGTTTACTGATTGAATTTGCCACACGAAATTAGAAAGTTTTTCTTTCTAAAAAAACTGTTAAGAGACTTTTATATGAGGTTACGAATAAGAAAACATAAAGAACTAATAATTAAATTTGAATCAAAAAGAATAAAATGATGCTCGATTATCGATTGTTCTAATTCGATTGATGTAGTTATTCGAACAATTTGGATAACTAGTACAATCGACAACTTTATCGATCGCTATTCACAATCGCCCATCAGTGAGATACATATGTACAGACAGGACAGGGATAAATGTAAATGAACCAACAATAATTCTATTTTGTGATAATAAACAGCAAGTATGCGGCGCAATTGGCGAGGACGTGGTTTTGGAAACAACTGGTATCGTTCTCGAAAGAAAACTACTCTACAGAACGGAGACAACAGCAGCTCAAACATTTCTGCTTCCGCCAAAATTTCCAGCACCGTTGGATCGTCCCGGGCCCCAGCTAACCAACTTCCTATTATAACACCATTGATTATCGGACCCAACAATATTTTGAAGTTGTATTTGCCTTCAGAAGGTATGCTTCTGCAATAACCTCGAAATTATATGAATCTTCTGATTCATTCATATAGCAAAATGCTAACTAAAGAATATAAAAGTATTAGTGCCGGCATTGATGCAAAAAATAATAATATATATCAGCATACAGCGTCACCAACAAAATTATAAGTAGCTACCTAAGAAGTATCAAGTATTATGGTATCTGTGGTAGTACTAACTAATATTGTTATTTTCAGAATATCCACCCAATGATGAGAAGTCTGGTTACATAAAATGTTTCAAAGATTTCATTGAGAAGAATCGAAACCTGTTTGATATGGAGAAAATTGATCAGACTCGTAGCAGCCCACTCGATGTGCAGTCTCTTGTAAAAGACCCTGAGTTCAGTAGTAGTTGGCCATCATTTGCTTCTGATTTGTTTGAAAAACCAGAGATCACTTTAAGATTGTTGGAGTTTTGTCTTCATGAGGTAGTATTTGCATCAAGTAAAGTGATCAATAGAATGTGTATTTTTTTTTCTAATTAAGTAACTGTACTTCATTTACCTTACAGGCTTTGAAATGTGAGTCTAAAATAAAAGTTAGAATTCTGAACCACCAACCAGTTGTGCCACTTGCTAGTTTGAAAGTTAATTATTTTGGTAAGTCATTTAGTCATTCCTCGCCCTATTTATTGATTATTTTAATTCTGCAGCTCAACTCTTCTTCGGTTTATGACTATTTTTGAAATCATAAATCAATTAACTGTTTTCAGATTTTTCCCTTAATATACTCGTCATGATACACCTCTGTGCCAAATAACAAGTTTCCAGAACATCTTGATCACTTTCATCAACTAAAACCGAGAAGTGATGAGAGGTAAATTAAAAAAAATCGTAAGGACTTTAAGACGGCCGTTTCAGATGCTTTTGCTCATTTTTTCTATGCTTCATTAGTTAATTTATAGATGATTTCAAAATACACAAACCGTCGGAAATAATTAGTTTTCAAGTTATATTTTTTTCAAAATCGCCAATTCTAGTATTCAGGACTGTGGGGATGTGGGTAAGGGTGGGGAAACAACGAATTTCAATATCATTCATTTCAAAAATGTTCATGTATAAACATGTAACATAACATAAGTTATGTTACAACGTTGAATTAAATCTAACATTAACATACGTCGTTTCCCCACCCTAATACTCCAAAATCCCCACGTTCCCGAATGCTTTTAAATAAAATATAACTGGAAAACTAATTATTTCCGACTGTTCGCGTATTTTGAAATCATCTATAAATCCACTTATGAAGCATATAAAATAAGCAAAAGCATCTGGAACATCCGTCTTTCTAAAGGCTAGCCAAGAAATCTTACTGTACCTATAAAGTGAATATTATAGAATCATGTAATTAGACCTTGTTATATTTCTCCAGGAAAATTGGTGACCATCAAAGGTACAGTAATTAGAGTTGGGAGTGTAGGCCTAATATGTACCTCAATGGCATTCAAATGTTCTAGCTGTGATGGAATCCAAGCTATTGTTCAGCCACAAGGAGTATTTACAGGTAACTTTAATTGACTACCTACCCCCAGTGATTAACACTCTTCTTCATCACTTAGCAAGAAATTAGTAGATGGGTTATTATAGTAGTTTATGTGACTGCTACATAATGGAGGGCATTAATACTCGAGAGTGGGTTTATGAAACGAGCCGAAGGCGAGTTTCATGATTATATCACTCGAGAGTTTTAATGCCTAATTATGTACATTTACATTCACTAGTTTATCTACACACGCTCTCTTTGATGTGTTCAGGAACCGCATGTTCGACCGGCATTGTGGCATTGATCATTGCTCTGCAGTTGTTTAGCTTTTTCTGTAGTACCAACTTCACAGACAAACTCAAAATTTGAATGTCATAATTTGACAAATTTCGGTACATTATGGTCATGATGATCAATGTTCGGATAAGAAATGAATTTTATCATTATGCTGGTCGTAACGTGTGGTTTTTGGACGCAGTAAAGAGGGTTTATGATACGTGTATAGATAAAGGTATTATCAGACGTTCGAATATGGTGCGGCCGCACCACCGCACTGTGCTGTGCGGAGCGCTCTGCGCAACACACGAGCACAGCTTATCGCACTGTCCAGTCGGTTTTGAGCGTGATAGAAGATTGTCGTCCTACATGCCAACGATTAAAAAAAAAACGCATTAGTTGTGGGTGCCATCGATACCACATCACCGCTACCACCCGCTACTAATAGGACGAAACAAAGAAAAGAATAGGCGAAATTCTACCTTAAACTTGCGTATCTATATGTATAATTAATCCCCACTTTCTATAATTGTCGGGGCGCCATGCGCCATCGCCATGGCGGCGCGGCGTGCGGAAAATATGTGCCGTTGTTTACTGTATTATGATAGCATATAAAGCATGATAAAGTATTATGTCTAAATAAAGATTTAAAATAAAAAACCGGTCAAGTGCGAGTCTAAATCGCGCACGAAGGGTTCCGTACCACCGTTCAATGGAAGCGATGGTGTGGAGTGAATAGTTTGGATTTTACACAGCAAAATATTGTTTACAAAGTTATTGGTGCGGTTACTTTCACACTCCATGTACGTAACCAGGTGCATCCATAAGTTTGTATGTGGTATTGTTGTATGGGAGCCCCCTTAAATATTTATTTTATCCTGTTTTTTAGTATTTGTTGTTATAGCGGCAACAGAAATACATAATCTGTGAAAATTTCAACCCTCTAGCTAGCTAGGTTCTTGAGATACAGCCTGGTGACAGACGGACGGACGCGGACGGACAGCGAAGTCTTGTAATAGGGTCCCGTTTGGAACCCTTCGGGTACGGAACCCTAAAAAGTGACACATATTTATTGATGCCTTTTCTGATTGTATGACCTTATACCCCATCCAATTATGCCTTACTTATTTGTAGGCAGTCAAAGTACAGCCGTGAGAAAAATCGACGTTTCATTGTAGTATTAGAATTTTAATTCTAACACTGAGGATAATTATGTATCAAATTTACGACTTAGATTATCCTAAATATCTTCCTTATCAATCCAGACAGTATTTTACTATACCTCCCTCCCATACATCATCACTAACAAAAACGGAGTCAAAGATTTTGTGAAATTACGAAACTGAAACAATAGCCGCCATAAAAAGCATGTTGGAAATGCGAGAGCTCTGATAGGATTACGGCTTTAGTACTGTCTATTCACAGTGTTATTGTATAACGCTTGAACTTAACATAATCGAGCATTTTCGAAACCTCGATTTCACGCGCAAACGGTAGCCCTTTTTAGGGCTAACGCGAATAGGCGTAGATTTCATATTTCGCTTTCGGCACAAAACAAGATAAAATCACATAGATATATGGGATGGATGATTAGAAGAAAAATATTTTTCTCGAACATTCGACACGAAAACACCAACACACTTGGCCGCCATAAATACCAACAAATATGCCTATGTGGCAGTGTTGCCACCATCTGATTTTGTTTTTCCCCGGACTCCTCGTGAATTTTCCCTAAATTAGGCACTTCTCGAAAAGTTTTCCCTTAATAAATTTATTCTAAAAATATAACACATATTGAGGAAAATAACATATTATTTCTTGGAATGCGTCCATTGTTTGGGTTTCCATTTCTTCCAACTGTTCAGTGTTTTTTTCCTTAAATGTACAATAGAGAACGGTACATCACCACAAAAAGTTACGTTCGGATACACGCAGTCACGCATTAAATTCTTTTGCGAACTTAAAATCAAAACTTTGTCAAAAAAATCCACGACATATTTTTTACCCTCAATATTCCCCTAAATAATTTTATACCCTAAAAAATCCCCTAAAGGTTCAAAAATCCCCTAAATCTAGGGTAAAATACCCTAAGGTGGGGAGGGGACACTGCTATGTGGAAGAAAACGCTAAGCTTATTACAGAATAGATGGCGTTGTATTCGTCAGACCCATAACAAACATTGTCACTTTAAATTTGTTGTTTCGATGGCTATTTTTTGCGATATTTAGTGAAATTATGGTCTTTCTGTTTTTGCGAGTAACATGTATTTCTGTTTCAAAACCCGGGGAAAGGCCGTAAAAGTTAAACGTTAAAGGGTCGTAAAGCGGACTTAGTCAGAAGGTAAATAATTTATGAATTATACTACGAAACAAGTAGTCAAATCAACTCCGGTTGTATTTCGTATATTACAAATAAATTATAAACGAAGTAACGGAAGGACTTTATAAAGACAGCGGTTTCAGATGCTTATGCTGATTTTTTTCTATGCTTTATTAATGTATTCTGAGTCGAATACGCGAATCGTCGGAAATTACTAGTTTTCGAGTTATATTTTTTTTTAATCGCCATTTCAAGCTTTCAGGAAACATGGGGAATTGGGAGTATTAGGGTGGGGAAACGACAGATTAGTCCGAATTTTCGATGTCAGATGTAGTGCAAAGTTTTTTGACCTTGGACTTGAATTTTCGTTCATTTTCCCCAGAAAAATCAAGTGACATCGGTCAACGTTCATTGACTTTGAGGTCACCGACCTTGAAACATAAGGTCATTGTCCTTGACCTTGAAATTGATAGATTTATTTGCAGAAAATTGACAATTTTGTTCTTTTTGCAGTTTAATGTTCATTGACCTCGAGTTCATTGACCTTGACCTAGTGCAGTTTTCGCAGAATTTGGTTATGTGAAACTACATGGGGTTGCCTCACTCCGCTACGCTTCGCTCGGCTCCTGGTGGTTCTCAACGTTATGACCTAACAAACCTATATTTAGTATTCAAACAGAAAGTGATGCCAATTTGGTTCTGTGAAGCTAAATGGGGTCGCCACACTCCGCTCCGCTTCGCTCGGCTCCCGATGGTTCTCAACGTTATGACCTAACAAACCTATCTTTAGTATATAAACAGAAAGTGATCTATAGCCACCAATTCTGTTCTGTGAAACTACATGGGGTCCCCTTGCTCCGCCTCGCTTCGCTCGGCTCCCGGTGGTTCTCAACGTTGTGACCTAACAAGCCTATCTTTAGTATTCAAACAGAAAGTTATCTGTAGCCACCAATTTGGTTCTGTGAAACTACATGGAGTCGCCTCGCTCCGCTTCGCTTCGCTCGGCTCCCGGTGGTTCTCAACGTTATGATCTAACAAACCTTCCTTTAGTATCCAAACAGTGACCTATAGCAACATTGGTTCTTTGAAACTACATGGGGTCGCCTTGCTCCGCTCCGCTTCGCTCGGCTGCCGGTGGTTCTCAACGTTATGACCTAACAAACCTGCCTTTAGTGTTCAAACAGAAGTGACCTATAGCAACCTTGGTTCTGTGAAACTACATGGGGTCGTCTAGCTCCCTTCAGACACAAACTAACTTTTAAGATTTAAAATAATAATAATTAAAAATTATAACAATATTAATTCACATATTTTTTTATTCATTAAATAATACTATTGTCTATTTATTATAAACTTGCTTTATAGCCCTGATGAAATTTATGAAAGGATCAATGTGATTTTTTCTGCAATGGTGCCGTCATTGGTGGTCTATTAGCCAATCCTCAAAGTTTCCTTTGTAGTTAAGTTTATTTAACCGCTTCTTTAAGTGGCACCATTGGCTTTCGATGCACTGGGTGTGTGTCCCATCTTGTGCCACAAATTCTTCAGAATGTTTTAATTTCCTGCATATGTAGCGATGGGACGGCAGGGCATCATAGATCTTACAAAGTGACCGATCCTTGTGCACTGCTTCCTATTAATTAAATAACTACGGAACCACTCTAGGGCTATTCCTCTGATTCCGAAGTTCTCTAGTTTTCCCAGTAGTACAGAGACAGATACTGTGTCGAAAGCTTTTGCTAAATCTAGGAAGACACCTATGCATGACTTACCTTTATCAAGAAGGGAGGAAATACACTTAATCATGTCTCCAACTGCGTCTTCGGTAGACATACCGCGCCTAAATCCATACTGTCTAACATATAAGAGGTTGTGACTCTCGAGATAATGTACCAACCGAAGGTTTACAATCTTTTCCAGAATCTTAGAGAAAGTTGGGAGTAATGATATTGGACGATAATTAGCGGGCTCAGTTTTAGTTCCAGTTTTATGTATTGGTGAGACGGCTGCTGTCTTCCATACTTTTGGGAATACTCCATTTGATAGACTACCGTTTATAATGTAATTGAGAGTGATCACAAGGTAATTCTTTAATTTTTTAATTAACCTGTTGCTAACATTGTCTATACTGTGCAATGCGTTTTTACCAAGTAGTTTAATATTATGCTGATCGTAACGTGCGGTTTTTGTACGCAGTAAAGTGGGTTTATGATACATGTGTAGATAAATTACTATTAGGTTTATGTGCATGACATATTTCCTTTATAGTGTTCCACAATTTTTTAGTGTCATTTTTGTTTTGAATAAGTTCGTTCCTTTCATACTCGTGCTTGAACTTATAAAGCAAGTAGTTACAAAAATTGCGATAGCTATTATTACGATATTACGTTTGTAATTTGTATCATTTTATTATTAGGATATTTTCGTGCTTTTGCATGGAGTCTGTCCCTATTTTTGATACACTTAATCAGCCCAGGGGTTATCCAGGGCTTAAAGTTAAATTTGGCCCTCGGGACTTGTATCTCTTTTGTATGTTTCTTTAGGATGGATGTTACAATATTCATAAAAGATTCTGTGCTTTTTTCAACTGATTGTTCATTTGTAACAATGACCAATCAATCTCCTTCACTTCTTTTACTACTGCGCCATCGTCAACTTTTTAAACAATGCGCCGTTTAGGTCTTTCTATTGGTGACTTCATGCCCAGTAAAACTATATCATGGTCTATGACAGCCGTTCTGCACACCACTGACTCAACTATTGCACCAGAGCTCACAAAAACATGATTCAAACAAGACTTTTCCCGGGTTGGTTTCAAAACTGCTGGCATGAGTCCATATTCCGCGGTTAGACACAAGTATTCTGAACGACCTCTTATTGTTTTATCCGATATAATATCAATGTTAATATCCCCGGCCAGTATTACCCCATGACATTTATCTAGACTATTTAAGACATTATCAAGGGACTGCAAAAACTCAGTCGGATAGTTAAACGACGGAGAACGATAAATACCCAAAATTTTTGGGAGATTAGGTATGCCCAGAAGAAGACAATTTCCCTGTTTAAAGGTTGGTTCGTGCATTATCGCATTTAGCTCAGATTTTACATATGCGACCACACCACAATTCTGATTAATGCAATTGGTAGATCTAAAAATTGAGTACCCATTAAAATTTCCCAGAATAGTGTTATCGTTAAGCCAGCACTCCGTCAAGATGATAATATTGACACACGCTTTTACTAGCGATGCGCGATTATGAATGACACTAATGAAATCTCTCGATTATGGCAATCATTCGACACATCCGAATGGAACACCTAAATCATTCGAATGGACACCTCACAACAACGAACTGCCACGAACAGCGGTCGACGAAAACAAATCGAAGCGCCCCCACTAATGTGTATTCGCCAGTCGACAAAATCATTCAAACCAGAGGCCAACTGTCCGACTTGCAAGCAATATTCAACCATATAGCTATAACTTTAAGTTGCAGCCATTACATATTAGCGATTAGCGATTCGAAAATCATTCATCAAACCTGGTCCAACTCGTTTATTTAATATGTTCCCCTGCTTTTCTCTCGGTTATTCGGCTGCAAGCAAGATTCATTCCTATGTTCGATATTTTACAGTATAATTCAAACTACAGTGGTTTTGTCTGGTTTCGTTATTCGAATTGAAATAAGTGGTCATCATTCGATTATAAGGATTAGCGATCGCTAATTTTGTAATCGAAAACATAATAGTATTTAGTAGTCGAGTATTAGTAGTCGTCAAATTATTCGAATCACAAAATCATTCACTATCACGCGCATCGTTGCTTTTAGCATAGCAAGAACCAAATGCAATATAAAATAAGATGCGTTCATGCCGCGTAAAATTAGTTATGGTAGCGTTCATAAAAAAATATTGAAACTTAAATAATTAATATCTCGTTAACTAATTAACTCCGACGGTCAAAACTTTGTATAAATATTACTATTACCCTAAGGTACCTAGCCGTTAGAAAGAGGCCCGCGGTATTTCTAAAGGCTAGCCCGACGGGAAACCTACTTTTCAAGTTTACAACATTGCCTTCTGTTTTTAAAAACACGTAAACATAACCTATAAATAATATATTTATTTTACAGGCTCACTTGTCACTTGACCGGAATCGTAACTTAAGAATTCCCAGGACCATGAAACTGATAAAAATGATTTACCACTGTAGGAAAGCTATCGTGACCTAAATAGTAGCACCATATATATAGTTCGCATTTGAGGAGGCTTTGAAATTACGAATCTTAGTGGCGTTTTCCCATACCTTTTAATATGCAAATGTCTAACATCTTTAGGAAAGTGGTGATTGCCATTTTTATTACACCCTATTGCTACACAAAGCGGCATTCTATGATAAAACGATAGAAACGTGAACAACTTTTTGTATAGATTTTGACAGATAATAGGTACCGGACACTCATTAAACACGTTGCAGCAACTATCTGTCCCTTCTGTAACTTATAACGGTAATGTAATCATGTACAGCGATAAAGATAAAAATCTGGGTGTCGTCTTCGATTACCAATTGTCCTGGTAATGCGTGTTAATGAGGTCAGCAGGCGAGTTTACGCAACCTTTCACTCTCTCACAGGGACTTCAGAACTTTCTGCCTCGCCACACCAAAATTACTGTCGCTCAGTCCCTTCTTATCCCGTATCATCCCAACCATAGTAAAACAAGTCCAATTTTTATGAAAATCGTATCGGAGCATGTTTATAGATGTATAATGAGAACTGCATACCAAAAAAAAAATTAATCTCATTTAGATTTTTAGTTTTGTAACCGTTCCAATAATGGAACACTAGGATTAAACATACATGTAAGATACTGTCAGTGGCTATGGATTTCGTTGGGAAATAAAACGATTGTATCCCTTTTTATTTATTGTACGAAGTTTTAAATCTTATAATTATTACTTAGAAATACAATTGCGTGTGTTATTGAGTATGAAAAATGATATAACATTTGCTATGTAAGGCAACATTACATTTGATACATTTCATGGTTGTGTTTTTGTGGCATAAACCACATCGAGTTTATTTATTTTGTTTGTCCTCTGCTTGTTTTAATAATTTTTTTCGCGGATATTTGAGAGGTGCTTTCTCAGTTCGGTTAGCTCGTATAGTCCCTGTTCCATCGTGACCGATTTTTTGTAACTCCTCAAGCAGCGGTAAGGATGTAAAAAAATTATCGAAATAAAAACGGTAGCTACCTTGTGGCAGCTTTGATATTAGATCCAGAACAACTGAGGCACTAACACCTAACTCAAGATGGGTATTTCCGGTACTAGCCCCCTGATACAGCTCACCATAAATCAAATATCCAAGTCGCGTACAAATAGACCAATTTTTATATCCAATTCTGATTGGCTTTCCATGGATATGCTGCTTAGTACTATGTTTCCCAAAATATGGAATCATAGATTCGTCAATGCTCAAATTTCTATCTCCAGGGTAATACTTTACCCATTGTGCATTGAGCAGATTCCATAGAGGACGCACTTTAGCAAACTTATCATTAGGACCAAGATTATTATTATCGGCAACATGGAAATAACGCAGCAAATCATCAAATTGATTTCTTGACATAATAGCTACCACTGTTGGAAAACTGCAGTCAACTCTTTGTTCCCAATACATTCTGTATCTCGATACACTGTTATATCCCGACAATAAGAGAATGGCTATAAAGTGTTTCATATCCGTTGTAGTAACACGGAATGCATGTTTACCCTTCTGAATCACATTTTTTTCAGTTTCTGAGCGCAGTAATTCGAACACGTCTTCATAAAAAAATAGTTAAAAAACCTGAACAGTTTTTTCCAAATTTTCCGGGTTTTCCAGGAAATCTCGTTCACAGTATTCTTTCTCAGCCTTTTCTGGAATATCTACAAACCACCACTTTCTTTTAACTTCAACACGTTTTCTTTTTGGCGGTGGCGGTGTTGCCGTCGACGAGGATATGGGCTGTGAAGGCTGCGTCACTGACGATGTGGAAGTGTTGGTTCAACTTCTTGTTCATCTCCAACGACCTCATGCACTATCCTAGATTCAGCTTGAGACGATCTAGTGACTCGAAGTTCAGCTTCTGATAGTAACTGAAGTCTAGACAAATTATTTATACTTGCAAACTCTTCGTCACCGCTATCTTCGTCGCTATTTTGCCAATTTTCAGGGGGTGTGATGAAAATATCAGCCGCAAACAAGCCGTCATCTTCTTCCAACTGAGAGATTATCTGATACACATTCAATCTGCAATAAAATAATATTATAATTACGAGGCAATACAGACAAAATAAAGTTCCTAATGTATAAAAATTAAATGTGCTTATGTTCCTACTGCTCAAATAATGGAACGGTACATAAAACTTATAGCTACCCTCAAATTTGCCTTTTTATTTCTAAATACGTATGACGACATGATAGAACAATACTATAACATGTTTATAAACCCTAAATAGTCAGTAGTATAATGTAAACATCATGATTACTTACATTGTCCTGTTCGCCATATTTTTCACTCAAAACTTACAAACACAATTATGTTTTCTAGATCAACAAAACCACGCGATGTGAAATGACATGTGTTCATCTGACAGCTAGAAATGTCAGTAATACCAACATAAAAACTTTACTTTAAAGACGCGTTCAAAAATTCTAGTAAAAAATAAAAAAAATACCCTTTTAAAAATGGAATACTAGGATGATATGGGTTATTCCCCTCATTGATTATACTGATGTTTGCTGGGTCAGCGCAGATGAAAATCAACTGAACAAACTCGAACGACTTCAAAATCTCGGGATTCGGTATATCTTCGGACTGCCGAAGTATGACCACGTATCTCAGCATCGCAGGAAGTTTAAGTAACTGCTGATTGGGCTTCGATTGGACTCTCATATCCTGTGTCTCCTCTATAATATTTTGTAGAACCCTCGTTACACTAACTTCCTGCGTGAGCTCCAGAACGCTCCACTGCAGCCTACGACAATGGGTTCAGAATCCGAGCCATACGACTGTGGAATGAGCTTCCCTGCACTGTCATATCAGGGACAGTCCATCACTAAATATATTCAAAAACCGGCTAAAGAAGCACTATCTCTCCCTTTCCAGTTAAATATGTATATACATATACATATATAAATAGCTAAATAAATCCTGTGACGTTGCCGCTCCGAATTCGACCCGAGCGAGATATAGCGCGTCGTTGTCAATTCTCCTGTTAAACTCTGACTGAGCGGAGACGTTGATACCTACCTATTATATTTTTATTCGCTAATGTTAATTTAGTATAGTGTTAATGGTTGATGGTTGTATTTCCGCCCGGAGCGAAATCTGAGCGGAGAAGTTGATATGATATTTTTAGTTAGTCCAAAATCAAACCAGCAGTAGGTACCATATTATTGTCATCTGAGCTACATAGTAGGTACATACACTCTGCATCTGCATTCTGCATCTTTGTGTGGCGGAAGTGACGTCTAGATAGGTTTATAATTGCTCGCGGACGAAAATCAGACCCAACAAAAAGGAATAACAAAGAATTCAAAGACGCGATGTCAACGACATCTACTGCCATTTCTAAAAATTTCATCGAGTTACACATAGGAGTATATCTATGCTCATTTGTAATGCCATATCTCAAAATGGTGTAAAACTAGTAAGTGTAAAACATCTAAGCAGCGAATAGCTCTACTCCATCTATATGTGGAGGGATGTTTTAGCTTTCTACAGGAGTACGATTTTTAGTATGGAATTGCTAGTTTTCTTGTATTATTAGCCTATGGTAGTACAATAAAGATCGCGTCGATTGTTATGGGTCCGACGTTAGCAGCGCCTCTGGTGGCGAGTTTTGTCAGTTTTTTTCCCCATTGGAAAAAATCATATCGGAACACTGGTAGCTTTGATAAGTAGCATAAACACAAAATACGATTTCGACACTTCCGCTTTAGTGTTGTATAATACCGGTTTTATTGTACAAAAATCGAACGTAATATAAACGAGTATTATCGAAACCTCGATTTCGCGCGTAACCGACATAGCTTTTTAGGGCTAACGCCATGAGGCGTAGATTTCATATTTCGCCCTTTTTAGGGCTAACGCGTGCGAGCAGGTTAAAAACGGACAAGAGTACAGCCATATAAAACTTTGTTGAAGAACTCGTTGATGAAGACTTTCGTATATACCTTCGAAGGGCTCCGGAAAATCCTATACGTTTCCCAAAACACCCGTTCCCAAAACACCCGATCCCGTCAATACATTTTCCTTAATAATCCGATTCCCGATATATGTGTCTCCCAGAATGTGTTTTCCTCAAAAGATACGTTTGGCTTGATATCCGTTTCCCAGAAAGTCCTAATCCTGAAACGGCCGTTTCCGTCACTACCTTTTCCTAAATAAAATCCGTTTCCCAGAATGTATTTACTCCAAAAAACACGTTTGGCTTGATATCCCTTTCCCAAAACATACGTTGCCGTCACTACGCGATATGTATAGACCACTATACATATCGCGTAGTGACATATGTGTAACCTCTTTATAATACCACTTCCACACCTCTTACATAGATAAAACTTCATACTGGCCACTTGTTACCTGATGGATGACATGTGTTTTCTTATTTAGAAAGGGTTGTCTATTGTTTTTTGTAATTAAAGTAAAGTCGATTAAATAGGGATATTAAATTTATAAAAGATTTCAAAAGGGAACAGATTCTTTGCTGATCGGTATTTACCGTTATAACTTACACACAAAAAATAAAACTAGTGGTAATTGGATGGGTTTCTAGGGTTCGAATTAAAAACCAAAACCCTTATAGGATCACTCACGTCTGTGTCTGTCTGTCCATCACTCACAACAGCTCTCAATCTACTGAGTTAGTTGAAGGTCAAAGAGTTTTACATCTGTACAAAACACTTGACAAAAATACCTGCACACGCCTTTATGTCTTGGACCAACGTTGTGTTCAGATATTTTTAGCCACGTATTTATTAATTAAAAAAGACTTGATTACCTATTTCGTTTATGGATGCCTGGTCGAGTAGCTTCTAGTATGTGTAGTTTTAGATAACAATAGGGGAGTTATCCCCTAAAGTGATCCCTTTTACTTTACCTATACATAGTCCTAAATATTACTTACGTAAGTCTTTGAACGGGAATAAAGATAAATCAGGAGCTCTTTAAGGGTGTCATGAGAAACAAATCTTATGGCATACTGATGCATTGAAAAACGGGGGTTTTGGCATACGGATCCTATAAAAAACGGATCTGTTTGCGTACGATCGTTTAAAGAAACTGTTATTTTGGAACATATATTTGGAGATTAAAATACTCATAAAACGAGAAATGCTACGGGCCATTTCTCAATTTTATTTTTATCAATTATAGAAAATATAACTCAATAGTCCTTAATTACATATTCAGGTTGATTATTATATTTCCAGCACCAAGTTACTGTCAACATTGTCAGGGTGGTACTAAGTTTGAAGCTCTGCAGTCCTCAGCATTTACCAACACAACAGACTGGCAAGTAGCCAAGATTCAGGAAATACAATCTCAGGTTTGTCTGTTTTTTGCCTGTAATAGCTAGAATGAGATGCTTAGATTGTCCGAAAATGTAAAGGAAATTGCTCATCATTTGCAAAAAACATTAGACATCCGCAACATTAGGTATCTATTATTTCTAGTGTATAACAGTGATTGTCTGCATTTCAGGGCGTATCTGGAAGTATACCAAGAAGTGTGGAGATAGAACTACAAGGAGACCTAGTAGGCACCGCCTGTCCTGGCGATGTTCTTTCTGTCACTGGTATTGTTCAGGTATTGTTCAAAAACGTACAAGTTCGATTATTTTTGCTTTCTTGCTCGACACTTCTCGGTTTTAGTCGCTGAAATCACTCACAATACATAAATAAGTCAAATGGTAACAGATTTATATGAGATGATATTTATCGGGTTTTGACACAGAGTAAGTAAATAAAGCAGAGAGATTTTTTTCATCCATGGGTTTTGACTTTGAGTCTTTGTTCTTTAACAATTAAGGCTTTTGGCACAATGAAATCAACAGAGTAGATTTATTTATATGGCGTTGTATTTTTATTGGAAATTATTAACGAGCCAACTACGACCAATCCTGTAGCATCTGCCAGTAATATTAGACTTTCCTGTACGGGGTCTCCAGGACAGAACTTTAGAGCCCCATCTTTCGTCGTTTCTGCGACTGATGTGTCCTGCCCATTGCCATTTAAGTCGCGCTACACGTTTCCCTACATCGGTGACTTTGGTGCCTTGGCGAATGAGTTCGTTCCGTATCATGTCGCGACGGGATACTCCGAGCATCGACCTTTCCATTGCTCTTTGTGTGACTTTCAGTTTGTGCATCATCCCGACAGTGAGAGTCCATGTTTCGCAAGCGTAAGTCATCACCGGGAGAACACTGATTGTAGACTCTAGTCTTTGTTTGAGGGATCTTAAAGTGGAAGACATCTTTGAGCTTTTCGAAGGCTGCCCACGCAAGTTGTATTCGGGCCAGTGGGTCTCGTCTAAGTTTGATGATCTGCCCTAGGTAGTTATACTCCTCCACTTGCTCTATCGCTCGGCCGTCAACTGTGATCGGAGATTGAGACATATCGGTCGTGCCCATAACCTTGGTCTTATCCGAATTCATTTTAAGGCCTACCCGGATTGAGGCGTGGCACAGATCATTAAGCATCTTTTCCAGTTCTCCTGGTGTTTCGGCGAGTATAACGATGTCGTCTGCAAAGCGGAGGTGGTTGAGGTGTTCTCCATCCACATTTATGCCCAAACCATCCCAGTCAAGGGTTTTGAAAATATCTTCCAGTGCGTTGGTGAAGAGCTTTGGAGATATGACATCTCCTTGGCGTACGCCTCTTTTGACTGGAACAGTCTTCGTGGAGCCTTGGACTTGCACAGTCATTATGGCAGAGTAGTAAAGACTCATCAATATCTGGAGGTATCTTTGGTCGATCTGACATCGCTTTAAAGACTCCAAAATAGCCCAGTGTTCCACGGTGTCGAACGCTTTTTCATAGTCGATGAAAGCAAGGTAAAGTGGTTTGTTGTTGGTTTTTCTGTATTCGGTCGTTCGGTATATTCTTCGGTCTTCGACCACATATTTACGATAAGGCAAATGGCCTTATCGTAAATATGTGATCGATGGTGCCAAATCCTCCCCTGAACCCCGCTTGTTCCCTTGGTTGGTACTCATCAAGTCATAAGGTGATTCTTGTCGTCAAGATTCGAGAGAATACTTTGTACACTTGACTGAGCAGTGAAATAGGACGGTAGTTTTTCAGGTTGGTTTTGGCGCCCTTTTTGTGGAAGAGGGCGACGATACTATTACGCCACTTGGTTGGTATTCCTCCAGTGAAGAGAGCTTCGTTGAAAAGCCATCGTAGTTCTTTAAGCACTGCGCGACCTCCCGACTTGAGTAGCTCGGTCGTGATCCCGTCATCTCCTGGGGCTTTGTACTTTTTCAATTGTTTTAGTGCCGTTTTGATCTCATAGGAGCTGATTTCGGGCATATCTTCCGAATAGTGCCTTCCAATTGGTACGCGCTTGTCACTAGTATACTCTGTTGTTGGTTGTGGCGTGTATGATGTGTAGAGTTTTTCATAAAATTTTGAGATAATAGTGAGTACTTCGGATATATCTGTAGTTGTTTCTCCCTTTTCGTTTTCGAGTTTGGTTAATTGGCTACTGCCATTAGTTGTCACCCTACTGAAAACCTTAGGACCTCTGTGTTTTTCTATGAGACGCTCAATTCTGTCTGTGTTCCTCTTTCGAATGTCGTGGCGTATCGCTTTGGATATCTTCTTTATTTATTTATTTATTTTTTATTTTTATTTTATTTATTTATTTCATCACCTTCATCACCTTTGCAGCTTTTGTGATTGTTTCGATGAAATGGTTGTATTTGTCGTCCATGTCTTGTTCGAAGTATTGAGCATCAGATCGCTTAAGCGCTGTCAAAAGCACTTTTTCAAATTCTTCATGGACGTGGCCGGAGTAGCAGTTGTGCCAAAGGTTTCCTGATAAGTTTTAATCTTTCGGATCTAGTATTTATCCTAAGGTGGGCGCGTACCATTCTGTGATCACTACCTCTTAAGTTGTTGGGGACTGTGACATCTGTGATCATTTGGGTTTTGTCAGCACAGATAAAGTCAATTTTGGTCTTTGTTTTGCCGTCTGGACTAATCCATGTCCACTTCCGATGCGGTTTCTTTAAGAAGAAAGTATTCATGGCAAAGAACTCATTAGCCTCTAAGTAGCTAACCAGAGTCTGACCTCGGCAATTTCTTGTCCCGTATCCATGTGTTCCAACACATGTTTCTTCGTCCGTTTTCGTGTCTATCTTGGCATTGAAGTCGCCCATAATGATGTTGAACTGAGCTTTCTTTCCAGTGTTTAGAGCCTTTGTGATATCATCATAGAAGGTTTCAACTTCCTCATCTGGATGGTCTTTTGTAGGCGCATACCCTTGGATGATTCTTAAGGTTTATCGTTTACTTACTCTTATGATGACATAGACTACCCGTGAAGAAATGCTGCTGACAGTGATGATGTTGTTTGTAAGCCTCTGATGAATCAAGAAGCCCACGCCACCTATCGATTCATCTTCTTCACCTCGGTAGAATAACACATGTCCTGAGTTCAGTTTTAGGGTATCTTCTCCACGTCTTCTCACTTCGCTTAAACCGATTATATCCCACTTTATGTTATTTATTTCCCTCTCTAGTTCTTCCAAGTGCGCTTGCAATCTCAGTGTCCGTGTATTATACGTAGCCAAGAATATGTTGGTTTGACAGCCGGATCTCTTCCAGTAATTCTTAGCACCCCTTGTTCCACCGTTACCATGACCGCTGTCGGAGCCATGAATAGTGGATCTGCTGGGGACTAGGGGCCGGGGCTTATTTAGACTTTCCATGGGGGAACTTTTGCTTTTATTTCACCACGCTAGCAAGACGGGTTGGTGAGTCAGTTCTTTTTGAGGGTATTTAGTCCTCACGGCCATTTTAGCCGCTTCCTCTCGGAGGTTAGTTAGTTACCGCCGCCTGAGGCTCGGCGTTGCTGCTCATTTTGCACCAACCGGGGGACACGAGCAGGGTATCTGTCGGTATGACCTACGGACGCGAGCAACAACTATCCCCCAAATTTAATCGCATATATAAAAATATATAAGTAGATAAATATTTTTAGAAAAATGTTGGAACACAACACAGATAAATACTGTATTATAGTAGAATTTTTTCGTCTGTGCGAACTCGGTCATAAATCATCGGAACAGATAACAGCTTTAGAGAGGGGCTAACGCGGCTATCGATAAACAAACGAGTCATCGTCGGTGCACTAACTAAACAAATTACAGAAGATCCGAACATACACACACACAGACACAGTTTCACAGTTACTTATTTCGTCAATGTCCACAAAACAGTGCGGGTCGCCATTGCCCGATCTCCAAGTCCTTTCATCCGACATACCATACGAAATTTCTTTCTACCCTCTTAATTTTATTTTATGACTGAGTTCATTCGCTTGACTTTGACCCTAAGACGTCCGGTAGGCTATAAGCTATTAACTCATAACAGTTGTTTCGACTTCTAAAGTGCCACAATGGAGAGTTTTTACGCAAACAATATTACGCCTGTTGGAGCTAATATTCAAAATTAAGCACGAGTTGTCATCAACAATGTATTGAAGTTTTTTACAGAAATAAGTGAAAATTCCGAAAAGTTGAATAGTATAAACTTCAACTGCCCTCGTGAATTTACTGCGTCAATATGTGGTGTGAGTGTACGAACTATTGATAATATAAAGAAAGAATGCAAGGATAGAGATGGTGTGCCTAAAACACCGCGGGAATGTGTCCGTCTACCTTGTCCCGTGACCAACTTGGACGATTTTGACAAGAGTATCATCAAAAGAATAGTCTCATCATTTTATTCAAATACCCTACAATAACCAAAGTGTTGGAGCAAGCAAAAGAGAAGATCGAAAAGTTCAAGTGCTCAGTATTTTCAATGCGGAAAATACTGTTGGCTTTGGGATACAAATACAAAGTCGGTCGTGCATTACTAATGGAGAGGACTGATATTGCTTGCGCACGCTTGAAATTTTTAATAAAATTGAAATCCCTCAAAGACAGTGAAGATACCCGCCCGAGAATATATTTGGATGAAACCTGGGTTAACCAAAATCACAGCCGTAAACGTGTGTGGGTTGACAAAGAAGGCGCAGGTGGTATGAACAGCGAAATTGGGAAAGGGAACAGACTCATTGTTTGCCATGCGGGTTGCGCCAAATATGGTTTTCTACCCCAAGCAGAGTGGGTATTCCGTGCTGTGAAATCGAATAATGAAGACTACCACACGGAAATGAACGCAAAAGGTTTCACAGAGTGGTTCGAAAAATTATTGCTCAGTCTTGAAGAGCCATCGGTCATAATTATGGATAATGCAAGTTACCATTCACAACAAATATATCGAGCACCAACATCTGCGAGTAGAAAGGATGAAATCCAAAAGTGGCTCCTTGTCAACAACATAGAATTCTCTTTGACAGAGTTGAAGCCGGAACTCCTTCGAAAAGTGCAGCAAAATAAACCAGAAAAAGCCTATTAGTTGGACCAATTGGCTTTAGAACATGTACACGAGGTAGTCAGTTTACCTCCAAAAACAGCACATTTAAAATTGCTGATGTAGAAAAATTACTGCACAAAGCAATTTCCAATGTATCGAAAGAAGATTGACAGAAAAATATGAGGCACGCTGAAGATCTCCAAACTGAAGATTTACGAAAATCTTACTTGTGTGAGGAGCTGGTGATTCACCTGAATGAAGATAGCGAAGATGAGTCCGACATAGAATAATACCAATAAATATATCTTATTTTAATACATAAGATATATTTATTGGTATTATTCTATATGTGGTAATCCACATACTTTTATTTTATTAAAAATTTATCTATCCTTTAATCACTACGTACATAATGTAATAATGGTCATTATAATGGACTATAGCAAAATTCGTAAGAGAATAAAAAAAAGGGTTCCCCTAAATCTATCGATACCTCACTTTACGTGTTCGGCACGGGGCGGAGCGGCGTCTTAGACTCGGCTTATCTTTGTTCGCAGTTCTTTATCGACTACAGTTACGCTCATCCATATGTGAAAACAATGGACTCCTATCCTGCGCATGAGTGCGACAAAGATATAAGATATCACTCTCTCGCCCCTATGATTCATGACCGAGTTCGCACAGACGAAAAAATTCTACTATATAAAATATAAAAAAAAACTGCTATGTACTTAATCAAATAAGAAACAAGTGAGGTTACATTCAAAGAGACAGAGGTACATACAGGTTAAAACACAGTAAATTATTTGATTGAACCTTACTTTCTACCCGTTAATTTACATGGGGAGAAATATGAAAACTTCCTCAGAGGAGACCTCAACGATTTGATGGATGATTTGCCACTGAACCTAATCAGGGACATGTGGTTCCAGCATGATGGCTGCCCTGCACATTTCCGAAGAAGTGTCAGAGAATGTCTGGACACAAATTATCCCCATAAATGGATAGGACGAGGTGGGCCTTTACCCTGGCCAGCCAAAAGTCCGGACTTAACCCCTATGGATTTTTATGTGTGGGGGCACATGAAGAGTCTCGTCTACAGCGAGCCCAATCCAATTGCGTCTGTCAAAGAATTGAAACTCAGGATCAGCGCGGCAAACGAAATTAGAAGAGCATTGACTACTGGTATAGTAAAAACTGGGCTTCGCAGAAGAATGCGAAGATGTGTACAAAACAGAGGACATGTTGAACACGAACTTTAATCTAGGAAGTTAATAAATGTTATTTTGTACAAACTTACCTATTGTTTTGCTTTACTTTCTAGTGCCAAAGAATAAATTAGGCTCAATAAGCGTGATTATTTTTACGTCCACTATCGCCTATGAAACTAAGTTTTTTCTACGAGATAAATAAGACCCTCAAGTGTTATATCTTGTTGGATAACTGATGAAACGTAGATATTTTGAGGCACATCTGCCAAACGTCTGCTATACATTTTTTCAGATATTCCTTAAAGAAAGGTAAATTGACTTTTTTTTTTGAACTTGCAATCTTCCAGGGCAACGTATATTTAGTTAACTTGCGTAGGATGTTGGTTACTAAGTTCCTAGAGCATCTTAAACTGTATGTAAAAATAAAAAATAATAATAATAAGTCGCACCAATTTCAAAATATCATATTTAATGGCGAAAAAATCGGAAACAAAAAATATATCTCGAAAATGTTTAGGTTTGGGGTAGGTATTTCATAGTGAAATCAGTCAGAAAAGATGTGTACTACACGCCCTTAACGGATCTAGGTCGACTTAACCTGTAACCCTGTTTAAAGGTATATATGTTGAAATGTTCTCGAATTTAAAATTATTATGGTATTAAGTTTGTATGGAAATTTCATTGTTCGCCGGCACTTAAGTAATCAGTAAGTAATAAGTTGAACATTGTTATATCCGTTTTTAAACAAAGTAGCTTTTAAATGGTTTTTAAATTGCTCAAATGGCTTACGATTTTTCCCAAATTTAGCAATAGCTGTAAGTCAACCTAAGAAATATTCACAGACCAGTTGCGCCCCGGTTTACGAAAGTTAGCAATTCTTTCAAGGTTCAGTGCATTATCTACTACAACCAGATATCTGTGTGAGATTTTGTAATGGGGTTGCAACTATCAACGTGGCGCTAGTATCGGTTGTTTCCCGTTACGTCAATGTCTCGTTTCTGTGTTACCAGTACGGTGTGTTCAATCGCCTGTCAAGTGCTGTGTATTGTAAAAAACCGCTACCAAAAAATTCAAAATGAAGTCGTAGATTACTTTCATTACATGACATTATATCTTTCTTACACACGAAAAGTTACATTTGTTGTGTAGTAAATAAATTCCGATAACCAATCATCACAGAAAAAGTCCCAGAAATTAGTCGATCGTTGAAAGTGGCAACTGGATGAAGGACTCAAATGCACGTGGCGCCATCTTTGATTAGCTTTCACCGGCCAACCCCATTGCCGTTTGAGCAATTTAAAAACCTTGTAAAAGCGACTTTATCTAAAAAGGGATATTACAATGTTCAAGATTTCTTAAGTGACGGGACCCTTCCGGTTCACTACAAGGTCTTAATCGAATTCAACAAGAACGTGCTTAAAAAGAAAACTGCTTATTATTTCTAATAATTAATATTGTAATATTTGTATCAGCTTTTAAAAGCAATCTAAAAATCTATCTGTGGGAGTTCCTTTGCCCCTTCTTGTCCCACATTGGTCCAAAGTCGAGAAGGGCAAGACGAGACTATGGCTTTTTTATATGCATGCATATTTTTGATGGGATCAAACATTCCAGGTTAGGGGCGAGAGCAAAGGAGGTGTAGATGGGAAAAGGGCAGCAAGACTACTACAGCTTTACATTGAAGCAGTGTCCATACACAGTCAAAGGAATCTCAGTAATCCGACGCTATCTTTCACGATAAAGGATTATTACGCAATACAGGTACGAACTCGTTACTAAAGCGGAAAAGATTCAAATATTCACTTTTTTATGATGACCGTAATCTCTTTGTACAGATTCTGCCCCCGAACATTCGTTTCATTTATCTCCCCTAGAAATTCCACCCTAGGATACTCAGCAACACGTGAGTGACACTTCACCCAGACCTGGGTGGATTCTTGCTCCCAGGGTAGCCGGAGGCTAGGCGTCCCGTTATAATTCTAGATACTATGTCCTTGCAACTAAATAACAATTGTCTGCAGGAAATCCACGCATCCGAGGACGTATTCCGGCTACTCGTCCACTCCCTCTGCCCGTCTATATTCGGCCACGAGGCTGTCAAGGCCGGGCTCGTGCTAGGGCTGATGGGAGGCACGGAGGTGGACAACGGGACGCGGTGCCACCCCCATGTACTGGTTGTAGGAGACCCGGGACTGGGCAAGTCGCGGTTGTTGCAGGCTGCGGCGCAAGCGGCGCCTAGAGGTGAATATCTACCATATCTATATTATGTTTACAGAATTCTTATTTACTTACATAGATGCACTTACATAATACTACCCACTTACTTCTTTTCTTTGTTACGTTCATCTCACCTTTTCCTTTTGATGATCTAGTCCAGACGCTCTCTCTTTATTGTTTTTGTGGGCTCCGGCAAAGTGGTTTTACTAACTGAAGACTTACGATAACTTGTGCCTTTGCCCGGTGGCGTTCCTTTCAAAGAAGTCGAAAAGCCGGGCTTGCCTAACAAAATTCAAATCAAAACTACCTTAAATCGCTACCATAGTATGTTCTCCATGTTTAGGGTTCCGTACCCGGAGGGTGCCAAACGGTACCCTATTACTAAGCCTCCGCTGTCCGTCCGTCTGTTACCATGAACCGTGATAGTTAGACAGATGACATTTTCGCAGATGACGTATTTCTGTTGCCGCTATATCAACTAATACCAAAAAATAGAATAAAATAAATATTTAAGGGGGCTCCCATACAACAATTCTTTCAATTCCACATACAAACTTATGAATACACCTGGTTTCGTGCGTGGAGTGTGAATGTAGCCGCACCAATAACTTTGTAAACAACATTTTGCTATGTAAAATCCAAACTATTCACTCCACGCCATCCCTACCATTCTACGGTGGTACGGAACCCTTTTGCTCGAGTTGGACTCGCACTTGACTGGTTTTTATATGTTCTAATATAATTTTTAACGCATGATCGCGGGCGTCTTTGATGCAATATAATTTGTGACCAGTATCCCATAAACACGGGAAATCGTTTTAAGTATAATTCTAAAACTTCTACAATTATTCTTTTTTTCCGTAATATTTGATGACCCGCGAACCTAAACCGCCTGATGAAACTATCAGATGGCCTGCTACCTGAGACCCAGCTCGGCTTAGGCTGATCTAGGCTGATCACCTGATCGAGGCACTGCTGAGGCTGTCTTCTCAGTGCGTCAACTGCAAGAGAAAAGCAGTGAGCAGGGCCGTCCCATGTACCTTTGTTTTATTGACCTTGAGAAGGCCTTTGACATCTCCCACTCGACTAACGTACTCTGTTTTTTGACATAACATTGGAGTGCGTTTGCCAGGAGGTCACGTAGATGCTGGATTTCAATTCGGGCATCTTGGAGGACTGACTGTAAACCTACAATTTCAGCCTCAAACCCTACGGTGTTCATCCTCGAAGTTAGCGGTGTTAGGCTCGACCTCAGATATCGGGCAGTTCTCGTGAAGGCATTGTTGTGTTTGTTGTGAAAGCTCGAGTACTATCTGTAAATTTGTGTTGCTGTCTGCTATTATTTTATCTAGTTCCATTATTTGTTTTGCTTCTGATAGTGAGTATGCAGTAGCCATATTTTGAAGTTCAATCTCAATTCGCGATATTTTCAGCTCTAGATCAGTCACTATTTTCGGATATTTTTCTGTCTTTCCTGTAGCAATCTTGAAATTCCTGAATCATCTAATTTATTATTTTCCGGTGTCTGGCATTTGCTAAGCTTCTATAGCCGGTTTCGGGTCTTGACAATAGCTTTATTTAATTTTTTGGATTTTTTAATTGTATTTTCTTGTTTTTAACAGCGGGGTAGTTTTCTTAGCTGTTGCTTAGTGTTGGAGTCATATGTATTTGCCCGACCAGTTCATGGTACAGAGATACAATGTATGTTCAGAGATACGATGTAATGGTACAATGTATAATTGTGCAGGTGTATACGTCTGCGGGGCTTCGGCTTCCGCTGGCGGACTGACTGTGGCGCTAGGACGGGAGGCGGGCGGAGACTTCGCCCTCGAGGCCGGAGCTCTGGTACTCGCAGACAAGGGAGTCTGCTGTGTGGATGAGCTTGATAAGGTAAGGCAATACTCAAATAAGGAAACCACGTCGGTAACCGAGTGGTGGCCTTCTGAGAGCCAACATGATTAGTCCCCATCTGTCAGGTCGGGTGACATAAAGAGGACAGATGACAAGCAATGGATGGAGTGGTTACACATGACTTAGTTTTACATAAATAAAACTAAACTACTACTATACTATACTATACTAATACTATAGCGACTATAGTTTAGCATTTGTATGGCAACGCGCAGAGTCTGGTAATGATGATCTACCTACTTCCTACATTTGTTAAGTGTGTGCCGTCACTGTTTCTGGTTCCCACCACTTGTTAGTAATAATCTCGCCTTTGTACATTTATTTTCCAGTTTTAGGTGTCTTACGCAACATCACCTCCATCTTACAACAGTATCTTTTTTTTTCGTGTATTCAAGTATGTCCAAGTATATCATAGGATAAAGGTTTAAAATGATGGTGATGCGTATCAGATGTCGGCGCATCACAGCAGCCTACTCGAAGCGATGGAGCAGCGTCGCGTCAGCGTGGCGAAAGGCGGCGTGGTATGCAGTCTGGCCGCGCGCGCCACTGTGCTAGCCGCCGCCAACCCCGCGCAAGGAAACTACAACAGGTACACACACCTCACAATAGTTCATCTCTCTCTCTCTCTCTCCCATGTATGCATCTCTCTTGTACTAATGCGTCGCCACCCCGTCCAGGTGGCATTCAGGGGCCAACAAAATTTGCGTAAGCTGTACCTACCTCATTGGCCCAGCTGATGGTATGTTAGAGTAAATACCCCACCAGCTAAGCCTGAGTGCCCATCTTAGTGACTTGACAGGACAATAGTATAGGAGTGGTATGTCATATTGCGTCAAGCCATACCATGTCCATAGATTACTTGACAGATCACGTAAATTAGATGGGCGTTCGGCCCATCTATGAGATGCGAAACCTAACCAACTGTCACTGAAAGACTTGGCCGAAGGCCGAGCCATGCGCTATAAAATACTTCAGAGGAGTGCAAGATCTTAGGCCTAGACATGTGCTACAAAGTGTGCGAGAAAGTATGTTAAATCTACCTATAAATGGGGTGCCAAGACCAAGAATAGGTTGAGGCTCAAAGCCGAACATCACGATAAACCGTTATACCACCGTTTAAATAAATTATTCATCCAACTTTTTACATTTCAGGGCCAAGACTGTTGCTGAAAACTTGAAGCTGAGTTCAGCCCTTTTGTCAAGATTTGACTTGGTTTTTATTCTATTGGATCAGCCAGATGAGGTATGCTTTTGCTATCCCATTATTTATTTTATCTACACACGTATCATAAACCCTCTTTAATGCGTCAAAAAACCGCACGTTAAGATCAGCATAATGTCTATTTGGTAAAAACTCATTTCTTAATTGAAAATTTGTACATTATTACCATAATTTACAAAAATTTGTCACATTATGACATTCAAATTTCGAACGCCGACGCCCGCCTGCGTGCGCAACTAGTTTGTCTGTGAAGTTGGTACTAAGAACAAGCTAAACAACTCAATGCCACAATGCCGATCAAACATGCGGTTCCTGAACACATCAAAGAGAGCTTATGATATGTGTATAGATAAACTAGTGTATGTAACTGTACATAATTAGGCATTAAAACTCTCGAGTGACATTATTATGAAACTCGCCTTCGGCTCGTTTCATGAACCCACTCTCGAGTATTAATGCCCTCCATTATGTAGCAGTCACATAAACTACTATTATCTACACACGTATCATAAAACCTCTTTACTTCGTCCAAAAAACGCAGGTTACGACCAGCATAATGATAAAATTCTTGGTAAAAACTCATTTCTTATCTGAATATTGATACATTATGACCATAATGTACCAAAATTTGTCAAATTATGACATTCAAATTTCGAACGCCGACGCCTAGTTTGTCTGTGAAGTTGGTACTACTGTACAAGCTAAACAACTGCAGAGCAAAGATCAATGCCACAGTGCCGGTCGAACATGCGGATCCTGAACACATCAAAGAGAGCTTATGATATGTGTGTAGATAAACTAGTGAATGTAACTGTATATAATTAGGCATTATGTAGCTGTCACATAAACTACAATTATCTACACACTTATCATAAAACCTCTTTACTGCGTCCAAAAACCGCACGTTATGAACAGCATAATGATATCCTACTTCAAATTTCGAACGCCGCCGCCTGCCTGCGTACCGCCCCTAGTTTGTCTGTGAAGTTCGTACTACCGAACAAGCTAAACAAGTGCAGGGCAATAATCAATGCCACAATGCCGGCATATAATTTAGGTTTGTATTTATTTATCCACATGCACTCTATCTTTACAGGTTTAACCTAATATAATAATGTAGTTTATGAAAAAAAATATAAAAGTATCATATTTTATAACTTATAATAACTACTCAAGCGTCTGGTAAATTATATTGATCTGAGTTGTAATATAGTTCAAAGTTGTCCAGTAATTCTTCTTTGTTCCAGAAAATGGACGCTATGTTATCTGAGCACGTCCTAGCTATGCATTCAGGACAAAAAGGGAAATCTTCAGCCAGTAGCAGTTTGCTCAATGTGAATATCAACACTAGTCAAAGTAACATGGACGATGCCTCATTGAGGTCCGTACCTATTCATTTAAACATCCTTCGACATAATAGTTAGGCAGGAATATACTTAAATTGTTTTGCGCTACTTACATTTACGTATAATTTCCAGCAAGAGGCTCCGCCTCAAGCCCGGCGAGTCTATCGACAGCCTGCCCCTAGTACTTCTGCGTAAATACATCGCGTACGCGCGTCGATACGTACACCCGAAGCTCAGCGATGAGGCTGCGAACGCGCTACAGAACTTCTATCTAGAGCTACGTCACAACCAGGAGGGAGCGGATGGAACGCCGATAACTACGAGGCAGCTGGAGGCGTGTATTAGACTTACTCAGGTGGGAAAGGAGTTCAAGCCTACGTGTGACCACTTAATTCAGATACCTCTCGCCAGTGAACTATATGACATGCAGTATCTGAGTAAAATTGTCGTGCTATAGCGGTTAGGTGCCTTGAAATGTTATGAAACTTCGTACCACGACATTGAATCCCTCGTTGCTCTCGACTGTGCTCGGGAGTTCTCTATATCTCTCGTTGCGCTTGCGAGACTGAATAGGCGGGCATGACAAAGGAAATTGCTTTATCTTGCTGCATATTTAATTGGTTTTGTATTTTTTTTTCACGCAATTCTAGGCCAGAGCGCGAGCGGAACTACGGGAGTTGGCGACAGTTCGAGATGCCAATGACGTGATCAGCCTTGTCAAGCACAGCCTCATTGACACGTTCAGCGACGAGTTCGGAAACATACAGCTGTCTCGCTCTATCAACGGCTCGGGAGTCAGCTCCAGGAATAAAGTGAGTAGTCATTGTACCGTGTAAAAATAAAAAAATGTAAAAACATATGTTGTAAAATGTAACAAGATTTACTGATTAACATTGCACAAACATAAATTAAACTATTGTAATAAGGAACTTGGATATAACAGAACTAGTAGGATTGCATCACGCGTCTGAAATAAGAGCGGGAGGTCAAACCCACAGTTTTATTGACAGTATATTACATGATAATATCTAGGGACCGAGCCCTGCTAGGAGGTTGTTTGGTCACGCGGAAAAGATAAAGCATGAAAACTCAAAAAACCTCGCATTTCCCAGTTATGAGATTTATATAAATAGATTGCGAAAAATCGCCAATTCTTCAAAATTCATCGAAAACTTTAGCGCCGTTTTCGATAACACAAAACATACATATATATTATGTAGTTACAAATATTCCTCGTTTAATGGAATAGGTGGCTCGGCCACGGGCTATGGCCTACGGCCTGCCACCTACGGTGGATACTTTAAATTTAGAGATCACCTTCTGACGGCAGATCACGAGAAATATTCGATACTTCGCGAACTGCTTTACTCAATTGATGAATAGAGGTCACCTTAGATTTCAGATATCAGATACGAACATAAAATTCTAATAAATCTTTTGTTTGTAACAGGTCAAGAAATTCCTTGACGCGTTAACAAGACGTGCCCACCAACTTGGTAAGAAGGTGTTCACAAGACAAGAGATGATACAGATACATAAAGCAGCGGGCGTAGCGGGCGACGCCAGTGATCTCATCGAGGCAATGCATGTGCATTCTTATTTACTACTAAAAGGCTCTAATACATATCAGTTGATTGTCTGAATAGAGATGAATCTAATTTCTTAAGGCACATGTGTTTGTATATTATGCTGGTGCATCAAAGACAGCTAGCTGTTGCTAGCTTACGATTGCTGACTTTGCTGTGCTGCTCACTCCACTGTCATTATTTTGTCATTATAATGTTTAATAAATTGCTGTTATGTAAATGTTTGCTTTAAGTATAAATTAATACCATTAAATACCTGCTTATTTAGCTTGCTTAAAACAACTGAAATCTCAAGTTGTAAAAAATAGGTAACAGGTCCAATATTACCATGGATATCTGCAAATGACTAGACTATTGGAGAGTGTTTGGTGCATTCCAATATTCGAAGCACCCTTATAATAGACTACAAAGTAAACAATATGATACAAATAACATCAATATCACAGTTTCAAATTTCACGAGAACTTTCTTGCTGGTACATGCTTGAGGGCTATTGAGACATGGCAACAAGAATACAAAGACAACAGAACAATAACAGAATTGTACATGGATGGATTCGTAAAACTTTTAAAGAATAAATTACCTACTTCATAGCCAGCGAACAAATAGAAATTGGAGATTGCTGACAAGCCAAGCAATGGTGCACATAGCATGGCCACAAACCTCTGTTCCATTCCCTCTGTCCGTAAAACTTCTTTCTTGAATATCTTAAAAGCAGATGTTTGAGATATTTCCTTGGCTGCAGTTTCAAGCATGATTCCAGTAAAGTTTAATAATGTCCAAACAAGTATAGCTTTTGTTGTCCCATGCCATAGGTATATGAACAGAAAAGTCCCCAGGGATGACATGAACTTTTGCACTGAGTGTGATAATTTGATTGGGAATATTGTTAAACACTCAATACTTGGTTTATAGACATATCTGAAAAGGATAAATTATAACATCACATCATGAAAAAATGTGATCATATTTTATCTCAATATCTAAGCCTAGTTTCACTAAACTCACAAACTATCATGGCTTTTTGACATAAAAGTTTTTAGACTAATTAATTCAAAACAGTGTTGTAAACTATCAATGTGATAACTTACTTTATCAAAAAATTATGAAGTCCAACATCAAAGTACCTCCACATCTGTGAGTATATATGCACCCTGGCTATGCATCTTGGTGCAGGTGGTGTTTCTATGTTATCCAGAGAAGCAAAGGATCCACCAATGCCATAGGCAATGACATACTTCATATGAAATTCCAAGCCCATCCACAGTCCTGCGCCACATAATGCCATAGTTGGCAATAGCTCCAGCAACTGAAAGAAACAGGTAAGTATAATAATACTTTGTCAAATAACTTGGAAACTGCTAAAAATAGTATGATTTATGTTATTGTTGCACCCATGTGATACCTATTTACAATAGTATAAAATAATTCTTAGCAGATATGACAGATACTATGTCATGTAGAAAAGTATGTATGTATGAATGAGTATGTCTCAATCTAACTCCTATCCGGGTAAAGGCCCATGCACCTCGGTCGGGACAATAATGGGCTACATTTATTATTATAATAATTATAGATAAGTATTGCTTAAAAATATACAAATACCTACTTTAAGATATTCTAATTACCTGGATCTGCTCTTGCAATGCCAGGAAATAAAAGTAATGAAAAGCCAATTCCAGTAAAAATATGTATGTTAGGAGTATTGACACATTACACAGAAACCTCTTGATCTTTCTAGATTTGTGGTAACAACGTGTGAGGCTTCTTTCAAACTCATCATACAGTATCAAAGGCCCACTATGTATCAATGGTAGATATAAAACGTAGCTGAACATTTTCACAATGTCTTCCAAAGGATTTTCTTGATGTTCAGTACCTTCTTCATTGTTAGCTTTTTCCTTCTTGTCTATATAATCGCAACAAAAGCTGATACATCTCAATTGAATCCAGCCAAGTGACACCAACACGAAATAAACTTCTTCTTCCAACACATCCCCATTGTCGATAAAATCCCAATATGAATACTTCAAACAGTTGTAGAATACAAGCAATATTAAACTGGTAAACCAAACTGAGATCTTCTTGCCACCCGAGAAAGTAACTGTACTGTAAACTAGTGGCTTTAATAAGATAATCATTAGCGGTCTGTATCCAATGCTCTTGAATATAAACAGCACACTGGATGTTAAGTACCAATAGTGCAATAGGTGAGGTTTTGTGTGCCGAACAACTTCAGAAACCAAAAACTGAAGAAGGCAGTAGTGCCACGTTATTTTGAAGCTAAATTTCCATGTGCTCCATTCAAAATCCGATACATCTTGATGTCTCGAAAGGAAATCCCAACCAGGTCTCAATTCATTTAATTCTGGCACTAAGCCAGTACTATTTCGTAATATCTCTGTAATTAAATAATCAATAGAAATAAAAGTTGTTGGTATCATTGACAAACTTTACTGTCTTTTACCTGCACAAATAGTAAATCCCAAAGTAAAAATAACGTACCTGTTTGTGATGCGAATAATTTGTATAGTGTGTAGATATTGGCTGCTACCCAGACAAAAAAGTACAACGATAATTCCATGATGTGAATTTGATGCATTTTGTGTTTCTTGCTATGCACTGAACCTATTGTTTATATTAATTTGATTTAAAATTTGGTTGTTTACACTTTACTAATTTATCATGTTTTTGTTTTGACAATTTGACATTCAAACAAACAAAACTATTCTTCATTCATTGGTGTTAAACATTCATTCGTTATCCAACTTAACTTTCGAAATTAAATCTATCGATCGATGTAACTTTTAAAATTAAATCTACCGATCGATGCGATTTTATTTAATACCAAATCTGAAATAGAACGTTGTTGGTAAATAATAAAAAAAAAACTTGTCAACATCGTGAACTATAGGGGGGACAGGAATGCACGGCCCAGTATGCCCGGCCCCGTAATGCCCGACGCCGGAATCGTGGGATTTGGGACGCCAATTCCGGGGCCGGACATTTCAAGCCGCACATTACTGGGCCGGGCTGTCCGAGGCCGTGCACTGCCTGTTCGACCCCGGAATGCCCGGCCCCGGAATTGTGGGACGTCTTTCATTGGCTGGAAATACTGGCTTCTGATTGGTCAAACATTTTCGATTTTATTTATTCGAACTTAGACGAGTCTAAGGCCACGGTCATAGTAGTGAGGTTTTTTTGTAAGCAAGTTTAACATTCACTGGACACATATCATAAGCTAAAAATTATTCATATTTGGTTAGTTTAAAATAAAAACAAACTAAATTCTGCAAACAGAGACACGGCCATCCAGCACGGGACACTACGGATGAGGAATTCACAGGTGGGGCTGGAGAAACGAATACCGGCGTCGTGAATCCGGCAAGCTCTGCGTTCCCCACCCCTCTGCCCACCTCATCTAACTTTAACTCGCTTGAAAAATTTGAGTCTTTAATTGACGTAAAATTAGACCTCATCAGATCTTACCTAACTGCGGTGATTAAGACAGAGATTGCCCAGGCAACAAGTTCGCCGTCCGCAGAGATAAACTTATTAAATAAAGAGGTGTCTACTCTCAACAACCGAGTCTCTAATATTGAGAGTGAAAATTCAGCACTCCGAACCGAGCTGGATGAAAAAAAGGTACAGTTAGAATAATTTTCGCTGAATGAGCTACAAGAGACTGTTTTGAAACTTAAGGCGCAAGTGAAACACCGAGACCAGTCCGCCCTACTAAACGATATTGAACTTACCTGTATCCCGGAATTCGAGGGAGAATCTGTGCTACATATCGTGACTGCAGTAGCAACGAAGCTTGGCGTGAAGCTGGACGAACGAGATGTAGTAAACGCGGCGCGCGTTGGGGCCCCCCGCACACCGGAAGCAAGGTCAGCTGCAGCGGTGGTGGCCAGTGACCAGCCTCAGAAGATCAGGCCACGGCCGATTGTAATCCAGCTGACGCGGCGAGCCATCCGCGACGAGATGCTTAAGAGCGCAAAAGTCCGACGCGGCACGACTACTGACGGTCTGGGCCTCCCACCTCATACTCATCAGAAAATGCACGTAAATGAACGACTGTCGAGAGAAAACCGGGTTCTACTCGCTAAAGCCCGTGAACTTGGGAAGCTGGCAGTTCATATGGACGAAGGATGGCCTGGTGCAGGCTATAGAATCCAAAACATCTAAAATCAACTATATACGATGTGATGATGACTTGCACCGTGTTTTTGGAAACCGCACCAGTCCTGTTAAAGTCTATTATACAGCCAATATAATCATTTTCAATTTTATAATAACAATTTTTCCAGCGTTTACTGGTCCAGCATTGTTTACGCGAGGGTGAATACGTTGCTACCGGCCGGCGGCAGTGACAAACTGGTTTCTATAAGGCCTAGCATCTCACAAGATACTCATCATTACACTACAAATCTAACACAACCTGAATATACCCGCCTTACGAATTATCACAGAATCTTCGCATAAACTTCCTATACCTACTTATCAAGCATTTCTGTCACAAAAACACATCTACATCTACCTAAAACCCAAGCTATATTGTACATATTACTACTCACATACCTATATACCACAATACCACACTTGAACATAAATACACACAGTTATATTTTTGTTATAAAAAGAGCTAAGTAATAACCTACTTACAATTTCATTCTGGAATGCGGGGTCTTTAAACACTGGGCACGATGAACTTATTGTAGCAATATTACAAAGATCGCCAGATCTTGTCGCCATAAACGAGACATGGTTGCGTGAAGGTGAATTAGACCGAGCCCCATCTATTCCTGGTTACCGTTTACGCCATGTAGCTCGCCCCACTCAAGTTCGCCGCATGAAGCGGAGGTATAGCCTTCTACATTAGAGTTGGTCTTCGGGATTTACCCTCACCCTGAATCAGAATCCCAAGTTTAACAGCTCTGGCTATCCCTTAGCGTCAAATCTTCAAAGATGATTATTATTGGTACTGCCTATCGCCCGCAATGGATGGGCTTTGATACATTTCTTGATAAGCTGACTGACTCCATAGCAACGTTCTCCAAATTTGATCGTATCATTCTTACTGGGGATTACAATATAGACATGTTGAATTGAGAAAATATCATGACAAAAAAAACTGAAGAAGAAGAAGAATTTCTAGAGTACGCTCGTCTTACAAACTGTATTACTGAACCCACACATTTTACAGATCACAGCGCCACTTTGATAGACCTTGTCTGTACCAATGCCACCGCTTCAAATGTTTCAATAAATCATATCCCAGACCTCGGCGTTCATGCATTATTGACAGTTAAATTAAAGGTGAAAAGGGATAAATATCCAACATTTAAAACCACTTATAGACCACTTAAGAGCATACCCATGAAATGCTTTGCATTATTTAAACGCTGTTGATTGGGATATAATTGCAAAAGGAGCCAATGTTGATTCAATGGTCGCAACCTTAGAGGGATATATTCTCGACTTGTTCGATAAACATGCTCCAGAAAAAACTACGACCATCAAAGATCGACTATGCCCTGGTTAACCAATAATGTCAGACTGATGATGCAGCTAAGGGACAAAGCACATGCAACTTATAAGAAAACCAAATCTCAAACTCACCAACAGGAATACTAATCTCTTAAAAACCTCGTAATAACTAGTGTTTTTGCAGAAAAGAGGGCATACTTTGAGCAGTTAGTAGTTGATCAGTTATGGAAAAAACTTCATGAAACGTGTGTTCCTAACTTCAAAAAACCAAATGACCTTCCTGACAACTTTGCTGATCCCAACGATATTATGTCTCATTTTATGAATATCCCCGGGGAAGATCGTGTAAGAATATCAGTGTGCTTAGTAGGAGTTGCACAGAGCCAATCGAATGACTTTACGATCGCGTTAATCGAGCATTCACTGTGAAAAGTGACAATCGAGTATTTGCGAGTGTGAGTCGCATTCGGTTATCACTATTCGATTGACGTTTACTCACCGTGAGTTGCGTTCCTTTTTTATTTTTATGATGGTAGCTCCGTAGCAACAGAATGGACAAGCAGCCAAATGACAAACCACCTTCTTGATGACCTATGCCGATTAAAAAGGTGCCTATCATATTTTTACATAATGACTTGCTCATTTCATTCCGTTTCCTTCCGTGTTTCTTGAATGTTCTGTTGCGCTTTCGTTTCTGTTGCGTTTTATCCGTGATTCTCTCGAAGACTTTGGCTTTTTAGGGTTCCGTACCCGAAGGGTTCCAAACGGGACCCTATTACTAAGACTTCGCTGTCCGTCCGCGTCCGTCCGTCTGTCACCAGGCTGTATCTCAAGAACCTAGCTAGCTAGAGGGTTGAAATTTTCACAGATTATGTATTTCTGTTGCCGCTATAACAACAAATACTAAAAAACAGGATAAAATAAATATTTAAGGGGGCTCCCATACAACAATACCACATACAAACTTATGGATGCACCTGGTTACGTACATGGAGTGTGAAAGTAACCGCACCAATAACTTTGTAAACAATATTTTGCTGTGTAAAATCCAAACTATTCACTCCACACCATCGCTTCCATTGAACGGTGGTACGGAACCCTTCGTGCGCGATTTAGACTCGCACTTGACCGGTTTTTTTACTTACTAATACTTTATGGAGTTTTGATACCATGTTGCACCGGAGTCACAGAAGCAAATTGCAGTGTTTCAAAACTAAAGATAGGTTTGTTAGGTTCACACGTTATAGCAGACTCGGTAGCCGGAGCGAAGCGGAGCGGAGCGAGGCGACCCTCTACTCCTGGCACCCCTCTAGCCGGAGCAGAAGCATCCCCGAGCATGTCACATCAGAACCAAATTGGTTGATTTAGGTCACTTGCTGTGTAAAAACTAAAGATAGGTTTGTTAGGTTCACACGTTATAGCAGACCCGGGAGCCGGAGCGAAGCGGAGCGGAGCGAGGCGACCCCCTACTCTTGGCAACCCCCCCTCCAACCTATCTCCTCCTCCAACTCCCCCGAAATCCAAAAAATGTACGCATTTTCTTTATTCTTTGGACCTCCATAACATAAAAACTAATGGTTTCCTAAAAAGGGGAGTAGGTGGGGGGAACTCCCCTCCCCCTCCCCCTCCACCCCTCCTCCCCCTACTCCAAATTCAATGAGTCTTATACAAGTACTTACCCGTAACATATATGGAGCAGTAAGTGTGCCTAATGTGCTGTATTATTTAGTGTAATTTGTTGAACCTAACCTATATCGTGATTTATCTTTCACTTCTTCATCAGCATGTTCGCCTCCACTGTTGGACCGCCAATTCGTGCGATCTGCTGCCATTCTCATCCATGTCAGGCCGATTGAACCGTAGCAGTTGATAAATATGTGGCTTTATATTTTCAGACACGGTGATCTGCTAAACCCACCACCAATGCAAAGGGAAGAATTTCTCATATAAAACGTTTGGGAGGCCTTGAATGCTTTATTAAATAGTGATGGAAGTGGAAGTGGTGATAAAAAATCTACAGAAAAGTGGAATAAGGTTAGGCTTCAAGTGTTGATCAGCTGGCTGAGGAATTCGGTGGTGGTTTATAAGCTACATATTTATGTTGACTATACGTACCTTACTTACTATAAGTATAATAAACATTTATTTATATTAAAAAACAATTTAATTTTATCCCGTTTTACAGTGGACAACATTTTATTGTTGCATTATTCTGACTAATTGGTCCCGCAATGCCCTTCGAATTATATCTGTGGTTGCACTTCGTTCTGTAACCTCGTTGCCAGCCTGGTACATTTTCATCGTGTTCCAGCCCTAGAAAAAAAACGAGTTTAAAATAAATCTAAAATGTAGAAAAATCTAAGTAGGTACAATAATAATTTGAATTGCTTTATTTGGTTATATACATACCCCTCATGGTTTCTTCGGTTTCTGAGTTAGAACTCGAACTGGGCCTTGGTAAAGCGATATATTTTTTGAATTCGCTCTCCGTTACATCTGCCAGAGGGTCGCTGGCAACACGAGCTTTGGAATGATTGTGATTCCTCACATGGATTGCTTGAAGCTTGTCTTGGGATCGAGCTGTCTCCAGCATCCTCCAAGCAAAAAATCGACGCGCTGACATGTGATTTTACAGTTTACACTATTCGTTAAAGGTTAATTTAGCCGCCCTCACCTTCAAATCCACAGTGAGAACTTTACTTTGCGAACGTGAGCGATCACAGAGTACATTTGTGAGCGATTCACCATTCGATCTGTCAAAATGATGACGTATTTATAACTCGCACTTGCAAAATCAGCGTAAACGCGTTCACTTCTCGATCGTCACCGATAAATCGAACGCATTCGATCGTGATAAATAGTGACAATAGTGCTTTGTAAACTCGCACTCACAATTTTAATTTCAAGTCGTTGCCGCTAGGAGGCGCTGGCTCAATGCCATACAAAACTGAGTTCGCGTAAACGCGTTCGATGAGTTAGAAAAACTCCCACTAAGCTCACAGATCTCACCTTTTACGAATACCATAGGTTTGGTCCTGGTGTTTTCCGACTTAAACAAGTGAATGAGCATGATGTCAGTAAAATTATTTTTAAACAGAACTCACACGCCTGTGGTATTGACAAAGATACAATGGATATGTTAATTCTCACATTACCACAAACACTTAAAATAATTACTCATATTCTAAACCAATCCTTGATTATTGTCCGTCCGACCCCAAAAATAAGTAACCCCAAAATAATGTCTGATCTACGACCTATAAGTATACTACCGTACCTCTCTAAAATTCTCAAAAAACTTGTGTACTTTCAAGTAATTTCATTTGCGGAAACACACGGCCTTCTTCCAAAGTTTCAATCAGGTTTCAGAAAGAATCGTAGTACAACGACGGCACTTCTTGATGTTGTTGACAACGTATTAGCGTCCCAAGACTCTGGGAATGCCACGTTTCTCGTCCTACTTGACTACTCTAGAGCATTTGGCTCCATCAATGTGGATTTAATTCTTTCCAAGCTAAGCTACTATGGATTTGAAGTAAATACTATTAAGTGGTTTGAAACTTACCTCAAAGACGGCAACCAACAAGTAGTCTTAACAAATAGTGACGGAACCAAAAATCACTTTCAAAAAGTCACCACCTGTAGAGGTGTTCCTCAAGGGTCCATATTGGGTCCTCTGTTATTTATTCTATACAGCGCTGATATCACAAGCTGCATTCACCATTGCAAATATCATCTATATGCCGATGATTTGCAGCTTTATATTGAAGTGAACAAAGAAGAACGTATATCAACTTGGTCCTCCAAAAATGCGTTGGTCCTAAACCCAAAAAAATCAAAGTTCATGATACTCGGCTCGAGACACCAGGTGAATACTATTGGCGATATGAATCCACAAATTGCTATATCGGGGGTACCAGTGGAGCGAGTGCGTGAAGCGCGGAACCTGGGTCTAATCATAAATGAGGAGCTGCGCTTTGACAAACATGTTCTCGAGCCCGTCAAAAACTGTTTTTACAGGTTAAATATTCTTTACAGAATTCGGAAATTCCTAAAAGAAGAAATACGAGTGGAGCTCTGTGAGGCGTTAGTCTTGTCAAAGCTTAACTACTGCATCACATTATACGTGCCGCTTTTGTATAAGCGCACTGAACGATTGGTACAGCGAGTGCAGAACGCCTGCGCTCGCTATTGTTACATCGTCCCACCACGTACTCATATCACGCCATATCTGCATCGAGCAAATGTTTTAAAAATGAAAGGCAGACAACAATTTCAATTTGCAGCGCTCTTGTTAGAGAGAGAGGGATACCTGAATACCTTCACGAAAAGCTCTCCTGGAAAGATTCCAATCACCACATGAACCGCAGCTCAACAAATATACTCTACATTCCCCGGCATCGGACTGCTGCTTTCAGGGGTAGCTTCAGATATCTGGCTACAAAATGCTGGAATAATATCCCTCCGCCAATTCATGAAAAAATTACTTTAACCAGCTATAAAACAGCATACAAAGCCTATTTACTAGCCCTTCAAAAAGCGGATAACTGAAGCTATCTCTGCAATTTGCATCGGCAGCCTTCGTTTCTGACCCCCAAAACTCTTGTATTTTTCAAACATGTTTGTACATTATTCATATTAATTATCATAATTACTGTGCCTATTTATTTATTTATTTATCGTACTTCATACCATTATTTACATGCCACACACAAACCCTATACTCATAAACCCTACATTTATATTATGCTATTTATTGTTTATATCTCTTATCTATGCATATTACGTAGTCTAATCAACACCGTAAAAACAATCACACTCAGTCACACCGGTTCCGACAGAATACCAGCGCTTCAGGTCCTCCTGTAGGCCCTGTAGCATAATGCTGAGCCGGAGCCGTTTCACCGTCGCCGTATACAACCAGCACACTATGCTGTTTTCTTAAGAAGCCATTTACATCACATAATATACCCACTTTTGTTGTTGTCCATGTGTATACCTATTTTTGTATATTATTATATCCCATTTTACAGTGGACAACATTTTATTGTTGCATTATTCTGACTAATTGGTCCCGCAATGCCCTCCAAAAAGTTCCAGCCCTAGACAAAAACGAGTTTAAAATAAATCTAAAATGTAGAAAAATCAAAGTAGGTAAAATAATTATTTGAATTGCTTTATTTGGTTGAATACATACCCCTCATGGTTTCTTCGGTTTCTGAGTTAGAACTCACACTAGGCCTTGGTAAAGCGATTTTGATTTTATTCGTTCTCCGTTACATCTGCCAGAGGGTCGCTGGCAGCACGAACTTTGGAACGATCGTGGTTCATCACATGGATTATTTGAAGTTCGTCTTGGGCTCGAGCTGTCTCCAGCACCCTTCAAGAAAAAATCGACGCGCTTACATGTGATTTTAGAATATAATAATAATAAATAATATAATACCTTGGACACTATTTAAAAACATTGATCTAGCCCCAAACTAGGATTCCCTGTATCTTGGGTACTAGACAACGATACACATACGTATATAGATAAATATTATAATTAGATAGATAAACAACCATGACTAGGGTACAAACATCCGTTCTCATCAAACAAATATTTGCCCCCACCGGGACACGAACCCAGGACCCTCAGCTAAGTAGGCAGGGTCATTGCCGACTCGGGCATTCGGGTCGCGAGTCACTGTTTTCACTATTAGTTTTAGGTTAATTTAGACGCTCTCACCTTCAAATCCAAAGTGAGAACTTTACTTTGCGAACGTGAGCGATTCACCATTCGAACTTTCGAAATGATGACGTATATATAACTCGCACTCGCAAAATCAGCGTAAACGCGTTCAGTTCTCGATCGTGAACGATAAATGGAACGCATTCGATCGTGACAAAAAGTGACAATAGTGCTTTGTAAACTCGCACTCAGAATTTTTAATTCAAATCGTTGCCGCTAGGAGGCGCTTACTCAATGCCATACAAAACTGAGTTCGCGTAAACGCGTTGGATGAGTTAAAAAACTACCACTAAGCACACAGCTATTTATATAAACTAAAAACAAGATGGGGTCAAGAACACTACCTAGTGGCAGTCCAAACTTAACCGTAGCAAATTTTCTAAGGTGTGCGTCCAGTTTGACAGCATGCATTCTATCGTGTAGGATTCATTTCACCTCATTTAGGTAGCATTTCAGTAAACTCAACGCCAGAGCTCTGACACCAATATTTTCTAGTTTATGCAATAGTAGTGGAATTTAAACGGTGTCAAAGGCCTTGGCTAGATCCTAAAATACTGCTAAAGTATGTTGGCTATGGTCAAGGTGTCTGCTGTTAAACTCGACAAGCTTATTCAAAGCATGGTTGGTGGACTTAGATTGGCGGAAACGAAATTGTCTAAGAGCTCAACAGACATCGTCTCCAAGAAATCTACAAGGCGTTTCTTAATTACTTTTTCTAGGACCTTTGACATGGTTTGTAATAGAGCAATTGGTCTATAATTCTGCCATCCTTTAGCTAAAAGGTCGTTAAGCCACAAGGGGTCGATTTTGAGTTATAGATACATACCATCATACTAGAAAACTGTCTTACAGTCATCACAAAATAAAAGGCCCGTTGGCCCAAACTAAATTCAACCTTATTACGTCAGTGTCACAGATGCTGTCACCGGGCCTGTTATTTAGTGAAGACTGCATTGTCGTTTTTGTAACTTTTCTATACCAGGAGATATGTCAAGATAAAAGTAGTTAAATACGATAAAAACTATATTTTACACAGCTAAAACGACTTCAACCATCAATACTTAGGTAAATGGCCACATGTAGCCCTTAACGCCTTCATCGTATAGAAATTATTTCACACTTTGCCTTGCTAAAAAAACGTTTGCACGAAAAAATTGCCAACAAGTGATTAGTGGTCACTTGTTGGTGTTTTTTCCTATATGCAAGTACTTTATTTATTTCTTAAAAGACTGTGTTCGATTCAAAATCGATACTCGATCTATGGTTCCGGAACGGCCATTTTGAATTTGAGGGAGCGGCCATCTTTGCAGTTTTTTGACATCTGACAGACGAAAAGCCCCCGCATGTGACGCGTATTGATTTTGGGCATTAAAATTAAATCGTAAGCCATCTGCAATTGTATTCGGGCTCCCCTCAGGATTGTCTTATAGCTGAGTGTATTGTGGTTCTCCGAACCAGATAAAGTTCGTATTTACGTAACACTGTGCGCGTCGAAGCTGGCCTGCCAGCCATACCTGGTTGGCTGAAGAACCTGTCTACCAAGAAGAGCCTAGGGTGCACCCAGGCCTTGCAGAGAGACAGGAGTTTGACGGGAACGAAGCACAGACCAGGTCAGATAGAATCTATTTACTTTAGCTCGGTGAATCGCCGACGTTCTTGCTTCTTGGCATCTGATCGCTACGCTACCTCGTAGCTATGGGCCCCTGCGAGGTCATCGGGTGCCGAGAGGCCTGAACATTTTGGTAGCAAGAGCGTGGATTCCTGAGATTTGCAGCCGTCAAGGGCTCCAGGAACCCACGATTTGGGACTATCAATCTGTAGGTATAGGCGGTTATGAGCTAACTTGGTTTTGTTCCTGTATCCACATAGATTGGTAGTGTTGTAAGCTATAAGTCTATTGCTGGTAGTAGACAGACAGATATAACAGTTTTCCCTAAATGACCAGTTGTACTGAGATGTGACTCAGAATAGTAATTACATTACAGGTACATTGTAGGTGAATTGAAATTTGGATTGAAGTACCAGTTACCAGTTAGTCAATCTATTAGTGGTCTAGTAATGCTAATGAATGTTTGGACATTGTTTTCAGTTTATAGCAATTTATAACTTGAACTAATATTGACTATCTGTGTGTGTTATATGATATAGGGAAACTAAATTGTTGTTTACAGAATTTGTGTAGATATAAACTCGGTTTCTATTGTTTGGGGAAATCAGCATTGTTTAAGTTATAGATTAGGGTTCCCTCGTTTGGGTTGTAGACTGGAGGGTCCAATATAATTGAGTTATTGCAAATTGTGAGTAAGTATCGTTCCGATCATGTCGTTATCTGAAATACAGAAGGGTGTTTCTAAGGAACTCAGATGGTTTTCCTCCGCACACGGTCTGATAGACCGTTTAGATAGGCATGATGTGGTTTTGGAGCGGTCTATGGACGTTAAGGAACGTTACAACAGGGTGCTCGAATTGTCCGCGCAGGCGGAATCAGTTGATGGTTGCGCACCTGACAGGCTGTCACGGTTGCTAGGGGATGTCGACCAGTGTATGGAGATGGCAGCTGCTATCACGCAGAAGGCTGCGGACATACGTAGACAGCGCGAGTCCAGCCATGGTGGTGACATTGAAGCACCTCTGCCGCATCAGGGATCGGGGACCAGGTTACCCGTTATAACTATGCCTACTTTTGACGGAGTGTCCGGTGAATGGATGAGCTTCATCAATCTGTTCGACAGTTTTGTGCACATGCGATCGGACATTACCAAGTCTGTCAAAATGGCTCAGCTGGTGGCAGCATTGAGGGGTGAGCCCAGGGAGCTGGTCGCTCATTTGACAGTTACGGAGGGTAACTATGAAACGGCCAGGCAATTGCTGGTCAGACGTTACCACAACAAACGGAGGTTGGCCGATGCCCAACTGAACCGTTTGTTTAGTATCCCGGTTGTGAACAAGGTCGGGGCCATACAGACGGAGGTTTTGAACCCGTTGTTGTCCGTCACCAAGGCCCTAGAGAATCTTGGACTTCCGGTTGGTGAATGGTCGTACCTATTGCTGTACATTGTACTTTCCCGCCTACCCGCTGACGTGCAGACTCGTTTCGAACAGTCTCACGGGAGGTCGGCCGAGGACCTGCCCGCCTTCTCCGACTTGGTCGGATTTTTGGAAGAGGAGGCTCGACGGGCAGAGAATTTGGGGTTGACGGTCACCCATCCTTCGGAGCCACAGAGAGCTGCCGGGAGCGCTGTGAGTAGGGGCCCTCCGACGAGGAAGGACCGCACCAACCGGCAGTCGTATGGGACTGTGAGTGCATTGACCCCACATAGTGAGACCTGCCCATGTTGTAGGCAGATTGGCCATGCTGTGGCCGATTGCAATAAGTTCGGGGAACTTAGGGTTGAGGGACGGCGCCGGATGGCCAAGCAGCGGAGCTGGTGTTTCCTGTGCCTCGGGCCACACATGGCTAGGGACTGCACGCGCACAAAATTGTGCGGATATTGTGGTGGGGCCCACAACAATTTGTTGTGCATGAACCGGTCCGGCCAACAGCCACCACAGGGCCGTACCCAGGGTGACACGGCATGGGGCCCTGAGAATTCGTTTGCGACTCGGAGCGCAACTCAGGGGCCAATGTCCCCACGTGCACAGGGCGGTACTAGGGTGCAGGGCCGCACTCAGGGTCATCACATGGGGGGCCCTGAGTTTTCGGTTGTGACTCAGCATCCGACTCAGCGGGCAATGGGGCCACAAGCACGCAGCCACCCAGGGGTGCAGGGCCGCACTCAGGGTCATCACATGGGGGCCCTGAGTTTTCGGTTGCGACTCAGCATCCGACTCAGCGGGACATTGGGTATGTTGAGCAGGCCGTAACGGGCGGGTGGCATGGGACACCTTCGAGCTATGCGGATGCGGCTCGGACGCCGCCTCAGTTGTCGCCCCGCTCGTCGCCTCGTCCTCGTCGGTCGCATGTGATGTCCCCCCCGCTCATGGAGCGGCCACGGTTGAATTCACGCCCACAACCCTTCGGGGGGCGTCGTAGGGTGGCAATGGAACCGGCGCGTGGGCCATTTGTACAATGGGACCCTCTGGCGTATAGCTGCCTACCTGATCGGTTACAGGCAGAGTGGGGCCCCGGGGGCCCTCGCTAGGAATTTGCGGCCCAACAATTTGTTGCCCCCCAACCGGAGACGGTGGTGTTACCGATCGCCTCTGTGCTTGTTTGGGATTTGGCGGGCAACCCAACATACGTTCGCGCCCTATTAGATTCTGGAGCTCAGGGCTGCATTGTATCGAACGATTTAGCGAAATGGTTGGGCCTCAATATAATTAATGTATCGCTGCCGAGGAAATTGGTCCCTGCTGGGGATTACAGGGCAACCCTTCACGGGTTTTGTGATGCCTCTGAACGAGGGTTTGCGGCAGCGGTTTATTTGCGAACCGTCACCTCCACCGGGGAGGTCGACGTGCGTTTGGTTTTGGCAAAAAGCAAGGTAGCGCCTATTCGGACAAGGATGACGATTCCAAAACTGGAACTGTCCGGGGCTGCTCTTTTGACCAAAGTTTTGAATAACACTCTAACAGTGTTGCGTGGGTCAGTGGTTTTGGAGGATACGGTGTACGCGTGGACGGACAGCCAGATTGTTTTGTGCTGGCTGAAGGCTTCGGTCCATAACTTAGAGGTTTTTGTTGCGAACCGTGTCTCCCAGATTGTGTCGTCTGAGGTCCCACTGACCTGGAGACATGTACCAGGAGAATTGAACCCGTCTGATTGTGCATCCAGGGGATGTCGGGCTCCTGAACTCGAGCTCGTTGCTGATCTCTCGACAGAGGCTTTCATTGCTTGTTTGGATAGGTTTGTTTCTCGAAGGGGACTTCAAACTTTGATCCGCTCTGATAACGGCACTAACTACGTCGGTGCGGAACGATACTTACGAGAGATAGTCAACTTTTTGAATGTAAATAAAGTGGATATTGGAACGGCCCTCTCCCGTCGGGGTGTACAGTGGACCTTCAGCCCACCGAGTTGCCCCCACTGGGGTGGGATTTTTGAGGCCGTAGTTAAGTCAGCGAAGACGCACTTATGGCGTATAGTAGGTCAGACCGCGCTGACTTTTGAGGAGCTCGCGACATTGTTTTGTAAGATCGAGGCCGTTCTCAATTCGCGACCGTTGTGTCCGCTCAGCTCGGATCCAAATGACCTGGAGGCTCTGACCCCAGGCCATTTCTTGATAGGACAGCCACTTAACGCGTTGCCCGAGCACCCCTTCGAGGGAGTGAAATTGTATCGGTTGTCAAGGTATCAGATGTTGCAGCAGTTTACTCAGAATTTCTGGAAGCGTTGGTCGCTCGAGTATCTGCATATCTTACAACAGCGCCTTAAGTGGACTGACAAAACCAGCCCCCCTAGTGTTGGTGACCTCGTGCTGGTTAAGGATGCTAACCTACCGCCACTACGTTGGCGCAGGGGGCGCATTGTTAACTTGTTCCCTAGCAAGGACGGGACCCCCCGGTCTGCAGAGGTTCTAGTAGGAGGCTCGGTACTAAAACGAGCGGTAGCAACGTTGTCTCGGCTGCCCGTAGATTAAGGGACAGGTGGGTGCCTGTCCGGGCGGGTGATTGTTCGATTCAAAATCGATACTCGATCTATGGTTCCGGAACGGCCATTTTGAATTTGAGGGAGCGGCCATCTTTGCAGTTTTTTGACATCTGACAGACGAAAAGCCCCCGCATGTGACGCGTATTGATTTTGGGCATTAAAATTAAATCGTAAGCCATCTGCAATTGTATTCGGGCTCCCCTCAGGATTGTCTTATAGCTGAGTGTATTGTGGTTCTCCGAACCAGATAAAGTTCGTATTTACGTAACACTGTGCGCGTCGAAGCTGGCCTGCCAGCCATACCTGGTTGGCTGAAGAACCTGTCTACCAAGAAGAGCCTAGGGTGCACCCAGGCCTTGCAGAGAGACAGGAGTTTGACGGGAACGAAGCACAGACCAGGTCAGATAGAATCTATTTACTTTAGCTCGGTGAATCGCCGACGTTCTTGCTTCTTGGCATCTGATCGCTACGCTACCTCGTAGCTCTGGGCCCCTGCGAGGTCATCGGGTGCCGAGAGGCCTGAACAGACTGATAACTGTCATTTTATTTAGATATTAAGATATAACAGTCTAGGTATTTTTGATAAAATTATTAAATAGATATAAATAAATGTAATATGATGAGTTCCTAGACACCCTTTAAAACAATTTTAGAATTGAGTTTAGGCAACAAATAATGTCCACCAAAATATTGTTTTCCTACCCAAAAAGGCTAAACCAAAAGTTGCAGAAAATATCAGGGCAAAATACTGCGGTAGCTTAGGTGAAGGGTAAAGTCGATGTAATCTCGATGATCTAAGCTTCTACGGTAAATTTCCCTATTCTCAGATTACATTCTTTGACACCACCTTAACCGTAGTCCACCCACCACCACCTATACTACTAAATCGATCTTGGCTTTTATTATATCACTAGAAAGGAAATTTTATGTTGTTTTTAAACATATCTTCATTGATTGTTTCTTACAATTTAGTAGTTGTAGTGATTTAGAGGCTAGAACTCACCGCGGGGCACGCGCCATGCCACCCGCGGAGCGCGCGATCTGCGCCAAAGCAAGAGACCCTAAATACGAGAGTATAACGCGTAAAGCAAGGGAGGGTAATAATGTGTGTAGTTTTGTATTTTTCTTTTTAAAATTTCTATTTTGACGGACTAGTGAGTCCTGGGCCCAGTTTTATAAATTTCTTGTAAATAAACCAATATTACTACTTAACATTCGTTTCATTTATTTCTTTACTCATGCCGCATGTTTAATAACGTCACTAAATATTGGATATTTTGATCACAAATACATAACTAAAAGGTCGTTTTAGTTGAGAGTTTCACGCTTAACTAACTTATAGTGCAGTAATAGTATCTAAGATATAATGCCCTTGTAAACAAATAAAATAACGCTTAAGCCACAAAGCTAGTCTACACAACTGCTAGTTAAAGAACTGAGTGAATTTTAAGGTAAGGTTTTATGGGTATAAATCTAATCAATGCTTGACTAAATCCCAGAAAGTATCTCAGCGCTTTTTTAGTCTAGGAATTGAAAATAATTTTTAAACCTAAAAAATCTAGATAGATGTTAACGGGTTGTCTCGCGAGTGGTTCAAATCACCGTTCCATGCCGTAAATTGCTACATTTATTTTTTATGTTGCAAATCAGTATATTTAGGAAGGACGACTTCTAAAAAATTCTAGGGGAGTCTTACGGCGTAGGCATAGGACCATTAGATAATTGAGATAATTAGAAAAATAAGTGACACAACTCACCTCCATCCTGTTCCTGACCACCAACTTCGAATTCATCGATGTTATTAAGCACCTTCTAAAAATGAAATTCCCTATTTTTTCCAGCAACTAATAAGGACGTTTCCTTTAAGTTCACAGCTTTATATACCTGTAAGATCATAGAAAGAATCGATATCAAAATTTTGTCCAGAGATCTCATTAATTCCAATCCACGACTGCGAAAATTAAATTTTCGTCCAAATCTTTCATTTCGGCGCAATTTCCCACTTCCCCCCCCCCCCCGCATTGCAGTAAGGGTCTCCAGATTGGGGTTTTTTTTCGCAATTTTGGGGAAAATTTATAGGTTTGGGGAACTTTTGGGGAAGCGGAAAGCTTGGGGAAATTTTTGGGGCAGAAAATTTTGATACCGGGGAAAAAGGGGAGTTTTTTTTGTTGATATTGAACTGCTAAGCTAACGCCATCTCTAAATAACTAATTGTAATAAGCAGGGCCACCGAGAGGGGGGGTGTGACGGGTGGGTTTCCCCCGGGCCCGCAGTTTTCAGAAGGGCCCGCGATTTTCCGAAAAACCTTCACTTTAATGGCGATTTTGACTGTTTGCATAGAATCAATCCTTTCAAATTTTCGCGCCCGAAGAGTAACGACCAATGAGAACGCGCTATTGGTTTGTGGAGCTGCGCGCGCTTTTCAGCAGTCATCGTCAGTGTATTTCGTTCGAAAACGTTCTCGCGCGTGCGCGATTGCGTTTCAACCGTGCAGTACTCAGGGATGCCAACCTTACACTCTTGCCATAAACTTTTGAAGTGAAGTTGCTGCAGTTGGCATCACTGGTCTCAGTCATCTGTGTCCTGAACGCCGAAATAAAGTCGTGCACGTTCGAACACGTTTTGTGACAGTTGCGTAGAGATAATAATTGTACGTTTTGCCCTCGCCGCTAATTTTCCTGTTAATTTTACCTTCCGAGCGAAAATGGCCAAGGCTTTACTGACGTTTTCAAGTGTATTTTAACGAAACAAACGTAAGTATTGTGATGTCAAGTGCGCATATTTCCCTCATTAACAATATTTACTTTTCTTTAATTTTATTAAAGTTTTTAAATTGTTAATATTTACGTGTTGTATTATTTATCGTTTTTGATTTTTATGAAATGAAGCTATTTAATTTATGATATGTAAAAAATGCTCTTAATACATAGATTATTACACTGGTAATTTAAGATAAATTTCTCAAATAATGATCTAAACATTACGAATTAAGCTTTTATAACATTTTATATTATCTACATATAATGTCAACTTTGAAAAATTGAAATTTTTAATTGTTAGTTTCGGAAAGTAATATTATAGTGTGCTTGCCATCTCCTCAAAAGCTGTAGGTGACGACAGTATCTGCTCGAGAATGATAAACAGCATCCTTGATTTCCTCCTACCTGCCATTACACACATTGTTAACTTCTCTCTATCTCAGTGTTCTTTTCCTAATGTGTGGAAAAAGGCGTTAGTTATCCCTTTTCCCAAAACCTCAAATCCATCTTCATTTAAAGATTATCGTCCAATATCTATCCTGCCTTTCCTTTCCAAAGTCCTTGAATCGATTGTCCACACTCAACTCTCCTCCTATCTTTCCTCTAACAGGCTGTTGAATCAATTCCAGTCCGGATTCAGGCCGGGACATAGTACCGTCTCGGCCTTACTTAAAGTGACCGATGACATTGAATCAGCAATGGATATCAAGCAGATCACTGTGTTAGCGTTACTAGACTTTAGCAGTGCCTTTAACTGTGTTGATTTTGACATCCTCGTTGAGATACTGAAGTCCCTGAATGTCTGCTCGGCCGCTGCCAGCTGGTTCGGCTCCTACCTGAGAGGTCGTCAGCAGCGTATTAAGTCCGAGGAGACTTCCACGGAGTGGTGCGACCTTTCTTCTGGAGTTCCTCAGGGTGGTATCCTTTCCCCTCTTCTTCATCAATTCCATTTCGGATGCCATTTCTTCTTCTTACCATCTTTATGCCGATGATCTGCAAATCTACCGCCATTTCTCTCCAAGTGATATGATTTCTTCTGTGGGTGCATTAAATGACGATCTCGAGAACATCAGGGGCTGGGCTCTGTCTCATGGACTACTTGTCAATCCCAGTAAGTCGCAAGCCATGATTGTCGGCTCCAGACACTCCCATAGTGTATTACAGCATCTGCCTCTTGTTCCTGTAACTTATGATGGAACCATAATTCCGTACAGTACTAAGGCAAAAAATCTAGGAGTTATCTTTGACAATCAGCTTTCATGGTCTGCTCACGTCTGCGAAGTTAGTAGACGAGTCTTTGCCACATTTCACTCCCTCAGGCGCCTTCAAAACTTTCTGCCTCGTCATACTAAAATTACTCTGGCCCAGTCTCTTCTCCTTCCTCTCATTGATTACGCAGATGTCAGCTGGATCAGCGCGAACGAAGAGCAACTGAACAAACTCGAGCGACTTCAAAATCTCGGGATTCGGTTTGTCTTCGGGCTGCGTAAGTATGACCATGTCTCCCAGTGTCGTAGGGAACTGCAGTGGCTTCCAATTCGTCTTCGCCGGGATACCCATGTTCTCATTCTACTCTTCAATATTCTGCACAACCCTCGCTACCCCAGCTTCCTGCGTGATCGGTTTGAGTTTCTTTCTTCGGATAGGTCTCGGAGATCAAACATTCGGTCGCTGCTTGCAACTCCTCAACACAACTCAGTCGCATATGGGCAAGGATTCAGGATCAGTGCTATCAGGCTCTGGAACAAGCTCCCCAGTGCCATCAGGGACAGTCCGTCACTTAACGTTTTTAAGATTCGCTTGAAAGATCATTACCTCTCTCTTCCATAGTATGTATATATAATTTGTATATGTATTTTATGTATGTATATAACTTGTATGTGTATGATATGTATGTATGTATATAATATTATATAAATTAGGTGTAGTAGTAGTATTAGGTATATGTACCTACTTATATTATTATTGTGTATGAATAATTTTGTTGTGCAAATAGGTTTTACTCTCACAATCCACTTTCCTTTCCTATCTGGGTTTGCTGGTAGAAATCTCTTTTATAGAGATAAGCGCGCCTCTTGTACATATATCTTTCTTTGTATATCTCTGTATGTTTGTTTTGTGCAATAAAGTATTCATTCATTCATTCATTCATTCATTAAATATTAAATGCATCATTAATAATCAATTAAATAACTATATTTTTCAGTTAGCCAAAATGTATCAACTGTACATGAATAAATGTTAAGGTAATCCAACTTCCTCTAAAATTACTTGTTAATCATGATATCTAATTGTTTATTATGAACTTAGTTAATATAATATATAATATAATATGTAGTAAAATAATAATAATATAAACTATTAGTACATTTAAATCCACAAATTAAAAATAATTACATCACAGTCGGAAATAGCTGATTTATTTGAAGGGAAGGGAGGGGGCCCGAACATGGATACCCCCGGGCCCTGATTTTCTCTCTGCGGCCCTGGTAATAAGGTAAATATTATTTAGCATTGGTGTCGGGTATCGCGCACGCTCAGCGATCTCAGCGAGAGAGGCGCATGTGGGTCTGTTCGACCGTTGAACATTGGCATGGATTTATCTCGCGCGGCTTCGACGATTTTAGATGAACATAATAGTAGAGCCTAAAAATGGAGACTGTGTTAGATTTGAGCCAAGCAAAAAATGCTCACCTAATTTAGTTGAAGTTTGTAAGGCCAAACAAAATGATGAAGATTTAGCACTTATGAGTGTAATGAATAAATGTGGTTTAACCCTTTCGCTTGTCTGCTGGCCGGAAAAGATAAATTAATGACACAACAATTAAGGCAAATTTTATGTTTTTTGTGATTAAATGAAATATGTTATGATGTTTCATTTTAAACAATCTAAAAAATAATAAATAGGTAATTAAAATAAATGGATAGTTTAAGATTCTTGGGGAAAAAATGCAGAAATAGTATATTTTTGGGGTTTTTCTTTTCCTCATATGGAGAAATTGCAAAATCTCTATCGGGAGACCCTGGTTGCAGTCCTCGCAAGTCGCGGAAGGACTTTGTTAACATCGTGCATTCATCACCTTCTAGCGTTGTATGCAGTAAGTATTTAGTTTAGATTTTTGTTTTATACCTAGTTAGAATACCTAGTCGCAGACCTATTGTTGATATTAACATTCGATTTATAATTTTATTTGGGATAGTAAATAAACCAGTATTAACCTCAAAATCTCATTCATCTCCATTACTTTACCTTCCGTTCCATCCTTTTTTTGCCTGGATAGTAATGAGCACTTTTGGATGTGCTCTAAGCTTATGAGATCGTATTTAGAAGGGAGGGTTCAAAAAGCTGACATTAATAGGACAAAATCGTCAGGTTCTCAGGTGAAGACGGGAGTCCCACAGGGATCTATTTTGGGGCCGTTTCTTTTCCTCGTGTATTTAAATGATTTGCCATTCATGGTAAAAAACATGTCAGAGATAGTATTATTTGCAGATGACACATCTCTAATTTTTAAATTAGGAGGCTAGAAAATTACTGACAGGAAACAAATAATGCTCTCTCGCGACTACTAGACTGGTTTACTGCCAAGAACTTGCTTCTAAATTCAAAAAAGACAAAGTGCATAAAATTCACTTTACCTAATGTAAGGCAAATTGACAGTAATATTGTATTGGGCAAAGACAAACTAAAACTAATAGATGAAACTTTATTTCTCGGCATCACTATTGAGGCCAAACTACAGTGGGGTCCCCATATTGTAAAATTAGCACATAGACTTAGCTCCGCAGCATATGCAGTTAAAAGAATCAGGGAATTGACTGACGTTGCAACTGCTAGGCTTGTATATTTTAGTTATCTCCATAGCATTATGTCCTACCTATTGCAGCGTGAACTCGGAGACGTCGTTTTAAGAATCCTTTGTAATGCTAATTTTTATTTCGATTTTATTGGGATACAGGCTGGTTGATGTTTTATAAGTTTATGCGAAATTGAAAGTCGAATTATTCTAGATTCTTATTGGTAGTTGCCAGTTTTGGCAGGACTGGAAAAATTGATTTTCATTGAGCTGTTCCAGTCGAAGAGATTTTGACACATTTTTTTCGTTTGGCCAGTTTTGTTCGCGTTGGGAGTTGTCGTGTGAATCTGTGTTTTGGGCAGCCTTGACGCAAGAAGAATGAACCTTGGGCAAGAATTGATGCCGGCCTAAAAGATTGCTGGCGTTTTCCCGATGTTTCATCCGATATTTCATCTGAATTCAAAGGCCAGACGTTGGAAGCGATCTGGGTATGTATTTGATGTTTATATTCCGTGGTGGCATTTTGTCGTGTTAGCGTTATTCAGGTACTTATCATTATTTCTTATTTGTAGCTTTTGGTGGAGAGCTGCGCATCGAGCCCCCATATTTAAAACCGACACCGCGGACGCCTAGTTCTCGGCAATGCGTGGCGTACATGAATGAGGAAGTTGGAAGCCGGCTTCAGGAAATCCCGTATTTTTGACCCAAACCATATTTTAGTTTATTTGAACTGTCGTATGTATATTAATTTTAATTTTGTTTCTTAGCGCGGCTTCTCTCAAATTCAATCTTTGAACAGGGTTATGTCTTCTGTTCATTATATTTTCATCTAAATTCCTAAAGGCATTTGCACGCCACTGTTAAAGATATTTTCGGCATACTTATTGGGCAATCATTCATATAACCCCTCATCCATTCCATACGCACTTCATATCCTCCACATACAATCATTCCATTTTCACGTCGAGTCCTGGTCAAAGTGCGCAAACAGCGTCAAAAGCGAACGAACCAGCAAATTCAGTGTTCTTTTGCAACATAGACAAGTTCAGTTTGTTATTTTTTCTGGTTTAATTTTAGGTCCTGGACACCTTGTTCGACATTCGGTTCTCATTCATTATTTTGTTATAAACTTTTGATTCTACGGCATACTACGGCATACGGGAACGGGCTGCTGACATTGAGAACATCTTCATTTTGCAGAAGAGAGCGATCCGATTTATTTACAAGCTAGGTAATAGAGAGTCTCTGAGAGATTTCTTCAAAGAAACTAACATCCTAACAGTTGCAAGACAATATGTGTATGAAAACATAATGTATGTGAGGAAAAATATGAGTAGCTTTGAAAACATTGATAGCCGCCACAATGTGCAAACTAGAAATAAACATAAACTTTCTTTTCCAATTGTCAGACTTTTGTGAGTCCGAAAATTGGAAAAGAAAGTTAGTTGTTTTTTTATGGGACACTGTATACGTTTCTATAATAAAATTCCGCAAGAAAAACAAAACTTAACTGAAGCTCGATTCAAAAAATGTATAAGGCACACTTCGTGCACAAAGGCCTACTACAAAATTAATGATATTTTACAAGACACCGACGTCTGGAATTAAACCAGTTCATTGCACCCTAAATATTATGTTTCCATCATACCTTTCTTAATGTTATTTTTCTTGCTTGTTAAAATTATTCTTGCTTGATTATGTTATCACGTTCATTAAGTCTCAATTTTTGTGCTATTATGAATAAAAATCTTTGAACTTGAACTTGAACTTGTGAAAGATTTTTTTCACACCTTTAATCCGGAAAAGTAAGTTTTGCTCCACGACGAGAGAGAGCAAAATGCTACTTCTGTTTAAGCTACTTTTTTTAATTTATTCATTGGTATTTACGCAATGTGCCAATTGAACACAGATCTTAATAAAATAATCGATTGTAATTTCATCGTAATCGATTAAAAACGAACAACTTTCAAAGTTTAACTTTGACAACTTTATATGAAAATTTATGATTTTTCCGTAATATTTAAAAAAAATGTCACAATAAATTATATGTTTTACTTAAATCAAAAGTATTGATGACTGTTATTGTGATATAATGAATATTGATATCCGATACCATTGTAATATACCATTCGATTATTTTTTCACATTGGTAAAAATATCAAGGGAATATTTAATCTGTGGTGACCTTTCCCTAATCCTTCACAATCCGCCACTATAAAAAATAAAGTTTTGTTTTCGTTTACTTTAAAAGTGGTAAAAGTATAATTCAAAATATATATCATTATTTTAGAGCATTTTATTTAAATTTTCTTCACAGTCGGAGTGAAAGTTGTATAGGTCACTCAAGAGCAAAATTATTTTCGACATGGGCGTTAATGCTTGAATCCTTCGTTTCACTCAAGATTTTTACTAAGAATCCCTAGCTACGCTCAGGAATCTATTGTAGAATCCTTCGCTTCACTCTGGATTTAATATACCGCCCTCGAAGTAAATATATCACTTTGCTCCCTTGAGACACAAATAACTATTGTTATAATACTTACAAGTTGTCTTACTCGTACCCGGGTAAAGGCATGTGCCCCTCCGTGGGGACATTAATGGCCTAAATTTACTTTACTTTTTTGCTTACAAGTTGACACCAGAACTATATTTTGTGGGCTATTCATTAGCTCCGCGGAGCTACCGAGTACCTATTTGACTCATTTTTGTAGGTCTTGAAAATCCAGATTGCACATTACGTTAGATATAGTTTTAGTAGAGTTTCTACTAAAACTAGCTCTAACGGATTGTGCGAGCGAACCTAGTACACGTTTTATATAATAGTGTAGTTTAAGCAATTTTTTTTTCACTTTTCCGGTCATAGCAATGGCTTAAACAAAAAAAAACTAACAAAGGAAGAACAATTAGCAAGAGACCGATTGCGTAAGAAACAAAAATATATGGAGATTAAAAATGATCCCGAATTATACAGAGTTCAAAAGGAAAAAGGAATGAAACGGTATCTTTTGAGAAAACAGAAAAAGACTATTCCGAACATCAAAGAAATGAATACAAGAGCTCAGAGAGACCAAAAACGAAGATGGTGTCAAAATAATCGTATTTATATGAAGAAAAAAGAGCAGAGACAGTTACAAGAATTTTACTAGATGATTCTCCACCTGCTACTGAGAACGAAGAAGACAATCCAGTAGGACCCGATCCTGCACCTGCATTCGCACCTGCACCAGTTGATCCATTAGCACAAAACCCCGTAGACCCGATAAACAATGAACATGGTAAACGCCAAAGATCTGCTCCAGCTAGAAAAATCCGATACAAAGCCATGAAGTTTATTAAAAAATTAATAAAAGAAATCAGTAAATTGAAAAAGAAAAAGACGTTTAAAAAAAGAGAACCCAGAAACTTGAGTTGCAAAAGGAAAAAGAAAAGAAGATACGCTGAAAAAAAGTACAGCATTTAGTGAGAGATATCCCGGAGGAAAACATTCAAAATGTAAAAAAAAACATATTGTTCGATGAATCCCTGTCTAGGGAAATAAATAAACAACACAAACCCCTTATAAAAACCGAAAAAGATCTTTGGTACAGGACGTGATGCTGAATAATTAAGCGAAACTAAAAGAATATAAAGTCAAAATCAGAGTTCCATTCGCCATTAGGAAGAAATTATCTGATGCCAGGAAAAACCGAGCAAGCGAAGTGAAATTGAAGATACAATTTTTTTGAGGATGACGTTGTTAGCAGAATAGACCCAGGAAAAAAATAATTCATCAAACGTCGAGGATTCAAAAAACAAAAACAGATCCAACGGACAATTCAAAAAACTTGTACAACAAGTATTGTAAGGATTACAATAATGTCAGCTACGCGACGATGTGCACGTACCGGACTTATTGGACTGTTTTCCCTGATGCTAAAAGAGAAACTTGTCTATGTAAATTGCACTATAACGATAATCTGCTCCTCCAATCTTTAAAAGCAGCTAAACTCACAACACATGTGACAGTGGCAGAGATGTTAGATTGCCTTTGTTGTGATTAAATTAACGAAATTTGTCTGAAAAGATCATGCAATTGGTGCCAACACAAAAGTTTAAACTACAAAGACTACAACACCGTGAACATTAAATACAAAGAATGGATAATGGAAAAAACCAGCATCTGGCAAGAGAATAAACCTCGAAACCTAATCCTAAAACTAGAGAAAAGTATGGAAGTTTTGTTCAAACGCACGCGAAATCTTGTTGTACACATCTACTATTAAAACATTGAAGCAGAATCTAACAGACACCGACATTTTCATCTACGTGGATTTTAGCGAGAACTACTGCCTCAAATCCCACGAAGAGGTGCAGTCTTTCCACTTTCGTGGGAGCAGGTGGCAAATATCCTTGCACACGGTTGTACTGTACTACATTGAGCGCAGCACGGGTCTAGTGTCGACTAAATCAATATGCACCATGAGCAATGCAATGCCTGAATCACGATGCTTCTGCAGTATGGGCCCACATAACACCGCGTGCTGAATACGGCAAAAGAATTAAGCAGTCCCTTTTCTGTCCCAAGATTCATTTCTTGTCCGACTCTCCTTCAAGCTAATATCAACAAAGCTTACAACAACAAGTTCCAAGTATGAAACGGTCACTTGGAACTACCTACCTAGGAGGCTGGCCATGGAAAAGGAGCCCCAGACGGGGTCGGAGCAGTTATGAAGAGGACGGCTGACAGACATGTACAATTCGGTGATGATGTTAGCTGTTTTCAAGATTTTGAGTAAGGACTTAGAAAAGAAATCGAAAACGTCGAATTAATCGTAATTCCTTAAGAAAAAGTTAAGCGAAAGAACAACAAACCCGTTTTTAAGGGAACAACTAATGTCCATCAGGCAATATAGACTTTGTCATTGCCTTACAGTATTGCTCTTAGAGGTCTTAGCTGTGTTATTTGCCAAAGCAACTACTTACCATGTATGCATGGAAAGCATCTTGGAATGCTGAGTATCAATGTTATTGATGAAATCACAACTCGTCGATCTACTGCTGATGACCCTGATGTTGACATGATCCTTCAGAAGGAGAGTCTCCTTCAATATTTAATCATATTGACGATAGGGCTTTAAGCGAGTTTGACCACACAATTTTTATGGACGAGACAGTTCCTGTACAAACAGAGACTGCTGAATAGAAAAAGTCTACTGTGAAGATATTATCGAATGTTCCATTTGACACTCACACGTTTTAAGTCATGTCAAAATCTGAAACTAGTATTCGACGCTCAGCAAAGCGAATTTCCAAAGTTGCTCTGTTCTACTAGATCAATCAATATTGATTAAGCTGACCAGGAATCACAAAAAAGAAAACACTACCTTAATGTATAACTGGGACGATTGGGTTATAGTAAATTACAAAATAAAAGATAAGGTCCACTACTTTTTTGGAAAAATTGTTAGTCGAGATGAAGTGTCACATGCGTATAATGTTGCCTTTTTGAGGAAAGCTCGGAGAAAGGTAATTACATTTCTCTGGCTAAATATATCTGACGATGACTTGATGACTGAATCTCAATTTTTACATCGCCTCCCACACCCAGAAGAGGCCAATTTGTATTCAAATTGCCAAAACTTAATTTTAAATGATTTTATGGTTAACTATTTTCTAACGTTAGTATTGCTCATACTCAAATAGTAATGGTTGAGATCTCACAATGTTTTAAACGGCCCTAAAGTTGACCCCGCTGGCGCGCGCTTGGTATAGAGACCATACCAACGATTTTCGGACGGATACTGCGCCTGGCATAAAAACAAGGATTTTTGACAAAAATGTAGTTGCACTACATACGCGTACAGCTAGGATTTATGTCTATTTTTCCAAGAACACTTCGCCCATTTCATCTATATACTTCCTGGCTCTAGGACCAACGGAGAAGCCAGTTGCGACATGTCTTCGTAGCGCTTCATGGTGAGTAAATTTATTTCGCGGTTGATTTATTATCTGCTTTGATTTTATATATTTTGCATTTCAAATTAATGAAATCAAGGCTAGTGACTTGCTGTTACTAGACAGTCCTCTCGCTAGTGCTTAACTGAGTAACACCGTATGCTCTGCTCGTGCTGTTTTAAAATAGTTTTTCGGCTTAAAAGTGCAATATACAGTGCAAAATTACACAATTTTGAAGATAAATCTGCAACAGGCAAAGTGGTTTTTATTTGAACTAAAAATAACAAGTGAATAACACAAAATCTTCACCAATAGTGCTTAAAAAGTCGTTAAGTTATTCAGTGTTGATAAGTGAACAGTTAACGTACAACAGAATCAATGACTCATAACTGGTTCATCTCTAACCGGCTTCGAAACTGACGACAAAGCGGATAAGTCACTACGTATTTCAAGCGCTCACTCATTGAGCCTGTTACCTCAGCGGTTAAGAAGGACCAACTGTGTGTACTAGTGACGAAAAAGCGCAGGTTCGATTCTCGCCCACGTCGAAATTCCTTTTTGTTTTTATTTCTCACAGTGAGGAAAGACTCCTAGCAACACCTGGCGGCAGATAAGAAATGAGCCGATTTCAAAGACTGCTATCAACGCAACAGAGGGCGCTACTGACAAAAATAACATATTGCTTGTTTTAAATAAATGGCTACAATGAATAAGATAAGATAAGAAGGACACAAGTAAATAATACAGCGGCTAACCACAATGAATCCGTATTAGATGTGAGTTATCAGAGTTTGATGGAATTTGGGCAATTTATTACCGTAGAACAATCAGAATTGATAGAAAAAAATAATATATTAACGGTCAAACTAGAAACAATGGTGAAATTGATAATCTTTATATGGAAAATGCTTTACTGAAGAAATAAATAACTGATTGTCAAAACAAACTTAAAATATACAAAACAGTAGGAATAGATGATATAATAAATTCCACCCCTGCAAGATATTTATTATTAACAAATTATTATTAATCAAACAAATTATTATTAATTATTATTATCGTTTTATCTTCGGGTTGCGCAAATTCCACCATGTTTCTCAATATCGCAAAGAGTTTGGGGTGGCTTCCAATTCGTCGTCGCCGAGACACTCGTATTCTCTCTTATCTTTTCAATATATTGAAAACCCTTGCTACCCCAGCTACCTTCGAGAACGCTTTGATTATCTCTTTTCAGGAGATCGGCACCGGAGATCTCACACGGTCTCACTCTCAGCCACTCCAAGGCATAATCCCTCGCATATGAGCACTCATTCAGGCTGCAGGCGGTTCGACTGTGGAACGCACTACCTTGCACTATAAGAGACAGTCCCGCTATTGTCTCTTTCAAAAACCGGGTAAAAGAGCACTTCCTCTCTCTTTCGTGAGAGTTATAGTATGTCATTATAATATATAAACTATATTTGCAGGTATATGTATGTATTGTATTTAGTAGTCTGGTATATAAGTATTTTATTTTCCGTATTTTATATTAAATGTATTTTAGTATAAATTAGATATTAATCGATATTGTACACTGCCTACCCTTTCATGATACATTTCCTTTTCATGCCTTGTTTTGCTGGAAGAAATCTCTTTTTAGAGATAAGTTCGCCTTTGTACATATGATTTCTCCTAATGTAACCTTTTAAATTGAATATGTGTGTGCAATAAAGAATTATGAATTAAATTATTAACAAATCATCAAGCTGCAACTTCCGATATTAATGATATCATACAGAATTCATTTAATACCAATTCTTCTAAAGATGCACAGAATTTCCCTGACAATAAGAATAAAGTATATCGGCCTGAAGAAGACGTGGCCACTATCCATTTATCTGAATCGTCTTCATTGGACTACGTGTCCTTCAGACACGGATTTGGGCCGATGCAAGACAGGAAGGAGAGTGTTGAGCTTTGTTGGGCAAAGCAGCGAGCTAGTTTGCGGAAAATGCAAGAGTTTCGGATATTAAGTCAATATTTCTATGATGCTATGATGATTGAGTAAGGTGGCGCGGTTCAGTTGGTTGGGTCTTGCCAAAGGCCAGAGAGGGTTATGGTTTGACTTTCTTAAGTGATTCTTGAAGAGCACTGTTGTGATTGTGATCTTCGGAGAGGATGAACATGTTGGTGAGCTTAGAGCACGAATGTGACACTTACTATCGAATTTCTATTCTTGTGGTTATCTTAGTTGACCGGATGTGCGAGACGTCGCCGTTCGACGTTCTTGCCTTCATGTCACATTTTTCAGCCGATTTTGTAAGGCACACAAGTTTCTTGTTTTTTTTAATGATCGCGATTTTTTTTATTGTGGGAAATAGGGGAATGTTTGCTGTGGCATCGTTTGTCGACGGATTTCAATCGGACTTGAGAGGCGCACTTGAGACTTCATTCTGACAGGAAATTGCAAGGAAAATGCAAAAGGGGAGAGGAATGGAAGTTGCTCGGGGTATTTTCGACCCCTCCTGTAGATAAAGCTAGATACCTGGGTTATGTGTGATCGATAAGCTACAATTTGAATAGGAAAATTGCCAAAATTCAGTCAATTTGAACCAATAAATAGAATGGTAACAACAAACGTTCGCGGTTCCATCATTTCGTTAATGACTGGCTCATATCGATCGTCTAAATTCTGATGTACTTCTGGCGGACTTGCATACCTGAGATTCTGGACAGGCTAGGTCTTCCTTCCCGCGGAGCTACTGGTTAATGTTGCTGGAGATGATAAACAGGCTTTGTTTGTTTGGTGATATTGGATACTCTGTTCATGGGCTATAATATTTTGGTTAATTTGGCTATGAGAATATGAGTTTTATACGTTGAATAAATGATGGTTTGACTTTGAAACTGAAATTAACTTGGGTTTAAGAGTCTGAATAGATCTTTATCAATAAGTGGTGATCAATTTCCTGTGGTTTAGTGACGCATAGCCGAACGGATATTGTGCTGTTTTTTATTGTTGTAGGATAATGCACGAGAAGGGTATGATGGCTTTGTTGCAGTTTCACCAGAAGCCTTTGTCGGGCAAACCTAATCGTAACCTTATTTATTCATGGTTTACTTAGTAATTTGTTAGTTAACTCAAAAAGTCAATTGATCTTCAATGTGATATTTGGTGTGATATTAAGACAATAAAATTCAATGTGATATTAAGACAAATAGCATACATCCTAGTCGAGTGTCAGTTTCGACTAGGCACACGCAATATAGTATTTTGAAATGTTTGAATACCTTAGATCTTGTGGTACTGACACGTTGAGATTGGAATCCGTTGGTACGGAGATGTTGGGGTTGCATTCCGTTGGTACGAAGATGTTGGGGTTGGATTCCGTTAGTACGGACATGTTGGGGTTGGCCACGGGTTGGCACCGTTGGGACGAAGGCGTTGCATCTGTGGGCACAGATGGCGCAAAAGATTCCGTAGGTACGGACACGGTAGGGTGGGGCTATACTAGTAAAAGATTCCGTGGGCACGGACACCTTAGGCTGGGCTTCGGGGATGAAAAGAATCCGTGGGCACGGACAAGACTAAAAGATTCCGTAGGTACGGACACGGTAGGGTGGGGCTACACTAGTAAAAGATTCCGTGGGCACGGACACCTGAGGCTGGGCTTTGGGGATGAAAAGAATCCGTGAGAATATTTTAGTGAGAGAAATTGATTATTTGAATACTTTTCTAAATTGTGTGTGCTTGATAGACAGTACTAAAACTATTGTGAAAAATCGAGATACTACATTAGAGTCAGGATGATCGAGCGAAATGTAGTTGTTATTTCACAGATAACACAGTCATGGAAAACAGTCGTGGACGACTGTAGCGTCAGGTTGGCCGTGTCGTAGTGTACGAATTGAGATATAGCTATAGCGCAAGGCAGTAGAGATAAGTACGGTGACACAAGCGATATTTGCATTCGCTTAGGTTAAGGCAATAATGGAGGTTAGGTTTGCATGCTATAAAAAGGGCGTGCGCGCCAGTCAGCGGGTTAGTCTGTATTGAGCAGTCGTGCGGAGCGCACCTCCTCCCACATTATTGGACTAGCCAGTCCCTATCTAGTACTCCCCGTGTTTAGTGTGACTGTAACTAGTGTTCCCAGTGTCAAGTGTCATTATTCTGTGTCTAGTACATGATTCGTGCCCTAAAGTTAATAAACTGTGTTATAACAAAAACTGTTGCCTCCAATGCTCGAGTACCCATCACACCCATCCTCGGGACGCCCTCATCCATCGGTCCTGACCCTTCTGCGACATATCTTACTTTTAAAATGAGAACTAAAAATACAATATGTTATTCTTATTTTATTATTTAAACTAATTTTTAACTGACAATTGTAAAATGAATTGCCCGCGATCTTAAAATAATTTATTATTATTTTAGTTTTTATTTATTTATTATGATTTAATTTATAAATAAAAACAGTTTATTGTACTTCTGAGTAGCATTACTTTAAAAAAAACAGACTTGTAGTCTGTTTTTTTAATCCTACTTATGCCTGCCCATATTGCGCCTGGGGCCATTTCAATACCAGTAAGAGGCAGTTTTTTGGTAAAATTAAAAATTAAATATAAGTCATGTACATTTTGCTCATACATCAATTATAATTTGTACCTAAGTAATTATGCTCTAAATTTTCGAGTTTACCGAAAGACACATACAATTTATTTGAGAAATATGCCTTCTAATATCGACAAAAAGTAAAGGAAAAAATTGAGTTGACTTTAGATCTCTGGTACTGACTGAAATTTCATTCTAATATAATACAACTACACGTATCTCTTTCATATAGAGATTGTAGAGTCTAGATTTGGAGAAAAAATATATTTCAGTCGTAACTTACAAAGCCTTGGCCTAAGAAAATATTAATAGTCATAATCATTGCGCTGGTCACCGCATATATGCGGGGAGAGCAGAATATTAAAACGATCCTAGCTAAAAAAAACTAGGCTAATGTATGCCGTATTTAAAGTAAATCGTAAGTATGAACCCTTTTCTATCATAAATAGTATAAAATATGGATATAAATCACCTAATACCCCGATTTGGCGAAAAAGACAGTTGTGCCGTGTTTGTAGTGATAGGAATACGAAACCATTTTGATAACACGAATATGGCGTGATCTGTGCTTTATTATAAAAAACGTTCCATAGAACCCAAATATCTGCGAGCAGTGTACAAAGTCGTAAATGATGTTTTGAGGAACCATTGGTGCTGATCGCAGCTATGACGGAACGAGATACGCAACTTAGGGTCATCTCATCTTATATATATTTTTATTTCTCCCACGTTTTTCGCTCATATCTCAAAACTAGGTGTTGTGGCTTAACGACCTTTTAGCTAAAGCAGGGTAGAATTGATGTCAACATCTTGATCGCCACTTTTGTGCAGTCAAAGTCAAAGTACTTTTTTACTGTAGATATTTACATATACTTAGCAAACGTCATTTTTTGCCTCTTCTCTACATTGGACCACTGTGGGAGAAGAAGGGCGTAGAAACTCCCACAGATTGATTTTTAGATCTCTTTTAAAAATAAGTTGTGCTTAACTAATACAAATATGAAAAAAATAATTGTTATGATTAATAAGCAGGAATAAATAATTACAAAATTATTAACAGCAAGGTCTGTGTTGAGCCAGATTAACCCCATACAGTTCTGTCACTTAAGTAATCTTGAACATTGTAATATCCCTTTTTCGACAAAGTCGCTTTAACATGCTTTTTAAAAAATCTCCAGAGGTATCTTATTGTAGTAGAGAATGCACTGACCCTTGAAAGAATTGCTAATCTTCGCGAGTCTCAATCGGGGCGCACATAGTCTGTGATTATTTCTTAGGTTAACATTACAGCTATCGGTAAGTTTGGAAAATGTTGTAAGGTTCTTGCGTACATAGATTATATTTTCGAAAATAAATTGACTAGCTACTGTTAGTATGTCAATTTCTTTAAAAAGCTCTCTTAAGGAGTCTGTTCGTTTTAAATTATAAATTGCTCGAATAGCTCTTTTCTGTAAAATAAAAAAACAGTTTGAATATCCGCTGCTTTCCCCCACAACAAGATACCATAGGACATCACACTATGAAAGTAACTAAAATATACTAGCCTAGATGTAGCCACATCCGTGCTTTGTCTGATGTTCCTAACAGCGTCAGCCGCAGAACTTAATTTACCAGCCAATTTTTCTATGTGGGGTCCCCACTGCAATTTTATATCAATTCTAACATGCTGTTGTCTAACACTAAACTGGTCTCACCTTGCCAGTTTTACTACCGTTTAACAATCAATTATTAAATGTGAACCAATTCAAGGTTAAAGACATCATCAAAATTCTCTTTTTGTCTTTTAATTTTGAAGACCAGTGAAGTGTCATCAGCAAACAACACTATATCAGTCAATTTCTCCACCATGAAAGGCAGATCGTTAATATATACCAGGAATAAGAAAGGGCCTAATATGGAACCTTGTGGAACGCCAATTTTTACTCCCGATCCATCAGATTTAACACCGTTGACTTCTGCCTGTTGAATGCTATTGCTTAGGTATGATCTTAGTAGATACAACGCTTCATTTCTAACTCCGTAATGATTTAATTACATTAGTAGCGTATACAGTAGTAAGCGTCGATAAAAACTCCGATAGCATCCTGTGCGGCCTCCCATGCAGAATAAATATGAGATATAAGAGTAATACCTGCATCCGTAGTCGATTTACCCCTAGTGAAACCGTATTGTTTGGCGTGGAGTTGTTTTGTACGGTTGAAGTGTGAGAGCATTTGATTGAGTATATTCTTTTCAAATATTTTACTTAGTGTTGGAAGAACAGATATTGATCTGAAATTTGAAGGATCACCCTTATCTCCCGATTTTAACAGAGGTATCAGTTTACTGTGTTTCATGAGGTCTGGGAAAGCCCCATCGTCAACACATTAATTTTATTTTATTTTATTTTACATTTTTAGGAGAGGTAACAGCTTTACTCATTAAATACAAAACACTATATTAACTAAAGAGCTAATAATAACCTCCCACAATTATTGAATATATAAGCTAAATGTGGGGCTATAACTAGAATTACTGAACCAATGACTTTGACTGATATACCCCACAGGTCTTCCGTATTTTTTAAGTTAAGTAATTTAAACGTTTTGACAATTTCCTGGGGATATACATGATGAAATTTAAAATATACCTTACTGACGCTCGTGTTATTTTTTAATAAAGTCTCTGCTTCATATGGAGATGAATTTATACGATCTGTTGTGAGTAGGGGTACATTTAGTGAGGGCTTCCTCCATAATTTTCTCAAATATTTCGAAATTGCCATGGCCTTTTTCATCCCTCGGTGGCCTGTACACACAAACAATAATATGGCTATCTAACTCAACACAGGATACCTCTATTTGCCTTTGAACAGTAAGTGCAAGAATATCTTTCCGTTGTTTCACCTTAATATATTTATTATTATTTCTTTCTATTGTAACAACTGTCAATTTTGTAAATATATTGTAAATATTAGAAATAATTCTAATACAAGTTCTTTGCCAGGTAGCCCCGGGATGTTTTGATGGGTAATACATATTTAACTGGGTCTTACATTTTGACATATTTAGTGGCTCTTGTATGCTAGAGATTTCCTCTATTGTCTTATGAACTAATTTAAATTACTTAGAACAGATTCCAATGTTGCATGCAAAGTATGATTAACAGGTGAATTCCCAATAGGGGTGCATGTCATATTACTCTCAACATAAGCAGATGTTATGTTGAACTTGGTTAAACCAACTATAGCTGCGTCGCATATACTATAAGCTAACAATGTAGCTACTCATTTTCTATATTTATTAGACATGTACAATGTATCCTGTGTTAGAGTAAAGTTATGAATAAAATTATTAATGTCGAAATATAAAATAGCATCGCTGTGATGACATGTTAAATTAATAATAATAATAATAGTTTGGACACTATTTACACACATTGATCTAGCCCCAAACTAGGATTCCCTGTATCTTGGGTACTAGACAACGATACACATACTTATATAGATAAATATTATACTTAGGTAGATAAACAACCATGACTAGGGTATAAACATCCGTTCTCATCAAATAAATATTTGCCCCACCGGGACTCGAACCCGGGACCCTTGGCTTCGTAGGCAGGGTCACTGCCGACTCGGCCATTCGGGTCGTCTTAAATAAATGAACATTCATTCTATGCACAGATTTGTTCTGTAGTTCTCTGTCAAATTACAGGCATATGGAAAATTGCATAGTATAAATTTGCATTTCATCCTACTATGTAAGTCTAGAAGTGTTTCAACACTTTTATTCAAATCATTCCGACTAATGTTTGAATAATTTCCTACCATAATTACAATAGTGCTGTACTCATCATAGATACCGCGACTAATTATCTTCACAAGGTCTACAAATGAACTATTTGGACAGCAAATGTTCGTTACTTTTTGGTTAAGCCGGTAATGTAATAGAGTCCCAAATCCTGCACCTACTTTGTCGGAGAACAACAGAGTTTTTCTCTGAGCACATATTTTGGTAGCTGGCGGTACACGAGTGCAGGTGAGTGGCGGGACACACGTGTTGGAGTGCGGTTTGATGCACGTGGCGGCGGTTGGCGCGGCACTCGCGGAAGCGAGCTGCGAGGTGCCTCCTCGTCGACGTCGGCGACGCGTTTTTTGGTTGGGGCAGCGGTGGACGCTGCAACACTCTCGTTGAGGGGGGTCGAGACCAAAGTTAGTGATGTGGGCTCGTCCTCCTTGCTGGTCTCATTCTCTTCGTTCTCAATTAGAATGCCCACCAATTCCGCATTCTGGCGTTGTAGCTGAACTAACTCAGACGTCGCGGCTCTGAGTTCTGCTAACTCACTCTGTTCTTTGGCATAACACTGTAGTGTATTTGCTAGGAGGTCATGTAGATGCTGGATTTCTACTCGGGCATGTTGAAGGTCCGACTGTAAACCAACATTTTTTCCCCGGAGCTCTTGCATTAAGGAGATTCTTAATATTCTGTTTGATTGCCGTTTTAAGGCTAATTTCAGTAGTTTTATATTACCTCTAGTTTTCTTCATGAATTTATTTAATTTCATATATTTTTTAATTTTTCTGATGCTTGCCTGCATGGCTTGAACAATAGTGCTTAGGTAGATCGATTAGTGCTTCTAAAGGTTCAATTTTGTTATTATTTAGTTTTTTTAATAGCTTGGTATACGCTTTATCAAAATAAATTTCTCGGTTTCTTCTGTTTTTCTTCAGATTTTAAAATAAAAATTTCGTGAATCTTATGTCACAATGTTTGGCTTCCTTGCGTAAGAAGTATAAAAATTGATAAAAATTTGGATCGTGTGACATTTTGGCATTTACACGACGATGCCAACCCTCAACGGCATTGTTCGTTCGGTGCTTCGTTCCTGACCAACTCAACATTGAGGGATCCTTCGTAAGCCACTGCTTCTCAAAATATTCTATAAACTCTTATATTTCTTTTGCTTCGGACGGAAAACTGTTCTTTAAACGTTTCCATATCTCAGAAATTTATTTTTCTGGCAGGAGTGGCAAAATAGAGGTCAGTCTAGAAACATTTCTCCCCTCCCGACTTCGTTCTATTTCAAAATCGGCTGCCCTTTTTCAGATTTTTCTATTGTAGTGGAAGAAACAGCCATGTATCTTTACCTCCGGCAATACGTTTTTGACTCATTACTTTGAGCTGTTTCAAAATCGCACATGTAATGGGAAATATTAATACGCAGAATATCCTTGATTAATTTGAAGAAACGACTGAAAAATATTGCAGTTACACTTGACATCTCCCAGAAGACATCCTGCTGTATTGGCGAAGTGACTGAAGCAGAGCTTAAAAATAAGTTTGAAGGTAAGAACGTACGCCAGCATGAGACTAAGTATTCACTGGGTAATTTAAGTAGATTCAATGCCTGGTGGAAAATGGCAATGTATCCAGCTCATTTTGCAGCCAACTTACTACATCCTAAACACAGGGGCGAAAACCTCACTAGTGAAGATATTTCAGATGCTATATCATTTATGCAAGCTTATCACAAAGAAGCGATGCCATAAGAAGCATTAAATAAGAAAAAGTAAGTTTGTTTTATCTGTTATTTATCCCAATGTCTGACTTACACATTGTTGATTGTTATTCATTTTCAAATTTTTAAATATATACTGACCGGCACGCCAGACGTGTGCCGCGGCTCCTGCCTGCTGCTGCCGCCTGCCTCTACTGACCGGCACGCTACACGGGTGTTGCGCCTCCTGCCTGCTGCTGTCGTCTGCCTCTACTGACCGGCACGCCAGACGAGTGCTGCGCCTCCTGCCTGCTGCTGCCGCCTGCCTCTACTGACCGGCACGCTAGACGGGTGCTGCGCCTCCTGCCTGTTGCTGTCGTCTGCCTCTACTGACCGGCACGCTACACGGGTGTTGCGCCTCCTGCCTGCTGCTGTCGTCTGCCTCTACTGACCGGCACGCCAGACGAGTGCTGCGCCTCCTGCCTGCTGCTGTCGTCTGCCTCTACTGACCGGCACGTTAGACGGGTGTTGCGCCTCCTGCCTGCTGCTGTCGTCTGCCTCTACTGACCGGCACGCCAGACGAGTGCTGCGCCTCCTGCCTGCTGCTGCCGCCTGCCTCTACTGACCGGCGCGCCAGACGAGTGCTGCGCTTCCTGCCTGCTGCTGTCGCTTGCTTCTACTGACTGGATTACTCCATCAATTAATCTCAGTTCACAAGACTGTGGGAATGAAGGGATGATCTTCTTTAGACTACTTGGTTATAAAATATTACCACTATTCGGCCCGCCACGCACGAGAGACCAACTTATGATAATGAAATGACGCCTTTTTCATTTCCAATTTCCAACAGTAGTATAAGTAGGTATAGTAGGAAAGTTTGGGATAGAGCTATGTGCTATGAATAGCACTTTCATAATATGTTTACCGATATTAATGATGATAATTGGTTACAAAAGCGCCCATTGGCTGAATTTATCAATGCTGCTCTGTGACTTGCTATAGTTAAATATTTAATTGGCTAGCAAAGCGAGCCTACCGCTATTGCGCGTGTCCAGAACACCTTGTGGAACACTTTATGAAGAAACTATTACATACAGCTAATATCTTGAGCTTTGACATAGTGATTTAAGTTCATGTTTATAGTCCCCGAATATTATTAAAATATTTAAATCATATTTCTTAATAAACTCAAAAATAAAACGTTAAACGTGTTACTAAAATAAACATCAAACATAGTTTAACCCCAAAACCAACGTCAATTCTATACATTTTTCTCTTGGTCTTTAAGCAAGTGTTGAACAGGAGTTTATATTTTTGTAGTACGACCCTTAGTAGATTATATTACCGTAAGATAGTCAGCACCGTTAGTTTATCAACTAACGGTGCTGACTATCTTACGGTGACATATATAGATATATATAGCGCCTGCGAGATATCTTATTGCCATAATGATTGTCACAGGCGCTACCAAGAGTATAGAACCATAGGCTATACATACATACAGACAGAGTCACCAAGTTAGCTGTTCAGATGGGCAAAATTAGAACTATGGCAGTTGAGTGAGACGAGGTTTCATCTAAATATACAACAGTATTTTTTTCTCCACGCATATTTTCCTTTATTTTATGTATCTACAAAAAATAAAGGAAATAGGCTGCTATCTACGAAACTACGTCATTCGTTCACACATTACATTTCTATTCGATTTAGTTTTGTGTAACGTCTTACTACAAAAATATAAACTCCTGTTCAACACTGGTTTAAAGAAAAAAATGTATCGAATTTGACGTTTGTTTTGAGGTAAAACTATTTTTAATGTTTATTGTAGTAACACGAATAATGTTTTATTCTTTGAGTTTATTTAGAAATAAGATTTTAATCATATTCGGGGACTATAAGAATGAACTTAAATCACTATGTCAAAGCTCAAGATATTAGTTGTATGTAATAGTTTATTCACAAAGTGCACCAGAAGGTGTGCTGGATCGTGGAATATTAATAGGCTCCCTCGCGAGCCTAATAAATAGGTACTTAATTATAGCAGGTCAAAGAGCAGCTATGATAAATTTAAGCAACAGTAGTTAAACTCAGCCAATGGGCGCTTTTATGCTTACAATTACAACTCTTTATTAATCTGTGCAATTACCATCATGTCGGTAGGTATATTATGAAAGTGCTATTTATAACACATAGCCCTATCCCTCATTTACCAACTATACCTACTTATATTACCATTGGAATGAAAAGGCGGCATTTAGTTAAAAGAATATAAAAGTTATGTCTAAATATTCTTCAGTCTGTCTCTCGTGCGTGGCCGTCCGAATAGTGGGTGGTAATATTTTATCACCAAGTATAGTTTGTTTGAAGAAGATCAGCACTTCATTCACTCACTCAGTCTTGTGAACTGAGATTGATTGATCGAGTAATGTGTTGGTCGCTTAACATCACGAGTGTTTGTGTTTGTGAAAAAGTTAGTTATAATTTTTAAGTACGTGTTTAATGTTGGGCGTGAGTTAATATTGCAAAAATGCAAGCCGGTTTTACGAAAGCAATAATCTTGTTTTTGCTAGTCATTCGTGCCCAAGGTAAGAAACTTGTTGTTACGGTACGATCTTGATAGAGAAAACAAAACAACATTGGAGATCAACCCGTAGGTAGGTCAGAGTGTCGATAAGGGGGCGGAAGCCCCCTATCTAAACGCGGAAAAAATTCTAAGTTTTTTTTTTCCTTGGCGCCCCCTTATCTACACTCCAACCCTTGATGCGACTAATTTAGAACTATCAATACCATTATTAATATATTAAATTAATAAGCTGCGCAGTTGAAGCTCTCTGTTAAGATTAGCACTTTAGGTTATAATGTAATATATACCAACATTGCTCGTCATACATTTATGTGATCCCGTTATATATTTATTGAAGTAATGCTACCGTTAAGCAACAGTCCTTTCACAATGGCGTCATTGCGTCTTTAGTCAATTAAAGTCAATTTCATAACCGTACTCAACCTCAGCGTACTCTGATCAATACATTTACCGCCATAATCATCAAACTTATCAAACCTATGATAGCTAAAATGTCTTTTGTTCTTTTCTTACAAACACAAATTTCAAAGTTGACAGACAAAGACAAACGAATTATAACGGCATTATAGTAAAAATAGGTTTATTAGACGTTATGAATAAGGCGATTAGCCTTTTGATCGCCATACATGAAATACAAATGTGTCACTTAAACGCCAAACATGTTTGCTATCCTATGCAAAAAGCAGCTTAATTCATACGAGATAGTCTCTTTAGGTAGCCGACGTGGCGCCAAGTGGCACGACTTTCAGGAATCGGCCAGGGCCGACTGGGGCGGTCAAAATCAAAATATCTGCCTAACATGCGGAGGTCCTGGGTTCGATCCCCGAAAGAAAAAAAAAACGAGGTCTTGGATGTTAATATGTATGTGACGTCGCTGTTTCTGGTACCCATGACACAGGGTATCCTAGTGTGGGGCCAGAAGCAATGTACATATGTGCCTTTATGTTAATGTTTATGTTTTTATTATAATGTCTATGAAAATATAGGGAGGGAGGGTCTTTTATTATTATTATTTTTATCGACAAAATTTGATCCTATTCAACACTAAGATAGTGCATTTTATAAAAACTCCATACGGTATAGGTACACCGAGAGTTAAGTGCACGACCTATATTGAATTTAGTATGTATGTTACCGGCAATCTGTATAATCCGGTATTATATATTTATATATTTATTGACGACCCGAATGGCCGAGTTGGCAGTGACCCTGCCTACGAATCCAAGGGTCCCGGGTTCGAGCCCCGGTGGGGGGCAAATATTTGTTTGATGAGAACGGATCTTTGTACCCTAGTCATGGTTGTTTATCTATCTAAGTATAATATTTATCTATATAAGTATGTGTATCGTTGTCTAGTACCCAAGATACAGGAATCCTAGTTTGGGGCTAGATCATGTGTGTAAATTAGTGTCCAGGTATTATTATTATATATAATGCCTAAAACGTGCAGGTGAAATGAAATATTATTTATTTCATACTTTGCCTACCTAATATATATAATACCCAATGTGCAGCCGGTAATGTATGTAAAAGTGTAAAACACTACTTCGCTCACCCCCTTTACCCTTCACCGAAATATGATATTCTACCAAAATCTATTTATTTTGCACATTGCCGGTGGCCAAGTAGGTATTCTATACATAGTCAGGTCATAAGTTCTGTCACATGTGCAATATGAAATAATTTAGACATGTTTATTATGTATGTAAACTTTTATATAGCAAAATGAACTTAATAAAACATAGATTCTTATGGTAATAAAGTTTATTGAAAAAGACCCCCGCGATTTCGAATACAGGCCTTTATTCTGCGCGGCCAGTCGTCTATCGCAGTACGACGAGGTCCATGTCAATATCGGCGGCTGCCTTATTCAAGGATGCCTTGAGTGACTCCCAAATCAGGATGAGGCTTGAGCAGCATTTTCCTCCAAGTGTTGCCAAATCTTGTAATCTAACGGACTCAAATCTGGACTGGAGGAGGGCCAGTCTTCGTAGCAGGATGAAGTCCAATTTCACGCGCCGCAAGCCAGTCTTGTGTGCTTTTCCGCTCTATGAGCTGGCGCAGAATCTTGTTGGAATACCCAGTGCCTGTTATTAAAACATGGTATGAGAAACAGGTTCCACAAGGTTCTTGAGGACTGTATTTTGATACACAACTGCATTCGTTTTTACGCCTTTCTCACAAAAAATGTACCCTCAGTTAAGCCCCAATAAGAGACTCCCAACCAAACCATGACCGAGGATGGAAAATGACCTCGTTGGACACGTGGAATACGGTTGCTCGCTTCTTCACTGCTGTGTGCGTACACCTTATCATTTTGTTTGTTGTTTTGTTTGTTGTAGCTCTCTTCCACGGTGAAAATTTTTTCATCCGAAAAAAGAATTTCCCGATGTTTTTTTCCCGCGTACCGCTTCAACAAAGCGCGGCATCTCTTCAGTCTCAGGTCCATTAAACGAGCTTCCAAACGATGTCCTGTTTTTCTTCGATATGCCCTAAGCCCTAAGTCTTCATTTAACACCCTTTTCACCGTGGTCCTGCTTAAGGGCCAACAGTTTCTGCTTACGTATGGGATTTCTTTGAATTCGCGCCTTCACAGCTTTTATCACTGCTGGAGTCCTAACAGAGCGAGGGCGACCACTTCTTGACCTGTCATCTACACTAGAGTCTTCATTGTATCGTTTTATGGTACGATAAACGAATCTTTTGGTTATATTCAAATTTTTCAGTAAGTCGAAAATCTGAATTGTTGCGTAACCGCAACGATGCAACGCAATAACTGCGACACGCAACTAACACACTAGTGGAAATAGCAGCTTATATTGTAACTTTTGGTTGCACATCAGTGATATAAGGGTTCTCACAGCAGTAAAAAGTTATATAACAGCATCCACAGGCGTCTGAAACTACAAAAGTCACCAAAAGTGCTAATAGTTGAACCTCGTACTACCCTGGGCTTTACAATAGTTCGGCCTAAATCTTCTTTAATACTAAAACCTTTAAGAAGAAATTAAGTATAACATTTTGTCACTTAAAGCTGCTTATGAGTTCCTACTAGAGTTGTTATGTGCCATTGAACTATATAAAGGAATTTATTGAAGACTCTATAAATCAACTGCTTAGAGGTAATAATAACCACTATTATTTTACTGTAAGTTTCATAATAGTAGTAATTATACCATCTATGTTCACTTAAGTGCGAAGATAGCAAATACTATAACCTAAAACTTATTAAAAGCTCTATAAAAGAAGCAATGGCTGGTATAAGTGATGCAACAGAATTATCGTGTTCCTTAAGACAGCCTAAATTTAATCGTAATTTAATTATAATCGTCACGCATGTAACGCGTCCTTGTAATTAAATAAAAAAATGGATTCTAAACAATGGAAATTGCTAAAGAGAAGCGGCGGTTGTCGTAGAAAAGTATGTAAAGTTTATGAAAATATAAAAAACAATTCAATCATAACAAAACAATCCGATAAAACTTCTTATCAACAAATTTTCAGGTAATTTATTTATTTTTCTTAATTAATAATTACTCCGTTTTCATCAATATGTACATCATCAATCATTAATACTAAAATAATGTCTTATTTAAGGAATACAATAGAATAAACTCATATTGATGAATCAAGTCCTCGTTCAATAAATACGGGCGAGGGTTCCGTAGGCGTAATAAATTCGCCTGTAAAATCGGTTTTTGAAGACAGGTCAGTTAGTTAAAGTTACTACAATCATAATTTGCAATAAGATTATCTTTTAATAACATATTTCCGTGGCTTTTTTTAATGTATATTGCAGATACAATTTTGCTGACTCCGACACTGACAATGAGCAAATTTCTGAATACATTGAGAAGCATGGAAAGAAATGTGATTTTCTTGACGAGTTTCACAATACACAATTATTTATTGCACAGAACATTAGAACAAAACATTTTACAAGAAATTTAAACGCAAAGGCGAGCTTATCTCTCTACAGAGATTTCTTCCAGCAAACCTATCAGGTTATACATATAAACTGAAAATTTCGAAGAAATCCACAGATCTGTTCGAGGATTAGATTGTCTAAGTCACTGGAAAGGGTCTGAGTTTAGAACATCCTTTCACTATTTGAGTATAGTGATTTTGCCAAAGGTTTTAAAACAAGAAGCTTTGCAACATTTCCTCACGTTGTATTGTGCAATAACAATATACTCGGCAGAGGTACATTTTAATTTATTATCATTGGCGCAATAGCTTTTAAATTTCTTTGTAACCAATTTAAAAAAAAACGGATTAGAGTACTTTACTAGTAATGTTCATAACTTAATACATATTGTAGATGAGGTTAAAAAATTTGGGAAATTAGATAACTTTAATGCATATAAATTTGAAAACAAATTATATTTAATAAAGATTTGCTTAGAAAAGGAAACAAACTACTTGTTCAGGTAGCCAGCCAGGTAGGCGAGTTCGAGACTATTGATTATGAACGGAATTCCATCCTGTCCAATGCAGATTATTCATATGTAAAGAAAAACTATAAAAACCATAGGATCGATTTGCATTTCCAGGATTTCATGCTATCAACAAAAAAAGAAGATAAATATTTTTTAAAACAAAAAAGAAATAATGGAGATTAGAAGTTTTAATATTCAAGAAAACCAGATAAGAATTTATTGCCAAAAAATTTTAACATGTGCAAAACTTTTTTGATCTTCCTTAGAAATATTAAGATATGAGGAATAAATATTCCTCATATCTTAATATTTTTAAGACCTCAGAGAATTTAGGATTAATAACAGAATTGGTTTGTTCTCCCTGTGACGTCAAATTAGTAGTCACCATCTACGAATCTGAATTATATTTTGTTCCCTTTTGTTACCTATCTATTTTATAATAAAACATTATTGTCTATTAACTATTCTTTTATTGGGCAAAACGAGCTGTTTTGTATCTTATGTTTACTAATAGGTTCTATATTTCACAAGCAGAAACTAACTTTATAAATCTTAATTATATAATCATAATAAACCTTGATATAGGAACCAATACGCGATAAAAATTTAATAAAAATAAACAAAGGAGAAACACTAACCAAATAAAAACTAAAACCTAATTTAAGTGAATGGTATCTTTTGAAAAAGCAATTAGGCAATAAGCATCAAAATATAGGTTTATACCTAACTACGCAATTTAAACATAATGTTATGTTATATTTACTATTAGGTACTATCTTTTACTAGTAGAAAATATCTTTATGAATCTTAATTACTTAATCTTAATAAATCTTGATGCACGAACCAATACACGATAAAAATCTAATAAAAATAAACAAAGGAGAAGGCTCAAAATGCCCAAAAAACACCCAGGCCCGGCGCAAACGAAACTGAACTCAAATAATAGGTATAATTAAGTTTTTAAATAATCCATGGTAGACATGATCGAAATCGATGGCTAAGTGCGTAAAATTGCTATTTAATTTTTTACAGGAATCATGTGTACTAATATTTTAATAGAACTAACAATAATTTTACTAGAAATTTCGCGCACCTAGCCATCGATTTCGATAATGTCTCCCATGGATGGATAATTTTATCACTCAAATATATCTATTATTTTAAGTTTTGTTTGCGCCGGGCCTGGGTGTTTTTTGAGCTTTATCTTTTTAACACAAACTTAAAATTCTTAGAAAACAACAAAAACCTATTTTTTGTAAACAAGTTCACAAAGATACGGGTGATACGGGTCAACTTAAAATTAATTTCTGTAGAATGTCGTCGTTATATGGCTTCATTGATCATTAGTTTTCGTAGTATCGTTGCTTGATATATTTCCTTTATTTTGTCACTGGTCTCGTTATGCAGATTAGTGCTATTTTTAGCTTCCAACACATTATTATTTTCATTTTCTTTTGAATCCACGTTCCGTTTTGGTCTCTTATGACTGTTTCTAGATGATGATGCCCTTTGCAGTTTTGAGCTCTTCCGTTTTGTTGCATTTTTCAGAATCGATTTGAAGAATGTCTCATTAGCGGCAATAGTATATATATACTTCTGTCACATTCATAAATGAGTACAAAAAATAGACCCAAAACATTTTTAAACAGCTTTAGGCTTATTGTTGTGCCTTCGCCTCTCGCACTTCCCGACCAAGAGCATTGTGTTAAAAAATATCTGTTGAAGAAAACGTCCACAAGTAGATAAGCGCAATTTGAGGCCTTTCCTGGTGGACAAACGATGCTGTATTTTGCCTTTAATTCTGCTTTCATGTCGTCGTCAGAAAGCAGATCTTCAAAATTAGAAAGTTCGGCTAAATTGGTTTAAAGCAGATTGCTTTATTTTCCAAATTTAACGTCACAAGCGCTGAGGATTGTTTCGTTATCATGTGTTCAAATTTCACAGAAAATTCAGTGTTTTGGTTTCCTATGATTATATTTTGATTTTTTAACATTTCTTGTTGAGTTTTGTATATCTCGCAATTGATTCGTTGTAATATTTATGAATTCCGAAGTTTCGATAACTTGTCCTTGCGTTACTTCACCTTCAATATCTAATGTAGCAGGTTCATTGCCATCGTTTGAAAACGCGGGTGGAATATTTTGTTCTGATAAAACAGATAGCTCTTAGCTTGTTACCTGAAATAAATAAAATTTGAATGTAAGAAGCTACTTAAATACACACATCAACACTGTCTAGGGATATTTTGTATTTCTTATTTTTTTTCATAAACTATAAATATTTTGTTTAGAGAAGTATATATGGAATTAAACCTCAGTTAATGCCCAACTTAATTATATAAATAAAAAACATTTAGGATCTTCAAATATTTTTTTTTAAATAAAATAACAAAGAGACTAAAAATGGTGCTAAGTCTACGAATGAAATTCAATAATAAAATGGATAATTTTATTTAAAAAAAGAACTTAAAGTGAGACATTTTAACTCTTAATAATCAGTGTTGCCACCCCTCACGTTAATAAGAGTTTGGCATCGGTTATTCATACTGTGAATTAAGGTGTCGATGTCTTGCTGTGGTATGCGTTCCCAGGTTCGTTGCAGGTGCAAGAAAAGTTGCTCTTCTGTGGCCAGATTTGGAGGGAGGGCATGCATAGCCCTTCGCTGCAACATGTCCCACGCATGTTCGATGGGATTCATATCGGGCGACTGCGCAGGCCATCTCACTACCGTGACGTCGTTGTCTTGAAGTGCGGCTGATACCAGCCTCGCAGTGTGTGGACGAGCATTATCATGCATGAGTACGAATTGCTGGCCGATTTGCACCCTATGCGGAATAATAACAGATTCCACCACCTCATCACGGTATTTCTGAGCATTCATGTTGCCTCTTACAAAAACGAGGTCGGTTCGCGCGCCTATACGAATTCCTGCCCATACCATGATTGTTCCTGCTTGGTACGAATGAACCTCTTGTGGATGTTGGAGCCGGCTTTCCCTGCCTGGAACTCTCCAAACTCGTGTTCTTCGCGAATCTGGATGAAATCCAAACCGAGACTCATCCGTAAAGAGCACTGTCGACCACTGTTCATTATCCCATAACACGTGTTCTTGAGCCCACAATAGTCACCTTCCGCGATTGCCTCTCGCAAAGCAGGAACACGAATTGCCCTGCGACAATGAAGATTAGCTTCATGTAGCCTTCTTCTGACAGTTTGGTCGCTAACCAACAGCTGATGCTCCTGTTGGAGCCTCTGTACCATTTCCATGGCCGTCAGAGTAGGTTCTCTCCTGGCGGTATTTTGGAGAAAACGGTCCTCTCTAGGGGTGGTCACCCGAATTCTGCCAGCATGCCGTTCCGCCACTTCCCCAGTATCACGATAACGTGACCAGAGCGTTGATATCACATTCTGGCTGGTGCCTAGGGTCTCCGCAACAACGTTTTGGATAGCACCAGCTTCCAACATTCCTACCGCTCTTATCATCTCGTCTCTCGTCAGATGTCGACGTTGCATGGCACCAACAAGATGACACAAACAGTAAAAATCACCAAAACAATTGATAGAGTTAGTTAATTAATGTTTTTCTACATAAATCTCCACACAAAACTACCACTGTAAACTGAATCAAATGCGTGTTCCCGCGCTTTCTTTATTTTAATAAGTTTTTTTTTTTTTTTTCAATGTCAGTTTGAAAATGGAACAAGGAGGTTTAATTCCACATATAAACTTTTTCCTAATTCTGAGTAGTTTTTCTGAAAAACTAAGAAATGCAAACAAAAATCTAATATCCCTAGACAGTGTTGATGTGTGTAGTTCATTGAAACAGGCAAAACCTTAAAAAGGCGTCATTTTGTATATAGTAGAATAAGTAAAAGGTAGAAATAATGTTTTGGAAAAAAAAAGAACAACCTACCATTATTACGATATTTATAATAATTATTTTATCGCTGTTTTGAGACTAAAAGAAACAGTCGCACACTCGCGCGCAACATGTTCACAGGCTTTGGTGTAGGGATACCCTACACTGAATCAAACTACAGTATAATATTTTAATGATGAAATTCTTTTACTATCCTCGTTTAGAGATCATAAACGATTTAGGGTTATTTTGTGTAAAATAAAAAGGTAAAAAGTGTGAACCTGGTTTAGCATTGTATTAAATTCATGGATTTGTCGCACTGGCACTGCCCCTCCCATTGTTGGTAAGGCCGCCGGCATCGCCGCCGCTGCCGAGTCCTCATCAAGTTCTGTTGTGGAACGATCTAGCATTTCTCCAAGTATTTGTTCGGCTATTTCGTAAGTTTGTATATTTTCTCTTTTGACAACGCATCCAATTACAGACCATTCGGGTTTAGGGATAGAGTCTTCAATTTTAGAATATTTTTTGTTTTTTTTTGTTTAGCTTTTAGGGGGCTTTTTAAGGGTTTAACAAAGATCACGGATCTCTAAAACATTGATTCAAAGAAGAGGTAAAAAGACACATAATAAGACCTGAAGTAACAATACATCAGAAATAGCAGCTCTTTTGACAATATAAGCTGCATTAGAGAAATAAAATTCACTTACAGATTTAAAAAGGTTAAAATTATTACTATTACTCACATAAGATAATTATTTAAGCTTAATCTACGGGTTAAGGCTGCACTTTAAAAGACGCCATTTATTATTTTGAAATAAAATGTTAATATCCTAAAAAAAAAGGTGATTATAATATAATAATTCTTTTCTGATAATTTAGGACCACTATCAACATTTTCGTGGGCCAATTAGCATATATAATCGTATGGTTTATATAAACAACATGAAACTGATATTATTTTGTTTAGTCAATAAATAATATTTTTGTTTTTATTTGGAATACTGATTAATTTATGGAGGCCTGACAAAACTACTTAAAAATATCCTAAACATACACAGTAAACGTAAATGCGTTTAGAAATTACGTGTACATAAGAACTATAAAAGGCATAATCACATTACTTACATTAGAATATTGTTTACTGATGGCCGACGAATTTATTCACCATAACATCCAGAGAGTGCAGGGAAATGTATGCTTGTCACAAACACAACCCAATAAAATCACTTGATGGCAAACCATTCATTCAATGAATATTTAGTTCGTTCAAACGGAAGCGCCAGGGGGGCTTTATAATGGCGCTAATAGTTTCATGCAGTTTTTGTAGCAGCTCTGTGCCACCATTAAAGAGTTGATATAGAACTAAGGGTTGCATAAAATTGTGCCCAAATTGCCGCATAGCTGCTGCAGAAAGTATGTAGTAGATTCTCTAGCGCTTAAGTCTATCACCTTGAGCTACAAAAAGATAGGCTCCAATGCTGTTAAGCAGCCAAATGAGTTAGCTGGGGTCTTCTTTAAGTGTCCACTCCATATTTAAAAATGAGGAAAATTCTAAAAAGTACACATTTTTATTTTCATGAAAAATTCGAAATTCGAATTCAATAAACTTTTTTGTGGCCAGCGTTCCAAATACAAAAGTTTTTATTGTGTGACAGAACTTATGACCTGACTGTGTATAATCCCTGGGCATTGTATATGTTACGGCTAAAGCTAGGTGTGAAACTAAACTTAAGTTTAGCCGGCTAGTCTTAAGATTAATTTCGAGCCTCGGCTAATGTCCGAAGTCATGTTCGTTTGTGATAACATCATCTTTAATGTCTGATGTCATCTTTAATCGGCTAGACTGCACATTAGCCGATGTGTTTCGGTTAATGTTGGACAGTAGTTAGCTAATGTTGAAAACGAAGTATTTGTGCGACTGCCGGAAGCGGGGCGGGGTAATTTTATTGAGATGAGAAAGCTATTTCTAATATTAGGGCAAAACACTGCGGTAGCTTAGGTGAAGGGTAAAGGGGATGAGCGAAGCGAAGCCCCCTTTATCCTTCGTGTTAGGTTGAACATGTAAGAACAACAAAAACTATAATAAGACGAGTTTAAGTATATTTTGTTGTTCTTACATGTTCGCTTCGCTCACCCCTTTATCCTTCACCTAAGCTACCGCAGTGTTTACGGCTACCGAATCATTATCATCACTTATTCCAGATTAAGAAGGTAATTTTTCAACATTAGCCTAGGTATACTGAAAAATAAACTTTTTAGTCGGCTAATGGTTGCGTTTTGGAAGGCACGGACAACTAGCCGCTCTAAACTATTTTGAGAACTAATATTAGTTTGAATTACGTTAATCGATATTTGGAAGTCACGCTCTCTAAACGCAAACTAAGAATAGTTGTCGTTTTTTTTCCCAACTAAACGAATTACCGCCCCTAGGGACAGTTCTGAACCACAATGTATCTTTTTATTTCTCGATTATGTTTCGATAAAATCGATATATTTCGTCATAGTCAAATAAAGAAACTGTTCAAATATATTTTCAAATTATTATTAATTTATTATTACAAGTGCATTTTATAGTGTTTAATTTTTTTTTTAAGATAATTTCAATAATAATCCACGGATAGACTCATTTTGAATAAACTAAAATTATGTTCAATCAGTTTCAGAACGTTTGTGTTGCAAGCCGCGGGCGGCGCGAACTGTCTTGTCGACTCGCCTGTCACACTTACTTCAGTCATTATTCTTTTCACTGTGATTTAGATTTTTTCCTTTCTTTTTGTGCTGTATTTCGTGTTATTATTGGAGAAGAAGACCAGCAGGAAACAAATGTCGAAACGGCAACAGGCGCTGCTAACCGCTGCTTTTAGAGCGGCTCCATTCAAACAACGAGATTGTTCGGGGTATGTGCATTGCAATAACTTGTTTGTTTGGTAAACAGATTGTGATGTGTATTGTGACTGCGAATTCTCATCTCTCCCCACTATGAGACACTGATATGCATGTCTGACATGGTACCCACCTATCTATTTTGCTCTAATTCGGGATGAGAAGACCTACCACTAGGTATAAATGACAGAAATCCGCCGGCAATTTTCCCGCGCAATCAAATTACAAATAGTGAGGAAGGCATATGTTTTCACTTTGCTAAACTTTTGCAGGGAATAGAGCGAGGCCCACGATAATGGAGCAGGAGCAGTGGTCGGCCCTTGCCACACAGCTCAATGTATTGGGCTGCGGCAGAGATTTGAAGGAGGCAATAGGTATGTCTAATATTTGTTTAGATAAGTTTCTACTGACCAGATAGGTACTAGAGTGTGAGAATGATACACATAATAATATGTAGCCCATTAATGTGCACACCGAGGGGCATGGGGCTTTACTTGGATACAAGTAAGATTGAGTCATAAGTACTCCACCATGCTGGCTCTGCCGGTTCGATAGAGGTGTGTCAACCCTTGATAGTGGCCAACCCAACTGTCAGAAGAAATCAAGCTGCCCTTTTAGGGCCTATGACACAGCTACCACCGAGTATGAGACACATAAGTGATACAAATAGATTAACTGGCCTAGAATTAGCCGGAGAACATAGCTTATTACGAAACTTATGTCATTCATGAATTTGTTTGTATTGTGTAATGTATTCTTTTTAAATTGTATTGTATAGGCATGGACCTAGTGGCCATGCCGTGGTCATTACAACAAAGCAAGTCATTCTAGTGGTCATAATCATAAATGATAGCTAATCAATAAATTGTGTCGATAAACTTGTCCGCCAAGAAAAGTCCCATGCTACTCTAATACTTCCATGTCGGTTGGATTTTCAACTGTCTGACGTCTTAATGCCGTCTCGCTCAAGAGTATGGATTGCATGTCTTTTGTTAGTCATTTTCATATTAATTTGTTGAATGGTAGCTTGTTGTATATTTCATTTAGGCTGTTGCTTTTCAAGATGTGAATAATGAAAGCAATAAGTTGTTTGCTTACAAATTCTTTATGTCTCTGTTATACTTCATAATACAAATACTTATGTAGTCTTTTGTTTACTTTGCAGGGCAGCGGATTCACCTGCACTCCTGTTGGTGCAGGCTTTAAATGAAAACTCCCGCTTGATGCGCGTAACTTTGCGGGAGTCAACAGCTGAATAGACGGCCGCTATCAGGGCTGACACAACAGCTGTTGCCGTGTGCTCGAGCCGCCAGACTGTGCAGAGGCACACGGAACCACAATAAATAAATAAGTTTGTTAATAAAATATTTAAAAGTATAAGATTGTGTTTATTTTTTTATGTAAATTAACAAGGTTAGCCCGCTGCTGACGGCCTTCCTGCACGAAGTCAAACGCGTCTTCAACTTGCAGCAGTGGTCTCCTCTTCGCCTTCTGAATCTAAAATAAAAATAATACATAGTAGGTCTATATACTATTGGTATGTATGTCGAAAGTTTTGGCAAACGTTATAATCGGTGAACTTTTGCAGCTTCCATTCTTATGTCTATATATCTTGCCATCATAGTTATGAGCCTGGCATAGTTTGGGCTGCAATATGCAAGTATAATCAATTTAGTTTACCTATCATAACTGAAGAAGAGGTAGAAAAATGAAAGGCACGGGACCTGAGTAGGTATAGATCTCGTGATAAAGGAAGGCCTGTACCCAGCAGTGCGTAAATGTGCGCTGATTTAATTGATTGAAGGAAATTGATAAGTATGTGAATAACAATCTGTTCTAACTTACCGCCGGTAATTAGACTCTTCGTCTAGGGCTAAGAAGCCGCCACGCATTCGATATCCATTTTATTTCGTTATACATATTTTAGGATCAAGAATTCACGACGCGTGAAAACCGCCAAAATAGAAGTCATGACAAAAAAATAAATTTCCCGCTTAAAGTTACGTTCGATTGATTGATTGATTAAATTGCTTAAATTAAATTGAAATACACACGAAATAATAGTTTTCATACGAAATCTGACCAAAATGGCCTCAAGCTAATTTTAATTGCCACCAAAATCATTACCGTTAATTTTAACTGCTATCTGTCAAAAAGGAACTAAAATCGGCCATCTAAAATGCCTTCCGAATACGAAATCCATACAAACTGGCACACACTAAACTAGACAAGTTAAAATTAACTTTTAAAAACAAATATCGATTAATTTTGGCGCCTTCCGAATACCGATTAAAGCTAAGCAACTAAGATGACGTGATGATGACGTTTAGTTGTCTAGTTGGCTGTTAATTTTAGTTTGTGTCACCTTCCAAATCGCAACCATGTCAACCATATTTTCTCACCCATCTTTAGCCTCAACAGCGTCGAGGCTAAACTGCAGTTTAGCCGACTAATGTTGAAATCATTTATCGCAATGAACATTATTTTGGACATTAGCCGACGCTCGAAATTAATCTTAAGACTAGCCGGCTAAACTTAAGTTTAGTTTCACACCTAGCTTTAGCCGTAACATACCTAGGTAGAGTATGTAATGGACATTAATATTAATAATATTTCATACATTGCCTGAATGCCCCAGGTATTACATATATTGCCTACGTATTATACAGAATACCTGCATTATACTAATTGCCGGTAACTTGTATACTATAAATAATTTAACTAGTTTATTATACTCATTTCAGGCCGCAATGCTGGTGTCAGTACCGATTTCCTACTACACGAAGCTGGTGGAAGACAGACAGCACCAAAACGGGATTACGTAGCATCAGATTTCCCACCACTGGGACCACCACCTTCTAGTAAATCTTCCAGTTTTCAACAAAACCAACCAATTTTACTAAATCCGTCACCAACCCCTGAAAATAAAAATGTCCAGCAGTCATCTGGGAAACGTGACTATGTTGCACCACAATTTACATCTGCAACACCCTCCCAGGGAACTCTTCAAGGGAGCAAAGTCAATGAATTAATTAATGTCTACAATAACAATAACCCTCAGTTTCCTACTTTAAAACCACAATCAGATCTTTCCCCTCAAAATGGGCAGAAAACAGGATCAACTTCGACTAATACTGCCGTGCTTAACAAACACCAACAACCAAGTGGAAAACGGGACTATGTAGCTCCACAATTCACATCTACAACTCCCTCGTATGGAACACAGCAAGGGAGCAAAGTAAAAGACTTGATTAACATCTACAATAATAATAAACCTCAAACACCATCCACTCCATCGTTCAGTTACAGCTCAGTTTTGCGCGGCAAAGGCGGCCAAAACCAACTTCCTAATGCTAATGGACCAACTGCAACTATACCAACCCAGAAATCTACACCGTTACCAAACTCTTCCACATCATTGAAACCCTCCAATTTTAATAAGGTAGTTGCTGGATCAAATAAACCACTTCCTGCTTTAACTACTCATAAACCACCGACTAGGCCGATCAGTCCTAATAATAATAGAAATCAGTCTCCCACACCACGACCTTTGCCCAGCTCTTTTGTCAACAATAATAATAAGGAGTCGGGGAATGTTGCGAGCGATGCCGAACTCCTCGTTATTAGTGAAGAGTTGCTAAGGAAGGATACCAATAACGCAGCTAAGCTAATTACAATTAATTTTCAAGAAAAAACTAATTCTCAATCAAAGGAAGATAAAGCACCGCTTGCGTGAGTATTTTAGGTATCATTGGTTCGGCTTAAAAGTCAGCAAATATTGCGTGTTCTTAGAATATTGATTGATGGTATAAATGTATGTGTAATGTTTGCAGATTGCTCGTGATTCCCGATAATGTGTGGAATATGCCAACCATTCAAAAATTCGTCCCATTGTTAGATAACTATGAGCGAGATACATTGGTGAATGAATACGTAACACCACAAGTACGTCATGTTGTTTGAGACCTATTTTGTCAAGAAGTTGAGTTTGGGAACATTTTATATATCTTTATTTTCACAATTGCAGGAAAGAAATGAGGAAAATGCTTTCATGGACGCCATTATGTCGACATCAGTTATTCGACACCTCATGACATTTTTGAAGGAAAAAGGTAGATACTGTAACGCGATAACTCGGTAATTAATATTTTTCAATTCGATGACACGAGATAACTCGTTAATTAATATTTTCTGACCGGCTAGGCGTGGTAGATGTGGCGTTCGTGTGCCGACGGGTTTACAGGTCGATTATTTTAGTGAAATAAGTGTTCTTTCCTAAAAGAGGGTGCCACTGGTTAATCTAGTAACCAGAAATTACCAATGCAACCAATGCAAACAACAGTTTCTCTACAATGTTTATCTATGTTATTGATTTCACCTGGGCTGTAATTACTTAACAAGTTCTGTGACTCTGACACTTCGTAACCAAAATTCGGAGATTTTGAGACAAACTTAAATTGTGAAGGAAATCAATGGACAATGACCTCGAGGTCGTGGGCACAATTGTGCCTTTGCCACCCCGTATGGGAAAAGGCGTGAGGCTATGTTATGTTATGTTACTGAGAATTTTCTGCAAAATATTTACGAACGGTCAACTTCAAGGTCAAGGTCAATGGCCACGAGGACAATGAACTTTGTACGACATCTTACGTTAAAAAAACCGGTCAAGCTCGCGCACGAAGGGTTCCGTACCACCATACAATGGCAGGCATGGTGTGGAGTGAATAGTTTGGATTTTACATAGCAAAATATTGTTAACAAAGTAATTGGTGCGCGCCTACTTTCACACTCCATGTACTTAACCAGGTGCATTCATAAGTCTTACATGTGGTATTTAAATAATTGTTGTATGGGAGCCCCTTAATAGTAGTTCATGTGACTGCTGCATAATGGAGGGCATTAAAACTCGAGAGTGGGTTTATGAAACGAGCCGAAGGCGAGTTTCATACTAATATCACTCGAGAGTTTTAATGCCTAATTATGTACAGTTACATACACTAGTTTATCTACACACATATCATAAGCTCTCTTTGATGTGTTCAGGAACCGCATGTTTGACCGGCATTGTGGTTCTGCAATTGTTTAGCTTGTTCTTTAGTACCAACTTCACGCAGACGGGCGTCGGCGTTCGAAATTTGAATGTCAGTACCAACTTCACAGACAAACTAGGGACGGCACGCGGGTGGGCGTCGGCGTTCGAAATTTGAATGTCATTATATGTAGAAAAACTACACATAATGACCATAATGTGTAGGTTTCCAGATACGAAACGAGTTTTTACCAAGTAGTTTAACATAATGCTGATCGTAACGTGCGGTTTTTGAACGCAGTAAAGAGGGTTTATGATACGTTTGTAGATAAATATTTATTTTATACTGTTTAGTATTTCTTGTAATAGCAGCAACAAAAATACATCATCTGTGGAAATTTCACATGTCTAACTATCACGGTTCATGCGATACAGCCTGGTAACAGACGGACGGGCGGACAGCGGAGGGCAAAATATTCGTTTCCCCACCCCAATACTCCCACACATAGCCACGGTCCCGAATGCTTGAAATGGCGATTTAACAAAAAATATAACTCGAAAAATTATTTACGGTCGGTTTTGTTAAGGCTAGTCTTTTCCTTACTTAAATCCAGTACAAAAATGATTGTTGGTTTCTAGGATATGTTACACCAGACCCAAGGCAGCAGCGCGACTTCTTAAAGCAGTTGTGGTTTAGCCTCTACTCTCGGGGCAAGGGTAAAATTAGCAGTTCCGGATTTGAGCACATATTCGTGTCAGAGTTGAAAAATGGCGAAGTATCTGGTTTGCACAACTGGATATACTTTGCTAGAGAAGAGGCCGCTCACCACGCTAATTATTTGGGTTACTTGAAATATGTTCAGTTCAATGATGTAAGTAATAAATTCCTTTCTAACCACATTTACATAGGTAACGAAAACGTATTGCTTCCGCATATGATACTTATTTCGCAATATTTTGCTTCTCGCCCGTTCACTTTAGATTAGATTTTTAACTCGATCCCAGTGAGATGCAGAGTATGTAATGGGTGTAGTAATCTCATAATAACATGTTCATTCAAAATTGTTCATTTTGTCTTACAGAAAGGGGCGGTCCTCAAATTCCACTTCAACCAACAGGGTGTTGACAAGCCCGTGGATACTATGTTCGTTGGAACGTCACCTGAATTAGAAATAGCACTTTACACGCTATGTTTTCTAGCTCGCGCTGATAAAGACTGCCGGTTAAAACTTGGAGGTAAAGACGTTAACATTATCTCCCATACATTCCGTTACCGTAGCAAGAATCTCATTGGCAGCGCATATCCTCAGATATAAAATACACCAATTAAATATCACTTATGTTAAAAACCGCACTTCAAATGGCCTGTCGGTTACGCTAAGACGGTAGTAATGGCTCGAATATTATAGTGATTATTTTGTGACATTTTGCTGATGATTGTGGAGTAAGAATATTCATGATTTAAATAATACATATACTAGAAATAAAGCTAAATGATGTTTATTGATAGAAGTAACAAAAAAAGTAATGTCATATGTTTACTAATTACTGTTATCTACCTTAGACATGCAAAGCGGCAAAATCTGTAAAAATAAAGGCATAATAACAAAACTTTTCTCAAAAATAGTATGAAATGTTCCCATAACATCTGTGAAGTATGTATCCGATAGTATCCGAAAGTTCATGCTGAACATAAAACTACAAGTTGGTCAGAAAATGTATATTTGTACCTATATAATTATCCAGCAATAAACTTCTAACTTTTATTCAAACATATTGTTTTATTTTTGAGAAAAGCAATATACACGGTTCGACCACTGCAGTAATGTACTATTAATGAACTGCAGCGTTGGATTTGTTTTAATACATGAACACAGCATAGATAACAAAGTAATTAAAAACGTTTGTCTATGAAAAGTATTTTTTTGCAAAGAGGTGATTTAGATAACTTTCTTAAGCCAATCTAATTCAATACAGAATGGCTTGAACTGCTGATTTATTAGACTCTATTTTTTTGTTTGTTTAGCAAGGGAGGTTGGTCAGATTTGCTATTTGCCCTACTTAGGTATGATTTATAACTGTAAATTCAAGCGCATGCACCGATTATCACCAAAATTAGTAAACAAAATTTCGCAGTGAAAGCTTTTTTCAAAATCCAACAGATGGCGTTGTTGACGGCCATACCCATTTTTTTTTCTTTTGGCGCATGATGAATGTGGTGAAAGGTAGAGGGCACCTAAACAAACATAAAATGTAAACTAAAGTGTAAAATTAGCGTCATTGGTAATTTGAAGTAAAGATAAATAAATGAGAACATTAATTATTTAATTCCAATTATCTCACAATCTCAATTATTAAACACTTAAATCATTGAACACTTAATGTTACCACTTTACTTCTATTTTTTGATTCTTTAGGTTTTCTCTACCTATATCATAATGCGCCAAAGGAAATAAATGGCAGGCAGTCAAAAGCCCGCACTGAAAGTATCCTACTAACACTGAGTTGCAGAAACGAAATTAAAATTTAACGCTATTGGGCGTCATGGCATGTGAACTGTCATGAACATTATGTTCTCAGAAATAAGAGCCATGTTTTATCAAACAACCCAGTCAAGTGCGAGTCAGACTCGCGTACGAAGGATTCCGTCACCACCGCATAATGGTATCAAGTTTCTGTTATGGGGATTAGGTATATTAATTGTCTTATGTGTTTTGGCAGCAACAAGTTTTTTAGAAAGCTATTCGTGTGGCTACTTTCATATGCCATGTATGTAACCAGGTGCATTTATAAGTTTGTATGTGGATTTGAAAAAAATATCGAAAAGGTTTTTTTTTTTTGGATGCAACGATACGCCTTTTGGCCGATACGATACCGATACCGATACGCTTATTGGATTAAAAATGAAGGTTAAATAGATGAAATACAAGTCAGGTTAATTTATTATAAGGTAATAAAAAATATAATATAATAAAATATATAAGTTTGTACTGAATAAGCATATAGCAGTTAGATGTTAGCACTGCCTGAGCTTGGAGTTGGTCTTGTAAACTTAGGTACATGGTTAGGTACTATTCTTAGTTTATCCTGAACCCTGAAGGTTTTGTTAAAGGTTTAGTAATTTATATTTTTGCTTTCTCAATTAAGTGCAGGAAACTTGTTGGAACTTTAGTACCTAGTAGATGTGAAGATGGTAAATTTCGCTCTAGCTTGTGTTAAGTGTAATTCTTATTAGGATATCACAATCAATGTCACCCTTGTTTATTAAGTTAAGTTTTACTGTGTGTTGGTGTCCCGTCTCGGGGTGTTTATTGTTTTGAGGACACTCCTACATTTAAGTGTATTTTGCCATTGAGTTGTAGTCTGGAAAACTTGTATTGTATCCATTGAACGACTATTGGTAGCTCAATGATTGTATCCATCCTTTTGCTATTGCATATTGGACTTGAGTTTTATTGTTGTTGTGTAAAAACAATTTTGCTTAGTTAGCTGGCTCGTTTGACCCAATGTGGCTCTTGTGTAAAGTGTAGTTTGCCCTAACATGTATTTCATAGGTGAGATGAGACGTAGCGACAAGCTTCATGATTGGCTGTGCAGCTAACGTGATGCATCGGCGGGGTGAAGGGAGCCGCCCTCCTGATTTGGTAACAAGCTCTGAGATTGGCTGAAAGGCATCCGGCGACAACCTGACTAGGTCACGGGACGCGCGGGCGGCGGTTTTTGCAAGCGAAGCGGCCGCCGTTTCGAGACAGACGAGACAGACGCGACAGTTGAACGGGGGCCTCCGTGCGGCCTTAATTTGAGACGGACGTCGCGCATTCTCGTTCCCGGTACAAAACAAAGCCTTACCTGAATTTTGAGCCCGGTCCTCATCAGAAGCTGCTGCCCGAGGGGTGGATCCACGCCGCCATGACTGCCCATTGAAGCTGCATCTCGCGGCTCGGTTCTTAGATCCCTGAACGTCTCCTCTTCCTCTGCCAGCTGGTTCAACTGTTATTTGAGGGATCGGCAACAGCGTATCAGGTCGAAGGAGACTTCCACTGAGTGGTGTGACCTCTTTACAGGCGTCCCCCGAGGCGGTATACTTTCTCCACTCCTATTCTCGATTTTCATTAACTCCATCTCGGATGTCCTGTCTTCCTCATATCATCATTATGCTGATGATCTCCAGATATATCGCCACTTTTCTCCTAATGATGTAAACTCTGCTGTGGAGGCACTAAACGCAGATCTTGAGGGTGTAAAAAGCTGGGCTTCATCCTTCGGACTCCTGGTTAACCCGAGTAAGTCCCAGGTTATGATTATAGGTACAAAAGGCCGTTTTAATAAAAAGTAGTTTATTAACACCCACCCTTTATCCTCTCCTCCTTGATAAGGTGCCGACAGAATACCAGCGTTGCAGGACCTCTTGCAGGTTCTGTGGCACATGCTGAGTCGGAACCTATTCGCCGCCTAGGCACACACTTCACGACGTTACTGTCTACTCGTTGCAACAAAATTGTATTTTGCTTTTATTTATTTCTTGTTGTCTTGTGTATGTACTATAAATATAAGTTACTGTGTGGTATGTACTTTTACTTTTGTGACGCGTATGTATATTATTGTCTGCGATATTAGTTGTTATTACTTTCTCCTTCAATTGTATGTTTCACTTTTTTTCTTGTCCTCTCATAATTATCGTGTATTTTATGTTGTGTGTGTTATGGCGTAGTCCGAATAAATTGATATTCTTTCTTTCTCTTTCTTTCAAATATTCTCTAAAACTGTTACAGCAACAGCCTATTCCAGTTGTCACTTTCAATTCAATGGTACCACCATCATATATAGCGATAAAGCTAAAAACCAGGGTCTCATCTTCGACAACCAGCTTTCCTGGTCATTTCATGTCTACGAGGTCAGTCCACGAGTATTTGCTACTTTTCACTCTCTTAGGAGACTTCAATACTTTTTGCCTCGACAGACCAAAATCACTATCGCTCAGTCTCTTCTTCTACCCCTCATCGATTATGCTGATGTCTGCTGGGTCAGTGCTAACGAAGAATTACTGAACAAACTCGAACGACTTCAAAATCTCGGGATTCGGTTTATCTTCGGGCTGCGCAAATACGAGCATGTATCACAGCATCGCAAAGAGTTGAAATGGCTTCCGATCCGTCTTCGTCGGGATTCTCACATCCTCCACCTCCTCTACAACATTTTGCGGAATCCACGCTATCCAACCTTCCTACGAGACCGTTTTCAAATTGTTTCTTCCAGCAGGCCTCGGAGGAACCATACAGTTTCTATACTCACGACCCCACAACATAACACCGCATCTTACGAGCACGGGCTTAGACTCCGGGCCATTCGGTTGTGGAATGCACTCCCCTGCATAATCAGGGATAGTCCTACTCTCAATATTTTTAAAAGTCGTGTGAAGAAGCACTTCCTATGTCTTTAGAAATATTGGTAGTATTTATGTATTTATAATTTATATATGTATATATATTTAATATTTATTTATATTTAGGATGTATATTTTATGTATGTAGTTTATTGAGTTGTAATTTAAGGTATGTTGTACACATCGGTCTACCCGTGCTCTGTGATTAACCTATCTCATCCTGACTTGGTTTGCTGGAAGAGATCTCTTGTTAGAGATAAGCTCGCCTTTGTACACTATTTTAATGTATATCTTGTCAATATAATTATTTGTGTGCAATAAAGAAATTATTAATTATGAATTATATACATTTTAAGAGTATTGACTCGATGACAGGTAATAAAATACTTGTAGGTATAATATATGGATTCATAGTTATATATTTAATCAATGATACGGTATCCTGGAAAGCGGTATCAATAATTTATTGATACCGCTTTCCTGCACTTCATTTAAGATTGAAATTATTTCTCCGTCTAGGCCAGTATTGCCAGCATCACGTGATGCTATGAGTAGTTTTAATCTTTCGACTAGTTCCTTAGGGTCATCCCAATAAACATAATCAGTATTTTTTTCATTCGTTTCAATAAAGGTAATCCAGAACCTTGAAAAAAAATTGCAGTACTGCTGGTAGAGATTTTATTATTCTTAAATAAAAGTTTGATGATATGAAGATATTTTGAGCCTTGGTTAGATTTGTTAGATTTAATTGTTGTGGTTGAATCAAAATCTCTTCGATGTGATCAATAGTACTTAGTTGTTTATAGTTTTCCAAATCTAATGAGGTGATCAGGAAATTTTTTAAACAACAATTATTTTAATGCAGGTGTTGTGACATATTTGTTTGCGTTCACTATAACGGATTCATCTGTTAGAGTAAGTCGAGATGATCCCAACATGTGTTCACCACGAACCATTCTCACACCAAATGGAACATCTCGGTATATGGCGGAACTCATCGACCAAGAGATTCACTCGTACATCTTTCAGTTTCAGAAGTTTCAGTTTCAGTTTTGGTTCAGTTTGATTTTCTATTACGGTCATTCTTCTTTTATTTTTTATATGACCAATAGCACTTTCATAAAGTTGACTTAAAGATAGCTCATCAGAGTTGATACGCTTACGCTTTTTGATAAGCACCCGAGGTGACTTTTCCTCTTGGAAGTCTTTGTCTGACGGCACCTTTTGAATATTTTGTTTCGAAATCTGGTTTTAAGAATCAGTTATTGGCTTATACATTGTTTTTAAAACTAAATTATTGTTATTCTTATGTTCTTGTATCTGCTTTACTTTTCTTCTAACTGCATCAGCAGATTTAATTAACTATTTTTTTTAATGTCTTTTCCAGCTCCATTTATGTCTTGTCCGTGTAATAGTTATTCAACTACTGACGTTCAAAGTCATAAATAGAATAGACTACGTTATTCAACAATAAATATATCGAATTTAAATCGAGAGCCACCATTTTTTTTCACAGTCCTATAGAAGATAGCTATACGGTTCACTCCAAATTTTGTTACGCATATTTCTAAATGTATTCCTTTTTCTACACATGTCTGCATTTACGTGCTCGTCATAAATATGTTTCATATTTATTTCATCCTTGAATAGGACTCTGAGATGGGCGTTGTCACGAACAAGTTGTTTTGGTACTTTAGTATAAGTTTGATTGAGATAAAAGGAATCTATATTTTTAGGTCTCCCCATCACAAAGTAGTCTCTAATACTGGTTTGGTTTCCACAGTATCAGATTCAGAATCAGAACGTTTATTGTGGATGTTAGTTTTAGATTAGTCCTGACATTTTACACAGGAAGTGTGCTTACGTCCAGCCATTAGGCAAACAAACAGGAATAAAAATAACAAATGTCATAAATTAATAGTAGTTTATGTGACTGCTATAATATAATGTGGTTTCATAATAATATCACTCGAGAGTTTTAATGCCTAATTATGTACAGTTACATACACTAGTTTATCTACACACATATCATAAGCTCTCTTTGATGTGTTCAGGAACCGCATGTTCGACCGGCACTGTGGCATTGATCATTGTTCTGCAGTTGTTTAGCTTTTTCAGTAGTACGCAGGCGGGCGTCGGCGTTCGAAATTTGAATGTCATAATATGATAAACTTTGGTTCATTATGGTCATAATTTATCAATATTCAGATAAGAAATGAGTTTTTACCAAGAAGTTTATCATTATGCTGGTGGTAACGTGCGGTTTTAGGACACAGTAAAGAGGGTTTATGATACGTGTGTAGATAAAAGTGTCAACACATTACACTCATAGTTGATTAGAGATAGACATAAGTAAAGTAAAGACTAATTAAAGAACATATTAGATTAGTATTAGGTCAACACAGCATCATTTTAAATATTCATCGATTGAGTAATACGCCTTAAGAGCTAGGTAATCCTTTAATTTCTGTTGGAAAAGATTGGATGGTCTATATTCATATTCTGCACCGGGACTATTATATATTTTTGACGCCATACCCACCATTTGGTGGGTAGGTGCAAGTATCTTTTTGTTATTACGGTGGCTGGTTAGATTTTGAAAGAGCTGAGGGTTTGTTTTAACAAATATTATTATTTCATATATATATATAATGAAGGCAATGTGAATAATTTAAGGCGCTTGAAGAATTGTTTACAGCTGTCTGTTCGTTTAAGTGAAAAAATAGACCTGATAAATTTCTTTTGGGCTTTAAAATCACTATCTTTGTTAAATCCGTTACCCCAGAATATTATGCCATATCGTAGTGTACTACAAACCCATGATACGCCGTTAATACTGAGGTAACGTCCACAACTATGCGCAACATAAATAGTGCGTAAGAAAATTTATGAAGTTTTTTGGTGACGTAATCTATTTGGTCTTTCCAACTTAATTTGTTGTCAATTTGCAGTGCCAACACTTTTGAGACCTGCACTTCCTTTAATTGTTTAAAATTCATTATTTAAGTTTTATTTAAATTATTATATTTGAGCCATGTAATTATGTCATTTATTGAGTTATTGATTTCGTTTTCAAATGTCAGATTATTATATTTCATAATTTATTTATATACTACCGTATTATCGTCAGCAAATAGAATCATAGGATGAGATATTGATTTAACAATGTCATGATATAAATTATAAATAATAGAGGGCCCAGAACGCTTCCTTGTGGAACCCCGATTGTAAATTGAGATGGTTTGGATGAGTAGTCTAGTTCTATGTTTTGTTTGGGACACAATTTGTGAATTTGTGTGATTTGTCTTCGATCAGATAAGTATGATGTCAACAAATCTAAAATGTTGCCTCGGACTCCATATGTGGGTAGCTTTTGTGGTATATAATTGAAAGCTTTATTCATATCCATATATATGGCTGACACTGGTATCTTACTATCCAGATTTATTATAACCCTTTGTAGAAAATCGTTGATGGCCATGTTAATGGTTTTTTGTTTTCTGAACCCCTTTTATTCGGGAGTCTTGGCTCCCGAATAAAAGGGGTATCATATTTTTCTTAGGGAATTATATATTACTCTTTCAAACATTTTGGAAAATACAAGTATTAGCGATCGGTCTGTAGAAATTCATATTGAGTTTATCTTCTTTTTTAAATAAAGGTTTATTTAAATTATAGATATTTTAGGGCATTATGATATGTACCATGCTCTATACAAAAATTTATAATGAAGCTTATTATTGGGCTTATATTATGTACAACATATTGTAATACTTTCGTACAGATCTCATCGTACCCCGTGCTGTTAGAATTTTTACAGACAGTAATGCGTGTGATGTCAATAAAAACAGCGCAAAGGCGTGAGGACTCGGTATGTATATCCGAAGTGCTGACATTGTGCGCAACATCAAAAACAAATACTTTCACCTGAAAAGGTATAGGGCCGAAGGCAAGGAGTTTAATAAGGAAATGTTCCGTTACTATAGAAGCCGCGTCAAATACTTGATAGACATAACATACTGTGACTACTTACGACTAGCCAAGAATGACATCCGAACTGACCCAACTACTTATTGGAATTTTATTAGGAACCAACGGACGACAAAACCGACATGTGACGATAACGGCAAGAAGGTGAAGGGAGTGGATGCGGCCAATGCGTTCGCAACTAACTTCCAGTCAGTGTTCCTGCCCAACAGACCAGCACTTAACGCTGACGCCGCTGAGCGGAGAGCTGGACCGGGCAATAGCTCGTCGCGGGTAGCGATTGACTACATTACTGTAACAGGCATACGACGTGCAGACGACTCAAACCTAGGTCCTCTATAGGGCCGGACGGCATTCCACCTTTCCTTTTCAAAGACTGTCTATCCATACTTGAATTACCACTTGGGTACCTTTACAACTTAGCCCTAAAATCTGCAGTCTACCCAAGGCGCTGGAAAACGTCTCGAGTCACGCCTGTGGTCAAGGATGGATCCAAGTCGGAAGTAGAAAATTACAGACCTATAGCGGTTCTCTCGGCATTCGGGAAGGTATTTGTATCAATTCTCAACAATCGGATTACTTCACAAATTCGCGGCCTGCTATCTGATTGCCAACATGGTTTCCGCCCTAGCCGCTCAACTTTGACCAATCACATGAACTTTGTGAACTATGTAACAGGAGCCCTTGACAAGTCCACACAGGTTGATGTGACGTTTTTCGATTTCAAGGAGGCATTTGATAGGGTAGATAATAATGTCATGCTGGAGAAATTAGCTTTGATAGGGTTCACCCCAAATCTGGGTCGCCTGTTTGCGAACTATTTTGCAAATTCTCTGGGCCCTCTGGGCCCTACTCAATTTTTGGTAATGATCAACGACCTCCCCGATGTCGTGAGGACGGCTGAATGTTTGATGTTCGCGGATGACTTGAAGCTGTTCACGCGTATTGGCTGTGATGATGATATTGGGTGCCTGCAGAGCGATGTTGGTAGAGTGAGTGAACGCAACCACTTGGCTTTTAACAACTCAAAGGGCAAAACCATGACTTTTACACGATCTCGGTCGCCACTCCATCACGACTACACTATCGCGGGGGTTAAGTTTGTGAGGGTTACCCAAATACGCGACATAGGACTATTAATGGACTCTGAGCTTACTTTTAAAGACCATATTCGGGAGACTTGTAGGAGAACCTAAAAATCTCTCGGATTCGTAATGCGACAGGCAACTCAGCTCAGGGACATCTCCACGTTAATCTCATTGCACAACGCATTTGTCCGGAGTAAATTAGAATATAAAGTAATCATCTGGGACCCACATGAGGCTAAATACACAGTCATACTGGAAAAGGCCCGATGTAAAATTTGTTAGACTTTTATACAAAATGAAATATGGATATTATGCCTACTTAATCCCGTCTCTATATGTGGCAGTGATGGTGGGGGTAGACACCCTAGAGCTGAGGCGGAAGGTACCATAACAAGGTAGATAACCCGGTCGCACTACAAAGTGTTGCCCTTAGCGCGCCGGCTCGGTACACGATGTTACGGTCGCGGTCCCTCTTCGCTGCGGGTGTTGTTCGTACAGAGCATGCTCGTCCCGCACCCACTTTTCAGGCACTGACCTTACTCAATGCATGTGTCGCCCAGCACTTAGAGTTGGGCGTTTTTCATATGCCCCTATTTATGTTTTTTATATACTGTGTATATGTTTTTAAATAATTATATTACATGATATGTAATATAATTATTATAAAACGTAGATACTGTTCCTCTGTTTTTCTGTATACTTTTGTTTTGTTTTGTTGTGTACTTTTGTTTTATTTTTCTGGGTACTTTTATTTTATTTTAATTAATTACTTATGTTTTGTTTGTTCGTGACGGTCACACGTTTTCGTCGAAAGACTGTAAGTGTGACACAGTAACTATGAATAAATCTTTTAAATCTTAAAAATATGCTTAGTTGGATTAATATACATAGAATTGGATTTATCATAGGTCATCGATATTTTAAATAAATTATTACCTACTATTATAATTAAGTACATGAACATTATGGTATTGTAAAGTGATTATTGAAAGCCTTAGCTATGTCCAAAGGATTTTTTTATTTTTGCCCTGTTTTGTTTAATTTGTTCAATTTGTTCCCGTGGTTGATTAAACTTTGTACTATTGATGACATTCCACGTGGCCTTTGATTTGTTTTGTAACGACTGGATGTAATAATTATTTTGAGATTTTTGTGTCAATTTTATTATTATATTTAATTTTTGTGAGTAGGTCTTGAATAGTTTCTATTTTCTGTGTTTGGATTTCGCCTGTATATCCATAGTACTTAGCTCTGTTTTTCTATTGCTACATTTCCTAACTCCTTTTGACATCCATTTCGGCCTTCGTTTGACATGGATTTTACCCTAATCCTGGGGAAGCATAAATCATACAGTAATTTAAAGATGTTATAAAATTCAGTAAATGCTTCATTTGGATCTGATGTACTAAGTTAAAAAAACTTAAATTTCTAAGATACTTTTTAAATTTGAAAATATTTTCTTGACAATAGTCTTGTTTCATAATGTACCAGTGACTGAGATTGCAAGTTTTTTGTAGTGGACATCAAAGTATTTGTGCCATGTGGTCGGAAAGCGCAAATTCGTGTACTTGCCCTTCTACTCAGTCTTGTTGGTTCCTTAACTGATATTTTTAAATTGAAATTCATAATTAGCTCTTCGAATCATTATTTAAAATGTCTGTATTAAAATCGCCTACTATTATGCAATGTTCATTTTTACATCCGTATTCCTGTAAAATATCATAGATTATTAATGAACTGATTATAATCTTCTATTTTATATTTCGGTATTACTTATATATATATACAAATAATTGTGCTCAATAAGTTCAAGCACAAACAATTTTAAAAGAGATCTAAAAATCAATCTGTGGGAGTTTCTACGCCCTTCTTCTCCCACAGTGGTCCAAAGTAGAAAAGAGGCAAAAATTACGTTTGCTAAGAATATATCAATATCTTCTACTAGTCAAGGCACAATCGCCGCGCGTGCTATGTTAGCACCTTAAAATATTTACTCTATAGACGGAGTGTCACTTTCGCGATTGCGTCAAAAAATAAGGCGCACAACAGTGGGCCGCCATTCAAACAGTCTGCCTTGAGCTGACATTGGAGACGCACGCGTTGTACAGTTTCACAGTTCATCAAAATTTGATAAAAAATGCCTTGCTGTGCGATTAATGTGTGTAGAAATTACAAAGGACGAATAAAAGCAAATCACAAGCCATCATTTCAACGGGAAGTCAACCTAATTTCGTTGTATTTCGTAAAACATTAAATTAAAGTAAAAAAACCGGTCAAGTGCGAGTCTAAATCGCGCACGAAGGGTTCCGTACCACCGTTCAATGGAAGCGATGGTATGGAGTGCATAGTTTGGATTTTACACAGCAAAACATTGTTTACAAAGTTATTGGTGCGGTTACTTTCACACTCCATGTACGGTCGCCTGCAGCTAAAAGTATACAGGCAGGTGATGCCATCTATGAAGTGTACACGAACTGCTTACGGAATGCCTACGAGCCGGGCGGGGCGGCGGCGGTGGCTGTAATAACTGGTAGCATATTTCAACCACTCTCTCATAGTTGGTAATAGTCCATGTGGCTAAAGATGCGCGTTTAGGATTCATGTAATGATGCGGCGGGGGCGATCATGGGTTCAAATCCCGCACGTAAAAATGTAACTAGTTGTTATTATTTTTAAATGCTTTTTAACATTCTTGACATCAGTAGTAATGGAAGTAAGCACCCACAAGTCATAGTTAGTAGCCAGAGCGATTTATAAAACGTTGAGCGGGACAAGTGTAAAACTGACTCAAAGAAGCGTTGGTTGTGATCAAATAGATTAAAAAGGTCTACCCACAATCTTATGAGAATAAGTCAATAAATAAAAAGAAGTAAGTTTAAGTTAGTCGTCCGCTACATTGCACCTGACATCTACTGTTGTTTATTTGCTCCCTATCGATTGTGTGATTGTTTTATCAGCTTTTGTAATTCTGTTGTAATTTGTTGATTCGAAATGCATCATTTAACGGCGATTATGAAGGCAAAAATCATTGTTTTGCAAGAGGAGAATGTGAGCATTAGCGAAATAGCTCGCCGATTGCAAATAACGGTAAGTCCAATATTATAGTCATCCAAATAAGGTAGATTTTTTGCAGCTGCAACTTAGCTCAGTATGACCTTTGACACAGGCGTAAATAGTTCAATTCAATTCAATATCTTTATTTCAGATCACATAGATCCATATCACACAGAGACAAGTTACAAGTTTAGAACACGAAACGAATAATGAAAGACTTCACAATGTTTTTATTTATTTGCAGAGAAGATCCGTCCAATTATGGATAAGGCGGTATGCTAGCACAGGCGAGATAGATAACTTGAAACGTGGTCGGAAATCTTTCACGTATACCCCTGCTTGTGCCCGCCACCGAGAAATTATAGCTGCTCATACAGCAGATCCCTTTGCCACGACTCGTTCCACGGCCCAGCAGCATGGAGTATCTATGGATGTAGTGCGCCGACATCTGCATGCAGGCGGCATACATTGCTATCGACCAGCGAGTAAAATAGCATTATCACCAGCCCATCGCCAAGCAAGACTACAATTCGCTCGCCAATATTTAAATTTTAACTGGCAGGATAATATTGTTATTTTTACTGACGAAAAATGTTTTAAATCAGACAAAGATGGTCGAAAAGTTTTGTGGAGAACACCAGGAACACGTTACGATGTAGTTAACACGCTTCCTTGCAGAACCAGCGGTAGGATTACTCTCGGCTACTGGGGCTGGATGTCTTCGATGGGTCTTGGCGAGTTAGTTGATGTAGGGGGCCGGATGACTGGCCTAAAATATTTAGAATTGTTACGACATGTCATGTTACCTTCAGTGCGCAATGTGTATCCTAAACCACATCATATTTACTTCGTGCATGATAACTGTGCAGTTCATCGTGCACAAGTTGTTAGTGATTGGTTAAGGACACAATCGATATTACTATTATTGACTGGCCCTCTAAAAGCCCTGATCTCAACCCAATAGAAAATTTGTGGGGCCAAATGGTGCTTAACTGGGACCCATCCGAAGTAAGAAATAAGAAAAACTTGGACAATCTAGTCACGTCAACATGGGAGTCGTATCGCGGCCGTGATTTGTGCTGGAATATGGTGACCGGCATGTCGAGACGGCTGCGAGAAGTCATCAACCAGGAGGATGCAGCGACTCACTATTAAGCATTTTAATATTCCTATTTAGGAATATTTACTCCCTTGGTTAGCTTTTTTTACCTTATAAATTTACTACCCCATGTTGGCGTGTCAGGTCAGGAAAGTTATAGAAAGTGAGTGATGTTATTGTTACAATATGTAACATGTTGATTCACTTCACTGAACTATAGTTAATATTTATGTTGTAGCTATTCTGCGATATATTATACTTATGATAGATATATCTGCGAATTGTTTTCTCATACAGCTGATAACTAAACCGATTCTATCATGTGGAGGGTAGACAAGTTACGAATAAATTTCTTTGTAACCATTAAGATAAGGAAGATGCATTTATAATATATATAGATCTAAGTTGTAATAATAAATCACTTCATCACTTACGGTTTGATGACTAGCCTATAAACCTATAGTTAGGTTTAGGTAGCAATCCAAGCAGACAGTGTGTTAATATTACTCGTCTAGTGTTTATGTTTTGCTATTTTATTAATAAACTTTTTATTTAAAATTCCGGATATTTTATTTACAAACCCTCAGTAATTAAATTCAACAATAAAAAGAAAGAAAAGAAAACTTGTATGATATTTTATTTAAATTCACAAAAAGTGCAAATTCAAAGCAAGTCCAATACCATACAGTAGTACAATACAATAGTAGTTCCTGCGTCTCGCCGCCGCCTTTAACCACTACGCCACGGTCAATATATCAGAGATGTGTGAAATTAACTACCTATTCTACACAGGAGTTGAAATAGCGGACACAAGCTGGCGTGCTGCTCAAACACACCCACATAAACGACACTGCCACACACCACAACACGTCCACGCAACTATTACCCAGGACGTTGTAGTTATAAGCTGGTTACTAGATGGCATCACCTGCCCGTATACTTTTAGCCGCAGGCGACTGTACGTAACTAGGTGCATCCATAAGTTTGTATGTGGTATTGAAAGAATTGTTGTATGGGAGCCCCCTTAAATATTTCTTTTATCCTGTTTTTTAGTAGGTATTTGTTGTTATAGCGGCAACATAAATACATCATCTGTGAAAATTTCAACTGTCTAACTATCACGGTTCGTGAGATACAGCCTGGTGACAGACGGACGGACGGACAGCGGAGTCTTAGTAATAGGGTCCCGTTTGGAACCCTTCGGGTACGGAACCCTAAATTAAAGTCTTAGCTTGAGTTTTACCTAAGAACTAACTTCATTCACTTTTTATTATACACCTAATGTATCTGCTTATAAGTAAACTATTAACTGTATAACGAGAGCAATGACAGCGACGGATAAACCATGTCTGGTTTTTGTTCGCTGCTAAATGTACCTAAATCTAAGTTCTGAATATATGAATAAATAAAAAAAAAAAATGTTAATTTCTTGTTGATTTCACATGATTCACACTTTACGTTTTATTAGTGTTGCCAGTTTTTCAATGCAAAATTTCCCCACAAATTACAACTATGCTCGCACCAAAGTGCTTTTGAACATGAGGTGATAAACTAGCATCTCCTTTTTCCATACGGGGTGGCAAAATCACAGTTGTGACCAAACTCAGTCATACTTCGTAGTTACTAGTCCGATTTGCTTCAAAATCTATATCTGGGAATCCAGTTGGAGTCAACACACAAGTACAACTAAAACATAATAATGTAATAAATGATGTATATGTTACGGTTAAAGCTAGGTGTAAAACTAAACTTAAGTTTAGCCGGCTAGTCTTAAGATTAATTTCGAGCGTCGGCTAATGTCCGAAATAATGTTCATTGCGATAAATGATTTCAACATTAGTCGGCTAAACTGTAGTTTAGCCTCGACGCTGTTGAGGCTAAAGATGGGTGAGAAAATATGGTAGACTAACTACATTACTAAAATAGTGCCACCCCAATAAGACTTGAGCAGGACAAATGATACTACGAGTATCGGCACCTTATTGAACATTTACTTACTTTAAGTGTTAGTTATGTCATTTTCTCCCAAAATTTTGGGAAACACATTTTTCAAAAGCTAGCCACACTGGTTTCATTTATTTAGCGGCGAACGGAGTTTAGATTAGAGCTGAAATGACAAGAATCCAGTGCCATAAAATTAGAAAAACAAAAAATCGTTCATTTCATTCATTCATTATCAGCTGATTTCGGAAGACAAGCGAGACGAGGGACGGAGACGGAGACGTCAGACAGAAACAGAAGCAAAGTGCTAGATCTGCGACAGCGTTTGTTTGAAAATTGGTAATTTTTCGACTTATGCAACGCTTTTCTATTGTTTGTGTTATTTAGAACTAATAACACCAGTTCTACATAAGTTCATTAAACTTATTCGCGAATATAAGCGATACAACTTTTTAGATTGATGTTTACAGTTTTATGGTGTTGATCACTAACGAAATATATCGATTTCTAGGTTAATTCTTAGTGCTGGATATTTGCGAAGCAAGCAAAAATGAGCATGTGTAGTTCGTTAGTCGTTGGTTTTCGGCAAATAAGCCATGGTTTATCACAGCTCAAAGTGAAGAATAGTGCAATTCATGCGAACCGAAGATTTTCTACGCGGGAACTACTAAAGGAAGCTTACTGCCGAACAAAGTTGAAATGTAGATGTAAGTATCACAAAGTATACATTAGCTCTAGATGTTCTGATGCCGTTTGAAGTCTCATGTTGTCTGTTATTTATAGGTAATAATGATTCTTAAATATTTATGGGTATACAGTCAGAATTTGGCACAGAAAATTTATTTCTTTGTATTCATTTGGAATATTCTTGCTTTAATAAGTCTTTTATATGCTATTTTTGCCAGAATCTTCTTGGAGCACACTGTTGAATGATCATGAGTGACCCCTTTGCTTCAATATTCTTGGCCTCCTATTTAATTTAAGTTTTTTCATATTGACAGTATTGCTGCTGTATTTAACAGTTATTAAAAATCAGTAATGTATTAATTTTCAGCTAAAAAGTTGCCACAAGATGTGAACCCGCGAGGAGTGTTCGCTTGTAATGAGCTGGACCTGAATGAAGTGCAGGTGTACGGGTTTGACTATGACTATACTCTTGCACACTACAAACCTTCATTAGAGCATCTCTTATACAATCTCGGCAGAGATATTCTTCTAGAAAAGTATAATGTAAGTGAAATGATTTCTAACTAAATGGTAATTGTTAGATATCTACCTACATATATTTTCAAACTGAACTACTAATCATGATAATTATCTTGCCATATTCTATTTAAGACAATGTGGCTTCTTTTAAAATTACGGTTTCATAAATCAAATCAAATCAAATCAAAAATCATTTATTTCCATAGGATGTTGTTACATCACTTGGATCCGTCATTACATTTTTTTGGGTGAGTTCACTAACACAATGGCGGAATCTGTGGAGAAGAGCTCACCGAAGAAACTCCACAGTCGTCGCATCTTTTGCGTTTCCTTTTTTAAATAAAATATTGTCAAATTACAAAATGAATGCTAATTATATATCGAAACAGCCTGTTACTCAAACAATCTATTCCCATGGACATCTGTCCTCTAAGTAATCAGATATCCTATAGTAACCTTTTTTATACAATTTCTGTTTTATTATTATTTTAAACTTGTCTAAAGGTAAGTTTTTAATATCAGTAGGGACCTTATTGTAATAGCGTATACAATTGCCTTTAAAAGAATTACTAATTTTATGTAGTCGGCTTACATAAGCAACCAACTTGTCTTTATTTCTAGTATTAAAATTGTGTATATCACTGTACTTCTGAAAATTAGTTATATTTCTTTTTACATACACAAGATTGTCATAGATATATTGAGACACAAATGTCAGAATATTGATTTCTTTAAACTTTTCCCTCAGTGACACTCTAGGCCCTAATCTATAAATTGCACGAACAGCCCGTTTCTGCAGAATAAATATACTATTAGCATTCGCAGCGTGACCCTACAATAAAATACCATAGGTCATTAGACTATGAAAGTAACTAAAGTAGACTAGTCTAGCGGTGTCTACGTTGGTAAGAGCTCTAATTTTTTTAACTGCGAACGCTGCCGAACTCAGTCTGTTCGACAATTTATTTATATGAGGAACCCATTGTAGTTTGGCGTCTAAAGTATAGCCCAAAAAGACAGTCGACTGCACAAGGTCCAATCTCTGTCCTTGTCAATTTGTCAATTGTCAATTGTCAATTGTAAGACGGGCTGGTTTCCGCAACTCGACGACGAAAGCGCCTATTTTGCGTGTGGGTGGGAATGCGACATCATTCGAGCCAACCCAACTCCTCCAGGAACGCCAGTAGGCCCTTTACGTTACCGACTATCCCTGGAAGGTCCCTCGATTGACCGAGGTGTTTAGCCCTGTAGTCCGCTACTCCTGTGCACTCCATGAGGACGTGAGCAGCCGTTTCTTCTGCCTCCAAGCAGGCTCTGCAAAGGGGGCTGTCGGTAACACCTAGGACATATAGATGTTTATTAAAGAAACCATGGCCAGTAAGTGCTGCAGTTACCAGTCGCATGCGCGGCCTACTAAGTCGAAGCAAGGTCTTAGCCAGCCTAGCGCTAGGGGACGGCAAGGCCAGCTTAGCCTGCCTGCACTCCTCATGGTTTGTCCAAAGAGTGGCATGATCATTCCTGGTCGACTCTCTCAGAAATGAGCGTACCATCTTGAAGGGAAGAGGGATGATAGGTTCGGGACCATACGCTGTCAAGCTAGATCCTTTACGCGCCAACTCATCCGCTGCATCGTTACCTCTTGATCCGCTGTGTCCTTTTATCCATTGAAGGATTACGCGGTTGTGTTGACATACCTCCATTAGTCGTTTGTGACACTCGTAGATTAGCCCTGAGTTAATAGTGTTGCTATTTAGGGCTTGTAGGACGGCCATGCTATCCGAGAGGATTCGAATGGAGGAATCTCTTACCTTTCTCGATGCTATGGTATTAGCGGCCGATATATTGCCCATGCATTCAGCTTGAAAGACAGTATTATGGGCACCCAGTGGAATGGCTATCTTGATGTTTAGGTCCTCCGAGAAGGTGCCTAAACCAGTGCCTGCTTCAGTTTTTGAACCATCGGTAAAAATTCTGAGCTCTTTAACGTCGAGCCCCTCAACCCGATGGTCTTCATGTAACTGTATATTGTATTTTTTGTCAAAAACAAATTGTTTAGGGATTCTGTCACTGCAAGCCATAGAGATGGGAAATTTTTTGTAAACTTCCCCTAGGATGGCGGTGTGTGAGGTCCTGTTTTTCCTCCAAAGTCCTAAGGTGTTGAGTCTCACCTCTGCCTCATCTCTGTCCTTTTATAAATATGTCTGTAGTTACCGGGTTCACATTGGGTAACACGAATTTAATACATTTAGTTTTCTTTTCATTAAGTAATAAATTGTTAACAGTAAACCAGTTCACTATACTAGAGATAGCATTGTTTACCTCGTCATAATTTGATTGCTGTCTTTTAACTTTAAATATCAAAGAAGTATCATCGGCAAACAATACTAACCCATGTTTTGCTTTAACAAGGTAAGGTAAATCAGTAATATATACTAAAAACAAGAAAGGACCAAGAATTGAACCTTGCGGTACGCCCATACTTATTGAAGACCCAGGTGATCTTTTCCCATTAACATCGACCATCTGAACCCTGTCTGTTAGATATGACTCCAGAAGGCCAAGTGCCTGATCTTTTACACCATAATGGCGTAACTTCCTGACAAGAGTGTCATGATGGACGCAATCAAAAGCCTTGGATAGATCGCAGAAGACACCTATTGCATCCATTGCGTCTTCCCAGGCATCAAAAATATTGTCGATTAGTTCAACACCAGCATCGGCTGTTGAACGACCCTTTGTGAAACCAAACTGAGCAATATGAATTAAATTATTGAGATAAAAATGACTTTGCAATTGATTAAGTATGAGTTTTTCAAATATTTTGCTAAGCGTTGGTAGTATCGATATGGGTCTAAAATTGGTGGGGTCTGATGTACTACCAGCTTTGAATAAAGGTATAACTTTACTTAGTTTCATCAAGTCAGGAAACACACCATTATCTATACATTGATTAAATATACAACAAAGGTGAGGTGCAATACAATCTACAATGGACCTAATAATTTTTACTGATAGACCATGGGCGTCAGCTGTCTTTTTCATTTCCAGGGATTTAAACGCTTTTACAATGTCTTCATTATTTACGTGCCTAAATTTAAAATCTGTTTTACATTCCTCAAAGTTTTGTTTAAGTATAGATTCAGAAGCAGCGGGAGATGAATTTAAAGACTTGGTTGTTGAAACTGGAATGTCCGTAAAGAAATTTTCGAAAGCTTTGCTACTTCTAGGTCTGTACTTAGCAATTGATTATCTATCTTAAGCTTGAAGTTATTATGTGTAGCTTTGGCCTTTCCAGTCTCTCTGTTTAAATAATTTGCCAAGACGTTTTCATTACATTGCTACTAGATTCAATTTTGTTTTTAATGAAATTAGATTTAGCTACGGCACAAACGCGTTTAAACATTTTTTAATAACTACGAACATAATCTAGAAAGGCCGTATTTTTGTTATATGATTTCTCTTCATAGAGTTCATATAATCTTCGTCTGCTCCTATGAATTCCAACTGTCGCCCAATCACTAAACAAAGCTTTGTTATTAACTTTTATAGTTTTTGATTTAAATACCGTATCATATTCATTTTTGACAAGGTTAAATACTGAGTTGTACAACAAATTTGGATCGTCACTGTATGGTATTTCCCATAGTTTATCTAAAATATTATTCCTGTAGTGTTCAAGCCGATTGTCACTAACGGGCACACATGTAATATCCTCTTTTTGGTCCTTTTTTATTTTAATATTGAATATACCTATCTGACCAGAGTGATCAGAGGTTAATTTATTGATGACCGATTTGAAAATGGGCGTAATGTTAGTAAATATATTGTCAATGCAGGTAGCAGATGTTGCAGTAATTCTAGTAGGCTCCAAAAACAGATAGTTCATGTTGTGACATAAAAATAAAGATTTGAGTCATAAATGCTACATGTAAAACTGGCACTCCCTTCCCAGGGCACTTAGAGTAAAACTGCATGTCACAACTATCAACACAAGAAAAAGCACGAGACTCAAACTCAACACCTTTTATAGTTGAATTCGGAGTTTATGGGGGTTGTGTATCCAAGTTGCCGCGCTTTACAAATTTTATGTAATTTGACGATTACTACTTTAAATTAATGACTATGAACTTAATCCAGTATGAATAACCATCACATATCCCCAAGGGTGAAAACAGTTGTTCAAATGCATGCAGATTGTGATTTCAATAAATTAAATAAATCAAGGAAGCTAACATAAGTATGGAACAGAACATGAATAGTACTTTAGATGTGATTATTTTATGATGTGTACCATTTGTTCCAGTACCCACCAGAAATATTGAATCTTGAATACAAACCAAACTTTGCAGTCAGGGGTCTCCATTATGATATTGAAAAAGGTCTACTTCTCAAGTTGGATTCATTCCTGCAAATACAGTTTGGTGCAGTTTATAGAGGCCTCACTCCCATCTCCACTGAAGAAGTACTCAGAATCTACAAGAATAGAATCATACCTATTGCTTATGTAGAAGGAGATACCAGAGTTCATAAGGTAAGCAATTTAAATTAGTTTAAGTACTACCTATCAAGTATTGGCCCAGCACCAAACCAAGATTTGACCAAAGTAATGGTATATGCTAGATAGACCAATCAAATTGAAAATCCAGCCATTCATCAAAGCTTGAGTTTTACAGAAATTTGGTGTTGGTATTGCCACAGAGTACACATATGCTAGTAAGACTGTAAGTACCAATGTGATGCATGGGAAACAAGGGAATAAAAGTAACTGTGCAAATTATGCTGCTTCGGTTCACATTACATGACTGCATAGATTGGTTTAATTAGCTGCCATATTAATTGCATTAGAATCAAAAGTGGTACACTGACGCCAATTTCGTTGGCACCCGAATGCCGCCTGCAGGGGGTGTGGCGCCTGGGTACAAGAGATGCATACGTGGGCGACAGTAGAGAGGGTGACCTCGGTCACACGCCAAGAAACCTTGCGATAGCTGTACATAGTTACATTTACATTAGTGTTTATCTTATATCAGGGCTCTCATGGTCTCATAGTGTGTCTGTTATCTTAAAAATAATGTTTATTGTTTGCTATAAAACTATGGATAGCTAAGTCATAGATGTCGTGACACTATGAGGAATCAGGATTGTGGATTGGTCTTTCCAAACAGCTAAATGTGTGATATGCATATATTTGTAAAAGTATAATTCAGAATTCCGCTCAGAGTGTAACGAGTTTGTCCCTTACCATTTACAAACGATCTGCACTTGTCACTCCCAATGCCAGCAATCATTCAGTTGAACCAATAACCCTCGATGAGATCGCGTTTCGTATCTGAGGGTCGTTTAAGGGTCAAAACAATGTCTGTTATATTTGTGTGAAAGAGAAGCCATCAAGTTCTAAACATATAGGTAACACAAGTGTTGGTTAAAGTGGTATAATTATAATTTGGTATAATTTCCCTCAAATTTTGCATATGTACGAGTAAACTGAACTGATCGACCACGTCATTGGCCCATTAACACTACGCATCTCAAGATAGAGTTTCCGGATGTATACCTGACAACTCCAAAGCCCTATTTACACTTAAATTAGTACAGAAGCGAGTTAACTTGCTTCATCGGCGAGTTAAGATGTTATTGTCGTTTAAACGACATAAGCGAGTCAAGTTGTCAGTTGTTGGTTAAGTTGATTTGAATCGCGATCCTATTTTTCGGCCAGTACACTGCGAAGTAGCCCACTCTCCGGCAACTTAAATGGCCGGGGCGTGTAGACGGGCGAGTTTAGAACAGTCCATAAGTTTGCACACAGCGACCGAGAACAACTTATAACCACTCAATTGGGTACGTTTAAACGCTACTTACTACTTAAGACTTAACTGACCGCTTACCTAACTCGCTTCTGTACTTATTGCGGGCTTAAGTTTGATGGACACTCAAAGTCATGTTATCACTGTCTCTCGCTCATGACATGACACGCGCGCCCGTAGGGGGCCTATTACATTGTCATAAAAATGATCGTTTATCTTGGATCCAATGATAGTTCTTTCTCTCCCTCCCTTATGATTTACTTTTACGTGTGAAAGATAATGGATACTGGATCCAAGATAATTATCATTTAAATGTACTAGGTCTACTAAATGTACAGTGTACTAGGTCCCTTAAGACTTCAAAGCGGGACTTTATTTGAGCACTAGTATATGTCAGCCATAAGGGCCGGGCTGCAAGATACGGTGCAGCTGTGCTGCGGGTGGTCTGGGAATTGTATGGGCGTATCCCCTCCTCCCCCCGCCCCGCCTTGTCTCGCCTTGTTGCGGGTACGGCGTGCGGCGCCGCACTGCATCGTGAGGCCCAGCCGTAAGAGTTCGCGTTATATATGGCTTCCATAATATTTTTCAGGCGAACCGAGCGAAAATGGTTCATTTGGCGGACCTTTTTTCCGTACCTGAGATGGGACTTCTGTGCAACGTGGCAGAGTTCTTTATTAAGAACCACATCGACTATCATCCCGAAATTCTCTTCTTGGATGTTAAGGTAAGTGTTGTGAATGAAGCTTATCGACGTAATGACGTCCGATTCTGACGTAATGATACGTTTTCTTTATTTTGTTGTTGCCAATCACCAACAAACTATCTCAAAACTTGTTGGTAACGAGAACGAGAAGACCTGGCGTGGCCATTGGCCTTAGCAAAATGAAATTTAGGTGTGACAGTGTAACGAATAGTACTTCATATAACGATAAAATGATACACCAAGGTTATAATTTCTTCTCTTCAGAACTCAGTGCAGAGCGGTCACCCCATCATGCACAAGATTGTCGCGCAGAACGTCGAGGAGTACATCCGACCCAACCCCGACCTGAGGAAATACTTCGAGCTGCTTCAAGACAACAAGAAACAACTCTTCCTAGTCACCAACAGCCCCTACCACTTTGTGTATGTGCATACCTATAGATAGCGCCAATGTTTTTTTCCCTTTTTTTCGCTTTTTTAACCGACTCCACATAAGAAGGTTTACAATTCGTCGGGATGTACGTTTTTTATATGTTTTAATCGATTTCTCTAAGAGGGAGGGACTGCCCCATACTAGACATCCTTCAGATTGCGATATGATCACTTTATCAAGGTTGGTCAGTAATGTATGCTCGGTATACCGAGCATTCCATTTCACCATTATGCATTATAATGCATAATGGTGAAATGGAAGTGATCGAGACGTAGCTACCAGATATCAACGTCGGACAGGATCTGATGATGAGATCATGGATAAATAAAGGAGTTCCTTAATTAATGAAGATATATATGGGGTATATTTTTTGGTTGAAATAGTCACCATAGAAGAGCGACCACCCGCCTGTGCTTCAGCGGGCGTATACCACCTCATGATGATCATGGGTTTATTTTTTTTTGTAGCGAATAGGGTTTAAATGAAGTCGGTTTTTGCTAAAGTTTTAAGCACAAAACAATTATAGATCTTTTCCGATAAGATCGGGATAGTCCAGTTTTCACAGATTAACAAATAAAACAAAATTGCTAAAAAATGGGCATACCAATAATACGGTATTTGACAAGGTAGTCCAATAAATCAAGAAACGTGTCTAGAAGCTGAACCTATTTCAACAAAAACGTTTGACAATATCAGAATTGTATATTTCCAGCGGTTGTATTTTATAAACTCAATTTTGTTGTAAAAACACTTCATTTGACCATGACGTCACACGCTAGTATTTCTTAGAACTCGTGAACAAAATTACCGTTTTGACAGTTCATAAAAAGTGCCTATATTGACTAGCAGTCAAATACCGTATTCCTTGTATGGGCACTTCTTTTTCCTAAAAACCGGTATGTTTCATTATTTGTTGTTATTACGGCAATAGAAATACACCCCCTGTGAAAATTTCAGCTCCCTTCCTATTTTGGTTGGTCCGGTAGAGCCCGGTGACAGACGGATGGACAGACAGACAGCTGGACAGCGGAGGCTTAGTAATAGGGTCCCGTTTGGTACCCTTTGGGTACGGAACCCTAAAAATACTAAGGAAACGAATACTAAAACAGCGTCACGCCTTCTAAGTTGAGCCCACATTAGGTCTGTTATTCAATACTCCATTTTATGTGACAGGGGGCTAGCCCATCGCCGCAGCTATTGCTGTAGAGATGGAGGTTTCCTCGTGATGTTTACTTACTATCACCGTTAGAACGTCCGAATAATGTAATAAACTTTAGGTACATTTCCTTGGTACATGGTCAGCACCGGGATTCGAACCAACTCGCATCGCCTGCTCGACCCCCATGAGCATGTTACCAATAGATAGGGTTTTTAGGGTTTCTTACCTGATGGATGCCAAAAGGGACCCCATTATTAAGCTTCCGCCGTCCGGCTGTCCGTCAGATGATTGAATAAAGGTAGAGAATTGAAGTTTTCACAGAAAACACGCAATTTTGTAAATTAAAGTGGGTCCCCATACAAGAGACGTGTTTTTTAGGATTCCGTAACTCAAAAGGAAAATCTTATAGGATCACTCGCGTGTCCGTCCGTCCGCCCGTCTGTCACAGGCACTTTTCTCAGGGACTATAAGAGTCTTGAAATATTCTGCGAAAAATCTTATCCTGATAACCGCAACATAATTCAAGTATAATATGAAAAATATATTGCCTGCAAAAAAAGTGGAGGGGGTAAATGACAAAACGAAAAAATAACAATTCACGGTAATAAATCATCTAGGGTATCGTTGAAAAGGGCTTTCTATAAACTTTTCAAAAATATTTTGTTAAATTTTAGTTTTGACAACTTCAGAAGTTATGACCAAAAACGAGCAAGAAATTACCACCCCCCTTATCTCCGAAACTAAAGAGTCTAAAATTATGAAAAAAATACAGAATATAGAAACATAAACCAAAGAATACAAAAAAACTTACCCGTAATTGCCAAGAATTTTTATTTATCTATAAACCACATACAAACTTATAAATGCACCTGGTTACGTACATGGAGCATGAAAGTAGCCACACCAATAACTTTGTAAACTACTTTTTATTGTGTTAAATCCAAACTATTCACTCCACACCATCCCTACCATTGTGGTACGGAAACCTTCGTGCGCGACTCCGTCTCGAACTTGACCGCTTTTTATTTTTGGTTCACTGTTGCATTGCATTCTATGAAATGTAATAATATTGTTTGGCATATTCCTTTTAAACGAAATTGTGTTAACACTAATAAATATTTAGGATAAATGATTACGCAGACATTTCAAAGTCATAAATATAGGAATTGCTACCCGCCGCCCATCGGAAACGATCGTGCGGGTAGCAACATCTGGCTGAGATGGGTACTGGATGGATTTCCGTTTCTATGTGGCATTTTTTCGGGAGCTTCTGTGTTTCGGATGACAAGTTAAGCTGTAGGTCCCGGCTACTATCGCTACTCGGTGGCAGTAGTCGTTAAGCTGGTCGGAGGCCCCAATAGGGCAGCTTGAAAACATATGACAGTCGTGTTGGCCACTAGCCCGACACACCTTCATCAACGCGTACTAAGCCAGCGTGGTGGAGTAGAGGCCTGTGCCCCTCGGTGGAGACATTAATGGGCTGCATTATTATTTACATGATATTATTGTATATTTAAATATAGGAAGCCTAAACATTATACAGCTTAAAAAGATATAACAATCATTTCGCATCATTAACAAAGTCATAAAAGGAAACACCTGAGTAAATAATAAAATGCAGAACACTTCACAATTCACACTAAATTCGTATTTCAGCTAATATTCGTATAATAATAATAATAATAATAATACCACCTTGGACACTATTTACACACATTGGTCTAGCCCCAAACTAGGATTCCCTGTATCTTGGGTGCTAGACAACGATACACGTACTTATATAGATAAATATTATACTTAGATAGATAAACAACCATGACTAGGGTACAAACATCATTAAATATTGTTTTATTTGCATACCCTACGCTCCGCTCCGCTTCGCTGCGCTCCGGTTTTGCTTCTTCCGGTTTTCTAAGTTCCAACCTAACCTTTAACCAAATTCAAAAGCCACCATAACCCACTCTAGCCAAATTTAGCTTTTCATACTTTCAGTCGCAAGTCCGCTCCGCTGGTGCACAATCCAATCTGAATTATAGGATTGTAAACTGCAAGCGCACCATTAGTATTGGCTCTTCTATCAAACAATATAAATTTAAAAGAAACATAGACAAAGACAAAAAACCGATAAGATAACTGAACCAGAAAATGATGCGAAGCAAAGGGATACCGTTTTTTTGAATCTATTGCACGATGGTATGAGAATCTTCGTGTACTCCGGCCCGCACTTGGCAAATTTTATTTGATATTAATGCCTTAATTTATTCACACACACACACACTCTATATAGATATAAAACATTTATTAAAAACCGCAAAGATAACTTTGCCATTCATACAAACACTATGAAAAACAAACAAACATCCAGTCACATAATTACTTGCTACTACGGAACCCTTCACGAGCGAGTCCGGCTCGCACTTGGCCAGTTTTTGATACATTGTTATTTTAGTAAACCGTCACTTAATACGCTCAGCGTTATGTGATATACCCGACGTTTTGTAAAAGGTCAGGTGTAGCACCACGGGTGACACACCGGTCCACCACTTTTGCCTCAGGAGTCCTTGGCGCTCAGCGTGTTAATTAATGTGAACTGTATACATACTGAAATCTGTAATTGATATTTTTCTTAGTTTACATTTCCGATTATCATTATTAAAATTAAAAAAAAATAAAAAAATATAAATACCTAAATATCATCCTCAGAAACGCCGGCATGGAGATGCTAGTCGGCCACGACTGGCGCGAACTCTTCGATGTGGTGATCGTGAACGCGAACAAGCCCAAGTTCTTCACGGAGGTGTCCCGCCCGATACGAGTGTTCGACAAGAACGCTAACACGCACATATGGGAGAAGGTCACCAGTCTGGACAAGGGGATCATTTACTATGAGGTGAGACAACGGCTACATACACGTGGCCACAACTCGAAACAGAAATATTTATTTTCTTACAAACATGTACTCCAGTTAACACTAACAAAAACTAATAAAACATTTCTTCACTTAACAAAACAAATATGAGACTGCATAGGGAGCACCAGAGTGAAAAAGTACGCGGGTCCAGATGAAATGATCGTTATATCGTGCTTCTTATACTGTACCTCCGTGCCTACGTGCTTCCGATTACGTTTATCTGGCTATATGATATGTAGGTTTTAATCAGTATTTGCAGTCACCATTATTTTGTTTGTTTTGAGAACAACCTAGCCATACCATGGAATCCATACCATGTGGAACTATAGGCTCTTGTTACTTGATGTAAAAGTGCACCCTGCGTGGCACAGCAATGGCAGACACCGAGGCATAAATTTCTATGCAACATACTTCTGCGTTAAATGTCTAAGTTCACGTAAAGCAAAACTGACACAGTACCCTGTTTCATTATCACAATCACTTCCATGCACCCCATGCATAGGGAGCTATCTGTTACACCTGTAATTTTCATGTGTTTGTTAAGTTTAAGAAGTTCGTGAATATTTATAATTATATCTATGAAGAAATAATTTGGTGTTTCTGCAGTCTTCCCTGCTCGCCCACAATTCATTATATTGCGCAGCTGCGGCTGTTTTCAGTCTCTTCCTAATTACTTCTGCTGGTAGGAGGGAGTTTGAAATGTGGCTGTACAGAAGAATGCTGAAGATATCATGGAAGTATAAAATTACCAACGTTGCTGTTTTAGAAAAAATGCAAAAAGGAGTAGAGCTCATACGGGTTATAAAAAGCAGGAAACTAACATATTTCGGACATATCATGCGCAACGACAAATATAACCTGCTCCAATTGATCATATAAGGCAAGATCCAAGGACGCAGAAGACCTGGTAGCCCACGTACATCCTGGCTCCAAAATCTGAGAGAGTGGTTCGGGATGAACACAACATCCCTTTTCCGAGCGGCAGTATCCCGTGAGAAGATCACCGTAATGGTCGCCAACCTCCGATAGGAGATGGCACCCGAAGAAGAAGAAGGTAGGAGGGAGAAGGGTTGTGTGCCAAGCCGTGCCTATTGCCCCTGTTTTGGCTAGTTTGTCTGCCTCGCAGTTTCCTTGGACCTGATAGTGACTCACTGCAATTTGACTTTATTATTGTCAACCAGTCTATTGAGCATCTCGTGACATTCCAATATGAATTTAGGTTTTGTTAGTGGTGTAAATACAATTTCGCTCTATTCTACGCTTTCTACTAAGTGCGTTGCTCCATATAGGAGAATTGAGTGATTTAGCTGGAAAGCTGCTCCGAAGCTAATGGAGTATTCGATGTTCAATTTGGGTCAGGATATGTTGTACCTGTCTAATAAATATGGAAAATTAGTAGCATTGTTAGCATATAATATATGCGATGCAGCTATAGTTGGTATAACCAAGTTCAACTTGATATCTTTTATTTGTTTTATTACTTAGCTTTATTATTATATTTTTTTGTTTTATTACTTAGCTTATATTAAGGGTAAGGTATATATGACATGCCTATTGGGAATTCACCGGTAAATAATACTTTGGATGCAACATTGGAATCTGTTCCAAATAATTTAAATTCGTTCATAAGACAATAGAGGAAATCAATAGCATACATGAGCCACTAAATATGTTAAAGTGTAAATATTACCCATCAAAACATCCAGGGGAAAGAAATTTTATGAGAATTATTTCTTAAAAATTTGACACCGATGTTTTTTGTATTACAGAACACTGGTAAAAGGAAAATATAATGTCTTTTAACCGACGACCGGTTTAGCCTAGTGCGTAGTGACCCTGCCGACGAAGCTGACGGTCCTGGGTTCGATTCCGGGTAAGGCAAATATTTGTGTGATGAGCATGAATATTTGTTTCTTAGTCTTGTTTGTTTTCTATGTACATATTTGCATAAGTATTTATCTCTATTAAATATATCGCCGTCTTATTGAGCTTACTATGGGCCTAGTTCGATTTGCGTAAGATTGCCCTCTAATATTAATTATTTTATTTTAACATAAATTGTCAGTTGTTACAATTGAAAGACTGCTGATAGAGGTGGTTCTTTAATCTTAGCAAAAATAATATTAAGGTGAAACAACGGAAAGATTTCTTGTACTTACCGTAGAAAGACAAATAGAGGTATCATATGTTGAGATCCATATTATTTTTTTTGTCTACAGACCTCCGAGGGATGAAGGCCATGGGATTTTCGAAATATTTGAGAAAATTATGGAGGAAGCCCTCTCGTAACTATGTAATAACAGAAAAAGTTAATGATTTGTGGCGATCTTAATGTAGATTTGCTTGTAGATACAACAATGAAACAACGATTAATTTTGTTCAAATCATTTAATTTATATCATGTATTTCTAGAGCCGTCTAGAATTACACCTACCAGCCAAACTTGCCCAGATAATGTTTTTTGTGACTGTGCATTCACAAGTAAAAATGTAATTAACTGTTGCATGTTGTTATGGTTTTTGTGTTATTCTTGACAGTGGGGTGACCAAGGGTCGTTTGTGGGCTTACCTACGTGCCTTTCCCTTGGGGATTCTGTCGGAATGTCCTGCGGGAACCATAGTTTTTTCTTAGATGTGTCGTACGAGACTTCCGAACGACGTTTTAGCCGGAGAACACTCGTTATTTGGTTGACATACCACTACACTCCAAAACAACATTCATTCTTATTTTTCCGCTAATCTTTAGCCGTGAAAGTTGTGCAGAGGCCATTGTCGTCTTATTCAGTCTCACGCAACCAGGAACAAACGAAAAAATTGTTCCTATTTAGCACAGATTTAATGGCGTCCACATGCTATCTTAGTCTTTGTCTCTGTGTCCCTTTCTTACAGTCTGTCATGGCGACACGTGTGGTTGTTTGGGATCATTTGGTTGGGAGAACAATTGTGAAATTTTCAACAATTTGCGTGATATTGTTTTTAAAAGTGCTGGGGTGGGGACTGCTGTGTGACTCTTACAAACTATTTCCTCGTGATTCTCTAAAAATGGCACCGATTAGACACTTAGATCGTGTGTAATTTGTACAAAAAGATATGGTCGACAAAATTTTATTAAGGAAATTTATGACAAAATTTCCTATAGATGAAGATCATGAAGTACAATTTGACTAAAATAATAAAATATTTTGTCCCCTTGAACTATCAGCGAGACTAAAATTATACTCTATCTTTCTGGAATGAGAAAAAATATTTGTATGTTTGTAAACAATAGTGATGTAAATTTTCACTCTATCGATAAACGGATTAAGTATGAGTCGATAAACTTTACCTTATGATGCTGTTATAGTGGATATTTTGGAATAGTTTCGCATAGATGCTGTTGCGTACAGTCAGAGACAAGACTCTTTACACTTTTTCTTATGATCGCATTTTTTATTTTGTAATTTAAATTAAACATCTTCTGGTTTTTATGTAAATAAGTAATACGTGATGAAACTCTATGTAACGCCCGCGCGGACGCATAGAAACCGTTGCAGAGTTTCACTGAAATTCACGGAAAGTCGACGATCTCCTTGTCCACGCGCACGCATATAAATCGAGCGTTAGTTTCAATCTTCTTGTTATGCTGAAGCATAACCTTTGACTGGTGACATGGTTTTGGGGGGGGGGTCTGACAGGCCCATTGTGGCATCTTGTATAAATCATAGAAATTAAGTGTGGTAGCTAGCCAAATTATTTTAAAACTGCGTTATCATATATAAAAGGATAAAATAAAACAAATAACTATACTCTGAATATATTTTTTTGTTACGATCTTGCAATTTTAATGTATGTCGTCTTTACAATCAAAAAACTATAGATGAGATCACAAATTAGAAAAGCATAAAATTAAATGAACATATGTCGACAAAAACACTTTTTTGAAGTAATAATGAATTTAAAAAAAACAACTCCAATCAAAAGTGTAATTTCAAGAAATTGACAATGGTCAAACTTTGCCAATTTTATATGTAGTCTGGGCATATATTTTTTTGCCCACTGTAAGCACACACGATTCGGACACGAATACGAGGTAACTGCTTAGAATGGGTTAAAAGCTATTTAAGTCGTAGGACTCAATGTGTTGAATTAAACAGAACCGTTGATGGATTGAAACAAACATCTCAATCAAACTACCGTGTAGACAACTATGGTGTACCACAAGGCAGCGTCTTAGGCCCATTATTATTCATTTTATATATAAATGATTTACTTAACGTGACGAAGAATGACTGCGTCCTTTTTGCGGACGACACTACACTCCTTATTAAATGTAATAACAGAAATGCATTGGAATCTGAGATAAGTGAAGCCCTTAATGATATTGTGACATGGCTGGAAAACAAAATCTTGAAAGTGAATACCGAAAAAACCAAAATAATAAAATTTCAGACTTCCTACAGTCACTCCGCACCAAAGATCTGTATTAACTTTAAAGGAACTGATATTGAAGAAGTCGACTCTACCTTATTTTTAGGAATATTTATAGACAAACATTGTAATTGGAAAGCCACATAGACAAGGTGTGCATAAAACTAGATAGGTTTGTTTATGTGTTACGACGTATGAGTTAAGTGGCAACGAACGATGCCACTCTATCGGCATACCACGGATACATTTCTTCTGTACTACGGTATGGTTTAGTTATGTGGGGTAACTCCGTAGACATTGACAGGGCGTTTAAAACCTAAAAAAATGTATTCGAGCAATATGTGGTGCTGGTTATCTAGATAGCTGTAAATTTTTGTTTAAAAGAACCCAGATACTTCCCCTGCCGTGCGAAATGTGCGTTTTTGTTAAAAACGCACATTTCGTATGTTACTCGAAATGAACATTTGTTAAAAAATACCCAAATCTGTTTCAGAAAAACTCCGAAATTTTCAATGCTAGAGGCAGGCACAAACACAATTTATATGTTCCAGCACAAAGCTTACAATTATTTTCCAATAGTGCATATTGCATAGCAATAAAAATTTATCACAAAATCCCCAATGACATAAAATATCTGACATTTACATGTTTAAAAATAAATTATTTTATTATCTAATGGACAAATTATATTATAAGGTTAATGACATATATAATACTAATCAATTTGAATAATTAAATTTAATTCTAATGGTGCGGTAGACATTTAAGTTTATAATATTTGCACACCTACTCCTAGATGGTGAATATGTTGATCCTCGCGCTTCACGGCTTATTTAAGATCATATGTACACATTTTTTTTAGCAAATAAATGATTTGATTGATTGATTGATTGAATCACACCGGTAATTTGATTTGCGCTTTAATGGAGAAAGTCAATTGGCGCACGCTTTCCTGGTGTTTGGCCTGCTCTCGGTAAAAATAGGAAAAATCAATGCAGCAAAATTACGTTCTAAAATTACGTAAGTGGTGACATGGGGTCTGAGAGGTCCCTGACGATTTGAGCCTGTCCGACACAGCTATCCCCTTCTACGGCATGGACGCAAGTAAACTCGAAGCTACTGACAGCTACTCAGGTGATGAGACTAAGGAAGCGCGGGGAAGGGGGTAAAATGATGTTTTACTTACGCCGCTGCACCTGTATGACCCCTTGTCACCAGTTATAGGAAGCAGAGACTTTGTTAAAAATCAGCTGTAATGGTACATAAGAGTCAGTACATTTTATACTTCATTTTGCGTGACAGAGGGCTAGCCCATCGCCGCGCGGTATAGTTACACACGTTGAATACAAGAATCGGTTCATTTAACGTTTGGGGTTTTGAGTAGCTCAGGGTAAGTTAGCAAAAAACAATGAGCCGAGCGCGTGGGATGGTTCGAGGAAGGTTACAGGTCAGGTTTTTTTGTCGCATTCCTGCGGAATGTGTAGGGATCAGAGTCGATTTGGCTGCGCGCTGAATAAATTATGAATAACTGAATAATGGAAGGTTATTATGGAACGATACGGAGAAAGCTATTATGTTGACTGCAAATATACAATTGCGTTTGTTTATTACGACATGGCGAGTTTGACACCACGGGTTTGAATATCATTCTAGTGGTCTTTGTCTAGCGCGCTAGCGGTCGGGAAGGCTTAATTAATCGCAACAAGCTTTTATGGTCAGCGATCAACAGATTCTGTGTATCGGCAGTACCAAATGATTTGAGTGATAGCCAATGGTTGATTAGAAACTATGCGTACACACAATTTGTAGAACGGCGGATCTGCATGGCATGGTTGAAATTAGACCCTGTGTAGTTAGTGATAAGAAGCTTTCGCTTGGGCAGCGCGTGTTCGCAAAGGACGCCATTTTTTTTCAGACATGTGGGGTCTATAAATACGAAAGCGGGGGAAGGGAAGCCATTCAGTCTCAGCGTCAAGCTACTGTGACAGTCGTCTTTCAGCAGTTCTAAACAGTTTTGGTCCGCCGTTTTACGCGTCAGAACTGGACGAATTGTGATTGCGAGTTTCAGTGGATTTTCGTGAGTGTCTGAAGCGCCGAGATATACCTCGGTTCCTATCCTTTAAATCAACCTACCCCAAATTCCAAAACTATCCTTGGGTCGTTAGATAAGAACTTGTAGGTAATTGATCTGAGTCTGAGTCTGGGCTTGGAGCGACCCTAAATTCCTTTTTCCTTCACCATAGGGTTCCTGGATTGGCTCTTAGGATATTCGCGGGCTAATCCTCTCCTCATTCCTTTCGAGTAGCGAGTTTTGAAATTCCCACACACACAGTCATTAAACATACAAGCACATTCAAATCAAACTCAACCATTTTCGAGTGGTGTCGATAATGGACGTGGTATAACACTAGGATTTTAGACTAGGCTAGACAGGAGTTTAGTTGCGGCTAAACCTAGGTTGGCAGGGCATAGGGAGACTGTTTGATCGATGAGGTTCCGCGGATGGACATAACAAATTCAGAACAAAGTTAAACCGGTGTAAACACAGATAACCTATCCTGTTGATATTTTGACATTTGAGTGTTGTCGGGGACGCGCGAAGAGATCAAATTACAGTCTAAAGTTCATTGTTTAGGACCGGGTAGATTGTTTTGCTTTGCCTTGGGTCAGTTTGGATTCAAGTTGCATCTTTAAATTAAATGTAAATTTCGCTGGAGGTCTAATGTGTAGGCTGAGTCAAATATATATGATTGGGCTCGGTCGAGGACGTGCTGAGGTCAGTGGAATTCATAGTTCGGTATTTACCGAACTATGCACTTCGCTATGGTGAGGGTTAGATCTCCTAAAGCGCTAATGACAACGTTTCGATAACATCCAGCTGAAATTGCGCAGAGTTGAAGGTTTCAAAACGTTACGGACCTTTTGAGGTAACCGCTAGTTCAAACCCATTTCGGAAAATCAAATCGCAATTGTGTAAACCGGTCTATTCGGATCGTTATTGCCGTGAACTAAATATATAATTGGAACCACCACTAGCCGCTACTAGCGAGCACATGAAATATCATTGAGTACTCACGTCGTAAAACTACGACGGATATCTATACGATATCCCAAACAAATATTATAAATTGTGGTCGACCACTAAAAGAAGTTCCAAGCGCCCATATATACAAAAAAATAAATGGTACCATCACACAAAATACAACAACGATCGATCTGGCGCAATACACCGCTAACTGATGCGAAATACCGGCTTGCGGGCATATATGCTTTCTCTGTCTAACTTGAAACACTAACTTCCTGAACCAATCTTCGTTCGACTATTGTACGCCTAACGAACTTCTCAACGAACGAGAAATTCAGACTTATCATTCTTAACTTACAAATTTTACAACTGAATCGGGACATCTCTTTTGGGGTAGGTAGAATAGACGATCATACCTACTGATAGCGGTGGCTCGACCTTAGCCTTTAATGCCGTTACACAGCACTAGCGTCAGTAATGTAGATTTTAAATTTCATCATGTTATATCCCCAGGACATCCTCAAAATGTCCTGGGGATATTTTTAGAATGTCCTGGGGAGGATAACTTAACTTAAAACATAATAAAGACCTGTAAGGTATATCATTTTAAGTCATTGGTTGGTCATCAAAAAATGTGTTGACGATGGAGTTTTGTCAGACCTCATTAAACACAGTAAATTGATACCTCTGTTTAAGTCGGGGAGACAAGGGTGATCCTTCAAATTTCAGACCAATATCTGTTCTTCCAGCACTCAGTAAAATATTTGAAAAGATTATACTCTACCACATGCTTCAGACTTCAACCGTACAAAACTACTCCACGCCAAACAATACAGTTTCACTAGGGGTATATCGACTACGAATGTAGGTATTACCCTTACATCTCATATTTATTCTGCATGGGAGGCCGCACAGGACGCTATCGGAGTTTGTTTCGATATGTAGAAGGATTTGATTGTGTTGAATGAATGCTACTCATGAAATTAAATCATAACGTAGTTAGAAATAAAGCGAAATCTACTAGAATACTAACGCCACTCTTTTCCGATAAAGGTTGTGAATTTTATTACCATAGCATAAGGTTAAAAATCGCGACCCTTCCCAACTACCGTCGGTTTTTGAGAGGTTAAGCAATAACATTCAAAAGGCGTTAAATTTGTTGGATCGGGTGTAAAAAATGGCGTTCCACAAGTTTCTATTCCTGGTATATATTAATGATCTGCCTTTCATGATGGAGTAATTGACTGACATATTGTTGTTTGCTGATGATACTTCAATATCCTTCAAAATTTAAAGACAAAAAGAAGATTTTGATGATCTTAATGGTGTATTGTCTTTAACCTTGAATTGGTTCACACTTAAAAAAATATTTTTAAACGCTGGTAAACCCAAGTGTTTCAAAAACTTACTTCCAAATTTCAGTTAAGTTGAGACCAGTTTAGTGTTAGACAGCAACACGTTAGAATTAGTAAATGATACGGAGTTTCTTGGAATAACCATTGATAGCAAATTGCAGTGAGAACCCCAAATAGATAAATTAGCTGGTAGATTAAGTTCTGCGGCTTACGCTTTTAGGAACATCACGCAAAACACGGATGTGGCTACATCCAGGCAAGTATATTTTAGTTACTTTCATATTGTCATGTCCTATGGTATCTTGTTGTGGGTGAAAGCAGCGGATATTCAAGCTATTTTTATTTTACAGAAAAGAGCTATTCGAGCAATTTATAATTTAAAACGCGAAGACTCCTTAAGAAAGCTTTGTAAAGAAATTGACACACTAACTGTAGCTAGTCAATTTATTTTCGAAAATATAATCTATGTACGCCAGAACATTACAACATTTTACAAATTTTGCGATAAACATAAAACATACAAACCATGTAAAAGCGACTTTGTCAAAAAGGGATATTACAATGTTCAAGATTACTTAAATGACGGTACCTACTGTATCGGGCATTAGCAGGAATAAATAATTACAAAATTATTACCAGGATGTTCTGTGTTGAGTTAGATTACTAACTCAACACAGAACATCCTGGTAATAATTTTGTAATTATTTATTCCTGCTAATTCATTGCAATAATTAATATTGTAATATTTATGTTAGTTAAACACAACCAATTATTATAAGAGATCTGAAAGTCGATCTGTGGGAGTTTCTTCGCCCTTTCTCTCCCACAGTGGTCCAATGTAGAGAAGAAATAAAAGTGACGTTTGCTAATTATATGTATATATATCTATAGTTACAAAGAAATTTGAACTTTGAAGATGCCATTGGACTGTGGCTTTCTTAAGGGGGGGGATCATAAAACGACCGAATAAAAAAATATTGAGCGAGTGACCATGAACAGCGGAATTACCTGAAATAAGCGAATAAAATGCTGAATTGCGCGACAAAATTACTAAATGGTTTAGCCACCGCTTATTGGCTAAATAAAGACTGTCTGAGCGAAATGGTGGGCAAGGGTGGGTAAAAAAGGGGGTGATGGAAGTGAAGCCCCCTCTAACTCTTACTCGCATTAAGGTATTCAAGTTGATGCTTTTAGATTTCTCGTCGCGCAATTCAGTAATTTTGTCAGGCTAAGCCAGTATTTCTAGTTGCGCTCAATATTTGTCGCCATTCAGTAATTCAGTCAGGCAAAACCAGTCTTTATGCCAAGCAAAAACTGGATTTTCAGTAATACATGTAAATACTACCCCTTTCTTAAGTGTTGCGTCGAGTTGTGTGTTCCAGCTTAATTTGTTGTCTAAACATTCGCCTAGATACTTTACTTCCTTTGTAAGAATAAGTGGTTTGTTAACCTCACCACGACTCAACCCGTTATGAGGCATCGCAATTTTTGAACCTCATGCCATGGTATTAAATTCAAAACCTAGAACGGGAAAATGGCATCATATGATGCCGTGGGTCGTTAAGAGTTAGAACTTTGGCAGCTTGAAGTTGCCAATCTTGATCTTTTTTGTGAACAGTATTTTTATATCAGTATTTTAGGGTTTACTGAGAGTTTGTCTTTGTTACACCTAGTTTCTATGTTACGTAATGCTATTAGTATGCGTTCAAAAAGGATGTTCATAAAATGTCATTTACAAGTATAGTTACGACATCAGTATAACCTGAAAAAGTCTTTAGTGTTAAGTTGGACTATGAGGTCGTTGGCTACTATCATACAGTAGCATTCCCGCTACTGTATGATAGCACTCCTCCCTGTGGACAACCCTTTGCCACTTCGTATTTAATCGTATTTAATTTAATGAAGTTGATATTGACAAAAGTGGCCTCGATGTCTTTGGACACCGCTAGGCATGATTGTTGGTTTAGTACAGAACTTTCTATTTTCCTAACCACCGCTTGTAAGGCTGTTTCTGTAGATTTGCCAGCTTGGTACGCGTGTTGGTTGGGTGAATGGGGTTGGATTTCATGGGGACTTTTCTTATATCTCTGTCACAAAATCATTGTAGTGTCTTTAGGAGGAAAGATGTGAGGCTTATTGGTCTAAAGGGTTTTGGTTTTGTGTAGTCGGATCAGAATATGTGTAATATTATAATATAAATATATAATAATAATAATAATAACACGATTATTTTACACTAGCTGTCTTTTGTAGAAATTATAATCATTGGTCAGTTTGTCATTTTGAATGGTATTACGATTGATTTCGGAGATACATTAGACTCATTATAACACCTGTCCCGGGCTCTGTCCGTCGGTAATCAAATGTGGAAGTTAAATTCGACCCACTTCCCGGTTTCCGATGGCTACAATTTTTGCATGCATATGTAAATCGGATCACAATGCAATAGTTTCATGACACGGATCTGTTCTGATGAGGAGCCGGAAGGTGACCATCGTAACTCTGTAATAAAACCAACCCCATCTAGTTTGGGCTCGTTTAATTAGTCTTGACAAGTACTCTGGTCCCAGATGATATCCAGGGTCGATTGATGGAACGGGAAAGAGGCCATGGGAACGAAAACGCCATATAAAACGACACAACCCTCTCCCTTACTGGCATAACTGATGTGGGTGCACTGACCGCCAAGCTAAAATGGAACTGGGCCGGCTACGCAATCACATGCAGACATATGGGTGTAAATCGCCACTGATTGGGTGCCACAAGATGACTACCGGCGTAGGGGCAGGCCGAAACGGAGATGGCGGGATTACCTCGACAAGTTTCTGCCCGGGGTGGTCGGAGGGAGGCACAGACCAGGGATGTTTGGACTCAAGAGGGGAGGCCTTTGCCCAGCAGTGGGACACTATTGCGGCTGCATAAAAAAACCTATCGAGTTTGGATTTGTCTTGACAAGTACTCTGGTCCTAGATTAGTTTCATACTTTTTAGGGTTCGGTATTTATTAGTTCTATTTTACAACGTATAAAAGCCTATTAAAAAAAAAGTTTATTTATTTTATGTGTTTCTGATATCATTCGCAATGGCATTAAAATTTAAAACAGACCAATCAAATAGCACGAAAAGACAGCTCCTTTAAAATAATCGAGTTCTAATTTTCTCGGTCGATCTTTCTGGAGCTTATTCAATGAATGAATGAACGATTGAACGTTTGTTTACATTTGTTCGCAGGGCACAGTGAAGCAGCTGCAAGACCTGACTGGCTGGAGCGGGCACCAGGTGCTCTACTTCGGCGACCACCCGTACAGCGACCTCGCCGACGTCACGCTGGAACACGGCTGGCGCACCGGCGCCATCATCAATGAGCTCACGGTACATAACATTTACATACAGGCACATACATTGCTTCTATCCCCCCAATAGTGTCGTGGGAACTGGGATGGTGACGTCACAAACATGTAAACTTCCACGACCAGGTTTTTTTTTCTTGTACCCCAGCCGGGATTCGAACCCGGGAGCGGGACCTCTCGTTTGGGAAGCACAGCCTCTACCGCAACAGCACAGAGGTTCACGTTTATAGTTTATTCGTTAGCGTCACCTTTGATCTCGCCGCCTTATCACGTGCCACTGCTCAATTTAAAGGACGCCGACACTCACTCAAAGTAAGCCGTCGCCAGAGTTATAAATGTGGTAGGTAATTTGTTTTTTGGCGTCGGTTTGTACAGTGCGTTGATGCATTTTGGGTCGGGCGGTCAGCTGTAACTTTTATTTAAATGTCAAAGATAAGTCAGCTTTGTAGCGAAAGTTGCTCAGAATGATGTCCCCAACAACCCTGTAGACGGCGCGATGCTCGATGAGTAAAAAGACCGAAATACGACTAAATTAACGTTTATTGTGCAACACACAATGAAATTTCAAAATTACAAAACAGACGCGGTGTTGCCTATGAGTTGAAAACAAAACGACTGACGACAGCGCCGCGCGCTAACGCGGCGAAATGTGCAAACTATGTCACACCACATTCTCTATACATAAAACTAAATGATTTGTCTGAATGTTTTAACATTTCACACTTAGGATTAGACAAACATTGTACGTAATAAAATTACAACAGATTAGGTCATATAAAGAGTTACTTTAAACTAACAGCTTATGTGTTTTATTTACGTTTTAATACAAAGATACAAAAGTATATTTGGTTCTATAAACATTGAGTGCGGACAGGCAAAGCCGCGGGCAAGACATAGTCATCTCACCTGGAAAGTTCTAAGGAGCGTTCGTAATATTTATAATCTACATACTATAGGTAAGTAATTATGGCTATCAAATTAAAAATGGAACGCGTCGCTAACATATCCCACCCTAGTGCTGACTCAGCACTCAGCATCAACTGGAATCCATGCGACGCGCGCCACAGGGCGTCGTAGGTAGCCTGACTTAGTCTTAACTTCCACGACCCTGATTCGACCATCTTTCCCGGGAAGTACTTTTTCCACCAGACCTTTCTGCCAAACATTGCGGGGCGAATCGGGATCCACAATGTAGACTAAATCACCTACCTGCAGTTGACGATTTAATTCTTGCTGCCACTTTCTTCTTGGGTTAAGCTCCGGTAGTACCTCCTTTCTCCATCTACGCCAGAACATGTCGGCTAAACACTGAGCCTTACGCCACTGCTTGCGCAAGTCCAGGTCTTCCTGAGTGAATGAACCAATGGTAGGAAGATTAGACGAGCTGCCCAAAAGGAAATGATTTGGCGTAAGACTTTCCATGCTACCAGGCTCCACTGAAACGTGTGTCAGTGGTCGACCATTGACCATATTTTCTACCTCGGTCATCAGCGTGCTTAAAACTTCTTCTCTAGGAGCGCGCTCGTTTAAAATTACCTTTAGGGACGTTTTTACGCTACGAACTAAACGTTCCCAAGTGCCTCCGAAGTGCGGGCTTGCTGGGGGAATAAAAACCCATTTTAGACCAACGTTCATACCTTCTAGCTTCAAAGCGTCACGGTCGAGCTCCACCAGAGCTTTTTTCAGTTCCGTATCAGCCCCACGCATGTTCGTCCCATTGTCGGAGTAGAGACAACGAGGCCAACCACGCCGTGAAGCCATCCGCCGCAGAGCCAGGATCAAGGAGTCAGAGGTAAGATTCGGTACAAGTTCGAGATGCACGGCTCGAACTGTTAGACAGGTAAATAGGACCCCATACCTTTTTTCCCGACGACGACCGACGGCGATCTCCATAGGCCCGAAAAGATCTAGGCCGCAGTGAGTAAATGGACGAAAATTGTGCGCCATTCGACCGGGAGGTAAGTCACCCATGCGGGGCACCTGAGGTTTGCATTTTCTCATTCGACACAACATGCATTGTGTCACGATGTTTTTAACAGTAGGCCTTAACCTAATCAACCAATAAAGTTGCTTCACCTCGTTCACGACAGCTTCTTGACTACCGTGAGCCAACTTTATGTGGTAGTGTCTTACAATTAACTTAGCAACCTGGTTGCCGCCTTCCAGGATTACTGGTCTCTTTGTTTCAGATGGTACACCAGAAGCAGCGTCTATGCGGCCGCCGCACCGGAGGATCCCGTACTCGTCAAGGTAAGGTGATAGGCGTAGTAACTTACTAGAGCGACTAATACATTTTTTTTCTTTCACAGCTGCCAGCTCTTCGCCAAAGGATTGTGCCTGTGAGTATTTAATTAGCAAACGTTCCGCCTGTTGCAGCAGTTCACAGGACATTTCAAAGTTTTGTTTCCTACACTTACCTATAAAAAGTAGAACGTTCGCCGTGGCCCTCTTCAAACGTAGCCACGAGGAAAAACGCTCCGGCTCTGGTACAGATGGTGGCGTAGTATATGATGCATTTTGGACTACGGCTACACACTCTAAATCACTACTTGTAGTAGTACTGCAATTTTTGTAAGCAATTGTATGCTGGGGCCACGATGACTCATCGTGTAATAAAAATGTAGGGCCGTTTAACCAATCGCCAATGAAAAGCGAGTGATCAAATGTATCACGTGTTGCTAAATCAGCAATATTTAATTTGGTAGGTATATATCTCCACTCCTTGCTCTGCGTCAAATCATCAATCTCCCCTAACCTGTTCGCGACAAAAACATTGTAATTGCGCGAATCATTATTGATCCAGTGCAAAACGACTATCGAATCGCACCAAAAATATTTACGCGTGACATTAAGTTTATGCTCTTTGACAATAGTGTCCGCTAATTTAGCGGCTAAGACACTCGCTTGTAATTCCAAACGAACTACGGTCATAGGTTTCACCGGGGCGACTCGAGTTTTACTGGCAACAAATGCAACCACAGTTTGTCCTTCTTTGTTTATCCAGCGCCAGTAGGCCACAGCACACATTGCTTGCAAGCTTGCATCGGAAAATACATGTAGCTGTAGGTCATTATAATCGCTATCAGCTGATGCTACCGCGGGCGCGGGAGTACGTACCGTCGGCGGACGGGGTTGAGGATGTATATCCGTCTCGCTCCCACCCGTCGAGCGCTGTGCGCTAGATAAATAGCACCTAGGTATTCTTACCTTAGCAATCAGTTGCAGTATCCCGAGCCATTGAACCCATTTGTTGTGGATTTCATCGGTGATAGGGTCATCCCAGTTGACATTCGACTTCCAAGTGTCCTGAAGCATAATTTTACCTTGAATGATAAATGGAGCTAACAAGCCAAAAATGTCAAAAACAGACATTATGACGCGAAGTAATATTCTTTTACTAGGCTTTTTCTTACCATCGATAATGTCGACAGGAATGCGTTTCATCGACACGTCGAAGCCTAGCGCATCTTCAGCCGGGTACCATATAAGACCAAGTGTGCGTTCCCCTTGAGACTGCTTATCGACTTTGAACTTTATAGCAGCAGTACCTAGGGTCGACGCGGGCACGCTGTCGAGAACAGCTGGAATATTGCTAGTCCAGTTGCGAATTTCGAAACCCCCAGATTGGTGTATTTTTGTTACACATTTGACAGACTCGATCGCGGTGGTTTCTTCCTTAAAACTATCTATATAGTCATCCATATAATGCTGATTTTGAATGGCATCGACCGCCGAAGGCATAGATAATTCATAACGCGCAGCATTTTTATTTTTAATATATTGGGCTACGAATGGGGAGCAGTTAGCCCCGAAGATCAGTGACGTCATATTATATGTTTTTATTGGATCACTAGACTTTTCCCGCCACAGAAATCTTAAACAATTTTGATCTTCGTGGTTAATTTTGACTCGTAAAAACATATCTTTTATGTCCCCTGTCAGCGCCACCCTGTACTGCCTAAAACGTAGCATTATCCCGAATAAAGATACTAAAAGATCCGGGCCTGTCAGTAGGTAATCATTCAATGACAAACCTTTTGTTTTGGCTGCGGCGTCAAAGACCAGGCGTAACTTTTTTTTATTGGGGTTGTCGACCCCGAAGTGAGGTAGGTACCAGGTGCGCTGCGGATAGATGTCGTTACCTGTCAGCTGACTAGCGTAGTCATTATCAAACAAATGCTGCACCCGTTCGACATACCTACCGGCGAAATCTTGGTTCGACTCCATCTTCTTCTCAACAGATTTGAACCGTTTGAGGGCCGTGTCGTAGCTGTCATTCATCTTACAGTTAGGGTCTTTCCACGGGAGACTTACATACCAACGGCCATTAACCAAAACTGCAGATTCGTCGAGCTGCTTTCGAGCTCGTTCATCATCAGCGTTCAACCTCGGTTTGGAAGATACACCTAGTGCGTCTATAGCAAAAGAACGTTTAACCTCATCATGCAGTTCCTGTAGCTCGCGCTGCACTTCAAAATGTTGTTCCGTGATAAACAGCAAGCTGGCTGATTGTGTGCGTGCGCTGCTAGGCGCGGAGACCACACCGTGCACACACCAGCCCAGAGCGGTCAATGTTAACGACGGTTCCATTTGTTTACCTATCTTACACACTATCGGGGCTAACAAATGGTAATTATCTTGACCAATCAGTAATTCAGGTTTCAAATCGGTATCAAAAAACAATGAATTTTGGTTTTTCAAAAACTTCAAGTTATCAAATTGTAAACAATCGACTAGTGATATATTTTGTACAGGCAAGTTCAAATTCTTACAAGTGCGTATAGTCAGAGAATGCATTTTATTGTCCATACCTGAAATGTTCATTTTTACCACACTCGACTTGAGCTCCAGCTCGCTGTCCGACCAGGCGCCGCGCACGCGCACGGTGTCGGGGCGGCCACGCAGGCCGGCGCGCGCCGCCAGCTCCTCGCTCACCAAGGATATCGTGGAGCCGTCGTCCAGCAGCGCGCTCGTATGGATCACACCTCTGGGGCCGTGAATCTTCACCGGCACGACCTTCAGCAGGACCTTGTAGCTGTTCGCGTTGACGTGCGCCACCGTTTGGGTATCAGTGGCGGGCCTGGCGGGCTCGGACTCAGGTTCCGGCGGGGCCGGTGTAGGCTCCGACTGTGGCGCCGCGCTGGCGTCTCTCGCACTAGGCACGTAGTGTAGCAGACGGTGGTGGGCGGCTCCGCAGCCGTTCTTGTCGCAGGTTGGCGCGGGGCACGTTTCACGATCATGGCGAGCAGCTAAGCACTTGTAGCATATACCACTACGCTTAACATGGCTCCACCTGTCCTTACGCAAAGCCTTTTTAAACTTTCGACACTCCGTGAGCTTATGTTTTCCGGCACGGCAGTACATACACTTGTACTCGCTTTGATCGGACTGCACTAGCAGTGGGAACGCACGAGACGCACTATTATTATTATCTACGAACTTTTGAGGCTTATTTTCACTCCGCGCACTAATACCACTAATAGCACTTATGTTAGCCGTCGTAGATATCTTGATTGCCTCTTCGTTCAGGAAATCTGCCAATATCTCCAGGCGTGGCTTTCTGCCTTCTGCGATCAATGCGTAACTATAGTCCGCCCATTTAGAAATGAGTACGGCTGGGAGTTTGGATAACACGGTCGTAGCCACGTTAACACCTTTCAGGTACTCCTCTCGGCCGACGGCGCGGACAGCCGCGACGAAATTCTTGATTTTGACCGAAAAAGTGACGATGTCCTTATGGTACTCAGGCGACATTGGCTGTAGCTTGCGTATATCACTCATGATTTTTCCCACGATTACGTCTGGATTGCCGAAGCGCAACTGTAACGTAGACATAATACTGTCGGGTGTGGAGACTGTTATCAGTAACGCTGACACGGCTTCTTTGGCCGCGCCTTGAAGGCATTTCCTTAACCTCCAAACATTCTCTCTGTCACTGTAGTTACATAATTGTGTGGAATCCTCGTACGCCATTTTAAACTGCAACCATTCTATAGGGTCCCCGGAAAAATTTGGTAGGTCCCGGGGAGTGCTCATTCGGCTGAGCATGTTGGCGTTTCCACAGTTGGCTGTTACGGTAGCGGAGAGGTCCTTGAGCGCATTAGCCAGCATCACGGTGCCGTCGTGGCTTGCAGGCGCCGACGGCGGCGGCGGGCACGCCCCGTTCGATTGTACCGTCTGGGGAACAGGATCGTGCGATTCGTGTTGGCTACGCTCAAGCCACTTTTCAATATGTATTCTGGAATTTACTTCGCTATTGCGTGGACTGTAATTTTCTTCGTCGTCCAGAGCGGCGATTTCACACTGGAGCCGTTTGTCTATCAATTCCATTCGTATCTTGGCCTTCTGTTCTTCTGCAATAAGTTCCAGCTTCCTTCTGCGAGCATTCACGGATGATGACGTCGACATAGCACTCGCCTTGGAGCCAGGCGCCGAAGGTAACGAGGGGCGCTCCAACTTTTTCGAACTACCCACATTTTCGGGCGTTTTCTGATCCGGTGACTCTGGAAGGTTTTCTTCTGGAAGGTTTTGAGCAGATTGGTTTGCGGCGTCGTCTTGATTATCAGCATCTTGTTTTTCACTTACACCAAAGGCGGCATTTTGACGACGCGTGTTCACCATCGCGGGGGTGCGGTACATTTAGATGTTCTGCGATCCGGTTCGAAGACCACTTTGTAGACGGCGCGATGCTCGATGAGTAAAAAGACCGAAATACGACTAAATTAACGTTTATTGTGCAACACACAATGAAATTTCAAAATTACAAAACAGACGCGGTGTTGCCTATGAGTTGAAAACAAAACGACTGACGACAGCGCCGCGCGCTAACGCGGCGAAATGTGCAAACTATGTCACACCACATTCTCTATACATAAAACTAAATGATTTGTCTGAATGTTTTAACATTTCACACTTAGGATTAGACAAACATTGTACGTAATAAAATTACAACAGATTAGGTCATATAAAGAGTTACTTTAAACTAACAGCTTATGTGTTTTATTTACGTTTTAATACAAAGATACAAAAGTATATTTGGTTCTATAAACATTGAGTGCGGACAGGCAAAGCCGCGGGCAAGACATAGTCATCTCACCTGGAAAGTTCTAAGGAGCGTTCGTAATATTTATAATCTACATACTATAGGTAAGTAATTATGGCTATCAAATTAAAAATGGAACGCGTCGCTAACAAACCCTTTAAAATTTGACTACACTTTTCTATAGTAACACACATTATCTGAGGCATAGATCATACTGGGCTACTATGCAAGTAAGCACACTGCCTCTAGCATCATATTAGGATACCCTGTGTCGTCATAACCAGACATAGCGACGTCACAAAGATTAGATAATATTTTTCCGTGTCCTCGACGGGATTCGACTCTGCCTTGTAAGACAGACTCGAACTTCCAGCCTCAAGCAGTCGTTACACGAGTACAGAGTAAATGTCGTAATGGCTTACTACTACCGTAGGGACAAGATAACGAATCGCATTTGACGTCTTCTTAGTGCGGTTGCCAGCCTAAAAACATCGATTAAATTTAATGAATTGATACGGACTTCAAACATCTGTGAATTTAGTGCAGTCTTCATTGTATTCAATTATTTTTGATCGGTCGTTTTTTAGGTTAAAAAAGAAAATGGATTCACCGATGTAAACTTGTACATAACGATGTACAGTTTATAAGAGAAAAAAATGTTTATTATGTTTAGAATATATTATTCTTCAAAGTATAACGTAAAATTGCCTTCAATTGTCATTATTACAATCATCATCATCATCATCAGCCTGTCAGGGAACCCACTGCTTAGTACAGGCCCCCTCATATACACGCCACTCGACCCGGTCCCGTGCAACCCGGGTCCACTGCCTTCCTGCTATCCTCACTATGTCATCTGGCCATCTGCCAGGTGGTCTGCGGACCGATCTTTGGCCTCCTCCTCCACTCGGTTACCGATCTGGTCCATCTGCCGTCTTCTCGCTCTGCCAAGGGTCCCGCCCACTTCCACCTGAGCCGTGTTATCCGTTCACCGACGTCAGCCACCTTGGTTCGGCGACTGATTTTGGTATTCTGGATGCGGTTGGACAACCTAATACCTAACATTGCACGCTCCATGGCTCTCGGTGCTACTGAAACTTTGTGCACAGTCTCCTTTGTGAGCGTCCACGTTTCAGCACCACAAGTAAGAGTGGGCAGCACACATTGGTTAAATATCTTGGTCTTCAGGCATTGTGGGATGTTCGACGTAAGAACGTCCCGGAGTTTGCCGAAAGCGGCCCATCCGAGCTGGACTCGTCTAGCGATCTCCTTTACCTGGAACTGTCGACCAAAAGATAAACAATGTCCGAGATATATCCTCAACCACTTCTATGGGACAATTAACAACAGCAATGTTGATACCGTCGCTTGTGGGAGTGTCCGTCATAATCTTCGTCTTGGACATGTACTTAATCTTCATCTTAAGGCCAACCCTCAGGGATTCTTTGTGCAGTTCTGCGAGCATAGTCTGGAGATCAGCAATGTTCTCAGCCACCAAGACTAGATCATCGGCAAATCTCAGGTGCGACAAGTACACGCCGTTGATATTTATTTAATGCGTTCTACAGGACATTGGTGAAGAGCTTGGACGAAAGAGTATCTCCTTGACGGACGCCCCGTTCTATCCGAACAGGGTTGGAGAGTTTATGGAGTCGCACCTGGAGAGTGGCGGACCTATACAGGACTCCTGGCGGATATTCATATATCTCTTGTCAATTCCGCAACGATGGAGGGAATGGAAGACGGCCCAGTGCGCGACACTGTCGAAAGCCTTTTCGTAATCAACAAAGGCGAAGCACAAGGGCCGGTTATATTGTAACGGCATAAAGGCTAAGGTCGAGCCACCGCTATCAGTAGCTATGATCGTCTATTCTATCTACTCCAAAAGGAGATGTCCCGATTCAGCTGTAAAAATTGTAAGTTAAGAATGATAAGTCTGAATTTCTTGTTCGTTGAGAAGTTCGTTAGGCGTACAATAGTCGAACGGAAGATTGGTTCAGGAAGTTACGGTTTCAAGTTAGACAGAGAAAGCATATATGCCCGCAAGCCCGTATTTCGCATCAGTTAGCGGCGCAATAGCGCCGGATCGATCGTTGTTGTATTTTGTGTGATGGTACCATTTATTTTTTGTATATATGGGCGCTTGGAACTTCTTTTAGTGGTCGACCACGATTTATAATATTTGTTTGGGATATCGTATAGATATCCGTCGTAGTTTTACGACGTGAGTACTCAATGATATTTCATGTGCTCGCTAGTAGCGGCTTGTGGTGGTTCCAATTATATAATTAGTTCACGGCCATAACGATCCCAATAGACCGGTTTACACTATTGCGATTTGATTTTCCGAAATGGGTTTGAACTAGCGGTTACCTCAAAAGGTCCGTAACGTTTTGAAACCTTCAACTCTGCGCAATTTGAGCTGGATGTTATCGAAACGTTGTCATTAGCGCTTTTGGAGATCTAACCCACACCACAGCGAAGTGCATACTTCGGTAAATACCGATCTATGAATCTCGCTGACCTCAGCACGTCCTCGACCGAGCCCAATCATAAATATTTGACTCAGCCTACACATTAGACCTCCAGCGAAATTTACATTTAATTTAAAGATGCAACTTGAATCCAAACCGATCCAAGGCAAAGCAAAACAATCTACCCGGTCCTAAACAATGAACTTTAGACTGTAATTTGATCTCTTCGCGCGTCCCCGACAACACTCAAATGTCAAAAATATCAAGAGGATTATCTGTGTTGACAACGTTTAAACTTTGTTCTGAATTTGTTATTTCCATCCGCGGAACCTCATCGATCAAACAGTCTCCCTATGCCCTGCCAACCTAGGTTTAGCCGCAACTAAACTCCTGTCTAGCCTAGTCGAAAATCCTAGTGTTATACCACGTCCATTATCGACACCACTCGAAAATGGTTGAGTTTGATTTGAATGTGCTTGTATGTTTAATGACTGTGTGTGTGGGAATTTCAAAACTCGCTACTCGAAAGGAATGAGGAGAGGATTAGCCCGCGAATATCCTAAGAGCCAATCCAGGAACCCTATGATGAAGGAAAAAGGAATTTAGGGTCGCTCCAAGCCCAGACTCAGACTCAGATCAATTACCTACAAGTTCTTATCTAACAACCCAAGGATAGTTTTGGAATTTGGGGTAGGTTGATTTAAAGGATAGGAACCGAGGTATATCTCGGCGCTTCTGACACTCACGAAAATCCACTGTACCACGCAATCACAACTCGTCCAGTTCAGACGCGTAAAACGGCAGACCGAAACTGTTTGGAATTACTGAAAGACGAGTGTCACAGTAGCTTGACGCAGAGACTGAATACCTTCCCCTCCCACGCTCTCGTATTTATAGACCCCACATGTCTGGAGAAAAAAATGGCGTCCTTTGCGAACACGCGCTGCCCAAGCGAAAGCTTCTTATCTCTAACTACACAGGGTCTAATTTCAATCAAACATGCCATGCAGATCCGCCGTTCTACAAACTTTGTGTACGCATATTCACTATGATCAACCGTAGGTTATCACTCAAGTCATTTGGTATTGTCGATACACAAAATCTGTTGATCGCTGACCATAAAAGCTTGTTGCGATTAATTAAGCCTTCCCGACCGCTAGCGTCTTAGACAAAGATCACTAGAATGATATTCAAACCCGTGATGTCAAACTCGCCACATCGTACCAAACAAACGCAATTGTATATTTGCAGTCAACATAATAGCTTTCTCCGTATCGTTCCATAATAACCTTCCATTATTTAGTTACTCATAATTTATTCAGCGCGCAGCCAAATCGGCTCTGATCCCTACACATTTCGCAGGAATGCGCAAAAAAAACCTGACCTGACCTCTGTTCCTGGAACCAACCCACGCGCTCGGCTCATTGTTTTATGCCAACTTACCCTGAGCTACTCAAAACCCCAAACGTTAAATGAACCGTCTCTTGTATTCAATGTGTGTAACAATACAGCGCGGCGATGGGCTAGCCCTCTGTCACGCAAAATGAAGTATCAAATGTACTGACTCTTATGTACCATTACAATATTCTCTTCATTTCTCCATCAGTTGCTTGACTGTGTGGATATGGTCTAAAGTGGAATATCCTCTTCGGAAGCCTCTCTTATTACAATAAATATGTATTTTTAACAAAAAAAGTTACGCAATTTAGCAGTTCTTACTTTAAAAAATAAATAATACTTTGTGCAAGAATTTTGATGAATCGTCAAATGTGATCTTTTATCTTGGCCACAGGTATACTATAATAATAATATTTGTAGTATCAATGAGGATGTGCGCTGGTGACCTTTTATACTTACTGGCTGGAGCCAGAGCTATGTCGCGGCAAACATATAAGGACTGGGTAAAGAAAGACCTTGTGAGGTACCTATTTATTGGTTTACTCGCTTAAAATAAATAATAATTATTACGTTTATTTGCAGCACGAGATCAACACATTAAACACAAAGTCGTTCAAACAGAATGCGAACTGGCTACAGATGCTCACCCAACTGATTGAGGACCACCAGGACTACAAGGAACCTGAGGATCTGCAGGTCCTCGGAGAGTGGATGGCCGAGAGGGACTATCTTAGGTAGGTAATCTAATAAATTAAATATTAGACATTAGTCGTGTCAATACCAGAAACTATTTTTTTCAGCAGATAGTGAAATGTCGTAACCATATCGAAGAATACGGTATTTGACTGCTAGTCAAAATATATACACAGTCAGGTCATAAGTTCTGTCACACAATAAAAACTTTTGAATTTAGAACGCTGGCCACAAAAAAGTTTATTGAATTCGAATTTCGAATTTTTCATGAAAATAAAAATGTGTACTTTTTAGAATTTTTCTCATTTTTAAATATGGAGTGGACACTTAAAGAAGACCGTGTCGCAGTTATTGCGTTGCATCGTTGCGGTTACGCGCCAATTCAGATTTTCGACTTACTGAAAAATTTGAATATAAGCAAAAGATTCGTTTATCGTACCATAAAACGATACAATGAAGACTCTAGTGTAGATGACAGGTCAAGAAGTGGTCGCCCTTGCTCTGTTAGGACTCCAGCAGTGATAAAAGCTGTGAAGGCGCGAATTCAAAGAAATCCCATACGTAAGCAGAAACTGTTGGCCCTTCAGATGGGGTTAAGCAGGACCACGGTGAAAAGGGTGTTAAATGAAGACTTAGGGCTTAGGGCATATCGAAGAAAAACAGGACATCGTTTGGACGCTCGTTTAATGGACCTGAGACTGAAGAGATGCTGCGCTTTGTTGAAGCGGTACGCGGGAAAAAAGCATCGGGAAATTCTTTTTTCGGATGAAAAAATTTTCACCGTGGAAGAGAGCTACAACAAACAAAATGATAAGGTGTACGCACACAGCAGTGAAGAAGCGAGCAACCGTATTCCGCGTGTCCAACGAGGTCATTTTCCATCCTCGCTCATGGTTTGGTTGGGAGTCTCTTATTGGGGCTTAACTGAGGTACATTTTTGTGAGAAAGGCGTAAAAACTAATGCAGTTGTGTATCAAAATACAGTCCTCAAGAATCTTGTGGAACCTGTTTCTCATACCATGTTTAATAACAGGCACTGGGTATTCCAACAAGATTCTGCGCCAGCTCATAGAGCGAAAAGCACACAAGACTGGCTGGTGGCGCGTGAAATCGACTTCATCCGCACAAAGACTGGCCCTCCTCCAGTCCAGATTTGAGTCCGTTAGATTACAAGATATGGCAACACTTGGAGGAAAAGGCCTGCTCAAAGCCTCATCCTGATTTGGAGTCACTCAAGGCATCCTTGATTAAGGCAGCCGCCGATATTGACATGGACCTCGTTCGTGCTGCGATAGACGACTGGCCGCGCAGAATAAAGGCCTGTATTCAAAATCGCGGGGGTCATTCTGAATAAACTTTATTACCATAAGAATCTATGTTTTATTAAGTTCATTTTGCTACATAAATGTTTACATAAATAATAAACATGTCTAAATTATTTCATATTGCACATGTGACAGAACTTATGACCTGACTATGTACTTTTTAGGAACGATAATTTTGTTCCCGAGTTCTTTGCAATTCTGGCATGTAACGTCATAGTCAAATAAATGCTGTCTTTTTAACTCAAAAATTGAGTTAATAAAATACAACTCTTTGAAATATATAAATCTGATAATGTCAAACGTTTCTGTTAAAATAGGTTCAGCTTGAGACTTGATTCTAGATTTATTGGACTACCTTGTCGAATACCGTATTGAACATTTCATGAAATGGCCAACCATGGTTGAATGAGAACTTTCATTGAACAAAGAAATTTTTTAGAGAAAAACGCTGCGGTGAAGACGAAAGGGGGCGAGCGCAGCTAAGCCCCTGAACAATCTTCGTGTTAGTTCGACATGAATATCACATAAACATAAGGAAGTACTAAATAAAATTCCTTTTAAAATACTTGTTCATCTAATTCAATCCTTTCTGACCATTTCATGAAATGGCCCGTTTCGTGAAATTATCAATTCTATGATATGGCTACGAGAGAGACATAGTTTATTGTTTCATTATGAGCCCATTATGTCCCACTGCTGTGAAAAGGCCTCTCTCCCAATCTTTCACTCTGTCCGATGTCTTGTAATGAACATTATGAATGAAATATTATCTTATCTTATCCTATCCGATCCTGAGCGGTCTCCCTCCGGTCCAGATAGAGTCATGATTGATATAATTACGGCTTACACTTGGTTTTACTAATTGTGACGTCACAGTATATTCATTCTCGCACACGAAATGCAACGTTGTAACAGTTCACAGAAAGTACCAAGTTCGACTGACCACTGACGAGCCCAGTCAAGGTTGCTATGTAATGTATCATGACTCGATACTAATCCATTGCATGTCCTATTACGCTGTTTACGCTGCCACATCAAGAAGTGAACATGTTTCCAGGAACGAGATCAAATCAGTCTTCAATTCGCAATTCGGCAGCGTGTTCCGTACGTACCACAACCCGACTTACTTCTCCCGCCGGCTGTTCCGCTTCGCCGACATCTACACGTCCAATATTACTAACCTGATGCGCTACACGCAAACACACACCTTCTACCCCCGGCGAGGTGTTATGCCGCACGAGTATGGCTCCTACTTTGTATAGTACAACGTTCTCTTTAGGTTCTAAGTGTTAAGGTCGTTATGGCAATGAGGGCTACCCTTTCATTCTGACCTCACGCTATACCAATGTCTTCGTATGTCTAGCTACGCGAACGCGAGAGAGAAGCAGTTCTCGTCACAAGGAATGCTTATGGATTGAGAGCTATGCCGTTTAAATTCGCTGCTAGAGGCACTGGCGTAGCGTGAGGTCTCGTATTGCAAGCATAAAAAAACTGGCCAAGTGCGAGTCGTATAAACATATAAGGGTTCCGTACCATTATACGAGCAAACACGCAAAAAAAAATGTTTCTTGTTTCTTCCCTTTATTTGTTAAAATTGCGAGTAGTTCCTTATTTGTTGCTGTAGCAGCAACAGAAATCCTCATTCTGTGAGAATATCAACTCTGTTTATAAAACGGTTCACGAGATACAGCCCGCTGACGGACGGACGGACGGTAGAACGGATGGACCGACGGACAGACGTGCAGACGGACAGCGGATGCTTAGTAATGGGTCAAAATCGAAATCAAATGTCTATAGATATTTACATATAAGTACTTATAGCAAACGACATTTTTTGCCTCCTCTCTACATTGGACCACAGTGGGAGAGAGGACCTTACGGATCCCTAAAAATGGTAGCACTCATTGCTTATGCTGTGGTGCAGACCAGAAAAAGGTTTTTTAATGATTGCGATACAAGCGTATATTTATTATTACTTTTTTCTACACACGTATCATAAACCCTCTTTACTGCGTCCAAAAACCGCACGTTAGGATCAGCATAATGTTAAACTACTTTGTAAAAACCAATTTCTTATCTGAATATTGAACATTATGATCATAATGTGTAAATTTTCTACATATTACGACGTTCAAATTTCGAACGCCGACGCCCGCCTGCATGGTACTACAGAACAAGCTAAACAACTCAATGCCACAATGCCGGTCAAACATGCGGTTCCTGAACACATCAAAGAGAGCTTATGATATGTGTGTAGATAAACTAGTGTATGTAACTGTACGTAATTAGGCATTAAAACTCTCGAGTGATATTATTATGCCCCACATAACCCCCACATAAACCCACTCTCGAGTTTTAATGCCCTTCATTATGAATCAGTCACATAAACTACTATTACACGGCACAGGGTTGTGTTGTGAGCGTGATCGGCCTCTGCGTAGCTGTCCTAAACAGATAAATGTGTGAATATTATATCATTAGTACAAATTAATCACGAAACTCTTCTGTGCGAAGTAGGCACCTTTCGTGTTACGGATATTAATATATCCAAACCAAACAGTATTTCTCATGATTGCTCAGAAAAGACTATTGGTAAAGTCGTTTGTTTTATGCTTGTGAGAGTCGGTTGTGTAAAAAAGCTGTGCTGTACGAGATATTACATATTGATGTAAATCTCAACAATTTTCTAGTCAACAGTATTTTGAATGGTTGCTACAGTGTCACCGTTCGGGTTAGTTAGTTAATTTGTTACGCTGCCTACCGGCGGCGGCGGCGGCGGCGGGGCGCCGCGTGGTTCTTGTTTGCACTTCTTACCGCTACACCCAGAGTGGATCAAGGATTACTAATTGCAGTTGGAAATTCTACAAACAACAGATAATTTTAGTCCAGTTATTTTTTCATTTACGAGTGCAATACGGAATCATGCTAATGATAATCTAATCTTGAAGAATGTTGATAGAGGTAGGTTATACTATTTTAAGATGATTATGTAGGATAAGTTACATATCTTTATATCAATTCAAATACCACAGTCCATTCTCTGGGCAGACGCAGCAAATGCATTGCAGCACTTCTCAGTCGCTGTATTTGCTATGACTGTCCTAACTTGCAGACATTTTTATATGAAAGAATTGACACGGTTGGTTCGCAATTTCGCATACATATTAGGATGCTTATGAAGTTTCTTCTGTGTGGTTTGCGTAAAATACACATTCTATGAACTCTCGCTAAAATCAATTAGAACTATTTCTAGAATTCTTAGAACTATTTATAATAGCAATTTTATATTTTTTATTTTTTGTCGTATTGCCCCAAAATATCGCATTTGTGTGAACTGTAAATCGAATTAGAATATATATTCAGATATAGGTCGAAAAACTAGTCGAAGCCAAAATAAAAAAAATTAACTGAATGTTAATTAAAATACTATAATAATTTTGATACTATGATCATTTTCTGCAAATACATGTTGATATTATTAATATTATTATAGTAATCAAGTAACATCATTAGATATTACTAAAGATGTTATTAATTTACTATATTATCGTATATTGTATTATCATGTTTATTGTAGGGCACACTACAGGGTCCAAAAGAGAGGTGTAGTTGTTCAGAATTAAGTATTTGTGTTAAATCCTGAATTACTACCACTGATTGACGAGCACAATTATCAAGAATTAACATCTTTACCGAACAATGAGTAGGTAGTTTAGTGCACTCATTAAAATCTGTGTTTGACAACGACGTTAAATAAATTGTAGATAAGCAAAGCATACTTGATGTCTAGATGAGTGTATTTGTACCAAATAGAGTTCAACGGCGATGCTTGCAATTTCAACGATTTGATAAGTGCGGGTACCTATAGGTAAACTTTGATAACCTTATAATTAACAATACATCAAGTTAAGTTCCCAGCTCTTGGCAGCTGGCCGAGAGATATCTGTTCAAAAACTTACGTGATCTTAACATTTAGTGAGGAATGCGTAATTGTGCCTCCAGTTAGACAATAAGTGTTAACAATGTTTTATATTGTAATACGCACACAATAGATAATATGTATTGTATGCGTATGTAAATGAAAACCCACAAGGGTAATGTTACGAAATCATATTTATTTTATATTGTTTTTTTTGGCTTTTATTATTATTAAAATAAAATGAAGGTATTTGATACGTATGGTATGTTTTCTTTTACCTCCCTCGAAAAACTGTATGTTATAAATGATACACTGGTACACTTGAAAATAATAATTTAATCACTCACTGAGAATATTTATCTACATTAATTTGAGTAAACACTATACAAATACGTTTAGTAGAGAGTATTTACTTGCTTAAATAAATAAATAAATGCTTTGCTTAAATGATTTTGCGGTGCAAAAGCAAAAACATCTATTCATACAAATCCCGGCAAATAACTTAAAGTTTGTACTAGACTATGCAGTAGATTTTACATCGTTCGCTCATAGTTTAATATTATTTCTTCATCACCCAATTTCTTATTGCCAGGTATAGATCCACTAACTTATCGGACCCGGTGACGGCGTCGCTAGCGTCAATGGCTTACGATTGAGATTAGCTTACGCCAGCAGGCCGGATAAGTTTGTGGATATGTACCTACAACGTGGGCATAATAGCGCATCTGCCACCCCATATGCAATTATCTAGAAAGTGGGGAAGGCAGTATCAATAAGCGGTACATTATCAGCCTTCAAAGTCTTCGTAGTGATAGTGAAAGGGACATTGTTGTATCGCAGCTTGCACGGGCGGTCAGGTCGGGCCATGAAGCAGAGCGTGTATAGGGCAGTCTCCAGCTCGGGAGATGTGCCGACGAACATGCTCACCTCGGGAGCATCCTTGGTGTCGCTGAGGATCGAGTGCTGCTTGAGGATGAGGCCTTTCTGTAAGGGTGAAAGGAGAATCGTTATACTGTGGTCTACATCTTCCGTAAAGCTACTATCTCACTTTATGAAAGAAGATTTACCAAGCGGTCTTCATTTACCGCATGAATTTTTAAAGGTCGTTGCTGACTAAAACGACCCCGCCCCAGCACTTATAAAGAATTTTCATTCGGTTGAGCTCTGAGATATACTATCGAGTGGTCCGTTTATGTACGCTAACTATGTCGGCAACGTAGAGTATATCTACAGAACAGAACCTAAAACCCATAATTGAACGAACATTCTTTAGCTGCACGGGAGCGGGGTCTTGTAAGTCAGCGATGACCTTATACGTCAACGTTATAGTCGTAGATGTTCAGTAATATATGAGTAAGTCAAGCTGGACGAGTTAGCCCAATGCCAACGCAGAATGATTGTAGTCGCTATGGCCCGTGTGCACAATTACTGTCGTCTTGACTGTCACTCAGTCATGCGGTCGCCGTTTGTCGCTGTTTAACTTGCAATTTAATTGAGCAGCAGTTACAGTAGCACTTCCAAAACACGCATGCACGCACGGTACAAATAAAGTACAAAATGTAAGTAGTATCGAGTAGGTAGGTACTTACCCCAGCCAAGTCGAGTTTGTCCATGTACCCCAGATAGTTAGCCTTGCGGTCCTGCTCTCGCTTGGCGAAGAACAACCAGCTGTGCAGACCTGTAGATAAACAGCAGGTACAAGAGGATAATAATTATCATTTCCATTCCATGAAGTCTCTCAGTACTCATTAATTAGACTAGACAAATGTTTCAGACCCGAGCGCGCAGCCTACAACTCAATGTTACCTGCTGTCGTCTCTCGCCCGGGAAATGACAACTACTTACTGCATGACATTTAGCCGCTCGGACATCGAACCAAAAAATATCATTCGGTTTTTTTTGGGCTCCTTTACCAAGCTATAAGGTTAAAAATAATCGACGCAGAACTAAGTTCCGACTTAGGTTAAGTGGCACTTTATTTGAGCAAAGTCTGTTCGCCCATCAGCCACTTCGATACTACATCAGCGCTGGTTGATCGCAGTCTTACTGAACAATGTAAAATTTCACATTACCTAGAGAGTAGTTTCAAGTTTCTGTATGTTTACAGAGGGTTTAACCCCTTGATACCTGGAAACGTATACATACGTGGTAGACTCCTGGATTATGATATCTTACGAATATCTAACGCCTTCAAACGAATGGGTTTTGTACAGGTTTTCGTGCCTAGGTCAAACTAGAAATGTGGTGGGATATGTAGGTACCTACCTAGCTATTGATGTAGATTATCACGGACAGGTTGGGTAAGCCTGCATGCTTTGATAAATCTCGGGTTGTTTCGACGAAATCAGAGAAAGTTTCCTCTGGCTATGAAAATACCTATCTGAGTAGATACATACATGTATACTCGTATATATATATATACATGTATACTCGTTTATATGATGTTTATATGAAGAACAGTGGCTCTGCCTACCATGCGAGAGGTTCGATCCCCGGCTGGGGGTAAAGAAAAAAAACCCCAGGTCTTGGATGTTTATATGTGTGTGACGTCGCTGTTTCTGGTTTCCCACGACACAGGGTATCCTAGTGTGGGGCCAGAAGAAATGTATATAACTGTATGTAAATGTTTATTATTATTATTATTTATATATGTAAGTACTATACAACTTCTCTCACACCCGACCATTGGCTACTTAGGTAACTGTAAATAAGGGGCCATATAAATGCGTATTTCATATCTAAGTAAGTTTAATTAAGGAATCTTACGGCTAATAGATTTATTGATTTATGAATTAAACCATAATTTATGTTACAACTAATCATATGAAGGTTAGGTATATCTAGATTGGAACAAGAAAAGTCACAGTTTCTGATCCCCGCGAGCTGCACAGAACCGAGTTTAGTTGCCCTACGTTTGGTTTTACTAAACTGTCTGTTAGGGCTAGGGCCCTATATTTAAAACACCTGGGTTATGGTGAATAAATTATGTATACTATGCGGACGGGTTGATGATGACTTACCCAGCACAGTATCACCCTTGAGTTCAGCCATGAAGACTCCTTCGAAGGCACAGCTGCATTTACACAGGGCGGTCCAGTGACGAGCGTACTTCGTGAACCAGAGTTTCCTTAGTAGTTCCACTTGTTCGGGGTATTCGTTGAGTTGCGTCACTCCTGTGATATGAAGGCACAGTTCGAGTTACTGATGAGTTTGGGACAGGTTTTCAGTAGGTTTACCTCAGGGAACGTAGGGGTACAACGATTGTTAGGCTAGGAGGAACAGTGACAGTTGGTGGTCCATATCCATAGTTTGTACTTATACAGGGTGTTCCATAAGTCATGTAACACAGCGACACCGAAGTTAGACCTGCCTTAGATGCATCGAATAAGCCTAACAGTGAACGTTGCATGAAACTCGAGAAATCGTCGCTTTAAAGGTTTTATTAAAATTTCCCACTTTTTACACTTTCCCACCACCCATTTCTTGGAAATCCCTTTCTCTTTCGTTTTTTTTAGGGTTCCGTACCTTAAAAGGAAAAAGGCAACCCTTGTAGTATAACTTTGTTATCCGTCTGCGTGTCTGTCTGCCCGTCTGTCTAGACCCTTTTTCTCAGGAACGCGTGAAGGTATCAAGTTGAAATTAATGTCGATTACTCAAGTCTGTGGTCTGTTAAAGTTGTGAAAAAACATACTTATAGGTTATGGCAATCAAAATATACCGCCGTATATGTCATAATTTTGCTGAAAAAGCTTGATATTCACAAGGCAATCAAAACCTATAGGGTAGCCGTTGACCTAGAATCATGAAATTTGGCACAAAGCAAGGTTTTATAGCACAAGTAAAAAAAACACAAATAAGCCGTGTTTTTTTATTTCTACGCTATTCTAAATAGTAACTTAGGACGACCTAAGTGTTATTTTGTTGCTAACTAATGTCGAATTCGAGAAATTGATTATAACACCGGTATGCTTAGTCGTTTCCTTGAAAGCTCCTCGACTCGGCCTTCTCTCGACGGGTCCGAAAGGAATGCCTCGACGTTTCCTCAACATTAGTATGCTCAGTTGTTAAATTGGGATCCTAGACAGATTTCTCTGTCTACGCTTGGGTTTGACAAAGGCCACCTTGAAGAAGTTGGTGTCGAGTCAATTATTTTCATTACGCTGGTAACACTGGCTATGACGTTCTTTTGCAAGCAAAATCACACAGCTTTTTTATGGTTTTTGACAGTTTTCGTTCGCAATTGTTTATAAAGGATCGTAACACGTATTTTTTTTACAGACACAAAACAAACCTCACTGTCATTCGACAAAACTGCAATCTGCCCACAGAGTGAGAAGCAAAGATTTTCATTAATCTGAGAAGATTCTCAGATTAATGTAATGCAGATGCATGTGCCATAGACATCTGTGGACCCCAGTTCTTCATAAACAAAATCGTTGAAACCGGACATTATTTTAAATTACCACAAAACCAATAAATTGCAATTATATGCAAATTTGATATTGCAAAGGAAGCCTATAGGTTCATAGAAACCTTACATTAAAGTGCTCGCCAGATAAGTCTGCGCGCGGTACAACCAAAAATAACCCTAATATGACTGATATTAAAGGTTTTGACCAGCGCAAACCTATCTGGCATACACTTTACTTTGAATTTGACAGTCAAGGCGATTTTTGACAACTGAGCGTACCAATCTCATGAGTGAGGTCGGGTAGCGGTGAAGTCGAGCGGAGGAAATGACTAAGCATACCGGTGTTAGTCGCCGCTTAAATCTTTATAGACCTCGCCTCGGATTGAGCTGTAGTGAAAAATATTGTTGACAAGAAATGACAAATACCTTTGAAAATTTGCTCATCAAACCGGTGCTTCGACTAGCAAGAAAGGAGCGACAAGAATACTTAATAACTCATTTGCTACCAGCTTATTCATTGTTTATTAGATGTATGCAAAATAAAGAGAAGGATACATCAATAAAGTTTACTAGTGAGACCGACTCTGGAGTCGGTCTCACAGCGTTAGTACATCATTAATACTAATGATAAAAATAATAACTCACTGTTATTATTTTAAACATAAATGGCAACTGGATAAGAGCAGTTGGATTTCAAACTGCGAGTTTATTTTGTTATTTAGATACTTTTAACGCCTTCGGAATCGCCCACACTATTTCATTACAGATAGGTGAGTTAAGGTTAGTTTGGGTAGATTGAGTTAGTTAAGATTGGGCTACTTTAGGTATTATTTTATGTTACAGTTTTTTACGTTTGCGTTAAGTTGGATTACGATAAGTAAGATAAGATTAAGTTTGGTTCATAATTTGGTATTTAAAGTTTTTGTCCTAAAAAAATTCGCTAGATAACAAATGAGATACTTAATATGCGTTGTTCATTACCTTTCCTAAAGGATGCTCTCAAATATTACAAATTTTAATAATGCAAAAAGCAAATGGGATATTCAGTGTTCTTGTTAAACCTTTCTTACTAGTCGGAGCCCCGGTTTGATGAGTAAATGGTGCATTCATACCAATGCTATGCCTTATTATGATACAAGTGTTGTGCCATTCCTCAATCGGCATTTAATAAGTAACTTTTAAAGACATGCCATGTCTAGTATTTTTTTTAGGAAATATTAAACAGCACATCAAAAATACTGATTTGCGCAGCAGCTTAGGTGAAGGGTAAAGGGGGTGAGCGAAGCGAAGTCCCCTTTATCCTTCATGTTAGGTTCAACATTTAAGAACAACAACAAATACTTAAAACATAAACTTAAGTACTCATTAAATATTTTAAACATAAAAAGTGTTTTTGCTGATCCTTTTTTGCTGTGCAAATCAGTGTTTTTGATGTGCGATTAAATACTAGCCTTTTTTTTTCACGACAGCTGATCAAAGCTAGGCGTGGTCAATGTTTTGCTGAAGACATATATCTTTCACTGAGACAGACTATCAACAAAATAACACTTACATAGGTTGTCTAAAGTAACTATTCACAATGGCGTAGAAATAAAATTATATCAAAGAAAAGGATAGGTATTCAAGAATTGGCTAGCACTAACGGTGTTAAAAATGGGGAAGTTGCTAACACCTTACACCGACGATCTCTCGAATTACATTCAACATTCACTGAAGTCATGTTAGGCTTATTCGAAGCATCGAATGCAGGTCTACATTCGGTGTCGCTGTGGGACATGACTTTTGGGACAACCCTTTATATATTTAGTATTGCTGGAGAAGACAGAACTTAAAATGTGCCAAGAACCTATTGAAAATAACGAAAACGCTTAGAAATAAGAAGAGATAAATAAATGCTTAAACTCAAGTAGGTATCACGCACGTAGTAATGTGTTTATAAATTTTTACGTAAGTTAATGATTTATTACGTGACATCAATATCATATAAGGCAAAGATTTACCCACACTATTTAAGTGTTATTAAAAGTTAATTGTAAAAATTACAGCATATCTATAAGGTCGAAGTAGGTTTTTACGCCGACAGACCAGCAAAACGGATGTTAGGTAGGCTACGGTTTATCTTTATCTAAGTTGTTGCAGTAGTCCAAACAAAGTTTTTAAATAGGTACAGTATGATCTGCCCAGCGTTTGTAAGAGGAACTGACACTAACCTTTGCTTACTAAGAAGGCCATGAGACTCCTAATAGGTCCAGTCGCTAATATGGTGTTGATATAAGTTGTTTGCTCAGACTCTTCCTGAAAGAATGAAAAATTCCCATATTTTTAGTCGAATTAGGTAGGTAGGTAGGTAAGTATCTACTAATCAAGTTCTAGGTGAGAAATCCTACAGTATTTTCTATAACAAAGCGTCATACTTTCAGTGGCCATACTACAACTATACTTGTTATGAAGTAGGTAGGTACTTACTCCAGGCGTAGCGAACTCCGGGCGGATCACGTTTTTATGATAGTTATCAAACAGCGCAACAAATGGCTTGATCGTCGGCCCATTCCAAACGTTCTCCGGAACGTTCAGCAAGCTAAAACGTAAACATTTGCACCATTACTCGCGCAACCGCCAATCAGTCGAGCTCAGAATTAATCGACAATGCAAAACTCTCTCCAGGATCTTTAAAACTCGATTAAGTTAAATCAGTTCGACTTACTTGGAAGGCGCCTCGTCGCTCTTGGACATGGGACTGGTTTTGCCTTGCAAATTGACCTGGATGTAATTAAGCGCGTTGTTGGCATCCGCGTTGAACATCTCCTCGCTGAGCCGCAGCAGGTCTTCGTCGCTGGTCGAGTCCTGCACCTGTCGGAGCATGTCCTCGAAACTCTTCTTCTTCGAGTAGTCGACTACGCCGCCGACGACGGTGCCGATTTGCGACAGAGTGTTCGAGGTGGACCCCTGCTGGCCAGTCACCGAATTGGAGATCAGATTCGGCAGGATCTGGTTGAAGATCTGGCCGGCGGCGTGGGCGATGTCATCTCCCTTAGAAGCCGCCACGCAGCACAATAATAGCACAACGATGCTTCTCATTTTGGAGTTGTCAGTCCGGTGTTCGTAGCGCGATTGCGGCGTACTACTGAACTCTGGCTGGCTCGTGGCGAAACAGGCCGACCTCTCCGCTGACGTCATGTACTTGAATAGCTGACTGAGATATAGTGTGTTGTTAGCTGCGGTTTTCCAGTTTGTGCGGCAGCGATTGTCGTGAATGGGTGATGCCATGTTTTTGTACCTTGGTAAACAAAGTTGACCTTCGTTTACTCGGTAGCTACGAGTGGATACAACATGTATATTTACCCAACTCAACAACAAGTTTATAAGTAAAGATCATTGTCTACTTCCGAGAAATAGATATTTTTAGATCGGTTCCGTCTGTTTTTTGTCACGGAATACCATACATTTTTCGGCGGTTGCATTTATAAGAAAGCCACGAATGGAGACATTGAGCAAACTAGATGCAGTCGCAGATGAGCGGGCGCCTGCAATGCGAGGCTCGCGTGCTGCGCCTGCGCAGAACTTGGGAAAATCGTATTTTACTTATGTATTATGCATCTTCTAACAAAACGTTTGATACAACAACCGAGAACGAGGCATAGCGTCGTCGTGCGGAATACAGAAACACTTTGTAACCAGTGCTTCTCGTAAGTCGGTATGTCGCGGAATGTGCTATACAAGATATAAGTCGGATGATTGCTCACTCAGACGAGCAGTAGTGGAATTTACCTGTGTGCGATTGTCCAATGACAATAGCACATACCTATCGTCTATATCACACACCTATAACACACATCTATGCATCACATGTAGAGTACATATCTAGTTCCAGATTCTTAAATTATATTCCGGAAATAGCTCATTGTGCCCATTTGTAGGTAATTCTATACGTTTCTGCATATACTCAGCAAAGAGCAGTCTGGTTACCTGTGCACGGATATAAGTGGTAGAACTTTTATCTATACATATACATTGAAATACTAGAAAATATTGCATAATTTTACTACTGGGTAAACACCGCTGCTCATAATTCAGATTAACGAATGCAAATTAGAGTGGAACTAACTATAATACTTAATTGACCGAACGAGCGAGACGCTTGTCTCCGTTATAGCTTGGGCAAAAACAGTGGTGGATCCAGGATTCTCGTTTGGGGGTTAACCCCACTGAGGGTAGGTAAAACATTATTCTTAATTTACGAAATTTTTGGGCATTGCCGGCCTTAATGAGTGTAACGACCTGTAATGAGTGGTGATGCAAGCCGCCCCGGAAATTTTACATGGCTGGCAAGTCCTGTAAAGAGTCACGACAAGAGCTGCTATGAGTGGCGGCGCAAGCCGCCCCGGAAATATCATATGGCTAGCAAGTCGAGTAATGAACTAAAGGGAAACCCTCTTGTCATAATATGAGTGGCGACTCAAGCCGCCCCCAAAAATTTCAGATGGCGAACAAATGCAGTAAAGCGTCACCAGTATGATCTGATCACTGTTTTCGCCATATGGCGCACGCAGTAGCAAAGTGCCATCGTATATCTGTCCGGATTTCCGACTATTCTCCTCTGCAAGTCGTAGTTCCCATCTGATTCTCGTGAAATTTTGTACGCAGGTTTGATAACTATAAGTATTTTTTGTCGATTCGGTTTTTTTTGTTTTTTCATAATGGCGGAGATATGGGTGTTGACAATGTAAAAGAAACATATTCCCAAACGGCTCGACGGATTTTAATAAATGAGGTGTCATTGGATTTGTGGAGACCGTAAGAGTTACGTACGCTACATAACTCTGGTGAATAAGCCAAAAGCTTGGATTTTAGATCACACAATGTAGTTTACAAAGTTATTGGTACGGCTACTTTCATACTCAATGCAGGTTGCCTCAATGTATGTTAGAAGTTCAGCTTTCCACCAACAGTCTCGTGAGGTTTACATTAATTAAATCTGGCCGCTGAGAGAATGCGATCCCGACAGCTCAAAACCCATTTTTTGAATTTGAAATTGAATGAAATAAATTGCTAATTATCTACGCATTAAGAAAATGTCATAATCACATTTCAAAAACGGCCGAAGTGTAGTCATTAGAACACTAAGCAAGTAAAGAACGCTCTACATATTTTCTTATTGCAGTATTGTAAAAGTATATTTGCACACTCTACCTGCCCGTGTGCCTTCTATGAAATGGCAGGTCTATCAAATCAGCTGCTTCACTGCCTGTGGTAGTTGGTACCCTTATAACTAGACCTCTCTATACAATTTGGCCAATTGATTAATTCATGTGAATATATCTTGCAGTTATAATATTAGAAACTATGTACGGTCCGCTGCTCCCCGACTATTACTCCCGGCGTAAATTGATCTTGTAGGTATATTAACAAGCTGCTACCGAACTGCCCAGCTTGCTTAAATAAGCAAATATAAGGTAATATTGCTTTTTTAACTGCAAAATACCTAACCGTATTATTTTCCTCCTCATTATGAAATTACTTACAAAGCAAACAACACGTTCTTATTTGAGCCTTATCGCCGATGAGGTCATTCTATCAGAGGTCGCCGTTGAATAAACATCGTCTTCCAGTCAAGAGTGAACTACCATTGGTTCGCTAGTTATACCTATTTATATATTGCTAACTTATTCGGCGGTTGACCCCGAGAACTGGATCCAAGCCTTGTCAATAAACAATAATTGCAAAGAACATTTTGGTAGGAGCAGACGTGTAAAGTAAAGTGTACTAACTACATGATGAAGGCGGAACTACTTGTTTTGTTGGTGGCCGTTTGTTATGTGCAATGTAAGTATTGATTTGTTATTTTTTTACCAAAATGTCCATTATAGGATTAATATTATTGTCACTAGACTAAGTAAGTACATGGTCATTATAGGATTAATATTATTGTCACTAGACTAAGTAAGTACATGGTCAATTAGCCACACCGCAAACGTTTCACGTTTTGAATAAGTTAAGCGCAATATAAAATAAATAAATGTCGCCCATTAATGTCCCCACCGAAGGGCACGGGCCTTTACCCGGATAAGATTGAGCCATACTCCACCACGTTGGCTCAGAGCGGGTTGATGGAGGGGTGTCGGGCTGGTGGCCATACCGACTGTCAGAAGTTATCCTATAGCCTTTAGGGCCTCTGACACAGCTTTACGACTACTACCACGTAGTGGTACGAAACGTCTCCGTTTCAGTTTGGGTAAAAATGTATTCGTATGTCTGTCTGTCCGGATTGTCTCCTCAATAGCTTTTCTCAACCGATTCACGTGAAATTTGGTGGGCAGAGTCTTTCATTGTCGATTCAGATTTTGGAACTTTTTTTAAATGGCGGAGATATGGGGTTGAATATGTAAAAAACCGCTACAGGCCAAACCGCTTGACAGATTTAAATAAATTGTGCTCTAACAAGAAGAAAATAAACTTTAAATTGAATCAAACTATCAATTAATGTGTAGAGACCATGAGAGTGACGTAGGCTTTATATAATTTGCGTGAAAAGTTGTAAATTGTATTTTAGATCGCGAAATGTAGTTTACAAAGTTATGGTACGGCTACTTTCATACTCTATGTAGGTAACCAGGTGCATTCATATGTTTGTATTTAAGAACTTCAGCTTTCTACTAACAGACTCGCGAGGTCTGCAGCTCACAGCGCCACTAGTTTATTTATGACCGAAACATCTCAACACTAAAACATTTTCTCAAGAATAATACCTTGTACATAATACCTTGGACACTATTTACACACATTGATCTAGCCCCAAACTAGGATTCCCTGTATCTTGGGTACTAGACAACGATACACATACTTATATAGATAAATATTATACTTAGATAGATAAACAACCATGACCTGAATCAACCTATTAAATTCCAGGTCGCAAAATTGTGGCCGTAGACAAGACCGCCAACACGGCATTCATTAACATGGAGGGCGGAGGCGTCGCCAAGCAGCCCGCAAAACCAGCCGCGCCCGTTGCTGCTCCGACCAAGCCACCTTCACTCGTTCCAGCTCCAACCAAACCCTCATCGCCTGTGCCATTACAGACCAAGCCAGCTTCACCCGTCCTTACTCAAACCAAGCCTGCGCCAGCCGCAGTCCCGCTTAAACCAGTGGTACCAACACCGGACAAAACAGCACCGAGTCAAGTAAAACCGGTGCCAGTAAACCCCTCGCCAGTGGCCAACCCTTCATCCACCCCAGGGCCAGGGTCAGTCAAGCAACTAGTCACGTTTTACGACAGTCAAGGGAAGGCGAGCGTGATCCGTCCGTATAGCTACAGTCAAGCTGTGAAACAAGGTTAACCGAGACTATTTGCATATTATTCGCATGTCGAAAAATGGATATGAATCCAATTTCCTGATAGTTGAACGAATAGATGATTTGTTTTGAGTTTGTGTGTAATTGACATATTTTAAATACATTTAAAGCCCTAGACTCAGATATGTATTTAAGTATATATAATAAATAAAAACTTCGACGGCTCGAACTATTTCTTCTCTTAAAAATTTCACTCGCTTTTTTTTTCGTCCGTGATCATACCACAGAGCACACGTACTAGTATATCGCTCCACCTTATAAAAATAGTTTTTACCTGTTTTAAGTTTCCGTGATACTACATAACTCAAGACCAAGAATCTATAGAAGAAGGATATATAACATAATAAAAGACAGCAATTTCAGCTTCTGCTTGGTCATGGCTGACTTCAATGCTGATCCGAGCACACAATTTGGAATTATCGTCATTCTGTGCAGAATATCAATACGAACAAGCCGATCAAACAATAAGTAAATTTATGTATACATAATATCAGCAAAGACTATAGCGTCAATTGGAGAGATATACATTAGAATACATACATACATTAGATTACAAGGATTAACCGAAATCGCCTTATCTGGAAACAAGGTAATAAATATGCCAATAGATGACACCTACGATTTATTAGTCTCCGCAATACAGCAGTCTGCAAATGAAGCATTTGGACCCAAGCCCAAGAAAAAACAAGGAACGAAACAAGTTGAATTTACAGCAGGATGGAGCGATAATGTTTCCGATCTATACACCATATCACGAAGCGCCTTACTTCAGTGGAACGCAAGCGGCCGGCCGAGAGAAGGCGATATTGCTAACTTTCGAAAACAGTCCCGTATTAATTTCAAAAAGGCACTCAAAAAATGTCAACAGGACGCAGAACAACACCATATCGATAGCATTGCACGACATCTTAAAGACAAAAACTTTTAATTTTTTTGGCAGAAAACAAACATAATATTCAAGACCGAGGATCATTACCATAAAGAATATAGACGGAAAAACAGATGATAAAGACATTATGAATCTGTATATCCATAATTTCACACAACCTGCACCTGTTTCTGCCACTTCCACACCATTTACATTAATTGATCTCACTTACGAAAAAACAGCCACCTTTGTCAATAAAATAGTCATGACTACAGCATGTGGCAAGTCACCAAGTCTCGATGGTATATCTATAGAACACCTTCAATACGCTATACTCGCAGGACTTTTCAAGGGTATATTGAAAACTGGACACATCCCAAACGCCTTAACCAATACTATTATTGTTCCTCTGCAGAAACAAACCGAAAGACATCGCAAGCTCTAGCAACTAAAGACCCATAGCTCTCGCCTCAATGGTAGCCAGAGTATTCGAGGTCCTGCTGAAACTAACTGAAGAATATCTACAAAGTTCCGAACACCAGATGGGCTTTAAGAAGATATCCGCGACGACTACGGCAGTCTACGTTGTAAAACAAGTAGCGACTTATCAACGACAAAAATCCACGTACGCTTCTTACTTGGACCTCAACAAGGCCTTCGATAGAGCGTCACACTCGCTGCTGTGGAATAAAATGCACCAACGTGGTGTTCCCGAAAGCATAGTATCCAGCCTGGTGCGAGGGCATCAGCAGCAGAGAAATGCAGTACGATAGAGCGGTTCCCTGTTAGAACCGATGCCGCTTAACTGGGGGGTAAGACAGGGAGGACCAGCTTCACTCGTTCTTTTTAACCTATATATAGAGACAAATTAAGTCAGTGCCTCATAGACACAAGAGTCGGCTGTTTCATGGATGGCGTCTGCGTCAACCACCTGAGCTACGCAGATGAAATGGTGCTGCTCGCCCCCTGCATTGCTGCGATGCGTCGTATTTTAAGTATCTATGAAGAGTAAGCCAAACGGCCCTACAAAGATCCCTTCATTCCTTAAACAACAAGCACTGATTCGCGTGGAGGAGACGAAATACCTCGGCCACATAATAGACTCCGACCTAAAAGACGACAGGGACATTAAACGACAACGTCGAGCACTTTGTGTCAAGGTGAACATGCTGGTCCGACGCTTTCACCGCTGCCGCGAAGATGTGTGGTGCCTACTATTAACTGCCTACTGCACCAGCATATACACTGGCGAGTTGTGATGCAACTACACCAAACGAGAGTAGAGCCGTCTACGAGTTCAATACAATAACGGGTGGAGAGTACTGGAGAGCCCTGAACCGCCTGCCGCGCTGGTGCAGCGCATCGGAGATGTTCTTGTCGGCGCGCCAGCCCGGGGTGGGAGGGGTTCGTGCTTCACGTGACCGCCGGCGCTGGCCGCTACACGCCTGCGCGCCTTCACCAACACCGTCGTTTGCGCCGCGCGCTCTTCACTCGAGAGCCCTATACACCAACACTGGGTCGAACTGCAGCCTTCTGCCTGTGTCATGATATGAAGACCGATTTAGTTTAGTTGTTTTTCAGTTCAGTTAGTTTTTAAATATGGAGATACTATGTATTTCTGGAATAAAGATTTATTATTATTGACCGAGCGAGCGAAGCGAGCGAAGGGCTCCATTTCGACAAGATAGGAGGCCGATTTTGCTTTCATCTGTCTCTATGTCTGGTGCCTGTCAGTTCCTGTCTAGGGGCCACAGTTTTCAAGTGATCCTCACAAAACTTGGCACACGTGTTCCCTGAATTAAAAGTTTTTTTAAGAAACCTATCGTGTGGGGTATCAAATTAAATGGCTTCATGAGCCGGTTCTATAAATATACTACACCATTACCTTTCGGTCGCCTGTTTTCTAAAAATCCAAGAAATATTTTCAAAGCATACCAAGTTTGGACTCCTTGAAGTAGGAGACGGATTAGTAAAGAGGATCTATACAGACCATGAGAATGAGTGAAATAGACTATAACTATTTTCGTGAAAAGTCAAGAGATTGTATTTTACTTCGCAAAATGTAGTTTACAAAGTTATTGGTGCGGCTGCTTTACTACCTACTTAATTTTGATTGAATCTAAAATACTTACCTATAAATTGGTTCAGTCCCCCCTGTTAGCGTGGTCTACTGCCCACAGGGCCACTAGTTATTATGCACAGTGTGCGCCCGCCATTTCCCGCTAAAAGTGTCAATCGTACCTAGAAATCAGTGAAATTAAGCGCAATTGCAGTGCTGATATCTTGTAGTGTGGTGGTTCAAAGTGAACCAGTAATATACAATTACCGTACATTCAGTAATTGCTACTCGACCAATCGAGTTTTCGTAGCATTATTTTCAAGCGACTCTGGCTCGGCGGTTAACGCGGTAGCATCATAACGATCGTGTCCCAGTGGACCTCCGAGACTGGCATCCGATACTAGACTCCGATACTCCGAGACTGGCATTAGCTTTTTGTTCGCTCTAACTAGTCTGCCGATGCAATGCTAATAAACGGCAGGGGGCGCAACAGTAGCAGTACTACCAGCGAGCGAACCAGCGCTACCAGCTCCAATCACCTGACAATTAATAGACCTACTAGATAACTGAAGGCGCCACCAGTTGCAATGCCCAGTAAGTGGAAGGATGCGGGAAGTTTATGTCCCAAGGAGATGGCGTTGGATGCGGCCGCTGTGATAAAAGTATCACAGAGGCCGCGTTGGTTTGCCCTCAGGCACCGAAGTGACAGACGACTGGTTGTGTCTGACATGCAAATCGAAAATACTTCGGGACAACAAGAATATGACACCTGTGCGAAATTCTACTGGAGTTATTAAGCCGACCCTCGACGCGTCTGTCAACTTAAATGATACTGCTACGATGGATCTAGAGCTCACTAAGGAACTGAGGATGTATCGTGAAGAAATGATGAACGTACATAATGAGATGGTGAATTTACGTTTACAAATGGCCACGCTCAATAAATCTGTAAACAAAAGATAGAGACACTAGAGACACGTGTGGCCATTCTGGAAAACCAAGGCGCGGCGGAACCTAGCTGGCATATCAACACCCTGGAGCTTGAAGTGGAAAATCTCAAGCAAGAGTTGCTCCTCAACGACGTCGAGGTAGCAGGTATTCCTGAGCTGAGTGGGGAGAATGGCGTCCATGTAGTGACAATCGCGGCGAACAAGCTCGGCGTGGAGTTTGATGAGCGCGACATAGTTTGGGCGGCGCGCGTGGGCCCCACCGCGGGCAAGCTGCCGCACCTGCCGCTGTCGGGGCCGCCGCACAATTTCAGCGTGAACGGGCGACTCACCAAGACCAACAGGCATCTCTTCGCGAGCTCGGAATGAAGCTACAAAAGTGGAAGTTTGTATGGACCCGTGATGGCAAAATATTTGCTCGCCAGGCCGTACGTAAAGCCTGTCATCGACTGCGTATCGAATCAGCTATCGCCCATGTTTTTAGTGAAACAGATGTTGAAACCTCCAAATGATAGTGTAATCAGTTGCGCTTACAGTTTAAACCGGTTTTTTTGTGTATATATACTTACAATATATTTAATCTGTATGTTTGAAATATCTGAAGTGGCAAATAGTTACAACATTTTTAAAAGCTTAGCACACAAAACCACAATGTTATGCCTTTTATTACACAATGGGTAAAATACAAAAACCCTGTTTAAGGCCAGGGTTGTTGAACATTCGCTCTTTCTACACAGGTCAAGATGAACTCTGTGTTCTGCTAATGAAAACAGATCCCGACATTGTTACCCTTAATGAAACAGCGTTTTACACCCTCAGTACCGGGTTACCAGCTGAAAAATATCTCTCGTGCTAATAGATCCGGTGATGGCGTAGGATTTCTAATACGAAAAGATATCCGAACAAAAACAAAACAACATCCAGCGTCTTCGCTGGAGCACACGTGGTTGGAGTTTTCGGTTTCTGGTGCAAGCGTGGCGCTGGGTGCGGTTTACAGACCGGGTACTAAGGGTGGGCCAAGTATTGGTGAGGCTATAGCGTCACTGAATGAGTCCCTCGATTGTTTCGACTACTGTAATTAAGTGTTCGTTTTATCAGATTTTAATGTGGACCTCTTGGGTGCTACTGCAGTCACTGCTCGTGGAGGAGTGCGGGAACTACTACAGTTCCTGTCATGTCGTAATCTTGGTCAGGTGGTCAACACGTGTCACTGAAACTAGCTCTACACTACTGGATCTGGTTATTACGAACAGATCGGACCGCTGTGATAACGTTCGAGTTTACTATAACCCAGCTCAGCAGACCACGGAGCAGTTATAGCAGAGTTTAATGTACAAAAACCGGCCATCAAACCAAAATATGTAACAACTCGTAGGCTACACAATATCGATGAAAAGGGATTAACTGAAAACCTTCATAATACAAAATGGCATAGCATTTATGAATTAAGAGAAGTGAACTCAAGGGTGGAAGCCTTTGAAAAATATATCAGCGACTATAATTTATTTGACAGACATGCGCCTGAAGTCACTATGCGTCTCAAATAAAAATGTGTTCCCTGGATAAAAAGTAATAATGTTCAGCTGATGATGAGGCTTAGGGGTTAAGCTCACAAATCCAAATCAGATTCGCAATGGAATTATTTCAAGAGCCTCAGAAATCTAGTCTCATCCACAGTAGAGCCGGAGAAAACTGCATACTTTAAATATGTTAACCATCCAAAGGATTCAAACAAAATGTGGAAGTATACAAAGAAGATCTCTCCGATTTCAAATAACGGTACTCAAGAAATTCCAGAAGGTCTCGATGATCCGAATAAAATAAATAACTTCTTTCTGAAGCCACCGGGCGACGCCACCGCCAACACTGAAATTTTGGAGCAATTTAGATGTGAGAGGTTCGGGACTTCGAGGTTTGATTTTTCTGCGTGCACCGAAGCACAAATTCTTTAAACTATTAAAGTTCAGTCCAGTTCAGTTCAAAGAATGTTTATTCATAATAGCACGAAAATTGAGACTTAATGAACGTCAAATAACATAATCAAGCAAGCATAATAAAACATTAAGTAGGTGCCTAATTATTAGTACATAATATATGGCGTGCAATGAACTGGTTTAATGCCAGATGTCGGTGTCTTGTTAAAAGTCAATAATTTTGTAATAGGCCTTTGTGCACAAAGTGTGCTTAATTCATTTTTTGAATCGAGCTTCAGATAAGTTTTGTATTTCTTGCGCAATTTCTTGTAGAAGCGTATACAGTGTCCCATAAAAGAACTACTAACTTTTGTGAGTCTGAACATTGGAAAAGAAAGTTTATGTTTATTTCTAGTTTGCACATTGTGGCGGCTATCAATGGTTTTAAAGCTTCTGATATTTTTCCTCACATTCATTATGTTTTCATAGATATATTGACTTGCAACTGTTAGGATGTTGGTTTCTTTGAAGAAATCTCTCAGAGTATCTCTATTACATAGCTTATAAATAAATCGGATCGCTCTCTTCTACAATATTAAGATGTTCTCAATTTCAGCAGCCCGTCCCCATAGTAGTATGCCGTAGGATATAATGCTATGGAAATTACTAAAATATAAAAGCCTAGTAGTTGCAACGTCAGTCAATTCTCTGATTCTTTTAACAGCATATGCTGCGGAGCTTAGTGTATGTGCTAATTTTACAATATGGGGACCCCACTGTAGTGATGCCGAGAAATACAGTTTCATCTACTAGTTTTAGTTTGTCTTTCCCCAATACAATGTTACTCTCAACTTGCCTTATATTCGGTAAAGTGAATTTTATGCACTTTATCTTTTTTGAATTCAGAAGCAAGTTATTGGTAGTAAATTAGTCTAGTACTCGCAAGAGAGCATTATTTGTTTCCCGTAAGTAATTTTTCTGTCTCCTAATTAAAAAAAATAGTGACGTTGCATCTGAAAATAATACTATCTCTGACATGTTTTGCACCATGAATGGCAAATCATTTACATACACTAGGGAAAGGAACGGATCCAGAATAGATCCCTGTGGGATTCCCATCTTCACCTGAGAACCCGACGATTTTGTCCTACGAATGTAAAATTATTTTTTACATTCGTGAAGTCACAGAAAGCAAACAACTCGCTCCATGAGACTGTACTTTGGTGACAAAGCTGCACGGGGTGGGCTAGAAGTTTGCAACTTATTCTCTGAATACTTTGCGTCAGTCTGTGAAAAGGACAGTAACGACGGTGGCTGTGAAGCTCTGAGCAACGTCAGTGAATGTAATAATAATACCCTGGCCAAAATTTAATAACTCAGAATACTACAGAAAGTTATCTAGTATAAATATCAATAAGGGCGCTGGCCCTGATGGAATTCCCCCGTGCTTCATAAAATCCTGTGCCGGTGCTTTATCTATTCCGCTTATGCTCATCTTAAACAAGTAATTCAGCACGGGCACCTTTGCAAATAATTGGAAACTGGTATATGTTGTGCCTATCCATAAATCGGGTGATATTAGCAACTGAAGTAACTATAGCCCCATCAGCATATTGTCATGCTTCACTAAAATATTTGAGTCTTTTGTCTTTGACGTGCTCTACAACCATGTCAAACCAAATATTGTAACCGAGCAGCACGGCTTTGTTAAGGGAAAATCTACTGTCTCCAACCTACTTGAATACACATACTACCTGTGCAAGGCGTTCAACGACCGCTGCCAAGTGGATGATGAAGTGAACCATCGTATATTCTGTTGCAAACTATCATTACATGGGGTGCAAGGTAACTTCCTGCGTTGGGTGGAATCATACATCAAAAACCGTAGCCAGATAGTAGCGCTGAAGGGTCACCTGTCGTTTGCAGCTGATATTCCCTCGAGCATTCCTCAAGGATCGCTCCTAGGACCATTATTCTTCATTGTTTTCATTAATTACTTGGTGAACAAACTCAAAAGCCCTTGTTTATTATACGCTGAAGACCTCAAGGTCTTTACCCGTATCAGCACACAATTTGACTGCAAAACCCTTCAGGAAGACTTGAACACACTATCTCACTAGTGCAAAGGCAACCGCATGCTTCTGGCTGCTGAAAAGTGCTTTGTCATCTCGATGACCGTAAACACAATTATATCCTGTCCGATAAATACCATAGGGGACGTTACGCTGCAAAGAAATCGGGAAGCTCGTGACGTAGGCGTTATGTTCAATGACAAGCTGAGCTTTAATCAACATTGCTCAGCCGTGGTCAAAAAATGTAACCAACTTCTGGGATTTCTTGCAGTCCTCTAAGTCCTTTAAGTAACCAGCTAGTTTGATTCTGCTCTATAGTGCTCTTGTCCGTTGCAGATTGGAATATGCGTCTGTGATATGGGCATCATTTTACAAAACCCACATCGATCATGTTGAATCGGTCCAGTAGCGCTACCTACGCATGCTCTGCGCGGGTCTCGGCCTTCGCCGCGCGGTTAAGCCCTACAAAAAAAGATGCGAACATTTCTCATTGGAACCCTTAGAATCGCGTCGCAGACTTCAGGACTTGATCCATCTATATAAAATAATAAATGGATCTACCACAACTTCTGCTCTCTCAGAAATTAATTTCCAAGTACCGAGCTTTTACTGTATGTTTAAGACTTTATATGTGTAGTTTTAGTTTTAGCTGTATCATTATTTTTACCATGCTGTGTGCACATACTTTTGGCGCTGGAGACAGCCCCCTTTTACATGTTCTGTTGTTTTGCATTAATGTTTTATCTCCACTGCTGTTTTGTGTACCTAATATATATACAGGGTGGCTCATTCAAATCGGTCAGTATGGGAAAGTCTGAAACTATAAGACATACGAAGATTTGTTCTTAGGAACCATGTCACCGATCTTGATAAAAAGAAAAACTGCATTCATACATTTGAAAAAAAAGTGTACCCAGCTGGGGAATCGAACCCGGTTGTTTTGAAAAAAAAACTTACTTTTTCTGTTTAAATAACGATTGTGAAGGTCTTAAGCAGCAAATGTCTCTATGAAACACGATGTCTAAAATGAATAAAATGCATTGTTTTTACATAAGTACTTTAATTTATCATAGTAGGTGTTCGAAGTGACCACCGTCTTTTTCAATACAATATTCAACACGTTTAGGTAACGATCTTACTATGGCATTTTGTATCTTCATGTGGTGAATTTGCGTTAAAATTGACTCTATGGCTGCTTTTAGGTCTTCAACGGTGTCATAGCTTGTTTTGTACACTCCATCCTTAACGTAACCCCACAAGAAATAGTCTAGAGGAGTTAAATCGGGCGACCTCGCGGGCCATTTGATAGGGCCGTTCGTGCCAATCCATTTTCGCGGAAAGTTTTCATTTAAAAAGTCTTTTGCTATGCGACTATTGTGGGCTGGTGCTCCGTCCTGTTGAAAATAAACTTGTTCTCTTACTTCTGCTGGCATTTCTCCTACCGCCCCTAAAAGATCTAAGATTGCAAGGTACTTGAATCGGTCCAAATGTCCATCATAAATTTTAAACAGAAGTACCTTATTGTGAAGTAGGCCGACCCAGCAGTTAAACGAGAATCTAACTTGACGGCGTCCTTCGTGTATTCTTAAGGGATTTTCTCGACTCCAATAGTGACGATTATTACGATTGTACATTCCAATGTTGGAAAATTGAGTTTCATCAGAAAATATTACATACTTTAAAAAATGTCTGTCTAGACCCATTGTTTCTTTTATCCAATTGCAAAATTCCAGCCGTCTAATATCATCTCCTGCATGTAAGGCCTGCACCCAATTTCCATTCTTGTAGCACTTGTATTTGTATTTCTTTAGGGTTCTTTGAATAGTCGGACGTGAAATTTCAGGAATATCACGACTTGCATTACGGGTGGAGGCATCTGGTGTTGCTTCAAAATAGGTTAAAATATTCATTTCCATGTTTTCATCACATTTTCTTGGTTTTACTTTTTTTGGCTTTTTAAAACTTCCATGGGTCTTCAAATTGTGAACAATTTTGATGAATATCTTACGTGTAGGTAAAATACGTGCTGGATATTTGATATGGTACCAATGTAGTGCACGGGAGCAATTTCTGTCGGTTTTAAAGTAGGCTTCCAATAAATCAAAGTGCTCGGAGTTTGTAAAACTCATTTTCCCAACCACACAGCGATAAACACAAAAATATCGAAGCATTAATTTTCAGTTCCCGCCAAAATATTTGACACTCAAGTTTTCTTTTTTTTCTTTTTTTATTGCTATTCGGCCAGTCACACCTAGACGTTCCATTTTCAAATGAGGTTTGACATGTCTGCAATATCTACACACTTACTTTAAGTGGGCTTTTCAATTGATTGTTAGTGTTTAATTGATAAATAGATAATAATATGACTGTAGATAACAAAACTTCCATAAAGGTTTAATGCAATGTCAATGCCATATGATATGTTAAACGGTGTATGTAACAAGTAGAGAGGTACAAACAACCATAAACACAATTTTACATGCCTGAACTTGTTGAATATTGTAACGGTGGTGGTCACTTAGAACACCTACTATGATAAATTAAAGTATGTAAAAACAATGCATTTTATTCATTTTAGACATCGTGTTTCATAGAGACATTTGCTGCTTAAGACCTTCACAATCGTTATTTAAACAGAAAAACTATAAGTTTTTTTTTTCAAAACAACCGGGTTCGATTCCCCAGCTGGGTACACTTTTTTTTCAAATGTATGAATGCAGTTTTTCTTTTTATCAAGATCGGTGACATGGTTCCTAAGAACAAATCTTCGTATGTCTTATAGTTTCAGACTTTCCCATACTGACCGATTTGAATGAGCTACCCTGTATATAAAAAACTACTGGCTATTGAGAATTTGATGCGGATTGAAGTGCGCCAGCAACTGACCCAATACAATCTTCTCAAATATTTTACTCAACACGGGTAGAACCGAGACGGGTCTGAAATTTGTGGGGTCACCCCATCGCCGTTTTTAAATAAAGGCACTGCTGTGTTTCATGAGATCAGGGAATTTCATTTATAGAAGATTTTAGCTAAATGGGGGCTAGCTTCGTCTATTACCGAGCTAATAATTTTAACTAACATGCCCCAGAGATACTCGGATTTTTTCAAATTTAACAACTTAAACTTAAATGCTTTATTATGCCATAGGGCTCAATATATGCGAATGAGAAATCTTGACTGCACTTTTGAACATTGTATTTTAAAAATGATGCAGCAAGATCCGGCGACGAGTCTAAAGAAGCCGTAGTAATAATTCGAACATTTGTAAATAACTGTTCAAATGCGGCCGCGATGACATCGTTAGAAGAATATGTAGATTTTTTTTTGCCAAAAAGTGTATCCCTACTTTTACGGATTCCTTTTGTTGCCCATTCAGTAAACCCTACTTTACTACTTTACTATCGCTATTTGTAAGTTTATGTAATTTAAAATTGTTTTCAAAACTATCTGAACAATATATCATCGCAATCGTGTTTTATTGAGTGATCCCCAAATCCATATAAATAATGAGAAGGTTGTACGTCTGGCAAAGGCAAGAAATCTCGGCCTCATCATGGACAAGGACCTTAGATTTGAAGACCACATAGGGTCTAAAGTTAGAATGGATTTTTACAGACTAAAGATTTTGTATGGTTACGTAAGAATCTTAGTGTTAAGACTTCTGACAAAGACCCTGGTTTTGTCTCTATAAAATTTTTGCGATACTGTCTTTGGGCCTCGCTTCTTTAAAGACTGAAAAAGCAATACAAAGAGTGCATACGCATGTGCCAGGTTCTACTACAATATTTAGAGAAGGGACGTTACCCCTTATTTAAACACAAATGGAGTCCTAAAGATGTCAGCCCGACGAAAATGTCATAGTGCATGCCTATTACATAGTGTATAAACCCCACTCAAAAAGGCCGGGCTACTTATTCGAAAAGCTAAGTTTTACGAAAAACATCCACAACAGAGGGACACGTTCGAAGGAGAAGAACGAACTGTCTATCCCCAGGACAGGACCAGCGGATTTAGAGGGGACTTTCGTTTCACATCAGCGAAAATTGCCACCACCTTTGCGGTTGCATCTGTATAGCGATACATTTTAAACTAACGGTCAAGTGCGAGTTGGACTCGCCCACCAAGTACTTGTAGATAAGGTTGTGTTCACAGTCCATACATTAAGCGTCTATCATACACGGTGTGATGTATGGGAACCGAGCGTGTATACATGGTGTTACATACAAGCACCAGATTTTTTTAATTCGCCGCGCTTTGTGATGTTTTTTAGGCTAGCCAGACTTTAGGCAGAGAAGATAGGTGTATAATTTATTCACATATACACAGTCTTTCAACGATATTTTGGCGCGTGAGTAACGTTTACAGGGGGGTGCCAGTTCTGCGCGACTTAATGCACCGAAACAGTCGAAAAGCGTTAGTTCCGCCTATTACCGCAAGCCAAAATATACGCAAAGCTGTACTCACGTTAAGGCTGAAGGCTGAATGATAGGTAAGCCTAAATCACGTGACCGAAAAAGTTGCATTGCCTGCAGACCAGTGCTACATACAATTAGTCAAAAATAACAGACAGATAGGCAGAAATTTACAGCTTCCAGATTTTTCCCTTTACTTGTGCTATAAAAACTTACTCTGTGCCAAATTTATATAGGTTTTGGTTCCCTTGCAAGTACTATGAAAATCCAACTTTTTTACAGCATAAACGGTCGTAATGTTTGATTGCGTTAACCTAGAAGCTTGATTTTTTCACAGCTTTAAAGGACCACCGACTTGAGTGATTGATATAAATTTCAACTTGAACCCTCCACGCGTTCCCAATAAAAAAGTCTTAACAGAAGGACAGACGGACAACGAAGTGAACCTAAAGGGACTCCTTTTTTTCCTTTTAAGGTACGGAACCCTAAAACATTCCAAAATATCTCCTGGATGAGCAGAGGACAAAACTGTAAGGCCACCAGTGCCACTTGAATTATTCTGTGTGTCTTTAATCGCAAAAAATACTGTTTGTTTTTATTAATTTCATTTATTTTTTTATTCTTACTGCTTAAAAGTTCGTATCTATTTGGCAGGAATAATTTGTTTTGTCTATTTTTATCTTTTTTTATATTCCTGTTATCATTATTATGTGTGTATGTGGTACTCCTGTGTTCCGAGGTCCGGCTGACAGCTAGCGCTGAGCTGAGACGCTCACCATTGCTGAGCCCGCTAGTATTAGCACTATGACGCTGTAATAATATACTGTCTGTTCTGTATAATATGTGTAAAATAAAGTCTTTTCAATTTCAATTTCAAATAAAATTAATTACACATTTAAGCAGGTACATAATTGTATTTGTGTTATCAGTATTGCTTACCTAAAAGCAGCACAGCATAGAATAAAAGGTCAACCCTGGTCAAGCAAGCCCCGTACAAAAAACCATGAGAGCCACGCCACGCTCCTCAGGCATGGGCACGGCAAACGTCAAATCGCATACATTTTCTTAGCGTCATCGTAGCGACATGATATGATAAGTTAGCGAATGCAAATTGGCTAGGGGGACAGAAGTTTGATTTGTAGAAACACCAGAGTTACAATTACGATGGAAGATAGGATTTTTTTGTATGCTCTGATATGATTATGTATACTAAACTATACCAACTCATTTATTAAGACAAAAGAATATTGGAAAGTCAAGAGTTTCTATTGTCAAAGACATATTTTTGCCTTCTTATCAGTTAACGAGATCTGAAGCGGTTTTCACATTTTACCTCCCTTATCACATCGTGAAACAAATCTAATAAATACCGATACGATTTGACACCGGCTTTTACTTTAATTAAGCGAAGATTTAACTGTTACGCAATAACATGGCATGCCGATTAGAAAGACACGTCAACGGCCGTGTTATCGACCGGATAGATCGAGAATGACATAAAAATGGCATTAAGATGTAAACAATGGCAGTTTCAGCTGGTGAAAGTGGCGCCATCCTGCCGGTCGTGGCGACCTGCCTGCGCGCTGCGTAGCGTAGCCGACTCTACAGAACTCTAGAAACATAGATCAGGTGTGTCAGGTGACTCAGGTGTGTGTGATGCTACTAGTGTCGGTTCATTTCAAATTTATTCGTATTTATCATTTACAGAAATATTATGGCGTAAAGACAGGCATGTCACGTTTAAAAAAGCATCATGTATCTGTGTTTTTAGGGTTCCGTATCCAAAGGGTAAAACAGGATCCTATTACTAAGAATCCGTAGTCCGTCCGTCCGTCCATCCGTCTGTCACCAGGCTGTATCTCATGAACCGTGATAGTTAGACCATTGAAATTTTCACAGATGATGCATTTCTGTTGCCGCTATAACAAAAAATACTGAAAAACAGAATAAATTCACTTCACACCATCCCTACCATTGTACGGTGGTACGGCAACCTTTGTGCGCGAGTTCGACTCGCGCTTGACCGTTTTTTTTTAATCACCCACAATCTTTCAGGATTCCATTCTATTGAAGTGTCTTGAGATATCTTAAAAGTCGGGTGATTTTGAAAGCAGCCTTTATTGGTGGAGAATTTTCGGGTATTTACCCAAAGCCAGACGATTGTTTTAATCTATTACATAGTTAAATTAGGTATGTTCGCAGAATTTATGGCAAGAGGTTATAGACCAAAAGTTTTCACTTGAGGCTCAGACGAATTACAGTATGTTAGTAGAATCCTATGCATAACCCGCATTGTATCATTAACTACGTGGAAATAACAAATGTACTACTTTCACTTTCACATCACTGTTGATTCAGACTGCTGGGTTAGTCCACAGGACCTAACTCACGCCGCATGCGACATGTTATGTAACAATACGACCGGAATTTGACAATAACAATGACTCACCGGAGATTTTCACATTCTAGGCCACGCAGAGGGTGAACTTGCTACATTGTTGTGCAACAGTCAGTTAAGTGACGACGAACATTTTAAATGCATCATTGAGATTGGGACATCGACTTCAAATACCATTCGTGGGTCATTCAATACCCATCCATGGGTAGTTTAGAAATAACTACCCATTTTAAAGTCTTTCTCATTTTGCAGTTTACACCACAACAAGTTACAACTACCAACGTTTACTAGCTTTCTCACTTTTCCTACTAAGATTAATTCAACAGCGCACAGACAAACACAATATGGCTCGTTAAGCCGGCTAATTTTAAATTAGGCGTATTAACTAGCGAAACAATAGACGTGGAACTGTCTCAGGCGACTTCCCATTCGTGTTCACTTCCGAACAATGGCCTCCAACACCATACCACCCCTATCGCATCGCGCATTCAACTAATATACACACAATCGCAATGACAACCGATAGTTTCTGTCTGCGATCACGCATCCGTAGGCCAGCGAAAGTGGTTTAACATTTCAAAATGCAGTTTTGTGTGGTTGAATTGAGCTATGATAAGTGAAGTTGCCGGCGCGATAGGTGCTAATATGGTGTTTTCCAAAGATCATAATTGAGATGAAAATGCAGCAAAGAGCTGGCATTACTCTGATGGGAAGTAATGAACGGGTGAGGCCTCCCCGCTCTCATATGAGCGGCGATTAAGGTTTAATAGTGTTGAAGTGAACCATAGAAGGCGTGCTTCAGCACCAGAAACGTTTCGTCCTCTTTCCTGACTGCTGTTGATGGACTGGGATCTCTATTTAATTGTAGGCTTCGTATTCCCGGGCCTACATTATCTAGCGTTAGTCACCACTCAGGGTGATACAAAGTAAGGAGAGACATCGGATGTGCATGAGACACAACGAGAGACTTTACAACCTACTGGTTAGGTGGTCCGTGGTCACAACAAATTACGTGCTCAGGGTGTTATCTACAAAACAAGGCCATTGCGCTGCGTCCTAACTTTCACAGTTGGCATTATCCTTCACAATTGTCCAGAGTATGTATTTACTATCATTGGAGAATGCGCCTGCAGAAATAACCCGGATTTCCTCCCGAACGACATCCGGCGGAGTGCGCGCATTCACTTTCCTCTGGGGGCGGTGCGCGCGTCATTCTCGCTCTGCTATTACGAAATGTGCAGGCGCATGCGTCAAACCCGACACAAACATACAAATACAGCATCGAACCAAAACATGACTTATTTCAACATCATGAAGAATCATTTCGATATATTAGTACAAAGCTCATCAGTCTTCATTTCATATGCGCCGGGTGTTTTGGCAAATTGAATATTACGAATCGCAGTCCATTGTGCGAGTAATATTGTGCTGTCGATTATGTTGTGTTGCGGGACGTGATAGTACTCGTAGATATACTGTTACATATTTAAGAACTATTATGTAAGTTCAAATAATAGTAGGTAGACTGCAGATATTAATTATGTCATTTCAACGTCCGGAATTAAAAAATCCATCAAGTATTACATATTTCTGACAAGATGTCTTTGGGAAAAGAATGTAGTAATTTTTGCCAATGCCAATTAACAAATAAAAATTCCAGTTAAATTATTATCTTATCACAATGTAGATAAGAAGCTGATTTGAATATTATCTCTAAGGCTCAAACAAATTTGATCTTTAATACTATTAAAGTACAATCAGTGTTCTCGTCAAGTATTACTGTCTCAGTTCTTCCGCCCGACCGAAGGTGACGGACTGAATTTTTATTTATTATTTTTTAGAATTTTTGGACAGATAGATTTTGATACGACCTTCAAGCTGTAATCCTCACCGTTGAAACCTTCATGAAAATGAAATTTGACACTGCCAAAAATAGTCCGGAAATAGTCCTAAATAGTCCACAAAGAAACAAAAATAGTCCTCTTATAGTTCCGAAGTTATAGCTATAGCTTGGTGAGGATTACAGCTTGACGTCAAGCTGTAATCGTCAAGCTGTAATCCTCATCTCTCGTGCAAGCAAACGGAAGGGCCTATCGACTTGGTTTGGGTTTCAAAAATTTGTCCAGAAATAGTCCACACGGCATGCCAAATTTCAGAAATAGTCCTTCAACGATTCCAGAGTTATTAAGTTGGTGAGGATTACAGCTTGAACATTTGATATCATCAAATATCTTCGGAACGCCTACGACTTTCAGTTTGAAATTTGAGCCAAAAAATAGTCCAGAAATAGTCCACCGAAACAATAATGATTTCCACCTGGTTTACTTTAAAGAAGTGCATTAAAAATACAATGTTTTATTTCCCATACATTCAATAAATGTACAGTCGTGTACAAAATAACAATGGGGTAAACCCTAATAAACCGGTTTATATCGGTTAATTCAATCAAAGGCCCTATTTTTTATCTCTGAAAACTAACGGTATTGTAATATTGTAGGAAAGTGAGCGCATAGCTCTGTCCCTTACGTTCACGACACTTAAATTTATGTTCTCCCATTTAGCCGGACTTTCACCAGAGTTTTGATAACCGCAAAATACAGTTTAAAAACAACCTTAATAAAACACGGATGGTTAGGGGCAACCTGGCTGACAGGCAATAAGCTTGGCCTGCTTGAGTACGTTACTTGCCTTTTGCTTGTTGTGCTTCAGTTGTGTTTAATTTAAACTGTTTTTAACGGCTGTCAAAAGCCTTTAGAAGACTGAAACATAAATCAGTTTATTATTGTACATAAGTGCATGACAGCGATTTGGATTTTGGACGGGTTTTCGAGCTTCGGTTGTAGCTATGATATATATGTTATATATTTATGTTGGACATTAAGAACGCAACCTTCTTGTTAGGCTTATTGTCTTAGCAACCATATGACATGTTTGTTGACTTCAATACAAAGAATACGCTTGTGCTTTACGTTCACGTTTTATTTCAACACTTATTATCTTCCAAATCTATCATGGTAGCAGAGCGTGGTTGATAATGGATAGAGTCCGGAAATATAAACGCAGTGAGAACAAGAAAATTTGGCCAGCATAAATTTTGTGTTCGGTTATAAATACGATTTGAACTTGACGTATAAATTTTCTGGAACGGCAGTGGTGTATTCTGTCATATGTTTATCGAAATATTTTTTCCGCGCAAAAATGTCTTCAAGCCACAACAGTTTTCATATTGATCGCCTTGTCGGAAGAGAAAACTACGCGAGTTGGAAATTTGCCGTGCAAGCATTTTTTGAGCTTGAAGAATTGTGGGATTGCGTCATTGGTAAAAATACAGACACCAAGAAGGAAACAAAAGCTAAGTCAAAGCGCATATTACTATTAGACCCGATCAACTATGTACACGTGCAGAGCGCAACTACATGCAAGGAAGTCTGGGATAATTTGGAGCAGGCATTTGATGACAGCGGATTATACAGAAGAGTTGCTTTATTGAGAGACCCCATAACAACTACTTTGGATTCCTCTATAAGTGTGGATGACTATGTAAATAAAATAATGTCCACCGCTCACAAACTCCGGAATATTAAGTTAAATATCGACGATGAATGGCTTGGAACGCTGATGTTGGCTGGCTTACCTGAAGCGTATAAGCCAATGATTATGGGATTAGAGAGTTCAGGCATAAAAATCAGCGCAGATTCCATCAAAACAAAACTCCTGCAGGAAGTTAAATGCTCAGAAAGCACCGCGTTCTTCGCGAGGAATAAGGCCACTCATGGAAGTCATAACACCACAAAGGTCAATAAAGGACCCCGATGTTTCAAATGTAACAAGCACGGACATTTTGCGAAGAATTGCCGTGCTCCGATTAAGAAGAACTCTAAAAAATTTGAAGATAGTAAAGGTTTTGTTGCACCTTTTTTAGCTTCTTCACAGACCATGCAACCCGATCTTTGGTATGTGGACTCAGGTGCATCAATGAGCATGACCAACTGACGTGATTGGATGTTTGACGTCACAAGTTCACCGATACCAACCATAACTGTCGCCAGTAAGTCACCGCTACCAGTCGAAAGTATGGGAAAGGTAAATTTAATGTTGAATGGCAATGAAGACAGCAAAATCCAGGTAAGACAAGTTCTGTATGTACCTAAACTTGCCGCCAATCTCTTATCTGTCAGTGCTTTGGTGAAAAATGGCTGTGAAGTAAATTTCAGAGACAAAGGCTGTGATATCTATAACAGAGATGGGAAACTCTTGTGTTCAGCCACATTATTAAACAACTTGTATGTGTTGAACACTCACCGAGAAGTTTTTTCAAACCTGACTTTTTCAGCTAACTTAAGTGATGCTGTCCTATGGCACCGACGCATGGGACACCTGAATTTTACAGATGTTAGCAAGCTGCTGGAGTGTGCGGAAGGAGTAGATCCATTTCCTGAGAAAAGTAAGAATCCTATCACATGTACTACCTGTCTCACGGGGAAACAGACCAGACTACCCTTTAATAATACAGGCAAGAGAGCAACGCAACCCTTGCAGCTGATCCACAGCGACTTATGTGGCCCGATGGAACAAGAATCTCTGGGAGGTATGAAATATTTTATTACCTTTGTAGATGACTATACAAGAAAAGTTCATGTTTATTTTTTGAAAAACAAATTGAATGTGCTTGATGTTTTCAAAGATTACAAAAGAAGAGTTGAGAATGAACTCGAAGGCAAATTAAAAGCGATTCGCACAGACAATGGAACTGAGTACTGTAACCAAGGCTTTGAGAGTTTCTTGCGTGGACATGGGATTGAACATCAGACGAGCACTCCGTACTCTCCCCAGATGAACGGTCTTGCAGAACGCATGAACAGGACCCTGGTGGAAAGAGCTAGGTGTATGTTGTATGATGATGATTTGTCAAAACAGTTCTGGGCTGAAGCGCTGGCAATAGCTGCTTATGTTGTTAACAGGTCCCCTACGAAATCGATTGACGGTAGAACTCCCATGGAAATGTGGTCCGGCAAGAAACCTAATTTGTCAAATCTTAGGATTTTTGGCTCCGAGGTAATGGTACAGGTACCAAAAGAAAAACGCCAAAATGGGATTCAAAGTCCAGAAAGCTCATATTTGTCGGATACTGTGAATCTACTAAAGGCTATCGATTACTTGATCGTAAAACGAATAAAATAATTAAGAGTAGAGATGTGGTATTTTTAGAAAATGTGACAAGAACATTTATATACCTTATGCATCCGACAGCAGTACGACAACAGTACAGCATCCTGAAGAACCCTACAAGAAAGAAGTGGAGACAGAGAGCAACGTCGGACAATCCTCAGGCGATGATTACTTTTCTGGTGACAATGATGACCCTTCCTACATACCAGACGAACCGATCGAGCTTGAAATACCAGCGTGTAGTATAAACTTACGTCCGCGTAAAGCTGTTCAGTATGAAAAGAAGAATGAACATGATTTAAGTTTTTTTTGTCAATCATTGGCTTGGAGTGAAAAGGGTCATGAGATACCTTCAAGGAACGAAGAACCTAAAGCTATGTTATGTCAAAGAGGACTTGAAAGGAATTATTGGTTATTGCGATGCGGACTGGGCCAGTGATCCGTTGGATAGAAGATCGTGCACAGGTTACGTTTTTCTGTTTCAGAATGGATGTATTTCGTGGAACTCTTGCAAGCAACAGACATTAGCACTTTCGACAGCGGAATCGGAATACATGGCGATGGCTTCAGCCACCCAGGAAGCTCTTTGGCTGCAGCAACTGCAGGCTGAACTAGGCCGAAGCGACGATGGTGCGCTTACCATACATTGCGACAACCAGAGTGCAATTCGATTGGCAACTACCGACTGTTACAAACCGAAGACTAAGCATATAGACATTCGTCTGCATTTTCTCAGAGAGTGTGTTGTTAAATCTAAAGTCAAGTTTGTATTTGTGAACGGGTGCAATATGGTGGCTAATAATTTAACAAAGGGAACTTCTCTTGTGAAGCATTTGTACTGCGGCGGTAAAATGGGTTTGCGTTCTGTAGGGAGTGTTGGACATTAAGAACGCAACCTTCTTGTTAGGCTTATTGTCTTAGCAACCATATGTGACATGTTTGTTGACTTCAATACAAAGAATACGTTTGTGCTTTACGTTCACGTTTTATTTCAACTCTTATTATCTTCCAAATCTATCATCAATTTATATAGTTGAGTTAAGATGCAAACAACAATGGCGGAATTGGTATCGCGAACGCGCTGGCAAAATTTCGTCGATATACGATTTTGCCGAAACTTTTGAAGACATCTTAAAGCATTTCTCGGTGGAAATTTCCACATACATAAATATGTAGGGACATCATAGTTTCGCCATGAAACATCTTCAGAGCAACTTTATGTTTAACCTCTTCCAAAAATTAATATACAGGCTGTTGTTTTGTAAAGTTACGCCTATAGTACCCATCATCATGAACAACTTTCCCCCAGAAACATATGGTCGCAAATGGAAAAAATTCGTCCCTCATTGCATTGACCGATCAGCTGATTACATGTTACTATGGGAGACCCAAGATGTTTTTTTGTTTGCGACCATATATTTCTTGGGGAAAGTTATTCATAATGATGGGTACCATAGTCCCTTACCCGGGGGTAGCTTTACATAACAACACCCTGTATAGTGTTGAAAAATAAAATTGCTCTGATAAAATCGGTTTCAAAGTTGTTCAGAAAGATGTTTCTTACAACCTCTAATTTGACTACACTTTTATTTTACAGCCTGTATATCACATGTAATGGACTTATAAATTATGATTTATTATCATGTTAAAAAAACAGTCAAAATAAAGTAAGTATAATTGCTAGATCTCTAACCCAACGAGTAGTCAATAGAGTTCAATTATTATGGAAAGTGGCAGTAAAGTCATGAAAATTACGAATAAATGATGTTGATTTTAAATATTTTTATCATTTTTAAATTGGTATTAGAGCGTACCATACTTTTTTACAAATTACTATCCTTTTTGTATTTTTGTGCTATCCTTTTCAACGCACCAAAATCCAACACTGGTTGTCGTATAGCGCAGCCGGTCTGGCGCAGTGGGGTAATAAAATTGTAACCTCATTTTTTTCATGTTGATTTGTAGCTTTGTAGGAAGGTAGGTAGTAAGGTGCCTATAGCAGGGGGCTAGCTCATCGCCGCAGCTATGGAGATAAAAGGTTGCCTAAAAATGTTTTCCATCACAGTAAGAACGTCTGTATAATGTACAATGGTTAAATTACCTATCTCAATGGTATATGGTCCTCACCGGATTCGAACACGCATCTCCTGCGTGAGAAGCGAGTAGGAAACCACTAGACTATGGAGATTAATTGGTATAAACCGGTTTATTAGGGTTTACCCCATTATTATTTTGTACACGACTGTACATTGATTGAAATGTATGGGAAATTAAACATTGCATTTTTAATGCCGTTCTTCAAAGTAAACCAGGTGGAAATTATTATTGTTTCGGTGGACTATTTCTGGACTATTTTTTGGCACAAATATCAAACTAGAAGTCGTAGGCGGTCCGGAGATATTTGATGTTATCAAATGTTCAAGCTGTAATCCTCACCAAGATGACTTAATAACTCTGGAATCGTTGAAGGACTATTTCTGAAATTTGGCATGCCGTGTGGACTTGACTTAATAACTCTGGAATCGTTGAAGGACTATTTCTGAAATTTGGCATGCCGTGTGGACTATTTCTGGACTAATTTTTGAAACCGAAACCAAGTCAATAGGCCCTTCCGTTTGCTTGCACGAGAGCTGTAATCCTCACCAACCTATAGCTATAATAACTATATAACTTCGAAACTATAAGTGGACTAATTTTCTTTCTTGGTAGACTATTTAGGACTATTTCTGGACAAATTTTTAGCATTTTCAAATTTCATTTTCATCAAGGTTTCAATGGTGAGGATTACAGCTTGAAGGTCGTATTTTGATCGACATTATACATAGAATTAGAGTTTCGATGACTATCGTAAGCCAAGCCTGAGCCCACGTGCCGGGTTCCGTTTCGTGGGTAATAGTCGTGAACTGTTACGCAAAGCGGATCTCTGTTCTGTGGTCTGTGACGTCAATGTGACAGTGTCAAGTTGCTAAAGAGCTGTGTGACGTGAAATTTCTTTGGGTTGGTAATAATCTGCGACGACGAGGGCTTTACCAAAAACTACCTTTGGAGGTGATACATGCAGACTAAAGTTACGTAATGATATAGAATCGGAAACCTCTCAATACAAATCAAATTTCTTTGAATAACTTTTTTACAGCTTTTAATTAATTTCTTATCCTTTCCTAGCCCTGTGTGCATCAATGCATACGATCACAAACCAACCGTTCTCAAAAACCACTTTAATCTGTTTTAGATCACGATAACACTTACATGTGGTGTTAGTTTCTAATTTAATCAATTAGTCATCTCACTGCCAGATATTACGTTAACCATCTCACTGCCAGATATTACGTTAACATTTTGCAAAGAAAAGCTCGGTCTCACGACGTAAACACATCCACAGAAAATATGAAATTGTTGGAGAGAGTGAAACTGAATAAATTGCCCATTGTAAGGTGCACGCATTTGGATGGATTTACTTTCTTTGCGTCCGCCTGGGCACCGGCTCATAAAGCATATGATGTGCTGACAGAACGAGCCCTGATTGGCTATCAAAACTATGGTGGAACCAATCAGGAGTCAGGACGGCGCGATTCATGAAACCCGGGTTGTAACGAGTGTGCTCTTCGGATGAATGCGCTGAGATAATACGCGTATGTGATTTGTGGAGGCTATTAGCAGTCGACTGGTTCGGGAGGAAAGTAATGGCAAGGTCGAGGACCTTCTTGCACAGATTTCGCCCTTTACTTAAGGTAAGTTATGTACTACTTCTTATCATTGAATTTAATGTTTTATCAATTGATGCAAAACCAATATCTCTTTTAAACACATTGGCTGGAATGTCAGACAACCTTGGATTAATTAAGCAAGCTGGCATATATATAAAATATCGGAATAATAGTAAAAGTATATATAGATCAGCAAAATAAATTTAATGAGAAATGTAGTCTGTTTCACCATTCATCGGTCTATAGAACGAATAGGTCTGTAAGCTAAGCTATCTCCATCTAGCAGGTATCATATCTCTCAATAATCTTTAGGTTTTATTAAAACTCATATTTTTTTTACATATTCATGGATAATCTTAACTTAAGTATTACAATTCAGGTCTGAGGATGACGGACCACTCTCTGATAACATTATAATACGTTATAGGTACGTGTATATTGTACATTTACAACAGTAATCTGAGAACACAATAATGCAGTAAACATTTTAACTTATCTAACACGAATGAAGTAGCCAGATAGAAAACCAGGATTGAAATCTTAACTAAGCTTATTATTAAGTAAGTATATGAGCGACAATTAAATCTAGTATCCTTATCATTTACAGTAGGTACTACTAAAGAATATAAGTTGTCATGCTGTTTTATTTATAAATATAAATCCTTATTTAAATATATAAATTCTGTAAGTAGGTTCAATGGAAGACACTCATGTGTCTTATTATATTATATATAAGGTATTTTATAGTATGCTTTATGCATAATACAGAATGCATAGGATTCATTAAATTACAATCTCTTTTTTCAGATTGCCCACGAGAGATTTGGCAAAATTTACTGGGGTCAGCATATTCATTTTAACATTTCTAGTAAACAGAATTTTAATTCAGCTTCTTACCAAATGCAGGGGATTGTCTTTTCACCAGTCCATTTATTTGACTTACAGTGATTTACATTCCGGAGGAGTCACAACTATCAAAGTCAAGAAAAAATACTAGTTTGAAAACATAATACACTTCTGTTTTCAAACTCGTATTTTACAAATATAGTAGATTGTTAACCAAGGGTTGAAGCCACCAAATTCAGTCGAAATATTTTGGCGTTCGGACGAAGTGAGAGGAGGAGACGTTAGGTCTTTACTTAAAATTTACTGTAAAATTCGAGCAGTTTGTGAATGTAAATTGAATGGTTTTTTCCTGGAATATTTGATACTGTTTGTGAAATTTGTGTATCTTGCACTGTAGGATCTGTAAATGTCGGAGATGGCATTATCTCATTAGCAGAGGAAGACATCGGAAGATCACCTCTAGCTGTAATATTAACCTCTTCAGCCCTGAGATCCCGATATTGACCAGCTGATTCTTTGGAAGATCCTGGTTGAGGCGAATATTCAGCCGAGCATAAATGTATGGCCTCTGTTATTTTGCTTGAAAATTTTGACTTATTCTGCACGGAGCCTTCTATGTACCCGTCGGCTACAGTACTGGATTTCCATCCGCCGTGCCGTTTGAGCATAGTCATGTCCGCTCCAGCATTGGCTAAAAGGGTCGCAGATGTTCTCCGGAAGCAATGCCCAGAGTAAAGATCGGCATTTGGCAAGTTAAGATACGTCGCTATTAGTTTAGGCATGCCTGAGATGTTATTTTTGCCGATCACCTGCCTAAGACATTTGCCCTGTTCAGGAAAAAACTATTAGTTTGAATATTATCGGGGCGTAGTCCTTGGTATTTCAGTACTAATTGAGTAAACTCTTCCCGCACGACAAATGTACGATCAATTTTTGTTTTCGTATTCGGTAATTTTACAAGTAATGATTGGCCGTGTCTTTCCACGTTTTCCACAGTTATGTTTGTAAGCTCAACTCCTCTGCATGCGCCACTTATCCAAAAAATTAGTGCCACCTGTAAAAATATATTTTTTTGTTTATTCGGTAACGATCAAATTTGTACATTGGTACATAATCGTAAACAGCACACATAATATGAAATCACACTAATAAATATGAAATCGTCACGTACCTTTATTGCCAGATATATTTCGTCTGGGGCTGGATTTAAGAAGGATTCCACATCCTGCGCAGTGAAAACCTTCGATTTTTTGCTTTTAAATCCATCCGATGTTCTTTTTAGGAATGACGTTAAATTTGTATAATTTCTAAACTTCACTCCGTGTTTCTTGTGAACTGTGGCTTTTAACATTGAATAAATGCTCCACAGTGTCGAAGGCCGATATTTTTTAGATAACTCGCTGAAATACGCCAGAAACACACTTTCTGACAAAGAGCTGGCTTTTTCTCCGCCCGCCACTTTATAAAATCGTTATATGGTTTTATGTATCTCTCCTTCGAAACTGCCGGTAAAAGGTTTTGTACAACCATTTCAGCCTCTTTTCTAATTAAATTAGGCGTTAAATCCACATCCGAATCGCTGGATGAACTCATTTTTGCAAAATATATAATTCGTTGTATAGATATAAACTTATTTTGCACTCGTCTCGCTTTCCCGCTTTTTTTACTTTTTTACGCGCAACTATTTTTCAAGTAGGTACCATAGAGACCACTTATTTTTTAACGCGGCATTGATTCGGTTTCATCGGTGTCTAGAAAATAATAAAATGCGTAATTGTATGTATATCAACTAAAAATAACAGCAATTAATGTTATTTAAAGCAATAGTATTGTACTAAAATTATTTTGTTCACATTAGTAGGTATTATAATGTTAAGTAGTCCAAAATGTACATATTGAAATTCGGTTGTACAGGTTTTCCCGTTGCTCAACAAGTGTAGACCAGCCTTAAATATTGTTTGTGTGTGGACCATTTTTGCGTCGCGCCGCGCATAAATATTAATACAATGTATAAAAAAATGCGTTTAATATATTTATTTATTTTCTAAATGGCTTTAATAACTTTAATTGACTTAAATTACTACTTTTTAGATAAAGTTATCGTAATAACTACCAATAAACATCAAAAAACAATTCAGTTTCACGAAGTGTGGCTGTTTAGGTTATTGCTATTGGTCATTGTTTTTTTAATACTTTTCAAAAATAAATGTATAAATTAATTCGTATTTAATTTATACATTTATTTTTTTGAACTTACAAAAGTATAGTTAAAATATTTTTCATCTCTCATACTCTTAAAGTAGGTCATTGTTTATCTGAATAGCGGGTTGAAAGTGAGCCATGTCGCCCCTAAGGTTGAAAAGTATTAAAAATATTTAAAAGTATTAATATAATTAAAACTTAAATTAAATTTTGCTTTTCCAAATTCAGAAGCATATGTGCTTCTGTAGCATCCTTTATCACACCGTGACATCTTATATGATAGGTAATCTAGGTTGACTACTCAGTTAATTAAACAGCTTATGGCCTAAAGCACAGACCGAAGTTAAAATAAAGTGCCTCTCAATTAAAGAGGCTATTACTTCGTCAGGCATTAAACGGTGACAGCATGAATTTGACTATCTGTCAAACTTTGACTTGTTGGCTGCGCTGCCGGGTCTTAAGGGCCTAATACATGGCTTCCAGCAATGGTTGCCAGCAAAGGATTACAGCAGTATAGTATGTTGGTTCCAGCCAAATTTCATGTGACCTTTAAACAGCCTTGGCACTTTGTCACAAAAAAAATGGTTTTTGAATGGTTTTTTAAATTCGACAAAAAGTTGAATAAAACAAGGGTTTGTCGCCACATGCTCTAGCAGGTTTTTTTAAATGGGTCTTCACAGCTGCCACGGTTAGAACGTGTCAAAATGGCTTGAAAGAAAATCATCATAGCCCTTTTTACACCCGAGAGAAAAAACTTAAATCATTCCCAGTGCGACACATATGTGCCTGTCTAGTTATTTCTTATGGACGCACAATCAAGAATTTAAGAATGCATATGCTCGAAAAGAGCGTTTTCCTAGCAGCCAAATTAAAGTAAAGTTTTACTAATTAGTCAAATACAGATTAACATTCATATGAAAATATTATTACTTTAGATTTTGATTTTGATCAATAAAATTATTTTAAATACTCATTAAATATGTTGCCTCAACGCATATTTTGCACCACCACCACTCAAGTCCGACGGCCGCGGCGCCACCGTGTCGTCTTTCCAGTGAGATCAGCGTATTTAATTCCACTTACCGTCGCAAAACATGAGTGGTGGCGCGGACTAAAGATATGTTGAGCGCGCATATATTTAAAATAAGCCCGCTATTTTACTAATATCTTGTTTAGTTCATATGCATTTTGTACTTCCTCGCACAATCCTTTGTAAAACATTGTATGATATGCGTGCATAAGGTGATTTATGACTCGTGTCGTTACACTCGTCGAAAAACACCTCCTCTCCGCACTTATAGCAAAAATAGCGACTATTGAACGAATCTCTCATAAAGACTCCCCATGTATCGACGTAGGTTGCATACACAAAAGGATACCTAAAACCAAATTTCTTGGTGCCTGAGTGCCGCCTGGAGGGGGTAGTGGAGCATGGGAAAAGAGAGATGCATTTGACGACCCGAATGGCCGAGTCGGCAGTGACCCTGCCTACGAAGCCAAGGGTCCCGGGTTCGAGTCCCGTTGGGGGCAAATAGTTGTCTGATGAGAACAGATGTTTGTACCCTATTCATGGTTGTTTATCTATCTATGTATAATATTTATCTATATAATTATGTGTATCGTTGTCTAGTACCCAAGATACAGGGAATCCTAGTTTGGGGCTAGATCAATGTGTGTAAATAGTGTCCAAGGTATCATTATATATAATAAATATTATATACATGGGCGAGAGAAAGACGGTGGATGGGGTATTTTATATATGACATACGCCCATGCCATCGTATTTTATACACGCTATTTTCGCCAATACATGTCATGACGTCGTTGTAGTGAATGTACGTTATGCGAGCATAGATACGTCCTCTCTTCGCAACGTTAATTCAAACACTGTTGGCTGGAGGCTTGATAGTAGCCGTATAGCCGGACTCGCTTCTCTAAAGTGACCTTTGCTGGGAGCTGTGGCCGGCAGCCGTGTATTAGACCCTTTAGTCAAGTTAAAAATATCTAGTAACCACTGAACTTGTTTGTGCGTTGAACTCTTTTATATAGAGTGTTCACATGAACAGCAGCATTTTTAGTATTACTAGTGTTCATGGGCTTATGTTATGTTTGTTTTAATGTCTGATTCGTTGCAATTCAACAGTCGAGTGGAATATCTGACCTACAGGCGGTGAGAACAAAATATCTCGTGGATACAGTGATTATAAAATGTGATGTAGGTAATAAATTAAAATGACAAATGTACTTAATAGTCTGTCTCTCAAATTCACAAAAGTTCTCACGTTGCACTGACGCCAAGAAACCGAATACTTATATATTTATCGGAAACCATTTTCATCCCAGATACAAAATTTGTGCCCAATTGACACAAATATAACAAAACTGATTGTCAACGAGAATTTAAATTCTCCTTGATCACTATAGTCTAAACATTTTTACAACTGTGTTATTTATTACTTCAGTGATAAGTATCCGAGGTGACGTGTTCACATCTAGCGCATTCTCGTAACACCACGCACAGCGTCATCGCTTCATTTGAGGTCCTGAGTTTCGCAATCGGATCCTCGCCAACACAGTGATCCGGGATAGAGCCTTTTAGGCGCGTAGCTTGCAGCTTGAAGAAACTTTCACGCGTATAAAACCGTCGCGGGCGCAGCCGGCGCGCGCAGTGCGGAGTACCACGTGAGCGTACAAGCATCGCGGTTTGAGAACGAAAGCTGTAACTCACTTCCCAAATCTCCTACGAAAGTGACAACCCCTGACTGTGTTATGACTAATTGAGCATAGTGTTGTGTGCAATCTACGAACAGTGACCGGTAGCTCGCTGATGTTATCCTGAATCTGTTCACGTGTTTGGATCTGCCGCTGCCGGGCCTGCCTGAAAGGTACAGTTGATATGTACCTTATTCGGGTTGTATGTGAACCATCAGGGGTGTTGTGAATGTTGGCATAAGTATGGAAAATACAAGCACTCACCTGCCGCGGCGTCGCGCGAGGCAACGCGATTTTAAACCTCATGCCAATGGTAATAAGATTCAAAACCTATAACGGAAATGGCTTTTCTAGAAATGCCGTGGGAGGTGAGTGGTTTCATATTGAGTGAGTTTTTTGAAAGAAAATTAAGTTTTTCGCGTATCAGCATTTTTGTTTGTTGTAAATGAAAGAAAAGTTTTGAATCTGAAGCCACTAATTATGTTGTCATTTAAAGTGACTGGCATGAAAATATCCCGAAAGATTCATTTTCGGCCAAATAAAAACATATACTATAAACGCTGTAGTACTTTATTGGACTTGCTTCGTCAGAGAAAGGACTGACAGGGAATTACATGTGTTTTTGCTTATTGGACTTTGAATGAAGTATAATAATTATCGTTCTTAATAATGAAATAAGATATTTGCATACGAGCAAGCACTCATTTTTTTCTAATCTAACAATTTGTCTCAATTAATTAGCTAAACCAATCGTAATTACCAATAATGAGATCTTATCTGCATAAATGGGCGTTAAATTATTTATCTCTGTGCAATTGCTCAGTTGTAGAAAGTTGCATAATTTTAAGTTTACTTTCACTTGCGCGGAGCCAAAGTTATCTCCCACAATATCGCGAACGGTTTGGGATAATTTGCATTATGCTTGCCACACAGTGTGTTACCAGCAATGTTATGGCAATGTAGACTTTGTGGTTAAAGGAATAGATGTTAGAGTGAGTTTGCGAGATACCGGACGACATGTGGTAGGGCAGCGTGCTGGAAAGTAGGTCGAACGTCATGGGGCTCGCATTTTATGTACTAACTCACTTAGGGGGCTTCTTTGAGTCTGCATAAGAAAGCAAGCAAATACGATGTTATATTGATATCATCGTATTTGCGTTGCAGTGGCATTGGCCACAATTATTATTATTATGTTGATTGATGGCTCTTTCTACCAATTAAGTTGAAATAAGTCCAGAATAGGTTCACAAAAAAAGAGGAGGCTTCTACCTAGCAGTGGGCGGAAACTAGCTGCCGATGATGAAGTCCAGAACTGATAAAATAACTGTGTGCCAACCAACATAATGCATGATAAAAATCTGATGAAGAAAACTGCTACATTATTGATTAAAGCTTACGTTTATAGGCGGTGATAATTTAATGAATGATATGCATTGGCTATTGATGAAATGTTATAACTTCTCGTAATACAACAATGTTCACGAAAATCAGGAATAAAGCCATCATCCATTATTCAGCCATTGCCCCAGCTACATAGTCAGTAAGTTCTACCAACATTTGATGTACAGCCATGAATGTAATTACGGGTTACAAAATTTGCAAAGTGTCTTCCATTGTCTGCAAGCACACTCACATGTACGTAAGATATGTATATGGGATATTTTCGTAACTTCTGTTTGTGCGTCACGGTGTCTGCATCCCTCAGGGACTGTTATATACGAATTGTTACTCAGGTGGTTAGTTGCGCAAGAGTTTGTTATTGTGACATATATGCTTCCAATTGTCTCAGAATCCTAACTTAGATTTGATTGATTTGAAGAAGATTTGAAAGAAAGTCGAGTTATTATATCTTATTTCTTGAGTTAAGGGGCGGACAATAGGTGGACAAAATAGTCCCCAATAGGGTGGAAACAATAGATGAGATTGTATGTTTCATCATTGTATCATATTAAAAGAAACTGAGAACTACGTCTAAAATTATATATAGTAAGTGTGAAATTTGTAAGTAGATATATAATGATAGATAGAATCATCTGTATGTTACACAAAACTCAGTATCGCAGTATCACGGTGATAAAGTCTTATACGCCGCGCCGCTGTGTAAGTGTTTGATATGCTGCGCCAACTTTTTATTTACACTTAGAAAGTTCTCAGCTTTATGAGATTATTGAAACAATATTGAGCAGTAAAATGTCTGCTTTCATTATTGATGAGGTAAAACGATATTAGCAAACTTTTTTTCAATCACATTAACATGTTAAACATTATAATATTAGGAATTCCATGCAAGTACGTTAGGCCAGTCATTCGCTAAATATAACTAAGTCACTCCTTTAAGTGAGCTGCATTAAATGAATTTTAAATTTCATCAAGATAAGGAATATTAACATATATGTATATATATAGAACCGTTACATTTATAACATTTACATAAAGACAAATATAGATTGTTTCTGGCCCCACATTTGGATGCCCTATATCGTGGGAACCAGATTCAGTGACGTCACAAATATGTAAAAATCCAAGACCTGGGGATACTTTTTTTTCTTTCTTCCCAGCCGGGATTCGAATCCGGGACCTCCCGCTTGTGAAGCACATCCTCGACAGCACCAAAGAGGTCGTCTTGAGAGATCGTCAAATTCAGCAAAATATCGTGAAATGAGCATGCGCAGCCAACACCTGACTCAATAATGCGCATGCGACGAGAATACTGCTTTCCACATGTAACCGTATCTGTTTCTTATATTTTCGTGTTTTTTAAACAAAACTCACGGAAGCCACAAGGTGAAAGCGCTAATGAGCGTATACAGTTTTAATTTCCCCAAGAGTTCAGAATTTAAGAAAAAAAACTTGTATTGATTCGCCCCTCTGCCGAGGCGTGGTAATTCGCCAATTATTCTGTATGATAAAGATTGATTTTGACGGCTACATTACAGGTATGAAGACAGATGAGTGGGCTGTATCGGCAACATGGTTTGCGATATGATACTGTGCCATTTGTGCATTCATACTGAAAGTAATTAATAATCCTGACGTGAACTGCGGTTAGTTTTATCGGGTACAAACAGCGGAACATATTTCTAGTTTACCCAAATATTCCGTCGACAAGCTTTTATGTACGGTTAACGTACCCAGAGATAAGTGAGAACTAAGGATATGAGACAAATGGGAAAGCGATTTCACACTCCGATACGTCAACGCAGCCAACCTTTGCGCCCGCCGCCCGCTTGGTGGCGCTGGGGTTGTTTGAGACATAGAGTTTCATTCGTCTGAGGTTAGATTGGAAAACACGTCAAGCATGTGACATTTCAAATACACTTGACACTGGTAAATTAACCTCAAATGAGGTTGACCCGCCATATACTTTAGGAAGAAGTAAACAGAATTAGACAACTGTGACAAATAGACAGCCTCTAGCTACTTCAGTGCCATCCGCAATGAGCTTCGCTATATTTATGTAGCGGAAAAGACGATTAAAATCTTTGAATAATCCAATGAAAAGAGTTGAAAAGAAACAATCTTCTACGAGAAGTTGTTAGCTCAACGCCTGACTCTAACTTTACTTCCCTATCAGTTCGTAGTAAAGCCGCGCGTGTTGGTACGGGAATCTCGCGCATGCGCCTCTCGGGTCTCCGTATAACCCGCGCTAGTGGAAAGCGAGTCAGTGTGTCACATGCAACCCGCTGTAGCAAGTTCCGATGACGAAGTCACTTCCATACTTACCTCTATTGCCGCCTAGCATCTGTTTATCTATCGCCGTTTTTACATATCTCAAACCAGTTAAGAACTGGTGGCGCTAGATTGAGTTATGGGTGTTTTGAGGTTATTTGTAAAACTCCGGATTACATGTCATCCTATGGTATATAAATTTACTTTTAACTCTAGACTCTTCCCCTTGTCTCCTTATGAGATTGTTCTAAGAAGACGATACTGCTGATAAATAGGTAAATTGTCGCTCAAGTCGCATGCAAATAACACCTAATCAATAACAGCAATCAATTAAACCCTTTATGACACCTAATCGAAGACTACGGGCAAATAGGCAGTGCCATTAAACACCAATACATCGATCATGCGTCGCGCCCCCGGCTTCTTCAAATACTAATTAACCGATCTCAATATTTATCAATCCCATAAACTAGACCGAGTAAAAGATTGGAATTAACTCCCGGTTAGTTGAGTGAGACAGGTTACCGAGGGCCGGTTCCACCATCAATAAACATCGTGTAATTGCCAGCTAGAGCGGGTTACTGTTGCGTATGTATTTGGGGCGCACTTTATCTGCTCCAGATTTTTATCCCTGGCGTGTTTATGGCCGTCAGCTCTGCGGGCAATTTGATATATTATGCTGGTTGATGGTGAAGGTTTGAAGGCGAAGGAAGCTATTGACATGTTTGGTGAAGTTATAGATCAGTATACTTGCTTAAAGAGCTCTTTAAGCAAATATACTGATCTATAACTTCACCAAACATGGAGCTCCGTGGTCTAGTGGGTTTACGCTTTCTACTCACGGAGGTGCAGGTTCGAATCCCTTTGCTGACCATATACCAATGAGATAAGTTATTTATCTTAAGTACATTATAAGGACGATCTTACCGTGATGGAAAATAACGTGAGGAAACCTTAAATACTCCTGTACTGTAGCTAGCTGAAAGTGGACACAATTGTGCCTCTCCCGTCCCTTATAGGAAGAGGCGTGACGCTATGTTATATTGTTGCTACAGTAAAACCAAATCTGTGAGAGATTCTTCGCTCTACTTCTCCCATAGTTGTCTAAAGTAGAAAAGAGGCAAATTAATGTCGTGTACTAATTATCTTTGTAAATAACAATAGCAGCATAGCTTTTGAATTTAAAAAATAAGGTATAACGCATAACTTGGTTGTTTGAGTCTAATCTTGGCAAACATGAATTGTTTTATGATCCGTTCTCGACTTCGATGCCGATGACTACGATATAATTACAAGTAACTATTATTGTTGATCCTAGTGTGTTCACTAACCTTGCATTATACATAAGAATCGCCATAACGAAATAATTGCGTAAAAGTAAATAACGTTAAATGAACTAACTACCGTAAAAACATTTTAATCGCATCTGTAAATGTAACACAAAGTGAGAGGCAATCAAAGGTAACACCTCTCACCGTCTTATCGTAAACCGATTTGCGGATCGGAAACTACTGTAGCCAACAACATCCAAACAGGGTATTAACGAGAGTGAAACTTTTTGATAAACACTTTAATTTTAAGTATGTACATATCGTTACTTCTCCCGTACCCAGGTTGGGTGCGACCTAGGTATATTGTATTTATTTTACATATTCTTAGCGTCTTTTCCATACAGGGTGACGCAGACACAATTGCTCCCACTTTTGCGGATCTGATATGGATTCAATACGCCTGTATTCGTAGTTTATAATATAGGATATTATATTGTAGAAAGCCAAGAACCTTGGGGTTGTTTTTGATAACCTACTGGTCGCCCCATGTCTGTGAGGTAAGCAGGCGAGTCTTTGCGTCTTTTCACAATTTGGAAGATTGCAGTACTTCCTGCCACGTCAGACTAAAACCACCCTTGCTCAGTCCCTTTTACTGCCATTAATCGACTACGCGGATGTTTGCTGGGTCAGTGCGAACGAAGAACAACTGTATAAACTCGATCGACTTCAGAATCTCGGGATTCAGTTTATCTCCGGGCTGCGCAAGTATGACCATGTCTCCCAGTATTGCAAAGTTGCAGGGGTGGCATCCGATTTGTTTTCGCCGTGATATGCACATTTTCTACTACCTTTTTTAATATATTGATAAATCCGCGCTACCCGACCTTTCTTCATGAGTCCCTTTTCTCCAGGGACAGGAATAGCACACGGTGTCTCTTCTCTCAACTCCTCAGCACATCACTGTTGCTTGCGAACACTCGTTCTAGTTTAAGGGCGGTCCGACCGCGACTGTGGAACGCACTTCCCTGCGCCACTAATAGCTAATAGCTAATCGCTAAGGATAGTCCATCCATTTCCTTTTTCAAGAAAAGATTGAAACTGCATCACCGCTCTCTTCCGTATTAAGTTTAAATATTTTGTTAATATATATTATCTGTTGATATCTGTAAGTATTATAATGTATTATATCGCTCTTACTATATTTTATATGTTAGTAGATAGTTATTTAATTTATTGTGCACCGACTGCCCTTACTAGACTATTCTATCCTGCCTAGGTTTGCTGCAAGAAAACTTTTTTTAGAGACAAGCTTGCCTTTGCTCTTATGGGTTAATGAATTTTTGCTCATTATTTACTGTGCAATAAAGTATATTGAAAATAAATTACTAATATAATAAAAATCGGGATAAACTTTCATCGTAACTCACGGATAATTTTGACAATATCGGAAACTTATATTTAGTAAAAAGGCCTAGCGTCACGCCTTTTCCCATATGGGTTGGCAGTATCGCCCACGTGTAAGTAGCCAATAATGCTTACTCCATATTGCATCACAGCAGGCTGACCCCAAGGAGAAATTAACTTTTTTTCAAAAACTGATACTTTGTGGCGCTGCTCCCTATTTCGGTATCTCCAGACCATCTCAGTAAGTTCACTCACTAAGTATTGTTTCAGAGCACACTTTTATCGTGGGTCGTATGATTCTATCTCTTGGGAAGTAAAACACGGGCTTTAGAGAAACAAGGTCAAATAATGACTCTAATCTACGCGACGAGAATGTAAAGATTGTGGAACCGAGCGTTAACAGATGCTACTAATTGATGTGTTGCTTCGTTACTATGACTTGAGTAGAGGTGCGAGGATAAAACTGTCGTGAAAACTACAACTTCACAAATCTGATTGATTCGGTAATAGACATTATGTTCTGCAATTACATTGCAGAAGATAGTGATTTGCTGGCTGATGTGGGTAAATCTGTCTCTTTGTGGGTAAATTGCAATCCCGTGTAAAAATCGCTGATGGCGTATTGTTAATAGTGATATATGTGCAAGATTTAGTTCCACTTGCACGACATTCGCTAAACGAGCTTAGCGTTCTCTTCCCCTTGCTAAATCGATTTTACTTCTGGCAAAATGTATGAAATATGTCTCTGTTAAATGAATTTAACACTTTAAACTGATTAAGCGAATATCGTGCAAGTAGTAGTGCCTTAGGGCGACATGAGCAGACTTTGACACCCGCTAAATGGATTTTAAACGCAATATAAATATAACGCAGCCAAGTTGAGTGGGTACCTGACTGACAGGCAACAACCTTGCCGAGCTTGACTACGTAACTTGACCGTGTATGTCCATTCATTTAGCGTTCACTGTCCGTGTCCATTCAGCGGCTGTAAAAAATCTTTCGCAAGACGGTCTCAAAGTATCAACAAAATCATGTCTGGGGACAAAAGCCTTGTCCTTAGTCAAGTTGTCCCAAAGTGAAGTGAGATCAACGACGTTTTCTCTTCGCAAATATTGACGTCATTGATTAGTCGAAGTCGCATGTAAATGTGGAGGTGAGACACACACCATCGAAGGATCGTCGGTCGGAATGCGGCTAAACCAACGAGCTCTCCTCCCAATCAACTGCTATACACCTTTCTACCGGTCTGTTTCTTGGATGATGCTAAATCCATGTTTCCACCGGTGCCGGTGTTGCTATTCTAGTTCACCGAAATATAGTTTAGTTTAAATAGCTCCCTCAGTTTCTGCTGTAGTTTATCCCATCGCCATTATGTTAGATGACATATCGTTACTTTTTTCCTATTTTACATTCAATTTTATTCATAAGACTTTGAAAGACATTCTAGTATTTTAAAGGTGTTATTAGTTAGTTATTAGTTAGGGCCCGTAATAATAAACCGCTCTTAGCCGAGAGTTGTTTGTTTCCCCATATGAAATCTATCATTGCCTGGCGCAGGAGATGCTATCTCAAACGCGTGAAAATTACAGATTTCATAAAAGCTGAGAGCGGTATTATTATGGGCCTAGGAGTCATTTATCTATGACTATTTTTGTTAACCCTATATAACTATACTTTTACCCTTATTACCCTCAACTTAATTTAAATCCTTACACTATATAATAAGTATTATGGTTGTTGTGATCGATCGCTCAAGGCGCTAGCACCGTTTTCGACATGCTTTTTTATATAAATAGCTATGCACATCAAGGTATCAGTTACATCTATAATGGTCGGACATTAAGGAATTGATTGGTGTATTCATATTGCAGGTTTCTATGAATGAAAATAAATACTGTGCCTAACGTCAATTTGAATGACTGACAGGGAAAGGATTTTGTACATATTTGTAAAGTGTGTATAGGTCAATACTTTCTGGGTCAAGATACATCGATAGAGGCTGCTCTATACGACATATATTAATTTCCTTCAGCGCCGCAGCCTCCGGCCCAATATCATATAAATAGTCCAGTGCTATACTCAAGAAATTAACCCGTCGCCGCCGCGCCGCCCACGAGACCTGCAACATTATCTGGCGCGACAAATAATAACACCAGTTCACGATCTCCCTGTGTCTCTATATATCCATCAAAAGGATTAGCTACATACCCGTTTATACGCGATACATTGCATTAGAGATCCACATTAGAAAGCCTTATAGAGAGCAGGTCCACGTAATTGGTGAATAAATGAGATACGAGTAGTTGCCGCACCCGTATAGTGGCAGCAGTGTCCCTACACTGGGCTAGTTAGTTACCGAGATAGGGCCCTCATACTGCCGGCAGATTGGAGGGGAAATCGAACTGATTTCACTTTTGTTGCCTATGAAAACTTATCAATGGTGACATTTGAAAGTTACTCGTTACGTTTTATGATAGTGACATTGTATTTAACGATCTCAGTGTAATACCATTTAAATTGTTGATTTGAATTACATGATACTATAAAGTTTTATTGTGCCAGGGTATTTACGTCTTATGAAAATATACCTACACAAGATTTGGGAAAATTTATTTGTATCAGACTTAGGGAAGAATAATTAGTGACTTCGTATTATCGTAGCAGAATTAATTGATCGATGTACATATGTATTTAACAACGCATTACATTTCGATCACAAATACATTCACACCTTCATTAGTATATCTCATAAGATCTAAAGAGCGGTTGAATGATTCTATGCAAATGGTTGTGATCTTATCTTGCTTGATGTATCCATTCTCCACACCACACCAATAAGATATATGAAGCAAATAGACGCGATAGTCAGTAGAGTTCTCTTGTCTCGTTCCGCATCAAATCATCTATTGTTTCCGAATATCTCCCAAAGAAACGAAAGTCTAATTAGTCAACAGACGTCCACATATTCGCACAAATTATTTAAGATAACATTTTATAAGAATAATTTCAAAGTTACATCGGTGAAAGTGTTCTCGAGATAATTTTGCTCCAATTATATTTCATGTTACGGCAAATGCGTTTTACAATAAAGACGACTCACTGGCTACTTTCTAGACTGTATGGCAGTGTCGTCTACCATATGTATGATGCTAATAACAGAGAAATGTGTACGAGCTTGATGTCAGTAGCACATATGTTTGATGCTGAAAAAAGCAAAAATAAAAAATGCTAACTACTACAGGCTGATTACCATTGCTAGAAAAAAAAATAGGGAATTAATCATTATTAGATCTTTCCCCGTGCACGCGAGTGAAGTAATTTCTAACACAATCCTAGAGAAAAACTAATAAGCTGATAAATGAAATATTTATAACAAAGGGAGATTTAAGTTCAATAAGGAAAGCTTGGTCTGCTGCTGACTGTATCGAAGAACACGGTCTAAGCATCGACTTCGCGAGCTGAGGCAATCAATCAAACTACACTTGTGTCCGACTGCAGACCACCTTTGGAACTGACAGGGCGAGAAATTGCCTTTCAAAATTATCATTGTAGGGCTTTTGTAGGACTTAATGTCGTTCGGTTTTTTGATCAAACAAAACCGGCTTATCTGTCGATTATAACCGGACAAGTTCGTTTGCAGTGGCGTCGGCGGCTCGCCCTCAATCTCGGTATTCGTAGGGCTCCGCGGTAAAGTCAAAGTACTTTATTACTGTAGATATTTACATATAGTTAGCAAACGTCATATTTTGCCACTTCTCTAAATTGGACCACTGTGGGAGAAGAAGGGCGTAGAAACTCCCACAGATTGATTTTTAGATCTCTTTTAAAAATAGGTTGTGCTTAACTAATACAAATATGAAAAATTTAATTTTTGTGATTAATAAGCAGCAATAAATAATTACAAAATTATTAACAGCAAGGTCTGTGTTGAGCCAGATTAACCCCATACAGTCCTGTCATTTAAGTAATCTTGAACATTGTAATATCCCTTTTTCGACAAAGTCGCTTTAAGATGCTTTTTAAATTGCTCAAATGGCAATTTGTAGTGGAGAATGCACTGACCCTTGAAAGAATTGCTAACCTTCGCGAGTCTAAATCGGGGCGCACATAGTCTGTGATTATTTCTTAGGTTAACATTACAGCTATCGCTAAGTTTGGAAAATGTTGTAAGGTTCTTGCGTAAATACATTATATTTTCGAAAATAAATTGACTAGCTACTGTTAGTATGTCAATTTCTTTAAAAAGCTCTCTTAAGGAGTCTGTTCGTTTTAAATTTTAAATTGCTCCAATAGCTCTTTTCTGTAAAATAAAAATAGTTTGAATATCCGCTGCTTTCCCCCACAACAAGATACCATAGGACATCACACTATGAAAGTACCTAAAATATACTAGCCTAGATGTAGCCACATCCGTGCTTTGTCTGATGTCCCTAACAGCGTAAGCCGCAGAACTTAATTTACCAGCCAATTTATCTATGTGGGGTCCCCACTGCATTTGCTATCAATGGTAATTCCAAGCAATTTCGTATCATTTACTAATTCTAACGTGCTGTTGTCTAACACTAAACTGGTCTCAACTTGCCTGACATTTGGAAGTGAGAATTTGATACACTTGGTTTTACCAGCGTTTAACAATAAATTTTATTATTTACTGTACCGCTGATGCATTGTTTATGACGACGATCTCACCACAAGACCAGAAATTTTCATTTCACATTCACATCCGCTACAAGTTAGAAGATACTCTTTTATTTACCACTCAATCTGTGCAGTTAATAATCAGAAGTGTACCACATAACTACTGTGGACTCATCGAACTATTTTATATATCTTTAAGGAAATCGTTTTTATAAGTCTGTAGCTTTTATGAAAAAAATATAGTTTATTGCAGATGTAAAGTACCAATTTTCTAGTTATTAGGTATTTAGTTTCTTGGATCGGATAACTAATAGGAATTAGACGTGTTTGTCGGACTTACGATTGCGATTGCAATGGCACGAGCGCAGCAGTGCCAGTAAATTATATTATCTCTGCCAGTTATCACAATCCGCGACGGCTTTCACTTTCGCGTGTTTCCGCGGAGCAGCGCAGGCGCCGCGGGGGAGTGGCAACGCAGGAAGGCGCGCGGGCGCAGGGTCGGTTATCGCGAAAATAGCTCATTGTCTAGCACCCATTGTGTTGCTGATGCAAGGACGATTTCACCCGCTTTACGGAGGCAGATGCTTATACTGCACTTGTTACTCAAGAAGCATTGTGTGTGACATCATAAAAGAAAATTTAAAAATTGCTTTTTATGTGTTCATATGAGGCAATGACATCCGTGTGCCGGTCGGTAGGCCTACTGACAAGTGAAAGTGTGACGTCAGTAATTTTATGTAAATGGGTAATACACAGATAAAGGCTGGCGTGAAGCCAATAAGTTGTATTGTTTTGTTTCTGTGACACAGTTTTCGGTGGCTAGCATATGTCATGCGCGGTAACATTAGCATTGGACCCTTATACCCTAACATACTTGTGTGTAAGTTGTAACTACCTGAATACATATGAAATAAGCATGATGAAATATCTAAGTTTTTTTATTCATATCTTTAATTCTTATCTTAATTCACTGCCACGATATTAGGTTACAATCCCCAAAAGTGACATAAAACATTAAATTACATAAGTAAATTATAGGATGCGTTAACTTTCAAAGTGAAGTCATAAAGGCCTAACAACTTAATAAGATAACATCCAGAAGCATTGAAGTAGGTATCTAATCCTCTTGAAATTCTAAGAAAATGTCATTAACCTATCCTCACTTAAGATATCCTTGAGTTAGAAAATTCTTTCTCATGGGGGTTACTAAACCATTTTTAGAATTTTCGTTTATGACAGTTACAGAAATGTATGATAGTAATAGTGTCGTTCACACAACCCACGGTCAATCTAGCGCTGGCGATGGCGCTGCTGTAACACCCGATTAGAGCGCTATCCATAAAATGTGTTAATTGTTAACTTTATGATGTCAGTATGTCAGTGTGATGGTAAAGGAAAGCTCTTAACAGGCCATAAAAATGTTAACAAGGGAAATGTATTTTTTTAATTAACACCCTTTTTATTAGAAATTACTCTCACTCTGTTACAGGAACTTATCTAATTAGGTACGACTTTTTTAATTAACTATACTTATTTTTGTTGCAGGTTTTCACGACGTAGAAGTTTCGCGAAATATATAATTGCATATGCCACTCAGATAAAATCACTCGTAAGTGCCACTTATATTATATAACTATTAATTAATTACTTTAGAAAAATGAAAGCGACAGTTTTGATCACATGTAGTCTCCTAATATCGCGTATTGCATCATGCGCTCCACCGAATTCGGTTAACTTTCGTGTTGGTTATCGATATTGAGCAACACTTGCTCGTTAACACATGATGGTGTATTTTTGGACGCGATCATTCATTCATCGAGAAATGTATCGACTTTCTCCCGCGGCAATTATGTGCTGGTCGGTGGGTACGGGACGGGGTTATGCAACGAATCCGTAGTTAGGCACGACTCGCGACGCGTGCGCAGCCTCCAGTGAAAGTACCGCAGGACCATGACCTTACTGGCTCACTTCTCTTGCATTGTTTGCACGCGCAATAAGCACTTGACTTTTGTGACTGCTAACATTTTATCAAACTATGTGTATCCAGTTGACCTTTGACTTTGATTTGTCCTATTTGGTCGTATTAAACATTGCCGAGCATCCGAGGCTTTGAAGGTTAAGAGAAAGCTAGCTTTGGTCTCGAGTCACGCGGAGCGGATCGGAGTCATCGTCCTTAAATCAGTATCCGCATTCTGGTTTCGACACAATGGCGGCTCGCGGCCCCACTGATCTCGGTCTCACAGTGTTACGTAATGGTGGGGTCGTCGCCCTCGGGCCTCGTCCTTGAGCCCACTTTCTCTGCTACTGCTCCACTGGCTATGACTGATGCTCATCATTTTTCCGACCCAGGATTGTTTAGAGTAGAGACGCTTTACACTTACCTCTGTGCGCAAGTGCAAGTTCTTTTTTGAGCCAGCACTATTTCGAATGTGACAGTAACATTGTATTGCCTCGTCTTATGCGTTTATTGTTATGATGTCGTTCAGTTAACGATCTTCGTAGGTATGTTTCCTCCCCGCAAAAAACTATAATATCAATATTTCTCTACGTTCCGACTGCAATCTGCGTTATCGACTGACAGGGAAACTGTTGATACTTGACCGTTTAGGGCCTATTTCAAGAATATGGCTTATCGGGAGGATAAGCCATTTTGAACAGATAAATCATAAATGTTGTATGTAAAATGACAGATGAATCTGTCATATAGAGCTAATCCGGTGTTCTTGAAATAGGCTATTACTAAAGCGGATTTAATTAGGATGGTGCCTCCAGTACTAATTATTCTCAGCTTCTGCCTTACCCCGGCAAATGTTAGAGGCGCTCGTGAAGATTTGGTTAAACAGATAAATTCCCGTGTCACGTCATTAGTTACATATACAGACATTCATTTTATTTATTTTATTTCAATGTTCAGTTTAGTTCAAGACGATTTCGGATCTACATTTTTTATTTGTGTCTATGCTTTTTGCATCTAGGAAACTATGTTATTTACTTAGACAAAACTGTCACTACGTTTCTTCTCTTTTCATTTCAATTTCACATATAGGGTTATAGTGAAAACATATAAGACAATAAGCTCAAGAGCTTGTCCTAAAACATCTGTAAGAGCATGTAACCTATAATAACCACCGGAAGGACAATACGTTTCATTAACTAAACGCAAGCATGGCAGCAAGCAAGAGCTAGTAATATATATATATATGTATTTGGAATGTACTTATTATGCCCAACACTGCTCTTTTTAACAAAGAGTCCATCAGTTCGTGCCCTCTAGAGGGCGCCGTATATAATTAAGTGTGACGTCACATAGCCTATAAGTAGCGGACAAACAAGACGCTTGTATGATAGCTCATTTGTCCACATCTGAACACTAGTATGTAGTCCACTATGTCCACATCTGAACACTAGTATGTAGTCCACTATGTCCACATCTGAACACTAGTATGTAGTCCACTATGTCCACATCTGAACACTAGTATGTAGTCCACTATGTCCACATCTGAACACTAGTATGTAGTCCACTATGTCCACATCTGAACACTAGTATGTAGTCCACTATGTCCACATCTGAACACTAGTATGTAGTCCACTATGTCCACATCTGAACACTAGTATGTAGTCCACTATGTCCACATCTGAACACTAGTATGTAGTCCACTATGTCCACATCTGAACACTAGTATGTAGTCCACTATGTCCACATCTGAACACTAGTATGTAGTCCACTATGTCCACATCTGAACACTAGTATGTAGTAGTAGTTCTGGGGGAATAGATGAACATATACCGCTCAAAAACATAACCCTTTTTTGCTTCGCTGAAGTCGGACAATAATAAATGACGTAATAAATAAACCCGACCCGGCGGTTTAAAAAGGTAAATCAAGCAGCATTATTGAGATTAGATATAGTATCTACATATCTACATTATCATACATACAATTGTGCTAAGTTGGTAAGTTAGCCGAGTTTAAGCACATGCGTTTCATACGATATTTTTCAACACACTTGCGAGGAAAAAAACAGACTTGTGTTGATAACTTAATAATATACACACAACGAAAACGAAATATATAGGTATTTATGGAAAATGGCGCGCTGATCTAGTTTTTTCCGAGCATCGCACTGAATAAAGGCACTGAAAAATTTGCTAAATAGACTAAAAAATAATTTTTGAATACCCAAATTAAGGTTAATATGTAGTCAAAGAATATAATTTCACGAAATAGTGAAAAATATTTTATGGCTGATTTATCATATTATCTAGTTAAGCTAAATAGTATATTTATTCATAAAAATATGCATTGTTTGTAAGCATAAAAACTCATAACGAATATAGAAAAATAAGTAAAGTCCAGTGCCGCACTAGTGCAAGTGTGCAAGTATAAGTAAAGTCCAGCACCGCACTAGGGCAAGTGTGTAAAAATATATTATAGTACAGTGTTAAATTAAACACTGTACTATAATATTTTTCTCAACACTCTTGCTCGTAGAGTCACCCTTAGGACGTTGGTTTTAGAATCATAATGCTGCCTTTTATCACGCCTGCGGCTGCGGTAGTAAACATTACCGTAAGTGTGGTAATGGATACATTTTTAAATTTAACAACTATGGACAAGTACTGACATCAAAGAGTTTTTATATATTAACTATGGACAAGTAATGAAAGTTTTTATGCTGTAAAAATATTACTTTAATTGACTTTAGTTATTAATTAATACATGTTATTGTCGAAATAAAATGACTAAACATTTATTTCATCAAATTAAAAGTAAACTAGGATAATAGAGATATATTTCGTTTACTACGATAAAATTTAATATTTGGCTGTTTTTCGGCTTTCGCATTGCCTCTGGCAGTCCAAAATCAAACCGGTCAAGTGCGAGTCTAAATCGCGCACGAAGGGTTCCGTACCACCGATCAATGGAAGCGATGGTGTGGAGTGAATAGTTTGGATTTTACACAGCAAAATATTGTTTACAAAGTTATTGGTGCGGTTATTTTCACACTCCATGTACGTAACCAGGTGCATCCATAAGTTTGTATGTGGTATTGTTGTATGGGAGCCCCCTTAAATATTAATTTTATCCTGTTTTTTAGTATTTGTTGTTATAGCGGCAACAGAAATACATAATCTGTGAAAATTTCAACACTCTAGCTAGCTAGGTTCTTGAGATACAGCCTGGTGACAGACGGACGGACGGACGGACGGACGGACGGACAGCGGAGTCTTAGTAATAGGGTCCCGCTTGGAACCCTTCGGATACAGAACCCTAAAAATAGCGTGCCATTTTCATCCAGTTTTCAACAAATAAAACTTTTCATTCATTGTTTTATTGTGAAAATATCGAGTAATTACTTATATCTTACCTACCTGTTTTTTATTTTCCTTACAAGTGTGTTGAAAAACGTCGTATGAGACTCGTGAGCAATTGATAATTAATAACTAATAACATACTCGGTTCTTTACTGCCCTCGCCTGCGCCTGCGCTGCGGCTCGAGCTGGTAAACCTTTACTGCCCTCGCCTGCGCCTGCGCTGCGGCTCGAGCTGGTAAACCTTTACTGCCCTCGCCTGCGCCTGCGCTGCGGCTCGAGCTGGTAAACCTTTACTGCCCTCGCCTGCGCCTGCGCTGCGGCTCGAGCTGGTAAACCTTTACTGCCCTCGCCTGCGCCTGCGCTGCGGCTCGAGCTGGTAAACCAAACTCGTATGTTATAAATGACCAACTGTGCTCTCTTGTTTCATAACTTATATCGAAACTCGATAATGAGATTAACTCTAATGTCGTCTTAACGTCAAGTAAGTATTTCGTATTTAGTAGGTACAAAATTACGAAAAAGCTGTAAATGCTTTTCATATTCATATTCAGTTTAAAACTTAGATGCTTGAGCAAGATTAGTAAATAGTTTGAAGTACCTTACCTTCCAAAATTTATGTAATTGGGAGCCGGCACATCGGTGGGTATGTTGGCAGCACTGCATCAAGTGTCCGTCAATGTCTAAATGTTGAATGTTATGAGGTTGGTTGGTTCAAAAATCAGGGCAAAACACGGCGGCAGCTTAGGTGAAGGGTACCCTTCGTGTTAGGTTGAACATGTAATAACAACAAAACATATATATATATATATATATATATATATATATATATATATATATATATATATATATATATTTTGTTTATTAAAAAACATTACTAAAAAATTAAAAACGATCCAATGGCGTTGTATAAACCACATGTGATTTATCCCAACGCCACCATATTTGTCCCAACGCCACCACCTTTAAGTATCATCAACAGCAAATGTGGAGACCCACTGTAAGGGTTCTTTTCCCATGCAGCCCAACACTTAAGTCATAAAACAAATGGTTTTTGAAATTCGACACAAAGTTTGATCAAAGCAATGGTTTATCTCAGCTACCGCATTCGGCGTGTTAACGGCTACCGATTCGGCGGCCGGCGCCGGCTGCGGAGGCACTACCTCAATATTTCGGTACTCGCCTTTCAAAGCCTGTTCGAGGCTGTTGAAAAATGTTTTTTACATTGTTTTTTTTTATTATTTTTATTTTGGAATATTTTTTTTCCCGTTTTCTTAAATAAGTACCTATTTTAAAATAACATTTTAACTAATTATTTCAAAATTATAAAAAAAAAATATCGCAACAATATTGTCCTTTCATTTGACATACCATTCGATACAGTTTTAAAATAGTTACCTATTTTTTAATTCACTGATTAGATCCCAAGAGTGCCCCTAAATATATATATATATAGAGATTATATTATATATTAGAGGACAATCTTACACAAATCGAATTAGGCACATAATAAGCTCAAAAAGGCTTTTATTATGTACTTGACAACGATATATTTAATAGAGACAAATGTAGAAAATATTCAGGATTCAAACCCAACACTGTCAGCTTCGTAGGCAAGGTCACTACCCGCTAGGCTAAGCCGGTCGTCAAATTATACTTTTACACACCTAGGATAGACACACGACACGAGTGATCCTAATTTTTAAGGTACGGAACACAATAGTAGTTTATGTGACTGATGCATAATGGAGGGCATTAAAACTCGAGAGTGGGTTTATGAAACGAGCCGAAGGCGAAGCCGAATAATAATATCACTCGAGAGTTTTAATGCCTAATTATGTACAATTACATACACTAGTTTATCTACAAACATATCATAAGCTCTCTTTGATGTGTTCAGGAACCGCATGTTTGACCGGCATTGTGGCATTGAGTTGTTTAGCTTGTTCTGTAGTACCAACTTCACAGAGAAAGTAGGGGCGGCACGCAGGCGGGCGTCGGCGTTCGAAATTTGAATGTCATAATATGTAGAAAATTTACACATTATGTCATAATGTTCAATATTCAGATAACAAATGAGTTTTTACAAAATAGTTTAACATTATGCTGGTCGTAACGTGTAACGGTTTTTGGACGCAGTAAAGAGGGTTTATGATTCGTGTATAGATAAAAATAAAAATATACATTATGGGAGTTTATAACATAATAAAGTACATTCAATTTAGACGATTAGTCCATATTACATACATTACATACATACATTACGCGTAATGTCACGGTAAGGCTTTATTTAACTATATCCCTAGTTATACGATCCCATACCGTAATATAGTTACGGAAGCGGCTCTTAACTACGTGGGGCGCACTGTAAGTTTCCGGAATGAATATGAAAAAATACTATTAAAGGTACAAAATTAATTTATTGTTTTTCAAAATAATCTCCCTTGGCGTCTATGCACTTTTTCATTCGATGAAACCAGTTTTGAAAACTTTTGTGCCACTCCTCTGTGGTGACCTCTGAAACGTGTTTTTCATACTCCTCGACAGCCTCTTCTGGTGATGAAAATCGTTGACCGCGTAATTGGTTCTTAATTTTTGGGAGCAGAAAAAAGTCACAAGGTGCCAGGTCGGGACTGTATGCAGGATGACTCATGAGTTCTACATTTTTCGCCTTCAAAAAGTCGTTTGTCTGTCTGGCCGTGTGAGAACTAGCATTGTCGTGGTGCAGGATGATACGGCGTTTACGGTTATTTTTACGGAGTTCGTCAATAACTTCCGGCAAACAAATGGTCGTGTACCAGTCACTATTCACTGTACGACGATTCTCTAAAGCAACAGTAGCCACGTGTCCAGTTTTATTAAAAAAAGAAGCAATCATCCGCTTAGATGCACTTTTCACGCGCGCCACTTTGGTTGGTTTCGGCTCATCTTGAAAGACCCATACGCTCGATTGCTGCTTTGTTTTGGGATCGTAGCAATAAATCCATGTTTCGTCACCTGTTACTATGTCCCACACCAAATTTGACGCACCTTCGTTGAATCTGGTAACCATGGCACTGCACCAAGTGACGCGGTCCGTTTTTTGAGCCTCGGTCAAGTTGTGTGGGATCCACCGCGAGCACAGCCTTCTCACACCCAAATGTTTGTGTAGGATTAATTGTATTTGACTCATGCCAATTTCTAAGGATGCGCGAATTTCATGGTAGGTCACATGCCTGTCTGTTTCAATCATACGGCGCACAGCATCGATGTTTTTGTTGGTCACAGCGGTGGACGGCCGACCATCGCGAGATTCGTCACTGAGATTGGTTGAATTGAATTGAATTCTTGAATTCTGCAAACCAGCTATAAACAGTTGTCTTGCATGGTGCTTCATTTCCAAAAGCTGTTTCAAGCCGAGCGATGCTCTGTTGAGCTGTCAAATTACACTTAAAATCGTAGAAAATCACACTACGAAAATTTTCCCGAGTTAAATCCATGTTGATGCAGACACACAATTTTTTAAATGGCGCCACAAGGTAAAAACAAAAGGCAGTCAGATGAAACAAACTGCATTCTACAGCCAAAGAGTTCTATTTTCAAATGTTGCAATAAATTTTTAAATATTGTTTATGTAAGTGGCCAGTTCCGGAAACTTACAGTGCGCCCTATGTATTAATCTCACAAACCCCCCCCCAGGTTGTCTTGAGGCATAGCGATTTTGAACCTTATACCTTATTGTAATAAAATTCGAAACCTATAAGGGCGAATGGGCATCATATGATGCCGGGGGTCTTTGAGAGAAAATAGGGGTAGAGAAACTAAGATACGATTACACTCTAGTAGTTTTGAGCAATTTAAAAAGCATGTTAAAGCGACTTTGTCGATAAAGGGATATTACAATGTTCAAGACTACTTAAATGATGAGACTGTATGTGGTTAATCTAGCTCAACACAGTCCTTGGGGTTAATAATTATGTGATTATGTATTCCTGTTTATTAGTTATAGCAATTAATATTGTAATATTTGTATTAGTTAAGCACAAGCAATGTTTAAAAGAGATTTAAAAGTCAATCTGTGGGAGTTTGTACGCCCTCCTTCCACATTTTTTTTTGTTGGATAGGAAAAATGTGGAATTACCCATGCCCAAGAGTCAGACCTCACATCAATATCTGAGGTCTGACTCAATAGCGGGCATCAGCTCGTGTGGTATACGGACTAAAAACAACCCCTTTGTGTTAACAGTTATCAATAGTCGATTTGACTGTGAGCCATGGTAACTGTGAGCCATGGAACCTTCTACAACAGTGAGACTACAGTGGTCCAATGTAGAGAAGAGGCAAAAAACGACGTTTGCTAAGTATAAATATCTTCAGTAATAAAGACATTTTGATTTGATTTGAGTATCTTACTATACTTAGATAGCATAAACCAAACGAAGATGACAGTAAAAAAAACTCATCATTTGCATAATAAACCACATTAAAACTTATGGCTCTGTGAGCTGACTTTGCGAGCAACACAAACCCCTCCCACCCCGAACCCTTATAGTTTATCGGATGAACAAGTGGAATTATTGTTAAAAAAAATAACCCGAGTACATATCTTCTTTCAATCCACATACAAACGTATAACTGCATCTGGTCACGTTTAAGGAGTATGAAAGTAGACGCACCAAAAACTTCCTAACTCCAAGGCACCGCCATAAGTTTCGAGAAACCACGACAATATCCGTCAATAAAAACTTAACGGTGATTCCCAGATTTTGACAGTTCGACAACTATTCGTACTAAATAGCTACGCATACACGGGGATCTTATATGGATGGAGTCATACGTCTCTAACCGTAGACAGGTCGTGGATGTTGGTGGGCATAGATCTAACTACATTGGCGTACCCTCTGGCGTACCTCAAGGCTCCTTGCTTGGTCCTCTATTATATGCAGCATATCTCTTCGACATAAACCAATGCTTCAAGCATGCTAGATATTTACTTTATGCAGACGACAAAAAGATATATATTAATGTTAAAACTCATCTTGATACACAACATCCACAAGAGGACCTTAACCGTCTAGGCGAATATTACGCCCGGAACAGGATAGGTATAAACACAACCAAGTGTGTACACGTAAGTTTTACAAGAAAAAACAAAACGGTTCTGTTTGACTACCAACTGAACAATGTAACTATAAATAAAGGCAAAACTGTTAGGGACCTCAGCATCATACCTGAATCGAAAATGACACTTTGAAACTATTATAAAGAAAGCATACAGGGATCTTGGGTTTTTTAACGCGTGCGTGTAAGGAATTCATTCACTGACCCCGCCTGCACAACGATTATTTATTTCGCCTACGTTCGTAGTGTACTTGAATACTGTAGCCCTGTTTGGAATCCACAATACATAACTCACGTAAAAGAGATCGAGTCTATGCAACAGAAGTTCCTCAAGTTTCTTAACTACCGCAACATAGGCCAATATCGGACTACGCAGATTCCTGCAAACACTACAATCTACTCACGCTAACCGAGCGCCGTGTTGTGGCCGATATGTCGCTCCTGCATGACGTACGCTCTGGTGCTCTGGACTGCCCCCGTTTAGTTACTGAAATGCTAAAACTGTCTGTGCCCTCGACACGGACCAGACATACTAAACTATTTTCTATTCCCTTCTCGCGGACTAATTATGCATCAAACTGTACGTGTATCAGGCTACCTCATATGTACAACAAATTCTTCTCTGGCTTAGACCCATTCTGCAAAAGTAAACCTACTTTCAAGCGGATGGTTACTATGAATTTAATAGAAGGAAATATAGAAGGTAAAAGTCAGAGTTGATCTGATCTGTAAAAACTTACTTACATTAATTTTTAAATTACAGCAAAAAGACGCACCATATGAACCTTACCTTACTGTATCGCCACTTGATTTCCAGTATCTCATTGAGTTCGTCGCATATTAGTTTTTGGTCTCAGCTTCACAAACCTACAATTTATGAACCATGTCTATCAAAACATCTCTACAATGAGTTGTACAACAGGCTGTACAACTTATTGTACAGCATAGTTGATAAATACGGCCATAGCAAACAAGTTGCTTAACATAAATGACAAGTCAAAATTTGAGGAAACTGAGAAATTTATGTATGTACGTTAATACCTACATTATATTTTTAGGGTTCCGTACCCAAAGGGTAAAAAGAGGACCCTATTTCTAAGACTCCGCTGTCTGTCTGTCCGTCTGTCACTAGGCTGTATCTCATGAACCGTGATAGTTAGACAGACGAAATTTTCACAGATGATGTATTTCTATGGCCGCTGTAACAAAAAATACTAAAAAACAGAATAAAATAAATATTTAAGGGGGCTCCTATACAACAATTCATTCGATACCACATACAAACTTATGAATGCACCTAGTTACTTACATGAAGTGTGAAAGTAGCCGCACCAATAACTTTGTAAACATTATTTTGCAATATAAAATCCAAACTATTCACTCCACACCACCCCACCCCTACCATTGTACGGTGGTACGGAACCCTTCGTGCGCGATTTCGACTCGCAATTGACCGTTTTTTTTTCTACACCGTGTTGTAATATAAATGCGATTTCGCACACATACATCCACACAGAAACTCTCAGTTGCACTCAAACCTACACGCACTCTTATCCGCTAATATCTAAACTAAAATAAAAATAGTCATAGTTAAAACTTAATTTACCTATCCATTCACTTTTTCATATTTCACGTGTATACAAGACAATTTGTTTTATATAATACTATCTTGGCATCGGGGGACCACTTAGAATACCTTCTTGCTATCAAGTTCCCCATGACAGACAGCGCAGCGCTCTTCAACACCATTATTTCGGTCTTTTTGCGTTATATACTAGACTAGACCATGTATCTGAGCAAATATTTAACATTTCTCAACCAATTTAGACCTTTACGTTATAAACAGGTATTAAAACTTTGACGTTAACCTAGCTACTTTACCGTAACGTCAAATTTCTAAAAGAACTTTTCAATCTTGAATCTGTTAGCCATTCTAAAGTTGTATCGTGCTTATTTCGTACGTCACAAGTACTACGATCGTACAACATTGGGGTAACTCAACCTTATCATGACTTTACCTAGTACTGCACCGAGTAGGTTACCAGTATCATTGGCAGTGGGTCGTCAACACACAACACTTTAACGAGTCAGTATGTGACACACTGATGGCGTAATGTTCAGTTGGTGCACAGATAATGTACCATTTCTTTTGCTGCAGGTATTGTATAAATAATTTATTTCCAAAGAAAGTTCACGTACCACGTAGTGATATTGTAGTTGTGGTATATCTACTATCGCTCGCAAAGTAATTGACGTATTGAGTAATTGAAGTGACGACCCGAATAACCGTTTCCGAGTGACCCTGCCTACGAAGTCAAGGGTCCCTTCGATTCGAGTCCCGGTGGGGGCAAATATGTGTTTGATGAGAACGGATATTTGTATCCTAGACATGGTTGTTTATCTATCTAAGTATAATATTTATCTATATAAGTATGTGTCTCGTTGTCTAGTACCCAAGATACAGGGAATCCTAGTTTGGGGATAGATTAATGTGTGTAAATGGTGTCCAAAGTATTATTATCATTAATTGTTATGTAAAGTTAGAAATTACGACAGTGATTAGCAAATCGAATTTGGTTTTAGGTTTCGTATATTGCAATAATGTTGTATCATATTTAGTATTTTTTATATTCTTTTACGCATATTAACATTTCTAAAATAATATTCTTAGGTAAACTTCGCATTCCCAGATTGAAATTTAAATCCAATGTCTCGAATTGCAGGCAAATATACAAAGGCTAACACAATTCACGTAGCAGATTCGATAAATTCCAGTATCTAGTGCGCAGAGTAGTTTATCTTCTCTCGATGTGGGTGCGGATGACAGGGATATCGCTTTTCATGGAAAGTCGACGTAAGCCTAGTAGCACCAAGTTTCACCGGTCGGAAGTTCCGGATGTACGAGAATGGAAATACCTGTACCAGGTTCTCACCAAGGTGCCTGGGTTTCTTTTCTGCGCGAATCGCTCTATAAAACCTTTTCATGACTTTTTTATGATGCGGTTGCATTATCGACTACAGCGTTAGTATCAAAATAAACCAGTATTTTCAAATCTCTTTACTATTCCTTTGTGTATCTGGAAATAGCTGCAGCTGCATCACTCAAATTCTTCTAATAATATCAATAGGTTATACTCTGCTTTGACTGCGACGGACTCAATGCAGTGAATAGGTAGATATTAAGAGTACTAGCCTCAGATAACCAAACACGATTCTTAAAGTATGCCTGAAATGATCAATCAGACTCGCCGGTTCAGCTCAGCTGATGCGGAATAATGTGGAGCAGCTAAACCATCTTTGTCGCAATATTTCTGGTTTTAGTATTGTTAGTTTAAACGAGGCTCATCAATCATCCGACTTACACAAGTATAGCAGACCGGCAAGAGTCACTTTCTCTTGAAAACTTAGTCATATTAGACGGGCGCCTTCAAAACGCTTAGGGCCGGACGTGAGGCGGAACAAATTTTATTAGCATTACGTACTTGAGAATATTACTATACTTTCGCTGTTAGGATGAAACAAGATATTCATTGAAATGAAACTAATAAGAAATAAGAAACTTTATTCCCGTATAATAGTCAACATTAATTAGGTCTTAAAAATGTAATTTCCGTTTGGCGTGATATTACCTTTAAGTACAGGTATATGCAAATGATATATTATTTACACAACATATTTAAAATTGTTGGATATTTAGTTTATTTTACTTTTATCTTTATATTAAAACAAGGTAGGTAAATTTTCATAGATTATGCAGATGTACGATATTGACGATAATACAGATTTCATTGTGATATATCCTTTCATTTTATTAAGTCTTCTGGTATGTGCACCGTAGTCATGAGCTGAATACTGGTCGTAAGCAAGTGGTGAATTAAATAAATCAGATGTACTTAGTCAAACATGATAAAGGTGGAGTTTAATTATCAACCAACTACATAAGGTAAAATGGGACAGGTGCATACATATACATAAGTATAGGTAACATAATATGTGAACGGTTAGGACCAAATATTTGACGGTTAACATGTGATAAAATAATGTAAAATACATAGACGAACACCAAAAATATTTTGAAACGCACTGGTTGTTTCTACTTACGCGTACTTAGTCATGTGCGTAGTGCGTAGGTTTACCAGTTTACATCCTATTAGCTGAACTAAACCATTCTGTCTTGAATGAAACCGAGCTTCCATGCCACCGGCTATCGGCACCAACTTATTTATGTTAATTAGGCAATTTTCTCGGAAAACTGGGCCGATTCCTGCGAGATGCGGAAGCTGTGGCGCAGACGCATTTGCATAGTTGTACTGACATTGCCACTAGATTGCATTGAAGTAACGAGCTAGTCTGCTGCTGCAAGCAAGACAGCGGCTTACTCGACAATCGGGGTACATTGATTCAATCATTCAGTCTCGTTCAACCATTCACTATTTGCAGTAACTTGACATAGATAGGTTGGACGATGGATTGTTTATTGTAGACGTTTTAGCGTATGCGTCGGTACTCGTTAGAATAACTTAATTGAACCAAATACTCAATTTTTTATATAAAAAAAATTGACTTGTAGTTATAAGTAAGTATAATTTTGACGTTGAATAAGATAATTTATTTATTTATATTCAATAAAAAAATGTCTGACTCTGATTGTACGTACGTAAGTTCAGAATTTTTATCGCATTTATCCGTCGTGAGTCGTTCGTCCCCATTAACTTTCAAAAGATACCGAAATTATGTTTCTATGGCTTTTCAAATTCGTACGTAGCACTCCCATGGTCTGCGGGCGACGGGGGACGAAAGATGCGGGGGCGGGAAAGAAGAGCGAGGGCGGTTCATACCTACTTCGCGCCCCGCCGCCCGCGTTCTTCTTTCCCGCCCCCGCATCTTTCGTCCCCCGTCGCCTGCAGACCATGGGAGTGCTACGTACGAATTCGACAAGCCATAACTAAAACACTTTTTTAAATATGTACATGACACCCATTTTTAATTTTTCTGAACTAAGATTGATCATAAGCCCTATAGATACACAGTGTAGAAAGGTAATAAATAAATAAATTTTGCCCATTAATTTCCCCACTGAGGGGCACAGGCCTTACCCGGATAGGAGTAAGATTGAACCATACTCAATCACGCTAGCTCAGTGCGGTTTGATGGACGTGTTTTACAATAAATACTGCCAAGTAGCAATAGTAGTCGGGACCTACAGCTTAACGTGTCATTCGACACATGGATCCTCCGATAATGTATTTTAGATAAATTCATTATCCCACTGGTAAGTGGTCAGCATCGGATTCGAACCGGGATCGCCTGCGTGAGAAGAAATCGTGAAACTAGCTAGAGTCTAGTGTAGACCATGGAGCTCTAAGTTAATAAAACAATTACTACCTAGATATTACCTAAAGCAAGACTTTTACGGCCAGTGGCAGCAGGTTCGATTTGAAGATTGTCTTTATTGTGGTTTAGTGTTTCATTGGTTTATCGTACATTTATTGTTCTGTCGTGTTAGGTTTATCGTTTGAATGGTTCTGAATATATGGGAAATGTATGTGGGTGTATGTGTGTTCCAGATGTGAGAAGTAAGTATGTTAATGTGTTCTGAATAGGTCAGCAATCTACAGATATGAAAGCAAAATGTATTTTGTATTTTGATGTTTATAGCGTAAACAATAGCTCGTAGGATGAGTTGAATCAAATCAAATAAAAGTGGCATGGTTTAGAGACCTTAATGTTGATCAAGTTTCTATTTTACGATATTGTTTGTTTACATTTCCTATGATAAGGTAAAAGGTGTCTAAGTAAATTTACAGCCACGTTCATGTTGAGCATAGAATATATTACACCATACAATACACACTTAAACTCCACAATAAAGTCTTAAAATATAGATTAAAGAAGTTAGATATAACTGTAATCACTGAATAGAATCATAATAATCTTCGACTTAAAATAAAATATATTCAGTAATCATGTTCATAAATTACTGGGTCAAAATCTTCATGATTTTTTATCATTATTGTTGAGCGATAATTATCTTTTTGTTGCCTTGGCAATGGCGCCCTACCGTGTTGAGGCCAGAACGAATTCATAAGACGTCAAAAGACTTTAGAGAACTTACCGCCGACATAATCCAAAGAAAAATAGTCAGTAAAGCCAAACTATGAGGAGCTAATCGTTGTACAACTTATTTGACCCTCAAGCAAATTTTGCGTCTGTCAAGACTGCTCAAGACGTCTCCCCGTGATTGAGATGTATTATATTTCACCTGTAACGTTTTTGTGCTGCCCACAGTATGGGCAGTGTGAAATTTGGTACCAAATAAGCCTAAAAAGAGGTTAAACACTATTAACTAATAAAAAATAAAAATAATCTTAGACACAGTGATTGATACCATAAAACGAAAAAGGGGCCAAGTGCGAGTCGGACTCGCCCATGAATATTTAATTTTTCATAATATGAATATTTCATAGTGTTTGTATAAATAACAAAGTTATCATTGCGGTTCTAAAAAAAATATATATATCATAAAAACTGCTTATTTATTTTGTTCAAAACAATTTTCGTTGAGTGTGTATTTTTTGTAGATTTTTCACTCTTTGACTTTAAAAGTTAGCATTTTTCCACTTTGGACGGGTCTGTCTCTTTAAAGATTTACTTTGAGGAAAAATGGTTTCAAGAACCTCATCGTCATTTTTAAAAACCTATCTATATACACCCCACACATATAGGTTTGAAGATAAAACTATTTTTTGGTTTCAGTTTGTAAGGAGCAGCCCCTTTAATTATTTTATCGACACACGTATCATAAACCCTCTTTACTGCGTACAAAAACCGCACGTTACGATCAGCATAATGTTAAACTACTTGGTAAAAACTCATTCCTTATCTGAAAAATTACACATTATCACCATAATGTGTAATTTTTCTACATATTATGACATTCAAATTTCGAACGCCGACTCCCGCCTGCGTGCCGCTCCTAGTTTGTCTGTGAACTTGGTACTGACATTCAAATTTCGAATGCCGACGCCCGCCTGCGTGAAGTTGGTACTACAGAACAAGCTAAACAACTGCAGAGCCACAATGCCGGTCAAACATGCGGTTCCTGAACACATCAAAGAGAGCTTATGATATGTCTCGATAAACTAGTGTATGTAACTGTACATAATTGGGCATTATGTAGCAGTCACATAAACTACTATAAATTTTTAAATTTTTGTATAAAATCGTAAAGCGTTTCACAAAAATATCTACATACCAAGTTTCAACTGTGTTGTTCTTATAGTGTCTGCATAAAGTTGAGGTGACATACCGACGGACGGACGGGCGGACCGACGGACGGACGGACAGACGGACTAGACGAAACTATAAGGGTTCCTTGTTTCTCTACGAAACACTAAAAAACGGTGCGTGTGGTACTTATTTTGTCGAAACCAGGATAGGGTGCGAAGCATTTGCCAACGCGTTGATGTCATTTGTGTGTTACGAGTAAAACGAAAGGTTTTTATAGCGTTTGTAAATCACTCTGCAAATATCTATCATTCTTACCGATATTTAAATTTAAATAATATTAAATACGTGTTCTTATTATACAACGCACGTACCATTACCAAAAAATATATTTTGCTTCATGAATCACTTGCCCACTGCCGATCTCAGAGGGCCAAGATTTACGGCTCAAAATTCGAAATTCTATATCTTTTGTAAATATTAACAAATGTTTAGAAATAGTAATGGACGAGATCGGGCGTTAGAGATAAGCTCGACCTTACACACTATTTGTATGTAATACCATTTCTATATGTTGTTTGTTTGCAATAAAGAAACTATGAATTATGAAGTAGTTTTTAGATGGTTTTTGACTTGTTCATATGGCAATATCGAAACCTTCGGCGGAGAGCAATCAAACTGCTGTTCGCATAAATAAAAAAAAACGCAGCCACATTACTGGATGAAGGCCTTTACATGCCACACAAGACAGATCATCTGATATAAAGGCCAATGAGGAGATAGTTAATTACATGGGTTTGCACATGATGACACAACAAAACACTGAACTATTCAGAGCCGTAGTAGAGCACAGTATCAAATTTATCGAACGGTAATACCAAAGATGATCTAATTGATATGGTCACTCGATGGAGTCGTTGTGACAGGTGATCCGTGTCCGTAGCTCGGAAGCTGTGCGCAGGCGCATGTGATCCGGACGATTAAACTGAAATGTGGTAATGACACTAGCACTTGATATGATATATTAATCTGAGTGATGAACTTTTTTGTTCAGGGGTATGTTAGATCAATGTTAAGGCAAAATTAAGTTATTAAGCAAATGTAAGACACAGTTATGATTAGAGTAAAGAAGATGTCTGAATTGTAACAATCAATGACTAGTAATCGATTACGCAACAAATCGAGAAATCGCCTAATTGCACGTTACCGGCGTCGGGAGTGCAATCGCAGCGTCGGATATTAACGAAAGTTTCCGGATTTCGAACGCCGCCAATGCCAAGTGCGGCAAAGAAAGCGAGCTGCAGCCTCCTGCGAAACATCTCAGATCACATCATCTCCCTCACACATATTCGGTGTCCGAGCGCAGGAAAGAGACAGCGTGTTGCATAAAAGAGAAAGTGGGCCACGTTACGTTTCTCGCGGTACCATTAACACGGGCATTGAACGTCGACGTCAACGGATGGCATCGAGTAGCCTAACGTTCAAATGTCAATTCTATTTTCTTGTTAACTAGGTAATTTTTTCCTCTGGATGCTGGTGTACACAATGGTGTATTCTGGCGCGGATGCAGATTTAGGAGAGCAACGAACTGTTGTCGGGTGAAAGTGTTGCGATCGCGAGTCGTAACCTTGAGCCTGCGCCGGCGTCGCGTCGCCGTGATCGGACCGCCTAATACTAGCTAACAATACGTCAGTCACGTGGTATGTCGTGATATGTAAATGTGGATTACATACAATTGGTATTCTTCAATTGAAATGATGATGGAATGATCTACACATAATATCTTACAGATGTAATATCTTCATTACGCTGTTCGTGTTGAAATTAAACTCAGTCTCTTTAATTTGCATATTATACAGGGCAATAGGATATCTCTCCGATATTTTAATTAATATTACGATATGTATGGTTATCGCGTGTTACTTACTCGGTATTCATAGGTGTCAGGAGGACACAGATGTTGGAATAGGACATGCGTGAGAGGTATCACAATAAGCGCGAAGGTATTCAGCACATCTACGGTATTTTGGCAATGCCTACTTACACGTCTTACAACAACAAATCGGAATTCGGACCGACTCGTCGCCAAAAGTTTTCTTATTCCAGTTTTCACTGATTTTGTCACGGTGATCCCAAAATAGAAATATGATCAATGAGTGCATTGTAACGGCATATTGCTGCAAGAACACAGGTGTGATCGTGATCTGAGACTAACTATTATTGAGAAAAAGTTGGCGAACATAATGACTGTTCGTAATAATGTGGGAAACCTCAACAATGAGCGGCTTGACAATGTAACCCCGATCATTGACCTAATAAGTGAAAACTGAATCTGTTTTATAGAACACTTCAAAGTCGGCCAGCCAATAAAAACACAATTGAATTCATAAGAAACGAAAGCCAGCGAAATATCATTTCAAGTTGAAACATATATAACATTGTAATGCCATACATTAGCAGCCCGGCGACGACTTGGAAACGCTTCACTAGTGTTTGATTATTTTTCCGTTTCTACTATTGTAAGTATGTGAATTTATTAAGAACCTGACCACGTACGAGATTTCTAATTAACTTCAGTTGTAGTATTACGCGCACATAAATTAAAGCGCCCATGGGAGTTTCAAAACTGACTGTTTCGTGCACGCTCGCTTTCTAACGATTTGCGCCCAAAGAATAGAAGAAAAGTCAGCCTTGCTTTGCTCGCCATTCCCACTCATTAATTATGCAAAACTTTCAGCTCGTTAAGAACATTGTTTCGCCAATTAAAAGTCGTAGCTCATCACATGCGCCCGCGTCGTTAATCAGAGCCGAAAATGACTACGCGGAGGCGCGGTCAATCACGAGACGGCTCTATCACCAAGCCGTTTCTTATGCGGCCGAGCCAACAAAGCCCCTTTTGTCAAGCCCGAGCCTCGACTAGGCGGCTGCATATCGCTTGATCTACTATTATAATTGGTTTGTCTGGCTCACGCGTGAGCGTTCGTAAAATTACTAACCTGAATGAAATGAAGCGTATTGAAGCGATGTTGGTTTTTGTACTTTTCACTTTGTACTTTCATACATACGGCTGAAATAATTCAAATGATTTTGTATACACGTGATGTATACAAAATCATTTGAATTATTTCAGCCGTTATCGATTTTTTCATGGCCTCTTATTAGTGTCGCGTTCAGTTGAAAAAACAAGTTGATGCCATGTCCGTAGATATTAACACATACCCGTAAATATCACTATGGTAATAAAGGGACTGTAACATCATTGTGGAAAAGGATGTAAACAGCGCGCGCGCAGGTTGCAACAACTTGGCCGCACGACTTTAGACACTTAATTGGCGGCACGCGCTTCACCATTAAGGGATTAAATATGGCCAGAAATGCATTTTTAGCTTCAATTCTAGGCTAAACTAGACAACATAAAAATGTAGGATAAATATATGTTATAAAAAGTCTATTACAGATTACAATGGACTTTTAAAATTACCGCATATCTGTTATATTTAATACTTAAAAATATTTTTCGCAATGCATTATTATTCAACTAAATGAACAAGCGCTCGGAGACGAAATCAGTTTCCTATATGAAACTTACACGCAAAAATTCGTAAAAAATAGGGAAAATTTTTGGTTGTTTTATTTTATTTTTAATGTTATTATTACAGGAGTTTAGTAATATTTTCTATAATTTTCTTGGTCTCGGAGCTCGGGCCGGCCCGCGGGGCTCTGCGCGGGAGCATGCGTCAGTCTGCTTCGACGCGATGCGACGGGTATTTGTTTTCTTTGTCTAATTCTCAATGCCATTGGCCTTTGTTCAGCCCTTAACTAGATATCCATAGGTTACAATATGTACTAGTTTACAACTTTATACTCCCGGATAATTTAATATTCGGTCTTCGAAAAAAAAAATACAAAAAATAAGGTTCCTTTGTCGTTACGTTAGCGTCGCAATGCTCACTACACTCACTGTTCTAAACAGTCCTAAGCCAGCGTGAAGATTTTGCACTCGATGCTTTCGCTTGCAATCTTGCAAACTATCAGATCTAGAGGATTTTCCAGTAGGACTTTCATATACAAAAGTTATATCTACCATGCGCGTTGTGGAAAAAATTACCGTGTTACAAAAAAAAAGACGTGGTTTAGCCTCAAAACGAACGTCACATCCTATACAAGTGTTGAAGGGATGTTTATTTTTTGACGACCTTCAAGCTGTAATCCTCACCATTGAAACCTTCATGAAAATGAAATTTGAAAATGCTAAAAAATAGTCCAGAAATAGTCCTAAATAGTCCACCAAGAATGATAATTAGTCCACTTATAGTTTCGAAGTTATAGCTATAAGTTGGTGAGGATTACAGCTTGACGTCAAGCTGTAATCCTCATCTCTCTTGCAAGCAAACGGAAGGGCCTATTGACTTGGTTTCGGTTTCAAAAATTAGTCCAGAAATAGTCCACACGGCATGCCAAATTTTAGAAATAGTCCTTCAACAATTCCAGAGTTATTAAGTCATCTCGGTGAGGAGTACAGCTTGAACATTTGATAACATCAAATATCTCCGGACCGTCTACGATTTCTAGTTTGATATTTATGCCAAAATATAGTCCAGAAATAGTCCACCGAAACAATAATAATTTCCACCTGATTTACTTTGAAGAACGGCATTAAAAATGCAATGTTTTTTTCCCATACATTTCAATCAATGTACAGTCGTGTACAAAATAATAACGGGGTAAACCCTAATAAACCGGATTATACCAATTAATCTCCATAGTCTAGAGGTTTTATACTCGCTTCTCACGCAGGAGATGCGTCGGATCGAATCCGGTGCGGACCTTATACCATTGAGATAAGTAATTTAACCAATGTACATAATACAGACGTTCTTACGGTGATGGAAAACATTTTTAGGCAACCTTTTATCTCCATAGCTGCGGCGATGAGCTAGCCCCCTGTTGTAGGCACTTAACTAACTACCTTCCTACAAAGGTACAAATCAACAAGGTACAAAAAATATGAGGTTACAATTTTATTACCCCACTGCGCCAGACCGGCTGCGCTATACGACAACCAGTGTTAGATTTTGGTGCGTTGAAAAGGATAGCACAAAAATACAAAAGGATAGTATTTTGTAAAAAAGTATAGTACGCTCTAATACTAATTTAAAAATGATGAAAATATTTAAAATCAACATCATTTATTTGTAATTTTCATGACTTTACTGCCACTTTCCATAATATTTGAACTCTACTGACTACTCGTTGGGTTAGAGATCTAGCAATTATACTTACTATATTTTGACTGTTTTTTTTAGATAGTACTGATGACATACTTTAAATAGGTAACTATAAGTAAAGTACAGTATATATAAGTACAGTCGATACGACAAGCCCTCGTAGTTATTTGGAAAATCTGTCAATGAGTATTTTGAGTTAATCTGACTGAAAAAAAACTGACTTCTGTAATCATCATCAGCTGCATATCTGTCCGTGCATGTAGTGAACGTGCATGTGATCATTTCCTATTTCTGCGTCTCTCGCTAGTACCTATTCAAATGTTCATTCTTCTGCAAATAGGTTTCACGTACCATTTAATCTAGATTAACTTCGAAATCCGTTTAACGTGCTTCGCAATTGAATAAAAATAGCACTAAGGCGTCGTACACAAGTGGCCTCACACCAAACGAAACGGCGGCGCCCGCGGCGTCCTACCATCAGTCATCGCGTTTTGAATTAGTTGCATGAAGTAACATGAATTTGCGCACGACAGTCCCTATTCTCAGTCCCTCATCGCACCTTGAAGCCCGCATTTATGCATTTACGGTAAAAGCAATACGATGTAAGATAATCAAGTATTACTTACCAGGTCGTTACCACAACGTCTTATGCCGATTCAGATTAAGAACCTAATTTGATCCGCAAAATTACCGTGACCGTCTTAAACCAAGTCTTGGTATTAGGTAAATAAAGCCCATTATGGCGAATTGAAATGGAAATGGTTGCCATGGTGATGTTCTTGTTTTGAACCCAATTTAAGTCGGAAAAAGATTGTGGTAAACCCCCTGATCCCTATGACTTCATAAGGCCCAGTTACCATTTCGATACCATGCGATCAAAATGTATTAGCAATCGCACTGATGTTGTAGCTTGTATTAACACTTGCATTCACGCTTTTGTTGTTGCTGGTGATAGTTGTTGCAGATTCCAGAGGCATCAGCTATTTGAACTAATTTTGTGTAGCTGAAGAAGCTGTTTAGAAGAGCTCCTTGGTCTAATGGGTTTCATGCTTGCTTCTCACACAGGAGATGCAGTTTCGATTCCTGACCATGTTCCAATGAAATAATAAATTTATTAAGTATATTATTGGACGTTCAGTGTTTCGGATGGCACATTAAGCTGTAGGCACAGAGGAATAAATAGGAACAGAGAGAAAGGTTCTAATGAGCCTGCAAAATTCATACCTATATTAGTAGGGTTGGCAAAAGAGAAAAAAATTAAATTAACAAACTGTTACGAGCTTTTATTGACCGAGCGATTTTATTTTCTTATTCTTAGGGCGGTATGGCTTTGAAATACTTAGGTATCGAATACAGTTTGTCACATGAGGTCACCCACTTATAATCTCAACTACTCATCATGGAACATCAATATTAGAACAACAACATTCTAATATTATGATATCGTGTAGGGTGTCTTGCGGCCATAATTTTATGTCGTATGTGTGTTTTCCCTAGGGCTATTATTTACAGAGATATATCGATAAAAAACATTACGACGCATTATCTCGAGAAGGGAGAAGAGCTAAATTCGCAAAGAGCGACCCTCCGCGATAGCGAAATAAAAGTAAGCAGTATTTTTTTTATTTTTTTATTTACAATTCTAAAAATATTAGGCAAAAAGTCTTAAAAAAATCTGGCGCCCCCATACCTACACCTCGACCCAACATTCATATACTCACGGCTATATTCCCATAAAGGGGTAGCCTAGAGCTGCAATTGCGATACACTTTACTTTATTATTTCACATAAAACAATTAAGCTTGTGAATGCAAACTGTTTTAACGAAAGTAAACGATTCGGAAACCAAACAGCAAAATATTTGTAGGGTATAGTAAAGTGTATCGCAATTGCAGCTCTGGGCTACCCCTTTATGGGAATATAGCCGTGAGTATATGAATGTTGGGTCGAGGTGTGGGTAAGGGGGCGCCAGATTTTTTAAGTCTTTTTGCCTAATATTTTTAGAGTAAATTAAAAAAAAAATGCTTACTGCTTACTTTTATTCCGCTATTGCATAGGGTCGCTCTCTGCTATATTTTAGGTCATATACGTTTTCTTCGTGCACCTCCCCCTTCTCAAGATAATGCGTAATGTTTTTTTTTTCGATATATCTCTGCAAATAATAGCCCTAGGGAAAGCACACATATGACATAAAATTAGGTATGACCGCAAGGCACCCTACACGATGCACAAGTAAAAATATCAAAATAAAAAATAAATGGCCAAGTGCGAATCAGACTTTTCGGGAAATTTTGACGAAAAAAAGGTGACGTAGTTATTGTTCCGCTTTGCTTCAAAATTTATATCTGGGCATCCGGTTGGAGTCCAATTATGAAGTCAGATTTTGGAAAAATGGCCATTTTGAACATCGCAGTTATTGGTCGGATTTGCTTCAAAATTGATATCTAGGGATCGGGTTGGACTACAATCATGATTTTGAAGTCAGATTTGGAAAAAATTGCCGCCATTTTGAACTTCGTAGTTATTGTTTCGATTTGCTTCCAAATCGATATCTGGAGATTCGGTTAGAGTCCAATCATGATTCTGAAGTCAGATATTGAAAATATGGCCGCCATTTTGAACTTAGTATTTATTGGTCTGATTAGCTTCGAAATTAATATTTGGGGATCCGGTTGCTGTCCAAACATGTTTTTTTTAAGTCATTAATTATGATTTGTTGTATCGTTTTAAGTCACTTTGGTCAGGTATTTTGTATCACAAGATTAGTCAAGTATGTTGTTGTTTTAATATTGATGTTCCATGATGAGTGTTGAGATTATAAGTGGGTGACCTTATGTGACGAACTGTATTAGATACCTAAGTATTTCAAAGGCATACCGCCCTAAGAATAAGATAATAAAATTACTCGGTCAATAAAAGCTCGTAACAGTTTGTTATTTTTTTTTTCTCTTTTGCCAACCCTACTAATATAGGTATGAATTTTGCAGGCTCCTTAGAACCTTTCTCTTTGTTCCTATTTACTCCTCTGTGCCACTACCATTATATTTGTCCAAGTATAATCGATTATTCATCCAGACGCCATCACCCAGCGTCATTGCCATGCCATTTCCATCACTCCGCACTGTAAACTCAAGGCAAGCTCTACTGCGTCCGGTTTGGACACATGTCTCTGGCCATGTTTATTATGAAGTTTTACCATGTTCTCATCTGCAGCTAGTCAATTTATTTTTGAAAATCTAATGTACCTACGCAAGAACCTTACAACATTTTGCAAACTTAGCGACAGCTGCAATGTTAACCTAAGAAATAATCACAGACCAGTTGCGCCCCGGTTTAGACTCGCGAAGGTTATCAATTATTTCAAGATATCTCTGGAGATTTCGAAATCGCCATTTGAGCAATTTTAACACCTTATTAAAGCGACTGTAAAAAAGGGATATAACAATGTTCAAGATTACTTAAATGACGGGACTGTATGGGTTAATCTGACTCAAGACAGAACTTGCCGTATATAATTTTGTTATCATTTATTCCTGCTTATTAATTATTATAATTAATAGTGTAACATTTTTATTAGTTAAACACAACCAATTTTTAAAAGAGATCTAAAAATCAATCTGGGGAGTTTCTTCGCCCTCCTTCTCCACAGTGGTCCAATGTAAATAAGAGGTAAAAAATGATGTTTGCAGGGTATATGAAAATATCTACAGTAATAAAGAAATTTGAACTTGAACTTCCCTGTGATCCTGCCAATGCAGACGGGCTAGGTGTGCGCGGCAGCAACAAACTGCAGCGTCTTGTTAGAGCTGTGCCCAGCTTACAGTGACTTGTACATTTGTCGGACAGAAAATGAAAGTTACTGAATAAACTCAAGCAGTTTTTGCCGATCATCTCGTGTGAAATCTGTAGACAAGAGTTTTTATGAGTTTAGGAGAACACCAACGTTCTTCTACAGATTGCTGCTCACTCTTATACATAAGTGATACGGTTAAGCTTCGGATTATTCGCGTGTTTAGGTGATTGTACATTGTACATGCTTGGTATAATGCTACAGTTCCAACCAAGGCAGGCTGTCACGTCTGCGGGCTCGGTCCGTTTCGCTCCATCTGCGACGTTTCTTTTTGCCATTATTATAAAAGTCTATTCAATCTCGAATGGATTCACTTATATGGGCGTAACGTATGGGCATTAGTTGGAGTAATTATGAAATACCTGCTATTTTCTCTGCTGTGTCAACACTGGATAATTTCTATCTAATGCAAGTTAGACTACAGGGTGTATCAGTAAGATGTTAGAGATATCTTAGGGTGTTATTTTATTACAGACTCAACATGTACAATTAAATATGGCATACTTGATAGATTGTGATTCTAGCTTACAATTTTACTCTGTAGTATAGGTTACGGTTATATCGTGCTGAACTTTAATTATAAACTAATTAAACTCACAATAGCCGACAAGTTAAAATAATACCGCGATTAAATCCATTAATCTTTGGGCAACTACGTTGACTAAGTAATTCCAGCGAACACCATAGGCGAAACAAGTTACTATTGTAAAGTAATCATATGAAAATTAAGAGCAGCTTTCACTAAACTTTGGGCGTCTGATCAATGAGTTTTAAATTGGATAACACTTAGCTCTGAACATGCCGTCATGGGTTGAAGGTTTTGACAATACAATTAAAACAGCTCATGAATCAGTGCCGATGGCAAATATGCGATAGTTGGTGAAGTGAGAGCTATTAGAAGTTAATTAATCATATCGAGAATTATTATTTTGGTTGAAGTATGGTTAACGGATGTGCCGAGAATTAACAATTCATACATAATTAACAATGGCATTCTTACACTCCTAATTTGAACATCATCTTGCACCTTCACCTTTGCTTTGGATTCGCTTCATTTGAGTATTACTGAGAAGTCTATGATTAGGATCAGCAAACATTTTGAAGTCTATAAGATTAAAGTATATTTGACCATAGGCTATTCTACAGATAACCACAACGACCCACATCATCCAGCGTTTCTTGTTCGAACCGCTAATTGTTGGGCGGCGGCACCTGTTCGCCTTTAATATAATAATAATAATAACACCGCAGATTGCATGAAAATAGAAAAGCCTTAGGGCCAGCTTTCTTGCCGGCCATAGCAATCACGACCTAGTTCCGGCAGACTGATGGGTGCAACCGCAAAAAATATATAACCAACGACTGAAACGGCTAGCCAACGATATTATAGAATCGTTTGGATGAACTAGCTTTAACCTCTTAATATACCATTTTCCCGTTACTGGTTTTTAATTTTGCTATCATGGCATGCAGTGCCAAAAATCATCATGGAAGTTCAAAATCGCGATGCCTCAAAATTTCTGTGGACTTTGTGAGGTTGCATAATATGCTTGTACGCCTCCTACTAATTTAGGAGCCATCGGATTTACTTTATCACATAATCATAAAGTAAATCCGATGGCTCCTAGCTCCGATGAAGTTCTAGCAAGATCCTTCATGAATAGGCTTATCAACTTTATTATAGAGCATAAAACAACTTTGGAAAAATATTGCATTTTGCGACCAGAAATAAAATAGTTTTTTTTTTCAAAATGGCGGAAGTAGGTATGCCAGTCTTCATACAAAAAATTTCGCACATTGATTGTTTAGGTAACAAACGAATAATTCAGGCTATTATTATTAGGTAATTGATCCATTTATGATAACTATCATAAGTCGAGAATAACGGGTAAGACTAAGATTAATCTTAGCGGTAGCCCAGTATACATCTGCGTGCTTCACTGTAACGCTCGGAATAATGACGCGGAATAATGACTTGACAAATTAGTAGGTATGGTACCTACTAATTTGTCAAGTCGCTACACGTATAAGGGCCTATATTGAAGACTACCTAAACGTGGAGACCATATTAGTCACACTAGAAAAGGAGAAAATAGGCTGGCAAACGCTCTGCAAATACTCAAAAAGCAGCCAGAACAATTAATGACCCACGAGGAGGTATGTGTGTGACGTGTCGCTGATTCTGTAGCCTTTTTATGTAATCAGAATACGATAATTTTACAAGAGCTATCTTTTCTTGCGATGTGATTGGCGCAAATCGATATCATGCTCACACAAATAACCCCTCGCTTAACGTGGACACAACTGTGCCTCTGATACCCCGATTAGGAAAATGCGTGTTGTTTGTTTGTCATTCATTCTTCCACACTCACCTTAAAATGCTTCACCAAATGATTCTGTAGCGCATCTTCGGCCTTTCCAATCACCTTAGAATGCTTCAACAAATGATTCAGTAGCGCATCTTCGGCGTTTCCACTCACCTTAGAATGCTTCACCAAATGATTCCGGGGCGTATCTTCTAAGTTTACAGTCACCATATAGTGCTTCAAAAAATGATTCCATAGCGTAACTTCTAAGTTTCCACTCACCATAGAATGCTTCACTAAATGATTCCGAAGCGTGTCATCGAAGTTTCCACTAACCATAGAATGCTTTACCATATGATTCCGGGGCGTACCATTGAAATTTCCACTCACCATAGAATGCTTCACCATAAGATTCCAGAGCATATCTTAGAAGTTTCCACTCACCATAAAATGCTTCACCATACGATTCCGGAGCGTTTCTTCGAAGTTTCACTCACCATATGATTCCAGAGCGTATCTTCACTTACCTTAGAATGCTTCACCATACTATTCCGGAGCGTATCTTCAAAGTTTCACTCACCATAGAATGCTTCACCATACGATACCGGAAACTATCTTCGAAGTTTCCACTCGCCATAGAATGCTTCACCATATATTATAATTTCCAGGCGTATCTTTGAAATTTCCACTCACCATATAATGCTGGGACCAATATAAGGCGAAATGGGAAGATTTTCGAGAGTTTTGAAATTAGGTATTTTGCCATCTCGTTTTTGCCATCTTTGCCGTTCGCACAGCCACATTCTAAAAATGGCGCGTAATAACAGTTATTTGACAATATCTCCTCTCCAAGTCATTTTACGATATAATCGTCTTCCTATAAATAGCTGCAAAGGCTGCGCCCGTACACTGGACATTCGTTTTGGCAATAAATAAAGGAATTAATTCAAAAGCAATTAAAATAATATTTCTCTGGTTTATTTCATGAAAAAAGACTGTTGTAGAGTATCTATAAAATGAACCGAAAAGGTGATATTGTCAAAAAACTGTAAAAGGCGCCATTTTTCCAATATGGCGGCGCGTGTGGCATGAGGTAGCAGAAAGATATTCGCAAAGAGCACATCAGTATATAATATAAAATCACCAATTTTCAAAACACTCGGACAACTTTTCAGGCAAAACTACCAAATGCATGTAGTAACAGGTGATGGGTCCTCTGTGCAATTAGCTAGTGCTTTTCGCAAGCGGAAAAATGCTTTTGTGTGATTTTAACGTGTCAGCGGTACGTGTGAGAGAGAGCTCCGCGCTTCAAGCCGCGGAGCTCTCTCTCACACCACAGACACTATCACACGCAACATCCACACGTTTCATTCACTCAAACGCATTTTTCCCCTAAACGAAAACCATTTTACCGGACAAAGTTGCTAATGCCCCGAGCTTGTCAGATTGCAAATATAAATTGAAGAAATGGCTCATCGAGAAGTTGCGCTACTCGTATTAAGAATTTATAAATTATACATACAAGGTGACATTTAATTAGCTGACCATATTTTGGGGAATGATCATTATGAACAACATACCCAAAGAAACATATGTTCGCAAATGAAAAATATTTTTCGTCCCTCAGTACATTGACCCGATCAGCTGATTAACAGTTACTATGAGAGACCCAATTTTTTTTTTCGTTTACTAATGTTCGTATAAGAAACATATGGATGTTTCTTGGGGAAAGTTGTTCATAATAATGGCTACTATCATTCCCTAGAATATGGTCAGCTAATTGAATGTCACCTTGTATACCTATATCAGTAAAACTGACATGATTCATCCCATGACTTAATGAAATTAATTTATTAATATGACTCGTATTATGACAATAATCAAAGGAAATGTCTAAACGACTGCCTCAGCTATGTACAATAGCCAATCAGACTTCTCAGTAGCCAATATCATTGAAATATGAATTCATAAATTACTGTGGCTTTATTTATTTTGCAGAACTTGTAAATAGTTATTTGTGTCATAAGGGAGCAAAATGATATATTTATGGCAAGGGGATTGAATCCGAAGGAAGCGAAGGATTCTACGATAGAATCTTGAGCGTCACGAAGGAATCAAGCGTTAACGCCCATGATGAAAATAATTTTGCTCCTGAGTGACACATACAACTTTTCACACCGACTATGAGGACAATTGTAATAAAATGCTCTAAAAATAATGAAATAACTATAGGTACTATGAATTATACTTTCACCACTTTTACAGTAATCGAACAACGAATACAAAACATTTTTTTAATGGCGGATTGTGAAGGATTGGGTATAGGTCACTACAGATAAAATATTCCTGTGCTACTTTTAACAATGTGTAACAATAATCGAATCGAATATTACAATGGTATCAAAAATTCAAAATTCAAATTCATAATTCAAAAAGAGTTTATTTCCATAAGAAACACATAGGTTAAACTTGGAGAATGTCAAATCTTAAACTAACACATATATAAGGTATAAGGAAATACAGAACTCAATTTGAATTACGTCACCTCAATTTTTTAGATGCTGGAGGCAAAGAGGCGACTAGAAACCTTCAGCTTTATACGTTATTTTTTACAGATTTGGAGCAAACACCTTCCCAAGCTTTCTCGTCTTCTATATAATCTGATATTTTGTAGTAAGCCTTTTTACATAAGTGATTTTTAACAACATTTTTAAATTTATTTACACACAATTCTTATAACTCAGTTGGGATTTTGTTGTAAAAGCGAATACATTGCCCTTTAAAAGATACATTAACCTTATGGAGCCTAGTAGTATGTATAGCTAGTTTATTCCTATTTCTAGTGTTGACATTGTGCCGGATATCAATATTCACTATATCACAATAACAGTCATCGATAGTTTTGATTTGGGAAATATTGAACTGCACATCAATAATACTGATTTGCACAGCAAATATACTGATTTTTGCAGCAAATATCAAGGCAAAATACTGCGGTAACTTAGGTGAAGGGTAAAGGGGGTGAGCGAAGCGAAGAAAAAGTGATTTTGCTGATTCTTTTTTGCTGTGAAAATCAATATACAAATATTAGCCTTTTGATTTCAGTAAAAGATACAATTTAAGTTAAAACTTGGAACAACTTGATTCGTTTTTAATCGATTACGATAAAATTACAATCGATTATGTTATTAAGATCTACGTTCAATTGGCACAATGCGCAAATGCTTACATGCCAATAAATAAATTAAAAAAGTAGCTTAAACAGAAAAGTAGCTAAACCACGACGAGACGGAGCAAAAGCTCCGTCTCGTCGTGGAGCAAAACTTACTTTTCCGAATGAAAGGTGTGAAAAAAATTTGAATAGTTGTTTGCTTTATTTTTCCCGGAACGTTTGTAAACAAAGACGACAGAATAACGTCAGTCAGACTCAGACAAGCTTTGACTTTCGAAATATAACACAGAAACTAGCGATACCTATGTCTAAAATATAACAGAGACACTAGCGATACCTATGTCTAAAATATAACAGAGAAACTAGCGATACCTATGTCTAAAATACAACAGAGAAACTAGCGATACCTATGTCTAAAATATAACAGAGAAACTAGCGATACCTATGTCTAAAATATAACAGAGAAACTAGCGATACCTATGTCTAAAATATAACAGAGAACCCTTCGGCGCGAGTTCGACTCGCACTTAACCGTTTTTTTATAAGTACCTGAAACTTTTGAAATATGAAATGAATGAAATGTTTAGCCATTCCGAATTATATATCGCTAGGTACAATGCCTGTACATCGCTGTCTTCCATATATCGATTCAACGTCTCCTTTATTTATATCTACTTGTGATATTCAATTCTTAATTGCATTTATTGTTATCGTGTGTGACATGTGAATATTACACATATATAACGTCATGACGTCATGACATCTTGACGTGATGTTATCTCTTAGTATTTTCAACAACAACTGTGGTACAAACCTAATCGGGTCACAACACAATATACATAGTGTTATTGTAAAACTGTGTTGTTATTGAAATGTCGTATAATAATATCTAACGGGCCCCAGTCGTCTATATCTCGTATCGACAGATGCGACTTTCTAAGCTGCGATCGAGTGTCTGCGGAGAAATCGCCATCGCTGCGCCCGCGCATCGCGGTATCATGCTTGCAACACACACGGCTGGTTAGAGATCTCCCGAGATAACGCGTCTCGCGGTCTCGCCCCTCCAATGCACACCGCCATAAGTTGCAGAGTGAAGTTAGGCGATAGCAACTCATAGCACAGGGAAATTAAACTCTACAGACAGAAGCGGTGAAGGAGTCTCTTGAGTGTTACTAAATCGACGCCCTGGCGTGTTTAATAGTCATTCGGTTGCAGAGTTGGTTTTTGTAAACGTTGTTGTAAATAAGGTAATGCAACTAAAATATAAAATAAAATATAATGTGCATATGTTTGTATTTTATTTCTTACAACTTTCGAGCATACAAAAGTCCGATAAAAACCTTTCCATGTCACTTATTTGATTTTCATGTTACGGAACATAATATTTTATATATTTATATTAATTATACTATTATATTTTGCCATCTTAATAACCATTAATTTCAATATTTATGTAAGCAGTCATAATTTTCTTTAATATTATGTAATCTCACGTTTAACTAATTCTTCTCTAAAGAAATGTTAATTCACATGTTTAATCGAGATTATTTATTTCATAATTAATTAGATGGCTTGTATAATTCCCAGCTTTCTCTAAGTTCGTAGTAATAATGACTCCCACAGAGTATCTTAAGGCAAGATAGAGCTATTGTCTTAATAGAGCTAAATTCTATGGGCGCTTCGAATTATTCATTGAATTCACTGGCTTTCTGCTAGAAAATTCAGAGAAAAACCTTTACAAAAGTTTGTGAAATTCTGCGATGGCTTGGTTGATTGGGCGGGCACCGATTCAAACGATCACCTATATATAGTACCTACATAGATTGTTTAAATTCTTTTTATTTATTATGAAACAAAAAATAAACTCCTGTTCAACACTTGTGTAAAGACAAAAATGTATGGGATTTGACTTTGTTTTGAAGTTCTTCTTCTTTCAGTGTCTCGCCACTACTGGAGGTTGAAAGTCAGATCTGAATATCCCTGTCTTTCGCGGTTAAAATATATTTAATATTTTTTGTAGTAACACGGTATAAGTTTAACAAAAACTGATATATACTGTCATGTCACATGTTCAATATATGCGCAATTTATATGATACACGAACACAATCAAAAGGCGACTGATAAATACATTCCTCGCTGTAACCAAGAAACAATACTTTATAGCATTTAATCATTGTTTAACTCTTTACTACTAATTTTAATTGGCCATGTCAAAAAATACGTATTGTTAGAATAGAATAGAATAGAATAGATCTTTATTTGTAAAACATAGGTGTATATAACAAAGGTCTTAGGAATACGTTTAAAGTGTAGGTATCTCTAAGTTTCGCGCAATGGCATACAAATATTATTATTTATTGAATAATACTATATATTACCTATTTAACATGCAGATAGGTAATCAATCAGTCAATAAAAACAGGTGTGATTGAGGTAGTCAGTGGTGTAAGCTATATACAGTGTCGGTGTCGAAGAGATATTCATGTACGGTGTAGAAGGCCTTGGATGTAAGCAATTTCTTAAGATTATATTTAAAAATACTTATATTATTCATCGTTCTTAATGTCTCCAGTAGTTTATTATATATTCGGGTGGGCATGCCGAATATGCTTTTATCAAAGTAAGCAGATTTACGTGGGTAGGAGCACAGCTTGTCCTGCGGTTACGTTTACACTTCATAAAATTAAATAAATGTAGATTACACTTGATAAACGCTGCAGTTAAAATATGTAAAGTGACGCTACTGTTAATATTTTAAGATTAATGAAATGGCTCTTACAAGATTCTGTTATATTAATATTGCATATTTCTTTTGAGCCTTAAATCTAAGATCTATTTTAGTGGCGTTTCCCCAAAACATTATGCCATATCGTAAGGACGACTCGACAAACCCATGATATGCAGTTGGCACAGCGTCCTTATTCACCTGTTTAGACATAAAGCATACGAGAATTGACTCAGTTTAATACTCAGTATGTCTATATGTGTATTCCATGACATGTTGTTATCAATGTGAAGCCCTAAGAATTTCGTGGTCTCTGTTTCTTCAATTTGATTACCCTCATAATTAATATTTAATGTCAATTGATTTTTATGTCCCTTCCTGAATTTCATTAATTTGGTTTTGCTAATATTAATTAAAAGATTGTTGCTCTGTAGCCAGTATTAGGGTATGTATGTATTTCAAGAAACCAATTTTCAATATTTCGGGTAGTAGATGTCTTATTATTATTTTAATATTTTTTTAAAATAAATGCCCTGACATCACTTGTTCACAGTTTTTGAAGGTTTTACTAGAGGCTGGTTGTTTCCGATTATATAACTAAAAAACTGTGATAATGATAATTATTTGTTTGACTGACATCTGCGTTATTGACTGACAGGAAAACTATTGTCTCTTGACAGTGTTACAGGGCAGCCAATTAACGGCGAAGGGAATTTGAACGAACTGCGATGTAGAGGACAAATGAAAGACATTATGTTTTTACGGATATTTCAGTAATCCTGATATATATTTTGATAGGGACAACGGAATTTAGTTCAGAACACAATTATCCCGAAATGGTTTTCTCAGTTTGTCACCCTTGATAGTTCTAGTAGTAAATATATGGTACTAAACTTTTTAATGGTTCTGTCAAAGCTCAGCACCCTACTAGATAAAGGCCTCCCCCAAAGCGCGCCAATTATTTAAATACCCTACTACTCTGGTCCCAGAATCGCAACCCCCAAAAAAGACAAACGTAACCTGCACCTGCAAAAAGGTGACCTTGCACCCGCGAGGTGAAGGCCGCTCGCTTCCTGCGCTCCGCCGCCGCGCGCCGCGCCGGTGCAGTTCCGGCCGCCCTGCACTCGGTCAGTGGGTCGGCGAGAGAGGGGCGCGATAGGTGCGCCCGCGCATACTGCCACACTCCGCCGCGGGAACCATGCGCGGGAAAACGCTCGCGCGGTAGTGCGCGGTACATAGTAACGTGGAAAATCGTATTCGGCAGTGTAGTGTATTTTAGTATTTGTGTTACAGGTAGACGGACTGGACAGTGAGAATGAAGAGGACGAGGTTACTGCTGGCGCTGGCCGCGCTACTACTGCAGGTTGGTGGATTTTTAGATTTTTAAATAGTATGATTGTGAGGCGGTTCTATACTTGAAGGGGTGCGAAAACTAACAATGCATTTCTTTTTCATGTACTGTGACGGCATGCTTAAAATAAAATAATTAATCGCAAACACACTAATTTGAGTTAAGTACTATCTTCTTACTAATAAATCAAAATCTCAAAGCTTACTTTCGAATTTGATAAAAAAGTTCATCGTTAACTTCCTGCTTACCAGAACTGAAGCATTGTTATCTATATAAATATTATAAATTAATCCCAAAATTTCTTGGTAATGGCTTATCTCACAAAAGCCTGGACCGATTTGGATGAACTTTTTTAAACTATTAAATGTCTTGGGAAGGCAAAAGGGACAGCCGAAAAGTCTAAAAACCATTTAGTATGGGGATATTTTATGAGAATTGAACAGGTTGCGCATACAATTTGTTTATTCCTCTAAAATTTGAAGCGGCCAGTTCTCATGAGACAGGTTGCTAGAATAAAATGAAAATATTCCTCAAAACATAAGTAAAAAATGCATTTTTTAAGAAAAAAAATATCGGTATGAATTTTTTATACTAATTTAATCTATCTCTTTCTTTTTCATTTCAAAATTGCATAGATTTAGTTTCCTACTTATGAAACGGTCGGTTAAATGAAATAAGTCACTAATAATAAATAAATGCTTGCTATAGTACCTTAATAAACAATAAAACAACCTTAAGTTAAACCGATATCAATCAAAGCCGTTTTGATTAACAACCAAAGCTTTCGTGTCCTAACCTGTGAAATACCTAATATTGAGCAGTTCCGGCGACCATCTGTGTCTTCATCATCAGTTCTACTTCAGAATTGGTGCTCCAGGTCCAGCCGTACGTGGAATCGCTGAGAATATATAAGAAAACATTAAAAAAATATCTCCTCCTTTTCTGAAGTCGGTAAAACATAAACATTTATATTCAGGCACATACATTGTGTCTGTCCCCACACTAGGATACCCTGTATCCTTCATGGTAACCAGAAACAACGACATCACACACATACCCAAAGAATATCCTTATGTCCCCACATAAACTTAAAGCCCTCATACGAACTAAGTACCAACAACTGTCTGATCAGATCAAGTGAGACAGTCACTCAAGCAAGTGCAAATCATCTTGCGGTCAGTACTGCACACGTACAGTTAACCAAACTACAATTTCGACCGAAACTCGTCCTTACACCCAACGTAGTACTGGTGTTGTATTAGATGCACCTGTGTCCAGTGGTACCGTACCGTTGGTATAAATCGGAGCTGTAAATGCATCAGTTCACTGCTCTCGGTTGGATGTTGAGGGTAGCAGAGAATAGTGTCTAACTGCTGTTAGAAAACAGTGCAGTTTTTGTTGCGAATATTTCAAGAGAGAATAGAAACGTGACGAATGGAAATGTCTGTTAGTGCAGCGCTTGCTAGAAAATTAATGAAGGCCGATGGCAGAGAAGGTACGGATGTGTTAACTTTTAAAATATCTTTGCATGGGCGTTCTTGAATTTGTAACAACAGGTAATTTAGTAGTTAATGTATTTTTTCATTAATTTAGAAAAGTTTTGTGAAGCCATCTTAATATTCCGATATGCAAAGTTACTCGGGTAACTACTATGACGATCTCTACCATTTGTCAATGCAGTTAATAAGCCATTCATAATCGATGGTAACACATCATCTATCGCCGGTTGTTCAACGTCCGATGCATAATTCAGCCACTTTTTCCACTCAGCAGCAAGTAGGCTAGAGAATCCGTTAGCGCATCCACAAAACCGACATCGGAGAATAACTGCTGATGTTTATTGAATGTGTGGATGAGGAGACTTCTAACTAACGCGTTGATCGAAGCCAATCCTGGAGTGAACAGGCCGTGACCGCTGACAAATCGCGCGTGTCTCACACTGTTAGTGCGGTCGGTATCCATTACATATAGGTCTTGGCAAGTATAAATTGGAAATAAGTTAAGATACCTAAATACGAAGATTTTTATCGTTAAAGATAAATTCAGTAAATAAACAAAATACGACACAAAGCGATAGAATTTATATCTGTCAAATTAAGTGATAACGATAAACAGGATAAGCTAAATAACATTATTTGCCCAGCTACTCGATAGGTATGCGTCGTATAGGTGCGCGTGACGCATCAGTACCAAGGTGACTGCCGGCCGACCTGATCGTGTGTAGCATACAATAAAATAGAAAATGTTGAAACACAAACTTGTTCCATCGGACGGGTCGGATTACAGCGATTCGGAGGCGGTGGCCCGCGAGAGTTGCCGCAACGGTGGGCTGCCTGAAGAGCCCGCGACTACAGACGAAGACTCCGACGATTCGGGAGGGGGCGGGGCGAGATTCTCAAGGGTGTTCGTAGTCAATCACGTCGACACGTCGTCGGATGAAGACAGCAGCGGTATCGACTGCGCATCGAACAACTCAGAAGCGAGAGTCGAGTTGCAACGACCCGTTGACAACATCATGGTTTATGACGAAAACAGTGAAAGTGATGAAAACCACAATGTTGTTTTGCTGGAAACAAATAGTTTAGAAGTCCGTCATGTTATAGCGGCAGCGAGCACCAGTATGTGCAACGATCAAAATATGCTGCAAAGTGAGATTTGCGAGACGTTTGATAGTTTTGCAATAAATGCAAAAACGAGCAATGATAAAATGACTGATGACGAAAAATACGGTGAATCCAGTATAAGAGATACTGGAGGATCATCGTCAAGCATCAAATCGGTCAAGCGCGAGTCGAAGTTGCGAGCTAGAGTGCGCTTTGTGGACGAGGAAGATCAAACCGACGATAACTCTAAAGATATTTCGCAAGATTTCTGTAAGTTTTTTACAAAGTATATTGATTAACTACATACATTAAAGTAAACATAAACATCCTTTAACGGCAGTGACTCCATATTGGTGAGTACTATAGACTCAGAAGGCATTCAACATTGTGTAAGACCGGATCACGAGTCGTGATGCTCAAAGAACTGATAATAAACGCCTCCTCACCGTCTCCTCGCCTCAAATGCCGTCGAGCTCCAAACTGAACTTTTCAACGACCACTTTCACTGCGTATATTTTGCGACTTTGTCAGAGTATTGCGCAACGGTTTTACGCGCAGATTTCTTTTTGGCTATGATTTTTTATAGTAGAGAGCGCCATTGATACTTTCATCGTTTGCGCTTCTGCTACGAAGCTTGTTGCTATTAAGATTTGAACATCTTAATTAATCAAAGTTTATTGTATGATCACCTGTCATCAAAAGGTCTACTTTTCACACAATCTGGCAACAATATGTAAGGACTCATTGTCAATCATTTAGCTATTTTATCTCTACATTCATACATTAGTGCCACTAAAGTACTATTTTTAATTTGAGACCAGAAATGTAAACAAACAACTGTCATTTTCTAGAACAAAACCGTTGACTTTGACATTCGTATTATATTTTTTGTACTGGAAAATGACAGTTTATTGTTTACATTTCTGGCCTCAAATTAACAATTATACTCTAGCTAGAAATGAGACTTTCGAGTAAACTTTGACAACTCCATATAAATTTGTATGGAGTTGTCAAACTTCACTCGCGTTATGTCTTATTCCACCTTCTAGTTAGTCGCCCTCGGATATAGACATACATTATTTATTAAAAATATTTATTACAAGTCTTACAAGGACAAAGAAATAATACTCACAAGTTAAATTACTTAATTTAATTAACATGTCTTCGAAAATATATCCAATTAATAAATTTTACTTTAAAGTATAGTTACATTAATGGAATATATTATATTAGGTACATATGATAAACACACACTCATAGTAGAAATGTTATCATAATTTGATAAAAAAGGTTAGTAAATTCATCGTAGCATTCAACTTCCAACTTTATTTAAAAAATGGTCTTACTCTTTACTCCAGAGTTAGCAGCAGGTAACATTTTGTAGACTACCGGATCCAGAACATGGATCGTCTTTGGTGTTTTTAGCAAGGTTGTGCATAATTGTAGCAAGCTTGTTGGAGCTGCGTGTATCATATTTATGCCATCCTCCAAGTCGTTTGTATTGGTTTATATTCTCACGCACATTAATGGCCGCTTCGAAGTAAGATAGGTAGTGTGAGACTTGAGAATGTTTGAAGTGCGGTCTTGCGGATTTGTCAATAGGTTGAACAGCCGCTGCCACTGCGCCACTCGCCCCCACAGCTCCATGCCGTACTGCAGCAGCGCGTGCACCGTCCGTCGTGCGCGTCGACTCTTGGGAGCGTAGATGACAGCCGACTTAGCACGAAGCACGCGCTGGCTAATTTTCTACACAGTTTACCTATGAGTGCGTCCCATGTTAGCGCTTGATTTACTTGAAAACCCAGAAATGGTGCAGTGTGGACTTGTTTAATTTTAACGCCGTCCACTTCGACATCCAAGTTAGGCCCAAGTTAGGCCTATGATGTCCGGAGAGATAAAATTTAACAAACTGTGTTTTGGTTGTATTCAATAACAAGCCATGTTGGCGTAACTAGAGGCACATCCGGCTTGTCACTGACTGAAGTCGTATTTCCAGCATTTTCAGTGCAGTCATTACTACGGCTAAATCATCGGCAATTATAAATATTTCGCCTCCGACAACCGCGCTGGGCAAGTCATTAAGAAGCAGGGGAAACGCAATGTTCGACAGAGACGATCTCTGTCGAGAGGCCGTCCGAGTTTACAGTGCTCGCAGCTCCGACTACAAACTGCGTTCTTTCGCGCCTTAAACTCGTGACCAACGCCAAGGCCGGTCCGGCAATCTCGTAGTGCTTGCGAAAGCCTTCGAGACATCACAGAAGAGCACAGCGAAGGCTTGGTGACGCTCATAAGCATCAAGCACTCTCCGCACTGGCAATCTTGCTAGCTAGGTGGTGGAGCTTCCCACACGGTAAGCAATACTGCCGGTCCGTGAGGGCAGACGTATATTCGCGAGATAGTAAGTGAGACGGGAGCTTTGGCCATTCTCTAGGATATCTGCTTTGGCTGGTATGATGGATATCGGACGATAGAGGCTTGGGTCGGCTTTTCCACATTTGTCCTTGTACAATGGACTCACTTTTGCTTGTTTCATGCGTTTTGTAAATCTGTCAAGTTTAATACATCCATTGAACACAACGGAGCGAGGATTGCTTATCTATTCGGCGATACTGTAAATGAGCCTTATTGAGATATAATATATATCTTTCGTTGGCTTATTCTCTACTCTTTTTTAATAACAATAAAAACTATTCAGATTATTATTATTATTTTACATACAGGCACATACATTGCTTCTGGCCCTACACTAGGATAGCCTGTGTCGTGGCAACCAGAAACAGCGATGTCACAAACGTGTACACACACATCCATTTATTAATTTTTTCTACCTTCCCTGCCTGGATTCGAACCCGGGACCTCTCGCTTAGGGTGCACAGCCTCGACTGCAACACCACAGAAGTCGTCATTCACCATTCGTCATTATTAGTCAAAAAATTAACAAATAAATACCACAAAATTATAAACCTGCGGGAACGGCGATAGCCGATGAAGTATATGCCTTGAAAAATTATCGTGAATATAGGAGTAGTTTGTCATACAAATACAACATACAGACAAGACAATCTCACTAATTCGCGTTAGAAAGCAATTGGTCATAGAAAGTGTGAACGGGCGATCGCTTCGTTCACTGAAGACTTTTAAGAGTCTTTCATCTTCACAATGGTTGATTGTTGCCTCTTATATGCGACGATTGATCCGTTAACCTAACAAAGCCAAGTTGACATTTGCGATTATGGTGTTTGAGTCATCAAAAATAATTAGTTGATAACTACCCAAAGGAGTATTACTTTCTCAACATGGGGAAGAGTGCCTCTGCCACCAAGTATGGGGAAAGAGGTGTGAAGATATATGTTTGTTTACTTGATACCCCTTTTTTATCCAATTAATAAAATAACGTCAAGTGTCGGCCGGATGTGGAGGTCACAACTGCATATATATATATATCCTTTAAAAATGCGCTTGAAACCCGAACTGACACCAGAACTTATAGCGACCGGACAAGAGCCTTAGGATTTAGTGTTAGCTAAGTTTGTTTTGACGTCTTCGAGTTCCACAGAATAAGTAATATACACAATAATAACAATAATAATACCTTGGGCAATATTTACACGCATTGATCTAGCTCCAAACTAGGATTCCCTGTATCTAGGGTGCTAGACAACGATACACATACTTATATAGATAAATATTATACTTAGATAAACAACCATGACTAAGTAACAAACATCCGTTCTCTTCAAACAAATATTTGCCCCCCCCTGGACTCGAACCCGGGACCCTTGGCTTCGTAGGCAGGGTCACTACCGACTCGGCCATTCCGGTCGTCTATAGTATTAATAGTATAGTAATAGTAAATTAGTCAATGAGGAGCTAGTTCTCTTTTCCCCTATCTTCGCAGAACCTCCGTAAGGGCTGTTAAGGCTTCACCTTCACTGTCGTCTACAATCCATGTCTTGGGCTTAATGGGCTTGCTCAGCGTTTTGACTTTGTTAAACAGGTCTTTTGTTTGTGACTTCTTTGCGGGCTGCTCTATCTGCTCACATATTGCATTTATCTGGTCGTCTTTGTCGCTCCTAATAGATCTTCGCACTTCCCTTTGTAACCCCTCTACATCGGCTTAAATTTTCAGACCGTCGTGCTTCAAACTTCTCCTTTCTTTAATCAACGTCTTGCATTGACGCTTCATTGGCTGTTGTCAGGATTACGCATTTCAATTTAATGCATTTATGCTCGCTAAAATCAAAGGGATCCATTTCCATTTGCAAGGCATATAGTTTTGGTTTGATAGCTTTACCAAATTCTATCAAAGCTGGTTTGGTCAGAGGAACGGACTTTGTTGATCGTTTCTTTGTACTTTTGAGACGAAGTTTGAAGTCTGCTACTAAAAGCTGATGGTCGCTGCTACAGTCAGCACCCGGATACGTCTTCCTGTTGGTGATTGTCGATAACCATCTTGTTTGGATCATGACATAGTCAATCTGGTTCCTGTGGAGGTAGATACAGGAGTACCTACCTCCTGGGGCGACCCATGTATAGAGTCTTCTATGGTGTTGTTTGAACCACGTGTTCATGACCGTAAGCTGATTCTCTACACAAAAGTGCAGAAACGTTTCACCACGTTCATGTCTATTTCCTACGCCATAATTACCTACGATTGTACCATTCAGCACGCCACCCTCCGTGTGTACTACCCTACCGCACCCTACAAGAGGACCATTGACACACCCACACCAGCGTAAATAATGAACCTATGAATTCCACGAATTAACTCGGCCCGAGCCCTCATTAACGCGGTCCTTTGTGTCTTGTGCATGTTGGTAGAGTATTGTGTGTCAAGTTGAGTTGTTACTTGGAGGGAAACGCTTTCACATGCCGCCGCCGCCCCGAGAGGGAAAGTGTTTCCCCACGACATTGCCCTTCGAGGCGGAGATCGCCACGGCTACGGTGACTTGCAAAAGACGCGCTATCTATATAGGTTTCACTGAGATAGTCTGAAATACTCGCACTATTTCAGGTTTTGATAAGCCAATTGAATACTATACTTCAATCGTTTGCCTAATCGTTGCTGTCATTGAGACATTTTAGAAATAACGAAAGTCATATATGATTTGATTTTGATCAAATTATCATACTCTTTTCAGGAAATATTTACATATACTCGTAGGTATCCTAAAGAAAGCCATTAAGCCGTCGCATCTGTAGTTGATGTTCGAGTAAACTTAGCCAAAAATACTTCCTTTATTAAACTATATACGACAAAACTAGTCAATTATCATTAGATGACGACCGGAATGGCCGAGTCGGCGGTGACCAGACTACGAAGCCAAGGGTCCCGGTTCGAGTCCCGGTGGGGGCAAAAATTTGTTTGACGAGAACAGATGTTTGTTCCCTAGTCATGGTTGTTTATCTAAGTATAATATTTATCTATATAAGTATGTGTATCTGTATTGTCTAGTACCCAAGATACAGGGAATCCTAGTTTGGGGCTAGATCAATGTGTGTCAATAGTGTCCAAGGTATAAGGTATTATTATCCTGTAAATTTGTCAACCCTTACAAAAGACATCAACGCGTTCGTACCAATATTATTATTCCGTGTCGTTAAAATCTCTTTTTATCTCAGCAAGATATTTTTGCGAAAAAGAGTGTGCAACTAATTAAGTTCGCTGCACCAGCTGAGGAGCATAGACACACATAGATCACGCTCGATCTGATTATCGAGCGCACCCAAAACACAGTTCCCACGTGGCTGCGCGCGCGCCGCTTTGCACACAATTACACGTACAAATAGCAGGGATCGCGCACTGTCTCCCACTCATGTCACGGATACGGATGTAGTGGAACTGAGTTGTGTTTGTAAGTATGTGGCATTGCTATCGGGTGCTCAAAAATCACATCTGTTAATTATTTAAGGCTTTTAATTGATGAAGACCTAGTTGAAGCCAAAACTACATTTTACCATAGTAAAATTACATGTTTTTGTTTTTATTTTATTATTATTTATTCAATTAACGTAATTACACAAGTTTTGCTTATTAATGCTCAACGATTAATAGTACAGTTAAGTGGTTCTTGATACCTTTAGGTAGCTTAAGTTTACTTAAGCTAAAAATTCCTAAAAACAAGTAGAATTATTATAAAAACAAATAACCTGACTGCATTTTTAATCTTTCAGTTTCTTTTTTATTTATGAAACCCTTTACCTTGATACCCCACTCGATAGGTTTTAAAAATGCTAAAGAAATATACATACATACATTATACATACACTCGAAAAACATAACCCTCCTTCTGGCGCAGTCGGGTAATTAGTATAGGAATCAAAATATATAGATATTAATTTAAAAGCACCAAGAAACGTTTAATTATTGAAATTCGATTATTCCTGGGCGTTTCCAGTCCTCTTACCCCTGTAGTTGAAATCGGAGGAAACATTGTTTTTTTTTTTTATTTACTAGAAAATCGTTCAAATCCAGGTCATGGTAATGAGTTTGATTAATGATAAAACCTCTTTAATTATAATCATCAACTCCTCCTGTACTTTTTATTATTGATTTCCAGTGCTTATTGCTTCAGGCACCCCGTAGGCCAATTGGATCACTAATTTTGTAAAGCGGTTTTAGGTAAATATAAATTCACATCACGACTGGGCCCCCCCCCCCCCCCCCCCCCCCCCCGGCAGCGGAACCTACAATTTCACATTCACCTTACTTTTAGAGGAGTAGGATTCAAGTGTGAAAAAGGCTCCTCATCGATGTATAGAAGGCAAACAGAGCAACGTTATTAATATTTTTTTAACGATTAAATAAATAACAAGAACATAAATTGAAATCCGTTGCGAATTGTAAAAAATATATCGTGATATCGTAAGATTCATAAAAGGCTGAATCGGAAATTGGTTAAAGCCATGGGGTGTCATGATTTAAATCTGCACGGAAGAGAGTTGGCATTTGAACCCCGAGTCAACTTCACACGCGCGCTATGAAGAAAGTATATTCTGCAGATTTATGAACGAACTGACACATGCAAGTGAGTTTCTATACGCACTATCCAAGTGTCGAATGTGTAAAAGTGCATTTGGGACGTAATTATGTGAGGTGGAAGAAAATTGCACAGACAGTTCCTAAATTATTTTTGGCGGAACATCATATCGGTGTTCACAAATACGTGGAGCAAACAACGCCGAGGAAAATCCGGTTCTACTCATTTAAACAACTTTCATTCGTGTTGTTCCAAATTTTTACGTAGGTATGCGATCAGAGATCTTAATAGTTGAACATGTGTATAAGCCTAAACCGCTTAAAATATGCCGTATCAGGCACGAGGTATTTGTAGGCAGGCACTTGACCTCACAACAATAACTCATCTCGAATGCTTAGTTGTCTATTGGCAATGAAAGTTGTAGATTTTTTTAGGGCTAGCTTGTTACACAGCTTAGAATTGCGCATTTCTAATAACATAATCATTGAGACATAGACTAGACACTAACTATGAATCTAGACTCTAGAGTCTGTAATAAACTATACGTCTTTGAATTTAAATTAAACACATCACGCTTTCTGTCTCAGAAAGATTGCATTACCTGCCTATCCAAAAATAGCAACAAAATGAAAGCGAAGGCAAAATAACAGGATGCTAATTATAACTCGGATGTGGGCTTCAGTTCCCGCGCAGATTCAGTGAATTCGGCGGGAAACGGATGCGGCGTAGCGAACATTGTCGCACTTTCACCTGCGCACGCACCTGCTGCCTGTATGAGAAATTTGAGAAGGCGCACCCTTCCCCTCCGGACATATTGCTAGTTGAGTGGCTGTTTTGTGTTGCAACAATTGTTTTTAGTGGTGCTTTAGATACGGAATGCGGTGAAAGGGAAATCAATGATGAAAAGTTAGGAAAATTACTTTTAAGCGATTTGAACTTGAGACAAATCTTGAGATAGATTTGTATGTACTTAACACTTTTATGCCAATTATCTACAGCCGACCAGTTGAAGCTGCCGCTGTCACCGAAATCGGTCGGACGACATCATCATCATGCGAATATTACCAAACTATACTTTGTCACACCTGGTTTGAGGACAATAGCGACTTGCCTAAGATGTTAGTTAGACTCGATTCAATACTATAAGTTTTCAATAAGAAGCTAGTAAAAAGCTTAGAAAACTTATCGACGTTTGGTCACAGATATCATGCCTGTAAAATGTTAAAGTTGTCTTTTTGTAACAAATATAGTGTAGAGGCGTGGATAAAATCAGAATAGGAGCTAGAAAGTTGAACGTATTTCTAACTGTTTAATTTTTACCCATATTTTAAGGCGAACAAGTACTCCTTGCTTGGTACAATTTTCAAATTCTGTTTATTTTCACGTTAGTAGTCTCAAGTTCTCAAGTCATTATGCATCATAAATGACTTTTCCTTCAAATAATATTTAGCCAAATTACACATGTTCCTAAAACCGGTGTTTTCTTCCGCAACAGAACTGACAAACTCGATCACTGGGCAATTTCTAACCGGTTTAGAAAACGGCTCGCGCCGCCGGCGACAAGTTGCCCAGTCTATTCTTACGTGCTGGCCTCGTAAACTTGTAAACCATGCTCCCGTCCCTGATCTCGCCCCATAAACATCGCGGCTCCAGAAGAGAGTTTGGAGAGGCAAAAAATGAGGCGTGGTGTTGATTAGAAATGTCGGTACCGGCATGCCGCGTGTGCGAGTTAACACCTTTATGGATGTGATAGTGCATTAAATAGCTAAGCTAAGCTGTGTATGGTGGGAATGTACTTAGATACTAAGTTGTATGTCGTTGTTGTCTCGTGGCCATGGCCATACAACATACGTTGATGGATGAAATGTCGAGGTATCCCATTGAGTTATTATAATACTCGTAAAGGCATTGGGGACAAACATGGAGGAGTCAATGTAGATATACCAATCCACGAGTAATCTGACTCGGTGTGAAAAGGATATCTTTAACGTATGTAACGATTTCGCTGGGAATTATTTATTTATAATTCAACACTTTACAATTCATTCATGCCTATCGAATAAAAAAAAATCTAATTAAACACTGTACTGTGACTGGTTAAAAGCTTCCTCCAAGGATATCCAACTCTCTCTATCGTTGTCCGTATCCGACACCTTCGACCTGCCACTGTCACAATTTCGTCAGCCCATCTGGCACATGGCCTGCCTCGTGCTCTTTTACCATCGCGCCAGTTCACAGATCTCTGGGTGCATCTATCGTCTGTGTATCGAGCTGTGGCCTGCCCATTTCCATTTTCTTTGTGGTGAGAAGGTTAGCGCCTCGGTTAGTTTTGTTTTGTTGCGGATGTCTACATTGTGCATCTTGCCTTTCAGTTTTATATATAACCAGGTAGCTTCTTTCCATTCTTAATTGAGGGTCTTGATTTTATTTCTGGTGTTTTGGTCGTATATGGATGGATTATGAATATGGATATAGAGTTGTTCCTGACGATCGATCAGATCAACTACCAAAATGACGTAACGTTAGTTACCATTTTCACTTACGCTTACGATAAACGTACCTACCTCTTCAAAACAACTAAAGCAAGTAATAAAAAAAATCTTGCAACGCACATCTGGAAATAACGTGAAAGCATCGTCGGAACTCATCTCAGAAGTATGATTGCACTAATTAATATTGTAATTGCTCGCGCGAGCTATCCATCAGTGTAGAAAGTCGGTAAGAACGCGAGCGAGATGCGAACGCGGGCGCAAGAATTCGCGTCGCGCGAACTAGACTGAGACGAGCGAGCGTAGGAATTTACAGCGGACAACATGCGCTTTGTGGAGTATAACCACACCACAATCACTGCTACCGCAAACCATACGAAAAACACCTATTACGCCTAACAATATCTAGTGCGGAAATAACATACTTCCTTTTTTACATTTCAGGATGCGGGATGTGAACCACCGGTAGATTCAGCTTCGTTACCACTGGAGCACCGAGCGGGTGGCGGCGGCGGCTACGGCCCACCCCTCGCCCCCTCGCACTCCGACGACCCCTGGCCCCTCGCCACCCCCGACAGCCCCAAGATCAAGCACCTGCAGGTCCAGTGCGAGAAGACTCACATGCGCGTCAACATCGAGTTCGACCGCCCCTTCTACGGTATGATCTTCTCAAAGGGCTTCTACAGCGACTCACACTGCATGCACCTGAAGCCCGGCACCGGACACCTTAGCGCCACCTTTGAGATCTTCCTCAACAGCTGTGGCATGTCCAGCTCCGGCAGCCACAACGTCGCCGCCTACGGCAGCCCCACTCCGAGCGGCTCCTACGTCGAGAACACGATCATCGTGCAGTACGACCCCTACGTCCAGGAAGTATGGGATCAAGCTCGCAAGCTGCGATGCACGTGGTACGACTTCTACGAGAAGGCGGTCACCTTCCGACCCTTCCAGGTGGACATGCTGCATGCCGTCACCGCCAACTTCCTCGGCGACAACCTGCAGTGTTGGATGCAAATCCAGGTCGGCAAGGGGCCGTGGGCCTCCGAGGTCTCCGGTATAGTCAAAATCGGGCAGACGATGACGATGGTGCTCGCGATCAAGGACGACGAGAACAAGTTCGACATGCTCGTCCGCAACTGCGTCGCTCACGACGGCAAGCGCGCGCCCATCCAGCTCGTCGACCAGTACGGCTGTGTGGTGAGGCCCAAGATCATGAGCAAGTTCCAGAAGATTAAGAATTTCGGACCCTCCGCTTCCGTTGTGTCGTTCGCCTACTTCCAGGCGTTCAAGTTCCCCGACTCGATGAATGTCCACTTCCAGTGCGTGATCCAGGTGTGCCGCTACAACTGTCCCGAGCCCAAGTGCGGCGGACTCGGCGCCGACTACGGCGTGCCGCTTATCGGAGGCAACGCGCTGAGCGCCGGCGAGTATGGGCTCGGCAACTCGCCGCACGCCGAGTACGGGCCGCCGCCGCCTGCGCCGCACGCGGAGTACGGCGTGCCGCCCGCCTTCCCCGACCCGCGCCACCCCGCCGACGCCACCGGCGCCTTCTCGGATAAGCGCGACGACACGGCGCCGCCGCCGCCGCAACCGCAGCAGGCCTCCTCCACGCGCGCGCCGCAGCAACAGTCGTCAGTGTCCGCGCCCGCGCGCGACCGCGACGAAGACGAGCTCATCAACCTGCCACCACCGCCGCCGCCCGGCCGCCGCCAGGTCTACAACACGGTCAAGAGAAAAGACGACGCGCACGGCAACCTGGCGACTCTCGGCGGGAGGCCGCGCTCCGTCGACGACCTGCCCGAGCGGTTGGTGGGTGCGCGGCGGCGGCGCGAGACTGGGCCCGCACCCCGCACGCACTCCGTCAGCGTGGGCGTGAAGGCGCGCATCTACAAGCGCGACGCGCAGGAGATGACGGACGTCAACACGAGCCGCATCATACAGGTGGTGGCACCAGGTGACGTGAACTTCGCGCTCAACAACGCGGCCGCCAACGAGACGGTGGTGATCCAGACGCCCGGCGGCGACCCAGAGACCATCTGCATGTCGGTGCCGTCCTTCGTGGCGGGGCTGGTGATGCTGCTGCTGGTGCTGGTGGTGGCGTCGCTGGTGGCCGCCTTTCTCTTCGTGCGCGTGCGCGCGCTGGACCGCAAGGGAGCGCACGGCGCCGCTGCCTACTACGAGACGGACTACGTGAAGCACGCCAACTAGACAGTGCGCGAGTGACGCGAGAGACGTTGTTCGGTTGTTCTAAGAACTCTTCTCGGATCCAAAGAGCGTGCGCGCTTCGGCCCCGGCCGGGCGACGCCTGGTCCGCCCCCGGTGGCTAGACGCTGGCGCGGCGCCGGCGCTGCCGCGGTCGCGAACGAAGCCCGGTACTGACATGTGCTAAGTTATTTATTAGTTATTTAAATGAGCGTGATGTTATGTTCGACTGGTTAATTTTTGTAAAATATTTTATTCGGTGAAAAATCACTCTCTGTCTGTATTGCCTTATAATATAGTCGATACGTCTGTTGTAATTTTGTAAAGAGTCGTAAGTAAGGAATAGTCCTTAAGTTATATACCAATTAAAAGTGTCGTGTGAGAATCGGCTAGTATTTATTTCGTTTGTTTGTCTAGCTAATTCATTCTTGATAATCAGTGAGAGTAGAAAGCTTTACCGCCTAACCGGACCATCTCCGGATTCTCTGTTCAGATACCGCGTGCTGCCGTGTGTCGTTGTGCCGAGCAGCAGGCCAGCATCTTCATACTTGTCGTAAAAGCGTGAGAAACTCGCTGTATTGTTACAGATACTTGACGAGCAATGTATGAACAATAAAGATCCCACGACTCACTTAAAAATAGTGCAAATATGGACACAAAAACACATCGATGTTTCATGAGATTAATAAGCATATCAGTTTATTACAAAAATATATAAATATGCAACTACTAAATTAATCAATAACCTACTAAACGTAATAATAAGTTATGTTAGAATAAAAAAGAACTTTCTAGAAAAACTAAATCAAAGTCATCTAAGAAATTTCCTATTTTTAAATTACATTACAGGCGGATAAAAGTAACTTGTTCTAATTCTGAGACACGGTATCTCATTCTCCGGATACACAAACTGAAACTCAAGTTGGGAGCAAATTAAATGTCATTCTGGCGCCGTCATTTCCCTAATTATAAGTGGCAATTAAACTTTGAGTTGGAAGTTGGGCATCTGGGCTGAGTTACATAATTAACTGAATATGATTTAGGTGCGGTATTTATAGTTTTCCTCTGATATTCGTTCCTTAGTCTTCGTGTGAGGGTATGATTCTGCTTTGCCATCTTTTCGACTGGAACGAAAGAAACATTCTCGATTGGATATTTCCTCTACGGTACATGCGCGTCCTAATCCGAATAGCAACAACGGTACACTTATCATCATTTATACGTAAGCGAAACACACTGGACAGCGATTGGAGTTAATACGTGTTACTTGGTCAATTTTCCGGTGGGATAGATCTTACTGACACGTGATACACGCAAGGCCAAAGTCTGATAGAGACGTACATCCCATAGGCTAATCGACCAACTAATAACTCACTGTATAGGATGCACGAATAATTTACTCATCGAAAACCTTAGCGAGTTGAGCTGTCAGTGACTCATGGAACAATGAATCTGATATCATTTCATCTGAACTCGCATATTTTTTTACGGCAACAGATATAATGACCACCAAAATATTTTTTTACTACCCAAAATGGGTAAATGATCACCAATAGTTGCAGAAAATATCAGGCCAAAATACTGTGGTAGCTTTGGTGAAGGGTGTAAGGTTAAGTCGTGTAAGGTTGAACATGTAAAAACAACAAAGAATACTTAAAACATAAACTTAAGTACTGAAAACATAGAAAGTAGTTTGATGATCATTTATCCAAACACAATTTGTCGTTTCGAATTTATTGATAGAAAAATAGGTGCATATTTGGTGATCGTTTAACCATAAGCCATTTTTAATTCTGTCTGGTAATCATCCGTGCCTCCTATGCCCTTTAAAAGCCTATCGAAACACAACACCATCTTCTTGCAGTTTTTCTAGCATACGTCACTCGTAGATAAACATTCATTCAGATGATGCATTCATTTGCTTGATGGAAGTTTCTTCAAGACGTGGACTGGAGCCATTCACTCAGCACCAATCGACTTGCTGCTATTAAAGCTTATAAGATAATTGCATGACACACTGAATATTACATACAGACAAAGCTATGCGTCTTTCTACCAGTTGTTGTTCCTGTTCGAAGCGAAACTTAAGGAGTAGGAGATTAACGCAGCTCTTCCCCCTATTTTCAGTGTCGCACCATAACTTTAAAATCTCCGATTCATAACCCTTATGTTAACCTTAAGGTGGTACCCAAGATAGAGGCTCTGCCTAGTAAGGGGGCTACAATTAATAGTAACTGCAGTTTATCATATTATAATTTCGAAAGTAAAATGTTTAAATGAACAACTCTCATTCATAATATTATTTTCATGAGGTTTTGGACAGAATAAAAAGTTCATAATGCTACTTACAACATGCGACACTTACTTCTGCAGGCCTGGAGAGTGCCGGTGAACCATCTTCAAAGAGTCGCTCTCTTGTGCGCGGGGAGGTGTGCGGAGTGCAGGGAGGGGGTGCTCCTGCGCGCGGGAGAAGGGCGGCGGTGTGGAGCTAGCGGGGATCTGTATGGAATGGGAGAAGATTAATTTATCTTGATACTCTTATTGTTGGGTATTGCTTTCGTGTCGATGGATCAAATTGTTTCAGCAACGTTGACTGGTAAGATGTTTTTCTAACCTATCTGTTCATCTTTGAAGTAGACCGAATGGAGGAGTAGGCTGTCTCACAAAAGTGTCACGCCGAAACTTATGTGATTCTTGGTTTGACTTCTACTTGCAAGTATTTAAAGCTGTAGTCTTATTATGTATACCTGATATCACTCGCAACACAGGTCAGATTGATATTCGACCAATGAGGCTACCAATTATGTAATCCTTACATCTGGGAATTTCTATCGGAATCCCTTTCAAATTGACAAATTGAGATCGGCTACAAAAGACACGTCGTTTAAAATAATCGTGTTTTGTTGGTCGATTTGTCAACTGCGATTGATATTCTTGAATGTCCGTGCCGCTGCACGTACATCCAAGAATTTTTTGTTGCTCCCCTCCCTCAAATATAGCGAGGGGGGTGATGGCTGGTGCACAAGCCATACTCGTGAACGGGTGCTGCTTCGGGGGACTGGTCCAGTATGGTTTCTCATAAGTTATGTTCATTACAGCTTTTGTTTCTTTTTTATTTATTTTGTTGAATTGTTATTTTGAGACATGTTATTGGCGCTAATAGATACGATGTTATAATATTGTCATTAGATTACGTATATGTGTATTATTGTGTATTATTATGTATATTGTGGCATAGAAAAGGCGAAAAAAAAAATACATCCCGCTGAGAGAACATCACCATCTCTGACCCCCCGTATTTCCGAGGCACTGGTAGAGATAATGGAGTTTCAATTTCCTGTGAGAGATTCAGCCATAAATCACCACTTGAAAGGGAAATTTCCTTTGCCAAACTCAAACCATAATCAGTTACTTATTATTATTAGTTTAGTATAATATATTTGATTTACTTTTATTTTTCTCCAAGTATATGACACATCAGTGTTTGACTTGTAAAACTGCAATAAACGATGTGTTTTTGAGTTTTGAGTTTTCAGAGATTACATAATAATAAGGCTACACGTGTCGCATAAGCAAAGTCTTAATAACAAACAGCTCGTAGCATGTAATTGAGGTCAGCAGCCGTAGCATGTAATTAAGACATAAGGAATTTGGTTCGCTTTTGTAAAATGACCCATCACAAGAGGATAATTTGACACGAGCTATCTTTTATTGCGGCTGCTTGTTTTTGAGATATTTTGAGGGTTTTTTTTAAGCGATTGAATTTCCTAGGTGTCCGAATTACATGATAAGGTTACCTACTGATTGGTTGATTTTTCAATGCAATTGATATCAGAATTACGTAGTAAGGTAAGGTAAGGATGGCACTTCGCTTAAAGCGTCGTAGCCGTAAAGCTATGTCAGAGGCCCTAATAGAACTTCTGACAGATCGGCCAGTCCACAAGCCCGAAACCCTTCTTTCAACCCACACAGAGCCAGCGTGGAGTACGGCTCAATCTTACTCGATTTCGAGTAGTGGTCTGCCGCTCTGTCTCCCCACAGAGCGGCAGACCACTACTCGAAACTGGTAATCCTACAGGCGCTCACCCGGCTTGTCGGGCGTGCCGGCGGAGGCGGCGTGCGGCGCGGCGTGGGGCGCGGCGTGCGGCGCGGCGTGCGGCGCGGCGGCAGCGGCGGCGGCTTGCGTGACGGCGCACTGGATGCTGTTCGCGGCGTTGAGGAGCAGCCGGCAGAGCTGGCACACGCTGCTCGTCGCAGCTGGACAACATATATGTTACCAAACGACGTGGCAGAGAGACAATGGGGGAGATTACGCAAAACTTTTTGGCAGGGGGACTGCATTCATCTGAGGATTGAAACTTGATAAACATTCTCAACAGCGACAAAGAGTTTCATTCATGTGTAGTTCTATGGGTTTCTAGATACTGACAATTCATTTCTGTGATGAACGAAACTCTTTGCTTCCTTACTCTGTGTTTATTATCTGCAAACTTTTAGCGCCCTCTATGTGGAATTTATTTCACAGTTTGCTTCTCCATTGTTCCCACGTTTTGCCTTTAAACGGGAATCCGTAAATCCAGTTTTTGGTTGACAAAAGTACGGTTTTCGACGTCAAAATTATTGAATTGAACGAATAATTGTGAGCGACTATAAATCTCAAAAACCATCATTATTTCAAGCAACTCAAGATACCACAGGAGCGTTGGGATTTGGTGTTATTCAATAATCCTTTTTTCGTGACAGGGAGCACATCGCCGCAGGTAGGGAGATTGAAGGTTCCTCACGATGTTTTCCATCATCGTTTAATCAGCTTCACGTAATTTCGACGCTTGCCGTAGTGGTCGAGGTTCCACCTCACATACAAGAGGGCCCGGGTTCGAATCCAGGCCGGGGAGCAAGAAAAAAACCGTATTGTGGTTATACCATAGATAGTGTAATTAAAAGGCGAAGTTGTTAAGCAATGGTTAAGTTAGTGGGTGGTTATTTAAAAACAAATGCTAGCGCAAATACGTTTGACCCCGGAGTTCCATATCGCGTAGGAGCGCTGTAAAAACTACATGTGTTTGTGTAAATATAAGCGTGTAAGGTCAATAGTAATGGAACATAGAGTCACGCCTTTTCCCATAGGGGAGGCAGAGGGACAATTGTTTCCATGTTTAGCCAGTTATTCGACGAGCGAAGCGAGCCATCACTAGGCCACAATCCAGCACGACTTGTGGTGCACTTTATCAAGAAACTCAAACCTACAGGTTCGAGCTTTGACAGAGTATCTAATGTTCGTGTTGTTTCCCCGAATATCATTAAAATCTCACGCTGGCGCTACCAAAGAATATTCAAACACAGACTATAGCTATACTGTACAATAATTGCCATTGTCCATAGACAAGTGTTCTCAAGAGACATCACCTTCCTTTCGCTGGCCCTTACAAAACAGCGCTATCTGCTAGTTAAATAGTATATTTTCGTGAATGGGACCTAGCCTTTCACCGCGACAATGGAGATATGAAGATAAATGGCTATAAACCTACAACAAAACCGTCAGCACCTGGGTCGCGGTGTGTACAGTCGGGCGTGGGGTCCGTGGGGTCCGCGCGGGCGGGGGGGACGTGGGGGCGGTCCGTGTGAAGCTTGATGTTGTTTCGCACCAGGTGGGGCTTGATCTCCTCGAACCAGACGTCGCAGAGCTGGCACGACAACGGAGGTTAATTTATATAGTGGAGTAAGGGACATTTTTGTGAAACACTAAAAAAAAATGCCTAGTAATTTAAGTTTGGGGAAAAAATGCATGAGGAAGCAGTTGATCTATTAAACAGAACTGGGTTTATGCCTTGTTTATAAAATTAGTTACTGGCTTGGTCAGAAAGTGACGCGATACAGAAAGCAACCGAGATACGTATTTTATATCATTCTTGGCAACCATTACGTTCTTTGTTGTTGCTGTATACAACCAAGAGGTAGTTAGTTCGTATTCTTCAAGTTCTAACTACAGATTGTTGAGTACTTACGCTAAGTAAAGCATTCTCCAGATCATACCGCACGCTCTTAGGTAACTTATTACTTTTAGCATTTGTCTTCAGTACAGCTTGGCAGTCTCCAGTGTGCGGAGCCCCGGGCCCGCGCCCCAGGGGCTTCGCCCTGCCGCCGCCGGCGCCTCCGGCAGCCGCTGTAGGCGCCCTGATACCACGCATTTGAGACATCGCCAATATTTCACGACACCAATATTGAGCGATCGATTGAATTGAAAACCAACGCGTAAATGTCCCACTAATAATAACGATGAATAACTATCAAAAGCAGCTAAATATCCTGTACAAAATCAATAAAACATGATATAAACGCTATAAAAATAGTGCGACCATAGTTTTATAAATAATGATCTTGACGTTTAAAATTTCAATTGCACACGGGATTTTTTATTTTTTAGTAATGTCTGAATTTTTGAGACTTTTTGGACAAGAGCTCTCGCAGATGAACGGCGATGGATGATGTGATTTTGAAGACGAACACGCATTTTTGCAGTCGTTTCTTTACATATTTATCCACAATCTTCATCATATAACCGCCAGCGGCGCTTAACGGTCCGGTTTTGTGGTACTTAGTTATCGTCGAGTCAATGAGGGTAGTTTGAAAATACTCGAGTTATGGACTCATATTTCTTCAACAGCAAATCATAAAATATTAAGCGTTAAACGTACTTACATTCCACGCAATCCATATAAGAAAATGAGTTTCACCACTTTTAAGACCATTCTGTTCGCCAGCGGATCAGCAGTGCTATGCGGAATAACCTACAACTACTTGAAGAAAACATATCTGTTCAAGAAGCTCGAAAAACAATGCGAATCGGCTCTCAACGAGGTCCTCTTCTACGGAGTTGAAAAAGGAGCGGGTACAAAGCAGACAGGTCTCGACAATCTCTTCTGCATCTACTACGTGATGCTCCACGCCAATCGATCTATAGACGTGTGCATGCCCAGCCTCATCAGCGAGACCATCACCAAGTGCCTGATGGATGTCCAATCAAAGAATAAAGTCAAAATCCGAGTCATAATCCACAAGTCAGAAAAATACGAGCAAGTCTTGGAGCTGGCTGGACAAGGGATCGAAGTTAAGGTGGTCGATTCTTCAGAGGGTTTGGAGCATGAGTTCATACTGCTGGATGCGTGTAAAGACATGGCTGATGCGGTAGCCCTGATTGGCTCCCTGGACTATGAGGTGCAGAGGGTGAACTGCAACCGTGACCATACGCTGCTCACTTCGGAGAAGAAGGTTGTCAGTGCTTTGAGGAAGGAGTTTGAAAGAGTCTGGGAGTCGGTTGAATGCAACATTGAGGAAGTCGAAGATAGTTTTAAAGCTGATAATGATGTGGTGGAAGTTGTTACTGAGTTGTGAATCTAATGATATAATTTATTATTTGTGTTCGTTATGCTGAGTTTGTATTAAGAATCTCTAATAAGTGAGGTTAATGAATGTACGAAATTTTAACAATAAAAGTCTGCAGGTAACAAAAATATTTGGATTTTATTTCAGTTGCGTATTAAGGTCTCAACATTAAGGCTGTCTTGCATCAGACTTTTAAACATGGCCTATTCCACATGGGCGCGTTATATTTATTTTGCGTTTATACTCCATTCAGCGGCCGCCAAAAGTCTGCTGCAAGCCGGCCTAAAAGTATTTCAGTAAAGCCTACTTCGAAGTTAATACTTTGATTGTCATACATAATGTAGGACATTTAATTTTGTACTCGAGTGCTTCTTAGCCTAACACACAAAATTGACAAATAATTGTGAAAATTAATCAAAATCATTCAAATTTAACCATACAAATTGCGTATTATCTTAATAAAATCAAGCACCTATGGTGCTACATACAATTCACATAATTACAGAATACAATAATGTCGTTACGTAATAGTGTCTGAATAGAAGCCTCCTTCATTCATCAATCGTCATACACATAAATTAAGATTATATTCATTACAATAACTAGACTGCAAACACTTCATTAACTTAAATGTATTTTATTGACTGATTGGATAACACTTACAAGCGTATATTAACCTATAACTAAAATCAGTAGATACAGTACATTCTAACATCACAAGTCATTTGCCTTGGTTTTGCTTTATAAATACGAGATCATCAATAGCGAAACTGAGCGAATGACGCACCCACCACGTATGATGAGATGGTTTCCTGAAACACCTTACCCTAATGAGCTAAGGTCGAAATAACTATACAGCACTATAGAATCTTTACAAGTTTGTCGATTCCAGAGACCTCACAACGTTAGTTTGACGCCATCAGAATTACACACAGACAGAGTATCAACTATTCAGCGAATAACTTTACTTTTGACAGCTCTAAAGCCATACATTATTGACGTCTACATTGTTTTTATTAAAACTCATCGCCGTTAAGTTATCTATAGAAAACAGCTCTCAAAAAAATAGGAAAAAGCTATATCCAGAATTCCCCGCATTAATAATTTTTTTTGATAAGATTGACGTAATAGTTGAGTATCGAAGTTAGCTGTAACGCATTCTACAATGAATGCAATAAGGAAATGCCAAAAGTAAAATAAAGGATTGCACGTTGGTAAATCGGCTATGTGCTCACAACGGCTGATAGTGAGTGGCCGAGACGGTTCCGTTTCCATATCCGTTTACTATCGATGTGACGTAACGTAACCTTTATATACAGCACATTCAATGCTTCCGGCCCCACACTAGGATACCCTGAGTCGTGGCAACCAGAAACAGCGACGCCATCACACATAAACATCCAAGACCTTCGGGACATCTCGCTTGTGAGGCAGAGCCTCGAGCCGCAACGCCCCAAGAGGTCGTCTAATGGATATGGAAGCGAAACAGTCGGCCGCTCACTGGCTGCCCAACAAGAACTGACTATAGTGGAGTCATTCTTAGAAGTCGCATTTGACATATGTCAATAGTAGGGACAGAGCAATGCGTCAGTCACCAGTCTCCTTGTTTCGTTTAGAAAGGGAAGGGAGTCTGACGCATCTACTACTGACAGATGTGAAATGCGCCTTCTAATAATGGCTCCAGTTTAACTTAAGCGTATCCCATAACTAGTTGCAAAAAAACTGCCACTTTTCCATGGCTAGTATTTAATCGCACATCAAAAATACTTATTTTCACAGCAAAAAAGGATCAGAAAAATATTTTTTTGTGTTTTAAGTATTTTTGTTGTTCTTACATGTTCAACCTAATACGAAGGATAAAGGGGGCTTCGCTTCACTCACCCCTTTTACCCTTCACCTAAGCTACCGCAGTATTTTACCCTGATATTTGCTGTGAAAATCAGTATATTTGCTGTGCAAATAATTTTTATTGATGTGCAGTTTAATATTTCCCCTTTTCCATTTGTCATACGCCGCGTTCGCACTGAACGGTACAGTTGCATACGCTTTTCTCTCGGTTTTAATCTACTTACGGCCTGGTTTTCAGGGCGCTGGTTAAGTTAACAAATTGGTTAAACTACTGATTTCAGTCAATCACGTGCCGCTATTTTGAATATTAGCAGTACGTGATTGGCTGAAATCAGTTTAACCAATTTATTAACTTAATCAGCGCCCAGGAAACAGGCAGTTAGTGCTGTACACTGCGACGATTCAGATTCAGCGGTAACTAGGAGCTGTGGCGAGCGCGACTGACTTGGTGGTTTGTGGCGAGCGCGACTGAGTTGGTGGCTTGTGGCCAGACTGCGTCTCGAACTTTTGAGCGTTTAGACGAGTGTGCAGATGTCGCAAGCCAGGATAAAGATTATGTTTTCACTAGTGGGAAAAGGATGGGAAACACTAGCGTCTCGTCAAACCGATTAAAAGCCACCCCCATTCGATTGTTTTTATCGCTTACGCACTTAGTAAGAATATATAAAGGATTATAGGCAAATATGTAAGAACCATGTTACCCCCCTCCAATAAATATGAAACACATTTTGTTTAAGCTTTCGATACCTGGACTTATGAGCCATCGCAATTTTTAACCTCGTGCCATTTTAATAAAATTCAAAACCTATAGGTAACGGGAAAATGGCGTCATCTCCCAGGGCCTAGATAAGTGGTTAAAGGACTAATTCATGAGAACAACAGTGTTTGGTATGACATCGATTCAAAATGATCGGAGTCATTCCATGTTGAAGTGTACGAATCTTAACTGCGAAGTCTATCTCCTGACAATCAATGCCACACATAATACACGATTTAAAAACAATATACTTACGGCACTTACTAATTATTATAATTTTGAAACTGAATATTTTTTACCCGTATTTATTTTAATTACTAGCTGACCCGGTGAACTTCGTATTACCTAAATTTGATTGTATAATAAGTAATATAGTACATACCCCAAAGTGTAGTGTCGGCGAGAAAATTAGTAATCAAATAGTTGGTCGTTCAATAGAAGTCGTTAGTAATTTACTTGTCGATAAGTGAAAAAGATCCGCTACTGTCGCCATCTATCCTTTTGCATAGTAACTATATGCATCGCACAGCTGTGGAACATAAAGCCCGCAATCTAAAAGAGGTTAAATGTATTAACCTAATTAATCAATGGCAAAGGAGTTTGAATCATCTATGGCAACCTACGCCATCTAGCGAAAGGAACCTGAGACTTCTCCACTTCCCATATAAAACATTATTTAATTTTTTGGCTGTTTCTCTGCATTTTTCCTTATTCTCTTTTTATTTAAACCTCCTACGGACTGAGGAGAATAAATGTGAACAACAATTATTCAAACTGGTCGGGCCATTTTAGAGATTTAGTAAGACTAACGTTCAGCGATTCATAAGTATAGATTTTCTCGTAAAAAACATTATTAACTACATGGTTTTAGGTGAAACGAGTCTTTTATAAACGGCCAAAAAATACTACTGGCGTAACTATGAATTTTATCATTCATAATTGTATCTATGACACCGGCACGTACAGACGCTTCCTAGCAGCGTCCGCGACGATGCCCTGTAACAGAGCAACGACCTAGTTATCGAATACCGATACCGCCGTGGCTGTACCAGCCAAGCGCGTGGACACCATCTTCGAGAAGGAGCTTTTCGGCATGGTGCAACAGCAGCTGGACGTGATTGGCGAGCTCTCCTTGGAGCAGATCTGCTCGACCAGCTTCAAGGAGGCTGAGATCGCCGCCGCCAAGACCGTGCTGCACGAAACCGCCATCACCACTGTGCGCCTCGTGGCACGGAGGGGTGCGAGCGGCGAAAAGGTGACATTCGACCACGTCGACGTCACGCGGCTGCTGAAGGACATCGTGCGGCTGCAATCCGACGTCACCGAAATCCGAGGCAAGTTGGAGGCTTCGGAAGGCATCTGCGCTGACCTCAAACGTGAGTTGTCGGTATTGCGTCATGCTGAAACCTCGCAGCCGACGCAGCAGATCGCCGCCGCGTGCGACGAAATTAAGCCGGTCAGCAAAAATGCCAGTACTGCAACTGACCTAGTTACGCGGGTTGCCAAGCCCGCGCCGACACATACCGCTTCGCCTCGTGACGTCACGAAGCCGCGTCAACCAGCACCGGATGCGGTTTCTTCTGGTACTTGACTTGATGATCTTCTCACACCCCTTCCAGGGTGCGGGGTTGCGGTCCCGGGGCAATGACCCCCTTCCGCGGAGTCTTCCGCTGGCCGTGACTACGGCCAGGTCATTGGGTGGCTGAGGTGTTCTTCGGGTTGTGTGGCCTCAATCCAGGGGTGCTGCCGGCTCGGCAACCAGGTCTCGGGGTAGGCGGCGACGGTCAGGCGGGCGCGGGTGGTATGGCGCCAGGTCTCGCACGAGCGGGTGTTGAGAGCCGTCCGCTCGTGCGAACATGTTCGTTGCCAGCCTCTGGACGAACTTGTCCAGTGTCTCCAATCCTAGGTCCCTTGCGATCGTTGCGTTTCTCACGTAGCGAGGCGCGCCGACGATGGTACGCAAGGAGAGGTTTTCTTGGGCCCGGAGTCTCTTCTTGTTGGACTCCGAGCAGAGGGCGTACCATGCCGGCGAGGCATACGTGAGGCGGGACCTGATGTACGTTTTATAGATCCCGAGCTTCGACCGCAGGGGGAGGCCGGAGTCCAGGAGTGGACGAAGTTTTGCCCGTGCAGCCCGAACCTGGTTTACGACGTTGTCGACGTGGGTCTTCATCGTGAGCCGGCGGTCTATGGTGACCCCCAGATACTTCACTTGGTGCAGCCACCCAATGCCCTTCCCTTGGAGTTGGGAGTGGTGGTGGCAGGTTGCTCTGGCCGGTGATCATCGCCTGCGTCTTCCCGACGTTGACGGAGAGCCTCCATTTGGCCAGCCATTTAGGCAGGGTGTCCAGCGTGCGTTGCATTTTGACGGCGGCGTGGGGTGCTTTGTAGGACGACGCATAGTATGCTGCGTCGTCAGCGAAGAGGGCCAGCTGTACACCAGGGCCAACTGGGATGTCATCCGTGTATCGGGAGTAGCAGGCGGGTGAAAGACAGGAACCTTGTGGGACGCCGGCTTCGATGGGGCGGGCTTCTGACACGGCGTCTTCCACCACCACTCTGTAGTGGCGACTCCGTAGGAACGAGGCCACGACGCGGGTGATTCGTCGTGGAGCTGGGGACGTCGACAGCTTGTACAGCAACCCCTCGTGCCATACTCTGTCGAACGCCGTTGATGGGGAAGGCTTTATCCTGGTCCAAAACAGGAAGCGCCGCTCCAGACGCAGCCGCAATCAGCGTGGCACAGCCCCCGCCGGTGAGTGCAGCATAAAAACAGCCGTTCCCACCGCTCAGACTTAAATTTCAAGGATCGACGTGAAAATGACCTGCGAGGACGTTGAAGGTCACATCCAGGAAACTTAAAAGACAGGAAAGCTGAAGAAAAATCCACCGTCTGGTCTCATGGAGTCGAAGGTACAGATAGAGGTTTTGGAGTCAGAGAGACCCAAGGAGTTCGGGTGCCGGCGGACCTCAAGACGATGTTCTTGGCCAAAGCTGGCCGGAGGGCATCGTTTACCGACGCTACAGGGAAGCCAGAAACAAGAATAAAATCAGCCCTAGCTAGGTCAGATAATATTTTGTGTGTTTTTATAATAAATTATGTATCTCTGGTTGTAAGGTATTTATAGATATGGGTTTTTGTTAACCTGAAATAATGATTATTATTATTATTTAAAATGATATCACTTGTATACTTTTTTGCAGCAAATTATGGGATAGGCCTTAGCTACCTTGGCTTTGTTCTCATCACGAGGGCTGCCTGTTTCGCGTCTATAGAAATTTGACACAGCCCTTGTTTACGGCGATTCAAATTTGTAAAGAAAGTGACTTGACAGACGGACTGTCAGCCGTCATGAGAACAAGGCCTAACAAAATCTACTCGCTTATATCCGTACGTAAACATATACGGCCTTACTAATAAAAGAAGTTATTCACTGTGCAAATTATACAGTGTTTTGTCTTGCTTTGCCATTTATAACATTTACTCGATGTACGAAAAGGACAAAACACTGAATAAGTTAAACAGTGAATAACTTTTTTATTAGTTAGTTTCAATCGTCGAATCAGCCTGACCTCAGTATGAAGCGACACAAATTCACCTTCATTAACGTTTTCCTAACTCATGCACCCGCAGCATGCCGGTTGCGGCGCGGTTTAATGACGGGCGCGGCGCGGGTTATGCCGGGCGCGGCGCGGGTTATGCCGGGCGCGGCGCGGGTTATGCCGGGCGCAGCGCGGGTTACATATAGCGAATAGCTCTGTCTCTCACTTTCACACACACAGTACACAATAACACTGTCCGAGAATATAATAAAAGAGTAAATACCACATCACTGAAAGCACTAGAGCAACAGATAACAGTTGATGAGCAGCATGAGCCGCGTCGCCGGATCCTATCTGCCCGCGGGTCACATGTCCACCTCCACGTCGCTGACCTCCCCCTGCGAGGGCGCGGAGGGCGCGGAGGGCGACGAGGGGGAGGAGGGCGAGGGGGAGGAGGGCGAGGGGGACAGCTCGTCCGACTCCTCCTCGTCCATCATGATGGCGGCAGGCAGGGAGGGGGAGATGTCCTGCAGCTGCCCGGTGTACACTGGAACGTGACGTCACGTGGGTGAAGAGACACGAAACAAATCTTTAGGTGTTTGTGTTGAGCTTGAGCCCAGGTTTGTTAAGATCTTGTAAAACGCAAGTACAACATTACAAAATCTTGGACTTTACAAGCATATAAATTCGCATTAAAGCTACATTCAACAAAATAGAGCAGTAACATTGGCAAGTAAGAATGATTAGTATAAGGGTAATTTTTAAGCGTATGACCGTCAATCCAGTTTTTGATTGTGATAGACAAAATTACTGAATTGTGCGTAAATTCTAGAAATATGAATAACAGCAACTTGAAAACCTACACTCGAGTAATTCAAAATATAACACGAGCACGGGATTTTGTTGTTCTTACATGACATGCAACCTAACACAACATAATGGATAAAGGCCATGAACGATGTTCGCGTTGTACAATATTTGCATATGTTTTTGCTAATATTTAGTAATTCCGCTGTACATGGTCATTCGCTCAATTTTTTTTTTATTTACTCGATTTATTATTCCCCTTATTATAATGTGTAAAATCACACGCTACGAGATGAATTAAATTTGACATTTGCAAACGAAATAGAATGAACGAGGTGAAGACTAGAGGAGGCGAGCGCAGCGATGCCCCCGAATAGTCTTCGTGTAAGGTTGACATGTAATAACAAAAGAAACGTTAATTCTAAACCACGTCGGTATGGTTCACTATCTGTCGATAGTTGATCAACAAACACGTTAGTTTATCAACTAACGGTTTCGACTATCTTTCGGTGACAAATACTGTGTGAATCTTCATAAAGTGGACATAACGATCTGGGTTGAAGAAAATCGAAATTCATCGACAAAAAAAAATGTCAGCCCTCCCTAAAAATATATAATATTGAAATGCACTATCTGGGTACGAACTGACGCCATGCGAGGTCTCCGAGGCCTGCACGAAGCGATCACGCAGGAAGTTAGGTAACGAGGGTTCCACAAAATATTATAGAGGAAACCCAGGATATGAGAGTCCCGTCGAAGCCAAATCAGTAGCCACTTCAACTTCCTGCGATGTTGAGATACGTGGTCATACTTGCGCAGTGCGAAGATGAACCGAATCCCGAGATTCGAACCCAGGATCGTGAGGTTCGTAGGCAGGGTCACTTCACTACCCGCTAGGCTAAACCGGTCGTCAACTTAGCGCGATTTCTCTTAGCCATGAGACGCTTGATATCATCGTTTAGCCAGAGAGCCAGGAAGTGTTTCACCCTAACTTTCTTAATGGGAGCATGTTTGTCGTAAAGTCCCAAGATAATTGCCTTATAGTTGTGGATTTTGTCGCCAACGTTCTCGTTCAAGATGACAGGGGACCAATCGACCAGTGAGACATCAGACCTAAGGGACTCCAGATCTATGCCTTTGTAGGTTCGAGTATCTATGAATTTGGTTCTGCTCTTCGGAGACCTAATCGTATAGGAAAGGTAAATGAGATCGTGAAAGGAAAAAGGAGAGTTAAGTTTACCGTGAGAGGCAACCTTATCCAAGTTGGAGACGATTATGATGTCTAGAAGAGAAGTAGAGTGTGTGTGTGTGTGCCCATGCGGTTGGAAATGAGTGGCCTCAAAAGGCAAGATGTGGAGATTGAATGAATCAACTATGAACGTGAGTTTGGCAGAGGGGGAATTGTTTTTGAGGAGACAGGTGCTGAAATCACCAGGAATGAGAGTGTCGTCTTAAAGTGGGGTAAAATCAATAAGAAGAGATTCGAAGGTGTTTAAGTAATCAACCCGAAGAGAGGGACTATAGAGGACACCAAGCAGCACCTTATTGTGGTGAAGACCAATTTCAAGGAAGAGATATTGAGCAGACTCGGAGAACTGATCACCTTACACTCAATTTCCGCACGAAAGCAAACAGCGACGCCTCCGTCTGCTTTTCCGTTTCTGTCGTTTCTGTATAACATGAAGCCTGGAAGAGAGTACAGGGATGAAGGGATTGGAGGCTTAAGGAAAGACTCAGTGACAAAGATGCCGTCCACACGTTGGTCACAAAAAGTCTCGATGAGATTGGAGTAGCTAGTGTGAACGCTTTGAGCATTGATTTGCTCTATGATCAGATTTTTACCTGACCTGACCCACCAAAGATAGTCCAAAATATTTTGTTACCTTACGATTATGATTTCTGTGCAATAAAGAATATGAATTTGAGTACATACCTTTAATGGTGGAAGACTTGAGATCAGTGTGGAAGTTTAGCGTCTCCTCCATGGCCTCCATAGTGAGTGTGTCAGTGTCGAGGCTGTCCATGGAGCCGGAGCAAGACGGTGAACTGTCTGTGTTCGCTAGCGTCAGCAGATGCAGACCCTCGAGCTGCGGAATGTGTGGCCGAACCTGGAGTAGGATATCATTATTTATGTTAACACTACGTTGATGTGAGAACCATCAAGATTATGACAGTAATTATTTATACCTCTATAAATGTTTGACATTGTGGCTAAATGCCACATGGTTTTATGGTACTCAATGTGTTAATAGTGTTTGTCATAATAATTGTTTTTTTTACTAACATAAGCTCTATATAATATGCAGGTTATAAAAATGTGAACTTCATACCTTCATCCCATCAGGTCTATGAGGGTTCCTGCATCCTTTGCACTTGCACTCTGTACAAGGCTTGCTCTCCACATAGCACGGACACCGCTGTCCACAGCACGTGAGTTTCCCAGGAGTGGCCGTTGCATTTCCACATCTGCATCCTTTCCGTTTGCTGCTGGCAGAACTACGCGATCTGTTCGAGGGCTTCTTGAAACCTTGGCTTGCCTGTAAGCATTCAATAAATGATATTACTTTTGTTGCATACCACTGTCCATGGACAAATCATTTAAAAAAAACGGCCAAGTGCGAGTCGGACTCGCGCACAAAGGGTTCCGTACCATTATCTATAAAAACGGCAAAAAAGCACATTTGTTGTACGGGAGCCCTCCTAAATATTTATGTTATTTCAATTTAATTATTTATTTTTAAAGTGAGTAATATAACTCAATATTCTATGAATATTTCAGGCGTCTACCTGTTGCCGTTATCAATTTCGAGCAAAATAATCACGTTTGTAGTATGGGGTAGTAGAGCCCTTAAATCTTTGTTTTATTTTATTTTCATTATTTATTTTTATAAATGTTTGCGTAATAAATTGTACTCATAACCACGCTTTGGTTTCTTTCATTATACCTTAATTACCCGATTATTGACGACCCGAATGGCCGAGTGACGCCCCGAATGGCCGAGTCGGCAGTGACCCTGCCTACAAAGCCAAGGGTCCCGGGTTCGAGTCCCGGTGGGGGCAAATATTTGTTTGATGAGAACGGATGTTTGTTTGGTGATGGTTGTTTATCTATCTAAGTATAATATTTATCTATATAAGTATGTGTATCGTTGTCTAGTACCCAAGATACAGGGAATCCTAGTTTGGGGCTAGATCAATGTGTGTAAAGTGTCCAAGGTATTATTATTATTATTACCGTGTGACCTATGGATTATATGATTAACTTAGCAAGGTTGAAACGAAACGCGATTGAAAAAATGTTGATTAATGGTCTAGTGACGAAAAGCGGGTATTTACGATTTTCTTACACCTTTTGACGCCTGAATGTTATAATACAAACGATTGCTCTGTCAGGGAGGAGATGCTCACGTCCGAAGGAAATACTTGGTTACTACAGTCCATCACGGCCTCCCAATGAATTTTTAGGTTTTCGATAGTAAATTGTGATCTTTCAAATACACTAAACTGGCAAAATTAATTTAAAAAGAGGTTAGCATGCCGAGTTAAAAGAAGAAGAAAAATAAAGATTGCTCTGTCAAATTGATAATAACTTCTATAATCGGTTTTATTTTTCGTACTGATGCCTAGATTATACATGACTTTCGCTATTGATTACCTGGACTTCGATATCTGTTACCTGTTTACCTCGGTATTGGCACAATGGATACCGATTCAGATCCACTACTACTAACCATTCTGTTACCTAGAGATTATTAGTATAAATAAAAGATATTGATTTACAATTTTATTTTGGTTATTCTTATTTATATTTTATATGAAATTGCAATTTACTTTAATTTAGAATACAAATCAAAGAACAAACAGTGCAATCAATTTTGTTATTAGATATTTTACTGCCCTTAGCCACATAACAATAATATGACAATTAACAATAATATAATATGATAATTCACAACCGAAGGCCCCGGCCCCTAGTCCCCAGTCAGCCGGCAAGCTCTGAAGCAGGGGGTGTGGAGAATCCCCGGGCTGATACCTCTAACCGTCAAACGGCAATAGCTATGAATAAGGATTCCGATAAGCTTAATATTATTACATACAACTCTTAGTACGGAAGAAAGGATGATCGAATTTGAAAATGCGTTAGATAAAATTTCTTGGGATATTATTATATCCCAAGAAATTTACCTAACGCAGAAATTAACCTAAGAAAATTACCTCTGCCAATCCTATTGGATTGGCAGAGGTAATGATAGCAGTTTGGGGTAGGATTTCTAGTAGCGAAACGGTGGGCAAATAATACACAGTCAGGTCATAAGTTCTGTCACACAATAAAAACTTATGAATTTAGAACGCTGGCCACAAAAAAGTTTGTTGAATTTGAATTTCGAATTTTTCATGAAAATAAAAATGTGTACTTTTTAGAATTTTCCTCATTTTTAAATATGGAGTGGACACTTAAAGAAGACCGTGTCGCAGTTATTGCGTTGCATCGTTGCTGTTACGCGCCAATTCAGATTTTCGACTTACTGAAAAATTTGAATATAACCAAAATATTCGTTTATCGTACCATAAAACGATACAATGAAGTCTCTAGTGTAGATGACAGGTCAAGAAGTGGTCGCCCTCGCTCTGTTAGGACTCCAGCAGTGATAAAAGCTGTGAAGGCGCGAATTCAAAGAAATCCCATACTTAAGCAGAAACTGTTGGCCCTTCAGATGGGGTTAAGCAGGACCACGGTGAAAAGTGTGTTAAATGAAGACTTAGGGCTTAGGGCATATTGAAGAAAAAAAGGACATCATTTGGACGCTCGTTTAATGGACCTGAGACTGAAGAGATGCCGCGCTTTGTTGAACCGGTACGCGGGAAAAAAGGACTCCATGGTTTGGTTGGGAGTCTCTTATTGGGGCTTAACTGAAGTACATTTTTGTGAGAAAGGCGTATAAACGAATGCAGTTGTGTATCAAAATACAGTCCTCAAGAACCTTGTGGAACCTGTTTCTCATACCATGTTTAATAATAGGCACTGGGTATTCCAACAAGATTCTGCGCCAGCTCATAGAGCGAAAAGCACACAAGACTGGCTGGCGGCGCGTGAAATCGACTTCATCCGGCACGAAGACTGGCCCTCCTCCAGTCCAGATTTGTGTCCGTTAGATTACAAGATATGGCAACACTTGGAGGAAAAGGCCTGCTCAAAGCCTCATCCTGATTTGGAGTCACTCAAGGCATCCTTGATTAAGGCAGCCGCCGATATTGACATGGACCTCGTTCGTGCTGCGATAGACGACTGGCCGCGCAGAATAAAGGCCTGTATTCAAAATCACGGGGGTCATTTTGAATAAACTTTATTACCATAAGAATCTATGTTTTATTAAGTTCATTTTGCTATATAAATGTTTACATAAATAATAAACATGTCTAAATAATTTCATATTGCACATGTGACAGAACTTATGACCTGACTATGTATAACAGAATTTATAGGGTATTCTGAAAAAATGCAGTTATTTAATTTCAAATTACAATAGAAAAGACATAAATTGTAATTCATCATCTCCTTCCACGAAGAGGTTGAACAATTTCATGATTTACTCAATAAGACCTCTGACGAGAAATGTGGTAGCTGGAAAGTCATGATAGGCGATTTCAATGCAAAGGTAGGACCGAGACAAGACAACAACATCTGTTACATACAAGGACAATACAGTTTGGGCAACTGCAACAAACGGGGCGCTCGTCTCATCCACTTTGCATTTGACCAGAATCTCTCGATTGGCAACACCTTCTTCTACAAAAAGCCCCAAAGAAGGTGTATGTTGATCTCACCAAACGGATTAGCAAAGATTGAAATTGATTATGCCTTAACTTCTGAGCAATCAATAGTTCACGATGTGTAGTGCTCCCAACCCATGTCACGCAAAATAGGCGCAAATTTAAGACGTTGAGATGTTGAAAAGTGGCCCCCGATAAACTATATATAAACTAGTTTGCAATGTAAGTATCATTAAAACTATAAAATTTAATTTCACCACTGTACAGAATTATAGTTTAACTTAAAAATTCATCGCCAAAAATGGTTTGTCCATCACATATTCCATACATTTTAACCCCCCCATCACAAATTCACATCTACACCTAAGAACTAAACGAACATAATTGAAAAATACACTAATCTGTTTCCCTGTAATATTGTCTTAATATCATCTATCCACCTCACCTTACTGTCTCTGCTGGTAGATTCATGTGACGTCTCCGCATCATCAACAGCTTTCCTCTTAATAGTAATTTTATTTCCAGTGCCAGCATACATCACAGAATATAGAGGAGATCCGTTTGAGGTGGACCTATTGCTTGGAGAATCTTTGCTAGATCTGCTATCTGTGTTATTGCTGGAAGCAGCTGCCTGTGTCTGTGTGGATGTTGAGTTAGTGTACACACATGGCAGTATACTGTAAGCCGACTTCGAGAGACCAGCAGTACTCTTGTAGTCGTCAGAGAACCCAGCCCCTTCCTGTATCAAGTCAATTAGACCCGAACTCGCCACTGTACCACCATTGATACCCGCAGTAACCTCATCCTCGTCCAGTAAAGTCTTATACACATCGGTACCCATGAAATATTCACACAGTTTCTTATAACACTGTAGCAGTATCCGTAGTTGTAAGTTCTCGGCATATTGCTCGTAATCTTTACACCAGCTACAGGACGGCTTCAGTTTCTTCTTGCCGCCCAGGCAGTGCTTACAGACATGATGCTGACAACCTGACGCCGTCGGCGTGTAGGGCTCCTGTAGCAGATTGGCACAAACCGTGCAGGATAAAGATTGTCGCAGGTAAGGAACCAAGCGGAACAAATCGATCCACGAAGACTTGTCCCCGACGTCGGCCAGAATTATAAGCCGACACGTAGACACATATAGGCTTGTAGCGTTCATTTCTAATATCTCATTGAACAATTTCCAGTGAAAACGAATAAATAAACGCAATTGTTTACACTGAAATTACCCAAAAAGCCGCAACCCGCAAGCAAGCTAAAGTAAACCGTCTGTCAAACAACTGTCAACGTCAAAAATCATACCAAAAGGGGTTTTCATGAAGCCATCTACGATGTTTAATCTATTAGTGGGGAATGCTTTGCTATAATTCATTATGTATGAAGGAAACACTTAATTCAGTCTTTGTTAATATTTTATATTATTTTTAATAATTTAAGGTAAAAAATAACACAAATCATACTGTGAAAGTAATAATCACAACTACAGATACGACGTAGTACCCATAATAAATCCATTGTTGGGTGCCTTTACAGAGATAGTTATATTTTAAATACTATGTAATAATTTTTTAGGGTTCCGTATCCGAAGGTTGTCAAATGGGACCCTATTACTAAGAATCCGCTGTCCGTCTGACTGTCTCTCTGTCCGTCTGTCACCAAGCTGTATCTCATGAACCGTTTTGTATGTATTGTATATAATATATTGTATTTCTGTTGCGGCTATAACAACAAATACAAAAAAAAAAGGAATGAAATGAATATTTAAGAGGGCTCCCAACTCCCATACAACAAACGTGATTTTTTTTGCTCGTTTTTGCTCGATTTTCATAATGGCCTACCTGTTGCCGTTATGAAAATCGAGCAAAAAAATCACGTTTGTTGTATGGGAGCCCCCTTAAATATTTATAGACGCTTGAAATATTCACAAAATATAATAATAATAATACCTTGGACACTATTTAAACACATTGATCTAGCCGCAAACTAGGATCCCTGTATCTTGGGTACTAGACAACGATACAAATACTTATACAGATAAATATTATACTAAGATAGATAAACAACCATGACTAGGGTACACACATCCGTTCTCATCAAACAAATATTTGCCCCCAACGGGACTCAAACCCGGGACCCTTGGCTTCGTAGGCAGGGTCACTGCCGTCTCGGCCATTCGGGTCGTCATATATAGTCGTCTTAAATATGTATTATATAAAAATAAATAATTCAATTATAATAAAATAAATATTTAAGGGGGGCTCGCATACAACAGACATGATTTTTTTTGCTGTTTTTATAGATAATGGTACGGAACCCTTCGTGTGCGAGTCCGACTCGCACTTGACTGGGTTTTTTAAGTGCTAATAATGAGTATAGTATAAGTTCAACGCTCATCGTAAATTCGCCGTATGGAAATTGGGGTGATGAGGAGGGGATGATGTTGTTATTGATATTTACAAGTAAAAATATAGGTAGAATCTTAGGTTATCACTCGTTTACCTGTACCTATATTCGGCACGCACGGGCGCAACACAGGCAAATGCTCTAGCTAGTCTATAGGTAGGTACCCACTCTCTAGCTAGTTTATAGGTACCCACTCTGGACCGCATGAATGAACTTAGCATTGATAGGATATTCATATTCAGCAATATTCTCTGAGCTTGCAACTCGGCTTCTTTTAGTTAGATGGGTATCATATGGCTCCTCATATTTTTCGCAGAAGGTTGCTGCAGGGAGGGTCGTTTTCACATTTTTCTCTCCTCTAGCAGCTAGAGGAGAGAAAAGTATACAAGTTATTATCACTTGCAGGTTTAGTGGAAAACGATGATAGTCACTTAGAACGAGAAATAAGCACGGTACATACAAAGTCCATAAGGGTAAACTGGATGAGATCGCAATGCGGTACTTACCTATATCTATATTCAAGATGACATTTAATTAGCTGACCATATTTTGGGGAATGATAGTACCCATCATTATGAACAACTTTCCCCAAGAAAAATTGGTAGCAAATGGAAAAAAAAATGTCCCTCAGTACATTGACCCGAACAGCTAGCTGATTACAAGTTACTATGGGGGACCCAAAAAAATGTTCGTTTGCGACTATATGTTTCTTGGGAAAAGTTATTCATATTGACGGATACTATCATTCCCTTAAATATGGTCATCTGATTAAATGTCAACCTGTATACATATAAAATAGGTAAGTAAAACCAGAGTTCTTGAGAATATAATGATAATGCGAAAATAATACCTACTAAACAAAATTAGTAGGTAAGTACCTATAATTTTTATGTATCTACCTGGATACATAAAAATGATAGGAATTTTGTTTAGTATTATTTTCGCAGTATTATTATACTAGCTGATGCCCGCAACTTCATCTGCGTGTTCCTAGGAATTATTATTAACCGAGCTAACGTTACCCTCCTTCTGGTGCAGTCGGATAAAAAGTATCCTTTAGGTTAATCTAGGTCATAAACTACCTCTGTACTAAATTTCACTCAAATACGTTCAGCCGTTTTAGCGTGATTTAGGCACAAACACACAAACATCCAAACATCTAAACATCCAAACATCCTAACATCGCTACTTTCACATTTATAATATTAGTTAGATTCTCAAGAACTCTGGTTTTACGTCTGGTTTTGAGTCGGTGCCTCTACTAAATACTCTGTATTAGTAAGTAGGTAGGTACTTAATAATTGTTAATAGTTGATTAATAGACCAAGTAACATCAACTAATAGGACTCATTAGCATGGACTTTTATAACCATTATCTTGGCCGTCTCTATAGTTGTTATCAAGTCTGATTGACTGTTGACGCTGTATGAAAATAAAGACAATCATCTACTTATCAATACAGCTCGAATATACGACCAATCGCGACCTACCGATACGATGTACCTACTTAGGTAGATTTATCATTTTCGTCAATAATTTTCTTGTCTTCGACGTACCTAAGTATTTCGTAGTAAGTATGTAGATCGCACGCACAGAAGGACGGGACTGATAAAAGATTAGTGCTATGGCCAGTACAGTTTCATGGCTCGTGGTGTAAGGAGCATCTCAGAGGGAATCAAACGGATGGCTGTTAAATTGATTCAATTCAACGAGATTCTTCCGTCGGCCGCAGCAGGCGCATTGCATGATTCGCAGCCAGTGGGACAGATTCGTGTGTGATTTTGGTTGTGTTTTGTTTCCTCGAGGCTATGAGTTTATGGATCCCAGCTGGTGATGTGGTGTGCTTCTGAAGCCGCGTGGAAACAGCTGAAAATGTACAGGTAGGTTTACAAAGAGAGTCGTTATTAATTGAATAAGTATCTTCTTCCCATATTTTATCTCATGTTGGTGTAGTCTTTGATCTCTCTGACTCTTGATCTCTGCATTCCTCTTTGGTACAATACAAGACTGTATGAATAATTGTTTACAAGGGCTGGGAATGATAAACTTAAAAAAACCTGAAGTGTTTGTAGATTTTATTCGATGATTTACGATTTTATACGATGAATACAGCTGCGAGTAACAAATAAGTAACCGTTGTTTTTGGGTCCCGATCGTAAAATTTTAAAATTGCTCTATATTTCATAATCTTGCATCGATAGTTTAATAATTACTTAATGTTCAAAACAATTAAGTAAGTTCGTAGAAGGTTATCGAATACCAATAACACTACCAGGATTTCGCTAAACTGTATTGCATCACCAGCATAAAACCCGCTGTTCCTGAAGACTACCCAGCAGTGACTCTACATTTCTGTAATAATAATGAACACTTACTTTGCCATCGTTCATTAACGGTAGAGAGAGATGAGGCATTCCTCATCTCTCTCTACCATTCAAAACGAGATATTAGAAATGGAAACAATAAAAAATATTAGAAATACATATAAGAAGATACTAACTAAGTAGCTACATTTCAATGTTTCAACTCACAAAAAATATTTCATCAACTTCCTTGCGACACCTACACGTCATGTACTTTTCAGGGAAAATAATGTGAATCATTTCCAAATCTTATCAATTAACCATCATAAATAGTGAGTTGCTTTGCCAAACTACGGATATTTGCAAAATCTACATAGATACCTTCAGTTTCAGTCCACTAATATGGTAGGTAGGGTACCTACATCGGAAAAGGGGATTCCTGAACGTCTTTGCTGCTGACAAGAACGAGATATTTAAGGGTATTTTTCGACGTTTAGACTGTGATATACGTACTGTAATATCATGTTTTTTAAGTGCCCAGTAACAATGCCTTTGTTAAACCATTCAAATATATTTTTAGGGTTCAGTAACTTAAAAGGAACCCTTGTCGTTGTCCATCGTCTGTCCGTTAAGACCCTTTATCTCAGGAACGCATGGAGGAATCAAGTTGAAATTAATATCAATTACTTAGTTCTGTGGTCTCTTGAAGTTGTGAAAAATTAGACTTACAGATCCACGTAATCAAAATATGCCGCCGTTTTTGTCCTAATTTTGCTCAATTTGCTTGTTACTCGCAAGGGAATCAAAACCTATAGGGTACTTCCCGTTGATCTAGAATCATGAAATTTGGCATGAAGCGAGGTCTTTTAACACAATTAAAGGAAAAAAGCCGAAGACCGTTTTTTTACTTCCATCAAAAAACATGCGATTTGTGCGGAACCCTCGGTGTGCGAGTTGTCCTCGCACTTGGCCGTTTTTTTTTTTAATTATATAGTTAACTTAAAACTTTGGTTGATTCGACACTAAGCTTAGCACGTGGTCGTGGGTGCCTGGCAAAAGAGATATTTATCACAGAAAGCCTTGGAGATTAAAAAAACTTATGGTTTTGGTAAAATCTTACTGCATTTAATTAAACTCTAATACTCATACTTATACTTTTGTTTCGCTAGTTCAAATTCATAGTGAATCATGATACAATACACATCTTCTGTCAATACACATTATTGACGATTTGCGGGTCATAAAGTCGAATCATCAGACAATTAGGTCGCCACGCATGGTTCGTTGCGCGCGCAGGAGTGTCTTCACAATGCGGAGTGCTTCCGTTGAAAAGGTCAGAATGGGGAACGCACGCGATCCTGACTTCGATATACTGATCTTGATGACAGATGATATGGCGGTGATGGATGACGAACCTGATGATAAGACAAGGAAGGGAGCGGGTTAATCGTGGTATAACTAATAGGAGGGGAGGCCAAGAGGGGATTTCGTGAGTAACTCGAGCGCTAGATAACGGCGCGGCTCCAGATGGAAAGCCCAGATTTGTCAGCAGCTATCTCCCTTATTTAAATCTGACGCGCTCGAGTTTCTCACTACGAACTATTAGAAGTCATCGTATACCAGTAGCACTCTTAAAACATGCCAAGTACGAGTCGGACTCGCGCACCGAGGGTTGCGCACAATTTCTTTTTTATGAAGGATCTACAAATTTACTGTTTTCGAAGTTTGATTTTTTTACAGCTCCAAGGGACCACAGACCTCAATAATTGAATTAATTTCAGATTGATACCTTCAAGCGTAACTAAGAAATATTATATTGACAGACGGATGGACGGACGGACGGACGGACCAGTCAGACGGACAATGAAGTGATCCTGTAAGGGTTCCTTTTTCCTTTTAAAGATCCCGAACCCTTAAATATTGTATGGCGGGTAAACGATTGAAACTTGTAAGGGAACTTGACTTACTTATAGTTAAAATGATGCTGGCCCTACTAGCCAGAAATATATCGCATATAACTAAAATAAATATTTGCTTTCTTGGAGTTATCGTGCGTGTCGTAGGTTAGCCACCAACTCGTCGTCAATTCAATAATTAAGAAGGAATTAATATGACCTCTGGACAATTAAGACGATGGCCTGAGATCCTTACAGAGCTTCGAGCTTGTGTTCGGATGGGACGAGAGTCAGTCGTCCAGTTCTAATCATCGGTAGAAGGTGATACACAAATACACTCTACAAAACCCGGACTTTAGTGACAATATAATGTCTATAATAGAGCTATATTTATAGTTTGTTCTAGCGACCCTAAGAACGGTCTGTAACCGTTGGAGTAAGTACCCTTACTCCAACGGTCAGTTTTATCACAATCTCATGGCTCGTCCTATATATGCATCATACAGTTACGAAATTCTCTTAGTTCTAAACCAATTTCGGGTGATAGATTTCGCAAAGTTCGAGAATCCCTTATCTTACCTTGAATATATTTTTTATCAGCTATCGACAAAGAACTTCAGACTACCTGAAATAATTTGTACACAACGTCCTTTTATTATATCTTCTATTCCAAATAATATATATAGATATCTGCTATTCGATATCTAGATCATACAATAGTATTGAGTAGTACTTTAAATGTAGGTATACCTATAGGAATAAGGAATCAGCTAAAGTGGGCCACGGTCAATTAATAAAAAGATATTGAGTAGATACATACTTGGTAAGATAAGTACAGGTAGGTAGGTACTTTATTTCCTAATAAAAGTGCGTTGAAATCCGTTCCGGTACGGGCAGTGTCAATCCTTGCGCGATATATGTTTTTGTGTTGTTTATTATTGGTTAACATCGAAGAAGATGATAGAAAATCATTAATTTTGAAACCATCTTACCGCCCCAACGTTACCGATCCAGGGGACAAGCATAAATATTTTCAGCTGGACGTGAAATCTGCAGAGTCGATAATAGCGAAACTTGAAACATACTATTGTATATGAACTAGGTGGGTCAAGAAAATCAGTGGGATAGCTCCCTATAGCTAGCTATAGCTATAATCGAAACCTCAACAACCTTTGCGGATCTAGGTAGAGCTTAACAAACCAGTTAGACGGCGCCAAACGTTACAAACTTACTACGTTTCTGAATACTGAATTTCTCGTCATCCTTCTATCGGTTTGCAAGTTGCACATGTAGAGATAAAGATATGCAGATGGAAAAAGTTGAAAATTAACGTGTCATCAAGGTTTAATACAGACAGCTGGGTATAGGTACATACAAGTGGATGTGAGTTATTCTTTATTGTACCCATATCAAGCAGAAGTAGTATAATTTAGCTAATAACAACACACAAACTTGTCAGTGGTTGGAACTACGGACGCTCGTCATCTGGCCGTCAAGGGGACGCCATTCATTACTCACTATGCCCATAGACTCACAGTGCACCGCACTAGTATTACTGCATTACTTAAACCCTCTAATTTGATATTAATTTTGCCTCCATTATTTTCATTATCTCTGCTGACATAAGTTGCCTATTTTACAATGTCACCATCGTAATATGGTTGAGGCAAATTATAGGTGTGACGAGGAAGAGCTCGTGAAGTACTTTCGTGGTAATCTGTTGTGTCCATCTATGAAATATATTTTCAAGATTTTATCGCGACTTCCATGTTTTTTTAACGAAATCGTGTAGATAATGAGAAATATTTAAGTTTTCGGTCGTTAGCTTGCTCTGACTGGTATCCTGTAGTGTAGAATAAGTAAGTAGAGCAGATACTAAGTTTATTAATTTTTAAAAATGAAAGTCTGAAATGTTTAATTAAAAAAAATAGAATGTTTCTAAAAAATATAGTCTGAAATGTTTACAATAAAAAAAACGTAACTTGAAATAGTTCTAACAGTAGAGTTAGATAATGAAAAAGGTAGACAGGTACCCAATTATGAAACTCTACCATCGTATCTACCTACCTACTGAAGATTCATCGCTCACAAACAATGTTGTAAGTAAAGTACACTGAAAAATGTGTAGTCCAATGATGCAATACCATGTCTTATCACTAGCAGTATCTAAATCACTCCATGACATTAAACCGTAGTTTAGAATTTTAGATCTAGTTGACTAAGTCGATCGCTCCACCTTACGTGGACATTATGTGGACATAGAGAAAACTAACATCACCATCATCATCCATCTTTGCTCAGCCCACAAGGCTGCTGCCATGGATATAGGCCTACCTACTCTCTGAACTGAACCGCCTGTTCACCGCCCCGTGCCAATACCAACTGCATCAGAGGAGATCCCCCGACTTAATGGTAGCCGTTGGTGATATTCACCACGAAAAAAGGAAAATAAAATTCAAGGGGCAGGCTTTAAATGATATCATAAGAATATTATACGATAATAAGATACTACAATCAATTAAACAAGTCCTAAGATAGTGAATATTCAATATGGCTAATTATAACTACGATAGTAAATAATTTAAATTACCTGCAATATTATTATGATAATGAATCTTAGAAAGTAAATAAATTAAAAAAAAGTGCGGAATAATAGGATTTTATTTATACACCTATTGAAAAAAAGGTATACCGGTCGTTCCCAAGCCATCTGCTGATTCCCAAAAATCGTCTTCTGAGTCGCTCGAATCGCTTTTATTGGCACTTTGTACTTGAATTTTAAAAGGTTAATCTAAATACGTATATTTCCGTCTGTATTTTTTTTGTTATTCATGCATTTTGACAACACAGTAAGAACTGACAAAATTTGTTGAAATTTTGTCAGATCTTCACTAAAAACAGAAACCGGCCAAGTGCGTGTCGGACTTCGCACATTTAGGGTTCCGTAGTAAATGTAGAATATAAGCCAAAAAATATAAATTAGGAAGGTACTCACTTCACATACACCTGATAAACCTAGCCAAACTATCACTATCATTCTTCACCAGCAAATAGTTCCTTAGTTTTTCATAGTGTTTGTATGAATAAAAAAAATTATATTTGCATTTTTTAATAAATATTTTATATCCTAAAAACTGATTATTTTATTTTGTTTAAACTTATTTTCGTTGAAAATGTTTATTGAGGTACACAACATATTTTTTTTTTTGATTTTTCACTTTCTTACTTTTAAAGGGGGAGGGGGGGGCACAATTTTCTTCACTTTGGAAGGGTCTGTCTCTTTAACGATTTACTTACATGAAAAATGGTTCCATTAACCTCAATGTCATTTTTAAGTCCTATCTATAGACATCCCACTCATGTAGGTTAGATGAAAAAAACATTATTTGGTTTCAGTTCCATGCAGGTGGGGAGCCCCCCTTATTTTTTATTTTTCCAAGTTTTATATAAAAATCGTAAAGCGGTTCATAAAATATATCTAAATACTAAGGTTTCAACTGTTTAGTTTTGACAGTTTCGGAATAAAGTTGCTGTGACATACGGACGGACGGACAGACGGACAGACAGTCTTGACGAAACTATAAGGGTTCCTTGTTTCTCTACGAAACCCTAAAAAGTGCAGGTGTTTTTGCTAAGGATTTGTAGAAAGTATTATTCTAAGCTATGGGATTCCAAAAATAGTAGCCAAGTGCAAAATCTATCATCACGAAAGTATTGCTGCACACAAAGTATTAGGTAGGTAATTATTTAAGGATACAAACAAAAAATCATCCAAGCACGCGGAGTACTTGGATACCGTTTTGGAATTTTGCATATAATATAACGACGACCGGTTTAGCCTAGCGGGTACTGACCCTGCCGAAGCTGACGGTCCTGGGTTCGAATCCCGGTAAGGGCAAATATTTGTGTGATGACAATATTTGTTTCTTAGTCTTGGATGTTTTCTATGAATTATACGTATGTTTCCTCTATTAAAATATATTGTCATCTAATAATAACCATAACACAAGCCTTATTGAGCTTACTATGGGAATAGTTCGATTTGTATAAGATTTTCCACCAATATTTATATGAATTATATGTATACAAGAGTACACAGTATAAGTCTAGGTCTATATATCTAGATAATAAGACTCAATTATTTACGGATTTGTAACCGTATCAATTTATATCTTTGTTAATCGAAATCTGTACTAATTTTTATTAATTATTAACAGATTTTTTCTGGTAAAAATTTCGGGGATCATATAGAGTATGTAGTAAACATCCACCCTGGATAACCAAACAGCATTGTATCGCTGTGTTAGAGGGCGTTCAGAAACCAACTGTGACCGAAGATACTTATGACCGTGTAGTCTAGTTTATCTCTTTTATTTAGTGTCGTCACCTTTAGCCTCTACAACTCAACATAATCGCAATGACTTTTCTACTCCGCCCATATTCAATCAATTGATACATTCGTGCACTTGATTTCCCAACAAGTTTCTCTGCTATATTCCTCTTCATCGAACTCCATATCATTTCAATTGCATTCAAATCGCAATGATAAGGAGGTAATCGAACAATGTCATGATCAAGAGTTTTAGTTAGTCAATATCATAATTAGGTGAAAAAGTAGGTTTATTTACTTTTATTAACTCGTTAGGCTAAAGCTTTGTCATTTGTTCGTTAAACTCCACCCTCTTTTCTAACAGCCACTTGTGCACAAACGCCTCAGCGAGGTTAGAATTAGGACACCTATTTACGCGATATGGCGCATTATCCATCACAATAAGCGTGGATTCACGCAGATTCAGTCAGTAATTTTTCAAAACCCATTTTTAATATAAAATATATGTACCACTGTTCATCTAGTCGTGGCAGTCCCCACTTTTTGTGTTTGATTTGAAAACAAGAAGGGCATTCAGTGAACAATTCAGTGATCTACCTGTTCCTTTCGAAACTAGTTCCAAATCACCGTCAACTTCAGGACCTTGCCAACATTTGCTAGTTGAATGAGACAAGTGTATGTAGGTTTCAGCTAAATAAACAACAGGCTTTTTTTCTCCACACACATTTTTCTTTATTTTATGTAGATAGGCTGTTCTTCACGCCACTTAGTCGTACCGTTCACATAGCACTTTCCTTTTCACATAGCACTATCGTTTTTAAAAACTAAATCTTATTTTGTGGAGCTATTTTCGAAGAGTTTCACGTTTTGCTTGGAAACTAATGTAAATATTCTCTAAATACATTCAATAACTTCGGTAAGGTCTGACTTTCTTTTCTTACTGAATAAAATGCATGTATCTTTCTTCTTATAACACCAATTTCAAAGTCATCAATTTCTCTTTCCCTTTTCAGCCTGTTTTTTCTCATAGATTAACTTGTAGAGAAATCGTTCGGAAACACCTATCACAAGTTGTATTCTTTTTTATGAACTACAATAACATAAAATACCTCAATCGCTTTTAAAAAACTACTATACTTTGAAATTGTTTTCGATTTTTAAATAAAATCATTACTATTCAATAAAGTACAAAAAATCGTTTTTCTTTATTTCTTGTGTTTCTATCGTAAATATGTTTGCTATTAGAAATATATTTTTGTTTTTGTATACAAATAAACTGATATCAAATATATATGGACGATAACGTAAGGTTTTTTTTTAAGAACTGTTTGCATGATTGTCTATCCACTATCGTCTACGTGAGCTAAAATCCGGACACATCGTTTTTGGAGAACTAAGAGTTGATCTGCATCTACACAACACTGTTTCCCCATGACATGATACATCTAAGCCACGAGCATGCAAAAGCAACGTTTGCTGACAGTGCTAAATCTGCATTTGAACTTTGTTTTAGTTCACCAAAAGCATAAATGTACTTTGAGAGTTTTGTCTTTACCTTTTCTCATAGACCTTTCCAGTTTATCTTAGCAACCAAATTAATTCTATAAGCAAAATTTATTGACGGATTCTATTGTAGTGATACATAATTCTAGTCTCAAATCATGTGGGAGTTTCTGGTATGGATGGGATTGCAGTATTTTTGTTTTCTTTTAATTTGCTTCAAGATCTTTGAGCTATTTTATAATGTCAGTGACTACGGTTTTTTGTACTTCTTTCACATTGTTATGGTCTTCATGCTTTACCCCCTCGCTCACCCTCACAATCGTCATTCCATCGACAGAAAATGCTTGAAATACCTGGAAATTGTTACTGTTGATGGTTTAAATTGGTTGTACATGTATATATCCAATAATAGCTAGGAAACCAGTTTATTTGCAAATGGTAAAATGTACCTACTTAGCTGTAGCATGCTGTAGATGCTATTTTATTTTGGTGAAAAATTGGTTGTGTGGGCGACGCTCAGTTTTAAAATAGAAAAGTCATCTCAAAAAGAACTGATGTGGTGTTTTGTTTATCCAGATTTTTTGGTAAATTGTTGATTTAAATTAAAAATAGAACATATCCTAAGACACTTCCTTAGGGAATAGAACAAGCCTATCGCTTGCGTTGTTAATGCTTCTCAAGATTAATAGTTCAGTAATTAGCTATGGAATAGACTGTCTGTTCCTAGGTACCTAGGTAACAACTTGCGGTAAAGTGGTGCACTTATGAATGAGCACACGACATGAGAATAGGTACCAAAAGTACCAATGTATATCTCTACGAGTAAATGCAAACTGATATGATAACTCGTCTATGTTCCCATTTCGTCATGTTTGTTGCTGATGGGCTAGCCCCCTGTCATTCAAAACGAAATTTCGACTAAAATAAAAATGCACCTATTTTCCTTAACATAAGATATAATTTACAAGTTTGAAGATATTGTACTGAAGTTAGCATAATTAATTTGTATGATTTTATCTTATTATAGTATATATGTCGCAGTTGGTTGGTGAAATCAGGCATTTAACTAACTTTCTAGACTTACTTAATTAAATACCGACGTTTAACCCGGTCATAGCATTTTGATTTAAATAAAGCGTCGTCGAAAACGTTTAACAATCTGTCTTACCGAAAGCCGGCGTGTTGGAAAACAAGATGGCGTCACGACAACAGCTGATTTGCACAGCTAATATCGGGGCAAAACATTGTGGTAGCTTAGTTGAAGGGTAAAGGCGGTGAGCGAAGCGAAGCAAGGGCGTACCCAGGATTTCAGCTAGGGGGGGGCAGCTCATACCTGTTTCGAGAACATTTTTAATTCCCACTTGCCAGGAAAATTGACGTTTATTTTATCTTCTAGAGGGGGGCAGCAGCCCCCCCTGCCCCTACCTGGGTACGTCCATGAAGCGAAGCCCCCTTTATACTTCGTATTAGGTTGAACATGTAAGAACAACAAAAAATACTTAAAACATAAACTTAAGTATGCATAAAAAAATATTTATATTGTATACTACTCAAAAGAAAATAGGGGCCACTACGTATTTTGATTGCTACGTGAAAAATATAGTAAACAGTAATGTATATTTATTAAAATAACATGTAACAAGGCTTTTGTTTTAACTTAAGCTAATAACCATTTGATTGTGTAGTTAATTGTTTCACTTATTTCAATTAACATTAAATTAGTCCATTGTCAACAGCAAAAACTAAACAGAAACTCTTTGAAAATTAAGTTTCTGATGTTTTCATCAGGTATCTCTTCCCACGCACAATTCAGAGCATCCATAAGCTGTTGCTGGTTGTGAACCTCTTGCTCATACTCCCCCTTCGTTTTAATTGGTCCCACATATGCTCTATTGGATTTAAATCCGGACTATACGCTGGCCATGGCAGGACACGAATATGGGAGTCATCCAGTACAGTCTGAGTGGCCCGAGCTGTGTGTGGGCGGGCATTGTCATGCATAAACCAGAACCCTGGCCCCACTCTCTGTGAGAATGGAATCACATGAGGCCTGATGACTTCATCGATGTACCGTTGTGCAGTTACTGTGCCTTGATTTAAGAAAACCAGCTCAGTTTTGCCTTGTAAGCTAAAGCTAGCCCAGCCCAAACCATCACACTAGGACCTCCAAAGCGGTCAATTTCCTTGATGCAGACATCGGAAAATCTCTCACCCTGTCGTCTCCATACTCTTATCCGCCGATCATCACTACAAAGCTTCATTTTACACTCATCTGTGAAGAGCACCATACCCCATTGATTCATGCTCCAATCTGAATGTTCGCGGCAAAAACTTAAACGATTTCCACGTTGAACCCTAGATAAAGGAATTCGTACTACTCGGCGTCTGGACCTTTGCTGGTCTTCATGCAGTCGATTACGTATCGTTTGGTCACTAACACGAGTCCCCGTTGTCAACCGTAGGCGATTTTGTAACTTACGTGCCGTCACAGAGCGCTCTCGACGGGCACTCAATCGGATGTAGCGATCCTCTTGTGCCGTAGTCGCTCGCACCCTGCCCGATCCAGGCCTTCTTGCAACACTGCCAGTCTCTTGGAACCGATCCCACACATTGTGGATGGCTCGGCGAGAGAAACCCAACGACAAAGCTACAGACCGCTGTGAATGACCTTCAGCAATCAATGTAACGGCTCTGGTGGCAGTAATGGTATCCATATGCCTTCGTTGACGTGGCATTATTAACAAAAGATTTTAAAAGAAGCAAAAGATGGACAGAAATAGTTTTTTAACAGAATAAAATTGTGATTCCATCTGAAAGGAATTTGACCTGAAACTCGTTTTTTTTATTTGCTTCAATTTCTGGCCAGCTGTAAGACTTAAACACCAGCATTAAAGAGGTTGGATACCGAAGGAGGCCGGACATCATTAATTAGTCACTTATTAATTAGTTTACATCTAAAAATTTACTCAAAAACAGAAATATGTAAGTGGCCCTTATTTTCTTTTGAGTATATGTCTTGTTGCCTAGGAACGTTTAGACACCTCGTTAAACGTTTCGTTCACTCACTTGTCTGACGGAATTTTTGTGACATGGTAAAACGTCGGTATTTAATTAACGGTTTAGAGAGTAAGTTAAGTTCTGCTTTAACCAACTAACTGCGACATTAAGACGACATTCGCATCCCGACCGGGGAAGTAGAAAAAGGACTTGAAGTCGGTTTTTTAAGTTTTTAACGAGGTGAATTATCTATCTACCTATAATAATGTATCATTGGATTTTACCTATTCATGTAGATAGATAGGCAGCCGATACTACCAACTTCAACGTGACCCAGATCGAAATCGACAAACAGGGTCTATGCCGTCTTGCACTGCACAGCTCTACATATAGGTAACGCAGGGCCTTTGAGGGTAGGTATGTGGGAGGTGTTCGGGACGTCACCCTCTCCGCGATTTCCTCTTTCCTCTCTGGCCATCAATCCTGACATGGACTATACATATATGTGCTATGTGTTCACCTTCATGGGTCAAGAAATTTTTGAGCTTCATATAAAAGTTAGCCCATCCCCCCCCCCCTCCCTGTTTCCCCCCATAGTGGGGTCAAATTTGAAAAACCTCTTGTCAACTGAAGTCTTGCACCTATAAAATACTATCAACCTACTACTTAGCTGCGATCGACATGTAGCAACAACAACAAACAAAAAATAAAATCCATTATTTCGGATAGCACAAAATTGCTCATAAAAAGAAGAAACGAATTAACAAATAAAAACACTTAACAATAGAAGCAAAGGATGAGAAATGCTCCTAAAACTAAATCTTTACAAAAATATTCATAAAATCATCAGAAAAGAATACCAAGAGCACAGATTATCAATTATTGAAAGACATTTGGACAAGTCAGGAAGTATGAAAAAAGGCCTGAAAGAATTAAGAAACTCCAAAACATGGATTGCTTGCTTGCAAAAGAACTCTACAAGTGATGTGAAAACATTTTCCAGATCAGGAATAATAAAAATAGCCACAGAATTCTATAAAGACCTGTACTCAGCCAAGACACCACCCTGCACAGAGACTCTACCACAGACGCAAAATAATACCACCATAAAAAGGTTTTTATTTCAAGAAATCTATACAAAAATTAAATATTAGATGAAGGAAAAAAAGTAGCGGACCAGACGACATACCAAACGAGGCAATTTTAGCAGGACATCCTGTCTTAGTACCACTTTTGACCACTCTATTCAACAAAATACTGGACGATAGAGTTATGGCGAATGGGCAAAATCGGTTATAATTCTCCTGTACAAAAAAGGAAACCACGCCGATATTGGCAATTATAGACCAATAGCTTACAACCAAATCTATACAAGCTATTTGCCTCTTGCGTAGAACAACGTCTCGCGGAATACACTGAAAAGCACCAACCGGTGGAACAAGCGGGTTTTAGAAGAAATTATTCAACTACAGACCAGATCCACTCCCTAGAACTTTTTATAGAGAAATACGAAGAAATGAATCGGCCGCTCTACCTAGCGTTTATAGACTATGCCAAAGCGTTTGACTCTATCTCCCATGACAGTATATGGAGAGCTTTACGGGAATACGAGGTACCGCTAGAAAATATTGAACTAATACAAGACATATACAAGAATAGCAAAAGTAGAGTAATTCTAGAAAGACCAGGGTATGAAATAGACATATATATAGGCGTTCGGCAAGGAGATCCTTTATAACGCCTAGACTTTTTATAACAGTACTCCAAAGTATTGTGAAGACTCTCAAATGGGATTACAAAGGTATATATATAAGCGAAAAATTCGTGAGTAATCTCTGATTTGCTGATGATATAGTACTCTTTGCAGAAAGTGCATCACAGCTAGAAACTATGGTAAAGGAAATACACGCAGTCATCTATAAAATTGGTTTGCAACTAAATACAACAAAAACCAAAATTAGGACCAACAGCGAAAGAATTTCCATCTAAGTTGATAACGCTCCACTAGAATACGTAGAAGAGTATATATACATAGTCAGGTCATAAGTTCTGTCACACAATAAAAACTTTTGAATTTAGAACGCTGGCCACAAAAAAGTTTATTGAATTCGAATTTCGAATTTTTCATGAAAATAAAAATGTGTACGTTTTAGAATTTTCCTCATTTTTAAATATGGAGTGGACACTTAAAGAAGACCGTGTCACAGTTATTGCGTTGTATCGTTGCGGTTAGGTGCCAATTCAGATTTTCAACTTATTGAAAAATTTGAAATTAACCAAGATTCGTTTATCGTACCATAAAACGATACAATGAAGACTCTAGTGTATATGACAGGTCAAGAAGTGGTCGCCCTCGCTCTGTTAGGACTCCAGCAGTGATAAAAGCTGTGAAGGCGCGAATTCAAAGAAATCCCATACGTAAGCAGAAACTGTTGGCCCTTCAGATGGGGTTAAGCAGGACCACGGTGAAAAGGGTGTTAAATGAAGACTTAGGGCTTAGGGCATATCGAAGAAAAACAGGACATCGTTTGGACGCTCGTTTAATGGACCTGAGTCTGAAGAGATGCCGCGCTTTGTTGAAGCGGTACGCGGGAAAAAAGCATCGGGAAATTCTTTTTTCGGATGAAAAAATTTTCACCGTGGAAGAGAGCTACAACAAACAAAATGATAAGGTGTACGCACACAGCAGTGAAGAAGGGAGCAACCGTATTCCGCGTGTCCAACGAGGTCATTTTCCATCCTCGCTCATGGTTTGGTTGGGAGTCTCTTATTGGGGCTTAACTGAGGTACATTTTTGTGAGAAAGGCGTAAAAACGAATGCAGTTGTGTATCAAAATACAGTCCTCAAGAACCTTGTGGAACCTGTTTCTCATACCATGTTTAATAACAGGCACTGGGTATTCCAAAATATTCATAAAATCATCAGAAAAGAATACCAAGAGCACAGATTATCAATTATTGAAAGACATTTGGACAAGTCAGGAAGTATGAAAAAAGGCCTGAAAGAATTAAGAAACTCCAAAACATGGATTGCTTGCTTGCAAAAGAACTCTACAAGTGATGTGAAAACATTTTCCAGATCAGGAATAATAAAAATAGCCACAGAATTCTATAAAGACCTGTACTCAGCCAAGACACCACCCTGCACAGAGACTCTACCACAGACGCAAAATAATACCACCATAAAAAGGTTTTTATTTCAAGAAATCTATACAAAAATTAAATATTAGATGAAGGAAAAAAAGTAGCGGACCAGACGACATACCAAACGAGGCAATTTTAGCAGGACATCCTGTCTTAGTACCACTTTTGACCACTCTATTCAACAAAATACTGGACGATAGAGTTATGGCGAATGGGCAAAATCGGTTATAATTCTCCTGTACAAAAAAGGAAACCACGCCGATATTGGCAATTATAGACCAATAGCTTACAACCAAATCTATACAAGCTATTTGCCTCTTGCGTAGAACAACGTCTCGCGGAATACACTGAAAAGCACCAACCGGTGGAACAAGCGGGTTTTAGAAGAAATTATTCAACTACAGACCAGATCCACTCCCTAGAACTTTGTATAGAGAAATACGAAGAAATGAATCGGCCGCTCTACCTAGCGTTTATAGACTATGCCAAAGCGTTTGACTCTATCTCCCATGACAGTATATGGAGAGCTTTACGGGAATACGAGGTACCGCTAGAAAATATTGAACTAATACAAGACATATACAAGAATAGCAAAAGTAGAGTAATTCTAGAAAGACCAGGGTATGAAATAGACATATATATAGGCGTTCGGCAAGGAGATCCTTTATAACGCCTAGACTTTTTATAACAGTACTCCAAAGTATTGTGAAGACTCTCAAATGGGATTACAAAGGTATATATATAAGCGAAAAATTCGTGAGTAATCTCTGATTTGCTGATGATATAGTACTCTTTGCAGAAAGTGCATCACAGCTAGAAACTATGGTAAAGGAAATACACGCAGTCATCTATAAAATTGGTTTGCAACTAAATACAACAAAAACCAAAATTAGGACCAACAGCGAAAGAATTTCCATCTAAGTTGATAACGCTCCACTAGAATACGTAGAAGAGTATATATACATAGTCAGGTCATAAGTTCTGTCACACAATAAAAACTTTTGAATTTAGAACGCTGGCCACAAAAAAGTTTATTGAATTCGAATTTCGAATTTTTCATGAAAATAAAAATGTGTACGTTTTAGAATTTTCCTCATTTTTAAATATGGAGTGGACACTTAAAGAAGACCGTGTCACAGTTATTGCGTTGTATCGTTGCGGTTAGGTGCCAATTCAGATTTTCAACTTATTGAAAAATTTGAAATTAACCAAGATTCGTTTATCGTACCATAAAACGATACAATGAAGACTCTAGTGTATATGACAGGTCAAGAAGTGGTCGCCCTCGCTCTGTTAGGACTCCAGCAGTGATAAAAGCTGTGAAGGCGCGAATTCAAAGAAATCCCATACGTAAGCAGAAACTGTTGGCCCTTCAGATGGGGTTAAGCAGGACCACGGTGAAAAGGGTGTTAAATGAAGACTTAGGGCTTAGGGCATATCGAAGAAAAACAGGACATCGTTTGGACGCTCGTTTAATGGACCTGAGTCTGAAGAGATGCCGCGCTTTGTTGAAGCGGTACGCGGGAAAAAAGCATCGGGAAATTCTTTTTTCGGATGAAAAAATTTTCACCGTGGAAGAGAGCTACAACAAACAAAATGATAAGGTGTACGCACACAGCAGTGAAGAAGGGAGCAACCGTATTCCGCGTGTCCAACGAGGTCATTTTCCATCCTCGCTCATGGTTTGGTTGGGAGTCTCTTATTGGGGCTTAACTGAGGTACATTTTTGTGAGAAAGGCGTAAAAACGAATGCAGTTGTGTATCAAAATACAGTCCTCAAGAACCTTGTGGAACCTGTTTCTCATACCATGTTTAATAACAGGCACTGGGTATTCCAAAATATTCATAAAATCATCAGAAAAGAATACCAAGAGCACAGATTATCAATTATTGAAAGACATTTGGACAAGTCAGGAAGTATGAAAAAAGGCCTGAAAGAATTAAGAAACTCCAAAACATGGATTGCTTGCTTGCAAAAGAACTCTACAAGTGATGTGAAAACATTTTCCAGATCAGGAATAATAAAAATAGCCACAGAATTCTATAAAGACCTGTACTCAGCCAAGACACCACCCTGCACAGAGACTCTACCACAGACGCAAAATAATACCACCATAAAAAGGTTTTTATTTCAAGAAATCTATACAAAAATTAAATATTAGATGAAGGAAAAAAAGTAGCGGACCAGACGACATACCAAACGAGGCAATTTTAGCAGGACATCCTGTCTTAGTACCACTTTTGACCACTCTATTCAACAAAATACTGGACGATAGAGTTATGGCGAATGGGCAAAATCGGTTATAATTCTCCTGTACAAAAAAGGAAACCACGCCGATATTGGCAATTATAGACCAATAGCTTACAACCAAATCTATACAAGCTATTTGCCTCTTGCGTAGAACAACGTCTCGCGGAATACACTGAAAAGCACCAACCGGTGGAACAAGCGGGTTTTAGAAGAAATTATTCAACTACAGACCAGATCCACTCCCTAGAACTTTTTATAGAGAAATACGAAGAAATGAATCGGCCGCTCTACCTAGCGTTTATAGACTATGCCAAAGCGTTTGACTCTATCTCCCATGACAGTATATGGAGAGCTTTACGGGAATACGAGGTACCGCTAGAAAATATTGAACTAATACAAGACATATACAAGAATAGCAAAAGTAGAGTAATTCTAGAAAGACCAGGGTATGAAATAGACATATATATAGGCGTTCGGCAAGGAGATCCTTTATAACGCCTAGACTTTTTATAACAGTACTCCAAAGTATTGTGAAGACTCTCAAATGGGATTACAAAGGTATATATATAAGCGAAAAATTCGTGAGTAATCTCTGATTTGCTGATGATATAGTACTCTTTGCAGAAAGTGCATCACAGCTAGAAACTATGGTAAAGGAAATACACGCAGTCATCTATAAAATTGGTTTGCAACTAAATACAACAAAAACCAAAATTAGGACCAACAGCGAAAGAATTTCCATCTAAGTTGATAACGCTCCACTAGAATACGTAGAAGAGTATATATACATAGTCAGGTCATAAGTTCTGTCACACAATAAAAACTTTTGAATTTAGAACGCTGGCCACAAAAAAGTTTATTGAATTCGAATTTCGAATTTTTCATGAAAATAAAAATGTGTACGTTTTAGAATTTTCCTCATTTTTAAATATGGAGTGGACACTTAAAGAAGACCGTGTCACAGTTATTGCGTTGTATCGTTGCGGTTAGGTGCCAATTCAGATTTTCAACTTATTGAAAAATTTGAAATTAACCAAGATTCGTTTATCGTACCATAAAACGATACAATGAAGACTCTAGTGTATATGACAGGTCAAGAAGTGGTCGCCCTCGCTCTGTTAGGACTCCAGCAGTGATAAAAGCTGTGAAGGCGCGAATTCAAAGAAATCCCATACGTAAGCAGAAACTGTTGGCCCTTCAGATGGGGTTAAGCAGGACCACGGTGAAAAGGGTGTTAAATGAAGACTTAGGGCTTAGGGCATATCGAAGAAAAACAGGACATCGTTTGGACGCTCGTTTAATGGACCTGAGTCTGAAGAGATGCCGCGCTTTGTTGAAGCGGTACGCGGGAAAAAAGCATCGGGAAATTCTTTTTTCGGATGAAAAAATTTTCACCGTGGAAGAGAGCTACAACAAACAAAATGATAAGGTGTACGCACACAGCAGTGAAGAAGGGAGCAACCGTATTCCGCGTGTCCAACGAGGTCATTTTCCATCCTCGCTCATGGTTTGGTTGGGAGTCTCTTATTGGGGCTTAACTGAGGTACATTTTTGTGAGAAAGGCGTAAAAACGAATGCAGTTGTGTATCAAAATACAGTCCTCAAGAACCTTGTGGAACCTGTTTCTCATACCATGTTTAATAACAGGCACTGGGTATTCCAACAAGATTCTGCGCCAGCTCATAGAGCGAAAAGCACACAAGACTGGCTGGCGGCGCGTGAAATCGATTTCATCCGGCACGAAGACTGGCCCTCCTTCAGTCCTGATTTGAGTCCGTTAGATTACAAGATATGGCAACACTTGGAGGAAAAGGCCTGCTCAAAGCCTCATCCTGATTTGGAGTCACTCAAGGCATCCTTGATTAAGGCAGCCGCCGATATTGACATGGACCTCGTTCGTGCTGCCATAGACGACTGGCCGCGCAGAATAAAGGGCTGTATTCAAAATCGCGGGGGTCATTTTGAATAAACTTTATTACCATAAGAATCTACGTTTTATTAAGTTCATTTTGCTATATAAATGTTTACTTAAATAATAAATATGTCTAAATAATTTCATATTGCACATGTGACAGAACTTATGACCTGACTATGTATATATATCTAGGCAAGCAGATATCATTCTTTCTACGCTGTTGTTTGAGGTGGTACTGAGGAGGATACCTTCTTATCGTCACGACAAACTTACCTGGCGTCTATCCCACAGAGTAGCTCCTTTCCTCTCTATGCCGCGACATAAAAGTGCTGCATTCCGTGGCAGTTTCAAATATCGTGCCACCAAGTGCTGGAACAATATTCTGCCTCCCATTCGGCAGTTCACTAGTAAATCTGGTTTTAAAATGCTTACAGAATTTTTTTAATTCTCCAGCAGAAGGCCGAGGTAACGGTGTGCATCTAAAACGGAAAGTTTTTTACGACTGCCTACATATTGACATTGATCCATTGATAAAATTTATTTAAATTAAATCTTATGGACATTATTATTCATTTTTAATATGATAAAATAATATATACAATTCAAATTTTACTACCAATTCAATTCCAATTAAATTTTTTTTTACATTTTTTTTTTAATTTCATTGATATAATTAATATTATTATGCCAGTCATTACAATTTCATTTGAATTATTTATAATAAATTACACATATAAATTGTGTACTTGAGCCACTGTTGTGCGTCCGTTTCGGCCCTGGCAGAATACCAGCGTCACAGATTCATCTGTGACATTGCTGAGTCAGGGCCATTTCATTGCCGTGGTACAGTCACATAACCACACAGCTGTACGTACTGTTAATTGCCTATATATGTTTGTGAAAAGTGATGTCTATAAAATTAGATTTTTGTTGTAATTATTTTATGTGCGTGTACCATGTCACCTGAATAAATTATTTATCTATCTGTCTATTCAAAAAATCAAGACATCGAGATGAGATAGATAGACGTGTGAACATGGCCTGGAACAAATTCTGGAGCTATGAGGAAGTCCTCAAATCTAATATTCCGGTGAGACTAAAGAGAAAAGTCCTAGATTCATGTATAATGCCGTCTCCCTCTTATGCATCACAAACATGGATATTCAATAAATACACTAAGAATAGGATACAAACGACCCAAAGAGCCATGGAACGAAGTATACCGAATATAAAACTAAGAAATAGAAGGACGAATGCAAAAATAAGAAGTACGACTAAAGTGATAGACGCACTACACCATTGCAAAAAAAATAAGTGGAAATGGGCCGGCCATGTTTCACGGATGAACGAAGAAAGATGGACAAAAAAGATAACCTTATGGAAAGGCCCACCAGGCAAGAGAAACAGAGGTAGACCAGTGGAGAGATGGCTCGACGAATTATTGAAAATAGCAGGAAATAACTGGACTGAAAACGCAATAAATAGAGAAACGTGGAGAAAAATGGAGGAGGCCTTTACTCAGTATTGAGGTCCTTAATATTATGCATGCTATCAATTCTTAATTTATAATTCAATAATAATTAATCTATATTTATGTAATGAAATAACTTTTAATATTAAATATCTTAGTCACATAGTTAAAATAGAAAATGTAAAAATGTATTTGTAATTTATTATTCAGGAATAAACAAGGCTTTATTATTATTATTATTACTACCTAAACTCTGATGTTTTATCCCGTAGAATTCTGACAGCTATCATTTTTTGACATGTCAGAGATTACAAACCTTTTTGGCTGGGCACATTTTTCAATTTCAATACGAGTCTGAACATCTAAGTGAATGTATCAATTTTTTAAGTGCGGCGCTCGTTATTAAAAGGGGATTACGGCGAGTGATAATTACGTCCCTTTTCATCACAAACAGTAGAAAACTACAAGTAAAGAAAACATATTTTTATTAAAATCTCTAATTATCATTAATACTAATATCACTTTCTTCATCATCATCATCATCATCATCGCTGACATGAATTATTAAAGTTTCTGCGACTGTATCAATCAAATTGTCGAGGATGACGATTTGATTGATACACCACGAGGACGCTTCTTTCTGGGAGACAGAAAATCTGTCTCTTGTGCTCTGTCAGATGGGGCTGCTTCCCGGGAAGGGCCAGGCTGTGGCTCCATAACGTTTATAAAAATCAACGAACAATCACAATACGAAAAGTCAACAAGAAAAAACTTAACAGAATAACAGAAACTTAACTTATTTAACAAGATAATAACAACAAATAGCAGCAAACACCGAGAAAACATGAGCGCATTGGTATATCTTTGCTGAAATCTACCAGTATAATTTGTTCGCCATATACCTCGTAGCGTAGAATCACGTTCCAAATGTTAAATAATTCTGCAGCCATCTGACAAAGCTGGTCTTTTGAGTGCACACTTTTAACTTATTCGCTGTGGGGCTGTGAACACTGACAGCTAAACGTCGATAGCCACAGAACAAATATTACTCTCACGTCAACGGTAGTACGTTGTTTACGTTTGTATCAAGTACCGGGTTTCGAATTTATGCTTATAATTGCGATATAAAACCACAAAATGTTTGAGATGAAAATGAGCTTCGAAGGAGAAATGCATCAGTAGCTGGAAAAAAGCTCATCTGATAGAAACATGTTAAGAATTCGAGGTAATGTTTCGTATTTTCCTCAAATTGATGAAATTCATTTACAACAACGTGGTTTCTGCTCAAGATTTGAGGCGTACGACCAAAACAAACACTTTGGAGAGTATTAAGACATTCCAGAAGACCATCCTGATGTATAGTGCCCTCAGATACATACCGAGATATCAACGCTGATACACCACTTCATAACATAAGCAAATCTCATCAAATTATGATAAACAGTATCTGATCCTAAATCTATTTACCGCCTTTTTAATTACTTATCCCTAAATAATCCCTTTCATTGAAATACAATGCACACAGCCGCGAATCAGTACCGATGCATTACTTGCCTTTGAAGTTTTTTAATACACAAGGCACTTTCCCACAGTATTCTTCGTGAGAAATTGGCAGTTTTGCGCCCTTTTGTGTGAAGCATCTCTGAGGTTTAGTAGAAACTGGTTATTGAGCGTGAAACAGTCGAATTTGCTGTCCCGGCGCTGTTAACTAAACAGCGAGTGAAGGCTGAAGGGAAGGATGGGGCGCCGGGAACGTGGCTACTCGCAAAAAAATTGAATATACTTCTATTTGCCTCACTACGCTGATTACTGATTAGTAATCACTCACACTTAACACTGGCTGTTCAGACGTTGCTAGCATTTTATACTTCACAGCCACACTTAACATCTGCACTTTACACTAATCAAAATGAATAAAATAATAATTGTCCTCATAAAGAACCTTATGATATCTGAAGTGTCAGAATTCTACGGCTACGGAAAGTTTCAGCTTCATAAGTCAGACTATGAAATCTGTCTTCCGATAATAACAAACATAAAAAAATACAATAGAATTAAGAACCTCCTCCTTTTTGAAGTCGGTTAAAAAGTGTTGAAACACTTTTAGACTTACATAATAGGGTGAAATGCAAATTTATATTATGCAATTTTCCATACGCCTGTAATTTGACGGAACAACAAAACAAATCTGTGCATAGAATGAATATTCATTCATTTAATTTAACGTGTCATAACAGCGATGTTATTTTATATTTCAAGACGAATTATTTTATTCATGACTTCACTCTGACTCAGGATACGTTGCACCTTTCTAATAAATATAGAAAATTAGTTGTTACATTGTCAGCATATAATATATGCGTCGCAGCTATAGTTGGTTTAACCAACTTGACATCAGATATTTTTATTGGACAGAGTAATCTTTTCTTACAGCGGCTCTATTTAGTGAGTTGCTCCCCTCCCTCAAACATGGCGAGGGGGGTGATGGCTGGTGCACAAGTTATACTCGTGAACGGGTACTGCTTGGATGGACTGGTACACTCTTGTTTCTCATAAGTTATGTTCATTACAGCTTGTCTTTGTTCTTATTTATTTATTATGTTAGATTGTTATTTTGGGACATCTTTTTGGCACTTATGGATACGATGTTATAATATTGTCATTAGATTAGATAATTTTTAAATCGTAAATTGTGTAATAAAATAATATATGACGAAAATAAAAAAAATTACATCCCTGTAGAGTTTCTTGGTACAATCTTCTCTGACGGGCGTATTTTCGAAGCACTGGTAGAGTTAATGGAGTTTCTTTTTTCTGTGCGAGATTCAGCCATGTATCACCACTTGAAGGGTAAATTTCCCTTTTCAAACTCAAACCACCATCAGATTTGTACTTATTAGTTTAGTTGATCATATTTGATTATTTAAAAAAAAACATGTATATATGAGACTTAGGTAAGTGTTTGACTTGTAAAAGTACATTATTTTGCTTACTTGCAAAAAATGATTTGAGTTTTTGAGTTTAGAATAAAGTTTTTAAATATAAGAAGTCAGTGACAACAACGGTAAATCAAAATTTAACGACTGGGCAACTTTTGTAATTCGTAAAAGAAGAGTTATTTATGAACAAAACTACTAAACCTGTGATGTCAGGGCGTCATATATTTTGTACGCATCTCCTTTGTAGGAGTGCGTATACTATATCGATCTTGACATCATGAGCGAGTTCATACTCCGGCCCGCACTTGGCCGATTTTCGGGTGGCTGTGGCCACAACCTTTTCTGAGACCTGGATCCGCGCCTGCATGCGAAGGAGTTTCTTGAGTGATGCTAAATCTATGGATAGATCAGTCTGCGCAATGCCAACATCTAGTCGCGTGCATGATCCATACATAGAAGTTATTTAAATAAAAAATAGACCATTGTTAAGTCAGTGATAGAAAACTATACTCGTTTAATACTATCCTAGTACCTAGTTCAGTAAACGTTAACATTACACTTATCTAAATGTACTTCTTGTAATGTAAATTCTGGGGTCAGCCACGATAACCTAAGCTTTCAAGTCTCCTTCGAGTAACGTATTCCATTTGGAACCATGGGTTGGGCGGCGGCATCAGCGATAAACAATCATAACATAATTTATCACATACAAAGGCGACCTTATCTCTAAAATCCAAGAAGTAATCTCCATAAGCAGTTGCAATAAAGTATAGGTACCTATAGTAGGTATGTACATATTTATAAAATTTTACGTTCTTTATATTTGAATAAATTTAAGACGTCTTCTAAATGTTGAAGAAAATATTAAATATTAGGTAGGACAACACTCAATGGTATAAATAAACAAAATATAAAATAGTAACTCCAGTTCATATTCAACCTGAATGATACTTTTTATTTGCTTATGCAATTTTACGTTAATTACGTAAACAAGTTAATATAAACTAGACTACAACAAGTACTGGTGAATAATAGTTCCCGTAATTTGTTGCACATATTACATACACTTATTTTGCTTCTACCGGTATTTATGACCTTCAACAGAAGTGTCTTAGTAGACATATGATTCTACACGTTCCTCAGAACCGTCCTTGTCTTTTGTAGCGACTTTCCAATGAGTACCTACTCAGAGAGCTGATCTATATAACTGTTACTACAATTTAAGCAGGGTGGGTCGGGGCTCACACCCGCACAATATAACTCGATAAAAAGCCGGATATCGAGTGATTCCCCAACAAAATCACTCGATATGGTGACGATATCCGTATATAGAACGCGCGAGAATCAGGACCTGGCCTCCAACGATATTATACAAAAACTATACAAATAAACCGTATATACGGCAAATTTATTGACTAAAAAATGACTTTAATCTACCATAAATATTCACCAAACCCTCTCCGATTTCCAGTATATTCTTGTGGCTGCTGCTTGCTGCGCGGGCCTCCTCCAAAGAGCTATCTGAGTTCGGGATTCTGGGCGCGAAGTCAAAGTCCTGCAGATACGAGACTGCTTACGGCATGTACGGGGCTCATTGTGCGGACCTGGGCCTCAACAAGATCCCAAGTTTGAAGACGAGCATTGAGGTATTTAGTAAAGAAGGACATATTTATCAGGCTCTAAAACTACTTTAGACAATGTGATACTGTGTTTGATAGCATGATTAATTGCTAATAATGGGTGTTTTTTTTTTAAGTATTCAAATTCAAAATGAAATAAAACACGTAAAAATAAATTTCATTATCGTGGTATTGGTTTTATTTAAAATATATTCTTATGCCATATGTGCTTAAAAACTTTTTGGGGCGTATGGGCGCCACGGCTGGCTCGAGTGAAGCGTAATCGAGAAGTCCAATTTTTTATATCGGCGATAACGCGGCACATTTGGCTTCCAAGAGGTCCAACGTTTGTGGTTTATCTGCGTAGGACCTGTGAGCTGACCTCCACGATCATGTGATCTCACATCTATGGTTTACTTTCTTTGGGGATATACTCAGATAAAACGAAACTCTTCGCTTAAATATATGTAACGTCAAATTTGGATTGCGTACCCTTTTATTGATGGTTTGGTTTCTTTGGTTTTTACAGAATCAGGTAATACTCGCCATATACATGTGCTTGCACGGCCATATACTCTGTGGGGATATGTGAAGTCACACGTTTACGCAGATAAAGCACAGACGTTGGACCACTTGGAAGCCAACATTGGCCGCGTTATTGCCGATATAAGGCCCCAGTTGCTCGAAAAAGTGGACGAAAATTGGACTTATCGATTACGCTTCAGTCGAGCCAGCCGTGGCGCCCATATGCCCCAAATCATTTTTAAGTACTAATGGCATAAGAATATATTTTAAATAAAACCAATACAATGAAAATGAAATTTAGTTTTACGTATTTCATTTCACTTTGAATTTGTATACCTCTAAAAATAACAACTTTTTATCCTGTACCTACCCTGGCATTTTTGCCACCTCTCAGGATTGTCCAGTTTGCTATATCTAAGACATTCGCATAGCTTATCCCAGATCCAGCCGACGAGGATTAGCTAATTATCCCTAAAATTTAAAAAAAATGTGGCCCTTAAAGCAACAGGTCCGTAAACAAACTAATTATTTCAGATTCTCGACTTCAGCAAGAACAGGCTGAGGAACATAGAGTCGAGCACTCTGTCCAGCTACAGCAGCCTCAGATTCCTCTACCTGGGAGAGAACTATATCAGACATATCGACGAGGATGCCTTCACCGCCCTCACAAGCCTTCAGACCTTGGACCTTTCCATGAACTCCATCATGGTCGTTCCAAATTCAATACTACAGCTCCCGCAGCTATCCAAACTCTATCTAAGCGGAAACTCACTCGCAAACTTGTGGACCACAGATGTGATCAGGCCAATAAAGGCCCCTTTGGATTACCTCGACATATCAGACTGCGAAATCAAAGACCTACCAGACCTCGGAGCGTTGCCTGAGTTATTGGTCTACAATATTTCTCATAACCCGTTGGAGGCGATGGAACCAGAGGTGTTCGCTCAAGCTTGCAAACTGAATAAGGTAGACATGACTGGATCCATTGACAAAATTAAAACATGTGATCTAAAACCTCTTATTACGTGGTTGGATGAAAAACAAGTCTATTTTATACTGGACATGCCGGAATACGCGAGGATAAATTCAGGTAATTACAAAGGTAGTATTATAGTATATAGTATAGTATATATGTATATAGTATACACAGTCAGGTCATAAGTTCTGTCACACAATAAAAACTTTTGAATTTAGAACGCTGGCCACAAAAAAGTTTATTGAATTCGAATTTCGAATTTTTCATGAAAATAAAAATGTGTACTTTTTAGAATTTTCCTCATTTTTAAATATGGAGTGGACACTTAAAGAAGACCGTGTCGCAGTTATTGCGTTGCATCGTTGCGGTTCGCGCCAATTCAGATTTTCGACTTACTGAAAAATTTGAGTATAACCAAAAGATTCGTTTATCGTACAGTACCATAAAACGATACAATGAAGACTCTAGTGTAGATGACAGGTCCAGAAGTGGTCGCCCTCGCTCTGTTAGGACTCCAGTGATAAAAGCTGTGAAGGCGCGAATTCAAAGAAATCCCATACGTAAGCAGAAACTGTTGGCCCTTCAGATGGGGTTAAGCAGGATCACGGTGAAAAGGGTGTTAAATGAAGACTTAGGGCTTAGGGCATATCGAAGAAAAACAGGACATCGTTTGGACGCTCGTTTAATGGACCTGAGTCTGAAGAGATGCCGCGCTTTGTTGAAGCGGTACGCGGGAAATAAGCATCGGGAAATTCTTTTTTCGGATGAAAAAATTTTCACCGTGGAAGAGAGCTACAACAAACAAAATGATAAGGTGTACGCACACAGCAGTGAAGAAGCGAGCAACCGTACCATGTTTAATAACAGGCACTGGGTATTCCAACAAGATTCTGCGCCAGCTCATAGAGCGAAAAGCACACAAGACTGGCTGGCGGCGCGTGAAATCGACTTCATCCGGCACGAAGACTGGCCCTCCTCCAGTCCAGATTTGAGTCCGTTAGATTACAAGATATGGCAATACTTGGAGGAAAAGGCCTGCTCAAAGCCTCATCCTGATTTGGAGTCACTCAAGGCATCCTTGATTAAGGCAGCCGCCGATATTGACATGGACCTCGTTCGTGCTGCGATAGACGACTGGCCGCGCAGAATAAAGGCCTGTATTCAAAATCGCGGGGGTCATTTTGAATAAACTTTATTACCATAAGAATCTATGTTTTATTAAGTTAATTTTGCTATATAAATGTTTACATAAATAATAAACATGTCTAAATTATTTCATATTGCACATGTGACAGAACTTATGACCTGACTATGTAGAATAGTACATATTTAGTAGGTAGGTGTTTTATATTGAGTATAAAACACCTCCCGTATTAAACGCCGTAATATTAAAATACTACACAGCACCAAACTACAAACCTTTGAATAAAAATAAATAAAACCGGTCAAGTGCGAGTCGAACTCGCGCACGAAGGGTTCCGTACCACCGTAAAATGGTAGGGATGGTGTGGAGTAAAAGTTTGGATTTTACATAGCAAAAGGTGCATTCATAAGTTTGTATGTGGTATTGAAAGAATTGTTGTATGGAAGCCCCCTTAAATATTTATTTTATTCTGTCTTTTGGTATTTGTGTGTGAAAATCTGTGAAAAAATCATCTGTCTAACTATCACGGTTCATGAGATACAGCCCGGTGACAGGCGGACGGACGGACGGACGGACGCACAGCGGAGGCTTAGTAATATGGTCCCGTTTGGCACCCTTCGGGTACGGAACCATTAATACGGCTAAGATTTGGTTCACTTGTTTCCTATTTAGGCTGCTAAATTTTGAACCGCTGAACCGATTTTAATAAAATCTATATCTATATCTATATATAAAATGTAATAATATCTAAGAACCATCGCTGTGAAGGCTAATATCACTTAAAAAAACGCTTCAAAGTCTACCCGTTTGAGCGCTAGAGTGCCACAGATAGACACATACATATCTACTCAGATTGTAAGCAACATAATTCAAAAGGCAACGGCGTTAAATCTGGCGGATCGGGTGTAAAAATCGTCGTTCCACAAGGTTCCATATTAGGCCTTTTTTATTCCAGGTATTTTGATCACGTTAATGATGTATTATTGTCTTAAACTTTGAATTGATTAACAGTTAAGAGTTTATTGTGAAAAGCTGGTAAAACCAAGTATATCTATCAAATTCTCACTTCGAAATGTCAGTCAAGTTGAGGCCAGTGTAATGTAGGAAGCAGGAATAATTACGCATCGTAAAAGTATCCGAATCGAAGTGTCAGGGACTCTTAAGTACCACGACATAAGGTTAATTTTATCTGAACTCAAAACGCTTTTTCACTCTGGTAATTATTCCTGCTTGAGCCACAGTTTAATGTCAGAGAGCAACACGTTAGAACTAGTAAATGATATGAAGTTTCTAGAAATAAACATCGATAGAAAATTGCAGTGGGACCCCACCTAGATAAATTTACTGGGTGATTAAGATAAGCCGCTTACGCTGTTAGGAAAATTAGACAAAACTAGGGTTTAGCTACTGTGGGAATTTCAGCTTGCTAGGACTTCAGGAAGTACCCTAAGAATTTTGATGCTCATTCATCAGTAAATCAGTGACGAAATCAGTGATTTTTTGTCATCAATAAAATCTCAAGTATAAGAGCTATGGAATTGAAACTTTATCCGTTTCGCTACAAAAATGTTACACAACATAGTTTAACCTGAAAACAAACGTCAAATCCTATACATTTTTGTTTTCAAACAAGTGTTGAACAGACGTTTATTTTTTTGTGGTAAGACCCGTGTTGAAATAATACTATAGACATAATATTCCGAGAAAATTAAACTAGATAAACAACGATGGTTAAAAAAAACGATGAAGCGCTTTTAGAAAAGGTAGTAGTGCCCTTGAGGTTCGCTTGGCTCGTCTTGGCGGAGGCACTACCGTGCCCCCAGATTCGAGCAATTCATAAATTTTAAATGCACTCTCTAAGATAGCTTTAAAAAAAATAACGTACAAACTGTATATTTTTTTTTGAAAGCTACTAAAAGCCTAGTCAATTTATTTTCGGAAATATAATGTATGTACGCAAGAACCTTACAACATTTTCAAAATTTTCCAAATTCACAGACTAGTAATTGTGCCCCGGTTTAGCCTCATTTAGACAATTTAAAAACTACTTTGTCTAAAAACGGATATTAAAATGTTCAAGATTACATAAATGACAAGACTGTATGGAATTTATCTTACTCAACACGGAACTCCCTGTTAATATTTTTGTATTTAACAGACGCTTAACTTTTCTAGAACCCCGCTTTTTCTGCGGGGGTTAAAAATAAACCATTATTGTTTCAGAGTTTGAGCAATGCCCCAGAGAAGAGATTTCACCCTATCTAAATAGGACTCATGGGAAATGCAAGTCACTTTTTTTACAGGTAAGTATGATTTTTTCTCTGCTTAACACGCTCTGTTGTGAAGGAACGAAGATTTTTTTCCCGATCGTCGACAGTGTGGAGAAGCGGGAATAATCGTCTCCAGCTCTCATCTCACCACCCGTACATTTAGCCAGAAGTCATTATAATATGCCAAGTAAGAAACGAAATTGGCTGGGCCAGGCTCTATTCTAATTAACCCCTTACCGCATACTAACGCATGTGTAGTTTCATAGGTTTTGAACTTTATTATCAAGCAATAAGGTTGAAAATCGAGATCCATTTCGGGTAAGGCCTTACATTAAGGGGTTAAGTATCTAGGCTGGCCCAGCTTGTTTCGCTTATCATTATATCTAAGTCAAATCCTAAAATCATGCTAACATCGCTCAGCAGGGACAGGGTGCAGCCATTCCTAGGCCTTCTCGTTCAACTCAAATGGCTATACACAAACAGAAATACGAGTATAAATATCATACCTTCAACAGGTTCAAAAGATGAGAGGCTCTCAGCGCTCCATGCTGACCATCATCGGAGGTCTGGCCGGCTTCCTCGTCGGGTTCATGCTGTTCCTGTACCTCACGCACCGCTGCAACGTCGCCAAGGCTAAGCTCGACGAGAAGAAGGCTGCGCCTGCACCAGATGGCGATAGAAACGCCACTGCGATACTGCTTAGTAATGTGTCTTGATGGAGGATGGTTGGGCCCGACAACAAATTCGTAATACCGCCTTATTCGCTGACTCAAAACAAAACAAACGAAGCGTCAGGCTTTGTCCCATACGAGGTGGCGAGGCACAGCTGCCTCCAAGTTTAACCAGTTATTGAACGGAAATATTTAATTGCTTATCAAAAATACTGATTTGCACCCCACATATCAGGTCAAATTGGTGGGTCAGGGAAGGTGACATGTAAGAGCAAAAGAAACATGAAATTTGAGGACACATAAAATATTTAAAACATAAAATGTATCTTTGGTGAACATTTTTGATGTGCGATTAAATACTTGACGACGACCTCTGTGGCTCGGCCTACCGTGCGAGAGGTCCGGGGCTCGATCCCTGGCTGGGGAAACAGAAAAAAAGATCCCAGGTCTTGGATGTTTATATGTGTGTGACGTCGTGTTCTTTGCTGTGAGGGTTTGAGTTAGTGACTAGGGGATCAGGCTGACACTAGCGTCATACGTAGGTCACATCCGAGGTGGGACTCTTTGCGACGGTTCAGTAAAGTTTGGCAAATCAATGTAGGAAAAAAATGGCACCATATTGTACTGTGTTTTATTAGATAAGCCAAATATTTTATTTTAAAAACACGTAGCAGTCTGCAAATGTTGCCAAATTCTATGTTGGTTCTATACAATCACCAAATATACTCATATAGTCCAATAAAAAATAAGCATGTCGAAAATGTTGTGTCTTCTTAGGAAACAAAAATGTTAAAAAAGTTTTGGAGCGTGCTCATGAATGGGCGAAACAAACAGGCAGATCTGTATGGAATGAAGCAATAATATCTTCTTGGTGTCCTTTTATATTTATAGTTCAGCGATAATTATGTAAGTGAAATACTCTTTTAACAAAACAGCTTTGTAATGTCTTTTATGTGTTGTGAGGCTAAATATAACATACCAGAGGCTGACTAGGATAACGATTAACACATTCCTTTTCATTTACATGATTTTGTAACTTCACTTGTTATGATACTAATATAGGTTAATTAATTGTACGTATTAATTTTAATTGGTTAACTTGGTAAATTGTTTAGTTATCGAAAGCCATAAATTCACTGTGATAAAAAATATGTTACATAATTATATTATCACATCACCTACAAAAAATTAACTAATGGATTAATAAATGACCGTAAGGTTTCAAAGAAATTATCGTATTATTTTACTGCGCCGTCCCTAGGCCTCTACGAAATTCATAACTTCTTGCTAGTATCCACAATTAGTATATTTCAATGTTAATTTGATTAGCCCCAAAAATATTGATAATAAATGATAAACGCAATATTCCCACTGTAAAATGAAATATATTTAAATGAATTACGACATCTCTGTAGTTAAAAAGTTCATGATACATTAATTCAAATTTGTTCCATGTCTGATATGACGTAGTATGTAGGTTTATTCAGCGAAAGAATCTGCTCTTCCATATTGCAATTTAAATAAAAATACATGTAATAATGAAGTCGGTCAAAAAGCAGCTCGCGCGCGCTTTCTTTCCCTCTGATGGCTGATTCAATTTGTCTTTCACTGCTACAGCCCGAATGACGGTGTACTGAATGCCAGCTTCGGGGTGTTTTCCGTTGAATGTTGTCCAAAAGTCGGATTTGACGACATCTACTCTCAGGTGTCTTTCTTTTCGCTTTCGTTTACCGATTTCTCCTTCGCCAGACGCTGCTTGCTAAATCTGCCCATACCAGGCTGGTAGATCACGAGACTTGGACGGTCCTGTCAAAATAATGCAATGTTGTTGTTTAAACACATTTTGTTAAGTAATCGTATAACTACAGCAAACTAACACTATAAACAGTTCTGTAACTTAGGCCATATTCAAACATCCATCTATATTTACTAACATAAATCATGGCGAAATGTATGACAAATTGTCGCTTTAGGATCAACGTCCACTATTTAGATAGACATTTAGATTCCCAAAATGTTTAGTTGAATTTGTTTACCTTGTTTCTAATTCTATCCTTTCTTTCTCCGCGACGGTCGATGCCATCTTCTCTGTCCTTTTCTTCCGAGTCTTCTCGCTCAGACGACTTATCTCGTCTGTCGTTGAGTGACTTCTGCCTCTTCAGGGAACGCTCCTCCAACTCCTTAGGAGTCACCTCACCAGACTCCAAGCTATTTCGCCGAGTTTTGTTCGAAACTGCAAATTCATCTAGTTCTTCATCTTTAACTCCTTTGGACTCGCTTATCTTGACTTTCTTGTCCATTTCTTCAATAAGTTTGGTCAAATCGTCAGTTTTCACTTGCGGCAGTTGTGTGAATGGCTTTATATCGTCATGGTTTAGCGACTTTGCCTTCGCTTCAGGCTTAGAGCCTGGTAATGGTTTATCTACCTTAGTTGAAGATTCATTCTGTCGCGCTCTGTCCTTACGCGTGTCACTATACTTCTTACTCTTTTGCTCGCGTGCAGATTCTTTCGGTTTATCTCTTTTATCTTTTTTGGAGTCTTCGGTCATATCATCCTCTAATTTCTTTTTCCTATCTACAGCTGGATTGATAGCCGATTTCCTATCCCGGTAGCTTTTAGATTCGAAAACAATTCCAGAATCTTTGCTATCGGACCTCTGTTCATCCCTTGTTCTCGGAGCTGGTTTATCTTTGTCCCAGTCCCTGGGTTTGATTTTCTTCACTTCATTATTTTCGGCTGCTTCATCCTCCTAGAAATAATGTATGTTATTATAGCAATATATGTAAAAGTTAAATAACAACAACGAAAATATGCTAACAATACCCAAAACCTACAGTATGATTCTGTATTGCGCATTTTAGTTTCATTTAGAGGATAATGGGCGATATTGGTCCAAATTTCCATCACTTTCTAGAACGTTAGTCTTAAAGCGAAGATTAAGTACATCGCGTTATTACAAGTCATAAGTCGAAGTAGGGATCTATAGATATATATAGATAGCTAGTGAACGCGATTTAGGTTAGAAGAGAGGAAGACAAAGAGTCTCATAGACATGTTGATCTTTCGTCAAATAACGAGAGTACATATTTGTTTTGTGAAATTCGACTTTTTCTATACAACCTATTTAGAAATGTATTCTCATTTGTATATTGTATGCTCAGATGAACGAAACTCTTACTTACTCTGTGGTTGTATGCTAACCAAGATATATCCAAATGCTAATATTCTGAGGCTATGTGATCCTAATACCTTCTGAGAAGTTTCTGCATGACCTACCATTCAGCAGAATTAAGAATAATCCACTGAGAGCGGAATGTGCACTAAATGCGAACACACCGCACTATATAAATGTGAAGATCCATCATTATTGATTTTGTTTATACAGGCATAGCCGTATTTTAGTAAGTTTTGAGTTCCCTTCTTATTTTTAACCAAAACAACATCATCGGAGTTCATTTTAAACCAATAAAATGCAATGTCTGCAATCGCATGCAATGTCTGCATTGATTGTATTGTTTGCTTCCTCCTTGATACAACTTGACGGAAAACACCCACATGTTTATCTATCAAAATTTATATCATAGAGCACTCCACATCAAATGTCAATAAATAATAACAAATAAGTTTGCAAACGTAGGTTTAGACAAAAAGCGATTTAGGCTGATGAAACTTTAAACAGATTAAAATTTAGATTATTGAATCAAAATTTTAATCGTATAGGCTTATTCCGCAGTATGTTCTCTTCGTCAATACGAAGAGAACATACTGCGGAATAAGCCTATACGATTAAAATTTTGATTCAATAATCTAAGCCTATATGATCATTGACATTAAGCTAGTCTAGTATGACGTTTAGGCATAACGCTCATTAAGTCTCTCTACGGCTTAGCTACACCCTCCTAGAAGGAAAAAATATATACTGGAAGTAAAAAGTTATGATCAAATGAAAGCAATCCTTCACGTTCAATAACGCAGATTGACCGAAAGTTGTTTAAATAGGACAGTTTTACCATAGGTACCAACTTCAACGTTTGGTAGATGTTTTTTTTCATTACGTAGGCAGACATCTACCTCAAAAAACCACCATTAATTGGTTTTGTACCTACTTTTGAATATGATGATGATTATTATACAAGTGTGCAAAGTTGGTTATAACACACGAGGCGGTATTATTCAGCGAAAAGTAGCAGACTAATGCACATGTATTTCAAGGGTTTCAACACACTTGCTAGGAAAAAATTGACTTTTGATAATAATTAAACTCACAACGAAAACGTCAGAAAATATTAATCAAAAATGGCACCCTTATTTTGTTTTTCCGCACGCCGTCTTAGCGATGCGCGCGCACATATAAATAATACTGGCACGCTAATAGCCTATAAAAATTATGTTTTATAATAGCAAATTAAGGTTATAATGTAGTGAAAAAAAAATGTTCACAAAAATATTTATTGGTTGAAGGCATAAAAACTCTTAGCGGGGATTGAAAAAATAATGAGCTGATATTATCCCAGGTACCAAAAAAGGTTTTCTCCAATTCCTTCCAATACCAAAGTAATAAGCAGGTACAATCAATACTCGCTTGTCTTGTCACTGTCAATTGTCAATATGTCAATTTATGTTTATGTTTGACCTTTCTGACTTCGTGCCAATCCAGCGGGGTGTCCGCCAGGGGGACACCATCTCCCAAAAACTATTTATTGATGTGCTCGAAGATTTGCTAGACACTCGACTGGGAAGGGCAGGGAATTAGCATCTATGCCGATGTATATCACATCTACGCTTTGCATCATCGACGACTTCATCATCTTAGCCGAGAACGATGTGGATCTTCAGACTATGCTCAATGACCTGCATAAAGCTTCGCTTGCGGTACGGCTCAGGATCAACGTGTCCAATACCAACATTATATAAAATCTTGCGGGTCCCAAACCTAACATAATCGTAGGTAACTGCCAGCTAGAGACAGTAGCCGACTACATCTACCTTGGACACAGTTTATCTTTGGCTAACACTCGCAAGTGAAGGAATTCTCGAGACGTATCCAAATGGGTTAGGCCGCTTTTAGCAAACTGGAAGACGTATTAAAGTCTAAAATCCCCCAATGCCTCAAAACCAAGGTATTCAACCAATGTGTTCTGCCTATACGACTGGTCCAACATTTTATAGGCCTATTACATCCCATAGACTAGAGACATATACGAAAAACTTAGATATAAATTTGCCAGTACCGGATTTTAATGAACAGAACCCAAACAAAATCTACTCAGACTTCTTCAACATTATTCAGACAGAATTCAATAAAGTTTTCAAATTAAAGAAAGTCAGTGACTACAACGGTAAATCTAAATTTAATGACTGGGCAACGTTTGGAATTCGTAAAAGTAGAGTTATCTTGTATGACCTTTATGATCAAAAAACCTATAACTTTGATCGAAAATTTCATGACTATGTTAAAAAATATTCCAAAACTTTCAAGTTGGTTTGTAGAACTGCAAAAACTTTACACATTAATAGAAAAATTAAAAATTCAAATAATAGAATGAAAACAGTTTGGCAAATAATAAACCGCGAAACTGGCAAAGTTATACCAAGGGACAGTGATTTCTGCCTAAAGATAGGTGATGATGTTGTTAAATCCAACGCTGATGTTGCTCGAGCTTTTGAAACATTCTTCACCAATGTACCCGTACTCACAACGGACAGTCTAAATTCATCTCCATTTGAAGCAGAGACTTTATTAAAAAATAACACTAGCGTCAGTAATGTATATTTAAAATTTCATCATGTATATCCCCAGGACATTGTCAAAACGTTTAAATTACTTAACTTAAAAAATACGGAAGACCTGTGGGGTATATCAGTCAAAGTCATTGGTTCAGTAATTCTAGTTATAGCCCCACACTTAGCTTATATATTCAATAAATGTGTTGACGATGGGGATTTTCCAGACCTCATGAAACACAGTAAACTTATACCGCTGTTCAAATCGGGAGATAAGGGCGATCCTTCAAATTTCAGACCAATATCTGTTCTTCCAACACTAAGTAAAATATTTGAAAAGATTATACTCAATCAAATGCTCTCACACTTCAACCGTACAAAACAACTCCACGCTAAACAATATGGTTTCACTAGGGGTAAATCGACTACGGATGCAGGTATTTCCCTTGTATCTCATATTTATTCTGCATGGGAGGCCGCACAGGATGCTATCGGAGTTTTTTGCGACCTGTCGAAGGCGTTTGATTGTGTTGATCATAATACGCTATTAATTAAATTAAATCATTACGGAGTTAGAAATAAAGCGTTGGATCTACTAAGATCATACCTAAGCAATAGAATTCAAAAGGCAGAAGTTAACGGCGTAAAATCTGATGGATCGGGTGTTAAAATTGGCGTTCCACAAGGTTCCATATTAGGCCCTTTCTTATTCCTGGTATATATTAATGATCTGCCTTTCATGGTGGAGAAATTAACTGACATAGTGTTGTTTGCTGATGATACTTCAATGGTCTTCAAAATTGAAAGACAAAAAGGAGATTTTGATGATGTTAATGGTGTATTGTCTTTAACCTTGAATTGGTTCACAGTTAATAATTTATTGTTAAACGCTGGTAAAACCAAGTGTATCAAATTCTCACTTCCAAATGTCAGGCAAGTTGAGACCAGTTTGGTGTTAGACAACAGCACGTTAGAATTGGTAAATGATACGAAGTTTCTTGGAATAACCATTGATAGTAAATTGCAGTGGGGACCCCACATAGATAAATTGGCTGGTAAATTAAGTTCTGCGGCTTACGCTGTTAGGAACATCAGACAAAGCACGGATGTGGCTACATCTAGGCTAGTATATTTTAGTTACTTTCATAGTGTGATGTCCTATGGTATCTTGTTGTGGGGGAAAGCAGCGGATATTCAAACTATTTTTATTTTACAGAAAAGAGCTATTCGAGCAATTTATAATTTAAAACGAACAGACTCCTTAAGAGAGCTTTTTAAAGAAATTGACATACTAACAGTAGCTAGTCAATTTATTTTCGAAAATATAATGTATGTACGCAAGAACCTTACAACATTTTCCAAACTTAGCGACAGCTGTAATGTTAACCTAAGAAATAATCACAGACTATGTGCGCCCCGTTTTAGACTCGCGAAGGTTAGCAATTCTTTCAAGGGTCAGTGCATTCTCTACTACAATAAGATACCTCTGGAGATTTTGAAATTGCCATTTGAGCAATTTAAAAAGCATGTTAAAGCGACTTTGTCGAAAAAGGGATATTACAATGTTCAAGATTACTTAAATGACAGGACTGTATGGGGTTAATCTGGCTCAACACAGACCTTGCTGTTAATAATTTTGTAATTATTTATTCCTGCTTATTAATCATAACAATTAAATTTTTCATATTTGTATTAGTTAAGCACAACCTATTTTTAAAAGAGATCTAAAAATAAATCTGTGGGAGTTTCTACGCCCTTCTTCTCCCACAGTGGTCCAATGTAGAGAAGAGGCAAAAAATGACGTTTGCTAAGTATATGTAAATATCTACAGTAATAAAGTACTTTGACTATTGACTATACTCACTCACGGATCCGAGACATGGCCGCTCACAAAGGAATACATGCGCAAAATCAGAGTAGCACAAAGGGCGATGGGGCGTGCCATGCTAGGAATCTCCCTTCTCGACCGCATACCCAACGGAGATACGACGACGACCCAAGGTCGTAGACGTGGGTAAGCGGATCGCGAGGTTAAAGTGGAGTTAAAAGGTAAGTCGTGGTGGGAACACTTGGCCAGAAGGGAAGACGGAAAGTGGACAAAACCAATAGGAATGGTAGCCAAGGGAGGCAACTCGACCAAGAGGCAGACCACCCGCCCGGTGGTCGGACGATTTTATCTACTTTGCTGGGCGCCAGTGGATGATGCTGGCGCAGGACCGCGTCAAGTGGCGTGCTGAAGAGGAGGCCTTTACTCAACAGTGGGTGCGAGAGGCTGAATAGAAATAGCAATGTTTGCTGAAATAAATGTTTTTCGTTGTAAATAACATGTTTCTTTCTATAATCAATGATTTTTTAAATTTCAAATCCAGATATATTTTTATTAAAATAAAAATACATATTTAGACTGGCGCAGAACTGCGTCAAGTGGCGTGCTGGAGAGGAGGCCTATACTTTATCTTTATGTTTAAAAAATAAATAAAATGAGACTCATCGACCCCACAATCAAACTGCGTAAGCAGTTTTGTGGGGCTATTGTATTAGAATAAGAGATTATTGTAAATGAGTAATAAATAAATACAATACAATACAATACTCGACAGTGGGTGCGGGAGGCTGAATAGAAAGATAGGACAATGTTTGCTGAAATAAATTTTTTTCGTTAGTATATAACATGTTTCTTTCTATAATCAATGATTTTTTTAATTTCAAATCTAGATATATTTTTATTAAAAAGAAAAATACATGTTTAGACTGATTAACTATTAATCTGTACATTATTGTAGCCAAAAGATACTTAGACAAGAGAAAAATGCATATCCCCTGGCGACACGTTCACGTGCAATTAAATAAGCCAATAGGTTATCATAATATAGCATGCAACTCACCTCCCGCGAAAGTTTTATTTTTTTAAAGTTTTATTATTTTTTTCTTTGACAGTTCAAAATTCCAAAACTGATAATGGAGTTGTCGTATTCCAGATACCGACAGATACCGTCGTATTCCACCCGAATCATACAATGGTATGAGCCATAAACATGCAATTTGTACCTTGTTCGAAAGAAATAGGAGTCAATGTCATGTGTAAATAATACGCATAGAAATCTTCGCCAATGTGGAGACGATAACCATATTGCTTTCGATTGTTTACATTGACTCCTACTTTTTTCGAACAAGGTACAAATTGCAAGTGCAATGTTTACGATTATTCTTTAAAGGGCGATCAGTGCATTCTCTTCTACTACAACAAATTGCCTCTGGAGATTTTGAAATTGCCATTTGAGCAATTTAAAAACCATGTTAAAGCGAGTTTGTCGAAAAAGGGATATTACAATGTTCAACATTACTTAAATGACGGGACTGTATGGGGTTAATCTGGCTCAACACAGACCTTGACCTTGCTGTTAATAATTTTGAAATTATTTATTCTGCTTATTAATTATTATAATTCATATTATAATATTTGTATAAGGTAAGCACAAGCAATTTTTAAAAGAGATCTGAAAATCAATCCGTGGTAGTTTCTACGCGCTACCTCCCCCACAGTGGTCCAATCTAGAGAAAGACATATGGAATTTGGAATATACAATTCGGGTGTTTTCGGGAATACGACAACTGGCGAAGATTTCTATGCGTATTATCAGTTTTGGAGTACTGTACACCTTTTTACCTTACATAGAAATTGACCCACCTATCATCAAGATTCAGGATTTTAGAAACGGTAGTCATGCTGCTATACGATAAAATGTTAAGATGAATCAACTCTTAATTTCAAGCTGGGTTAGAAAGTGCTACACTCTGGGCCCATTTTGACCATTGTTCTTCCTTATTTTTTTTTCCGCCCAGCAGAGAAGTGGAAGGAAGTGGAATAAGCGTTGGCTAAACAATTCACATTTTTTTTGCGTGTGATTCAGTAATTTTTTCGCGCTATCCAGTATTTTGTTTGCTCATTTCAGGTAATTTCGCAGTTCATGGTCATTGGCTCAATTAGTTTTTTTATTCACTCGTTTTATTATTGTCTTTATTCTATAACCCGTACGATACCAACCTAAATAGGGTAATTTATTACATCTATGGCAAACTATTTTTTGTGTCTGCAATTAATCAATAACAATAGCATACAAGTCCATATAAAAAGGTTTACCGCGCAAGTAGAGGCGCTGATCATCAGATGCCGGCTGGCTCTGACACTTTCATCCTGTAGCGGAAAGCGGAAAAGCATGAAACAAGTGCTTCATAAAAACAGTCACCCATCCAGTTATCATCTTGGCCAGATGTTGCTTAACCCGCACGAACTTTGTGATGTGAGAATACCACATATAGGCCACGGATGCTACTGAATGCAAATCTCAAATGATGGTTTCGGGCTCTTCCGTCTCTCAGACTACAGGATAAAAGGTTTGGAGCCAGCCGGCACCTGATTAGAGGCATCTGTCCTTGCGCGGTTGGTTTCTTTTTAATGGACTTGTATGGACTTTTCATTTGACCATAACTTTTTACTCCCAACGTTTATTTTTGTGCTGTCATAATGAAAATGGGTATATTAAATATGGTATCACCATATCATAGGTCCTGTTACTGGTGGAAATTTGAACCAAAATCCATACAACATCGGCCTTTAATCTGTAGCTTTTTCCAAATCAATTGAGAGGCGTGGAATGACATCTCAATGAAACGCCACTTCCATAGATTTCACGATTGAGAATATGTCACATCACCTGAGGTAGAAGTCACACAATGCAGATGAACATTTAATAAGCTACAGGGTAAATTCGAACAATGAAATATGGTATTGACCAATTTACTCAGAAAAAAGAACAGACATTAATAAAGTTAACCTCAAAAGTGTCTACAGTTACTTAAATGAATCAAAGACAGTCTGTACACCTTCAAACAGGAATCACCACGATTCTTTTGGTTTGCTTCAAGAAAACCTTTTTTATCACAATTCTTATTAGATGATAGAGTAAAAGTATTGTGCATTTTAGTGAACAGAGCTGGAAAGTGACAATCCCGGTTCAGTTCATTTTTTAGCTCATCTGAAGCAATTTTCATCGTTGAGGTTGCATTATTGCTTCTGATTCTAGATTTGTACACTCTTTCTTCCCCAGACCAGAATTTTCTATGTTTTATTTTGGTATCAACAATATTGCAATCAGCATTGTTTGTTTCGTCTTCTGAGAATTCTTCAGATATCTATAGGAAATATTAGAGGTAATCATTGGATCAAATATTCCTATTTATGTTTATTTTATGCTATTGTACATAATCATTTGAGTCATCCTAAAAGAAATTAACATGAAGTCAGGAAAGAAAACGAAAGCCTAAGCTTTAATCTAAATATTTTAGTCTTCTCTGGATATCATTCCCTCAGAAACATGGTATATGCTATTACCATGTTTCTGAGGGAACCGTCATGGTGAGACATACAGTTTAATGCAGTAGCTTTGGTGTATTACCTTAATTGGACCATCCCTAGGTTTCCTTTCAATCCTCATCTTCCTTTTGTCATTTTCCCTGCGTCTCCTCTCATCGCGACCCCTCTTGTCCAGCTTACGAGCAGCTAAATAATCCAGCAATGGGGTTGTTTGCACCTTTTCTTTCCCTGGATTTAGAACCAGCAATCATCTATTTAATTTAATGTATTTATCAATATGTACTATATCAAGTTAATGTAGTAGTTAATGTGTTTTTGTCAGGCCTGTGCCGCTCAGTAGGGACATTAATAGTTGATTTACTTATTTTTGAATAACAACAGAGACTGATATAGAGTTTTCTGTACAATAAAGAATATGAATATAGAGTTATGTATATAATACATGTTTCCAGGTACCCAGGGGTTAACATAACATAGATAAACATTTACATACATTGCTTCTGGCCCCACACTAGGATACCGTGTCGCTGTATCAGAAACAGTGATGTCACACACATATAAACATCCAAGACCTGGAGTTTTTTCTTTTTCTTCACCCAGCCGGATATCGAATGTGGGACCTCTAAAAGAGCCACAACCGCTGCGCCACAGAGGTTGTCAAAGGTTAAGTCTAAAAATTCTAGTGAAAATAAGTGTAGCATTAGCATACCATCACTGATAGGGTATGAATACTCCAATTTTGGTACATTTTCAGTTTCAGGTTCTTTAGTCAAATTCTCAACAAACTCCTGGTATATTGGATCACTCTCAATAGTTCCACATTTAGGATCTTTCTTCTTTTTCTTCTTTGGTATCCGTTGAAAAGGTGCATACTCCACTATACCCATATATTCCACTCCTGCAAGGCACATCATGAATTAAAAGGAATCCAATGGGAAATAAACTCAATCCTAACAACAAAAATAATAGGTACCTTTTTCATCAAGGAATATGTAGCCATCAAACTTATCCCTGAATATATAGATGTCTTCGATGTTCACAAAGTTGATGTAGGCTCTCGAATACAGATTGTTACCAAAACTAGGGTCTGGTTTAGCAAAGTAGAAGTAGTCGTGCTCGGGAATCGGTGAGACTTGCTCCAGAAACGCCTCCTCAGTCATAGTCGGCGGCAGGCGCCGCAGGATTATCTGTGGAGATACCAGTGCATCATACAACATAGTAAAGAGGACATAAGCACAAAATATACCACATAAATAAATAAAGACTGTTACCTTCGTCAGTGGACGCTGCGATCGAATTTTCTTGTCCTTATACTTAGTCACGAGTCCTTTATTCGCCGCCTCTAAATGTGGATCTCTTGCATCTTGATCTTCGGTCATTATAACTAACAATTCACGGTCTATTTAGGTTTATTTTCTTCATCAACATTATAAATAAAAAGCGTGTCACGAAAATCACCATCGCGTGTAGAATTTTGACACAACTGCCGGTCGATCGATTACTTTCGGCGGATCGATCGAAACTATACGAATTAATTTCGACTCAACTACAGCGGAGGACTCCTGCTACAAAAAAAAAAACGCTAATACTTCGTCTCTTTGAATTTGAGAGATAAGCACGCACGCTTAATTCTACGCGATATCGTATTACAGCTCCTAAAATATAAACCTAGGATTTTTTAAATATTTTTACAATTTTTTTACAAATTCAATCCGTTATTTATATTAAAGATCTCCGTGGCCGCGCGGTTTCCACGTTTCAATGGTGCGACCACGTTCAAACGCTTTTTAACCATAGCCACAGAATACTTAATAGTACAACGTAAAGAAAGATCACTCCTCAAATATACTGCAATAAATAGCTACTCTCGCTGCGCGACAATAAAGAGCAATCTAGCTCGCATCGCACCTGCGCTACGTACAACAATTGCTAAAGCACCTACAGAATCGGTTGCCCCGCCAGTGCAGGCTAGATTGCGCCGCATTTCTACTCCTGGGAGCTTTTCAGGGTTCCGTACCCGAAGGGTTCCAAAGGGGACCCTATTACTAAGACTCCGCTGTCCGTCCGTCCGTCCGTCCGTCCGTCCGTCCATCTGTCACCAGGCTGTATCTCAAGAACCTAGCTAGCTAGAGAGTTGAAATTTTCACAGATTATGTATTTATGTTGCCGCTATAACAACAAATACTAAAAAACAGGATAAAAGAAATATTTAAGGGGGCTCCCATACAACAATACCACATACAAACTTATGGATGCACCTGGTTACGTACATGGAGTGTAAAAGTAACCGCACCAATAACTTTGTAAACAATATTTTGCTGTGTAAAATCCAAACTATTCACTCCACACCATCGCTTCCATTGAACGGTGGTACGGAACCCTTCGTACGCGATTTAGACTCGCACTTGACCGGTTTTTTTACTCTGACATCACAAGTTCGTCCTGTAAATTTCTGTGTCGCTTAATCACGGTAAGGTTACCTACGTGCGATTTGTGTTTGTGAATTTTAGTGCACTCTGTCTAAGAGAGGTGTTATTAGTACTTATTCATTATTAGTACTATTGGCAAATGCTAAGACTAGGTAGGTACCTACCTCCTTACTTATGTAATTGTCAATTGTTTTATACTGGGTCTAAAGTGTTTACTTTTAATTAAACAAAAAGGTATTCAATTAAAAAGGAATCGAATTTTATTTGTGGGCAATTCCTTTAGACACCCTAAAATGTTAGGTACTTAAACCTCTCCGAAACCCGGCCGCCCGGCGCCAACCAGCTCTAATCCCAGGCATACATGAGCCCACGCGGCGCGCGCGACTTGACTGACATATCAAGTGATTATGTCTGAATGGTAACTCTTAGAACTATGAAAGTTGTACATCTGAGTAGCTAATGAAACCCTCTCTTACTCTATGCGAAGAAAATGTCACTGTGACCTTAGTTTATTTTTATACCGACATCAGAATCACAGACTTCTAATAAAATGCTCCCTCTCGTCACAAATGTAGTCGACATGAGTAAAACACAACAAAATACACATTTTGTTTGATACTTTCGTAATCTACACAAGATTACCTTTTGAAAACAATAAAAACATTAGTATGTTCTCATAGAATTTTTTAAATATTCAGCGTTCGAAGATTTCATGAAATACCGGTCGCAGTGCGCGAATCATACAAATCTTGTGAAATTCCTTGTGAAGAGATTAGAGCACCTAGCGTTATATTTCTTAGATTCTACGATAGGTTCGTTGTTGAATAAGAGGAATACAAGTAGCATTTACCACTAAATCATAAATAATTAGTGTGAGTAGGACATATGTCGCATGAAAGCATAAAAATGGGTATGAATAAACACTTTGTATTGTCTAAGATTAGGCAATATGTGATTCCTATCAATCTAGAATTAGCCATTCTAAGTAGTAGTTTCTAACAGTGTATCATACTTTACTACTTACCGTACAAAATTCTATACAAACTTCAATGCAAACATTCAAATGTTTACGAAAAGTGATTTTTTCAAGTCACGTTTGCAGCGTCTTGAATGAATGAAATGAACAAAAGACCAGACCGGAAATAGAAAATTGGCTCATTGGCCGTTTTTACACACTAAAACCTTGCCAATACGAACACAATTGGCTAATTCATTCCGGTCTAAAAAAAAGGTATCGAGTGCGTGTCGGTACGCTTGGGTCGATAGTGTTTGTTTACGTTGACGTGTTGGTACGGTCGGGTCACAAAGAGGTTAAGTCATTGTTGTTGCAAAAATCACAGAAAAGTTGCTTATGAAGAGCGGCTAGCGCGCGACGCGACTGCCAGCCAAGCGAGCGGCAACGTAACTGACACAGAGTACATTATTAGTATAACTGAATTCCCGCCCGACGGGTTGGCCGGTCGAACGTACCTAAACTGTAGAGTGAGACCCCTGCCATAGTTTGACAAATGTGTGATTTTGGGAATCAAATATGTACAAATACATAGTAACAAAATATTGAAAAGCACATAGATATGGGAGACACCTTAAATCCTGTTTACACCTTGTCCAGCAAAGCTTGATCGATGACAGCTTGTCGCTTTGACATTACTAGACCTGGGGATAAGTTCGATATAAATTATCGATATTCCAACTAAAGTTAGTGAATTTTTCAAACAAATCTAACAAAAGGAAGTTGTAACACGTTTTAATTCTTGTTAACAAGAATTAAAAGGTGTAACACGTTTCCTTCCTTTTGTTTGATTTGTTTGAAAAATCTACGGGGTGAAAAACAGTCGCGTTTTTATTTGCAACATTCAGTCCATACAACAGTCCATATAAAATTCCATACAATTCCAGCTTCGTTTGGCTTAGAAAAAATATGTAATAGTAATAATAATAATAATAATAATAATAATAATAATTGTTCGATTCAAAATCGATACTCGATCTATGGTTCCGGAACGGCCATTTTGAATTTGACAGTTGCTGCCAACAGAGCAGTTTTTTGACAACTGACTGACGAAAAGCCCCCGCAATGTGACGCGTATTGATTTTGGGCATTGAAATTAAATCGTAAGCCATCTGGAATTGTATTCGGGCTCCCCTCAGGATTGTCTTATAGCTGAGTGTATTGTGGTTCTCCGAACCAGATAAAGTTCGTATTTACGTAATATAACCTGTGTTGGAACTGTGCGCGTCGAAGCTGGCCTGCCAGCCATACCTGGTTGGCTGAAGAACCTGTCTACCAAGAAGAGCCTAGGGTGCACCCAGGCCTTGCAGAGAGACAGGAGTTTGACGGGAACGAAGCACAGACCAGGTCAGATAGAATCTATTTACTTTAGCTCGGTGAAACGCCGACGTTCTTGCTTCTTGGCATCTGATCGCTACGCTACCTCGTAGCTATGGGCCCCTGCGAGGTCATCGGGTGCCGAGAGGCCTGAACAATTTGGTAGCAAGAGCGTGGTTTCCTGAGATTTGCAGCCGTCAAGGGCTCCAGGAACCCACGATTTGGGACTATCAATCTGTAGGTATAGGCGGTTATTAGCTAACTTGGTTTTGTTCCTGTATCCACATAGATTGGTAGTGTTGTAAGCTATAAGTCTATTGCTGGTAGTAGACAGACAGATATAACAGTTTTCCCTAAATGACCAGTTGTACTGAGATGTGACTCAGAATAGTAATTACATTACAGGTACATTGTAGGTGAATTGAAATTTGGATTGAAGTACCAGTTACCAGTTAGTCAATCTATTAGTGGTCTAGTAATGCTAATGAATGTTTGGACATTGTTTTCAGTTTATAGCAATTTATAACTTGAACTAATATTGACTATCTGTGTGTGTTATATGATATAGGGAAACTAAATTGTTGTTTACAGAATTTGTGTAGATATAAAACTCGGTTTCTATTGTTTGGGGAAATCAGCATTGTTTAAGTTATAGATTAGGGTTCCCTCGTTTGTGTTGTAGACTGGAGGGTCCAATATAATTGAGTTACTGCAAATTGTGAGTAAGTATCGTTCCGATCATGTCGTTGTCTGAAATACAGAAGGGTGTTTCTAAGGAGCTCAGATGGTTTTCCTCCGCACACGGTCTGATAGACCGTTTAGATAGGCATGATGTGGTATTGGAGCGGTCTATGGACGTTAAGGAACGCTACAACAGGGTGCTCGAATTGTCCGCGCAGGCGGAAGCAGTTGATGGTTGCGCACCTGACAGGCTGTCACGGTTGCTAGGGGATGTCGACCAGTGTATGGAGATAGCAGCTGCTATCACGCAGAAGGCTGCGGACATACGTAGGCAGCGCGAGTCCAGCCATGGTGGTGACATTGAAGCACCTCTGCCGCATCAGGGATCGGGGACCAGGTTACCCGTTATAACTATGCCTACTTTTGACGGAGTGTCCGGTGAATGGATGAGCTTCATCAATCTGTTCGACAGTTTGGTGCACATGCGATCGGACATTACCAAGTCTGTCAAAATGGCTCAGCTGGTGGCAGCATTGAGGGGTGAGCCCAGGGAGCTGGTCGCTCATTTGACAGTTACGGAGGGTAACTATGAAACGGCCAGGCAATTGCTGGTCAGACGTTACCACAACAAACGGAGGTTGGCCGATGCCCAACTGAACCGTTTGTTTAGTATCCCGGTTGTGGACAAGGTCGGGGCCATACAGACGGAGGTTTTGAACCCGTTGTTGTCCGTCACCAAGGCCCTAGAGAATCTTGGACTTCCGGTTGGTGAATGGTCGTACCTATTGCTGTACATTGTACTTTCCCGCCTACCCGCTGACGTGCAGACTCGTTTCGAACAGTCTCACGGGAGGTCGGCCGAGGACCTGCCCGCCTTCTCCGACTTGGTCGGATTTTTGGAAGAGGAGGCTCGACGGGCAGAGAATTTGGGGTTGACGGCCACCCATCCTTCGGAGCCACAGAGAGCTGCCGGGAGCGCTGTGAGTAGGGGCCCTCCGACGAGGAAGGACCGCACCAACCGGCAGTCGTATGGGACTGTGAGTGCATTGACCCCACATATTGAGACCTGCCCATGTTGTAGGCAGATTGGCCATGCTGTGGCCGATTGCAATAAGTTCGGGGAACTTAGGGTTGAGGGACGGCGCCGGATGGCCAAGCAGCGGAGCTGGTGTTTCCTGTGCCTCGGGCCACACATGGCTAGGGACTGCACGCGCACTAAATTGTGCGGATATTGTGGTGGGGCCCACAACAATCTGTTGTGCATGAACCGGTCCGGCCAACAGCCACCACAGGGCCGTACCCAGGGTGACACGGCATGGGGCCCTGAGAATTCGTTTGCGACTCGGAGCGCAACTCAGGGGCCAATGTCCCCACGTGCACAGGGCGGTACTAGGGTGCAGGGCCGCACTCAGGGTCATCACATGGGGGGCCCTGAGTTTTCGGTTGCGACTCAGCATCCGACTCAGCGGGCAATGGGGCCACAAGCACGCAGCCACCCAGGGGTGCAGGGCCGCACTCAGGGTCATCACATGGGGGGCCCTGAGTTTTCGGTTGCAACTCAGCATCCGACTCAGCGGGACATTGGGTATGTTGAGCAGGCCGTAACGGGCGGGTGGCATGGGACACCTTCGAGCTATGCGGATGCGGCTCGGACGCCGCCTCAGTTGTCGCCCCGCTCGTCGCCTCGTCCTCGTCGGTCGCATGTGATGTCCCCCCCGCTCATGGAGCGGCCACGGTTGAATTCACGCCCACAACCCTTCGGGGGGCGTCGTAGGGTGGCAATGGAACCGGCGCGTGGGCCATTTGTACAATGGGACCCTCTGGCGTATAGCTGCCTACCTGATCGGTTACAGGCACAGTGGGGCCCCGGGGGTCCTCGCTAGGAATTTGCGGCCCAACGATTTGTTGCCCCCCAACCGGAGACGGTGGTGTTACCGATCGCCTCTGTGCTTGTTTGGGATTTGGCGGGCAACCCAACATACGTTCGCGCCCTATTAGATTCTGGAGCTCAGGGCTGCATTGTATCGAACGATTTAGCAAAATGGTTGGGCCTCAAGGTAAATAGGTATAATAATTCAATACGGGGCGTGGGGAATGTTACGGTTACGAATGTAGTTGGTCAATCGGTGATCACGTTCTCTCCACGTTATGACATTTTGACAAAAACATCCGTGCAAGCTTTAGTAATGACGCATGTCATGGGCAAACACCCCTTGGTGAAGTTGAATCCGGCCGTTCGACTCCTGACGTCAGGACTCAAGTTGGCGGATCCCGATTTTGACACTCCAGCCCCGGTCGATCTGCTACTGGGAGCAGACGTTTTGGGTAGGTTTCTGTTGTCGGATCGGCGAGTTCTTCAGCCGGACGGGTTGATTGCTGTGGATACTAAGTTTGGTCACGTGATCATGGGTCCGGCATTGCCAATGGTTAGGCCTGCCGAGTCAGATGGCATACTTATTGGCTCAGCGTTGTCAGACGCTATCCAACGGTTCTGGGAGATAGAGGAACCTCCCACCGCTCGTCGAGTCGACGCAGACGAAGAAGAGTGCGAGTTGTTTTACCAGAATAGTACTGGTCGCCTTCGTTCTGGTCGTTTTGTAACTCGACTGCCTTTCAGGGCCGATCGACCGCCACTAGGAGAATCTAGGAAGATGGCTGAGACGAGATTGATGTCGATGGAGCGTAGGATGTCAAGGGACGCCGTATTTAAACAAAAATACGTCGATTTCATGAGGGAGTATGAGTCGTTAGGACACATGTCGGTCTCGGGTGTGGACTGGAGATCTGAGGATCATTGTTTCCTTCCACACCATGCCGTCCTACGAACCCCTACCGGCAAGATTCGAGTTGTTTTTGATGGGTCAGCACCTACCTCGAACGGGATGTCCCTGAATCAGTGTCTACATTCGGGACCCAAGTTGAGTCGTGATATTTCGGATATTCTCACGAGCTTTCGGAGGCACCAGGTTGTATTTGTCGCAGACATTCGGATGATGTTTAGGCAAACGGTAATTCATCCGGCTGACAGAAGGTATCAGTTGATACTTTGGCGTGAGTCCACGGCCGAGCCAGTCAAGGTCTATGAGTTGAACACGAACACGTATGGGTTACGGTCTAGCCCGTATTTGGCGATGCGTACCCTGCGGGAGTTGGCGTCGCGTGCCCGTGTGAGCTATCCTAGAGCCGCCGCTATCCTGGAGCAAGATTTGTACGTCGATGACGTCTGCACAGGGGCAGCCAGTGTGGAGGAAGCTCTGGACCGACGTGACGAGCTCATTCAATTGCTGGAACGAGGCGGCTATGAACTACGCAAGTGGATGTCCAACTCCCCTGAGTTGATGGCTGGTCTCCCAGATGAGTTTCAACAAGACCCGAACGTTTTTGAGAATCCTGACAACCCTAACATGTTGTCAGTGCTTGGAATTCAGTACCGGCCCGTCCATGATGAGTTTACATATCGGGTGGTTTTAGAAACACCGAAGGCCTGGACGAAGCGGTCAGTACTGTCAACGATTGCGAGAACGTTCGACCCGAATGGATGGATTTCTCCAGTCACCTTTGCTCTCAAATGTTTTATGCAAAGGCTATGGGCGGCTCAGTTGACCTGGGACACCCACCTCTCAGGTGATTTGTTGACTGATTGGACGCAAATGTTCACTTCGCTATCGGACATAAATAATGTATCGCTGCCGAGGAAATTGGTCCCTGCTGGGGATTACAGGGCAACCCTTCACGGGTTTTGTGATGCCTCTGAACGAGGGTTTGCGGCAGCGGTTTATTTGCGAACCGTCACCTCCACCGGGGAGGTCGACGTGCGTTTGGTTTTGGCAAAAAGCAAGGTAGCGCCTATTCGGACAAGGATGACGATTCCAAAACTGGAACTGTCCGGGGCTGCTCTTTTGACCAAACTTTTGAATCACACTCTAACAGTGTTGCGTGGGTCAGTGGTTTTGGAGGATACGGTGTACGCGTGGACGGACAGCCAGATTGTTTTGTGCTGGCTGAAGGCTTCGGTCCATAACTTAGAGGTTTTTGTCGCGAACCGTGTCTCCCAGATTGTGTCGTCTGAGGTCCCACTGACTTGGAGACATGTACCAGGAGAATTGAACCCGTCTGATTGTGCATCCAGGGGATGTCGGGCTCCTGAACTCGTTAGACACCATTTGTGGTGGGGACCACCCTGGCTTGCCAGGAGAGAATCGGACTGGCCCCACAGCCATGTAGTAGTATCTTCGGATCATGGCCCCAGAGCGGCCGTGCATGTTACCCAGAAGGCTGAGGACCCTGACGCCGGGTTTCTGCTGGACCGGTATAGCTCACTTGACAAGTTGATAAACGTGTCCACTTGGATTAGGAGATTCGCTCGAAATTGTCGTACTCCTCGCGATCAGCGAACGTTGAACCCTATTCTGACTCCGGCAGAGCGAAACGAGTCGCTACTGAATTTGGTCCGGTTGGTACAGTCCTCGAAGTTTGGGGCAGAATTGGAGACTATACGAAGTGGACGTTCGAAATTGAAGGGAGCCGTCGCGCGTCTCAACCCCTTTGTTGATTCGACCGGGTTACTTCGGGTAGGAGGAAGATTGCGCAATGCGAATCTGTCGTATTCGGCTCGTCACCCACTTCTGCTCCCCAAGGGGGGACAGTTAGTTGAATTGCTGGTGACTGATCGTCATATTAAAAACGCGCATGCCGGCTGTAACGCGTTGTTGGCCACGCTCCAGCGGGAGTTTTGGATCTTATCTGCCCGCCGTGTCATACGGAACATCGTGTTTCGGTGCATGCCTTGTTATCGACTTAAGGCTGCCACGATGCAACCTCTCATGGGGGACTTGCCCCCTGATCGTGTGAATGAGGTCAGACCGTTTTCAGGTGTTGGTACGGATTTTGCAGGACCGTTTATGGTGAAGAGTTCACGATTGCGTAACGCTAAGCAATACAAGGCGTACCTGTGTGTGTTTGTTTGTTTATCCACCAAGGCGGTACATCTCGAGCTCGTTGCTGATCTCTCGACAGAGGCTTTCATTGCTTGTTTGGATAGGTTTGTTTCTCGAAGGGGACTTCCAACTTTGATCCGCTCTGATAACGGCACTAACTACGTCGGTGCGGAACGATACTTACGAGAGATAGTCAACTTTTTGAATGTAAATAAAGTGGATATTGGAACGGCCCTCTCCCGTCGGGGTATACAGTGGACCTTCAGCCCACCGAGTTGCCCCCACTGGGGTGGGATTTTTGAGGCCGTAGTTAAGTCAGCGAAGACGCACTTAGGGCGTATAGTAGGTCAGACCGCGCTGATTTTTGAGGAGCTCGCGACATTGTTTTGTAAGATCGAGGCCGTTCTCAATTCGCGACCGTTGTGTCCGCTCAGCTCGGATCCAAATGACCTGGAGGCTCTGACCCCAGGCCATTTCTTGATAGGACAGCCACTTAACGCGTTGCCCGAGCACCCCTTCGAGGGAGTGAAATTGTATCGGTTGTCAAGGTATCAGATGTTGCAGCAGTTTACTCAGAATTTCTGGAAGCGTTGGTCGCTCGAGTATCTGCATATCTTACAACAGCGCCTTAAGTGGACTGACAAAACCAGCCCCCCTAGTGTTGGTGACCTCGTGCTGGTTAAGGATGCTAACCTACCGCCACTACGTTGGCGCAGGGGGCGCATTGTTAACTTGTTCCCTGGCAAGGACGGGACCCCCCGGTCTGCAGAGGTTCTAGTAGGAGGCTCGGTACTAAAACGAGCGGTAGCAACGTTGTCTCGGCTGCCCGTAGATTAAGGGACAGGTGGGTGCCTGTCCGGGCGGGTGATTGTTCGATTCAAAATCGATACTCGATCTATGGTTCCGGAACGGCCATTTTGAATTTGACAGTTGCTGCCAACAGAGCAGTTTTTTGACAACTGACTGACGAAAAGCCCCCGCAATGTGACGCGTATTGATTTTGGGCATTGAAATTAAATCGTAAGCCATCTGGAATTGTATTCGGGCTCCCCTCAGGATTGTCTTATAGCTGAGTGTATTGTGGTTCTCCGAACCAGATAAAGTTCGTATTTACGTAATATAACCTGTGTTGGAACTGTGCGCGTCGAAGCTGGCCTGCCAGCCATACCTGGTTGGCTGAAGAACCTGTCTACCAAGAAGAGCCTAGGGTGCACCCAGGCCTTGCAGAGAGACAGGAGTTTGACGGGAACGAAGCACAGACCAGGTCAGATAGAATCTATTTACTTTAGCTCGGTGAAACGCCGACGTTCTTGCTTCTTGGCATCTGATCGCTACGCTACCTCGTAGCTATGGGCCCCTGCGAGGTCATCGGGTGCCGAGAGGCCTGAACAATAATAATAATAATAAATAGGAACCCCTTTCTGCTAACATTAGGACTGTTTTCGGTGGTGTGGAGGATAACCTACACATCGTGCATATCAATGCTCAAAGTATTCACTCCAGCTATCCAGACCTGCTCGAGGCTTTTAGTGACCAATGCGTGGACGGCATTCTTGTCTCTGAGTCGTTCCTAAAGCCATCGCTGTCATCTTCTTCGTACTCCATTCCAGGATACAGGCTTTACAGGAACGACAGAGTCGGGAAAGCCAATGGGGTCGTCGCTATCTATCTGCGAGTGGAAATCCCGTGCAAGGTGATCAGCGCGTCCCCTAGCCAGTACTCCGAGTCTGCTGAACATCTCTTTCTCGAAATAACTCTTCACCATAGTAAGGTCCTCCTCGGTGTTCTTTATAGCCCCTCTCTTCGCATCGACTACTTCGACACATTAGAATCCCTCCTTAATGAACTCTCACCTCTGTATAACGATACGCTCATTCTAGGTGATTTCAACACCTGTCTCCTCAAAAACGACTCCCGTTCTACCAAACTCAAGTTTATAGTCGACTCTTTCAATCTGCATATTCTGCCTCTTGATGCCACGCATTTCCAACCTCACTGCTCTCCCTCTCTCCTCGATATTATGATCGTCTCTAACTTGGATAAGATTCGCTATACATGGTCAACTCAACTCTCCTTTCTCGTTCCACGACCTTATCTATCTTTCGTATAAGATCAGGCCTCTCAAGAGCAGAGCAAAATTTCTTAATATTCGTAACTTTAGGGATATTAACCTAGAGTCTCTTAGGTCGGATGCCTTGTCGATCGACTGGTCCCCTGTAATATCCAGCGAGACCATGGACGAGAAAATCAACAAGTTCAATATCATAGTCCTAGGTCTCTACGACAAGCATGCACCTATAAAAAAAGTGAAAGTGAAACACCTACCCGCCCCTTGGCTAACAGATACTATTAAGCGTCTAATGGCCAAGAGGAACAGAGCCAAGTGTAAATACCGTAAGAATCCGACAGATGACAATTTTCTTTCTTACAAATGTCTTCGCAACCGCTGCAACCGTCTCTGTCGTGATGCTAAGCATCGGCACATCCACGAGAGTATTGAAAGTTACACACCAGCTCAGGTGTGGAAGTTTCTAAAAACACTTGGCATAGGTAAGACTCAGGACTTTCATGCTGGTAATGTAGATCTCAACGGTCTCAACCAGTTCCTTTCTGCCCCACCTGTTGTGATGGATCCCATTGTTAAACAAGCCACTCTTCAGAGCCTGCGCTCTAAGTCCTTACCCGACACCACACCATTCAACTTGAGCAATGTTGCAATCTATGCGGTCAAGAAGGCGGTACTAGCAGTGAGCTCGAAAGCCGTAGGTGATGATAAAATCTGCCTTAAAATGCTTTTGACAATCCTGGATGAACTACTGCCAGCTATTACACATGTTATAAATTTTTCCCTATCGAATGGCATCTTCCCCACCATGTGGAAAAAAGCATTAGTCATCCCGCTCCCTAAAACTTCCAGTCCCACCTCTTTTAAAGAGTATCGACCTATCTCAATCCTACCCATCCTCTCCAAAGTCCTTGAATCCATTGTCCATACCCAGCTCTCTTCTTACCTTCTCTCAAACAATCTGCTGAACATGTACCAGTCAAGATTCAGACCGGGTCATAGCACCGTCACGGCTCTCATGAAAGTCACAGATGATATCCAGGTAGCCATGGACCGCAAACAGCTTTCCGTGCTCGCTTTACTTGACTTCAGTAGTGCCTTGAACTGCGTAGATTTTGACATTCTCGTTGAACTTCTCAGATCTCTGAACGTCTCCTCCTTCTCTGCCAGCTGGTTCGACTCTTATTTGAGGGATCGGCAACAGCGTATCAGGTCGGAAGAGATATCCACTGAATGGTATGACCTCTTTACAGGCGTCCCTCAAGGTGGTATTCTTTCTCCTCTTCTATTCTCGATCTTTATCAACACCATCTCGGACGTCCTGTCCTCCTCATATCATCTTTACGCTGATGATCTCCAGATTTATGGCCACTTCTCTCTCAACCATGCACACTCTGCTGTGGAGGCACTCAACGCTGATCTTGAGGGAATAAGAAGTTGGGCTTCATCCTTCGGACTCCTGGTTAACCCGAGCAAGTCCCAGGCCATGATAATAGGTACTAGACATTCTCTTAACTTGTTGCAGCAACATCCCATTCCATCTGTCACTTTTAATGGTACCACAATCGTATATAGCGATAAAGTTAAAAACCTGGGTCTAATCTTTGACAACCAGTTGTCCTGGTCATCGCATGTCAATGAGGTAAGTCGCCGAGTATTTTCTACCTTTTACTCTCTCAGGAAACTTCAGTACTTTTTGCCTCGACATACCAAAATCACTCTTGCTCAATCTCTCATTCTACCCCTCATCGATTACGCTGATGTCTGCTGGGTCAGTGCTAACGAAGAACTACTGAACAAACTCGAACGACTTCAAAATCTCGGGATTCCGTTTATCTTCGGGCTGCGCAAATACGACCATGTGTCACAACATCGCAGGGAGTTGAAGTGGCTGCCGATTCGTCTTCGTCGGGATTCACACATCCTCAATTTCCTCTACAACATTTTACGTAATCCACGCTACCCAACTTTCTTACGAGACAGTTTTCAATTTCTTTCTTCCAGCAGACCTCGGAGAACTCACGCATTTTCCATGCTCACAACTCCACAGCATAACACCGCTTTCTATGAGAACGGGTTTAGAGCCCGGGCCATTCGGTTGTGGAATGCACTGCCCTGCACCATCAGGGACAGTCCTAATCTGAATATCTTTAAAAGTCGTGTGAAGAAGCATTACCTCTCCCTTTAGAGTTATAGGTAGTATGCATGTAAGTATGTATTATTATAGTGTATAAAATAGTATTTGTAGTATATAATAAGAATTTAGTATATTATTATAGTTATTATTTAATTTATTTTATTTATTATTTTATATATTGTACACTTAGGTCTACCCCTGCTCAACCATCAACTTTTCCCTTGTTTGCCTGGTTTGCTGGAAGAGATCTCTTATTAGAGATAAGCTCGCCTTTGTACACTTTTTTTTATGTAACTCTTGTTTTTTGTATGATTTGTGTGCAATAAAGAAATTATGAATTATGAAATAGCCCTAAGTTGCTAAATATGAAACCATCCGCCTTCATCCTGCTGCAAAAAGCCGTGATTCTTAATACGTGTAGGAAAGATAATTTTTTTAGGAAACTCATAGATCACCTGGATAAACGTGCAAAGTGCCTTGACATATTCTTAGACTTAGCCAAGACCTTCGACACTATCGCGGTGTCCATATTAATAGACAAACTCGAAAGATTTGGAGTTCGAGGCATTCCTCATGACCTCCTCAAGGATTGTCTTCAAGATAGGCAGCAGAAAGTGAAGATAGGCCCACACTACAGTAACGACTGCTTCATAACGTACGGTGTTCCACATGGTAGCGTTCTTGGACCTACACTATTTTCGATATATATAAATGACCTTTGCGACCTTTCCCTGACAAACTGTAAAATCTACACATATGCTGATGATACTGCACTAGTGTTCCACGGTAAGAAATGGCACGAAGTGTAAAAGAGTGCTGAGCTTGGTCTTCATACTGTGGCTCAATGGTTGAGAGCTAATTTACTATCTCTAAATGTCGCCAAGACAAAGACCTGACCTTTACAATGAAATAGATAAAGACTACAAAATTAAAGCTCTTTTATGTGCAAATCTAATAGGCAACACCTGTACATGTGAGGCAATAAACAGAGTAGAGCAAATCAAATATCTGGGTGTTCTTATTGACCAGAGAATAAGCTGGTTCCCTCAGATTGACTGTAGTACAAAGGGTAAGAACACTTATCTGGCTCTTTAAAAACCTACGAAGAGTAGCACCCCCTGATCTGCTCACGTCGACCTACATTGTATTAGCACATTCAGTGATCACATACTGCATAACGGTATGGGGCGGACCATGCAAAGTGAAGTTTCTTGCTCTGGAACGAGCGCAGAGGTCACTCTTGAAAGTAATGTTTAGTAAACCATATTTATTTCCAACGACTGACATATACCCAACTTCTAATCTTCTGACGGTAAGAAAACGTTATATCTATCGGACAGTATTAAGAACGCAAAGTTGTTCTATTCATTTTGACCCACAGCACTTAATGAAAAGAAGACACAATGAAGCTACCCCTAAATTTTTAACTGTTTTTGCTCGCAGGCAATTTAAATTACAATCTAAATTAATATTAAATAAAACATATAAAATATTAAATATATACCCCATTAAATATATACCCACGTCGAATGTAAAAACCGGTCAAGTGCGAGTCTAAATCGCGCACGAAGGGTTCCGTACCACCGTTCAATGGAAGCGATGGTGTGGAGTGAATAGTTTGGATTTTACACAGCAAAATATTGTTTACAAAGTTATTGGTGCGGTTACTTTCACACTCCATGTACGTAACCAGGTGCATCCATAAGTTTGTATGTGGTATTGAAAGAATTGTTGTATCTCCCATACAACAATTCTTTGCCCGAAAAACATTATTATAAGGACTTAGACTCACTCTACTTTTTCGGGCAAAGATGCCTAAGCATCTGTTTGCTGATAGGAAAATGTAGTAGCGACATGTTTGGTGTCACTATTACCAGATTCACAAGTTGATGACTGTCCTCTAGGGGCGGATTTTCGACGCTTATAAAAATAAAATCATACCCTCCACCCCGTACCCCCCTCACACGCACACAAATGCAATAGCATCCGTTTTTACACTCAATGTTTTGTCAGTGACGCGGCGCTGTGCGCTTGGACTTAGACGCTAAGATTCGGAGGAATCTGAAAGGTCAGGCGAAAACAAAAATATAAAACAAACCAACTATCGATGCAAAGGATGTTTGGAAAAACCAGCCCTCTGTCCAGGATGCTTTGAAACGTGGCATGAAGAAACTGCACAGAGAACCTAATTCGTAAAATAAATTCACAGTAGTTTTTAAGCCTATATTTGATGTAAGTTCCTCAAGATTCCTTCATGTTCCAAACGCTAGTAATGAGAATTTTATGTGTGTTTAATTAGTTATGTAAATATTATGAATACTTTATGTTGAAGAAGTTTATTTTATGTTTGGGTCTGTAGTAAGGCTTCAAATATTTTGTTTGTGGCTAGAAAGAGATTATAATCACACTAATATTATAATCGTGAAAGTTTGTGTGTGTGTTTATATGTTTGTCAGTCTTTAGCGCTGAAACGGCTGGACGGATTTAATTGAATTTTGAGATGTGTATAGATCATAGCCTGACTTAAAAAATAGGCTGCATTTTTTCCCGAAAAACAATCGCTGATTCCGTCGGATGTTCAAAATGCATCCATAAAAAGTTTTCATAAATATGTCACTAGATGGCGCTGTATGTATTTTACATCGCGGTATGGTTTGGTTTCAAGCTTACTTCATATAAGCTGAATATGAAGTAAGCTTGAAAATGGAGTGTCGTCGACCGTCGCGTACACGGACCTGCTTCTCTCGCCGTTCCTCCGCAGTTCGCCCGCCGCTTCGTCGCAAGCGGACGTGCGCAACACGCGCCCGTGCGCGTCGCGATAGTACCGTCGCGAGTGTTTGCACGGAGGGGAATACCTTCTAGGAACGGACGCCGGCTTCGCCTAAGGTCGTACCTGGTCGGTACCCCCCTTCGGGCAGCCAACTTGTCCATAGCCCGCCGCTATGGACAAGTTCAAAAGCCCTTCTAAGGGCTACAGTGCCACCGACATTGTAAGTGTTTGTGCTAGTGACAGTGACGATGCCGTGATAGCGAACAGCCCGCCGCTGGGTGAAACCCCGCGCCGGCGCCGCGCGCAGCGATCGGCATCACTAGAAGGCCTGCTCCCTATCTCCACGTCGACGGAGTACGGGTCGCCCGTGGTGCGGCGTCCTGTGTCCCCGAGGGCAGAGCTTGAGCTGGACGAATTATATTTAATTCGGGCCGCTCAAGCCAACCTGTTTTCGGCGGGCCTACTTCGTGCCATGGAGGCATACGTCGCCGCAAGCCGCGCTGCCCTGTCGGGCAAGCCCACGGCTTGTATCGACGCCGAGCTCCTCGACGCGCAATTAGTGGAGCAGGCAAAAACGCGGCCTTTGGTGCTGCCACCAACCCGCGGGACGAGGCGCCCGCGTAGCGAAAGCCCGAGCGACGAGCTGCGTCTCCGAGGAGATGGAAAGCGAGTCCAGCTTGCGGACTCGCCGACCCCGCCACCGACGAACCAGCCGCCGCCGAGGAAGACGGGCCTCGACATGCCGTCGCTGTCGCCCTGGACGGGCGCGCTTCAGGCACCCGCCCCCGCCCCTGGACTGTCCGCCGCCGCGAGTGACTATGAGAGTGCTTCAACACAAACAGGTACGAGTGTTTTACCTAATAAGTGCTCTCCTACAGTGTCGTTTGCCGCGGCGACCGCGACCGCATCCACCGTGTCTGGGGCACCGCGCCCCAGCACCGCGTCCCCCCCCCGTTCAGTGAGGCACCCGGTGCCGCCAACCGCGCGTCCGCCCGCCCCGTCGGCGACCACGTCGCGAGTGCCCGCCCGCCCCACGCGCTCCGCCGCAGCGCCCGCGATAGTGCCCGCCCACCCTACGCGCCCCGCCGCCGCGCCCGCGAACCCGCCCACCGCCGCGACTGTGCCCGCCCGCCCTACGCGCCCCGCCGCTGCGCCTGCGAACCCGCACGCCACCGCACCCGCGATAGGGCCCGCCCGCCCAATGCCGCCCGCCCGCCCAACGCCGCCTGCCATTGCCGCCGCCCAAACCGCAGCCGCGATTGCCACCGCCACCGCCGCCCCGGCGGGAGGCGCTGCGCCACAGCAGCCCCGCCAGCCGCGCTATCCGCCCCTTATTGTGGAGGTCCTACCCAACTGGGCCGACCACTTCAGGGCGATAGCCAGCGAGCTCGGCCGGGCTCCCAGCGCGCGCGCCTACCAAAAGGGTGTGCGCTTTACCCCAACGGCCGAAGACGAATACCGGCTTGTGCAACGTTACCTGTGCAGGCTGGAGAAGGACCACGGTGTGAGGTGGTTCTCATACTCGTTGCCGGCCGACAAGACCCAGAAGGTGGCGATCCGCGGGCTGCCTTCTAAGACCGCGCCGGAGGAGATAGTCGCGGCGCTTGCAGAACTCGGTGTGGAGGCCGAGTACTGTAAGCAGATCCGGGCGCGCAAAGGAAGACCCGGCTGCATCTTCTTCGCCAGCCTGAAGAAGAATCCAGACCGTGCCCCCGGCGCTGTGTACGAGATCACGGAGCTCTTGTACATGCCGGGGGTGAAGATCGAGGCCTGGCGCTCGAAGCAGGGCCCGGCCCAGTGCCACAGGTGCCAGCAATTCCGGCACTCGTCGCATATGTGCCACCGCCCCCTAGCGTGCGTACGTTGCGGCGGTCCCCACTCGGCGCGGGAATGCCCCCGCCCGAAAGACCAGCCGCCGACGTGCGCCAACTGCGGTGGACCGCACACGGCAAATAATGCGACGTGCCCCGTGTTCCGCCAGGAGGCGCGGAACAAGAAGGCCGGCACTGTGGCGCTCACCAACGCGCCCGGGCCCAAGAAGGTGCAGCCTCCCCCTCTGCCTCGTCCCGATCTGCAGGAACCAACGGCGCCCGCCTCGCTTATGGCGCAGGCGAACGACGGAGCCCCCAGGCAGAAGACGAAGCGGGGGGGGAAGAAGAAGAAGAAGGCGACGGCTCCACCTGCCGCCGGCGCCGCGGCGGCTACTCTCGCCGCCAGCGAGACTGCGGCCGCCGCTGGCGCCGCCACTCCGGCTGCGGCGATAGGGCAGCAGGACTTGGGGCACCTCACAGCCCTGCTCGCTCTCCTCAGCGACCCCACTGCCCTGGGCAGACTCACCGCTCTGCTCCGCAATGCATGAGCCGCTCAGGGTCGTCCACTGGAACGCGCAGTCGCTGACAGGGAAGAAGCGGCTGCTCCACGTGTTCCTGAGGGACTACCGCGTCGACGTGATGCTCATCAGCGAGACTCACCTAGCCGGAAACGACAAGCTGTCGCTGCCCGGCTACTTCGTCTACCGCAAGGACGAGAAGACCTCCAGCGGCCGGACCTTTCGAGGCTTGGCAGTCATCGTCGGCAGGAAGATCGTCCACCAGCTCGTCGACGCCCAGGAGTATTCATCCCTATATGCTTTGGGCGTCGACCTCCAGGTCGCCGGCGAGGTGCTGCGACTCTTCGCCGCCTACAAGCCCCCCAGTACACCAATCCGCACCGCCGAGCTACGGGGGCTGCTACAGTCGCCGCTCCCGACACTTGTCGCCGGCGACCTCAACGCCAAGCACACCGCCTGGAACTCCACCAGGGTGTGCCCAGCTGGACGCGCCATCGATGCCGACTCCGTGAGCCACAACTACGACGTCATCGGTCCCGACGAGCCCACCCACTTCGACACGCGCGCCGGATGGGACATCATCGACGTCGTGGTCGTCAGAGGTCTCCGGACACCGCCGAGCCAGGAGGTTCTCCCTGACCTCCCTTCGGACCACAGGCCTGTTCTTCTCGTCCTGGCGGATCTGCCCACCCGGGTATCTCCGCCAGCATCACGTCGCCGCTACCAGTGGGGCGCCTTCACCGCCGCCCTAGACCAACCCTCCACCAGTTGCTCCGTCAACCAGCCGGAAGACGTTGACCGCCTGGCATCGCTGCTAACTACCCAGATCCGAGACGCGCTCGACCTATCATCGCACACCGTAGCTCGCGGGGGGAAGCCCAACCCTCTTCCTGCCGAGCTACGCGCACTCATCTGCGATAGGCGCTCTCTCCGGAAGCAGTGGCAGCAAACCCGCTGCCCCACGATGAAGACCAGGCTCAACGCCATGACGGCAGAGCTGAAGCGCCAACTTGATCTCCATGCTGAAGAATCTTGGGAACGCCACGTCGAGTCCATGGGCGACCACGTCCCCTCCGTGCATCGCCTATGCCGGGCTTTGTCGACCACTCCTGCTCCTGTTCGACCAATCCTGGGCAGCGATGGCCTACCAAGATTCCGAGCCCAAGACCGTGCGGAGATCTTCGCCGAATGCCTCGAGAAGCAATTCAAGCCGAACCCAACGGATGATGTAGAGCACGTCGCAACAGTCGAGAGACACCTGCGAGAGTACTTCGCCACGCCGATAGCTCCCGAAGAGGACCCCATCGTCGTCACGCCCGGCCAGATTGTGCGTGCATTCCGACGTACCAAGCCCAGGAAAGCCCCGGGCGCAGACCGAATACCCAACACGGCGCTGTTACATTTGCCGCCACGCACTGTGGCGGCCGTTGCGCACCTGTTTAACGGTATCTTGCGCACGGGTCACTTTCCAACCCAATGGAAGGAGGGCTTGGTTATCATGTTGCCCAAGCCGGGCAAGGACACCAAGCTGCCTGAGAGCTATCGGCCGATCACCCTACTGAGCACCATCTCAAAGGTGTTTGAGAAGCTCCTGTTAGCGAAGTTACTGCCCCACATCCAGCCGCGCCCGGAACAGTTCGGCTTCAGGCCCGAGCATTCTACGACGCTTCAGCTCACCAGAGTACTGAATGACATGACGGTCTATTTGAACAAAAAAGAATACACTGTCGCAGTACTTCTGGATATGGAGAAGGCGTTCGACAGAGTATGGCACGAGGGGTTGCTGTACAAGCTGTCGACGTCCCCTGCCCCAAGAAGAACGGTCAAGACAATCGCCTCTTTCCTGAAGAATCGCCGCTTCCGAGTGATGGTGGAAGACGCCGTCTCCGAGGAACATCCCGTCGCAGCCAGCGTCCCCCAGGGCTCTTGCCTGTCTCCCGCCTGCTACGCCCGATACACGGACGACATCCCCGTCGGGCCGGGTGCCCAGCTGGCACTCTTTGCAGACGACGCAGCCTACTATGCGTCGTCGTTCCAGGCTCCACACGCTGCCATCAAACTGCAGCGCACCCTGGACATCTTGCCCGACTGGCTCGCCAAGTGGCGACTGTCCGTCAATGTTGGGAAAACGCAGGCGCTCATCACAGGCCAGAGTCTCCTTCCGCCATCGCTCCAGCTCCAGGGACAGCACATCGAGTGGTCTTCGCAGGTGAAGTACCTGGGAGTGACCATTGATCGCCGGCTCACCATGAAGCAACACGTCGACAACGTCGTCAGCCAGGTCAAGGTGGCACGCGCCAAGCTGCGTCCACTTTTCGACTCCAGCCTCCCTCTGAGGGCGAAGCTCGGGATCTACAAGACCTACGTGAGATCCCGCCTCACCTACGCGGCTCCGGCATGGTACGCCCTGTGCTCGGAGACGAACAAACGGAGACTCCGAGCCCAAGAGAACCTCTCTCTGCGTACCATCGTCGGCGCCCCCCGCTACGTGAGGAACGCGACAATCCAGAGGGACCTAAGATGAGAAACCGTGGACCAGTTTGTCCAGAGGCTGGCGAAGGGCATGTTCGCGCGTGCGGATGCATCACACCTCCCGCACATCGCCGAACTGGCGCCGCACCACGCGCGCCCGCCCGACCGCCGCCGCCTGCCACGCGACCTGGTTGCCTAGCCGGCGATCACCCACTGCATACCAGCGCCACAAGAAGACCACCGCCCGCAGGGGCCATCCGATGACCTGTCCACAGGAGTGGACAGAGGCGATTCTTCGGGAAGAGGTCCGTCGACCTGACCCCGACTCCCCACGCCCCAGAAGGGGTGCGTGAGATGACTATGAAGAAGCTTGAAACCATCAGTGTGTCTCGCTGATGAGCATCACGTCGACGCGGTAGTCCCTCAGGAACACATGGAGCAGCCGCTTCTTCCCTGTCAGCGACTGCGCGTTCCAGTGGACGACCCTGAGCGGCTCATGCATTGCGGAGCAGAGCGGTGAGTCTGCCCAGGGCAGTGGGGTCGCTGAGGAGGGTGAGCAGGGCTGTGAGGTGCCCCAAGTCCTGCTGCCCTATCGCCGCAGCCGGAGTGGCGGCGCCAGTGGCGGCCGCAGTCTCGCTTGCGGCAAGAGTAGCCGCCGCGGCGCCGGCGTCAGGTGGAGCCGTCGCCTTCTTCTCAGTTTCAGTCAGTTAGCTGAAACTGAGAACAAGGCTTGCAGATTCTGTGGGGCACTGAAATGAAAAGAGGAAACGGCGGGAATGTGTTGTTCTGGGGGCAAGGTAGCCATCCCCACATTAGCGGAGCCGGTCGACCCTTTAAGGGAATTATTTTTGGGCGAGACTGATGAGTCACGGCGCTTCCTAAACCGAATAAAAAATATAATTCATGTTTTCACATGACTTCCTTTGGGGCAGACAGAATTCTCGCGATGCCTGGGTTTTCACCAACCTTTACGGTGCAGGGGCAAGTGCACCATAAAATAGGGTCACTTTTACCTCCACCCAACGGTCAAGCACAATTTTTGCAAATTTACTTCATGGGAGACGACGAGGCAGAAACCGATAGACGGTGTCAAATTATTCATGGAGTGGAACGAGCGACTGTCCAGAAAATACAAAACGTCCTGCACGATCACAATAAATTGGTGCATGACTTTAAATCAGCTCTCGAGAACATGCCTGATGAGAGCTGCAAGGTTGTGATCAACCCAGACTGCGTGCCGAGCGGGCAGCAAGCGCGCCGCTACAACGCGCCGGCCGTCACCGAGGTGGCGGCTGTGGTCGCGGGCGCCGACCTCACGGCCCCAAGAGACATCGTCGTACGCAAGCACAACGACACGCTCACCAGGATCGCTGACACTCACCGCTTCTACGATGCGCTACAGTATCCCATTATGTTCTGGAAAGGACAAGTTGGATATAACTTCAGTATTCCTCAAACCAATCCGGCGACTGGGCAACCGATCCTGAACAAAAATGTATCATGCATGGCTTTCTATGCGTTCCACCTGATGGTCCGCGAACACGACTTCAACTTGCCGCTGCGGTGTAGGGTACTTCTATCCCAATTTTTGGTAGACATGTACGTTAAGATAGAGAGTGAGCGTCTAAGGTTCATAGCGCTAAACCAAAGCAAGTTGCGTGCAGAAAATTACGTTCACTTGCAAGATGCTGTTGCGCACGATGGCAATGTGAATCCGAATGACTTAGGGCAGATGGTGATCCTGCCATCGTCGTTCGTGAACAGTCCACGATACCTCCACCAATACACCCAGGACGCGTTCTCCTACGTTCGGAACTATGGGCGGCCGGACTTATTCATTACCTTCACGTGCAACCCAGCCTGGAAAGAGATTAAAGATGAATTAATGGGTGGGCAAAAACCGACGGACCGGCACGATATCGTAGCACGGATTTTTTAAATCAAAGTACAAAAGCTGGTGGCCCTCCTCATGAAAGGGCATGTATTTGGCGAAGCGCAGTGCTTCATGTATTCGATTGAGTGGCAAAAGCGTGGCTTGCCCCACATGCACTTGCTGCTGTGGTTAAAAGAAAAATTGCTTCCGAACCAAATCGATGAAGTGATATCAGCTGAGTTACCAGACCTTAACGTTGACAAACAACTATATGACACGATCATTAAGAGCATGATCCACGGACCATGTGGAACCCTGAATCCTACGTCCCCGTGTATGAAGAACAGGAAATGCACAAAAAAGTATCCTCGTGCACTGTTAAAAGAGACCCAAACCAATGATAATGGGTATCCGTTGTACAGACGCCGAGCACTCGAGGAAGGGGGACGTACAGTCACAATTAAAATCAGGGGTACCGCGCAAGACGTCGTAGTAGACAATAGCTGGATAGTCCATTACTCGCCGCTCCTTTGCAAAATGTTTGATGCTCACATTAATGTAGAGTTTTGCAACTCGGTTCAGGCAATTAAATACATTTGAAAGTACATCAACAAAGGCAGTGACCAGGCCATATTTATTGTGCAGCAGCAAGGCAATGCCAATATTAACACACGAGACGAAGTGCAGATGTTTAGAGCTGGTCGATACGTGAGCAGCAACGAGGCAGCATGGCGAATATTAGGCTTGCCGCTTTACGAGAGGTACCCGACAGTGATACATCTTGCGGTACATCTTCCAAACGGTGAGCGCATTTACTTCACAGAGGCTAACTTGCGCGATCGAGTAGCGACACCGCCGACGACTACACTTACAGCTTTTTTCCGTCTGTGCCATACTGACGAATTTGCCAAAACATTGCTGTACGCGGAAGTGCCAAAATATTATACATGGAACGCTGCGCGGAAAGAATGGAAGCGTCGTGTGCAGGGCAACCCCGTGGAAGGCTGGCATGGTGTGAAGGCATCGGATGCTCTGGGCAGAATATATACCGTACACGTTACGCACTTTGAGTGCTACTGCGCGCGGTTGCTTTTGACCCGCGTCCGGGGCCCCATCAGTTTTCAGGCCCTTAAAACAGTCGATGGACAGGAAAAGGCTACGTTTCGAGAAGCGTGTGAGGCCATGGGACTTTTGGAAGATGACGGCCACTGGGACTCTACGATGGAGGACGCCGTATTGTGCCGATCAGCGGCCAAGTTGAGAGAGCTCTTCGCCATCATGTTGAGCACTTGCGGACTCTCGAACCCCCTGCAACTTTGGGATAAATATAAAACCGCTTTATCGGAAGACATCGCGCATAGGTACCGAGAGACAGGACAGACCGACGATGATATATATTTCAACGAAGCGCTTAAACTTATTGAGGACAAAGTATTTTCAATAGTGTCTAAGCGGCTTTCTGATTTCGGCATGCCCACCCCACAACGAACAGGAGAGTTGTGCAATGATTTGATCAGGGAGCTCAGTTATGATACCGCAGCCTTAGGAGCTCAAGTTGCTCAAACTGAGCCTCAGTTGTTACCTGAGCAAAGGCAAGTTTTCAATAAAATATTAAGCCGCGTGGAGAGCGAAGAAGGGGGTCTCTATTTCTTAGACGCACCAGGGGGCACAGGCAAAACATTTCTATTGAATTTGCTGCTGGCGCAGCTGCGCAAAGACAGGAATGTTGCGCTAGCTGTTGCGTCCTCTGGGATAGCAGCGACCTTGCTCAGCGGAGGCAGAACTGCCCACTCGGTGTTTAAACTTCCACTGAACCTTGCGGGTGAGGAAACTCCCACTTGCAATATAAGCAAGAGCAGTGGTCGTGGAGCCCTGGTGCAGCAATGCAAATTGATCGTGTGGGATGAATGCACGATGTCACACAAGCGTGCGATTGAAGCGCTCGACCGCAGCTTGCAAGACATCCGTGGCAACCGCACGTTAATGGGTGGAGTGGTCATCTTGCTCGCAGGTGACTTCCGGCAGACGCTGCCGGTCATTGAGCGCGGCACTCCGGCAGACGAAATCAACGCTTGCCTCAAAGCTTCACCAATATGGGCAAAGGTAGAGAGATTGCACCTCACAACTAATATGAGAGTCCAGCTCCACAACGACCAAGAATCCGGCGAAGGCCGCATGGCAATGGATGCGGAAGGCCTTATCAAATTTGAAAGCCACTTCTGTAATGTTGTAACCTCGGAAGAGATCCTAATACATATGGTTTTTCCGAGCTTACAACAAAACATAAGCAACGAGGAGTGGTTGTGTGAAAGAGCCATCATGGCGCCAAAAAACGAGTCGGTGGGAAAAATTAATAAAAAAATTATCGATCAAGTCCCGGGTGTGGTAACTACTTACATATCAATCGATACTGTGATGACCAATGACGATGCAACAACATACCCAGTAGAGTTTCTTAACTCTTTAGAGCTTTCGGGAGTGCCGTCACACAAGTTGGAACTGAAGGTGGGTGTGCCTGTCATACTAATGCGTAACCTGGATGCTCCAAGGTTGTGCAATGGCACCAGGTTACGCATCACGGAGCTGAAAAGGCACATCGTGCAAGCCACCATCATCACCGGCGAGGCCAGGGGAGAAACGGTATTGATACCGCGAATACCTATTATCCCAACGAACTTGCCCTTTCAATTCAAACGCCTGCAGTTCCCATTGAAAGTGGCCTTTTCAATAACTATTAACAAGAGCCAAGGGCAAACATTAAAAGTGGCAGGCATTCATCTGGGCACCCCATGCTTTTCGCACGGGCAGCTCTACGTTGGCTGTTCACGTGTATCGAGAGCTAGAAATCTCTATATTTACGCAGAGAACAACAAATCTCGGAACGTTGTATACAGAGACGTATTGCAGTAGATTTCTGTCTCTCGGTGCATTTCACGACTGTTTGCGATACTCAACATTCTAAATGATTTAATTTCCGGACATGTGTACAAATATACTTACAACGGTTCTCTACGTTGGAATACCAGAAACTCTTACAGAATTATTTTTGTTCTCTTTTTTAAACACATCAGGTATATTACTACAAATGTGCACAATCCAAAGCATGGCGTAAATCCGACTACTACGCGGGCGAAGCCGCGGGTAAAAGCTAGTTTAGTTCTAAAAAGAGTTCCAGATCCTCTATTAAGTCACAGTAGTTTTTTAAGCCTAAATTTTATCCAAGTTCCTAGAGATTCCTCAATGTTCATAACATGTGAATTTTATAAGAATAGATGTGTTTAATTAGTTGTGTAAGCCATGAATATTTTATTTTGGAGAACTTAATTTTTTGTTTGTCTGAAACAAGGCTTGAAATATTTTTGTTATTAGTTAGATAATAATTATGTTCTAAACGGAGTTCCAGATCCTCTTTAATACATCTGTGACTGATTTATGAATGATTGAAGTACTTACTTCAGCAATTTAATAAATTTTTAGATGAATTTTATTATTTCTATAACTAGATACATAGAAATTCGTTTATTAACTCACCTTTAGATAGCAAAACGGATTGCTGCCAAAATTCAGGATGTTTTATCATTTTTAGCAGTCGAATGCCATAGCATCCTCTGACCATTTTTAGTGACTGCTATGGCATTCGAATGCAAGAGCGTCTGCTAACACAATTCAGTGTGCCCCTTATACCGTAATTGTACACAGTTCCCATAAGTTAAAAAGGCGCTATAAAGCAGGGTGCCGAACTGACCGCGAAAGTGTTAAAATGGTTCACAGCCCAACTCGTCATCATCAAAGTCTGATTCGGACTCGCTGGAGCAGTCTTGTTGCTTATAACAAAAATAAAACTACTTTTAATCGTTGTTAATAGTTTTTCATAGTGATTTAGTAATTTTTAGTGAAGCTTTAAATTAGTCAAACCTTGTTATTTTCAATCTATATATTCAATATATTTTACACACCTATACTTTTTATATACACATATCATCAATATTATTTTTCAAGTCAATATCGATAACTTGTCTTGTACGATAAGTGTAGCACGTCACTATTTGCCAATAAAATATGATATAAGTCACGCAACGATTTAAGAGCGCTGGGCGACGTTGGCGGTAATATGTACAGGTGTTGAAAAGTGACTACTGCGCATTCAAGGTCACCACTCATAACGTGTGGCGCGACGTTATAATTGTCTCTATACATAATTATAATAATTATTATAATAATAATAATAATAATAATAATAATTTATTTTCATCATCAAAATAGTTACAAGAGTTACCAACTAAGTCCTTATAATAATGTCACAAATAAATTTGGAACATCTGAAGCCTGAACTAGGTATAAATAACCTGTATTTCTGGCCCCAGCGCAACTTCCGGATTAAGGTTGGATGCTAAATTTATATAGAGTCGCGACTATCCGACGGATTATCGAGATTAATATAGAACTAAAAGTATTTAATTACAAAAATAAAATTTAAACTTAACTTTATTGAAGATGTGGAGATTTGACCTCTCTTTGTGTTGCATGTGTGTTCCGGCTGCTATTTATTATTACAATTTATATAAGTTTTAATTTATTGGAACATGTAATGAATTTAGTTTATTTCTAAATACGACAAAATATGTATGAGTTATTTAAGTCATCACTTCTAGAAGGAGTTCTGTATCTGAGTAGCTTAGAGTTTTAAGCCATTTAGAGACAGACTTTTTAGGGTTCCGTACCCAACGGGTAAGAACGGAACCCTATTACTAAGACTTCGCTGTCCGTCCGTCTGTCACCAGGCTGTATCTCAAGAACCTAGCTAGCTAGAGAGTTGAAATTTTCACAGATTATGTATTTCTGTTGCCGCTATAACAACAAATACTAAAAAACAGGATAAAAGAAATATTTAAGGGGGCTCCCATACAACAATTCTTTCAATACCACATACAAACTTATGGATGCACCTGGTTACGTACATGGAGTGTGAAAGTAACCTCACCAATAACTTTGTAAACAATATTTTGCTGTGTAAAATCCAAACTATTCACTCCACACCATCGCTTCCATTGAACGGTGGTACGGAACCCTTCGTGCGCGATTTAGACTCGCACTTGACCGGTTTTTACATTCGACGTGGGTATATATTTAATGGGGTATATATTTAATATTTTATATGTTTTATTTAATATTAATTTAGATTGTAATTTAAATTGCCTGCGAGCAAAAACAGTTGAAAATTTAGGGGTAGCTTCATTGTGTCTTCTTTTCATTAAGTGCTGTGGGTCAAAATGAATAGAACAACTTTGCGTTCTTAATACTGTCCGATAGATATAAAGTTTTCTTACCGTCAGAAGATTAGAAGTTGGGTATATGTCAGTCGTTGGAAATAAATATGGTTTACTAAACATTACTTTCAAGAGTGACCTCTGCGCTCGTTCCAGAGCAAGAAACTTCACTTTGCATGGTCCGCCCCATACCGTTATGCAGTATGTGATCACTGAATGTGCTAATACAATGTAGGTCGACGTGAGCAGATCAGGGGGTGCTACTCTTCGTAGGTTTTTAAAGAGCCAGATAAGTGTTCTTACCCTTTGTACTACAGTCAATCTGAGGGAACCAGCTTATTCTCTGGTCAATAAGAACACCCAGATATTTGATTTGCTCTACTCTGTTTATTGCCTCACATGTACAGGTGTTGCCTATTAGATTTGCACATAAAAGAGCTTTAATTTTGTAGTCTTTATCTATTTCATTGTAAAGGTCAGGTCTTTGTCTTGGCGACATTTAGAGATAGTAAATTAGCTCTCAACCATTGAGCCACAGTGTGAAGACCAAGCTCAGCACTCTTTTACACTTCGTGCCATTTCTTACCGTGGAACACTAGTGCAGTATCATCAGCATATGTGTAGATTTTACAGTTTGTCAGGGAAAGGTCGCAAAGGTCATTTATATATATCGAAAATAGTGTAGGTCCAAGAACGCTACCATGTGGAACACCGTACGTTATGAAGCAGTCGTTACTGTAGTGAGGGCCTATCTTCACTTTCTGCTGCCTATCTTGAAGACAATCCTTGAGGAGGTCATGAGGAATGCCTCGAACTCCAAATCTTTCGAGTTTGTCTATTAATATGGACACCGCGATAGTGTCGAAGGTCTTGGCTAAGTCTAAGAATATGCCAAGGCACTTTGCACGTTTATCCAGGTGATCTATGAGTTTCCTAAAAAAAATATCTATCCTACACGTATTAAGAATCACGGCTTTTTGCAGCAGGATGAAGGCGGATGGTTTCATATTTAGCAACTTAGGGCTATTTATTATTATTATTATTATTATTACTATTACATATTTTTTCTAAGCCAAACGAAGCTGGAATTGTATGGACTTTTATATGGACTGTTGTATGGACTGAATGTTGCAAATAAAAACGCGACTGTTTTTCACCCCGTAGGGAAGAATAACATTACTTCAGATCTTGCCGAGTCCTTTCGGAGATGAGATATATTTTTTACTTACTAACCTGATCAAAAATATCGACCAAGGACGAGTCGGATGTGCACATAGAGGGTTCCGTTTGTGTTTTTTTATCCTAGTCGGGAGAAAGAATTAGGTACCTATTTGGAAAGTTTTAAACAGCTAATCAACTGTCACCATGGATTTATTGTCAATCGTTTGTCTGATGATTATTAAATGCTTTTATTTAACTTGCAATGTATTTAGTATGTTGTATCTATGTTCACGTCAACGTGTGTTTGAATGACATGATTACAGCAAACACATTCAATTCATAAGAAATAAAACAAAGAAATAAAAGAAAACACATTAGAACCCTAAAAAGTGTGACATAATTAAAGTACCTCGACCACTCAACGATGCCAATAGAAATAAGATTTAGTGGTAGCGGAATAGAGGTGAAATTAGAAATTCCAGAATCTTTAAATCACCTTAAAACCCGTAACTCAAGTGTTTTCATATTAGCTAAAGTTGTTAGTAAGTAAGCCAAACTTGTGAGTAAGTTACAAGTCCATTAATACATTGCCGTGTTTTTAATTACATCTAAAGTTTAATGTTAGCAAAGAACCTAAGTCAAGGTCCAGCGAACAATCAAATCAACCATCTGAACACACCTTTACACTTTTAACGGCCAACTTGGGGCAACAATTTGTAACCCGCTGCGTTATAGATCACTACTATTTTACTTGAATACAGAATCAATGACGATAACTCCTGATTCCTGAAAAAACCAGTAATCTGTCAGGTTCAATTTATGTCTATGAATATCTAAAAGTAGTTGATATGAAGTTTTTGTTAGTAGAAATAATCTTACGTACTTCAATTACCATGAAAAGATGCCAAAAAAACGATCAATTTTCAGAAAATATTTTCTGCTACAATATGAATGGATTCTTCCTATCAACGCCGATATTCAGTAGATTGAATTTCTAACAAATATCTTTTCAGAAAATACTTACTTCATTGTTAATTCTGCCAAAGAAAACTCGCAAGATCACGCGACGTAAGCAAAAATTCACTGCTCAACAGGTGTTTTTTTTTATTCCCATATTTAGGGGCAACCGCGGGGGCAACAATTTGTAGCCCGGATCGCTCAAGTGGATACTATAATTTACTATAACAGCCAACTAAGAATAGGATCGCGCTTGTAGCCAACTTCACGTGATAAATTTCAAATTTGTAGGGCCAGCAAAAAAATTGCCATACAAAAAAATATGTAAAATAATACTTATTATTTTTTAATTTATTTATTTAATATACAAGTACGATATACAACATTACAGGTATACACCCAATGCGCTGTACAAAGTCAAATAGTTATAAAATGTCAGTATCAATTTAGGTAAGTCGATTTCACTCACAGGTAGGGAAAAAACGGTACAAATTCGTAGAAAATACTACATATTAAATTACATTAAAATTAAATTCAGGTCAAATTCAAATAGTATTAAACATTATCAGGTATGTCAAGGGAAATTAAATGTCAATGCAAAAAATAATAATAATAATAATTCCAAGACAACACTTTCACTCATTCATCTCGCAGAACCTGCCACATTCTCGCACAATATGCCTCCACGCATCACCAAACAGATCAGTCAGTGGTGCTGCAGCCAGCACAGCATTGAGGCTATCCCGCGCCCTCACCAGTGGAGACTGCTGGCGCGCCACCGTGCGATACGTGCCGCCCACTAACAGCTGGTGCCTACGCGCGCGGAGATATCTGTCGGGCACGTATAGCCGTGCCGACAAGCACGGCGCAGTCACTGTCGCCTCGCATCAATCGACACACAGTCAGAAGCTGCTCGTTGTTACGTCTGACCTCTAGTGAGTTGTATCCGAGCATAGCCAATATAAAAGCGGATGGATAAAGATAATGGTAGTATCCAAAGGAGATGTCCATTTTTGGTACTCGAACACCGCCATCGCTGCAATTAGTGTCATTCGAAAGATATTTTTTTATGTTATTTATTTATAATTATTATTTTACCCCCGTTTATTTTATATTTAAAAAATCTTTAATATTTTGAATATTGCTGGTCACCCAGAGGATTAAAAAATAAACTGTCAACCAGCTATATGTCAGAATGAAAACATAACCTACAAATTGCAAGGTAGGATTCCGCTTTCGCGTCTGTTGTTCATCACACGTGTCAGAGGGATTTTTTCCAAACTTTTGCCTAATCATTGGCTCCCCTTGAGTGGAGATTGTGTTTATCTGGTGGTGGTTGTTTTGTTTAACTAGGTAAGTAGTTTTTGTGTGTCTAGATCCCTCCATGTCTTCGGACATGGAGGGTGAAGGATTTTCTCCCCCGGCGGACCCTGGCGGGACGGATGAGGCCAGGGATCCTATGGGGGATAACGAGCGCATGGAGTTGACCTTATTCCCGGATAACTCCCCCAGATCCTAAATCAGAACGGTAAAAGGTCCTATCCAGGGGTCGATAAAGAAAATGATTCTTCAGCTAAAAAAACTGTGACGGCTCCGGGATTGCAACCGGCATCCGTGGTCACCACCTATACTCATCCCAGCCTGACGGGGATCTCGTTAGGTCATATAGTGAGGGGGACATTGGCCCATATGTAGTATTAGTGGAAAGAGAGGCTGATAACTCTGCAACTTCATTCAATCCACTGAAATTCGGTCAACTTCTATTCAATCTAAACATAAAAAACATAAAAAAGGATGGAATTAAAAAAACCGGTAGAAATAAAATGTCTGTGACATTCTCAAACTATTGTGAGGCAAATAAATTCCTAATAAACCCGCTATTTAAAAAAAAATACAAGGCCTATATCCCTACATATGCAGTATCCCGAATGGGCTTTGTAAGGGGTGTCCCCGTGGACATGCCGATGGATGAGTTTGTGGAGTCAGTGGATCTTCCAACAGGATGTGGCGAGATCCTGAAAGCACGCAGATTGAATCGCAAGCAGTGGCTGGATCATGTTGCTTCTTGGGTTCCTACACAGTCTGTCGTGTTAACTTTTAGAGGCCAAGTCTTACCTGAAAGAATTTTCTCCTACCACACGTCCCTGCTAGTTGAATCATACCAATTGCCCACAATTCAATGTCATCAATGCCTTCGCTTTGGCCATGTCAAGGCTCAATGCCGCTCTAAACCCCGTTGCTTCCGATGCTGTCAGCCCCACCTAGGTGAAGATTGTACAGAATTGACTACCGACCCAACATGCATTTTCTGTTCAGGCAACCATGTTGCCACAGACAAAAACTGCCCTGAACAGGGCAGACAAAAATCAATAAAGCTCATGATGACCCAAGAGAACATCTCATATGGAGAAGCCTCTATCAAGATCCCTTCATCTGGAAGATCCTATGCAGACATGCTCAAAGCCCCATTGGTCTCAACTCCAGCCCCTACTACCTCAACATCTTATAAAAAAACAGTTTATTCCCAAAGGTCCAGACCTCCTCCACTTAAAGGTTATGACAGATCAACCCATAATATGATTATTGCAGATCCAACATCCTCAGTTCCTAATGGGTTCTGCCTATCTCAATCATCTCAATCTATATCCCCAAACGACAACCTCATTGAAATCCTTTTGTCCCTCATTGTAAATATAATATCTAAATTTAGTGATTCAGTACCGCCCAACGTTGCACAACAATTAATACAAATTTCTAATATCCTTAACAATGTTCCCCCAAATACTTCAGTGGAACAGTCAAAGCATTAAGATTAAAAAACCAGAACTTCTTAATCTGATTGATCAATATAAACCTGCCGTCGCTGCCGTCTCGGAGACGTGGTTGGTCCCTGGCTCCCGTTTTCGGGTTCCTGGTTACTCATGCCTTCGGGAGGACAGAGACGACGGGTATGCAGGGACCGCTTTACTAGTAAAACGTTCCCTTACTTTTACCCAAATTCCCCTCCCTCCCCATGGTCAGGAGATCAATGCCATAGCTCTTAGAGCTCTTGGTGTGTCTTTTCTGTCCTTGTACATAGCTAACCCAACAGCCTCACTTATTCCCTCTCTACAAGCTATAATTTCCTCACTTACTCCCCCTGTTATAGTCATGGGAGACTTCAACTCCCACCATATCTCTTGGGGTTCCTATAAGTGTGACCCCTTCTCTCATCTTCTTCTTGATCTTTTGGATAACTTAAATCTCTGTATAATTAATGATGGTTCCCCTACTCGTAGAGTCCTTCCCCATCAGAACCCCAAGTCTGCTGTCGATCTTACTATTACTTCCCCCTCTCTTTCTTCTTCATGTCTCTGGAAAAGGCTTTCTAGTACTTTTGGGAGTGACCACTTCCCTATCCTTATTTCTCTTCATTCTCAGTCTTATATCGCCATTGACCCTTGCCCCCTTGTTAGATACAGGTTGTCTAAAGCTAACTGGGATGACTTCTCTTCCTCACTAGATGTTAAAATGGATTCAATTCCTCAATGCACTTCTAATAACTTCCTGTCAATATATGATAACTTTGTTGATGCCATCTTGTCATCTGCCAACTCACACATTCCTATTAAGAAGCCAAGGAATCATAGAGACTCACCTCCTTGGTGGGATTCCGAATTTACGTTGGTGATCGGGGAGAGAAACGATGCTGAAACACTATACATTTCTGACATGTCGATGGATAACTTCATTAAATATAAGTACGCCGCTGCTCGAGCGAAAAGAACAATCCATCGGAAAAAAAGAGCAGGTTGGAACTTTTATTGTGAAGGTCTCTCTCCTCGCACGCGTCCTTCAGAAGTCTGGAGAAACATTCGTAGATTTAGATGCTCTATGAACATAGAGAATGTGACCTCTAATGATCCGGCAGTTTGGCTGGACGCTTTTGCTGACAGACTTTCTCCTCCATTCTCTCCTAATTCATATGATCTCCCCTCTCCCCCGTCCTTTATTTCTGCATGTGGGAATATGGACGCCCCTTTCTCTATCCGTTAGAATGCGCACTGGAAGGCCTTGTCGACTCTTCCCCTGGAGTCGATGGGATTCCTTACTCTTTCTTAACTAAATCGAACCCAAAATGTAAATTTAAATATTTGGAATTAATAAATTTCTTCTTTGACTTTGGTTCTTCCCCAACTACATGGAGCAAACAAATTATAATCCCAATCCTCAAACCCGGAAAGAATCCCTCTGACCCTAAGTCCCGTAGACCTATTGCCCTTTCATCCGTCCTATGTAAAATTATGGAACATCTATTGAAAACCAGACTTGAGTGGTTCCTTGAGCATAATAACATCCTAGCTAAATCCCAGTTTGGTTTTCGTAAGGGTATGAGCACTATGGATAGTCTAAGCATCATTGTCACTGATATCCACCTGGCATTTAAGAAGAAACAGTACTTGGTGGCAGCATTCCTTGACGTAACTTCTGCATATGATAACGTCCAGCTCTCAGTTCTCAGGCAAACTATGCAAAATCTGAGTATTCCTGAGAATTTGACTCGATTTATATGCAATCTTCTCATGGAAAGATCTATATCCATAAAAAATACTAACTGTCCACCTACAAGCCGTACTGTATGGAAAGGTCTCCCCCAGGGATCTGTCATGAGCCCACTCCTATACAATTTATACACGTACGATCTTGAAAGATGCGTTACCCCCTTCTGCAATATTTTACAATATGCTGATGACTTAGCCCTTTATTTGGCTGTAGATTCATGTTCAGTTGCAGAATCTCGCCTAAACTCGGCGCTGATGTATCTAAATGATTGGCTCGATGCTCACGGATTATCTCTTTCGGCCTCCAAGAGTTCCTCAGTTATTTTCACAAAAAAACGAACCATTCCGGATTTGGAACTTCTCATTGAAGACGATCCTATCCCTACCGACAATGAAGTCAAGTTACTAGGAGTGATCCTCGACTCCAGACTGACTGGGATAACACACCTGTCCTATGTTGCCCAAAAATGTGAGAAGGGTATTAACGTTCTTCGCTCCTTATCAGGAGTATGGTGGGGGGCCCACCCCTATTCTCAAAAAATAATCTACAACGCCATTATCCGTAGCCACTTTGATTATAGCGGTTTCCTTTTGGACCCTTGTAATAAAGATGCTTCCGTCAAAATTTCCAGAATTCAAGCTAAGTGTCTGAGATTAATTTCAGGAACAATGAAATCATCCCCAACTAATGCTCTCCAGGTTGAATGTGTCGATCCTCCACTTCATCTCCGCAATCAGTATTTATGTGATCGATTTTTCTTTAAGCTTGTTCAGGTTTCTTCTCACCCCTTACTCTCTAAACTCCAAAGACTCTTCCAGATCACTACGGCTCAAGGTTACAGATCCCTGAGGGATCTTCCTTGTTTACTTCGAAGTTTCATCAACTTTTTCCGTATCCGTCACCCCATATTCCATTATGAAACTTTTCCCCTCTTTTCGTTCCCATATCATTGTCTTATTTTTAAACCTCAAATCTTATTAGATTTTGGCATTCAAAAAGATTCACGTCAACCCAATAGGCAATTTAATAGAATAATTATAGAAAAGTGGTCAGAGTGGCTGCCCATATTCACGGATGCATCCAAGCTTTCCTCTAGCGGGAATGTTGGAGCAGCCGTGTGGATCCCTAAATTCCGAATTATCTTAAACTTCAAACTACCTCCGGGTTCCTCCGTTTTTTCCGGGGAGGCGACGGCAATCCTTGAAGCCATCTTGTATGCGGAATCCCATTCGTTGGATAACACTTTAATTTTCTCGGACTCCTTAAGCTCTCTTTACGCAATTTCTGCGAACCCATTTAAATCAAAACTTAAGTCCCCTCTTGTACTAAAGATTCGCCATGCTCTGTTCAGATGCCTCTCTCGGGGTATCAACATTATACTGGCTTGGATTCCAGCTCAGTGGTATTTCGGGTAATGAAATAGTTGACTCTTGTGCAAAGGAAGCTGTGGAATCTGGTGACTTATCACACTTCAAAATTCATACCCAAGACTTAGTATCTTCGGCTAAGACTCGTCTGGAAAAATCATGGGAATCTTCATGGCAGTCATCTAGAACTTTAAAGGGTAGGCATTATGGCCAAATTCAACCGTTAATACCTTAAAAACCTTGGTTTTTCAAGTACAGGTAAATGCGTAAGACTGTTACATCAACTATCTGTCGGCTTCGACTGGGACACTCCTGCACGCCGGTACATCTCGCTAAAATTAGGATAAGGGATAGCTCTCTTTGTGAATGCGGCCTGGCTGACGGTACTCCCGATCATTTGTTTTTTGAATGCACTAAACTTCAAACCTCATTGTATGACATCCTCCCCGGTAAGATCCCCCGTCCCGTCAATCTTAAATTCTTATTGACTCTTTCGGACCCTTCCTTTATTCACATCCTTTCTAAATTTATAACCTATAGCTAGGGACACGGTATCGAAACAAAAGTATCGATATTGTACTCATAAGAAGTATCGAAAGAAAAGTATCGATACGGTATCGGTATCTGTATCAAAAGTATCGATACTTCAAGGTATCGAGTACTTTTTACGTAGAATAAAATAGACAGTTGAATGGTCTGTAAACTGACATTTTTTTACGTAAGTCTTCATACTTTATATGTTTTGAAATAAAACAAGACAAGAAATAAATCAATCATGCAATTTTAATTAAAAAAATTACATAAAAAAATATAATTTCGCTTTTTCATGGGCATAATTTTCAATTAACAGCAAAGGACTTATCACCTATCAAGTCATTTACATTAAAATAATTATTTAACTGCAAAAATTTGTTCAACAAATCTAGTACTAAAAATAAAACACGCAGTAAATTGCAAATTTTGGCGTCATTTAATGTCTAGCTAAATGATGGCAACGTTTGCAGACTACTGCGTGTTTTCTATAACATATTTTATTTGTCAATCAAAACACGCACACTTATCGACTGGATTGAAAAAGTTATTGTTTTTAGGTGATTGCACATAAGAGAATTGGGAACTATACGTTGTATTTATAGTTCCCATTCATCTTCTGTACAATCGCCTAAAAATAATAACTTATTTAAACGTTTCGATGCCAGCCTATTACGAATCTTGGTCATCGTAGCGCCCGCTTTCGAAAATAACCTCTCAGATGGCACTGAAGTTGCCGGTATGGTGAGCAATTCCTGAGCTATTTTATATAAGCACGGAAATGTGTTACGCATATCCTCCCATTGAGCGAGAGGATCTGTGGAAAGTGGTGCCACAGGATTAGATAAATACAGTGAGACCTCGTCTGGTTTTAAAAACAAACTTTCCCTTTCGCTGCCCTTTTTTTGTTTATTGTGGGCCAACGTTTTATGGTGGCTCCAAAAATCGTAAGCCACTGTTGTACCAGCGGAACTGTCACTGTCAGTTTCACTACTGTGCGTCTCCTGCATGTTAGTGCACAAACGGCGAATATGTGCAATAGCGTTTGAGCATGCTCTTGGGTCTTGGAAATGCAGACTTTTGAATTTTGGATCCAATAAACAAGAGGCAGCTAAAAAATAGTTGTCTTCAATGGGTCCGAATCTGGTCCCTATTTTAGATAAGAGTGTGGATTGAACAGATTTTGCAAGAGGCGAAGCTGACACATCTATATTTTGAATTTGAGTTTTAAGGCAATTTACGATTGGTATAACCTTGCTAATGGTTACATACTGCTCACCTGATATTTCCTTCGTGACGTGTTCTAAGGGCTTAAGAATAGTTAGCATCGTTTTTATCTCTTGTAGTTCAATTGCAGTTGGTGTTGGTGGGGCAGTAGTATTCATCATCAATATTTGATGTACCAATGGAGCCAGGGTAACGTATCTTTCAAGCATGTAGTAAACTGAATTCCATCTCGTTTTTACGTCTAGAATCAATTTTAGAGGGGTTTGATTTTGTCTCTTTCTTAATTCGTCACTTCGGATAACACTTGTTTTGAAAAATTTTACGATTTCCCTTACTTTGCAGCACAAATCGTTGAAAGCATGTACCGACATAGCTGATTCGGCAATCAAATTAATTGTGTGAGCAAAGCAAGGTAAATGTTTCGACCTGTTCAAAAATTTTGTAATGCCTGCTACCATGTTAGCCCCGTTATCTGTTACCACAGCAGTAATTTTAGGCAAAGCTATATGCAAATCAGTACATATTTCAGTCAATTTTGTGTTAATATAATCAGCTGTATGTCTTTCATGAAGTGCAATTGTTGCGATGCAACGCGAAACTACTTTTGAATTTTGTATATAATGGGCAGTGACCCCTAAATAACTTGTTGTGGTCATCATTTCTGTCCATATATCGCAAGTTAATGCAACATGACTTACATTCTCAAAAGTAGATTGTAGTTTATTTAACATAACTTGGTAAAAACTATCCAAATGTGATTTCAATGTGTCAACATTTGGGAGTTTGAATGAAGGGCACGCCTGATGCATTAATCGCTTAAAACCTCGACCTTTTACGATATCAAATGGTCTTTTGTCGACACATATAAAGTAAAGTAGACATTTAACCAGAAGACAGTACATTGTTCCTCCTACAGAATAATCTTGCTTTCGCTGTAAGGCGTCAGTAATGGACAGTTGTTTTTTCATTGGCGGAATGTAGTCCTCTTCTTTGTCACCCTTTGCTTTAGATGATGTCGATGGTCCGGATGTAACTGCGACATCCGTCACCGATATATTCGGGGATGTGGATAGGCTTAGCTCCTTGCTTGCTGAGGATGGTTCACTCAAGCTGAAAAAAAAGCAATATTGATTAGTGTTTAAACGTTTCGTTTTACGCCTTTCGGATGCATCTACCTACACAAAATATAATTTTTCTCCCACCCGCTTATTCCCCAGACTGAGTGACAGATTACCGATTGCCTTGTGTTGCGAGCTGCCGTGAAATAAATATGGTGTGATTTTGTGCCTGAACTAATCCAAACGAATCCCAGTGCTGTGCCCCTAAACCCAAGTGATAATCCCGTAAAGACCATTGGACCTCAAGATATTTGCCGAGAAGAAGGTAACAGACGTGACCCATATAAAATATTTCCCTAACAATTAGATATATGAAGGGTACAGGGAAAGAAGGATCATAGTCAATATTTTTCCAAAACAGAGTTGACAATGCCATCTAGTAGTAAATTAAGAAAGCTATCGAATGGTGAGATCAAAAAATGATAAAAGAAATCACTGTCAACGTGAAGCTCAAAAAGTTTACTATGGCTGTAAAATCAGTCATCAGATCAGTCACCTCTCTTGTTTAAATCAGTTTTTGATATTTATTTGTATAGTTATTTGAAAATAAAACACTACACCATCATCATGTAAATAAACGAAGCATTAACTATCAGGGAATTCGAGAGGTGATTAGTATCGGCGATATTTTTTTAGAAGTAGGTATCGATATCAATCGACAAGAAAAGTATCGACATTATGTAAGTAAATCTCTAGTTGCCGATAATCGGAAACGAAAGACCGTTGTTATTCCTTTCTATATTTGTACCTAATGTTCATAAAATAGCCAAGCAAGATAATGATTTCACGATACATGTTTAGTTTGCAGGTAGATAGGGATTTTGTTTTATAGTAGCGTCGGTTTCTTACCTTGAACTTTCATGAGCTGAATGTTTCTTCTTCATATGTTTATTCAAATTTGTTGTATTACCGCATGTTTTTAAAATTTTAAAACATAATTTACACTTTGCTTCCGTAGCATTTATTTTTTGGAAATTCTTCCAAACATGACTTTTCGGCGGCGCCATGTTGATCAAATTACGATATAATTTTATACGATACGAAATGAGCGTACCTAGTTAGCAAGTATATTTACTAAATCCTTCAGAACAATAACTAGAGCACTGAGACTAAATCCAACGTCCAGAGTTTAGGCCTGATTCAAAACAAAACGAACGAATAATAACAGATTAAATGGAAAATAGCGTCTCTGCGTCTGCGCTGTCTGCTGGCTGGCACACACACACAACAACAAAGTCAGTCAACACAACCACACAACACAACAATCGACTGACTGAACGACGCGACGAGCGAGCGAGTTTTTTTTCCAATTTTACGGCTCTGGATACTGGTCCTTTAGCCGAAGAGCGAGAGAGAGTAACTGAGTGAAGGCGAGACGACGCGCAGCAGGTAGTGGGGCGCGGTTCGATTGGATTTTAGTTCCGTCATGTTGTCAGTCATAGACTGGAATCGATACTCACTTTAAAGTACTCATATCGGTAAAGAATCGAAAAAAAAGGATCGATGCCAAAAGTACCCGGTATCGAAAGGCAAGAATCGATTCCACCTAGGAATCGATTCTTTTTTCGTGTCCCTACCTATAGCAAGATTAAACTGTAGTTAGATGTAGAATTATTATTTTATTTATGCATGTCTTCTTTTTATGTCTAACACCCTTAATATGAAATCACTTAACATTTAAATTATATGTTAATTTGTGCTGTCCTAATTGTTGTTTGTCCGGTCCTTTTGTTATAGAGAGATCTCAACTCAAAGGAAGTTTCACCGATAACTGTACAACGTGATCCCCTTCGTGATGTCATCTTCAATACGTGATATTGGCGGAATTACTGTAGGGATCCACAGTAGAAGCCATCAAACCTAAAAATTGATTGATTGATTGAAATAAGTGAAACAATTGACTACACAATTAAATGGTTATTAGCATAAGTTAAAACAAAAGCCTTGTTACATGTTATTTTAATAAATATACATTACTGTTTATTATATTTTTCTCGTAGCAATCAAAATACTTAGTGGCCCCTATTTTCTTTTGAGTACCTAGTATATATGAGTGATATTTTTTATTTGCAACATGTCTAGATTTAATTTTACATCTTATTAACAGTTTATTGTCTTCAAATCTCGTAAGATTGGTGTCTATTTCAATAATGAATGTACCATTTTGTCGAATGTGTTCCCCGTAATAAGACCTTGCTTGTTTTATTTGGTATGTCCCTAGACTAAAAAGTACCAATTCTGGAATTGTCATTACAGGGAACACATGCAGTTCAGGGAGGTTTGCATTAATGGGCATGAAATTGGTGCGGTCTCTGTTAATAAATCCAAGTATAACTGTTTCAGCCAACAAATTAGGCATTTCTAATCTACTTATAGCATGGTTCAAAATTAGTTGGGCATCGGGGCGGTCAGTTATCACAGGATGAAAGTTGTTTAAGATTGCTGCTGCAATTCTAAAATCTGTCATTAAATTCCTAGATGATACATTAAAGTATTTATTCCTAAATAATTTAGTCTCGCTTAAAGCGACCATTCACAACTTCTACCGCCCACCTGCACATTGTTACACAATGAGATTTATTAGCCTTTATAGTAGATAATTGTGTATCTCCCCTCTCCACACCCTCTGGCTTGTACGAGAAATAACCCAACGAAGTTAAAAACCCTAATGCATCTCTGAAACCACGGTCCAGGATGAAAATGTCATATTCTCTAAAGTAGGACCTTAGTGGTGACTCTGGGTTATCAAAAAGTGATTTTATAGTATCAGCATCTGATCGTGTTGCAGCATAAGGCCCAAGTGCGTCAATGATGTGCCCATCAGTTGCTACCATTAGAAATGGCTTTACCAAGTTCTGGAACTTATGTAGGCTCCAGGTTTGTTTTTGATATAAATAATTTGACGATTTTTGTATATATATATAAGTTCCATCACAGATGACAATAGGATTATGATCCTCTGTTCCAAACAAGCCTTGGGGTATTAATAGATTTCGGGAACTGTGGCTGGCTCTTGTTAAATGATTTATCCCTAAATGTACGGGAACATAATGATCAGTTAAACAGGTCCTAACTTTTTTATACATGTGGTCACAGTTCCCTTTCCCAGTGAAAATAGACTACTTATTCTAACAATTGGTTCACCTGTTCTTAATCTTAATAAATAAAGGCCTAATGTAGTTTGTGCTTTTTTGCACAGTGTTCTTAGAGGTGGTACGCTGTTGAACAGAGCTAAAAAGTTCACTGTAGACAGCCCTGTCCAATAGTGGCATAAGCTGTCACTAGTATTTTCAATTTCTTCAAAGTTGAGCGTACTTGTTGTGGAAATAGTTGATAACAACTGCAACATACTTTCTATCTGGCTGGTGTTAAAATTATTAATAAACTCATAATTATCAAGAAATTCCCAATTATAATTCATGGAATGATGTACACAAACTCTAGAGTTTTCAGTTAGAAATAGCTTTTGGTCCTTCCAAATTGCTCTTTTTAAGAATCTGGGAACCCGTTGACGTTCCTCACTGTCACATCCTGGTACAAAACAGTGATTCCGTGTATCTGAAGTCCGTCTGTAATTCGTCAACTGAATTTCCCCTTGTAGAGCTTGCACATTTGGTACTCCAACATTTCCAGCCCAGGAATCTGACTCTGAACTAGGAAGTTCCAAGCTTGAAGGTCCTGGGGATGAATTCACCTCAACTTGTTGTAGAGCAGGATACTCAGGTTCAGTTAACAAGGGTTCCACAATTGCCACTGGAGGAATCTCGAATATTTGTGGTTGCATGGGAGGATGATTTTCATGGGCAAGCAACCAGCAAGGACGGCAAACCCAAGCTTCTTCAGAAACCTGAAAGGAAAATATCTTTTTAACAAAAGTAATAATGCAGCTTTCCATCAGTGATATATTTAAATAATAGAGACCCCTGAATTAGGGATCCCTATACACATTTTCTTCTTTACAATATCATTATTAGTGTAAGTATAGTTTAATTTAATCACAATGTCCCTGTCGTGGGAATATTTGATTTTCTATAACATGATGGCAGAATTCTATGACGGCGCCGTCCAGAGAGGTGACATAATGATATTCCGCAACCTATGCATACATGTGAGTGTCCAACTTCCCTCCTTGGCTGGTAGGCAAGGTTCTCTGCGCGGTTGGCTGCTTCTCTCATCAGAAGCCTTACACATTCATGACATAAGCGGTCACCAACAGAGACCTGTAACAATAAGGGGTTACATGATAATACTTTTGCCATTATGTATACCACTGTATACATATCACTTACCCCCGATCTTTTAATAGCCTAATAGAGTTTATTCTCCAGTTATCTGAAGCATTTGACAGAATTTGTACATGTGAAATGTCAAAAAAAACGACTTCGTCTGGGCAATGAAAGTCCGGGCTTTAGTGAAAGGTCTTCTATTACACCAGTCGTTATTTTTATGCAGTTTCACAAAAGGGCAGTATAGCAGCGAATAGCTATGCGCTTCAATCTACCCCTCCTTGTTTCGCTTTTTTATGGAAGGTAGATTTAACAAATTATGAAATAAGCAATAACTCACCTGATGACCACACCATTCTTCAGTAATAGCGACAAGGTCTGGATTCATGTCCACTACGTAGTATTCATACAATTGTATATTCGATCGCAGGAGTATGTGGCAATTTACACAAATAGCCATGATGGTGGTCCAAATCGAAGGCCAAAGGATCAAAGTCCAGGATGTACGTAGAACAGGTAAGTCAGATAAAAGGCAAGATCGGATTCCAAAAACAAGCGGGGTCAAAATATTTAGATTAAGTTTTAAAGGCAACGACAGACATAAACAAACAACGCGAGCGAAGTCGGAAAACCGTCTGACAGATCCGCCAGTGTTGCCAACTCAGTAACTACTAAATAAGCTAGACTGGGGGTATAAATGCCAAACATATGCCAACTTTCTTTAAGAAATGCTAAAAAATGCCAACGTAAAGAATAAAATGTTTATATATTAACATTGTGTTACAATTTCTATATCCTAAGCTATTCTTATACTTAGTTAGAAATGAAATAATTTGTAATCAAATAAATATTATTGTCTTCGTCATCTTCAGCAACGTCAGGCGCACGTAGCTGACGTTGAAGGCTGAGAGCCAAAGTAACTATCTTTAGTACCAATACAGCATAGTACTCTATCTGGCACTTCGTAAGAATAGCAACACTTCCTGCTCTCGTTAGTCCAAATCTTACTTACAAGGTACTTTGTAGGTACATTACTGCATTGAGCGTCTTCACCGCCAATCGATTTCTAAGTTTGGTTTTATCCAAACACAATTGGATAAACACGCGTTCAATATCCGCGTTTGAATTGTGGCAATGTCAAAAGAGATATTGAATTGGCACAAATCTTCAAAGGGGTTGTTTTAATATTGGCTGAATCTTTGTAATCCATATCTTGGCACTAGAAATCTATAGTAGATGTTATTGATTACCATTTAATACGAACTATATTTCTCCATTGAGATACCAGTTTCCAATTTCAAACTTATCCCTTCCCTTGCCACACGCCTCGCAACCGCATCTAGGGTCACTTGCCGCGGCGCAAATCGTGCGCACCACAGGTGGCGGGCCGCGCGCCCCACGCTTGCTTCTACCCTCCAAGAGGCGTAAACTAATTATTTAATAGAAACAACCTGTATATATTTGAAAACTACATTAAACATACTTTCTAATAATGTAACATAAGCTGGGTTTGGTCAAGCAATCTAGGTGTGAGCAAAGAAAGTATTCTGAAAATAGGGATTTTTTCTTCTCATTTTTGTCAAAAACTATTGAATTTTCAAAATTAAACACAGGAAGAGCTTGAATTTTTGGTTTTATTTACAACATTATCTTATTTACACAGTTACATATAAACATGACATGGTCCTTTTAGAAAAATTAAGACAAAAATTGATTTAAAGCCATGACCTTAAAATAACATTATCAAAAAAGTGTTCTAAAATAGGTTATGTTGTCAGCTTATTTCTAGACCCTCTGTGACTACAGTGGCTTGTCTAAGCTAATTTAGAGAGTTTAGGTCTTTAACTAGTTAAATCAAGAACCCTATACAGATATGATTTGTCTTTGGTGTGTATGACCCGATATTAAACACCTCTCCAGTCACATAGTAAAATTATGGGCTTGACATATTTGCTGAAAATGGTCAATAAATTCAAAAACTACATTAAATTACCTAACTAATTCAATGAATACTATCTAATTAGCATACTAGAAACAAGAAGTTTTGAAGAGTTGAAAATGATCAATTTCTTCATACAAACAGAAATACCACTGGCGAAAAAAGTATGGATGCGACTTTGAAATTCTGATCTTTGGTAGATATGACATATGTTTAAAAAATAGTTTACAATTATGGGTTTACATCATGGGTTTGATGGAAGAGATATCTTTTTAGAGATAAGCTTGCCTTTGCAAATTAATTCTCTGTATTTTTTGTGTTTTTTATTTTATGTTCAATAGTCATATACAAAATACAATTTAATGTATATTGTAATGAGAAATTACATAAATATATAAATTTGACAAGTATCGAACCGTATTAGAATACAAATAAAAACTACTAGATAAATTACTAAATTACATATTTAAACTGAATTATCTCAGAAACGCTACTACGCTATTTACTATATTGTGTCAAAAGAACATTTGTTGTTTGTAATTAAATTCTCATTACACGAAACATTGCATTACAGTACACGAAAAACCAAAACTTTAGTGTAGGTACCTATTTGAAGTTTCAAGTAGGCTGGCTTCATACAAAAAGGTTTACTTGTAAAAAAAAATTACTTATTAAAGTATCAATAAAATAAATTAGCAATGGTAAGATAACAAATAACATGTTCAAATATATGTGATTTTTTTTGAAACACAGAGCTTTTTACGAACATATTGTTGGAATATCTTAAAAAAATAATTAAAAAAAAACACAGTATAGACTACGCTAAAAAAATGTTTCTTACATCACTGGTGATGGCGCCAACAAAGCGGAGGAAGCAGGCGGCATCTCGTGTATTGTGATCAGGGATTGGAGGGGATCCCAGATCCGCTGGCGCTTAATGTGCAAGAGGGACTCCAACGGTTCTCCCTCTGGGAGTCCGCCTCCGACAATATTACCGCAGTAAAATCTGAAAGAAAGAACAAAATTATAAAAATAAAAAGTATACAAAAAAGAATAGAATATAAGTAAATTTATTCGTCTCCAATAACATAAACAACAAAACTTACATACAAAAATAATTAAAAGAACAAAACAAGTAAAACATGCAATTTAAAGCAATAAACAAACAAAACATATTACCGCTGCTGCTCCTCTGGCATACTACCCCTGCCCCTGTCCCTGCCGCTGCCCCTGCCCCTGCCCCTGCCCCTGCCTTTCGCTGCGACCCTCCCTCGGCTGTCGGTATTCCCGCCGTGGCTCCTGGCTCGTCGAGCCGGCGTCGGAGGCTCCAAGGGACATGGCTCCACAATGACGTCCACCTCAATTTCCCTAGAGGAGCTTACTCCTCCTCGTCCTCCACCTTTCCCCCTCCCTATTCCTCCTCTTCTTATCCTCACCATATCTTATACACTAGAGAATGCGGAAAAGTGTTAAAAAAGCGTTAAAAAACAGGCACAGTCAGACACACAAACAGGCGCAAAAAGACAAACAAATAACTTAAATGGTTAATATTTGTGTATTGAAAATATAAGTAAGCATACAGACACACAATATCAAAGTCCTGAGATGTAGAAGGTCAGTGTGAAGGAAAGAGTACGCGGAAAGATATACTAAGACTTTTTTGATGTTTTTTTGTTTGTTGAGTATTTGTTCTTATTTTGATAGGAGATTATTCATATTATTGAAACAAACCTATTTTGTTAAATAAACTTTTCTCTAAAGTGCTTATTTTCGACTTTATTAACGAGGCCAAAATTAGAATCAAAAGGTAGAAGGGGTATTTTTTAGATACATTTTGTTTTTATTTGCATATGCTCGCTCCACTGCGCTGCGCTCGCTCCAGTTTTGCTTTTTAGAAGTTCTAACCCAACCTAACCTAAACCCAATTTAAATTTAGCCACAATAACCTACTCTAGCCAAAAATTGACAATAGAGAAAAGTTATTTTGACAATTGTGGCTTATAATGACGCCACCTATCAGCTGAGTGCAAAATAATATGTATTTACTAGACTAAAATTTTGTACCTTTCTGAAAAAAAAAATAAGTGTTGGGAGATTTCGAAAAAAATTACGGCTAAATTACTGACTACAGAGAAAAGTGTATGAAACAAAAACTTAAGTATTTACGACCTTTAATAAGATCTATGCATCAACAAAAAAGCAAATATATGAAATAAAAAAAAAAACATTAAAAATAATCTAAATCCTGTGAAACCCCGTAAAGTGTCAATAAAGTCGAAAATACGCATCTAAGAAAAAAGTTTATATGACAAAATATGTTTGTATTAACGCATTGAACAACCCCCCCCTTAAAGATTCGATAAAACAAAAAAATAAAAATAAAAGATAAAAAAAAATATCTAAGTCTTTTGCGCATACCCTTTCGTTAACACTAACCCATTAAAAACAGTAACATGCAACATTTACAAAATGCAGACCAAGAGTTAATCTAAACCAAATCTCAAGAATCAATAGCTGTACAGGCGTATCCATACTAAGTTATCTCATGGCCACCGACCGCCATTTTGTTTCAAAACATACAGTGGCGTTGCGGACAATATAGTCCAGATGATGACTCAAGATTTTCGATTGACGATTTCAGCTCTCAGAAACGATCTACGCACAAAATTATAGTTTTCACTTCGAGTTTATGAATCTTAGATATGAATATAACATAGTTTTATCCGTAAATAGCAACAAAAAGCCATCAATTGTTGTCTTGTCGAAACCAGCAAGGCGGAAATTTTTCGCCGTGCAAGTTTAGGTCATCGATATTAGTACAAAATCCAACGCAAACAACGTACAGGATTAAACAGACATGCTAGTTACTTACGTTTCTTTCCTTTTGCGATGAAAACAAAACACTTTTCACCAAAAAAACTTGAACACTGCTGCCTCAAACCCACGACTGAACTGGACTGAAGTTGTGCCGCATGATGCATTCCGTTGATGGACTTTTACTACGATTGGTTAAGGTCCGACGGTTTTAATACCTATCTCATTCCTTTACATAAAGAAATTTTGTTACTGTCCTTGTCACACCGATCCCCATTGGTTGAAATTACTCATATTGCTCGACGCGGTAGCGCGCGCTGCTGCTGGGTCTATATAGGGCGGCCCGCAAATATGGCGTTATTGAAAAGTGGACTATGTAGGGCTCTCGGCAAAGGAGGGGTTAAGCTAAGTGTTCGATTCAAAATCGATACTCGATCGATGGTTTCGGAACGGCCATTTTGAATTTGACGGAGCTGCCAACCTAGCAGTTTTTGACAACTGACAGACGAAAAGCCCTCGCGATGGAACGCGTATTGGTATAGGGCATTGAAATTAAATCGTAAGCCATCTGGAATTGTATTCGGGCTCCCCTCAGGATTGTCTATATAGCTGAGTGTATTGTGGTTCCCCGAACCAGATAAAGTTCGCATTTACGTAACATAACCTGTGTTGGAACACTGTGCTGTCGAAGCTGGCCTGCCAGCCATACCTGGTTGGCTGAAGAACCTGTCTACCAAGAAGAGCCTAGGGTGCAACCAGGCCTTGCAGAGAGACAGGTGTTTGACGGGAACGAAGCACAGACCAGGTCAGATAGAATCTATTTACTTTAGCTCGGTGAATCGCCGACGTTCAGACTTCTTGGCATCTGATCGCTACGCTACCTCGTAGCTATGGGCCCCTGCGAGGTCATTGGGTGCCGAGAGGCCTGAACATTTTGGTAGCAAGAGCGTGGTTTCCTGAGATTTGCAGCCGTCAAGGGCTCCAGGAACCCACGATTTGGGACTATCAATCTGTAGGTATAGGCGGTTATTAGCTAACTTGGTGTTGTTCCTGTATCCACATAGATTGGTAGTATTGTAAGCTATAAGTCTATTGCTGGTAGTAGACAGACAGATATAACAGTTTTCCCTAAATGACCAGTTGTACTGAGATGTGACTCAGAATAGTAATTACATTACAGGTGAATTGAAATTTGCATTGAAGTACCAGTTACCAGTTAGTCAATCTATTAGTGGTCTAGTAATGCTAATGAATGTTTGGTTAACATAGGTAGTTACATCTATTGATAGCAGGCTATGACATTGTTTTCAGTTTATAGCAATTTATAACTTGAACTAATATTGACTATCTGTGTGTTATAATGATAAGGGGAAACTAAATTGTACTTACAGAATTTATATAGATATAAAACTCGGTTTCTATTGTTTAAGGAAAACAGCATTGTTTGGGTTATAGTTTAGGGTTCCCTTGTTTGGGTTGTAGACTGGAGGGTCCAATATAATTGAGTTACTGCAAATTGTGAGTAAGTATCGTTCCGATCATGTCGTTATCTGAAATACAGAAGGGTGTTTCTAAGGAACTCAGATGGTTTTCCTCCGCACACGGTCTGATAGACCGTTTAGATAGGCATGATGTGGTATTGGAGCGGTCTATGGACGTTAAGGAACGTTACAACAGGGTGCTCGAATTGTCCGCGCAGGCGGAATCAGTTGATGGTTGCGCACCTGACAGGCTGTCACGGTTGCTAGGGGATGTCGACCAGTGTATGGAGATGGCAGCTGCTATCACGCAGAAGGCTGCGGAAATACGTAGACAGCGCGAGTCCAGCCATGGTGGTGACATTGAAGCACCTCTGCCGCATCAGGGATCGGGGACCAGGTTACCCGTTATAACTATGCCTACTTTTGACGGAGTGTCCGGTGAATGGATGAGCTTCATCAATCTGTTCGACAGTTTGGTGCACTTGCGATCGGACATTACCAAGTCTGTCAAGATGGCTCAGCTGGTGGCAGCATTGAGGGGTGAGCCTAGGGAGCTGGTCGCTCATTTGACAGTTACGGAGGGTAACTATGAAACGGCCAGACAATTGTTGGTCAGACGTTACCACAACAAACGGAGGTTGGCCGATGCCCAACTGAACCGTTTGTTTAGCATCCCGGTTGTGAACAAGGTCGGGGCCATACAGACGGAGGTTTTGAACCCGTTGTTGTCCGTCACCAAGGCCCTAGAGAATCTTGGACTTCCGGTTGGTGAATGGTCGTACCTACTGCTGTACATTGTACTTTCCCGCCTACCCGCTGACGTGCAGACTCGTTTCGAACAGTCTCACGGGAGGTCGGCCGAGGACCTGCCCGCCTTCTCCGACTTGGTCGGATTCTTGGAAGAGGAGGCTCGACGGGCAGAGAATTTGGGGTTGACGGTCACCCATCCTTCGGAGCCACAGAGAGCTGCCGGGAGCGCTGTGAGTAGGGGCTCTCCGACGAGGAAGGACCGCACCAACCGGCAGTCATATGGGACTGTGAGTGCATTGACACCACATAGTGAGACCTGCCCATGTTGTAGGCAGATTGGCCATGCTGTGGCCGATTGCAATAAGTTCGGGGAACTTAGGGTTGAGGGACGGCGCCGGATGGCCAAGCAGCGGAGCTGGTGTTTCCTGTGCCTCGGGCCACACATGGCTAGGGACTGCACGCGCACTAAATTGTGCGGATATTGTGGTGGGGCCCACAACAATCTGTTGTGCATGAACCGGTCCGGCCAACAGCCACCACAGGGCCGTACCCAGGGTGACACGGCATGGGGCCCTGAGAATTCGTTTGCGACTCGGAGCGCAACTCAGGAGCCAACGTCCCCACGTCCACAGGGCCGTACCCAGGGTGATACGGAATGGGGCCCTGAGAATTCGTTTGCGACTTGGAGCGCAACTCAGGGGCCAGCGTCCCCACGTGCACAGGGTAGTACTAGGGTGTGGGGCCGCACTCAGGGTCATCACATGGGGGGCCCTGAGTTTTCGGTTGCGACTCAGCATCCGACTCAGCGGGCAATGGGGCCACAAGCACGCGGCCACCCAGGGGTGCAGGGCCGCACTCAGGGTCATCACATGGGGGGCCCTGAGTTCTCGGTTGCGACTCAGCATCCGACTCAGCGGCACATTGGGTGTGTTGAGCAGGCCGTAACGGGCGGGTGGCATGGGACAACTTCGAGCTATGCGGATGCGGCTCGGACGCCGCCTCAGTTGTCGCCCCGCTCGTCGCCTCGTCCTCGTCGGTCGCATGTGATGTCCCCCCCGCTCATGGAGCGGCCACGGTTGAATTCACGCCCACAACCCTTCGGGGGGCGTCGTAGGGTGGCAATGGAACCGGCGCGTGGGCCATTTGTACAATGGGACCCTCTGGCGTATAGCTGCCTACCTGATCGGTTACAGGCAGAGTGGGGCCCCGGGGGCCCTCGCTAGGAATTTGCGGCCCAACAATTTGTTGCCCCCCAACCGGAGACGGTGGTGTTACCGATCGCCTCTGTGCTTGTTTGGGATTTGGCGGGCAACCCAACATACGTTCGCGCCCTATTAGATTCTGGAGCTCAGGGCTGCATTGTATCGAACGATTTAGCGAAATGGTTGGGCCTCAATATAAATAATGTATCGCAGCGGCCACGGTTGAATTCACGCCCACAACCCTTCGGGGGGCGTCGTAGGGTGGCAATGGAACCGGCGCGTGGGCCATTTGTACAATGGGACCCTCTGGCGTATAGCTGCCTACCTGATCGGTTACAGGCAGAGTGGGGCCCCGGGGGCCCTCGCTAGGAATTTGCGGCCCAACAATTTGTTGCCCCCCAACCGGAGACGGTGGTGTTACCGATCGCCTCTGTGCTTGTTTGGGATTTGGCGGGCAACCCAACATACGTTCGCGCCCTATTAGATTCTGGAGCTCAGGGCTGCATTGTATCGAACGATTTAGCGAAATGGTTGGGCCTCAATATAAATAATGTATCGCTGCCGAGGAAATTGGTCCCTGTTGGGGATTACAGGGCAACCCTTCACGGGTTTTGTGATGCCTCTGAACGAGGGTTTGCGGCAGCGGTTTATTTGCGAACCGTCACCTCCACCGGGGAGGTCGACGTGCGTTTGGTTTTGGCAAAAAGCAAGGTAGCGCCTATTCGGACAAGGATGACGATTCCAAAACTGGAACTGTCCGGGGCTGCTCTTTTGACCAAACTTTTGAATCACACTCTAACAGTGTTGCGTGGGTCAGTGGTTTTGGAGGATACGGTGTACGCGTGGACGGACAGCCAGATTGTTTTGTGCTGGCTGAAGGCTTCGGTCCATACCTTAGAGGTTTTTGTTGCGAACCGTGTCTCCCAGATTGTGTCGTCTGAGGTCCCACTGACCTGGAGACATGTACCAGGAGAATTGAACCCGTCTGATTGTGCATCCAGGGGATGTCGGGCTCCTGAACTCGTTAGACACCATTTGTGGTGGGGACCACCCTGGCTTGCCAGGAGAGAATCGGACTGGCCCCACAGCCATGTAGTAGTATCTTCGGATCATGGCCCCAGAGCGGCCGTGCATGTTACCCAGAAGGGGCAATACAAGGCGTACCTAGGTGTGTTTGTTTGTTTATCCACCAAGGCGGTACATCTCGAGCTCGTCGCTGATCTCTCGACAGAGGCTTTCATTGCTTGTTTGGATAGGTTTGTTTCTCGAAGGGGACTTCCAACTTTGATCCGCTCTGATAACGGCACTAACTACATCGGTGCGGAGCGATGCTTACGAGAGATAGTCAACTTTTTGAATGTAAATAAAGTGGATATTGGAACGGCCCTCTCCCGTCGGGGTATACAGTGGACCTTCAGCCCACCGAGTTGCCCCCACTGGGGTGGGATTTTTGAGGCCGTAGTTAAGTCAGCGAAGACGCACTTAGGGCGTATAGTAGGTCAGACCGCGCTGACTTTTGAGGAGCTCGCGACATTGTTTTGTAAGATCGAGGCCGTTCTCAATTCGCGACCGTTGTGTCCGCTCAGCTCGGATCCAAATGACCTGGAGGCTCTGACCCCAGGCCATTTCTTGATAGGACAGCCACTTAACGCGTTGCCCGAGCACCCCTTCGAGGGAGTGAAATTGTATCGGTTGTCAAGGTATCAGATGTTGCAGCAGTTTACTCAGAATTTCTGGAAGCGTTGGTCGCTCGAGTATCTGCATATCTTACAACAGCGCCTTAAGTGGACTGACAAAACCAGCCCCCCTAGTGTTGGTGACCTCGTGCTGGTTAAGGATGCTAACCTACCGCCACTACGTTGGCGCAGGGGGCGCATTGTTAACTTGTTCCCTGGCAAGGACGGGACCCCCCGGTCTGCAGAGGTTCTAGTAGGAGGCTCGGTTCTAAAACGAGCGGTAGCAACGTTGTCTCGGCTGCCCGTAGATTAAGGGACAGGTGGGTGCCTGTCCGGGCGGGTGATTGTTCGATTCAAAATCGATACTCGATCGATGGTTTCGGAACGGCCATTTTGAATTTGACGGAGCTGCCAACCTAGCAGTTTTTGACAACTGACAGACGAAAAGCCCTCGCGATGGAACGCGTATTGGTATAGGGCATTGAAATTAAATCGTAAGCCATCTGGAATTGTATTCGGGCTCCCCTCAGGATTGTCTATATAGCTGAGTGTATTGTGGTTCCCCGAACCAGATAAAGTTCGCATTTACGTAACATAACCTGTGTTGGAACACTGTGCTGTCGAAGCTGGCCTGCCAGCCATACCTGGTTGGCTGAAGAACCTGTCTACCAAGAAGAGCCTAGGGTGCACCCAGGCCTTGCAGAGAGACAGGTGTTTGACGGGAACGAAGCACAGACCAGGTCAGATAGAATCTATTTACTTTAGCTCGGTGAATCGCCGACGTTCTTACTTCTTGGCATCTGATCGCTACGCTACCTCGTAGCTATGGGCCCCTGCGAGGTCATTGGGTGCCGAGAGGCCTGAACACTAAGTAATTATGCTTTAAACTAAAGCCAAAACATTTATACTACACGGGAAGAAAAATGCCAGATTTAGCATAAAATATACCGGATTGGCAGCACTGCTGAGCACTCAGAAACTGCCAAAAACCTAGTCTATGGTCTATGGCCGTTTTTTTGGTGTTGCAAGTTTAATTAATAGCAGAATTTTTAATAAATAATAACAATTAAGCGGGGGTAAAATAAAATATAATATTATGTATATTGCTATAACAAAATATGCTCAAAAGTATGTAGGAGCTTTCGTGCGGATTCCAAACCACCGAGCTAGATTCAAGTTTGGTTCTCACTAGGGCCATGTAGAGAAGCTGGACCACACCCAGGTTATGGAATCCCTTTCTATTCCGTATTACAAACCCCAATCTTTTGAAGCATTCCTTGGCCAATGTGCTCATGTGCTCATAGAATGTAAGTTTAGGGTCGAACGTAACACCGAGGTCCCTAATCGAATACATTCGAGTCAAAGACTTTAAAGACGCTTATAGGATGAGAGGAGCGCGTAAAGGACATAACATAGCACTTGGCAGTATTGAAGAGGAGTTTGTTGTTCACGCTCCACCTAAGAACCGCGTCTAGATCTTCCTGCAACAAACTACAATCATCCTCTGAACTCACGGGAAGTATCAGTTTCAGATCGTCCGTATATTAAAGCTCTAATTCCAGGTCATTTATCATAATGATAAATAACAAAGGACCAAGAATAGACCCTTGGCTAACGCCCGACCGTGTATGGTATGGCTGGGACTCAAAACAGCCGTGTCGCACATATTGCTGGCGGTTCTTGAGGTTGTCAGCGAAGAAAACCAACAGCCGTGGGACAAATCCAATGGCATATAACTTCTTCATTAGGACGTCATTATCGACTCTGTCAAACGCCTTATGGGAGTCCATATAGGCGACGTCCACCTGAAATCCCTTGTCCATGCACTTCGAGACAATCTCGACCAAAGTCAGCAAATTGGTGTTAACTGAGCGGCGACTCCAGAATCCGTGTTGCGAGTCGCTCAGGTAAGGCGCAATCTGCGAACTGATTTTGTCTTTTATGATCGACTCGAACAGTTTTGCCAATGAACTCAGGATCGCATAGGTCAATATTGTCTTGGGGCAAGGACTGACTCGAAAAAGCTTCCAGCTGGTGGGGTATTTACCTTGTTCAAGAACAAGATTTAATATCCGACCCAAAGGTAAAACCAGCTGATCGCTGTAGGCCTTCAAAAAGTAGGGAGGGACGTTATCCGGTCCAATTGCGCTCCTTAGCCTTAGCTGCTTCAGCCCTTCCTTTATGTCCCTACTGGAAATATATGAATCTTGTATGTGATTAGCAGTGCACGAGTCATCAGAACTGATTGCCAGATCTGGATCGAGCGCTGGCTCATCAGGGAGGAAAACGTCTGAGAAAAATCAAAAATCAAAATCAAAAATCATTTATTTCCATAGGATGTTGTTACATCACTTAGATCCGTCATTACATTTTTTTGGGTGAGTTCACTAACACAATGGCGGAATCTGTGGAGAAGAGCTCACCGAAGAAACTCCACAGTCGTCGCATCTTTTGCGTTTCCTTTTCTAAATAAAATATTGTCAAATTACAAAATGAATTCTAATTATATATCGAAACAGCCTGTTACTCAAACAATCTATTCCCATGGACATCTGTCCTCTAAGTAATCAGATATCCTGTAGTAACCTTTTTTATACAATTTCTGTTTTATTATTATTTTAAACTTGTCTAAAGGTAAGTTTTTAATATCAGTAGGGACCTTATTGTAATAGCGTATACAATTGCCTTTAAAAGAATTACTAATTTTATGTAGTCGGCTTACATAAGCAACCAACTTGTCTTTATTTCTAGTATTAAAATTGTGTATATCACTGTACTTCTGAAAATTAGTTATATTTCTTTTTACATACACAAGATTGTCATAGATATATTGAGACACAAATGTTAGAATATTGATTTCTTTAAACTTTTCCCTCAGTGACACTCTAGGCCCTAATCTATAAATTGCACGAACAGCCCGTTTCTGCAGAATAAATATACTATTAGCATTCGCAGCGTGACCCCACAATAAAATACCATAGGTCATTAGACTATGAAAGTAACTAAAGTAGACTAGTCTAGCGGTGTCTACGTCGGTAAGAGCTCTAATTTTTTTAACTGCGAACGCTGCTGAACTCAGTCTGTTCGACAATTTATTTATATGAGGATCCCATTGTAGTTTGGCGTCTAAAGTAATGCCCAAAAAGACAGTCGATTGCACAAGGTCCAATCTCTGTCCTTTTATAAATATGTCTGTAGTTACCGGGTTCACATTGGGTAACACGAATTTAATACATTTAGTTTTCTTTTCATTAAGTAATAAATTGTTAACAGTAAACCAGTTCACTATACTAGAGATAGCATTGTTTACCTCGTCATAATTTGATTGCTGTCTTTTAACTTTAAATATCAAAGAAGTATCATCAGCAAACAATACTAACCCATGTTTTGCTTTAACAAGGTAAGGTAAATCATTAATATATACTAAAAACAAGAAAGGACCAAGAATTGAACCTTGCGGTACGCCCATACTTATTGAAGACCCAGGTGATCTTTTCCCATTAACATCGACCATCTGAACCCTAACTGTTAGATATGACTCCAGAAGGCCAAGGGCCTGATCTTTTACACCATAATGGCGTAACTTCCTGACAAGAGTGTCATGATGGACGCAATCAAAAGCCTTGGATAGATCACAGAAGACACCTATTGCATCCATTGCGTCTTCCCAGGCATCAAAAATATTGTCGATTAGTTCAACACCAGCATCGGCTGTTGAACGACCCTTTGTGAAACCAAACTGAGCAATATGAATTAAATTATTGAGATAAAAATGACTTTGCAATTGATTAAGTATGAGTTTTTCAAATATTTTGCTAAGCGTTGGTAGTATCGATATGGGTCTAAAATTGGTGGGGTCTGATGTACTACCAGCTTTGAATAAAGGTATAACTTTACTTAGTTTCATCAAGTCAGGAAACACACCATTATCTATACATTGATTAAATATACAACAAAGGTGAGGTGCAATACAATCTACAATGGAACTAATAATTTTTACTGATAGACCATGGGCGTCAGCTGTCTTTTTCATTTCCAGGGATTTAAACGCTTGTACAATGTCTTCATTATTTACGTGCCTAAATTTAAAATCTGTTTTACATTCCTCAAAGTTTTGTTTAAGTATAGATTCAGCAGCAACGGGAGATGAATTTAAAGACTTGGTTGTTGAAACTGGAATGTCCGTAAACAAATTTTCGAAAGCTTTTGCTACTTCTAGGTCTGTACTTAGCAATTGATTATCTATCTTAAGCTTGAAGTTATTATGTGTAGCTTTGGCCTTTCCAGTCTCTCTGTTTATAATTTGCCAAGTCGTTTTCATTACATTGCTACTAGATTCAATTTTGTTTTTAATGAAATTAGATTTAGCTACGGCACAAACGCGTTTAAACATTTTTGAATAACTACGAACATAATCTAGAAAGGCCGTATTTTTGTTATATGATTTCTCTTCATAGAGTTCATATAATCTTCGTCTGCTCCTATGAATTCCAACTGTCGCCCAATCACTAAACAAAGCTTTGTTATTAACTTTTATAGTTTTTGATTTAAATACCGTATCATATTCATTTTTGACAAGGTTAAATACTGAGTTGTACAACAAATTTGGATCGTCACTGTATGGTATTTCCCTTAGAAGTAGTTTATAGAGAAGTAGTTTGCAAATGCGGCTGCTGCTTTCTCACCATTGCATTCCCGTCCCCGATGCGTGACACGAGGTTCGAAACCACCCTTCGATCGTAGGCCACTTACATATTTCCAAAATGCGCGCGGGTTATGTCTAATATTGCTTTCTATACTACTCATGTGGTTGGCGTAGGCTGTGGTTTGTGGATGAAGCATTTCTCATGTTTAGAGCCAACACAAAAACGGGCGATTACCACGACCAAATAAATGAATGGCACCAATTTTATTAAATGGTTAAATCAGCAGTTACTACAAAATATGCCCAGCAACTGCCTCGTAGTAATCGACAATGCTCCCTACCACAGTCTGGAAAATAAAAAGCCACCGAACATGAGCTCAAAGAAATTTGAAATGCAATCGTGGCTCACTGAACAAGAGGTGGCATACGACGTAAATTATACTAAAGATGAATTATACGAATTAATTAAAAGAAACAAACCACCGAAAGACTACGTAATACATAACTTGTTCTCCAGCCAGGGCCATGAAGTGTTACGCTTGCCACCTTATAATTGCTACTTGAATCCCATTGAAAATATTTGGCATTTGATAAAAAGGCGTGCAGCCGATAAAAACGTATCGCAGCTGGCAAGCGAAATAGAAAGATTGACGGAGGAGGCTGTGGAATCGATCACAATAGATGACTGGAGGAGAGACGTCAACCACGTCAAGAGAATAGAAGCGAATTATGCTGAAATTGAGCAGCTAGAAGATGACAACTTCAGTTTCATTGTAAATACAGGCACGTTTTTTTTATTAGTCTATAAATCTATATCTAAAGATACAAGTGCCCTTAGAGGATTTTTACATTTATTATTTCCCAGGTTAATTATACTGGTTTGGTTTGGCGGCTCGCCGGTTGATTTGAATGATGAATATCTATACTTATCAATCCGTCTTTGTGTGTTTCTATGGCAGCCCCACAACGATATCCCGGATTATTAAAACATATATTTTAAAATCCGGGTTTTTCGGTTTGAGATTTTGTGGGATGGTCGGATTTTTAAAACTTGTGCTATTTTTCAGGTGGAGATAGCAGAGGTGAAGAAGAGACCTCCTCCTCCGACGATGGAGATGGAGATGATATAGTTTTAAGTGGCGTGGAAGAATTAAAATAAATTATTTTTGTGTTAATAAGAATAAAAATAATCTATTAATAATTCCTGCTTTTTTTTTGCACACCTTACAATATACATTATGTATTAACAGGAATCTTATTAGAAACACATTAGAATGACTAAATACCTAATGAAAGATGATAAAAAAAATTGCTAGCATTTTTGCACACCATACAAATCATTAATGAAGTTTGTCAATATTGCGGAACAAGATGGCGTCTTGAAAGTCCTATTCTTAGTTGGATAATAGAGTACAAAAAACCGAAATAAATTCCGTCCACCCGTTTGAGCTCTAGAGTGCCACAGACAGACATACACACAGACTGACACTTAAAACTTATAACACCCCTCTTTGTCGTCGGGGGTTAAAAACAACTGACATGGGTAGGTTATTGTGGCTACTTTTCAATCGGGTTATAGGTTAGGTTAGAACGTTGAAGAAGGTAGACCAGAGCGCAGCGAAGCATATGCAAACAGTAATGACTGGCTAGAGTAGGTTATTGTGACTCCTTTTCAATCAGGTTACAGGTTAGGTTAGAACTTCGAGGCTAAGCCAGAGTGGAGCCAATCGTCTGAAAACAAAAACGACTGGCTAGATTAAGTTATTGCGGCTACTTTTCAATTAGCTTATATATTAGGTCATAACGATGAAGAACCTAAACCGGAGCGGAGCGATGCATATGTAAACAATAATGACTGGCTAGAGTAGGTTATTGTGGCTACTTTTCATACAGGTTATTCTATACGTTAGGTTAGGTTAGCTTCCTAAGTAGGTAAGTTCTACTTTGAAGAAGCTAAAGCGGAGCGGAGCGAATTATATGCAAACAAAACGACTGGCTAGAGTAGGTTATTGTCGCTACTAGGGGGATAAGGGGTCCCCCCCCACCTCCTACACCCCTCGAATTATAAATAAAACAACATTTATGTAAATACAGCCTCACATTTTAACAAAACAAACAATAAATATCTCAAAAAGTATACACTTCCTCACTTAAAAAACTATATTGGGGGATTAAGAGAACCTCCCCCCTCCCCCCACCACCTCCCCCCCTCAATTAAGGTTGAACGATTCAAAAATTATACCAGAGATCAAAGAGTAACATAAATATAAGCCAGAAATAGTTCGACACTACATTTGAAGTTTGAACCATCCTTTTAATTTTAATAATTATCTGATCTCTACAAATCTACCGAACTAAAAAGATTACTTTTTAGTTTAGTTTTTTAGCATAACCCAAAACTACTTCAGCTAATTTCAGATTGACTTTTAGGATATGAATGAACGAATATTAAAGCTATATACAAAAACCGGTCAAGTGCGATTCTAACTCGCGCACGAAGGGTTCCGTACCACCTTATAATGGTAGTAATTGTGTGGAGTGAATAGTTTGGATTTAGTGTGGATGATTTGATTGAACTCGCGGGCGGAGGAGCGTGGGCTGGCACGTACGCACAACAGAGTTGTGAATTTAAGTCACAACTTAAGTCTCAAATATTTTCTACAATATTGGGCACATATTTGTTTTTTTCTTTCTCAATGTACCTACCTATAAGTTGGTATGTATAAGGTTATGCGTTTATTCATTGACACATTGTACTGTACATGTATATTATTTATGTGATAAAGAAAAGATAAACCAGAAGATTTTGATTTCAGATCGCTTGTTTTTATATCGTCTCTACATGCATAGGAAAAATTTGCAAATCTATCTGAAAATGCGGTTTTCTAAAGTAACGGCATACAACACCGCATAATCACAATTAATCTACTACTATGTTTGTCCGCAAATATTTTTAATTAAAAAAAAAGTGACAGTAACAGACAGCTGTCACTGCCACAATTAATATTTTTGAGGTTAGAGTAAAAAAAAACATTATAAAATTTTGTGTTTCTAATCTAATCACAGATTGAATATATAATAGTTTGTTTTTGCCGCCTGTGATCTTTATCTTCATATCACAACCATGTACAGAATTCTCCGAGTTATCAAACCCTTGGAGAAGTCCTCTTTTGTGAGTTGTTCACGGATGCTCTACAGCACAACAGAAACTACACACACTGAAAAAACTAAAGCAGTAGAATCTACGCCTGATCAATTCGGGGGATTCGCAAAAGCTTATGAGAGACACGGCGATATCGCCAACCCCAAGGAAGTTGTGGAAAACTACACATTTGCTTCACTTTTGCGGAACTCCAAACTCATTGATGTAAGTTAAGTACTACAAATGCATTTGATAACTCCAGCAAAAGTTTCATACCACTCTCTATACACCATACTATTCTCGTTTTCTATTTTCAATTATGTAACTCAGTTTTAGGCTCATTACATTTTTGTGGGTAAAAAATGGTCACACGGTCTCAGTCCTTGGCCACTCCAAGGCATAACACCTCGGCATATGAGCACTCTTTCAGTTTGCAGGCAGTCTGACTGTGGAACTAATTTCCTTGTACTATGAGAGTCAGGCCCACTGTTTTCTCTTTCAAAAACTGGGTTAAAGGGCAGTTTCTCTCTCTTTCGTTGTAGTTGTTACATATATTATTATTCTAGGTAAACTATATGTACACGTTTATCTATGTATTATAACTTATTAAGTAGTTTGGTATATATATATATATTTTATTCCCTCTGGCCCTTTTCGTGGCTGTGAACCGCAACCAGTTGCGAAGTAAGAATTTTATTCTTTGTTTGAAAATAATGTACCAAGGCATAAATGCAATTACAATTTTTGTATTTTTTAGCTCGGCGACCCAGTGGGCAAAACCGTCATTGGGAAGATATTTCATACAGTTGGTGAAGACCTCTACATAGATTTTGGCTGGAAGTTCCACTGTGTATGTACAAGGCCAACCAACCAACCCGAAGAATATGTGAGGGGGGCAAAAGTGCGGATACAAATTAAGGATCTGGAGCTCTCATCAAGATTCCTGGGTTCCAGTACAGATCTCACCCTGCTTGAGGCTGACTGCAAATTAATTGGTGTTGTGACATCACCAACGCGAACATCTACAGTTGATAAGCAATAGGTTAGTCTACTTTTGTTATTTTATCTTGTACTGTGTTGTAATAAATGTAATTAGTAAGTTTTTACTTTTTTTAATACAGATAGATGCTAATCCTTTTATCTAGCATATTATCCATAGGTGTTTCTGCCTAACTAAATTACTATCTACTCAGATCCCTCCCAAACTAACTTTAAAAAGGTGAAAGAAAACCGTTTAATAATTTCAACAACTTTTATTTATTTAATTGACATAATGAGTAAATTCTACACAAACACAACATCAATATCTAGTACACAGTTAATACTGTAAACACTTATTATATTTTTTTAATTGTAACTACATTATTGTCTTTATAAAGTAAGTTTTTAACACATTTAAAATGTCTTGTGGATATTAATATGAGGTTATAGCATCAGATCATCAAATATCATGGAATGTACAAGCAGAGGCTGTAGATCATGAATCTATAAATTATATCTACTTAACATAGTACATATTATAAAAGACAAGTAACAATAAAGTAGTTTGTTGTGACTGATACATAATGGAGGGCATTAAAACTCGAGAGTAGGTTTATGAAACGAGCCGAAGGCGAGTTTCATAATAATATCACTCGAGAGTTTTACCATGTTACCACATAAAATATTAAACAGCGTTTAACCTCAAAACACATATCAAATCCCATACAATGCTGTTTTAAACAAGTGTTGAACAGTAGTTTATTTTCTTATGATAAGGCCATTTATGTCTCATTATGTAGTACAGTTACATACACTAGTTTATCTACACACATATCATAAGCTCTCTTTGATGTATTCAGGAACCGCATGTTCGTCCAGAATTGTGGCATTGATCACTGCTGCTCTGCACTTGTTTAGCTTGTTCAGTATTACCAAATTCAAAGACAAACTAGAGGCGGCACGCAGGCGGGCGTCGGCGTTCGAAATTTGAATGTCATAATATGCGAAATATTGATACATTATGGTCATATGGTCATGTATCAATATTCAGATAAGAAATGAGTTTTTACCAAGTAGTTTATCATTATGCTGGTCGTAACGTGCGATTTTTGTACGCAGTAAAGAGGATGTATGATACGTGTGTAGATAAATCAACATACATATTGTAAAGAACATGATACGATAATATTATAGGTAGGTAGTGTCCCTGTAATATAATTATTCTCCACAATTCTATACTAAAATACATCGGCGGTATTCGGCAAGTAGACAGGGCAGTTTAATTTGTCTAATTAATAACGAGTTTACAAATTCCCCATCCACAACTATTATTCATTTGACTGGACTGATTTTGATATTTACACAAGATAGACGCTAGTTTCAAATATAAAAAGACCGCAAGCTTCGCAAAATATTTTTGAGCCTGCTTGCTACCTTCATCTATTAAATCCTGTGTTCAAAGCACCTTATCCCCATTGCGTGTAATGATCTCGCGAATACTCGGGTCTTTGACCGCGTCGTTTGCATCCGCCTTAGGTTCCAAGATAGCGTCCGGGGATTCTGGTTTTGGCTCGGGCTCTACTCCCGCCGGGTGGGCATGTTCCCAATCCTTGAGGTACTTCACTACAGCCTGGTGGCCGAAGGTCTCTGCCTCATTGAGTGGCCGGCTGCCCCAGCGGTCGCGCGGGTCGTACGGGACTCCGCACTGGGCCAGCAGGAAGTCCACGCAGGCCAGGTGGCCCTCGGCGGCCGCCAGGTGTAGGGCAGTGCGCCCGTCGTAGTCTGATAGCGTCATGTCCATGCTAGATAGGTGATGCCTGGAAAAAAGTACAATTTTGTATATAGTCATTCTTATGTCATTTGGAATTGTTGTTATCAATGCGCAAGCAATAATAGCGAGTATTTAGGCGGGTTAAGCCGTTGCCAACTCGTATTAATGTGGTAATTTCCCGCAGAATTGGCTTTACTACGTAACGTATATCGTTTGGTACGAAAACTTTTGCCTGTGTTGTGTATAATCTACTTTAGTTACATAAAAAAAAAGCCGCATAGTATCAAGTAACGTTGATTGATTCGTAGCAGGAATATGAAAGCTGCTTAATTTGATCTACAGAGTCAGCTAGGTAATTTACTTGACAACACATGCATTTATCCATCCTTCGACGGTTGAGCAGCCGGCTCTAAGTCACTGCTGTCAAGAAATCCACAAAACATAAATCATCATCGTTGACCTAAATAATAAGAAGTAAATAGTACAAGTATATTTGGTGTTTTGCCTATATATATATATATATATATATATATATATATATATACAGTGGTGGTCATATAATTAAGAACGACTATTTGAAAACAAGCTTTTTTCAAACTTACGAGAATAACACTTATTGCATATCGTTTTGTATCTCTCTCGGTATCGTAAAACTGTTTTACACAATCGTAGCATACAGTTATAATATGATAAATTCAACAATATTATTATATAAGTAAACTTTTTGTATATAATATATCTTAACATGTTATTGCAAACTTACTGGCTGGCCACATAATTAAGAACGCTGGATAGTTTATTTTTTTATTCAAATTTAAATAGAGAACACTCTGTAACTAGGCCACTATTCGAGTAATTTTGGCGCCATTTAGTTCTGTAAAAGTCAAAAAGTTGATCGTTTCATAATAAAAAAAGGGAAAAAATAAAAGTTGTGATGCATCTACAAGGAAAGTAATAATAAAACTTCGCGATATGAATTGGTCATATAAAAAGATTGCCAATTATTTGCAGTGCTCAAAAACGATGATATTCCACGCTGTGAAGCATTTTAACACACATCAAACAACTTTAAATATTCCTCGTGTACCTAAACAGAGAAAGTCATCTCAGCGAGACGATCGAAATATCGTGCGTTTGGCAAAACAATACCCTTTTAAGGGGTCTAATGAGTTAAAAAAAGAATACTTTGGTGAAAATAACCCTTCAGCGATCTCAGCGCGCACTATCCGAAGGCGTTTGGTAAAAGCGAAGTTGAGCGGAAGGATAGCAAGAAAGGTGCCCATGTTGAAACAGTGTCATAGGCAAGCCCGGCTTGCATTTGCTAGGAGGTATGAAAGCTGGACAGCAAGACAGTGGAAAATGTCCTTTTCTCTGACGAAACAAAAATTAACAGAGTATGTTCTGATGGGAAACGATATGTTCGACGCCCTCCGAATACAGCATTCGACCCCAAGTACACAAAAATGACATTAAAGCATGGTGGTGGAAATGTGAAAATTTGGGGATGCTTCTCTGGTCATGGTGTTGGACCTGTTAGACTGATAGAAGGAAACATGGATCAATTCCAGTACAAAAATATACTCGAAGAAACTATGTTACCATATGCTGAAGACGTACTTCCGATTATTTGGACATTCCAACACGACAACGAACCGAAACACACTGCACGCACCGTTAAAGAATTCCTCACATCTCAATCAGTTTCTGTCTTAGAATGGCCACCGAACAGCCCAGATTTAAATCCCATAGAGCATCTTTGGTGCGAAGTCAAGAAAAAGGTATCAAATCGACGATGTGGTAACCTAACTGAGTTATATAACGTTTTTTTAGAAGAATGGCGCTCTATTTCTCTTGAAAAATGTCAAAAATTGATAGAATCAATGCCTCGTCGGTGTAAGGCAGTTATTAAAAGCCATGGTCACGCTACAAACTATTAAATTAGAATAAAATGTATTAAATTATAATTTTTAACATTGTCACTGTCTTATTTAATGTGATTTGTAAAATCTAAGTATCTACGGAAACAACTCTCGAGCAGCTTAAGAATCGTTCTTAATTATTTGTCCAGCATTTTTACTACTTGAATTTGTAATTATCGATAATCAATTAAATTTGTAAAAAAAATAGAAAATGTTTTAAATATTTACTCCTAATCCCGTTTACTTTATCGATGTAGCTATTTCATAATACAACTAATTACTTTTAAGAAGGAACTTAAAAGTACACATAGCATAGTTTTGAAAAAAAATATCTGGTACTACAAATCGTTCTTAATTATATGACCACCACTGTATATAGATAGTAGTTACCTTCTTAGAGCACTAAGATCACCACTAGCAGATGAGAACAGAAGGTTGACAATGTTTAGGCCGGCCGACTCGAACTTGTATTTCCGAGGGTCTTTCTTGTGACTCGCGTACAGAATATTGTCATATTTGTGGAAGTTGAAGCGTTCAATCAGTGCCTGGAAGAAACAGATTTTCATAAATTCTTGTGGGAATATAACAGACTATGGTAAAATAATATGCTTCCATCAGACTCGAGCCGCTAACGACCCTTGGTTGATTCTTAGGTCTGTTCTCATAGTTCCCAAGCTTATGGAGCTTTCCGATGTTTAACTGTTGCGGTAGGTACTTACGTCGCAGAATTGCAGCCCACGGCAACTATTCCCGAGGGGGTCAAGCGGTGGCGACCACGTGCAAATGCCCATCACGTTCGGCACGACTATCAGCATCGCTCCAGAAACCCCAGATTTCGCCGGCAAGCCGACCTTGAACGCAAACTGGCCGGAGTAGTCGTACATCCCGCAGCTGTGCATCAGAGACAAGACATTTCTGACTGAATCCGGCCGGAGCACCTTCTCGTCAGTAATGGGGCAGATGCCGCCGTTGGCAAGAGTAGCGGCAATTATTGACATTATATCGCAGTTGGCCTCCATGGAGCAACACTGAAATACACAAATTTTTTCATTAATAACGGCGCTTATCTACAATCATGACAGTTATAAACAGCTGCAACTACAACCCACTTGGAAATAGAAATCCATGCATTCGCGGAGATTCGTCTTATCAGGGTAGCATTTGTACTCTCTCATGTAAAATCCTAGCGCGTAGTTGCGGTCAGCAGCTTCACGTTCTGAGAGGAACACGGCATTGTTGAAGTTCATGACCTCATTTCCTGCGAGTCGGCTAAAGAATGACATAACATAATCGAACTTTTCAGCAAGAGTCATCTCGGGCTTGTCCAGCGTTTTCAGTAAAGAGCATACTAGGATTGCGCCGGCATTTATCATTGGGTTATGTGGCTTCACTGAAAAAAGCAGACAGGTGTATCAGTTCAACTGTCCCTTGTTGATTGTGTCTAATATTAGAGCTAGAGATACTGACTGTTATGGTCCAAGATGAGTTCATTGAAATTGCGTCCACTGGGCTCGGTGCCAACGTATTTGTGCACAGTGTCAGGGCCCAGAGTCTCGAGCGCCATCGCATAGGTCAGCGGTTTACTGCACGACTGTAGGGTGAATGGGATAGCGACATCACCTGGAATTCAATCAAAATATGTACTTTTAAAGAAAAGCTTTAGTTTCGACACATTTGGACGGAGCTACAAGAAACGAGTGGTATTCTTACCTATGGAAAATCTTTGCCCGTCTATAGTGCAAACGCTGACGCCCCAATTCTCAGTGTTAGCTCTTGCTAATTGGGGAATATAGCTCGCCACTTTGCCGTCAGAATTGCTCTTCGCAGTCCAATACATCTCCTCAACATCTTTTATGAAATCTTGAAAGTCTGGAATAACGAATTGGCTCCGGAACGCTCGGGTAATCAGAACAATATTTGGCGCGATGACTTCCTTGAACGTCTTTCTATCTAGTTTCATGGTTTCGGGTGATCCTCCTTCGTAATTGGCCACTTTATGAGCTTTGTAAAGGTTGAGCATAACATCCTTAATTCGAGGATCGTTCTTTCTTATACCGGTAGTTCTTAGGGCCTGAAATGACAAACACCATAAGGGATGACATTCATGAGGATGGAAATGTATCCAAAACCTGTCGATGATACTTACGGCCAAAAACTTTCCCACCGGAAGTAGACCCGTGTCTTCATTCTTGAACATGTCGAAGAGGACATCATCAGCATTCTTGTGCGAGCCCTCTTTTACACTGAAATTTGGAAAGAAGCTCTGTGAATATCTTATCTTCGTGGAGAACATACTGATTTTGCATCCACTTAGGTTCTACTGGTGTTTTGGCAGATGGTTCTAATGGTTAGCAAACATTAAAGTCTGAAATGTAAGCAAACAACAGACTGACGGTCTAATATTAGATCTATTCGACGTATGAATTCGTGACGGTGAGCGCGGGTGTGGCTCCGACATAAATCCTTAGCCAATCTGTTTAGAGCTCATCTGTAAACACCTTTACAGCATCTTGGCCACCTATCTGGAGGCCAGAAAGCCTCAAATGACAATGTATTGTAGCTGTGTGTATTAAAAACATTTAAATGATAAATTTAAGTCATCTCATGCACCGGAATCAAATCTGAAGAAATACAATTTTTATACCTGTAATAATCATTTCCGGCTCCAAGAACAGAAAATCATAAGGGCACGAAGACAAATGCTTATTTATGATAAATTAATAATTAGTGCTTCCTGAATAATCAGCCTTTACAATGAAAACACTGGAACTCATCATTTATTACATAGGAAAAAAAAACTGAAAAGTAAAGAATACTCATGCGATTACAAAAAAACTGAAAAGTAACGAATACCCATGCGACAACAAATTACAATATCCAAATTGTTATTATATTACTCACGAATTGGAATCGAGGTTATGCACGAATGAGTATTGTCGGCTGCTTTCCCGTGGCCGATACAGGAAAGAGACAAAATATTAATCGACGGTACTTAAATTTTGAAACACCTAAATACCATGACAATGAATTGATTCATTAGTTAGATTAGAACTTCCAATGGAAGCAGTAAGGATGAGCCTGTCTGCGATATCGCCAAATCGGAATTGCCCAGAGAAGTGGAGGCCCTATCTTCCATGCACTATAAAACGTGAAGGGAGTGTTTTTATTACACTATTTAGGCCTAACTACCCTTACTAGAACATAACATAAAGTATGCGGATTTTTGTACTAGTTATCGACGTAACCAACAGTAAATGTTAGGGGTGAACCTGAAGAGCTTGTCGGGGAACCGAGTCCCGGCGCCATAAATACTTCAGTTAATAGGTACAGATCAATAGGAGTCGATATGTGACATTAACAATGATTGATCTCAAGTGTGCCTCTCCAATGAACAATGTACAATTGCAATCAGAGAACACCTACCTTAAGTCAATAGATTGAGTGGCGTAAAAATTCGGGGCTGAATTTCTCCATTTCTGTAACAAAAACGAAACGATCATTAAAGTCAGCTGTCACAGTCACGGTCGAATGAGGATACATTCACTTATGAGTTATGTCAGATAACTTACTCCGATGGGAATGTGGTAGACCGGTCTGGCTTGGCTGTAGTGTCTTAAGCATTTACAGGAAGATTCCCGGTAAAAGAGGTTCGTCGCGACGGCGAGCCGACGAGCGTGGCGGCTGTTCATGGCGACGGGCGGCGACTGAAGGTGGACTGAAGGCAGGCAGTATTGGCGCTCTGAAGGGATGCCTTCAGCACGCATGCGTGAACTGACTGCTGAACCCCCCGGCCCCGCCAAGCCTCACTTATACTCTCAGTTTGTTTACCTGTTCTCTGACGCGACGTGATAACGAGATACCGGGAACAACAGCTAAACGGCAGGTGTGTCTTCGCGTAGTTTTTGTGTGATTGTCTGATTAGCATCTGATACGTGTCGCTCGTAGGTTGTATACGATAGGTACCTACCTACTTTGGTGGATCTTATCTCTAACTCAGTGAGAGTTTTAGACTGTACATTACCTATTACGTAGTAGTCACACGTACGTACGTAAAGTACGCATGCGATACATATTTTGCCATTGGCTGAAGCTGAAGCTGAAGATAAGGTTTATCTGATTGTACGTAATCGTTTGCCGTCTCATAACCACTCCTTAATTAAAAACCCTGTATCAAAATCCAAGGTAGTATTAGTAATATAAATCGTTGTATGTATTCTGTCTATCCAAGCGTGTTGTTGCATCGCTCTACTACATTATCAGCGGTCATTCCTGTTTACGATCGTGAACTTCTTGATCTCAAGGGAAGATAGATAAATGCTTTGAACTGAACTATCTAATATATAAACAATGTCGGGTTAGTTATACCACTTATAACTCTAGAACGGTCGGACAGATTTAATGACCTCTTATTTGTTGTAATCGTCTCCGCCCCGAATAGCAGAATAAGTATTAAAATATCGGAAAAAATACGGGGAAAATAAAATACGGAATATAATTTTTCAAATAACTTATGTTTGGATCCCCGCCATCTCCCGCAACTGACAGCTCACTCAATATCGACTGTTAGGGCCGCGCCACACGATGCGGTGCGGTGCGGTGCCGCTGCGGTGTGGGAATTGTATGGGTGTACCTTTCTACAGATCAAAAATACTTTCAACATTAAAGAACCACCTGAAATTCTGTTTTACGCTAGCCGCGAGATTAAAGCCAAACAATTTAAAAACTTCTCGTAACTTATAGTAATTAAATTCTGTGATTTATTGTGCAAAAAAGTCGTAATCCTAATTCATTAGTTAATTATCTTATGGTTCATTCATTAGTCAATACCGTACTCTTCTAGCGATCGTTATAATTAGTTGATATATACGATTTTCTATGGAATAAAACCAGCTAATTAAAATTAATAAATGCCATATTATTATGTGTTAGGATATTAACCTACCTCAATATTAAAATCAGTCTGATGGCTCCCTATTATCAAGTTTTCGACTTAGTTTCGTACAAATCTAACAAACTACCACATAATTCAAACTGAACACTATACTTGAACCTACCTCAAAATTATAATCAGTCTGATGGCTCCCCATTATCATGTCTTCGACTTAGTTTCGTACAATTCCAACAAACTACCACAGAATTCAACGGATACTATACTGAATTTTTACTTACCTCAAAATTATAATCAGTCTGATGGCTCCCCATTATCAAGTTTTCGACTAAGTTCCACCACACTAACACAAAATTCAAACTGAACACTATACTGAACTTTTACTGTTCTGTGACGCCTTAGAACATGTGACAATGTACAGTTTTCCCGCCTTGGACGTCCCTCCTCACTCACTGGACTGAAATATTTTTCAGACCATCCAACCGTTTTATAAATACACTCGGGTATTCCTTGCCAAACGCTGCTGTTTCTGCAGTTGTACTAACTAACTACATATGTATGTTTGGCCTGGACATTATTCTTGTCACGTGGAATTCAGGCTGAACTGCTACTATGTAACCTCAATTACCAAATGATGTGATGAGATCATTAGATACAAGATGCTTCCTATTCTTCTTTATTTTTGGGATTCTCAATTCTTTACTATATTTGTACTTTACTTATTTAACTGTACCTATTTTGTTAACAATTTAATATTTATGTACCGACATGCTTAGCTGTATATAATCAAGCAAAATATTATGATAAGAGCTGTATGCAACTAACCAATATTGTTTAAATCGGATTGAAGCTTTTGCGTCGAGGGCTGGCACAGTGCTTCTATTTTTACATTACATGAAGTAAATGGGTATTTTCTATGATAAAATCTTCACACCCCTTTGCGACCTCGTTGTGAATACTCGGTAATTGGCATTCCAATAAATCAAACCGTTCCAAGTATCATTGTCATGAGTAATATACAAAATGTTTTTTAAATTAATTTGAATTGGTCCTAATCCAGGCGATTACCCCTTCGTAAGCGGCATTCTCTCAACGAATTTAACATACACGGGGCCATAATTTCTGAGCACAATGTCAGCTACTAATGTGATATCGGAGGGTTTGGTCACTGGACGTAACTCGTACTTCCTCAGGATACTGGAAACTGCTGACTTCATCTCCAACATCGCGAATTTCTGACCTGAAAAATGAACAATATTATACAACTTTCATAAAGAATACCTGACAAAAAAAATCTAAATTCGGATGCTAACACGTTCAAATAATGTTCTTTACTTATGTGATACTATTTATTCCTTATTCCGACTTTAAATTGGAAAATAATGATAAATAAATATTAGAGGACAATCTTACAAAAATCGAACTAGGCCCATAGTAAGCTCGATAAGGCTTGTGTTATGGGCACTAGACGATGATATATTTAATAGCGATAAATACTTATGTCAATACGTGGAAAACATCCTTAGTCTTGGATGTATCCTATGTATTTACAAATATTCATATCACACAATTATTTGCCCTTACCGGGGTTTGAACCCAGGACCGTCAGCTTTGTAGGCAGGGCCACTACTCGCTAGGCTAAACCGGTCGTCAAAATTGCTCTCCTGCCCTTTCATATGCCCCTCGGTAATAATGGAAACAACTACTTGATATCATGCACATATATGTGATATATGATTTACAAACGGAAAATTAAAACGTTGTATAATGCATGCATGCTTAGGTCACGTAAGATAGTCAAAACGGCCAGTTGATCAAGTAACTGATCTTTTCCCGTAAGTTGGTCAACTATCGACAGATAGTAAACTGTAGCGAACTGCGTACTATATGTATGATACGTTAGTTGATAAACTAACGGTTAAAACCGTTAAATAGTAAACTGGTTTAAACTTGAATTGAAAACGAAATACCAGGGCAAACACTGCGGTAGCTTAGGTGTCAGGTTGACATGTAAGAACAAAAGAAACGTAAATTCTAAACCCTGTCGGTCTGGTTTACTATCTGACGACAGCTCATCAACTAACGGTTTTGACTATCTTCCGGTGACATATACATACCTATACAGCGCCAGCGCTGAATGGTATGAAGGGGTGCCTCGTTGATGTATGGAGGTTTTTTTTTCTCAAGCTATCAAAAACATAGGGGTCTCAAAAGTTGCATATTTGTGCGTAGTTTAAAACTACATTTTTAGTTTTTGGATTTATAGGTACTTATAGCCCTCTACCAGGCCTGGAATTTTGAATATTTTGCGAATTATCGTACTTCTTAAATATTTTATAATTATTTTATTTAGTACCTTATTGATTATTATTCCTCTAGTATTCAGGGTGTGAAAGACAAATAAAGCAACAATCATATCAAAAACTATATTAAACAAACTCTAAACACACAAATCTAAGCCTTGTATTGACCCTTAAAATTAAAAGTTGGCATTTTACTCCGAGACATTAATTTGGTCCGAATCAACCCATCTCTGGCCTTTGGTCCAGCGACTGCCATCGATGCCTCAGTCACTAACTTCACACATCTTTCCACAGCCTGGGTGTGACAGGGGAATGCTGGAATAGCTATATCATTGAGCCTTTCCTTTTCGACCATTTCCTTTAAAACTTTGTCAGATACATTATCCAAAATGGGCGGGGGTGTTATTTGTGATTCGGCCCAAATAATTATGTCAATGTAGTCAGCAGCTTGAAAATTCAGTTTTGGTAACTTGAAAACTCGAACAGAGTTACTTTTGACCCTGCGTGCCTCAATGATTCTTCTTAGACCTAGTTCTCTGATAGGACGTCTATTATCAAAGATCATTGCCAAAAGTAAATTTTCCGGGTGTGCAAAAAATGAATTTCTTTGTATGACAGGATCTATTATTAGAAGTATGTCGTCACACAAGTCCCTCGAATATTTTATGAGCTTGAAAACGTGGTGGGCTCCATTTTGTGCACAAGATTCTTTCTTTATACTGAACCAGACCGGCGCGTATACCTTCATGATATAGTCCACGATCATTTTCAAATTATTCGAAGGACCATGGGTTCCGACATATAGTCTTAATACACGATTGGCCGTCGTCAGCCATCGGGAATGCCCCATTTTTCCTGGTTGACGATGTGCTAGTTCAGAAGAACATGATCCAACTGAGATGGCTTGGCTTAACTCGTATAAATACTTTTGGTCGGTACTCAAAGAATTTATAACATCTGCCTGGAGTAGCTGTAGGTTTCCTACAACAGGCGTAAAATCGACAACTGGCAAGCTTTGACACTGTTCTAGAGATTTACCGATTGGTCCACTATACTCTCGTGGTCCAGTAGTGTTTCCATCCAGGCGGTTGAATAAATGCCTTAATGGCAATTCGTTTGCGTGAAGTTGGCACACAAACCACTGCAACGGTCTGTTAAGTTTTAATTCGATGTGCCGTATAGCACCACCTTTCCATCCCGTGTTTGTGACAGTGCCATCACAACCAATGCATATTATTTTATCCAACTTTAAATCAGTGCTTAAGCAAAAGTCCATTATGGAATCAGCTATGGCTTTTCCAGTTCCGGATTTCGGTGTGATGTGTCCCAAGTACAGTGAACCGGGTTCGCATATAAGCGAGATATGTTCTTTCACAGAAATAGTTCTGTGATACCTGTTATCTTTTTTTTAAATCTCCAGTGTCTTATCCTTTCTTCCGTCAAAGTATATACCTTCGACATTGTGACACAATGTCTTTTCTTGCATGTCATGCCGGACTGTTTCTCTTGCTCGGCGAACTTTATTCTTATCAATAACGAGGCTTTTATCTTTACTCGTGACGAGCCCAAAGTCCTGGAGGACGGCCGTGGCGACAGCGGCTGCTGATCGGTCAGAGATGCCATACCGATCACACATTGTTGCAAGAACTGGAATTGGAATTTTGTTATTCTTACATCTCGAAAGTCCCGATGTTGAAGGCTCATTGCTCATAGGAGTTTCCTCGGATACTGGTGGTGGTATCGTTTTAATCAGCTGTCTTCTCGTTGGGGGTTCTGGCTGCACTGCAATTGATGTTTCAGTCTGCAGTGTTTGTTGGCGTTTAAGTATTCGGCTTGCTCTTTTTTGAAGTTTTCTCGTTTCAACTAAGTCGACCGTACCAATGATCATTTTTCGGTCCGTTCGTTGATCATTCAGGAAATCTTGCTCTTTAGGGGGTACTTTATTGGTTTGTGAGCAGCAGCATGAAGTTAACAATTTACACTTGCATGCGGCGATGTCGAACAAACCAGATGTGATCCTGTTTTGGAATGTTTGCACTCTAACATCAAAATTTGTATTTCTCTTTTTTTCTGGCCATCTTTTCAGCTTTAGGTACTCATTGTACTCTTTTGTTAGTAACTGAATAACTCTTAAGGTACTCACTGTCGGTATCGAAGCAGATTCCCATATCTTCTTCACATCTTTGCTCACAATAGCGAACACTTTGGAAATCGCCGGCTGCTTTGCAGTGCCTGCACTTAGTAGGGTATATCTTACATGCACTATGTATCTTAGCACTTGTAAATATGTTGGTAATACACTATTTTTGAGTTTTGATGGTGCTCCAAGAATGTAACAATCCACTTCACTGCGCCTAGTAACAGAATTCGAACTCATTATTTGTATTTTCAATCAAACAACTTTCGAGCCGAGCGCTGCAATAGTACTGAAGTTCGTCACTTAGAGAATGTTTATTTTAAGTCTACCTACGTGTAAATTGACTCCGAAAATTACAAGTACTGACAAACAATAATACTGTCAATGATTTGAGTATTCATTTGACACTTTTCGACCTATGAAATTAGTACTTAATCAAATAGAACTTAAGGCCAATATTAACAAAAAACTGAAACTTTGACCTCCGGTAGAGGGCTAAAAGTATTATTCAATATTTTTATTATTATTTTTTACGAGAACAATGTTTGCATACGGAACTTTTGAGACCCCTAACTTTTCCAAATTCGATAAAAAGTTCAAACGGGTCACCCTGAAGGCGTACGGATGTCGCCCGATGCAATACATACCTATACAGTTCCGAGCGCCAGCGCTGAATGGTATGAAGGCGTACGGATGTCGCCCGATGCAATTCTGAGGCAAGAATCTCTCTGGGATGAAATTCTCTGCGTTTTCGTATAAGTCTTCGCGGCGGTGCAGATCGAAGATGTGAATATGGCATATTGTTCCAGCGGCAACCTCGTATCCATCTGCTATATTAAAAAGCAACCATTTGATTTATATTCGTCAGGTTTTGAAATAAAATAAATTATTACCTTTAAAGGAGAACAATTTTCTCTGTGTGTGGAGTGGCAGCGTATTTAGTTTTAGTATTGCAATTATAATTTGAATTTGAATTCGAGTAAGTTCTGTGCCCTTAGGTGGGGACTTGAGGAGTTAAATAGGCTACAGTTATTTTATCATTTTGTTACCCACCCGTTTTAATGTCTTCTCCCAAAGATCGACTAATCATTGGCACCGGTGGATAAAGACGTAAAGATTCTTTGATGCAACATTCAATATACTTCATTTTGGAAAGATCCTGCACCGTAGCCGTTCTTCTGGAGCCCCCGAAGATTTCCTCCAGCTCAGATACAACTTTATCCTGTAAAACAAATGTTAATGTTAATAATGAAATTGAATGTGATTTGAAAGAAGTTTGTTAGAAACACTGACATTAAGAACGGCTTCCGTAAATAAATATTTGAACGACATCCACGGTTGAAATTCCCACAAAAATAGGTATTTCTAATTTTGCTGTAACTTTTTCTTTGTAAGAAACTGACCAAATAATTTTATTAATTTTTAACTACCAGGGTGTTAAGTTATTTTTATACTGCTTGAATAATGGTAATTGTTAATAATTGATCAATTATATTTACTCAACCTAACTGTAAGAAACGTCCCATAAAGCTGTAAAAACATTAACGCCCATTTGCACAAAACGTAAGTTAGGTTTGTTCTAGTTAAGATTCACCTAAGCCTAGCAAAAAAAAAAAATTCCACTGACAGATTGGACTAAGAATGGCTTAGGGTTAGTGCAATCATTTTTTTTTGCTAGGAGCAGCCTAAACATGTTAGGAAAGAACTTAGGCGATTCTTACGTTTAGTACATATCTATGTTCCGTTACGTTCCGCTTCTTGCTCCTGACTCACAGGTCACCCTAGTTTTGGATTTAGAGCGATCTCAATAATTAGGATGTCAGATTAAGAACAATAAACATTTTTCATTGTTTTTCAATAATTTTAAATAAGTGTTATAAAAGGAAACTGCTCCTCCGACAACCATATAACTAACTGTGTGGTTGAAACTTGTGACCTTACCTGAACAGTACTGTGGTTGGCCAACATCATCAACAAATAAGTCAAACCGGAGGCAGTGGTGTCATGTCCCTGCAAAATCATCGTTTTAATTATACGTTTGTATTTCGATGTTCTAATTCATGTGCACAAATCTACGTACATACTTCAAACATAAACGTATCAATCTCTTCCTGGATTCCCTTATGGTCAATCAATCCTTCTATTTCAGCTGAAATAAGTAAATCCAACATGGCTGCCCTTTTCTTGCGATAAATTTCTCCGCCGTCTTCATCATTTTCATCAATATTTTCATTGAAAGTCATACCATTGTTTCCAACAATCTTTTTTCTATTTTGTATCACATTCTTTGTAAATCGCTTTACATTTTCCAAATGTATTTTCTGTCGCTTCCCCAGCGATGTAAGATTGAAAATAAAGTCTGCGAGGTACAATATGTTCATGAATCGTTCTACTGCAATATGTCCTAGTTCGTAAATGGCTCGTTTATAGGCTCTGCCCTCATCAGTTTGTTCTGCATTTAATCGAGTGCCCATAGAAGTCTCTGAAAAATAATAATATACTGTTGATACCAACGATTGTTTTATTTTAAATCATAACTCATTAAGATAGATATCTAATAATATGTAGGTATCTTTTATGTCACCGTAAGATTGTGAAAACCGATAGATTATAATCTAACAATCTTTTACTCGTTAGTTTATTAACTGTCGATAAATTGTAAACTGTACCATACTGCTTACAATATAACGCGTTAGTTTATAATCAAACCGTTAAATTGTTAACTGTTTTAAACTTCAATTACAAACAAAATACCACGGCAGAATAGGTGGCCAGGGTAGGTGAAGGCTAAAGGCCCTTGATCCTTCGTTTTAGGTTGACATGTAAGAACAAAATAAACATAAATTTTAACCCGCTCGGTCTCGTTTACAATTTGTCGATTGTTCACGCGTTAGTTTAATATAAACTAAAGGTTTTCAGAACATTACGGTGACATATACAGATACCGCGAGGTTTCTTGGCGTGTGGGCGACTCTCACCTCTCTCTCGCCCAAGTTTGTACCCATGAGCCTCTACCCCCGCCAATAGAATTTGTTTCGCTGCGTGCCTCTAGAATACATACCGCACATTGATTGCAGAGTGTACTCAGATATCAGTGGTATCACATCAGTGGTTATTCTTCCTCGCTGAGTTTTCAAGTTTTCTGTCAACCGTTGACTGTTCTCCTCAAATATTTTACAAAATTGTCTCAGAATAGTAAAATGGAACGCCGGTGTTAAAATCTTCCGTCGCTGAAGCCACTTTGAACCTTTAAAATAAAACAGTTGTGTGATTACGATTAGTTTATTATTTTTATATACACGCGTATCATAAACCCTCTTTACTGCGTCCAAAAACCACACGTTACAACCAGCATAATGATAAACTTCTTGTTAAAAACTCATTTCTTATCTGACTATTGATAAATTATGACCATAATGTACCGAAATTTGTCAAATTATGACATTCAATTTTCGAACGCCGACGCCCGCCTGCGTGCCGCCGCTAGTGACAAACTAGCGAAGTGTGAAGTTGGTACTACTGAACCAGCTAAACAACTGCAGAGCAATGATCAATGCCACAATGCCGGTCGAACTTGCGGTTCCTGAACGTGTGTAGATAAACTAGTGTATGTAACTGTACATGATTAGGCATTATGTAGCAGTCACATAAACCACTATTATGATTAAGTCACAGACATAAACAATCTTATCAGCGACAAATAAATAATTTTACCGTTGCTTAATAGTAAACCTTCTTGCAGCCATGGCTTTAAAATGTCCATCACCATGCTTTTATTGTTATTCTTTGCGTTCGAAAGGACTTCCTGAAAAAATAATATTTTTTATTTTACAACACTATGACTAATACGAGTATGTAAGATATTCATTAAACATTTACTACCATAGATACCCTATGTCGTGGGAACCAGAAACAGCGACGTCACACACATAGACATCCAAGACCTGGTGATATTTTTTCTGTATCCCCTGCCAGGGATCGAACCCGGGACCTCTCGCATGGTAGGCAGAGCCACAACCGCAGCGCCACAGAGGTCGTCAATATTAATAATCTAATTAATTATACACACCTCTATATCGTCTGGATTGTAGATATTGACAGCAGCCAAAGGAAAAGCCCAAAATGAATACAGGTTTTTATATACACCAGCATTGTATCTTCCCAGTGCAAAGAGCTTCGCTGAAAAATTGTGTAAAAAGGTGACTGCTTGATCTTTGTCCCTCTACTAGAAAGTATTGTATAGTAAATAAAAAAAATTATCCGTATTTTATATCCCTTTAGTATGTAATGTAAGGTTCGATATTTGTTTAGGCGATTATATTGTATACGGGCCTCTTTAGAGTGGGTGTCACTTTGGCACTGTTACTTATTTTGTATTTTAAAAAGAAAGAGGCTGGGATGTGAGAAGTCAATGTGACACACTTCACTGTAGGCTTCGGCCAGTGACTGAGCTAAATTATAGTGAGGATTAGAGTAATGGCTATCGAGCCAGTGTAAATAAACTTTTCATGATAAATGAAATAAAACACAAGCCAACAAAATACAAGTCTTTATAATTCCTGAGAGGTGCTCAGGAGTACGACATTGGTGCTAGGAGCACTACATTGGTGGAGGCGCCAAACGGGCCGGAGAAGTAAGAAGACTGCTTCAGGAGGAAGGAAGGTGACGTCATAAGAAGTGACGTAATAGAAGAGGATAGTGATCGTCGCAATTGTACATAATTCTTACTTCAATTGATGAAAAATTTTCAGTTAATTGACCACAGACATTCGATCGAGCGAGCGAAGCGTCCAGTTTCAAGATTGGCCAAAAATCCGTCTGTCTGTTCTCGCCTATAGCTGTCGCATTTTCAACCGATTTTGACTAAAATTGGCACACAAGTTCCTTGATTTATTTATTTTTTAAGTCAATTGCGATCTCTGATTGGAGAGGAAATATGAGGGAAAAGAGGGGAAGTTTGCTGTAGCGTTTTTTATCGACGGATTTTAATCATATTATATACATATACTACCTTAGTAGTGAAGAGAGCTATTCCTCACTTGAGTGGTTCCGAGATAAAGCTAATTTAAATAAATAAGTGCCTGCAGAAAAGTATTTTTTGTTGTATCTCCTCTAATTGTGTCCAGATTTCCACATTTTTTGTGGGAAGGTAATAACTAATGTGTTGTAATTAAGTAAGTTAGATTTAAGTGCGCTCATATATTACTTTTGAAGTTATTGAGAATATTGTGGTTAGCTCATTTCACCATAGATAATTTTAAAAAAACATGTACAATTTCAGGAATGTGAATGAATCTAATCCTCTTACTATGCATTCACCACGAAAAAAACAATATAGGTTTTGTTTGAAAGAGAAACGTTTGTGAATAGAGTGTATCGAATTTATTTCATTTTTTTTGTCTTTTGAGATAGTCTAGACTTCATTTCTTGCTCATGCACATTAGGTATTTCTATGTCTGAAACATCTGTAGCTGCAAATATAACAAAAAATACTGACATTATAACAACGGGTTAGGTTGTTAGACCACTTGGACGATGGATACTAAAATTCTAACAATGTTTTTTGTGCACTCACGTGCATCACTAAGCCGATAAAAAATTAACAAAGCAAGAAAGGTTAACAGTGTAAACAAATTACAAATTGAAGATCTCTTTACTTTCAAATTTATTGCGATTCTCCCAAAACTTTTGTCATAACCTTTGCAATGCGTTGTCTTTTCAGCGGCATGTTTGATGAGGTTTTTTCACTTTGCTAGTCACGCATTAGGATTTCCTCAACAATTAACACACTTCCCGGATCCTTATGAAAACCTTTCTAAGGATAACACAATCAATAATACGTAAAAGTAGCAAAATAAATTTATTTTTACAATAATTCAATTCAATTTCTTATACAGTGGCTTCCATCGGTTTGGTGATTCTGCCAATGTCAAGTTTCAGAAATGACACGTTTATTACATGAACTATGTTTCGATCAAAATCACAGGGTTTCCAGTATCTAGAACAAACAGGACAACACAATAGATACATGAATATTCAATAATTTCGTAATTTATTTATTGTACTACACAAAATAGATAGATAATAGATACACATAACTTATAATAGAAAAAAACATCTACAAAGGCGAGCTTATCTCTCAAAAGAGATTTCTTCCAGCGAACCAAGATGGTTGAGTGGGGGAAAACCTGCGCGTACAATAAAAGTCTATAAATACTACGAGTAATATATACTACAAACAATATTATACTGATAACCCTAATTGCTAAAAATAGACTGCATACACAATTATCTGGAGCTGAAGAAGAAAGTTCTGAAGTCTCCTGAGAGAGTGAAAGGTTGCGTAAACTCGCCTGCTGACCTCATTAACATGCATTGACCAGGACAGTTATTATCAAAGACGACACCCAGGTTTTTAGCTTTATCGCTCTACATTATTATAGTACCGTTATAAGTTACAGAAGGGATAGGCATCGCAGGCAGGACATCGGATATGGAATTGAAATAATGAGAACAGAAGAGGAGAGAGAATGCCACCTTGGGGGGCACCGGAGGAGAGGTCACACTACTCCGTACAAGCCTCCTCCGACTTGATACGCTGTTTTCGGTTTCTTAGGTAAGAGTCAAACCAGCTGGCAGAGAGGGAGGAGACGTTAAGAGATTTGAGAAGTTCAACGAGAATGTCGAAGTCAAAACAGTTAAAAGCACTGCTGAAGTCCAGCAGAGACAGCACCGAGAGCTGCCTTTGATCCATGGCGACCTGAATATCATCGGTCACTTTTAATAAAGCCGTAACAGTACTATGACCCGTTCTAAAGCCTGACTGAAAAGGATTCATTAGATTTTTAGAGGATAGATAATGGGAGAGCTGACTATGGACAATGGATTCGAGAACTTTAGAAAGGATCGGCAGGATAGAAATGGAGCGATACTCTTTAAAGGAGGTGGGATTGGATGTTTTAGGGAGAGGGATAACTAATGCTTGTTTCCAAGCAGTAGGGAAGGAACAATTTGAAATGGAGAAATTTAAAATATGTGTTATGGCCGGAAGCAGATTATCATCTCCTACAGCTTTGGAGCTAATTGCTGGAAATACTTTCTTAACAGTGTCGCTTCCAACATTGCTGAGGTTGAACGGAGTGGTGTTGGGTAATGACCTATAGCGCAGACTCTGAAGAGTCTTCTTGATAGAAGGGTCCATTACAACTGGCGGAGCAGAGAGGAATTGATTGAAAGCGTTCAGATCAACATCACCCGAATGCATAACCTGGGATTTGCCAATACCAAGTGTCCTGAGGAATTTCCACACCTGAGTTGGGGTGTACCTTTCGATATACTCGAAGATGTGGCGGCGCTTGATTGCATCGATTGCGAAGGCATTTATAGAAATTTGTCATCTGTCAATAATGTTAGTTTAGTTAGACTACAATAAATACAACTTATGTAAAGTTAAACTTTGATGTTATTTACATAAATGAAATTGCACAGGATTTGGATGAATGGAGAATTGACACATGATAATAGGGTTTTTAAATTGGTAGGTCTTGGTTTGTACGGCGGAAGATAATTGCATAAAGAAACTTTAAAATTACGACATTCAAAAAAGATGTGGTCAGCAGAACCCTCCGAAAGACCACACTCACGAAGCGAGTTGTCCTTGAACCTTATTTTAGCAAGATGCATCGGAGCATGACCCAAACGGAGTTGACAAATCGTAGAGATTGTGCGTTTATCCGCGACGCGGAGTCTGATAAACCAGGTGGGCTGAATTCTGGATATCTCCATAATAGGTATCTATCTTTGACCTGACGGCTATCTTGCCAGGAGTAGTTCCAGGATTATAAAGATAGGTTTTTGATATAGAAAATATATCTGAACTAAAATTATGGAAATTTTCAGGACCGCGCAATACAGCGGCATTCTTTGCCCAAGAATTTGCCACCTCATTTCCCGTAACACCCGGATCACCAGGGATCCAAGCCAGAACAATTTCTATGCCCTGGAAATTATATCTTGGCATCCGAACCGCATCTCCAACACACCCGGACTCTTGGAGTTTGAAGGCAGCAGTTAAAACAAGCACCCAATCACTCCAAGAATTGGCTACAATTTCACTAAAAGAAGTGTTAGCGCCGGGGGATTATTTCGAGATGCCAAGAGAGAGAATAATGTTAGGAGAATGGATAAGATCATTAAAGTTAGTACTAAACAAAGGGTTTGCAGACTTTTTTTGCAATAATAAAAACCTGCAGGCGCGCACAGAGAAGACTGCAAACGAAATGTCAGCTGTCAAAGAAATGTCATAAATAGCGCTATTTCATACAAACAGTGATGCCAGAAATAGCGCGTTGGTAAGAGGTTAAAAAGTCTATGTGGCGTAACTGTTTTTACTACTTATTTTTGTAGTATTTTTATGACACGAATAATAGTGGTAAACAAATTCATGCAGCTAAAATGAAATTCACCACTGGATTTTTTGTTTCTAGTTTCATTTAACTCCTTTCACGTCTGATTTTAAAACAAACTGTTAGTTGAGCTATCACTTAGATCTCTTAACCACTAGAATCTCCGTTTAACGTTTAACTCAATTCGGTCAATAGTGTGACGTATCTCCCTTCACCACTAAGGCGACGTTATATATATAAAATATCCAAAAGGGGCATGGAGGGGGAAGCAATTCAGGATATTTTCGACCCCCCTGTTACTATGTTGTAGATAAAGCTAGACACTTGATTTTTTTTTTGTGACTAATAAAATTCTGCCACAAATTAAATAGACAAATTGCGGTTACTAACTTTCTGGACAGGAAATCTCAAAACCATTTCGAAAAATATGTCTTCTGTACAATTCATATTTAGCAGATAAATAAAAGCCAAACATACAACGGCGAAGTCTTACCATTAAATTTTTATTGATAGTTTAGTGTTTTTTAAGAAAATTTACAGATTTTCACAGTTAAGTGATTATCATTGCAAAACTGAACAATAATTGGATTATTTTACAATTGATTCTAATAAATCACTTTATAAGCATTGTAATAAATCTTGATTTGTGCATCTGCTACGTCAGACTTGGTTTTTACAGACCATTGAAGAGCACGGCAAATTTCAATCATCAATAAAATAAGTTTTTCGGACCTAATTTAACAAAAACAAGTAAAATCTTTTTAAGTGCAAATCTTTATTAAAACATTCTTAGTTAATGATCTTTGATTTAAGGTATTATTGACGTAGATACCTCACACATTCTTGAAGTTATGACCTACTAACCAGTTTTAGGGAGAAAAATAGACTTTTAGATAGTCTTTTTAATTCATTAAATTTATGCTATTCATGCTCGAAATGAGATCCTTGGTTCCTCACACAGACACGAGCCCGCCTTCGGACTTCTGTAGTCGTGATTTTGAGCATCATTTCATCTTTCATGGTGACGAAAGCCATTCTTATTTTTGAAATCGACTCTTCTTTTGCGTTGATGGCTAAGTTGGAATAGACCAGTTCCTTGGCTCTGCCCCACACAAAATAGTCCATTGAGGTCAGGTCTGGTGAACGAGCAGGCCAAGGAATAGGCCCGTGTCTGCCGATCCAGCAATTGGGGAAACAGTCGTCAAGATAGCTTCTGACTTCAATAGTCCAATGTGCTGGACAGACGTCTTGTTGGAATATGAGTTCTCGACCCGTCTAGACTCTTCCACAAAACCGGGAGGTCGTTCTGGACAAAACTTTAACGGCAAGACATCACAGTATGTATATTTGGCTCAAATGGTTCTAAATGGTCGGTACTAGCTTCGGTTTAAGTCTTTGCATCGATCTACCGGACACCCTGTATATTTTTAGATATTTTAATAAAACACAATGACATTCATTTGACCTTCTATAACATCTTCATAAGATGTATGAAAAAATGCCTTTACTTGCCCGACTTACCTACAAAAAAGGAAACGTCAATTCTATTCCCTGTAAAGTCTGTGATCTATTAGTGACCTCTCGTGATTTTAGGTTATATTGTTATATTCAGCGTATTGTTTTGATATTTTATCGTTTCATTTTATTCGACAAGAACGGCAAATTTTTAAAAAGTAGATTCGTGAAATTTTATTCAAGTTACCAAAATTATGATTATGTCGAAGTTCATGTCGATTCCAGCAACCACATCATTGTTGAATTCAGAGGAGCCAAAGCCAAAGTAAGATACTGATGCTGAAATCCTGAAGTCGAACTGTTGGTTGGAGTGTAGATGTCGCAGATGGTTAGTTAAATCAGACGCTTAACTAACTCTCTAGACCGTTAATTAAATGCCGATGTTATAAATCACTAGCATTTTGATTTAAATAAAGCATCGTCGAAAACGTTTAACAGGTTGTTGACAGATTGTCTTACCGAAAGCCAGCGTGTTGGAAAACAAGATGGCGTCACGACAACAGCTGATTTGCACAGCTTATATCAGGGCGGCAGCTAAATATTGCGGTAGCTTATATGAAGGGTAAAAGGGTGAGCGAAGCGAAGCCCCCTTATCCTTCGTGTTAGGTTGAACATGATGAACTACAAAAAATACTTAAAACATAAAAATATATTTATATTGTATATGCTTGTTGCCTAGGAACGTTTAGATAACTCGTTAAACGTTTCGTTCACTCACTTGTCTGACGGAATGTTATTGACTTGGTTAAACGTCGGTATTTAATGAACGGTCTAGGTCTGATTTAACCATCTAACTGCGACTAAGATAAGGGGACGCCAAGGAAAAAAAAGCTTAGAATTTCTTCCGTCCCCTTATCGACACTTTGACCAAACTGTTTGCTTCTGCAGGTGGGAACTATTATCTTCTGAAAAATTGCATATGTATTGCCGTGGAAAACGATTGAAGTTTTCCTGCTAATGTATAACGTGTTTGATATTAAAACTACAAGATGCTCTTCCTCTCAACGACCCAAGTAATCATATGATGCCATTTTCCCGTTTTAGGTTTTGAATTTTAATATCATGGCATAAGGTTCAAGATCGTGATGCCTCACAACAACCTGCGGGTTTGAGAATGAAGCATATTGTAGAACTTAACTTGTTTGTTGTGGTAAAAGGTATGCAATTTTGTATACAGTGTGGCCAAAAAGTCGTGGATCAAACGAAACAGGGAGATAAAGGAGGTAATTTCCAACAAAAAATCTTTCTACAGCATGGCCATAAATTCATTGCACGAAAAGTTATGATTTTTTAAATTTTTTTCAATGAAACTACCGATTTTTTTACAATTTAATCAATAAAAAAGTAAATTGATTGAAATCAATAAAACAAAACGTGTTGTATTATGACTCGATAACGTATCAATACTTCAAGAATTGTATTTCAGGTCTTGGTACCAAATTTAACGAGCAATAATTTTTGTACAAATTATTGTACAAATATTTTCTTGCACCATTAATAATACGTAGGTATAATTTTTATTTTAAGGTGGCTGCAACCATTCCCTACTACTTTTTTTGGCTTGAGAAGCGGATCTGTGATCACATGTATCACAAACACGGTGTACCCGCGGTAAATCGAACCGATGCGGTGCAGACCAGAGATTGGGCCAGAACCCAGACTGCCTATATCAGCAGCTCAAGAACAAGGAGATTTGGAGAGGGCAGTCGGCTGAATCAACGGTAACCGGTGCTCAAACACTGGGAATTGGGTGAAATAGTCTTAAAGAGGACCGATTATCCACCCGTGTTCAGCAGGCGTCCCACTTCATCATCTATCTACCGGTGGTACTTCTGGTAGTGTCAATGCTGAGTCAGTTATAGTCAGCTGTAAAATTAAATTTTTGTGTATAATATTTCTAGTACCCTATATGTTTTGTATAAATAAAACCATACAAATTCTTAGAAATTTAGTGTATTTTTATTATATTATCCTGCAAATTTATCAGCCCACAAGCAATCATTACAATTTGATCCAAGTATGTAGCCCAATCAAAACTGCGAATATTCTAGAAATATTCTGTGTTCACTTGACGACCCATTCTTCTCGCAGACGTTCTAGAATTGGTTCGAATAACAAATCCGTGTTATCACTGCTGTTTGATCACGATGGGACAAAACACTATTTGCTTCCCATTATGAAAAACAATTAGAATTTTTTAATAACATCACAATAATAATCAACCATTTCATTTTAGTCAGGTTAGCACTGAAGTGTGTGCCGTGATCACAGACATATAATAAAACGTGATGTTTGTTGACTTCACTCATATACTTGGCACTCTTTGGTTGACCCGACCGACACTTTTTTTTGTGGTAGGCAAATAAATGTATCCCATTAAGTCTCTTGGTAACGTCAGGTTTACTTTTGGCGGGTAAAATTTTAGCTTAGTTTTTTTAATAGACGCAATGAATAAAACCCAAAAATATTTAAATTAGTTTCTTAAAATGGTCTATATCTTCAAAATAAAATTCCAATATATATATAGTTAATTAAAAAGTTTATTGAATTAGAATTTCGAATTTTTCATGAAAATAAAAATGTGTACTTTTTAGAATTTTCCTCATTTTTAAATATGGAGTGGACACTTAAAGAAGACCGTGTCGCAGTTATTGCGTTGCATCGTTGCGGTTACGCAACAATTCAGATTTTCGACTTACTGAAAAATTTGAATATAACCAAAAGATTCGTTTATCGTACCATAAAACGATTCAATGAAGACTCTAGTGTAGATGACAGGTCAAGAAGTGGTCGCCCTCGCTCTGTTAGGACTCCAGCAGTGATAAAAGCTGTGAAGGCGCGAATTCAATGAAATCCCATACGTAAGCAGAAACTGTTGGCCCTTCAGATGGGGTTAAGCAGGACCACGGTGAAAAGGGTGTTAAATGAAGACTTAGGGCTTAGGGCATATCGAAGAAAAACAGGACATCGTTTGGACGCTCGTTTAATGGACCTGAGACTGAAGAGATGCCGCGCTTTGTTGAAGCGGTACGCGGGAAAAAAGCATCGGGAACTTCTTTTTTCGGATGAAAAAATTTTCACCGTGGAAGAGAGCTACAACAAACAAAATGATAAGGTGTACGCACACAGCAGTGAAGAAGCGAGCAACCGTATTCCGCGTGTCCAACGAGGTCATTTTCCATCCTCGCTCATGGTTTGGTTGGGAGTCTCTTATTGGGGCTTAACTGAGGTACCTACATTTTTGTGAGAAAGGCGTAAAAACGAATGCAGTTGTATATCAAAATACAGTCCTCAAGAACCTTGTGGAACCTGTTTCTCATACCATGTTTAATAACAAGCACTGGGTATTCCAACAAGATTCTGCGCCAGCTCATAGAGCGAAAAGCACACAAGACTGGCTGGCGGCGCGTGAAATCGACTTCATCCGGCACGAAGACTGGCCCTCCTCCAGTCCAGATTTGAGTCCGTTAGATTACAAGATATGGCAACACTTGGAGGAAAAGGCCTGCTCAAAGCCTCATCCTGATTTGGAGTCACTCAAGGCATCCTTGATTAAGGCAGCCGCCGATATTGACATGGACCTCGTTCGTGCTGCGATAGACGACTGGCCGCGCAGAATAAAGGCCTGTATTCAAAATCGCGGGGGTCATTTTGAATAAACTTTATTACCATAAGAATATATGTTTTATTAAGTTCATTTTGCTATATAAATATTTACATAAATAATAAACATGTCTAAATTATTTCATATTGCACATGTGACAGAACTTATGACCTGACTATGTATAATAAAAAAATATAAATATATACCACTAGTTTAGCTTAATATTAATTTAATAATTCACATTAGAATATTACTATCTCACTGGCTTCTTGGCAACTTTATATCAATCTAATCTCTAAATTGATCAGCGATAGCAAAATGTTACCATTGGCTTAGGCCTTACAGTCTTGAGTAAATACCTGGGGTCGTCGACAACATGTCGCAGCCATTCCCAACTATAAACCGACCCTGTGGTCCCGGTATCCGCTTGATCATCCTGGCCGTGCCATTATAGTTGAAGACCACATGCACCAACACCAATAGCGCGGCAATAGCTGATAGTATTAATATCATTTTGGTCGTTTGCACTCATCGCACTGTGCTCCCAACGTCGTCGTCCTCTAGACTAATAATAATTATAATTGATAGCTTGAGCAAGCCCGTTTATCTCTGCTTTATTATTATTCTTATACGTACATACTTAAGTACTAGCAATCACTCGTAATAATAAAACCTACGAGTTATTATACTGTTTGGATTCAATTTTCAAACAAATGCATTAATGAATTAGATCGAATGACATCATCAGACAAATCAGATATCTTACAGATGTTGAAACTGCCAGATTGGTTTACTTTAGTTATTTTCACAGTATTATGTCTTATGGAATATTGCTCTGGGGGAGAGCAGCAGATATAAATACGATATTTTTCTTACAAAAAAGGGCGATCAGGGCGATGTATCAATTAGATGCTAGAGAATCATTAAGAGAAAAATTCAAAGAAATTAATATACTTACGGTTACCTGTCAATATATATACGAGAATATCATGCATGTACCTAAGAAAAAACATAGCTTTATTTAAAATTGTAGGTGATAGCCATACAATTAACACTAGAAATAAAAATAGGTTAGCACTACCATTATTTAGACTAAGTAAAGTAGGCACATCATTATTCATGGGGCAGTGGCACTGTATTCGCTTCTACAATAAAATACCACAGGAATCATTGATCCTTCCTGAAAAGAGGTTCAAAAACTATGTTAAAAATGAGCTGATAAGAAAACAAATTATAGTATTAAGGAATACTTAGATGACAAAACTGCATGGTCCATACCATCTCAGCGCACAGAAATTCGACAAGTCTATCACTCGCCGACGAATTTCCTTAGACCGAAACCAGTACCTGTTGTAAAGTCACTTTAAAATAAAAAAGGTATGGGGGAGTTTCTTGCCGTTTCTTCTTAACCCCGAGGCCCACCTTCCGAAACGGTGTAGTCTTTTTTTTATATAAAAAAAAATGACTTGAAATGAATTTATTTATTTATATTCAATAAAAAATGACTCTGACTCTGACTCTGAATGTAAAATTTAATTTATATCTATATTAACACCAAACAATTATACTCTTTTAACAAATTTCACGTAAACAGGGTGGTTTGTGCGGAGCACGAGGTCTGTACTGAACACCAGGTCTTCAGGCCTGGTGACCGGCAGCAGCTGGTAGCGACGCAGCACCGCCGACAGCACTGACTTCAACTCCAACATGGCGAACTTTTGACCTAAAACATGATTATGTCATTAAAAGAAATCAGCTGGAAACACGGATAACGCTTCGAAAAAGTATGCGAATTGAACTGATAGTGATTCTTATGTACAATGACGTCCTCAATTCCAATATGTTCAACTATCTCATCAACTAGTTGAACAAACTGGACTGCTTTCGTCCAGTTTGTTTAACTACATTTCACAGTTGAACTTTGGACTGAAAATTCCAGTTTGTTTAATCATCATACTTTTATTAAGTTAACCAAAAAAATCACTGTTCTAGAAAATAATCTCTTTTTTACAGTAAAAAAAGAAAAAAATTAAACTATTATATCGCACATTGGCCGACACATACTTCGTCATTTCATCTGTTGGTCCATTAAGATTTTATCGTTTCAAAATCATCATATTTTTATTAGGTTAACAAAAACAAACAGTTCTAGAAAAAAAAACACTTTTATCACCAAGATTACTTAACGATGAATTGGTTCGGTATACTAAGGATATAAGGTATCCGTGGCCGGATTCCTATTCTAAAGAGATACCTACACAAACCGCGTTGACCTTTTTGTGATAATGATTAACTGGTTGTTAGTAAATATACTGCATATTACATAACATTTAATAGGCCTATTTCCTTAGGAGGTGGCAGTGGCATAACTTCACATTATAAACTATTATGAATTTTTGAAAGGTGTCACGATTTAGACAGCTGTCATCCGAAATGTCAAAACCATGACACCTGTCAAAAATGGTACAGCTGTCAAAATAGTGACAGCAGTAACCATTAACAGTATTATATTATGTGAAATTATGCCTCTGCCACTCCATCTAGGAAAGGTGTGACATTCTGTTAGAATATGATGTCAAAAGTAGAATCTGTCAATTACAGACACGCTATTGAATCTAACTATGGCTACCAATCTGATCAAGGAACCTTTAATTTAATCGGTCTGACGAAGGACACAAAAAAGTGGACGTGGTCAGATAGATCTAACAATGCAATCTGACCACGGATACTGGAGGGTCTTATGCATTCCCAATGTGTACTTAATTGCATTGCTTGCACTACTACAATTCAAAACCTAGTTTGAGGTCATCATAACGCTAAAGAGGTTATCACTATAAGTAGTGGCTACTGATTAGAAATGTACAAAAAGAAAATGACTTCTTAGTGATTTTGCCAGTGTCTTGTCATTGTGTGAAAAATATTGTGACAGTTTTTCCAAAAAACAGAGCTTAATTTTTATTACGCGTTATTTGTGAATTACAATGGAGGTTGAAGAATATTTGCTTTTTTTACAAAAAAGTACAGGTATCGTGTTAGTTCATGGGGGGAATCGATATTATCGCGTAAGAACATATCGCAATGGATCGTCAGTGTTCGGCGAGAGCAGAAGGAAAATTAACTTGCGTCGGATCATTAACTCTTGAGGTGACTAATCCTTCAATTTATTAAGACCATGTTCATTTTGCCATCCAGATTCTCCGATGGACGATTCGTGTTATTAGATCTGGGCGGGATGTACAGTCATGGGCAGAAGTTGCTGATCACATTAGGTAAAACAAGTCATGATCGGACACGGCTGCAAAATAACAGTTCAGTGAAGCACTATCAGTAGTATCTGCTTTATGATATTTTGCAGCCGTGTCCGATCATGACTTTTTTTAGGGTACCGTACCCAAAGGGTAAAAACATTTTCACAGATGATGTATTTCTGTTGCCGCTATAACAACAAATACTAAAAAGCAGAATACATTAATATTTAAGGGGGCTTCCATACAACAGACATGATTTTTTTACCGTTTTTATGGTACGGATTCCCTTCGTGCGCGAGTCCGACTCGCACTTGGCCGGTTTTTAACCTAATTGTGATCAGCAACTTCTGCTCCTGAGTGCTCATATGTATAAATGTATGCTCTAGTATCTTACATATAAGTTTACGATTTCATAATTTTATGTTTACAGGCTGAAAAAAATCTGAAGTTAATAAAGCATAGTGATCATTGCAAACCAAATGATGCAAAATTTTAAGTTGAGAAAAAGATTGAAGAATGTAAACGGCAAATCAAAGTATCGGATGGAACTTAAACGATTCGTAAAATGTATTAAAAAAAACAGTGAAAGCTATCAAAGAAAAATAAATTACTGAAATTCCAGTTTTTGACTCTCTGAAAAGTACGTTAGAAATCAAGCAGCAGGGGTACCCAAATTCTGTTTTTCGGATCCGGAGGATGTTTGTAGTGCCACAAAGGTACTTGCCATTTGTATTAGGAGATTATAATTGCAATGATGTTCGAATGATAGTATTTTGTGCAGAAGATATGCGAAAAATAATAACATCTGTTGATCATGTCTTTGGAGACGGTACTTTTAAGTCGTGCCCACCAAAGTTTAAGCAAATATATACCATTGACGGTGATATTGATAGTATTGAAACAAATACAAACATTCTGCCATTAATCTATGCGTTAACGTCCGACATGTCCCGGTCATCTTAGAACATTTTATTTGAGACGATAAAAAGCCAAATTCCGAGTTGGACACCACGAAAGTTTACATCAGATTACGAAAAAGCGGCACGGGCTGCAGTTCTTCAAGTATATCGAAATACTCGAAATATAATAACCAAAGGTTGGTTCTACCACTTTTCCAATGCCGTATGGCGAAAGGTCAAAAAGTTGAACCTCGTGAAGGAAAAATTCAGCAAAAAATGTGTACGACTCGCGGGTGTACTGCCATTGCTTCCTTCTACAAGTATGAGAGGGATGGACCTACATTTTAGAAAAGATTGAGTACTTGCAAGAAAACATGGAAGCACAGTCCAATTTAGATGTCTTCGTGAAATATATCGAAACATATTGGCTCAAGGACGACGTCTTTATCAGCACTTGATGTGTCTTTGGCGAATGCCATAGGACCACTAATAGTGTTGAAGGATGGCACCTCAACCTTAATAATGAGCGCGTTAAAAATAATAATAAAGACACACTGATGCAGCTCCTAAAAGTGCTCTTCGAAGATGCAGAATATAATACTGTAGAAGAACTGAAAATAAACAAAAAACTAACAGACGCAAGAAAGACAGTATTTTAAACGATAAAAATCATAATGGACCAACAAATGAAATTAATTAGCAATGACATATGAGTCGGCCAATTTCTATTGGAATATGCGATAAAATCGTTTTTTTTTGTGTAGTGTTTTTTTTTTCTAGAACTGTATGTTTTTGTTAACTTAATAAAAATATGATGATTTTAAACGATAAAATCATAATGGACCAACAGATGAAATGACGAAGTATGTGTCGGCCAATGTGCGATATAATAGTTTATTTTTTCTTTTTTTATTATAAAAAAGTGATTATTTTCCAGAATTGTGAATTTTTTGGTTAACTGTATAAAAGTACGATGATTAAACAAACTGGAATTTTCAGTCCAAAAAGTTCAACTGTGAAATGTAGTTGAACAAACTGGACGAAAGCAGTCCATTTGTTCAACTAGTTGATCAGATATTTAAACATAATGGAATAGAGGCGATGACATAAATATCAATTTATCTAAACTCGTACGGCCTTACTAATAAAAAAAGTTATTCACTGTTTAACTTATACAGTGTTTTGTCCTTTTCATACGTCGAGTAAATGTCAAATGTCAAAGCAAGACAAAACACTGTATAAGTTAAACCGTGAATATGTTCTTTTATTAGTAAGGCCGTAACGCTTTTTCGATTTGTCAAATATTCGTGCTTCCAGCAGACTCCATTATCTCTTGACAGCAGGGAAAATCTATCTGAATTCTTTTGAAATTGACAATCATCATATTTCACCAAGTTAAAAACTTCAAAAAGCCGACTTCAAGTTCAAGCCCTGTGGCTTCCTCCCCGGTCTAGATGCGAATGAAGTCTGTGTGCATGAAAAGTCTCTCACTCATCATACACCAAAACGTCATCTGTGTATTTTTTTTTGTATATGTTGATTTTTCAAAAAGTGCTCAATCAATTTTGATAAAATTTGTTTGAGACCACCTATGACGTATGAACTACCAATCAAAACAATAATCATCATAATAGGTTCATAATTAACGGAGTAATCGCGTAACAAACACACACAAAAAAAGAGACGAATTGAGAACTTCCTCTTTTTTGAAGTCGCTTGAAAAGACAACTCGTTTTAAATAATCGTGGGGTTCCGATAGAGATTAATAGATGTTAGGAGGGAGTTCATAAACATTTACATACAAGCACATACATTGCTCCTGACCCCACACTAGGATACCCTGTGTCGTGGGAACCAGAAACAGCGAAGTCACACACGTATACTGCGGATTTTTTTCTGTATCCCTGGACCTCTCGCATGGTAGGCAGAGCCGCAACCGCGGCGCCACACAGCTCGTCACCTGATAAGGCTATGGATCAGGTCGAGTGACCTCTCGTTCACAAACAAACGAGAAATCTTGCATGTTACAAATTAGTATTATTTTAGAGCTTTTTTTGTCTAACTTTTTAGGGTTCCTTATCCGGGGGTCCAAACGGAGCCCTATTGCTGTAACTCACCTGTCTCTCCGCCCATCACACAGGATTTACAGCCAAAAGGTTAAAGCTACAGTCTTTAGATTTTCACAGTTAAAACATCTTGTTGACCCAAAGCATGGACGAGTTAGTTCATATTCCAAATCTGTTTTTGTTGGTTGTCTGTGGCCACCGGACATTATTTGTAATTACTAATTAGGTCAAATTTGTATCTGTTAGTCATTTTATTTGGTATTTTTAATTATGTATACGTGGTATCCACAGCCAAGCCACTTAGCTATTTGTAATACAAACAAATCTGGTTGTGATAACAGAGGATGGGCCCGGCCCCATCGCCGCGGCACGACGCGGCGCCGCTACCGTGGCGTTGGGGCAGGGCCCTGTGCAGGACCCCAAATTCTGAAAATAAAAAAATTAAAATTTATTTTAATTGAGATATTTATTGACGATAATGTCTTATTAACAAAAAAATAACCTTACTCGAATATACAGGGAGTCCCAAAAGTCACACGTCACAGCGACACCATAGGAACCCTTGCATCGAATAAGCCTAAGTAACATGACCTCAATGAAAGTTGCATGTAATTCGAGATATCGTCCGTTTAAAGGTTTTATTCAAACTCCCCTTTTTTACACCGTTAGTGCCAGATATTTTTCCGATAGCACTCTCTTTTAGGTTTTTTATTTTTATTTATACGCTGTCGTGAATAGTTAAGACGATACAAGTGTTATTTGGTCGATACCTAAAAGTGTAAAAATGGGGAATCTCGAATTACATGCAACTTTCACTGAGGTCATGTTAGTTAGGCTTATTCGAGGCTACCTACGGTGTCGCTGTGACGTGTGACTTTTGGGACTCCCTGTATATATCGAATTACCAATCATCTGTATAATATTTTACTTCATTAAGCTCTAATTTAACCCACAGGTACAAATGTATGTATCGATTTACAAATTATCACAATTCACAAGGATTAGTTAAAAATACATATTGCTTATCAGCTGGATATTGTACAAAGTACTGCGATATAGGCAAATCCTTTGCCAAATTAAGTATGTTGTGTAAGTCGGAAGAACTCTTTAGCTATAATATGTTCTCGTCAGTGCCCTCCTCGCCTCCTCGCTGTTCAGTCCTTCTGGCAGACGAACACTCGGTGAATTGACCGCGATGAATCTGACGCTTTTCAACTACTCCTGTTTCTCTGTACTTTCTTCTGCTTGGTTCTCAGTGAGAGAGATCTTCTTACTCGCCCGACTCACATCACAACACAAATGCAAAAAAAAGATAGGGAGAGTGGCGGGAGGTTTACGGCAATCTCCAATCGAATCACACGGCTAGTAAAAACAGCACAAAAGATTTCTGCCATCTTTAGAAAAGAACAAGGTATATGATGTAAGTTGTTGTTGTATCATGCTATGTAACTCGGCTAGTGTTCAACGAATCAAATTGTTGGTTAGATATACTCAACCAACTTTGTAATTTTAATTAATATCACTGTCAAGCTAACGTTAACAATCTTAGCTTATTTAGAAATACATAACTTATTTAAATTACGTTCGTTGTCGTTGTATGCAAACTAACACGGTTACTTGTACCAAAGTAATTCACCTAGCTACTTTATTTATCCGAGTGTACTTAAATTTATTATATAATATATGATATAAATATAATTAATTAGATTTTTATTATTTAGGTATAACGTCACTCTTATTAAGAAATAGCTGAGTTGGTTGTTGATAGCATCAAAATAACACGGTTAATTGTACCAAAGTAATTTATCAAGTTTCAGCTGAGTATCCTTAGTCTCCAATTAAGGATTCATTCAATCAACTTAATTATATTTAACCGAGTGTACTTGTCTATTCTTAATAAAAAAAAATATTAAAATTTTAAGTCACTCTTATTTAGAAATAGATAAGTTCAGTGTTGAAAGAAGCAAAATAAGACAGTTAATTGTACCAAAGTAATTTATCTACTTTTAGCTATGTATCCTTAGTCTACAATTAAATATTCAACTTGACCGAGTGTACTTTAATATTCTTAATTGGATTTGTATTATTTCTATTTAACGTCATTTTTATTTACAAATACATAAGTTCGTTGTTGATATTAACAAAATAACACGGTTACTTGTTTTAGAATAATTTATGTAGATTCCGCAATGTATCATATAGTCTACCATTAAATATTTAGCTTGATTATACTTGTATATTCCATAGATTTTCAATTAGTTTAATTTAACGTCACTCTTATTTGCAAATACATAAGTTCGTTGTTGTTATTAGCAAAATAACACAGTCACTTGTATCAGAGTTTTTCATCTAGTTTCAGCTTTGTATTATAAAGCCTAAAATTAAATATTCAACTTGATTATATTTAACCGAGTGGACTTATATATTCCAGAGATTTGTATTATTTAAATTTAAAGTCAATTTTATTTACAAATATATAAGTTCGATGTTTATATTAACAAAATAAGTTATTTGTTATTTGTATTAGAGTGATAAATCTAGTTTCAGCTATGCATCATAAAGTCTACAAGTCAATATTATATTTACTTACTTGATTGTATTTAACCACTGTAACTGTACTTGCGTATTTTTAAATAGATTTTGTTTATTTTAAAATTAACGTCACTCTTATTTATAAATACATCGTAACAAATAACAAGGTTAAGCATCAGAGTTACTCATCTAGTTTCAGCTTTGTTTCATAAGCCTACAATTAATTCTCAACTTGATTAAATTTAATCGAGTGTATTTAGACTTCTACTCTTAATTAGATTTTGTATTATTTAATTTTAAAGTCACTCATTATTTAGAAATACATAAGGTCGCTGTTGTTGTTAGCAGTAATTAATTAGGAAATAGAGCATATTTATATTTAACAAAGCTGTAATTCTTTATTTAAATAAGTCTCGGTTGCATAAAATATTTTTAACCAAGCCAAAGTGGTACTTTGCTAAAGCACATTTTTCTGAGTGTATTGCTAATCCAATCAAGACCGTGCAGTAGAAGACAGGAGTCGATGACCGCTATTGCAAGACTTACCCGAAAAGACTTGTCCTAACAATAAAGATTTTTCAAAAGTATCAGTGTGTACTATTTATTGTGTAAAAAAATATTTACCAATGCAATTCCGGGGTCCACCACTGAACGGAATATAGGCGTACGGATGCCTCCCGACACAATTTTCCGCTGTGAACCTCTCTGGTTTGAAGACCAGAGGCTCCTCGTAGAGATCTGACCGACGATGCAGGTCGAAGATGTGGATGTGACAAATAGTTCCGGGAGGAATCGAGTAACCACCTGTGGTCAAGATATAGAAAAAATATTAGTTCACTAGCGGCCCGTGGAGCAGTTTCGCATAAAAGATTCTTGGACACCCGCCGTTTTGAATGTTAGAGGAAAAAACAAAATCCCAATTTCGAATTGAATGTGCGAACCTCCCACGTCCGCCGCCGTCTTGAGTTCTCATAACAAAATCCCCAAAGTTCCCATTTTTTTGGCTTTCCCTGTGCGCTTTTTAAACTTTTTTATCTGTAAATAATAATAATAATAATAATATTTATTTATTTCAGATATACATCCATAATTAAACATGGTAAAATGAAAAATAAATTGAAATAATGACACAAAACAAAAAATAAATTAATTGGTAACACAGAAAACAAGATCTAAGTATGTAAGATAAGTCCACACACTCATTCGTCATTCTGTCATAATTATGTCTAAAGACCTTTCCAAGATTGCAACAAATAGTTTAAAAAAAAGTTGATCCAAATAGGTCCAGCCGTTTGCCTGATTTGCAAAGTAGGGGCGGCACGCAGGCGGGCGTCGGCGTTCCAAATTTGAATGTCATAATATGTAGAAAATTTACAAATTATGGTCATAATATTCAATATTCAGATAAGAATTGAGTTTTTACAAAGTAGTTTAACAGTATGCTGATTGTAACGTGCGGTTTTTGGATGCAGTAAAGAGGGTTTATGATACGTGTGTAGATAATAGTAGTTTATGTGACTGCTGCATAATGGAGGGCATTAAAACTCGAGAGTGGGTTTATGAAACGAGCCGAAGGCGAGTTTCATAATAATATCACTCGAGAGTTTTAATGCCTAATTATGCACAGTTTCATACACTAGTTTATCTACACACATATCATAAGCTCTCTTTGATGTGTTCAGGAACCGCATGTTTGACCGGCATTGTGGTTCTGCAATTGTTTAGCTTGTTCTTCAGTACCAACTTCACGCAGACGGGCGTCGGCGTTCGAAATTTGAATGTCAGTACCAACTTCACAGACAAACTAGGGACGGCACGCGGGTGGGCGTCGGCGTTCGAAATTTGAATTATATGTAGAAAAACCACACATAATGACCATTATGTGTAGTTTTCCAGATACGAAACGAGTTTTTACCAAGTAGTTTAACGTAATGCTGATCATAACGTGCGGTTTTTGAACGCAGTAAAGAGGGTTTATGATACGTGTGTAGATAAACGTTGTAATAGGCTTTTTTTTTCTAATCGCATTGGCTGGCGGCAAAACGGCCAGATTCTTTTTGCATGGCATCGATTGTTTTTGTGCAAAGAAAATGTATTAGTAGATTAGTCATAATGGTATGATCTATGGTAATGAATGAAAATAACATCGCGAGGGTGCAAAGTTTAATTCTCAAGTGTTAGTGTTGTGAAATGTTTAGAGCAAATCGTGTAACAAGTTTCAAAATTCAAAATTTGTTCAAGTTACGGCTGTTTTTCCAATCCTCAGATAATCTTTTTACAATCCTACGGTGATGAAAAACATCGTGAGTAAACCTTCATTAGCCCATAGCTGCGGCGATGGGTATGATATGATATGTGAATGTTGATACACATATTCTTTTCTGAAAACGTATCGCATTGGGTTAGAATATCGTCTCTTCGTTATCTAGTTGCTGTGGGTATCGGCAGATAATATTTTGATTAACTTCGTAACATTCGCTTTTCAGTTTCCACCATAACCCGCAGGAAAAATTGTGTTCTCTACTATTGTCAAATCTAATCAACTCAAAATCCTCATCCTAGAATAATAACAGATTGTTTATTGTTTCGCACATCTTTATTACGATACTGACAATAACTTCATCGAAACAAAACGACCACAAATCACCGGTGATAAGTTGTGACTTTGCACCGCACGCGCTTGGTGCGCTAATACTTTCCTTTTTGTCCTCAATTCCTTTCACGCCTAGTGCATGCATGGGTCGTAATTCGCACGCGTTGTACCCCGTGTGGTACAAAAGATCGTCGCGCTGTAGCGCTCTGGCTTTTTAAGCGAACAATTCTGAAAAGCCCGTGAGGCACGTAGCCCACGTGATTTTCAGAAGACACGGCCGGGCGTTGCACGTGACGGGTTAATATTTTGAACTATTGCAAAAAAAAACACTGCCACTGCTTCTTTTTTCCAATGTTATATGAAATGGAATATAGATATCAGTGCCGATCTCCCAACATTGGTCCTATGAAACGGCGGCACGAAGAATGTGTGTGTGTGCGGTAGCATTCTGTGTGGTCTGTGTACCAGCATATAATGTATTCTGTGGTACCAGCAAATTAATCTAGGACAAGATATCTTCGCACACGTGACACGATAGCCCCGCTACAGATTTTGTGCAGCAATACCAGTCTGCGCCTGCCTTCGACTAGCCAAAGACTCTATTTAAAATGGACCAGTTTGGATATTCCCGGCGTTGTATTGTTTGTAGCAGGTCAGATATTTTTATTTAAGAAATTGAAAGATGCAGGACGTAGGCGACCTAATTTCATTATTAATATTTTTTGTTGGTGGGGAATAAAATGGAATTACCCATGCCCAGGAGTCAGACCCAGAACAGAATTAAGATAACCCCTACTTTGCGGCGCGTTATAAAACTTAAGATCCTACTGCAGTACATCACCCTCTGAGACGTATTGGAGCAGCATTTACGGGTGTTTATCGTTAGAAAATGCAAATTCAGATCGTCGTTGCCGGCAGAGATGTACTGAAGAAGCATTTCTATACGCGTATATAGCGTCCGGGTAAAGATGCAGGACGTAGGCGACCTAATTTCATTATTAATATTTTTTGTTGGTGGGGAATAAAATGGAATTACCCATGCCCAGGAGTCAGACCCAGAACAGAATTAAGATAACCCCTACTTTGCGGCGCGTTATAAAACTTAAGATCCTACTGCAGTACATCACCCTCTGAGACGTATTGGAGCAGCATTTACGGGTGTTTATCGTTAGAAAATGCAAATTCAGATCGTCGTTGCCGGCAGAGACGTACTGAAGAAGCATTTCTATACGCGTATATAGCGTCCGGGTAAAGATGCAGGACGTAGGCGACCTAATTTCATTATTAATATTTTTTGTTGGTGGGGAATAAAATGGAATTATCCATGCCCAGGAGTCAGATCCAGAACAGAATTAAGATAACCCCTACTTTGCGGCGCGTTATAAAACTTAAGATCCTACTGCAGTACATCACCCTCTGAGACGTATTGGAGCAGCATTTACGGGTGTTTATCGTTAGAAAATGCAAATTCAGATCGTCGTTGCCGGCAGAGACGTACTGAAGAAGCATTTCTATACGCGTATATAGCGTCCGGGTACCTACACATTGAGCGGGCATCACCCTCGTGTAGATACGGACTAAAATCAACCCCTATGTGTGTGCGTGTGTGTGTGTGTGTGTGTGTTTGTGAGTAGGTTAGAGTAAAATATCTTTAGATGCTACTACTAGCCATGACCCCGGTATACGCGGAAGGCTTATTAGTTATTACCTGCAAGTTGCCTGTTTCGGCGACATACAGGTTGTTGTTTTGTAAAGTTACGCCCGGCTCAGGGACTATGTACCCATCATTATGAACAACTTTCCCCGAGAAATATATGGTCGCAAACATTGGTCACCCATAGTAACATGTAATCAGCTGATCCGACAGTATACTTTTTTTTTTTTTACATAGCCTGTATTGTGTCCCACCACTGCTGGGCGAAGGCCTCCCCATTTCGAGCCCACACATCTCTAGTTTGCTGTCGATTTTTTCTTAACTGCGTTCCACTATAAAATAATGCAGATGGCTACTTTACTCACTCAGCGTCACCCGATCATTGATTTTCCGGCTGATGAGGGGCACCGGCGGGTATATTCGCAGAGTCTCCTTGATGCAGCACTCAAGGTACTTCATCTGCGCCATGTCCTGCATCGTGGCTCGGCGGGACGACTGCCCGAATATCGTCTTTAGCTCCTCCACTACTTTTTCCTGTTTGAAAGTTTAAAGGTTTTTTTTTTTTAGAATTCATGTTTGGATGGGTCAAGAATACAGACACAAATATATACAGGGAGAGTTTTGATCAGCTGACCACTTTTTAGGAAATTATAGCACCCATTAATATGAACAACTTTTGCTTACGAACTTATGTTCCTAAGTGTTTTTTTCGAAGGTAATCCATAAAAAATCCGATCAGCTATTCTGATGAATTAGTTCAATTTTAATTTAAACTGTACAAGCTCCGACTTCACAACACAGTCGTCAAATGAATTCACCCTAATGGTCGTTCAAAGGCACTTCAAACATTTTTTGCGTTTCTCATTCGCCAATATGCTTGGGGGGCGGGCCAATCAACATCGCAATGTCGTAGTGTGAGTATACATTCCCACAGCGGTGCGCGTGCGGCCGGCGTGTATGCCGGGGCGCGGCGGGGCGGTGGCGCTGCGAAGGCTGCGCTGTTGCCGACACTTCAATGCTTCAATTGAACGAGCGGCGGTCTACCAAGTACCAATCAATATCACAAAGACGTCTACGATATGGCAACAATCGTCAATGAATCAATAATATCAGTCTAGAATATAGATCGCGCCTTGATCGCGCCAAGTTTATCTGTGATTGAGCGAGCTGCACCTCTCTCTCTCTCACGCAACCCTTACCCTATGCGAGAAAGAAAGGTACAGCTTAATACCTGAGAAAATTGGTGGGGCCTACACCTACCTATCTTCTAGGTAGGTACCAATGTTACTACATAGGTATGTAGGCCTTTATCAACTATTCAATCCAGATGAAAGAACGAAGAAGAAGCTCGGACAACGACAGCGGCATTACGACATTTGAACGGCGCTTCATTTGAGCAGCAGGACGTGTATTCGGCCATACCTACCTCGTAAAAGATACCTACCGACAACTAAAACAAAGCGCCATTTCTCGTACGGGTTGGCCGAGGCACAATGGTGCTCACGTTTAGCCAGTACCTACTTACTTACCAAATAAATTGAAAATGTTATTTTAATTTCCTTAAAATTAATACACCTAATTTCAGATCTAATCTTAAAGTACTAACAGACGATCGGATTTGGTTCGGTCCAGACACCGGACTGTCCGGGAGGCTCTGCGCAACAGACCATCGGACAACTCATCGATCGGACTGTGGACAGACTGTTGTCAGACTGGACTGGAGTCCAGTCGCTTTTGAGCGTGATAGAAGACGGCCGGCCGACATGCCTACGATTAAAAAAAAGCGTAAGTTGTGGCTGCCATCGCTACCATAAGTAGTATGTTCTCCGTATGTAGGGTTGCGCACCCGAAGGGTGCCAAACGGTACCCTATTACTAATCCTCCGCTATCCGTCCGTCCGTCTGTCACCATGAACCGTGACAGTTGTACAGATGAAATTTTCACAGATGATTTATTACTGTTGATGATGTATTTGTCGGTTTCAATACTTTTGTTTTAGCATCATAATTTTTTCACACTCGAGTTAGGGGGGTAGGTAGATCTTTCGATATCAGCCGTCACAGATTTGGAGTAGGCAGGTAGGTATGCTGATAGGCTTTAGGTTCCTAGGTAGGTAGGTACTGGAGTCATCTTAGTCTTTTGTTTTTAGTCACGCGAATCAGATAGGAACTAAGTTATGTAACCAAGGTTAGGATAGGTTGTCTTGGGTAGACTCCAGACCTATTGTTCGGCGGATATTGTATCTTTCGCCTGCTTCGGATTGAGATTGAGATTTTCATTGCGGCTGCTGGTAAGTGATGACTTGATGAAGCGAAAGGCGCTGGCCGCTGGTGGGTGCCAGCCACCGAGGTTAGCTTGAGATCTCGCTAGCACACAGCTGCTGTTATTTTCTTCGTTTTTAGGGTGGAATAGGTGCGGTGCGCGGGCGCTCGCGTGTCGGTGGTGCTCGGCGGGCGGCAGCTAGGCTGCCTAGACATGGACTTTTAGTATATAACAAGGTACTCTGTGACATGGAGTGTCGCTGTCGGTCGGGCGAGCGTTCGGGCGCCGCCGTGGGCAAATGTGAACGTTAATAGGATTTTCTACGAGTTAGAGAGAGATATGCAGAGCTGAGATGGGTTGGAGTTGATGGAGGGAGAATGAGTAGGTGAATGAGCAGTAGGTACGTGGAATGGGTATCCGTGGCTTCTCTTTTTTCTCCTTCTTGAAACGGGACCCTATTGCTAAGCCTCCGCTGTCCGTCTGTCTGTCCGTCCGTCCGTCACCGGGCTCTGTCGGATCAACCGAAATAGGTAGAGAGCTGAAATTTTCACAAAGGGTGTATTTATCTTGCCGCTATAACAACAAATAATAAAACATATCGGTTAATATACCCATATAAGAAATTATTGGTATGGCGATTTTCTTACCCATTTTTTGACGTGATAACGTCTTTAAAATCGTTTTAGTCGGGTGACATGTTCAGAAACTTGTGTCACACCAAAACCTCACGAGCGCGATCGCAGGTATAACGAGAGAGAGACGGACCGATCTCCCGTCTCATCTCGAGCGCTGCCAGTCATTCCGTGAAACTTGTCACGCGGAATCCTCACGAGCGGAGGCTTATCACGTAAACATCTCGATCGTAAACCTACTTTACAAACAACCAATTTTTTTTATTTGTTTTTTTTTTTCTTCAGTTGGCAAAGAGCGCTGCATATGCTAGTGTCAAGTTGTAAGTGTTTTATTTGTTAATTGGTGAAAATTGTACTCTCCCGATCTTATCGGAAAAGATATTTAAATGCAGATATTAAGTTTTGTGCTTAGTTATTTGTAATTATACGGTTAATAATTGCTCATTAGAATTATAATAAATAAAATTAAGTTATTTATCATATTTTATTTTATTTCTGTAAATAAGTTACTCAATTTCTACCCACTTCCGGTTTCAATGAGCAAAGAGTATCGTTTACCTAAGTACATAGTACATACTACATACTAGTGATGCAACGAATACTACTTTTACGAATACGAATATCAAACCTACTATTCAGGGAATACGAATACGAATATCTCGCCATGGTTATAAAAGACTAATTTATTTGATGAATTTCTATTCTCCTAATAATTAAAATTTACAATAGGCAAATTTTTATTTAAAAAACATAAAATTTGTAGATTTTCTGGTTTTAGGTGATTTCTTTTTTAAGTCTGGAAGTTTCCAGCTGATGAATAAAGTCTTTCCGAGGCATCTGAACATGGCTTCAGTGACAAATATTTTTCGGGCGAGTTTTTTCAGACTTGAAAAATGGACATCTTCTCGCCAAAACACCACTGGATCAGCAGTCGCGCACGTGTCGTCAGTCGCAGTCGGCGACGCGCGTATTCGCCGAATACGAATATTCGGTAAATGTCTATTATTCGGCGAATACGAATATTCGTATTCGTTGCATCACTACTACATACACAAAACTCTTTTACAGTGTTTCAATGTATGGCCTGGAATGTAGTCCTACTATTTAATATTTTATGGCACGAAAGAAATTTATTAAGCAAAAGATTCATGAAAATAAGTACAGAAAATATAAATAAGATATTCATTCTAGTTCAAGACGTGTGGGACTGCCGCTCCATCCTCATATAGGCCTGTGCGATTCCATCTATGGTGGGTGCCGCGGATGCACATGCTGCTAGCCCTGATGATGGCGGTTTGAATTCTTGCTCGTAGCCAGCCCATTATTGTGGCAGGGGTCCGGTTCCAGCGGTCCGCCAGCATTTCGGCGAGGTGTTTAGTGAATGATATCATTTGTGGAGCAAAAACTCCGTCGACAGAGGTTACTAAAGGGGTGAAGGTGGTGTGGCGCGTCTCGCATGGGTCGCAGTACTTCCTTTTCTTTTCTTCTTCAGCTGAACGAAGGACAGCCGCTACGGGGCGTGATGCGTAGGAGGGAGCGTCGGTGTCTATGACACGGATATCAAATAACGCCTCCCTCTGGGCAATCCATACCCCCCGACAAGCCAAGTCTCCGCGCAGCCCAGTATCGCCTTCGGAGATGACTGGCTCTTTCGTGACGTTTCCCCAGGCTTGCTGGCACAGTTCACAGAAAAGATCCCTTATTTCGTTATGTCTGCGTGTGATAAGGCCACCTGTTTTGCAGCACAAGGCGTGGTCCACGTTGAAGTTGTCATTGCCGCAGCCGTCGCAAGTCGCAGGCATGGAGATTGGTGTGCGGTGGTATCTTATGGCCAGGGCATCTCTAAATTCGTGGGGTGATAAGTCGAAGTTGTCTTTTCTTGTCGGTATTACTGAAAGCCATGTTGATGTTTTTGTTTTCATTTTTGTCGCTATCGATCTTTCTATTGCTCTTTTCTTTTTGGATGGTAATTTTGTTAGAATACTTTCTAAAGTTTCGTTCTCGTATGTTTCTTTTTCCTTGTTTCCTTACTTTCTTGCCTCACGCAAAGAATTGTAGTGTTCAGCCAGGTTTATCTCTTTCATCTCGGTTAGGGCTGTTGAAAGTATTGTAGATCCCTGTTTTGAGATTTGGTATGCACGGTTTGGTGTGTTGAAGGGGTCAGAAAGGGCAAGTCCGCCTTTGTGGACTGGGAGGGTAAATAGCTGGGTTTCAAGTTTTGTGATTTCGCCTCCAATTAGTGTTGGTATGAATTTGTCGTTTAATGTGTTAGTTAAGGGTTCAAAAAGTTCTTCTGCATTTTTTAAGACACGTAGTAGGAAGGACCATTTAAACTGAGCTGCTTTAGTTATGGCAGTGTAAGCGGCTTGAGGTGAGTTTTTGCAGATTGTTGTGAGTTTCTCGATGATAGATATCCATTCGGTTACATTCTTTTTTACGAAGTCGACCCCTCCTGGCCCTATGCAGCCTCCTAGGAAGCGGGAGCCGGTAACTATGGAGACGTTGGTACCGGAGAACGTCTTTTCTGCGGTAGACTTGTCGGTTTCTAACACCATTAGAAATGATTTTTTACCTTGTGGTAAGTATCCGTATGCTGGGCCTGTTTTGTTTAAGTTGTCCCACCATTGTCGTAGGCTTTGGAAAGTGCCTTGCGCGGAGGAGTCATCGGCGTACCAGCATTGTGTGACTGTGTTTTCGGTTTTAAGTTTGTTAATTATTGGTAGTGTTGCAAGCGCATACAGTGGCATTGCGAGTGGGTCTCCTTGGGTAACGCCTTCTCTGCTATATAGTCTTGTATCAGAATCGCGAAATACCAATTCAGCGTGGCCATTGTAAGTATTATAAAGAAAGTGGGCGCAGTGTGGCCAGTATATTCTTGTTTGCCAGAGGGCTAGTTGTCTATTCACGGCGTTAAAATCATTGTTCGCGTCAACGAGGAGCATTCCCCAGTTTGAACCAGGTTGGCAATCTCTTTGGAAGACATCGTTCATGGCATGAATGGCGCCTTCGATGCCACTGCCCAGTCCACTGCAGAGCTGTGACTGGCCGCATGCTTCAGTGACTTCAGAGCCTGTTGCTAAGATTATGCATTTGGATAATATAAAGATAAAGATAAAGATAAAGATATTTTATTTGTGAATGTGGGTTACAGGGTTGTTAAATAAATATTGTTCTTGCGACACTCTACCTTAAAGGCGTACAAATATTAATTTAAATTAAATTATATTTAGATTAAATTTAAATTACAAAACAATACATTATATTACATGTCCGTTTGATTATTCAAATACTGCAAATTACATAGATCCTTAATAAACATACGCTACCACCCACCCATTAAGCAATCTTTCAGTCACCATTGAGGAAATCTTGTACGCTATAGTAGGCTTTATTAAGCAAATGTTCTTTAAGCTTTAATTTAAATAAATGAAATGATTCTATTTCTCTGATACATTTTGGAATATTGTTATAAATTTTTGGTATCATCCCAAACACATTTCTTTGAAATAGTGCGGTCGAGTGCCGCGTTATGCTTAACATAATGCTTCTTTTTGAATTTATTTTTTTAAAATGATCCCAATTATTTCTTACATAAACGGCCATTTCATAGATATATAACGATGGTAGAGTTAAAATTCTTAATTTTTTGAAATGTGGCTGACATGTTTCTATTTGTTTTAAATGACATATCGCCCTTAAACATCTTTTTTGTGCTTTAAAGGCTCTGTCCTTATCCGTTGAGTTGCCCCAGAATATAACACCATATTTGAGAGTCGAAGCCACATAAGCATGGTATGCTGATAGCAAGGTAGTGACTCTAGCTACCTTAGCATAAATAGTGCATACGAGAATTGGCTTAACTTTGTGCAGACATTATCAATATGTGTTTTCCATGTTAAGTGGGAGTCGATTGTTAAACCTAAAAATTTGGTGTCATGAATTTCCTCAATTATTTTTGTACCATAGTGGATGTCAATTTTATTATTAATATTATTGTAATTATTTGTGAATGTCATTATATTAGTTTTATTTAAATTAATTACAAGATTATTTTGTCCGAGCCATTCAATAATATTTTTTAGGGAATTATTTATGTCAGATTCATAAGTATTAATATTTCGACCATCTGCTATCATTGTGCTATCATCAGCAAACATTACGATTGGGAAATTGACCGCGTCAGGTAAATCATTTATATATATTATAAATAACAGTGGTCCCAAAACGCTACCTTGTGGTACTCCATATTGCACTGTCCTTGAATCTGAATAATAATTATATTCTGTTTTAGTTGTCTTGTCTACTCTGGACATTTGAGTCAGTTGTTGTCGGTTGCACAGATAGCATTTAATAAGATCAAGGGCGTTACCTCGGACGCCATACATGTATAGTTTGTTTATCAGGATGGAATGATCCACATAGTCAAAAGCTTTGGTCATGTCCATATACAATGCAGACACAGGAATTTTATTATCTAAGCTGGTTACTACACGAGGAAATCATAGATTGCTTGAACTATTGTCTTATTTTTTCGAAATCCTTTTTGTTCTTTTCTAAATATGTTGTTGCTTTCAAAATAGGCGTTTATGGCATTATAAATGACCTTTTCGACTACTTTGGAGAGTATAGGAATGAGTGCGACTGGTCTATAGAAGGACATATTCTTCGTAGGCATTCGCCGATGCCGATAGGTCTTACGCCAGGGCATTTGTCTAAAGCAACAAGTCGGCTTGACATTAATGCTTGTATTTGGGTCCAGGGTATGGTTTCGTTGCTAAGTTTCATTGTGAGCTGCGCTACGGCTTTTCTTAAATGGGCGCTTGCTTGGCCAAAGCGGAGTAGGAAATCTCTCCAGTTTTCGGCTGTGCATCCAGTGGGGCCTCCGCCGCCGTGTAGTTTTCTCGCAACTGTTTCGACATGGTCACAAGTTATTTCGATTTCAAGGAGTGGTGGGAGTTTTGTGACGTCTTTGGGGAGAGTGAATAAAGCGGGATCTGGAGTATTAGGCGGGGGTGCTTTTCTCTCAGCACATCACTGACGGTTTTACCGGATGGATCAACTTCAGTGTCTGGGTTAAAAACTTTGCTCGTGTCTTTTGTGAGGAGCCAGTTGAGCGCTTCCCGCGTTTTTCCATGTAGTATTAATATTTTATTATTAAAATTTATAATTAAATGTCGAATGTGGTATTTTATTCAAAATTCAAAATTCAAAAAGAGTTTATTTCCATAAGAAACACATAGGTAACATTTGGAGAATGTCAAATCTTAAACTAACACATGTATAAGGTACAGGGAAATATAGAACTCAATTTGAATTCCGTCACCTCAATGTTTTAGATGCTGGAGAAAGAGGCGACTAGAAACCTCCAGCTTTATACGTTATTTTTTACAGAATTGGAGCAAACACCTTCCCAAGCTTTCTTGTCTTCTACATAATCTGATATTTTGTAGTAACTTTTTTTACATAAGTGATTTTTAACAACATTTTTAAATTTATTTACAGACAATTCTTGTAAGTCAGTCGGTATTTTGTTGTAAAAGCGAATAAATTGCCCTTTAAAAGATACATTAACCTTATGGAGCCTAGTAGTAGGTATAGCTAGTTTATTCCTATTTCTAGTGTTGACATTGTGCCTGTCGCTATTCTTAGGAAATTTATCAATATTTTTGTGGACGTACATTAGGTTTTCATAAATATACTGACACGGCACTGTCATAATGTTAATTTCCTTAAATTTGCAACGCAGTGACTCTCTGGGACCCACATTGTAGATTGCACGAACAGCCCTCTTTTGCAGCACAAATATTATGTTAATGTCTGCAGCGTTCCCCCACAGCAGTATGCCGTAAGACATAATGCTATGGAAGTAGCTGAAGTAAACTAGTCTAGCTGTTTCCACGTCCGTAAAAAGACGGATTTTTTTAACTGCATAAACTGCGGAACTGAGTTTTTTTGATAGCTTATCTATGTGTGGGCCCCACTGAAGCTTATTATCTAAGGTGATTCCTAGGAATACCGTGCTATCTACCGTGCTACGCGCCCAGCTGTCGAATAGAACACTTGTGCTATTGGTTACTAACTAACTTGCAAGTTATCTTTAAACTACCCACTTAATTTCGTTGGTATATAACATGGTGTTTAAAAAGTGCTTTACATGTAGTAAAAACATCACGAAAAATGCCCCTGGCATAGAGTGCAGCAGGTGTGAAAAGTGTGTGCATGCAACTGCGGAATGTGCCAACATCTCCAACAAGCAGATCGCTGCACTTCGCGCCACTAACGGACTGGAGTGGAGCTGCGAGGAGTGCCTGGGAGGAATGTCGAAACGTTCCTTCTTCTTTATACCAGAAGATGAGACAGATGTGGACCTAGATGATACAAAGAAATCTGTTACTATCGATGTTAAGAAACTTCTGACTGACATTACAACTGAAATGAGGAAGACGATTAAACAAGAATTAGCAGAGTTCCAATCTTCAATCGAGTTTATAAGCGAACAAGTATCTGGAATCGAGGAGACCCTGAGAAACCAGAGTTCTAAGATAAAACAACTCGAGAATAAAAACACAGACCTAATTAACAAAAACAAAAACCTTGAGCTACGTATTTGCACAATGGAGCAGCGTCAACAGGATTATGAACAGCAACAGCTATCGAACTCACTGGAGATAGCAGAAATACCGAAGGTGACTGATAAGGAAGATGTCTCCCTGCTGATGCTGACGGTAGCAGAAAAACTGGACGTAAAAGCCGATGATGTAGTGTGCGCCCGTCGTGCTACTGGCCGCAAGGAGAAACCTGGAGCCATCCTCGTCGAGATGCGTTCGAGAGCCAGCCGCGACCAGTGGGTGAAGTGTGGCAAGGACAAGAAGCTGACGGTGGTGAACATCCTCGCTTCGTCTGCACCAACAGGATCATCTGCAGAACGTGTTTACATCAGAGAAGCCCTGTCCCATCACACCAAGACCTTACTATACCAAGCCGGTCAAAGCCTGCGCCCTACCTTCCAATATGTGTGGTGTAAAGAGGGAAAAGTCCTGGCTAGGAAAGATAAGGACGCCAAAGTTATCCCGATTTTCTCAAAGAGTGATATTGATATGTTGCTAAATTAATGTTTGTAAATAATCTATGTACCGTATATCCTAAGTCCCTTCCTTACTAAATTCAATTTAACAAGTACCTCTAACATTACCGAAATATCTAATTGCACCAACATAAACACCTATTTTCAATACATACCACACAAACACATTCGTATTTCATGTCTACATGTAAACATAAGATCGATGTTGAAAAACTTTGCTAAGCTTGTCCAAATTATAGATGGATGTCCACATAATATTGACATAATTACGGTTACAGAAGCAGGCATTTCTGACAGTATATCAAATTTATTCCAAATATCAGGCTACACAATGTACACACGGTTACGTAATAATCAAAAAGGCGGTGGAATAATAATGTATGTTCGCAATAACCTTAAATTTACACCAAAATCTAACATCACATACACCTTCGAAAACTTGACTGGCATAGTTAAAACTCCCACAAATGATGTAATTTATGTGTGTGCAATTTATAGACCTCCCTCGAAAAACAAAACAATGTTTATCAGTGAACTCAACCGGCTGATTTCCCACAACAGTTCAGATTCTAACATAATGATTTTATTGGGTGATATCAACATCGATCTTAAGTTACACAATCCACATAGGAACTCGTATGTTGACATGCTTTCTGTGTACGGACTAACGTGTGGAATCACTGATTACACCCGAATCGAGAATCGCAATAGTCTGGTGACAAAATCCTGCATAGATCATATTTTTATTCGATGCCACACGTTAGAACCGTACACCGCGGCAGTCGATACTGTGCTGGCAGATCATCGCGTCACAATTGTCGGCGCCAGCCTCGTTGGTTTGCCGCCGCCCTGCAAGACCGATATACAGGCTGCTCCAAAAACGCAATATATGCAATCGGTAAACCGTATCGATTTAATTACTAAATTAAATGATACTAACTGGAACCAAACATATGACATGAAAACGGCTGATGAAATCCTTAAATTTATAAAAAAAAAAACGTCCCAAGAAGCCTTAGAAAACTTAAGAAAAAACGTGAGTTTAGTAGAAATCGTGAACCCTGGATAAACAAAACTGTTCTACAACTTAGTGAAAAAAGGGATACTCTTTTTGGGCTCCGGAGGAAAAATACAACTAACCACGAACTTAGACTACAGTATAATAAAACACGGAATAAAACTAATAAAATAATTGAATACTATAGAAATAAATATTACCAAAATAAAATAAGAGATAGATAGCTAGGGATAGGGAAGCCCTGGGAATCTATGGAAGATAATTAATTCTATTTGTGGTAGAATATCCAAGAGCATCGATGACGCAATAATAGATGCTTTTAGATCCGAAAACATATCAGATATTGAAATCGCAAACAGATTTGCTACAGAGTTCGACGAATCCGTCAAAAAGATTACTCCGCAGTGTAGAAATACTCTGTTGGACGATGCCAGTTACAGCAAAGTGGCAAATGTCAGCATGCGATTCCATAAAGCCACCCCACGAAGCATTCTGAAAATCACTCGGAACCTGAATAGCAGGAAGGCGTGGGGCTTAGATAATATTAAAATTCTGGACATAAAACAAATAAGTGACAAAATCTCTGGTGCAATAGCGCATCTCATTAATACTAGCATAGAAACCGGTAAATATCCGGATGATCTAAAACTGGGTTGCGTTAGACCACTATTTAAAAAAGGTAAACGTGGCAATGTTGCCGATTACCGACCTATCACTTTATTGTCATCAGTCGACAAAATAGTTGAGAGGTTTGTTTGTGAGTAGATACATAACTTTTATCAAAAAGAAGAGATTATAAACCACAAACAATTCGGCTTTCAGCCTAAGAAAAGCACAACATCTCTGCTATCTAAATTTACAGATCACGTCAACAGTTCACTTAATGATAAGAAACTTGTCCTTGCACTTTTTATAGATTTTTCCCGAGCATTTGATACCCTAGACCATAATCTGCTCACAAATAAACTAGGTAACTGTGGCATCAGAGGCCCACTACAAGCCTGGTGTGCCGACTACCTCAGAAACCGTCATTTTTGCGTTAAAATCGGGGAAAGCCTTAATAAAAACAACCTCGTATCTCATGGCACAGCCCAGGGATCAGTATTAGTGAATGTACTCACCTTCAGCACTCCCTATCAATTTGCGGACGACACATGTCTGATCATTGCCAGCAGTGACGTAGACACTGCACTTGAGAGCCTCCAGTTTGACTTTGACAACTTGTGTAGGTGGTGTCACGACGTAGGTTTGGTTTTAAATGCACAGAAAATCAAGCTTATTCACATTAAATTACCATATCTGAAGAGTAAGCGGCCAGCTGATCTCATTGCACATACGCATGATTGTATGCACAGTCCAAATGACAGTAAATCTTGCCGATGCCCTTCCATCGATGTCGTTGAGAAGCACACTTACCTAGGTCTTATCATCGATGCAAAGTTCAGCTGGGGACCTCATATACAGCGGGTATGCGACAAACTCAGGGCTCTCGCTGCATCATTTTATGTAGTAAGAAATAGAATACCTTTTAAGACACGACTTATGCTGTATAATGCCTTAATTGACTCCATAGTATCGTATGGTTTATCTAGCTACGGACGAACTTATAAAACTTACCTCGATCAAATATTGTCATTACAAAATAAATTACTTAAATTGATTGTTCCATATAATATAAAATGCGCATTCAAGCGAATTTCGACCTACTTGCATTTAAGGGGTTTAGCAAAATAAGCTTATGGTGGGTCATGATTCAGATGGTTCGATAGTACATAGTCTTTTAGCAAAGATTCAGCGACTACTTTGGAAGAGTCTAAAGACTTTGTAGTAGAGATTGGGATATCAGTAAAAAAAAAATCAAACGCTTTAGCTACATCAATATCATTTTTGAAAGTAATATCATTAATTTTTTATTCATATTCATTGTTTTTAATACTGACCTTTCCAGTCTCACTTTTAATAATATCCCAAGTTGATTTAATTTTGTTATCACTTTTTCTTATTTTAGATCTGATATAATTTGATTTTGAAATTTGACAAACTTTTTTAAAAAAATTTGAGAAAAAGTTTGAAAATTTTACTTTTTTACTTTATCCATGAACTCTTCACTATGATTCCATTGTTTTTCACTATATAATTCATATAATTTTTGTCTACTTTTAAGTATACCTACTGTGGCCCACTTACTAAAGTTAAGTTTGTCTGAGACCACAATCGATCTGGTAGTAAATTGAACGCATTGCTGAATTTGTAAAAAAAATACAATATGACTCATTAGGGTTATTATTAGAGTAATTGATAGGTAGTTTGCTATACCAATTCAATTTAAACCTTTCAAACCGATGTGCAGTCACAGGTATGTATTGTATCTTTCTTGTAGAACTTTTTTTAAGTTGAATTTCTAGTCTAATATATTGACCTAAATGGTCTGACTTTAAATTACTTGTAATTTTTTCAAGTACAATTTTTTCATTTGGATAGGCAAATATATTGTCTATACAATCTGCTGAGGTTTCAGTTATTCGAGTAGGTTCCCTGAAAAGTGGCTTTAAGTTGTGAGAATTAAATAAGTTAGTTAGTCTCGTACTAAGGGAGTAAGTTTCTAATAAATTTACATTGAAGTGTCCACATATCATAAGAGTTTTATTAGATTTTGATACTTTAAATAATATGTCATCCATGACTTTTTTTAAAACATCATATTGTGTACTAACTATAAATATTCCTACTTTTTATTATGTACTCACTTGAATATCGCCATTGTTTGCAAGTTCCATAAAAGCGTACGTCAAGCCCATGGAAGTCGTGTCATGTCCCTGCAAATAAAAACAATCTTTAATGTTATGTGTTCGACGTAAGTGGAAGAAGTAAGAAGTACAATTGGTTAGACGTGAAGACAGCGTGAAGAAATATTGATCAGAATTCTTTGCTGACCGAATTTTCCCACGTCATAGGGTGTCCTAGTTTACGTTAATGCATGCATATCTAGATCTTTATTTTCCTTTACTATATTTCCACTTACATTTAGTTACAGGGTAGGAAAGATATCCTTCACCCAGTTGGTGATACTAGCCGACATACTTAGTCGGTCCTTAAGTTCTGTCACAAGGTTTTTGATAGATAAAACTCAGCAATAAACTTTTACTTATTCGTATTATACATGATTAAAAAGCTTATTTTATACGAATCAAATTGCAATAGAATACATTTTGTACGATTATCGCAATATGACAAAAAACCTTATAACTTGAGACAATCGCGAACCCAAAACACGCCGAAACTGACAAAAATACCACTTACCACAAATTTAATAAAAAACAGTGTTCCAGATAACCAACAAGGTTTTTTTATTTATTCTGAAACCTCGATTTTAGACCATGCTTAACAACTAGCATTTGCTTTTCTGTTAGCTTTCAGTTCCAACTGCTCCCAAAGAGAACTTTACGTACTTTTTACGATTTCAGAAAAACGTATAAAAATGATCTTGTGGGCAACAAGTACACTACGTAAAATGTGAATATGAAAATTAGTTTTACCCAGACTTAGTTATCTTATGCTTCAAAATGAAGGTAACGGGTTCAGGGAGGGTTCTGACTAAAATCTCACGTAAGTTTGAAATATTTTAAGAGTCATGGAAAAAAGATAAAGTGAATCACGTCCGTATTTTTGATTGGGTAAAAAAGTGCAAAATCTCTGAAGAAACTAGCATTTGCGGAATATGGCTTTAAGCATTTAAATCCAATAATTGTTCTAATTTATCAGTATTTAATGAGCTACCAAACCATATTATAGTATTAAATAAAATAAAACTTGGTATTATTTACTATGCGGCAAAATATTTGTGACAGAACTTATGGACCGACTATGTACAATCCGAGCAAATAAGAAATAGTGAAGTCATATGCGGTCTGCGCAGAAATGGTCTTCGACAATTTTTTCATCATTATCTATCGCTTACCTCAAACATAAAGGTATCCACTTCCTCCCGTATACCAATTTCGTCGACAAGCCCTTCCTTTTCTGCTGCTAATAACAAGTCCAGCATTGCAAGTGTTCGTTTTCGGGGACCCATAATCTCTTCCTCGCTCAAATCATCCGTTGGCACTTTGAAACCATGTTTATTGTTAGACTGTCTTCTATCTTCTATTATTTTTTTTGGAAAATTGACAATATATTTTAAAAGTTCTCTTTGTTTTTTGCCTGAGCTAGACAAATTAAAAGAAATATCTGGAATAAGCCAAATCCGTGAAATTCTATGAATTATTGTTTCACCAATTGCGTATATTGCTTTCTTGTAAGTCCGGCCTTCTTCCAAGCCATCGTCGTCCAACCTAGTGCCCATTGCAGTTTCTAAAATATAATATTAAAGTTTTAGTACAGTTTATATCAACACAAAAAAGGAAAAAGTCGCGAACGCGCATGTAACTGCGATTTTTTAATATGTTGTTAGTGCCCCTGAAAGTAATTTATATCCAAGTCTGGAACCCTGAAAAGCCTGTGCTACTCACGTGGTGCTCGAAAAACTGCGTAATTCTGGAACTTGCTGCATTTTTTTCGAGAAAGCTTTGGCGCCACGTCGGCTATAGCCGAGACAATTTTATATTTGAGCGACATATTTTGTATTTGATGTATGCCTGTTTTACAAACTGTATTATTTAGTTTAAAATTACTTGTAAAATACTCTTTTTGATAAATATTATCAATTCTTTTTTTCTTAACTTACCACATATCGAGTTAAGCGTTGTATTGGACATCAGAGGTATGATGTCGGTTTTTTTATTGTTCGATTCATCATATAGTTTGTCGACAAGGCGCCAGCTGTTGTCTTCCAAAACATTAGCAAAGTTTTGCAAAATGTTGAAATGGAACGCCGGTGTTAGAATTTTCCGTCGAGTCAGCCATTTCTTGCCATCGCTGAGGAGAAGCCCGTCACGGAGCCATGGCCGTATGAGGTCGTACACAATACTTTTTTGATTAAATTTTGAATTTGAAATTATCACCTAAAATATAACAACAATGTTATACACACCATAACCATACGACTACATAATGTCTTACAAAAGCTCCTTGTCCCTAATTTCAATCGAGTCTGTTCAATAGATTATTTTATATCCTATATCTGAACATACAAACATACTCAAAAAAAACACGTGTACAGTGTGGCCCATTTCGAACGGTCAGTAGGGCGAAATCGGAAACTATAAGAGATAGATGCTTTTGTTGTTAGCAACCATGATATCGATTTTGATAAAAAGCAAAACTGCTTGAAATATTTTTTCTTGCCGGTGATTGATTTCTAGAGTGATTTCACTTTGAGAATTTGTGTCAGTTGTTTAAACAACTCAGAGGTAAAACATGTACCTTGGTCGGTTAAGATCATCTTTGGAAATCCAAATAGAGAAAAGAAGTGAATCAGATTACGCGCAACTTCACCTGTAGTAGACCCAATCATAGGGTAAGCGCAGGAGAATTTGGTCAAATCATCTTGACTTGACTTTTGAAGTCCAGCCTCAGGCAAAGGACCAACTCAACTTTTAAAAAAATAATGCTGTATCTGATAGTTTTGCTATTAAAGATCAATTTCTGGGAAGTAATGTCATATGGCAAAACAGTAAAAGTGTTAATGATCTTAAAAAACTCGGTTTTAAAAAGTGATATAATAATACAGGGTCATTTTTTTCTCAAAATTCCGGCTAGAAAAATAGATTTCTAAAATCAAATGATGCAGTTTTGATTTTAATCAAAATCGATGTTATGACATTCACTTCTATCTCTTATATACTACTCAAAAGAAAATAAGGGCCACTTACATATTTCTGTTTTTGAGTAAATTTTTAGATGTAAACTAATTAATAAGTGACTAATTAATGATGTCCGGCCTTCTTCAGTATCCAACCTCTTTAATGCTGGTGTTTAAGTCTTACAGCTGGCCAGAAATTGAAGCAAATAAAAAAACGAGTTTCAGGTCAAATTCCTTTCAGATGGAATCACAATTTTATTCTGTTAAAAAACTATCTCTGTCCATCTTTTGCTTCTTTTAACATCTTTTGTTAATAATGCCACGTCAACGAAGGCATATGGATACTATTACTGCCACCAGAGCCGTTACATTGATTGCTGAAGGTCATTCACAGCGGTCTGTAGCTTTTTCGTTGGGTTTCTCTCGCCGAGCCATCCAAAATGTGTGGGATCGGTTCCAAGAGACTGGCAGTGTTGCAAGAAGGCCTGGATCGGGCAGGGTGCGAGCGACTACGGCTCAAGAGGATCGCTACATCCGATTGAGTGCCCGTCGAGAGCGCTCTGTGACGGCACGTAAGTTACAAAATCGCCTACGGTTGACAACGGGGACTCGTGTTAGTGACCAAACGATACGTAATCGACTGCATGAAGACCAGCAAAGGTCCAGACGCCGAGTAGTACGAATTCCTTTATCTAGGGTTCAACGTGGAAATCGTTTAAGTTTTTGCCGCGAACATTAAGATTGGAGCATGAATCAATGGGGTATGGTGCTCTTCACAGATGAGTGTAAAGTGAAGCTTTGTAGTGATGATCGGCGGATTAGAGTATGGAGACGACAGGGTGAGAGATTTTCCGATGTCTACATCAAGGAAATTGACCGCTTTGGAGGTCCTAGTGTGATGGTTTGGGCTGGGATTAGCTTACAAGGCAAAACTGAGCTGGTTTTCTTAAATCAAGGCACAGTAACTGCACAACGGTACATCGATGAAGTCATCAGGCCTCATGTGATTCCATTCTCACAGAGAGTGGGGCCAGGGTTCTGGTTAATGCATGACAATGCCCGCCCACACACAGCTCGGGCCACTCACACTGTACTGGATGACTCCCATATTCGTATCCTACCATGGCCAGCGTATAGTCCGGATTTAAATCCAATAGAGCATATGTGGGACCAATTAAAACGAAGGGTTAGGGAGCATGAGCAAGAGGTTCACAACCAGCAACAGCTTATGGATGCTCTGAAACGTGCGTGGGAAGAGATACCTGATGAAAACATCAGAAACTTAATCGAGAGTATGCATTCAAGGCTCCAGGAGTGTGAAAACAGGAGAGGAGGACACACCCGTTACTAAACCATTAAAAAAAACAGCTTGTGTCAGTTTTTGTTTTGTTTTGCAAAGAGTTTCTGTTTAGTTTTTGCTGTTGACAATGGACTAATTTCATGTTAATTGAAATAAGTGAAACAATTGACTACACAATTAAATGGTTATTAGCATAAGTTAAAACAAAAGCCTTGTTTCATGTTATTTTAATAAATATACATTATTGTTTACTGTATTTTTCACGTAGCAATCAAAATACTTAGTGGCCCCTATTTTCTTTTGAGTAGTATATTTTTCGATATCGACTGACCCTTCGAAATGGGTCACCTGTATAATAACGTGTAACTTATGTTACAGTTCTTTGATAGGTTACCTATCACAAGAACCTTAACTTATTACTATTATTAGTAATTCTTTAAGGTATTATAACTGATTTGTAATGTAATATACAGTACAACTTTTATTTTACTATGAAACTGATTTAATTATTTAGATCATCTTTATTTTCACTTCTCCACACTATTCGGATGGCCGCCCGACCTAGAATGTATAAAAATCTAATAATTTATTAGACTACTTACTTCAATGTCTTGGGGACTGTAAATATTAATTACGCCAAAGGGGTAATGCCATTGTCGGTATAAGTCCTTGTACGTTGATGCCCATTTCCTAAGGAGTAGAAATAATTGTGCTGAAAAAGAAAAAAACATTAGGTACCTAGAAACAGGGTTAACAATACATGTTAGTTAGAACGAGAGGGTGACGGGTTAGTCGATGCATATACACCGTAAATGTTTAGTCATTTTGTTTCCCATGGCTTAGCGCTTAGGTATAAGCAATACAAATGATTTGTAGGGTCAGTTAACATTTAAATTATAAATAAAAATAATATTAAGTGGGACGGGATTCCCAAAAATTGAGTTGAGACGAGTTGAAATCGGGGAATCCCGCGGTGGCGGCGGCGGGCACAGAATACATTATATTGGCGGCGGGCGCATCGGTAAATCGCATAGAGTAAGTAAGTAAATAGTAGAGAAAGGGCTATTTTCCATGAAAAAAAGCTAAATTATTACACTCTTTACTCATACGACCGTATAACTTTGTGTGACTGAAACCAATATAGTTTCGACAGGACAGGTAGGATTCTTTTTGCGTATAATTTGTGACAACCAAAAGTATCGATATAAGTACGGTTATCGACAAAAATGATAATAGTTTACCTACTTTGTTTATCGATATTTTAGAAGACTGGTATTTATCTTTGAGCTAATGATCACTGTTGAAATAATATCGATAAACAAAGTCGAAGTGATAATTTATTTACATTCTAAGAAAGAAAGAAAACAGAGCCTTTAAATTAAATTACATGGTAATACACTCAATAAAGAATTTCAAATACCTTGGTCATATAGTGACTGAGGACCTCAGGGATGACCAAGTCATAGAGTGGGAGCGCAGCGCTTTGGCAGTTTGGGCAAATATGTTGGCTCGTAGGATTGCACATTGTAAAAAGCCAGTAAAAATCTCACTATTCAAGTCAACTATACCCAAACGACTCAACGCCCTGCTTGTCCAGTACCTACTTATATTAATGCTTTTAGGATGTTGCCGGGGCTGCCACGCTACTGTAGTTAATCGGACATGTTTGTTGAGGCACGAACTGATGTATTCTTTGCTGTCGCGAATGCATCACGAACGAATAACAAATAAGTCTGAACGCAGCTAAAATAAATATCATGATAACTGAGGGTAGATAGAATGTAATGAAAAGAGGAGGTAGGTGAGAGCGCGCCACAACTCTGACACTGGCCTGACGATTGCGGACGAGGACGGATATGCTGCCAGCGTTTTCGTTACCCTGGTGAGTCGTAATTATTATTGATATCACTCTTACCATTTTACCTGTGTTTTCATGATGTGTGTATGTGTATTATTCATGTTGTGAAATACCAAACCATGATGCCGTAGTGCCTAAATCAGTATCAGAAAGTGAGATCAGTACATTGAACAGTTGACCAGTAAATCAGTGATGTACGTAAATCAGACCAACCAAACTTGTGAGGTAAGGGGTGGCTGTAGGGGAGGTTGGAGGCCACTGCCGAGAGTTTACTCTCATCATAACCAGTAACAATACCAGTATGATCATCATACCTTGTATAAGTATGCCATTGAGGCATGTGATGTGATATGTTCACGTAAATTAGTAGGGTGATGTGTGTTTACCCAATTCAGATTTGCTGATGATAAATTATGCACTTGTGGTGCAAGCAAATCAGTTAATTCGTAGCCTGGAGATATAGGCGTGACGACATATGCCGTCATAGAACAAAACGAAAGAGAAAGGCCTCAGCATCCTAGAGGTCATTGCAGGTCGGCTAGACGGCCCAATACTCAAATACTGGTTGAGTGTTATGTATGACTGTTTGTGACAGTGCGTGGAAAACAGAGCCGTGCCACAGGCAGGCCTATTTATATGAAATAGATTAAATTAAGTTTGATATGATGAAACTAATAAAGATCAAGTAGTTTATCTGTTACAAACGAAATATGGATCCTTTTGTGCTCCAAAATTACGATATTATTATTATTAAAAATATATATAATCAATAAAAAATACACATAATTAAATCGAAAATTATATAGCAATAAACAAATGTCTTTACAATTTAAATAATAATAATAATACCTTGGACACTATTTACACACATTGATCTAGCCCCAAACTAGGATTCCCTGTATCTTGGGTACTAGACAACGATACACATACTTATATAGATAAATATTTTACTTAGATAGATAAACAACCATGACTAGGGTACAAACGTCCGTTCTCATAAAACAAATATTTGCCCCCACCGGGACTCGAATTCGAAATACTCATAACATACACACCATTAATGTATATAGATGGCTAATCACGATTCAATTATACAATACCCTTGACGTACCGTGACAAAGTAAAATGTCAGTAAAATATATTGAAATATATCAGCATTATCTAAAAGTATAATGTCTATTGGGATATTTTGATGAATAGTGAATGTCAGATCCCGTGTAAATGTGCTCTTACTCTAATAACAGACGTGAACGAGAGATTACTGGTGATATAGTAGTTTGTATTAGTCTGCGATTTCATTATTGTTGGTAAAATCATTCTGCAGTAAAATCTTCTTGAGAATTTGCGCGTGTTATTGCCGTCTAACTGGATCCGGAGATACCGCCGTAAGCCACACATTAAGCCATAGTTTTTCACCAGGAAATCTAAAATTAAAAGGGTAGTATTTAATTACACATAAATTTTCCCACATCAAGGTAACTTTGTGGAAAAGGTTCATAACAATAGATCAAATCATTGCAATTAAGCGCTATTATTTTTATTACATTGGAGGTCGCAATGACTGGAACTTTGCCAAGGGCAATCACGCAGTCCTGTACGAACTCATGTGTAGCATATCTTGGGACAGTGTTCTCGAAGCTACTGATGTAGAGACGGCAGTCGGTCGCTTCTACGATTCCATTTACGGAGTCTTCAACAACTGTATCCCGAAGAAGACCAGACCAACCCAGCCTACAAGGAGATACCCGGTGTGGTTCACTGGATATAATAAGGGACTTGGCCACGAAGGCCATACTCCACCGTAAATGGAAAACGGGGAGGAGGCCGGCTGACTACGTCTCATTCAGCGAGCTAAGAGCCAACCTCAAGTGTCGCGTAGATACAGCCTACGCCAACCACATGAGTAGTATTGAAAGCAATATTAGACATAACCCACGCGCATTTTGGAAATATGTAAGTGGCCTACGATCGAAGGGTGGTTTCGAACCTCGGGTCACGCATCGGGGCCGGGAACACGTTGGAGAGGACAGCCGCATTTGCAAACTACTTCTCAGACGTTTTCCTCTCTGATGAGCCAGCGCTCGATCCAGATCTGGTAAACATTTCTGATGACTCGTGCACTGCTAATCACATACAAGTTTCACATATTTCCAGTAGGGACATAAAGGAAGGGCTGAAGCAGCTAAGGCCAAGGAGCGCAATTGGACCGGACAACGTCCCTCCCTACTTTTTGAAGGCCTACAGCGATCAGCTGGTTTTACCTTTGGGTCGGATATTCAATCTTGTTCTTGAACAAGGTAAGTACCCCACCAGCTGGAAGCTTTCTCGAGTCAGTCCTTTCCCCAAGACAAGTGACACTGCCTCCGTTGATCAATATCGACCTATTGCGATCCTGAGTTCATTGGCAAAACTGTTCGAGTCGATCATAAAAGACAAAATCGGTTCGCAGATTGCGCCTTATCTGAGCGACTCGCAACACGGATTCAGGAGTCGCCGCTCAGTTAACACCAACTTGCTGACTTTAGTCGAGATTGTGTCGAAGAGCATGGACAAGGGATGTCAGGTGGACGTGGCCTATATGGACTTTCGTAAGGCGTTCGACAGAGTCGATAATGACGTCCTAATGAAGAAGTTATGTAGCATTGGATTTGCCCCACGGCTGTTGGTTTTCTTCGCTGACTACCTCAAGAACCGCCAGCAATATGTGTGACACGGCTGTTTTGAGTCCCAGCCGTACCATACACGGTCGGGCGTTAGCCAAGGGTCTATTCTCGGGCCGTTGTTATTTATCATTATGATAAATGACCTGGAATTAGAGCTTAAACACGCCAATTGCCTTCTGTATGCGGACGATCTGAAACTGATACTTCCCGTGAGTTCAGAGGATGATTGTAGTTTGCTGCAGGAAGATTTAGACGCGGTTCATAGGTGGAGTGTGAACAATAAACTCCTCTTCAATACTGCCAAGTGCTATGTAATGTCCTTTACGCGCTCCTCTCATCCTATAAGCGCGATATATACACTCGGTACGGAGTCTTTGACTCGAGTGTATTCGATTAGGGACCTCGGGGTTACGTTCGACCCTAAACTAACATTCCATGAGCACATGAGCACATTGGCCAAGGAATGCTTCAAAAGATTGGGGTTTGTATAACGGAATAGTAAGGGATTCCATAACCTGGGTGTGGTCCAGCTTCTCTACATGGCCCTAGTGAGAACCAAACTTGAATCTAGCTCGGTGGTTTGGAATCCGCATGAAAGCTCCTACATACTTTTGCTCGAGAAGGTACACAAAGCTTTCCTACGATACCTATATAAGCGGAAATTTGGATACTACCCTTATCTTTATCCATCCGCTTTTATATTGGGTATGCTCGGATACAACTCACTAGAGGTCAGACGTAACACCGAGCAGCTTCTAACTGTGTGTCGATTGTTGCGAGGCGACAGTGACTGTGTCGCGCTTGTCGGTACGGTATGCGCGCTATACGTGCCCGACAGTTATCTCCGCGCGCGTAGGCACCAGCTGTTAGCGGGTGGCACGTACCGCATGGTGGCGCGCCAGCAGTCTCCACTAGTGAGGGCGCGGGATAGCCTCAATGCTCTGCTGGCTGCAGCACCACTGACTGATCTGTTTGGTGATGAGTGGAGGCATATTGTGCGAGAATGTGGCAGGTTCTGCGAGATGAAGGAGTGAAAGTGTTGTCTTAGAAATATTATTATTATTATTTTTTGCATTGACATTTTAATTTAGTACCCTTGACATACCTAATAATGTTTAATACTATTTGAATTTGACCTAAAGTTAAAGTTAATGTTTAATGTGATTTGATATGTAGTGTTTTCTTCTGAGGGTAGTCAAGCAAACAACATCAAAATTTTGAGTCTTCCAAATTTAATTAATTTAATATTATTATTATCAATTTAATGACAAATATTACTATTTAATTTTAAGCCTGAACCTAATTTAACACTGGATAAATAATCACTCTCACCTGAATCAACATATCCAATCATTTACACAACACCATGGATCTGTACACAAAACTGAGCACCAACATGGAGAAGATTGTGGAGTCTTTCAACACTCGGATGGCGCAATATGAAAGAAATTTCTTAAAACCCTTGGTGTTGGCAAGTCCCAGGAATTTTCTTCAGGTGATGTCGATCTCAACGGCCTTAACCAGTTCCTTTCTTCTCCCCCCCTCGTGATAGACCCCGCCACAAAGCAGGCAACCCTTCGTCATCTACGGTTGAAGGCTGCAGTCTGTACCTCACCGTTCAACTTTAGTCTCGTTGGAATCGGCGCAGTTAGAAAGGCAGTGCTAGCGGTCACATCCAAAGCTGCTGGTGGCGACAACGTCAGCCATCAGATTTTCCACAGCGTCCTTGAAGAGTTGCTCCCTCCAATTATCCACATCATAAACTTCTCTCTGTCAGCTAGATCTTTTCCTAGTCTGTGGAAGAAAGCTCTTGTCATCCCACTGCCCAAAAATTCCAATCCCTCCTCCTTCAAAGATTACAGGCCCATATCTATTTTACCTATTCTCTCCAAAGTCCTTGAATCCATTGTCCACTCCCAACTCACCTCCTACCTTTCATCAAACAAACTTCTCAATCCTTTCCAATCTGGCTTCAGACCAGGGCATAGTACTACCACAGCACTCTTAAAAGTCACCGATGATATACAGCTAGCCGTGGATCAGAGGTTGGTTACGGTGCTGGCCCTGCTTGACTTCAGCAATGCCTTTAACTGCGTCGATTTTGACATTCTTGTCGCTATATTAACATCGCTGAATGTCTCCTCCCACGCTGCTGGCTGGTTCGACTCATACCTGAGAGGTCGTCAGCAGCGCATTAAGTCTGAAGAGACCGAAACTCAATGGTGTGATCTTTCCTCAGGAGTGCCTCAAGGTGGTATTCTCTCTCCTCTTCTTTTTTCAGTCTTTATAAACTCCATCTCCGACGTCCTCTCTTCTTCGTATCATCTGTACGCAGATGATCTACAAATTTATCGCCACTTTTCCCCCTGCGATGTAGTTTCATCCGTGGAGGCACTGAATGCTGACCTCGAGAATGTGAAAGACGGGGCCTCATCATACGGGCTGTTAATAAACCCGAATAAATCACAAGCCATGATTTTAGGAACCAGGCACACTCTTTCCTTGTTACAAAAACCCATTGTTCCCGTATCATATAATGGCGTCACAATAGAGTACACAGATAAGGCGAAAAACCTTGGGGTTATTTTTGACAACCAGCTGTCTTGGTCTCCACATGTCAGCGAGGTCAGCAGACGGGTCTTTGCGTCTTTTCACTCCCTCAGGCGTCTGCAGTACTTCTTGCCGCGGCAGACCAAAATCACCCTTGCTCAGTCCCTTCTCCTGCCGCTAATCGACTACGCCGATGTCTGTTGGGCGAGCGCGAACGAAGATCTTCTGAACAAACTCGAACGACTTCAGAATCTCGAGATTCGGTTTATCTTCGGGCTGCGCAAATTCGACCACGTCTCTCAATTTCGCAAAGAGTTGGGGTGGCTTCCGATTCGTCGTCGCCGAGACTCTCATATTCTTTTTTGTCTTTTCAATATATTGAAAAATCCGCGCTACCCCAGCTACCTTCGAGACCGCTTTGAGTATCTCTTTTCAGGAGATCGGCAACGGAGATCTCACACGGTCTCACTCTTAGCCACTCCAAGGCATACCACTTCCGCATATGAGCACTCCTTCAGGTTGCAGGCGGTCCGACTGTGGAACGCACTTCCCTGTGCGATAAGAGACAGCCCGACTCTTTTCGCTTTCAAAAACCGGGTAAAAGAGCACTTCCTCTCTCTTTTGTGATAGTTGTAGTATGTATATTATTATTATATGTAAACTTTATGTACAGGTTTATGTATGTATTGATACGTATTTAGTAGTTTGTTAGATACGAGTATGTATTTAATTTACCGTATTTTATAGATATGTAATTTACTTATATGTATTTTATTATTGTTTAGATATTGTGCACAGCCTACCCTTTATTGATAAAATTTCCTGTCATGTCTTGGTTTGCTGGAAGAAATCTCTTTTTAGAGATAAGCTCGCCTTTGTACATATGTTTTCTCTTAATGTATCTTTTTTAAATAACTGTGTTCAATAAAAAATTATGAATTATGAATTATGAATTATTTTCTACGAATTTGTACCCTTTGTTCCCTACCTGTGAAATCGACTTACCTAAATTGATTCTGACATTGTATAACTATTAGACTTTGTACAGCGCATTGGGTGTATACCTGTAATGTTGTACATCGTAATTGTATATTAAATAAATAAAAAAAAAATAAAAAAAAAAAATCTTACTACACAATTTATCAATAAAAAATTTCAGATCACTATCGATATTTCTTGGACAAATTTGTAAAAGATAAATTATTGTAAATACGCTACTATAAAAGTATTTCTGATATTTCTGGGCCAAAATAATTTAGGAAATCTTCCGCTATCCTAATTTATCAATAACATGTATAACATACAAGAAAATCTATGAATAACATCAATTAATATTTACCTTTGGTAGCTGATGACTTCGCCTAAGTTTTTATGCTTTCTCATGTAAATTTTACTCTGTATTGCGTGCTATCTGTATGATGGCAAATGACTTTCTAATGTAATGTTAAAATTTATCTCACTGATAGATCACTTTTTTTTCGATATAAAATATCGAGTCTTTGATTATGTTATATGACTTTGACAGATGTGCTGTTCATTGCAATGAAGGTTTTCTGAAACAGTCTACGTGAGATGGCAGCACTGTAGCGTCAGGTCCAATGAACTGTCAAAATACATACACGCTTTGTAATTATTCATATATTTTTGGTTTATTTATTCTTAAAATCATTACTTTTGGAATATTATTTTCTAAAATGCCACAGTGTTGTGCAGTGCCTATGTGTGCAAATAAAACAGGAGGGAACAGGTTCCCTACGGGAGATAAAACCCGATTAAAACAGTGGCTTGTAGCCATTCGCTGAGATAAATTTACTCCAACGAGAAATAGCCTCGTTTGTAAAAGCCACAACACGGCGGACGATTACGAGCTACCGAAGGAATCAGTATTGGAAAAACGTAAGAATATTTTCAATATTAATGATAAACTTTAGTAAATCACTTTGATTATCTCAGTGCTCGACCAAACTTCAATGATGAAGTGCAAACATTTTTAGTTGTTTGCCTTATCAAAAAATACTTAACTATGTATAACATTGTATATTTATTTAATTATTATTTCAGCCAGACCTGTGTTGAAAAAAATTGCAGTGCCGAGTCAAACAAACATGATGAACAAAGTTCTAGTCATCCAAAAAAAAGGAGCGATATCAAAGACGTTTGGCGCGAAATGCAAAAAAATACAGTGTTAAAAGTACACATTAGCAATGAAAAAAAGAAGGCTGACACCTACCTCAAGAAAACTACTAAGTGCTGCGAAGTGGAAATTGAGTTTGAGGAGAAACAGAAAGATATTGGAATTCAATGTGATTTAGGCAAAGGTAATGGTCTCAAAATGCTTAAATAATGTCCTAAACACGAAACAAAAAGTAAAGAATCTTCAATTGAGAATGTGCTGGATGTAACCAATGCGGCCGAAATACAGTTTTATACTGGTCTCCAAGATTATGAACATATAAAACTCATATTTACTATTTTTGGTGATGAAGTAAATAGTTTATAATATTATCCTAATATTAAAACATTAAAGGTGCCGTTTATAAACCCATGTGATCAATTCCTTCTAATATTAATTAAATTACACCGGAACATGTTATTTACAGAACTCGCCTTTCAATTAAAGATTAATAAAACAGTACTAAGCAACATTTTTATAACACACATCAATTTCTTATGTTGTAAATTGAAAGAGTTGAACGTTTGGGTGCCAAAACAATGCATAGATAAAAATATAAAGTACTCCTGCAAGATCAATCCATGCACAGTTATACTTAGTAGATTGCACGGAAATAAAAATAGAGAAGCCCAAAAATCCACTTACCCAACAGCTTACATATTCCACTTACAAATCAGCAAAACTCTAAAAGTTTCAGTTGGAATTTCAGCATCAGGCTGCGGTACATTTGTATCAGATGCACATGGTGGGTCTACGAGTGATCGTGAGCTGTTTGAAAAATGTGGACTTATTGATAAACTTGAACCTAATGATGTCATTCGTACTGACCGCGCCCCTCTTTTTGAGCCCAATCTTTAGATCGGCGATATCTTTCTGACCGTAATCCATAATAAAATCACAATGGAATTTCAACAATTTGTACTATCTGACAGCCAACTGATAGTTGTTTGGACCTGACGCCTATGAAGCGCCGCCTGGTGGCAGAAAAAGAATCGAAAACCCTCATTGAAGAATTCGTTGTTGTCTGACAAACTATACACATGGCGAGTATTACCTAATTCTGTAGAGCCAAACCAAACCATCAACAAAAGTGTACGCTATCCAAAATTGACGCTACATGTATTGAAGCAAAGTCTTACAAGTACAAATAGTAGGTAGGCATCTACACATCATTGGCGATGGAGCACCACTAATTGTTCTCAAAAATTCGAGTTTGTATTATTTATTCAATAAAAAAAAGGATTTATTTAAGTTTGTATTTTTTTCAACCTCATACATTGACAGTTCTACTGATACAGAATTGCTACGGTTCGAGAACATAATGAATAAAATATCACCATATATTGTGAGGGGTTAAAAAAGAGCCCATTTCCAGCATATTTATCCACATTAATACCCTATACAAAAAATAATGGGGTTCGAGTTATTTGGGTTTATAAATATATATTTTTTCCAAATCATAAAGTCATTAATTACGATAAAAATAAATTACTCATCGCTTGTCAGATTATGTCCAATAGCATGAAGGTAAAAAACCCTCTTCATTTTTATGCAGTGAAACTATTTAGTAATCTGTGGCAGTGAGCCCTTAAAGCCCTCAAGTGATGAGAAAACATAAATTAAGTATCAATTTTATAACAGCGATTTTGTATTAAAATATGTAACTAAGCATACAAATCAATTTAAAAACTTCCTTGTTATATCAGCTATTCAACATAGTAAATTGTTTTACTAAAACATTAGATGAAAAAAAAGTTGCAAACTAACAAACAATTACATACAGGCACTAACATTGCTTCTGACACCACACTAGGATACCCTGTGTCGTAGGAACCAGAAAAAGCGACATCACTCACATATACTTAAACATCCAAGACCTGGGTTATTTTTCGTCCCCAGCCGGGGATCGAACCCGGGACCTCTCGCATGGTAGGCAGAGCCACAACCGCAGCGCCACAGAGGTCGGTTGCAATGATTGTAATGTAGTGGAGCATTCACAAATAAGGACAAGAGTTACTTTTACCAAGGCATACCAGGAAAAAGATCTTTTTAAAGGTAATATTTTATATTACGGCTAAAACGTCGTTCTCCCTATGGGGAAAACTTGATATCGACAATATATTCTCTATACAAACAATCCTTGTACCTTCTAGAATACCTACTTTACAATTAATAACTTTATTTGCTTTAAAGAGAGTGTAAACATGTTTACCTTGTTGGATAGCTCAAAGAACAAGGAAGTTTTGAAAATACTTTCCGTTCATTATTTTGATGAAATTGCTCGTATAAAATATCGATGAATAATAGTAAGTTCGTGTTAGAATAATAGATAAATAAATTTATCACAAATTTTGGAAAAAAATAAGTTAAAAATGTAAAACACTCGCTACCCAACTTTCTGACAGGGTATTACAGGGTTGAATTTACTGGAAATTGGCTCTACTTTAACTTTAACAAACTCACGGTCAATGCTGCCGAAATTCTAAACTTAGAGGTTATGTTATAGGCAGCTTATTCTTATCCCAGGCGGACCTTGAACCTTGAACCCATTTATTACACTAGGCATCTTCTAATCTTAGGATTTAACTTAGACTGTTATAATTTGAGATCTCAGCCTTTTATAAAACTAAAAAACTATAATATATCAATATTTGTTTACGTTCTAACTAACAACTGAGTTATCGATTGACGGAAAAACTTTTAACATTTGACAGTTTTAACCGCCGCCGTAGAGGCGAAGGAAATTCTACAAACCTTGAGCAAACTACAAATTAAGTGGATTCTGTTTTTTACGGAGATTTTAGTTATGCTTTCTATTTTTCTCTAGCCCCCTTCCATTTTTATACCCCATAAAAGAGCCTGCACTCAAGGCACTCTTCCTTGGCCGGGCATTGCACGTGACGGGTTAATATTTTGAACTATTCCAAAAATGTTCACTGCTTCTTTTTTCTAATGTTATATGAAATCGAGTAGGTATAGTTATAACGGAGTTTAGTCACGGATTAAAACAGAGGTATAGTCAAGAACACAATCTGGTTTTTTCAGTTTGGGGCCCTTGAACATTTAGTTTGTAAAAGAGCATGCTATTGATTTATTTAAGTTTTTATCTACACACGTATCATAAACCCTCTTTACTGCGTACAAAAACCGCACGTTACGATCAGCATAATGTTAAACTACTTGCTCAAAACATTATGACATTCAAATTTCGAACGCCGACGCCCGCCTGCATGCCGCCCCTAGTTTGTCTGTGAAGTTGGTACTGACATTCAAATTTCAAACGCCCGAAGTTAGTGCTACAGAACAAGCTAAAACAACTGCAGAGCCACAATGCCGGTCAAACATGCGGTTCCTGAACACATCAAAGAGAGCTTATGATATGTGTGTAGATAAACTAGTGTATGTAACTGTACATAATCAGGCATTAAAACTCTCGAGTGATATTATTATCACTCTCGAGAATTAATGCACTCCATTATGTAGCAGTCACATAAACTACTATAATGAGCGTGTTATGCACAGACTTGAATAGTATTTATATCGATGGTGTTATGTAAGTTTGAGCTCTGAAACCAATCTGAGAGATAACTGTATCAAAAAACACAAAATGACCTAACTTATGTACAAATATTAAATTAAATTAAATCTGAGAGATTGAATTTGTTTGTAGATTTTGGAATAATGTCTCAAAACCATTTTTAGAATGTAGTGTATGCACACCTGAACCCTACTTACATCTATAAATAGCCTCTTTATTATGATTCATGACTCAATATACAACTGTCTTTCGAACATGTGACTGCCTCATTCCACACCTAATAGGCCGATCCATACATGGCGACCGTGCCAGGCCAGCCTACCTCTCGCGAGGTAGTGCTGTGCCGAATGGCGATTAAATAAATTCAAATAATATTTAAATAATACTTGAAGAACTTGGAAACGAGAAATATAACGAAGATAAATATATAGAGAAAAAGAACGGGATGACCTATGAAGAGATTAGCGGATTGCAGCCAGAAGAAGACGGATAAATAGAAGAAAGAAGATAATTATAGAAGAAAGAATATATTTACACAAGAAGAGAAAAGAAAATATTACAGAAGATTTGTGCTGCCGGGTGCCGGGCGATTTCCTAAGCCTGATGATGTGGAAGCAGGGTGCTGGGCGTAACCGTACGGGTCAAGTGAGGCGCAGCTGGGAGATGTACGGTTCCCAGGATGTGCTGACTCCGAGCGAGCTGCGTGCGACACGGGCGATGACGTCGTGGCGTCAATGTGTTTTTTGGACAATGGGTTTTATTATACGTATGACATGTAAGTAAATTAAATTATTTGTCGATTAGTATATTTAAGTTTTGGCTAGATTTTGTATTGTCAAAGGGTTGACGATACGATCAATATTAATATAATTATTTTTCCAAATGAAGATTGCATGAAGTAACTAAAATAGTATTATGATGAATGGCATAGAACGAAAAGTTAGTAGTACAGTATAGTCAGCAAGAGAAGTGTGAATGAACGATTGATATTATTTTTTAGGAATGGAGATATTTTTGAAAGCCGAAAAGTAAATAAGTTAGACACGAGTTATTTGGGATGAGATGATTTGACAGTAGTTTTTTTTTTTTTGAGGAGATTTTGAAAAATATGGGAATAATGTGATAAAAAGTGTGAAGTAAGAAGTTGAAAGTATTGTTATTTTTTTTTGTTTTATAAACGCTAGTATTTTTTTTATATTGCATCATAATTCTGATTTACTCCAAATGTACAATCAAGTACATAAATGATTCAGTTGTTCATTTGACTTGGTAACAGTCAAAGTTATCCAAAAGTTAAGTATAGAAATTCAATCCAGTGTTCGCAGGCGAACCAAATATGGACATGCTACACTGCAGAAGAAACCAAATTAGATTAGAACATAACACATGTTTTGATTACAGAGAAACAGAATTGTTATTATAATAATTAGTAGTTCATGTTACCGCAGTGCGACTTGTATAGAGCGAAAGATTTTAGTTTCATGCGACTAATATGGAAGATACATAAAAGGTGATGGATGATTGATAGCGAGTTTAGGGTACCGCAGAGAGATTAAGTATGAAACCATTTTCAAGTTATAATACGGAATGAATTTGAATAGTATGGGATGTATAAATTTCATATTGAGTATGTATGTACAAAATATTTAGTATACAAAAGAAGTTCAGCTTTAATCACAGATATACTTAAAAAAAAAAACGAACGACGGAACCACTAACGTTAGTTTATTATAAAAGTTTGTTTAGAAATTGTACTTGCATTTATTTTACAGATTGCTTTCGAGTTTATTAATAGAATTATAGTCTGACCAGCGGATATGGTCACTTCGGATTCGGATACTTCATAAAAGTGAGAAAATATTGGTTGATAGTGAGAGTTGAAAGGTATGAATATGAAATGGAATGAAAAGTTAACCACTGATGTGAAGATTTATTTAATATTTGCAAGTTTTAAGTTATGTTATGTAAGTACGTATTACCTAATAAAGTTATATTTTTGTTTGGATTTGGGAATGTAGATTAATGTTGTCGTTAGGAATAAAAAGTATGAATTTGAGAGAAGGTATGGAATGTGCAGGATAGGTTACTCTAGGCCACAGAGTAAGTTAGTTGGGAACACTTCGTTTGTTAAGTCTTCGAGAAAAGTAGGACTGATCATCCAATCTTTACAGAATGTCTTAAAATTCGAAGGATTCATATGGATTGAGTTTAAGTTATGTTTTTAGTGTGGTACGTGACTATTGGCGAGTCCGATATGTTATTGTATTTTCATCAAAGTCTCAAAGGTACAAGGTACAAGGCACGAATCCTTCCTCTTCGATCATGATGTGAACGAGTTTCCTTCGTGAGAAAGTTGGATATCGATGACCTAATAAGCTCGCGAGCAGGCTCAGGCAGGTAGACCTGGAGCCAGGTACTAGTAGTATATGTATTTAAGTATTGTTATAATAATAAAAGTACCATAAGACGTCTATAAATAAATAAATAATAAAAGTACCTATAAAAGTGCACTCACTATAATGTGAAATAACATGGGATCCGGATACCCCTAAAAAGTACCTATATGAAGTGAAAAAAAAAAATAAGAGACTTTGATTGATAGCGATTGTTTATGAAAAGCGAGTATATTCTTGATAGTTTTGATTTATATTTTTATAAGATGTGACGATTTTCTTTTGAGATGGAAGTAGGTATGTAATGGATAAAGAAATAAAAAGTTGATAGTGATTATGGAATAAGTTTTGACAAAGTAAATAAATGCGTGAAGAAAGGAAAGAGATTTAGAAGAAATGAGAAACGTGGAATTTTGAAATTGCAATTGATTAATTATTATAATTTTGTGTAAAAGTTCAATGTGTTAAAAATAAATCGTTCTAATGTTTGATGAAGGATTGAGAAATGTGTAATTTTGTGTTTGCGTTTCATTAATTTTATGGTTTTGTGTTATTTTGTTTAAATGTATAAAATTCGTTCATGTCGTCAACCCTACACCTAAAACAGATAGATATTTTAGTTTCGTGTATTTACTTGTGTATGTACTTATTCGTTTATTTCGTGTATTCAAAATTAGTTTTAGAAAATACATAACCTGATGTTCTTATGTAATCATTATCAATGTACTTTAATGAAGTTGTTTAAAAATAGGTGTTAAAAAGGGGTGAGAAATAGTAATAAATGGTTATAGTTGATTTTGATAGTATTGAAAAAATTGTATCCAGCAAACAAAAATATAAAAGGTTTTCATTTGTTATATTTTTTACAGATTTTAAATTTTCAATTGATATTTTACACAGGTGATTTATTTTATTGTTATTTTTACAGAAATTAGTTACTTATTAGATTGTTGTTTTGATGTTATTAGATCTAAATTGTTAAATGTCATAAAAATTATATGCATATTTTTTACTTTCAAAAAAGGGGGAAGGTGTAGTGTATGCACACCTGAACCCTACTTACATCTATAAATAGCCTCTTTATTATGATTCATGACTCAATATACAACTGTCTTTCGAACATGTGACTGCCTCATTCCACACCTAATAGGCCGATCCATACATGGCGACCGTGCCAGGCCAGCCTACCTCTCGCGAGGTAGTGCTGTGCCGAATGGCGATTAAATAAATTCAAATAATATTTAAATAATACTTGAAGAACTTGGAAACGAGAAATATAACGAAGATAAATATATAGAGAAAAAGAACGGGATGACCTATGAAGAGATTAGCGGATTGCAGCCAGAAGAAGACGGATAAATAGAAGAAAGAAGATAATTATAGAAGAAAGAATATATTTACACAAGAAGAGAAAAGAAAATATTACAGAAGATTTGTGCTGCCGGGTGCCGGGCGATTTCCTAAGCCTGATGATGTGGAAGCAGGGTGCTGGGCGTAACCGTACGGGTCAAGTGAGGCGCAGCTGGGAGATGTACGGTTCCCAGGATGTGCTGACTCCGAGCGAGCTGCGTGCGACACGGGCGATGACGTCGTGGCGTCAATGTGTTTTTTGGACAATGGGTTTTATTATACGTATGACATGTAAGTAAATTAAATTATTTGTCGATTAGTATATTTAAGTTTTGGCTAGATTTTGTATTGTCAAAGGGTTGACGATACGATCAATATTAATATAATTATTTTTCCAAATGAAGATTGCATGAAGTAACTAAAATAGTATTATGATGAATGGCATAGAACGAAAAGTTAGTAGTACAGTATAGTCAGCAAGAGAAGTGTGAATGAACGATTGATATTATTTTTTAGGAATGGAGATATTTTTGAAAGCCGAAAAGTAAATAAGTTAGACACGAGTTATTTGGGATGAGATGATTTGACAGTAGTTTTTTTTTTTTTGAGGAGATTTTGAAAAATATGGGAATAATGTGATAAAAAGTGTGAAGTAAGAAGTTGAAAGTATTGTTATTTTTTTTTGTTTTATAAACGCTAGTATTTTTTTTATATTGCATCATAATTCTGATTTACTCCAAATGTACAATCAAGTACATAAATGATTCAGTTGTTCATTTGACTTGGTAACAGTCAAAGTTATCCAAAAGTTAAGTATAGAAATTCAATCCAGTGTTCGCAGGCGAACCAAATATGGACATGCTACACTGCAGAAGAAACCAAATTAGATTAGAACATAACACATGTTTTGATTACAGAGAAACAGAATTGTTATTATAATAATTAGTAGTTCATGTTACCGCAGTGCGACTTGTATAGAGCGAAAGATTTTAGTTTCATGCGACTAATATGGAAGATACATAAAAGGTGATGGATGATTGATAGCGAGTTTAGGGTACCGCAGAGAGATTAAGTATGAAACCATTTTCAAGTTATAATACGGAATGAATTTGAATAGTATGGGATGTATAAATTTCATATTGAGTATGTATGTACAAAATATTTAGTATACAAAAGAAGTTCAGCTTTAATCACAGATATACTTAAAAAAAAAAACGAACGACGGAACCACTAACGTTAGTTTATTATAAAAGTTTGTTTAGAAATTGTACTTGCATTTATTTTACAGATTGCTTTCGAGTTTATTAATAGAATTATAGTCTGACCAGCGGATATGGTCACTTCGGATTCGGATACTTCATAAAAGTGAGAAAATATTGGTTGATAGTGAGAGTTGAAAGGTATGAATATGAAATGGAATGAAAAGTTAACCACTGATGTGAAGATTTATTTAATATTTGCAAGTTTTAAGTTATGTTATGTAAGTACGTATTACCTAATAAAGTTATATTTTTGTTTGGATTTGGGAATGTAGATTAATGTTGTCGTTAGGAATAAAAAGTATGAATTTGAGAGAAGGTATGGAATGTGCAGGATAGGTTACTCTAGGCCACAGAGTAAGTTAGTTGGGAACACTTCGTTTGTTAAGTCTTCGAGAAAAGTAGGACTGATCATCCAATCTTTACAGAATGTCTTAAAATTCGAAGGATTCATATGGATTGAGTTTAAGTTATGTTTTTAGTGTGGTACGTGACTATTGGCGAGTCCGATATGTTATTGTATTTTCATCAAAGTCTCAAAGGTACAAGGTACAAGGCACGAATCCTTCCTCTTCGATCATGATGTGAACGAGTTTCCTTCGTGAGAAAGTTGGATATCGATGACCTAATAAGCTCGCGAGCAGGCTCAGGCAGGTAGACCTGGAGCCAGGTACTAGTAGTATATGTATTTAAGTATTGTTATAATAATAAAAGTACCATAAGACGTCTATAAATAAATAAATAATAAAAGTACCTATAAAAGTGCACTCACTATAATGTGAAATAACATGGGATCCGGATACCCCTAAAAAGTACCTATATGAAGTGAAAAAAAAAAATAAGAGACTTTGATTGATAGCGATTGTTTATGAAAAGCGAGTATATTCTTGATAGTTTTGATTTATATTTTTATAAGATGTGACGATTTTCTTTTGAGATGGAAGTAGGTATGTAATGGATAAAGAAATAAAAAGTTGATAGTGATTATGGAATAAGTTTTGACAAAGTAAATAAATGCGTGAAGAAAGGAAAGAGATTTAGAAGAAATGAGAAACGTGGAATTTTGAAATTGCAATTGATTAATTATTATAATTTTGTGTAAAAGTTCAATGTGTTAAAAATAAATCGTTCTAATGTTTGATGAAGGATTGAGAAATGTGTAATTTTGTGTTTGCGTTTCATTAATTTTATGGTTTTGTGTTATTTTGTTTAAATGTATAAAATTCGTTCATGTCGTCAACCCTACACCTAAAACAGATAGATATTTTAGTTTCGTGTATTTACTTGTGTATGTACTTATTCGTTTATTTCGTGTATTCAAAATTAGTTTTAGAAAATACATAACCTGATGTTCTTATGTAATCATTATCAATGTACTTTAATGAAGTTGTTTAAAAATAGGTGTTAAAAAGGGGTGAGAAATAGTAATAAATGGTTATAGTTGATTTTGATAGTATTGAAAAAATTGTATCCAGCAAACAAAAATATAAAAGGTTTTCATTTGTTATATTTTTTACAGATTTTAAATTTTCAATTGATATTTTACACAGGTGATTTATTTTATTGTTATTTTTACAGAAATTAGTTACTTATTAGATTGTTGTTTTGATGTTATTAGATCTAAATTGTTAAATGTCATAAAAATTATATGCATATTTTTTACTTTCAAAAAAGGGGGAAGGTGTAGTGTATGCACACCTGAACCCTACTTACATCTATAAATAGCCTCTTTATTATGATTCATGACTCAATATACAACTGTCTTTCGAACATGTGACTGCCTCATTCCACACCTAATAGGCCGATCCATACATGGCGACCGTGCCAGGCCAGCCTACCTCTCGCGAGGTAGTGCTGTGCCGAATGGCGATTAAATAAATTCAAATAATATTTAAATAATACTTGAAGAACTTGGAAACGAGAAATATAACGAAGATAAATATATAGAGAAAAAGAACGGGATGACCTATGAAGAGATTAGCGGATTGCAGCCAGAAGAAGACGGATAAATAGAAGAAAGAAGATAATTATAGAAGAAAGAATATATTTACACAAGAAGAGAAAAGAAAATATTACAGAAGATTTGTGCTGCCGGGTGCCGGGCGATTTCCTAAGCCTGATGATGTGGAAGCAGGGTGCTGGGCGTAACCGTACGGGTCAAGTGAGGCGCAGCTGGGAGATGTACGGTTCCCAGGATGTGCTGACTCCGAGCGAGCTGCGTGCGACACGGGCGATGACGTCGTGGCGTCAATGTGTTTTTTGGACAATGGGTTTTATTATACGTATGACATGTAAGTAAATTAAATTATTTGTCGATTAGTATATTTAAGTTTTGGCTAGATTTTGTATTGTCAAAGGGTTGACGATACGATCAATATTAATATAATTATTTTTCCAAATGAAGATTGCATGAAGTAACTAAAATAGTATTATGATGAATGGCATAGAACGAAAAGTTAGTAGTACAGTATAGTCAGCAAGAGAAGTGTGAATGAACGATTGATATTATTTTTTAGGAATGGAGATATTTTTGAAAGCCGAAAAGTAAATAAGTTAGACACGAGTTATTTGGGATGAGATGATTTGACAGTAGTTTTTTTTTTTTTGAGGAGATTTTGAAAAATATGGGAATAATGTGATAAAAAGTGTGAAGTAAGAAGTTGAAAGTATTGTTATTTTTTTTTGTTTTATAAACGCTAGTATTTTTTTTATATTGCATCATAATTCTGATTTACTCCAAATGTACAATCAAGTACATAAATGATTCAGTTGTTCATTTGACTTGGTAACAGTCAAAGTTATCCAAAAGTTAAGTATAGAAATTCAATCCAGTGTTCGCAGGCGAACCAAATATGGACATGCTACACTGCAGAAGAAACCAAATTAGATTAGAACATAACACATGTTTTGATTACAGAGAAACAGAATTGTTATTATAATAATTAGTAGTTCATGTTACCGCAGTGCGACTTGTATAGAGCGAAAGATTTTAGTTTCATGCGACTAATATGGAAGATACATAAAAGGTGATGGATGATTGATAGCGAGTTTAGGGTACCGCAGAGAGATTAAGTATGAAACCATTTTCAAGTTATAATACGGAATGAATTTGAATAGTATGGGATGTATAAATTTCATATTGAGTATGTATGTACAAAATATTTAGTATACAAAAGAAGTTCAGCTTTAATCACAGATATACTTAAAAAAAAAAATGAACGACGGAACCACTAACGTTAGTTTATTATAAAAGTTTGTTTAGAAATTGTACTTGCATTTATTTTACAGATTGCTTTCGAGTTTATTAATAGAATTATAGTCTGACCAGCGGATATGGTCACTTCGGATTCGGATACTTCATAAAAGTGAGAAAATATTGGTTGATAGTGAGAGTTGAAAGGTATGAATATGAAATGGAATGAAAAGTTAACCACTGATGTGAAGATTTATTTAATATTTGCAAGTTTTAAGTTATGTTATGTAAGTACGTATTACCTAATAAAGTTATATTTTTGTTTGGATTTGGGAATGTAGATTAATGTTGTCGTTAGGAATAAAAAGTATGAATTTGAGAGAAGGTATGGAATGTGCAGGATAGGTTACTCTAGGCCACAGAGTAAGTTAGTTGGGAACACTTCGTTTGTTAAGTCTTCGAGAAAAGTAGGACTGATCATCCAATCTTTACAGAATGTCTTAAAATTCGAAGGATTCATATGGATTGAGTTTAAGTTATGTTTTTAGTGTGGTACGTGACTATTGGCGAGTCCGATATGTTATTGTATTTTCATCAAAGTCTCAAAGGTACAAGGTACAAGGCACGAATCCTTCCTCTTCGATCATGATGTGAACGAGTTTCCTTCGTGAGAAAGTTGGATATCGATGACCTAATAAGCTCGCGAGCAGGCTCAGGCAGGTAGACCTGGAGCCAGGTACTAGTAGTATATGTATTTAAGTATTGTTATAATAATAAAAGTACCATAAGACGTCTATAAATAAATAAATAATAAAAGTACCTATAAAAGTGCACTCACTATAATGTGAAATAACATGGGATCCGGATACCCCTAAAAAGTACCTATATGAAGTGAAAAAAAAAAATAAGAGACTTTGATTGATAGCGATTGTTTATGAAAAGCGAGTATATTCTTGATAGTTTTGATTTATATTTTTATAAGATGTGACGATTTTCTTTTGAGATGGAAGTAGGTATGTAATGGATAAAGAAATAAAAAGTTGATAGTGATTATGGAATAAGTTTTGACAAAGTAAATAAATGCGTGAAGAAAGGAAAGAGATTTAGAAGAAATGAGAAACGTGGAATTTTGAAATTGCAATTGATTAATTATTATAATTTTGTGTAAAAGTTCAATGTGTTAAAAATAAATCGTTCTAATGTTTGATGAAGGATTGAGAAATGTGTAATTTTGTGTTTGCGTTTCATTAATTTTATGGTTTTGTGTTATTTTGTTTAAATGTATAAAATTCGTTCATGTCGTCAACCCTACACCTAAAACAGATAGATATTTTAGTTTCGTGTATTTACTTGTGTATGTACTTATTCGTTTATTTCGTGTATTCAAAATTAGTTTTAGAAAATACATAACCTGATGTTCTTATGTAATCATTATCAATGTACTTTAATGAAGTTGTTTAAAAATAGGTGTTAAAAAGGGGTGAGAAATAGTAATAAATGGTTATAGTTGATTTTGATAGTATTGAAAAAATTGTATCCAGCAAACAAAAATATAAAAGGTTTTCATTTGTTATATTTTTTACAGATTTTAAATTTTCAATTGATATTTTACACAGGTGATTTATTTTATTGTTATTTTTACAGAAATTAGTTACTTATTAGATTGTTGTTTTGATGTTATTAGATCTAAATTGTTAAATGTCATAAAAATTATATGCATATTTTTTACTTTCAAAAAAGGGGGAAGGTGTAGTGTATGCACACCTGAACCCTACTTACATCTATAAATAGCCTCTTTATTATGATTCATGACTCAATATACAACTGTCTTTCGAACATGTGACTGCCTCATTCCACACCTAATAGGCCGATCCTTACAAGAAGTTCACATAGCACATTAAAACTTAAACAAAAAGATTCTTAAGCGGTTAGATAATAAGTCTGGTTCTACTCCCACCAGTTACCAAGAGAGCTTAAATTAACATAAAATTATTCATTAGCAGGTAGACGATTTTATCTTATCGCCGATAAGAAACTGCTCAATGATGTCATTAACTACCGCATCGACAATAGTACCTACTGAGCAAGTGTTGCTACGAGCGCGCCGCCCGGCGCGGCGGCGGCGGCGGCGGCGGCGGCGGCACGTGCCGAGCGAGCGTGCGAGCGCGCACCCGGCGCCAACTACGCTGTCAACAGTGCCAACTTTCCTATGAACAGGAGCCTTTCATAACTAGAAAGGCACTTTTCCGACTTGTACATATTTCTATCGAGTCGTCCTCAATTCGAACGCCAATTCAAGGATTAAGTGGGGCGTATTATCGGTGATACTGATTGATGAGATCAAAAGGACTTGGCACACGGCAGTGTCAAGCCAAGTTCGAGCGAAAATACTGGCGACGCACCAGCGTTGTATATGAACTATTTCAAGCAAATTATTAGCCCTTGATAACTCACAAACCAATAATGCTATACATATGAAGTTTGACCCTTCATTAAAGCCCCTAAGATTACGTAGGATACCAAATTTCAGAAGTGTAGCCCTAACCGTTAATTTTTATAAAAGTTCAAAAACAGCCTTTTCATCACTCACTGGCTGACTGTTTGTTTTGTTTTTCAGAAGTAAATTTATTCATAAATTTATAAATGTAGCACATACAAGACACGGTCATTGTTGCAACTTAAATAAACTAAAGAAATATCTTACAAATATCTACTTGGAACACCTTCCTAAGACTTATAACTACAAACTGTAATAAGTAATTTAAATCTATTATAAGCGTATTACCTATAACATACAACACTACAATTGTTTTTATGCGATCTTTGATAAGTCACATTTATTACAAATATATAATCAGCAATTACTATTTTCCAAAAGGGAACTGGCTGACTGGCTGACATATAGATCAAAACCTTACCCACTTCCAGATAACCTATAAGCTTGAAATTTGGCATCCAGGTGGCAAATTATGCGTCCACGAAGGAAAATATCTGAAGACAGTGAATTATTATCATTTAAAATAATTTTCCACAATATATGTTTTACACCTACAAAAATAAATAGCAAGCACCAAATTCTCTGTTGATCTATTGATTTATATTGATTGTTCATTAGTATCTTTTTGGCCGTGGCTCCGCCCACACAGACATATTTTACTTTACTTCGTTGGCGTCGGATGAAAATTCGATCAATTGCCTTTCGGTCTCCCACGCGAAAGGTTCCGTACCAACGCATAATGTTAACCAAGTTCCTTGTATGGGGACCCTTTAAGTAAACTTTATTAACTTATTCGTGTAAAGGTCTGTGCCCCTCGGTGGGTGTAATAATGAGCTACATTTATTTTTGGTTTTATTGTGGTAGCTAAGAGAGATACATATGAGTGTATATTGTGCTCTAGGTTTTTCCTGTTGCATTTATAAACATTTCTGTCCTGCCTAGGTTTTTAAATAAATTGTCTTTGAAAAGTTAAATAGTATTATCATATTTCTTTACTAAACGTTATGATATCTCAACAAAATTGTTTCATGACTGTAATAATGGGAGCCAACTCCGAGAGATCTAAATGGGTACAAAGTTCTACAGATAATCCTGATATTCATAATTGTCAAAATTAGCAGTTGCACACACTCAGATATATCTAGTTTATACTTTTTTTGTTTGACTCAATTGAATAACTTGAGACCCATTTAGATCTCAATTATTTTGTCAGTGAACTCTTGAAGTTGCCTCCCATTATTACAGTCATGAGACTATTTTGTTGCCGGGACAACCGTTGCTCGATTCATTATAGCGTTAGTACCTTTTCCGAAACTTCCCCACACCACACCTATTCTAACTCACCCTGCTTAGTGGTTAGCCATCCAGCCCGACACCCGATCCCGAGACCTTGGTCGTACTGCTAAGCAAGCAGCCCACACCTCACCACTCACTCACCCCACATACAAGCTCTGTATTATTTTTGTTTTGTTAACTTTGTCTTGTTTTTTTTTATTGATTGCCCTGTTTCGTATTTGGAATTTGGAATGGAGTTTTACGTGTTCTTAATTTATTCGTGGGGAAGGTTATGAGGTCATTAATTTTTTGTGTTTTTTTTTTCTTTTCTGAAACCTATCGTGTGTGGTATCAAATTAAAGGGCTTCGTGAGCCGGTTCTAAACTACACCATTACTTTTAAGCCGCCTGTTTTCTAAAAATCCAAGAAATATTTTCAAAACATACCAAGTTTGGACTCCTCGAAGTCGGAGACGGATTAGTAAAGAGGATCTATCAGACCATGAGAGTGTGTGAAATAGACTTGAACTATTTTCGTGAAAAGTCAATAGATTGTATTTTTAATCGCAAAATGTAGTTCACAAAGTTATTGGTGCGGCTACTTTACTACCTACTTGATTTTGATTGAATCTAAAATACTTACCTAAAAAATGGGTTCACAGTCCCCCCTGTTAGCGTGGTCTACTGCCCACAGGTATACTAGTATCTATATCTAGGTATATACACGGGGCTTGATGGGAATACACCTGGATGATGGATAAATTCTAAACATAGTGTAAATATATAATTTTGTAATATTATTTTTAAATTTATTACTTACTTGGCGTCGCAACGATTTCCAAAGTATTTGCGGTAATGAAATGTATTTTCAGTCCTTGAATCTTCCTGTACTCTTGGGCCCTATGTCGCCTGTTGAGGAACCACTCTAATACACAGATTACACATAATACAGAAAACAAGAAAAGCAACATGCTGCTCGGAGCGTTTGATCAACAATGAGTTCATTGCATAAGAAACTAATGCAACTTCGATGCGGATTCTATATCTCACCTTTGACCTTTGCAATTATTCTGAGAAGCAGTTTAAGAGGAAAGCATAATTCAGGTGATACGAAAAAAATATGGGGTTTTTTAGAATTTATTTACTCCACTATAAAGTCATCTACAGATTTCGTTTTTGGGTTAACGTTTATTGAGTGTTTGATTGAGATTCTCACTCAAGGAAAATGCGATTGCATGACATTTTCTCGATAGAATTTAATTACGAAAAGACCTCTAAATTGTTTTATTTTTCCTGTAATTCTGAAATCCTAACTAATTTAATTGCGGCATTGCATTCAAAATGTGGATTTGATGTATTCGTACTCTCCTTGAAAATCTTTTTCACAAAATAGCGTAGTCTATTTTTAAACGCGCAAAGAGAGCGCATTGTTTGCGCTCTCTTTTCTTTCTTAAGTGGAAGTAATTAACGCTGTCACTTTCGTTTACATTCTTATTCCTTTTATACATATTTTTTTCATATCACCTGATAGATTTTAAGTCAGATTTACAGGTTTCTGAAAACTGGATTTGACAACAAGCCGGTATCAATATAACCTTTTGAATGCCTAGCAGTTGTAGGTACTCAAGAATTACAGGTTCGAATTCGGTGCTGACCATGTACCAATGAGATAATTAGGTAATTTATATTATTTACCTACATTATCGGAAGTGTCGTTTCGGATGACACGTTAAGCTGTAGGCTGCCAGCTACTATCGCTACTTGGTGTTAGTAGTTGTAAAAACCCTCATCAACTCGCTCTGAGCCAGCGTGATGGGGTATGGCTCAAACTTATTCGTTTCCGGGTAAAGGCCTTTGCCTCTTGCTTTTTTAATACCTAGCAGTAGGTACCTTCACTTAAAAGCGATCGAAACCACGTTTCATGGTTGATTAATTAAATGAATCGTAGTTATACAATACCTATCGCAATATTGTTAGGTATACCGTACCTACACAATAATATGCAATTCATGTCATATTCGGAGTAGTAAGATAACACAGAATAACTAATTAATGAAGTAAAAGTAAACAACAATAAGTGACATTTATTTATTAACTACGCATATCAGACATACAGAGAACCTATGAAAGCTAAATAATGTACAAAGGCGAACTTATCTCTACCGTAGGTATTCTAAATAAGAACAAAATTGCTATCGTGTCCGCTTGACGAATTGCACATAAATGGGATGAGTAGTTCGAAGCACCAGGTCTGCGCTGAACTCCAGGTCCTCAGGCCTGGTGACCGGCAGCAGCTGGTAGCGACGCAGCACCGCTGACAGCACTGCCTTCAACTCCAACATGGCGAACCTTTGACCTGGAATGGCCATGACGAATTGCGCCTGTGATTATGATTGAATGCGACTGTGATTATTGGTTTCTTCTAATGTTCTTCTATAATTAGGTTATGTATTTAATTTTAACTTAGGCTGTGTCAGAGGTCCTAATAGGGCAGCTTGATAACTTCTTAGTCGGATTGGCACTAGCCCCATACCCCTCCTCCAACCCGCACTGATCCAGGGTGTGGAGTATGGCTCAACCTTACTCGTATCCCGGTAAATGCCAGTGCCCCTAGGTGGAAAATTTATTGGGCTATATTTATTTATTTATGGTCTGTTTGTAGCTGTCTCCTTCTCCTTCTTCCTTCTTTTTGTCTCCTTTTCCATTTTGCAGAATCAAGTTCAGTTCTCGTACTCACCAATACAATTTCTGGGTCCGCCACTAAAAGGAATGTAGGCATAGGGGTGTCTGCCGACGCTGTTCTCGGCAAAGAACCTCTCAGGCTTGAAGACCAGAGGCTCCTCGTACAAGTCCTCTCGACGATGCAGGTCAAATATGTGGATGTGGCATAAAGTCATCCCAGCGGGTATTACTTGACCATCTGTAATTAGTTCAGTATAGATAAAATAACCTGTAACGTGGATAACCCATGATATCAAACCTAGCATAGTGGACTTATTGATCATAGACTTTCATTCGCCAAAATAGTCAGGGTAAAATAAAATTTACGTCTAACTACACTGTTCAGCAAATAATCGATGCCAATCGACTACACAATTTCCTCAAAAATTTTGACACTTAGAGTTTAATCTTTCAAATTTATACGTACGAAAAAACGTCTAATGACGATGAATTAAAATTAATGGTACAATACAATTACTTTTACTTTACCGGTCGATACTTCTCGGTTTTAGTCGCTGAAAGTGACCAAGATGCCTTGTAAACATGAAATGTTGTATCATGAAGAGTATAGTAACGGAAAAATCTGAAAATAGTTATTTAAGATTTAAAAAAACAATAAGCCAAGAATTGTCGAGCGGTAATGACAAAAACACGTCAGACTTTGTTAATCAATTCAGTATTTATTTAAGTTTTTTCAAAAAATGCTGACTAACGATTGAAAATGTGACAATTTTCTCATTTTCAATCGTTAGTCAGCATCAAATAAAAAAATAGAAAAAACTCGGTAATAAATATTCCGTATTTCCTTCTGCTTGCTTAAATCTTGCATCTTGAAGGTCTCATCAGTGAAGCCGAGCAAACGCAAGTCGTGCTTATCGGTGGGCTACCAGTGCTTGAGCAATTGCAGGCCTTGGTGGTGTCAGGTTTCGTTCAACAAGTCTCCTTCTGACTGTATCTGCACTTATCACCACGCAGACTATTTTGGAGCTGAACTTCGTTGAGACGGCGGCGATTCCGCAGAATAGTAAGATTGATGTAGCGATTATCTGCAGCTCAGGAAGCCTTGGGCCTGCCCGAACCCAGGCGGCAATCGAAGGCTCCAATGTCCAGGTATCGGCTGTAAACTCATGAATACGAGGATACAAGCTTCAAGATGCAAGATTCAAGCCAGAGTAGGAAATACGGGATACTGATTATTTAAGTTTTTTTTTAATTTAAGATAAGATTTTTTAAATTCAGCACAGAGATAGTTTATGAGTTATATTAACATATAAAATTATTTTTATCCAACTGCACCAGAAGGAGGGTAACGTCATCTATCCCGGTAAATGATACTTCATAGGAACACGCAAATTAATTTGCGGGCATCAGTGAGTTAGTTACTAAAACACGCTTTACATGTTACATACAGGTTGACTAGTAATTCCATAGATATATTGTGAGTGGTTAAAGTAGGGACAATTTCCAGCTTTAACTATATACCTAACACTCTATCCGGTTCGTAATACATGTTTGTGGAATCGGGATCCAGCATTGTTTTGCAGCATTTCTGTTTGAGACTTGACTCTTCGATTACGGTTTAAGTTGACATATAGCCACCTAATTGTCGTCGTGGGATCAGTTGCATACAATAGGAAACCCAACAATCAGAGGTATCACTGGTCTCCTGGTAATGCACCGCACTCGCGATTTGACAAAATTCTTAGCCCGATGTTCAGGTACACATTAGGCGATTTGCGCGCGCTTAACTCCATCCCCTAATTTAAAGCATGGGCGGTAATTTACTAAAAATTCTGAAATATGCGTTTTATTATTTATAACAAGGCGTCCCTTTATAAATTTTCAGACCTCTATTTTCATCATTCATCATAATTAACGGAAGTCTCATACTAACTTCCATCCCCTAGTTTAAGGGGTAGCGGGTAAAATTCCAAGATTTTTTTGTCGTTTGTGTACTATAACGAAGTACATAAATGTAGAAATATTATTCATATAATTATGTACTAATATTCTGAAACCTGACGAGAGCCCTATCTCATACTTTAAGGGGTTGAGGGATGTTTTTTTAAAGCCTGAAACACTTTTTCTTATTTGTAATGTACTATAATAATAAATCTGTGTACTGGTATAATTTCAGATCTCAAGCATGAAATTCTGTTTGTTTGGGAAAACTTTTACAAACTTCTATCCCTTAATTTAAAGGTTGGAGGTTAAAAATCCTGAAATATGTATTTCATTATTCATAAGAAGGAGTCCCTATATAAATATTCAGACCTCTAGCATAAAAATTTGCGAAAGTCTCATACAAACTTCCATCCCCTAGTTTAAGGGGTTGGGGGGCAAAAAGTCCCAGTTTTAGTTTTTTTTTGTTGTTTGTGTACTAATAATAGCTTTCATACCAAATTTCAGCTTTCTAGGACTTGAGGAAGAACCTAAGAATTTTGATGATCATCAGCGAGTCAGTGACGCAATCGATTTATTTTATATATCAATAAAATCTAAAGTATAAGAGCTATGTCATTGAAACTTTCTATGTAAAGTCCCTGAAACAACTGACTGACAACATATCCCGAAAAGTTTGTTCGACTGCAAATAATCCAAACCCAAGTTGTGGTAGTTAAAAAAATCGACGAGGCGCTTCGAGAAAAGGTAGGGGTGGTGACGCACACCCCTACGCAACTTTTAACTTTGTTCTCTACCCGATAGATAAAAGTACTGCATTAATTTTGCCTAATATCTGTTTTAAAGTATAAACTTACTTAATGTAACTTCATCGTTTAAGTGCCGGCTGATGAAGGGCACAGGCGGATACAGTCGCAGAGTCTCCTTGATGCAGCACTCGAGGTACTTCATCTGCGTCAGGTCCCGCATCGTAGCTGGACGGGAAGAGTCCCCGATCAGCTCGGTCAGCTCTTCCACTACTCTATCCTGTAAGATAGTAGTGTTATACTATGTATCTGTCACAGTTAGTTGGTTAAATCAGACACTTAACTAACTCATAATTTAATTAAAGTTCCACCAAGTCACTAAAATTCCGTCAGACAAGTGAGTGAACGAAACGTTTAACGAATTGTCTAAACGTTCCTAGGCAACAAGACATATTATTAAACAATATAAATATTTTTTATGTGTACTTAAGTTTATGTTTAAAGTATTTTTTGTTGTTCTTACATGTTCAACCTAACACGAAGGATAAAGATGGCTTCGCTTCGCTCATCCCCATTACCCTTCACCTAAGCTACCGAAATGTTTTGCCCTGATATAAGCTGTGCAAATCAGCTGTTGTCGTGACGCCATCTTGTTTTCCAACACACCAGCTTTCGGTAAGACAGATTTTTAAACGTTTTCGACGATGCTTTATTTAAATCAACAATTTAAAACAATCAAATGTTAGGTTAAACGTCGGTATTTAATTAACGGTCTAGAGAGTTACTGCGACATATCTATTATATATAAGTATATGTATCGTTGTCTAGTACCCAAGATACAGGGAATCCCAGTTTGGGGCTAGATCAATGTGTGTAAATAGTGTCCAAGGTATTATTATTGTTATTATTATTATTATTATTATTAAAGGGTTAAACAATACTAACAATTTATCAGCTGCAGGTTGAACAATCTGTATGTACGACCTACTCATTAGCATACTCACTTGAATTTCACTGTTGTTGGCTAATTCCATCATAGCGTAGGTCAGGCCCATTGCTGTGGTATCGTGGCCCTGTTGAATAGTATAGTATAATAATATAGATAATATATTGTGAAAATAATAATGTATCGTAATTTATTTTTCAATTTCTCAGACCTCAAACATGAAAGTGTCCACTTCTTCCTGGATTCCTTCTTCATCGATTATTCCGTGTTTTTCTGCAGATATCAATAAATCGAGCATTGCCATCCTTCGTTTGTGAGGGTTCACTATATCGTCCTCACTCACTTCATCACTTGGTATTTTGAACCCGTGTTTCTCGATATAAGTCCTCCGATCTTCTATAATTTTTTTAGGGAAGTTATGAATAACTTTTAACACCTCATTTTGCCTTTTGCCTGCTTTAGTGATGTTGAATAATGAGTCAAAAACTAACCAGCAGCGGGCTATTCGGTAAATTATGAGTTGTCCAATCTCATGGATAGCGCTCTTGTATGATATTCCTGTATTATCTTCATCCAATTTCGTTCCCATAGCAGTTTCTGGAAAGCAACAGCTATTTATGCTAAAAGTGCGGAAAGTGGAATTTTTTTTCACGAGACGAAACTTGTTACTATGCATTACAAAACAAGAACGTCCGATTAATGTACTTAAGATAAATTAATTATTTCGTGTACCAAGTATATATAAAAAAAGATCAAGTGCAGTCGGACTCGCGCATGTAGGGTTCCGTACCACCGTACAATGTTAGGGATGGTGTGGAGTGAATAGTTTGGATTTACATAGCAAAATGTTGTTTACAAATTTATTGGTGCGGCTACTTTTATACTCCATTGCATTTATTTCTTTGTGGTTTAAAGATAAATAAAAAACCTTGGCAATTCCGGGTAGGTTTTATTGTAATCTTTGGGTTAAGTTCCTTCTATATTCTGTATTTTTTCTTAATTTTTAGACTGTAGTTTCGGAGATAAGGAGGGGAATTGTCATTTTTTGCACGTTATTGATCATAACTTCTGAAGTTAATAAAACGTAACTTGAATTATGTTGCGGTTATCAGGATAAGTATTTATGCAGAAGATTTCAAGACTATCTCTTATAGTTCCTGAGAAAAGTGCCTGTGACAGACGGACGGTTCCTCCTTGAGATACGGAACCCTAAAAGTTCACTCCACTGCTCAGAAATATGGCGAAAGATAGTCTGTAATAGGGCCCCAAAACAATATATAGTTAAACAGACCACAAAATCATTTCTGGCCTGTCTGAACAGGCCAGAACAACATTATTGGCTTGCTTGTTATGATTCTGTCACAAGTCAACAGACAGTGCCTCACGTAGATGAACGAATTTCTTTGGCACTTCTTGCCATATCGATAAAAGCGTGCAAAATGCCTTCGCGTCGGTAAAAGCGTGCTTGGCTTGTGCTGTTAATTGCGGAAGATGGTGGACTCCGCCAGTGGGAGTTCAAAAACTACCTTATCTAAAAATATTTTCTGTACAATTAATTTTATTTCCTCGCAGTAGTCATAAAAAAAGCACTGTGTTTTGTCTCGGCCAAAAGTGCAGTAGATGGACTCGTCTCTTAGAGGTTCTCGCCTGCGGCTTGGCCCTAAATCTCCTCGTCCATCAATTGCTCACTTTCCAGCCTCTACACCAATTTACTATTAAGGCAGTCATATCAATTCAATTGACAATTGATGACGTGATAAGGATAATTTACGGAATAAAAATAAAAATCACTTTACACCTTATCTACTATTAAGTTATGTATGACGATTTGTATGCAAGGCATTGTGCTTCTTACCACAAATAGTGTTAAGCGTTAAATCCGACATAATGGATTTCACGTCAGATTTCTCTTGTTTAGTCTCGTCTTCCAGTTTCGATACGAGTCGCCGGCTGTTTTCTTCCAAGATGCCCATGAAATGTTGCAATATGGAGAAATGGAAAGCTGGTGTAATAATCTTCCTTCGCACTTGCCATTTGCTATCTTTGCTCAGGAGCAAGCCGTCCCGCAGCCAGGGTCTCAGGAAATCATACAGTAGACTTTTCTCGTTGTATTTTGGATTCGAAATTATCACCTTAGACATCAAGAGTATTAATTAGAGAATCATCGCGTTCAGGTATCAATTATCATCATCAGGAGAATCATCCGGTAATTCAAAAGGTTCGTGTACGCCGTCCTGTTGATGTAATCTCTTAATATATATTCATAACAAGTCTGACTTACCTCAATGTCTTGTGGGTTGTAAAGATTTACGACACCATATGGATAGATCCACAGTCTGTTCATATCTTTGTAGGTGCTCGCCCATCTTCTTAGTGTTTGAAATAATTCCACTGAAATATTTGAGTTTCAGTCATTCATTAAACTAATATTAATACAATCTAGTAATAATAATGTATCTTAGTGCTGATAGATAGATAACCCTATTTGATTTTCAAGATGCCCTATTAGGGCCTCTGACACAGCTGTACGACAACAACTGGCGACGCCAAGTTTCTCCGGCCCCCTTGCACAAAGGAGGGCCTTGTTTGGGTTTTGCTAACATGCCGAGCTAACATGTAAGCAAAAAAACCAAAAAACGGGACCTTCTATGTGCCTCTTAGTTCTCACCTTAGAGGGGTAAGGACTTTTAGTATGTTTTTCAAAGTAATAAGTCAAAACAAAGTTCTGAAGCCAAGGTTTCTGCTTTCGACTTTTCCATCCACAGTCATTCGTTTCGGAAACTACGAAGGCGACTCGAGATGATACTGATACGCAAACCTACGCGTCTCACAAATATTTAGCGACGATCAAGCGACACGTTCTAAAGCTTGATTTACACAGGGTAAGTAACTGACTCCAAACGCTAACCTATCGGTTATCGACCGATAAATAAATTTGGGTCACTGCGTGTTTATTTTCTGTCGTTTATCCATTTTCTTATCAAAACTCGTTGTTCTTGCAAATTTGCTCTCAGTTTTTGTCCACTCTTCCAACAGCAGATTGGAAAATTGATTTAACAAATAATTTAATCGTTGTAAATTATGCTGTTTTAGCCGATCCATTTTTCGCCACTGATTTCAGACGCTGAGTATTGTCAAATGCCCACCTTGAAAGGGCTATTCCTCTTAAGGGAGACACTTCCCAAATCCCATAAAAATATACAACTAAATATATGGTTTTCGCCTAAATCTTGCTATTATTGCATATTCAAAAAATGATCTTAACAGAATATTGATATGGTTCTTGTGTTAAAAAGGAATATTTGAATACCTTTGAATACAGAGGTATTCAAAGTATTTTAGTAAGTAAGTAGTAACTGTATTTTTTTTTATTAATAGAAAAAAACTCACAATTTCCTACCGCAGCGACTGACGTCACAGCCATGTTGAAGTGTGAGCTGATATAAAATTTATTTTAATATGGTTGTGTCTTAAATTATAACCACCACGAATCGAATTTCAAATTTTTCCGATACAAGCGCCTTAAATAACCCTTAAGAAATTACCATGACTACTTATGCTTCTAAACAGTGTCAGTACTCACTCGGTGCCAGCACTGATGCCTGTTACTGACCCATATAGCTATGACGTGATTTTATGTGATGCTTGCTGCGTATGAGCACAGAATACTTAATTTGGGGGCTAAGTATGTTTCATAATTAGAGACAACCGGCGGGGTCATTACTATTACGTATCTTGCAAACAGAAATCAATCGACAATAATTGCGCAATTTCTGCTGTCAATAGTCCCCATGGCGGAGTGTAGCAAACGGTCAATAACCCCGTGCTGCTTCTAGCAAGCAATCACAAAACTAAAAAATGAATTGAAGTTGCAAGGGTTGCAACCTTAGGGTATTTTCCTAAGATTTAGTTAGGTGATCTTTAGGGTAAAAAAAGAATTATATATATTAGATATTGTGGTACATCCTTAACCATGATAAAATGCAATTTATCCGTAATATAACACCCAGCAGGCTATAGATCATTACAATTACAAATTATATCTTAATTGTACTCAATACATACATTGTATTACACTTAATACAATATAATGTCAAATTTAGTTAAGTATATTTGTAAAAGTAGTTAAATACCTAAAAAATTGTTCAATTCAATTTGTGTTTTATTCTTAAAATAAATGTTTGGGGGAAAATATTTTGAAAATTGACCAATTTAGGAAAAATACACGAGAAGTTAAGGGAAAATCAAATACAGGGGGTGGCAACACTGGTTGTAACTAGCAGAAAGCAAACGGTTAGCGAGCGATCGCTTTAAATAGGTAATACTAATTTGGTTTGACATATAGCAACCGGCTCAGATCGGCTATGAGATGACAGAGCGCGATCACTGCGCAATATTTGCTGATTGCTGAATTTAAGGTAATAAGCCCGCGCGGGTTGAACTGGCTTTAAATATAGCTTGAGTCAGCTCCGGTCAGTCGCAAAATCGTTAACCTAAACAAAACCTACTTAAAATAGAGAATGAACTTGTAAGGCGAGATGATTATACACTAAACACGATTTTCAGCAGAGTCTGAATCTAAGATCGTAACCTTCTAAATGCAGACTTAAGTCAATATTTACCTGGAGTGGCAAGATATTCCAAACAGTTTCCAAAAATAAATATCCCACATGGACCCGGCATTCTCCAAAATGCCCTTGATCTTGATCTCCGATTCAAGAACCATTCCAAAACATACAACGCAATAGGTATTGAAATTATAATCAACAACATGGTTTTTGAAACACTTTCTACAACGAGTGATGTTACCTACGCATAGGAGTAACAAAAGTGAGTTAATTAATGGTAATATTCATCATTCATTGATTATAATTAGGTAAACGCCACACACAATATGTATTGTTGGACAATGTATAGTGCATTAGTGCACAGTTAATATACTAGAGGTATAGTGTTTACTATCTTATCTACAGTATGTATAGAAACAAACATCAAACACAACACCTTATCTGAGACTGACCAATGACGGACATTGATTGAATGACCGCCAAGCCAATCGCCTGTGTGTGCGCGTTCAACGTTAAAGTAAAGGTGTCCTGCTTTGTAACTAACTTCGTGTTCCGAAATGTTAAGTCAAGCAAGGCCGGTCGTACTGTGATGACCTCTGTGGTGCAGCGGTTGTGGCTCTGCCTACCATGCGAGAGGTCCCGGGTTCGATCACCGGCTGGGGGTAAAGAAAAAAAAACCCGGTCTTGGATGTTTACATGTGTGTGACGTCGCTGTTTCTGGTTTCCACGACATAGGGTATCCTAGTGTGGGCCCAGAAACAATGTATGTGCCATACAACTTATTGCGCAATGAGTTGTTGTTTAAGAAGATTTGATAGATGTCACATACGTATCTGAAATGAATAGTCCCAATGCCGAATTGCTGATCACTATGAAACAAATTTGCCCTGAAAGATTGAAAAACTTGATAGTTGAGAGGCAAGTTCAGAAAATCCAAAACTTTATTAGGAAAAAAATATGAATAAATACCTTTTTTGGGAAAACTTATCAAAATATGGATCTCTACTAACTTACTATTCAGCAGTAAAACCGTACTTCACTACTTATCTCCTTATTCGTGATACAAATCTTTGTATCACGAATAAGGACCTCAAGGAATTGCAGCGTCGACGTTACTTTGTTGACTTATTTGGAGGACCGAGATGTCCAAAAGCACCATCCATCGACAACGGCGGTCAATATTATCTCTTTTCAGGAGGTCAACATCGGAGATCTCACACAGTCTTACTCTTAGCCACACCAAGGCACAAAACCTCGGCATATGAGCAAACCTTCAGGTTGCAGGCGGTCCGACTGTGGAACGCACTTCCTTGCAATGTCCCACTCTTTTCTCTTTCAAAAACCGGGTAAAAGAGCACTTCCTCTCTCTTTCATGATAGAAGTGATAGTATGTATATTATTACTTTATGTACAGGTTTATGTATATATTGGTACTTATTTAGTAGTTTGGTATATAGGTATTTTATTTTCCATATTTTATAGATGTTTGATTTATTATTTATTATAGATATGTTATTAGATATTGTGCACTGCCTACCCTTTCATGGTAAATTTTCCTATCATGCCTTGGTTTGCTGGAAGAAATCTCTTTTTAGAGATAAGCTCGCCTTTGTACATATGTTTTCCACAAATGTAACTTTTTATTTATCTTTGTGCAATAAATAATTATGAATTGAATTATGAATTGAACATTAGAGGAAATACCTATAAGTATAAAACAGTCAGATGACGGTAGTTATCGGTTAGGCTAATATAGGAAGGAAGTTTGGACAGGGGAGGTAATGTGATGGGAGAGCAGAAAAAATGTTTCATCATGTTTCCTGATATTCTGTTACATGTGTTGTTGGTTGATTTTCTAGGTTCTGTTATGCTGGGTTTCCGGGACCTGGTATATTCGATTTGAAGCGGCCCTATCTTCATCCCTATTGTGAGCTATTTCCATCCAGTAGCTAGGATTCTTTTCGTAGTATTTAATATCGTGTTTGAAGGGAGTCTTTCCAAGGTATATAGGTGGGCCGACTTTCTTCTTTCTAGTTTCGTAGTTCAGGGCGGCGTGGAGTATGTGTTTTTGGGGGTCTTAAGATATGTGTATAGTAGCACATTCTGTGATTTTTTAATCGTTTGGTTATTGTTTTCCACTGTACGATGTCATGTATTTTCCTATGTCTGGGGTGGTTTTCGGCTTTAGCGAGCATGTCACACAAGATCATGCATTCATATTTTCTTAGTCTTGAGCGGTTCGCTTTGGCGAGGGCTGCCACTTTTAGTCCATATGAAATGCACGGTGAAATAACCATTTTGTATAATAAGCGAGCTATTTTCCAGTCCATATTAGTCTTATTTACAACGTGTATTAAGGCTTTAGAGTTGCATAGTGCTTGTTGACAACTTTTCCTTATGATGTCTCTCCTGCGACGTCCTGCAGTAGAGATATTTTATATCCGTTACCAGTCGAATTGGAACTTTATCCAATACGATGAACTCTGGTCGTTGAGAATCAATGCGGTCTCTTATTAAAATTTTAGTTTTTGTGTCATTTGTTACAAGCCCTACTGTTTTGAGCAATGTTTTAGGTGGGTTACGATTTGGATGAGATGTTGAAGATTTTGACCTACAATGATGAAATCGTCCGCGAAGGAGAGAATAATGGGTAAGCTTATTTCTTCGTCTTGATCCAGTTTTATGTTGGGGATTTCATCTTCCAATGTTCTGAGGACTTCGGCCATTAGGATGGTAAATAGTCTTGGTGACAGTGGACACCCTTGTTTGAGCCCATGCCCTTTATTAATACATACGCTTTGCTGGCCGAACCATTTGATACAGGTGCCCTCATTCCTAAAGGCTTTAATTACCCTGTTAGTTAGGATCTTATTTGTCCATGGCAGGAAAATGTCACTTAGCGCAGTTAGGTTAATTGTATCAAATGCTTTCGCAATGTCAAGGGCTGTCGTCGGTGGATCTATTGCGTAGAAAAGCTACTTGGTAGTTTCCGAGTTCCTTTATTGATACGTCCAGTTTCTTGTATAGGTATGTGGCATAGATTCGATATCCTGTATTGCATATTGTGATTCGGCGATAATCGTTGGTGTCTTGCGGGTTTCTGGTTTATGGAATAGGTACTTGTACTGTTTCGTTCCATGGGTCCAGTATATTATAGACGACCTCTGTGGCGCTGTGGTAGTGGTTCTGCCTACCATGCGAGAGGGCCCGGGTTCGATCCCCGGCTCTCTATCCCCAGATAGAGAAAAAACCAGGTCTTGGATGTTTATATGTATGTGATGTCCCTGTTTCTGGTTCCCTCGATACAGGGTATCCTAGTGTGGGGCCAGAAGCAATGTATGTGCCTGTATATAAATGTTTATGTGTATTATCTCTCCATGCTGTTTTCATTGTTTTCGCGATGATCATTAACAGTTGGTCCGGTATCCCTTTGTGTTTCGGCACTACCTGGTCCGTACCAGGTGCTGTTACGTTGCGCATTTGGCAAATTATTGTTTAATTTCGGATATCGACGGGCCGTTATCAAATACTCAGTCTCTGTGGGATCGTTGGCGTAAGGTCTATATTTGGGCCTTCTGACTTTTTTAGTTCCTGTTCCCAGCGTGACTTTGGAATGTACCGTTGATTTTTCAGCCGTCTCGCTTGTAGTTGGTGCTTTCTATAGATGTGATATAGTATCTGCATGCGTTTGCTTGGGTGATTTTTACCTATCCCGTCAAAGAATCGTCGGCATTTTTGTTGTTCTTCTGTCTCTTTAATTATGTCAAGGAGTCGTCGCCACTGTTTGAGATGTCTGTTTATGTGGGGCTCTGTTGGATAATAATAATAATAATAATAATAATAAACTTTATTCAAGACAGTGGGTGTACAATAATTTATAACAAATTATAGGCATATGGGAGGTGTCTGCTTCCAAAGCTAGGCTAAAAATTAACCTGTGTTTATGGCACGCAGGCCCGTTCCTCTTCCGAGGTTAATAAGGAAAGGAAATGGTTACAAAACAATTTGAAATTTTAAATAGGGTAAAATAAAGCTTAAACTAACATGCAAATATGGATAACGTTTGTGTATGTGTGTGTGTGTGTGTGTGTGTGTGTGTGTGTGTGTGTGTGTGTGTGTGTGTGTGTGTGTGTGTGTGTGTGGTGTGTGTGTGTGTGTGTGTGTGTGTGTGTGTGTGTGTGTGTGTGTGTGTGGTGTGTGTGTGTGTGTGTGTGTGTGTGTGTGTGTGTGTATTACGCAGGAAAATGGGAATTTCTATACCCTTGAATTACCAAAAAGGGTGAGAGAAGATTCTCGGTTTCATCATAGGAAAGCGATTTTAGGTAATCAGTCAATTTTAGATTGCATTCATGGTATGATATGTGATGAATGGGTAAGATTTTGTTAATTTTGTTGTAAAGATAGTGACCCAGGTAGGCATTATGACGTTTAGTGAAGGTAAGCTTTGGGAAGGGGATATGACAGATTCTATTCTTAAGACGTTTCAAGATCGGGTCGTAAGGTGTAATGTGGTGTTGAAGAAGGTTAGTCTTTAATATAAAAAGTTGACGGACCGTGAGAACGTCACATAGTTTATAGAGCTCGGCTGTGGGGAAGTGAATTGGACGTTTTGTTGCTACTTTAAGTACACCTCGTTGTGCAATTCCAAGGGATTGCAGAAAGGTTTTAGCTGCTCCACCCCAGCAGGGGATACAATATGTGAGAATGGACTGAACTAGGGCGTGATATGTCATTTTAATAATGTGGGAAGAAGCAACATTTCTGATTGATTTGAAAACATACATAAGTTTACGTAGCCTAGAAGTGAGAGTTTCAATGTGAGTTTTGAAGGTTAAATGTTTATCCAGGACAATGCCTAGATATTGTATGGTGTCGGTTTGAGCAATATAGGGGCATACACAATTTGGACGGTTGGAAGGTAGATGACAGAAATGTGCTTTAATGATTAAGTTTGTGTAACAGAAAAGGGTATGAATTTAGTTTTGGAGGTATTGAGAGTTAAGGAGTTAACTAGAAGCCAGTTATGTATGCTGTTAAAGCCCGTCTGGGCTATGATTAGTAGATCAGTCCAGGTATTAGCATCAAATAGGAGGACAGTGTCATCGGCATAAGTAATAATGGAACCGTTTGTGAGGGATATGTTACATAGGTCGTTGATAAAGACAAGGAAAAGGATCGGTCCTAGGATACTACCTTGAGGAACACCATAGGATATCTCTAGCTCATCACTAAGACATTCGCCTATTTTTACAGTCTGTAATCTCTCTGTAAGGTAGGAACGGAAAAGATCAAGTTGGGTGTCTCTGACTCCTATTGAGGAGAGCTTGTTGAGAAGAGCGGGGATAGGAACAGTATCAAAATCCAAATCTAGAAATATAGCTAGTGTTTTTTTATTATTATTTAAATGATTGACTATTATATAATAGTTAATACAGTTGTTAATCGGAGAACAGCATCTGTAGTGGAGATGTGGCGACGAAAGCCAAATTGATGTGGGGAAATTAAGTTATTATTTTCAAGATAGGGCAGAAATCTCCAATTTATCAGGCGTTCCAGAATTTTGGAAAGAGACGGAAGAACTGCTATTGGACGATAGTTGTTAGGGGAGGACCTATCTCCGCTCTTGAAGATTGGATGGATGATAGCCTTTTTAAGAGCACTGGGAAAAACGCCATGTTCAAAGCAGAGATTGAAAATATGGCTGAGAATAGGAGCCAGTTGGTTTGAGTACCGTTTGAGGATAACAGACGAGATACCGTCCCAGCCGGTGGCAGCGTGTGGTTTTAATGTCCGGATTGAGGTTATTATTTCATCTGGGTCGGTGTGGATGAGAGCAAAAGAGGAGGTTGTTGATGGAAGAGATTGTGTTTGAGATATTCGCGCAGATTGGGAATTTTTAATTAAATCATCAGCTAGGTTCTTTCCTATATTTACAAAAAAACTATTAACATTGTTACAGGAGACTTTCGACGGCAAGGATGATAAAATTAACTGAAGAGGGTATGGATTTGGGTTTAGTAGTATTTGATATTTTTTTAATAGTATTCCAAATAAGTTTTGAGTTTTTCCAGCTTTTTGAAGTTCTGAGGATTCGAATTGTCTCTTAAGTTTCTTTAGTAATTTTGTACAAAAGTTTCGGTATCTTATATATGTTGTTTTGAAGACTTCATTATTCGGGTTTATTTTTTATTGTCTGTGTAATCTATCACGATTACGGATACAACGTAGTAAACCGGGGGTAATCCAGGGTTTTTTAATTGTGTGCTTCCTGGGAATGTTTTTGGTGGTGGTATTGGTAGTTATGATATTAGATAGGGTGGATATTAGAACGTTTGTGGCGGTTTCGGGATCTAACATGGAAAATATAGGGGTAAGATCCGACTTTTCAAAATCTTTGTCTAAGTTATTGTAATTTATTGTTGAAGATAAAGTGGGTGATAAGTTTCTGGTGGGTTTTAGGTCCAAGGTAAATAAAATTGGGCAGTGATAGGTTGGATTGGTATCAAGGATTATGGTTTGTGTAGGTAGACGTGATTTCAGTATAATGTCATCAAGACAGCTATTTTCTCGGGTGGGTAGGTCGTGTGCTGGGAGAAGACCGTAGTAGGTTAGTCGGTTTAAATAATTATGCGAGCTGGCATCGAGCGCCGCGGGTGTTATGTCTACATTTATATCGCCGGCAAGGATAACAGATCTAAAGTTGGACAGAGATGAGATTATTTTGTCGAGAGCATTAAGAAAATTGTCTATGTTAATAGTAGAGGGTGAACGATAAATACAAATTCCACACAGATTTAGTTCTTCGGACGTATGGGGAAGGTTGGATTTTAAGTACACAACTACACCGTCGTTTTGATTAAGGTGTGTATTTGTTTGAACAGTAGTATAGTTATTGAGCGTGGGAATTATACTGTTTGATAAGCACGATAGCCAACATTCAGTAAAAACCAGAATGTCACAGCTGATGTTTAACCTAGATTGGAGTGTTAAAAAGTTGGAAAAGTTACAGTTTATAGATCGTATATTAAGAGACAATAGCTTTAGGTTATTGTTATTAATAGGTATAACGGAGTGCACTAATTCTGGTGTACATTGGTGCACGGTTGATAAATTGAATTGGTCTAGGTTGTGAAAGAAATCTGTTTGTTTATTAGCCATTTGAAAGGTAAGCATCTAAGACATGGTATTGTTTGGAAAGGTTGTATTTAGTGCGGTGCTGTTGGGGATTTTGGGGAATTAAAGTTTCTAGAAAAATAACAAGTAATTGGGTTAAGAAAAGGTAAGTATTGCGGGGGAGTGAAAAAATAACAAATAAATAGGGGTTGCCTATTGTACCGGCTGGATTTAAATGCGTATACATTAGTGTTTGTGTGTTGTTGTTTTGGTAGGTGTGTGTTTGTATGAGGAGTTTGTATAATGGTGTGGTGAACTTAAAATTAGGGATGAAGTGTGAATTTATACAATCAGCAATGAGAAAAATCCAATAATGGAGATATTTAAATTACAATGTAGCTTAAATAGTCATTCCGTATTTAGGTTAGTTAGCGAGTTTAGGTGTGTTTCACTTTTGATCTGAAAATAAGGGTTGTCTATGTTTTCTTTAACAAATATTCTGTCATTTGTGGTCCAGCAGAAGTTGTAGTGGCTTTGTTTGATGAAGTTGCGGGTTAGGTAAAACAGCCGTTTTGATGCTGTTTGATGCTTCGACAAAAGAGGACCCCTCAAAACATAAGAAAATTTTACAAAATAAGCAGGGGTTTTCTGGCAATCAAATGAAAAATACTAGGACAAAGGGTAAGCCCCACTTAAATATTTCCCATCAAAACATGCAGGGGCTACCTGGGAAAGAACTTGTATTAGAATTATTTCTTAATCATTCAGACACCGATGTTATTTGTATTACAGAACACTGGTTAAAGGAAAATATGATGTCTTTTAACATAAATAATTACAAAATTGTCAGTTGTTACAATAGAAACACTGCCGATAGAGGTGGTTCTTTAATCTTAGTAAAAAATAATATTAAGGTGAAACAACGGAAAGATATTCTTGCACTTAATGTAGAAAGACAAATAGAGGTATCCTGTGTTGAGTTGAATAGCCATATTATTGTTTGTGTCTACAGACCTCCGAGAGATGAAAACGGCCATGGCAATTTTGAAATGTTCGAGAAAATTATGGAGGATGCCCTCGTTATACTTTGTAATAGCAGAAAAAAGTTAATTATTTGTGGTGATTTTAATGTAGATTTGCTTGTAGATACAACATTGAAACAACGATTAATAACTCTGTTAAAATCATTTAATCTATGTCATATATTTCTAGAGCCGACTAGAATTACACTTACCAGCCAAACTTGCTTAGATAACGTATTTTGTGACTGTGCATTCACAAGTAAAAATGTTATTAACTGCTTACCCTCCGATCACAGTGGTCAAACAGTTTCATTCACAATTGCCAGTAAAAATAGGACTGATCCATCATTTTATAGGCCTATTACATCCCATAGACTAGAGACGTATATGAAAAAGTTAGGTATAAATTTGCCAGTACCGGATTTTGATGAACAGAACCCAAACAAAATCTACTCAGACTTCTTCAGCATTATTCAGACAGAATTCAATAAAGTTTTTAAATTAAAGAAAGTCAGTGACTACAACGGTAAATCTAAATTTAATGACTGGGCAACGTTTGGAATTCGTAAAAGTAGAGTTATCTTATATGACCTTTATGAACAAAAAACCTATAACTTTGATCGAAAATTTCATGACTACGTTAAAAAATATTCCAAAACTTTCAAGTTGGTTTATAGAACTGCAAAAACTTTACACATTAATAGAAAAATTCAAAATTCAAATAATAGAATGAAAACAGTTTGGCAAATAATAAACCGCGAAACTGGCAAAGTTATACCAAGGGACAATGATTTCTGCCAAAAGATAGGTGATGATGTTGTTAAATCAAGCGCTGATGTTGCTCGAGCTTTTGAAACATTCTTCACCAATGTACCCTTACTCACAACAGACCGTCTAAATTCATCTCCATATGAAGCAGAGACTTTATTAAAAAATAACACAGTAACAGTATATTTAAAATTTCATCATGTATATCCCCAGGACATTGTCAAAACGTTTAAATTACTTAACTTAAAAAATACGGAAGACCTGTGGGGTATATCAGTCAAAGTCATTGGTTCAGTAATTCTAGTTATAGCCCCACACTTAGCTTATATATTCAATAAATGTGTTGACGATGGGGCTTTCCCAGACCTCATGAAACACAGTAAACTGATACCTCTGTTCAAGTCGGGAGATAAGGGTGATCCTTCAAATTTCAGACCAATATCTGTTCTTCCAACACTAAGTAAAATATTTGAAAAGATTATACTCAATCAAATGCTCTCACATTTCAACCGTACAAAACAACTCCACGCCAAACAATACGGTTTCTTATATCTCATATTTATTCTGCATGGGAGGCCGCACAGGATGCTATCGGAGTTTTTTGCGACCTGTCGAAGGCGTTTGATTGTGTTGATCATAATACGCTATTAATTAAATTAAATCATTATGGAGTTAGAAATAAAGCGTTGGATCTACTAAGATCATACCTAAGCAATAGAATTCAAAAGGCAGAAGTTAACGGCGTAAAATCTGATGGATCGGGTGTTAAAATGGGCGTTCCACAAGGTTCCATATTAGGCCCTTTCTTATTCCTGGTATATATTAATGATCTGCCTTACATGGTGGAGAAATTAACTGAAATAGTGTTGTTTGCTGATGATACTTCACTGGTCTTCAAAATTGAAAGACAAAAAGGAGAATTTTATGATGTTAATGGTGTATTGTCTTTAACCTTGAATTGGTTCACAGTTAATAATTTATTGTTAAACGCTGGTAAAACCAAGTGTATCAAATTCTCACTTCCAAATGTCAGGCAAGTTGAGACCAGTTTAGTGTTAGACAACAGCACGTTAGAATTAGTAAATTATACGAAGTTTCTTGGAATAAACATTGAAAGCAAATTGCAGTGGGGACCCCACATAGATAAATTGGCTGGTAAATTAAGTTCTGCGGCTTACGCTGTTAGGAACATCAGACAAAGCACGGATGTGGCTACATCTAGGCTAGTATATTTTAGTTACTTTCATAGTGTGATGTCCTATGGCATCTTGTTGTGGGGGAAAGCAGCGGATATTCAAACTATTTTTATTTTACAGAAAAGAGCTATTCGAGCAATTTATAATTTAAAACGAACAGACTCTTTAAGAGAGCTTTTTAAAGAAATTGACATTCTAACTACTGTTAGTATGTCAATTTAGCTACTGCTAGTCAATTTATTTTCGAAAATATAATGTATGTACGCAAGAACCTTACAACATTTTCCAAACTTAGCGATAGCTGTAATGTTTACCTAAGAAATAATCACAGACTATGTGCGCCCCGTTTTAGACTCGCGAAGGTTAGCAATTCTTTCAAGTGTCAGTGCATTCTCTACTACAATAAGATACCTCTGGAGATTTTGAAATTGCCATTTGAAAAATTTAAAAAGCATGTTAAAGCGACTTTGTCGAAAAAGGGATATTACAATGTTCAAGATTACTTAAATGACAGGACTGTATGGGGTTAATCTGGCTCAACACAGACCTTGCTGTTAATAATTTTGTAATTATTTATTCCAGCTTATTAAATAAATATAAATCATAATTGTATTAGTTAAGCACAACCTATTTTTAAAAGAGATCTAAAAATCAATCTGTGGGAGTTTCTACGCCCTTCTTCTCCCACAGTGGTCCAATGTAGAGAAGAGGCAAAAAATGACGATTGACGTAATAAAGTACTTTTGAGTTTGAGTTTGAGTTCGCTGTGGTCAGAAGTTCATCTACGAAGATCGGTGAAGCCAAGATGAGTGCTATTCAGTTTAAATTCTTTTTCTTTATTTTTGTTAAATTTTTTGGCCATGGCAAGGTACTGTGACTTAACCAGTGTGTTTGAAAATTCTACTGTGAGGGTTGAGGTTTTCTGTTCCTTTTTGGAGGGTCCTCTCGTCACGTCTCGAATATCGCTAGAGGAGTAGTCCAGATTCAAGGTTTTCGATAGTTGGGAAATTGTTTCGTACAACATTGCCTTGTTTTCCTTACTTCTTTTTGGTACGGCTCGAATTTCGATGGAGGTTTTTGTGTTGTGTCGTTGAAAAGAAGTTATTTTCTCTTGGATTGTGGTCAGTTCAGCGGCCATAAATTTGCGGTCAGCTTCCAGGTTAGATATTTGAGCATCGATTGTAGAAATTTGGTCAGATAAGAAAGACATAGTTTTTTGGATTTCTGTGTTGGTCGTCTCAATGTTAGAAGTTTGGACTTTTATATTGAGCATTTGGGATTCCAATTTATCGAGACGATCAGATTGACAAGACGTCATTGTTTGTATCATCGTTTTTAGTTCGCTGAAGTCGGATGGTTCGGATTCCTCAGAACCTCTGACGGGGCGTTTGGCTCTCTGGGTAATAAATCCTTCAGGGGAACTCATTTGATGGCTTGGTTCTTTTTCCAGGTTCATAAGGTCGTTTTCTGATCGAGAAGAGGTGGTTTTTTGTCCAGATGTAGGTGAACGGAGCATGTTGCGACGTTATGATAGCTTGATCGGCACAATATATTACGGTCAATCTAGGTCTATTTGATCGGCAAATTTAGTCCATAGCTGCGTTTTATTTGCGATGAATACGGATGACTCACACGACCGACGACGGCAGAAGCCAGGCACGATCGACAGCAGGGTAGTAGGAGCGAGATGAATGATATAAGTGAGTCAGTACCTCTCTTTACCGGCAAGCGCAGCGCTCAGCAACGGGGCAAGAGCGAGATGAATTATTTCAAACCTCTCGTTTCCCCGAGGGTAGCGGGGGGCCCCTCAAGTCGCACTCGCGATCACTGACGCACGGGCGCAAGCACACCAATTTAAGCTTTAACTAACTGATAATGCAAGCAAACTGTGATTAGATTAGTGAATAGTTGACTATTAAAATTAGCAAAAATAAATGAGGCAGCCGATAGCACGTCTGCTCACAGTCAAGTCTCGGACGGATCCCCACATAATCAGATTCCCACGGGATGCTCGACATGTTTTCGTCTTCCTGGGGGTTGATATTGTTGATCCCATGGGGATCCATGATGTCCATGGGGCTTAAAAAGTCTGTTTCACCCCAGATTATCTCGCGGTCTGAGATGTCTGGGTCGCTCCATTCGCCTTTGATGAAGTTGAATGTGTGTGATGTATTTCTTGATATTATTATGTGGTCCGATTGTGAATTCATTTTCCCGTTTGACCATGTGACACGATATGATTGACGGGCCATAGTGGTTTCTAATTTGAGATTTTCTCGGGTGCAAATGTCTAATAGGATTTCCGCTACAAGTTTCATACGAAAGAGATTTGTTCCTATTATGCCCTCGTTCCTAAATTCGACTGAGTCTCGTCGTAGCACGTGGGCACTGAAGTCGCCTAGCAACATTATTTCGGCTTTGTTTGGTTTCCTTTTAATGGTGTTTAGTAGTTTGGTGAACGCAATCGTTGCCGTCGTGTTTGAACTTGGGATGTGTGCATTGATTACGTATAGTGTATTGTTGGTGGACTTTATTGTAGCTGTGATGATTTTCATGTCACGTTTGATGTTGTGGATTTAGGTATTTTCCAATGATATTTGCTAGCCCCTGGTGCGATTTGCTAGATCTGCGTGATAAATACCAGAAAAAGTGTTTTGATTTAAGTGTGTCATGTTCGTTTCTTGAATACACGCGACATTTCTGTTTCTGTTATAGAGTTCAGAGTCGATCGTTTTTTATCTAATTTCGCAGACCCTCTAACATTCCACTTGGATATGGGCATGCATTCGCATGTGGTTTTTGCTTTATGTATGAAGGGTTGTTGCATAGCAGAGTGTAGCCGGTCATGTTGGGGATCTCATCCATTGGTGTCGCGGTTGAACCGCGGAGGTGGAGGTGGATGAATGTGTTTGCGGAGTGTGAATTAATATAGAAAGAAACTCATCTTAGTATTCGCCATTCATCGCATGGAGCATTGAGCATTTACCGATGACAATGTGCATTTACTTACAATTTATTACAATAATTTCAAGAGGAAGAATAAGAAAGATGATAAAAATCTCTCGGTTGAAAATAATTATCTCTTCTCCAGCTTGATGTAGATCGGGTGGTTGGGTCTGAGGATCAAGTCCATGATGAAAACCACGTCCTGAGGTCTGGTGACAGCACGAAGACGGTACCGGCGGACCACGGCCGAGATGGCTAGCTTCATCTCCATCATAGCGAATTTCTGACCTGGAATTATACATTTCGTAATAATTGTACGTAGGTCTTCGGTGGAAGATTTTAAAGTACTCCTTCAGGTCAGGCGTCAATATCTGTGGTTTAACCCGTGTAGTTCCCTAAGGACTATCCTTTTTCCATTTATTCCAGAGCGTTATCAGCCTGTTACAAACAGTAGTTTTCGAGTGAAAGAGTTGCAAACACTCATCCATCTGTCCTTTTTTCTCGTACCTTCATAAATCCAATGATAAGGACATGATAGGATTCCATAAGATGTTGCTTTATGAGCTGCGAGTTACTTTGAATCGTTTTAAAATTAATGTCAAAATGCATTGGAAATAGTAAAAATATTGAATTATAAAAGTTTAGGCTAGCTCTGATCTCTTACCAATACAGTTTCTCGGGCCAGCACTAAACGGGATGTACGCGTACGGGTGCCAGGTGGGCTTAGTGAGGAACCTCTCCGGTCGGAACTCCGTGGGCTCCCTGAACTGGTCGCTCCGTCGCTGAAGGTCGTAGATGAGGACCGTGCAATCTGTGCCAGCTGGTACGGCATGCTCCTCTAAAATTAGCATTAAGGATTTTGAGAATGTATTTGATGCATCGCATCGATGTCGGTTACTGAATGATGCTGTATAGACTATCCAAGGATCTATACTGGGACGTTTTTCTCAGCCCAGAAAATATCAGTGTTTGTCTTGCTAAAGAAATGCTTGCATATGCAAGTGTTAGTCACAAATCACTTACTTAATTTCATGGGTGTTGTAGTTTTTCTTGTAATAAAATGAACCGGTGGATACAGCCGCAGTCCCTCTTTAATGCAAGCCTCCAGATATTTCATCTGTGACAGGTCGCCCAGGGTAGCGGCTTGGTTATCTGATCCAAATATTTGACGGCACTCCTCTAGAATTTTGTCCTGTGAAGGGATTTTATTGTTAGAAAATCAGGAGATTTACTTCATCAACATAATGCTGGTCAATAAGTTTTACCTGGGACTCCTCGTGGTAGGCCAGCAACATAAAAGTCATTTGCAGCGCTGTTGCGGTGGTGTCGTGACCCTGTCAACAACTTCTTATTAGAACATAATGTAGTCTTGTTACTCTACGTGGAAACAAGTACGTGGACTTAAGGTACCTCGAACATGAAAGTATCTACTTCTTCTCCTATTCCTTTGGAATCGATATTTCCTTCCTTCTCTGCTTGTAACAGGAGATCCAACATAGCAAGTTTCTTCTTTCCAGTAGTTTCAGACATACCCTCTTCTTCGTTCTGTGTTGCCTCCAAAAAGTCATTATTTTCTTTATAAGATTCTCTTCTTTTGTCAACCACATTCTTTCTAAATGAACTCATGATGTTGACCACTTTATTTTGCATTATTCCTGTCGGTGTGATGTAGTACAGTAGATTGGGATACATCCACACTCTCTGTCCTCGGTAAACGACTAACCGTCCAAACTCGAAAATGGCATCTTTGTATTTTTTACCAATGCCTGTGTGTTCTTCGAGCTTGGTTCCCATTGCTGTTTCTGAAATAGGAACAATCTGATTACAATGGTTGGCATCGCTTTACTTATTGTAGGATCTTGTATATTTTTTCCAATTTTAATGATGTCTATCTAATGCCTATGGACTTTCATTCAATATAAATAAAAATAATATAATAGCCCATAATGCATGGGTGTAAGTGATTATGCTCACACTCTTACCACAAATAGAATGCAGTGTAAATTCAGTAATGTAGCCGGCCATGTCGGTCCTTGGTTGGTTGACCTCCATTTCGAGTTTGTCCGCGAACTTCTCACTATTCTCCTGTAGCACGGTGTTGAAATTTCTAAGGATATTGAAATGGAAAGCGGGAGTCAAAATCTTTCTTCTATGATGCCATTTCATGCCTGAGAACAGAAAAATATATAAAAGTGAGTTTGTAAAAATTCATGCGTTGGAAATAAAAAAATAAAAATGATGAGTTTTTCAAACTTTTGACCCTAAGGGCGAATAGCTAGAAGGCGGAATAAGACTTAACTCGTTTTAATTTTGACAACTTCATACAAATTTATATGGAGTTGTCGAAGTTTCCTCGAGTTTCGTCTTATTGCGCTTCCTTGCTAGTGGCACTAAGCTTTTTTTCTCAGGCATTAAATTTATAACATTAGAATTGAAAGCGTGAGGTGTGAATATCAGGTATTATAAGTTAAAATTCTTTTTCTCAAACATGTGCGGAAACTTTCATATTACGTTCGGAAAAACAATACGCAAAATATCAAAATAGCCAATGACTATAATCTTAATTTAAATAAAACCGGTCAAGTGCGTGTAGGACGTCCGACCCGCACACTAAAGGTATTTATAATATAAATAAGTATTTATAGTATAATAATAAAATATTAAATACTAGGTAGGACTACATTCAAGGCCGTACAATCGAACCATTGAAGAAGAGTTTTGTGTATCTAGTATGTAAATATTGAACTATGTACCTACTCAGGTTAACGAAACTCTTTGCTCATTGAAACCGGAATTGGATAGATATTTAGTAACTTAATTACAGAAATAAAAACAAATAAATAATAAATTTCACCAAAACAACATTCGGGTAACGAGCAGTATATAATGCATTATAGGTCTAAAAGTTACAATACCGTTACTCAGAAGTAAGCCATCTTTCAGCCAGGGTTCGATGAAGCCATACACAAACCCTTTACTATTATACTTCATTCCAGATATAAGAACCTGAAACAGATTTTATAAAAATATACATTCTATTATCTAATTATCAAAGTATACAATGATAGATTATCGAATTCATGAAATTAGAGCTGGCAATAATAATAGCCGCAGTGAATGAGAAGGCGGACGTGAATGAGAAGGCGGACGTGAATGAGAAGGCGGACGTGAATGAGAAGGCGGACGTGAATGAGAAGGCGGACGTGAATGAGAAGGCGGACGTTTACAAAATTCAAAAATAAAAGAAAGTATAAATAGAAGAAAAAAATATTCTCAAATGAAAACAGAAGAATGTTTTTAGTTGTTACGCTCAGCATTTAAATTATAATAGGTACTCGTAGTGAAGTGAAATAATATTTTAAGAGGTATTCATTATTAAAACTAGTGGCTCTGTGAGCTGTAGACCTCGCGAGTGACAATTTCTTGTTATAGCACACGCAAACTTATGAATGCACCTGTTTACGTATTTGGAGTATGTCAGTAGTCGCACCAATAACTTTGTAAACTACATTTTGCGGTCTTAAACCCAACCTTGTCTTTTCACTAATATAAAATTGTATATCCTGTTTCTCTCACGGTCTCTAAAAATCCTACACACATCATTCGTTAAAATCCGTCAAGCTAAATAATAAAGCGTCCACATCTCCGCAATTTTGAAAAATTTCCTAAAACTGAATCGACAAAAAACTAATTAATTATCGAACCTGCTCACAAAAACTCACGAGAATCAGTTGAGGAATGCGGCCTGTGGAGAATAACATCCGGACATACCAAAGCATTATTGCCCTGCTCTGAAACGGAGACACTTCGTCGCTTTGCTCGCTTGGTCAATTGATAGAAAATAGAAACCAAATGCTACTTTTAAGGGTTCCGTACCCGAAGGGTCCAAACGGAACCCTATTGCTGTCACTCACGCACATCTTCGTCCATCCGTCCAAGACTGTCACACGCAGGTTTTAGAGCCAAACGGTTGTAGCTACAAATTTTCACAGTATGTATGTATCTTGTTGATCCAACGCCAAATTGCCATTTTTTTATGTTTATAAAGGGGGTTTTCCCATACAGCTAAAGTGGGCTCGAAAAAAATTACCTGCCCCCATCGAGAGGGGTATCGTTGTTTAGTACTCGTAGATACACGCCGTATTTTTGTTTTTAAAATATTAGAAAACAAAGGAATGAAAAGCCACCACCATACTCAGTTTTTATTTCACAAATTTTGTAGGTACCGAAAAATTTTTAACTTCCCACTGACCAATGACAATGACCTTAAAATTTGGTAACAGTATTGATTATTTCCACAGACCAGATATATCTGGTCTGTGATTATTTCGTATATTTTACTAACAAATACTGATAAATCTGACTTTTTCTTTAAAATTTACACATTTTAGGCTTATGTTCTTCGCACGTTTAGGGTTCAGTCACAAATGTAGAATTTGTTACGGAACCCTAAATGTGCGAAGTCCGACACGCATTTGGCCAGTTTTAATGACTGGAATAGAATATAGATATTATAATATATCTATATCTAAGAACCTATGCTTAAATGTTAGTAACCTACCTCTACATCTTCAGGGTTGACAATGACGAGGAACTTTTTCGGCCCAATTTTAATTCTGAATAATTCTTGATATTTATTCGATAGGGTTCGTAACCAATAAAATAATTTTACTGAAACATATTTAAATAGCTTATTTAAAACAAAAACAGACCGCATTTGGTTCCAAAATCATTTCGAAGACATAGACACACCAGGATCTAATACCAAATCCAAAGCATTTTCCAACAAGGGAATGCCGCGCGGACCAGGAATCTGCTCGAAGTCTTTACTCCTCAACCCACGGTCCACAAACACCACAGTGATAACTACTAGAACTATTGACAATAACACCCAAAACATCGTTATAACACCCACATTGGTCGGTCGGGTTGGCCCTTTCCAATAAATACTAATGAATCACTAAGATTATTAATAGGTTGCTTTCATATTTATATGCCTTATCAGGATGTCAACAGTACATACAGCGGTACATAATTCATTATACTTATCATTATTGCCTACATAATGTTTGCCAGGGTTTAACGTACGCTAATCTTCCGGTCGCAGCAGCCAAGGTCTGGTGTCTGTCTGTTCACACAATGATCAAAATGTGGATATAACTCGATTCTACACTTCGACCGTCTTCATATTTAGGGATAGTATTCTGGAATATGTAAAGGCCCTCGAGGCCTCCGTCCCTCTGTGAAATACAGATCAGTTCGACCATGAGGAAGTTTCAAACAAGACCCTATGGCAACAGCAAAAGATGTCATGTCATACTTGTAAACCTCGGATTAGTCAGATTAGTTGATAAATGGTAGAGATAGCTAGCTTTATGCGTCAAAGTCCACAGAATGTGGACAGCGGGACTTAGAATGACACCTTCAGCTTACTTTTGGAACAGTTATTCGAATTGAAACACTAACAAATCTATATCTTAATATATAAAACAAAGTCGGGTTAGTTACACCACTTATACGTGGGCGCACTGTAAGTTTCCGGAATGAATATGAAAAAATACTATTAAAGGTACAAAATTAATTTATTGTTTTTCAAAATAATCTCCCTTGGCGTCTATGCACTTTTTCATTCGATGAAACCAGTTTTGAAAACTTTTGTGCCACTCCTCTGTGGTAACCTCTGAAACGTGTTTTGCATACTCCTCGACAGCCTCTTCTGGTGATGAAAATCGTTGACTGCGTAATTGGTTCTTAATTTTTGGGAACAGAAAAAAGTCACAAGGTGCCAGGTCGGGACTGTATGCAGGATGACTCATGAGTTCTACATTTTTCGCCTTCAAAAAGTCGTTTCTCTGTCTGGCCGTGTGAGAACTAGCATTGTCGTGGTGCAGGATGATACGGCGTTTACGGTTATTTTTACGGAGTTCGTCAATAACTTCCGGCAAACAAATGGTCGTGTACCAGTCACTATTCACTGTACGACGATTCTCTAAAGCAACAGTAGCCACGTGTCCAGTTTTATTAAAAAAAGAAGCAATCATCCGCTTAGATGCACTTTTCACGCGCGCCACTTTGGTTGGTTTCGGCTCATCTTGAAAGACCCATACGCTCGATTGCTGCTTTGTTTTGGGATCGTAGCAATAAATCCATGTTTCGGCACCTGTTACTATGTCCCACACCAAATTTGACGCACCTTCGTTGAATCTGGTAAGCATGGCACTGCACCAAGTGACGCGGTCCGTTTTTTGAGCCTCGGTCAAGTTGTGTGGGATCCACCGCGAGCACAGCTTTCTCACACCCAAATGTTTGTGTAGGATTAATTGTATTTGACTCATGCCTATTTCTAAGGATGCGCGAATTTCATGGTAGGTCACATGCCTGTCTGTTTCAATCATACGGCGCACAGCATCGATGTTTTTGTTGGTCACAGCGGTGGACGGCCGACCATCGCGAGATTCGTCACTGAGATTGATACGACCACGCTTGAATTCTGCAAACCAGCTATAAACAGTTGTCTTGCATGGTGCTTCATTGCCAAAAGCTTTTTCAAGCCGAGCGATGCTCTGTTGAGCTGTCAAATTACACTTAAAATCGTAGAAAATCATACTACGAAAATTTTCCCGAGTTAAATCCATGTTGATGCAGACACACAATTTTTTAAATGGCGCCACAAGGTAAAAACAAAAGGCAGTCAGATGAAACAAACTGCATTCTACAGCCAAAGAGTTCTATTTTCAAATGTTGCAATAAATTTTTAAATATTGTTTATGTAAGTGGCCAGTTCCGGAAACTTACAGTGCGCCCTATGTAACTCTTTTTTGTTGGAGGGGGAAAAAATCGAATTACCCATGCCCGCGAGTCAGGCCTCCCCTATGTCCGGATCGCTACACATTGAACGGGCATCAGTCTACGGACCAAATACAACCCCTGCGTTGGGTGTGTGGAGCAGTTATCATGAGATGTCACTGCTAGTCATGACGCACACCCGAATGGCAGATTAACTATTGAAATACCGAAAAAAATTCGGGAATTTTTTTACAGAAAATATTATTATACTTTCACACGCACATTATACTACGCGACCGTTACTCCGACATCGGTTGCGCAATCTTCACATTCTGGGCTCGAACCCACGTTCGGAAAAACTAGTATGTATACTAAATCATAACATTTATGTTACTACTCTGACTAAAATACCATACACATTAAGTTCAGGGTAAATGTTCAATTTAGAAGTCTTTAAAATCTCCATTTCTTTCACAGACTTGAATATAGGGGACCCGTCACCAGACACTCGAAAGTGTCGCTGTTTAGATGGTGCCCGTACTGGTAGTGAGCACGAACCTCTCTCAGTCGCGCGCAGACTGTGACATCCGATAGAGGTGTACGTATGACAAAATAAAAATTTGTCCTGCGTTGTTTACTGCTGTAAATCATGCGGGAGGCACAGTACAAAAAAAACAAGGAGTGACTTATCATAAGTAAGTAATATAATTTACAATTATTATTGGCTGCAAATAGCTAAACTTATAAATATTGTTTTCGATAAATAAAGTAACGAAAATCTATCATCCGACTGACGTAACTTTGTAGCGACGTTCTTTAGTATTATAAATCGATGTCTTATTTCACAGGATTTTGGTAGGTAAATGTAAATGTCGGTTCTTTGAGTCCAGCTTATTACCTAACTTAACCTTAGGAAACCTAACCTTAATTTTATCAAATATACTTTTTTATATGAATACTTTTATCTTGAAATCAAGATCCTCCTAGTCACTTTACTAACCTCTATCTGCGAGCTTACATCACCTTTCATAGTCTAACGGCAATGACAATTAATGTACCTATCTGAGTGGGTTAATTAATTATGTTTCAACTTTTGATTAATTGAACATCTAGGTAATTTTAGCTAGATTTTTTCCTGATCACCGATTAAAAGTCACCGTGTATTAGAGAGTTATCCGTAGATCAACTTTCCTAATTTTGTGTCTTTTCACCCCAAATTCAAATCACCCCTGATTTACGGAACGTGACGCAGTGACGCCGTTACAATTTTTCGTAACAACTTAGTTCCGACAAATTTCGACAGAGGCGCCATTTTTCTTAGCCTCAAAACAATATGGAGTTCAGTACGGGATGCCGTATCCTTATATGTATATTAATGATTTCTTTGCTTATTTACCTCGGAAGAGGCACGGGCCTGCGTGCCATAAATACAGGCTAATTTCTAGTCTAGCTATGACGCAGACAACTCCAACTGTACGCAAATTGTAACCACACGCCGTCAGTGGCGGTTTTCCAGGGGAGGCAACTTAGGCTGCGCTTCACCTCTCACTGTGCACCCTACCTACCACCTACATCAAAATACAAATACATAAATACACCTAGTGTGCGGTACAATATTTTTTTATTAATTAATCTATAGTATAAAAACTAGCCTGTTTCAAAATTGGATATCCTGCCGAAATTCCCGCGATCATCGCTGCACCGAAAACCATTTTTATTTTAGCCACCCGCGGCGCGACCTTCTGTACGTAGCCATAGCACACAATTTGCTTTGCCTATTTGGACTGCTGTAATTTGGCCGGCCGGCCGGCGGCTTAAGGCTGGATGTTTTAAAAATTGTCTACCGCCTCTATAGCATTAAGCAACAGAGATTTTACAAATTTAACGGACGAATTAGGAGAATCCTATTACCTTGTATCAGAGTCATTTTTTGATGAGTCCGGGTTAATCATTATCTTGGTACGAGGGGCAGAGAGGCGCCTTCAGTCGAGCGCCTAACGAAGGAAGGAGATATATTCGTTGTATTGGGTAGAGTGAGAAGACATGTCACACCGACGAGTCCCGAACCCCCAACCGAGACGGTTTGGCGTTACGCCAGAATCGCCATCACCCATCAGCAGTGCTGCAAAAGCTCCTGATTTACCAGGAGATTACATGATTTTAGGCCTAATCTCCTTGTCTACTGTTTTTTTTTTGTAAATTGAGAAAATCTACTGATATTTAGGAATTTTTGTTTGGCTTATGTTGGCTACTATTGGTTTCATCACATCATATCGAACGGAACGTATTTGTCAGGCGAGGTGACTGTATTAATGGTTACTAAGTCCATGATTAATGGTGAGTTTGACTTATTTACCTATACCATTCACGTTCGTAGTTTCGTATCTGTGGTGTGAGGTGTGATGGCGGCTCTTCACTTGGCCGTACTTGCTAAATACTCGTGTTGCCGTCCCTTTCGTTTTCTATGTCAAACGAAAGGGACGCGAAATGCACATTAAAATGCATGTGTTATTTGTGGTGGTTTTTGGTTTTTTCAAGCTTCACTAGCACATACACGCTACTTTTAATTGCACATTATGGGAAAAAAAGGTACTTAATTATCCTTCTGTTTTTTTTCTCTGTCTCCTGGTTTTTTTGCTAACCATCTCCTTTTTTCTTGCAGGTTAGAGTTTGCAGCACTGCCCATCAGTCGAAGACCGGACACGGCTGGCTATTGACGCGTTTTTATTCTTATAATTTGTAGGTAGGCCAGTCTCGCGGCAGTTCGTGCGTAATTTGTCATGTACCCAAGATTTGATATTGTAGCTTTATTACTAATAAGCCCGTTTGCATTGCGCAATGAATCGGAAAAATCTGATATCATTAAAACGTGTTTCCGCCCCTGTCCTGAATTAAAAAAATTGTATAAAAATGACTTAAAGAATGGTAGGAAAACGTTCGTCCGTTCATTTCAAAGCTCGTGTGGTATGATCGTTATATTTGGCTATGCGGAAGTACCTACTTGCAAAAATTGTATTTCTGGCCGTGCGTTCTTTTGAGCCGTCATAAATCTACATTTTCATTTAATGGATATTCGGATTTAAAAAATATATCGCGGGCTCTAAAAATTCACGATGAATCACAAGAACACTCCGAAAATTTTAAAGCGCTCAAAATGTTAGAGAAAAATGTTTCCATCATGGATGCAATTCGCGACCACGGGGTTTTAAGCAAGTCTCAGTTTAATGAGCGAGTAAGGAAAAATCGGAGACTTATGGTTAGTTTAATTGACACCGTAATATTTTTGTCTCGACAAGAGCTTCCGTTTCGTGGGCACGATGAAAGCGTGAATTCTTCAAATCGTGGTAATTGTAAAGAATTATGGGATTAAACATTAAAAAGAAACGTACCTCTAGCAACTCACGCTAACAGCATTTCAAACGTGTTTAAAGGAAATTCTAATGAAATTCAAAATGATTTAATTTCTAATGCAGCAAATATTTGACGAAATACACGCTTGAAGGTATTTTTCGGTTCAGGCTGATGATTATCTAATAAGTATGCTGACTATACACTTACACATACATCGTCACTTAAGTTATTAGACGTTAAGATCGGTGAAAATAGAACGTTTATTTTTAATATCTTTCTTTAACTATATCTTTCTTAAATTTTCCATAGTACGGAGCCCTAAGTCCGCAAGTATGACCCGCACTTGGCCATTTTTTCTATCGGGCGGCGCGGCGCCTCAGTAAGTATTGAGGGCCAAAGCCGCCACTGCACGCCGTATGATTCAAGGTAAAATAACCAGCACACGCGCAAACAACTTCTACGGCACTTGGACGCGCGCCTACATGATTCCGCGATTAATAAATAGTCTACCCACATATGTTATTAATTCTCTTTCACCAAATAATATTAATTATAGACTTAAAAATTATTTTTCCTCCCTAGTCCCTCCCTAACCCTGCCCTTACTTTTAAATAGTTCATGTGTTATTTAGTTTTGTAATAGTTAGTGTAATAATATTTATGTACTACTTACTCATATCAAATATTTAAGTTAGCGTAAGCACGGATCCTCGAACAAACCTACATGGTTTCTGTGGGTCCTACAGACTGTAAATTGTTTTTTTTTTCTTGTTTATAATAAATAAAATAAAAAATAAATAAAAAAAAACCATTTCCTTGAATAAATGTTTAAGTATATTATTATTTTTATTTTTTAATTTTAGGTTTGTAACACCGCCATCTTCCGCAATGGGCCATGCAAGAAAAAAAAGACGTACTACTTTTTATTTAATTTTGTGAAATTTTAGGCTACTTTATGAAACTGATTTGAACATTCGGATAATGGATGTCTTATAATTTGTTATTAGATATAAATTTGCCATTACCGGATTTTGATGAACAGAACCCTAACAAAATCTATTGTGACTTCTTCAACATTATTCAAACAGAATTCGATACAGTTTCTAAATTAAAGAAAGTCAGTGCCAACAACGGTAAATCTAAATTTAATGATTGTCAACATTTGGAATTCGTAAAAGTTGAGCTATCTTGTATGATCTTTATGAACAAAAAACCTATAACTTTGATATAAAATTTCATGACTATGTTAAAAAATATATCAAAACTTTCAAGTTGGTTTGTAGAACTGCAAAAACTTTACATATTAATAAAAAAATACAAAATTCAAATAATAGAATGAAAACGGTTTGGCAAATCATAAACCGTGAAACTGGCAAAGTTATACCAAGGGACAATGATTTCTGCTTAAAGATAGGTGATAATGTTGTTAAATCCAACGCTGAGGTAGCTCGAGCTTTTGAAACATTATTCACAAATGAACCCTTACTCACAACAGAGCGTCTTAATTCATCCCCACATGAAGCAGAGACTTTATTATAAAACAGTACTAGCATCAGTAACGTAGATTTTAAGTTTCATCATGTATATCCCCAGGACATTGTCAAAACGTATAGATTACTTAACTTAAAAAATACTGAAGACCTGTGGGGTATATCAGTCAAAGTCATTTGTTCAATAATACTAGTAATAGCCACACTTAGCTTATATATTTAATAAATGTGTTGACGATGGAGCTTTCCCAGACCTCATGAAACACAGTAAACTGATACCTCTGTTCAAGTCGGGAGACAAGGGTGATCCTACAAATTTCAGACCAATATGTGGTCTTCCAGCACTAAGTATTTTTTTTTTAAATTATACTCAATCAAATGCTCCCACACTTCAACCGTACAAAACAACTCCACGCAAAACAATACGGTTTCACTAGGGGTAAATCGACTACGGATGCAGGTATTACTCTTATATCTCATATTTATTCTGCATGGGAGGCCGCACAGGATTCTATCGGAGTTTTTACCGACGCTTACTACTTAATACGCTACTAATGAAATTAAATCAGTACGGAGTTAGAAATGAACCGTTGTATCTTAGTAGATACAACGGTTCTTAGTAGATCATACCTAAGCAATATAATTCAACAGGCAGAAGTCAACGGTGTTAAATCTGATGGATCGGGAGTAAAAATTGGCGTTCCACAAGGTTCCATATTAGGCCCTTTCTTATTCCTGGTATATATTAACGATCTGCCTTTCATGGTGGAGAAATTGTCTGATATAGTGTTGTTTGCTGGTGACACTTCACTGGTCTTCAAAATTGAAAGACAAAAAGAAGATTTTGATGATGTTAATGGAGTATTGTCTTTAACCTTGAATTGGTTCACAGTTAATAATTTATTGTTTAATTCTGGTTAAACCAAATGTATCAAATTCTCACTTCCAAATGTCAGGCAAGTTGAGACCGGTTTGGTGTTAGACAGCAGCACGTTACAATTAGTAAATGACACGAAGTTTCTTGGAATAACCATTGATAGCAAATTGCAGTGGGGGCCCGACATAGATAAATTAGCTGGTAAATTAAGTTCGGACAAAATACGGATGTGGCTACATCTAGGCTAGTATATTTTAGTTACTTTCATAGTATCATATCCTATGGTATCTTGTTGTGGGGGAAAGCAGTGGATATTCAAACTATTTTTATTTTACATAAAAGAGCTATTCTAATTTAAAACGCACAGACTCCTTAAGAGAGCTTTTTAAAGAAATTGACATACTTACTGTAGCTAGTCAATTTATTTTCGAAAACATAATGTATGTACGCAAGAACCTTACAACATTTTCCAAACTTAGCGATAACTGTAATATTAACCTAAGAAATAATCACAGACTTCTTGCGCCCCGGTTTAGACTCGCGAAGGTTAGCAATTTTTTCAAGGGTCAATGCATTCTCTACTACAACAAGATACCTCTGGAGATCTTTCAATTGCCATTTGGTCAATTTAAAAACCATGTTAAAGCGACTTTGTCGAAAAAGGAATATTACAATGTTCAAGATTACTTAAATGGCGGGACTGTATGGGGTTAGTCTGGCTCATCACAGACATTGCTGTTAATAATTTTGTAATTATTTATTCCTGCTTATTAATTATGATATAATGATATTATAAAATTTGTATTTGTTAAGCACAAGAAAATTTTAAAAGAGATCTAAAAATATATCTGTGTGAGTTTCTACGCCCTGCTTCTCCCACAGTGGTCCAATGTAGAAAAGTGGCAGAAAATGACTATTGCTAAAAATATGTAAATATGTACAGTAGTAAAGACATTTAGAATTTGAATTTGGAATTTTTGTAATAATTTTTAAAATAGCATTCCTCATGACGTCACTTGCTCACAGTTTTGGAACTCTTGTACTTGAGGATGGTTGTTTCCGATTATAAAACTAAAAAACTATAATATCAATATTTGTTTACGTTCCGACTGACCTCTGCGTTATCTATCAGATAGGAAGACTGTTTATATTTGACAGTTTAACAAAACAGCCAACATAACGGTGAAGGGAATTTGAACAAACTAGTAAGTAAAGTAAGTAAGTAAATCGTTTATTTCCTTTACAAATATTTTTACAAAATTTTGGTACTTATTCGCTATAATATAACTAATGGATTATTAATATTTGTATATGTGTGTGTGTGTGTGTGTGTGTGACAGTGTATGTAAGTGTTTGTGTGCGTGTGTTTGTGTAAGGGTGAGAGCGCGAAAAATTATAGGGAGTGCAAGTCTAAGCTAGGCAATAACTTCAAGAAGTTTTTCGGTCTCTTGATAATTTAAAGTTAGCAACCAATTAACTACTGCATTCTTACATTGGTAATTGTTCATAGGATATATTTTATTTATTAGGTTACACTTATTATATAAGTATGTAGCAAGAAAATTGAAGTATCTTTTTGCAAAGGAAGTTTTATGAACTCTGGGATGACAAACAAGATCGAATCTTCTTTTGTTTTTACTACGCCATAGAAAACAAATGAAGTACATTATTTTTTTACGGATATTTCAGTAATCCTGTAGTATTTTTGATAGGAATAACAGAATTTAGTTAGGGATACAATTACCTCGAAATGGTTTTCTCAATTAGGTCCCTTTGATTTTTTTTTCATGGCCCATTGACAGCTTAGTCATCATTAATAAAGACGGTACGAAGTTTGCGGAGTCAGCTAGTAACTTGATATATTTTTTCAGCACACTTTCTCGTAAAGTAAATGTAAATGTCAACGCATTTAGGTTCATAATTGAACTTATTACGCACTACAGCTTTTTACTTTACATTACCGCTACAGTGCTTTTTAATTTACATTTCGTTTTCAATCTCCCAAGAGTTTTTATTCAAAATTCAAAAAGAGTTTATTTCCATAAGAAACACATAGGTTACATTTGGAGAATGTCAAATCTTAAACTAACACATATATAAGATATAGGCAAATATAGAATTCAATTTGAATTCCGTCACCTCAATGTTTTAGATGCTGGAGGCAAAGAGGCGACTAGAAACCTCCAGCTTTATACGTTATTTTTTACAGAATTGGAGCAAACACCTTCCCAAGCTTTCTTGTCTTCTACATAATCTGATATTTTGTAGTAAGCCTTTTTACATAAGTGGTTTTTAACAACATTTATTATCTACTAATGTGAGTTGATATGAGATTGTGTGGTAGTTGGAATAAAGTGATAAACATTATATATAAGAGATACAAATTTATTATGGAAAATATATTCGAAACTATGATACTTCTATTTATAATAATTGTTTATAAACAACATATTTTATTTTGTTATCCAGGGTATTATTATTTTTTATTTCCTCGAGAGCAAGCAACGTATAGATGACCGTGACAAAATAGTCTTAAAGGTTGATGCCGCAATATTTAATAGTTTATCCTTGCTTGCTAATATTTATAATTTTATTGGAAATTGCATTATTTTAAATTGGAATATCAGTTCAGTAGAGCTCAGTGGTATTCTGGGCATAAATAAAATGTATGTCCTTTGTCCTATCCAGTCATAAGTTCGGCTTCAATAATGTCATTCGATAGCTGTTTGAGGATCATTCTTGTTCCATTACATAGTTTTGGTAAGGTGAGATTTCTAAGTAGTATGATCGGACATACAATTTTTTGTCGAAGGTAGTGTAATGGCATTCTTGGCCCTTGCAAAGAATTAAAAAATTGTGTAGGGAAATTGAAACTTTCTTCAACGTTGACCATCGTCTCGATCGATTTGTATATTTTCTCTTCACCGGGAATTTCCTTTTGAATATAATAATAATAATTATTATTATTATTTTTATTTTCAACACACTGTTCGTAAAATGGTTCTTTCTAGCAAGGCATACAGGGCCACAATAGCGCATATTACACCTTCGTGCTTTTTATTTTGCATTTTTTTTTCAATCTTAGGTGCGAGTTTTTATGCCTACAAACAATGCATATTTTTGTGAATATTTTAGCATTAAGTATAATATTACTTACGATGATCTTTTTAACATCATTTCATCAAATTATATTTTTTTCGCTGCATTTCAGTCGCGCGCGCTCGCTCATTGGAGTTGGTCGATATCCCGTGATTTATTGTTGTTAATTGTTAACCTCAGGGGCGATGGCCTCTTACGTGTTAAAATGCAAGACTTGCAACATTGTAATAAACGAGTTACTTGCGTTTGTGCAAAATAAAATGGATGTTATGGTCGACGAAAGTTTAGTGCAGATTTGTGCAACGGCTTTTTCCGATGACGAAATAGAGAATGCCAAAAGCCTTCTGTTTGAGTCGGTCTCAAAGCAGAAAACTACTCGAAGACGTGATGGGAAGACTCAACGCAACCTGGACGACATAATCTGCCTCTTTAGAGAAACGGATCCCGAAGAAATGCCGATCTTCGTGGCAAGGGACCTTGCAAAACTACCCCCGGTCACTTTTGACCATGTAGACGTCACTAGACTTCTAAAAGACATTGTCTTGATACAAAGGGAGCTTGGTGACATGCAGCAAAAATACGCAGTGGCGGCGGAGACAGAGTATGTTACTATTCACCAATTTGAACAACTGAAATCTGAACTCAACGAGATGAAACGACAGTGCGTTGTTACTAATGTCAATACGAAAAGAGGCGCATTCTGCTTGGAAGACAGTTACCAAAACAATAGTGGCCCTATGGGATTCCTTGCCGTGTCTGAAACTCATGAGAATCATGCATCATCAATATCCTCATCATCATCTCCGGAGGGTAGGCCAACGGAAACATTACCTTCGCGTATGACTGAGGCGCGCGGTCCGCTGTCTCTGTCTTTCGCGAGCGTGGTGACTGGAAAGGCTGCGGTGCCCGTGAAACCGGCCGACTCGGCGGCGGCGGTGGAGGGGAATGGTGCATGCGTGGAGGCCGGCAAAAGTACCGCGGTTTCGAAAACTGTGGAACGAGTAGGCGCCGGTGGGGCCCTACGGCGCTCTCCGACATTAACCGTATCTGCTGTTAGAAATAATAATCTAGAATCTCAACCCGAGCAAGATGGCTGGATAACGGTGGAGAAACGAAAATCAAAATCTCGTTTTGTGGGGAAAAAGGGAAGAGCCCCTGTTGACCCTGAATGCAAATTTAAAGCCGCGGCCCCTAAAATACCCCTTTTCATCTACAATGTCTCTCTGGAAGCCTTAGAAATTGATGTCGCTGAGTACATAAAGGAGAAAACTCAGATTGTTGTGTCTCCTGTGCGAGTAGGTATGAAAGAGGAAAAGGAGTACAACTCTTATAAGATCTACATACCCAAGGACAAACTTCCAGTGTTCTACAACGACAACCTATGGCCAGACGGGATCTTTTTCCGTAGGTATTTTATATTTAGCCGGACGGCTAGTAAAGACGCTGACAAACTTTCGGCTTCAAAGAGAAACTGAGCCGCAGAACTTGTAAGCTCGCAAGCTTCAATTGTAAGTCCGTGATGAGAGTCTCGGGCCATGTCAGAGAGCTATGCTTATCGATGGACGTAATTGCGCTGCAGGAGACTTGGTTGCTGCCCCACGACATACCTTACCTGAGTGGCATCCATCCTGACTTCGCTGCGACTGGAGTGTCGGCCGTGGATACTTCGGCGGGAGTAGTGCGAGGAAGGCCTTACGGCGGCGTAGCTATTTTGTGGCGTAAAAGTGCGTTTGATAAAGTCACTATTATCAATTGTAAAAGTGTGAGATTGGTGGCTATAAAGTGTGAAGTGGCTAGTCGGTCTGCTATATTTTTCTCCGTCTACATGCCTACGGACTCGAAAGAGAACTTACCAGTCTTCACTGAATGCCTAGCAGAGGTGAGTGCTATCGTCGAGGACAGCACCGTGGATAATGTGTACGTACTCGGGGACTTTAACGCTCACCCAGGTGAGTTATTTTGTAATGAACTACTCCAATTCTGTGCGGAACAAAAGTGGATTTGTGCGGACATTGAATCACTAGGTATTGACTCAGGCACATATACGTACATAAGTGACGCTCATGGCTGTTGTCGTTGGCTTGATCATTGTATAACTAGTTGTGTAGCATATCAAACCGTCACAAGATTTGAGGTGAATTATGATGTGACATGGTCTGATCACCTTCCCCTGCTGATTGATTGTGACTTCAAAATACTTGTGCCCAAAATAAATATATATAATCAGTTTGCATCTAAAGTTATATGGGGTACTAGAGATGAGGCACAAATAAATATGTACAGGGAGTCATGTCATAGCCGGTTACGTGACATTGACTTTCCTTTCGAGCTCAGACACTGTAGTGAGAAAATATGTACCAATGTGGAACACAAGGTAGTTATAGACAATTTGTATAACAGTATTGTCAACATATTGAGTGAGGCTGCTACCTGTAGTTATCAAGGCAAAAGTTGTGATAAGAAAAGGTATGTTATAGGTTGGAATAAGTATGTGGCGGAGGCCCATAGGGAGGCTCGACTTAAATTTCAAACTTGGGTACTGTTTGGCAAACCCACAATTGGATTAATCTATGATAAAATGAAACAATCAAAGAAATTATTTAAAAACAAGTTAAAATGGTGTCAAGATAACAATGAACGCATCAAAATGGACATAATTGCTACAAGTCATGAGGCTAAGGATTTTAAAAAATTTTGGAAGCAAACAAACAAGCTCAGTCCTAGGTCGAGCCTGCCTGTGGTTGTGGACGGTTTGACCAATAACGGGGACATAGCAAATATGTTCAGAGAACATTTTGCTGTGGTGCCTGAATCAGCGTCAGCTGCAGCCTCGGTAGTGTCCGGCGCACACCCCCGACGGTCGGTAGAGAGTGAATGCACTCATTTTACCATTATAGAAGTAGAGAGGGCCATCCGTTCTATGAAGCGAGGAAAGTCGCCGGGACATGATGGTCTGAGCGTCGAGCACTTGAGGTATGCTGGTGCACATCTGCCCAGAGTTCTGAAGATGTTTATTAACGCCAGTATTGGACACTCCTACCTGCCTGAAATGCTCATAAAAACTATTGTTGTACCTGTTATCAAAAATAAAACAGGTGATGCTAGTGATAAAGGTAATTATAGACCTATATCACTAGCCACGATCATCGCGAAGGTATTAGACAGTTTGCTTGATAAGCAACTTGATAAATATCTTAACTTGCACGATGCCCAGTTTGGTTTCAGAACTGGGCTGTCCACTGAAAGTGCCATCATGTGCCTCAAGCAAACTGTCCGTTACTACACGGATAGAAAGACGCCTGTATATGCCTGCTTTTTGGACTTATCTAAGGCTTTTGACCTCATCAACTATACCATTCTGTGGGATAAGCTGGCGAAGGAGACTGACCTACCTGATGAGCTCATATGTATGTTTAAGTACTGGTATGGAAATCAAAGTAACGCGGTCAGATGGGCCGGTTCTTTGAGTGATGAATACGGGCTGAGCTGTGGAGTGAGGCAGGGGGGCCTGACGTCTCCCAAGCTGTTCAATCTGTACATGAACAAACTGATCGAGGGGCTGTGCGACACCAAGGTTGGATGTTCAGTCCATGGCATCATGGTCAACAACATAAGCTATGCTGACGACATGGTGGTGCTTAGCCCCTCAATCAGAGCCCTCAGGCGGTTACTAGGGATCTGTGAGTCGTACGCCGGGTCGCATGGCCTTAGGTACAATGCAAAAAAAAGTGAAATGCTCATTTTCAAGGCGGGCACCAAATCACCATCGTTTGTACCACCAGTCCGGCTGTGTGGAATACCCGTGTCCAGAGTTTCGGAATTTAAGTACCTAGGGCATGTGGTCACGGAGACACTCACAGATGATCTGGACATGGAGAGAGAGCGCAGGGCGTTGTCAGTCCGCTGTAACATGCTGGCCCGCAGGTTTGCAAGGTGCACTAAAGAAGTGAAACTTACACTGTTTAGAGCCTACTGTCAAACCTTCTACACCTGCAGTCTGTGGATTCGCTATACGCAGAGGGCCTACAGCTCCCTGCGTGTCCAATACAATAACGCGCTGAGGATTGTGTTGGGGCTGCCGCGATACTGTAGCGCGTCGACGATGTTTGCGGAAGCAAGAATAAACGATTTTTTCGCCATACTGCGTAACAGAGTAGCGTCCATGTGGAGTCGGACTCGCGGCAGCTCGAACTTGATCCTCAGAACGCTGGCTGATAGGGTCGACAGCCCTATGATGAAGCACTGGGTGGATGTGCACTTAAACAGGAATAAGAAGTAAGTGAATGTGTTGTGTGATGAATGTGTAATAGACATAATTATGACAGAATGACGAATGAGTGTGTGGACTTAACTTACATACTTAGATCTTGTTTTCTGTATTACCAATTAATTTATTTTTTGTTTTGTGTCATTATTTCAATTTATTTTTCATTTTACCGTGTTTAATTATGGATGTATATCTGAAATAAATAAATATTATTATTATTATTAACCCATAATTTGCAAATTCAAAGCCTTATTTTTATAGGCTGTTTAGCGGGTGTTGCCTGTGCCTTCACCAACAACTGAGCGTGCCAACGCGTGAAAAAATAAAAAAGCGCGCCAATTTTCACAAATCTTTGGTAGCGTTTTTGTTGATTAGCAATTTATTGTCAAAAATGTCGACAACGACAAGTAGTGAAGCAGAGCAAATAGCTTTAACCCCGTCAGAAATACTCAGCGAATCACGAAAAGCTACTAATAGCCTGTTACCACCAAAATCCAGGGAAAGATACCTAGCGGCCTACGAAACTTTCCTACAGTGGAAAGTTAGGCTGCGTCTATTTATTTCCTCGCAAGTTCTTGAGTTGAAAAAACGTCGTATGAACTCGTATGATACTTGTGTGCATTGATTATTATTATTATTATTATCATTGGTGTGCGCATTAGTGAAGGCCGAAGTGTGTACTATTCAGCACCTAACAGAGCTGACTACACTGGAGCACGGCAGAGCTGGTCGATGAATCAGGCCTACTCAAGGTGGCTGTTTGTATAGAATATGCTGGAAAAAGCTGCTGTTCGCTTGATGACTCCTTAGGCAGTTGTGAACGGGCTATACACTCCAAGTATGTATATCACGTTCACTCCAGTCGTTGGTTGACGTTGATTTAGGCGAGCATTTTGATCTCAAACGTCTGTACCAATGTACGGCCTTCCCTTGTGAGTGTTATTGGTCACCTGCTTCGTGTATCTTGTTCAGTCGGCTCGTTTGAGACGGGGTGGTTGTCATGCGGGGCAGGACGCGGGGCGCCATACTGACAGCACCCGCATTTACCATGAAACCCCCATGTCATGACACTGAAAGAGGCCGCAGCTGAGCTCCATAAACCACCTTCGCTTAGGCCACAGAATACTTAATCAGTAGTTCGGTTGGTTTTCCTTTCACAAAGTTAGATATTAAAACTTAAATTTTTTGCTCTATGCAAAAAGTTTCAAGCAAAGTGTTTCGTTAATCTGAGTTTTTAAGTCTTTTTTATATCTGTCAGTCAGTCCAGGCAGTCATCTTAAGTTAGTGAGATCATGTTTGTTTATTTGTAATTCAAATTATTCATAATGCATTCATGGTTCAAAACTATCCCTATTCAAATAATGTAAACTGTACCTGATCCAATAACAGTGCGGTAATTCGAGCAGGCGGAAATACAATGCCATAGTAATGTGGTCTGCGGAGAAGTATAGCAATATAGGCGTGCGCCAAACTGCAGCTCAGCATGAAACCATATCGCCGGGCTAACAAACTCATAATGGTTCAAGTATGTCGTGAAACTCGTGAACTTTTACTCAGTCAGACCACAGTTTTATATAATTTTCAACTGCAGTCCGGTATATTTTGAATAAATGCATATTCCATCCCTCAGAAACATAAACTTTACTTATTTAACTCCATCATTATCCAACATAATGTACTTTCCATGGAATGTCCGGCACTTTTTTGCAGGCAAAGACTTAATTAAGTGTTGTTCGTGACAGTTTTGGATGGCAATCGGTAAGACAAGATTAATTATGATGTAAGTAGTGGGGGCTTCCCTACCATCCACAAAGATGACAGTGGGATGACAAACACACTTGTACCATCTCTTTTCCAAATACCACCCCAATCCGTCGCGAAACTTAAGCTAATAGAGTCTTCTCCTACAACAAAGTTACGCGAAATGTAGTCGTTGCTTGTACCCAGAATCCACGTAGCATAGCCGTTGATACCCAGAGTATCTATAGAGTCGGCAAATCCTTAATACTGTCAGACAAGCCCAGAATAAAATATTTTAATTATTGTCCAGCAGCTACGCTCGGCTTCCACGCTGGGTCGCTTGAAGCTTCTCCTGAGTGAATTCGCTGGTGACATCCTCTCCGTCTGGCGGTACGGAGCAGCCTTCCCCACCTTCGTCAAGCTGCTCGGATCCCTCGTGCTCTGCCTGTTCGCTATCCTGCCCATACTCTACCCGATCTGTATTGTCGTTGTCACATACTTCACGTTCGAGAGCCTTTATCTCAGGTGGGTCCGATGTTGAGAACGAAATTAAGATGTCAGTTGATATCAACTAGCCTATATAGGCATGGTACAGGCCGATTCCGTAATCGCATTGCCTATATATAGGTAGCTACGAGTATTATAGTTAGTTAGTCGCAAGCTCCTTAGAGCTTGCGACTAACTAACTCCTATAAAATGAATAAGGATCGCGAACTTTTATCAAGTTTTTACTCTACTTAGAGTGCAGCGTCAAACATAACCTTTCCGAGTATATCTTGGCTTATATAACTTGGTTGTTTCTCATGTAGCTGGTTAGTGCGCGCTTATTTATCAAATGAAAACAAAAGATGTCTGCTTATGCTTATGATTTTAATCTATCATCACTATAGATCACAAAGAAACGGCCCCATAAAAATAGCCACTTCGTATATTATCCTACCGAAACCTGAAAAGTGAACCTTACCTAAATTCTTTTCGCATCTAGTTGGTGGCTAAATGAGCCCTGGCTCTTCAGTCCAGCGAACATCATCAAGCGTGGCATCACCGTGTTCTTCAACCCTCGGGACCCCGCAGACGTCTCGAGAGCGAGAGATGTGATGACCAGGAGCATCCTGCTGGTGCACTCCATCGCAACGTCGGTGGACTACCTCTGTGTCATGCAGGGGCTCCTGGAAGAGGCCTAGAAGAGCTTAAAATGTGTATGCCATTGATTGAGTACCCAATAAACCGTATTTACTATCAACACGTGTTATTTGCTTGAAGTAATACTTCAAGCTAAAGTAGTAATACTGGGCTAGTATTACTACTTAATCGCACATCAAAAATACTGATTTGCACAGCAAAAAAGGATCAGCAAAAACACTTTCTATGTTTTAAATATTTTATGTGTATTCAAGTTTATGTTTTAAGTATTTTTTGTTGTTCTTGCATGTTCAACCTAACACGAAGGATAAAGGGGGCTTCGCTTCGCTCACCCCCTTTACCCTTCACCTAAGCTACCGCAGCATTTTGCCCTGATATTTGCTGTGCAAATCAGTATTTTTGATGTGCAGTTTAATATTTCCCGTAATACTGCATGCAGCTGTTATTACCCAATACCCCTTTGGGAATCCTAATTGGATATACACTTAGCCCCGCAGCTCTCAGCAATAACATATTAGGGTCAGCCCTTAACTACTTTCAGCAAACTATACGGCCTTAGGTAAACATTTACATACAGGCACATACATTGTTTCTGGCCCACACTGGGATACCCTGTGTCGTCGTACCAGAATCAGCAACGTCACACATATAAACGTGCGAAGTCCTGGGTTTTTTCTTCCTTCCCCGCCGGACTTCGAACCCGGGACCTCTCGCTTGAGAAACACAGTCTCGACCGCACCACACAGGTCGTCAAAATAAGTATTATTTTCGAGATAGTAGTCAGAGCTGTAGTCCTCGAGCCTTCTAACACAAATTAGGATGACAATAAGGCAATATCATATACGTTGGCCTGTGTTTGTAGTAGTGTGTAGTAGCGGTCAATGGAGGCGGCGATGGTCATCAACTAGATTAGTCATATTGTCTAGCTTATGCATTTTATTTTACTTTTTTCCGTACTGCATTTTACAAGATTATTAATCGGGGTCACTATCTCTGATCACTTAAGTACAACACGCTATCCTAAGTTAAGAACCTATAACCAGTTCTGTCAATTTAATCTTGCACACCATTTATACAGCCAATGGTTCTATTCGTCATCAACAACAAGCCACTTGTTTTGTCTATCTTTTCGTCTTATATTTCGTGACATTATCAAGATACTCCAAAGTAAGAGTAGCGCGATATCGTGAGTAGCTTTAGGTACCGTTAAGTAGGTACCTACTCGCGGTAGCATTGAGGACTGTCGGTCGGTCGAGTAGTGCAGTTTGTCATCGGAGGCGGAGGAGTGTTCTACGATATGGCAGCTATTTGGACCATTTTCGCGCTCTTTGCTGTTGCGTTGAGCCACACGTGAGTAAACATCCCCTTGTGTTGTGTTATGCTCTAGCGATAAAGGGATACTTGCAAATTACAAGCGCGCATCGGCCTCCGTAACGTGTACTGTACAGCCACTATCTCGTCCAGTGGTCTCTTAGGTCCGGTTAGTTAAATGGGGTAAGAGGACAATTATTAATGTACCATGCGAGCTGAGATAAGCGTTTATATTTTATGCCTTGGTAAGGCACGTCAATACCTCCAACCCAAACAGAAACTAAAGACCCGCGCGTGCGCTTATGGTTCGCAAGATACTTTTACATAGGTATTGTACTTTACTAGCAATACCTAATTCGCAGACTAGAATGCTTTTTCCCTAAACACCTAACTAACTATATTATTCTCCCACACAGTGAAAATCACCCAGATGGTACAGCCTACATACTTATTGCGATTTAGACTAGTATGTACTTGATAGGATAGAGAATAATCTCCTATTTATAGAGGCTACTATCTTTTGTGGGTCCCTTTTTCACGATTATTAATTGGACGTAATGTTCTTTATTTGTAATAAATGTGACTTATCATTTATCAAAGATCGCATAGGAAACAATTTAGTGTTGTATGTTATAGGAAATACACTTAGAATAGATTTAAATTACTTATTACAGGTTACAGTTTGTGTTTATAAGTCTTAGAAAGGTGTTCCAACCTGTAAGATTTTTCTTTAGTTTATTTAAGTTGCAACAATGACCGTGTTTTGTTTGTGCTACATTTATAAATTTATGAATAAATTGACTTTTGAAAAACAAAACAATTGGATGTAAGAGCAATATTCTTGTCAAGTTGTACTTTTGTTTTATCAGTAACATGAGTGTATTATCTAGTAACTCTTTAATACTGGTAATATCACAGCATCACAAAGTCTTTCATTTTATAAATCAGAATGCTCTATCTTACATTCCTTATCCCCGAATTGTATGCTTGATTTAAAAGTCAAAGTCAAATTCAAAGTACTTTATAAATTTTCGATCAAAGTTATAGGTTTTTGATCATAAAGGTCATACAAGATAACTTTACTTTTACGAATTCCAAACGTTGCCCAGTCATTAAATTTAGATTTACCGTTGTATTCACTGACTTTCTTTTATTTAAAAACTTTTTTGAATTCTGTCTTGATAATTTTGAAGAAGTCTGAGTAGATTTTGTTTGGGTTCTGTTCATTAAAATCCGGTACTGGCAAATTTATATCTAAGTTTTTCGTATATGTCTCTAGTCTATGGGATGTAATAGCCCTATAAAATGATGGACCAGTCTTATCCTTAATAGCAATTGGCAATGAAACTGTTTGACCACTGTGATCGGAGGTAAGCAGTTAATTACACTTTTACTTGTCACAAAAAACGTTATCTAAGCAAGTTTGGCTGGTAAGTGTTAATCTTGTTGGCTCTAAAAATACATGACATAAGTTAAACGATTTGAATAAAGTTATTAATCGTTGTTTCATTGTTGTTCCTACAAGCAAATCTACATTAAGATCGCCACAAATAATTAATTTTTTTCTGTTATTACATAGTTTAGTGAGGGCTTCCTCCATAATACAAGTGTGTTGTGTGTTACCAAATATTTCTATTTTAAACTGTGGTTAACGACCTGTCTGATTATGTGATATTACGCTGGCTTGTCACGTGCTTATTGATTCACTGGTGTCACGGTCAGTAGGAACATTAGGTACATTATATTTTATTTATATTATCCAATCCAATATGGAATGTACTAACTGTTATAATAGTAGTTTATGTGACTGATACATAATGGAGGGCATTAAAACTCGAGAGTGGGTTTATGAAACGAGCCGAAGGCAAAGTTCTTATGTGCAGTTACATACACTAGTTTACACACACATATCATAAGCTCTCTTTGATGTGTTCAGGAACCGCATGTTCGACCGGCATAGTGGCATTGATAATTGCTCTGCACTTGTTTAGCTTGTTCAGTAGTACTAACTTCACAGACAAACTAGGGGTGGCACGCAGGCGGGCGTCGGTGTTCGAAATTTGAATGTCATGATTTGTCGAAAATTGATACATTATGGTCATAATCATAATGCATCAATATTTAGATAAGAAATTAGGTTTACCAAGTATTATAACATTATGCTGATCGCAACGTGCGGTTTTTGGACGCAGTAAAGAGGGTTTATGATACGTGTGTTGATTAAAGTACTTAAATTTCTCAACTGAAATTTCATAGTGTTAGTATATACTCCAACGAGCATTACTTCGAATTGAGTGTCAGTCATACTTGAGTATCGAATCCGGGCCTAAACTAAAGCTTATGTTACTGCAGCCTATACCGTACGTACATACCTAGCCACCATGTTGTAAAACTAGCCTAATGCTAAATTCATGGCGTTCCTCCACCGGTTGAACAAAAGTGATTGATTACGTACGATTTGTATCTTCCACAGGGCTTCAGCTGGCTACACCAAGTTTCCTGAGGGTTTCACCTTCGGTGTGGCCACTGCTGCGCACCAGATTGAAGGTGCCTGGAATATAAACGGTCAGTATTCAATGTACCTAATTATACAAGCACTGGTACCTCCCTAAAATGTTATGCCACGTTAAAACCGCTCCCTGACAATGGTAGTGACAGAATCCCAACTAAATGTTGAGAAATCGAAAATCAAAGTATCAAAAAAAAAAATGTGAACAGTGGCATGTGATATTTTTTTGTCGACTCCTCCTAAACCCTTTTAATCCCTTAAGTATTAAAACTTTTACCATTTTTGAGAGAGAAAGGATTCAGATATATTGGGTGCTTAGCTTACCTATGAAATTGGCGAATTTTTCTTACAGATTCAGGAGTTCATAATTCGAGTAATTCAATAGCTATTTCCAGTTTATTTTATGGTTTTAAAATTAATTTCAATATTTTACATCTACTTATTAAATTATCTTTTAATTTTCAGTTTGATAACTTAAATGTTATCTTCAAAATCAGTGCCTCCTAAATGTCATCCATTTTCATGATAATATTCGTAATATTTTTTTACAGCTGACACTTTTCAAAAATTATATAAAATTTTCTGTTAGCTAAATGTTGTCTCATTCATACACACAAAGTTTATAAAATTAGGATCTGTCATTCCTCACAAAAATACAAAAATGTTTGTACTGAAAATTGAGTTAACTTCAATTTCTCCATACAAAACGCCAATTTCATATGTAAGGACCTAATATACAATAAAAAAATAAATTATATCGAACCAACAAGTTTCGTTTTTTTTTTTATATTTTTCTTCCTATCGACAGTCAATAAAATGTTGTTATAATGAATGAGTCACTAAAGCTATCAGTCAAATAAGAAATAAATAGCCACAAATCCACAATAGTGGGGATTAAATGATCACAAGTCAAATTGGGGATCACAAGTCACTAACAAATACTTTCCTTTGAACCGGAATAAGTGACTGATATAACTTTGCAACCATTCCACAGCGACCCAATGACCCAACGCTAGAAGCACTCAAGCAGACCCAGAATAACCTAGTGTAAAAGAGAGACCGATATATCTGTTTGTCCCGTTCCCACAAAAAAGGATTTACCAGGCGATAGAGCATGCAATTTTGAGTCGTTCTACAGTTCAAACTCACAAAACGGATTCCCACAACACAGGGTATCCTAGTGTCCTTTTTTAATAAATTATTTTTATTATAATTATTATTTTCTCGATTTTTTAGATAGGTGACTTTCATTCTCAGGGTTCGAAATATTCGGTTATCTCCTCTCATGGTATCTGGTATACTATAATTCAAATTAATTATATCTGATCATTTTGATATAAGGCTTAGAGGCCAAAGTCCTGCACAGTTGCTAACGCATAATGGATTTATCGATTCACAGCACAATGAAACTACATCGTCAGACAAAGAAAATACAGTCACTAGTCACAACTAAAATAACTTAACTAATAAAAAACGTCGAACAAACTTAACCACTAAAAATTATAATACAAAAACAAAAAGAGAATAATATTATGTACGAAACCGGAACCCTAAGATTACGAAACCGATGTCAAACCAAATGCGCCACCACAAATATTGATAAGCCGCGAAATCATGGTGTGGTTTGTTATATCGGTGGTGGTGTTAAAACACGTGTCTCCTACGTCTCTCCACTTCAATTTATAATATCTCGAGTAGTTCATTATGTGTTGATGTAGCGGCGACAGAATTAAACTTTCTGTGAAAATGTTAACTCTACCTATTACGGTTCATGAGATACAGCGCACGGACGGACGGACAGCGGAGACTTAGTAATAGGGTCCCGTTTGGCAGCCACGGATCTAGGCGGGGGCAAGTCGGGGCCCGTGCCCCGGGCGGCACAGACATTGGGCGGCAAATTCATGCTTGTAGATTACACTACTCAGCAATATCGCAACTTTGCGAATAAAATAAATAAAAATGCAAATCAAGATTCTTTCTTTCAGACAACAAAAGGATCCATATTGTGTTAGTGAGACTTTATAGTAGGTTAGTATTGATAAAAACACAAAGACACACACACTTTAAATATAAACAGAAACATATCCATAATATATTGGACGCGTAAGGTCCAGCGATCTTTTGGGTGGGACACCCAAGCCACAGCCCCAAGGCCCTGCACTCCCTTTCAATATCAGCATCGCCTTTAAGGTCATCGGCAAAGATATACCCCATTATACTTTAAGGTGATACGAAAAAAATGGGGCTTTTTCGAATCCATTTACTCCACCATGAAGCTATCTACAGATTTGATTTTTGGGTTAACGTTTATTGAGTATTTGATTAAAATTTTCACTAAAGGGAAACTTAATTACGAAAACACCTCTAAATTGTTTTATTGTTTCCTGTAATTCTGCAATCCTAACTTATTTCATTGTGGAACTGCGTTCAAAATGTAGTTATTATGTATTCGCTAAATCTCCCTAAAAACTTTTTTTTAAAATAGCGTAGTTTATTTTTAAACAATTTTTCTGTGGTTTAGCGTTACGTTTTTTAATTTTTTCCCGATTCCGTCCCTCTCACACTGTGGGTCTTTCCGCCTGGAGTAACGGGGACCTTTGCACGGACGAGGTAGCGGCTTAAACACATAAATTATTCTCCGCGGGGCGCGTAGGCATAGATAGAACAACAATGGCGGTCGCGCGGCGGCTGGTGCAGTGACAGTGTGCAACTGAAACGCATTCACATTTTTAATTTGTGTTTACTTATAAGTTTTTGTCGATCAGCTGAATCAATTTAAAAGGAAGCAGTCAGTCGAAAGGCCTCTTAAATAATTTGCCGGAAGTGGTGGTATCCTTGGACGAAATTAAGCAAACTTCTCATGCTCCGGAAGCAAAGTACGAGGCAGATCATCTCTTACATGCTATGAAGAACTTTGAATTTATTCTTAACTTGATGATAAAATGGGCAAATAATCTCCGCGAAATCAGTAGAGTAAATATTGAAATTCAAAAGAAAGATAAAGTCCTTGCGCGTTCCGTCTCATTAATGGATAGCCTGATGAAAACTTTGCGAAAATGAGAGGAAATTCATTTGAAAGATGAAAGAGGCTAAAGAAATTGCTAATGAATAATAATGAATTGGCGTTGAGCCTATGCTGCCAAATAAACTAATGCCGAAATGCAAAAAACAATTTGATCGAGATGTGTGATGGAGATGGATGACGACCCGCGAAAACTTCTCTCTTTTCTAAGGGAACAATGATGGTAAGTATTTGATCGAATCTTATCAGAAATTAAAAAGAGGGGGATAGGCTTCCACTTTGAAATTATAAGTTTCATTTCTCAATGGTACTGAAATCTTAAATATGTTAACTGAAGAACTAGAGAAGCATGGAGCAGGACGAAAATAAGTGCGATATTTAAACACAGTTGAATTCTGCCAGGAAATCTTCTTTATATAGAGTTTTTGTTTAGAAATATAAAAAATGCTTTCCACTTTTGTTTGGAAATATAAAGCGCTTTTAATCTCTTGCATCAGCTCTACGAGTATACGCATGATTTGCAGGATGCCTTTCCTAATAAATATTTTTAATCTCATGTTTCATTTCAGACCCTATACTGTCCTGTCCTAATTAAAATATATGTCCGAGACTTCCACGTATTCTTAGAAAAAATATAGGCTTAACAGAGAAAGAACAGCGTTAGACCGGTAGTTTCTTTGCCGCTGTCCGTCAGACGGGTGCCATAAGACTGAAATGGGCGGCATTTTTCAGTTCTTGCCCTGCCTCGAAAAAATTGAAGAACGGGGCTGCCCGTTGGCACCCTTCGGGTACGGAACCCTAAGGACAAGCAGCCTGCCCAGCTGTGGGTTGATGTGGACGATGAATTCTAAAGATTCAAAACTCGATTCAAAAAATGTATAAAGCACACTTTGTGCACAAAGGCCTGCTACAAAATTAGTGACTTTTTACAAGACACCGACATCTGGCATTAAACCAGTTCTTTGCTCCCTATATATTATGTACTAATAATTAGGCACCTACTTTATGTTTTATTATGCTTGCTTGATTATGTTTTCACGTTCATTAAGTCTCAATTTTTGTGCTATTATGAAAAATAAACTTTGAACTGAACTGAACTGAACTAGAATGACGACCTCTGTGGCGCAGCGGTTGTTGCTCTGCCTAACATGCGAGAGGTACCGCGTTCGATCCCCGAGGTAAAGAAAAAAAAACATGTCTTGGAATGTTATATGTGGTGACGTCGCTTTAATTAAACAGTCACCCGCCCGGACAGGCCCGAACCTGTCCCTAATCAATAGGAAGGCGAGAAAGTGTTGCGACCGCTCTCTTGAGGACCGAGTCCCCCACCTTGACTTCTGCTGATCGAGGCGTGCCATCCCGACCCGGGTACAAATTGACGATCCGTCCTCGTCTCCATCTCAATGATGGCAGGTTCGCATCCTTAATCGGCACCAAATCACCGACTTGAGGGGGGCTCGTCCGGTCAGTCCACTTAAGGCGCTGCTGCAAGATGTGCAAGTACTCAAGGGACCACCGTTTCCAAAAATCTTGAGCCATCTGCTGCAACATCTGCCACCTAGTTAACCGACTTAACTTAACATCACCGAATGGGTATTCTGGCAGGGCGTTAAGGGGCTGACCTATCAGGAAGTGTCTGTTTCTGGTTCCCACGACACAGGGTATCCTAGTGTGGGGCCAGAAGCAAAGTGTGTGCCTGTATTTAAATGTTTATGTTTATGTTTAAAACCTATGGCAACCAGATAAGCATACATTTTATAGTTAATAAATTATTCATAAAACAATCCGCAGGCAAATCGGAGAATGTGTGGGATCGCTTAACCCACACTAGGCCCGAGATGGTCGCGGACGGTACCAACGGAGATGTGGCCACTGACTCCTACCACCGCTACCTGGAAGACGTTGAAGAACTCGACCACCTCGGCGTTGACTTCTACAGGTAATACAGGGGATAAATATATGTAGCCCACTCATGTTAATGGCACAGGCTTTTACTGAAATACATGCAAGATCGGGTGCTGATGATATTTTTGTATACTTCGCATTACTTTACTAATTTATTACCACTCCTGGACCTTCCCGGTAGGAGTCAAGAGTCCACACATCCCTGTGGAGCTATGTTGATTGACTACTCTGGAAGGATCATAACAAGGACGTCTAATTCTGATTCTTCATAGCAGTAATTTCACTCTGAAGTCATGATTGTATATATATATAAACCCGGGTCGATGATTTAAGGTTCTAGGCGAGTAAGATGGTTAATCAGGGGATTTTCGAATGTTTAACCGAGCCAAGTCTAGACCAAGAATCAATTATGAGTATTTATATTTGTGTGGCCTTTCGTTACAGGTTATCTTTGTCCTGGTCTCGTTTGTTACCGACCGGCAGAATAGATCAGCCCAACCCTGACGGCATACGGTACTACAACGAACTGCTCGACGCTCTTGCTGAGAAGAATATAGAACCACTTGTGAGTTGTATTGCCATGCTTGTGATAAGAAACTAAAGGAATATCGAGCTAAATTAACTCCGATTGGCTCATGAACAAAGGAAACTCTTTCTTTTGTCTGTAAATAGGTCTGCATTACCGAAGTGAACTTCTGTCTTCTCTGTTGCTACAATCATCTATTCAAGAAAATAGGTGATCTATGCCACTAATATCTATTTTCTTTTGTTCAACAGGTAACGTTATTCCACTGGGATCTCCCCCAAACCCTCCAGGATATAGGAGGCTGGGCCAATCCGAAGTTGATCGACTACTACGTAGACTACGCCGATTTTTGCTTCAAACAATTCGGATTTAAAATCAAGTCCTGGATCACCTTTAACGAGCCTTATGAGATTTGTGAAGATGGTTATGGCGACGATCTCAAGGCACCAGCTCTTCTTAGTCACGGCGTCGGCAATTACTTGTGCAGTGATACTCTACTCAAAGCCCATGCTGAGGCTTACTACCTTTACAATGATACGTATCGAGCAACACAGAATGGAAGAGTTATGATCTCTATCAACTCCATCTGGTATGAGCCCAGTGATCCAAATAACGATGAGCAGGTCGCTCTGGCTGAAGTGGCTAATCAATTCAAGGTATGATTTTATACTCTAGTGTTTTATCTACGAACCAAGTACCTACTAACTAGTATTTATCTATAACAAAGGGAAATAATGATTGTACTCAGATAAATTTACAGTCAATTCGACACACAAACAACCGACTAATATATTATAAATGTGAAAGTTTGTATGTTTGGATGGATGTAGGGGATGTTTGTGCCTCAATCATGAACATGAAAAATGGCTGAACGGATTTGAATTAAATTTAGTACACATATAGTTCGAGCTAGATTAACAATTACCTGCGTCGATACTTTTTATCAGGCTGCACCAGAAGGCGGGTAATGTTTTCTGGGTAAATGACAATTACTAGGTACACGCAGACGAAGTTGCGGACACCATTAGTATGTCATATTTGCTGTTTTCCAGTTCGGTTGGTTCGCGCACCCCATCTTCACCGACGTGGGCGGCTACCCGGCCGTCATGATCGACAACATCGCCAGCAACAGTGCAGCGGAAGGTCTGAACAAGTCTCGGCTCCAGCAGTTCGACGACTACTGGATCCACCGCATCAAGGGCACCTCAGACTTCCTGGGGATTAACCACTACACGACGCACCTGATTGCCTCGCCTGGTGTGGACCCCAAGGCGAAGTCGCCGTCGTGGCTGAAGGACGTCGGGGCGGTGATCTCGACTGACGTTGGCGGTGACTCGGCTTCAGCTTGGCTCAGGGTATGTATGGCGTGGAGGGATATATAGTCCGCGCGCCAGTTAACTGCAGTTTTCAGATACTTACTCTTCTCACTGTGCCGCACGGTCCGATTTTGTTTGACAGCTCTGCAGTCAACTCGCACGCGAACTGTAGGTATTCGTTCATCATCAAACTGATAATTCAATGAAATTTTCTATGTAGGACACTAGTATTGCGTTATCGTACGATATCTTACTGGCAATGGTAATGAACATAGATATCGATATCTGTGGTAATGAAGTAGGTATCTCTGGAAAGCTCGGCCCTTTTGGCCACCTCCCACGATATCCCGGATATCTTACGATGCCATGGGAATCCATGGAATCAGATCTTTTCTGTCATTCCAGGTGGTCCCCACTGGTTTTGCGAACTTGCTGCGCTGGTGCAAGAGTTCATACAACAACCCGCCGATTTACATCACTGAGAATGGCTTCTCGGACCAGGGCGGTCTGCAGGATTACGGACGCATCAAATATTTCAACGTGAGTTGTTATCAAAATAACGGCAGAAATAAAAGGCATATAAATAAGCCATTCATCAAGAGCTGGGACACATTCACATTGTAAAGTTTTGAACTTTTACAATGTAAACTTTTTCGTTATAGATCGAAACCTCACGGCGGAAATAATACACCTTTGCGGCAATCTCCAAACCTTCAAATAGCTCAAGATTATTCCATCCCATTTAACTTTTCCCTTCGCCGTTAAGTTGGATTTAGTGCATGACTGTCAAAAAATGTCGACAAGCCGGTTGCCATACTCAGCTGACATTTACCCACTTTCAAAGAATAAAATAGCGGATAGGTAATTGCCAGATCGTTCTAAAGGGACGATTTTCCGTCCCTTTTGACGTGGGGTCGACACTACTCCATCCCACAATGCTCCGTTTTTTTTATGCCTTTAGTTTTACTATTGAATTACTTACACAACCGCTCGCAGGCTGTCAAATTTGCATTCATTCTTTTAAATAGTTACTTGATTTGAATAGTAGAATAGGTAGATAGTTTTGATGCCTTGATATTTTGGGTTAGGTATTCCATTTCAGTGATCAGTCTTATTGTGTTACGCAAAAGTTGGTGACAAAAAATTATTATCAATCAGTGACTGAAATAGAATGCCTTCCCCAAATTATCAAGGCATCAAAACTTTCAGTAAAACAGCAATATTGACAGCCAGCTACCGGTTGTGTTAGTCCTTCAATTGTAACCTAACTTTTCAATAGATACTGAAAGCGCAAACGTTAAAGCTTTATACAAGTATTTCCGCCCTTACATCAATCATACTGGAGGCAGTGGCTCACGTCTGAAGGAGATACTTGGGACCTACAGCCCTTCACGCCCTCCCGGGTAGTGATAAGGAGCAACAACGAAAGAGAACGTGTCCAAATACAGTGAAATCTATAAAACAAGTGACATTGGCGAAATTAACCTACTTGTAAGACCGCCATTAATGAAGAAATTGAATTGATCAACCATACACTTCCTATCCAGGACTACCTGACTGAAATCCTGAACGTGATCTACGAGGACGGAGTTCGTGTACTCGGATACACAGCCTGGACTCTCATGGACAACTTCGAGTGGAGGGCTGGATTCTCGTGAGTTCAACAATTACTATTTTCAAATTGTTTAAGCGACAAAGCCCTTTGTCACTTTGTCAGTAACAATCTAATAATGCCGGATATGAAGGGGAAGATTACGCAAAACTTATTGGCTGGCACTGTGTGTTTATAACATGTCAAAAAGTGTCAACAGCAAAATTCTATGGACATTGACAATTCACTTCTCTCACTCGACACTCTTTGCTTGCTTTACTTACTTACTTTGTGATTCAATTGTGTTCACCACAGATGAACTGAACTCTTCGCTTATTTACTCTGTGTTTGTTAAAAACGCTTGGCGCCTCAGATTAACGAAACTCTTAGCGTTAGCGCCCTCTACTTTGTCATTTTTCTTCCTTGAAAGATTATCCGTCGATGCCAGTTAAAATGTCCAGTGATTAAGTATTAATCTGAACCGTCGTCGTTACTTTCATGAAATGTTGGTGCCATGACGATGAGTATCAAAGGTCTGATAAACTGGCGTCAATTTCAGTGGCCCGAATGACTGGTTTTCGCTACCACTCGTATACCCGTCATTAAACTGCTCCATATAAACCTCAGCTAGCCTTGTACCATTACAATAAATTTCAGAGTTCAGAGACAGCCCGTCACGTATATTTTGTAGTATTATTTTATCTATATGTATTGATATTATGTATTTGTACTCTTCTTAACGTCGTGCACACAGGTCTACCTGTTATTTGATGTGCCCTGTCCATCCCTTAATGTTTGCTGGAAGAGATCTCTTTTTAGAGATAAGCTCGCTTTTCCATTTTGATGTATATGTATGTATGTATGTATCTTCTGTTTTTGTGCAATAAAGTATAAAGTGAAGTAACTAATAAAATGTTCACTTAGCAAAATGACATCCTGGTCACGGCACCAAATTGCAGTCAGTATCAATGCCTACTGTGTAGATACCGCGATTTTAACATCACCCTGACTGTTTCAGTGAACGATTCGGCTTCTACAACGTAGACATCAGCACAGACGCTCTCATCCGTACTCCAAAACTATCGGTCGAGTATTACAAACAACTGTTAGCGACACGCGAACTGCCTCAGGACGAACGCTTCAGGGACCCTTCAGTGAGTCTAAATATCTTTAGATTGTAATATATTGAAAGGTGTGAAATAATGGCACGTGTATTTAATAGTAGCATTTTATATAAGTAGATACAGATATTGCAATTACCCATAGCTCTATCCCTGGCATGTCTTCTAAATGGAATCATCTAACAAAATTTGCCTTAGGAGCACCTGTTGAAATATATTTATTCTGTAAATAACTTAGGTGTAGCAATTTATACAGTGCATGAAAGCTTGATGTGCTGTTAAAAAGAAGTTGACTTAACTAGTCTTATTTAATGATACCGCAGGTGTCTGTGGTTATAGTGGTGTAATTATAGTATTTAAGTACTGTGATACTAAGATGAAGAAATAGAATTAACCTAACTAATCAAATTTCAGGCGAGACGACACTAATGTGGTGACTGGATGAGGCGGCAAACACTAACTCCACTGTAAATATTATTGACAAGGCCTATTTATTGTTATAAGTACATACTGTTTAAAAAGCCATACGCTTATATTATCTAAATCGCAATTACATTAAAAACCCTGCCTTCACTCAAGCTGTTTGCTTTGTATTTTTGCAGAAAAACGTCGAGAGAGGCGAGCTGTAGGCTAATGGATTAAAACTCAAGAGAGATATTAAAACAAATATTTATTTAAATGACAAAGAATCAAATTATTTACAATGAAATTAAAGTAAAATACTTTGACATTTCATTGCCATTCCATTGATGTATCGATACGAAATTATGTTACATGATACACTACAGAGAAAACTTGCATATCAGTAAGAATCGATATGTTTGTGTCCATAAAAGTTATTTAATAGAAAATAAACGATAAACATACACTTGCAACATTGTTCAGGAAATTATTCTGTACAGACAAACAAACAGAGGAAGCTAAGAAGATTCCGAGAAGTAACGGAGGGAAGGGTTAGGTGATATAGCAACATGGAATGTTTTTATACATCTTGATATACTGACACAAAGAGAGACGAATGATATAATAACTCTAGAGGTCCAGATAATCATTTCACTTCTAGCGTTACACAAACAAAGAATAATGAACCAAACAATATGTGAAGCATCACTTGCGGAGTGTAAAATTAAAAATACGATATGAATTCTACACAATACAAAATAATATGCTCCTTAATCCCAGCACCTTTTAGTCTAGTTACAATACTTACAGAGTAATACAACTGAAGATTACTATGTATATTTCACTAATATGGCAAAGTTTTCAATGTAGCTTAATTTCAACATTGCTATTTGCAATAAGTATCTAATTTGTCAAATCGGGACGTCACACAATATAAATTGAAGACTAGGTGGGCTACATAATACAAAGACATTTCTTAGATCTCCAGCTGCCAGATGCTGATTGAACATCAGCTACCTTCACGATATTTTTAAGCGCGATATCGTTGGCACAAAAACTGGAGGTCAAATAGATTCGTGAAGCACACGTTAGTTATGATATTGCACTCAGTTCGTCTACAGGACGCCCGTAAGACGACGCGATGCGGCGGCGGCGCGGGCGCACTCGGTAGGACAGAATGCGTAGCGCCGCCCTTGCACTATCTACTCTTACACGTTATTCAACTAGCTGCACCATACACAAGCATCGAGTTTCATAATGTATAAAACGTAATAACTAAGTAAATAGTAATAGTAGTTGCCAACGTCATTATTTATGAATAATATATAAAACTTAACGCCTATTTATCTCATTGAAAATACACAAGGACGGTGTAAGTAGACAAAACACGTTACAAAAAGGTAAGTATTTTTTTCATTATCTCAAATCAATACGCACAATACACGTGGGTAATTATTGCAAAGTAGTTTCAAGATTAACTAGATTTTGTTAAAATCAATAAATATATTTATTTAAGGCACATTAAGGCACTGATGACATTCATCACCGATTTCAAACAATTCGATTTACATAGCTCTTAAAAAGAAGTGGAGGATTTCCGATAGTCTTAGATAAAGAATATAGAAAACCTGACTATACAATTTGACCGCAACGAATCTTCTTTCAGCGAAGAAAGAAGGGTTGCAGCGACTGCCACCGCCGCGTCGGCACGTGGCAGACCTGTCGACAAATACTCACTAAATGACTAGCCAATATGTTAGTCATGGCCTGAGAAACACGGAGCGACGCTGAGACGATACCACGAACTGTTTTCTATCGTCGATCGAAGTCAGTCATCCATTGCAGTATTTATAGGGAGTTTGAAAAGCATACGATCGAGCGTAGGAAACTTCGGATGTTGTCGGTCGGTTCGTGGTAGCCGCTCAGGTTGAGATAAAGACATGAAAACTCTCGCAAGGAGTGCGGTCTACACCTCGCTTCCTTACAGAACTTATAGAAACAATGTTGGTTGGCACGGCTTACACTTTGAAACTAAAGAATGCCCCCGAGTTGTAATACATCGCATTAAATCTAATATCGAAATTACAGAGAAAAAACCAACCCGCAATCTACATTTTGGCACAATTATTTTTGTTGTGAGTTCAAAGCTCGCATGAATCTCTTTCCTCAAAATGTTTTCATGGGCTCACTAAAAATACGTTTCTAGCGGGATCAACGCACGCACGCACACCTACTCGTTACAAAACACGAGTAAGCCCATAACGTTATTAACCTTATCCTAAAGTACACAGTTGTAACTACACCTCATAGGTACATCATCAGTTAATGGGTATCATATCACTTACACAGAATTGAGTTTTTCCTATCTCATCTAAATAAATGCAGAGACGATCAAAAACCAATTCTGAATAATAAATCACTTATAAAGGCCACCGTTGTATCGTTAACAGTTTATATCACTAAACACACGATTTAAAATTCATTATACTTGGTGTCCACACGGTCCGTTCAATGCACATTATTGTCATTTTTTTTAAATTGCATCAAGTATTACCGTTTCGTTTTTCGTGTCGGTAAGTAGGTACTCTTGTGACCTGATCTTGTCGAGTCGGCATTCTGGGGCTGTAGAAGCTTGAAGCCTGAGAGCCAGAAGGCCAGAAACCTCAGAGCCGGAAAGCCAGAGGCCTCAGAGCCGGAAGGCCAGAAGCCTCAGAGCCAGAAGGCCTGTCGCCCAGGGCCCTAGAGCCACGTGAGAACGTTGTCAGGCTTGCTGGGCGTGGAGTTGATCAGCGATTGCACGTCGTCAAGTAAGATATCGTTTGTGAACTCGCCCAGCTGAAATGATGAAAATATTGTCGATTAGCATCATCAATTCATCGCCGTTCCTACTTTACCCTTTTTTATATTCATGCCGAGCGAGAGAATTCCGAAATCCTGGTCACTGCACCGAACAAATGTGTATTTTCAAATAATCTTTTCTGTTGTATGTTCAAAACCTCGTTACATTTCTTGCTTTATTCAGTCATTGATCCTGTTCGCTGAGATTGATGAATTGGTATTATTTTGTGTCTTTATCAATGCGTTTAAATGAAATAAAAAATCAATGAAGGATAAAATACTATTAAAATGTAAAAATGTAGGGTAAACTTAGTACCTACATAAGAAATGTTACACTGTAAACAGACCAACCAAATAACAAACTAACTAATTGGTCTTGCTTGAAACCACCTTGAAACACACACGTGCAGAGTGGCCGAAAACATCTACTCATACTGGGTACAGGTCGCGCCAAGTTTATCTTTGTCTGAGTGCCGTGTGGAGGGGTAACCTGTCTTTCTCGCATAGGGTGAGACCTATTAGGCTCAGATTATTGCCTATTACTACAATAATTCAACAAAAACTTATTTATACTAACAGCTCTTTTTGTGGACTTAACAACCAACTCACCAAGTCATCAGTAGAATCCAGATTATCGCCGAGCGCCATTTCAGACGAGTCCATATTCGCATCAGCCTCGCTAGTGCACTCCATGCGGTCGTCCATACCACCCAGGAAGTCCTCGGGCGTATGCGGCATAGAGTAAGACTGTGTTACAGCCATGCCGAGCCCGCTGTCGGCTGATTCTTGCCTTTGATGTTCCGACAGACCAGACAGAAACGGGTCGTCGACAGGCAGGACGCTGGTGGCGGCGCCGGCGCTGGACGTCAGGGACGAGACGATGGAGGACGCTTGCCGTGCCATTAGCTCTTGCTGCAATAGGAAATTTCACGTTGTTAGCGCGACGACTTGTGCAAAGAATAGTTTTTCGCTGAGCTGTTTTGTGGTTGATAAATTCCCACGCCTAAACCGAACGGGCGTGGAATCTTGGTAGGGTTGTTTTTCACCAGGAATGTCACAAAGTAGTACTGACCTTGGCGCCGTGGACCGGAATTCGAAAGCTCAATTCGAGGCAGGAACACGGGATGAGGAACACAAGGGTGGGGGTTGATGGGAGTCGAATCTTACTGCTGTCGTAGTCCGCCGCCGGTGCCGTCGTGATGCCACGTATCCGACCACATGGGTCGCTATCCGAACGCGACGAATTGGGGACCGAACCACTTCAACCTTTCACAGCACGAAGCACTCACTCCGATGGCGTGAAATCTACTTATTTCCCGACGATTGTTCCGCGATTATTATAATTAACATTCAACCAAGCTTTCCGATGCTGGCGTCAGACATTTTCCATGTCCAAAAAAGTAACCTCTAACTCGTCATCTCGTTTCTATACAAGTGACAGCTAGTGATGTCCCGATCACTCGCGGTCGATCCGCGCAACGAAAAAACCGGTGCGTTCCGAAGCATAAATATTAAACAGTGGTCGTATAGTCCCAATTAAGTTGACTAGTGGCGACGGTGGGGGGGGGGGGGGGGGGGGGAATTGGGGAAAGCTTGCGTATGCCCAAAAAATATATTTGTGGTCGATTCTGTATTGAAGGTGTGCCAATACTATTTTAGAGATGTAGCATTAATATAAACACTACCTTACCTTAGCTACCGCAGTGTTTTGCCCTGATATTAGAAATAGCTTTCTCACCTGAATAAAATTACCCCGCCCCGCTCCCCGCAGTCGCACAAATACTTAGTTTTTAACATTAGCTAACTAATGTCCAACATAAACCGAAACGCATCGGTTAGTCTAGCCGATTAAAGATGACATCCGTTATCACAAACGAACATGACTTCGGACATTAGCCGAGGCTCGAAATTAATCTTAAACTAGCCGGCTAAACTTAAGTTTAGTTTCACACCTAGCTTTAGCCGTAACATATATATGTGTGGCGCCGCTGTTTCTGGTTCCCACGACACATTGTAACCTAGTGTTGGGCCAGGAGCATACCTGGAGTCGGATCTCCTGCTGGCGCTGCTTCAGCCGCTCCCTCTCGAGCTGCAACGACTGCAGCCTCAGCTTCTGCTGGATGGAGGCGTTGACCCACCCCCCGCCCGCCGCGCCCGTGCCTGCGCCCGCTGGCGTGCGCTGGAGGTGCTGGGCTGGAATATCGCAACACATTTTACATTAGTAGGTACATGAACTCACGGTTGGACTCTCTAACTCTACAGATCCCGGCAAACTTCTTGAGCATGATTCGACGTAGTGGGGGAACTCGCTCTTTCACTCACCAACAAAAATACGCCTTTAAACCGCTTGCGCAGTCAAGGTCGATGTTCAACGATTTTGTCGGGACCGAATTCGGTTACTTAAAGCACAGGGCATAATTGAGTAGATCCCCGTGGCTTCCTTCAAATACGAATAGGTCAATTTTTCAAAAGCGATTGAATTTCTTAGCTGTCGGATGTGATAAGGTTACTGTTGAGGAACGCAGTCGTTGGCCATTATTAGGGTAGAAGGTGGCGCTAGAATTTTGGTAGGATATGAGAGGGATGTAACGGGGTAAACAGGAATTCGTTCGTACAAGGTTCTATGAACTGTTGCTATTGCAGATCAGATCCATTTATCGAGTAGTCGAGTGCTAGCTATCTGAGCTGTAGATTGGCAGTAACTACTACTAACGTAAAGGAGAAACCTGACACTCATAAGTGATCGCCACTGGACTAGACTTACTAATTTAGACTCCCACGTCGAATGACCATACCAAATGTCTAATTACACATTCTCCCCTTGGCACTGAGATAAACGTACATATCTATTATTTATGTATGGAGCTTCCACACACTTGCGGGAGGCGACCGGCGTTTTACACTGTAGAGTTTACGTGCTGACTATGGGTCTACGAATAAAGATACAAAGTTTCGAGATCTAGCTATGGACAGACGTATTTGATATACATTGTGTGTCGTAAACGGATGCATTTATACAAATATGGGGTAAAACCCCAATAGGTTTAGTCTATTTCTCTCAGTGTGTGGACGCGTGTATAGGTTCAGTATTACCATGTATAGGTATTACCAATCACGATGAGGTACTTACGTATTCTCGGGTCGAACCAGGACGTGGTCCTAGCAGCATGGTTGATGAAGTACACTTCGCCTTCTGGAGTCTGCGCCTGCTCCCAGCCTTCGGGTAGGGCTCCGAGAGCCGCCTCTGTGGTCGCTGGGTTACTTGTTGTGTTGCTGTTGGTACTTGGGCTCTTCGATACTGGAAATGAAGAGTGGTCCCGTTAATTTCGTTTGAAGTTATGTTAATAAGTACCGAAGTGTACGAGCGTTGTACTTCAAGGTAATACTAGACGAACCATAGTGTAGGGGCTCGTAAAACTAGGGTTATGTATGAATGACGTGCTTGGTGTCAAACATTGAATCCTAATATGTCATGTTAATGTATGGCATTTCATTATCACTTTACTTAAGCATCAGATAGTGCATTCGGCTAATATCGTACTCATAAGATAGAGCTCTGCACGTTCAAGTCGTGTGAATGGAAAGGATGGTCATCGGGAAGGTCGCGAGCGATGTCCAAGAACCGGCGGGATCGGCTCAATCGGCGCCGATCTGCGCCCGCGCTGGCGTCCGAGCCAAAATGAATCACGTCGCGGCACGTGCGCCGATATGAATCAATACGTAAACAAAACGAGGGGAGATGCGTACATACGTGATTGGCGGTGTACTCCGTGTATACAATAGCATGTACAGATAAACATAAACATTTGGATGCAGGCACATCCATTGCCTCTGGGCCACACTAGGATACCGTTTCGTGAGAACCAGGAATAACGACGTCTCCAATACCCGAGGATTCTTACTGAAGTTTTGACAAGTTGTGTTCAAAATAGGTATCCAGCCGATTTTAGTCCAAATGTGTATGTTTTGCAGATTTCAGTTCACAAAAGAATAAGTACTGGTGATGAGGCTATTGCAATTCTCATTCATTTTGATCCAATTATGAACGCACCTCTATCCGTACTGTCCATTTGATCCTATCTGCATGATTTAATTACCGATATGACGACAGGTAGTCTACCTACTCATGAGCCTACACGTTCCAGCGCTGGTCCACTTTCCGTGGTTGCTACGTTGGTGTATGAGGTGAACTGATGTGTGTTATTAAATAATTAAACATTATCTACAGTCGGATTACTCAACACCAGCTTGGCTTGACCACTCTTCGCTTGTAGTGCGAAAATAGTACGTTCATACTCGAAACAAAACTGAAATTGGTTTGGTACAAACCACAGTAGGCCCAGAGGTATTTGGCGTCGTGTTTGCCTAGAGCGACGGCGTTCAGGTGGTCTCAATACAAGTTTCAGTAATGAGCCGATTATTTTGACGCGATGCTAATTAGTTATCGTTAATTTACATTACAAAACGGCAAACGACCTACTTAGGCAGGTACTTACTACATACATGCACTTTTTGCAATATCAAAACTATGTTTATATTTTAGCCTTTGGGCAAGGATCGTGTTAGAATTGTTTAAGGCTCGTCTGTCGTCAAAATTAGTAACTCGATTTGTAGTGGTAAAAAAATTGGATCCGACCATATTAAAATAAAGTTCATAACGCTCATACTGCAACATGCTGTCATCTCAGTTCAGTCGCTGCGGCAGACAATAGCGATAATTGTGTTTTTTTAGGGTTCCGTACCCAACGGGTAAGAACGGAACCCTATTACTAAGACGTCGCTGTCCGTCCGTCCGTCCGTCCGTCCGTCTGCCACCAGGCTGCATCTCAAGAACCTAGCTAGCTATAGAGTTGAAATTTTCACAGATTATGTATTTCTGTTGCCGCTATAACAACAAATACTAAAAAACAGGATAAAAAAAATATTTAAGGGGGCTCCCATACAACTTTCAATACCACATACAAACTTATGGATGCACCTGGTTACGTACATGGAGTGTAAAAGTAACCGCACCAATAACTTTGTAAACAATATTTTGCTGTGTAATAAAATCCAAACTATTCACTCCACACCATCGCTTCCATTGAACGGTGGTACGGAACACTTCGTGCGCGATTTAGACTCGCACTTGACCGGTTTTATTTATTTCTTCAAACCCACTGATTATTGCTTAATTTCAAACACACAGTTTTAAGATATTTTTGACGCAAGAACCATGTCAATATTCTTTTCAGATCCAAAGAAATAGCAATTTTTAAAGTCTAATAAGTTCTTGTTCTTTTTTCATATATTTTCCATTGACATTTGATATTTTCAAACACACAGATAAACAAAAGGGATGTCTTCTTAACATGTATTTTTTGGGAACAGCATGATTATTGACTTTGACATTTTAACGGGATGAAATTTTGAATTTTATGCCATGGTAATATAATTCAAAACCTATAACGGCATTTTGGGTACCCAAAGTCAATCAAAGGGGAAGAATATCGCTTCAAAGAGGGTATTTGACCGAATTCAACTTGAGCCCAAGCGTCTTAAATGGCAGCTGAGCGTTTGTTTGTAACTCTAGATATCCGTATCAGACAAGATTAGATCTTTTGATCGAGCCGAACAAATGAATTAAATGGCAATGTTACTTCTCAAATAACTAATTGGCTGCTATCTTAGGCTGTTTTACGTCTACCCGATGGAAGCCTTCAAAGTTTAATGTACTCAGATAAACCACCATGACGTGGTAACGTTCTGTCTGACATCATACTCCGCCTTTGGAGCATGAGCACAACTTGGAATGTGCAATCAAATAAACTATTTACGTTGTGAAGTGATCTATATAGATACGAGACTCCTAATGTTTGTCTTTCACAAAGGAGTGATAACATAAGATGGAGTATGGACCCGGTACGTTATCTTTGGTGTTGTTTCAACGGGAGTTTGATCTTTATTCGGCTGCGTTAAGGTGTTTCTGATATGATCAGGTCGGTTGGTGTTGGTGTTGTTGTCACCTGCAGCGACGCCCCGGCGGCGCGGCGGAGCGTGATAGGCCTCCACCGAACGTGATTAGGTCACGTAAGGCGAATCTATCTGAAATTGTACGTGGAAATAGGTGTGAGACTCAACTCACAACACACGGCACACGTGATCGAATGATATCTAGTAAGTTGAAATGTAAGTGTTTACAATATCTATTATTAACGAGTAGTACCCACTTGGGGTATTGACTCGAAGATTTACATATTTATTATCTACACACACTAGTTAATTGCTTGAATTGGCGTGTAAGAGCAAATTATAATACTTAGTTAATAGACGACAGATAAAAGAATTAATTTTATTATCATAGTTCGCGTAAGCGGCTGGTTGCTTAAATAAACATAGAAAAGACATGTAATAATTCACAGGATGTGCCCTGTTATCATCAGGGTCTAATTCTGGAACCATAAAGCACAAGCTCTCAAAGACGCCAGGATATGTCGCAAGCCACTGTTGAAAGCCGGCAGGCGCCAGCGTACCACGTCACAATCCGCTTTTCTACCAGTAAATATAAAACAATCTTTATTGCAACCAGACAAGGGCCACAACTCCTCGGAAAAACTGCAGATGATACGACATGTGTATGTGTGTATTTTCCGAGCACCTTTCAACGGCCGCCCCGCATCAAGCGACGGAAACAACGCGTTAATTCCCGTCATAAAATCAGATTTAGAATTTGGGTTATTTACTTCTCTTTTTATTTAAGTCCCATGATCGTTTCGAGTGTTTTCGAGTCCTAGAGTACAAGAATATTTTTTAAGGTTTAGGTGCACTTTGATCACAAAATACCAAACCATTTGATACTGTTGCTATAAATAATAGATACCTACTTTTCACCAACAAAATGATATAATGATAACAATAAATATGTCCTTTTAGGAAAATCGGCACGATATGTTTGTGTCAGTAAAAAGTAGCATACATCATGCAGTGGACTCGAGGGCAAACTGCAACACGTGAGACCGTCTTTGAAAAGAAGACTCTGCACGGCCTAATGCACAAACCTTGCTCAAATATATGCAACTTAATAATTCTATTCAATTCTATTGTGAAATCTTCTACTCCCTTTATTAACCCCTACACGATAATAAAGGGTGGTTATAAGCTGGAAGATTCTTGTCTGTGTGTCGTAGGTCTTAAACAGGTGAACCTATATAAATACAGAACCTTTACCGGTCAACGCATGTAAAATTCTTTACATAGATTGTATTCCATCAAAATCAGTTCAGCCGTTTAAAGGTTTATACGTGGAATCGTAGCTCTTAAACAGGCGAACCTAATTTAATGCAGAACATTTACCGGTCAAAGCATGTAAACTTCTTTACATTGATTGTATTTCATCAAAATCGGTTCAGCCGTTTAAAGGTCGTTTTCATAGCTTTGGTTGGGTGGTGTCCGTAGTCAAATAATATGACGCTTGCCTGTCACGCAGTCCATGTACCAAAGAGGTAAGTAGTGTATCTTTATTACGGACGTTATCTATAACTGTGATGCAAGATATTGCGAAGAAACCTTCATATCTCCATAGATTTGGCGATGGGCTAGCTTCCTATCACGTAAAATTTACTTGTTGAGAGTGGGCACAACTGTGCCTCTGCATCCCCGTAAAGGGAATGTCGTGACGCTACTTTGTGTTGTTTCGATGTGGGTTTGCGGGACGACCTCGACATGTCTCTGCCAGGGAGCTTGAACATGGGGAGAATTTATAGATGGATCTATTTTTGAAACTGTTCTGCGGTATTGTTTGTTCCAGCCACTGTTAACATATTCTTTACGTACGACTCCTGTTTGGTTGTGCAGGAGGAGGCACATTCATAAGAAGAAGCTTCGACGAAACTCCTCTTTCTTGGCCTCTATGGTTTGTTTAAACTTGTAACTCGCATTTTTAACATTGAACATCCCCTTTGCGGCTGTGGTGGGTCCCGGGGGTAGATGTGCCGAAGAAGCCAGACGTCCAGTGTGCCTGGGATGAGGAGCTTTGCAAGTCGTCCCTTGACGGACTGTTGGGGAAGAGCACTGGAGCAGATCTTGCTTGGGCACCTTTTTGGACGACAACTCCCTGCGTATGGCTTTGGCGGTTCGGTTGCGTGCGACATAACAGTGTTTGTGGTGCGGTAGACTCGCTGGGGCGTCACGGGCTACACTGTGTTCGGAGCTCAGGGAGACTCTATCGCCATCAGTCAATTAATAACATCGCCCGAAGGACAGTTGTCTGGGCTTGATCCGGCGCAACAGAAACATCCGGACAGTCTCTCTTAATACCGTGGGAGAGAGGTTACCTTCTGTGGGATGCGACTTGTGTGTGTACACCATCCCACACAATAGTCCCCGGTGCTGTTGCTGAGTTAACGGCACGGCAGAAGTGCATCAAATAGTGCAGCTAATGTGAAGTTATCGGTCTGTTCCTTTGGCCGTCAAGACTTTCCGTCAGGGCGATTCTTAGGCGGCGGCGGCGGCGGGCTAAAGTTCCAAAGTAATAAAAATCAAATACACATTTTGCCACGTTTATCTACCTAGTTCAATATCGCTGCTTCTCTCAAGATAAGAAGATAATATATAAAAGATTTAAAAAAAAACTTAATAACCGGAACCGAACTGGTTGTTTCCCCTAGTCGTGAGTGACCCTAATGAGAGACAGCGCTGGCTGAGGCGCCGGCTTTGAGGGGTTTTTTCTCATCAGCTATTATACGCTGGCAGCACTCCCGTCTATGCGCCCCGGCATGACTGATAAGAGTGTCAGTCATACTTTAAACTGACAATTGTGCATCCTTGTCCAAATGCAGTTTATATAAAAGAATGGTAGTCACCTGCCGCAGCCGGGGCTGTGGGTGTGGGGACGGTCTGTGCAACCGTGGCCTGAGGTATGAGAGACTCCGAGCTCTGATGCTGCACCGCACCGACGGCCGCCGCGGCGTGCGTCTTCCGAGGGTCCTCCCATGTCGTCGTCTTCGTTATGTGGCTGGAAAGAACAAAAATATCCGGTTAGGCAACTTGCTAAATACCGTTTATTAATGAACTTGCTAAAAGTAGCCAAGCTATGGTTTGAACGCGATATATAGGTAGGTATAACATCCCATTGAAACAAAGAATTCCTTAAGTTTAATAAATAGTCTTATACTGAAACAAGTAATAAAAACAAAGCCCCGAATTCACATTCAAAGATATGTGAAAATAATTAAATTGGACTCATTAAATCTATGAGCAATCTCGAAGTCGATGGATGTCATGGTTCACTCACAGCTGAGTGAATGCAAACTTCCCACAGTCAACAAAGCGATTAGGTCATACGAGCACACAATCATTTGATTAGCAAGCAAGCCGTATGCAGCCCTGAACTTGATAGTCCAATGACCCCAACCACTAAGACTTAAGAGGAAATTCGTTGACCGCGTAAAAGGAGAGAAAAAGAAAACCCAGTCAGTCGGTCTTCGATTTGCATTTAATTTATAAGATCACAGAAGACACAAAATAACGAAATGCCGACGAATAGAAGTGATCTACCGGAAAACCCAACGCCACAAGTAAAAAAAGCTATTTGTAAGATGCAAAAAAAAACAAGTTACACTACAGCTAAACAACTACATAAGTGTCAATAAAAAGCCATAACAGATAGCCCATGAATTGAGCGGTGAAGCCAATTTGGGAGGCCACCGGACGTTCGATGAGTGCGACCTAGTGAATGGCTGGCTCTACCATGATGAATGGGTGTTTTACTTTCTTCGCGCGAAAAGTAGGTGTCCGGCCCGCGGCGGTCGAGGCGTCGGCCTGGCTCGGCCGACAACCTCTTTTTTGGCTCTTGATGAACGTCTACCAGCCGTCGAGTAGCCGTAAAAGCTGCAGGTAACGCGTGTTCGAAATCACTGATTCTTCGGCTATCTCAGGTTGGACACATTGGTGGTAATAGTTTGAAAGAAAGCATGTGGTGCTGTTAGTTTGATATCAATTAAAACGAGTATTTCATGTACGATGTACGCACAGTGAGAATATGACCTAACGATATATCACTTACGTTTGCAAAGTGACTAGTGACTTGACTAAATAAAATCTTTTGCTTAGGACAGTCGTCAAAAACGTATTTCGTTACAAAGCCAGTCAATCGCATCGGCGAAATACGTAAGAAATTGTATATTTTCTGCAATTCAAGAACGGGCGGGGGGGCGGTACCATGACCGATCGATTCGCACGCGCTAGTAATGAACTTGGCCGGCTATCAGCTGTTAGCGATGTCACCGGCAACCTGTATCCAGCCGGCACCTGCAGCGACTAATCGGCATTTCCATAGCGCTATAGGGCTGCGAAAAAGAGACAGTGATATCGGCGTGTATATCTCCATACTTTTCTCGAAGCAAACCATAAAACATAAGTTGCGTAACAAGTAAAATATGGAATAAGTACATGGTGACCTTTCCGGGAGGTTGCACCTGGAAAGCAGCACGCGCCGCTTTTTCATGTGGCTATTAAAAGGATGTAAATAAATTGAGGTGGCGGGTTGTAGAGAACAATAAAGTTGCATTTCTAATTTCCGAGCGGTTGGTTGTTACCGAGAGGTATTATTCTATGCGATTGCGGGTTTTCGAGGCAATCTAGTGTTAGGTGACGAATTGCCGATGACGACTCTACACTCTACCTATAAGGCAGTAGTGGAATTTAGTGGATGTATAGCCTGGACACAGAGCATAAAATACGAGCATCAAGCAAAGTTAGCATATTTTTAGTTTCCATTTCAAGGAATTCATAAAGCACCACCGATTTCCCAATGACTATTAATTTCATTGGTTATATTTAGACGACGAAATGAAATGTATAATAAATAGAACGAGTACAACCAGTAGAAGAATAGTGAACATCCCGTATGACATCACATCACAAATCTGAATCGAGATGATGAAGGTGTAGGTGTACTCGTAGATGTAGAAGGTCATACAGTCTTCATTCAACCATTTCAATTTCAAGTCATAATCAAAGGCATGTCATATGTTGACCCTTGTCGGAGTTTACCTGACAAAGGATTGCGTAACCAATTAGTACAATAACATAGTACACAAATCATTAGCATTACGTAATTTTTGTATTGAACATTAGCTTAGTTATATGTGGTTATTCATAAGAGCAAAGTTTAATTGGACCATATATCTTTGCGTTGTCTCTCTGATCATTTTGTGCCTACTTACATTGCTACATTACTTAAGCAGAGAACAGAAGACACTACGTCGCAGGAAACAGGAAATATGTGCCTTGACAATTCTAATGTAATTACTGACCTATTGACAGAATACCTGTAGAACAGAATATTTATCAACTCAAAACTACCACTCTGTTTTCTTTTACGCAAAGGTAGGTACATCTAGAGTTCATAAAATCTAAGAATCTATCTATCATAAGGATGTATGTTCCAGCGTAGGTAGTCTATTCCAAATTTGTGTGGCACGAAGCGTCCCGACGTGAATAGTGCAGTGGGCAGATAAATAATTTGACTTTATCAAAGCATCAACGTCAACAATATCGTAGTAGTGTCAGTTCAAACACAAGATAAGTAGATATAGCATCCTCTGCAGTCTCTGCAGTGCAGTTGCATCTCGCGGACGCGGCGAGTAATTAATTACAGAGTGCAACGTAGCTGCGGCGATGCAGCTCGGGTTGCGCTTGCACAACACGACTCAAGTGCCCAAGACCACTGTACAGCACATCGCATGTTTGTATACAATTACATTATTTACTCACAACACTGTGCGCAGACGGAGATTCTTGGAAACGGATAATAAACTCCCATCGATTTCGGGATCGAAACTGTACTAATTGTATCTTCAGACAAGTGTTCTGAAGAGACCTTTGGTAAACGTAAATTCATCCACAAACGCGAGACAAGACAAGCGTTAGTAAATTGCGCGCCATTTCTCTAGCGTAGGCCTTGCGCAAGATTACACCAGATGCAGCCACTCAATCGCTTGGTGAATGTGGTCTCACGACACAACCCCTCGCGCTGACAACTGACAACCGAGAACAATTACACGCTGACAAATAAAAAACCAGGCATTCGTAATGCCAACTTTAAATAATGAGACGGCGTCAAAGACAGAAATAAGATTGACTTTAAGCTAATCCATGGGCGTCGGGATGAAATCATTATTCTCAGTCAACAGCCACTCAATACCGCTTAAACCCCGCTCGTATATAACAAAGTATCTCTCGTAAACAGATGCTCGCCGACGATATGAAGGATTTCGGTGAAATCTCCCACAAAACAGAACTGCACAATTCAACTCAAATATATATTTACAGCTGGCACATGAACGCCAAGCGAAAGCACTTCATCTATAACTTATTTTAAATAACCACAACTTCTAGGAGATCCCGAAATCAAATCTTATTCAGTTGCCAATTCATATACTTTATTGCCGCGGACAGCACTTTGTCACATAGTTAACCAGATAACAAAAAATATTATTCCGAATGAAATATTTCTGTTCTTTTCATTTTGTAGGTATATTTTTAGTTTTATTGCTGTCTTGACGTAAACTTCCAATGTGGAGCAGAAACCCACAGGCGCCAACTCAACAGCCGCACATCCTTAAAAAGGTACACCCAACCTAAGGACCAGAAAAATTACTATAATTGTTAAGTCACTATTTGTCCTTCGTTTATATTTTGCGCGTGTAACGGTGTAACACAATACGCGTGGGTTAGATAGAACTTACACCAATCCATTCGAGATACATACACTACGTAGCAAATATAAACCCATCCAAGATCCATACTGTGCTCCCAAGATGGCGTTAAAGGCCGGAGCCACACCGGACGCGCGTCACGACTCTCGGACGCACATCCTCTCCATAAGCGTAATTTCATCTTCTACATTTACTTACATTAGAGACAACGGCAGTACAGTAAAGCTGTGTTCTCTTCAGCCTCGAAATAAAACAGTTTGCACTAAACGTACGATAAGAGTTACCAGTTTACAGCTCTATTTACTGTGGCTTACATAACCGCCTTGAATGCTCGGTTTCATTACACGAACATTATGAAAGCATTCGTTATTTGAAACCCGGAAAACAAAATGCATTTGACTTGAGATAACCTACTACATAATTAATGCAATCCACTAATTCAGTATCGTTGAGGATAGGAGCCCATTCATGGACTGTTTTGTTAAACACAGGTAAATCACCAAACGCGTTTAGTCCGATTATATCTGCTTTTACGTGAGGCGAAGACACGTAGGAATATCACACACAAACAGTACCGTTAGAGAGCCAAAGGAATTGGTACATCGTCGTCGTCACGTCAACAATGAGTCTCCGTGGTCAAAACAGCTTCGTCCGGGAAATGTGAGAACATAGCCTTTACAGTACCATACCTAACCAAGATTCAGTGCTCAAATTTAGCCCTTAACGTAATAAACTTAAAGTGATGCTGATAGAAAACCCACGACCAACGTGCTTTCTGCACAGCACCGTGCCGACAAGGTGGTCTGGTTGCAAATTTCTTAGCAACTCGTTCAAATTCAAACAAGCTCCATGTGCGGTATTTGTTTAGAGGCCTCTAACTTTCCAGCCGCTAACTAATGATCTAAGAAAACGGAGCGGTTTAAAGGAATACTAATGTTTTAATCAATATAATTGATCCTCGATTGGAATCATCACGTGTCGGTAAGTAGAAGGTATCCCGACCACTATTTTGTGGTTCCAAATAAGGAAATAGCGGATTTTCAAGCATACTACTTCCAACTTTTCAGCATATCTTTTATAAAAAAATTACTATAGCAAGAACCACATCAGGGCAATCGATAATAATATAATTACTACAACTTGCTCATTATCAACTTCGGAAAAATACAACATTATACCGTAGATACCGCATTACGAGGTCTGAGAACCAACGCAAGCCACACGACGCAGCTGTTGGACTAACGTGAAAAACAATAATATTCTTTACCGATACACCTACTGATATGAGTCATTCACTTTTATTACAACGTGTGGACAGCGAACAGGATTGGTTTCTTCTACAAGTATTTTCAGATTTGTTGGTGACTGAAACATGGCTGCGTTTCTATTTCTTCAGTGGATGTACACATTGGCGTTTTGAAGACGGATCGTAGATTTTTCACCGACAACAACATGGCGGAGACGTCGGCAGTGGCGTAGTTCTAAATTTGAATCGCGGACGACTTCGGCGCTGGCGCACGTAAATAAACGCACACACTGATAACCAGTAAAACTATAAAATGCACACAGGCAGCCAGCCAACATGAAACCGTAACGTGCCTGAACAAAACGTACTGATAACTCCGGTTTACTTTTTCAGACTTCATCGTCTTAGAAGCATTGGAAAATCTATAATATGGATGTCTTCTCGAAAAGTAGAAAAGTCTTCATTGAGTTACGTGTAATTCGTCATTGACAATACAATACACTCTTACACAACCGTACATACGGTCCACACGCACACATGCTGCAGTGGACGAAAACATACAGTGACGCATCGACTTCCGGTCGACGAATTTATTACGGGATCTACTGTTCCAGCCAAAACGGATATGCATTTGACGTGCTGCTATTTAGTAGGAGATTTATAATAATGTAATGTAATGAACACACGGTAAGTGTGTATAGACTGCGAAGTACATTAAAAAATCATGAAATTATGATAAGTAATAGAGCGCAGAGCATTGTTAGGTTGCCATAGGAATATCGACTATGATTAAGATAAGCAATTACCTACTTCAAGGATTTTCCTTTCCAGTTGGGTAGTCTTGAAACTCACAAAGACGCGAAGCGACTAACCGCACCAAGCAAAATTGATTCCGGAAGACTTAGCTGATCGTAAAGAAGACTTAATTTTGTGGGTTTAAAAACAAAAGGAGGAATTAGTCGTCGGCTGGTGCGGGCGGCGCGGCGCGGCATTTCGAGGACGGCGCCAACGCGCTTTCGATCGCGTCACTAAACAGTTTTATTTACATTCAGTCAGAAGATCAAAGCTCTAGTCGGAGTCGGTGAGCCCTTGCCAATGTAGCCGAGCGAACCCTGCCAGTGCAATGGTTGTTTTGGGACGACAGCGTTGGAGTTAAATAAAAATAGTTGATCTAAATGTGTATTAATCCAAATATTACTGGTCGCAGTACTTTCCTCCAACTCGGATCCCGATGCCCAATCGTTTGACGCCTACTGCAAATGAGGTCACAACTTATGTTTGTTAATAGGTCGCTATTTTAGTTTGAGATGCCAAGTACCGACTTGCTTTTGAATTATGTACTTGTTAAACTGGTGTACGTACGTATTATCTTCGCTATCATCTTACTTTTCCCAAGCTGTTTGGCAAGAGAACTTTGCTACCAAGAGCAAACTTAAGCATTTGTCGTGAATGAAAGGGGTAACCACAAGTTCTTCGGCGTCGGTAGTAAATTGTATTATGAAATAAGCTTTGAACACAACATAAACAATCGTGTCATGACTAACCGACTTATACAATATCAGCCGGCTGTACTGAACAAAGACTCAGCCGAAGTAGGAAGCCAGTTTCACAACAAATCTGCATTTATAATCAAATCATACTAAAATCTTGAATAAATATGAAGCAATATTTCGTTTTGTCTGGGGAAAATGTTACATAAGCATATTTGGATATATATAACATACAAACATGAATTCTTTATTTATAAACAGGAAAGATAATCCGGCATCATAGCTAATTAACTGTCAAACTACCTCAAAGATCGGTACTAAGATTAGGTACCTATACCTAAGGAAAAGATTCGTTAAGAAGAGCAGCTTCTGAAGATTAATCCTGGTCCTGTAGTCAGTTAAACATACATTCATCAATGTCTGCACTTGGTCCTCACACCACTCCATCAACTTAAACCATCTCCATATTCATTTCATTATCAACCTAATTAATCTATGGAAATTTTGGACACATTGAACGATAATCAATTACATCAGGTAAAAATATGAATTCACTGACATAGAAGAAGACAAAATACACGCATACGCAGGAAAGTAATATTTTCGGTTATTGAAGGCAGTAAATCAATATTACGGGGCCTATCGTTCTTTGATGTTGTTGTCTTCATAAATTAGCATCATATGTTGCGTTATAAATGTTACAATCTCTACAAAACTCGTAATATGTTGTGTATGTATGGTCTGGGTAAGTCGAATACGCACTCAGCACATGCAAGGAATAGAGTCGGCGTGAGCGCGACCAGTCGGCCTTGCCGCGCGGTGGCCAGCCAATCGCTGCCACAGAGGTTAACAACGTGTTTTTTCATCTAACTTTAGAAAGTAACGAGATACGACTGGGCCTCTATATCTCTAAGAACGTTACGTGCGAATCTGGCTAGACCGCCCCATGTCCAACTGTCCAACGCACTTAAGAACTCAAATCGATTGCTGTCCACGCATGTGAATAGGTGTGAATTAAGAGGTGAAGGCAACGGCAGCTTATCGTCATGTGAGGCGGTACTGGTTCTCTTGCCTATATTTGAAAAGTAAACAGCATTGAGAACTATCCTTGTCACGATGAACTTTTAAGACGCGTTTTGTCACACACTCTTGTCCTGCCACAAGAAAGGGACCAGGATAACACCTTTGCAGTACATTTTCGACTGCAGAGTAGGCAGGATGCTATTACCAATACAGTAAGAGCATTTTATCATATGGGGTAAACGTTGGTCGGTCGGAGGCAATATGTTGTGCGTGACTCGTGACCTGGCGCTAAGTCGACTCAGAGCCGCCATTGAGTATCCGGGTCGACGGCACAAACGTTATCGCTGACTTCTTCGCCCAAATGATTCCAAGAACACTCGACTCATCTAACATCTCGCTGTTTTACAACCGGTCCCGCAGCTAAAGCTAATATTGGATTTATAGTAACGACTTTGATTTAATGTCTAGTAGACCACCAATAATGTCGACGCTCTATAAAAACGAATGAATAAAACATAAACTTCTAATTCTGTAGACATTTTGACGATGACGATGGAGTAAGGTGCTGTTGTATTTGACGCTTATAACACATGTATTTATGGTTTCAGTGCATGCATACAGAGTTTACATGACACATCCTTCTAATTACAGCTCTGATAAGCCGTGGGTGCATTGTTTTACGACTCGCTAAAAGTTATTGCCGGCACCCTCTAAGCAGGCACCTCGGTCTCATAAACTAACGCCCACGAACTAAATTCACAAAGCTCCATAAACTGTAAGCAACTACTAATAAGTACCGAACGGTGTTTCGTTTAGGCCGCCTGACTCATTGGGAGTCATGTGGTGTTAGAGCGCCGCTGTGCCCTATAATTAGACGTTAATCAGCGAAAAAGGTTGAACACGAAGCGCACATGTCCGGCGGGCGGCGACGGAAGCCGGTCTGGCACGAATAAACTTCATTGTGCGTCCGTTCGTCCAAACATCCATGTGGTGCAGTACAGACGGCGCAGTGGACAGCCGCGGCGCAGCGTGTTGCGGACGCACAGGAAGCAGTAATGGTCGCGCGAGCACTTGATCAGCACAGACGGAGCCCGGAACCGGATGTTCCCCGGAACCATCAGTTAGAGCGACGGAAACCCCTTTGCATCAGTTGATGGCTAATGATTGTCGGTCTGACTCGGCTCATCATACATAACCGAAGCTGATGTACCCGATAACAAACTCAGCTTGTGAGATGGTGTGGGCAAAGGCGCTCTGTTCGGGGCTACTGTCCTGCAGAGGCCACGGACTTTGGACCCGAGGGTTTGTATGTCCATCCCGGTCCCTCCCGGTGCCCTCTCGAGCTGACTCGCTCGCTCCCGTGCCCTCCCGCGTCACCCGCGCCGATGTTGCATTACCTCGCCCCGCAATTCGAGTCGGTGCACTTTTTGTTGTCAGCGGACCTGCCGCGTCTTGGATTGGATAGAGAATTATCTGGTAGTGAACGAGAGGCATGATGAGTTGATGAGTTATGTGAGGATTATCTTGCATTCGTCAGGATAACATCCACTGTGGTCCGGGGATTTACTGAAAGCTTTGATAACATTTTATTGTTTTGCACAATAGCAGCATTGGTTCTGAGTAAAAGCCATTATCATCGGGTTTAGATTAGAGACAGGAAAAATATTATCGAGTGATAAGAAGTGGCGACAGTTTAATGGCATAAGTGAACCAGACGGCAAATGATTTACTTTTATATGTACTGGCAGTCCAACAAGACGTAGAGTAGAGGGTGTTTCTCACACGCAGGCAGCGAGGCCGCTGGCGAGCACACTCGGCCGGTCGCCGCGCTACAGCCTCGCTCGAGGCGTGTGGTCGATACCTGGCCTGGCACAATGATTTGGCAGTTCGTGAACCCCACAATCATTATAATAACATCATCCGATTAATCCTGAATACTACCTGACAAAGTAGCCCTCCAATTTCGTGTGGAATTAAGTTTGCTTTCGTTGGAGAGGAGGCATCTGCCTGTCTGAATCTGAGATAGCGGTGGAATTAAAGTAGGGATTGTTGGTGGGTTAAGTCAAGAGATTAAATCAAGATAGCAATTGCAAGTTAATTTGACTCTCACTTGTTGTGTTTCACGACAGAAATCATTGCGAAACTTTCGAAGGTAAGGAGGAATTGCTGGGTTAGCTGGTACCGCCTCCGAATCGCAAATGTCAGCTGACATTTACATAACATTCTCGTTCACGCCTGCAACAATAGTAGAGCCTGCGCCGACGCTGCCAGGCTCCAAGGTCGAACCAGTCAGACAATCGCATGATGACACTAGAGAACTGACATCTCTAAAATATACATTGAACTTTACTTCCCACGCAATCCGAACGGCAATCTAATAATAGACCTAATAACAAGCACCTGATCGCCGACTCACTTTGAATTGAACTTATCGTTACTTCATCTTCGAGACAAAAGGGTTTTTGTTAAGTGGGCCAATAACACCAACTTCTCTCTCATCGCTTACTTGTGTAACATTCCCATAGGAACTAGAGAAAAGAGGTCCGAAAAAAGCCAACAATCATACAAAAACTGTTAGAAAATGTTATCGTCATTGAGTGGGAAAGTTTTTGTAGTAGGCACGTCGGTTGTGTTGCATGTATAACCGAGCCGAGGGTCGCTCGATTGTAGCTATATCTAAGATTACTGAATGATCGATGCTGGTTCCAAGAACCGCGGCGCGGCTCTCAAAGGCTATGGCGGAGCTGAGAGAAAAAAAATAATCTCTTTGTTACTAACAACTCAGGTGTACCGAAATAAAATAAAATGAGCTCAACATGGACTGGAAGTGGGCAAGGAGGCGCCGACGCCTCCACACAATTTATCGAACATGGAGGGAGAGATATATTCAACGCGATAACGCTTTGTATCTTTCTCTACCTACCAGACTTATTTACTTGTCTTAGTTTAGCACTTATACGAGTAAGTGAGTCAATATAAAAACTTAGAAAACAAAGGTTGGTTTTGAATTAACAACCTCAACTCAAATGTATGAAATGAACATAATCTTGTTACTTAATTGCTGATTTGCGGTCTAAAGAAATTACTGAAGAAAGCAATTTTAGTAACCGAGATCACTGCCTTAAACTGCCTATTGTACAACAATATCAAGAGTGAACGATCTAAAAGCGATTTACATTATAAAAACCAACGGCAGGCGTACGAACCAATGCGAAGATGACAGGGCTCATAGCGCTGCTGAAGGCAGCCAACAAGGAATGCAATGGGTGCTGTGAAATAAATGAATCCTAGCCTGGGAGGGCAATCTCGCTGGCGGGCGCTGGGCGGGGTGCGGGGCGCCGGGGGGTCGAGGGGGAGGGGGAAGCGGGGCAGAACCCACCGTGCGGCAGTTCCGAGAAGCTGGATCGGGCGCGGCGCGGGCGCAGCCTCCAAGGCTAAACGCACTCACGCTGCGCCGCGGCAACATCACAGGACGTCCGCTCGTTAACTCCGCCGTGAGGTGAAAAACGAATGGCCGATGCACTTCGAGCTGGCTCGATTTAATTTAAAACAAAATTTAAACGCCCACTATGTGTTCACTGAGCGGTCATAACTATTTCATTGCGGTCTGACATTTTACAATAATACAGCTGCGCATTGACAACCCTGGGCGGTGGATATAGATCACTCTAGCAGTCTGTTGGTCTACCGACAAATGTTTAGGCTGATGGCTATCCTCATGTTGGCTTCGTCGTCGTATCGTCACACAATCTGGTGCCGTCACGCTAAAATAGCCGCATGCGCACCATGTTGAATGAGCATGAGCAGTCCAGACCGTCGGCGAAGGCGGCACAGCGTCGCGGCGCTCGCGCCAGAATTAGAAGTAAATACACGAGGCGCCGCCGTCCGGCGCCCATCACCGCTGCTGTGACCGGCTCAACTACATAATGAACATTATGTAGTTGAGCCGGTAATAATATAATACATACTACCCGCCATTACGAAATGCTCTTGCGCTGACAAGGAAAAAACTAGTAACATGAAAATTAATAGGCAAAAACCCAGATCGACGGCAGAACACCAAAGACGTCGATGCAAGACACTATCTTCTCTGACTCTCTCCTTTCTCAATTGTGAATAATTTACTATCGCCGGAGACCAAACGACTAAGACGACCACTTCCGTTCCGTCGTCGGTAATCAGAATCATTAGCGGGGATAGGACCAGCCCAGAAGGATAGTCAACCAAGATGCAAAGTTCTGTGTGCGTGGCAAACCGAGCCAAAAATTTACATATTATTTCCCCAATATGGTAATATGGGGTCACTAACCAATCTATGCTTATGCAGAACTAAATACAAACACGCACCATTTAGATTTCGGACCTCACATTCTGAATAAAGAGATTTTATCGCTATACAAATCTTATGCATAGGCTGTCCTGATTACAGTAAGGAGTACTTACCTGAAACAAAAAAAAATGACAATGAATAAAAGAATAAACACGATAATCCAAACGGCCTTAGTCATAAGTCATAATTACGGCTTTTACACAGAATCACTGCGTAGACGTATTATATATTGGTAGTAAGCTATGAGTAAACTTATCAGTATTCTATAAAGTGGCTTACGGCGGCGGCGTCCGGGCGACCACTAAACAACACTAGCACATATATACAATAACTACAGTTGGTGCCATGCCGTGACATCGCATGAATCGCTGCAATCAATTCACAATGGAGACTTGACTCCAATATAATCAGCAATGAATCTCCCAGAACTCTTCCTAGCCCTTCCATTATGCATATATCCTCAGAACGACTGATCCAGTGATATTCCACGTTGTTCGACCACCCCATTGTCCTGGACCACTCATGGGTAGATTCATTATGGTACGTAATCATTTAAAAGTGTCCCTCAGCTTCGAAGTACTAAATCTACTCCGGGGCTCCGCTGTCCGGCCCTAAGGCGCCAGTCAATGTACACACTTGACCTCTTTTGATCCTACAATTAGGCATGACGGTTGTATAACCATCAGACTCCCGTTACGGTCTGGAGCCTGGAATCATTTTCATACAAGACTATTAAATCATACTACTGTATTAAGTTGTTGAACATTTGTAATATTGAATGTGAAGATAATGAGCGCTGTGTGGTCTGCAATAAGCAAGAGCACCTGTCGCACTCGTTGATCGGGACGCGTTAGTAGAACCAAGGAGAGGTTGTTGGAGTAAATTAATACTGATGACACAAGACAACGTGAGCCAACTGTGTCCACAAGGCACAGACAGCTTGACACAGCAGCAAGAACAAAGCTCTACCCTTAAAGATGTCGCACCGACCCGACTGGTTACCACGCTGAATACACTGAATTAGATGCACTTGTTTAAAACATTTTAAGAATTTCAAGTAACGTTAAGTGATTGTACGTGGATTGAACCTACCTACATGACCAGGATTATTCTTTTTGCTCTGGGGTTTTGTCTTGGAAACACTATCAGTAGATTAATTAAATCATGCTAAAGTACAACTTGATTGAAAGCATCTGTAAGCCCTAGGTTCGAAATCACAAATGGTTGACAAGAATAAAAATTATTCGAATTCAATGAGCCGAATACTATTAGGAAATAGTGGCTTGTTTATCTTTACTTCTCCAGATTTGCATCTGCCACTTTCCTGATTGAATGTTAAACATGAATAAATCAGTTTGAATCGCTCCGGTGCATTGTGTATGTCTGTGGGCACAGAGGTGGGTGGTATGGTAGTGCTACGGACGTTCAGTTTGCTTGTTCAATCAGTCAGCTGAGCTCACAGATTTATTGTATATTTTCCACTTTCAGATGTCGCTCTCAATACGCATTCGACTTCGACGGGCATCGAACCAACTCTAACTCAACCTAATAGAAAAACGTTACCAGGAAGATGTCTATTTTCTTTTGAAAAGACTCGCACAATATGTTTAGGGCTATGATGACCATTGATACCGGAATGTAATTTATGTAAAAACATCCTTGGCAGAAGAAGAGATGGTTCTGTGTGGACAAAAAGTGTTCATCCAGTTATTACATATCTTTAAGATCAGGTAATTATGGATACAGCTGAATTTGTTCAGAGTGTAGAAAGCAAGACTGTAACAGCTGAAATATTGTTCTAAAAGTTTCTGTTCGTAGGCGGTACAGAGTACTAGTGTCTGGATGGAGCCAACATCCAGTAATCAGAGCGTGGAAACTGAGTAAGTCACTTCTTGTTGCACGTAACACTTCATATGGGATATTGCCACTTACTACTTTGATCGTAGAGCATATTCTTCATTTGATACGAGGATGCACTCGCATGTTAGATATATTTTGCAATACAAGGGGTACTGTCTCTACTCTAGCATATGCATATTAGAAAAGGCAGTCCTTACTCCCAATAATTGTTGTGAAACGTAGTTGGCGCAAGACTACCGAATTGCCTGCCGCGTAATTTATTCACGGCAACGACACGATATTAATGTTTTTGTATTCTATGAACCACAATATATAATCCTGTAATTGATTATGTTCCAAAGACACACAGATTCAAAAGAAGGAAATGGAAATATACGTTTCATCAACATATCACTATTCGAAGGTTAATTTTAAAGCGTTCATGTTGTAAATAAACACTCGTGATTCGGTGAGTTGCAAGATGGACCAGCTGCTCTAACAACTGACAAATTACTGAAGTGCTCGTTTCAATCAACTATAATAAAACTGATAATGATTTATCAATAATATCATTATTACATAATTAATTAAATAATGGAAACAGCGACCAGCCCTCACACGGTGTATGACGATGAAGGCACATTGAGGTCATTATGAAGTCAGTACTAAAGGTTGATTGAGTTTCAGCAAAAGACAAATGTATTATTCATTGATATTATATCATATAAGGCGCTTACATCGTTCGGCGTCTCTTTGATGATAAGCAACATCGCCACAATGAGGGAAACAACAGAAACTCTTTGAATATTCTATCCCAACAAAATTTTGTACGTCCTCAACTCAACCGTGATCTCTCTCATGCTTGACCGAAATGCGTTGGCTTGATGATATTACCTAAACAATTTGTCAAGTGAAATATCCTATGTGCATAGTATGTAAGAGAAAGTGTTTAACGGCATTTATTTGTTCTAAAACGAAAATAGTATGCTGAGGAGTGTTCCGTTAGGTCGCTTGCTACCTGTTCGTCGGTGCCACGACGGATGGACTTACAGACAAGTTCTGAGAAGGCGATAGTGAGTAGTATTTTTATCGCTGTTAATGTACTCCTGCACAGACGATAAGTAAGGCAGCGGTGGATCTAAATACCGTGTCGTACCCACCTACTTGGAAAACCTAACAAAAGTTCCTTGGTTTGTAACAAGAGTCTCTATAAGAAACTTTTTGAATAGGTGCCAGAAATTAGTAATTACATGAATGCAATAAATAAACTAATACGCAGTTATAACGTGGGAAACGAAATTAAGGCATCGACTTACAGGTTGAAATTTACAAATGACCATTTTGTTCGACAGGATGTCCGATTGTCCGCCCTTCGAAGAATCAATAATGAACTTTTGGCTAATATCATCATTAGCTTACTATTCAATGTTTCACATTAATTTTACACAATGAGTCAATGACGTCAATCAGAGTATAACTCATGAACCAGACGGAACAATGATTCAACATCTTTTTGAAAATAATATTTTTTTGAACGCAGATAATGGCAATCGATAAGATAATAATTGAAGAGGTGAAACAACAACAAACGTTATAGTGAATAGAACAGTTAATGAATTGAAAGAGACGAATAGGTATGACTAAACCCAATCCCAAGATAGATGAAATAAATTAACCAATTACAATCATAGTTACATTACATCTTAAAACTAATCTTCCTGGCAAACATTTACGAATAACAACATGTAAGCAACGACAGGACTGTGCAAACTAGTCATCTTTATAATCAAAATGACTATTTAAAGGCAACTTTGTACGGTTAATACGTTAACGATGAAACTTTAGAGCAACTTATAGTCACGTAAGGTTTACAATGTGGCGCTTGTTACTTGGCCAGCGGCCACTGGTCTGATCAAGCCAGACTCGCCATGTTCTCCGACTTATGCCTGCCGACCAAACCTCTTATGTCCGACAGCCTTGCCAAACAAGTCCTATTATAATATATCGCTTCCATTTGCCGATTCAACTTTGATTGGTGAGATAGGTAGAAGGTGTTCAGTACTTGTTAACTAGTGCCTAGTTTCTCCAGATAGATTTGAGATGGACTTCATATTATTGTCTAGTACCCAAGATACAGGGAATCCTAGTTTGGGGCTAGATCAATGTGTGTAAATAGTGTCCAAGGTTATTATTCTTATTCTTATTTACTTTTTGTTTTAATACGTGTATAAGCATAGCTAAAAGATATACAGACTTAGATATGCCAACAAGCAACGTAGTGATAGCATTATGTTTGTTTGCCAATATCTACGAAATCCCACCCATTTAAGATCTTCTGAGTAAACATGTTTATGTATTTATTTACTAAAACTTATTAGAGAATGTGGTCGGGCCAGTGTGGTGACCGACCACTCGCAAGCATACGTTGTCTAAATAAAGCAGCGGAGTTGAATGAACTTGGGCTACCTTTTTATGCTGCCTAATATAATGCGTTTGTATTCAACTCGGACATATTCTCTGATTACGGATTCAGGAGACCACACTTAAAAGGAAATATTGCGTAGTGCCCTAGAGTCTGGCTGCTACAGAGCAACGAACCGGCAACGAGGGACAAAAGGTACCCGGCAGTCGGGTTTACCTGTTGATAAAGCACACCAATCATAGGGTTTCATCGATTCATTCAAATCACTAATTTCTATAGCAATTCCACTTAGATAAGAAAATCAGAAGTAACTGGATTTGGTAAAATGTCGACTTATCAAGCGCTGTATAATCTTGATTATAAGAGGGAATGTAAAAAATGTTTTCCTTAATTTGAAAACAAGAGGCTCTACCTTATATACGTAGGTGCAAGTGCGAGTCGGACTCGCGCACGACGGGTTCCGTACCTCCGCACAAAAACAACAGTTTTGGCCTTAGTTGTTGCCCTATTTAAACCATGTCTTAATTATTTTATTTTATTTTATAAACTCCCTCCCCGATTATTCAAAATTAATTTTCGTTAACGAACCAAATTTCAAATTAATCGGCAATTTAATACACATTTCAACACGGAAGGAAGGACACAAGATGATCCATATGGTTCCATATTTTCTTTTTAAGGCGATGATGGAATAAAAATGCGCTGTCGAGTGGAAGTGAGATGCAATAATTACTCGCGAATAAGAAAAAGCGGGATGCCAATAATGCACTCGCGAATAATCTGAAACAACGTAAGTGCCAAAACGTAAAAAAAAAACATAAAAAATAAACTATTTCAGGGAATTAACTTTCAAATTGAAAATCGTTAGAAATAACAATTGTTCATACATTGCAATTATCACACAGTCATATTCACTTACTACTGCGGTGTAATAGGATAAAACCATAAAAAAAGGGTTGACTTTGTATTTATTTTCTATCGAGAAAATTTTATCCAAACATGTTTTCCAATTAAGAATCTCTAGATTATATAGTCAAATTACATGTACCAGAAATTAATTACGATTTGCCCAGTATTTCCTGAAAAACACATGAAAACAGCACCCCATATTTATTTAATCAGCGTCTTAAGGTACCTACTTACCTGCGAAACCCTAACAAGAACTATAAAAGATTGTGGAAGATTCCGGATCTGTACGTGGCAAAAGTGAGAGGATGGAGACACAATTCAGCTGAGTGAGGTCAAGAGTCAGAAGAACGGTAACGTCCAATGTGCCGAAGACGCCGCGGCCAGCCGGCCGGGCCTATAGCGCCGCGTTTGGGCGTCGGCCAAGGCAATTTGCATCGCTACCCGTTTCGGAACACCGCCAAGTCTAGCCAAACAAAACCACTCAGAATTACCACTCCATTCCAATAATAATTAAAGCACACCTCTCTCAGTCGAGCTCGGTCGTCGTGAAGCTTCTAAAGCATCGGTTGGTCCAGCTCGCTGGCAATTAAGAGGCTGTCTATTTGCTCACGCGGAACAGCCACACGATTGCAATGGCGCGGCTCGCCGGGTGCCGCTGAACTCCAGACGGAGCCAGGCGGCCGCCCGGCTAAATTAATGCCTTTAATATTGAGAATATCAATATTTTCAAGCAGCTTATGAAGTGTGTCGCGGAGATGCATGCGGTCTTCCGTGTTGGCAGATGCGCACTCTAATGCATCGCTAATGAACCGTCGAGGATTTGCTACTAGGAGGTACTACATATTTCGCGTAATTAGGTTCTGGGGCCCAACTCTGCTAGCACAATGACCGCTCAGAGACAATGACGTGGGTGGCGAACGGTCAACTTTAAGTATTTGGCGTTCGGAGAACCCTTTATTTAGGTAATTAATGGTAGAAATTGAGGTAATTGCTCATAATATAAATTAGTTGAAACTCAAAGAGATAATATTCGAACCCTTTAGGTAGCACCTATATTCATTGCTGATACGTTGCATCAGAAGCCAGTTTATAAGTTAAGGAATTTTGGGCATTTTGCCAGATAGGGGCTGATATTCAAAAAAGGCTAGTATTTAATAGCACATCAAAAAAACTGATTTGCACAGCAAAAAAGGATCAGCAAAAACGCTAAATATTTTATGTGTGTGTATTTTTTGTTGTTCTTGCATGTTCAACCTTAGGAAGGATATTTTTTTTTACTTACCCTTCACCTAAGCTACCGCAGCATTTTTCCCTGATATTTTCTGTGCAAATCAGTATTTTTGATGTGCAGTTTAATATTTCCCTTCAGAAAATTACTAAAACCATAACAAATTATTATTTTGGGCGTTTTTGGTCTTTAATATAAGTAAGTACAAAAGAAATCATGTCCACGTCACGATCCTCAAGGATGAGGCTGATGGCGTGGGTGACAACATGAGGCTGGGGTGGCTCCTAGGTGCCACTCTCAATCACTTGCAGGAGATGCAAAGAAGTCTTGTCTTGGCAAAATGAATGAATGGCATTCCCTATGAAGCGGATGCGGAACGGAACTAGAACCGGAAGTGATCATTGTAAAAGAAAAAAATAATGAACGAAATTTTTTCATAATATTTTTCTTTTAGAATAAATATTTTTCCTCAGGCGAATAAGTTTACATTGAATCTTTGAAGAATTATTTTTATCAACGTGGTAAGGTAGGTATCCAGTCTGATTGTAAACCTCAACATGTCTAAACCGTTTTAATAAAGATAATTTTAGGTAATAGGAAAATGATTACGAAAGTACCGATCGACGTATACGTAGGTACACATAAAGGTGGGTCCAGACATGTGCTTTTATCCGTAACGTACCTCTGTATCGTATCATCGTCGCGATCCAAGAACGCTAGTTTGGATGCCCTTTCGTTACGGTACGGTGGTGGTACGGCGCGTCTCGATCGCAGCCGATCCGGGCGTCCAAACTAGCGTTCTTGGATCGCGACGACGACGCGCTGATACGATACGGAGCTACGTTACGGACAAAAGATCATGTCTGGACCCACCTTTAAGGAATCTGAAAAAGCTTATTCGGGGTGCATACCTACATCCATAAAAATAGGTATCTACTCTTCGCAGCCTGTAATGCATTACATTACAGGCTGCGAAGAATGCCTAGGTACCTGTAATAAATATATCGTAGTTAGGCTGAAAATGGATATATTTTACCAGCCATGAATAAGCGACGATTTATGAGCATTAGCGTTGATAATGATGAATTGATGAGTGGGGATATTTATTAAAGAAATCAGCTTTGTTTTAGTAATTGCTCTGCGCCTGGTAAGTCGATATCAAGCGCACCTAGTAGGTATTCCACCACACTTTAAGCTTATTCCACTTTTGCCAGTCCTTTAGCCATACTTTTTTGGCGTCTCCTTTTACCACGGTCGTAGGTATGTATTAAAATTATTAATTTTAATTTAAAAGGTTTCCTTTTGCCACTTTAGCTAAAATACCGTCGAGTTCAAAAGTTTTATGAGAGTGAAAACGACCTTATCGTAAATGTGGCAATAGGATACCTCCTTACCCACAAAATGAAATTCTATTTAATAATCTAATACCGTGGCAAAAGTGGAACATTTGCTTGTAGAACATTTTGGCAAAAGGAGACTGTGGCAAAAGTGGAATAAGCCCATTAAAGAAATAGGGTGATAGCGCCTTGTATCGCACAGCACCATGAATCGCACACTTGACAGAATATCTTCAGTATCTATAGATCTACTTCATTTATATGCATGATTTTTAAGAGAAAATAAACTATATTTCATACACAATAGGTGTAACAAATTTTGTCGCGATCACAATTCATTGGACCGGTCAGTAGTGTGTGGAGCGGAAGTGCAACCGGTTGGGATGCATCCACTTTCGTTATTTTTGTTGCTCCGGTCATAGCACGCCGAGCTTTTGTGGGTAAGTGATTTCGAATTGGTGTAGTCATTTTAAATACTAATTTACTTATGCAATTTTGTAATTGTAATTAGTAGACGAAGTAATGTACCAATAAGAGCACTCCTGTGATTACTTATTTTATATTTACTTCAATTAAATCGGTCTACGGCCTTGGGCTTAGATATGTTATATAAATCATTGTATCTTAAATACTAATTTACTTATGCAATTTTGTAATTGTAATTAGTAGACGAAGTAATGTACCAATAAGAGCACTCCTGTGATTACTTATTTTATATTTACTTCAATTAAATCGGTCTACGGCCTTGGGCTTAGATATGTTATATAAATCATTGCATCGCACGGGTGTGCAATACAAGAAAATCGTTCAGAGAAATAAAATTATTTTTTCTGTGCCAAACCTTTTTTTCGTATTTTTAGTCTAGGCATAATAATATAGCGGTTCTAATCACATATTCCTATTTATGCACACATGTAAAGTTCATTATAATTAACTTTTTCAACTGTAGAATTTGTTCTTTATACCTTGGTCGTAAAGGTGACATTTGAATATACAAGCTTTTATCTTATGTCTATCGTAGTCACATATTTTAGTAGTTACTGATTGTTTGTCAAAATATGTCATTTGAAATACTTACGTAAAGATACTATATCGATTCACTTATGCGATCACGATATGCCTTGGCCATAAATATTTACCTACCCCAAAATTACTCAAATATTTTACTTATTTTGTCAAAGGACTATGTAAAAAAATGTCTCCACCACAACCAACAACAACAAAACACGCCGAACGAACGAATAAGAATTGGCATTTGGATGATTTTTTTACTTTTTTCAGGGAAAAACTAATATTTTTATAGAATATTTAATAGAAGTTTTTTTGACCACATTACAAATGCCATAAGGTTCAAAATAATATGCGAACTATTTATTCACTATGCATAGAAGGGTTAAAATATATTTTTATATAAAAAACCGTTTTATACATATATGAAAAAAAAATGGAGTTATAAATGGTTATACGCTTTTATGAGTTAATACAAGACTATCTGAGCCAATGTCATGTTTGTTGGTGGGTATGGACAGTGCCCATACATTTTTCATGGTCTTTTCTCACAAAACCAGAAATAAAAGCTTTATTATTCTTTATAATCCCTAATACAAACGACCAAACATTGGCTGATTGATAAGATTGCAGGAAAAACAACAATTTTGTTTGCGGTCTACACTTGTATTATATATAACCTTTAAAATATGCCGCTTATTGTTCTAGACAGTTACTAATTTATGACCCCAGCATTGTATTCGCAGCAAAAAATCATGGCTTGTGAACTTTTCAATGCAAATTATAAGTCTTAGCGTTTTATATTGAAAAATGTTATAATTATATATTATAACCCTGAACGGTTCCTAAGAAAATATTGTTTGATATTTTTGTCATATAATTACTCGCGTAATCACGTTACTAAAATAAATTAATTTATTATGTTGATTTTATTCAGCAAAGGCAGGTTTTTTATTAGACTTCGTCTCCTCTTTTAGAATGTGTGTGCGATATCAGGGAACCATCTGACCGATAATAGGCTCGAAATATGCGAACCCAGGCTAATTGGGTCTCGGATGCTAAATAAATTCATAAGTTCAAAACCCGGACAAAGTTGTTCTATTTTAATGCATAATTGTAACCTTAGATAGTTTTATTATAGAAAAAAATATATAGCATCTCAAGTTATTAACTTACAACCTGGAGGAAGTTAAAAGTGAAAAAAGTTTGACGTGTGAGATACAAGGCACTGTCACCCTACCCAATGAAAATAAACTCTTCTCTGGCTGGGCACAGTTTATGTAGGTGCCTACCTACCTACCTACTACAAACTGACAGTACGTTTATTAGCTGATCTCGGTGCACCTATCAAATGTTCGTTTGACAGGCACCAATCATAAAAGCGGCACACCTGGGTTTAGTGTAGTGTAGATCTACCTACCTACGTTACATTTACGTGCCTAACTATAATCTCCAAACGAAACCTTACATGTGCAACACAACACAGTACCTACCTATACCTATCTAGTTAGTAACCTAAGATTACATAGTACTTTTCCCAGCTTGTGACTGGCTGCCGAAAGAGATTTTAATTAGATACCTACCTATCTATAAACGTTTAAATTGTCAATAATTTCATTAGTACCTAACCTACCTACATACCTAGCGAATATGTCGTATCTTAGGTACTTTTCACCTGTTCCAAACGAGTAGGTACTAAAGTAGGTCATATCTTATCTGGTTGGTACCTCTGAACTATTTGTGTGTGAATTTTGAACAAGTGCCATTCAAGTACGTCTCTCTCTACATACACGCACACAACCACGTATCTCAATTTGATAACAGTTGGCACAGGTAGGTAATGTAAGTGACTACCTACTATAAATGATTTAGAATTATTAGATCACTTACTTGAGATAATATATCTGTCCTTCTGGTGTACGAGCTTGTTCCCACCCTAAAGGTAAAGGACCTAAATCGTCTTGGTTGTGTGAACCGACGTCATAGGACCTCTGTTTTGAGTGTTGATGGTGTATTGGAGGCTGCTGGTTCTGTTGACCTGCAGCGTATGTTTGTTGCAAGCTGGCAGGCGAAGAGTGCGCCCGGGAGTGAGACACTGGAACTGCGCCACCCGCAGACGTCGACCCAAATGCAGAGTCAGCAGAGTTTTCTCGCGAGTGAGATACAGATGGCGATTTGGAACCGGTCGACGGCGGGTTAAAGAACGACTTTGGAAGCTGTCGCATACGCAGGGGCACCTGTAGCGGGCGTCTCGAGTCTGGCTTGAGCACGGTATCAAACAATGACTGCAGAACTGAGTCGGAATCCTGGTCCACGCGGAGGACCAGGTTCGATTTCTGTTCACCGTCGTTGAGAGCCATTGTTATGTCGGGCCGAAAACAACTCGAAACCGACCTGGCTCACTATTGTGACACAACACTAGCACGCGACGGGTCGGCGCCGCGCCACCCGACGTACCTGTGCTGTAGCGCTCGCTGCGCGACTGAACTGACTGACGCATGCCCCGCCCGCACCGCGCAAGGCTTCCTGCCCACGCGCAGCCGCCACCACCGCCGCCGCGCCCCGTCGTCGTCGTCGCCTCGCCTCGCTCCGCCCGCACAGACCGGTCTCCACGAGAAGGCCCCTTCACTCTACAATAGCTTAAAAAGCTTACCTATTTGTCTTATTATTTTGACGTTTTGTTATCAAGACACAAAGTCACCACAAAGCCCGAAAGCCCAGCATAACTTGTTTCTGTATCTGGTGTTTTCTGTTCTGATTGCAGACCGACCATGCATGAACAGCGGCATAAGTTTCGAATGGTCGTTTTTGCGAAGGTAGAGGTACGTACGTAGTCGCGAAAAATGTTTATGCGAAAACCTTTTTGACTGTTTCACAATTTCCAATGCTTGATTATTGTGGAAATACTTGGATCCCATCACCCTGGGTAATGCTAACAAGCAACAATGCAATCTCAAGACGTTACTTGTTAGGTTCACGACTGACAAATGTTGTTGAATGCACCGTTTACAAGTTTGTGCTTGCGGTAGCATGGCAAACCTTGACTAAATACAACTCACAAATAAAATAACTAGCGTAGTCGGAAGTATTCTTGGTTTTTTGTACTTTATGATAAAGCAAAAAAGTTGTATACTTATATGGTGGTTGTTTTATTTCTTCCCCTCATTGTATCAAGCATTAGGTACCGATATGCAGGGATATACGTGTGGGGTGCGGGTGTGGGTATGTGGCCCTAATCACTAGTCAGTATTTTTCTCTCGTCAACCTAAAAAGTAACGTCTTGAGATTGCTTTGTTGCTCGTTAGCACTACCCAGGGGGCATGTGCAGGGTGATGGGATCCAAGTATTTCGATAATATCCAAGCATTGGAAACTGAAGCAGTCACAAAGGTTCGCAAAAACGTTCAACGCTACTACGCACCTTCGCAAAAACGATCATTCGAAACTTAGAACCAGCCTCAATTTTTTTCGCAACAGCAGCGTGCTTCGCACTAACGTTCTTCGCAGCTACGTATGGGGGGCCTAGCGGCATAGCCTTCGGTATTGGTCAAATAAAGGAGGCTATGCCATGCACGACCAATAGACAAAATCATCCCTATTGACCTCAGATAAACGAAACTCTTAACTTACTATGTGCTATTGACCTTAGTAGCTCCATTTCATATTCAAAACTCAAGAAAGAACATGAAAGGAAGCATAAATGAAAACAATTAAAATGTATGGCACTATGGACTTCAGTATCGCCACAAATAATTTTGTGTCAGTACAATATTTAGTCTACTAGTTTCTGGGGATGTGTAGCTATCATATAAAAATATAATTTCAATGTACCTAATTGTCGGGAGATAGTAAAAAAATCAAAAATTCCAAAAAAATATTTTATTCATTTTCATATTCAAATTAATCTAAAATATTATAGTCGACACAACAGCGGACTGTTCGGTTTCCCGCCAGGCAGCTGCAATAGTTTCCTTATATGGCATTTAAGCTGTTTTCGTATTGTTCGTCACTGCTTATTAGCAAGTATGTGTAGTGTTTTCTACTGCCGATGTGCCGGACCTAATTCTGCCCCGAATCAAATTTGAATTGATTGGTCTCATGACAAGGGGAAGATCGTCTTCGATTTGGTCATTTATTTCATTAAATACGTTCCATTTTGCCAAACATGCTTCCCATAACAGGACCTAGCTTTTTTCAGCCGATAGGTGCACTGTGCCTGCCTTTTTAAGTCTACCGGAGACAGACGGGGGAACCATTCTAAATGGGGATTGTTTCCATCAATGGTTTGGAAAGCTGATACAACGCAGAATTCGATCTAAAAAAACTACTCCTTATTTCTAGATTTCTTATCCGGAGAAGTGAAGATTACTTAACAATATATAAAATCATCTTAGATTAAAGAGAAACAAGAATTATTGATTTAATGAACTTGTGACACAACTTAGATTTTCGCGATACCATGAATGGGCATTCTGCTTTATTGCATCATCCAAACATATGTATATAATTTTTATCATAAATCATCAAAAAACATCAAGAATGCTTGAGTAATGTGACGATATCTGAAACCGGCCCCCATCCATTTTTATATCCAATAAAATAGCCTGAACTCAAGGCACTCTTCGCTTGGCCGGGCGTTTAACGTGATGGGATAATAATTTGAGCTATTGTAAAAATGCTCAAATTACTAACAAGTCACGTTAAGGTGACACGAAAAAAAAATGGGGTTTTTTTCAAATCCATTTACTCCACCATGAAGTCATCTACAGATTTGATTTTTTGGTTACCGTTTATTGAGTATTTGATTAAGATTCTCACCAAAGGAAAACACGATTGGATGAAAATTTCTTGATATAATTTAATTACGAAAATACCTCTAAATTGTTTTACTTTTTCCTGTAATTCTGAAATCCTAACTAATTTCATTGTGGAACTGCATTCAAAATGTAGATATTATGTATTCGTAAACTCTCCTTAAAAAACTTTTTAACAAAATAGCGTAGTTTATTTTTAAACAATATTACTGTGGTTTAGCGCTATATTATGTCGTTTTTTCGCGATTCCGTCAATCTCACACTGCGGGTCTTTCCGCCTGGAGTAACGGGGACCTTTGCACGGACGAGGCCTTTACTTTAAACGGTAACTTTATGTTACGTTAAAGTAAAGACTGACTGATTATATTATTAGCTAAGCTGGCTCGTTCAAAAAATAATTTAACTAAAATAGATAGATTTAATACTCGCTTCGCACACGAATGGTTCCGTATCCGTACTAAATTATTTAGAACCTTAAGTTATCACTAATTTAATTATGTAACTTCTTAGTAAAGCCTAAATGATCTTTAGCTAATATTAAACGCACAAACACGTACGTCACATTATTCAGAATTCAGATAGAGAGATCGTTACTTACTATTTTTGATCAGTTAAAGCCTTGAATGCATGATACGATATAAGTATCATTATCTTACACTCATATTCATTATGGGTGAGAGAGAAAAACTATGATAGGAGCATATTAGAGTAGTGTGGTGGCGTACGTAAGGACAAAGCGTTGTGTAACTTACATACACGCCTTTTCTCATAAAAGAGGCACAGATTTGCAGTTTATGCACCCACTTTGAGACAGAAATTAAAAAAAAAAATGTAGAGAGAGCCAATCAAAAAATACATAGGTACTTACCTATGTGCAATGATATCGGATTCAAATTATCTGAATATTATAGAAATTTTACCATATCGTCGATAGGTAGGTAATTAGATAGATTTATATAGACTGAAAAAAAAAGTGTAAAGTCGGTATATGGACGATAATTTTACATGATAACGTCATAAGAAACGCTTAGGCCAATCGTGCCTCTCTATCGCTTGTTCCGCGCTCTCATTTGCACGCTCGGCTCAGGCGGAACGTGACAATGAGTCATGCTTTTTTGTGCGTGCAGCCGGCATTCATCGATTTATAAGATATTATGACGTCAAAAACTATAATATTATTATTATTATCATCGATGTTTAATTCTAATTGATCGAGCGAGCGAAGCGGACGAAGAGTTCAGTATTGGGCAAAAGAGCTTTCGTACCGATATGTCCGGATGTGTGTCCACTCTACACTGTTTTTGAAAATTTCACAAAATGGCGGAGATATGGGGTTGAAACTTCTAAAAAACCGCTAGAACCCAAACGGCTTGATAGATTTGAACAAATGAGGTATTGTTATGATTTGCGAAGATCGTAAAAATGACATTAGCTATTTAATTTGAGTGAAAAGTCAATAGGTTGTATTTAAGATAGCATAATATAGTTTACAAAGTTATTGGTGCGGCTTCTTTTATACTCCGTGTACGTAAACAGGTGCATTCATAAGTTTGTATGTAGTGTTGAAAGAATATTTGTATGTATAATAATTTCACTTGTTCATCTGATAAACTTCAAGGGGTTGGGCGGGGGTGTGAGGGGGTGGGAAATAATCTTAAAAAAAACGTAATTTTCCTGTTTCGCTCACGAGCTTACAGAGCCACTAGTAAAATTATGTGAAGTGACTCATAACAATTTATTACTTTTAACGGAGAATCCAAGTCTGTTACCAAGAAACCAGCTTATGGTAAAATGTCTGCTTGCGGCGGCTGTGTGTACCGGGTTGCTCACCTCCCTCAAATATGGTGATGGCTGGTCAAAGTCATACTCGTGAACGGGTGCTGCTTGGGGGGACTGGACCAGTCTGGTTCCTCATATGTTATGTTCACTACAGCTTTTGATTGTTCTTATTTCTTTCTTTTTTTAAATTGTATTTTGTCAATTTAAAAAATATATATAATGTTGTAATATTTTCATTAGATTACATTATTTTCCTATTGTACATTGTGGCATAAAATATATATACGAAAATTTAAAAAAAATACATCCCCGTAGAGTTTCTTGGTGCTATCTTTTCTGTCGGGCATATTTCCAAAGCACTGATAGTTGTAATGTAGCTTCATTTTCCTGTGCGAGATTCCATGAATCACCACTTGAAAAGGATATTTCCTTTTTTAAACTCAAACCATAATTAGTCAGGTACCTACCTAACCTAGGTACTTATTATTTTAGTTGATCATATTTATTTTACTTTTTTATTTTTCTTCTGGTATAATTTACAATTATACCCGGGCGAGCTAAGTCGGCACCTGGCTCGAGTGACGTTTGGGCAAAGTACAATGTATACAGTACGGTTTTACTTATTACTAAATCGAAATTCGATGTCCATAATCGATATTAGGTTTTGGCTGTTCGTTGTCTGTCACTCACTATTGATACTGACTGATCAGTCAGTTTAGCGTGTTACACCAATGGGTACATTCAGCAGAACACATCGATGATGGAACGTTCTAACGGTGATGAAAAACATTGTGAGGAACCCTTTAATCCCCATATTTGCAGCGATGGGCTAGCCCATCTATCACGCAAAAATGGAGTATTTAATAAATGGCTAAAGGTGTAAAAAAATATTTCCATTTCAGATTTAAGGGTTTTAGTAGATCAAGCCAAGAATATAGGTATAAAACATCGCCATGTTGCGGAAAACCTATGAAACTATTTTCTGCAACTTGCAACACTTTCTTTAAAAATTAATTATTAAGGTCATTTGTCGATTGCTGTTAATAATATATATAATGTTAATATAAAATTGGTGCGTCCATTGTGCATGGTATATTTATTGTGTTTTGTAAGTGAAAATGCCGAAAACTATTAACAGTGGCGTAAGAAAAGTTATTCACAATCTACCGAAATATTTTTCGGATAGAAAGTCTGAAGGATTGGTCTCTATTCCTCTAAATAACATCACCAGCCTTGTTGACAACATGACTGGTAGGTACGTCATAAAGTATGTGCAATGTGAATTGGCTAATTTTAATTAGTTGGCGACGATAGTATGACTTACATCAAATAATATTTCCTACCCTACCAAAGCCACCAAAAGTATGTTGTTTTTTTGGTAAAACAAAATAAACCTGGCCCAGTATACGAGATTGATAATTTAGTACAGGAGGTCGCAAAATACTATGACTGCCGCCGTATCATTGTGAACTGAATCCGATAGACATGATATGAGGCATAGTAATAGGAAAGGTTGCTAGAAGAGGAATACAGATGCAGGGGACTGGTCATTGATAGAGAAATTGAACAACTTATTATAAATGTTGGCGGCAGTGATAGAGAAAATACAGTCTTACAACTGACAATGAGTCTGATATATCCAGAATTGAATCAATACAATCTGATCATGAAGATCATGAAACGTCATATGAGCCTGTTGAATATTTCGATGCTGCATTTGATGACTAATGACAAAAATTAATACATCAATCATAATGGTTTTATTTTCTTTATTTTAACCCAACTGAAGGTACTTACTTTAGTGGAAGATTATTTCATAATAATAAAAAATAATATTAGTTTATGTGACTTCCATAATAAGAGGCTTTAATATACGAGTGTTTCATAATAACAACACACGAGTATTTTAATTCCTAATTATGTACAGTTACATACACTGCTTTATCTCTACATATCATAAGCTCTCTATGGTTGTTAATTTATAGTTATATTTAAAATGTAACTTCTAATAAGTTCGATTTTAAAATAAGTTCGGCAATTAGCGGCCAATTCGCATGGGTATACTATACTTAGTATTGCTATATATATATAAAGTTAATTAGCGTCCTCAGACATGGTTTTTTATGTTCCTGGTTGGGCTTTACATATTATAACTAAATCTGAATTAGAATAGGTGTACCTATATAATCGATATAAGGTTTAGATTGTGCGTTGCCTGTCGCTGTCAGTCAGTCAGTTTAGCGTTTTAAGATTATTTTAATATCGCGAATGCATTACGATTCTGGGATTAAGATTCAATATTGATAATATTCATTATCTTTATATAAAGGTCAGGTTGGTTAGGTAAACTTAGGTAACTATTCGATTCACGGTTTGATTTAATTTCAAGTCAGCCCATCACTAAAATGCGCTCGTGACGTCACAGTTGGTAGTAAAAAATTGACACGCTTGGTTCTCATATATTTATCCGTGCAAGCTTGCGTAGTCTACTCTGTCGGTATGTATGTATATGTCTATGAGTAAACCTTATATCCCTATTCCTATTCCCTACTCATGTGACATAAGTTTTGACTTCTAAAAGTGCATTTTTTTTTGCCTATTTGCAATCACAGACTTAATATCGATGCTTGTAATTCATGATTTGAGTAATGAACTATCCGCTTTAACTTTTCGTTCGTTGCATCAAACTAAGTTTTTTTTTGTATGGTACTAGACTAGGTACTACTCTATGTTGCTAGTTTTTGAAAAAGTCTAAGTATAATTTGGGTATTTCGTGACCTGCATACCCTGATAAACGAAACTCATACCCGTTATTTTATTATTTTATCTACACACGTATCATAATCCTCTTTACTGCGTCCAAAAAGCGCACGTTACGACCAGCATAATACTATAATACTTGGTAAAAACACATTTCTAATCTGAATATTGATACATAATGTTTAAATTTTCGACAAATTATGACATTCAAATTTCGAACGCCGTCGCCCGCCTGCGTGCCGCCCCTAGTTTGTCTGTGAAGTTGGTACTACTGAAAAAGCTTAATAAGTGCAAAGCAATTATCAATGCCACAATGCCGGTCGAACATGCGGTTCCTGAACACATCAAAGTGAACACATCTACTTTACTGCGTTCAAAAACCGCACGTTAAGATCAGCATATGTTAAACTACTTGGTAAAAACTCATTTCTTATCTAAAAAATTACACATTATGACCATAATGTGTAATTTTTCTACTTATTATGACATTCAAATTTCGAACGCCGACGCCCGCCTGCGTGCCGCCCCTAGTTTGTCTGTGAAGTTGGTACTACAGAACAAGCTAAACAACTGCAGAGCCACAATGCCGGTCAAACATGCGGTTCCTGAACACATCAATATCAGCTTATGATATATGTGTAGATAAACTAGTGTATATAACTGTACACAATTAGGCATTAAAACTCTCGAGTGATATTATTATGAAACTCGCATTCGGCTCGTTTCATAAACCCACTCTCGAGTATTAATGCCCTCCATTATGTAGCAGTTACATAAACTACTATTATGTAACTGTACATAATTAGGCATTAAAACTTTCGAGTGATATTATTATGAAACTCGCTTTCGGCTCGTTTCATAAACCCACTCTCGAGTTTTAATGCCAATGCCAATTTAAGGGGAGAAAAAACATTGTATTGTTGTCTATTGAACGGACTATAGAGTTATATCATGTATAGAGCTGGAGCAACATATAATTGTTTGTGTATACAGACCCCCATCAGCTGATTTTAAAGTGTTTGAGTCTATTATGGAAGAAGTTCTCAGAAAATCTTTCAATACCTCAAAATACCTAGTTGTTTTTGGCGATTTTAATATTAGGTCCTTACATATGAAATTGGCGTTATGCATGGGAGGAACCACAGATATCGAGAGATAGGCCCTTGGCGCTAAGCTTGTATCGGAACCAGTGTCGCCGAAAACTAAGAACACGCATACATTTACACCACTCGTACATCAATCCCTCCGCTTTTATTGGTCAGTGCAATGTCATTCAAATATCGTCCGAACACACCCACACTACCGCAGGTATACTAGCTAGCCGAGCTAGTGTTGGGACAATGCAAGGACAGCGTGTATCATCGATCGATTGTAATTTATAGACACTGGTATAGACAGTCGTATATAATGCCGGGTTCTATAAATAAAATAGTAAATTGTTTGTAAATACGACATATTTATACGACATACGACATACGAGACCCATTTGCCTCTCTTCTTTTTTTCAACAGAATCCTTACAGCTATAAAGAGAGGCAAAGAGGTTTCTGAAGGTAGAATAACTGTGAACGGAGTTAATTCTGATTCGGACTTAGCCGAGTAATTCTCTTCGGACCTGACTGAAAGCATCGCAATTTCCGATCAATACTTATAACACCCCATTATCCTTCGTCGGGCGAGGTTTTAAAAAAACTTAAAATCTAAACTGCCTGTTTGGCAATCATTGGAATAACTAATACTAAACTTACGTATTATGAGTAATAAAATAACTATATTATTACATTAACTATATTCATCATTCCGCAATTACTAATAATTGCGGAATGATAAAATCTATCGATTCAAAAACATAATTCTCCTATCACTATCCCCATCACTATATGTCGTCTCTGTGTGCGTGTAACAGTTCGCCTCCGTATCACGATGCATCTTTGCTTTCGTACTTAGATAAGTGTGAAATATTAATTGCGTGTTAGCTTGGCAATACGTAGTGAAATTAAGATACTAAACAAGCAATGTATAGTAAACTTAGCGAGAACAACATGACATTGTCACTTTAATGTCAATTCGTGACGAATTTTCCGCGAATGATTTATTTTCGTAATAATGTTTATTTCTTGTGCTTTAAGAAGAAATAATAGTTGGAATGAGACTTACAAGTGATATGAGACACCGGCGTTCTTGGAGTTCACAATCTCGCTTCTATTTTTGCACGTGAGTATTGCACAGGTCAGCATTTTCGAAAAACAACGGAAATGAATTCGTCACTGCGGTCGCCCGGTGACTACCGAGAATTTTGAATATCAAACCTGTCGGAGCTACATTTGTTCTAACGTGCAACGCCCCTCAACCTATCTCTCGATATCTGTGGGAGGAACATAAAGTTCTTTTTTTTTATATAATATATTTATTTAATCAAAGTATGTACCATTGCTATCTATACACTTTTGCCATCTCATAGGTACTTCTTCGATCCCTTTACTAAAAAAAACATTCGGACGAGGATCAATAAAATCTTTGAAGGCGGTTTGGACTGCCCCATCGGAGTTGAATTTTTTCCCTTTCAAGAAGTTATCCAAATTTCGGAAAAAATGGTAATCTGTTGGAGCAAGGTCCGGAGAGTACGGTGGATGTCTTAGACATTCCAATTGAAGCTCCTCTAATATGGTAGCCGTCTGTTGTGCAGTGTGTGGTCTAGCGTTATCATGAAGCAGCAGTGGCCTAGAGCGATTGATCAGCCTCGGTTGTTTAGCAGCTAGCTTTTCCATCATGATCATCAATGCAGTTGCTGACAATAGACTTCTGCCGCAATCGTCTGGCCAGATTTAAGAAAGCTATAATGAACGACACCAGCACTAGTCCACCAAACGCTCACAAGTAATTTTTTGAGTAAATTTTCGCTTGGGGCATGGTTTAGCTGGTTCGGCAGGGTTCAGCCATTGCGATGAGCGCTTCCGATTATCGTACAGGATCCACTTTTCATCACAGGTAATGATTCGATTTAAAATCCTTTCATTATTGTGCCGGGTGAGTAATGCAAAGCAGCAGTCAACGCGCGTTTGTTGATTTGCTTCACTCAGTTCGTGAGGTACCCACCTTTCAAGCTTTTTTTACCTTCCCAATTTGCTTCAAGTGGATTAAAACAGTTTAATCACTAACACCGCAGCCTGCAGCTAACTCGGACGTGGTTTGCGATGGATCCGCTTCCACAATAGCCTTCAATTCTTCATTATGAACTTTGGTCTCCGGCCGTCCCCGGGGCTTGCTGGTCGAAATTTCCAGAACGAAAACGTTGGAACCAAAAACGCACTGTGTTTTCTATTGCGGCACCCTCGCCATACACATCATTAATCCGTCGAGCCGTTTCTGCAGCACTGGTGCCACGGTAGCGGCACCAGTGCTGCAGAAACCAGCGGCACGGTTCTAACTCATACTCGTAAATAACGCGATATTTCAAGTTTTCCATTTTGTAAGCTGAGTGACGCAAGCAAAACAATTGAGGAAAAAACAAATGAATTATAATTTTAGAAACACAAATACATGAGTAAATAGCTATATAAATTTGAATTTGGAATTCCTAACCATAGAGGAGATATTTGAGATCAAAGTGGCCAGTACGGCGAAACGACAATTTCATATGTAAGGGCCTAATATTAATATACTCGATAAGTGTCCGCTAAGTGACAAATTATTAAATTTGTTTTTATTTTATGATCTAAAAAATCTTTTTAATCAGCCAACAAGAATCACAACCACATCTGCAAATTGCTTAGACAATGTTTTTTGTAACTGTGAACCTCAAAGCATTGCTATATGTGACAAACTTAGCTCGGATCATTGTGGACAAAGCGTTGTGTTCCCTTGTAAATTGAATAAAAACTCTCAGGTTCGTTTACTTACAGACCCATAACTACCAACCGTATGGGACAGTTCTCAGAAAGCATTGGTAAGCAACTTAATTACTTAACGTTTGTTGGGAGTCCAGCTGACCTTTGTAATTCCTTGTTCACAGTGATTGAGAAAAAGGTTAATGATATATTTAAATTAAAAACATGTAGAGGTAGCATTGAGGTGAGATTTGATGACTGGGCTACAACTGATATTTATAAAAGCAGGAACAAATTGTATGTTTTATATTCACAAAGATGTATTAATGCCCATGACACTAATTTTTTATAGTACATAAAACAATATTCAAATACATTCAAATCTGTGTGCCATACAGCAAAGTCCCTTTACCTGAGTAGGAAAATTAAGCAAGCTGAAGACAAAATTAAAACAAAATGGAAAATAATCAATACCGAAATAGGCAAAATTAAACCTCGGGATCGGACGTTTGTTCTAAATATAGACGATAAATTATTTTGCAAAGATCGCGAAGTAACCAATGCATTTGAAGATTTCTTTAATAAAATACCAATCCGTTATTATTAACCAGTCCTTAGATTCATCCACGGCGGAGGCTGCTTCCATACTATTAAATAATGTTGATAAGTGTGATGATATATTTAAATTCAGACATACATTTAAATTGCTTACATACATTTAAAATATAATAATAATTAACCTTACTTTTACAAATGCAATAATGTAATTTGATAGTCTGGTAATATAATTAAGTGTACAAAGTGCTATGTAGGGTGACTCATAACAATTTATTAGTTTTAACATAGAATACAAGTATGTTTACAAGAAACCAGAGTTTATGGTCATGCTCACTAAAATGTCGTTTCTTGCGACGGCTCTGTGTAGCGCGTTGCTCCCCTCCCTCAAAAATAGCGAGGGGGGTGATGGCTGGAGTACAAGTCATACTCGTGAACGGGTGCTGCTTGGGGTGACTGGTCCAGTCTGGTTTCTCATAAGTTATGTTCATTACAGCTTGTCTTTGTTGTTATGTATTTATTTTGTTTGATTGTTATTTTGAGACATCTTATTGGCACTTATGGATACGATGTTATTATTAGATAATTTTTATATCGTACATTGTGTAAAAAAAAAAGACGAAAATTTAAAAAATGACAACCCCGTAGAGTTTCTTGGTGCTTCTTCTCTGACGGGCGTATTTCCGAAGCACTGGTAGATTTCATGGAGTTTCTTTTTCCTGTGCGAGATTCAGCCAAGAATCTCCACTTGAAGGAGAAATTTCCTTTTTCAAACTCAAATCAGTTGTGTACTCATTAGTTTAGTTGATCATATTTGTTTTATTTTTTTATTTTTTCCCATGTTTGAGACTTAAGTAAGTGTTTGACCTGTTTGAAAGTGCATTATTTTGCCAATTTGCAATAAATGATTTAATTTTATTTGATTTGAATTATTTGCCTTCATTAGTGTATCAGTCACATACACTACTATTAACCCATTTGGACCCAAAAACAAACTACCAGTAGAATTTTCAATAAAGCTTTATTATTGGTGCATGTAGGTGTTCTTTAAATATGAAACGGGTTTTTTTTTTTAAAAGTCCTGAAAAAAAAATGCTGTCCTCAATTGGGGCCTACGGGCTCAAGTATGATACTGTTCAAAACATTGTTTTTTGATACACAATGTTTTGATGCATTTTTTGCATTGCCAGCGTGTTTCTTGTGGCATATGACGCATCTTAGCTGGCAGGGAAGATACTTGGAGACGTGTCTTACACCATCTAAATTCATACTCGGCACTGTAGAGGAAGGTTTACGGCGCCTTTTATCTGTTCTGTCAGTGCCTCCACTCCTCATATAAAATCGAGCAACACTTCGTCGAAATTGCAGTTGATCCAGCTTTTCTTGAGCGGTCAGGACATGGAGGCGCCAAGCATTTGAAATAGCCAAATCGAGCATGTAGGTGAATAAAACCCACCACCATTTTTCCCTCGTATAGCTGACCTATAAAGTGCAATGGATTGGTCAGCTTGATCAACACCGCCCATTCCTTTATTATAATTCTGGAAGACAAAGGGGATATCTACGTCCACCTTCCTTCTTTCTTCAGAGTTCCATCGCTTTATCTTTCCCAGGGGGTTTACGGAGTCGTAGTTTTTTCCCATAATACAGACACTGTTGTCAAGCCATCGCACAAATAGGATTTGGTTAGCTTCATCGTATTGGTAATCGAAATCAGCTCGCTTTTTCTTTTTCATGTCCTTCACAGGTATTAGAGGGCATTTCTTGGTTCTGTTTTCCCGAACAGTGCCCGTTGCTCGATATCGTTTCTGAACGTCATTCTCAGTTGACGCCATATCGACATAGGACCATCACATTTACGCCAACGTGGCTCCTGGATTTCAAATCTCCTGCGCTGTTGCAATGGTTCATCATCACTACTATCCCATTCGCCATCATCATTCCTACATTGAAATATTTCAACTCTTCCTGGAATATCATTTGGGAGCATTATTGGCTGCACATTATATTAATCCCCTTCTTCTTCATCCATGAGAATATTTGGGTCTGGAGGAATGGCCACCAAATCATAACTGACATCAGGATCACCTTCATCAGTCAGGATTTGATCGATCGCCTCTTCGAGTCCTTGGCAGTCTCTGACAACGTTGAACATCAATTTATCTATCCCGAAACTGACCCTACGAAAAAAAAAAGTTTATTGTTGAACCCATTGGCCCCATTTGGGGACACCTACGTTTATAATTACCTCCTACTGTCAAACCATCGAAAATAACTAAGGTCATGCCATTTTTGATAAGCAGAAACTATAGGTATGTGTATATTACAAAAAAATAACATGATTTGCTAACAAAAAAATAAAGTAAATAGGCTTACCTTCGGTCAGTCACCAGTCTGCTCAAAGTTATATGAAAAGCCACTTAAATACTGGACTTTATAATATTTTTTTATATTTTCTTAGTATCTACAGCAAACCGAAGCTCTTTCCTGAGCCGAATGAGTACTCGTAGAAAATATTGGGGAAAAAATAAAAAAGTTAGGGTAGAGGGTACTCTCACATTTGGCCTCAAATAGGGCCAGCGGGCCTAAATGGGTTAAGGCCGGGATTGTAACGTGAACTGGCAAAGCAACCGGATATACAAAGACGAAAAAAAACAACCGGATATTGCATTTGTTTATTTGCTTCCCATTTTTTTGACAATTAATAGTTGTGCACTTTAGCCAACTTAACGGCGAAATGTACATCGGCGCGTTCCGAATCGCACCATAATTGATTATAGTGTCTACGAGGTCGTTCCGAATGAGTTTAATATGACAGGCTAATATGACGTCATGAATGACATCATTATGGCGCCATGTTGTTTTATCATCGCCCATGCTTCAGCACTGTGAGCGAGGCTTCAAAAGTGACAGCTGACAATCAAACTTCGAACAGCAACCAGCAGCGACTCCTGGAGTTCCATAACTGTTGATTTCCTCACTCATTCACCCAAAACATAGCTAATGTACCTATAAGACTCGAAATGACAATAACGTCGATAACTAACAAAAGTTGGGTTATAAAAGTGACATCTGTCAGTGTCAACGTCTACCGTCGTCGCATTCAAAGCGTTCCGAATGGATATCTATGATGGTCGTCATTTCTCATTCGGAACGGGCATGATGGTCTTGACGTCACGTGAGCGATGATTTCTTTGTTGACGTGACTCGGAACGCGACAAAACTAAACTCAATTTTGTGTTTTGTTTTTGTTTGTTGTTTGTACACCCACACATCTCTTTCACTCTACTGACAAAGTACTATAGCTGTCCTACTGTCAGCAGTGATAGGCTGCAATGCATGGACTCAGCGAGCCAGCGACAACGATGAACGCAGCACGGTCAGTTAAATTCTGTCACTTTTGTTGTGCGCTGCGCCGCGCATGTGTTTTGGAACCTTTTACTGTGGCGCCGAATATCAATAAAATGTGGTGCAAGTATACAAAAAGCGACATCGCTATCTCACAACGCGCATGCGTTCTTAAGCGTTGCGAGAGAAAATGGAAAAATCATTACGCTATTCCATGGAACGAAATACCATATCGTCATCAGTAGACATATCTTGATTTTCAAAGTGAACACCATCAATAATGGCTTTGAGTTTACAAGAAAGTTTCGACAGGTCCTGCCGCCTATGCGCAGAAGAGCAGGATGTCACCATAATGATATTCAGTGCTGAAGCTGAAGCCATGCTGCTGCAAAATAAGCTCAACAAATATTTACTCATTGAGGTATGCAACTTTTTTATATTGGCTTATTTTTTTCATATAGGTATATCGTGTCTGATTATGGTAACATGAAATGCTTAGATTCCTAATATTTTTTTATTGTATGTAGGGAGACCGCTCAGGATCTTATAGAGTGGAAGAGGAGGAGAGAGGCCTTTTCCCAGCAGTGGGACATGGTGGGCTCGTAATAAAATAATAATAAATAATGTACAATAACAGGTAGACTTTTTTCATATCTGTGTCTGATTATAGTAATATGAAATGCTTATATTGCTTATAAATTTTTTGCTGTGTATAATTGCAGGTAGATGAAACAGATAGATTGCCAAAGAATATCTGTTTGAAATGCTGTTCAAAGCTACAGACAGTTTGCGAATTTATTGACACTGCTCGCACTGCTCAGGACCTGCTCCTTGACCGAAGCATCCTGCTGGACCAAATCTCCACCAAGTTCACCACCATGCATCCACTCCATGATCACATTAAAAGTGAACCAATAAATTTTACAGATGAAGATGAGAACTATACAGAAATGGAAGTGAGTGTTGATCCAATGATGATCTTAGAGAATTATGAGGCTGGAGATGAAAACCACACTGATGATAATGATGCAAATGAGTCTAAAATGGATTTTGATGATGTATCCTATTTGCATGGTTTGGATGGAGAGAATGTTACTATAAAACTAATAAGGAGGGGAGATCAGCAGTCAGATCCTTTGGAACTCTTAGAAGAGGTCAAGAAGGATAATTCCATTAAGCCATTTCCTTGTCTTGGGTGTCGGAGAAGCTTCTGTACAGAATTGGCATTGAAGAACCATATGTGGACCCATTCCTCTGATGAAAAGAAACCGGCCAAACATTTCAAATGTCACACTTGTGATGATGGGTTTGACTTTAGAGCAGATTTGATCAGCCATTTAAAAGAACATAAGATTAGCAGTACTTGTCAAGAATGTGGGAGATCGTAAGTATCTTTGTTTTTTCTAGGGAACAATTATCTTTGTGTAACTTCTCAATAGTCTTGTAAAATCTGGTATTCCTATAGCAAATGCAACATAAAATATCAAACTTTAATTTTGTATTTTAATGAAGGTATTTGGTTCCTCAGTTTTAGATCCAAACACAATCTGGCCCTCCACATGGAAAGTCACCGCTCTCCTCATAATGCACATGTGTGCAACATTTGTGGCCGAGCTTACAACACTCTTAGCAATCTCAAGACCCATAGTGTCACACACAGCACCGAGCGGCCTTTCAGTTGTCATCTGTGCAAGAAGAGTTTTAAGAGAAATCAGGATTTAAAGGTATGCCTATTACTGTTATTAAACTTTTTGTTAGGTTCTTCTAATTTCTCTAAACATTGTGTACTTGTTTGGGTTTGCTTCTCGTTAGCACTCTACTCAGGGGGAACATGCAGGATGATGGGACCCAACTATTTCCTGTGGACTTGATCAATTTTCCCCATATGTTTGAGCCCCTGACGAAAAAAGAGAGGTGTTAAAAACAGCAAAACGTTAGAATCAGTAAATGATACGAAGTTTCTTGGAATAATCATTGATAGCGGACCCCACAAAACAAACTTGAATAACTGTAAAAAAGGCCTCTACCGTTGATTGAATTTCCCATTTTTTTAATTTATTAACTTTCTAAAATCTGTCTACTACTAAATACAATAATTAAATACTCTTTATTTTAGAGGCGTAGTGTGAATAAAAGATCAAATTGATCTTTTATTTACTTTTTTTTTACTTAACCTAAAAGATTAATTTTATGGATAAAGTTATTTATTTGATAATTGTTATTTGGAACAAGTAAAAAAAAATAAGACAAAAAATACAAATTAAATGTTTTTAACATATTTTTGTCTGACCATCAAAATACTTTTTAGTCTCGAACAATGGCATTTTCGCTCTCAATTGTAATTTATTTCGAATGTGTCCATCTCGTGCCTTCTCACCAGACACAGACATCGATGCCTCAGTCACCATTTTAGCATATCGCTCAACAGCTTTAGTGTGACAAAGTGAGTGTTTAAAAATAATATTAAGGTGAAAAATAATAATATTAAGGTGAAACAACGGAGAGATATTCTTGCACTTACTGTTGAAAGAGAAATAGAGGTATCCTGTGTTGAGTTGGATAGCCATATTATTGTTTGTGTCTACAGGCCACCGGGGGATGAAAAAGGCCATGGCAATTTCGAAATATTTGAAAAAATTATGGAGGAAGCCCTCACTAAACTATGTAATAACAGAAAAAAGTTAATTATTTGTGGCGATCTTAATGTAGATTTGCTTGTAGGAACAACAATGAAAAAACGATTAATAACTTTATTCAAATTGTTTAACTTATGTCATGTATTTTTAGAGCCGACTAGATTTACACTTACCAGACAAACTTGCTTAGATAACGTTTTTTGTGACTGCATTCACAAGTAAAAGTGTAATTAACTGATTACCTTCGGATCACAGTGGTCAAACAGTTTCATTCCCAGTACCGGATTTGCCAGTACCGGATTTTAATGAACAGAACCCAAACAAAATCTACTCAGACTTCTTCAACATTATTTAGACAGAATTCAATAAAGTTTTTAAACAGAAAACATAGATAAACAGACACTTACAATAAATTTTATAGGCAAAGGCGAGCTTATCTCTAAAAAGAGATTTCTTCCAGCAAACCTAGGCAAGACAGGCAGGAGTGTTTATGAAACAGGACAGTCCTAGTGCCCAATAAAACTGTATACATACGTACGAAAATTACTTTTAAAATATAAATAAAATATACCTAATAAAAATATATATATCTCAACTATATAAAATACACTAGATAGCATGCACATACATAAACTACAAAATATCATACATATACTTACATAAATATGATATCGATTACGGAAGAGAAAGGAAATATGCTTTCAATCTTTTCTTTAAAGTGAAAATAGAGGGTCTATCCCTAATAGTGCAGGGAAGTGCGTTCCACAGTCGAATTGCCATTAACCTAAAAGAGTGTTTGAAGGCGGCAGTGTTATGCCGAGGAGTTGACAGGAGAGACACCGTGTGGGATCTCCGATTACTATCCCTGGGGAAAAGAAACTCAAAACGTTCTCGAAGATATGTGGGGTAGCGGGGATTTCGCAAAATATTTAATAGATAAGAGAGAATGTGCATATCACGGCGAAGACGGATCGGAAGCCATCCCAGCTCCTTGCGATACTGGGAGTACGACCGTACTTGCGCAGCCCTTAGACAAACCGAGTCCCAAGGTTTTGAAGTCGCTCGAGTTTATTCAGTTGTTCTTCGTTCGCACTGACCCAACAAGCATCCGCGTAGTCTATTAAAGGTAGTAGAAGGGTCTGAACAAGGGTGATTTTAGTCTGCCGCGGCAGTAAGTACTGCAATCTCCGTAGGGAGTAAAATGACGCAAAGACTCGTCTGCTGACCTCACAAATATAACCCCAAGATTCTTAGCTTTCTCGCTGTAAGTGATTATCGTACCCTCATACATCACAGGATCGACGGGGATATTTTGTATTGTGTTAATTGAGTGCCGTGTACCCATAATCATGGCTTGAGATTTTGCCGGGTTGACAAGCAGCCCATATGAAATTGCCCATTTACTGATGTTATCGAGATCAGCATTCAACGCATCTACGGTCAGATTTACATCAGTAAGAGAGAAGTGCTGATATGTTTGGAGGTCATCTGCGTAGAGACGATGAGAAGAAGTAAGAACGTCAGAGATGGAGTTAATGAATACTGAGAAGAGAAGAGGAGAAAGGATACCACCCTGCGGAACACCCGCGGAGAGATTACTCCAGTTCGTTGAGATCTCCTCAGACTTAATGCGCTGCTGGCGGTCTCAGGTAGGAGTCAAACCAGAGAGCCGAGTGCGAGGAGACTCTGAGCGATTTTAGAATTTCAACCAGGATATCGAAATCGACGCAGTTGAAGGCGCTACTGAAATCAAGCAGTGTGAGAACCGTAAGCTGCTTCTGATCCATGGCTAATTGAATGTCATCGGTGACTTTAAGCAATGCCGTGGTAGTACTGTGACCCGGCCTGAAACCTGATTGATATGGATTTAATAAGTTTCTAGAGGAAAGGTATGAGGAGAGCTGACAGTGAACAATTGATTCTAGGACTTTGAAAAGGATAGGCAGAATAGATATGGGACGAAAATCATTAAAGGAGACGGGATTGGACGATTTAGGTAGGGGAATCACAAGTGCCTTTTTCCACTGAGAGGGGAAGCAACATTGTTCAAGCGATACATTAATTATGTGGGTAATGGTAATCGGTAACAGCTCCTCAATGATACAGGTTATCATCTGAGAACAGATCTTGTCCTCACCAATCGCTTTCGACGAGATCGCTAAGATTGCCCTCCTTACTGCGCCGATTCCGACACGGTTAAAGTTGAAGGGTGAGTTGTGGGCTGCGGTCTTGGACCGTAGGTTACGAAGGGTAGCTTCCTTGACGAGGGGGTCCATCACGACTGGGGGATTAGCAAAATAATTGTTGAGACCGTTGAGGTTGACATTTCAAGCAGCCAAGTCCTGGGACTTACCTACAACAAGAGTCTTCAGGAATTTCCAAACCTGTGCTGGAATATAGCTCTCAATACACTCGTAGATATGACGACGTTTGGCATCACGACACAGACGAGTGCAACGATTGCGGAGGCGTTTGAAAAATTTATGATTCTCGTCGGTCGGATCCACCTTATATCTACTCTTGGCACGGTTTCTCTTGCCCATCGGGCTCTTGATGGTGTCAGTAAGCCACAGCGCAGGAAGGTGCTTAACCTTAACCCTCTTGACCGGAGCGTGCTTATCAAACAAGCTCAGGACAACAGAGTTAAAGTTTTGGACTTTGTCTTCAACGGTCTCGCTACCAACAACAGAGGACCAGTCGACAGAGGCGGCATCTGATTTAAGGGAGTTAAGATCCATGCCCTTGAAGCTACGTATGTCAAGGAATTTAGCTGCACGCTTGGGAGGCCTTAACTTGAATGAGAGGTAAATCAAATCGTGATAGGAGAAGGGGGCGTTAAGTTGGCCATGCACAGCAACCTTGGATAAGTTAGAAGTAATCATCAGATCTAGAAGAGAGGGGGTGCAGTGTGGTTGAAAGTGAAAGTGGGTGGCACCCAGGGGAAGGATGTGTAAGTTTAATGAACTTACAAGAGATTTGAGCTTTGCCGAGCGAACGTTATTTTTGAGAAGGCAAGTGTTAAAGTCGCCGAGAATCAGGGTGTCGCTATAAAGAGGAGTCAGATCATCGAGAAGGGTTTTAAATGAGTTAAAATAGTCAATGCGAAGAGAGGGGCTATAATAGACACCCAGGAGGACTTTATTGTGACGCAAGCACATCTCCAAGAACAAGTGTTCAGCGGTACCAGAGTACAGGCTTGGCGACTGGCTGATGACTTTGCATGGAATATCAGCACGTAGGTATATAGCTACACCGCCATCAGCGTTATACCAAGGGACAATGATTTCTGCCTAAAGATAGGTGATGACGTAGTTAAATCCAGCACTGATGTTGCTCGAGCTTTTGAAACATTCTTCACCAATGTACCCTTACTCACAACCGATCGTCTAAATTCATCTCCATATGAAGCAGAGACTTTATTAAAAAATAAAACTAGCGTCAGTAAGGTATATTTAAAATTCCATCATGTATATCCCCAGGACATTGTCAAAACGTTTAAATTACTTAACTTAAAAAATTCGGAAGACCTGTGGGGTATATCAGTCAAAGTCATTGATTCAGTAATTCTAGTTATAGCCCCACATTTAGCTTATATATTCAATAAATGTGTTGACGATGGGGCTTTCCCAGACATCATGAAACACAGTAAACTGATACCTCTGTTTAAGTCGGGAGATGAGGGTGATCCTTCAAATTTCAGACCAATATCTGTTCTTCCAACACTATGTAAAATATTTGAAAAGATTATTCTCAATCAAATGCTCTCACACTTCAACCGTACAAAACAACTCCACGCCAAACAATACGGTTTCACTAGGGGTAAATCGACTACGGATGCAGGTATTACCCTTATATCTCATATTTATTCTGCATGGGAGGCCGCACAGGATGCTATCAGAGTTTTTTGTGACCTGTCGAAAGCGTTTGATTGTGTTGATCATAATACGCTATTAATTAAATTAAATCATTACGGAGTTCGATATAAAGCGATGGATCTACTAAGATCATACCTAAGCAATAGAATTCAAAAGGCAGAAGTTAACGGCGTTAAATCTGATGGATCGGGTGTTAAAATTGGCGTTCCACAAGGTTTCATATTAGGTCCTTTCTTATTCCTGGTATTTATTAACGACCTGCCTTTCATGGTGGAGAAATTAACTGACATAGTGTTGTTTGCTGATGATACTTCAATGGTCTTCAAAATTGAAAGACAAAAAGAAGATTTTGATGATGTTAATGGTGTATTGTCTTTGACCTTGAATTGGTTCACAGTTAATAATTTATTGTTAAACGCTGGTAAAACCAAGTGTATCAAATTCTCACTTCCAAATGTCAGGCAAGTTGAGACCAGTTTAGTCTTAAACAACAGCACGTTAGAATTAGTAAATGATACGAAGTTTCTTGGAATAACCATTGATAGCAAATTTCAGTGGGGACCCCACATAGATAAATTAGCTGGTAAATTAAGTTCTGCGGCTTACGCTGTTAGGAACATCAGACAAAGTGGCTACATCTAGGCTAGTATATTTTAGTTACTTTCATAGTGTCATGTCCTATGGTATCTTGTTGTGGGGGAAAGCAGCTGATATTCAAACTATTTTTATTTTACAGAAAAGAGCTATTCGAGCAATTTATAATTTAAAACGAACAGACTCCTTAAGAGAGCTTTTTAAAGAAATTGACATACTAACTGTAGCCAATCAATTTATTTTCGAAAATATAATGTATGTACGCAAGAACCTTACAACATTTTCCAAACTTAGCGATAGTTGTAATGTTTACCTAAGAAATAATCACAGACTGTGTGCGATTTAGACTCGCGAAGGTTAGCAATTCTTTCAAGAATCAGTGTATTCTCTACTACTACAGAGATTTTGAAATTGCCATTTGAGCAATTTAAAAAGTATGTTAAAGCGATTTTATCGAAAAAGGGGTATTACAATGTTATGTTGATTACTTAAATGACAGGACTGTATGGGGTTAATCTAGCTCAACACAGACCTTTAAAAGACCAACACAGCTCAACACAGACCAGAAAAGTTTAAAGAAATCAATATTCTGACATTTGTGTCTCAATATATCTATGACAATCTTGTGTATGTAAAAGAAATATAACTAATTTTCAGAAGTACAGTGATATACACAATTTTAATACTAGAAATAAAGACAAGTTGGTTGCTTATGTAAGCCGACTACATAAAATTAGTAATTCTTTTAAAGGCAATTGTATACGCTATTACAATAAGGTCCCTACTGATATTAAAAACTTACCTTTAGACAAGTTTAAAATAATAATAAAACAGAAATTGTATAAAAAAGGTTACTATAGGATATCTGATTATTTAGAGGACAGATGTCCATGGGAATAGATTGTTTGAGTAACAGGCTGTTTCGATATATAATTAGCATTCATTTTGTAATTTGACAATATTTTATTTAAAAAAGGAAACGCAAAAGATGCGACGACTGTGGAGTTTCTTCGGTGAGCTCTTCTCCACAGATTCCGCCATTGTGTTAGTGAACTCACCCAAAAAAATGTAATGACGGATCTAAGTGATGTAACAACATCCTATGGAAATAAATGATTTTTGATTTTGATTTTTGTTGACCTTTCTGTTAATAATTTTGTAATTATTTATTCCTGCTTATTAATCATAATAATCAAATTTTTCATATTTGTAATAGTTAAGCACAACCAATTTTTAAAAGAGATCTAAAAATCAATCTGTGGGAGTTTCTACGCCCTTCTCTCCCACAGTGGTCCACTGTAGAGAAGAGGCAACAAATGACGTTTGCTAAGTATATGTAAATATCTACAGTAATAAAGTACTTTTTTTTTTACTTTTGACAAGGAAAATCCGGAAACTCCCTGATACATATGTGTCTTAGCTTGAAGTAGATCTTACAACTCTTTGTCACTGACTTTATGTAACATAGGAGGGGGGTGTGATTTGTGACTCACCTCATATAATCATATCAGTGTAGCATCAAAGTTCAATTTCGGTGTTTGGAATATTCAAACACCTAGTCTTGAGAGTTTCTCTCGCTGCAATTATTCATCTCAAGCCCAATTCCCTGTTTTTTTTCATTATACAATATTGCTAATAACAGATTTTCGGGGTGTGCGAAAAACGCGTTTCTTTGAATAACTGGGTCAATAATTTTCTTAACAGCAGAACTCAAACATTTTGAAAACGCAATCAATTCGAAAACATGCCTCGGGGATTGTTTGAATGAACTATATTTTTAATGCGGAAAGCAGTTCGCAGAAGGATCAGGTGTCGCTACATAGGGTCTTAATATTCTATTAGCTGTCGTCAGCCATTTTCCCAGGAAATCCTGAGAACAAGTGCCACTACTTACAGCATGACAGATTTGATATAAATATTTCTGATCAGTGCTTAAGTTGTCTTATAATTCCTTCGGTAAAGTTGGCAAATTTTCTGAATGTATCGCTGAAAACTCGACGACAGGAAGGCCGGTGCAGTTTATAACGCTTTTCCAATTGGTCCTGAGTAAAGTTGGGGCCCGCTAGTTGCTCTATTCAATGCAGTGAATAAATGACGCAGAGGAAGTTCGTTTGCGTGTAATTGGCATAAGAACCATTCTAAAGGCCTGCCTAACTTCAATTCCATGGAACTAATTACTCTGCTTTTCCATTCAGTATTTGTTGCCATACCATCGCAGCCAATGACTACCAACTTACTTAAGTGCAGTTCCTTTTAAGAAAAAATGAATGGATTGAATCAGCTATGACTTTTACTGTGCCAGATGATATCGTTAAGTGGATTAAATAAAGTGAACACATTTCTTTAATCGCCGAGCCTGGATTAAAGAAATGTGTTCTTTTTTAACGACATTTTTGTAAAAACGATCGCCTCGCTTTTGATAAATCATGGTTTTATCTTCTGCCCTCGAAATACCAACCCTCAATATCTGGACAGTTTTCACTTTGACGTTCACGGCGCATTCGTTTCCTGGCTCTCTTTAATTTGTGTGGATCTATCACTTTTACAGTCTTCAGAAGAAAACAAACTCACGTCTCACAATACTGCACTTGCAACTGCTGCCGCCGATCGATCAGAAATACAATAACGATCGCAAATTTCAGCTAAATAAGAGATCAAAATCGTGTTCCTCATTTTTTTAATCACCTGAGTGCCTGAGGTACTTGGTTGGGGTTCAACCAATGCACTGACGGATACTGGACTCATCAGAGTTTTTCCTTCATTATTATCAAACACTGAGTACTGTTTTCTGAAACGTCTATTTTTTGTTTTCTGGACTTTATTCTTAATTTTTTTCTCTCTTTCTGATCTAAACTTCCAATTGCCATTTTTCTTTCACTTCTCTGATCTAGTAGAATGGCTCTTCTACTTTAAATGCTTTTTGACAATTGAAAGCGCTAATATAAATGCATGTGCAACAACAAATATCAAATAATTCTTGTAACATGCAGTTTTCCATTGCTGTAGCTTTGACTTATAGTTCTCAGTTTGTTTTGATTTTGGAAAGCGTATGAAATATAAATACTTATTATAACGACACTGTGATAATTGTTTCATACGTTGTATGGTAACAACAGGCAATTAAGCTTTCCTCCAAACTTCGATAAGGTCACGTCCTGTAATCTCAAAAACTTGAGAAATTGCGGGTTGTTTTCCATTTTGCTCACTTTTCATTTTGTTTCTGATAAACAATACATGTTTCAATACATCAGCCGTCGTTGGAAACACTGATTCACTAAACAAACACCTAGATCCAAAAATGGGACAGTCTGCTTCACTTTGAGTCACTATTTTCGACATTATTTAGACTGTAGTTACTTAAGTACAATAAAAACCACGCAACTAAGAACTAATCTTCTTGAACAATATCATCCAACTAATCATCCAGTAGTCATAAAACGAGGGTAGAATCGAAAATAGGTACTCGACTTATTCTAATGTCAACAGTTTCATATTGCAAAGCTTTGCGCCGACTGCACTTATCAAATGACTTTTGTTGGTAAGTTCGGAGCTTTATATACATAGTCAGGTCATAAGTTCTGTCACATGTGCAATATGAAATAATTTAGACATGTTTATTATTTATGTAAACATTTATATAGCAAAATGAACTTAATAAAACATAGATTCTTATGGTAATAAAGTTTATTCAAAATGACCCCCGCGATTTTGAATACAGGCCTTTATTCTGCAAGGCCAGTCGTCTATCGCAGCACGAACGAGGTCCATGTCAATATCGGCGGCTGCCTTAATCAAGGATGCCTTGAGTGACTCCAAATCAGGATGAGGATTTGAGCAGGCCTTTTCCTCCAAGTGTTGCCATATCTTGTAATCTAACGGACTCAAATCTGGACTGGAGGAGGGCCAGTCTTCGTGCCGGATGAAGTCGATTTCACGCGCCGCCAGCCAGTCTTGTGTGCTTTTCGCTCTATGAGCTGGCGCAGAATCTTGTTGGAATACCCAGTGCCTGTTATTAAACATGGTATGAGGTTCCACAAGGTTCTTGAGGACTGTATTTTGATACACAACTGCATTCGTTTTTACGCCTTTCTCACAAAAATGTACCTCAGTTAAGCCCCAATAAGAGACTCCCAACCAAACCATGAGCGAGGATGGAAAATGACCTCGTTTGACACGCGGAATACGGTTGCTCGCTTCCTCACTGCTGTGTGCGTACACCTTATCATTTTGTTTGTTGTAGCTCTCTTCCACGGTGAAAATGTTTTCATCCGAAAAAAGAATTTCCCGATGCTTTTTTCCCGCGTACCGCTTCAACAAAGCGCGGCATCTCTTCAGTCTCAGGTCCATTAAACGAGCGTCCAAACGATGTCCTGTTTTTCTTCGATATGCCCTAAGCCCTAAGTCTTCATTTAACACCCTTTTCACCGTGGTCCTGCTTAACCCCATCTGAAGGGCCAACAGTTTCTGCTTACGTATGGGATTTCTTTGAATTCGCGCCTTCACAGCTTTTATCACTGCTGGAGTCCTAACAGAGCGAGGGCGACCACTTCTTGACCTGTCATCTACACTAGAGTCTTCATTGTATCGTTTTATGGTACGATAAACGAATCTTTTGGTTATATTAAAAATTTTCAGTAAGTCGAAAATCTGAATTGGCGCGTAACCGCAACGATGCAACGCAATAACTGCGACACGGTCTTCTTTAAGTGTCCACTCCATATTTAAAAATGAGGTAAATTCTAAAAGTACACATTTTTATTTTCATGAAAAAATCGAAATTCGAATTCAATAAACTTTCATGTGGCCAGCGTTCTAAATTCAAAAGTTTTTATTGCGTGACAGAACTTATGACCTGACTGTGTATTTTAGTTACTTTCATAGTGTCATGTCTTATGGTATCTTGTTGTGGGGGAAAGCAGCTGATATTCAAACTATTTTTATTTTACAGAAAAGAGCTATTCGAGCAATTTATAATTTAAAACGAACAGACTCCTTAAGAGAGCTTTTTAAAGAAATTGACATACTAACTGTAGCCAATCAATTTATTTTCGAAAATATAATGTATGTACGCAAGAACCTTACAACATTTTCCAAACTTAGCGATAGTTGTAATGTTTACCTAAGAAATAATCACAGACTGTGTGCGCCCCGATTTAGACTCGCGAAGGTTAGCAATTCTTTCAAGAATCAGTGTATTCTCTACTACTACAGAGATTTTGAAATTGCCATTTGAGCAATTTAAAAAGTATGTTAAAGCGATTTTATCGAAAAAGGGATATTACAATGTTATGTTGATTACTTAAATGACAGGACTGTATGGGGTTAATCTAGCTCAACACAGACCTTGCTGTTAATAATTTTGTAATTATTTATTCCTGCTTATTAATCATAATAATCAAATTTTTCATATTTGTAATAGTTAAGCACAACCAATTTTTAAAAGAGATCTAAAAATCAATCTGTGGGAGTTTCTACGCCCTTCTCTCCCACAGTGGTCCACTGTAATCATCCAGTAGTCATAAAACGAGGGTAGAATCGAAAATAGGTACTCGACTTATTCTAATGTCAACAGTTTCATATTGCAAAGCTTTGCGCCGACTGCACTTATCAAATGACTTTTGTTGGTAAGTTCGGAGCTTTATATACATAGTCAGGTCATAAGTTCTGTCACATGTGCAATATGAAATAATTTAGACATGTTTATTATTTATGTAAACATTTATATAGCAAAATGAACTTAATAAAACATAGATTCTTATGGTAATAAAGTTTATTCAAAATGACCCCCGCGATTTTGAATACAGGCCTTTATTCTGCGCGGCCAGTCGTCTATCGCAGCACGAACGAGGTCCATGTCAATATCGGCGGCTGCCTTAATCAAGGATGCCTTGAGTGACTCCAAATCAGGATGAGGATTTGAGCAGGCCTTTTCCTCCAAGTGTTGCCATATCTTGTAATCTAACGGACTCAAATCTGGACTGGAGGAGGGCCAGTCTTCGTGCCGGATGAAGTCGATTTCACGCGCCGCCAGCCAGTCTTGTGTGCTTTTCGCTCTATGAGCTGGCGCAGAATCTTGTTGGAATACCCAGTGCCTGTTATTAAACATGGTATGAGAAACAGGTTCCACAAGGTTCTTGAGGACTGTATTTTGATACACAACTGCATTCGTTTTTACGCCTTTCTCACAAAAATTTACCTCAGTTAAGCCCCAATAATAGACTCCCAACCAAACCATGAGCGAGGATGGAAAATGACCTCGTTTGACACGCGGAATACGGTTGCTCGCTTCTTCACTGCTGTGTGCGTACACCTTATCATTTTTTTTGTTGTAGCTCTCTTCCACGGTGAAAATGTTTTCATCCGAAAAAAGAATTTCCCGATGCTTTTTTCCCGCGTACCGCTTCAACAAAGCGCGGCATCTCTTCAGTCTCAGGTCCATTAAACGAGCGTCCAAACGATGTCCTGTTTTTCTTCGATATGCCCTAAGCCCTAAGTCTTCATTTAACACCCTTTTCACCGTGGTCCTGCTTAACCCCATCTGAAGGGCCAACAGTTTCTGCTTACGTATGGGATTTCTTTGAATTCGCGCCTTCACAGCTTTTATCACTGCTGGAGTCCTAACAGAGCGAGGGCTACCACTCCTTGACCTGTCATCTTCACTAGAGTCTTCATTGTATCGTTTTATGGTACGATAAACGAATCTTTTGGTTATATTCAAATTTTTCAGTAAGTCGAAAATCTGAATTGGTGCGTAACCGCAACGATGCAACGCAATAACTGTGACACGGTCTTCTTTAAGTGTCCACTCCATATTTAAAAATGAGGAAAATTCTAAAAAGTACACATTTTAATTTTCATGAAAAATTCGAAATTCGAATTCAATAAACTTTTTTGTGGCCAGCGTTCTAAATTCAAAAGTTTTTATTGTGTGACAGAACTTATGACCTGACTGTGTATTGGTTTTAGTACATGAAACGCTTCGAATATTAAATATACAATAGTAGTTTATGTGACTGCTACATAATGGAGGGCATTAATACTCGAGAGGCGAGTTTCATAATAATATCACTCGAGAGTTTTATGCCCTCCATTATGTAGCAGTCACATAAAGAGGGTTTATGATACGTGTGTAGATAAAATTATTTTATCTACACACGTATCATAAACCCTGTTTACTGCGTACAAAAACAGCACGTTACGATCAGCATAATGTTAAACTACTTGGTAAAAACTCATTTCTTATCTGATAAATTACACATTATGGCCATAATGTGTAATTTTTCTACATAATAATACACATTCAAATTTCGAATGCCGACGCCCGCCTGCATGCCGCCCCTAGTTTGTCTGTGAAGTTGGTACTGACATTCAAATTTCGAACGCCGACGCCCGCCTGCGTGAAGTTGGTACTACAGAACAAGCTAAACAACTGCAGAGCCACAATGCCGGTCAAACATGCGGTTCCTGAACACATCAAAGAGAGCTTATGATATGTGTGTAGATAAACTAGTGTATGTAACTGTACATAATTAGGCATTAAAAGTCTGGAGTGATATTATTATGAAACTCGCCTTCGGCTCGTTTCATAAACCCGCTCTCGAGTATTAATGCCCTCCATTATGTAGCAGTCACATAAACTACTATTATATGTTTATTATATTTAGAGTTACAAAAATATATTATTCGACTTAAAACACAGTTCCATGTCAATGTATTATAATTGTAAATTAGCTCTATTTTTTATTATTATGAATTATTTAAAGGGCAGTAGAGCACTGAAAAATTGTTGCAATAATTTTTTATTATTTTTCTCGTAATCTATGCAACAATATGCAACTTTTTAGAGGTATTCAGAAATCCAGATATGAAAAAAAACTCGTTCCGGCCTACCCCACATAGATAAATTAGTTGGTAAATTACAAGCTTTTATTTAGTTTCACCTGTCCCGTTGTCTGTCTGTCTGTCTGTCTGTCTGTCTGTAATCAAATCTTGCAAGTTAAATTTGATCCACTTCCCGGTTTCCGATTGAGCTGAAATTTTGCATGCATGCATAAATCGGATGACAATGCAATATTATTATGACATAGAGCTGATCTGATGATGGAGCTGGAAGGTGGCCATAGGAACTCAGTCATTAAACGACGCAACCTCATCGAGTTTGGGCTCGTTTAATTCGTCTTGACAAGTACTTTGACACTAGATGGTAACCAGGGTCTGATGATGGAGCTGGAAGGTGGCCCATAGGAACTCCATAATTAAACGACGCAACCCCATCGAGTTTGGGCTCGTTTAATTTAAAATATATAATTATGTACGGTATGTAATTATTTTGTCGTAGACGAAGAAGCTTAATTATCGTTAAAGGTTACAATGAACTTATAAAGTGATATACTTGCTATTGGAGTTAATTTATTTTAAACTTTTTAGTTCATTTTTAATAAAAGCTTGTTTTTAAAAAAGTTTTTTTTTCTTTATTTTTATTAAGTTCTGCGGCTTACGCTGTTAGGAACATCAGACAAAGCACGGATGTGGCTACATCTAGGCTTTAGTTACTTTCATAGTGTCATGTTCTATGGTATCTTGTTCGCCCCGGTTTAGACTCGTGAAGGTTAGCAATTCTTTCAAGAGTCAGTGCGTTCTCTACTGCAATAAGATAACTCTGGAGATTTTGAAATTGCCATTTGAGCTATTTAAAAAGAATGTTAAAGCGATTTTATCGAAAAAGGGATATAACAATGTTCAAGATTACTTAAATGACGGGACTGGATGGTGTTAATCTAGCTCAACACAGACCTCGCTGTTAATAAATTTGTAATTATTTATACCTGCTTATTAATCATAATAATTAATATTGTGATATTTGCATAAGCACAACTAATTTTTAAAAGAGATCTAAAAATCAATCTGTGGGAGTTTTTACGCGCTGCTTCTCCCACAGTGGTCCAATGAAGAGAAGAGGCAAAAAATGACATTAGCTAAGCATATGTAAATATCTACAGTAATAAAGAACTTTCAATTGACTGTTTAAACCTGTTTTTTTTTGGGGTTAATTGTTATATTTTTTTTACAAGCCTTTTTATAAGAGTTCGGTTGAATGTTATTTCAAGTAGGTACATAATTTAATCTTAAGCTTGTTTTATTTTATAAACAAATACCTATTGCCGAATTCAGGTATTTTAACATAACAACTGCCTACGAAGCCAAGGGCACCGGGCTCGAGTCCCGGTGGGGGCAAATATTTGTGTGACGAATGCGTTTGTTCTCGAGTCATGCTTGTTTATCTATGTAAGTATTCCAGCGCCGACACCATAACAAGTAAGCAGGGGTACCTAGTCAAAGTCAAAGTATTTTTTATTGAACATAAAATCAAATCATACAGGACAGGAATCAATGACATAAAGAAGAGGAGCCATTACTCAGCAGTGGAGGCTGGTTAGATAGTTAGATAGATAAAATCTTAGATAATTATTTTTCAACATTTTCCTAAACGAAGAAGGGTAAGAATCTCCGCCTTATCTATTTTTAACTAATGCTGTGTAATTTATATATAAGTTCAAGGAAATACACCGGAGTGCCGGTATACACCCTGTCCGTGGCCCTTCGTTGGATTTCTGTGCGCTGATAGTGATTTTCGTAAAACTTTTTACCTTTCCCTTGAAACTTAAACTGCAGGTTATACATATATTTCGAATCACTATTGGAAAACCTTAATTTTGTTACCCCACTCGATGGGTTTGGTGAAAAAATATATATTTTTAACTCCTTTTAAAATCTGCCTTTTTGTTTTTAATGTACACAATGTCACTCGCGCTATCAAGACGAATCTAACGACACCACATATGTTAAAATCCTTCGAGCCGTTCAAGCTAAATCTACATACATACACTCGAAAAACATAATTCTCAAGGCAGTCGAGTAAAAAGAAGATCTTTAACATATTTTGTTTGATTTTGTTTTCTCATTTAGGTATTTGTTAGTGTTGTAAATTTTTCTTATTAGTAAATAAATGGTTAGTTTTGTTAATTTGTTATTTTCTTATCAATATGGATCCCTTTTAAGGTATAGGCCTCCTCCAATTCCTTCCATTCCTCTCTTTCTTTTGCTAGTTGCAGCCATTGTGTACCTGCGGTCTCTATTATATGATCGCTCCAGAGTTTGCTTGGTCTTCCTACCTTTCTCTTTCCTATTAGCCCTTTCCATCTTGTGGTCTTTACCGTTCATCTGTCGTCGGGTAGGCGTGCGACGTGTCCGGCCCATGCCCATTATAATGATAGCGCTTCTGTAAGTGTGTCTATCACCTTTGTTTGGCGTCGAATTTTATCACTTCGGATTTTGTGTATCTTTTTTATGTTTAAAATGCATCTTTCCATGCTCTTTGGCAAGCTCTGATTAAGGATTTTGCTCTGTTGGTGAGTACCCAAGTTTGGCAGCCATATAAGAGGCAGGGCAAGAGACATGTGTAGTACAATTCGTTTTAGGTTTGTACTGTAGTTACCTTTAAGTTTTTCTTTTTGGGACCAGAATTCTGGGCCCTAATTGTTAATGTATACTTAGTTAATTAAATATCAGTATTGATATTCCAGTTCCACATCAACCAGCACACGGGCGCGAAGCCGTACAAGTGTCCGTTCTGCGATAAGTCGTTCGCCAGCTCCGGCAACTGCTACTCGCACCGGTCGCGCATGCACCCGGACCGCCGGCTCGAGGGCAAGCGCGTGGCGCGCGTCGGCCGCCGCCGGGGCGAGCAGGCGCCTACTTCGCGGGTTCCGCAGCAGGTAAACTTCACTACATGGGCGTGTAGCTGGGCGATTCCCCAGCAGGTCGAAGATCCTGAAGCCGCGCCTACCCCATTTGAGCAGGGCTTGTGCCTATCCCGTGCTCCCAACTCCTGTATAGTGTGCATGCAAGTGATGGTCACCACATTCACCCGCTCGCATAGCGGTAGAGCTGGCTGGAGTAGCGTAGCCTGGGTGTTCGAGGAGTTTCCAAGCGCTTGGAACCGAGGATTGGCTATTTTCCATCAGAATGCAAGAATGTATTTAGCTGTTCACATAAACCAACCACGTAGTACATACAGAGAGTGTAGGGAGTATGAATATTTTTTGTATTCTGTCTATTAATTCATGAGCTTGAATCTGGCTTCCCGGTAATGGACTAACTAGCTATAGACGACATAATCGCAAATATTAATTCTGTATTTGTCTCTCAGGTGTTGATAAAGGGTGTCTACAAATACCAGTGCATGGTCTGTCACCACAACTTTGTGAAGCGGGATAACTATACGGTGAGGATATTTTTTTTGCGCAAACATTTTACAATGTCCTTTACTGTAAAGTGTTTCAAAGGGCGCCTTTAAAGATTCCACGATAACTGCACGACTCGCAGAATCCAAGGGATAAAGCTATCCGTCAAAATTATAATCTATTATTTGTCGTGGTTGTGCATTTACTGGGGGAACTTCTAAGTGCCCAATCACTTCTAGACAATATCTATACAGACTTTAGCAGTGCGTTTGATACGAGTATCTCATAAAATCCTTCTGCAAAAGCTTGAATATCAATATGGCGTTCATGATAGCTTGCTCGAATGTTTTGACTCGCACCTTAGTAATAGACCTCAGATTGTGGTTATCAAGGCATACGAATCCGAGTTATATTGCCTCTGGAGTCCCACAGGGATCACACCTGGGGCCAATATTGTTTGTGTTATTTGTGAATGACATAGTGGGCTGTATTCGGCATAGTAACTGTTCTCTGTTCGCTGATAATATGAAGGTTTACAAACAAATAAGACTCCATGAGTGAAGTTTGTCTACTCCAGGAAGATCTTGACCGTGTACATCAATGCTGTCTGTATAATCACATGGGCTTGAACACATCAAAATGGCTATCTATTGTATTAGTTGGGGCTTGCTGTTTTGTTACAATATAAACGATGATAGGATTGGGGTAGTTAAGCAAATTCGTGACCTTGAATAAAATAAATGATTTAAAAATAAAATATTTATGTAAAAAAATAAAAAACATAAAAAACGAGTGATTCTAGACTCTAAACTTACCTTCATCCCGCACTAGCGGCTAACGACAGCGTAGTTAAGAGGGCTGCCAAAATGTTCGGTTTCCTGAGACGAGCTACAAAAGAGTTCAAGCAAATAAAATCCAAACTAAGCCTATTCAACGCTCTAGTGCGCAGTATTTTTGAGTTCGCTAGTGTCGTTTGGAATCCTTCGTATGCTGTTCACGTGGAGAGATTGAAGTCCATTCAGAGATCCTTAACAAGACATCTTGCCTTTATCTCGTCAGGAATCAGCCATAGGGACAACTATGAGCATAGCTATAAATTTTCAAAATTAGTACATTGTCAGACAGCAGGCGAATGCTCGACCTGTCCTTCTTTATTCTTTATTCTTTATACTTTATTGCACAAAAACAGAAGATACAGATAAATCAAAATGGAAACTAGGTGTACAAAGGCCAGTTTATCTCTAAAAAGAGATTTCTTCCAGCAAACCTAATATGGACAGAATACATGAAATAACAGATAGACCTATGTGCACAACGTTAAAAATATTAAAATAATAAACTTCCTACATGACTTAATGAACGTTCAGGTCAAGACATTGTCAAGACATATTGTAAAGAATAAATTTGTCCGTGCCTCGTATTAATCCAGGCGTGTTTGTCTCGATACTTTTAAGATAGCTCAATGTAGGACCAATTTACTGAGAAATGCACCACTCACGAGGAAGCTTTCCACATACAATGACATGTAGGCAACTCATGAACTGGACATATTTTGCGACACTGCTAGGTTTTACAAGCGAAAACTTATTGTTGGGCCATACATACCCCAAAAAATCTGTGCAATTGTGTTATGTTAATTGTTAAACTTTTTATCCTCAAACCGTTTTTATTTATGTCTTGTGTTATATTGTTTTTTTAAATATTTTTATTGTTGTATGTATCTTTGTCATTATCGATGTCTAAATCCAAAATTGTCTATTTTTTTTTTACACTTTTGTTGTTTATTGTATGTTGTTTGTTATTGTGAATGCTGTACTCGTCTATAATTGATACAAAGTCAAATATTATTTTTGTGTGATTGCTCATAAGTGTAAATGTTTGTATTGTTGATGTGCCTAAATATATAAATAAAAATAATAATATGTTATCATTCCAGTACCACATGTTCCAACATACCGGAGAGAAACCGTTCCATTGCACCCTCTGCACGGAGAAGTTCGTGACGAAGCGAGGACTGCTCATCCACTACGAGAAAGCTCACAAAGGCAGGGAGAGGCCGCTCGCTCTCATTTCCAAGAACGCGCTACTCAAATAACGCGGGCGCATCTAAGCTAAGGGTTGTATAGTTTAATGTCCCAATGCACAACCGACACGCCGCTCAATCGCTCGCTGGGGAAATGAAACCGTGGTATGTCCGTAAAGCGTCGCTGTATTTTGGAAGGTAGCAGAAGCATTATGCCATGAGTGCACTATAGTAGAGCCATTCTTAGAAGAGGAAGGCAGAGCGATGCGTCGTCTAAGCTGAACGCGGAGAAGGACACTGACGCATAGTTCTCTATTATTCTATTGACAGATGCCAAATTATACTTCTAAGAATCGCCCCACTATAGTTTCGGCTTTTTATAGCGTGGTCTATGTTGCTGCAGTATAGTCATTAGGCGAGACCTGAGAAATGCGTTTGTGTGTGTGCTTCCATCCGTATAAGACTTCGACAAGTGTGAGAAGTGTCTATGTAAGTTCCGCCAGTAGCCCATTGGCCGGCCCTGTGCTCGCACACAATCACAATTCTCAGGTCTTCGATGTACCTACCTGTGTGACAGTTTCCATTTATTTTCCAAGCCCGTTGTGCACTGTAAAACCTTCTGTATCAACAAACGGTCTTTATTTAACCCTTCCAGCGCGTAATTTTAAATGAGGCATCGCTATTTTGAACCTTATGCGATTGTAATAAAATTCAAAACTAATAACGGGTTTTCATCTTGAAATTAAATTGTAATCAACCCACGACTGATACCTTCACTTCTCAAATTTATTTTATGTCAAATGATCTCTCTATCTAGTCGTAATTAATGAGTAGAAAACTAATTGTGAATGTTTGCCAACACGACAGTATTATTTTGTGATAGATCAGTATGTGTAATATAAGTGGGTGGGACAAAGAACGCTCTTGATCTTATGTGATTTAAAAATTGAACTTGGATTTTTACATTACTGGCGAGCGACCGCGATAAGGGAGCTCCGATCTCCTCTCGCGAGCAATAAACTAGAATCACTTTATTGCGCGCTACTCAAAAAAAAAACCCCACAACTTCCATACAATGAACCATGGATTGTGGTATATCATTTGAAAGTCAATTTTGTTATTCAAATGATATCAAAAAAAATCAAATTAATTTAACTTCCTACCTTTTAGGGAATTATTGGATAAGTTGAAGTTGAGAACGTCTAAATGAATAGGAAGTAATAGTAAAGATAACTTTTTTATTTACAATTTATGTTATTTCCCCCTCAATATTTTGTGTCACGGATGTCAGCGGGCATCGTTCATCGGGCAGCAGGAAATCTTCATCATATAGAACCCACCTCCGTATGGCACTGTTTCCGCAAAAAAGCATTGTGCGAATCGCTCCCCCGGTCTTCTACAGACTCCGTCGACGGTTGCTTCCATGCAGGCACATCCTGGTTTCTTCTGATAACAGACTCGGCTGCATTGCTCCAAATCCCAATCCAAGTCATCGCGAGAGAACTGAAGCCACGCTTGTCGGTGGGTTGGAGACAATTTGGGTCCTGAGGCTGGCCTTTTGGGGTCAAGTTTCCTTCTTTGAGTCTTTGCCTCGCTGTCTACTCGCTGACAGCCTTCCCTCAAACTCCTCCGCTGGACTAGGCAGGGCAATCTTGCAGCAAAATCATCAATCTCGGCATTTGCCCGATAAAAGAGGCCTAATCTTGCATGTCTAAATTTAAATTCTCTTTAAAAATTATAAGTATCCTATCGTAATTTGGTAAAGTTATTGTCCTATGGGTGAAATAATGAAATAATATACAAAAATACTGAATCATTTATTAAAAAAAACTACAGATTATTCTAAAAAAACTCCTAAGAAAAAACACCATATCTAGAGTGTCGTCTGCCAACTGGCTTCGGATGTTCCGTGCCAAATAACCAGCAGCAGAAAAGGCCCGTTCTGCCTCCACGCTGGTTGGCACTACTGATGATAAGCATTGATAAGCTGACTGCAGGTGCAGGTCTATTGCCCCGCCTGATTCGAAGAGATGAATTTCTTTTCGAACAAGTTATTGAACTAATGAACCAGTTGCACGTGAAGGATGTTTTTGTGGGCGGGCTTTCAAAATAATTTGTAATTCTTCATCAAGAGTGAGGCGTTTTTGCGGCTACGAAAGATAGAGGCGTGTCATCATTATCGGCGTCTGCTAGGTCTACTCTAACAATTTCATCTGAAGATGTATGTTGATCAGTTTTTTTATTTGTTTTCTTGACCGAAGTTTTTGGTGGTAAGTTAATGGTGTTATCATTAATTAGCGATACAAAATCTTTATCGCGTTAGACAGGATCTCTCAAATAGCACAATGATCCAGTCATAATTGTTCGCACCTCACGGCTTCAAGTCCTCATAGCATCAGCCAGCTTCTGTGCTATTGGTATTGTTAGGTTTTCTAACTTTCGTACCATGAACCGCAAAGTGGTTTCAGCGGTGATAAGATCCGAATCTCTTCGACATAATACTTCAACGGCTAATTTGATCGGCTAAAACACGTTAAACGACAAAGCGGCATATTCTTGTTCTATGAAAGTATAGTTCGTATTTATCCCTAGATTGCAATCGCTCAAAGCTATGCTTACACACGTCTCCACTTTGTTGAATCTGGAGATTATAACTGCAAGACTCGACCATCGAGTTTAACAATCGAGCACTAGCTGCATGTTTTTGCCAAAATCGTGACTTACATACTTTTGAAGAATGTCGTTCCTTGTTGGTGATTTTCGCAAGATTAATCTTGCATAATAACGTGCAAGATCTCGGTATACCGAGATTGCAACTCGCTACGGTGGACGTCCACGCCGTTCAGTGCTCGATTTCGGAGAGAAGTGGTGACAATAAATCAGTCGTCTCTCACCGTAGTGCATCGCTGTCGTCCTGAGCCTGGTCTGCGGACCATGTTTCCAGCCTCCATGAACCTCTTGTGTACACTGAGACAACCCTTGCTTGATTAGAATGACTACTTGAGCGGCTTCTGTAGGTGTGGTTTCCATTTTCTTTTAGGCTCATTGTTCCCAGTGACGTGAAACATTGGACTGATGAGCAATTTTCATAATCGTCCCCTTTTTATAGGGTTTCAGGACTCCCAAACAATTGGGGTTTTGTTTTAAAAATTGATGTCTTTTGATTTTACGTTCCTTTCCTTTCAAATGATATACCACACAATAGTTAATTGCGTAGAAAATATGCAAAAAAAATGTTCCGAGCATTGCGCGATGAAGTGATTCCAGTTTATTGCTCGCGAGTGTATTATGTCGTCCCATATGTCGTATAATGGTGGGAAATTACCTCTATTTACTACCTCTAAGTTATATCCCCTACAAAGATTTCGTATGTAACTGAAAAAGTTTACTGTTGACTGATCTAGCCTGTCTGCACTATAATTAAAATATTTGTAGAAAATATACAGCATTTTATTCCCTCACTCAGGATTCCAGCCCTTTAGCGCTTCCGCACATCTTCCGACCACCGCCTAATATGGGAAAATGCATTATAATAAAGAGGACGTCTGTCGATGTTGAGCGGTAATAATTATCGTTACCTATATATAGTACAACACTAGTTATGTTCCAATAACGCTCCATAGGTAAGAGTGTATTAACATTTACGTGTATTGCTTCTGGCCCCACACTAGGATACCGTGTCGTGGGAACCAGAAACAGCGACGTCACACATATAAACATCCAACTGGGGTTTTTTTACCCCCAGCCGGGGATCGAACACAGGCCTCTCGCATAGTAGGCAGAGCCACAACCGCTGCGCGACAGAGGTCGTCAGTATTATTATTCGTCGTTATTTAAGAAATAACGCTCTTTCGTGAGGAAAGAATGAAGGTAGCTATGCTTCTCTAAAAGGTTAGGGACGAGCGCCATCTCGTGCTGGGTAGCAGAACTAATTTATGGTATTGCAAGTTTAAGCCGAATGTGTACTTCATGCCCCTAAGGGTGTAGCAAATTGTTATTTAGGGGCGAGCGCCATCTCGTGCTGGGTAGCAGAACTAATTTATGGTATTGCAAGTTTAAGCCGAATGTGTACTTCATGCCACTAAGGGTGTAGCAAATTGTTATTTAGGGGCGAGCGCCATCTCGTGCTGGGTAGCAGAACTAATTTATGGTATTGCAAGTTTAAGCCGAACGTGTACTTCATGCCACTAAGGGTGTAGCAAATTGTTATAACAAATTATTTGTATTTTAGGTTTGCCCAGCAATATAATAACCAAATGATTTGTTACTAATGACTTTACATGAGCAGTTAAATAAATTACGTTCTCGGGTTTCGAACAAACTTTTCGGATTTCTTCAAGTTAAAGTCGACAATGTACGCAAAAAATATTTATTAATTTATTGTGTTTTAACATAATTTACAAAATATCTACCCAATAGTGTACACATTTAGCAGAAACCAAGTTATAGTTAACGACTTTATAATCAAAGGCACAGAAAATATCTTACATACTAAGTTATTTCCTCGTCTAGGGATAAACTTTTCTTTGGGATTAAATGGCGCATGCTATCATTTGTATGAATTTCCGTCTCACTCTTTACAAGGTGAGTATTGCTGGTATTATTAGTGAATAGCATATTACATCGTTTGTACATAAAACATAAACATATGCTATGATATGGTGCATCCAACAAATTCATAGAGCAAGCGGCAATTCACTGAACAATTATATATATTATATATATATATCATATCAACTACTGGGAAACTAGTTTAATACCTGTGGAATATCTGCCATAACGTGCAAATGTGATCGTAAATGTACAAAGATATTTTTACTTAGATACTTACTTTAATAATCTTACATAGATATAGTTCAATAAATTTGTATACATATATCTTATATAAGATAAATTTAAATGTGCATCTCTAAGTCGCGAAACTGTATACTACATTTAAAAAAAACTGCTAATATCTGCCATAACTGCGAAAGTCATCGTAAATGTACAAATATATTTTTACTTACATTCATTTATAATCTTTATTTAGATTTAGTTCAATATTTGTATAAACCTCTATAAGATAAATTTGAACATAAACTATTTAAAATAAGTTGTGCCCCCACAACAGCCAAAGAACGCCGTTATTAAATTAAAAGTACTTGCAATATAAATACAGATGGTGCCCACGGTAAGACTCTGTTCTCATTATGGCCGTCATCATAGTGAGAACAAAGCTTATTGAACTAGAGTTGAGCTCACTTTGCTTTGTACTCTATATTTATGTATATTATGTCACCGTAAGAAAGTCAAAACCGTTAGTTTATAATCTAACGTTTATTTTTCTCGTTGGTTTACAAACTATCGATAAATCGTAAAGTGCACCGTACTGCTTACGATAAGACGCATTAGTTTATAATAAAACCGTTAAATTGTGAACTGGATTAAACTTGAATTGCAAAGGAAATACAAAGGCAAACACTGCGGTAGCTCCGGTGAAGACTAGAGGGGGCGAGCGCAGCGAAACCCCTGAATAGTCTTCGTGATAGGTTGACATGTAAGAACAAAACAAACGTAAATTATAAACCCTGTCGGTCTGGTTTACAATTTGTTGATAGTTTACAAACTGGTTTTGAAAATCTTACGGTGACATATTTTTTTTTTACAATATTTTTATATATTGCAAACAATTTAATCATTAATTAAATTGTTTACAAAAAAGAAATTATGGACATGAAAAAACCTTACAACTTGCGCCAATGCCATCCATTATGTAGTTTTAATGGAACGATTTACTTTATAACTTCTGGGTTAAAAGAATGACGCAAGAGGTAATTATATTGAAAATTCTCCATGATATGATGACAGTTTGGGTAATTAAAAACTAACAAGGAATGCTACTAGTTCCACGGTCCCACAACTAACTTTCTAGTTCATTATGGGGTTCCGACCTGTACAAAACCAAGGAACACCGGACATAATGCCTCGTTGATTTACTAAATGCACTATATATATACTACGTTGGTTCTCAATAACCCTAATAAATCTACTTGTGTACATATTCAAATAGGTACATAATCATCGTCAACCGCGTCATCGCAACTAATCAAGTATCAATATGTAGAGTGAAATACAAAACATAATGTACTTTTACGTTGTACTACATCTGTTTTTGTTTAATACACAAGTCAATATATTCTCTGATTTCTATTTTGCTATATTCTCAGCAAAACAGATTATTTCCTACTAACTGATGTCCAGCCACATGCAACATACATTTTGGAGTTCCTGACCCGATTAAAACAGAAACATAGTTTTAATTTAACGATATCACTTAAATTATATATCCTGTCGTTTTTATATTACTTTGTTACACATAGGTGCGTATGTACGCAATTTATATTTTCTGCTGTTTATTATATCTACATTTAGGTATGTATTATAAACTGCAGAAACTATCGAATCTACACTTACGGTATTTCACTGGATACTCAAAATATATACTTGTTTATATATTTGTTCGGAGTTGTATGTAAAATTGTAAATACCATGAACTTACCATGGTAAATATATACTTGCTTGTGTCGTCAACATATTTTGATGTCGTCTCAAATGTTGGTCTTATTTACACAATGATTTTAAAATATTATTGATGGAAATACATGATTCTAATATTAACAAGTATTTTTGTACTATAATGCAATCACTCCAAAGAAGTAATATTTTTACTACCTAGTCAAATACCCAATTATATAGGTATATAATCTTACATCTAAACACTGAATGACATTATGATCTCTACTAGTAAGCAAAGTAATTCTATATAACAAATGGTAGATATCTTAAACACATGGGATTATTCTCTCTCTTGCCATATTTATTACACCTCACATGAGTTAGGTTAGCCTTAGCGAGATATCGATCCCAATGTTTTATTGGTTAAGTTGTATTGCTTATTACTATTGTATCTAATTTACTATTGTTTTGTGAACATGTACGTGTATCAAGTGCGCAGACTATTAACCATCACTTCAATACTCATATTTCTTTGTGATATTGCTTTGTTCTCCTAGGGATTGACTAGTTTCAATATGAAATGTCCGCTTCTGAAGCCAACGATACATTTTACTTACCTTTGCAAGTAATAAATAACATAATTTTTTTATGACTTCCGAATTCTTGTCTTTTAAAGACACTTTAAACAGTGTAGGTAGATGCTGATTATATTGCCATTACAATACGGCACTTGTGACTAAGACTATGTACTACCCCTACCACATACCAATAGTGTATACTACGAACCCTAACGCAGAATACTTCGTCTAGTCGTACATTGAGAGACAAGATTTTTCGAACCTAAATATTTTGTTGGCAGGGTTATGATATATTACATGTTAGATAACAGTTATATTCTACTTTATTTTAAAGTTCATGTACATGTTCACTTTCAGAACTTCTACAATCCTCCATTTAACCTAGTCTCGGTGCAAGCAAAATAGCTCACCTAGTTCCTAATCGATGCAAACAAGTTTGGCTTTGTTGAGTTGAAAGTTAAAGTCAGAAACTGGACGCAAATAAAACCTGTCATCAGTTTCGCTGAAAGTTGGTATAAATAGGAAATATAAACTGATTTCTGGCACAGATACTTCTGATCACGGTTCTCCAACCATGTTAAGGGGTAAACAAATTTCTAAAGAGGTCCCAAAAATCATTATTTCTAAAGGAAAGTCAACATACCAAATATTCAAAGAACTATTACTACCAAGGTCCCCCAGCCAGTCAATCATCCAGCATTATAAACAACACAAATCTGTAGCATGTTTGAAGAAGACCGGCCGTCCCCGCATCACAAGTGACGCAGAGAACAGGGTTCTGAAGAAATTAATAAAGAAAAATCGTGCCCGATCAGGAGAACTCACTGTGCAATGGCGGGACATGATCCAGAAATATGTTTCAGTAAACACTTGCAAGAAATTCCTGAAGGGAATTGGGTATGGTTTCTATACAGCTAAAGAAAAACCTTTACTGACTGCCTAGCAAAAGAAAAAAAAATCGCCCGTGAACATCAGAACTGTAATTCAGATCAGTGGCGTCGAATAATATGGGTCGAAATATGGGGTGACTGTTGGCAATGAACGAGTATAGATTTCCGAATGGATCTTAAGTTTACGCTATGATGGGGGCGCCATTTCCCATTCGGAATAGCATGATCGTCGTCTATCAGAATTAAAAGTGAGGTATATCATGAGGACTGCATCAAGCGAAAAGTGAAGTTTGCAGCATCAGTAATGCACAGGGTTTGGGTCGGCTGCAATTTTTCAAGGGACATGTAAATGCTACAAAGTACCAGGAAATTTTGGAATTATCATACGGAGTTTGCAACATCAAGATAACTTCATTTTTTAACAAGATGGTGCTCATGTCACACTGCAAGGACAACGAAGGCATGGCTTGATTCCAAACAAGTTTCTACGATGATTTGGCCGCCAAGCAGCCCAGACTTGCCCCCGATCGTAACTTTATGGTAGAAAATCCGTATCCATCAAGATCAGAAAAGGATTTAAAATAGAAGCTTCAGGCAGTTTGGGATTCTATCACCCCTGAAGAGTGCGCAGACCTGCTGGCGTCAATGCCACTGTGGATAGAAGCAGTTATTGAGAGCAGAGGAGACGCTTCTAAGTGGTAGACGAACTGTTTTGCGGGCGTGGTTAGGGTGGACGAAGTCATTTGATTTTTAGGTAGTTAGGAAATTGATTGTTTTTATGTTTAACGGGTCGCGATTATTAACCTTATGCCATGGTAATAAAATGTAAAATCTATAACGGAAAAGTGCCATTATCTAATTCAAGAGGTTAATACTATACATGGTGACATTTAATTAGCAGACCATATTTTGGGGAATGATAGTACCCATAATTATGAACAACTTTCCCCAAGAAACATATGGTCGCAAACGAAAAAATAATGGATTTACCATAGTAACTTGTAATCAGCTGATCGGGTCAATGTTCTGAGGGACGAGATTTTTTTTCATTTGCGACTATATATTTCTTGGGTTGTTCATATCGAAGGGTACTGTCATTCCCCACAATATGGTCAGCTACTTAAATGTCAACCTGTATATTCAGAAGTTATATTAAATTTTAAGCAAGAATAAAGTATATTTTAGACTGGAATATCTGTATTATTCAGATTGTTATTTAAATGGGTTATCTTAATTTCAGACTCCGGCAAACATTTTACCCTAAAGACGAAGCATTCTGCATTTGGGCTCGTATACAAACGCAATTATCTTGGACGCAGAAGTCGAATCTAAAAAAAACTAATGCTTTTTGACATTCATGTCAAGCCAAGCGTATAACTTATTCTTAAACGCCCATATATTTTTAAACTACCACATTTTATGACATTATCATGGACGAACTATGATACGTCCGTGGACATAATAAACCACCGTAGCTTTCTATTTGAGCGTTCGACTTGAATTTAGAGTTGACCACCACTATGTTAAAAAAGTCAACCGTAGTCTGTTCAAATTCAATACGAACATGCCTTTGAATACCAACAATATTCAGATTTCAGACATAGAAGATCTGGTTCGATAGTAAAGCGACGAAACGATAAAACCCCATTCATCTCGATCACATATTCCTTACCTGATGACATTTTATTGCTAGATAAGTGAGGGAGATGATTATAGTTTTTGGGCAAAAACGCTTCCCAAAGAACATAGAACTAACAAATTGGGCAATCGAATTTCGACATTATTGCTCAGAGATATATTTTTATTTTTAGTGAGGGCGTGTGTCGCAAGTCACTGGTTTCACGAAAGTTCGCCGATGGGTGCGTTTTGAAGCCACAAGTCGTGGATGAAGCTGTACAGGTCGTCGCTCACTGCCACCTGAAATATCAGACCTACCTATAATTCTGACACTAAAATAGGGTTAAATGTCCTGACGCCAAATTTCTTGGCGCCTGAGTGCCGTCTGGAGGGGGGAGCGAAGCATTGGCAACATCAGTTATTATTTTTGGAATGGTTTATTAGTCCAAAGTATATTGTAAAATTACCTTCTTTTGTCATTATTACAATAAATATGTATTTTTAACTGAAAAATGTTAAACGATTGTGCAGTTCTAACTTTGAAAAAATAAATAATATTGTGTACCCTCCATTACAAGGCTACGTTGTTTACATAAAGCAGGCGCGAGCTCAGATGTCTATTGGACGCTGCCATAATCATCTAATACAATATGGCACATACATTGCTTCTGGCGCACTATGATACCCTGTGTCGTGAGAACCACAAACAGCGACGTTGCACACATAAAAATCCAAGACCTGGGTTTTTTTTCTTCCTTCCCAGCTGGGCATTCAACCCCGGGACTTCCCGCTTACTCAATCCAGTGTTTCGCTCGAGAGCAAGATTATTTTTTCCTCGGGCGAAGTACTTAGAATTCTTAGCTTACTCACTGATCGCTCGGGGTTCTATTATAGAATCACTCATTTCGCTCTGAATTCAAAATAGCGCCATCGCCGTAAAAAAAATGTTGCTCCCTTGTTATACAATCTACTATTTCATCCCCTTTATTCGAAAAATGTCGTTTTGTTCCTCGATTGCCGGGGGCAAAGTAGCTCTTTTCTCCACTAGACTTTTATTGAATCGTTCATAGAAATCGAACGCAAATTGTATGAATTCTTGGCTTTACGTTGCCGTTGGCACGGCGCGCCAACATAGTAATAATAAAATAGGTGCTAATTACGTTCAGTCCATCTGTAAACATTATTGTTTATGTATATATATGAAAAATGTTGGTGATTGAAAATTAGTGAAAATAGGTGTAGAAACTATTAAAATAGAACTAAATATTGTCTTACCTGTTTACTCACAAAAAGCCCGGAAAGTATGAATAAATCGACAACAATATCGGTCCCAAATATAACGGTGACTATAAATTTTCAAAATTGTGCTCGGGATTCTACTATTGAATCGCTCGTTTTGCTCTGAATTCAAAATAGCACCCTCGCCGTAAAAATATTATTTCGCTACCTTGTTATAAAATCTACTATTGACACACTAACGCATTTTGAAAATGTATTGTCACCGTTTTATTTGGGGCCGGTATTGATTTCGATTTATTTATATATTCCGGGCTTTTTGTGAGTAAACAGGTATGAAAATATTTATTTCTATTTTAATAGTTTCTGGACTAAATAATACCTACTTTCAACCGCACCGGGTTACATAAATTAAGTTACTTAACCAAGTAGATTCATCAAGAACGCTGCTGTTGTAACGAAGAAATAATTAACTGGAATGAGTCGCCATAAGATCTAGCATTATCATGTTAATCTGTCATCTAGGAATTACAATCGATTTTGAAAAAAGCAACGCAGAACAAGCAAAGAGCAAAAAAAGCATCGCATAAACAAGCAAAGAGAAATAAAAGCATCGCATAAACAAACAAAGAGCAATAAAAGCATCGCATAAACAAGCAAAGAGAAATAAAAGCATCGCATAAACAAGCAAAGAGAAATAAAAGCATCGCATAAACAAGCAAAGAGCAATAAAAGCATCGCATAAACAAGCAAAGAGAAATAAAAGCATCGCATAAACAAACAAAGAGAAATAAAAGCATCGCATAAACAAACAAAGAGAAATAAAAGCATCGCATAAACAAACAAAGAGCAATAAAAGCATCGCATAAACAAGCAAAGAGAAATAAAAGCATCGCATAAACAAACAAAGAGAAATAAAAGCATCGCATAAACAAACAAAGAGAAATAAAAGCATCGCATAAACAAACAAAGAGAAATAAAAGCATCGCATAAACAAACAAAGAGAAATAAAAGCATCGCATAAACAAACAAAGAGCAATAAAAGCATCGCATAAACAAGGAAAGAGAATTAAAATCATTGCATAAACAAGCAAAGAGCATTAAAAGCATCGCATAAACAAGCAAAGAGCAATAAAAGCATCGCATAAACAAGCAAAAAGCATCGCATAAAGAATTGCTTCTTGCTCTTTGCATGCTCTTTGCGAGCAATAAAAGCATTGCATAAACAAGTAAAGAGCAATAAAAGCATTGCATAAACAAGCAAAGAGAAATAAAAGCATCGCATAAACAAACAAAGAGAAATAAAAGCATCGCATAAACAAACAAAGAGAAATAAAAGCATCGCATAAACAAACAAAGAGAAATAAAAGCATCGCATAAACAAGCAAAGAGAAATAAAAGCATCGCATAAACAAGCAAAGAGAAATAAAAGCATCGCATAAACAAGCAAAGAGCAATAAAAGCATCGCATAAACAAGCAAAGAGAAATAAAAGCATCGCATAAACAAACAAAGAGAAATAAAAGCATCGCATAAACAAACAAAGAGAAATAAAAGCATCGCATAAACAAACAAAGAGCAATAAAAGCATCGCATAAACAAGCAAAGAGAAATAAAAGCATCGCATAAACAAACAAAGAGCAATAAAAGCATCGCATAAACAAACAAAGAGAAATAAAAGCATCGCATAAACAAACAAAGAGCAATAAAAGCATCGCATAAACAAACAAAGAGAAATAAAAGCATCGCATAAACAAACAAAGAGAAATAAAAGCATCGCATAAACAAACAAAGAGCAATAAAAGCATCGCATAAACAAGCAAAGAGAAATAAAAGCATCGCATAAACAAACAAAGAGCAATAAAAGCATCGCATAAACAAACAAAGAGAAATAAAAGCATCGCATAAACAAACAAAGAGAAATAAAAGCATCGCATAAACAAACAAAGAGCAATAAAAGCATCGCATAAACAAACAAAGAGAAATAAAAGCATCGCATAAACAAACAAAGAGAAATAAAAGCATCGCATAAACAAACAAAGAGCAATAAAAGCATCGCATAAACAAACAAAGAGCAATAAAAGCATCGCATAAACAAACAAAGAGCAATAAAAGCATCGCATAAACAAACAAAGAGCAATAAAAGCATCGCATAAACAAACAAAGAGCAATAAAAGCATCGCATAAACAAACAAAGAGCAATAAAAGCATCGCATAAACAAACAAAGAGCAATAAAAGCATCGCATAAACAAACAAAGAGCAATAAAAGCATCGCATAAACAAACAAAGAGCAATAAAAGCATCGCATAAACAAACAAAGAGCAATAAAAGCATCGCATAAACAAGGAAAGAGAATTAAAATCATTGCATAAACAAGCAAAGAGCATTAAAAGCATCGCATAAACAAGCAAAGAGCAATAAAAGCATCGCATAAACAAGCAAAAAGCAATAAAAGCATCGCATAAAGAATTGCTTCTTGCTCTTTGCATGCTCTTTGCGAGCAATAAAAGCATTGCATAAACAAGTAAAGAGCAATAAAAGCATTGCATAAACAAGTAAAGAGCAATAAAAGCATTGCATAAACAAGTAAAGAGCAATAAAAGCATTGCATAAACAAGCAAAGAGCATTAAAAGCATCGCATAAACAAGCAAAGAGCAATAAAAGCATCGCATAAACAAGCAAAAAGCAATAAAAGCATCGCATAAAGAATTGCTTCTTGCTCTTTGCATGCTCTTTGCGAGCAATAAAAGCATTGCATAAACAAGTAAAGAGCAATAAAAGCATTGCATAAACAAGTAAAGAGCAATAAAAGCATCGCATAAAGAATTGCTTCTTGCTCTTTGCATGCTCTTTGCGAGCAATAAAAGCATTGCATAAACAAGTAAAGAGCAATAAAAGCATCGCATAAAGAAGCAAAGAGCAATAAGCATTGCATAAACAAGCAAAGAGCAAAAAGTGGCCAAGTGCGAGTCGGACTCGCCCATGAAGGGTTCCGTTGTGGCAAGTAATTATGTGACTGGATGTGTGTGTTGTAACTTTGTTTTTCATAGTGTTTGTATGAGTGAAAAAGTTATCTTTGCGGTTTTTAATAAATGTTTTATATCTTAAAAACTGCTTATTTTATTTTGTTCAAAATAATTTTCGTTGAAAGTGTATATTGTATACACAGCATATAAAAGTTAGAGGGACACACACACACACACACATTTTTCCACTTTGGAAGGGTCTGTCTCTTTAACCATTTACTTTGAGGAAAAATGGTTTCAGGAACCACCACGTTATTTTTAAAGACCTATCTATACACCCCACACACATTTGATGAAAAAAAAATATTTTTGGTTTCAGTTCCATGTATGGGAGCCCCCTTTAATTATTTTAATTTTTGTATGATAATTAAAAATCATAAAGCGGTTCACAGAATACACCTATGTTCCAAGTTTTAACTGTGTAGTCCTAATAGTTTTGCATATAGTTGCTGTGACATACGGACGGACGGACGGACGGACAGACAGACTTGGCGAAACTATAAGGGTTCCTTGTTTCTCTACGGGACCCTTGTAAAAGCATCGCATGATCAAGCAAAGAGCAATGACAGCAACGCATAAACAAGCAAAGAGTAATAAAAGACAGCTCGTTTGAAATAATCGTGAATTGAAATCATTTTTACAAAAAGATTTCAATTCCAGATGTCATAATGAATTACAAGATAAGGCTAATGGCCAAAGATCAGGCGTCAGACCACTTGCCAGATGGTCCGATGACATAGCGAGCATAGCAGGGAAACAATGGACGCGGCTCGCACGAGACCAAGTTGAGTAATTACCAGAGTGAAAAAGTGTTCAGAATTCAGATAAAATGAACCTTATGACAAGAGTCACAGACAGTTCTATTCGCATACTTTTTCGACGAGTAATAATTCCTGCTTCCTATACTGTACTCAGCACTGAGTTCTCTGACAGACTGTTTATGATTATGAGAATGAGTCTCACCTTGTAAGGTGTGGGGTTCAGATTACGTTTGATGTCCTGCCGCAGTGTCCGCAAGGAGTCCTGCACTCGCTGACGAACTTCTGACAAGGGCTTGAGAGGAATGCTGATGTGTCCGTCCTTCCAGTACACCTGCAACATACATGTACAGATTTGCTACTTTCTATATATTTGTACATTGTTTAAGTACTGTTGTACAAATATATTCGAATTAATTGGTACCCGTTTGAAGCGGATAAAACTTTTAGAAACAAAAACATTTCGATACAGGATCATAATATTGTTTCTGGCTCCACACCAGGATACTCTGTGTAGTGGAAAACAAAAACAACCATGTCACAAACATTTATACATCCAAGACACGGAGATTTTTTTCTTCCTCCCTCGTCGCTTCTAAACTGGCGTGGCACATCGCAAAATGAATCGAACAAAGATTTTTTATATTTCATATAATAACTTATATTCATATAATCAGAAAAAACCCTAATAAGAGATTACAGTAAAAAAAGGTATGCACTGCTTCCCTGACCTGATAGAGCCTCTCCACCTTGCTGGGTATCACGTACGCGCGCTTCGACTCCTGGAAGGGGTGTCGACACAGCACCTTCTGACCCACCGCCGGCGCCGCCTCCGAGGACCGCTGCAGCAGATCGATGAGGGCGTGGCCGTCGGCACCGAACAGTCTGTAAGCCTGGATTGTGGTGACGATGGGTTTAAGTAAGGAACAATAAAACCGGTCAAGTGCGCGTAGGACGTCGGACCCTTCTCTCCCACAGTGGTTCAATGTAGAGAAGAGGCAAAAACCTACGTTTAAGTATTGAACTATGTACTAAGGTTAACGAAACTCTTTGCTCATTGAAACCGGAAGTGGATAGAAATTTAGTAAATTATATACAGATATAAAATCAAATATGATTAATAACTTTATAAATTATTAATTATAATTCAAATGAGCAATTATTAATCGTATGATGACAAATAACTAAGCACAAAACTCAATACTGCAGGTATTGATTAAAGATATTTTCCGATAAGACCGGGGGAGTCGCAGTTTTCACCGAAAAACAAATAAGTAAAACAAAACTTCTAAAAAATTGGCCATACCAATAATTTCTTGTATGTACTATATGGGGTACTTCTTTTAATTATTAAAACAGGTATTTCAGTATTTGTTCTTATAGCGCGGCACTAGAAATACACCCTCTGTGAAAATTTCAGCTCTACCTATTCTTCCTATTTCGGTTCGTTCGGTAGAGCGCGGTGATAGACGGACAGTCGGACAGCGAAGGCTTATGATATATGATGAAAAGGCTTATGATAGTAATAGGGTCCCGTTTGGCACCTTTCGGGTAGGGAACCCTAAAAAACAAAAAACCTGCCAAATGGGAGTCAGGCTCGCGCACCGAGGATTCGGCAAAAATCACGTTTTTTGAGATTTTTTTACGGTTTTCAGATCTTTACTTCAACAAGACATTGATTTTGCCAACAATCATGATTCTAGGTCAACGGGAAGTACCCAATAAGTTCTGATTCCCTTGCGAGTAACAAGCAAATACAACAAATTTGCGACATTAACGGCTGTATCTTTTGATTGCGAAGACCTAAAAGTTTTTTTTCACATATTCAAGAAACTACGGACGAAAACATAACGACACTCCTTTACGGGGTGGCAGGGGGCCATTGTTATTATTATTGTTTAGCTAGAGGTCCCAGGTTCTCATCCCGGCAGGGGAGGAAGATAGAAGAAAATACGTCATGTATGTTTATGTGTGTGTCGTCGCTACATAAATGTTTGTTTTATATTGTTTAATCCAGTTTGAGAAATTGGGGCAAGCCTATAGCAGCAGCTATGGAGATATGAAGGTAGTCCGTGGACTGTCTTGGATGTTTACATGCTGTTGTTGTGTAGTCGCAATTTCTGGTTCCCACGACACCTGGTATCCTAGTGTGAGGCCAGAAGCAACACCTGTATGTAAATGTTTTTATTTATTGTAATTAATATTTAAGTTGAGAACAGGTAAGATTTTCGGCATAATCAATCAAAGAGCAATGAATCGGTAATTTAGGGGAGATTTAATTAGCTATTTTTGGGACTGATAGATTGTTAAAAGCATCCACTAATGTATTTACAGAATGTACATACATTCTATCTTATGCTGAACACTAAAGAGACAGAGATGTGATAATGATAAGATACAATGCAAAATGACGGCAAATAGATGGACGAGTTCCATTCAGGTTGCGTAAATATCCTTAGTAGGTTTGTTTTGTGTGGTATTGTAAATGTCTGTACCCATTACCAGTTGTCGGAAGAAAATAACCAGTAATTTTGTCGGAAGAGTGAATGGAATTGTTTTGCTCTTAGTGAAGGAGATAACAGTACAATAGCACCATAATAAAGTATGTAAACAAGCAGACAACGTGTTGATCAGATCAGGGATCAGACTTTCGGTGTTGAAACGATAAGCATTACAGTTTACTATTCAACTATTTTATCTCTTGAATCTCAGTTTTAAAATCGAGCTGTTTTCATTTTATTAGGACTCCTCACATCCGCTACAGTAAATGCATAAAATGACAGTTATTTAGTTATCTTGCTTGTGTTTGTGTCTCTGTGCCAACAAACTAACCACATTGATCTTACGGTGTCTTTGATCAATCGATATCTTTGCACTGAGCTGTTAATTATTTGTGAGTCGGACGTCTGTCGCAGTAAAATCAATCTTCTTTAGTAAAGCAATATAGGCGATAGTCAAGGTTTACATAAACAAAAAAAAATACATATAGGCATATACATTGCTTCTGGCCCCACACTAGGATACCCTGTATCGTGGGAACCAGAAACAGCGATGTCACACACATATAAACATCCAAGAACTATTTTTTTTACATCCAGCCACAGAGGTCGGTAAGGTTAAAAAGCAGAAATGTCTGCCTATCCATGACCTGTGTCAATAAATTAAATGCTTTTATCAACTTCTAGTTGACAAAGAGAACATATTATCTAAATACAGGGTGTCCCGTAAGTAGTGGTCCAACGTTAAAGGGAAGACAGCTTGCCTTATTTCCTAAAACCAATTTAAATATAATAAAAAAAAACGTAGGGTTACCATGTTATTTTTTTTCCCTGGAATTTCCCATTTCGTCTTCCGTACATCGTGTTTTTTAATGCTGACGCTGCTAAGAATAACATTTCCAAGATTTTATTTTTGTAGAATAAAGCTAAATAGTTTATCAATGTAACCAAATAACAGTTTTGTTACTATCTGTTACTAATGGCTTGGAAAAAATCTTAAACAAAAAAAATATTTGTTCCGCCTTCAGATGACAGAAATTTAAAAAAAATCTCATGCAAAAAAAATGTATGACATTGAACTGAACCATTCTTTTAAAAACTTGTACACCTACCCAGCTTTGTAAATTGGAATAAAAACTAAGTCTAGGCTTTGTCGTTACAAAGTAATTGCTATTTATCTAAAAAGTGGCGCTAATTTTAAATAATTGAATAAAAAGAAAAAAGCGTTAAACTTATTGTAGTGTCTAAACTGTCTGCCTATGAGCTTGAATCACTAAGATAGACCAAATTTTTTATTTAGCTTTATGAATCAAGTTTCTACCGCTCAATCTACATTTAACATAAGATACTTATTGCAGGTATGTCAATAATCCATTTCATTTTAAACAAATTAGGTCTTATTAAAAAATAAAACAGTTAAGTAAATAAAAAATTATATTGATACAACACAACTGAACTGAACAACTGAACCATTCTTTTAAAAACTTGTACACCTACCCAGCTTTGTAAATTGCTATAAAAACTTAGTCTAGGCTTTGTTGTTACAAAGTTATTGCAAAATATCTGAAAAGTGGCGCTTATTTAAAAATATTAATAATAAGCAAAATGTGTATTACAATATTTTTATGACTTCCTTAGCCACGAATCTCATGCCATGGTAATAAACTTCCAAACCTAAGAGTCATGTGATGCCTTGGGTCGTTGAAAAGTTTAGTCATCACATCAGGTAGAAAAAGCTAGAGCGTGGATAGAGTCCGCGCCACAAATCATGTCCTGCGACTGAAAGCTGAACTTATACGCTGATCTCACTGGCAAGTCTCTATAGAGCGAAGACAGTGGCGCCACCGCTATCGGTAACAGTTCAGTTTGTCGCCAAACAGGTTTTTTTTCCTTTGGATCTTTTGTTTACGATGTCAAGGAATCTTGCCGGGGAGAGAGGGGAGAGTGCGGGGTATGGCGCGCGCGATGGTCGGGGCGGGACACAACCGCCCGCTCCCTCAGCCCCCGTTTCCTCCCAGTTAGTTGTGATTTGTGGTAACTTCGATACGGACGTAAGACAACTATTCATACCCCGGCCTGAAAATTTCTGCTCCAATCTCGACCTGTGCTTTGAAATCGGACATTGATTTTCTTATCGATTTTGGAACTGTTTGTTACTTGGAATTATCGACTTGGCGATCTCACGGACTCTGATACACATTGTGAATAAGTTTCGTTTGTTTGGTGTTCTGTTGGCAAAAAACATAAGTCATTGTAATGCCTCGTTTCACGCCACGTGAGTACTGTTACATGCATTTAATTTATGGAGAAGCAAGACAAAACGCCAGGGCCGCCGCAAGATTGTACCGAGAAAGATTCCCGAATATGGAGAGTTACCCCGATCATCGCGTTTTTCTTCGAGTGCATAACGCCCTTCTTGAGGGAAGGATTCTTGGTACCGGAATTGGTGGTGCTGGTGAAGGAAGACCGCGGCATGTTGATAACGATTTAATAGTATTGAGAGAAATCGAAGAAGATCCCTCGCTTTCAGTGCGCACCATAGCACGACGCACCGGTATACCAAGAACAACGGTGCATAAAATTCTAAAAGTGTACCGGTTGCACCCATATCACGTTCAACGTGTCCAAACGCTTCAGCCAAGAGATTACGCTGCAAGAGTGTATTTCTGTCGACGAATGTTGAACATGAATGAGGAAGACCCACAGTTTTTTAATAAAATACTTTGGAGTGATGAATCCTCGTGTAGACGTGATGGATATCTCAACTTACATAACTTGCACAGTTGGCAATTAATTAACCCACGTTTAATTTGAGAAGACAAGAGCCAATACCAATTTAAAATAAATTTATGGGCTGGAATTATCAACAACCAAATCATAGGGCCCTTTGAATTACCAGCAACTCTGAACGCGGAATATTATCTGCATTTCTTAAGAAATGAGTTGCCAAATTTACTGGAAAATTTACCAGAAGACGTGCGAGAAACCATGTGGTTGCAGAATGACGGATGCCCAGCACACTATGCAGCAGCAGTACGGGAGTACCAAAATGAGACCTACCCTGGAAGATGGATTGGGCGCTTAGGTCCTATTTTATGGCCGCCGCGATCCCCGGACTTAAACCCCTTAGATTTTTTTTATTGGGGGTGTCTGAAAGACAGGGTATATCAAAGACCTATTAGGACGGAAGAAGAATTAAGAGAAAGAATCAATGCTGCTGTAGCGGAAATAAACGCAGGCAATTTCGCGAGGCGTCTAAGAGCTTCTTTCATTAGGAGATGCAGAGTTTGCATTATTGCAAGAGGACGGCAATTTGAGCATCTTTTGTAATTTTATAATTGTGTGTGTGTTGTATCAATATAATTTTTTATTTACTTAACTGTTTTATTTTTTAATAAGACCTAATTTGTTTAAAATGAAATGGATTATTGACATACCTGCAATAAGTATCTTATGTTAAATGTAGATTGAGCGGTAGAAACTTGATTCATAAAGCTAAATAAAAAATTGTGTCTATCTTAGTGATTCAAGCTCATAGGCAGACAGTTTAGACACTACAATAAGTTTAACGCATATTTTTTCTTTTTATTCAATTATTTAAAATTAGCGCCACTTTTTAGATAAATAGCAATTACTTTGTAACGACAAAGCCTAGACTTAGTTTTTATTCCAATTTACAAAGCTGGGTAGGTGTACAAGTTTTTAAAAGAATGGTTCAGTTCAATGTCATACATTTTTTTTGCATGAGATTTTTTTTAAATTTCTGTCATCTGAAGGCGGAACAAATATTTTTTTTGTTTAAGATTTTTTCCAAGCCATTAGTAACAGATAGTAACAAAACTGTTATTTGGTTACATTGATAAACTATTTAGCTTTATTCTACAAAAATAAAATCTTGGAAATGTTATTCTTAGCAGCGTCAGCATTAAAAAACACGATGTACGGAAGACGAAATGGGAAATTCCAGGTAAAAAAAAATAACATGGTAACCCTACGTTTTTTTTTTATTATATTTAAATTGGTTTTAGGAAATAAGGCAAGCTGTCTTCCCTTTAACGTTGGACCACTACTTACGGGACACCCTGTATATTGGAGCTTATAGCCAGGTTCACGCAGCATAAAGTGGTCATGTCAATTAAACAGTCAAATTGCTTTTAAACGACTTAAGGAGGTTTACAATTCGTCGGGACCAATGTTTTTTTTTGTATGTTCATCGATTTCTCCAGGACGGTTAGACCCGTTTTGAAAATTGGTTTTTTGTTTAAAAGGGTTTACCTTCCGATTGTTCCCATTGACACCAGGTCAGGATTGGACGACGGGATCCTGGAGAAATCGAGGGAACTCTTCAAATGTCATAGGCAGACCTATAGCGACTTTTGTATTATTCATAGTAACTCGTGCATTTACTCTCGGAAAGCATCATTTTGTGAAGTGGAACTGATGATGAAGAGAAAGATGGCTACCGGAACTGCTCCATACTAGGTATCCTACAGGTTGCGACATGGAAACTTTATTAAGGTTGGTTAGTGTATGCTTGTCATACATAATGCATAATAGTGAAATGTAACTGATGGTAACGTAGGTATACCTCGCGCCACGAATTAAGAGCGCTGGGCGACGTTGGCGGGAATTACTACGCATATGTACAGGCATTGAAAAGTGACTACTGCGCATTCAAGGCCACCGCTCATAACTCGAGGCGCGAGGTATACCAGGAGAGCTTCTCAACAATTTAACAACGTCGTCTGATGATGGGATCAAGGAGAAATAAAGGTAACTCTCAAATTAAAGAAGACACTTATGGGGACGTTATCTAACAAATGTTCTAATTGAAGTCGGTTTTTTTAAGTTTTTCTTTTTCTGTAAATAATTAGTATTGTAGTTTCTGTTGTGAAATTAATGGATTCATCATTTTAGCAGTAGACTCTGTGAATACTTCTTATAGTCGGGATGGCCTCTAGCCTGACACACTTCAGTAACCGGCACTGAACCTGCGTAGTAGTATGGCTTGATCTTGCATTATCCCTAGAGATGGGCAGTGCTATTAATCATGTTAATATCATTTGGCTAGTAACAGGTTAATAACCGGTTAATAGCCAGTTAGTAGCCAAAATGGCTATAAACCCTGCTATTAATGTTTTTTATACAGATCATGTTTTTTTACGGTTATATTATCATTAGTGGTCGGAAATTCAGATGCTTTCGGTCAAGTCTGTTGCCGACTTCTCAGCCAAGTGCGAATCAGAATTTTCGGGAAATTTTGACGGGAAAAAGTCGCGAAAAGGGTGTCGTAGTTACTAGTCCAATTTGCTTCAAAATCAATACCTGGGGATCCGGTTGGAGTGTGATCATGATTCTGATGTCAGATTATGAAAAAGTGGCCGCCATTTTGAACTTTGCAGTCCCTGGTCCGATTTGCTTCAAAATCGATATCTGGAGGCCTAAACATTCATGAGATTCATCTAATTAAAACTTAAAAAGTGTGGCAAACACACCTATTATGCATGCTCAATAGCTATCACCAACTTAAGTACCTATTATAAATCTAAACGAAAACCAGTGAAGTTCGTACAGATTTGGCAAAATATTACAAAATAACTCAATAGATAAAAAACAAAATCCCTAGACAGTGCTTTTAGTGGGATATGATACCTTCCCCCGACCGCATACTTTGTACCATTCAGGTAGACACACGGGCTCTCTCTCGAACGCAGAACATTTTCAGATATATATTTGTGCCAGAAAGAGATGGAGTGCGTCTTCGATCACTTCTGCCTACGTATCCGGTCAATTAGCAAACCTCCAGCCAATGGCGATTTTCAACCTTAACTTCAGTTATTAGAGTTCACAACCTATCACGAGAAAAAAATGAAACAGATTCACTTAGCTGGTGGAAGGGGATTTGCAGCTCTACTCAGTTGCATAAAATTGCAATTGCGAATTTGTCAGCTCCTTGTACATCAACAGCTACTGAAAGGACGTTTAGTGCTCAAGCTGATGTACATAATGCTAAAAAGAATAGGCTAACTAAAGAACGGGCAGGAAAAATAACGTATATATCCCTCAATTGTAACTTAACAAACAGATCGTCCTTTTCAACAAGTACACTAGTCACAGAAAGCGATCAGATGGAGTCACAGCCACCGACACCAGATATATACGAAGTCGATGAAGATGAAATCAACCCAACAGAAATTGATCCATTAGAATCCGATCCTATCCAAGAAGCCGATCCAATCCAAGAAGCCGATCCAATCCAATTGCTTATCAGGACAGAAGGCAGTGATTGGGCTGCAGAATAACTTTTTAAATAGGCACACAATAAAACATGGAAGCAAAAAAAATAAAAATAAAAAAAGCAATAATCATTGTAAATAAAATAGCTGATTGAAACTTTTTAAATGGGCCAGGTTAGTTCCAAAAAATTGCATTCACATTGTTTTAGATTTAGATTTTCCTAATTCTGATAACCATGGAGGGAAATTTTAAAACAATAATAGCTGGGTTAGGTTAGGTTCTAGGTAATAGCCTCTAGAGGGCGCAACATCCCTTTGGCTTTGCCATAGTCGAATAAAAATGGCGGCCACTTTTTCAAAATCAGACAGCAGAATCATGATAAGACTCCAACCGGCTCTCCAGATATAAATTTTGAAGCAAATCAGACCAATAACTGCGAAGTTCGAAATGGCAGCTATTTTATTAAAATCTAACTTCAGAATCATGATTGGACTCAAACAGGATCCACAGATATCGATTTTGAAGCAAATCGGACTAGTAACTACGACACCTTTTCCCCGACTTTTTCCGTCAAAATTTCCCGAAAATTCCGATTCGCACTTGGCCGATAAATCCGCAACGGACTTGACCGAAAACATCCGTATTTCCGATCACTAGATAAAATGTACAACCATAAAAAATCAGTTTTGTATTAAAAACATTAATAGCAGGGTTTATAGCCATATTGGCTATTAACTGGCTACAAACTGGCTATTAACCGGTTAATAGCGAAACGATCTAGCTATTAACTCATCTCTAATTATCCCGAATAAAGGCGTGTACATCTCGGTAGGGATGTTAACGGTCATTAATTTTCGCTTACCTCTTTGTGGCCAGGGATGGTGACTTTCCCGACATCCTGGCTCAGCTTGATTCGCGGCTGTCCGTTTATCTCCACCAGTTTATACACGCATCCCAGCGCTGGCTGCCGTTGACACGTTACTGAAATGAACATATTTTTTTTTATTTAAAATTGTGAACTACTTAAATGCTACAACGTTTGGGAGATTGTTAGCAGTTTAATATCATAACTTATTCAGGAATCCAGCTGACCATGGCAAGCTGAGTAGAACACATTTTAAATAAAGGAAAAGCCCCGAGTGTTGCAAGACGTTGCAATATCCACTATAGGTGTACGTGCGGGGCCACCTATATTAATCTGTAACTATGCTTATCTACACACGTATCATAAACCCTCTTTACTGCGTACAAAAACCGCACGTTACGATCAGCATAATGTTAAACTACTTGGTAAAAACTCATTTCTTATCTGAAAAATTACACATTATGACCATAATGTGTCATAAAACAGTGCTTTATCCCCTTGGCGTATAATCTACTATTATTTGCGCATCATTGTTTATATTTGGTATTAAATATGTAAATAGTTATGCAAATTATTTATTTACATATTTAGATGAAAAGGTTACTTAATTAACTTATATATTTAATAGTACACTCGCAGTACACTTACCTAAATGAGTGCCAATTCCAAAGCAGTCGATCTTATGCCCCTGTTCATTGAGGCTGAGTATCGTGTCCTCATTGATGTCGTTCGAGGCCACGATAGTCAGTTTCGTGAACCACGGTAGCTTGAACGCGTCGGCCACTTGCTCAAACGTATCCCGGGCTAAGACCGAGAGGTACGCCAGATCGCCACTGTCGATTCGGATGCCCACTGCGCGGTAACCGCTATCGTTCAACGCTAGCGCAACCGCGCAGAAGTTTAGCAGACCACTCCTGTTGAAATATCAAACGGTTTAGTTGTTGGAACAATAGGCACATCACTGGCATAACGTAGAACACACAACAGTACTACTGCGTATGAAGGTTAAGGTGTATGGTATATCAGCAGCAATAGTGGTATCCTTAGGCTTGTTGGGAAATAATCTTAATTCGTAAACAATTTATCTACGTATTTATTTTAGAAATTGCACTAAATGTGCAAGTTAATTATAGTGCAGAAAAGATAAAGTTCAATAGTGTAGTGACTACTGACTAGGACTAAACTACTATATAATGTAACTCGTCAACAAGAAGCTTGGAAGCTAAATAATAAAACATTATGTCTACCAATAGTTAAAGGTGTCATGGATGAGGATGATATTCATACATGCAAACAAGAACGCATTTTTAATAGTGAACGTGTGCCGATCCCATTACAATGCAACTGTGCCCAATTACTAGCTAGTACCCACTACGTTGTCCGCGGCCCGGGACAATACGACACACTGAAGCAAAATGTCAGCTTTCCGTCTCTGCCTCGCATTATGAATGTTGTATGTACATTCGCTACATGACATGAAGCGACGTCGGCATTCGCCTCACTGGAGAAAGCTAGAAAATATCGGTACAACTATGTAAAACTTATCCTTAATGTTAATTAATCCCAGGATGTGTGTTAACTTTAACTCGTGCAGTTTAGTTATCCCGCCAGATGCGCAACATGCCCAACATTAACTTAACATGGGTGTAATGAGTGTCGCCCGGCCCGGGCACGTAAACTGTACATAATCATAATCCACATAACTCATACATAACATACATTGCAAAACATAAGACAAGTTGTACATACACCACAAAGTCAAGAGTCGTCAGTTTTACCTCAGTGTGCGTTCGACCGTGCTATATCCGTACGTACTAGGTATACTCGGTGGGTTTGGTACTCTAGGATTGGTTCCACAGTTGCTATTGTAGCCGGAATGTCCGTTGTGAGGCCGCCCGTGGCGTGGGGAGCCTTGATAATTATACCTCTTAACATCGTACGTGTCCACTAGGGCCAGGAAGCCTGAGGGGAAGGCAACAGCGTACGATATGAGTGCGGCTAGTTCGCCATCGCTCGCCTCTTCTGGCGAGACGTCTATGACTGAGGAGACTCGCTTCCTCCAGGCGGTCGCGAGCTCTAGCAGGTTGCACTGTTTCTGTGAGTCGTTGTGTCGCAGCACGACGGAGTGCACGTCTTCGAGCGACGAGAATGACGTCACGAATGAGTGCGCGTGAGTGCCTTTCACGGGGATGTTGAACAGCTTGCCGGCCAGTACGTTGCTCGTGCCGTCGAAGCCGCCTGCAGACACACACGGGTATGTTACACACTGGAGACGCAGTAGGTCAAAATTAAAAGATTCTCATCGTTCGGATCCATCTTATATCTACACTTGGCACGGTTTCTCTTAGCCATTAGACCATTAATGGTGTTAGAAAGCCACGGTGCAGGAAGAGGCTTAATTCTAACCCTCTTGACCGGAGTGTGTTTATCAAACAAGCTCCGTACGGCTACCATGAGTTTGACATTGTCATTTTTCGTAAATGAGAATCGAGTTTTCTATCTGTGCATCTTTATTGCACTTTGACAGTACGAGCGGGATGCACAGATAGAAAACTCGATATTCGTTAGCGTAAGCCGTCTTTGTCAAACTCATGGTAAGCGTACTGGACAATAGAGTTAAAGTTCCGTACTTTGTCATCAATGGTCTCAGTACCGTAGACAGGCGACCAGTCGACAGAGGAGGCGTCTGAAATAAGGGAGTTAATATCCATGCCCTTGAAGCTACGAATGTCAAGGAATTTAGCTGCACGCTTGGGAGGCTTTGTCTTAAACGAGAGGTAAATAAGATTGTGATAGGAGAAGGGGGCGTTAAGTTGATTCCTGCTTATTGTTTAAAATAATTAATATTGCTATATTTTTATTTGTTAAACGCAATCCCATTTTGAAAAGAGATCTAAAAATCAATCTGTGGGAGTTTCTTCGCTCTTCTCCTTCCACAGTAGTCCAGTGTAGAGAAGCGGCAAAAAATGTTGTTTAATAAGTATATTTAAATATCTACATTAATAAAGAAATTTTGACTTTGGCTATGGCTTGACTTTCTCCCGAATTTAGCATAAAATCTGTCTTGGTATTTTTAATCGTTATAAAAATATTAAGATTAAGATTTTTCATCTTTTCTTCGGAGTTAGTTAGAAGGTACTAAGGTACTAAGAAACGCCAACAAAAATAAGCTCTCTAATTATATTATATTTTAATTATTTATAATCAATCAATGTACAATTTAATATAAAACACTGACCCTAGACCCTCCACTCATCATAATTAACTGATCACCTCACTTATTGTCGCATCATCTATTATAACATCACACACAAGCACAATGGACCTATAAGCTGAGCTTCAGGAAGTGCTTACGGACCGCCTCAAGGTGTCTGCCTCCGCGACTTGAAGATAGTGCATAGGCTGGGTGCCAAGGGGACGAAATCTCGGCCTCTGCTTGTGCGCTTCGCAACCCACACAGCGCGCAATGAAGTTTGGAGTCTGAAGAAGGGACTTAGGGGCTCGGGTATAACTGTGTCCGAGTTATTGACCAAATCCAGACATGGTGTCTTTATTGCAGCACGCAAGCATTTCGGAGTGAGCAACACATACACCTGCTGCTGCCTGACGGGTCGCGGCAAAAGCTTGAGTGTTGGGCGGATTTATTAAAGTGTTGGCAGAGATGTTTGCGTTTCGTTCGCGCTCCATGTCGCGGTCCTTTTTGCGTTTACCTCGCCGTAGCTCTCTAACCAATAAAACATTTTTCATGTTATGTTATATTTTATATTTCTGTGCCTTCACTTATCGCTGCCAAGTTGTTAATTTATTTTATCCTGTGTGTTGTTTATTATTGAATGAAGCAGGTTTTCTTATTCCTAACAGCAATCCTTGTCTGGGGGTCTAGGACAACCCGTTTAGTTATTTACCAATATAACTTCGTAATTATTTTTTGTTGTTTTTATTCATATATACATTATTGTAATATATATTTTTATACAAATATCCATTTTATTTATCTATATTGTAGCGATGAATTTATTAGTGCGGAAAGCGATATTTCCACTGTGGAAGAACCACTTTCCGTCCAACTTAGGACTGTTTGAAACATCTGAACATAGTGCACATCGATGCTCAAAGGATTCACACTAGCTACCCCGATCTCAGCGAGGCTTTATGTGAGCAACGCGTGGACATCCTTGTCTCTGAGTCGTTCTTTAAGCCTTCACTCCCTTCATCCATGTACTCTCTTCCAGGCTTCAGGCTATATAGGAACGAGAGAACCAGAATAGCAGACGGAGGTATCGCTGTTTACCTGCTTGCGGAAATTGCGTGTAAGGTAATCAATGCATCCCCTAGCCAGTACTCCGAGTCTGCTGAATACCTCTTCCTTGAAATTGTTCTTCATCACAATAAGGTGCTGCTTGATGTTCTCTATAGCCCCTCTCTTCGTGTTGATAACTCCGACACCTTTAAATCCCTTCTTAATGATTTGACCCCAACTTTACGACGACACTCTCATTATCGGGGATTTCAACACCTGTCTCCTCAAAAAGAATTCCCGTTCTGCCAAACTCAGGTCCATAGTTGATTTATTCAATCTCCACATCTTGCCACTTGAGGCCACCCATTTCCAGCTGCATTGTTCTCCCTCTTTTCTAGACATCATAATCGTCTCCAACTTGAATAAGGTTGCTTCTCACGGCCAACTTAACTCTCCTTTCTCCTTTCACGATCGTATCTACCTTTTCTATAATATTAGGTGTCCGAAGAGCAGAACAAAATTCTTAGATATTCGAAGCTTCAAAGGATATATCAAGAAATAGATCTTTAATGCAATTGTCTTGGGAATTTACGACAAACATGCTCCCATTAAGGAAGTCAGGGTGAAACACCTGCCGGCGCCCTGGATAAATGCTCATGGAGAAGAGAAATCGCGCTAAGTGTAAATCCAAATGGGATCCGACAGATGACAACTTTCTCTCCTATAAATGCCTTCGCAATCGATGAAATCGTCTGACGCCAAGCGCCGCCACATCTTCGAATGTATCGAAAGGTACACCCCAGATCTGTTATGGAAATTCCTCAGGACACTAGGTATTGGCAAATCTCAGGACATATATTCGCGTGATGTTGAATTGAATGCTCTCAATCAAACCCTCTCTGCTCCGCCAGTTTTAATGGACTCTTCTATCAAGAAAGCCATTCTTAAAAGCCTGCGCTCTAGGTCATTACCCAACACCACTCCATTCAACCTGAGCAATGTTGGAAGCGACACGGTTAAGAAAGCATTTCTAGCAATTATCTCCAAAGCTTTAGGAGATGATAATATCTGCCAACAAATTATTCTCACTATTCTTGATTATCTGCTTCCGGCCATAACACATATTTTAAATTTCTCCATTTCAAATTGTTCCTTCCCAACTGCTTGGAAACAAACATTAGTTATCCCTCTACCTAAAACATCCAATACCACCTCCTTTAAAGAGTATCGCCCCATTTCTATCCTGCCGATCCTTTCTAATCCAGTTTTTCCTTCTTTCCTTCCTTCCTTCCTTAATGTGTGGAAAAAAGCATTAGTTATCCCTTTACCCAAAACATCAAAAGTCACCGACGAAATTCAGCAAGCAATGGATGAGAAACAGCTCACTGTAATAGCATTGCTCGACTTCAGCAGCGCCTTTAACTGCGTCGATTTCGACATTCTCGATGAGATACTGAAGTCCTTGAACGTGTCCTCCGTCTCTGCTAACTGGTTCGACTCTGAGAGGTCGCCAGCAGCGTATAAAGTCGGAGAAGACTTCAACGGACTGGTGTGACCTCTTCGCGGGAGTCCCCCAGGGTGGTATACTCTCCCCACTTCTTTTCTCTATCTTCATTAATTCCATCTCAGATGTCCTCTCCTCATCATACCATCTTGACGCCGACGATCTCCAGATATACCGCCATACCCCCCTGTGATATGGCGCCAGCTGTAGAGGTATTAAATTCCGATCTCGAGAAAATCAGGGTTTGGGCCTCGTCTAATGGTCTCCTTGTCAACCCTACTAAGTCACAGGCTATGATTATTGGTTCCACTCCCTTAATTTGATACAGCATATGGCTATTGTTCCTGTAACCTATGATGGAACCGTAATCTTTTGATAACCAGCTGTCCTGGTCAGAGCATGTCGGCGAGGTTAGTAGACGTGTCTTTGCCACTTTCCACTCCCTCAGGCGTCTTCCAAACTTCCTGCCTCGTCAGACAAATCACGCTTGCCCAGTCTCTTCTTCTACCCCTGATCGATTACGCTGATGTCTGCTGGGCAAGCGCAAACGAAGAGCAACTGAACAAACTCGAGCGACTTCAAAACCTCGGGATTCAGTTTGGTTTCGGTCTGCGCAAGTTCGACCACGTCTCGGAGTATCGCAGGGAGTTGAAATGGCTCCCGATTCGCCTTCGACGGGATTCCCATATCCTCATTTGCCTTTTCAATATTTTATGTAATCCTCGCTATCCCGGCTTCTTACGGGATCGTTTCGTTTTTCTGTCTTCGGAACGGCCACGGAGATCTCACACTCGGTCACTACTTGCAACTACGCAACATAACACTGCCGGTTATCAGCTATTAAGACTACACAGTTGATAATTTGTATGTAGATGTATTCTGTGAACCGCTTTACGATTTATATACAAAAAATAAAAGAATAAAAAAATAATTAAAGGGGGCTCCCATGGAACTGAAACAAAAAAAAATTTTTTCATCAAACCTATATGTGTGGGGGGTGTGTCTTTAGATAGGTCTTTAAAAATAACGTTGAGGTTCTTGAAACCATTTTTCCTCGAAGTAAATCATTAAAGAGATAGACCCTTCCAAAGTGGAAAAATGTGCCCCCCCCTCTAACTTTTAAATTAAGATTATGAAAAATCTAAAAAAATATATGCTGTGTATCTCAATATACACTTTCAACGAAAATTGGTTTGAACAAAAAAAAATAAGTAGTTTATTAAAAATTGCAAAGATAACTTTGTCATTCATACGAACACTATGAAAAACAAAGTTACAACAGAAACATAATTACTTGCTACAACGGAACCCTTCATGGGCGAGTCCGACTCGCACTTGGCCACTTTTTAGCAATTAGGGTTATCAGTATAATAGTGTTTGTAGTATATATTACTCGTAGTACTTATAAAGTTTTATTGTACGCGCAAGTCTTCCTCCGCTCAACATCAGCTTTCCTACCCATCATGGTTTGCTGGAAGAAATCTCTTTTTATAAATAAGCTCCTCTTTGTACATGTTTTTTCTATCATAGGTTATCTGTATGTCTGTTTTGTGTAGTACAATAAAGAAATTACGTGATTTGTTGCTCTGTTAGAATATTTAAATCCTATCATATCTCCAAAAGTGAGCTGAAGGTGAAAGTGCTAATTTCCTTTGTCGGTCGGGGTGAACAGCTCCCTATGGAGTACCATATGCCTGAGGACTAGTAAGTCCTAGTGCACATCTCTACCAAGTTGCGAAGATCGCTTTAGTGAGAACGTATCGTGGTTTTGGTTTAATGTTGGACCTTTAACGATAGATTCGATTGGAAATGTTAGTTACTGGATGGATGGTGGTGTTTCACGAAAATGAGTCAATAGAAATTATAGTAATGACAAATACTATTAAAATTTTAAGTGTATCTTGTGTTCAAACTCTGCAAACAGTACATAATGGGCTACGCCTATTGACTTAGATAAGTGTCTGATTTGTGAAGCCTCAATCATAGGAAAAGGAAGCATTGAATATGACCCAAAAGATTTTGTGGAACTAGGAAGAACAGGAGTCAGCAATACACGGAGGATCCTTAGTACTGGTTGAAAATGGCCTAAAATTTAAAGAGCGCAAGGATATTTGCAGACTTTCTGTAGAGAAAGTGATAGAACTATCGTGTGTTGAACTTGGCAGACACATTGTAGTAAGCGCATACAGACCCCCTCCTACCAGTGATTATGGTACATTTGAATCAATATTGGAGGAGGTCTTGAGAGTAGCTTCTAGTAGTAACAAAAAAGTAGTCATTTGCGGTGACTTCAATATAGACTTGCTAGATGTTTCATAGGAAGTACCAACAAAGTATATATTTGTGTAAACAAGAATACTTTAACTACACATCAGTTTTTTTTATTGTAATTTGTTTGCCGTTGCATACTAAATTATTGATAATTTTTAAATCATTCAATTTAGTCATTGCAACTAAATTATTGATAATTTTTAAATCATTCAATTTATTCAACATCTTCAAAGAGCCCTCAAGAATAACTGAAACTACTGCAACCTGCCTTGTTAACGTCTTCAGCGGTTGTGAAATTTTGAAGATGTGTACAGTAATTTTTTAAAGTCTGATCACAGTGGGCAAATTGTCAACTTAGAAGTAGATTCAAAATTACAGGAAGTAGTTTTGTGTAGGCCAATCACAACAAAAAAATAATTGAATCATTTAAACAAGATTTACAAAGTAGCGTATTTTGAGTAGGTACTCAAAATAATACTCAAAAAGCGAATGATCACTATACGGACTTATTCAACAAACTTTCAGATAGTTTGAAAACAATTGTAAATTACATAAACTTACAAAAAGCGATAGTAAAGTAGGGTTTAGTGAATGGGCAACAAAATGAATCCGTAAAAGTAGGGATACACTTTATGGCAAAAACCATCTCAACATGACCCAATTTTTATTCAACATGTAACATTATATTTAAAAATATTTACGGCCGTCTGCCATTAAGCTAAGTGCGAACACATGAAAACAAAGATTCTTACATCGTCGAATAAACTAAAACAATTTGGAATATCATAAATAGAGAAGCAGGTAAAAATCAGAAAACCTTAGCTTTTTACTTAATATTGAAGATAAACTAATAACTTCTAACGATGACATCGCGGCCGTATTTGAACAGTTCTTTACAAATGTTCTAAAATTCTCATTCGGATATATTGAACCCTATGGCATAATTAAAGCATTTAAGTTGTTAAATTTGAAAAAATCCGAGGATCTCTGGGGCATGTCAGTAAAAATTATTAGCTCGGTGATAGACGCACTTTCCCCTCATTTAGCTAAAATCTTCAATAAATGTGTAGATGAGTGTACTTTCCCTGATCTCATGAAACAAAGCAGGCTAGTACCTTTATTTAAAAGCGGCGATAGGGGTGACCCCACAAATTTCAGACCAGTCTCGGTTCAACCCGTATTGAGTAAAATATATGAGAAGATTATATTGGGTCAGTTGCTGGCGTACTTCAATGCGCATCAAATTCTCCATAGCCAGCAGTTTGGATTTACAAAAAGGCGGTCGACTACAGATGCTGGAGTCATGTTAGTTAAACATATTTTTAATGCGTGGGAACATCTTAGGGACGCTATAAGTTTTTTTTGTGACCTGTCCAAGGCATTTGACTGTGTAGACTACGAAACATTGCTCTAAAAGCTAAAACACTACGGCATAAAAGGCAATAGCTCTAAGCTCATGAGATCGTATTTAGAAGGGAGGTTTCAAAAATCTGACATTAATAGGACAAAATCGTCGGGTTCTCAGGTGAAGATGGGAGTCCCACAGGGATCTATTCTGGGTCCGTTCCTTTTCCTCGTGTATGTTAATGATTTGCCATTCATGGTACAAAACATGTCAGAGATAGTATTGTTTACAAATGACACGTCCCTATGGATACCCTAAATTAGGAGACAGGAAAATTACTTACAGGAAACAAATATGCTCTCTTGCGAGTACTAGACTGGTTTACTGCCAATAAATTGCTTCTGAATTCAAAAAAGACAAAGTGCATAAAATTCACTTTACCTAATGTAAGACAAGTTGAGAGTAACATTATATTGGGGTAAGACAAACTAAAACATCGCTGATGCGCCAAGCGAATCGCACGTTTCTACATTATACTTACAACCGGTTAAATCGCGCTGTCACTACCTACCAAGTTTACGTTACAAAATGTACACTATGAAATCGTGTCCAAATTGTGAAACGCCTATCACCTTTGGAGTTGATTGTTCTAGTTGCCATCAAGTGTTTTGCTTCCCCTGTTCTCGCATAACCGAAGTGAATTATAGAAAACTCAGTCAACAAAAGCGGGCCCAATCACGCTGCGGGCCTTGCAACGTCATTGCGTGGTGCGCAGTCGTTGCCAGTGACCTCAGCTCGGCCTCCATTGGACTTCAACATCACTGGGTCTTCACTTCAAACCCAGGACCCACCTCAGGTGCAGCGGACCATTGAACAAACACTGTCGGACATCAATCTGAAACTCCAACTTCTCTCAGAACTATCGCAGGACATGAAGGACGTGAAGGACAAATTCACCGAACTCAATTCGAGGGTGTCAAGCATTGCCAGCAGAATGGAGGACATTGATGGGCGAGTCACTACCTTGGAAAATAATAACAACCAAGAAGAAATAACCTCACTAAAAAAGGTCATCTCTCAGCTTCAAATTGAATCGGCCTCAAAGGAGCAGTGGCTCAGGCAAAATAATGTTGAGATCAGAGGAGTGCCAATTAAAGTCGGAAAATCTAATTGATTTAGTGACTAGGATTGGTACTAAAATAAATTATCCTATAGTTGAAAGCAGCTTTAACTTCGTTACACGAACCCGCTCTAGAAAACCAGGCCCTACTTCTATTGTCGTGTGCTTCACCAATAGGTATGTAAAGGAGAATTTCGTGGCATCAGCAAGACAATTCAAGCAACTGAGCACTGCAGATATTGGATTGAACTGTAAAAACTCCCGAGTTTATGTAAACGACCACCTCACTCTCCAAAACAAAACCCTGCTATCCAACACAAAGAAATGTGCCATGGAATTCGGCTACCAGTATGTATGGGTAAAAACCTGCGCAATTCACGTAAGACAAAGTGACTCAGCTCCAGAAAAAATAATTCAAACTGATGAAGACCTACGCTCCATGAAATGACTACGTCACGGACTAATCATTGTGCTATTTAACTTTATTCTGCCTCATATTATTAAAAGTATAATTCTAATTTATTTTACTTTTTGCTATTACCTTGCGCAAGTACAGACCTACAATGGCTTTTTATTCTCCTCACTCAGTTTATTACTGTTGGCTACACACTTCTTAGTTCACTCAGTTTATGAGCACATTCAAGCAAGCATATACCTATCAATATCAATTTCTGCAAACATCTCAACTTATCTAATTCACATTGCAGCTACATTTGTGGCATATAGTATGTACTCAATAAACCATATTACCACATTACTACTACCCAACAATTGCTTTCATGCCTATTTAGCTACACATAACTGTGCCGGTATGCATTCCGTTGATTAATTATATCGCTAATCTTACCTGCACGCTCAGATTTCAAAGTTACTCCTACCATACAAGTGTGCAACCTCAAGACATTCTTTCATATACGTATTATATCCATAACTATTTACAATTTGCTTATCCACATAATTTGTTTACTTAAAAATGTTGTTCAATATATACTATCAGAATGTCAGAGGATTGCGCACGAAAACTGAAATATTTAAAAGGAAAGTAGATTTAAATTCATATGATATTATTATTTTGACTGAGACGTGGCTTATCGACGGAATGAACAATGAAGAGTTATTTAGCGCCGAGATCGTGACAACGAACGAACGAGACAGACGGGGGGAGGAGGGTTGTTGATCGCCGTGCGCGCAGACCTACCGTCAGCTGATAGGCCGGACTGGTGTTCAACTGCTGAAGATCTCTGGGTCACGGTCACCGTCAGCGGCGTAAAACCAAATGAAAAACCACGGTCTTTACACCTATGCAACTTATATTTATGTAAATAATGGGAAAACTATTCCTTTATGCAACAGTTAACTACTTTCGCAGACAATGCACTACAACTATTAAAAAAATCCTGACGACACTTTCATACTGTGAGGCGATTTCAATATGAGTGACATTGATTGTAGTGCAAATATAGACGACTCTGGTCTTACCCCAAAAATCACGTAGAATTCGTAGGGTTTATAAATACTTGTAATCTTATGCAATACAATTCCATAACCAATAAACAAAATCGTATCTTGGACCTAGTATTGTCGAATAATCTAGTGCAAGTCTTCCGTAGTACTGATCCCTTAGTAACCGAGGATAGCTATCACCCTGCACTACTGGTCCGCTATGAGCATGCTATATTGACGGATCTCCTTCCTATAAATAAATTCCTTAAATACATTTATATAAAAGGGAATTATGAGGAATTCTGCAATGAGCTGGATCTTATTGACTGGCCGGAACGTCTATCGGAGGGCTCAGTGGACGATGCACTCACATGGTTTTAGTATCTTAAACAATCTGAGAAGTAAATGTATCCCCTGTAAATTAGTAACTAAGGAAAGCTTCCCACCTTGGTATTTCACACCATTGAAAAAAGTGCTCAGAGAGAATTTTAAATGCTTGAGCAAATTCAAACGCTACAATAACGTTGCAGACGAAAACGATTACCGTTACTTACGCGACCGTGCCAAACATATGGAAGACAAATACCACGCAAACTACACGGCCTCGGTCGAAGAAGCCATTAGAAAAAATTCCAAAGCAATTTGGACATACTCTAAAGCTCGCAAACAAAGTAACGCTTGTCCCAGTTCTTTAACAAACAAGCAAGCAACACTTGATAATGGACAAGCTATTGCTATCTTCTCTGCCGGCTATCCAAACTTCAGACCACAGACAGTCCACAGCGTCCACTGAATCGGCCTTTGATATATCTAGCATTCAAATTAGAGAAGAAACCGTTTACCGTCTTCTTGTGTCAGTTGACTGTAATAAATCAGCAGGTCCGGATTCTATACATCCGATCATGGTATCGAGGTGTGCAGGAAGCCTTACTGAACCAATTTGCATTCTCTTTAGAAGATCAGTAAATGGATGCAACATGCCTATTAGTTGGAAACATGCTCTTGTAACTCCTATTCACAAAAAAGGCGATAAACGTAAAGTCGAAAACTATAGACCAATTTCCAAACTGTGTCTATTTGCAAAAATACTGGAAAGGATAATCCATAGTCAAGTTCAAGCAGCCTTAAAACAGACTTTTAGTTCCCAACAGCATGGCTTCTTAAAGGGAAAATCTACAGTCACCAACCTGGTTAACTTCACTGAAAAGGTGCTGGATGATATGGATGCAGGTGGTCAAGTCGATGCAATCTATATTGACTATAGTAAAGCATTTGATCGAATTTACCACCGCATCCTTCTTCAGAAGATTTTCGACTTCGGAATTAGGGGCAATTTGTTCAGATGGTTTACATCGTATGTTGAGAATAGATCCCAAACAATGGCACTAAATGGTTTCTCATCTCAGCCCATAAGTATCCCATCCGGAGTTCCCCAAGGATCAATTTTAGGACCTTTACTTTTCGTTATCTTTATCTCAGATATGCGCTGGCACGTGACTGAGGGCGCGATATTTCATTGCCTCGGTCAACCACTAATGCTTGCTTTAGAGTAGAAACAAAGGATGTTATGCCTTTCTCCTTCTTTCGGCCACGTTTAGTGGAAGTTTGAGCAAGATAGACAAACGCTTTGATTAAATAACGGTCCTTATTTACCGCCTTTTACGCATCGGTCAAAATGTGTCCGCGTGACAGACTGGGGTATTTTGCATCGGTCAAAATGTGTCCGCGTGACAGTCTAGCGGTTATAAAGAAATGCTTTGTCAACTCCCAATCACTGATATTCGCCGATGATATGAAAATATTTCGCCAAATAAAAGACCCTGAAGACTCAAAACTTCTGCAGCATGATTTAGTTCGACTTAACCACTACTGTAAAGAAAATAATTTAGATTTGAACGTTGCGAAATGTCAATGTATTTCATTTACTCGTAAGCCACACCCCTTCCTCTTCAATTACAATATTGACGGTACATCACTGGACTGAATCAATGAAATAAAAAAACTGGGAATAATCTTAGACTCAAAATTCATTCTAGATAAACATATAAAATATATTACATCGAAAGCGTCTAAAACTCTGGGATTTATTTTTCGAATATGTCAAAGTTTCAAGACTGTGAAAACGTATAAAATTATCTATTGCTCCCTAGTAAGAAGTCAACTTGAATATGCTTCACAGTCTTGGAACCCCCGTTACAGTATCTACATAAATGAGATTGAAAAGATTCAACGTTGATTTCTCCGTCTTCTTGATAGTAGATTTAGGACCCATATTCCAGATTACCTCAGTCGGTGTAAACACCATCACATGTTACCTCTCGTGCGCAGAGACGCGAAGCCGCTGACCTCTCTTTCTTGACAAAATTAATAAGGGGAGAACTCGATTGTCCGGAACTTCTAGAAATGTTGCCAACTTTGCAGTTTTGCACCCCATCTGCGAGATCTACCAGATTAAATAATAGTTTAAAGATTCATCTGCCCCAATCCAAAACAGTCATCATTCATGTGGCGAACAGGCAAAGTTTTCAACAAAACATATTCCCTTAATTTAGACCTGTTTGCAGATAAACCATCTAGAATTAAATCAATTATTAACCACAAATTCTTTTCTGAGTGAACTATGATAACATAATGGAATAGTCAACCACATAACATTGATTATTTCTTCTTCCTTCTACTTCTCTTTCTGTACTTGCGCTATGATTTAGGTACCTATTTACATTTTTATATGTTTTTCTCTCTTAAATTATGTTTATTTTTTGCAACAATCAAATTACATTAAGATCTTTGTAAACTTTTAGATTTTTAAGTTACTTAACTGGTTTCCCTACCCAAATGCGGAAACTTGTTAATGGCTCTATGTCGACCCATCTTATACTTAGCCTAAATGTATAATTACTAGCTGTAAGTTTTCCTAAGATAATAAAATAAAATTAGTAGATGAAACTGTATTTCTCGGCATCACTATTGATGCCAAACTACAGTGGGGTCCCATATTGTAAAATTAGCACACAGACTTGGCTCCGCAGCAAAAAGCAGTTAAAAGAATCAGGGAATTGACTGACGTTGCAACTGCTAGGCTTGTATATTATATTCTACGGCATACTACTATGGGGACGGGCTGCTGACATTGAGACCATTTTCATTTTGCGGAAGAGAGCGATCCGATTTATTTATACGCTATGTAATAGATAGTCTTTGAGAGATTTCTTCAAAAAAACCAACATCCTAACAGTTGCAAGTCAATATATCTTTGAAAACATAATGTATATGAGGAAAAATATCAGTAGCTTTAAAACCGTTGATAGCCGCCACAATGTGCAAGCTAGAATAAACAAAAACTTTCTTTTCCAATGTTCAGACTCACAAAAGTTAGTAGTTCTTTCATGGGACACTGTTTAAGCTTCTACAATAAAATTCCGCAAGAAATACAAAATTTGACTGAAGCTCGATTAAAAAAATGTATAAAGCACACTTTGTGCACAAAGGCCTGCTACAAAATTAATGACTTTTTACAAGACACCGACATCTGGCATTAAACCAGTTCATTGCTACCTATATATTATTTACTAATAATTAGGCACCTACTTTATGTTTTATTATGCTTGCTTGATTATGTTATGACGTTTATTAAGACTCAATTTTTGTGCTATTATGAATAAAATTCTTTTAAAACATGCAATATTGCAATAAACAGAACCTAATTACGCTAAACCGCGAATTTCTTCATGACATAATAACAAAGGAGTGAAGATAAAACATGTTAATAAAAGATTGCCTTGTATGGACAATAGTGGTAATATGAAGTTAGTCATCGTGGCAAAGTTGTTAAGGCTGGGCTCCCCGACAGCGGAACTTAGAATTAATACCTATTACTTTCAGAGGAATACAAACGTTGATAAAGACTGATAAAGGATGTATAGAGGTATAATATAGAATCATTACATAATATATTTTATAACGATTAAATAAATAACAAGTACAGAAATTCAGATCCGGTGCGAAATTGTAAACAAAAATATTGTGCAAAACAGATTTTATGATAATTCCGGAACCGAATGTTTGACCGGCATTGTGGCTCTGCGGTTGTTTAGCTTGTCTTGTACCAACTTCACGCAGGCGGGCGTCGGCGTTCGAAATTTGAATGTCAGTACCAACTTCATAGACAAACTAGGGGCGGCATGCAGGCGGGCGTCGGTGTTCGAAATTTGAATGTCATAATATGTAGAAAAATTACACATTATGGTCATAATGTGTAATTTTTCAGATAAGAAATGAGTTTTCACCAAGTAGTTTAACATTATGCTGATCGTAACGTGCGGTTTTTGTACACAGTAAAGATGGTTTATGATACGTGTGTAGATAAAGAAACCAATAGCATTAATTCTCATTATTTTGCGTAACTTCAGGTTTACAAAAGGTTGTGTCGGCCTACTGCAGCCCCTTAAGAGAGTTGGCTCGAAGTAGGCAAAGTTTGGTAAAGCTGAACATTCAAGGGCAAGGTTCCCGCTTGCATGATTAGTTTATCCGCTTTGCGAGTTTATGGAGCCTTCTTTCTGAGTCGATTGCGCTCCGGGTGTGTTATATTGCAAAAAGTTTGGATGGGGTGAGTCGACATCGTACCGGGCGCGGCACGGCACAGCACGGAACACTTTGCAAGAACACGATCATACAATCAATATCTTGTATATGAAGGTTAATTTACACTCTTTGGAGTCAGGTGTAGACAACAAAGGCTTGGGCTGAATAGGGGATGGTAATCGCGGCTTTGAAAATACTAATGTAATATCCGACGATGGTTTGGTGGGTTTTGTTATGGTGTTACCATTTGCTAAAACAGCTTTACTAAATTACGATACAGAAAGTGTTCACTGTAAACTTGTTGGTACTTCATTATATATAGATTACAATCAGGGAGGTTCTTAAACATATTGAATGAATAAAGAGCTGTACAAGGGACGGACAAGTGTTCGCCGTGACCGAAATCCATCGAACAACATCAACTTCATTAGCTATGCCGATTAAATTCTTTACCAATTTAAACTGTAAATTCTTCCGAATACTCGATTTAGCAAGTCCTTGAGTGTTGTTAGATCTATGGATATTACTAACCGATATAAGCGTACTTAGAGGCCGACAGCCCTCCGTCAGGGCCTTGTGCCCTTCGCAGGCCGAACTCCAGCAGAGATACGTTCTTGCCAGCGACCATCCGATAGCGGGCTGCGTTCGTTGCCATCAAACTGGGGAAATATATAAACGTTCATGAATCAGATAAATCGAGACGAAACCTGCGAATCTGAAAACCCGACTGCGGTACACTAATCAGCACAAAACACGCGGCAGTGTGTCAAAGCCAAGTTCAAAAGAAAAGTGTTATATTACACGAACCATTTGGAGCCACTTTTGTCCCTACGTAACTCAAAATATATTAAACATAAACATATGGTCTACTTATTAAGACCCTTAAGGCTAACTAGAACCCCAAATATCATGAATATTGCTCAATCTGTTATTAAGATACAAACATCTAAAAATCGGGATTTTTCTCACCGACTGATTGGCCTAACATCAAAAACCTAACCCACTTCCAGATGATCTGGCAGTTGAAATTTGGTATCCAGCTGGGTAATTGTTTGGTTACGAACCTTAGCTTAAAAAAACAGTGCTGTTGTACAATTCGTAATATTATCCAAAAAACATTTTTTTATTTATTTATACAGCGCCTTTTGAATTTGTAAAACCGATGGAAGCGCCGCACCGCATTAGCTAGCGTGAGCGCTCGCATGCTGTCCGGTTGTCTCCCGATTGCATTATTTGCTGTTGTCACATGTCATTCGTTTCCGTATTCACTGGAATACGCAGTTTCTTGCTAGATTTCGTTCAATGTAATTTTAGAGTACGTTGTATTGTAATTAATGACATAGATTAATAACAAGTATATGAAAGTTCTCAATTTGTTTTTTCATATCAGATCATTCAGATCGTATTTTTCCTTTCGGAAATAAATAGATTAACATTCGTAAACATTGAATACTTTTTTTTACGTAACACTGTGCATCGTACAGTAGAACTATGGGTGGATGACACACTACACCGAATTATTCCATTGCATCCCTATGGAAGTTGCTTATTTAATTCTATTGCGTTTTATTTATTTAATTCCGTTGATATAAAACAAACCAATAGGCTGCGTGAGTCCAGAGTGGAGTGTGTATGTCGTATCTGGCAATATTAAGCGCCTACACTTGCGCCCTTAAAGGTGAACCATACGAATCAGAAGAAGAGTACCGCGCAAGTATGCTTCATTCGACAACTTATAGAGCGGTTTCTGAATTAAAGGCTGCAGGAGACTTGTATTCCATTAAAATCTGATTGATTTGAAATAAAATGATGAACATTAACTATAATTGTTTTACAAAAAGTAATGATATCCCACCAAAAACCTAAATACGAAAATGGTAGCCAAGTTCAATATTGACTAATTATTTGTTTGTAATTTTTGCTTTGTTTTTCGTGCCAAGAGCTGCAATAGGTAATCCGCCATCCAACCGCGAGTTTTGTTTGCTAAAATTCAGCACCGCGGATAGGCCGAAGTGGTTTGAACAATATTGTTCTGTAAAGTTAAGGGGGCGTAAGAAATAACTCTATAAGGTGATTGGACAACATCGCGACTGTACGACGCCATTTTAATCAATAAACAGCGTTCAATTAGTAGACTTAACCAAGCCAGACTACGAACTAAGTAGCGGAAAGATAAATTCAGCGTCATTCTCATATCAAAGTCTGCAACTGTGGATTTATGCTAGCCTTGCAGATAACTTTACTCCCCTTTATTGAAATACCTACCGGTTTATCAACCAACTACCTAGTAAGCAAATTAGTATAATAGGTCTAACAAAATTAGTATGTAATTAGTTAGACTCTACTAATGATACTGAATTACTTTCAGTGGGAAACATATGGTCGCAAACCAATGTTTTTTGCGTGACCACCGACTTCGTTTACATTTCATCTGAGAGTATTTCTTAGGGATGGTAGGTATTATACACAAAAATATATCCTCAATGTGACCAGTAGCCTTATTATATAACTCTGACATCGAAAAATCGACCAATCAGTAGCAATAGCACATTATTCAGACATCTAGGAATAAATAAATAATTATTAGAGGGCAATCTTATGCTAATCGAACTAGGTCCATAGTAAGCTCAATAAGGTTTGTATTATGGGTACTCGACGAAGTTATATTTAATAGAGATAAATACTTATGCAAATACATAGAAAATATCCAAGACTAAGAAACAAATAATCATGCATATCAAACGATTATTTATCCTAGGACTAAACTTACCGGGATAAGTTAAAGTAAGTAAGTAAGTTAAAGTCTAAAGCAGGATATGCTAGGCTAAACTGGTCGTCAACTTCACGCGTTTTTGGAAAAAATACCAATCAAAGCATCGCATAAACAAGCAGTCGCATTAAAAGATATCTTGTGTAAAACAATCGTATCGTGAGTGGTTAATTTTGTCAAAGCGATGGAACTCCTAGATGTCATTTATTTATTTATTTTTATTTATTATTAATTTTAATTTGCACAGCATTACGGAAACAGTTCCAAATCGCTGCACAAATTGCATAAAGACTTATCAATTCTTATTATATACATATGTATAAAGTAAGAGACATCAGAATAAATTACATTATTAGATTCAACAATTACTCGTATAACAATGACAATAAAAATATATTAATGAATAATTTAAAAAATATTTATAAAAATAATAATTTTAATAATTTATCATTATAAAATCAAAACAAAACTATCATGCATTCATCTCGCAGAACCTGGCACATTCCATGCATCACCAAACAGATCATTCAGTGGTGCTGCAGCCAACGGAAACTGCCGCCGCGCCACCTTGCGGTGCGTCATAGATTACATGATAAGCCTACATAACACTATTATTTGACAAGAGACTTCTTTTATTGCGACTTTGCTTGTTTATTTGAAAGGGACGCGGATATGTCTAGAAGGGGAGAGATACATAATTGAGCATCAGCAGCAAATCATAAAACGAATTGCAGTTCTGATTGGGCAGATAGAAAATATAGCTTCAGTTCAGGAATAACTGGATCCTGAGAACTAAATTGAGAATTTCAGTAATCCAATTCCTAAGCATCGTTCTGTCTCCGCAGATTTCATAAAAAAGAACGTGACAGGACGATACTTAAGTATTAACTTAGTGAATTTGTCAATTCAGAAATCGGCGCTTCGGCACCTAGGGAGTTCCAATGCACCTACCAACCATACTTTTATGGATGACATAGCGCACAACAGCCGACAAGATTTACGCAGTTTTTGTAGAAACGACTTATTTTCTAGCAATCGCGGTGCATTATTGAAAAGGTATAGGTATTGGATTATCGATCAAGCCATGCCGTAGTCTGATTCAACAATGAATATATAATTTACAGCAGATGATGTAACATTATCGCGATGATTTGCACTTATTGAAGATTCTCGCCTTCGGCTGATATAAATGGGTATGTCAACGTAAGATTGTAATAATAGTAATAATATCTTGGACAATATTTACACACATTGATCTAGCCCTACAAACATCCGTTCTGATCAAACAAATATTTGCCCCCACCGGGACTCGAACCCGGGACCCTTGGCTTCGTAGGCAGGGTCACTGTCGACTCGGCCATTCGGGTTGTCAAAAGCATTCGTTTATAATCAAACGTTTTTTTTTCTCATTAGTTTATAAACTTTCGATGAATTGTAAACTGTACCGTACTGCTTACGATATGACGCGTTAATTTAATATAAAACCCTTAAATTGTGAACTGGTTTAAACTTGAATTGCAAAGGAAGTACCAGGGCGAACACTGCGGTAGCTTAGGTTAAGACTAGAGGGGATAGTCTTCATGTTAGGTTGAAATGTAAGAACAAAAGAAACGTAAATTTTAAACCCTGTCGGTCTGGTTTACAATTTCTCGATAGTTTACAAACTAACGCGTTATTTTATAAACTATAGGTTTTGACAATATTACGGTGACAAGTATAAAGGGGGTGTTTGTAAAGGGTTATTGAGAAAAAAATACTTTATCGACAATTAGATTTTATGATGACAAGTTATATTTTTGTATTGTTTTGCTGGTGTGATTAAACATTACCCCTATCTATCTATATAGGTAATAATGTATTTTATCGCTTATTTATCTTCGAGTCACCCCGAGCTTGCATCCTACTGTTGGTTGTACAATATACATATATACATTTATTATAATTCAGTGATTTACCATGACTTTAGGTTTGAAAACGTAGTTCATGTGTATGGGAAAGTAGAACAATAGATCATAGTGTGCCTTGCTTAGGAAGATGAGTTTATTTATATCGTCTGACTCACCTTGCGAAGTTGACCAGGGTTAATAGGGTCGTCTCCAACAGTTGCGTTATTATCAGTGGACCTTCAACTCGCAGTAAAGGCACTCTGAAAATTTTATATTTTTATGTGGGGTACAGGGAATGGAGGAATACTGCCCAAAATCGAATAGAATGGAAGAGTGCGTGAGAGGCCTTTGCCCAGCAGTAGTATATAATGGGCTCATATTAATGATTTTCCATAACCCAATCTTAGATCACAAATATTTAAAGCGAAAAGATCTATCAGTTTTTTTGTGCACATTGAAATAAAGCTAATTTCATTTGTAAATGCACACTTTTTCGATATGTCTAATAGCCGGTAAACAATAACTTGATACTTATAATAGATAGATGGTTGACATGTCTTTTTCACTCTCTATGGCAGATAAGGACAGAGTAAGCTGTAAAAGCTGTTTTTTTAGACTATTGTACAATGGCTACTCCCCTTGAAACAACAACAGAAAAATAATGATAAGTTATTTACAATCATTACTGAATTTACAAATAGATATTTTCAAAAGTGATTAAGACTACAAAGTGACTTCTACATAAGTTAGTTGACTTTTTAGCAATATGGTGGGATACCGAGTATGTAGAGTATGATTCTTACCTGGGGGATGCAAAGGAGCCCTCTTCAATAGCAGACACAGTTATATCCTTACAAGTGAGATCCTTTAAGTAAGCAAAGAACTCTGGCTCAATGTTGTCTGGCAGAGTTTGCATTAGGTACTCAATGTCTGGAAATAATTATTGAATTAGGAGGAATTTATATTTTTACATCTCAGACACACATTACAGAGGAATGGCAGTGGATAAGTAACTACCTGGGTCAGAGTGTCGATAAGGGGGCGGAAGCCCCCACTTGTAAAATATTCGAAAATTATAACTTTTTGAGGCCGCCATACGTTAGCGTTAGGGTGTAGAAAAGGGGGCGGCCCCAAAAAAAAAATTTTTTTTTTGTGAAAAAAGACTTAGAAAAATTTCGTAAAAATATTTTTTTTTACTGTTTCTTTTTACCTCGGAATCGTGTAGTGCTACTCTTTGCCATCATTTTTGGTCATATACATTTTCCTCGTGCACCTCACCGATTTTGAGATATACGTCATAACGATGTTTGCCATATCGATATCTCTATAAATAAAGGTCCTAGGGAAAACATACATATGACATAAAATGATGGCCGTAAGGCACCCTAAACGATGCGCAAGTGAAAATATCAAAATTCAAAAAAAAAAAAATAGTCAAAAATTTTCTAAGTGTATTGCCCCCTTACCTACAATACCACCGCTTTCAGCGACTTAGAAAAATTTCGTGAAAATATTTTTTTTTACTGTTTCTTTTTATTTCGGAATCGTGTAGTGCTGCTCTTTGCCATCATTTTTGGTCATATACATTTTCCTCGTGCACCTCACCGATTTCGAGATATGCGTCACAACGATGTTCGTCATATCGATATCTCTATAAATAAAGGTCCTAGGGAAAACATACATATGACATAAAATGATGGCCGTAAGGCACCCTAAACGATGCGCAAGTGAAAATATCAAAATTCAAAAAAAAAAAATTTAGTCAAAAATTTTCTAAGTGTTTTGCCCCCTTACCTACAATACCACCGCTTTCAGCGACTTAGAAAAATTTCGTGAAAATATTTTTTTTTAACTGTTCCTTTTTACCTCGGAATCGTGTAGTGCTGCTCTTTGCCATCATTTTTGGTCATAGACATTTTCCTCGTGTACCTCACCGATTTCGAGATATGCGTCACAACGATGTTCGTCATATCGATATCTCTCTAAATAAAGGTCCTAGGGAAAACATACATATGACATAAAATGATGGCCGTAAGGCACCCTAAACGATGCGCAAGTGAAAATATCAAAATTCAAAAAAAAAAAAATTTAGTCAAAAATTTTCTAAGTGTTTTGCCCCCTTACCTACAATACCACCGCTTTCAGCGACTTAGAAAAATTTCGTGAAAATATTTTTTTTTACTGTTTCTTTTTACCTCGGAATCGTGTAGTGCTGCTCTTTGCCATCATTTTTGGTCATATACATTTTCCTCGTGCACCTCACCGATTTCGAGATATGCGTCATAACGATGTTTGTCATATCGATATCTCTCTAAATAATGGTCCTAGGGAAAACATGCGTATGACATAAAATTATGTCCGTAAGGCACCCTACACGATGCGCGAGTCATGCATAGTTTGTATGGAGAATGTTGCATATTTTTCGCGCGGACATTAACCAAACCTTGTTTTTCTAATGCAGAGTAACGAAAAAAGTTATATAGTGTATAGCACTAGAAAAACAAGGTATGGTTGATAGCCGCGCGAAAAAAAGCACCACTTTTTTATAATTAACATTGATGTATTTCTTCAAACAATGCATTCCACCTTTCCTTTCTTACTTACCGGCTTAGAACGGTCAAAATTACGACAGGTATATTTAGATTTAATAATAAATATTTTTTCCCATTGTCGTGACTTTGACTTTAAAAAAGGTGGAATCATCATTATGTACAATAATTTCTGATTTATCGCTAACAACATTTAACAAGAAATACCAAAATCACAATAAAAACCGTCCACAACGTGTGACGCGACGTATACTATAGTAGAATGTTTTCGTCTATCCGAACTCGGTGATAAATCATAGGAGCTAGAGAGTGATATCTTATCTCTTTGTCGCACTCATGCGCAGGATAGGAGTCTATTGTTTTCACATAGGGATGAGAGTAACTGTAGTCTATAAAGAACTGCGAACTAAAGATAAGCCGAGTCAAAGACGCCGTTATAGTTTGCCTTTTTTCTTAGAATAAGTGTATTGTTTTCCTGGCGTAGGAATATTGAGATAGTATTCATTGTGACCATATGTGGCAGTTTCCTGCGCATCTGCGCATTAGTCAGTCAGTCATCAGTGTTTGTGAAGTGTGCACGTGATCGGATCGTAACGAGTTTGGCGGTATCGTTCTATTTTTTATTTCTTGCTTGTTGCTTTCTGTTTTCAACGACAATGCCAATGAGTCCTAGAGAGCTACTTCTTGCTAGAAAATTTAATTTCATAACTTTCATGGTTATGATTTCTAACGAGGAGACTGCCCAAAGAGCAGCTGAGGATTGGTTGCTGATTCCAACTCGGACAATACGCTGTCAAAGTTGCAGAAGCACCATGATTAAGGAATCGAAGACCAGTTATAAACTGGGCTTCCGTTGGCGTTGTCGTAGGAACAATTGCAACCGTTCGGCAAATCCTTTAAAAAATACTTTTTTTGAACGCAGTCGCGTCAGTTTTCTGGATACCCTGAGGCTAATCATGTATTTTTTCGAAAAGATGAAAGTAACAACAGCCGCCGAACACGTCGGGGTAACCAGGAAATCGGCGATACAAGTGTATCATTTTTTAAGGGAGGTGTGCGAAGTGGCTGAGGCGCATGATCGCGAAATGATAGGCGGTGATGACGACATTGTAGAGGTAGATGAGACGCACTTGTATACACGTAAATATCACCGTGGTCGACTCTTGCGACGTCAAACGTGGTCGTTTGGTTGCATGAGTCGGCTTACGAAACGTTTACACGTTGAGTTAATTCCCGATAAAACCCGGGCAACTTTAGACGCTATAATCGCGGCCAACGTGCGTCAAAATACCTTTATAATGTCCGACATGCATCGATCTTATTTGGGGGTAGACCTTCGCCTAGGGATGCGTGGACACGCATACGTTAACCATAGCCTTAACTTCGTGGCAGGCACTAGGTCGCTCCCAGTCCACCCTACATTAGGCAACTCAGTACCTGGCACTACCAATGTGTTAGTGAAAGTCCACACTAACACATTGGAGCGCCAGTGGCTGGAGTTGAAACGTCAATGTCGGACTTGCCGCAGTGACCGTAGGTTGAAGTGGTACATGGGCGAATTCATGTATCGCAGTAATGTTTTAAAACACTTACCATCTAAAGCCGCTCGTTTTCGTCGTCTCCTCCGGGATATTCATAGAGTTTATCCCGGCTTGGGAAAACGCGGCATCAAGCCTAGCAATTGCCGCTGTTCGCCTAATTGTCCAAGGCAATGAGTGATACTTGAGTTCGCCCGTCGATGATTGTGTAATATAGTAGTCAAATCATAGTTATATTAAGTGTTGATTTTTCAGATTTTTATTATATTATTATGTTGAATTTGATTTTGCACGATTTGCTTTTACTTTTATTTTGTATTTTTTACTGTGATTTTGGTATTTCTTGTTACAGGTTGTTAGCGATAAATCAGACATTATTGTACATAATGATGATTCCACCTTTTTAAATACGCCAAAGTCACGACAGTGGGAAAATATTTATTATTAAATCTAAACATACCTGTCGTAATTTTGACCGTCCTAAGCCGGTAAGTATGAAGGGAAAGGTGGAATGCATTGTTTGAAGAAATACATCAATGTTAATTATTAAGAACGCAATGTTATATAGGTATTTCTATACGCAGGCGGTTTATCTATGCGCAATGGCGCAGGTACCTGTCCCAATTATTGAATTATTATATTAACCCGTCGCGTCAACCGTAACAATCTTTTTTTTGTTTGAATTGCAAAGTACAATGATTAAGAGTGGTGCTTTTTTTTCGCGCGGCTATCCATATGGTATGGTATGGATAACCATACCTTGTTTTTCTAGTGCTATATAGTGTAACGAATAAAATTTAGCTCGACATGTATACGTCTACACAGTGAGTTAAAGGAGCTCAAAGTTCGTAACTTTTTTCGTTTCTCTGTTCTGCATTAGAAAAACAAGGTTTGGATAATGTCCGCGCGAAAAATATGCAACATTCTCCATACAAACTATGCATGTTGATACTCGCGCATCGTGTAGGGTGCCTTACGGCCATCATTTTATGTCATACGCATGTTTTCCCTAGGACCATTATTTATAGAGATATCGATATGGCAAACATCGTTATGACGCATATCTCGAAATCGGTGAGGTGCACGAGGAAAATGTCTATGACCAAAAATGATGGCAAAGAGCAGCACTACACGATTCCGAGGTAAAAAGAAACAGTAAAAAAAAATATTTTCACGAAATTTTTCTAAGTCGCTGAAAGCGGTGGTATTGTAGATAAGGGGGCAAAACACTTGGAAATTTTTTGACTCGTTTTTTTTTTTTTTTTTGAATTTTGATATTTTCATTTGCGCATCTTTTAGGGTGCCTTACGGCCATCATTTTATGTCATACGCATGTTTTCCATAGGACCATTATTTATAGAGATATCGATATGGCAAACATCGTTATGACGCATATCTCGAAATCGGTGAGGTGCACGAGGAAAATGTCTATGACCAAAAATGATGGCAAAGAGCAGCACTACACGATTCCGAGGTAAAAAGAAACAGTAAAAAAAATATTTTCACGAAATTTTTCTAAGTCGCTGGATGACGAGTCGAAATTTTTCTAAGTCTTTTTTTCAAAAAAAAAAAATATTTTTTTCGGCGCTCTGTTTTTTTTGCCCCCTTATCTGCACATTTCTAAGTTTTTTTTTCCTTGGCGCCCCCTTATCTACACTCCAACCACTACCTGTTTACCACATATATACCTAACTACAAGTCAAGAGATTACTTTCAAGATTTACACAAAAGGAAAGTAGGTATGTATTGTAGCTATATTATAATGATTCTTATTAACATTTAGAAAAACATAAAATATGTACAGACAGACCCTTAAAAATTTGGATTAAAATCTTAAAATAAAATAACTTTATTTTAATTTTGCAGATAGTGTGTTGTACATACCACTGTCAGAGTAATTAAAGTTGTTAAAGAACTTTAAGCACTCCTCGAGGCCCGCAAATATTGTAAATTCTCCTTGAAATGGGTTTGTCCGGAAGAACAAGTCAAACACAGCAACATCATTCACCTTGCCAGCCTTCCAATAAGCATAGGCCATAGTTATTTGGTACAAATCTGAAGAATCAAAATAAAATCCAGGATTTAAAATTTTTAGTAGGTCAACACAGACAAATCTTGAAAGTTTTGGTTATTTTATAACCTATACATAAAAAATACATTGTTTTGATATTACAAGAGTGGTAACAAAAATAAATATTGAGAGATTACCCATGTTTGTCAAATTTGTTTACTATTGTTAATACTTGGCCTACCTGTAAGCAAAGGCTGAACGATTCCATTCTGTCGCGCCATCCTTCTGTTATTCGCCATTTCTGAATTAGACATAGTTACACCGTTGCAACTTATTTGCGAAGCAATTATGAACGTTTGGAATGTACGGTATCTGTTGTGCGACTAAAGAAAATAATTTCATCGTGATCACAAGTCGGTCGAGCTTATCAGCGCGCCAAACAAACAAAACACCTTATTTGACGGGAATTCTAAACGCATGCGCATTTCTATTTCTTATTGAACACAGTAATAGAGGTCATTTTTGAAGGTCGAAGACAGTGCAAATCAAAATCGAAAGCACAAAGACCGCGTTCCTTCTTACGCGTACAGTGAACTTTCTTTTTGACAGTTTACCTTTTGACAACAGGATAACGAGATACGGTAATGATAGAAAAGACAAGAATAGACAATGATTGAACAAACAAATCTTAAGAATTGCGTTCCATCTTGTACACAAAATATTATGCCTTATTCTAGCAAGGAAGGTTTTGTTGAAAGCCATCTAGTGTCGAATAGGAAAACATTTTGGTTTTGTGTTTGACCACTAGATGGCGTGAATAAAAAAGTCATACTCGGCCCACATCAACCCAATGTCTGCCCATTCATGCTTATTATGGTTTGTGATACCTTCTCTGGAAAATTTGATTTCATCAGTCCATAATATTGATTTAAAAATCTGGGCATTTTCAATTAAAATTGTAGAAAACGGCAGAACCGAATCCTTCTAATGGGGATCTTGCTGAAGAGCATAGATACAATTCTTTAGGATGGTTGATGTAAGATGGTCTGTGGAACTGATGTCTGCCCCCGAGCTGGAAGCATTTTAGAAAACGGGCGGTTTCAGATGCTTTTGCCGATTTTTCCTATGCATTGTAGGTGCATTTAGAGACAATATCAAAAAACACGAAGTGTCGGAAATCATTAGTTTTCGAGTTTTTTTTTTTTCTACACGCCAATTGCTAACATTCGGGACGGTGGGGATGAGGGAGTATCAGGGTGGAGAACGACAGATTTTGCCTATTTTAGCCACAATAACATTCTCTAGCCAAATTTGGCTTTTATTTGCATTCACTCCGCTACGCTCCGGGGTTGCTTCTTCTTAGTTCCAACCTAACCTACAAGCCAATTGAAAGGCTTGGTTTTAGAATCTTTCCCCCTTAATTTAATTATAATGAGGTGTGCAATCGATAGCTGATAGTCACTTTTGCTGAAAGTGCTTTTCTTTAAGTGAGGAAATAAGTAGTTTAAAAAAAAAAGATGAAAATTAAAAAAATTCTGTAAACGAAACGTAAAAATTGGAAAATTTCTGTGAACGAAACCTATAAATTGACGAAATGAAATATCAATAAGACCATATATAGTCAATATTATGACATATTGTCAATATTATTGTCATTATTGTAGGTTTGTGGGCGAAAATGACCAATCAAAATGGCCACGTTCATGACGCCATTCCGTTTTCTAGTAGTTTCGCGAATGTTCTCTTTTCTTGTTCTCTCAATATTTACAAACAAAAACAACTGGCTAGAGTAGGTTATAGTGGCTACTTTGCAAACGCTTCGCTCCGCTCAGGTTTAGCTTCTTCAACGTTTTAACCTAACCTGCTGTAATGGAACATCGCTTAACGAATGCAATCAGTGTACAGTGAGAGTCGGAATTAGCTGTGTCAGTTCCTTTAACGCTTGAGTTATTGAGTGATTCGAAGTAAGTTGACAAAAGTGGCCATAGCACGTGGTTGGTTCGGAGAAGCGAGGTCAGGTCAGGTTTTTTTGTCGCATTCCTGCGAAATGTGTAGGAATCAGAGCCGAGTTGGTTGCGCGCTGAATAAATTATGAATAACTAAATAATGAAAGGTTCTTATGGAACGATACGGAAAAAGCTAATGTGTTGACTGCAAATATACAATTGCGTTTGATTGGTACGATGTGGCGAGTTTGACATCACGGGTTTGAATATCATTCTAGTGATCTTTGTCTAAGACGCTAGCGGTCGGGTAGGCTTAATTAATTGCAACCGCTTTTATAGCCAGCGATCAACAAATTTTGTGTATCGGCAATACCAAATGACTTGAGTGATAACCGACGGTTGATCATAGAAATTTCTATGATTATGCATACAACAGACCCTGTGTAGGGCAGTATTTGCGGGGCAAAGGACGCCATTCTTTTAGACATGTGGGGTCTATAAATACGAGCGCGTGGGTGGGGGAGGCATTCAGTCTCTACGTCAAACTACTGCGACACACGCCTTTCGGGAATTCTATACAGTTCGGTCTGCCGTTTTACGCGTCTGGAACTGGAAGACTTGTGATTGCGTGTTACAGTGGATTTTCGTGAGTGTCTGATGCGCCGAGATATACCTCGGTTCCTATCCTTTAAATCAACCTACCCCAAATTCCAAAACAATAAGAACTTGTAGGTAATTGATCTGAGTCTGAGTCTGGGCTTGGAGCGACCCTAATTTCCTTTTTACTTCACCATAGGGTTCCTGGATTGGCTCTTAGGATATTCGCGGGCTAATCCTCTCCTCATTTCCTTCGTGTAGCGAGTTTTGAAATTCCCACAGACACAGTTGTTAAACATACAAATACATTCAAATCATACTCAACCATTTTCGAGTGGTGTCGATGATGGACGTGGTATAACACTAGGATTTTAGACTAGGCTAGACAGGAGTTTAGTTGCGGCTAAACCTAGGTTGTCAGGGCATAGGGAGACTGTTTGATCGATGGGGTTCCGCGGATGGAAATAACAAATTCAGAACAAAGTATAAACGTTGTCCACCCAGATAACCTATCCTGTTGATATTTTGACATTTGAGTGTTGTCGGGGACGCGCGAAGAGATCAAATTACAGTCTAAAGTTCATTGTTTAGGAACGGGTAGATTGTTTTGCTTTGCCTTGGATCGGTTTGGATTCAAGTTGCATCTTTAAATTAAATGTAAATTTCGCTGGAGTCTAACGTGTAGGCTGTGTCAAGTATTTATTTGCTGGGCCCAGTCGAGGAAGAGCTGTGGTTAGTTAGTTGCATAAATCGGTATTTCCCGAAGTATGTAACTTGCTGTGGAGTGGGTTAGATCTCCAAAAGCGCTAATGAAAACGTTTCGATAACATCCAGCTCAAATTGCGCAGTGTTGAAGGTTTCAAAACGTTACGGACCTTTTGAGGAAACCGCTAGTTCAAACCCATTTCGGAAAATCAAATCGCAATTGTGTAAACCCGGTCTATTTGGATCGTTATTGCCGTGAACTAATTATATAATTGGAACCATCACAAGCCACTACTAGCGAGCACATGAACTATCATTGAGTGCTCACGTCGTAACACTACGACGGATATCTATACGATATCCCAACCAAATATTATAAATTCTGGTCGACCACACGAAAAGAAGTTCCAAGCGCCCATATATACAAAAAAATAAATGGTACCATCACATAAAATATAACAAAGATCGATCTGGCGCAAAACACCGCTAACTGACTCGAAATTCCGGCTTGCGGACATACTTGCTTTCTCTGTCTAACTTGAAACTCTAACTTCCTGAACCAATCTTCCGTTCGACTATTGTACGCCTAACGAATTTCTCAACGAACGAGAAATTCAGACTTATCATTCTTAACTTACAAATTTTACAGCTGAATCGGGACATCTCTTTTTGGGGTAGATAGAATAGACGATCATAGCTTCTGACAACGGTAGCTCGACCTTAGCTATTTATGCCGTTACAGATTTTCTGGTGCCGAGACCGAAGGATATTCTAGAGTACAATACCTAGATATTCTGATACCTAGATATTCTAAAAGAATCAAGGTCTAACGCGTTACTTTTAAAAATAACACAACGTAGAAATGATTTTAAACAGTTCAGTTTGTAAGTAAGAAATAAGCAACAACAAAAAAAAGGGGCATTGTTTTCACAATTCATCGGACAAACCGACGGTTTAGTATTGGCAAATAATGGGCCGGCCTAAAAAAAACGTTAGTCGGGTTGTACAAGACGACTTACTTTCGCAGACAAGTGTTTCTAATAATGGAATGGCGTCAGGACAGGTGATTCAATTATTATCTGAAATAGTGAATAGATTAGACAGTTTGGAGCGGGGTTCAATTGCGAGTAATGCTAGTAGGACTTCGGACAGACAGGAACTAGAGACATTTGAACAATCGGTAGGAAAACGTCAAACATGCATAGTGAAAATGACACAGAAGTTGCCGACATTCGATGGGCGGAGTTCGGAAAATCCGATGATTTTCTTAAGAGATTTAAAGGCTTATATTAAAGTCTCGGGAGATAGTTCGAGGGCTTTGATATGGGCAACGGATAGCTTGGTAGGAATTGCAAAAGTTCGAATGAGCATAAACAGAGACTCATGGCGAACTTATTCGGATTTTGAAAAAGATTTCAGAGAGGTATTCTGGGGAGATAATGAACAGGAATTAATTAAACAAAGATTCCTAACCGCGAAGTTCGATCCTAAGAAAGGTCAAAGTATGGAAGAATTCTTTGCCTCTCAATTGAATAGCATATATGAGCTTACGATACCGTTTACTGATACGGAGAAGATCAACACGATTTTCAGACAATTGCCGCGCGATATTCAGGTAGCGTTTTGCTAGAAAGGACCCAATGACGATACGAGACGCGGTCGAGTTTCTTCGGCAATTAGAACGTAATATCGATGGGGGATTAAGTGCGTTGCATAGGTCGGAGACAATGAATACGAACAATATAACTCGGAATAGCTACATGCGAGGGCAATATCGTGCTTTGCGAGTTAATACGATGCGATATAACGCGGTGAGTCGTAGGAATAATTATAACGCGGGAAGAAAGGCACGAAACGAATTTGGGACGCGCGCTTGCGGTTATTTTCGCGGTAGAGGTAGGCAGCCTCAGGCTAGTTTCAAGGCAATAGAGTTTTAATTATTTTTTATTTTATTATTTTTCTGGGAAGCTTACAGCTATATTATTAAACAGTTTTGAACTATGATAAACTAAAGGCTAATTATAAGCAACCACATATAGTTCAAAAAAAATATATAACAATAACATAATTGAGGTGATACCTCGCCACACAAAAATTTATTAACTAAAAAAGATCTCGCTGCTCACGCACCCACCACCTACATACCCACCATCTACACGTCATCCTTCACTCTTAAGAGACGCTAAAAATTTCTTTATAGTATTTTTTCCTAGTGATTGAACACTGCTATTGAAAATATCTATGTCCATATCTTGATCAATGCCAGAGTCAAAAAGACGGTTGAAAGTCGAGCAGGCTCTGACAAGAAAGGAATTAGCTCTGTAATTGCTATGCACCAAAGGTAGGTGAAACAACGGGCGTCTACGAGTACTACGGTTAGGAACCTTAAAATTCAATTTGCTTAGTAGCCAAGGACAGTCAACGGTACCTCTTGCTATCTTCATGAGGAATGCTACATCAGCAGTGTCCCTGCGCAAGTTAAGAGGAAGAAGATGGAGCCGTGCACATCGGTTTTCATATTGTAATTTAGGCAGCTTGAACTTAAAACCGAGATACCGAGTGAACTTCCTCTGAACTTGCTCAAGTCTACCACTATACGTGTCATATCAAGGGTTCCATATCTGAGATGCGTATTCGAGGTGACTACGGACATAAGCGCAGTCAAGAACTTTGACGGTTTTCATACAATTAAACGACTTAGACAACCGCATAACAAATCCCATGGACTTCGAGGCTTTACTGACAATGCTATTAATATGCTGGTTAAACATTAGTTTACTATCATGAATTACCCCTAGGTCCTTACCTTCAGACAGCCTAGTCAATGGCAGGTTTTTTATATCGTAGTTTGATACAAAAGGCCTAAGCTTGCGGGTAAATGTTACAAAGAAGCACTTGGAGACGTTCAGATCCAGCTTGTTTAACAGACAGTAGTTGTCGAGCCTGATTAAATCCTGTTGTAACAGCATGGCATCCGAAGCCTTGTTCACTACTCTAAAAAATTTCATATCATCGGCAAATAATAGTACATTAGAATTAATAAAGCAATAATCGATGTCCTGTACAAATATAATAAATAGCAATGGGCCAAGCAATGATCCTTGGGGAACACCGGATGGTATTTTCACCCAGGAGGATTTAAAACCGTTTAATACAACAGCTTGACAACGGTTAGATACATAGGAACTCAACCATGCAAACAAACTGCCACCGATACCAACACCCCCAAGCTTCCTTAGCAATATTCTGTGGTCAATGCGATCAAAGGCCTTACTGTAGTCGGTATATATGACATCAACCTGATCGCCATCATCCATACGCTCCGTAACATAGTCATTGAGGATTGCCAGGTTTGATACGGTCGATCTCCCCTTCAAAAACCCATGTTGCAAAGGGCTGAAACTTGCTTTGAGACTACTATAAAGCTGAGTGCAAACGATACGTTCCAGAACCTTAGCAATTAGGCATAATTTTGAAATTGGTCTATAGTGCTCGACACAATCCCGGGAACCTTTTTTATGAATAGGTGAGTTAAACGCAGATTTCCAACGGGCTGGCATTACACCCTAATCCAGCGATCGTTTGAACAGCATAGACACGGGACCCGAAAGTTCTTTGGAACATGTAACCAAGAATTTGGCCGGTATTGTATCGGGACCAGCAGACTTGGCCAGATCAAGAGCTTGCAATTGTCTTTGTACAAGCGGTGCGTTAATCTCAATGCCAGTGATGTCGCACAGTCTGGCGGTGTCGTCATTTCTTAAGTCGTCGGAACTCAGAACTGGGTCTAAGAATGTGGAGTGGAAAAATTTAGAAAAATATTCGCTTATTGATTGGCCACAGTCAGAAGAGATACCATCATAAGTCATACTCGAAAGGAAAACGCCACTTTTTCTTTTCGACTTTACAAAGGTCCAAAACACTCTTGGGTTGTTAACAATAGCATTTTCCACATTAGAAATATACTTAGCATGACAATCACGTTCAATACTGCCTACCCTATCGCGAAGTACTATAAAGGATGCTTTATCAGACAGATTTCCGTAAGTTTTAAACTTTTTGTGATATTTAAATTTCTCTCTAATCGCCTTAATCAATGCTGGACTGTACCATGGTGGGTACTTACTCTTAGACGACTTACGGATCGGCACATAGGTATCACGAATTTTATAAATAGTTTTATAGAACAGCTCGACCGCATCATCCACACTACCCTCACGAAGAACTATGGACCAATCAATTTTATTTAACTCCTCTCTTATCAATTCGTAATTTGCTTTAAAATAATTAAATGATGTGAAGGGTATCGTTATGAGAGGGGTAAAGTGTGATACAGGAATGTCAATATGAAGAGCTTTGTGGTAGGGGTCCTCTGGAACTAGCGGATCTAGGCAGGACATTGTTATAACATTTTCGTTGGAAAACACAAGGTCAAGAATGCGGCCATAGTTATTTTCGAATGTATTATATTGGTGAAGACCACAGACATTCAGAGCATCGATAAATTCCTTAACCTGAGAACTGACTAAGTTGGATGGCTGAAGTTGACCATTCTGTGATGTCCATTGAATGCAACTCATATTAAAATCACCTACAATAACAAATCTATCTTGATTATTATGAGACCTAAGATTAATTGAATTACCTACTACAAAAGTTATCTAATTGGGTTTTAAAATTATTACCATTTTTTTCATCACAGAGATATAACGAACACAGATGCAGAGTGGTTACTTGTTTGTTATTAAGTCATAATGGGATTGATACCCAGATGTCCTCGGCCGAGGTTTGCCAACCAACATTAAGGTTCGAGCATAATTCCCTTTTAACCGCTATCAATACACCGCCTCCCATAGTCAGCTGCGTAGAAACATAGTCGCGGTCGCGCCGCCACACTATGTACCTATTATCGACTAATTCATTGTCAGCAATAGAATCAAGAAGCCAGGTTTCCGTCAGAGTTATTATGTCATAATCGTTAAGCGTAATATTCCGCCCGAAAGTCTCCGTTTTAGTCCGAAGTCCCCTCACATTCTGATAGTATACACTGAGATTATCGAACGAATATGTTACTAATGTCAAATAATCGCAAATGATTCACTAAAAAAGGATACACTATAGTACCAAAAATAGTCGGAAATAATAATGGCAATAATGACAGTAGCCATTCACAAATCATTATTAAGCAGCATAGAATGGTACAAGAGCGCCAGAGAAGCAAAATCAATATTTGTGCACACCCGACATTTAAAAACAAAGTTAGTAATATTAAAATTACGAAACATAGGCAGCAAAAAGTTTCCGTGTTTTACCCAGATGAAATCATAAGCCTTTTCCTTGACTAATTTCTTCGCCGATGTCAGTAGCTGTTTTTGGTTAACGGTAAGGTGATCATTGATGAACACTCTATCATCCCCTTTCATGCCAATGGCGGATACGGACAAGTTCTTAGTCGATCGACCGGCTGTGACGAAATTCTCTTTGTCGAATCGATGCGTAAAACAGACTATTATTGATTTACCTTTACCTTCATCGCGGGAGGGGACTCTGGCAATAAAATTAATTCTGTCGCACTCCACCGCATACCGAATAGCCATCCGATGTTAGCTAATATAGTAAATAGATTTTCATTAGCCCTGATGGGGATTCCTTTAATCTCCGCATTGCTCGATCGAAGCCATTGGTCTCTAGCCTCCGACGACTTTTCCAGCTCCACCACTCTCGCCTGTAGCTCCGTAGTAACATTTTGCTGCTGCTCAACTTCGGCAATACGGCGCTCGACGTCATCGATCCGGCCCACGATGGACTCTGTGACGATTTTTAATTCAGCCATATCGCTCCTGATGCACTCGAGACTCTTGAGGGGTTCCAGTTGAAGAGCCATTGAGTCCAGGCGCTGCACGATGAGCTCCAGAGTCGGCACAGCAGGGGATCCCAGAGACGCTGCTGCTAGTGAAGCCGAGGTCGCAGCGGTAGGCGCACCCGCCGTCGGTACCTTAATCAGGCGGGAAGGACAGCTCCATTCTTTTTTCTTTTTCTCCGACAGTCTCCGGTACTTAGCCTCGGTGATGCCGGCACATGGAAAATCATAATGAAGGCCGCACACTACACAGGGTATGGTATCCGAGGCTTCCTGGTTGCAACCACCGCACTCAACCATTGTAACGATCACGGACGATATAATCGAACTTTGAGAACCTTTGGAATTAAGCAAGGAAGCGAACAGACGTGTGACTTCCAATAGATCTCGGGACTGAGTTTCAAAGGGGCAATGATAGTTCAGGTAATACAGAGGCAGGGCAAGGTTCAAGTAACAGGAATAATGCGATGAATCAGAATTCAAAAAACTAGTGGACTCGCGCGGGTCGTTTGCGCTCAGATATTTATCACGCTTTGGATGGACAGCCGATCGAATTGAAAGAAAGCATAGACTGTATGATTTGTGTAATTTGGATTCGAACGTGGGTGTGAATGAATTTATTCAATTATTAGCGCATAAAGCGCACGGATATGCCGTGTGTTTAGAGGAAAAATCGAGATTGGATTGTAGAGACCGGAATGACAGGCGTTTACATACGATATTCAGAGACGACGATTCGACTGAGTGTGGGCGCGATCTATGTAGTACATTGACATTACCTGAGATAGATGTGTGTACTGTAAATATTGTTGTAAGGAGTTTGATTGATTCGGGGAGCGAAATTAGTCTAATAAGTCGGGGAGTGTATGATGAAGTATGCAGGCAATTGGGAAAACCAACGGAAATACCGATCCCAAGTTTGAGAATCACAGGTGCGTTTGGGGTCAGCAGAGAGAAAGTAGATAAATTAGTCACGTTACCATTAACAATAGGTGAATGCGTTATCGATACTCCAATGCAGTATTAACAAGGGTGCCTAAACATTTAATTTTAGGGTTTGATTTTATACAACAGACGCGAGCCAGTTTAATGTGTGAGGGAAATAAGAGGCTAATTATACGAAGCGCCGGGCGGTTGTGTGAAATACCATTAGGCACGGGGCTCGATCAGGAAGCTTGTTGTTGTACAATGGAATTGCAGGGCCAAGATACCAGTAGAAATATGATAGAGGAATATGTGAATAATTCATCAATACCTGTTGAACACAAAACAAAGTTATTGCCGGTGTTAAATAAACATGCAGAGTTGTTTAGCGATAGGGTGGGTCGGACAAATAAATATATACATGAAATAAAAATGAGAGATGAAACGCCTTTCGTAAAACGAAGTTATCCCATACCGTTCGCATATCGCGATAAAGTAACAAAACGATTGGAAGAAATGGAACAGATAGGTATTATTAGCAGGCAATCTACGGATTTCAGCAGTCCGTTGACTTGTGCCCTAAAGAAGTCAGGGGAGGTTCGGATATTACTCGATGCGCGACAATTAAACACGGGAATGGTTGGGGAAGTTGAAACTACACCTTTAATGAGTGAGATATTGCAGTCGGGTCACCGGATAAATTATATAGCGATTCTGGATACCAAAGATGCATATTTTTCTATACCATTATCAGACGAATCAAAACGATACACGGGTTTTGTATATCAAGGCAGAAGTTATGTTTACAACGTGTTACCTCAGGGGTTGAAAACCAGTGTGGGTTCATTTTCGAGGGCGATGGACTTAATATTAGGGCCAGAGGTTAGGTCATATTGTTTAAATTTTGTTGACGATTTGGCGATTTTAACTGAGGGTGACATTGATCAGCATTTGTCTCAAGTGGACACGGTTCTAAGTAAATTGAAAGACGCGGGCTTCACATGCAAACTAAAAAAATGCGAGTTCGCACAAAAAAGGGTCAAGTTATTGGGGCATATTTTGTCTACACAAGGCTTGCAGATGGACCCGGACAAAATTGAAACACTTAAATTATATCCGTCACCCAGAACTGTCAGGCAATTGAGGGCGTTTTTGGGGTTCATAAATTACTTTCGGAGATTCATAAAAAATTTTGGAACGATAACGCAACCATTATACAATTTATTACGGTCTGGAGTCAAGTTCGTTTGGAGTGTGCAGGTGCAGAGTGCTTATGACGAGATAAAAAAACAATTCTCAGAAAGTATAATATTGAGTCAGCCATTGGCGGGAAAGACGTATTATGTTCAATGCGACGCCAGCGCTATAGGAATTGGGGGCTATGTTTATCAATTAGATGATTTGGGCCAGGAACGAATTATAGGGTTTTGTTCGCAGGCATTTAAGGGAGCTCAAACGAGATGGTCTGTCAGCGAACAGGAGATGTATGCGGTCATATACACTTTAAAGCGATTTGAGATATATTTGCGAGGAGAAAAAGTTATAATTAGAACTGATCATAAAAATTTGACGTTCATTAAGTCGTGGACTTTATTGGGGGCACGCGTAACTAGGTGGATTATGTTTTTGGAGCAATTCGATTACAACATAGAGTTTGTGCGTGGGGTTGACAATCAAATTGCCGACACGCTAAGCAGGCAAATAGCGGGTCATGGAGGTATGAATGACAGTATAAATGTACAGCCGGGAATATTCTGATTTCAGGCATCGAATACCGCAAGTGTTATTTCGAGTTTACGGGACATTGCGAGATTACAAAGCGAAGATGAGCGGTTAAATCGAATTAGCGGTTGTATCAGACGTGGAATGGTAGATACGGAAACGAGAAGGTTTGATAATTACAAGCTAGTAGGTGATACGTTATATTTTTATGTGCCGAAGCGGAACGTACGGTTGCTAGTAATTTCGGATTCATTACAGGAGGAACTAATATTACACATACATGAAGAAATAGGTCACTACGGCAGATATAAAATATTAGCACTGATGAAGGACAGATAATACTTTCTTCATATGAGTAGGTTGATTAGCACGGTGATAAGAAGTTGTGACATATGTCAAAAGGTCAAACCAAGTACTAACAATACCGTTGGTCCTTGTACACCGGTGTTGGCGGAAAAGTTGGGTGAGAAAGTTTTCTCGGACCTTTATGGGCCATTGCCCTTAGGTAAATTCGGATATCAATATATATATGTGATTCAAGACGTGTACAGTAAGGTAATAAAATGTTATCCAATGCGGAAAGCGACAGGTAGGAGCGTGCTCGCTTGTACAAAGAGATTTCATAGGGAAATACCTATCGAAACTGTAATTACTGACTCAGGACCACAGTTCATATCGAAAGTGTGGGAATTTGGTCTCAAACAGCTAGGGATTCGGGTCACTCATACGTCGGTGTATTGTCCAAATTCTAATAGCGTAGAAAGAGTGAATCGCGAGCTAGGTCGACTAATTAGAACCTATTGCGGTGGAAGTAATCGAAGTTGGGTCGACGTGTTACCGGACATTGAAAATTGCTACAATAATATCGAACACACGAGCACCGGTTTTGCTCCTAATGAGTTGGCGTTTGGTAGGCGGGAACCGTTAACTATTGACAAAGAATTAGGCGATGAATGGTTATTAGGTCATAGTGTGCGAGATACGGAACAGGTGCGGAATGTAGCGATAGGGAACTCTAAAATTTCTAGTGAACGACGTAAGCGACAGGCAGACAAACGGCGTAAGTTAGAAGTCTATCGTATAGGTTATTATGTGAAAAATAAGACTTTTGTGCGTTCAAATAAAGAACATAAAATCATGCGGAAATTTTCATTGTTGTATTAAGGGCCTTACGTTATTTCGGCCGTGGTATATCCGAATTGTTATACTTTAGTAGATCCGGTTTCAAATGAGATATTGGGTAACTACAATACTATAAATATAGCCAGGTATTATGTGAGGACGAATAAGGGCGTAGACAAATAAGATAGTGTATAAAAGTTATATAAGTAAGCTTTAGGTTGTAAATTTGAGTAACTATCTTATAGATTTAAGTATCTTGCATGGTTTAGAAAGAAAGGAAGAAAAAGGAAAAAATAAAAATTGTATATATATAGTAATACGAATTAGGATAAGGTGCGGGCGTGCGAGGTTGTATAGTTAGGTAGATAAATAAGATAAGACAGGAGAGAGCTCAATCGAGATGTGTAAATATTATATGCATAATTGACAGATTCATCGGTCTGTGTACATGATTTGAGATGTTCGTGCATATAGAGTAGATATGGACAAAGCATGGGTTAGCATTGTGGTAATGAGATCCTTGCGCCATGTTTAACTGAGATAAACAGTGCCTCAAGGTCTGGGAGGGGGCTGTAATGGAACATCGCTTAACGAATGCAATCAGTGTACAGTGAGAGTCGGAATTAGCTGTGTCAGTTCCTTTAACGCTTGAGTTATTGAGTGATTCGAAGTAAGTTGACAAAAGTGGCCATAGCACGTGGTTGGTTCGGAGAAGCGAGGTCAGGTCAGGTTTTTTTTGTCGCATTCCTGCGAAATGTGTAGGAATCAGAGCCGAGTTGGTTGCGCGCTGAATAAATTATGAATAACTAAATAATGAAAGGTTCTTATGGAACGATACGGAGAAAGCTAATGTGTTGACTGCAAATACACAATTGCGTTTGATTGGTACGATGTGGCGAGTTTGACATCACGGGTTTGAATATCATTCTAGTGATCTTTGTCTAAGACGCTAGCGGTCGGGTAGGCTTAATTAATTGCAACCGCTTATATAGCCAGCGATCAACAAATTTTGTGTATCGGCAATACCAAATGACTTGAGTGATAACCGACGGTTGATCATAGAAATTATGCATACACAAAATTGTAGACAGCAGGCCTGCATGGCATGTTTGATTGAAATTAGACCCTGTGTAGGGCAGTATTTGCGGGGCAAAGGACGCCATTTTTTTAGACATGTGGGGTCTGTAAATACGAGCGCGTGGGTGGGGAGGCATTCAGTCTCCACGTCAAACTACTGCGACACACGTCTTTCGGGAATTCTATACAGTTCGGTCTGCCGTTTTACGCGTCTGGAACTGGAAGACTTGTGATTGCGTGTTACAGTGGATTTTCGGGAGTGTCTGAAGCGCCGAGATATACCTCGGTTCCTATCCTTTAAATCAACCTACCCCAAATTCCAAAACAATAAGAACTTGTAGGTAATTGATCTGAGTCTGAGTCTGGGCTTGGAGCGACCCTAATTTCCTTTTTACTTCACCATAGGGTTCCTGGATTGGCTCTTAGGATATTCGCGGGCTAATCCTCTCCTCATTTCCTTCGTGTAGCGAGTTTTGAAATTCCCACACACACAGTTGTTAAACATACAAACACATTCAAATCATACTCAACCATTTTCGAGTGGTGTCGATGATGGACGTGGTATAACACTAGGATTTTAGACTAGGCTAGACAGGAGTTTAGTTGCGGCTAAACCTAGGTTGTCAGGGCATAGGGAGACTGTTTGATCGATGGGGTTCCGCGGATGGAAATAACAAATTCAGAACAAAGTATAAACGTTGTCCACTCAGATAACCTATCCTGTTGATATTTTGACATTTGAGTGTTGTCTGGGACGCGCGAAGAGATCAAATTACAGTATAAAGTTCATTGTTTAGGAACGGGTAGATTGTTTTGCTTTGCCTTGGATCGGTTTGGATTCAAGTTGCATCTTTAAATTAAATGTAAATTTCGCTGGAGTCTAACGTGTAGGCTGTGTCAAGTATTTATTTGCTGGGCCCAGTCGAGGAAGAGCTGTGGTTAGTTAGTTGCATAAATCGGTATTTCCCGAAGTATGTAACTTGCTGTGGAGTGGGTTAGATCTCCAAAAGTGCTAATGAAAACGTTTCGATAACATCCAGCTCAAATTGCGCAGAGTTGAAGGTTTCAAAACGTTACGGACCTTTTGAGGAAACCGCTAGTTCAAACCCATTTCGGAAAATCAAATCGCAATTGTGTAAACCCGGTCTATTTGGATCGTTATTGCCGTGAACTAATTATATAATTGGAACCACCACAAGCCGCTACTAGCGAGCACATGAACTATCATTGAGTACTCACGTCGTAACACTACGACGGATATCTATACGATATCCCAACCAAATATTATAAATTGTGGTCGACCACACGAAAAGAAGTTCCAAGCGCCCATATATACAAAAAATAAATGGTACCATCACATAAAATATAACAAAGATCGATCTGGCGCAAAACACCGCTAACTGACTCGAAATTCCGGCTTGCGGACATACTTGCTTTCTCTGTCTAACTTGAAACTCTAACTTCCTGAACCAATCTTCCGTTCGACTATTGTACGCCTAACGAATTTCTCAACGAACGAGAAATTCAGACTTATCATTCTTAACTTACAAATTTTACAGCTGAATTGGGACATCTCTTTTTGGGGTAGATAGAATAGACGATCATAGCTTCTGACAACGGTAGCTCGACCTTAGCTATTTATGCCGTTACGCTATAACCCAAATGAAAAGTAGCCACAATAACCTACTCTAGCCAGTCGTTTTTGTTTGCATACGCTTCGCTCCGGTCCGCTCCGGTTTTGCTTCTTTAACGTTTTAACCAAACCTATGACCCGATTGAAATTTAGCCACAATAACCTACTCTTGTCAAATTTGGCTGTTCTCTGCATGCACTTTGGAGTTGCTTCTTCTAAGTTCTAACTGAACCTATAATCCAATTGAATTTAGCCACAATAACCTACTCTAGCCAAAGTAGGTGTTCAAAGATTAACGAAGCAAAACGGAAAATAGTTGGCTGGCTTCACGAACTAGATAACGACGACACCGAAAGAATGATAGGAATTAACAACTATAGGTAACTAACTCTACGTCTACATTATATATTTATAAGTATATATTACAATAATCTACATAACAAATACTTTAATGTTATTAAAAAATTATAATGATATCATAAAATAGGCGTAAGAACAGTAACTGACTACTTTTATATTTTTTTCTCTTTTCCATAAGTGTTATTTTTTATAAAATAGTAATTGCTTTTGTCTTACAAAATTGTGTGCGAATTTGAACAAACTATCAATCAAATGGTAATTCTGTCTACAAGCGCCCACGACACAGGCTGCGCCTAGTGTGGGGCTACCGTAAAAACTACTGTGAAATTGTGTGTTTCGATAATAAACATTTTGCAATTTGAATTTTTAACATTTTGAATTTTGAATTTGAAAAGCGACTCAAACGAGAGGAAACTTTGTTCACTGACGCGAATGCAAGCAATGAAAGCTTAAAAGGACCAGATTCAAGGACCACAAAAAATAATTAAACAAAGAAAAAAGCAAGCAATTAATGAATGAATTTGGCTTTTGGTTGCTAAAAACTGAATCTTAGTAAATCTAAAAGAACACATTGAAATAAGCACAAGTCCAAAAACGCAAAGAAACAAGCTTGTAACGCAACAATATAATCAAAAACAGCTTTATTACAATATAATTCGGTTTAATGCACACTTTCATCTATGTATTTTCATCTTACAATAAGCGTACAACGAAACATAACACATTTTGAGGTTATTATTGCAAGTTGTGTTATTGTGTGTGTCATACAAAAAGCAAAATTTTATAGATTTTCAAAAAATCATATTTGATGTGTTTAAAATGACCCAAATTGTCTACGAAAAAATCACGAAAGCCTTAGCGAACCGCCCGTTTTCTAAAGTCTAGCCAACAATTAACAAAATAAAGAGTGAAACCTCTTTATTTTGTTTATTGTGTATTAATAAATATTAAATCCAATCCAAATAATTGAATGTCGTCGGATGTCCAGCCCATTGAACAATTGATGTGATTGAAATATATAATAAGCTGTTTTCCCAATTGCTGGATCGGCAGAGATGGACCCATTCCTTGGCCCACTCCTTTACCGGACCTGACCCCAATGGACTTTTTTTTAAAATTAAGTTAAATTAATTAAAAACGTTCAAATCAGTTGGTAAAAAAAAACTATTCCCTTCCTCAATCTGGTTAGTAGGTCTTAATTTCAATAATGTGTAAGGTATCTGCGCGAAGTATACCTTAAATGATAGAGAAATAGCGAAGCATGTTTTTAAATTATTTGAACAAAAACCTTTCAGAGTTTTTTTTTTATTGGGTGCGAAAAACTTCAAAGGTCTGTAAAAACTAAGTCTGAAAAACTAAGTATAACTCTTTATTTTTATATCTGCTACAAATGAGAATGAATACAAATGAGATGAGAATGTTTAATATGTGTTTTATAAGAATTAAATTTATAATAATCCAATTATTGTTTGATTTCGCAGATATTCTCGATCAACTATAAAAATCTGGGAATTTTCGCCAGAAAAATAAATCATCAACAAAAATAAACTTGTAAGACTTTCCCATAGACATCCTCATCAAAACTTTTGCTGTACGGAACCTTAAATCAAAACGTGATCTTTGTTATATTTTTTGTTTTTGTTAATTATTCAAAAAGCGGACCCCCTCTTTAATTAAAAGTGTGACATAGCATAGTCCAAATGAGAACCTCGTCCTTTTTGAAGTCGTTTGAAAAGAAAAGGAGAAAAGTTTTGCTACTCAGCGTAAGATGGCGCGCATTCAATTGAACATCGCCAATTCCATGTTCATCCTCTCGAAGAGTATATTGGAACACAGCTAGTGTTGTACTCAAATAAAAGGTTCACATCGACTTTTTAAAATTAATGGCTAAAGTCCAAGAAAGAAAGCACATATCTGGGAAGCCTCACCATTCTCCTTCTTTTATAGCTACTTGAACAACTTATTTTTGGTACACAATTTATTCATAGGTACCTAATGGTTAGTGAATACATCAGCTGATAACGATTGCGCTGGCGTCTATCGATATTCGATCGATGCTAATCCGTCACTAGTTGTAATGGTTGATGGTTGCTGTAGCTAGCTTCGTAATCGCAACTGACAAGTAACCTAAAGAAAAGACTGATTTTGTATCATTTTGTACTATTTGTACGTATTGAATCAGATAGTTAAAATTGAAATTAGTGGCTGCAGAACTTCTAAAAGTGAGACTATCATTCCGGTAAGTTTTAGATGTAACATTTTAAGGGATTACTACAAATAAACTATAATGCGTAAGTCCGGCCGATTTCGTTTTTGGAAATTGGTTAGTTTTTTCGTTACTGGTTCTTTGTTTCACGGATTTGATGTGATTTCATCGATGAAACTGCTATACATGTTTCCAATAATCACTAGGAATGTTTGATGTTTGCTTTATGTACAGAATTTTCGCCTTTATTAGTTTGCAGTGCCACATAGGTAGATCACGGGCTTTGTTTATGGGCGGTTGCCGGCAACGACTAGTCTCCAATGTCGGTCATATATTTCTTCCGAGTCACATCTTTTTCCCTTATGGGGTGTTAGAGGCACCGGGTAGCCAGTATTCAATACCCCATCATCTCAAATAAGGGTAAAAAGTACAGTTTCAAATATCACTATAATTACAATATTTTTAATTCGTTATTGAGGCCAGTGAGCGGGACAGTGGGCATAGTTACGATGGGTAGCCTTATTGCTGTTTTGTGTATAAACAAATTGGTAAATAATAATAATACCTTGGAAACTATTTACACATATTGATCTAGCCCCAAACTAGGATTCCCTGTATCTTGGGTACTAGACAACTAGAAATGTACCATACATTTCTTTCTTTTCTATTATTTTACAAATAGAGGTGGCAGGATATTATCAATCCAACATTTTTTTACTTCAAGTGTAGAGATGTAATTTGTCCTTCAAAGCATTTCATCATTTGATGGTCAGTTTACATAGCTAGTCAGCTGTAAATAATGGATGACTACTGATAGTGAATATTCTGGTATATTGTTGGGTGTGTGTGACCAATATATTGGTACATATGGCATGGTTTGAATGGGGAAATGCCATGATGATGATAAGGTGGGACGCCCGCTGAACCAAAGACACATAATGTTATAAAATATTATGCTATACCTTGATAACCTTGATAATACCTTGGACATTATTGACACACATTGATCTAGCCCCAAACTAGGATTCCCTATATCTTGGGTACTAGACAACGATACACATAAGATAAACAACCATGACTAGGGTACAAACATCCATTCTCGTCAAACAAATATTTGCCCCCAATATTTGCAGGGTCACTGCCGACTCGGCTATTCGGGTCGTCAAATATATATTGTGTTATGTAATTTTATTATCAATTTGTTTCATAATTGTAGCGCTATTATAACGTTATGATAACAAAACTCTGTTGTGTGTTGTTTAGATAACCACACTGCTCACGTGTGCGATTTGTGAATATGATGGACTATAATGATGGAGTGTGGGCGTGAAAGAGATGCCCTATAATGTTATGATAAAGTAATTTATAACATTATGTTGTGTATAGCGCTAATATAGGTAGCCCCATAAAACTAAGATAATAATGTGAACTTTAATATTATAGGACGCCATCCATCCCCAAATCTTCTTGATTGCTTAATGAACTCTTGACTGTGGGGACCATTTACATCTCCTATTATCATTGTATTATTGACTAAAGAGACTATACATCTCTGTTATTTTAATTATTTTATTATGACATGAGACTCTTTACATCTCTCAGAAACAATAATTAAGTACTTTTTTTTTTTTTTCTGATAATATGATAATAATACCAAATGTTCTGTAAAAAATGAAATGAAATGACATGTGAAAGTGCCCTTGTGGCCTATTTACAGAATAAACGTTTTGAGTTTTGAGTTTTTTTGAGAATTCTAGGATGTCGCCAAACTTGATGTTTGAAAAGCTAGGTGTATATTTAGTTTGCAATGACATGTCACCACCCCTACCAGTGTTGCTAAGTTTTCCCTCCCATGGTACGGGAATGCCATGGGAGGAATGTGGAGGGGGGAGGAGAGGGGGAAGGGAGGTAGAGGGAGGGGGGGAGCGGAGAGAAGGGAGGGGGGGTTAATTTTTGTTTGGACTTTTTTACATGACTGCGTGAGCGAAGCCGTTACTTTCATATAAATACTCCTGATGATATACATTTGTTATTCAACAAAACTTCACTATTATATAGGTCACTTAACTACTGTCTTACACTTGGTATGGTACGCTTTCATGTCACAGCTTTATGACAACATACTTTCACCGTTTCCCAGTTCACCAACTGACAGCGAAATCATCAACCAGATTATTGCATCTTTCAAGACAAGAAACTAATTGGAACATTTGCGCCCATAAAAAGATTTTGAATAGGTACCTAAAATAACATACATTAAAAATAATAATGAAAATATTTTTTAATGAATTTGCTCGTATCACGAAAGCATTTTGCCAACTGTATGGAATTTATAAAATTTTAGCTGCTGGGCAAGTCTTATTACCTACCTTTAAAAAATAATACTTTTGTTTTCCCCTCTTTCTGAAAAGCGCATTAAATTTTACGACCAAGTATGAGAGATACATATGCGACCCCAGTATGTAATTGTCGGAGCAATGAAGCAATTTACACGCGGTGTAATAAGGGTGCGTGCAGACCGTTCTCTTATAGAGCGACTGCAAATATAATAATAATTTATTAAAGAAACAAGTTATTTATTTTACTTATTTCATTTACTTCCATCCTGACTTCGCTGCGACTGGAGTATCGGCCGTGGATACGACGGCGGGAGTGTTGCGAGGAAGGCCCTACGGTGGGGTAGCTATTCTGTGGCGTAAAACCGCGTTTGATAAAGTAACTGTTATCAATTGTAAAAGTGTGCGATTGGTGGCTATAAAGTGCGAAGTGGCTAGTCGGTCTGCTATGTTTTTCTCCGTATATATGCCTACGGACTCGAAAGAAAACCTTCCAATCTTCACTGAATGCCTATCGGAGGTGAGTGCCATTGTTGAGGATAACACTGTGGACAATGTGTACGTACTCGGGGACTTCAACGCTCACCCTGGTGAGTTGTTTTGCTATGAACTACTGCAATTCTGTGCTGACCGGAAGTGGATCTGTGCGGACATTGAATCACTAGGTATTGACTCAGACACTTATACGTATATTAGTGACGTACATGGCTGCTGTCGATGGCTTGATCACTGTGTAACTAGTAGTGTAGCATATAAATCTGTTAGTAAAATTGAAGTGCGTTATGATGTGTCATGGTCAGATCACTTTCCCTTGCAGATTGAGTGTGATTTCACGGTTCTTTCACCTAAAATAAAAGTAGCGAATCACACTCCATCTCATGTCATTTGGGGAAATAGAGACGCTGCACAAATAGATATGTACTATAACGTATGTCATAGCCGTTTAAGAGATATAGACTTTCCTCCAGAGCTGAGACACTGCGATGATGGAATATGTACAAATACTGATCACAAAATAATTATAGATAATTTGTATAAACGCATAGTTAACGCATTGAGCGAGGCTGCTATCGGCAGTTACATAGTCAAAAATGTTAATAATAAGAAGAAATACATTGTGGGCTGGAACAAACATGTAGCGGGGCTCCATAGGGAGGCTCGACTTGGGTTTCAATCATGGGTACTCTCGGGAAAACCCGCCAATGGTTCAGTTTATGACAATATGAAAGAGACCAAAAGATTATTGAAAAATAAATTGAAATGGTGCCAAGATAACAATGAGCGTATCAAAATGGACATACTTGCTGCTAGTCACGAAGCTAAGGACTTCAAAAATTTTTGGAAACAGACAAACAAGCTGAGCCCCCGGTCGAGTCTGCCTCTGGGCGTGGCGGGTCTGTCTGAAAATATCGACATTGCCAATATGTTTAAAGAATATTTTAATGTAGTGCCTGCAGTTATGCCAACCGCAGGCACTGTAGTGTCAGATGCTCATACCCGGCGGGCAGTTTCAAGCCAATACACTCGCTTCACTATTAAAGAAGTAGATAGGGCGATACGTGGAATGAAACGAGGGAAGTCGCCGGGACACGACGGGTTGAGTGTTGAGCACTTGAAATATGCTGGTGCACATCTGCCTAGGGTTCTTAAGATTTTTATCAACGCCAGTATTGGACACTCCTATCTGCCTGAGGAGCTAATGAGAACTATTGTTGTACCTATCATTAAAAATAAAACAGGTGATGCTAGTGACAAAGGTAACTATAGACCTGTATCACTGGCCACTATAACGGCAAAGGTGCTGGACAGTTTGCTTGACAAGCAACTTGATAAACATCTAATCTTGCACGATGCCCAGTTTGGTTTTAGGAGTGGGCTGTCTACTGAAAGTGCCATCATGTGCCTCAAGCAAACTGTCCGGTACTACACAGACAGAAAAACGCCAGTGTATGCCTGCTTTTTAGACTTGTCCAAGGCGTTTGATTTAGTTAACTATAACATGTTATGGAAAAAGTTGGCGACTGAAACTGGCCTACCTGATGAGTACATTGATTTGTTCAAATATTGGTATGGCAATCAACGCAACGCTGTCAGGTGGGCCGGTTCATTAAGTCAAGAATACAGGTTGAGCTGTGGAGTGAGACAGGGGGGGCTGACGTCTCCTAAGCTGTTCAACCTGTTCATGAACAAATTGATCGGGGAGCTCAGCGACACCAAGGTCGGATGTTCAGTCGGCGGCGTCATGGTGAACAACATAAGCTATGCTGACGACATGGTGCTGCTGAGCCCCTCGATTCGAGCCCTCAGGCGGCTACTGGACGTCTGTGGGTTATACGCCGAGTCGCATGGCCTAAGGTACAATGCCAAAAAAAGCGAAATGCTTGTATTCAAGGCCGGCACTAAAAACCATCTTTTGTGCCTCCTGTCAAATTATGTGGCATCGCCCTGAATAGAGTCGCAAAATTTAAGTACCTAGGGCATGTGGTCACGGAGACACTCACAGATGATCTGGACATGGAGAGAGAGCGCAGGGTGTTGTCGGTTCGCTGTAACATGCTGGCCCGCAGGTTTGCACGGTGCACTAAAGAAGTGAAACTTACACTTTTCAGAGCTTACTGTCAAACCTTCTACACCTGCAGTCTGTGGGTTCGCTATACGCAGAGGGCCTACAGCGCTCTGCGTGTCCAATACAATAACGCGCTGAGGATTGTGTTGGGGCTGCCGCGATACTGCAGCGCCTCATCGATGTTCATGGAGGCAAGAGTGGATGACTTTTTTGCCATCTTGCGTAAGAGAGCAGCCTCTATGATGAGTCGTGTTCGCGGCAGCTCGAACGGGATCATCAGTGCGTTAGGGGATAGGGTCGATAGTCCCTTGCTGAAACACTGGATAGATGTGCACCTATACAAAAATAAAAAATAGTTTAGGTTACCTGTGTGTTAATGTACAAAATATTTTGTCTTTTTATAATTTACTATGGATGTGTACCTATCTGACAATAAATAAATAATAATAATAATAATAATAATAATTTACGAACCAAGTGGCTAATACTCTTAGGTACATACCTACATGGTACTGGTATTCAAATGAGTGATTCCACCAAATCTATGTTCATAGGATACATTGTCACGTCTGTTAGTGACGTTACCTGGAAATATGTTATGGGTTTCATAACTCTCAATGCAGAATTTGTATCATTCCACAATCTGTAGAATGTACGCACCATAACACGCACGCGCGTCCCATTTGCACCGATTAAGTGCAGGCACTTCTTCACAATCTCGCCAGCCAGGCCCATCAGCGCCTCTTACCACCACACCTCCCTTTTATTGTGTTTACGTTGTTTGTAAACAAAGAACCGCGTGGTATTTGTAGTGTTAGGGTGAGCTGCAAAACTTAGTTTATTTGTTACGGTAAACCGTACAGCTTGTAGTGACGTTCCCTAGTAAATCATTATATTACTAGTGGCTCTGTGATTGACACTTGACCTAGCGAGCGATAACACGTACAAACTTATGAATGCACCTGCTTACGTACATGGAGTATGAAAGAAGCCGCACCAATAACTATGTAAACTACATAAACCCAACTGATTGACTTTTTACTAAAATTATATAGCCTGTTACTCTCACCGGTCTCTTTAATCCAACGACACCTCATTTGTTAAAATCCATCAAGCTGTTTGGAATGTAGCGGTTTTTTATATTTTAAAACCCCCACATCACCGCTAATTTGAAAAAAATCCAAATGAATAGAATCGACAAAAAACCTTAATAAAAAAAAATATATATTTTTTAAAATTATCGAACTTGCTCACAAAATATCAGTAGTCAGTTGAGAAATGCGGCCTGATAACATCCGGACATACGAAAGAATTTTTGCCCAATTCTGAAACGGAGACGCTTCGCCCGCTCGGTCAAATACACTTTGTACAAGTCACAAGTTTGTACAGCCACAGTCACAAGAAATCACTTTTTTAATTCGTTATTCAAACCGCCAGTAATATTATTATTTCGTTCGCATGATCTTTCGGGCTCATCCGACCGAGCTTTCTGTAAGAAGGTTAATTAGTGCCATTGATGCCATCGCGGTTTATTACAGAACATGCCTTTCAGTTTCAGTCCCTTCAATACGGCTAAGTTGATGAAGCTATAGAAATCGGGTGATAAATAGCAATAAAGCCCCTGCTCCGAAATAAGCCGTAAACGTTCAAGGAAATAATTCCTTCCTCTAATATTCTTTTTTTATCTCTATATCCATTCAAACCAGCTGAGGCGTAAAATATTTCAGTTCTTTTGTTCTTATCCTATGGTTTTTTTCTCATTTTAGTTATACATAGCTCTAGGTACATATTCTGAAGCTTAAAAGGTTTGGTCCACAGATAGTAGCCTGTGAGTGAAGTGCTGTTACCAACTCGACATAGTGATATGATAAAGTTAATTAAGGCTTGAGCAAAATCGCCAATGCCATTGAGACAAAGAAAACAAATACTTTGTAAATAAAATAGACTAAACACATTTTTCTACTTTTTCAACCTTACCAACCATGATCCTTCATATAGAAAACTTATTTCGTCTCCGAGCGAATTTCCACATAGTTGAAAATGATTGATTATTATTTAAAGTGTAAAATAATGTAACATATATTTCATAGATACTACCTTTGCGCAAAGATTCCCAGATTTTATCCACCCTTACATGTACAACAAGGCCAATAGCTTGTGATTTTTGAAATCGCAGTTGTTTTGAATTTTAAATAAAATGTCAAAAATGGCTTTTGTCCCTCACTTATGTTATGATGCCTCTGAGTTGGTACTGGGTGTGCTGCTATTGCAGCTACTACTTATGTGTTATGTGTCAGTATATCTTACATATAAATGTTGTATGTAGTACTTTAAGTTTTTTTAAAACTGCACATGTTTTATTTCTTTTTATACTAATATTTTGGTTAATATACCCACTTTTACCTTTTTGTAGTTGTATTGTGATAAATAAAAACAAAAAATCATTATATATGTAAACACTGTACTTAGCTAAATTCCCATCTGTTAACCATATTACGATACCCACGATGCAGGCTCTGCCTAGTGTGGGGCCACGGTTAATTTGATATTTGTAGCTTTTAATGTCATTTTATAATGTGTTATTGTTAATTACTAGCATAATTTACCTCTTAAATAAACAATTCTTATTCATAGATATGTAGTTCATCGAAGTTCGTCTCTAATGAACTTTGTATGACATACAATTAACCCACATTTGTCTGCCAACTAGTGTTGCCTACAGTTGAAGATAAAGAAGCATTATTGACGCTTGTTCAAGCCTTAACTCCTCCTCAATCTCCCGCGGACAATGGCGAGACGAAAGCAGGTCAAGTGCGTAAAGCGCGTTCAGGAAATATTCCGAACGGAAAGTAGATATTCTCAATTTAACACCTCTTCTGTTAGCTTTCAGGCGATACATTTGTAAATTGACAAATAAGGTACTCATATTTTCTAGCTACATGTTTATTTTTATTTCTATAGATAATTTATTTGGGTTCGATGGCCAAAATTGATTTAAATAAAATCAGTCAAGTGAGAGTTGGACTCGCACACAAAAGGTACCGCGCCATCGTATAAGCAAAAACTCAAAAGATACATTGATCTTGATAAGTGACCACCTTTTTATTGCGTGTTCATTACTTTATGCTGTAGCGGCAACAGAAATACGAATTCTCAACCTATTACGGTTCATGAGATACATCCCTCCGCTAACGGAAAGACGGACAGCGGAGGCTTAGTAGAACCCTAACAATCTGATGTACAATGAAATCGTGTTGACCTCTGAAAATAACCGCGTTAATTTAGTGGTGACGTGTGACGGGGAATATTAAATGCGTGTTTGGGCAGATTGGCGGGGTCCCTGTTCTCCGTCTCCCGAGTCCCGGCGTGAGCTGGGCGGGCGCGGGGACAGGGGCGCGGGCGGCGGGAGGGTGGCACATCCGCCCTGCGTCAGTCGAACGCCGCCGCGTGCCCGGCTGGCAGCCGACCCCTAACACGATCCTTTCTGCTCTCACCAAAACGCTGCCTGAAATAACCACGCTTGTGTGAACAAACCTTTAATTGTTATAATAATAATACTATCTTTATCTATTACATCGTATTTTATTCATTTTTTATTGATGTTAACAAATTGCATACATATTCTAACATATTCTAATTATGTTCAAAAGTTGTTGTACACGACCTAACAAAAAAGTTAATAAGAGCAAAGCTACTTCGGAAAAAATGGATCTGGTGAGTGAACCCGACACTCAAGGAAACGACGATAAAGTTACAGTCACGAAAGTAGTTCAAACTAACTGTTATTCTGAAGATATATCAGTGACTAAAGCGGAGTCCGCGCCTGTCCGCGATGAACCGACTTCAAACAACAAAGTTCTGGAATCCAAACTCTCAGAGGTAAACTGTCGGACCGCTGGCACATCTGCTGGTAATGAATTAAACAAAGATATAACAGAAGAAGATGACGATTTCAAAAACATACTTGACAAAACAGATCTATCAAGGAAACGATTCTCAGTCGATATCAAAAGACCTCGACTAGACTTCAAACGCTATTCGGTTGATTTCCGCCAAGACTCTACTACTCTGGAAGAGTTAAAATGTCTGGAGTCGGAGCTGACCCGAACCAATGTCAGCGTTAGGCCTGGCCTTCGCCGAAAATCCAGCGGGATTTTGAAGTCTACCAACAGCAGCAACGGATTCGATCAGCAGCAGATATTGAATAAGGGGGAGTCGTGTTCGGAGGATGATGACGACGTGTTTGAGCGTCGAGTGTTGGGTGAGGATGGGGTGGAGGGCCCGCCTGCTACTCCGGTGGGGAGAGACGAGTTAGCACTGAGGAGGCATCGGTTCTTCTCAGACCTTGTGAGCGCTGCGCGTGCGGCCGTCGAGCACAGGGTGCGTTTCGACCCGCTGGGACCGGTTTTTGCTGACAGCGGTAAGACCATACACTTAGCAGAACACAACATCCTTCGTCGCCTTGATGTGGAAGACAAGGATGTTTTCCGAACATAAACATTTCATTAGATTTTCTGTGAATACTCAGCGACTTATTGCCTTAAAACTCTTTAATATTAACGCCAATTTCATAAACGACTCCTACTCATCTTGTAAGTTCATCTTCCGTCTTTTCCCTCCGTAACTTTACCAAATTGTTTACCTCGTCAAAATTGTGCGTTCTGTAAAAATCGATACAACTGGCTTTCATCCAAGTGGCGTTCGCTGCCGGCGGCGGTTCTTTGACCTAATACGGTACCCGCAGCCTCCTCATTCACATTACTCTACGAACTTGGAGAACTGCGGTAGATTCATTTCACAGTTGGAAACATAAACTAGATATTCCGTATATCTCGTTGAGTAACCAACCGTCAAATGCTAGTGATACCTAAAATGTTGATTAACTTATTTGTACACGGCCGAATGGTTGGACAATTACAGTATTCTTAATTTCTAAGAATCTAAAAGAGGTCTGGTAGTCAAACAATGGCTTCCAAAGTACTCTCGTCAGTGCTGTTGTATAGAAAACTAGTTTTGCTATTTTAAAAAAAATAAACTTGCTGCTCTACTGTTTATTGTACTGGTTTTCAATATCAAAATAAACTCGTTATACCCTAGTTTCTATTTTAAATATGCGTATGTCGCGTAAAATATGACTGCAGGCTGTGATGCTGATTTCTGAGGCAATATTGTATAAAAAATTACGTTGAATATTTGATCCTTTGAGGCCTTTTCACAAACATGGACACAATGTAGGTCTACCTACACCACCAATACTCTAACATAAGATTTCGTTTCACTGCGAACTACAAGAAGAGTAATGCAATCATAACAAACCTGCGGCTTCCCATTTGAATACTTAACATTAATTCAGAATTACCTCACTTCTTATCTCAAACTCAAGGGGCGTCAATCTTTCGTGGTCCTTTCGAATTTTTTCTTATCCTGTAAACTGAATCATATCCAAGCTCGTAATATTTTTATGAACTTTTTTGCGGTCTCTTGTTTTGGTCGTTATCCAGCTTTAAGAGTCTTCACAAAATGTAATACCCTTTTTTGCAATCCGGAGCCCTTTTTCGTTACTGTACGTGAGAGGAAATACTTGTAGCCTCGAAATCTCCATCGGGAATTTTGTTTCACAATAATATCGGGAATTCTGAAAGAAGGACGACTTAACAACACTTTTCACAAAAGAACATTGCGTCACGCCTTTTCCCATACGGGATGGCAGATGCACAATTGTGCCCACTTTTAGGCAGTTATTTATTACTCCGTTTTGCGTGACAGGGGGCTAGCCCATCGCCGCAGATATGGAGTAATGAAGATTACCTCATGTTTTCCATCCCCATTAGAACAAATAGATCACATTGTTAGAACCTTGTGTCCTCGAGATAATATTGTGACTTAGTTATGAAAACTTAAATAATATTATATATTATATTTTTCTCGCATAAATAAACAAATTACGCTAAGATTTATTAGTATAAATCGAGATAGTTCGCGAAAAACATGTTTTAAAGAGTTCGTGGTTTTTCTTGATAAATTGGTCAGGAATTTGTCGTATTTTGTGAATGAAATTTTGGGACTATGTACATCGCACTGAGCGACAAGAAAGTTCAATGACTTCATAACTTTTTATTACCTTGGCTGTCTCAGAAGTTTATTTCAAGTTCATGCAAATGCAAATTAGTACGAGCAGCTAATATGTTTTTACTCAATTTGAGTATATCGTGCACTCTGCTTTGTTTTGAATAATATTAATCTCCAAAGCTCCTGAACTCTTAAGTGAAGTTAACAGTATGAATCGTAAAAATATCCTGCTGTCTGAATTCACAATAAGATTATCCGCAAAAGTTTGGAATAAACATTTCAATTTATCCTCCCCAACTATAAAATAATTTAGATACATGAATATTTGTTCGAACGTGTTATGCTATCTGTTGATGAGTCACTGATGATTTTTGATTCGTCATCTTCAATAATCAACATCAGTCCATTTCAACAAGAACCTGCGTTCCAATATCATATTCCACACAAGATACTTTCGAATTAGTGAAAAGTAGGCATTGCCTTAAGTAGGGCCAGCCTAGCGATCCTCATTAGGATAATTTGTAATTTCTTGCCATTAGCAAATTGCACAGCTTCGTATAATAATACTTACTTACATAGAGGCAAGAGAGAGACGGTGAACAGCCGGCTAGTGAGTGGTGATTAGTATTATGTAGTGAGTGAGTCATGGGAGCGTATCCGTTGCTGAGTGCTGACTTCACCACCAAACCGCGCCCGAGCAGTGTCCACAGTCGCTTGCGCATCTGAACACGCGCCTGCAATATTCATTCTCAATCCAATCTGACAGCTGTGGGAAAACATATCGCAGTGATTTTATTGTTTCCTCAAAGTTTAGTGTCGTGGTCTTTTGTGCTAGCTGTTTCTCAGTAAGTCATATTTTTCTACTATGTTTCGTATAGTTGTGAAGTATTTTATCCGAGAGGCGGGTTCGTGTCATGGACGGCATGTAGATCGACGGATGCAGTCAGTATGGTAGAGGTGGTGTTGATATCATTCATAAGCTTAGATGTTCTGTTATGATATGATGTTCTCATGAAGCTTAGATGTTTGGGCATGACAAGGCATTAGTCACGAACTGTTTTTTCTTATTTTTTTTTATCTGTTTATTTTTATTGTTTTCTTAGTACAAAAAATGACTATGTCACCCTCGTTAGGGTCAACTAATATTGTGAAGTATTTGGTTAAAGACAGCCTAGGTTAATACACGTTCGGCTGATAATTAATTAGGTAGCCATTTGTAGTGTCTGATCCTGTTCTCGTGAACGCATCATGCTGTAGCTATATATGTATACTTTAGTAATACTTCTATCACCCATCAGTTTTCTTTGAACCGTCTCTAACTAGGTAAGAAGTTTCTAGCCTGTGCGATATTCGTCTTTCTAAATTATTATATCCGCTCTAGATGTTGATTTAGCATGAATGTTTATGTTATCTATCACAACATACATAGTTAATCGAGTACTACGGTCTACTGCCCCATGGATTATGCGGATATGCATCAACGTATGAACTGTATTGAATCAATTTAATTCGCCATTGTTGAAGACCTTACCTGTGGAAACTAATCGATTCATGCCAATACCATTATAATCCCTTGGGCCATCCTTAAAACGCCCGTATTTGTTGATTGACCTCAGCATATCCGGAATACTCGCCAATTTCATGATGTTTTGCTGTTCTATATTTTTAGAGAGTTTTGTTTGTTATATCTCAGCTGTGTTATTGTGTTAAACGCTCAATTTGGGGTCTCCAGCCCCACGGATTGAGTAAATCTGGCACGACTCCCGAGCGTAAATAGAACGAGGAATAATCTAAGACCGCGTTCTATGACGGCCGCTATATATTCAACTCATCCGCGGCCTTGACACGCCTCTCTTTATCTCAATGATCTCACCTCAAAAAAAGCAATCCTATTTGTTTATTGAACATCGTGTTTTATTCCACCTGCATCGAAGAATCCAGTTTATGTATTTCTACAGTAGCGTCTTACGAACAACAAAAAATTGTGAGCTTTTTTTCATATGCAAATTTAAATACTATTGAGGTCACCTCCTAGGTTGGACGGGTGATCGTTAAAAATGTATGTTGGTCTTTAACACTGAAGGATGGCCGTGGAACGTGCTGAGTGGTGGCAAGCAGGTGGAGCCACTAGCCAGGCAACTTTACCGCAGTACTTGACACTTTCTCCAAGAGAAGCTCTAGAGCTTTCGTGTGTTCTTAAAAAGCTTCTTGTGTTACCAGCTAATTATTTACTAACAAGGGGCGCTATACCTAGCTTTTACCAGAAGCATGTCAAGCATACACAAATCATGCTATCTATATTAGGAAGCCGACAGTGACGAGTTATCAAGATCAACGGACATATGGCGACCTAGCATTAGCGCAACAGATGGTGAACTCTCGTGAGGTCAATAAACTTGACTTCTACTCTCGAAGAAGTCGCTGCTATTTGCGTATTTGATAAGACTCGCGAATCTTATTTAATGTTGTTTTGTTTTTTGTTTGTTTTTTATTTATTACTGTAGTTATTTATTTTTTATATATTTATAGTTAGGAAACGTAATGTTTTGCCTCTTCTCTACATTGGACACCTGTAAGAGAAGAATGGCGAAGAAACTCCCACAGATTTACTTTTGGTCTCTTCAAAAATTGGTTGTGTTTAAAACACAAAAAGTACAATATTCATTATTATAAATAATAAGCAGGAATAAATAATTGCAAAATTATTAACAGCGAGTTCGGTGTTGAGACAAATTGACCCCATACAGACACTTTCATTGCCAAGTACCCACCAGGCGGGTTTTATCAAATATTGTTCGCACGCCGACGACCCACCTCGCGGGTGTAGACTATATATAGCTCATGATGACTTTTACCCACGCCGCCGACTCGACTAGTGGGTCCTACCATACTCGGCTAGCTAGGGTTGTCGCTCACTACTTTCTAATGATAAAATAAAATAATTAATTCATAAATTTACGCGTTGCTTCTTTAGTTTTTTCAAATTCTTATTTGATCCTAGTTTTTAGTTATATAGTTCTGTGCCTCGACACTAGACGACGTATACATTCATATACAGTGAGTAAGCCCCGCTTGCCCCATTTTGCTATACAACTTAAAACGTTTTGAAGTTAATAGGTACTTAGGCGATAATTCGAAAATCGAAGCGGACTTTGGGAATTTTCGGCATAAACCTGGATGACGTCAGAACCCGCGAGGCGAGTCGGCGGCGCTCGCTATTCTATTTGTAAATGCACCCGCGCGTCGGGTGCTAAGCTCTGGAATACGTTTTGCACACCTTTTGTGCTTTGCACCCGACTGGCGAGTCTTATAAAGTACTTCAGCCAACTATCGCAGTTTCTGGATAATGTTTCGATTTATTGGTGGTGGCTAAAGTATTAAGATTACTTTTTAAAGAAATTGACAAACTAATGGTAGTTAGTCAATTTATTTTCGAAAATATAATGTATGTTCGCAATAACCTTACAATATTTTCCAAATTTAGTGATAGCTGTAATGTTAACCTAAGAAATAATCACAGACTAGTTGCGCCCCGGTTTAGACCCGCGAAAATTAGCAATTCTTTCAAGATTCAGTGCATTCTCTACTGCAACGAGATATCTCCGGAGATTTTGAAATTGCCATTTGAGCAATTTGAAAACCATGTAAAAGCGAATTGGTCAAAGGGATATTACAATGTTCAAGATTACTTAAAGACTCTGTGCGTTTTCAATTATAAATTGCTCGAAAAACACTTTTCTGTCATATAAAATTAGTTCGAATATCCGCTGCCTTCACAACATGATAGGTACCATAGGACATTTAAAGTAACTGAAATAGACTAGCCTAGATGTAGCCACATCCGTGTTTTGTCTTATGTTCCTAATAGCGTTAGCCGCAGAACTCAATATACCAGCTAATTTATCTATGCGGGGTCCACACTGCAATTAGCTATCAAAGTTTATTCTGAGAAACCGTGTATCATTTACTAATTCTCATGTGTTGCTGTGTAACACTTAAATGGTCTCAACTTGCCTGACATTTGAAAGTGATTATTTGATACAGTTGGTTTTATCAGCGTTTGAACAATAAATTATTAACTGTGAACCAATTCAAGGTTAAAGTAAAGTTGTTAGATTATTAACATCATCAAAATATTATTTTCATCTTTAAATTTTGAAGACCAGTGAAGTATCATCAGCAAACAACACAATGTCAGTCATTTACTCCACCATAAAAGTCAGATCGTTAACATATACCAGGAATAAGAAAGGGCCTTATGTGAAACCTTGTGGAACGCCAATTTTTACACTCGATCCATCAGATTCAACGCCGTTGACTTCTGCCTTTTGAATGCTATTGCTTGAGTATGATCTTTGTGTCTATGATGTTGTCATCAGCGGGGATCCTTTTGGGGATGAAATGAGCTGAGCAAAATTAAGTAATTGTACCCCTTTCCTACGAACAGATTATGTCGGTATATATATATATTTTCCGTGTCAGTATATAACATAGTTTTTCACAGAAAATATTTAAAAAAAACACAAAAAGCCAGTTGTAAAAAGTTGGTCCGGCATTTAAATTAAATTTAAATATATACCGTATATATAAAATAAAACCGGTCAAGTGCGAGTAGGAAGTCGGACCCGCACACGAAGGGTTCCATACCATTGTACACGGAAAACCATAAAACGACAGTCTTTTGTACGAGTAGGTTAACTTTTTTTTTTTTGTAATATAATATTAAATACTAGATAGGAGTATATTCAAGGCCGTTCATAGAAATTTTGAAAAAGAGTTTTGTACATGTAGTATATAAGTATTGAACTATGTACTCAGGTTAACGAAACTCTGTGCTCATTGAAACCAGATGTGGATTGAAATTGAGTAACTCTTATTTAAGGAAAAAAAAAACAAGAAAAAATAATTATTATTTATTAAAATTCGAATGAGCAATTATTAATCGTATAATACGACCTTTAATCTGTAATGTTCACAAATTTGACACTGCTAAAATAGTCCACAAATAGTCCTAAATAGTCCACAAAGAAGGAAAAATAGTCCACTTATAGTTTCGAAGTTATTACTATAGGTTGGTGAGGATTACAGCTGACGTCAAGCTTTTATCCTCATCTCTCTTGCAAGCAAATGGAAGGGCCTATCTAATTGGTTTAGGTTTCAAAAAATAGTCCAGAAATAGTCCACATCACATGCAAAATTTCAGAAATAGTCCTTCAACGATTCCATAGGTATTAAGACATCTTCGTGAGCTTGCTTGCAGCTTGAACATTTGATATCATCAAATATCTCCGGACCGCCCACGACTTTCAATTTGAAATTTGTGCCAAAAAATAGTCCAGAAATAATCCATCAAAACAATAATAATTTCCACCTGGTTTACTTTGAAGAAGTGCTTTCAAAATACAATGTTTAATATACCATACTTTTCAATACACATACAGACGTGTAAAAAACCACATAAGGGTGAACCCTAATAAATCGGTTCATACCGGTTGAGCTCAGTGGTCAAGTGATTTCATGCTCGCTTCTCACACAAGAGATGCGTGTTCGAATCTGTTGCTGACCATTTACGTAGCAGTAGCGTGCACAGGACTTTTTATAGGGTTGTAATAACATTTATGAAAAAACTATGTACCGACCTCAAAATTGGTTTCCGGCGGCTACAGACAGACTTCGCGCATGACGAATTTCTGCAACCTCAGATATCCAGTAGTTAATCTATTGGGGTGAGCAAAGCCCGCCAACCAACAATATTTACCGTACCGTAGCAGATGCTGCACTGAAACTGACTAGTAGTGTTAATTTGATTGCCGGCATACACCGCCCTTTCCAAATAATGTTTCCTTTCACCGCATAAGAAAAATTGTGGAATTTCGTTTTTTCACCTTATCCAAGCACACATCCTCTTTACATATTTCAAATTCATTATAATTTCGTATTTCCACTTAGTTCTCATACTCACAACTTAAAAATTAATCAAACAAAAACAAAACAAGCTAACACTATTTACGAAAAGAAAACTTTTGAGAAATAAAAATGGCGCCGGCCGCCAGCCGCCAGCCCAGCTGTTCATTTAGATGGAATAAGATACGCTAACCAACATGAAATGTCGAACCTTCTTTATTACTATTATGCTGGTCGGGAGTCATCGTAAATTATGCAATGTTGCTTGCTCCGCCCCCGAGCGAGTGGCTGCGAGCGCTAACTAAACTAGTAGGTATAGTCCGTTTGTACAAAACATAAATCTGACATTTGTAGTGAAGGGAATAAAAGAATGAACTGCCGAGAAATGATAGAAGTGAATGTTGAATGAACAAAATTTATTCAGGAATTTTATCATATGAAATATCATGATTGAGTTTTCAATTGAGTTTCAATTGATTATATTGATTTCACAAGCTGTTTTATAATAGTGATCCGATATTTTGTATAAAAAAGCTATTTCTATTGAATTTTTATTATTAAACATGAAACGAAATAAAACCAACTTCGGGTTTGCTTAAACATATATCAATTTTAAAACAGTTACTTTTAATTGATTAACAACAAAATAGGTAATTAATGAAAACAGATTAACTATCTCATGCACACATATTAACAAGTTAAATAAATAAATTAAGAAATACCCTGCCTCGTGCGTGTCATATCAGGTACAAAGGTCTTCGTTTATTGCCTTACGTTAATTATAATGATGATAAAATACTTTAAAAGCAGTTCTTTTTTCATAATCTAATAAATGGCGCTCTGTTCGCCCCTAGTTTTTTTCTTTCGTGTATGATGAATATGGTAAATATGGATGGTGGTTTCAAATTGAGATAAATTATTTATCTTAAGTACGTCTTACGGATGTTCTAAAGGTGATGGAAAAATCGTGAGGAAACCTTCATTACTCCATAGCTCCAGGAGCATTGAATCACTGGTTAAAAGTGAGCACAGTTGTGCCTCTTCCAGGCCGAATGGGAAAAGGCGTGACGCTATTTATGTAATATTATTTTGAAGATATAAAAAGTGCGTGATTGTGGGGTGCAAAAGGGAGCATGTCCAGTGCCTCTTATATGCCGATCATCAATATTGGTCTTGGTCTTATTGACATTCACTTTAATTCATGAGACATACTCTCATTTGCATTTTATCCACCGACGATACAAGTTTGGCTTGATAAGAATCACTCCTGTTTGCATCCCTCTATCACACACTTTCAAAATATTTAAACAACTAATCACATTAAACTCAATACATCACGCGCGACAGAAAAAAAATGATGGCGTGACCACATTAACGTTTTGGAAAAAAAAAATTGCTTAGATTTCTAATTCAACCGCTGCAGCTATCCAGTGACTCAGTATCAAAGTCACTGTTTTCATTAACATGAATTATAAAGGGTGCGGTCGATTGGTCGGTCGCCGTGTTCATTAGTCCATCGAGCTCCATAATTTTTTACTCCTCTTTAATGACGTGCTCGATACATTTGGTCCACGACTCAGAATTTATTTTTCTCAAGCCTTCACTTATCAACTCCTTAACTTCCGCCATTTTAAAACTTTTGTTGTATTTGCCAACATGACCCTTTGCAATAATATGGCGGAAGGCGTAATGTTATATCATTTTTTTTGGCTGCCATTTCGTCAAAAACTTTTTTCTTGTTAGGTTGTTAGGAACAACTCCTATTAATTTTGACCGCTTTGACCTCCGCTTCGTCAAATATTATTTGTTTTTCCTGCAGCCATGCTTGAATATCTGCCTTCCGCCAGGTCATGTTAGGCACTTTTTCGGTGAGTCTGGAGTGATAAGGTGCGTTATCTAAGACTGTGACCGACCCTGGTTCGACCAAATCCGATACGTTTTTGAACCTGTAAAATAAAAGTACTTACTCTCTCTTTTACTGCAAATAGACAAACAAAAATAATAATTTCAATACGCTTTTCACTTACCAGTTTTTGAAATTGTGGGCTTCCATTTCTGCATGGTAATCCCACTCTCTATCTGTCTTTTTTGCCTCGAAAATCCACTCACCGCCTTTTAAAAACCATCGGTGCTGGCATAATCAAGTATGGTATAGCAGATAATCAAGCGTTTTCCTTTTTGAGGGTTTTTAAGCCCAGTTGACAGCTTGTCGACTGCTTGTAATGTCATCGTCAACCCATACATAGTTACAATTGTGACCTGTTAACAAAAAAGAACATAAGTAACAATTTATTTATTTATTATCATCAATCTAACATAATAATAATGAATTTTGTACCTGCGTTCAGCCATGTCATATCCGTGTTATAAATCTTCCTATTTTGTCCTCTGAAATCTTTGATTTGCATGAAATATTTTCTTCTCCAGACCGTTAAATCTGGTCGACATAAGAGAATACTTTTTCTCGACCTTTTTGAAAACCTGAAATTGAGCTTTTTTAAGATTTTGTAAAGAGTCAATCTTTTAAACGATGGCATATCCTCGTCGTTCTTAATATTTAATATTTTCCTGTAATTTGTCGACGGTCGGCAACTCATTGTTGAAATACAATTGATGAACTTTTCTTCGTATTGCCGAAAGTTTGAACTGGTCCAGATTTTCCACGATATCGAATTTTTAAGTGGATACAAATTTCTGCTGATGAGAATTTCCCGTTCATTCATTGAGGATACGGTGCACTGTTTGCACGGAAACGCCAACAATTTCAGCTGTTTTACTCGTAATTTCGGTTTTGAGTGGATATGTCGGGAATGTCTTTTCAACATATTTATATATGTTAATCACAATCATTTTCTCATTGGATCCCATATTAACCCTTTTTCGTTTCTTCATAGGGGAGCTGAGAAACATCAAGTCACTTGGATTCCAGTTTATAGGATGGGAAGGCCCGGGAGTAGGCTCGGAATCACTAATTTTGGCATCGGCTCATTTTGAATTTCTGTAAAGAAAAAAAAAGTTTTTAACACGCTGTAAAGCCCCGTGGTCTAGTTGGTGGGTTGTTTCACTCCTGCGTCTCACGCAAGTGATGCAGGTTCTAACCTCGGTCCTGACCATGGTAGTATAGTATTCAGCATTCGTAAAACCCTTTCACCAACCGGCTCTGAGCCGGGGCGTAGTGAAGTATGTCTCAATCTTAATCGTAATCGGGTAAAGGTGCCCCACAAAGAAAACTTGCACAAATTATAAGTTAGCTTTGATATTCACTATAATCATGTCGGACGAACCACGGAATTAATTAAAGACAGAGCTATGCATCAAACTCCTTTTCTTTGTTTAGAAAAGAAAGAAAGACTGACGCATAGCTCTATCTTCCAACGCTTGTATTGTTAAGTCGATTACTAGACAACAGCATAAAAAATGGACTCAACAAGATGGCGAGGAACAAAATGGCCGCCAAGCATTTTTCGAATTAGAATCCAAATACGTAACTACCTACACAATATGTGTGCTCTTCCTTGATGTGTTAGGCATGAAATGTAAATATGTTCAGTAATAAAAATAGATACTTGACTTGACTTGAAGATTAGATAAATAAAAAATGTATGCCTAAACTAGAAGAGCGATTACTTTGACCTCTTGTACTTAACAGTGACTTTCATTGAAATATTATTAAAACATCCCCTGAAAAGACCCAGACAACATAACACACAAAGATAATATATTTTTTTTACTTACTTTCCAAAAATCTATTTCCAATAGCTCAATCGTGTGCAGGTTGGAAGTCCTTGATGGGTAGCCAAGGAGTCGTCAGTCCGGAAGAATAACACAGTCCATAACACAGAGCAAACACGAGTCCAAAAGAAAGCCAGGTTTTTAAAAATCAAGGAGCAAAAGAGCACACCCGTAACGTACGACATCAAGCTTAACACAGAGACGAATGAAGCTTTAAATTTATGGCAATAACGCTATATTGCAATGTAATTTTTTACCAACTTACTTTTATTTTCTGCGAATAATGTTAAAATAATTAGGTAACTACCTAAACATATTAATGTAGAAAATAAATGATGGCAACATTTGTAGACCACTGCGTTATTTTTTAATTTAAATATTGGTATAATAGCTGGGTCCAGATTGAGCGAGGCAGCCTCACACGAATGCCCCTCACGCGAATGAAGCGGTGAGGCCGCCTCGGACCTGCGTGAGGTTGCCTCACGAGCAAAAGCCGAGCCACGGTGAGCCTCAGCATGTCCGAGTCATCCGCCTATTTTAATCGATGGTCTGTGTACTCACATAAAATTATACAGATAGCTTATTAGAGAAAAAACATACAAAGGCGAGCTTATCTCTAATATAAGATTTCTTCCAGCAAACCGTGAAGGGAAGGAGATGAAGATTATAGGAGGTAATGCGTAATGACCATTTTTAGAAAAAAAAAATACTTAATTTTCTCCATACATAATTTTTTGCAATATTTTTTCCTCGGTAAGTATGCACCCTACAGACTTTCTACATACCAAATGTTGTTTGTATAGATAATACCTGTCCTACAACAAATTCTCAGATCAAAATTCCGAGTTTAAAAAATTAAGGTACCTCTTTTAGTATTTAATGGAACACGGTTTGGTGATCTGTTATCCATTCTGGCTGTCATTTCGAATTAATTAGTAGTAAAATAGGTGCGTTTTTGGTAATCGTTTTAACACGAGCCTTTTTAAAGTAAGTACTAAAAATGATGATTAAGTTGATCACAGTGTTTTTAGTGCAGTTTTCTAAACATTCGCATTTGCACATTCCTTTTGCATTCGCGGGAATGCAAAAAATATGATATTTGTGACATTTCTGATGTATACAGACAGGTCAAACACATAACCTTCGCTTCGCTGCGGTGGGGTTCAAAGAAAGATAATAATGATGTCCGAGTAGATAACGTTCTCAAAGCTAAAAAATAATTCTAAAAAAGGTTCCTAGCTACCTCTGTCTATGAACCTAAAAAAAGTTCCACTGTGTCACGTGGTACGTGCCTGCGATGACAAAGCCTCGGTGCACAGGAACTCGGTATGTGGTAACGCCGTTTTTTTTTTTTACATATTTTAATAACACAGCCTTCGTTGCCGTGTATTTCATTCTTTCATTAAATTTTGTTCTATCATTCACATTCCCCCTTCACTAAACGTAATGTCAAACCAAATGTGCGTAATTTTTCTCGTAATTAGAATTTTGGGAAATAATGTTATTTAATTTTTTTCATCAAACCTATATGTGTCTATAAATAGGTCTTTAAAAATGAAACCATTTTTCCTCAAAGTAAATCGTTAAAGAGACAGACTCTTCCAAAGTGGATTTATTTTTATCCCCCCCTCTAACTTTTAAAGTAAGAGAGTGAAAAATCTAACAAAAATATATGTCGTGTAATAAACACTTTCAACAAAAATTGCGTTGAACAAAATAAAATAAGCAGTTTTTAAGATATAAAACATTTATTGAGTTTATATTCTACATTTGGTATAAGGAACCCTAAATGTGCGAATTCCGACACGCACTTGGTCGGTTTTATTACCTACTTTAGTCATGTATGCAGTATTATTTGGCATACATTACATATTTTAATCAAATCATAATAGAAGTTTATGTGACTGAAACGTAATGGAGGGCATCAAAACCCGGAAGTGGGTTTATGAAACGAGCAGAAGTCGTAACGGTTTTTGGACGCAGTAAAGAGGGTTTATGATACGTGTGTAGATAAAACAATAAACAAGTAACATGTGTTTGGGATACGCAATATTCTAATTGGTATAAAAAATAAATTGCACCATCGACAATTAGCTTTTTGTCTCAGCAACGATTACTAAGTAATTCATGATATAAAATATTGGTGACATCTATTTCGCAATGATATAAAATATTTGGTCTAAAATTAACCTCTTCTTCTTCTCGAGTCGATGGACAGAAGGCCGCAACTGCAACAGCTCGCTCAGAAGCCTTGCGTAGCTCCTCGTCCGTGCAGGTTATCGGGCACGCAGGGCACCCCGTCATGTGCGCACTAGTCTGCGTCGGGTGACCACAGACGCACTCCGTGTCGTGTTCAGGAATGATTCCCCACCTCGCTAGTTTAGCCCTAGACCTCCCCACTCCTACCCTGAGCGTTTTCCAGATGGGCCAGCTAAGATAATATCCATCAGCCAGTTTCTCTTCTACGCTGGTGTTTGGGTTTGTGGGGTTCAGTCGCGACTGCCACTCAGAGAGGCGTGTAGCTTCAGTGGGTTAGTGCAGAAGTTAAATTGTACTGACTGCAGGAAGCTTTTTCTGGAGCGCAGCCTAGACCGCGCTGGAACGTTATTGAACAGGGGTTGACGCCCGCTTGTGCCTGTTTGGTCCTCTCAACCGAACTAGAGACGGATCTCCGCACCCCGGGAGGAGCAATACCCGCCAGCTGGTACAGCTTACCAGTCAGTGAAGGTTTCAAACGGCAGCCCATTATTAAACGGCATGACTCGTTCAGCGCCACGTCGACCAGCCCAGCGTGCGTCGACCGTTCCCATACAGGGCAGGCATACTCGGCTGCAGAGTAGCACAACGCCAGAGCTGTGGTGCGCAGGGTGGCTGGCTGGCTTTGCTGCCCAGGACGTCGCAGTCAGCTTTAGAGCAGGATGTTGCGTGTACAGACCTTTTGTTGGGTATACGCGCAGTGCTTCTTCAGCGTCAGGCTTCGATCCAGGGTTACTCCCATGAATTTGGGGAAACTGTTGTGGGAGTGTTTTACGTCTCGCCTTGTGATGTTGAGTTTCCTTTTAAGCGTACCTATTCCGGAGATGGTAAGCGCAGACTTCAGTTTTACTAGGGTTTGGTTTGGTTTCTCACGCACCCTTTCTGGCGCGTGGGGAGTCAAGGTCAGATCATCGGATCTCTTCCTGAGGAAGAGCCTCTGTCCACTCCTGTGGACAGGTCATCGGGGGGGCCCTCACGGGTCACTGGTCAGGTATTTAGAAACAGAATTAACTTTAAAGGCTTTTATATATTTTTATGGTATTGAATAAAAATAAAAATAGCATCATTTGTACAGTATTTAATGGAACACGATTTGGTGATCTGTTATCCATTCTGGCAGTCATTTCGAATTAATTAGTAGTAAAATAGATGCGTTTTTGGCAATCGTTTTAACACGAGCCTTATTAAAGTAAGTACTAAAAATGATGATTAAGTTGATCACAGTGCTTTTAACGCAGTTTTCGAAACATTCGCATTTGCACATTCCTTTTGCATTCACGCGAATACAAAAAATATGATATTTGTGACATTTCTGATGTATACAGACAGGTCAAACACATAACCCTCGCTTCGCTGCGGTCGGGTTCAAAGAAAGATAATAATGATTTCCGAGTAGATAATGTTCTCAAAGCTAAAAAATAATTCTAAAAAAGGTTCCTAGCTACCAGTCATCACCACCCCACTCTCCTCATTAATCTAGCTAGGGCATTCATTGATCAGACAAAAATAAAATCAGGGGGTGCGTAAAATTTCTATTAATACACCTTGTAAGTGAATGAAAAATAAAAAACCGGTCAAGTGCGAGTAGGACATCGGACCCACACATGAAGGGTTCCATACCATTGTACACGGAAAAACGTAAAACGACAGTCTTTTGTACGAGTACATACCTATTTCATTTTTAAATAATAAAATATTAAATAAAATAAGGTAGGACTACATTCAAGGCCGTACATCGAAACATTGAAAAATAGTTTTATGTATGTAGTTTGTAAGTATTAAACTATGTACTCAGGTTAACGAAACTCTTTGCTTACTGAAACCGGAAGTGGATAGAAATTGAGTAACTAATTTACAGAAATAAAATCAAATATGTTAAAAAACTTAATGCTATTTATGATAATTCGAATGAGCAATTATTAATCATATAATGACAAGTAACTAAGCACAAAACTCCATCCTCCAATTAAAAATATTTTCCGATAAGATCGGGAGAGTCAATTTTTCACCGTTATACAAATAAAACAAAATGGCTAAGAAAATGGCCATACCAATCATTTCTTCTATGGGTACTTCTTTTAATTCTTGAAAATCGGTATGTTTTATTATTTGTTCCTGTTACGGCAACAGAAATGCACATTCTGTGAAAATTTCAGCTCTCTGCCTATTTCGGTTGATCCGGTAGAGCCCGGTGTCGGACGGACTCGGACGGACGGACAGCGGAGCGGAGGTAATAGGGTCCCGTTTGGCACCCTTCGGGTACGGAACCCTAAAAATGATTCGCTAGCAATCATTGACAAATTGAATACGTTTTTTTGAAATGGTTACCAATTTCAGAATCGATTAATAAAGCCTAATGTGTTGTAGTGTAACCATTCATTAGAATTGTCATAAGACGCTCATTCATTGGGTATAACTTTGAAAGGTGTAAGTGTTATACTTCTTAAGGAACTTGAGTGTCAAGTTGTCAGGTGGCTCGGGTTTTTTTGCTGACCAGTGTTGCATATTTACGCCTTACAATTATATTTTTGTTTGATCTATGCCCTAGATTCCGTAATACCGTAATTTTACTAATTTGATATATTCTCATGACGCTTAGGATAATCATCTAAATGCTAGGTCATCAAATGCAAAGCTACGAGAACAAGAGAAATTTAATAAAAAATAAGTCCATAAGAATTAGCCCTAGATTGCTCAACTAAATATGCAATCATTGCCAGTTTCCAACTGTATGTTTATTATAACTAGATCACTTAATAATTATCCTTCGTGGTTTACGAGACTACCTTCTTGTTACATTGCTACAGCAAGCTGTAGGTGACAGATTCATCCCTTATTTTACGAACAAAATGTCTGATTTATCTGTTCAATATGGCTTATCTCGGTGGGGTGGGACGTCGTTAGTGTGGTTGACCCTCAAGCTAAATGAGTCTGCACAGCAAAACCTCAAATTTAGCTGAGTGCCCAAAACCTCAGGCTCGCTCTCATTCGAAAAAAAAACCTGCGTATAAAGGTTGCTATAGTTACTTTACTTTCAAGTTTTGTAGTATCGTCGTTATATCATTGTATTTGTAAAAGAGTAGTATTATTAATAATAATAATAATAATGCTTTATTCCATAAAAGTTAAAGGTATGTTCCTGAATCCAGTTTTTGAATGACAAAAATATAGATTTTGCCTGACAAAACTACTGAATTGCGCTACAAGCCCACTGCTTCGCCCAGAAACTCTATATTCAGCCAATATGCGATGGTTGATCCATTCAGTAATTTTGTTGCGCAATTCAGTAATTTTATCGCGCAATTTAGTTTATTTCGCTAATTAGTTTTTTATTCCCCTGTTTTATTATTCCTCTTTTTTAAATATTGCTTGAAACTCATTGAGTAGATCTGAAACGTTGTATGCGATGTTTTACAAAATTATACTGTCTACATTTAACACTAGTTAGCCACGTCTTGTGTAACGTTAAAGAGCATATTCGTGGTTTACAGTAAAGAGATTAAGTTACTAGTACTGCGGTCTTGTGTCCCCACACAATATACGTTACCATATCTGTCCTCTATCTGCTATACTTATAAAAAATGAATCGCTGTACGTTAGTCTTACTAAATCTCTAAAATGGCCCGATCGGTTTGTTAATTTCTATTTGGTTTTATTCTTCTCAGTCCAGAGGAGGTTAAGATAAAAATAAAATTACGAAAGACGCAAAGAACTAGTTATAAAATCGAAAAAAAATTGTATGGAAAGTTGAGCCTTCCGCTAGATGGCGTTGATAGCCATAGATCTAGCATCAAACTCCTTCGTCATTGATTCATTTATTTACTACATTCAACCTCTTTGATAGAAGCGGAAGTTACGTTTGACAGCGCGATGCATAAAGTTTGTAAGCAAACAGTTTCGTTAATCTGAGGTGGGATGCGTATTATGCTCAACAACGGGCCGATAATGTCGATATGGATTTCAGAAACCTATGAATGTGCCTCTAAAATGATTAACTGATAGTTTTATGACGGGGAACTATAAGAATACGAAAAAAGCGTTGCGAAGCCGCGCCAGGGCAGCTAGTCTCGAATAAAACACACTGAAATTCGAATTTTATGAGTCACCAGAGACGCCTTTAGGTGCCTTGGGCTTTTAGGATAGTAAATAAGTGAGATGAAATTTCGTACGTTGTGTGTCTTAGAGATGATTCCGTCGCTAGGAATTTGTATAATATACTTATTTATTTTACTTATTTTACGATGGCGAGGGATCTACTTATACTATGCCTTTAAGTTTATGAATATTCTACCAAGAGCCACGTCGGACTATACGTTTAGTGACATTAGCAGGTATTTCATAGTAAGAGCTCCGAGGTCTACCGGGTTTCACGCGTGCTTCTCACGCAGGAGGTGCAGGTACGAATCCTGGTGCTGACCATGTACTGATGAGATAAGTACCTAATTGATCTTATACGGACGTTCTCACGGTGATGGAAATCATCGTGAGGAAACCTTTATACTCTATAGCTGAGGCGTTGGGATTTTTATTATTAAATAACTGGCCAAAAGTGGGCACAATTGTGCCTCTGCCACCCCGTATGGGAAAAGGCGTCATGCTTTGTAATGTTATGTTATGTTAGTTACAAGGTTTTTAGTTTTCATTTTCAGTCCTTTCGAGGATACTTCATTCATCACCCATGTCTGTTTTTTGAGTATTGCTTGCAAATTATGCTATAACTGTAAACAATATTATCTACATCAAAGTACCCCCTAAGACGTTCAGGTAAAACGCGGTGTCAAACTTGTCCCTTAGGTAAGGGCTAGTCCTGACCGTTCTCAATCCCTCGAAGATATTAGCCTCGAGATATGACAGATCCATTTCAAAATGGATCTGTCGTGGAAGGTTGTTTCTTTTAAGGGTTCCGTACCCGAAGGGTGCCAAACGGGACCCTATTACGAAAACTCATCTGTCTGTCTGTCTGTCCGTCTGTCACCAGGCTGTATCTCATGAACCGTGATAGTTCGACAGTTGAAATTTTCACAGATGATGTATTTCTGTTGCCGCTATAACAACAAATACAAAAAAAAAACAGAATAAAATAAATATTTAAGGGGGCCCCCATACAAAAAACGTAATTTTTTTTGCTCGTTTTTGCTCGATATTGATAACGGCAACAATATTCACAGAATATCTAGTTATATATTCAGTTTAAAAATTGGTTGTTTGTAAAGTAGGTTTACGATCGAGATGTTTACGTGATAAGCCTCCGCTCGTGAGGATTCCGCGTGACAAGTTTCACGGAATGACTGGCAGCGCTCGAGATGAGACGGGAGATCGGTCCGTCTCTCTCTCGTTATAACTGCGATCGCGCTCGTGAGGTTTTTTTGGTGTGACACAAGTTTCTGAACATGTCACCCGACTAAAACGATTTTAAAGACGTTATCACGTCAAAAAGATAAATAATTAAATTACAATTAAACAAATATTTAAAGGGGGTCCCATACAATAAACATGATTTTTTTGCCGTTTTTATAGATAATGGTACGGAACCCTTTCGTCCGACTCGTACTTGGCTGGTTTTTTATTTCTTTAACTAGCAGTTCCCGCCCGACTGACACACAGAAAGACCAAGAGACGATCTCTAGATATTCAAAAATTCTCCTTTTATCAAAAACTTAATACCAGTCTTTGATACTCAATAATTTTATTTATTTGCTAAATAAATTATCGCTGAATAAACACTATGGCATAGTTGTTGCCCTTATTTTTTTTACGATAAAAATGAGTGGGTTTATGGCTAAGATATTATTAGTAAGTGTGATACCTAATTCATTTCCCATTAACGTAAACACAAAGGTTCCGACTAAACTGAACTCAGATGAGCGCACTAAATAATTCTTCCAGGCGCTTGACGCAAAACGTAACGGCACTCAAACCTCCGGGCCTCGATCGATGTAACTGCTTATACCGGGTGTTCTTTAAAGGACTGATTGTTTTAACTGGTACATTACCGCGCTCACGCGCCAGGCATCACGATTTTGTACCTTATGCCATGTTAATAAAGTTCAAAACCTATAACGGAAATGGTATTTCAAGAAATGCCATGGTAAATGACTTAACCACATTTACTAGTTTATTTCCAAATAAACCAAGGAAAAGGCAGAGAGTAACAACAAGCTAATTCATTGACCATAAAGTAACGGTCTTGTTTTTTATTTTTTTTATCGCGATCAATCAATGCTAGCAGTGGCACCTAATCTGAAAAGCTGATCGCAGTTGGCGCTGGTGTAGTATGTATCTGTCAAAGTTGTCAAATCTGTATGTTTTACTTTACTCTGCTTATAATTTAAGACCATCTATACTCTCTCCAATCCTTTATTGAACTTTCGACATTTCTTTATTACGTCAGTATAAGACATATATTTCGTTGCAGATGTCAAAAGTGTTGGGTTGTTTATCCGTCAAAAAACCATTAATAGAGTGGACAAAGTATAACCTCACTCTTGGTTAATTTTGCCAGCGTCGACTGTATTCGAAAGATCACGTGACGTGTTTTTGAACCCCTCAAGTCCATAATATTATAGATAGGCTTATGTTTAAACGATTACCAAAAACGCACCTATTTTACTACCAATAAATTCGAAACGACTGCCAGAATGCATAAATGTCCACCAAATTGTGTTTGGATAAATGATAATCAAACTTCTTTTTTATGTTTTGTGCACTTAAGTTTATGTTTTAACTATTTTTGTTGTTCTTACATGTTCAACCTAACACGAAGGATAAAGGGGGCTTCGCTTCGCTCACCCCCTTTACCCTTCACCTAAGCTACCGCAGTATTTTGCCCTGATATTTTTTGTAACTTTTGGTGTTCATTTATCCATTTTGGGTAGGAAAAAAATATTTTGGTGATCATTATATTTGTTGCCTTATAGATAGCTAGTTCTATTACATTATACTCACGTTCATCACTTTCAGAGCTTGTACAAGACTGCATAGTGTATGCTGCAATCATTATTACGTCATGTCATGTGTTAGGCACTATACCGACCTGGGCCTTGCATGAATTTCTAAAAAACCGGTCAAGTGCGAGTCTAAATCGCGCACGAAGGGTTCCGTACCACCGTTCAATGGAAGCGATGGTGTGGAGTGAATAGTTTGGATTTTACACAGCAAAATATTGTTTACAAAGTTATTGGTGCGGTTACTTTCACACTCCTGTACGTAACCAGGTGCATCCATAAGTTTGTATGTGGTATTGAAAGAATTGTTGTATGGGAGCCCCCTTAAATATTTCTTTTATCCTGTTTTTTAGTATTTGTTGTTATAGCGGCAACATAAATACATCATCTGTGAAAATTTCAACTCTCTAGCTAGCTAGGTTCTTGAGATACAGCCTGGTGACAGACGGACGGACGGACGGACAGCGGAGTCTTAGTAATAGGGTCCCGTTTGGAACCCTTCGGGTACAGAACCCTAAAAAGCACCCGCCGCGTGAGACTACTCTCGTAAAAGGATTTTGGTGCTTCCCTGCTATACCGCCTGTTTACTTGTCTAGGCTCTGTGAGGGAGATTGCGGCTAATGTAACTGAACCATATTGTTAGGTAAAAAGTATAACAAAATCCTTGAAGCCAATTTGTTGTTTTTATCTGCGAAACTCTTTTGTGTATCGATAAAATTTATCTCGCGAAATCTAAAGCTGGAACATCAGCCGTTGTATTATGGAGAGCAAGACTTATTTGCTGCATAGAAGATATATTGTTTAATATAAACATTGTTGTTAAGTCTAATGAGAAGTCAATACTGCGAGAGATTTCCACGGATCTTGCAATTTTATCTCGCCGGCCGCCGAGGTTCGGAGAATGCAACCCAAATAGACTTGATTCATTAAACACATTCTTCTTTTAAGCAAACAGATATTAATTGTGTATCGCTTGTATAATCAGGCAGCTCATTTAGCTGTTTATTCAATATTGTATAGCCTAAGAACCCATCGCCGCACCCTCAATCATAAAATCAAAATACAAATAATAAATGTAAATACAAATAAATGGCTGAAATCTAAAGTATTTTTACTAAGATGTTTGCAAGCTCGGATTCTTAATGAGATTGAATATCTTATCGTCATTGTAAAATTAATGTTCATAATTTCATAATTTATTTATTCCACACATACAAAATGTCTTAATGGTAATAAAATGTAGTGTTTACAAGGGCGAGCTTATCTCTAACAAGATATCTCTTCCAGCAAACTAGGTAAGGATGGGTTGATTGCGGAGCAGGGGTAGACCGGTGTAAAGCATAAAACATAATATTATACTTTATAATGAGCCGTTTCTGAAAGTTTGCGGTTCTACTTCGCTTAGATTATTTCGTCGCTTTTGCATTGCTAATAAATAATTGCGAGAAAAATGTACGTCTCGCAAGTTCTTTGTAAGGAAACTGCGGTTAAAAATACAAATCTGAAGACTGCCTAATATATAAAACAAACATTCACGCTTAAGAAAGTCAGTTTATCTGGGAGTTGTTGTTCGGATGTTGAATGTATTTATTTATTTATTTATTTAGGACTGGCTGTTGCCCGCAACTTCGTCTGCGTGTTCCTAGGAATTATCATTTACCGAGATAACGTTACCCTCCTTCTGGTGCAGTGGGATAAAAGTATCCTTTATGTTAATCTAGCTCATAAACTATCTCAGTGCAAAATTTCATTCAAATCCGCTCAGCTGTTTTGATTTGTGATTGAGGCACAAACACACAAAAATTCAAAAATCGAAAAATACATACATACATGCAAACATCTAAACATCGCTACTTTCACATTTATAATATTAGTTGGATTACAAAGAGATAATACATTTTTCTTAATATTACACCTCGGATGGACTCGTGTTATACCGCCAGGCAGACATGCATGCTCATAATTTCTTTATTGCATACAAATAATTCGAAAAAATGCAAGATATACTTTAAAATAGAGTACAAAGGCAAATTACTTGCATACGTTTTAATGTAACATAACCTTCTATGTATTTATTGGCCCAAAGAAAAAAACATTCTTAGAATTTACAGTATTCGTCCTTTGAGTAATATTACTCAAAGTATTCGTCATACATTTATCGTTATCGCCATCGTATCTTTTAGTTTTGTTGATAATGACACTGAAATCGTGTACCAAAGTAAAACTGTTATCGCTTGTCAATGCGTTTGTGACTGTTGTGAAGTGTCCATCCAATAACAATGGAGGAGTCTACTGGTAGCAATATGCGAAATCTTATTGATATGTTTGAATCTCGTGTCTCGGTGGAAGAAATCGCAGCAGGATCGTACGAGTCGCCGGATGATATTGGAACTGGTATGAAATAAACACTGCCCTTTAATCAATAAACTACACTCTTTCCTGCCTTTATCACATTATCGCACGACGGTCGGTGACGGTGTAACCACGCCTACGTGCCCATCATTTTGTGATTTTCCCTTAATTCATCGGATTATTTTTTATACGGTTAAAAACGGACAGTTGGCAACAAAATTGTATTAATAAATATATTTTATATCTTGTGACATTCTTACTAAAAAAATGTTTCATTTTTTAACTGATTTAAAAAAGGGGGAGGGTCTTATTTCGTCGAGCTTTTTTTATGTATGAACAATTTCTCTGAGACAGTTGAACCGATTTGAAAAGTACCTTCCGATTGGTCGCATTGACATCAGGTCTCTGGAGAAATCAAGGGAACTCTTCAAAGATAGACCAGGTATAAATAGGTAGACCAGGGATTTTTGTATTTTTCATAGTAACTCGTGCATTACGCTCAGGAAGCCTAATTTTGCTAAGCGGAACTGATGACGAAGACTACAGATGTCCACCGGAACTTCTCTACATCAGGTACCTATCCCACTGGTTGCGATATGATAATTTAAATAAGGTTGGTCAGTAATGTACAGTTCGCGACAGGTTGGGATGGCACTCGGGGAAGACTTGATACAAGTGTGTCTGTCGCCCCCCAGTAGCCGTCCACTCCAGACTCCATTAGCATATTAACCCACAAAACATCCCACTGTGATCTTTGAGGACGATAGGGAAGCCACAACCTTTCATAATTTATCATTTCTTCTCGATCGCTATCTAACCCAATAGGTATTACTCGAGGTAATGCATAATGCTGATATGGAAGTGATGGTGATGTACCAGGAGAGCTTCTCAACAATTTATCAACGTCAGTCAGGACTAAGTAGACACATATGGATATGTTTTATAACAAATAGTGTTTATTTAAAGTTGCTTTTTCTAATGTTTTACTTGATATTTAAATTATCAATGTAATTCTGTTCTCAGCAAACAACGCATTCCATTGTTATGACGTCGTACCTATCTCATTTACTCCCTTACAAAATTATGCAAGTAAGAACGAGATACAATATTTTCAACATATTTGTTGTTGAGTAGTTCTCAGATCAATCAATCAAGGTAATATGGAATGGGACGCAATGGGTGGGTTGAAAAATGAGCCTTAATTAATGTATTTGGAAAAATCATAATTTTTAGTCTTAGTAGATATGGGTATGTAAATGTATCGTGGATTAAAAACCTTTTTCATCTCTCCTGTTCGGAAAGTTACTTTTCATGGGTTAATTTAAATGGTAAATAGATAACCGGGTGGAAAATTGCTTTTTCACACCTTTCATTCGGAGAAGTAAGTTTTGCTCCACGACGAGAGAGAGCAAAATGCTACTTTTCTGTTTAAGCTACTTTTTTAATTTATTCATTGCCATGTAGCCTTTACGCAATGTGCCAATTGAACACAGATCGATGACTGTTATTGTGATATAATGAATATTGATATCCGGTACCATTGTGATATTCGATTCGATTATTTTTACACATTGGTATAAGTAGTACATGAATATTATATCTGTGGTGGTGGTGGTTTCCCTAATCCTTCACAATCCGCCATTATAAAACAAAAGTTTTCGTTGTACGATTACTGTAAAAGTGGTGAATGTATGATTCAAAGTACAGTTATTTCATTATTTTTAGATCATTTTATTACAATTGTCCTCATAGTCGGTGTGAAAAGTTGTATGTGTCACTCAGGAGCAAAATTATTTTCGTCATGGGCGTTAACTCTTGAATTATTCGCTACGCTCAGGATTCTGAAAACAACGCAGTCGGTGATAATTCAGTTACGTCAAATTATTAAAAAAATAACTTGAATCCAATCGTCATGTTTTTTAAACTTTTCTAATGTTAGCATTTTAAATGGCACTATTTTAACTTTTTTTCAGAATCTAGTAAAAAAACAATGAAAGTTTGCAATTCCAGTGACATGGACATTGATTTAACCCGATGAGGTAAAAGAACAGGCAAAAGCTGTTGTTAACAATTTATTACCGCAGTGTTCTAAGGAGAGATATCTTAAGGCGTACAACCATTTCATGAACTAGATCTGCTAAAAATGTGAAGTACCTTTCGGAAAATGGGTTTTCCGCATACTAACATAAAAATACCAACTTCGCCGCTTGATTTTGGGATCTCCGGCGGAAAAATTCTATTCCTAACTCGTTCGAAAAGGCTTCATTTACGAACCTCGCTACGACTTCGCCTTCGGCTCGTGCCGTAAAACTTCCGTTTCGTAAATATAAGCCTTTGCGAACTCGTAGGAAATCTACTATTTCCTTACAGTCGAAATGAAAACTAGAGTGTTTTACTCGGGTAAAACTAACCCATTTCACCCTCGAACTATTGGCGGTGAAATGTACTTCCCACCCTTGGTTAACAATCTTCTATTGAATGCGACCGTACTTTGGCTACTATGGCAAAATAAAACCACCGAAATAAAAAATAATGCATTTTAATACTACCGTGGCAAAAGGATACGCCGAAAACAGTGGAATAACCCAAACAGGACATGTAATTAGACGACAAACAGAAGACAAACTAATCCCGATTACCTCAAACAGTCAAAGAAAAAATATTCTTAATCGTCTCGCATAACAAGTCATGGTTTTAACATATATGGGATGTTATATCAGACCTTATCAAACATTTCAGATAATCAGATTATCCTTGAGAGTGCAAACAGCACTATACACTTGACGACCCGAATGGCCGAGTCGGCAGTGACCCTGCCTACGAAGCCAAGGGTCCCGGGTTCGAATCCCGGTGGGGGCAAATATTTGTGTAATGAGCACGGATATTTGTACCCTAGTCATGGTAGTTTATCTATCTAAGTATAATATTTATCTATTTAAATATGTGTATCGTAATCTAGTTCCCAAGATACAGGGAATCCTAGTTTGGGGCTAGATTAATGTGTGTAAATAGTGTTCAAGGTATATATATATATATATTAATAATGATATCAGATGAGGCCTTGACTTCGGTCACTATCCTACAACGACCGGTTCTAGAATAGCCAAGACTATAATACTGCATCCCTCACGCACCGGTGTTATTGTAGCAAATCTAATAAAGAATGAGATATCACTTCACTATAAAGTTGGGAGACATACAAAGATCTGTCCATGTCCCCTATGTACATGATTCCAACTTGTTCCCTCCATAATTGAATAACTTGTTGACATCGTGAAGGTTGACTGCCAGCAGCGAGAAAATCACCCCAGATCCATATCAATTATTGTGTGAAACTTTGCGGACATCGTCTTTCAATTGAATTATTATAATCCTAAATAATATAGTTCTTAATTAAATAGTTTTATTCCTTTATTCTTTATTGCATAGATAATATAAAGTTACAGACAATTAAGAGTAATGTAATAAGCAAAGGCGAGCTTATCTCTAAAAAGAGATTTCTTCCAGCAAACCTAGGCAGGACAGGAGAGTTAATTATACTGGAAAGTCCTAGTTCGCAATAACACTATACATACGGACGCAAATTACTTTCAAAATATATATAAACTATACCAAATATAAAATAAAAATATATATACATAGTCAGGTCATAAGTTCTGTCACATGTGCAATATGTAATAATTTAGACATGTTTATTATTTATGTAAACATTTATATAGCAAAATGAACTTAATAAAACATAGATTCTTATGGTGATAAAGTTTATTCAAAATGACCCCCGCGAATTTGAATACAGGCCTTTAATTCTGCGCGGCCAGTCGCCTATCGCAGCACGAACGAGGTCTATGTCAATATCGGCGGCTGCCTTAATCAAGGATGCCTTGAGTGACTCCAAATCAGGATGAAGCTTTGAGCAGGCCTTTTCCTCCAAGTTTTGCCATATCTTGTAATCTAACGGACTCAAATCTGGACTGGAGGAGGGCCAGTCTTCGTGCCGGATGAAGTCGATTTCACGCGCCGCCAGCCTGTCTTGTGTGCTTTTCGCTCTATGAGCTGGCGCAGAATCTTGTTGGAATACCCAGTGCCTGTTATTAAACATGGTATGAGAAACAGGTCCCACAAGGTTCTTGAGGACTGTATTTTGATACACAACTGCATTAGTTTATACGCCTTTCTCACAAAAATGTACCTCAGTTAAGCCCCAATAAGAGACTCCCAACCAAACCATGAGCGAGGATGGAAAATGACCTCGTTGGACACGCGGAATACGGTTGCTCGCTTCTTCACTGCTGTGTGCGTACACCTTATCGTTTTGTTTGTTGTAGCTCTCTTCCACGGTAAAAATTTTTTCATCCGAAAAAAGAATTTCCTGATGCTTTTTTCCCGCGTACCGCTTCAACAAAGCGCGGCATCTCTTCAGTCTCAGGACCATTAAACGAGCGTCCAAACTATGTCCTGTTTTTCTTCGATATGCCCTAAGCCCTAAGTCTTCATTTAATACCCTTTTCACCGTGGTCCTGCTTAACCCCATCTGAAGGGCCAACAGTTTCTGCTTACGTATGGGATTTCTTTGAATTCGCGCCTTCACAGCTTTTATCACTGCTGGAGTCCTAACAGAGCGAGGGCGACCACTTCTTGACCTGTCATCTACACTAGAGTCTTCATTGTATCGTTTTATGGTACGATAAACGAATCTTTTGGTTATATTCAAATTTTTCAGTAAGTCGAAAATCTGAATTGGCGCATAACCGCAACGATGCAACGCAATAACTGCGACACATCTTTAAGTGTCCACTCCATATTTAAAAATGAGGAAAATTCTAAAAAGTAAACATTTTTATTTTCATGAAACATTCGAAATTCGAATTCAATAAACTTTTTTGTGGCCAGCGTTCTAAATTCAAAAGTTTTTATTGTGTGACAGAACTTACGACCTGACTGTGTATATACTTCCACTACATAAAATACAATGTATAGCATGAACATACATAAACTATAATAAATCATACATATACCTACCTACATAAATATGGTACCATTTACGGAAGAGAAAGGAAATGCACTTTCAATCTTTTCTTAAAAGTGAAAATTGAGGGACTTTCCCTAATAGCGCAGGGAAGTGCGTTCCACAGTCGGATTGCCCTTAACCTAAACGAGTGTTCGTAAGCGGCAGTGTTATGCCGAGGAGTTGAAAGGAGAGACACCGTGTGGGATCTCGGATTGCTATCCCTGGGGAAAAGAAAGTCAAAACGTTGGCGTAGATATGTGGGGTATCGGGGATTTCGCAAAATATTGAACAGATAGGAGAGAATGTGCATGTCACGGCGAAGACGGATCGGAAGCCACTCCAGCTCCTTGCGATACTGGGAGACATGGTCATACTTGCGCAACCCGTAGATAAACCGAATCCCGAGATTTTGAAGTCGTTCGAGTTTGTTCAGTTGTTCTTCGTTCGCGCTGACCCAACAAACATCCGCATAGTCTATTAAAGGTAGTAGAAGGGACTGAGCAAGAGTGATTTTAGTCTGCCGTGGCAGGAAGTACTGCAATCTTCGGAGGGAGTGAAATGACGCAAAGACTCGTCTGCTGACCTCACAAACATGGGGCGACCAGGACAGCAAGTTGTCAAAAATAACCCCAAGATTCTTAGCTTTCTCACTGTAATTAATTATGGTACCATCATACAATACAGGATCGACGGGCGAATTCTGTAGCAAGTTAAGCGAATGCCGTGTACCCATAATCATGGCTTGAGATTTTCCCGGGTTGACTTGCAGCCCATATGAAATAGCCCATTTCCTGATGTTGTCGAGGTCAGCATTCAACGCCTCTACAGTCAGATTCACATCACACGGAGAGAAGTGCCGATATATTTGGAGGTCATCTGCGTAGAGATGATAAGAAGAACTAAGAACGTCAGATATGGAGTTTATGAATACTGAGAAGAGGAGAGGAGAAAGGATACCACCCTGCGGGACACCCGTGGAGAGCTCACACCAATCCGTGGAGATCTCCTCAGACTTAATGCGCTGGTGGCGGTCTCTCAGGTAGGAGTCAAACCAGCGAGCCGAGTGCGAGGAGACTTTAAGCGACTTTAGAATTTCAACCAGGATATCGAAATCGACGCAGTTGAAGGCGCTACTGAAATCAAGCAGTGTAAGGACCGTAAGCTGCTTCTGATCCATTGCCGATTGAATATCGTCAGTGACTTTAAGCAGAGCCGTGGTAGATTATTAAATAATTTATTAAATAATTGAAATTACGATCCGACCAAATTCAGAAGAGGTTTTGCTTTTAAGGTTCTCTGCAGTTTCTTAGGTCTCTTCTCTCTTCTCTAAACACATCAAAGACGGACAGGGCTTTACTTTTACGCTGTGTACGTACATAATTGCCCCAATAAACTACACTTTGCATCCTGTATGATAAAATCGAAATCTGTTATTGTGTTACAATATATGGGCCAGTACGACACTACACTTTACTTGACCAGCGCTGTCCCTGTAAGTCTTGGTGATTATGCCTTTCTTTAACGAATGTCATTGCGGCATGACTGACTCTCAAAACGAGTTGAGTTGGCGTTTGCGCATCCGATCCTATAGTTGCCGCGCAGATTCCAGCCACCGCCTAAGATATGAGCGGTGAGATATAAGTGACTCAACGTTATCTTCTACCACCAGGTACTGAAGCCGAGCCGTCAGCCAGCGCTCGCTGTCCCGCGGCGGAGCTCGAAGCCCTGATCGAGCGCCTGGAGCGTGTCACCTCGCGCCTGGAGCGACTGCCCACCCTGCCCCTGCTTCCCGACTCCGATTCTGCCACTGTCGCCCCGGCTGACCCCGCCGCCCTTCCGCCGCCCCCGCCCGAAGTGTTCGAGACCGACGACATGAGCGTCAACGGGTATCAGGACCTCGTGCAGGTGGGTAATAGCTGCTCTAAATTAGCAGAAGGTAGACAGGACCGGCGGCAAAGTTCTTATTTCAAAAGTTCGATTGGGATGTGAAAAATGACTCCGAGCCATTTTACTAATGGGATGTTTTCGGTCCGACAGAAATCGCGAGTGCTTAGAAGGCGTAAAAAAGAGAAATGATAAGCCATTTATACAAAACTCAAATACTACTGGCCGCTTGCTGTTCGTGCTTTAAGGCGCCGCAGTGGGCCAAAAGAGATTTTTCAATCAACTTACGAAAAATTTAAGTATTAAAGCAGTCAAAGTCAAAGTCATATTTATTCATTACTGTAGATAGTTACATACAACTTGTCATCGAATAAACGCATAATGAGAAACCTGCTTGTTCAGAATCATGAGCAGAGTCGATTTCACTGACTTTAAATATAGGTCATATTTTTGAAGAAAAAAAGTTATTGTTGTTGCTCAGTTTCTTTATAGCTAAGCTAAGTTAGGCGCGACCGTCCAGTTTAAATGACCCTTGCATATACTCTACTCTCGCTTAGACGCCCACTAAAATGAAACCTGATTTCGTTTTCCTTACTAAACAAAACGAAAGGATAAATTCGTAGATACGCTTACTTTCTTCATCCGTATGGAAAAAAGAGACAGCTTCTGCGTGGCGGTCGCGTCGACGGAAACATCGATTGACTGAGCCAGTGCAAATCACGTAAGGGGAAGGGGTAGGGTGAGGGATGCCGGGATCTCTTTGTTTGTTTTGTTTAGTCCGTCACCGCACTGGTGCGCGAGCCACGCAATTTCATTTTGATACACAAATGTGGAATATTGTAAAATGGTGAGAGTACTGTACTTGTGTGGTGTACTTTGAGCGGTACGTGGTACGAGTGTGACAGCGACTACTACGGTACTTTCACACAAACACAGCCCGTAGGCACAGTACCTACATTTGGAGTGCATTCAACTCGCGAGCGTATGGTGGGTTCGGGAGCTGAGCGAGCGGGGAGTGTCTTTCTCTCGTAGGGGGGCGGGGTGAATGAGAGAGAGGTGCCGCTGGCTCAGAGACAAAAAAACTTGGCGCGAACTGTACGGTTAGTGAGGGCGGCTGTGGGGACTTTGAAATGCCTAGATTTTTGCGATGTTTTGCATTTAGTAGGTTTAGTTTTACTTCATCTTTCCATTGCTTTATTTCTAAATAGGTACTTACTATGACGTTGCTATGGTAACCTAACTAAACTAAAAAACTGACCTACCTTAAAAAATGTGACGGATAATTTGATTGAACTTGCGGGCCGCGGCACGCACGCGCCACAGAGTAGTGAATTTGTCAGAATGCGTTTATTCAATGACACGTTGTATACTTAGCAGATCATTTTTTGCCTCTTCTCTACATTGGACCACTGTGGCAGAAGAGGGGCATAGGAAGAAACTCCCACAGATTTATTTTATTATTTTTATAAAAATATTACAATATTAATTTTTATAATTAATTAGCAGGAATAAATAATTACAAAATTATTAACAGCAAGGACTGTTGAGTTGATCTAGAATAATCCCATAAAGTCCCATCAGTGAAGTAATCTTGAACATTTCCCTTTTTCGACAAACTCGCTTTGAGATGCTTTTTAAATTGCTGAAATGGCAATTTAAAAATATACAGAGGTATCTTATTGTAGTAGAGAATGCACTGTACCTTGAAAGAATTTCTAACCTTTCGCGAGTCTAAACCGGGGCGCAACTAGTCTGTGATTATTTTTAGATAAACATTACAGCTATGGCTAAGTTTGGAAAATGCAGTAATGTTCTTGCATACATACATTATATTTTCTAAAATAAATTGACCAGCTACAGTTAGTAAGAAAATTTATTTAAAAATCTATCTAAAGGAGTCTGTTCGTTTTAAATTATAAATTGCTCGAATAGCTCTTTTTGTAAAATAAAAATATTTTGAATATCCGCTGCTTTCCCCAACAACAAGACACCATAGGACATGACACTATGAAAGTAACTACCAGCCTAGATGTAGCCACATTCGTGTTTTGTCTGATGTTCCTAACAGCGTAAGCGGCAGAACTTAATTTACCACCTAATTTATCTATGTGGGGTCCCCATTGCAATTTGCTATCAATAGTTATTCCAGTTGTTTCTTTATACTAGCTTATTGATCTTGACGTAATTTTATTATATTTGCTCGATAGAAAAGTCCCCCGAAATTATCGCAAAATCTATTTTTTTCTCAATATATTTTTTGGCAACAAATATAATAATGATCACCAAAATATTTTTTCTATCCAAAATGGATAAATGAACACCTTGCAAAAAATATCGGGGCAAAATACTGCGGTAGCTTAGGTGAAGGGTAAAAAGGGGGTGAGGGAAGCAAAGCCCCCTTTATCCTTCGTGTTAGGTTGAACATGTAAGAACAACAAAAAATACTTAAACATAAACTTAAGTACACAAAACATAAAAATAAGTTTGGTGATCATTTATCCAAACACAATTTGGTGGACATTTATCCATTCTGGCAGTCATTTCGAATTTATTCGTAGTAAAATAAAAGCGTTTTTGGTAATCGTTTAAACATAAGCCATATTTTTTTACATTTTCACATCAGATTTTAATTTATATACTTGTTTATTTTATAGTTTAATAAAAATAGGTTATATTACTCTGTTAGTGCTCTAAGAGCGTTTTTTAACATTTGAATTCATATTCCCCTAAAAGAAAGCTGAAGGTTCTGAGTTCCGCTGTCGATGTGCCCAGCCTTAATAATCACTCTCAATTTCTTTCTCGTCCTTTATTTACTTGTTTGAGAATTGCAAAGAATTATTATTTACGTCTCATTTTATTATAACAAAGGTGGTTTTTATTTACATGTTTCGTCCAACGCTGTATTTTTCATCCAACTTGTTGATCCAATTTCTTCGTTTTCAAGGCTTATCGTACTGTTTCAAATAAGCAAAATAATTTACCTAAATGTTATTTTCAATTTCTTATTTGATTACAATAAACTAAAAGAAGTATTTGAGAGGTCAGTTATATTCGACTCATTTTCATATACTTGCAGCACACTCAAATATAGGTATTGCCTTTTTGTATTTTGCGTGAAACTAATAGCAGTTCAGTATTTAAATGTCAACTATTACGTGTTTCCATTCCGATGAACACCCCTCGTCGGCGCCGCCTCGGACATTTATTATGTACATTTTTCATCTAACTGTAACTTACCTCAGACGTATTGTTTGTATTATACAGCGGGCTCGCACATCCTAGACCGGGGGACTCAGAGTGATGAAACTTGTGACAAGGGTTCCTTGTGTAGCGTAGGGTAGCACTAATAAAGCACTATACAGCGGGCTCGCACATCCTAGACCGGGGGACTCAGAGTGATGAAACTTGTGACAAAGGTTCCTTGTGTAGCGTAGGGTAGCACTAATAAAGCACTATGCAGCGGGCTCACACATCCTAGACCGGGGGACTCAGAGTGATGAAACTTGTGACAAGGGTTCCTTGTGTAGCGTAGGGTAGCACTAATAAAGCACTATACAGCGGGCTCGCACATCCTAGACCGGGGGACTCAGAGTGATGAAACTTGTGACAAAGGTTCCTTGTGTAGCGTAGGGTAGCACTAATAAAGCACTATGCAGCGGGCTCACACATCCTAGACCGGGGGACTCAGAGTGATGAAACTTGTGACAAGGGTTCCTTGTGTAGCGAAGGGTAGCACTAATAAAGCACTATACAGCGGGCTCGCACATCCTAGACCGGGGGACTCAGAGTGATGAAACTTGTGACAAGGGTTCCTTGTGTAGCGAAGGGTAGCACTAATAAAGGATTTGGCGAAATTGGGGGGGGAAATGGGGGGGAACAGTTTGGATAGATTAGCATACCCCCCACAGTCTCCCACTTAGTGGGTCAAATAAAAAAATGATGCCGTCTCGCAGCACTATAAATTACTTAACTTCAGCTTCAAAAGTCAAGTAGTTTTTGATTTTCATGCAAACTGTTACCCTCAATTTCCCCCCCCTAATGGACAGGATTTCGCCAAATCCCTTCTTAGTGCTACCCTACGCTACACAAGGAACTCCTGTACCAAGTTTCATGACTCTAGGGCCACCGGTTTAGGCTGTGTTTTGCCTGTCAGTCAGTCAAATTGCGTTTTATTAAGGGGACATATTAAACTGCACATCAAATATATTGATTTGAACAGCAAATATTAAGGCAAAATGCTGCGGTAGCTTAGATGAAGGGTAAAGGGGGTGAGCGAAGCGAACATAAACTTGAGTACACATCAAATCTTTAAAACAAAAAAAATTGCTGATATTTTTTTTTGCTGTGCAAATCAATATTCTTGATATGCGATTAAGTACTAGCCTTTATTAAGTAGCTACTGCTAGTTATATCTGAGCCCGGCAAGAAAACTTCTAGTGTTTCATAGGAGAGTATACAAAGTGACAACGCCCACTGTCCGTACGGCATTTGCTCAGAGATTCAGTTCCTTCTCCTTCCCCTTTACATACAACGTAGTCTGTAAGAACACAGACATTAAACACTCCAGCATCCCAGAGGCTAAGGTTACAATAACGAAATGGCTGTCGACTCTAGATTATGACAAAACCGAAGCCCTCCTATCCGTTTGTACCTAAGTAATAATAACACACACATATTTATTTATATTCCTACATAATCACTAATCTAAACACACATACACATTTTATTTATTTTACATTATCTAAATCCACATTACATCCCTCATAAAATTAAACTGATTATGAATTATCTTTATTTATCCTTAACATTCTCTGCATACATACACAATACCACTCTTATTTGTAATATATACATACATATTTATATAACTGTTGGTCTTACTTAGCTTAAATTTTTAGTTTTATATCATTTTCCTTTTTTTCACTAAATAAATAAAATAATTTTCGTCTTTACGAATAAACTAACTTATGTAGTTAGCAACTAATTAAGTATTTGTAAACTCGTAATTTGGCCAGGACTCCTCGTGACAGGTTAAACCTAGTGTGGGGTCCACAAGCAACTTGTATATTTCAACCCAATCTGGTAAATAAATATTTTGTATTTGTATTTGTATTTGTATTCATCTGGATGAGTAATCCCTAGTGGATGTTCCAGCACAACGTCTGCGTCCAAAACTTTTTCAGACCATACCCCCTCACAGGGCTTTGAAAATCATTGAGTTGATTTTTCACATACACAAATGAATTTTAGCATGTTTTTGAAACTATTGATCCTATCATCATATACCCAAAGATTGTTTTCTAGATAATTTTATAAAAAACATGTTATCCTTTGACGTTTTTCTCCTAGCTTCAGCAGATTTCAATTAATTAAAAAAAAAATAACTGGAATTGGGGACACAAAAGATGGGGGAAGAGAAAAATAGATGACCACTACTATACCAGCGCCATCTGCAATGAGATTTTGAAATTAGGTGCCATTTGTATGGCTTTGGGTCAATAAGATGGTTAAACTGTGAAAATTTGATGACTGTCGCTCCGACCGTTTGGCTGTAAAAGATGTGTGACAGACGGACAGATGGACACGTGAGTCATAGTAATAGGGCTCCGTTTGGATCCTTCGGGTACGGAACCCTAAAAACAATAGGTTAGTAGATACGCCTGACGTGGGGTACCCCATTAATTACCCATGGGTAACGCGGTACTACCGACCGCTCTTAAGTTATACCAAACTCGCTCTTACAACTCAAACAAATGGTACTCCACCGAAAACAATTTCTAATGTTTGACCCACCGTACGCCTGATTTCCTCAAGGAATGAAATCTCATCAATTTACGAGTAGCTGTTGTAAACCTAACACACATGGGGTCACGTTTTGACTGTTTTTAGTAAAAATTCTAGAGAACGATTTATTATATCTACAGGTTATATATAAGCAATAGTTAGTCTGTTCCTCAATTGATAATCTCTTCGTCTAGGATAATGCTGTCCTAAATTAATTAGGTATGGTGCAGCCAGCCTGAGAAGCTGTCAAAAGCAAAATACGCTAGATTGCCTTTGTGAGTGAATTCCTGGTAGATGTACCAGGAATTCACTCACAAAGGATAGAAAAGCGACTAATTTAATGATACCTATTCAAGTAGGACAAACTATCAGTATGTAGTGAGCTCAAAAGCTGTATGTTTTGACATTAGTAAATAGAGGGGACAGCTATGTATATTTCACCGTAAGATTGTCAAAACCGTTAGTTTATAATCTAACTTTTATTCTCTCGTTAGTTTATATACTATCGATAAATTGTAAACTGTACCGTACTGCTTACGATAAAACGCGTTAGTTTATAACAAAACCGTTGAATCTTGAACTGGTTTAAACTTGAATTGCAAACGAAATACCAGGGCAAACACTGCGGTAGGTTAAGTGAAGACTAGAGGGGGCGACCGCAGCGAAGCCCCCGAACAGTCTTCGTGTTAGGTTGACAAAAGAAACGTAAATTCTAAACCCTGTCGGTCTGGTTTACAATTTGTCGATAGTTTACAAACTAACGCGTTAGTTTCTAAACTAACGGTTTTGACAATCTTACGGTGACATAATAAAATTCAAAGTCCTGACTTTTTGGCTGACTGATTTATCAACGTACAGCCTCAACCGCTGGCCTTGAGACATGAAACTGTGCACAGGGGTTCCTTATATAGCGTAGGGCAGCACTAAGAAGGGATTTAGCGTAATTCATCTCCTAAGGGGAAAATGGGGGTTTGGACTTTGTATGAAAAACAAAAATTACTTGACTTAGGTAGGAATTCTGCAGGTAGGTAGTTTATAGATATGAGACGTGCGAGTTCAGGAAAGTTAAGTAAAGTAAACTAAATAGGGAGGGGAGGGGTAGGGAGGAGGAGGGTATTTTTCATTTTTACACGAGTTTGCGCGGGCGAAGCCGCGGGCACCTGCTTGTCTACGATAAAATTACGTAGTACAAGTGATTTGTGCCTTAACACTGGAATAAACAATCGATTTTTATAACAATAACAGATAATCAATTAGGGAAACAAAAGTTATACTATGGGCGGGACTCGGCGGGAGACAAAGCAAATAATAGTTCGTCAAACAATTGTGTGTTGACAGAGTTTCTTCAAGAGTATCTTAGGAACTTTTATTATCGTCAGAGAAAATGGTTATGAGTTAATATCATCAATTCAACACTTACCTCATCAAAGTTGTCTAATGTTTCTAGGTTTATTTCAGATATTTTGTCTTGATCGCATTTTACCACGATATGTTTTATAACAGTGATCAAGCTATTTCTCAGATCTTAGTAAACGTGTATCTTGTTTGTATTCAAAATTGAACCCACCGATTTCTGTTAAAACCCGAAGAAAGGATATCAAAGACTTTGACAAAGACTACTAGATCGCCGTCAAGTTCGCCCTCCAAATTACTATCGCCCATAGTAACGGTCTCCGCGGGTGATTCATGTGGCATCCGCCACTTCAAAGTCAAAGTCAAAGTACTTTATTACTGTAGATATTTACATATACTTAGCAAACGTCAATTTTGCCTCTTCTCTACATTGGACCACTGTGGGAGAAGGGCGTAGAAACTCCCACAGATTGATTTTTAGATCTCTTTTAAAAATAGTCTAAAATACTCTAAACTAATACTTATATCTATTTATAAATACTTATATGTAAATATACTTATATATAAATATATACATAATATATTCCTATCTATCTAACTACTTACTTACCTAGGATCCTGCGCTTAACGATCGCAGGCGCAGACATATCGGTTGAGCCCGCTCGCTCGCCGCCGCCGTTCAAAATCAAATCAAATAAAAGCAAATGTCTTTATTACTGTAGACATTTACATATACTAAGAAAATGTTTTTTTTTGATTCTTTTCTACATTGGACCACTGTGGGAGGAGAAGGGCGTAGAAACTCCCACAGATTGATTTTTAGATGTCTTTCAAAAATTGCTATTTTCAAATATTGCGTCATTACAAAATTATTAACCCCGAGCACTAAGTAGTCTTGAACATTGTAATATCCCATTTTCGATAACATGAATTATTATCAAATACACACGACATATTAACAAGCTTTTTAAATTACTCAAAAGGCAATTTCAAAATCTCCAGAGGTATCTTATTGTAAAAGAGAATGCACTGACCTTTGAAAGAATTGCTATCCTTCGCGAGTCTAAACCGGGGAGCAACTAGTCTGTGATTATTTCTTAGGTTAACATTACAGCTGTCGCTAAGTTTGTAAAATGTTGTTAGGTTCTTGAGTACATACATTATATTTTCGAAAATAAATTGACTAGCTACAGTAAATATGTAAATTTTTTTAAAAAGCTCTCTTAAGGAGTCTGTGCGTTTTGAATTATAAATTGCTCGAGCAGCTCTTTTCTGTAAAATAAAAATAGTTTAAAGAACCGCTGCTTTCTCTCACAACACCATACCATAGGACATGACACTATGAAAGTTACTAAAATATACTATCCTAGATGTAGCCACATCCGTGTTTTGTCTGATGTTCCTGACAGCGTAAGCCACAGAACTTAATTTACCAGCTAGTTTATCTATGTTGGCCCCCCACTGCAATTTGCTATCAATGCTATCAATTCCAAGAAACATCGTGTCATTTACTAATTCTAACGTGATGCTGTCTAACACTAAATTGATCTCAACTTGCCTGGCATTTGTTTGTTTTATAATCTTTTCAAATATTTTACTTAGTGATGGAAGAACTGATATTGGCCGGCAGCGATTGACCTCCACTCACCTTAGTCAGTCGAAATACATACGCGACCCGGAACGCACGCCGCTCAGCCTCCCGCCCGGGTTATGTAGTTTGCTTTCGCTCGATCCTATTTATCATCCGAACTCTTACAGATCATATAGTATTGTTTTTCTATTATTTGTTGATTATGCATACCTGTGTTTGTTAAATATTGTTTACGTACTTGTAACATTCGCAATAAACTTGATGTGCGTGTGAAACACACTTCAAAGAGTTTCATTCATCTGAGACAAGACAGCAAAGAGTTTGAAATGGTTTAGGCATCTTGTCGTAATTTCCTCTCTAATGGTGTTCAACATAGATACAACATAACACAGTGGATTGCTGTATTTTGTTGTTTCATTTAATTAAAAATATTCTGAATGCTCCATGCATTAACTACGAAAATAAATCAATTTTTCAAAGTTTAAGACTCAGGCTTTGTTAGGTTAGGTAAATGCAAAGGTTTGGATTTTTGTTGCAGTTATAATCCGGATTGTTTGATATTTTATTGAGGTCAAACCAAACCAAACGCAACATAACCCTAAATGGATTATTGAATAATTGTCTAAATGGTATGGGAAAAGGCGTGACTCTGTGGTATGTTATGTGTCGTAGCAACATTAGAAATGATTCGATGTTGTAGTGCATCAATCAACTTAATTCCAATGACCTGTGTTGTAATGAGTTCTAACTGCACAACTTCTCTAGCGAACTTGTAAACACGAAACCTGTATTTGAAACCCGTACCTGACGCGAGATATAAAGCCAATTAAAATGAGACGACGTTAATTTACAGTGTAAAGTGTGCCGGTATCTAGTTGATGTATTAATAGTACCTATCGCAAGCGAGATGAATCCCTCGATTATTGCAACGTAGCAGATAATCTTGAATTAATAAATATTTGCGTTCGGCAATGAGGCTTATGTTGGCTTGGATAACAGCTGATTGAAAGGCTCATTATCGTTAGTTTTTCTCTTTGTACATGTTTGTAAACTTTTAGGTAAGGTGACGCAAAGATAATAAAACAGAACAATCTGAGTCAGTGCCACGTTCAAATACAATATTGTTGAAGTATCGACGCTTTATATTCTACCTAGTATATAGAAGGTACTCTGTAGCTTTGAGACAACACCCAAAAGGTGTAAAGCACAGATATCTCAACATAGGAGATAGGGCGTTCAGCCTATTTTGTATGCAAACCGATTGTCGCAAGCTGAATTCACGCACACAACGTATCATTAAATAAATACAACGAACATGCACACATAATACCCCACTTACACATTTATTCCCACTCTCGTATTGGTAAACAAAGGCAAAGCTGGCTGTATATGTGCGCATGAGGCGCACATTGTTTCATAAAGCACGCACACAGCACTCACAGCGTCATGGACATTAAATTTATTTCCTGTCTCTTTCGCTAGTAGGTAACGCTAATGAGTATGAGAGAGACGGAATCTGGATGCGACTCAATAGCATTACTTCCTCGGAATATTTCGTTAATCGTGTTGTTTTATTGAAGAAATATTGTATTTTCAGTATTTACCTGTGAAATGTTATACCCTTGTTATGGAAATTTGTCGAATCACTGCGATTTTCACATAGGACAACTAAAAAATAAAGCTAAGTGTTGTTAGTTTTCTAAGGCGATCGGCGCGTGAACTCGGGAATTCTCGCTGAGAGTAACTGAATGCACTGTATGCACACTGTGCATACAACGGTCAGCCGCTACGCGGCGGCTTGCCCTCTCTCTAGTATTCAATGCTCTGTGGTGCAAAGCAAACAGCTCTCAGTTTTTACGAAATAGTACAGGTCACTCTGGGTTTATCTGTGTTCGCGTGGAGGGGTTAACCTATGTCTCACCCACCCTATGCGAGAAAGTGGGGTTACCCCCTCCACGCGGCGCTGTGGCGCACAGAGAAACTTGGCGCGACCTTTTCTTTTTAATGCCTGCACCACGCCCGGTAATCTACATAGAAAAGAGCGCGCGGTGTCACAGACAAAACCACATTACGTTGCGCGTGGTGTGCAGACACGGTGCAGAGGTAGTGCGCATGGCACGTTTGCCAATTCGCCCTGCCTGCCCGGCCGGCCGGCTGCGCTCGAGTACATTCATTTGAGTTGTGATTTTTATTTTGTGTTGGAGGGGGAAAAATGGCCATGGTGATGTGAACTTGTCTTGCATCTTGTTCTTTTATAGCCCGCGCATACGCACGCTCGCCTGACGCCCTGAGCGGAACGACAACACCTAGTCTGGTAGGCCGTTTGAGCCAGAGTAGGTTCAGAACAGAGTTCATTCGAACAGGGGCTTTGTTTACTTACTCATTATAGGTGTACTGTGCCAGCACCCCTTATTTCACACAGGCACTCATTTCGTATTTTCAGGGATGATTGTGTGTGTGTGTGAGCTTACGTCAGTTTATGCACGGTTGGCTTATACGGCTCATTTATCACCCACATTGACAGGGTGACAAAGAAAAGCAATTCCTTGTGCTTGTGCACTTAAGAATAACCTACTAAGCCCTTAAACTCTTTAATAAAATGTGGAGTGTGATTTTACTATTATTACTAGCACATTATTGCACGTCCCACTGCTGAGCATAGGCGTCGCACACATTCTTTCACTCTATCCTGATAATGAGCCAAGATGTTTATATACACAGTCAGGTCATAAGTTCTGTCACACAATAAAACTTTTGAGTTTAGAACGCTGGCCACAAAAAAGTTTATTGAATTCGAATTTCGAATTTTTCATGAAAATAAAAATCTGTACTTTTTAGAATTTTCCTCATTTTTAAATATGGAGTGGACACTTAAAGAAGACCGTGTCGCAGTTATTGCGTTGCATCGTTGCGGTTACGCGCCAATTCAGATTTTTAACTTACTGAAAAATTTTAATATAACCCAAAGATTCGTTTATCGTACCATAAAACGATACAATGAAGACTCTAGTGTAGATGACAGGTCAAGAAGTGGTCGCCCTCGCTCTGTTAGGACTCCAGCAGTGATAAAAGCTGTGAAGGCGCGAATTCAAAGAAATCCCATACGTAAGCAGAAACTGTTGGCCCTTCAGATGGGGTTAAGCAGGACCACGGTGAAAGGGGTGTTAAATGAAGACTTAGGGCTTAGGGCATATCGAAGAAAAACAGGACATCGTTTGGACGCTCGTTTAATGGACCTGAGACTGAAGAGATGCCGCGCTTTGTTGAAGCGGTACGCGGGAAAAAAGCATCGGGAAATTCTTTTTTCGGATGAAAAAATTTTCACCGTCGAAGAGAGCTACAACAAACAAAATGATAAGGTGTACGCACACAGCAGTGAAGAAGCGAGCAACCGTATTCCGCGTGTCCAACGAGGTCATTTTCCATCCTCGCTCATGGTTTGGTTGGGAGTCTCTTATTGGGGCTTAACTGAGGTACATTTTTGTGAGAAAGGCGTAAAAACGAATGCAGTTGTGTATCAAAATACAGTCCTCAAGAACCTTGTGGAACCTGTTTCTCATACCATGTTTAATAACAGGCACTGGGTATTCCAACAAGATTCTGCGCCAGCTCATAGAGCGAAAAGCACACAAGACTGGCTGGCGGCGCGTGAAATCGACTTCATCCGGCACGAAGACTGGCCCTCCTCCAGTCCAGATTTGAGTCCGTTAGATTACAAGATATGGCAACACTTGGAGGAAAAGGCCTGCTCAAAGCCTCATCCTGATTTGGAGTCACTCAAGGCATCCTTGATTAAGGCAGCCGCCGATATTGACATGGACCTCGTTCGTGCTGCGATAGACGACTGGCCGCGCAGAATAAAGGCCTGTATTCAAAATCGCGGGTGTCATTTTGAATAAACTTTATTACCATAAGAATCTATGTTTTATTAAGTTGATTTTGCTATATAAATGTTTACATAAATAATAAACATGTCTAAATTATTTCATATTGCACATGTGACAGAACTTATGACCTGACTATGTACTAAAAATGCTAAAAAGTAGAATGAAAACTCTTTTAACGTTAATTCGTTTACGGGCAGGCAAGTCAAAACTGTGACCCAGAAATCAGCTGAAGCTTTGTTTGTTAAGCTTTGTTTGTTAAATTTCCATGTTGTATTATTATGCATGTATTCTGTGTTTCTTTCAAAGGGTTTCTGGTAAATATCCACCCATAATTCGTACGCCGTCCTGTAGCTTTGATAAATAAAATACCGTTGTTGTGTGTGAGACATACTTGGGCCAACTGTGTGAAACTGACATGATAAAAGCAAGGTTTGTAAGGCCGCAGAGAACCTCGAACATTACACGAGAAGGAAATATTCAAAATAAAATTAAGTTCTGATCTCCATAGTATTTTCTTTACGCTGAAAGGAAGTTTGTTTTAATTTGATAGTTTGCGAGTAAAAACACAAACACGGGCTGGGGAAGACCTATGATAGACGTGTGCTGATAGTGCGTTTGTTTGTTTCAGGGTCCCCTGCTTACATGGCTCCAGTTGTCTAAGAAGATCGGCGGAGATGTCGCCACGCATGCCAACCATGTCAACGCTGCCTTCCAGTAAGTAATCTTCTTTTTCTCCTTCTGCTTCTTCATTATTATCATCATAATCTTATACTTTTTATTCTTCTTCTCATCATCATCAATCAACAATTCCCCACTTGCAATAGCTATGTTCACTACTTTTCTTAGTAACTATGCGACGATTTTCGGCGTATATTTCCCCTAATTAGCGCCTTAAACGTCACTTGATGCCAACATCTCCCCACATAGGGCGCAGCTCCGCTACATCCAGCTGACAACCACCCGCGGCAAGCCCTCCCAGGGCGAAGAGCAATCCCTCCTCGCGCCCACCAGCGAGCAGATCCAGCTCATTCAACAATTCCGCGAGAAGAACCGCACTTCCAGCCTCTTCAACCATCTCTCCGCGGTCTCCGAGAGCATTCCAGCCCTGGGCTGGGTGGCCGTAGCCCCCACGCCAGGGCCCTACGTCAAGGAGATGAACGACGCCGGCCAGTTCTACACGAACCGTGTTCTCAAAGAGTGGAAGGAGAAAGACAAGACCCACGCTGAGTGGTGCCGTGCATGGGTGCAATTGCTGGCCGATTTGCAGGCTTATGTCAAGCAGTATCACACGACTGGGCTGGTTTGGTCGGGTAAGTTGATGATATTATTATATTTATTCCTCTTCATACTCATACCTTCGGCTGTCATTTTCCTAGAAGCGTCCAATGCCACTTGATATACGATCCTGGCTCGGTATGGCCATATTAAGACACGGACAATCCATTATTCTGTGCTTGTCATTCCGCTTCCAAAACACTTGGAACAGTCTTTAATTGTTGATTTGGAATTTTGTTGGAAAACCGTAAGGAACCGTTTCTTCTGAATGCGTGCACTGCCTGTAAATGTACTGTCATAGGAGTTTATAAAGATAGCGAAGTAGAGCACTGTTGTCGTCCGACAGGTTTATAGTCTATTGTTAGAGTTCCAACGAAATCCTGGAACTACGTAATGCAATGCAGTCGTAGTCACAATGTTGTTACTTCGAATAGGGGTTTAATTAAATACTAGCTGGTATTATATGACAGGTGCATTACCATAAATCAATTAATGAATTTTAATTTACCTGCGAATACAGGATAATAATTTGTTATTACTGTTCGTATTTTTTAGATGTTGTGTGTATCTAATGGAACATTACAGATGTAAAATATAATTAGCTCTACTAATCTAACACCTAGTGGAACTTAATATCAATAATATTTTTTGCATGTTAACGCTACGTTGCAAACAGACTGTTTAATTAAGTTTTGATAGAACTGGTCCGCACGGGAGTTGCCAAGTTACTCACTTTTGTAGATCCACTTGCACGATATTTGCTAAATCTGTTTTTGGTGCTAAACTGCAAAAGCATGACTTATTTCATATATTTTGACACTTGTTAAACTAAGTTAAGACTGTTCACGTGTTAAGTGAAGTTCGTGCAAGTGAACCTTAGTGAGGGTGATAGTCCCGGATGTGAGTGATATGTAAAAGCGGGAATCTGCGGGAAAGTGACAGCGTTAATTACTACCATATAAGAAAAAAATAAAGCACAAACAATGCGCTCGACTCAAACCACATAAAAAGTGTTTAAAAATAAACTACGCTATTTTGTCAAAAATATTTTCAAGGAGGGTTTAGGAATACATAATATCCACATTTTGAATGCAGTTTCGCAATTAAATTAGTCAGGATTTCAGAATTACAGGAAAAAATTAACAATTTAGAGGTATTTTCGTTAATAAATTCTATCGAGAAACTTTCATGCAATCGCGTTTTCCTTCAGTGAGAATCTGAATAAAATACTCAATAAACATTTACTCAAACTTTACATAATTACATAAATGGATTCATAAAATCCCCTTGTTTCGGCTTAAATCGTCCGGTTTCTCAAATGTACTTTAGGCTTGGACTTTTGGGGCAGCTGGCGAAACTAGAGATACCCACTAATTAATTGACCAATAAATGGATTCCGGGTTATTGCTCGACTCGACCTTTTTCTATTCGAATTTAATTTGTGAGAATCGCTAATTGCTTGCCTTTTAATGCAAATGATAGCAAATTAACAACAATAGGGTACAAATTAATAAATGAATTAACCAATAGAGGAATGCTTTCCTCTGTTAACAATTTGTTGATTGTGAAATCAGATACTGATTTAATTGTAGCTAAGTGGAGTGAAAATAAATATTTGTGTTTGGGTACTTTAGGTTATTTTCAATAAGCGTTTGAATCAATATTAAGATCGATGCTGGAGGCAACACAATTAAACTAACTAAACTAATTAACAAAAGTGGGTTTGAAAATGGAATCTCGCTCTCGGATTTAAGTGTTGGTTTAATATTAATGCCTTAGTTGGTTTTGACACGTGAAGCATCGCGCTGTCTCCCTGGCTTGAACGTTCTGTCTTTCTTTCTTCTTTCTGCTCAAAAGCAACTGAATATAGCTGACAAATACGCTAACATTTCTAAGATGGCTTTTGCAGCCGGAATCATTATTAATTAAGCCATTCCGCCAGCCTGAGGCTCACATTCACGATTGTTGTGAACAGCCCCCCGCTAACGTTACGCCAGCTCATCCTCTGCATACTTACACAACATTGTGTGCTTTGATTTAAATTGAATATCTGACGTATCGGTTTAATTTTAATTAGTTTTAGTCTGGTTTAGTCGCAACGAAAACTGGAGATTTTGGAGAAACTCGGTGGTTTGTCACAACGGTGACATATTGTTAATTGTTTATTAGTTGGCTTGGTCGTTGCCGCCCAGTTAGAAAGTCATTCATAAAATAAAACAATCAGGTTATTTACACCAGCGACTAAAGTGATATAATAATTTTTGAATTACAATAATTCTTTATGTAGGGTCACGAAGGGTCTTACCTTGGTCCGGTTCTAGGTAATCCTCAAGAATGACGAGCTGAGGGACCACAACAAGAACGTGTGAGATAAGATAAGAAAGATAAGATATTCATAACTTTCATTACTTGAGAATCGGCCTAGGACGAACGCTATAGTTAGCGAAAGAAACATTGTCTAGGGCTACAGGAGCGGGATTTGTGGTAGTGGAGAAGAGAGGGCCCTTGCCCAGCAAGACAAGTCTAAGTACTTTATTACTGTAGATATTTACATATACTTAGCAAACGTCATTTTTTGCCTCTTCTCTGCATTGGACTACTGTGGGAGAAGCAGGGCGTAGAAACTCCCACAGATTGATTACTACATCTCTTTTAAAAGTTGGTTGTGCTTAACTAATACAAATATGAAAAATTTAATTATTATGATTAATAAGCAGGAATAAATAATTACAAAATTATTAACAGCAAGGTCTGTGTTGAGCCAGATTAACCCCATACAGTCCCGTCATTTAAGTAATCTTGAACATTGTAATATCCCTTTTTCGACAAATTCGCTTTAACATGCTTTTTAAATTGTGCAAATATCAATTTCAAAATCTCCAGAGGTATCTTATTGTAGTAGAGAACGCACTGACCCTTGAAAGAATTGCTTACCTTCGCGAGTCTAAACCGGGGCGCACATAGTCTGTGATGATTTATTACGCTAACATTACACCTATTGCTATGTTTGGAAAATTTAAGATAATATGTATAGGCTAGTAAGAATAATACTTTTGGTGTTGGCGTATTCGTGGACAGACTCAACAGGTACACACCACGTCCCATATTTGTTTTGAATAAATTGTCTGGAGGGGGCTCTACATGTTGGTCCCAAGTTTCCACGCAAGCCTACAAAAAGAACCGGTACAACATGTGAAGTCTTAACTCAGATAGATAATAATATTCCATTTAGAAATTGTCTCTTTGCGATCATTTTGATTTCTTTCATCATTTAGTGGACAACAGGATTACTCAATCATTTATTCTAATATTTCCCCCTGGTGCATATACAGTCAGGTCATAAGTTCTGTCACATGTGCAATATGAAATAATTTAGCCATGTTTATTATTTATGTAAACATTTATATAGCAAAATGAACTTAATAAAACATAGATTCTTATGGTAATAAAGTTTATTCAAAATGACCCCCGCGATTTTGAATACAGGCCTTTATTCTGCGCGGCCAGTCGTCTATCGCAGCACGAACGAGGTCCATGTCAATATCGGCGGCTGCCTTAATCAAGGATGCCTTGAGTGACTCCAAATCAGGATGAGGCTTTGAGCAGGCCTTTTCCTCCAGGTGTTGCCATATCTTGTAATCTAACGGACTCAAATCTGGACTGGACGAGGGCCAGTCTTCGTGCCGGATGAAGTCGATTTCACGCGCCGCCAGCCAGTCTTGTGTGCTTTTCGCTCTATGAGCTGGCGCAGAATCTTGTTGGAATATCCAGTGCCTGTTATTAAACATGGTATGAGAAACAGGTTCCACAAGGTTCTTGAGGACTGTATTTTGATACACAACTGCATTCGTTTTTACACCTTTCTCACAAAAATGTACCTCAGTTAAGCCCCAATAAGAGACTCCCAACCAAACCATGAGCGAGGATGGAAAATGACCTCGTTGGACACGCGGAATACGGTTGCTCGCTTCTTCACTGCTGTGTGCGTACACCTTATCATTTTGTTTGTTGTAGCTCTCTTCCACGGTGAAAATTTTTTCATCCGAAAAAAGAATTTCCCGATGCTTTTTTCCCGCGTACCGCTTCAACAAAGCGCGGCATCTCTTCAGTCTCAGGTCCATTAAACGAGTGTCCAAACGATGTCCTGTTTCTTCGATATGTCCTAAGCCCTGAGTCTTCATTTAACACCCTTTTCACTGTGGTCCTGCTTAACCCCTTCTGAAGGGCCAACAGTTTCTGCTTACGTATGGGATTTCATTGAATTCGCGCCTTCACAGCTTTGAGTCCTAACAGAGCGAGGGCGACCACTTCTTGACCTGTCATCTACACTAGAGTCTTCATTGTATCGTTTTATGGTACGATAAACGAATCTTTTGTTTATATTCAAATTTTTCAGTAAGTCGAAAATCTGAATTGGCGCTAAACCGCAACGATGCGACGCAATAACTGCGACACGGTCTTCTTTAAGTGTCCACTCCATATTTAAAAATGAGGAAAATTCTAAAAAGTACACATTTTTATTTTCATGAAAAATTCGAAATTCGAATTCAATAAACTTTTTTGTGGCCAGCGTTCTAAATTCAAAAGTTTTTATTGTGTGACAGAACTTATGACCTGACTGTGTATATATATATCTTGATTGAGCAAATACGGGGAGACTAAAGTAAAATCTCTGGATTCTTACATGACTTCCAGGCGTGCTCTATTGAAAATCTGGGATTATCTAGGAAATCTAGTTTATTTGAAGAAATCACTTGACTAAGTTATCTGGCACAACTTTCTGCGTAAGCTGCGGCGGTGGGCTGGTCCCCTGTCATGCAAAATGGAGTATTGAATAACTGGCTCAACGTGGGCACAACTGCGCATTGACACACCGTATGTGAAAAGGCGTGACGCTATGTTATGTTAAATGGCTCCTATACTTAATTCAAAAAACGAGATTGAGATTCTGATATAATGCGCTTGTACGTGGTTTGGTGTCAGATACGGCACAGACAGGTTTCACACTGGCTTTGTCCTTGTAATTTAAGAACAATAGTGTGACAGAGAAAGCGCATCGCTTGCTCGCTATCCTGAATATAGTACAGTAACGTCACCGCCCCCTCCCGCAGGCAAGGGCCCCGGCTGCAGCGCGCCGCCCCCGCCCCCCGGCGGTATGCCCCCCCCGCCGCCCGCGCTGCCCGACGTAGACTTCTCTAACCTGTCGCTCGACGACCGCAGCGCGCTCTTCGCTGAGATCAACCGCGGACAGGACATCACTAGCAGTGAGTACTTATGGTGAACTACTGTATAGTATTATAGTATCTTTGGGTGAACGCACTCCTATCCGCGCCGAACGAGCCGGACGGAACGAATTTTAGAATTGTATAAATGAAATTATGTTAAACCGCGTCGAATCGTCCGAATCCGTAGAACCCCAGAAATCCTGATGATGCTTACACAGCTTTGGGTGGTGGGCTGCTGGCTGATGGCTCAGTAAATGAAAAACCCCCTCTTCAGGACTTAATTATTGCCCCTTGCAGCAACCTGCCGGTCACGGTGCTCAATAATGTTGGATTCTCCTACAAGCTCTTGCATATCTTACAATACCACTATAAGCGTCTTCTCATTGTTTATTATCTCATTTCTTGCCTTTTTTCTCCCTCTGCACCGCGTTAATTGTTGTATTGAAAGTAAAACTTAGGTAGGTACAGTTCGCGCTATGTTTCTTTGTCTCTGAGCGAGCTGTCACCTGTCTCTCTCTCTCTCTCTCTCTCGCCCCTCGTTACCCTATGCGAGAACGAGAGGTCACAGCTTGCTCAGAGACAAAGAATTCTGTAATTGAAGTTTAGTCAACATTCAATAATTTTACTTAATAGGGAATTATGGTTACAACATTAGCGGGTTTTTGCCCAGTAGTGGGACACCTAACAGCTACATAATAATAATTTAAAATTATAATATAACAGGCCTAGCTCTCTAAACAGAGCTAGGTGGTCCAGTGGTCTCGACCTCGCTTCCTACGTAAGAGATGCGGGTTCGTATCGGGTGCTGACCGTGTACCAATGGGATAAATAATTTATCTTAATTACTTTTGACGTACGTTCTAGCGGTGATGATCGTTAGGAAGCCTTCAATCTCCATAGCTGCGGCGATGGGCTGGCCTCCTGTCACCCAAGATGAAGTATTGAATATCCGGCTAAACGTGGGCACATTGCCTCTGCCACCCCGTAAGGGAAAAGGCGTGGCGCTGTGTATGTATGCTGTACGTAACTCTCTAAACTCTGTTCGCAAATGACCATGATTAATATGCGCCAATGTTAACTAGGCACCCGCGAGGAATGAGATCCTCTCCCTCTCTCGCTCGCTCTCGCCCTCGTCTCGTCGTAGGACTATGACCGGACGCTATGACGTCATTGGAGCGAGTTGCCTATATAACCTTAGCGTGTACTACGTGAAATCCATCCGCTTTCCCTCTCAGGCCTCCGCAAGGTGACGTCAGACATGCAGACGCACAAGAACCCGCAGCTGCGCACCGGCCCGGCGCCGTTCAAGGCCGCGGCGCCGCGCGGGCCCGGCAAGTCTCTGCCCACACCCGGCGCCGGCACGCTGCCGGACAAGCCGCCCGTGTTCGCACGGGACGGCAAGAAGTGGCTCATTGTGAGTACCGAAATGTCCCAAGCGCGGCGCGGGTTTCGTGGCGGGTGAGGGACACGAGCTGTGTGCTGTATATAGCTGTCCTTCACCCATCCCGCGTTCCGCAGGAACTGATAGCTCAATACAAAGAGATGCTGATCAAATCAAGTGCTTCTTAAATGTCATGATGATGCTGTTATTTCCCGAGCAAGAGAATGACAGGAGGACTTCGAGTCTCCATCAAACTTTTAATTGTCGGTTGTAAAGCCGGAGCGGGGTTGCCTACCCTGGGTAGAGTACGACAATTGACGGGTTGGACATGTTATTTCAGTTGACTCTAATCAAACCTTTGTCTTGGATTCTAACAGTGACTGGCCACAAGAGTAGTACCCTGCACAAAGCCAATACATTACAAGGGGCATTGCTCGCACGTGAGACAAAACTAAAACTTCTTAATTTCAAATCTAAACTCCACCGGTCTCCCTCTCCAGGAATACCAGAAGGGCAACGCTAACCTGGTGGTGGAGAACGCTGAAATGAACAACGTGGTGTACATGTTCCGCTGCCGCGACTCCGCCCTCACAGTCAAGGGGAAGATCAACGGAGTCGTGCTGGACTCCTGCACCAAGTGTGCGGTGGTCTTCGACAACCTGGTCTCGAGCATCGAGTTCGTCAACTGCCAGTCTGTGCAGATGCAGGTGCGTTAAACTGCGTGTGTGCGACTGTATGGAAAAAATTACTTTAGTTAGAAGAGTTTCATTTGCGTTTAAGGGGATACCTCGTCCGTGCAAAGGTCCCCGTTACTCCAGGCGGAAAGACCCGCAGTGTGAGAGGGACGGAATCGGACAAAAATGACATAACGTAGCGCTACACCACATACAAATTGTTTAAAAATAAACTACGCCAATTTGTCAAAAATATTTTCAAGGAGAGTTTACTTATACATAATATCCACATTTTGAATACGATTCCGCAATGAAATTAGTTAGGATTTCAGAATTACAGGAAATAAGAAAACAATTTTGAGGTATTTTCGCAATTAAATTCTATCGAGGCATGTAGTTACTTTAGGAAGCAGATCAATGAACTCATGCTAGACTCCTGCACCAAGTGTGCGGTGGTCTACTGCCAGTCTGCGAGATGCAGGTGCGTGCTTTAAACGATCAACTGAGCAACCTGGTCGCATTGCAACGCAAACATCGAACTCAACTACCAGTCCTAACTGTAATTATTAATGCAGGATGTAAAAATACGCATTACACCATCATACATTTTATCCAATCAAAAATCAATTAAACATGCGTTTATTATTATTGTCATCTTCATTTCTGATCTCCTCAATTGCTATTTCGCTGATCGTCTCCTCCTTCAGCGCAAAGAGTGTGTTCGTGTCGGGGCGGCTACACTCGAACGGATACCGCGGCGTTGCCATCCGCCCCTCGCTACACTCCTGCTTCTCATAAATCCCACGCGGACTTTCCGGCACGTCGTCGTAGTCGCATCTGTAGTTAACGTTCTTGTAGGGGCACTCAGTCCACACCTCTTCAAAGTAGACCTCGTTCGTTCTCAACTCGTTTTCCGAGTCGGAGCAGAGGTTGGGCTTCGAGAAGTCGCCCATGGCCTCTTGTGAGGCGTCGTCGAGCTGAGATGGGGTCATTTTGTACATTGACAGTTTGGTATTGATCACCATGGTGAGGGCTTTCTGCCATTCGTCGAAGAGGTTTTTGATCGTTTCCACCTGTAAACAGAATTTTCACGAATTAATTTACAGCGCGGTTTGTTATAAAACATTTTGATTCTTCAATAAAGTTGATAGAACTTTCCCATGATCAATCTTTACTTTACATAAAAACCTCTCTTCCAGCATACCTTGCTTTTCAACAGTGCTTGTTTGCTCGCCCTCCTCAGCCGTTTCTGCTTGATGTAGTGTCTCAGATACGCCACCTTGTACACATTGGTGACCTTCACGATCTTGACTTGGCAGTCGTTCTTCGCTTCGTCTTCGCCCTGTGCTGCTGTTTCGGAGTACACGCTGTCTTCCGGCGTGGCGTCGTTCGGTTCGCCGCAGTTCTTGTTGGTCTGTCGGTGCGGTGCTTCCACGCACTGAAATTCCTTTAAGAGATCGTTCAGGAGATCTTGATCTGGAAATTCAGAAATAGTATCGCATCAGTACGCCTGCCTACGTCAAGCTCATCGAGATCCGCTTTAGTGGCTGTAACTTCTGTATATCTTTAAACTCCTTTCTCTCCTGCTGCTCGCTTCACCACTGCACTGAGAACTGAGAACACAGCATATAATATACCTTCCTCAGAGTCATCTTGCACGACGGGCTCCGTCTTGGCCGCCTTGTCGAGCGCGTGTTTGAGCTCGTCATCAGTAGCGATGAGTGCCCGCACTCGCGCCCGCACACGCCGCAGCCGCTCCGCCGCTTGCCGCACGGAGCGTGCGCGTGCCTCCAGCGACGCGTCGCGGGCGTATAGTTTCGTGTTGGTTATCTGGATCTGTGGATATAATGGTGTCGTAGTGACTGACATGTTTTTGCGGTATTCAGACAAATAATTTAGCCTGTAGCTTAACAAGGGTGCTCATCTGTGTCTTAATTATCTTAGTATTATTTTGGTTTCAGGAAAACATTTTGTTATGTGCATTAGAGTGTTACAAGGCTTGCTTCTGGTATAGAAGGTGTTGAATTAATTAAACTTGTCCTTTCCACCAAACCAACCAAATGAAAGTGATAAATATCTTACTTGTTGTTGTATGTCTTCGAGCTCTGTTTGTTTGAGTGTAATTTTCTGTCGCGAAGAGATGAAAACGTCTTTGACTAGCTTGTACAGGTAAATGGCCATAGGTGCATACTTCAACATGAAAATGCCCTGCAAAATTAAGTAAAAATAACTTAAATATCTGTCTGTGATCATCATTTGTGATCCAGCTTCCTGCGTGCACCCATGTAGATAGATCGCATGCAGGTCATCGACACCACAATTGTAGATTACTATCAGAAGAACTTTTAATCCTGGCACTCATAATCATGTTTGTCCGCGAAGAACTGAAATATATCTTGAATAATAAGTACGAATACTTACAACATTGGTCAAAGACATGCGAAGGTACAGTGTATACATCATTCCCGCGCAGTAACCTCCGAACGGCACCCCATAATTGAACATCAGATCCTGCCAAGACGGAAGCTCCGTACCGATATGCGGTTCCTCAACTTTGTTCAGGTTTGGTAACACGACTTGAACAAGTTTCTCGTTCATCGTGACTATACCGGTGAGAAATTATACAATCACAGACAAATAATGGATCATCGAAACGCATGCAACAAAAATATTTTATCAAAATCGGTGATTTTTGGTGTTGTGACGCTTGTCATTGTCAAAGAAGAATCAGAAGGCTGTCAGTGCGTTGACGTCAGGAAACAAACACTCTGCTAAATCTATGCTCAGGAACATATCTGTTCAGTTCTAATGAGGTTTTAATTCTGGGTTTCCGTGGATGTCGTTTTAGTTTTGTGGTTCCGTCTGTCTCAAAAGGTGAAGTTCGGTGTGAACGTCTGCAATGCGTAAAGTTCAATTCACGTAAAATTCAGCCGCGTAACTTCGGTCGCGTTTTCGGCCATAGTGTGTCGACACTCTTACGAACAGCTCATGTATTATAGTGGTGCTCTGTCATCGGCTGCAGGTGCTGGGTAAAGTGCCAACGGTCTCCGTGGACAAGACGGACGGCTGCCAGGTGTACCTCTCCGCCGAGTCGCTGGGCGTCGAGATCATCAGCTCCAAGTCTTCGGAGATGAACGTACTCCTGCCGAAGGGTAACGGCGACTATGTGAGTATATCCTGAATACCGTTGTCCCACTATTCCAGATTTCTTATTAGAGATTAACTCGCCTTTGTAAACACAATTTTCATGTAACTCTTGTTAGGGTTCCGTACCCGAAGGGTTCCAAACGGGACCCTATTACTAAGACTCCGCTGTCCGTCCGTCCGTCCGTCTGTCACCAGGCTGTATCTCAAGAACCTAGCTAGCTAGAGAGTTGAAATTTTCACAGATTATGTATTTATGTAGCCGCTATAACAACAAATACTAAAAAACAGGATAAAAGAAATATTTAAGGGGGCTCCCATACAACAATTATTTCAATACCACATACAAACTTATGGATGCACCTGGTTACGTACATGGAGTGTGAAAGTAACCGCACCAATAACTTTGTAAACAATATATTGCTGTGTAAAATCCAAACTATTCACTCCACACCATCGCTTCCATTGAACGGTGGTACGGAACCCTTCGTGCGCGATTTAGACTCGCACTTGACCGGTTTTTTTATATCATTCATCAAATTATGAATAATGAAATTACACATTTAAAATTATTTTTATATATTGTTTTTTATCAATAAAGCTTAAAAGTATAAAAGAGGGTTTATCTGCCAGGGTTTTTTGTACTAATCGCGCACCATCATGCACCGACCATTTGCAATTATTTTCTTCATTATTTGTTTAGACTGACACTTCTACATCGTTTTAATAACATTTGTCTTCTATTTCCAGTCTGAGCACCCGATCCCTGAGCAGTTCAAGACTAAGCTGAGCAAGTCTGGTGGCCTCACCACCACCCCTGTAGAGAGCACGGGCTAGTGACGTCACATCCGCCACCGAACCACGACACCCAGCGACTACGAACTACAACGGACGAACAAACGACTCGCAACTAGTGAGTCACACAACTAACTATAGTGATAGGCCTATCAGAATATACGATAGTTCGCTTATAATTAGGGTGGGGATGTCCTCTAACTAGTCTATCGGCGTTAGGGTTCACGGCCCGGTCTCAGAACTATCGATAACAAGATCGCTCGTACTGCGGTCAATGTCCAGAGGTCGCCACTAATCTATATCGCATGGATAGATCCATTCTCTAGGAGGGCTTGCTCGTGTCGCTGGACAGGCGGGCTGTGGTTGCAGCTTCTCAATGATCGGTACACGGAGGTGGCGACATCTCCTTTACTTTAATTGCAAGTAAAGTGTCTTTGCACGGTCTAGATCGAACCTTAGTTCATTCGATTCTCACGGAGTATTCAATGCACAATGCAAACTTTACTATTCGTAGATAGAACTAAATTAATAATGTAGTTACGACAAAACACAAGAAATCGGGTTGATTCAATTTATACTTTGATTTTAAGCCCAACGCTCATTTGAGGTTTTAAGCATGTTGAAGTAAATCTTATACTTTCGTAGAGGTCACTATAACATAAGTATTCTATGGCCTTTGTGAGAACGAATTGTATGTTAAGAGATTGTGCTCCTCTCATTTCAATCTGCAATATTGGTTCGGAGCGATGGCTCGAGTACCCTCGGGTAGTATTGTAGTTAAGTTAGTGGTAAGCCGTGTGACTGTCTGTCTGTCTGTATCGTAACATCTAGAGAAGGGTCTGATTATCGACTTTATGTAACTCTTAATACGAGTGATTCTAAAACCCCTGCGACCGTTTAAATTTTAAAATAGTTTTGTAATTTCTCTTCTAAGTATTCAGCAGTGATCCTTACTATGTAGAACTTAAATGCTTGTTTTTTATCATAGGACAATTTTTAATCATTTTCCATTATTCGTATTTAAATTGAAGTATTAAGACAACTATGTGAATCAATATAATTTATACTGGATTAAGTTTATGTGACGAAGCTAATACTGATTGTAATTATTTATAATGCCATCTTTATTCTGATGAATATGATAATATTGATAATGCATAACATGTTTGCATTTAATTTATACTGGATTAAGTTTATGTGACGAAGCTAATACTGATTGTAATTATTTATAATGCCATCTTTATTCTGATGAAAATGATAATATTGATAATGCATAACATGTTTGCATTTTTGTTAATTTATTTGTCGAGAGATTAAACATTTTTCAAGAAGGCTTCTTTTATTTAAATCCTGTATTCGGAACCTCCTAGTGAGAGTACCTAATGAGAGCAAAATAATAGTCTAATAATCTTCAAAATTTTGTATTTAATTCATGGCGTACATCGTCCATTCAAAACTTCGCTTTCAAACGAAAAAGGTATTCCATAGATTTCAATAAATAGATTAGAGATAATAATATGCATAGTGGTAAACAACTCTTTCGATCAGTCCAGGAGCATGATTTATTCGCACAATACGTGAAATAATCATCCGATTTACATTAAACTCCTGGACCCGTTACATTCTGGGCCTTCACTTACAACCAACTATATTTACAAAACCCAACTCTTATAATATGGCATAGAATAGATTTCCAAAACAAAAAAATAATATTAATGGAAATAGCATTTATAGTAGTTTATGTGACTGTTACAAAATGCCTAATAAATAGCATTGCTTTATCTACACATGCATTATAAGCTCTCTATGATTTTTTCAGGAATCGCATGTTACGACCGGCATTGCGACATTGACATTTAAGTTCGAATAGAACGTCAACTCGACTGATATTAGAATTGAGGTCAAATCACATTGATTTGTTATTCAGGGATGTTCGAAATTTGAATGTAATAAGAAAATCGAATTCGATGTTATTATGAAGCAGTAATAACATTTGCACAGATAACAAATGTGTTCTAACAAAACCGTTTATTTTTAAGCTGGTTGTAATTTGCGGTTTTTGAACGAACTATAGAGGGTTTACGATATGTGCGTAGATAACATTTGAATTTGCAATGCACCATTAAAGGAAATTGTTCTGGAAGAGCGTTAAAGATTTGGAAGAACATTTTCAATTCACTAATTCTACTTACAAAATATCAGTCGAATTCAGATTTCTCTATCATTACGTTTATACTGGCTTAACTCATAAAGTAGATACGATAATTTACATACCTCTTCCAAGGATTTACAAATTAAATATTTCTATAATAAATGCTAAGTATATCAATCTGGGTCGTCGGACGTGATTGGTTGACTGCAGTTCCATTCGTCACTTCCGTCCGAACACTCTAGAAAGCCATTGCATACACTAGAAGCGGGCAGACACTCTCCTAACGGACACCTGTGTCCTTTGCAAGTGTCGAACTTCGCTGCCCGCCTGTTCTCCGCTACCTCCAGGTCCGTGTAGAAGTCTTCTTCCTCCTCTGGCTCCATGGTCTCGTTGGCTGCTGGCGTGTGTTCTGCCATGACGCCGTCGAGCCACTCGATGTAGTGAGAGACCTTGGTGTAGACGCCGGGCCGGTTGGCGCGGGCGCATCCGTAGCCGTTGCTGGTTACGCCGTAGATGTACCATTTATGGTCCGACTCCTGGGAAAAGACAAGTATAGGTATTATGTTGTTCAATTATTAAGTAAATCTGACGGGGCATATTCTAACATATCACCTACGGGCCGTTACGTTTCGATGGAGACGGCTCTCAAATCTAAAGGAAACATTCCTTTAGATTTGGGAGTCGAATCTCCAATTTGTTATTGGCACTGGCTGCCAAAAGATAAATTTCAGGTAGGTGTAATACATTGACAGGCAATCGAAAGGGAAGTGTGTCAATTATTAACGTAGAATCATCTTATCACTATTAGCATAAAGTGTTCACTTCAGCAAATCACCTCTAGGGAGGAGTACCGGTTGCTGCCGCGTGACGAATGACATGTTCTCTTGATGCTACACAGCGTAGCATTCTAGAGAATATGTAGTCCGTACTGCTCTCTAGGGATGGGCTAATCAGGAATCAGCCCCTGAATGAAGGGTGCCCTTGGCCCCCAATATGAGATCCTTACTGCCTTACTCTTATGACACCTTTCTTAATAAAGGTTTTAAGGACCCTGATTAATTAAGTCTAATGTAATGCAGGCTTAGGTAGCCTTAATGACATGACCGGTCTGCCCGTGTCGCCGAGGCAGGCGTCGCAGCCGCCGCGCTCGTAGCCCGCACAGAACATGTCCGTCACGCGGGAGTAGCAGCCGATGCTCCTCTCTAGAAACCAGCTGATGTAGCCTTAGTGCAGCACACGGCGTCATACCTGGCACATGAGCGGCCCGCCCGAGTCTCCGAGGCAGGCGTCGCGGCCGCCGCGCTCGTAGCCCGCACAGAACATGTCCGTCACGCGGGAGTAGCAGCCGATGCTCCTCTCTAGAAACCAGCTGATGTAGCCTTAGTGTAGCACACGGCGTCATACCTGGCACATGAGCGGCCCGCCCGAGTCTCCGAGGCAGGCGTCGCGGCCGCCGCGCTCGTAGCCCGCACAGAACATGTCGTCCGTCACGCGGGAGTAGCAGCCGATGCTCCTCTCTAGAAACCAGCTGATGTAGCCTTAGTGTAGCACACGGCGTCATACCTGGCACATGAGCGGCCCGCCCGAGTCTCCGAGGCAGGCGTCGCGGCCGCCGCGCTCGTAGCCCGCACAGAACATGTCGTCCGTCACGCGGGAGTAGCAGCCGATGCTCCTCTCTAGAAACCAGCTGATGTAGCCTTAGTGTAGCACACGGCGTCATACCTGGCACATGAGCGGCCCGCCCGAGTCTCCGAGGCAGGCGTCGCGGCCGCCGCGCTCGTAGCCCGCACAGAACATGTCCGTCACGCGGGAGTAGCAGCCGATGCTCCTCTCTAGAAACCAGCTGATGTAGCCTTAGTGCAGCACACGGCGTCATACCTGGCACATGAGCGGCCCGCCCGAGTCTCCGAGGCAGGCGTCGCGGCCGCCGCGCTCGTAGCCCGCACAGAACATGTCGTCTATCACGCGGGAGTAGCAGCCGATGCTCCTCTCTAGAAACCAGCTGATGTAGCCTTAGTGTAGCACACGGCGTCATACCTGGCACATGAGCGGCCCGCCCGAGTCTCCGAGGCAGGCGTCGCGGCCGCCGCGCTCGTAGCCCGCACAGAACATGTCGTCCGTCACGCGGGAGTAGCAGCCGATGCTCCTCTCTAGAAACCAGCTGATGTAGCCTTAGTGTAGCACACGGCGTCATACCTGGCACATGAGCGGCCCGCCCGAGTCTCCGAGGCAGGCGTCGCGGCCGCCGCGCTCGTAGCCCGCACAGAACATGTCCGTCACGCGGGAGTAGCAGCCGATGCTCCTCTCTAGAAACCAGCTGATGTAGCCTTAGTGCAGCACACGGCGTCATACCTGGCACATGAGCGGCCCGCCCGAGTCTCCGAGGCAGGCGTCGCGGCCGCCGCGCTCGTAGCCTGCACAGAACATGTCGTCTATCACGCGGGAGTAGCAGCCGATGCTCCTCTCTAGAAACCAGCTGATGTAGCCTTAGTGTAGCACACGGCGTCATACCTGGCACATGAGCGGCCCGCCCGAGTCTCCGAGGCAGGCGTCGCGGCCGCCGCGCTCGTAGCCCGCACAGAACATGTCGTCCGTCACGCGGGAGTAGCAGCCGATGCTCCTCTCTAGAAACCAGCTGATGTAGCCTTAGTGTAGCACACGGCGTCATACCTGGCACATGAGCGGCCCGCCCGAGTCTCCGAGGCAGGCGTCGCGGCCGCCGCGCTCGTAGCCCGCACAGAACATGTCGTCCGTCACGCGGGAGTAGCAGCCGATGCTCCTCTCTAGAAACCAGCTGATGTAGCCTTAGTGTAGCACACGGCGTCATACCTGGCACATGAGCGGCCCGCCCGAGTCTCCGAGGCAGGCGTCGCGGCCGCCGCGCTCGTAGCCCGCACAGAACATGTCCGTCACGCGGGAGTAGCAGCCGATGCTCCTCTCTAGAAACCAGCTGATGTAGCCTTAGTGTAGCACACGGCGTCATACCTGGCACATGAGCGGCCCGCCCGAGTCTCCGAGGCAGGCGTCGCGGCCGCCGCGCTCGTAGCCCGCACAGAACATGTCGTCCGTCACGTGGGAGTAGCAGCCGATGCTCCTCTCTAGAAACCAGCTGATGTAGCCTTTGTGTAGCACACGGCGTCATACCTGGCACATGAGCGGCCCGCCCGAGTCTCCGAGGCAGGCGTCGCGGCCGCCGCGCTCGTAGCCCGCACAGAACATGTCGTCCGTCACGCGGGAGTAGCAGCCGATGCTCCTCTCTAGAAACCAGCTGATGTAGCCTTAGTGTAGCACACGGCATCATACCTGGCACACGAGCGGCCCGCCCGAGTCTCCGAGGCAGGCGTCGCGGCCGCCGCGCTCGTAGCCCGCACAGAACATGTCGTCCGTCACGCGGGAGTAGCAGCCGATGCTCCTCTCTAGAAACCAGCTGATGTAGCCTTAGTGTAGCACACGGCGTCATACCTGGCACATGAGCGGCCCGCCCGAGTCTCCGAGGCAGGCGTCGCGGCCGCCGCGCTCGTAGCCCGCACAGAACATGTCCGTCACGCGGGAGTAGCAGCCGATGCTCCTCTCTAGAAACCAGCTGATGTAGCCTTAGTGCAGCACACGGCGTCATACCTGGCACATGAGCGGCCCGCCCGAGTCTCCGAGGCAGGCGTCGCGGCCGCCGCGCTCGTAGCCCGCACAGAACATGTCGTCTATCACGCGGGAGTAGCAGCCGATGCTCCTCTCTAGAAACCAGCTGATGTAGCCTTAGTGTAGCACACGGCGTCATACCTGGCACATGAGCGGCCCGCCCGAGTCTCCGAGGCAGGCGTCGCGGCCGCCGCGCTCGTAGCCCGCACAGAACATGTCGTCCGTCACGCGGGAGTAGCAGCCGATGCTCCTCTCTAGAAACCAGCTGATGTAGCCTTAGTGTAGCACACGGCGTCATACCTGGCACATGAGCGGCCCGCCCGAGTCTCCGAGGCAGGCGTCGCGGCCGCCGCGCTCGTAGCCCGCACAGAACATGTCGTCCGTCACGCGGGAGTAGCAGCCGATGCTCCTCTCTAGAAACCAGCTGATGTAGCCTTAGTGTAGCACACGGCGTCATACCTGGCACATGAGCGGCCCGCCCGAGTCTCCGAGGCAGGCGTCGCGGCCGCCGCGCTCGTAGCCCGCACAGAACATGTCGTCCGTCACGCGGGAGTAGCAGCCGATGCTCCTCTCTAGAAACCAGCTGATGTAGCCTTAGTGTAGCACACGGCGTCATACCTGGCACATGAGCGGCCCGCCCGAGTCTCCGAGGCAGGCGTCGCGGCCGCCGCGCTCGTAGCCCGCACAGAACATGTCCGTCACGCGGGAGTAGCAGCCGATGCTCCTCTCTAGAAACCAGCTGATGTAGCCTTAGTGCAGCACACGGCGTCATACCTGGCACATGAGCGGCCCGCCCGAGTCTCCGAGGCAGGCGTCGCGGCCGCCGCGCTCGTAGCCCGCACAGAACATGTCGTCTATCACGCGGGAGTAGCAGCCGATGCTCCTCTCTAGAAACCAGCTGATGTAGCCTTAGTGTAGCACACGGCGTCATACCTGGCACATGAGCGGCCCGCCCGAGTCTCCGAGGCAGGCGTCGCGGCCGCCGCGCTCGTAGCCCGCACAGAACATGTCGTCCGTCACGCGGGAGTAGCAGCCGATGCTCCTCTCTAGAAACCAGCTGATGTAGCCTTAGTGTAGCACACGGCGTCATACCTGGCACATGAGCGGCCCGCCCGAGTCTCCGAGGCAGGCGTCGCGGCCGCCGCGCTCGTAGCCCGCACAGAACATGTCGTCCGTCACGCGGTATAGCGGCAGCAGGCGCGTGCGCCGCCGACACTCCGCTGTCGAGATCACGGGTAACGAGACTTCTTGGAGGGTGTCCGCTGGAATGCACAGATGGGGTGAGTATTTTTGTTGGTACTTATGTAACTTACTTATGGCATTCATCATATCGTCACGCACGCCTTTTCTCATATGCATTAATTAGCATCCAGTTCAACGTTTAGTCAGAACATCAACACTCTCTTGCGTGAAATAATAACTTGCTTACTTAAAAGTGAGGTATCTGCAGTAAAATCGGTTAGACATGCGTTAGAGCTCGTTGAGGGATACGCGAGGCGTTGCGCGGGCGGTGAAATCAAGCGTACGGAGCATGCATCAATAATATATGGTTTATTTGACAGCGCCACCCGTCTCCCTAAACAAGCCTTTAACCTTTCAAAAGCCGAGGGTAATTGGGACGGGTCGCGCTTTTGTACCTTATGTCATGGTAATAAAATTTAAAACCTATTATAGAACAGTATACAAGAGGTTAAGTACAAGTTTAGACACAAGGTACTCACGGAAGACGCGTTCATGTTCATAGAGCTGTCCCCACCCCACCACCGTGCAATGATGCCCCGTCGGTGGCTGCGCCCGCGCCGGCGGCAGACAGGCCGGCCGCAGCCTCGCGTGCAGCGTCAGTTCGTCCACTCTCAGTAGGGCGATGTCGTTGCGGAAGCCGCGCGGCTGGTAGCGCGGGTGCAGCGCGATGTGACGCACGCGGGCGGCGCGCTCCCACGGGCCGCGGGGCCATGCGCCGCGGCGGAGGGCGCCTAGACGCGCCACCCAGTGCGCTTCGAGGGCTCTAGAACGGGATGGGTATTAGAAAAACACTTGGCTACAACATACCCCTGTAGAACTTGTTCGCAGGCCATAATCAATCGTAATCTAAGTGAATTGCCGTTCTTTAATAACATGCTAATGAGAAGAGAAAGAGCTTGAACACGCTTTCTTACATCAATAATCCGAAAGATAGAGCTCATAGCTCGTGATATGCTCTATTACTGACACTCCATGGAATTTTATTGCGCGATTGATCACGTCAGTAACAGTTCCTATAGCTATAGATAGGTTAGCTAGGTTCTGATAGTACTAATCATTATGTCCAGATAAATAATGAAATGCAACTCACTGATAGAAGCAGTGACTCGCTGACAGCAGCCACTCCTTGCTGATGAGCGTAGCGCCGCACTGGAAGTCTCCGTCGCGGTAGAGAGCCGCCTGCCATGGCCACGCGCCCGCTGCCGCGCCGCCGCCGCCCACCACCCTGCTCCAGCGCACGCGACTCTCAGTTACCGCTCTAGCCCTACGCGACAACACTGCTACACAACGGGACTAAGGAAAGGCCGAGTCGTCCATCTGTAGCGGGACTAGATCATTTCGAACATTCTGGGTGTGTTCGATACCCAGATAGAGCAAAGATGGACGGGCCAAGAATGAGATGCAATTTTGCATGACTCCTATATTATCTTGCTAATTGTAAATGGTAGGAATTTATTCTAATTGATGGACGAATTTTAGTTTACCCAAGGTCCAACAAACAAATATCATAATATTTTTGATAACCAACTTCATTCCACTATAGACGGAGTTGATCGAATGCAGTGCAATATTTGTGTAGCTGAGTAAGTGGGCAGTGTTGTTGCATTAGGTACAAACATATTTAAAATTTTCCTTACGAGCCATGCCATCCCGCGCCAAAAAACGCCGCCAAAAAGCCACAGAACAAATATGCACTAAGCGCGCGGGTCCGGGGTATTTAAAACGATGTTGCCTGTCCACGGCAGCGGAGATAACATTACATTTACATATAAGCACATACATAGCTTCTGGTCCCACACTAGGATACCCTATGTATCGTCGAAACCAGAAACCGCAACTTCATCTGGGTTACACGACCTGGGTTTTCTTCTTTCCCAGCCAGGATTCGAACCCGGGACATCTCTCTTGGGAAGCACAGCCTCGACCGCAACACCACAGAGGTCGTCTGTGTAAAAAGCACCGTCACGGGCCATCACCACATTTGAACTCACTACTGGAGTTCTCCAAAATATGCAGTTGTAATTGTAAAGTTATTCAGACAAGTATGTTGACTCGCGTTTGAAATCACTATTTCAAACGCGAGTCAACATACTCCTAACTCAATAAAACAAAACACACGCATTTTCACATACGGGGTGGCAGAAGCACAATAGTGTCCACGTTTAGCCAGTTATTAAGTAAGTACTCCATTTTATGTGGAGGGGGGTTTGCCCATCGCCGCAGCTATGGAAATTGATGGTTTCCTCATGTTTTCCATCAACGTTAGAACATCCGTATATATCTGTGTGCAATAATTAATTATTGCACACAGATATATAAAAAGTTATATTAGCGAAAAACATATGTACAAAGGCGTGATTATCTCTAAAAAGAGATTTCTTCCAGCAAACCAAGGGCATGACAGAAAATTTTACCATGAAAGGGTAGGCAGTACCGAATATCTAATCTATGATAAATATAAGTAAATTAAATATCTATAAAATATGGAAAATAAGGGTGCTGGCCACTAACTGCAGTATTTAACAGGTCACTTAAGGAGGGCGCATTCCCATCACTTTGGAAACAATCAAGAGTTGTTCCAGTGTTCAAGAATGGTGACAGAAACGATATAACTAAATAAATATAGACCTATATGCATACTCTGTGTTTTTGCGAAGGTGTTCGAGTCGGTCATCTGTCCAGTCATCATTTGGCGGATGAAGATGATCTATTTGTGTCCAACCAGCATGGTTTCTTAGGAGGCAAGGCAGGTCGACTATGACGAACTTAGCTCTGTTCGTCAATGACTTATTGGAACTTATAGACAAAAGAAAACAAGTTGACGCTATCTATACAGTTTTTTTTTAGTTGGCCACTCCATGCTTTTAAAAAGTTGCAAGGCTATAGATTCGGAGTTAGTTTTTTTTAATGGCTTCATACAAACTTAGAGGATAGGAATCTAAAAGTTGTGTGCCGCAAGGTTCCCGCCTTGGCCCTATATATATTCAACATTTTTCTAAACGAAATCAGTAATTGCTTTCTTAATAGTGATTTCTTCCTTTATGCGGATCATTTAATAAAATGACTTTAAACATAAATATGTGCTTTGTTGTCTCTTTCACCAGAAAAAGTCCTGTTATTAACACGGGTTTTTATTATCACATCAATGGCAATGCCCTGACTAGAAGAACTGATATAAGACGACAATGACGATTGCTAAGTATATGTAAATATCTACAGTATTAAAGACATTTGGAATTTGGAATTTAAGAGACTTAGGGTTGAAAATGGACAGTAAACTCACGTCTGTTACACATATTGACAATACCATTAAAAGCACATCCAAGATTACTGGTCTTATACTTCGTACAACGAAAACTTTCAAAAAGCCCATTAGCCTATTGACCTTTTATTATTCATTGGTAAGAAGATCTTGGAGTATTCCACCATAGCATGGAATCCTTATCATAAAGTAAATACAGAACGCATTGAAAGAGTGCAGAAGAGATTTTTACGCAATGTTAGTTTCCGTGAGCACACGCTTAACCCCTTGTCAGTGTATCAGCCCAGAGATGGAAATTAAAAAAATACCTACACAGTGCGCTGCCCGGAGCCGATTGAGCCCGTCAGTGAATCATCCCTGAGGCGGAATTTAAAAATAAAATATTCGCATTATTTCACGCTAATTACTTCGATCTCTTTCTATCATATGTCAAAAAGCACACGAAGGAACAGACTAGCTAATGAATAAATAATTTTGATACGATTGTGCACCCACCGCTCACACATCGGCAATCGGCACTCCAAAAACCCTGTCAGTGAATGGTCCGGGATCCGGTTGCACAAAAAGGGTAAAAAAAATGGCGCCCACTGCAGAGAAATTAAGTCGTAATTCATACCTGAAACAGCTCAACAGATATAAAACGATCACACTAGGGGACCGTCATGATATGTTAGATCTATGCTTTTTATTCAAAATTGTTAATAACCAAATTGATTCACATCAGCTAGTCGAAAACATAGCTTTTACTATACCAAAACACAAATAACTATACACCATTCAGGCGAAGTCATACTAATACCAATATAGGTGCATCAGCACTAATCAATCCGATAACAACTTGACATTTATTATGATAGCCTGCCAAATTTTAAGAAGAAGATTAAAAACTTTTATATGTCAAAAAAACTTAATAATGTGGTTATAAATAATAGAATACTTGTGTAGCATGCTGTGTTAGCGTATAATTGCGATGTACAACTAGACATGGATAACGTAGATGCATAACTTTAGAAGTATTTTGTATATTGTGTTGGCTTCCCAAATAAATAAAATTAAATTAAAATAGTAAAAAACCGGTCAAGTGCGAGTCTTACTCGCGCACGAAGGATTCCGTACCACCGTACAATGGCAGGGATGGTGTGGAGTGAATAGTTTGGATTTTACACAGCAAAATGTTTTTTTACAAAGTTATTAGTGCGGCTACTTTCTCACTCCACGTAAGTAACCAGGTGCATTTATAAGTTTGTATGTGCTTCAATATTTATTCATTCCGTTTTTTAGTATTTGTTGTTAAAGCGGGAACAGAAATACATCATCTGTGAAAATTTAATCTTTCTAACTATCACGGTTCTTGAGATAGAGCCTGGTGACAGTCGGACAAACAGACAGACAGACAGCGAAGTCTTAGTAATAGGGTCCCGTTTTACCCTTTGGGTACGGAACCCTAAAAAATAAAAAATACCTACATACCAAACTACTAAATAAGTACCAATAAACCTGTACATATAGTAATAATATAGTAATAAACGTACTATAACTACTATCATGAAAGAGAGAGGAAGTGTATAATGTTCGATAGATGTTACCAAATTACGATTTTTTTCATATCGGTCTCCGCTTTGTGGACAAGCAACCCGCAAATCATACGGACCTTGGTTGCTGAGCATCGGCATGTGGTCTGATGCCGCAATCGAGGTTTGCGCATCGTATCCGAAGGGCTCTCTTGCGAGGACAAGACGTTCTTTTGAACGTGAGACGGGTATCAGCTGCCCGCGCAGCGGTATTGTGCCAGACCTCCCAGTAGCCCATTCTGCTGGCTTTCCGACCTTCACGCGCTTCTTTGGCCCACGGGGAATCGCTAAAGTAAAACAAAGAACATTAGACAATATTCTCCCTACGGAATGATAGGAATGTACTCAAGGTACAATGGTAGGAAGTCGTGTGGATGGCTAGAACTTACTGGAATGTCATAGCCTTGCAAACAGCGCGACCGAGATCTGGAAGTTGCAATGAGCTGTGGGCTTGGTTCACAACATCTTTAAAACTGTCAACGCATAGTCTTCCCCAGACCCCACGTTTCCTGACCATCACGAAACCTGAAAAGGGTTTCAAGAAATAAATTATTTCAATGTATAATATGAATCCAAGTCTTTTTTCAGAGAGTTGGACATTGTGAAATTTACCTTCTTCACTATACGGTACCACTTCATTGTTTTCAATCTCATCAGAAAGAGCGACGCAGCTCTTCTCGTCATCTCCAAGAGGACAGTCAGGATTTCCATCGCATACCTGTAAGGCATCAATGCACTGCTTTGCGTTGGCGCAAACGTATTGACCATCTTTACACCAATCTGTAACGCAAACGATAATTTAAGCATACAACGAAACAAGGTCGGAAAGGAATAACAAGAATTTGATGATGTTCTTACCACATTTGTTTTCGTCAGTGTAGTCCCAGCAGTCAACAACTCCATCACAGATCTTCGCTTGAGAGAATTCGGCTCGCAAGTAGTCCGCACAAGTACAAGTTTTTTCATCTTCGCCGCCCGGACAATCCAGGAGTCGGTTGCAGCGAGAGGTCATAGGCAAGCATGCTCCTGTTGCGCAGCGAAAGGACGTTTCGTTGTTGCATTCCTCTGAAATATTATGAAAAACAGTATTAGCCTCATCGATTATGCTGATGTCTGCTGGGTCAGTGCTAACGAAGAATTACTGAACAAACTCGAACGTCTTCAAAATCTCGGGATTCGTTTTATCTTCGGGCTGCGCAAATACGACAGCATTGCAGAGAGTTGAAGTGCCTTCCGATCCGTCTTCGTCGGGATTCTCACATCCTCAACTTCCTCTACAAATTTTACGGAATACACGCTATCTAACCTTCCTACGAGACCGTTTTCAATTGGTTTCTTCCAGCAGGTCTCGGAGGACCCACGCAGTTTCCATGCTCACAACCCCACAACATAACACACCGCATCCTACGAGCACGGGTTTAGACTCCGGGCCATTCGATTGTGGAATGCATTCCCCTACATCATCAGGGATAGTCCTACTCTCAATTTATTTAAAAGTCGCGTGAAGAAGCATTTCTTATCTCTTTAGAAATGTAGGTAGTATGTATGTATTTATTAGTATATATACAAATATATAATATTTATTTATATTTAGGATTTATATTTTATGCATCTAGTTTATTGAGTTGTAATTGTTGTTGAGGGTTTGTTGTACACATAAATCTACCCGTGCTCAGCGATTAACCTTTCTCATCCTGACATGGTTTGCTGGAAGAGATCTCTTAACAGAGCTAAGCTCGCATTCGTACACTATTGTTATATATGCAAATTATGCAAATATACATCTTGTTTTTTAATTATTTGTGTGCAATAAAGATATTATAAATTATTGTCTTCATGAATTTAAAATGGATGCTCCATTTTATATTCATGAAGACTTATAAATATTAACTTGTCTCTTACCATATTTCGTTAAATCCTTCACGCTGTTGTTGGAGTCTTCCCCAGATTTGCTATAACCAGGTTTTCCATAAGGTTTATCCGAGAAGTTTTTGTCAAAGCTGTTCTCATCTTGCTTTGTTGATTGGAGTTTGTTGTAGGTTTTCGTTAGTATTTTAAACCCAGCCTGATTCAGGGTGTAGCTGGATGGAATCGCTTTGGTTGATATCACCCCTCCGGGCGATTTGAAAAGCGTGTTGTTGTTTGAATCTGATATTGTCGCAAGATTCGCCAACTGTTTTAGTTTGTTAATAGTCAAAGTGTTGTTTTGGTTTCCAGGTATTTCAAGCACGATGTCTGGTTCTAATTTAAGTTCATAAGCAGGTAGGCTTTGAGTTTTATTTGCTTGTTTGCTACTGACGCTGCCTGTGACGTGGTATGAAACTCGGTAAGTGCCATTTGGAATAGGTCCTATGCCTATGCTCGGTCTCTCCCTATTTTCGGCCACGTCATTGTCATTCAGTTGGCTGTTCATACCGATATTCGTTTTGGGAAGTCTATTGTTACTTGTATTGTTTCTAGAAGAAGCATCTATAACTTTCAAGCTTTCTGTGGCATTGGCTAAAATAACACGATCAGAATCATTTACAGCAACGACAGTAGAACTAGTAATTATTTCAGATGGAGTAGCCACAGATTTCGTTACCTTATGTAAAGGGACTAAGTTTTCTGTAGTAACATCATCTTCTACTGGTTCTACTGTCTCTCCACGAAAAAAACTCCGCGGATTTTCGTAGTTAATCTTCTGCTCAGGCTTAATTTTTGGTCGAGGTCTCAAAGGGCGATTTACTCCAAGATTAGATTTTGCAGGCAATAAAGTGATTACTCTTGCTGTCGTGGATTTTCCTATATTATATTCGTCAAAAATAACTTCAGAGGAAGCAACCATTTTGTCATTGTGTTGACGTTCTTCAGATTCAGTTATATTGCTATCTGGTTTTTCTGAAGAACTCTGAGAATATTTCTTTATAATATCAGTAAGGTTTCTCAGTATTGAAACTTTACTTGGAAACTTTGGTGTTGTGTTTGGAAATACTGCATCATTTTTGGTTATAATTGCTTGCAACGTATCGTTATAATATTTTTCTGGTGAATGCCTAATGACGGTGTCGTTCTGGTTTGTTGAGGTATTGACGAGTTCCCACGTATGATGTGGACTGCTTGTAGTTGGAATAATGGATACTTTATTGTTAGGCCGCCTCGTTGACTGTTCTTTCGATGTATTCTTTTCACTATCAGAAACTGAAGAACCAGGAATCACAGAACTGACAGATTCTGTGGCTTCAGTAGTAGAAGCTGTTGTACTTGAAGTACTTTGTGTAGTTGTGGAGGTTGTGGGTGTGGTATAAGCAATGGTGCTGGAAGTCGATGTGACATTATGGGGTTTTTTCACTATGGATGCACCTTCAATAGACACTTTTTCAGTAGTGTTCTCGGGTTGGTCCATTTGTGCTATATTCAGAGTGACTGAAGTAGTCTTTTCTTTAGGAGGCCTTTCAACCGGTTTACCATCATCTTCTTCATCGGCTGATCCTACAATCTCTTCAACCACCCCACTTAATTTGTCTACTGGAATTGGATGCGCTTTTGGGTAATTCGAGCCAAGAGTTTCCATATTTTTTAGAGGAGGTATAAACGTAGGTAAAGTGAAACTTGTGTAAACTGGACTCGGGACGTATACTTCTGCACTGAGATTGGGATCGATGCCGTATATTCCTGCTGGTTTATGAGTTGTAATTTTATCTCTAATCCTTACTGGTGGAATCGGGCTTAACATACTTTCTATTGCTGATATATCCTCTACAACTTCAGCAACGCCAATTCTGTCTTCAGCTTGATCGTTGAACACTTCTTCGGGTATGACGGTTTCAACGGGCTGTATCATTTCTGGTGATTTATTGGTTGTCTCATAGTAAGGTTTAGTTATTGGACGCCAAGGTTCATTGTCTACTACATGAGGTACTGTGAAAAGCGTATCTATTTTTGGTATATCTTTATAATGGTGTTCGTTTGTTAGAAGATCGAGCAATATTTGGGAAACGTTGTTGGTGGTTGTGACTACAGCAGTTGTTGTGGGAGCTGGTGGAGATATAGATGTCGAGATGTAAAATGGTTTTCTAGTTGTTATTTTAGGAAATTCCTTCTTGGGTGTTGCTTCCGTTCTCGTTTTGACATTCAAAGTAGAAGTTATGGTGAATGGTCGAGGTCTCGGTGTAGTCGTCACTGCCATCCTTTTAGTGGTTGACGGTTTCATTGTGGTCGTTGCTTTTGCAGCAGCAAGTGGTCTGTGGGTGACTTTTTCTTCACTTCGAGGTGGACTAGAATTCTGCTTGTTCTCCGTGATATCGGCTTCAGTCTTTGTTATTTGAAAAGTGCCCTGGACAACTGGCAAGTTTTCTGTATCAATATCTGGTTCATCGATGTCTTTTTTCTTGTTTTGGCTCGGTTTTACTGTAGTTTTTCTGACGACTCCTATTCTGCTTTGAAGGACTTTGTCTTTCCCGTTCTGTTGTTGCGATAAATTCTTAGGACTCATACTTTCATTCAGCGCTTCTCTTACATGTGATTCCGAATGATATGTGTGTTCTAGATCTCTTTTAATTACTATGCTAGATGTGTCTATCTTAATTTGTCCAAAAGCTGGATGCTTTGAAAGCAAGTCTTGAACTAATACATTCTTCAGCGTTTCTTCGACGTTAGAGACAGAACTGAAACCAAACACATCACCATGAGAAGAAAAATTATTACCAAACTTTCAAATACCAACCCATCCATCTAATCACCTACCTTGGAATTTTTCTCCTATCGAGGTAAAGTCTGAAGTGGACGTCCAGACGCCTGTCCCCGAAGCCCGTGACGAGTGCTCCCGCGAAGGCCTGCCTCAGGGCCGAGGGCGCCGCATACACCTGTCGCAGCGACGCGCCGTACCTACGCGCGCGCTCCTTCCACGCCGGCGATTCCGGTAAGCCTCCGTAGACGTCCCCACGGGTGACGCGGAACGTACCCTCGAACGAGATTATGGCTGGAACACAAGAGTTGTTAGGTTACATTTAGAGAAATGAGATGACGTCTAGAGCTAAGACTATGATGCCCTGAGATGTTAATATATTATAATTTAATGCTGTCTATGGGAATTTTTCACGGTCATCGTCTTGACTTGCTTTGTAGGTAGGAATTATTCTGTCTGTGACGAATCGTTTGGATACTTTGCTTGGAGGCATGAAGGCAAACAGCAAGCAATAAGTATGAGGAGTATGAATAATCAGCTATGCAACTTATTCATACCTAATTCCGTCTAAAGAGTGACTCGTTCCAAATGTACAGGAGGTTTGCGCTATGAATGCAAATTAGGTCAAATTAGTGCCTCAAACTTTGGAGTTAAGTTCAATGTCATTGGCGTCAGAACCAACGAGCCACATCGCTGCCGCTGCGGTGTCAGGGTGGACCAACTTGGACACCACGGCCTCTCCTGTCAGCGCAGCGCCGAACTCATCGCCTGGCAGAACGGAAGGTCGCTGGTTTGGGACGCGACCTGCAAGTACGCCACACTTAGCGAAGACCATGCTTTCGTGCCGTTCGGCTTTGATACCCTCGGGCCGTGGAGCCCTGACGCTCGACGAGCCCTTAAAGATATATCGAAGCGGCTAGTCGAAGCGTCAGGGGACCAGAGAGCTGGCACATACCTCGCTCAACGCATCAGCATTGCGATTCAGCGAGGTAACGATGCTAGCGTTCTGGGCACCCCCCGCCCAGCAGCGATCTGGGCGAAATTTTTCATTTAGTTTAGTTAGTTGTATACTCGCGCCACGAATTAAGGCAATACCTCGACCGTGCAAAGGTCCCCGTTACTCCAGGCGGAAAGACCCGCAGTGTGAGAGGGACGGAATCGGGAAAAAATGAAAAAACGTAGCGCTAAACCACAGAATAATTTTTTAAAAATAAACTACGCTATTTTGTTCAATAGTAGTTTATGTGACTGCTGCATAATGGAGGGCATTAAAACTCGAGAGTGGGTTTATGAAACCAGCCGAAGGCGATTTTCATAATAATATCACTCGAGAGTTTTAATGCCTAATTATGTACAGTTACATACACTAGTTTATCTAGACACATATCATAAGCTCTCTTTGATGTGTTCAGGAACCGCATGTTTGACCGGCATTGTGGTTCTGCAATTGTTTAGCTTGTTCTTTAGTACCAACTTCACGCAGGCGGGCGTCGGCGTTCGAAATTTGAATGTCAGTACCAACTTCACAGACAAACTAGGGACGGCACGCGGGTGGGCGTCGGCGTTCGAAATTTGAATGTCATTATATGTAGAAAAACTACACATTATGACCATTATGTGTAGTTTTCCAGATACGAAACGAGTTTTTACCAAGTAGTTTAACATAATGCTGATCGTAACGTGCGGTTTTTGAACGCAGTAAAGAGGGTTTATGATACGTGTGTAGATAAAAGTGTTAAAGGAGATTTTGCGAATACATAATATCTATATTTTCAACGCAGTTCCACAATGAAATTAGGTAGGATTTCAGAATTACAGGAAAAAATAAAACTATTTAGAGGTGTTTTCGTAATTAAATTCTATCGAGAAAATTTCATCCAATCGCGTTTTTTTTTAGTGAAAATCTTAATCAAATACTCAATAAACGTTAACCCAAAAATCAAATCTGTAGATGACTTCATGGTGGAGTAAATGGATTCGAAAAAAACCCCATTTTTTTTTCGTAGCACCTTAAGAGCGCTGAGCGACGTTGGCGGGAATTACTACGCATATGTACAGGTGTTGAAAAGTGACTACTGCGCATTCAAGGCCACCGCCAATAACGTGTGGCGCGACGTTTACCTTGTAGTTTATTTACGTTAATTTGTTACTGTTTTTAAATAAATCCATAAAATGTCATTGGAATATCTTGGTATATTCAGGGTGTTGTTTGTAATATCTTGATTATGCAGGTGTTGTTTTGTTTGTTTGGTGATTTATTTTTTTGATTATTTACAGTCAATTTTTATTTCTTTTAGAAAAATATCTAAAAATCTTTAAATTGTGGCCATTAGCAACGGAAAAATGATTTCTAGGTGGGCATGATTTTAGATCGATAAATCAATCATTTTCTTTGCAAGACAGATTGTAGTTTTCTTTATTCAAGAGAGAAGAGGCAAAAATTACTTTTTTTAAACTTATGTTAATATTGACAGACAATAAATAAATTTTGAACTTGAACTTTGAACTATATATTATAGAAAAGTTCAATTCTATATTATTCTCAAAATGTTCATTTTTTTAGAATGCATCACATCACTATCAAACTGTAGAACTGTTCAAAGAAATTAGATAGCTATATAAATATGGCTGTACCGTGTCAATATATTTATGATAATACTTTAGGAAGAACATAATAGCTTCGCCAAAAATGTTGACAAGCTCAAGCGAGTATACAGTACTTTAACAAAATACCGGAAGAGATATCATATTGTCAGAGAAGAACTTTAAAGGCATTGGTAAAACTTACTTCACTTAAAGCCATATATTATGCATGTTAAAGGTTAGATGATTACATTAATGACAAAGAGGTATGGAGTTCTGATTTTCCAGCGCAGCACAAGAACCAAGGGCACGTTTGTAATACAAGACCTATTTTTGAAAAAATAAATAATCATAGAAAAGGAAAGTACGCCGGGTTGCAGTGTTCGAGTTTTTTCTTTCCGTTTCTTCTCCGCTGTCGTCACACGTTCCGAAGCACCAGTACATAGTTTTCTTGCATTTAATAGATTCAAATAACATTCAAAAAGTGTTCATAAAATCTATTTTGAAATAAATATTTTGAAGTTGAAGTTGAAAAAGATGGCAACATTATTTCGAGAAATGGCGTTTGAAGCTGCCAGTTCACTTAGTTATTTTAGCAATTAGGCTTTATATACCAGCTTTTTCAAGTCTATGGACACTTGCCTGCCATATGTGATGGAGTATCAGGTAAGTATTGCATCGCATCGCACGACGCATCTTCTAACTAGCACATTCCGACCTTTATTCCTGATGTCAGAAGTATTTATTGTATATACTTATTTTGCCTTCGGTCAGTCACATCGCGCGACCATCTGCAACCTAGCGGTCCAAAATATGTTGTTCATCTCATCAGTCCAACTGGCAAGGCCGCTTCCCAGACTAAATGGTCATTGCTGATTTATCCAACCCCCCTCTCCCCGATATGGGTTTAGGTTTGCTCTGTAGAGACACTTCGAGTGGTATGTTTGCGGCAAGCTCGCTTACGGCCTTTTCTGTGTCGTGCGGGATTCATCGCGTACGCGGGATTTACTATGGGATAGACCCCGCAAGCGGGTGCTATCGATGTCGATGTCGAGGTCGAGCTGTTTTCCAACTTACGCCGGCAATGTAGAATATATCGACAGAGCACAACCTAAAACCCATATTGGAATGAACATTCTTTTGCCGGGTCAGCTACGACCTTGAGTTTGCCGTCACATGATTTCCACTAACTACTCACTACTACAGCTACTCACGCTCCCCATTATCAGGCCTCAGCGCGCCCATATAGAAGGCGAGCGCCGCGACGCCCAGCACTGCCACCGCCGCCAGCAGCGCGCCGCCCACCAGCGCCGCGGAGCACAGCCCCCCGCCCCGCGCGCCGCCGCCCCCGCCGCGGTACTGCGGCCCGCCACCCGCGAAGCGGTACTCGCTCTGAAACAAACAAACAGATGATATAACTAGTCGTACACTCTTGAGTAGACCAGGTGTTCACTTAATTTGGATGAACAGTGGCCTCACAATTTGTCGCCAGGTTGGCTGCGTTTCTGTTGCATTTGTAACCGACTTCAAAAAAGAAAGTTCAAGAAAATTCGGTTGATTTATAAATTGGAATTATTAATGAAACTTTTTTTTTTGTGAGAGACCTCCAGTTTGGTCCCATTTTTAGAAAATAGAGAAGCTTCTCTTAATTACATTTATGACATGGTCCCTCTTTTGCACATTTTTATTTTATTTGGTATTGCATTTCAACAAAAAATATAAAGTAACGTCAAACAGTACTTGTTTTAAAACACCCCATCAGAGGAAGTGACGTAATGACTGTCATCAGTAAGAGGCAGAGCTAAGCGTCAGTCTCCCTTTCCTTTTCTATACGAAAAAAGGAGAAGAAGACTCATAGCTCTGTCCCTTTCTGACTACAATTAAAGATGCCGGCGGACAGCCGATCAAGTACAATATGAGGCGAACGCCAATGTTCGCCAATGTATGATAACGGTCTTTCAGACAATCACAGGAAACAAATGCGTCGCCTCTAACGAGAGGTTATCAGATGCATGCGAGAGTTCACAGGCACTCATGGCATGAATGACTTTGTCTCCAGCATAGCCCCAAGTCACACTGCCATTTTTAAATTCAGTAAATACCTCAAATCCGAGATTATTCCCATGATCCCCCTAAAACGGGTTGACCAACCCGCAGCCTTTGATGACTACGAAAAGGCCGAATGTCTTGCCGATAGTCTAGAAACCCAGTGCACTCCCTCCTCTCAACCAATAGACCCCGATCATCTCTCATCATCATCATCATAAATAAACGATTTTGATTTGATTTGATTTGATTTGATCTTAACATGGTCAACTCTGAAGATGATCCCAAAAGCTCTGCCCCCCATTGACTCCCTTCCCGAACTCACCCTTGAGGAAGTACAGAAAGTAATAAAGGAACTAAAGCCCAAGAAAGCTCCGGGGCTTGATAAAATCACTAACACGCAATAAAATCTTTCCCTCTCAGACTTCTCACCACCCTTACGGTAATCTTCATTGCCTCCCTCCGTCTCTGTGCCTTTCCAAATGCTCGGAAAGAAGCTGACGTTATTGGCTTCCACAGGCCCCGGAAAGATCGGACCGACCCCACTAGCTATCGCCCCATTAGTTTATTGTCTTCCACCATATGCAATGTTTACGAACGGCTTATTCTCAACCGGCTTAAAGACATTTGCATAGGTAAAAACCTCATCCCCACGAGCAGTTTGGCTTAGACCCAAACATTTACATACACAACGGAGTCAGACCTCCCTGCTATGTCCGGGTCCCCACACATTGAACGGGCATCAGCTTGTATATTATACGGACTAACAACAACCCCTGTGTTTTGTATTTGTATTTTACAGTTATCTTTCGATGTTACTGTGAGTCCTCGCCTCGGTATATGCTGAAGGCTCTTTGCTCGTTGAAACCGGAAGTGGATAGAAATTAAGTTACTTTTCTTACAGAAATAATATCAAAAATGTTAATAAACATAATTTTGTTTATTATAATTAAAATGAGCAATTATGGATCGTATAATGACGAATAACTAAGCACAAAACTCAATACCTGCAATTAAAGATATTTTCCGATAACATCGGAAGAGTCCAGTTTTCATCGATAAACAAATAAAACAAAATGGCTAATAAAATGGCTATACCAATAATTTATTTTATGGGTACTTCTTTTAATTCTTAAAAACCCGGTATGTTTAATTATTTGTTGTTCTAGCGGCAATAGAATTACACCCTCTGTGAAAATTTCAACTCTACCTATTTCGGTTGATCCGGTAGAGCCCGGTGACAGATGGACAGACGGACGGGCAAACGGACAGCGGAAGCTTAGTGATAGGGTCCCGTTTGGCACCCTTCGGGGATGGAACCCTAAAAGCTGTAATTATCATATCAATGAAATTGCGTATTATGGCATTTCTATAACTTTTCAGTGGTTAAGGTCGTTGATTGTCATGAGATGAATTCTGGTCATAAGTACCGTAATACAATCGTGTATATCGTGTAATATGTGTGGACTTGATTGTCAGAGGACAGATTTTGTAGCCTCGTTTTCGTTGATTCAGGTTGTTTGGTGTATGGTGCGTCATTTTTTTTTGTCGTAGAAGGGGTTGTAGTGAACACAATTCTGCTTGAAAACGGTTCTCAAGAAAAATATCTTTCACTTAATCCACATTTTTTTTTATTATTTGTCTATACACATCTATACAAAACATGTTTTCCTAGATAATTACATAGCATATCTAAATAAATCATAAACTTCAACTATTTGTATACAAAAAATAAAGTTATAGTCTTTGAAACTAATTATTTCATAATTGATAATTCATTTATTAATAACGTAAGTTACAGGTCAATAGAATAATTAAATTAAATAACAAAAAATAAAAAATCAATGCCTAATTATGTACAGTTACATACTCTAGTTTATCTACACACATATCATAAGCTCTCTTTGATGTGTTCAGGAACCACATGTTCAACCGGCATTGTGGCTCTGCACTTGTTTAGCTTGTTCAGTAGTACCAACTTCACAGACAAAATAGGTGCGGCACGCGGGCGGGCGGCGGCGTTCGAAATTTGAATGTCATAATATGTCGAAATATTGATACATTATATACCTATTATATATTATGGTACATTATATATAAATGTATCAATATTCAGATTTACCAAGAGTATATCATTATGCTGGTCGTAAAGTGCGGTTTTTGGACGCAGTTAAGAGGGTTTATGATACGTGTGTAGATAAAAATAGTTACGATCAGAAGCACGTCCTTTTAATACACATTTGTCTGTACGAGCGTCAGCGAGTTTCTCATAGAAACAGCCTGTAACGTGGGAACCAGAAACAAAACTTATTTATTTAGTTTAAGTTTTTAGTAGGAACCTAGCAGCAATTAGTTGTTTTTTTATAGAGTCAACATATCAGATAAAACAAACTAATTTTCCGCTACCTCGACGACTACCTATTGCTTTATGTTCCGAGCATCAAGGTTTGTCCCATGGTAATAAAATAAAGAGCAAAAACTAGAGACACCTATTAGCTATTACCGCGCGGCATATTTCATGCCAATTGTTATGCTCAATATGTTGGTTTGCTTGTTCAGCGGAATTAATAATTTAGCTATTTTATAACAAACACAGTTATACATTCATGGAATAAGCACTACTTATTCCTCTTCAATCTTATTTCAGGTTATTAGACGTTCTACCTGGTTGCCTCTGTGGTCCCTAACTCATGATTTGTAGAGGAACATACTAATATAATATTATATTATATAAGTACAGCCATTATTATGAGGCAATAAAATGTGGGCACGTTTGGTGCGGGCGTTTCTTGGGGCGGGCGGTTTATTTTTATAGATATGTATTTTGTTTCTTATGACGAAGCGTTTGGCGGATTTATGTCATTGTATTTTATTGTAGTTATAGGTACTAGACCTTAGTCTGACTCCTTCAATTTATGTATAGTTAATTTAATAAAACTTAAATACACCCATAAAATGTATATCATACATAACTTAATACTGTACTACTTTGCATTCTAAAGATAAATAATCAAAATAGCCAGACAAAATAATCACTATGTCGTCGGTCCATAACTCCGAACCACCCACCAAACCAACCACAATCACTTAGATTTCACTGAGAACCGCCCGAGGCAATCTTTGCTTTTAAGTATCTGACAACTTCTCAAGTCACAGAACATTATTTTGTTTATCACAGTACTAAGCCAAAGGCTCTGATGAAAGCATTTATGCCTTTCCGAGAGATCTATTGATTCGTAGTCAAGTCCGCCAAGTCGGTTCATGCCATAAAAGCCCGCATTCAACCGCAAATACACAATCGATTGTCTAAAATTGTGTTTACGACAAAATAATGCCCATAGCATGTGGGAAAATACAATTTGAAATATGCACTGAACCTAGCTTGGTTCGAGTCGAAATCTTTATGTCGTTAGAACAAAATGCTCTCGGTCAACAATGGAGCAGTTGTAAAATGTTCAAAGCAAGAAATACTGATAGATAATAAAGAAGGTGACATTTAATTCGCTGGCATATTATGGGGAATGATAGCACCCGTTATTATGAAGAACTTTCCCCAAGAAACATGTGGTCGCAAACGAAAAAAAATTGGGTTCCCCATAGTAACTTGTAATCAGCTGATCGGGTCAATGTACTGAGGGACAAATATTTTTTTCCATTTGCGACCATATGTTACTTGGGGGAAGTTGTTCATTATTATGAATACTATCATTCCCCAAAATATGGTCAGCTAATTAAATGTCACCTTGTAGATTATGACCTAGACTGCAGATAGGTAGATAGATAGATATAGTCGTGCTACTACAAAAAAATGTTAAAAATGGTTTAACCTCAAAACAAACGTCAAATCCCATACATTTTTGTCCTTAAGCAGGTGTTGAACAGGAGCCTTCTAAAAATCTAATTGTCAAATAACAATAATACAGGATGTAACAGAAACCTGTATTCATATTTTAGTGGGTAGTTAGGGACATCATTGAAACTGTCACTATGAAACCGATTTGATCGGAACAACTTTTTTTTCACTTTCCGATACAAATCAGCTGACGGCCCGAACCAAAATGTATGAAGAAGTGATAAATAAAGTTGCTCTGATCAAATCGGTTTTATCATTAGTTGGGTTCACTATGTAATTTCGCCGGAATTTTGTGAAGATCATGAAAATGGAAACATTGTTTTTGTTATTGCTTACTATAACTACCTCTTCCAGAAATGTACAATTTTCATACTTTCCACAAAATTCCAGCGACGAAGGTCTAAATCATAACATAGTGAACCTGATAAGTGAAAGTTGTTCAGAATGATGCCCCTAACAACTCCCTAATAAATGACCCCACCTTTCCGTTACACCTGTATAATTAGGCTCTAGTTCCGGATACTTATATATGTAAATCAGATCCTCAGATGCTTGCCACACTTTTTTCAATCGTTAAAATAAAATTACAAAGTAGTTAGGAGTCCGATTACGATGAGTGTAAATATATACGTCGCGCCACAAGTTCTGAGCGGTGGTCTTGAAGGCGCAGTAGTCAGTTTTCAATACCTGTACATATGCGCAGTAATCCCCAACGTCGCCCAGCGTTCTTAATTCGTGGCGCGAGGTATACCTACCTTGCCTTTTTCCACCAAATAAATAATTAATTATACCCTGGCCCATTCTCGTACGTTAAAAGGTTTCGCATTCTTCAAACATAAACCTCTAATTTGGTAATAATTACGGGAAACAACATTTAATTACATTAATAATGACTGCCTGTAATGTAATTTCTCAAAACTCAAAAATTATAATAACTAATTACATTATACTTATTTTCGAAATCTTTAAAGGAACGACAAGATGAGCTATCTCTAAAGGGAATGAATTCCACAAGAAACTTGCGCACACGACTAAACGGTTCTCGCGAAATAAATCACTCATATAGTTACGTAATTAAGGTTCACATGTGTACTAAGAACCTTTTTTTAAATACCATACATACCTTCTGAAAGCATGCATGTATGATTTATCGTAAATTTAGCAGAAGTAGTAGGAGTAATGTAAACAAGAAAATGTAAAATGTGACAGAAAATTCCTAAGGCGTAAGAACCAGCCATAGATCTTTGAGTAATAATTACTCAAAGCCATAGATTCCTCTTTCATTGAGTAGTTTAGTTTTGGTTGTTGCCAGCGGAAATGGAAACTGTCACTTGTCTTATTTCTGTTTACTTTATGAAGTATCGTCACATAGGGTGAATATTATTCCTACCTACTCCTACTTTAGAATAGTTATTAGGATTATACAGGAAGCCCCATATAAATGAAACGTCATAGTAAACCTGCCTCAGATGCATTGAATAAGCTTTACACCACCATTGAGGATTGCATGGAATTCGAGATATTGCTGGTTTATAGTATTTATTAAAATTCCCCATTTTTTACACAGAAAGAGCCAGCCATTTTTTCTTAATTTTTGCGCTATTTTAAAGGGATGTATTAAACTGCACATCAAAAATACTGATTTGCACAGCAAATATCCCTTATATTTGCTGCGGTAGCTTAGGTGAAGGGTAAAGGGGGTGAGCGAAGCGAAGCCAGCTTTATCCTTCGTGTTAGTTTCAACATGTAAAACAACAACAAATACTTAAAACATAAATTTAAGTACTCATTAAATATTTAAAAAATAAAAAGAGTTTTTGTTGATCCTTTTTTGCTGTGCAAATCAGTATTTTTGATGTGCGATGAAATACTAGCCTATTGTAAATACTTAAGACTACACAAGTTACTTTGTCAATGACTATTTAATATACGAGATTTTTTACTGAGTCTTAACTCAACTTGAGCAAAAACGTTGAATTCGCCTCTGACAAGCTTTGCAGATTAAGCCAGCTTGTGTGTTTTTTTTAACTCGGTGTGAGTATTTATGCCTATTGGTCTACTTCCGGTGTCGCTGTGAGGTCTGATTTATATACCGTGTTTAAATGCTCTATTCTTAGACAAAAGGTAACCATAAAACAATTGGTGTATTTTCATTAATTTATTTTTCAACTGCTTTTAGTCAAGTCAAGACCCCCGAGTAATTGAATGGTTGGATAGTCAGGTAGGCCACTTATTTATTTAGCCCTGTACATCCTCTCGTCTTGCAGCTAATTACACATGGCATGTAATGACAACAACTGGTTAAGTAATAAGGCCCTTGACCCTGCCTGCTTGAATATAAATTTAAGTCTTGTAATGAATCCAAATATTTTTACGTAGAATTCTTCTTGAGAAATATCAGTATTATATTTCTTAATTTATCTTAGAAGTAACAATATTATCTCTCTTTGTCTTATAAAAAATAAATCATCACTATCACACGGTTGTACCTAAATAAGACCAAATTCAGTGATTCAAATGAAACTAAAAAACTACACAACGATAACGATAAATTTTTTAACCATCCGTTTTTTAAAGAAGAAAAACAAAAAATAAAAAGAGAGAAAGCAAAAGTTAATAAAAAGAAAAAAACAAAAGAACAGGTTCCACCGAGATTTGAACTCGGATCGCAGGATTCAGAGTCCTGAGTGCTAACCGTTACACCATGGAACCGTTGAATATACACAACGAAATACTTATATCTATTCAGTCGAGCGTCTAAAAATACATGTTTATAGATAGCTTGAATCAACGCTTAACCAGAGCTATACCGTTTTGAGCCTTATTTAGTGGTTGGTAAAGTTGATAATGGTCGGAAAACATAAACTCATTTAGGATAATGCCAATCAACTCACAACACATGTTTGACCGAACCGTACGCCTGCTATCCAATCTTCAATTTAAATCGCTATTGCAGATAAAACAATTTGATAACTACTGAGCGACGATAACATGGTTGACCGTGGTCTTGTTGCCTTGCAAGTGGGCTAAGGTGATGCGCCATACTAAGATACCATCGTATATTAGCTTGGACTTAGATACTCGGTAATTTCACGCCCACCGAGTCTCTTAATAGACAATTCTGAGTTCTGACCAAGTGCCCTGTAGACACAGCATGCTGTGATTGACACAAATTCTGTAATGGACACAAACATTTAGCACGCGTTTATTATTAATGATAAATTATGATTTCTATTCTTTCAATTGTGGAAATTGTCGTGTCTGTTTGGGGAGTTTAATAGCGAATTAAAGTTATTATCTGATTGGTAATAATTTTGTCAAAAGTTGCTTCAAGAAAATACTGGTAGGTTTACGCTCGTGTCTTTTGCCCTACCTACCTACTTGGCGGGGGCGCTTTATGCCCCCGGATCATTATGTTTTTAAACATCAACTTAGCGTAAATATAGAGATAGGCATTCTTTTCCTATCAAGTACACCTTACAATTTTCAGATATGCTAGTGATACCTACCTAGGTAGGTATACCTGCCCAGCAAACATTCTTTCAGAGTCTAAAACTTGCAATTAAAAGTATACTTTAATACAGTGCGTACAAAATTGAAGGGATTTGTCTAGAAATTACAAATTTATTTCGATTCAGATTTGAGATGTAGCACATTCTTTAATCTAGAGTTTATTCGTGTGCGGCCGCAGTCCGGTCGTTGACCTGCGACAATAACAGCTGCGCAGCCTCGCGCAGGCGCAGTGGAGACGCAGTCGCACATCACCAAACTATCTGGAGGCAGAGGGAGAGGGTGGTGCCCCCTTGCCGTATCGGTAAACAAGTGTACTAATCATTATAAAATCCGGTCAAGTGCGAATAAATAAATTAATATCTATTGCATCTCAAGATATATCAAAGAGATATTATATTACATTAACTCACCTATTGAAAAGTGAGCTTCGGGCAATAGTTCTAAGTCTCTTACGAAGAATGAGAATCGACTGTACATTTTGCTTATCGCTGAGGACCTGGCATACAATGCACTTGTTCGTTACCCCAGGATACAAGAACACGTTCCTGCAGTAATGAGCTATGTTGGTTAAAAATAAATAAGCAGGGTTAAACATAAAGAGGCATTACGTATTCATTACACAACAAACGCATTCGCTAGTTGAAAAAGACATCAATCGGTGTTATCACAGAGCATGATATTCACGCAAGCATTCGAAATATTGCAGCCCCTATATTTAAATTTGCCAAATTTAATTGTAGGGGCTACTTGGAAATAACAGAAATAAAAGATTTGGCCGCATAATTTTTTTCTCCCAACAATGGGATTTTTATTATGTAACCAGGTGGAAAACAAACAAAACTACCATTGCTAGGAGAAAAAATATATAGCTACAGTCAAATTTTATATAGTTCCAAGAAGCCCCTACAATTCCAATTAGACCCGCTTTACGGTCCCTATAATGTAAGTGTGATGAGAAGTTTCAAAAACATCAAACATCAGATTTCATTATAACTTGAGCCCTATTTTACCAAAAGTACTCAAGTCTTTTAGTAAAACATATATGCACTATCCCGCTGTCCCTCTTTACGGTCCTCGCTAAGGTCCAAAAGTGTGACAAAATGAATGATATCCTCTATTGTCCCTCCTGGGTCCGCTCCTGTCCGGTACCTACTAGGTGCTAGTAGACCGGGCGGCCTTGCAGATGCAACCGACGACCTTAGCTTAGCTAGGTGCATCACGCGATGTAGGGCCAGGGCACTAGATGTACACATATCCTTCATTTTATTGCTATTACAAAATTCTTATGCAAATTTTAATCATTGCAATAATAAATTCTTTGCAAACATCAGTCAAGCCGACACGCCCAAAAATGTTGTCCATCTAGGTTTAATCAAGAGTCGGGAGCCAGATTTGGATCGAAGGTCTTTTCCTAGGTGTTTTGGGGCCGACCGTAAAATAACCGATTGTAATACTAATAAAGAAAACGCGATTAACTTTTAACTCCATACAAAATAATATAAGTTGTCAAAGTTTCGAGAATAGTGCTAACTCGCGTTCTATTTGTTGGGCTTAAAACAGATATATTTTATAGCCCTAAAATAAAATATTGGGGCGTTGTAAAATGAATGATGCTCATATTACTAGCTGTGTACATCATGTTAGCATCACGTTTAATTGTTATACAAGGTTTAGTGGCATAGTTTAGGTCATGGGCATGAAATGTGGAATAAACTTACAAACTGAGCCAGTTACTACTTACGTCGATATTAATTAAAGCAAATTTCCTGAAGACCAATTAATTTTAAATAAATCCAATACATGTGTCGCCAACTAGCTTTATCAGCCGTTGAATTAACAGGCTAGCCATTTAATTGAACTCTGGGCAAAGTGGTGGGTCATGGTAGGTGAAGGCTAAAGGGGGCAGCAAAGCGAACAAATGTATTGTAGTATCATCATCACCATGGCTGGCTGGTGAATGAAGCCCACTTCTAGCACCAACTCAACGCCATGTGACGTTCCGACGACTTGATGATATCGTCAGACCATCAGGCAGGTGGCCGCTGAATTGTAAGAGTCCAACTCATCATGGATCATTTATAGGTTGCTACTATATATACTCATGGTTGACGACCTCTGTGGCCCTGCCTACCATTCGAGAGGTCCCGGGTTCGATCCCCGGCCGGGTATAAAGAAAAAAAATCTCCAGGTCTTGGATGTTTATATGTGTGACGTCGCTGTTCTTGGTTCCCACGATACAAGGTCTCCTAGTGTGGGGCCAGAAGCAATGTAAGTACCTGTGTGTAAATGTTTAATATATATATTTAGTTACAAACACACATACAAATGTATGCATACTAAATACATAAAGTGGGTAGATACATTAGTAAAACCATGTCCTTGTGTATTGTTTACATAATTTGCCTCATTTGCCTCGTTTTAATTTCTTCAATTACCAACCTGCTGCTACCAAGGTCAGGTCATGCATGTGCATGTCAGATTGTTATTTCCACTAGAATCTTCTATTCTCTTATTATACGGAATGCACACACGACAGACAGACTGACATTCATGTTGTCTGTGACAGCCTTCAGATCTGATGCTTAGATAATACTTTGAGATACATGAGAGGTAATTATAATAATGAATGCCTCTTCATGCTCCAGGTTACCCTACAGGGACATTAAAGTTCATTTTGGATCTACTGGAAGCCAGAGAGTTCTTGAGTAGCTAGTCTTTGTGATTTCGTTAATAATAAAAATACAAATATATTGCAAGAATTAGCGATTAGCACTATACGTAGATTAAACTACTTTGTTCACTGTTTTCATATAACTCTTTTTAATTAGGGTTCCGTACCCGAAGGGTGCCAAACGGGACCCTATTACTAAACCTCTGCTGTCCGTCTGTCTGTCCGTCCGTCCGTCCGTCACGGGCTCTATCGGATCAACCGAAATAGGTAGAGAGCTGAAATTTTCAGAGAATGTGCATTTCTGTTGCCGCAACAGCAACAAATAATGAACTACAAGCAATTTTGAAAATTAAAGGGGGTCCCCATTCAAGCGACTGTTTTTTTAAAATCCCTGCCCTTGCGAAATACCTCATATCATCATGATTAAATATCACCATAACTTTCGCTGCTCTTAATAAGTTTGAGATGGCTCTGTCGGTTTCGTATCGTTTTCGTAATCTTGAAGTTCCAGATTCGAGTCCCAGATAACACATATTTTTTCTTTTTGTTTTGGTTTTATTATTTAGGATTTACTTAGTGTTTTTTTTTCTTGTACGATGGTACGGAACCCTTCGTGTGCGAGTCCGACCCGCATTTGACCGATTTTTATTTAAATATCATTTGCTTACAATAATGAAATTATGAATTAAACAGATAATTCCTAGTGATCCTAACCGATGTTATGACTACCTAGCATTCAGTTCTTCAAAGTTTAGTAAAAATGGGCGAGGCAAGACCATGCATTGAATAACTGTGTGATTGATGTAGGCGGTATGGTATGATCCTGATATTATCCAACAAAATTAGTATACATGTGCGAAGTATTTTTTACTGAGCGACAAAACATCGAAACCCACCTTGTCTGTGAGAACCGAATGATTCAGTTGAGTTGACCGTATCACGAATAAATTACCATAGGTTCGTTACAGACCTACATACCCAAACCACCAACTGGCAACAGAGCAAAAAACCTAATCAAAAAACCATGAACACAGCTTGATATGAGGCATGAACTATCTCAAGGCCTGACTCATAAGTTATATAGCAATATTTCGGGAATTAAGGCACTCGTTACGAACATTCACGAGATATATTTTATTATGAACCTTGTTCCTTTGACTTAATTTAATAATATTATTTAAGTATGGAGAACTATTCTACAATGGCTGCCCTTAGCCTTGCCGTTATTACAGTATTTGCTACGCAAATTAAAGTGTCAGTTAGTATATTCTGTGGTGTTGTGTAATGTGTGTGTGTCTACCTGCAGATTGCTAAAATAACATTAGTTAACCTGGAATTCATATTTTAATTTATATTATGTCTAATGATGGAGGCTTACTGCAACTACGTCTAAAGCCGTTTCAGTAGAACCTAAACTGATCCGCGAAATACCATGCATGACTGTCTGAAAACAAGTCTTGGTTTAATTAAAGCCCATTATGGCGTATTGGAATATAAATGGTTCCCATCGTGATGTTCTTGTTTTGAACCTAATATGAATCAAAGGTTGTGGTAACCCCCCAGATCTATGGATAGTTACTGAAGATGGCTTCTGTCACGTATCTAATGAATGACCATTTCAAACGCATTATTCACAGTATACCTACTGTCATTTCAGTGACTAGGCATGTTCAGACGACGCATGATCCAGATCCCATATTGTCATCATTAAACTATCTTATATGTACTTCTTGATTTTATACTGTCGTCATGGCATAATCGATTCGACATCTTCTATGTACCTACATCGAGGTAGGTACTGCGACTAACAAAAAGTGATACAATGCTGGAACCGTTCTCGCAATCTGTGTAATTGAGATGAGCATGACGACTACTTAGAATTTATAGACTACGTGTACATTATGCTACTATTATGTAGGGGAATTGCAGTTTCTATGAATGAATAATAGTTTCCTAATATGTGATACACATTCTCAAGTACATAAAACTTCCTATTCCCAACTTGGAATTGCCAGTGGCGCATAGACTCGAAATGATCCACGTTCAATAAAATATAAGAAGTCAGGATCTTCCAACAAGAAACAAGAAACTTTCATCAAAACGATATCTACTTAACCAAGTAGATATCGTTATGATAAACGTTTCTTATGGTTCTTGTTGGAAGATACTGGCTCCTTGCTTACAAGCAAGTGGAACGTTAACCATGAAGTATTCATAAACATTCTTAACTGACTAGCTAACACAAAGTGGAACAAGATACAAGATCGTCCGGAACTCGATGTTGGCAGTTGGCAGTGACAGTGGGGCTGCACGTGCATGGTGCATGCGACTGCGCAGTCGCACGAGCTTTATTTATGTTCTGGGGAGCACAAACATTTGGCGTATCGGGATAACTAGCGGGTCTATTTACAAGCTTTTTTTATAATACTATATTTAGTTGTTTACGAGTATTACGGCCACATATTATGTTGGGATACTTATGTCGGCTCGGTCTGCAAAAAAGAGACGGACCAACTGAAAGGGATATCTTCAAGATCGCCCAATATATGTTGAACACATTCGTAGTATAAGAGTGGCAGTTGGTTACGCTTACTTGCTCGATACGTGTCCGTGCTTACCCCACAACGCGCGCGAGTGTGTCGGCTAACGGTACCACACGTCACGCTGTGCGTTACAGAGCGGGCTGCACGCCAGCAGCGACCATTCGACACTTTTTCTCACTCCACTGGAAAACGCAAAATGTTACCTACTGTTACAAGGCAGAAGTTACTGTTCTATTCACATAGAAGACGTTGGCGGGAAACATTGCGTCAGTTCAAAAATAACCGTTTCTAATCCAATAACGGAAACTATAGAACCTGATGAAACACTCAGATAGTATTAAATTAATATTACAATCACCGCTATTTGTGGACAATTTATAATAAAAATATGCATAGTGCTCCTTTTGATTGAAATTCTGAATGTGTACGCATATATGTCTTGCAGAATGCCGCAGAACCGCGGAAATATTGCTACGTAGAGCAGAATGAGGATCTGTACGTATGCATCGATGTCTTGTCTTCCTAGAGCAATAATAACTTAATTGATTTTGTTTACATTTATTCCTCGTGCCGACATAGTATAACTTGTTGGAATACCTACTTGGATCGTGCATTCCCTTCATCATGCCTTACAACCAATTTAGTCCAAGATGCCCGAACAAGAAACTCATTAGATCAGTGGACTAGATGTGGATGATAAACTTTCGCTCCATAGTGAAAGAACAGTGTAAGTCGTGATCTGTGGAGCATTATTATTATCATCTTTAAAAGGTAAATAGACCTCTTAGGGAAAAATTGTTGGAATGTCCAAATGGAGGTCGAAAGGAGAAAGTGGGTCAAGGACTCGGTCAGTGCCCCCCCGCCCACGGAGCCGGCATGCATGGGAAGGAAAGAATATGGACACAACTGTACCGGTGTGATATTCAATTAGTTCCATTCAAACTTTCTTTCTAGGCATGATAGTTGACTCAAGCATATGCAAGGAATCTTTTTATTTATATATCACTTTACAAAACAAATATTCTTAATTGATTTGGCTGGTTTGCATTGCACCTATTCGAACATGTCGTAGCGAAATCGTTCACTTTATTTTTTGTTTTGCATATAATAGCTTATGTACTCAGACCGCATACTATTAATAAAAGGTTTATGTTCAACTGTTGATCAAATTGAGTAAATAGTAACATTCAAAAAAATATATTTTCATCCCAAATTAAGAAGCCCCAGCTAGTTGGGTAATTAAGCTATATTGCGATATATGTATTGTAGTACCATGATCGCCATGGCTGGCTGGTGAAGGCCACTTCTAGCGCCAACTCAACGCCACGTGACATTCCGACGATTTGATGATATCGTGGGTCCATCAGGCAGGTGGCCGCATATCTAAGAATATTATACTTTCATTGTATATTTGGATTGGCTGCCCCTGACGCGGCTTCCCAACGTGTTTTTCCTAATCTCATAGTTCTCCGTCATAAAACTATTCGTTTATCATTTTAAAGGCACTTTCATAGGTTTCTGAAATCCATAGGGGAAGGTGAGGTATAATGATCCCCTTAAGGGAAAAACTTAACTGTGGCTAAAGTTGAAAGGAAAGTCGTAAGATTTCTATCGTTAGAGGTAGTGAATTTACTTAACTTTGTAACTGCATACTTATTTTTCATTATATGTATGTAGTTTTTTGTTACAAGAGGTTTTTGTAAAAGTTTAGTAAAGGATCATTTTATACACACCTATGTATAAAATGATCCCTGGGGTAGGGGTAAAATAATCCCAGGGATCATTTTATACCATAAGTTAAATTTCAGTGAAATAAAACACTCAGCTGTTTATTTTAATCATATGTATTGTTCATAACAATTTAAATATACCTATAAGCAAGTTACACAAAACTTTTCCAGTCTTCTAGTTTCATTAGTTTTCTTTTTTTATAATTATCTACTACTCAACTAACAAAACTAAACATTAAACATTGCAACAAACTTTTAAAAGTTTTGCAAAATTAACAACATACCTAGTCAAGGTAGGTAAACAAATAAACTCTTCTTCTAAATAAAAAAACACAAATTATACTCATAAAATATGATAGGGATCAATGTCAAAATGCAATTGAAAAAACAACTCTTCATTAAAAAAATTAAAAAAATCTTATCAGGAACTAAGAAAAAGACCTATAGGCTTATTTTTTTTTTCGCGCTATTAAATTGGTTTCTAGAAAGGCAAATATCGCAAGTAAAGTCGCCTTCATCGTCACTATCTACTCCCGCACAAGCCTCATGTCCCCATTTAAGACACACAACGCACCTAATCCACCCTTCACCTTTATTGTCTTTGGAGTAGCTTTCAGTACAGAAGAGGCATTCGGTATCACTCTCCTCTTCTGAAGAATCTGATCTGTTTTGCTTTTTTTTGCCTTTTCCATTTCCGCCTCCTTTTCCTTTCCCGACTCCTTTTCCTTTCCCGACTCCTTTTCCTTTCCCACCACCTTTTCCTTTATAATTCTGTTTGTTGGTCACCGTTTTTTTTATTTTATTTGCTTCCTTAAGGGCTTTCTTTTGTTCTATATCTGTTTTCTTTTTGGCTTCCTCTTCAAGGTAATTATTGTAGGGTGTGCTAGTCAGTACTGATGTGTCTACTCTTATTCGTCTTACACTCGCTCTCTTTCCAACTATCTTTGGTGTTGGTCGTACTTTCCTGGGTGGAACAACGCCAAAAGATGTGGATGGAAGACCAACAGCCAAAGCTGGAGGTAATCTTTCAGAAGATTCAGACATTGAGGTATTTGGAGGTGTTAAATGAAGGGATTCTTGGACATCCACTTGTAAAGGCTGTAGTGTTTCAGTTTCTGGAGAACTCGCTTAAGGAGAAGGTATTTGAACGGTCTCTGCCAATGGAGGACTTGACGTCCCAGGGATCGGAATAGGAGGTTCTACCGTGTCATTGTCAACATCCATTTCAGTCGTTTCAGCTGCAATAAAGTCCACATTAGTGAAAATGTCAGGGTTGAACGGAAATATTCCTGTTTTGTTGAATCCATTCATACTATTCAGTGGAACTGCTGCTTTAAAATAGGCCTCTGTAAAAATTTTCGTTATTTGGAAGACGGTTACCACTCTCCCAGGATTGTTATTCATCCACTTCTCCAACGCTTGGTTGTGATAAACGCTTAGCGGATACATGACTCCAACGTCCAAGGGTTGGAGTTTGTGGGTGCAATGAGGCGGCAGGCATAGAATAGTGACGTGATTATCCCTGGCTTTTAATACCACATTCAAATTTTGTGTGTGAGATAGGTGAATATCAAAATCTTCTGCTGTCGGTTTGGCATGACTTAAGAAGTGATCGAACCACTGAGAAAACACATCTATTTTCATCCAACCAGATGGATTGCATGCACATATAGCGCCTGGAGGTGAATTGCACCATCCATCAATTCTATTTTCATCCGGACTCTGCAGAAGATGAACATTGGAGGAACAAAAGTTCCAGAAGCTGAGGTACAAATCACTGCGGTCGTTGTTTCACCTCTCTCAGCTGAAGTCACTCGCGCCACCTGTTTACGGCCTGTTTGTGCAAACACTCTCGAGTTTTTTGTTGGGACAGTGCATAAACTCGTCTCGTCAACATTAAATATGCGATGGGGTGGAAAATGATGTTTTTCTTGCATGTTTTTCAAAGTCGAAAAAAATTTATCCACCACAGGCTTATTAAAGCTCGCGCTCGAGCAGAAGATGTCGATTCTGGGGCACGCATCGTAATGTCTGGATGTCTACGTCTATATCCACGAAGCCATTCAAGTCCAGCTTTTCCTTTTGTTTCAGAAAATGGATGCGGTAAATTATTTCTTTCTGCCAGTTGAAAAGCTAAGGTTAAAACATCCTGTGTGGTCAGCCCGTACATTCTAGACTCCATGTCCTTAATGTAATCTACAAGTTCCTGTTCTTGTTCTAGGTTAAACACCGTTTGTTTGCTACCTAACTTTTTAGCGGAGCCTACAGCTATTATATTTTTACCTTTGGCTCTTCTTTTTAATGCCATCACAGGGACCTTAAACTCTCTACTTGCTGTTTTGTAAGGAATACCATCTCTGACGGCATATAATGCCTTTTGCATTTGTTCTTCAGGCCAATTTTGGCGATTAGTTTTGCGTATATAAATTCTCGGCATGATCTGTAAAAACAACAAAAACTAATGGGGTAAAATGATTCCAGGGATCATTTTAAACACACAGAAAGGGATAATTTCGCCCCAAACACCAAATTCCAATATATCGATCAAAACATAACCTTCAAATACCGCGTGCGGAGATCGAACATTTGCTTAAATATTAGCTAACTGCTATTAATACCCGCAAATAAAAAAAAATTCAATAAACACGAACATGTAAAAAGTAATGAAAGTTCAAAAACAGACTTACCTTAGATCAGAGCCACACTTTTTGATTATTTTTTAGTAAAATCACGCCAAGCGCTCGCAACGCCATGACACTTGGAGAGGCAACTGGCAGGGGTGCGGGAAGCATGTTTCATGCGCATTTGGATAGATGGCACTAGTTGTCTCTGATTTACGGCGGGGGATCATTTGACCTCCAGGGATCGTATTACCTCACCTTCCCCTATCTACATTATCGATCGTTGTTGAGCATAATACGCGTCAGACCTCAGATGAACGAAACTCTTTGCTTACAAACTTTATGCATCGCACTGTCAAACATAAGTTCCGCTTCTAACAAAGAGGTTGAATGTATTAAATAAATGAATCAACGACGAAGGAGTTTGATGCTAGTTCTATGGCTACCAATGCCATCTAGCAAAAGAGGCTGAACTTTCCATACACAATATTTTTCGATTTTATAACTGTTTCTTTGCGTTTTTCGTATTTTTTTTTATCGAATAAAACCAAATGGAATTAAACAAACCGATCGGACCATTATAAAGATTTAGTAAGACTAACCTACAGCGATTCATTTCTAGGGTTCCGTACCTGAAGGGTGCCAAACGGGACCCTATTACTAAGCCTCCGCTGTCCGTCCGTCCGCCCGTCTGTCCGTCTGTCACCGGGCTCTACCCCATCAACCGAAATAGGTAGAGAAATTGAAATTTTCACAGAGGGCGTATTACTATTGCCGCTTTAACATCAAATAATGGAACTTACCGGTTTTTAAGAATTAAAAGAAGTACCCACTTTTCATTTTGTTTTATTTGTTTATTGGTTATACCTGGAGTCTCCCGAAGTTATCGGAAAAGATCTTTAAGTGCAGGTATTGAGTTTTGTGCTTAATTATTTGTCATTATTCTAAGAAATAATTGCTCATTCGAATGATAATAAATAATATTATGTATTTTATGTTATTTGATAAATAATTTTCAATTTCTATCCACTTCCGGTTTCAATGAGCTAAGAGTTTCGTTAACCTGAGTACACAGTTCAATACTTAAATACTACATACACAAAAACTCTTTTACAATGTTTCGATGTATGGCCTTGAATGTAGTCCTACCGATTATAGCCGTGGCTTGCTGACGTTTGGGACACAAATTACAGGGACACTGTGTCCGAATCGACACCTTTTAATTTTTATATTTTTTTAGTGTCGATTCGGACACTCAATATTTTGATGATAATATTGATGCTGTTTTGTACAGTCAGATAAAAAAACCTTCAAAATATAATTTGTAGAACAAGAGCACTACCAGCTAGCAAAATTATAAATTTCTCTGTGGACGAGTACCACTCTTAGTGCCGATTGTTCAATTGTTTATCTTCCTATTTATCTGAGGAATTTGTAGGTGCCAAATATCATAAAGTAATCTGCCTGTTTATCTGGAGATGGAATAACGGCCCCTTAGTCAAATTAGACTATTACATCTTTAAAAACAACTAAAATACGTCAATCAACATATATTTAGCATAAAAATCAACATCTTAAAAACTTAAATCGATTATTCAAAGGTATAAAAATTTACATCTTAAATTAACTAAAATCTGTCATTCAAAACGTATATTTAGTAGAAAAAATTACATCCTATACACATTTTTTGGTTTTTAAATACTACAATAATCACTTTGGCTATTAACTTGGTACTCATTTCACCTACCTACATAAAATATATTGCATTGATTGATTTAACATTAATTATTATTTAAAAAAAGACTTAAATAAGTATTATTTTCCTTAGATAGAATGCGTTGTTTAACCAAACAAGATTTATCGGTCTGAATTATCATATTCAGTTGCCACCTACAACGATGGACTACCTACTACTAACTTAAGGTATTTTCTGATGATTTTTTGTTCAAAATATATATATTTTTCCTATCAATTATCAATAATCTTGTGTCATAATAATAGTTAAACAAATTTTGCTTCGATTTGTATTTTTGTAACGGCACTGTTCATGAACAGCACAGTTTACCTAACAAAGGTTTGGTGACGGGAAATATTGTGTCACCAGTGTTATGAGGAAAGATACCCTACTGACCAAAATTTACTATGCTGAGCGTTGGAAAACACCGCTACGAATTTTAAAATAGAAGTAAGTTGTTAAATTATTATTATGACACACGTAGAATGACAATTGAAAGGTAAAAGAATAGTACTGTGAACGAACATTCATCAGAAAATGGCGTGAATTTTGACAGATCGGACCGTAAAATATTGTATGGTTAAACAATGTTAGAATTAATAAAATCAAAGATAACAAATCAGTACAAACACAGACTTAGGTACAGCAATAAAAATCTTATACATACAAATAACCTACAATAATCACAGCATTTTTCACAGAATTTGGCGTAATATGACTCAGGAAATTCAAATCACAGAATTCTTAACAATGACTTATTTATTTATTTATTTATTTATTTAATAAGTACACAAAACAGAATACAGCCATTTGATACAATAATACATCAATACAGGTCTTTGTGTTGGACTGTAGCCCAAACTATGTGTACATACATAGTAAAACTTAATTTAATGTGTTTATGATTCCATTACATGATTTATTGATCAAACATATAAAGAAAGAATAGAAATCTAATTCTAATTGTTTGAAGATGGCTGGGACAGAGCAGAGTTAATTAATTTAATAAATTCATGAGGTCTAGGTTCATAAATATCAGGATCAGGGTATTCACTGGAGAGTTCGTTGTACAAACGGCACATACTTGAGATGGGGTTATAGTAACAAATATTGTTCCGGTAAATGTGAAGGTGAAACGGTCTGTAATAACGAGTACGGGTAAAGCAGTTGAGATTAAGTTTGTAAAGCAAAAAAGGGGAATCGATTTTAGAGTGTAAGATTTTGTGAAGAAGCTCAAGATCAAGTATCTTTCTTCGGTTTTCGAGGGAGGTGAGTTTAAAATAGTTCAATCTTTGTTCATAATTATTTAGAAGAGAATTACTCTTAATAAAGCGGTATGACAAAATCTTAAGCATTTTGTTTTGCACACTGTCAATATTATTAATATGAACTTCGTAGAAGGGAGACCAAACTTGGCAGCCGTATTCCAAAATACTTCTCACAAGAACCTGAAATAGATAAATAATACTACTGATTTTTTTGAAGTCCTTCGTGTTTCTTATTATGAAACCAAGAAGTTGAATGACTAAAATTATCATTCTTAAAAAAAATAGAATTTTTCCTAAATACAGGACGACATCGGGGTCGTGGTACAACCGATTTTTATCTGACTCAGTAATAATTATCACAATCATTTACTGAGTCAGAAGAAAATGGTTGGGATCACGATTCTGATGTCACCCTGTATTTTTATAGCTGTTAGTTATAAAATGAGGCGTTCTATGAACGATTCAATATTTATTTCTCCTTGTATAAATTCGGTCACTGTTACAGTAAGATTTTCTTCGAACTCAATTGTGGATGCTGACTTTTTTGTTTTGTTGAAAGGATAAAAGTTTGTTGGTATTTGTCCTACTTTTGTAATAATGACAAAAATTGGCAATATTATGTGGTTTACCAGCTTTTTTTTTTGGTTCACCACAGAATTCCATGATTCGATTCCTAGAGTGTCACTGAGGGAAAAGTTTAAAGAAATCAATATTCTGACATTTGTGTCTCAATATATCTATGACAATCTTGTGTATGTAAAAAGAAATATAACAAATTTTCAGAAGTACAGTGATATACACAATTTTAATAATAGAAATAAAGACAAGTTGGTTGCTTATGTAAGCCGACTACATAAAATTAGTAATTCTTTTAAAGGCAATTGTATACGCTATTACAATAAGGTCCCTACTGATATTAAAAACTTACCTTTAGACAAGTTTAAAATAATAATAAAACAGAAATTGTATAAAAAAGGTTACTACAGGATATCTGATTACTTAGAGGACAGATGTCCATGGGAATAGATTGTTTGAGTAACAGGCTGTTTCGATATATAATTAGCAATCATTTTGTTATTTGACAATATTTTATTTAAAAAAGGAAACGCAAAAGATGCGACTGTGGAGTTTCTTCGGTGAGCTCTTCTCCACAGATTCCGCCATTGTGTTAGTGAACTCACCCGAAAAAATGTAATGACGGATCTAAGTGATGTAACAACATCCTATGGAAATAAATGATTTTTGATTTTTTTGATTTTTGATTTCGAGCAAATTTATAGTACGGTGCTGGTTATTGTAGACGCACCACTTATCAAATAACTTACAAAAAAATAAAAAAACCAGTGTTTCGTAATTGGGACATTGTAAAGCCAAGCGTCGTCCATTACCTCTCTTAGAAAAAGAGCTAAAACAGTACAGCTTTTGATGTTCTTCTCGACAAGTTTCGATATAGTATTTTTTTAAAACCTAATTGGTCAGCTTTTCGCCATAAGCACCGCGATAAATGAAAATAGCAGCATTTAATATTCGGGAATATGCATTAAACAGCCAAAATGGTAGCTTGCTCAAAGTAGAGAACAAAGGTATTCGGATCAAACTCCGGAATTTGACCTGATAATGAGGCGAAATAAAGTTACATAAATATCTTTTGTTTTATTTGGCAGTAGTGCGTATATAACGGGAATTATGTTTCAATACAGCCCAATATGTAAAGTTGCTCAAATGGTCTTAAAAAAAAAGTTCCTTCGCAGAACTAAAAACCAAGATCCTAGTCGGGGATAAAAGGTAGTCACCTAGTACAAACTTTTTAAATATCGGGAGGCAAAAACGACAATACAAAGTTGAAACATATATTTTTCACACCTAAGGGTTTATTTCTTTTCCGATATAGTTTTCTCTCAATATTTTTTTTATTTGGTGAATTTTTAACGAGATCCAGTCCTTTGTCTTTTATTTCTGCCATAACTTCTCGAATAACGCTAGGAATAGGGGCAGTACAATCCGTTGTAACTTTTTGAGAACATTTGTAAAATTCCAACTGTAATTGATTTTTCACGATATCAGGCTCACAGTTGTAGTTATATATATACTAGTGTTACTTTGCATGTATTTTTTTCGTACATATAGCCATTTGGTAGAATTATCTTTGTTTGTTCGGCGGTTATGGTACTTAAAACTTGCACGTAAAAATACCGGGTTTCCTCGCTTAGATGATATTATTTCGAATCCGATTTGATTTACATTAGAAGAACATGCTGGTTTGGCATCTAAAAAAAAAAAGAAGAATCTATGGTTATATTTCTCACGAATTTTATAGTTAATTACTAAACACTGGAACTAGTAACATAGTACATAGTACATAAAAAAAAATTGAAGTCGGTTAAAAATGACCATGGTTTATATTAAGCACGGTAAAATTTGATATAATTATTAAAATAAAATGAGATGTGGGTATCAGATTTAGAGTAATTATCTAAATCAACTATACAAAATATAATATTTAAAAAATCTGGCTTTATATTACTACTATTTAATTATATACAGGGTGAAATTTAACTAGCTGACCATTTGTTTAGGAATGGTAGTACCCATCATTATGAACAACTTTAACCAAAAACGCAAATGAAAAAGAAATATCGTCCCTCGGTACATTGACCCGATCAGCTGATTACAAGTTTCTGTGGAAGACCCAAATTTTGACCATATGTTTCTTGGGGAAAGTGGGTAAATGGGTACTATCATTCCCCAAAATATGATCTGCTAATTAAATGTCACCTTGAATACAGGTTGTTGATTTGTAAAGAGACGCCCGACTCAGGGGTGGTTATTTACATGACAGTGAAGCAAAAATATATATAAAAAAGCTATTTCTTGGTAAAAAAAACAATTAATTGTGGCCTTACTACTATCGCTTGCTACCGCGCTCGCAATATCGGGCACGCAAGGTCGGGCGAAACGGGTGGTGCGTAAATAAATAGTCAATAGTCAACAGTCAAATTGAAATTATGCGAGGGAAAAATAAAACTTATTTTTAGTTACAAGCGATACCTAAACTATAGTCACTTTCGGGCGTAACTAACCAAAGCAACTAAAATGAAAAGTAATTAATAAAATATTATTGTGTTAATAATTTTATTTAACTTACCTCCAAAAATAATACAAAAAAACAATATAAACTGCCACATAATCAGTTTTTTCACTTAACCACGCATGTTGCAACTTGCACTGACCTTGACGAATGACGACGAACTGTTCACCGACCGAAATGCACCAGAGTAAAACGAGCGAGAGAGCCCTATACTAATTAAAGAGGTAGAAAGGGTAACTTTTATTATATGTACATCTAGCTCTCCATAACGCTCTCTAACGGTTACTGCACCTGAGCATATCTTTCACATATTTTATTATTACCTGACAGCTAAGCCAGGATATATCTAGGTTCGAATCGTTACTAAAAAAATATTAAAATCAAAAAGTGTCGATTCGGACACAGTGTCCCTGTAATTTATGTCCCAAGCGTCTGCAAGACCCTAAATGGCTTGGCTATGGCTTTAATATTTTATTATTAAAAATTCAAAAGGTAGGTACATACTCGGACAAAAGACTGCCGTTTTGCGTTTTTACGTGTACAAGGTATGGAACCCTTCGTGTGCGGGTCCGACGTCCTACTCGCACTTGACCGGTTTTTTTATAAGTAGGATAGATGATATGCTTATAACAGCTTATGTCCTTTGATCCAATTAAAAAAGGCTTATGTTTAACTGTTGACCAAATTGAATATAAAGTTACATCCAAAAATAATTTATCATCCCAAATTAACTAAGTGTTCACCAAAAATGTACAGCCTATTTTATTTTAAATAACATGGGGTCGCCTCGCTCTACTCCGCTTTGCTTCGGCTCCAGGTGGATCTATAAAGCTCTGACCTAACAAATATAACTATCTAATCTTTTAGTATTCGGATAGAAAGTGGCCGATAGAAAATAATGTGGTTCTGTGAAACTACATGAGGCACTAAATTTGGTGAACATTTTACATATTTGGGAGTCAAAATTCATATTGGACAGGAATATAATTCTTACCTTACTAAAATTAGTGTAAAAATACTAACCTCTTCAATGCTGCCGGTGTAGCACTAAGGATAAAGAAAGATCTTGTGATAATATTTTGCCAGATTTTGATGAAGGAAAGCACCATAGAACACAGCTTTTTAAGGTCACTATTATGTTCTACTTAACGTTTTTTCTAGTTTATTGATGTGAATTATTTTGTCGTGAATCATTTCTTGCTTTCTTTGACCTCGATAATAATTCCGTTTGACCTACCTACAGTAAAAAATCCTTAAATGTTTTAAACATAAACATTTACATACAGGCACATACATTGCTTCTGGCCACACACTAGGATATCCTGTGTCGTGAGAACTAGAAACAGCGACGTAACACACATATAAACATCCAAGACCTGATATTTTTTTCTCTATCCCGGGGATCGAACCCGGGACCTCTCTCATGGCAGGCAGGGCCACGCCACACCGCAGCGCCACAAAGGTCGTCCTATTTCTTGAAAGAAATATTTTGTTTGCAAGAAAAACACTAACTTGGGCATCTTCACTGGATCTCATATACTTAAGTAGGTAATAAATAATCACAAGGTTTAGGGAATCACGTTATTGTTTTTATGATTAGGGTCCAGACAATTCACCTTTCTGGAATTTGACACAAATAATGTTTGAAACTAGGAGCACTATTTAATAAAACGTTTATCTAAATCAACTTTCATTGTTTAGTTTTTACAATAACATCGTGGTGCAATCAAGTGGAAAAAAGTTAGAGTGCTTGATTGTGCGGAAGAGCCACTGAAGACGCCTCATCTCTCAGTGATTTATGGATTGAACACGATTTTCAGCTCAAGACTGCACTGGAGAGAACACAATAATTACGCAATTTTGATTGACCATGAAATAACTAATGATGAAACGTGATCGCTTATAAACGTTTCCGTAGGCATAGTGCACCTATGTGGAGTCAAAGTTAATTGATGTTATTTTAAATAACACATTAGTTTTTCTGACAGAATATTTGGAATAAATAAACTTCACTTTATCGAACTACATACATACATTTACAGATAAAATTTTCCATTAACGAACGCGAACGGTATCTCCAACCGAATCATCTTAAATAATAGTAGCCGGCCTCTTTAGACAATAAGTTGTTAGGTACAATAACTTAGGTATAATCATGAAAACAATAAATAACAATCTTGACCGTAGACCTATATTTTTCTCATAACTACACTTCGATGACCGCGAGGCAAATCGAAGACTCAATTATAGTTGGTTGGCAGCATCGTAGCAGGAATCTATTGCTTACAATGATTGTTGTTTTGTTCATAAAAGACTGCAATCTTCCATAATCGGACAAGGACTTGTGTTCTATTCATTGGTTCGGAATAGATTAAAAACTGCTGGAAACATTATATTTTATAACTGCTATAAAGTTATAGCAGTTATAAAATAAAATAAAAGCGATTACGTACAAATTATGATGAATCTACTCTACAATCCAACCGTAACCGTAAGAGTATTTTTATTAAACATTTTTAATTAAATTAAGTTTTAACATTGGTTGACCGTGGTAATATTCTCTAGATACCTGACTTTTAATTCAATCATTAACATAACCGTTACAAAAATTACATTCGTGAAGAGGACAAAAGTAAACAGGTAACATTATTATCGCGTCGTGTCTAGCTGAGGGCGGCCTCTGTAGGAGACATTGAACTCTCGCGGGTCAAAATCCTCGGAAATTGGTCGAGCTTCGCGGATTCATTATTTAAAATAAATTGGCGTGCCGATGATGGCTTGCTTGGACACGACTCTCTGTTATGTCTGTCTTGGTGCCCTTCATTACTCTATATTACACGGTTACCCAGGGTACCCCTCGATTGACTTTGGGTACCCTGGGTAACCAAAAACCCGTTATAGGTTTTGAATTTTATTACCAAAATTCAAAAAACGTGTTCCTTCAGTAAGTATAATAATAATCAATGTATATCTATCGTCAATGTGTTCAACGAGAGGGTAATGGTTTGATTACCGATGTTGTATTCGTACTTCTTTTGCCTTGGGGTAAGGACAAGCAAAATACATGATGAAAATCGTACAAAAGACCGCCATATTAGTCCGTAAATAGCTGAACCATCCGTTCCAAGAATCCTAATCTAATCGAATCTAATCCCGTACGAAGCTGGTGAACAGTGAGATTCCGTGTCGTGTGAACATTCCTAAGCGTAGGTTTTGGCAGGCTGCCACCGGTTGGGTCACGGCAACCTGGTGCTATCCGCATAGGTAACCCATCGGGGACGGCCGCTGCTCTATTGTGGACTATAGTCGGCAAAATGTGCATGCATTAGTGTATAAACTATTTGGAACTGCGTACGACACACAATCAAACATTTTGTCTCTGAGGCTCCAAATCTGGCTGATGGAACACATAGATAGAGACGACCTGGAGGCTCAGGTTCAATCTTCAAAACACCTGGCCTTGAATTTTATCAAACTCAAAAACTCAAACTCAAATTTCTTTATTACTGTAGATATTTACATATACTGAGCAAACGTCATTTTTGCCCCTTCTCTACTTTGGACCACAGTGGGAAGGAGGGCGAATTAACTCTTGGTTGTGTTAAACTAATACAAATATTACAATATTAATTATTATAACTAATAAGCAGGAATAAATCATTACAAAATTATCAACAGCAAGTTCTGTGTTGAGTTAGATTAACCCCATACAGTCCCGTCATTTAAGTAATCTTGAATATTATATATAATTTTTTTTACAAAGTCGCTTTTATATGGTTTTTTGATTTCAAAATCTCCAGAGGTATCTTGTTGTAGTAGCGAATTAATTGACCCTTGAAATAATTGCTAACTTTCGTGAGTCTAAACCAGGGCGCAACTAGTCAGTGAATATTTTTAGGTTAACATTACAGCTATCACTTAATTTGGAAAATGTTATACATACTTACATTATATTTCCGCAAATAAATTTACTAGTATGTATATTTTTAAAAGCTCTCTTACTATTTAAGAGACTGTGTTTACTGTGCATTTTAAAGTATAAATTGTTCGAATAGCTTTTTTCTGTAAAATAAAAAGAGTTTGAATATCCGCTGCTTTCCCCCACAACAAGTTACCATAGGACATGACACTATGAAAGTAACTAAAATAGACAAGCCTAGATGTAGCCACATCCGTGATTTGTCTGATGTTACTAACAGCGCAAGCCGCAGAACTTAATCTACCAGCTATATTATCTATGTGGGGTCCCCACTGCGATTTGCTATCAATAGTTATTCCAAGAAACTTCGTATCATTTTCTTATTCTAACGTGTTGCTGTCTAACACTAAACTGGGGAAGGATTTTAGAAAGCTTCAGATGCTTTTTTTGTGTTTTTTCTATGCTTTGTTAGAGTAATTTATTTTATTAGTGTTTCTTTGAAAGACATCGTACTTTAAAAAGCCGGCCTTTGTTGTTTCCCCACCCTATGTTGTTTCCCCACGGTCCCGAATGCATGAAATGGCGATTAAAAAAGAAACTCGGAAACTAATTATTTCCGACAGTTCGCTTTTTATGAAATCATCTATAAATCCATATATCGAAATGAGAATTTGATACGAGTACAAATTATTATTATTAATTGTGAACCATTTCAAATTTAAAGACATTATTAACATCTTCAAAATCTTCTTTTTAGGGTTCCGTACCTCAAAAGGAGGAACCAAATCAAATCAAATAAGTTTATTTGCATGATTTTTGGTAACAATATTGGATCTTAATTTTATACATTTTCATCGCAAAAATCTGCCTTTTCAGGCATGCCTCATAACCATCAATACATCTATTGTTTTAGAAATGCATCAAAGGAACCACTTTAAATACTTTTTTCTTCAACTTAACACTTTCATTTACTTTCTACGACAAAAGAAACAATATTGTCACGAAGTTACTGGAAGAGTATCTTTTTATTTTACCCCGTGTAGTGAGACTGAGAGACTGAGAGAAAGGGGCCGCCATCTGCGTCTGGCCCCACTGACCGAGATGAGTTGAGACCTCCACTTTCGTTTGCCAATTGTTAGCTATTTTGTTTCAGTCGATTGGCGAGAAGGTTGGTGTTTCCTTTGCAGAGTTGACCTATAAGAACCATTGAAAATTTTCATTATTTTTCTGCCCGGTAAACGTTCTGTACCTGTGACTTCAAAAAAAAAGGTATTGTTGTTTTTTTATGTGTACCTACGCAGATTCTAATTAAAAATAATAAATATTAATTAAAATAATAATAAAATTAATTAATGGTAGAGTGTGGAGTGGATAGTTTGGATTTAACAGAGCAAAATGTTGTTTTACAAAGTTATTGGTGCGGCTCCTTTAAGACTCCATATACGTAACCGCAGGTACATTCATAAGTTTGTATGTGGTATTAAAATAATTGTTGTGTATGAGCCCCCTTAAATATTTATTTTATTCTATTCTATTCGTTGTTATAGCGGCAACATAAATAAATCATCTGTGAACATTTCTTCTGTCTAACTATCACGGTTGTGCCTAACTATCTATCAGCCTGGTGACCGACGGACAGACAGACAGACAGACAGACGGTCAGCGGAGTCTTAGTAATAGGGTCTCGTTTTTACCCTTTGGGTACGGACCCCATAAAGTGGTATGTTCCTCTCCCCGTAAATGCAGAAGTAAGTTCAACTTGGACTTTAGTGCAGAGCGCATCATCTCAACTTACCACACGTCATTCCACTTGCATACAAACGCCCGATAAACCGTCCGGTTTTAGAATAACCATAGCTATAACTAAAAAAGTAAGTATGTATTTAGCGAGTATGTATTTAATTAGGATGCTGCAGGACGGGTTGCCAGGTAGACCTAAGCGGTCGGTCAGGGTTTAAAATAGAACTTAAGTTGTCTTAAACCTTAATCGACTCGTAATGCGTATTGCCAATGGATGAGCTTTTTTACTTCGTTGACTAGTTCATAACAGTTGATTAAGTATTCATTTTCAAATCTTTAAATCATATTTTAATTTCCCTACTCCCGACTCAGGTGATGCTATTCATTGATGAGTGAGTGATGTGGTCCGAGGGTCCGACTGATGTCGTTCACGGCGACATCTTCAACTTGTCGTCTGTAGACGTCGCTCGTTCGGATGTGGCATAAGAGCAAATCTCCCATATTGTGGGCAATTCATTATTGATCCTAATCGCCACGATGGAATGCCATGCTCGTTTTCTTACGCATCGTGCTACCAGCTTCACCTCTCTACGTTCTTGATTCGTTGGCGCTCTACATCCACGATACACACATGTCAATATATGTATATAAATGAGCGACCACTATGGCCCTGAGGACAGGTCCGCGCGGCTGTTGCACTGAAGACGCGCGGAGCGGCGCAGGCGCAGCCAAGTGCAAGGCGAGCCGGTATGTAGTAATAGCTACTTGCGTTACAATTACAACACTACTTACAGGCGGTTTTTTATGAGATTTGTACGGTTTTTAGGCTGTTCGTGTCTGTTTTTTAAAAGGAGTTTAAAGTTATCGGAATTAGTTCACCAGTTACTTCTTAGGTGGGGTAAGTTAGTCCATGTAAAAATGTAGGCTTGGAGAAAAAGATGGTATGGTTGCGCCTTTGCTGAGAGAATCATTAAGAGAAAAATTCAAAGAAATTAATATATTTACGGTTACCTGTCAATATATATACGAGAATATCATGCATGTAAGAAAAAACATAGCTTTATTTAAAATTGTAGGTGATAGCCATACAATTAACACTAGAAATAAAAATAGGTTAGCACTACCATTATTTAGACTAAGTAAAGTAGGCACATCATTCATGGGGCACTGTATTCGCTTCTACAATAAAATACCACAGGAATCATTGATCCTTCCTGAAAAGAGGTTCAAAAACTATGTTAAAAATGAGCTGATAAGAAAGTCCTATTATAGTATTAAGGAATACTTAGATGACAAAACTGCATGGTCCATACCATCTCAGCGCACAGAAATTCGACGAGGGGCGATGGATCAAGTCTATCACTCGCAGGCGAATTTCCTTAGACCGAAACCAGTACCTGTTGTAAAGTCACTTTTTAAAAAAAAAGGTATGGGGGAGTTTCTTGCCGTTTCTTCTTAACCCCGAGGCCCACCATCCGAAACGGTGTAGTCTTTTTTTATATAAAAAAAAAATTGACTTGTAGTTATTAGTAAGTATAGTTTTGACGTTGAATAAGATAATTTATTTATTTATATTCAATAAAAAAAAATGACTCTGACTCTGACTCTGCTGAACTTTGCGGGGGTACTGCAATGCCCCCAAATCAGAGGAGAGGAAGAATCTCAATCTCTCGAGAAGAGAAGAGAAGTGTGTTCGGGATACTGGGATTCGTATGTCCAGGTTACTCAAACTGCCTCTCGCGTTCCTTTCCTACCAAACAGCATATCGACGCTTCCTAGTCCCTCCCCACCCACGTGGACCAGGGGTATTTTTTTTGTGAGAATATCGGCCTATACTAGTAGTAGCCAGGGACCGAACGATGACGCAAAAACCAATATGTGTACAAAAAGCTCCGACATGGAATCATTATTTGCGGGCAGACCAGCAGATTCCACACAGATTGAATAAAATACCGCACGGAAAATAATCTAATTGGGATCTCGTGAAGCCTACAGTTAAACACCATGTGTTTTATAGTAGGCTTTTATTATTTATATTGTTTAATCCTTATTTTGCCTAAAATTACTATTCTTCACAAGGGTGTGTAGATACAGAAACAAGAGTTCAGTTCAGTATATTTTCATCAAGGAGATCATCATAATAATGGGGCGTCAATTAATTATTGAGGCGTTATTATCGATTTTCTGAGATTTGGCTCCGACATACGTAGACACAGATTCGACGACATAGTAGAATTTAATTATTTTTATGACAGATTTTGACATATTTTAGTCAAGGAACCTTTGTTTAATTTAACCCAATATTCTTGCAATTTTACACATTTTTGATATTACCCAATTTTTTGAGGGACAAATTATGTGATATTTGCCGATACTGAAATGGTTTCAATAATAAACGTTTCATAGTAAAGACGTGGAAGGGTAAATACTTAAGTATGCTTAAAAAAATCCTTGGAACTTTCAACAAAATTTCGTCCTGTCCATACCCCATACCTCCCTCGGTCGACAACGGCAGGAGAGCGTTTTTCGCTAATTTCACGAGCGGAATGATTGGAATGTGAATTGTCGTTTCCCACTTAAATAGATGGAATTTGCAGACAAACGAGCATCAAACCGTTCGATGGAATCTTCGGATGGGACACACATACAACTTGTCTTGTGAGAACTCGCATTCGGACTGGTTTAAAATGAAACTGGACTAACATGCCGAGACGATGCGAGTGGTTGCCACCTTATAATTTACGCCAAATTTATTCTGTTCACAAATTTCGATTTGATTGATCCATCGCCGCTATTTGGCGCCTACCGTATGGGCCTCGGGTTTCATGTGTTTCGGGTTTCATAGGCTTCAACTAGATTTTTTCATCATCATTTCGAGCTGGTTAGGCTCTAGGTTATCGGTCCAGCCAGCCGGAAAGCACTCCACACCGGTTTTTTCTAGATTTTCCTAAAATGTTTATCAAATACGCTCTTGTCAGTAATTCTATGAATTTTAGCTAATGTTACTCCCCACTTTGATGTACATCATATTAATAAGTGACTACTGACATTATAACAGTACAAAGTCATAGCAGGTACTTAGTTATGTAATTAGTGGTTGATTGTATCGTAAGAAAAAACTCAACATTCAGCGATTAAGTTTGTTTTCGTCTAGTTCTTATTGTCAACGGAACTAATTATTTATGTATGTTAATTATATTGTTGTACATAAGGTCTACCCCTGCTCAGCAATCGATTTTTCTGATCCTTTCGGTTTGCTGGAAGAGATCTCTTATTAGAGATAAGTTCGACTTTGTAAACTATTTTGTATAAGTCTTGTTGTCTGTATATTATTTGTGTGCTATAAAAAATATGAATAATGTATACTATGATGATAATAATGCTAAATAATGATAATGATAAATAATGCTACCTATCAAACAATATCTATCTATATCTATCTATCTAAATATTCCCATTAGCTAAAATGCCCAATAACGACGTGGCAACCGTAGAGAAATCTAAACCTGAGAGCATATCAGAACTAATAAGAAAGCGAGGGATTATAAAGGGGAAAATGACCCTATTTGTCAAATTTATAGCATCCATAAAACCCGAAACGATGACTGCCGAACAAATAATCGAGCTTGGGCTGCGCACAGACAAAATGCAACTCGAGTTTTTACAGTTTGATAAAATACAAAGTAATATCGAAACCCTCTGCTCAGATATTGACAAGCAGTTACTCGAAAGAGACTCCTTCGAATCTCAGTATTATCAATACATAGCTAAAGCCAAAGGCACTTTAAATCAAAAAGCGACAGACCAGACCGACTTACAAGAACCTACACATCATTGCAAACATAGCTCAGATGCTAGCGATTCCATTAGGTACCCAGATATTAGCCTACCCTCATTTAATGGAGACATTACACAGTGGATCGAATTCCGAGATACTTTCGACGCACTTATAAATCAGGGTAACCTGAAGCCCATACAAAAATATAAATATTTGAGAAGTTGTCTAAAGGGCAGTGCTTTGGAAGTTATAGGAGCGCTGGAATATTCGGAGGAAGGGTACAGCATAGCATGGCAATTACTTTGCGAACGCTATAATAACCCAAAAGTATTGGTCTACAATCATTTGCGAGCGCTTTTCGGCATCGATAGCGTACAATCGAATCCAATGGCACTAAGGGGCATGGGTGATAACATATCGAAACACCTTAGAACCCTAAGAAGCTTAAATATAGCAACCGAAAACTGGGATATATTGATAATTTTCTTTTTATCTAGCAAGCTAGAAAAGTCACTACAACTAAAATGGGAAGAAAAATCCAACTCACGTGAACTTCCTACATTACAGGATTTCAAGACTTTTTTGAGGTCCCGAGCTGACCTTTTGGAGTCGATGAACAGCAACCAAGCTGTTGAAAATACAAACCGGAATTCGAGTAATACAACTGAAAAGGCGATGATAACCACGTCCCGCAACAATCCGGAAGCTAACAAGGTAACAAAACCACCTACTACCCAGCATAATCACTGCCCCTTTTGCAAGGGCACCCACTACCTAAATCAGTGTACACAGTTCCTAGCCCTTAGCCCTATAGCTCGCAGCCGAGCTGCGAAGAGGTTACGACTCTGCACTAACTGCCTGAGATCGAATCACGCGGTGCCGAACTGCCGAGCCAGCAAGTGTACCAAGTGTTCAGGTAAACATCATACTTTGTTACACATACCTACTATACCTACTCCAGCGAACGAGCAATCTATTTATAATCCCGAGCGATTACCTACACAACCGAACACATCTCGTCCTACCTATAATCCCGAGCGATTACCTACACAACCGAGCGTATCTCGTCCTATGACGCTATACACCCCACAACAACAATCTACATCCGAAAATCAATCTATAAACTTGCATATTAAGCAAATCAACACGTCAAATGACAATGCTTGTTCACAGCCGATGCAAAACAAGCATGTTTTCTTATCTACAGCTGTAGTAAACATAACCGATCACGAAAACAAACAACAAAGCATGAGAATCCTATTGGATTCCGGCTCGCAATCGTGCTACATAACAGAAAGGGCACACAAAAAACTAAACCTACCTGTACACAACACAGATACCGATGTCATGGGTATCAGCAACACAATAATAAACGTTAAACACTATTGTAACGTTATTATTCACTCTAGAACCGAACCATTTTCTGTGGATCTATCTTGCTATATTGTACCTACAATCTGCAACCTACCTAACTATGATATAGGAAATCTTATCATACCTAAACGATTCCGACTGGCTGATGATGGATTCAATTCAGCCGGCGAAATCGACATGATACTGGGCGCCGAAAAATTCTATGACCTATTGTGCGTAAACCGACACGAATTAGGAACTAACTTACCGACTTTGCAAAAAACCAAATTGGGCTGGATCGTGACTGGCTCGACGACGGGGCCAGTACGCCAGCAAACTAGATGTCATTTCATTCAACAACAAATGAGAAGCATTTTCGAAACTGAGGAAAATTCCACACTTTCCAATGATGATATCACGGAGTGCGAAAGTGTCTTTATGACGCATAATCGAGATTCTGAGGGAAAGTTTGTCGTAAAAATACCTCTAAAAGAACCTGCTTCAAGTTTAGGTAGATCAAGACACATTGCCTATAAGAGATTTCTGTCATTAGAAAACAAATTTAGTAAAAATTCAGAATATAAAAAACAATACGTCCAATTCATGAGAGATTTCCAACAAGCGGGCCGCATGAAAGAGATGGAATACTCCAATGTAGGACCCCAAGTCTACTTACCGCATCACGCGGTAATTAATATCGAAAAATTATCAACCCCAGTGAGGGTTGTCTTTGACGCATCATGTCCAACAGACACTGGAAAATCGCTTAACGATATTCAATATAAGGGTACGATATTTCAAGATAGCCTAATCAATATACTAGTAAGATTTAGAACTTACAAATTTGTAGTAAATGCAGATATACAGAAAATGTTTTGCCAGGTCAATATTGATCAATCACAACAAAACCTACAAAATATACTATGGAGGGAAAACTCAACCGATCCTCTACGTACCTACACATTAACTACTCTCAGTTTTGGCTTGAAGGCGGCCCCCTACATAGCCACGAGATGCCTACTGCAGCTAGCAACCGAATTCGAAGGTAAATACCCTACAGCAGCCGAAGCAATAAAAGGTTCATTCTACTACGATGACTGGATCTATGGAGGCGACGACGAAGCAGCGCTAATCGAGACAGCAACGCAAGTAGCGGCCATCCTGCGTACAGCCTGCTTCAATCTACGAAAATGGAAGTCGAACTCAAAAACCATATTAAAAAGGGTATGTAACACCGACTCAACAAATCCGACCGAGAGCGGAAATAACACACACAAACTATTAGGTATCACATGGTGCAGCCACACAGATTGTTTACAATTCTCATTCAAAGAACAACCAATGCCAGATCGACTTACGAAAAGAAAGGTCCTGTCTATAATTTCAGCTATCTATGATCCTACGGGCTTAATTAGTCCCGTTTTAGTGACAGCTAAATGTTTTATTAAAAAACTATGGCAGGATAAAACTTCATGGGACGAAACCCTATCGCCCGCTTTAACAAGAGAATGGATATCTTACTATAGGAGTCTATTTTCTTTAAACAATCTATCCATACCGAGACGCACAATCATAAACAATTACGTAACACTAGAACTGCATGGGTTTGCAGATAGTTCAAAAACATGTTACGGAATTGCAATTTATTTACGTTCCATTGATAATTTAGGTAATATACAGGTGCATTTGTTATGCACAAAGTCTAGAATTGCTAGAGAGGAAACAATACCCCGCTTAGAATTACGCGCAGCGGTATTGTTATCACAAGTAATGGAATCACAAGGCAATAACCTTGCCAAACGAGTCAGTAAAATATACCTATGGTCTGACTCACAGGTGGTATTGGCGTGGATAAAAACACCGCCACCTAAACTAGGTACTTTCATCAGTAACAGAGTAGCGGAAATTCAGAGATTAACCAAGATCGAAGACTGGCATTGGGTGTGTTCGGCTGAAAATCCAGCTGACATTATATCGAGAGGAATTCAACCTCATATATTAAGAAAAAGCAATCTGTGGTGGTCGGGTCCCGCCTGGCTATCTGGTCAAACGGCGCAGTGGCCTCTGCACAATCAAACTAACACACAAATACAAACAAAGGACACAGAACAAACTATATCCTTAGTTAACCCAACAAACATCGAGAATAATTTCATAGATAAATTGTTTCATAAATATTCAAACGACAAAAAATTATCGCGAGTGTTTGCCTATACTCTGCGATTCATCAATAACCTACAAAATCCTTGTAATAAAATAAGCGGACCGCTGTCCGTTCAAGAATTAAATGATTCGATGCATAAACTAATTATGCGCGCACAAATAACATCACTACCTATTGAATACAAACTTTTAAGTCAGAATAAATCAATACCAACGTCATCAAATATTAAATGCCTTAACCCGTTTTTTGAAGATGGCCTGTTGAAAGTTGGAGGAAGGTTAAACCTATCAAACATTCCCGAAACTAAAAAACATCCTATAATTTTGCATCCAAAACACATACTCACTGAAACTATAATGAGAAACATGCATATCAAACTCTTCCATTGTGGTCCACAGCTACTGCTAGCATGCATGAGAGAGCAGTACTGGCCATTAAATGGAAAAGGTCTGGCTAACAAAATTGTACACAAATGCGTTACATGTTTCAAAGCAAAACCACTCATACACGTACCCATTATGGGTCAACTACCTACAATAAGAACTACTCCTTCACCGCCATTCCACACAACATTTTGTGATTATGCTGGGCCCTATTCAATTCGAGATAGAAGGGGGCGTGGTTTCAAGTCTTACAAATGTTGGATAGCTATGTTTGTTTGCTCATCGACAAGGGCAGTTCACATTGAGTTGGTTTCAGGTTTAGAATCACAAGCCTTTATTGCCGCCTTCCGGCGATTCATATGCAGAAGAGGTAAACCAAGTCAAATGGTAAGTGACAACTCGACCACATTCCGTGGAGCAAATAATGATTTAGTAGAACTATACAGATACCTAAACGAAAATTTTAGCGAACTTACCAACTTCCTTGCAAACGAAGGTATTTCCTGGAAATTCTTACCCCCCTACAGCCCGCATCTAGGCGGCCTACATGAAGCTGCAATTGGCAGCTGTAAGCTTCATCTTAAGAGGGTATTAAGTCAAGCCTTATTAACATTTGAAGAATTCTCTACGGTTCTTACTCAAATTGAGGCAATATTAAACTCGCGCCCATTGTGTCCCATACCTAATGCTAATAATGATGATTTTCCCATTCTTACGCCAGCTCACTTTCTGATCGGTAGATCGTACACGTCTCTGGCGGACTACGAATACCAAGATGTATCAAGGAATAAGTTAAATCACTTCCAACAACTCCAACAGATACAACAGGACTTCTGGAAGCGGTGGTCTCGAGAGTACCTGGGTCTCCTACAGCAGAGGTGCAAGTGGAGGAGCACAAAGGGACCTAACCTCACCGTCGGCTCAATCGTGCTGGTGAAGGACGATCGCTTACCACCCTGCCAGTGGAAGTTGGGACGCATCGCGAAGACACAAGACGGTCAAGATGGCGAAACGAGGGTCGCCGTCATCCAAACAACAAAAGGCCTTATCAAACGAGCCTTCAATAATATTTGCCCCTTACCTATTTCTCTGTCAGATACCGACTATTAGTTCTAAGTAATCAGTGTAGGTAGACAGGGACTATATAATTAATTAATCACTTTATTACACAAACAAGTGAAATGTAACCTAATTAACTACTGCCTACTTAATAAAAAAATACTTCTCTTGTGTTTTCTTCATAAGATCTAGAATCTTTCTAGGTAGGTAACTAAAACAGAACGCTAGGAGTATACATAAATCTATTAATAAATTAGCTAGTCACATTCATAAATTACAGTTATATTTGTATACCTAGTAGAGTTTAGGCGCTCTGGAGTATGTCAAAATGACATCATAGCATCAATGTACAGCGCCATCTAGTCTTCCATAGTACGAACCACCTCACCCACAACTATACCCTAAATCAATACCTTTAGAGGTGGTTCGACTAATAAAGGCTAGATGGCGCTAATTAACCATATCTTATAAATTCCGTTCAACTCGATTTAACCACCATTCTCGCATTAGAGCCCGAGCTGCGAATACCTTGTACAAACCGAATTAAATATCTTCAGATAAAACTAAACACCTATTATTTGGGGCACCCATTTTCAGAATGAGTCTAAAATTAAACACATTAACATGTGGTCAATAGTCTTTCTTACAAGTAGATAGTTCGGTTGTATTCATCATTAACTTAACATATTAAATAAATAAAACTAGGACTTAGAATTAACGTTACCACGGGTGAATTGATCATTATATCTAGAATCAAACCGGTCACACATCGCTGGACTGATATCTGCATGTTCGATCCACATGGTAGAATTTATTATAATATTGTGACTGTAAAATACACTCCTCTACGGATAGCTGGTTAAAGGTGGGTCCAGACATGTTCTTTTGTCCGTAACATACCTCCTTATCGCTTCAGCGTCGCGATCCAAGAACGCTAGTTTGGACGCCCGGATCGGCTGCGATCGAGACGCGCCGCACCACCGTGCCGTACCGAACAGGCTTCCAAAATTCTTGGATCGCGACGCTGATACGATACGGAGGTACGTTACGCACATAAGATCATGTCTCGACCCACCTTTAGATTCTGGGTTTAAGGGCTGAACAAAGGCCAATGGCATTGAGAATTAGACAAAGAAATCAAATACCCGTCGCATCGCGTCGAAGCAGACTGACGCATGCTCCCGCGCAGGGCCCCGCGGGGCAGCCCGAGCTCCGAGACCAAGAAAATTATAGAAAATATTACTAAACTCCTGTAATAATAACATTGAAAATAAAATAAAACAACCAAAAAATTTCCCTTTTTTTTTACCTATTTTTGCGTGTAAGTTTCATATAGGAAACTGATTTCGTCCCGAGCGCTTGTTCATTTAGTTGAATAATAATGCATTGCGAAAAATATTTTTAAGTATTAAATATAACAGATATCCGGTAATTTTAAAAGTCCATTCTTATCTCTAATATACCTTTTATAACATATATTTATCCTACATTTTTATGGTGTCTAGTTTAGCCTAGAATTGAAGCTAAAGAGGGATTAAATATGCATTTCTGGCCATATTTAATCCCTTAAATCCTGCACCCGTAGCAAGCTGACTCCGCGAGGAGTGTTACCGCGGGAAAGTGAGCGACAGCGCATGCGCTCTATGTGGCTCCGTCCCTCTATTTTCGCGACAAAACCCCCCGCGCTACGGGTGCAAGAAACAGTTTGATACCTTAAGTTATGTTCTGAGTACGCTGTTTCATGTTTATAACATATAGTATCATAGAGTAGGTCCACCGGAAATGTATGCAAGTGTAATTTATATAAAACATGTTTTAACAAAACAACATATTGTCAATGTTATAGATGCCTCAACGATTCCATTAACATACCTTATGAAAATTCCACGCCCGGTGTGGCAATAAAAACCGTTAATACCATGGGAATGCTCAAACTGGAAAAATGAGATCGTTAACTCAAAGTCCCGCTTGGAGATTTGTATAGGAACCGTTGTGTGACACCCGACCTGCGCGGACGCAGTTCAACGATCACTCGGACAACAGACACTGGGCAGAGTTCCCAGGGCCGGCCGGCGCATTGTCTATTCAATCAGTGCTCACGATCAAATAATATACTGGGCAGAGTAAATAGGGGTCAGTGGCACCACAGAGTTTTGATCGAATTCAGGTTCAAGGTTGGTTATAGAGTTGCACCCAAAAAATACCTCTTGAACACCTTTGTGCCGGGCCGCTGAGCTCTAATGTACTGCCACTTCTCCCTAGACCCTAACCTAAGTACTCTAAATCTTCTTTTCTTCTTATCTACTATCAGCAGAACTAGTATATAGAGATAATATCTGACTCTATATCTGATCAGTCATATTCTGTAATTACACATGAAAAGAAGAACAATTTACTGGCAATCTCATTATTATTGTTACACAATTATTGTAACACAACGAAAAACTGCTGGAGTCCATGGTCAGATGGACGCTGCATATGTATAAAACCATAGGCGTTTGCCAATAGTGCTCAACTGCTCACGCGCACATATTAAGTGTAGGAGGTAATTAAGCGCACACGCGGAAGTCTATTTTTCATTATTCATTAGCAGCATCATCATCAACCCGCGTTAGGATCGTTTCCTGGTAAGTTTTTTTCTGGAGATTTGAAGATGCGCTCGCGTGCCATTTGGCTGCGCTCGTGCGAGCAACAACGGCTCTGCACATGCACACTTGCATCATAAATCATAACTATTATCTCAACAGTGCAAACACATCTCTAGGAGCGTCTCGGTCACTGGGCCCATGTTACTGTGATTTACTGGTATCTTCGTCGGCAAGAGCATTTCTGAATTTAATTGGTCTGCTGCTCAGATGATAATACAACAATTTCAATGTAATTACTCAATCTTCTTCAGTTGTAAGATGAGGTTATCTGCATAATTACGGGTTACTTACATAGAATCTTTAATCAACCAGGCTTGGCGGCTCTTCGATCTTTGAAAACGGTATTGCCTCTGTACACTTTTGAAGCAAGCAATCGGAGGCTGACGTCATTGTGTTATCCAAACTACCGATATCAGAGCCAGTAGATAAGATGCATAACTCATATCTCGAAATGTAAATCGCATTTATTTTCTTAGTGTTTTATGTGATTGTTACTTGCCTGAGAAACGCATTGACATCAGCCTGCGGTTGCCTCTGAGTAAAGCGGTCATTATTTTATTTGGCGGGAACAACATGGCATCAATTCCTCAGTTCTTGCTGGCCGCCGCCGACCGTGCGGCACGCGGAAAAAAATCAACCTGGCATCTCCAGCAATCATGCCTGCCATTACCCGCAACATGTATTACTATACCGACAATTGACTCCTCCATTACTTCCTGCTCTGTCACTCTGTACCCATCAAGTCCAAGATATTTCATAAGATTGGCAGAACAACTGATCCGCTTTTAAATTATGATGTTACGAGGGTTGTTGTTGTTGGGTAGTGCGCCTGTAGTGCCGTACCTACACTGCATAAAAAGCTTCTTGGTACAAATAAGTCACTACGTTCCACCCCAAATTATGGTACGATGACTTCGATTTAGCTCAGTAGAGCATGAGATCGACCGCAACCATTGTTTCTTTTTCTTATTTTTGACATTGGGTGTAAATTATTTTCATTGCTTGACCACACAATCAATGAACCTTCGCTGGTAACAATTTTTAAGGTAAGTGACCAACTGGGTTTGAATTACGGTTGTGATTTAAGATCCCATTTCCACTCTGCCACACTTCTGCGAATAATAAGCGACCTTAGCGGTCAATTTGGTCGTTTTTAAACAGCGCAATATTTGGACGGTTTTTAGTTTTACTGGTGTATTTTCCAAACGATTATAGCACTGTCGCAGCCGTTTAGTTAAATCTGGTATTTAATCAAAAGCCCGAACCCTTTACTAATGGCCGGTTTTCAATCAAATGGCCTTTTGAAATAAAGCATTGTCAGAAACGTTTAACAACCTGCCTAACCGAAAGTCAGCCTTTTGACTAAATTAATGGAGAACCACCCCAATCAAGGCTCTTTTGTAATAAGACGTTTTCGCTGTGACCAAAATTGACCGAGCTATGGGCATTTAAAATAAGTTGTTTGCTACAGGTCACTTTCTGACCGAATACTAAAGATTCTTTAGGTCACAACTTTATATACAACATGGTGCAAAGCCATACTAACTGGAAAAATAAAACGATGTCTCACCCCATAGTCTTTTCTGTAGCAATGTAGGTCTGACCCTTAGTCACTCTGCCAAAGTTTAAATCCGTCTTATGTTAATCATTTGCTTATGCTCGCTTAGCCAACTCATTCAACGCTTCATTAAATTACTTGCCCGACGGACCTTTAGCCATTTCATTGAATGCCGGGTTAACGGCCCGGGCTGTTAATTAGATACCTTATTTATCCAAATGGCGGCCACAGCACTTTATCGGACATGGTCTGGTCATGGCAGTGGTACCCTCGTATTATATAGACTTACACACGCAAATCTACCGTAAGGTCCGTAAGCAAGTTATAAAACCCAACCATTTGCTCAACCACAACATAAAATAATGTCCAATGGGCAGCACAGTACTAAAATAATTCTCCCATATCGATGCACCGTTAGCCGGATGTAATGTTTGACGTGGATATAAAAGGCCTGTAATTTTAATACCGGACTCAAGTCTTCTGGCAAGTACCTACAAACCCCGCGCCCAGAATAGAGCTTTCCTTTTCACCGGGTATCGGGTAGCCCGCCTGGTTACCCGGTCATTCAGTTTTTCTCGTGCTTGCGTTCAGATTAGCCGACGTTTGATACATCTAACCAACTCATGACTAACTAATTATTCTTTAAGCCCGAGAGAGAGTAACTGAATCCGATTTTGTTTGTTCCACTGACATTAAATGGAAAAGATAAGATAAGATGAGATAAGATAATAAAATATAATAAATGTCTTCGGACATTCGAGATATAATATCTTCGGACATTCATAATCATAATCATAATCATTTATTCATAACGGTATGTTACATGTCAGTTGATTGACGTCTTAAGAGTTATGCTAATTAAATAATATCTTATTAAGCTACAATTACAATTACAATTTAACATATAATTACATACATTAATTATTTGTCATTATTGCATTAATTAATTAATTACATTTGTCAGAATGAAAACATTATTATTACACGATTGGTACCTAACTCAGTGAATTATGGGTATCAAGACACATTTGCCTCAACAAGGAATTCCTTAACGGAATAGTAAGCCTTCTTAATAAGAAATATTTAAAGTTTATTTATGAAAAGTTCATCTGAGTTGGTGTCTCTCATGGATTGTGGTAGTTTGTTAGACTTTAGATCCCATTACAAGGATAGTATTGCCTGCTTTTACCAGACGATGCTTTGGGCATTGTATGTGAGTCATTCTCCTTGCACTGTACCTATATTCTCTCGCTGCGAGATCAGGGAATTCCTAACAATGTCTAACATATTCCGCCACTTCAAATATGTATAGAGAAGGAACAGTTAGTATGCCAAGTTTAGTAAAAAGTTGCTTTGCTGGGGTGTCCCACGGCACTCCTAGCATTCGGCGGATGACTTTTTTCTGTAATAGAAATGGTCTGTCCCTGTCTGCCGATAGACCCCATAGGTCTATACCATAGTTTAGGTGCGAGTGGAAGTAGCCGTAGTAAGCCTTTAGTACGGTATCCCTTGTAAGAGACGGTGTGAGCCTACTGATTGCGTAGAATGCCTTATTCAGCTTGCTGCATAGTGCTCTTGCTCAATATGCGCGTACCACTGCAACCCCGAGTCCAATGTGAAGCCTACAAACCGGCAAGTGTCGATAGCGGGCAGACTGACCCCCTCAATAGTGGTTCGGGTCGACTTGTGCTGAGTGAAAATTGCACTATTTGCGTTTTATCAACATTCCGTTACAGCTGAACCAGTTAATTAGTTTGTGGATGCCTTGTTCGAGTTTTTGACTCAATTCCACCTGCTTATCGCCACTAATGGTAGCAAATATATCATCTGCACACATTACAAAGTTAGCCAATTGTGTTATGCCACGTAGGTCGTTAATTAGTACCAAAAACAGGCTGTTACCTACATTTGACCCCTGTGGAACCGATCTATCTGGAATTGAACTAGGGAGAGAGTTTTCTGTTCCCACTGCTGTGGTTTGAGTACGCCCTGACAGAAATGATTTAAAGAGCTCTAGTGCTGGGCCTAGTACACCGTAGTGTTCCAGTTTTCCGAGTATTAAATTATGATCTACGAGGTCAAACGCCCGTGAAAGATCACAAAACATGTTGCGACCCTTCTACCTGACTGCTGGTCCAACTGCTGGAGCACCTCCCGTACCAGGCATCTCGCCGCGCCAATTGTGAAGCGACCGGTCTGGTATGCAAACTGATGTTTGCAGAGGAAATTGTTTTTGTCTAAAAAGTTATTCAATCTGTTACAGAGACCCATCTCTAGTATCTTTGATATGGCCGGCACTATTGATATGGGCCTGTACTTATTAATTTCCCCTTTTTCACCCTTGCCCTTGTAAACTGGAGTTACTTTGATTTGTTTCAGCGATGTGGGATAGATGGATTCAGAGATACTTTTATTAAATTGATTGCAAATTATATTTAATAGGTTAACGGGTATTTGATGCAATAAGTTACATGGGAATCCGTATATATCTTTAGTGGGTTTGTTTTTTATTCGTTTGATTAATTTAAGTAATTCTATAGTCGTGAATGGGATAATAAACATGGATGACCTTGACATTGGTATTGTTTCACGGAGTAGGGCGATCGCTTTGCATCGGTCGGGTTTTAGCTGCGTGTCCCGTATTATTGAAATGTAGTATTCATTAAATTGGTTCGCGAGTACCGCGTCGCACGCATTTTTAGTAGGTGTTAATATTTTGTTATGCAAAATATCCAAGGGATCACTCGCTGCCCTATTCTTACATGTCTCAGTTTTAATGACATTCCAGAGTGCCTTAGATACGTTTTTACTCGATCCAATAATGCTATTAATGTATTGCTTCCTGGAGTGGGCTAATAGTTGATTGTAAAGTGTTTTGTAATGTTGATATAACGTCAATACGTTATATCAACATTACAAAGTCAATACTTCAGAGTTGTTGGGATACGTGTGCCTAATAAATTCCAATAGAACCAGAAATTCTTTTTTCTGTTTGTGTTCTTTGCATACCCAGGATTGATGGTGGGTGTGCACTGGAGTTCTTCTGAGTGGACAGTGATTGTGAAGTAGTTCAATTAGATTGTGCATTAAGGAGTCAAAGTTAGAATCAGCCGACTGGGAGTCCCATTGCCTGTTGCTGACGTCGTTAACGAACAGATCAAGGTTCTTTTGTGTTGTCAGACGTCTGGTAATATGGTGAGTGGTTTTAATGCTATTGTTACCTTTTTGTGGTTTTAAGATAACACAAACCCCTAGGTGATCAGACAGTTGAGTGTCCATTGGCTTCGTAATGACATCGTCCGCCCGTAGGTCGGCGTACACGTGATCCAAGCATGATCGTGAGCTACCCTGGATCCTGGTGGGGAAATTGACCATAGATTTAAGCCTTAGGCATGATAAAAGACATAGCAGATTGCGTTTTTCCTTAGATTCACATAGGAGATTGATATTCATGTCACCTACTATTAGAATGTTGGAGTTTTCATTTAGTAAGACATCCATGATACGGCCTAGTTGGTTAGCAAATGCGTCGTAATCACCCTCACTACTGGAGTGATATCAACCTATAACTAGTTAAGTTAAGATTCGTACATTGGATTGCTGAAACTTCAAAATGCATTTCTATTGACAATTATACCAAATCTTTTCGTTCGAAACACGTCACATGTTTGTTGACATATATACAGACCCCTCCGTGTTCACGGTTGGGCCGGCAGTAGGAAGACACGAATTCGTAGTTCATGATATTCACACGTTAGAGTTCATCCGATCTCATCCAATGCTCAGACAGAATAAGTGTGTCGCATTTACAATACGACTGTGTCGCACTTTCAATTGCCGCAGTCTTGTGCCGTAAGCTTTGGATATTTTGATTCCAGAGACGTATCGCATCGCTGTTTTCACTAGATTGAATGCATTGCTGCCTTGTTGATATCAACGAGATCTTCTCCCCGCTGCTTGCGGGGCCGTGCGGGAAACCAGCTCGCAAACTTTACACGTGGGGCCATGCAGTAGGCGATGTTACACGTTCGAAGATGCTTTCCGGTATACCCACGACGAATGCTGCCTGAGTGTCTGTTTTCAGGATCCGTTTTTCTACAGAGTATTTATCTGAAGCTACAATTTTATTAAGAAATTTCCGTAAGCCATCCTCAGTCGTTTCAGGTCGCAATTCCCAGGTCTGTATGTACTTCAGTGATCCACACTCCGAATCTTCACTTCCAATCCCTGTTATAACTCGATTGCTTCGGCGTTTGTTAATGGAACGTCCGGAAACTACTTTAGTCCAGTTTCCATTGTCATTCAATTGAGTCCGATCGGTAATATCATCAGCCATGGTAGGGGTTGTGTTGTGTTGTGCTAAAGCAGGTAGGGGCAGGTATGTTGGTGGTGCATGGCGCGTCGATCTCCGGTTCCGTGGCCGCAACCGCTGGCGTTAGCGGAGTCACTGCCTCAGTGGTGATCTTAGCAACAACCATTTCCTTCAAGTTGTTTCTCGCTGCACCGCTGTATCCACCGATGATTTTTAATGCAGCGCTGGATTTGGCTGCCCTCGCCGGACGCTGCATCGCTGCTGCAGCGCTCGGTGGAGTCGCCTGTGATGCCACCACGGGAGTTAAACTGTTAGGGGCCGCTGGTAATGGCGCTTTGATCTTTACTGGAGCATCAGTTGTTAGTTTTATTATGAGGCTATTTTGTGCCTCAATTTTGGCTTCTAGTGCTCCGATCTTACTTGACAGCGTACTTACTTGGCAGAGACAGCACAGGGGCGTGAAGAGTGGAGGAGAAGAGAAGCATTTGCCGAGCAGTGGGATGATGTAGGCTAATAATAATAATAATAATAATAATTTTTCCACACTCGCACCGAATTTAAGCCACATCTTTAATTGTGTTTCCAAATGGGTATAATCCCAACGTCATTTAAAAAGTTTATTGTTCATCCTGTCTTCATGTGCGGGAATTGGAACTCAGTTAACAACTATAGGCCAATTGCAGTATTATCAACGTATTTCAAAGTTCTGGAATGACTTAAAAATAATCGTCTTGTAGACTTCCTCTCCAAAGTCAGTTCGGATTCAGAAAAATATTTCCACCACAAACGCTGTCCAAAATCTCGTTAGTAATATTGTTAATTCCCTCAATAATCCAAGAAAGGTCCTAACGGTCTTTCTAGACCTTGCCAAAGGGTTCGACACCGTTACCACTCCCTCCTTACTACTTAAATTACAGTCGATGAGTGTAAAAGGCCCCCAGCTGGATCTTTTTCAATCATACCTGTCAAATCGAACACACATGGTAAAAATTGAAAATTACATTGGTGATGGACTATCAATCCAATATGGCATCCCCCAGAATAGCATCTTAGCCCCCAAACTCTTCCTCGTTTATATTAACGAACTCTGTGATATAAATATCCCAAGCGGAAGCATTATCACCTACGCCGATGATAACGCTATCACTTTTTCGTCTGACTCCTGGTCACAGCTCCAGCTTGATGCGCACAGCGGTTTTAATCAGGTATTTGACTGGCTAAATTCTAACACCTTAACCCTTAACATAGGTAAAATGAAATGTATGACCTACTCAAAACAAATTCACAAAATTCAATACCGCTTCTTATTCAGGCTTATTCGTGTCCCACAAAGCATAACTACAACTGTCCAAATATATCTTCCACACATTCTATAAAATATCTTGGAATTCTAATAGACAACAGACTAAACTTTAAGACCCACATAAATATATTCTCGGGGAGATCTATTTCTTTAAATCCTTACGACACGTCGCTAATAATCATATAATTTATATGGTTTATCTTTAACTTTGCCAATCTATAATTTCTTACTGTATTGTCACCCGGGGAGGAGCACAGAAATCCACTTTGAATCCGCTTGAGATAGCACAGAGAGCTATTCCAAAAATTGCATCTTTTCGTCCTATCCTACATCCCACAAATAAGCTTTATGGCGAGTGCGAGGTCCTTAATGTAAGACAAATTCTCTTTTCTTCAGCACAATAATTTTGCAACACCTAGCTCGTCTCCCATGTATCCCTAAATGTAAACACTTCAGTTCTCATGTTCCTTTGTGTTTTTATAACTAAAATATTCCATTATTTCTAAATTAAGCACTCTATGTACATTTCTTTTTGGAAAATAAAATATTTGTATATGTATTGTACAGTATAAATTTCTGCTTAAAAATCAGACGGGTGGGCAAACTACTAAAAAAATATATTCCCGAGTACCCGGTGTTACGGATATTACCCGTGGAAAGTAGATCCTGAGCCTACCCAGGTAAGACACGCAGATACTGTTAGATATCATTTACATGTTCGATACCTACAACTCTATCGCATTCTATTCAAATATATTCACTCCGAGTTCACTCTTGAACATTAAAAAACAGGTGTACGTACATGATACCGACGACAGTATTTTGTGCATGGAATTTGAACATGGTTAGTTGAACTTAGTTTAAAACAATTTTCATGATTGATGACCTAGCGTCCATTGGTTGATTTCAAGGTAGAGGTTGTACTGTACCTATGTAAATGAGTTAAAAAATACATTCGCTTGTTATCGGATAGGTCCTAATGAGAAGCCATAGGCATATTTATAGAATCGATAATGATTTTATTGCAGTTTTTATTGGATCGAAGAAATAGCGTTCGTAGTTCCCGTTCGATGCTACGGAGTCACAACGGGATCCAGTCATCTCGCGTCCCGTCGAGAACACTCGACGAAAGTTACGCAATAGCACGCCCCAGATGTCAATAAGATTAAATAACGGGACCCGTGCGCCGCGAGCATGAGTATAACACCGAGCACGAGTACCCGATAACTTAATAGGTGTCGGCAATTACTACTTAATTAACAACGTAATTGACTGGGCGATTGAATCTTCTTACCACTGTTACGGAATATTATTACCGTTATGTTGAGTAGTTGCTCCTTGTTGAGATTTATGTATCATTATGGAAAATCATTTGTGGTCACGATTACGGGGTGCGGCGGTCGTCCCCTTTTTAAGTAATCGTCGCTCACTTGGTAATTCGTGTGATTACAAACGTAGGATATTTCTTTTTAATCAAGCATTTTTCTGAAGTGGGTCTGCACTGCGGACTACCGTTAAATTGTTGGGCGGTGGAATATTTGATACCTAAACCAATTTGTATAGGCATGTGAGCAAACTACGTGAATATTGACCAAGATCATACTCGTATAAGCACGTTAGAAATATTCAACTTTGTATTCAACTAACAACTTCTTCTGACTAACGTCATGTTTAGTTTACTATTCATGTCTAAGCACAAATGAGGTCTGAAGGCAACCGGTAATATGCTTGACAAATTTACTCCACAACTTTAAATAAGTGCGCATCATACAGGAAACCTTCCGAAAAATTAACAATCGATTTTCACAAACACGTCTAAGTATGCAGCTCTTCCTCGGTCATTTATTATCAGCAGTATGTAAATGTAGTATCTAATTTGCATTCTCTGTACCAAAAAGTATACCAACAGAGTCCATTTGTTTGAGATTAAATCCTTTTGTAACTCTTTATTAGGTTTCGAAGCGTGAACAATCCATCATTCTTCGCGAACGAATATTTCAGAGATGGGTCATCAATAACTCTTTAATTACTTTCTTTTCAATACACCTAATAAGGAGAGAATATGTTTTTTTCACAAATTAATCTTCGGTGCGTTTTCTTTCGCCGTAACGACTATTGTAGAGTACCGTTCGGCGCTCGAATCGTAACGGGACCGGCGCAGGAGGCCCTTAGCTCGGCGAGTAATGCCACTCGATAGATGCAATCAGGGAAATTATATAGATCTGACGTTCACGGCCACGGACAGAAGACGGACAGAAGACGGACAGACACGGGTATTGCTCGCAAATGACCCTTGAGCGCGTTAAGTCGAACCGCCGTAATCGATGCGTTTACGCTGTCGAGACATATTGTTCCTAAATCATGTTGTTGTTGTCTACCCCGTAGTCAGGTATAGCTGATTGATTTTAACAATTGGGCATCAGCAATCTGTTTAAGATCAGTGACATACACTGCTTTGTTTAGTTTTTCCTCGTTCTTAACATACAAATCCCTGTAGTGTTGACTGCTAAGCCTAGCAACAAACAGGCTCACGAATCACAGATTTCTAGCAACATCTCTAGCAATCATAGCAAAATATCGATAAACTAGTTCACTCAAATGACATACCTGAGGACGCAGCGTCGTCGGCCGCGAATATAGGTCGTGCTGATAGAAACTGGTCGGGGATAGTGGTGGCCGGTACTTCTTCGGGCCGTAGCCCATTGTGTCGATAGTATGCATGGTGCAGCGCTATAGTCGATAGCACTAGTCTCTAGTTTTGTTGGAGCATAGTTCGGTATCACTGTGTCTGAAACAATAAAAATGTATGCATGAAATTATATACTTAATATCCAACTTATAAGGAACTTATGCATTTTTAGAGCTATAGAATTTGCTGCCCCTAATTATAAATAAGCATCATAATATTATATAACGACCTCTTTCGGTAACTGTATAAACTAATTGTAATGTCTATCAGTAATTCCAGCCCCATAGCTGGCGCCTTCATCGCCCTGCATTCCTCACCTCAGACAGACGCGCGCGACAGATGGACGGAGCTAAGCTAAACTCACGCGCAATGAATGGAGCAGAGATGTAATCACGAACATATGACCATTAAAAAATGCTGCAAGTTAAGATCAGTTGTTCGATTCTGAATTTCGTGAGTTCTTTTGACATCTATCCCGATCCCTTTAAAAGGTATTGTCAAACCTATAAATTTTAAGTGTCAAATAATTAATTGGGCTCTGAAGTTTTTCAAAATGTCAATCTCAAATTTACTAGGATCATTATTGCGGCACAGAATCAGCCTACAGAAAATTATTTATTTGTACTGAAGGAACATTGACAGGTCGATACGAATATTCAGTCGATTAGCAAATGTTAGTGCTAACCCCTCTGTTCTGGGATCAGCCGGCGCGGCGTGCAGGCGTGATCTGCATAGTGAGCTCTAGTAACGAGACGTGACGCGCATGCGGGAGCAGGAGACACCCTCCCTTTCATATTCATAAGGGCAAGTGAGAATTGAATGAGCTTATGAGAGTTTTTAAAGTGTGTTGAATATATATTTTAATGATTTTAAATGTTTATGATTTACATTGGAAGACTAATTAATATTAATTGAATAAGCTAATCTTTCTAGCTATCATGTTTTGACTTGTTGATTTGTTGTTGTTATTTGTTTCATAAAATCTTACATTACGAAAACACATCACAACAACTTATATTTAAACATTAACGGCCATACCACAAAAAAATAAACAACTGATCAACTGATATATGTTTGATATCAAAAGTGTATGGGATTTGACATTTGTTTTGAGGTTAAACGCTGTTTAATATTTTTTGTGGTAACACGGTAAAGGTACATTATTTAAAATTAGCAGGTCAACGAAAAAATCATCGTGGTATTACGGTTGTTCACAAATTCACCATAGAGTCTAAAAATTAAATAACTAAAACAAATTATATAATAGTATGTAGCCATATTATACCTTTTGTGGTTGTTTGGCTAAAAATGCGCATGAGTTGTATTTTTTTCCGGTACAGATGTGAATTTGTATGAGTATCGGTTTTATTTTATTTTAGATATAATATTTTCAGTTCGCTCGTAATATTAAATTATGATTAATAATTCCATATTATTTTAATATAACTAGATTTAATTTAAGTTTTTTGATGTTGTTCTAGATTAGGATTGTATAGTGTTATAATATTATTATAATATTTATTAATAAGCATGTAGTGTCCTGGTTCGGAACCTATAGCGTTTAATAAGACTCATGTTTAGGCTAGTTTCACAGCAAAACCCTTTTTGGGCTAGGGAGAAGGCTCAGCCCAGGTGTCAGCTGTGCTGTGCGGATGGTGGCGTCTGCGTAAGAGACAATTGTACATTGTGCAATGTTTAGATCACATTATTCATCAACCTAATATAAAAATAGTGTGGGACCTAGGACACTACCTTGAGGGACACCGTAGAAAACAATACCTAGCCATAGCAGCCCCCGGCCAGGAAGCACTTCGAACAAATAGTATTTGATTCTACTTTGTGACGTAACGATGTTCGAAGTATTAATCTTGGAGCGCTGTTGACTCTACACTACAAACACAACATAAACATAACATAAACATTGACATGCAGGCACATACATTGCTTCTGGCCCCACACTAGGATACCCTGTGTCGTGGGAACCAGAAACAGCGATGTCGTTTTTTTGTTTATCTTTATCCCCAGCCGGGGATCGAACCCGGGACCTCTCGCATGGTAGGCAGAGCCACAACCGCAGCGCCACAGAGGTCGACAACAACACAAGTGTATGATGTGTAGTCTAACTAATCAAAACACATATAACTTTTGTAGTCGTTACTTAAGCTGGGCGTATCTATTTGTAAATTAACTAGAAGGACAAGTTTTAATGTGGGTCATACATTAAAACTTGTCCTTCTAGTTAATTTACAAATAGATACGCCCAGCCTCGTACTATTCCGTTATGTTTATGCTAATTCAAAAGTGGTACCCATTACTTTAGACTCAGCTTTACCTGTCAAATTCCAAACAAATGTTACCGGCATCACAGGGAAAGATACAACATAACTTACTAACATAACTTGCAGTGTCAAATTAATCGTTGCATTAAACGCTTCTTCAGTCAAAGCTGTGTTTGAGTACTGTGAGTCGGAGCGTAAAATGCAGTAATTCGAGTGTTTTAAAACCTTCGTGATTTTTAACTCTTATCTACACAACCGTTATTACTTCTTTCGTTTAAGTGATAGGCCTAACTAACCGGTTTCTAAATGTAGTATAACTCGTAAATTCTTCTGCGTAGTACCTAGAAAACAGTCATAACGAATGTGTTATTGATAGATATACAGCAACGTCACTATTAGAGGTGTGAGAACGGACGCCCGTCAATACAGGCAAGATATACTCAGTAATAATCGTCCTAGTAACCATAAAGACCTCAAGGTCTAATTCACAATACATCATCACAACACACCTATGTTAGATAGAGAGGTTGTGTTTGATTCGCAGGTACATTCTCACAGAGGCGTGATGACGTATCTTTAATTCGTCCTTGAGCTTCTTGCAACCTGTATGGTTCTACTATGACAGAAACTTGCGCATTGGGGTAACTTAACCTAACCAGGATTGTACGAGTGCGTTTCAGCTTTGAAGTACATGAAAGCTAAAGCTCCGTCTGATATAAATCATCATTAACATACTCTGTTGCCAACGTAAAAATAACATTAGTCGTAGAACGTAACGGGACGGGACTATAGGTATACCCAGTGAACTGTATAACTAATGATCAGTATGCATTTATTAACATATATCACAAATATCTATGACACGAAACCAGCTCAAGTGGTTTGGTGGGTCAATTGAAAACCCAATCTCGATCGGTCAAGCACCTTTGCAGGGTGTGCTGGAGATAGCTTGTTTGGATAACTGTACCTAATATTTGAAGGAAAAAATAGACTCCGTTTTTTTACGTTGTACCTATATGTAAATAACATGCGTCACGCCTTTCCCATACGGGGTGGCAGAGGCACAAGGTGGTGTTTTCATCACCTTGGAACGTCCGGATAATGTACTTAAGATAATTTACTTAACTCATTGTACATGGTCGGCACAGGGATCCGAACCTGTACCTCCTGTATGAGAAGCAAGCGAGAGACCTACTAGACCACGGAGGTCTCATAAGCACTAAGTATTATGATATAAATGATTTACAATAGACCATAGAGCTGGGAGAACACTAGAGTACCTATGCTATACATCAATAATATTGTAATTAAGACGATATACCTACTTAATAAGCCTAAAGTTTTTGTTATGTAAATACAATGTTTTGTTTTAAGAAAAAAATCTTATATCTATCTCATCGACCTTTTATGGCCTTACTATGCAGTAGATAAGTTTTAGACTATTTCTATTGTGCAAGTCGATAAAACAGATGAATGGCAGTTTTTTTACACATTTTTTCTTCTGTTGTATTCAATGATGATGTGTCACACCGGTTTTATCAAAAGAACAAAAAACTTGATGATTTTAAGTTCAAATGTTGATACTTATCGGGAAGCTGTTTTATGTTTTTTTTGTCAACGTGTTATTGAAGGTAGTTGCTGAAGAAGTACTTATAATTAATTAGCAAAAAGTCTTCAGGAAATAGCGATCAAAAGCTTACAGAGTGTAAGAACATAAAACACTGTATGTCGGCTGTGTTGAACATAATACGCCTAATCAAGTCTGACGTCATGCACTTGGAATTACTATCAAAGTTATTGTGAACTTACTCGCTAAGTTGCGCCGCAGATCATCATCGACGTAAGTCACTATAACGCGTGCAATACTTCAAATATTGTAGTGCAGGTGCAGACCAGTACTAAAATACCTTGGACACCTTGGACACTATTTACACACATTGATCTAGCCCCAAACTAGGATTCCCTGTATCTTGGGTACTATACAACGATACACATACTAATATAGATAAATATTATACTTCAAAAGATAACCAACCATGACTAGGGTACAAACATCCGTTCTCATCAAACTTTTATTTAGCCCCACCGGTACTCGAACCCGGGACCCTGGGCTTCATAGGCAGGATCACTGCCGACTGGGCCATTCGGGTCGTCTGATGGGCTATAGTTTTACAATTCCACCTTGCTCCTCATACAACATGAGAAACGTTTTGTCCTTCCCTGCCCTGTGAGTCGTTGTTTCTGCAATTACGAGTTGTTAACACGTACGTTTGCTCAAGTGGAGCATGAGGACCTTGTCGGGCACTCGCCACGAAGCCTGTGTGACTCACAGTTGCCATGGTTACCGTGGGAACTGGCAACTAGGCTCTAGTGGCAAGCCCCTACAATGGCCTTAAAGTTGGACCCAACATGTGACAAAGACGGTACACTGCAATTTCCTTGATGGGGCCATTATATAGGTAGAGCGTAAGCGTGGTTTTAATTGCGAAAGCTTTTCGTTTCGGAAATTTTATACATAATACGACATCAGCTTCGATAAAATTATTATTCTTTATTTCGTGTCTCTGTACAACGGGATCAGTGGACACAACTACAATTTATTATTGGGTGAACTGATCTGACTGTCAGGATCCCGGGATCAGTTGACACGAATCGGCGGGATCAGATTCTACTTTGATCTGATCCCAGGGTCAACCCATAATTACTGCGTTGTGGTTGACGTTGTTATGATCTAAGTGGGTTACGAGCTAGTTTAATAGCGGAATGACAATCAAATCATATCGTTTAGGAACACTGTACCTATAGTCTCATCTAGGATGACAATAATTGCATCATTCTTGTAGGTTTTATTTACATATTCGTGTTTGTATCGAAGTTTCTCTCTTGAAATACAAATAAACATCTCTGAACCAGATATCTTTGAATTTTCTCGCGATGCTTTTTTGGCTATTTCAATGCAATTAGAGAAACAAGTATAGAAATTGATGTTTATGATCCAGCGAGTTAATGTGATTAGCCTCGAGAATTGTCAAATAAACCGGTTCGAATGTAAACAGAATACCTGGCCAAAGTTCAATGTAACTGATTCCTCTTACTGTAAGGGTGCCAGCACACGATGTGTTATATATGGTTCCATAAAATACACCGTGATATTTTTGTCATTACCGTGGTGTCGACCTTAGGTATTCATCGGATTTGTATTGGTTAGTACTTGGTGGGTATCTACACGTTGACGATGGAGTATTGCAACTTGTTCTCACAGTTTCGAGGTTGTATTATTTTTTATGATTAAAAAAAAAGAAAAAAAAAATCATTTTTTTTCCGACTATATAGATTGACAGTACTACAAATGCATGGTTGCTACGCTTCGGGAATAAATCGAATACAAATTCACCACGTATGGCACAGTATTTACCTTATAAAGGCATTGATTTAAGTTTATACTGGACATATGTATTTAGTGTCTCACGGGGAGTACCATATTTTGTGATGGGATAATTCATAAGGGTATTATGTCAGTCATAATCAGTACCATTTATTGCAACTGTAAATGCAAGGCAGAATAGCGGCCGCTGTCGGCTTTCTAGCAATATGTGACGCCTCGTGTAGACGCCCCCTTAACCGCCGGCGCGGCGTGGGAGTGGGCCTCGATCTGTCGAGTGCAGCGCTCAATGTCAATGTCACCTTTCCAGTTCGTGGCCCGACGAGCTGTGACTCCGGAGCACCGACCGCGACACAACCACGTGGGGTAGTAGGGGCCCACTGGGCAGTGGCCAACTTGGTATAGCTGAACGGCCGTAAAATCAACGCGAAAGTAATCCTAAGCGAAGTAGACACAAGTCTCTCGCGGACCATCTCGAGGGTCGAGTTTACGCCAGTCGAACTATAGTGGCCTTGGTTAACTACTGTATTCCCAATAAGGATCATTACTACCCCTTATTGCAGGATAATGTGAGGATGCCAGCAGCATATGTGGGGCCAAGTGGAATTGTTTTCACATTCATCATGGACAACTAGCTTGCTTCGAGATTCATCAGGGACAATCAGGCAGAAATAATCGAGGCTTGAGACTGTTGAATTTATCTTACAGCATGCTCCACAAAGCAATATAGTTACTCTAATGAATGAACATATATTTCAGGCATAATTACACCCATGTTACTAGTTTAACATAAAATAATGTATTACTCTTATCTTATTTATATGTTAACGTCTGATACAGACAATAAACTTACATATATTCTGTTCTATAGCTCATCAGACAAAACTGGGTGAAGCATCGCAAATCAGACGGAATTCGGCCAAGTACGGTACATCACACGCGCCAAGCAACCAACTATCCAACACCGAGCCAACAATACCGCTGATGAGACGTAATACATTCAACAAGTGTTTCTACTGTGGGCGGAACAAAGCTACCACAACACAGAGAGCGACAAAAGAATCTTCTAATGAAGCCAACACAAAGATGTATGACAAAGGTACAGTAATTATTGGGAAGGAAATGAAAAGGATTGTTTTAAGGTCAGGACATGTCATGCAAGGGATCACAGTAGGATTTAAAGAAACCTTAATCATCGTTTCTTCTAGCAATTATTTCAGATTCACAGGTCGGGATAAACCTATATTACCTACAGACGCTAAAAACATCATGGAAACAACATGGAAAATCAAGCTTAATTTTAATATCTTATTGAGGATATCCTAATAATAAGATATACCCATGTATTTTAACTCAAAACAGATTTAATACCGGATGGAATCACAGGTTTTCATTTCAACATTAATCTTTCATCGTTAAAAACAAATAATATTGTAAGTATAGAATCGCGGTTGCTTCCTGCCGCGATGACGCCGGCATCGTGCGTGCGCGCAGCACGATCACAACACGGCGTCCTCAGCACCGTCCGTGAACACCCTCAACGATGACGGCACACACATACCAATCAAATATTCCATAACCAACTAAACAACTCAAGCTCAAGCTCAATAATCAGCAATCTACCTCCCCTATCCAACCATGGTTTGCTGGAATAAATATCACATATGCATGGCATCTCGCCATTGTTCTAATGGCGTGCCAGATGCATCGTTTTGCCACGGCTAAAGCAAATAATTCAATACTACATTTGCTTGACAGGGTCCTAGTCGCCACAACTATGGATTTATGAAAGTTTGTATACAATTTTTTCCATCATCAAGAAATCTCGCCTTCGCGCGTTCAAATTAAAATCAAACATTGTACTTAAATCAATCATTATCTATAGTTCTCTGTATTCATATACTTGCAGTACACTTCGTGACATTAGAGATATTACGAATGACATATTACATAAATCGATTGATTATCTCATCCGGTACAAAAGGGTTCCCACGACAACTAGTGCATGAAGACGTAGCGGTGTTGAAGTGACGTAAGCCTATGCGCTGATAGTGAGCGTAACCCTGGTAACCCGTCTCTGATTGCGTGCAACGGGTCCGAATTACCATTGAATAGGTAACAGTTCCCGAGCCCATACTTCTCCTGGTATCGGTAAAGGCGTTATTTCAGTTGAGAAACGGATTTGGGATAAAAAAGAGTGATTAGAGATTTTCTCATCCGTGGCAGGCGGTGTGAAGATATTAATCAGGTTTTCATGTTAATCCTTTCTGGCAAATGGTTCTGAAGATGTATAACGGTTGCTTTACACTTACATCGGTTTATAATTCATAATCATCAGCTAATGATCAGATTTTCTTCGCAATGTTGATACTAAAATGTTCCTAATTGCAATCAGAGCGCAATATTTTTATATCGACAGCTCCGCGGTCTAGTGGGTTTCACGCTTGCTTCTCACGCATGAGGTGCAGGTTCAAATCCCGGTGCTGACCATGTACCAATGAGATAAGTTATTTATCTTAAGTACATTATACAACGTTCTAACGGCGTTGGAAAACATCGTAAGGATCTTCATTACTTAATGCGGCGATGGGCTAGCCCCCTCTAACACAAAATGGGGTATTGAATAACTGCCACAATTATTCCTTTGTTGCTTTGTTATCTTATGTGTTATTTTTATCATCAAAAACAGAGAGAGCGTCATGCATTTGTCCATACCGGGGGACAGATACATAGTTAAACATAAACATTTATATACAGGCATTGCTTCTGGCCCCACGCTAGGATTCCCTGTGTCGTGGGATTTAAAAACAGTGACTTCACATACATATAAACATCCAAGACCTGGGGACTTTTTTTTTAGCCGGGAATCGAACCCGGAATCTCACGCATGGTAGGCATAACAACTACTGCAGCGCCACAGAGGTCGTCAATGGGTTGGCAGCGGCACAGTTTAATCTATTCTGGTTTCGAGTGGGCAGGAGATGCGGGTTCGAATCCAGTGCTCCAGTGCACCGCGTACCATGAGATGATTAATTATGGGACGTTGCCTATTTCGGATGATCGGCTACTATGGTTACTTGGTAAAAGTAGACCTTTACCCCTGCATCAACCCGCACTGAGACAGCTTGGCGGAGTATGGCTCAATCTTACTCGTAACCCGTGTAAAGTGCCGCTCAATGGGGGCATTAATAGACTACATTTATATTGTTTAAGGCTTCGTTCCCTGCATGCATAGTCTAATCTAAGAAGTAATCGAACGCAGGCAGAACGAGGCATTGCATTATAATATATCTATATGTGGTCAATTCGTAAACCTATTTTTACGAGAAGGTTATCAAAGTACGTCGGTCGTACAAAACGGTCAGTAATTAAATTATAGTTTAGAAAAATGTTTTTATGAAGCTTCACGCTTCAGTCATATTTAACAGCACATAATTGTTAGGTTTGTAACTTGAGCGAGCATGCCCTACCTTAGGCTTGTTAGACAATTCCAGCTAAGACCCAATTTACCTGTACAGTGAGAAACCCAAGCCCTCGATTCTACTACTACAATACGATTAAAATCAGTTAACGATTCGGCCAACCTCGGAAATTGTCGTGAATCCCTCATCCCTCTCCCTCATCAAGAAATCGCGGTAATGTATTTCGTGTCATTTCCGTCGCCGGATTTAGGCGATAATATCCGAGAAAAGCCGAATCTTTAACTTATTGTAATCGTATTGTACCAATAATAATAATAATAATAACTTAGACACTATTTACACACATTGATCTAATCCCAAACTAGGATTCCCTGTATCTTGGGTACTAGACAACGATACACCTACTTATATAGATAAATAACTTAATAATATATAAATAAATACATAGATAGATAAAAAACCATGACTAGGGTAAAAGCATCCGTTCTCATCAATATTTGCCCCCACCGGGACTCGAACCGGGGACCCTAGGCTTTGTAGGCAGGGTTACTGCCGACTCGGCCATTCGGGTTGTCTGAACTCACTGTCCTGTCTATCGCCTGGGGCTGTACCCTCACTGCCCAACGTTTGGTGGTCGGCTAACAATGACGACGAATGTGTCCATGTTGTGAGTAGCATTCCAATTAACGAAATGTACAGATGACACTCACATTGGGTTATAGATGTTGAACGGTAAACGGACCTTTTTGAAGTGACGATACAGCAATAAGCCAGCGATATAGCGATAACAAATCAAAATAAAAACCAGCCAAGTGCGAGTCAGAGGCATTTTTATTTTAGGAACGAACTACAAATTTTTGCAGTTTTCGGATTTATTCCTTTACTTTGCTTTTTGCAAAATTTTAAGATTTTATTCCCTTGCGAATATCAAGCAATTTCAGAAACATTGTGACACAAACGGCAGTAACCCTTGATTTCTGAGTTGGTAATCGATATTAAATACAACTTAATACCTCCACTCGTTCCAGAAAAAAATGGTCTTGACAGAAGGACAGACGGTCGGAGGCACAGACAGACGGACATCGAAGTGATTCTATAAGGGTTTTTTTAAGGTACAGAACTCTGAAAACACAGTGTCACGTCGTTTCCCCTACGGAGTGGCAGAGGCACAGTCGTGTCCACGTGTAGCCAGGTATTCAATACTCCGTTTTGAGTGACAGAGGGGGCTGGCCCATAGCCATATAACGAATATGTGCCAAGTTACAAATAACAGATATGAGTTCCCATATCTCTCTCTAAACAAAACCTTTGTTACATGTTAGTCCACGAAAGCGTTTTGATTTCGCCCACTGTACTTTAAATTGCGATTAAATTATACCCTCACTGTACAAGTCATAACATATGCATTCTGCGATGCGTATAATGACATCACAGGGATCTTTGTATACAGGGTGATTTCGGGTTTGTGATCCCAACCATTTTTTTCTGACTCAGTAAATGATTGCGATGCTACCCGTATTTATTTTAATTGAAACAAAGATGATTTGTTATTTACGTATTTTTATTTAAAAATTATTATTGACTCAAAATGCGTGGTCACCCTACTTTTAATATTACACCTTTTTAGAAAATAAACTCCCTGATAGAATACTTAATAATTTATGAGTAATAATGTCACAACACGTCAAAGTCAATAAACGTGTCAACAAGATTTAAAATAAAATAAATTAATTATGCCTCCGCCGTACCCATTTTCTAATATCGAGCGATCAGATATGGTTATGTTTTACTATCAAGTGTTTTAAGTCCATGCACTTGACATAAATTTTCTTGGGAAATAGTAGGGTGACCATGATCTCGAATTATCGTAGTTTTTTTTTGCTGACTAAAATAAGTCGCTGGTGTACCTAACCTATCGTGATCCTTAGGAGAAAGTAAGTTAAATGCTTCTTTCTTGCTCCACGACCCCATAATCACCCGTATTTTATACTGTTCGTTTATTATTTTATACAATAATTAATGATTTTAATTTAATTTCTATTTATAATCTTTTTGCATATGCATGCTGTCTCTATAGGTATATGCATGATGATTGTGCATAGGTTTACACTTGAATATTAGCATACGCCTATGAACAGAACTTGACCATTAATTTGTAGTTGATGGACTGTATCATCATAAACTGTCAGGTAGGATTGGTGTATTGCCAATATATGGTTGGCATACTAATTGTCATTTGACGGAAATACATGTATAAGCAGATTTTGCTGAACCCGAAGTGACAATCTTTGTAGCAGTGTTGAAAACTGTTTAGTTCGATGTTTGATTGTACGTGCGGAGCTATGAAAGGCTTTGTTACCTGTAAATAGCATCAAATAAAATAATGGATAACCTATTAAGCATCTCATCGAGGGGCACATGGGCTTTATTCGCTATCGTTTGAAAAATAAACGCCACAAAAGATCGTACGTTGCAGAAGCATGCAAATTCTCGCGTAGCCTCTCTCGTTGATGTCTTTTGTAAGAGCGCATCGTGAGCTTGCTACGAATTCACTCACTCTTGGTACTCGTGTAGAGATCTTTTGTACTATCAAACAATACCGCTTCTTGTACCTAAATGTAGGCGATATAAACTTTCTACACTATCAACATTACCTTTTATATCTGACCCCAATTTCGCACACAAAACACGGCACCGTCAAAAATTCTTATTTCAAATTAAACTTTTCGCACACACACAGAAGAGTCCAGTTGGCCCCCGATATGGGGGATAGTTTTGTTTTCGCGGTATTCTCGTGGTCGTCTGTGATTGGTGAGAGCGGTCGGACGCGCGACCGCTGAGCTCCGCGATGGAGTTGGGATTGCGCCGGCGCAACCTGCACTTGAACATTGAACCGACGCGGCGGACGCTTCCTGAGCGCTTCTGCCGTCGGTACTCTGCGAGGTGGTATTGTTGTCGAGAATTGATTGAGAGTAGCTTGTCGGCTTCTTATCAATAATTTATACCTTCAGGTGGATACTGGAGTTGCAGGTTCTAATCCGGTGCGGACCGTGTACCAAGAGTTAAGTAATTTACCTTAACTACATCATCGGACGTCCCGTATTTCGTATACGTTAATGGCTACAATCGTTACTTGATAGTAGTAGTAGTCGTAAAATCCTATATTTACATAAACCCGCACTGAGCCAGCATGAAGGTGTATGGCTCTATCTTACTCGTATCCGTGTAAAGGCCCGTGCCCCTCGGTGGGGACATAAATGAGCTACCTTTGTTATGAATTTACTTTTATTAATATCTGTCTCCAAAACATGCCACTGTAGCTCAGCTCTCCATTCAACCAGTTTTCAAGTGAGATTTTTTAGATTGTTACCTGACACAAACCTGTAGATAACAATGCGCAATTTTTTATATTCTAGCCCCTAAACTAAACTTTCTAAATTTTAAAGTGACCAAGGATCACTCATAAAACAGGAATGCACCATCAGGGTAATACGACCGCAACACAAATCCCTGTCCAAGCATACACCGACAGAGGATCGGACGAGCTTCTTCACTCGACTCATTACCACGAGCTGACCGGTTAATACAGGCTGAAGCAGTAAGGTGTAGTCACATTTTAAGGGGTTCTTAGTAATGTACTGAGTTTTCCATACATAACCGGTTGCAAGCTGAGCCCAAAATGTACGAAAAATTAAAAAGTTGCTCTAATCAAATAAGTCTCATAGTGAATTTTGACGAGAAATGATCTTCATATCCCTTGAAATTTGACTACACCATTCTGTCATAGCCTGTGTGGTCATCTTAACCATTCGTTAATGAGGCGTATGAAGATATTCATCATCATCATCATGGTCCTGGCTTTGAAGATGTTACTGCCTGCATCCACCTGTAGAGTGGAACCACAATCAGCTGCAATCAGTTTGAGAGCATCCTGCGGTCGCCGCCGACAGATAGCCTAATTGAACGCCACTTTATCTCACTGATAAATGATTCCAAAATAACTATTGGGCCTTATTACAATAGACATAACAGCTAGAGTTGCGATTGGTGCACCTAAAGAATTGTATTGCTATTTTGATGATAGCAATTCTACTAGACAGTCATTATCCACGTCATATTATCAGCGATGGAGAAATGTGATAACGGAGACTTATCTTCTTTGTTGTGATGATTGCTTTCTAATGAATAAGTGCTTAATAGGAATAGGTAACATATTTCACATTTTTAAGGGTACTTCTACGAATAGCCAAAAAGTATTTGAATACATTAAACGCCTAGTAGCTATAAATGACCTTTCTGTTATACGAGTATATATGTATGACTTTACATGATAATGCATACAATTAGTTTAGCTTAGTTATCGAAGACGATAACTATTTAGGATACATGACAGATTGTGATAGAGTCAGACGAAGAGGGTGTCTTTCAAGTGTTTATAGTTGATAGATTTGTATATTTGACAGATTTAGGTCCAGGACCTACCAGAGAGGGAGGTAAGCGCAAACGAGGACAATAAATTATGTTTCCCCACTTGGCCAAACTATTCTAAAATTCTCTAAAATCTGTTAAGATTTCTGAACAATACTAACAAAGAAACGTAGCTTCACGCCTGTTCTCATACGGGATTGCGCCTGAGACATTTAGCCACTTCAGCCACATGACAGTAGGCATTTCGCGGCAACTATGGAAGGTATGAAGATATAACCTATTAAATAATTCCCACTATTCTCTGCAGTACAACTGTAAAAATTGCAGGACAGGACTCATTTTTCAAAAATCTCTGTATACTATCAGCCATTCAAACTATCACTGCGCCTGACTAAGGGTTATAATAAATATAGACAGTTAATCAATTTTACGTAGCAAAGTCCTGGCCCAGGATGGATGACACTTATAAAAATCCCCACCGTGAAAGTTAGCCAGGGGGATTTTTGTAATAGCCTGCCTGCGCGTGCGTGCGTCGTCTTACACCGCGCAGAAACTCACGTCCACAACTTTTTGCTCGCCTTTCTTCCTGGCCGCGTGTGCGCCGGAACATGTATTTGTTAGGGCATAATTACTCGTAAATCACAGTATATATCGGCTTGGGCTTGCACATCGTGTTCTGAGATCTCCGGGCCAATTTATAATACATTTTTATTTGTGGTGTCAAATCGAGTGATCTAATCTCTAACCAATAGTGATATGATAAGAGATCCATTCCGGTTCGGAGACATAAAAGCATGAGTACATGTAGCACTTCTGTGACAGATACATTTTAATATAGTTTTAATAAAGTTGTATACTTATGAGTATTATATTTGTATACATATGACATTAAACATGTGTGTGGTGTCGTTGTGTCTACAAAAAAGCACTTTTTTATTTTTTTATTTAGCCTGCATAGTGTCCCACTGCTGGGCAAAGGCCTCCCCTATCTCAGATATTCCTCCCTGTGCTATGCTGAGTTTGAGCACCGCAGGTTGGGATGGGCAGGATACACATGCAAAAAAGCACTAATTAAGTTTAAACCCCTCACAGCCCGTTGCAGAAACGATCTGTAAAGTTTGAATCCCCGTAAAACGCTAGTGGCGTGTCAGTTCCATAAAAAAATGATTTTAAAATATGGCTCTTATTTCTGAGTACATAGTTCATGACAGTTGACATGCCTTGACGTTACACCCATTAGCAATTTAAGACGCCGAGTTGCGGAAAAGTGGCCCGCGTTAAACTATAACTATAACTATACACCCATTAACGTTTTGCGGGGGTTTGCCTCATAAGTTTTCTTCTTGCTATTTGAGCCAGCGATGATTCATTTTTATATTATATATAAATATGAATCTTAAAACATTTATTTCGCCGTCTGCCATTAGATGGAATGACAAAGTAATGTTGTCTCCCAAGAGCGGCGGTGTTGAAGTTATGCGAATGTCATAAAGCTGCGGTCGCCGGCTGCTCGCGACATCCTGTGAACGTCGCTAGGAGTCCGCGCTAGCGTAGCGCGGCGGACGTCGAACCCGGACTAGTGTTGGCTGACCACGAGCGATCTAAACATTATTTCTACCCTAAACATTATCCATGTTGCTCTACGATCGATTTAACATAGTAGTTTTAGTAAGATCTCCAGGTATACGTATGTTACACTGGATTTATTTTTTGGCAAAGAAATAGGGTAATATTTTCTGTATAACCTAATTATTATATCTAGTATACCTCGCACCACGAATTTAAAGCGCTGGGCGATGTTGGCGGGAATAACAGCACATATGTACAGGTATTGAAAAGTGACTACTGCCCATTCAAGGCCAACGATCATAACTCGTGGCGCGACTTATACAACGAGTCTTTCTTCAGAAATGATCAAGTTATTTTAAAATTCCGAATTACACAAAAGGTGCAGGCAATTCGTCAAAAGTAGAATCAATAGGATCTTCTTCTGTCTTTATCTAGAAACATTTATAGCAAATCTATTGATAATTATATCATACTTAGTCGGTAATATCAAGAGCATCGATACTTTGGGTCCCCTTGTCTATGGATAGTATCGATAGTCCTTCGGTTGGTTCGCTGGCGCATCACTAGCCCGGACCCTCACGAGCGCCCACTACATGTGAAACGACCACTCACACGTTACGGCCATTTTACACGATCGAGAGCAATTTTATTTTTGAAATTGCTTTTGGAATTGTAAATCGAACAATTTTATTTAGTGGCCTCTCGATTTACGTTATGTATCGGTCGTAAAGAAAATAAACATCAAATTGTGAACTGAACAAAATACATACGAATATTAGCTTACATCAATTAACTTTCTGAGTTGGCTCATAATTACTCTAAATATGGTGCTTTGTTTCAATCGGTTGGCTGTGCTCGAGTGAAAGTAAATGAGCTTAACGAGAACAACGATTGTGGAGTTGAGGTGGCTTTTATTTTCTTAATATAGTAATAGGCGTTATATTATTCTATTATTATAGTTATATACTGTAACATAACTATCTTACTAGGGGTATAACTATAGCCCTGACAAAGTTTAGTGTTATAATAATATTACTAAACTAATCGAGTGAAATGATTGTCGCCGCGAAGTGCGGGGTGCGGGGATACCAAAATAAAACCGCGGGCCTTTGGATGAATCAAAAAGTACTGGTTAATTTTTCGTAAAGCGTAATGAAAGTCATAAAATTGGCTTTTCTTACTCATAAATACGGTACAGTTATCAAATATTACAAGGAATCCTATGCCAGATGAAGAGTTGTCGCTGAGAGGAATATATTTATGCCAAAAGTTATCATCTTTTGGAGGTCAAGGTTAATTAAAATAAAATGCTCCTGTAAAACATCACAAGTACATTGTTCTACTAGAATATGCATTTGTTAGATTGTGGTGCCAATCCAAATGTCATAATTCTGGACCTGCCCGAAAAATATCTAAAGGCTTTTAATAACAAAATAAACATGTCATTTGATTAGGTACTTCATTCTTTATTTCACCTGAGCAATATTGTCATAGAAGCTGTCTTATTTTAATTTAATAAAAAGTAGTCTTCTTCGTTGATTTATAACTATCTACCTATACCAGTCTAGTAAAAAGCTCATACAGCTACTCTGCAATCGTGTTATAGTTATTTACCTAGTTTAATAGTTAAGAGCCGCTTCCATATAACTATATTCCGGTATATAATTATATAAAGCCTTATAACCATCTTACTGCGAACATATACACGACATTGGCTTCATCATCTGGAAGACTATCTTCAGGCCTAAAGAAAATATCAATTTAAACTCATTCTTACCTTCATCCACCAGCTTGTATAAGAAGCGAATACGGTACTGCTCAGCAAAAACATATAAGAAATAAAACTAACAAATTATAATTACTTATATACCTATATTTTGCGTAATCGAAGCTTACAAAACTAATTCAAATAATCTGCTAGGAACTAAAATTGACCAGACGTACAAATTAAAACAATTTGACAGTGCCGTATTTACATACTACCAGACAACAAGGCTTTAAAAACTTACAAAAATAAATTGTAGATCATTTTCTCACATCGTTGTCTGATATCAATATGTATAATTGATAACTAAACTTTATGAATAAATAGTAGTACACTCGGACAGAAAAAATATGATGACTGCAGTCTTCAACGAACTTAATAGTAGTTTATGTGACTGCTACATAATGGAGGGCATTAATACTCGAGAGTGGGTTTATGAAACGGGCCGAAAGCGAGTTTCATAATAATATCACTCGAGAGTTTTAATGCCTAATTATGTACAGTTACATATACTAGTTTATCCACATACATATCATAAGCTCTCTTTGATGTGTTCAGGAACCGCATGTTCAAACGGCATTGTGGCATTGATCATTGCTCTGTAGTTGTTTAGCTTGTTCTGTAGTACCAACTTCACAGACAAACGAATTCAATGTCATAATTTGACAAATTTTGGTACATTATGGTCATAATGATCAATATTCAGATAAGAAATGAGTTTTACCAAGAAGTTTATTATTATGCTGGTCGTAACGTGTGGTTTTGGACTCAGTAAAGAGGGTTTATGATACGTGTGTAGATAAAATAACTAACGAACGGTCGTTATTAACGAGGAATCAATTACATAAGCCAATTGATAAAATATTGTAACGTAACGTAACGTTAAGTAATTAACAACGACACCTATCTGAAGTTATTCCTCGCCCTAAGCCGTACAATAACACTGCTAAGAAAATTATGAAGTGGATGAAACCGATCAAGGCTCAATTTTCGGTCGCACAGAGGCATCTGCATTCGTAAAAATATGGATGGATTGAGAATAAATGGTCGCAAGAATCGCACTTTGGACGGTTTTAGCGCAATTTGAGCCTAATCCAGCATTGGAATCGAATTAATATATATTTTTTCCACAATTTACCAATATCCATAGCTATGAATTACAGGGATGTTGTACTGGGAGTGTAGCTCTATTTGGAATGTCCATCAAATATCATGTCTGCTTGTACATAGAAATAGCATCCAGTATAAATTGGAACGTCCGCGGGTTCATCCAGGTAAGTCCTGAGGCCAGCTCCGAAGGGTCCAGACTCCTGGCGTGTCGGCCTGAGCTCCTCTCGAGGAAGTAGTCGTCGTATTGTGTGTCGTAGTCCGGGACGATAGGGTTGAATTTCGCGTAGTAGATGGCTGACAGGCAGGCGTAGAGCAGCAAGGCCGCTGTGAAGAGCTATAATGAAAAATAAACATGTTAATGTCTCAAGTGACGTCACAGTGACGTATAGGTCAAGTTATCCTGACGCATTAGGTATATTCCTAGTCCGTATGAGGCATGAAATCAGAACTTTACAAAAACCTAGAAACTTTTTATTCTAGTCTAGAGATTAAAACCTTATTTAATTTAGGGCCCACGATAATATAAAATTACATACAGCTTTTATGGCATATATATATGACACCGTAAGATTGTGAAAACCGTTAGTTTATAAACTAAAGCGTTAGTTTGTAAACTATCGACAAATTGTTAACCAGACCGACAGGGTTTAGAATTTAAGTATCTTTTGTTCTTACATGTCAACCTAACACGAAGACCTAACTTCACCTAACTAAGCTACCGCAGTGCTTGCCCTGGTACCTATTTCCTTTGGCATTCAAGTTTAAACCAGTTCACGACTTAGCGGTTTTTTATAGACTAACGCGTCATGTCGTAAGCAGTACGGTACAGTTTACAATTTATCGATCGTTTGTCAATTAACGAGAGAAAAAAACGTTAAATTATAAACTAACGATTTTGACAATCTTATGGTGACATATATACTGTATAGTACACCATTAAATTTTATTCATTGATATTTAGTGCCAACGCCGACATTTTGTTTCTCGTCGACCAGTGAGGATTGGAACAACATACTTAGTTAATCTGTGAGTTCAGCGCATCCGCGGTTCAATAGCGCGACCTGCACGCTCCGGAACTCAGTGACGTCATTCCGCTTAATTATACTGTTTATAAAAACTTTTGATATCGAATACTAGTACAGCCAGCAGCAGGTTACGCTTCACTTCACGTGTCAAAAGAGCAGAGTTGTCTGTCATCTTGAGTGCATAAAAAAATCTTCCGAAGCGTTTATGATAGATAATGATGTGATGATCACTGCAAACTAATATTGTATAGGTATGTATCGTATATGTATCATAGTGGTCCATCGTCATCGCATATCACGATCCTCAAGAGATACCACGATAATGTGAAGCGTGACATTATATCTTGATGCTGACTTTACGCCGTAATAAAGATAATATCGTTAAAACCTTGTGGCTTAAAAAATGAGATTGATGTTTTTTCTATGATTTTAATTCGACGAGTTCTTGAGTTTCACAACATTTACTTCAAAGAACTGCAAAAGTCGTCAACAAATCCTGACTCGAGTTGAAATTTATTGTTTGGTTTATCAGGACTGGAAGATGCTGTCCGTTGGGCAACTCTATACTTAGGAAAACTCTGGTGCAGCATAAGATTACTCTAACTCTGACTCATACCGTACACTTGTGAATAGACGAGTCTTTATAGTCCACAGTGCCTTCGCTAAACGTTTCAGTTTCTTCGCTTGCCCTTCTATCTACAACAAAGTGTGTAAACACATTGACATAAGATCTGCTACAGCTCGGGAAGCTAAAAACGCAATCCAAAAGTGGCTTGCTGTGCAAAATTTTGACGGACTTATATATTTGCTAAATTTAATTGGATGACCTTCACTGAGATAAGTGGGTGTGCTGTGCATACATATTTATTTATTTATTTATTCACACTATTTATCTTATTTATTTTGATTTTTATTACTATTATTGATCGAGCGAGCGAAGCGAGTGTATGGCTCCATTTCGACAAGATAGGCCGATTTTTCTTTCGTCTTTCTCTATATATGTCTGTCAGTTCCGGTCTAGGGGCCACAGTTTTCAAGCGATCCTCACGAAACTTGGCACACGTGTTCCTTGAATTTTATTTATTTTTTTTCGATTAGGGGGAAAATGAAGGCAAAAAGAGGAAAAGTTTGCTGTGGGGTTATTTATAAACGGATCGAGACCATTTTTGGATGAATATTCCTCACAGGTTGATGTGAAAATAATACCAAAAAAATGGGGGGAAGGGGGGAAAATGGGGGCAAAAAGGGGGAAAGTCTATTTTTTTGCCATTTCTTACGGAATTTAACACAGACTTTCCTTGAATATTTTTTTTATTGTCGAGAGCTAATTGACACGGGTTAGCAATTCCTGTACCGCCCGTGGCACACATAATGTTTTTCATCACACTTGTGAGGAAAAAAGGGGAAAAAATTAAACTTCTAAATTCTACCTAATTTTATACTTTTCTTAAACAGACCCAACTCGAGAGTGGTTGGACCGATATCGCTGTTATTTGTATTGAAATCTTCGTAAAAGTGCCGGGGGTGTCGGAAAAATAAGAAAACAAGGAATTTTGATAGTTTTACTTTTCGTTATATTATTTTCTTAGTTGGTTGTCAATGTGTTTACAGAAATTACAACATGGCGGCCGAAGTTTCTGCTTGCATAAAGAAGGATGCAACCTCTTTGCTTGCTTGTCACTGATAAATATTGTATATGCATCTCACTCGTAATGGAGAAATAATGGATCATTGGCATTTATTTAGCAACTGACTGTTGACGGAGCTAAATGACCTCACACCTATATCAAAATCTCTGCGTTTCTTCTGCAATCTTGAACCTGGAAATACCTGCACCAAAATCTTCTAGTTTCTTCTTGGAGCTGGGAATTCTCAACCTTCTTTCACTAGGTATACCTACAAAGAAGCGATGGCTTGGGAGGGTGCACCTTGATAACGCCCAACGAGCGTAGCATGGTACCTCCTGGGTGCGCGTGGAAACCCTTTTAAATAAACCTAGACTTAAAATGAAAATACCTATAAATTGCTTACGGTCCTCCCTGTTCGCGAGGTCTACTGTCCGCAGGGCCACTACTTAATATGAGCTATTCGAGCAATTTATATTTTAAAACATATAGTCTCACACAAGATAACTTTCTAAATAAATTGGCATAAAAACTGTAGCAACAACAGGTCCGCAAAAATGTAGGTGCGCATGCATAGAAACACCGACTCTGTGTCTATAGGCCGGGGCATCCGGCAAGGGGACATTCTCTTTCCTAAATTATTCACCAATGTTCTCGAGGATATCTCCAACAAATGTTTTTTTTTATTACCGTGGATATTTGCATATACTTATCAAAAGTAATTTTTTGCCTCTCTCTACATCGGACCACTGTAGGAGAAGAAGAGCGTAGAAATTCCCACAGATTCATTTTTAGATCAGTTTTAAAAATTGGTTGTGCATATACAAATATTACAATATTATTTATTATAATTAGTAAGCAGGAAAAAAAATTGCAAAATTATTAACAGCAAGTTCTGTGTTGAGTTAGATTAACCACACACAGTGAGTTAGATTAACCACACACAGTCAGTTTAAGTAAAATTAAACATGGTAATATCCATTTTTCGATAAAGTCGCTTTAACATGGTTTTTAAATTGCTCAAATGGCAATTTCAAAATATGCAGAGGTATCTCGCTTTAGTAGAGAATGCACTGACCCTTGAAAGAATTGCTAACCTTCGCGAGTCTAAACCAGGGCCCAACTAGTCTCTGATTATTTCTTGGGTTAATATTACAGGCTTACAGGTACCGCTAAGTTTGAAAACGTTGTAAGGTTCTTGCGTAAATACATTATATTTTCGAAAATAAATTGACCAGTTACAGTTAGTAAGACAATTTATTTCAAAAGCTCTCTTAAGTAGTCAGTGCGTTTAAAATTTTAAATAGCTCTTTTCTGTAAACTAAAAATGGTTTGAATATCCGCTGCTTTCCACCACAACAAGATACCATAGGACATGACTCTATGAAAATAACTAAAATATACTAGCCTAGATGTAGCCACAACCGTGTTTTGTCTGATATTCCTAACAGTGTAAGCCGCAGAACTTAATCTACCATTTATGTGTGGATTTATCTATGTGGGATCCCCACTGAAATTTGCTATCAATGGTTATTCCATGAAATTTCGTATCATTTATTAACTCTAAGTTATTAACGCTTAGAAGTTAGAAGAAGTTCTAACAACCGAATTTAAATTTAGCCACAATAACCTACTCTAGCCAAAGAGCATGTAACCTTATTGGCACATTTTATTTTAATTACATTAGATGAAACAATTGCTATATGAACGCACTAACTACAATATACATATACAGGTGACTAACTCGTCGGTACATTAATTCTATTGGCGCTCTCTGATTGGTGCAAATGGCCGGTCGCTGTCGTCTCGCGCACTCGCGCCAAATCTTGCAGTGGCTATTTTCACTATAATAGTAGTTTATGTGACTGCTACATAATGGAGGGCATTAATACTCGAGAGTGCGAGTTTCATAATAATATCACTCGAGAGTTCTCTTTGATGTGTTCAGGAACCGCATGTTTGACCGGCATTGTGGCTCTGCAGTTGTTTAGCTTGATCTGTAGTACCAACTTCACGCAGGCGGGCAGCGTTCGAAATTTGAATGTTAGTACCAACTTCACACACAAACTAGGAGCGGCACGCAGGCAGGCGTCGGCGTCCGAAATTTGAATGTCATAATATGTAGAAAGAGTTTTTACCAAGTAGTTTAACATTATGCTGATCGTAACGTGCGGTTTTTGTACGTAGTAAAGAGGGTTTATGATACGTGTGTAGATAAAAGAATATAATGAGTTATTTTACATGCTAAGTTTTAATTAATCATACTGGGTATGGAAGCTTGAATTATATTTTTTGAGGACCTTATGTTGAAGCTATACAACATAAAATGGTGATAAGATGTAAAATTCGTGCTTGAGTTAGTAAATTAGGTGGTGTAAAATATATAAATAAGAAGGACAAGTAACAATAATTGTTGATCTTTACTTGACGGTTTCTATAGAATATTTAGTTGGCGTTGTAAAAAAGATTATTTAGTGTATTAGAGGCTCATCTCATTTTCCCGTTGCTTAGTTATAAAATGAGAAGTTAGATCACGCCAATAATAAAAAACTGTGGCTTGACTTATAATTTCCCGTTAATATTTACAGAAAATAAAGAATTTTGAATCTTGTATTTTGAATTCGTGCGTCTTTCGAGCTCTTCGTGGAATGTAACCCACAGCTCAAATATTTATTTATTTATTATTTACTTTCATCTCAATTTAAAGCAATAACAATTAAGTAATAAATTCCGCATTCATTGGTTCATATCGAGGATTGACCAATTACCATAGCTGTACATAGTTGAGCTAGATACATGGCTTTTCATACAATATGGAGCAAGACGCTCTTAAGATAATTCACTGTATATCAAAATCCAACGAGTCTTTTCTCATGATACACATTACAAAGTTTAATATAATTCATTTTTATTTACTGTTTCTTGGTGTTCCATGATACTATTTGGACAAAACCGGTCAAGTGCGAGTCGCACTTACGCACGAAGGGTTCCGTACCACCGTACAGTGGTAGGTATGGTGTGGAGTGCTTTGGATTCTACATAGCAAAATGTTGTTTACAAAGTTATTGCCGGGTAGGTTTTCTTGTAATTTTTGGCTTAAGTTCTATATTCTGTATTTTAATCATAATTTAAGACTAGTTTTGGAGGGGGGGGACTGGTATTTTTTGCACCTTTTTTGATTATAACTTCTGCAGTTATTAAAACTAAAATAAAAAATATATATTTTTGAATATATAAGTTTAAGCCCTGAACGGAACGAAGAGCTCCGTGGTCTAATGGCTTTCACGCTTGCTTCTCACATAGGAGATGCAGGTTCGATTCCTGACCATGTACCAATGAGATCATTAATATATCTTTAGTACATTATACGGACGTTCTAATAACGGTGATGGAAAAACATTGTGAGGGAACCTTCATTACTCCATAGCTGCGCTGATGGGCTAGCCCCGGAATGGAGTATTAAATAACTGGCTCAAAGTAGGCACGATTGTGCTACTCTGCTACCCCGTATGGGACTTTTCCCATACGTGACGCTATGTGTGGAACACTAAAAGGCAAATATTTTTACAAACATTGCGTTTTTCATTGAGATAAGTTGCCCTACCTGCCCACGTTGTCAATGCCCTTAAAGCAATGGATAAAACCTTGAAAATTGTCGTGATTTCATGTTTTTTTTTGGGTATCACGCCGTATAAAAATATGCCACGGTCAACTTAATAGTTTCATAGCTTAAGTCCACTAATAATACATCTTGATATTTTTATATTGTTCCTGTAAGCGAAGCGAAACATGCGTTTTGAGTGAGGGTTAAGTGATATTGTAAATGAAATTGATATTCTTAAGAGTTCTTCGTTACATAAGTCACGTCACTAACGCTAATTTTAAAATGCTTTTACTCAATTTAATTAAAAACTATTTCAACCCAAAATAAGTATGGTGACTACTCTATAGTTCCCTAAACGATTGCTAACAACACTTGTTTGATTTAAGTAGAAGACAAAAACCTTCCGGAAATATTCAAAGAAGTGCCACTTATCTCTGACCCTCATATAACTATCGCGTTCCGGTCGACCCTTTGTCTACACAAACTTGTTTTAGTGATTGATATTATTAAAGTAAACACTCAGATTGGTTTAAAAAGACATCATTATTTAAGCCTAAACACCTACGTAGGAGATAAATCGTTTGTAACTATAGAAATTAATGAACACAGCGCAAATAGATGTTGTTCGACGCTCAATGTCACATGACAAGTTATTTATGAGTATGATGGATGCATCCTTGGGTTGGTATGAGGAGGTGATCAGCACAAAGGAATATGCGAGTACTAAGTTACAGTAGGGAGTTCTACATTGAAGCTACCATTCAGTTTAGGTTACTTCAATAGCCTTTTCAGCCGAAAAGATGTTGATACATATTGTATACTATGTGAATGGCATATAGCATGTACCAAACCACCAAAGTATGTTAGTCTCCGTAAAAAAATGAAACCATTAGAGTCACGTCACGTTTTTCCATATGTAGTGGCAGAGTCACAGCTACTTTTTGACAGAAATTCAGCTCTCTTGCCTTTGTCACAAGGGTCAGCCCATTGTTGCCGCTCTGGAGATATCATGTACCGATGAGCGAATTAATATCTAACGAGTAACTGAGTGATGGGCACATATAAGGTTATTTGAGATTTTCTCAGCCTCACGATGTTTTCCTACGCCGTTAGAGGTTTTTGACAACAAGTATCGCTTACAATTAAACCAAAACTGCAAGGATCACCCTTTGTTTGTCTACTGTATGGTGTTTGCAGTCGCAGCGATGCTTGACACGGCGGCGGTCAACATCACAAGTTCATTATAGCTAAACTATGTCAATGTTGCCATGTTGTACCGACGTGAACTTTTTGTCATTGTCGCATGATTGTAGCATATTTTTTACTGGACTTGGTTATGGCATTTTCGCGCAACGATGCACTACGATTGATCTAAGGTCAGCTATTGTCTGGTGAGTGAGGAAGATCAGGGATTATATAATGCTAACAATTTGACCCACTCTTGGGTATTTGCGATGAGATAAGTATCTTCAATACTTACATGGGTAGTCAATAAGTTATGAGTTCATGCCTCAGATTAGACATGTACATAGTATAGTATGTATGCTGTATACACCGGTGTCTCTCTGCCACCCCTGTAAGAATATGGAATGCTACGTTGTTAGGGGCGTCTCACCTGGAAAACACTCCAGAACTTGAAAGATCCCTCGTTGATGATCCAGTCATAGTATCCAGCCCAGGGGTCGGTGTACCTGCCCTGCTTCATCGGCTTGGCTGTGGTGGTGGTGGTGGTCTCGTGGTAGTGGTCATGTTCGTCGTAGTAGTCAAACCCACGGCCGCTGACAGAAGTGCCGTTGTTCTGGCCACGTCTTCGGAGCTGGAAAATGGATAATTACTATTCATGACATTCGAAAATAACGATTATAACTAACCTAGCCTAATCTAAAATGTAGTGATTTTCATTGACCTAAAGTGACCTAAAGCAAGTAATTATAGCCCTATGGTTTGAATATAAGTAACTGCAATTATCATGTGTTGATTTCAACGTCAACTCTATTTATTATTATTATTTATCGGGTAGTAAATAGGTTCGCAATTATGTTTTTCGGTTTTCACTAGCTGGCCCTAATAATCAAATACCAAGCAGAGGAGACAATACTTGCTAACATTTAGATTTAGCGACATCTATTTACAGCATAGTTTACGAGTAATATGCTCATAAATGGGCTCGGTTTTTTATATCCAAAAAGGAATATTTAGAACTGTAGGACCACACAAGTATCGTTCAGCAACTAACTTGTATTATTATGTAAAAGGAATGCTCACAAAAACGATACTGTGTTGTGTCAGCAGAGGTCAAGTTCATGGTTATATAGGTAGGTAGTGTTAAAACGCCCCTACAGCTCAACTGCTGTTTGGCAACAATCAGAGTGCAGGTATTTAACGTTGACCAAACGTTTCAATCGTGAATGTCAGTAACACAGAGGGAGGTGTTTCGTACCACAAACACTTAGCGTCACCATCACCAGGTCATGGTACCGTTAGTGTCCACGAGCGGATATCGGAGCATCACGCTTACGTTCGTACAATACCAACTATCTGGTATGGTTATCATTTTTCTTTTGAAGCGATTGTGTGACCTAAGATGGAATAGCGGTTTGACTTGCGTGCTCACGCATACATTTCTGTTATTGTTTCTAAAGTTTGCCTTAGAGATGATCTTGGTTGCGAACTTTCGAGTTATACTTAGTAGCTAATAAACAAAAAATATAAATTGTAATACATTTGAGGTATTAAAGTATTAACAAAACTAAGAATAACGGCACCACACGTTATTTAAATGAACACCCAGCCAAGTGACCTAACCAGACCAATAAAATGATGGCAGTTTAGTAGATTTCCATAAATCATCTGGCTAAATTCCAACTAACTTAATACACCGCAGTAAAAGCCTTGTTGCCGATACATAAAAAGTAAAAAGCCTCAAAAATATTCGACGATATAAAAATCAATATGTAGCTACTGACACTGAATCTGCTTTTTAACGAACGGCAGCTAAGCAGAAAAGAGGAGGTTTATGTGGATATGTATATATGTATGTATGTCTGTTCCCCCACTCGTAACTAATCCACAGCTCAACCGATTTCGAAATTGATTGAGCCGTTGATACGACATAGATTCATTTTGATGGCGCTGGTGGCAGTACAAAAAAATGGCGGAATTAAGGCACTTGTGCGGGCAAAAACAACTTTATTTTAGACCCTCGAGTGAGGTATCAAAACTGAGGCTTAAACCCCTGGAGCCTTGGACTTGGTTAAAAGGCAAGTACGGAAATATTTATTAATCTTGCACAAGCTATGAATAATTTACCTTAGTTCTAAACCTACCGTTTACAGATTTTAAACTAAAAAGCAGGAAATGAATGAATGACGCAATTAAAATCTAAAAACCCCGACTTAATTCGATTGCGTCAAGACTTATCTGCTTGTTTTGTGCATTTTAGTGTAGCACAGCCAGGTTTTTTTTTATTTGATGCACCTACTTGTTTTAAGGATGAGCCTCTAAGAAAAACTATGCAGCTACCAATCTCCCCTATTCCTTAAAATTTCTCTCAAAGTAGAATGAATAACACGCGACGACAAATCTTTCTTCTTTTTGATAAGTATATTTACCTATCCAGAATACTGCTCCTGGATCCACATCTCAGAAACGGCCTCGGTCCAACATTGTCACAGCCTTGCGCTAAAAATCCAATACTAGTGATGGCTAGTGTTCAAAATCGTATTGCAACGCTCCAAACATAATTTTGAAAGCGCCTACTCATCTACTCACCGCAATAGCAGTGGCATTCCTCGGCGGTGCGACCGTTGCTGCCAGCTTTCTCTGGGCGTTCATGTTGCGGACCACATCCAGTGCAGTTCGCAACGCGGTCAGGATGAACTGCGAGGGTGGCATGCCTGACTGCGGCGGCTCGGTAGTTGGAGCAGAGTAGGAAGGGCCCGTGTCGTAGCCGGAACTTAAATAATAAAAAAAAAAAACAAAATTAAAATTATTATTTCAGAAGGAGCTATTTTTTAATCCTCTAATTACGTTTATTTGCCTGTTTATCTAAGGATTGCGATATTTCACAGATACATGAAATGTCAAATAAAGTTATCTGTTTATCCGAGGATAAAAAATTCGCCCCTGAAAAGCACACAATACATATTAAGTGAGGATTTTTAGTGTGTTATTGAAATTAGGCGAAAACAGTACTTGTGGCACACACTAGGCAAGCCTGCGTCTTGGGAAACATGCAGAGGACAGACTGGTATAGGCGGTATATGAGGCGGTGTTAAAAAAATGGCGTCTTAAAGACTTAACGGAAGTACCTCACTTTATTTTTGAATAATATCAGTCAAGGATTTGAGATGATCTGGAAAAGACGAAGAGGCTAGAATTTAAAACTTTATTTTTATTGTTTAATTTATTTTATTATGGATTTTGACTGTCTACACCCAAGAGCAAAAGTTTTGGGTACACTTTGTATAGAATTTCAGTATAAACTGTACCCAAAACTTTTGCTCTTGAGTGTATAAATAGTTATATGGAGCAATAATATAGAAATTGACTGACATAGTGTTGTTTGCTGATGATACTACAGTGGTCTTCAAGCTCTTAATAATGTATTGTCTATAAACACTGTAAAACCTAACTGTATCAAAATGTTTTTCCAAATGTAAGGCAATTTGAGACTATTTTAGAGTTAGCAACACGTTAGAATTAGTAAACGAAGTTTCTTGGAATAACCATTGATAGCAAATCGCAGTGGGGACCATAGGGTCCTCATTGCTATTTGCTATGTGAACAGATGAATTAGCTGGTAGATTAAGTTCTGCGGCCTACGCTGTTAGGAACCACAAACAAAACATGGATGTGGCTATAGTAAGGCTAGTCTATTTTAGTTACTTTCATAGTGTCTTGTCCGATGGTATCTTGTTATGGGGGAAAGCAGGGGATATTAAAGCTATTTTTATATAACAGCAAAGAGCTATTCCAGCAATTTATAATTTAAAATGCACAGACTCCCTAAGATAACATGTAAAAGAAATTGACATACTAACTGTTGCAAGACGACCCGAATGGCCGAGTCGGCGGTAACCCTGCCTTCGAAGCCAAGGGTCCCGGGTTCGAGTCCCGGTGGGGGCAAATATTTGTTTGATGAGAACGGATGTTTGTACCCTAGTCATGGTTGTTTATCTATCTAAGTATAGTATTTATCTATATAAGTATGTGTATCGTTGTCTAGTACCCAAGATACAGGGAATCCTAGTTTGGGGCTAGATCAATGTGTGTAAATAGTGTCCAAGGTATTATTATTATTATTATTATTATTATTATAAGTCAATTTATTTTCAAAAATATAATGAACCTTTCAACATTTTCCAAAATTGGCGATGTCTGTAATGTTAACCTAATACAAAATCATAGACTAGTTGCATCCGGTTGAGACCCACAAAAGTTAGCAACTTTTTCAAGGGTCGATGCATTCTCTACTACAACAGAAAAGGGATATTACAATATTTAAGATTACTTAAATGACAAGAGTGAATGACGTTGTTCTAACTCAACACAGAACTCGCTTAATTATTTTTTAATTATTTATTCCTGCATATACTATTTTTTTCTCCGTACTACTTAATTCTCCCACAGTGTTAAAATGTATAAGTAGAAGAGGCAAAAATTTCGTTTTCTTATCATATATTTACAGAAAATAAAAATAATTTTTAATTTGAATTTGAAAAAACTGAAGAAAGTTTTATTATGTACTATATTTATAGACAATTAATTCAAGTAGATAGACTTTTTCATCGATTTATCTAGATATTTTCTATAATTCACTTCACTTAATAAAGGTACCCAGAGTGTTTAGCATTTTTATCTCTCAGATTATTGTTACGAAATCTCGTAGCACTTCGTTTTGTAGCAAATATTTCATTGTAGAAACTGCACCAATTTATAAAGTTTTTCAAGTAAGATCTGAGAACTAAACAACCTCTTACAACTTACCGATGATTTGACAGTGGGTGAAATGATTTGTTGTTCGGTTATCCAATTGAAACATGTGTATATCATTCACACAAAAATAAACCATAAAAATCTAAACACTAACAGGAATACTCACCGCAATGGTATGTATTTATACTTGGTGTAGGGCGGCGTAAACGGAGTCGCTGTATCGTAAGGCGCCGCCGCCCCCATAGCTCCCGCCGCCCACAACGCAAGGGCCATCCCGCCCCACGCGATCACGTACCACGACAGCATGAAATATCCGCGATGCATTTTCAATAACTACTACTTATCCTAACTGTACTGCTCCAAAATCACTCCTAGTTCTCTCAGTTTTTTTATATATGTTTAACTTTTATTTTCATTTCATGACTGAAATATTTTTCACCCTGTCCGGTCGGGTCAAAGTTAGAAGTGTGACTGGCTGAAAGGTGGCACTGCCTCGCTGTTAACTTGATAACGAGAGCGACTGAAATAACGACTCCAGCAAACAGAGAGTGCCCCGGATTCCGTGTCGGTGTGTCAAGTGTAGCGGCACGAGTTCTACTACGGGTAACATGGCCTGGCAACTGCCTACCATTTCCACTAATTAAGAAAACTCTATAGCAATGTGAAGTGAGGCAAGGGAACCTCATCGCGTCCAAGTGTAGCGTCACTGATATTGACATTCAGTCCAATCAACGTATGTGTAAGTCAATAGAGGCAGTAGAGGTCTTGAGTGACAGAAATTACAATAGATAAATTTGAAATACACTGACAATGAAAAAGTTCCACCCACAAAATGCCGACAAACACCTTAATATCTCCTAAGACATAGAACCAATATTACGTTTACAATATTTACGTTTTTAATTGGTAATATTCTGATGCGCTGTTAAATGTACTTCAATATTGCAGACGGCGACATTAAGCTGACCTTTCCCGTTTAGGAGTAATTTGGTGCTATGTCACTGGAACTTTTTCATTGCTCGTCAGTGTATTTGATTGCTTTTAGACAGAATGACGGTGCCTATCTATTATTCATTAAATCTGCATTAGTAATTAGATTTTTTTCTCTCGACGAAGTTAATCAATTTATTCATATTATGCTTTCATTCATCAAATACAATATTGGCTTGTAATTGTCACTTTTATCTGTGAATAGAAAACATCCCCTAACAAAGTTACGTAAGGACTTTGACTCCAAATTAGCGGGTATAAGTACGAGTTTTGCATACTCGAACAGAGTGATAAATTGATGATATATTGACATAATATTAAAATGTGTTTTAGTACCAATTGAAGGTTCTAACATGTCTGTGATTGGCTTCTTACTTTCAGATTTGTTAGTGGTAACATGCTAATGTGGTCGGATTGGTCATTTTCTATATAACATTGAATGACATACTCTGACAAAAATCCCGTTATTAGGGCAGATAAGTATGTTATTTACTTATTAAATTATAGGTGCACTAAGGTCTAACTGTCGTATCAGGACGTCAAGGAGAATGCGATGTGTAGAAGTGCATGCAAGGAACTCCACTGACAAGAGCGTAGCTCTTAAGTAATGAATGAATGAAGGTGTCTACGTCTTGTCCGATTCTACAGACTAACTTCAATTTTCTGAGAGTACGGTTATCGTAACGTGACTGATGACATGGTATTATTATGGAATGCGTTAAGATTAGAATCATATTAATTTTTAATTCATGACGTAAGGATCCTCCTTCCTTCTCAATCCTGTTTAGACAATGGATTGCTTGTGGGAAATCACGGGTATGTACAGATTATCTAAGCACAGCCTCGTTTGGGTAGGCTACGTTTTGGATGTTCCGTTTCTTTTTATTCCATAAGCCATAAGCTCATCAGCTACTACTTTTAAAGATTTTTCAGATTTTATACGTTTTTTTTCTTGTGTCATACGGACTACAGTACAGCGTGACAGAGGTTTTACCTTGGCTATACTCCTTCGCAACAAATACTGTCTTCTGCCATTGCATACTTAACGTAGGTTCTGTTCACACTGTCGATTACCTTATTATATATTTTCGTTCGCTATGTGATGTCCTTTCTGTGGCATTGGCATGGAATAGGTAAGTCAGCGGCAGTAAAGGATAAAGTTATAAGGGAACGCTGTGGCTTGAAAGAAGATATACTGTCACGGATAGAGAAAGGTCAGCTTATGTGTGGTTTGGTCATGTTGAAAGGATGAATGAAAGGAGTTTGACGAAACCCATCTATACAGCGGGTCTGAATGGAGCCGACGGATGAGGACGCCCAAGAAGGCCCTAGAAAGGCCAAATTGGCGATTTATTAGTGAAGGGGCAAATTAGAAGAACCCGTAACCGGCGAGCTTGTTTGAAGAGACTTACGAATGTTGAGGAAGCGAGAGATGTATGCCAGGGTCGTATCAGGTGGAGGTTTTTAGTCTTCCCATCTTTCGGGAAAAAGGCGTGAGCATATTGTATCTATGTAGTAAAGGATGGTTCTTAGTAATTACTTACACTAAAGACGTTGTACTCTACTTGTAAATACGGATATACAAGACACATATTTTCATCTAAAAACTTTATTTGTATTCTTAAAATTAGACAGCTATTTTGTAGATTTGTTGTGATAATGAACAATACTCATATGTAGACAATTATCTAGATAGTTTACTTACTATCTGCTACTTCACACTTGAATATGTCCAGTCCACAACTGTACTCTTACCTACCTATCTATTTATATACATTTGCTTATTACCATAGATTTCTTCAGTCGCTTTTCTCACTGTTGATATATTTCTCCGCCGCGGTCGCGATGGCTTTCGTGACTACACCAGACATTTCGTGCATCTTTTCGTTGGAAATATGCCACGAGTCGACAGATCGTTTGGCAAAGAAGCTCGATGTCTGGTCGTTCGGCTTCCAGCTGTTCGGATACGTGATCTTGTGACGTAGCACAGCCTTGATGATCAGTGCACCCACGTAAATGATGAAGTAAACGCTGAAATACAGGGGCAAGTAATAGAGCTTCTTTCCTAAGTAGTAGTAACTGTATCTATTGACACGAGGTGTCTCGGTTGTAGTTGTGGTCGTAGTGGTGGTCGGGTGGTGGTGGTGGTGGTAATGGTCGTGGTCGTCGAAGTCGTGATACTTGAAGTCGCCGGGGAAGTCATGCGGGAAGCCGCTGTCGTCCGCGGGGGCCTCTGGCTTCATGTCGGCCGCGGGAGGCGGGGGTGGCATCATCCCCATGTCGTCGCTACCCTTCATGTCGTCTCCGCCCTTCATGCCGCCACCTTGCGGCTTGTCATAAATCAGTTCAGGGTATTCCTGCTCGTGGTACGAGTGCGGCCCGTAGCTCAGCGGGTGACCGTCGGAAGGCTTGGTGTACGGATATCCGTAGGGCTTGTCCATGGCCGGCGGCGGCACATCGTCCACGGGCGGTTTGTCGTAGGAGTATCCATTGAAGGTCTTCATAGGAAGCGAGTCATCTGATGGCGGCTTGTCGTACAAGTAGCCCTTGAACTTTGTGGGCGCATCGTCCATGGTCGGTTTATCGTAGGAATAACCGGAGAAAGGTTTCGACGGCGGTGGTATCGTGGGTACAAACTTAGGCATTGATGGGGCTTTATAGCGGTAGCCTAGATCAATGGGTCCGTCGTCGCCGCCATCATTTGAATCGGAGTCGTCGCCTCCTACGGGGGGCTGGAACATGGTGTCGGGGCGCGGGGCGGATGGCGGCGGCGGTGCGGGCGGGCCGGTGGGAGGCGAGTACGGAGGGAACGAGTCGTAGTTCTGCGGGGGCCGCAGGTCGGCGCCGGACGACGGCGGGGGCGGCGGCGGCGGGGGTGGGATGAGGTTAGCCACCGCTTTCATAGTCACATCTGGTCTGGACTGCTTCTGGACAGTCTTGCCGTAGTCGGGCAGGTAGGGTTGTGCCGGATTATATCTATCAACGGGCTGGCGATTCATGACCACGTCTTGAGCTTCACCCCTTACGGGGTTCTTCACTTCCTGGAAATTGTCCAAGTTCGTGTACATGTTGCCCTTCTTGCTGTTAGAGAACGAGTTGAAGCCCATCATCTGCGGGTTCTTCATCTGGAACGTCTTCAAGTTGACGTATGGAAACTTCAAGGCTGGGTCTGTGCGGATCGCTCTCGATTCGTTCTCTGCGCCAGTTCCATGGTTGGAGGCAAAACTGGAACAATAAAGTTAAACACGGAGATAACGCTATCGGTTACTGACTACACACATTAAAAGTTGGGTTTACATTTAATGTAAAGATGAGTAGGTATAAGATATAAAATAAAAATTATAATACTAATAATAATAATAATACCATGGACACTATTGACACACATTGAACTAGCCCCAAACTAGGATTCCCTGTATCTTGGGTACTAGACATACTTATTTAGATAAATGTTATACTTAGATAGATAAACAACCATGACTAGGGTACAAATATCTATTCTCATCAAACAAATATTTGCCCCCACCGGGACTCGAACCCGGGACCTTTGGTTTCGTGGGCAGGGTCACTGCCGACTCCGCCATTCGGGTCAATTATGTGTATTGATGTGCAAACTTGAATTTATAAATTGAATTTATATGTTAACTTACCCAGGAATAGCGAAGTTCTCATCTATCTTATGGTCGTCGGTGTTTTTCTCTTCATCCGTCTGCTGCACTCCAGGTTCCTCGTTATGAACTTCATCCCAGTTCCCCGAGAACTGGTTATATTTCTCGTTGTCGATGATGTGCCAGATGTTCTCCACGTTGGCGGCAGGCGCTGGTGTCGATGTAGTGGAACTACTCGAGAAAGGCTGGTATGAAGGCAGAGGCTCTTTATTATGCGCTTGATTGTAGAAGTAGTCTTCCATGGCACTAGGACTTTCCGCATGGCTGTTCTTTTTATTTTCCTCGTGTGGCTCGAAGGGTAAAGCGATGCTTTCAGGTTCTGTATATTCGGGCACATAAATAGGTACCGTAGTAGTAGTAGTTGTCAATTTTGGTTCGATTCTTTCTTTCTCCAGCAGTTTTCTTATAGACTTCTGCTTGTTGTCGCCAGATTCAAACTCGGCGAATATCAGGTCTGGCGTGTCTGCTTTAGGAGTGGTCGTGGTTGTGGTGTTTTTTGGGGTGTCCATTCTTCGCATCCAATTATTGTAGTAAAAGGGTGCCGGCGCGGAGCGGCCCTCATGTCGAGGAGTTCGGGGAGACGGCGTGACCACGTACACCAGCGGACCCGGCAGATTCACCGCTCGAGTCGTGATGACTGATAAACACGCGGTCAGAACTAACGATATCTTTTTCATATTGATTCTTTTTGCTCTTCTGCATTTGGTTTTGTCGAGGTGTACTCGGCGCGGGACCCAACTATGGAATGGCGTTTTGTTGAGTTTACGCATGAATACTGTATTCCTGTAAGTGATGTTGGTTGTCAAATTGCGATAATTACTAGCGGTACCGGAGTATCTGGCACGTCAGTGACACGACTCAGATAAGCGACCGAGTTACAATTTACATTGTTAGCGGCGCCATGCTAGCCGAGGGATGCAAAAGAAAGTGTCCGCAAGTTCACTGTTTACATTTATTATTGGGGACGTTTAGGTCCGCTGTCCGAAGGTTGGCTGTATCTGCACCGAAATTTAAGTGTTCTGCAAACTTCTAGTTCACAACTATTATTACAGTATGTCTGGATTGGATAGCAAAACATTCAGGGCCCTACCTCAAAAAAATAAACGAGTATTCAACACGGTGGTTCACACTCTGCAGCTCTGTGATCGTAGAGACACCCATCAGGTTGAAGCCACATGTTCCTCCTTGTTGCTGCCGGTACATCTTGCCGTATCAGTCCGGGTAATTGTTTTTTTTTTAAATCGAGACTATACAAATTAGCATTGAAATTCATTATCCCTGTCCACATTTTAAACTTAAATTGAAACTGCTTTTAGCACTCATCCTCTCGCATGATATGCGGGCTTTCTAGATCCCAGCTGTGTAGGTTATGCTGGTTTAAATAACCATATTTGCGCCACGACGACACATCGGTTCCACCCTAAGTAAATAATCCGTCGACCGAAGAGTTTGCACTCGCTGTATATGAAACGGATACAGACGAAGTTTTTTCTTGTCAATCTTGCAATGCAACGCACAGAACGAGTAGTCTTCATCTATTTCCCGCATCACTTCACCTTCATCTTCAGGTGTTCCGGCTTCCGTACCACCTAAACTTCTACCATAAATTCTCCCTTCGCAATAAGTATTTTGGAATTGTATGAAAATATGATAAGTCCGAGTGATGTGCGTTGGGTTTACCTAATGCAACCAATCAAGAATCGTTATTTTAATTAAAAACATTTTAACTTGTTGGAAAATCAAGGAAACATCTTACCTTACTTCGTAAAGGCGAGCAGGAGCGTTGGAATTACCTTGACATTTTCCTCTAAGTAATGCATGTAGTACTTATATTCCACTGGCGTGTACCAATATCTAGGCATATAGTGACTACGAGTACGCCTAAATAGCTATAATTAAACAAGTACAAATCATAAGGTAAGTCAAGTCCGCGAACATTGTTGCCAGTTTTCAGAAACAATTCGTAGAGTTTCCAGAAGAAAGGAAATTTTTAAAGAAATGCGTTATTTTTTGTATTTTTTAAGTCTCTTTTTAGATTTCAAAGAAGATTCAAATATTAGCGACCTATTAAACCTTTTGTTGAGTTTTATTAGTGTTTTCTTTTTGTTAATACAAAAAAGTGTTTTATGGTATGGAATCGTTATTGAGCAAGCACTTGTGTTTTGTGACTTATGCAAGCACCTTACAGTCCTTTCGTATGTATACATATGTAGTGGTACAAAACAAACGCAACAAAACTATTCATTAAATTTCTGTTTAATATTCAAGTGGGATTCCTATTAAAAAGAGGCAGAAAACCTCAAGTTATGATACCAATTTATAAACTACATATATTTATCAAGTATTTTTTAAAGTAACGTGCACCATGAGCGTCGTACATAGTTTTTACACTATGAATGATCAAACTAGTATGAATGATCAAATTGGTACTTCAATAATTTAATTTAACTTTTTTTGGGTTTATGTTTTATATTAAGCCAACAATAGCACATGTTTGTGGATTGTAGTGATTGCATTTTATAGTTTAACTATCGCATGTGAGATGAAAAAAAACAAGAAGAATTGTCTTAATTTGTAGAAATGACATGGCAAAAACCAAGCAGAAGAGGCAATTAAAAAAAATACAGAATAATTCAAAAAAGCTTGAAAACAGGCATACCTTCGGTGTCCCGAAAGTCATACGTCAAAGCGAAATCAAAGGTAGTCCTGCTCCAAATGCTTTGATCAAGCCTTACATGACTTGAGTGAAAGTTGCATGTAATTCGAGAAATTGTCAGTTTAAAATTTTTAATGAAAAACCCCATGCGATGCGTAGACATGCTTATTTTTATCTCTTACTATCCAATGTTGTCAAAACCCACAGCAAAACGAACATTTAACTTAAAACTCTATTATCGCCTTGCCTATTCATAAGAGGGTATGTATACAAATACCCTCCCTTATCAAGTTTATAATAATACTGAACCATCCGTTGCGCTTGCCATCTGCCTAAACTCACAACTACTTATTACTTATCATTTAATGTTGTCCTAAAATTCATATAATGACGTATCTGTAAGCATACACACACACACACACAGACATACACACACAGAGACACAAACACATACAAACACACACACACACACACACACACACACACACACACACAGACATACACACACAGAGACACAAACACATACAAACACACACACACACACACACACACACACACACACACACACTCACACACACTCACACTGTTTACACTATACACAACATAACACACCTTCACCATTTACTCACAGGCTCATACTTAGCTTCTACCAAAGCTGTTAATGTTATTTCATGTTATATAAAAAGTCTGTTTGTCTTTATATTAATATGTAAACATAGTGAAATCCGTAATTGCCCATATTTAAAGTATATATTGTTAATTTACTATAGTTGACAGGCTGTGGATTTGTGTTAAATAAATAAAATATAATAAATAAATAAATAAAGATATATTACGGTACATGACATGAGAGAAAAAAAAATCGTAATCGTAAAAACTTCTTAGATAATTAAACAAGCAAACTCACATAACGCGGTATTTAAAGCATAAAATAAATTATACGTTTAACTCTGTTACAAGATAATTTATTATTAAATACCATAAATAATTTACATATATTGTCATGCCCGCTAATCAATAAAATCTCTATTCTTATTTTACTTATCCTACCTACAGCTGATTTGTCAAAATAGTAAAACTAGTAAAAGTCCACTGCTGTCACTACTGTCAGTATTATCTTAGAATAACTTTACACAGAAAACTGCTACATACCTAACTAGCTACAAAAACAAAGCCAAACGTACGTAAGCCATCGACTCCTCAATCAAACACATACAACTAGGACTTTATTTCGACTTGACCAAAAACTCACCTAAATATCATTGTTGACACCGTTTTGCGTTCTATGTGCATGTACAGAGTTGTATTGAATATTTTATAAGGCTGTCGAGGACAACATTGTGTAAAACTTTTATTTATCCACAGTAACCGGTTGAATAAAATTGCTATTAACCAATGAGCAAATGAGTTTCCGGACCTTAAATTTATTCATAAAAATGTTCCACATACAACCCCAAAAAAGACTCACAACTCACAACACACATATCATCATGATATTTTCCATACAGAGTAACAGATTTTCAGATGCCCTTACGCTGAGTTAGACTACAACTTTCTCTTAAACCCTGTTTTCTAAGGTACATTATCACATCAGTTTGTCTTGCCATTTTCCTTCTCTAGCATTTCTGTTTCGTTGTAGGCCGGGTTGTCGACTCCCGAGTCACTACTGCCATCTATGTTGTCTGCTATCTTGCTACTGTCCAACGTCTTGTCGGGTAGTTCGGAAAGAAGATCGGTGTCCAGTTTGCCAGCGACATCTATCGGGCTCGGCTTGTCGACTTCTTTGGGCGCGGTCTCTCTGCATTCGACGTCCATGGCCGCTGGGATGAGAATAAATTGTTAGCATAGTTGGGTATGGGGTGTAGGACAATTCGCACACTTCTACTTCTAGCGGGGAATTACATTTCTCTTTATGTGTGACAGGGGCTCGCCCATCGACGCAGCTCTGGTGAATATGAAAGTAAGAGTCCATCAATCCCAAGGAATCACTGATGGATCGACTAAGCTAAGGTAATTCCTTACTCGCTAGGGAAACTTCCTCCTTCATTATTGTTCCCGTCACGTAAAAAGAACGCTGGCTTCAATACATTTTGTATGGAATCCAAATACAAAATGTATGCAAAATATATGTAAAGCCTATAATGATAATGATAAGATAATGAAAATAGAAAGTGAGAGAGTTACGTTTTGTATATTACTATGATAGTTGACCAACTAACGAGAAAAAAAACGTTAGTTTATCAACTAACGGTTTTGACAATCTTACGGTGACATATATTTACGCTTAGGCGTGCAAATTTTTAGCTCAATCAGAAATAGGAAAGTGGTTCATATTTGACCCGAAAGATTTGATCCGAACATACCACATTCAATGCAAGTTAAATTAATAGGTAATTAAAAAACTTAAAAGCTACGCATGTATTTGTCACATTAAAACAAATTAAACCGGCCAAATGCGAGTCGGAAACGTGCACGAAGGTTTCCGTACCACCGTACAATGGTAGGGATGGTGTGGGTGTGGAGTGAACAGTTTGGATTTTACATGGCAAAATAGTGTTTACAAAGTTATTGGTGCAACTACTTTCACACTCGTACGTAACCAGATGCATTCACAAGTTTGTATGTGGTGTTGTATGGGAGCCCCCTTAAATATTTATTTTATTATATTTTTTAGTATTTGTTGTTATAGTGGCAACAGAAATACATCATCATGAAAAATGTCAACTGTCTATCTATCACGGTTCATGAGATACAACCTGGTGACAGACGGATAGACAGACAGACATACAGACGGACAGCGGAGTCTTAGTAATAGGGTCCCATTTTTACCCTTTGGGTACGGAACCCCAATAAAATGAGTCCAAACTCGAGGGGTTTAATAGTAGCCATTGAAGGTTTCCACTATCAATCTTCAGGTCCCATCATCAGATCAGCTCGATAACTTCACTAATCCATCAACTGCTCACCGAGACAATTCGAAAGAGCCCAAACCCGTTAGGATTGCGTTATTTTATTACAGAGTTCTTGTGATTGTCACCGAACTTACATAATTATTCCACATTTTAGCTCAATCGGAAACTGGGAAGTAGCTCAAATTTAACTTGCAAGATTTGTTTACATGGTTATTTTATAGGTGAACCTAATAAAAGCTTATCACTTTAAAAACCATCGCAGGGAAGTCTACCATAATTTGCGAGAAACCGCATTAAAATCCGTCCACCTCTTTGACCCCTAGGGTGCCACGTACAGACACATCGACAGACAAACACACAAACAGACGACGCTTCAAACTTATAAGGTGGCGTCCATTATTTACGTAAGGATTTTTACGATTTTCTTGAGCATATTTTAGTCAAGAAACCATTATTATTAGGTTGGCATTACCGATTTACCCCCCTCGAATAGGAGGTAATTTAGCGAGGATAAGTCCAGCAGTGAACAAGGCCTTGCAACGAGAGGATGTATTGGAGTAGATTGCCTGACCACCTGGCTTTTTCTTCTGACACACATCAGCTCCCGCCGAACAATGTCGCAGCAGGAACTTGTTGAACAGGAAGTAGAGACAGCCGGTGACGAGCGTCGCGGCGGCAAAGATCTGGTACGTCTTCCGCGTGCCGAAGAACTTCATCAGATAGCCGCCGATCAGACTTCCGCTGCCTTTGCCTGGGGAAATCATTTAATAACGGGTAATATTTAAAGGTCTGACCGTAAATCCAATTTTTGATTGACAAAAATACTTTTTGTTCCTGAGAATATTACTGAATTACGCGAAAAACTGATCGCGACTAGAAATACTGATTTTGCCTGACAAAATCACCGAATCTTGAATGACTAGATGTTAATGTTGAAGAGAAAACCCTCTTTTGAGTTTTGATATGACACATTGTAATTTCTTCTTTAAACCTGTCACCTGCTTTTGAATTTTGTACTTTTGTTTTTTGTATCTAGCTTTAAGGCATCTATCGTGTCATGTGTTCAGGAAAAATCTGACTGAAACTAAACTAAACTCGTGTGATAGTCTACTAGTGTTTTTCTGCAGCGTTCATCACAAGAGGTTATGGGCTGACGGATATTAGAATGATTGAACATAGTCAAGTTCAAGCAATGGGTGAGAAAAACGTACTCCCATGAGTGTTCACATAGCAATTCAGGTGGCATGCCAATGTAATAACTATGCCACTTGGAAATTTTACATGGAAATTAATTTGATAGAAAAATATCTGTGGGAATACATGAGTGTATGGCCTGCATCTACTGACTTACAAGGTATGCTTCTGCATACCTAGTTCTGGCTTTCTGATCTTTCTAGATCAGAAAGCCAGAACTAGGTTTTGTACCATGATCAAACCTAACTGTTTGGCGCATGTGCGTAAAGCTAAAATATTTAAAGATGCCTGGGAAGCCTCTCAAAAACCGAGGGCAGTTGGGACGGCTCGCGATTTTGAACATTATGCCATGGTAATAAAATTTAAAACCTTAAAGGAAAAGTGCTTAACGTAACTAACGCCAGTGGTATGCAAGAGTTTAAAGAACGCATTTGAAGACAAGGGGTTAAACAATAGATGCAGATTGCTGTCAAAGCTGGTAAGCCTGATCAATTTTCAACAATTCGAGAATACGTCACGAGTGTGATGGCTACATCTCAGGAGCTTGCAGACCTGGGAAAAGAGGTCGATGATGAACTTTTGGCTGATCTTCTCCTCCAAGGCCTGACAGTAGACTTCCAACTGATGAGATAAGCCATGGAGTCAAGTAACATGGAACTTACTACCGACTATGTGAAGACAAAACTTCTTTAAATGGAAAATACCCATATGATAGGCTCGAGCGCAAGCCAACCAGAACCAGTATTTACAGCCAAAACGCGTAAAGGCAAGGATCCATCCAAGAGAAGAAAAATAAGATCAGATATTTTATCTGTGATGGACCATATAAAGCAAATGATTGCCCTAACAATCCGAAGTTGAAGAAGGAAGCTATGCATCTTCTCCTCCAAGGCCTGACAGTAGATTTCCAACCGATGAGATTAGCCGTGGAGTCAAGTAACATGGAACTTACTACCGACTATGTGAAGACAAAACTTCTTCAAATGGAAAATAACCATATGGCAGGCTCGAGTGCAAGCCAACCAGAACCAGCATTTACAGCCAAAATGCATAAAGGCGAGAGTGCATCCAAGAGCACGAAAAATAAGATCAGATGTTTTATCTGTAATGTACCACATAAAGCAAAGGAATTCCCAAATAATCCGAAGCTGAAGAAGAAAGCGTTAGGAATAGCGTGGAAGTCATCCCACGAAGAAGAGGACTGGATAGTCGATTCTGGAGAACCGACTCTTACGACGAATCGTAGATCGTGGTGTAGATATCTTAGGGACTCTCCTCAAGCTCTGAGAGTAACTTGCACGGATGGTAATGAGGTTCTTGGTCAAGGTAAGTAGTAATAATTACCAACGCCATAGTAGAGTCCGCCCAGCAGTCCCTGCACAGACGTGTCAGTAGTGGTGGAGGAGACGGCAGGGATGACGTCACCAGCACCTTGTGTATGTGTGTTATTCTATGTGTACTTGTACAAGGCCTACAGTATGACTTTGATAACCTGTGTCAGTGGTGCCACGATGTGGGCCTGGCCCTTAATGCGCAAAAGACAAAATTGATTCACATTAAATCGCCATATTTGAAAGGTACTCATCTAACGGAGCTGATTGCGCATACACATGATTGTATGCACAATAAAAATAATTGCCAATGCCCTCCAAAAGAAAGAGTTGACAAACACACTTACTTAGGCCTTGTGATTGATGCAAAATGCAATTGGGGTCCCCACATCCAACGAGTATGTGACAAGCTTAGGGCACTCATTGCTTCCTTTTATATAATTAGAAACCGCATTCCATTTAAAACAAGATTAATGCTATATCATGCACTCTTCGACTCCATAGTATCGTATGGTCTCTTAAGCTATGGACGCACTCACAGAACTTACTTGGATCCAATACAATCCCTACAAACGAAACTCCTTAAATTAATTGTACCACAAAACATCAGGCACGAATACTCTGGAAATGAATATAAACTTTTCACATATTGTAAGACTTAAAGAGGATTTCTTCGACAATTGCTTTCAGCGAAAAATAAATCACCCCATAGCCACACGCCGTATGATTCAAGGTAAAATAACCAGCACACGCGCAAACAACTTCTACGGCACTTGGACGCGCGCCTACATGATTCCGCGATTAATAAATAGTCTACCCACAGATGTTATTGATTCACTTTCCTCAAAAATATTAATTATAGACTTAAAAATTACTTTTCCTCCCTAACCCTGCCCTTAATTTTAAATAGTTCATGTATTATTTAGTTTTGTAATAGTTAGTGTAATAATAATTAAGTACTACTTTCTTACTCATATCAAATATTTAAGTTAGCTTAAGCACGGATCCACGAACAAACCTACATGGTTTCTGTGGGTCCTACAGACTGTTAATTGTTTTTTTTCTTGTTTATAATATATAAATAAAAAAATATGTAGTAATACTTACCAACGCCATAGTAGAGTCCGCCCAGCAGTCCCTGCACGGACGTGTCCGTTGTGGTGGAGGAGAGGCTGGCGGCGTACGTGACGGCGGCAGTGAACGATAGCGATGACGTCACAGACTCGAGCGCCTCGAAGATTAGGCACAGCCACGGGTTGTAGATCAGCGAGTAACCTGGAGAGAACAGACGTTGAGAGTAAGACTTGTAACGCAACTCTTATGTTTTGTTTAACATCATTCCGGCACATAATGCTTCTGGCCACACAGTAGGATATCCTGTGTCGTGGGAACTAGAAACCGCGACGTCACAAACATGTAACCATCCAAGACCAGAAGTTTTTTGTTTCCTCCCAAGCCGGCGTTCGAACCCGGGACCTCTCGCTTGAAAGCACAGCCTCGACCGCAACACCAAAGACGTCGTCATATCTGATCTTCTTCATTATAGCCCTCTTCCCTACTCCGGTCCTGAGCCTGCAGCATCCACTGCCTGCCAATAAAAATTGTGAACTAACGGATAATGGTGTGCCAAGGTCATGAATTTCTGAATAACGTGAGTGGAGGAGGCTGATTTAAGTGGGAAGTCGGCATAGCATGTATTGTCACCTCTCCCACACTGCACCACTACTGCAGGAACATCCTAAATAACTCTTGTTGTCCTAATTTCAATAGAAAAACAAATTCTAATAGAGAATATCAACTAACCCAACAACCGAATTGCATAGAAGACGAAACCAATAAACAGCACATTCGCATGCCCCAGCTTCCTGATGATGGGTCCTGACAGCACCAGGAGTGGCAGACCAGCGATGCCACCCACGGTGATTGTGATGCCCATGAGTGACCGTGAGGCACCCAGGTCTTGGAGCAACCAGAAAAGGAAGCTCTCGATATAGCCCCAGGCGGTACCTGTAAGAACGAAGGCAAGACAAGTTAGATGGCTTATGTAGAAACAAAATTGAGTATTTCGTTTATTTAGACCCAAGATATCATATCAACAAAAATACCTATTAATAATCTGAAATTATTAGGAAAAAATCTAAGAGATTACCTAATTTAAAGAAATCTTATGATCTCCCTGACATATAGGTAAACCCGATGATATAAATTTTCACTTTCTGAATATTCCAGGGGCTAATTCATTTAGGTTGTCAGACTATATTGAATTTCACAGGCATGGTCCGGTTGTATTCCTGATGCGACCTGTTACTGAGCTCAATGTCGGAAAGATTATTTGTGGGATGGGGCCTAACTTCTGTGGTTCTGATCACATTACTATGACTACTACTACTGACTACTTCTGACACTACCGTCTACTCTCAAAATTATCACCGACATTGTAAACAAATCTCTTAACACTCAGAATTTCCCGACCCCTTGGAAAAACGCGGGAGTACTACCTATTCCAAAAAATAACGATCCTCAAAATGCTTCTGACTTTCGTCCAATCAGCATACCTCCGAATGCCACAACGAGCATTGTGTCGATCAGCTGATTTTCGGGGCAGTTTCAGATATCTTTCCACGAAGTGTTGGAACAACTTGCCGCCGCCAATTCGGGATCAAAAATCGAATACTCGATTTAAGATTACGTGCGGACAACAACTCCTACACCAAAAACGATAAGAAATTTATTAAGCAAAAGATTCATGAAAATAAGTACAGAGAATATAAATAAGATATTCATTCTAATTCAAGACGTGTGGGACTGCCACTCCATCCTCATATAGGCCTGTGCGATTCCACCTATGGCGGGTGCCGCGGATGCACATGCTACTAGCCCTGATGATGGCGGTTTGAATTCTTGCTCGTAGCCAGCCCATTATTGTGGCAGGGGTCCGGTTCCAGCGGTCCGCCAGTGTTTCGGCGAGGTGTTTAGTGAATTGATATCATTTGTGGAGCAAAAACTCCGTCGACAGAGGTTACTATAGGGGTGAAGGTGGTGTGGCGCGTCTCGCATGGGTCGCAGTACTTCCTTTTCTTTTCTTCTTCAGCTGAACGAAGGACAGCCGCTACGGGGCGTGATGCGTGGGAGGGAGCGTCGGTGTCTATGAACTCTACAACTCCTACACCTGCAGAAGTCAGATGCCTTCTCGCTGTCTCAGTGCTTGAATGTTCAACAGACCATTTTTCGGAAAATATACTTTTTTACGTCCACTTAAAGAATAGCTGATTTTACATCATTTAATGGGAAAACCAATGTCCTAGAGTGGTTACAATTCACGTTCTAAGCAAAAATCAAAAGTTGATATCCAGTGGAAATATTATTTTCAGTGCTTATTTGGCCGACCTTCGTAATTTGCGTATTCTAAACGCATCGGAAACCGAGCTCTGTGCATGTTTAATCAACTTTTCCACCGTACAGCTAGTCACGGACAAGGATTCGAAATGTTTGTCGGGTTGTTGCTCGTTTTGGTAACTGTTAATTAATTATCGCCGAGATTAATAATCTAATGAGAAAAACCAACAGTAGAAATGTCCGTGACACAGAGGAAGACATGATCACCTAAGAAATCTGACGGATTTGCAAAGGTATGTTGGACTTTTATTGATATTTTAATATATATACTTCTTTTACGTGAATGATACAGGCTGATGCAATATTATTTTGGTCGGCCAAATTTAATAGCTAAGTATTCCACTCAGTGGTCTACCCATTTTTTTTTTTGGCGATTCACTTGAATTCCCGACCATATGCTTAAATGATTTAAACACTAATAATTCTAGGTTACAATAACAAAAAAGTTATTTTTTTACGTTTATTCCCGCTCATCCACACCGTTCAAAAAGTTCCGTTTGTTCCATCACCAAGTTAACGATCGAAACGTTTTATTTACCGATCGTTCCGTTCATTATTAACCTTTTACAGTGGAGGTGATGTGTATTTTTAGACAATATTATATAAATACCAAAGTTTATAGAACCAATACCTGTTATGTTCATAATATGTGTTATTTTGATTAATTCATTATATAATTTCAATAAAAATATAAAGTGTTTGTTTTATTTCATACTTAGGCATATTATGTATACCTATAAATAAATACTTGCATAAAGATACCTACAAACAAAATACTTTTTTATATTCTATTATTTAAGAATAGTTTTACCTTAGATTGAAATAAAATAAAACACCTGTATTCTACAAATGGTTCTTTGAACACACATGCACGCAACTGAAAAGTTTTTTATGCTATGCTACCTCCACAAACTCCTCATGTTGTGCTCGATATCCAACTGCAAAATTTTTACACCGGCATTTTGTTCAACATCCACTTATAAATTTGAAATACTCAGTAATTAGCTTACATACCTGTTCAAATTATGTATTTTTCTTACATTCCGTAGATTTCCGTAGACTACGCGTTAGAATAATGTCAAACAATTAAACGTTTCCAGTAAAATTCGCTTAGTGGTCTGTTGATCATTCAAGCACTGAAGGAGAGTTCTGTAGATGTATAATTCTTCCTAATAGTGATAAAATTACTTGAATCGATTAAGACATACATATGATAATTAATTATCATTTGTAGTTATTTATCTTTTGTAATATATGTTTTGAATATATTAATTTTATCTTTGCAGTATTCTATTCATATTATTTGTTTTTTATTTATTTAATGGCTTCACTTCCTGTACAGTTGATATAGTGATTAATTATAATATGTTGGTTTATTAACACCCATTCACTTATTTATTCAGTCAAAAGAAACCGACAGATATCAGCGTTGCAGATCTCCTGGAGGTCCTGTAGCACATGCTGTGTCAGAGCCGTTTCGCTGTTGCGATACAGACCGCATGGCGTCGTTCTGTCTATCCCAATTTTGTTATAATACGATTAAAATCAGTTAAAGATTCGGATTTTCTCGGATATCATCGCCTAATTCCGGAGACCGCGATTTCTTTTAGGTAGCATTCAATTTGAAGTATCATAAACGCAATGTTTAGCACCTGCCAAGATGACATTACTAACAGGTAGACCTAAGAAATTTATTATGCAGAAGCGACATGAATTTGAACATTACATTACATAAATGTATCATATACGTCACACTGTTTCTATTGACACTAAGAAGGCCGACTGTCAAAATAGTCAATTATTTTTCTTATTTCAATATAAAGGTTGAGTTAGTTTTGAGCTACAAAGGAGGTTTTGTTGCTCATATCGTTCTTGTATTGTATTACATAAGACAACGAGTAATATAATTTAAGGTCATATCTGTAAATTGATAACTCTATGTGAGAGATGAGGGATTCACGACAATTTCCGAGATTGGCCGAATCGTTAACTGATTTTAATCGTATTTTACTGTGTTTCGTCTTCATGTTTATTTTTTATTTCCTACTTGTTTTTGTTTATTTATATCTTTTTGCTGTGTCTTGTGTATCGTGGCAGTTGAATAAATGTGCTTTCTATTATTTTCCATTCTATTGTGTCATTTTCATCCTCTTTTTGAGCTTTGGATCGACAAGCCTTGCTACCAGTCTAGAGCATCGGTTCTTAACCTGGGGGTAATTACCCCTGCGGGTATAGACTGGTATTTTGCGGGGGCAGTGAGCCAGTGCCAGCTAGCTTTTAGGGTTCCTTACCCGAAGGGTACCAAACTATTATTAAGCCTCCGCTGTCCGTCCGTCTGTCACCAGGCTGTATCTCATGAACCGTGATAGTAAATCAGTTGAAATTTTCACAGATGATGTATATCTCTTGGCGCTATAACAACAAATACTAAAAAACAGAATAAAAATTATATTTAAGGGGGCTCCCATACAACAATTCTTTCAATACCACATACAAACTTATGAATGCACCTGGTTACGTACATGGAATGTGAAAGAAGTAGTCGTAACTTTGTTAACAATATTTTGCTATTTAAAATTCAAACTATTCACTCCACACCATCCCTACCATTCTACGGTGGTACGGAACCCTTCGTGCGCGACTGCGACTCGTACTTGACCGGTTTTTTATAAAGCATATTTGTATGTGTACATGTATTGAGTTCATTGTTACCAGGAGGAGGAGGCCTATAATCCACTTTTCCCTGATTCTGACAAAACATCCCATTTCCTGATGTCATCATCATTCAACGCCTCTACGTCAGATTTACATCACACGGAGAGAAGTGTCGATATATCTGGAGGTCATCTGCGTAGAAATGTTATCTTTAGCTTTTATTCAATGCATCTTTGTGTATCTTGTATCATAGAGACATGCTCCCCACGCAACTCCCACCAGTCCCCTGCAATGAGTACACATACCCACGATAAATGTTCCCACATTACAGAGTAGTCTACGTTACGTACCCATAATAAAACAAGCGATGAACAGCGCGACAATCTCAACATTCTTGAGCACAGTCAGTACGTCGTCGAGCAGGTTTATAGCTGGCTGCTTGAACTCCAGGTCTATGCTCAGCATGAGCACACCCGACGCGACCTTTAGCACCGCGTATAGGTAGAAGGCAGGTCTGCAAATAGGAAAATTTCAAATGCCTATTATTAAATATCAGATTATGTAGAAGACAAGAAAGCTTGGGAAGGTGTTTGCTCCAATTCTGTAAATAATATCGTATAATGCTGGAGGTTTCTAGTCGCCTCTTTGCCTCCAGCATCTAAAACATTGAGGTGACGGAATTCAAATTGAGTTCTATATTTCCCTATATCTTATATATGTGTTAGTTTAACATTCTCCAAGTGTAACCTATGTGTTTCTTATGGAAATAAACTCTTTTTGAATTTTGAATTTTAATTGGAACATCCAAATTGACTAATCGAAGTACAAAATGGGCCGATAGTTCAAGAATTCTAGATAGCATGGAAAAGTTGGCATAATCAATGCAGTTCTTTTATCTATCGACATATGTTAGTTTTAGAGCGAAGTTAAAATCTGTATACCCTCTCCCCTCCTCCAGAGTGAGCGTCACTTCCCCGCGGCCCCGAAAGTGTCCCGGAGTGGGGTTTTTCACAGTTTTAAATAAAACCGTACACGATGCGTTAGAATTGTGTAAAAACGAAAAGATTCTTGATATATTGCGTTGTCCTAGAAGTATTTTTTTCACAGTTTGAGCTGTGGTCCCCCAGTCCTTCATGCGTTCCTGGAACAAGGGTATTGAAGGACGGACAACGAAGTGATAATACGTTCTCGCATCGTAATCGTAGTACATCGTAAATCAGCTTTCAAGCATTACTCAGAGCTGTGGTAAAGCTGTGATAAATCAAACTGATGTAAATAAATCAACAGATACGGCCGTTTTTGCCGCAAAGAAGACGGTGCGGTCTTGTATGAGCTGCGTCCCCACCAGCAATAACGACATCACATAGGTATATAGTACATCGTTGGAAAGGTGTAAGGGAGACTATTATTAATTACTATGACAAATAGTCATGGTAATATTTATTACTATGATGAATAACCGTTTTTTTTTTCATACCAAAAATGCATAATTGGGAGTGGTTTTCAAAAATAAGGCAACACTATGTTAATACAAAAGATATCAACGAGCGCGCGCGCTCCACAAAATTTGTCATGAAAAGCCCTTTTCCATGAAAACCCCATACCTAAGGCAGACGGCATCGTAATACATTTATTGACCGAGCGAGCGAAGCGTCCAGTTTTGAGAGTGGCTAAATAGTCCAGTCCAGCGCGGTTTTGCCGTGAAATTCTGCAAATCTCTTCCTAAAATTCTGATTTTTTTTTACAGGTAGTACTAACCCTCTACTTCAAAGTCTCCCCAACGCCGAGGGTTGCTTTTACCTTGGGGGTGCAAACCACCCCTTCTCGGAGGTGAAAAATAAAAAAAATTTTTTTTTTGCAGAAATCGATAGATATACTCATTTGAAGCAACTTTTCTCTTCGAACCAATTTTCCAAACCCAATACGTTCTGAGTTATTCGTAGTTGAAATTTTAAGAAAAAACCACTTTTTTCAATGGTTTTTTGGAAATAACGCAAAAAGTATCAACGTTATCGTAAAAACTCTGAAAAGCAAAGTTGTATCATATAAAAAAACTAAGAGAATGGTATTTTATACATTGCTATAGACCGAATATTTACTGAGTAATGGCTTGTTAAAAGTGATTTTTTTATTATTTTTTAAAAATCAAAGCGTTGGATGTAAAATATTGAAAAATAGATGCAATTTTCGAACAAAGTGTATATAGACTTTTTTGTTGTGCTTAAAAAGACCTTCATTTTTTTTTTATAGAAGTATTTAGCTTTAAAATTGACCGAGTTATGATGAAAATAAGATCGAAATCTACTTTTTGTGATAAAAAAAATGGTGAAGACCACCCCCTAATTGTCACCCTAATTGAATTTTTTTTTTACCCTTCAACTATTTTGTTCATTTATATATAACTATTGAATCCTATGTAGTTTCATTGGTAAATAATAATTCATTTTGAAACGAAATGAGTTTCAAGTGCTTTTCATATTTTCATGATAACGCAAAAATCGTCTTATTGTCCATTCTCTATTATAATAAAACAGATATGTAAAAGTTGAAAGAAACCAAAAAGTTAGTATTTTTTCCACAGAAAAATTTCATGTTTTTTTTTTTTATGTTAAATTTTCGGAGATATAGGCTCTTAAAGTATGCAATATTGCGTATGTAGTACCACTTTTCAACCCTTCAACCCTCTCCCTTTTTAAAATTAAGGGTTAAAAAAATATTTAACCAAAATGAATTTGTAGCTGACAAATTCACCTTTAAAATGGTTTTTTAAAAAAGTTTCTAGCATCAAAATTGAAGAAATTATCGTCAAAAGACCGTAAAAGTTTTTTTTTTCTTAATTTCGAAAAATTGATATATATCGTCGTTTAGAGTATAATGCATACATTCATGTATATATGTATATATGTACATGCATATTTATGTAATACATTTTTGTGTGTGTACGTGTGTGTGTGTGTGTGTGTGTGTGTGTGTGACCGTCTGTGTGTGTACCTACAACAACATTTGTATATCCCCTATAGGCTAGCGCAGGCTCGTAGCACACTAGCCTTATTTGTATAACTCCAAATTTCGGAGCACACCTGGCTCGAGTGAAAGGGTCACATACATACGAAAAAAATATATATATATAGCTTGTTATATTGTATTAGTAAAACTGAAAGAAGCAAGCGAGCATGTGCTGCTCATGTGCTATTGTAAAGATTATTATAATATAATATTTCTTTTAAAAATTTAGATCAATAATACTAGCATACACATTAGTTATCTTTTGTAAGTAATGAAAAATTTTAATTTTTAATGTTAAATTTAACATTTTATCAATAATAAAAATGGACGACGATGACTGCTCTTCTGAAAAGATAACAGACGAAAGTGATAGTGATTGAAATTTATGTATTTTATACTCTGTATTTTACTTTGAATATTTTATTTTTAATAATTTTAGTAATAAATTACTCTAAAATAATATTCTTAAAAGTTAAATTTCAATACTTAAAATAAGTTTAATAAAATAAAAAATGTATATGTTTACCAAAAGAATTTTTCAAAATAGGGGTGGTTTATGTAATAGGGGTGATAAGGGGTTTCAAACTTTTAAAAAATAATAAATAACATAATTTTATACTTACATTGTAATGAAATTAAAATCTGAAAAATTTAATGCTAAAAAAAAATTTTTCCCATATTTTTCTTGGGGCAGGGGTAGTTTTCACCCCCCACAAATATCAGAAAACAGATAAAACAACAATACTAGTAAAAAGTTATCTTAAATTGAGATAATTAAGGCAAATTTAAAAAAAAATAGCGCTAAAATTCAATTTTTTTAAATTTTTCTTTCTGAAAAGGGGTAGTTTCCACCCCTAAAAATATCAAACGGTAGAAAAAATAACCCTAATTACCTTTGGTGGTCTTTACATAACATAATTCAACATGATTTTAATGAATTAAATGCTTTAATATTCTGTCTTATCTCTTTTCGATAATAGGGGTAGTTTACACCCCTAAAAATTAAAAGCAACCAACGGCGTTGGGGAGACTTTTTAGTGTAGGCCGAGAACTGCCTAAATCCAAATTTTCAAGCAAATAGGAGTAGATTTAGAATTTTTCTAGGTTTTCCAGCTTTTTACCGCGCTGTACTGGACTAAAAAATGCCTTTGTCATTCTGTCTGTTCTCGTCTACAGGTCGTATTTTTTCAACCGATTTTGACGAAAATTGGTTCACAAGTTCCTTGATTTATTTGAATATTTTAGGGGAAAAGAGGGGAAGTTTTAGGGGCACCTTAAGGACTTCATTCTACACAAGATGTTTAAAAAAAACAATAGAGGGAGTGGGGTATTTTCGACCCCCTGCAACTGTGTTCTAGATAATACAGCAGAAACTTAAAACAAACGTGAAATTCAAATACCCATAGACACAATAAAAAGTGTAGACAATTTTGTACTGAAAGTAGATATTCTAGGAGCAGATTTCTAGTGTCTAAAAACAGGATATAAGGGGCATTCCTTTTAATGGCTACCGCCACGTGACACCTGACTTTTCTGTAAATTATAAGCCAAAATTTAAATAGGCAATTTCCCAAAATTCAATCAATTGCAACAAATGTATTATAAAAGTCAGCTGAGCAAAGAACATTGATGTTCCGTAATTTTGAAGTCCGTGATCCTAGCAAGATCCTAGTCCGTGATCCTAGCAAGAAAGTACGATTTAGACAGATTCTGATTATGCAAATATTTAGTGTGTTGTTATTCTATAAGGCTCATTTCGTGTTTACTTCGTTTCGTTTTCACTTTTCATGTATGGTATACAGTTTTCAGGGTTCCTTAGAGAAATAAGGAACCCTAATAGTTTCGTCAAGTCTGTCTGTCCGTCCGTCCGTCACAGCCACTTTATGCAGAAACTATTAAGAGTAAACAGTTGAAACTTGGTATGTTGATGTATTCTGTGAACCGCTTTACAAATTTTATAGAAAAATTTAAAAAAATGACGTGAGGTTCCTGAAACCATTTTTCCTCAAAGAAAAACGTTAAAGAGACAGACCCTTACAAATTGGAAAAATGTGTGACCCCCTCCTCTAACTTTTAAAGTAGGAAAGTGAAAAATCTACAAAAAATATCTGCTGTGTATCTAAATACAAACTTTCAAAAAAATTGTTTGAACAAAATAAAATAAACAGTTTTTAAGATATAAAACATTTATTAAAAACCGCAAAGATAACTTTGTCATTCATACAAACAATTAAAAACAAAGTTACAACACAAACTTCCAGTCATATAATTACTTGCTACAACGGATCCCTTGATGGGCGAGTCCGACTCGCACTTGACCACTTTTTTTAAACTGTGGTAAATCGAGCTTCGGCACACTTACGGTGGCGCGGCGGGGACACAAAGCTCACGGAAGGAGGAGCGCCACGTCTCCGCGCACAATTTATGTACTCAATTTATACTTTGCTCAATAATTTTACATTTTTTTACTTATAATAGGCGACTAGTAGCTCGATTAGTGTATTTTAATTGCTAGGTTTATGATATTCCACAATAAATATAGATGGGTACTAATACAATGTTGTATGCTGTAACCCGTCTTTCCCGCTGTCCTTTCAGAGATCAAAACACAGTACCTATATTAAAAAATCGCCAAGACACTGAAATGTTCAGCGAGTTTTCGATCCCCGATGTGCCCGATGACAAAAACCAACTGGAACGGAGAATGTTGCTGCTGACGAGCGTTGGGTGGAGTTGGCCACTCACTTCTGTGCTAACAATCTCACCTTTACCAACTTCAAGCCCTATTTCTTCCTCCCCGGTCGAGATTTGAATGTCTTCTGTACACACGAAAACGAGGCCGTGAAATCTGTCTTCTGACAGTCAAGTCCACACATATGCATTAGGTACATTACTTACAGCCGATTTTTTATCCTATTGTAATGTAACATTTATGTCTATTTTTAGGTAAGGAATTTGAACAGGTACGTGAAATATCAAATAATCTGACTAATAATTTGGGGATTGAAAAATCGCCGTTTAACCGAATATACAGTACTTATAGCCACTTATTTAAACTATTGAATCGATTCCTAAATATCAAAAAAGGGCAAGATTGGAAAATATCTCTTTGTTTTTTTTTATTTCGGTTTATAAATAAGTCAAGGTTAAAAAATAACAAAACGAAATTTCAGTAAAAAAAATACAACGGAATTGAAAACCCCCGTATTTTTGAAGTTATTTTAAAATCAGCCAAACAGTATTAAGTTCATTATTTTATGCAAAATTCTGTAGGCATCCCGCTCTGAAAAAAAATATGGTCACTCCTTTTGTTTTTTTTTCGAATTCAAAGCTTTATTTGTAAAACATAGGCCTTAAGAATACATGCAAAGTATCTCTATGTAAGGCACACTGTCATACAAGTATCTCTATGTAAGGCACACTGTCATACAAGTATCTCTATGTAAGGCACACTGTCATACAAATATTATACATACTAAGCAGCACTAGCATCAGCCGTATAACGTTACGATTAGTATAAATATCTAGAATAGTAATAAATAAGCATATAAATAATATTCGACAACGACATCGACATAATTGATATAAAGTCAATCGCCAGAGCCTTCAATTATATCTATTAGATATATTGATTTATTGAGTAATATGCCTTACTATTTACTTTACATGGTCACTACTTGCTGCATGTTCTCCCGTGCAGTAATCAAATCAGGGCCTAATATCACGTGATGAACAAGCAACTTAGCACTATTATTGAACTTGGCTAAGGGATGTCACGCAAAGAAGAGTACACAATCTCTGATTCTTGGTAACTAAAGACGCGTTATATTATTTCCAATTTCTGATGCCGAATCTACGGAAGGATTAGGAACTTAACTTCGTCTTTGTACATTTTAATATATTCCATGGTTTTACCCGACTTAAAAAAGAAGGGGGATCTCAATTCTTCTCAATTCCCAACATGGTAGCATTTTTTTTTATATTTTTTATCTCGACTGTTGTTTGTTCAACGTTTATATTGAATCGTTTTTATCGAAAAGATTAGACTTTCAGTTTGGTCACATTTTTAGTTTTTAAATCAAAGAACTGGAATTATTATGTCATCCATGTAAACTAAATTGCGATTTTTGAGCTTACTTGTGTGTGCCTCTTTAGAAAACCTTACAAACCAGATGGGGGAGAAATGGGGCTTAAAGTCGTATTTTTTTTAAATCTTTAACTTGGTAAATATATTTTAAATGAATTTAAAGGCATTAAAATACGGATACAAATATACAATGTACCTGAAGTCAGTATACCCCTTCCCGCGGCTCGCATAGTCGATAAGAAGCCCCGATAGCGGAGACGAGATCATGCCTCCTATGCTTCCGTACATGCGCTGCATCCCGTAATCTGCCCTCTGCTCCCTTACAATAGCGATCACAGCCCCCTCGAACATCGCGAACGCAGTTCCGCCGATGATACCGATGAAGACGCGCACCTGAAATACGTAGAACATTATTTTATTGTGAGAGATATCAAAAAAGGTTAGCAGTCTTCGAGCGCTTGGTAAATAATTCATGTGTAAGTACCAAGGTTTTATTTCATTACATCTGTGTGGATATCGGCCGAGTGATTAATAGTGAGGTCGCTGTCATTAATATATCTAACTATTTTAAAGAGAGGCAGGAATGATAAGAGAGACTTAAGTGTTTTCTGGACGACATGATGTAATTAGGATATCTACAATGATCTGACTCCTAAAGGAGGAATGACAGCTAGGACTTGTCTTTAGTCTGTAATATGTTGAATTGATTAGTGTCTATAAATATTTGCACGGTATAATTACATCAAATAGGTTCTATTGCATTGTTTCAGGAAACAGTGTTGCAGTACAATCACTTTTGCCTGTAAAGTGATTATACCTGCACGAGACACACAATTTCTTACAATAGGTTTATTCTCCGTCTTCTGTTATAGGATCTAGTCAAAACGATGTAAGATAGCAACAGAATCATGCTAAGCGAGGACACTATATCAACAAATGAGCACTGGGAAGATCCGGGCCAAGGCTCCTCAAGTCTCGAGTTTGAGAAGGATTACGAAATAGGTAAAATAAACTACCTTGTGTTAAGTCACGACAAAGTTTCTAGCAAAAACTGTTGAGATTTAGTGTTAGATAAACGTCAAAACATTGCTAAATGTTTTGACGTTTATTTTAATTAATTACCTGCCCGCACGTAGGTACAACCAACGACAAAAGACCTTTAAAGTACCGTATCTGTGGAATCCTACCATCTGTTTTATATAGGATTACACGAGTAAATAATTCAAACAGTAGTTAAAGATGTTAGTTATTGTTATGCCTTGTTGGTTTCTACAAATACTGTCGAGAGTTTTAATCAATATATTACGTTATGTACCTATGCATCTAAAATGATGACATGATTATTATCACGAATATACATTGGCTTACATTTGCATCATAATCCTGATCATATTCATATTCACAACTCGATTAATCCAACATTGATAAAAAAATGAATGGAAATAACTGTATAGTATGATTATTTTATAATATCAGCCATTTTTCGTTGATTTCTAATGAAAGATGGTAGGTACCCCTATATAAATCGTTTCATATTAATTGAGACAGGATATTTTTATAGACACCGATATCATGTATGTACCCATGTATGATGTTCTTGCCTAGCAAATACCTAATTTATTATCCATCAGGAAAAGGTTAATCCACACGCCTATTGTTAATTTCGCATGAAAAGTCCAAGGGCCGATTGACATCTATTCTTGGCTCTTTTATTATCCGGTTCATCACGGAACTGGCTTTGTTTGCCAAGTAGGACCACACAATGCTACATCATAGATCATTGTGGCCATATAGCTGTGTGTGTACAGAATACAGATAGCAACGCACAATCGACAGCTACGTAGTCAAAGGTCCTATATGAGTTTAGTACAGCCCAAGAGAAAGGCAGTGCTAGAATCTAGACAATGGGATTCATTCGAATCCAAACATTTACCTATTACATAATGGTTCAATGTCAATTCAATAACCCATAACAAGTTAGTTCAATACCTAGAGTGCAAATTTCTCCAAAGGAATGAAGGCTGTCGTGGTGACGCAGGTAGATAGATAGTGTACGTCAACGAGTACGCAGTTAGTTGTCAATAGAAAACGTTCAGAAAAAATAAGCGAAACAACCCGTGTGATCACCTGGTGACACACTAGCATAGAAAACGTTCCTGGTACCGAGGCACGGCTTGTCACCGGCCATCTGCCGCATTCGTCTACGATTCCACCATAATCTGCAGCTCGTAAGGACTTTACACGATTAAGCAACCCAATTTCGTAAAGACGAAGGCACTCTATCTAACTATTCGTACTAGCTACGAAGATGTTACGTTTCTCGGGGAAAGTTGTTCAGATCAGAGTTATTCCTCTTCTCGAGTCGACGCTCATCTCAAACACGGGCAGCCTAAGAAGCCGCTAGTAATGATCAGAATTATTACTAGAGTGACAGTGCTTCAGTATGATAACTTATTAATTACTACACCGTCTACATAGGTATTCGATCAAAACCATCCCATAATCCTCGACTCGTGCCTGACATTGTGGGGAACGGGAACAGTGGCAATGGGTCGCGCACCGCTCATCGTATCAAGTTCGCCATTACCCAGTTAGTGGCGATTAGAAGATTACACGCAATCTACAGATCCGTCCCTCCGGGCCCGGGAGCCGCGCCAATAGCCGCTCGTTTACTTCGATGACCTCCTCCCTCGTGTGTGATCAACAGACATTTACATAATTCGGTATTTGACAATTAGTCCAGTTAACAAGTTAGTCCAGTTAAGGCTACCTCGTCCTCGTCCGTGCAAAGGTGCCCGTTACTCCAGGCGGATAGACCCGCAGTGCGAGAGGGACGGAATCAGGAAAAAATGTTATAACGTAGCGCTAAACCACAGAAAAATTGTTTAAAATAAACTACGCTATTTAAAAAAAAAAAGATTTTTAAGGAGAGTTTACGAATACATAATATCTACATTTTGAACGCAGTTCCACAATGAAATTAGTTAGTATTTCAGAAATAACAGAAAAAAATAAAACAATCTAGAGGTATTTTCGTAATTAAATTCTATCGAGAAAATTTAATCCCATCGCGTTTAATCCTTTAGTGAGAATCTTAATCAAATACTCTATAAACGTTAACCCAAAAATCACATCTGTAGATGACTTCAAGGTGGAGTAAATGGATTCGAAAAAAACCGCATTTTTTCGTATCACCTTATCAAAAAAGGTTAAAACAATTTGTGCAAAAATCCTTTTAGGTCTTTTAAAAACACAATTTTGTGTAAAAAAGACAGTTATTTGACTATGACGTTACCTTGTATTTTATATAACTCACCTTAGATGAACGAAACTTTTACTCACGAAAAAATCTTACCGTTTTGATAGTTCATAAAAAATATATAGCGAATCTTACGAAAATACTTATGCGGCTACGCGTGTTTATGGCAGGTTACGTTAGTTGAGGTCTTCCCTTAACGCGAGGAAGAGAAGAACGATAAATACGAAGTACGATCAATAGGGATTCCTCGCCAGGTCTGTTAACTATTTATGAAGGCATAGGCACCATCGTGGTTTGATACCTATGTAGTAAATCAATTCGGCCGAGTTTTATCGGTACGTAGAATGGAATTTAAAAACAATTTTAATCTTGTAATTTATTATCGCTACATTCAAGATATTTGAAGGGGAACTAATGGTACCTACTATGTGTTGAAGGGGAACTTATGGTACCTACTATGTGTTGAAGGGGAACTAATGGTACCTACTATGTGTTTTTCGATAGTCCAGTTTAAAAAAGAAACGGTTAAGTGCGAGTAGGACATCGGATCCGCACATGAAGGGTTCCATACTATTGTACACGGAAAATCGACAGTCTTTTGTACGAGTACATATATATATATATATATATATATATATATATAATTTAATTTTTAATAATAAAATATTAAATACTAGGTAGGACTACATTCAAGGCCGTACATCGAAACATTGAAAAATAGTTTTGTGTATGTAGTATGTAAGTATTAAACTATGTACTGAGGTTAACAAAACTCTTTGCTCATTGTCATTATATAATTGACAAATAACTAAGCACAAAACACAATACCTGCAATTAAAAAACGTTTCCGATAAGATCGGGTGAGTCCATTTTTCAGCGATACACAAATAAAACAAAATGGCTACGAAAATGGTCATTCCAATAATTTCTTCTATGGGTACTTCTTTTAATTCTTGAAAATCGGTATGTTTCATTATTTGTTGCTGTTGCGGCAACAGAAATGCACATTCTATGAAAATTTCAGCTCTCTACCTATTTCGGTTATCCGATATCCGATAGAGCCCGGTGACGGTCGGATGGACGGACGGACGGACGGACAGACAGACGGACAGCGGAGGCTTAGTAATAGGGTCCCGTTTACCACCCATTGGGTACGGAACCCTAAAAAGCACATAGTGCAGGACTACCTACTTGTAAGATTACATCATCAATCAAATCAACATTCGGTAAAAAATAGATACTGCGAAATATATGGAAGGAAGCTAAAACTAAATAAAGTAACATTATAGTATGTGTGTGGGTGTGTGTGTGTGTGTGTATTATCGTGTGTTTTGAGACTTTCTGTAGCAAAAATCCTAAACTCCCGGAGCGCTCAACTACTTCAGGAACAACAACGCTGAGGATACAGTATGTATAGGTACTCACAGCCAAATAACACCAGAAGGTAAAGGAGGGATCAATCTCGACCTTCTGCTGCATGTTTTCACAAAGGCCCTTCCTCGGCGCGGCGGTGGAGCAGGCGGCAGTGCAGTGGGTCAGCCGCCGCGAGCCAGCCTGCACGTGGACTGACTCCGAACCGGACTGGGGAGAAATGAGCTAGCTTAGTGGAGAGGAGATGATGTAAGGTTTTGGACTTGTCAGTGGGCAGTTGCTAAGAGCCTAAAGACAGATGCACTGTGAACTTGCCTCTCCGAGTCCAGTTGGAGAGAGTGGACATTGCAAATAAAGGGGGATCTCTTCAACCATTATGATTTCGTAGGGATCCCTGCCCAAAAAACTCAACCAACATTACCAACAGCAATGATGTGACTTGAATCTTCATCTGAACTCACCTCACTAAAATAATCCTTGCACATCGTCCCAAAACCTTCGAAGTCTTCGTCGTCCTTCGACATGTTCACATGCGACACAGCCTGAATCCAATAGTAGTTGCCACCATCATCACGTGATACCCTGACACGATACTTCACCTCTTCATCACCATCCACATAATCATTTAACATTGCATCATTTCCAAACGTGCAAGAACCATTTGTGTCCAGGCTGCATTCCATCCGGTACAAGTTTGGAGCCGGGAAAAATATCTCATGATCTGAAATCTTGGATATGGTAGTGTTGAAGAAGGGGTCGTTGGTCATGATTCTCGAGGTGCTCTGGTCTCTGCTGGGTGCAGAGTGTCTGAAGAGTTGCGAGACGGAGTGGCGGTAAACAAGCCTCTGCGAATCCACGAGGGATTGTAGTCGTACGTCGTAAGACTGCGAGTGCGTGATGGCGGTTGCGTCTTCGGAAGACAGGCCTGGTGGGAGCTCGCATACGAAGCCACATGATAGGACCCTGGAAAAGGGAAGTTGGTAAGGATATTGCACTGCACGAGTGATGGACCAGCAAAGGTATAACATACATATAATAGAGAATAAACATGAAGCAAGTCATTAGCCTCATTCTATGAAGGTTCTCCTTTGCAATCGCCATCTTCATATCTTCAGTCTAAGGAAGTAAAGTCACCCACGTAACGTCATAGGGGTAGGGGTGCACGAGTAGTCCTGAACTAGTCGTCAAGTGCCTAGCCTGAAGTGACGTCACTTAGGAAACGTTGACCTCATAGGGGTAGTGGTGTAGCGGGGTGCACGAGTGGTCCTGCATGTGGTGGAGGCACAGTAGGCTAGGAGCTCGGTTGCTGGCGGGAAGTGACGTCTTTTTACGTAACGTTGACCTCATAGGGGTAGGGGTGTACGAGTGATCCTGCATGTGGTGGAGGTGCAGCCGCAGGCCGGCGCAGCGGGCAAGGAGCTCTGTGGCTGGCGGGATGTGACGTTACTTACGTAACGTTGACGTTATAGGGGTACGGATGCAGAGGGGTGCACGGGTGGTCCTGCATGTGGTCGAGGCGTAGCCGCGGTCCGGCGCAGCGGGCTAGGAGCTCGGTGGCCGGCGGGAAGGTCTCGGTGAGGCGGCCGACTGGGACCGCCAGCAGGAGTAGAGCGGACGCACCGCCCAGCACAGACGACAGGGCGAGGAGAAGCTAGGAAGTGGAAAACCAAATCAAAACAAAGAAGAGACATTCTGTCTAAGCTATAACTTACATCTTCTTTATTTCTGCCTTGTTTTCTTAAGAAAGAGTCTGCGTCATTTAACTGCAAAGTGTGCGTTTATTTGAATATTCTGTTTTTAACTTCGTTCGTACATAAGAAAAGAAAAACTCATAATCCTGGTTTACTTTAAGCCTTTAATCTGCAACCTACTACAAAGCCTCATAAATATGACATAACGCTGAGATAACATGGGCAGAAATACAAATAGAGATACTAAGGGTATTAATATCGGTGATAATATATCTATGTATAAAACTATTTTACATTTTTTAAAACATAAACATTTACATACAGGCACATCCATTGCTTCTGGTCCCACACCCGGATACCCTGTGTCGTGGGAACCAGAAATATGTGTGGATGTGTGGATGTGGTCACAGATCCACTACCACAGCTAAGTATCCTAATCCTGAGTAAATATTTCCCTTCCATTTCGATTATTAGCACAGATGCTATAATATTATAATAATATTATTTACCCTGGAAATAAACGTTACTTTTACAACAACAAACACACACACACAATATACGAGTATTATCGCTTATTTTTGTATTTACTAACTCGTTTCGTGTGTAATTGGGGATTAAAAATAAAACGGCATCCCATGAATATTGTCTTAAAGATCAACAGAGCAACACTGGCTTCAAGTTTTGTCCGTAGAATATCCATTGTAGTTTAGATAGTTTCATCCAGAATAAGCATTGTGTCGTAAGACAAGATGCTAAGAAAATTACCTGCAGCATCGAATTAATGGTCAATTGTGAAACCTGTTCTATTGCCTCCATCCAAGATTATAATACGGATGCATCTCGGGGACTGAGAGCTGGTATAGTGATGAGATTGTCGTGCAAAGATAATTAGCTATCCACACGACATAGTAATTAGCTGGCGGCAAAAAGGCGGCGGGCAGTGTTAGCGTCCATTACACAGATCGGGATTAAAATCAGGTGATCAAAGAAGTCTTGGAGAAATACATATCGTGGCCATATCTTAAAATTTATAACTGCATGATGTGGCTCACCATTTCATGAAATGGGATGAAAATGAAATTTTAAGATATGGTCACGAGATATAAACAGTTTGTCGAATCCCAGAAGCAAACCCAGGTATTAGAACAGACAGACTATTGTGTCCACTTGTTGTGACATCAACATAATCAAGGACATTAGAGTTGAGACACGTACGAGGTTTTATTTAATGCCAATCAACCAAGCTTTGAAGCAGCACAGAACATCAGTATGCTGTTCGTCAGAAGATACGTGCTTACGAGTATCTGCCAGCTTCATAGCCCCCCCTAGCACGGTTTTTTTTTAAATGCCTTGCTTAGTTGACATCTCATAATTTTGATCAACCTACCTGCAAAATGAAAGCTTCACAAGTCAATTACTTTTATTTTTCATACAAAGTGTAACACCCCATTTTCCACCACCAGCGGATGAATTTGGCTAAATCGCTTCTTGTGCTGGCTACCCTGCGCTATATAAGAAACCCAAGTACAAAGTTTAATGTCTCTAGACGCAGCGGTTTAGGCTGTGCGTTGATATACACACATCAACACTGTCTAGGGATATTTTGTATTTCTTAAATTTTTTGATAAACTATAAATATTTTGTTCAGAGAAGTATATATGGAATTAAACCTCAGTTAATGCTCAACTTAATTATATAAATAAAAAACATTTTAGATCTTCAAATATTTTTTTTTAAATAAAATAACAAAGAGACTAAAAATGGTGCTAAGTCTACGAATGAAATTAATGAATAAAATGGATAATTTTATTTCAAAAAACAACTTAAAGTGAGACATTTTAACTCTTAATAATCAGTGTTGCCACCCCTCACGTTAATAAGAGTTTGGCATCGGTTATTGATACTGTGAATTAAAGTGTCGATGTCTTGCTGTGGTATGCGTTCCCAGGTTCGTTGCAGGTGCAAGAAAAGTTGCTCTTCTGTGGCCAGATTTGGAGGGAGGGCATGCATAGCCCTTCGCTGCAACATGTCCCACGCATGTTCGATGGGATTCATATCGGGCGACTGCGCAGGCCATCTCATTACCGTGACGTCGTTGTCTTGAAGTGCGGCGATACCAGCCTCGCAGTGTGTGGACGAGCATTATCATGCATGAGTACGAATTGCTGGCCAATTTGCACCCTATGCGGAATAATAACAGGTTCCACCACCTCATCACGGTATTTCTGAGCATTCATGTTGCCTCTTACAAAAACGAGGTCGGTTGGCGCGCCTATACGAATTCCTGCCCATACCATGATTGTTCCTGCTTGGTACGAATGAACCTCTTGTGGATGCTGGAGCCGGCTTTCCCTACCTGGAACTCTCCAAATTCGTGTTCTTCGCGAATCTGGATGAAATCCAAACCGAGACTCATCCGCAAAGAGCACTGTCGACCATTGTTCATTATCCCATAACACGTGTTCTTGGGCCCAGAATAGTCGCCTTCCGCGATTGCCTCGTCGCAAAGCAGGAACACTAATTGCCCTGCGAGAATGAAGATTAGCTTCATGTAGCCTTCTTCTGACAGTTTGGTCGCTAACCAACAGCTGATGTTCCTGTTGGAGCCTCTGTACCATTTCCATGGCCGTCAGAGTAGGTTCTCTCCTGGCGGTATTTTGGAGAAAACGGTCCTCTCTAGGGGTGGTCACCCGAATTCTGCCAGCATGCCGTTCCGCCACTTCCCCAGTATCACGATAACGTGGCCAGAGCCTTGATATCACATTCTGGCTGGTGCCTAGGGTCTCGGCAACAACGTTTTGGATAGCGCCAGCTTCCAACATTCCTACCGCTCTTATCATCTCGTCTCTCGTCAGATGTCGACGTTGCATGGCACCAACAAGATGACACAAACAGTAAAAATCACCAAAACAATTGATAGAGTTAGTTAATTTATGTTTTTCTAAATAAATCTCAACACAAAACCAGCACTGTAAACTGACTGAATCAAATGTGTGTACCCGCGCTTTCTTTTGTTTTCATAAGTTTTTTTTTTTTCAATGTCAGTTTGAAAATGGAACAAGGAGGTTTAATTCCACATATAAACTTTTTCCTAATTCTGAGTAGTTTTTCTGAAAAACTAAGAAATGCAAAGAAAAATCTAATATCCCTAGACAGTGTTGATGTGTGTATTAGTGAGTCAGTGGGGACTTTGAAGCTTATAAGTTATGCAGACAATTTCTTCACATGTGGAGAAATGCAGGTTCCAGGGATGGTTTTTCCTGCAGGCCATCAGTGAATGTGACACCACTTCTGCCCTTCTGGCAAGCCAACATGAAGTGGTGCAACGTCCTTAAAAGAAACCCCCGCTGGATAGAACTGGGGCATCCTGATCTAAACAGGCTCCAACCAGGAAGAAGTAGGAAATGCTGGCGAGAAGATCACACCTTACAATACACAACATTTGTAAAATCGGCAGCAACGGCCAAAGTCCACCTTGCGCGGGCACTATGTGGTAGGCGGCTCTCCCCTACCACAGAGTCTACAAAATATCATTCTAGGAGGACCTGACACCAGGCGCCAAAATGGTTAGGGGTCGACAAAAACCCGTTTGACTGGGGATGGGTCACTAGCGAAAAATTTAATGTCTTATGCCCTTCGCAATGTGTGCCGGGCCCGTTCCTCAGACCCTGCTCAGAATTGTGGCTTGCAAATGCAAGAAAGGGTGCTTAGGCTCGTGCACTTGCAGAAAGGCAGGGTGTGCTCTAAACTATGCTCCTTTTCCCAATGACCTTATCGATACATTTTTACTTTTTGGAAAAAAATGCACATTTTTGACTGGCTGTAACTCCGCAAACAATGGACCTAGAGAGCTCTGGTTGGACTCAATTTGTAGCAAATTAGGTTAATTTTATAAAAGTAGAGTAAATATACCTAAGTAAAGATTCCATAAGGTAGATTTCTCGAAAAAAACTGCAGCAAGTTCATGAATTTCCTAGTTTTTTGAGCACCACGGGAATAGCACAGAATATTCAGGGTTGCAAACTTGGGAATAAATTACTATCAGGGGTACTAACAATATATTAAAAATACTAGATATATGCGCGTTTGCGATGTTCGATGTTTTATAAACTATCATAAAGTGGAATAGTCGAAGTCTGACACGCACATTAAGGGTTCCGTAACAAATGTAGTATATAAGCCTAAAAATTACGGAATTTTAAAGAAAAAATCCGATTTGCTAATATATTGATATTTATTAGTAAAATATACGTAATAATAAGCATTAAATCTAAATTTTAAGTTCTTAAGGTCAGTGGGATGTTAATTATTTCTTCGGTAAAAAAATCGTAAATAAAAGCTGGCTTAGTTGGCTACTCATTCTTTTATTCTCCAATTTTTTTTTTATAAAAAATGCAGTATTTATCTACTCAATGTGTTCTACTAACGATACCCCCCACTTTATGGGGTAGGCGCCCCCCTTTAGCTGTATGGGAGCCTCCCTTAAAAACATTTAAAAATATCTGGGTCAACAAGATGTTTATGCTGTCAAGATTTCAAAGACCTTAACCGTTTTTGAAGGCATTCACCTTTTGGCTGTAACTAACTGTAAAACCTGTGTGACTGACGAAGGACGGATGGACGGGCACGTGAGTGACAGCAATAGGGCTCCGTTTGAACCATTTTTAAAGTCAAAGTCAAAGTCAAAGTACGTTATTACTGTAGATATTTACATATACTTAGCAAACGTCATTTTTTGCCTCTTCTCTACATTGGACCACTGTGGGAGGAGGAGGGCGTAGAAACTCCCAGATAGATTTTTAGATCTCTTTTAAAAATTGGTTGTGCTTAACTATTACAAACATGAAATATTTGAATAAGCAAGGAATAAATAATTACAAAATTATTTCGGTACGAAATTCGGGTACGGAACCCTAAAATAACCTAAGAAAAAACCTTGACAAGAACCGTCTCAACTACTTGCGAAAACGAATCGTTAAATTTCAATCATGGTCATCCAATACAGCAATATGTCTATCCGTCCATCCAAATCCATATTTGCGGCGACGAAAAACGGACCTCCATCCGGCAAACACAACGTGACGCACAAACTCCAGTACAATAATATGAGTAGTACTCATATTATTGTACTGGTGTTTGTGCGTACTCCGAGTACCTACCCATAAGTATCAACCATTTCCTCTAGCTGCTATCCAAATTTTAGGGTAAATCGGCCTTTATTGCGGTTTATAGGATTGGGTTGGTTTGAATTAATGTATGTATATTTAGCAAACATTGCATGTTAAACGCATATAGGATTCATAGTTTATATTACATACTGCATGAATTGCATGATCCACATTTCTGGGAAATTAGAGGACATTCCGCCCACAACACAAACTGCCGCTTTGGAGACATGGTTCTTGAACGTAAAGTTTTCTAAGAGCGAAATCAGGACGGAAGTTGTCCCAAAGGTCACACGTCTAATGGAACCTGTCGACCACGGATCGGCCATTTGTAGCGTCAAATTCACAATGAGCCGCACAATGTAAAGGTTATTGTGTCGGCAAATTATGTGTAGTCCGAGCCGGATTAATCCGATGTTATTGTCCCGATCGATCAGGAAGCCAGCGAATTGAATGAGTGAGGACTGTACAGCGAACTCGATATATAGAATTTAGAGGTACATATTTAAGTTTACCCTGACATAATTTGGCTCTCCAGATAAGGTGTCGTGTCTGCCCTAGGGCCCATACGCCTAATGGCCCAAGGATCTGTTTAAAAACACAACCCAAATGCGGTGATGCATTAAAGCTAAAAGTGGCGCCCTCCTGGCAATATCATCAAAACGCCAAAACATTCTTATAGCATTATACGTTACATGATTTAGGTTTTTCCACTGGCCTGATTTATGTGCAACATAATTCAATCCAGCGGACTCGGTAACTGATATGTATATGACACCGTAACCTAACGTTTTTTTTCTGGTTAGCTTACAAACTATTGATAAATTGTAAACTGTACCGTACTGCTTACGATACGACGCGTTAGTTTATAACAAAACCGTTGAATTGTGAACTGGTTTAAACTTGAATTGCAAAGGAAATATCAGGGCAAACACTGCGGTAGCTTAGGTGAAGACTAGAGGGGGCGAGCGCACTGAAGCCCCCGAATAGTCTTCGTGTTAGGTTGACATGTGAGAACTAGTGATGCAACGAATACGAATATTCGTATTTGGCTAATAATAGACATTTAAGGAATACAAAGACTTTTTTCAACAGCTGGAAACATCCAGACTGAAAAAAGAAATCGCGTAAAACCAGAAAATCTACAAATTTTATGTTTTTAAATAAAATTTGCCTATTGTAAATTTTAATTATTAGGAGAATAGAAATTCATCAAATAAATTAGATTTTATTACCATGGCGAGATATTCGTATTCGTATTCACCGAATAGTAGGTTTGATATTCGTATTCGTATTCGTATTCGTAAAAGTAGTATTCGTTGCATCACTAGTGAGAACAAAGGAAACCAAAATTCTTAACCCTGTCGGCCTGCTTTACAATTTGTCGATAATTTACAAACTAACACGTTAGTTTATAAACTAACGGTTTCGACAATCTACGGTGACAAATACATGTTTGCCGGGTATAATAATACGTTATGAATTTATAATCGTAATTCTACAGATACAATGTAGTGTTATGTTACTTACATGCCATTTTCCAGTCTGTTCAGCTGGATACTTGCTGAGCTGTACAGCTGGATATTTTGTATCACCTTTATTTTCATAGGACCCTGTAACGTTTTAAACCATAAGAACACAATAACAAATCATTTTCACTTCGTATTTTCACACTATCAGCACTTCTAAATCGATAGCGAAGGGGTTTACCTTTGGTGACCTTGTATTTGGCTTTCTCCGAAACTCTGCAATCTCGGGCGTCGTGCGCGCTGGTGCGCTACATTTTTATCTATCGCTGTTATGTAATTTTGGCTATGTGATCTGGTTGTTTTCTCTATTACGAGCCTGAAACCAAAATCTGACATATTGCGATGTTGTTGTTTATCTGGTTGTCATGGCAATGTCCATTCAAACTCGTTAGTGGTCTGATATGTTTACTTCAATACTTTTTCAAAAATAATTTTTCCCTCTTGGCCAATCACAAAAATTGCTTTTAATTTAAATAATTTTTAGAACTCTCCAAAAAGGGTATAAGAGCGGAACATTTCTGAAATTCTGGAGTCTCACTTCAGCTTTTGAACAAGAAGCATCACCTAAAGGCCTTATCCCGGGGCCGCACTGCCCCGGGATCCTGCGAGCCTCTGCTGCTACGCCTCCTGCCTACTGCTGCCTACTTATTGTGTGGTCTGCCTCGACTGAACGGCTCGCCAGACGGTTGCTACGCCTCCTGCCTACTGTTGCCTACCGTGTTGCCTGCCTCCACTGACCGGCTCGCCAGACGGCTGGTACTTCACCTGCCTACTGCCTCTACGGGAGTAAGGCTGCTACGCCTCCTGCCTACTGCAGCTACTTACCGTGTTGCCTGCTTCCACTGACCGGTTCGCCAGACGTCTGCTGCTTCTTCTGCTCCTACTCTCCGTGTCCTCCGCTTCCTTTTTTATCTGGATACCTGTATTTTTTGAAAAACCTGTCTCACCTCATTCATCCTCATCTTCCTTTCATTTTTATATAAATACTCACTGTAAATACGCATAATAAACTATCATTTCAAAATTTTATCCTGGTTGTTGTTTCTTGTTAGGTTCTGGTTAGGTTCTTGTCGCTACACGACAACTTGCACATTCCATGCTTCATAAAACAGTTACCCAGATATGGGAGATGTTACCCCCTCCGCGCGGCACTCAGGGACGAGAAACTTGGCGTCACCTGTACTCCTGCGCCCGTAGCATGCCGAGGCGGAACGTGAGGGACAGAGCTAATAATAACGCATAGCTGCGTCCCTCACTTTCCCGCGTCAATACCCCTCGCGGGGTAATCATGCTACGGGAGTTGACAACTTAGTCGTCGACAGTACAAACAAAGCTGCTTTCAAAAGAGAGATTTCATAAAAATCAATAATATAATAAATAAATAATCAAAGCAAAAAAGGATCAGCAAAAACACTTTTTATGTTTTAAGTATTTTTGTTGTTCTTACATGTTTAACCTAATATGAAGGATAAAGGTGACTTCGATTCGCTCATCCCCTTTACCCTCCACCAAAGCTACCGTAGTATTTTGACCTGATATTTGCTGTGAACATCAGTATATTTGCTGTGCAAATCAGTATTATGGATGTGCATTTTAATATTTCCCTTAATAAATGTCAACAAGGAATTCGCTTTGTGGAGGGGGGGAGGGCTTCGTCCCCCGCCCCTCGAGGACCCAATCCAATTTTGAGGCATCGCGATTTTGAACCTCGTGCCATGGTAATAACATTCAAAACCTACAGCGGGAAAATGACTGCTATTGCAGTCCGTGGTCGTTGTGAGGTTAAGGGCCATAGGGATAGTGGTGGTTAATATAACGTATAGCCGTTAAAAATAGCACTTTATTTACTTGTAACGAATAGCGCGTGCTATAAGTCGCATCAGATAGAGCTATGTTATAACGAAACGAAACGACGCCATGCGCGCCACTACTAGCGCCTGCGGACTTTATGGGATTACGTTAAAACTAGCATAGCGCGTGATTGATTAGGCGACCGGTAGCTCGTAACAGCGCTGGATGTTGCGCGATTTCGCGCGCTTTTTCGTACTCGATCGAACGTAACTCGTAAACGTTGACTCTCGTTTAATCTTTGTATATATTTGTGTGATGATCGAACGATGTGTTTTAGACAGTTACAGTAGAGTTTGTAAATAAACAGTGACCGATTATGTGTTTTCACAATTCACAAAACACACAAAAAACATTCTCAAACAAAGTATGAAGGAAAGTTATAGCAATATATATTATAGCAATCTAATGTAATGCTATAATTATTTAGCAGACTATTAATCTAGCGCCAGATTGTAACAATGCGCTCGCTAATGTAAACACATTTTCAACGCCTTCGCCTTCGACGCGTTCATTATAACATAGCGTCTAAAATAGCATGCTATAAAATATAGGATATTCCAAGTAGCATGTTATCAAAATATAGCCGCTATGACCACCGCTACATGCGGATACCTACTTACCCGAAAGTTCCCGATCTTGTCCGCCAGCATGCCTGCCAGCGGCGGCATCACGATGGAGACGACGGGTGTCACAGCAGACATGATGGCGGTCTCTTCCACGTTGATGCCGAGCTCACGCATGTGGATCGTCAGGTAGGGGTACAGCACGAACAGGGCTGGAAGGGAAGATTGTAAATAGACTAGCGAAGGTAAACATCGTGAGCGTGAGGAAAGATTTCCTCAGAGGTCTTAATTTGTGTGATTAATTGGATTTCATATATCTCCATAGTACACCACGTATGGTAAAAGGCGTGAGGAGTATGTATCTGTATTCAAACATTCATACATTGGCAGTATAGTTAAACTGCCCAGTACAAGTAATTGTTCACAAGTGTTGATGATATGTATTGCGAGATATGTTACCACTAAATAAATTGGACAGAAATAATAAAATAATAATAAAATAATAAACTCGTGCCACTATCATGATGTTAATTTTAATATTAAATACTCCATTGAATGAGAGACTCATTTTACGAATAATGTGCAAGTTGCAATGTTTAATAAACGCTGTTTTACAATTGATAGACATAATTCCTAACGAGGAATGGAATTGTGGGAATTGTTATGTAATTTAGATATTCTACTTCATGTCCACCATAATACAAGTATACAGGTGCCTATACATATAAGTAGCCAAGAAGCTCATAAACAAATTTACGATACTACTCGTCTAACTCGTCTAGTCAGGTACTCGAAAAATGTTTGGGTAAACCTAATATCGATTATCGAATTTCGGTTTAACAATATGTAAAACCGTACTGCATACACTGTTCTTTGCACAAACGTCACTCGAGCCAGGTGCCAACTTAGCGCGCTCGAGTAGTAAGTCATCATGCCTGTGTTATAGGTGAAGAAGAAAGGAAAGAAGAGGTGAATGGACTCGCACAGTGTACTGATTGCAAAAAAAGGTGATGGACAAAGGAATTAATGAATGAATTACAAGGATTTACAACAAAAAATACTCATGCATGAAACTAATATACCTATATCATTACTGTTAGTCAGCCCCCTATACAGAAGTAGATTTTTTTTTGGTCGTCAAGTTTGAAAAAGATTCGCACTAAGATTTGAGGTATATAGGTACATATCATACTATGTTTTGTTTGTTACATAGTCTAGGATCGATATTTCGTGGTTTGGTTGAAGGTCAAAAAAAGGCCATTTAGCCATTGGTTTGCCACCCCTCATTCTCATCCACTTTATGATTTCCAAATCACGGCTAAAGAAATTATTCACTTCAAAAGTTTGTCGACTTTGATGCAAACTGCTGTCGCTACAAAATAGGACATGTATTTCAAAATGCCGCTGTCACCTACGTACGTACGCCTCGTTGTCTTCTCGTTCACATCAACCTAGGTGAATACAGATATGCTTGCGCCTGTGAACCACACTATCTATCACTGACGACCCGAATGGCCGAGTCGGCAGTGACCCTGCCTACGAAACCAAGGGTCCCGGGTTCGAGTCCCGGTGGGGGCAAATATTTGTTTGATGAGAACGGATGTTTGTACCCTAGTCATGGTTGTTTATCTATCTAAGTATAATATTTATCTATATAAGTACGTGTATCGTTGTCTAGCACCCAAGATACAGGGAATCCTAGTTTGGGGCTAGATCAATGTGTGTAAATAGTGTCCAAGGTATTATTATTATTATTATTATTATATAGATAACACTGGCGTGATGACGTATTGTGAATATGTCCTTGAGCTTCCCGGCTATACCTGTATAGAAGTATCATGATGTCCACCAAGTTATGTAGACGATTAAGTTGAGAATATCTGTAATTGATAGCGATAACTGACTGATATAGGGACCTATAAATATACTATTATTTACTGAACAAGATAAAGTAACATAACATAACATTTACATAAAGGCACATACATTGCTTTTTGCCCCACACTAGGATACCCTGTGTCGTGGGAACCAGAAACAGTGGGTTTTTTTTTCTTAACCCCCAGCCGAGGTTCGATCCCGGGCTGCCATCGCCACAGAGGTCGTAATCACGTAATACATACTTAAAGTGCGATTATGTAGTAATTTATGAATAGGCAAAACTTAAATAATAATTAATACACACATAAAGAACCTGCTAATGAGGTAACCAAGCCGTCATTTCCGACGAATATGGATGAAGCTTAGACTATTTGATGAAGTACATAATGATAGAAACCTATTAAATTAAATACTTTGAGACTATGATTTTCATCTAGCTCTTAAAGTTTTTTGTTGAACCGAGTGCAAATCAAAAGGAAAGAAGGTTTTTGTAGAGTTCTGACATAAATACTTTGTTCTGTACTGTAGCTAAAAGTGTGTTAACCTATAATCACAACCACCATTATTACATCTTCAAACAAGGTGTATACATAGGAACAAATTATACTCACTAGATGCATGTACGAAGAATAATATCTTTAGAGGTATGAGCTTCTTCTGTTTGAGATCATCGGTAATCCGTTTAAAGAACGAGCGTACGAAGTCCATTTTTGCTCCTTTTCTACTCCTCTTCAATACTGGAACTCTTCAGATAATGTCTTTCAGACAAACACCTATCTTTCTAGGTTGGGAAGTCCTTGGTCACCCTGCCTCCCTCATGTAAACTTATGCTCTTGGCTTCGCGATGCATGGAAATGTCGATCGAAGAAGATTCTGAAAAATACAAAAGTTGCTGTAATGGCTGAATATTTATTTTCATATTATTCATTTAACATAGATTGTGCAAAAATTTTAAATATAATTATTTATTATTATTATTTAATGAAGATACCTACATACTTTAACTAACAATTAGATGATACTAATTTATTAAACTATAGCTGAACTATTTACATATTCAGGGTGTCCCATAATTCACAAGTCACAGTGGCACCGAAGGTAGCCCTAGCTAAGATGCATCGAAGAAACCGACCATGACCTTAGCGAAAGTTGCATCTAATTCGTGATATCTGTGGTTTTCTGGAAGGTGTCATTCCAATTTCCCATTTTTTACACTGTTTGGGCTAGCCATTTTTTGGATACCCCTTTATTTAGACTTTTTAAGTTTATACAAGTTTAAGTTTATATTAAGTGTATACACTCGTGTATACACATATCGTTGATTTTCTTAACCGGTCAACACCTGGACCTGGTTATGAGGCATATTAATTTTGAACCGTATGCCATGGGAATAAAATTCAAAACCTATAACGGTAGTTGAACGAATAAATACGTTTCCAGGTAAGATGACACAAATGTTATTTTATCGATATCTAATGTAGAAATTGATGAATTAAGTCTTAATTTAAATCTTCAGCAAAAACATTGACTTCGCCTGGGTTTTTTTTGAGGCAAAGGTAACTCGATTGTGGGGGGTGCCGGGGGTTCTTCTTGACTTGCTGTTACGCGAAATAAATAAGAAGGTTGGATTTACTGTTGGTTGTTGAGATGCTTCGACTGGGCAGGTGGGGTGGAGCATCTTGTGTCTTGTTCGGTGTCCTGGCGTAGAAAGGGGTCGAGCCCTGATTGGCTCGATATTTATTTGGGCGATTGCTCCGCCCCCTAGTGCCTTCATCCCCGCTCAAGCGTTTAATATAAAACCTTTACGTTACATATTTCTGTTTATTCTAATAAGAAATTATAGAGTCAGAGTCAAAGTCATTTTTTTATTGAATATAAATAAATAAATTATCTTATTCAACGTCAAAATTATACTTACTTATAACTATACAAGTCAATTTTTTTTTATATAAAAAAAGACTACACCGTTTCGGAAGGTGGGCCTCGGGGTTAAGAAGAAACGGCAAGAAACTCCCCCATACCTTTTTTTTTAAAAGTGACTTTACAACAGGTACTGGTTTCGGTCTAAGGAAATTCCATGAAAGACCATGCAGTTTTGTCATCTAAGTATTCCTTATTACTATAATAGGATTTTCTTATCAGCTCATTTTTAACATAGTTTTTGAACCTCTTTTCAGGAAGGATCAATGATTCCTGTGGTATTTTATTGTAGAAGCGAATACAGTGCCCCATGAATGATGTGCCTACTTTACTTTGTCTAAATAATGGTAGTGCTAACCTATTTCTATTTCTAGTGTTAATTATATGGCTATCACCTACAATTATAAATAAAGCTATGTTTTTTCTTACATGCATGATATTCTCGTATATATATTGACAGGTAACCGTAAGTATATTAATTTCTTTGAATTTTTCTCTTAATGATTCCCTAGCATTTAATTGATATATCGCCCTGATCGCCCTTTTTTGTAAGACAAATATCGTATTTATATCTGCTGCTCTCCCCCAGAGCAATATTCCATAAGACATAAAACTGTGAAAATAACTAAAGTAAACCAATCTGGCAGTTATAAATTCTAATACCATGTATGTACCAAAAATTACCTTTTGAAACATACATACAAGCGGCGCGGCGCTCCGACAACAAATGCAGGCCGATTTTTTATTTATTTTTTGGTTAAAGGGGAAAAAAATGGAATTACCCATGCCCAGGAGTCAGACCTCCCTGATCCTGATCCCCACATATTGAGCGGGCATCAGCTCGTGTGGTATAGGGACTAAAACAAGCCCTTTGTGTTTACAGTTATCGATAGTCGATTTACCTGTGAGCCATGGCCTCGGTATATGCTGAAGGCTTTCTACCTGCAATTTGCCCTTTTGGGGGATAAATATGGTATATGATGTATATGAGAGGAGTTTGCCTGCTTACCCGATTTTATGAGCGGACATCAGCTCATAGTTAGAGGGCATGATAGCGGCATGTTAGGGGGGCAGATAGCCCCCGCTACTATGAGGTGGTTATATAATTTTTAAACCTATCCTAATCCTAAACTACTCTATATTTGGGTCATTTATGGGGGCTCCTCAGTCCGGGAGGTTTAAAAGGGGAGGGGGAGACCGTATGTCCTTCGAATCAAGACGGCGATCTTTACTTTATATATACTTGATATCGATACCTACTTACTTTTTTATTTATTTCCTTGGATTTTTTTGAAAAAGCAAATGGCCTTTGAATTGAAGTTTTTGCCACACTCGTCCTGCAATTGCTGACTTTGCCCGCCACGGCAATAATGTACTATTAAAATCTTGTCTATGCTAGGCGATTAAGGAATTGTATATAATTTATATCATAATGCCATGAAAGAGGAATTAATGCCACCTTTACTCATCAAATCGGAGCTCCGCCTGGTAAGAAAGGTGAAAGGACAACACTGAATATCTGATTTTCTACTGACTTTTATATGATTTGTAACATGTCTGAGAACAAAAGAGGTGGATAAATTAATTAATTTAACTACTGAGACCGATTCCCGAAGCGTCACATCACAACTAGTTTTAAGGTATAACAGCATGAAATCCGAATTCTCTCCTAGGGTATCCATTACCACATAAGAGAAATTCGGATTTCATGCTATCAGTTATGTTGGCTAGTTATTTACTTTGTACCCTTCAGAATTTCAAAAACTAACCTATCACAAACTAAACTAATCCAATCTACCCTAACCAAATCTATCATTACCATACTATGCCTAGCGAGCCACTAATGAAATAAATGTAAGAAAAGAAAGAAGTGTAATTCTAAAGGCGTCAGAAATATCTCTGATAGTAAGAATTCAGAAAGCACTTATGTGGTAGCCTTACAATGGATCTACCTTAAACCTCGCTGATCCAATTCACTAAGTACAATTACCTCTGGAATTGGTATCAATAGTTTACTTGTTTCATCTCTTTTGCTCTCATTACAGTATCTAGCAAATGAGTACATAATGTGTACACAAGTCTTTTCAAACGACTTCAAAAAGGAGGAGGTTCTCAATTTGTTGTTTTTAGGCTTCCGTACTCGAATGGTGCCAAATGGTGCCATTACTAAGCCTCCGCTGTCCGTCCATCCGTCTGTCCGTCTGTCACCGGACTCTACCGGATCAATCGAAATAGGTAGAGAGCTGAAATTTTCACAGAGGTGCCGGTATAACAAAAAATAATGAAACATGCCGGTTTTTTAAGAATTAAAAGAAGTACCCACACAATAAATTATTGGTTCGGCCATTTTCTTAGCCATTTTGTTTTATTTGTTTTTTTGTGTGTTTGTTATGCCATTACTCTATCAATTATGAACCGATTATGATGATTCTTGTGTTGTCTTTTTTTAAACGCTGAATAAATTTTATCAAATTTGATTCCACGCTCTTTGATAAAATCAACAAATACAAAAAAAAAATACACAGATGACGAATAGGGCGATGAAAAAGGGCTTGAGCTTAAAGTCGTTTTTTTTAAGTTTTTAACTTGGTGAATTATTATTATAGTACCTTTTTACTAGGCCCCGGTTTGATGGGTAAAGGTCGCATTAATTCCTCTTTTATGGCAATAACATACAAGTGTTGTACCATTTCTGAATCGGCATAGCATAGTCAAGTGTTAAAAGGTATTTATCAAAACGTGTCTTGTAATACTTTTCTCACTGCATATGATCAAAGGCGAAGTCAATATTTTTTCTGAAGATTTAAGTTAAGACTAAGTCATGCATTTCTTTAGGTATCGACAAAATAACACATGTGTCGTCGACGATAGCGTATAAATTTTAAAAAACAGTAAAGAGAGGGCTCTCCATGAAATGGCTGGCACTAACAGAGTAAAACATAACGAATTTGAATAAAGCCAATAAGCCGACGATATCTCGAATCACATGCAACTTTCACTGAGGTTATGTTAGGGTAATTAGATGCATCTAAAGCAGACCAACCTTCGGTGTCGCTGTGACGTTTGGCTTATAGGACACCCTGTATGTATAGTATAGTGTACTCCACAGTGTGTCTAGCTGCGACTGACCCACCAATACGAGTATATTCACCTAGTTACGACCATCACATATCACTAAGTACCTAAACGTGTATGCAAACGATTATAGTGTTAGTAGTCGATTTGGTTCGAAGCCGAACAATGGCCGGTCACAATAGACTACACCGGCCATATATCTTGATAAACTTGTCGTATGTAGAAGTATAGTGTGGGTAAACCACACAACATAAAGTATATCTACAAAGCATTGTTTAAGTAATAGATATATTAATCATATAGATATGAGATTAAGTTATCTCATAATAAATCATATATATGAAATTATGAAATCAAGTTATCCTAATAGGAATAGGTAGTTTAACGGGATTTCGTAGAAACCTTCAGTTTCTATGGTTCTACTTTTAGCAACATTGAAACCAAGCAAAGAAGTTAGAAAATACTTCTACTCATATTCAACCAACAATGCAATCGAAGCCTTTATTGCCTGTGGTCGAAATATAGTCTAAAGTGAACCAATGTCACGAGGAAAATAGAAAAATGCTACAACTCTGCAAATAAAGCTAATGAGAACAAACAATCGAACGACCGACTCCACAATCACTGGAGTTATGCTTGTGATGAGGAGTTCTCACCTTTGTTTTACCTCATTCTTTCGCACCATCTGACCGCAATACTTACAATAAGAATTTTACCTAGCGGGTCTACCTACATTGCATAAAAGAAGAACTGAAGCATTTGCGTGATAGTTAAGAGATAGATTTTGCTCGGTTATTGACTTAGTTCAGAAAACAGTATTTCTGCTGGGGAACTAGTTCTATCGTAATAAAATAGCGCAATGTAGTTAACGTTTTGGCTTGCTGGCTCTTATGGGTATATATACAGGAATATTAGGCACATGGAAACATTAGAGCTACGCTTACTTGCTTGATGTCTAAATCTACATACAAATTATACTCGAATAATAAGAAAGGCTCCCCAATCTAGAAAATAAAAGAGGTCATCTTTCCTTCCCCGGTTGAGACACCCGTCCATAAAATTATCTCGATAGGATTGACTCTTTCCAAATCAAGTTGTACTTTAAAGTACAAGTTATATCCACACAAAAAATTCAAACATCGTAAACTTGCGAGATTTTTTAATACATAGTTGGTACCCCTTGGTACTCTCATGGTTAGACTCTCAGGGGTCTGAGAGTAATTTATACCTAAATTTGCAATCCTTTGCTACTCCCGTGGTAGTCGAAAAATTGCAAAATTCTTGTACTAACTGGCACAACCCCTCATTTCCCCCCTGTGGAAACAAACTTTATTGAACGTAAAATAGACGTCTCATATCTAGAAACTACCTACATGTCAAATTACAGCTTCTTAGTTCCAGTAGTTTATTTATGTCCATACAAAGTTCATCTCAGTTAGTGGGGGGAAATTTAAAAAATCACTTGTTTAATTGACGTCTTAACCTATTATCTGTCATCATAACTCAAGTACCTAGTTTTTGATTTTGATACAAACTGTAACCCGCCATTTTCCACTCTTCAGGGGATGGATTTCGCAAAATCCCTAGGTAGTGCTACCCTTCCCATAAATTTCTCTTTAAAAATTTTCATACCTCTAGGACCAGCGGTTAAGGCTGTGCGTTAATATTTATTAGACAGTCAGTGAGTGAGTCAGTCAGGTAGGACTATGCATTTTATACATTATCCACATTTTTCTTTAACATGTAGATAAACGCAGGTCCCACGGGGATTGCTCTATTCCTGCGTGTCATCAGTGGATGTGAAACCAGCCTTTTCTGAGAAGATGAAGTGGTATTTTTAAAATTCCTCTAATGAAACCCCTACTGGATAGACCTCACCAGTATTTTCCTTGATCCAAACTCTAACCGGGAAGAAGTGGGAAATGCTGGCGAGAATACTTCATGAACCTCTACGGGGAAGACAAGGGAATGCTGAACACGCTAAGATACACAAAATTTGTAAAATCGGCAGCAACGGCCAAGCTCAACCTTGCCTGCCCCCCCCCCCCCCCCCCATACCCGGGCCCGCTCCTCAGACCCTGCTCAGAATGATGGCCCGCAATTTCAAGAAAGGGTGAATAGGCTCTTGCACTTGCAGAAAGGCAGGGCTTAAGTGCTCTATCCTATTCTCCTTTTCCCAATGACCGTACCGATATATTTTTACTTTTGGAAAAAAATCTTATCTTTGTCCATTCCACCTGTCACTTTTAATGGTACCATAATCATATATAGCGATAAAGCTAAAAACCTGGGTCTTATCTTTGACAACCAGCTGTCCTGGTCTTCGCATGTCAATGAAGTCAGTCGCCGAGTATTTGCTACTTTTCACTCTCTTAGGAGACTTCAGTACTTCTTGCCTCGACAGACCAAAATCACTCTCGCTCAGTCTCTCCTTCTACCCCTCATCGACTATGCTGATGTATGCTGGGTCAGTGCTAAAGAAAAACTACTGAACAAACTCGAACGACTCCAAAATCTCGGGATTCGGTTTATCTTCGGGCTGCGCAAGTACGACCATGTATCACAACATCGCAAGGAGTTAAAGTGGCTGCCGATCCGTCTTCACCGGGATTCTCACATTCTCAATTTCCTCTACAACATTTTACGGAATCCACGCTATCCAACTTTCCTACGAGACAGTTTTCAATTTCTTTCTTCTAGCAGGCCTCGGAGAACTCCCGCATTTTCTTTGCTCACAACTCCACAGCATAACACCGGCAACGTCCTATGAGCACGGGTTTAGACTCCGGGCCATTCGGTTGTGGAATGCACTCCCTGGCACCATCTTTAAAAGTCGCGTGAAGAAGCGTTACCTCTCTCTTTAGAATTACAGGTAGTATGTATAGTATTTAGGTATAAAATTACCTAGTCGGTCCTTAAGTTCTGTCACAAGGTTTTTGATAGATAAAACTCAGCAATAAACTTTTTCTTATTCGTATTATACATGATTAAAAAGCTTATTTTATACGAATCAAATTGCAATACAATACATTTTGTACGATTATCGCAATATTACAAAAAACCTTATAACTTGAGACAATCGCGAACCCAAAACACGCAAAACTGACAAAAATACCACTTACCACAAATTTAAAAAAAAAACAGTGTTCCAGATAACCAACAAGCTTTTTTTTATTTATTCTGAAACCTCGATTTTAGACCATGCTTAACAACTAGCATTTGATTTTCTGTTAGCTTTCAGTTCCAACTGCTCCCAAAGAGAACTTTACGTACTTTTTACGTTTTCAGAAAAACATATAAAAATGATCTTGAGGGCAACAAGTACACTACGTAAAATGTGAATATGAAAATTAGTTTTACCCAGACTTAGTTATCTTATGCTTCAAAATGAAGGTAACGGGTTCAGAGAGGGTTCTGACTAAAATCTCACGTAAGTTTGAAAGGTTTTAAGAGTCATGGAAAAAAGATAAAGTGAATCACGTCCGTATTTTTGATTGGTTAAAAAAGTGCAAAATCTCTGAAGAAACTAGCATTTGTGTAATATGGCTTTAAGCATTAAAATCCAAAAATCGTTCTAATTTATCAGTATTTAATGAGCTATCAAACCATATATAGTATTAAATAAAATAAAACTTGGTATTATTTACTATGCAGCATAATATTTGTGACAGAACTTATGGACCGACTAGGTATAGTCATTAATGTTTTATTTTATTTAATAATATTTATGTAAGTACTCGTTTATTTCGTCATATTGTTGTACACATAGGTCTACCCCTGCTCAGTAATCAACATTTCCAACTTCAACCTAGTTTGCTGGAAGAGATATCTTATTAGAGATAAGCTCGCCTTTTTACACCATTTTTATGTAACTCTTTTTTATATCATTTGTATGCAATCAAAGAAATTATGAATTATGAAATTGTCTGGCTGTATCTCTGCAAACAATATATCTAAATAGCTCTGGTTCTGATTGGACTCAATTTTAGAAAATTAAGTTAACGTTACATAAATATAGTAAACTAGCTTTTGCCCGCGGTTTCGCCTGCATTATTTTGGTTTTTTTGTAGTCAATATATTTCGAACCAATTGTAAATTTTGAAAACTGGGGATAAAATTTTTAGGTCGCTTTTCACAGTTGTTAAGTCTTTTTATTTTTTTATTTATATACTTAAAGTACCTCTTTATATACTACATTAGAGGTTCTGCCGGCAAATGTTAATACGAACAGGCTCCTAGGTGAGCTCACTCTCTAGCAGGCCTCGTAAAACTGGCCGTGCGAAAAGCAGTCTCCCCTAAGATCAATTCCTGCTGTTTTCAGTGACTGACCCTGAGACTTATTAATCGTCATTGCGAAACAGACCTTAAGAGGGAACTGTAGTCTTTTAAACTCATTTGAGTTAACATCCATTTGGGTACTCCGACGTTATAAGTGGTATCCGCGGTATACTCACAGATTGACCTCGAGCTCAGCCTGTAAATATAATGGCCTCTGCCACGTTTTTATGTAAGGCTTTCACGCGTAAACTGGTCCCATTACACAACTTAGGTGGATTGAGATTTCGAAATAGCATGACGGAGCACCCAGGAAGCCTGATCATTTTTAGGAGTCAGAATCGCACGTTCGCACAGCCACTCCATGGATTTTCTGTGTAGGTTGTGGACTTCTGGATATATTCGGGCTATTAGGTCGTCCATAGTTGACAAAACTGAGGATGGATTTGGGGGATGGGTGGAATTGTAATCTTGCCTTCACTTTCCGGATATTCTCCATTTCTTATTTTAAGGAGATCGGAGAATTGTCCAGCGCAAACATCGCCCTTCAAGTGCACCCGCATGTTTTTCTTAAGGTGGATTTTTTTATCAAGGGCCAAAGATTTGACGCCTTACACTGACACTACCGGCAGAGTCTGACGAAAGTCTTCAGCTAACAACACGGTGACTCCACCCATCATGTTGTCGTTTCCTCTGATGTCTTTAAGAGTTATGTTTTAGTGCTTAAAACCCCCTTTATGCGCCATTGTGCTTTCGTCCCAAACTATAAGGTTACAATCACGCAGTACTTGGGCCATATTACTTTGAAATGTTGCAGAGTGTAGTTTCGACATGAATAAGATTAATCGGCAGCTTGAAGGCAGCATGATCTGCCTTGACTCCCTCCAACAGTGTTGCCAATGCCACGATTACTCCTTACTTTTGCCAATAGCAAATTGATAAGGAAGGTTTTTCCAGTTTCACCAGGAGCATCCAGGAAAAAGAGTTGCCCAATTCCTTTGTCAATATTGCCAAGGATCTGTTGATAGATGCAAAGCTGTTCATCTGTCAGTAACTCTTCATTATATGGCACCATCTTTTCCAGGGCGCAGGGGTCATAATTGGTCTCCCTCAGATATTTTCTATTACCCAAAGTTGCTGCAGATCTTTTTGGCTAAGGAAATCCGTATTGTGCCAAGTTTTGTCCTGCTTGAGCTAACACTGCATCCTCGATCAATACCAAGCATCTGTTTAGACCTCCAGCTACGAGCAGCTGCGCACTACCTTGCAAGTTTTTCTCAAGTTTCCGTTTGATGTCGTCTGAGAGACTGTCTTTGTGTTTCTCCCAAATGCTTAAAGGATCAGAGAGTTGACAAAAACTATCATTATTGTAAATAGCTCTCGCTGCTTTAAAGAAGAATCGCACAATGCAGCTAAAGTACTGTCCCAATGCTTGTCGTCTTCCATAAATCCAAGGGACTTGCATGCAGACTGAAATGTTGGATGGAGGATTCCATTCACAGTCTTCAAGTCTTCAAAGCTTGTTGGTTCTTTAACCTCATGGATCAGCAGGCGTAAGAGAGAGAGTCATTTTTTATTGAATATAAATAAATAAATTATCTTATTCAACGTCAAAATTATACTTACTTATAACTACAAGTCATTTTTTTTTATATAAAAAAAAGACTACACCGTTTCGGAAGGTGGGCCTCGGGGTTAAGAAGAAACGGCAAGAAACTCCCCCATACCTTTTTTTTTAAAAAGTGACTTTACAACAGGTACTGGTTTCGGTCTAAGGAAATTCGCCGGCGAGTGATAGACTTGATCCATCGCCCCTCGTCGAATTTCTGTGCGCTGAGATGGTATGGACCATGCAGTTTTGTCATCTAAGTATTCCTTAATACTATAATAGGACTTTCTTATCAGCTCATTTTTAACATAGTTTTTGAACCTCTTTTCAGGAAGGATCAATGATTCCTGTGGTATTTTATTGTAGAAGCGAATACAGTGCCCCATGAATGATGTGCCTACTTTACTTAGTCTAAATAATGGTAGTGCTAACCTATTTATATTTCTAGTGTTAATTGTATGGCTATCACCTACAATTATAAATAAAGCTATGTTTTTTCTTACATGCATGATATTCTCGTATATATATTGACAGGTAACCGTAAGTATATTAATTTCTTTGAATTTTTCTCTTAATGATTCTCTAGCATATAATTGATACATCGCCCTGATCACCCTTTTTTGTAAGAAAAACATCGTATTTATATCTGCTGCTCTCCCCCAGAGCAATATTCCATAAGACATATACTGTGAAAATAACTGAAGGAAACCAATCTAAGTAGGTTGCACTCGGTGTTTTTGGATGAATCGTGTAGACCTTACCTAGAGCGTGATCTTTTTTCACTCCTGGCGAGCCCTCTACAACTTTCCCCTTTTTTCTTCTAGTTTTTTTTTTGTGTTCCAGACAAAGTAGGAAGGGACATCAGAGTACAACACCGTCTTAGCAAAATTGTCCGTTATGCTAAGTTGTCTGAGGTGGGCTATTTATTTTATCTTACAGGTTGTTAGAGGTGAAGTATACACGCTGACCGTTTTCAAGATGAACAGCAAGACGAAAGACAGGGGGGAACCTTTCATGAACGGGAAAGGTTAAGATCCTACAAACTGCTTCGGAACTGCTTAGGTACCGGCCGCTTTCGTAGATTTTCACCTCATCTTTCTCATTCTCTAGAGTAAAGGCAGCTCGATCACTACCCTTGTTCACGTAGTTACAAATATATTTGATAGATTTAACAGAGTTGCGGTACTTCACATTAATATGAACATTGAAAGATCGTGACAGGACAGGATTGAAGGCACCACAACTAATTTCGTGACCACCGTCAGCTGGAGACCTCCTCCTATATTGCGAATATCCATCGTCTCCTATCTGGGTGTCCTTAAGAAGTGGTCGAGGGTATCTCTTACTACAACTACTATTTTTCATGCCGGATGATTTGTAGTTGAAACTACCGCAAGGACTATGTATCATATTAGCCTTCACAATATCGTAGAGGAGTGGGTCTTGCTCAGGGTCTGAAAATTCGTCACAAATTATATTGTCAATCTTGGCTGGGGTGATACGCTGCTCTAGCCATAGCAAGACGTGAACGTGAGGAAGACCCCGTTTTTACCATTCCACTGCGTATATAAAACAACGCATTTCCCCAAACAGAATACAGAATGTATCTGTGATGTCTTTTCATCGAGGATTACACGCAAATGTGATAAAAAGGACAGGACGGACGTATTGGCGCACGTATGTCATTGCGTCTTGTGTACGCTCGTGCCTGTTCCCCCAGTAAAAGATGACGGGAGCACCACCTTCTGACCCAGCTGCCCACCATCAACGTGCTGCCTCCCTATGGCATCCCGCAAGTGTATATAGCTGTCAGCCCTCAGCTGCGCCTGGTTGTTCCTGATATAGTTCTACCTTTCCGTCTCTATTTTAGCGTACATGTCAACCAAAAACTGACTAAAAAGGGAAAAAAAATACCAGGTGATTGTCTTCTCCCGGTCTTATCATAAAAATAAAAGAATCAAAAGAAGAAACAGCTGCCTATTTTAAATGGCTAGCTAGTATTTAATCGCACATCAAAAATACTGATTTGCACAGCAAAAATGGATCAACAAAAAAACTTTTTATATTTTATGTGTACTTAAGTTTATGTTTTAAGTATTATTTTTTTCTCACATGTTCAACCTAACACGAAGGATAAAGGGGGCTTCGCTTCGCTCACCCCCTTTACCCTTCACCTAAGTCACCGCAGCATTTTGCCCTGATATTTGATGTGTTAATCAGTATTTTAATGTGCAGTTTAATATTTCCCATTTGAAATTAGTTTAATAATAAAAACAATTAGCAAATGTACAATGAATTATAATAACACATACCTAGACTCTCCAAATCACATAATCAATTAATATCACAGTCAATAGTCATCCAAGACCAAGTAAAACAATGGATCTGTATACTGCACTTTCAAAGAACATGTACATTATTGTGAAGTCCTTTGTCCTGCAAACGGATGGAGAAGTATGAGCAAGAGCTGCATGCGGCCACACCTGCTCCCGCTCCCAAGAATCTCAGCAGCTTGGCGAGTGAGTTTTCCGACTTCAGGTCCCTCATTTGAAAGTGCCTCTGGAAATTTGAAGATCCTAACTTCAAAACTGACGGACTTTCATACAAACTTTCAACCCCTATTTTACACCCTCAGGGGTAAAACTTAAAAAACGCTGAGACACGTATTCATTATTTTTTAAACGTGAGTCTAAACACAGAATTTGTAGATCCTAACTTCAAATCTGACGGACTCTCATACAAACTTGCAACCTCTATTTTACCCCTTAGGGATAGAATTTAAAAAAAAAGCTGAGACATATGTTCATTAATTTTCAATCGTCAGCCTAAACACAAAATTTGATGATCCTAACTTCAAAACTGACGGACTTCCATACAAACTTTATCCCCTCATTTTACCCCCTTAGGGGCGGAATTTTTTAAAATCCGCCCTTATTCCTTGTTTACGTTATAAATGCAATCTCTGTGCAAAATTAAAGCTTTCTAGGTGGGCTGGTTTGGGCTGGGCATTGAGTCTGTGAGTCAGGCCTTCTCTTTTTATACATACAGATAAACCCTTATAGTAAGTATACCTTAACAACCATATCTTAAGTTGCTGTTCTTTTCGAACATCACGGGAGTAGCACAGGGTTTTCATGGCTGCCAACTTGGGTTATAAATTTCTCTCAGGGTTACTAACAAAATATGAAAAATTGCATATACTTAAGCGTTTGCGATCTTCGATACGTTTATAAACTGTAGTTCGTTCGCGTTAAAAATGTATTCATATGTTGTACATATAATATAATACATATATCCAGCAGTCTAAATGACGCTTGAGTTAATATCTTCAAACATCAGGCATAACTACTTCTCAAACATTCCTCAGCCACTATAAACATAGCAATCTAATCTTAAACTAACCAAGGAGTTTCAGCATCCCGTTATAACTGTAAGCTGAGTTAATAGTATAAGACAGTTTGTTGCTGCAATGTAAATGCGGACCTGTACCTATATCTTGTTTTAATGCACATTAGAATAATCTAGGTAGAGCTTTGTCTAAAAATAGACGCCCTAGGGCAGTAGCCTCCAGGTTGCTTAGCTGCATTCTGGGAGTAAGTATCCATATATTATATGTAAATCCTAGGTACTTACCACAGGTGTATAGCTGGTTGATGGAAACATGTTTTACATATTATATTTATTTTATAACCAAAACTGCCGCCGTACTAATGGAAATGTACCGTTAAATCAGGTTTTATATTTTCCTGGTCAGGCTTTACTGCTCAGTTTTTTTTGTGAATTCCTCTGTAAGAAAAAACCAGTCAAGTGCAAGTCTAACTCGCGCACGAAGGGTTCCTTACCACCATACAAAAGTAGTGGTGTGGAGTGAATAGTTTGGATTAACATAGCAAAATATTGTTTACAAAATTATAGGTCACACTCCATGAATGTAACCAGATGCGTTCATAAGTATGTATGTGGTATTGAAGGAGTTGTTGTATGGGAGCCCCCTTAAATATTTATTTTATTCTGTTTTATAGTATTTTTTGTTATAGCGGCAACAGAAATACATCATCTGTGAAAATTTCTGTCTAACTATCACGGTTCATGAGATACAGCCTGGTAACAGACGGACGAACGCACGGACGAACAGCGGAGGCTTAGTAATAGGATCCCGTTTGGCACCCTTCGGGTACGGATCCCTAAAAAGACAATTCGGCCAAAGCCCGAAGACAACGTGATTTGTTCTAAAGTGCTAATGGTGTTAGGTTTGATCTTGGTGACAGCACGTTCATACACCGACACAATTAGCGAAAATTTGAATGAAAAATACAGAAAAAATATTTTTTTCCTGCTCCGCTGCTGCAAATTCACTCATAGCAAAACAACAAAAAATTACTAGTGGTTCTGTGAGAACAGTAGACCTCGCTTCAATTTAAACCATTGAAATCCGTCCATATATAACGCTACAGTAACTTGCCCCCTTTTCCCCCCTCTACTCCCCCTTTTGTATTTTTTCGCAACATCGTTTGTAGAATATAGTCCTTCGTGTGCCTCTTAAATTTAATTGAAATCCGTCCATAAATAACGCAAACTTCCCCTCTTTTCCCGCCTATTTTTCCCCAATCAAGAACTGCGATCGAGTTAAATTTTTAATTTTTAATTAAATAAACGGAACTTGTGTGTCAAAATCGGTTGAATTGCTACCTGTAGGCGAGAACAGACAGACGGACAGACGGACAGAAGCATTGTTGCCCAACCACGAAACTGGACGCTTCGGCTCGCTCAGTCAATTAAGCGTTCCGGTGATTCTGCCGACTTGTGTTTTAAATTTCATAAATTAATGATAAGTTCAATACCTATCGAACATTAGGTAAAGGTATACAAACAGGTAAAACTGGGCTTATTGGAATTGTAGGGGCAAATTTTTTATTTTTTTTCTCTTAGCAATGGTTGTTTTATTTTGTTGTCAGGTGCCTAACCACAAAAAAAAACTACCATTTCTGGAAGAAAAAATGTATGCAGCCAAAAAAGTTATTTCTGTTAGTTCCAATTAGCCCCACAATTCCAATTAGCCCCGTTTTACGGCACTGGAAGTAGATACGCTAAAGGCATAACAATTACAGCACCGTGTACCTATAGTGGAGGACCACAGCACAAAATAAATAGGTACAGAAGTCAACCAGATGTATGTACTTCACTTTTCATAGTTACGCTCGGCGATCGCTCTAGGGTTGTCAACTACAGCTTGTATGACTAGTTGTATGATTTATTATGAAGAATGAAACGAGAAGAATGAAAACATTACACTAATATTACAATACAATAGGTTTACATATCAGAAAAATACCTACACCATTTTACGTTTGTCAATTTTCACTATCGAAAATCCCTGATAACTTCTAAACGGACTACCCGAGTTACAAAATTTCTATTGCTCTGTCCGTTTTGAACCTGCACCTGTCAAATGACATGAAAAACAACACAATATCTACACAAACAAAAAATCATGTTTCCAACTTACGTAAGTAAGGTGGCGTGAATTTACTTACCTAACAAAAATTTTGTTGATACTTATTTTATTATACTGATTGAAAAATAGGCAAATGTTATGTATTTAAATCTATCTTAGATATATCATTCGGGGACCTTACCTACCTACCTAACTGTTCTATACATATGTATAACGTTAAAGCGAACCATCGAAATACAGGCAGATAGCTACTTTCCGAAACCACTGGTAGCTTAAAAAACGCCAATTCATAGTTTAATGTTGAATTTAAACAACTGTCCACTAAGCAGTTATAATATATTTTTTCCGTTGCTCCATTGTTGCGTTATTTTCATATTCATATTCATATTCTTTATTGCACAGAAAACATAGATAAACAGACAGTTACAATAAATTTTATAGGCAAAGGCGAGCTTATCTCTAAAAAGAGATTTCTTCCAGCAAACCTAGGCAAGACTCCTGTGTTTATGAAAAAGGACAGTCCTAGTGCGCAATAAAACTGTATACATACGTACGAAAATTACTTTTAAAATATAAATAAAATATAGCTATTAAAAAATATATATATCTCAACTATATAATACACTAGATAGCATGCACATATATAAACTACAAAATATCATACATATACTTACATAAATATGATACCAATTACGGAAGAGAAAGGAAATACGCTTTCAATCTTTTCTTAAAAGTGAAAATTGAGGGACTATCCCTAATAGTGCAGGGAAGTGCGTTCCACAGTCGGATTGCCCTTAACCTAAAAGAGTGTTTGTAGGCGGCAGTGTTATGCCGAGGAGTTGACAGGAGAGACACCGTGTGGGATCTCCGATTACTATCCCTGGGGAAAAGAAACTCAAAACGTTCTCGAAGATATGTGGGGTAGCGGGGATTTCGCAAAATATTGAATAGATAAGAGAGAATGTGCATATCACGGCGAAGACGGATCAGAAGCCATCCCAGCTCCTTGCGATACTGGGAGATATGGTCGTACTTGCGCAGCCCGTAGACAAACCGAATCCCAAGGTTTTGGAGTCGCTCGAGTTTATTCAGTTGTTCTTCGTTCGCACTGACCCAACAAGCATCCGCGTAGTCTATTAAAGGTAGTAGAAGGGACTGAACAAGGGTGATTTTAGTCTGCCGCGGCAGGAAGTACTGCAATCTCCGTAGGGAGTAAAATGACGCGAAGACTCGTCTGCTGACCTCACAAACATGGGGCGACCAGGACAGCAAGTTATCAAATATATCCCAAAATTCTTAGCTTTCTCGCTGTAAGTGATTATCGTACCCTCATACATCACAAGATCGACGGGAATATTTTGTATTGTGTAAATTGAGTGCCGTGTACCCATAATCATGGCTTGAGATTTTACCAGGTTGACAAGCAGCCTATGAAATTGCCCATTTATTGATGTTATCGAGGTCAGCATTCAACGCCTCTACGGTCAGATTTACATCACTAAGTGAGAAGTGCCGATATATTTGAACCAACCAACAATTTATTTGCGTTAACAGACGCGCGTGTCAAGCGGATGGCACTCACGCTCGCACTGGTTTGAACTGCTCTGAGATATCGTGTCCGTGAGCAGTATCTATGTGTGCGTTGCTCGAGCGCGCTTGTATGTAGATTGATTTCTGTACCTATTTATTTTGTGACCACAGTCACTTACCCTGAAAAGTTTAATGCGATCACAAAAGATCCTATCACAACACAAAGACAAAGACAAAGATTTGACTGAGTCGGGCCATAGTACCTACAAAGATGTAACGATTTCAACTGGGTCAGGTTTTGTAAACAATAGTCTTACACGCTGCCCCGATGTAAATGAATCACCCCCTTTCGTATCTATCTTTGTTTTCATAATAGGCTCACTCGGGCCTGTTGCGATTTGGCAAGACGGAGGGACGTAATGAAGGCCTAGCCCAGCAACAGCTTTAGACAGCAAATAAACCGAGCCACCCGACAACTTGCCACTCGAACTTAGTTTCCTCAATAAATGACGTTAAACTTGAAACCCTATTGTGGTACACTAAAAAAGCACAAAACAAGCAGATAAGACTTAACGTAATTATTAAAATTCGATAAAATAATCACAGTACATTTTTAAATTAAATTAAAATGCAGGCGGTACCCACTGTATTATATATTTGTCCACACACGCCTTTTAAAGCCCTTATTTTGACACCCCATTCGAGAGCCTTGAAAAAAAATTTTTTAAGAGCATAAATTCCATTTTTTTATGTTCCCAGTGACACTTAGGTCTTCAAGACGAACCTAAGGACGAATAACTTATCAAAATCGATTGAGCCGTTGAGTAGTTACGACGAAACAAAGGAACAGACATACATACATACATACATATATACATAAAGATCAAACTCATAACTCTCCACTTTTTCGCTTCGCTGCAGTGGGGTAAAATGTATAAGACTTTGCATCTTTCAAAGTTATTTAAGAAAGAGCGTTTATTGGCGATTTGAATCGGTAAAACGCTTTTTTTATCAATTCTATTTCTAAGATTTTACAGGGAGATGTGGTTTTTAAAAATGTCAATCGTAAGTAATCAAATCACAATCAGCATCAATTCAAAGTTAAACGAAAACAAAAGAAATATTAGAAAAAATCCGCAATTCCTACTCTTCCTTGAATCTTGCATCTTGAAGCTAATGAATGCTCCAAATTGGTTCAAAGGACATTACGACTGGTGGACAAAATGATTCGAAAGACGTTTTGCTTCGAGGTTCTTCTATCCCAAATGGTTACACCTGAATCGATTGAGGCGGCGATTCAGCAGAACAGTAGGATTGATGTACCGATTATCTGCGGCTGAGGTAGCCCTGGGCCTGCCTGAACCCAGGCGGCAATCGGAGGCTCCAATCTACAGGTATCGTCTGTAAGTTCGTTGCCCCGAAGATCGGCTGATTCAGAGTCCTAGAACGAGCCAACCTTGCCCATGCCCTGCTGGGAGAAGTGATACAGCTTAGGCTCATAAGGTCTATGCATACGAGAATGCAAGATTAAATTTAAAAACAGTGAAGTGCGAGTCTAACTCGCGCACGAAGGGTTCCGTACCACCGTACGAAACATTTCGTGTTCATAGCAAAATGTTGTTTACAAAGTTATTGGTGCGGCCACTTTCACACTCCATGTAAGTAACCGGGTGCATTCATAAGTTTGTATGTGGTATTAAAATAATTATTGTATGGGAGCCCCCTTGAAAATTAATTTTATTCTGTTTTTTAGTATTTTTGTTATAGCGTCAACAGAAATACATCTGCGAAAATTTCATCTGTCTAACTATCACGGTTCATGAGATACAGCCTGGTGACAGACGGACGGACGAACGGACGGACGGACGGACAGCGGAGGCTTTGTAATAGGATCCCGTTTGGCACCCTTCGGATACGGAACCCTTAAAAAGAAGAGGAAATGCGGAATACTGATTATGAACTATTTCTTTAAAATTTTCTTTTGTTTTCGGTTAATTTTCTTTTTTAATTGAATCTCTTTGTAACATCTTGAGTAAATACTGTATCGATTAATAAACCCAACGTGATACTATATATTTAAATCTTCATTAAACCCTCTTTCTTTAGGTATAACTTAGGAAAATGTAAGTTTTGCAGTTTTTGAGGAAATCGGGTTCATGTCGGGTGGATTGGTTTTTCAGACGCTACCTACTAGACATAAAATTTAAGACATAATAGTCGTGCTTCAATATATAATGACCGCTACTCGCACTGTCAGTTCAGGGAGATTTGGAGAAATGAAAGTTCGTCTTTCATCAAAGATGTTGAATATGTATGAAGAAAGAAGAAGCTGGATTCGCCCAATAATGTTTCTGCAATCAGGCGCCAAGAAGACTGCATCATCAAGTTGCCGAGATTTCGGTGAAACTCTAATCAGAAGTCTAAACAGCAATTGGTAGAGGAAGCTGAATGATTGTAGTTATGAATTGTGCGATGACCAGAATGTTATGAATTGTACTGTATATTTAGAAGACCCAATGTTATACTCGTAGGCCTGACCCGATGTTTGATTGTCACTGAAAGTACGCTAGCTCTAGCGTACTTTTACTGTAGAGAAATAAAATAACGAATAACCAAAGTCATAAACCTTCCAATCACTACAAGTATAACTCACACAAACAATAATACACTCACCGAGGTTGAAAATTAGAAAACCTTATCGTTAAAAACACTGCGAAGTATTATACACTGTGTTATCGTCCAAGCACGTCAGTCGTTTCAGTAGGAGAAAGCACTCAAAATTCCGAGTCTATTTTCAAACACTCATGCTTATGTATTAAGCGAGTTTTTGTTATGGAGGAAGCGGTCGGTATCGTCGCGCGCGGTGCGTTCAGGTGCGCGGGCGCATCGGTTGTTGCGGCAGAAAAGTTTGTGCGCAACTGCCGGCAGCGACGCGCATTTGGCGCCGTCCCCTCTTGTTGTTATGTACGTTGCGCTGCGCCATTCATACCGCTCCACCTACCAGCTACCGAGACCACAGTGAAAGGTACCGTCGCAATTTTCTACACAGGCTAACACGATCAATGACCTAGCTAAGCCCTTCTGATACCGACTAATGATATATTATCTATTTTCTTATCGCGAATCCGAAATTTCTTTATTTTTTTAGGTGATCAGTATAGAGGACATAGGACCTATACAATGTGTGGTGATATTCGTTCTATTTCGTAATTTATTGATTGTATCATATTAACAGGGATACTGATAACTAGGTAGGTACTTTCCTTTTTTGCGTAACCTTTACCAAAAAATCCGGTCGTCTCTTTTTTTGTTTTATCTTCACCAGTCTGGGCTCTGTGAGTCTGTAATCAAATCTTGCAAGTTAAAGACTCCCTTCCCGGTTTCCGATTGAGATATAAATCGGATGACAATGCAATATTTTTATGACACGGAGCTGATCTGATGATGGAGCCAGAAAATGGCAATGGAAACTCTATAATATCAAGTTTGGGCTCGTTTAATTGGTCTTGTGAAGTAATCTGGTCCTAGATGATATCCAGGGTCGAATGCCGGAGCCGGAAGGTGGCCATGGGAACTCTGTAATAAAACGATCCAACCCCGTTGAGTTTGATCGCGTCGGACTCTGGTCCCAGATTAGTTTGTTACATTTTAGGGTTTCGTATTTATTAGTTTTATTTTACAAAAAAAAAAAAACAATTTACTTTCTTTGACTGTTTCTTTCAACTTTCAACATCAAAAAAAGCAGCCCAAAATTCGCAACCGCGATGGAACCGGTTTAGTGCGCGTGCGCAATGCATTCTTATATTTCCCTAATATCAGCAAGGCACACGTACACATACAGTCAGCAGCATAACGAGCTGGTCTTGGATTTGAACCATTCTTCTGAGCGCTACAAGCTTCATCAAAAACCTGTAAGTAAGCACTGATGTTCCATTGATTTAACTACATACATTAAGTTAAGTAGGTAGGTTATACTTAAACTCGTAGTTACAGAAACCACAAGAGGCCCTAGTGTTTTATGTATTTCTGAAATGACCTACCTGAAGTAACCACGTGATTCGTCGCTTTGAGTGATTCGAGAGCTCCGTTGAGACCTTGAAAGCGTATGCGAGATGGTCAATTGATAATCTCCCTAATAAGATATGCTGATTTTCAATTGACCACAATGGTCCTTGATCCACCTAACAGGAAATGCTTTTTCTATAACTTCGTTCAATGACATGAAGATTAACAAGACACAAACATAATTGCTAGATCTGGGGGCATGGTACTGCCCCCGCTAAGAAGGGCAAAGCGACTACTACCTTTTCTCGAAGCGCTTCGTCGTTTTTTTGAACACTCACAACTTGGATTTGTATACCAGATAAACAAAATTATCGGGATATGATGTCAATAGGGACTCATTAAACATATAGGGCCTTACCACAAAAAATAAACTACTGTTCAACACTTATTTAAAAGCAAAATTGTATGCGATTTGTTTGAAGTTAAACACTGTTTAATATTTTTTGTGGTAACACGGATAAAGTTACAATTGCATAGCTCTTGACTTTAGATTTTATTGATATCTAAAAATCCCCGATTTCGTACTGACTCACGGATGATCATCAAAATTCTTCAACAAAAAAAATCTAAAACTTGGAACTTCTGTCCCCCGAACCCCTTAAACTAGGAGATAGAAGTTTGTATGAGACTTCTGCAAATTTGGTTGTTAGAAGTCTGAAAATTGATATAGGGACTTCTTTTTATCTGTATATATAAAAAGAGAAGGCCTAACTCACTCACTGACTCATCAACGCGCAGCCCAGCAGGTTAGCTAGGTAGCAGGGTTTGGCCCTGCTACCTAGCTAAGCAGACATTTTGCATAGAGGTTCCATTTTTAATGTAGACAAGGAAGAAAGGATTTCAAAAAAATCAACCCCTAAGGGGGTAAAATGGGGGGTTAAAGTTTGTATGAAAGTCCGTCAGTTTTGAAGTTAGGATCTTTAAATTTTGTGTTAGGGCTGAAGATTGAATATAACTAGTAGTAGGATCCCAGCGTTTTTGAAAATTCCACCCCCAACAGGGTGAAAAGGGTGATGAAGTTGTGTATAGAAAGTCTCAAAGCAACACAACAGAAATTTTGCACATCGATACCTTGCATAGTGTAGGCATCCACTAAGGAAGGATTTTTGGAAATTCCACCTATGGTAATATGGGTGTAGAAAGTTTGTATGGTATTTAGCCTATTGGTTACAAATAACATGCAGGACATGTCACTGCGTACATAGAAAATGATCCTCTAATGTCAAAAATAGGGGTGGAAAATTTCTATGAGAATTTTGTTTTGCTTTAAATTATACAGCTTTGCTTCCGTTCTGTTGTTCAGTTTAAGAATGTTTTTATTATTCCCTCGGGCTAGGGAATTCATAACTGATTGTGCTTTAATGTGTACATATTGACGTATTTTCATATCATTTTTAAGCAAATCATCCAAAAAGGATATGATACGCGCGTGCCGCTCCCCGGAGAGTATATAAGCAGCTCGAGAAGGCAGGCCAGCTCATTACCCATATGTATATTACACACACATATATATCGCCCAAAAGGGCAATTAGCAGGTAGAAAGCCTCCAGCATATACCGAGGCCATGGCTCACAGTAAAGCCTTAGTAGGACAACTGTAAACACAAAGGGGTTGTTTTTAGTCAGCATACCACACGAGCTGATGCCCGCTCAATATGTGGGTGGGGACCAGGACATAGCAGGGAGGTCTGACTCCTGAGCATGGGTAATTCCATTTTTTCCCCTGCAACAAAAAAAAAGGCCAGCCTATTATGACAGAACAATATGGAATAAGCTTCACTCAGTGCAAAAAAAAGTGCAACAGTAACATAGCTGGCGCCATCTATTGAATGCCCCTGGTGGCGAATTCCTGGCTCTGGAGCGGGAAATGCGAATTTGGCCAGCGCGCGAAATTTAAACCAGCCTGACCCTCCGGAGGATTTTGTACTTAGCTGTATACTTACTTACCGATCTATCTCGATAATTAGCTATTTTGAGACATTTAGATTAGACCGGGATAGATCGATAAGTAAGTAACGAAGCATACGCGTGATGAATGAGGTTTATTAAAAATAAAATATTTTGTGAGCATTTATTTATTTAATTAATCTACATTATGTAGTAAATATATCGAGCCACCCAACAAATTAATTACCTTTCTCTTCTTTGCCGAAACAATGTCTGGTTTGTCGTAGAGCTGAAGCCAGCTTCAGGTTCAACCTGAAATTGAAACAAAATATTTTTGAACATGCATATATAAGAATTCATAAATAGCCAGAATAGATAAGATTATTTTAGAAATTATAAAAACATTCTTCTGAACTTCTGAACTCAATCAGTTAATAAGTAATAAAGAATATCTACCTAATTATTATTTCCAAGAGTTGTACATAAGTTGCTCAGTTCAAAAACACTGTCTAAGAGAAATCTCAAATTACTAATTTTCTAAATATTTTGTAAAGAAACTAATGTCATTGGCCAGTACAAAAGTGACTTTGACGATCATATTATTTTTTGGGAAATATTGTCACCTTATACATAAAAAATACTGATTTGCACAGCAACTATCAGGGCAAAATGCTGCGGTAGCTTACGTGAGGGGCAAAGGGGTTGAGCGAAGCGAAGCCCCCTTTATCCTTCGTGTTAGGTTGAACATGCAAGAACAACAAAAAATACAAACACGTACAATACACAGAGTACACATAAATTATTTAAAACATAAAAAGTGTTTTTGCTGATCCTTTTTTGCTGTGCAAATCAGTATTTTTGATATGGGATTAAATACTGGCCTTATTTTTTTTGTACTGGCCAATGACATTTCTTTGTACAATTAAAATTATGTTGTTGTTGTTTGGAATGTAATAAATAACGTATGAAGTAACAGTTGTCCAAATTTGCTAAGGTGACAAATCTAACCATACATTCCTTTTTAAAACTAACCTTTTTAAATTTTGTAGCCTGTAGAATCGGCTTGTTTACAAAATCGTAAGTACCTGCTAGGCTGAGCATGATGATGAGTTATATCTCCTTGCATGATCTAGTGTTACTTTTAGGATTTTTTCATACCTTTTTCTTACTTGTAGACACGGTGGTTGTTATGTCCATGAAACCACTTGACGATGATGAGTTGTAGGTTCAACCTGAAATGTTTTACTTTTATTTGTGATGCTTATGTAGAATGAAACTGATAGTTCTCTGTCTAAGCTGATAGTAGAACTATATCTATATACACACACATTGACATTGTGGTTGATCCGGTAGAGCCCGGTGATGGACGGACAGAAGGACGGACGGACTGAGGGACAGACGGACAACGGAGGCTTAGTAATGAGGTCCCGTGTCTAAATAGATGTTCATATTAGAGGCACAAATTTTACCCAACCTAACTACTTACCGCTGGACTTTCCTTACTCCTTTAGGGCTTTGGAAAACGATGTAGTTTGATGAGTTCTGTAGCTGGTGAACAACCAAACTTGCAGCATTTGCGCTCATTCCTTGCTTAATTAATTGTCCAAAAATATCTAAGTGAGTTCTATCTCAAAATACTGCGACAACACCTATTTGGCCTAAACGGAGGTTAAAACTTCAACGTTTAAGGCAGCAGTGAGTATCGATGGAGACCACGTGAAAAAGCAAAAGCGAAAGGTGAGAACTTTATATAGCGCATAGCTGTGTCCTTCACCTCCCGCGGGGTCAGCATGCTACGGGTGCTGGGACGTGTTATCATCGGTGCGGACATGGTTGCGTTAGTAAACACCGCGTAGTATACTCCAACTCCGGGATACGCGGGAGTCTAAAACTCTCGTGCCGCGCAGGGTCTAACGATCCTGTCTCGTTTAGCGTTTCGAATATAGCCGGCCGACCGACAATTCGTTTCAGCCTATCAGGTGTTTTCAGAACTTCGGATCGCGAAACCGCTAATACCAATCAATTTATTCACCTTCGTACTTGACACAACACAATTTGATGATAAATATTTAGTATTATGAAAGAAAGAATGAAAGAAATTTTTATTTACCAAGAAATATATTAGATTTTATTATCTAGAGATAATCACGATAATCAGTAATTCAGATTATTGGTGACCCTTACACTAGGTCAAGCCTGTCCTGTGTGACCCCGATACAAAATTACCCGTATGTTTTAGTACTCGTTAAAAAGTGGAAACTTTTTATTTTGTATTATTACAATTATTAAATTGTAATTAATATATTAAATTAAGAAAACGAATTATCTTTAACATAATACAAATATTAAATTGATAACCATTATTAATTTTAAAAATTCATACAACATATTAGGTATATTCAGTAAGTAAGAAATAAATTTTAAGATTAACTTTATTCAATTTAAATGTGAAGTTAATTTATAATTTTGAGTAAGTGTTCAGTTTCAAAATATGAAAGATTAGACAACCATTAAAATTAAGCATTTGGCCTTAAATACAGTACATTCTTTTATGTAACATTATTATAAATAAGTGAATGAAGAAGCGAACGAAGTTTTAACAATGGGTTTAGAAATTGTTAACACATGTTTCTTTAATTGCTTAGGGTATTCTGGGGAGTTGACAATTTTTCGGTGCATTTTTACTGATGCTCTTAGCACAAACAGCTGACGGACATTTAACGCATTAGCCTCAGAGTATACTACGCAGGTTGGGTATCTACCAGTGAACGATTATACGATACGATGGTATAATCGTTCACTGGTATCTACCTATATACCTATGTCTTCTTAAGCATAACTTTGAGTACCGAGCGTTGTGCCCTTTCCTGTTCTATAATGATAGTAACTCCGCTCTAAATGTTATTTAATTTCCATCTAAATGTTATTTAATTGATCACGACAAACTACCATGACAGTTTGAATAGCAATTACACTTTTTTGTACCACATTTTCGTATATGGATTTGCCTAAAAAAGTGTAAATATCACGATAATATGTGTCGCAAATATAGGTTTTCGACTTTAACTTCTTGACTATAAGTCACATTTTAATCTTTCATTTTTGATCAGTATCGCTTTATGTTGGGACACAAAGTGAGATAGAGAGGGAAAGGTTGCGGAAAAAAAAGGATGGGGTGCTCGGCTCGTTCCTCGATCCTCGTCGCACCATCGTCCGACTGGACACGTGGAGTTGCTATATCTCTCGTTCCTCGATATTCGTCGTCGTTCCGACTCCGGCGGACTATTTGGACCGGAACCATATAATTCCGGGATCGGTTACGTCTCCTGGAACTATGACGGTCCAGAACGACTTATCTTTAATTATTTGTCTTCACCCTACTTTTAGATTAGATATTGATAGTTAGAGATTTTAACTTTGTGTAGAAGGGCTGAATGAACCTGAATTCCTTTTCTTTCATGCTGGAAGATGAGGAACAGTTGTCAGCATGATACTGTAGTGCTCCTAGCACCAATGTAGTACTCCTAGCACTAATGATGTAGTGCTTAATTGATAATTATAAATCATAACACTGGACTGGTTTGTTGTTTTTGTTTGATTTATATGAATAGTTTGTTTACACTTTGTATAAAAGGGATCCACAACTGGCTCGATAGCCATTACTCTAATCCTCACTATAATTTAGCTCAGTCACTGGCCGAAGCCTACGGTGAAGTGTGTCACATTGACATCCACATCCAATCCTCTTTCTTTTTAAAATTACAAAATAAGTAACAGTGTCAAAGTGTCAAACACCCACTCTAAAGAGGCCCGTATACAATATACAACCTACCTTACAATCACTCCCCCCTCCCTTCAAAAAAAAATTTTCCAACGGATTTTTTTTTTTTCAAAGTGGCAACCCTAACTCAAAGTCTAAAATCTAAAAAACATTAAATGTTAACTTTAAGTTAGTTTGCTATGCATGAAATCTAAAAGACAGTAAATATGCCGCAAGCATAAATTTAAATAACATCAAGTACCCTAATCCTTATCTGTCCAACCATCCCATTTAACCCACTCAATTAAACATTAAATAACAAAACCAAACTACACTTAAGGTGTAGGCGATGCACCTTAAAAAACCTTAATTATAACACCCTATGATCCCATCATACAATTATTCGCGGCTTAACACTAACCTACCTAACGCTAGAAAACTCTCAATTACAATACGAAGGCAAGCAGCTGAATCTAGCTAAGATTTAGCTTCTCGAATGGTTATCATTCGACAAACTTTCTGACAATAAAAACTAGCGAAAAACTTATCAGACAACCATAATACCTCCGTTCCTAAAATTAATATAACTCGATCTTTGCATATAACAATTGTGAACACATTGTAAACTCTTTCCACCGAATGGAAATATTTCAAAAATTAACGCAGGCAAAGATCAAATAAAAAAAATATATCATTTTCAAATATAGGAAACGTCAACCATATTAACAGGATTAATCTATAGAACCGTATTACTAAGCCACAGCCTAAGAATGAGTTCATTAAAATTCGTTCCAGTAATACGATGAAATCAACTAGCTTTAAAACCGATACTACTACGTACATAAACCTCAACTAATCCATTGGAATTCAGTAAACTATCTTTTACTATTAACAGTTTAAGATAATCGCCGTGAGTTGCAACCAATTACCCAAGTAAAGACACTACTGTAGCGCTGGATTTTCAGTCCATTTACATAGGTTTAAACAGTTGGATTTATGAGAGGAAGATACAGGTATCGCCATCTGGCGGCAGCCTTAACAATGCTTACATTGGGGGAGCCATCTCGCTGCGCGTCGAACAGTATCGATCCAAGTGGTTACGGTGGAACGCCGCTAGAGGGCGCCACCACTCTTAGTGTTGCCCTCGTCTTTTTGTTCCCATGTTGTCGGGAAAATTTAACTACAGCTGGCGGAGTGAACAATTATTTTCAGGCGGGAATCGCTGCCGTGTACCCTAAATGTTGGTGGGGACGCGTCCTGAATGTAAGGTGCAGGAACTGACAGCGGAACGGGAGCTAGATAGAAATTTCGCCCGGCTAATTTACTGTCGCAATCGGCGACGTGAACTTGTCATGGGGGGCTTTCAGCGCGAAGGTGGTATCCCTGATGGAAAGATTGTTCGCGAAGATTTTGGTTATAAATATGCGCCCCAAGCCGGTGGGAGGCTTTTTTCGACGAGAGTGCCGCGAGAGGCACACCGCTTGAGGTGGTAGAAGGAGGAACCACTGACAAGAAACCTTGGTGAGTCGAGTTGGGTTAGGAAACGTGGTTATCGACGGTTCAACCGAGGCGAGTGTCATTTTTACCAACGAAGTGGTTCCTTTCAGCCCCTTTTTGCTCCGGGGACGGAGAGAGCGTGCCGTGGTGGACGCGTAGCGGAAGGAGGTTGTTCCCACGTGTGGTGAGGTGGCTGACGCATCGGCTCGCTAAATCCAACCCTGCCGAAGACGGGATTTTGGGAGCCGCCAAGGTGACCCGTGCTGGGTGCACCCCGTGGTAGCGGGCGAGGTACATCCTGAATATATAAGGTGAGAAATTTCCATCTTCCATGGTTCGCATCGCGCGCTTACTAACCTGCCCCAGTAGATTTCTCGTTACTTCTCCATAACGCGGCCCTAGTCGCTCATCATGGTCGATTGACCTAGTCTTAGGTAACGTCGACGCAGTGATTCAACTTCCTTAGGCATTCCCTGTGGTCCAGTGGCCAAACCAAGAGGTTTTATTAAATATAATTGCATCATGGGGCTGGACCACGGCCAGGGTGATTTTGTAAATAGGTTAGTTTGTGACATTTGTTAGTGTATTGCAAACCGAATATAGATTTTCCTTGTAGTAGATTAAGGCTTATGCACCTAAGAATAGACCTTGCCCGTGTGTTTTGATAATTTTGTGTAATTTGAAGGAATATAAATTTTCCCTGCGGTAGATTAAGGCTTATGCACCTAAGAATAGACCTTGCCCGTGTGTTTTGATAATTTTGTGTAATTTGAAGGAATATAAATTTTCCCTGCGGTAGATTAAGGCCTGGGCACCTGAGAAATAGACCTTGCCCGTGTGTTTGGTTAATTTTGTGTAATTTTAAGTCGGGGAGCTCTTAATTAAGGCCCGTGGTGTACATTGTGAACTTCGGGCCAGTCGCTAAGTAGATTTTTCTCCTAATTCCAGTACATAAGATCCCGCATGGCGCCTGTACTGCCAGTGTAGCTGGTGACGCCCTGCTTGTTACTGTTACGCTGATCTTCCCTGCGGGGGGGGCAGACCTGAAGAAACAAGGGTCGAGATAAGTGTAGAATTAAGGACGTGTATTATTTAAATAGGACGGCCACTAAGAGAGAACCCCCCTTGTTTTCTTTAACAAATGTTCAGGAAATAAAACTTGAGAACCAGAATCTCTTCTTTTACTGACAGGAACTAGTACCCCCAGAAAAACGAGGCTACAATTGGCGCACCGAACAGGTTTTTCTCTCTTGGTGGTTGTGTAAACCTGTGTTCTGGTCTTTCGCTCAGTACACATGGCCGTTTCTATACTTTAGTTTTTGTATTTTGAGGCGGATTGTTAATTGTTGTTATTGTGTTATCGTGTGTGACCGGGCCACAATGGCAACTTTTGAAGATAGGCCGATTAATTTTAATTTACTGCATAAGGACGAATTAGAATATGAAGTTGAACTTCGTGGGGGAAAGCCAGCCCCAACCGTCACGGAACTGCGTTCCCAGATCCGAAAATTAAACATTGAACTCAGCTCGGACGAAGTAACGGAGTTCAGTGGCGATTGTGAGCGGGAATTCGCCACTATTTGTGAGAAGTTAGAATCACTGCAGAGTCTGTTGGTAGGTACAACTCAAAGACCGTGTTCTTTAAAGATTCTGAGTAGGGTACAGGCGTTAGCGTACCACTTATATCACCGTCTGAGTAGGCTTCAGCCCCTAGAAGGTGCCGGCGACAAATTTTTCGAGACAAACGCGACTATCGAAAAAATAATAGACAGACTAGAGAGTATTATGTTAAATTTTCGATCGTCCAGAGTGGCGTCACCTACCCCCGTCCGCGAGGTAATACCCGAGAAGTATCAGGCGGTTCACACATTGAATATCAAATTCGATGGGAAGTCGTGCGTAAAGGGATTTTTACAAAGATTGGAAGAAGTTAGGGTCTCCCGCGGTATCTCCGACGAAAGATTGTTCAAGTCGGCCCCGGAATTATTCACGGACGGAGCGTTATGCTGGTACAGAGGTGCCATTAGCGATGTACACACATGGTCCGAATTGAAAAATCTTTTGTTGGCGGAATACTTACCATTTGACTTTGATTTCCGTCTTATGAAAGAGATTAGGGAAAGAACTCAGGGACAGGACGAGAGCATAGTAAATTATTTGAGCGTAATGCAAAATTATTTCTCCCAATTATTAAAACCCATTACGGAAATTGAGAAATTGGCTATAGTTAGACACAATATTAGGCCGTTCTACACGACCCAACTAGCTCTGCACCCAATCAACTCATGGTCGGATTTGAAGTCAAGCTGCCGATTGCTGGAACAGGCAGAATGTATTGCGCGTAGCTTCTCGGAGCCAACTACATCCGCCTCAATCTTGGCGTCGGACTTAATTTATACTTGTGACAACGGGAAAGCCACCGCAGGCCAAGTCTCAGCGATACAAGAGCCGTCGCGGAAATTATTCTGCTACCGTTGCGGGGAACCGGATGTAGTTACTTCAACGTGTCCTAAATGTAAGATGTCAAAAAAACTAATAAAGTCGAATCAGAGCAGGGTTGATTCGGGTGTAGGCTTTGGGAGAGGTATACCCTCTTACCACGTAAGTAACCCTGCAAGTAAGTGCGCTGTTAATACGGCGTCCGAATTTCATGCGGCGGAGGCGGAAAGGCAACGTGCGCCGGGGGCGTGCGTGTCCTTCGCCACCGTAGGCCACGACGCATCACTCCGGCATGGAGATCGGGGTGGTGATGCCAAGGTGAGGAGGGCGTCTGCGGATGTCCCGGGCGCACGGGGTTCTGGAAGCCCTTCGTCGCATTCGCCCAAGGGCGTTTTCGTCAACAATAAGGTGAGTCCCGTACCACATAGTGCACCCGTCACCTCTGAACCAAACGTGATAGCTTCGCCACTGACTCCAAGACCACAGGAATGGTCGGAGTGGATAGAATTTGTCCGTAAATTTCACATCGAACTACGCGCGAAACACGTGAGCGTGATCCACGGTCGCGACGCTCGCCCATATCTGAAAGTGGGGGTTTATAATTTTTTTTTTACTGGTCTATTAGATTCTGGATCGGAAATTTCCATTATTAGCAAGGCGGCTTTGGATAGGCTCGGTCAGGAAATCGTATTGCATAGGGCGTTGGATTTGGACGCGATAACCACAGCAAACGGTTCATCTTCACCGGTCGCCGGTTACGTGTTACTGCCCGTCGCTTTGGGGGGTAGAACGTCCGTCGTTAAATTTTATGTAGTTCCGGGAGTAACGACGAGCCTGCTTCTGGGCATCAACTTCTGGCAGGAGTTTGACATAGCACCTGACGTGTTGTCCTTGTTGAATAGGGGATGCTCTTTCTCTGACACCGAGAAGACAGCCACTTTTGATTGTGAGATTAGGAGGATTCAACCGTTGAACGCCCTTTCAGTTCGCCAACGCGCAGAAGCCGAAGATATCATGCTGGAGTTTGAGTCCATATCTTTTGATAAGAAGGGTTTAGGTAGAACTCATCTCTTGAGCCACAGGATTGACACAGGAGGGGCAGCCCCTATAAAACAACGGTACTATGTTTTGTCCCCACAAAAACTAGCAGAGTTAAATAAACAGTTGGACGAGATGCTGCAGCTAGACGTTGTGGAACCCAGCAGTAGTGCGTGGAATAATCCTATAACAATGGCACCCAAGGCAGATGGTACGCTGAGATTTTGTTTGGATAGTAGGAAGCTGAACGCGGTTTCAAAACATGATGCATACCCTCTCCCGTACATAACGCAAATCTTAGATCAGTTGGGGAACGCGAAGTTTTTGTCTTCTATTGACCTCAAAGCAGCCTTTTGGCAGATCCCACTAGACTCTCGGGACTCAATGGAAAAAACCGCGTTTACAGTGCCAGCGCGCGGGCTGTACCACTTCAAGGTTATGTGCTTCGGCTTAACTTCTGCACCAGCTACTCAACAGCGCCTCATGGATCGTCTCTTCGGACCTGAGTTCGGCGGGAGAATTTTTATTTATTTAGATGACATTGTAATCGTTTCAGCTACGTTTGAGGAGCATACGAGGCTGCTGCGGGTTGTCTTAGATCGGCTAAGCTTCGCTGGATTAACAATTAACTTACAGAAATGCCAATTTTTTAGAAGTCAATTAAAATACCTCGGGTACGTAGTTGATGAGTTTGGTCTGAGGACAGACCCAGAAAAAATACGGGCTATTGTGGACTTCTCCGTACCGACAACTAAGAAGGAGGTTAAGAGATTTTTAGGCACCGCCTCGTACTACCGACGTTTTATTAAAAATTTCAGTAACATAGCGGGGCCGCTCAACAAATTAACTTCAACAAAAAAAGGTACGCCACCGTTCCAGTGGACAGCGGAAGCTGACCAGGCATTTGTGGAGCTAAAGAGGGCGCTGACTACGGCCCCGGTGTTAGCATGTCCGGATTTTGACAAAGACTTTGTAGTGCATTGCGATGCATCCGATTTTGGTGTAGGTGCAACATTGACGCAGAGGTTTGATGGAGGGGAGCACCCCATCGCTTATTTCAGCCGATCTCTCTTACCCGCCGAGCGGAACTACTCAGCCACGGAGAAAGAAGCGATGGCGGTGGTCAACGCCGTCGAACACTTTCGTCCTTATCTGGAGGGAGATAGGCCGTTTACGATCATCACTGATCATGCCAGCCTGAAATGGTTTTTAAACTTGAAAAACCCAACCGGTCGTCTAGAAAGATGGGGTTGTAGGTTATCCCCATATAACTTCACTATTCAACATCGGCGAGGAGTGGACAATGTAGTTCCTGATGCTCTCTCAAGATCAGTTCCGGTGGCAGCAGTGGCGCCAACGGTGCAGACTTCTGACGATTGGTATTTGAAACTTTTTAGGGGTTGTGTGGATAGGCCACAATCCATGGCAAATTATCAGGTCGAGAGCGGTCGTCTTTATCGTTTCAGAAAGGGCAAGAACAACTTAACCGATGACTTCCAGTGGAAGGAGGTAGTCCCAGTGGAGTACAGAGTGGACATCATGGTCGCGAACCATTCAACGCCTACGGCGGCACATCTAGGGGTAGATAAGACGCACAGTCGGTTGAAGCTCAGATACTTTTGGCCAGGAATGTACCAGGACGTGGTGAGTTTTGTGGCTGCTTGTGAAGTGTGTAAAGCCTATAAACATAGCAACCTGTCAAAACCCGGTCTGATGGGGGACCCAAAGGTTTGCTCACGGCCGTTTCAGTGTATTAGTGTTGATTTGGTCGGCCCCCTACCGGCTTCCAGACAGCTAAATACATTTTTGTTAGTAGTAGTATGCTGCTTCTCCAAGTATTGTTTGATTTTCCCCGTGCGGCGCGCTACAGGAAAGGTGATCGCTCAGCGCCTGGAGGACCATGTGTTTCTGGTGCATGGGGTTCCTCAGACTGTGCTCTCAGACAACGGGCCACAGCTGGTGGGTCGTGAAGTCCAGTCATTATTCGAAAAGTACAATGTGCCGCAAGTACATTTGGGCCCGGTTTATTGCCCCCAAGTAAACACGGTAGAACGATATAACAGGACCATCATGACTGCGGTCTCAAGTTTCGTAGGGTCTGACCATCGCACGTGGGATGTGAATATTCACAAGATACAGTTCGCTCTAAATACTTCCGTTAACGATGCTACTTCGTACACTCCGTTTTTTCTGGTACATGGGAGAGAGGCAGTAGCTGATGGAAATGTTTACTCGGATCCCGTTGTAGTTGATGAATTGTTGTTTGGGTCGCGAAAAGCCTCGGCGGATAGATTAGGTACCTTGAAAGATGTTTACGAGAAAGTGGGGGTAGAACTAAAAAAGGCCCACGATCGTAATGTCAAAACGTATAATAGCAAACGCCGTGATTTGTCTTTCAATGTAGGCGATATTGTTTGGAAAAGAACTTACAAACTCAGTGATGCGAGCAAACATTTTTCTGCGAAGTTATGTCCTAAGTATGAAAAATGCATCATCGTCAAGAAGTTATCGCGTTTGGTTTACGAGGTAGAGGATGAAAACGGCAAGCCATTGGGGAAGTGGCATATTAAGGATATCAAACAGAAAGACGAGGGACAGATGTCATGCGACCCACGAGTAAACCCCGTGAGTAGTGTTGTGAGTGTTGGTAATTTTCGCTCATCAGCGATCGTTGGTCCGGCTGCGTCGCCCCGTCGCGGAGTTCTGCGCAGCAATGCCCACGTAGCTGGTGAAAGATTGGGGATAAATACAGGCGCTTCGCCAAGTCACAGCGCCGCCTATAGGAGCCGAGTATTCCGCCGTAGGCCCAGATAAGCCGTTCCGGAACAACACCTGGAACGGTGATGCCAAGGAAATAGTTTCCATTGTATCATTGTTGTATGTTGTGACAGCTGTACTGTTTAGCTTGTTATTTTGTTTGGTCCCTCAAGAGTCTTCGGCCGGATCATGAGGTGGCATCATAGGTCTTTTGGTTTTGTGTGTCGTAGGCACTTCGTTTTTTTTGGTATTGTGGATGTTGGAGGGTTTGTTTTGTTGGGGGGCGGTGTTCTCGGATGGGGTCATCCGTAGGATTCCCTGCGTGAATCCTATTTTGGCTTGGGGGGTACTGTAGCGCTGGATTTTCAGTCCATTTACATAGGTTTAAACAGTTGGATTTATGAGAGGAAGATACAGGTATCGCCATCTGGCGGCAGCCTTAACAATGCTTACATTGGGGGAGCCATCTCGCTGCGCGTCGAACAGTATCGATCCAAGTGGTTACGGTGGAACGCCGCTAGAGGGCGCCACCACTCTTAGTGTTGCCCTCGTCTTTTTGTTCCCATGTTGTCGGGAAAATTTAACTACAGCTGGCGGAGTGAACAATTATTTTCAGGCGGGAATCGCTGCCGTGTACCCTAAATGTTGGTGGGGACGCGTCCTGAATGTAAGGTGCAGGAACTGACAGCGGAACGGGAGCTAGATAGAAATTTCGCCCGGCTAATTTACTGTCGCAATCGGCGACGTGAACTTGTCATGGGGGGCTTTCAGCGCGAAGGTGGTATCCCTGATGGAAAGATTGTTCGCGAAGATTTTGGTTATAAATATGTATGCGCCCCAAGCCGGTGGGAGGCTTTTTTCGACGAGAGTGCCGCGAGAGGCACACCGCTTGAGGTGGTAGAAGGAGGAACCACTGACAAGAAACCTTGGTGAGTCGAGTTGGGTTAGGAAACGTGGTTATCGACGGTTCAACCGAGGCGAGTGTCATTTTTACCAACGAAGTGGTTCCTTTCAGCCCCTTTTTGCTCCGGGGACGGAGAGAGCGTGCCGTGGTGGACGCGTAGCGGAAGGAGGTTGTTCCCACGTGTGGTGAGGTGGCTGACGCATCGGCTCGCTAAATCCAACCCTGCCGAAGACGGGATTTTGGGAGCCGCCAAGGTGACCCGTGCTGGGTGCACCCCGTGGTAGCGGGCGAGGTACATCCTGAATATATAAGGTGAGAAATTTCCATCTTCCATGGTTCGCATCGCGCGCTTACTAACCTGCCCCAGTAGATTTCTCGTTACTTCTCCATAACGCGGCCCTAGTCGCTCATCATGGTCGATTGACCTAGTCTTAGGTAACGTCGACGCAGTGATTCAACTTCCTTAGGCATTCCCTGTGGTCCAGTGGCCAAACCAAGAGGTTTTATTAAATATAATTGCATCATGGGGCTGGACCACGGCCAGGGTGATTTTGTAAATAGGTTAGTTTGTGACATTTGTTAGTGTATTGCAAACCGAATATAGATTTTCCTTGTAGTAGATTAAGGCTTATGCACCTAAGAATAGACCTTGCCCGTGTGTTTTGATAATTTTGTGTAATTTGAAGGAATATAAATTTTCCCTGCGGTAGATTAAGGCTTATGCACCTAAGAATAGACCTTGCCCGTGTGTTTTGATAATTTTGTGTAATTTGAAGGAATATAAATTTTCCCTGCGGTAGATTAAGGCCTGGGCACCTGAGAAATAGACCTTGCCCGTGTGTTTGGTTAATTTTGTGTAATTTTAAGTCGGGGAGCTCTTAATTAAGGCCCGTGGTGTACATTGTGAACTTCGGGCCAGTCGCTAAGTAGATTTTTCTCCTAATTCCAGTACATAAGATCCCGCATGGCGCCTGTACTGCCAGTGTAGCTGGTGACGCCCTGCTTGTTACTGTTACGCTGATCTTCCCTGCGGGGGGGGCAGACCTGAAGAAACAAGGGTCGAGATAAGTGTAGAATTAAGGACGTGTATTATTTAAATAGGACGGCCACTAAGAGAGAACCCCCTTGTTTTCTTTAACAAATGTTCAGGAAATAAAACTTGAGAACCAGAATCTCTTCTTTTACTGACAGGAACTAGTACCCCCAGAAAAACGAGGCTACACTACAAAGAATCTCGAATGTGTGAATACCCGAGTTATCCCACATCAGAAATTACTTTCATTGAGAAACCTTCGTTACCAACTTCGTTACACAACCCTTACTCTCCCCTTACCAAATCATCCCAACTCTATACTTTAAAAACGCGGGAACCAAAACAGAACCCTATGACGAATAGCTATTGCCTCGTCATACTGCTCTCAAAGATAAAACCAGGCGATCGGTTCAAACAATTATACGAACTGTCGTTTATAAAAGTTTCTCATATAAAGGTCTTGGGTCTTTGGTGTACGGCCCTCATCAGACATCATAGTTCAGCAAAAACATGAAAAGAAACACCGGTTAAAAACAATTCATAACACTACCGCATACATAAACCACAAACCATCAACCGGGATAAAATTGTATTATACTCCTAATGTATAATTATTTAATATCCTAATGTTCCTATCCTAATCCTATAATTATTTAATGTCCTAATGTATAATTATTTAATATCAGACGAATTCCTCAGCGCAGCACAAAGCGTTTTAAACGATTTGTGTTAACAATAACGCCCCGTGACCGTGAGTTCAGACGACGAATCAGCACATTAGACCTCCCAACGATCTCAATGACCTTGTATGGTCCTTGATACAGACGTGCCAACTTCATACATCTTACCGTTATCCGCCTTGGTACGTATAACAAAACGCGCTCGAGTAACTCGCAAAATAGCCGAGTGGCCTCCCGGGCTATAAAATTTATTTCACTCGCGGGTCAGTCTTAAAATTTTAAAAATATTTCCTACCTAATTTCCTTTCTTGACAAGGCACGCACGAAGCTATATAACGCTCTACCTCCTTATCGGCTTTCGGCATGAAATATTTCGACCGAAACCTCTTCAACGTCTTTGCGAGACCCAAATGACCTCCTGTCCACGCCTCATCATGTAATTCGTTCACTACATTTTGAAACAAAGACCTAGGCAATACTAATACCTCCCTTATTTCTCCATCTCTACGTACGCTTTTATATAATAAATTATTTCTCAAACAAAAACCGCTACGCCACGCTTCCGGACGTTCGCTCAACCGCGTTAACCATATACTACAAAATGAATCGTTCGCTTGATCCGCCTGTAACGACTCTACATTAATATTAAAAACTTCCAAACCATCATCATCAGGTTCAGAACGAGAAGAAGACTGAGGTCCTTCTGTTTCCCGTTTCCCTTCTTCCATTAGCGGATTCCTACTCAAAAAATCTGCCACTACATTGCTTTACCCCGAGCAATGAACTATCTTGAAATCCCATTCTTGTATCGCTAACGCCCATCGCGCTAACCTACCAGACATATATTTTTTCGACTGTAACCAACATAACGCGCTATGGTCTGTAACAACCTGAAAATACGATCCCCAAAGATAATGCCTATAGTGCCTTAACGCCCATACTAACCCCAGACACTCTTTCTCCGTCGTACTATATTTTTTCTCCGCATCCGTCAACTTCCTAGACGCATAGGCAACCGGACTCATTTTTTCCACGCCCTGCATCAATACTGCACCTAACGCCTCGTTAGACGCATCCACATAAACTCTCGTAGTAACCGAATAATAGGAAAGTATTGGCGCACTACACATAACCTTCTTAATATACTCGAACGAATTCTGCAATTCTTCATTCCATTGAAACTTTACCCCCTTTTTCAATAATTTAGTGAGAGGCAACGATATTCTCGCAAAATTCGATACAAATTTTCTATAATAAGAAAATAAACCTAATAATTGTTTCACATCCTTCGTAGATGTGGGAGTTGGAACCTGTTGCATAGCCTTCAGCTTTTTCTCACTAGGTTTTACTCCTTCATTCGAGATTAGATAACCCAGCATCTCAATCTCGCAAAAACCGAATTTACATTTGGATGGCTTGAAGGTCAAGTTCGCTTCTCTAAACCGTCCAAAAACTTTCTGCAACGTATCGGTAAACTCCTAGAACGTTCTACCGTACACAATTACATTGTCTACGTAAACCATAACCCCTTTAAATCTTAAATCCGCTATAACTTTATCCATCATCCGTTGGAAAACCGCTTGACTCGTTGCCAAACCGAACGGAACAACGTTAAATTCATAAAGACCCGTGGTCGTGACGAAAGCCGTTTTATGCCTACCTTCCGTAATAACCGTCTGCCAATAACCTGAATTGAGATCTAACTCCGCAAAATACTTGGCCCCGACCAAACTATCGACAATGTCTTCTATCCGCGGAATAGGATAACTATCCCTACAAATTTTCTTATTTAATTTCCGATAATCTATACAAAACCTCCATGAATCAACGGGCTTTTTAATTAACACAACGGGCGCAGCATAAGAACTAGTGGATTCCCTAATAACACCTAGTTTCAGCATCTCCGCGACCTGCTCCTCAATAATTTCCCGTTGCACCGGCGAAACGCGATACGGGTGACAATGAACCGGCTCTTCATCATAAGTCTTAATATCGACCGACACTATCGCCGACCTACCTAACTGGTCAGTTGTAAACGCAAATGTATCCGCATTCCTATCCAACAACGCCAATAATACCCGCTTTCACACATAAATCCTCATTTACGATAAACCGTTTATCTTCTACCCCTAACGCAAATTCGCACGAATCCGATAACCCCGAGAAATAAACGTAATCGCCCTTTCTTAACTCCTGAAAATCGATAGAATTTATCACGTCACGATCCTCGATAACCGTGGTTTCCCCGAAGTTCACTTGTTTCCTTCTAGAACCGTCTAGAAGGTCCGACCCTATCTTTTGTTTTGAAAGAATCCCAACGCACATGACATTTCGTTTTACCGGCGTCGTGTTTTGTTTCGTATGGAAATTATTGAAAAACGGTATTTTTCCCTGGAAAAATCACATACACGAATGAACAAAATCAATATTCATACCGTTCTTTATTAAAAAATCCACCCCTAAAATAATGCTACAATTTAAATCAGCTATTACTAAAAATTCCTGTGAAAAGCTAAAATTGTCCAAACTAAAATCTATAACACATTTCCCTACAATTTGCAGCAAACTTCCATTTACCGCCTTAACCCGTCTCTTCTCTTCTTGCATACATCTCGCACCCACTTGACCTGCCACGGCTGGGCTGATGCATGAAGCTGTAGCGCCTGTATCTAAAAGAGCTACCACATTTACTCCAGATGCATTTAATAAAACTAATGGTCTGACCTGCTGATCCGCCTCGACTGCGACGATCTTCCCCATTGGTCGTTCCGCTTCTGTGCTACGCTGCTGAGCTCGTCTGAGGCCCTCATTCCACAGGTCAGCCTGGTCACCGCTATCGGGCTCTAGCGACGACGTGTTGCAAAATCCGCTTGCCTAGGACGCAAATTATAATTATTAGTACTAGAAACATTCGGCCTGTCTCCCCCCCCCCCCCCCTCCCCCTATTGCCATGGGCCAAATTCGGTCCAAAAGTTGCCGGGTTCCTAAACACATTCACATTATCATCACTTCCCGGAATTAATTTCTCCATCTGTACCAATACCGCCCTTAGCGCCTTCTTATCTACAAAATGGCTCAACATTAATTTATTTTTAAGATGGTTTTGCAATCCTCTTAAAAATTGCGTTATAAAAATGTCATCTTTAGTAACTCTAGCCTTCCTCGCCAGGTCCCCTAAATAATGGAAGTAGTCCAACAAACTTCTTTTCTCTTGCTTGGCATTGTAGAACTTCTCTGCAAAGTCTGTGCCTCCAAATTCCTCATTAAACTTATTCACCACCTCGTCAAATGTCTGGGCACTGCCCCTAATTTCCCTAAAAAAATATAAGGCTCCACCTTTTAAATACGAAGGAAATAATAATTTTAATTCCTCCGACGGTATAAATCTCTTCCTCGATGCAGCATCTCTGAAGTCTTCTAGAAAGTCTTCAAAGGACTCCTGAGGACTCCCCGAAAAACAAGTTGACAACTCCTCCATCATGAAATAATTTCATAAAATTTTTCACAAAATGTCCGCAGCTGTAAAACAATCTTCCCACAACATTTTTCTATTTGATTCTTCACTCGCTTGGCAGGTCGAGTTAATTCCTAAATAAAAACTAAAGTACATAAATATACTTCCCAATGCACATTCGATCCTTCCTCGATTCAGCAAGGTCTGGATCGACGATCACTATCCTCTTCTATTACGCCACTTCTTATGACGTCACCGTCCATCTGAAGAGGTCTTCCTATTTCTCCGGCCCGTTTGGCGCCTCCGCCAATGTAGTGCTCCTAGCACCAATGTAGTACTCCTAGCACTAATGATGTAGTGCTTAATTGATAATTATAAATCATAACACTGGACTGGTTTGTTGTTTTTATTTGATTTATATGAATAGTTTATTTACACTTTGTATAAAAGGGATCCACAACTGGCTCGATAGCCATTACTCTAATCCTCACTATAATTTAGCTCAGTCACTGGCCGAAGCCTACGGTGAAGTGTGTCACATTGACTTCCACATCCAATCCTCTTTCTTTTTAAAATTACAAAATAAGTAACAGTGTCAAAGTGACACCCACTCTAAATAGGCCCGTATACAATATACAACCTACCTTACAATACCTAGTCTGTTAGCATGAAATAAAATAAATTCTAGGTCCCCTTTATGAATAACTATTTCACTAGCAATGTATGATATTCACGAGACTGTAATTCTACCATAAAATTGATACCGTGTTACTATAAAAATGTTACAAATAGCTTTACCTCAAAACCCACGTCAAATTCTATACATTATTTTTTTAAACAAGTGTCGGTCAGGAGTTTATTTTTTGTGGTAAGACCGCTATTTTACTTATAGTTTTTGCTGTGACATATTTATTTATTTATACAGGATCCTTAACAAAAAAATACGCAATACAGACACAGATTAGAAACTAAATAATAACAGGAATAAGCACTTTCATAATTATAAAAGATACAGCATGCAAATGCGACTATATTAGAATTGCGAAATGATCATTTGATATTTATTTATTATTAATTGATTATTATATACATTATTTTTATTTTGATTACTTAACTATTTTTAATTCGGGAAAACAAATGAGAATTTTAAAAATTGACACGAATTTCATTTACCTTACTAAAGATACTAATGATTACTAAGGATACTAAAGAATCCAGGGACAATCTAAGGAGAAAAAAGTCCAGATACAAAAGTATTACGAGACAATCTACTGCAGAAAGCGACTGTCTTATAAACGCTGATAATGGAGAAAATTCGTTTCGAGTTTACCCTGTTACCAGGCGGTGATGGAAAATCGAATGTTCACGCTATAACCTCAATTTCGACGGGTGACAATAAGGTGTACGCCCTATCATAAGAACTACGTCCTGCGGTTCTGCATGAAGACATTGTAGGGACAAACGTATTTTCTAAGGTGAAAAAAGCTTAATTAAAAGATACCAAGTACGGAAGGTATGGATCACTCTAAGCGAGGAACTCAAGAATACATACTTAGACGAGGATGGTAATCTGCAGTTTGACGGGAAATTTCTAGAAGAATTAACTAAAGAGGAGTTTGTCACAGCACAGAATAACGAAAGTGCTACAAAAATCGAAACTACATTAGAAAAACTGATAGAGAAAACACAAGAAAATAGACCGCAGAACTTGAAAAATGTTGCTCAACGGTTTATACTTGAAAAAACTACAAGTAAAAACATGAATGCGAAGCAGTGGATTACTTTCTTTGAACAAGAATGTGAACGCTTTGAAGTGAAGACCGATGAAAGAAAAATTAAAATGTTAATGCTATATATGGATAAGAGTTGTGCAGTGCAGACTGGTACAGCTCTATGGTGATAAAATTTACGATTAACGCAGCATGGTCAACTTGGAGAGATGACTTTTGCGAGACATTTGCAAACAAGGGATGGTCTCGTTACCAATGCATTGTCATTTAAATACAAAGACGGCTCATTGATTGATTATGCTATTAAAAAAGAGAATCTTTTTTATAGCATAATTTAATATAATAAAAATGAAGAACGTTCTCCATGCAAGATTTGTGAAAGATTGAATAAAGGTATACGTTGCCACCCAGAAGATACGTGCTGGTTCAAAGTAAGACAAGATAATAGAGTCTACTAGAAATATTATACACGTGAATAATACAAGAATAGAAGCCGAGTTAAATAAGATCGACCAAAAAAATGAATAACATTAATTAATTAATTAAATTCAAATTACTATTGAACGATGCATTAGAAATATATGGAGTTTATGATTCAGGTTCAAATGTTTCTCTAGTAACCTCTAAATTACTGAAACTAAAAGGAGAAGGAAATAATAAGAATGAAACAAACCTTCTATCATTAATGGTGTTAGCAAGACAAGTGGTTTGACAAATATGAAAATAAAAATATTTGATATGGAAAAATACGAAGATGTATACATAATTGATGAATAAAATTTCAACTACGACTATTTGATCGGATTAGACTTAATAAAAACATTCCAGTTAATACAAGATGAACAGTTAAATATTAAACAAAACCAAGGTAAGGAAAAGAAAGATATATGTGCAAATATAGAAACAAATAAAAATGTAAATCATTTGAAAGAAGATGAAAAGACACAAATAGATAGCCTGATTGAAAAATACAAATCAGTTTTTGCAAAGGACAAATATGATGTGGAGAAGATTAATGGATATAAAGCAAGAATAGACCTCACAGTAGACAGATATTGTAGTAAGAGACCTTATACTTATAGGTGTACGATTGAAGATAAAAAAGAAATAGAAGGAAAAATAGGAAAACTATTAGATCACGAAATGATAGAAGAATCATATAGTTCGTTTGCTGCACCTGTCACTCTTTAAAAAAGAAGATAACAAAAAGTGAAGACTATGTATAGATTTTACGGATCTGAATAAAATTGAAGTACCTCAAGCTCAAACTTTTCCATTAATAGATGATCACATAATGATCACAATTAATAGATGATGACATAAATTCAGCATTTTGGTCAATTCCTCTACGAGTTGAGGACCGGAAAAAGTCAGGATTTGTAACACAGGACGGACACTATCAATGGACATGCCTACCCTTTGGATTTAAAACATTACCAGCTATATTTCAGAGAATTCTAAGTAATATAATTTAACTTAATTTTTACCATAATTGCCTAAAAAAATATTCTAAGAACGTCAAATTTTGTATATCTAAAGTTGACCGTAATCGTCATGTAATTGTTTTGGAGCTTTTATTGTGTACCGGAATTGGGCCCCTGATTTCGAATGAATGAATGAATGAATGGTGCTTCTCCAGCCAGGGTTCTAAACCTGTTCCGGTCTTTCGGCCGGCATACCAGAGAGCACGAGTTTTGAGGGGGGGCGGAATGACCTGCTCGATAGGAGGGGAAGGAGCGTGAATTCAATCGACCGACTCTTCAGCCTGAAGCCAATATAGGATATGTGGAATGGGGAGGATATAGGATTTGGAGAGCAGCTGTTGTTTTCTTCAAGTTCATGTTTTCCTTCTATTTTCAGATATTGTTATAGGTTGAGTTTCCTGTCCTGTCGTGTTCGTTTGGGTTATCCGGTAAGGTCTCCGTTTCGCTTTCGCTGTCTGTTTCTGGAATATGGTATATTTGGCTCGATGCCTTTCTGACTTCGTCCCTGTTGTGTGCTGATTCTGTCCAGTAACTGTGTTCTTTACCGTAGTATTTGATGTCATGCTTAAGGGAATCTTTCCAGGTGTAAATGGGTCGGCCAACTTTCTTCTTCTTTGCTTCGTATTTCAATGCAGCGTGTAGTAGGTGTTTTTGTGGGCGTCGTAGAATATGTGTATAGTAACACATCCGATGGTTTTTGATTTGTTTGGTTATTGTTTTGCCCTGTAGTAAGTCATGAATTTTGTGGTGTCTTGGATAGCTTCTGGCGTTCTCAAACATGTCTCTGAGGATCAGGCGCTCATATTTTCTTAGTCTAGAACGGTTTGCTTTGGTGAGGGCTGCCGCTTTAAGTCCGTATTTTATACAAGGTGCAATAACCATTTTGTAAATCAGGCGTACTATTTTCCAGTCCATGTTGGATTTCTTTATATATGCATTAGGGCCTTGGAATTGCCTATGGCTTGCCGGCCTCTCTTCTTTATTGTGTCTCTCCTACTATGTCCTGCCATTATATATGTGCCGAGATATTTTATTTCGTCTACGGGTCGTATTGGAACTCCGTCCAATACGATCACTTGTGTGGGCGCTGGGTGTTTATGGGGTCTCTTATAAAAAAAATCGTCTTTGTTTCGTTAGTATCGAGACCTACTGTTTTTAATTGTGCTTTCCATTGCGTGACGATTTGGTCAAGGTGTTGTAAATCTTGACAAACGATGATGAGGTCATCCGCGAAGGAGAGAATAAGTGGTAAGACTATTTCTTCATCTTGGTCCAGTTTTATGTTGGGAATTTCTTCTTCCAGTGTTTTGAGGACATCATCCATTAATATTGTAAATAGTCTTGGTGACAGTGGACAGCCTTGTTTTACTCCTTTTCCTTTGTTGATCAAGTTACTTTGCTGTCCGAACCATTTGATGCAGGTCCGTTCATACATGCAGGCTTTTATTATCCTATTGGTTAAAATCTTATTGGTCCTTGAAAGGAGAATATCCTTGAGCACGTTTAGGTCTATAGTATCAAATGCTTTGGCGATATCTAGCGCCAGTACATATGTTCTGTTACCCGCGCGCCATTCTTCGTCTAATACTCTGCGTAGTGTGAAGATGTGGTCATCGGTGGATCTATTGCGGAGAAATGCTGCTTGGTAGTTCCCGAGTTCTTTTGTTATCTCGTCTAGTTTGATGAGCAGGTATGTCGCGTATCTGCGATATCCTGTATTACACATTGTTATACGGCGATAGTCATTGGTGTCTTGAGGGTTTCTGATTTTGGGGATAGGTACTTAGACCGTTTCATTCCCGGACTCCGGTATTACATTTTCTGTCCATGCTCTGTGCATTGTTTTGGTAATAACCTTTAACAGTTGTGGCGGTATTCCTTTGTACAGTTCCGGGACTACCTGATCTGTACCCGGCGCTGTTCCGTTACGCATGCGGCTGATTATCGTTTTTATGTCGGCTATTGATGGACCATTTTCTAGATAGTCAGGGTTTAATGAAGTTTCGTTAGGGATAATCATAATTTTAGGGTCTTCTGATTTCCTTAATTCCTGTTCCCAGCGTGACATTGGGATAAATCGTTGTTTTTTCCACCGTCTCGATTGAAGCTGGTGTCGTCTGTAATAGTGGTACACGATTTGCATGCGTTTGCTTGGGTGTTTTTTTCCTAGGCCTTGGCCTAGGCTCTGCATTCTCGTTTTTCTTCATTATCAATAATTTCCTCAAGACGTCGTCGGCATTCTTTGAGTTGTTTATTGATTGTTTGGTCGGTTGGTCGACGTATTTTAAGGAATTTGGCCTTTTGTAAATTTGCCAGAGCAATTCGGTGTTCCCGCGATCTAGCGGGTTTTTCGGAAAGTGTTTTTTGGGCTACTGACTTCATAACCCCTGTTGTGTTTCTAAGAGAATTGGAGGCTGGGCCTGGAAGCTATAAAATGGGCGTGAGAGAGACCCGCTTAGGACAAAGAGTCTTTGATTTTATTTTTGTTATTGTTCGTCAGCTGCCTTTCGTTAATTGCCTGTTTTCTGCAAGATGGTAAAATGATCCTTTTATGATGTGCAAGTGTTGGCTTTTACTCGCTATTTCTCAGAATATGCAGTAGGCTTGCATTATTGTTTATTTTATTTTTGTAACAGGTCAAGATGGGCTGGTTGGACCGGATGGTGGCAAATAGTTTAGTTTTGTTTTATTGTGCTTGGGTAGGTTCCTGCCTAGTTTTGTATTTTCGTATACCTATCACCTACCTATTTGTACGGGACTATGCCTATGGAATAGTTTAGAGTTGGCGTAGTAATTTGGAGCGAGAGCGGTATCTGTTTATTAAATGGTAACCAGCATTACGAAGGATGTTACCTGCCAGATATAAAGTTAGTTTTTCTGTTTTATCTGATATAGGGCTATCTTAATCGGAGCAATCTCACCAGGTTGTTGCTCAGCTAGTGAGACTCTCTGCACTGACATCACCTACTTCAGTTCACTTCATTAGTGCGTAGTAGTGAGGTCCGTGACACGGGTCGAGGTCCAGTCCCTGTAAAAGGCCCTATTGTTTATTGCTCGTTGGAATTCGTTTTTTCTTAGCTCGTTGTCCAGAGAAGGGGCTTGTTGCACAAAAAAATAACGTATTTGCTTCGCCGTTTTGCAGCTGTGTTAGTTTGAGGAATGTTTTTTGTCGTAATTTATCTCTTTTGTTTAACTTTTTCTGTCCGGTATTGTTTGGGTTTTAGTGTCCTTATTCACGTGCCTGCAGGAAGTGCATGAAAGGGCCTGATTCTTGGCGTGGGATAATACCACGACTCGTTGCGCAACTCTAGTTTCTATTGACTAAGTATTTATGATGATGTATCAAGCACCACGAATGTCTGTGATGAAAGGAAATAAGTCTGTTTCCCAGGTTGTTGCTGTTGAGAGAGCTTAATTTTATGGGTTAGATTCACTGAAGAATTACCTTAAATAATGAAGCTTCTACGTCCTATGTTATCCTTTGTGTGTCCGGAGAAAGCAATTCATTGATAAGGTTAGGTTATTGCTGAGGAGATATCCCAGTGTCATGACACACCTAATGTGCTGGATAGGGTCGGTTAATACTCCAGGATAACGGCGTGTCGTTAGGGAGTACTGTTATGTATTGCGTGAGACGTAAACTCGGGGTCTCTTCTAGTAGATTCGTCTGTGGAGATAATATATGTGGACACTGAATAGGAACGGGCTCACCAGGCAACACTCGTTGAATTGTCTCAGCTATGTACACCTATTGTCGTACACAATATTGTACACGTATTGTCACAGCAGCGTGGCGTAGCCTATTATCTGGTAGGGCGCAGCTCAGAACCTATCTAATTCACACTTTACGCACTATACTTTCACACTTGTAGCTATATTAGACACTCTCATATCACCTCGCTGATACAAAATCTCCGAAACGCGAGAAACCAGAGACAGAACAAAGGCGCGCGCCGGGTTGTAAACTATTGTTTGTTTAAATGCGTTTGCAAGATGTCGGAGGTCTATAGACACGTCCGTTCGGTCCGGCAACACAAACGCCCGGAATTGGGCCCCTGATTTCGATACAAAATTTTCCAATACCGAAAACACAGAAAAATTGGACAGTTTTTAGGAAAAATAAATTTTTATCATGAGTACATTCCAAAAAGCGCCAAAAATTTAGATCCGTTGCATAATTTACTAAGGAAGAACCAAAAATTTGTTTGGTCTGAAGAATGCCAATATACTTTTGAAATGATAAAGAAATAATTATGCACACAACCAGTCCTGGAGATTTATGATAAAGACCTAGCAATAAATATTTACACCGATGCATCGTTAGAAGGTGTTGGAGCGATACTGAAACAATCACAACCTGATGGAAAAGAAAAACCGGTGGCTTACTTTAAAAAAGAAAATGGTGCACAAAAGAAAAAGAAAGCTATATACTTGGAATGTCTTACTATCGCAGAAGCAGTAACATATTGGCCATACTGGTTAATCGGAAAATCATTCACAGTTTTTTCAGACCACAAACCACTTGTAAACATGAATTTAAAATCAAGAACTGACGAAGAATTAGGAGATATGACATACTACTTATCACAATATGATTTTACAATAAAATACTCACCTGGAAAGCAGAACTTAGAGGCGGACTGCCTAAGTAGAAATCCTGTCTTAGAATCAAATTCAAATGAGCATGAACAATTAAAAATAGTGAACTTACTTAAACTAGAAGACATAATATTAGACCAAACGAATAATGACGAATTAGAGAACAAAAAATAAAATTTTATCGAGAAGCAAAAAATATACTATAAGAAAGTAAGAAGAAGAGAAAAAATAATATTAACAGAAGAATTCAGCAAGAAATTATTAAAAAAATACATGAAAATCTGTGCCATATTGGAATTAGACAAATGCAGATGACAATTAGTCCATACTATACAGCAAAGAATTTGACAAATAATATAAAAAACGTTTGTAAATGCTGTGAAATTTGTATAAAAAACAAGTCAAGAGGACACAAAGAATATGGGTTCATGTCTCAACTAGGCCCAGCTACAAGACGTTTTGAAATAATGTCCATAGACACGATAGGTGGTTTCGGATGTTCAAGATCAACAGAGATACCTTCATTTGCTGGTAGATCATTTCACTAGACATGCTTTTATAAAAACATAAAAAACACAGAGTGCCGATGATTTTATAAAATTAGTCCAAGACATAGCAGAAGCGGAGAATATTGGTATGATTCTCACTGATCAATATCCGGGAATCAATTCGAGAGAATTCAAGACGTTCCTACAAGGCAAACAAAGTTCAAAGTTCAAAGTTCAAAGTGTTTATTAATCAACAATATCAAATTATTCAGCGTATGACATTAACTTCTGCACTGGTCAGAGACCGTCTCGCAGTAAGTTAAGATCAAAGGAATAATCTACAAACTAATTGCAGTCTAAAAATAGTTTTTTTTTTTTTAATATACCTGTTTGCAGAATGTACCAATACAAAATGGAAAAAAAGTTATTATGCCTAGGTAGCCTATGGTTAAATTATCATCGAATTGAGTTGTGTGTGTTAATGTTTGTGTATGTTGTGTGTGAGGGGTGTGTGTGTGTGGGGGGGTTGTGCGGGTTATTTGTGTATGATTGCTTAGCCCTACGACAAGGTAGTCTTGGGATCGGATACGGGACCACTAAGCAGCAGGTTTGTGTTCAAACTCACGTTTTATCACTCGTTGATACTATTTGCTCAATATCGTCGTAGGCTTTATCCATCAACCACTTCTTTAAGTACGTAGGATCACATTTGGACTCTATTGTACCTTAGATTTTGTTGAATATATGAGGACCAAGGAATGATCTAAATCGCCTAACAAATGTAGTTCTGCTCCTAGGGACTTCTACCTTTTGCTTTCGGTTAAACCTAAGGCTTCGCTCGGACTCCTTGACACTTATACCATTGTTTTTAATGAGTTTTTTAATAATACAGACGATGTAAAGCTGTCGAAAAGTAAGCAATTGTGTTTCCCTGTGCAGTTCGAATGTAGGGTATTGAAAGCCCTTAGAGAACAGGACTCTCAGTGCTGCTCTTTGTGCTCGCTCAGCTTCTATAAGATGTGTCTTTGCGGCCCCACCCCAAGCAGTTATACAGTATGTTATAATTGATTCGTCTAAAACTTTATAGATGGTTCTTCTCAAGTTTACATCCCCAATACCTCTTAGTCTTTAAAAAATAAACATTAATTTACGTAAGCGATTTGAAAGATATTCTATGTGGTTAACCCAAGACAGCCCATCATCTAATATAACACCTAAGTACTTTATGCTTTTAACAGTTTCTAAAGTAGGACAGTCACAGTCTGTCGTACCATCAGGACACGAGTGCATGCGGAGTGTAAATACATCACGCGGATTTGAGTGTTCCGTTACATGAAATTTTAAATAAGTACTTTGTTTTTGAGACATTAAGTGTAAGCAAATTTCTTTCCAGCCATTTTTTAACATTCCTCATGCCTGATTCAGCATTTTTAAAACTGTCTTCCCAGGTGTTACCAGAGAATAATAGGACTGTATCATCAGCATAAGCTAGTATTTTACATTGCTTTAGAGGTAGTTCACACAGCCCATTTACATAAAGTATGAATAGCAGAGACCCTAGCACACTACCCTGCGGAACTCCGAAATGAACTGTGGCTGGATCACTATAGTTTCCTGCTATTTTAACCATTTGAGTTCGCTCCCCCAGATAAGTTGCAAACCATTGTTGAGAAAGACCTCTGATACCAATTAACTCTGATTTCCTAAGTAACAATTTAGTAGATATGGTATCAAAAGCCTTTGCTAAGTCCAGAAATACTCCAATGCAGTGAGATGAATCGTCCAGTAACTTAGAAACATGATCCACAAGTTCATTCACCGCATCTGAGGTAGATTTGCCAGTTCTGAATCCATATTGATTATGGCTCAACAGGTTGTGTTTTTCAATGTAACTGAGTAGTCTGCGTTTCATTAATTTTTCCAAAATTTTTGAAAATGTTGGCAGAAGGGAAACTGGTCTATAGTTAGACGGGGCTTCAGTACTCCCTGTTTTATGAATTGGTACCACTATGGCTTTCTTCATGGCATCAGGGAAAACCCCTGTGCTGAAAGAGAGGTTTAAAACATGTGTCAAAGGTAACACGATAACATCCTTTATTGTTTTAACTATATTGTTGCTTACACCATCAAATCCCAGTGCTCCACTCCTCTTAAGTTCTAATATAGTAGCATTGACTTCGCTTGATGATGTTGGGCTAAGGTAAAAGGAATTTTGCATTGGTAATTTTAAATCTATTTTCTCTGAAAGATGTTTCTCCGTTAGTCCTAATTCATTCAGTGTTTTATTCGCTAGCTGTGCACCAATATTAGCGAAAAAGCTATTTACTGTATTTAAAGAGTCCTTTACTGCTTTATTGTTGAGTAGCTGTGATGATGTGTCATTTTTGTTATTGCATGGGACAGAAGCTGCTTGTTTAATCACCGACCATAGCCTACGAGGGTCATTGCGAGATTTAGCAATCTCTCCCTGTGTGAACAAGTACTTTGCCGTTTTGGTTACTCTGGTACAAATGTTTCTATAAGTCTTATAAACAGTATTATAATATTCATTCGTAGGGTGTTTTTTTTATTTAAGGTGCAGCTTGTTCTATAACATTTTAGTAGTCCTTCTGTAATCCATGATTTTTTGTTACGCTGCGTTCTTGTTAGTTTCCTCCTAGTCGTGTGTTTTTTTATTACATTTGCCACAATATCCACCAGTATTTTAGTTGCTTCATTTACATCGTTACTTTCATATAATGGTAGCCAGTCTATACTCCTAAGGTCAGCATTAACAGAGTCATAGTCTATAGTCTCTTTGAAAAGCTTTGGGATTTCAGTCGATTTTGTCGTACCTACCGATATTAATATAGGGGCATGATCTGTTATTTGAGATTCGCATACGATAGTTGTCATTTTGTACTTACTTTTTACCATTACGTGGTCTAGACATGAGTTTAGTCTAGTATGATCGGTAACATATGGTAATAAATCATACGTGGCCAAGCAACCTAAGTAATCTGTTTTGCGATTATCTTCAGAGCCCTCGAGAATATTTATATTAATATCACCATAGAGTAGGATATTTTCACAAAGTTAAACCAAATTTAATTGCTGAGTTAGTGATCCCAAAAAGAGATCCACGTCCTTGATTGAGGGTGATCTATATATTGCAAATAACTTTGTTGTATTATCTAAAGTCAAAAGTAGTCCACTGGCACCAGTTAATATAACTTCAGAAACCAAGTAGTTTAATTTACTTCTAACATAGACTACGACTCCATCAGCTTTGTTAATATGCTGAGTTGTTTGATGCGACTTATAGCTAGGGATATGAGGAACGACATCATTATTACCCAACCAACACTCTGTAAGAACAATGATATCCCAGTCAATACTCAATCTCTTCAACAGAACCAATAGGTTATTAAAGTTTTTGTTTATGCTTCGGATATTAATTTGTAAAATATTGTACTGCGCACTCGTATGCATCATTTCCCGACATTCTTCTGCTGTTTGAATAACCAGCTTGCATACTGGCATCGGTATATCTATTTCTATTGGTTGTTTATTATCCATAATTTAAGATAATAGTTATGACGATCTCCACAATAAACAGCATTCTAAACGCAGACAAAATATCGGGAGTTGCATACGAGTACCCGTACTTACCTATATAGTCCTGTATGGTGGTGCGATTAATAAACTGGTTTCGTGAGGCATCATTCGACAGTCTTGCGTAGTAATTAGTATTACTAGAGTCGGTATAGAAGTAGGTCAGCCTGCTCGTCGTGTCTTGCTCGTTCATCCTCAAAAATCCTATTCCCTTGTATTTTGTGAAATAACTGGTGGTACAGCCATAATCATCAATATGTGCATAGATCAAGGTGTGACGACAATATTGATCCGTACACACTTCAACGCTCCCGGCCATACTTTGAGTCAGATCGCAATACCTAAACTTTCTCGGTTTGAAACATAGTAAACAAAGATCTTTCCTACTTATAATCCGATAGATTAAGATAGTGCAATAGTAATCAAGTAGTGAAGTTGAGCATGATATTGTAATAGACGTGATTTTGTGATGAAGTGTGATTTGGTTATTGTTATAGTGTTTTAAGTGAAGGTGTGTGGTGGTGTATTTCTTATTGTTTTTATGTGGGTGAGTAATTCGATGATAAGCGGATAATTTAACGTGTACAAAAGTAGAAAATAAATCATTATTACATTCATTCAACTTTAGGAAACAACTTTTGCCAGTCCGAGTCAGTTTTTACTATTACATATGGGTCGCCCGTTTGTTTTCGCATCAGAATCTGACCATGTTTGGTCCACAAATAGGTAATATCATTATCCTTGGCAAATTTCTTCGACTTTTAAAACATTATTTTCTTTCTTATTGTTAGCAATTCGTTGAAGTGGATCTTATCATCAGCCTTTTCTCGCGACATGGAGGGACATATGTCTTTTAATAGGCAATTTTTCCTATTTTTAAACGATTCTAGGGCTTTGTCTCTTATGTCACAGGAGCTAAACTTGAGGATAACTTGCCCTGCACGCTTGCCCTTCTGTACTTGTGTGGTACGTTCAATATCTTTTGGATTTAGGTCGGCATGGGTGATTTTTATGAGCTGTTGTATGGTACTTTGTACTTCGTTTTTGTCCAAAACTGGCAGCCCTTTAATCTCTATGGAGTCTAGCAATTTGTTCTGCTCCCAGTCATCTTGCTGCACTTGAGTTCTAGTAAGGTCAGTTTTTAAACTGTGAACCTCAGTCTTTATATCTTCGTACTCCGTCAACTTGACCTCCAGGCAGTCTATTCTGTACTCTAACTTGGTAATGTACTCTTCATGTTTGTTAAGTGTTTCCTGAGTCTCCCTTTGTTTTTCTAGTATTTGTTGCTGCGTGTTGAGCATCTCTGTTTGCTGTGCTTGGACTGCAGCTACTGTAACCAGAATAGTAGCGACGTCTTGTTGCAGTTTGCTCAGTGTATTCCCGATGTCTATGGGAGCGCTGAAAGGCCCTGGCGACGCGGGCTCACTTGTTCCGGTCTTAGTTAGTTTATTCGTACTCACTGATAACCCTGTTCCCAGCTTCGGTGAGATGAGCACTTGTTGCACTTAAAGATTTTCAGTTTGCTTTTAACTTCTGCAATCTCTTGATCCGAAAGCTTCGTGCATTTAAAATGCAACCACTTTTCACATTTGCCTTGACACTGGCAACCGATTTTTCGCTGCACTAAGTCGTTACACACACTGCAGTTTAGCATGATTATAGCTTATAAACGTTGTTTTGCACTATGTAAAGATGTAAACTTCAAATTTATTAGCTAAAAGTAGCGTAATACTTGTAAAATACAATAAAATAAATTAAAATTGATCAGAGTAAAATTTTGTGCGACTGCAATTAGTGGCGGTAGTTTTTTTTTTTTACAAATACCTATTGTTAGCGGCTTCGGCATGCAGCCGTGGGGCGGGCAGCAGCGCGCCTATATAAAGCGAGGCGCAGACCGCGTGCGAGGCACTTGCCCAGTCGTCGTCAAATATTCAATACCTCGCCATTATTGTTGTCGCACTGTCCGATATCTTTATTCATTTTGATAATTCTTATTAGAGTCCATTTTTGTTGAAATTAAAATCAGTCAGTTTCAGTGTGTTTCTTTTTAAAAAATCATCTCGGCCTCAGGTTCCTAAAATCAGAAGTGGGATAGGATTCCTGTGATTCTATCTCACACGCCTACATAAATTTTAAATTGTACGAGTGAAAGATGTCGATTGTGAACAACGTAGCCGCCGTGAAATTAGTCGTTCACGTGAACGACATTTTAATGTGAAAAGTGAAAACAATACAAGGAGCGTACTCCTGAAGGCCAGTTGCGACAGGAAATGTCTGCAATCTTGGCTCGCCTCTGTGCGTTAAAAGACCGCAAAACAGTTGGGCCTGTGGCTCAATGCTACCCATCGTCGGCGTCTGCCCGCAAACAATGTTGGCGCGCGATCACCGCCGCCGCCAGCTTGGCGCGATGCGCCTGAACCAGCTCGATGCGAGATACTCCACTCTCCCGCACGTGCCTCGAGTCTGCGGGCCTGCTGGGTCTGTATCGGAAAGTATTCATACAAACGTGAATACTAGCGAGGTATTTATGCCGAAAAAAAAATAGTACAATTTGTGGACACGATTCGGTCGAGTGGTATCTACGATGAGATCTAACCATCATTTTTACATCTATAGTTTTCATAACATTGAGGATTTGTGTGAGAAGGTAGATCGCGCCTTATCGCAAAACAATTGGAGTGACTATGAATGATTTCGGCGATAGTACAGTGCCTTGTTACTGATCCGCACATTAGAATAGCAGCCACAGACACAAAACTACATCCAAGTAACCTAGTAGATTTTTGCTCAATCTATGTCAAGCCTAGGGTGCATAAAAATATTCCGTCTACCGTTCGTACTAGTACGTCACAAAGTATGATCGCCACGAAAGGCAAACCCGTTGCGTTTTGTAGAAGGTGCAAGTTTTCAAGATGATGATTTTCATGTGTTGTGGGACAGTCAGGACACAGGTAAGCTTCCTGTAATAAGCAATCTGGGAAGAATACATGGAGAGGTTCGAGTACTTCAATAGACAGTGGTTCTAATAAAATGTCCCTTCCTAGCGAAGGATATTGAATGTTTTGGCAGGCATGACTTAGCGAGGGTCAGGTACGGCCGAGCCATGATAAAGTTTTTATTTTGCTCAGAAAACCGAATGAATTGCTGCTTTCACTCGGCATGGAATTAATTTCAATTAGAGACCAGAACTGTAGGTTGCACGCAAAGACCTAGAAGAATTTTTCATCAAAAAACCGGTGCTTGCAATCTATGACCCTTCCTTGCCGATTGAGGTGCACACTGATGCAAGTTCTATCGGTTATGTAACTGTGCTAATGCAGGTTCATGATGGAGGACAATTTGTCAATTGTCAATTGTAAGACGGGCTGGTTTCCGCAACTCGACGACGAAAGCGCCTATTTTGCGTGTGGGTGGGAATGCGACATCATTCGAGCCAACCCAACTCCTCCAGGAACGCCAGCAGGCCCTTTACGTTACCGACTATCCCTGGAAGGTCCCTCGATTGACCGAGGTGTTTAGGCCTGTAGTCCGCTACTCCTGTGCACTCCATGAGGACGTGAGCAGCCGTTTCTTCTGCCTCCAAGCAGGCTCTGCAAAGGGGGCTGTCGGTAACACCTAGGACATATAGATGTTTATTAAAGAAACCATGGCCAGTAAGTGCTGCAGTCACCAGTCGCATGCGCGGCCTACTAAGTCGAAGTAAGGTCTTAGCCAGCCTAGCGCTAGGGGACGGCAAGGCCAGCTTAGCCTGCCTGCACTCCTCATGGTTTGTCCAAAGAGTGGCATGATCATTCCTGGTCGACTCTCTCAGAAATGAGCGTACCATCTTGAAGGGAAGAGGGATGATAGGTTCGGGACCATACGCTGTCAAGCTAGATCCTTTACGCGCCAACTCATCCGCTGCATCGTTACCTCTTGATCCGCTGTGTCCTTTTATCCATTGAAGGATTACGCGGTTATGTTGACATACCTCCATTAGTCGTTTGTGACACTCGTAGATTAGCCCTGAGTTAATAGTGTTGCTATTTAGGGCTTGTAAGACGGCCATGCTATCCGAGAGTATTCGAATGGAGGAATCTCTTACCTTTCTCGATGCTATGGCATTAGCGGCCGAGATGATGCCCATGCATTCAGCTTGAAAGACAGTATTATGGACACCCAGTGGAATGGCTATATAATATAATGGCCTTGATGTTTAGGTCCTCCGAGAAGGTGCCTGAACCAGTGCCTGCTTCAGTTTTTGAACCATCGGTAAAAATTCTGAGCTCTTTAACGTCGAGCCCCTCAACCCGATGGTCTTCATGTAACTGTATATTGTATTTTTTGTCAAAAACAAATTGTTTAGGGATTCTGTCACTGCAAGCCATAGAGATGGGAATTTTTTTGTAAACTTCCCCTAGGATGGCGGTGTGTGAGGTCCTGTTTTTTCTCCAAAGTCCTAAGGTGTTGAGTCTCACCGCAGATGACGCGGCCTCCTGCTTAATATACATCTGGAGTGGCGGAAGACACAGCATGGCCTCCATTGCTGCTGTTGGAGTAGTTCTCATACTACCTGTGATAGCCATGCAGGCCAGCCTTTGGAAGCTTTGGAGTTTGCTTACCATTGTGGTTAGTTTGGTCCTGGTCCACCACACCACAGCTCCGTAGCAGACAAGAGGACGGATCACCGTTACGTACAGCCAAAGAATGATGTTGGGAGAAAGTCCCCACTTTTTCCCCACCATTCTCAGACACTGCCAGAAAGCAATACTCGCCTTCTTTAGTTTGTTGTCGATGTGGCTACTCCAGTTGAGCTTGCTGTCCAAGGTTATGCCCAGGTACTTCACCTCAGTTGCTAGCTGGAGTTCCGTTCCAAAGAGCTTAGGTAGGGTATACCTACCAAGAGCCCTATTGTTAGTGAACATGACCATTACCGTTTTTGTTGGGTTAACCGCCAGGTCATATTCTAAACACCAGCGCTCCACGATGCGAAGAGCTGTTTGTTTAAGGTTGCATACTGTGCTCGCAAATTTACCTGTGATGAGGATTACCAAATCGTCGGCGTATCATACGGTGTAGTATCCATTAGCGTTAAGCTTGGTAATCAGGTCGTTAATGACCAGATTCCACAGAAGCGGGGAGAGTACTCCTCCCTGCGGGCATCCCCGCACTACCTCCGCCGACAGGGACTCTCCAGCTAGACGCACGATACGTTTGTTAAGCATGTTTGTGACCCAGTTGTTTACAGCTGTTGACACCCCATGCCTTGTTAGAGATGCACTTATACTGCTATGCTGCGTCTTGTCAAAGGCACCTTCTATATCAATAAAAGTTCCAAGACAGATGCATTTGTTTTGAATCGCCTCTTCAATTGTGGATACAACTACATGGAGAGCCGATTCAGTAGACTTACCCAAACTATATGCATGCTGATTCTTGTGTAAGGGTATATGTTTTAACGCTCCATCTCTCAGGTGTCTCTCGCACAAACGTTCGAGAGTCTTAAGCAAGAACGAGGTGAGACTAATCGGCCTGAAAGATTTAGCGTTAGTGTAGTCGCTCCTTCCTGGCTTCGGTATGAAAATTACGTTTACTACTCTCCACCTTTTGGGAACGTATCCGAATCTAAGACATGCTTTCATGATTCGGACCATTATATTGATGACGGGTTCCCCACCCCACTGTAGAAGTGCTGGGAAGATTCCATCTGGTCCTGCTGATTTAAAAGGTTTAAAGCTATTAATGGCCCATCTCACCTTGTCAGCAGTGATAATATTATTAGTTATGTCTAAGTGGTCGACAGCTTCATGGTGAACCTTCTCCGGCCACACAATCTCTTGAATAGTTCTACTTCCGGGAACGTGAGTTTCCAACAAGAGACTGTGTGTTTCTGTGGTGGAAGAGGTATATGTTCCATCGGGTTTTTTAAGCGACCCTAGCCTGGAGTTGCCTTGTTGAGCTAGTATTTGCCTTACCCGATTTGCTTGATCAACGGTTTCAATGTCGCTGCAGAATTTCCTCCATGAGTTGCTGCTTTTGAACCGTAGTCGTTTCTTGTACTTGGATTTGGCATCTTTGTAGTTGTCCCAATCCTCATCAGCACTGGTGTTCATCGCCCTGTTTAGCAGTCTTATGATGGAGGACACAAGCGAGTTGTTTCCTGCTACAGTAAGTTATTACAAGGTGTGGAAATAAAGTACGCTGCGAGCTCTGCAGCATTAGAGCCATTATGTTGTGGGTGTAGGCTTCACTTTGGTCACTAATTGCAACTGTCGGTGGGTCTTAAGGCCGTCCCTCCAGTGACAAGATCACTCGTCTGAGATTTGACTTTGAATAATACTTGCTCTAACCGGGAGGCTCCAACTGCATCGACAGCGTGCAACAGAGTTGCTCGATGCCAATCAGCGGTGACAGAATGAGCATGCTAATGAAGGTCGTAAGGAAACTAAGACGTTTTCTAATGGTGACTTCGTTTTTGTCTCTAAAAGTTCGCAGAGTGCTGGCAAGCTGGACACCTGCATGAGGGGCCCTTACAAGGCCGTGCAAAGCTGCCTCACTAACGCTACGAGCTTGAACTGCTGACGGGTTCCTACGGCAAATGGATCCAAGCAGCAGAGCAGCACATGGTGCTGTGGCGTGGCGAGTGGACATCAGACGCCTGTGCAGCTTTCTTCGAGGGCGTCGGCGAGCCATGGCAGATAGAGGATGCTATGACTGGGCAGCGGGTGTTCCTGGCTATATGAGACGGTGCTACCTTCTGCAGATACTGATCTGGCGTGACTTTTGTCACAGGGGCTATAGCAAGGGGAAAATTGGGCCTCTGCTAGAAGCCTGGAGGCCGTGTGCCTGGAGACTGAGTACCTGGACGCCGTGGGCCTGGAGACTGTGTACATGGAGGCCGTGGGCCTGGAGACTGAGTACCTGGAGGCCGTGGGGCCTGGAGGCTGTGAGCCTGGTTTAGTATAACATTAGCACTCAAATATGTGCTTAAGTTATGCAGTGTTGGCGAGGAGAGTGGTGTCCCGAGACGTGTGCCGCTTTCTTTGAATGTAAGAGCCCATAGATTTTTGATCCACATGGTACTGTGTCACTGTAATAGGAAAGTACATAATTGCAAACTCCCTAACATATATTGTTAATTAACCCTTTCGTAGACTTATTCTCTCACTTATATGTGACTACAGACTTACTGACTACCTATATGACAATATGTGGTGATCACTGTGCAATGTGTATCAAAATATCTAGAACGTCGACGCCCGCCTGCGTGCTGCCCCTAGTTTGTCTGTGAAGTTGGTACTACAGAACAAGCTAAACAACTGCAGAGCCACAATGCCGGTCAAACATTCAAATTTCGAACGCCGACGCCCGCCTTCGTGCCGCCTCTAGTTTGTCTGTGAAGTTGGTACTACTGAACAAGCTAAACAACTGCAGAGCCACAATGCCGGTCAAACATGCGGTTCCTGAACACATCAAAGAGAGCTTATGATATGTGTGTAGATAAACTAGTGTATGTAACTGTACATAATTAGGCATTACGTAGCAGTCACAAAACTACTATTATGTTATGTTTTACAGCCTTAAAAATTAAAATCTTTGATTACAGAAACAAAGAAACATATTTTAGTTTTATTCGTTGGAAAGACATATTTTATGTTTACAGCTATATAAGACTGTACGAGAGTCGTTAATGCAATCAACACGTATACCAGTAAAATGCCAATTTTATCAGCTATTGACAATAAATGACTCTCAAGGAATAACCCGAGAACTGGAGTCATACATAAATAATGTTTATGTGAGGCGGCCCGACGACGCGATGCCGGCGCGGCGGTCCGTCGATGGTGACAAAATAGGTACCATTTTGTTGGCGCGCAAAGACAAATCGACGGGTTTTTTTGCCGCGGCCAGAACAATCAAGCGGGTACTACTCGTACTCCAAACGCGAGTTGTAACTGGGCAACTTTTTATCTGTGTAAACGCTGAACGCAAGGTGGTAGAGAAATCGTTTCTGTACGTTTTCAATCCTATCGGAGTAAACACTGTGTCGGGGGTTCCAGATCACGCTACAGTACTCAAGCAGTGAACGTACCAGTAGTGTGTTGAATAAACGTATTTTAGTAAGAGGTTCCGTAAAGTGCTTGCTGTTGTGTATGACATATCCCAGTGTATTTAGGCTCTTGGATGAAATGTGTTCAGTATGTTAGTCGAATTACAGCCGAACATCCAACAGAACGCCTAGATCACGCTTTTTAGGTTTTGTCCCCAATGGAGTAAGTTTAGTGATTTGTTAATTTGTTACGAGTAAAATGGGCACAATAGCATTTCTCCGCGTTTAATGACATGACGTTTTTGTCACACATTTACCTATAAAAATACGTACTAACTGATTTGTTTTTGATAAAATTGCACCTAATAAATATCTTTCATCTATATATCTATTTGTTTTCTTTTCTAATCCTTATCTTAACATAGCGTCACACATTTTCCCATACGGGGTGGCAGAGACACTCATGCGCCCACGTTCAGCCAGTCATTCGATACTCTTTGTAATCATTATTATTCCTTAATTGCATGTTTTTTTTAAATTTGTTTCGAATTTTCGATCCAAAAGAACGATTCAAACGAAAAGATCGGACATCCCTTTGGTGTGGACAAACAAAGAAAAAATAAAATTTATTGCATTTTTTAAGTGTTATCACCGCTCCAAGCCCCTGTTAGGTATGTTTCACGCTCGCTATAGTAGAGTCGTTACCCCCTGCTCATTAAAGATGCAACATTTGTCTCGATAACACGTCTAGGGGTAGCACTGTTATCATTTACGAAACAATTCAACTGTATTTATTTGTGCAATACTATCTCTTAAAAACTGTGCTTTTCAGCGCAAATCTTTTTTTTTGTTTCCGAATTTACTAAGTTATTCTATCTTTTCCAAATTGATATTTTAATTTCTTCGTTATAAAGTGTGCATTTCAGCGCAAATCTTTTCTGTACTCCGGCTTAGTTTAAAATATAATTTAACTTGCTTTATCATTTGAATCATTGGACATTGATGGGACTACGGTGCCTCACACCGTAGTTCCCATAATTGGAGTTGAAGCCTGTCTGTTTCGGTCTATCTCCTATCTATTGTATGACACACAGGTGATGGCCAGGGAGATGCGTGAGCAAATCGTTGACCATGTGGTGGCTAACTGGGAAGAGTTTGCCATTATGTCCCACGATAGTAACGGGGATAATTACTCCAGTGCTACTGAATAAGGCAGTGACATATCACGCCCTTTTACTTATAGTAGTTTATGTGAGATCGAAGCGGCAGGACAACTCTTTCCGTGGGTTTTGAAGTTAACTGAAGTTAGCTGTATATAAGTTTTGGTACTGCAGGTAACCCCGTGGGACGAATTCGCTTTTCAGATGATATGTCACGTGGCCATTTTAATGCATACGTAAGTAGTGAATTGACCGCGGCAATGTCCGAGCCCGACTCTCCTTGTTCGCTTCTCCCTGTAGTCGCCAAGAAGACTACTAAGAAGTGAAGTCGAGACTAATCATCTCTTACCGTTCGACGTAAAAAAAAGTCGTGCCAGGTGCACCGACGCTACTCGAAAGCAACAATTCAAAAACGCTTCTACAAGTATGTGCAAAAAAAAACCAGCAATACACCGTGCTGCTGTGGCCAGATACCAGCAAACTCACCCTGATTTGAATAAAGAAGCTGTACCTAAGTACCGTCAGACTCACCCTGATATAAATAGAGCAGATGTAGCTAGGTAACAGCGAGCTCACCTTGAGGTGCATAGGGCGTCACAAACTCGATATGAGCAAAATAATACTCGAGTAGAAAGGAAGGACGTGCCTGGAAAACCAAGGCTCAGTACGGCTGAGCATATGATATCGATACAGAGTATGAAATCGACAGCACCGTGACCTTAGCTTCCATGAGTAACAAGTGCCGGTGGTGCAATGCTCTCAAGTGGAAGGAGGAGGCACCCGGCATGTGCTGTATGGTTGGTAAGGTGCTGCTCCAGCCTTATATACAGCTCCCCGAGCCGTATAATATATCTCTCTATATAATATATCTGCTTTCAAATGACGTTGTTCGGAGCTAAACAGATAGTTAAAGACGGTTTTATGCCTACTTTTAAAGTTCAAGGTCAGGTCACCATTTGGTTGGAAGTTTGCTTCCAGCACCTCAAAAGGAACCACAGTTTTTACAAATATATTATGTTGGCGAATATGATAGAGAAGTAAAATTGAGGTGCAGTATCTTTCCAGATGTAAAACCTGGATTAGTCAGACAATTACAGAAAATGCTACATACGTTTAATGCTTTTGTAAGAGACTTTAATGTCACAGAAGATCTCGCTAGCTGTGCAGCGTAATGGGCACGTTTGGTGCAGGCGTTTCTTGGAACGGTTTATTTTTATAGATATGTATTTTGTTTCTTAAGTTTAGTTATGACGAAGCGTTTGGCGGATTTATGTCACTGTATTTTATTGTATTTAATTTAATTGTTTCATCTAATTTGTGCAATACTAAGTAAATGTGAAAGTTTCGACGTTTGGACACAAATAAAAATATAAGAGGAGATTTATTTAATAAAACAATATTTTATTAATGAGAGACTTTAAGGCCATATACTGGACAAGGTGCCTGCAAAGTCTAAATTTATTAAAATAGTCATTAATGCTGAGAGGCCACTGCACCGTCACAGGGGTCGTTTCAATGCTCCAACATCAAATGAGGTGGCTTTAGTAATGGTTGGTCAGCAATTTGAGAAACGAAACGTTATCCTTGAACGCCACGATATCTCCTTACATCGCATTAGTGAGATCCACCGTTCATACGACGCCCTGCAGTATCCGCTTTTGTTTTGCCGTGGTGAAGATGGGTTCCCTATTTCTGCACCACAGCGTGATTCTGAGACCAAGTTAAAACTTAAAAAGTAAAAAAAAGCAAATTTTTATTCTTTTCGTATTATGATAAGACCGGTAGAAGTCAATCACCTGGTGTATTTCCGTTCCCTTTTTAGTTAGTTTTTGGTTGACATGTACGCCAAAATAAAGACGGAAAGGTAGAACTATATCAGGAACAATTAGGTGTAGCTGAGGGCTGACAGTTACATACACTTGCGGGATGCCATAGGGAGGCAGGACGTGGATCTTTTACTGCGTACACAAGACGACATAAGTGCGCCAATGCGGTCGTCCTTACCTTTTTATCACATTTACGTGTGGTGTGATGGAAAGACCTCACAGATATACTTTTACCAGACCCAGAGCAAGACCCACTCCTCTACGATATTGTGAAGGCTAATATGATACATGGCCCTCGCGATAGTTAGCGATGAAAAATAGTAGTTATAGTAAGAGATACCCTCGACCACTTCTTAAGGACACCCAGACAGGAGACGATGGATATCCGCAATATAGGACGAGGTCTCCAACTGACGGTGGTCACGAAATAAAAATTAACGAACTTGAGTTGGACAACCGCTGGGTGGGGCCTTACAATCCTGTCCTGTCAGCACGTACTTTCAATACTCATATTAATGAGGGGTACTGCAACTTTGTCAAATCTATCAAATATATTTGTAATTGCGTGAACAAGGGTAGTGATCAAGCTGCTTTACGCTGGAGAATGAGAAAGATGAGATGAAAATGTACAGCCGGTACATAAGCAGTTCCAAAGCAGTTTGGAGGGTCTTAACCTTTGCCATTCATCAAAGGTTCCCCCCTGTCTTACATCTTGCTGTTCATCTTGAAAATGGTCAGCGTGTATACTTCACCTCTAATAATAATAATAGAACTGAAGACTCAATGGAAACTCAACACAGTACTAATAATACTGATCATAATATCAACAACTGGAATCATACCGAAGACTCTCAACGATAGCCTTAAGTTGCTAAATATGAAACCATCCGCCTTCATCGTGCTGCAAAAAGCCGTGATTCTTAATACGTGTAGGATAGTTCGAAAATGTTTAGTAAACTCATAGATCCTTAGCACTTGGCTACGGCCCGTGCTAAGGACTAACTGTAACCTCCTAGAAGAGTGAGAACTACCCACTACTGCCTTTCTACTACACTACTGGCAATAGTAATCATATCGTAGACAGAGAAACACTCATTGAACCACTAGCTCACTGGAAACAGTATCGGACGTCGAATAGACTGTCATAATCGACAAAACGAATGGCCGTGAAACTCGTGCTCATCAGGCTGGAAAATTAGTCAACAAAATAATACAAATTTATAACTATGTACAGATGTAGTGAATAATCCTTTCCTATCGGCAAAACTCGGAACAACGATAACACCCGAATGGTGCCGATGTGTCTATGAATTACTGTATTATTAAATTACGTGTAGGTATCAAATAAATCGCATACTTCATTTATCAATGTCAAATGTCAAATTGCCCGTTTGACGTATATTACACTGAGATGTTAAAACCACCACGATTCTATCATATAAAGAATTCGTTAGGTAAACAAAAATATAACTAGTTACTGAAGACGTTTTATTTCAATAAAACGCACTGATAAAAACCAAACTGTTTACTGTTCGTTGAGAAATTCCACTGGCCTCCGAAACTCGTTTTTGGACTTTACAAAAGTAAGCAGTATAGTTGGTATGTTTGAATTTATCATTTTCAGTTAAGAAATATAAATAAATATTGAAAATAACTTCGCAGGCTTGCCGATCTAAACGTTTCCCTTTTCTTAGTGCTTTCGGCATGTCTGTTATAAATTGTTAATGTGGATCGAATAAAATCAATGTTTATTATTTACAAAAATGACAGACAAGAGTGAAATGTAAAGTCAAAAAATAAAATATATAGGTGGCCTGCATTAATACACGAGTCCATGAAGTTTATCACAAAATCTAACATAAATATCAACAAAATATTTCTGTGGTATTAACTACTCTATATAGATACTTCCTCTTGCAATGCGACCGTTCCCTACGTTGTCTCGATGGGTACTGAGTGCGAGTGAAGTAGTAAGACAAAAACGAACATTTCCGAGAAAATACGAAAGGAAAGGATTATTCACTACATCTGTACCTAGCTACATTGTTATCCCTAATTATGTATTACGCATAAACTCAACATCTTACAATTTGCTGCAGTTGTTAGTAAGAGTAGGGTCATTGTGCCAGTTGGCAGCCAGGTGCTAGTTGGCAGCCATTTGGCAGACATATGAAAACGCAAAAAATTTCGGGTGGTCGGATAATTGACATGATGAATCAAATATATTTTCTCCTTTATTTTTGCTCTGACTATAAGGTTCATGGTTGTCCACCTGTTTTAACATTTGGGGATTTATTATTCCTTCACTGTTAGTTTATGGCCGCCAGTATATTATTTAATCCTGTGAAAAATGTCCACGTGGTCGCAATCTAACTGGTTGTCACTATGAGGGGTCAGTTTGCGACCGTATCCAAAATATATGGAAATTAGATGGACGACAACTGAACAGAGATTTTGCGGCCGTACATTTTTATCATTTCCATAACACTAATATATCATTCCAGTCAAAATAGTCATTGGAAGTTGCATGAATTCGCATTAATCTGAAAATACACTTATCAAAAGCCTTCACCAAGCCCGCTAAACTAAAAAAGTTACTCAAAGTCAAAGGTGAATACATCGGTTTTTTGCATTTTTCAGGTAATCGGAATATTTTATCAAAAAACAGTTACAACAAAATTTGTAAATCATAATACAATAAATAAATACAAAAAATATTTTCACACTTTTTCCTGATAATCAATGTGATATCGCGAATCTATAAGTCAAACTGAGTCGTATTTTAACAGACAGAAAGGAAACTTTAATTTGGTATTTGTATGAATGTGTCCCGATTTCTCCAAGACGAATGGATCAATTATTTTTTATTTTTTTATGTTTACCTTTCAATTGATCTTCAAGTGATCTTACACACACACACACACACACACACACACACACTCATATACACGCCTTCACAACACAGTTATACTCCTCACATTACACTTTATCATGTATATATTTATATTACATACTTCCATTCATTAATGTACTTATTATTCTTATTTTTAACTGACTTGTAATTCTATAAGTAGGTCACTTTTCTTTCTTGGGTTAGTTTCTTTATTCTTATTGCTAAGTTTTTCTTCTACTTTTTTCTGTATCTTCTGTGGATATCTGTAACTGGGTTTATTCTTGTAATGTTTAATATTGTAACTTATTTATATTATTTGCTGTTGATGTCCCAAATACAGTAAAATAAAATAAATAAAATTATGGTCCTATTGGCATCAGGTCAGGATCTATTGACATCAGGTCAGGATCTGATAAAGGAATGCTGGAGAAATCGAAGGAACTCTTCAAATATTAAAGGCGTCTGTAAAGCGATTTTTTGTTTTCATAGTAACTCGAGCTTTCACTCTCGCGACGCATCATTTTGTGAATTGGAACTGATGATGAAGACCACAGATGACCACTGGAACCGCACAATACTATACTAGCTATCCCAGACATTGCGAGAGCATAAGTGATTACATCACTAGACCACGGAAGCTCTTAGATACGTTTATATTCCTTTAATTTGACTAAGTATAAGACCTTGCTTTATGGCAAATTTCATGATCCTAGGTCAACCGGAAGTACTCTGTCGGTTTTGATTCCCTTGCGAGTATCAAACAACTTCAGCAAATTCGGCACATGAACTTATGAAACACGGCCTTACTTTTGGATTGCATGGACCTAGAAGTTTGTATTTGCCGTAGCTCTAAGGGCAATAGACGTGAGTATTTGATATCAATTTCAATTTGATTTGAGATCTGAGTGGCGTTTGTGTTGCCGGACCGAACGGACGTGTCCCCCCGAGACCTCCCAAACGCATTTAAACAAACAATAGTTTTTATCCCCGGCGCGCGCCTTTTGTTCTGCCTCCGGAGGCCCGAAAACGAGCCTGGCTTATAGGCTGGCTTATACCGCGTGTTGCTGTAAGGGTTACCTGGGGAATGTGCGCGATCCATCTAGGCACCCCATCTGTGCAATACCACGCATTTCAGTGATTGTGATGATACTAGAGCGGTCAAGTGTAATGAATGCCCAGAGAACTGCGCGATACTCTTAGGCATCCCATCTGTGCAAGCCCTAGAATTTATTCTAGGCCAGGTGCACGTCTGAGCCACGCAGCGACAGGCCGGCAGCGAGCGACGCCTACGCAACACACCCTCAACGCTACTGCCTCCACCACCACCGCCGCTAAACACACCAACCTGGTGAGATCATTCCGATTAGGACATCATTGATAGTGATTACCTACCTCTAACTTTATTTCTCTCAGGACCACTCGCCGCCTGACAATAATAAACCACCACTTACCGCGGCCGCGGTCGCCCCTATTGGCTAAGGCATAATCACATTTATAGGTGCGTCATAGGCAGGATATAACAATTCCCTACCTACGCAATATCAAAATCAACTAATAAAACATTATTATAGCTACATATACTTATATTGCTTTGCCTGAAAATTAATTCGAGATAATTCCCCTCGAGATTTATTTTCTCCTCATCTTCGAAAGACCATTCAAAACAGTCATTAACAATAACCATCCACTAAACCCTGAAACTCTGTGAATACCCAAAACTTAACAAACCTAGAATTATTTTTATGTAGCTAAACTGCAAATATACTAAACCCGACAATAAACAAAAACTAAACAAGTGCATGCCATAAAAAGGCCATCTCACCAAACTCTCAGAAACTAGACAAAACAATTGACTGCTATTTAGGAACAATTGAAAAAGCTTCGAAGCACAAAAGGCTCACAACGTTCCCTCACACATCTGGCACCCATTCTATGGTGTCAGCCCATCTTGGAAATAACGGGAAACATTAGAATAAAAATAGATCGTAAAAAGCCAAACAGCGTCTCATCATACCGGCCGTACACCTCTTAGAAACATCCCACACACACACATTCATATTAGCTAAAATACCACGAGGCTTTCTCCTGTAGTAATATCTCACAATGGAAACTCTACCAATGCGCAGAGATGGAAACTGCCTGTTCCATGCAATTGCAGACCAAATCAACCATCTGTTTGGAGCGACATTCAACCATACCCACATCAGAAGCGACTTAGCTAGATACGTGGAAGCTAACAGCAATTATCCACGCATCAAACTTGCGATCGACGCTCCAAACGCAGAAGCTTTCACTGAGTACATAAAAAATCTCCACATACAGGGCACGTGGGGAGGTGAAGAAATTATCATAGCAGCCGCGGAGTTCTACGTAATAAGTGTAGCGATCCATCAACAAAATGGCCCATCAATCGTATATAGCCCCCAACAAGAATATAACTCAGTCGGAACTATCAACTTGACCTTTTCCGACAGCCACTACGACAGCGCATACATAATAGAGCCCCAAAACGTAATCAACAACCTATCAACAACCAGTCAAATCTACATCGCAGCATCTCACTTTTCCCATACCAAAATACAGCGCGACTACCAAAGTACCCTCAAGTTCCACCCGCCCCAAAAACAGATAATATGATAGCGGTAAATCTAAACACCTTCCCCCGGCCTACCCAAAATGCACAACTCAAGATAAGATGACCAATGACTTTGATACTTACACGCCACAAACACATGCATCCCCCTCCGCCGGGTCAGATACAACCGGGTACTTCATCTTTAGGGCCTTGTTCACGGACTGAACCTCGACCCGAGTCACGGACCTAACTAATATGCACTAATGAAGTGAATTGAAGTAGGTGATATCAGTGCAATGAGTCTCACTAGCTGAGCAACAACCTGGTGAGATCGCTGCGATTATGATAGCCCTAACTCAGATCAAAAGGCAAAACGAACTCTCTATCTGGCAGGTAACCCCCTTCGTAATGCTAAATAAACCATTTCATAAACAGATACCACGCTCGCTTCAAATTACTACGCCAACTCCAAACTATTCCACAGGCACAGTGCCGTACTAGTAGGTAGGAGATAGGTATACCTAAATACAAAACTAGGCAGGAACCTACCCAATAACAGTAAAACAAAACTTAACCATTTCTAACTTTCTCCGGTCCGACAAGCCCACAAAAATAAAACAATAATGCAAGCCCGTCTACTACATAACTGCATATTCTGAGAAATAGCGAGAAACAGCCAACAATTGCACATCATAAAAGGATCATTTCACCATCTTCCAGAAAACAGGCAATTAACAAAAGACTTCCACTGATGAACAATAACAACAATAAAATCGGAGACTTTTTGTCCTAAGCGGCTCTCTACCGAGAATAAGGGCGCACGAAGATACGCACAAACTTTGACAATCGCAACCCGTACGATCTGTTAATCGTAGACAAAGGTAGTTCAAATAAATCACGCTATCTCTAAGTTCTTTCTTTCAACAACATCCCAAGAAGATAACCTAATGGAAGCCTTACCAACGCTAAGATGGTAACTACCTATTCACCGCAATTGCTGACCAAATTAATCACCTATGTCAATTAACATGCAACCACACTCACATTCGTAAGGACCTAGTTAAATATGTAGAAGAAAACGGCGATGAACAGAACAAAGCTCGCAATCATTGAGCCTGAAATCCTTAACAACTCAACACTGAAAATCTACGCAATTACGGTACTTGGGCTGGAGAGGAGATTATAATACCAGCTGCCGAATACTTTCTACTTAACGCAACAATCCACCAGCAAAATACACCATCGCTCACATTCACGCCCAAGAATCAAGCGGATGCAGTGAAATCTATCAACCTCAACGTCACAGGACACCACTACGACAGCGTTTACTTGCTTGAATCGCCAAATTTACCCACGGATCAAGCAACCGATAACCAAACTGATAACACCATACTTTCCCCGATACTTAATGCAACACCCATGACCTCCTCAGGGTCAACCATAACATCAACAGAAGACATCCCAGACAACACCGGATATACGATGATACGAAACAGCCCCATATTTAAACCACAGTCGTATGCGCATTGCTACTTGGAAGGTTAGAGGATGCGCCGAAATAACTAAAAGACTCAACATTGACGCGGAATTGACTAACAAAAATATACACATAGCCTATATACAGGAAACAAACATGATACATATGTCAAAACACTATCTCTGGTATCTGTATGCTCGCATCGGACAAGACGCTATAAAGAAATACAGGAAAAAGGGAATTATAGGAACAAACCTCCTTCACAATATTGCACACAAATATTTTAAAAGTTACTTTGATATGTTTCTTAAAAGAAAAAAGAGTCGGGCTGTCTCTTATAGTGCAAAGAGGTGCGTTCCAGAGTCGGACCGCCCGCCCGCAACCTGACAGAGCGTTTATACGCAGCGCTGCTATGCCGCGGAGTAGCTAAAAGTGAATAATTAAATATCATCGGAGAACTGCTCATGGCAAACTTAAAAGTAGAAAGATGAAAATTCTTATAAGAGACCCCATAAACAACCAGTGAATTGGACGTAGTTCCAATACGAACCGTAGACGAAATCAAATATCTCGGCACATATATTACGGCAGGACATAGGACACAATAAAAAAGAGGTGCCGGCAAGCCATATGCAATTCCAAGGCCCTAATGCATTTTATAAAGAAATCCAACATGGACTGAAATATAGTGCGCCTGATTTACAAAATGGTCATTGCACTGTTTATAAAATACGGACAAAAAGCGGCAACCCTCACTAAAGCAAACAGTTGACAGTCAGTATATGAACGCCTGATCCTCAGAGACACGTTTGAGAACGCCAGAGGCTATCCAAGATACCACAAAATTCATGACTGACTACAGGGCAAAACGATAACCAAACGAATCTAAAACCACCGGATGTGTTACTATACATATTCTGCGACGCCCACAACAGCACTTACTACACGCTCCATTCAAATACGAAGCAGGGAAGAAGAAAGTCGGCCGACTTATATACACCTGGAAAGATTTCCTTAAGCATGACATCAAATACTACGGTGAAGAACACAGTTACTGGACAGAATCATCACACAACAGGGACGAAGTCAGGATGGCCTAGAGGCAAATATACCGTATCCCAGAAACAGACAGCAAAAGCGAAACTGGGAACTTACCGGATAACCCAAACGAACACGACTCAGGAAACTCAACTATTAACAATAACTGAAAATAGAAGGAAAACAAGAACTTGAAGAAAATAACAGCTGCTCTCCAAATCCCACATCCTCCCCATTCCACATATCCTATATTGGCTTCAGGCTGAAGAGTCGGTCGATTGAATTCACTATCCTTCCCTTCCTACAGAGCAGGTCATTCCGCCCCCCCTCAAAACTTGTGCCCTCTGGTATGCCGGCCGAAAGACCGGAACAGGTTTAGAACCCTGGCTGGAGAAGCACCATTCATTCGATTTCAATTTGATTTGAGATCTGATCTGAGAAAATGTGTTATGACATACGGACAGACAGACGGACAACAAAGTGATCCTATAAGAACCCCAAAAATAGCGATTGGTTTCAGGAAACAACAGACGGTCGCGGTTAACTGAGCGAAGATGTCTGTTGTGTGTGCCCCATACAAACACCCTCAGGCATTCGTGGAAGAGTTGTTAATTTAAAACAAAATGTTTGTATCAAAGTAATCTCATTCTTTTATTGTACAAAAATACACACCAAACATAAATATAAACCTTATTTTATACATAAACAAGCATTTTAGGTATCAATTATATCAGTCTTTGGATCACCTAATCGTCAAACAGTTTTTAAAATGGTAGAACAAAGTTTAACAACAACATCCAATTCATTAGAACTTGAAGTAAATATTATATTGCGCATTGCCGGTTACTAGATGGTATCTGAATAAAAATGTGACACATGTAAAGTGACATCTTGACCAATGCTAAGCAGGATAAGCACGCGACAGGACAATCAAGGCTTTATAGCCCTACGTGCAAAAATGTCGGCGTGCGATGGCTGTGCCTAAGTAATATTTGGAACAGTGGCGACATCTGTTGGCCGTTCATCGAATTCATTCAAATAAAGTTAAAATTACATCACAGGTCCAGGATCTTGAAGAAGTACTCCACCTCCAGTAGCCCGTCTTCCGGCAGGTCACTGCAGTGTATCGCGTTGCGCACCTTTGTGACTCCGAGTTGCGCGCGCAGGGTATTCGGCCGGAGTAGACGCGCGATCTCCTGCCATACAATACATAGTTATCTATACTTGTGGCTTATAGTGGTTATATATTATGCTAGTGGCTCTGTGTGCTGTAGACCTTGCAAGCGAAACAGGAAAATTGCGTTTTTTTTTTTCATTAATTGTTACCCCTTTTACCAAATAGACACTCGGTGTTCCGTGTTGTGTACATTTTCGATTTCGCAAGCAATACTGTGGTGAAGCTTGTCTGCGAGGAGTGAGCATATTATTATTATTATTATTAAAAACAGCCTTACACTGTCTTACATCTATGTGTCTTAGGAAAAAAAACAATGGTTGAAAATAAATGTAACATGATGTTGTTATGACAACCCTGGTATTTTATTTCCTGCCCGCCTGCTAAGCAGTTACCCTGTCGATACCAACGTAATGTTGTGTGAACACATTCTTGCGAGGGAGTGACAAAGACAAGTATGATAGGTCAATGATCGACAAAAGCGAATCATAAAGAAACACATGAAAAAAGAAAGAAAAATTAAAACATCATCATTTGGTTTTCAATATAAGCCGACAAAAATCCAACATTAACCGAAACGCATCGGCTTGTGTGCAGTCTAGCGGGTTAAAGATGAAATCACTTATCTCAAACGAACATTATTTTGGACATTAGCCGATGCTCGAAACTAATCAGGTCAGGTCATAAGTTCTGTCACACAATAAAAACTTTTGAATTTAGAACGCTGGCCACAAAAAAGTTTATTGAATTCGAATTTCGAATTTTTCATGAAAATAAAAATGTGTACTTTTTAGAATTTTCCTCATTTTTAAATATGGAGTGGACACTTAAAGACCGTGTCGCAGTTATTGCGTTGCATCGTTGCGGTTACGCGCCAATTCAGATTTTCGAATTACTGAAAATTTTGAATATAACCAAAAGATTCGTTTATCGTACCATAAAACGATACAATGAAGACTTTAGTGTAGATGACAGGTCAAGAAGTGGTCGCCCTCGCTCTGTTAGGACTCCAGCAGTGATAAAAGCTATGAAGGCGCGAATTCAAAGAAATCCCATACGTAAGCAGAAACTGTTGGCCCTTCAGATGGGGTTAAGCAGGACCACGGTGAAAGGGGTGATAAATGAAGACTTAGGGCTTAGGGCATATCGAAGAAAAACAGGACATCGTTTGGACGCTCGTTTAATGGACCTGAGACTGAAGAGATGCCGCGCTTTGTTGAAGCGGTACGCGGGAAAAAAGCATCGGGAAATTCTTTTTTCGGATGAAAAAATTTTCACTGTGGAAGAGAGCTACAACAAACAAAATGATAAGGTGTACGCACTCAGCAGTGAAGAAGCGAGCAACCGTATTCCGCGTGTCCAACGAGGTCATTTTCCATCCTCGCTCATGGTTTGGTTGGGAGTCTCTTATTGGGGCTTAACTGAGGTAAGTACATTTTTGTGAGAAAGGCGTAAAAACGAATGCAGTTGTGTATCAAAATACAGTCCTCAAGAACCTTGTGGAACCTGTTTCTCATACCATGTTTAATAACAGGCACTGGGTATTCCAACAAGATTCTGCGCCAGCTCATAGAGCGAAAAGCACACAAGACTGGCTGGCGGCACGTGAAATCGACTTCATCCAGCACGAAGACTGGCCCTCCTCCAGTCCAGATTTGAGTCCGTTAGATTACAAGATATGGCAACACTTGGAGAAAAAGGCCTGCTCAAAGCCTCATCCTGATTTGGAGTCACTCAAGGCATCCTTGATTAAGGCAGCCGCCGATATTGACATGGACCTCGTTCGTGCTGCGATAGACGACTGGCCGCGCAGAATAAAGGCCTGTATTCAAAATCGCGGGGGTCATTTTGAATAAACTTTATTACCATAAGAATCTATGTTTTATTAAGTTCATTTTGCTATATAAATGTTTACATAAATAATAAACATGTCTAAATTATTTCATATTGCACATGTGACAGAACTTATGACCTGACTATGTAATTCACATCTATCTTTAGCCGTAACATTGTTAGCTTTTGTTGTTAACCACGAAACCCGCAAACGGCTGGACCTATTTGGATTAACTTTTTTTTAAACGATTCATTGGAGTCTGAGAAAGATTCTTACGGAGAGAAACATTTGAAAAAGCAAAAGGGAACATTTTATAGATAGCGTTGGTAACAGTCCTATAGGTATTGACAGAATGTCGTACTGTCAGGTCACCTATTAGTTAAATAATTAAACAGACGCCATCATTACCATTAGGTTTATTTGGGTTTTTCCCGACTAGACTTTAGAAGGGCCGTTCTCGTTGACTAGGGCTTTCGTGATTTTTACTCACGACGCACACTGAATCGTCAAGAACATGCTAGCTGGACAAAAGTCACCTCCTAATTTCCAAGAATTAGTGGTCACATGTCATTAACAACACCCCAGAGGGAACATTTCCAAGAATTGTTTGTTTCAAAGTACGGATGTCATTAAGTAATGACAGGTAAAAGGGTGAGTGTTAGATTTTGTATTCGATTAATTCTCGTCACTTGCAATTTTGCTACACGATCGAAAGGGTCTCATGAGTTATTTTGTGAAAAACCAAAAGTGTTGTGCTATGGATTATGTTGCTGAAGGTATGTAGATTATGTTATCATATTCAAACCTTTCCTAAATGTCTGTTTTGTGTCCTTTTTAACTGTCTAAAGTTTAGTCTGAAAAAAGCGTAATTTTTTACCTTTTTAAAAGTTTAAAGGACCATATCTTTTTGTATCCACGTGCACCCGGGTATTTTTTTTTATATTACTTAGACATAACCCTAAGCTTTAATTTAAGATAAAATTTCATTGCGCGATCTCGGTACATCATTTTTATTTTTATTTTTTTTTCAGAACACGTTCTCACTGTCTCGAAAATTGACTTTTTCGAGGAATGGGTGAAACACCATAAAGAAAACCGGAATTCGCGGATTTTCGACTTTTTGTCTACGAGGATTGACCTCTCGAATATCACCGAAGAGTCACGTCGAGAAATACACCTCAAAATCGCATCATATTCGAATAAGATAGTGGAAAAATGGGCCTCATCAGGACGTCATCAAGATCTTTTCTTAACTAACAATAAAAGTTGGTTAGAAGGTGCTGACTTTCAGTTCAAGGTTCATGTGATCAGCCCAAAGGCGTCCAGCTCATCAATCACCGAGAAACGCACCCCGGGAAGGCCAAAAAGCAGCTTTGAAGACGCTTCACACAAGACGAAGAAACGGCGTGTTGAAGAAGCTGTGAACAAGTGGACTGCTGAGGAGTTGGCGATTGCTGCTGAGGTCGCAAGCAGAGCGGAGGGGAAGAGAAGCATCGCAAAAGCAATAAAACGTGCAAGTGATGGTGAAACCTCTAAAGCTACTTCGTGCCCCGATGGTAGGCAGTTGTTTACCAATGAAGCTTGGGCTTATTACTTTGACTCCAAGGGGAATAGTCATACCTATAAGACGGCGAGGAAGTGGTCAATGAAGGCGGGACATAACACGTTTCCATCGTGGCATAGCATGCGTAAGTCAATTAATAGTTCTTTTCCTTCGGCGGAGCACATTCCTGTGACGGAAACGCGTGTCGATTGTAAGTTGCAACCTCTTTTGGATAAGATAACGGAGAGATTGCTTATGGCACAAAGTGAAGTCATTAGGAGTGTGCTCCCTAGATCATCATTCACGTTGATAAGCAAGTGGGGTTGTGACGACAGTTCTGGCCATAGCACTTATAAACAGAAATTTAAGGCCACTGATGAGTTCCTATTTGTGTATTCGTTTGTTCCTTTGAGGTTGTATGATGGCGACCTCATTATTTGGCAAAACCCCCGTCCATCTTCAACTATGTACTGCAGACCCATCAAATTCATCTTCTCAAAGGAATCAACGGAGCTTACACAAATAGAAACAAACAAAGTGCTGGAAGAGGTTTCTCAGTTGGTTCCAACATTGTTTTCAGTCGGAGACGTTCAAATTTCTGTGAAAAACAATTTTATCTTAACTAAGGTCTATGGGAAAGTATGTAACGCGTTAACGGACACACGTTCAGCACAAACGTGTTACATATGTAAAGCCACGCCGAAAACGATGAATGATGAAGTGAAAGGTTATGATGGTCAGCAAGGAAACTTTGGTTTTGGGTTTTCCACTCTGCATGCCTGGATTCGCAGTTTTGAGTGTTTGTTGCACATAAGTTATCGTCTGGACATCAAGAAATGGCAAGCCAGGGGTGAAGACGATAAGTTAAGTGTAAAAAACCGCGCAGAGGCAATAAAGAAAATGTTCAAAATGGAAGGTTTGATTGTGGACCAACCAAAACCAGGGTTCGGAAATACAAATGATGGAAACACCGCGCGTAGAATTTTGATAACGCGGATCTGAGTGCAGGGATTACAGGGTTAGATGCTAATCTCATTAAAAAGTTTAATATAATATTAAGAACATTATCATCTGGCTATGATATCGATTTGGTTAAATTTGAAAACCTTTGTGTGGAAACGCGGAAACTCTACTTAAGTCTGTATTCGTGGTACTTCATGCCTGCCACTGTGCATAAGATCCTTATGCACAATACTGAGGTAATAAAGACCTCGTTACTTCCGATTGGGCAGTTCTCCGAAGAAGCCCAAGAAGCGAGAAACAAAGACATACGCCGTGTACGGCTGCATAATACTCGCAAAACGTCACGTATTGCCACGAATACAGACTTGATCCACATTCTTTTGGCATCGTCTGACCCTTTAATCAACTCACTCAGAGACGTTCGTAGAAAAAAACCCGAACAGTTAATGCCTGAAGTCTGTGACTTAATTATCCCGCCTTCAGTGGCCATTTCGCCACCTTGTAATTTAATTAGAAATAATTTAGATTATACAGAATCCGACTCGTCTGAGGGTGAAGAAGAATGACTTTTGTATTGTTATGTGTAAATAAATCGATTTAGTGTAGTTTTGCATCAATTATTTAATGAAATAGGTTTTTATTATGATCCTTTTAATTTAAGTTACAGTTATAATATTGTAAATATCGTTGATTTTGTGCATTGTAATTATTCAATTTATTTTTCTTTATATATTTCCAAAACGTGGGTATTTCTTTTGAATAAATATGTATTTTTTATAATATTTTTTTGTTATTTATTTTTTATATCCCCCTAAAATTGCGGGATAGTCTCGAATCCTACTAGTAACAACAATTAACTGCTATTCAAGCTAAAATAAGCCATTAGAAATCAAAAAATAATTTTCTCCAGCTAGCATGTTCTAGACGAATCAGTGTGCGACGGATGGAACGCAACGGAGGCGTTTATGGTTAGAGATTGTTTGCATATGAGTGTTTGTATGTCCGTAACCATTTTCCTGGAAAACTACTGGATCGATTTCAATGCGGCTTTTTGTATTAAACAGCTATAATTTCAGAGCAGATTTTTAGATATGTCCGATATTACTTCATCGAAAACAAAGGTTCTTTCCGAACATAGTGTTAGTGATGTGGTATTGGCGACGAAGCTGAGCCGAAGAGGAGGCATCTGCTCTCTGAAGAGGTGCTGAAGTTTGACAAATTGGAGAGGCTGCGAGGTGGGCAATTTAGTAGTTTCACAAAACTGATAGAAAATCTGAATCGGGACACTCCACATCCTAGGTAGGCTTTTTTATTTCCTTTCCCCCACTCCCATAGGCCGCTAGTAAGATAATTTTCATTTTTGATGAATATGGTCACACACCGACTAGGTCGATGAACCTCCCTTAGTCTTTAAGTGAGGTCAATGATCTCGAGTTCAACTTTAAAACGCATATTGAACATCGCGATAAACATTGTAAGACTATATTCATTGAAAATTACACACAACTTCCTTCGATTTTCTAATGATCTTCCTTTGATTTTAGCAAAGGTCAATGACCTCAAGGTCCACAAACTTTAAAACATACATCGAACTTCGAAAATCGGGCATATACGTCGTTCCTCACCGTAATACTCACACGTCCCCACGGTCGCGAATGTTAGAAATGGTGTTCTAAAAAAAACTCGAAAACGAATGATTTCCGATACTTCGCGTTTTTGATATCGTCTCTAAATGCATTTTTAACGAAGAATAACAATCAGCAATAATAAAATGCATCTGAAACGGCACTCATTCTTCAGTCATTCCTTTTTCCCACCTCGGCATCCCAACTTATCAACTTTTCAGTTGGTTTTAAAGCTGTTTATATATAGCTATATTATTTACTTTGCGGATGGACGATCTACCGGAGAAGGAAAATATCTCGATGAAACCTGCATAGCAAGGATAACCCTATATGTAAATGCTTCTTCCTTCAGTAAACTTCGGTCTTATCTAATCTTAATCACTGATTGGCTCCTATCACGCTAAAAGGGCGACGACATTGTGATTTGCCCCCGCGAATGGGTTTTCTTATATGTTTTACCCCCGACGAAACAAGGGTGTTATAAGCTTGAAGCGTATGTCTGTGGCACTCTAGCTCTCAAACGGGTGGACGGATTTTAATGATGTTCTGTAAATGGTATTTAATGTTTTATATGTTTTAAGGCCACTTACCGGGTCGGAAGGGCCAACAAGTTTCCTAAACTCGACCGCTGTGTTCAGAGATCGATCTTTGGAGACTATTTCCATCGCGATGCAGGGTCCGCTGGCCAGCTCTTCCATCATGCCCTGAAAGTGAAGAGTTTTAAGTTGTAGTTGAGTAGAGTATTATAGAAAAAAAAAGTCAATTGCGAGTCAGAATCGCACACGAAGGGTTCCGTATCTTCGTAAAAGAAAAGTTAAGGATTAAAAAATAATAAAACAAAAAGAACATCTGTTGGGATTGGTATCGAAACCGAGTCCACACAACTCGGCTTCGATATCAAGCCCTACAGATTGAGGATCTGACGTCACAGTAATTGCACCACAGACAACGATGATGGAATCCGCGAAATTTTCGTGATATTTGAATCATGATGATTTTGTCTGCAGCGTTCCCACAATTCCCCTTACTCAAAACATGAGAGTACATCTCAGAGGTGGAGTTCCTGCCGGTAGATTTTCAGATCTTCTTCTTCAAACCGAAAACAGCACTTTTCCACAAATAGATGGCTTGATACAAATAACATATGATTTATACCTACAGCTTTGTGTATGATGGCTATTTCCCCTTACTCAAAACATGAGAGTACATCTCAGAGGTGTAGTTTCTGCCGGTAGATTTTCAGATCTTCTTCACCGAAAACGGCAATTTTCCACAAATCTTTAAGGTTTATATGTAAATATTTTCTATTAATTTCTCAACTGTTGATACCATAGTACAAACTCGTATGTTATTTGTATCAAACCATCTGTTTGTGGAAAGTGCCGTTTCCGATTTGAAGAAAATCTGAAAATCTACCGGCAGAAACTCCACCTCTGACATGTACTCTCATGTTTTGAGTAAGTTTAAGCACTTTAATTGACGGCCATATGAAAGATTTCAAATTGGCGCCACTCAAGAATCGACCGCGTTTGCTGAGCAATGAAGTGCGGAGGGTGCGGGCAGTACATCGCCTTATTACTTTTCAACCCCTTTTAATTGTTGAAATTCCAAAAACATCGATGTGCGTTCCGTTATTTTCCAACTATAAGCTATAATACATATAACTAATAGCTATGCTATTTCACGTCTACAACGTTGGATTTTAAAATCTTTGTTGTTCTCGTTATCGGCGACCCGATAAAACATACAAACGATACCCATCTTGATTTTCAGACTTTGTCACCCCATTTCCCTCTCGTCTATTGTTCATCATTGTTAGTTTGTTCGGCCTATGTCTTTATGAGACTATACTGATAATATGAGGTGTTAAAAAAAACCTGAAACGCTTGTAACAATTTTATCGTTAGCTTCTGCAGTAGCACTTCTGTAAAGTTTCGAATAAAATAGTCTAATTTATCTTGTTTCCTCATTCAAATTTTGGACTCCCGTTACAACCCCTTAGGGGAGCTTTTGGAAAAATCCTCTTAACGTATCTCTAACCTTTGACTTTTACTTTAAATCCAGCGGTTTTGGCTCTGCGTTTAAAATAAAAGACTTTGTATACACAATGTCAACCCTCAACCCTATCTTCACCACTTCGGGGGTAGAATTTTCAAATACACATGTTCATCAATTTTCAATCGTCACCAATACATACACAATTTGAAGATCCTATCTTCAAAACTGACGGACTTTCATACTAATTTTCACCCCCTATTTTTCCCCCTATGACACCGTAAGATAGTTAAAACAGTTCGATGATAAACTAACGCGTTACTTGATCATCTATCGACTAGCCATAACGGGAAGCTTTCGACCCAGAGCCCAGTGTAGGAAGCAGGAATAATTACGTGACGAAAAATTATGCGAATCGAACTGCCAGTGTTTCTTATGTACAATGACATAAGATTCATTGTTTCTGACCCCGAACACTTTTTCACTCTGGTAATTATTTCTGCTTGAGCCACAGAACACATTGAATAAATCCAAGACATAAAGAAACAATGTGTGAAATTATCCCAGTGAAATAGCAATTGACATTTAAACAATAAAATAAGATCGCGAAAAATAATAATAAAATAGAGAGGTTTAATTTAGTTCAATCCAATTAATTTTGCAGGCTTGGTTTAGTGCATAGGAGATTCATTAGGCGGTGAGAAGCTATTTTGACGACTGTTTTCCCAATTGCTGGATCGGCAGAGACGGGCCTATTCCTTGGCCTGCTCGTCTACCAGAGCTGACCCCAATGAACTATTTTGTGTGGGGCAGAGCCAACTGGTCTATTCCAACGTAGCCATCAACACAAAATAAGAGTTGATTTCAAAAATATGAATGGCTTTCGACACCATGAAAGATGAAATGTTGCTCAAAATTACGACCACAGAAGTCCGAAGACGGGCTCGTGTCGTGTGAGGAACCAAGATCTCATTTCGAGCATGAATAGCATACATTTAATTAATTAAAAAAACTGCCTAAAAAGTCAATTTTTCTCCCTCAAACTGGTTAGTTGGTCATAACTTCAAGAATGTGAGACCATTAACTAAGAATGTTTTATAAAGATTTGCACATAAAAACCTTATACTTGTTTTTGTTAAATTATGTCCGAAAAACTTATTTTATTGATGATTGAAATTTGCCGTGCTGTTCAATGGTCTATAAAAACCAAGTCTGACGTAGCATAAATCAAGATTTATTAGAATGCTTATTATTAGGTGATTTATTAGAATACATTGTAAAATAATCCAATTATTGTTTAGTTTTGCAATGATAATCACTTAACTGTGAAAATCCGTCAATTTTCATCAAAAACACTAAATCATCAATAAAAATCTAACGCTAAGACTTCGCCATATGTATGTTTGGCTCAAATGGTTCTAAATGGTCTGTACTAACTTCGGTTTAAGTCTTTGCATCGATCAACCGGACACCCTGTATGTAATGTTGCTATAGGTATATTTGCATGCCTTTTCGATGTCAAAATCACTAATTACCTCAACCGAAGTTAAATACAATCTGAATAGACCAAGACTGGAACTGTTGGCCCAGATCATTGGAGTAGGCTCACAAGATATGTCAAAAGTAACCTTAAGATGGACATTACACGTCAGGTACGGTGTTCTGATAGTCTCGTTGTCCTCGCTTGGATGAAAAGCAATTAGCTTGTGTCGCCGTGTAGACGAAATTAAGCAAAATGAAGAACTGAATATACGCTATGTAAACACTAAGGTGACACCAGTGGCACGAAAAAGGCACGAAAATTGGCAGACCAATAAAAAACCTTTGGTTTCATGGACCCGAGTTCCTTCTACAACAGAAGAGTATTGGCCGTCGTGTAAACAAACTAATGACGACATCACCCTTTTGGTTGGGGAGGCCCTGGATGGTGGCTACGGTGTAGAATGAATATTAAAGAAGCTGAAACCCTTGAAGAGGATCTTACGACTGAGGATAGTCCAGTAGTAGAGTTTACCGTGCCATTGGGTGAGACGAACCCCGAAACAGAAAGCGTAAAGAACATAAAAATACTGCAGTCCGAGTCCTTCCAGAGGAGTCCCTCGACAAGGAGATGCATCTGACGAGAAATCTCGGCCTCTTCAAAGATGTTGAGGGACTCTTCTGATGCAAAGGCCGTATGTCAAACACTAACTGGCCCTATGATGAAAAGTACCCGCATTTACTACGGAGATAATACATAAGACACATAACGAAAATTTTCATATATAGGTAGGAACTGCTCACACGCTCAGCATGATAAGACAAAAATATTGGATACCAAAAGGCAGAACACATGTGAAGAAGAACCTAAAAAAATTCCCGAACTGCATTATATTTAATACGGTGGAGGTTCATACAAACTGCCACCTTCACCAACCTTGCCCTCTGAGAGATTGAATAAAAGCACCCCGTTTACCTATGTAATGGTTTATTATCTAGACCGCCTGAATGTGGTCTCAAAGCTTGGAAAAGAGAAAAGATGGATTTGCCTCTTCACCTATCTAGCTATTCGTGCGGTGCACCTTGAAGTGGTTTACGACCTGACAGCAGATGATTGCCTCCTGTAAAGCATCAAGAGGATTAATGAAGAAGATTATTTCCGACAATGCTATAGACCTTGGAGTTTCATCTGAAGTGCTAACCAGCGCTTACTGTAAGAGAACAGCATAGAGTGGAGGTTAATCATACAGCTAGCACCGTGGCTTTCATGAGAGACGTGTACCACTCGTGAAGAATAACGCACACTGGACAAACATCTTCTGAATGATCACCAGCTGATGACAATAGGCAAGGAGGAGGAGGAGAGACTGTAATACTTTCCCGACTACTTACCTGCGTAGCCAGCGAGTGGGAACATGTATTGAAGCAATCATAATTTTTATCCTTCGAAATTTGTCTAGCACCAGCTCCATCGCGACTGGTTACCGGGACTGAGATAAACACCAAAGTCGACCTACTCAAGAGCTGGACTAGAAGGACATGCTATGTTGATCAAGTTCAAACACATGTTTGTGAATAAATACTTGTCGAACCTGCGAGAGAGGTAAAACCATTCACCCCGCCAACCTCGTGTTAAAGTCAAAAGAGAACCTTGCGTGGGAAATATTGTCCAAATTAAAAGACTCTAAAAAATAGTGGGAAATGGAATTGAGGGAATTGGAATTAGTGAAATTATCGTCCCTCATCCATGGCAGACGGTCAGTGCCGTTGGGCGAAAGTTAAGGTAGGACACCGAGTAAATCCATTCTGTCGGTCATCTTTATCCACTTGAAGCGGATGCTGATTGTTATGATGAAGTTGCCAGCTCATCGCCGGAAGGGGGGCTGAAAGAAACTCTCTTATTAGAAGTTGTTCCTACGATCTGAGAGAAACCCAGTGAAAGGCCCTCCCTCTTTCGAGAGGAAGATATCGACATTGACATACACGATAAGACACCGACAGGGCCTCTCTTGGTGACTCGCAAGCGCCGTCTAGCGCAGCTGAGTGTGTAGAGGAGGTCACCGATGAGGCTCCCGAGACCAAGGAAGTCGACATTGGAGTTTATCGTTTTGAAGAGAAGAGACCTAGAAGGGACGCAGCCATTGGGGCAAGAGAGAAAATTGCCGAGCGGACACGTCAACATGAACATTAATGTGGGAGTGTCGCCGAATATCGCAAACTCAACGCTTTTTTTACTTTGGTTTGTACGCAACGAAACTGTCACTTTGTTTTTTTTTTTGTTTATATTTTGTTTTGACGAGAATCGGAGATCCTCGCCTGTATTTTGATACAGCCCTTTTTACTTCTATGAAAGTGAGTCAGCGCACAATGTGGCTGTATGTCGTTTCTGTGAGTTTGCTTATTGGTTGAGTGGATATAAGGAACACAATTGTATATAACTGTTTATGTAATGGGTAACCTGAATTATTTGTAATGAGTAAATATATTGTGAGCGCAAACATATAAAATGTAAAATATGAGAAAAATTAAGCAAAGCCTTTAAAACTGTAACATCATTAAAATAAACTGTGTTTAGATTAAGTAACTCCATGTAAAATAGAATAAGATAAAAAGAGAAAAAAAGACAACAATAAGACTCCGACTATGTTAGAGGTTTGAAGGAGCGGTAATACCGGGTTTTTAGTCGGTAAAAGTCCGACACTGTTAGGGCCTCCATTCCCTGGCGAACATGAGGTTTTTCACAGAGTGCCCACAAAAACAAACGAACCAAACCCTACCTTATACTCCGGCTCAATCCCCTTATACACCACGTAGAACTCTGCCGTATTAACCGCTTCCATTCACCACGATCATGCTGAGGGCAGTGACGTCAAATCCGCCTTCATCGATCACACACAGTGCCGCGCCGAGCATGCTCGCCCCCGCGCAGCATAGCAAAATAACCTAATCTAACCTAACTCTACCTTATATTCGGGCACAATCCCCTTATACACCTCGTAGAACTCTGCCGCATTAACCGCTTCCACCACGAACATACTGAGCGCGGTGACGTCAAAGCCGCCCTCGTCGATCGCACACAATGCTGCTCCGAGCTTGCCTTCGCGCAGCGCGTGCGGTTTCACGATGCAGAGAGTGCAGTTGGATAGGGTCGCGGTCTGGCGGAGACGCGTGTGCCGAAGGGCCGGCGGCGGGAAGAAATACTCTATGTCCTGTGAACACGTTAAACTTACACTTTAAAGATGCATTAGACGTAAACATTTCCATTAACTCTACCTTTAACTGGTAAATTAATAATAAACTAATGAAACGTAAAAGGTGTCATCAATAGTACATTATTGACGCGGTCTATAATGACTGCGTTGCTGGCAATACTGTTGGTGGCCGAAATCGCAGCGTAGCGCAGCTCCAGGCCTGCACAACGCGGTCAGCATTGCAGCCTTTGACGGACAAGCTGGAATAAAGGCCGAGACCGAAGGTCGAAGCTATTATAGCGCGGACAGCAAAGGCTGCAATGCTGACCGCGCCGCCCAACAAATTCATAGTTGTTCGCAGACAGTCTAACGGGATGAAGACGCGACTACGCAATGTTTGATGTCACTCGCATGCTACTCTACGCATGCGCATGTGTTTCAAACTTGACTCGAAGCGTGACAAGGGGTTAGCCCATTTGAGCCACTTAGCCAAATACACGGCTGTCAGCCACGGCAACCAGCAAAGTATTACACAGTGTAGTATGTTGCTTCCAGCCAAATTTCGTATGACTTTCAAACGCCCTTGGTAGGGAAGCATGCATTGCCAGCAAGATGCAGCAAGCGACTACATCGCAGCAGCGTTGGCTGGCTGCGATGTAGTCGCTTGCTTCAGCCACGCGAAAAACAATCGCGCTTCTGTAGGCGGCGAGCAGTGTCGCTCTGCGCATAAAACGGCTCGAGAGAAAAGTACACAAAGCTCTTTCATCATCATCATCATACTCAGCCGACATCGACCCACTGCTGGGCATAGTCCTCTTATCTAAACGCTATTCTCCCCGGTACTGTGCCAATCGCACCCAGTGGGATTCCGACGACTTGATGATGTCGTCGGACCATCGCACTGGTGGTTTGCCCTCTGGCCTTGTCGCTCCCCGTGGCCACCACTCTGTGACTGCTTTGGTCCACCGTCCGTCTTCCCGTCTAGCTAAGTGTACCGCCCATCTACACCTCAATCTCGTTATCCGTTTGCCTACATCTGCGACCTTCGTTACACATTATGCTTTGTGAGCGTCCATGTTTCGGCTCCAAAGGTGAGGGTGGGCAAGACACATTGGTTATACACCTTGGTCTTCAGGCATTGTGGGAGTGAGGATTTGAAAACAGCCAACCTCAATCTGACGCGTCTTTCGATCTCCTTCACCTGTGCATCTCGGTCAAAGGATAAACGATGTCCAAGATAGACGTAATCGCTGACCACCTGTACGGTGTCATTGCCAACAACTACGACCGGCACATTCAGTGGGCGACTCGCCATCATTTTATATGCCTATTACATACCATACACTAGAGACATATACGAAAAATTTTGATATAAATTTGCCAGTACCGGATTTTAATGAACAGAACCCAATCAAAATCTAATCAGACTTCTTCAACATTATTTAAACAGAATTCAATAATGTTTTAAATTAAAGAAAGTCAGTGACTACAACGGTAAATCTAAATTTAACGACTGGGCAACGTTTGGAATTCGTAAAAGTAGAGTTACCTTGTATGACCTTTATGAACAAAAAACCTATAACTTTGGTCGAAAATTTCATGACTATGTTAACAAATATTCCAAGTTGGTTTGTAGAACTGCAAAAACTTTACACATTAATATAAAAATACAAAATTCAAATAATAGATTGAAATCAGTTAGACAAATAATAAACCGTGAAACTGCCAAAGTTATACCAAGGGACAATGATTTCTGCCTAAAGATAGGTGATGATTGTTAAATCCAACGCTGAGGTTGCTCAAACTTTCGAAACATTCTTCACCAATGTACCCTTACTCCCAACAGATCGTCTAAATTCATCTCCATATGAAGCAGAGACTTTATTAAAAAAACAACACTAGCGTCAGTAATGTATATTTAAAATTTCATCATGTATATCCCCAGGACATTGTCAAAACGTTTAGATTACTAAACTTAAAAAATACTCGAGACCTGTGGGGTATATCAGTCAAAGTCATTGGTTCAGTAATTCTAGCTATAGCCCCACACTTAGCTTATATATTCAATAAATGTGTTGACTATGGAGCTTTCCCAGACCTCATGAAACACAGTAAACTGATACCTCTGTTCAAGTCGGGAGATAAGGGTGGTCCTGCAAATTTCAGACCAATATCTGTTCTTCCAGCACTAAGTAAAATATTTGAAACTCAATCAAATGCTCTCACACTTCAACCGTTCAAAACAACTCCACGCCGAACAAAACGGTTTCACAAGAGGTAAATCGACTACGGATGCAGGTATTACCCTTATATCTCATATTTATTCTGCATGGGAGGCCGCACAGGATGCTATCGGAGGTTTTTGCCATCTTTCGAAGGCATTTGATTGTGTTGATCATAATACGCTATTAATCAAATTAAATCATTAAGGAGTTAGAAATAAAGCGTTCGATCTACTAAGATAATACAATGGAATTCAAAAGACAGAAGCCAACGGCGTTAAATCTGATGGATCGGGTGTAAAAATTGGCGTTCCACAAGGTTCCATATTAGGCCCTTTCTTATTCCTGGTATATATTAACGATCTGCCTTTCATGGTAAGGAGAAATCGACTGACATAGCGTTATTTACTGATGATACTTTAATGGTCTTCAAAATTTAAAGACAAAAAGAAGATTTTGATGATGTTAATGGTGTATTGTCTTTGACCTTGAATTGGTGCAAAGATAATAATTTATTGTTAAATGCTGGTAAAACCAAGTTTATCAAATTCTACACGGTGCATTTTGATTGGGTACGATAACAACGACGGGTACAGGCTTTTCAACTCAAAAAATCAAAAACTGGTAAGGTCGAGAGACGTCATCTTTGACGAGAGAGCATTAGATACCTCGATGGATACACACTCAAAAATCGATACACACTCAAAAATCGATACAGTTTGTGATGAGGAAAATGAGATTGAAGTAGGTCTTGCTAGAATTCCTTTGACAGGTAATGAACCAAATATTCCTATGATGTCCAACAACGTTGATAATGAAGAGAATGTCGGTGATAGAGAAGAGTTTCATTACGCTGAAAACGATGAACAGTCTATTGAATCGGGGGAAAATGTTGGTAATGCTGATGACGATGATGTACTTGTTCTGGAAGAAGTGATGGAACAGATGGTGCTTCGTGACCGGTCTTTGTTGCGACCACCAGATCGATTCAAAGACTTTGTGATGAATGTGTTGGTAAAATTACGAACCAGTCATATAAAGATGCGATTAAAAGCTCTTGAGAGAGAGTTTTGGCAAAAAGCCATGGCCAGTGAACTAAAATCCCTAGAGGAGAATGGCATGTGGGAGCTTAGAATTCTTCCTAAAGGAAGAAAAGCCATTCCATGTAAGTGGGTTTTTAGGGTGAACACAAATGCTGATTTCTCGATAGATAAATATAAGGCAAGGTTAGTCGTAAAAGGTTTTCATCAAAAGAAAGGAGTCGACTATGAGCAGACTTTTAGCCCGGTAACCAGAATGGGTACCGTTCGCTCTGTGCTGAGTGTAGCAGCTAGCGAAGGATTTGCGATGCTCCAGTTCGATATAACAACTGCCTTTCTTTATGGCTCTCTGGATGAAGAGATTTTCATGAAACAACCGGAATGCTATGATGACGGCTCCGGTCGAGTATGTCTTTTGAAGAAGAGTCTTTATGGGTTGAAACAGGCACCGAGATGCTGGAACCGGTGTATACTAGATTTCTTTAAAAAAATAGGCTTCAAGTCAAGTGAAGCAGATCCTTGTCTTTTGATAAGAGAAAAAGCAGGTGGAAAAGTAATACTGGCGTTGTATGTAGACGATGGCCTTGTGGCAGGTACCACTCAAGAGGTAATGCAAGAAATGATTGAGGAGCTCAAGAGGCGTTACAAAGTCACCATAAAGCCTGTCTCATATTTTTTAGGGATAGAGATAGAATCAGAGGAGACGGAATTAAGATTTTCCAAACATTTTATGTACAGAAAATCCTGAAGAAATTCGGAATGGATAGTTGCAAACCAGTCTCGACGCCGATTGTGAAAGATTGTACAAATAGTGAAAAAGTAGATATTAGTTATATGAAAAATAACTACAGGCAAATTGTTGGGGCTTTGGCCTACCTGATGGTATGCACCAGACCAGATATTGCATACGCAGTAAGTATTGTTTCAAGAAGTCTGGAGAAACCAGAAGAGGTAAACTGCATTCGCTTGAAACACATAATGCGCTATCTACAGTACACACCAGATTTAGGCATCATGTATAAAAAGGACTACAAGAAAGGAACTCTAGTATGCTTTAGTGATGCTGATCATGCAGGGGACCCTAGCACGGGGAGATCCACGAGTGGGGTGTTATGCATGTACGCGGGTGGCGCAACGACATGGCTTAGCCAAAGAGAGGCAAGTGTGGCGATATCGACCATGGAGGCAGAGATATTAGCTGCCAGTGAAGGAGCCAGGGAAGCCATATGGCTGTCTCGACTTTTGAGCGATCTAGGGGCTCTCAAGGAGACACCATGCTTGAGAGTAGATAACGAAGCCGCAATAAGACTGGCCGAAAACCCAGAATTTCACCGGCGAACTGACATATACGGGTCCGACACTTTTTTATAAGAGAGCTGGTGACCAATGGTGAGATACTTGTCAACAAGGTATCCAGTGAGGACCAGCTGGCTGACATTTTCATAAAGCCACTCCCAAGACCCAGTATCAGAAAGATCTCAGAACTCATAAGTCTTTGTTGAGAGGAGATATTGAAGAAAAAGTTTGGTTGCTAGTGACAACAAGCCTATGTTATCTGTGTCAGTGAAAATTGAAAATTTCGCAATGTTTGTTTACTAAATCTGTTTTGATCTTTTGTGGTTTTAATAAAGCTTAATTATTATAATATAAGTCTTCATACTTCTGCCGACTATCACCGCCAAGTATTCTCACTTGCAAATGTCAGGCAAGTTGAGCATAGTTTAGTATTAAACAGCAGCACGTTATAATTAGTAAATGATACGAAGTTTCAGGGAATAACCATTGATAGAAAATTGCAGTGGGGACATCACATAGATAAATTAGCTGATAAATTAAGTTCTGCGGCTTACGCTATTAGGAACATCAGACAAAACACGGATGTGGCTACATCTAGGCTAGTATATTTTAGTTACTTTCATAGTGTCATGTCCTATGTTATCTTGTTGTGGGATAAAACAGCGGATATTCAAACTATTTTTATTTTACAGAAAAGAGCTATTCGAGCAATTTATAATTTAAAACGAACAGACTCCTTAAAAGATCATTTTAAAGAAATTAACATATCAACTGTAGCTAGTCCATTTATTTTCGAAAATATAATGTATGTACGCAAGAACTTTACAACATTTTTCAAACAAAGCGATTGCTGTAATGTTTACCTAAGAAATAATCACAGACTAGTTGCGCCCCGGTTTAGACTCGCGAAGGTTAGCAATCATTTCAAGGGCCAGTCCATTCTCTACTACAATAAGATACCTCTAGAGATTTTGACATTGTTATTTGAGCGATTTAAAAAGCATGTTAGTCGAAAAAGGGATATTACAATGTCCAAAATTACTTAAATAACGAGACTGTAATTAATCTAGCTCAACACAGACCTTGCTGTTAATAATTTTGTAATTATTTATTCCTGCTTATTAATCATAATAATTAATATTGTAATATTTGTATTAGTTAAGCACAACCAATTTTTAAAAGGGATCTAAAAATCAATCTGTGGATGTTTCTCCGCCCTTCTTCTCCCACAGTGGTACAATGTAAAGAAGAGGCAAAAAATGACGTTTGCTAAGTATATGTAAATAACTACAGTAATAAAGTACTTTGACTTTGATTTTGACTTGGTCGGTGTTCCTATGCATGCGCACCGACAATGTTGTCGCGGTCCCGTACAGCTCCCGGAGGGTATCGACGTATCGCATGTCAATGCCGCAGCGATGGAGAGAGTGGAACACGGCCCAGTGCTCGACGCTGTCGAACGCCTCTCATAATCGACAAAGGCGAAACACAAGGGCCGGTTGAATTCCCTGTTTTTTTCCATCAGCTGCTTGGCCGCATAGATGTGATCCATTGTCGAGTAACCCCTCCGGCAGCCAGCTTGTTCGACAGTCTGGTATTCGTCTAGAGTAAGGTGAAGCCCTTTGCCCGAGAAAAAAGCTTAGATCATCGTTAGTGCGACAAATGGGTGTCTGATTAGTTATTACTTATGTCCACACCATAAAAGTGTTTATAGGGTTGCGTGCCCAAAGGGTAAAACGGGACCCAAAACTAAGACTCCGCTGTCCGTCCGTCTGTCACCAGGCTGTATCTGATGGACCGTGATAATTAGACAGTTGAAATTTTCACAGATGATGTATTCCTGTTGCCGCTATAACAATAAACACTAAAATACAGAATAAATTAATATTTAAGGGGGCTCCCATACAACAAACGTGATTGTTTTGCTCGTTTTTGCTCGATAAAGGCAACAGGTAGACGCTTGAAATATTCACAGAATATTTAGTTATATAGGTATTCAATTTAAAAATTAATTAATTAATTAATAAAAATAAAATAAATAGTTAAGTGGGGCTCCCATACAACAAACGTGTTTTTTTTTTTGCTCGTTTCTGCTCGATATTGCTAACAGCAACAGGTAAACGCTTGAAATATTCACAGATTATTGAGATATATTATTTATTTTAAAAATAAATAATTGAATTAATATTTAAGGGGGGCTCCCACACAACAAACGTGTTTTTTCCGTTTTTATAGAAACGGAACCCTTCGTGCGAGAGTGCGACTCGCACTTGGCCATTATTATTTTTTACATTATCATCATCATATACTCATTCATATCATATCATCACCATGTATCGACGTCGGTTCATTCACAACAGTAGCTTACAGTTTATAATTATTACGGTTTATAATTATATTTCTTCCTAGTGTAGTTCAATGTTCCTAGTCAAGATTTTTCCTTAGTCAATAAACTCACGGTCTTAAACTCGGGAGTATAGGGATAGTGTTCACGGAACTTCTCGAGTTGTACAAAGACTTGCCCTGCCTTTGGGACTTATCATATCAATCATACATACGCATGCTCTCTCAGACAAAAATGCATGGGATGTTTTTTAAATGTCACCGTAAGATTGTCAAAAACGTTGGTTTACAGCGCGTTCCGAATCGCACCATAGTCGATTACAGCGTCTGCGAGGTCGTTCCGAATGAGTTTTAGCGTGACAACAATAGCTGAAAATGGTTGATATGACGTCATGAATGACATCATTAACGGCGCCATGTTGTGCTATCTCGCCCATGCCACGCCAGGTTCACTTCAAACAAATCAGCGACAACAGCCGCACACACACAGCTACATTGCATTCCGTATAAGCACACGCCACCACACGCACACATTGCCAAGTTTCGGGTTGTTTCGGGTGGTACGAGACGAGGCTATGCAATGCATGCGACGAGTCAACGTCATTCGTCCGGGCGGCACGTGTTAACTTGTTTGTGTGATTTGCGCGCAGATTATTATTTTCATGCAAGATGAGTAAATATTGTGCGGTATACGGTTGCCTCAATAAGGATTCTAAAAATAAGTATCTAGCATTTTTCAAAGTACGCCGAGATAAGGAAATGTGAGTATCCATCCATACTTATAGTACCTATATTGTTTGTAAAGTAAGTTTTAGGTTTTGCATCGGTGAAATGAGAACACAAAAATGCTACTTTACTAACTCTAATCGCTAATAATAATAACTTATAGGCATACGACCTTGTGTTTACAATACGTAGTATATAAAAAGCTTTTAGATAACTTGCAATGTATGTTGTTCTACTTATGTAGGTATGTTTGGTCGGGTGGAATCTTGCAACTTAATTTTCAAGCAGATATGTTTTTAACCGATTATACGAAGTATACCCCCTCCAAGCGGCACTCAGAGGCAGAATACGGGGCATCACCTATAAGTAGGTACTTGTTTTACCGTGCAGCGAGCGACGAGCGACGACGCAACAAATCCGCACCGCAACCCGCGGCGCTAAGCGACAACCCTAGCCGTTTGAGCAAGAGTAGGTAGTTATCATGCGAACAGGGGCCTAGTGAACTTACTATTTCTTATTTATACTATGCCCATGCTCTGAGCGAGCCATCAAAAGTGACAGCTGTCACGCTGACAGCTGACAATCAAACTTAGAACGGCAACCAGCAGCGAGTCCTGGCGCTCCATAATTGATTATTTCCTCACTTACTCACTCATTATTAGCCGATAGCTATGATGATCTAAAAAGTAGGCTTAAAACCGTTATGGACCAAATTTCACTCTGGTTCTCAGTCAATTGAATGATGCTTAACGTCGAAAAGACGAACATCTTGCACTTCCAACACCGAAGAACAAAAGGTCACGAGCTGGACATTACCTGGAACGGCAGTACCTATTGCCCCACAAGTGGACCGTCAAGGACCTTGGGTTCACTACCGACTCTGATTTGACGTGGTCGGAACATATAGACAATACCTGCAAATGACTATCATCTGCGTGCTTCGCACTGTCCACGCTCATCCCCTGTCTTTCTACTGAAAATGTGATGAATGCATACTACGGCTACTTCCACTCAGTGTCGATATACGGGTTAGACATCTGGGGAGCGGCCGCGGGCCGTGACAGAACATTCAGGATGCAAAAACCATACGGGTAACAGCGAAATTGCCCTCGGACCACCCAGCTAGGGAACTATTTAAAGAGTTTAAAATCTTCACTCTTTCGAGCCTGTACGTTCTGGAGATATGTAAGCACGTAAGGCTTAACCTCAAAAATTTCCCCACGAACGCCCAAAAGCAATTCAGACCTAGCCCAAGACGCGGTTACCTATTATTTGTGCAACCTAGACGATTGGCCAAGTCAAATCACTTATTGTCCACAATTGGCCCTAAGCTGTATAACGCAATACCCGACGATGTAAAGAATGCACCCAGTGATACAACTTTCCTCCGAACCATTAGGAAGCTGTTAGTGATAAATACGTGCTATTCAATAGACGACTTCTACAAAATACAAAATTGGTCAAAACAATAAAATTGTGCAAATTATAATTAATAAATCGGAATATATAATAAGTATAGGTACTACACTGAAACCATTATAAACTTATATAAAAACAATGTTTTTTTTTAACATATCTTAATGTAAACTCTTTATAACGATAAACTCCCTTTAACGTAGAAATGAGCACAATTTGGTTGGTTTACCTTAAAACCCACACATTGATAAACTCTTTATAGCGCAGCAGCCATTCTCTATTACGAAAAAATGTGTTCATATTTAGTGACAGTAAATATTCTCTATAGGTATTATTGTTTATGTTATCTTAACAGGTTACAAAAGACGCCGACTAAACCTTTGAGGCTCCGAAACTTCTGAGCTCGTAAACAGCCGTCTAGCTTTTGCTATTGTTAATTGCCTTGAACACGTGCATCGTGCATCATTACTGCGTTTACTTGAAAATGATGGTCTAAACACACCAGCTGTACCTATCGTATTATCAGTCGTCAACCAACTTTGAAACTGTTGACATGGCCAGTAAAAGAAAAGCGATAAGTGTTGACGAAAAAATTTGTGTGATACGTACTATTGAAAAGGGAGAAAAGAAAAGTGACGTTGGAACACAGACTTGAATAGTAGGGACAGGGCACGGAGCGCTTGAAAGTGTCGCTACAAAAACAGTACAAAATCGGGAAAATTGTAATGTTTGCAATCAGTCGCGATTGGATTGGACGGTGACAGCCGATTGACATATCGGCAGCAAAAACAAAAATGGTGACCTGCGACGTAGAAAGGTGTAAATCATACCCAAATCGCAAAACACAAAAACAGGGAGTGTCGTATCACAAGTAAATATTATATTTTCAATTACTATTGGCTTTAAATTGATTATCTTTAAAATATTGTTCTCGAAAAAATCCTCAAACGAAAATCAACCATTCGACTGACGTAACTTTGTAGCGACGCGCGACGCACAGTGAAACTGCCCGCTTCCTATATTTGAAAAACGATCCGATTTGGTTATTTTTCTATTCGTAGTGTCAAGAGTACTATTCGTAATGTCATTAGATTACTATTCGTAATGTCATTTGGTTACCCCCCCCCCCCCCCCCCCCCGAACTAATTCATAACTTTTTCTATGATTAGGTAGTTTATTACTTATAAATTAAAATCAAGATCTTAAATTCCAAGTCACGCTACTAATGTGTATCTGTGAGCTTACATCCTCTTTCATAATTTAACGGCAAAGACAAAAATTAATATGCCTATTTAATTATGTTTCAACTTTTTATTAATTAAACATGAGCTAATTGCGTGAGACCTCGCCCCTTAAGTAAAATTTTAGCTAGATATATTTTATTTCTACTCCTAATCACCGATTAAAAGTCACCGGGTATTTGAGAGTTATCCGTAGATCAACTTTCCTAATATTGTGTCTATACACCACAAATCGGAACGTGACCGACCGTGACGCCGTTACAATTTTTCGTACTGTCTTGGTTCCGACGAATTCCGACAGGGGCGCTATTTTTCTTAGCCTCAAAATGGTAAGAAATTTAGTACGGGAAGGCCTATCCTTAGTATTTATATCGATGCGTTGGAAGACGTTTTGAACTAAGTCAATCTACTGTTGCTACCATTTGTAACATAGCATTAACTCTCTATAACGATAAAAAATGCTCGGTGCCTTGAGTTTCGTTATAAAGAGTTTACACTGTATATGAAATATATATTTTGAATATCACGCTTAATCTAAATTAAAATTATGTTAGTAATGATATAGTGATAATGACGAATGTAATTATTACTCAAGTGACGTGTAAACTATGTTTATTAATAAACAATTCAATTCAATTCAAAGCAAAGCTTATATAACTACTACGACTCGAAATGACAATAACTAACATAAGCTGGGTTATAATTATAATAGTGTCAGTGTCAACGTCTACCGTCGCGTTCAAAGCGTTCGGAATGGATATCTATGATGGTCGTCATTTCCCACTCGCAACGGGGGCGTGATGGTCGTGACGTCACTTGAGCGATGATGGCTTTGTTGACGTGACTCGGAACGCGACATTATAATCTATAAATCTAAGGTTTTTTCTCATTAGTTTACAAACTATCGATAAATTGTAAACTATACCGCACTACTTACGATATGACGCGTTGATTTATAATAAAACCGCTAAATTGAGAACTGGTTTAAACTTGAATTGCAAACGAAATACCAGGACAAACACTGCGGTAGCTTAGGTGAAGGCTAGAGGGGGCGAGCACAGCGAAGCACCCGAATAGTCTTCGTGTTAGTTTGGCATTAAGAACAAAAGAAACGTAAATTCTATACCCTGTTTACAAAATAACGCATTAGTTTATAAACTAACAGATTTGAAAATGTTACGGTGACTTATAATATATGTCAATGCCATCGTGGGACATTTTGTATTATATGTGAATGTCATAACATTGTTGTTGAAGTGAATGTACGATACGCGACCATAGATAATCTATAACATAAACATTTATATACAGGCACATACCTTGCTTCTGACCCGACACTAGGATACTGTGTTGTGGGAACCAGAAACAGCTACGTCACACACATACAAACATCCAAGACCAGGAGGTTTTCTTTTTCTTGATCCCTAGCTGGGGATGGAACCCAGGTCCTCTTGCATGGTAAGCAGAGCCACATTCGCTGCACCACAGCAGTCGTCAATTCATCCTCTTTGTGAAACATTTGTTAGGCCTGTTGGCTCGAAGCTTGCTGGATTCCGTATAGCCGGACTTGCTCCTCCAAGGTAACCTTTGCTAGATGCTGTTGCTGGCAGCTGCATAGTAAACCCTTTAGTCGCTTACAACAAGCAAGGTATAGGTCGCCTCACAAATTAAGAATTGGCGGGCGGCTGGTGGGAATTACTGTGCATATGTACAGGTATTAAAAAATTACGTGCAAGGCCACCACTTATAATTCGTGAAAAGATGTGTAGGATATGTTGTGATATAAAATTTACACATTTAGGTAGAAAGAGAAGTAAATACTATTCCTTTACCTCTAGTGCAGTTTGTAGGTCACTAGAAGTGTGCAAACAGTTGTGCACATCATCAGACCCATAGAGTGCTCTTATAGTCCCTGGCTCTGCCTTCAAAGGGTCACTGTCACCAACTACCTTCAAACATGCACTCACTGCATCTTTGCCAACTAGTTGCATGCCATAGACCGGTTGGTCTTTCAGATGTTCTATCAGGAATCTGAAAAATATCAAAAAAGAAATATAATTATAGAATATAACTAACTGCTGTTAACACGTTGAGCGCCAGTGTATCTTCAATGATACACCATAGGTTGCTTTCTCACAGGCCAGTATATACCTATAATTTTGTAGTATTTTTTTTAAGAAAAACCCCATAATTTATTTATTTTTTAATATATTATACCACAAAAACACAGGCACATTCTCCAGGGCCAACGCTTTTGAATGCGCTACTAAAATTTATGAAACGGTGTATATTGTGGGATACACCGGCCTCCGAAGTCGGGCAGTGTGGTGTATCATTAAGGATACACTGGCCTGTGACAAAGCACCCTATGGTGTATCATTAAAGATACACTGGCGCTCAACGTGTTAAAGTACCTAACTATCTGAAAATTAATGAAACAAATAATAATACCTAAATAAATACTCACGGTAATCTGCAATCAGATAGCATATTTCTGTAAAAATACTTTAAATCATCCATATTTACACAAGCCTTCTTCATCTTAGTGACTCGTAGTCCATGCTGTTGCAGATGTGTCAAGATCTTTCCGGCAGTGGCTGTAGGAATGGGCTTCACAAAAGCAAATGTTCTGTAAGAAATACATTATATTAATTAAACAGATATACCTATGTAAAACTGCTTTCACATTAGTGCATTTACATATGTACCCTTGCAACACTTTAGTCAGTTACATGACTGAATTGTGGTGCTTGGTGTGAAAGCTCTCTAAATTCTTATATTATTATTAGGCTTTTATTATCTGCTTTATTAACTTAAGTTATACTACGAATTGATGAATATAAAACAAATGGAAATCATATACTTATTATAGATGGTACTAACACCTGCATATCCTTTTGTAACTTATTTCTTGTATGTTCACAAGCAAAATCAATAATTTTGACTGATCTTCCAAATATGCAAAGAGTGCAGCCGATATAGAAACTATCTAAAGTCACATCATTGACTTTAACTCTCCTAACATAGGTCTTTTTGTTCTTCAATTCAAACATCTCCAAGGTACCATCAGTGGGGTAGAAAAATACGTTGAAGCGACGAACGATACTTGCTTCGTTGTCATACCATTCCCCAAGGAAGGAATACTTGTCGCTGTATACACCCTCCTGTAATAACATCAGTGTTAGGTATTTATTGTCTAGAATAAATCGTTCGGATCTATATGAAACTTTGCTTACCATATCTTGAAATTATAAATATAAACAAGCGATTCACTGTAAAAGCCTCTAAACTGTAAAAGCAATCTTGGCTAAAGTTTGATTTGATCGTTATTTCCATTGTTTGTTGGGGAGTGTTTGGTTGGTCGTTTGACAATTGACACTGACAGTTTGTAATTTTTGACAGTTCCCAACATGCTACGGTCCGATCTCGTACCCTGAAATAAACTGTTACTGTCAGCTGGCACTCTCAGTATCTCACACCTTCGCTCGCTTCGCTCACTCGGTCAATTAATTTGACAAACGGTTTAGCCTAGCGGATAGTGACCCTACCTACGAAGCTGACGGTCCTGGGTTCGAACCCCGGTATGGGTAAATATTTGTGTGATGAGCACGAGTTCACCATCTTATGTTTGAATACATTACGCATTCTCCCAAGAACTTATGGCTACTTTCCTCCACAGTGAGGACATGATGGGTCCTGTACGAGCCTTAATAATGATAGGTGTCTATTTAGTTTGCAGTGACCTGTCACCACACCTACCAGTATTTCTAAGTTTTCCCTACTAAGATTAAGTAAATACTTAGCCTTTTTGGGGTTTTTCCTTATGATAAACATCTTAGACTGCCTAAAGTCTTTGGTGTTCTTCCATTCTTGGTTTGCATCTCGCGTAGCTATCATGTTGAAGATGTTCTTTGTGAGTCTCTGATATAGGTAATCTTGGTTCTGGTCCAATAAAACGCTAATCAGCGCCGGTTCTTGCTAGCTCATCTGCTTTTTCGTTACCGTGAATCTCTTCATGACCGGGGACCCATGCGATAATTATTTCTAATGTTCTTCCCAAAGAGTTAAGACTGGCCTTACACTTTTTTACTAGTGCAGATTTATTCATTGGTTGCTTAAGCGCCTTTAAAGCTGCCTGACTGAATATTTTTTCAGTTTTTGAATTTAGTACAAAAAATATTAAAATGTTACTATTTAATGCGGGATCTCTTGGAACAAAATACGATGAGTCTCTCTCTCTCTCTTTCTCTCTCTCTCTCTCTCTCTCTCTCTCTCTCTCCCTCCCTCTCCCTCTCCCTCTCGCTCTCCCTCTCCATCTCCCTCTCCCTCTCCCCCTCCCCCTCCTTTAATGTTGATTCTTATTTTATTTTAATACATAGTTTAAGTAAAGCTCTCTTATTATGTAAGAGCAACAATCTAGAAGAGGGTAACTAGAAAATAATAATTGAAGTGCTTTGATCTAAAATTTATAGTGCAATATGAATATGTAAACAATTATTTGTGACCTCAAAGTGACGAATAGGACATAGTTATCCCAAAATAAACATGTAGTTTTATTTAATTATTACATAAGTGAATCTTTTTATGTGACTTTTGATAGTTGAATTCCTATATAAAACTTTATAACTAGACTGTTCGTTGTATTTTTTTAAATAAACAATTAATTCAGTGACGAAATGGAACATTTTCTTTGATAAGCCTTAACTAAAACCAGATTTCCTGCATAATTAATATGGTTTTGTTGAAAAAAAAATACTTTACTACTGTTTAAAGAATTTTTATCAAAAATAGCAAATTGTTTATTAATTTTACGTGATTAAAAAAAAGGTTTTCCATTTCGTCACGTGTACACTTTTTTTTACACGTCGGCCCAGCTACTATACACTGAATAAAAGTGAATCTGTGGCGCCTGTGTAGGTAGCGCTTAATAGAGTCGCAGTACAGAATATTGCATTATATTGGATCTCATTATTTCCTATGCAGCTATTGCAGTACCTACGAGTGAACACTAATAAGTCGTTAAAAGTGCTTAAACAACCGATATCGACCTTGTGTAGAAGTAAATAATGTAGCTTTGTGCTACTTGGGAACTCAATAGCCACTGCTTATTTTATCTTGCTACTCATAGCCGGTTTATTATCGATACTAGCCGCTGCCGCCTCATTCTGCTATTTCGCTAAATAATATTAGCTAGCCAAATGCCCCACGATTACTCGTATCGTAATAATCACTTATTCCGACCAGCTGATACGACAAACACTTTTCGCGACTTATACTTCACATGTTTTAGTATTCAACAATATAAAGCCTGTCTATACCAACTGTTGTACACCCATGGCCAGACGCAATTTGCTAGTGTTATTTTTACTACCTATTACACAATGACCATACCTACACTACAAAATAATAAACAACTCGGCTACACATTATATAATCACGTCACAAAACCTGCTCAATACAAATGCGATCCTCTAACAGAAAATTACCTTTGTGGATTACTAACTATAGTCATACTCACAGTCTACCTATGAATTATATTTAGGGGCCCTATAGTGGTACCGTTATGTTGGGCATAAATGCTTAACATTTATCATCAAAGTGTTAGAGGATTGCGTTCCAACACTACAGACTTTAGAAGTAACATAGACCTATATTCTAATTATCATGTGATTTTGTTAACCGCGACTTGGCTGCTTGAAAGTGTGTCTAGCGCAGAATTATTCAGTAGCGACTACTCGGGTTTAGAAGGGATCGCAACTATGAAACCATAGGTCAGAGCAAGGGCGGTATTCTCATCGCTGTCCTGACCGACCTTCAAGTCGTCAAACGAAAAGACTGGTGCTCAAGCGCGGAAGATCTATGGGTGAGTATCACATTTAAATCCAACTTAAGTAATAAGATTAGATTCCACATATGCTGTCTATATCTATGCAATGAAATGCACGGTCTGTTTTTTGGCAATCAGCTATCCAAACACGCAACTCAAGTCACTGCAGTGTCATGCGAAAACCCTGATGACAATATTAGGCGATTTTAACATAAGTAACATCAACCGGATGCCACATATTGATAACTCTCAGTTAAACTTAAAACTCTCACACCCAAATGCAGTGGCGGTTTTCCAGGGGAGGCAACACAGGCTGCGCCTCACCTCTCACTATGCACCCTACCTACCACCTACATCAAAATACAAATACATAAATACACTTAGTGTACGGTACAATATTTTTCTATTAATTAATCTATGGTATAAAAACTAGCCTACTTCAAAATTGGATATCCTGCCGAAATTCCCGCGATCATCGCTGCACCGAAAACCATTTTTATTTTACCCACCCGCGGCTGGACTGTACGTAGCCATAGCACACAATTTGCTTTGCCTATATGGACTGTTGGAATACTGCTGCGGCCGGCGGCGTGAGGCTGGATGTTTTAAAAAAAATCTAGCGCCTCTATAGCATTAAGGAACAGAGATTTTACAAATTTAACGGGACGAATTAGGAGAATCCTATTACCTTGTATCAGAGTCGTTTTTTGATGAGTCCGGGTTAATCATTATCTTGGTACGAGGGGCAGAGAGGCGCCTTCAGTCGAGCGCCTAACGAAGGAAGGAGATATATTCGTTGTATTGGGTAGAGTGAGAAGACATGTCACAGGAGTCCCGAACCCCCAACCGAGACGGTTCGGCGCCATTCGCCAGAATCGCCATCAGTCGCGGACCGGACACGGCTAGCTATTGACGCGTTTTTATTCTTATAATTTGTAGGTAGGCCAGTCTCGCGGCAGTTCGTGCGTAATTTGTCATGTACCCAAGATTTGATATTGTAGCTTTATTACTAATAACCCCGTTTGCATTGCGCAATGAATCGGAAAAATCTGATATCATTAAAACGTGTTTCCGCCCCTGTCCTGAATTTAAAAATTTGTATAAAAATGACTTAAAGAATGGTAGGAAAACGATCGTCCGTTCATTTCAAAGCTCGTGGTATGATCGTTATATTTGGCTATGCGGAAGTACCTACTTGCAAAAATTGTATTGCTGGCCGTGCGTTCTTTTGAACCGTCATAAATCTACATTTTACTTATTTTAATGACTGTGATATGAATGACAAAATGTCTGACTGAGAGATTTTAATCTAATAAGTATGCTGACTATACACTTACACATACATCGTCACGTTATTAGACGTTAAGATCGGTGAAAATGGAACGTATATTTTTAATATCTTAAACTTTCCATAGTACGGAGCCCTAAGTCCGCAAGTATGACCCGCACTTGGCCATTTTTTCTATCGGGCGGCGCGGCGCCTCAGTAAGTATTGAGGGCCAAAGCCGCCACTGCCCAAATGCCTTCAGAAGTATCTTTACAATCACGGTGACTACGATTCAATATGCTCAGAACTAGATAAACCCAACTGGCAAGTTACTCTCTCATCAGGATCAGTCGATGACGCCGTACACTTTTTCAACAGCACATTGATTAAGCTAAGGAATAAATACATTCCTCACAAACAAATAAGGAAAGGCAAATACCCCCCTTGGAATAACATAAATATCACAAAAAATTCAAGACGTTTGGAAACCTTTTAGTATTACTAAGAGACCGCTGTAAAATAATCAAATCAGAGTCCTACATAAACTACATGAGAGCTGTTGCACAATCAATAAAAAATAACTCTTCGCATCAACCTACTTAGAGTTATAGCACTTCTGGCACCATATGTCACTACGCTGATAAGTACGACTTAGGCTCATTTACACCAGTATCGGACGTAATTGAAATCCTCGGACGTGACGTTTACAAGGTTACCAAAATTTTAGATATCAAGAAAGGTCCTGGGCCGGATGATATTCACCCATTACTAATTAGAAGATGCGCGAGATATACTATCTCGACCACTTTGTTTACTGTTTTCAGGATCCTTACAAGAAGTATCGTATCCATAGTTTGTAAATCGGCATTGATAACACCTATACATAAAAAGGACTCGGAGGAAGGAATCGGCATTGATAACACCTATACATAAAGTATAACACTACCGTCCAATCTCGAAGCTTTATGTTGTTGCCAAAATACTTGAAAAAATCGTTCACAAGCAGACTTACAACGCGCTCAAACCCAGCTTTATTTGCTCGAGGGTATGGAGGGGTGAGGACAGGTCCAAAGCATTTGACCGCATTGATCGTCGCATCCTCCTGTCCAAACTTCTCTCTGCTGGAATTCGTAGTGATCTGCTGAGATGGTTTTCGTCATACGTTGATAACCGTAGCAAAGCGATATTTATCAACAGATACACTTCTGCGGCCATCACGATCCCCTCAGGTGGTCCCCAAGACTCTATTCTGGCTCCTCTATTATTCACAATCTTTATTAACAACATTGACAGCTGTTTCCAAAACTCAAAATCTCTCCTTTTTGCAGACGATATGAAGATATACAGGATTATCAACTCACCAACTGACACTCAACTTTTACAAAAATACCTTAGATCCTTCGAACAATACTGCACACTCGACAAGCTTTACAAGAAAATCTAGTCCATCCATTTCACATTATATAATTAACTCTCAAATATGTAGTACTTCCATATGATCTTTGACACCCATTTTAACAAAATTTACAAAAAAGCCTTACAATCACTGGCCTTCGTATTGCGAACTTCCAAAGATTTCAGATCTGCGAAAACATTTAAAATGTTGTATTGTACACTGGTAAGAAGTCAACTCGAATATTGCTCGCAGGTCTGGAATCCAAGGTATGACGTATATAGAAACCAGCGTATATAGAAAAAGTTCCTGAGATGCCTATATTATAGATTCAATATCACATCAACCGACTAAGAGGAAAGTTGTAGAAAACAACACCTTCTACCACTTGCTCTGCGTAGAGAGGCAGCTGAACTGATTTTACTATCATTGACGCTCCCAACCTATTAAGCAAACTGCAGATTCTCGTCCCGGGCACTAGATCTACGAGAAGAAAGCATCTCCCAAAGACCACATCTAACAACAGGCAAAATGCATACATACTCAGAGTAGGCAAATTATATATCGATAAATATGCAGATCATTGTGATATTTACCATGAAAAGTCATCTCATCATCATCATCATATTCAGCTCACATCGACCCACTGCCTGGCATAGGCCTCTTCTTAAAGCGCCAATTTCCCCGGTCCTGTGCTAATTCACCCAGTGGGTTCCCGACGACTTGATGATATCGTCGGACCATCGGGCTGGTGGTTTGCCCACTGGCCTTGTCGCTCCCCGTGGCCACCAGTCTGCGACTGCTTTGGTCCACCGTCCTTCTTCCCTTTTAGCCAAGTGTCCCGCCCATCCCCACTTCAATCTCGTCATCCGTTCGCCTACATCTGCAACCTTCGTTTTCCGTCAAATTTCGATGTTTGGCACACGGTCAACGAGAGAGATACCCAACATGGAACGCTCCATCGCTCTTTGTGCTACTTTAATAATATGCACATTATGCTTTGTGAGCGTCCATGTTTCGGCTCCATAGGTGAGGATGGGCAAGAAACATTGGTTATACACCTTGGTCTTCAGGCATTGTGGGAGTGTGGATTTGAAGACATCACTTAGTTTCCCGAAAGCAGCCGACGCGTCTTTCAATCTCCTTCACCTGTGCATTTCGGTCAAAGGATAAACGATGTCCAAGATACACGTTATCACTGACCACCTGTATGGTGTCATTGCCAACGATTAGGGTCAGCACATTTAGTGGGCGACTCGTCATGATCTTGGTCTTGGACTTGTTCATCCTGAGACCAACTTTAAGGGATGCTTCGTGCAATTCTGCGAGCATATGTTGGAGATCTGAGACGTATTCGGCAACGAGAATGAGGTCATCCGCAAACCTGAGTTGACGCCTCTGTCACTCCAATCCAACGTCTTCACAATGTCCTCCAGAACGTTGGTGAATAGTTTGGGTGAGAGAGTGTCCCCCTGTTGGACACCCCGGTCTATAGACACGGAGTCGGTATTCCTATGCATGCGCACCTGCCTTATCGCGGTCCTATACAGCTCCCGGAGGGTATCGACGTTTCGCATGTCAATGCCGTAGCGATGGACGGAGTGGAACACGGCCCAGTGCTCGACGCTGTCGAACGCCTTCTCATAGTCGACAAAAGCGAAACACAAAGGCCGGTTGAATTTTCCGCTTTTTTCAACAGCTGCTTGACCGCATGGATATGATCCATTGTCGAGTAACCCCTCCCGAAGCCAGCTTGTTCGACAGGCTGGTATTCGTCTAGGGTGGTAGTGAGGCGATGGCACAGGACTTTGGCGAATAGTTTGTAGACCTGAGAGAGCAGGCTAATCCACAATCCACAACTTTGATTTGTCCCCCTTTTTGTGAAGGATCGTGACAATTGCGTTCTACTAGGAACCAGGCGTAGAACCCTGAGTAAGAACTTTGTTGAAAAGTTTTACGAGAACCTCTAGGACGGGCTTTCCACCTGCCTGCAGCATCTCGACATACACCCCATCCTCCCCAGAAACTTTACCTCTCATATAGTTTTAATTTAACACTTTATATGTAGATTCTTATTAAATTTTAATAGAATAAGATTTTAAATTTAATATATGTCTCACTCAACTTGTGCATGATGACAAACAGCAATGTAACTTTTTAGAATAACTATTTACTTAATATTATTGTATTCCTTGTTGGTGTTCCATAAAGAAATAAATACAAATCGCAGTATAGGCAAGTAAAAAGTTACGTTTAGTGGGAGAACAAATTAGTGTTAGCGAATAACCGGGCGCCACTGGCAAGATGGCGGCCACACGCCGCCCGCTGCTACGTTCCCGCGTACCTATTGGTTTGTTTCATAGGTATTAAGAAGCTGGCGCGAATCAAATATATTTTAATTGGTTTACTGCGCTTAGTCTTTGCAAATCTGTGGGCCTTATTACCAGGTTGTATTTTATACTTATAAGCAAGCAAAGAGTTTCGTTGATGCTCACGCTTGGCTCACACCACCAAGTAGTATTTGGTTGTTTTTGACAGCCTGTAAACAAATCTACTGCGGTATAAAACGGATACATTCATCTCTTCTCAGAACATTGGTCTTTCAATATGGTAAGAACCCTCGTTATCAATCACGTAAAAGTACGATTTACATAGATAGTTCTAGATAAAGAGGCGGGCTTTCGCTGAAAAGACCAAAGGACCTCTTTGAGGGGGGGACTTGGGACTCGTGGTGCACTTTCTTTTCGCACTGTCATACCAAATATAAACATTTCATACATATTGCTTCTGACTCCACCCTAAAATACCCTGGGTCATAGGAACCAGAAACAGCGACGTTACACACCTAGAAACGTCCAAGGATGAAGTATAGATATCGTAGGTACACTCTATTTTGGGGGTGGGTAGGTTGTAAGGGGGTAGGGAGGATCGACCCTACCCTCCCTCATCCTTTTTGATTGCCGGAGATGCGGTTTTTGACCAAGCGAGCGAAGCGACCGAAGGGCTCCATTTCGACAAAATATGAGGCAGATTTTGCTTTCGTCTGTCTCTATACGTGTCTCTCAGTTCCGGTCTAGGGGCCACAGTTTTCAAGCGATCCTCACAAAACTTGGCACACGTATTCCTTGAATTAAAATATATTTTTTGTCGAGAGCTTTTCGATTATTTTTGTCGAGAGTTATGACGTCATTAATTTTTTGTATGGGTATTTTTTATTATTTTTTTTCTAAAACCTATCGTGTGGGATATCAAATTTAAGGGCTTCATGAGCCGGTTCTAAAAATATATCACACCATTACCTTTCGGCCGCCTGTTTACTAAATATCCAAGAAATATTTTCAAAACATACCAAGTTTGGACTCCTCGAAGTAGAAGACGGATTAGTAAAGAGGATTTATACAGACCATAAGAGTGAGTGAAATAGACTATAACTATTTTCATGGAAAGTCAATAGATTGTATTTTAAATCGCAAAATTTAGTTTACAATTGTTGCGGCTACTTAACTACTTGATTTTGATTAAATCTAAAATACTTACTTACCTATAAATTGGTTTACAGTCCCCCCCTGTTAGCGAGGTCTACTGCCCACAGGGCCACTAGTATTAAATAGTTATGTTTACATAAGGACCTCCATCCCGCTCCGCTGGGATCACAAGATAATTGAATTCGTATTGCAGCTAATATTTTTATCATTAAATGTTGTTTTATTTGCATGCTGCGGTTTTGCTTCTTCTTAGTCCCAACATACATAACCTATGTTAACCCAAATTAACATGATATTTCAGTTTGTAAAAGTCGATACTATGGATCAATTGTCATCGTTATGCTATCTGTCTCTGAAAACGTCGGTTGATGTAACAAAGGTCACTCAATCATTCATTCTATCAAGTCTTGTTCAATGGCTATCGCGGCGGGCGTTCGTGTCAGAATGTAATTCTCAGTTTATCATTGTTGTACCGTGTCCTAGAACAATAAATAACCAGTACAATCGTAGAAATCTTATAATTCGTCACATTATCCCCTCATCACAGCCCTTTTGGTGTGTTGCCGCCAGTTTGCCGGCGCGGTGACATTTTACCACGTAGTCGTGGTTGGTGGCGCAACTTTCTAAGTCCAGGTACAGTCAGGATCGATCTGGTAGTTCAGGTCTGGCTGGCACTGGACCCCTTCATCTACAGTCATTACACGTGGCTTTGGAGCGGACAGAGCCACGTGCATCAGCCGGTTTGCGACATTCGGATGCCACGAGGTGATATATCTATCACGTCATCATTTAGGTTCACGAGGAGGGACCTACACACCTTTCATCGAACAGCACAATAACCTAAACTCTGATGTTTATTCCGTAGAATTCTGACAGCTATAATTTTTTGACATGTCAGAGATTACAAACCTTTTTGGCCGGGCACATTTTTGAATTTCAATACGAGTCTGAACATCTGAGTCTATACATTTTATTTGTTAGTGAATGTATCCAGTTTTTTTAAGTGCGGCGCTCGTAATTAAAATGGGATTTACGGCGAGTGATAATTACGTCCCTTTTCATCACAAACGGTAAAAAACTACAAGTAAAGATAACATATTTTTATTAAAATCTCTTATCATCATTAATACTAATATCATCTTCATCATCATCATCATCATTGCTGACATGCATTATTAAAGAGTCTGCGACTGTATCAATCACATTGTTGAGGATGACGATTTGATTGATACACCACGAGGACGCTTCTTTCTGGGAGACAGAAAGTCTGTCTCTTGTGCTCTGTCAGATGGGGCTGCTTCCCGGGAAGGGCCAGGCTGTGGCTCCATAACGTTTATAAAAATCAACGAACAATCGCAACACATAACGTAAAAACATAACAGAATAACAGAAACTTAACTAATTTAACAAGATAATAACAACAAATATAAGCAAACACCGAGAACACATGAGCGCATTGGTATATCTCTTCTGAAATCTAGCAATATAATTTGTTCGCCATATACTTCGTAGCGTAGAATCACGTTCCAAATGTTAAATAATTCTGCATCCATCTGACAAAGGTCTTTTGACTGCACACTTTTAAATTATTCGCTGTGGGGCTGTGAAGTGTTAAGTGTAAAGTAGTGTCCAATGGAGCGCAACACTGTCAGCTAAACGTCGATAGCCACAGAACAAATATTACTCTCACGTCAGCGGTAGTACATTGTTTACGTTTGTATCAAGTATCGGGTTTCGATTTTGTGCTTATAATTGCGATATAAAACCACAAAATGTATTCGCTAATGACTGGGCGAGAACTTCAAACTGAGCTTCGAAGGAGAAATGCATCAGTAGCTGGAAAAAAGCTCATCTGATAGAAAGGTAAACATGTTAAGAATTCGAGGTAATGTTTCGTATTTTCCTCAAATTGATGAAATTCATTTACAACAACGTGGTTTATGTTCAAGTTGGAGGCGTACGACCGAAACAAACACTTTGGACCAGATTCCAGAAGACCATCCTGATGTATATATAGTGCATTCAGATACATACCGAGATATCAACGCTGATACACCACTTCATAACATAAGCAAATCTCATCAAATTATGATAAACAGTATCTGATCGTAAATCTATTTACCGCCTTTTTAATTACTTATCCCAAAATATCCCTTTCATTGAAATACAATGCAAACAGCCGCGAATCAGTCGCGATGCATTGAAGTTTTTTGTTACACAAGGCACTTTCCCACAGTCTTCTTCGTGAGAAATTGGCAGTTTTGCGCCCTATTGTGTATAGCATCTCTGATGTTTAGTAGAAACTGGTTATTGAGCGTGAAACAGTCTAATTTGCTGTCCCGATGCTGTTAACAAAACAGCGAGTGAAGGCACGCTGCGAGTAGAAGGGGAGGAGGGGCGCCGGGGACGTGGCTACTCGCAAAAAAATAGAATATACTTCTATTTGCCTCACTTCGATGATTAATGATTAGTAATCACTCACATTTAACACTGGCTGTTCAGACGTTGCTAGCATTTTACACTTCACAGCCACACTTTACACTTGCACTTTACACTGATCAAAATGAATAAAATAGGAATTGTCCTCATAAAGAACCTTATGATATCTGAACTGTCAGAATTCTACGGAATAAAAAATCAGAGTTTAGGTACCTAAAAATAAAAATAGAAAGAAGAATAAAGAAAAAAGAAGAATAAATAAAATAAGAATTATCCTCATAAAGAACCTTATGATATCTGAACTGTCAGAATTCTACGGAATAAAAAATCAGAGTTTAGGTACCTACTTAACAACACCATCCCATTTACATACCAATAAAAATCTTGTGTTCGATATCTGTAGCTAACCCACATCCTAGCGCAAGGTTTTTTTTTCCTCCTCTCCAGGGGGGATTCGATCCCGGAAGTTCTCGCTTGGGCGCCTCGAACAGTAATGCCTAAGATGTCGTCCGTCATTGTCTTCTACGGGATTCTTTGACTCCGACGATGCGCCCTAGCAAGATTAGAGAATTAAGTTTATCAGAAACATAGCTTTTACCTATTATGTAAGACGAAACTCGGAAGTTCTAAATAGCATAGCTGGCGTGTTAGGTACTAGTACGTTTGTAATGACATAAGGTACAAAATTTGGATGATAGGTAAAGCTAAGCTAATTAAGTCCGGTAGCCATCCACCACACCACCCCATGGGGGGTAGTGGGGGCGGCTTTCGAAGTTACACGCCGCCGCGCTTCAGAAAAAAAAACATAGTAGCTTATATTAACCTAAGACCTCGAGTATGGTATCATTTTCTGATAAATAGGACATGAGGAATTTATTTTTGAGAAATTTTATGGATAGTTTCGTAGAAAAAAGGAAAATATTGACGAACAAATTAAAATCATTATCTTTTTGACGAAAAATTTAATAATATCTTAAAGATAATTTATCTAGCTTTTGAAAATATATACTTTATTATATATAACGGAGCATGGGGGTTGTCAGTGTTTTTAGGAAGCGTGACGCCAGCCTCGCTGACGTCACTATTCTCACTTTCCTCCATACTTCGTACCAGAAGCACAGAATACTTAATAGTACTACGCCAGAAGCAAGGCTAGAGCACAAGACACGAAAGAAAAGTAGAACTAAAATGTGCACTTCTATTTCGAAATTCAAATGGAGAATAGAACAAACAAAAATGCACATAGCTTTTAGATCAGGTACGGCAGTTCACCACGTCTGCACCAGTCAAGGGCCCAACAGAAAGTGTGCATACAGTACACCAGCCAGTGTGACAGTGTGATCTTGAAATTGGAAATCCTGCTATGTTTAACATGAAAAACTGCCAAATTGTGCCACGCACTTCAAATAAAATGCCGAAAAAATGACGTCTTTTTAAAGAGCAGAATCTAAACGTATCTATGATTTTGATTTACAAAAATACTAAAGAGCCGACTTAAGAAAGAAGGAGGTTCTCAATTCGCCTTTTGTTTGTTTTTGTATGTTTGTTATGCGATTGTTCCGTCAATTATAAATGGATTAGGATGATATATTTTTTTATTGGTAGGTCATACTTCGGAGTTAATCTCATATAAATTTTATTAAAATTTATTCAGCGCTTTTTGAAAAAATCAACAAAATCTAAAAAAAAATTTGATTGTGTGTAAAGTCGGTTTACGGACGATAATTTTACGTGATAACGTCATAAGAAACGCTTAAGCCGATCGTGCCTCTCTATCGCTTGTCCCGCGCTCTCGCTTGTACGCTCGGCTCGGCGGAATGTGACAATGGAACGTGACACTTTTTCTTGCGTGCAGCCGGCGTTCATCGATTTATAAGACGTTATCGCGTCAAAAGATACGCAGATGACGTTTTGGTCTGTGGTTCTTTTCAGCATAAGGGTTGACGAGGACTTTTCTTGTATGAAGACGACATTCGCATCCCGACCGGGGAAGAAGACATAGAGCTTGAACTTGAAGTCGTTTTTTTGACCTTATCAGGTCTTATAAATCGATGAAAGCCGGCTGCACGATATTAACTCAGGGATGAGGCGCAGTCTTTTGACTGCTTCTCTTTAGCGATGTCGGATGGTCAGATTAGTCGGTACAGCACATACATATTTGTACGCGGCATTGACGAACACTTTACTGTTTACGAAGAGCTTGTGAAAATGTGCAGTTTGGAAGGTACAACTACGGGAGAAGAACAAGCCCGATGGAGGCAAAAACATGAGCGATCAAAACAAAGTTGTTGGGAGAAGAGAATGAGTCTGGATCTAATTGCTCAGCTCAGAAAAATCAGTTTTTTTTTTAGTTCATATTTGTGTGAGCAGATTTTTTCAATTCTCAATGTTAACAGGTGAAAATTAATACGCGATACTGCGCGTGTCTACGACTAAAACGAAAGCAAAGCAGACGTTAAAAAACTTGCACATTAAATGCAGCCGCAAAAACCTCACTAGTTCTTACTTTTATGTTAGTATAGTAATTCAATTTAAATAGACATGATTGTATGAATATATGAATAAAAATATAGATGTGCGTTTTATTTCAAATATTAAAAATACGTGCGGCCCTCACTGATACTCTGGCAACATTTGTGGCAAAAAGTTGCCGACCCCTGCTATAGAGTACCACACCCTTTTGCCGCACAGCTTCGCAGTAAGGTAAAGTAGGTAGGACCACAAATACTTACTATAAATAATAGGTAGTACTCGTATAATGTGTGTAGTAAAACTCCCTTCCAATATACTGCACAAGATATTTTTTTCAGCCTTCCGATCCGTTACAGTTGACACGACTACTCAATATCGCCGCCAAGCACAGAATGCCGCCACGCACGGCGCCACTCGCCGCCCCATCCAGTCATCGCTCGAGTCAATCGATACCGATCCATTTTGGTTATGAATCGATATCGAAAAACTCGAATAAAATATCGATTTAAGGCCCAGTTCTAGCTGTTGAGGTGAGGGGCGCCGCATTCGCCCGTCGTCGTCTTCTAGCGGGGTAGCGGAACTGGCGGGTTAGCGAGCGGCGCGGAATAGCATCGGGCCGCCCGGAGAGGTTAAAAATTACGTGTTTTTTCTAATTTACTCAAAAACGGATTAATACGGAGCTCTAAAAGAGGAAAATTTTGGTACAAAAATTATGAGAAAAATCTGTTATTTTATATTAAAATGATTGTTTCTCCTTTTTAATATAGACTATATTCAGGATTTTTTACGATCGAGGCAAATTAATCCAATCGCGTAACGACATAGTATTTAAACTAGATTATCTCTTTGTGAATAACATAATTTTTTGAGATCTATGAATGTAGTGGAAACAATTATATTTATACATATATATATTTTTTACCAAAGCCCTCTTCAGTGGTTTTGTGTGATCTTGGGCCTTAAACTCAAACCTTACATTTGTATGTATTTTATGGCAGGTGTTTGACTACTTCGACAAGTATACGTTCCTCTGTGATATGTTTGACGAAGACAGAAAATCGATGCGCGAACTGGTGCTCAACTTCTTCCCCTTCGATAACTCTGTACAAGTTATAGACTCTAACAAGTCAAAGGTACCTATTTGCCTACCTAAGCGAATAGTATTAATCACTATTCAACTCCTGTAGTAGAACCACCCTATAGGTTTTTTAAATAACTACATCATGAAGGGTGCGTGTGTGTTTAGAACTTGTAGAGACATAAGAGCCTTGTATATATGTAGCCCAAAATCCTATCAAGATCAGTCGAGAAATCGAGACGAGTTAAGTAGGTACTCTATAAAGTATTACGGTCGTAATACGCACGAAATAAGTCCGCTTTAATGTCCAGAAGGATAGCTGTACAAGAGCAGAACTGCATAAGAAATCATGAAGATTTGTGCGGTTGAATGGTGATCGTTTCCTTGATTTGTTCCAAGGTAATGGTCGCGAGAGTTCATCTGCCGCCACTGAAAGTGGAAATGCTTCAGATCGGAAACATTGTCAACATTTTTTCAAAAATGCTGCTGATAAAAGACTGTGCTCCTGCCACTAGAAAAACTATTTTTAAAGGTTACCAAAGGTAAAAAAATAATAACACATAAAAATGAAATTATTGCATTAAGGGTGATGACATTGCATTGCAAATTGCAACAAAAGAAGGTATATCTTTTTCATGGTATGGAAGACTACAGAGGTAAAAAAGAGGTGGAAAAGTCGATGAAGCTACGAACAAAATCGTACTATACATTTCCAAGTACTTATTCATTTCAGCACCTTTGCTATGATCAAACCAATGCCAGCCATCGAGCATGGCAAGATCATAACATGTATCATGAAGAAGGGGTTTCGAATAGTCCGAATGAAGAACGCGAGAATCTCCAAAGATTTCGCAATGGATTTATACAAGAGCATCTCAGACAACGATATGATGCCGTAAGGATTCTTAAATTACTTACATACTTAGTTTCCCCCTTTCCGATATGAGTCTACTAATTTTCTAGGGTTCCGTACCCGACTCCTCTGTCCATCTGTCTGTCTGTCTGTCCGTCTGTCACCAGGCTGTATCTCATGAACCGTGAGAGTTAGACAGTTGAAATTTTCACAGATGATGTATATCGGCATGTTATAGCGGCATATATATATATATATATATATATATATATATATATATGCCGCTATAACAACATATACTAAAAAACAGAATAAAATAAATATTTAAGGGGGCTCCTATTAAAAAAAAGTGTTTTTTTTTCTCGATATTAATAACGCTGTTGCCGTTATCAATATAGAGCAAAAACGTCGACGAACGTAGACGCTTGAAATATCCACAGAATAACTAGTTATATATTTACTTTAAAAATAAATAATTAAATTAAAATAAATATTTAACAATTTTTTTTTTTTTTGCCGTTTTTATAGATGTTACGGAACCTATCGTGCGCGAGTCCGACTCGCACTTGGCACTTTTTACTGTTTAGTGTGTTAAGGTATGGCCGCCGTTTTGAGCTCCGACAATTTTTAACCGAAGGGTGCCAAACGGTTACTTATTACTAGATATACTAACTAAGCCTCCGCTGACCGTCTATCCAACCGTGCATCACTGGGCTCTACCGGATCAACCGTAATAGAGAGCTGAAACGTTTACAGTGTGTGTATTTCTATTGCCGCTATAACAACAAATAATGAACCACACGCATTTTCAAAAATGTAATGTGCTCCCCTCCCCACACAAGAAACGTGTTTACAACACGCTTATAAAAAGATTCTATGGACATGTCCAAGATAGAAAACAAAATTAATATTAGGTCCTTACATATGAAATTGGCGTTTTGCATGGGAGAACATAAAGTCGTTTTTTATATAATATATTTATTTAATCAAAGTATTCCAAAGCGTAAAATTTCAAAGTATTCCGTTATTCCACAGCAGACATTTTTGTAGCGGTTTCGACCAATTGCAATGATGTACAATTTCCAAAACTGTTTAGTGAGCATACCTCACACGTATTGTTGGCCATTGCTATCTATACACTTTTGTCATCTCATAGGTAGTTCTTCGATCCCTTTACTAAAAAAACATTCGGACGGGAATCAATAAAATCTTTGAAGGCGGTTTGGACTGCCCCATCGGAGTTGAATTCTTTCCCTTTCAAGAAGTTATCCAAATTTCGAAAAAAAATGGTAATCTGTTGGAGCAAGGTCCGGAGAGTACGGTGGATGTCTTAGACATTCCAATTGAAGCTCCTCTAATATGGTAGCCGTCTATTGTGCAGTGTGTGGTCTAGCGTTATCATGAAGCAGCAGTGGCCTAGAGCGATTGACCAGCCTCGGTTGTTTAGCAGCTAGCTTTTCCATCATGATTTGCAGTTGCTGACAAAAGACATCTGCCGTAATCGTCTGGCCAGATTTAAAAAAGCTGTAGTAAACGACACCAGCACTAGTCCACCAAACGCTCACAAGTAACTTTTTTGGAGTCAATTTTTCGCTTGGGGCATAGTTTGGCAGGGTTTAGCCATTACGATGAGCGCTTCCGATTATCGTACAGGATCCACTTTTCATCACAGGTAATGATTCGATTTAAATCCTTTCATTATTGTGCCGGGTGAGTAATGCAACGCAGCAGTAAACGCGCGTTTGTTGATTTGCTTCACTCAGTTCGTGAGTTCCACCTTTCAAGCTTTTTCACCTTCCCAATTTGCTTCAAGTGGATTAAAACAGTTTTATCACTTACAGCCTGCAGCTAACTCGGACGTGGTTTGCGATGGATCCGCTTCCGCAATAGCCTTCAATTCTTCATTATCAACTTTGGTCTCTGGCCGTCCACGGGGCTTGTTCTGCAGGTCGAAATTTAAAGAACGAAAACTTTGGAACCAAAAACGCACTGTGTTTTCTATTGCGGCACCGTCGCCATACACATCATTAATCCTTCGAGCCGTTTCTGCAGCACTGGTGCCACGGTAGAACTCAAACTCGTAAATATTGCAATATTTTAAGTTTTCCATTTTGTAAGCTGAGTGACGGAAGAAAAAAAAAACAATTGAGGAAAAAACAAACGAATGAATTACAATTTTAGAAACACAAATACATGAGTAAATAGCTGTATAAATTTGAATTTGAAATTCCTAACCAGAGGATATTTGAGATCGAAGTGGCCAGTACGGCGAAACGCCAATTTCATATGTAAGGACCTAATATTTCAAATGGGAGCCGAGCACTTTTTTTTTGGTCACGAGATTTAGGCACAGACATTCAATCATTGAGCCTTCACGCAAGTAAACAGCCTATGATTAATGTGATGCTGATGTAATTATTAATTGGCTGGGGAGGAAGAAGAATAAAATCCCGGTCTTGGATGTTTATGTGTGACGTGTGACGTCACTGTTCTAGTTCCCACGAGATGGACACAGGCTATCCTAGTGTGGAGCCAGAAGCAAGGTAAATGCCTTAAATTGGGTGTAACAGAAATGTGTAGTCATGTTTTAGAGGGTTGTTAGGGACATCATTCTGAAAAACTTTCAGTATGAAACCAATTTGATTTCCGAGACTGGATTTTCGTGATGGACAAACTTTTTCCATATACATGACATACTACTTATTAGTTCTCTACAAGTGTGTACGGAACCCTTGGTGCGCGACTCCGACTCGCTCTTGACCGTATATTTTTTTGTTGACCCCGGCGTTATGAAATCTATGCCATGAAAATCAAGCTCAAACACTCATCGAACCGTATCTCTCCAGCATCATCATCGACTACGTAACAGGCGGCGAGGTGATCGGCCTCGAGCTGGTTGGTCCTGATGCCATCAAATCCTGGCGCCGCCATCTTGGAGCCACTGATCCTAAACACGCGGCGCCCGGCACCCTGCGGGCTTTGTTTGGGAAGAGCACCCTTATGAACACTGCGCATGGCGTCGACAACCAGGAGGAGGCTACGTATGTAAGCATTGCTTACTCTGTGTAATGAAATTAAGAATCTTGTATACCTAAAGTCAATCGGGAGTAGGGACTTCGATCCCGGAACCTGGGATCCCGGCAAATTTTTCGGGATCAACTCCCGGGATTAACATTATGAAATCCCAGAATTTTAGGGATTTGAAATAAAGCAAGTTTCTCCCATAACGTCGAGAATAGTCATTGCATCCCGTTTTAGCGTCCATTGCTGCGCCCCAAATACAGGCCGTGAAATGCAATGAATCGTCATCATCGTCATCATCATCATCATACTCAGCTCAGCCCACATCAACCCACTGCTGGACATAGGCCTCTTCTCTATGGCGCCAATCCGCATTGCAAAATGCAATACGGTTACTGGGTTATATCGTGAATCGTGTCGTGTTTGATATTTATATGCATAAAAAACTAAATATCTACCTACTTGAGTGGAATGTTTATTTGTTAAAATTATGGAGGAGAATAAATTATAAATGATATAACTTATCCATAATTGAGTGGTTATATAATTTATATGATTTATATGCCAAAATACTATTTTAGATAATAATAACATCTTTGTGAGGTCGATAGGTACTTTAGTTTTCAAAGATGTTTTCTTTTATTAGGATTGAATTGTATGACTGATAGCTGATTAAGAAACTATATCTATGTTTAATATTTGTTGGGAATTAATCTCTGAATGCATCCTTTTGTATTTTCGGCGCTATTTTCGGCAGACGTCAGAACAGATAGATTTAATTAACCTTTTCATTCGTTAGGGCTTTTAGAGTTAGGAGCCGACAACGCTCTTGTCACACACTATATATGTGACTTTTGTCATGTTAGTCGTCGTTGTACAGGTGCAGTAGAGGAAGGTCGCATTTACTTGAAAATATATAACAACGAGATGTTGGGACCCCCAACTTTAAATGGTACGATCGATGGCATGTTGAGGAAAAAAACCGGTCAAGTGCGAGTCTAAATCGCGCACGAAGGGTTTCGTACCACCGTTCAATGGAAGCGATGATGTGGAGTGAATAGTGATTTTACACAGCAAAATATTGTTTACAAAGTTATTGGTGCGGTTACTTTCACACTCCATGTACGTAACCAGGTGCATCCATAAGTTTGTATGTGGTGTTGTTGTATGGGAGCCCCCTTAAATATTTATTTTATCCTGTTTTTTAGTATTTGTTGTTATAGCGGCAACAGAAATACATAATCTGTGAAAATTTCAACTCTCTAGCTAGCTAGTTTCTTGAGATACAGCCTGGTGACAGACGGACGGACGGACGGACGGACGGACAGCGAAGTCTTAGTAATAGGGTTCCGTTCTTACCCGTTGGGTACGGAACCCTAAAAAGGAAAACTTTTAAGTCAGTCACGCGGAATTATTTACAATTCTTATAAATATTTTATGACCGAAGCCAACCGATTTAAAAAAGTATGAGGATGTCAATGTAAGTCATTATTTTAAAAAGGTTCAAGAGCGAGTTGCAAATTCCACTGAAATTTCACGGCGAAGTTTGAACAATATACTTACTAATTGAGGTCGGTACTAAGACACCTTCCACTTTAGTTAAATTCACCACCCCAAAAAAGGGTGACCAAAAAAGCAATTTTCTTTAGATTTGGACGATTTTGATAATGATGTTATTAGAAGAATGGTGTACGATTTTCACTTAAAATTTAAAGAAAGACCATAAAATCATTAAAAGCTAAATTACAATGGATCTGAAAAGACGCAGAGAGAAAAAAAATACGACTGCATAAAATAACCACTATAAAAATATATATATAATATAAGGAAAAAACAAGCTCAATAATTTGGTGTGAAGAGTTTCAGTTACAGTTAGTATGCAGTACCTACATAAAGAACACGTATATTTTAATGTATTACAAATAAAGTGTATATGTTGTGAAATTATTGCATGAGGGGACAAACTCATAACACAATTGTATTTAATTGATATCTAGTAAATGATTTCGTTAATGTTTGATTTATTGTAGATATAGTGTTTTTTAGATTTGTATGCAATAATTTAAAACATATAAATTTTATTTGTAATACATTAAAATATATCTATTATAATGGGATTCCCAAAAATTTTCGCCAACACCACATCTCGAACGCGTCAATTCTTTTCCGTGACTAATAGGCCAATTTATATAGGCAAATTCCCAAAATTCAGTCAATTTGAACCAATAGACTGGAAGCGAAAGAAGCCGTTCAAAGTTCAGTCATTTTGTCACTGACTGACTCATCATTAATCATCAAAATTCTAATGGTTATACTTTGAGTAATAATGTATATACTAGAGTAGGCGCGCAAACTGAATTTCTTGCAGCTCTAAGTAAAGTGAATTCACTCAACATCCATTCCGTCGGTAGCCAAGCGCTTGCCGAGCCGTGACGCTTTTGATTGCGGGAGTAAGATAAAAAACTAAATAATGCCGTCATGTGCTCTGCGGTGCTGTAAAAAAAGGAACAAAAAGCCATGGAATAACTTTTCATACTTAAGTACCCTGTATTATCAGTAAAATACGCATATTCAATAATATTTTGTGAATTACAAAAATCAACAAAGCGACAGCCATGTTTTCTCCTTGAAAATCAATGAGTAACAAGATGTTACGCATGTCATATATTTTGTAAATTTTTATTGCACATGAAAATTCAGATTACAAACTTATGGAAAAACCATTTGAAAAATTTATTAAACTGACTGTAACAACATCCCGTCTTATGAAAGAAAAAAATACTTACCATTAAAATATTGGATGTGTGCATATTCTCTTTAATTTTATTCCCAAATACACATAACAGGTCGCCTGCGCTTAAAAGTATGCTTAATTAATAATATATTAATAGGCTGGATTCACTGGATAGGTATACTTTTGGGCAAATGCTGTACGTCTCCATACAGAATTTCGGCATGTCGCTTCTGCGCGAAATGATTTGTATCTATGACAACTGACACGCGGCCGCTCTTGCCCCCCGCGTACCCCTCTCGTCATGAGGCCGAGCACATATTTTGTTCGAGCTAGCGTCTCTAGTATTTATACATTATTACTCAAAGTATTAAATATAGATAAGGGTTCGCGGGTCTTCTGTTCTCACAGAATTTAGAATGTATTTATTTATTTATTTATTATAGTATAAAAACAATGCTAGCTCACAGTATACACCAAACTGCTGGCATTGGTAATTAGAAGGTACATTCACAACTGTAACATAAATATAGATAGATAGAAAGACCTTACAAACTTACTAATAGAACATGTAAAAATATCAGTATCAAGGACATTGTGATGGAAGCCATTTAAAAGTGCTGGAGCACATACATAACGAGACCGAGCTCGTACAGCAGCCACGAATAGCGCTCTATAACGATGGCCAGCTAGCGAGTACTTATCAGGGACATAGAGACAGGTGTTGGATACGACCGAGGGAATATCTACTGAGTTTCGCAACAGCAGGCAGTAGTGCAGCCCCAGTGAGAGGCTTGTATCTTACCGCTACACCCTACGTAAGTTCTTGGGGCAATAAGTCTTCACTTCTCTGCCTGCCCTGGCCGTCACTACAGACGTGGGTTGCTCGTTTTCCCGGTTTCCATTTTTTATGATTTCGAGCCACTTGTCATTGCTCCCCAAGACCTCTTCAATACTTCCCTAAACCTCTCAAGTATTCTGAGCCTAAACATTGTAGTATGTACATTTTCTTTATTTCCAGTTTATAGAGCAGTTTTTCGGGTTAGAGAATGGGGTGCCCCGCATCCCATTCCGGGCCACCTTCGAGAAATGCACGTGTTGTATCATTCTACCGCACGTAATACTCGACGGCAACGTCGGGTCCATCATGGAGCAGATCTGCACCACGGGGAAGTTCTACATCTCCGCCGTAGCCATGTTCTCCGTTACTGTGAGCAATGCTAAGGAGTTTTATGAGGTCTACAAGGGCGTGCTGCCTGAGTTTGAGGTTAGTGACACGCACGCCTTATTGTTATAACCGGGTCGAGCGAGAGATAGCAGCACAGTACATTCGCAGTAAGCTGGTTATATACCTACAAAGTTCAGAAGGTGTAATGTATAACCTATCTAATGCGGAACAAGATCTTATAGATAGATAGACCTATTGTCTTAATTTTCAGGCTATGGCGGTACATCTTGCAGAGGGCAAAAGCATTGCACTGGAAGTGAAGAGTACAGACCCTTCCAATGATGTAGTCTGTGAATTACGCAAGCTATGTGGCCCCAAAGATCCGGTAAGTTTTATTTCTTTAATTATTTATGTTTAATATACAGGGTGGCTCGGGAAATCGTGGATCAAACGAAAAATAGGGCGATAGAGGAGGTCAATGTGAACAAAAAATATCTCTACAGTATGGGCTTTATCCGACACAATAAAAAACTATGGTAATATTTTTTTTTTTTTAATTGTCTCTTTACCTGACCTAATGCAAAAAAAAAGTTACTAAAACTGATAGTTTTTTTTTGTGTGTTTTTCGTGGCTAGGAAGAAAATACATTTAAATTAAGATTTTTTTTAAAAATGTAGGTGCATAAACTTGTAAGTAATGGCAACATAACGAAAAAAAATAAGTTACATAAAAAAAATAAGACTACTTGAAGACACACCGTTAAAAAAAATGTACTACTAAAGATTAACACAGTACTAAAAAAATATGCCTATTTAATCTAGTTTCTAACGACACATGGCTATTGGTAGCTTAGTTATTTTACAAAATAGGTTTTATGGTGCAGTCTTCTCAGGAGTCAAATGGACATTGAACGAAAAATCCTCCTTCGCTCGCACAAAGCTAAGATAAGCTCACTAGCCGTGGGAGTAAAAAGGACAAAAAATTCACAAACAATGGTTTCGGCACCGCTCTATCTGACATGACTTGTTTACACATCGCCGCGGCGCCCGCGCCCCGTACCTGTATTCTATATCCTAGCTTAAAGGGGTATTATACTGGCTTTTTTAAGGACCCTTTTGGAAGAGAGAGGCCAATGTAACAAGCAAAAGGGAATAAGTTACACTTATAAGGGCGAAAGAGCGAACCCGGTCTGCCTTTTTTCAAATCCTTCTTCTCTTTCTTTTTTCTTTATTGTTTACTGTAGTTGTTACCAGAGTCATAGCAATGGCTATTTTTGTCGTTCCGAAAGTAGATGTGGCATGGCGTGGCGTCCGATCGCTTCAAAGTCCACTCTAAGACTGAGGTAGGCGCCTAATTAGGTGTAGTGTAACAACAAGCATCCCTTACGAGGGCAAAAGTCTCCTTCCAAAAGGACAGTACAATGGGGGTATTAGGTAAGCTTCTCTGTAGTGTCTGCTCTGCCCGTTACTTTGGACGCGCCTTGCCGCTTTGTTCTTTTACAACCAACCAACCCCTTATTTTGTGACCTACGTCTGATCTACGGACTTTCTGATTTCTTGCCTAAGTTTGAGCTACGCCTGCTTTACGGACTTTGTGATTTCTTGCCTAACTGTTACCCACGCCTGCTCCACGGACTTCGTGATTTCTTGCCTAACTGTGACCCACGCCTGCACTACGGACTTCATGATTTCTCGACCATCTGTGATTTACGCCTTTAACACGGACCTTGTGATTGTGTGAGAGAGTATGCAGAAATGCATCTACGGTTTCTGCGATAGAAACGCTCGGGCCGCCGCCAGAGCCTATCGTGAGCGTTACCCGAATCGAGATCGCTTTGATTGCCTGACCAACACGGTGTGAGAGACGGTCGCGGGCGACAAGTTGTTGATAATGTTCGAGAACAAACTCAAGTTCTTGCTGAAATTCAAAGGCGACGAGTCAGCGGCGCATATCAAAAGCATAGGCATACCTAGATCAACGGTGCAATGATTAATAAAGAAAAATATGTTACGCCCACAGCGTGTTCAAGATTTACTGGCGGGAGATTTTGAAAAAAAGAGTGAAATTTTGCCGAGAGATGCTTCAGCGTGAACGAGAAGATCTCGGGATCTTCTTTAGTAAAATTCTGTGGTCTGATGAATCCAGTTTTAGACTAACTGGGGTATTTAATATTCAGAACCTGCACTATTACTCCAGGGTTAATCCGAATTTTGTTAGAAATTACCGTTTTCAACACCAGTTTGCCATTAATATGTGGGCTGGAATCATCAGAGGGCAATTAATAAAACATGAAGATTAAACGGCGCACGATACCTTAATTTCTTGCAAAATAATCTTCACGAACTGATTCGGCAAGTTGAAGTATCAGAAGATGTAATTGAAAATATGTGGCTGCAACATGATGTAGCTCCAGCCCATTATGCTCGAGAGGTACGAGCTCATCTGAACGACGAGTATCCAGGGCGTTGGATTGGTCAGGGTGGAACAATTAAATGGTAAAATAATTTAGAACTGAAAACGAGTTGAGAATTAGAATCACGGCAGCGATTGAGCGAAGGGTAGATCTACGATGACCAATCAGATATTATATACCAATGATCTTTTCGGAGGCCTGGGTAAGCGCCAGCAAATAGACGCAGTCTATATCGATTTTCGAAAGGCATTCGATAAGGTTGATCACTGTATTCTACTCAAAAAACTAGCTTACAATGGTATAAAAGGTAACCTGCTAAGATGATTTGCATCAAATCTAGACAATCGTAGCCAGGCTGCTGCACTAAACGGCTTCACTTCTTCCACAGCACCCGTTACATCCGGCGTACCACAGGGCTCCATACTTGGGCCGTTGCTCTTTGTGATTTTCATCAATGACATCAACCAATGCTTTAGATATAGTAATTTTATTCTCTACGCAGATGATTTAAAATTGTACCGTGTTATCTCGAATCCTTCTGACTGTCTGCTACTGCAATCCGATATCGACAGACTCACCAATTACTGTACTTCAAACAAACTACTTCTTGCATATGACAAGTGCTCTGTCATTACTTTTACCAAAAAGAGGGTGATAGTCAGATACCCGTATAATATCAGTGGCCACATACTCAAAAGCGTTGAATCCATTCGTGATCTGGGGGTCATTTTTGACAGTAAGCTTACTTTCAATTAGCACGTGCAGTACATATGCACTAAAGCATATCAGATGCTAGGCTTCGTATTCCGTACAACAAGCAAACTCAAAAGAGCATCATCCTCAATCTCTCTGTATCTCTCACTTGTCCGTTCGCACCTAGAATACGCTTCTTCTGTCTGGAGTCCACACTACGCGGTGTGTATCAAAAAGGTAGACATGCTGCAGAAAAAGTTCCTGCGTGGCCTTAACATTAGGCTTGGTAATTAGTACCTATCATATGTTAATCTGTTGAAGGAATATAACATCATGTCATTACAACGCAGGAGGGAACGTTCCGATGCTATCATTCTTCGCAACATCTGTTCCAGTCACTACAACTGCCCACAACTTGTAGAAGCAATACAGTATGCTGTACCGGCTAGGACACGTTCGAGAAGGTTATTTCATATCCCCCGGTCAACCACAGTCACTGGTTCCCGACTACCCCTTCATAGGATGTGTGACACTTACAACAAAAAATTCTCAGATCTAGACTTGTTTAACTGCAGTCTCAGTTCTTATAAGGTGCAACTCGGTTAACTTCTACAGGGCTCAAATGGAGACAGCGGGATTGAGGCCTGAGGTCTGTAAAAAATACAAAGTTGTGCATATGTGAGATGGATGTTAGCGAAATGTCTATTTGTTTGTTTGTCTACGGAGTCTGTTGCATTTGGCCTGGCCGTGCAGTTTTGCTATGTGTAGTTTTGCTGTGTGGGTTAATTAATAATTAATGATCAGGTTGATATTTCAGAGGTTTCTCAAAAAAGTCGGTGTCTATTTAGGATCTGTTTTATGTCTCTTTTAGTGTGCGTTGTGTATCATCTGTACTTTATCTCATCTATAAGCTATCCCTAATTCTATATCCTTCCCTAAACTTTAACTTCGATCTTGAATTGTGTTAACAAAAGTAAATACAAAAAACTGGTCTTGTGTTATGTCCTAGTGAGAAATGTTTAAGATGTCAGGTTTTGTGTTATGTTGTAAGTCCATTTTTTATGTTATGTCACCTGTCATTGTTTTTTCTCCAAATAAACAAAATAAATAAATAAATAAAACAAATTGGTAGTGCTTTTCGTAGGTTAAGAAATAATTTCCTGAGAAGATGTCGTATGTGCATAATAGGAAGAGGGAGACATTTCGAGCAATTTTTGTAAAAAAAACTTGAGTGACAAAGTTATACAATAAAAAACTTGATAATTAACAATGTTGTCTTTTTTTTATTTACTTTTCAGGAAGAAGATTACAGATCGGCAGGCATTTTAGGGTCAGGTAGAGGAGCGCCTATTGTTTGTGAATATTTTGTCTCTTTTCCCTCCCATGGCAAATGCAAGACAAATTTAAAGGCATGACTTAGTTTTTCACCAACAGTTTGAGTAGATTTAAAATTATTGTAAAAACCAGTGATGATTTTTCGTTCAATGACCATTTTACTCCTTAGAAGACTGCACCATAAAACCTACAGTTTGTAAAAAATACTTAATTTAAACGTATTTTCTACCTAGCCACATAAAACACAAAAAAAATCAGTTTTAGTAATATATTTAGTTTTTGCATTAAGTCACGTAAAGAGATTTTTTTTAAAAAAAACTGAAAATTACTATACCTTTTTATAGTGTCGGATAAAGGCCATACTGTAGAGATATTTTTTGTTCACAATGACCCCCTCATATTATATATAAACTAAATCTATAAACTAATTTGATCCTTCATAGAGATAGGGTTGAAATTAAGATCATTCTCTTTACTGGTAATAAAAGAAATGAACTTCACAAAGTTTTAAACTTTATAAAAAAAAAAATTGGTCACAAGCACCCTCCTCACAAAAGCAGCATGCAGAGCAGTAATTTGACAGGCTCACAAAGTGGAATTCAGAGTGCTAAACCAAACATGATTTTGTTTCAGGATGTTTGCAGGCAGTTGTACCCACAATCCATTCGTGCACAGTATGGTAAAGATTTAGTTCATAATGCAGTCCACTGTACTGACCTGCCTGAGGATGGTGTATTTGAAGTAGAATTTTTCTTCAAACTCTTGGCAAATAATTAAATTTCAATTTATTTACAAGGTATTTTAGTGTTACAGTCACTTATTTTTGTAATCATTCTTGACTACAAAGTCGTTGCCTTCAATTTCAATTCTGTCATACATCCATTTTCTGTTAATTCTGTAAAGAGATAACTTGGTTCATCAATGTTTTTTCTGGTTTGTTTTACACTAAAAACTTATATTTATGTGGCTTTTCCTGCAGCAAATTGTTTATAAATTACAGAAATTGTTTCAATGCTTACCTGCACTCATGGCCGCACTTGCATGATGAGCACTTTGGACAAGGGAAGTGGCAGCCGGGACAGTTCAGGTCGAGACAGTCGCACAGATCCATGCCAGTGGCAGCCAGATGCCCTCGCTCATTATAGATGCTTGTCTTCTTCTTAGTGTTTTGACTGAAACAAAATAAAATAAATATTCAGATGATGACAGTGCAGTGTCTTGTTCAAAAAAGGCGCTATGCCCACTGAGGCAACGCGACGTGACAAAGACAACAAAGGCCACGCTTAGAAGGCATGTTCCTTTGGGTACCCAATGCTTCAAGTCAGTTTGTGTAAAACATGCCGTGCAACCTCGGCCTTTGCTTGTCTTTGTCACGTTGCGTCGCCTCAGGGGATTACAATGAAGGTTAGCTATACCTAGCTAACCTTCATTGTAATGCCATCATGTAGATAATCATTGTAGTTTCATGTTTATATTAGAGAAAATAATCACCCAAAGGAATCAACTTTCAACTTGCGGTTCAACTTGCGCCGCTCTCTGGCTGATGTTTCCGGATCAAAGTTTTCTAAGAATTTCATGCTGGCTTTTCGTTGATTCATCTTGCTTTCAGGTTTGGCGAAGTAGTAGGAGGGAGGTGTTTTGTCAAAAATACTGCTGTGGTAAATACAGTTTTTGTTAGCAGCAGTGCAATGTGTTTGTTTATATTTTTGGATTCGTTTCGTTCCGTCCATCTGATGATCAATAATCTGACACTTCGTTCGTCACATAAATTCAAAGGTGTGACCATATTTAAATTTGTCATTACGGTTAATATCTGCTAAACTCTGCTAAACTTTTTTTGGAAAACTGCAAAAATTCTGCTATTAAGAAAATTAAATAAAAGGCGTAAATAATATTGTTAATTTATTTAAATACTGAAATATTATCAGAAGATGGTAAAAACTAGTCGGTTCACTTAACGATGACTGTCCAGAATAGGGTAAGGTGGTCATCAGTGAACCACCCAATTTTGTGACCCCCATATCTCAAATGTTGTGTGCTGTAGCAAGGTGTTTTTGGTACTGTGCGATAGGTAATTTACCTGGCTTTAATGGTGCATACAAGTTTAACCTCTATATTAAACAATTCATGAAATATTTAGGTTTTTTTTAAAATAGGGAAATGGCTCACTGTGTGCCCCTGGCGGTACACAGTGACCAGGGGGGTATGTACACACTGAGCCGTAGGTACACATTGAACCATTTTGAAATTTCACTCTCAACTCCTATATTTAAACAACGTTGTATTATCAATAAAAACACGATAAAAGTTTTTAAACATATTTATTTGAAAAAATAACAACAATCAATGTTTTAAACGCCAAAATTTAAATAAAAAATAACTAAAAATGTCCATTCTCCTCAAATGTAATTAGAAAGTTGTAATCGAAATGGTTTAATATCACCTTAATCAGTCTCTTAAAAAGCAGTCTCAATGTTATTTTACGATACGATAACTACTTATACTATCCTCTGAACTTATTAAACATTTAAGTCAGCGTTATCCAAACGCCTGGCGTTAGCTTTTGGATAACGCTTACTCAAATGTTCAATTTATAATTTCACTCTCTTTAATTAGAAATATTATCTTAATCAAATAACTAATCATATATCTTTACGTTTAAAAATTCACTCGTTCCTTGAGATCTGGAGAGCTATTTGGAACTTATAATGGAATATTTAACAAGGCAAGGTTAACCGGAAATTTAAATGTAGTTGTGCGACGACTACTGCCTTGAATTTTTGGCCTAGGCAATATATATTTTATATCAGTATTTTTTACTCTAGCTAGATCAGGCAGAAGTGGTTCAGAAATTTTCTGGAAATATTTACTTTTGAGTTTCAGATATGAAACAAAAAACCCGTCATCGTCTTCATTTTCTTCCAATATCTTCGCAATATAATAATATTGACTGTTCTTCTCAGTTTTCAGAAGAACTATAACATAGTCGTCGGGTTTTGGTCTTCGAGATAACGGTGGGAAATTATCGTCCAGCATATTCTCTTCATCTTCACTGTCACTTATGAATTGCTCTCCTCCAGAGGAAGAACCGCTCGCTACAAAATATTCCTCGTCGTCAGTCTTGTCAGGATCGTCTCTATCTATCTTCTTTGTTACTTTAGTTTCTTTGAATATGTTTGCTTTCGTGACTTTTTTAATGCCCTTTGGTTTGTGGCCTCTCTTCCTTACGGCAATTGCTTCCTTTTCGGGGGTGTCAGTAGCAATCATACTTTTTCCTAGATTTCGTCGCCTTTTATTCTTTCGCGGGCCAGCTTTGAGTGGAGGTCGAAACATTTTTGGAGTGATCAGCCTTTTTTCTTGCTTAGAAGTTGAAGCTACTGCCATATCTTGAGACATCTTTGAAAGTTTCTGTCTACTGGCCACCAAAGGAAGAATGTTGTGATCGGTAAAATTTATATCCAAAAGCGAAGGTGAACACGACTCTCTGTAATTTCGTTATCTTCAGTTTCACTGGCATCCGTTAACTCTGCCACCTTATGTTCTTCATTGTTCGCAGCAGTTGAATCAGGCTCTGGTCTATCTGCGATGAGGCTCGGCATGAAGTCTGCATCCGTAAATACAGATTCGTCTAGTGGGAAAATTCCAGTCGCTCTGAAAGCACTGGTAATGTTGACTGGAGACATCATCATCTTCAAATATGCTATTCCCAAATTTTCGGCTACATGGTAAACCGGCATTCCTGGATGACGGAGCATCCACGAATCAATAGCTGCGTAATAAGCTGTCTTAAATGGTCCGTTCAATCCAACATCCAGAGGCTGAAGTTTTGCTGTCGTGTGTGGGGACAGTCACACCCGAGTCCTTGGCCACATCAAGTGCTCCTATGGAGAGATGGCTCTCGTGATTATCCAATATCAAAAGAGCGGGATTTTCCTTTGAAGCTGAGGTGTGCTTGATAAAATGTTTTATGACATCAACGAATATTTCGGCGTTCATCCATCCAGAGCCCGCAGCCAAACCCAGAGTTCCCGAAGGAGCACCATGCAACATGTGGCTTTGAAAATTAACCCTTGGGAAAACCATAGCTGGAGGTAAAGCATGGCCAGTTGCAGAAACGATGGCGCATGTAGTGATCAAAACTCCTCTCTCTCCGCTAGTGGCTTTACAGGTGCTTTTCCCTGTCTCTGCCATAACTTTATGTGGTCGGTGGACTGTGGTTGTCGATGTCGAAACTCGGATGACGTGCCATGGCTGTTCGAAGGTTGTCAAAAAATCTTGCCACGCCAATCTTGCCAATCTTGCCAATCTTGTTTATGTTGAAAGCTGATAGACGCCCAATGCTGCATGGTTCTGGTTTTTTGAAGCTGAGATCCTGGTGTCTTCCTCGGAACGATCGCAACCAGTCCTTTCCTGCACACTCATTTTCGTTCCATGATGGAAGACATGGGATTTTATTGATTGTTGCCATTTGATAGGCTAATCTTCGTGTTTCCAATGCAGTAAGACCATAAAACATTCGTGCACATTCGATGATGTAGTCTTTTAGAGCTTGTTCTTGCTCGGCAGTAAATGTACTCCTCACTGCATAATTGGGAGTTAATTTTATATTTTTGTTTACTTTGTACTTCTGTGCATATCTTCTTACTGTTCCGTATGACAGCTTAAGATCTTTGGCCGCTTTAGGAATGCTTACACCCTTTGAGATTAATGTCATCGCCTTCTTCATATCTGCCTGGGAGTGTCCGCCAATTTTTCTCACCTTAACCTTAGTTCGGCCCATTCTAAAACAAAAAAATAAACATAGCGTCACGCCGTTTACCATTCAGGGTCGCAGAGGCACAGTTGTGCCCACTAAAGCTCATCGTAATCATATTTATCGCAGCAGGTGGTACACACTGAACTATGGTTCACTCTGTACCCTGTTGGTCTGGTTCACTGTGCACTACCCTTCCGAAGAAAAAAAATATTTAAAAATTGTATAAGATATGTAGGTAGAACTACAACGGATAACAAAAAAGAAGCTTATTATTTAACTTCAGTGTAATTTATTTCGTGAGGCTAAACATTACAACAAAATGAGGACTCACTTTATTTTTACTTTTTTGCACGAAAAACATAAAATCGTCGTCACTCGGCCGTTTACGGCGGGAGCTTGCTCACAACTGGGCAGGGGGAGGCGCGGTATACAGCACGACCAAACTTGTCACTTGCATGAGTTGACAACCTCGCAATTAGGAGAAATTTAGATTATTCACTGTGTACCACTGGCTCACTGATCCTATCCAATCATGCTTTTTTATGTTTGGCTGACTGAATATGATCTTTTAAAACGGAAAGGCGTGAAACTAATTTAAAATTACACGATTTACAGAATGCTGCATTTGAGTCATCCCTGGCTCTTGAGAGTCAGAATGAAAAGAGTGGATCCTCCTCCCACTCAGAGCGGTAGCTCTGTTCGTATTTTCGTTTCATTTTTGCGCTTGCACAACACTTCCGACACTGAAGACTAGTTACTGATCTATGGATAACTGGCGAGCGAAAATAAGTATGGGGAAATCCCCCGCAAAACAGTATTGCCAGTATGAAAGAAACATTTTGCCAAAATTACATGTAGTTTTGTACCGTACTACCGTACCGAGTACTTTTTTCTCCGACATACTTACCACATACAATAAATTAATTTGACATTATGTTGATAAAGTGCTAAAATTTTCTAAATTCTTCGGTGATCAATGTCAGTTTCTTATTATAATTGTTCTAATTTAACTTTACTTCATTAATCATTTTGTAATATCTGATCGAGTCATCGTTATCCAGATTTTTAATGAACCAAGGGGTTTAAGTATACCTCGTTTGAACGCGCGAAAACTCATCCGGAACGACCTCGTAGACGCTATAATAGATTCGGAACGAGCCAATAGTCTGTGTTGACTGTTGTGTTGACAGTTGACTGCCAAGTGCCAATTGATGAGTCGATTTCATTTGGTTATCTATATCATTGGGGTTATCTATATATTTACGCAGTAATACTTGAAGATCTAGCTTACCAAATCACGAAAGAACAGTAAATTTTTGTGAAGTACAATGGCGGACGTGAACAATAAGGAACAATCCGTTACCAAAGTCCCTATGATATACGTATGTGGAGGTGAGCCAAGTTCAGTTTAGATTAGTAGTTAAGTTCATAATTACCTTTGGGTTACTCAACAGTGCGTCTCGGATAGACTGATGATGATGTTTTATTATTCTGGAAAAGCAAGCTTGATAAATGTTCCTACAACGGTATAGTATTTACTAGTCTTTCTTCCCGTCACCTCATGGGTTTATTTACGCTTCCTTCCACGGCCCCGCCAACGTGTTGAATCAACGAACCTAACGTGGATTTAACTAACAAACCGTTAACTTATATCAGATTATTAGGTCAGAGTATCGATGGGGCGGAACCAGGAACTTAGGCTAATTTTATCAGTCAGTTTTTTTTCAACTAATATTTTTTTACAATGGGGTAGTTTTTTTCAACTGAATAAATTATTGAACTTATTGTTTTGAGATAAACTTTTCGTTTTTTCAACTATAGTTGTTTTTAAATAAAGCAGATTAGATAGCATATGTGTATGTTAACTTTGAGTGAAGGATGATGGAAAGAAAGAGCGGATGGAATGTTGTAGGCTGTTAAATTAGTCTTGATGAGTAACAAGAGTTGTTTTTTTCGATAAAAGAATTAATTTCTACAGCTACTTGTGGACAGTGAAAGAATACATTTTGATAATGAAAAAAATGTCAATGACCCACACTACTGCCAACATATGTCTGGCTAGACCATTTTAGCTATTTATTTTGTACTTTATTTACTTATTTTGTGTAATGTTTTATAAGATTACTTATACAACCGCTATCTCATACAGTTACCTTATTTATATTATAGATCATAGGGACTAATATCTTACTACAGGGTTTCCCAAACTCATGGCTCTACTTACCCATAGTAGGCTGCCTTAAACAAACTGACTATGGATAGAACAAAATGAGGTATTTTATTAAGAATTACATACAAGCAATAAATGTATTTTTTTTGTTAGCCTATGCATTGTCCCATCTCTGGGTAAAGCTATTTTGATTCACCCTGGCAGGAATTTATCCAGGAAATCCCTTCATCTCCTCATTACTATTTTTATTAATAGAATAATTTTGAGTGATGGGCTTATTAACTTTTTGAAGTAAAACTTCTTTACGCATGCTTGACTTGGGGAGTAAGCTGGCGGATGTGTGACAAGAGCATTACGAAAAGTGTGATCGGGCGAGGCGAACGAGAGGTGAACTCGCACATTTTCTTTCTCTCTTCCTCTCATAGCCAGACACAGTGCAGGAGATGTATTTTTGAACCATTAGAGCTAAAGAAGTTTTACTTCAGTTGTGTGGTCTAAAGCACACTCTTTTTTAAATATTATGACATCAATGTAATCAACATAACTATCAAAATATTTATTGGTTGTGTAATTATAACAGCCACATTTTACTAGACAGCACTAAAATGAGTAAGTTACCTACTGATTTAGGACAGCACCTCATACTTATGTACACCTCTATATTGTGCTGCGACAAATATGTCAGATAAAGTGACAAATTTGTCAAATAAGTGAGAAAATATTTCCTAGAGACTCGACAGGTAAAATCTGACCTATCGCATATATTAAAGGGTTTTTTGTTTGTCCATTTGGTTGGTATTTACCTGTTGCATTTGGACTTTATTGTCATCTTTATTTACATAATTATTGGCCCTTGTCAAAACAACTTGGGCTGGCTGATGTTTGGGACACAAATTACTGGGACACTGTGTCCGGATTGACACATTTTAATTTCAATACTTTTTTAGTGACAATGGGACACCATCATAATATTGATGCTGTTTTAAACAATCAGATAAAAAAGATTAAAAGTGTAATTTATAGAAAAAGAGACTTACCAAAACTATAAATTGCTCTGTGGATGTGTTCCCACTCAAGTCAAATTTGACTATTACATGTTTTAAAAAAACTAAAATCCGTCATTCAAAAGGTATATTTAGTACAGATAAAAAAAAATACATCCATCATTCAAACATATATAGCATAACATCAACATTTTAAAAACTTAAAACCGTCATTGAAAAGGTATATTTAATACAAAAATCGGAAGGACTTTATAAAGCCCGCCGTTTCAGGCTTCAGCTACTTTATTAGTGCATTCATAGATAATTTCAAATAGGTGAACCGTCGGAAATAATTAGTTTTTGAGTTATATTTATTTTAATTGCCATTTCAAGCATTCGGGACCCTGGGGATGTGGGAGTATTAGGGTGGGGAATGAAGATTTGCCTTTTTTTAACATTAGATTTCGTACCAAATTCATTGTCCTCGACATATGTACCTACATAGGACGCCTTATTTTCGATTTAATTCAATATTTATTTCCCCTTGTATAAATTCGCTCATTGTTACAGGACATTGTCAAGTTTTTTTTAGGGTTCCGTACCCGAAGGGTTCCAAACGGGACCCTATTAGTAAGACTTCGCTGTCCGTCCGTCCGTCCGTCCGTCCGTCTGTCACCAGGCTGTATCTCAAGAACCTAGCTAGCTAGAGAGTTGAAATTTTCACAGATTATGTATTTCTGTTGCCGCTATAACAACAAATACTAAAAAACAGGATAAAATAAATATTTAAGGGGGCTCCCATACAACAATACCACATACAAACTTATGGATGCACCTGGTTACGTACATGGAGTGTAAAAGTAACCGCACCAATAACTTTGTAAACAATATTTTGCTGTGTAAAATCCAAACTATTCACTCCACACCATCGCTTCCATTGAACGGTGGTACGGAACCCTTCGTGCGCGATTTAGACTCGCACTTGACCGGTTTTTTTTGAGGTGAGGATTACAGCTTTGAAAAGCTGTAATCCTCACCTCAAATTGTGGTTTCTGACTTTCTTTTATGTTCTGTTAAAAGCATTCAAATATAAAGTTTATTGGTATTTGTCCTCCTTTTGTAATAATGTCATAAACTGGACAATATTTATGTGGTTTACTAGGATTTTTATTGTTCATCACATAAAGCCAAGATTCAAGCTTAATTGTAGTATGGTGCGGGTTATTGCAGACGCACCACTTATCGGCAAAAAATTAGTTTCGTTTAGCCAAATTTCTACAAAATAATAATAAAATTTGACCATTGATCATTGGGACACATAATATAAAGCCAGGCGTCGTCCATTACCTCACTTGAAAAAAGAGCTAAAACAGAACATCTTGATGTGCTTCTTGACTAGTTTCGATATAGTATTTTTTAATACCTTATTTGTCAGTTTTTCGCCATAAGCACCGCGAAAAATGGAAATAGCACGACCTTCAAGCTTTATCCCTCACCGTTGAAACTTTCATGAAAATGAAATTTGTCACTGCCAAAAAATAGTCCAGAAATAGTCCTAAATAGTCCACAAAGAAAGAAAAATAGTCCTCTTATAGTTCCGAAGTTATAGAGGTTGGTGAGGATTACAGCTTGACGTCAAGCTGTAATCCTCATCTCTCGTGCAAGCAAACGGAAGGGCCTATCGACTTGGTTTAGGTTTAAAAAATTAGTCCAGAAATAGTCCACACGGCATGCCAAATTTCAGAAATAGTCCTTCAACGATACCAGAGTTATTAAGACATCTCGGTGAGGATTACAGCTTGAACATTTGATATCATCAAATATCATTCGGAACGCCTACGACTTTCAGTTTGAAATTTGAGCCAAAAAATAGTCCAGAAATAGTCCACCGAAACAATAATGATTTCCATCTGGTTTACTTTGAAGAAGTGCATTAAAAATACAATGTTTAATTTCCCATACATTTCAATACATGTACAGTCGTGTACAAAATAATAATGGGGTAAACCCTAATAAACCGGTTTATATCGGTTAATGCAATCAAAGGGCCTGTTTTTAATCTCTGAAAACCAACGGTAGTGTAATATTGTAGGAAAGTTAGGGTCAGAGCTATATATAGCGCATAGCTCTGTCCCTCACGTTCGCGACACTTAACTTTTATGTTCTCCCATTTAGCCGAACTTATACTAGAGTTTTGATAACCGCTAAATACAGTTTAAATACAACCTTAATAAAACACGGATGGTTAGGGGCAACCTGGCGGACAGGCCATAAGCTTGGCTTGCTTGAGTACGTTACTTTCCTTTTGCTTGTTGATCTTAAGTTGTGTTTAATTTAAACTGTATTTAACGGCTGTCAAAAGCCCTTAGAAGACTGAAACTTAAATGAGTTTTTTGTTGTACATAAGTGCGTGCCAGCGATTTGGATTTTGAACGGGTCTTCGAGCCCCGGTTGTAGCTATGATATATATGTTATATATTTATATAGTCGAGCTAAGATGTAAACAACAATGGCGGAATTAGTATCGCGAACGCGCTGGCAAAATTTCGTCGAAATACGATTTTGCCAAAACTTTTAAAGAGCTCTTAAAGCATTTTTCGGTGGAAATTAAGGCACGAGTGTTTAAAAATCACGTCAATCGGTACATGATAATTGCAATAACGACATCATTGCAACGGAGGAAGTGTTAAGAACTGACAGTCAAAGTGTAAAGGATAACATACTAGCTTTTGTACTCACAAAACGTAATTTGAAAAAAGAACAGATCCATTTATGTTCATTATAGTTAATCGAACTGAACTGTAATTAATCGAACAATGTTTGATGTTATGTGATGATTATACCAATGAACCGACTGTGATATATACATATATATGTGTATATGTTTATATCACATTTATATATCTATAACTTAGTTTTAATCACAGTCGGTTCATTAGTATAATCATCACATAACATCAAACATTGTTCGATTAATTACAGTCTTAATAATTTCAATTTTAGGTATTTAATTAGTGCTTATCTCTAAATAATTGGCACCTCCAGAGTATAAGTATACATAAAGGTGTAGTCAAATTTTAAGGGGATAACCCCTTCAAATTTGACTTCACCTTTATGCATATGTAGGGACATCATAGTTTCGCCATGAAACATCTGCAGAGCAACTTTACTTTTAACCTCTTCCAAAAATGAATATATAGGCTGTTGTTTTGTAAAGTTACGCCTATAGTACCCATCGTTATTAACATTTTTCCCCCAGAAACATATGGTCGCAAATGGACAAATTTCGTCCCTCATTCATTACATTGACCGATCAGCTGATTACATGTTACTATGGGAGACCCAAGATGTTTTTTCGTTTGCGACCATATATTTCTTGGGGAAAGTTATTCATAATGATGGGTACTATAGTCACTTACCCGGGCATAACTTTACAAAACAACGGCTTGTGTTTAAACTATTACCAAAAACGCACCTATTTTACTACCAATAAATTCGAAATGACTGCCAGAATGGATAAATGTCCACCAAATTGTGTTTGGATAAATGATCACCAAACTTATTTTTATGTTTTGTGTACTTTTAAGTTTATGTTTTAAGTATTTTTTGTTGTTCTTACATGTTCAACCTAACATGAAGGATAAAGGGGGCTTCGCTTCGCTCACCCCCTTTACCCTTCACCTAAGCTACCGCAGTATTTTGCCCTGATATTTTTTGCAACTTTTGGTGTTCATTTATCCATTTTGGGTAGGATAAAAATATTTTGGTGATCATTATATTTGTTGCCCAAAACAACACCCTGTATAGAGAGGTGAAAAATAAAATTGCTTTGATAAAACGGTTTCATTGTGAAAGTTGTTCAGAAAAATGTTTCAACAACCTCTACTTTGACAACACTTTTATTTTACAGCCTGTATATAAATCACATGTAATGGACTTATAAATTATGATTTATTATCATATCTAAAAAAAAACAGTCAAAATAAAGTAAGTATAATTAATTGCTAGATCTCTAACCCAACGAGTAGTCAGTAGAGTTCAATTATTTTGGAAAGTGGCAGTAAAGTCATGAAAATTACGAATAAATGATGTTGATTTTAAATATTTTCATCATTTAATTAGTATTTAAGCGTACTATAGTTTTTTACAAAATACTATTCTTTTTATATTTTTGTGCTATCCTTTTCAACGCACCAAAATCCAACACTGGTTGACGTATAGCGCAGCCTGACTGGCGCAATGGGGTGATAAAATTGTAACCTCATATTGAGTGGAAATGGTGAGATGATTTGTAACTTTGTAGGAAGGTAGGTAGTGAGGTACCTACAGCAGGGGACTAGCTCATCGCCGCAGCTATGGAGATAAAAGGTTGCCTAACGATGTTTTCCATCACCGTAAGAACGTCTGCATAATGTACATTGGTTAAATTACTTATTTCAATGGTATATGGGCAGCACCGGATTTGAACACGCATCTCCTGCGTGAGAAGCGAGTATGCAACGACTAGCCATGGAGATTAATTGGTATAAACCGGTTTATTAGGGTTTACCCCATTATTATTTTGTACACGACTGTACATTTATTGAAATGTATGGGAAATTAAACATTGCATTTTTAATGCAGTTCTTCAAAGTAAACCAGGTGGAAAATATTATTGTTTCGGTGGACTATTTCTGGACTATTTTTTGGCATAAATATCAAACTGAAAGGCGTAGGCGGTCCGGAGATATTTGATGTTATCAAATGTTCAAGCTGTAATCCTCACCAAGATGTCTTAATAACTCTGGAATCGTTGAAGGACTATACCTGAAATTTGGCATGTCGTGTGGACTATTTCTGGACTAATTTTTGAAACCCATACCAAGTCGATAGGCCCTTCCGTTTGCTTGCACGAGAGATGAGGATTACAGCTTGACGTCAAGCTGTAATCCTCACCAACATATAGCTATAACTTCGAAACTATAAGTGGACTAATTTTCTTTCTTGGTGGACTATTTAGGACTATTTCTGGACTATTTTTTAGCATTTTCAAATTTCATTTTCATGAAGGTTTCAATAGTGAGGATTACAGCTTGAAGGTCGTGAAATAGCAACTTTTTATATTCGTTTATCTACACACGTATCATAAACCCTCTTTACTGCGTTCAAAAACCGCACGTTACGATCAGCATTATGTTAAACTACTTGGTAAAAACTCGTTTCGTATCTGGAAAACTACACATTATGGTCATTATGTGTAGTTTTTCTACATATAATGACATTCAAATTTCGAACGCCGACGCCTGCCTGCGTGCGTGCCGTCCCTAGTTTGTTTGTGAAGTTGGTACTGACATTCAAACGAACGCCGACGCCCGCCTACCTTACCTACCGCCTTGGTACTACAGAACAAGCTAAACAATTGCAGAGCCACAATGCCGGTCAAACATTCGGTTCCTGAACACATCAAAGAGAGCTTATGATATGTGTGTAGATAAACTAGTGTATGTAACTGTACATAATTAGGCATTAAAACTCTCGAGTGATATTATTATGAAACGAGCCGAACTCTCGAGTCCAATACCAATACCAATACCAAATGTCTTTATTACTGTAGATATTTACATATACTTAGCAATCGTCATTTTTTGCCACTTCTCTACATTGGACCACTGTGGGAGAAGAAGGGCGTAGAAACTCCCACAGATTGATCTTTAGATCTCTTTTTAAAAATTGCTTATGCTTAACTAATACAAAATATAATATTTAGTCAGTATTATAATTAATAAGCAAGAAAATTATTAACAGCAAGGTCTGTGTTGAGCCAGATTAACCCTATACAGACCCATCATTTAAGTAATCTTGAACATTGTAATATCCCCTTTTCGACAAAGTCGCTTTAACATGGATTTTAAATTGCTCAAATGGCAATGTCAAGATCTCCAGAGGTATCTTGTTGTAGTAGAGAATGCATTGACCCTTGAAAGAGTTGCTAACCTTCGCGAGTCTAAACCGGGGCGCAAGTAGTCTGTGATTATTTCTTAGGTTAACATTACAGCTATCGCTAAGTTTGGGAAATTTTGTAAGGTTCTTGCGTACGTACATTATATTTTCGAAAATAAATTGACTAGCTACAGTTAGTATGTCAATTTCTTTAAAAAGCTGTCTTAAGGAGTCTGTGCGTTTTAAATTATAAATTGCTCGAATAGCTCTTTTCTGTAAAATAAAAATAGTTTGAATATCCGCTGCTTTTCCCCACAACAAGATACCATAGGACATGACACTATGAAAGTAACTAAAATATACTAGCCTAGATGTAGCCACATCCGTGTTTTGTCTGATGTTCCTAACAGCGTAAGCCGCAGAACTTAATTTACCAGCCAATTTTTCTATGTGGGGTCCCCACTGCAATTTGTTATCAATGGTTATTCCAAGAAACTTCGTGTCATTTACTAATTCTAACGTATTGCTGTCCAAACACTAAACTGGTTCCAACTTGCCTGACATTTGGAAGTGAGAATTTGATACATTTGGTTTTACCAGCATTTAACAATAAATTGTTAACTGTGAACCAATTCAAGGTTAAAGATAATACTCTATTGACATCATCAAAATCTTCTTTTTGTCTTTCAATTTTGAAGACCAGTGAAATGTCATCAGCAAACAACTCTATGTTAGTCAATTTCTCCACCATAAAAGGCAGATCGTTAATATATACCAGGAATAAGAAAGGGCCTAATATGGAACCTTGTGGAACGCCAATTTTTACCCCCGATCCATCAGATTTAACGCCGTTGACTTCTGCTTTTTGAATTATATTGCTTAGGTATGATCTTAGTAGATCCAACGCTTTATTTCTAACTCCGTAATGATGTAATTTAATTAGTAACGTGTTATGATCAACACAATCAAATGCCTTCGACAGATCGCAAAAAACATCGATAGCATCCTGTGCGGCTTCCCATGCAGAATAAATATGAGACATAAGGGTAATACCTGCATCCGTAATCGATTTACCCCTAGTGAAACCGTATTGCTTGGCGTAAATTTAAAAGTTTTAATATAAAAGTTTTAATGCCCTCCATTATGCAGCAGTCACATGAACTACTATTAAGGGAATACGCATTTAACAAAGTTGCTCTAAGTCGAGTACAAAGGTATTCGGATCGAACTTCGGAATTTGATTTTTAATGAGGCGAAATGAAGATACATAATAGTAGTTTAATTTTAATTAAAAAAATAAAAACTACTAGTAGTATATAACTGTACATAATTATAGACATTAAAACTCGAGAGTGGGTTTATGACACGAGCCGAAGGCGAGTTTGAGAGTTGTAATGCCTAATTATGTTACATACACTAGTTTGCCCAGTTACATACACTAGTTTATCTACTCATATAATAAGCTCTCTTTGATGTGTTCAGGAACGTATGTTCGACCGGCATTGTGGCTTTGATCATTGCACTTGTTTAGCTTGTTCAGTAGTACTAACTTCACGGACAAACTATGGGCGGCACGCAGGCGGGCGTCGGCGTTCGAAATTTGACTGTCATAATATGTCGAAATATTGATATATTATGGTCATAATAATGCATCAATATTCAGATAAGAAATTAGTTTTTACCAAGTAGTACATCAATAAACTGGTCGTAACGTGCGGTTTTTGGACGCAGTAAAGAGGATTTATGATACGTGTGTAGATTAACATCTTTTGTTTTATTTGGCAGTAGTGCGTACTGCGTATATAACGGGAATTATGGTTCAATGAGGGTCACTTCTGCCCAAATCCACATGCAGAGTGTAAAGTTGCTCAAATAATCTTACACAAAAATTATAAGTTCTGTTGCAGAATACTGTCAGCTAAGGTTTTCTTAAAATGCAATATTCTCCAGCAAAAACCAAGATCCTAGTCGAGGAAAGAAGGTAGTCAGCTAGTACAAACTTCTTAAATATTGGGCGGACAATGACATCCATTATAGAGTTGAAACACACATTTTTTAGACCTAAGGAATTATTTCTTTTCCGATACAGTTTACCCTCAATTTTTTTATTTGGTAAATTTTGAACGAGATCCACTCCCTTGTCTTTTATTTCTGCCACAGCTTCTCGAGCTACACTAGGAATAGGGGCGGTACTGCTGTAACTTTTTGGGTACACTTGTCAAATTCCAACTGTAATTAATTGTCCACAAAATCAGGCTCACAGTTTTGGTTATCTTCTTTCACGATGGAGTTGTTGCATGAAATCACCAGTGTTGCTTTGCATGTATTTATTTGGCAACAAATATAATGACCACCAAAATATTTTTTTCCTACACAAAATGGCTAAATGACCACCAAAAGTTGCAGAAAATATCAGGGCAAAATACTGTGGTAGGTTAGCTAAAGGAGGTGAGCGAAGCGAAGCCCCCTTTATCCTTCGTGTTAGGTTGAACATGTAAGAACAACAAAAAATACTTAAAACATAAACTTAAGTACACAAAACATAAAAAGAAGTTTGGTGATAATTTAGTGGACATCTATCCATTTTGGCAGTCATTTCGAATTTATTGGTAGTAAATTTTCGTTTTTTTTTGGTAATCGTTTAAACACAAGCCTATTTATTTCATGAATAGCCATTTGGTAGAATTATCTTTGTTTTTTCGGCGTTTATGGTACCTAAAATTGCACGTAAAAAAGTACCGGTTTTACTTGCTTAGATAATAAATTGGATTAGAAATAAAAATAAGAACTTATGGTAATATTTGTAAATTTTATAGGTAATTATTTCTAAACACTGAAACTAGTTACAACTGACGAAAAATTGTATAGTAATAATTCGCCAAGTTAAAAACTTAAATAAAACCGACATCAAGTTCAAGCCTATCTCTTCCTACCCATTCGGGATTCAAATGTCGTCTATAAGCACGAAAAGTCCTCGTCAAAACTATTGCTGAAGGGAACCACAAACCAAAACGTCATCGGCCTTACTAATAATAGTAGTTTATGTGACTGCTGCATAATGGAGGGCATTAAAACTCGAGGGCGAGTTTCATAATAATATCACTCGAGAGTTTTAATGCCTAATTATGTACAGTTACATACACTAGTTTATCTACACACATATCATAAGCTCTCTTTGATGTGTTCAGGAACCGCATGTTTGACCGCGGCATTGTGGTTCTGCAATTGTTTAGCTTGTTCTTTAGTACCAACTTCACGCAGACGGGCGTCGGCGTTCGAAATTTGAATGTCAGTACCAACTTCACAGACAAACTAGGGACGGCACGCGGGTGGGCGTCGGCGTTCGAAATTTGAATGTCATTATATGTAGAAAAACTACACATAATGACCATAATGTGTAGTTTTCCAGATACGAAACGAGTTTTTACCAAGTAGTTTAACATAATGCTGATCGTAACGTGCGGTTTTTGAACGCAGTAAAGAGGGTTTATGATACGTGTGTAGATAAAAGATGTTATTCACAGTATAACTTAAATAGCGTATTGTCTTGCTTTGACATTTGAAATTTAATCGACATATGAAAAGGACAAAACACTGTATAAGTTAAACAGTAAATAACCTTTTACATAACGAAAAATATAAATAACGAAACAGATTTATACAGCGGGTGTGAAAGGAGCCGTCGGGCGGGGACGTCCAAGAAGGTCCTATAAAGATCAAATCGGCGATTTATTAGTGAAGGGGCAAATTCGAATTACCCGTAACCGGCGAGCTTGCATGAAGAGACTTATGAATGTTGAGGAAGCGAGAGATGTATGCCAGGATCGTAGCAGGTGGAGGTCTTTGGTCTCTGCCTACCCCCCTTCCGAGAAATAGGCGTGACGATATGTATGTATGTATTTATGTAACTTTTTTTGTTAGTAAGGTCGCATATAGTATATATTTTTTGTTTTTGTTGGTTTTTACAAAAAGCGCAACATCAACGTTGATAAAATTTATATGGGAACACCTCTGAAGTATGACTTACCATTCAAAACAAGAATCATCAAAGTCGATTGAAGAGATAATCGCGTAACAAACATACAAAAAAAAACGAATTGAAGTCGGTGAAAATGGCCATGATTTATGACAAGCACGATAAAATTTCATATAATTATTTAAATAAAATCAGATGTAGATACCAGATTTATAGTAATTTAATTACCTAAATCAAATATTTTATAATACTAACTATACTATACTAACTTTTTTATTACTGCTTATTAATTATACTTTTTAACAAAAAAAAACCGCCGATAAAACTGAAAATCAATAATAAACCTTTTTTATTTAACCATAATAACTAAGTTCTTAAACTAATGTAAGTATACCTAAATATATATTTTAGTAATTATTTGAGTTTTTAATTACCCTAAATAAGTTCGTAAACAAATGTACCTAAGTAATTTTGAAAAAACCCAAAAAAAATAAGAAATAGCCAAATCAAATTAACAATGCAACGTGATATCTCCAGCGATAAACATTAACATTCCAAAAAATGCACTCTCTGCACGACCACTCGCAATGACGACGTGTGCCCTCACGTGTTACGCCGTTCGCGTCTTCTGAAAAGCCCGTGGGGTACAACACTGTGCCGCGTTGTGGCCCACGGGCTTTTCAGAATTTCGAACCGCTTGAAAAGCCTACAGCGCGACGCTGCGTTGTACCACACGGGGTTTTCCAGCGCTAACATTGACAATTCATCGTCTGAATAGCCCGTGGGGTACAACGCTGCGACCCATGCATGCACTAGGTGTGAAAGAGAAAGTGGATTAGCGCACCAAGCGCGTGCGGTGCAAGGTAACAAATTCTCACCGGTGATTTGTAGTCATTTTGTATTGATGCAGTTATTGTTAGTAGTTTCTTAACAGAGATGTACGAAACAATAAACTACCTGGTATTATTCTCGGATGAGGATTTTGAGTTGATTAGATTTGACGATGACAATAGTGGAGAACAAATTTTCTCGTGCGGGTTGCGGTGGAAACTGTGAATGTTACGAAAAATAGTGTGATAAGTTAATCAAAATATTATCTACCAATACCCACACACGATATTCTAATCCAATGCGATACGTTTTCAGAAAAAAATAAAAATTGTCAACATGCACATATCAACAACAACAACCTATAATTTTACTATCATTTGTATTTTTCACTTTTTTTTGTTTATATAGCTCTACCTATTTCCTGTACCTAGTTATTATGTTTTAATGGTAAACTATGATGACTTGGCGCTTAAATGACAATAAAAATGTCTCTTACGAACAATCACACAAGGTTCATTTTCGTAATTATCTATGGCTAAATAGAGATTTGCAATTTTCACAGAATGTCCTATTTCGGTTGCCGCTATAGGTAGCACCAAATAATGAACTAGGTAGGTAGGTAAACGAGATTTTATAAATTTAAGGGGGAGGAGACCAATACAAAGCGACGTGTTAGCCCCTACCAAATCACCATTATTCAAATACCTACCTACCTAACAACATAACATAGCGTCACGCCTTTTCCAATATATGGGGTGGCAGGGGCACAATTGTGCCCACTTTTAGCCAGTTATTAAATACTCTATTTTGCGTGAAGGGGGCTAGCCAATCGCCGCAGCTATCATCGCAAACGCTGCTAATCACAACGTCTAAAATATTTAAGATCTAGTTTCGAATCCAAGATTGGATCAGAAATGATATTATTTGTCTTTAACATAACATAACATAGCGTCACGCCTTTTCCCTAAAGTGTGGCAGAGGCACATTTGTGCCCACTTTTAGCCAGTTTATCGTTACTCCATTTTGCAAGACTTTAGGCTAGCCCATCGCCGCAGCAATGGGGTAATGAAGTTTTTCCATCACCGTTAAATTATTTAAAGATTGTCTGAGGATAGGAAATTCGGCCGTAACAAGCGCGTTGTTATTGTTTTGTAACCAGAAGCTAATTCACGAAAATCAGGCGCTGTACCCCACGGGCTATTCAGACGATGAATTGTCAATGTGACCGCTGAAAACCCCGTGTGGTACCTACAACGCGGCGCCGCGCTGTAGCGCTCTGGCTTTTCAGAAGACGCTGCCCGTTCGGGTTGCTGTCTGTCTCGCTGGCATTATCTTCGTGAACGCTCGGCATTTTCCGGCAAAGGGGCGTGTCGCGCCGTGCCGTCGCCGCGCATAACGCTTTACGTAATTAATTAATTTTCTTGTTTGGCGCCGACTCAAAATTACTTAGGTATGCTTACATTAGTTTAAGAACTTAGTTATTAAGGTTAAATAAAAACGGTCAAGCGTGAGTCGAACTCGCGCACGATAGGTTCCGTACCACCGTACAATGGATGGTGTGGACTGAATAGATTGGATTTTACATAGCAAAATATTGTTTACAAAGTTATTGGTGCGGCTACTTTCACATTCCGTGTTCGTAACCAGGTGCATTCATGAGTTTGTTTGTGGTTTACAGATAAATAAGTTATTTTATTCTGTTTTTTAGTATCTGTTGTTATGGCGGCAACAAAAACTCATCATCTGTGAAAATTTAAACTGTCTGAGAATTGTTGTATGGGAGCCTCCTTAAATATTTATTTTATTCTGTTTTTTAGTATTTGTTGTTATAGCGTCAACAGAAATACAACATCTGGGATATTTTATCTGTCTAACTATCACGGTTCATGAGATACAGCCAGGTGATAGACGGACGGACAGTGGAGTCTTAGTAATAGGGTCCCGCTTTACCCTTTGCGTACGGAACCCTAAAAAAACGGCCAAGATCGAGTCGGACTCGCGCACGTAGGGTTCCTTACCACTATCTATTAAAACGGCCAAAAAAAAACACGTTTGTTGTATGGCAGCCCCCTTAAATATTTGTTTTATTTTAATTTATTCAAAGGAGAACTAGCATCAGAGACCCAGGGCCGACAGAAAAGAGACATACCTCATTCTTTTTGTTACTATGCATATAGTTAAATTATATACTTTTTATATTCCGAATCTATGGCTAACACCAAAATATTGCCTTATGTTTTTGTTCAGGCGTAACACTAAAAATACAAAATGTATTTTTATTTAAAAAATACGTAAATATACCTGTGACTAAATGACCATAGAGTTGCTATGGGATGTATCTAGGTGACCTGGAGATGCATCTGGATTATAATGTTTTTTACTCCTAGTACAACAATCAACTTGCGAATCAATAAAATCGTCGTATTGGATGATTTATTGCTTATTAAGTTTATAGGAATATAGATGTATGAAAATAGTGTATCTAGGTGACCTGGAGATGCATCTGGATTATAATGTTTTTTACTCCTTTTTATTATGTGAATATTTCAAGCGTCTACCTGTTGCCGTCATCAATATCGATCAAATACGAGAAAATATTTGTTGTATGGGAGCCCCCTTTTTTTTTTTTATGTATGACCACGCTTAACTTTTTACAGAAAACTCCGATTTTGATAATTCTTTTTTTATTGGAAAGGGTAATAGCCCGATGTTGGTCCATATAAATTTGGAAAAAATATCAAGCCATAAGGATAGGAAAACAGGGGGTGATTGATTGTTCACTTTAATGCGGAGTTGTGTATTACAATTAAATAATAAGTAGATTATAGCCACATCAAATTATAAAATAAAAACTTTTTAACATAAAAAATAAACTGCCGAAAATACTGAAAAACAAAAAAATATCCACCCTTTGCAGGGTTCCGTACCCGAAGGGTGCCAAACGAGACCCTATTACTAAGCCTCCGCTGACCGTCCGTCCGTCCGTCTGTCACCTGGCTGTGTCTCATGAACCGTGATAGTTATACAGTTGAAATTTTCACAGATAATGTATTTCTGTTGCCGCTATAACATCAAATACTCAAAAACAGAATAACATAAATATAAGGTGGCTCCCATACAACAATTCTTTCAATACCACATACAAACTTATGAATGTACCTGGTTACTTAAATGGATTGTGAAAATAGCCGCACCAATAACTTTTTAAACAACATTTTGCTATGTAAAATCCAAACTATTCACGCTACACCATCCCTACCATTGTACGGTGATACGGAACACTTCGTGCGCGAGTCTGACTCGCACTTGGCCGTTTTTTTGTTGTTGTTTTTTTAAGTAACTTACATACTCGTACATTATGCTCTGCCTGACAGCAGTGGTCATTTTTCCTGTTGAAGTATAGTATGTTTGTTTATGACACCTATATTTTTTTGCAGAATGCCACAGAGAGAATGAAATTAAACCAAGAGATCCCATACGATGCAGAGAATGCGGTTACAGAATCATGTACAAGAAGAGGACAAAAAGATGTATCCTTTTCATATGAGATTTTTATTGCATTATATGATTCGCGTTTAGTAGCCTAATAGTAATATTTTCCCTTGTGAAGTTGGTATGCTGGGGTAAATTAGCACAAAAAACATAATTTTTCTGCAGATTTCAATCTCAATCCAGTTGGTTGACTGACTGATTGCTTAAAAAATCGGTCAAGTGTGGGTCAAATTCTCACACAAAGGGTCATCTTCTTACATCTTACATACAAAACGAATCGGACGTCAAACCAATTGAGCCACCGACGACCATGAAAGTTGCCGCGAAAAAGCGATGATATTAGACTATATAAAATATAAAATGAATTTAAAATTCTTATAAAAAATATTTTAAATTCATTTTTTTGTAAATACTAATAAAATATTTTTTTTATTTATACTATTCTTTGTAATGCAGTCATCATGTCGGTCAACACTTCTCTTGCACGTATGGGGGTTCCCCTACGTAAAAGACTTACTACTTCAATTTATAAAATCTTGTGTAGTTAATTATTTGTTGCTGAAGCGGCAACAGAAATACAAACTTATAAGAAAATCAACTCCATATGAATAAATTGGCACCCTTCAGTAATTCAGTGACGGAACCTAAAACCTAAAAAAAAACTTACTAGGAGTTCTGCATTTTAGCATGGAAATAATACTGCTTGTAAACGTTTGAGCAACTGAAGATAATAAATATCCTGACAATACATAAGTCAATCTCACATCACCATTATTAAAGTTTTATCATATTTAGACTTGCTGCAAATGTTTTTAGTTATATAATTACACACTGCACAAGCATGTGTTTCTAACACGTTGGTATGCGCATTATACACTGTGTACTTATAGTATGTTTAAGTAAGTATATTATGTTAAAGCATGTTTAATTTAATGATTTCATAGATTTTCCCAATATTACTCCTTAGTTTAACAACACAGTGGTTGTCTTCGACGCTCGATGAATTTAAAATAAGAAGTCAACAAAACTCTGGATTTATATTTGTTTAATAATCTTACTATTATAAAATATTCATCCATAAAATGTATAATAAACAATAAGGGGGCGAATATTTGATAAGCTTGCGTGTTTCATTTCCCAAATATTTAAAGAATTACTTAATATAATATAATAATTAGGTATACCGATTTGTATACTACCCATATATCACTCAATACAAATACACCATTGTATATACAAAAGCTGAAGTGAATAAAAATCAATCAGTTATTAATCACACAATACATTAATGTGATATACATATTATAATTATGAAATATTACTATTTACAAGTATTTAATACTAGCTGCATTGACCAATATGGGAACATAATACAAGATGTACAATTATACACAGTAATGTGGCCGTACATTCGAGCTTAATCTGCATAAATTATTTACAATACAAATAAACATGAAAATAATTTTCGAACATAAAAGTAATATCCTGATTTGATATTTGTAATAACACAACCAAAGATATTTCCTTTAAAAAGGGACCAATACTATAAAATAATAAATATATTGCACACGCAATAGGTACTTTATATATAATATAGGCTAAATTTTATGACACAGTTTTTAAGTCTTTATAGGTCTCACAGAAAGAATCACATTCTCATCAAATATTCACCCATCAACTAGGTACCTATTAGTACTCTTAAATAAGATAAAATAGCTAGCCCAAGAACTATTTTTTGATATGGAAGACTTAGGGGGTTTCAATAAATCTAAGTTTCGTCTATGGAAGTTGATATGCCAATTGTTTTAGAGATAAAGAACATTGGAAGTTACTTATTGTAAATATGTAGTAGTATATATTGTATAAAAATATATACAAAAGGTAATTACAACATTCATCAAGATAAGAATATCCTTGATCATTCAAATTGTAATATGTTAGATTGATATTAAAATCATTTTGATCTAAATATGGACCGCACAGTGTTATGTACTGCAGTGATATTTGGCGTCTGGATTGTGAGGGTTCCATATCAATCTTTCCATAAATCCGCGAAATATCCTCTGTATACATAATGTTTCATAGGTAAGAATATTCTTCAACTAATACAATATATAGGCCTTACCACGGAAGCAAATATAACAACATTCATATCTCGAGCCGGAACTTTGAGTTATTTACAAGATCTTTCGTTATATTTCAAATATAAAACGTATGCTACGTTTAAAGCGCATTAATGTGTTTTCACACGTAGCCGAGTCGAATCCCAGTATAACCACAATCAAAAGGCATAACAGAAACAGAATTGCACATTAAATATTCTACTTAATATAATTTTGGCACTAATTATCCGTGGCACTAAACATAACTCGCGTTTCTCTATCGTGAGCGTCACTGTCGATAGTCCGCGCGTCCGGGTCTCTGTCGGGTTCGGTGGGCGGGTCGTCGTCGCCGGGCATGCCGGGCGGGCCGGGCACGCCGGGCGGGCCGTCGGACACGTCGCGGTACTCGAGCTTGGTGGGGTCGAGGTCGTGCAGACGTCGCGCCAGCAGCTGCAGGCTGGCCAGCGAGGACGCGCAGTCCGCCGTGTCGATGTCGGTGAGGCTGACGCCAGCGCGCTCGATCTCCGTGAAGGTGCCGAAGGGCAGCTTGAACAGGCACTCGAGCCGCATCACGTGCATCTTACTGCGCAGGTGCTTGGCGAGGTGGCCGTGGATGCGGAACGCGATGTTGCAGTCGGAGCAGCCGAAGGGGCGCGGGTTCATGGAGGTGGCAGCGCCGAACGCAGACGTCATGGACACCTTGTTGTGGTGCGAGCCGGAGCGCTCGTGCTTCTGTAGGTGGCCGCGCGTGCGGAAGCTCACAGCGCACGCGTCGCAGCGGTACGGCCGCTCCATGTAGTGGATGTTGAGGTGTAGACGCAGCTGCGAAGGCTTCGTGAACGTCTTGTTGCAGAAGTCACACACGCGCCGGCCGTCCTCCATGAGGCGGCCGCTCGCGTAGGAAGCAGCGCCGTCGAACTCCTTGCCCTTGCTCACCTTGAAGGCGACGCCGCCGACGCCGATCACGACCTTGCGCGCGACGGGCTCGTGGTCGGTGCCGGGCAGCTTCGTCGCGTCCGAGTCGCTGAGCGCGTCGTCCGCTCCGACGTCGCCGCTTCTCATGATGGCGTCGCTGGCGAACTCCGATTGTTTCGCGTGCTCATTGACGGCGTTGACTCTCGACTGTTTCAGGTACTCTGATACGACAAATTTCGCATTCTCGGCGTTTCCTTCGGTGCGGGTCTTTTTGACGTCGACTGCGGGAGTCGACGCCGCCGGAGGATCGTTCGTGAGCGACGGGACCAGCGGCGGGAGCTTGACGGGTTCCTCCTTGGGGACGGGAGGTACTGCGGGCGCGGCGGAAATATCGATTCTGCTGCTGCTGGCGGTCGTCATTACGGGTTTGATGGAATCGGTCGTCATAGCGTGCGAGGAGGACATCGGCATGGACGCCACGACATTCACGCAGCTCGCGCTCGTGAAGGCAACCATGGAGGACGACTTCTCCGACTCCATCTTCCGCAGCTTGCTGCTCGTGAACTGGCTCTGCTTGATCCTGGTGTCGAGGAGTGCTCGCTCGGTGAGGTACGCGTGCAGCATGGGCTCGCCACTGCTCCACTGCGCTGGAGTATGCGGCAGCTTGGCCGCGTTGGAGGCGAGAGAGGCCAGCACGCTGGACTCGCGCTCCGTCGGGATCTCCGTGAGGCTGGGGACCCGGGGCTCGGGCCTGCTGAGGTCCATGGGCTCGTCGCTGGGCTTGCGCGGTGCCGGGTCGGGCTCCGAGTGCTCGGAGTGCTCGGAGCTGTAGGGATAGGTGGAGGGGCGCGCACTGGTGACGAGACCGGGCGCGGCGGAGACACGGGGCCGGGCGCCGCCGCCCAGCGACAGCAGGCAGTGCGCCGCCTCGTGCTCTGGCAGCCGGGACTTGCACGCCTCTGTGTCTGCAATAGCACGCAACCGTCTTAGTATTTCAACATAAATAATCTTTCAAACGAGCGAGTAACTAGCTCAGATTGTAAATAATAAATAAATGTAGCCCATTAATGTCCCCACCGAGGGGCACAGGCGTTTACTCCGATACGAGTTAGATTGTGCTATACTCCACCACGCTGGCTCAGTGCGGGTAGATGAAGGGGGTTTCACGACCACTACCACGTAGCGATAGCAGCCGAGACCTACAGCTTAACGTGTCATCCGAAACACTGAACGTCCGTTACTGTACTTAAGATAAATTTATTATCTCTGGTGCATGGTCAGGATTCGACCCTGTATCTCCTGTGGGAGAAGCAAGCGTGAACACACACACTTACGGGTACCTATTAAGTATTGGACGGAACTCGATTCCGGAACTAAAAGCCCTACTATGGTCTCGGGTCCTAAGTCCTAACGACAGATAAATATGAACAAGAAACTTATTTACTTACAGAAAGACTATGAAATTTGCAAGTGTGTCTAAATTGTAACAAATCGGGTCATAAATATCAACCTAACGGATATACGAATAGCACTCACCACTGGATTCAGTCTCTCCCTCATTTCCTTCATCGCCATCGGATTCCGACTCCTCATCAGAATCGTCGGGACATTGCGAGTCTGGTCCTTCCAAATCGGCACCTTCGTTGGGGTTGATGCCTAACTCGCAGCACTTCTTGTAATGGGCTTTACTCTTCATGTGCTTCGTGAGGTTCCCTTTTGTTTTGAAACTGAAATTAGAGAAAGTTACAAATCAGTTGCAATAGACCACTTGAACCATATCTACAGCCAATGATGACAATATGTTCGATGAGTGGGCAGAATCTATTAAGTCACCCTATGAAATCAGATATTTAGAAAAATAATTAGAGGAGGCATCTTTTAATGAGGTTCAAAACTGAAAGCTCTTCGTAGATGCCAGCACTGTTGAGTGTTTCTAAGAACCGCCGTATTGTTTATGTTGTTGTTTGCTAAAGTATTCATTGTCAGATTCAATGACAAAAATTTATTCGTCCTGTAGTGTAGCTCAGTTATAAGACGCGCTTAGAAAAAGGAAAACGTCTACCGTTGATAAAAAACATTGAAAGGTAAGTTAATAACTGGCATTGCTATGATTTGAAGGTTTGTTGCGTTGAGGATGACATTCCTGTTATTCCTGCCTTGTCTGAGTACAGGGATGTGAATGCCAGCACTAATCTCCCAGCTCTGTCTTGTAGCGTTGAGGATGACATTCCTGTTATTCCTGCCTTGTCTGAGTACAGGGATGTGAATGCCAGCACTAATCTCCCAGCTCTGTCTAGATACTATAAGAGTTTGCAGAAAGGTTAGAAAGCATTGAATAATAATTGTAATCAACACTTTGTGTATAGTTTATACACCTGTATAAAAATTGCGTCCATTAAAACCTTCAGTTAAAAATTGGGCAGCACATAACCTTGACCAAGTAATAGCTTTCCGATTTTTCTACGAAGAGCCTTCTACAGTTTTCTTCTTTTACCTTCTTTGGGGAAAAAATGAATTTGCGCATTTTTGCACATTTTGAGAATCAACAGCTGCACAAAGAATAATTTTATGAAATTATTCATAATAGTAGTTTATGTGACTGCTACATAATGGAGGGCATTAATACTCGAGAGTGGTAATGCCTAATTATGTACAGTTACATACACTAGTTTATCTACACACATATCATAAGCTCTCTTTAATGTGTTCAGGAACCGCATGTTCGACCGACATGGTGGCATTGATAATTTCTTTGCACTTGTTTAGCTTGTTCAGTAGTACCAATTTCACAAACAAAGTAGGGGCGGCAAGCAGGCGGGTGTCGGCGTTCGAAATTTAAATATCATAATATGTGGAAAAATTACACATTATGGTCATAATGTGTAATTTTTCAGATAGGAAATGAGTTTTTACCAAGTAGTATATCATTATGCTAATCGTAACGTGCGGTTTTTGTACGCAGTAAAGAGGGTTTATGATACGTGTGTTGATAAATCAATTTATTATATAATAAATTGTTTTATATACATATATATATTATTTGTTAGCAAACATACTAAGCAGAACTGTCAAATTGATGGAACAGTGGTGACATTTGAAGGGATAAATGGGCAGTTTTTAAATTAATTGCCTAAAGTTTGTCGACATTAGGTTTCCCAGAGGCTCACTTTGTTATGAACAAAGGTACTCGAATCATACCTGAAAGAGCAATGCGTGCAAGTATACGGCCGCACGTCGGTGTGAGTCCGAATGTGCTTCTTGAGCATGGAGGGCTTCTTGCACCGAATGCCGCACTCGGCACACACGTAGCGGCCTCGGCCGCGACCGCGGATATACGTGTACTCCTCGTTGCTCTCGAAACCTCCTGTTAGCTCCTTCTTGGGGACGATTGAGCCGTCTGCTAGCTTGCCTTCGTCCGATTTTCTAGATTCGCTAGTTTGCATTATCTGAAATAAGCATAAGGATTATTATGGATACTTATTTGTTTTTTGGTACGTTTATACCTAGGCTTTAATGCCGCTCCGGGGCAGCTATTATGACTAATGTTGTTTTAATATGCAATGTGGTTGCAATTAATAGGCAAGAAAATATAACACTAAGTAAAAAAATCAGATGACAAACATAGACAGACAGGTTTTCCATAAATTTAAATGTATATCCTCTTTGGTATATGTTAATCGACATATCAACAAACAACTGCTTCAGACTCACATGTGCACATACCTGAGTATCCCTAATCTTTTTCCACTGCGACGAATGAGTTAGTATGAGATCCTGTTTAATCTCAGATACGATTGTGTTTTGCGGACGATGTCGTGAATCATACAGCGACATGGCGGAGGATGCTGATAGGCCCAGCGGGTCTGGAGTCAACTCCGATAGTAGCTGAAAATAACATCCACATTTGCATCAATTGGTTCAATTCCGCAAAGTTTCTACAGTTTTACTCTCATTACATTGTAGCACATTTTGTATGATTTAGGTAATAATAAACCAACCTGCCAGTTGCTGTACATGGATAAGAAGTGTTGTTTCGGGACATACGTTGGCTGCGGTCGGTTGATAGTGCAGTAGAAAACTTTGGTCGAGCATTTGAGCCCAAGATATGTATAAGCGTTTCCATTTAAATAAAGCTGTCCATATGCTTTGGCCGGACGTGGTGTTTCAGGTGACACTAGTGGCATAGTATTGGCATTAGGCGTAATCCCATGGTGCCTTTTAGGTGTGAAAGTTCCAGGCTTCAATGCTAATGTAGATGGTCGCAAAAATTTAGGTTTCCGTTGGTCTGATCCAGATTTTACGTTAGTATTCTTTTGAAAGTATGAGGTTTCGGAACGTTCGTTTTGTGATAAATCATTAAGAGCTTCTGGTTCGTTGTTATTCTTTTGCACTTCAGACGAGCTTGGGATCTGATTATTGTATATTTCCGCTTTGGTGATCAGATTCTCGAAATTAAAATTACGCATTTCTGTTTCCGTTGTTTTATGATCAATATTTTTAGAAACATTGATTGTATCAGCAGCAATTCTAATTTTACTTGAAACGTTTTCTCTCAGAATATTATTCCGCGGCACACCATCAATGCTTCTTTTCATGCCGCCATCGTGTCTGGGTGTTATCGGTTTCACCATATTAGATTGTGCAGCTTTTGAGGAGGGTTCATCAACATTCTTGACCTTGATAGATGGCATTGTCAATTTTCTTTCAGTACTATGCAAGTTTGTTTTTGAATTGTATTTATCTATTTCACTTTGAGAAGGTCTATCAATTGGACTTTTTCTAGAATGACTAATTTCAAACTTCGGAATATTGAAATTGTTATTAGGCAATATGTTCATTGACAAAAAACATTGTTTATTATCTGTTGTGGTCGTTTCCAATGGACTTATGAGAATCTCGTTCTTGGAATGCACGTTGCTAGGTGATCCTACGTAGATTGATGGAGTATTCGGTCCTGGAATGCCGGGAACATGTGGTATCAACTTTCCACCGTGTACAATTGACGTTGCGCCATTTGGCGTCGATGGACTAAGTGGTGGCAAGGTCAACGGATTATAAGCTGTGATGTCACTAAGTGGAGGAAATTGAAAATGTGAAATATCCTGCATAGATAAGTTAACACTGTGAAGGCTAGCCGGAGTTGTCGATTGAGACAGTCTAGAAAGCTGCTGTGTGCTAACATTCTTGGGTGTTTGGGGATTATGCACGATTGTTCCTCCTGACAACAGCCCTGATCGCACGATTATGTTAGCTTCCGCTTCGCTGTTCTGTTTTGTCGGAGATGCTTGCTGTATTAATATCGGCGACAGTTGATGTTTACTTGGCTCAATGCGCAGTGTTGTCGTGCCACCAGAAGTATTAACTATTTTGACTGCTCCGCCAAACATTTGCAGAGATGTTGGGTGCTTCGTGTGTTGAGATTGAGACATTTCATCCATTGAACGCAAGCTTCCGGGGTTACCCAATCCCGTATCAAGGCTGCGTATTTTACTATAATACGCCTCTATAGGACGTGGTGATGAATTTTCTGATAAGCTAGGGCTGCTGCTGTCGTACCTACTTTCGATTCTTCTTCTTGGACTCGAAGTACTAGACTTAATTTTTAAACTTTCAGTTTTCCTAGAATATTCGGAAGGCACTCTCGTGTCGACAAGTCTGGTGTTACCCAGTAGAGGTCCCGGCGAGGGTAAGGGAGCGATAACGTCGTTACACTCTGTCTTTATAATTATTAGATTATCTGGTTTATTTGGCCGTAGTGGTGGTGATTTCGAAGATTTCATCAACGTAGGAGATTCTGGCAAACGAACATTGACAGAGTTGCTTCTGACAAATACGTTGTCTGGCCTGGCAACTTTTGTATCTTTTGTAATATTAGTATTAGAGGCAATTCCTTTACAGTAATACATTCTATGTATTTCTAGATTATCTGCACTTCTGTAGGGGATCTGACACAATGGACACACAAACAGAGGCATTTGACCACCAGAGGCTTCGACTGTTTCCCCATTTATAGGAGATAGACCGTTTAGGCCTTTTGTTTTCAGCAGGAGGTCTTTAATAATAGAACCTTCCGGATTCAATGGATGTTTTTGGTAGTCTAATTGTGAAAAGGTTTCTGAGTGGGATCTCTTTCTAAAACTACTTTCGGTGTCATTACCACTTTTTGTTAAGTTCAGCGGAGATAGTTCAAACTTCGTTTCACTATTTTCGTTCATCTGATGTAACTGTTTGCTTTCAGCTATCTGTTTAATTTTACCATATTTCTTTATAAGTGGAGTTTCTATAATATCCACTATAGCTTCATTGTCAGATATTATTTTGGAGATATGTTCATTTAAAAAATCTGCGTTTGGGGAAAAGGGTTTCCTGGCCCTATCTTTTTCGTCCGCATCCGAATATAGGGTAGCCCGGAACTTAGGTTTGTAGAGCTTGAACTTGGCATTGTCACTTGAAGACAAGTTGTTTAGTGTCGGGGGTGTATTTCGGTCGCTGGACAGCTCAGGCGAGGAAAACTCATTTGGGCGTGGTATTTCTAGCCGCAGGTTAGATGCGTCTGAGCCTGGGTCAGATACAGATGTGGGCGGTAACGAAGTGTCGCTTTCTGATTCCGCTGAGAGATCTTCTTCATTAGTTACGGGGATATCTGCTCCTTGTGACCTCAATGCATGTGTTCGAGACCTTTGATGCTTGTATAAATTAGACTTTGTTTTGAACGCGAAATCGCAGGGTACACATGGATAAGGTCTCTCGTTCGTATGAGCTCTGATATGTTTACGAAGAACTGAAGGCTTGGCACATGACAGTTTGCAGTATGGGCACACGTTACGTCCGCCTGGGCCATTCTGAATATCTTTAGTAAAATCATTATCAAGTGTTTCAGTCTTATTGGAAAATTCATTTGAAAAGCTGGTTTTACCAGGTGTTTGTTCAAAGTTATTTACATCACTTAACCTAACGTTGTTGCATTTAAAAGTATTTTGTACATTTCTTTCCTCGTTGAATAGTACTTGTAGCTTATGTATAGCTGACAGAGACGCGGGAATGTTTCCATTCGGAAGAGACACATTGGTCTCTATTCTGGCCACATTAGTGTCTCTGGTTGTTGTCTCTTCTTTTGACTCTGAGGGTGACGCAGGAAGCGTCGATGCCATCTTCTTGAACTTTTTATGCAAATAGTTGTGATCATTGTTGTTGCTGACATTGCAGTCCATTTTGTTCTGAGTAAGCGGCATCGTACGCGCACCTTTTGTACCTGTAAAGATGAAATAGGAAACATAGATTGAAAGTCACACAATTTTATAAAAAAAAATACATTCTGAACTCTGGAGTAGGTCCTTATTCACATTGAAGAGTGACGTTTCTTATTCGACGTGTAAATATTGGAATGAATCATGTATGATGATATGCAGTGCCAAAAATGCGACATAAAAAGGATTATCTATATGTAGCCGTGCAACAGCGGCGCGGCGGCGGCGGCGGCGGCGGCGCGACACAGCGATGGTAGTGGCGAGGCGAACGAGTTGACGCAACGCGCATGTGCCGAGTTATTTCAGTCTATTGGTGTGACATCATTGTGACGTAGGCAGGCTTGAGCTAACGGGCGAGGATATCCCCGCCGGCTACCTTATGCTCTCTATCTTTATCTTTATGCTAGAAGTGACTAAATTAATTTGAGCATTTCGTCAACACAAATATCAAAACTCTCTATATAATTTGACTTATAATAATCATCATCGGAGTCATTTGTTGCGATATGGTTTTGGATGTTTTAGCAAAATAAATATTGCCATGTGTTCTTGTATTGTTCTGGGAGAATAACATCTCCAGCAACAATAATAGGAATTTACGGAACAGGTAGACAACAGATTGCCGGTTGAAGACGTAGGCGTTTATCAACAAATAAAAGTACCTATAGCATAGCAGTGTTCTACAAACGCGGAGCCCGCTCCACGTACTTACTTGGCGCGCTGTGTTTGGTTCGTTCCGAGAAGGCGTTACAATTTCCGAGAACCGGAGACAAGCGACTTGCCCAGCCCGTTTGAGCGAGTCAATAAGCGTTACCCCACGCACACAGATGTAACTCTAGTTCGACGTCCGTGACGACTCTCGCCTATAGTATGTGTAGGTTGTTTCACGATGTTTGCGAAATTGTTGTGTTTTCTACTTCGTAATCAGCGAGGTCTTATGCTTGCCTAATGATGTGCGGAGTGCTATAAGCAGATAATTCTGAATGAAGACGTCCAAATCGCTGTGCGTGTCAGTGCGTGAATAGATAAATCAAATGCATGGTTTGCGTTGTTGTCACCAACTCCTAATTGGCTAATAAATTCTATGTCTGTTATAGGAGCTAAGGGTTATAGGGCTACGGATGAAGTGTGGTGTTGTAATGAGACAAAGGAATCCCGTCGGCCGGCTGCCGCCGCCGCCCGCCTGCCTGGCGCCAGGCCAGGCGGCCCTGGCGACGCTCCCGGGGCGGCCGCCCGCCTGCTACGCCTCGGCATACGATCAACGGCCGAGTCTACCTCAAAGAAACGGCGACGGATTGCGCACAAAAGGTAATATACGCCGGAATAATTACGGTTCAGTATACGAAGGGAGAGGAGCCTATTAAATGAAAGGGAAGAATTTGTGCGATATTCTTGACGCTGTAGAGGAGGATTAAGGGTTGTTCTTGGCCATACTTAATTTGCAAGATCAGGTAAGCAGAAGTTGAGGGCAGGTAACTCTACGTTGGTATTTAAATTCTGTGAAGTAGGTACTGGTACTGGACAATTATGTCTTACGACTAATGATTTTTACACAACACTAAACTTAATTATGTATAAGTATGTCACCGAAAGATTGTTAAAACCGATAGTTTATAATCTAACGTTTTTTTCTCTCGTTAGTTTACAAACTATCGATAAATTGTAAACTTTACCGTACTGCTTACGATCGCGAGCGCAGCGAAGTCCCCGAATAGTCTTCGTGTTGGGTTGATATGTAAGAACAAAATAAACGTAAATTCTAAACCCTGTCGGTCGGTTTACAATCACGTTAGTTTGTAAACTAACGGTTTTGACAATCTTACGGTGAGATATATAATATAAGGTCACTCACTACGAGTTCCATAAGTCGGTTCGGACGTAAAGTATGTAATTATCATTTTTTAGATGCAGAATGCTCGATTTCGTCTCCTACCACTTCTTATACTACGTCAAAATGATATCAAAATGACTTTTATTGATAATTGGCTATTCGTAACATACCTACTCCTTAATCCTTGCACTCAATAGGGAACAAAGAATATAATTCTAGAGTAGGACTTTGTTTGTACATATTCAATACTGTTATCATGTTTTTTAGTTTGATAAAGAGTAAGAGTTTGGAGAAGATACATACAAATAACATTATAATTATAGTGAGCTTACCGGGGCAGTAATCATCAATTCAGTCCACCATTACGACTGATATTATTTACTTGACCCTCCAGAGCGTTTGTCAACAAATCCGATAGGTTGCATTTCACCCGCGCGCCAGTGAATCATCATCATTAATAACTGCGCTACGGCACTCCACACACACACACTCGCTTCTTCGGTACGCTCGTCTCACTCGCACCCCGGAAGCTAGATTAGACTTTCTTTTCAGCGAATTATCATAGGAGTGTCAGTAGGTGATTATTGTGTCAAATATGTCTGGTCAATTCCGCGGTTCCGTGCGTGTGTCGCTCGAACGCGCGGATTCCCTCGCTCGCGGCGCGGATGACTGTTCTACTGTTTGTCGTTCGTTACTCGTTCGCTCGCTGGGCTGTACACTTGCCCTCCCCGCGCCCCGCGCCCCGCACCCCGCGCCGCCCGCAGCCCTGCCTGCTCCGGTCGCGTACTTACTTACGTACCGCGTAGCCTCTACTCAACGCTCGCTCGCTCGCAAGCGGAGAGTAGTGATTCATGTCGTGTTTTATCTATCTCCCTCCTTCACCGCAACCAGATCGTTCGTTCTTCGTTATCTATTTATACCTGCAGAATGTTTTGTATACCGTATGGAGTTGAATTTAACATTGCTATTTTGATCGGAGCTTTCTTGATGCGATTCAAAATGAAAGTTCACCGTGCAAATTAGCTAGATAGGTACTTGTTAGATTCTATGATTGGTTAATTACGTTCGTGATAATTGGGGTCATCACTCGATAACGCCTAGCGTTATATCTACGTGTCCGTTGTCATTATTCAATGGCAGTCAACAAATATTTACAATTATAAACGTTGCTCGTTAACTATGCACCATTATCCATCACAATTCGTTAGTGCAAACGACGCAGTGTAATTTTCATGCGGCACTGATTTCGTAACGGTTGCGCTCGACTAGAACGGCTATTGGCTGGTAGGCTCCGTACGCCTGCCATCGTCGGAAACGACCATTTAACATTCTCCATCGTACGCTCGCTGCGTCAGACGACGAAGAATAGCTCTACATTTCCTAAGCTATGAAACTTCACACAACGCATGCTAATTCGACCCTGTAGAAGTTGCTGGCATTCACATGAGTCACGCCTTTAGATCAAGTGTTAACTTAATCTTAATAGAATATTTCTCGGTCCCTGTATGCGGGACATATTCCGGGCACACGCACAAGTGAGCTAAGAATAAATTATGTACCTTATTGTTGACTACTCGCCATAACGCTGAATATCAATTATAATCCGTGAGTGAATGAACAGCTTCATAATAGCCGGAGGGAGAAACTCGACATCGGACGTCCGCCAGCATTTTATACATGAATGTATAAACACATTATTTGCAATGATAATTCAGTCTTATCAGTGTCTTGGAGGTGATGACGCACGCGCAGCGATAGCCGTCGCTCGATAGCAGTCAACTCGGCCAGGAAGCCACCTACCGCCTGATACCAGGCTATTTATGAATGCTGTATCTGTCAAACGAATAAGTCTGATGACAATACGACCACTTAAGTTAACCGATTATTTTCGGTTACATCAAGAACCAGACTTGATAGATTCCCCGCAATCCGCGGTATTGGGGGGGGGGGGGGGGGGGTGCTAGCGAGCCTCGATCCATGGCTATGTTGCCTGCCGCGCGCCGCCAATCACTTGTTGCATTGCGTACGTTGTTTGACTGGCGTTCAACTCTAAGAAACTCTAAACGAAGACCTTGGCCAATCGGCAAACCACATAGGCATTACTATTTTATTTTCTTCAGGATAGTGATCTGCATATCATGTTATCTCTCTCATATCGATATTACCTACCATCAAATCAACCGTGAATTCATTTTAAGATTGCATACTGTACGTATGTCTACAATAAGCACATTTTTCGGATATTATGTAGTAAACAAACGGTTTACAATCTTGAACTACCTAATATTAAATAGATTGCAGTATTAAAAATGCTGCTATCGTTCATATTGGGAAGTCACGTGTTATTATAATGGAAGTGCGTTTGAATCATGAATTTAGTCATTCCAATAAACGCCTTGAGAGACAACTTTATCCAAACTTAATAAACAAGGCTCCAATGAGTGAGTTCTTGGTGCGACAGAGAGGGTGTGCGTGCGGGCGCCACAAAGTCGCGTGGGCGGGAAACCCGTCTTGCTCTTGGCGGCACGCGTTAGCTACCAAAGCGAGAGAAAAACATTTCGCTGGCACTCTATAATTCTCGCAATATGTTTCATAATTTTTATTCCAAGGAAATTGTGTACTTTGGATGGGGATTGGCGACGCGCTTGTGCCAGAGTTGGTTTCTGAATTGGGTTTACTTGCACTCAGTAATTTCAAATGTTATGTCTGAAATCAATCAATCTGGTCAAAATTGATATGTTTACATAAAATGAGTTCAAGAGAGATGAATAAGTAATGAAAACAGGTATCCTAGGCCTGTTCCATCGGCTTGCGTCTCAGACAAGTTGCTAGTTGCTCCCCTCTCCGCGCGGGCATCCCTCGGAACCAGGTCATCCGCTGAGCAGCGCGACGCTCGCCACCTCGCTAGCTGGCGGCCGAGACGAGCCGCGCCCAGCCAATCACCATTTTGGAATTCCGCGACTTGCTTGGACACTTGTTGCCTACGTAATCGTTCCGGAAAAGCGGAGCGGAGAGTTCAATATATGCAAATATGTAGTCAAAGACTACTTATTTATTCACTGTATATATAACGAATTTACGAGGAGGATGGAGCATGAAGGACGCAGAAACCCACAGATTCAATATTTAGATATTTACATACCTAGCCGTATATTTTGAAAAAACTTAACTTACTTCTTAAATTATTATTACTTCATATGTTACTTAGGTAGGTAATTTTTTAGCAAATAATTCTTAACTTTAAAAAAATATTATACAACCGCATACACAAACATCGTAAAATTGAGGCCAAATTGATATGGAATTGTGGTTTGATGATATATTTATTACAATGTGTGTCATACATATCATAAGATAATTTATATAAATTATGGCCCGATTATTATTTGGTTAAATCACGTCACTGATCGCACATTCATAACTCATGCATGACAGAAACTGAAGAAGAAATTCCGACCTTCAGTTATTTTTGTATAAATTATTTACAAAAATATTAACTCAGCAAAAAATAGCATACCGTACAACAGCGCGGGCCGGGAACGAATATGATTTGTGCCAACAGTGATGATTGCCAAGCCAACCAGTTCCGCTGATTAATTCGATGATAATTTATAGAGCGACCACATTGTATTAAATATTTGTTTCACCACATACCTACTAATAATTGTATTAATAATTAAAATTACTTATAATTGTAAGATTATTAATAATTATTTATTATTGATGTCAAATTTATCAATGTCCTACTTAGACCTAAACAGGTTTTGAAACACCTAAGTAATGGCTAACTGGCGTATGCTTGTCAAGCAACAGCTATACTCGACTAAGTGCGTTGAGTAAAAATGGCGTCATTCTTTGTTCATCGGCCAAATACAAATATCAACCACCAAAACACCAGATGTGGCAATAATATTCGAATCATGAGTCAGACCCACCACTTGACTAAATAAATTCATGTACATAACGATTCATCACTTCGCGTTCCGTCTCAGACAAAACCATTTTATACGTGTTGAATGATACACGATTGAATTGCAAATTATAATGAAAGTTTTCATATATATATGTTTTAGCTCTACAACATTCCCATCGCGAAATCAACAAAGTTAAATCCAAAATAGCCTTCCCAGCTCATCAAGCCAGGAACAGGTTGATGGTGCATGCTTGGCCGGTTGCCAATATGAAATGTGGCTTCCGAAGCGCATTCCTCACAAACATCATCTCGTGGATGCCCTCTTACTATAAGCATACAACAGATGACAATTCAAGAAAGAGCGCCGTGATACGATCGATATCTATAACTGATTGATGGACAAAACTCAAATTACACCGGTGCGTGCGGCTGCAATCAATTTCGCTCTGGTTGTCGTCCTTTAGGTGACAGAGAATACCATACGTATTTGGCACTAAGTTTTGTTTTGAACAGTTCCTTAGCTGTTGCCGAAGTAAAACGATACGTCACATTTAACGAGATACATGTTGATAAGGTGACTATCTAACAGTCGTATTTTCGCTTCACTTCACAACACATTTCTCGCGATTTTTGCCTAAATACAGATTCTCTAATGTCAATATGAGTAATAATTCATAACTTGTGATCCAATGGAACATGGTTGTCCAAACAAGAATTTCATATCTGTGTGTGTGTATCATAAGGAGTAAGATATTCGGCTGGCAAGCACAGTTGCTTTAAATTTAGTTACCTACGCATTTTGGCATGAGCTGCACATTATTTATTTTGCGCATCAAATGTGTGACGACTATGGAAATTGGGTTGTTATCGGGATTATAAACTAATAAGGTAACGCAATGAAATTCATATTATAAATAAATAACATACTTGTAGCTGAGTGGTCTTTCCTCCAATGTTGTTGCTGTAGGCTTCGCAGCACTTGCAATTCATCCTCGGTGTCGGAGATGTTAGGAAAACCTGTAAAGATTGGAAATGTTTTTTAACACCACATCTTGCTATTGCAATATTGCATATGCTGAAACATCCTGGGTCTTACTACAAAAAAATAAACTATATAATCCTATTCAAGAGTTGTTTGAAAACGAAAATGGGTTTTGAAATTTGTTAAGGTTAAACTATGTTTAGTATAGTATTTTTTGTAGTAACACGGCATATGATCACGAATTTCAAAGGGGAAAATCATCAATATAAGAGATCGATGTACTTCACTTTTACTACTGTGAAGACTAGGATATTATACCAGAGCGTTGAAATTTAACACAGTCAAAGGACATTTACTCCAAAAATTGAGGTCACAGGAAGAGCGTGGCAATCGCAATGGGGCTGTGTTAATAAAATTCAGTAAGGGTCACCCGGCATTGTGTTTCCGCTGACATTTGTTACACTTACATAGTCATCATACAACGTGCTTTCGCGTCTATCACGTACCGCTGTAGTGTTAATTAAACGTTAAATTAAATTGATGAATCCAGTATTAAGTATGCATGACCCTCTCTACCTGTTGTTATCGTTAATCGTAGGTAAATACATGCAAATTTGCCTTATAACTTATAATGTAAGCAATACCGTCATCCAACCAGCACCAAAACGTCATAGAAATTCCGAAGTGAGAGTATACACACGCTGAATTAACCCACCACTTCTTGTATTATTGTTTCAATGTTTTTAAAAGCAATACTAATTATATGAGTGTACAGACATTCATGACATAAAATTATAAATCTGATTCAAGCTCAAACTTCTTGTTGGAGCAAGCCAAGCCGGAGGGAAGCTCTTGGCGAAACAAAAAAAACCCACAGCCATGGAAACTGCAGTTTAAACCTGTAAGAGCAGTGGGTAAAATGCACCTGCCGGGTTGATTGTGAACGACCAAGTGGATTACCTTGGTGTTTATATATGAACTACAAACATCTGCTTTTAATTCTTGCCCTATCCAAGTGAAAACATGTGAAATTAATTAACGCTTTAGAAGATTTCGCCATCATATCAAAATTATTTAAATTGCAAAGCGATGGCTGCAGTTGAACATGTTTGCTGAAGTTCATAATATCTCCAAAGCAAAATAAAGTACGAAAAAGTCGTGTGTTCAGAAATATATGTACAACCCGATGAATGAAAGTCCCCGACGGATGGTGCCTCGATCAAGTGGCAGTTAGAGAAAGAACCTGTGGGACCGGTCAAAGGACCACTCTTTTTGTGCGCTTGATACCGCCAACGCCGCCGCCGCCACGGTTTGAAAGGCTGTAATACCTCCTTGAATGAGAATTTACCGACTAAACCAACAGTAATCTACTGTGTGGAGTGGTTACATAAAGGTAGTCATATTACTTGTATTCCGTCATCGTCGAAATCCTACACCGAGTAGGTAAGTCCAACTGCAACTGCAGTATTAGAACGGATGATCAATCAGTAAAACGCAATCAAATATACATTAGGATACGCTAGCGAGCGTTCGTAACACACGATCATAAAATCAATTGTGGTTGGTTCAGTTATCTACATGGGCGATGTAATAAATAACGTATACTTCACGTTGATTATAAGCAGAGATGACATCAGTCACTCTCTCTAAATCGCTTTGTTGGTGCGGAGGGACGGGTCTGCCCGACGCCTCACTCGCCTAGGTTCGCTCGCGAGGCTCGAGGGCGGGCGGACGTGCCGACGTGTCGTGCGGAGGCAGGCAAGCACCGAGCGACCAACATATTTATTCATATGCCAGAGGCGTAAATCACCGTGCATCTATTTCGAGTGGGCCTCGGCGGGGCGTGCAGGGCGCGCGGGCAGACAGCGCTGCCGGTCTGGCGCCAGAAGGATTCCCCAGCGCCCCGCCGCCCGCGCCCTCCCCGCTACCTTCCCCCCGCACCCTGCGTCGCGGCGAGGTCACCCAGCGATACCTACGCGTCGACTCGAGCGAGCGAGGCGAGGCGACTACCTTTCTAACTGCCTGCCTAGTGCCTGCCCACCAGCACCCACCTTGCCTGTTATATTGATTACACACTTTTTCTTAATCGCCTGTAAATACTGCGGCTCGGTTCTATTGCTGAACCCGTGGATAAAAATAGCTCTTCGCTACACGCGAGTTATATCAGGATATAGTTTAATGAATAACGTTCTCTTTTAATTTTGTGAATACTAAGCAGTAGTTTTGAATTAGCAACATATCTACGATAAGCAATTTCTAATAAAATGTACCCAGTTGAATTTAAATCATGCGTCAGTCTAATATTATTATCTACTATAAGCAGATTAGACTGGAGAATCCACCGAGTCATGTATTGTCTCTCTCTTTCTTGCTCGATTCAACAGGTCCCATTGATTTCGTCCACCCGAACCCAGCCGATCTCTGCCATCGCAATCACAGATTTGTTTACATAAATGTTTTATTTCAGTAGGTAGCTCTTATCAATTTCGTAACGGTTTTGGATTGATAGTGGGGCAAAAACTGTTGTAATCGGAATCCACAGAACTTCGAAGTTCACCGAAGTTATCACCATTTCCACATTACACAGCTGTACGCATGCATGACACAATCCATGTATGGTATTGATAATATAGGCGGTGGTGACACTCACTCGCGCTGCCGAAGCTCGCAGTCGCTCTACGTCGAGCCATGTCGCTGATTCCTCCCCGCACCCCGCGCTGCAGGGATGCCCTGCCTGCGATGCGGTCATTGGTTACTCATACATCTTGCTAAACCTGCACACTTTTACACGATCACACTGACATTTGTTTACATGGTAGACATCACAACAAGCCAGGCCAATGTCCATGTTGTAGTACATCCGGAACGGGAATTAGAGGAAAAACATTTTATTTATGTGTGAAATGATTACGAGCTCCGTCTCGAGTGGTACGTACGGTCGGGGAGCGCGCGGTGCGTTGATTAACATTTATTGTGGACTTTGTCGTAACGTAACGAATGTACGAGCCAAACAGCAGCGTAGTGATGTGAACCAATGTGTTGCGATATGCTAATTTTATATGCGTTCGCTGATATGAGATCTGTTAAGCCTGCATAGAGCATAGCGGCATGTAGCTTTAAATATGAAGCAATCTCGTAAGCACTAAGCGCTGAAACTAAGCAGTTACATATTGTAGTATTTGTAGCAGTAAGGTGTATATTGCAAGCAATATGCTCTAGATATAAATAAAATTAAGATCATTAAAAACTGCATACTTACCGTCTCAAAACCTACACTTAATACAAGCAAATGTGCACGCAAAGTTTATCTGTGTCTGAGTGCCGCGTGGAGAGGGTAACCTCTCTTTCTCGCTTGGGTAAGAGAAAGGTTGCGTCCACGCGGCATTCAGACACAAAGAAACAAGGCGCCACCTGTACACCTAGCGCGATGATCATGTCACCTAACTCAGAAAATCATAACCCCACATATAGCGCAATAATATCCCCACCGAGGGACACGTCCCATAATAGATGTATCTCTTTTGCCAAGTCTTCTCACTATCGAGTCTGTACGTGCGAGTTATCGTATCACTGCGGAGCATCACTAACCCCTCTGTTGACTCAGTCATGAATGTGTTGTCTCTCTTGCGCGTAACGATGACGTACCAACCTGCCAGCGAGAGCAGTGTGCCCACCAATCAATAGGAAACTTCATACTCTATTGCATATTATTAAAGCTGATTTTACAATACTACGAACTGCATTACACAAACGTATTGTAATTGTCGAGAATATAAGTTACGTATGCATAAATCTGCTAAGCTCAACTTGCTACTAGAATTATGATTAACACTTTAGCTCGTGTTGAGTTACATCCTAGAAATAAAAACGCATATTACAAATAGATTTATAATTAGTTACAAAGAACAATTAAACAACATTATCTCAGCAAATCTCTCAGCGTAATTGCAGTCAACTAAAGCGCTCGCTTGGATAAGATAATTATGTATTAAAATGTCTCATAACCTGAGATAATAACAAGTAGCATCTCAATACGTATAAGTGGATTAGCATTTAATAGTGGTCTAAGCATGGAGATACCTACATAATATCTACGTATCAATCATCATTATCATATTGTTCGCTGATTGTGAAGATCATTCGAACTAATCCTAGAACTTTTAATCCAATGAAGTCATAAAAAGCCACGTGGTTTTTCACCCTTCAAACATTTCGCCTCTATACTCACAAATCGTCTGCAACTCATCCTCTCTCTGTTAACACAAACAATGTTCATCGACATTTCCGTTTGTATACTATAATCCAGTCAATTTCTACCGTACCGGAAAAGTTTTGGGTTAGTTCTGATTTTTTCCATTTTTAGGGTTCCGTAGAGAAACAAGGAACCCTTATAGTTTCGTCAAGTCTGTCTGTCTGTCCGTCCGTCCGTATGTCACAGAAACTTTATGCAGAAACTATAAGCACTACACAGTTGAAACTTGGTATGTAGATGTATTCTGTAAACCGCTTTACGATTTTCATACAAAAATTTAAATAATTAAAGGGGGCTCGCCATACATGGAACTTAAACAATTTTTTTTTTTCATCAAATCTATATGTGTGTAGGGTATCTATAGATAGGTCTTTAAAAATGACCTTGAGGTTCCTCAAACCATTTTTCCTCCAAGTAAATCGTTAAAGAAACAGACCCTTCCAAAGTGGAAAAATGTGTGTCTTTTAAGATTTAAACATTTATTAAAAACCGCAAAGATAACTTTGTCTTTCATACAAACACTAAGAAAAAACAATGTTACAACACAGACATCCAGTCACATAATTACCTGCTACAACGGAACCCTTCATGGGCGAGTCCGACTCGCACTTGGCCATTTTTTATGTTTTTTGGGGTGCTGAATCCGAATCTATGGTTTGCTAACAAAATTTGGAGACGCAACATTGATAAAAATGAAAAATCTTGGATTTTTGCCAGTTTTTAGCTTAAAACTCGGAAACTATCAACTTTTCGTAAATGACTTTCTCATAGAAATTTAATTACTTAAAATTCGGCAAAAATTTAACTTTTTTTTTCGAAGAAACCGTTCGACTTCAAGCTCAAGTTAATATTGGCATGACTACAAAACTCACTTTTTCAAAACATTACCACTTTATTAAAGTGCTACCAGTTAATAAAATTATCCCTGTCTCTGCAAATGCCTTATTACATCTTAATAAAAAGGCAAAGGTGTTTTTTTTTTATTAACTATTTTTCAAGCCCGCAAATTGACAAATTCAGAGTTTAAAAAGTAAGGATACGAACAGAAATCTTAAAAAATATTAAATATTATGATATAATTATATATACGTAAATATTATATACGTATATGCCAAAATTATATGAGCCATTGTCCTGGCTGAGGTTCTTCAATGGTGGCAGGTCCTGGCACAGGTTCTGGTCATACCAAGGGTTCTTCTGGAACCTAAAAGAGGTGGTGAGAAAACAACGACTTGTGATCAAGGATTACAAAATATATTGTGAGATTAACATACCTTTAGCATCGTGTAAGTATCTTTCTTCGGTCTGTTCTCTGTCTCTTTATTCAGGCTCTTTTACGTCTATGTTAGTGCCGTCTTCCGGGGGCTCAACGTTTTCACACAGTCCTTCGCATGATGTGCAGATTGGGGAACAATGGAGGCCCGCCTGCCTGCATACATTTGCAAGAAATGTACAGGAGTATTGTATTCAGTGATTCGGTGCAGAGTCCAAAGTAGGGCGTACAAACCCGGTTGCAAACCGGAAGGAAAAAAATTACCGATTTTTCTAAACCGGTTTAGAAAAATCGATACGGTTAAACCGGAGTTACCTCCGGTTTTCCAGTTATTGAATTAAATTTTAAGTTAAGTATATAAAAAAAACGAACGCACTCAAGAAATATTTAATTTTGGATCATCAAATATATCCGAACGCACCTATGTTGGGTATACATAGGTGCGTTCGGATATATTTGATGACCCAAAACTCACACTCCCCCGTCCGTGACCACCGCACCTGCGACACGACTCTGGCGCTCTGCGGCCCACCTGCATACGCAACACAGGCGCGTTGTCCGTCGCCAAGGGGGGGCAGGGAGGGGCAGCTGCCCCCCCCTAGAGATCCTAAAAAAGTTGCCAAATATAATGCAACCAAAGTCCTAAGTCTTTGAGTTGATTTATTGAACAATCATTCCCGTACGTCGAAACACGAATGAATTCACCAATTCCATTCCTAATATTCCGTACGCTCAACAACGCTCTGCACAACTCTATCGTTGAAGCGTGGGAGAGGGAGTGGTTAAACAACATGCGGCCGCGCGGCGCCTCGCGCCGCCCGCGCCCCCCCCCCGCACAGCCGCCTTTGTTTTAGCGTCTAGTCTGTGCGTTAGCGTTGCCACTGCTGGACGCTTTTACGTTTGTTTTGTGCGCTATTATCAAATCTAAATAGTTGCTGTGACCACATAATCAATATGGACATCAGAAAGTTTTTTGGTGAGTATCACTTGCGTTTAGCTTTCGTATTATCCATCCGTAAAATAATGTCAATTGATTTGATTATAAATGCTGATTTTGCATTTGTATCGGTTTTTAAAATCGCAAAATATCCGTTTCTAGGCACGATATCCGATTCTTAAGGGTCGTCAGTTTAAACCAAAAGAAATATTGCTCAATTTAATGGCTCAATCGAAAATAGGACCGTATAACCATAGCTTAAAGTAGAAAATTGTATGAAAGAATATAGGCAGTACCGATTCGGCTCGCGTACTCCGGCGCGTGCGTGACGTCGCGCCCGCTCGAGAGTGCTCGGGCGGTTACCGCCCGAAATAGCTAGGACTGTTGATATAAAAAATATCGTTGACGCTCGTCCTTGCGCGGGCTCGAGCCTGCCGCCGTCTTGAAGCGCATTTATGCTTTCAATGTGAATTGCGGACCAGAACAAGTTGTAGCTATTTCAAATATTTTGTTTTGCAGTTTTAAAAAGAAAGAAACCTGAAGGAGCAAGCAGTGACAGCGATGATTCCATGGGTGAACTGACCAGACCTAGCACATCCAAAGAACCGGACTTTGTTCCCGACACTTCGATAAATGACTGCAACGAAAATGACATCGGTAAATTTATTGGACAAGCAACAATGTTATCGACTGAAAAGATTTCTTGAAAACACTTGGTCTCCGTCTGCGACGTATGACTTTGCGGAAGACGCTAAACATTTAAAGAGGAAATTCAATTATTCATGGTTGGAAACGTACTCTCCGTGGTTGGCCTATTCCAGGCACCAAAAAGGAGCCTTTTGTAAATATTGTACGTTGTTCCCGCCAAACCCAAATTCTTTTAAAGGCGTATTAGGGTCATTTATCATAAGGCCGTTTTGTAAGTTCAAAGATATTCACACGCATTGCAAAAAGCACATGGAAACCCACTTCCATAAAATGGCACTGGAAGCCGCTAAATCATTTCTTGGAAGTGTGCCTGTAGATTTACAACTCAACAAATACTCCCAGGGCATTATTGAAGAAAACCGAAAAATTATAACATCTATTATCTCCTGCATTACGTTTTGCGGGTCGCACGACTTAGCTCTGAGAGGAAAACATTATGGCGAAGGTATTCTTGAGGACTTATACAAGCTACGAATTGACGCGGGAGATTTAATTTTGAAGAAACACATTGAGCATGGGAAAAAGAATGCAAGCTATCGATCGATTGATATTCAAAATGAAGTTATCGGAATTTGTGGAATCGGAATAAGCAGACGCTTATAGTGTGTTAGCAGACGAAACAGCTGATATTTCCGGTACTGAACAATTATCGATTGGGCTGCGATATTTTGACGAGGAAGCCAATGAGGTCCAAGAAATGTTCGTCGGATTTGTTGAGCTGAAAGGTCTGGATGCAAAATCTATTGCATATTGCATCGATGAGTTTCTGATAAAAGAAGACCTTAATCCTGCTGATAAATGCGTTGGTTTTGGATTTGACGGTTGTTCGACGATGTCCGGAAAAGACAGTGGAGTACAAGCGATCCTGCGCAAAAAATATACCAAAGCATTGTTCTTTCATTGCTCGTCCCATAAACTGAATCTGGTAATAAATGATCTCAATACTCTTCCTGAAATTCGAAACAGCATGGGAACCACCAAAGATATTATTAATTTTTTTCGGGAATCTGTTTTGAGAAGAAAATTGGTACCTAATATTGCCAGGCTCTGCGAAACAAGATGGAGTGAGAAACATAAAACTATCAGAGTATTTAAGGAGAATTTTCCTATTATATTGGAAGCCTTAGAAACCTTATCGCGTGAAGGAAACAGTGCGACTCGAAAAAACGCCTTTCAACTCCATGCGGCTGCTTCTAAAATTTCGTATATACTTTGTATTACTTTGATAGCTAAATACTCTGCTTTGTTGGAACCTGTTGTCAACGCACTCCAATCCATAGCTTTGGATGTGGTTAAGGCCTCGCAACACGTCAAACGCATTTTGCAATTGCTTAAGAGCCACCGTGATAATCCCGAAAGAGTCACAGATGAAATTATTAAGGATGCCACTGTTGTTGCGGAGAAAGTCGGCCTGGAGGAGGATATCACTTCAATGCCGCGCATTGTTGGGAAACAACGTCATCGAAGCAATCACCCAGCAGAAAGCCCTTCAGAATTCTGGAAAAGATCATTAATAATACCATACCTGGACTCCGTTATTACATCGCTTGAAACACGTTTTGCTGAAGAAAATACTCCATCATTTGCTTTATCTAAATTACACCCCGCACAAATGCAAACTATGTCAGTCGAAAATCTCATAGAAACTTGTGAAACTATCGCTCAGTTTTATAATTTACCAAACATAAGAAATGAAGTCGAGCTTTGGCAGCAATTCTGGCATAATAAACCAAACTCAACAGATCAAACCGTTGTTGATATCCTAAAAGAAGCAAAAACCTTCTTTCCCGACACGGAAAAAGCGTTGAAAATTTTGATCGCTCTTCCATGCAAGACGTGTACGGTAGAGCGATCGTTTAGCAGCCTCAGGAGACAAAAAACCTGGCTAAGAAGCACTATGAGTGAAAATCGCCTCAATGGTTTGGCCATGATGAGTGTGCACCGAAAACTAATACATGGAAACTTACAAGATTTTAATAATAAAGTGGTCGATAAGTTTACAATGAATCCCCGAAAATTATGTTTTAATTAACCTAATATAAACAAACAACGACCACTATAATATTAAAATCAGGTAATTTAAAAAAAAATACGCGGTACGCTGTACACTTATTCAATTTCAAACTCCTTTCTATTCTATTTTTCTAATAAATGGTGTTATAACTTATTCAGAATTTTTTTTATTGTATAATCAAGAGTTCGTGCTCGTGTTGCTTCACACATTGGACTCTGTACTGTCACAGAATATATACATAGGATACTGTTGTTATTATAATCGCTGTAGATGCAAGGCTCGTAGTACAAGTGAAAAGCTTCATGTGCTGTCGACTTTACCTACAATTCATACCTTTGTAGTAGGTAAAGTCAACTTGCCCCCCCCTGGGCCATCGGCTGGCGACGCCCTTGTCCGTCGCCCAAATACACAATTAGATGAGGATATCGTGTCAGTAGATAACAACCGACGGCGACGGTGCGAGTGTGATGGTGAAGATGGGATGATACATAAAAGGCCATGACCACGTTTGTCTCGACCACGGCATCCTGGCGGTGATTGATACCCTGTATAAAACAAGAAAAGAACCGAAACCTGAACAGAAATCAGTAACATCTACAAGATCTGAATCAGAAAGTGATAGTGAGGATGATCAAGCAGAAGATCTCAGTGGAAGTCTAGAAATCGAGACTCTAACCGTTCCAGCAAATCCAGAAGTATACAGGGAAACAATCACAAAACTTCAAGAATTTATAGAATCTTTAGAGATTCTATAAATTCTTCTAAGGGATTCTCCACGAAAAGCTGAATGATGTATTGTGGGGCTACCTCTTGCAGGAACCAAAAAAGACAATTGCAACAAGATTATTGCATATGATGGCCAAGCATGCCCGATATGATCGGAGTGTTTTAAAGATAAAAAACTTAGTCCTTGAAGCCCTGATAGATTGGAAATCCGAGATATCTTATCCGGAGACGAACTTCGAACACTATCGGAAATTCGCAACAGTTTGTTAGATGGCAAACTCGCTCCTTGTGCCGACGTGATGCAGCTCTTCACACAGCTGATACAACGTTAAAATTCATGATCAAGAAAATTGAACAAAACAGTGTTCAGTGAGCTACAATCTAGCGATGAACTTGAGAAGTCGTATCAACCAAAGGCGTCTCCTATTAGCGGGTGTCTTGCACTATTTGCACCATTGGGAAGACTTCTCCACACAAGATTGCAATGATACTTTTCCCAAACCCAATGGTGCTGACATTGCTAATACTATTACGAACTTATTGCAGCAGCTAAAATATCAGCCCAAGGACCATCCCCGTAGTTCTCTCCGAGGGGTCTATGCCATCGTCATCATCTGACGCTGAAGTTGTAGTTGATGAGTTAACTTTTCAAGAGCAGCTTGATAAGGAATAGGGCAATTGCAGGAAAACCCACAAGAATCGTTCTGATTTATCGCTCCAGATTCCACACCAGATTCTCACTCCTACGAATAGTGAAGTCCTTGGGTGGTGAAACGCTCATATTCGGCAGATGGAATTGTAGTTTTCAAGTTGTGCATGTCTTGGAGTTGAAAAGTGAGTTTTGCTGACCGCCGAAATATGCCAATTTTCAACTTGTGCTTGAAACCGAACGGTTCTTGGAAAAATAGAGTAAAGGGTGACATTTGTAGGGAATTTTAAGAACTTTAATTTCTATAAGGTAATTTACGAAAAGTTGATAGTCCCCGAGTTTTAAGCTAAAACTGGCAAAAAACCGAGATTTTTTACTTTTTATGCATTTTTAACAAAACGTTGCGTCACGAAATTTTTTTAGCAAACCACAGATTCGGCTTCAGCAACCCAAAAACATATAAAATGGAAAATATCAGAACGAACCCAATTTTCGTGGTAAAAACACAACTTGACTGGATTATCCCACGCATGATGCGTTATTATTGTCTATCAGTGTATCGGGAGCTATCAGCCTACCCTAGATATCCTTCGATAAATTAAGTTGAGTGTTGTTATGTGTTTGTATAGCACAGTAAAAGTAGAAAACAAGCGATAAGCCATACATTTATTCCAAATTTAATAACAATATCATGAAGTTGTTTACAAAAAACACACGTTTTTCTAAAACTACATCCTAAGCATGCTAATCTAGCGCCATTCCGTCATCGCCGTCTTTTTTGTCGCCATCTTGGGGTTGATCTTCTTTTTTCTTGTCATCGCCTTTGGACTTATCACTTTCTGAAGAGGTGGCAGAGTTCTCTAGCGCTCTGAAGAATGCCTGTACGTCGCCAGTGTTGGCCGCCGACGCCACTTCCGGACCGAGGCCGAATTGTGATATTATCGGACCCATCTGTCCAGACGTGAGGGCAGAAGAGAATAATGATGCCGCCTGCAACCAAACACAAACTCTACATTTATAATGTGCCAGATTAACAACAGCAACAAATAATAAAATAACAGGAGGAGATAAAATTTATATCATTAAAAATAGGCAGACATTTATGGAGCTGTGAGAAAAAATGCCATTGTAAAAGAGGCATTAACATCAACGGGACAAGCGTTACATACTGGTTAATTAAGTTAAGTTTATAATCTCTTGTCGTAGGCATGCATGAATAGATAATTATAGTTTAAATTAAAGTTCACAGGTCAAGCAACAGATAAAGCAGTGAAAACAAAGTATTTAATGTTTTAACACCAACCCAAAAGAATGCGACAGTATATATTTTCATGTTAGGTATTATTCTTCGTTCTGAGTCACAGTCACCGACACAATGCATGCAAGTTAACATTCCCATTCGTTTAAATTTAACATTCAACACTCAAGCTTATAATGACCATATCTTGAAGTACTGGTGTTTGTATTATTCATGAGACTTCTCGCCCTCTTCGCCGGCTACAATCTCGTAAATGCATAATTATATCTTTCACGTGAACTTTTTTTATGTCGAATCCTGCTTCCATTCATAGTTATCTGGAAGTCATGTCGTGTCGTAGGCTCGAGGCCTTTGGGCCGGATGAAAAGACATTAAATCGCAAGAAAGTGAAACACAAAAGAAATCATCAAATCAAACGAAAATAAAATGCCACAAGAATTACGCGACAACTTAACTGGAACAGCCATCGTTATTTACATCGTCATTCGGGACAAAAAAAGTCCTGCATAAATGTCACTTGATCAATCTTTGTGCTGTCGCTCGAGCATCCGTTCCTTCAACATGACGTCCCAGTTAAGTCGTCGCCACACGGACACGCCGCACTAATCACCGAAAGCTTGGAAGAGGCGCGTGCGCTTACAAGCGTGCACAGAAGCCGCAGTCTGGGAGGCGCGCAATACGTGAAGGATCACCTGAGCGAACTGCGGTGAGAGCAGGGTGGTCCTTACATCGTCCTGTGGAGCGTTGGCGGCGGGCTCGGGCAGGTGCGGCGTGAGGCGCTGCGTGCTGGCGGGCGCGGTGGCGGCGCCTAGCACGGCCGGCGTCGCCAGTGCGGCTGGCAGCTCGCGTGCCGCTGCCGACCCCGCTGAGCCTGTCGAGCCTGCCGACCCTGCCGAGCCCGCCGGCGGTGACGTGCCCAGCCCGGAGAAGTAGCGCTGCAGGTCCGACAGGAAGATTTGGCCACTGGCTGAAATATTAATTCTTTGTTCAAATCTGTGCGTTTCTATAGTTTGTGACTCAATGGGGAAGCAAACTGTCAAATTAGTTCCACATAGAGGGCGCTAAGTTGGTAAAGTCGCCGTCAATAGCAATTGTGGACTATGTAAACAAAGCGCCATGTTGTCTTTGTCTATGAATAGGTGAACTATCTAGAGATGGGTATGTGATTAAAATATGTTAGGTGCTTAATTAATTTTCTCTATTTGATTCATCGCTAAAATATTGTGATGAATCGATAGTCGAATCGCCCACGTTAATTACAAATGGTTCCGTCACAGCGTCGGTGGCCGTATGGCCGTATCTATTATACCAGCCAGTTCTCTCATTTTTTTAGGACCTTGACATTTCGCCCACTGTTCTGCCCCAATCCGCGCCAAACCGTGGTCCAACAAAATCTTCACATCGTCCATTTTGTATGTTTTGTTGTTCCTTCCAACGTAACCTTTAACTTGCTTGCGCCCATATTAATTCTATCGGATTAAGCTCGCAATGATATGGTGGAAGGCGCAAAACTTTGACATTTTTCGATGCTGCAAACTCATCTACATACATTTTTTTAAATTTTGGCTTTTCTACTTTAGTTATGAGATTCACTTTAGTTATGAGATTCGCTTTGATTACGGTTTCTTGAAATTTGATTTTTCCCGCAACCAGTTTTGAATAGCCTTCTTCTGCCAACTCATGTTGGGCGCCTTTTCGATTTGACGCGAATGATGCCCTATCATTGTCCATTACTATGACGGAACCAATTGGGATTGTTTTCAAAAAAAAATCAACCACTTCTCAAAATTGTGCGCATCTATTTCGCCGTGGTAGTCTCGTTCGGTTTTCTGGGCTTGAAATAGATATTTGTGTCACAAGGGAGCAAAATGATGTATTTACGGCGAGGGCGGTACATTGAATCCAGAGTGAAGGGAAGGATTCTACGATAAGAAGTTAGAATCCTGAGCGTAACGAAGGATTCAAGCGTTAACGCCCATGACGAAAATAATTTTGCTCCTGTGTGACACATACAAGTTTTCACACCGAGACTATGAGGAAAATTTAAATTAAATGCTCTAAAAAAATTAAATAACTATACCTTGAATTATACTTTCACCACTTTTACAGTAATCGAACAACGTAAACAAAACTTTTTTTTTATAATGGCGGATTGTGAAGGATTAGGATCACCACAGATAAAATATTCCTGTGTACTTTTACTAATGTGTAAAAATAATCGAATCGAATATTACAATGGTTTCGGATATCAATATTCATTATATCTTAATAACAGACATCGATAGTTTAGATTTCAGTAAAACAAATAATTTATTGTGACATTTTTTTTTAAACATTACGAAAAATTCATAAATTTGCATATAACGTTGTTAAAGTTAAAACTTCAAACACGTTCGTTTTTAATCGACTAATTAATTATTAATTAAAGTAATTTCATAATAACATTCGATTATTTTAATCTGTGCTCATTGCGTAAGTGCTACATGGCAATGAATAAATTAAAAAAGTAGCTTGAACAGAAAAGTAGCATTTTGCCCCCTCTCGTCGTGGAGCGAAACTTACTTTTGCGAATGAAAGGTGTGAAAAATCCATTTTTTGCCTTCCACGAAACCATCTTCGTTTCCGATATGTGTGATTATTAATCGTTTTCCTGTCTGAGGATTTTTAGACCAGCAGAAAGTCCTCTTAAAAAGGCATCTCATCATCATCAAACGGATCAATTATAGATAGATTTGCAGGTCTCTTTTTTAACTTCGGAATGTTTCCCGTTTTCTTATAGAATCTTATAAGATTGTCAATTGTACGTTCCGATGCTCCAGTTATTTCCGCTACAATGGGCAGCACATCCTTTTTATACGGGGGGTATGTTGTGAGAGTTTTTTCAACATAATTGTAGACATTTATCGCGACTTTTTTTCTTTTTCTGTCATTTGAGGCGTCTTTTTTTTTTTTATCTTATTTATTTTATTTGAGGCGTCTTGTGTTTCAGTCTTTTCCTACCTTGATGTGCTGACGTTTCAGACGTTCCTGGCATAGCATCAATTTCAGGCGTCTGAATCATTATTTTTCGAAGGGGTGCAGAACTTGCAGATGTTCCAGGGGTAGAAACAGGTTCACTCATTTTGAAATTATTTTGGTCGTAATTGTTGATTTGGCAGTATCAGAATTCGTAGTCCGTAAAGCAGGTCGTTGTTTCAAGGTAAAACACTATGCTATTACGATGAATTCAGTAATAGAAGCCAAGTCGTTAGAATACCGAAAACACAAAAGATTTTAGAGCAACGCTGGAAGATCACACAGTTCTCGATAGAATCACACACACGTTTCGATAAATGTTATTATGATGTCACAGAATGTCACAGATTATGAAGTAACGCTGTCAATACAAAATGACGGAATAAAATAGCATCACGAATAAAATAGGTTTATTTATAATCATCAAATATTTTTGAATATTGAATATACTCGTACAGTGCCACAAAGCTTTCTGATCAGGTGTCAGCGTCGCTGTGGTCGAATTTAGTGTTGCCGCGCTACATAGAATTTCCACGGTTGTAGGGTAAAAATGCCATAATTAAAAATAAGTGCGTAAATAATAATAATTACGAATTTTTCATATTTATTCTTATATTTATATATATATATGATTGTCTCTATGATTATAATTATTGATGATCATAATAATATAAATATAATCCTGTTATTATATTATAGGATTATGATTATATTTTAATGCAATGCAATCATGTAGACAATCATCTGCGAAATTATAGGTCACTTCGTCTGAATCACTGCTTTCACTTCCACTATCACTTTCTTAATTTACGATAAATGGTTCATCTAAATAAATGTTTTTGTTAGGTTCTCATTTTCGATGTTCTTTACATGAGCACAGTATTTTTGCCATTCTGCTGCTGATACTTTGTTAAATGCTTCTGCGACTAACTGCGGCATTTTAGCCTTTGACTTTCCAATGTTATGTTCTGCAACATGACGTTTCATTGAACTCCAGATCATTTCTATTGCGTTTAAATCGCAATGATAGGGGGGCAATCTAAGGACAGTGTGCCCATTGTCTCTTAGTAAATTATCAATTTCATATTGTTTTGCTGGTTTGTCCCTTTTTATTAATTCATACAGCTGGGGTTTAGTGAAACTTTCATTGAACTATTTTCAGTAAGCCAATTCTGCATATCTGCCTTTTTAGTATTTGAATTAGGGCATTTGTTAATACAAATACTGTGGTAAGGAGAGTTATCCATTACAATTAAAGTGTCTGTATGTAAATTAGGCAGCAATTTTTCTGTTACCCATTTTTAGAAATTGCTATTATTCATTTCGTCATGGTAATCGCCACTTTTAGTGTTCGATTTAAAAACAAGTAATGCATTCTCAACAAACCCTGTTTCTCCCCCCGCATGAACTATAATCCATCTATTGCCTTTTAATACAGGATTCAAAACACCGTCAACATCATTACTTTGCCAACAGCAGCGACCAGCCGTGTGTGACGAGTGTATAAAAGTCTCATTCAAAAATATTACAGGCTTTTTTTCACCGCATTCGTTTTGCTTTATTTTATGCAGATAAGATGCCCGTAAAGCAGATATATCATTGCGCTCAATGGGGACTTTTCTATTGGATTGCGTTCTCGTAGAACATTCAGTAATTTTGGGATGGTAGGTATTTCTTTCTTCATTGTGTAAAATTCATGAATTTTTCTTCTGATGACACCGAGGTCAAAATCATCAATTTCTATCTTCCCCTTGGTTCTAGTCCTTTTTTTGCCGGGAGTAGAAATTTTTGAGCCAGTAGCATCTGCCTGTTTTTGTTCTTTAACTAATTGTCGTAAAAACCGTTCACTTACACCTGCAAAATAGAACACAAGTACTTGTAGAACCATGTCATCGACTACTGATAAGAAATGGGTGATTCATAGAACAACAACTGGCAACATTAACCTGTAGCAGCAGCAACTCGTTCATACAGTTTTTCAAATGGTATTATTGCGCATTTAAACGTTTCTCTTCCTGCATAAAAGCTAAAACATTTAAAATAATGTTTCTCGCGGCACTGTTCAATGCTTTCGGCATTATTTATATCATTAAAACGATAAAATAATGAATAAAACACCAAGCGTTGTGCACAACAAACTTGACAACATTATGACATTTCAAAATGACATTACGTAGTACCAGTTTCGCCACCGGATCAGATAACTTTGTGGCGCTGTACATCATAAATTTTCAAAGACAATATAGACTTCGATAAGAAAAAAATATGACAGCAATCTCGACGCAGTACAGAATTGATTATTAATTCTATGATTTTCCGTAATTAACTGGTGATTGGAATAATGTTCAGTGAGACTCCGTGACAGAACCTCAAGGTTTTCTCAAGAAAACGGTTTGTTTACACAGTCTACAATTTATATTGAAGGCGACTTTAGATAATAACACAGAATAAGAAACTAAGCAGAGTTTCTTTCATTTGAGGCTACTTACAAGGTAAAGCAAATTTATGCAAAGAATTAATTATTAAGAGAAATGAAATGTCAATTTCCAGATACCCATAGAACCTCAGATAAATGAAACTCTTAGTTGGTGTCCATTTGACAATGTTTATCAAGTAAGAAACCTCAGATGAATGACTCTTTGTGTTACAAACAGTGCCCTCCACCAAAAAGTTTCGCGTAATCTTCCCCATTGACGCGCCCTTTGCTCCTGTGACTTCGAAATATAACTTATCGTTATATATATCGTATTATATATTTCTTATCGTTAAATTCATCCACCCACTGTTTTGTTCAACACAGAATATATAGAAGATTTAAATAAAACAAGCCGACACAGCCTCTTCCCATCCAAAGTGGATTAAGCACAGTTTCGCCCAAGTTCAGACATTTCGCATTTTTTTGAATGGAGATAATTCGGATACCGGGCGCAGCAGCAGCGGGTGCAACGGGTGCAGCGGGTACGGCTGGTGCGGCGGCGCCGTCTGCAGCGGGCGCGGCGGCGGGTGCTGCGGCGGGAGTGGCGGCGGGGGCGGGGGCGGCGGCAGGGGCGGCAGGGTCGCGGACGCGCGCGGCGCGGGGCTCGGCGCGGGGGGGCGCACTGCCGCCGCGGGAGCCGGCCGAGCGCCCGCTACCGCCGTTGCTAGAGTTGCTGGAAATATCATACAAAGTTTAATTTGATCAATCCTTTTACTGAGACTCACAACTGCCTCATATCATTCATGAAACTTTCGCGACACACTATCCGCCCGCCAATCTTGGTTCAGGGACGTTTGAGTGGCTAATAAGAATTTTAAGTAATAACAGTTACCCCATAGTTCCAAGCAAGGATGTCAGTCCTCCCATTTGTCCGACTCCACCGAAAAGCTGCATCAGCTGCTGCTGTGACATATTGTTCAGCAGATTCTGAAGTTCTCCTTCCTGGGTGCCGGAGCCACCACCACCGCGGCCACCTGAGGTTGGCGGGTTGTTGAGAGCCTCATTGATGCGGCGGCAGAGGTCATCGTCTTTGTCGGTCTTGGGCTCCTACAATAACAGATGGTTATTGGATTTAAAGTTTAGCTGCATAGATCTAATGGTGTTGGAATATTAAATAATAATAATAATAATCTTTATTTCAGGTCAACAAAAACCCATATCTATAAATACCTTACAACTAGAGATACATAATTTATTATAAAAACACACACAAAATATTATCTAACCTAGCTAGGGATTTTAATTTTAAGCTGGCTAAGAGCGAACAGTCCGTATACGTGTGCGGCCCGGGGGTATACAATAATCTGCCGGATGAGGTGAAGAGAGCGGAGTCTCTGGCAGAATTTAAACGTCACCTCAAAAAATGGCTGACCGGGCAAGCTTTCTACACAGTGGCGCAATTCATTGACAGGAAGAAATAGAATAAGTTTAATGAAATTGATTATTATTATTATTTTTGATGACAGTACTCATAACTAATACAGATACATACATACCTACTGTGGTTATTGATTTTTTACAATGTTTTCGAATGATTATTGTTTGACATGTAATGTACAATTACCAATAAATTATCTTATCTTAATCTTCGTTCTCGCTTCCTGTAGCGTCGGTAAACGATGCCCTCCGGCCAGTAATCTTTGGCCAGGAACATCGTTTTGAGGTCCGCCGGCACACGAAGTTTGAAGGAGAGGAACTCCTTGGGTCTTTTTGACTCCAAAACCTCTATCTGTACCTTCGCCTCCTTGAGACCAGCCGATGGATTCTTCAGCTTTTCCAGGATGTGACGTTCAACGTCCTCGCAGGTCATTTTCGTGTCGATCCTGGAAATTTATAGCTGAGCGGTGGAAGCGGCAGCTTTCAGGCTGCATTCACCGGTGGGGGCTGTGCCACGCTGATTGCGGCTGCGTCTGGAGCGGCGCTTCCTGTTTTGGACCAGGATAAAGCCTTCTCCATCGACGGTAGCGTTCGGCAGCTTCTGTTGTTCGGCGGCGGGCGGTGCGGGACGCGGGCGGCGGTGGCGGGCACGGCGGGACACAGCAGCGTACGGAATCGTACGCTGAATCTGGGATATACCAGAAAAGGCCGCATCCGGTGCTGGTCGCCTCGGCTTCGTGACGTCACGAGGCGAGGCGGTATTTGTCGGCGCGGGCTTGGCAACCTGCGTAACTAGGTCAGTTGCAGTAATGGCATTTTTGCTGACCGGCGTAATGTCGGCGCGCGCGTCGGCGATCTGCTGCGTCGGCAGCGAGTTATTAACCTGACGCAATGCCGACAATTCACGTTTGAGGTCAGCACAGATGCCTTCCGAAGCCTCCAACTTGCCTCGGATTTCGGTGACGTCGGCCTGCAGCCGCACGATGTCCTTCAGCAGCCGCGTGACGTTGACGTGGTCGAATGTCACCGGCGGCAGCTTGTTGAGGTCCCGGACCACGTAGATCGGAACGTCGTTCGGTTCGGTCTCCTTGAGCACCCGGAAGATGTCCAGAAGATCCTTTTTCCCGCTCGCACCCCTCCGCGCCACGAGGCGCACGGTGGTGATGGCGGTTTCGTGCAGCACGGTCTTGGCGGCGGCGATCTCAGCCTCCTTGAAGCTGGTCGAGCAGATCTGCTCCAGGGAGAGCTCGTCCATCACGTCCAGCTTCTGTTGCACGAAGGCGAGGAGCTCGTTCACCACGATGGTATCCGCGCGCTTGGCTGGTGAAGCCATGACCAGGATCGGTATTCGAAAACTAGGTCGTCGCTGTGTTACAGGGCATCGTCGCGGACGCTGCTAGGAAGCGTCCGCACGCACCGGTGTCGTAGTTGCAACTCCCGTTAAATAAAAGTAAACATTGTTTTGCAATTGATCTGCTGCCTTTATTTTCACACAACAACGAATGCCCTTAACCTACTTAGATGACAAAACTGCATGGTCCATACCATCTCAGCGCACAGAAATTCGACGAGGGGCGATGGATCAAGTCTATCACTCGTCGGCGAATTTCCTTAGACCGAAACCAGTACCTGTTGTAAAGTCACTTTTTTTAAAAAAGGTATGGGGGAGTTTCTTGCCGTTTCTTCTTAACCCCGAGGCCCACCTTCCGAAACGGTGTAGTCTTTTTTTTTATATAAAAAAAAATTACTTGTAGTTATAAGTAAGTATAATCTTGACGTTGAATAAGATAATTTATTTATTTATATTCAATAAAAAAATGACTGACTCTGACTCCTAGCTACAAACAGATCCAGCGGTAGCGCATAGCTTGCTGATAAGGTTGATTGATGACTTCTTCTACATCATCCTGGCTGAATTTCAAGCCTACTTCAATCGAAGTTTGCACTCAGGCCTGCAATCTGACATGTTGAACTTACTTTCTATCTCCTTTATGTACTTTTCTTGATCAAGCATTATCTTGCTTTCAATTTTGGAAAAGTTAAGACCTATATATTGCCTTGCCTCTCCTAGGTCTTTCATTTCCAGATTATGCATCGGCCTCTCCCCTGATCGTCTGTTTTATGCTTGCTTGAGAGGTGAATAGTATAAGGTCAACCCAGACAGCAACAAATGTCATCTTTTAAGTATCATGGTATACACACGGATCCATCTTTGATTGGTTTAAGCCAGTACCCTGCAGGACTCCATTTAGTTTATGATTCCATAGCATGCTGGCTTGCTTTAGTCCATACAGATTTCTGTAATCGCAAACTTGTGTTCCATCTCTGTATAGTTCCTGTTATTGTGTTTTGCTGCCAGTGCAAACTGGAATCGGATTGTGGTGTATCTGACCACTGGTGAATATATCTCTTAATCAATGCCTCTTCTTTGGGCAGAGCCTTTCACTACCAATCTGGCCTTTAAACGAAATATGTTACCTTTCTGGTCTGTCTTTGTTACACATACACATTTCCACGATAGGGCCCTTCTTGTTGACTGGAAGATCCGTCAGACTCCACGTTTTATTCTTCAATAAGGAGTTATACTCCTCCGTTCTTCGTCATTCTCCGAGGACAGTGCTTCAGTAACTGTGTCTGGATCAGTCAGATTTGCCAGCATACAATGGTTTCTTCTTCATTTTCCCACATATCAGATTCATATTCGCTTGAATCTTCAATTCTAGCTATGTCCCTACTACTCAATGGGGTGTCTGCTAGAATGGTTTCTGACCCAGAGTATGTTGGGCTCGTAGGCACGTTCGGAGAATCAGTGTATGTCGGACTCATTGGCATAGTCAGGGAATCAGTGTATGTCGAACTCATGGGCATAGTCAGGGAATCAGTGTATGTCGGACTCATGGGCATAGAAGCAAGAATAATTGAGTCAACATTCGGAAGGTCGATGTTTTTGGGCTCTTCGGAGTGACTGAATCTTCTGAGTTTTTTAGGTCTAGAAGAACGACAGCAGCTGAGCTCCCTGGAACATTATTTTCGCACGGTTTAGAACCGATATTTATACCGTCGTCCTTTAGAAATTTTGTGTTATCCATTACCATCCTGGGTATAAGTGGGCTTCCAATGATCGCTCAGATATTTCCTCTAGCGCACACGCTCTGCTACTATGTTGGAATATTAAATAAAAGTAAACATTGTGCATCAATCGTTTTCCTTTATTTTCACACAGCAACGAATGCCCATAACCTAGCTACAAACAGATCTAGCGGTAGCGCCTCTGGAGCAGCCATTAGGAATGGAATGGAAAAATGGAATATGTTCATACTCAAACAAATGACCTGCTACAACCCCCATATAAAAGAATAGAAGTTACTATATGTTTTTTTGGGGTTCCGTACCCGAAGAGTGCCAAACGGGACCCTATAATTAAGCCTCCGCTGTCCGTCTGTCTGGCGGTCCGTCCGTCCGTCCGTCACCGGTTCTATCGGATAAACCGAAATAGGTAGAGAGCTGAAATTTTCACAGAATGTGCATTTCTGTTGCCGCAACAGCAACAAATATGAAACATACCGGTTTTCAAGAACTAAAATAAGTACCCATAGAAAAAAAAATTGGTATGGTCTATTCTTAGCCATTTGTTTATCGGTGAAAAATGGACTCTCTTGACGATGGACGATCTTATCGGAAAATATTTTTAACTGCAGGTATTAAGTTTGTGCTTAGTTATTTGTCATTATATGATTAATAATTTCTCATCCGAATTATCGTAAATAATATTAAGTTTTTTATCATATTTGATTTTATTTCTGTAAATAAGTTAGGTACTCAATTTCTATCCACTTCCGGTTTAAAATTTTAATGCTTACATACTACATACACAAAACTATTTTTCAATGTTTCGATCTACGGCCTTGAATGTAGTCATACCTAGTATTGAATATTTTGTTATAATAGTAGTTTATGTGACTGCTACATAATGGAGGGCATTAATACTCGAGAGTGGGTTTATGAAACGAGCCGAAGGCGAGTTTCATAATAATATCACTCGAGAGTTTTAATGCTTAATTATGTACAGTTACATACACTAGTTTATCTACACACATATCATGATGTGTTCAGGATCCGCATGTTTGACCGGCATTGTGGCTCTGCAGTTGTTTAGCTTGTTCTGTAGCACTAACTTCGGGCGTCGGCGTTCGAAATTTGAATGCCAGTACCAGTGTAGCCAACTCTACAGTTTTAACTGTAGATTTACAGTTTTGTCCATATCGTCACAGTTTTTAGTTCAGACCTCCAAATCTACAGTTTTTTCTATATAATACTACGCCATCTATTTTATTCGCTGCGTAACCCGTACAACTCGATTTTAGCAACGTATAAGGCACGGTTTGCTTAATTGCAGAGGTGGCGTTAGTGGATAAATAAATAAATAAATTAAAAAAAAACTTATGAAAACCAAACTTAGGAATAAACTCTCTACCACCACCATAAAAAGCACTTTACATACAAAATGAGAAATTAAAAAATTGTTTCGAGTTTGATGCTGCCAATATGCATTTAAAGAGATTTAATAAAAATATGTACGATTTCAAGAATAAAAATGAAACTGAAAATGAGGAGGATGTGCATATTGAAAACGAGGAAGTCTTAGTAGAAATATTGTAAATTCGTTAAGATTTAAAGTTGATTTATTACTACAAGTATAATTTTATTACTTTATTATGTTGTTTTATTGATTATTGCTATTAATACAAAATAAGAAAAGCTGTAGATTTACAGTTCTATAAGTAGAAATTTTCAGTTTTCTACCGCTTTTTGAAAGCTTGTTTGCAGTTTTAGTCTAGATTGGGGTCGGCAACACTGGCCAGTACCAACTTCACAGACAAACTAGGGGCGGCACGAGGCGGGCGTCGGCGTTCGAAATTTGAATGTCATAATGTGTAGAAAAATTACACATTATGGTCATAATGTGTAATTTTTCAGATAAGAAATGAGTTTTTACCAAGTAGTTTAACATTATGCTGATCGTAACGTGCGGTTTTTGTACGCAGTAAAGAGGGTTTATGATACGTGTGTAGATAAAAAATTAAATAGGTATATGTACTCGTACAAAAGACTGTCGTTTTTATGTTTTTCCGTGTACAATGGTATGGAACCCTTCATGTGCGGGTCCGATGTCCAACTCGCATTTGACCGGATTTATTTATTGTTTGCATTACTTATACTTTGTCTACTCTATTAATGGTCCTCGCAAACATCAGCACCCCCGCCGGAAGCTAGGGTGAAAGTAAAAACCTGATAGATGAAGAGAAAGTGAAGTGGGCGATCACCTCTTTCTTTCTATATAATCACCAGGACCAGACGGCGTAATACCAGCCCTACAGCGGGGAGCAAAGCTCATTATACCAAGTCTTGTAAACATATTTAGGGCATGTCTAGCACTTGACTACATGCCCTGGATCTGCAGAGAAGTGAAAGTTGTCTTCTTGCCGAAACCAGGCAAGGACGACTACACTGAGCCTAAATCCTTCAGACGTATAAGTCTCACATCATTCATTCTGAAAATGTTAGAAAGAGTGTGTGATAGATGTATAAGGGACGGTCCATATATAATATGCGTACCAAGCGGGAAAATCCACAGAGACTGCCTTACATGCAGTGGTCAGAAGGATAGAATGCTCAATACTAAGCCAACAGTCGTGCCTGGCGGTATTTATAGATATCGAAGGAGCTTTTGATAAAACAAACTTCAGTAGCATCAGAACTGGATTGGAGCAACTAGGCACCAACCCTAACATGATAGCCTGGATAACAAAAATGGTGGAATCAAGAATAATCTCTCTGGAAATCAGCGATAAAATCAAATGCAAAGTGGCCAAGGGCTGTCCACAGGGGGGTGTGCTATCACCACTACTCTGGGTACTAGTATCTAACGACCTGGTGACACAACTGAGCACTAGAGGATTCTTCTCAATAGCATACGCCGATCACGAGACAATACTCGTGAACGGCCTTTTTATAAACACGATATTTGACCGCATGCAATAGAAACATGGTGCAAAAATAACGAACTCTCAGTAAACCCCGCCAAAACTGAGATGGTACTATTTACAAAAAAGATAAACCACGGCAGTTACAGACTGCCCAAACTCTTTAATAAAACACTAACACTATCAAAAGACGTGAAAAATCTTGACCACAAAATAAGTTGCAGCAGGGCATATACCACCTCCACCCAACCTCATTCCGACTTCGTGTCATAATGAGGCAAACGCGGGCAATAAGTTGGAGCAAGCACATGCAATATAAAACACTAAAAAAAGCCACCATATCGTTCTTCCAGTGTACGAAGATGGTAGGGAAAGGATGGGGACTCCAGCCCAAAATATGTCGATGGATGTATATGGCTGTGGTGAGACCCATTGTCACATATGGCTCGCTGGTATGGTGGCAACAAACAACACAATGCACAACTGCAACACAACTACAGCAGTTCCAGAGAATGGCATGTGTAGCCATGACAGGCTGCATGAGGTCAACGCCATCAGCGGCACTAGAAATCATGCTGGATTGGACCATTGGACCTATTCATACAGCAGGAGGCCAAATCGGCAGCCATAAGGCTATACAGTACTGGAGAATGGAAAGGACAAATAACAGATAACGGACACTGAACAATTCTAGAAAAGGCATTCGGGGAAGTGCCGGAAGCTATTATTGGAATTGATCGCATAAAAACAGAATTCCTATTCGGAAATAAATATGAAATTACAGCCAAGGGCTTGAAAACACCAACAATACCAAATCATAAAAGCATAACAATATACAGTGATGGCTCAAAGAAAAGCAGGAACACAGGCGGAGGTCTTTTCTCGCCAGAGCTTGACATTAAACTTTACCTAAGCTTCGGAAAGGAGACAACAGTGTTTCAAGCTGAATGAAACAGTAGAGCACATGCTACTGGCATGTCCATCCATAACAGAAACCACGATGGCTATCCTAGGTGACACAACAAACACCCACAAGCTCCTAGAACACCCAGGCCTCCTACTCCAGCTGCTGCAAGAGTTGGATGGCTGAAGTAGATATGCAGGCGAAGGGGACATGCACAAAGGCCCCTCTCTAGTGGGCCAGGTGCAGGCGCTACACCCCCTTTTAAAAGATAGATAGATAGACATCTGCAACGAAAAATAGAAAAATACTGGTTTACAATGCGCATTTAGTTGCTGCACTGCACACTGCAATAGTTGTATACTCCCTGGTCTAATTTATGTGCTGAAGCAACACATGAAGAGATGTGGCATAGAGTCTTCCCAGTGGGAAAAGCATGCCGCCCTAAGACCCGAGTGGAGGGCTTTGGTTAAAACCAAAGTCCTTGAGTTTGAGCTCCACCGGCGCGCCGAACTCGACACCAAGCACGATGAGTTAAAAGCCCGACCACTAGAACTAGACAACAATACACATACTTAAATAGATAAATGTTATACTTAGATAGATAAACAACCATGTCTAGGGTACAAACATCCGTTCTCATCAAACAAATATTTTCCCCCACCGGGACTCGAACCCGGGACCCTTGGCTTCGTAGGCAGGGTCACTGCCGACTCGGTTATTCGGTTCGCCGAATGGCCGAAATGGTATTTGGTAATTTTATAATTGCTCTAGACTGCCCTTTTCATTTTATACATATCCTATCCTGATAGGTTTGCTGGAAGAAATCTCTGTTGAGAGATAAGCTCGCCTTTGCCTTTTAATTTCGTGCGTAATGTATTGTTGCAATGTTCTGTGCAACAAAGAATTGTGATTCGCTAATCGCTAATATGTAATCGCTGCAACTTAAAGTTATAGCCATATGGTTGAATATTGCTTGCAAGTAGGACAGTCAACCCGTTGTTTGAATGATTTTGTCGACTGGCGAATACACATTAGTGTGGGGGCGTCAATTAGTATTTGTCGAGCGCTGTCAGTTGCAGTTCATTGTTGATTAATGTGTTCCATTTGAATATGTTGAATGATTGCTTTAATTGAGTGATTTCATTAGTGTCATTCATAACCGCGCAACAATAATAGAAAATGTTTATCCTCTACTTTACAGTACTTTACCACCTCTCCGCACTATGTTAAAATTAAAATAAAGCAATAGATATTCCACGAGTAATTCTCAATTAAATTCAAATTTCACAACAGATACCAAATAAAAGTCAATTTGACGTTTCCACACACACTGCACTGCCTCTTTTTCGTGAGCGCTATTATGAAGTCACTCATGTGGTCACAACATTCACTCTGGTGAATTGTATTGTATGAACCGACCTATAGCGCGCTCACAACTCTAATAGCGCTTGTAAGCGCATTGTAAACCGCACCCATGTACTACTGCATTCTTATACTGTATGTAACAAGGAAATGTCAAAAGTTCAATAAAGGATTGGACAGAGTATAATAGCTTCAATCTTAGAATCTTTTTTCATATGAAGAGAAAATGCAAGGGTAGCTTTCATCAAAAATTAGAGAACAACTATAAACAAAACTATTAATTCATTCCATACCTGCAACCAGAAGAAATACTTCTTGGAGAAAGACTTGAACTTCAGCACATACACCCGACCGGTAGTACACTCGTTAACACGAACGAACTCGCAGTCGTCAGGGAAGATTAGCAAATCATCTTCCACCTCTCCCGTAGTACGATCCTTCCAGCAAAAGTGCATCAAGGAATCTTCTCCCTGATAAACGTAAAGCAGACCCTTCCTCTTGTCTGGGTGCACCATACGGCCCTTCAGCGTCATGCGGCCTGCGCGGAACTCCACCAAGTGCTTGTTACCACCTGAGCTCCCGCCCAAGCCAGAAGTATTTCCAAACAATGCAGTTGCAGACATGATGACGGTGCTGAAAACGGGACAGGGTTAGGAAGGTTCTTCGAATGGATTTGAAGGACAATGAACGTGAAGCTATAAAGCTCACCTGGTTATCTGGTGTAGAGATTAATCCAAATAATTGTTCCGGATTTACAATTTTACCCAAGTTTCAAAGAAAATGGAATTTGTTGTTATGTTAAGTATAGATGGTCAATGAGCAAGCAAAATATTTTGTATTTTTTTTATTTGTTTTACGGCCCTGGAAACAAGTCCTTTTGGTTCTTTTATTATTTTAGTTGATTGAGTGAGTGATCGATGATATACCCGGCCCGAATTAAAGTTATTTTCAATTCTGCGAAATAAATTAGCACAGTTGTTTTATATCAAATGCTCAATGGATTGGACAATCCCCAATTAATATAATTTTTTCGTCTTTAACCATAAGGAAAGACGATAGCAATCAAAGCCGTACAGTGTCTTCAGTGTTTACATCTTTTTGTTTTGAGGATAATAAGGCCGAAGCCAAATCTTCCGTAATTTTGCTTCAGGGCCGAAGCCAAGCCTTCCGTGTTTTGTTTCGGCCGAAGCCAAGTCTTTTGTATTTTGTTAGACAAGCCGAAGCCAAGTCTAATTTGAGGAGTCATGGCCGTGTATAATGTCATGTCCGATAAATTCTTAATCCGTGTATTGTTCCTTGTCTGATACTTCTACCACTTTAGATATCTTCAATTGTGGAGCAGATTTAATCGTATATATGTTGATAATTTTCAAAATTCTTCAATAATTCAACCTTGGTGCGCGGGATATCTTCTGGTTTATAAATGAGGAACAGTTTATCGATGAAGGCAAGGCGTTGAATAATATGGGTGGGGCAATAAAAAAATATATGATCCAATGTTTGATCAGCGGCATTACAGTCATTTCAAATTGGTGAAAATAGAATTTGCATACGGTGAAGATGTGATTTAAAGTGACAGTGACCAAATCTCAGACGTGTCGTTATAAGAGTCATTTTCAAAAGGGTCGTACGTCATGAACTGGTCAGTAACTTGTTTTGTCACGAAAAAATTGAAATGTTAGGACCCGAAGAATGGACGAAAGTCTGTAATCATGCAATAAAGTGTGAAGATGTGTTTTTAACAGAAGAAGAGAAATTAGATGTGTTTAGCGAGCGTTTTATAATTAATGTAAATGATTCAGATAGTAATAGTGAGGAGGAGGAGGAGTAGGAGGAGGAGGTTCATAATTTGACGTGAATGTTTTTTTGTACGTATGTTAAATGATTTCTAGAAGACACGTGAACCGATTTACAAAATTATTTTTGTATTTGATAGGGTACACTTCCGAGATGGTCCCATGTATAGATGTTATAGATGTTATTAATGTTCAAATTCATGTCGCTTCTGCATAATACATTTCTTAGGTCTACCTGTTAGTAATGTCATCTTGGCAGGTGTTATACATTGCGTTTATGATACTTCAAATTGAATGCTACCTAAAAGAAATGGCGGTAATGTATTTCGCGAGCGTTTTATAATTAATGTAAATGATTCAGATAGTAATAGTGAGGAGGAGGAGGAGGTTCATAATTTGACGTGAATGTTTTTTTGTACGTATGTTAAAAGATTTCTAGAAGACACGTGAACCGATTTACAAAATTCTTTTTGTATTTGATAGGGTACACTTCCGAGATGGTCCCATGTATAGATGTTATTAATGTTCAAATTCATGTCGCTTCTGCATAATAAATTTCTTAGGTCTACCTGTTAGTAATGTCACCTTGGCAGGTGTTATACATTGCGTTTATGATACTTCAAATTGAATGCTACCTAAAAGAAATGGCGGTAATGTATTTCGTGTCATTTCCGTCTCTGGATTTAGGCGATGATATCCGAGAAAAGCCGGATATTTAACTGATTTTAATCGTATTGTACGTTTGTTTTGAAGTTAAACGCTGTTTAATATTTTTTGTGGTAACACGGTAAGCTTTCAGAAATATCATACTTATCAAAAATATTAAAATCTACGGAACTGTCACGCCCTTTTGCATTTTGCGGGGCTTCCTCGTTATTTTTTTATTTAAATCCTGTTAATGTAACGTCATCAATGAAACAACGTACCTAATTGAATAAAATTGTACATTTTATTTAGGATACTTTACGTTTTTACGAGTAAATTGTTCCCAACTAAATATTTGGATTGTTCTTTTGCAAGATAATGCCAATTACTTTTTTACATTAGCATTTATTTATTGGAATCGAAATAATAATAATAATAATAATAATCCTTTATTGCACAGAAAACACAGTGGAAATCATAACAGAAACAGTATGCAAAGGTGAGCTTATTTCTAAAAAGAAATTTCTTACAGCTAACCTGTGAAGAAAAGAGAAAAATAAAATATAGAGAGGTAGTCCTAGTGTACAATTAAGAGTTAAAAGAAATAAATAAAATAAATATACTATCAAATAAATCACAATACACCCTACGTAAATACTAAAAAATAAATAAATAGAATACAATAAATAAAAAGATATACATAAATACTATGAGATACCCACTATTCGGAAGAGAGGAGATGCTGTTTCAATTTTTTCTTGAAAGTGACAAAGGATTTGCAATCCCTTATAGCGCAAGGAAGTGCATTCCACAAACGTATTGCCCTTAACCTAAACGAGTGCTCGTAAGCAACAGTGCTGTGCTGAGGAATTGACAAAAGTGACACCGTGTGAGATCTCCGAAGTCTATCCCCTGAGAAAAGATACTCAAAACGTTCACGAAGATATGCAGGGTAGCACGGATTTCTCAAAATATTGAAGAGGAAGGAGAGAATGTGCATATCACGACGAAGTCGGATCGGGAGCCAGCCTAATTCCCTACGATATTGGGACACGTGGTCGTACTTACGAAGTCCGAAAATAAACCGAATCACGAGATTTTGGAGTCGCTCGAGTTTGTTCAGTAGATCTTCGTTCGCACTGGCCCAGCAAACATCGGAGTAGTCTATTAAAGGCAGAAGAAGGGTCTGAGCTAGCATGATTTTAGTCTGCCTAGGCAGGAAGAACTGCAAACGCCGAAGAGAATGAAAGGTTGCAAAGACTCGTCTGCTGACCTCACAAACATGGGGCGACCAGGATAATAGATTGTCAAAAACAACGCCAAGATTTTTGGCTTTCTCGCTATACTTGACAATGGTACCGTCAAATAGAACGGGATCAACGGACTTATTCTGCAACAAATCAAGTAAGTGCCGTGTACCTAGTATCATCACCTGAGACTTGTCCGGGTTGACTAATAGCCCATACGAAAGAGACCATTTCCTGATGTTGTCGAGGTCAGCATTCAAAGCCTCAACAGTCGAAGTCAGATCACACAGGGGAAAATGCCGATAAATTTGAAGGTCATCTGCATAAAGATGATACGAGGAAGACAATACATCCGAGATGGAATGGATGAAAACTGAGAAGAGAAGAGGGGAAAGGATGCCACCCTGCGGAACACCTGTAGAGAGCTTGCACCATTCTGTAGTGACCTCTTCAGACTTGATGCGCTGCTGGCGGTCTCTCAAGTAAGAGTCAAACCAGCGAGCCGAGTGTGAAGAGACGTTAAGCGATTTTAAGATTTCAACAAGTATATCGAAGTCGACGCAGTTGAAGGCGCTGCTAAAGTCTAGGAGAGTCAGGACTGTCAGCTGTTTCTTATCCATTGCCAGTTGGATATCGTCAGTTACCTTGAGTAGTGCTGTGGTGGTGCTATGCCCCGGTCTAAAACCAGACTGAAAAGGGTTCAGTAAATTCATGGAGGAAAGGTACGAGGACAGCTGGGTGTGGACAATTGATTCAAGGATTTTGGAAAGGATTGGTAGGATGGAAATGGGACGGAACTCTTTGAAGGAGGACGGGTTAGACGTTTTAGGTAGGGGTAACACTAATGCTCTTTTCCACTGGCTCGGGAAGCAGTGCTCGCTCAGCGACGCATTGATTATATGCGTTATGGGTTGTAACAAATGATCAAGTACACTGAAAAGCATCTGAAAGCAGATCTTGTCATCACCCTTTGACGATATTGCTAGAAAAGCCTTCTTTACTGCGCCAACTCCGACAGACCTGAGGTTGAAAGGTAAGCTACTGGATGTCTTTCTGGTGCGCAAGTAACGAATGGTAGCATCCTTGACAGGGGGGTCCATCACGACAGGGGAGACAGCAAAGAATTTGTTGAGACCGTTGAGGTCGACACTACCGGTTACTGCGTCCTGGGACTTACCAACACCGAGGGTCTTCAGGAACTTCCAAACCTGTGCAGGAGTGTAACTCTCAATACTCTCGTAGATATGGCGGCGTTTGGCATCTCGACAAAGACGGGTGCAACGATTACGGAGACGTTTCGTATATATTTCGTATATATTTATTGCACATAAAACAACATAAGATATATTAAACAGAAAGGACATCTACAAAGGCATGCTTATCTCTAAATAGAGATCTCTTCCAGCAAACCCAAGGTTGATAAGAATAATTTAATATACAGGATAGACCTATGTGCTCTGATAAGATACATACATATATTACGGAACTATTGAACTAACTGCTAGATACACTACATACACAAGTACATAAATATTATATAAAAATATAAATACACCTAAATAAACTAATATATACAAAGCTCAAATCTAGGATAGAGAAAGATAATGCTCCTTCAAACGATTCTTAAAGACGGGCAGAGATGGACTATCTCTGATAGTGCAGGGAAGCGAGTTCCAGAGAATATAAGGATTTTGTAAGACGTTTGTATATAAGGAGATTATCGTCCGTCGGATCCTTCTTATATCTACATTTGGCACGGTTTCTCTGGGCCATCAGACCCTTGATGGTGTCAGTAAGCCAGGGCGCAGGGAGATGTTTGACCCTAACCTTTTTGACAGGAGCATGTTTGTCGAACAAACTCAGGACAATCGATTGGAAATGCTGGACTTTTTCATCAACGGGCTCACTACAGACGACAGGGGACCAGTCTATAGAGGCGGCATCAGACTCAAGGGAGCTGAGATCCATACCCTTGAAACTGCGAATATCCAGGAATTTCCCTGCGCGCTTGGGAGGCCTTAACTTGAACGAGAGATAAATCAGATAATGAAAAGAGAAGGGGGCGTTAAGTTGGCCATGCGTTGCAACCTTGGATATGTTAGAAACAATCATAAGATCCAAGAGAGAGGGGGTGCAGTGGGGCTGGAAGTGAGTTGCACTCAGGGGAAGAATATTTAAATTTAGGGAGCTTACGATAGACTGGAGTTTGGCAGAGCGAACATCATTTTTAAGTAAACAGGTATTGAAATCACCTAGGATAAATGTGTCACTGTATAGGGGAGATAGATCATTAAGGATGCTTTCAAAAGAGTCAAAGTAGTCGATGAGGAGAGAGGGAAGATATATAGAAGACACCCAGAAGGATCTTAGTGTGATGGAGGCATAGCTCAAGAAAGAGGTGTTCAGCGGATCCAGAGTACAGACTAGGTGAGTGGCTGATGACTTTGCAAGAAATGTCGAAACGAAGATAAATAGCAACACCGCCACCAGCCTTGCCCGTCCTATCATTCCGATAGAGCCTATACCCCGGCAGAGCATACAAGGTAGAAGGAAGAGAGGGTTTGAGAAATGATTCGGAGATCAGAATACCATGAATGCTCTGATCGCTGAAGGAGTCGAGAAGGTCGACATGACTGGAATTAATGCTCTGAGCATTTATGTGAACGACGTTGAAGTTCCTACTGAGGTTGGAAAACACACGTTTAAGGGCAATAGGCAAAACGTCGTCCGTGGACGACAATCCACTTCCTACGCTATCGGAAGCTTCACTTTCGGAGTAGGAGAAGTAACTATCACTAAATAAGAAGGTATCCATATGAGTAATTATAATATAATAAATAGATATATAATAAAATAAATACAATAAAACCTACTAAAAACACAAAAAAATAAAAAAGTCAAATCCAAAGAAACAGAAAGGCCCGAACCCAGCCAAACCCTGGGTTTACAAAAGTATAGTACATATGGAAGGAAATACATTATACAAGATAACAAATAATAGATGAGACGTGGGTGGGCAGCACAAACAAAAAAGAAATGAAGAAACAGCAAAGTGAATCCAAATACGAACATACAAGATCCGTTCGCACCGTCCGGTTGCCCGTCCGTTCCGTCCGGCTGTCTGTCCGTCCGTACAATAAATAATAATAATAAAAAAAAAACAAGTACACAGACCACACTATGCTTGTCAAATGAAAGACTGCCTGCGTTACCTAAAAATAAAAAGTGAATCATTTAATCTTAAATTAATGTCAACATTTATTCATTGGAATTGTAATCGTAAAGATAATGTAAAAAAGTAATTGCCATTTTCCTCTTTTGGATGTCGTAAATATTTAGCAATATCTTCGGTAGAGATTATGGAAACATCCTTTGGTATAATTTGAAAACGTTTTCTGTGTGTTTTCTGCATTTTATTTGACGTTTTTAGGATTGTCCCGTTTTGGGCGATCCGCATACTTTTTCTGCCAGTCTGCAGCTGTCATCGGCATCTAAAAATAAATCTCATGAATTAAAAATAAATAAATATTTTTTTAAAGTAAGCTTTCTTAAGCAGAGTTTATACGAAGCCAGTCATGCTGGCGCCAGTCCTGCGACAAGCCAGTGTTGGCCTGGCCCCTGTTGTTTAGACGAGGCCATTTCATTCGCGGATTTTTCTTCGGGTGTGCACACGTTTGAAGTAAAAAATAATGATTTCGCGGCAAAGTCTATTGAAAAAAAAATGTTTAAGGAACATCTCTGCACTATTAAAAGAAGAGTTGATTGATATGTTAGAAAAAAAGAAAGCGAAACGACTTTGGATAAGAAAATGGTTAAGCGATAGACCTATAACTGGTGCTTCTGCCTTGTTGCTGAAACAACTAAGATTAGAAGATCCTTCTGAGTACAGGTTGGCGTTGCGGGTTACTGCTGAAAACTTTGATGAGTTACTTTCACTTATACAGAGCTCGATTCAGCGCCAAGACACCCTGATGAGAGATGCATTACCAGCAAAAATAAAATTAGAAGTAACGTTATCGTTCTTAGCAACTGGAATGAGTTATCGAAGCCTGAGTCATTTTTACCGTGTTTCCAAACCATCTATATCAAAATTCATACCAGAAGTTTGTCGAGCAATCTATGAAGCATTAAAACAGTTTATTAAGGTAAGAGTTTATTTATTTACTTAAAATTGAAATAATAAGGCACACATTTTTAAAAATACAACTAACATGTGATATTAAGCCTTATCGAAGGCTTGTTGAATGACATCACTGTTGTCTACGCTTTCGCCGTAACTTTCATAATTGTATGTAGTTTCTGGGGATACAATATTAGTAGTATACTGGGAACACGAAGAAGAACATGTCGATGGACTGGGCTCTGGAGGAGGACAGATTGTAGTTGTTGGCAGAGAGTATTGGGGTACTGTGAAGCTTGGAAGAACTTGTGTAGAATTCCAATTATTTTGCAATTGCATTTGACAAGAATACGCATTCTTGGCTCGTATATCTGTAAGCCTGCATTGTGTCAATATACTCTGTATCTTTTCCTTAGCAATGACTGCCTGTTCCTCTGTCAATTGTTTCAATTGTGCCGAGACGCTTTTTCCAAATAGATCTAGTTCTGTTTCTTCAACGCATGTTCTGTCGTTAATTTCTCTTAAGTCACTTATCATGTTAGATATTTGTGTTAACTTGCTCCGCTTAGGTTTTGTGGGTGGGGTAAATTGTGGTATCTCTTCTGCCGACTCATTTTCTCCATTTTCAGAGCGTGGAACCAACGATGGTCCTGATTCATTGCTATTCGATGATCCTGGTTCATTGCTATTTGGTGTATCCATGTTATTCTGTAATTAAACAAAATAAATTACTGTAATTGTAATGTTATAGTATGTTTGTGTCTAAAATTGTATTAAATAGGAGAGATTTTAATTACTATCCTTTTTTTACAGGTGCCAAATGCAGAAGAATGGAAAAACATCGAAAGGGGGTTTAAAACACGATGGAATTTTCCCTTATGTTATGGTTCTATAGACGGAAAACATGTGTCAATTAAAGCTCCTCCTAAAAGTGGAAGTTTATACTTTAATTATAAAAAAACAAGCAGCGTCGTATTGTTAGCTATTGCCGACCACGACTACTGTTTTTCGTACATAGATGTCGGCGCATGTGGTAGCGCATCTGATGGAGGAGTTTTTAAGAATTGTTCGATTTACCGAGACCTGGAAAATAACTTATTACCTGACAGTGGAGTCATTGTAGGAGATGCGGCATTTCCACTAAAGACTTATTTAATGAAGCCGTATCCAGGTGTAAACCTCAGTACAGAAGAAAAAGTTTTTAACTACAGATTATCTCGGGCAAGACGGATAATCGAAAATGTATTTGGAATCTTAGTTAGTAGATTCCGGGTATTAGAAAAGCCAATACTGACTAACTTGGAAACAGTAGATGCAATCGTTTGTGCTTGTTGCGCCCTTCATAATTGGCTACGAAAAAAAACAAGGTCTTACATCACCGTTACTTGTGTTGATAGGGAAGATGAACAGGGAAATTTTCTGCCCGGTTCATGGAGGAGTCAAATACATGCCCTACAGAGTATTGGCAATCAAGGTAGCAATCATTCAGCAGACACAGCAAGGGAGAAAAGGGACATTTTGAAAAATATGTTAAATAATGAAGGAAGAGTTCCTTGGCAATTAAATAGCATACATTAACAATCGACCTAGAAAATAAACATTGAAACGAAATTACATTTAAATGTACATACAAACATACATACACTGATCAAATACATAACCTTCTTTTGTTATGACATGTACCTGACGAGTAGTTGTGTATCTGACAAAACGCGTATCTGTAAATGGCTTTATAAGTTGCTTAAATGTAAATTTCGTTTAAAATAAATAATAATGTGATTTTACTTACTATGGTTTTTCTCCTTATAGTAATCGGCTTTACAAACGAATCATATTCATCAAACCATTTTGCCTTTGGCTTATAAACGCTCCCCCCAGCCCCAGACCTCGTAGATTTTTCGATTTTGTCGAGTTCCAAGTAGTAAGTATTTCGAATACTTTTGATTTTTGATTTAACTTCATTGATAGTAAGTCCATCTATATTCATTCCTAGACGAAGTTGTCCTAGTGCTGCAGTGCGCATTTCTTTATTTTTGTATGCATCACAACGTTTATCCCACAAGCATTCGTGCTCTCTATAAAGTTGTACGAATTTTAAAGTATCCTCTTCATTGAATTTTCTCGACATTTTGTCGCAGAGTTCCGAACAAAAAACTAAAACATACACACCGTATAGACGTTCGCCAGTGACTGCGAGAAGCGTCTACACGTGTCGCTGGCGCTGGCGCGGGGGTCGAGGGGTATGCGGGCGGAGGTCACTGGCTAGAAAAATAGGCCGGCGCTCTATTCACGCCAGCGTTGACTGCCAGCGCTGGCTTGGCTTGAAAAACTGTTTACACAAGGCAAATGCCACGCCAGCGCTGGCTGCCAGTCTTATTGGCAGCCAGCGTTGGCTTCGTATAAACTAGGCTTTAGTCATTTTATTGCAGTTTTCGTGGCCACCTTCCGGCTCCATCCTCAGAAGTCATAAATATTGCATTGTCATCCGATTTACGTACCTATGCGTATGTATGCATGCAAAATTTTAGCTTAATCAAAAACCGGAAAGTGGATCAAAAACTTGCAAGATTTGATTACAGACACCGGGGTGCTCAGGTGGAACTAAAAAAGATTCATAAAAGCATCTACTAAACGGCGCTACATATCTAAGCACTGCCTTAGGCGCTTACCAGTTACTGACGTAAAGAACCTCAAGAACTTGTTGTCATGAACATGTGGCGACATAACCAAAATTTTATCATAACATCAAACGTGTTAAGTTTTCACAATATTGTACCGATGTATCGAGTAATCTACATCTTGCTCTCATCTAAAACAATAAAATACTAAACATATCACTTACTTTTCGCCTGGAAAGGGTGTCTCGTTTGTGTCAAGAACAGTTGCACCAAAAAATTCAACACGACTGCAAGTAATTTTTCCACAAATGACAATAAAATGAAACATGGCGGTGTAAATCTACCTTGTCTTTGGAATTCTTTAGTGCTGCCACAATGTAGGAAAAAAATCCATCTTCATACGGTGATAAATGCTCCCAAGAATTGCGTCAGTAAAAAGTGTCAGTTACTGGTAAAAAAATTGTGCGTTTTATTTTTATTTTTTAAGCAGGCTTATAGTGCGTTGAAATCAAATAGGGATGATGCCAGCCTTTTTAAACATAAGTATAAAGTAATAATAAGTGCGTTGAAATCAAATAGGGATGATGTCAGCCTTTTTAAACATATTAAGTAATAATATGTCCCCTTTGCCTTTTTTCTTAAATTTTATGACATTTTCGGCAAATTAATTTCGAAGGGCCGTTTTTCGCACTGAAAAAGAAAAAGTTATATACATTTTTTTTTTAATTACTCATGACACAGAATTTCCTACACTTCCACATGTTTGACTTAGAAAACCAGGCACGTCCAATTCTTCCACTAACGGATCCTTACCAGGAACCTTTAACTGCTAGAGATTGATGCCAATAACTGAACCATTGTTGCTTCAAATTCAGTTTGAGTTTGGTAATAAAATCGGAGCTTAGCACAGCTATAGTAGACTCAGGAGCATCACTTTCAACGATCGCCTTACCAGGAAGTTGGCATTTTCGTTTCCTGTCACTCCGACATGAGATGGAGTCCACATGAAGACAATATATACATTTAATTTATGAAGTTGGGAGTAGCGCTTCTTGATATCATAAATAATGTAGTTGGTTTTGCAACTTACTTTGTTTGATTGAAGAGCTTTCAAATTAATCATACTGTCAGATACTATTAGCCACTTGTTTTCCGGGGAATGAGCTGGGTCTTCAGAAATATAAGTAAGAAAGAAACAAGAAATATCGAATGCATTAACATTCGATATTTCTTCTTTCTTGCTTCTACTGAGACGATGCTCATTTCCTTGGGCAATTTTACTCCGTATCCACTCTTAATATGCGGTAGGTATATAGCTGCAGCAACGCCGTCATCAGTTTTTGAACCATCAGTGTATATTTGAGTAAAATCATTATAATTTGCCAGTTGTTTACAAATTTCATGCTTATTCTTTTTCTCGGGATCAATATGAAATACCATTGAGGTGAATTTGCTATTAAAATCGTCTGAGTAGCATGCCCAATGATCTAGTCTTCTTTGCATATTAGACTGATGAATAAAGTCCACCATATAGGAAAAATCATGAAGAATGTAGGGAGTTTTGGAAGAAGAGGCTAAAACCTGATTATTTCTGTAAAATTTTATCTTAAACAAATGGGGCCCAATGGCTTACATTTTTAAGATACTTAAAACGAAGATTCAACGGTGGAATATTACATTCCACTTGGAGGGAATTAATGGGCGTGGTTTTCATAACACCTTAAATTGTTAATTTGAATTACTTCCAATTTTCTTACAAGTAGCTCATTAGCGGCAAAACAAATAAAGGCATATTCAAAATGACTCCGAACTATGGCCTTATACAAAGTTATTAATACTTTCTGCTCTGAACCCCAGTAAGTTTTAGTAAGAGACTTCGATATGTCATATTTTTTCCACGAGCAATTACTCGTAAATATAACTCCTTAAAACTTGCTCTCCGAATGCAAACGTTAAGGGAGTGTTATTAAAATAAATTTTAATTGTGCTTGATTGATTTTGTGGAAAGTTATCACTTTAGATTTTTCAGGAATGATGTCTAAATTTTAACTTTTGAAATAATCTGAAAACCTTAAAAGCGAATTATTTAGATTTCGCATAACCTCATTTGCATTATTTTGCAGAGCTTTATATCACCAAAACGTCCACAAACTGAATGTTCCGGACTTTGGGGCCAAAAATAAGATTAAGTTTATGAATTTTCATAGTGAATAAGAGTGGGCTTAAAATCCTACCTTGACAAAATCCCTTAAAAGATGATCGACGACTGAGCAATGACTGAGAAATCTTATCATAAACTTTTCTGCCGTGAAAAAAGAAAAAATTAAATCAATAAATTCAATAGGAATTCCAATAGAAGCTGATTCCTTGTACAAAATATGATAATTGACACAATTGAATGCAACAACAACATCAAAAATTACTCCAAACTCAAACTCAAACTCAAAAGTACTTTATTACTGGGAAACAACTTAAAAATTATATACTTCCAAATAATAATAACCTACTTAACTACTGTAGATATTTACATATACTTAGCAAACGTCATTTTTTGCCTCTTCTCTACATTGGACCACTCCGGCAAACGACATATTATTCTTCACAGATTGAAAGATGTCTAATTGTAATTGAGTTATACTATCTCTTGACGATCGACCTTTACGAAACCCAAACTGATTCACTACCCATGAATCAGTTTGGATGATTGGATTCAACAAAAAACTCTAGCCTTTGTTGAAAAGAACTTGTTCAAATCTTTTAACAACACAAGATGTGAGTGCTATAGGTCTTTATGGGTCAGGGCAATGTTTCTCTTTATTTGGTTTTAGCATTGGAATAAGACAATCCAATTTCCAGTCATCAGGAATCATCTTTTGAGATCATAAAGAATTGAACACATTTAAAAGAACTGTTTTAGATTTATTAGAAATCATTTTTAACATTTTATAAGGAATCCCGTCAAAGCCAAAAGCTGTATATCTCCTAGATAAAATAGCTGACTGTAATTCTTGAAAAGAAAATGGTTTTGTCAGGAATTCACTATTCTTAGCGTGCACATATTATCTCATTTCAAGTTAACCTGAACGATATCAGGCGTATATTTTTAAGGAATTGGAAGACCCATCCTATGTTATTGTTTGAGAAACTATGTAGGAATGTTTTATTGTTTTTTTTTCATCATTGTCCAAATATGCGAAATTGGTGTGGTTCTGTTGAAGGATAAATAATAAAGATCACATAAAGCAACCTAACTATTTTTTTTCCCCCCGCTTTAATGTAAGCTTTTTAAGAGCTTGTTTTTTTAATTGATGTAATTATGTGCAGTTGAATCATTTTTGAATTATTTTTTAAATATTTTTTAATTATATCATTGGATCCTGTACTAGATTAAACACTATGTACTAAATTGTTGTTGAAGAAAGTAAATGTTAAGTAGGTAAATAGTATGTACATTCTAATAAATAAATCAATACACTCGTTTTTTTACTCACATCCATGACAGTCAAGGCTTCGTCACACCAAACGGAGTCTTTAAAAAAAAATGTTTCTTTGGAGTGTGTTTTTAACCACAGGTTAATATTATAAAGATGTGGAGTGTTCCTTAAATAAGAAATTAAGTTTGCCAACAACTATTATATAAATTGATTGCCATAAATACAAAAAAAAAAAACAAGTATTAAAACATTTTTTTCCTAGTATAATTAGTAATACCACATGTATTTTTTTTGAATTTGCCGCTTTTTCTCAGGTCACGCTTTCGTTTGCCAGACTCTATACATCTTTTTGAAAAAGGGATACGCATTTATTATGCAGTTATGATTATTAAATAAAATTACGAAAACCGACGAGGCCGTATGAGCTTGACGCCTTTGCTTTTCCGACATGAAATATTAGTCTAGGAATTTGCCGCGCTTTTGTTTTCTTCAAATACATAAACGTTATGTTTATTTTAAATTATTTTTATAAATAAGTTAATGTTCTAAAAAATACGTTACGATGTTAAATCAAAGCGACAGTGACAGTGAATTGTAGGATTCCATCAGTGCAAATGCTGTCGCAATTATAAATAATTTGCTTCCAACAAAATCCAAGGAAAATTATTTAAAAACTTATGAAGAATTTTCAACGTGGAGAAGTGCAAAAGGCCTATCAATTCCAGAATCAGTACTTCTTGTCTATTTTGATTATTTATCCAAGACAAATAATCCGAATACACTTTGGTGCATCTACTCAAAACTGAAAGCTACAATAAGCATCAAACATAGCATTGAAATAAATAGATTCACGAAATGACTGGCTTTTTTAAAAAGAAAATCAGAAGGGCATTGCGCAAAGAAGTCTATAATTTTTACGACTCAAAATGTGGAAAAATTTCTTAATGAAGCTGCTGACGAAATTTTTCTGGCCACAAAAGTAAGTACCTATACATAGAAATAGAAATGACTTTATTAACACGCATTATACAGTAGAGACAATTGATTAATACACGGTCATAGTGTTAATAGGACCCGGCTCAGCAATGCTGAGCTCAGACGGGTCTCAGCTCAGCGCTGGTTTTCAGCCGGACCTTCGGAACACAGGACTACCACATACACACATAATTATAATAACAGTAGACTAAATAACAACAATAGAGAAAACAATTTATCCCTGCCAAATACGTTTGCATGAGCTTTTAAACAGTAATAAAAATAAATTATGAATGAGAAATAATAAAAATAATTACGCTTGATTAGGCTTAAGCTGAAAATTAAGCTTAGCTTAGCACACACACATATGAACACTATCGTTATAGTAAATATTTTATTGTAAGGGTAGGGGTTTTTATTTTTGCCAATAAAGACCTAAAGAATAATACAGAATAGTACAGGTGGTACTGGTGGCCTTACAGTTTTGTCCTCTACTCATCCAGAAGATATTTTTTAAATGATTTTTTAAATGTATCTATATACATAGGCAACCGCAAAGCTGGTGGCAGATCATTCCAAATTTTCGCTGATGCAAAACGAAAGCCCCCTCTGAATCCGCTGGTCCTGTGCCTAGGGATAGACAGTTTGTTCTCCTCCTTCGAACGTGTCCCTCTATTGTGGATGTTTTTCGTAAAACATAGCTTTTGGAATAAGTTGCCCGGCCTTTTTGAGTGTATTACTTTATGTAATAGGCATGCACTATGAGATTTTCGTCGGGCTGACATCTTTAGGACTCCATTTGTGTTTAAATAAGGGGTAACGTGGTCCCTCCTCTTGATATTGTAGCAGAACCTGGCACATGAGTTTTGCACTCTTTGTATTTCTTTCTCAGTCTTTTTTAAGAGGCGAGGCCCAAATACAGAATCGCAAAAATTGAATAGTGACAAAATCAGGGTCTCTGTCAGAGTTTCCCTAGTCTTTACACTAAGATTCTTACGTAGCCCATACAAGATCTTTAGTCTATAAAAAGCCGTTCTAACTTTAGAGCCTATGTGGTCCTCAAATCTAAGGTCCATGACTAGGCCCAGATTTCTTGCTTTTGTCACACGTACTACCTTCTCATTTTTTATTTGGACTTGGGGATCACTCAATAAAACGCGATTGCGTTGACATTTTGTTCCGAGAATCAGATATTTTGATTTGGTTGGGTTCAGGACCAGATTGTTGCTCTCAGACGACCTATTGACATTATCTAGGTCGCGGTTAATTTCGCCTACTGCAGCTAGGGTCGACTCAGGGAAAAAACTTTTATACAGTTGAGTGTCATCTGCATATAAAAAGGTGGAATCGGCAGCTCAGCTACTTGGGAAAGTGTTTGTCGAGATCGAAGTGTTGATGATAAAGGTGATAATTGGTAGAGTTGCTGGTAATGTCAGCCGAATCATAGCCATTGACACTTTATCGTGTCTACACGCATGGGTCTTTACACCTTTAATAGTTTTAAGAATTTGTGCTTCGGTGCACGCAGAAAGTTCAAACCTCGAAGTCCCGAACCTCTCACATCTAAACTGCTGCAAAATGTCAGTATTGGTAGTAGCGTCGCCCGGTGTCTTTAGAAAGAAGTCATTTATTTTATTTGGATCATTGAGACCTTCTGGAATTTCTCGACTAGCGTTATTTGAAAACGGTGAGATCTTCTTTATATGCTTCCACATTTTGTTTGGATCCTTTGCGTGGTTGTTTACATAGAAGTTAAAGTAAGCAGTTTTCTCCCGCTCTACTGTGGATGTGACTAGATTTCTGAGCGTCTTGTAATAATTCCAGTGCGAATCTGATTTGGATTTGTGGGCCTTATTTAGAGCTTTGTCCCTAAGCCTCATCATCAGCCGAACATTACTGGTTATCCAGGGAACAGATTTTTCTTTGACACGCATAGTGATTTCAGGCGCATGTTTGTCAAATAGGTCGCTGATAAATTTTTGAAAAGCTTCCACCATCGAGTCCACGTCACTTAATTCGTAAATACTATGCCATTTCGTAGTATGAAGGTCTTCAGTAAATTGCTTTTCATCTATATTGTGTAGCCTACGAGTTGTTACATATTTTGGTTTTATGGCTGGCTTTTGTATTAAACTCTGCTATAACTGCTCCGTGATCACTAAGAGATGGGTTATGGTATAATCGAACGTTATCACAGCGGTCCGATATGTTCGTGATAACCAGATCCAGTAGTGTAGAGCTAGTCTCTGTGACACGTGTTGGTTCAGCAACCACCTGGCCAAGATTACGACATGTCATGAACTGCAGTAGTTCCCGCGCGGCTCCACGAGCAGTGTCTGCAGTAACACCCAAGATATTCACATTAAAATCTGATAAAACGAAGACATAATTACAGTAATCGAAACAATCGAGGGACTCATTCAGTGACGCTATAGTCTCACCAACACTTTGCCCACCCTTAGTACCCGGTCTGTAGACCGCACCCAGCGCCACGCGTGCACCAGAAACCGACAACTCCAACCACATCTGCTCCAGCGAAGAAGCTGGATGCTTTTTTGTTTTTGTTCGGATTCCTTTGCGTATTAGAAATCCTACGCCACCACCGGATCTATTAGCACGAGGGATATGTTTCAGCTGGTATCCTGGTACTGAGGGTGTAAAACGCTCCTCGCCGCCTTTCATATTTGTTTCATTAAGGGCAACAATGTCGGGATCTGTTTTCATTAGCAGCGCACAGAGATCATCTTGACCCGTGTAGAAAGAGCGAATGTTTAACAACCCTAGCCTTAACAAAGATTTTTGTTTTTTAACCATTGGGTAATACAATGCATAAGATTCTGGTTTTGTGTGCTAAGCTTTTTAAAGTGTCATAACAATCTGCAGCGACAATTTTTTCAAACATACAGATTAAATATATTGTGCGGCGCAACGTATTACTACACTAACATTTTGAGGTTTTAACATCTGGTTCACCAAAAACATGGGCGATATCTGATTCGACACGCAGCCGATGACAGGCTTTACCTACTGCCTGGCGAGCAAATACTTTGCCTTCACGGGTCCATACAAACTTCCATTGTTTTTGCTTCATTCCGACCTCGCGGGCTCGGCCGAAGAGATGTCTGTTGGTCTTGGTAAGTAGCTAGTTCACGCTGAACTTGTGCGGCGGCCCCGACAGCGGCAGGTCCATGCCCTCAGTGGTGGCACCGCGGCGGGCGCGCGCGGCACTCAGCAGCTGATCGCGGGTGTAGCGGCGTGCGAGCCGCACGACGAGGGGCCGTGGCCGCGCCGGCTTACCCCCGCCCGGTGGAGGCATGGACGGGGCCCACGCGCGCCGCCCACAAGATGTCGAGCTCATCCAACTGCACGCCGAGCTTGCTCGCCGCGAGTTTCGCTACATGTACGCCATTCTCCCCGCTCAGGAATACCTGCTACCTCGACGTTGTTGAGGAGCAACTCTTGCTTGAGATATTCCATTTCCAGCTCAAGGTTGTTGGCATGCCGGCTAGGTTCAGCCACGCCATGGTTTTCCAGAGTGGCCACACGTGTCTCTATCTTTTGTTTACAGTCTAATAACGACTTATTGAGCGTTGCCATTTGTAAGCGGAAATTCACCATCTCACTGCGTACGTTCCTCATTTCTTCTCGACACATTCTTAGTTCCTTAGCGAGGTCTAGCTCCATAGTAGCAGTATCATTTGCGTTGACAGACACGTCGTGGGTGGGCTTAATAACTCCAGTAGAAGTTCGCACAGGTGTCTTGTTCTTATTGTCCCGCGGTATCTTCGACTTGCATGTCGGACACAACCAGTCGCCTGTTACTTCGGCGCCTGAGGGCAAACCAACGCAGCTTCTTTGATACTTTTTTTCGCAGCGGCCGCATCCAACGCCGTCTCCTTGGGACATAAACTTTCCACAACCTTCACACTTACTGGTCATTGCAACTGGTGGTGCCCTCTATGTTTAGAGCTAGTAGCGCTGGTTTGCTTGCTGGTAGTACTGGTAATGTTGCGCCCCCTCCCGTTGATTAGCAGTGCATCGGCAGACTAGTCAGAGCGAACAAAAAGTTTATTCCAGTTTCTGAGAATCGAACCCGGTCCACTGCGACACGATCGATATGATGCAGCCGCGTTAACCGCCGAGCCAGCGTCGCTTGAAAATCCTGTTACGAAAAACTCGATATCAATGGCCGAGTAGTAATTGCTGATGCACGCAATGTGCGGTTTTTGTGTATGACTGGTTCACTTGTTATTTTGAGCCATCCGCACTATAAGATTGCCAAAGCACTGCAATTGCACTTTATTTCAATGGTTTCTATGCACTTTTGACACTTTTAGCGGGAAATAGCAGTCGCACACTGTGCATAGATCCTTGGTCTTGGGTTATGTATTGTTCTATACTATAACTGATTCTCATAACAGGTAAACACAATTTTTATAAGATGGAGCGATACTTAGTACGTGTGCTCTGTGGTATGTTCACGGATGATATATCTATGAATATTTCGTATCTTAGTAATGGTAATTATTTTATATATTTACCTGTTTTTTAATCTTTGTTATAGGTGGCCTTAATTTTTGGACTCAATGGTGCTTGCCGCGGATGTGAACTTGTAAACTTAAAGGTGGAGGACGTTGAAAATCATTCCAATGAGTTGCTGCTGATTAATGTAAAGGAAACTAAGACAAAGAAAAATCGTTCATTCATTGTACAATGACAATATACTAAAATCATTCATAAATACCAAGCATTACGTCTCACCAACATGGAAAACAATAGATTTTTTATAAACTATCGGAATGGGAAATGTACTCGACAACCCATTGGCAAAAATAAAATTAGCAATATGCCAAAGGAAATTGCTAAATATTTAAAACTTAAAGATGTTGAACTCTACACCGGTCACTGCTTTAGAAGAACTTCGGCGACTTTCTTGGCAGATTCAGGGGCGGATATTACGTCAATAAAAAGACGCGGTGGTTGGAGTTCTGATAGAGTAGCTGAGGGTGATATCGAAAGCTCAATGGCGAATAAAACCATATTAAGCAGTCAAATTAACAAAAATATAAAACTTAATCCATCAGAGCCACCACAACCATCAACTTCCGGCATCTTATCTTCGTCCGTAACTCACGATGCACCACCACCACTATCTCCGACGTATACTATCTACAATGAAACGCAATTTCCTCAGACGCAAGAACAGAGAAATACTCAAATCAACTCATCAACAATAAATGTACCAAACAAAAATGTAACTCTCTCTATCAATAATTGGACCAATGTTTCGAATGTTAACTTTTACTTTTAATTGTCATTATTTTTAATAAAGGCTTATCTCATATTATTATTGTGTTATTTTTTTCGCAAATGGTACGAAAAGTAGAGTATTTTCCTCGGTGATAAAGGTGTCTTAGTCTTGGGTGAACTTAAATCCCTCGCTACACTCAGGACTCGTCTTAAATCCTTCGCTTCGCTCGTGATTTAAGTTTTAACACCCTCGCTACGCTCGGGAGTAAACCTTGAGTCCTTCATTACGCTCGCGATTTAAATCGTCACCCGCGACATAAGACACTGCTTTATCCACTTGGTTAATAATCTACTATTTTTGTATCTTTGTAAGGCCCTTTTTACATTATCATTTATACAGAGTGTTTGGAGTATATTGCGGCCGTATATTTTTTTTGGAAGTAGAAGGTGTTGTACTAAATACATATCTGCTTGAAACTTGGTCCTCATTTGCAGAGTAGTTGATATATAATTTGTAATGGTTCTGGAGAAAATCCCCAAAATCTTAATCCATATTTTTTTATTTCATGTACAATGAAATGGTACACGAGAGTCAGTACATTTGATACTTCATTTTGCGTGACAGAGGGCTAGCCCATCGCCGCGCTGTATTTGAATCCAGCGAGTCGATTCATTTAACGTTTGGGTTTTTGAGTAGCTCAGGGTAAGTCAGCAAAAAACAATGAGCCGACGCGTGGGATGGTTCGAGGAAGGTTACAGGTCAGGTTTTTTTTTGTCGCATTCCTGCGAGATGTGTATCCGATTTGGCTGCGCGCTGAATAAATTATGAATAACTAAATAATGGAAGGTTATTATGGAACGATACGGAGAAAGCTATTATGTTGACTGCAAATATACAATTGCGTTTGTTTGGTATGAGATGGCGAGTTTGACACCACGAGTCTGAATATCATTCTAGTGGTCTTTGTCTAGCGCGCTAGCGGTCGGGAAGGCTTAAATTAATCGCAACAAGCTTTTATGGTCAGCGATCAACAGATTTTGTGTATCGGCAATACCGAATGACTTGAGTGATAACCTACGGTTGATCATAGTGAATATGCGTACACACAATTTGTAGAACGGCGGATCTGCATGGCATGGTTGAAATTAGACCCTGTGTAGTTAGTGATAAGAAGCTTCGCTTGGGCAGAGCGTGTTCGCAAAGGACGCCATTTTTTTTCAGACATGTGGGGACTATAAATACGATTGCGGGGGAAGGGAGAGCATTCACAGTGACAGTCGTCTTTCACGATTCTAAACAGTTTTGGTCTGCCGTCTTACGCGTCTGAACTATACGAATTGTGATTGCGTGTTTCAGTGGTTTTTCGTGAGTGTCTGAAGCGCCGAGATATACCTCGGTTCCTATCCTTTAAATCAACCTACCCCAAATTCCAAAACTATCCTTGGGTCGTTAGATAAGAACTTGTAGGTAACTGATCTGAGTCTGAGTCTGGGCTTGGAGCGACCCTAAATTCCTTTTTCCTTCACCATAGGGTTCCTGGATTGGCTCTTAGGATATTCGCGGGCTAATCCTCTCCTCATTCATTTCGAGTAGCGAGTTTTGAAATTCCCACACACACAGTCATTAAACATACAAGCACATTCAAATCAAACTCAACCATTTTCGAGTGGTGTCGATAATGGACGTGGTATAACACTAGGTTTTTAGACTAGGCTAGACAGGAGTTTAGTTGCGGCTAAACCTAGGTTGGCAGGGCATAGGGAGACTGTTTGATCGATGAGGTTCCGCGGATGGAAATAACAAATTCAGAACAAAGTTAAACCGGTGTCAACACAGATAACCTATCCTGTTGATATTTTGACATTTGAGTGTTGTCGGAGACGCGCGAAGAGATCAAATTACAGTCTAAAGTTCATTGTTTAGGACCGGGTAGGTTGTTTTGCTTTGCCTTGGGTCAGTTTGGATTCAAGTTGCATCTTTAAATTAAATGTAAATTTCGCTGGAGGTCTAATGTGTAGGCTGAGTCAAATATTTATGATTTTGCTTGGCCGAGGTCGTGCTGAGGTCAGTGGAATTCATAGACCGGTATTTACCGAACTATGCACTTCGCTATGGTGAGGGTTAGATCTCCTAAAGCGCTAATGACAACGTTTCTATAACATCCAGCTCAAATTGCGCAGAGTTGAAGGTTTCAAAACGTTACGGACCTTTTGAGGTAACCGCTAGTTCAAACCCATTTCGGAAAATCAAATCGCAATTGTGTAAACAGGTCTATTCGGATCGTTATTGCCGTGAACTAAATATATAATTGGAACCACCACAAGCCGCTACTAGCGAGCACATGAAATATCATTGAGTACTCACGTCGTAAAACTACGACGGATATCTATACGATATCCCAAACAAATATTACAAATCGTGGTCGACCACTAAAAGAAGTTCCAAGCGCCCATATATACAAAAAAATAAATGGTACCATCACACAAAATACAACAACGATCGATCTGGCGCAATACACCGCTAACTGATGCGAAATACCGGCTTGCGGACATATATGCTTTCTCTGTCTAACTTGAAACTGTAACTTCCTGAATCAATCTTCCGTTCGACTATTGTACGCCTAACGAGCTTCTCAACGAACAAGAAATTCGGACTTATCATTCTTAACTTACAAATTCTACAGCTGAATCGGTACATCTCTTTTTGGGGTAGATAGAATAGACGATCATAGCTACTGATAGCGGTGGTTCGACCTTAGCCTTTAATGCCGTTACAACAACAAATGTACAAAACATGTTTTCATATGTTTCAGATAATTAGCCTGTCTATTTTATGTTTGAACAACTGTGAACCAAAATCGTTCAAGTACGGGTCAGACTCGCACACGAAGGGTTCCGTACCATCGTACAAGAAAACGCCAAAGCGGATGATCGCCTGTCCACCCCCAATCTTGAGCGAACACAATAAGCAAAAAATAGTTAAAAACACTCCCATCGCGCCTTTATTCTAGAAACCAAACCTCGATCCGAATCACGGGCCTAACTAATACGCAATCAATGGTGCTTTGGTAGCTGATGGTATAAGTGAAGTACATGTTGAATGTGCATGAATCCAAGACCGTGATACCAAGATGTTCACGCACATTCACTATATACTACACTACACCATGTGCTAATCTTAGCAGTCTAAACTAAACTAAACAAAAAAAAAGGGGCATTGTTTTCACAATTATTCGGACGAGCTACGACGGTTTAGTGTTCAGTAATAATGCGGCTTAGAAAAAACGTTAGTAGGGTTGTACAAGACGACTCACTTTCGCAGACAAGTGTTTTAAATAATGAGATGGCGTCAGGACAGGTGACGCAATTGTTATCTGAAATAGTGAATAGATTAGACAGTTTGGAAAGGGGTTCTAGCACGAGCAATACTAGTAGGACTTCGAACAGACAGACTGACAGACAGGAACTAGAGACGTTTGAACAATCGGTAGAAAAACGTCAAACATGCATAGTGAAAATGACTCAGAAGTTGCCGACATTCGATGGGCGGAGTTCGGAAAATCCGATGATTTTCTTAAGAGATTTAAAGGCTTATATTAAAGTCTCGGGAGATAGTTCTAGGGCTTTGATATGGGCAACGGATAGTTTGGTAGGAATTGCAAAAGTTCGAATGAGCATATACAGAAACTCATGGCGAACCTATTCGGATTTTGAAAAAGATTTCAGAGAGGTATTCTGGGGTGATAATGAACAGGAATTAAATAAACAAAGATTCCTAACTGCGAAGTTCGATTCCAAGAAAGATCAAAGTATGGAAGAATTCTTTGCCTCTCAATTGAATAGCATATATGAGCTTACGATACCGTTTACTGATACGGAGAAAATCAACACGATTTTCAGACAGTTGCCGCGTGATATTCAGGTAGCGTTTTTTTGCTAGAAAGGAACCAATGACTATACGAGATGCGGTCGAGTTCCTTCGGCATTTAGAACGGAATGTCGATGGGGAATTAAGTGCGTTGCAGAGTTCGGAGACAATGAATACGAATAACGTAAGGCGGAATAGCTACATGCGTGGGCAATATCGAGCTATGCGAGTAAATACGATACGATATAACGCGGTGAGCCGTAGGGATAATTATAACGCGGGAACAAAGGCACGAAACGGATTTGGGACGCGCGCTCGCGGTTATTTTCGCGGTGAGGTAGACAGCCTCAGGCTAGTTTCAAGGCAATAGGGTTCCAAAGGGGCAATGATGGTTCAGATAATACAGAGGCAGGGCAAAGTTCAAGTGACAGGAATAATGCGATAAATCAGAGTTCAAAAAACTGGTGGACTCGCGCGGGTCGTTCGCGCTCAGATATTTATTACGGTTTGGATGGACAGCCGATCAAATTGAAAAAAAGCAGACTGTATGAATTGTGTAATTTGGATTCGAACGTGGGTGTGAATTGAATATATTGAATTGAATTGAAATAATTGAATTTATTCAATTATTAGCGCATAAGGCGCACGGATATGCCGTGTGTTTAGAAGAAAAATTGAGATCGAATTGTATAGGCTGCAATGACAGGCGTTTACATACGATATTCAGAGACGACGATTCGACTGAGTGTGGGCGCGATTTATGTAGTACCTTGACATTACCTGAGATAGATGTGCGTATTGGGAATATTGTTGTAAGGAGTTTGATTGATTCGCGGAGCGAAATCAGTGTAATTAGTCGGAGAGTGTACGATGAAGTATGCAGGCAATTGGGAAAACCGACGGAAATACCGATTCCAAGTTTGAGAATCACAGGTGCGTTCGGGGTCAGTAAAGAAAGGGTTGATAAGTTAGTTACGTTACCATTAACAATAGGTGAATGCGTTATCGATACTCCAATGCTAGTATTAACAAGGGTGCCTAAAGATTTAATTTTAGGGTTTGATTTTATACAACAGACGCGAGCCAGTTTAATGTGTGAGGGTAATAAGAGGCTAATTATACGAAGCGCCGGGCGGATGTGTGAAATACCATTAGGTACTGGCCCTAATCAGGATTCTTGCTGTTGTACAATGGGAGTACAGAACCAAGATACCAGTAGAAATATGATAGAGGAATATGTGAATAACTCATCAATACCTGTTGAATACAAAACAAAGTTATTATCGGTGTTAAATAAACATGCAGAGTTGTTTTGGCGATAGGGTAGGTCGGACAAATAAATATATACATGAGATAAAAATGAGAGATGAAACGCCTTTCGTAAAACGAAGCTATCCCATACCGTTCGCATATCGCGATAAAGTAACAAACTTTATTAAAACAATGTGGCATGTAGTGAATGTAGAAACTTGTAAAATTAGAAAAGCCAATGTTGATTATACCCAAGTAATCAAACATCCGACAGGCCAAATTTTCGAATGTAAAAAAGAAGTCGTAGATTACCTAAACCTGCAATTTATAAATACAGCCCGGTTGTGTGGAGCCCCGCAAGCCGACCTATGTGCGGCGCGCGCCTCGCTGCTGGCTGCGCGTGCGCCTTCTGACTGCTCGCTGCGTTTACGCCCGTTTACACCGGCTGAACTTTTTATTATTATTAAAAAAAGAGTAGCAAATAAGCCAACGAAAGATATTTATGACATCTCAATTAGCCTCATTAACAGCATCGCAGATTATATATGTAACCCACTTTCTGTTATGTTCAATGGATGCATTAAACTTGGAACATATCCAAAATGCATGAAACAAGTGAAAGTGAGTCCATTGTATAAGGGCAAAGGTAAAAAAGAAGACCCAAGCCACTATCGTCCGATATCCATCATACCGGCCTTAGCAAAGATCCTAGAGAATGGCCTCAGCTCTCGTCTCACCGACTATTACCACAGGGATCGTCACTGTCGAACATCGTGTTTTCCCTGCTTCTTAATGACTTGCCCAGCGCGGTTGTCGGAGGTGAAATATTTTTATTTGCCGATGATGTAGCCGCGGTAGTGACTGCACCGACAATAGCAATGCTGGAAATAGAACTTAACTTAGTGGCCAGCCGGATGTGCCGCTGGTTTCGCCAAAATGGTTTATTATGGAATACGACCAAAACGCAATTTTTTAAATTTGATCTTTCCGGGCATCAAAGACCTAACTTGGCTGTCGAAGTGGACGGCGTTCAAATTGAGCAAGTCCACAATGCACCATTTCTGGGTTTTCAGGTAGATCAAGCGCTAACGTGGGACGTACACATAGACAAACTGTGTAGCAAACTAGCTAGTGCTTGCTTCGCGCTAAGTCGGCTGTCATCTACGCTACCAGCAGAGTCGATGCACACGTGCTACTACGCGACGGTGCACTCGCTGCTGCAGTACGGCGTGGAGCTGTGGGGGCGCGCGGCGCAGTGGCACCGCGTGTTCGTGTTACAGAAACGCGCCGTGCGTCTGCTGGCGAGAGTACCCACTGACGAATCTGTGAGACCGCACTTCAAACATCTACGAATTCTCACACTACCTAGCCTTCTGATTTTCCAAGTGGCCATTTATGTGCGTGAGAATATAGACCAATTCAAACGACTTGGAGAATGGCATAAATATGAGACACGCAACTCCAACAAGCTGGCTACAATTAAGCACAAGCTTGCTAAAACAAGCAACACGATCCATGTTATGGGTCCGGTAGTCTACAACAAGTTACCTGAAGCTATCACTAGTGCACCGAGTATGCCCATCTTTAAACTGAGGTTGAAAGGATGGCTTACCGAGAAGACCCTCTACAGCTACGATGAATTTCTAAAACTAAATGACTAATTATCAGAACGATGACACCGTTACTATAATGAGTATGTGTTTGACATACCTATATTCCATAAATGTGACATTATTTAAAGCGTAATTTATTAATTTAATTTAATATATTTTTATTATAATTTAATATATTTCCAATGACATGGTAATTTACAATTTATTCAATTTAAATTAATCAATTTTATGACATAATAATTAAGATATTGTAATAATTTTATGAATCCTGTGTAATACTACACTATGAGTTCATGTATAATTTATTTTCCCTTGCACGACTTATAATGAATATTATTAATAAATGATGTCTATGTCTATGTCTATCTCTATGTCAAAACGATTGGAAGAAATGGAACAGATAGGTATTATTAGCAGGCAGTCTACGGATTTCAGCAGTCCATTGACTTGTGCACTAAAGAAGTCAGGGGAGGTCCGTATATTGCTAGATGCGCGCCAATTAAACACGGGAATGGTTGGGGAAGTTGAAACTACACCTTTAATGAGTGAGATATTGCAATCGGGTCGCCGGATAAACTACATAGGGGTTATTGATATCAAAGATGCGTATTTTTCTATACCATTATCAGACGAATCTAAACGATACACGGGTTTTGTATATCAAGGCAGAAGTTATGTTTACAACGTTTTACCTCAGGGGTTGAAAACTAGTGTGGGTTCATTTTCGAGGGCGATGGAATTCATCTTAGGGCCAGAGGTTAGGTCATATTGTTTAAATTTTGTTGACGATTTGGCGATTTTAACTGAGGGTGACTTCGATCAGCATTTGTCTCAAGTGGACACGGTTCTGAGTAAATTGAAAGACGCGGGCTTCAAATGCAAACTAAAAAAATGCGAGTTCGCACAAAAAAAGGTCAAGTTATTGGGGCATATTTTGTCTACACAAGGTTTGCAAATGGACCCGGACAAAATTGAAACACATAAATTATATCCGTCACCCAGAACTGTCAGGCAATTGAGAGCGTTTTTGGGGTTCATAAATTACTTTAGGAGGTTTATGAAAAATTTTGGAACGTTAACACAGTCCTTATACAATTTATTACGGTCTGGAGTCAAGTTCGTCTGGAGTGCGCAGGTGCAGAGTGCTTTTGACGAGATAAAAAACCAATTCTCAGAAAGTATAATATTGAGTCAGCCATTGGCGGGAAAAACGTATTATGTTCAATGTGACGCCAGCGCTATAGGAATTGGGGGCTATGTTTATCAATTAGATGATTTGGGCCAGGAACGAATTATAGGGTTTTGTTCGCAGGCATTTAAGGGAGCTCAAACGAGATGGGCTGTCAGCGAACAGGAAATGTATGCAGTTATATACACTTTAAAGCGATTTGAGATATATTTGCGGGGAGAAAAAGTTATTATTAGAACTGATCATAAAATTTTGACGTTCATTAAGTCGTGGACTTTATTGGGGCCACGCGTAACTAGGTGGGTTATGTTTTTAGAGCAATTCGATTACGACATAGAATTTGTGCGAGGGACTAATAATCAAATTGCCGACACGCTAAGCAGGCAAATAACGGGACCTGGAGGTATGATTGAGAGTATAAATGTTCAGCCGGGAATATTCTGGTTTCAGGCATCGAATACCGCAAGTATTATTTCGAGTTTACGGGACATTGCGAGATTACAAAGCGAAGATGAGCGGTTAAATCGAATTAGCGGTTGTATCAGACGTAGGGTGGTAGATACGGAAACGAGAGGGTTTGATAATTACAAGCTAGTAGGTGATACGTTATATTTTCACGTGCCGAAGCGGAACGTACAGTTGTTAGTAATTCCGGAGGCATTTCAGGAGGAACTGATATTACACATACATGAAGAAATAGGTCACTACGGCAGATATAAAATATTAGCACTGATGAAGGACAGATATTATTTTCTTCATATGAGTAGGGTGATTAGCACGGTGATAAGAAGTTGTGACATATGTCAAAAGGTCAAACCAAGTACTAACAATACCGTTGGTCCTTGTACACCGGTGTTGGCGGGAAAGTTGGGTGAGAAAGTTTTCTCGGACCTTTATGGGCCATTGCCCGTAGGTAAATTCGGATATCAATATATATATGTGATTCAAGACGTGTACAGTGAAGTAATAAAATTATATCCAATGCGAAAAGCGACAGGTGGGAGCGTGCTCGCTTGTACAAAGAGATTTCATAGGGAAATACCTATCGAAACTATAATTACGGACTCAGGACCACAGTTCATATCGAAAGTTTGGGAATTTGGTCTCAAACAGCTAGGGATTCGGGTCACTCATACGTCGGTGTATTGTCCAAATTCTAATAGCGTAGAAAGACTTAAGAAACTTATTGCGGCGGAAGTAATCGTAGTTGGGTCGACGTGTTACCGGACATTGAAAGTTGCTACAATAATATCAAACACACGAGCACAGGCTTTGCGCCTAATGAGTTCAGTTAATCAGTGCAGTTAATCATTTCGTCGTTCGTCAGTCATACAGAGAGGTCGAGTACTCAAATCGCGCGAATTACTTACAACTACCCTCAATGGCACCATCGAAGCTACCAAAGTGTGATGTTTGCAAAAAGTCTATCACCAAAAGGTTACCAGGACTGGAGTGTAGTAAGTGTGGCTTATATGTGCACGCTAGCAACGAATGTTCTGGTCTGACCACCAAGCAAATCGCAGCCCTCCGCACCGTGGACACTTTCGAGTGGTCGTGTGACGAGTGTTACCGCAATACGCCGCACAGGAAGTCATTCATCGTGCCTGACGATGACCAGGAGGAGGACGCTGTGGAAGAAAACCTGATGGATAACAGTCACATCAGACCAGCAGTTTCCTTCGACATCAAGAAGATGCTCCAAGATATTTCCAAAGAGATTGAAAAAACAATTAAGAAGGAACTAGGAGACCTTCAGCGGGCCGTGGAATTCTGCAGCGGTAAAGTGGACGAATCTGACGAGGACATGGAACAAATGAAAAATAAGGTGAAGATGCTCGAAAAGAAAAATGAAAACCTTACGAACACAAACAAACACCTAGAAACCAAAATCTACGGTCTGGAACAAAAATTCAACGAACAGGAACAAAAGAAAATCGAAAATTATATAGAGATAGCTGGAGTTCCTTACCAAGAAAATGAAAATACATTGGAGATTCCACGCAAGATTGCGGCAAAGATTAATGTTGAAGCCAGTCATATTCTATCCGCGAGAAGACTGAAGGGCAAGGGTGAAAATGCCGAGGGTATGCTGCAAGTCGAGCTGAAGAGGAGTTGCGAGACCAGCACCTGGGTGAAGGCCGGCCGTACCGCCGAGCTGGTCGTCTCCGACGGGATGCCGGACTCCAACTTCAGCAGTGATGTATCTGCCGGCAGGGTCTACATTCGTCACGCTCTCACACCGTGGAATAAAAAACTAATTTATGAAGCCAGGAACTCGCTTAAAGCTCATTATAAGTTCGTGTGGTGCAGCAATGAAGGCAAAATTATGGTGCGTAAAAACGACAAATCCAAAATCCACGCAATCAGGTTTCAAGAAGATATCACCAAACTTCTGCCGTAATTAATTATGCATGTATGTATGTACGAACTCCTTACTATAATTAAAACTAAAATATTAGTTACTCAAATAAGATGGCTAATTTAAAAGAATTATTCAACTGTACTAACCTAAACACTTTTTACTCACTTACACCTAAAACAACAAACAAATTCACGTTCATCCACATAAACATAAGATCAATGATTAAGAACTTTCCAAAACTCTTACAATGCATAAACAATACCAGTAATATACCCGACTTTATAATAGTTACAGAAGCTAATTTATCTGATAACCTATGCCAGCTATTTCACATTGACAATTACACAATGCACTCAAAATTGCGTAATAGGCGTAAAGGGGGTGGTATCATTGTTTATGTCCACAAAACACACAACTTCGAATATCTTTCATCTACCACAATTAACTGCGAAAGTCTCATAGGCAAAATCACGTTACATAATAAATACGAGGCAATACTATGTTCACTGTACAGGCCACCAGACAAAAACAAGCATAAGTTTATAGACGAAATATCACATACTTTATCCAAATACGATAAATATCCAAACTTCATTCTTATTGGGGATATAAATATAGATCTGAAATTACAAAACATAATTACAGAGCGTTATCTAAACACACTGGCGGAAAATGGTCTTGTCTGCGGTATTTCTGACTACACGCGAATAGAGGAAAAAGACGGTAAAGTATCTAAAACTTGTATAGACCACATATTCGTAAGAAATAACACAGAGGACCTTTATTCCGCGGCGCTCGGGACTGTATTGGCGGACCATCGCATGGTAGTGCTCGCAACAATCGGTGTCTCATCAACAGAGGCCATTCCCAAAACACAAACAAAACTCAACTCTAAAATATTAAATTCAGAAATCAACAAAATTAATTGGGACCAAATATATAAGTGCGAATGTCCGAATGATATTTACAACAAAATTAAGTTGGGATATACTCGTGCATATGACAAAGCAAAATATACTCAAACAATCATAACGAATAAACAAAATAACTACCCATGGCTTACTAAAAGAATAACTTCACAATGTACCTTAAGAGACAAACTTTTCATAAAATTTAAGATAGACCCTAACAACAAGTTGCTGAATTTAGAATATAATACACAACGTAATAAGACAAATAAACTCATAGAAAAATCTAGAAACAACTACTACAAAACACAGATCAACAAAACAAAAATAAGTCAGACCCAAGAAAACTCTGGCAAATACTAAATAACATAACAGGGCGGATGGCAAGGTCAGTTGACGAAGTAATTATCAAAGCCTTTCGTGTCAGCAACATTAATGATCATGCCATATCAAATAACTTCGCCACTGAATTTGTAAAAAATGTAACGGATATAGTGCCGAACTGTAACAAACTGCTGCTAGAGAAATCAGTATACGAAAGCAAAACTGACAAGTCAATATACTACAAAAAGGCTACAAACAATAAAATTAAAAAAAAATTAAACAACATTAACATACATAAATCACCAGGACACGACCGGATTCGACCTCTTGATATAAAAAACGCCGGAGACAACATGGTATTAGCAATAACTAAATTAATCAACACTACTGTTATCACAGGTCGATATCCGAACAAATTAAAGCAAGGAATTGTCAGGCCAATCTACAAGAAGGGTAAGGAGAATGATTACGCAAATTACAGACCAATAACAATTTTGCCCATCCTAGATAAAATATTCGAAAAGTATATAGCCAGTATGTTACACTGCTACTACGAGTCTAATCAAATCTTAACTGAAACCCAGTACGGATTTAGGAAACAGAAGAGCACGACGCAACTTCTCTCTAAATTCAATAATGAGATCAACTCTTACTTAGACAAGAAACAACACGTCCTACTAGTCTTTATTAACTACAGCAAGGCGTTTGACACTCTCCGACATGAACATTACTAAACTGGTGTAGAGACTACCTACAAAATCGTGGCTACAGGGTCAGAGTAGGTAACTCACACAGCGATGAGGTTGACGTCACGATAGTAACGGCGCAGGGATCAGTGCTGGACCCGTTACATTACCTAATATACGTCAACGATGTCATCAACGTGGTCCAGCACTGCTCCCTGTACCAATTCGCAGACGACACCTGTCTTATTTCTACAGACACCAATGTGAAGAGGGCAGCACAAAGGCTCCAAACCGACTTTACGTCCTTATGTAAATGGTCACATGACGTAGGATTAGTACTCAATGCGCAGAAAACACAAATGATGCACATAAGGTCCAGCCACAATCCCAGTGACGTGAATGCCAAGCTGATAGCTCACTGCCATAACTGTCTACACATAGGGAATAGCAACTGAAGTAAATGCATAGCGATCGATCAGGTCAGCGAGGCCACGTACCTAGGGATCACCATCGATGATAGATTCAACTGGGGCCCTCATGTAGATAAAGTATGCAACAAACTCCGTGCCCTTCTCGCCAAATTTAATATTATTAAAATAGAATACCTTACAATGTATTAATGGATATCTATACAGCACTTGCGGAGTCAGTTATATACTACGGCATAACAAGCTATGGTCGAACCTATAAAACTAACCTTAATAAAATATTTACACTTCAACAAAGAATATTAAAAACAATTGTGCACAAAAATATCAAATCAAACTGCAAGGGCAACTACGAAATATTGTTCAAACACTGACAAATGTTACCAATACACAACATGGTAAAATTTGCTCTTATCGTGGAGCAATACCATCGAAAAGACCTCCCGAAACCCGTTCAACATAAAACTTGCACCAGAAAAGTTGTTAACAAAGAACTGGAAACCACCAGATTCAATAACACATATGGACAAAGAACAGATAAAGTAATCTTACCGCGGATTATAAACGAACTACCCCCCTGCTTAAAAGAAAAGATAACAGTCACAAACCTCAAACATAAAATCAAAAACCACTATCTACAACAAAACTAACCCACACACACATAGTCAAAATAAATAAATGAACCCAATTTTTTACACGTTTCAAACATCAGCATCATCACATAATCATATTGGAAGGACCCACATAACAAGTTGCTAGTAGGCCGAGGTGGGAGCGAGACGACTGCAGCCGTCAAGCCAGCCAGCCACCGTATATTGCGCGAGACACAAATTCTATTACTTTCCCGTACTTACGTACATGCTCACTCGCGGCCTTACCCGCATGAAGAAGTGGCCAGAGATGCTATACAATGCGAAATACTTACCACCTTCTACCTGATTGTGCATTATGTTGCTGCACCTGCGCTTCACTTATAATGAGCATTTATTAGTTGAGCCCAACCTACCTAGAATAATAAATTTGCAGTGTTAGGTTAGTTATGTGTAGTAGTAGTGTAATTTATCTATGTAAACTGACAACTACGAATGTTCTGTGCTCAGACAAACCTCAGTGGTTTATGAGTACTATTTAAGATATCATATATGTTACTTAAGATACAAAGAATAAATAAAAAAAAAAAAAGTTAGCGTTTGGTAGGCGGGAACCGTTAACTATTGACAAGGAATTAGGCGATGAATGGTTATTAGGTCATATGTGCGAGATACGGAACAGGTGCGGAATGTAGCGATAGAAAACTCTAAAAGTTCTAGTGAACGACGTAAGCGACAGGCAGACAAACGGCGTAAGTTAGAAGTCTATCGTATAGGTGATTATGTGAAACTTAAGACCTTTGTGCGTTCAAATAAAGAACATAAAATCATGCGGAAATTTTCATTGTTGTATAAAGGGCCTTATGTTATTTCGGCAGTGGTATATCCGAACTGTTATACTTTAGTAGATCCGGTTTCAAATGAGATATTGGGTAACTACAATACTATAAATATAGCCAGGTATTATGTGAGGACGAATAAAGGCATAGATAAATAAGATAGAGTATAAAAGTTATATAATTAAGCTGTAAGCTGTAAATTTGAGTAACTACTTTGTAGATTTAAGGATCTTGCATGGTTTAGAAAGGAACAAAAACAAAAAAAAAATGTATATATATATAGTAATACGAATTAGGATAAGTTGCGGGTAAGCGAGGTTGTATAGTTAGATAGATAAATAAAATAAGACAGGAGAGAGCTCAATCGAGTTGTGTTAATATTATATACATAATTGACAGATTCATCGGTCTGTGTACATGATTTGAGATGTCCGTACATATAGAGTAGATATGGACAAAGCATGGGTAGCATAGTGGTAATGAGATCCTTGCGCCATGTTTAACTGAGATAAACAGTGTCTCAAGGTCTGGGAGGGGGCTGTAATGGTACACGAGAGTCAGTACATTTGATACTTCATTTTGCGTGACAGAGGACTAGCCCATCGCCGCGCTGTATTTGAATCCAGCGAGTCGATTCATTTAACGTTTGGGTTTTTGAGTAGCTCAGGGTAAGACAGCAAAAAACAATGAGCCGACGCGTGGGATGGTTCGAGGAAGGTTACAGGTCAGGTTTTTTTTGTCGCATTCCTGCGAGATGTGTAGGGATCAGAGCCGATTTGGCTGCGCGCTGAATAAATTATGAATAACTAAATAATGGAAGGTTATTATGGAACGATACGGAGAAAGCTATTATGTTGACTGCAAATATACAATTGCGTTTGTTTGGTATGAGATGGCGAGTTTGACACCACGAGTCTGAATATCATTCTAGTGGTCTTTGTCTAGCGCGCTAGCGGTCGGGAAGGCTTAAATTAATCACAACAAGCTTTTATGGTCAGCGATCAACAGATTTTGTGTATCGGCAATACCGAATGATTTGAGAATGATTTGAGAACAATTTGTAGAACGGCGGATCTGCATGGCATGGTTGAAATTAGACCCTGTGTAGTTAGTGATAAGAAGCTTCGCTTGGGCAGAGCGTGTTCGCAAAGGACGCCATTTTTTTTCAGACATGTGGGGACTATAAATACGATTGCGGGGGAAGGGAGAGCATTCACAGTGACAGTCGTCTTTCACGATTCTAAACAGTTTTGGTCTGCCGTCTTACGCGTCTGAACTATACGAATTGTGATTGCGTGTTTCAGTGGTTTTTCGTGAGTGTCTGAAGCGCCGAGATATACCTCGGTTCCTATCCTTTAAATCAACCTACCCCAAATTCCAAAACTATCCTTGGGTCGTTAGATAAGAACTTGTAGGTAACTGATCTGAGTCTGAGTCTGGGCTTGGAGCGACCCTAAATTCCTTTTTCCTTCACCATAGGGTTCCTGGATTGGCTCTTAGGATATTCGCGGGCTAATCCTCTCCTCATTCCTTTCGAGTAGCGAGTTTTGAAATTCCCACACACACAGTCATTAAACATACAAGCACATTCAAATCAAACTCAACCATTTTCGAGTGGTGTCGATAATGGACGTGGTATAACACTAGGTTTTTAGACTAGGCTAGACAGGAGTTTAGTTGCGGCTAAACCTAGGTTGGCAGGGCATAGGGAGACTGTTTGATCGATGAGGTTCCGCGGATGGAAATAACAAATTCAGAACAAAGTCAAACCGGTGTCAACACAGATAACCTATCCTGTTGATATTTTGACATTTGAGTGTTGTCGGGGACGCGCGAAGAGATCAAATTACAGTCTAAAGTCCATTGTTTAGGACCGGGTAGGTTGTTTTGCTTTGCCTTGGGTCAGTTTGGATTCAAGTTGCATCTTTAAATTAAATGTAAATTTCGCTGGAGGTCTAATGTGTAGGCTGAGTCAAATATTTATGATTGTGCTTGGCCGAGGTCGTGCTGAGGTCAGTGGAATTCATAGATCGGTATTTACCGAACTATGCACTTCGCTATGGTGAGGGTTAGATCTCCTAAAGCGCTAATGACAACGTTTCGATAAAATCCAGCTCAAATTGCGCAGAGTTGAAGGTTTCAAAACGTTACGGACCTTTTGAGGTAACCGCTAGTTCAAACCCATTTCGGAAAATCAAATCGCAATTGTGTAAACCGGTCTATTCGGATCGTTATTGCCGTGAACTAAATATATAATTGGAACCACCACAAGCCGCTACTAGCGAGCACATGAAATATCATTGAGTACTCACGTCGTAAAACTACGACGGATATCTATACGATATCCCAAACAAATATTACAAATCGTGGTCGACCAATAAAAGAAGTTCCAAGCGCCCATATATACAAAAAAATAAATGGTACCATCACACAAAATACAACAACGATCGATCTGGCGCAATACACCGCTAACTGATGCGAAATACCGGCTTGCGGACATATATGCTTTCTCTGTCTAACTTGAAACTGTAACTTCCTGAATCAATCTTCCGTTGGACTATTGTACGCCTAACGAGCTTCTCAACGAACAAGAAATTCGGACTTATCATTCTTAACTTACAAATTCTACAGCTGAATCGGTACATCTCTTTTTGGGGTAGATAGAATAGACGATCATAGCTACTGATAGCGGTGGTTCGACCTTAGCCTTTAATGCCGTTACAACAACAAATGTACAAAACATGTTTTCATATGTTTCAGATAATTAGCCTGTCTATTTTATGTTTGAACAACTGTGAACCAAAATCGTTCAAGTACGGGTCAGACTCGCACACGAAGGGTTCCGTACCATCGTACAAGAAAACGCCAAAGCGGATGATCGCCTGTCCACCCCCAATCTTGAGCGAACACAATAAGCAAAAAATAGTTAAAAACACTCCCATCGCGCCTTTATTCTAGAAACCAAACCTCGATCCGAATCACGGGCCTAACTAATACGCAATCAATGGTGCTTTGGTAGCTGATGGTATAAGTGAAGTACATGTTGAATGTGCATGAATCCAAGACCGTGATACCAAGATGTTCACGCACATTCACTATATACTACACTACACCATGTGCTAATCTTAGCAGTCTAAACTGCTAACAAGGAAACAGCTAAGCATAACGGTGTAGTTATAATAGTTTATCGCGGGCCACTTTTCCGCAACTCGGAGTCTTAAATTTGCGCCTATTTTGCGTGACGTGGGTTGGGGGAACTACTCCTGCCAACCCAGCTCCTGTAGGAAGCCTAGCAGACCCTTAATGTTGCCGACGACTTCCTGGAGCGACCTCGGCGTCCCAAGGTGTGTTGCCCGGTAGATGGCCACGCCGGAACATTAAAACTGGACGTGGGTGGCTGTTTCCTCGATCTCCATGCAGGCTCTGCACAGGGGGCTGTCCGTGACACCTAGAGGTGTAAGTGTTACCAACCGAAGCTGTGGCCTCTTGGGCTTCAGAAGCTTACGCGATAATCCGGGTCTGATCATCGGGAGGGCCTATCTGGCTTGCTTGCATGTATCCAAGGTTGACCAATAATGTGGTGAGTTACCTTTATGTGTTGTCGTAGGGTTTTCCTCTACCAGCTGAATGGCAATGGTATCATGGGTTGTGGTCCCTCCACCGGCTATTCCGAACTCAACCTTGCCAGTGCGTCGGTTGCGTCGTTGCCTCGCGAGCCACTGTGTCCTTTATCCACTGCAGGGTAACAATACTGTGGTTGCATACCTCTGACAGGGCTTGGTGCCACTGGTATATAAGCCCAGAACTGATGGTGTTGCTTTGTAGGGCTTGCAGAACAGCTTTGATGTCGTAGGGATAGGGAAATCCTTTACCTCTCTTTCTGCAATAGCTGCAGTAGCCATTATGATGCCCATGCAATCGGCTTGGAAAACGGTGATGTGGGCACCTAATGATGTTGATTTCCTCATGTTTAATCTTCTGAGAATGCCTCGGCGCCTGTACCTGACTTTGTTTTGGAACCGTCTATCTGTGAAAATCTTTAGTTATCTTTGATTGAGGGCTTCCCAGGGGTTTTCATGCAGTTGTATTTTATACCTTTTGTCGAAGACATATTGCTTGGGTATCCTGTCAGTCGCCGCTTCTAATAGTGGCTCCTTACCTATGTACTCATCGAGTATTTCAGTGTAGGGTACCCTATCATGTCTCCAAAGGTTAAGTTTTTTAAGACGCACCGCAGTTGCAGCCGCCTCTTGCTTGATGAATAGGTGAAGCGGCGGCAGATCCAGTATCTAATCTATCGGTAAGCGGTGTTAATCTATCATACATAACATTAGGAAAGACAACATTGCTGACCATTGTAACTGTAATCTGTGGTAGAACCACAAATTCTACATCGCCATCTAACGAGCGAGCTGATATGTTATTTGATTTTAGTATATAACAAGGTACTCTGTGTTATTTAAGCTGTCAGGCAGAAAGCGCAGAAAAGCAGATCTAATGAACAGAACGTGCCTATATTTTTATGAAATACATCGATTTTTCTACACACATATCATAAACCCTGTTTACTGCATCCAAAAACCGCACATTACGACCAGCATAATGATTTACCACTTGCTAAAAACTAATTTCTTATCTGAATTTACACAAACATTGTGAACATAATGTATCAATATTTCGACATATTAAACATTCAAATTTTGAAAGCCGACGCCCACCTGCGTGTCACCCCTAGTTTGTCTGTGAAGTTGGTACTATAAGACTAATAATGTACTCTGTGGGTACTACTGAACAAGCTAAACAAGTGCAGAGCAATTATTAATTATTAATGCCACAATTCCGGTCGGTTCCTGAACACATCAAAGAGAGCGTTACATGTAGAGTTACATACAGTAGAACAACAAAACATACCTTACTACAAAAAACTTTAACCATTGTTTGACACATGATTATAAAAATCGTACCACAAAACTGCTTTTAGCGTTGTAGCAGGGATAGGCATGGCTTATAAGATCAATTTAGGCAACCGAGAAAGCTTGTTTAGTGAGTGTCTTGTTTGTCAAGATGGCGGAAATATTGACCAGCTGTTCTGCTGTGTTGGTTTTGTTACGAAAAAGCGGTTTTTACTCCATTATAGTCCAAGTTTTATCGTGAGGAAACCTTCATATCTCCACAGGACATCATGGGGAAACCTCCTAAGTGGCCGCGATGGGCTATCTCCCTGTCATGCAAAATGGATTTAATTATCTAAGTGGGCACAACTGTGCCTCTGCCACCTCGTATCGAAAATGCATAAAACTATATATCATCCAATGGTAGGCTACTGGGAGACAGTGTATATGTCGCGCGACACTTTATGAGCGGTGGCCTTGAATGCGCAGTAGTCACTTTTCAATAGCTGTAATTCCTGCTAACATCGCCCAGCGCTCTTAATTTGTTGCGCGGCTTATACTATGGGGTGAAATTTGTACATCTGCTACCGGTGTGCCCATCCACTATAAAAACCATACTTGCCGCAAGCCACAGCAATCTTGGGAGAAGTTTCATCTGCCTAAGATCTACTCAACCATCCCGGGTGGTCGCTCAAGCTGGAGTTGGTGCAGGAGTTAGGCCAGTTTGTGAAGGAGATAAGCCGGCTTTTCACTATGGGATTAAGATGCAGGCAGATACACGAAGACAGTGGAGCTGGTGCCAGTGAGACTGGTAGCCAGTACTGGCCTCATGTCAATCTAGCTAGACGGGTGCTCTATTCACCCCAGCACTGGATTGGCTTGATTTTATAAGGCCAATACAATGTTTTTACAAGGCCAACACCAAGCCAGCCAGCACTGGCCTCGGGTAAACCAAGCTTAACATCTCAAGTTGTGAAATAAATATTGCTTGCCAGTCTTTCTAGTGCCCGTTCAGCAATATTTATTTTACATCTTGAGATGTAATTTATATTAGATTATATCCCATAGTGAAAAGCTGGCTTTATTCATTAAGGACCCCTGGACTGAAAGGAAATAAAGCAAAGCAGTAATAACCCCACATTTTGATATCAACATTTTTAATGTGTTTATTAACAATTTCATTAATATCGCCAATTCCTTGAAAGATTATCTCCTATCTCCATTATTAATGTTTCTATCTGAGGGATTAATGTTTACACCACAATTCATGTTCATCTTCTATCACATTTGTGGGTTTTTATTTCCATATTTAATTCAAGTATTATGGTGGCTTTGCTGGTGCTGAAAAGACAAGATTTCAATTAAATTATACCAAAATGCTAAGGTAGAGGTGGACGAAACACTTGGTTAGAGGGGATGACGGACAGTGGCCCGCAGCGATAGAAAATACAAGAGGAAAGATAGGGCCATCAGTGGGCATTGTCCGACGATATTATCAAGTCAACATCTCTCTGCAGGCAGTTGGCAAAGAACTTTGGAGAATGTCGCGGTAAAAGAGACTTGTCTTTGATCGACTTGACTCACTAACCAAGAGGCCTATGCCCAGAAGTGGGTCGATGTGTGCTGAAAACTATTATAAAGATTTCTTACCTTTTCTGTTTTGAAATCCTGGAAAATTAGGTGTTGTTTTGTTGATCGTCATCATTACCCAGGGTAAGTGCAGGGCGGGCAGTAAGATCCAAGAATTTCCATTCCTGGGCAAGGGATAAATAATAATATCCCGAACCAAAACAAACAAATTCATTTTTTCATTTCATTTTTTAACTAATGGCAATCTGTCCTGCTGTTGCCAGACAATTTCTGCCAGTATCATGTAGTGGAGGCACATGTGAAGAGACGCGGGGCAAATCTTAAATTGGCTGAATACATTTTAGTAGGTGTCTATCCGAAATAAAGTTTTACATTATCGTTTAGTTTCATGCAATATATACATAACACACACAAGATAAACTAAGGGACAACACAATAACATAAAGGGAAGGAAGGGGATACATATCTATTATAATTTTATTTTGTTAATATGGATAAATTTAGCTAATAAAAATACTATCTTTGGGTTGGGGAATAGAGAAAGAAGGTGGCGAATATTAGTAGGGATAGGGAGACCGATTGAGGGTATTAGGGAGTACAAGGAATCAAGGCCATAAATGGGGCAGTTAAAGAAAATATGGTCAACGGACCCATCCTCAAGGCCGCACTCGCAAATGGAGGAATCTCTGATTTTTATCTTCTTTAAAAACACTGGAGAACAGCAGTGACCTAAGCGTATTCTGCATAAAATTGTCACTAATATCTTTGGTAGTTTTTTAAAATTGAAAAACCATGGTTTGCTTGGAATACTTGGTTGAATTGAAGCGTAAAAAGCTCCTTTATTTCGACTTGATTCATGCCACACATCTGACCAAGTCTTCTGAAGATCTTTACCAGGAATGCTGAGCAAGTCATAACAGTGGTTAGAGAAGTACTTTCGATTACTGTTATTATCTAAGGCCGCATGTTTAGCCAACTCATCAACGTGATCATTACCAATAATGCCAGAATGACTAGGGATCCAAACCAAAATTACAGCAAAATTTTTTTGGGAACATTTATAAAGGATATTTTTGATTTCCATAATAATATTACTATGCACTTTTGATTTAAATTGGTTTTGTTGGAGGGCTTGTAAGCAACTTTTGGAGTCCGAAATTATTAAAGATTGTCTTATATTATGGGATTCAATAAACGAGCAAGCTTCCAAGATCGCAAGGCATTCTCCTGTGTACACTGAGCTTTGAGGCGGGCTCTGAAGTTTAATTTCTATTTTAGAATTTTTAAAGTATACTGCGAAACCAGTCGGAACAGTCTCTTCCAGCCTGGAGGCGTCAGTATAAAAATATTGCCAGTCTTCCCATCTTGATCTTAAAACCGAGTTGAAGGACGAGTTTGCTAAAGGAGAACCTTTTACAATATTAAGATCCAAAATAAATTTCGGAGTGAAGAGGACAGTTGGCAGGGGGAAACAATATAATGGTAATTTATCCTTTCGGATGATTGGGCAGGAGTCCTCGATGTTTTTAAGCTTTCGGAAACTATTGAGAATAAGAGGAGGACTCTTACATTTCCAATATTCATTACGAATATTGCAAATATTATTAAGGGATTCTAATTTAAAAAAAAGAGGATGATTTGAGAATAAATAGGCCCTATATATAAACCGGTCAGAGAGATATTGTCTCCTTAGAATCAAAGAAGGATCTCCGCACTCCACCTGTAAGGCATTTATAGGAGATGATTTCATGCATCCAGTTATAATTCTAAGTGCCTTAGATTGGATACCATCCAATTTGCGAAGAGCCAGTTTACTACAAGGTTCTAAAAGATAGGATCCATAGTCAAGTACACTCCTAATGAGGGCATTATACATCAATTTCAGAGTAAATGGGTGGGCACCCCACCATACCCCAGAGAGAACTCGAAGAATATTTATTGTCTTTTCGCATTTATTAACAATATAATTTAGATGAACGGAACCAGATAATTTTGAGTCTAGGAATACGCCTAAGAATTTTACAGAATTACGAACAGGGATAGAGGAATTGTTTATTTTTAAATCTATGTCAGTAATGCCCCTCTTCCTAGAAAACACTACCACAGTGCTCTTAGAAGCTGATAGATTGAGACCATTGGATAGCAGCCAAGCAATCAATGAGTTGAGAGAGACTTGCATTGACTCCCCAGCATCTTCAACACTTGAGCTAGGAATGTACAGACACAGATCGTCAGCATATTGTAAATTTTGACAATCGTTATTTAGGGAAGTATGAAGAGAAGCAGTATAAATATTATATAGTAGAGGACTGAGAACAGATCCCTGGGGGAGGCCTCTCCACACCGTACGGGATTCAAAGCTCTCGCCAGGGATACGAAGTGAGATTGATCTGGACATAAGCAGACTGCAAATGCAGTTTCTCATTCTTACGGGGATGTTCAGCTATTGTAACTTGTACCTGAGCACTGAAAGAAGTACATTGTCATAAGCAGCAGATATGTCCAAGAACACAGCTAGGACAGATTGTTTTTTGGAGAAAGCTAGCCGAACATCAGTGATGAATATGCTAAGACTATCAGATGTACTGTAGCCTTTGCGAAAACCAAATTGAGATTGAGCAAGGATACCCTTAGACTCCACAAACCACTCCAATCGATTCTTAATGAGATGCTCTAGGGTTTTTGCCAAAACCGAAGACAGGGCTATAGGTCTATAATGATCAGCTACATCCGGGGACTTACCGGGTTTCAGAAGGGGGATAACGATTTGTTCCTTCCAAGAGTCTGGAACATAACCTGTATTATAAAAAATGTTCACAAGTTTTAACAGATACTCTAAAGCTGGCAGGCCTGCATTTTTTAGAAATGAATATGGGAATCCATCCAACCCAGGGGCTGAGTCGCGGACATGGGATAATACTGATTGAAGTTCTGCAATGGAAAATGAAGCATCCAAAGGGTCATTGATAGTAGGTAATGTATGGGAATTGCAAGATTCCTCTAGGAGAGGGACATAGTCAGGAGCCAATTTATTAAGGAAATTTATAGCAATATGATGGGGGATGCGGGGAGAGTTATGTTGAACACAACCCTTTCTATACCTGTTAATATAACGCCAAACCAAACTAGCTGGAGTTGATGGAGAAAGACTGGAACAAAATCGTTTCCACCCCTGGTATTTTTTCTTTCTAAAGAGACGTCTGGATCTAGCCACTATTTTACGATAACTAACTAGGTTATCAACGGTCATAGCAGATATGTAGATTACTTCAGCATTATTGCGAGCTTTGATTATTTCTGTACACTCTCTATCCCACCATGGTGGAGAAGATACTTTTTCAGAAGCCGAGTTCTTAAGCGGGATCGATTCATCAGCAGCAGATGATATAGCGTTAGTGAATTGAGAGTAGCAGTCAACAGCATTGCCCTCATGAACATCAGGAAGAGAGCTGGTGAGTAGGCTAAGTTTATCAGAATAACCATCCCAGTTGGCTTGAGACACACGGTACTTTAATAAGGGGTTGAAGTCCCTGTGGGGGATGGATGACGAAGGAATGGTCATTTTTAATGGGAAGTGGTCACTACCATGTGTAAGGTTCAACCTATGCCAGAAGATCAGGGAAGCCAGGTCTGGGGAACATAGTGACAAGTCAACACAGCTTTTGTTTTGATTTGGGGGAGTTAATCGTGTAGCTGAACCATCATTCAGCAAACATAGGTTTAAATCATCAAAGAGATCTACCAGGGCCCTACCAAAACTGTCGTTGCGAGGGGAACCCCAAGCCGAGTGATGGCCATCAAAGTCACCTAATATTAGATAAGGGGGGGTTAAAACCGAAAATATACGTCTTAAATCTGGAAGAAAGGTTAGATTAGGATGAGGGGTATATATGGAAAGAATAGAAATACCTTGAACAACAACGCCTACTACACTAATTTCATTGTTATGGGGGGAATAGGAATTGAAATAGGACAGACACAATTATTTACAAATAGGGCTGAACCGCCCCCACTGCCATCCTGCCTATCATCTCGGAAAGAGCAATAGCCGCGCAGGTTAAAGCGTCTTCCTGGCTTAAGCCAGGTCTCCGTGATGGCAAAGACAAGAGGGGAATGTTTATTTATTAAAAAAAATATGTCATTTATTTTTAATTCAACGCTTCTCGCGTTCCATTGAAGAATAGCCAGTGGAGCCATTGAAACGGTTTACAAATGAGAGGAGTTGTGAAGCTACGTGGTCTGGTATAGAATTGTTACTGGAAATCATTGAGGTGAGGAGAGACAGCAGTAATGATATAACATTATCTGCTGGAGAGGACTGAGTTTGAGATTGGCTTTGTAAAGCACACCCATTCTGTGGTTCGGGGATTGTGAAAGAGTTAATAATGTTCTGATGAGATATCTTGTCATACCCGGATGGGGTGAATTTATTAGGTTTTGGGGATTTGAAGATAGTTTTTCTGTAGCCAGAAGAAGAAGGAGCAGAGAAAGGTGGAGAAGACTGGGTTTGGTAAGTTTGGGAGGCTGATACCTCCGCATAGGACCTGTATGGAGAAGGGAAGCATTTAGATGATTCTTCATAAGATATGTTCTTCTCTGCCATAATAGTTTTAATGTTCTTTTGTCTTAATTGCTCCGGACAATCTTTACTTGTGGCCAAGTGATTGCCACAGCAAAAGAGACAAGATGGGTTCTTGTTGCATGAATCAGTAGTATGGTTTTCACCGCATTTCGAGCACCTAGGCTTGGACCTGCACTTTGGTTTCGTGTGCCCATATCGGCAGCAGTTAAAGCATTGGACTGTGGGGTATTGATACAGTTTCACAGGTAAGGATGTATAACAAGCAAAAACTCTAGTAGGGAGCACTTGCCCATTAAAGGTGGCTATGACCGATTGGGTAGGTTTCCATTCCGATATATCCTGAGAAGTAACCTTCCGGTTAATTCTTCGGACCTTCAGTATTTTTCCTATTCCATCGGGGACTTGAATGTTTAGTAGGACCTCTTCATCAGTCCAGTCCTGCGGGACATCACTTATTACACCCATGCGGGTGATATTATAGATGGGAATGCTGGCAATATATCCTTTGTCAAATAGTTTGGTACAGATCAGGAAGCAGTTAGCTTGCTCTGGTTTAGTGAACTCCACAGAGACTCTATTTCTCCCAACCCGCTTGATCCCATCAGGTTTGATACCAATAGTGTTACTGTTCATGAGAAACATTCCGAACCTGACCGGGTGCATGGTAGATCCAGAACGTTCATCAGTATCGGATCGGGATACATGAACCAGGAAGGGAGCTTTATCGGAGGTCGAGTACCTCATTCTGCCAGTGCTTTTATGAATCTTATTTAGTGGTGTTGATTTTTCGATTGCACTCGGGTCTTCAACACGGGGGCGCTTAAGTTTCTTAGCCTGCCCATCACAAGCAATGTCCTCTGAGCCAGATGAAGATTTGTAATAAATATTATCGCTCACTGGCGAGAAGGGCGGAGCAGGGGGAGATGAGGCGTTGGAGGACCCATCGAATAACTCCTGGGAAGCTTCATTTTTGTCAGGGGGTTCAGGCTCAATTTCATCCATTATTAAGGAATGTTACATCCCCAAACACGGAAGAAAAAACAAACACTGTGTACCACTTACCAAGTAGAAAGGCCAAAAACAACAAGACAAACAATAACACAGGACAATCACAAGATATACAGATACTAAAAAGAACTAATTTCGAGCGGAAATCGGCAAAAGAAACTAAATTTTCAATTCTCCAATGTGCTCACCAACAACACTTTCTAGCGAAAAAACAGCGGTTTATTTATTTATTATTGTTTTATAATATTGACCATGAAAAATATACGTTGTTTTATTTTCAATCGTGACAGCTATCCTGGATGTTGATTGTTTTTAACAAACAAATTGTCTGACAAACTTTCATTCAGTGACAGTGACAGTTCCGTGTGTCGTTCCGTTCCGTTACGCTGCTTATTTTTTAGTCGTGTTTGATAAAAGTACTAAAGTGAACGGTTTTTCTACACAAAAATAAGGATTTACCTAACCATGATCTATTACTAAGTTAGGAATTACATTAAGCATAAAATTTTCCATCAAATTATGTATTATGTATATTCCGCATTTTATGTAGTTAGAAATCGTATACCATTCAAAACTCGAATAATGCTATACAATGCATTATTTTACTCCATAGTGTCTTATGGCCTCTCCAGCTATGGACGTACCCACAAACATATCTGGACCAAATACACACCTTGCAAATCAAACTTCTTAAAATAATTGTCCCACCTAATATCAGATACGAATATTCAGGTAACTCATCTAAATTATTCCATTACTGTAATACACTCCCTATTCACACTAAATTTCATTAAACATTACTGAAAGAGGAGTTCTTCAACAATACCCTACAGCACAGAATAGATCACCCGTAGGCACGCGTCGTGCGGCCCAAGGTAAACTAACCACTAAACGCGCAAATAATTTCTACGGTTCACGGACGCGCACCTACTGCATTCCGCGACTAATAAACAAACTACCCACTGACATAAGAAACACTATATCACCGCTAACCACAAAAGCGAAACTTAAAAAATACTTTTCCTCCCTTTCCTATCCCTAACCAATACATAAGTAACCATGAAAAATACATACCTGATATGTTTTTAATTTATTTTTTTAATTTTGTATATACTTACATAAACAAATACAAGATGTGTTAAACATTGTACATATATTTTAGCGTAATAAGGATCCACTATATGGTTTCCGTGGACCTATTGTCAGATGTAAATTTATAATTTCTGCTTCTATTATGTAAACGAATAAATAATTAATTCTTATGTCATTCGCGTAAAATTAATCTATGAACGATTTTTTAAATATTTTTTTATATTGTGTTGTACGGCCCTGGAAATTCAGTCCTTCGAGGCTAGTTGATGAACGAACGTAATTTACTGAATGATCTAGCCGTTTTTAGGGTTCCGTACCCGAAGGGTTCCAAACGGGACCCTATTACTAAGACTCCGCTGTCCGTCCGTCCGTCCGTCCGTCCGTCTGTCACCAGGCTGTATCTCAAGAACCTAGCTAGAGAGTTGAAATTTTCACAGATTATGTTTTTATGTTGCCGCTATAACAACAAATGCTAAAAAACAGGATAAAAGAAATATTTAAGGGGGCTCCCATACAACAATTCTTTCAATACCACATACAAACTTATGGATGCACCTGGTTACGTACATGGAGTGTGAAAGTAACCGCACCAATAACTTTGTAAACAATATTTTGCTGTGTAAAATCCAAACTATTCACTCCACACCATCGCTTCCATTGAACGGTGGTACGGAACCCTTCGTGCGCGATTTAGACTCGCACTTGACCGGTTTTTTAGTAAGATACTCACTAAACACTTTTTTGTGGTAACGAATTTTAGAAGCTTGCTAACCATTTGTTTACTGATAGATGATGATTTTGCTAAACAAGTGATCATAGTGTGTCACACATCAAAGAGAGCTTATGATATGTGTGTAGATAATCTATTGTATGTAACTGTACATAATAGGCATTAAAACTCTCGAGTGATATTATTATAAAACTAGCCTATGGCCTAGTTATATTTATGAACAATAAACCCACTCACGAGTTTTAATGCCCTCCATTATGTATCAGTCACTTTAGACTACTATTTCGTTCATTCAATAGTCTGTGTCTTGCTGGCGTTAGTGTGACCATATGGTGGCAGATTATGGCATCGTTTTATGAATCTGCCAGTTTTTGGCAGTGTTTTACGACATTAAAATATAAGGGAAAAAATAACGTGCGACATAAAAGAGTAAAAAATAAATGAGGGCGCCACTATCGTTCATGCAGCAACACCATATAGTAAGACCCAAAATACCTTGATACTTGATATTGCGACGACGATGGGAGGCCAGAGGTTAATATTTAATTTTAGAGGTTAATATTGCGCGACGTTAAAAGACTGCACCAGATGCATCTCCTCCTGTGCATGTCGTAAAAGGCGAATGAGGGAATCAGTTGGTTCGGTTAGTACATTATATTAGTACATTATGAACAACTTTCTCAAAGGAACATATTATCGTCGCAAATTACTTTTTGTTTATTTTACCTCAGTACATCGACCAGATCAACTGATTACAAGTATGCTGACTATATGCATATGGCATAAGCATATGGTAGATTGAAACAAAGACAGCTAAAATATAAACTTTTAATATGAAGTCTTATCTAGCTAGTCCAATAGTTCAAAATCTAAGTATTCAACTCCTTCCATAGTATCACTTAGCTGCTGCTGTGATGTACTTGCACCTATGTTACTGTCCAACATTAATTCATCACCGTCACTACGCTCCATGTCACTGCTATCTTCTCCAATCTGAATAATTAGCTCATCTATGTCATTATACAATGTTCTGCCACGGTCATAATATTCCTTTTCAATTTTTTTAACATGATCGCAGTAATTCTTCCAATTTTCAGCTGTTATTGTTTGGAATGCCTCTACGGTCAGATCCTTCATATTTTTGGCACCCACATTCACTGAGGCGACTTTTTTCTTTGCGAGTGCCCAAATCAACTCTATCGGATTCATGTCACAGTGGTATGGCGGCAGTCTTACCACCGTATGACCATGATGCCCCAGAATTTCATCAATCTCATAAACAGGTTCAGGCTTATGTCTCTTAACCAATTCCACAAGTGAAGGTTTCCTCAAATCCGCATCAAATGAGACATTGTTCTCTCGTAACCACAATCTTAGTTCATCAACCTTATTAGCTGATGTCGGAGCATTATTTTTACTACAGAGTGATAAGGTGCATTGTCCATCACAATGATTGAAGGTTCTGTTATGTTCGGAATAAGTTTTTCAGTAACCCATTTAGTGAAGTTATGCTGATTCAGTTCCGAGTGATAATCTTCTTGTTTATTCATACCGCTAAATACTAACAATGCATTGGGTATAAAGCCTTTTTCACTTCCAACGTGGACTATGATCCAGCGCTTTCCCTTCGAGATATCCGTAATAATACCTTCAGTTTCCTGGGATTGCCAGCATTTTTTCACCTTATAGCTAGAGTGGATGTAGCTTTCATCTAAATATATGATATTCTTTTGAAGCTCTGCGGGCAAATTTATATTATCCATGATTGTCTTCAAATATTTTTCTCTCTTGTTTGCAATTATTGGTTTTTCTATTAAAGCCTGTCTGTTACTTTTACACTTTTTATACCGGAATCCAATACTTTTTAGAAGTTTTCTCAAATGCTCTCGACTTCCATCATATCCTATATCTTTCTTTAATAGTACCAATAATTTGCCAATTGTTGGTACTTCTTTTTTTACGGTGTAAAAAAAATGGATTTTTTGTCGTATTGCGCACTTATCAAAGTCATCTATTATCTTTGCAGGACGACCCTTCCTATTTTTAGCAGGTGTTGAAAATTTTCCACCATGTTTGTTGCCGTGCTCCGCTATCTGGCGCACTGTGCTTACAGAAGCTCCTGAAATGAACAGACAATGGAATTAATAAAAAATATAAGCAGGTAGCTAGAATACAACATAATCAAGTGATCAAGATGTTTGGTCACGCTATAATACCAAAGTGTTTGTTTACCTCAACATAACCTCTAGAAAAGACCAAAAATTTATGTTTCTTAGGGATTTACACGAAAATTATCATTAATCATGTCTATAAAGTTTGTATATACCGTTAAGTTTAGTTTTCTTAGATTACATACCGGTAAAATCTGATGTACGACGATAAATATCGTCCAAGTTGGACAGCAACTTTCCAGCCTGATATTCCGCCAAACATCGCAAGAAAACTTTATAAATTATTTCACGGGTACCACCACGAATCACTTTGTTCATTGTCTAAGTCTGGGGATTTCTGGAACAGTCCGAAAGAGTCAAAATAACAACAAGAAACGTAAATGAAGAGACGCGTTCGAGATCAGTATACTGAAGACTGACAGCACAATTTTTTTTCGGTGTTGCCAGGGTGTGAAAACCTGTTAGTTCCTAAAACATTAATTTGTACTCTTTTATGTCGCACATAATGAACATTATGTTCATAACCATCTTTATTCAGTTTATTTTTTTAGTTAAACATTGCACAATATTTGATAACTTTTATTTCTGACTTCTTCGAAACTATTCTCTTCGGATATTTTTATTTTTTGCAGACTAGACTGTATGCATGATAGATAACCTACTGAAACTTCGTTTCTATGTTTTCAAGTTAGAAGAATTGAAATTTTCAAGTTTCTGTTTTTCAATTCCCTTTTCAATTCAGTAGTTTCAGTTTAACGCTCAATAGGGAATTTTGTCAGTCGAAAATTATTTACCAAGTTTAAAAACTTTAAAAAAAAAGGTCTCCAAGTTCAAGCTGTATTTCTTCTTCCCCGGTTGGGATGCGAATGTCGTCTTTATACAAGAAAAGCCACAACACAAACAAGAAAAACCAACCAAAACGTCATCTACGTATCCTTTTTTTTGTTGATTTTTTCAAAAAGCCCTGAATAAAATTGAATAATTTTTATTTGGGACCTCTGAAGTAGGATCTACCGATAAAAAAAATATCATCATCAAAATCCATACAGTATTAACGGAACAATCGCGTAACAAACATGAGAACCTCCTCCTTTTTGAAGTCACTCAATATGTATATTTGTAAATCAAAATCATACTTTTAAACGTTTACTACCCTTTAAAAAGTCGGTATTATTTCGGCATTTTATTCGCACTATGTGGCACAATTTGGCAGTTTTTCATCTTAAGTATGGCAGGATTTCCAATTTCAAGATGGTCACACCTTGGCGTGTCAAAAGGAGAATAATTATTTTTTCGTGAAATTAACAACATATTTCTCGTTTCTTTGCCTACTCCATACATTCATTGATTATTCCAGAGTGTTATTAGATTATCCCAGAGTGTTTTTGTACATTGCAAGCAACACTGCATTCATATTGCTGACGACTTGTAGCGACCGAAAATCCAGTCTTCATCATGAGCGGTGTACAGACAGGTATTTATTAGGTTTCTTTTTACAATTCCTACTTACTGCATGAAAGGCAGACCCGGCAGATAAGTTGTTCGAGTATTGTCATAGATACGGAGTGGTCTCCGCCCGATAAAGGTTTTAGGCTTATTATCTTAGGTCGATTTTGTTGAAAAGTAATTGTTAAAAAGTTGAAAAGAAAAATCATAAACATAAGACTTACCCACTGAAACGTAGATGGGAAAAAATTATCCCTTAACACCTATCCGTAGACACACCTAATTGGCAACGTATTTACTTTGCCGCATTTATTATTGTTAACAAAGAGGGTTGATGATGTGTAATCTGATATAATTGGCAGCATATTTACTTTGCCGCATTTATTATTGTTAACAAAGAGGGTTGATGATGTGTAATCTGATAAGCATTTAGATGTAGTTTAGGCAGGGATACAAATGAATATAAGTAAGGTGCAGTATTTATTTGTATCATTCCTTCTTTTCTGAGGCCTATTTTGGGAAACAGATATTATGGAGAAGTGAAACTCGTAAACACAGAGAATAACACATTCTTGTTCCATATGCAAACTCCATGCCAAACTCCTCAGTCCGTCTGTAAGTCCATTCTTCAGCGGGCTGTATCTCATGAACTCTAATAGGTAGAGCATTGAAATTTTCACAGTATGTGTATTGCCGTTGCCGCTGTAGCAACAAATAAAGTTAAAACAAAATAATTAAAGATGAGGGTCAGAGTGTCGATAATAAACCAAAAAAAACAAAGTTTTTTTACCTTGGCGCCCCCTTCGGTCAGAGTGTCAATAAGGGGGCAGAAACCCCCTTTCGCGCCCCCTTATCTACACTCCAACCCCCCCTTATCTACACTCCAACCGTTTTCACAGCTTATCACATGGTTGTGGTGACGCAATTAGTTTGATTTGGTTTCACAATCATAAGAGTCTGGGTGCGAATCCACATTTAGAAATAATATTATTCTCTTTTTGTTTTATTATTTTTAGTCCATTTTTCACTCTAAATATAGTTTTAAGTGCAATAAAGTATAACTCTCAGTAAATTATTTAAAAACTAAGTTGCTGAGGGTAAAATTTACTCTTGTTTTGGTTTAGCAGTTTTAGCAGTTAGCAGGATACACACTAATCTGTTATCTTCCTGTTGACCTATTTGGCTAGGCCTTAAGAAAGCCAGCCATTTCAGATGCTTTTGCTGTTTTTTTGCATGCTTTATTAGTGGATTTATAGATGATTTAAAAATATGTGAATCGTCAGAAATAATTAGTTTTTGAGTTATATATTTTTTTTAATCACCATTTCAATCATTCCGCTCCTTGGGGATGTGGAAGTATAAGTTTTTTCATCGTTAGATGTCGTTCAAAGTTAATTGACCTCGAGGTCATTGACCTTGACCTTTCGTGCATATTTTGCAAAAAAAATACAGTTTTGGAATATAAAATCCGAATCAGGGAACCCCCTCCCTAGGCAGTCCTTAATAGGCAGTCTAGTGGCTAGACAATACTATTTTTTATGAGCCGGAGGAGCGCAGGGGCGCAGGCGACCGCGCACCGAGTGAGACAGAGTGGCCGAGGCTGGTCGATGGTGCCCACCATCAAGCCGAGGCTGCGGAAGCAAGCGTGGGCGCACTGCAGTGCGGAAGCATCGCCGTAGCCCTGTAGTAGCCGAAGCTAAGGTGATTTCAAAATGTAAACATAACCTCAAAAATGAGGTTTTGAAGTTATTTGTTTCAAGAACGGTGCATTACCTTTTCATGGGAGTGGTGTCAGGGGGGAAACCTTCCGAAATTTTTACCGAAAAATATTTAAAAGGTCAATTTCAAGGTCAAGGTCAATTACCTCGAGGTCAATGCACTTAGAATGAAATCAAGCGTAAAAAATTGCATAACTGAGAATTTTCCGCGAAATATTCTCGAAAAGTCTAGTTCAAGGTCATGGCCACGAAGACAATGAACTTTGAACGACATCTAACGTTAAAAAAACGGTATATTTGACTTTTTCCCACCCTTATACTCCCACATCCCTACGGTCCCGAATGCTTAAAATGCTTAAAAGTTAAGAAATTATTTTAAGACTGATTTTTATTCTTACAACTGTAGGTTGAAGAAAATCATCATCTGGTGTGGTCTGCCCTGTTATACAACTATGTGCATTACATCATATTTATCATGATTATATGAACAAACTATTTTGTGTTTCCAATGTTGCAACATATTTTAGTCTCAAATGTATTATTATCATATTCCATCCACCCACTTTTTGATTTTTTCCTTGGAGGTTGTAAAGAAGAAAAGCATCTTATCACTCATGCTAATATGGGAATTTTGATACTCTTTAAGAATAATTTAGCTTATGAAGCTCTTTTGCTCCCTTACAAACTATATAAGTGGACTAGATTATGTTAATTTATGTAATGTAATTGTAATTGAGCTTTTGACATTGGAACATGGGTTAAAGATTGATGATGAGAATTATTGTCCTATTCATAGTGAGGCCCTGATTCCTAAATAAGATTTAAGCGGCCTTGTGTGAGTGAGGTGTTACCAGCCTGAACCTCAGGTTAAACATTTGTTAGTGACTAAGCGCCAGTTTCTGAATTGAGAAATTCACAAAGTAAATACTAAATATTGTATGTCCCGTTCTTTTTTGTGACATCTGCAGAGACAGAACTATACTGAAGTTTTTGATCATTGAAATTCTCGATTCAGAAATACATTTTTTCAATAATCTTATTATTGAAAAAATGTACATTACCAAATATATATAATCTTTAGCGCCGTAAACTCGGCCCTCCCATGGTCCGCGGGACGTGGGGCGGGGGTACGCAGGCTACACATGGCATTGTCGCCAAGGCGATATATCTCAAGATTAGTAAAATCTTCGTGATATTATGAAGAAAATGATATGATAACAGATACATATTTTAATTATATGTTACTGTTAGGTATAAAGTTGTTATAAATAAATATATAGACTTTAAAAATGTAAATGTAGTTAGGGATATAAAGGAGATTAAAATTTCTTATCATATATCTTCATCTGAAACATTTTCAGAAACAGTTTTTGAGTCTGAGGAAGATTCAGAAGACGTTTTTTTACGTAAAGACAAAATAATCTCATATGTAGCGGACACAAGGCTACAACCGCGCGAGCTCTGACTACGTCTATCGATGTCGGCAGCCGATGAGCCGACAGCTGACTGATTAATTGTGTGTGTGAGCGTTCTAAAGACGCGCCGTTTAAAAGGTATTTAGGTAAGTAGGTGCATTGGTAAGTTTGTATGCGGATTGTATTTTAGAAAAACATGTGAATGACTTATTACCTACATAGAGTATGAAAGTAGCCGCACAGATAACTTTGTAAACTACTTATTGTCATCTAAAATACAAATTCATCTAAAATTATAAAACCTGTGTAACTCTCAGGTTCCCAACAAATACAACGATACCTCATTTAATAAATATAAATATTAGGTCCTTACATATGAAATTGGCGTTTTGCTGTACTGGTCACTTTGATCTCAAATATCTCCCTATGGTTAGGAATTCCAAATTCAAATTTATACAGCTATTTACTCATGTATTTTTGTGTTTCTAAAATTATAATTCATTTGTTTTTTCCTCAATTGTTTTTTTCTTGCATCACTCAGCTTACAAAATGGAAAACTTGAAATATCGCGTTATTTACGAGAATGAGTTCTACCATGGCACCAGTGCTGCAGAAACGGCTCGAAGGATTAATTAAGTGTATGGCGAAGGTGCCGCAATAGAAAACACAGTGCATTTTGTTTCCAACGTTTTCGTTCTGGAAATTTCGACCTGCAGAACAAGCCTCATGGACGGCCGGAGACCAAAGTTGATAATGAAGAATTGAAGGCTATTGTAGAAGCGGATCCGTCGCAAACCATTTCCGAGTTAGCTGCAGGCTGCGGTGTTAGTGATAAAACTGTTTTAATCCACTTGAAGCAAATTGGGAAGGTGAAAAAGCTTGAAATCAACAAACGCGCGTTGACTGCTGCGTTGCATTACTCACCCGGCACAATAATGAAAGGATTTTAAATCGAATCATTACATATGATGAAAAGTGGATCCTGTACGATAATCGGAAGCGCTCATTGCAATGGCTGAACCCTGCCGAACCAGCCAAACCATGCCCCAAGCGATAATTGACTCCAAAAAAGTTACTTGTGAGCGTTTGGTGGACTAGTGCTGGTGTCGTTAACTACAGCTTTCTTAAATCTGGCCAGACGATTACGGCAGATGTCTATTGTCAGCAACTGCAAATCATGATGGAAAAGCTAGCTGCTAAACAACCGAGGCTGGTCAATCGCTCTAGGCCACTGCTGCTTCATGATAACGCTAGACCACACACTGCACAACAGACGGCTACCATATTAGAGGAGCTTCAATTGGAATTTCTAAGATATCCACCGTACTCTCCGGACCTTGCTCCAACAGATTACCATTTTTTTCGAAATTTGGATAAATTCTTGAAAGGGAAAAAAATCAACTCCAATGGGGCAGTCCAAACCGCCTTCAAAGATTTTATTGATTCCCGTCCGAATGTTTTTTTTAGTAAAGGGATCGAAGAACTACCTATGAGATGGCAAAAGTGTATAGATAGCAATGGTACATACTTTGATTAAATAAATATATTATATTAAAAAAAAAACGACTATGTTCCTCCCATGCAAAACGCCAATTTCATATGTAAGGACTTAATAACTATATAACTTACTGGATCGCACCCACCTACTTATTGTTTTTTCTTATATTAATAAATGTCTACCTACGCTAGAAAATACCTACGCTATAATAGCCTAAATATTTTTTATAATGATTCGTGGAGTGAACTGCAAGCAAAAACATATTGCAAGCACACCGAGAGGTGAGAACGTTGTACCAAATGCACGACGTTCGTCTGCTTACATCATTGAGCGTACGCGCTAGGGTTGCACAAAGATGACAAAGTGAAATAAAAGATCTAAAGTAATTAAATTATTTTTATTGCTCATCAACAATGTTTTAATTTAGTAAAATATTCAATAGCTTTTTTCCTGACTACTCCTGACCAAAATTCACTGTTATTAAATTTAAGGGTTGAAATTAGTCTGAATATTGTAAATAATTTTAGTAAGTATTGAAACGGAAAACAAGGGCAAAGTGAAGGAAAATCAATAGAATTTAACTAATTGTACCCTCTTCCGTACGTCATGCGCTCGGGCAAGCGGCCTGCAGCCCTGTGATATTGTGTTCCCGCGGGGTTACGCGAACGAGTAGGCAAATAACTCGCGACCTTGTGCGAGTGACGAGGCCCTGATTTCGTTCTTAGAGACTCTTCGACTTTTTGATGCTAAAAATGTTTTTTCTCAACTTGCATTTAAATTAGACCTGAGTCGATCACGATTGATTGAATCACTTTGAATCGATCACAACACGTTCGCGAGTGATCGAATCATATTTTTAGGAATGATAAGATCGTTTGTGACCCACTGCTGATCCGTCCGCTTACAAAATTTGCACGGAGCGGCAAACGGCGCCGACCCGCCGCCGCCGCCGCACTGCTCGCAAAATTAAATTAGATTTAATGAGCTTTAGCTCATTATAATCAATATTTATATTAAGAGTATCTTCTCTCCGTCTCAAATTGTTATTTTCTTGACTCCTTCACTTGCGCAATACTAGGTACTACATATTATTAATCTGTACGCATTACGCCTCGAATGCAGTCAGGTGCGTCGCATAGTTCATCCCATGGAGCCCAACCGCAAAAAATTAAGCCAATACAAGTATTAAGACCTTATTTTACTTATATTATTATATGTAAAGTTTATGTAGTATATATCGGTAATTATTTTGTATTTCCTATCTGTTTTTTATAGGTATTTAATTTATTCCTAGGCATTTTATTTACAGTATTTATTGTGCACCCTTTTATGATACCAATTCCTATAATTCCTTGGTTTGCTGGAAGAAATCTCTTTTTAGAGATAATCTCGCCTTTGTACATGCATTTTCTTTTACTGTAACTTTTTTAAATATTTGCGTGCAATAAAGAATTATGAATTATGACCGCAATAAAGATTCCGACAGGTGCCTATGTGAGCTGAACGACCTTATTACGAAAGGTGAAAATACCTTTGTAACTTTATAATTGTTAGGGCGCGTGTCGCGAACCGCCTCATCGAAGGATCTCATATTTTGACGTGTGATTAATGTGACTGATCTGCAGGTGATCGGTCGAACGATCGAATCATTTAGATCCAATGGCCTTACCAATGGGTCACGATTGACCCGGGTCGCAACAAATGATCTATCGACACAGGTCTAATTTAAATCCCTATAAACAACACAGGGCTCTCAAAGCGATCAGCAACTACATCTCATTACGTCATATTCGAAAAATCTCATACAAAAAATTCCAAATTCCAAAAGATAGCTACTTCTAAAGCTGCACCCAAAGGTGCATGAATTGTATGCCATCGTGTTCAACATGCAAGGTGCAATAGCTCATGTGAGCCCCAGCCCATCAGTTTCAAACATTTCCGAAAAAATATGCTTTGTTTTTTCCCATACAAAAAAAACTCACGCGTGAAGCAATCAATTCACTCCATATTTTAATATGGGGCGTATAGGGAGCTATACCAGAGACATTCCAATGTTTTATTTTTAAATTCCTGACACGAAGTTCCTATGAGTATGGAGGCCGATTTTAAGACCGTTGTGCGTCGTCGCGTCCATGTCATTGAGCGGTCATCGTGCTAGCTGAATCGGGCCCGATCAAGCTCATGCAAACAAACAAGCGTCGTTGTATTGCAGGAAACAAATATTCCATCTGAGCTATTAATACCTAAGTAAGCTTTATTCATAGCACATCAAAGACGATAATGTCAAGTCAAGAGCATCAAGTATATTTTAGACGAAGGAGGCAACTCAGTTTGACTCGCTCGATAACCGATGAGACGCTCCTGACTATTCAAAGGAATCACATGGAACGTTCATCAAACAAAACCAGTCACTAACGAGACCATTTTGTAGACTAGTTTTCCTATAGCAAAAACAGATCTCGTCTTGCCAATTAAAATAAACCACGACTACCCCTAGAGTGGACCCGCGGACCATGGGAGGGACGACTTTATTTATTTATTAATATATTTATTTATTTATGTATTATGGATCCTTTACAAAAAATACGCTTTGCTAGCTTAAGATAGAGACTTAAACATAGAGGACATGCGCTTTTTAAATTAATTTACGCCGATCAAGCTTGTAATACTAGGTGGTGCGTATTTTTATTGGTACCTAATTCGTCTTGTGTATGTTTCATGGTTAAACTTTAATTTAAGAGCATATGTAGACTTTATAGTGCAATAATAAACTACCCATAAAATATATGTGCGCCGCCGACGTGTCGTCGGTTCAATGTGCTGGACTTAGAGCATTTAGAATAGAAGTCGCAGCAAAAAATGTAAAAAACTTCAGACTGTGTTGCAAAAAGCTGAAGCAAGACTATCTCGACTGTTACGAAACTGGCTTTGAAAAAATAATAAGTAATAAAAAACATTTTAGTACTAATGTCTAGTGGTGAGATTGAAGTTGAGCAAGTTTTAGCAGCAACATAAAACCGATTTTATAAGCGTATTTCCAATAAGATAACTACATGGTTCTTAATATTTTTGGTGGAACTGGGCTGTGGAATCCCTAAATATTTGTAAATATCTACAGTAATAAAGAGATTTGATTGGTTGATTGATTTTTTCGCTATCGAAGTTAGTGTGAATACGTACTGTCGCTAGTATAATATGGCTTATATTTAAACGATTACCAAAAACGCACCTATTTTACTATTAATAAATTCGGTATGACTGCCAGAATGGATAAATGTCCACCAAATTGTTTTTGGATAAATGATCACCAAACTTCTTTTTATATTTTGTGTACTTAAGTTTATGTTTTAAGTATTTTTTGTTCTTACATGTTCAACCTAACACGAAGGATATAGGGGGCTTCGCTTCGCTGACCCCCTTTACCCTTCACTTAAGCTACCGCAGATTTTGCCCTGAAATTTTTTGCAACTTTTGGTGTTAATTTATCCATTTTTGGTAGGAAAAAAATATTTTGGAGATCATTATATTTGTTGCCGTATAATATATAGACATAGGAGAGGTAAAACTTGAGTTTTTCGTCTGATAGATTGTTAATTTACCATCTGAACAAGGGAGAAAATGTGTGCCTCTTTCACCCCGTAAAGTAAAAAGCGTGATAGGTGTATATAAGTAAACCGTAAGAGTAACTACACAGGGAAATTATATTGTAAAGATATGTTTTCCACCTCATTGAATATCAAAATCGCAGAAAGAATGTAAATCGAAAGGTCGCTTGTTTGCTATCTACTTTGAGCATGTGCGGGGTAGAGAAATATGCATGACTCATATCATAGTTTCCAGTCACTAGCGCGGGAGAGTAGAGATAAAGCCAACCTCGATGTCTGCAATGTACTGTGGTTTTTATAATAGCCTAGCAAAATTGTGTTTCGATAGGCTCCCAGTGACGTAACTTGTCTTCGTGAGCCGTGATGAGATCTCTCGCTCGCCTCGGGCGCTGTCAATAAACTCAGGCGTGAGGTAAGCCTGCGGTCGTTTTGCTCTTGTCGGGCCCAGAAACCTGACTTGTCAGGTTGTATTCGTCCACGCGGCTGCTCGGCGATCCAGTTGTCTCTCAACAGTTTTATACAGAGGTCAAGATCGCGTGTCGACGTCGAAGGCTGCCAAAATCGAGTGAATAGCAGCCCGGTGAAAGTGGCGTACACGAGCACTCGGGCAACGGCGCGAGACGAGCGCGGGCGTGCGGGGCGCGCCAGACGTGGCCAAAGACAACCGAACGTGCGTTTACTACTCGCGTATGCTACAATAACCGAAACAACACATTGTATTGCGCAACGTGCGTCGTCAACAAGTGAATAAAAGTTTTCTGAACGCGTCTTTTACCTTTCGAATTTGCCAGCAACATTTAGCACAATGCTGAATTGCGCTGTAAAAGGAAGATAGTAGAACTGGAATGGCGAGCGAGAGCGCACCCGGCGGCGGTGGCGGCGGCGTGGAGCCGACCAGCCTGGAGTACATGGAGGACCCCTACTTCCTGGCTCCCGACGACGTCTCCACGCCGAGCTTCGACGTCGCCGTCGACGAGCTGGAGGGCCTCGACGATGTGGTCAACTGGCCGCAGGACGAGCACGACGTCGACTGGCGGTCCCTCCCAGACATCGTAGAGTCCGCCCTTTGCATAGAGACCGAGTTCTACATGGACAACCGCCGCAGGCGCCTGCGCATATTCAAGAAGAAGATGCGCGAAGTCAGAGTTACCTTTCAAGATTTATCGAAGCCGTACCTTGCCAAAGTGTCGAGCCACACGAACTATAAGAAGTTTCTTGGTATTAACCCTGGATCTGGAGGTCAGTGGCAGTGAACAAGTATTTTCTCACCTGTTGTGCGTTAACATACCTTAATAATATAATATTGAACGTTCATCAAAGATGAAGCGTTGAGTTTGCATTAGGGGCTTATATGAGAAAGTATCTGAATATCAAAACTATCTTGCGCTAGTCATCAAATAACATGAACCTTTATAAACCTAATTTAAATACATATTCTACAATAATTCATCTATACAGGCTTAGGCAGGTACCTATACGAATATAATTCAGCTTGCATTTAATGATGTCAGCTGTTTCCACCTTTCTTTCTTTAAAGGCACGATTGTATGTTTGCTAGATATGAACATAGGTGCGTCATATATTTCAATAATGGTTGTTTGCCTTTATGAGATGTCGACCTCGTGGATTAATGTTATTGCGAGTTAGTAATTAATTATGTGACCGACACAAAAGGAGAATTGTAGAACAAAACAATAGTATAAAGGAGGGGACAATTAGTTAAATGTTACAAAAATGTATACACTATAGAAATTGTTTTGCTGTGTATTAATGCAAGTTAACTACTCTTATTTATTACCGTTTTGACTTTCAGTAGCTCTATAACATTAGTACTCATATATCTGCTATACTCTTTGTTGGAAGCATCGACCGGTCTGCGTGTGAAATAAACGTTCAAAAAGTATTGATTGCAATAAAGTATTAGTGGAGCAGTTTAACTGTAGTAATAATCTTATCCCACTTCTGGGTATGCTACTGTGCTCTGCCACTGAAAAATGTGTCGTCAGCGTATATCTGGGGATCTTTTTGACTGCGAAATGGCTTTGTGACCTCATACTTAACTCTCGCATTACCTAGTTTCTCAACACGACATGCCTCTGCGGAGTTGACGACATGATTTCGCACTTTGCTATCAAGGACTAGGCCTATCCGTGGTACGTAGTAGCTAGGTGTGGATGTATCAAATACAAATCGAAACTCCTGTCAACGTCCGTTCACAGTAAAAGGCGTGACGTGACGTTTTCTAGAACCTACTCAAGGTCCCGGGGAAAAGAATGTCCGGGAGGATTAAACGGGTAGCAGAGGTACAGATTTGCACACATCTTTCACAGTAATTCAATACATACTCGATTTATCCATTACCCCGCGCAGATGGATGCAGAAGGCAGGTTACCTCACGATGCCCCACTGACTAATTGTTTAAACTTTCCTCTGCCACCCCGTATGAGATCGGGCGTGGCGTTTTTTTATATTTTGTTTTTGTAGGTCCAATTTACTTAGTCGCCTGTTTGTTATGCAGCTGAGGAAGCAGTGTCGGGCGCGGGCACCCCTGGCGCCGGCGAGCCCTTCCTCGACGAGCTGGCCGGGCTGACTCCCGAGGAGGCGGATCAGCTACGCGCCGAGTGGAGCCGCGACCTGGCGCGCGTGGAGGACGAAGTCGCCACGCTCAGGACTGTGTTGCAGAGCAAGGTACACAGCAGCTGTAAGCCTACGTCTCCCCACCGCTGGGCAAAGGTCACTCTTCCCACTGCGATACAGAATAAGAGTGCCGGCCCTTCGCCCTGTCGTGCTCCCTCAGGTCGTCACTCCAACATTTCCTGGGACAACCCCCAGACAGCTATTAATTATGCCTATCTGTGTGTTTGCATAGACATTAGTGTATGCACACATAGTTAAGAAAACGGACCACATACACATATTTGCCATAAAAATTCACTACCTGCTATAATTAAGCTTTTGGCGACGATGCCGACGATGAAACATTTCTGTTAAGCTTTCTATTCTAGTCTGTGATGTTATGCCTTCTTAAGTCAACTATCCTGCCCTAAAGTGTTTGGTTTCCAGCCATGCCATCACGATAGATCACTATCATCCATATGATAACAATTCTATTTCGAGGGAACACAGACCATGTGTTTTGGCTGAACTCTGATTGAATCACAGACACTACACGAATATTCGTGTAGTGTCTGTGATTCAATCAGAGTTCAGGCAGAGAGACAGTCCGTCGACGTACACATGTACAAAGTATACAATGTGCCATCGTCAAATACCAGATTGCAAGCCGGAATGACAGGCATAGAAATAGAAACATAGAAATAGTTTATTGTAACAAAAGGTTTACAGATACGCTTAATTTAATACATTGACACCTACTTGCTAATAAATGACTCGTATACAAAGTAAAAGTTACCAGTGGCCCTCACACTAGGTCAGACCTGTATCGTGAGGACCTGGATCTTTGATATAATGTTGGCTCTATTTTTATGTATGATTGGCTGGCCAGAGGTGTTCTAGGTGTAATAATAAAATAATAATCTTTAATAGTGTGACAGGCATGAAGTGTTGTAAAAGTATGTAACAAAAAACAAAAAAAATGATAATACATAGTTAGCTCAAGTGGTTGCAAATTAAGTTATAATTTAATTATACTAGATATACATATACAATCTAGGAAAGGATGTTGGGAGGGGGAAAGGATGTAGGGACAAGGATTACTCGTCGATTTTCAGGAGATCCTCTGTTTCTCGATATGTAAGGGTTTTTAGCCACTTAAGAATAAGGAGCTTAGAAGTCCCTACCGTACACTGTTTAATGGCACAGTGCTCAAGAACCCTGTTGTATATAAATGCTTATAACAATTTAGGGAAGCGGCGGGCGAATGAGGTTTTGACTTCAGTTATCGGAACACGGCAGACCCTTTTCTTCAGCAGTTCTTCGTAATTGGTGCTGTGGATTGTGTGACGATGCATATGAGTGGCAGTTCTGTAGATGAATGTTTGGCGTGTGGTGAGTAGGTCTGCTTCTGCATATAGAGCTGCAGTCGGGAAACTGTATGGCTTTTTTAGCATTACTTTGATCACCGACCGTTGAGCTCTCTCTAGTTTGAGCATAGCAGTTATTCCAGATCCGCCCCATACCTTGATGCAGTAGCTCAGTACTGAGTCGCACAAGGTTATGTAGACTAGTCTAAGGACATTTTTGCGAGCCGAGTGTTGTAGCGCGCGCATTACAAATATAAGTTTTCTCACTCTTGACGCTGTATCGGAGATGTGGGTCTTAAAGGACAGGTTCTGGTCAATTGTTACTCCCAGATATTTGATGGTGTCGACACGATCTATCTCCGCACACTCATATCGGTTCTGGTTACAGAACTTACAGAAAGAGTGGATTCGCATATGAATGTTGGGTTTGGGTTCCGAGGCCCGGGTTTTGTGGAAGCACATGTATTTTGTTTTTTTGCCATTCAGTGTGAGGAGATTTCTGTTCAACCAATTAGCGATACTTGCCATCTCCTGTTCACCTTTTTCCAGGACCTCATCCCAAGGCAATTTCAGTGAAGCGGCGTGATAGAAGTTTTTTCTTTCTCATACTTGCGTCTATACCTATCAAGTATAAACGTGAATTGATTGACTGTCGTAACACCTCACTTTTTAGGGTTCCGTACCCGAAGGGTTCCAAACGGGACCCTATTACTAAGACTTCGCTGTCCGTCCGTCCGTCCGTCCGTCCGTCTGTCACCAGGCTGTATCTCAAGAACCTAGCTAGCTAGAGAGTTGAAATTTTCACAGATTATGTATTTCTGTTGCCGCTATAACAACAAATACTAAAAAACAGGATAAAAGAAATATTTAAGGGGGCTCCCATACAACAATTCTTTCAATACCACATACAAACTTATTGATGCACCTGGTTACGTACATGGAGTGTGAAAGTAACCGCACCAATAACTTTGTAAACAATATTTTGCTGTGTAAAATGCAAACTATTCACTCCACACCATCGCTTCCATTGAACGGTGGTACGGAACCCTTCGTGCGCGATTTAGACTCGCACTTGACCGGTTTTTATCTTTATTTTTGTTAGCTTCTCTTTGAGCGTTATGTCGGTGATAAAACACATTTAGTTGGTATTTAGTATTTTCTGTTTATCCTTTACGACTTGACTGTCAGTCAATTAACTTCAGTCTACTTATCTATAGTATAATGTTTGCAAAGCGATTATCTCGGGCTAACGCACGCGATTTATAACTAAATATTTAATAAAAGGTTGGCTCATAGATATTTTATTAAAAGCACCGTATCGTTATTTTCTAAGGAAATACAATCGAAGCGATTCCTAACAGGATATTCTTGTAAAGCAGGGGTGTTCGCTCGATCTTGTGTTTTGTCGAAACATTCTTCACCAATGTACTCAACAGAGCGTCTAAACTGATCTCCATATGAAGCAGAGTATTAGTTAAAAAAAAGCACTAGCGTCAGTAATGTAGATTTTAAATTTAATCATCAATATCCACAGGACATTGTCAAAACGTTTAGATTACTCAAGTAACTCAAAAAAATACTGAAGACCTGTGGGGAATATTAGTCAAAGTCAGTTCTGTAGTTCTGGTGATAGCCCCCACATTTAGCTTATATATTCAATAAATGAGGAGACGATGGAGCTTTCCCAGACCTCATGACAGTAAATTGATACCTCTGTTCAAGTCGGGATACCTATAAGGGCGATCCTTCTAGTTTCAGACCAATATCTGTACTTCCAACACTAAGTAAACTCTTTCACACTCACAAACAATAGGGCTTCACTAGGGGTAAATCGACTACGGATGCAGGCCCTTTACATACGCTTATATCCCATATTTTATTGAGTTAGAAATAAAGCGTTGGATCTACTATAATAGGTACTACTATACCTATACATAAAAGCAATATAATTCAAAAGGCTCCGGTTCCGTTTTTACCCGTTGGGTACGGAACCCTAAAAACTGACAATCAATGAGTAAAGGATAACATGCTAGCTTCTGTACTTACAAAATATAATTTGAAAAAAGAACAGATCCATTTATGTTCATTTTATATATATACATAGTCAGGTCATAAGTTCTGTCACATGTGCAATATGAAATAATTTAGACATGTTTATTATTTATGTAAACATTTATATAGCAAAATGAACTTAATAAAACATAGATTCTTATGGTAATAAAGTTTATTCAAAATGACCCCCGCGATTTTTAATACAGGCCTTTATTCTGCGCGGCCAGTCGTCTATCGCAGCACGAACGAGGTCCATGTCAATATCGGCGGCTGCCTTAATCAAGTATGCCTTGAGTGACTCCAAATCAGGATGAGGCTTTGAGCAGGCCTTTTCCTCCAAGTTTTGCCATATCTTGTAATCTAACGGACTCAAATCTGGACTGGAGGAGGGCCGGTCTTCGTGCCGGATGAAGTCGATTTCACGCGCCGCCAGCCAGTCTTGTGTGCTTTTCGCTCTATGAGCTGGCGCAGAATCTTGTTGGAATACCCAGTGCATGTTATTAAACATGGTATGAGAAACAGGTTCCACAAGGTTCTTGAGGACTGTATTTTGATACACAACTGTATTCGTTTTTACGCCTTTCTCACAAAAATGTACCTCAGTTAAGCCCCAATAAGAGACTCCCAACCAAACTATGAGCGAGGACGGAAAATGACCTCGTTGGACACGCGGAATACGGTTGCTCGCTTCTTCACTGCTGTGTGCGTACACCTTATCATTTTGTTTGTTGTAGCTCTCTTCCACGGTGAAAATTTTTTCATCCGAAAAAATAATTTCCCGGTGCTTTTTTCCCGCGTACCGCTTCAACAAAGCGCGGCATCTCTTCAGTCTCAGGTCCATTAAACGAGCTTCCAAACGATGTCCTGTTTTTCTTCGATATGCCCTAAGCCCTAAGTCTTCATTTAACACCCTTTTCACCGTGGTCTTGCTTAACCCCATCTGAAGGGCCAACAGTTTCTGCTTACGTATGGGATTTCTTTGAATTCGCGCCTTCACAGCTTTTATCACTGCTGGAGTCCTAACAGAGCGAGGGCGACCACTTCATGACCTGTCATCTATACTAGAGTCTTCATTGTGTCGTTTTATGGTACGATAAACGAATCTTTTGGTTATATTCAAATTTTTCAGTAAGTCGAAAATCTGAATTGGCGCGTAACCGCAACGATGCAACGCAATAACTGCGACACGGTCTTCTTTAAGTGTCCACTCCATATTTAAAAATGAGGAAAATTCCAAAAAGTACACATTTTTAATTTCATGATAAATTCGAAATTCGAATTCAATAAACTTTTTTGTGGCCAGCGTTCTAAATTCAAAAGTTTTTAATGTGTGACAGAACTTATGACCTGACTGTGTATATGTAACTTAGTTTTAATCACAATAATCACAGTCGGTGCATTGGTATAATCATCATATAACATCAAACATTGTTTGATTAATTAGAGTCTTAATCATTTCAATTTTAGGTATTCAATTAAGTGCTTATCTCTAAATAATTGGCACCTCCCGAGTATAAGGATACATAAAGGTGTAGTCAAATTTTAAGAGGATAACCCCTTCAAATTTGACTACACCTTTATGTATTTGTAGGGACATTATAGTTTCACCATGAACCATCTTCAGAGCAACTTAATTTTTAACCTCTGCCAAAAATGAATATACAGGCTGTTGTTTTGTATAGTAACGCCTATAGTACCCATCATCATGAACAACTTTCCCTCAGAAACATATGGTCGCAAATGGAATGAAATCGTCCCTCATTACCAGGGATCGGAACGAAGGTGTGAATTTACCTAAAGTTTGTAGTCGGACATTAAAAGGAGCAGTTACAACCACTTGAGTTGAACCGGTTTGAATTTAACCGGTTTAATTTCGTTTTTTTTTGTTTAACCGGTTAATTTTTGTTAGGGTTCCGTACCCGAATGGTGCCAAACGGGACCCTATTACTGAGACTTCGCTGTCCGTCCGTCCGTCTGTCTGTCTGTCTGTCTGTCCTGTCTGTCTGTCTGTCTGTCACTAGGCTGTATCTCATGAACCGTGGTAGCTAGACAGTTGAAATTTTCACAGATGATGAATTTTCCCGTAGCGCTAAAACTTACAACTATAATTTACGATTATGTATTAAAATCTGATAAGTATATACTTAAATTCGCTTAAGTGTTGTGAGTTTTAGGGCTATGTATATGTTTTGGGTGTCAAAACACCGGTTTTCTCAAAATTCACTATAATTTGAAATTTTATAGATTCTAAACATTGTATGTATATATATTTTTTCTTTTTACGAAAAAATAAAAAAGTTATGATTTTTTTGGGAATCAGCAGCTTGAAAATGTTTATAGTTCGGTGTTTTAAATGTAAGGAACATGTAAAACTAATAAAAATAACCGGCCAAGTGCGAGTCAAACTCGTGCACGAAGGGTTCCTTCCTATTATCTATAGAAAACAGCAAAAAAAAAAACACCGATCAGCTGATTACGTGTTACTATGGGAGACCCAAGATGTCTTCGTTTGCGACCATATATTTCTTGGGGAAAATTATTCGTAATGATGGGGTACTATAGTCGCTTACCCGGGCGTAGCTTACAAAACAACAGCCTGTATAGAGGTGAAAAATAAAATTGCTCTGATAAAAACGTTTTCATAGTGAAATTTGTTCAAAAAGATGTTTCTAACAACCTCTAATTTGACTACACTTTTATTTTACAGCCTGTATATAAATCACATGTAATGGACTTATAAATTATGATTTATTATCATATCTAAAAAAACAGTCAAAATAAAGTAATTATAATTGCTAGATCTCTAACCCAACGAGTTCAATTATTATGGAAAGTGGCAGTAAAGTCATGAAAATTACGAATAAATGATGTTGATTTTAAATATTTTCATAATTTTTTAATTAGTATCAGAGTGTACTAGACTTTTTTACAAAATACTATCCTTTTTGTATTTTTGTGCTATCCTTTTCAACGCACCAAAATCCAACACTGGTTGTCGTATAGCGCAGCCGGTCTGGCGCTGTGAGGTAATAAAATTGTAACCTCATATAGAGTGGAAATGGTGAGATGATTTGTACCTTTGTAGGAAGGTAGGTAGTTAGGTGCCTACAGCCTAAAAGGTTGCCTAACGATGTTTTCCATCACCGTTAGAACGTCTGCATAATGTACATTGGTTAAATTACATATCTCAATGGTATATGGTCAGCACCGGATTCGAACACGCATCTCCTACGTGAGAAGCGAGTATGAAACCACTAGACTATGGATATTAATTGGTATAAACCGGTTTATTAGGGTTTACCCTATTATTATTTTGTACACGACTGTACATTTATTGAAATGTATGGGATATTAAATATTGCATTTTTAATGCAGTTCTTCAAAGTAAACCAGGTGGAAATTATTATTGTTTCGGTGGACTATTTCTGGAATATTTTTTGGCACAACTATCAAACTGAAAGTCGTAGGCGGTCCCGAGATATTTGATGTTATCAAATGTTCAAGCTGTAATCCTCACCAAGATGTCTTAATATTTCTGGAGTCGCTGAAGGATTATTTCTGAAAATTGGCATGTCGTGTGGACTATTCATAGTCAGAGTCAGAGTCATTTTTTTTATTGAATATAAATAAATAAATTATCTTATTCAACGTCAAAATTATACTTACTTATAACTACAAGTCAATTTTTTTTTATATAAAAAAAAAGACTACACCGTTTCGGAAGGTGGGCCTCGGGGTTAAGAAGAAACGGCAAGAAACTCCCCCATACCTTTTTTTTTAAAAAGTGACTTTACAACAGGTACTGGTTTCGGTCTAAGGAAATTCGCCGGCGAGTGATAGACTTGATCCATCGCCCCTCGTCGAATTTCTGTGCGCTGAGATGGTATGGACCATGCAGTTTTGTCATCTAAGTATTCCTTAATACTATAATAGGACTTTCTTATCAGCTCATTTTTAACATAGTTTTTGAACCTCTTTTCAGGAAGGATCAATGATTCCTGTGGTATTTTATTGTAGAAGCGAATACAGTGCCCCATGAATGATGTGCCTACTTTACTTAGTCTAAATAATGGTAGTGCTAACCTATTTTTATTTCTAGTGTTAATTGTATGGCTATCACCTACAATTTTAAATAAAGCTATGTTTTTTCTTACATGCATGATATTCTCGTATATATATTGACAGGTAACCGTAAGTATATTAATTTCTTTGAATTTTTCTCTTAATGATTCTCTAGCATCTAATTGATATATCGCCCTGATCGCCCTTTTTTGTAAGAAAAATATCGTATTTATATCTGCTGCTCTCCCCCAGAGCAATATTCCATAAGACATAATACTGTGAAAATAACTAAAGTAAACCAATCTGGCAGTTTCAACATCTGTAAGATATCTGATTTGTCTGACCGCAAAAGCGGCTGAGCTAAGTCTTCGTGCGAGATTAGTTATGTGAGGACCCCATTGAAGTTTCGAATCTATAGTGATTCCGAGAAAGATTGTGTCTTCAACGAGGTCCAATCTTTCAGATCCTATTCTAACACTGCTTTCAACCTGTCGTACATTAGGCAAACAAAATTTGATACATTTAGTCTTCTTTGAGTTTAATAACAGGTTGTTTACATTGAACCAACTTAACACATGAGAGAGTGTACTATTAGCGTCGTCTAGAATTTCTTCTTGTCTTTTCACCTTGAAAATAATAGATGTGTCATCAGCAAATAGAACAATCTGAGTCATTTTTTCCACCATATAAGGCAGGTCATTCATGTACGCTAAGAAAAGGAACGGACCTAAGATACAACCCTGGGGTACACCAATATTCATATGGGTTCCAGTGGACTTGCATCTGTTTATATCTACTTTTAGTAATCTTTCCATTAAATAAGATTCCATTAATTTTAACCAATTATCTTTGATACCATAGTGTTGAAGTTTGAGCAAAAGAGTTTGATGGTCCACACAGTCAAAGGCCTTGGAAAGATCACAGAAAATACCAACCGCATCCTGTGATCCTTCCCACGCACTATAAATGTGATCTACTAGCGCTACTCCGGCGTCTGTTGTTGATCTGCCTTTAGTGAATCCGAACTGTTTTTTGTGGAGTAGCCCAGATGCATTGAAGTGAGAGAGTAGTTGACTCATTATGACCTTTTCAAACACCTTGCTCAACACTGGCAATACAGATACAGGTCTGAAGTTGGCAGGGTCTTGTTTACTACCGGATTTGAAAAGTGGTATTAATCTGCTCATTTTCATGAGGTCAGGAAAAAATCCGTTTGCTATACAACTATTGAATGTGATTGCCAGGTATGGTGCAATCACATCGATTACTGATTTAACCACGTTAACCGACATGCCCCATAAATCTTCAGTCTTTTTCATGCTTAGAAGTTTAAATGTTTTAACTATAGTTATAGAGCCTATTGGCTTGAAGTTAAAGCCATCCTTGTTTTGGGGCACATTTTCAACCAAGTAATCTAAAGACTTTTCAGAAGAGGATGGTAGTGCTTCTTTTGTTATTATTGGTATGGTGCTGAAGAACTTTTCAAATGCGTTAGCAACGTCCTCGTTTGATGAGAGTAATTGTTCGTTAACTTTTAAATTAAAACTAGATTCACTAGAACTAACCTTGCCTGTCTCTTTTTTAATAATGTTCCATGTAGTTTTAATTTTGTCGCCAGAAGCTTTGATTTTATTGTTAAGATGTAGGCACTTGGCTTTGTGGCAGTCTTTCCTAAAAATTTTAGAATAATTTTTGACAAAGACGTTAAACTCAGGACTGTGATCATAGGATTTTTGCTCATACAATTCATATAGTCTGGACCTGCTCTGTCTTAAATCCTCTGTTGCCCATTCAGAGAATTTTGATTTGTTGTCCGGTCTCACTTTTGTCAGATTGAAAACCTTTTCAAATTCCGCAGATAAGGTGTTAACGGTAGACTTGACACTAGTCCACTACGAAATTTTTCCATTTTCTTCAAAGGTACTGGTCTACACAATACTTTAACGGGCTTTATAGCATTACTTTCTTCAAATACTACAATCTGACCAGTGTGGTCTGAACTTAATGCCTTAACTATTTGTTTATCGTGAATACTACATTCACAGAATACGTTATCTAGACAAGTAGCGGAGGTAGCCGTTATTCGTGTAGGCTCCAGAAAGACATTGCACATATTGTAAGACTTAAATACTGCTAGGATCCTAGTGCGAATAGAGCGGTTTGCGGTGTCTAGTAAATCTACGTTAAAGTCGCCGCAAACTATGACGCGTTTGGACTTGTTTCTGGATGCATGTTGAAGAACTTGTTCCATCACTGATTCAAAGACTTCAAAATCTCCTTCGCCCCGCCTGTACACACTAACAATAGTATATTTTTCCATCTCAACACACGAGACTTCAGCATTCATTTCGCTAGAAAGACTAACAATATCCTTTCGTTCTTTACACTTAAAAACCATCTTTTACTAAAATCAAGGAACCACCTCTAGTTTTAGTCTTTCTATTGAAACAGCTGATCACTTTATAATTTGGTATGCTGAACTGTATTGCACACTCTTGCAGCCAGTGTTCTGTCATACAAAGTATATCTATTCTTTCGCTTTCTAAAAACATTTCTAATTCTAGTTGCTTGCCAGAAAAGCCTTGTATATTTTGGTGCATTACCTTTAAGCCGTGCTTTTCTGTTGTCGGTTGCGGCAGTTTAAAGATACAATAGTATCGTTTGTACATATTGCCTTGTCAGTAGTTACATGCTTCTTAGTACGTGTACTAATCGTTGTGGTGACCGTTATACAATTACTTACTTCTGTTATACTGTTTATAACAGATTCTAAAATAAATGAAGCTAAAGACTTAGCTATTACGTCAGTGTCAATTTTAACAATAATAACTTTGATGTCCTCACTGTTTCCGTCAGTGATGTATTTACAAATTAATAGATTTGTGTCAAAGAATACAATTTTTGTATTGCGTACAGTCATATTATACATATACATATTTAAACTATGAGTAGCGTGCTGTTGCTTTCCATTCATTGTATTTTTGTAAGGAAAGGCACATAGAACAATCTTGCCCACTTCTAGATTAGAGAGAGCATCAACAAACTTTATCATAGTTTGTTTCCCTACACCTATACTATTCTCCATATATAATATTACGGTTGAACCCTCCTCATATATGTAGTTTAAAATGTTCTTGGCCATAACTTTGAAGGGGACATCGGGCATGCAATAGTTAATAACCGTACCTACGCAATAAGCACGAAGAGCTGGTCCCATACCTACACCTAGCCTGTCCGAGAACATAACAGTCCTACGAGGTGTCACGTGTGAGGTCCCGGCCGGCGGCGTCGCTGTGCACGTCGTTGCAGGGCTGTCTGGCTCCTGGCACTGGCGCTGGTGTGCAGCGGCAGGCTGCGGCGTCAGTGGCGGCGGCGCACGTGTGAGCTCGGCGGTGACGTCACTCGGGGCGAGCTGCTGGTCGCTCGTCACCATGTGCGCAGTGAGAGGACAGACCCGCGGCTGATGTAAAGGGTCAGTCTCGGGCTCTGCGGCGGCGTCGGTGTCGTCACTGGGTGCGAGCTGCTGATCGCTCGCAGTATACTTGATGCGAGGGCTCGCCGGTTGTGGTGGCGCGCTGAGGCAGGCCCGCGGCTGATGTAAAGGATCAACCTCGGAGACCGCTGGCGGCGTATCCCCGGTGTCCAGTGCGACGATGGTGAGTTCTTCGGTGGGCGCGGTGGTCTTTTGCTGAGACTCACATATCTGGCAGTTTTCATGGATGCATTGCTGTGTCTGTTGCGACAACTCGAGTACTCTCCGTAGATTAGTATTGCTGTCCAGTATTATTTTGTTAAGTTCCACGATTTGTTTTTTTTCTGTCCATGAATACTTGGTAACTACATCTTGAAGTTCTATCTCCAGTCGCAATATTTTTAATTCTAAATCAGTTACTGTATTCTGATATTCCTCTGTCATTTCCTGTAGCAGTCTTGCTGAATCTTCAAATTTCTTATTTTCCGGTGTAGGGCAAATGTTAAGCTTCTGGATCTGTTGCTGTGTCTTAATGATAGCTTTATTTATTTTCCTCGATTTTTTAATATATTTTCTTGTTTTTAGTAGTGGTGTCGATTTCTGATCAGAGGTTAAGTCGATGATGATCGGGTTTGGCTGTTGGACTGCCGAGTTCTGATTTTGTCCGACCAATTCATGATACAGAGAGAAGGTTTTTTCTGTGTCTTCCTCTGTCTTTTGGTCTTTTAGCTGCTGGATGATTGATTTGGTTAGCTTCAAGTAATTGCTGTTCAAGCGCCGATATGCTCTGAAGGCTAGACTCATGAGTACGGTAGCACTGATCGAGGGAGTCTAACAGATTTCTGAACTTTTCTCTTTCTGCGCTGACATCGATCAAATCATTGTGCAGCTGGGCCAATTGACTTTTAAGAGTTTGATTTGAGTTCAGGATTTTCTCAATCTCCAGCTCGCTATCAGCTCTCTCTTGCTCATATTTAGCATTGAGTTCTCTGGATGCTAATAGATCTTGAAGAGCGTTGTGCAGCTGCAGCGTGATTTCAGCTCTCCGTGTGGTTATTTTCGACTCCATGCTGGAACGTAGAAATGGTATGCAACAGTTTTTTTATATCAAATTGTTTTTTTTTTTTGTTTTTTAAGAAAAATTGTAAGCTGAGAGTATGGTTACCCTACTGCCTATTAGCCAGCTTGTATTGGTTATTTTAATGACAAGTGTAAAATAATATAAATAAGTTGATGGAATGTGATGGGAATTGCAACAATACTACTATTAACAATAACACTATATTAGTAACAATACTACTATTTAGTAGGTAATCTAATATTTGAAAGGTCTTATTGTCTGAGGTATTTCTATAGAAAAGAAGTAAATGTTCCTAAATGTATATGACAGATCTTTTAAATAAATTAAGACACAAATGTATAGGTGCAATGCAATGCCTTCTCTGTATATACTCGAGAATAAACACAAGCAAGACACTGAGTTCCCAGCTTACTATGTAAGTACTGGCCTAATGTATACTTACAATTTACCTAAATTTATACTACAGAACATTACATAACAGTAGCAGTCTTACCTACAAAAAATATCTAATTTATGTTTGTGCATCTGTTTGAGCAAAATCCTCTTTAAACCTTAATGAGCGTTTTATGTTTTTGTGATTTATAAAAGTACAGCAAGTGAGTTTCAAACTAAAACTGTTGTAAATTATTGTATTCCTTTAGGGTCTGTGCATGTCCACTGAAGGATGAGAATCTATAACCGTAAACTTAATTTAAAAAGAAAATAAATGGTATAGTGATGTGTCAAAATTTACTATGCTCAAACAAAAAAAAAATATAAAACAACCAAGATAAATTCTCAGATAAACGCAACTCTTTGTTTGGATTCACAACTGACTGATGTTTGTTTTTTACCTTTGGTGTACAACAAAGAGAATATAATGTGTACTATTGCCTAAGGTTTTTATTGAAGCCAACATACAGATTTTATTTTATAAATCACAATTTTATGATAATGGGTTGTAAGACTGTTTCAGCTTCATATTATGAGTGTTTTAGAGGAATTGAATCTGTATAAATGACACTGTAAACCTATACTGAAGTACAATTTGTTATTTATTAGAAGAAAATAGATTCTGGACTTGTTTTTCTGTTTGAGCGGCTACCATCCAGTTATGTCCCGGAGACCTATCTCATCACACCAACATTTCCTGGGTGGGAAAAAGGGGAGAGGACCTTGGCCTTTGAGTGGGATGTTATGGGCTCGTCCTACTGATAATAATTATGCTAAATTGTATGAAATTGTCAACTAGTCAGAAAACTGTTTCTAATGTGGTATTCAAATTATTTTTTCAACTAGAATGCGAGTCTCAGTTCAATTATTGCTAGAAACTGTACTACTGGTAGGTAATTATATGGTAGTGTTAGTCTATTAGTTAGATAAAACAAAGAACTCAGCTGGATATGTAGTATTCCGTTCCGGCATTCAAATTCATCTGCAAATTTCTGGACTAATTTTTGAAACCCAAACCAAGTCAATAGGCCTTTCCGTTTGCTTGCACGAGGGATGAGGATTACAGCTTGACCAACCTATAGCTATAACTTCGAAACTATAAGTGGACTAATTTTCTTTTTTGGTGGACTATTTAGGACTATTTCTGGACTATTTTTTAGCATTTTCAAATTTCATTTTCATGAAGGTTTCAATGATGAGGATTACAGCTTGAAGGTCGATCTTCGTTTACAACCATATATTTCTTGGTTAAAGTTATTCATAATGATGGGTACTATAGTCCCTTACCCGGGCGTAACTTTACAAAACAACATCCTGTATAGAGAGGTGAAAAATAAAATTGCTCTGATAAAAACGGTTTCATGGAGAATGTTGTTCAGAAAGATGTTTCGAACAACCTCTAATTTGACTGCACTTTTATTTAACTGTCTGTATATAAATCACATCTAATGGACTTATAAATTATGATTTATTATCATATCTAAAAAAACAGTCAAAATAAAGTAAGTATAATTGTTAGACCTCTAACCCAACGAGTAGTCAGTAGAGTCAATTATTATGGAAAGTGGCAGTAAAGTCATGAAAATTACAAATAAATGATGTTGATTTTAAATATTTTCATCATTTTTAAATTCATTTTAGAGCTTACTATACTTTTTTTTTACAAAATACTATCTTTTTTGTTTTTTTCTGCTGTCCTTTTTAACGCATCAAAATCCAACACTGGTTGCCGTATAGCGCAGCCGGTCTGGCGCACTGCGCTGCGGGTGATAAAATTGTGACCTCATATTGAGTGGAAACGGTGAGATGATTTGTACCTTTGTAGGAAGGTAGGCAGTTAGGTACCTACAGCAGAGGGCTAGCTCATCGCCGCAGCTTTGGAGACAAAAGGTTGCCTAACGATGTTTTCCATCACCGTAAGAACGTCTGCATAATGTAAATTGGTTAAATTACTTATCTCAATGGTATATGGTCAGCACCGGATTCGAAGACGCATCTCCTGCGTGAGAAGCGAACATGAACACACTAGAACATGGATCTTAATTTGTATAAACCGGTATATTAGGGTTTACCCCATTATTTTTTTGTACACGACTGTAGGTTTATTGAAATGTATGGGAAATTAAACATTGCATTTTTAATGCATTTCTTCAAAGTAAACCAGGTGGAAATTATTATTGTTTTGGTGGACTATTTCTGGACTATGTTTTGGCACAATTATCAAACTGAGAGTCGTAGGCGGTCCGGAGAAATTTGATGTTATCAAATGTTCAAGCTGTAATCCTCACCAAGATGTCTTAATAACTCTGGATTCGTTGAAGGACTATTTCTGCAATTTGGCATGTCGTGTGGACTATTTCTGGACTAATTTTTGAAACCCAAACCAAGTCGATAGGCCCTTCCGTTTGCTTGCACGAGAGATGAGGATTACAGCTTGACGTCAAGCTGTAATCCTCACCAACCTATAGCTATAATTTCGAAACTATAAAAGGACAAATTTTCTTTCTTGATGGACTATTTAGGACTATTTCTAGACATTTTTTTAGCATTTTCAAATTTCATTATCATTAAGGTTTCAATGGTGAGGATTACAGCTTGAAGGTCGTGAAACACAACCAATTTTTAAAAGAGATCTAAAAATCTATTGTTGTGCGTTTCTTCGCTCTCCTTCTCGCCCACAGAGGTCCAATGTAGAGATGAGGCAAAAAAAAAAACGTTTTTTAAGTATATATAAATATCTAATGTAATAAAAATAAATCCGGTCAAGTGCGAGTAGGACGTCGGACCCGCACACGAAGGGTTCCATACCATTGTACACTGATAAACGTAAAACGACAGTAGGTATACGTATAACTACGAGTATAACTTTTTAATTCTTAATTATACAATATTAAATACTAGGTAGGTCTACATTCAAGGCCTTACATCGAAACATTGAAAAAGTGTTTTGTGTATGTAGCATGTAAGTATTGAACTATGTACTCAGGTGAATGAAACTCTTTCCTCATTGAAGCCGGAAGTGGATATAAATTGAGTAACTTATTTACAGAAATAAAATCAAATATGATAAAAACCTTAATATTATTTATTATAATTCGAATGACTAATTATTATAGTAGTTTATGTGACTGCTACATAATGGAGGGCATTAATACTAGAGAGTGGGTTTATGAAACGAGCCCAAGGCGAGTTTCATAGTAATATCACTCGAGGGTTTTAATGCCTAATTATGTACAGTTACATACACACATATCATAAGCTCTCTTTGATGTGTTCAGGAACCGCATGTTTGACCGGCATTGTGGCTCTGCAGTTGTTTAACTTGTTCTATAGTACCAACTTCACAGACAAACTAGGGGCGGCACGCAGGCGGGCGTCGGCGTTCGAAATTTGAATGTCATAATATGTACAAAAAAATTACACATTATGGTCATAATGTGTAATTTTTCAGATAAGAAATGAGTTTTTACCAAGTAGTTTAACATTATTCTTATCGTAACGTGAGGTTTTTGTACGCAGTAAAAAGGGTTTATGATATGTGTGTAGATAAATCTTATAATGACAAAAACTAAGCACAAAACTCAATAACCGCAATTAAAGATATTTTCTGATAATATCGGGAGAGTCCAGGTTCACCGATAAACAAATAAAACAAAATGGCTAAGAAAATGGCCATTCAAATAACGTCTTGTATAGGTACTTCTTTTAATTTTTAAAAACCCGTTTGTTTTATTATTTGTTGTTATATCGGCAATAGAAATACACCCTCTGTGAAAATTTCAGCTCTACCTATTTCGGTTGATCCGGTAGAGCCCGGTGACAGACGGACGGACGGACAGCGGAGGCTTAGTAATAGGGTCCCGTTTGGCACCCTTCGGCTACGGAATGCTGACAATATTTTGACTTGACTTGACAATACTTTTCATTGCAATTGTCAAAAATGTATGGAATTTTATCTGTTAATTAAAAGTTTAGCCATTCGTTGAATAGTTGTAATTGATTATCTTATTTTATTATAGGGGTTAATATTTTAACGCAACTGTAATTACTATATTTGTCTGTCCCTAAAGATTCGTCAAAGTTCGGAGCTGAAGAGGAAACTTGGTATCACCGTGTGGAGGGAGATCACTGAGGATGTGAACCAGGGACTCAAAAATGTTAAGGAAAGCCAAGTGTAAGTACACGCACCGCTTTAGCTGCTATTTTGCCCAAGAAAATATGCTTATCCACATTCCGTTGGTTATCTCGAAAAATGTATTGCAGACAATGACCTTCCTATAGAAAGAAGTATCTTGTATCGAAAGGTCATTGATTGCACGGGTGGTCCAAAAAATAAAAGTTACGAATGTTGGTGCTCCACCAGGCTCTTCTTGTTTCATATCGCCCCAGGTACCCCTTTGCAAAATTTGAGCCAAAACTCATAATATTTAGGGGTCGCGCAGATTTGACACTTTTTTTAAATGGGATTTATATGGAAACAAATATATCTTTGATGTGTTTTTTATTTTACCAATTATAGAGTACCTACAAAAAGATAATCATTTTGCATCATTATTTTACAAACACATGTTCGAAATGTTGGATTTGGAAGCCACAGGTTTTTTTTCTGTGTAGATTACCACACCGAGGAGATACTGCTTCTGCTGTTCGTTTTTTTTTATACTTGCATTGAATTTCTGGACTAATGTAATTCCTCGATTTGCACATTTATTCACTACTTTCATTTGGCGAGCTTTCTCCTTCATTTCAATGTAAACTTCATCGGTAGGCCATTCTGAGGGATCTTTAACCAGAAATGCTTCTGATTTTGGTCGCCCATTATTAATCAAGAAGTCAAACAGGGACTGAGTCCGTTGTGTAAAAAGAGACTGTTACGGGCAAGGATCAAAAGTCTTGCCAACGAATCTCTTTAAAGTCTTTCGTTTAGGTGTTTTCTCCATATGTTGTACCATTCTCTTTTGAACTCGAGACTTGTTCTGGAATCGAACAAATCGAATCAGATGTTCTGAAAAATATCAAAAGTGGCGACGTATTGCTTGCTTGCAATGCAGTGTTACTAACACTCCTGTTCGGGTATTTATTTATTAGGCAAGGATATTGGCGTGGTTTAAAGGAGCTCTTTCTGCCAATGGGGCCTCGTTCCAATAACTTCCATAAACGAGACTCACAGACAGGCTTGATTCCGTGATGGATAGTTTCTCTGCTGCGGTGAGAGTGAAATGCTCCTGGAAAAGGTATATTTTCAGGCAATACATAGCTTTTGCCATCCACCGAGCCTGATGAAAGGCACCGGGTGCGTGAAACTTCAATTCAGCAGCTGATTCTGGCCTTCCGAGCAACATATGACAAAGGCTGAGTAGTTCGAGGTAGTCGTCTCTCGGCTGCTAAATTTTGATTGCATCGCTGTGGTAGGCCCTAATATTTTCCCGGAGCGTACGGAGTTCCGGCACGGGGAAGCGGTGCGGTGCGTGGGGGAGGGAAGAGGGTGCCCCCCGGCCGCCCCTACATCTTTGTTTCGCTAAACAAGCTCGCAAACTCAAATAGATTATTATTACTATAGAAATTCAGCATTAGCTAAATAGTTGGTAATTTTGCTTTTTTTTTTCATTCTATTTTGCGCGACCTCTAAATGTGTTTCTATTGGTCTGATTTTTGGTACACATATTCTGTTTAGAAAAAGGAACAAAAAGAACCTGGTGGAGCTAAGTAAAATTACATTTATATGTTTTCCATACAAGTGTGGACCACCCTGTAACATCGGTTTTACGGAGCAAACAATACGGATCACAATTCTTGAGTTTCTGAAGTTAGCAGTGGATTGCGTTGCGTTTGCGCATAGTAAAATCGGAACATCAGTTTTAGTTACACTTTGGTTACCATCAGCCACGATCGACCATGAAAATAAGGGTGGTTGAAATTTCTAAATATACACTTTCGTTGCCTGCTTAATAATCCATTATCTTAATCGCTTCTAATTACGCATCGACTTTATTCATTGACTTAGAGAATTGTGATCTGTAATGTAGTAATAGATTGTTATACATGGGAGGTAAGTAATTAACTTCACCCGAGATATTTAAGCGCACGAGCGAGAGACGCGAGTGAGTGTGCTTATGGTTTGAGGGTCTAATTGATTACTTACACCCGAGTGCATTCTCTATTTTTCATCACTAATGCGATGAAAAATTTTTTTCGTTATAAATATATTTCCAACTATGTACTTTTTCACAAGATTTGCGAGGGGCCAATTTTCTTTTATTTTTTTTCATGCTTTTCTTGCTGGTCAGTGCCATCCTTTTGAAAATAAAACCAATGTAGCGTCTGGCTCAGTTGAGCAAGTCCTCATAGTTATGAGGACTTGTTCCAAAAAAACAAAGAAAGGATCCTCATGCGATTTTCAAAATGACTAACCTCCCCTAGGGTGGGAAATCGCAATTCGCATATCGAGTTGAATACAACTTTTTTCAGAGCATTTGTGATGAAATAGTACATTTTGTACGAGTTCGCCAAGGCTTATATGTACGAACCGAGAAGTTTACGTTCATCTCGTGCCACAGTGAGGTTCGTAAAGAAGCCTTTTCGAACAAGTCAGGAATATAATTTTTCCGTCTGAAAACCCAAAATCAAGCGGCGAGGGTGCTATTTTGAGGTTAGAAGGCGGAAAAAGACCTTCTTTTAATACTAATATGGTTGAAAATAGCGGGTATGATAAATGGTGACTCCATTCGCTTCATCACCCAATCCTCTAAAGTTCGTAAATTAGAATTGTTACGACCTTTTTTCCTCCATTTATTACCCCTCACCCCACACAATGATTTTTCGTGCTGTTATCATGTACAGTTAGTGATTTTTCAACTACTAGGCAGAGCGAACTTTTTTTACGCCGTTCCTACTTGTATTATTTGAACAGCCATATTTTATTTTTATTTTTCATGGTGGTGGAATAGTATAGTTTATAAATACAACGAACATCGCAAACGCATATGTATCTACAATTTTTTAATATGTTAAAATTTGCTCCCACAAAGGGAAAGGGGGACGGGGGGGTTGTACCGATTAGTGCCTGACTGAACACGGTTTTCAGGGTTGCAAATTTGGTTATGAATTACTCTCAGGGGTACTAACAACATTTAAAAAACCGGACAAGTGCGAGTCGTAGTCGCGCACGAAGGGTGCCGTACCATTATCTATAGAAACGGCGCAAAAATCACGTTTAATGTGTGGGAGCCCCCCTTACATATTAATTTTATTTTAATTTAAATTATTAATTTTTAAAGTGAATAATATAACTCAATATTCTGTGAATATTTCAAGCGTCTAACTGTTACCGTTATCGATATCGAGCAAAATCGAGCAAAAAAACTTCAAGTTTGTTGTATAGGAGCCCCCTTCAATATTTATTTTGATCTGTTTTTTAGTATTTGTTATTATAGCGGCAACAGAAATACATTATCTGTGAAAATTTCAACTGTCTAACTATCACGGTTCATGAAATACAGCCTGGTGACAGACGAGCAGACAGACGGACGGACAGCGGAATAGGGTCCCTCCCGGTTGGACCCTTCGGTTACGGAAGCCTAAAAAATAGGAGATCCATGCGTGTTTGTGACGTTTGCCTTTTTTATGTTGATATAAACTTTACTAGAAGTCCTTTGGTTTAATTGGTTTTTATATATTTGCGTTATTTTTTGCACGACAGCTATCAGTCGTTAGAGACGAGAGTGTCAGCGCTTACGCAGGCTGTGACTGAAGCACCAATGTAAGTAGTTGATAGACTTAGAGGATTCGACGCATGCTAGCGGTAGTTGCTTTTTAACACGCTTTTATTAGGTTCACCTGTAACTAAGAAAGTAAGTAACTAAACAAATTATGCCAGTAATATTTGATCCATTTCAAATGTGTCCGATCGAGGTAAAATTTGGAATAATTGTGTAATTTCGGTGACAATGCAATATTAGGATACTGGTGGTGGTCACAGGAACTCTGTAATAAAATAAAGCAATTTGACCGATTATGGGCTCTTTAGGATCGTCTCTGTAAGTAGTTCATTGATTAGTGAGGGTATCGAGCCGATCTGATGATGGGACCCGAAGATAGATAGTGGAACTCTTCAACGGCAACTAGTAAACCCCTCGAGTTTGGACTCATTTGATTTGACGTAACAAAAACATGCGTGTTTTAAATCGACTTCAAAAAAGGAGGAGGTTCTTAATTCGTCGTTTTTTTTTTGTTTGTTACGGGATTACTCCGTCAATTATGAACCGATTTTGATGATTCTTGTTTTGATTGGTAGGTCATACTTTAGAGAAGGAAATTTTATCAAAATTGATGCAGCGCTTTTTGAAAAAATCAACAAATACAAAAATATATACACAGAAGACGTTTTGGTTTGTGGTTCCGTATAGCAAAATTTTGATGAGGACTTTTCATGTACAGACTTTATTCGCATCCCGGCCGGGGAGGAATAAATAAGGCTTCAATTTGAAGTCGGTTTTTTTAAGTTTTTAACTTGGTGAATTATTTAAACTACCTCATTATTACTGTTTTATTTCAATTCATAATAATTCATTTATTAATAACGTAAGTTACAGGTCAATAGAATAATTACATTAAATAACATCATAACAAAAAGTAAAAAATTCAATCGATAAATTAAATTAAATTTAAAGTCAAATTATGTCGAGTAAGTAATAGATTAAAATTTAAATTAAATTCATATTCATTCACATGCACAGGTCTATAGAATAATTAAATTAAATAACATCATAACAAAAAGTTCAAGTAAGTAATAGATTAAAATTTAAAACAAATTCATATTCATCGAAATTAATTAAATGTCAAGGAATTCCTCAAATGTGTAGGCTTGGTCGACAAGCCAACGCTTCAGGCGCGATTTAAAAATAGTGGGGGTGGGTGCATTGGTTATGTTGGCAGGAAGACGGTTATACACTGCCGGACCCATGACGTGAGTCATCTTCGATGACTTTTCCAATTTGCGGGGCACCGACGCGAGTTTGTGACCGTGGCGTGTTACACGTCCGTGGGCGTTGTGGTGCGTGCGGAACGAGTCAAGGTTCTCACACGCATACATGGCTATCTGCAGAATAACGACGGACGGCAGCGTTAGGGTCCCGAGCGCTTTATAATGGGGCTTCGCGGAGACGTCCCGGCGGACCTGGACGATAGCTCTCACGGCTCGTTTCTGCATCCTAAATGCCCGTTCCCTGTCCGCTGCGCGGCCCCACAGTTCTGCCCCGTACTGCAGCAGTGAGTGTACTGTGGCAAAGTAGCATGCTCGCACTACGTCGCGCGGCACCGTGCGTGCCAGCCGCCGCAGCGCGAAACACGCGCCACTCAGTCGCGCACACAGTCGGTCCACGTGCGCGCCCCACGTGAGGCCGCGGTCTAGCTCGAAGCCTAGGAATGTTGTAGCTTCCACCTGCTCGACTCGCACTCCGCCCACGTGGACGTTGAGCTGGACGAGACGATGGCCTGACAGGTCGAAGTGGGTCTTTTTTAGGTTAAGGACGAAACCATAGTTGCGGAACCAGTGAGACAGTTTAGTAATCGTGTGGTTTAGGCTTAACTCAAGGCCCCCGATAGTTTTGTTAGTTGTGACACCTGCCACGTCGTCCGCGTACATGTACAGTTCGCTGGAGGTCATCGCCTCCGGCAAGTCGTTGAGTAGGAGCGAGAACAGGATGTTCGATACGGAGGAGCCTTGAGTAACCCCCATGTGTGTCGTCACTGGTTCTGATCTCACCTTGCCTCCATCTCCTACGACGGTCTGTGAGCGGTTTCGCAGGAAGTCTGTTAGCAAGGATAAGGGGGCATCGACGATACCGTAGTATCGAAGCTTAGCGGCAAGTACAGATGTAGTGAATAATCCTTTCCTTTCGTATTTTCTCGGAAATGTTCGTTTTTGTCTTACTACTTCACCGCAATCAGTACCCATCGAGACAACGTAGGGAACGGTCGCATTGCAAGAGGAAGTATCTATATAGAGTAGTTAATACCACAGAAATATTTTGTTGATATTTATGTTAGATTTTGTGATAAACTTCATGGACTCGTGTATTGATGCAGGCCACCTATATATTTTTTTTGACTTTACATTTCACTCTTGTCTGTCATTTTTGTAAATAATAAACATTGATTTTATTCGATCCACATTAACAATTTATAACAGACATGCCGAAAGCACTAAGAAAAGGGAAACGTTTAGATCGGCAAGCCTGCGAAGTTATTTTCAATATTTATTTATATTTCTTAACTGAAAATGATAAATTCAAACATACCAACTATACTGCTTACTTTTGTAAAGTCCAAAAACGAGTTTCGGAGGCCAGTGGAATTTCTCAACGAACAGTAAATAAAATATTGCAAAAAGAATACATAAATCAATCCACCTCCAATGGTTCGAAGTCGGCAAACTTGGGTAGACCAAATAAATTATTTTGTCTAGGTCTTGACGATTTTGACTACAACGTTATACGCCGATTAGTGTATAATTTCCATTTGATATACAAACAAGTACCTACAATTAAAGCCCTGAAGTCCAAGTTATCCGAAGCCATAAATTTTAAGGGATGTGACTTTACGCTAAGAAAAATTCTTAGAAAAATGGGATTTCGGTATAAAAAAGTTGAAAACAACAGAAAATTACTTATCGAGAAAGATGATGTTCGTTTAAAAGGAGTAAAGTTTTTAGCCGCGATAAAAAAGTACAGATTGCAAGGGTGAGAGATTGTTTATATGGATGAAACATACATCCATACCTCACATTTGGCAGGTAAAAGCTGGACTGACTCGTCAGAAAACGGAGTGACACAGTTAATTTCTAAAGGACAACGTCTTATAATAGTGCACGCTGGTAGTAGAAAGGGGTTTATACCTGGGGCATTGTTAATGTATCAGTCTACTGATAAAACAGGTGACTATCACAACGCGATGAACAATGAAAACTATGAAAAATGGCTTCGTAATCAACTCATTCCAAACTTAGCTCCACATTCGGTACTAGTAGTAGATAATGCTGCATATCATAATAAGTACGTAGAAAAACCTCCTAATTCAAATACCAGGAAGCAAGACATGATTGATTGGCTATCCAAACATAACGTTCCGATTGATCCGTCATTAACAAAACTTGAAATATATGAAATTATTTGCAAGTACAAACAAGACTTTGTAGAATACTCTATAGATAAACTTATGAACGAATATGGACACAGCGTACTAAGATTGCCACCATATCATCCTGATTTCAATCCGATTGAAAACATATGGTCTCAAATAAAGGGATACGTATCCAAAAGAAACATCAGTATGAATATGACTACTGTGAAACAATTGGTACAGGAAAAGGTTAATATGATTGGTTCCGATGTTTGGGCCAATTTATGTGACCACGCCATCAAATGCGAAAACGAGTACCGAAAACACGAACCTGAGTTGGAAAATTATATGGCTAGTTTTGTAATCACCGTTCATGAAAACTGACGATGATACACCAGAAAATAGTTCTGATTCTGAATGTGATATGGAAGTTGGAAGTATTGTTTCGCATCACACTGTCCACCCCGCTCCTCCTCCTCTTATCCCGCTGTCATAATCGAAGTCGTTCATCCAATCAGAAAATCATATTTATTTATATTAATTTCTCTGCTGGTTTGTTTTGTTTTATGTTGAGGTGTCTTTTTTGTTATGTCATAGTATTTTTAATTAATTACAAAAAAAAAATGTTATAAAAAAGGTCTGCAAAATCCTACTGTAGTTTTGACTTATAGTTAGACTTTTGTGGTTCCAATCCTTATAGAATCATTAGATCATCCCAACCGGAATATGGTTTTTATAAGTAGTGCGTTTTATTGAAATAAAACGTCCTCAGTAACTAGTTATATTTTTGTTTACCTAACGAATTCTTTATATGATAGAATCGTGGTGGTTTTAACATCTCAGTGTAATATACGTCAAACGGGCAATTTGACATTTGACATTGATAAATAAAGTATGCGATTTATATGATACCTACACGTAATTTAATAATTCAGTAATTCATAGACACATCGGCACCATTCGGGTGTTATCGTTGTTCCGAGTTTTGCCGATAGGAAAGGATTATTCACTACATCTGTACGCTGTAATCGGCAACATCGAAGGCTTTCGAGAGATCGCAGCAGAGCACTGCCACCTGGAGTCTCTTCTCTCTCGCTTCGAGCACGCTTCGCACCACCGCCCTCGCCAGCGCAGTCGTCGAGCGTCCCGCGCAGTACGCGTACTGTCGCGTACTACCGGTCCGTCAGCGCTTCGGTTGACGCAAGGAACTCTAGCGAGGTGGTCGCGCAGGTGTGTGTGACAGGTTCACAGCACACGTCTCCTGTGTCCAGGTTGGTGTACAGGTGGTCGAGGCTGGTGGCGGTGGTGGCCGTTACTCGCGTGGAGAAACTCACCTCGTTCCTCACGTCGTGGGTCGACAGTATATCGAGGAGCTGTGTAGGAAGCAGGAATAATTACGCGTCGAAAAAGTACGCGAATCGAACTGTCAGTGACTCTTATGTGCAATGACATAAGGTTCATGTTTTCTGAACTCGAAAACTTTTTCGCTCTGGTTATTGTTCCTGCTTGAGCCACAGGTCTTTCTCAACCGATGCCTCCATCCAGTCAATGTTTATATCCCCGAAGATAATGTAGTCTAACTTTAGATCGCAGACCTTGTCGAGCAAACCATCGAGGGACTTGAGAAATTCCTTTGTATTTCTACCGTTGGTATAAATACATATTATAGTGGCATTAAAGTCCGTGAGGTCTATAGCAGAAAGTTCAAAATATTCTTCTACCGATAATGCGGTGATGTCTAGATTTTCTACCACTTTTGAGCTAGATTTGGCTTAAATGCAAGACCCATCATGGGATAGGTTGGTCCTACCATATTTTGATGTGAGTGTATAGCCGTCTATACTTACAGTCTCTAATTTATCATCGTCAGCCAATGCTCCGTTATAGCTAAAATATCACACGTGAGGTCACTTTTTAATAACACTTCTAGCTGTTGCGTTTTTCTGTCTAACGACCGAATGTTTTGGTAAGAGATAGTTAGTTTATCGCGATGACTTACCTATTGCTGGATTGATGCGCGGCGATGATGAGTCATGTGCATGCGCACTCGGGTCGCTCGCTCGCGCAGTCGTAGTCGTCGGCGGAGTCTGCTCACTGACCGGGTCGGGCCACGGGGTTGGAGATTTCCGTCGTTTTCGTTGCCCCGCGGTGCTTCGCGGGGGGTTGTTCGAAATCGCGTCCAGTCCGAGAACTTAACGCGTGGCGGCCATACAGAAGGAGATTTGAAGATAGGGAATAGACTTTCTGGGATTCCTATTACGAATGATGAGTGGCTCTGTGACCTGATTTGACGCTTTTCTACGTAATAATCGTCATTTTTTTCAATTTTGTTGAGAAATGCGGTAAGGTTCTCTGCCGTGGTTTGGGGCGGGAACTGCCATGCTTCAATGTGTTTTAAGCTTTCTACAGCTTTAGCAGGATATCGTCCTTTCCTGTTCCAACGATGACGGCGCGCTGGTTGCGTTTCCGGACGCGTTTTGATGCGACGATTTTCCATCCTACATCTTCCGAGTTTTCTTGCGAGGTGTTAGTGTCTGGTAGCATAGTTGGTTGAGTCATCGGTTGGTCGATGTTGTCCGGCTGTTTCGTAGCCGCATTTTTCGCCAGTGGCGTTGGGCCGGCTCGGGCGTCGTCGCTGGAGTAGCATTGGATAGCGAAGCGCGCGCGCGTCTTGCGTTAGTCAGCAGTGCAGCGCTGTATTTACCACTCACGGCGGCAGGAGTAATCTTTGGACGTGCTTGGTGCGTCGGGCGCTGCAGCGCTGCTTGGGTCACTGGTGTCTTGGCGTTCTGCGTTGGAAACGAAGCTTGCGGCGTCGAACTCAATTTCACAATTAGACTATTTTGCGCCTCAATTTTAGTTTCCAGGGCACTGACTCTATTCACTGAGGCGGAGATTGTCTTTGTCAATTCGCGTACCGCGAATTCAGTAGCTTTTGCGGTCATTATATATTTAATTTCAGTAAATTAGACGGAGCGTCAGTAAGCACGATCGGGGGTTCCCCCACCAATCAATGCTGGCAAGTCCTGCAAGATTTCAAACGTGACTGTCAGCGGTATGCGTATTTAATATTTTGTGAATTGTTATGTCTAGCTATTGTCGTCCTCATAAAGTAACTGAAATGACTTTGAATTCAATTTAATTGTATGCCAGTTATAGACATTCTCTCTATAGATAGTGAGCATATGACTAATGTAATATTGTTGGGGTAACACTTTTCATCGTAATTGCACAGTTTATAATCAATACCAATATAACCTTGAACGTGAATAAATCATACATCACACACCAATCCCGATTCCTCGGTTTTTTGATGTTTGTGGACGTTATTGTTGCTGGTTCTCATGAGTCCTAAATCCTAATGTACGGTCAGAGGTAATGACTACTGCTACTACCTACCTGTATATGGCACTGTACAATTGTGAACCGTAAGTTTCAAATATCGCGAGATTGTAAACTTACGATAAATGGTGAACCTTCAACATCATCATCATGCTGCTGCATGCATGCGTACCGCTTACAATATAACGTATTCATTTTCGATAGTTTATAATCTATGCACGAAAAAACGGTACATTATGAACTGTACGATATTTCTTACATATAACATATTCATTTTCGATAATTTATAATCTATCCATAACAAACCGGTATATTGCGAACTGTACGATATTGCTAATATATCGTATTTATTTTAGATAGTTTATTATCTAACCATGACAAATCGTTAAATTGTGAACTGTACAATATTGCTTGCATGTAACGTATTCATTTTCGATAGTTTATAATCTATCCATGACAAACCGGTACATTGTGAACTGTACGATATAGCTTACAATGTAATTAATTAATTTTCGAATGTTTATCATCTGTCGATGGCACACCGTTAAATTGGGAACTTGCGTAAAATTGAATTGAACACGAAATATCGCCAAGTGGTAGGTCAGGGTTGGTACATTTCGTTTCACAAGATGTGAGAACAAAATAAACATATATTTTGAGTCCTGGCGGTCTCGTTTACAATTTGACGGTTTAGCATAGATAGATTAAAAATAAACTATCCAAAAATAATACGAAATGTAAACAGTATTTTGAGTTCACAATTTATCGATGGTTTACAATCTCACGCGATAGATTATAAACTAATGGTTTTCACTATCTTACATAAACACATATATGTATAAACATAAATATACAGGCATATACATATATCCATTCTGGCCGTCGTGCCCCACACTGCGATACCTTGGGTCGTGGTGACCAGAAATAGATAGTTCACTTACATATAAACATCTAAGGCTTTTGTTTACGGCAGGGTTTCTTAACCGTAGGGTTGCCGTATGGTTAAGAAAACGTGCGAGCTTTTATATGTCACGGCAAACCCAACCGACGTGACAACGGCCAGGTACGAATCAGTTGGGTTTTTTTTTAGCCAATCACCAAATGTGCTTCAAGATTTCATTCCAGGAATTAATCTGACGCCGCTCAATTGCATAATCATAAAAAGTCATCGCATATTAAAGGCTTTATTTTAATCAATGTAATTAGTAATTCTTGATTTATGTAAATTTTACTCGTTTATCAAAATCAGCGTAGGTAAACTGTTCCGAAGATGTAAAATCTTCCGGCGCCGTCGACACACTAGCACAGACTGCGACACAGATATCGCAAGTTTTCTTGGTGCCGAGCGAGGCCACCGTCTCTCTCTCGCCCATGTCATCTCTCTTGTTCCCATGCGCCGTAACCCTCTCCAGGCGGCACCCAGGCCAGGCGTCACGGCGCGGTCCGCCCCGGGGAGAAGGCACGGCGTATACGGACCACGGATTTTCACGGTGAAAAAACGTGTGTGTACAAGACCCGGGGATTTTTAAATGATTGAGTTTACCTTCTTAATGCACCAACTCCAAATTGCAGATACCAAAAAACGGAATCTGTGATAAAGACGACCGCCGAGAAGACGACGTCGATCTTCGGCGGCATCACCGCTGGAGTCAGCACCAAGCTTGGCCAGATGCGCAACTCCGAGTCCTTCCGCTCTATCGAGGAGCGGGTTGGATCCGCTTACGAGAACGTCAAGGTGAGAACTCAAAGTTTGATTGATTCAGGGCGCCGCAGTGTCCAAAACAGCCTTTTGTAAATCTCAAGTAACGCAAAATATTAAAGCAGTTATTTCTGTTGTTTTCTAATTCTTCTCTAGTTCCAAATGTGAGTCAGGCTGGGGTCCATTTGCCCATAAGTCGCAAAATTTGCTCCAGTCCGTCTTTCCAAGGATTTCTTATTTTTGATATTTCGAGCTGATACTCTAATTGGAAGATTTTACGCCTGTGATCACATACTAACTAGTAACCTCCTCAGCCACTCTAATTTTTCACTCTTCTGCAGTGTTATATGCAGAGGTTCCCCCACGAATTCTTGCTTGTGATAAAGTCTAATAGCTCGTCTCCTTTCTTGTTAGTATCCGTACTACCCCACACCTCGATTTAGCATCACAGCACAAGACCTTTGTAATACTCGACAATATCTTCTAAATGTCGCGAGGGGCGACACGAAGTGAGTATATAACACATGTCATTCCACACAGTCGATTCATTTTCGGGAAATCTAACCTAACCTAAAACAATATCGCACTTTTAACCAGATACCTACCCCATCTGAGACACAAACGGAACTTAAGAGTGAACTAGTTTTAGGTACTTCGTACTTAAATATATGAAACTGCATCCTGAATAATACCATTTAAATATTTAAAAAAAAATGTAATGGATTCGGGTATATGCCCTGCAGTGGGCTGACTAATTGATTTGTAATGACTATGACTAATTAGTATCCACTACCATTGCTAGGTACAAAATACCCTCTAGAAAAGTGAATAAAAAACAAATAACATCTTCGTTACTCTCCTCAATAATACAATAGATAAAATAAAATGTACTTACCAACTTAGACCTTAGAGATCCAAGACCAAATACAAAAATAATAATAATCGGAGTCCGTGTAGGTGAGCCAAGTCGTTCCAGGAAAAAATACCAGCCAAATCACAGAGCAAATATGGAAGTCCGAATCAATCAATAATGAACATCAGAACGTTTGGCCAATGAATATAGGGAGCTAGTTGCTACTCCAGGATTTATTTATTTTTGTTTGAGGGGAAAACAATAGAATTCCCTTTGCCCAGGACTCCTGGGCAGGGAGGTCTGACTCCTGGGCCAGGAGTCACACCTCCCTGGTATGTCCGGGTCCCTACACATTGAGCGGGCATCAGCTCGTGTAGAATGCGGACTAAAAAATAACCACTTGATTGATTTTAACAGTTATCTTTTAGATTTACTGTGAGCCATGGCCTCGGTATATGCTGAAGGCTTTCTAGGGACTGGTATCAAAAAGAAGATTGGGCATTTTTTGTTTTTATTCTATTATTTTTATTCCTTAAGTGTTCTTTTACGGTTGTACGGAACCCTTCGTGTGCGAGTTGGAGCTGCACTTGACTGATTTTTTAATGTTTGTTTATTCCAGGGCAAAGTAGCTTCCCGATCGAACTCGACCACGAGCTTCGACGAGGCGCTCCGAGACGCCTCGCGCGCCGCCAGCGGAGCCGCCTCTCCCACCATCCCGGAGAACAAGCCAATGCCCTAATGTAGCCACAGCTGACGCCGCCACGCCCGCTATCCCAGTGTGACCCCCCCTAGATACTAAACTGTGCGAATGAATGTTACGATCCACGGTTCCACTTTAGGCGGTTTCTAGCATCGGAGATAATCACTATTATGCCAAATGGCGCGCCATCTTTGTTCTTTCGCCTATGATTAGACTAAATTGAGTTGATTTTACGACTTTGTACCCTTTTTGTCAATTAATATTTGACGTACTCTCACCAGAGCCCGATTCATTTGCTTTACTGCCGGTAGAAATGGTGCCAGTTTCTTCATTTCCACTTGGATAAATTGAGGTAAAGCGGGAATACTCTGAAATAGTTGAGACAGTGTAGCTTGGCTATATGCTCTGCTCGTCTCTGGATCACATTTTAAGAGGGCGAATTTTCCTAAAAATGCTTGTAGAACAACATTCACGTTATGAAATCAAGTTCAAAGTAACAAATAAATATTATCACGGATACCGTCGTATTTGTAAGGATTTAGGTAGATTACAATTGCTAAGGGATACAATTTTCTCAAAATAATCTCAAGTTACATCTTGCTTTGAATGAGAATATTTTTTTCTGATATTGTTATAAAGTCATAAATTCGTTTATCTACACATATTATACCTCTTTACTGAGTCCAAAAACCGCACGTTACAACCATCATAATGATATACTACTTGGTAAAAACTCATTTCTTATCTGAATATGACCATAATTCGACATATTATGACATTCAAATTACGAACGCCGAAGCCCGCCTGCGTGCCGCCCTAGTTTGTGAATTTAAAAAAAGTTTTTATATCTGTCCAATCAATTACTCACAATTAGTTTGTTTTGTGGTTTCGAACTTATTATCGCAATACTTTTGTGTAAAATGAGCGAAATAGTAATGAAGGTATTTCGGACACGCCACCTGAAATCCGCGACAGAGCAATGGATATTCAAAATGACTTGCTACCAGCAAAGTCAAGGAAGCAGTACGAAAGATGTTACCAAGATTTTATGGAATTGAGGATGGCGAAAAAAACATCGTCCCTGTCTGAAAACCTACTTTTGGCGTATTTCGAAGAGTTGACCACTAAATTTAAATATACAAGCATGTGGACTTTCTATTCAATGCTCACAAGTACTCTAAATATCAAACACAACGTAGATATTGCAAAATAAATGGACTGCCTTCCTTAAACGAAAAAACGAAGGAAATACAGTAAAAAAGCCAAGACGTTCACCGAACGAAATCGACCAATTTTTGTAAGAAGCACCGGATACAATATATCTTATGACAAAGGTAAAATGTTTTCCATATTCATTAGCAATTTTCATCTTATTTTCTGGACTGTCAGAAGTTAACCGATACTAATCTTTGTATATCATTGTTGCAGGTCGGATTAATATTTGGGAATATGGGAGCTTGCCGGAGGCAAGAATTATACAATGTTATGTTCAATTATGTTCAATACATTGAATCAGCCTTATTTGTTACTATTCGTAACACCAAAACCAAGACCCAACCGGACTTTCACCATAATGGGCAATTATTGCCAGGTGGTTAAAAAATATATACAACTACGCCCAAGTCAATGCACAGTGCCTGTTTTTGAAATATGGAGCCGGTACATGTACCATCAACAGCATATGTGGAGACCCACTGTAAGGGTTCTTTTCCCATGCATCCCAACACTTTTAAGTCATAAAACAAATGGTGTTCGAAATTCGACAAAAAGTTTAACAAAAGGAAGGGTTTACCGCCACATGCTAGCTGCAAGGGATTTTTTTAAAAGGGGTCTCCACAGCTGCCACTTACTGATAGCACAAAAATTTGGTCTCAACAAATTTGGATTTCTTGGCAAAACTATTGCTGAATATTTGAATCTACCAAATCCTGAAATGTACACCGGGCACAGCTTCCGCAGAACTTCTGCCACAATATTAGTTGATGCAGGGGTTGACATAACGGCACTGAAGCGTCATGGTGGTTGGCGGTCTACAGCTGTAGCTGAAGGATACATTGATGACTCAATCCCGAATAAGATTGAAATTTCAAAAAAATTTGTGAATAACATACAAAATAAAGAGGAATTCATATAATACAAGAGAGAACGAAGTTGGTTCTACTGAACAAGCTAAACAAGTGTATAACTGTACCACAGTGAATAACAATTATTAGAATAAATAAATACCTGTTCCATTTTGTTGGTATTATTTTAATGATAATTACTGCTAATCAATGATTCTGATCAATGCCGCAATGCCGGTCGAACATGCGGTTCCTTAACACATCAAAGAGAGCCCATGATATGTGTGTAGATAAACTAAACTCTGATTTTTTACTCTGTAGAATTTTGACTGCTATCATTTTTTTACATGTGAGAGCTTACAAACCTTTTTGGCCGGACACATTTTTCAATTTCAATACGAGTCTGAACATCTGAGTCTGTACATTTTATTTGTTAGTGAAGTATCCATTTTATTCCTGGAAAGGGCCAGGCTGTGGCTCGATAAATTTAATAAAAATCAACGAACAATCACAACACGAAAAGACAACAAGAAAAAACTTAACAGAATAACAGAAACTCAACAAATTTAACAAGATAATAACAACAAAGAGCAGCAAACACCGAGAACCCATGAGCGCATTGGTATATCCTTACTGAAATCTAGCAATATAGTTTGTTCTCCATATACTTCGTAGCGTAGAATCACGTTCCAAATGTTAAATAATTCTGCATCCATCTGACAAAGCAGGTCTTTTGTGAGCACACTTTTAAATTATTCGCTGTGGGGCTGTGAAGTGTTAAGTGTAAAGTAGTGTCCAATGGAGCGCAACACTGACAGCTAAACGTCGATAGCCACAGAACAAATATTACTCTCACGTCAACGGTAGTACCTTGTTTACGTTTGTATCAAGTAACGATGTTTCGATTTTGTGCTTATCAAAATGAATAAAATAATAATTGTCCTCATAAAGAACCTTATGATATCTGAAATGTCAGAATTCTACGGAATAAAAAATCAGAGTTTAGTGTATGTAACTGTACATAATTAGGCATTAAAACTTTCGAGAGTTTTAATGCCCTCCATTATGTATCAGTCACATAAAGTACTAATACAAAATACTCAAATGTACTACTCAAAAGAAAATAGGGGCCACTAAGTGTTTTGATTGCTACGTGAAAAATATAGTAAACAGTAATGTATATTTATTAAAATAACATGTAAGAAGGCTTTTGTTTTAACTTATGCTAATAACCATTTAATTGTGTAGTCAATTGTTTCACTTATTTCAATTAACATGAAATTAGTCCATTGTCAACAGCAAAAACTAAACAGAAACTCTTTGCAAAACAAAACAAAAACTGACACAAGCTGTTTTTTTAATGGTTTAGTAACGGGTGTGTCCTCCTCTCCTGTTTTCACACTCCTGGAGCCTTGAATGCATACTCTCGATTAAGTTTCTGATGTTTTCATCAGGTATCTCTTCCCACGCACGTTTCAGAGCATCCATAAGCTGTTGCTGGTTGTGAACCTCTTGCTCATGCTCCCTAACCCTTCGTTTTAATTGGTCCCACATATGCTCTATTGGATTTAAATCCGGACTATACGCTGGCCATGGTAGGACACGAATATGGGAGTCATCCAGTACAGTCTGAGTGGCCCGAGCTGTGTGTGGGCGGGCATTGTCATGCATTAACCAGAATCCTGGCCCCACTCTCTGTGAGAATGGAATCACATGAGGCTTGATGACTTCATCAATGTACCGCTGTGCAGTTACTGTGCCTTGATTTAAGAAAACCAGCTCAGTTTTGCCTTGTAAGCTAATCCCAGCCCAAACCATCACACTAGGACCTCGAAAGCGGTCAATTTCCTTGATGCAGACATCGGAAAATCTCTCACCCTGTCGTCTCCATACTCTAATCCGCCGATCATCACTACAAAGCTTCACTTTACACTCATCTGTGAAGAGCACCATACCCCATTGATTCATGCTCCAATCTGAATGTTCGCGGCAAAAACTTAAACGATTTCCACGTTGAACCCTAGATAAAGGAATTCGTACTACTCGGCGTCTGGACCTTTGCTGGTCTTCATGCAGTCGATTACGTATCGTTTGGTCACTAACACGAGTCCCCGTTGTCAACCGTAGGCGATTTTGTAACTTACGTGCCGTCACAGAGCGCTCTCGACGGGCACTCAATCGGATGTAGCGATCCCCTTGTGCCGTAGTCGCTCGCACCCTGCCCGATCCAGGCCTTCTTGCAACACTGCCAGTCTCTTGGAACCGATCCCACACATTGTGGATGGCTCGGCGAGAGAAACCCAACGACAAAGCTACAGACTGCTGTGAATGACCTTCAGCAATCAATGTAACGGCTCTGGTGGCAGTAATGGTATCCATATGCCTTCGTTGACGTGGCATTATTAACAAAAGATGTTAAAAGAAGCAAAAGATGGACAGAAATCATTTTTAACAGAATAAAATTGTGATTCCATCTGAAAGGAATTTGACCTGAAACACGTTTTTTTTTATTTGCTTCAATTTCTGGCCAGCTGTAAGACTTAAACACCAGCATTAAAGAGGTTGGATACTGAAGGAGGCCGGACATCATTAATTAGTCACTTATTAATTAGTTTACATCTAAAAATTTACTCAAAAACAGAAATATGTAAGTGGCCCTTATTTTCTTTTGAGTAGTATATATTCAAAAGGCCTGGGCCGATTTTCGAAAGTTAGTTTACATTATTTTTATAAAATTTATGGCCATAAAATGTAAACAAATAATATTTATTCCGCGCAACAGTTTTCAGTCTTCTTCGCGCATGTTGTTGCAAATAAAATCTGATTGGAATTCGCCCTCTTAACAGCTCTTGCGAAACATAGAATTCGAATTGTCCCCAGGCTTAGCACCGTAATCTTTTCTGGCTGTATGCTGATGCAGGCTAACAAAGTGAACATTACCAATGACAAAACAAAAACCAGGCCCTGATAAATGATTTACGTGAGGATATGATAATTTTACAGGTACAATAAGTTGAGTCTGAAGTTATTGTCGAAATCAGTAAGTGGTCGGTGCATTTGATGCGAGTGAATTAAGTGGGGACAAAGATACTAATACTAACTTGCGAACGTTGACTTAGTCCTCGCTAATGTAACGATCTGTGCCGAGTTTAGAAACGTAGTTTTATATCTTATCCATTCACGACGGTTGTCGTAATTATTGAGCTTATCTGGTTGAAATTAACTGTTTTGCCAGCTATAACTTAGGTGACATTTGTTCTGTAAAGGTCAACTTTAAATACTATATTTATACCAGATAACAAGCAGATTTTTTATTCAATGCGGTATCGGGTTTTATTTATTAAGCTCACTTTTGACCATGGGATATTATGTAATATATATAATACATCTTAATATATAATACGAGCCAGTTTACATTGTGAATTATCACAAATACTATACATCTTAACAGGTAATACGTAGTGAAAAGTGAGCTTTAGCCAAGATCATATAAATGGTGTTTAGCCTGCTAACATAATCTGTATAGATAGTACTTCGGGGTCTACTATGCACTAAATCACATCTTGTCTAGGGTGGGCGTGGCGTGCGTGGTTGATTTCCTATTGACTAAGAGACTGCAGCCTATTAGTCACATTATGTACTTTCGAATAAATTATATCAAACATACTTACAACTTATCGAAATTTTGTTTCAATGTTTACTATTATTATTATTGCATTCCATGTTCTAACTCTTTTGTATAGAACTGTTTTTCATCTTGTTACAAGTGAATGTATAAAAGATAAATATGTGTATTTATATTTACAGTATAAGGAAAAATTGATCATAGACAAAGTTCAAAGAATATCTCTGATAAAAACACTTTTATACTTGTTAAATTCACGATGTTGTTAATTTCATGTTAGGTCCTTACATATTTGTATTGTGAGATGAATACCTATTTATATTGTGAATAATACACAACTTGCTGTTGCCAGGTCTTACGTAGGTCCATTTTAAATTATGTAGATCATATTTTTGTAAACGCTTAGAGCTTCATCTATAATATTTTCACTATTTACATTATGGTCCCACAACTTGGGAATTAAATAAATTACGTATATAAACTATACAGGGTTATTCTCTCTTACTCCTTTTAAATCATAACCCGTCACGGATGTACAGGGTGTAACAGAAAGGTGTAGTCAGAATGTGTCACTGTCACTAGGGACATTCATCTGAACAATTCTAGATGAGTAAATAATAGTCTATTTTTAAATAAACAGATTGTATTGTACAACCCATACACATAATTCTCTGTACCACCAATTACAATTAACACCATTATTTTTATTACAATCCAAATGCATGAATATGAACAATCATGACGGACCAGATCCTGATCAAAACCATTCTCTCGACATATCTCTATTGGCTTTACATATTATATAAATAAAATACGGAATAGCTACATAATTCATTCTGCAGAGATTAATTAAAAGCATAATCTATTTTGGAGCAACGAAAAAAAGTGTATTTCATAAGATTCTACCGCTGATATAATCAGAAATCACATAGTGTGAGGATTACTATTTCCGTAAACAGCATTAGAACACTGATAACGTAAATACTAGACGAAGACAAATCTGTGTTTCAGTATGAAACATTAAATATTGGGTGCTTACCTATGAAATTGGCGAATTTTTCTTCCAGATTCGGGAGTTCATAATTCGAGTAATTCAATAGCTATTTCCAGTTTTTTTTTATTGTTTTAAAATTAATTTCAATATTTTACATCTAAACTTTTATCTTCAAAATCAGTGCCTCCTAAATGTCATCCATTTTCATGATAAAATTCGTAATATTTTTTTACAGCTGACACTTTTCAAAGAATATATAAACTTTTCTGTTAGCTAAATGTTGTCTCATTCATACACACCAAGTTTATAAAATTAGGATCTGTCATTCCTAAAATACAAAAATGTTTACTGAAAATTGAGTTAACTGTTAGCTAAATGTTGTCTCATTCATACACACAAAGTTTATAAAATTAGGATCTGTAATTCCTAAAAAAAATACAAAAATGTTTACTGAAAATTGAGTTAACTTCAATTTCTCCATACAAAACGCCAATTTCATATGTAAGGACCTAATAACTCCAGCGATGCACATTTTTCAAATTCAGCCTACGGAAGTAGCCTTCACCATACAATAATATAATATTCATCATGTTGCTCACATCACACCACATTGGATTCACAATGCATCATTGTATCAACAATTATGGCGTATGCTTCTTTCTCACTAGCACAGAATATCATACGCAGGCGGAATAAGTATTATTAATCCCAACTTACAATTTTATTTGCTTAACGTTATAAACAATTTGCGTAAAAATAAGAAAAACAACAGTCTTTCTTTATATATTTTTTGGGAAAGCGGCATTAAATGATTATGAACGATTTTGAGCGTTTAACAACACAGTTTAAAACAGACCATCCAAAGACTAGTTAGTGGCATAAATAAAATATAAATATTCTAGTAAATACATACAAGAAATGGGACAAATGATATGACAATAACATATAAAAAGTAGGTACTCATAGGTGAAACTAGACTTGCCTAAACGATCTTGCATCGCACTTAGGCCCAGTACTTCGAATACGAGTCAACGCTATTATCTGAATAACTTTGTAAACTCCATATTTTGTATGGAACGTAGTTTCTTGAAGTGTCGTGTAAAATAAGATACTTGAATCATAGTGCCCACAGTCCGCAGGTAAGTCAATCGGGGAGGTATGTGTGCAACAGGACACATCAATGCTGAGGGAGATCACAGAAATAGTGCTAGCCAGCATACCACTTGTATCCGACGAGATAAACAGTTTGAAATCTACGGTAGGTACAAATTCATGCATGGATAGCTAAGGTACATATGTTACAATACAATTATAACAAGCTAGATCAATATTATATTAGGCACATCACACTTTGCTTTGAAAACTGTAAGCTATACCTATATGTGGTGTTAGCATTACATTGCACATGGCTAAATGCTCTGTACTGAAATATCAACATGGGTGATGATATTGTTTAGGTTTTACATTAGAATCATGATAATGAGAAGATATTTACCCTGCACGAAGAAATTTGAAAACTATCATCTAATTATACCTTACTTTTGTGGGTACACACAAAAGAAATTTCTGTGCATTTATAAATACATTGCAAATACAGTAGGTATGTGTGTAATAGTAAAACAAACTTAGGTACCTACATATTAAAAACAATACGTTCTATTTTGATGTATTAGCTGATGGCAGCTGTGTATGGATTAAAAAAAACAAACATCGAATTTAAAAAAGAATAAAATTATGTTAAAAATAAAACCTTACTCACTAAAAGGCGGTATGAATGAACAACCTTAATTTTTGGCCATATGGGATGAACAGTATTTGATTTAAATGAATTGCGTCTAGTTATTGCGAGTCTTATAATAAAATAAATATCTCTATGACATTGAATATTAATAGATTCAATATTTTTACTTATCAACAATTCTAGACTTTGATCGTCATTACAATGTTGAGGGGTAGGTAGCATGTATGACCAAAGTCAATTGAAAAGTGATTTGAATAAAACAAAATCTATTTTCATACTGATGATATTGGATGGATGAGTGAAAAATAGAGTTCGGGTTTCATCCAAATCGCTTCTCTATTATATCAGTCGCTACTATTTAAGATCGTACTATTCGATACTTGACATCATCACACAAAGTACTGTTATGTTATTGATAGACATAGAAAATTATCCTAACAACTTTATTAGTACCTACGCCAGAAAGTACACCAAGCTAGGTACACATGGAAATCGATTGTAAGAGGTCTGAGACATTAGTAGCCAAAGACAGGCTGATCTGTAACCATGGTGATGATGAGATGACTTCAATACCTATATTTTATTCAAGGGTTGAAAGTTTAAACTAGATCTTATGTATGCTACTGAATATTTTTAATCTTTTGAAACTATGTATAAATACATATTATATACAGTCCCTTGTAATTTTATTGATATTTTAGATATAGATAAAACACCAATAATCATATCACGACTAAAGTACGAACGAACGCATGGTCTCACAAATACATAAGGCTATCAAACATACATAGAGTAGAGGCTAATTACATTGGCTTTAACAATAACCGCAACAAAAATGAAGCCTTTATTTGTATGCAACACAGTCATAGGTACGTTATGTATGAGGGTTCTGAATCGTGTGCACCTCTATTATATTAGATGTCAAAGAAAATAATTTGAATTGATATTTCTCCCTTTGGGGAGCTTGCAGATGTCACAAATATCTATTAAATACATCTAATAATCCTTGATTGTCGTAACGGCGAGACCTAGGCTCGAATTCGATTATTTATTTACCTACCAGCGGGCAGTGCTAGGTCTAAGGCCCAGGCCACACACAAATAACGTAAGACGCAGACAGACGCAGAATTTTCAAAATATATAGAAAAAGACGGAGGTGACGGCGTGATTTAGGAGGGATCTTTAAAAGACAACATCCCCGCTCCCCGGTCGCACCCATCCCACGTATGCGTTGCGTCTGTGCCCCGTACTTTCCCTAGTATGCGTTGCGTCCGTGCCCCGTACTATCCCTCGTATGCGTTGCGTCCGTGCCCTGTACTATCCCTCGTATGCGTTGCGTCCGTGCCCCTTACTTTCCCTCGTATGCGTTGCGTCCGTGCCCCTTACTTTCCCTCGTATGCGTTGCGTCCGCGCCTCGTACTTTCCCTCGAATGCGTGGCGTCCGCGCCCCTTACTTTCCCTCGTATGCGTTGCGTTCGTGCCCCGTACTTTCCCTCGTATGCGTTGCGTCCGTGCCCCGTACTATCCCTCGTATGAGTTACGCCCGCGCCACGTACTTTCCCTCGTATGCGTTGCGTCCGTGCCCCTTACTTTCCCTCGTATGCGTGGCGTCCGCGCCCCTTACTTTCCCTCGTATGCGTTGCGTCCGCGTCCCGTACTTTTCCTCGTACGCGTGGCGTCCGCGCCCCGTACTATCCCTCGTATGCGTTGCGTCCGTGCCCCGTACTTTCCCTCGAAAGCGTTGCGTACTTTCTATGTGTTGCAACAATGCGCGCACGAGGCTGTCCGCCTCATGTCAGTCAGCGTCATGTCTGCGCCCCTTCTGTTCTGTATGTTTTGTGTCGCGACTGTTCTATAAATTTTGTATGAAAGTAAATTATATGGACACCGTACTTGCATGTGTGGCCTGGGTTTAACGAATATTATTTAACTATCCTTACTACTTCAGGCATCGTAATTTTAAACGTTTGTTTAACCTTTTGACCGCCCCAGTCGGCACTGGCTGACAACTTATAGTCGTGCCACTGGCGCCACGAAGGCTATAGCCGACACAAATTTTATATTAAAAGATTATTATCTCGTATGAATTAATTTGTATTTTGCATAGCATAGCAAACATGTTTGGCGTATGGCGGTCAAAAGGCTAAGGAGTGTAACAAATTGTTATTTAATTTGGTTTAGGAAGCCCATATTTATAACAATGGCATTATTTTCAATTGAAACCTAATTCAAACTATCAACGGCGCTAGCTAATATAAAATCGGATGCTCGGATATTGTATCTTTTTGGTAGAGCATTTGGCAGTAGAAAAGATAAATATCTTAACCAAAATAAAAATAAAGTGAAAGCTATGTACCAAAGTTTTTTAACGTTTCGAGAATTTTTCTATCCTCCAGGATGTTTGATCCTGTGGACAGTTTTGGTTCAAAATGAGAACTGCTGATATAATATATACAAATAGACACAAAAAAACCTACTTCCGAGCTTATATGTACTTATAAACTGATTTGATTACTAAGTAGTATTTTAAATATATTGTTATTACTACAAGTTACATATCATATTAGCGGCTGTCTTGTCTTAACAACAGAAAATTAATTTTAATTGCTAGAATATAACATTGATGTTTTTATATTTTTTTACTCTTACTAAATATACCCGGCTCGAGCTTATCTACTTACAAACTGATTTAAAATACAGAGAAGTATTTTATTTGTCCTTATTACTAGTAAGTAAGAATGTTATTTAAAACGGTCTTTGCATAAAAATAGTAAGATAATTTTAATTGCTAGTATATAGCTTGGAGGTTTTTAGTTTCCACTTGCACACACTCCAATAAAAAATCAGGCATCAAATGAATGTTGATCTTAATACAACCGTGTTCCGATATAGTGCAACACTGTGTGCGCTTATTTAATCTGAGAATAATTATTCGAAAATATCGATTAATTTATAATGGTTTAGAGACACTGCTATTTTGGGATTTGGCATTTGTATTGAGGTTAAACTATGTTTTATATTTTTGTGGTAATACGGTATGTGTCGCGCCATAACTGAACACGGATGAAATTATAGCTCAACGAAGCGTTACATACATAAAGATGAGGGCCCTTTCTCCATCTACAAAATGTATCGACGAACGGTGAATTTGAAGATAATATAATATTGCAAGGGAGAATCGGATGGATACTAAATACGGCCTCAATACTTTATACATGTTATAATAACAGAAAGGTGTAGTCAAATTTTAAGGGGTTGTTTGGGACATCATCCTAGGCAACATTCACAATGAAACTGATTTGATCAGAGCAACTTTATTGTTCATTTCCCCTTAGAAGCAGCTGACTGCCCGCACCAAAATGTATTAAAAAGTGAAAAACAAGGTTGCTCTGTTGAAAGTTGTTCAGAATGCTGCCCCTGACAACTCCCTAAAATATTACCACACCTTTCTGTTACATCCTGTAGATAGATCAAATAAACTTACTACTAATTGTATAAGTATTTCATTTTTATTGTTGTACGCTTCATAGAGCGTAAATTTTTAGTCTCTTACAATCTAATAAAACTATTTCATTCTCGAGTTCGCCATCATAATTATAAAATTTATTCATACTTCATTCGATATTTTGCTAGCAGCAAATAGCCACATCGATTGTAAAGGCCATTTTTGGTCGAGATCGTATCGTTACACAAGTACCCTCTTCGGCTGATGGTGATAGTCGATCTACTCGATTTAGCTGTTTAGTGTACAGTACAGTAGCGATGCATCAGTTAAACATTAAAACTGGTTAACTGGTCATAAAAGATAAGGGATTCCTTGGAAAAGTTTGAAAAGTGACGGGAGAAGCGCTCATTTGTGGTCAAAGCCAGTGACATCAATATAAGCATTTAATTTGACTGGATCAAATAATTTAAAACATAATTAAATCTGACCGGGACTTCAGATGAATCGCTGAGGAGATCTGGGATAAAAGAAGCCAGGCCCTATATGAATAATCCATAGAAAATCCATTAAAGACGAAAAACCTTACGTTTTCCCTTACCATATTCTTAATCTCACTAGCCCAAACCACGATTGAACAGATGACCATTTTGTAACATGCGCAGTAACTTAAGCGAAGTACATGACCTTCTTCGTGACGGCGTGGACTGTGATCGCGCGCGCCATAGCGCCCGGCGTCCGGTCCTCGGAGCAGGCGGACTGGTGGCTTCCCTCACCCGAGTCGTGCTCTTTCTCTACCAGGTGGTACCTGCGTGGGAGTGGCACTTGAGTATTGGAGTGCTTGTAAGATGAACAAAATAGTAGATTATCTTTGGCATTCGTCTGATCTTTTTGCAATGACTTTTAGTACTCAATGCTAGGAAAGCGAGTCCAAAAATAATCGCTTCTTGATTTTTTATTTTTTTAAACCGGTTTGCCAGGAAACCCGGGAATGCAAAACTAATCGGATGCATAGTATGGAAGCGACTTTTTAAAAATATTTGATTTAAAAAAATATGGTTTTCCGGCTTTGTATAAGCACTGTGTTATATTCTCGTAGACAAATTTATTAAGGAGTTATGCAACGAGAAATAAATACACCGGAAAAAATATGCGAATTAAAATATGTCCGATTATAAAAACAAGATGAGAAAATTTGCTATTAAAAAACCTGCAATCGAAACCAAAAGCGATTAAACATTTTTTCCACTACATAAAAGTCGGACCAAGAAATTTTACAAGTTGAAACAAAGAAATCGCGGAAAAATGCGAATGCTGAAAGTCACTGCACGGGAAAAGGAATTAGCGGAAGCTGTCTAACAAATCCTAAATTCCAATATTGGATGTTACTGAATTTTAACAAGCAAGTTGGCATTCGTAAACATTTTGACCGCCATACATCAAATAAAAAATGTGTCACTCACACGCCGAACTTGTTTGCTATGCTATGCAAAAAACAACTTAATTCATTCGAGATAATGTATTTTCAATATAAAAATTATTATGTGTCGGCTATAGCCGTGGCGCCAGTGGTACGACTTTCAGTTTGCCGACTAGGGCGGTCAAAAGGTTAATAAGCAATAAAGAAAACACACACACATTGTTATCTGCCGAAAAAAATATTTTGACATTAAGTTATAACCTTCGTTTCCGTGTATTTCTCTCTTCCTTTCATTTACTTTATTACACATATCAAATAATTACATAACGAAACTAAATGTCTTATTTTGTTATTTCAAAGCAGAATTTAGACCAGTTTTTGATGAAATCTAGTGTATTTCTGTCTGTATATGGTAACCTATATCGAGTGATTATTTCGGAATGTCGCGATGTGATCGAGAGATATCTGTTTACTAAAAGCTCGTGTATAAAAACACACGGTATAGGCTTGAAATATCTTAGCGGAGAATGTAAAAAAAGCACTAGTGCGGTAATGTGCAGTGAAAAGCACTAGTGCGTAATAAGGTCAATCACCTAAATGCGTTGCTATGAAGAGTCTCTTTACGAGCAAGTGTGTTGAAAATAATAATTGAATTGGAGATTACCTGGCTCGGAAGGTGACAAGATGCGCATATTATGGCGGGAGCGGGGATCGACACGGAGCGAACGTGTGGCACAGCTGGTACGTGAGGCACTGCAGCTCGTCCGAGCCGAGGTGCCTCACCTACCAGAGCTCGTGTGGTGGGAGGTTGGCTACCTGGCTCGGAATGCGACGAGATGCGCGTAGTAGGCGGGAGCGGGGATCGACACGGAGCTGAACGTGTGGCACAGCTGGTACGTGAGGCACTGCAGCTCGTCCGAGCCGAGGTGCCTCACCTACCAGACCTCGTGTGGTGGGAGGTTGGCTACCTGGCTCGGAATGCGACGAGATGCGCGTAGTAGGCGGGAGCGGGGATCGACACGGAGCGCGTGCAGCGCACGTACGTGTGGCACAGCTGGTACGTGAGGCACTGCAGCTCGTCCGAGCCGAGGTGCCTCACCTACCAGAGCTCGTGTGGTGGGAGGTTGGCTACCTGGCTCGGAAGGCGACGAGATGCGCGTAGTAGGCGGGAGCGGGGATCGACACGGAGCGAACGTGTGGCACAGCTGGTACGTGAGGCACTGCAGCTCGTCCGAGCCGGGGTGCCTCACCTACCAGAGCTCGTGTGGTGGGAGGTTGGCTACCTGGCTCGGAAGGCGACGAGATGCGCGTAGTAGGCGGGAGCGGGGATCGACACGGAGCGCGTGCAGCGCACGTACGTGTGGCACAGCTGGTACGTGAGGCACTGCAGCTCGTCCGAGCCGAGGTGCCTCACCTACCAGAGCTCGTGTGGTGGGAGGTTGGCTACCTGGCTCGGAAGGCGACGAGATGCGCGTAGTAGGCGGGAGCGGGGATCGACACGGAGCGAACGTGTGGCACAGCTGGTACGTGAGGCACTGTAGCTCGTCCGAGCCGAGGTGCCTCACCTACCAGAGCTCGTGTGGTGGGAGGTTGGCTACCTGGCTCGGAAGGCGACGAGATGCGCGTAGTAGGCGGGAGCGGGGATCGACACGGAGCTGAACGTGTGGCACAGCTGGTACGTGAGGCACTGCAGCTCGTCCGAGCCGAGGTGCCTCACCTACCAGAGCTCGTGTGGTGGGAGGTTGGCTACCTGGCTCGGAAGGCGACGAGATGCGCGTAGTAGGCGGGAGCGGGGATCGACACGGAGCGCGTGCAGCGCACGTACGTGTGGCACAGCTGGTACGTGAGGCACTGCAGCTCGTCCGAGCCGAAGTGGTTGTCGTCCCAGAGCACGTGGTAATGCGAGGGCCGGGAGGTGCCCTGATAATAATAATAATAATAATAATAATACCTTGGACACTATTTACACACATTGATAAAGCCCCAAACTAGGATTCCCTGTATATTGGGTACTAGACAACGATACACATACTTATATAGATAAATATTATACTTTTTGTATTTTTTCACACCTTTCATTCGGAAAAGTAAGTTTTGCTCCACGACGAGAGGGAGCAAAATGCTACTTTTCTGTTCAAGCTACTTTTTTAATTTATTGATTGGCATACCTATTGAAGACAGATTAAAATAATCGAATATAATTATGAAATTACATTATCATCGAACAATATCATTAAAAACGAACATGTTTCAAGTTTAAACTTTAACAATGTTATACGAAAATTTATGAATTTTTCGTGAAATTAAAAAAATGTCAATAAATTATTTGTTTTACTGAAATCAAAACTATCGATGACTGTGTGATATAGTGAATATTGATATCCGAAACCATTGTAATATTCGATTCGATTATTTTTACACATTAGTAAACACACACAGTACACAGGAATATTTTATCTGTGGTGACTTTTCCCTAATCCTTCACAATACACCATTATAAAAAAAGGTTTTGTTTACGTTGTTCGATATATTGTAAAAGTGGTGAAAGTATAATTCAAAGTAGTTATTTAATTTTTTTAGAGCATTTCATTTAAATTTTCCTCATAGTCGGTGTGAAAAGTTGTATGTGTCACTCAGGAGCAAAATTATTTTCGTCATGAGCGTTAACGCTTGAATCCTTCGTTACGCTCAGGATTCTAACTTAGAATCCCTATCGTAGAATCCTTCCCTTCACTCTGGATTCAATGTACCGCCCTCGCCGTAAATACATCATTTTGCTCCCTTGTGACACAAATAACTATTCATAGTATCTCTGGTATATTTACTCTCATAATTTTCCGAGTTGGATCTGATGATAAAGAGCACAGACGGCCACCGGAACTGCTCAATACTAGGTATCCCACAGGTTGCAGTGTGATACTTAAATATGATTATTAAAGTAAAATATGCTTGTCCTAATGCTTAGGGTGAATTGGAGGTGATGCTGAAGTACCAGAAGAACTCCTCAACAACTTATCAACATTGGTATGTTTGCCGACAGTGTGGCAACCGACGGGAGACGTAATAAAAGGCTTGTCTCTACATGCTCAGTTAAAGTCTTGTCTCTTGATTGGAATACAATCCTAACTTATATACTAGGTTGGTACATGTTATTTATGACGTGCATAAGACATAGTACGTGATGAGATATTTCCGCATATCTGTAATCTGTGGCGGGCGTACGGGCCGGCACAGATACTCCCCAAAAAATAATATATTCTACAAGACGTGATGCTATTCGATATAGATATAGACACCGCGAGCGTTTTTTTGCGAGTTCAGCAGTTGCATGTTATGCTTCATAGACAATGTCAGCCCAGTTGCTTACTATTGAAATCACGTTTCTTGCGTGCAAGGTCAGGAATGTAGTTATGCTGTCTTGACTTTGCGCTCCTCGTCCAAAGTTGTTCTTGTAGGGGTTTGGGGCTATTTTGTTCTAAATTTATCATGGATGCGAGGTCGATTGCCTGGTGCTTGCTCCATCTTCTGCTCCTCGTATGGGGTTGATGTTGCACGTGACGTTGTACGATATTCTCAATGTCGTCTCTTTTTTCATAGACTGGGGTGCAGGGTCAGCGGTCATGGATAGGCCTCTCCATGTACTAGTCACTGTACTCTGTCATGACGAAGTGCTCGTTGAGATGACTGATGATGATGATGATGATGATTGCTTCTGGCTGTGGAACGTTTGTCTGTTCCGGAACGATGGAACAAAGCGTTGCTTGTTCTTTACTCTTCTCTATTCTTGGCTATATCGCCGTAATTTTTGATATTATGTTGTGGGGTGTCTTCATAACTCGCTATCAACCGATCATTGACCTGCGGTCTACAGTTGAGGTTATGAGGTTGCTGGTGGGCTGCGTATTTTCCACTGCTGCTTCGTTGGCTTAGGATATGCGACCGAAGGCAGGAACTATTTCACCGATATCTCGGCAACTCGATGATGCAGTCTTCTTGGCCCTAAGTCTCCATTGCGGAAACATTTTGAAAGGCGAATCCAGCCTATTTCTTCACTTCGATGAAGATTTTACCGAAGGTTGCTCGATGTTCACTGTCGGGGTCACCACTTTGCCGACAGTGTGGCAACCGACGGGAGACGTAATATAAGGCTTGTCACTACATGCTCAGTTAAAGTCATGTCTCTTGATTGGAATACAATCCTAACTTATATACTAGGTTGGTACATGTTATTAATGACGTGCATAAGACGTAGTACGTGATGAGATATTTCCGTATATCTGTAATCTGTGGCGGGCGTACGGGCCGGCACAGTATGGATCTAATGATGGGCTCAGCAGACAGCAGCACGTTAGAATTAGTAAATGACACGAAGTTCCTTGGAATAACTATTGGTAGCAAATTGCAGTGGAGACCCCACATAGATAAACTAGCTGGTAAATTAAGTTCTACGGCTTACGCTGTTAGGAACATCAGACAAAACACGGATGTGGCTACATCTAGGCTAGTATATTTTAGTTACTTTCATAGTGTGTAATGATGGGACTGTATGGGGTTAATCTAGCTCAATTATGTATTCCTGCTTATTAATTATAGTAATTTATAATTGTAATATTGTTATTAGTTAAGCACAAGCAATTTTTAAAAGCGATCTAAAAGTCAATCTGTGGGAGTTTCTTCGCCCTACTTCTCCTACAGTGGTCCAATGTAGAGAAGAGGCTAAAAATGACGTTTGCATGCATACATATGAGTATATGTAAATATCTAAGGTAATAAAGACATTTCTATCCTGCCGACTTTCTTAAGTCCTCCACTTCATTGTCCATACTCAGCTCTCCCATTATCTATCCTCTAAAAATTTACTGAATTCTGATACTACCCAAGGTTGTTCTACCTTGATGAATAGCTGAGAAAACACAAATATTTTAAAGCAAAAACATTCACCGTGGATGTTGACATAATTTTGACACTTTATAGATGTTTCTGGTTGTTTAGGATGTGTACATCTAATTGAGCAACTTGCTTGAGTCAGTGCCCTCACAAGCTAATGACGTTATCTCCAAAGCCAGAACCCACCTGGATGCCTTGATGGCTGCACAAGTAGAAGTCAAACTCGGTGGGGTGTGTGATCCCCAGGTCGACAGTCGTGCCGGCGGGAATGTTGCCGGACTTGCCCGATTGCTCCTTCTTGTCCGCGCAGAACAGGCGCGTGTGGTGACGCTTCTGGACCACTATGAACGTGATACCTGGCTTGTATTCCGCTTCCAGCTAAAAGAGTTAATATAAGGGAAAGTTAACATACATAACACAACAAAGTTAACACAAATACACAACACGCCAACTTAGCACCTCGCTTTGATGACGTTAAAGGGTCTGTTGACATTTTGAAATTGCCATTTGAGCAATTTAAAAAGCATGTTAAAGCGACTTTGTCGAAAAAGGGATATTACAATGTTCAAGGTTACTTAACTGATGGAACTGGGTTAATCTAGCTCAACTCAACACAGTCCTTGCTGTTAATAATTTTGTAATTATTTATTCGTGCTTATTAATCATAATAATTAATATTGTAATATTTGTATTAGTTAAGCACAACCAATTTTTAAGTGATCTAAAAATCAAACTGTGGGAGTTTCTACGCCCTCCTCTCCCACAGTGGTCCAATGTAGAGAAGGGGCAAAAAATGACGTTTGCTAAGTATATGTAAATATCTACAGTAATAAAGAACTTTGACTTTGACTTCTGTCGCTGTCCTACTGACGCGTCGAGAGCGAGAGCGAGCGAGAGATGGAGGGGAAATCACATTCCCCGCGGGTTCCTAGGTAACTTAAGCGTGTAGTAATAAAGACTATAGCATTTGAATCTGTGTAAGTTGATGGTCTTACCTTGATGCAAGCTTCCCTGACGGCAGTGAGTTCGTGTTGTAGCACATGTATGAACTGACCCTCAGAAATGCCATCCCGATACATAATGATCCGGTGGGGCTTGAACCCTCCCGTGCTCTTGTAGAACATTATCAACAGCTCCTGGACCATACTGCTCATCTCCTGGACAATCTCTTGTCTATAAGGGAAAAATACAAGTGAATAAATATTGCCATTCAAAGAGTAATAACAAACCAAAAAAGATAAGCAAATCTCAACTTACTTGTGGTAATGGAGACTAGCTCCAACGGGGGGAGCACTAAAGAAGAAGGAAACAAACTTTGGGGATATATTGTAACAATTCAGGACAAACAACAATGTCTATAAAATTCAGTATTGCGAGTAGCCTGAATTGGATTTTTATAGGACATTGTTTTTGTATAGAAACACTAACACCTTTCAATAACACAAACATTGCAAAATCATGAAAGAGGATGTGTGTAATTACCTGTGTTGCTGCACTCGGACCGTAGCGGCGTAGCGCGAGGGGTGCGCGTCCATGGAGCCCACGACGGCCGCGATCGAGGGCTTCTTGTTGTCGCCGGCGGGCGGGTGGGTCACGTCCACGCCCAGGAATATCACGGGCTCATTGAACACTTTGGGCCGGAGCGAGGGCACCAGAATCGAGTTGATTCCGCCCAGTTTCACATTGATCTTGAGACATAGGTTGCTGAGCGTCTGTGGCGAAGTTTTGTTCACGTTCTTGGCCTGCACGCACTGCGTGGCCATCCCCAGTACCGTGTCGCCCACCCGCTTCACCTCGGCTGGTTAGGGAGGAAGGTAATGTCTCTTGACAATACAGAATGTACATGTACCTCATGTACAGTAACAAGTGGGGGATCATAGCTTCTCGTATAAAGAGTCGGTCCATGGGATAGTCTTTGTAACACTATTCTTGTTTAAAGCTTGATGGATAATTTTATAAAGTTCATTTCAGGAGAGGTTCAATTTGAAAGCAAATGTGTCAAAAATACTATCAATCGATGAACTTGTAAGAAGTGCTTGCTCAAATAGAAGTTGTGGTTTTTATGCAGCAATCGGCAAAACAAAATTTAATATTTTTTATAACAACTTGCGCAACTTAGCAATTGTTAAATTTTTATTACGAAATAGCTCTAAGTGAACATGCACCACAGGGGGTTATTGGGGGGTAATCAGATCTACGAAGCCGAGAGTGCAAGTGGCGAATCATAATACTAAACCCGGATGTGTCAAATGACAATTATTAGATTATACGCATCAAGCGATATTTATACGAAGATTGCAATGATACCGACCAAATGCATTCAGAGTATTTTCGGACTGTTTCAAGATCTTCATCACAAGTTAATGGGAAGCCTGGACGCGAAAAGTCTTTTTTTTGTTCACAACATTCGAAAACTTCTCTTAATTCATGAGATACGTTTTGATTCAATCGCGCATGTAAACGTTAAAATGTACTTACCGCGTCAATTTGATACTAGGATATGAGAGAGGATGTTTTATGTTATGTAAATTGGACCAAATGGGAGAAGCTTGTTAAGAAGTTAGCACTGTCACTCGATAACACTTATAGCCGTTTGAAGCGATACAAACAACAATGATAATGACAGTATCAGTCGAGTGAACGTGCGGACTTAAGAGATTCATAATTAACAATTGCCAGAGACATGAGACCCAAAATTGTACCGAACAGAACATACCATACACTGGAGTCTTCCCTGGTAGTACGACTACTACAAGCTGCAACTGTACGAAGGTGGATTTGAGGTATTTGAACATGGGCTCGACTTGGTCGGGCCCAGTGGCGTACTTGCAGAAGCAAGGCTGCCCTATGATGGGCATCCCCGCATCGTTCGAGATCTTCTGAAGCTGCTGGGTGAAATTTCTGGAACGGTACGCGTGGGGTCATTGTCGCTGGGCCGAAATTATTCAACAGACCATAAAGTGTTCAAGCAAGTATGCATCCGATGATGCTGTGTTTCCAAGGAAATGTCAGCAGTAGCCATTTAGCCGAAATCAGCCAGAATATTTCTGAAGAAAAGCCACCGATATACAATGTCGCAAAATAAGCTCTGGATTCTCTGGAAGAGATATTTCAAGCGCAAAATGAGAATATGAAGGAAGAATAGCAAACACTAAGAGGAAGAGCTTACTTCAAGGCATCTTCTCGAACGTTCCGCTGCGGCGCGAAGCAGGCGATGGCCCACACGCGGATCTCGACGCCCATGAAGAACTGTTTGCCGCGCATGTCCCACACGCCCTGGTTGGGCAGCGCTTGCTGGTGGACAAATGGGAATATGTACAAGTTGTGAGTTAACGTTGAAGGGTCTGGTTAAAGACGGGACACATTTGAACGGACCAGCTCGCGGTCGGGCCCATTGGTGTAGTGTTTGTGAACTTGACCATAACGTTAGGCTATTTGAAGTTGCGGCGTTCGATCAGAAGACAAGAGGTGTAGGGGGGTCCTCATGATCGTGGTGTTATGGCCAAGGTGTATAATTTTGGTGCGGCCGGTCCGTACAAGCGCGGCGGGTCTTTCCTTGTAAAAAAAGTCGTTTACATATAATTTCGAGATGTGCGGAGCCGTGAAGTGCGTGCCGGTCCCATCTACTTCTTTAAGCAATGTCTGAAAGAATAATTACAGAATGGAACACTTGTTGTATCATTATTTACAAACAAATTGTTGCCAGATAAGTTTGATTGAGACCGGTGCCCGACATGTAGCAGCTCTTTTACCTCTACGAACTAGTTTATGGAGTAAAAAGCTATTATTTCAAGTTCGCTACAAATAAGTGTACCATACAATAATTAGGTACATATCTACAACTCGGCAAAGAGATAAAAGTCTAGTTATGTTTTTATGTGAAGGTTCAAACTACAACCTAATAATTAGGTCCTAATTCAATGAAACAGGCACCAAAAATCTAAATCAGCCCACTCATGTCATGACTCAACTGACTGGCACAAGTTACAAACTCTAAGGTTATACAAATCTGTTTATCGACTTATCAATGGCAACTGCCATAGTGAGCAAAGCATGCGAGAGGGCCAACCAAAACGAAAAGGGTAAGGAACAAGAGTAGAGCATCACATACCCTAAAACTTACTTCATTGAGGGATTCAAAAATTAAACTCTTGTATGAAACCCAACAATAAGGTAAATTTTAAGGTCCAAGACGTTTACCTGTCCCCCCAGGGAGGAGACTCTTCCTCCGTACTGCAGTTTCGGCGGAGGGAGCACGCGGCCTCGCACCTCCATCATGTTGTTAGAGATCGTCAGTCCGAACTCTTTCACGTACAGATCTGTGTTGAAGTTCGCCCGTCGGACTAGATTGTTGATCTCGCGCTCTCTGTTGGATACATGTATTTTTGTTGACAGATTTTTTTACCTTCTTGGCGTATGGGCGGAGTTCAGTCGGCAGACCTTCTGCCAGATGGTCCGATGACATAGCATAAAGTAAAGAGATTGCAATATAATCTAAATTTGTGGACGTGGGGATGGATTCTCAACAGCATATTACTTGGGCAGGCTGGCGACTATGACACGGTTATCATGAAAATTACTAAAACATTTGATGCCTGACTTGTAAATTATAGTATACAGTATACAAATTGTCACCTTTGTTTACAATCACGTTGGAGTACCTACCTAGCAAGACCGTAGCTTGACAGCGTAATAAGTAGGTTTGAGACATATATGTGGACATAATACCTACATCAGAATACGCTTACGATTTCTTGAATGACTAATAAATTAGCATTATTTTATTAGATGTTAATCACAATTACCTAAATTACTCAACATGTTTTGACTCATCAAGCAGGAATTGTATTTAAATGTAGCCCATTAATGTCCCCACCGAGGGGCACAGGCCTTTACCCTGATACGAGAAAGATTAAGCCATAATCCACCACGCTGGCTCAGTGCGGGTTGATGGAAGGGTTTGTACAATCACTAACACATAGCAATAGTAGCCGGGACCTATAGCTTAATGTGTCATCCGAAACACTGAACATCTGATACTAGTACTTAAGATAAATTATTTATCTCATTGGTATATGCATCTCCTGTGTGAGAAGCAAAAGCGAAACACATTAGACCACGGAGTTCTCTTATTGGACTTGTACTTACTTAGACCAATCTAATTAAAATGCAGTTTTGTCAGGGCATGAACAATGAAACAAGGTATAGTGGTTTTTGCTGACAGGTCGCATTTTTCAACTTTAACCAAAAGCACTATATGCATCCAGCATTAGTTCCAAACATACCTGTCAGGAGCAGAACGAGCGGTCGCCTTGATCATGGTAGATGTCTGCATGTCCGTCAGTTTCTTAATGCATCTCTGCCCAGGCACAATGTTGCACACCTCCAGAGGCAGGTATGTATGCTTGTGTTCCTGTCCCACTTGCAGACAAGGCAGGTGTGGGTACCGCAGCTTCATCTTGTATTTGTCGAGAAAGTATTTCGCGACAGTACATTCTACTGTTTGGCCATTTTCCAGCTGTAAGGGGAAACTGGAAGATACAGAGCAAGAGAATTTATAGTTTTATGGAGTGAATGGCAAATTGGGTCATTAGGAAACCCAAAATTAAATATGCATTACATCAAAGTTTATTGAGATTAAGTTAATATTGCCAATGAATTACTTATATGTTATATATGAGTCACTTACGATTGCATCTGTGCTGGTCTTCTTGTCACATTGCAAACTCTGTACTTCCGTTTCATGGTTCCGCAATGAGTGATTTCAATCTTGAGGCCCTTGATTTCTTTCGTGAATTTTACTCTTTGAGAGTCTGTGAGGGGTTTTCTCTGATCATTGATGTCCCTAATGTCAAGGACCTCACACATGAACTCTATAACTGGTTGGGCCTTGTAGAAGGCAGTTGCGGAAACTGAAAGGAATATTCAGCATCAGAAACAGAACAGACCAGGGGGTTACCAAAACGTCTTATGCCGATTCAGATTAGGAACCTAATTTGATCCGCAAAATTACCGTATTAGGTAAATAAAGCCCATTATGGCGAATTGCAATGGAAATGGTTGCCATGGTGATGTTCTTGTTTTGAACCTAATTTGAATCGGAAAAAGATTGTGGTAACCCCCCCGAACAGTCTGAATAAGCATGATGGATATGTTAGGGTCAAAGTGAATATTGGCGATTATAAATAATGACCAGTCCATATAAATAATGAGGAATGGTTGAGGTGAGAAAATTGACACTTTAAGTGGTCACTAATATATAATAACCACTGGCGATTGGCAAAAGCTGGAATTACACACTAAAAAAATTGATAAACAGGTAAACAATAAAGCATTTCGTAATTGATGCAATAGGAAATGCATTCTAAAAAAAACTTAAGAGGGGCATTGCCAACGCTCAGCCCCTGCCAGTTTTCTAACCTATAAGTTGCGGAAGGATGTTTAGGTCCATAATTTGATCAAAAAAGGAAGAGGCGGTCAAAAATCTCCTGTATGCAACCAAAGCATACAGGAGATTTTTGACCAAGTTAGGCAGTCATAATTTATAATAACTGGATTATTCACTTTGACCATAACAGAATTGGTTCATTTCAGAGAAAATCTATAAACATACCATCAATATTTAGCATCATTTTCCACTGGCTTGGTCTGACTGATTGATGAAAACCAAACCACACTTCTCGGCCTCCACCCAGTGGGTGGTAGTAGCCTTCTGGAGATGAGAAGAATGAACGTCCTACTGGAGTGTACATCATAGAGGGAAGATGCCTCATCACCACATCCAATGCGAGGATTGCATCATAAGGGATCTGGCGAGTACGGCCTTCTAGTGCCTCTTCCAATGCAAATAAGGAGACCTGGGAAATTGAATTATTTAGAACCATTCAAAAAAAGTGGTCTGACAATGAAAAATCAGACCAAAATAGCTGGATAACATACCTGGGCCACCCACTTGATTGCAACTCGGAAAACTCTGTCTTTCCCTTCTCCTGGTAATATTACTTCTAATTCTACTCTGTCATTGCCAATGGGCATGGGGTCTCTTGTGTACAGGTTATTTCTGCCATCAAACACCGGTTTTAGGGCACCAAATATCTTATTGTAACTGTGCACCATTGTCTCAACAATTTCTCTATTGACCTAAAATGTGAAAAATTATATGAGAACAGTTACAAGTAGAGAGATCCCAAGTCCATAAGTCCTTGATAATTATAGGCACCTAGGCAACGAAAAAGAACTTAAGGGGAGCTGACCTTTCTGGGACATTTATCAGGTTGTATGGTGACATCGTAATGATGCACAAATCCTCGGGGCATAGAGATCTGGAAGTGGTTCGCCCGCAGCATGATGGGGCGGCCCTCATGGCCGAGGTTGGGGCGACGCGGGCAGGTCAGCACGGGAAGGTCGGGCGGCGGCGGCACGCTCGGCGACACGAGCGCCAGGCTGCCGGCCGCCCCCGCACTCGCGGCGCCAGCTGCCGTCGCCGCCGTCGCCGTCGCCGCGCCCGCCGTCACACCCGCCGCGCCCGCAGCTGCCGCCGCGCCAGCCGCCGCCGCCGTCACACCCGCCGCGCCCGCGCTCACCCCGGTCACCGACCCCGCGCTGCTCGACGTCTCCCCCGCTGGAGCTGCACCACAAATATCGTGTCAACAATGCGGTCAAGCGTCCTGCTACCATTAGCTTCATTGAATATGCTGCACTCGAAAAAAGAGACGCACGATGCCATTGGTATCGATATTTAGGGCAGTCAAACAAAGGACATGGGTCGCGACGTAACTTTGAATTGGAACTCACCTTGACCAACGGGGTACATCTTAGAATAATATTGAAACAACAAAAGTCAAAAATATGTGAGATAACTCAATATTTCATTACAAAATAAAACACAATGTGTTAGAAATGGAGATGTGGATATTGTCCGTAATTTGACGTTCTGGGCATTAATTTTGAAGTTTATCTTTTTTAATTCCAGAGATAGTTACAAAAGTAGAGCGCTCAAATGTCTGAGCCACATTATAGAGCTACGGCAAAGGTTCATAGTGATGTTGCGAAAAGCAGACATATGTATAGAGGTACAGATATTTTTGCACCGAAAATCTCTGCAAAAGCCCAATAATGATGAACTGAACGCACACCGAGCGAGCCGGAAGGATCGAATTTTAGAATTCTATGAATGAAATCCTATGAAACCTCGCAAACATCTAAGCGTACGAGTAATGTGCCGGTCCGATCCGATTTATTAGAAAATCAGATCGAGACCATGGGATCTAGCTGATTTTCGGATCGGATGGAAGCATACGATCGACTAGCGGCTCGATCCGAAAATCTGAGAAATCAGATCGTAATGGTAGTATCGCATTATTTCCTATAAAAAAACTGTTTATATCTAGGAATTCTCTTATAATAATTGGTCTTAAATGGCTAAAAGCTTGGATAACTCTTGGAGATTACCTTACCTTCATGCGACCTTTTTTACTTCATGACCAAACCTACTTATGACCAGCCCTTATAAGATTTTAGTCTTTCATTTAAATTAAACTTTCATTCATATTGAGTCATAATGGACCGAGAGAGCTAAGCGAGCGAAGGGCTCCATTTCGACAAGATAGGAGGCCAATTGTGATTTCGTCTGTCTCCACAGTTTTCAAGCGATCCTCACAAAACTTGGCACACGTGTTCCTTGAATTAAAATATATTTTTTTGTCCAGAGCTTTTCTCAATTTTCCCCTTGGGGGGGGGAGTTATGACGTCATTAATTTTTTGTATGGTTTTTTGTTTTTTCTTTCTGAAACCTATCCTGTGGAGTATCAAATTAAAGGGCTTCATGAGCCGGTTCTAAAATATACTACAAGATTACCTTTCGGCCGCCTGTTTTCTAAAAATCCAAGAAATCTTTACAAAACATACCAAGTTTGGACTCCTCGAAGTATGAGACGGATTAGTAAAGAGGATCTATACAGACCATGAGAGTGAGTGAAATAGACTATAACTATTTTCGTGAAAAATCAGTAAGTTGTATTTTAAATCGCAAAATGTAGTTTACAAAGTTATTGGTGCGGCTACTTTACTACTTGATTTTGATTGAATCTAAAATAATAACTTAAAAAGTGGGTTCACAGTCCCCCCTGTTAGCGAGGTCTACTGCCCACAGGGCTACTAGTAACTACACATAACCACATCTTCATACAATTATTTTGCGAAATTCTTGTTAGATAAATAGGCGTGCGTCCAGCCGCGAGTGGGGCCTTGGGCGTTGATACGGATGGAGAGTTTTTATTGACAGGCTAGCCTATTTCTTCATCTACATTTTTAAATATGCCAAAAACAGATAGATATAGCAACAAAAGCTACGTTTAGCACAAAATAAGACACATAAGATACACAGCCATGATTCCGATTATCGATGGGCTCCTCGTTATTTTCTACAAAAAGTGGAAAATAATATAGCCTTTAGTTTCCTTCCACTTTTTGTAGAAAACAATAGTGTGTAGAAGGAACATACAACTAGACATGGTTACATTCTTTAAGCTCAAAGCCAAATACCAACCTATACGTATGTATACGGCGTACTGGGGCAAACATTCAGATGCCGTTAGCATTCAAATGTAGTTGCACTTTTGCCCGTGAGAGGCCTGTCTTTTCTTGAATGTTGTTTGTTTTTAGTTTTTTCTCTTCTCTTCTTGAGACCCTATTATATGGGATGGGAATCTACTTTATCGGCTCACAATAAATGTAGATTTCTTCAGTGCGGTCGATCCGTTCGCTATTTCCGTTGCAGATATATGCCTTCATCGTAATGTGGCCCACGGAATTAAAATAAAAGTGGCCATAGACAATTTAGAAATATTCGCATTTTTAAAGATGGATGAGATGAGTGCGATACAAAAGTAACTTTTATTTTATGATTTTAATACCAAAGTGTATCCGCAGCCGGCGCCGGCTTCCAAAATTTATGTGATTGGGAGCCAGCACATGGGTGGGTATGTTGGCAGCACTGCATCAACTCACAGACATATAGATAAAATAATAAGATACTGCATCAAGTGTCCGTCAATGTCAAAATGTTGAACGTCATGCGTGGGCTTGGTTGGTTTCAAATATCAGGGCAAAACACTGCGGTAGCTTATGTGAAGGGTAAATGGGGTGAGCGAAGCGAAGCCCCCTTTATCCTTCGTATTAGGTTGAACATGTAATAACAACTAAACATACTTAGTTTTAAATACCTAAGCTACTGCAGTGTTTACGTTACCGCAGTTGAACACATCAGAGAGCTTATGATATGTGTGTAGATAAACTATTGTATGTAACTGTACATAATTAGGCATTAAAACTCTCAAGTGATATTATTATGGAACTCGTCTTCGGCTCGTTTCATAAACCCACTCTCGAGTTTTAATGCCCTCAATAACAATCACATAAACTACACTAACAGTATTATATATTTATGTATCTATTGTTTTGTTTTGTCCTTTTTTTCTAGGTTCCGGAAATCCTCAGATTTTCACCGGAGAATCCTCAGTATCATTCCGTGCCATCGCCGATACTTTGACACTGGCAGAATCATCAAAACGATGAAAGCCATTAATTAGGAGAAAAGAAAAAAAAACTATTATTGACATTGTTGTGCAGAGAGTAAAATATACATGTTGTATATCTGACTCTTTTCGTAAACAAACTGTTTACTCATAAGGGTTCTCAACTTAGGGGTTTTTCGCCTAAATTTAGGGGGAAAAGATGTGTATTTTTTAGGGGCCTAATATTTTTAGAGGGATTATGAATATTCATTTTTTATACCGTTTTTGATGGGTTTAAAAAAGTGACAAAGAAATATTTCGTGATTTATGTTCAGATAAATTAGATAGCTTTTTTAACTTTCTCTATGGTTGAATCGTTGTTTTAGAAAATACGCATGAGTCCGCAGAAAGCAAAAAAACCTGCCATGGGCATGTCGGACTTCGCACATTTAGGGTTCCGTAGTACATTTAGAATATAAGCCAAAAAAATAAATTAGGAAGGTACTCACTTCACATACACCTGGTACACCTCGCCAAAATATCACTATCATTCTTCACCAGCAAATAATTACATTGTTTTTCATAGTGTTTGTATGAATGACAAAGTTATATTTGCGGTTTTGATAACCAGTGGTGTGTGAGATATCCTGGAGCCGGAAATGTCCCTTTTTCCGCATGTGTCAACATGCTTGGACCAGGATTTTATGAGTAGCTTCAATGTTGTGTTTGTTGCAACGTTCATTTTATTCCGATCTCTTTCTAATGTTAATATGCACATGAAAGAAAAGGCTAACTAATGAATGAATAATTTTATGTACTTAGTTCACTCATTGCCAATGTTACTCATTCAAAATACGCCATTGTCAGAGACGCAATTCGCCAGAGTTCACGCGCATTTCGGTGTTGAAAATAAATGTACGAGGACTATCTGTGTTTGAGTTAATTATAGTTCTAGACATGATAAGATAACGCATAAATAAATCCAAACTGTAAGGCCAAATCTTGCTTGTGTACTTAATTTTATTCAGAAAATTGTGTGTTGTACTTAATTTTATTCAGAAAATTGAGTACAACTTAGGGTGCTCCATATTGAATAATACATATTAGCTGTAATTAAACTGGAATAAAATGGGCTATTGGATGAAAGGAGTAAAGAATTCTAATGAGAATATTGTTCTAATAATAATTAACTTTAATTGATTCTCACTAGAATAGGAGAAATTCATAAAAATCTAAACATCGACGCCGAAAATTCCCTATGTGTCCTGGAGCAGGATTCACCGATACGAAGAAAGAAACAAAATGGCCGCCACTGCCAACTGGCTAAATGTTTTATATCTTAAAAACTGCTTGTTATGTTTTGTTCAAACCAATTTTCGTTGAAAGTGTTTATTAAGATACACAACATATATATTTTTTGCTTTTTTACTCTCTTACTTTAAAAGTTAGAAGGGGAGGACACACAATTTTTTCCACTTAGGAAGGGTCTGTCTCTTTAACAATTTACTGTGAGGCAATGTGGTCAGGAACCTCAACGTCATTTTTAAGACCTATCTATAGACACCCCACACATATAGGTTTTATGAAAAAAAACTTTTTGGTTTCAGTTCCATGTATAAGGACTAAGGAGCCTCCATTGTTATTTTATTTTTTGTATAAAAATCGTAAAGCGGTTCACAGAATACATCTACATACCAAGTTTCAACAGTGAAGTTTTGATAGTTTCGGAATAAAGTTGCTGTGACATAAGGACAGACAGATATGATAAAACTATAAGGGTTCCTTGATTCTTTACGGAACCCTAAAAAAACACATGCTATTTCTATATGCTCACGGCCTCGAGTATTACGTTAGTTAGACTCTGTAAAATATAGCATGATAGCTGTGACAGTTATCAGAATGACATGACTAGAACCGAGAATAATAATGATCGATATTTCGACTACTTATATGTAACTGAATGTTTCAATGAAATCAAATAAAATGTACTTGTAACACGTGTTTTTATTCTTGTAATAAAGGCGAAACTTAAAAGTACTTCCGAAGAAACAGATTGTTTTTTCGACCTTCTTAATATTTTAGTATGAATAAAGACTACTCTTTTGGGGGTTTTTACAATGACATTTAGGCATTTTAGGGGGATTTTGACTTTGGTTATGGGAAAAATATTTAAGAAGTTGGCAACCTCATACTCATCGATTTTCTTCCCGAAATTTCTGACGAAAATATTATGTCCATTCCCTACAGCGGTACATTACGAAGATCAGGAGGAGTTGTTTCTGCGATAGGAAAGCAGTTACGAGGAGTCAACCTAAAGGCTGCGAAGAGAATCACAGTAAAATTCGACCCCTTTAGCGAGAACGTTAAACACACACGGTAAGTGGATTCCTCTTCTATGGAATATTCCTGGGAATTAAAATAACTTGACCCAGGTCATATCTACGCCTCAGGATGCGTGGCTATTAGTCAGTATTTGAGGTTAGATTTATTAACCTACTTTACCTATGTATTCGTTTTGTTCACAGAGACTTTTTACACCTGATCAGTTCACCAAAAATCGCTATCACAAACATCAACTGCTCCCTAAAAACAGAGATTGTTTGTGACCGCAGTGAGCCTATAGTTAACATCTCAATTTTGCCTTCAATTGCAGGTACCTAACTGATTTTCTCATTTTTTTTTATCAAACTGGTGCATATTCACATTCTTTAGGTATTGCACATTAATGCAAGCATATATGTGCTTCTATTCTTGATATATCTTTAAATGCTGCATTTGTCAACAATGTTTACATTAATGGTGTTGAAATTACATGATAATTCCATTTTGCAGAAACTGCCAAAGTCAAGGACATCACATTTAAAGCAGGAAACCTCACATGCCTAGAGCTTCTACAACTTTTAAACAAGCATGTCTCAAAGCTAGCTCCTTTGGAACAGCCCGCTTCTACTATTCAGACTAAGTCAGAGAAGAAAAGTAAGAAGAAGTAAGAATGACTCGCAAAGGGAACTTGCGTGTTGTTGAGGAGCTCTACAGCCAAATACCAGCATTCACTGATGTGTTCTCTGAGGACTCATTCTATGTATTTGTTGTGTGCTTTGTAATTTCTACATTTGTTGTGGTTTTCTTTTTGTCTAGGTTCATCACCATAAAGCCTGTAGAATAGAATATTAATTATATTGAATATATAATAAAATGTACTGTTAAAGAAAGTTGCAAATGTTTATTAACTCCAGGACCCAAATTCTTAGCATTACCTACATATAATTTTGATAAATAAGTATTCAGAGTAATCATCAATTCTCATAAACATTTGCAAGTTGTAAAACATGGCCAATAAACAACACTTCCCATAAAACAAAAACTTGGTTTGGTAGATTAGTCTTTATAAATTTCTCAGCATTCTGTTATCTATCATACCTAAGTGTGGGCCTGTAGGTATATAATGAAAAACAAAGATCAGTTTTATAAATATGTAAATTTAATATTTTAATAATACAAAATTGTATGGTGAACTCCCATGGAATCAGTAAACTTTGCAACGGAGAACTTGAATGAAAGCAGATGGTTTAGAATTCTTGAGCTCCCCAGCGAATCTGGAAGAAAGGAAAAAATTACAATATTATTGTGTACTGACTACTCAACAGTTGTAGGCAAGTGCCAGGAATCGAAATATAGTAGGTCAACCCTCTTTTTAATATGGGAGATAATACATTACTGCCAAATTGTTTCTCTGCACTACTCTTAGCTACTGGTACAGCGACAGCGGCCGAGCACCATCATATTGAATCAATCTCCACATTATTAAGTAGTTCATATAATAAATTAGACGGCTACTCACATCCTGGTTGCGTGCCTTATGCTTCCTCTCTACCAGCGACGTGAGGGCCTCCGAGCGCACCGCCAGCGAGTCGATCCTCTCCACCAGCTGCTGGTAGGGCGAGAGCGGCTGCGCGCCCATGACCACGTGGCCGAGCTTGGAGTCGATCTTGGCGTCGAGGCGCGCGTTGCGTATGAGGTTCACGATCCAGCACTCCGCCTCGTCCGGCTGCATGTTCAGATTCTCGGCGAGCATGCTGCAAATAACAATCAATCAACAACAAATACAAATAACAATTAGGCGAGAAAAGCGAGCCTGCCACTATACCACCATCCAGCACACCTTGTAGTACACTTTATGAAGAAACTTTTACTTTGTCATTTGGCCATCATCATTTCTTTCATGGTTAGTTTTTGCGAATATCATTGAAATCTTATTTTCTAAATAAACTCGAAAAATAAAACAACATAAATTGTGTGGACTGCAGTTATTGTACTGAATCCTAATCGGTGTATTTGCGATAGGGAATCTCGCAGGCGCTACAGTACAATATTTTCAGTTCATGTTTGATTACAACTTAGCCAAGAGCGGCGGTGTCGTTCTCAAATTTGAACAATCAATGAAGATGTAAGAGGCCCAATGATGATGAATAAAACCCTTTCGGACCACAAAGTTGAATTCCTATAATGTTGAATTCACAAAATGTTGTATTCCTATAATGTTGAATTCTTAAAATGTTGAATTCCTATAATGTTGAATCCTAAAATGTTGAATTCCTATAATGTTGAATACATAGGAACACACATACATACATACATAACGGTGAAAAATATAACCCTCCCTTAGGGCTTCACCGCAAATCTGTACAATACATTTCGGACCACAAAGTTGAATTCCTTGGGAAATGAAACCTTTTTGCAACTGACTGAACACGTTGAAAACAAAGTATTTGGTAGTGACTTAAATAAAATCTCTTTTCATTACAATACTTCACTGATATCATTGAAACCACTTTGCACATGATATGTAAATACCTGGCCACTTGTGATATGATGACAAGTGATTGTCATTATCCTTTACTATATCAATGAAACCACTTTGCACATGATATGTAAATACCTGGCCACTTGTGATATGATGACAAGAGATTGTCATTATCCTTTACTATTGTCAGTCGAGTTTATGATATTTTTTTTTTTTAAAGAGTAAAATCTTATATAATTAAAATGAATCCATTCAAAGTTATTGCGTCTTCTAAAAAGAAAAAATAAAGGATCTCGTAATAATAAACGGGAAGTACACAATAACTAAAGACGGTAAGACGAATCATGATGGTAGTACGCGGTGGAAATACACACACCCTGAAACATGTACAGCTACCGTTACCTTAAACGCCGACAAAACAAAATGAATTCGTGAAACTACTCATAAGTGCGAAATTGATCAGAATAAAGTCAAAATTTCCGAACTTTTAAATGCGTAGAAAAGTGAAAAATCCACAAAATACTAGGAATATATAAATTCACAAGAGTCGATTTCTGTATTAGTTCTGACCTGTTGTCCATCCGTGTACTCCTAGTACTTTTTCATAAAACATAAGGCATTGTGAGGTGGGTTGGCAAAGATGGGGCTATGAGAAAACGGGGCTAGCTAAATCTTGGTCAAACCAGAAGAAGAACCGAAAAAGAACACAGTTCAACATGTAGGGATGCAACATTATAGGAATTGAAAATTCAACATTACAGGAATTGTAAATTCAACAATATAGGAATTGAAAATTCAACATTATAGGAATTGCAAATTTAACAATAAAGGAATTCAACATTTTGGGTTTCAACATTATAGGAATTCAACGTTTTGTGAATTCAACATTATAGGAATTCAACTTTGTGGTCCGAAAGGAATAAAACATATTTCAACAACTACCCTACAGTGCCCGGACACATAATAGAACTTTAAAAATATTGTGCATCAAAAATAATCGTATCACCACCATCGCTGTATAATTTTCAATCATGATCACATCTCCATCTTGCTAAGCCTAAATTGATCCTCTGATGGGCATAGGGTTTTTCTCTAGAGCGCCAATACTCGCGGTCCTGTACTTGGCGCATCCTACGTCCAACCGTCGATGGAATAACTGCAGGACAATACTTTAGAATCCTCAACATTAGTAGCATGCAGTGGCCTATATAAAATCTACAAATAGAATACTACAAAAAGATGTTGTTAAAATCATAAAAAAATACATCAGATTTGTAGTACAAATTATAAAGTGTAGTTTTGGCCATATCGTAAAATTTATGATTCATGATGTGCATGGCTGACCGTTTCATGATGGCCGGGCATTTCATGAAATGGTTATTATTCAGGAAAAAACGTATTTTTAAAAGCATTTTTATTGAGCACAAAATGTGTATTTTGTATTATACATGTCCCACTAACACAAAGACTATTTTAAACTAAGTTACCGCAGTGTTCAGCCCTTAAATATTTCTTTGTTCAATGATACTTCACGATTGGCTACACCCATGTCATAAACCCTCTATAATGCGTTAAAAAACCGCAAATTACGACAAATATTATTATTATTGCTTCATAATAAATTACATAGAATTCGATTTTCTTCATTTAATTTTCGAACATCTCTGAAAACAAATCAATTTGATTTGACCTCAATTCTCATATCGGTTGAGATGACGTTCTTTTCGAAATTAAATGTCAATGCCGCAATGCCGGTCCTAACATGCCGTGACTGAACACATCAGCTTATAATATGTGTTTAGATAACGCAGTGTTTGTAACTGTTCATAATTAGGCATTAAAACACTCGAATTACGTTATTATGAAACTCGCCTGCCGACTCGTTTGATAAACCCACACTCGTATTTTAATGCCTCCTATTACGTAACAGTCACAAAAAACTACTATCACGACATATATAAAGCGTTATATTATGTGTTAAAGGCTGTAAACGAGGCTCAGTATTAGTCACAAACAGGCTTAGTCATTGCACCATAATACGCAGAATTTTCATCTAAGATTGGTTGGTACTCACCCTATGCTGATGACTTGATGGATCCTGCAGAAGGTCTCGAAGATCATCAGCCTCGCGTTCTCCACGAACTCCTCGAGGCACGCGATGAGGAAGAAGTCCGTGAGCAGCACCGACTGGCACTGGTTGAGCTTGCGGCGCGCCGCCTCAAAGTCGAAGTTCACGTAGAGGTGCTCGATGAACTCCGTGATGGGGTCCCTACAACATTAACGTTTATATGTAAACAAGCACATACATAGCTTCTGATCTCACACTAGGATACCATGTGTCGTGGGAACCAGAAACAGCGACGTCACACACATATAAACATCCAAGACCTGGGGATTAGTTTTCTTTCTCCCCAGCCTGCAGATGCATATTAAACTTGATGAACATCAATTTCTTAATTAATGGTGGTCTAACAACTGTATTAATTTCGCCATTTGGACAGTTTCTCCTCGGAAGAACCTGGAAATTTTTGTGTTCATTTATTGCTACTTAGCACTAGTTACGGTGACCGTGCCGGGCTGTGGGATACAAGTACTTCCTGCGGACATGCGCAACTATTACCCCCTTCATTATCATCGTAAGTACTCTAGCATTGCATCTGATATCAGATGATTTAAGCAGCGCGGCGTCCAATAGAGATCGGAAGACACGGCTTATGCTTATCAAAACAAACATATACTTCGGGCTAGCGGCCGACCCGACAGCCGGAAGAAGGTACAGATGTAGTGAATAATCCTTTCCTATCGGCAAAACTCGGAACAACGATAACACCCGAATGGTGCCGATGTGTCTATGAATTACTGTATTATTAAATTACGTGTAGGTATCAAATAAATCGCATACTTTATTTATCAATGTCAACGTTGTCTCGATGGGTACTGAGTGCGAGTGAAATAGTAAGACAAAAACGAACATTTCCGAGAAAATACGAAAGGAAAGGATTATTCACTATATATAAATCACTTTATTGCCCGTAACAACACACATTTACAGGAAAGCGAGACCCATATTGTCAGGTACAATAATCACTCATTTCTTGGCAACGACACTACCAGCCGCACTACCAGTAGTGTCGTTTACAATTAACGACACTACCAAGTTTATTTTGCGTTAAAATGTACAGTCAGCACAGCATAGTACTGATATTTAGGCTTCTTCTATTCCAACCTGTTTCTTGATAGCTAACTGGTTTATTTTTTTTCAAATAGTTACTTTACTTTGATGAATGGAACAAACAGCACCCAATGGGTAACATGACAATATACTCTGCCTGCCTGATTACATTTTCGTATTGTAAAAACCAAGTAAGAATAGTTTAGCCAATAAGTAACAGGAGTACAAGGCTTGTTGGAGGTTGAGTGTATATATCCTACGCGCAACAGACTTTGCGGGCGATCAATTTTTTATTTTTTTTATGTTATCGTAGTTTATCTATACTTAACATTCGTCACATTTGTCTACACAATACCTCCTAACAAGCCATGTACTCCTGGTACTTATTGGCAAAACTTATTACTTTGAGATCATCAAATTTGCAACAAAATGATAAAGTAAAAATTCCTGCTTAATAAGTAATTTATATTCTGAATTTCCACACTCAACTTATCGAATATCCATAAAACATAAATTAATACGTTCTCTACTTCGTAACATTCTCTTAAAATATTAATGGCTATGTATTTGGAGCAGTTCCTTTTTGATTTTACTCAGGTTTCTAATGAAATATAGAGCTGTTATATCGTTGTTTTCCATTTTTTTTTCCAATGTTTTTCCCTTCTGTATCTGGCATTGAAAATCACATATATTCTTCGCCTTCTATTTCCTTCAAATATGTCCTGTTTCGATTTAAGACTTTGCCAATTAGTTATGTTGTACTACAGTAGAGAACGTTAATTTTGGTTTTTAATATAATAAAAAAATATACTGAACTATGCTGTGCTGACTGTACATTTTAACGCAAAATAAACTTGGTAGTGTCGTTAATTGTAAACGACACTACTGGTAGTGCGGCTGGTAGTGTCGTTGCCAAGAAATGAACTGAACACAAAATAAAAACAAAAAATCATTTTAACAAAACACACAAAGAAACAACATGCATTGCAACCAGAGAGAAGGCCCTGGCTTAGCATAATGTCATCATTAGAAGGTCGCAATGTCGTATTGCTGGATGCGGTTTGCACAGGACCGCGAAGACTGGCGCTTTACAGAAGAGGCCTGTATCCTGATGATGATGTGTACCTGTACGTGTAAGCCTCCTGCTGGATCACTTTGACGAGGTCCTTGAGCGCGTTCCTGCGCGATCTGTTAATGATGACCGCCGTGGCCAGGTAGCGCAGAATGTGCGGGCACATCGTCTGGATGGCGTTCAGGTACCTGAGGGTAAGTCGAACACTCTATTACCTACTAACAGGTTGGATTGAAACAGACAAACACAACAAATGAAGCAAAGTGACACTCATTTCCCATACGTACTGGGTGGCAAACAGGGTTGTGAAGTTTTTGTAGGATTGAACACTTTCTTTTAAGAAGCGAAATGCGATACATCAGTAAAACTAATAAAGTACTACAGTATCTGTGGTCACACAGACTAACCGTCCGGCTTATGCTTAGTAGGGAAATAAATATTACCGTAAATTACGCACGGATGTATTACCAAAAAAGTTACTAGAATTTAGCTCTCCTCCCTTCCAATTCCCATTTCGACACTTAGGGCCAGTACTAGGATTCCTTCGCTTCCATACTTTGCAATGTTACACGACATGAAGAGTGTTTTGCTGATACTTACAAAGGTTTGTACAGAAACATCTCGATAATAAGGTCGCGCCCCTTCACGTGGTTGAAGAACACAAACAGCGACCAGTGCACCAGCCAAGTGCGCTGCTGCAGCGCCTGGGTGGAGGAACAGCAAGATTATTAATTCACTCAACATCACCACTAGGTATATTGGTATCGTCCTATGGCACAGTTTGACAAGAATTCAGTTCAAGTGCAAGCGAGACCTGAGAAATGCGATTGTGTGAGTGATACCAGGGTGACGTCACGTGCAGGGCGGGGGGACGATTGTGTGCGTGCCGCCACAGCCGGGCGGCGATGTGTGTAGGTGTGTCTACTGTCCACACCAGTGCGTACACAACCGTAATTCTCAGTTCTCGCCTTCTTGCCGTAACACTACAGCTTGTCAAATTCGTAGGTAGCACTCCCATGGTCTGCGGGCGACGGGCACGAAAAATGCGGGGGCTACGAGGGCGGGGAAGGAGAGCGCGGGCGGCGGGGCGTAGTAGGAACCAGCCGCGCTCTACTTTCTCGCCCGCTGACCATGGGAGTGCTACGTACGAATTTGACAAGCTATAGTCACATTTGTGCACCTTGCCCCGGAATGCAATAAGCTTAGAGCGCCGTAATGACGTCACACATCTTTATACAGATCAGTGTAGGAAGCCGAAATATATATACATATATATATATTAATATAAGGCCATTTTAAAGAAGTAAAAGTTTACCCGCTAGAAGTAAACGTGACGTCACTTAGAGAAGTAATGGGATAATTTTATTTGCCTCCCACAAAAAAAAGTGGCAGAGGAGTCAACCAAAGAGTGCCAACTAAATGTCAAACAAACATCACGCACGTCACTCACGTCAGTCCTAACCTGACTACAATGAAATTATTGATTATTATCGTGATATGGATATTACTACAATCACGAGAGATCACTCATATATAAAATAAATGTTTATTTCTTTCTTTCTCATAGATCACCGTCTTTACAGGGAATAGATTGACGTTTCATTTTTTATTTTTTTTGTAAGTAAGACGGGCAGGTAAAGGCTTTTGTTATACATTTTAAATTAAATATACCTATTTATTAATCTGATAAATAGAAATTGTACAGAAGACATATTTCTCGAAATGGTTTTGAGATTTCCGTTCCAGCTTCCAGTCCAGAAAGTTAGGAACCCAATTCTTGAAATATTCTGCATTCACTTGACGACACCATTCCTCTCGCAGACCTTCTAGAATTGGTACGAATAACAAATCCGGGTTATCACTGCTTTTTGAACATGACGGGGTGAAACACTCTTTGCTTCCCATTATGAAACGCAATAAGATTTTTTAAATCAAATCACAATAAAATCAATAAATTCGTTTTAGTTAGGTTGGGACTGACGTGATGTTTGTTTGACAGTTGACTTCACTCATATCATGTCATGTCATATCACCTTGTGGTTGACAAGACTGCCACTTTTTATTGTGGTAGGCAAAGAAATTTATCCCATTACGTCTCTAGTGGCGTCACGTTTAATTTTGGCGGGTACAAATTTAGCTTTGTTTTTTAAATAGAAGCAATGAATAAAATCCAAAAATATTTTAATAAACTTCTTAAAATGGTCTATTTTCAAAATAAATTATTAAAAAAATATACAATCCGAAAAATGCATGGCCAATTGTATAGGCAGGTGGAAGTAAATTAGTAATAACATACCAAGAAAGTAATCACAACTGCGTTACTAGCAGTTGTGATTACCTTCTTGGTATGTTATAAAGACCGGAGTTTCAACGATAACTAAGAGACCCATATGAGGGCGGAACGAACGCCGCCACCTTGACCAGCCGTAACAGCCGGCGTGAGTGAACCCGGTCGGAGAGCACCAGCGTCATCATCATCATCAGAGCGGCGGGCGATCGTCACCTGCATGTTGTCGGTGGTGGCGTTACCTGTATGTTGTTGCTAGCGCCCCCCACTCTGTTGTAGATGAACTCGCGCAGCTTGGTGAGGACGTCGAGCGCGCCGTCCCAGTTACCTCAGGTAAGTTACCTGCATGTTGTTGCTAGCGCCGCCCGCTCTGTTGTAGATGAACTCGCGCAGCTTGGTGAGGTCGTCGAGCGCGCCGTCCCAGTTACCTGCATGTTGTTGGTGGTGGCGCCGCCCGCGCCGTTGTCGATGAACTCGCGCAGCTTGGTGAGGTCGTCGAGCGCGCCGTCCCAGTTACCTGCATGTTGTTGGTGGTGGCGCCGCCCGCTCTGTTGTAGATGAACTCGCGCAGCTTGGTGAGGTCGTCGAGCGCGCCGTCCCAGTTACCTGCATGTTGTTGGTGGTGGCGCCGCCCGCGCCGTTGTCGATGAAATCGCGCAGCTTGGTGAGGTCGTCGAGCGCGCCGTCCCAGTTACCTGCATGTTGATGCTTACGCCGCCCGCTCTGTTGTAGATGAACTCGCGCAGCTTGGTGAGGACGTCGAGCGCGCCGTCCCAGTTACCTGCATGTTGTTGCTTACGCCGCCCGTTCTGTTGTAGATGAACTCGCGCAGCTTGGTGAGGTCGTCGGGCGCACTGTCCCAGTTACATGCATGTTGTTGTTTACGCCGCCCGCTCTGTTGTAGATGAACTCGCGCAGCTTGGTGAGGACGTCGAGCGCGCCGTCCCAGTTACCTGCATGTTGTTGCTTACGCCTCCCGCTCTGTTGTAGATGAACTCGCGCAGCTTGGTGAGGTCGTCGAGCGCACCGTCCCAGTTACCTCCATGTTGTTGGTTGTGGCGCAGCCCGCGCCGTTGTCGATGAACTCGCGCAGCTTGGTGAGGTCGTCGAGCGCGCCGTCCCAGTTACCTGCATGTTGTTGCTAGCGCCGCCCGCTCTGTTGTAGATGAACTCGCGCAGCTTGGTGAGGTCGTCGAGCGCGCCGTCCCAATTACCTGCATGTTGTTGCTTACGCCGCCCGCTCTGTTGTAGATGAACTCGCGCAGCTTGGTTAGGTCGTCGGGCGCACTGTCCCAGTTACCTGCATGTTGTTGCTTACGCCGCCCGCTCTGTTGTAGATGAACTCGCGCAGCTTGGTGAGTACGTCGAGCGCGCCGTCCCAGTTACCTGCATGTTGTTGCTAGCGCCGCCCGCTCTGTTGTAGATGAACTCGCGCAGCTTGGTGAGGTCGTCGACCGCGCCGTCCTAGTTACCTGCATGTTGTTGGTGGTGGCGCCGCCCGCGCCGTTGTCGATGAACTCGCGTAACTTGGTGAGGTCGTCGAGCGCGCCGTCCCAGTTACCTGCATGTTGTTGGTGGTGGCGCCGCCCGCGCCGTTGTCGATGAACTCGCGTAACTTGGTGAGGTCGTCGAGCGCGCCGTCCCAGTTCTGCACCAGGATCTCGCTTGCCAGCTTGCCCCACAGTACCGGTAGGTAGTTCTGACAAGTAACATTATCATAAGGTCTCAAAAAGAATCCTATTACGTGCAGTTTCAAAAAGCTGAGGGCTGAGGGTAGTTGTAAAATAAATCTTAAATTTTGGCAAATTGGCAAAATTGGCAATTGTTGAAAAGTTACTGAAATAATACAAATCTCAATTTGATGTTCTAAACTGAAGGGGTTAACTGGAGAACTTAATGTGAGTATAACGTTTATTTTTTCAAAGTAATTGTTCATTTTTGTTACAGAACTGTTGAAAAGTTATGAAATGAGATTTTATGTTGTCAGCTGGTTGTTTTTATTTTATTTACTTATTTAATAAACATTTTCTAAAGTAATTTAACCTACTACATTTAGTTTCAATAAAAGCATCCCTTATACCTACCTAGTTAAATTCAAAAGATATATTTCCTATATTGCAATTTAAGTACAGAAAACCACACAAATCTATGCTTTCCCCTAATTGTTCCAAATATAGCCATATTAGTTGATGATTGTTTAAAAGGAACTGTGAGCCAGTTTCCAAATAGGCCTTAGGTGGCGACATCACAATTATCGTGATAAATGTTTAAATTCGATTATCAAAATTTTTACTCAAAGTAACACTGAGGAATGCAATATTATCAAAGGTCATTATGCGTTCTGATGTTCCAAATATCACCGGACCTCCCAAAGTTAGAACAGGATCAGATAAACTAGAAAAAGGCCACATCATACGTCAGCTCTTAAATAACCCCAATGCGGCAATATTTGGAAAACCAGTTTAAAAAAATATATTGCATTAAATACCAATGCAATTTACCCAAGGAGATCGGTGAGATATAACCAGAAAAAAATTGTGTCGGTGCAACGAGTTGTTATTTCTTGCGTAATATAGTTTTTTCTACTAAAAATGTGCCAGATATCCCCAATTTACGGTATAAAAGTTTTCTCACGATGTTTTCCATAAGCGTTAGCATGTCCACATATTGTACGTACTAATAACGGATTAACACTAGTGGTTCTGTGAGAACAGTAGACCTAGCAAGCCCTTCGACATTACATACTGAAAAATATTGTCATGACTGACGGACAAAAGGCGGACGGAAGAAAGTCCATTTGTAAATTGAATTTCAGGTGGACTTTTTGAGCAAAATAGGAGTATAAGTTTTGGCGATTACTCGCGTTTCCTTGGTCCTAGGAAAGGTCAAATCTGATGTCTACTGGTTCTTCTCGTGAAGGCGGGGAGAACTGCGTACTCTGATTTTATATAATTTTTCCGAAATAAAATTCAAAACTGAAATCCGCTATATCGCCTTTGCTACAGCAAGCTCTCCCCCGTCACACCCCCAACCACTTAAAGTTGATCGGATGAACAACTGGAATTATTATATATAAAATAACCCGACTGCATCTTATTTCAATACCACATACAAAATTATGAATGCACTCGGTTACGTATATGGAGTATAAAAGTAGCCGCACCAATAACTTTGTAATGCCGTTTTAAAAAAAAACTAAAAACTGACTCGACAAAGAAATCTATATAATCATCAAACCTGCTCACCAAATTTCACGAGAATCGGTTGAGAAATACGACCTGTAGGCGAGAACAGACAGACAGAAGGACAAACGCATTTTTGGTCAATCTCGAAACTGGAAGCTTCGCTCGCTCGGTCGATTACTGTTATATAATGTTAGTCCGTTATTAGGCGTGCTATTTATTAAATAAATTAAGCAGGCTGCTGGCTGGCGATTTGATTCCGCGATGCCCAACTTGTTGTATTTTCTGTGTTCTGCTTTGAGTCATACATATCTCCTTAGCTGCGGCGATGGGCTAGCCCCCTGTCACGGAAAATGGAGCAGTGAAAACTTGGCAAACGGGGGCGCATCTGTGACGGCCTTTGCCACCTTGCGGTTCGAGTCTTTCCCTCCCGAGCGAGAGGTCCCGGGTTCGAACCCCGGCTGGGGAGAAAGAAAAAATCCCCAGGTCTTGGATGTTTCTATAAGTGTGACGTCGCTGTTTCTGGTTCCCACGACGACACAGGCTATCCTAGTGTGGGGCCAGAAGCAATGTATGTGCCTATAAAATAATTGTTTAAAAGTTCAGTAGTCTAGTCGCTCTGTTTTTTTTTTTCCGTCTTTATCCCTAAGGAAAGGCAATAGCAATCAAAGCCGTACAGCCATGTCTTCAGTGTTTACATCTTCTTATTCCGTTTCCGAGGTTTCGAAAGGCCGAAGCCAGGTCTTCCGTATTTCTTGTTTTTAAGGCCGAAGCCGAGTCTTCCGTAGTTTTGTTCTTTAAGGCCGAAGCCAGGTCTTCCGTTCGCTCTGAATAACCTAAAACTTCATCCACTTTTTAAACACTAGGGATGTTACCAAAATAATCTGAAAGAATCGAAATTGAAAAAATGTCAAAAACTATCCAAATTTGCTGGATCCAATTCACAAATGTTTGAACAGTGCATCGATTCATTTGATTAATCGATGTTTTAAGCTCACCCTCACTAACAGGCTAAAGACTGACACCCGTCAAACTTCTTGTTATCTTTTCCATACTCTAGAACCCACAGAGTAAGTAAGAAAGAGTTTCGTTAATCTGAGGTAGCAATGTATGTGCCTATATAATATTTTTTTAAAAGTTCAGTAGTCTAGTCACTCTGAATAACCTAAAATTTCATCCACTTTTTAAACACTAGGGATGTTACCAAAACAATCTGAAAGAATCGAAATTGAAAAAAGAGTGAGCTTTAGACCACACAACTGAAGTAAAACTTCTTTAGCTCTAATGCTTCAAAAATACATCTCCTGCACTGTGTCTGGCTATGAGAGGAAGAGAGAAATAAAATGTGCGCACGCACCTCTCGTTCGCCTCGCCCGATCACACTTTTCGTAACGCTCTCGTACGCACTCGCCAGCTTACTCCCCAAGTCAAGCGTGCGTAAAGAAGTTTCGATATTCTGAGGTAGAACCTAACCTACTTTTTGAGCGGGTACTCTCCCCTCCCATTCCCTCGCCCCACCGCCGCCGCCGTTGTAGACAGTTGTACAAAAAAAAGAGTGTGCTTTAGATCACACAACTGAAGTAAAACTTCTTTAGCTCTAATGCTTCAAAAATACATCTCCTGCACTGTGTCTGGCTTAGAGAGGAAGAGAGAAAGAAAATGTGCGCGCGCACCTCTCGTTCGCCTCGCCCGATCACACTTTTCGTAACGCTCTCGTCACGCATTCGCCAGCTTACTCCCCAAGTCAAGCGTGCGTAAAGAAGTTTTACTTAAAAAAATGAAATTTGGTTGTATTCCGTGAATACCGAAAATGATGAATGAAACTTGATTACATTTCAAATTTCTTTGTGACACTATGCAACTTGACAATATAAGCTGTGTTTCTATTACAATTACACGAATTGTTTCGTTTTTAATACAACAAACAAGTGGAAAATAGGTCGTTTACGTTCTAAACATGTATGAAATTAAATCGCATATATTTTTATCTAGATAAATATTTAGAAAAAATGTTGCAAAAGAAACCTAGATAAATACTGTCTTAATACGAACAACAGCATATATACGTTGAAATATTCTCGAATTGAAAAATATTATGGTATTAAGTTTGTATGGAAAGTTTATTGCTTCTTAAGAAGCTGTGTAGAAAATATAAATATCAAGAAGGTTGTGTATATGGGTTGATGACCTGTGTGTAAGGTACATGACCTCTACAGAGAAAAAGTTTTTTAGAAAATTAAGAAAATGTTTATGGTTGAGCGATTAAAAAAGCTGATTGTCAAAAAGTAGCCAACTTGTCACAAGTTGCCAAGGCTCAACTTTTGTCATGGTTTTTTTGATACTTTCTCAAACATGTCAGCAAAATTAATAGTTAAAAAGTATGAATCAGGGATTCATTCCAAATCTTTATACATAACAATTGATGACGATGTTTACGATCAAGGCTCTGAGACTAAATTTAGCGGATGGTTCAATGAGAAAATTCAACACAAAAATAAACGCAGTGAAAGATCGTCGCGACTGGTAGTAAAAATTGTTACAGGGAATGAACAAAACCAGTTTGATTTTGATTTGTGTGCAAGAGAATTAAATCAGATCAATTACTTCACATTCCCTGAATGCAATTCAATTCTTAGCACCAAAGACCCGTTTAACAGGTTGGAAAGTTCAAATGGCATTGATTACTATGGCCACCAACATAGTAAGAATAGTTTCAAAATAAATAGCATTGATTATGCAAGAGGAGCCCATAATTTAAAGACTAATAATGTATCAGATATTACTGCTACTGCAATGAATACACAAACATTGTCAACTTCTGGAGAAACAATTCTGGATCCAAACAGATTCAACAACAATGATTCTACTTTATGTCCTCTAGAATATAGCTTAGAAAGAGTAAAGGCGAATAATGCCCGCATAATGGCCAACATACAAATGTTGAACCGGACTCTGAATTACACGAAAAATAAAGAAAACCTCGAGACAAGTCCGAAGTCAATGAGGGCTTTTCCGTGTACTATTTGCGGCAAGTGTTTTGTGTACGAGACCGGATTGAAGAGGCATTACTCGATGCGTCACGCTATGGCCGAGCTACACCCTCGCTGGCAGGTCGTGTGGACGTGCGTGGAGTGCTTCCAGGTCTGGCCGCACCACGACTCCGCCCTCACGCATGCCTCTCAGTGCTGCAAGACCGACAATGTAGACCGCGTGCGAGAGATCAAAACATCATCTCTGCTACAATGCGAGTTCTGTGAGAAGGTGTACACGAGCATCCCTCGGCTGTTGAAACATTCCAAAATGCATACAGCTGTCAACAATTACGAATGCAGCCCTTGTGACTTGGCGTTCTTGTCATACAAGGCGGCCGAACAACATTGGTTTGCATGCCCCTGGCTGAAAGTTTGCTACACATTCTTCTTGCCTAAGCTATTGCTTTGCAACTCTTGCGATCGCAAATTCAGAAACTACGAACAACTTTATAACCACAGGTTCACATATACTTTTGATCAATTTCTCAGATGCTGGATGCACCAGGCATCTTTTCAGCTTAGATAAAAGATTGTTTTCATTGCAGGTACAAGTTGGGTCACTATACAACTAAAACCCATGATGGCTTGACCCCTGTGTATCAGTGTGAACACTGTGCTTATGTGTACACCACTATTACTCCATTACTACAACACAAAACAGACCATCACACTTCATTCGATGTTGGAGCACATTTTCAAGTTGTAAGTTGAACATTTGTTATAACTATTTATTTTCACAGGTTTCTAAGTACTTAGTTGTTTATGTCTGACTGCCAAACTCCACTAGCGGAGAGGCACTGAAAGAAGAAGTTGTTTATTGAGAAGAACATGTTGTAATAATTTACAGGTCAGTCAAGAGTTCAAGACAGTAACTTCATGAGAGTGGATGTCAATGCAGCAAATCCGTTTCAGTGAGTCTAGTCTTATGCTGAAGTGTATTTTGAGAGCCACCATGTCATTTAGATCTAATTATATTTGTTTACAATGTAACAAATAATAATAAAGATTGCTAAATGATATTTATTTCTCTAAGGGGCGATTTTCCAATCCTCAGATAAGACAGATACCTAGCTTTATTTGACATTTCACACATACAAATTCTGTCAAATTCCTCAGATAAACAGTCAGACACATGTTATGTGAGGATTGAAAAGTCAGGCGTAATTTGAATAGACAATAGTTTTGTTCAACGCACGGTTTTATACAGTTTATTATAAAATTAGCATGGTACTAAAATTAAAAAGACGCTTGATCAAGCGCTTTCATTTAATATTGAAAGAATATTGAGGAGTAAAATTTTTAAGGACAATATTATTCATCAAATTTACCTTCTCTGTAGGGTTCATGACCAGCTGACAGAAGTAGAGGTATGAGGCAGACTCCACATAGTTGCCACACTCATAGCGATACTTGGCAAGTTGGTACATGCTGTCTATCATGTCGATTTTGAACTGAAACAGAAACAAAGAGGTAGCTCATTAATTAAAAATACTCACAATAAATGTTTCATATAGATAGTTAATTCTTAATAAGGAAAGGGGAAATATATTCCCCACCACATTTTCAACTGACTAAGTAATACATTCGAAAACCTATGAAAAATTAAATGTTAACGCATTGAACGCCATGACGAACACCATATGTTCAACAGGTTAACATGGTTTTTAGTCTGGCGTTCATTGGATTAACTAGGTATGTGAACATCTAGAAAAAGTAAATTCATATGGGATATAATAAAACGACCCAATAAAAACTACTTGAGCCAATGACCATAAACCGCGGAATTTCCTGAAATGAGGGAAAAAATACTGAGCGGTTTAACCACCGCTTATTGGTTAAATAAAGAATGTCTGGCAAAGTGGTGGGTCAGGGTCGCTGAAGGATTAAGGGGGCTTCGCTTCGCTCACGCCCTTTATCCTTTATGGTTGGTTTAATATGCAAGAACAACAAAATCCAACGCTCGTTTTTAGGGTTCTGTACCCCAAGGGTGCCAAACGGGACCCTGGTTGGTTTAATAAGCAAAAACAACAAAATCCAACGCTCGTTTTTAGGGTTCTGTACCCCAAGGGTGCCAAACGGGACCCTATTACTAAGCCTCCGCTGTCCGTCCGTCCGTCTGTCATAAGGCTGTATCTCATGAACCGTGATAGTTAGACAGATGAAATTTTCACAGATGATGTATTTCTGTTGCCGCTATAATAACAAATACTCAAAAAACAGAATAAAATAAATATTTAAGGGGGCTCCCATACAACAATTATTTCAATACCACATACAAACTTATGAATGTACCTGGTTACGTACATGGAGTGTGAAAGTAGCCGCACCAATAACTTTATAACATTTCGCTATGTAAAATCCAAACTATTCACTCCACACTATCCCTACCATTGTACGATGGTACGGCACCCTTCGTGCGCGATTCCGACTCGTACTTGACCGGTTTTGTATTTTATGTTACTGGAATTAAGGTTTTCAAGTTGCTGATTTTAGATTTCTAGTCGCGCAATTTAGTCATTTTGTCAGACGAAGCCATAACTTCTATTTTCCCATTTTTTATTTCTATTCAGTAATTCAGTCAGGCAAAACCAGCATTTCTGCCAATCAAAAACTGAATTTACAGTCAGAATTTTAAATACTAACCATTACACATTCTGTTTTCTGTACACCTTACCATTGCAGACATTTTATAAGCCTACCAGAATATGTACAAAAGGTTATAAAGTAATTATACTCTCACAATTTCCTGCCATAGGTATGTGAAAATATCTATTATATATAAGAAACCAGCCCATTTTACAGCCAATAAAAGTGACTCTCACCTCAAACTCCTTGTTTGTGGTCAAGTAGTTGATGAGTGTCTTGGGGTCTCTCATGGTCTCCACAGTCTTCATGACATCATCCCGCTGCATGAGTCGGAGCACCGGTTCCACGGCATCCTGGAGTTCCTGGAGCTGCGAGAGGACCACTCCTCTTCGGGATTTAATGTCCTGAAATTATATTGTTCATCATGCTCAGCCCACTTCAACCCACTGCTGGGCATAACATACTGTTACTTGTGGAAATATAATTTCTAACAATTCTTGAAAGGAGTCTATTTGATTTTTTTCTGCAGGGATATAGAGAAGAACCTAAAGATTATACAAATATTTAAGCTTGAATTATCTAATTTGAATAGTAACAGCGTTATAAAGTTATAAAGTTACGCAGAAATCTACTTCTTAGTTCTTATTTCATTGATATAGAAATTCAATAAATCAAAGTCAGAAAAAAATTCTTTGTCACTTGATATATTAAAGCGTCCCGGAGACGATCAATCTTGCATGACATGCATGCATGATATTAATTTTGATTGATGGGATGCATGACGGGCCCATCATGCCGCACACGACACAGTCGCCTACGATCTGCATCAAGTGCACACGTCACAGTGTCCAACTGATCGATGCCAAGAAAGTCGTGTATAAATGATGAATGAAAATGATTTCCAATGCAGATATGGCATTCCTTGACATATAAATATATATCAAGGAATGCCATAATAATATATCTGCCTATTATGGAAGCAGCAGCAAGCAGATATAAATTGACATATCTATTCACTCATGAACTCTTGCAAAGAACTCTTCATGAAACTGAGCCTGAAGATTATAAATTTTTTCTTCAAATGAACAATGATTCTTTTGAAACATTGTTGAAGTTGATTCAACCCAAAATTGAAAAACAAGACACTAACATGCGACAAGCTATTTCCGCTAGTCAAAGGCCCTCGATAACTCTACGATACTTGGTTGCGTTTGTTTTGAGGGGAAATCCCTCTATAAAGATATTAGCAAAAAAACAAAGTCGGCCGGCATTTGTCAAGGGCACGTCTACTTCATCTTCGACCGCCATCTTCAACGTTGCGCCCGCAAATAAACGAAAGAACGAAACTCGTCATGCCGCATGATGGGCCGTCATGCACGCGCCTCAATCAGCCCCGTCAATCAAAATTTCTGTCAATCTCCATCATGCAGCAGAATGCATGCGTCATGCCTACGCGGTAAACGGTCAATTTTGCATGAATCATGCATGCATGTCATGCAAAATTGATCGTCTCTGCGGGACTCTTAACATAACTCAGTAAACAACTTTTCTCTCCATTAGACCACTGTAGGAGTCGAAGGGCAAACTCCCACAGATTGATTTTAGATCTCATATAAAAACTGGTTGTTTAACTAATACAAATATTACAATATTATAGTAGTTTATGTGACTGATACATAATGGAGGGCATTTAAACTCGAGAGTTGTCTCGTTTCATAATATTACTCGAGAGTTTTAATGCCTAATTATGTACAGTTACATACACTAGTTTATCTACACACATATCATAAGCTTTCTATGATGTGGGTGGCATTGATAATTGCTCTGCACTTGTTTAGCTTGTTCAGTAGTACCAACTTCACAGACAAAGCACGCAGGCGGGCGTCGGCGTTTGAAATTTGAATGACATAATTTGTCATTTGTCAAAAATTGATACATCATATGTATCAATATTCAGATAAGAAATGAGTTTGTAACATTTTCATGTGCAATAAATACACGGTACAAGTATAAGATATGATATACGATAAATCACATTGATTCAGCCAAGCAGCTGTAATTTTTGTTTTGAGTTAAGATTAAATATTTTTATTTTTTTATTTTAGGCCCCTAGCGGTAATACCCTTTGGCCCCTAGTGGCAACAACCCAGTCAACATATTCATATTGTATTACTATTTGAACCAAACCTACATAATAAAACTCCAACACGAACAATACAACATCCACACGGTCAGAGTGTCGACAAGGGGGCAGAAGCCCCTAGTTTTTTTTTCTTGGCGCCCCCTTATCTACACATTGACCAGGCTATCTAAAAAAAATTTAAGTTTATTTTTCCTTGGCGCCCCCTTATCTACACTCCAACCCTTTGCCAAGAAATTCTAGTAAAACAATAGTTTTGTTTCTTACCTCAGGTGTCTCCTCATCAGGGTAAAGCATTTTCCTGATATCGATAACATAATCTATCATGTTAGTTTTACTCAGGATCTCCAACTTTGCTTGCAGGAGCTCTGACTGGCCATAGGTCTGAAAAAATATAGTATTATAATCTATAACTTCATCCAAACAACAATTCATCACATTTCATGTCATGCTCACCTCTTTTGCTGCTAAGAATTCCAGCAACGGAAATACGAGATGACGGTCCAGGTATTGACCTATATTAAACGTTAGATCAAATTTTGAATAACTCATCTTTGTGTCTTGGTGTCTTACGAATTACAGCACCCAAATCAAAACTTTTGGGGCAAAAGAAATCAGTGTGACCAGATTAAATTTTACGAAAATACCGAGGCACCTCAAAAAAATACTGAAATATACCGATTTACATAGGACAGATATACCAATAAAAATACTGATTTTCTTAACAGGTTTTATTTATTCATTTTCACAATAAATGTTAGAGTTATATTTTAACATCTTTTTCGAAGGATTAAATTTTACACAACCTCCTTCATCCTTAACACCTTGCTTTGTTTTTAAAATTGCTGACACATTTTTGTTTACAAATCTATTTCTTTGGTCCGTTTTTATTAAATTTATCTGTGAAAATATGCGCTCGCATGCAGCATTCGATACCGGTATACATAGCAGAGATTTACTAAAACTAGTTATATTTTTGTATTTTAACATGCCATCACTGTTAGAAATTTTCCCAACTTCCACCCAAAATTGTTCACATGAGATGGGTGAGCCAGTGCTCGAAGATTGTAACAAATCACTTACTTCGCGATCAAACTTTAGGGTTCTATATTCTTCGTCGATTAACTGCATTTGTTCTGGCTGTACTTCGCATGGGAAAGTTTCTATTACATTTCGTAAACTGCGAAATTCTTTATGCACGGCAGTGTGTGGGTCAAGAAATTTTAGTTCTTTAAAAACTGGATTTTCAAAAGGCAAACGTGATTTCAATTGCGTGCTTAGCTCAATTAAAAATGATTGGCACCTTCTGAAAAACTCAGCAATCTGTTCTTTCATGTTTACATTTCCCCTGTGTTTGATTAATTCTTGGCCCACTTGAATACCTAAGTACATATCTTTCAATGGCAAATAATTTACATGTGACTTTGGGTCTAAGGTAAATACATTTTCTGTATGTTTGATGTAATTAGTTTTCATGAAGCAACCCAAAATCGACAAGTACATACTAGATGCATCATCATACAGTCTATCAATGCACGGATAGTCGCCTTGAAAAATTACGTTAAATTTGTTTACAATCGGCAAAATGTAGTCCAAAAAGTGAAAGTACAATTTGTTTATATCAGTGGTAAAAGAATTATATAAAAATTCTGATGACATATTGCGATCACTCAAGTATTGGTCTTGAAAGAACAATTGCAATGCCCTCCACTGCTCAATTATTCTACTAATACAGGCATGAAGTGAAAGCCACCTTATGTCGTAATGACGCAAGATTCTGTGATTTTCAGTGTCTGTGAAATTTTGGAACTCAGCAAATTCTCTTTGACGCTTGCTGCTTTGAGAAAAATATCCATATACTTCTTTTACTATTTGTTCTAAATTTCTAGGCAGTATTTTACAGGCGTGGCTAACACTTAATGCTGCAGAGTGACAAACACATTTTATGAAAAAGCACTTTGGGTTTACTTCTTTAATTTTTGCAACAATGCCAGAGTGTTGACCAAACATCACATTCGTAGTATCAGCAGCGAATCCTATTACGTCTTTTATTTCTAAACCTAATTCGGATAATTTTGATGACAACGAATTAAATAAATGACCTGCGGTCTCACCACTTAAATCAACTAAATCAAGGAATTTGGTTTGTACAGTACATTTAGTTTCAGAGAAGTATTTAATTACTATCGCCAATACTTTGACTGTCGCAACATCTGTACTCTCATCGATTATAATTGAATATACTGGTTTACCTGAAGGAGATGCAGTACGAAGTATGTCCTCAATCATATCTTTTTCGAATTCGGGTCCTAAAACATTATAAGTTATAGCAGCTGCTTTGGTTCTCTTGCAGGAAAATTCTTTCGCAATATCGGAATCGGTAAAACACTTCACTAGAACTTCACTAAGATGGTCCATAGCTCTAAATGGGATATTGTGTTCCGACAGAAAACTGCATAAACGCAGCTCAGCTTTCTTGACTTCGTCTTTCAGTGGGGCCTTTTTGAAAAATGTATCAACCTGAAAATTAAATGAAAAAATACTTGGTTATTTTGGAAACAAAACCAGGATGATTAACTTTGAATTAAAATATATCAAAACTCCTTGAACTAGGTAAGTAAAGCGAGTTATGCTTACCTTTGACTGTCCTTTATATTTTATCAAGTTCGATTTATGCTTTTCAGTATTTGCATGCTGTTTTATAGATGCTAATCTACTTTGCAGTTTCGCATTGCATGCTTTACAAAATGCGGTGAACTCATCATCTTTATAACGTGAAAGCCACGAAGAAAATTCCGGAATTTGTTCCCACTTAGCTAAATAACTTTGCTGAAAACTAGACATGCTGTCCGGATGGATGCAACTAAGTAAATAAAAATAACGAAAATCGCAATCTATTTATATGATGACAAAAACATCTCCTATTTTGGGGAAATTCCCGAATTATCGAAAGAAAGTCCTCAAAGATTAAGTCGAGTGCAGAAGAGACAATCATTTCACTTGAACCGTATTAGACGATTTAATACTAGTAATTAAGTATCTTTTATGTCTAACTACTACCTATTCATGCAACTGAAAACTTAAAAACTAGACGTTGTTTTGAAAATTATAGATAAACTAGCGGTCCGTCCCGAATTCGTCCGGGTAGACTGATATTCATGAAACAAACGGATTTGAATGTATGAAATCTGGAAATTACACTATATCTAATGTTGCAAACCGCATTAAAATCGGTCCAGCAGTTGTAAAGTTTTAGGCGAACATACATTGTGCAACTCTGATTTATACTACGTATTGATTGATAATTGTATAGGTAGTATTACAATACTACAACGCCGGCGACGGCCGTCTTTCTTGTCATATCTGTAACTTACTCATCTTTGCTCATAGATAACATGTATAAACTAAATCCGGGAAAGCCCCCAGCCAATGTTCGCGTTCCGGGGAATTCCGCAAACATTGTCCCAAGGACGATCACTCACTACGGTGTTGCCATAACGTCAACCATAATATACCCAAAAATACTGACTCCCAGCAATATACCTGAAAATATACTGATGTTCGGAAAAATCGATGAAATATACTGAAAAAGTATTAAAATACTGAATCTGGTCACACTGAAAGAAATGACAGCAACATAACCTCACTTTCTTGACTGCTACAGAGCTGCCGGAAACGGAAATTGCAAACAGGATCTATGGTTTGCTGAAGCTCACATACCGCTACCGACCCAACGAAACGCCAACGACCGACGCAACGAAGATTATATTTTTCTGGTGGGTTCTGCCAACTCTTACAGCAGGACCTAAACTGAACTACCCTTCTATCCACTACTCTAAGTATATATAGATTCAATTAAGATATAAGATGTTAGATAACAAAATTTTACTTAAAAAGTATCAGCATCCAAAATATCGTCACACGATACTGCATGTAAACAGACCATTTCTTACTGTAGATTTCGTTACACCTAGTTGGATTATCGAAAAAAGTCTTCGTAATTTAGGTCCTAGCTAAGCTGATCTCCATTAATCTAGATTGTAAATATGATAACAAGTAAACAATCTTCTTCCATTTGAGCATTTTTGACAGGTTTCTGTGAAATATTAGCACAATAAACACGGCGGGAATTTGCCAAGAAAATAACCGCTCCTACGGCTTTGTCTATTTCCAGAAAGGATATTAGTTCAAAAATCTGTTGATATTGAATTAACTGTATGTGAATCTGTCGGGGAATATCATTACGATTACTTAGATGTGCAATTATCCCAGAAATAAGCATTAAAACTCACCTCAAACACAATGTGAGGATGTGAGGACCCCATTGAAGTTTCGAATCTAAAGTGATTTCAAGAAAGATTGAGTCCTCAACGAGGTTCAATCTTTCAGACCCTATTCTTACACTGGTTTCAACCTGTCGTACATTAGGCAAACAAAATTTGATACATTTATTCTTCTTTGAGTTTAATAACAGGTTATTTACATTCAACCAACTTAACACATGAGAGAGTGTACTATTTACGTCGTTTAGAATTTCATCTTGACTTTTCACCTTGAAAATAATAGATGTGTCATCAGCATATAGACCAATCTGAGTAATTTTTTCCACCATATACGGCAGGTCATTCACGTACACTAAGAAAAGCAACGGACCTAAGATATAACCCTGGGGTACACCAATATTCATATGGGTTCCAGTGGACTTACATCTGTTTATCCATAAAGATAAGATTCCATTAATTTTAACGCATTATCTTTGATACCATAGTGTTGTAGTTTGAGCAAAAGAGCTTGATCGCCACACAGTCAAAGGCCTTGGAAAGATCACAGAAAATACCAACCGCATCCTGTGATCCTTCCCATGCACTATAAATTTGTTCTACAAGCGCTACTCCAGCGTCTGTTGTTGATCTGCCTTTAGTACATCCGAACTGTTTTGTGGAGTAGCCCAGATGCATGTGAAAGAGTAGTTGACACATTATGACCTTTTCAAACACCTTGCTCAACACTGGCAATACAGATACAGGTCAGAAGTTGGCAGGGTCTTCTTTACTACCGGATTTAAAAAGTGGTATTAATCTGCTCATTTTCATGAGGTCAGGAAAAAACCGTTTGCTGTACAACTATTGAATGTGATTGCCATGTATGGTGCAATCACATCGATTACTGATTTAACCAAGTTAACCGACATGCCCCATAAATCTTCAGTCTTTTTCATGCTAAGAAGTTGAAATGTTTTAACTATAGTTATAGAGCCTATTGGCTTGAAGTTAAAGCCATCCTTGTTTTGGGGCACATTTTCAACCAATTAATCTAAAGACTTTTCAGAAGAGGATGGTAGTGCTTCTGTTGTTATTGTTGGTAAGGTACTGAAGAACTTTTCAATTTTCAATCGTTGGCTCTTAAGAATAAAAAATATGCCTGCTCGGTCATCAGGGAGCGCTCCGTTTCGCACATTTCAGTCAGTGTACCAGTAAGATCTAACAGCTTTATTAGTAATACTATGTATAACGTAGGCATTGAGCTACCATTTCTAGTAATAGTAGTTCAATGGACGTAGGATCGAATAAAAAATGGAGCTATTAGGTTAACCTTTCTTTTCGTGCAGAGTAGAAACTTGAGGAATATTATACTCTGATAATATTAACATATTTATACAATTATATGTGTCTGTTTGCATAGCAGAAATAAAAAGTTAAATAATATATGATTTCCCGTCATGCTTAAACGGGCTGTCATTCTAGTCAAGATGTCAATGCCGTGTCTGTGTGTGCGAGAGCGAGTCGGCATGGCTCAATGCCTCCCGCCCGCCACCGCCGCTCTCTCGGAGCGATGTCCTAATAGTCCTAATAGACCGAATGTCCGATTAGCGTAAGGAAAAGTTTCTTTTCGTTCATTGCACAGTAACGTTTCCTATTCGTTCTTCGTACATGACCGACACAAGACTAACACCAATTGGTTGAAGCACTATTTAACGCATTTAAAAAAAAAATAGCTTTCATAAATGTAAAAGGTCGTCTTCTACTTGCACTATTATGTGTACGCTATCTAAACGCCGACTTGCGAGTTGTAGTTGTTTTAATATAGAGTTCGATATTTCCATTCCTATAAGAGCAATCGATGTGTAACGATGTTTTTGCGATCGGATTGGGGTATGCTAGCGCTACCGTTAATGTACCAGAATGAATGAATGAATCTTATCATAATCAATCACACAAAGAATGGTCATTATTTCCTAAACTATTGAGGCACTGATACTTTACTTTTGCACTAAATAATCACTATTTATGCTCTATTTAGCGGCATAAACGCGAACCGTGAATTCATCATGTATACGTTATTATAACGGGCACCTGCTTTTTCGTACTATTCTTAGCACGGAAAACCTGGGCAGTTACGTTTAAGTCTAAAAGAGGTGGTAGTAACCCCCTTGTACAACATGACCACTCTACAGACGCTCCGATTTCAAGGGTCTATCTACCTTGCCTTTTCTTATTCCGTCCTAAACCCATTGCCTCAGCCACTCCGCAGCAGCAGAGTGGTGATTTGGTCAGGATGAAGATCTTTTTCATTTTATGACTAACAAATAAACTGAATGGGAATATTCAGTTTATTTGTTAGTCATAAAATGAATGTCTCGGAAAACCGATTTGGTTTACCGTATTGCCGACAACAGACAATTCCTCACGCACAGCACAATCAGTCAATCACCAAATGAGCACAGCAATTGTTCTGTCTGTGGCACAGCACTCTAATTTGATTGAAACCAGTGTTACCAGGTACACGATAATTACCGTAGAACCACGGTATTTTTGGCTAATACACGGTCTACGGTAGCGATCCACTACCGTGTCTTTTTATACGGTATTCTTAAATATTAACTACCGTGTAAGGAAGTAGCATACACAAAAAAAAATGAAATCGAAGATAGGTCAATAGGCCGACATCAGGTCACAAAGACCCGATGGTATTTTTTTACTTTTGTGTGAAATAATGTTCAGTCAAGTCAACGACATAAACACAAAGAAAAGGAACAAGCTGATAATGAAAACCATTAAGGAAAATATACTTGCTCAACAAGCTATTCACCGGAATGGTCATAGCTGTGTTGATTTTACACCTACTAAGAACATGTTATCAAAAATGACGGCAGCCATATATGATAAAGAAGTTCTTATTTTAGAAGATTAATTTTAAATAAAAAATATTCAAAATTCAAGGTTGTTGCATTCCATACGGTAATTTACACAGTATTTTCCAAATGATTCTACGGTAATTTAAGTCTTAAACACCGTAATTTTAACAGATAAACACGGTAGTTTATATTTTTCATCTGGTAACACTGATTGAAACAGTAGTAGAAGGAGAAGTTGTTGATTTTTGGTTATATTTTGGAAAAAGTGCAAATGTCGTGCTATAAAACTCTCCAATGACTTTTCAGATCTGGATTTAATGATATTTCATGTGACGTTATCATCAAGTACAGATTTAAATCATACAAATGACTATTTTATTCGAAAAACCTGTGTTTTATGTTTGGTGTGGTTGGGTTATGGTTTCAAAATGGCGACAGCGCGTTGCCCTAGAAAATGCGTCATAAATAGACGCCGTTCTGGCTTGTGCTCTGGACTAAAATAGCGGTCTTGCATTGAGTTTTGTGCTTCTTCATCATTAAAGATGTCCAATACAGTGATTACGAACTATACTGACCTGAATGGACCTTCTACAAAAGCCGATAGTTCTGTTGTTGTTATTGTAAACAAGGATGGCTCGCTTTCCGTAGACCAAAACCTGCTTGGGACACTGATGGGTAAGCTTTAGATTATATATTTTATTTTATTTACGCTAAAACTATGTCACAGTCAAGTTGTATTCCCAATAACATTCATCAGGGAGCTTTAATTAATTTTGGCGCCAAGATGCCTATTCATGATTGAATGGGATTTCTCATGAATTCTGTCTTTTTTATTATATTTAGGTAGTTTATTATGTTAATTTCCTCAGTTTTAAACGATTTTTACGAGATATTCATCTGTATCTGAATTTTGGCGCCAAAAATGCATTTTCAATATACTTACCCATCTAAGCGCAGGTTTCTGGATTGAGAAATTCAATAATTTAATGCGTATCGTTCTGTCGCATTCTCTTTTGTGAAATCTGCAGAGACAGAACAATACTTAAGTATTTGATTAGTGAAATTCTCAATTCAGAAATCGGAGGTACCTAATTCATCTCGACTCAAGCATTTGATCAAATTCCTGTATTTATCTCTATCCGTAATTTAAATATTTTCGGCAACAAACATAATGATCACCAAAATATTTTTTTCCTACCCAAAATGGATAAATGAACACCAAAAGTTGCAAAAATATCAGGGCACAATACTGTGGTAGCTTAGGTGAAGGGTTAGGGGGTGAGCGAAGCGAAGCCCCCTTTATCCTTCGTGTTAGGTTGAACATGTAAGAACAACAAAAAATACTTAAAACATAAACTTAAGTACACAAAACATAAAAAGAAGTTTGGTGATCATTTATCCAAACACAATTAGGTGGACATTTATCCATTCTGGCAGTCATTTCGAATATATTGGTAGTAAAATAGGGGCATTTTTGGTAATCATTTAAACATAAGCCAATATTTTCTACCATGTCAAATTAACCATTTCCGTATCTTGCTCATTACGAGATTGTCATTGTAATTTTTTCAGGCACTGATGGTTCCCAAAGTGCAGGTATTAGTGTTGTCCGAGTAGGACACGAAGGTCGCCCAGATGACGCCACCGATTCTGACACTGATGATGACAAAGTGCCTCATGTGACTCTATCTGTGGACTCATACTATGATGACCCGAACAGCATAATAAAATATGGTGGGTGTCACTTCCTTCCTATAAATATTATAAACCCAATAGAGGGAAAGATATTCCTTAATCCTTCAGATTTATTCGTTTTGAACATGATTAAAATGTGCCTATACCATGTGACTTCATCTGAATATATTGATCCTATTTCAGATAGTGGAGCCGAAATGTTGCAATCACTGAGAATTGAGACAAGAGAAAACAGTTTGCTTGGATTCCAAAATGATCACTGTTATACACCACTTACATCGCCAGATCAGTCCACCCCGCAAAGAAGCGACAGCTATGCGGGATATGATGAACCAATTCTTGAAATCAAACAGCAGTCACCCCCTAAATCTATACCAAGCTCAAAGAAAATTACTATCCTGGAACAAAAAATAATACCCAAGGGTAAAAAGCTGGCTGAAGCTATTTTTGTCAAAGGAAATAAAGCAGTTGGTAAGCAACCACAAAGTAAGGCTAAGATTGCTAAGGAAACTGCTCAAGGGAGTGATGAAAGTGGAGAATCATCATCAATCAGCTCCTCTGGAGACAGCATACCCGACAGAGACTCCGACTCTGACTACAAAGAAACAAGAGATAAATCAGGATCAATACGTAAACCAAAAGCAAAACCTCGAATTTTGAAGCATGTCCAGACACCTAAAGGAAGTCGGCTCGAACCCAGGGCGGCCGCCAGAATCAAATCAAACAAAAACTTATTAAAGCAAGGCATTAAAGAAAGATTGCTCAGCAAGAGTCTGGAAAGTCAACTGAAAGAATTTGATCAAATAAGAACCAAAGAGACAGTTGAGACAGAATCAAAGAAAGAAACTACAAAAGCCACTCCTAAGTCAAACAAAAAAGAAAAGAAGACTCCTGCTCACATGAATGCTTTATTATCTGATATGACATCATTGTTCTCTACGCCAGATGTGATAAGACGAGTCTCCACTGATAACAAGACGCCCGCCAGCAAGGAGACACACACAGGCCATAGGAAACTGGATGATGATGCGGGTAAACCTGTTGATCCCAAGAACAGATATGTGAGTCATAAAACATTTGGAAAGCAAAAAGCCACCAAGGGCTATGATCTTATACCTCAGATCGATGAGGCGAGTTTAGCTCAGATACTACAAGACACAACGAGTATGCCTTCAGCATCTGCTAAACAATCTGCTATAACTACGGCGAGCGCCCTCAACAGCCCGAATCTGACAGGCCCACTGTCACCCACGTTAGACCTGCTGGCAGGACTACACCCCGAAGAGGAAGGCTTATCTGAGGACCTGCTTATGCACGTAGCCCAACTGGTTGAGAGCTCGGAAAACTTGCAGGAAGTCATTGATAAACAGGTGCTCGGGAAGGTGGACCCTGTGGCCACCAAAACGGTAACGACGCCATTCCAAGGGCAACACACGGCCAGCCCGTACGTGGCGGCACCGAAACCCGCAGCGAAGACAGTCCAATCTCCAATAGAGATAATTCGAAGGGATGGCCGGGTCATAACCTTACCGCCGATAGAGGCCCCGGCGACCAGAGCGTCCAAACGCAAGAGTCAGCTAGAGTCGGCCAGCAGCTCGGATGTGCTACCGACACCGGCAGCAAGTGCACCTCCACCTCCACCGCGCGCTCCGTCGCTGTCGCCGCCCGTCGCGCCGCCCGTGCCGCCCAGTAAGCAGTACGTCAACAAGACGAAGGCCGGGCCGCCGCGCCGGCTCGAGCTGTCGGACGAGCCGCCACCGCCCGCTGTCGATAAGACATCCGCAGAGTCACAGGAGAGCTGGAACTCTGAGGACGATCCTTACAGGCAAGCAAAGTTATGCTTACACAAATATACTATAAGTGATCCATATAGGCAGAGCCTTTAAGAACTGTCATAAACATTTTATGTGTAGTTGTCTGTATTTAGTAAGTTACTGTGTAACCTATTAGGATCCCACTCAAGGTAACTTTGAATATTGCAGGTTATGGTGTATATGTAGGCAACCGCATAACAATCGCTTCATGATATGCTGTGACGGGTGTGAGGATTGGTTCCACGGCAAATGCGTGAACATCACCAAAGTAATGGGCCAACAAATGGAGGAGCAAGGGATTGAATGGAGATGCCCTAACTGCGTCAAGGCGAAGGGTCTGAAGAGCCCCAAGGCATGTATCTTTATTAAAATATAAGCTAGTTGTAATATAAAATTAAATAACGCCACGCATCGGTATAAATGTGTACTTATGTGTGGTAATATAAGTGTGTGGCGCCACACCTTATAATCATTCTGAGTGGTCTGCCACTCAAAATGAAAATCCAAACTATTTACTCCACACCATCCCTACCATTGTACGATGGTACGGAACCCTTCGTGCGCGAGTCCCACTCGCACTTGGCCGTTTTTTTTTTAATTTACTTACAATTGTTTGTTCAAGAAGTGAAATTCTGTAATGAATCATCTTTGACTTGCAATAAAAAAATAATAACGTGGCTTTTTAGGGTTCCGTAGAGAAACAAGGAACCCTTATAGTTTCTTAGTCTCAGTAGTTATAATCCGTATGTCACAGCAACTTTATGCAGAAATTATTAGGACTGCACAGTTGAAACTTGGTATTTAGATGTATTCTGTGAATCGCTTTACGATTATTATACAAAAATTGAAAAATTTAAATAATTAAAGGGGGCAGAACCAAAAAATATTTTTTTCATCAAACCTATAAGTGTCGGGTGTCTGTAGATAGGTCTTTAAAAATGACGTTGTGGTTCCTGAAACCATATTCTCAAAGAAAAACGTTAAAGAGAGACCTTTCCAAAGTGGAAAAATTTTTGCCCCCCCCCCGCCCCTCTAACTTTTAAAGTAAGAGTGTGAAAAAATCGGCAAAAAATTTATGCTTTGGTCTATTTTCAATACAAACTTAACGAAAATAAATGTTTTAGATGCTGGAGGCAAAGAGGCGACTAGAAACCTCCAGCTTTATACGTATTTTTTTACAGAATTGGAGCAAACACCTTCCCAAGCTTTCTTGTCTTCTACATAATCTTATATTTTGCCTTTTTAGATAAGTGATTTTTAACAACATTTTTAAATTTATTTACATAAAATTCTTGTAACTCAGTTGGGATTTTGTTGTAAAAGCGAATAGATACATTAACCTTATGGAGCCTAGTAGTACTGACACGGCACTGTCATAATGTTCATTTCCTTAAATTTACAACGCAGTAACTCTCTGGGACCCACATTGTAGATTGCATGAACAACCCTCTTTTGCAGCAAAATATTATGTTAATGTCTGCAGCGTTACCCCCACAGCTGTATGGCGTTAGACATAATGCTATGGAAATAGCTGAAGTAAACTAGTCTAGCTGTTTTCACGTCCGTAAAAAGACGGTTTTTTTTGACAGCATAAACTGCGGAACTGAATTTTTTCGATAGCCTATCTATGTGTGTGTGTGGGCCCCATCGAAGCTTATTATCTAAGGTAATTCCTAGGAATACCGTGCTATCTACAGTTTCTAAATGTTCACCTTTAATATTAACATTAGCCGAGACTTTGTTAACATTGGGGAGTATAAACCGAATACATTTAGTTTTGTTATTGTTCAGTAAAAGATTATTGGCACTAAACCAATTGAATACGTTTGAGATTGCATTATTCACATCGTCAAAGTTCAAACTGTGTCGTTTCATCTTAAACAAAAGTGAAGTGTCATCTGCAAACAGTACAATCTCATAAAATAATGTCTACATTCTCTAATGAAGAATACGCGGACATTTCAATGGCATATGAAAGAGCGTGTTCCACGAGAAGCGCAAATAATTTATCGAGAAAGATTTCCTAACTGACGCTTACCTTCCCGCCAAACATTTCAAAACACATACCGACACTTACGCGAAACTGGCAATCTAAGATGTAGTAAACCTAGAGGGATAGTGATTCGACATAACGTCGAATTGCACTAACAGATATTGGAGCTGTTCGCGGAACAACCCACCATGAGCATTAGGAACGTTTCTCTATTTCTGGACATTTGAATCTGGAAGTTGTGGCAGGTTCTTCGGCAAAATGACAAACATGCATTTCATTACACTCCTTTACAAGGTACCCAATTTTTTTACAGAATAAAGTAGGTACAACTTCACATTGCCTGAAACCCAATCCTGATTGAACGAATTATCACTGTCTCTTACATGTTGACAATAATTAATGTGTACTCATCTGTATTGTACAGGTCTTGAAGATAACGACTTTGGGACACGTGTCCGGTTTGTCGTTTTCTGCTGCACTGGATCCTGGAGGATCGTGACTTTTTAAAACGTTTCCTGTGGACAGACGAGTCGAAATATACAAAATTTTCACAATCTGCACCACTAGTCGTTGAAAGGACAGAACCCACGGGTCAAAAGACAGTGGCGTTTCCAGAGGAGATTCGTTGGAAATTAAGTCATTGGACCACACTTCCTACCCGATATTCTGGACGGGGAAAATTAACTTGATTTTTTAGTCAATGTCCTACCAGAATTGTTGGCAGTGGTGCCACTTTTCAATGAAGACAGGCCTATCGCTACGAAAGTCGAATCTAGAGAAGATTTATCCCAACAGATACAATCAGCATTCGCCGTAATTAAAGAGGAAATTCGCTTACGAACTACCACTGTAGAAATAAGGAAACGATGTTACGCGTGCATACGCAATGAAGGTCGGCAATTCGAGCAAGATTTGTATCTATATATTTTTTATCTACACACCTATCATAAACCCTCTTTACTGCGTCCAAAAACCGCACGTTACGACCAGCAAAATGATGCTGAACGCCCACCTGCGTGCCCCCCCTAGTTTGTCTGTGAAGTGGGTTCTACAGAACAGGCTAAACAACTGCAGAGCAATGATCACCCTCAAGACCTCATGCCACCTTCAAGAATACCGGTCGTAATTGTTGTTCCCGAGCCATCTGCTGATTCCGAGTCACTCAAATCGCTTTCACTGTCACTCTGTAGTTGTATTATAAAAGGTTCATCTAAATACATATAATTCCGTCTGTATTAAATTTAATTTTTTTTGACATGATTCCGTGTCCGACATCACTCCGCCCGTGTGATTTTGCGGAATGCATTCTCAATCAATTGAGGCATTTGTGGACTTGATTTCCCAACATTTTTCTCTGCTACATTTCTCGGCAATCGAAGAATGTCATGACCATGAGTTTTTAATAAATTGTCAATTTCATATTCAGGAATATGTTTATTTCTTTTTATTAACTCGTAAAGCTGAGGCTTTGTCATTTGTTTGTTATCAGCCTTTGTTTGGTTTGAGTTAGGACACCTATTTACGCGAATACTATGATATGGCGCATTATCCATCACAATAAGCGGTGGGTTCACGCAGATTTCTTGAAATTACTTGTGTTCATCTCGACGTAGTAGTCCCCACTTTTTGTGTTTGATTTGAAAACGAGAAGGGCATTCTCTACAAAACCTTGTCCGCTCCTCTGAACAATGATTCACCTATTCCCTTTCCAAATTCCAAATCCAACCTTGCCAACATTTGCCAGTTGAGTGAGACGAGTGTATGTAGGTTTCATCTAAATAATCAACAGGTTTTTTTATCTCCGCGCTGATTTTATGTTATTTTATGAAGAAAGACTGCTTTCTACGTCACACGTTTACAAAGCACTTTATTATTCAATTTCGTTTTTTAAAAACGAAATCCTATTTTGTGGAGCAATTTTCGAAGAGTTTCCCATATTGCTTGGAAATTAATATCTTCCCTAAGAACATTCAGTAACTCAGTTAAAATCGGAATTTCTTTTCTTACTGAATTTTTTTTTTGTATCTTTCTTCGTATAACACCAATGTCAATATCATCAATTTCTAGTTTCCCTGTATTGCTTTCCCTTTTCTTGCCAGGGTAAGAGTTTAAAAGTAAGTTTCTTCAGCCTGTTTATCTTCATTGATTAGTTTGTAGACAAATCGTTCGGAAACACCTTAACAAATCTTTTTTTTTACCTTAGCATAAAATACTGCAATTTATTTATTACTTATTCCTGTTGTTGCGTAATTACCTAATTTTCGTGGCGAACATTCGCTTACCTACTTGTATTCCTGTTTTCTCGAAAAAAAGTGGTCGTGATTAGATCTCTTCTAGACATTAGATGGTTAAGGCATTGTATATAGGATGATAGTGTATACTTAGTGTATTTAATTTAGTGCAGCGATTTATAAATAATCATTTTTCAAAATACCAAAATCGAGAATATCAGTTTCTGCAATGAACAATTATGATAAAAGTGACGTTGACAAATACGTTGTAAATATTGTAACAATACAATAATGTATAAATGAAAATCAAATTAAAAAAATCACTGAAGTAAAAAGCTCAAACGTTAGTTTATTTGATCATTATAAGTAATGTTACTAATAGCAATAGCTAACAGCTACAAAGTGCGACTGTAATTTTATTACCAGTAATGTATAATCGAAAACCTGTTTTCAATAACGGTTCTTGGAAAATAACAGAAGTTATTTTTTTTTAAAAGGGCCGTTATTCCCACCTGTGTGACGGACCGTAGTTCTTATTTTGCCCACCTGAACAGCCTATACTTACTCCGTGGACAAAACAAAGGATTTCTAAAAGTAAATACATCAAACTTGGCAAGAAATGTTAGAAAATGATGGCAACATTTGTAGACTATCGTGTGTTTTTTTAATGAAATATTTGGTTTGTCTATCAGTCACTGTTGTAGACTTTTTTATCCATATCTATTTCAGTGTGACAGATGTCAGAATGCGTCAAAGTCCAAAGATCACCATGAATTACAAAATCTATCGTTTGCAGCTTCTGCCGCAGAAGAAGCGCGAGAGCAGCTCGGGAGCCGCGAGCATCCTGCGGCGACAGTCCGGAGAGCAGCAGGCGCTGCCACCGTCGCCGGGCTCACGCAGCGGCTGCATCGTATGCAGGCGGCCAGCGCGGGCCAGCAGCATCTACTGCGGTGACGCCTGCATCCTGAAGCACGCGCAGGACTCGCTCGCCGCGGGGCAGGGCAAGCATGCCGGGGACAGGCGGGGGGGTGCCGAGTCGCGCGTCATCGTCTTCGAGAGGAAGACGGGCCGCTGTCTCGCCGGCCCCAACGCGCCCACCGCCGAGAACCTCAAGGCATGGCTGCAGAAGAACCCGACGTTCGAGGTGGTCCGACCGGGCACACTCGCTGCGATCAAACCGAAGGCGCCCGCGAAGCGACCCGGGGCGGCGCCCGAAGGAAAAAAGATCCAGACCACATTGAACTTCGAGAAGATTCCGAGGAAAGTTCCAGCGCAACCACTGCTCGTGAAGGCTCAGGAGAAGGAGGCACGGCCGCCGCCTCCACCGCCTCCACCGCCGCCGCCACGAATGCCGGGCACGCCCCGGCCTACAGCGCCGGCGCAGCCCTGCGACGCGGCGCGGCCCGGCCCCTCTGCCGCGCGAGCTGCTGCCGGCCGCGCGTCCACGGGACCTCAGGTAACACGCGGTTTAACCGTGATTAACGGTCTCCCCGAAAACTGCTTTGAACTCACTTTCATCCAATTAATAATAGCTGTTCAGAACCTAGACTCTGCCTTTACTGGCACTTGTTATTATGTTGGTTCGGCTGATGTCTGCCCTCCCGGGCCCAATTCTGCTAGCACAATGACCGCTCAGTGACAATGTGCCGTTTTTGTAACTCATCTCTTTGTTTTGTTGTTTTGTAACAAATTTATATGATTAGCAATAACTCACATAACCGTCACGTAAGGGAAATTTACAAATCGTGTAATTAGTTGTTATACAAAGTTCTATAATTAGATTTTGCTGTTATCTTGAACTTGTGACTTTTATTCCCAACAAAAAGAGGGAGGTAATATAAGTTTGAAGCGTCAGTCTGCCTGTCTGTCTGTGCACCCTATCGGACAAACGGCTTGACGGATTTTAATCCGATTTTCTGTAAATGATAATAGAATTCTCTGCGATGGTTCCTAGCCATTTATTAAAATCGGTTCAGTGGTTCGAAAGTTATCAGCTTAACAAGGAAACAATTCAGCCAAATTTTAGACTTAAGGTTTCAATTATTGTGTTGGGGATGTTTTAAATTTAATATTTCTAGTTATTGTTCAGTGTTTGTAACATCTTGTTGTCCTCCAGCCGGCGATATCACCAGCCCAGCGTCGAAGGGAGATGCAACAACAGACGCCTGAAAATAAGAAGCCACCGTCCGTCGAGCCGATAAGAAAGAATGTGCGGAAAGCATTGGAGGAGCACATGACCCAGCGTATGAAGGAAGGCACGGGACCTCGCTTCACAGACGAAGAGGTATTTATCCCTGTTTTATTAAAGTGATTGTTACTAACTAAAAGGTTTCCTAAGGATAATGCGGTATATTCTACAACTTACCGATATCATAAACGTGAAAGTTTGGGTTGAATTTATTTATTTATTTTTCTCTGAAAGCTTTCCACTGAAATAATGCTACAGAAGACTCCTTTCCTCCTTTAAGAAATATTGCAATATTTTTGGGCAGGGCCTTGTTGAGAATCAAGTAGACTTAACACGCCCAGCGCCATGTGTATCTCCCGACATACACCAGATATTTTGCCAAAGGTCAGGTGTATCACGGGCGATACAGTGGTCCACCACTTGTCTCAGGCGTCCTTGGCGCTCAGTGTGTTAATTCGTAAATTACTTGCTTGCTGCTTTGCTTGCATTCAGTCGAAGCGTTAGAAGAGTATTGACTAGTGATGCAACGAATACTACTTTTACGAATACGAATACGAATATCAAACCTACTATTCGGTGAATACGAATACGAATATCTCGCCATGGTAATAAAAGATTAATTTATTTGATTAATTTCTATTCTCCTAATAATTAAAAAATTACAATAGGCAAATTTTTATTTAAAAAACATAAAATTTGTAGATTTTCTGTTTTAGGCTATTTCTTTTTTCAGTCTGGATGTTTCCACCTGTTGAAAAAAGTCTTTCCGAAGCGACTGAACAGGTTCAGTGAAAAATATTTTTGGGCGAGTTTTTTCAGACTTGGAAAATGGACATCTTCTCGCCAAATGCCTATGCATACGTCGTATTTTTACGACCGACGCGCGTATTCGCCGAATACGAATGTTCGGTAAATGTCTATTATTCGGCGAATACGAATATTCGTATTCGTATTCGTTGCATCACTAGTATTGACCGCCAGGCGTGTATTGAACGCGATGTTTTAGTAGACCGGTTTAGTATTTGAACTTACTGTCTTGTTATCATTCAGGTGATACAATTCGCAAAGGACACCGAAGCGGAGCTGCACGAGTTGTTCCGCGACGTGGGCATCAAGTACAAGGCTAAGTACCGCTCGCTTATGTTCAATATCAAGGACAGGAAGAATCTCTCGCTTTGGCAGAAAATCTGCGACAAGACTATCACGCCTAAACAGTTGGTGAGTTAGTTTTTGGTTCGAATTACGAAATTCGCGGTGTCATATTGATATACATTTTAGCTTTCTGTGGTACAGTAGCTTGTGTCCGTATGCCCTTCCCGCTCGCGTAAGCACTCCCTCCATTAATTTGCTATTCACAGGTGCGTCTGTCCCCCGAGGAACTAGCCAGTCAGGAGTTGGCTCAGTGGAGAGATAAGGAAGCCAAGCACCAGCTGGAGCTAATCAAGAAATCGGAACTGGACCTGCTAGCGGCCAGCAAGACGTACGTCCTCAAAACGCACAAAGGAGAAGAGGTATGCATTACTTTCAAAACATATAATGTATTCAAGTTATATGGAATTTTGTTGCTATGGAAGGATGCGTGGTAGATGTTAAAAATAGCGTTATATCACTAATGTTGGTTTCTTGTTGGCAGGTTATGGAAACAAAGACGTCAGTTTCAACAGAGCTAGATCCAAATATTGCTGTCGAAGATATGGTCACAGCTCTCAATGATTCCACAGCGGGAGACGAATCAAGTGCGGCTGACACGTCTTTAGACACGTAAGTATTGCTCTAATATAAATAAATATATTATTACACAAATATATTTTACCAAGATTGTTTGATTCAGGTACAGTGCGCGCCAAGTTTCTCCACCTCTGTCTCTGAGCGAGGGTGGGGTGGGGTAACCTGTCTCTCACCCCATACATATTTGCGGTTTAATGATTTTTATTACATGTTTCAGTGGCACATCAGTCAGAAAGATGTCGGCCGATAGCGGTGACGTATTCAAAAGCAGCAGAAAACGCGACCGCGAAGACAACGACGGCCACTCCAAGAAGAGCAAGGAATCTAAACGAGATTCGGGCAACCGACGATCGAGCAGATCCTCAAGAAAACGATCCAGCTCAAAACCACGAGAGGATCGACCTCGACGATCCGAAAGATCGAGTCGCGTTCGTTCCCCCTCAAAAGACAGATCCAAGTTGAAACAAAAGGAGTCAAAGGAACGTTCTAGACGGCGGTCGAGCTCGCGCGGCAAGTCCAGGAGGCGGTCGAAGTCCCGCGACCACTCGCGCTCCAAGTCTGCAGCGCGGGGAAGTTCCGCGTCACGTGCGGCGCGGGAAACTTCCGCGTCACGTGCGGTGCGGGAACGTTCCGCGGCGCGGGAAAGTGCCGTGTCCCTTGCGGCACGGGAACGTTCCGCGTCACGTGACCGGAAGCGACGCTCCCCGCGCGAGACCCGCAGCAAGCAGCGCCGCGGCAACGCCGCCGCCGACCACAAGGTTGCGCATCGCTCGAGATCTCAAGATAATGTTAAGAGTAAGAATGAGTAAGTGTTTTATTTATACCTTAGATTGCGTGATATTGATTGATCAGGAAGAGCTTCTGTATGATGTCGGTGTCGATAAATTACATTTTCGGAGGTATTTTCCTTGCGTCATTTTCCGGTGAAGGTGAGCGACCAGGTCCTGTAGCCAAGTTGCATGCATGCGATTTGACGTTTGCCGACGCAAAGTCACGTGATACTTTCGTCTTCTACTTATAGTCATAGCGAGTGATAAGTTAGCGAATGATCTTGCTAGGGGGGATGCTCAACCTAACTGAAAGCATCCTATTATGTTTTCAACGAACAGAGGGTACTGAATTTAATCTATCTATATTTTCTAGCTCAACTGACTCGGACTCGCTGGAGCGGCCCAAATCGGCGATGATGAAGGACACGCACCCTGAGTATGATCCTCACGAGCCGATGATCACATCCGCATTCTCCGAGGAAGACCTGCGCAAGTCGCGCGAAGACGTCTACGACGGAGAGGTGCTGGAGTACGGTAATGCGGAGTTCGATGCGTCCAAGTCCTTCACCATCGACACGGACATTGAGCTGCCGAAGTACCAGAGAACACGGGAGAAGGCTTCAGGTAAGAATAGTGAAAGTTGTTTATTGAGCCAAAGTATATCTTATAGCTATAGTACATTGTTGTAGTGTAGAGGATAGGAAGTGAGCAAAAGATGGACGAGTGAGGTTGAGACACACGAGTCCATCTATTGCACTTTTGGCGGGGACATTACAGTGCTTTTCACGAATTATGCGAGGAAATAAAATTAATTATTCAGAAAATATTTTTTTATGTAAATTATATTTGGAACTCAGCCATCTTCCACAATTGACAGCACACGTCACGCACGCTTTTCAGTATGACGGAGTACGACGCTTTTACCGACACATCATGAAGTGCCATCTGTTGACATGTGGCAGAACTATAACATAGCCGACAATGTTTTTCTGTGAACAGGCTAGAAATGTTATTGTTTTCCTGATGAATTATTCATTGTTTTGGAGCACCATTTCAGACCATCTTTCGCCACAATTCGAGTAGTGGCGTCGTGAAAATTACCTAGCATTGTTACATCAACAGGCTTCATTGTATTATACTATATTTATTGACTAATAATGATTCTTATTAGCGATATACGAAATATACGAATCGCGAACTAGGTGAGAACCTGGAGCTCTATTTTTAAATCGCTCGAATGACTTTTATGTCACGCGAGCGCTCTTTTCTACTGATTTTCCTTCGACATCCGAAATGTCGTATTTTTCAGTCATTCGCCTGCAACGAGTGGTCAGCACCACTCGTTGCGCAAGTCGAATAGTAGAATAAACGTCAAGTACGTCAACAGTGTCAACACAATATAAAGTGTCAGAGTTTGCTGTGTGCACTAGTACACTTGTCATACAGCCTATAATATGAGAGCATTTAACGTTCCGTTTCCACACCAACACCGATGACAAACGATTCAAAAATGCAGAAAATCAACGTCATACGACTTGTAAGTCGAACGTGACATATGTCTCAAGCGATATATTATGTCACGCGAGTGATTCAAAAAAGAGCTCCTGTACAGTTGTAGCAGAGAGTGAAGATATCCACATGTGCTAGTTTACATTTAGTGGACAGGGGGCTCAGATCGAGAGAACATTGCTGCTTTCAATGATTTGGCTGTTTACTATCTAATAATTAAATGCATCGGCATTTGGTCTACGACTCAGAATTTATTTTTAGCAAACCTATCGTCAACGCCTTAATTTCCGCCATTTTAAATATTTTGTTGTTTCTACCAACATCAGACTTTAGTTGTGCCCATATTAATTCAATTGTGTTTAATTCACAATGTTACTTTACTTTTATTCTATTACTTTTTTCCCCCTCTTCTATTGCAATGCCTTTTCTACAAGGTCCATAAATAACACATGTATCCTTATAACGTCCTATGTAACATTAATTTTATGGAATGCAATAAATCATTAAGTATTGACTAAAACGGATTATGACTTTTTTTTTGCTAAACTGTGTTCATATTTTCGTCGGAAGTAGAATTTTGGGAAATAATGTTTTTTCTAAGCAGCATTTAGACCAGTTTTTTGTGAAATCTAGTGTGTAAAACTGGATGTGGTAACCAACATTGAGTGATCCCTTTGGAATATCGAATTTATTTACAGCCTAGTTAGAATGCCCAAGGTATAATGTATTCTCATTGTGTATATTGGTGGTGAAGTGATGTGATGGTGACCATACCAAGAGAGCTTCTCAACAATTTATCAACATCAGTCAGGACCTGATGATGGGATCGTAGAGAAATTGAGGGAACCCTTCAAATAATAAATGCACACCTATAGCGATTTTGGAAGTTTGTATAGTATCTCGTGCATTTGGAAGCTGTAGTTCTCAGGAAGCATGACTGACTTGGTGAAGTGGAACTGATGATCAAGACTATGTAATTAATGGGTTTCGATACGAGTGATTTTCTAAAGTTTTACTTTTTGTTTAAATTATAATACTCTTATTATGCGTAACTTGAGATTACAAGCTGTCTCGTACTAATGGGTCGCCTTAAACTCGCGTGCTCGTGACTCGCGTGCTCGTGACTCACGTGATCTAGCATACGCCCTGACGTTTTTTGTTTGTTTGTTTGCAACAGAAGCGGAGAGTGACCAGGAGCCCAGCAGCACAGTCGACAGCGCGGCGGCCACGGTGTGGAACGGCTGCATCAACATGGTGGATGTTGCCCGCTTCTATGTGGCGGCTCATGAGGTTCAATTCAATAATAGTACTAGTCTTCCAGTAGTTTGTTTTTTCTAAGAACGAAGTTGTTTCTGCAATAAAGAATGTAGCTAGCCAGAAATCTCCAGGGTTTGATCTTATAACTGCAACCATCCTTAAACATTTGCCAGTGGAAGCGGTGGAACTCCTAACATATATATGTTAGGAGTTCCACCGCTTTCGCTTTAGAATGGCATTAAATATATATTTAATGCCATTCTAAAGCGAAACTTCATCCCAAGGCAATGGAAAGTGGCACAAATAATAATGATTGGTAAAACGGGAAAACCAGCAACGGTAGTAAAATCATAGCGTCGAATAAGCCCTACTCCCAATCACATCAAAATTACTGGAAACATTGTTCCTAAGGAGACTCATGCCTATAATCCACGAGAAAAACATTATTCCAGAGCACCAGTTTGGCTTCAAACAGAGGCATAGTACAATAGAACAGGTCCACAGATTGATAGAAAAAATAAACACCACATTAAAAAAAAAAGGAGTACTGCTCTGCAATATTTCTGGACATCTCTCAGGCATTTGACCGAGTATGGCACGAAGGACTACTCTACAAAATCAAACTGTACCTTCCCATTAATTACTACCTATTCCTCAAATCATATCTGAGTGAGAGATACTTCTTTGTCAAGCTGGGAGAGGACTTAAATATTTTACACTCAATACAAGCAGGAGTGCCACAGGGAAGTGTCCTTGGACCTGTACTATATATCCTTTACACCGCAGACTTACCAGTCAGCACTGATGTTGTTACTGGGACCTTTGCAGACGACACGGCAGTCCTAGCCTCAGACCAGAGCCCAACAGCAGCTTCAGCCAAACTTCAATCGAGCATAAAGTCCATCACAGACTGGCTCAGGGACTGGAGAATAAAAGCAAATGAAACCAAATCTGTTCAAGTTACCTTCACCACCAAAAGAGACACATGACCTCCAGTTATAAAATCTCCAGGCAAAATCTCAAGCCATGATTATGGGTACACGGCACTCAATTAACACAATACAAAATATCCCCGTCGATCCTGTGATGTATGAGGGTACGATAATCACCTACAGCGAGAAAGCTAAGAATCTTGGGGTTATATTTGATAACTTGCTGTCCTGGTCGCCCCATGTTTGTGAGGTCAGCAGACGAGTCTTTGCGTCATTTTACTCCCTACGGAGATTGCAGTACTTCCTGCCGCGGCAGACTAAAATCACCCTTGTTCAGTCCCTTCTACTACCTTTAATAGACTACGCGGATGCTTGTTGGGTCAGTGCGAACGAAGAACAACTGAATAAACTCGAGCGACTCCAAAACCTTGGGATTCGGTTTGTCTACGGGCTGCGCAAGTACGACCATGTCTCCCAGTATCGCAAGGAGCTGGGATGGCTTCCGATCCGTCTTCGCCGTGATATGCACATTCTCTCTTATCTATTCAATATTTTGCGAAATCCCCGCTACCCCACATATCTTCGAGAACGTTTTGAATTTCTTTTCCCCAGGGATAGTAATCGGAGATCCCACACGGTGTCTCTCCTGTCAACTCCTCGGCATAAAACTGCCGCCTACAAACACTCTTTTAGGTTAAGGGCAATCCGACTGTGGAACGCACTTCCCTGCACTATTAGGGATAGTCCCTCAATTTTCACTTTTAAGAGAAGATTGAAAGCGTATTTCCTTTCTCTTTCGTAATTAGTATCATATTTATGTAAGTATATGTATGATATTTTGTAGTTTATATATGTGCATGCTATCTAGTGTATTATATAGTTGAGATATATATATATATTTTATTAGGTATATTTTATTTATATTTTAAAAGTAATTTTCGTACGTATGTATACTGTTTTATTGCGCACTAGGACTGTCCTTTTTCACAAACACTCCTGTCTTGCCTAGGTTTGCTGGAAGAAATCTCTTTTTAGAGATAAGCTCGCCTTTGCCTATAAAATTTATTGTAACTGTCTGTGTATCTATGTTTTCTGTGCAATAAAGAATATGAATATATGAATATTATGACGAATGGGAATCAAATGCCTCAAGAAGATGAAATCTTATCTGAGTGAGAGATACTTCTTTATAAAGCTGGGAGAGGACTCAACTACTTTACACCCAATACAAGCAGGAGTGCCACAGGGAAGGGTCCTTGACTATATGGACCTGTACTATATATCCTTTACACCGCAGACTTACCAGTCACCACTGATGATCTTACTGGGACCTTTGCTGACGACACGGCAGTCCTAGCCTCAGACCAGAGCAACAGCAGCTTCAGCTAAACTTCAATCGAGCATAAATTCCATCACAGACTGGCTCAGGGACCAGTCTGTGATGGAATTTATGTTTGAACACCAGAAGAGACACATGTCCTCCAGCTATGATGAATGGGAATCAAATACCTCAAGAAGATGAAACCAGATTATATATCTTGGTAACTTTCTAGACCGACGCTTAACCTGGAGAAAGCACATATTCACGAAGCGTTAAGCCTTAGGCTTGAAGCTCACAACTTATATAGGCTCCTAAACAAAAAGTCGCAAATGTCACTGGAGAGCAAGTTGCTGATCTACAAATGCATCATAAAACCTATATGGACCGATTCTTCAAATATCGCGATTCTTCAAAGGTTTCAATCAAAAACTCTACAACTAATCACAAATGCACCATGGTACATTACTAATGAACGCATTCATCGAGATTTGAAAGTCCCAATGGTACAGGAGGAGATTGTATCCAACCCCAAGAGATATAAAGCAAGACTAGAAAGGCATGCTAACTCATTGGCCCTAAACCTGATGATGGAAACGATAACCTTCAAAAGACTAAAAAGAAGAGCATCTCAAGATCTGCTAAACTAATCCAAGAATAAATGTAAAGGATGGTACACTGGTCCCATACCTGTCTACATATAAAATCTATAGCTGAATGTCCTAGATGACAGATTGCTGTATAAAAAGAAGACATAAAATAATAATAATAATAATAGTAGTAACGAAACGTATGATCGTAAATCCAGCTTTTGATTGTCGAAAATATTCTGCCTCAGAAAACACAGAACACACACACAGAACCTCAATTCGAGTAACATAAAATACAAACTGAGCGTTGGATTTTGTTGGCTTGACTTGCATGTTCAACTTCTGTTCTGAGAATCAGAAGCAGGAAACATCGACAAACACGAAGTAACCCCATTGTATAGAAGGATATCCGTGGTGTCAATGTGGTATATTCAAAGCCGAGTGAGACTCCGAATTGAAATCTAAACACACTTGTGCCATGTCCGTGACTTGTCCTGTGTACCTTGCGCCATCGGTTCCTCTCTTACGAGATAACACTCAAAGGACGCCGCCCGCCAGAGTAATAAAAACAAATTACCTTTTTAATTACTCAGGCGGCGGCTTCCTTTGAAAAGAGCATGCGTGCTCTTTGGTGACGTTAACAAAATGAATAAATGTATTACTTATTGCACCTTATGCGCAGGTATCGGGCCTCTGCACGGAACTCGAAGACGACCTGTCGGCCGAGCTCGACATCGTGGGCCGCATCAACCCTGCGACGGTGTGGGAGTACATCGGCAAGATGCGGCGCAGCGGCACCAAGGAGATCGTGCTGCTGCGCCTGCAGGCCGCCAACGACGAGGAGCGCATGCAGTACATTGCGCTCTACAGCTACCTGAGCACGAGGAACAGGTACTGTTCCCGACCGCAGTAAGGAAGTTTACGAAGTATCCCGAATGCAGCGAGCGATTCTACCTTGCAAGAAAATGAGACAGATATAATATCCCTGAATTGTATCATCATAAGTAGAGTGTTCCTATTTCAGCATGATATTGTTTTTTTGATACATCATTAACATACAAAAACGGCCGAGAAGAAAAATATCGGGCTATTGTTTTTTTTAGACATTTCATGGAGGCGTTAAATGCATGTACCTATATAAGTGTGTACGTTACCCCGGCAGACTGGGCGTCGTCAAAGTGTCCAACACAAGCGCCGTGAAGGACCTGTACATCGTGCCGCTGCCCGCGCCCGCGCCCCTGCCGGCGGTGCTGCTGCCGCTGGACGGGCCGGGGCTGGAGACGCCGCGCCCGCACCTGCTCATCGCCATCGTGGTGCGCCAGCGCAGAAAACGGCCCGCGCCCGTCGCACCCGCCGCCCCAGCCGCACCCGCTGCGCCCGCCAGGGACCCAGTGCCGGCCAAGGTGGGTATTCAAGTAGACTGTATATCAGCTTTCAATCCCCTTCGCTGTTAAGTTGGTAGCCAATGTTATGTTGGCCTTTTTGCTATAAATCCAACATGGCCGCCATCTGTATGGGTATTTTTTAATATATTGGTTTCAAATCTTTAGTAATAGCAGTTTGTGAGGAATAAATTTATTAGGTTTATCATCATTTTTTTTTTGTCATATGTCAGATGTTTTTGGGTCAGTGCAAACGAAGAATAACTGAACAAACTCGAAAGACAAAACCTCGGGATTAGGTTTGACTACGGGTTACGCAAGTATGACCAATATGACCATGTCTTCCAGTATCACAAGGAGCTGGGGTGGCTCCCGATCCGTCTTCGCCGTGACATGCACATTCTCTCACAATATTTTGCGAAGTCCCCACTACCCCACATATCTTCGAGAACGTTTTGAGATACCACACGGTGTCTCTCTTTTCAACTCCTCGATATAACACTTTCGCTTAAGAACACTTGTTTCGGTTAAGGGCAATCCGACTGGAACGCTCTTCCTTGCGCTATTAGCGATAGTCCCTCAATTTTCACTTTTAACAAAAGATTGAAAGTGCATTTCCTTTCTCTTCCGTAAAAGGTACCAATATCTATGAATGGTGGCGAATTTGATTCGGAAGTAAATTTAGCCCAAAAGAAGACGTTCTATTGTAATGAGCACTACCTCCGACAATCCACATTGTTATGTTTTAATTGTACCCAATTCGAATATCAAGATAAGAAATACTTTTGTTTCTTATTTTTCGAATTTTAAGTGCGAATCTTCATTTCGAGAATGCATTTCTCAGACCGAATTCTTCAGACCGATACTTCAAAGTGTTATAAAACAGATTATTATTTAATAAAGATATTACTGAAATCATGAAACCGACAATCCATTACTTTTGTTACCCTTAAATAATGACAAGAATTAAAATAAGTTTTTTTTTTTTGTGTAAATTGTTTCTGCAAAAGTTTGTCCTGCAACAGTTCAGTTCAAGTTCAATTCAGTTCAAAGATTCATAATAGCACAATAATTCTCAATAATCTCTCTCTAATTAATTTTGTAGTAGGCCTTTGTGCACAAAATTTGTTTTATACATTTTTGAATGGAGCTTCAGTGTGAATGTTTTGTATTTCTTGCGGAATTTTATTGTAGAAGCGTCCCATAAAATAACTACTAACTTTTGTGAGTCTGAACATTGGAAAAGAAAGTTTATGTTTATTTCTAGTTTGCATGTTGCTGCGGCTATCACTGGTTTTAAAGCTACTGATATTTTTCCTCACATACATTATGTTTTCAAAGATATATTGACTTGCAACTGTTAGGATATTGGTTTCTTTGAAGAAATCTCGCAAAGACTCTTTATTACCTAGCTTATAAATAAATCGGATCACTCTCTTCTGCAAAATGAAGATGGTCTCAATGTCAGCAGCCCGTCCCCATGGTAGTATGCCGTAGGACATAATGCTAGGGAAATAACTAAAATATACAAGCCTAGCAGTTGTGACGTCAGTCAATTCCCTGGTTCTTTTAACTGCATATGCTGCGGAGCTAAGTTTATGTGCTAATTTTACAATATGGGGATTCCACTGTAGTTTGGCATCAATAGTGAAGCCGAGAAATACAGTTTCATCTACTAGTTTTAGTTTGTCTTTCCCCTATACAATGTAACTCTCAATTTGCCTTACATTAGGTAAAGTAAATTTTATGCACTTTGTATTTTTTGAATTATTGGCAGTAAACCAGTCTAGTACTCGCAATTATTTGTTTCCTGTAAGTCATTTCCCTGTCTCCTAATTAAAAATATTAGTGACGTGTCATCTGCAAATAAAACTATCTCTGACATGTTTTGTACCATGAATGGCGAATCATTTACATACACGAGGAAAAGGAACGGACCCAGAATAGATCCCTGTGGGACTCCCCATCTTCACCTGAGAACCCGACGATTTTGTCCTATTAATGTCAGCGTTTTGAACCGTCCCTTCAAATACGATCTCATAAGCTTAGAGCTATTGCCTTTTATGCCGTAGTGTTTAGCTTTAAGAGCAATGTTTCGTGGTCTACACAGTCAAATGCCTTGGACAGGTCACAAAAAACACCTATTCAAAATTCAAAAAGAGTTTATTTAAGAGGTTACATTTGGAGAATGTCAAATCTTAAACTAACACATATATAAGGTATAGGGAAATATATATTTGAATTCCGTCACCTCAATGTTTTAGATACTGGAGGTAAAGAGGCGACTAGAAACCTCCAGCTTTATACGTTATTTTTACAGAATTGGAGCAAACACCTTCCCAAGCTTTCTTGTCTTCTACATAATCTGATATTTTGTAGTAAGCCTATTTACATAAGTGATTTTTAACAACATTTTTAAATTTATTTACAGACAATTCTTGAAACTCAGTTGGGATTTTGTTGTTAAAGCTACATTAACCTTTAAAAGATACATTAACCTTATGGAGCCTAGTAGTAGGTATAGTTAGTTTATTCCTATTTCTAGTGTTGACATTCTGCCTGTCGCTATTCTTATAAAATTTATCCATATTTTTGTGGACGTACATTAGGTTTTCATAAATATACTGACACGGCCCTGTCATAATGTTAATTTCCCTAAATTTACAAAGCAGTGACTCTCTGGGACCCTCATTGTAGATTGCATGAACAGCCCTCTTTTGCAGCACAAATATTATGTTAATGTCTGCAGCGTTCCCCCACAGGAGTATACCGTAAGACATAATGCTCTGGAAGAAGCTGAAGTAAACTAGTCTAGCTGTTTCCACGTCCGTAAAAAGACGGATTTTTTTGACTGCATAAACTGCGGAGTTTTTTCGATAGCTTATCTATGTGTGGGCCCCATTGAAGCTTATTATCTAAGATTATTCCTAGGAATACCGTGATATCTACAGTTTCTAAATTTTCACCCTTAACATTAACATTAGCAGAGACTTGTTTAACATTGGGGAGTATAAACCGAATACATTTAGTTATTATTAACCGAATACAAAGATTATTGGCACTTAACCAATTGACTACCTTTGGGATTGCATTATTCACATCGTCAAAGTTAAAACTGCGTCGTTTCATTTTAAACAAAAGTGAAGTGTCATCTGCAAACAGTACTATCTCATGATTATCTCTGACAAGATGTGGCAGGTCATTAATATAAACCAATAACAGGAATGGCCCGAGTATGGAACTCTGCGGTACACCCATAGTAACAATAGACCCTGGAGATCGTTTTCCATTAATGTCAACTCTCTGCATCCTGTCATTTAAATAAGAGAGAAAATCTAAAGAGTTATCACGAATTCCATAATGATGTAATTTCCCGATCAATGTCCCATGGTCAACGCAATCAAAAGCCTTAGACAAATCGCAAAAAACTCCTAGAGCATCATGCGACTCCTCCCAGGTATCATATATATGTGATATTAACTCAATACCGGCATCAGTAGTTGATTTGCCTTGTGTAAAACCAAATTGTATACAGTGAAGCATGTTGTTGGTGTTGAAATGTGTAATAAGTTGATTTAAAATTACTTTTTCAAAAACTTTACTAAATGTAGGCAATACCGATATCGGTCTGAAGTTAGAAGGGTCAGATGTACTACCCGATTTAAACAAAGGTACTATTTTACTGTGTTTCATTACATCATTATTTATATCATTTTAGATAGTAATATCATTAATTTTTAATTTGTATTCATTGTTTTTAATACTGACCTTTCCAGTCTCACTTTTAATTATATCCCAAGTTGATTTAATTTTTTTATCACTTTTTCTTATTTTAGATCTGATATAATTTGATTTTGCAATTTGACAAACTTTTCTAAAGATTTTTGAGTACTTTTTTACTTTATCCTTGAACAAATTCACTATCATTCCATTGTTTTTCACTACATAATTCATATTTTTTTTTTCTACTTTTAAGTATACCTACTGTAGCCCACTTATTAATGTTAAGTTTGTCTGAGACCACAATCGATATGGTAGTAAATACTGCATTAAACATATTGCTGAATTTGTAAAAAAAAATACAGTATGACTCATTAGGGTTAATAGTAGAGTAATTGATAGGTAGTTTGCTATCCCAATTCAATTTAAACCTTTCAAACCGATGTGCAGTCACAGGTATGTATTTTATCTTTCTTGTGGAACATTTTTTAAGTTGAATTTCTAGTCTAATGTATTGACTTAAATGGTCTGACTTTAAATTACTTATAATTTTTTTTCATTTGGATAAGCAAATCCATTGTCTACACAATTGGCTGAGCCTTTCGACGCACATGACCAGATACGCAAAAGGCCCAACACTAAATTAATGGGCAATTGCGTATTTATATCCGTCGGATCGCGAATGACCAAAATTGTAAATTACCAAGAACGCAAAGGGCCAAACCATAATTAATTAACGCCGATTGCGTATTTAAATCCCAAAAATCGTGAATGACCAAGAATGTAAATTAACAAGAACGCAAAAGGCCATACCATAATTAATGGCCAATTGCGTATTTAAATCCTTCAAACAACCCACTTTTTATGAACCTTCCGGATCAAAATGTTAAATTTGCAATTTTTTACAGGTGTCACCATTTTTGACAGATGTCATGATTTAAACAGGTGTCACCATTTTTGACAGGTGTCATGATTTTGACAGGTGTTATGATTTTGACAGGAGTCATCATTTTTTACGGTGTCATGATTTTGACAGGTGTCATCCGAAATGAAGATCTCGTCGATAGCTGTCATATCTCCATACAAAACAATGGTCTGTGGTCAGTATTTTCCGAGATATGACAGGAGATAGTTTGACAGTATCGTATTAATACTCGAATCACCCGAAATCCACACTTGTATGATTTTATTCACAAATTGAAAAAAGACATGCAAATAGTTGACAGAAACATACGGAATTTTGTCAGCAGGCCATGTCTTAAGAACAAAAGAAGAATTTTGGATATTGGTTTCGACAAGACGCACAAAAAATAATTGTATAAATTAGAACACAACACAATTCAACCAATTAATTTTCTGAAAAAGATGACACTGTTACTTTTACTGAAGTGAAATTAGTTTTGTAGTGATACGTTATATTTGGAGCGAAATATACAATAATATATAATATAAGCATAAAATGTAAGAATTTAATAAATACTTTCTGCAGCATAAAAAGAATCATATTTTTAATTTTCATCAACTATAACCTTCCTATTCGTAAACCTTCCGGCTAAAAATGTTGAATTTGCAAAATGATGAATTTGCAAAATGATGAATTTGCAAAATGTTGAAAGTAGGTCTAGTGGAATTTTTAATTCCACTAGTTTCCTTCTAGTCTCAGTAGGCCGGTGCCTCTCGGCACTTTAGGTCACATTCCAGGAATGTCCAGTCAGTCCATTACGTCCATTTCCCTGAAAGTCCACTCTTACGTGAATGCCCACTTCCCTGAATGTCCCATACCCTGAATGTCCATTTCCCTGAATGTCAAGTACCTATCCACTTCCCCAAAGGTCGACAACTCTTTTTTTAACCGACTTCTCTCGGTGAGATCTCCATTTCGGATGACACCTGTCAAAAATCGTTCTCAAAAATGGTGACTTCTGTCAAAAATGGTGGCACCTGTCAAAAATTTGAGCCGGAAGGGGAAATAAGTAAATTTACATTTCAACATTTTGGGATTCATCTTTTTGCAAATTCAACATTTTGGCATTTATTGTTTAACTTTTTGCAAATTCAACATTTTGAGCCGGAAGGCGTAATTTTGACCCACATTGGCCTATCGCGTAAAATTGTTTTGGTCATATGCGTTATTGGTAACCCGCGTATTATTTTTGGTCAATTGCGTTTTTGATCACTTGCGTATTAGGACAATTGGTACATCGCGTATTTGGCTATCTGCGTGTTTGGTAACATGCGTATTAGGTACAATGCGTACTTTGGCCAAGTGCGTATCTGGTCATTTGCGTCGAAAGGTGGCTGAGGTTTCAGTTATTCGAGTAGGTTCCATGAAAAGTAGTTGTGAGAATTAAATAAGTTAGTTAGTCTCGTATTAAGGGAGTAAGTTTCTAATAAATTTACATTGAAGTCTCCGCATATCATAAGAGTTTTTTTTAATTTTGATACTTTAAATAATATGTCATCCATGACTTTTTCAAAAACATCAAATGTAGCTGAGGGTGGGCTGTAAACGCGTACTTCAATGTGGCTTTCAACTGATAAACAGACTATGTCATTACGATTTTTGAACTTTAAGTGTATTTATAAATATTAGAGAGCCTCCACGAACAGCATGTGATCTGCAAAAAGAACTACCAACCTGGTGGTTACTGAAATTGAACATGAGCTCATGGCTTTTTAGCCAATGTTCTGTTAGACATAAAATTTCAATATTAAAAGAGTTCATGTACAATTCCAACTCTAATAATTTACTGCTAATACCTTGAATATTTTGGTGGACCAGATTAGTAAACTTTGCATTTATTTTACAATTTTGAGGTTTTCGGTTCTTATTATGTATTTTAATAATATTATTTGATGGGCTAGAGACTTTCTATATTGTCATTGTATCTAATTTAAATGACTTGGACAAACTTCCAAGGTTTTGTTTGAAACATCAGTATAATGCTCAATAGAGGCATTATGTGTAGAAACATTTTTGGCTATTATATTAAAATAATAGGATAGCGAATTTGCTACTTGTCTTTTGTAATAACTAGGAAGGTAATATTTACCTTTAGTCAAATAATATTTATTTCTACTAACAAAACTGTTAGTATCCATTACATGTATATTATTATTGCATGATATAGTATGCAAGGTCATATTCAGCTTATATCTAAGGTTGTTTTCTGATTGTGGCTGGCTGTCGCTGTAAGGGAAGGTGAACATAACTATTTGTTTTACTTTTAAAGAACAGAGCTTGTCTAAATATTTAATTAAGTCAGACTTGTTCACATTACCCCTAATACCGAGGTATATGATTAAATAAGAGTGATCACTATATGTAGCGTTATCTACTTTTTGCATAATATCATGCAGATTACAGTTTGGTAAATAACTATTTATTACCATAACCTCCATATACATATTTAATAATTGGCCCATATTTTTTTCCAAGTTCATCACTGTACATAATTATTTTTATACCTGGATATTAAGCGCTGACATCCAGAAGGGAAGGAGCTGACGGAGCACAGTCCGGCACTAAACAGCAGCTCTCCATTATTTTAGTTTCTAGGCTAACCTGGCTACTGAGAACTGCATCCATAGTTAGATTCAGTTCCCTGGTTTCCGCTCTGGTTTTGTCATAGAGGTAGGGAATACAATCCCGGCCTTTATTTGGGATCCCGGGATTTCGGGACTGAATGAAGACAATCCCGGGATCCCGGGATAGTCCCGGGATTAGGGTCACAAACAAAAACACGTCTAACGAATCAAAGTTTTTAGGTTTATTGGAGACACAGTATTTATAATTTAACTTTGCCAGACCATACTTAGTTGAACAAAATATATACTTCTTAAAAAAAGATAAACAATTACTTAAAATTATACATTTTGTTAATCATCTTACACAAAATGTATCATAATTATCTTAAAATAAAGATAGGAACTTCTATGTTTGGTAATATTTGCAATTGCAACCTCTTTTTATCTAGTACAATGGATCCCGGGGATCGGGATCCCGGGCTTGTATTCTCTACATAGAGGCCAATGTAGTGCCCCAGGGAGCGCTCCGCCTGGTCAAGTTTGCATCTTAGCTCCTGCATGTTGTCCTCATAGCTAATCTGGTTATAATTAAGCTGAGCGGTACACAGCTCCAGTTTATCTAAAACCCTTCTTTTATTATGAAGCTTTGTTACAACTTTATTTTTTAGCATTTTCTTTTTTTTTTTTATAAACTATTAATTTTGACATATTTCCTAAAATATTTTTTACTCACTGTAAGTGTGTGCTGTCCCTGCTGCTGCCTGCCACATTACACACTGAGTCATCCTTAGTAAGGTCAATAGTCATAGTGGGCAAGCTACAGCCCGCAACAGAAACATGGCCCAAGGAGGTATTAACTGTTATCAACTCATCAAATAAGCTCTGCGTGGTCACTGTGGCAGAGCTAATAGCTGCTTCTCCCAGCCGTGTGATATGTTGGTGGGCATCACACAGTTCCTTCTCCAGGACTGAAGTACTGCGCAGGACGGACTCAAACTCAGTGCCACAGTGCTCATCAAACCCATCTACAATTAGTTGCAGCCTATCCCGTTCCTCAGTAATAGAAATATTAATGGAATGTAGCGCGGACAGTTCACTCTTTAATTTTTGATTATTTCCTAAGGTTTCTAAGATATTTTTTTCATTTTCATCTCTTTCTACTTCTAATTGTTCCACCTGTCCCTTTGCTTCCTTTAATTACTGCAAAACCAGTTGGAGCCTGGACTCCGCTTGGCGAGACAAAGCATTGTGAGTCATCATTATAATTAGTTATTGTGAAAACAAAGGCAAAAAACACCCGCTAAGTAGCAAGGGATAGGTGACAATGACAATGTCAGTTGAACACAGTGTCAAGACTGTTTGAATCGGCCTTTGTCTGTTGGTCCGTGATCGATTATTTTATCACAATTACAATTCGGACCACATTTAGCACTGGCACCCTATTAGTTAACTTAACAAACACTAAAAATAATACTATATTCACAAATAGACGAATTTAAACAAAATAATATAGTTAAAATACACCACAGCTGTTTTTGACGTGTAGCTTCGGGTGCGGTCTGATTCCGAGAGCCATAGCGTCCCTACGATGTTCCCACGCATAAACATATGTTTAACTAATATGACTCCAGCATCTGTTGTCGACCGCCCTTTTGTAAATCCAAACTGCTGGCTATGGAGTTTTTGATGCGCATTAAAGAGCGCCAGCAACTGACCCAATATGATCTTCTCAAATATTTTACTTAATACTGGTAGAAACGAGACCGGTCTGAAATTTGTGGGGTCACCCCTATCGCCGCCCTTAAATATTGAGATCAGGGAAAGTACTCTCATCTACACATTTATTGAAGATTTTAGCTAAATGAGGGGCAAGCGCGTCTATCACCGAGCTAATAATTTTTACTGACATGCCCCAGAGATCCTCGGATTTTTCCAAATTTGACAACTTAAATGCTTTAATTATGCCATAGGGTTCAATATCAGACGATCAGACGCTATCAAGGCAGGTTGCAGTAGTTTCAGTTATTCTTGATGGCTCTGTATGTCTCGTGTCTGTCAGTTCCGGTCTAGGGGCCACATTTTTTAAGCGATCCTCACAAAACTTGGCACACGTGTTCCATGAATTAAAAGTTTTTTTTTGTCGACAGCTTTCTCCATTTTCCGGGCGTTATTAATTTTTTATATGGAGGTTTTTTGTTCTGATGCCTATCGTGTGGGGTATCAAATTAAAGGGCTTCATGAGCCGGGTTTAAAAATATACTACATCATTATCTTTCGGTCGCCTGTTTTCTAAAATCCAAGAAATCTTTTCAAAACCTACAAGTTTGGGCTCCTCGAAATAGGAGACGGATTAGTAAATTGGATCTATACAGACCATGAGAGTGAGTGAAATAGACTATAACTATTTTCGTGAAAAGTCAATAGATTGTATTTTAAATCGCAAAATTTAGTTTACAAAGTTATTGGTGCGGCTACTTTACTTCTTGATTTTGATTGAATCTAAAATATTTACCTAGAAATTGGTTCACAGTCACCCCTGTTAGCGAGGTCTACTGCCCACAGCACCCACAGGGCTACTAGTTTAGCATGCAACGGGGAGTCCACCAGCAAGTCTATATTGAAGTCACCGCAAATGACTACTTTTTTGTTTCTACTAGAAGCTATTCTCAAGACATTCTCCAATACTGATTAAAATATGCCATAATCACTGGTAGAGGGTCTGTATACGCTTACTACAATGTGTCTACCAAGTTCAACAAACAATAGTTCTATTACTTTCTCAACAGAAAGTCTGCAAATATCCTTGCGCTCTTTAAATTTTAGGCCATTTTTAACCAGTACTAAGGATCCTCCGTGTATTGCAGACTTTCTAATGAAGCAGCTGGCTACTTGATAGTTGTGTACAGAGAAATTCATTTGAGACTCAAGTAGCCAGTGTTGTACTAGGCATAGTATGTCTACTCTGTATTTCTCCAAGAATAGTTCAAACTCTAGTAATTTGCCAGAAAAGCCACCTTGTAAGTTCTGATTTACTAAAACCAATTGCTTTTCTTCCGAACCTAATCTAAACTGAACTCAAGTGTCAAACAAAAAAAAGCGAGGGAATTCCCCCAGCCGCCGTCAAACAAAAGCGCGTTTCGTTTCAAGCAGTATTTTGCACGCACTAACTGAATTGTTGAAAAAATCGAAAAAATTACGATCTTTTGGATTTTTTGCAAATACTCGAAATTTTTCCAACCCTATCCTGTCGTTTTTTTTTTTAAATTACAGTACTTAGGCCTTTGCTCTATCTCATCGCACGCGTCTTATTCCTTTTCTTCGTTGCGGTGTATTGTTGGGATATGCTGGAATTAATTCATCACCCGATGAAGGAGGTGTGTCTCCGATTGCATTAGCCAATGACTTCTTCATGTGTGGGACGTCGCTGTTTCTGGTCCCCACGACACTGGGTAACCTTGTGTAAGGCCAGAAGCAATGTATGTGCCTGTATCTAAATGTCTCGTTCATTCCTGTGTCTTCGTGTCGTATCCCTCTTTTCTGTCAAATTGGTATCGCGCCTCCTATTAACGCGCTCCTATTAACGCCTGACACACTTCCGGTATAATCGTGCTTATGGATTGTTTGGAAATACGAAACAGGTATTGCAAACTTGTAAAAGAATCCCCAGTAGCTAAGTATCTCAGCGTCACAGCTAATCTGTCCTGAACCGACACAGCTTCTCTAAATGCAGTGTTTCTTCGTTTTATTTTGGGACCGATTAAAACCATTACATATTCAAAATCAGTTACACTCATTCTCGTGAAATTTTTGTAATGACCACTAATTTCTTGATTTTTTAACATGAAAAGTAGATCATTTCTTTCCCGATACATTTTATGAATCCACCATCTTTTTGGCCGTTTATCATCATCGAGTGCATCTATAAATATGTATGCTGCACAAGCGAGAGACACTTCCGACATCGTGAAGTTACAAACCAAAACTGCGCTTGATCCGGCTCGCGGCCTTCTCGTACACACTAGAACCTGGTTACTGTATCTGCTCGGTTACAGTTACGGCTCGCAGATGAGTACGCTCAGTGAAAGCGTTCCGGCGACGACGTCGTGAGCCTTCTGTTCACGCGTCCACACTAGGACCTGGTTACTGTATCTGCTCGGTTACAGTTACGGCTCGCAGATGAATACGCTCAGTGAAAGCGTTCCGGCGACGACGTCGTGAACCTTCTGTTCACGCGTCCACACTAGGTCCTGGTTACTGTATCTGCTCGGTTACGGTTACAGCTCGCTGATCTGGACCCGGCTTAACACTACTCATATCATCTCTCCTTTGATCAGGTGTCGCGTACGTCCCGCAAGCACTCGTACACGCCGCCGCCTCCCGCCGCCACCGCCGCTGTCGCGCTGCAGCCGCCCTACACCTCGCCTGCGCTCTCCACCTCCGTCAAGGACAAGATCGCTGCCACGCTCGGTATGTCAACTCACAACGACATTATATCGCCTGACAATCCTGACATCAATCAGCCTGTCAGGGAGCCTGCTCAGCCCTGCTGTGCTGAGTGCCGGGGGGTTAGTTACCACAACGTTACCGTGACCGTCTTAAAGTAAGTCTTGGTGTTAGATAAATAAAGCACATTATAGCGAATTGGAATAGAAATGATTGCCATGGTGATGTTCTTGTTTTGAACCTAATGTGAATCGGAAAAAGATTGTGGTGACCCCCCAGGTCGCTTCATAACGCAACATTTATTTACAGGCACCAACCAGAAACTGTGACGTCACAGACATAACCGTCCGTCAGGTTTCTTCATGTACATGCCAATCAACTCGATCCTGTGACTATGCACATATACACAGACACATTTATCCAAAACGGTAGCGATAGACTAGCCCGCTGACACTCGAAATGGAGAAATAAATCAATGTATAAACACGGGCACAACTGTGTCCTGTGTTACTCCGTATGACGCTATGTTTGCTTGTTTTGTTTCTTTAAAAAGTGATGCACCATGTTGATATTACACCCCTGATAGTGTGGTTTGTCTTCCCAACTCCAGCAGCAGCTCAGGACGCGTCAGACTCGTCGTACTCCCCGGGCTCCCCCGGCTCGGCGGGCTCGGCAGGCTCGGGCGCCGGCGGTGTGGCTGCGCCGGCACTGCGCACGCGCATGGACGAGCTCAACCGGCAGATCGAGGAGCAGAAGCAGCAGATCATGAAGATGGCGCAGGCGGATTCCTCCATCAACGAGGAGGTGAGTGCAGGCTGGCTCGCGGCTGGACATTACTGATGTTCATGAAGATCTCTCCTCCCCTCAGTCAGTCCATCATTGTTTGATGATAGCTCTGTGTCTTCATGCTGTCTCCATCACGATAAATGGCAGTGTTTGTGGAAATTTCAAGGTGTTCAGTACGAATATAAACCGTCATTTTTATTAACTCCAACGACACTAAGGAAAGGTGGCCCGCATGTCCTACTAATGCATAGATTTCGTTGAATAGTTTCTGGAACTGATAATGCCAGGCGAACTGGATACCCAGTTTAACAGCCGTTTTAATACTTTTGACCCTTGGCAACAGGACGAGGCGTACTCTCCCTCCCGGCCGATGACCCCCTCGCCCCCTTCGCCCCCCGCCGTGGCGTCCATGGCCGACATCGCGCTGCCCTCCAACCTTCAGGAGATGCTCGCCACCATCAAGCAGCGCTCCGGGGGTGCCGTCCGCGACACGGACATGCGCAAGCACAACTAGCTGCACGCGGCACGCGGCACGACGAGGAACAAACGCTCAGCAACGTGACTAATACCCGGCGTTAAGGGACGACATTGATGCGATTAACTCGAGCAGCAGTTTGTGAATTCGGCCATCTTCGTTGGCGATCTCATCGCTCAAAGACGAGGCGATGCCATCGAAAACATTTGTGTAGTGAACTGACATGGATTGTGGTGGCGGTGCCGGCCACCAAACATTTATTGCGATGTCTACCACATAAGAGTCTTGTCTTGCCGTTCTGTCACTGACAAGGATAGAGATGAGTATGGTTACGACTGTTTCCCCCACGTTTGATAAGCGAACTAAAGTCTGGCCGCCGAGAGAATGCGATCCTGAATGCTCAAAACCCATATTTTTTTGAAATCTGTAATGAAAAATATTGCTTAATATGAAAGCATTAAAAAAATGTCATAATCGCATTCTAAAAACGGCCGAAGTGTATTGGCTCAATATTACGCTGCCCCATAGTTTTCTCACTTTTAAAGCAGACCGTGCAGATGCAGATACGGCCTCTGAACGCGCGTGATAATTCCGTCCGCTATTGGTTGTTGCACAAGTTCCATTCACAAATCACAAGGCCCGCGGGTCGCCGCGCGCGCGTCTCTTGCTTTTCACCCGCCAAGTGGACCGCTCGCTCTTACTTTGTCGTACACTTTCGAGGCAAGAATCTACACCACCTATTTACGTCTTTATAAAAACGTCTACTCTTTAAAGAGGCAGGGCCTGGGGAATAGAAAAATTGTGTATAATGTGGATAAGTTCATGCAAAACAAAAACCAGCTTGCTAAAATCAGGTGTTTAGTGCAAGCCATTTTCAAAGCATCATGCAACGGGAGTTCCCGGAAAAACCGTTCCTGCCGTGATAAAATAAAAAGAGTTGTCTTCACCGGAACCTCAACGAGTAGCCCTACTTTCAGGAAAAAAAAAAGATCTATGGAGTCAAACGCATCGCGCAATACTCGTCGATTCAAGTAATTTGGCGCACAAATTACGATTTTCATACAGCTGAAAATCAAGTCAGCACTGTTAAAGCGTGTGCGTGCCTTCAGAAACCCCAAAGAACATAGGAGCATAGCACATACACCAGGTTCTAGAGCACAAATGGAGCACTCTGACTGCCAAGTGCCTGAATTAGAGCCTCACTAGAAACTGCGCTACAAGCTAAAAACCGTGGGCTTGCTGGGGAAAATCCTGCCAGCAACGCCAAGCTGAATCTCCAAGACCACTTGCGATTCCTTAGAATGGTGCTACTCAAGTTTCAAAGCATAATTGTAGCAGTCCGCTGCCAAATTTACAACTTCGAAGCCTGAAGATTTAACGAGATACAAGCCAATACCCGTGGGGTACAGAAACCCCAGACAGATTTCGGGAATACTTTAATATTTAATATAATATAATATAACTCGACTAAAAAGGAGGTCCTGGATGCTTATATTAGAGAGATTGTTTGGATATTAAGATTATTGGGATCTTATCCACTGACCGTTTTTTTTCTGCTACATATCCTGACATTTGTTTAAGTAGGACCCTTCTTAGATTTGAGTCCCCTTCTTTATATTTCAATCCAAAAGACTCATGCGTAGCCAAAAAGTGGTTTAGTTCATCTAGATCCCTATTAAGCAAATACTGTAAGGGACTTGCCTTTAATCCTATTGTGGTAAGACTGGAGAGAGAGGCATGAACTAGAGACAGTGGAGTTATTTTGGTTTCCTCAATATTTTGGGAAAAAACTACTTTGCAATGTTTCGACGTGTACGTTGTGTGTGGAGTGAACACTATATTTTGTGTAATTTGGAGATCAGGTTTTGCTTCACTTTGAATGGAAGGGGTTTGAGCCTTTGTGGTAGCCTTGGCGGACGGAATCATGTTCCCCGCAATGGTCAGGTGTGCGGCATCAATCCTCTCCATTAATTGTGCAAGGCTGGTTGCACAGGTATTGGCTTGGTGGACTAAGTTTTCTATAAATATTTTATTAGACTCCACCTGTGCAACGAGATTAGAATTCTGGACTTTTGCATCATCCATAAGATGTGCTAACTTTTCTATTGTGTTTCCGCTATGTAAAGTTGTTGCAAGTTGATAAGAGAAGTTTAGACCTTTGACATTACCTTTGATTGCATAGTATCCGTCTGATGTTGCGACGGCTAATTGTTCCTTGAACTGACCCCATTGACCTCCACAGATTTGGATCAAGTTGACAATATTGTCACCAAGGAAACCCTTTCTGTCACCGTGATCAATAGATAGCCAATTTCCTATCTCTTTAATGTCTTTCAAATTGGGATCGTCTGCCTTTAGTAATGTTTGTAGTCTCTGTATATCTCTGTGAGCGGAGGAAGAGCATCTATTGTTGGAGCAAGATGACGTGATGAATTCTCTTTTATCTCTTTCTTTTTCTTTTTTTGGGGCGGCTCCTGTTCTTTTTTGTTCGTCCTGTCCAACAAAGTTGCCTAACCCTGAAAGCAGCTCTGGATTGAATGTTACCTTGGGGGACTCTTCTCCAGCTAAAGGATTGCCATTTTTCTTGACAGATTTTGATGATGATTGAGACATCCTTTTTAAAAATAGATAAGGATCGGTTTTTTCGGTTTTTAAGATTTCTAATGGAATAATTTGATGAGATGAGGATCGATTTCTGATGTAAAAAGGTGGAAATAACTGCTTGACCCACTCAAACATTAACGGGGGACTCTCTTTTTAATGTAATTGGATGGTGAATTGGAGACTGATAACGAAAATTGTGAACTTTAAGTTGATTACTTCAAAAGAATTAAAAGTAAAATAATATTGTATTATTTTCTCTTTTTAATACTGAATGCACTCTTCGTTAATATCTTAAATTGACGGTAACAATTAGAGCATATCATGCTCCAAATAATTCACTACCGTCTGTTCAGTACTTTTTGAATAATAAGCCTTGTAGTTGCTAGCGCCACGCCTACAGCAACCCCTGGCCGATATCAAGAACTACTGGACGCAGACTCGTCGGTAATATCTCAAACTGACGGTCAAAAATGGGTTAGTTCATACGGATCCCGGGATCAGATCAAAGTTCATACGGATCCCGACGATTCGTTCACACCGATCCCGGGATCAGTGTGAACTAAAAAAATATAATATTTTAGTTAACACCGATCCCGAATCCCAATGTACAGAGACACGAAATATAGAATAGCATTTTATCGATGCTGATTTCTTTATATTATATTATTTTTATACGTAGGGTTTTAGGTAAATAATAATACTGGTAAATTAGAAGCCGTGTGAAGCGTAAATGAAACAGTCTATAATACAGGGTGTATGGGGGCTATATAACATTCTGTTTATTCCTGTTCATCTTTCCCCCCAAATAATTTGAATAAATTGGACAGAGAAGAGACATGTGCCCAGCGGTGGGTCGATTTGGGCTGAAAATTATATCAATGATGAAGATGACGATTTATAGCCGCCATTTTGAACTTTTTAGTTACTGGCCTGATTTGCTTCAAAATCGATATCTGAGGATCTGGTTGGAGTCTAATCATAATTCAGAATTCAGATTTAAAAAAAACGCCGCCATCTTGAGCTTTTGAGTTACTAAACCGATTTGCTTCAAATTCGATATCAGAGGATCCGGTTGGAGATCAATCATGATTCAGAACTCAGATTTAAAAAATACTCCGCCATCTTGAACTTTTTAGTTACTAAGCCAATTTGCTATCCGGTTGGAGTCCAATCATGTTTCTGAAGTCAGATTTTGAAAAAATCGCCGCCATCTTGAACTTTTGAGTTACTAAACCGATTTGCTTCAAAATCGATATCTGAGGATCCGATTAGAGTCCAATCATGATTCTGAAGTCAGATTTTGAAAAAATCGCCGCCATCTTGAACTTTTGAGTTACTAAACCGATTTGCTTCAAAATCGATATCTGAGGATCCGATTAGAGTCCAATCATGATTCTGAAGTCAGATTTTGAAAAAATCGCCGCCATCTTGAACTTTTTAGCAACTTGACTAATTTGCTTCAAAATCGATAAGTAACTAATTAAAATAACGGTGGTGTAATAATATATATTTAAATCTTATACCTGATTGAATTTTATTTTACCTACTCTCAGTAATAAAAACAGGGATACAAAAAAGGGATATATCCCTTTTAACATATATGTTACTTTGACATCAAGTACAAGTTAGTAAGAGCGGGATAGGGCGAAATTCAGTTGTTGGTATATTTTAAAACTAAACTTAAAGCAATATGGTTTTATATTTCAATACTTTTCACGATCGGTTCTTGTCGGCATCAGGTTGCACTATTCTGCGCGAACGAGTATAGCCTATGCGACTTGTAACAAGTGGTTTTATTATACTAGTCTGCATGGTCTGCATCAGCCATGCCCTGTAGGCTTATTATGTTCTAAATGTGAGAACGTGATAAAGCTACTGAATCACGCAACATGTAGACGCATGGCAACAGCAAGTGCACAAATAATTTAATAATAAATAAAATAAATAAATTGGTCTTTATTCCGGCCGGAGCCATATACAAAATTCAAATTTACAAATTAATAAAATAAAATTACAAATTTACAAATTATTAAATTAAAATTACAAATATAACATAATGATATTATAATACAATTATTCTTATTATGTAAACGTAAGATGTACTCGCGTCCACGTCTCCTGTATAGGTCCGCGGAGTGCCAGAGCTGCCTGCAACATGGTGTTACCGGATCTGGCATACCGCTCCTGCGTGGACGCTATCCGGTGCCTCATGAGACCGTGGAATCCCGGGAGTCTCCTCTCCGTAAACATCTGCGACGCGCTGCAGTATCGTGGCAATCGACAGATGATCCTGAGCGCATTATTTAGTGCACTCTCATAACGTTGTAGTCAGCTTTTCTGTACCTGCACCATAGTTCACTCGTGTACAGGCCAGTACAATACGCGAGAAAGAGAGTAACTTTGACCGCTTCGCTACATCTGGTGAACCGACGCGCAATCATGTTGGAGCGCAAACTGATGGCTCTTTGCTGTCGTTTGATGTCCCTGGCATCAGACATGTCGTCGGTAATAATAATTGATTACTTTCTTTCTTCTTTTTTTTATCTATTTATCTTTTATTTAATATTATAAATTATGTCCCAAGTACTTAAACTCTGCGACTGTCTCAACTTCTTTTCCTTCCTTCCTTCCTTCTTTTAATGTTGCTGCTGTCATTCCGTCATTGATCTTTTGATCAAAATATCAATGACAGAACGGATAAGCTGTATGTGCCATACATACTCATTGTTATCCCTGTCGGATTTAATTAATAATCTCTCTTGAATAGTTGTAAGTGAAAGTTTTGTGGGTCCATTCACATCACTATGGACGTTAGAGAATGTTTGATTTTTTGAGAAACCAGTGCAACAATTAAAGTGTGTAAAAGAAGGCATGAAATGCATTTTGTCCGCCTTCCCTGACTGGTCTTTGTTTAGATAGTGTTTAATGGGGGTACAAGATTTTATGTTGTATTTTCTGTATATAAGTTAACATATAATGCCTGTAATAAATGTTATAAGACGGTTGGGTATTGTCAAATGCCAATTCCTCCTAAAGGAGACACTTTCCAATTACAGAAAAATTTAATGTTATTGTATACTTACCATTCCTTCCGTCAGTGTTAAATAACATTATAATGTCAATGGAAACTATTTAAAGAAAACAATAATTAGATGTTTTACACCTAAAACGTGTTATTTCTTGGGATCAAAATATTGATATGGTTCTTGCGTCAAAAAATAGGTATTCTAAATACCTTAAACGTAGTGTTTGAAATTATAAAAATAATCAGTGGTTTTGGAAAATATGTAACAAACATAATTTTCGCACTATTTCGCATATTGCCGCTGCGAATGACGTAACAGCCTTGTTGCAGTGTGAGCTGTTGTGAACTTTATTTTAATATTGTTTTGGTCTGAAATTTCAATTACCACGAATCGAGATGCAAATTTTGCGATACACGCGCCGGTGTTTATTCGAGACTTAGAGAGTACAATAAAATATATTCCTTTAAAGTAGTGTAATGTAACTATAAGCTTGGTAATTCGTAAGTTCTGTAGGAAGTCTACATGCATATTAGTATATTTGTATTGCAATAAGTGATCATCTTTAACAATAACATATAATTATTTTTACTGTATCTAAAATCATTGTGGAGGCTTATAAAATTGGATGATAAATGGATTATTTATTGACAGCTGTATAGCATTTCTGGTGACACTCGAAATTATTGTACATAATGAAATATGAGCTTTGCATAACTCATTTAATATTCAGTGTACAAACTTATAGATGTTAGAATATTAAATGTTTTACTTATAATTAACTAGTCTTTACTTTATACCATAATTAAGCTTTCGAAAGTAGACTAGAGAGAATAAGAGGCCTACTAATAAAACAGCTTAATCTTCAATGCCTATATTATGTTATCATCATTGTAAAGTGACTTTTTAGGCCTTTGCTTTTTCTCATTCATAAATTTTTTGAAGTTGGGGAGATTTGAGTAGCTCTTCATCACCTCCATTTTCAGGCTTTTGTTTTTCAGCTGGTTCTGAAATGCCTTAATTTTGGTCTCCATTAGTTTCCTTCTAGGAATGTGTTTCAGAGCATATTCCCAATCCCCAGTTGCTTTAAGATCCAGTAATATTGGAATCATGTGGTTTATATTTAAATTCTTTTTTGAGCCTGGAGCCCACTCTAAATATCTGTCTAGAGGTAGCTTCGCCATTTTAAGTCCATGTTTTTTAGCTTTAGCTAGAGACAATGCCTCATTGGAAATCTGTAAAGAAATTGGCTTAATTTAATATCTTGATTTCTAAGTAAATCTCAGGGTCATTGTCACTTTCACTATATATTCTTATTATCTGTTCATCAAAATATTGGTTCTACATAGAGATGTATTTTAGAGTTGAGCCTTCTGTTCATCAGAATATTAGTTTTCCATAGAGATGTATTTTAGTTGAGTCATATCACATCTTACCTTGTCCACCATACACCCAACAATATACACAGCACCATTATCAAACTCTGTCAGTTCATTGCGGCAGTGAGGTGTGAGATAAACAAGCTTCTCTTTTGGGAAGATATCTAAATAACTTTGTGTGTGAATATTCAGTGGAAACCAAGGCTCTTCCAAGTTAGGAATATTCCGCCTGAGTTGTTCCATGAATTCCCCTTTAGACTGGACGTTGCAAAGATGAAGATTGAATGGATCTTTGTGTAATCTGTTGTCCCCAAAAACATATGTCAACTGTTTTGCAGCATTTACTGATTCACGCCAAACCATGTGCTCTTCATATGAACAATCAATAACTAATGATTGGCCATGCATCATGGCTTGGCAAGCTCTGAAATGAGAATAAAAGAGGAGTAACATTTTTTAATAATGAACATGAGAGGAACCTATGTGACGTAGAAACAGTAAGACTCGATCTAAACAGTAAGCAGGTAAGTGGTTGTACTCAATTCTGACATCCTTATTCTATATTATCTGTCTACCTGTAGTTATCGAAATTGTTTATAGACTGGTCACGAATCCGCAAAAACAAAGACTGATGGCTGATCCCATATTCCAGATCATCGAGGTATTCCTTTTGTGGTGCAGGAAATCCTGCTTCTCGTTCCTCTCTCCTTGCTCCTTGTTTTGCCTTTGCATTCTCTTTAGATTTCTCTGTCTTGAAAAGAAAGAGCAGATAATTATTTCGTTGCCCCTGGGATGGTAACTTCAGTAATCGTTGCCAATGATTACTCTGCATTTTATCTGGAGCACATCTGCCATCTTGGCGCTTGACTTCCACTTCCAACATTAATATCCTCAATTTCTTCTCAAGCTCTGGATCTCCTTTACATATTTCAGAGACAATAAGGTCTGAAATTTAAATAATAATCTCTGGTTAGAAATTGTGGAATTGGAGCGGAATATTCCTTTGATATTTTATAACAACAAAGATCGCAAGAAAGGAATTTTATCTCTAGACAGACATCAATCTCGTTACACCAGACGCCAAGTTTCTTGGGGCCCGAGTGTCACTTGGAGGGGGTAGTGGCGCATGGAAGGAAACGAGATGGTAGGTAGCCTCGCTCAGGCGCCAAGAAACCTTGAGATATCTGTACCTGAGTCATCTTCAACTGCGCCTGCAGAAAAATACCTGAGTGGATTAACATTCTGTTTGTGTTGAAAATTCATTACATGCTGAATGGGAATAACTTTAGCTTGAGATTGGCGCAAAAATGAAACAACTGATCTAACATAATACATAGCTAATAATTAGGGCAAAATTATGCCAAGTGAACAAAACAGTTATTAAAATATTGTCAGAAATATTAGCACAACCCGCTTATCAAGTACTCTTCGATTAATAAAATTTTGAGGTTAGTCCGTTACCTATAGTTAGAGGAGTCTCTGTAATGCCCGGCCCGAAATTGGCGTCCCGAGTACCATAGACAACTGCTACATCAGAGATTAGGGTGTGTTCATAGGTCTCTATCTCAATAAATCTATTGATATCATTAAATGTTTTTTTAAATTTGCATACGCTTCGCTCCGCTACGCTTCGGTTTTGCTTCTAAGTTCTAACCTAACCTATAACCCAATTGAAACTTAGCCACAATAACATACTCTAGCCAAATTTGACTCAATAAATATAATGAACACTTGAACACTGTCTTCACAGTTTATTTTTATTTTAAACTAACCAAATATGAATAATTTTTAGCTTATGATATGTGTCAATTGAATGTTAAACTTGCTTACAAAAAAAACCTCACTACTATGACCGTGGCCTTAGATTCGTCTAAGTTAAATCGAAAATGTTCGACCAATCAGAAGCCAGTATTTCCAGCCAATGAGAGACGTCCCACAATTCCGGGGCCGAGCATTCCGGGGTCGAACAGGCAGTGCACGGCCTCGGAAAGCCCGGCCCAGTAATGTGCGGCTTGGAATGTCCGGCCCCGGAATTGGCGTCCCAAATCCCACGATTCCGGGGTCGGGCATTCCGGGGCCGGGCATTACTAGGCCGTGCATTCCTGTCCCCCAGTTAGAGAAGAAATCTCCATTTTTTTTTTGGTTTGCCCCTCAAAGGTTCACGCAAAGGTCTATTGACCATGCAGCCAATTCTTAAGTCTTTCGTCCATTTCATAAGCCTGATGTTCAATAAAATCTTGTCCAGTCATATTTAATAGTCTTAAAAGACCAATCTTGGGTTTATATTCATTCATGTTTTCAATTCATGTTTCGGTCCGGGAGTTTTGTTTTCCATTGGGAAAAAATGTAACAGGTTACAGTCCAATCCTTATAATTTCCAATCCTGGATAATTTGTTATAACTCTTCCACAATATTTCGTACGAACTCAACTCAAATAAAGGCATGATGTATGTTCTCTTCAAATTGTAGCAAGTGCTGAGTAGAGCGCGGGATATACTCAGCCTTCTTGAAGATTTCCATTATCTTGTTCATTAGCTAAAGGAGTTGTATGCTAAAGGACACACATCTGAAGATAATGTGATCTAGGGTCGTGTAGGAAAGTCTTCTTACATACTGTAACTCGGTATATAAAATTCTACACCAAAACTTTGAGTAGGTACCTAATAATGTATACATTATTACTCAAAGCACCAAAATCCCTTGGTTTTAGTGCCATTTCTGTGACGATATCTTTTAATTTTTATGACGACAATGTGTTTAAAAATTTAATTGCCATGTATTTTATGAAAATAAAAGAGGTTGTTAGATGTTACCTATGTGTTAGCGACATTTACTTCAAAGAGCTGGAATTGTGTCTGCAAGGTGGTTTTATTCCGCACGCATACATTTATTATTGCCGCTTGTTGTGTTGTCCACCGCAAGCCTGTCGCCCGAGCGCCGTCATCCCGCTGGCCGCCGAAGTTTAGAGTAGACCGGCGCGACCGCTTGAACTCGGTTCGAGATGGTGACGGGCCGATGTAGCGGCAATACAAAACACTTATGGTTAGCGTCCACAGTTCGGCATATTATTATTATTATTATTATTATTATGGTTTGCCTTGAAACTCATACAACAGCGACCACTGGATCAGCATTCCGTATGATGTCATCGGCTATGCCGACGCCGTTGCTCTGAGAGGCAACTTTTGCGATGCGTGCCGATGATGTCATACGGGATGTCGACCCAGTGGTGGCACCTCACGCTCACGCCGTCCGCATCGTCGGCCATTTGCATTTGGTTAGTTCTTACAGTGGAGGAATTTTAGTGGGCTCGATTCGTAGCTTCTTAAGTTTTTAAAATTACTGATTTATTTTTAATCTGAGACAGGTAACTAATGGTCTAGTATTTGGGCAATGAAATTAAGAGAGGTAAGAAACTAATTTCTAGCAAAAAATTGTTCAAATGTGTGCAAAATTATCACATTCCTGTGGGGTGATTTTACAAAACTCAAGCATTCAACCATAATAATACAAAAAATATGTACATAATCCAATATCGCAATACAGTAACTTATAATATAACTTTGCTAATACTTGAGAAAATGTAAAAGTATCTCCTTATTTTCAAACATTTTTTCCAGAGAGAATAGAGACGACAAGAATTTCGTATCACTTTCCTGTCAGCTAAAAACACGTTAATATTACCGACAATTTAAACAAAAATCGAAGTAGCCCGAATTCCGACACAAAGTCCGTAGCCCAATGAGCCCATTGTCGCCCGATCCGGTGCCAATCAAATAATCAGACAGTCGAAACGAAGCTCTCTTCGAGTGCAGATGTGTTCGGGTCAGACAAATTCTCACTCGTATGGTAAGTAATTAATTATGTAAAGAATATTTGTTTTTTTACAATATTTTTATTAGTTTTAATTAATATACCAAGAGTTCATATAATAAAAAGCCTTAAAATTGCAATCAAAGACAGCTTTTTTGTAGTAATTAACGAAAATACCTCAAAATTATCACTTTTCTGTGTTTCACTTGTCTGGGTCCACTTAGACAGGAAAATAATAAACATTCATAGGGATTACCTACGGTTCTTGTATTAATTCAATGTAATAGCGTACCTGAGTGATGAATGTTAGGTATATATAGACTATTAAGTATATATACGTGTAGTTGCTTGTATGATTTATTGGTATACCTATTACTCAGTTGCCGGGACAAACCAAAAATATTACATTCCAATTTTCTATTAGTTATGATGGTTTAATTAACTTCAATCAATCAATTTTTAGGTTTGATGGCTTCTACTGTGGATCCCTACAGTAATTCCGCCAATATCACGTATTGAAGATGACACGAAGGGGATCACGTTGTACAGTTATCGGTGAAACTTCCCTTGAGTTGAGATCTCTCTATAACCAGACAAACAACAATTAGGACAGCACAAATTAACATATAATTTAAATGTTAAGTGATTACATATTAAGGGTGTTAGACATAAAAAGAAGACATACATAAATAAAATAATAATTCTACATCTAACTACAGTTTAATCTTGTTAGAGGTTATAAATTTAGAAAGGATGTGAATAAAGGAAGGGTCCGAAAGAGTCAATAAGAATTTAAGATTGACGGGACGGGGGATCTTACCGGGGAGGATGTCATACAATGAGGTTTGAAGTTTAGTGCATTCAAAAAACAAATGATCGGGAGTACCGTCAGCCAGGCCGCATTCACAAAGAGAGCTATCCCTTATCCTAATTTTAGCGAGATGTACTGGCGTGCAGGAGTGTCCCAGTCGAAGCCGACAGATAGTTGATGTAACAGTCTTACGCATTTCCCTGTACTTGAAAAACCAAGGTTTTTTAGGTATTAACGGTTGAATTTGGCCATAATGCCTACCCTTTAAAGTTCTAGATGACTGCCATGAAGATTCCCATGATTTTTCCAGACGAGTCTTAGCCGAAGATACTAAGTCTTGGGTATGAATTTTGAAGTGTGATAAGTCACCAGATTCCACAGCTTCCTTTGCACAAGAGTCAACTATTTCATTACCCGAAATACCACTGTGAGCTGGAATCCAAGCCAGTATAATGTTGATACCCCGAGAGAGGCATCTGAACAGAGCAAGGCGAATCTTTAGTACAAGAGGGGACTTAAGTTTTGATTTAAATGGGTTAGCAGAAATTGCGTAAAGAGAGCTTAAGGAGTCCGAGAAAATTAAAGTGTTATCCAACGAATGGGATTCCGCATACAAGATGGCTTCAAGGATTGCCGTCGCCTCCCCGGAAAAAACGGAGGAACCCGGAGGTAGTTTGAAGTTTAAGATAATTCGGAATTTAGGGATCCACACGGCTGCTCCAACATTCCCGCTAGAGGAAAGCTTGGATGCATCCGTGAATATGGGCAGCCACTCTGACCACTTTTCTGTAATTATTCTATTAAATTGCCTATTGGGTTGACGTGAATCTTTTTGAATGCCAAAATCTAATAAGATTTGAGGTTTAAAAATAAGACAATGATATGGGAACGAAAAGAGGGGAAAAGTTTCATAATGGAATATGGGGTGACGGATACGGAAAAAGTTGATGAAACTTCGAAGTAAACAAGGAAGATCCCTCAGGGATCTGTAACCTTGAGCCGTAGTGATCTGGAAGAGTCTTTGGAGTTTAGAGAGTAAGGAGTGAGAAGAAACCTGAACAAGCTTAAAGAAAAATCGATCACATAAATACTGATTGCGGAGATGAAGTGGAGGATCGACACATTCAACCTGGAGAGCATTAGTTGGGGATGATTTCATTGTTCCTGAAATTATTCTCAGACACTTAGCTTGAATTCTGGAAATTTTGACGGTAGCAGCTTTATTACAAGGGTCCAAAAGGAAACCGCCATAATCAAAGTGGCTACGGATAATGGCGTTGTAGATTAATTTTTGAGAATAGGGGTGGGCCCCCCACCATACTCCTGATAAGGAGCGAAGAACGTTAATACCCTTCTCACATTTTTGGGCAACATAGGACAGGTGTGGGATCCCAGTCAGTCTGGAGTCGAGGATCACTCCTAGAAACTTGACTTTATTGTCGGTAGGGATAGGATCGTCTTCAATGAGAAGTTCCAAATCCGGAATGGTTCGTTTTTTTGTGAAAATAACTGAGGAACTTTTGGAGGCCGAAAGAGATAATCCGTGAGCATCGAGCCAATCATTTAGATACATCAGCGCCGAGTTTAGGCGAGATTCTGCAACTGAACATGAATCTACAGCTAAATAAATGGCTAAGTCATCAGCATATTGTAAAATATTGCAGAAGGGGGTAACGCATCTTTCAAGATCGTACGTGTATAAATTGTATAGGAGTGGGCTCATGACAGATCCCTGGGGGAGACCTTTCCATACAGTACGGCTTGTAGGAGGACAGTTAGTATTTTTTATGGATATAGATCTTTCCATGAGAAGATTGCATATAAATCGAGTCAACTTCTCAGGAATACTCAGATTTTGCATAGTTTGCCTGAGAACTGAGAGCTGGACGTTATCATATGCAGAAGTTATATCAAGGAATGCTGCCACCAAGTACTGTTTCTTCTTAAATGCCAGGTGGATATCAGTGACAATAATGCTTAGACTATCCATAGTGCTCATACCCTTACGAAAACCAAACTGGGATTTAGCTAGGATGTTATTATGCTCAAGGAACCACTCAAGTCTGGTTTTCAATAGATGTTCCATAATTTTACATAGGACGGATGAAAGGGCAATAGGTCTACGGGACTTAGGCTCAGAGGGATTCTTTCCGGGTTTGAGGATTGGGATTATAATTTGTTTGCTCCATGTAGTTGGGGAGGAACCAAAGTCAAAGAAGAAATTTATTAATTCCAAATATTTAAATTTACATTTTAAGTTGGATTTAGTTAAGAAAGAGTAAGGAATCCCATCGACTCCAGGGGAAGAGTCGACAAGGCCTTCCAGTGCGCATTCTAATTCGCGGATAGAGAAAGGGGCGTCCATATTCCCACATGCAGAAATAAAGGACGGGGGAGAGGGGAGATCATAAGAATTAGGAGAGAATGGAGGAGAAAGTCTGTCAGCAAAAGCGTCCAGCCAAACTGCCGGATCATTAGAGGTCACATTCTCTATGTTCATAGAGCATCTAAATCTACGAATGTTTCTCCAGACTTCTGAAGGACGCGTGCGAGGAGAGAGACCTTCACAAAAAAAGTTCCAACCTGCTCTTTTTTTCCGATGGATTGTTCTTTTCGCTCGAGCAGCGGCGTGCTTATATTTAATGAAGTTATCCATCGACATGTCAGAAATGTATAGTGTTTCAGCATCGTTTCTCTCCCCGATCACCAACGTACATTCGGAATCCCACCAAGGAGGTGAGACTCTATGATTCCTTGGCTTCTTAATAGGAATGTGTGAATTGGCAGATGACAAGATGGCATCAACAAAGTTATCATATATTGACAGGAAGTTATTAGAAGTGCATAGGGGAATTGAATCCATTTTAACATCTAGTGAGGAAGAGAAGTCATCCCAGTTAGCTTTAGACAACCTGTATCTAACAAGGGGGCAAGGGTCAATGGCGATATAAGACTGAGAATGAAGAGAAATAAGGATAGGGAAGTGGTCACTCCCAAAAGTACTAGAAAGCCTTTTCCATAGACATGAAGAAGAAAGAGAGGGGGAAGTAATAGTAAGATCGACAGCAGACTTGGGGTTCTGATGGGGAAGGACTCTACGAGTAGGGGAACCATCATTAATTATACAGAGATTTAAGTTATCCAAAAGATCAAGAAGAAGATGAGAGAAGGGGTCACACTTATAGGAACCCCAAGAGATATGGTGGGAGTTGAAGTCTCCCATGACTATAACAGGGGGAGTAAGTGAGGAAATTATAGCTTGTAGAGAGGGGATAAGTGAGGCTGTTGGGTTAGCTATGTACAAGGACAGAAAAGACACACCAAGAGCTCTAAGAGCTATGGCATTGATCTCCTGACCATGGGGAGGGAGGGGAATTTGGGTAAAAGTAAGGGAACGTTTTACTAGTAAAGCGGTCCCTGCATACCCGTCGTCTCTGTCCTCCCGAAGGCATGAGTAACCAGGAACCCGAAAACGGGAACCAGGGACCAGCCACGTCTCCGAGACGGCAGCGACGGCAGGTTTATATTGATCAATCAGATTAAGAAGTTCTGGTTTTTTAATCTTAATGCTTTGACTGTTCCTCTAAAAGTTAACACGATGAAGTTGCAGAGTTATCAGCCTCTCTTTCCACTAATACTACATATGGGCCAATGTCCCTCTCACTATATGACCTAACGAGATCCCCCGTCAGGCTGGGATGAGTATAGGTGGTGACTACGGATGCCGGTTGCAATCCCGGAGCCGTCACAGTTTTTTTAGCTGAAGAATCATTTTCTTTATCGACCCCTGGATAGGACCTTTTACCGTTCTGATTTAGGATCTGGGGGGAGTTATCCGGGAATAAGGTCAACTCCATGCGCTCGTTATCCCCCATAGGATCCCTGGCCTCATCCGTCCCGCCAGGGTCCGCCGGGGGAGAAAATCCCTCACCCTCCATGTCCGAATACATGGAGGGATCTAGACACACAAAAACTACTTACCTAGTTAAACAAAACAACCACCACCTGATAAACACAATCTCCACTCAAGGGGAGCCAATGATTAGGCAAAAGTTTGGAAAAAATCCCTCTGACACGTGTGATGAACAACAGACGCGAAAGCGGAAAACTTTAATTAACTTATTGAGGACACTTTTCCACAGAAACCAAAATGCCACCACCTAAGAAAAGCAAGAGCAGGGAAAATACTAGCACAAAAGCGAGAAAATAAAAGAAAACGAATGAAAAATAATCCAAAAAAAATAGCTGAAATTTTCGGAATGCTGAGAGAGAATAAAACAAAATCAAAAAGCAGAAGGATGGCTAACGTTAGTCAATTCAATTGATTTTATGAAAGCTGGGAAAAAAGAGTAGATAAAAAAAAACCGTTACAGACTTGATACGCTCCGGAAGTTACACAAATAATTTTTGAAGACAGGACTTACAGTCAGCTATTTAATGTTTAGAAGACTCACACCATTTTGTGTTGTAGCTCCAAAAGATATTGCCAGAGAGACATGCATCTGTATTTGTGTATATTTAGCGTATTTGTGATATTTGCTGTATAGAATCTTATTCCTTTGTGAAATGGATTTGACAACACAATGGTAGTTAAATATCAAGAATGGGTTGCGTAACGTGAACTGATAAAAGATACCAAAACCATTATTTCTTTATGCCAAAACCAAGAAAGATCTTACTATTGTTAAACAAAAAAATATCATTTACGAAAAGTCTTCTGGCAAGCTCCTTCAAAAATTTAAATACAAGCTCGAAAATCTCTTCAACCATGAAAAACATATCTTGGTCAAGTCATGCCAAGTATAAGTCCATAAAAAAATAAGAGAATCCTTTCCTGAAAAAGATGCAGTCGTGCTTATGGATTTTCCTGAAAACTATGCAACACAATACAATGAGGAAATTCAGTCATTTCACTTCGGAGGTTCCCCTGATGCAACAGTAACTATCCCTTCATACTGTTGTTGTCTACCAGAAAATCTCTGTCTAATTAAGTTTTACAATACTTTGATACAAATCCTTGTTTAAAACGCTGATGATTCATACATTTTTACTGTTTACTCTTTGTGGTTATTTGTTTCTAAATAAACAATTAATAAGAACATTTGTGTGCAAATATTTCACTTTCCTGGTTTTTCTTATTATCCTGGCAGTAATTTAAGGTTCTCTTAGTTACATTTTATGTTGGTTTTCAATTTAAGGCTAAAATATATATAATTAGGTATTATACTGATTACTTCTTATGCATATTTAAATGTTTTAAACCATTGATATCATTTTCCTGCGCCATATATCACTTTCCTGTCCTGTAAAAACCTTAAATCGGCCATAAATTTAAAATTTACGAATATCTTGTCTGACATAATAATACTTTACCTTATGTACCTATGTCATGTTTTTGATGTCTGGCTAGTTTGCATACTTACTAGTTAAATAAAATTTGCAATCTAAAACGCGTATTCCATCATAATAAGAACTACCCATTTGTATATGCAGCATGGACACGTCACGACTAATTGCAATTGTGCAAGAGTATGAAGAGATATACATAGTCAGGTCATAAGTTCTGTCACATGTGCAATATGAAATAATTTAGACATGTTTATTATTTATGTAAACATTTATATAGCAAAATGAACTTAATAAAACATAGATTCTTATGGTAATAAAGTTTATTCAAAATGACCCCCGCGATTTTGAATACAGGCATTTATTCTGCGCAGCCAGTCGTCTATCGCAGCACGAACGAGGTCCATGTCAACATCGGCGGCTGCCTTAATCAAGGATGCCTTGAGTGACTCCAAATCAGGATGAGGCTTTGAGCAGGCCTTTTCCTCCAAGTGTTGCCATATCTTGTAATCTAACGGACTCAAATCTGGACTGGAGGAGGGCCAGTCTTCGTGCCGGATGAAGTCGATTTCACGCGCCGCCAGACAGTCTTGTGTGCTTTTCGCTCTATGAGCTGGCGCAGAATCTTGTTGGAATACCCAGTGCCTGTTATTAAACATGGTATGAGAAACAGGTTCCACAAGGTTCTTGAGGACTGTATTTTGATACACAACTGCATTCGTTTTTACGCCTTTCTCACAAAAATGTACCTCAGTTAAGCCCCAATAAGAGACTCCCAACCAAACCATGAGCGAGGATGGAAAATGACCTCGTTGGACACGCGGAATACGGTTGCTCGCGTCTTCACTGCTGTGTGCGTACACCTTATCATTTTGTTTGTTGTAGCTCTCTTCCACGGTGAAATTTTTTTCATCCGAAAAAAGAATTTCCCGATGCTTTTTTCCCGCGTACCGCTTCAACAAAGCGCGGCATCTCTTCAGTCTCAGGTCCATTAAACGAGCGTCCAAACGATGTCCTGTTTTTCTTCGATATGCCCTAAGCCCTAAGTTTTCATTTAACACCCTTTTCACCGTGGTCCTGCTTAACCCTTTCTTTTTGATTTCTTTGAATTCGCGCCTTCACAGCTTTTATCACTGCTGGAGTCCTAACAGAGCGAGGGCGACCACTTCTTGACCTGTCATCTACACTAGAGTCTTCATTGTATCGTTTTATGGTACGATAAACGAATCTTTTGGTTATATTCAAATTTTTCAGTAAGTCGAAAATCTGAATTGGCGCGTAACCGCAACGATGCAACGCAATAACTGCGACACGGTCTTCTTTAAGTGTCCACTCCATATTTAAAAATGAGGAAAATTCTAAAAACTACACATTTTTATTTTCATGAAAAATTCGAAATTCGAATTCAATAAACTTTTTTGTGGCCAGCGTTCTAAATTCAAAAGTTTTTATTGTGTGACAGAACTTATGACCTGACTGTGTATAATCTAAATAATCCTAATTATGCGAACCAACAAAGAAGGGATAATATCTGGGAGGAAATTGGGAACAGATTAAATCAAAACCGTAAGTTTGTTAATTTTTATTTTATGATTTATACATTTTCGCGCCTTCCAGCCCGAACTCATCTCAATTGCCAACCTATCGACCCTGCTGCTGAGATAAAGTAACTTTTCAAGCTATCCCTGACTGCTAAAGCATCTGTGCGTGAATTACCACCTATATTCCTTAGGTTTTGATGTGCTGCCATTCCCGCAACAAAAGTGTTCAAATCATTTTCTGTCCAGGTGCATGTGTCATTTCTTAGAAATTTGTGCAAACAGCAAGTAGCCATTACAATAGTCAGTTACAATGTGTTCTTCGTGCATATACAATCTTCGTTCAAAAATTCTAAATTTTCTTGCCAATATTACAAACGTATTTTCTCGCAGGACTGGGCCGATAATTAAACACTTTTTTCTCATCACCGATGATGACATGAGGTAGTGGTTCAGTGCCTCCTGGTGGTATTTTTCTTGGAGGTATGTTTAGAGTGCCATCCTGTAAACCTTTGCCTAAACTCGAATTTCTCATAATACGCACCGACATCTACGACTATGAATTTTTTATCTGCGCCGACTAAGGCTAACAAGTACCAAACTAAAGTGTTTTTTATAACATAAGTAATTTGCACCACTGTGCGGTCGTGCTTGAATAAGCACGTGTTTTCCATCAATGGCAGCGATCGCGTTGGCAAAATTCCATTTTTCATAAAACCCTTTTTCTGATTAAATCCACGTATCTTCAGAAGGTTTTGGCATCACTATGGGTTGTAGGGCTTTTATAATGGTTTCGCAGGTCGAATACACAATTGTTCGCACTGTACGTTCCCCAACCCTGAAGGAAAATGCCAGTGATCTAAAAAAGTTCCCAGTGATGTTTTTTTTCTTTATTTGTTACAGGCAATGTATGCGAGGAGCGATGCACTAGAATCAGAGATAACCATAGGAAGGCTTTGAATATGCGTAAGACCAAAAGCGGCCAAGCAGCATCGAAACTAAAACCTCCTAAATTCTCTCAAGAACTTTCTTTCCTAGTACCATACCTAAACGATGAGGAAGAACGACGTTCAAACCTATCGCCTAGAAGTGTCAACAATAACGACGAAACACAGCACTACGATGCACTGTATGATTCAAGTAATCTAGATAATGCAAGTGACGTACCAAGATTTTTTCTTGTTCATCTACACCTAACGAAATACCGCCTTCAAGAACCATGGATGAAATAGATGAAACGATGTCTTTACGTGTCAATAGCGAAACTCTGCGTATGCTTTACTCTCAGGAAAATTTTAACAATACGGAAGTTATGGGTCGCATTACGCAGATCTCAGTCAATATTTACATTTTAAATAAGAACTATAAACACTTAATTTCAATGAACACTTACCTTCTATACTTAACACATAGTGTTCGCGCCACCTAGCGGCGTTCGTTTGAAGCTTTGGATCGGCTGGTGCTCAAGGAGGCTTGTGCGCATGACATCGTCGTAGTTCGCGTGTTTGCCGCATCGCTAGTGTCACAGTTAATTTAACTAGAGCTCATTCGTTAATGAACCTTAGATTTGTAATTACATTCGCTATTACGAAATAAATCAAATTGTAAAGTCGTTAAATATAAACGTTCATTTTTGTATCTCAATTACCTTACATTTCTGAGACCCACACGAGGAGTAGGAGAATACATACACAACGAGAAAGGAGTACTGAGCCAGGCTATCAACATATGGTTCTTCGTCGCCGATATTTTACCGAAGCAGCAGAGTCAACCTACAACGTGGCAAGCAAGACTCAAGATTCATCGCTTCAAGATAAATGGTCAGGCCTTCCTTATTCTAATCCTCTCCTCTCAATCGCGTTGTATTAATACCGTTTTGTGATTTTGGTATTCCAGTTTAGGTGAGTGCGACCGCCGATTAGCGATGTGTAGCTTCACTTCTCTACGTCTTGTAAGTACCTTTGCTTTCACTTATACCTAAACCCCAAAATGCCTGCGGACGGAGTTTTCCCCAATGCTAGTGCTAACGATCCGTTATTTAAACCGTCCACGTCATCCTTAAACCTCAACGACCTCAAGAAATAAAGAGGCGTTGTTAAGGGTAGGCTTACTTTATTTGAGTACGTTACATTCGATGCAGCGATTCTGACCAAATCGCAAAAAGAGGAGTTGGTTGGAACTTTTTAATGAAATTCAAAGTCAGATTGAGTCTCAAGTTGATGAAACCGAACTGTTAACTCATTTCGATTATAGGGAACTGTTTGAAGAGCAATATTATAGTAGTATGGCATCAGCCAAATGCTTAGTAGACAGTGACGACGAGGGCAGTTCCAGGTGCATTCATTCTAATAATCCAAACGAGTCAGCAACAGTTAAGTTACCTTATATGAAGCTACCTACATTCGATGGTTCCTATGATCAGTGGTCGGAGTTCAGAAACTCATACGTAACCTTTGAGTAATACTGTATAAATACTAGAGACGCTAGCTTGAACAAAATATGTGCCCGGGCTCTTGAAGAGAGGGGAACGCGCGGGGCGAGAGCGGGCGTATCAGTTGTCATAGATAGAAAATCTTTGCGCTCAGATGCGACATGCCGTAATTCTGTATGGAGACGTACTACCGTCACCTTTGCCCAAAAGTTTACCTATCGAGTGATAGGTAAACTTTTGGCTTGGTAAACCGACTTTCCGATCCCTGATCATCAGGTAGAATGAAAATGTCTTATTATAACGAATCTAATGAGCCCAAAGTCGATGGGTTTTTGTCAATCACTCCATCTCTCCATCTCCATCATAAGATCTTATCAGATTGGATGAAAAGGTCTCATCATATTCATTTTCTTTATTGTATAGAAATCTTAATAGTAAGGTAACAAAACATTTTATGAGCAAAGGCGAGCTTATACCTAAAGAGAGATTTCTACCAGCAAAACTAGACAGGAAAGGAAAAGCTTTGCAACAGGAGAGTAGTATAGATCTAATTGTATACAACTAAAACGTAATAATGTTATAAATGATGTATATATTACCGGCCAAACCCGATTTCAGGACAAACTAGTTTTGGCTAGGATAAACTAGTTTGCGTGGCTTATATCAGGGCAAAACATTGCGGTAGCTTAGGTGAAGGGTAAAGGGGGTGAGCGAAGCGAAGCCCCCTTTATCCTTCGTGTTAGGTTGAACATGTAAGAACAACAAAAAATACTTAAAACATAAACTTAAGTACACATAAACTAGTTTATCCTAGGCAAAACTAGTTTGTCCTGAAATCAGGTATGGCCGGTAACATATATACTAAATAAAATTCAAAAGCCTCTCATCAGTACCTACTAAAATTTCATCTGTGTTCGTATCATGACATGCTTTCTTGTATTTCTGCGCAAGGGTCTACCTCTGCTATGAAATTTATCCTCAACATCTTGGGCTTGCTGGAAGAAATCTCTTGTTAGAAATAAGCTTGCCTTTGTAAATGTCTTTTCCATAAGTTTGTAATGTGAATTGAATGTTTTCCATAATTACTACCTGGACTGAGCTAAGATCACTACTTACTTAGCCAACATGTTGGGGACCCACGGTCCGAAGAGTGCTTGTCAATGGAGCTTGAATCAGTTAAGAGTACTAGGAACGAAAATTATCTAGAACGTCATAGAATTCAGCAACTAAAAAGTATTATATTTCCGAAAATTAACGAAAGTATAGATGACGTGAATGTGCGACTGGCAAAACAACAAATTTATAACAATACTGCATTGAATGTTTTTCTATACAATTTGCCAGCTTACATGGTCAGGTTAGTACGATTTCGTAATGTTAACACCTTGGAGGATGCCCTAAAAATTGTTCTGGAGGAACAGAATTTCCAAACTGTTTATAACTCAAGGAATAACAATCGCAGTACGAACTCCCAAAACCAAAGCCCTCACTTCACGAAGAGGAACTATAATGGCCCACCAAGGTACAACCCACAACGATTACCAAGTGCACATGCACCAAATAACGCTAGGTTTCCTTCCGAATTAGGGACACCGAGCAGTTCTTTCCAATGTCGTTTTAACAACAATAGCAGAGCGAGTAATAATACGAACAAATACGCAAGTCAACCGAACAATAGCCAGTGGCAGCAAGGCACTAGGTCATATCAACAGCCTAGTCAGCATTGCACGGGCAATGCACCTCGCATGACGCCACCTTACTCACCACATGTGGCACCGTCGTCAGGTTCGAACACTGACGTCACGATGCGCACAGCCAGCTCGAGGCGAGTGAATTATACTGATAACAGCCAGGAACCGATGAACTATAGTAATTTGAATAATTATAACGAGGAAATTGAGCCCTCAGCGGCGGAGAAAATTGTTGAAAATTTTTTCCTTGCGGCCTCCCCAACATGGAAAGGCTAACTTTAAACTTTAATAAAAGATTAAACCTGCCACATATTTATGTGCCGGAGCTACAAGCCATTTTTATGATAGATACGGGCAGTACGAGGTCGTTCATTAGCCCGCGTTTAGCGGAGCGATTTTACAAAAACTATAAGCGGAATGAACCTTTTGAAGTTATTAGCACCCATGCGTCGAGTAGACATAACGAGGTCGCTACAATTCCATTACCGAGTATTTTTCAATCACCGGAACACTACAAATTCTGTATTTACAGCGTAGATGAAAGGTACGACGGGCTTATAGGGTTCGATCTAATACAGCTTTTAGGAGCCAGAATTGACGCGAGAGCTATGTCATTAATTACTAGGGATGCACAAATTCCTATAATTTATAAACCTCCTATGAGGGAAATGTACCATTTGCCTCACCGCAGTGAGTTACGGGTCAAACTACCAGTAAACTTATTAGACGGAGAAACAATCCTAGATTATAAACAGTTTGGAGAAGGGATTCGAATGCCTGCTGCGATAGTGCGATGTGAGAAAGGGTACGCCACCACGGTGATTCAGAATTATAGTGAAAATAATGGCACATTGATGGTTACAGCTCCATTCCAGGTAGAGCCCTATGATCAGTTAGAAAATATTAACGTGAATTATACTAACGATAGAGGAGGAACCGATAGACTGCTTACGGAAAATTTATCCAAGTTAAGATTAAACCACATGAATGAGGAAGAGAGAAGAATGATTGAAGATGTTTGCAAGGAATACAAGGATATTTTTTATTGCGAGGACATTCCATTAAGCTTTACGAATCAAGTGAAACATACTATTAGGACCAAGAATGAGGACCCCAAATCTCAAAGCTCATAGGTTACCCCCTTCACCAACAACTGAAATAAAAAAACAGGTAGATAAAATATTAAAAGACGACGTGATTACAGAATCACATTCTCCTTGGAGTGCCCCAGTACATTTAGTGCCAAAAAAGATGGATGCTTCAGGGCAGAGAAAATGGAGAATGGTAGTAGACTACCGAAGATTGAACGAGATTACTGTGGATGATAAATACCCCTTACCTAATGTTAATGATTTATTCGACATGCTAGGAAAAAGTGTATACTTCACCACACTTGATTTGGCCAGTGGGTATCACCAAATTTAAGTTTCAAAAGAGGATAGGGCTAAAACTGCATTTAGCATTCCGTTTGGGCACTACGAATTCAACAGAATGCCATTCGGACTGAAAACAGCACCTGCAAAATTCCAAAGAGCAATGGATAATGTACTTAGAGGCTTGCAGGGCCTACATTGCCTTATTTACTTGGATGACGTCATAATTTTCTCAAAAAGCCTACAGGAACATATAGCAAAACTAAAGGCAGTTTTCCAAAGATTTAGGAAAACAAATTTAAAAATACAGCTTGATAAATCCGACTTTTTGAGAAAAGAAGTATTGTATCTTGGTCATACAATAACTAGCGAGGATTTAAAACCAAATGATGATAAAATTGAAGCCATCCTGAAATTTCCGATTCCGATTCCGTGAAAGACAGTAACCCAAACTTAAAACTTTTGGGTTTAATTGGGTATTATAGGAAATTCATCAAAGATTTCGCTAAAATCACCAACCCACTTACAGTATGTTTGAAGAAAGGACGAAAGATAATAATGAATGAAGAATACAAGGAAGCTTTTGAAACTTGCAAGAAACTTTTGACGAATGCACCAATATTACAGTTTCCAGACTTCGACAAACCTTTTATCTTAACTACAGATGCATCAAATTTTGCAATTGGAGCGGTATTGTCCCAGGGCACCTTAGGGTCAGATTTACCCGTGGGCTATGCTAGCAGAAGTCTAAGTGACACTGAGACACGATACAGCGTTATAGAAAAAGAACTGTTAGCCGTAATTTGGGCGGTAAAGCATTTCCGACCCTATTTGTATGGAAATAAATTTATTATTTATACAGACCATAGGCCTCTTGCCTGGCTATACTCACTCAAAGAACTAACAGTAAACTCACGCTTTGGCGTTTGAGGTTACAAGATTAATATTTTGAAATTCGATACAAAAAAGGCAGTCAGAACACTAATGCTCACGCCTTATCAAGGATTAGAATTAATGCGACGAATGATGATATTGAATCAATGATAGTAAATGTGGATGATAATGACGAAAAGGTACAAGAAATCGTGAACGAATTAGAAAGGGACCTGAGAGGGGACAAGAATGAACTGGAAATAGAAACAATAATTCTTTCCGAATCAGAACAGGAAGAATTAGTAGAAGAAGTAGAGTCAGATGATGGAGCTACAGCTCATTCTGTATCCAATAGGGAGCACGAAGGGATCCCTATCCTGAAAGAGGCAATTGATACGAAACCAAGACAAATACTAGTCTACACCTGGTTTCTGAATAAATATACTGTCAAGGATATTTCATCAAAAAATCAACGTATACTCGAAGTACACATGCCGGTGAAAGACTTGATGAAAGAATATGTTGATACTAAATTCAAATATCACATTTATTTTGAGAACCCACAACTTCGGAAAACTTTTTCAGAAGTTGTTACGAAATTGTTCAAGAAAGGAACATTTAGCCTCATAGAATGCACAGAACGAGTAGTTAACTTGACAGATAATGAGAAAGACCAGTTGCTTATAATAAATAAATATCATGAAGGGAAAACATGTCACAGAGGCATTAGGGAAACATTAACCAAACTTAAAAGAGATTATTGGTGGGCAAACATGAAAGAGACTGTAAGTGCAGTTATTAATGGATGTGAAGAGTGCAAAAAGATGAAATATGAAAGAAAACCAATAAAACCACCAATTCAATTGACCCAAGATCAAAATACCCCCTTTCAAGAAGCCTTCATGGACCTTTTGTTCATCGAAGGTAATTATTATTTAACCATTGTAGACGCCTTTAGTAAATTAGGGCAAGCCATCCATATACCAAATAGAAGTACTCCAGAAGTTGTAAGAGCGCTAATAAAGTATTTTAGTATGTACGGATTACCTACAAAAATTAGTTGCGATTCAGGGGCAGTGTTTAATAATGACCTCATCAAGGAACTCCTAAATTTTTACAAGCTCGACTTACTCATTGGGACACCTAACAATCCCATGTCAATGGCAATCGTTGAAAGGTTTCATTCAACGATTATAGAAATCTACCAATTAGCTAAATATAATAAAACGGAATTTGACGCTGCAACGGTTATGACATATGCTATAATGGCATTGTCAATTGTCAATTGTAAGACGGGCTGGTTTCCGCAACTCGACGACGAAAGCGCCTATTTTGCGTGTGGGTGGGAATGCGACATCATTCGAGCCAACCCAACTCCTCCAGGAACGCCAGTAGGCCCTTTACGTTACCGACTATCCCTGGAAGGTCCCTCGATTGACCGAGGTGTTTAGCCCTGTAGTCCGCTACTCCTGTGCACTCCATGAGGACGTGAGCAGCCGTTTCTTCTGCCTCCAAGCAGGTTCTGCAAAGGGGGCTGTCGGTAACACCTAGGACATATAGATGTTTATTAAAGAAACCATGGCTATAATGGCATATAATAACACCATTTATACAGCAACAAGCTATACACCGTATGAGATAGTATTTGGTCATGGAGAGAAATATAATACCAGTCCAACTAAATAAAAGAAAAACCAAGATGGCCGTGAAAAACGTTAAACGTCCTCCACAGATCATGCGTGACGCTCCTGGCACTAGTCATACAGACGACCAGCCTGGACCTTCAAAACGTCAGCCAGAACCCAGGAATAGCCCCACTGAGGATTGGAGCAGCAGTGAAGAAGAGTAACTGCTGGACTATATTTAAGACACTAGACTTAGAATCATTAGTAATACAAATAAATAACAATATAATAGAATACGATAAGTTAAAGGCTATAATTAGAAAAGATAGCGAGACACGCCGTGAATTCACGGGGCTACAGAGCCATTAAATAAAGATAGGGTACAGCAAATTCTTCCGTTTTATAGGTTTAATAGAGGAATTATAAACCCATTAGGATCACTAATTAAATGTATTTCAGGGAATTTAGATAATAATGATGCACTTAACTATAATAAGGAAATAAGTAGTTTATATAAGGAACAACATTTAATACAGCGAAAGGTATCGTTAATGCAAAGAACTTTCGATAAAATGGTTAATATATCAGATGATATTAATTTTAACGTCAAATACTTAGGTTTAAGAACTACGCAAATAGAAAAACAATTACAAAATGAAACTAAACTTAATAATATTTGGTCTATCATGAATAGCCTTTACCAGATTCTAAATAACTTTCAAACCATGTTTAATATGATACAGGAAATAGAAACCGCAATCGCCTTCAGTAAACTGCATACATTCCATCAGTCTATTATTAATTCTGCCGAATTATTGAGTATTTTAACTAAAATTGAGCAGAACGCTCGTATGATCTTCGAAGTAAACGAGTATAATATTAATAAAAATAGAGCGTAACATTATTTTAAAATCTTACATGAATAACAATAGCTTTATATTTGTTATGGAAGTACCTCTAATCGATATTGACACGTATATTTATTATAAAATAATCCCTTTACCTATTTTTAATCCCGCAACCCAAAAAACCCTTACAATTATTCCAAAATTCCCGTACCTAATGGTGAATAGATTGAAGTTCAGACCTGTAGCACACCACTGCGAGGAGATCGAAGACAGCAAGTTCCTATGCTCCGATGACAACCTGGCAGAGCACAACGAAGAATCTTGCATCGAACAAATAATGTTAATGAAAAACAACTATAGCAGCTGTCATCAGGACTTCATTAACATCGAGAAACTGAAAATACAGAAGATTGTAAACGGCCATTGGATGCTGTACAGCAAAGATAACCAGATCATTACAGAACACTGCGAGAAGGAGATTCATAAAATCAACATTCAAGGAACCTACATATTAACGCCTAATCAACACTGCAAGACTCAAGTTGGAGAACTGTTCATAAGCACAACCACAAATGCATCAGCGATCAATCTGCAGTTGCCGCTAGTACAGATTCCGGAAGTTCAACACAGCTTGACGAAAGGAAACAAGCAAGTAGACCTGCGAGACGTCGACTTCAGCAACATTAAGGAAATGTTCCATAATGCTAAATACAGTGAAAGTGAAGATAGAGATGACCAGTTTACAGTGACGTACCAAATTAGTGTATGGACTTTAAGTCTTTATATTTTTGTACGATTTTGTATAATGGTTACTATCTGGAAATTTGAATTGTATACCTTATGCCTAAAACAAAATTCTCCGAAGCAAACTGCGTCACCTTCAGATAATTTTGCTCTTAGGGAGGGAGGAGTTAAGTGTGACAACCCCTCCGATGTTACCTTTGTCAGCTGTCCTAGTTAAACACATACATACTAAATTGGGTACATACGTCATAGCTGACTTAGACGATATTTTAATATAAATAGCTAATAAGTTTTAGATTAAGATGACTATTGTTTGATCAATCTTAGTGGTTACTCTGTTCAATTGATAATAAAATATTTCTTTTAAATCAAATCAGTGTCGATTACTTAATTCGCACGTATGTGTCGCAATCGCAAACAGCTGATAGTGCCCGCTCTGCTATCAACACAACCGCGTTACATTCTATGGCCTCGGACGGTAATACTGAAGTGATATCGAATCACTTTCAGCAACATCAAACATGGTGCTACCATTAGTTTTGCTGTTCACAGCTTTAAACTTTGAGTAATAATGTATAAATACTAGAGTAGGCGCGCAAACTGACTTTCTTGCAGCTATAAGTAGAGCTAATTCACTCAACACCAATTCAGTCTGTGCCAAGCGCTTGCCGAGCCGTGACGCTTTTGATGCGAGAGTAAAAGGGGATTTACACGATCAGTTCTACCGCATCCGTTCACAAGCCAACGCATGGTGTAAACAGTCAACGCAGTGTTGCCAGATGAACGCCTCACATTCCCCCCGTATCGTACACTCAAATCCCCCCAAAATTCAGGGTTTCAAGAAAAAAACCCCCAAAGAAAAAAGAGTTTATTTTTAAGTAATAACAATTTCAGCAATGGCTTCCATTACCTCATTCAATTTACTGTCAAAAATAATGTGCTTCGCTTTGTTCGCTTCGCTCGCATTTTACAATATTTAGAACCAATTTATATTAAAATATCGTCTAAGTCAGCTATGACGTATGTACCCAATTTAGTATGTATGTGTTTAACTAGGACAGCTGACAAAGGTAACATCGGAGGGGTTGTCACACTTAACTCCTCTCTCCCTAAGAGCAAAATTATCTAAAGGTGACGCAGTTTGCTTCGGAGAATTTTGTTTTAGGCATAAGGTATACAATTCAAATTTCCAGATAGTAACCATTATACAAAATCGTACAAAAATATAAAGACTTAAAGTCCATACACTAATTTGGTACGTCACTGTAAACTGGTCATCTCTATCTTCACTTTCACTGTATTTAGCATTATGTAACATTTCCTTAATGTTGCTGAAGTCGACGTCTCGCAGGTCTACTTGCTTGTTTCCTTTCGTCAAGCTGTGTTGAACTTCCGGAATCTGTACTAGCGGCAACTGCAGATTGATCGCTGATGCATTTGTGGTTGTGCTTATGAACAGTTCTCCAACTTGAGTCTTGCAGTGTTGATTAGGCGTTAATATGTAGGTTCCTTGAATGTTGATTTTATGAATCTCCTTCTCGCAGTGTTCTGTAATGATCTGGTTATCTTTGCTGTACAGCATCCAATGGCCGTTTACAATCTTCTGTATTTTCAGTTTCTCGATGTTAATGAAGTCCTGATGACAGCTGCTATAGTTGTTTTTCATTAACATTATTTGTTCGATGCAAGATTCTTCGTTGTGCTCTGCCAGGTTGTCATCGGAGCATAGGAACTTGCTGTCTTCGATCTCCTCGCAGTGGTGTGCTACAGGTCTGAACTTCAATCTATTCACCATTAGGTACGGGAATTTTGGAATAATTGTAAGGGTTTTTTGGGTTGCGGGATTAAAAATAGGTAAAGGGATTATTAACTTCTCTTGAGAAGTTATTATAATAGGTCTGAAAATTGAAATAGGTAATTTTGTGTTTTCTTTACGTTTTAAGACCTGGAGAATCATTTGCAATCATTTTTAGAGTGATGTCTGTGTGTGTGTGTGTGTGTGTGTGTGTGTGTGTACGTACGTATGTACGTGATCAAAATTATGGAATTCGTTTTCTCAATAACTACTGGACCGAATCGCTTGGTGACCATATCAATCGATACGCCACGTCATGACTTAGATCTGAAAGGAGTCTAGAAAAAATCGGTCCAGCGGTTCGTTTTTTATTTGTAAAAAACTGACTTTTTTGAACACGCAACGTTAATTTTGTATGTAATTCCAAGTATTGAGGGGTAGATGTGGGTTTTTGAGGGTGCTGGTTTCGAATCTTTCATCAGTTTTTTAAAATTCAAAATGGCGGACCCACTATGACGTCATCTTTTTCGTGAAAATTCTTTAAATTCGATAAAATTTATTAATTATTGTGTAATGTTAAAAAATTGTTTTTTAATTGATTCGTTTATTATAATTTCTTTCGAATCGTTTAATAATTGTATGATTCAAATTGTTCTGAGTCATTATAAATTTCAAGCTGATAAAAGTAAGCTAATAAAAGGATGGATTCGTAGAGTTGAAATAGATATTCATCAGAATGCCTATGCATTTGTTTAATCTAGATAGATAGTGCTATATAGTAATTATATGAGAATTAATTGAGTGGGAATTTTAGGTGTAGATAAGGAAATACGTGAAGCGTTCATCGCATTAAGGACAGGTAGGGATCGGAGAGGTGGGATAGGTAGGAACGTCGCTAGATATTCCAGTAATAATTCTCAAATGATTTTCTAGGTATCGAAACATTAAAAAAAAGAATTCTTCTCAAGAGAAGTTGCTTGTACGGTACTTGCTGCCGAACCGATTTTTTTATAATAAATATACGTGTCAATATCGATTAGAGGTACTTCCATAACAAATATAAAGCTATTGTTATTCATGTAAGATTTTAAAATAATGTTACGCTCTATTTTTATTAAATTATACTCGTTTACTTCGAAGATCATACGAGCGTTCTGCTCAATTTTAGTTAAAATACTCAATAATTCGGCAGAATTAATAATAGACTGATGGAATGTATGCAGTTTACTGAAGGCGATTGCGGTTTCTATTTCCTGTATCATATTAAACATGGTTTGAAAGTTATTTAGAATCTGGTAAAGGCTATTCATGATAGACCAAATATTATTAAGTTTAGTTTCATTTTGTAATTGTTTTTCTATTTGCGTAGTTCTTAAACCTAAGTATTTGACGTTAAAATTAATATCATCTGATATATTAACCATTTTATCGAAAGCTCTTTGCATTAACGATACCTTTCGCTGTATTAAATGTTGTTCCTTATATAAACTACTTATTTCCTTATTATAGTTAAGTGCATCATTATTATCTAAATTCCCTGAAATACATTTAATTAGTGATCCTAATGGGTTTATAATTCCTCTATTAAACCTATAAAACGGAAGAATTTGCTGTACCCTATCTTTATTTAATGGCTCTGTAGCCCCGTGAATTCACGGCGTGTCTCGCTATCTTTTCTAATTATAGCCTTTAACTTATCGTATTCTATTATATTGTTATTTATTTGTATTACTAATGATTCTAAGTCTAGTGTCTTAAATATAGTCCAGCAGTTACTCTTCTTCACTGCTGCTCCAATCCTCAGTGGGGCTATTCCTGGGTTCTGGCTGACGTTTTGAAGGTCCAGGCTGGTCGTCTGTATGACTAGTGCCAGGAGCGTCACGCATGATCTGTGGAGGACGTTTAACGTTTTTCACGGCCATCTTGGTTTTTCTTTTATTTAGTTGGACTGGTATTATATTTCTCTCCATGACCAAATACTATCTCATACGGTGTATAGCTTGTTGCTGTATAAATGGTGTTATTATATGCCATTATAGCCATGGTTTCTTTAATAAACATCTATATGTCCTAGGTGTTACCGACAGCCCCCTTTGCAGAACCTGCTTGGAGGCAGAAGAAACGGCTGCTCACGTCCTCATGGAGTGCACAGGAGTAGCGGACTACAGGGCTAAACACCTCGGTCAATCGAGGGACCTTCCAGGGATAGTCGGTAACGTAAAGGGCCTACTGGCGTTCCTGGAGGAGTTGGGTTGGCTCGAATGATGTCGCATTCCCACCCACACGCAAAATAGGCGCTTTCGTCGTCGAGTTGCGGAAACCAGCCCGTCTTACAATTGACAATTGACAATGCCATTATAGCATATGTCATAACCGTTGCAGCGTCAAATTCCGTTTTATTATATTAAGCTAATTGGTAGATTTCTATAATCGTTGAATGAAACCTTTCAACGATTGCCATTGACATGGGATTGTTAGGTGTCCCAATGAGTAAGTCGAGCTTGTAAAAATTTAGGAGTTCCTTGATGAGGTCATTATTAAACACTGCCCCTGAATCGCAACTAATTTTTGTAGGTAATCCGTACATACTAAAATACTTTATTAGCGCTCTTACAACTTCTGGAGTACTTCTATTTGGTATATGGATGGCTTGCCCTAATTTACTAAAGGCGTCTACAATGGTTAAATAATAATTACCTTCGATGAACAAAAGGTCCATGAAGGCTTCTTGAAAGGGGGTATTTTGATCTTGGGTCAATTGAATTGGTGGTTTTATTGGTTTTCTTTCATATTTCATCTTTTTGCACTCTTCACATCCATTAATAACTGCACTTACAGTCTCTTTCATGTTTGCCCACCAATAATCTCTTTTAAGTTTGGTTAATGTTTCACTAATGCCTCTGTGACATGTTTTCCCTTCATGATATTTATTTATTATAAGCAACTGATCTTTCTCATTATCTGTCAAGTTAACTTCTCGTTCTGTGCATTCTATGAGGCTAAATGTTGCTTTCTTGAACAATTTCGTAACAACTTCTGAAAAAGTTTTCCGAAGTTGTGGGTTCTCAAAATAAATGTGATATTTGAATTTAGTATCAACATATTCTTTCATTAAGTCTTTCACCGGCATGTGTACTTCGAGTATACGTTGATTTTTTGATGAAATATCCTTGACAGCATATTTATTCAGAAACCAGGTGTAGACTAGTATTTGTCTTGGTTTCGTATCAATTGCCTCTTTCAGGATAGGGATCCCTTCGTGCTCCCTATTGGATACAGAATGAGCTGTAGCTCCATCATCTGACTCTACTTCTTCTACTAATTCTTCCTGTTCTGATTCGGAAAGAATTATTGTTTCTATTTCCAGTTCATTCTTGTCCCCTCTCAGGTCCCTTTCTAATTCGTTCACGATTTCTTGTACCTTTTCGTCATTATCATCCACATTTACTATCATTGATTCAATATCATCATTCGTCGCATTAATTCTAATCCTTGATAAGGCGTGAGCATTAGTGTTCTGACTGCCTTTTTTGTATCGAATTTCAAAATATCACATTCCCCCCGTATCGTACACTCAAATCCCCCCAAAATTCAGGGTTTCAAGAAAAAAACCCCCAAAGAAAAAAGAGTTTATTTTTAAGTAATAACAATTTCAGCAATGGCTTCCATTACAGTATCAGCATCTGCACAATCTTCGCTTGTTAACGAACCTTTAAATATTGCATCGCTCTCCCACTCCTTTCTATATCTTCTTCCATATTTCGGTGGCATTATCTCCAAAACACAAAGATATGCGATAGTTACAAGCAATATTACACTGTAAACTCCAATCTATGGGTAGGTACAAAATTGGTTCTAAATATTGTAAAATGCGAGCGAAGCGAACAAAGCGAAGCACATTATTTTTGACAGTAAATTGAATGAGGTAAGAAAAAAGCAAATGGCCGGCCCAATTGAACTCGAGATTGAATTAGAATTCCCCCAAATCCCCCAATTTCATTTTTTTTCCCTCCAAAAATCCCCCCAAACTTCTTATTCCCCCAAATGTCCCCCCATAGCTATAAACCCCCCCCAAATTTGGGGGGATTCCCCCCAATCTGGCATCTCTGACAACTACTGTCAGAGATGCCAGATTGGGGGGAATCCCCCCAAGTCACTACGATTGACCCATCGGGTGGCTGATCCGGCGGCCGTTACTAGGTAGTACCGCTGTGTGAATGATCCAAAAAACTAAATAATGCCGTCATGTGCTCTGCGGTACTGTAAAAACTACACCGTACAGACCAAATAAGCCAAGGAATAACCTTTCATGTTAATTACCCTGTATTATCAGTAAAATACGCATATTCAATAATATTTTGTGAATTATAAAAATCAACAAAGCGACAGCCATGTTTTCTCTTTGAAAATAAAAGATTAACAAGATTTTTACATGCAGATGTGTCATTTCCGAATACCAAGGTGTTATGCACGTCACATATTTTTAAATTTTTATTGCACATGAAAATTCATTGATTCATTCAAAATTAAACGATTTTGAAACGAAAATTCGATGCTTGATTTTGCCATGCACCACTTCGGCTTTGCCGTCTTCGGCCATTGATCTGGATTCGTTACATATACCAGACAATGTACAACTCGCAGACCCTACCTTTTATGTACCCTCGGAAATCGATTTGCTAATAGGGGCAGATAAGTTTTGGGAGCTATTAACCGAAGGTAAGGTAAGTGCGGTAAATAAGGACCACCTTAATTAAAAAATAATGTATTAATATTACTAATGAAATTATGAATAAAAACAAGTCTTTAGAAGAATATTTGCTTTATTGGGATAAAGAAAAAGTACAAATGTTGGTGAAACATATGAGATGTGAATTTAATTTAGTCCTTTTAAAAAAAGCTTATTGTGGACCTTATTAAACCACGGTATTTTAAAAGGGGCCACTTTCCGACTTATAATTTAAGATATGAAATCAAGAAAAAAATACAAAATATTACTTTTTTCTAGCATACATCAACTTTTGGCATCAAAAATATATAAATTAAATGTTTAATTAACAGAAAAACAAAATAATGGACCTTATTAAACTCACAGAAACAAAACTATTTCGAAAACACTTTAAACATGTATATTTTAAACAAAGAATATACATTTTTAACAAACTATTGGCAACTCTTTTTAAATCTTTTCAAAAACAATAAAAATAAACATTGGAAAGATAATACTGGCCCTTATTACACTTATGAAAAGTAATTTTGAGATCACACATAAAAAATAATGAGATCAGTCTGTCCTTCCTTGGATGATTCTCTATAAACGGATCAGTCATTCAGATCATAAATGTCTAATTATAATTACAGAATAAGCAATCAAAATCAACGTCATCTTTCGTAAGGCCCAAACATTCCTCGTGGTACCATCTTTGGCATGTTGGGCATTGTCGCATGTCTTCAAAATTTTCTGTGAAACAAGCATAACAGTACCATTTATCATCTGCATGGTTCCCTTTGTTTTACCTTTAATAGCTCCACTATTTTTCGTTTGACATGCCTTTCCTTTTTTATTTGTGCATTCTTTCTTTGAGTTTGCCTTCTTGCTAGGTTTGTCCTTACTTTTTACTTCCTTACGTTTCTGTTCGTTTTCTTTTACTTTCTTTTTCTGGATGTCTTTTCTATTTTTTCTTTCTGTAAACAAATCTTTCATAATTCATAATTCATAATTCTTTATTGAACACAGTTATTTAAAAAAGATACATTAAGAGAAAACATATGTACAAAGGCGAGCTCATCTCTAAAAAGAGATTTCTTCCAGCAAACCAAGGCATGACAGGAAATTTTATCAATAAAGGGTAGGCAGTGCACAATATCTAAACAATAATAAAATACATTTTTTTTTTTTTTTTTTTTTTTTTTTTTTTTTATACTTTAGACACTATTCACACACATTGATCTAGCCCCAAACTAGGATTCCCTGTATCTTGGGTACTAGACAACGATACACATACTTATATAGATAAATATTATACTTAGATAGATAAACAACCATGACTAGGGTACAAACATCCGTTCTCATCAAACAAATATTTGCCCCCACCGGGACTCGAACCCGGGACCCTTGATTTCGTAGGAAGGGTCACTGCCGACTCGGCCATTCGGGTCGTCATATAAGTAAATTACATATCTATAAAATACGGTAAATAAAATACATACTCGTATCTAACAAACTACTAAATACTTATCAATACATACATAAACCTGTACATAAAGTTTACATATAATAATAATATACATACTACAACTATCACAAAAGAGAGAGGAAGTGCTCTTTTACCCGGTTTTTGAAAGCGAAAAGAGTCGGGCTGTCTCTTATCGCACAAGGAAGTGCGTTCCACAGTCGGACCGCCTGCAACCTGAAGGAGTGCTCATATGCGGAAGTGGTATGCCTTGGAGTGGCTAAGAGTGAGACCGTGTGAGATCTCCGTTGCCGATCTCCTGAAAAGAGATACTCAAAGCGGTCTCGAAGGTAGCTGGGGTAGCGCGGATTTTTCAATATATTGAAAAGATAAAAAAGAATATGGGAGTCTCGGCGACGACGAATCGGAAGCCACCCCAACTCTTTGCGAAATTGAGAGACGTGGTCGAATTTGCGCAGCCCGAAGATAAACCGAATCCCGAGATTCTGAAGTCGTTCGAGTTTGTTCAGAAGATCTTCGTTCGCGCTCGCCCAACAGACATCGGCGTAGTCGATTAGCGGCAGGAGAAGGGACTGAGCAAGGGTGATTTTGGTCTGCCGCGGCAAGAAGTACTGCAGACGCCTGAGGGAGTGAAAAGACGCAAAGACCCGTCTGCTGACCTCGCTGACATGTGGAGACCAAGACAGCTGGTTGTCAAAAATAACTCCAAGGTTTTTCGCCTTATCTGTGTACTCTATTGTGATGCCATTATATGATACGGGAACAATGGGTTTTTGTAACAAGGAAAGAGTGTGCCTGGTTCCTAAAATCATGGCTTGTGATTTATTCGGGTTTATTAACAGCCCGTATGATGAGGCCCAGTCTTTCACATTCTCGAGGTCAGCATTCAGTGCCTCCACGGATGAAACTACATCGCAGGGGGAAAAGTGGCGATAAATTTGTAGATCATCTGCGTACAGATGATACGAAGAAGAGAGGACGTCGGAGATGGAGTTTATAAAGACTGAAAAAAGAAGAGGAGAGAGAATACCACCTTGAGGCACTCCTGAGGAAAGATCACACCATTGAGTTTCGGTCTCTTCAGACTTAATGCGCTGCTGACGACCTCTCAGGTATGAGTCGAACCAGCCAGCAGCGTGGGAGGAGACATTCAGCGATGTTAATATAGCGACAAGAATGTCAAAATCGACGCAGTTAAAGGCATTGCTGAAGTCAAGCAGGGCCAGCACCGTAACCAACCTCTGATCCATGGCTAGCTGTATATCATCGCTGACTTTTAAGAGTGCTGTGGTAGTACTATGCCCTGGTCTGAAGCCAGATTGGAAAGGATTGAGAAGTTCGTTTGATGAAAGGTAGGAGGTGAGTTGGGAGTGGACAATGGATTCAAGGACTTTGGAGAGAATAGGTAAAATAGATATGGGCCTGTAATCTTTGAAGGAGGAGGGATTGGAATTTTTGGGCAGTGGGTTGACAAGAGCTTTCTTCCACAGACTAGGAAAAGATCTAGCTGATAGAGAGAATTTTATGATGTGGGTAATTGGAGGGAGCAACTCTTCAAGGACGCTGTGGATCATCTGATGGCTGACGTTGTCGCCACCAGCAGCTTTGGATGTGACCGCTAGCACTGCCTTTCTAACTGCGCCGATTCCAACGAGACTAAAGTTGAACGGTGAGGTACAGACTGCAGCCTTCAACCGTAGATAACGAAGGGTTGCCTGCTTTGTGGCGGGGTCTATCACGAGGGGGGGAGAAGAAAAGAACTGGTTAAGACCGTTGAGATCGACATCACCTGAAGAAAATTCCTGGGACTTGCCAACACCAAGGGTTTTAAGAAATTTCCAGACCTGAGCTGGGGTGTACATTTCTATACGCTCATAGATGTGGCGTCGCTTGGCGTCACGGCACATGCGGTTGCATAGGTTTCGAAGGCGTTTAAATGTTGGGAGATTGTTATCGGTTGGGTCTCTCTTATATCGCCCCTTCGCACGGTTTCTTTTTGCCATTAAACGCTTGATAGCGTCTGTCAACCATGGAGCAGGAAAATGTTTTACCCTGACCTTTTTCATTGGTGCGTGCTTGTCGAACAGCCCCAGGACAATTGAGTTGAACTTCAGGATTTTGTCATCAACGGTCTCACCAGTTACAACGGGGGTCCAATCGACAGATGAGGCATCTGATTTCAGGGAATCGAGGTTCACACCTTTGAAGCTTCGAATATCAAGGAATTTGACTTTGCGCTTAGGGAGCCTAATTTTGTATGAAACATACACCAGATCGTGATAGGAGAATGGGGCATTAAGCTGGCCATGAGCAGCCACCTTGGCTATGTTGGAGATAATCATGAGATCGAGAAGGGAGGGAATACAGTGCGGTTGAAAGTGAGTAGCGTCAAGGGGAAGAATATGTAAGTTAGAGGAATTTACAATAGATTTAAGTTTGGCAGAGCGGGCGTTATTTTTCAGGAGACAGGTGTTAAAATCACCGAGAATGAGAGTGTCACTATAGAGAGGAGTCAAGTCACTGAGTAGAGATTCAAAAGAATCAAAGTAATCGATACGAAGTGAGGGGCTGTAATATACACCCAGAAGAATTTTGTTGTGGTGCAAGCTGATCTCAAGGAAGAGATACTCAGCTGAACCAGAGTACAGGCTTGGCGAGTGGCAGATGACTTTGCACGGAATGTCAGAACGTAAGTAGATAGCAACCCCGCCATCTGCTTTGCCTGTCCTATCGTTGCGATAGAGCCTGAACCCTGGCAGAGAATACATGGAGGAAGGAAGAGATGGTTTCAGAAATGATTCGGATACAAAAATACCGTGTATAATCTGATCACTGAAAGCTTCCAGGAGATCAGCGTAACTAGCAGGAATGCTTTGGGCATTAATATGAACGACATTGAAATTGAACTCCGACTTGTTGAACACTCGTTTCAGATTGCTAGACAATGATGCGTCCGCAAGGGAGTCGACACCTCCTGAACCAAGAGAGTCGCCGTTGGAAGAGCTAGAGAAAAACTGTCTGTGAAATTGTTTATGATATCCATTTAAAATAAATAAATAAATATACTACAATAGCTATAAAATAAATATAAAACTAAACTATAATATCCTCCCTTACGAGGTTTAACACTAAATTAACAATTAAATACAAAAAGCCTGAACCCAGACACATTGGGCTTGTTGGGAAATAATATATTACCTTAAAGGTTTGAAACAACACAGACAAAACAAACAAGCAAAACGCAATGAACAAAACGCTGACAAACAATACTTTGTTTGAGTGTGACGTGACCTACATTTCGTTTCGCTCACTTATGGGTAATATGCAGGCAGGCAGAGTATGGAACAACTTAACATAAAGTTGTTATTATAAACATAAAGAGAAAAAAGAATAAGTGTCGAGAATCAAGCGAACAGGAACGAGACGGACTGTGAACATACAGGTCAACTTCATATCATGAGTGGAACACGCCCCGCACGTTCCGTGATGACAATTGATGACATTAGACCACAGACTATCACTTGACATAACATTGACTGACATTAGTTGTTTTGATATTAATAATTATAAAACTTACCTACCTGCTAAAAACAAGAAAACACGTATAATCCGAACAATTGTGGAGAACACTTCAGGCAGCAGAACTGATCGACGACATATAAAGCCGCGGCCTACTTTTTCGCTCCCGGCGGCGGCGGCACTCCTTTGCGCCTGATGCTGGGGGTGCGTTTGCTCAGGCCCGACGCTGCAGCAGCCGTGGGCGCAGCAACCGAGGGAGCAGCCACAGCAGCGGTCGGCTTCTTTGCAGGAGACTCCTTTCCCTCAGATTGAGTGGTGGAAGGAGGGAACTGGCTGGTGTACACCAGTAGGTCCGCCATACACTCCACCTTCCGCCTAGTCTTATCTGGGAGTAATAAGACGATCCTGCCCTCCGTCGTCCAACAGTTCCGTACACCAAAGTGCTTCCTGGCGGCTAAGAATACACCGTGTCTTGATTTTGTGAGGAACTCTGGTTACAGGAACCATAAGGAATAACCATAAAGGAACGGGGATAACTGTTAAGTTATCCCCGTTCCTTTCAAGGCAGTCTTGCCCTTCCACGCCTCGGTCCGCGCTATGAAAGACGAGAACCGAACTAGCAAGGGCCGGGCTTTGGATGCCTTTTCCTTGGGGCCAAGTCTGTGGACCACACTCACATCAGAAACACACTGCGGGGACATCTTCATCTGGTCGCTTAATATCACCCGAGCCACTTCATCAGCTTGTTCTTCTGCCTTCTCCGACACTCCGTGAAGCATCCTTTCCTGCTCGTTTTTTGGAGCGATTAAATTTGTTTGGAATGTCATTTTCGTCACAAAAAACGTAAGCTTGGTGTCGAATTGATTTTGGTTTTAACGGTAAGCCTACAGCAGCAAGTCTTTTTATTCGCGTGGCCAAATCAGTCTCTTGCTCTTTTGTTAAAATTGTACGACGCCCAATTTGTTTTTCGACTTTGCCACTTTTCAAATGATTGACTAAAGTTCTTCTGGGAATAGAATAACGCGCGGCTGCTGCACGTTGTGACATTCCTCCCCGGACGGCAGTCATAGCATCTTCTAGTTGTTTCAGTGTCCACGAACCTCGTTTCTTCTTAGGAGGTGGTTCCATGATCCTGTACAAGCAAAATAAGCTTTTGCAAAAGATATCAAGCAAGCAAAACATAATTAGAGATTCACGAATTGTTCCGGGGCTTCACGGATTGTAAATGGAAATTGAATTTGCCGTTATAAATATTGGTCACTGATTCCAGCAGCATCTGATGAATATTTTTTAGATTGAATAAAATATTGTTTGCAATCATTGCGGTTGATAAAAATCCGCTGATAAGCGATTCATTCTGAACGGCTAAATTTACTTGATAAACTGCATTTTCGATGTCGTTAAGTTTCTTGTTTATTATCTTATGATGCTTGTCCATCATAACTTCTGTTCGTTTTAGCATATTAAACTCCGCTTCTACTACGGACGTTTGATTTTTCCACAGTGAAGCCAGGTGGTTCTGATTCGTCTTGATAAGGTTTATATCACGCTCATATTTTTCCGCAAAATGCTCATCCAAAACGCCGAATAGGCTGTTAGCAATGTATCCTATTCCATTGATAAGGCCGCGGCGCCGACGACGAAGCGATGTTTTGGTGTTATGATTCATAATAATATCATGATAATATTGAAGTTCAGTGGCCTCATGACGCAGCTGCAACATGATGCCTTCGCAATGGGACTGCAACTGTATTTTTGTACATATGTTACTCAGGTATGTTATGTACTTTGCCAGTGCCATATTACCTTCTTGATAAGGTTGAGTATCATAATAGACAACAAGGCGCCAGTCGTCCCGAATTAAATTCATGTTATTAATCCGATCAAAATACAGGCTGTTGTTGTTCTGTAGCGGAGATATATTGTAGGCGCAGTTTATAGATGGTACTGCTAAAAACATGAAAAATAGAGTCATGAGTACTGATGATATAACTGAGGATGTCTTTCTGATTCTTGATTTAGGTTTTGTCTCTTTTGTTTCTTCTGATTTATTTCCTTGTTCTTGCTCTGCATTCTGGCTGACTGGCAGAATAGCAAGTTTTATGACTGGCCTTTTCATGAGGCCACCCTTTGTTTTTAAAGTCACAACTCTCACTAAACCATCTCCGCCGGGATGCAGTTGTACTACACGGCCCAAAGCCCATTTTCCGGGGGGAAGGTTTTCGTCCTTGATTATCACTACGTCATTTAATTTGATATTGGGGTGAGAATGACGCCACTTGCTACGTGATGAGAGTTGTGATAAATATTCGTCACGCCAACGAATCCAGATATCACTGAATATTTTCTGAGTCAGATGCCATCTTGTTCTTAGATCTTTCTCGGTATCATAGAGGGTCAAAATGGTACCGCTCGCCAAAAAGTGTGACGGTGTCAAAAAATCTAGGTCGTCGGGGTCTTCTGTTATTGTGCAGAGTGGGCGTGAATTCAGGCATCCTTCTAGTTGACTAAGAAGTGTGGAAAACTCTTCGAAAGTTAGGTTCTGATCGCCTAATACTCTTTTCAGGTGGTGTTTTAGGCTTTTGACTGCAGCCTCCCAGAGCCCCCCTGCTGAGGGCCAAGAGGGTGCGTTGAAGTGCCATTCGATGCCCATGCTTGCTATCTCTGCTCGAAATTCTTGATCAAATGTTTCTTGCAATGCTGCTAATTCTTGTTTTAGTACTTTATTGGCCCCTATAAAGTTAGTACCTTGGTCACTGTATAGATGTCCGGGCTGGCCCCTCCGGGCAGATAGTCTTTTTAATGCAGCCAGAAAGGCCGACGTTGTTAAATCGGAGACCAGCTCTAGATGTACAGCTTTCGTAGCCATACATACAAACACTGCCACGTACGCCTTCGTGGTCTTGATACCACGGCCCTTGTTAGCTTTGACGTTGACGTGGCCAGTGTAATCTACGCCGCAGTGATAGAATGGGCGCGATGGGCTGATACGTGCTGATGGTAAGTCTCCCATTAACTGAGGGTGAAGAATGGGGCTGTGCTTTCTGCATTTCACGCATAAGCGTAGTAGTTTTTTAGTGGCATTGTTGCCACCCAAAAGCCAATATTTCTGTCTGATGAAAGCTGTTGTAATACGTGCCCCACCATGATATGTGATTTTGTGGGCCTGGTCGATGATCAGATCTGCTAGTCTTGTGTTGCTTGGGATGATGGCTGGATGTTTCATATCAGGGTTAAGGTTCGCGTGTCTCAACCTACCCCCGACTCGCAGAATGCCCTTTTCATCTAATATAGGACTTAAACTGACTATTTTGCTTTTACTGCTGACTGCTTTGTTTTCTGATAAGTTGCTTATTTCATCAAGAAATATTTCCCGTTGGATGCCTTGAATTATTAACAAGTTTGCTCTTCTTAACTCTTGTACTGTCAAATAATCTTGTTCTTCTTTCTTGCTTGTAAATCTTAGGGCCCATGCTAATATCCTTACTGCTTTATTTAATGAAGACTGCTTTTCCAATAACTGCTTTATCGTATCGCAATCACTTGATATTTGCGTTACAGTTGCTTGCTTAATTTGCTTGGACTCTTCATTGGTTGTGTATTTCTGTTTGATATCGTTTTCTGGACTGAAAGTAGGTAGCCAATCCGGACCTTGCCACCACAACGAGTGTTTCTTTAGCTGTGAAGCAGTGAGGCCTCGGCTGGCGCAATCTGCTGGATTTTCCTTTGACTTGACGTATCTCCAACAGCTTGCTGGCATGGCATTCGTAACTTCTTTGACGCGATTGGCAACAAACGGCTTCCATTTATCTGCTTCACCATTCAGCCAACCAAGTACCGCCATCGAATCGGTCCAACCATAGACTGTTATGACATGGTTGCTTAAGCATGCCTTGATTTTTATCATTAATTTTGACAATAAAACTGTTCCACAAAGTTCTAGTCGCGGTAATGAGGTGTTCTTGTTGAGTGGAACGACCTTTGTCTTGGCTGCTACTAAACTGACTTTCGTCCCATTTTTCTTGTATAATTTGCAGTAGACGACGGCAGCGTACGCCTTAGTACTAGCGTCACAGTACCCATGGAGTTCCACTTGATCTTTCTCATGTGTCTGCAGCCACCTTGGGACTTCACATTGCTGAATTAACTGTATTTCATTTCTAATTTTGATCCATTCGTCGCAGATATTTTGCGGTACGGACTCGTCCCATTGTACGTTTGCTTTCCATACATCTTGAAACAGTATTTTCAGCTTGGTAGTGACTGGGGCGATCCACCCTAGGGGATCAAAAAGCTTCAAAATGTCTGATAAAAGAGACCGCTTGGTTGGTCTTGACGATGATGATAGTATTCCTGATTGAAACGTAAATACATCATTTTGTGGATTCCACCCGAGGCCTAAGGCTTTGGTTGACTCCGCTTGCTTGAAGTCAAAACTTTCTGGCTGCTTCTGATCTGTTTCTACACTTTCTAGCAACTCCGGTGCATTTGATTTCCACTTCCTTAGATTAAAACCTCCTGATTTTAATAGGTTAATCATATCTGCTTGTAACTGCTTAGCTGTTTCTATAGAGTGTGTACCATGGATCAAGTCATCCATGTAGAATGATTGTTCTAAGACACTCGGTGCTGGACTGCTTTGATAATTCCTTCGTTCATCCTGAGCTAACTGTTTTAGCGTCATCATGGCGAGGAATGGGGCGGCTTTTGTGCCGTAGGTCACCGTGGCTAACTGATACTCTCGCAGACTCTCGTACTGATTGTCTCTCCATATGATCATCTGCAACCTTTGATCTTCAGGATGAACCCATATCTGCCTAAACATTTTCTCTATGTCGGCCGTAAATACGTACTTATGTTGCCTCCACTTGATGATGAGGCTCTGTAAATCCTGTTGAAAATTAGGGCCCCTATACATTACGTCATTCAAACTCTCCCCTGATGAAGTTTTGTCTGATGCGTTGAAAACCACGCGCAACTTGGTAGTCGTGGAGTCTTCGCGTGTGACGCAATGGTGAGGTAAATAACATTTTAGTAAGCCACCGTTTTTGCTGGTAGGTACTGTGTCAGCGGGTTTCATATGAGCAAGAGATGCATACTCGTCAATGAATAATTTATAATTTTGCGCAATACTCGGCTGTCTTGAAAGTTTCTGCTCTAACTTGTAATATTGTGCGATCGCTTTTGATTTTGACTGGCCCAATTTTTCTTGATAGTCTGATTTTAACGGCAACCTCACTTCGTAGTGACCGTCATCCCGTCTTGATGTTGATTGCTGATAATACTCAATGCACTGCTGATCTTCAGAAGATAAATTTGACTCCTCGTATATTTCTTCTATCTCCCAAAATTTCCGAATACTGTCGATATCATTGAGTACTACATTGCACTGATATGTTTTTGCATTGCCACTCAAAATCCACCCGAGCCGAGTTTGTTGAGCGGTCGGTAAAGATGGGTTAACATGGCATATCCCACTCATTAATATATTTGAATAAACGTCGGCACCTAGCAAAATGTCCACAGGGCGACTTTTATTAAATTCTGGATCGGCCAATTGGATGTGCTCCAGGTATGACCAGTCTGGTTTGGAAATAGTCTGACTTGGTAAATCTTTTATTAGCTGCTTCATAATCAACACATCTGTTTCGAAAGAGAAGTCGCTAGCAGTTGAAGAGCAGATGATGGTAATCATGCCTTTACAGTTGCTTTCCCGTGCTCCGATTCCCGAAACCCCACCATTGCATCTCTTCCTAGGTATCTTCAGGAGCTGAGCAGCATTTTCTGTGATTAGTGAGACCTGGGAACCCTGATCTAAAAGGGCGCGCATCTTGATATACGATCCATTTACTGCTTGAACATTGATGAGAGCGGTAGGCAAAAGTACTTCGTAAAGGTCATTCTGCAACGACACGTGTGAACTGCTTCTGTTATTTTTTCCTGCGCTTGCATTTCCGTTGGAGGCGCTCTTCGCCGCCCCCGCCCAGCGCGACCCGCTTGTACCCGAGCCGTCCATCGGCGGGTGGGGGGAATGCGCAAACGCCTCGTGTAACAAACTATTATGGGTTTGATTACATTCTCGACAAAGTTTTTCTGAAAGGCATTGATTGTCATGCTTAAAAAGACAATTGGGGCAGAGGTTCAATCTCTTCACTGTCTTTAGTCTGTTGAAAGGCGGCAAATCTAGAAACCGTTTACAAAAATAGATTCCATGCTCGTCGCTATTGCACAATGCGCAATGATATTTTGCTGACATGTTTTTTGCGCCGTTGACGTTTGATTGCGAAATTGCATTGCTGTTTGTAGTAAATGAATTTTTGTAGTTATTATTATAATTTGATGACTGATATTTTGCTGTGACTTGATTCTTTTGCGTAGAATTATCTTGCTTTCTGCGCGATGTTTCTAGAGTCGTAAATTTTAACTCTAAAAATTCCAGGAACTCTTTCAAAACTGGCAGCTCCCTCGGGTTGTTAACGGACTCTACGTAGTCAGTATACGTCTCTGTAACCAATTTCTGTGACAGGAGATAGACTATAATAGGATCCCATGAACTGATATCGATTCCCATATTTTTCATTGCGTTGAGACATTCGAGAGCTGTGTCATGTAGGCGTTTTATTTGAGCGACTGATTTCTGTTGCATAGCCGGGAGATTCATGATAGTATGCATAAGCGAATTAAAAATTAATTTTTCATTGTTGTAGCGTTGATTTAGTATATCCCAACAAGTGTCATAATTCTCAGAACTGATGTGCAAGTGCTGTATTAAGTTTTCTGCTTCACCCTTCACCTTTGATTTTAGATATTGCATTTTCTGAGCATTTGACATAGAAGGGTTTTTATGGATGGTTTCACTGAACAGGTCCTTAAATGAAATCCAACTGTTATAATTCCCGGAGAAAATAGGTAAATCGATTTTAGGGGTAGTTTTCCCGATGTGCGAAACCGACCACATTTTCTTGTTTATGGCTTTCTTGATAGCCTCGTATTTTCTTTCATAGGTAGTGTAGGCATCTTCATAATCTTTGTTAGAGCCGTTCAACTCCCTGTCTAACTCCCAGTGAAACTTGTCGATGGTAGTCCAGCGGGACTGTACGGTGTTAAGAAGATCCTCTAACTCCCACTTTTCTGATACTGCATCAATATTAATAGTTGATAGGGTGCGATGAAAGGCCCTGAAGTTGCTCTGTTGTCTCCTCAGCATCTCCTCGGTCTTGCTTGTCGTTGCGCTGGATGCCTGCGGGCTGGCAGACCCACTCGACGCTGCCGCCGAGACTCCAAACGCCGGAGGCTGGACTACAAAAGTAGCTGGCTTGATAACGGGCGATTCCGATCTTTTTTCTGAAGCTTGAGACTGAATGTACTCCCTGATGCTCGTATATCTTTCATGCACTGTCTCCCTATCATTAATGATATACTGCTTTACACCTGGTTCCGTGTCCATGGCAGACATTTTATTAAAATTGCGTTCATATTCATACCAATGGCTATCCAACACATTTATTTTTTTCTCAAAATAACTCGAAGTTTTTCTCTCCGCGCCATCCTTTTTGAAATTGGTAAGAACGGACTCGATTGCTTGAGCCAGTTGCTGCTGACCAGCGCTGATTTCGTTGAAAGAAGCCATAATGTAGATATGTAAAAAGGCAAGATCTTACTTGATCTACTCGTACTACTTGATAACTGCTGAACTGCTAGTTAGGGGCTGGCTGGCACGTCGCCTAGGCCAACGCTGATGATACTGCTGCTGGGTAGAGAATGAACCGATGATGTTCAATCTCACTCTAATCCTTGATAGTTCTGATAGTTCTGATGATAACTGCTAGTCCTGATTGTAACTGATAATCACTGCAACACTTGACAGCACAGTTCCTCTTTGACAGTCACCGCAACACTTGATAGCACAGTTTCTCCTTGATAGTCACTGCAACACTTGATAGCACAGCTCCTCCTTGATAGTCACTGCAACACTTGATAGCACAGCTGAAGTTCTTTGGTAGACCGTAGAGGCACTGAGTCTTTTTCACGGTAAGCGGAAATGGTGACACGAGTCACGTCTACGCGACACGGACACGTGTTCAAATCCAATCTTTCCGTAGGCTCGAAGGACCAATGTTCCGGGGTGTCCGGAGCTATGAGACTGATATGACTGAAAGACTGATAAACTGATAGTAAAACTGTATTGAAAGACTGGTAGAAGTAGGATGGATGATGTAGTGAGTAAATGAGAGTGAGAACGCGACGCTCGCTTGATGGCTATACACGAACTGACCCAAAAAGTAGGTAATTGCCAAAATGCAATATTGAACGATAATACAATGCTGATTTTACTATTGTACGTGTTAGCTCGTACACGAATTCTGACCCTTTTTTTGGAAACTTTAATACCTACTTGACTTTTTTAACTTTCAACAAAGAAATGATAAAAAGAAATGAAATATATCTTGTCTCCCAAACGCCTAAACCAAATGAAAAAGAAAAAAAACAGGTATTTTAAGCAATTAATTATCTTAGTGTGATTGGAAAGTAATATTTTCATATGTTTAATAAGAGCCGGCCCATTTACCCGCCACGAATGTGGCCCTTATTAGGCTTTGCAACGAATCATGCGAGACTCTTTAAAAATGTCTTTATTTATTAATGAAAATTCAAAACTTACCTTGATTAGACAACACTATTAACTTAAATTTATTGTTTTATGTTGAAGAACACAGAAAACAGCGTATTTTTGACAATATTTCTATATTTTCACAAAAAAATAATAGTAACACGGTAACGCTCGTCTAACGATCGCGATGAATGCGTGGCAACTGACAAGATGGCGGCCCGTGGGCTACGTGCCCTATAAGATTAGCGTTGCTATTGGTCCTTTCTAAGTTGCGTGAGTTGAAACATGTAAAACGTTTGAGAGTGTGTTTTTCTGAGAGTGGCCCTTAATAGACTGTGGCCCTTACTACACGCAGATACCTTAGAATACGACTATCAAACGGGCCTTACCTTCAAAACTCAAAGTTAGTTAGATGGTTAGTTTCCGGGCCAATTTTACACGCAAAAAACTGGCAAATAATTGAAGTTCAATGCAACTTTACTCAGTCAGTAGACATGAAGTTGAGAAGGTTTTGGGAAATCGAGGATATTCCCAAGACGGGCAGTACCCTGACGGAGGATTAACGGCAATGCGGGAATCTCTTCATCAAAACTACTGAACGAGATGAGAGAGGTCGCTTTTCCGTCAGCGTACCGTTAAAAGAATCACCTGATGTGCTCGGTGGCTCAAACGTTTCAGCGAAAAATCGCTTTATGTCGTTAGAACGTAAATTACAGCGTTTGCCTCAATACAAATAACTGTATTGTGATTTCATGCGAGAATATGAAGACTAGGTCACATGACTGATATTGATAAATGCGATTCCCCTCACTATTTTCTCTGTCATCATGGTGTTTTCAGGGAAAGTAGTTCAACTACAAAATTGCGTGTAGTATTCGATGGTAGCGACTAGGGAATGCAATCCCGACTCGAGATTGCAAATTCGGGATCCCGCGGGATTAGAAATATCAATCCCGCGGGATCCCGGAATTTTCGGGATCCCGTCTAGTTTTAAAAAAATTGAAAATTTGGATGAAAAAAAGCTAATTACTGCTTGTTTGTGATAGTGAGGTTAAGTAAAATAACATATTACTCGAAAGAAAATAAAAACCTTTATTCTTTAATCTTACCAACCAATTATCAGGTTTTAAGGAAATTAATATACGTAAATTAGGTAATCAAAATAATAAACATATTTGAAAGGAATTAGGAAGTAGTTACATAAGACGAGTGATTTTGAAAATGACTCCTTAAAAACAAAGGGTATTAATAGTATCATCTGCTAAACGGCATCTAATGCACAACTAAAACAATGACCAACGAAAACAAACAAATTACTGTCTCTCCGCGCGTATATACTTATTTCTCACTTACTCGACACAGTTCTATATTATCCCTCCCACTCCCACTACTCCCACTCGTCACCAGTCGCTAATATTCGGAAATAGTTATCTAACGATGTTTGGCGTTCCTGTCGCTCGCGGCCGTCAGTCAGCGCGCCGCTTGCGCCCCGAGTGGACGTGTCAATGCCTGCCTGCCGCCCAATCCCGTCAATCCCGAACGGGATCTCGTCATATGATGCGTCGGGATTGATCCCGAAAAAATACCCGGGATCTCGCGAGATCGGGATCCCGCAGGATCGGGATTGCATTCCCTAGTAGCGACCCACCACGTCCAAGAAGTCGCTAAACGATATTCAGCATATATCCGCCACATTGCTAGTTCAACATTGTTAGTCAGTTGTTCGGTAAAATAACATTCAGAGTGTTTGTTTTGTAATAAATAAAAAAGCAACCCAATATAGTATTCGATAATACCTACAAAATAGTAATAGGTAGTGCTTTTCAGGATCTCATATTCTGTCTGTAATTTAGTTGACATATGTACGAAACTCTTCTATAGTAGCTATATAGCTTTTTCAAATGAAACAATAAATAAAAACCGGCCAAGTACGAGTCGGACTCGCGCACGAAGGGTTCCGTACCACCGTACAATGGTAGTGATGGTGTGGAGTGAATAGTTTGGATTTTACATAGCAAAATGTTGTTTATAAAGTTATTGGTGCGGCTACTTTCACACTCGATGTACGTAACCAGGCACATTCATATGTTTGTATGTGGTATTGAAAGAATTTTTGTATGGGAGCCCCCTTAAATATTTATTTTATTATGTTTTTTAGTTATTTAATATTTGTTGTTATAGCGGCAACAGAAATACAACATCTGTGAAAAATTCAACTGTCCAACTATCACGTTTCATGAGATACAGCGTGGTGACAGACGGACGGACGGACAGACAGACAGACAGACAGACATACAGACAGACAGACAGACAGACAGACAGACTGAAAGACAGACAGACAGACGGACGGACGGACGGACGGACGGACGGACGGACGGACGGACGGACGGACGGACAGACAGACAGACAACGGAGTCTTAGTAATAGAGTCCCGTTTTTACCGTTTAGGTACGGAGCCCTAAAAAGTATGTCAGAAAACTGTCTGCTAAATACATTGAATTGAATACGGAGAAGTCAGTGAATCTGTATGATCAATTAATTACTTTGAAAACATTCTTAAAATCTGAAATTCATTCATACTTTACATCGGTTGACGTGGTGACGATCATTAGTGCGATGTCGTTTCATAGATGATTCGTTTTACCGGTGGGTTATTTATTACTTATTAGTTTATTACTGCCACGGGTCGAAAAGAATGGTGTAAATAGTCAAATTTTAATGGGTTGTTAAGGCTATCATTCTGAACCAGTGTTGCCAGTGGCAGATAGTCGAATATAACATGAGACAGCTAAAAAAGGAACATTTTCACGAGAAAAGTAACATGACCTTAGATTATGTGGAAAACGACACAATACTTTATTATGGCACTTTATTAGACTAAAACTAAAAAAGTTTTCTGTCCCATTTGTTAAACGTCGAAAAAATCGTAATAATTGTTCATCGACTGGTGACGCGGAAAAAGAAAAACATAATCAATCATTTGTGTCTGAATAAAACCAAACAATTTAGTAATTTCTTTTAATACTACAACTTACTTTGTTATCAATGAATACGAAACAACGTCATCATATATATTAATGGCGACAGGGTAGCTAATTTGAACTGGTAGAACCTGGAAAAAATCGTTTATATTAGCATCGTTGTCACGAAAAATAGTTACTTAAAACTTTTTGAGATCTTAAGTATATTGTGCAATTAGTACCTTCACCACTCTTGCTGTATGTTATTTTTGCATGCATCATTGCTTTTGAAGGCTCAAATTTTGTGGCTTTTTTAATGTTTGCTTTAGTAGCCATCAAAAAAGAAATGGTTGCAGTGTTTAGCCCGTTCCTGTTTTCACATTTGATTAATTTAAGTTGACTGAAAACTTGTTCAACGCATGCATTCGAAAAAGGCAACACAAGTGAAAGCCTGATAACCTTTTTTAAATTTGGAAATATTGGAGTATCATTCAAATCCTTCAGCTTCAAAGTTTTCCTCCAATATTCTTCAATATTTTGAGACAAATCCAAGTCATTATGGTCAAGGTAAGCTTGCTTCTTCCATTCTTTTTGTAGTTCCACATCATTAACATCATCTTTAATGTTTGGGAACCTGATCACCACGCTAGATAAATCTTTTATTTCAAATTTTTGTGCCACGCTTGGTTCAATGACTTCAATAATGCCGTATATCAGTCAGTCATGGTCAGCAAAATCGTATCGTTGCGTATTTGTTTTATTGATTCTATGTAAAACATAAGACAGGTTCTTTTGAAGTCTGTGAGTTCGGTTTTCGGTTCAGGATTTTTTTTGACAGTTCTTCAATTGATGATTGTGCAGCTACTCCCAAATATATTTTCTCAAGGGGCACAAAAAATCTTGGATTGGCATATTCTATTCGGTAGGCATCAGGAGTTTTACAGTAATTGAACAGCATGTAGTTTGCTGGCTATTGTTTTTATTAATTTATGAGTTTCAGGTTTTAATTGGCGGAGTAATGGTTTTTTAGACTGGAACAGGCGGTTGAAATCGTTGAATAGATTCTAGGACGTACGACATAAATTCTAGGTAAACTTTTGTGAGTTTGTTATATAGTACGCCAATTATTTCCTCTGTGACTTTACTAGGATCTTCTAAAACTTCGAGTCTAAAGTACTCAGAGAGTACGTTGTACTGTTCTAATACTCTGTTGACGCAAGCCTCTAGGGAAAACCATCTTGTAATCGAAGGACTCAAAATTTTATGGACATCAACATTAAAGAATATTTGTAATTCTTTAAGCTTATCTTTCCTGAGTGAACTGCGGCAAAATGTGATCCAACATTTCTTAAAATATCCTCCACAAATCTCGGAAGCTTGAGACAAGCTTTAGAAGCCACGAGATGAATCATGTGGCAGCTACACTTTACACATGCAATGTGTGGTAATTTTTCTTTCAAGTGGCTGAAAACGGAATTATGTGGCCCAACCATACTGTTTGTGGTGTCAGAAGCACAGCCAACCAAGTTTTTCAAAGGGATTTGTTTTTTTTTGTAAACCAATTCAATAAAACATCTGTGAGGTCTTCAGCTTTTCCAGAAGTAACTTCATATATGTCAAGGAATTGAGTATGAACCAAGAATTCGTCCTCATCAAAAAATATCACTGCCAGTGCACATTGCTTTTTAACGCTTATATCTGTAGTCTCATCCATTATTACACTAAATGTTGTTTTTTTGAGTTTTGATACAAATTCTTCTGTCAGTATTGGACCAAGTACAGTTTTTACGATATTTGTTGCTTTTGTTCTTCCTAAATTTACAGATTTTATTATTGCTGAATCAGGAAATGTACTAGACAAAAAAGGAATTAAGTCGTCTGACAACAACAGTGGCATGTTATGTTCAGCGAGAAAAGCACACAGTTTAAGTTCAGCTCTTTTCTTTAGCTCTTCTTCTTTTTTCGGTTTAAAAGCTTCGTCTATGGATGTTGTTTTACTAATAGCGTTAACTTTTTGTTTATGTTTAGTTGTATTTTGATGCTTTATAAGAGCAGGCCTATGGTTGAGTATATTGCGATTACAAATTGCACAAAAGGCCGTGATTGAGCCGGTTTGCTGCTCCCTTTTTGAAATCTAATTTTTGAATGCAATGTCTATAGCCATCCAATAGCCATTTTTCGTTAAAATTATAAATTTGCTTCTTTTTTTCAGGGGGTGCCTTATCAAATGAGCTATCGATATTTTCTCCATTGTCTTTTGTTTCTTTTTGAGTCGAGGCTACAGCAGTCAAAAACCTCTTCATTATCTTTAGATACATGTTAATTTTGTTATCACAGCAAAACATGCATTACATACATTATTCACCACCACATCATTCATGAAAAACCGGTTAAGTGCGAGTCTAAATCGCGCACGAAGGGTTCCGTACCACCGTTCAATGGAAGCGATGGTGTGGAGTGAATAGTTTGGATTTTACACAGCAAAATATTGTTTACAAAGTTATTGGTGCGGTTACTTTCACACTCCATGTACGTAACCAGGTGCATCCATAAGTTTGTATGTGGTATTGAAAGAATTGTTGTATGGGAGCCCCCTTAAATATTTCTTTTATCCTGTTTTTTAGTATTTGTTGTTATAGCGGCAACATAAATACATCATCTGTGAAACTTTCAACTCTCTAGCTAGCTAGGTTCTTGAGATACAGCCTGGTGACAGACGGACGGACGGACGGACGGACGGACAGCGAAGTCTTAGTAATAGGGTTCCGTTCTTACCCGTTGGGTACGGAACCCTAAAAAAGAGCGATATTCAAAGTAAGTGCATTAAAACAAGACAAAAACCATGCATCCGTAAAAAATCTTAAGATTCGATACTGTGATTACATCACGGCATCACCAAAAACGGACGTGAATCGAATCAAATAATTTTCTGTCCATATAAAGGCTATATAGTCTAAGATCCGGCCATAGAATGACCCTCACCCATCGTATTACGGGATGAAAATGATTTTTTTATAAAATTAAATATGTTAAAAAAAATATTTACAGGAGGTTGTCTAAAAAATTTGGTGCAAAGTGTAATTAATTAATTATTAAAAAATGTTTTTTTTTTAACATTACACTCATTCCCTTACGCAAAAAACTGTATACTAATCGAAAGTATGTAGCTCATAGAATATGCAAACGCTGGGTTGACTTTTTTTTTCCGGTGCAATCATCAGGTAGGCAGGTATATACAGGTAAATCGGTACTAGTAATTTGCAACGATCCAGTTACGCAATAAACCTTATATCAAACTAAAGATAATTTGATTTTGAATATAATGATATAAGGTTGGCTGCAAAAAATTGTTGCTAAATCCCGGTTGTCGATTTTTGAAAAACGAAATATTCGTGCGGTTGAATACGTGCGAAAGAGAGGTCCGAGGAACGTATCTAGTGAGATAGAAAAGGACGCAGCATTGCAGCTGTGTGTCGCTCTGTCGTCGAAAGAAAGAGAGTGCGCATGCTCTTTGTTTGTGAAATTGAGAAAGACGGTGATAGGCTATAGTAAGTGTTGAGCATTATTTCGGAGCAACTGTTGCTGCTACGTATCGATATTATTTCTTGATAATTTATTGTTCCAAACATGGCTAAAACGTGTTTTCTGTGTGATTTAAGTGACTCTGTAATGGATTTTAATGATGAAACTTTTAAAAATTGTTCATTAAAATTGGCTTTTCGAAAATTAAAAAACTTTAAATACAACGACGTTGAACTAACCAACGCGTCATTTCTTGGTTATCATACCACGTGTTATAAAAAAGTGACTGCATTAAACAATAAATATATTGAAGAATTTAATAATTTTGCTACAGAAAATGCAGTAAGTACATAATAAAAAAATCTTTTAAATTTATATAGTAAACACATTTTAAATATTTAATTTTTATAACGAAATAATGCTACTACAAAGCGTGTGGAATTTAATTATTTTATTACTATAATAATTTAAACTAGTTATTACGAGATAGAATAATGCAACAAAAAATTTTAAGAACAATTTTTGTCAATTCTATGTGGCTTCGTGCGACGGATCCTCAACCTGTTAAATTACAACCTGAAAATTGTGGTTGGTATCTTGATGATTATCTACAACCAACAGGATTCATTGGGGACCAAAAGCCTTTAACAGTACAAGATATTGCTGAAATGACAGAAGACGAAAATAGTGACGAATGTTCTGAACTTGAAGATACAAGTTTTATTTCCGATGAATCAGATCTTGAATAATGTAAATTAATTAAAAAAAATTTAATCAAAATATTGTATTTATAATAAAATATTTTTTTTGTACAAAATTATAGATTTGTATTTCATATTTATGTTTTATTTAATTTTTTTTTCGGAATTTTTTTTGATTTTTTGCTTTGTTTTTTTTTGATTAAGTCTCTTGATGTAAAAAACACGAAATTTTCAAGATAAGTATGTCATAAATTATTTCTTTACAAAAATATTCATACACTTAAATATAATGACGATTTATATATATATGTATATATATATAAATAAATATTTACATATATGTACTACATACATAATTTTATCATTTTGTGCAAAAATGCATTGCCAGATGCTCTGAAATAATGCTCAACACTTACTATAGCCTATCACCGTCTTTCTCAATTTCACAAACAAAGAGCATGCGCACTCTCTTTCTTTCGACGACAGAGCGACACACAGCTGCAATGCTGCGTCCTTTTCTATCTCACTAGATACGTTCCTCGGACCTCTCTTTCGCACGTATTCAACCGCACGAATATTTCGTTTTTCAAAAATCGACAACCGGGATTTAGCACCAATTTTTTGCAGCCAACCTTATATCATTATATTCAAAATAAAATTATCTTTATTTTGATATAAGATTTATTGCGTAACTGGATCGTTGCAAATTACTAGTACCGATTTACCTGTATATACCTGCCTACCTGATGATTGCACCGGAAAAAAAAAGTCAACCCAGCGTTTGCATATTCTATGAGCTACATACTTTCGATTAGTATACAGTTTTTTGCGTAAGGGAATGAGTGTAATGTTAAAAAAAAAAACATTTTTTAATAATTAATTAATTACACTTAGCACCAAATTTTTTAGACAACCTCCTGTAAATAAATTTTTTAACATATTTAATTTTATAAAAAAATCATTTTCATCCCGTAATACGATGGGTGAGGGTCATTCTATGGCCGGATCTCCTACTAATAGACAAAGCTTCGTATGGCAAACTTTGCATGTATAGTCATTTACGTAAGTAGGTGCACATAATTTTTACGAAAGAGACATCAACATGAATAGGTATAAAAAATACCGTCTGCGACAAATTTTTGACTGGCAACACTGGGCACACTGGAATGGAAGTCGTGCGCATTGGTTTGAACATAGATAAATATGTATGGTTTGAAAGGCTATATGAGTGGCACAAGCACTGTTAAGAATATTTTGGTTCATATACCAGAGACAATAAAAACTTTACTCCGAATTATGTAGGTAGATAGTATGTGTATCTATTTACCTTTGATTAGCGTAGGTCGATTAACAAAATCAAATATTCTAGAGCCAGGCTTGCCGATACTCAACCAAATCACAATCCCTGTTAGAAAACAAAACTAAAGTTACTAAATAAAACATAATATAAATATAAAAAACTATAAACAGCTACACCAACTTCTTGAACCTATATAATGTGCAGAGAAAAGGCACACTAGGTATATGCTTATTTACTAGTAACTTGGATGAAAATTTAAAAAAAAACTTATTTCAGTTGCAAACTTACTTTGTTATTGAATTACTGATTCCTTAGGTAGGTAGGTACCTACTTTCTTAATAAATTAAAACTAATGTAAATACAACATTTACTTGCCAAGTATTGTTAGCAATACAAGTCACTGTACAAACTGTTTACAGCAATCACTTGTGGAATTAATATAAATAATACTCTATCAAACCCAACCAAAGTTGAATCACAACACAAACAAAACACGTTAAATGATCACAGACTATATAGAGCGTTAATACTACGCGCAATGATCGATTCGCTGCTAGCTAGTCACCACTCGCTTACTCGCTCGACTCGACTAAGTAAGCGGAATGGAAGATTTAGAAATACACGCGAGTGAGTGAAATGCGTTCCATTTCACGATATTTTTTTGTTTGCTGGAATATAATTAATTATATAGTTTATTTATATTGACCTAAAAGCAACACGAAAGTAACATATTGAGTCTTGTAACATGGAGGTAACATGAGAGGCTCAAAAGTAACGTAAAATGTTACAAAAGTAACATTCTGGCAACGCTGTTCTGAACAACTTTCACTATGAACCCGATTTATTATTTATTTTTCACTCGACCTCGGAAGACAGCTGATCGCCCGGCCCAAAATTCATGGAGATGTCAAAAATAAAGTTGCTCTGATCAAATCGGTTTCATAGTGAAAGTTGTACATAATGGTCACCCTAACCTGACCTAACAAACCCTTAAAATGTGACTTCACCTCTATGTTATAACCTGTATAGCACCAATAGCAATCAATCAGTAGGCAACTCAAAAATAATATTTATGAAATAATGTATTTACATATCATATTAATTCCATAATTATTCTTCACTTATTAAGTTTAGCCACCATCTCAGGAGCCTCCTGACCGTTATGTGGAATCTTTTTGAGGTTTGCGATATATTCTTCAGGTAGTTCACACTCTACTGCCCCTTTTATAATACATTCCATGTAAGTTAAAGAGGGCTGGCGTTCCGGTGGGATGTCGCGTTCCCCACACATTAGTGGTGGGTTAATAGTTTGTTGGTAGGTCCGGCATTCCATCGCCTCTTCGTTTGGTGAAATGACTGTTACAGTCTTTGGGAAGTACCAATTGGTGTCGACACCTTCTTGCCTGTAATAGGTAATTGATACATGTTCAATTTGATGCAGCAGTAAGACAGGGTATAGAGTTGCAATAGTTATTTGGGTCTCAAGGGAGCAAAATGATGTATTTACGGCTAGGGCGGTACATTGAATTCAGAGTGAAGCGAAGGTTTCTACGATAGAACCCTAAGCGTAGCGAGGGATTCTAAGTTAGAATCCTGAGGGTAACGTAGGATTCAAGCGTTAACGCACATGACGAAAATAATTTTGCTCCTGAGTGACACATATAATTTTTCACTCCGACTATGAGGAAAACTTAAATAAAATGCTCTTAAAACAATGAAATAACTTTACTTTCAAAAAAAATAAAAATTGTTTAATATACATTATATACAAATCATGCACTTACTAGTCATTGAGGCTCTGTACTAAGTCTAAAGACCTGTATCACAGAAACCTCGCCCTCCTCCTTGACACATTAATATAATGATAAACAGCCATAGCAAAAATACAATAAAATTCTAACATGAGATTTGTTACAGTTAAATTAAATTAGGTATGAAGCATTAGTTATTCTTCTTCTTCTTCGGGTGCCATCTCCTATCGGAGGTTGGCGACCATTACGGCGATCTTCTCACGGGATACTGCCGCTCGGAAAAGGGATGTTGGGTTCATCCCGAACCACTCTCTCAGATTTTGGAGCCAGGATGTACGTGGGCGACCAGGTCTTCTGCGTCCTTGGATCTTGCCTTGTATGATCAATTGGAGCAGGTTATATTTGTCGTTGCGCATGATATGTCCGAAATATGTTAGTTTCCTGCTTTTTATAACCCGTATGAGCTCTACTCCTTTTTTCATTTTGTCTAAAACAGCAACGTTGGTAATTTTATCCGTCCATGATATCTTCAGCATTCTTCTGTACAGCCACATTTCAAATGCTTCCAATCTTTTGCACATTGCTTGGGTTAGTGTCCATGCTTCAGCACCGTACAGAAGGACTGAAAATATGTAGCATCTGACTAGACGACACCTTGTGGATAATTTGATGTTGCGGTTGCAAAGAATATGGCTCATCTTAGTGAACGCACTTCGGGCCTGTTCGATTCTACATTTAACTTCCGAACTATGATCTTCTTGTTCATTCACTATACATCCCAAGTATTTGTAGGAATGAACTCTTTCCAACGGACGATCTTTAACGTGGAGAGCAGCAGTATTAGTTATTACACATTATTTATTTTAAAGTGTTTTAACAATCTATATTATACTGTTTAATTCCACGCCTCAACCGAACGGCGTGGAATCATGAGGGGCTGGGTTTTTGCCAGCACGGGAGAGAATCGTGAGTGGCACTTTACCTTGCCGTCGTAGACCGGAATTCGAAAGCTCGATTCGAGGCAGGAATACGGGATAGGAGCACAAGTGTGGTAGGAGAGGAACCGAATCTCACTCGTTTCGCTGCCCGACGCTGTCGCCGGCGTGTTGCTTGCCGACAGGAGGAGTCGCCGTCCGAATACGACGAGTTGGGGACCGTACAACTTCAACCTTCACAACACGAATCACTGACGCGAATCTACTTATTTCCCGACGATTATTATGATTACCACTCCGACCAGGCCCGACACCTGTGTTAGACAATTGTTACACTGAAATACATTCAAGGCCCGACGCCATGAGCAGACCTGTTTTTTCTCACGACAAGAAAGTAACCTCTAATTTCTCATCTCGTTTCTGTACGAGTGACAGCTGCGGTTCCGTTTCCGCTAGTGATGTCCCGACTATTCGCGATCGATCCGCGCAACGAAAACCGGTGCGTTCCGAAGCATAAATATTAAACAGTCACCCGCCCGGACAGGCCCGAACCTGTCCCTAATCAATAGGAAGGCGAGAAAGTGTTGCGACCGCTCTCTTGAGGACCGAGTCCCCCACCTTGACTTCTGCTGATCGAGTCGTGCCATCCCGACCCGTGTACCAATTGACGATCCGTCCTCGTCTCCATCTCAATGATGGCAGGTTCGCATCCTTAATCAGCACCAAATCACCGACTTGAGGGGGGCTCGTTCGGTCAGTCCACTTAAGGCGCTGCTGCAAGATGTGCAAGTACTCAAGGGACCACCGTTACCAAAAATCTTGAGCCATCTGCTGCAACATCTGCCACCTAGTTAACCGACTTAACTTAACATCACCGAATGGGTATTCTGGCAGGGCGTTAAGGGGCTGACCTATCAGGAAGTGACCCGGCGTCAACGCTTCCAAATCATTTGGATCCGAACTGAGCGGGCACAACGGACGCGAGTTCGGAGTCATTTCAATTTTACAAAACAGCATCGCAAGCTCTCTTCAAAGCGTAGAGAGGTCTCACCGATGATCCTCGTCAGGTGCGACTTAGCCGATTTAACCGCAGCCTCAAAAATCCTCCCCAATGAGGACATCCCGGCGGACTGAAAACCCATTCAATCCCTCGTCGGGAGCAAGCCGTACCGATGGCGTCCTGGTTACCGTTCAGGAATTGAGTGACCTCCTGCAGATATCGCCTGGCTCCGACAAAATTTGTGCCGTTGTCCGAACGGATTAATGTCGGGAGGCCCCTTCGTGAGACGAACCGATCTAGACATGCGATAAATGCCTCTGTAGTGAGGTCACTGACCACCTCCAAGTGGACTGCCTTCGTGGCCAAGCACACGAAGACGCACAGGTATGCCTTCACTAATCTGGCGTTCCGTAGCTGTGAAGACTTGACCATGAATGGTCCCGCGAAATCCGTTCCGACACCCGCAAAGGGCCGGATTTCGTTAACCCTATCCGAGGGCAAATCGCCCATCTGGGGCTGCATCGTAGCCGCCTTGGCCCGATAACAAGGCAGGCACCGAAATACGACGCTACGCACTAAGCACTTCCCGATAGAATCCAGAACTCGCGCTGGAGAAACGCCATCAAGGCGTGGCATCCGACATGCCCATTCCGAATGTGTCGATCCTGTATCAACAGTTCGACCAACTTCCCTTTCCTAGGGAGTAACAACGGGTGGCGAGCCGCATAAGGCAGGTTGGCATTCCGCAGCCGACCTCCTACCCTCAGCAATCCTTGAGGGTCAATAAACGGGTTGAGCCGAGCCACAGCTCCCTTCAGTTGGACGCGTCCGCATCTCAGAATGTCCAGTTCGGACTTAAAGTGAACCGTCTGCACGTTCCGTACCAATGCGAACAACGCATGGTTCCGTTCCCGTGGTGTCAGGACCTGTGTCCGCACCCGTTGCGCCTCAGAATTGCGACAATTCCGCGCAAATCGGAAGATCCAGGCGGTCACATTGCCCAGCTTGTCGAGCGAGCTGTACCGTTTCAGCAGGCTGAACTCCTCTTCCGGCTCTGGTTGCGTCGTACAGACACCGACTGTCAAGGCGCCGTTTGCCGAGGTAACGCGTGGACTCATTGGCCAATCCGATTCGGCTTGAGTCAACCATTTTGGACCCCACCACAAGGGATGTCCAACTAACTCCGGAGCGTGTCACCCACGAGACGCACAGTCTGCTGGGTTCATCTCCCCTGGAACATGTCTCCAGATTAAGGGAACCTCCGAATTCAAAATCTGCGAAACCCGATTCGCCACAAAAATCTCCAGCTTGTGAACTGAGGCCTTCAGCCAGCATAACACGATCTGGCTGTCCGTCCAAGCGTAGACCGTATCTTCTAACGCTATTGACCCACGAAGAACCGTCATCGTGTGGTTGAGCAGACGAGTCAGGAGAGCCGCTCCCGAAAGCTCTAATTTGGGAATGGTCAGGCGAGTGCGCAACGGCGCAACCTTGCTCTTGGCCATGACCAACCGCACATCAACCTCCCCCGAGGAGTCGACCGTACGCAGATATACCGCAGCTCCGTAGCCCTTCTCCGAGGCATCGCAAAACCCATGCAGGGTGGCGGTGTATCGTTTGGTGGGGACCAACCTCCGTGGCAGTGAAATCCGATTGATGCCAGGGAGGGTCGAAAAGAACGAGTCCCACTCTGAGCTCGGTGACCCGCCGATCGGGTCGTCCCATTTCAGCTCAGCAGACCACAATTGCTGCATAAAACACTTGAGCTGGAATGTTACCGGGGTGATCCACCCGTTTGGATCAAATGTCCTAGCCACCGTTGAAAGGACGTTCCTTTTCGTCCAGACCTTCGGGGAGTCCAACTCGACCCGATACGAAAACATGTCTGACACCGGCTGGTACTGGACGCCTAATACCGACAACATATTTGGATTTTCCAAATTTTCAAAAATGTGGGGATCCTGCTGGTAGTCATCCGGAAGACTGGTCTTCCGGATGACTACCAGTAACTCTGGAGAGTTCGACATCCATTTCCGGAGCTCGTAACCTCCACCCCGTAAGAGCTCAACTAGCTCGTCCCGTCGAGCGAGCGCCTCCTCTACGGAATCTGCACCGGTACAGATATCGTCCACGTAGAGATCCTGCTCCAGGGTCGCTGCTCCTCTAGGGAAGTTTAACCGTTCTCGATCCGCTAACTCCCGCAGAGTGCGAATCGCCAAATAAGGACTAGACCGTAGCCCGTACGTGTTGGTGTTCAGCTCGTACACCCTGATGGGCTGATCTGGGCTCTCTCGCCACAGTATCAGCTGATACCGTCTATCGTCAGGGTGAATGACCGTCTGTCTAAACATCATCCGTATGTCAGCTACAAACACAACATTGTGTCGACGGAACCGTGTGATAACATCCGCGATGTCATGGTTCAACTTCGGCCCTGAATGCAAACACTGGTTCAGGTTCATGCCGTTAGATGTTGATGCCGATCCATCGAACACTACCCGTATTTTGCCCTCCGGGGTCCTCAAGACCGCGTGATGGGGCAGGAAGCAGTGGTCTTCACGCTTCCAGTCGATACCCGAAACCGACATGTGGCCGAGCGACTCGTATTGAATGAAGTCGACGTACTTCTGCCGGAAAATCCCGTCACGCTTCATGCGTCGTTCCATCGACAGAAGCCGCGTCTCGGCTGCATGGTGTGAACTGCCCAGCGGTGGGCGATCACTCTGGAATGGAAGACGTGTGAGAAATCGACCTGACCGAAGGCGACCAGTATTGTTCCGATAAAACTGTTCACACTCTTCTTCAACCGGGTCCAACCGGCGGACCGTAGGTGGTTCCTCCACCTCCCAAAACTTCTGTATCACCTCCGAGAGTACAGAACCGAATAAGGGACTACGAGTCGCTAGGCGTGGGGCAGCCGGCATGACCGGACCCATTACCGCATGGCCCAGTCTGGTGTTGACCGAAACCAGACCAGTCGCCTGCAACACGTGGACACCTGGCACTAACAGGTATCCCAAGGCATCGACACCCAATAAAATGTCTACTGGGCCCGGAATATCGAACTCCGGGTCAGCCAGTGACAACCCAGCGACCAACTGTCGCACCAAGGGCGACAACCGTACGTAAGGGTGTGAGCCCATCACATTAGGCATGACTAATGCCGTGACCGTCAGATTCACCGATGAATCCACCCGTGACGAGAGAGTAATCCGACATACTCCCTTAACGGAACCGACTTCCGTGTTCCCAATTCCCCGAATGGAATGTGGATACTCCCTTACCGAAATGCCCAACCGTCTTACAAGGTTGCACGAGACTAAGCACCCCTGGGCCCCCGAGTCCAATAGTGCTCGTGCCACACAAGATTTACCGTCCGAACTCCACGCTATCACAGAGGCGGTGGGGAGCATGACCGTCTGTGGAGTGGCGGCGCCCTGTAAGTGGGCGGCGTGTCCCTAGCGGGAACCTCCGCGGGATCCGAACCCGCTGGGACCCCCGTCGGCCGTGGAGTAACTCGGCTGCTGATATGCCGGGGGCATATCAGACCGTATGTACATTAGGGGGTCCCAACCCGCATAATAGGCCCCTCGCTGTCCCGGTATCCGACCATACCGGACTGTGTACGGTGTGCCCGGTAGCCACCGTGGATGGAGGGGGGAGAGCGGATCCAACCTGGGGCGCTCTAGGAATGGGGGCGACATCCGACTGTTCGCCTCCCTGTTCGCCTCCCAGAGCGACGGGCAGGGTGGCGCAGAAGGTGGTGGGCTCCCAGCCTTCGCGCCACTCATAGGTGCCATCTGACACCCGCCCGTAACACGCGGTGAGCCAGCGGCCCGAAGTCCTCGCTGACCCTGGACAGCGGCGACCGAACCCCGGCTATCCCGCCTGTTACCCCCCGCGCTGCCCCCTTCCCCTCGGGGGGGGTCCCGTCCGCGGGTACCCCAGTCACCCCGTTGGTGACTCCCGTTGCCCGAAGGGGGACTGGGTCCGGCCCTGGTTGGGCCCTGTGGCCGACCAACCTGAGTCCGGCCCTGGTGACCGTCCGAAGGGCCTGACCAGTTCAGGCACAACACGATGTGGTGCTTGCCACCACAGCACTCACAGGGGAACGCGCGTGAGCACTCGCTCAGCGGGTGCGGCCCCAAACAACCGAAACACAATCGGTGGCGGAAGACTACCTTCCTGCGGGCAGCTACCCCGAGCGCCTTAAAGTTGGCGCAACTGGTCACTTCATGACCGGCACTGTCGCAGTGCACACAGCCGTCACCCGACGGCGCGGCATTCAAAACGCCAAATTGTTTTGACCGCCCACCCCCCCGTGGGGGCGGGGGGCGCGGCCCCTCCCGCATCCGCGCGGGTTGGCGCTGCACACTGGCCTCCGTATCCAATGTGTCGCGTCGCCTGCATTCACCCTCCAAAAAATCCGTTAATTGGACGAGCGTGGGCAGTTCCGAGCTACTGCCCCCATGCAGCTGTTCAAACCGACTTTGAACAGCTGCAGGCAACCGTGACAAAACCATATACAATACGATATATGACCATTGGTCTTCCGGCAGACCAAGGTTCTGAAGGGCCTTAGTGGCCACCAGCACAGGGTTGAGCACCTGTACCCGGATGTCAACATCCCGGGTTACTCTTGGGATGCTAAACAGCTTCCCCAGCTGCGCATCAACCAACCGCCGCCGTTTGTGTTGGTAGCGGTCAAACAATATGGACTGGGCTATCTCATAATTGCCCGCTGTGACCGTTAGGTGACCGACCAACTCCTTCGGTTCACCCCGCAGTGCCATCAATAGTTGGGCCAACTTGTAGGCGTTGTCCAGGTCGTCCCGACCGTGGACCAGACTATCGAATAAATTGATGAATGCCGGCCACTCATCAATTGCCCCACCGAAGGCCGGAATCTCCAGGTGTGGTAGCCGTCCAACAACACCCTTAGGGGGGGGGGGGGTCTCCGCTACCCTCCCCGCGGTCATTCCGACGCGACCGCTTAATTTTTTCGGCGCGACGCTCGATGTCGCCCAAGCACTCCATCGCTTGGTCAGCATCCGCGCAGAGCTGCTTCACTGCAGCCACCGAGGCCTCATCCGTAAGCCCGAGGGCTTCAGCCTCCGCAGCCAGCCGACACACCTTCCCGACGCGTGTCATTGCGTCCTCCACACGCTTGAGCAGGAAATCGTCCATGTCAGGTCGCTCCACATACTTGTGAGTATGGGCGAGCCATCTCATCTCCTCACGGACACCATACCGCAGTACCGTCAAGGGCGAAGGTGCCATGGTTACCGATTCAATTGTTTCTGGTCCTATGCTTCACTACCGAACTAAGCACAGCCAGAGACCAGCACTTGCCCGTCAGCGCTGGGCACAGAAATTAAAACTAAGTTGTCAAAACCGAGGCAACCACTAAAACAATTAAATCCTAAACAATATTTAATATGGTCGCCCTGTGGACATACACCTTATAAATATACACTCTAAATCAATTAGAGAATGCCACCATAAAGTACAATAAAAATAACACCCAAAATTTGTTATATAAACAATAAAAAATAAAATTTATTAAAAAATAATAAGTGGTGGGCTCCGAGACTATAAACCTAAACAGTATAGCACCCTAACCACACTGGATTCCGAAATCCAAGCTATTTTTAATATAATGTAGGTAGCCGGGAACCTTCTAGAAGTGGTCCCTCCGATATGACCCACACTTCTACTGAGGTCAGCAAAATCAGCTTAATACCCCTTAAATAGCCTGACCCTGCTCTGTAATCCGAAACAACACTGCAATGCTATGGAACCCGACTGCAATGCTATAGTCCGACCGAATGACTGTTTCTTAGGCACACCGAGTAGTTTCCGACTACAAATTTATAATAATTGTTAACTAAATTGACAATTATACTTTCACTAACCGAAAATGAACTTTAATTGTGGTATACCGACCACAGAATCACTCACAGTTGTGAGTTGATTGCCGGCCAATCTTAGATATTCTTTTCTCCCAACTACCATGTGGCAAAAAAACAACCCTACAACCGTCCGTGAATCGGTGATTTCCCACTAGGAAACCGCGCCTGCTACCAAAATGTTTAATTCCACGCCTCAACCGAACGGCGTGGAATCATGAGGGGCTGGGTTTTTGCCAGCACGGGAGAGAATCGTGAGTGGCACTTTACCTTGCCGTCGTAGACCGGAATTCGAAAGCTCGATTCGAGGCAGGAATACGGGATAGGAGCACAAGTGTAGTAGGAGAGGAACCGAATCTCACTCGTTTCGCTGCCCGACGCTGTCGCCGGCGTGTTGCTTGCCGACACGAGGAGTCGCCGTCCGAATACGACGAGTTGGGGACCGTACAACTTCAACCTTCACAACACGAATCACTGACGCGAATCTACTTATTTCCCGACGATTATTATGATTAACACTCCGACCAGGCCCGACACCTGTGTTAGACAATTGTTACACTGAAATACATTCAAGGCCCGACGACATGAGCAGACCTGTTTTTTCTCACGACAAGAAAGTAACCTCTAATTTCTCATCTCGTTTCTGTACGAGTGACAGCTGCGGTTCCGTTTCCGCTAGTGACGTCCCGATTACTCGCGATCGATCCGCGCAACGAAAACCGGTGCGTTCCGAAGCATAAATATTAAACATATACTTTATATTTATTTAGTTACTATTTAATTATAATTCTGTTACGTTTACATATTTTTAAGTGCTTAATAATATTTAGTAACGGCACTTTGAAAGGTTTTATGCTGTTGTGAAAAGTGCTTTATTTTACACGCTCCTCCCCAGACAGGAATGCAGTAAGTGATCATCGACTGTGCCAGTGCGCTGTAGATTGACGTGAGAAGGCCAGGTGATGCAATCTTTCTGAGATTCCTAAAGATCCAGATAAGCTTTCTTGCCCTTTGTATAATAGAGTCTATTTGTGGAGACCAGCTCAGACGCTGATCAATCACTACTCCCAGGTATTTAATTTGTTCCACTCTTTCAATATTTTCACATGTACATGTACTCTCAGCTTGGTTTTGACAAGAATGTTTGATTTTAAAGTCACATTCTGGTAGACTTGTGGCTTTAATAGCAAAAGTCAAGTATTTAGTCTTAGTAACATTTAAAGAAAGCAAATTACGTCTCAACCATTGGGCAATAGACCAAAGAACGCGTTCAGCAAGCGATGCCACCTCATGCCATGTTTCACCGTGGAATATTAGAGCTGTGTCGTCGGCATAAGTATAAATCCTGTAGTTGGTTAGGGAAAGTTCACAGAGGTAATTAATATACATTCAGAACAGTATTGGTCCAAGCACACTGCCCTGCGGGACGCCATAAGTTATGGAACAGTCATTACTGTAGTGTGGGTCTATTTTTACGCGTCGTTGTCTATCCTACAAATAGTCCTTCAGTAGGTCATGAGGCTTTCCTCTCACTCCGAAACTTTCCAGTTTATCAAGCGGTATAGGAACCGCCACTGTGTCAAATGCCTTGGTTAAGTCCAAGGCACTTGACACGTGTGTCTAGATGTCCCACTATTTCTTCCGTGAGCGCTATTACCGCGTCCACAGTTGAGGTTCCGCTTCTAAAGCTGAACTGGGAGTTTGATAGTAGTTTTTTCCTCAAGGTAATTTTTTAGTCTATTATTAATCAGTTTCTATAATATCTTTGAGAAAACCGGAAGGACCGATATAGGCCTGTAATTGTTAAACTCCTCCTTGTCTCCGCCTTTGTGTATCGGGTGAATAATGGAGCGCTTGAAAACTCTGGGGGAAACACCCCCAGCAAAACATAGGTTGCAGATATGACAGAGAGGATGAACAATAACGTGTCTTGCTAGCTTTAGGAATCTGGTAGATATTTCGTCCTAGCCCATTGCACTGTTGTTATTTAGATACAATATTAACCTCTCAATTTCAGCAGGGTCTGCATCCAGGAGTCCAAACGAGTGAACAGTGGACGGGTGGCTTAGTTGTACTGGGTTTTGGGACTGATTCATAACAAAAATTTTTTCCGCAAGGATTTTGCCAACGGTCGAGAAGTGGTGATTTACTGTGTCAAGAGATTTCTCGGGGGACGCTCCTATATTGAGTAATTCGGTACCTACCTTCTTAACGTTACTAATGTTACCAATCCTTTTTATTGACTTCCATAATAGTTTTGGATTATTCCGAGAAGTTTCTAGTTCTGCGCGTTCATATTTGTATTTCAGTTTTTTGATGAGGTTGTTACAATAATTACGGTACCTTCTATAAGTTATTTTTAATACTAGATTACCTTTCCTTTTTAACTTTTCTATTCATACTGTCCCTGTTTATGATTCAGAAGATTCCATTCGGAGTTCGGAGGATTCCAGAAGTGATCCAGGGTGATCCAGAAGTGATCCAGATTCCATTCGGAATTCCGAGGATTCCAGAAGTGATCCAGGGCCGTAGAATTCGTTTTCTTCTAGCTATAGGTACGGTTTTTGAATTATTATTTACAAGTTTTTCGGCTGCTTCATTAGGGTCGGATAGTAAGCAAAGGAGATGTGTACTTTTTCCAAGAGAGTTGGTACTTTATTCGAAATAGTCATGAACCAAGTTAAAACCGTATTTATATGAAAGAATATAATTTAAAGGTTCTAAATACATATCGTGATCATTTTTTAAAACCGCCGTTTTTTTGTTACTGTGATTTTAAAATAATTATTATTTTAAATAAAACAGCCACCCAGAACAATAATTTATTATGGCAACACTGTTCTGTCACGTCATTGTCAAGAACCCCCTGTTCCGAGTCACGCCACAATCATCTACGAAGCCGTTCCGATTTAGCTTTGGCGATACAAAACGATGGCATCGTAGACGCTGTAATCGATTATTGTGTGACTCGGAACATGGGGAAAGTGTCAAAAATGACAATTGAATGAATTACAGTTTTTTTTTTGCTGCAAAGTTAAGCAAAGGATGCAGGTTATAAATCCTACCCATACAAATCATTTTTTCAAAATTAATAAAGAATGGCGGTTTTAATAAAATAAATAATTTCGTAGGCTTTATTTATACTCGTTTCCCTACCAGAAAAACCGCATATGATTATGGTTCAAAAATCAGTACCGAAAAAATACATCTCCTTTCTGCTGTGTCAGTGTCCTCGAGGTATTTTACAGCATTGTCAAAGTCAACTATTTTCTTTGTGTTGGGAGTCTTTTCACGTGTTGGCTTTTCGTTGAGTTGAAGTTGAACAAATATGTGTCAGTTATAGATGTCTCTATTACTACTACGGAAGCATTTTGGGGGACTTTAAAAGGACGTGATCAAGACAGTTATTGTCGTGAGTAGGCAGAGTATGTGCAGGAAGTAGGGTATGAATAGCAGTCATTTCTAAGTATTAAGGGCTGTTTCGGTCATTGTGATTCGGTTTTATATCAATATAAATATATTTATAATAATTATATCAAATAAAGAATCGAGAGGTTTTACGAATTTGTGAGAGTTTCTTATAGATGGCGTGCGATAGATGCCAATTACAGTTACATTTGCCATTTTTATACAAACACAGGATGCGTCGTCCAGGAGTATTTCCTCAACTTTACATTGCAAGCCTTGTTTTGCGTACACAACAACACCATCATTTTGATTGATTAACCTATTCGTGTATGCCATTGTGTAATTTTTCATATTGGGTGGGATTTTTGAAGTTGAAAGCCAGCACTCAGTGAGTATTATTATGTCACATTCAAATGGTAGTGTGGCTAAAGTAGCCTGAAAATTTAATAAATTAGAAACATTGTGCACACTTCTAATATTTTGCGAGCAGTTTTTGTTAAATGCTTACAGCAGTCCTCAAGACTACAACTGACAGATAGAGCGACTTTTACTTTAAATATTTCTTGTGATATTTGAGTTGTACTATCTATTTATGAGATAGATAAAAAGTGGTAAATATAAAACAGTCCATACATTATAAGTTACACTAGATAAAAAGAACGAGATGGTCGCTTGATTTTTCAAGGTTTTTCTTGTGGGATTAAGTTGCGAGTGAGATATAGCAATTATTGATAGGGCAGGTGGGGGGGACAGGGGCGTGATGTATGTATGAAATTGGTTATGTAAATAGTAATAATCGTGTGGTTGTGAAAGTCGATAATAGTGTGATTGTGTAATTTAGTTTATCTACACACGTATCATAAACCCTCTTTACTGCGTACAAAAACCGCATGTTACGATCAGCATTATGTTAAACTACTGGTAAAAACTCAATTTTTATCTGAAAAATTACACATTATGACCATAATGTGTAATTTTTCTACACATCATGACATTCAAATTTCGAACGCCCGAAGTTGGTGCTACAGAACAAGCTAAACAACTGCAGAGCCACAATGCCGGTCAAACATGCGGTTCCTGAACACATCAAAGAGAGCTTATGATATGTGTGTAGATAAACTAGTGTATGTAACTGTACATAATTAGATTAAATGCCCTCCATTATGTAGCAGTCACATAAACTACTACAGTGTATAAATTGTTTCAGTTATAAGAGCCATATCTAGTCATTTCTTGTTTAACAGATCGTGTATTTGTTTTTCACTTCTCAATTGAATAATTGGCGAGTCCTCTCCATAGCGCACGTAGACCTTTCCGTGGGAGGTCCAGCAAAACTTGTAGTTCTTTGTTTTCTTTAGGTCACGGGCGAGGAAATAAAGTCTGCTTGCTTTGGTGGTTAGGTGTTCTACTACAAAAACTGCAGAGGTGTCTCTATCAATTCCCATATGTGAGGCGTTCAGCTTGTTGAGTTTATGTGAATTGTCGTATTTCGGCCTTCATTATGGCAGAAGAAAGTTCCGCAATGACAGGTCTGTTCATTTCATTCTTACCCTTAGCTCGAAAAATATCCTTTATGTCGCCCTTTTGCATCGGCATATCTGTAGTCTTGGCAAGATTTAGCACGAGGTTAACCAAGTCTTCTCTCTTCTCATCAGGTTTACTAGGAACTCCTCTAAGTTCTATGTTTGATTTGCGGTCACTTCTTTGAATGTCCTCAAGTTTGTCTTCAAGAAGAGCAAGGGACACAAGGAAAAATATTTGTTAAGTATCTGGTGCGCCGTCTAAGGGATAGGATAGGTTTTGACAACCGCTCGAGGGCATTTCTGATGCAAAGGATCTCCCTTTCTGTCCAGCGGGGAAATGCTGCAAGCGTCATGGGAACCTTAGCCTTGGCAATGTCCCGGGGTAGTTTATTCGCATAGTTGTTTTTTTTTGTTTTTTTATTTTATTTTTAATTCATATGTGTATAATAATAAAGTCAACAATTATTTAAAAAAAAAAAAGAAGAGCAATGTATTCGCAATTTTTCTTTCTTTTGACTTTGATAAGGGATAGTCTCTTCTTTACATCTTCGTATTGGTCTGAAAGGAAAGTTATACCTTTTTGTAGCCCTTGATTTTGTGTTTTTATTTCAGCATTCTGAGCTTTTATGTCGGTGATGGATTTAAGGATTTATGCAAGATTTACGTCCTGGGAATTTGTGTAGGTATGAAGAGTTTCCTGAATTTCTTTTCGTATACCATCAAGATCGTCCGGTCTCAGCTCTGCTGGTTTCCGCTTTGTCATTTTAGGTGAAGGTATTCGTAGGTGTTGCGGGTGGTGTGCGAGCTGATTCCGACAGAGAGGTGGGCGCGATGTCTTCTACAAGTGGCGAGACAAACGCGAGATCTCTTAAAGGTGCGGTGAGGTCCACGGAGGCTGGTTTTCTGTGGTCTGCACTCCGCGGTGTCGGTGTCCTTTTCTCAGTATTACCTCCAACCGGGGTGTTGGCGCTGGCGTTTACTCTTGCTGCACTTAGGCACAGTGACACACTTTTTTGTGAAATATACCTCTGCATTCTGGACAGTGAACGCCACCTGGTGATACTGCCGCGATGTACTGCCCGCAACCTCCGCACTTCTTTGCTCAGCAAACGCGGCAATTTGAACCAGATGGCGCCTGTTAGCTAGTAGTCTAGTTGTGGTCGATAGATGGCGTAGTTGGTAATGAAGTCTAGATTTTATGTCTATTATGTCTATTTATCTTGCTTTACGAAACACTACCTCTAAGCAGCAGGCACTAACTCACTGCGTCACTCCAGTGATAGTATGTGTCTCAGTGGGGTGATCTTGGGGGCTTTAATGTGTCACTGTAACTGTTTAACTGCCGTTGTCACGGGTGATCAATTTATGCAGTAATTAATGTGCAGATCCTTAATAAACCACTTCAGCACACTCTTCACTTATTAGCCTTTTTGTAATTGTGATTATTTTAAATTAAATTTAACGATTAAGTATTTTAATTAATTTAAAACTGATGAGATGAAAACGAACGGTATTATTCAAATTGAAATAAAAACGTTTTTATTCAAACTTTGAATTATCGTTGAATTTTCTTTGTTCCATTACTGTATTTTTTTTATAATGGCGGATTGTGTAGGATTAGGGAAGGTCACCATAGATAAAATAATCGAATCGAATATAACAATGGTATCGGATATATCACAATAACAGTCATCGAAAGTTTTAATTTCAGTAAGACATATAATTTAATGATACATTTATTTTAAATATTACGAAAAAAAAAACATATAACGTTGTTAAAGTTAAAACTTGAAACATGTTCGTTTTTAATCGATTACGATGAAATTACAATCGATTATTTTATTAAGATCTGTGTTCAATTGACACATTGCGTAAATGCTACATGCCAATGAATAAATTAAAAAAGTAGCTTAAACAGGAAAGTAGCATTTTGCTCCCTCTCGTCGTCGTGGAGCAAAACTTACTTTTACCACAGAATACTTAATAGTACTACGTACAGAAAGATCACTCCTCAAATACACTTAATAAATAGCTACTCTCGCTGCGCGACAATAAAGCGCAATCTAGCTCGCACCTGCGCTTCGTGAAACAATCGCTAAGCACCTACAGAATCGGTTGCCCCACCCGTGCAAGCTAGGTTGCGCCGCATTACTACGACTGAGAGCTTCTTTTACTCTGACATCTCAAGGTCGTCCTGTATTCGTACTTATTCAGGCTATTGGTAAATTCTAAGGCTAGGTAGGTACCTACCTCCTTACTTATATAATTGTCATTTGTTTTACAACGGAAGACAATTGCCCCTTCCAACCATCAAAACGGCCTATCAATGATACAGTAAGACCTAAAGAGTGTGGGTCCGGAACGGGTCTGGGTACCAACAACAATGTAAAAAAATATAAAAGAACACCAATAATACAAGAATTAATTTTCACACATTTCATTCGTAAAAGCAGGGGGGTCTCACTCTATAGTTTAGGCACGTTCGACCGGCCAACCCGACGAGCGGGAATTCAGTTATGTGATGTTGCCGCACTCTTGGCTGGCAGTCGCGTCGCGCGCTAGTCGCTCCTCATAAGCAACTTTTCTGTGATTTTTGCAACAACAATGACTTAAGTACCTAACATTTTAGGGTATCTAAAGGAGGAAAGGATTGTTCACAAATAAAATTCGATTCCTTTTTAATTGAATACCTTTTTGTTTAACTAAAAGTAAACACTTTCGGCCTTACTAATAAACAAAGTTATTCACGGTTTAACTTATTCAGTGTTTTGTCCTTTTCATACTTCGAGTCAATGTCAAATGCCAAAGCAGGACAAAACACTCTATAAGTTAAACCGCGAATAACTTCTTTTATTAGTAAGGCCGTTTATACCCAGTATAAAACAAATGACAATTACATAAGTAAGGAGGTAGGTACCTACCTAGCCTTAGAATTTACCAATAGCCTCAATAAGTACTATAAACACCTCTCTTAGATAGAGTGGACTAAAATTCACTGCCCTGCCGTGATCAAGCGAGACAGGAGTTTACAGGACGACCTTGTGATATCAGAGTAAAAGAAGCTCTCAGACGTAGTAATGCGGCGCAATCTAGACTACACGGGCGGGGCAACTGATTCTGTAGGTGCTTAGCGATTGTTGTAGGTGGCGCAGGTGCGAGCTAGATTGCGCTTTATTGTGGCGCAGCGAGAGTAGCTGTTTATTTAAGTGTATTTGAGGAGAAATCTTTCTACGTAGTACTATTAAGAATTCTGTGCTATGACACTAAACCTGTACGCCCCATGGCTACGATTCTACAGGCTATTAAAATACAATAAAAATGTTATTATGATAGTGTTTTTTTGAAGCATTTGATCGTGTATATTGATCGTGTATTTTGTATTATAATAACGCAGACGCTTGTATTTATTTGTTGAGGGTTAAGCATTTGACCTGTATGTATGTATGTCTGTTCCTATGTCCGGTCGTAACTACTCAACGGCTCAACCGTTTTGATAAATAATACGACATTAGATTTGTCTTAATCGCCCGAGAGAATAAAAAAACTGACGGATTATATGCGCTCTAATCTGCTTGATAAAAAATCCTTTTTTGTTCAATATCCTCGAGTGGGGTATCAAAATAAAGGTTCAAAAATATAAAAAATCGATATGGTTGAAAATATTTTGGAGTGACAAAACATAAAAATGCAATTATGAACGAAAAAAATAATAAAACTCGCCCTTTGGACGGTTTCCTAGGCGCTGATTTAAGATAACTTATTATGATTCAAAAATGTCAGGAATCCGGCCGTTGATTCGGTATGTAATTATTTTAAACCATTAGCTCATTTAGATTAGAGAAATAAGAGATTTTATTTGCGTATCATGTTAAAAAATATCAAAATGAAACAATATTCATTTCTATTACTATGTTTATCTATACGTATGAAAATTAATCGCTGTACGTTAGTATTACTAAATCTTTAAAGTGGCCCGATCGGTCTGTATAATTCCTATTTACATTTTTTGTCCTCAGTTCAGCGGAGGTTTAGGTAAAAAAGCCAAAAAAATAATCTTTTGTTATTTGAAAAAAATAAAATAAGCTGTTGTCTTACCTTTATTTGATTCTCCACTCGAGGATCTTGAACAAAAAAGGATTTTTCCCGCACATTAGAGCGCATATAATCCGCCAATTTGTTTTTTTATCTACCCAGTGTCACTCGAGCGATTAAGTCAAATCTAATGTCGTATTATTTATCAAAATCGGTTGAGCCGTTGAGTAGTTACGACCGGACACAGGAACAGACATACATACATACAGGTCAAATACTTTACCCTCAACACATAAATACAAGCGCCTGCGTTATTATAATACTAAATAATTCAATATACACGATCAAATGCTTCAAAACAACACTATCAAATTATAGTAGTTTATGAAACTGTTGCATAATGAGGGGTATTAAAACTCGAGAGGGTGTTTAAAAACCGAGCCGTAGGCGAGGTTTTTAATAGTATCCCACGAGAGTTTTAATACCTAGTTATGTGCAGTTTCATACACTACTTTATCTACTCTCATACATTAGTGTTGAACCTAATAAATAAAATATCAAAGTTAGTAAGAAATAATTTATTTATAATAATTATTCAAGTTTATGTTACAATTATGGAATTGCATTTGTATTGCTGGGCAGGCATTGGCATTAGAGGAGCTCGTACTTGCGGCTATTGGCAAATTGATATTAATTTCGTTCTTTTTGTTTTCTATTGAGTTCAGAATGGAATTTGAAACTAAGATTTTGTTATTCATAGAATCATCTATGTAACCTTCTGCCACTGTCGTCGATTTCCATCCACCATGACGCTTTAATGTTGTAATATCTCCGCCGGCGTCAATGAGCAGGGTTGCCGATGTTCGTCTAAAACAATGGCCAGTGTACTGGTCTGCGTTCGGAAGTTGTAGATAATCAGCTATAGTTTTACCTAAAGCTCCAAATTTATTGATGCCAACTCTCTGTTGAGTGCATTTGCCACGTTGGTAGTTTATAAAGAAGCAGGGAGCTTGACACGGATCGGGCCGTAGTGATATGTATTTTTTACATAACTCATAGTATTTCCCTGTAATACCAAAAGAGCGGTCTATGTTAGTTTTGGTATTGCGAATTTTCACTAATATTGTATTTTCATGAACTTCCACGTCCTGAAACTGCACATTATAGAGTTCTTGTCTCCGACAGGCACCCATGATACCGAAAATAAGTGCAATCTGAAACAAATTAAATTAAATTAAAACCCAAGAACGAGAAACGGGTTGGGTCTTGTATAAGACACATTGAACTTTGAAGATTGGAGTAGTTAGGTGGTTAGGGGGGGTCCTTAGCTATCCTCTGATACCATTTTCTGATTTAGGAAACATCATTTTAGCACTTTAATTATAAAATATGTTTACGCGGTTTTTACAATTTGGCCAATCCCGGAACGACAAATGTCAAACACAAAAGCTCCAACGTTGGATATTGGTACATGATTTTAGTACAAATTACAAGATTTTGTTGTAATGGTAGATATTTGCGTCAGCCATTTTGTATTTTCTGACATAATGACTTGCTCATTTCATTCCGTTTCCTTCCGTGTTTCGTGAATGTTCTGTTGCACTCTCTTTTTATCCGTGATTCTCTGGACAACTTTGGCTTTGTTTACTTACTAACTACTTTATGAAGTTTATCAGAACCAAATTGGTTGCTTTAGGTCACTTCCTGTTTAAAAACTAAAGATAGGTTTGTTAGGTTCACACGTTACAGCAGACCCGGGAGCCGGAGCGAAGCGGAGCGGAGCAAGGCGACCCCCTACTCTTGGTAACCCCTCCTCCAACTCCCCCGAAGTCCAAAAAATGTAGGCATTTTCTTCAATCTTTGGACCTCCATAACATAAAAACTAATGGTTTCCTAAAAGGGGGAGTAGCCCCCCCTCCACGCCCCCCTCCCCCAAATTCAATGTGTCTTATACAAGTACTTACCCAAATCCTTGTGATTTTCTTTTCAAAAACGCGATTAGTTTTGAGTATTTGGATATATCGACTTCGTGGTTTATGCTTATTGTACTCTTTAGCATGGAGTATTTCGTCCACAATGACGAACTAACTTGTAGTTGTCAGATAATTCCTGAAAATAGGCCATCACCACGTTTTCCGAAAACGAAGCAGCTTTTTTCTGCGTTTTCCAATCGATAAACTCCTCGTAACATCTATCATATGCTTTTCTTGACTTAGCTGGCAATAGGTTGTTAGTAATATCTTTCGCCGCACTTAAAATATCGGGCGGAGTCGCATTCTCTTCAAAATCACTTCTTTCTGACATTTTTATGCGAATGTAACAAGTATTTCTACAATTTCAGTGCTTAGTTGATTGAAACAAAACTTATCAATTGGCGCCAAACCAACCGTATAATAGCGCATGCACGCGCTGCGCCGCCGCCGCCGCGCCGCGCCGTCGCCACAGACTATCAAACTATTTGGCTGTACGGTTTCAAGACCCTTGCCTTTCCCAAAAAGAAAAAGAACTGTATAGTTATGGTAAAAAAGTTATTTTATACAATTATCTTTCTAAGAGGACCTATATTATATTTATTTTTTAAAATTTGGTTATATTATTGCGTTTATAAAGTATATCAATATGAATTCGTTTTGACGTTTATAATTCGAATTTTATGACATGAGAGTAGATAAACAATTTTATTGTATTTTAATAGCCTGTAAATCATAACTATGGGGCGCACAGGTTTGGTGTCATTTGTGTTTTTTCCTGGAACGACGACTTAGCTCACCTACACGGACTCCGATCATTATTATTCTTGTATTTGGACTTGGAACGAAGATAATATTTGTTTTTTTATTCACTTTTCTAGAGGGAATTTTGTACCTAGCAATGGTAGTGGATACTCATTAGCAGGGGCGGCTCGTGATATTTTTTTTTGGGTGTTCACTAAAAATAAAAATGAAAAAAGACAGCTTACCTCATTGTTTTATTTGTAAATAAAATCCATTCCCCGATCTTTTTGGTGAGCGAAGACGTCAATGACCTTCTTGTGGAAATCTGAAATACTATTTATCAGACGTTTTTCTATGCTGATCATGCATTAAGCATTAAGACGGTCTTGCGCCATAGTATTTCGCAATTTATTGCTGTCTACACATCCACACAACCAAGGGGTTTTTAAATATTGTTCTGATTTGAAAACTGGCGTAAACGTTTTACTTTTCGTACCACATTGTTGGGTAAGTCCTAGTTCAGGCCGTGGTGGGCCCTTCGACTTTAGTTCGAGACGCTTTTCGAGGGTCTTTTCACAGTTTTTAATAAAAGTGACACTATATTGTTCCATCTTTCACTCGATTGTCACACACAACACTCACACAAACTGTTTTTAGTATTTATTTATTGCGAAATGTCCTGAAATAACTGGCGCAAAACAGACAGGACGACACGTTTGATTGTTGTGATAAGAGCGGCAACAACGCATAGGTACTTCACCGCGCCGCCGCTCTCGTTTTGTCAGCGCCCAGCAACCACACCGCGATCTGGCAACGTCGCGCGGAGCGGCGCTCCGGAGTAGCAAATTTTCTCATAGAAATCTTTTTTTTCACGCGCCGGACTGTTGTAAAAATTCTCTTTCGCACGCACAGAATACAGGGCTAGGCATTGCACTGAAATTGGTTTAATAGGAGCGCAATCGCTGGCGCTCCACTCGAATTTACTTGACATGGCGCCAAACATCAACGTTGTGGGCGTAGGTAGTTGTTTACTATTGAGCGTCTATACGCATATTAGAATGTCTAGGTAGGTATAGGGTTATAGGTAAGTAATATGAAAAATAATAGTACAGTAGATAATTTTGGTAGAGTGGGAGTGCACTGCACCAGCGCTCCATAAGACGAGGCGCCTCTGCTCATTAGTCATAGTCATTACAGTCAGTCAGCCCAATCTAGAGCATAGGCCTCTTCTTTACAATGCCAGCTACTTTGGTTCTAAGCCTCCCGAACCATTTTATTGTCTAATACATAAAAAAACTATTTAAATGGTATTATTCAGAATTTCGTATATTTAAGTATGAAGTCCCTAAAACTAGTTCATTCTTAAGTTCCGTTTGTGACTCAGATGGGGTAATTAACTGGTTGAAAGTGCGATATTTTGTTAGACTGTATCTCTGCCACACGATTTCCCTAAAAATAATCGATTGTGTGGAATGAAATGTGTTATGTACACTTAGCTACGTGACACCTATTACGGAGCATATCTTTAAGCTGGAGGGCAATGATAGTAACATTAACAACATGGCTTTTAAGTATAATATCAAATCAAGAATGTTGTTTACGTTCTGCAATCCCACCAGGATAGTGCGTAAGAACGAATTTTGAATGGAGTGGAGGCAAAGAAAAACAACTGCCAAAAACAACATATATGTTAGACCCTAAGGGCCACTAGCTAGAAATGCGGAATAAATCTCGAGGATAGTTATTCTACGAAAAAAAAATAACCTATGATTTTCCCCGACCCGGTGATTTCTCCCATCTCAAACGAAAAAACAGTTCGAATTAACTAATCCACGAAAAAGGCGCGTCGAGTTTTTAACTAGCGAGATTTGAACGAATGATTTGAATGATTATATATCTCACTCTTACAAAGGATAAAGGATGACTTGTGGTCCCTTTCTTAAAACATATAAAAGATCATCAGATTTGACGTTTCCATCCAATGTCAAAGGCGTCTTTCTATTGTTGGTTGGCTTTATTTATTTACGAACGAGTAAAACAACATTATCATCTTGATATTGGAAGAATCCCGCAAAAAATCAAACTTTCATCATCGTTGGACTCGTTCCACATGAGATACGTGAGTTCTCTTTCAAAAACAGAAGTGTTATGGAGGCACTACTGATGGCAAGCCAGCTGAGATGGATATGCCAAAAGCAGTGACCTATTCAGAACTGACCAACTGGAAACGGAACCCAGGCGGATAGTACCTGCGCTACAAGGATGTTCTCAAATATCACCTTACCGCATGCAGCATACCACCTGATAAATGCAACATGCTCATGCGTGGCCAAATTGGCATTCTGTTGTACATTGAAGAATTTGGGAAAAGCAAAGAGTAGAAGCAAAACATCAGAAAAGGAAATATCATCCTCAGTGCACCTACACTTACACCTACAATGATTCGGGGCAACTATTCCAATGCTACAGGACATTTAAGAGCACATTCTGATTCGCCAGCCACGTTAGAGCACACAATAGGTGATATCAGAAGTCGCTGTTCATTGAATACGACGAAGAGGACCTCAGTTTTGTGTGGTAAAAACAAGTTCCCACAAAGTGACCTGGCGTGGCGCCAGAAGCAATGGATAAGCCTATACATACATGTTTTAAATTTTATGTAAATAAACAATCAATACACACTTCTATAATTTTTTATTTGTACAATTTCACATAGATTGACAATTCATTAATTGCATGCATGTATGTATGTTAATATTTTAATTTGTATTCATATATTAAAATATAAACTATATTTGTATGGAAAATATTAAACTGCACACCAAAAATACTGATTTACACAGCAAATATCAGGGCAAAATGCTGCGGTAGCTTAGGTGAAGGGAAAAGGGGGTGAGCAAAGCGAACAACAATAAATACTTAAAACATAAACTTCAGTACACATAATCCTTTTTTACTGTGCAAATCAGTATTTTGGATGTGCGATTAAATACTAGCCCATTTGTATGGAGCCCTCACGGGTAAATGCCGCCTCCAAGGATATTCACCTCTCTCTATCATTGGCCATATCCGACCATCTTCGACCAGCCACTGTCACAATTGTGTCTGACCATCTGGCACATAGCCTGTGTCTTGCTTTTTTACTGCTTGTCCGAGGTCCATCCATCCATCTCTGGGTCCATCTATTGTCTATATATCCAGCTATGTAGTCTACTCATTTCCATTTTATTTGTAATGAGATGGTTAGGGTGTCATTACTTTTGTTTTGTCGTAGATATCTACATACTACTTCATCTTGTCTTTCAGTTTATACCCAGGTAACTTCTTTCCATTCTCCTTTGAGTGGTGCTGGAGTTCAACGTTGCCCAGATGCTGTTGTATGATATAAAGTCTAAAAGCTTTTCGTCATAATCCGGAGAATTTCGATAAAATTTCGATAAAACTTGAGGTAAAATGAACAAAATTCCCCATTTTTTACTTTTATTATGAGCAGTGGCAACAACTGATACAAACATTCGTTGATTTTGAGGTTACTTTATGCTATCTATTGATAATTTATCTTTAGCCATTGGTGCATTTTTTATGTCGTTTTGCGGCTTCTGCTCACATAACTGAAGTATCCAGCACATTCCATTCTCAATGACAAGCAGGTTCCATCTACGTACGATTCTGCAATGAGACCGTATGATATGTAACTTCCTGACAGAACACTTGTGTAAACTTACGAAGAAGCTCGGTGCCGCTCCCGTACCCTGCGAATACAAGGGTCAGAGTGTCGATGAGGGGGCGGAACCAGCCCCTATTTACAATCCAGCCAATATCAGCACTGCTTGCGCTGCAACATCTCACCGGCTTATCTCAGAAAAGGCAAATCGCACACATCAATGCAGATAAACAGTTGTCTAGGCTCAGACATATCCAACCTTCGTCTCAACTCTCGCAATATACCAGGTCTAAATAATCAGCCACACCACTTCCACGCAACTGCAGAACCTAGCTGCAATCTGCAAGCAATTTGATTACATTCAAGTTGTGGAGCAGATAATTAATAAATGTTTAGAATTCCAATTTCATATCTTAATTGTTTATGATTATGACAAAAAGCTTTTAGACTTTATATCATACAACAGCATCTGGGCAACGTTGAACTCCAGCACCACTCAAAGGAGAATGGAAAGAAGTTACCTGGGTATAAACTGAAAGACAAGATAAAGTAGTAGATATCTACGACAAAACAAAAGTAATGACACCCTAACCATCTCATTACAAATAAAATGGAAATGAGTAGACTACATAGCTGGATATACAGACAATAGATGGACCCAGAGATGGATGGATGGACCTCGGACAAGCAGTAAAAAAGCAAGACACAGGCTATGTGCCAGATGGTCAGACACAATTGTGACAGTGGCTGGTCGAAGATGGTCGGATATGGCCAATGATAGAGAGAGGTGAATATCCTTGGAGGCGGCATTTACCCGTGAGGGCTCCATACAAATGGGCTAGTATTTAATCGCACATCCAAAATACTGATTTGCACAGTAAAAAAAGGATTATGTGTACTGAAGTTTATGTTTTAAGTATTTATTGTTGTTCGCTTTGCTCACCCCCTTTTCCCTTCACCTAAGCTACCGCAGCATATTGCCCTGATATTTGCTGTGTAAATCAGTATTTTTGGTGTGCAGTTTAATATTTTCCATACAAATATAGTTTATATTTTAATATATGAATACAAATTAAAATATTAACATAAATATATACATGCATGCAATGAATGAATTGTCAATCTATGTGAAATTGTACAAATAAAAAATTATAGAAGTGTGTATTGATTGTTTATTTACATAAAATTTAAAACATGTATGTATAGGCTTATCCATTGCTTCTGGCGCCACACCAGGTCACTTTGTGGGAACTTGTTTTTACCACACAAAACTGAGGTCCTCTTCGTCGTATTCAATGAACAGCGACTTCTGATATCACCTATTGTGTGCTCTAACGTGGCTGGCGAATCAGAATGTGCTCTTAAATGTCCTGTAGCATTGGACACAGAATAGTTGCCCCGAATCATTGTAGGTGTAAGTGTAGGTGCACTGAGGATGATATTTCCTTTTCTGATGTTTTGCTTCTACTCTTTGCTTTTCCCAAATTCTTCAATGTACAACAGAATGCCAATTTGGCCACGCATGAGCATGTTGCATTTATCAGGTGGTATGCTGCATGCGGTAAGGTGATATTTGAGAACATCCTTGTAGCGCAGGTACTATCCGCCTGGGTTCCGTTTCCAGTTGGTCAGTTCTGAATAGGTCACTGCTTTTGGCATATCCATCTCAGCTGGCTTGCCATCAGTAGTGCCTCCATAACACTTCTGTTTTTGAAAGAGAACTCACGTATCTCATGTGGAACGAGTCCAACGATGATGAAAGTTTGATTATTTGCGGGATTCTTCCAATATCAAGATGATAATGTTGTTTTACTCGTTCGTAAATAAATAAAGCCAACCAACAATAGAAAGACGCCTTTGACATTGGATGGAAACGTCAAATCTGATGATCTTTTATATGTTTTAAGAAAGGGACCACAAGTCATCCTTTATCCTTTGTAAGAGTGAGATAGAATAATAATCATTCAAATCATTCGTTCAAATCTCGCTAGTTAAAAACTCGACGCGCCTTTTTCGTGGATTAGTTAATTCGAACTGTTTTTTCGTTTGAGATGGGAGAAATCACCGGGTCGGGGAAAATCATAGGTTATTTTTTTTTCGTAGAATAACTATCCTCGAGATTTATTCCGCGTTTCTAGCTAGTGGCCCTAAGTGCCACTAGCTATAAAGCAGATTAGCACTAATTTGTATGGAGTTGTCAAAGTTAATCGGAGAATAGTGCTAATCCGCCTTATAGCTAGTGGGCCTAAGACTCAAGGGGTTGAACTGTAGGAAGACGAAGAAGTTGCGGCCATGAATTTTAGCCATGGCATTGGAATTAAACCTTGAAGTTATGGCAGACTTCGCAAATTTTAGAGCCAGAGAAGGCCTTCGTGTGGAGTCATTTAGAAAATATTGACGCAGTTGTCTGGTGGAAAGGGATTTGTGAAGCGAAACAACTTAGCAAAGTTGCTGTGCGAATATTGACAGAGCCCTGTACATCAGCAGCTACTGAACGGAGTTTCAGTAAACATAGACACATCCACAGTTTGAAGAGAAACCGTTTGACAACTGAGAGGGCGGCAAAATAGCATATATTTCATATGATTGGAATTTGCTGAACAAGAAACAAATCGCTGAAGAAGTAGATGAACCACTATCCAGTCCCCTCCCATGAAGCGAAATGACAAGTCCTACGACAGATTTGATCAGCAGCCTCAGAATATTAGCTGAAATATCAAATTTGGCTCGAGTAGGTTATTGTGGCTAATTTTCAATTGGGTTTATAGGTTAGGTTGGAACTTATAAAAAGCAAAACCGGAGCGTAACGGATAGGAGCGGAGCGAAGCGTGCGCATTTGCATTTTTATTTAAAATAGATATTTAATTATGAGATTATTATCTGCGAAAAACTCATAAAAGGCCATGGTCAAGGTTTATGACCTCCAGTTTAATTTAAAGAACTATCCGAAAATCATTGTAGGATAAACAAAGGTCAAGGTCAATGTCGATGACCTCGAGGTCAATTAACTTCAAATAACATTGAATATAAAAAACGGCAAAATTTTTCGTTTCCCCACCCTAATGATCCCACATACCTAGGGACCCGAATTCTTGAAAAGGCGATTTAAACAAAAATAAACCCGAAAACTTATGAATTCTAACGGTTCGCGTATTTTAAAATTGTCTTGTAAACCCTCCTCATAAACCATAGAAAAAATCAGCAAAAGTATCTGAACCCGCAGTATTTCTAAAGGCTAGCCCTTATCTGTTTGGGTAGCTGATACACTCCCATGATAATCTAGTTAATATTTTTTCCAGTTACATAGTAATAATCAAGGTATTCCTCTAATCTGACCTGTCCAGAGAAGTCATATCATTGATAAGCAGCCTCCACACTGCGCCCCAGACATGTCTGTTGGCCGCGCCCGGGCAGTCGGCTGTCGGCACGATGGTGGCAGAAGCCCCGCGCCAGTTTTTAGAGTATTTGATGAAGTCCAACCGATGACCCTGGAAGTCCAAAACAGAGGTTTTAAAATAATATATCCTGGTAGGTACTTCAAAATTAAAATCCTCAGATTTACTTTAAATCTTTAATTGATGGATTGGTTGCTTGACCAGTTGCTTGAGATCAATTTGGGAAAATGAGTAATTCTCAAATGGATTGTACGTAACGAAAATGTTGCAACGAAGTTGTAGCGAAAATGTATTTATAAAGCTACATTCACATTGTGCGTTTTAATCGAAATCTGTCTATCTATCTACAGGGTGACTTTAAAACCCCTAGCTATAATAAAATTTTGGAATCAGAATCACTAGTAGAAAACAAAAAAGCATTTTTTTCGTTTTTTTTTTCATATTTGATTAATAGGAAATAGCTTCCATTTTCGAATTTAAAGACAACCTACGCGCTCAGCGCTCTGTGACTCGCGGTGACTAATCCGCCCATCGCGCCCCGCGCCCGATCGGCTCACCCCCGCGTGAGCCGCCGCCAGCCAGACTGCCAGACGCCAGTCCAGTCGCAGTCAGTCGCCTGCGCAACCTTACCGCGGTTTAACGTGCGCACGCTACAAATTCCCCTCGCCGCCCCGCCGCCACGCGGGTACTTTTACCTTTGAGTCCGTGTCCGTCTGATACGCTCATAGAAGATGTACTCTAATCGTGAATATTACGAGATGGTGCGTGTGTACACCCAAAGTGGAGAAAACTTGTACGAAGCCAGAAGATTGTACGAGACGCAGACATGGGCGTACCCAGGCAGGAGCAGGGGGGGGGGCTGCCCCCCCCGAAGATAAAATAAACGTCAACGTTTTTTGTTTCAATATACCTGACCGACCATCTACTCGAAACAGGTATGAGCTGCCCCCCCCTAGCTGAAATCCTGGGTACGCCCTTGGACGCAGAGCATCCCTCGGCTCCAAGCTTAAGGACTACCTAACGCCACTATCCCCCACCGTCAAACCATCTTAGCGGCAAACCAACGGCTTCTGGATTATGGCCAGTTCACAGTGCCAAGCCATGCTTATGGTGGAGGCGCGCCGCGTCTGGCTGTGGAGGTAGAAGACGCTATCTTGGAGTACTTTCAGCGCAACCCTCGAAACAGTACGCGAGACGCAGCTCATCGTTTCGGCATCAGCCAGTATTCTGTGTGGAAGTTGCTGAACTCTACTGGACAGCATCCATACCACTTTCAAAAAATGCAGCAATTAAATGAAGATGATGCGCCACGTCGTCGCAATTTTTGCGAATGGCTGGTACAAAATCAGAACAAGCACATCCTATGGACAGACGGGGCGATGTTCACTCGTGTAGGGCTCTACAACCAGCACAATCAACATTGGTGGTCATACAGTAACCCAAAATGTATACGAGAACATCATCACCAAGTGCGCTTCAGTGTGAATGTGTGGGCGGCATCGTGAAAGATAAAGTCATTGGGACGTAGTTCATCGAAGGCCGCCTGACCGGGGGCCCGTATCTAAATATGCTGCGAGGCCTAATAGCAAACTTCTTAGAGGACGTGCCGCTCGCATATCTAAAAGGTTTTTTCTTCCAACAAGACGGAGCACCACCTCATTTCGCGCGACCTGTTCAAAACTACCTGGACGATGAGTACAGTGGTCGGTGGATAGGACGCGGAGGGCCTGTGCCTTGGCCTGCCAGATCACCGGACCTCACACCCTGTGATTTTTTTGTGGGGCGAAATAAAACGGCGTATCTACTGGGACGAGGTTCAGAACCGGCAGGAACTAAAAGGCCGTATCACAAGTGCATTTGACGCTGTAAAAAGTGATGTGGTAGTCTTAAGAATAGTGCGTCGTAATGCAGTGAAACTTGCAAGACTGTGTTTAGAAAGGAACAGATTGCATTTTGAACAGTTGTTGAAGTACACCTAACTTTGAGGTACGTATTCAATATCATTGTTTTTAATCATTTCTTCAGTTCGCAGCACATCAAGTTGATCCTAAACTTAAAAACTTGTACGTACCTACCTAAACTCGTGCTCATCTCATGAAAATAAGTAAAAGTTTTATAATACCTACACTAGAACCCAGTAGCTTGGTAGGTGGGTAGGCACGTAACTAAATAATAATCGCGGCCCACCGGTGCTTAGTAGCTTCTTGACTGATCCACCCTAACTTACTGACCCCCACTCAAAAAACTAGCTAAACTGACCTATCTAATGGTGAACGCACCCTTATCGGCATAGTCCGCACCGAAATACAGCACCGCATACGAAACCTCGCTCACCTATCCGCGTCGGAATCCGGAGAAATCCTGATGACGTCATCAGATTTGGCGCGTACTATGCGGTAGTTCATTCTAGTATAGGTACAGATGTAGTGAATAATCCTTTCCTATCGGCAAAACTCGGAACAACGATAACACCCGAATGGTGCCGATGTGTCTATGAATTACTGTATTATTAAATTACGTGTAGGTATCAAATAAATCGCATACTTTATTTATCAATGTCAAATGTCAAATTGCCCGTTTGTTTGACGTATATTACACTGAGATGTTAAAACCACCACGATTCCATCATATAAAGAATTCGTTAGGTAAACAAAAATATAACTAGTTACTGAGGACGTTTTATTTCAATAAAACGCACTGATAAAAACCAAATTCCGGTTGGGATGATCTAATGATTCTATAAGGATTGGAAACCCAAAGTCTAACTATAAGTCAAAACTACAGTAGGATTTTGCAGACCTTTTTTATAACATTTTTTTTTTTTATTAATTAAAAATACTATGACATAACAAAAAAGACACCTTAACATAAAACAAAACAAACCAGCAGAGAAATTAATATAAATAAATATGATTTTCTGATTGGATGAACGACTTCGATTATGACAGCGGGATAAGAGGAGGAGGAGCGGGGTGGACAGTGTGATGCGAAACAATACTTCCAACTTCCATATCACAGTCAGAATCAGAACTATTTTCTGGTGTATCATCGTCAGAGTTTTCATGAACGGTGATTACAAAACTATCCATGTAATTTTCCAACTCAGGTTCGTGTTTTCGGTACTCGTTTTCGCATTTGATGGCGTGGTCACATACTTTGGCCCAAACATCGGAACCAATCATATTAACCTTTTCCTGTACCAATTGTTTCACATTAGTCATATTCATACTGATGTTTCTTTTGGATACGTATCCCTTTATTCGAGACCATATGTTTTCAATCGGATTGAAATCAGGATGATATGGCGGCAATCTTAGTACGCTGTGTCCATATTCGTTCATAAGTTTATCTATAGAGTATTCTACAAAGTCTTGTTTGTACTTGCAAATAATTTCATATATTTCAAGTTTTGTTAATGACGGATCAATCGGAACGTTATGTTTGGATAGCCAATCAATCATGTCTTGCTTCCTGGTATTTGAATTAGGAGGTTTTCTACGTACTTATTATGATATGCAGCATTATCTACTACTAGTACCGAATCTGGAGCTAAGTTTGGAATGAGTTGATTACGAAGCCATTTTTCATAGTTTTCATTGTTCATCGCGTTGTGATAGTCACCTGTTTTATCAGTAGACTGATACATTAACAATGCCCCAGGTATAAACCCCTTTCTACTACCAGCGTGCACTATTATAAGCCGATGTCCTTTAGAAATTAACTGTTTCACTCCGCTTTCTGACGAGTCAGTCCAGCTTTTACCTGCCAAATGTGAGGTATGGATGTATGTTTCATCCATATAAACAATCTCTCTCCCTTGCAATCTGTACATTTTTATCGCGGCTAAAAACTTTACTCTTTTTAAACGAACATCATTTCATTTCATTTCATTTTTATTGCGATAAATTACAGTATTTCTTACAGATCTTAAGTAATATAATATAATGTGCTAATGTAATTTTACCAATGGCGGCATGGCAATTTAATAATCATAATTATCAATAGAATTAAATTAGATTAACATTAGAGAAAATTAGATAATAGTATTTTCCGCTTGGAAAAACAAAAAAATACATAATCATAAATAATTCTATATTCCAGACAGTTTGAATTTTATTTTTTGAATTTAGAATAAGACATTCGTTGTCTTTTTTCTTTGCATACGATACCACCCTGTGCAAAAACGAACAGTATATTTTGTAGTGTTTCGAAATTATGGATTTATAATTTTTTGAAACTATGGAATCTTGGTTTAAATTTTTAAGTTCAATAAAATTCCACCAATACAAGGTCATGACATAAAATGAAAACACGGTTATTGACTAATCATAATTTATTATTTAAAAAAAACTTTGGTATAGGAGATTTCTTGTTAAAGCTGTATTTATTTAACAATTGAAAAATACAATAAGTTATTGAAAAAGTAACGAAATATTGTTCAATAATTTATTTCTTCAATAACCGTGTTTTAATTTAACAAAAAAACAATGATATAAATAATATGTTGTTCGAGTTCGAACAACATAGTTCGAGAATTTGAATGAAGTAGAGCTAAAAAACACATCTAAAAAAAGTAAAGAAAAATACATTTTTCTTTACTTTTTTTAGATGTGTAATGATAAGTTCTTCATGTTGTTCCGGATTTTGGGATTTCAAGCTCTCCCTGTGCACTTTTTCCTCTCGGGGTTGGTAAGTGGCATGTCTGGAAAAAAGGTTAACTTTGAAAGATGTACCATGAATTTTTAAGGAGTTTAAATTTAAATAATAATAATAAGATTAAAATTGAAATTTTGGATTTTTTTTAAATGTGTATGTGTATGGCAGAGTTACAAATTAATAAAATAAAATATGAAAAAGATCTGCAATATCTTGAGTCTGAACTTGTCAGTGTCAATGGCTGCTTGAGATAAATTACTGCTCTCTATAAAAATTTCAAGAGGCCGTTAGAGAGTATCTACTATCTGGCCATGGATTGAGCTGCTTAAACTGTCTCATAGTAATCAGGAACGCTGTGACTCTTTGGTAGGCAATCATTTGTGTGACTTGAGCAGTGAAATAAGTATTCGACCCAAGATTTCAGGTTCGCTTAAAAACATCACAAGCAAAACTGTAATGTTTTGTGATGAAATTGGAAGAAACTTAGGCTTATTATTAAATAACTTGGACCACTCAGTAATAAAATAAGTAACTGTTTACCAAACTCCAGTTTTCATGATGTTATGCAAAAAATAACAAAGACACCTGATCTGAGACCTGAATCAAACAGGCATTAGGGTTATAGCATGTATGGTGTCCTGATAGCACTCCGCCCCAGCGGACTCACAGCGCAATTTGGGATGAGGTATCGTGCGGAGTCACGCTAAACGAGTTATTGGACCGGAGTTCGGGGGTTGAGCTGGCACGAATGCGCGCAGTTTCGCAATCAGAGTCGGGGCTCTGGCTCCACGCCTTGTCTTCTCCTCAACTAGGAAGATTTCTGGACAATGACTCGTTGCGTTGCGCGTGGCTGTCGCCTTGCGCCTTGGCTGTGATATCTGCCATTCTCATTCTTGTGTGTGTGGTGCAGGTGTGGACCCTCAGGGTTGGCCCGGTCTGCACTGCGTCCGAAGCGCGGGCAGGCTTTTTCAGCACTCCTCCATCTCCGACATCGTCAAACGGGCTCTTGTAACAGCTAATATACCTTGTGTATTGGAGCTCACGGGTCTGTGTCGTACCGATGGGAAACGCCCGTATGTCCTGACCATGATTCCATGGGAGAGGGGGCGCTCATTGCTTTGGGGTGCGAAATGTGTTTGCACATTCGCCCCCTCCCACCTGGCGTCGACCGTGTCCACCCCGGGGGCCGCAGCGGAAGTGGCAGTGGGGATGAAGACCCAAAAGTACTCTGTGCTTTTAGGCCAGTATATATTCGTTCCGCTTGCTATATAAACCACCGGGGTCTGAGGAGTGCAGGGCAAGGCATTCAATGGAAATAGGGCGCCGCCTGAGAGACCGTGGCTATGACCGCCTCTCCGGGTCCTATCTTATGCAGAGGATCTCCCTCGCAGTGCGGAAACGCCACCAGCGTGATGGGGACCTTTGCATCTGATATAGTCCGGGGCGGTTTATTTTCTTAGTGTGTTTGTGTGTGACATTTTAAATATTTATTTGACGAAGCAGTTGGCGGATGCTAATGAAACTACATACACAACACTCTTTTTTCAATGTTTCGATGAACGGCTTTGAATGTAGTCCTATCTAGTATTTAATAACTTGATAATCATGTTTGGAAATAGTGGTGAGGTAAACAAATATTTTTAAACACTATGCTCACTGAATGTTAATAAAATTATAATCTTTACATTCCTATACAGTAAAAGCTTGCCACATACTGAAAATGATCTTAGATACAAGCTAAACTTGACACTACATACAGTCATATAATAATAGATTGATTCATCTGATTGACTCTAACAATTATGTTAGTGATAATTTTAATTTGACCAAAGGTAGTTCCTACCTTCCAGATTTTTATAAACGACAGGTAGCTGTGTCGCTATCTTATTTTTTTAGTTAATACTAAAAATTTGGCTAACAGGACTGCTTCTATTGAGCACAGATAAGGGATATTGGAAGGCATTCCAAGTAATTTAAATTAGTTCATAAGACAAAAGAGGAAATCTCTAGCATACACGAACCACTAAATATATCAAGCAAGCATAGGAGATAAAAAATGTGTAATATCTTGCCCGAATTAAAAAAGTCATAAAAGTATAATAATATCCCAATAATAAATAATGTTACATGCAGGGGCTACCTGACAATTAGAATTATTTCTTAATAATTGTGAAACCGATGTTATTTGTATTACAGAACACTGGTTAAAGGAAAATATGATGTCTTTTAACATACATAAATAATAACAAAATTGTCAGTTGTTACAATACAAAGACTGCTGATAGAGGGTGGTTCTATAATTTTAGTAAAAATTATGTTAAGGTGAAATAACGGAAAGATATTCTTGAACTTACTATAGAAAGACAAATGGAGGAGCCTGTGTTGAGTTCTATAGCCATGTTATTGTTTGTGTCTAGTCTACAGATTTCTGAAGGATGAAAAAGCCATGGCAATTTTGCAATATTTGAGAAAATTCTGGAAAATTCTTCCCTCACTAAAATAATGTAATAAAAGAAAAAAGTTAATTATTTGTGGCGATCTAAATGTAGATATGCTTGTTGATACAACAATGAAACAACGATTAATAATTTTATTTAAAAATAATAATTTATGTCATATATTTTTAGAGCCGACTAGAATTACACTTACCAGCCAAACTTGCTCAGATAACGTTTTGTGACTGTGTCTTCCTTTGGCACCCGAAAATAATCTATACAGACTTCTTCAACATTATTCAAACAGAATTCGATAAAAATTTTAAATTAAAGAAATTCAGTGATAACGTTGCCCAGTCATTAAATCTAAATTGAATGAGTTGGCAACGTTTGTAATTCGTAAAAGTAGAGCTATCTTGTATGAACTTTATGCACACTATGTTAAAAAATATTTCAAAACTTTCAAGTTGGTTTGTAGAACTGCAAAAACTTTACAGATTAATAGAAAAATACACAATTCAAATAATAAAATGAAAACAGTTTGGCAAATAATAAAACGTGAAACTGGCAAATATACAGTCTGTTACCAGCATGTGGGCATTTATTAAAACTGATAATAACATGCTCCGTTAACAATCGTTTGCACGTATTAGTTAATCATAATTATGTTACTTAACTCCACAATTACGCGTCGAGCTGTCATTACGCGTCGAGCTGTCAAACAGTACACTTGTGCTACTTGCTATTATTTCTCACAGTACATTATATTATAGTACCCACATAATTTTGAAAGTGCATTGGAAATATTAAGATGGTTCTTAAAAAGTGCTTTATCTGCAACAAGAACATCACAAAAAAAGCCCCCGGTATAGAGTGCAGCAGATGCGAAAAGTGTGTGCATGCAACCACCGAATGCGCCAACATCTCAACCAAGCAGATTGCTGCCCTGCGCGCCAACAACGGCCTAGAATGGAGCTGCGAGGAGTGCCTAGGAGGTACATCGAAACGCTCGTCCTTCTTCATACCTGAAGACGAACCGGAGACTGATTCTGAAGAGGCAAAAAAAACAATAACCATCGATGTCAAGAAACTGCTGAATGATATCACCTTTGAAATGAGGAAAACTATTAAACAAGAGTTGGAAAGCTTTCAAACCTCCCACGAATTCATCAGTGACCAGGTGAGCGGCATCGAAGAGACCCTAAGAAACCAGAACATAAAAATCAAACAGCTTGAAAACAAAAATATGGACTTAGTTAACCGAAACAAAAACCTGGAACTGAGAATCTGCACAATGGAGCAACGCCAGCAGGAGTTCGAACAGCAACAGCTAGTCACGTCGCTAGAAATAGCCGGAATACCGAAAACGGCTGAAAAAGAAGACGTTACCCTACTGATGAAGACTGTAGCTTCGAAGTTGGATGTCAACGCTGATGACATGTTGACTGCCCGTCGTACAGCAACACGCAGGGAGAAACCAGGAAGTATCCTCGTCGAAATGCGCTCGAGAGCCAGCCGCGACCAGTGGGTGAAGTCTGGCAGAGACAAAGAGCCGACGGTAGGGGATATCCTTGGTCCGTCCACCCCAACAGGATCTGCAACCGATCGTGTCTACGTCAGGGAAGCCCTATCCCACCACATCAAGACTCTGCTTTACCAAGCCGGATCAAGACTACGGCCCTCCTTCCAGTATGTATGGTGCAAAGAGGGAAAGGTTCTGGCAAGGAAGAATAAGGATACCAAAGCCATCCCAATCTACTCGGTAAAAGACATTGATGTCTTACTCGAATAACTAAGTTCTTATTGTACCAGCCTATATATCCTACGTTCCCATCCTTAAAATTCAACTTGCCAACAAATCTAAATTCTAATATCACCGAAATATTTAACTGTTCAAATATAAATAACTTTCTGCAAACCTTACCTCACAAAAACAAATTCATTTACATATCATGTCTCCATGTAAACTTGAGATCGATGTTGAAAAATTTTGGTAAACTACTACAAATAATAGATGGATGTCCTAATATTGTGGAAATTGTCATAGTGACTGAAGCAAATATTTCTGATAACATTTCTAACCTGTTCCAAATTTCTGGCTATACAATGCATACACGTCTACGTAATTATCAAAAAGGCGGTGGCATAATTATGTATATTCGCAACAACCTCAAATTCACACAAAAATCTCACATAACCCACACGTACGAGAATATCACCGGCACCGTTAAATTACCTACGAACGAGTTATTAACAGTCTGTGCAATATATCGCCCACCACATACCAACAAAACAATTTTTAATAGTGAACTATACCGGTTACTTTCCAACTATGCAGATTCTAATTTCATGATCGTACTGGGTGACATCAACATCGATCTCAAGCTACACAATTCACACAGAAACTCATATTTAGACATGCTGTCTGTGTGTGGTCTAACGTGTGGCATCACTGACTATACTCGGATCGAAAAGCGCAAAGATATGATCACTAAATCTTGCATTGACCATATATTTATTAGATGCCAAGCGTTAGATGCGTACACAGCGGCAGTTGATACTGTTCTAGCCGATCACCGTATCACGATAGCTAGCTTCGCTGGACCACCGCCGCCCGGCATGACTCATATACAGGCTGCTGTTAAGGCGAAAGTCATACATAATCGTGATGAGTTACTCAAAAACTTAGGCAATGTTGACTGGAACTTTACTTATAATTTGCAGACGGCAGATGAGATTTTTCAACACAAAAAAAAATCCTTCCAAGAGGCCTTACAGTCGTCCATAAGACTAAAGAAAAATCGTGAACTTATTAGAAATCGCGAACCTTGGATGAACCAAAAAATTGTAAACCTTTGCGAAAAAAGAGACATTCTTTTTGGACTCTGGAGGAAGAATCCAACAAACCATGAAATTAGGCTACAGTATAACAAGACACGAAACAAATCCAATAAAATAATTGAATACTACAGGAACCTATACTACCAAAATAAAATTAAAGATAACTATAGTAACCCAAAGAATTTATGGAGAATAATAAATTCGATATGCGGCAGAATATCAAAAAGTATTGACGATGCGATAGTGGACGCTTTTAAACCAAAAAACCTTACAAATACTGAAATAGCAAATGAATTCGCTATTGAGTTTGACGAATCCGTAAAAAAGATCCTCCCGCAATGTAAACATACCATTCTCGACGAAAACAGCTTCAGCAATAACGCGGACGTCAGTATGAGGTTCAAAAAAGCTACCCCACGAGCAATCCACAAACTTATTCGCGGCCTGAACAGCAGAAAAGCGTCGGGTCTAGATAAAATCAAAATCCTCGACATCAAAGCAATCGGTGACAAAATTGCGGGTACGATCGCGCATCTTATAAACACTAGCATAAACACGGGTAAGTACCCAGATGATCTCAAATTGGGTTGCGTTAGACCTATATTTAAAAAAGGTAAAAGGGACAACGTTGCTGATTACCGTCCCATCACACTACTGTCGTCGGTCGACAAAATAGTTGAGAAGTTTGTTTGTGAGCAGATACATAAATTCTACCAATCTAATAATATTATAAACACTCACCAATTTGGCTTCCAGCAAAAAAAAAGTACAACATCGTTACTATCCAAATTCACGGATCACGTGAACAGCTCGCTTAACGATAAGAAACAGGTACTAGCCCTTTTCATAGATTTTTCACGCGCTTTCGATACATTAGATCACAATCTGCTCACAAACAAACTTGGAAAATGTGGCATCAGAGGCCCGTTACAGACCTGGTGCGCTAATTACTTAAAAAATGGACAGTACTGTGTTAAAGTCGGCGAAAGTATTAGTCGTACCACCACGGTATCCCAGGGAACTGCTCAGGGTTCTGTACTAGGGCCCCTCCACTTCATAACATACGTCAACGATATGGTAAATGTCCTAAGCTTCAGCACCCCTTACCAATTTGCAGACGACACATGCCTAATTATCGCCAATAGTAACATAAACATAGCACTTCAAGGCCTCCAGTTTGATTTTGACAACCTCAATAAGTGGTGCCATGACGTAGGCCTAGCTCTGAATGCCCAAAAGACCAAATTAATGCTCATTAAATCGCCATATTTAAAGGGTAACCTGTCGGATGAGCTTGTTGCGCATACGCACGATTGTATGCACGATGAGCACATCAAGAAAGACTGTCAATGTCCATCGATTGAGATAGTTGACAGACACACTTACCTGGGGCTGGTGATTGATGGTACTTTTAACTGGGGTCCCCACATCCAACGAGTATGCGACAAGCTCAGGGCACTCATTGCCGCATTTTATGTAGTTAGAAATCGTATACCATTCAAAACTCGAATAATGCTATACAATGCATTCTTTGACTCCATAGTGTCTTATGGCCTCTCCAGCTATGGACGTACCCACAAAACATATCTGGACCAAATACACACCTTGCAAATCAAACTTCTTAAAATAATTGTCCCACCTAATATCAGATACGAATATTCAGGTAACTCATCTAAACTATTCCATTACTGTAATACACTCCCTATTCACACCAAATTTCATTATACATTACTGAAAGAGGAGTTCTTCAACAATACCCTACAGCACAGAATAGATCACCCCGTAGTAGGTACGCGTCGTGCGGCCCAAGGTAAACTAACCACTACACGCGCAAATAATTTCTACGGTACACGGACGCGCGCCTACTGCATTCCGCGACTAATAAACAAACTACCCACTGACATAAGAAACACCATATCTCCGCTAAACATAAAATCGAAACTTAAAAAATACTTTTCCTCCCTTTCCTATCCCTAACCAATACCTAAGTTGTGTAACCATGAAAAATACATACCTGATATGTTTTTAATTTATTTTTAAAATTTTGTGTGTACTTACATAAACAAAAACAAGATGTGTTAAACATTGTACATATATTTTAGCGTAATAAGGATCCACATACAAACCTATATGGTTTCCGTGGACCTATTGTCAGATGTAAATTTATAATTTCTGCTTAAAATAAAAAAAAAAAAAAAAAACTTTATAAATTTGCAGCTTAAATGTAGTAGACGTATGGCCTAATAGTCGTAACTCATGTCGTTGAATTACTTGGTACAAGGCATGTCGTGGTACGGGGGACAACTAGTGCAAAAATCAAAGTACATATGTCAACTGTCGTGTTGATAGAAACTTGTCAAATTACCGTGCTTTACATTGCGGGCAATTAAAATTTTGTTAGAAAGTTAACAAACTCTGAAATTTAATTTATTAATTAAATTAATGTTATGGTTACGTTACAGACACACGTTATTTTAAAGTCCTTAATTAAAAGCCCAGCTGCTGGTAACACACTGTATGCCAAGAGACAATGATTTCTGCTCAAGGATAGGAAGGTGATGATGTTGACAAATCCAACGCTGAGGTAGCTCGAGCTTTCGAAACATTCTTCACTAATGTACCCTTACTCACAACAGAGCGTCTTAATTTATCTCCATATGAAGCAGAGACTCTGTTAAAAAACAGCACCTAGCATCAGCAATGTAGTTGACAAGTTTTCCACATCATTGTATATAACGCATATAACGCTACACAATGAGGATGGTATGTCTCGAGTACTGCACGGACGGATCATTACTTTAATTTGGTCGTATTATTGTCGAAATTTCAATTTTCAAAAAAGAACTGTATTTCTACAACTTTTTGGTTTTAAAAGTTAATAACTACACACTAAACACGAGACACTAAACGCTAGTGCTAAAAATTTTGATGTAAACAAAGTACATCCTGCTTATTTTGGGGTCCAAATATTTTCGTCCAAATTCTTCACAAAAATTGTTGTTTTGGTGAAATGGCTTATCCTAGGCTTTTGAAATTCGGTGTAACGATAGTATTGAGTAAGATGTATCGTTAGGTGTATCTCGTTTGACTTTGCGTTGCTTTGTTAGGGAGATATTAAGCCATTTAGGTATTTTAAAGATTTACCAAAAACTCCCAAACGGTGTGATGATTGAAAAAAGTAATTCCACACAAATTACCACGAATATTATGTAGCTGGCAAGATTAGTGTGTTCAGTAGTTTTTTGTGTGTTTAGTAGAAATGGAATATTTCTGAAACCCGTGGACACACAAAATTGGCTTTCACATTTATCACTCACGACACACTAAATGCCCATATAAGTGAAATCTCTATATTTCAGACTTTCTTGCTAGGATCTTGTGAAATATTTCAGCCCCCTGTACAAACAAATTCAGAAATTTCGGTCACATTTATATCTAACAACACACTAAATATGTGCATAACCAGAATCTGCTTAATTCATACTATCTTGCTAGAATCACGGTCACACATTTATAAGAATATATATGGTTTTATTTCTACAAATATACTAGAAATATTATACACAAATTGAATTTGTTCAGCTGACCATAACTGACTCAGCATTGATACTGCCAAAAGTACCACTGGTAGTACCACAGGTAGATAGATAGATGATGAGGTGGGACGCCTGCTGAACACGGGTGGATAATCGGTCCTCTTTGAGACTATTTCACCCAATTCCCAGCACCGCACCGCATCAACAGCACCGGATACTGTTGATTCAGCCGACTTCTCTCCCCAAATCTCCTTCAGTCTGGGTTCTGGCCCAATAAATCTCTAGCCAGTGTGATATTATATTAAAGCCATTTTGTGCAAGCTTAAAAACTGGACTCCAAGTCCTCTCCCTAAACGACAAAGCTGTATCATCAGCAAATGTGATATTTTCGCCTTTATCTAACGTAGTTTGGCAAAGATCATTGATTTAGATGAGGAAGAGAGTTGGGCCGAGTATGGTTCCCTGAGGTATGCCATAACTTACCGGAAGTGAATTGCTAGTTGAGTCTCCTACAACCACACTTTGAAATCTATCATTCAGATAATCATCCAATAGCTTAAGAGGAATCCCACGCACGCCAATCCTTTCCAACTTCGTAATTAGTAATGGTATCGACACCGTATCAAATGCCTTGGCCAAATCCAAGATATGGCCAAACACCTGTCTCCAGTCTAGTCCCCTTGCAACAAAATCTGTTTAGCTAGTCACGGCTTGTACGGTCGACTTTCCACCACGGAAACCATATTGGTTATCTGACAGTAAATTGTTCTTCTCAAGAAAGTCAGTTAATGATTTATTTATGTTTTTTTCAATAATCTTAGAAATCGATGGAAGTAGGGATATTGGGCGATAATTGTTTACTGATGATTTATCACCGCTTTTGTGGATGGGGATTATAAGAGATTTTTTGAAGGCTTCCCGATTTTAAAGATAGATTATAGATGTGTACAATGGGATATGCCTATATTGGCATATCCCACACATGTTTGTTTAGTTTTAAAATTTTGTTAGATATACCATCCCAACCAGTAGAACAATCTGTTATCATTAAGTTGACTATGTTAAATATCTGAGTCAAGTTTGTTTCAGCTATAACTAAAGAGTTTAGATAGATAGATAAGATAGATAAATTGATTTATTCATTGCAACATGGTACACACACAAATACATAATTATAACTCAAACTTTAAGAAGAAAAATCTACAAAAAGAAAACAACACAGAAGTTAAATAAAACAATCAATAAATAATAAAAGTATACAAGCAAACATTAAGGTACGGCAAGGATAACTATGTGGTATTGCGACTGTACCGCGACAATGAAATGGCCCTGACTCAGCAATGTCACAGACGAAACTGTGACGCTGGTATTCTGCCAGAGCCAGTACGGACAAGACAACGGTCTGCTCAAGTACAAATTTAACAACGTAAAAGATGATGATTTTAATAAAATTGTTCAACAAATTTGACTGTTTTAATATTATAGCATTAAAATTATATCATTAAAATGTATAGTAATATAAGAAACAAAATTAAAAAAATATAGCAATTGGTAATAAAATTGATGTCAAGGTTACAAGTAAGATTAAATTGAAAATGTCATTAGGATTATAAAATAATAATAATCAGTAGGGAATTAATCATAGTAATAATATAATTGGAAACAATGTAACTATCACAGGTAACAGGTAGATTAGCTCCGTGCCATTCCCTCAGTTTTCTGCTGTAGTATTAAATACTTTCTATAGGCACTTCTAAACCCAGCCTTACTAGTAAACAGCCGAAGGGGAGGTGGGATGTTATTCCAGCACTTGGTGGCACGGTACTTAAAACTGCCACGGAAAGCTGCACCGCCGTCGAGGCATTGAGAAAAAAGGGGCAACTCTCTGGGACATACGCCAGGTAAGTTTGTCAAAAGAAGGTGTCCTCTTCACTATAACCTCAAACAACAGCGTTGAAAAATACAAATCCTGTCTAGCTTTCATCCTTAAAATATTTGCTTGAACCTGGCACAGGCATTTCGTACTCTTTGTATGAGATTTTGTGTTTTCTCAAATAGACACGCTCCATACACTGTAATACAATAGTTAAGCTTGGATAGTACTAAGGCTTCACTTAACTGCATTCGCAGGTCAACGCTAAGAAAGTAACGGATTCTATACAACACTTTAAGCCTATAGAAGCAATTCCTTAAAACCTCAAGGACATGTCCCTCAAAACGAAGTTTGTCATCCATAACAAGACTCAGGTTTCGTGCTTCCCGGACCCGTGTAATGGCGACCCCATTTACCAGGACCTTCGGATCATGCATAGCTATTGCCTGTATTTGATTTTTTGAGCCCAATATCATACACTTCGATTTATTTGGGTTAAGGACTAGAGTGTTGGAAGATGCCCATTGAGATATACGGCCCAGATCTTCATTCAGAGCCTCCACTCCCATACGGGGATCATTGTCAACTGATATGTAAATTTGAAGATCATCGGCATACAAGTGATAATTACTGTTAATTATACTTCGAGTGATGTCTGCACTATATATTATAAACAGAAGGGGTCCAAGTATGGATCCTTGTGGGACTCCTCTATTCAGAGTAGCTAGCTGTGACTGCATCTTAGATCCGTCTGTCTTATCCAGCACCACCAGTTGACACCGATTGCTAAGGTAGCTACTAAACCATTTTATGGTAGGAACATCGAAGCCATAGAAAGCCAGTTTTGACAGAAGTAGGGGAATGTTTAAAGCATCGAAAGCCCTGGAAAAATCTAGGAGAGCGAGTATGGTTCCCCTGCCCTGGTCCTGAGAAGACAGGATATTATCCACCACATCTAACAGGGCCGACGCAGTGCTACGCCCCTTTCTGAAACCGGACTGGCGCTGAGGCAGGATGTTATTACTCTCACAGTAATTTTTCCAAAATTTTAGATAGATACGGTAAGATACTTATTGCACGTAGGTCACTTACATTTACAGGGTTGTCAATTTTCGGTATAGGACGGACATTTGCAGTCTTCCACTGGGATGGAAAAATTGAAGAGGCTATAGACCTATTTACAATAGCAGTTATGACTTCAAGAGTACGAGGCAGGGTTAGTAAAATCATAACTTCGGTTATTCCATCAGCTCCTCTAGCATTCGAACTTATGGCATGTATTGTTTTGGCTACACAGCTCTCATCTACCTGGTCTAAGAAAAACTCAGCCTGACTGTATCTATTAAATTCAAAATAGGTTAGACGTGAAATAGAAACCGCACTAGCGCCAGGAACTTTTAAAAACTTTGAATTAATTTGATCAGGATCATTGAAATGTTCAGGTAAACCACGATTATTTTTAAAATTTGGTAAAATTGTATGATTTAGGGTTTTCCATAATTTTTTAGAATCATGAATGTACTTGTTGATGTGCTGCTCAAAATAAGCCTTCTTTTCACCATACAATGCCAAATTAACAAGATGCTTTAGTGACTTATACTGCTTCCTATCTTGTTCAGTTTTTGATATGCGTGAACAAGCATGCGCCTGATCACGTAACCGCATCATCAGAAGTATATTACTTGTAAGCCATGGTGTCGTTTTGCCCCTTATTGGGAATGGGTATAGAAGAGACAGAGTTGTTAGCTTGTCAACGATCGTATATTGAGTGCAAAGAAAAATGGCGGATGACATGACTTATATAATTTGTGAATTGTAAACATAACCATATCTACCTACTTGTACTAAACGGACTTGGATATTTGAATATACCAATAGTCCCTCTCAAATATACAATAGGTACAAGTAGTTCTTTACAAATTAATCAAAAAAAAATTACTTGACTTAAGAGATTTGTAGGTAAATTAATCGATATTTTTATATTTTTTTTTATTTGATTAAATTGATTAATATATTCATAATGTACATACTTTTACAATTTTCATTTTAAAGCAAAAAAAAAAAATGATTTTAAATTAGATTCAACTTTTGCCTTAATTCTAGGAACTTTACTGCATGGACCATCTTTGTAAGTATATCAGCCAGCTGGTCTCCTGTGGAAACATGTTCTAACTTTATTATTTTGTTAGCTATTTGTTCTCTACTGAAATGATTCTTAATATCTATGTGCTTAGACCGTTTGTGATTTGATGGGTTATTAGCAATGCTGATACAGCTGTTATTATCTTCGAAGATAGTTTTGGCTTTACTACTGGGATCGAGATACTATTAAGCAACGATTTTATCCAGATAGCCTCACGAACAGCCTCAAACAATGCCATGTATTCAGCTTCAGTTGAGGAAGCGGCGACACTACTTTGCTTACGCGGATTCCATGTAATTGTACAATTATCAAATACCTTAAAAAGGTAGGTACCCTGTTGTACTTTTTCTGTCGACCGAGTCGCTTTCCCAATCAGAATCTGCATACCCAACTACATACAAGGTGTTTGTAATCACATTTTTCATAGGTCAGTTTTAGATGCACAGTTCATTTTATGTACCTTAGAAGATGTTTTAAACATTTCCATAGTTCTTCATTATTCTTACTTTGGTATCGACTTAAAATGCCTATTGCTGCACAAATATCAGGCCGTGTGCAAAGCATGGCATACATTAAACCTCATAGTGAACGTCCGAGTTTAATGAAGCATGATCCAATTTGGATGGAAATGGTGACTTCGATGTATTACAATCACTCATGGAAAATTTGCTTAAAACACTTTGAAGGTACACATTTTGGTCTAAAGTTAATTTATCTTTAGTTCTCTCTATTCTTATACCAAGGAATAGTTTTATTTCATTTAAGTCAGTCATCTCAAACTTTTGCATCAAACAGTTCTTATACCTTTGTAAATTTTGCTTGTCTTTTGTGCAAATCATTAAATCATCAACGAATTCTTAAAACTAATAGCCTGATCGAAGCGTTCGAACCAACATCTTGACGATTGCTTTAATCCGTAAAGGGTTTTATTTAATTTACATATTTGATTAGGCTGTGATGTAACACCCTCAGGTACTTCCATAAAAATATCTTCTTTGAGAATGCCGTTCAAAAAGGCGGTTTTAACGTCCTTGTGATGCACTTGTAGATCAAACTGATTGGACAAAGCAAGGATAAATCGAAATGTTGATATTCGAGCAACTGGTGCGAACGTTTCTTCATAATCTTGTTGGTATTCCTGAGTTAATCCGCGCGCTACTAAACGCGCTTTATACCTTGCAGGTTGGCCTAGTTCATTGTTTTTAATAGTAAAAACCCACTTAGAGCTAACTATATTTACATTGTCGGGCCTTTCAACCAAAAACCAGGTTTGATTTTTACTAAGTGACTCAAGTTCAGTATTTACGGCTTTTGACCACTTAGCAGAATCGTGCCTATTAAATTTCTCACTGTAATTGTTCGGTATCGATTCATCATACGTGAGAGATAGGTAATAATCGGGGTCATTCATTTGCTCGTAATTTTTAGCGGGTAGGTTGAGAATTCTCTGACTACGTCTCAGTTTACTGCCTGATGGACCAGCTTCTGAGCTAATGTCAGAAAGAGATTTGTGTTTGCTGCCTATTAACTTTGCCGATTCACTGTCAGGCTTGATAATTTCGGCAGGAATTTCAATAGGTTTATTCAACGGCCTAGATGATTCAAAGTTTGATTCATCAAACACAACGTCTCGAGCAATAACAAATTTATTATTTTCTACATAAAATAATTTATAACCATTTTGCTCGTATCCGACTAGTATGGCTTTAAAAAGATTTCTCGTCAAATTTAGCTTTATGTACTCTTACATGAACGTAGGCCGTTGAACCGAATACTTTTAAATGACTTATTTTCGGTTTCCTATTGTGCCACTTTTCGAATGGAATTTTATTAGCGAGCGCTTTGGTGGGTAGTCTATTTGTTAAATTCGTGGACGTAAGAATAGCTTCACCCCAGAAGAACTTCGCACTTGTAACCAGGGTTCTAGCCATTTCGGTTAGCGTACGATTCATACGCTCCGCTACTCCATTTTGTTGCGGCGTGTAGGGCACCGTCAGGTGGTACGTGATTCCCTTACAAACACAAAACTCTTTGAATTCGTTAGAAAGATACTCTCGCCCGTTATCACAATAAAGATTGGTCACTTTGGTATTAAACAGGTTCTCACTTTTAGCTACGTAGTCCTGGAAACATTTTAGTACTTCTGACTTAGCATTCATCAGGTATGTGACTGTGTAGTTTGTGTAACGTCTATGAATGTAACAAAATAGTGTTTCTCATCAACAGTTGTCGGTGTGATCGGGCCGCAAACATCAGAATGGATGATAAAAAGTGGTCGATTATTTTTGTTAAACTTGTCTTTGTCTAAAGATTCTCTTCTTTGCTAAGTCTTTAGCAAATGGCAATCGTGACTGTTTACCGAGCACACAAGGTTCGCAAATGTCATTACTAGGAATTAAATACTTAATCAATCTAGAATCATCGGGGTCAACGACATTTTTGAGCAAAGTGAACTTTTGTTTATTTAAATGACCGAGGCGACTGTGCCATAAATCAAAAGATGTTGTATCATGACTGATCGAGCGTTTCATTCAAGTTACAGCGAGATCTATTGATTTCAAAAGTTATACTGTATAAATTGTTAGTATTTTCACCAGTCATGTAATATTTGTTATTATTATTGTATACTTGAACTCCGTTGTTACCAAAAGTAATCGGCATACCTGTCTGTTGTATGCGGTTTACCGACAGCACATTGTACCGCACGTCGGGCGAGTACAGAACGTCATCAATGGAGCCTCGAATACCTAAGTTTGTCGTTACCTCAATCCTCCCTTTACCAAATGCGAGAACAGAGGTACCGTTCTTAGCGACTCCAATTTTTATGGGCGTAGGTAATTCGACGTATGACGTAAAAACTTCCCGAGTGTTCACAATATGGCCTGTCGCACCGGAATCTAAAAGAAAACAGATTTCATCATTAGATAGGTGAGCGGCTGTGGGTAACTTACATTTGGAGAACATAAAAGCGAAACTCTCCTCATCATTTTGGCGTAGTTCAATGTTATTAGCCGTCCTTCTGTAATTTCTTGACTGGTCATTTTGCAGCGTCTTTTTGTAGAAATGGCAATCCCTTTTGAAGTGGTTTCGGCGTCCGCAATGATCGCAAAACATTCTTGAGAGAGTGTGCGTCGAATTTCCATATGTAGAACTATTTCCTTCTGTGGAATTTCCTGGCGGAAATTTTTGTTTCTTTTGTGGGTAGTTGTGTTTTTTCTTCTTACTAGGGCCGGAGAGATTCTGCTGCGTAGAACTACGTTTCGTGCCTGTATGCAACGCCTTGCATTCCGTCGTAGTGTCAGCCTTCAACTTCACTTCTTGATCTAGCACGCGTGTCTTGACAAAAACCAAATTCAGGTGTTCTTCGCCGAGCGTTTCTAATGCCGTTATGACGCCGTCGTATGAAGCAGGCAATGTTAGCAGTACATGCGATATTTAGTTCATTTCGTCGACTTTTGCGCCGGCTGATATAAATTCCGTGACAAGATTATCGAACTTAGAGAAATGTTGCAATAAAGACGTGTCTGGTTGCAACTTCAGGTATAGTAGTTGTTTGCGGAGCGCCAATTGTGTAGCCAGGCTTCTGCGCTCATAGATATTATCTAGGTCAGCCAGGATGGATTTGGCAGTTGCAGAATCTTTTGCAAAATCCAAAAATGAGTCTCTAAAATATTCCACAATCGTACCTTTTGCAATCATGTTTTTCTTGAGCCAATCTGCGTCAGGTTCCTCTGGCGTGGGATCTTCCAATACACTCAGCACTTGCAGCTCCTCCAAAAGTGATTTTATGCGGAATTTCCACGTGCTATACCTTTCGCCATTGAATTGTTGGATATTTCGTTTATTTCAGTTGTCCATTTTGAAAAAAAACGCTATTATTTTCACAGCACTGAATTTATGTTACTTTGCGCAACTAGAATCGTGTCCTGGTCCCATAACCTATTGGGAATGGGTATAGAAGAGACAGAGTTGTTAGCTTGTCAACGATCGTATATTGAGTGCAAAGAAAAATGGCGGATGACATGACATATATAATTTGTGAATTGTAAACATAACCATATCTACCTACTTGTACTAAACGGACTTGGATATTTGAATATACCAATACCCCTAATCAAAGTCTTGGTTAACGGGGCATGTTTGTCATATAGATCTAAAAGGTAACTCCCAAAACGTTCTACCATATCATCAACGGATAAGTACAACAAAACATCTTCCCAGTCGATCAAATTTAGATTAGAAATAAAATGTTCTAAGTTTATTTTTCGTATAGGTCTGTTCACACTATAACGCGACATTATTTTTTCCTTTTTGATCTTCAAAGTTGCCATAACCATTACATGGCCCTGGTGAGGAATGTTCAGTAATGAGTTGCAAGACACGGACGCATCAGTGCACAGCAAGTCAAGAAGTGTCGGCTCTGAGACAACATTTCTGATATTCATGCTTCTAAGGAAATCATTTAGACGCATCGTTGCGTCAGTATCTAAAAGATCTATATTAAAATCACCCAAAAGCACTACCTTATCATAATTAGAAAAAGCCGTGATAGAATCCGTGAGGGCGTCGAGTAAGTCATCTACCTTGACCTATCCAGGACGATAAGCAGTGCCAATTATAACCCTAGTCGACTTGACATTAATCGAGATCCACAGTTGTTCAATATGTGCCGTGTGAGCCGGGTGTGGACACGTCCGCGCGACCACCCCGCTCCGTACATAAAAACCTACTCCCCCCCCCCCAGCCCGCGCCGTATATGCAGCGGACGCGGTACATGCCTCAGTCTATAGCCCGGAACCTTCGGCGCATTGCCTTCCTGTCCAGCCCGGAGCCAAGTCTCGTTTATCGCGATCACATCGGGCATCTCCCTCATGAGTGCACCTATGAATTCATCGTGATTTGTACCAAGTGAACACGCGTTAAAGAAGCCAACTTTCAGAAATTTACAATTAGCTATTACGTGGGACAGTTAGAAATAAAGAAAAGCAAGAAGAATAGAAATGAGCGGGGCCGGAATCGGACAAATAAAAACATAACAGAAAATAGTGCAAAATAAGCAGAAAAACAATTTTCTCTTCAAGCGTTGCCGCGCGATCACAAATCCACATAGTAACCCTATACTCGCATAATCTAAATATTTTCATCGTAGTTATCGGCACATTACATATTACACAAATTAATACAATATATTGAAAACATGCAAAAAACAAAAAACAACATAATAGCAAAGCCAGCAGTACATAGTATCGGTTTGTGACCATAAAAGCGATTTGTAACACAGCTATCAGAAAATTTCTTATTAAAGCCCAGATTATGAACACAACATAGTTACAACATGCAAAAAACAAAAGGCAGCTCGATTGCAAAACCAGCAGTAGATTGTAATAGTAACGGTTTGTATCGATTATTGTTTTGGCATAGACTATTGCACCGAACTTAGGCTCATCCCAAAAACTCGCTCCAGGTCACTTTCAGTTTTTATGGGGAAACCTTCCGCGCCGACTTGACGTCGGGCATAAACTCTGCCCTCTTTGGTCAACACAAACCTCCACTTCTGTTCATCTCCTAGCTTACGCGCCTTCCAAAACAAAGCCCTGTTTAGCTTTGACTGTCTCTCATTGACAAAAAGCTTCATGGGCACATGAGGCGGGAGGCCCAGATCAGCAGTGGTGGCGCCGCGGCGGACGCGGGCTTGCTTGAGGAGATCGTCCCGTAGCGAGCGTCGCGCTAGTCGTACCACAATGGGGCGCGGGCGGGGCGGCACCCCCCGGCGTCTGGGAAGCGCTTGGGGCCAGTTCGATACACGCTCACCAGGTCGCGCTCTTCCAGGGCCATGCCAAACATCTGCGCCACCAGCATCACAACGTGGCCGAGTGACTCCTCCTCATACTCAGGTAAGCCGGTGATGTCGACATCGCTGAGCAGGTCTGTTCGGTCTCTGTCACGGATGTCCGTCTTGAGTTCAGCGATCTCCTCCCGTAGCGCGGACACATCCTGGGAGTCGGTAGTTAGACTCTGCACAGATCGCAGCACCTCGATCTGGGATTTCAGGTTCTCATTTTCAGACTCAACTGTTGTAAGTCTGGCGGTCAAACTTGATAACTCCGTATGCAATTTTAAAAACGCTTGGTTTATTTTAAGACTTAACGATCGCTTGATGCTTTCAAGTTTCGTGTCGAGTAGCGTCGAAAACTGCTCAACATTTATGGCAGGAGAGTTTTTCATTTCGTCACAAGACATATTTGTGACATCAGTAGTTGACGTATCGTCAAGCGTAAACTCCGTAACATCAAATTGCTTTCGGATCGGGGTGCTGTCAGACCTAGGCCGGCGGGTAACATTCATGCAGGGTGGGCAGTGCCAGTTTAGCCGGAGCTTTGCTATATTGCTAGTATAATACTCAGCCGTCATACTCAGGCATTCAAAATGTTACGTGGCGCGACAAGGACGACATTGCAATAGGCTGGTAGCGACTATAGGCATCTCGCAGGCAGCGCACTTAATTTTATCCATGATATCGATGAAAGGTAGGCAAAGGTTGTACTATAGTTACTCGTCAGCTGATCAGGCGACTCCCTGTTTGTGTGCGTGACGCGAGCGCAGCGCGGTCAGCGACCTGTGAGGTGTGGGATTCGTCGACAGGGATGGATGCAAGCGCCCGAGCGAGTAGACTATATGTAGGTCGTTGACCGACCTTCAAAGTCATCGGCGATGAGCCGATGAGTGACACAGCGAAAACAAACTCTCGACTTAGGTTTTATGATTATACCACTTTCACTTGTCACTGAGACTTTTTAGGTTTATGTCATTTATAGATTTTCATGTAAGCTATCAACTGTATAAAAAATAAAATTAATATAGTAACAAAAAACGGACTAATCTGTTAAGATTGAGGAGCGACTTAGATTTAATGTGCACTCGAGGCGGTCACGCGCGAGTAACTGTTTGTCGGGGACATGTAATTTGTTACTATAGGGGGGGCACTATTGTTTGGAACAATTTTATCAGCCAAGTTCTCACCTACCCTAGCAAAAAATTGGTTCACTATATTAAGAGATTCTGTGTTAGAATTATTTATTTTAAGAAGATCTGTCAGTTAGAGCATGTTGTACGACAAGAGTGTCTGATCGAAACTTGGTTTTTATGATTGCGTGATCTAGGCAACTGCACGCGTTGAATGGAATGGTATGTGCTGGTAACATACCATTAGGGGCCAGCATATCCAAATAGTCTGGCGCACGTCTATCTGTATTTGTTTGGGCAACGTCTATATTCAAGTCACCCATGATTAAAATGTTTGTGAGTTAGTCTGTATTTCCAGTAACTGATCAAGTGATTCACAAGTCTTTAGTGCACTTTTTTGCAGGGCTTCTGTAAATAGATATCAAAGTGAACTGATTATTATCAATTTTTATAATCAAACAGTTTGCGTCTCTTGGAAGCGGTTCATGAGTGACTGTGCTTAATGATTTACTTGTAAAGACGACCACTCCATCATTTTGTAGCCGGTTAATTTTTGTTGAGAAACACTTGTAATTTTCGAGATCAGGGACGCTCACATCGGGGTTTAGCCAACATTCACTAATCAAATCAAAAGCAATATCAGGTTTTACAACAACACGCTCCATGGACACTTGCACCCTGTGAAATTGTGATTTATGCTGCTGATATTTTGAGTTAGTATTTTCAATTGCTTGTCTGATTGGTCAATAAAGATGCATTCTTCAATGTGACATATTTGCGAGCTATTGGCCGCTACATTGTCAACATTTTCGGTAATTATTGATATATTCATTATTTGTAAGGATCAGAAGTAATATAGTAGCAGTCAAAGTAACTGGAGAAAAGGAATTTTTACAGGAGATCGTGAAATAATTTCTCAACTGGGAGGACACTGTGAAATATACTGACAGAGTGTTGTGTATGTCTTTCGATTTTAGAACTTCGATTTGTAAAAATATAGTGATTTCCTTTTGTTTTGATTGATTAACCTTATTATTAAGTAAATTAAAATTAGCCATGCAAAAAGGGGATGGACAAAAAATACTACAAACTAGTCACTTTTTTAAAGAGCATTGAGGTCTGATTCGGATTCAATTCTGATGAGTTTATGTTTTTCAGCTTTCCGCAGATACACTTTCCCGAAACTAGTCCAGCAGAAGTCATAATTGTTTGTTTTAGAAAAATCCCTAGCCAGTAAAACAAGCGTTTGGCTTTAAAAGTAAGACTTTCTGAAACAAAGACAGCCTTTTAGGGCCTTCTAGGCGGAGGGTTTAGGTGTTTAGTTTATTTTCTTTATTATCTGTATTGAATTTTTTGGTGGATTTAATAAGGGAATCCTTCAGAATCACCGAATTTAGTTCAACCATTAATGGTTTGTTCGTGTCTGATTTACTGCCAGTTTCCTGGGCGCTGATGAAGTTAACAAATTGGTTAAACTGATTTGAGCCAATCACGTGCCGCTAATATTCAAAATAGCGGCACGTGATTGGCTGAAATCAGTTTAACCAATTTGTTAACTTAACCAGCGCCCAGGAAACCGGCCGTTAGTGTTGATACGGTACACATCTTTGATATCAGAATTTTGGATGGATGCGTTGATAGTTTTACCCAGAAATTTTACACACATTGATCTAGCCCCAAACTAGGATTCCCTGTATCATGGGTACCAGACGACGATACACATACATATGTAGTATCCCCTTGACTCCGAGATCTCAGCATCAGTATCTTACATATATGAGGGCTTTGGCTCCTCTGAATTCAGCAATGTTGTGGTTGCTGGAATTCGACATGAACTTCGACATAATCATAATTTTGGTAACTTGGGGTAAATTTCACGAAGCTGCGTCGTAACGAATAAAAACGAAACGATAAAATATCAAAACAAAATGCTGAATATAACAATTTTACCAACAATCACGAGAGGTCACTCATAGATCACAGACTTTACAGGGAATAGATTGACGTTTCACCTTGTGTTTTTTTGTAGGTAAGACGACACTGTTGCCGATGTTAGCGTCGCGGCGGCGCCACCGTACAAGACTCCAGAGCGAACCAATCTTGGCGGGCCTGATTTGTCTCTTGATATGTGGGCCGAAATAATTGACTCTAAGCTCGATGCTACTTTGACGAAAATCAGCGACGACCTAAAAAAGTAGATTAACGCTGTTACAACTAGGTTGCGAATTTTCCAGAGTCACGGATACCCTACAAGCTAAAATCAAGGAGCTAGGAGATTCGGCTGAAATTGTGAGGGCTAGAATGGATACCCTCGAGCAGGACAACCTGACACTGAGGCAGGAGATAGCTGACGTCAGAAGCAGTGGTGGCTCACCTGACGCTGAGTTGGAGAAGGAGGTCGTCCAGAACGAGCAGGAGCAGAGCTCACTCCTCAACGAAGTAGAGGTGTCGGGGATCCAGGAGTACGAAGGCGAGTCGGAGCTGCACCTCGTCGCCACGGTCGCGGTGAAGCTCGGCGTGACGTGGTGAGGACTGCGCGCGTCGGCCCGCGCGACCAGCAGCCGACTGACGGTGGCGGCGGCGGTGACAAGGTGCACGCATCATCGTGATGATCGTGGTCAGCTTGGCGCGACGAGCTCTGCGCGACGAGTTCTTGAAGAACGCGAGGGTTCGCCGAGGGGCCAACACTGAAGGCCTGGGTCTCCTACCGCACGTAGCACACAGGCTGTACGTCAATGAACGTCTCACACGTAATAATCGCGTGTTATTCGCCAAGGCCCGTAACATGGGGTTTGCGGCGAAATAGCGTTACGTGTGGAGCACGGAAGGGCGCATCTTTGCCCGATGCGAGAATCAGTCCAGCGAGTACCGGCTGCGTGATGATTAGGTCGTGTTTTTGGGTAACGACAGTATTAGTGCGAATTTCGTCGGCTTGTACAGATTCCGCAATCGACTTTTAATAACCTTGTTAAGCATTGTTTTTGATAGTGTTTTTGTGTTTCTACTTGTATTTTGATGATTTTGCTGCTATGTGTGCTTGCGGGTTTGTGGAGGCGTTCGGACTACGCATAACAACAGGTACATTCCCACAGGTTACTCATAATCACAAATTAACTACCTCTGAATGACGTATGAGTCAGAGTTTAAATTATTATTATTATTATTATAACCTTTATTGCATAAAACCACAGTAAAAATAATTGACGCAGTGGGAAATAAGATGTACAAAGATGGGCTTATTCCTAAAAAAAATCTCTTCCAGCCAACCCAGTAAGTATGTCCAGTGAAACAATGCGGGTAATAACAAAATATTTATGACTGTGTAAGAATTCATCAGGAAACTGGTATTGGCCATCGGACAGGCTAGTTCCCTTGATGCGACACATGCACGACGAGGTCTTGAGGGCGGCGGTAAATACGCGAAACGGTTTCGCAGGTACACTAGAGCACCAGGATTGCGGTAGGATTTTAAAAAGAAAAACTAAAATATGAAGGTTCCTTCGCTGTCGGATTGGGAGCCACTTCAATTGGTTGCGAAAATCCGACACATGGTCGTACTTTCGCAAGCCAAAAATGAAGCGCAACGCCAGGTTCTGAAGCCTCTCCAACTTTTTAAGCTGTTCTTCTGTGATATCGAGGAAGCACACATCAGCAAAATCTAAAATGGGCAACAGTAATTATTGCGCTATCAACACTTTTGCTTTGAACGGCAAGAATTTTGCCGGTGTAAGGAATACAAACATTACCACACAAAACAGACGGCACGTTCGAGCCCAGTCTACAGGTCATACTACCTAGATGATGGCCTGTGATTTTGAAGGATTGACTAGCAAGCCAAATTATTTGGCCCAGACTTCAACAGCTGTAAAATCTGCGTTCATATTCGAAACGGCATCCGAAATCTCGGCGATTGAGAAATGCCTATACAGCTGAAGGTAGTCAGCATAGAGGTGAAGAAAGGATGAGATAACTGTAGAAAGTTGATTGATAAAAATCAAAAATAACAAGGGAGAGAGAATCACATAATGAGATACACCAGCAGACAAACTTAACCAGTCAGAAAGTGTATCCTTAATCCTTATGCATTGTCGATGCCCTCATAGATAGGAATCGAACCAAGAAATCACTGCCGCCGAGAGACCAATCCAGCGAAGGATGCCAAGAAGGATATCAAAATCGACCGCATTAAAAGCGTTGCTAAAATCAAGTAAAGTGATCAGCGTTAGCTTCCTGGCATCCACCGCATATCCTCGGTCACGTAGAGTAATGCACTTGTGGTGCTGTGAAATGGTATGAACCCAGGCTGAAAAGGGGTAAGGAGATAATTCGAGTTGATAAGGTAGGTCAGGCATATAAGGCCCAGCGGGAAATAAAGCCCGGTACTCACACCAATTACAAACAACATGGTTTTCGTTTACGCGTTCACGCACACATAGATATTGCCGATACAACGAACTGGCAACAGCGCGTGATCACGCGCCAGCCGCCATTTTGTCAGTGGCACTCGAACATTCAAGGGGTGTGGTCGCGGCGTGTCTGTGTCTAGTTTTCATTCAGAACAAATTCGCTGTTTTAGGTAAATTTTACATTGTTCTTTGTGTTCTATTGAATGTTATTGTCACCACACTATATTAGGCTACTCTAGCAAGAGCATGGTATTACAATTATATTATATTATATAATTATATTACAATATCATTACATGCCTAAAATTGTTTTTTTCGTCGAACCTAACTTTATGCTTATAAGGCCTACGTCTTAAAGGTTAACAAGGCCCGGGCCTTATTTAACACACGGGATCTAATCTAAAATAGCTAAAATTCTATTTTATAGTTATATATACCAGCGATGTCGCGTTATTATGTCCTTAATGTTTACTAGAAGGATAAAACAAGAAGGCCTTTTTCAAGAAAAGAATGTAATGTCATTTTGATTTTATTCCTATTTTGTTTAAGATGAAACCACGTACGAAGAAAAAACGAGGCCTTTGGTCGGAGGCTACTTTAGCGGCAGCAGTAGCTACTGTAAACTTTCACAACGCCATGCTAGTGATAAATACCGTATACCTCGACGAACTTTACGAAATCACATCAAATCCGGAAACTAACAAAAAAGATGGGAAGAGATCCTATATTAACAGTCTCAAGAAAATTTGCTAAAATAGGTGTGCCGTTCACGCCCCACATTATACGAAAACAGGCATTAAAATTTTGCGAAAAGCAGGAAATATCCAACAATTTCTACAAGAAAACACGAAGAGCAGGCAGGGACTGGTTATTTTTTTTTCTCAAACGCAATCCTCAAATATCACAACGCAAAGCTCAGTCAATAAACCCTGCTAGAGCACAAAAACTGAACAAACCAATAGTTCAACAACACTTTCACAAACTAAAGAAGATTTATGATGAGCTTGAAATCCCTAGCCGTCAAGACTATACAATATTGATGAAAAAGGATGCAGACTCACCATCCATAAACAACAAACAGTCTTCGCCGAAAACGGCAATCGCAGAGTTCATTTGGTAGCTGACAACAAGAACATGCTGAGAATGTGAGTATTGCAATGTGCATTAATGCTGCAGGCAATGCTATTCCTCCCATGATATACGCCTAAGGGTAAACGCCTTAAGGAAGAATGCAAAGACAATCTGCCTCCAGGAACATTAGTCAAAATGGCTCCAAAGGGGAGTATGACCACCGCACACTACAGGGCCTTCTGGAATCAGGATGAGAATTTCATCGACAACGGATTCTTCACCAACTTTGTACATTGAAGATCTCATTACTCAACGGAATGAACAAGAAAAAAAATCTTACAATCCTCAGTGTCTCCAATGACGAAACCGATGATTTCATAGAAAGATGAGATAGAATACCTACAAAATCAAAACATAATACAAGAGATATTCTGGCAACAGATCTATCAAATGATACCGATGACGATATTCCGCTAATTGAAGTACAAAATAAAACAACTTGAACAATCACATTTAAGGAACTTATCCCTACACCTAATTTCCTAATTTCACAGTTGTCAAGTCAACGCCACGACGCAAGGCTTTAAATTACAAGGACAGAGAATTGTGAAAGACTTGTTTGAAAAACGGAAAGAGAATATTAGTAGTAAGGCTGAAAAAGAAAACAATTCAAGACAATACAAAAATCAAGAAAAAGAAAACAATTCAAGAATATAAAAAATTCAAGAAAAAGAAAAGAAGAAAACCCAAAAATCGAACACTAAAAAGGAGATAGAACAAATGAAGAAAAAATCCAAACCTGGAAAGACAAAGAAAAGACGAAATAATGAAAAAGATAAACATAATACAGATCCGAACGATAAATGGTTTTGCCATGGCTGCCAATTGAAAAACAAAGAAGATATGGAAGATGCCAAAAATGTTTCAATTGGTATCATGAAGAATGCGTGGGATTAACCAAAGACGATGACGAAGTTTTCATTTGCCCAGATTGTATTTAGTTGCCTATTAATATTTAAAGTTAATCCAAGAACTTTAATTATGTACCTAGATCTCATTAAAGGCTGATTTGTAGTTAAGTTCCTAATAGACGTTAAGATTTCATTGTTGTTGATACATAGTGTCGATAACTATATGTGCAATAAGGCTCAAAGATATTTTGGTAAGAAAAATAAATGTTGTTGATTTTACCAATATTTCGATCAAATTATATGTTGTTGGAGCTATGCCCGATAATGTTTTTTTTTTTGTTTTTCTTCTTTAGTCAAAGTACGATAGACAATGTAAGTCACCTTAATTTTAATAAGGCCCACGGCCATTTTTTTTCAATAACATAATATTGTCTCTTCGGTTTATGACAAAAATGTCATTTTATATACGGTGTAATGTGTCAACTTTTAAAGATTATATGATATATGTATCATATAATCATATACAGGGTGGCTCATTCAAATCGGTCAGTATGGGAAAGTCTGAAACTATAAGACATACGAAGATTTGTTCTTAGGAACCATGTCACCGATCTTGATAAAAAGAAAAACTGCATTCATACATTTGAAAAAAAAGTGTACCCAGCTGGGGAATCGAACCCGGTTGTTTTGAAAAAAAAAACTTACAGTTTTTCTGTTTAAATAACGATTGTGAAGGTCTTAAGCAGCAAATGTCTCTATGAAACACGATGTCTAAAATGAATAAAATGCATTGTTTTTACATACTTTAATTTATCATAGTAGGTGTTCGAAGTGACCACCACCGTTACAATATTCAACAAGTTCAGGCATGTAAAATTGTGTTTATGGTTGTTTGTACCTCTCTACTTGTTACATACACCGTTTAACATTTCATATGGCATTGACATTGCATTAAACCTTTAAGGAAGTTTTGTTATCTACAGTCATATTATTATCTACTTATCAATTAAACACTAACAATCAATTGAAAAGCCCACTTAAAGTAAGTGTGTAGATATTGCAGACATGTCAAACCTCATTTGAAAATGGAACGTCTAGGTGTGACTGGCCGAATAGCAATAAAAAAAGAAAAAAAATAAAACTCGAGTGTCAAATATTTTGGCGGGAACTGAAAATTAATGCTTCGGTATTTTTGTGTTTATCGCTGTGTGGTTGGGAAAATGCGTTTTACAAACTCCGAGCACTTTGATTTATTGGAAGCCTACTTTAAAAACGACAGAAATTGCTCCCGTGCACTACATTGGTACCATATCAAATATCCAGCACGTATTTTACCTACACGTAAGATATTCATCAAAATTGTTCACAATTTGAAGACCCATGGAAGTTTTAAAAAGCCAAAAAAAGTAAAAACAAGAAAATGTGATGAAAACATGGAAATGAATATTTTAACCTATTTTGAAGCAACACCAGATGCCTCCACCCGTAATGCAAGTCGTGATATTCCTGAAATTTCACGTCCGACTATTCAAAGAACCCTAAAGAAATACAAATACAAGTGCTACAAGAATGGACATTGGGTGCAGGCCTTACATGCAGGAGATGATATTAGACGGCTGGAATTTTGCAATTGGATAAAAGAAACAATGGGTCTAGACAGACATTTTTTAAAGTATGTAATATTTTCTGATGAAACTCATTTTTCCAACAATGGAATGTACAATCGTAAAAATGTTTCAATTGGTATCATGAAGAATGCGTGGGATTAACCAAAGACGATGACGAAGTTTCCATTTGCCCAGATTGTATTTAGTTGCCTATTAATATTTAAAGTTAATCCAAGAACGTTAATTATGTACCTAGATCTCATTAAAGGCTGATTTGTAGTTAAGTTCCTAATAGACGTTAAGATTTCATTGTTGTTGATACATAGTGTCGATAACTATATGTGAAATAAGGCTCAAAGATATTTTGGTAAGAAAAATAAATGTTGTTGATTTTACCAATTTTTCGATCAAATTATATGTTGTTGGAGCTATGCCCGATAATGTTTTTTTTTTGTTTTTCTTCTTTAGTCAAAGTACGATAGACAATATAAGTCACCTTAATTTTAATAAGGCCCACGGCCATTTTTTTTCAATAACATAATATTGTCTTTTCGGTTTATGACAAAAAATGTCATTTTATATACGGTGTAATGTGTCAACTTTTAAAGATTATATACAGAGTGTAATCATGTAGAGCACAGAGGGACGAAGGAAGCGAGTGTTTAAGCCAGTATTCTGATACCAGGATACCATCCACCGAGCCATCACCAAAAGCTGCAAAGAAATCGGAGATATGTGCAATAATGCTTTGCGAATTTATATGTACTAGTTTAAGTGCACCCTTTCTATTTGAAAATACAGACTTAAGTAGAGACCCAAGATTTTCACCCTCTTCCGAGACTGTTGTAAAGTCAGTCGCACTACCATATTCATCAGAACAAGAAAAGAAAGAATCATCTACATCATCAATAACAGGTAGCTTAGGTATTATATTATAATACAAGGTATTATAAGAATAAATAAATATTCTATAAATAAAGCAATATAGAAGTAAAATGAGTAGGTATAAATAAATAAATACAAATTAATCTCAAATACTAACCAGCACCGTTGCGCTGGCTGGAAGAGATAACTCACAACACAACACAACTAGTAAAGGCACAATGCATTATCGAAACGCATCCGACAATTCTGACAGCAGAGAGAAAAAAAAATCTAATGACTGACACTCCACTCACTTATCAATGTCAGTCAGCATAACCTCTAAAATAAAAGAAACTAAGGATTCTTGCCGTCATTGTGGAGGTTGTCGCACGTGTTCGGAATAGATAGTAAAATTTAGAGCATTTGCTGACTCTTCCTGTGCCTAGAATTTATCTTAATTGTTGTGATTTGTCCGTATTAGTTTTGTGTTTGTCCCTGTGTGGTGGTAAGTAGGCTTAACTCTATGTAAATCATGGAGACGGACGTTGTCCCTCCGGATAAACCTCCTCCCATAAACGACTCGGACAACAATGTTTCCCTCTCTCCTCCTCTCTTCCTGTCAGCTGAAGCCAACTCCCAATCTCCCCAAAATACCCAAGATACTGTGTCCCGCAAGCGTGCTGCGGATATTTCCATTAACCCAACGCCCAAAAAAACTGTCACCGATGTTTCCTTGTCCCAACCATCCATTCAAACTGTGTTTACAGCAGAGTCTTCTTCACTGAACAAATACTCAGAAAAAGGCAAAGGTCCATTTATTGTACATGTGGTCCGAATAGAAGAGGAGTCCTCCTCAGGTCTGACTATGAGACCAATCAAGTTTGGTCAATTTCTACATCGAAATAATGTCCAAAACATTGCTCAAGATGGAGTTAAGAGTGTTGGTCGCAACCGGGTTGCCATTCAGTTTAAGTCTGCCTCTGACGCCAACTCATTCTTGTCTCACCCAGCATTAGCCACAGCCAACTACAAAGCAACTGTACCGACTTATAATGTGACCCGGATGGGTATAATTAGGGATATCCCTGTGGAGTGGAGTATGGAGGAGGTTGTAGAGGCTATTCAGCTCCCCCCTAATTGTGGTCCTATCATTAAAGCCCGCAAAATTAGTAGAAAAACAAAAAAGGACGATGACACTGTATCATATACCCCGACACAATCAGTTGTTATAACAATCTCAGGACAGGTTCTTCCAGAAAGAATCTACTGCTTTTATAATTCTATTCTGGTGGAACAGTACCAGTTCCCTACTATTCAGTGTTGGAATTGTTGCCGATTTGGCCATGTCAAAATCCAATGCCGGTCCATGCCTCGCTGTTTCAAGTGCTCCCAACCCCACGATGGTAATACCTGTGAAAAAACACAGGACTCCTGCCTCTATTGTTCTGGCCCACATAGAGTCATTGATAAGTGCTGCCCTGAATTTCACAGGCAAAAAGCCATCAAGATCATCATGTCACAAGAAAGTGTATCATATAAAGAGGCATCAATTCGACTTCCACCACCTAGAAAATCCTTTGCAGATGCTGCTCGCTCTTTCCAAACAGTGCCCCCAACCCCGACTTCAAGCCAATTGATGGCCCCTTCGCAATACCCAAAGACTGTATGACACCGCAAAACTGTAGTTACAACAAGACAACCCAGATCTGATCATAGACAAGGGTATGACCGGAATGCTCACTTCGAGGTCAACCACCCCCTTCTTCTCTCCCTAATGGTCATGCATTCCCTTCTCTACCACCCAATTCGGCCCAGCCTAATGAAAATCTCCTCGAACTTCTTCTCTCTACCATTATCAATCTTCTGACTAAGCAGCATTCTACAATGGAATTGCAGGAGCCTGAATCCTAAAAAATCTGATCTTATTTATTTAATAAATAAATATAAACCCTCTGTTATTGCCCTATCTGAGGGTTGGTTGCTGCCTGGTTCTCGCTTTCGGGTTTCAGGTTTTACCAGCCTTCGGGAGGACAGAATAGATGGTTATGGGGGTGCCATTTTTTTAATTAAGAAAGGCATCCCTTTTTCCAGAATAAATCTTCCTCCCCATAGTGTTAACATTGATTTAGTTGCCGCAAGATGTTTTGACACTCTTCCAATCTCCAGGAACTGGATAGCCTTATTTCTTCCCTTCCCACTCCTCTTATTATTTTAGGCGATCTCAACAGCCACAACCGGTTATGGGGTAGCTATAGGAATGATTCTAATTATTTTATAATTTTAGATATCTTAGATAAATTTGACCTCTGTATTCTAAATTATGGTCGCCCAACACGTAGTTTGTCCCCGACTCAGGATCCTAGAAGTGCAGTTGATCTTTCAAATTTAGCTTCTGGCCTCTCTTGGATTGTTCTTTCTTCCACTTTTGGGAGTGATCATTTCCCAATTTTAGTCCACTTCCCTAATAAGTATCCCCCAATAAAGAAATTCGATCCGCTACTCAAATATAGACTGTCTGGCGCAGACTGGGAAAGGTTTGCCAGAGAATGTGACTATAGGATTAAGTTACTCGACCCTGTTTCTCCCCAAAATTCCCTCAATGTTTATGCAAAATTCCTCGAAGCAATTGTTACCAGTGCTAACTCCTCAATCCCATTAAAGAGACCTCCCCCTGATAAGATCCGTTCACCCCCGTGGTGGGATCCTGAGTGCACTGAAGCAGTAAATAAAAGAAAAGAGGCCGAAATGACGTATGCTTCCAGCATGACTACAGATAATTTTATCAACTTTAAAAGAATCTCTGCCTTGGTTAGAAAATTGCTAAGTAAGAAGAAGCAATTAGGTTGGTCAAAATTTTGCGAGAACCTATGTCTTCGTTCCCCAGCTTCTCTTTTCTGGAAAATATTAAAATATTTAGGAGTTCTTTTTCCACCCCTAACTCGTCCCATAGCGACCCCAAAGTCTGGTTGGAGAACTTTTCTAGTAAATTAGCCCCCCCCCTTCTGCTCCTTATGTTGATTGTCTGCCGCCTATACTCTCCCTCCAGTCTCCTTCTCATAGATTGGATGAAGTATTTTCGGAATCCGAGTTCAATCTGGCAGTAGATAGTCTAAAGGACTCTTCTCCTGGTTTAGATGGCATCCCGTATTCTTTTATTAGAAACTCTGGGTCCGAAACTAAAAAATACTTTTTACAATTAATTAATACTTTTTTCTCATATGGGTCCCCTCCGGAAACATGGAGGTCACAAATCATCATCCCTATATTAAAACCTGGTAAGGATTCTACTGACGCTGCCTCTTATAGGCCAATAGCTTTGTCATCTACTCTCTCTAAAATTTCTGAGCATCTTGTTAAAAATCGTTTGGAATGGTTTGTAGAGAGTCAAAACATTTTACCTGAATCCCAGTTCGGCTTTAGGAAAAATAAATCCACAATGGATAGCCTAGCCATACTGACCACGGATATAAGAATAGCTTTTTGTAAAAATAAATCGGTCGTGGGAGCATTCTTAGACATATGCTCCGCCTACGACAATGTACTTCTTCCTGTACTCAGGCAAAAAATGCTCCATCTGAGTATTCCAGTGAGGTTAGTCAATTTCATCACGAGCTTATTCTCGGACAGATCTGTGTTGATTCGCAACCAAGACCATTATCTGTCTCGGTCAGTGTTGAAAGGTCTTCCTCAAGGTTCAGTCCTGAGTCCTCTACTCTATAGCATCTACATTTATGACCTTGATAGAGTAGTTACCTCATTCTGTAGCATACTGCAGTATGCGGATGACTTAGCCCTTTACTCTTCTTTGGCCTCGATTGAGGAGGCTGCCACCAGAGTAAATTCTGCCATTATGTATCTCGAGGATTGGCTGACGGAGCATGGTTTGTCATTATCTGCCTCAAAGAGCAAAGTTGTTATTTTCTCCAGAAAAATCCATATCCCGAATGTGCACATACGTATTAATGGCCATGTGGTTCCAATTTATAATTCCATAAAATTTTTAGGCGTCATTTTAGATTATAAAATTAATGGTTCTGCACATCTTAACTATGTAATTAAAAAATGCGAAAACGGTATCAACGTCATGCGATGTCTTTCCGGTACGTGGTGGGGATCCCATCCATATTGTCAAAAACTGATCTATAATGCCATAGTGCGCAGTCATTTTGACTATGGAACTTTTCTCCTTGAACCTTGTAGTAAGGCTGCTCTTGAAAGCCTTCAGAGAGTGCAATTTATATGTCTACGCATCATTATTGGTGCCATGAAGTCATCTCCCACGAATGCCTTACAGGTCGAATGTGGCGATCCTCCTCTAAATTTACGTAGACAGTACCTTTCGGACAGATTCTTTTATAAGGTCATCCCATTCAAAACCACCCTCTTTCACCTCAAGTCAAACTGTTAAGTCGGCTTGTTTCGAGTTGTAGATATTGGTCCCTTAGGGACCCTCCGTGCCTTGTAAAAAGTCTCCGGAAACTTGTAAATATAAATCAACCTTTATATCAATGTAAGATGAATCCTCTCTTCAGCACGAACTTTGATGCTCTAATTCATTCTCCTAACATTGTGTTATCCCTTGGTATTACAAATAGTAGCTTCTTCTTGGGCAGACTGGCTCCTCGTTTTAACAGATGCCTCTAAACTTTCAGAGTCCGGTTGTGTTGGTGCTGCGGTCTGGATACCAAGGTACAAAATCATTCTGCATTATAAATGCCCCCCTCTGTCATCTATATTTACTTGCGAGTCGGTTGCTATTCTGGAAGCTATCCTATATGTCATATCCCATAAATTAAATAAATCCATTATTTTTTCAGACTCCCTTAGTTGTCTTCAAGCCATCTTGTCAAACCAGTTCAGATCAAAAATTAAATTCCCAGTTATATTATAAATTAAAGAATTGTTGTATGACTGTCAACGTCAGGGATTGGAAATTGTGTTGGCTTGGATCCCTGGTAATGCGGGTGTTACGGGAAACGAGGAGGCCGATTGCTGCGAAAAATGCTATTGCCTTGGGTGGCTCTGAACATTTCCGTAATTTCAGTTCAGATATATGTTCCATCTCTAAAACTCACCTATATGAATCATGGAACGAGGCCTTGGCAGGCTAGCCGTCAGATCAAAGGCAAATTCTTTGGAGAAATCCAGGATACGATTCCTTTGAAACCCTGGTACTTCAAATTCCGCGACTCGGATAAACGCACCACATCTACAATTTGTCGTCTTCGTTTGGGTCATTCCTGTACTCCGGTGCACCTGGCTAAAATTAGGGTCAGGGATAACTCTCTTTGTGAGTGTGGTCTTGCAGAGGGCTCTGTTGATCACATCTTTTTTGAATGCCCTAATCTTAACGTTTCCTTGTACAATCATCTTCCTCCTTTCATCCCCAGACCTTCCAATTTCAAATCTCTATTATCATATGTAGACTCCCCATTTATCCAAACCTTGTGTAATTTTATTAATGTTAATAACATCAAACTCTAACTGTAGTTGTGTACCTGTTGTAGACTAATTTAATTAAACTAACAGTATGACACTGGCAGAATCATCAAAACGATGAAAGCCATTAATTAGGAAAAAAAAAAAAGTAAAAAGTAAACAAAATTATAAATGTGTGAAGGTAAATAAATTTTACAACTTTTGACTACGATACAACGAAGAGCTTCAACTAACTTGTACCCTACACATATATATATATACAAATTCGAAATAATACGAACACAGATACAAATCGCTAAAAAAAATGGAAGTTGAGATTCTATGTATCTATTAACATATTATGTACACTTATATTATTTCACCACATTTATTTAATCACATCATAATCTTAACACATACACACATACAAATGGGGTTAAAAATGAAAATTCAGTAAGCCCAAGTCTTTAAAGTCTGGAACGTGGGTTCGTTGTGCACTGGACATGATGAGCTCACAGTTGCAGTGGAGCAACAAGCTCCCGATTTGATTGCCATCAACGAGACCTGGTTGCGCCAGGATGACGTAGGTTATGCCCCCGACATCGCCGGGTATAGTCAGCGACATATCGCGCGCGGAGTGATGTGATGGGTTTTTATGTGAAGGTAGGTATAAAGGCGAGATTACACCCTCACCCAGAGTCTACCGCTGGTGTAGAACAGATGTGGTTATCCATTAATATAAACAGTGTAAGAATTATCGTAGGAACAGCATACCGTCCACAATGGATGAGCGTTGATGCTTTCTTTGATGCACTGACTGTTTTTGTTATACCTTGGACACTATTTACACACATTGATCTAGCCCCAAACTAGGATTCCCTGTATCTTGAGTACTATACAATGATACACATACTTATATAGATAAATATTATACTCAGATAGATAAACAACCATGTCTAGGGTACAGACATCCATTCTCATCAAACAAATATTTGCCCCTACCGGGACTCGAACCCGGAACCCTTGGCTTCGTAGGCAGGGTCACTGCCGACTCGGCCATTCGGGTCGTCCAAATATTCGCTAACTAGTTTTTCACACTTCCGACAAAATGGTATTATTAGGTGACTACCTTAATTTTTCTACACTTTGGAAATAATATGATATCTAAATTACAGGAATTCTTAACACACACAAAACTGTTGAAAGTTGTTGACAAACCGTCTCACTTTACTGACTTTAATAGACATAGTATGTACAGATGTTTCTGTAATATCTATGTCTTTTCACATCCCCGATCTTGGTCATCACGCAATGAAAACAGTAGAATTTAAAATAAAAAAAGACAAGCAGAAGCTTATCTTTTTTGGCCTAAATATAATACTACAGACAAGAATGTCTCTAGTATTATGTGTAGGCCAATTAAAAACATTGATATGAAAACATTTGAAATAATTCTACAAAATATTGATTGGGATGCGATTTTACTTTCTGACAGTGTGACTTCGCGTCAGAGATTTATGAGAAGCATGCCCCAGAACGTAAAATAAGAATCAGGGAGGTATCAAAGCAATGGCTCACCAGTAATGTTAGGTATATAATGCGATTGCGTGACAGGGCACACGACAAGTACAAACAATCCCAACTACCCAAGGTTCATAATGAACTGCCTGAACACCTTAGCGACCCAAACAAGATGATTCACCACTTCCTTAATATACCCGGAGATGATATTGTTCATATATCAAAGCTAACTTACTTCGAGTATCATAGCTATGGTAGTGGTAAGTATCAGTTCAGTTCAGTTTCAGTTTTATCCAGTCAAAAGTGTTAAGTACTCATAATTTAAAGAAATAGTCAATTCGTTTCGATTGATCAGCAAGTCACTCGATCCGAATTGAAAGGTCTCTGACATCACTATTGACACAGAACATCTCTGCAGTTGTTGTCTATGGTCTCGCTCTCTTCGGTTTTGCGCGCAAGAAAACAGGAGTGTAGGGTCTCGGTTAAATTTGGATATTCGGTTGCGTCTGAACAATTTGGCCAATATACAAGATTCAGAAGTTAATATTGTGTTTTTATCAGTCAGAAGCGACATAGTGACCCAAGGCCCACTGTTATAGTCATTGGTAAGTGTTTTTCTGGCTAACCTCTGGTGGCGGCGTTCTGTCCCGAGCGGTGATACCGTGATATCATCAAATGAAAAGTTGTAAATTACCATCAGAAGGAGCTGACCGGCTTTTACAGCAGTTGGATTACCTACTACCAAGCCTCTCAGACTATCAGATGATTCGTGCATCCAGGTCAGGTTCGCAACCTTTTGTGACCTGTAAAACTTTTCTTTCTGTGGAAAATTGTATCTACAGGCAACTGAATAGAAACTGTTGTAATAAAAGATGTATGTAAAGAGTAATCTACTCTATGCAGAGCAACGTAGGACTGCCAACTACGGCAAGAGTATATTCAGCATGTCAACCCGAATATTTAACAGGCTTCCGCAGAATTTTACATATAGAGAATATAGAATATAGAGAAGTTACATACTTTTAAAAATAAATTAAAAAGCTTTATGCAAATCAAGAGATTTGGATTGACTATTTTATAAAATAGAAATAGAAATCATTTATTTGCGTTGATGTAGTACAGTCATAGGTCTTTTGAGTATTATAATAAAACGCCACATTCAACCCTTGAGTAAATACCATTTTACACAACAATGATATTATTACACTGATTAAGAGTTGCTGAGGGCATTCATCCCTTGAGTAATGAAGATTGAGACAAAATTGATATTGAACTGAAGGGCATTTAACCCCGCTGCAATTAAAGTTTAGACAACAATGATATTGCACTGATGAGAGTTGCTGAGGGTAATGAACCCGTGTGCAATGAAAATTTTAGACAACAACGTTACCAGTGTAACTGTTTGGGAAGCATTAAGGGCATTCAACCCTTGATAAATGAATATTTTACTCAACAATAATGTTATCACACTGATTAAGAGTTGCTGGGGGCATTCAACCCTTGAGTAATGAAGATTGATACAACAATGATATTACGCCGATTGAGGGTTGCTAAGGGCATTTAATCCTGGGTAATGAGAATTGAGACAACAATAATATTATACTAATTGAGAGTTGCTAAGGGCATTTATCCCTGGTGCAGTTAAAGTTCAGACAACAACGACACTGATTGAGAGTTGTTAAGGGCAATGAACCTTTGTGCAATGAAAACTAGACAACAACGATACCAGTGTAACTGTTTGTGAAGTATTAAGGGCATTTAACCCTTGATAAATGGATATTTTACACGCGCTGCTTTGGGAATGTAACCCAGAAACAGCGTCTGTTGTGGAAAACAAGGTATTTAACTAGAGATTTCACTGGCTAAGCCCTGCTTTGGGAATGTAACCCAGAAACAAGGTCTGTTTTGGAAAACATGGTATTTAACCAGAGATAACACTGACTAAGCGCTGCTTTGGGAATTCAACCCAGACACAGCGTCTGCTGTGGAAAACAAGGTATTTAACCAGAGATTTTACTGACTAAGTGCTGCTTTGGGATTTTAACCCAGTAACAGCATCTGTTTTGAACAACCAGATATACTCGGCGCCACGAATAAAGAGCTCTCGGAGAAACTGGCGGGGATTACTGCGCATGTTTACAGTCGCGGCATAATTCCGAAGTGCGTTTTTAGGGTTAGTGTGAAGGACTTTCTTCACTTCTATTTTTTCTCTGTTTGATATTTTGTTGATTGGGATATTAGCCGATGTAAATAATGGACTTTGTGTCAAATAAACTATAGGTACTCTCTATTGACAACATTTGTTAACGTCAAGGTTGAAACCTATATATAAATAACCCCCTAGCATAGAATGCCCCTAGTCACTAGGGCCTAGTGAATATAGATACTTGTAGTAATAGTCCTGCACACTCTTTTCTTCCCGCTGACTAATAATTTGTAATTCGACCGGGGCGAAAGATAACGTTGGGTAATATTGTATGCGACTGTACTCAAGAAGCTTCGAGACGTGCTTTCGGTGCGGGCATCGGGAAGCGACTGATCAACGAATCAGGTGCCGGCGCTGACTACCGCCCCCGTCGCTCCTCACTTCCCCGCGCCAAACACTTGTGAAAAGTGACTACTGCGCATTCAAAGACAAAGCTCTTTAGTCGTGGCGCCCGGTATAATTAACCAGATATTACACTGACTAAGTGCCGCTAAGTGCTTTTGGGAATTCAACCCATAACAGCGTCTATTTCGAACAACAAGGTATTAGACCAGAAATAATGCTGACTGGGTTCTATGGCAGCAGTGAGTTTACAAGGCAAGATATTAACCATATGCATATTACACCGATTAAGAGTTGTTGAGAGAAATTGCTGAAGTTGCAAAACATTTTCATAAGTCCATGATTGATTTGATTTTGGTTAAAAGTGCGATACCGTCTTATTATTGTACTGAAAAATAGATGACCGGACAGAGTATCAATGGATTAAAGAAGAGAAATGGTAATGTTTATAAAATAAATACCTGATCATGAGGAATGAGAATTAATTTAAATTAAATGCTAAACTATCAGAAACCTTTATAAAATAGGCCCGAAGAATAAAATTAATTGAATTAACACAAACACAAGCATGAAATGAGATCATAGCAACATGGAACAATGGAAGTGCAAACCACACGAATGACAGTATTAAACAAATTGAACAAGTCAAACAAATTGAAAACAATCAACACTATATGAATCAGAATTTAAGCTATGAGCGAAAGACGATAAGAATCAGATATTAAATTGATTCGTAAGTGATTTGGGATGTGACTAAGGATTGTAATCACTGTCAAATTGTTTGCCTCCATTGCCAGACCATTAACAAAGCTCACAAAATGGAACGAAGAATGGACATGGGGGAATGACCAGGCTAAGGCCTTTGAAACGCTGAAAGAGATGTTAACACAGCGACCTGCCTTGGCGATATACAACCCGACATACGAGACGGAGTTACATACGGACGCGAGTGCCGCCGGATTAGGAGGGATATTGTTGCAGAGACCAGACTACAACATTTCCACTCTTATGAGCTGGAAAAATTAGCTGTTGTCGCGTCACTAAAAAGATTTAGAGTGTATTTACTCGGGATCGAGTTCAAAGTGGTTACAGACTGCAACGCACTGCGCACAACCTTGACCAAGAGAGACCTGATCCCAAGAATTGCTCGATGGTGGTTGCTCGTCCAAGAGTTCACTTTTTCTATAGAGTATCGTCCGGGGGTGCAACTGGCGCATGCGAATGCGTTGAGTCGCACGCAACTCGTTGCCGGCCCAAGCTGAGGAGTCGTTATCTGTGATGCAAATCAGTGATGTACACTGGCTGTAATCAGTACAAATGGCTGACCCACGGCTCTGCCACATTAAAGTGGTCCTAGATACAAAATGCCAGGAATCCAAAGACATTCAGAACAACTACGTGTTGAAAGACGGGAAAATATATAAACGGGTCGACGGACAATTGCGCTGGGCAGTACCCAGAGACGCACGTTGGAAAATATGCCAACAATGTCACGACCTCACTGGCCTCACTGGCCACTTTTATGTCGTATATCAGACCCCACCAATTTTAGACCCATATCGATACTACCAACGCTTAGCAAAATATTTGAAAAACTCATACTTAATCAATTGCAAAGTCATTTTTATCTCAATAATTTAATTCATATTGCTCAGTTTGGTTTCACAAAGGGTCGTTCAACAGCCGATGCTGGTGTTGAACTAATCGACAATATTTTTGATGCCTGGAAAGACGCAATGGATGCAATAGGTGTCTTCTGCGATCTATCCAAGGCTTTTGATTGCGTCCATCATGACACTCTTGTCAGGAAGTTACGCCATTATGGTGTAAAAGATCAGGCACTTGGCCTTCTGGAGTCATATCTAACAGATAGGGTTCAGATGGTCGATGTTAATGGGAAAAGATCACCTGGGTCTTCAATAAGTATGGGCGTACCGCAAGGTTCAATTCTTGGTCCTTTCTTGTTTTTAGTATATATTAATGATTTACCTTACCTTGTTAAAGCAAAACATGGGTTAGTATTGTTTGCCGATGATTCTTCTTTGATATTTAAAGTTAAAAGACAGCAATCAAATTATGACGAGGTAAACAATGCTATCTCTAGTATAGTGAACTGGTTTACTGTTAACAATTTATTACTTAATGAAAAGAAAACTAAATGTATTAAATTCGTGTTACCCAATAAGAACCCGGTAACTACAGACATATTTATAAAAGGACAGAGATTGGACCTTGTGCAGTCGACTGTCTTTTTGGGCATTACTTTAGACGCCAAACTACAATGGGATCCTCATATAAATAAATTGTCGAACAGACTGAGTTCGGCAGCGTTCGCAGTTAAAAAAATTAGAGCTCTTACCGACGTAGACACCGCTAGACTAGTCTACTTTAGTTACTTTCATAGTCTAATGACCTATGGTATTTTATTGTGGGGTCACGCTGCGAATGCTAATAGTATATTTATTCTGCAGAAACGGGATGTTCGTGCAATTTATAGATTAGGGCCTAGAGTGTCACTGAGGGAAAAGTTTAAAGAAATCGATATTCTGACATTTGTGTCTCAATATATCTATGACAATCTTGTGTATGTAAAAAGAAATATAGCTAATTTTCAGAAGTACAGTGATATACACAATTTTAATACTAGAAATAAAGACAAGTTGGTTGCTTATGTAAGCCGACTACATAAAATTAGTAATTCTTTTAAAGGCAATTGTATACGCTATTACAATAAGGTCCCTACTGATATTAAAAACTTACCTTTAGACAAGTTTAAAATAATAATAAAACAAAAATTGTATAAAAAGGTTACTATAGGATATCTGATTACTTAGAGGACAGATGTCCATGGGAATAGATTGTTTGAGTAACAGGCTGTTTCGATATATAATTAGCATTCATTTTGTAATTTGACAATATTTTATTTAAAAAAGGAAACGCAAAAGATGCGACGACTGTGGAGTTTCTTCGGTGAGCTCTTCTCCACAGATTCCGCCATTGTGTTAGTGAACTCACCCAAAAAAATGTAATGACGGATCTAAGTGATGTAACAACATCCTATGGAAATAAATGATTTTTGATTGATTGATTTGATTGAAAAGACGCTAGAAAAAGTAAAACGGGATTACTGGTTGCATAAGATGACCCAATTTATAAAAAAAATATGTCCAAGCTTGTATTCCGTGTGCCTACTCAAAACAGCCCGGTGGAAAACGGCAGGGTTTTCTACATCCGATCCCAAAACCAACCACTCCATTTGAATGCGTACACATTGACCATCTGGGACCATTCGTCAAAAGTAAAAAAGGAAACGCCTACATACTGTGCATTATAGATAGTTTCACAAAATATATCATTTTAAAAACGGAAAAAACACAAAAAGCAAAACATCTATTACGGCAATCAAAGAGGTGTTCGGCCTATTCGGAACGCCAAAATGCCTTATCTCGGATCGGGGTAGTAGTTTTACCTCTAACGAATTCAAAGAATATATGGCGGCGCTAGGGATAAAACATACACTCAATGCTGTAGCCACACCACGAGCGAATGGTCAAATAGAGCGGTATAACCGTTCTATTTTACCCTCGCTTACTGCTTTATGTCACGGCAGCGATGATAGAAATTGGGACACGCACACGGATCAAGTACAATTTAGTTTAAACAACACAGTCAATCAAAGCACTGGGAAAAGCCCATCACAGTTGATGTTCGGGAACAGCGTGAACACTACGGAAGGTCAACTTCATGAAATTAGCATCCCGGAACCGATGTTTAACGTAGAAATTGAAAATATCAGAGATGAAGCTAGCGCGAATATTAAAAAACAACAAGACAATAAAAACACGATACGATAAAAGCAAATGTAAGGCCAAGGAGTATAAACTGGGAGATCTAGTAATGGTACAGAAACAGAGCGAACTCACGGGGGAAAGTAATAAACTCGTTACGCCATATAGCGTCCCATATCGTGTAACAGAGGTATTATCACATGATAGATATGAGGTTAGTAGCGTCGAAGGGTATTCTAAGAAATATCAGAATGTATTTTCAGCAGACAAACTAAAACCATGGGTGAGATTTACTGAATCTGAATCAGATAGTGACGAATACTACCAAAGCGATTGAGATTATGAGTAGATAATTTTCCGCCTATTTCAAGAGAAACATACATACACACACAAACACGCACATACACCCTTACACACATACACACACACACACCCTAACATCCTATTATATTGTATTAAATATGTAAACTTAATTCCACAACAATTTCACTCTCCTCCCCTTCCCATCAAACTAACTTCATTGAAGACGAGTCAAGGGCGCTGATACTGGAACTTAACCAGTGAGCGCGGACAACAGAAAAATATCAACAAGATACAAGATATCTCAGAGAATTCACTGACTGAATGCCGCTACGGGAACTCAACCCTAGAGTGGTAACGATATTTCACAATAAGATCTAACCAAGATATTTCACGAATTAATGCCGCTATGGGAACTCAACCCTAGAGTGGTAATGACACTACACTATCCCAGAGATTTCACTGATTGAATGTCGCTACGGGAACTCAACCCTAGATCGGTAACGATATTTCACAATAAGATCTAACCAAGATATTTCACGAATTAATGCCGCTATGGGAACTCAACCCTAGAGTGGTAACGATATTTAACAATAAGATCTAACCAAGATATTTCACAAATTAATGCCGCTATGGGAACTCAACGCTAGAGTGGTAATGACACTACACTAACCCAGAGATTTCACTGATTGAATGTCGCTACGGGAACTCAACCCTAGAGCGGTAACGACATTTCACAATAAGATCCAACCCAGATATTTTATGAATTAATGCCGCTATGGGAACTTAACCCTAGAGTGGTAATGACACTACACTAACCCAGAGATTTCACTGATTGAATGCCGGTACGGGAACTCAACCCTAGAATGGTAATGACATTTCACAATAAGATCCAACTCAGATATTTCATGAATTAATGCCGCAATGGGAACTTAACCCTAGAGTGGTAATGAAACTACACTAACCCAAATATTTCACTGATTGAACGCCGCTACGGGAATTCAACCCTATAGTGGTAATGACACTACTTAAGAAGATTTAACCCAGATACCTCCCGAATTCAACGCCGCTATGGGAATTTAACCCTAGAGTGGTAATGAAATTATACAACAAGATATAAATCCAATATTTCATTGATTTAGAGCCGCTAGGGGAACTCAAACCTAGAGCGGTAATAATATTAAATAGATACAAACCGGCTAGTCCACTAATGAAACGCTGCGATGGGAATTCAACCCACGTATGGTAATAAGATTCTGATCGTTCAGCCCAACGAGTCGCTATAGGAATTCAACCTATGAGCGGGTAAGCAAAAAAAAAATACTCCAGAAGAACAGATTGACCGATGGATACTTGATCAATCCAATTGACAGAGTTGAGAGAGAACGCTAAGAAGTAAAGCTATATAATTACTGATTCAATGAAGAATGCGGTCATTCTTCTAATGCGGATGGCCGAGAAGGTCATGCACCGCTTGCACAAAGTCAGTAGAGAGCCAAGTAGCGGTTCCCGCTCGAGCCTAGCTGCGACGAATTTTCCAAGCCAAGCCGTGTTGATTACATCAAAGCTCACCGCTACCCTTACGACACTATAACGGTAATATTCAGACGCGATTATTCAAGACTTAGATTATTAAATGTATGTAAAGTAGGTTTTGTAAGATTCTTGATAATAAGTGAAGTCCTTAATAATAATAATTTTTTTATTAATAGCAGATATTCATCCATTATTGTTATGTGCCTGGAATAGACGCAAATTCAATGATAATATTCAGACGCGACTATTTAAGACTTAGGTTATTAAATGTATAGAGGAAGTAAATAAGGTTTTGTAAGATTCTTGATAATGATTGAAGTTGTTGATAATAATTTATATTGTATTAATAGGAGGTATTCATACCATTATTGTTATGTGCCTGGGACAGACACAATTTCAGGATAGCCGACTGTAAAGTACTCATAATTTAAAGAAATAGTTAATTCGTTTCGATTGATCAGCAAGTCACTCGATCCGAATTGAAAGGTCTCTGACATCACTATTGACACAGAACATCTCTGCAGTTGTTGTCTATGGTGTCGCTCTCTTCGGTTTTGCTCGCAAGAAAACAGGAGTGTAGGGTCTCGGTTAAATTTAGATATTCGGTTGCGTCTGAAAAATTTGGCCAATATACAAGATTCAGAAGTTAATATTGTGTTTTTATCAAAAGAAAGTGATGACGGCAAAATTATACTAAACATCCCATCAAACGCCTGTGGTAGTGATGGAATTAATATGAGTATAATACTGTTGACACTCTCTACAACCCCAAGGGCTATAATAGTAATTGTTAATAAATTGATAATTACCTCCACATTTCCAAAAATCTGGAAAATGTCGCTTGTACGACCAACTCCCAAAAATAATGATCCACAAACCGTGAAGGACCTAAGGCCTATAAGTATACTTCCTTATTTGTCCAAAATATTAGAAAGAGTAGTATATAATCAGATCTCATTATTTCTGGAGAGTAACAATATTCTACCCAAGCTGGTTTCAGAGGGGGGCATAGCAAGTGATTGTATTAATGTAACCATGATGCTCTCCAAACTAAACTTCTACGGATTTGATAGTAATTCAATCAAGTGGAATGAAAGTTATTTAAGCAATCATTACCAACTTCATTATCATCATCATCATCATCATCATCATCATCATCAGCCCATATTGACCCATTGCTGGGCATAGGCCAATACCAACAGGTTATTATTAACAAAAAAATGGATCAATATATTCATCTAAATGTGTTCCATCGAGCAGAGGCATCTCAAGAAAACATAATAATAGTACATTATTGCAGAGACCAGTAAGGAAGCCATCCTGGAAGAGTATGATTTAGCCGGCCGAGGCAAAGGCGAGGTCCGGCTATAATACGAGGCCAGGATGGAACTTATGGTTGAAGTATGTATAGTGCTTTTCTCAAAAATAAAACCATTTGTGGCGTCTTGCTCGTGTGCGCAATCTAGAGCTGTCATGGTTATCTGTGGTCTCGTTTTGGTCTATGGTATTTTGCTGGTCTGTGATCTCTCGCTAAGCTAGATTCTGTAAAATTGACTTGAAAGAAAACATAAAAACGAATCTATTTAAATCAATGTGCTTGTACTTTCATTTCACCTAAAGTATACACAAGCACCCCATATTGGTGACCCCGAGTTCGATAAAATGGACAATTTACCGCCCGACGCATTGGCGCTATTTACAGAGCTGCACAAAATGCAAAACTGCAGGAGCAACTTGCATCAATGTCCAACACGGTAGCGGCTTCGGGCAGCGGCGTAAAGACCAAGACCGAAGAACCAGCCGTCTCCGCCGAGGCTTTGCCACAAGTGTACAGAGTAATGGCGAAGTTGCCGCCTTTCTGGGCGGACAAACCGGCTCTTTGGTTTGCCCAGGCGGAAGCACAATTCCAAATTAGTGGAATAAAGACGGAGGAGACGAAGTATAACTACGTCCTGGCGCAATTGGACACCAGGATGGTAGCGGAAGTTGAAGACATCATACTCAAACCGCCGGAAAAGGGGCAATATCAATTACTAAAGACAGAGTTAATAAAAAGATTATCAACATCAGAACAACAACGGGTTCGTCGCCTCATCAGCGAGGAAGAGATGGGAGACCGACGGCCTTCACAGTTTCTCAGACATTTGAGATCACTGGCGGGAACTGCATTAGCAGATGAAAAAATAATTTCTCAACTGTGGCTCCACCGTCTGCCAGCCAACGTGCAGGCCATACTAGCGGCATAGACTGATGCGCCTCTAAACCAAATAGCGGAATTGGCAGATAAAATTGTCGAACTAGCAATGCCACCCCCACCAGTGGTGCACAGCATCGCACAGACAGAAATAAACATGCTTAACAATAAGATTGAACAACTCGCTGTACAAGTGGCGGCACTGACATCAACAAACAGAAGAAGATCAAGATCTACATCAAGACCGCGAGCAAATCACAGTGACAGTAATGTAAACAAAGGTATGTGCTGGTACCACAGAATTTTCAAAGAAAAGGCAACACGCTGCCAGTCACATATGAGGAAAACCAGAAAGGCAGCAGCCAGTAACGGCGGAAGCTAGCTGCCCCAACCCTGGACGCCGACTCTTTGTAACAGACCAATCAAGTAAATATAAATTCCTCATTGATACTGGATCAGACCTCTGTTGTTTTCCAAGACGTTACATACAAGGCCGCCGTCACCCAACATCCTATGACCTCAGTGCAGCAAATGGCTCAACAATAAAAACCTACGGCTGCCTCACACTAACATTGAACCTTGGCCTACGAAGATAATTCCTTTGGAATTTTACCATCGCTGATGTAAACACTGCCATCATTGGATCGGACTTTCTCAGTTATTACCACCTGTTACCTGACTGCCGGACTAAAACTCTCCTAGACGCAAAAACCGGTCTCACCTCCCCCGCTTGTATAGCAGAGGTGGACCAAACCAGTGTCAAGGCCGTGGCTGCAAACACCTCATGCGCCAGATTTACTGAAGTGTTGGAAGAATTCCCTGATATTACCCGGCCACCTGGTTTTCCAAGGAACATCAAACATAACACAGTGCATTTCATTAAAATACTGGATGGACCCCCTATATCCTGCAGACCAAGGCGCCTGGGACCGAACAAACTGCAAGCAGCAAAGGTGGAATTTGCAGACATGGTAAAATGTGGAACTACCAGGTCATCGAAGAGCCTATGGTCATCACCGCTTCACATGGCACCAAAGGGAGAAAATGGCTGGCGACCTTGCGGAGACTATAGAGGACTCAACGCCAGGACCATTCCTGACAGGTATCCAGTTAGACATATTGGTGATTTTAGCCATAACATAGCAGGCTCTACAATATTCAGCACACTGGACCTTGTGAAGGCTTTCCAGCAGATTCCTGTAAATCCAGATGATATCAACAAAACTGCCATAATAACACCCTTCGGGTTATTTGAATTTCCTTTCATGACCTTCGGCCTCAGAAATGCTGGCCAAACCTTCCAGCGGTTCATAGATGAGGTGGTACAAGGACTATACTACTGTTTCCCATACATCGATGACATATTGGTGTTTTCCAGTGATGCTGATGAGCATGTGAAACACCTAAGAACAATATTTCAACGCTTATCAGACTATGGAGTAGTTGTTAACTCATCAAAATGTGTTCTAGGAGCAAGTGAAGTTACATTCCTCGGATATCGGATAAACAAGGATGGTACATCTCCTCCACCAGAGAGAATTGAAGCCCTGCAGAATTTTCCCTTGCAAAAAACAGTGCAAGGCCTTCGCAGATTCCTGGGGATGATCAACTACTACCGCCGGTTTCTGCCACATGCTGCCGAACTTCAAGCGCCCCTCATCAATGTATTGGCCTCGACAAAGTCAAAAGCAGCTAAACCAGTACCATGGACGCCAGAACTAGAGCAAGCCTTCCAGACTTGTAAAGATAAGTTGACCGATGCCACTCTGCTCGCTCATGCAATCAGTGACGCAAAATTGGGCCTCTTCACAGACGCATCGAATGCACAGGTTGGCGCTTGCTTGCAACAGAGAGTAAATGATACTTGGCAACCAATAGCTTTCTATAGCAAGAAACTCACACCGAAACAGACAAAATGGCCCGCATACTATCGCGAACTTTTGGCTATTTACGAAGCAGTGCAACACTTCAGACATATATTAGAAGCCCAACACACGGTTATCTATACCGACCACAAACCGTTGACATTTGCATTCTCACAGAAAAGAGAGAAACTTCGTCCTTCACAACTTAATCAATTGTCATTTATTTCACAGTTTACAACTGACATTCTTCACATAAAGGGCGTAGACAACGTCGTCGCAGACACCATGTCACGTATCGAAGCCATCTCACTGGAGGACAACTATGCTGCACTGGCAACGTCTCAAGAGGTAGATGAGGAGCTTCGCACCCTGGGTAGTGGCGGTTCATCACTTAAATTAGTGAAAATCTTCATACCAGGTACAGACATAACATTAATTTGCGATACCTCTACCGGAAAACCTCGGCCCTACATAACGCCCCCATTCCGTCGCCAAACCTTTGACAAACTACACAACCTCAGTCACCCCGGAGCACGAGCATCTACCCGACTGGTATCTCAGCGTTTCGTCTGGCCATCGATGCAGAAGGATTGTAAAGCGTGGGCCCGATCATGTATTCCATGTCAACGCAGCAAGATAACACGCCATGGTTCGACACCAATAGGACATTTTTGCAACCCATCTGGCAGATTCAACAACGTGCATCTGGATATAATTGGTCCTCTTCCTACTTGCAACCAATATCGATACTGTCTCACTGCTGTTGACAGATTCACAAGATGGCCTGAAGCTTGGCCAATGATCGGCATTACTGCAGAAGAAGTAGCCGATACATTCATTACAGGCTGGGTATCCCGATTCGGAGTGCCATCAACTATCTCTACAGACCAAGGCCGTCAATTTGAGTCATCTCTTTTCAACAATGTGCCACTCAGCGAATAAGAACTACAAGTTACCATCCGCAAGCAAATGGAATGGTAGAACGACTACACCGGCAACTCAAAGCGGCCATGTGCCATACAAATGATACATGGCTCAAGGCCCTGCCATTGGTCCTGCTTGGCATTCGCAGTTCACTTAAAGAAGACATCGGAGCATCTGCAGCTGAAATGGTATATGGAGAGCCTCTACGTCTCCCTGGCGAACTTGTCACACCACCACCAGCAGATGACTTGATCAACGTCACGATAAACACAGGCCCTTCATCTTCAAGGACCTAGCGACGGCATCCCACGTGTTCCTCCGTGACGACACTGTGAGGACTGCCATGAGGCCACCATACACTGGCCCCTATAAGATCGTCTCAAGAGGGAGCAAGACCGTCAAGATCTTAATCGGCGATAGAGAGTCAACAGTGAGTGTGGATCGAGTCAAGCCAGCGCATGTGGACACACAGCCCACCGAAAGCTGCTACCCGAGGCCAGTACCCGAGAAGGCCGCAGAAACGCCGCGCCCACCGGCAGAACCAGCTCCAGAACCACACCAGAACTCATCCGAACCTCCATATACCACCAGATCTGGCCGACGAGTACATTTCAATAGAAGATACCTATGAAGATGGCCTTTCTTACTCCCTAGGGGGGTGATGTGGCGTCTTGCTCGTGTGCGCAATCTAGAGCTGTCATGGTTATCTGTGGTCTCATTTTGGTCTATGGTATTTTGCTGGTCTGTGATCTCTCGCTAAGCTAGATTCTGTAAAATTGACTTGAAAGAAAACATAAAAACGAATCTATTTAAATCAATGTGCTTGTACTTTCATTTCACCTAAAGTATACACAAGCACCCCATACATTTATGTTTATTGTGAATATTTTATGATATTTTTCTTCTGTTAGTATTGAATTCCTTATTCCTAATTAGTATCAAAATACTAAAAATATGAATGAACTGAGTTTTCCGCCATTTTACATAGTGCAATATAAGTGCAATTTGGACATGTTAACCTCTTTGGTACCTCCTTTTATTAAAGGCCCTTAACTGCCCATAACCTCCTTAGCTTATCTTTGAAAAAAAAATAGTTTTATATTTAAATATTATGATATGTAATGGGATTTCATACTTACTTACTTGACACTATTGCGTTTTCCTGGACACTTCTAAATATTGTCCAGGATGAGTCACTTTCGGATACTATCTTCACAGATGTTATGGGAACATTTCATACTATTTTTGAGAAAAATAATGTAACGAAAATGTTTGTTACTAAATTGTAAGAAACATATGACAAGCAAATTACTTATATTTTGGATAAGAAATGTAAGAGTTATAGTCCCAATTAATAATGAAACATAAAATAGAACATTATTCTGTTGCGTTAAAAATGTTTAACCTCTGGAATGTCCCTGTACAGCGAATCTCGTGGAACCTATTGCATCCAAGGTTCTGGCGAAAGTAAATTTTCAATCGACTTGCGTTAGGAATTTGATAAGTTTGTTAGGTTATTTTATTAGTTTCCTAACATGTTATGTACCATAATAAAGTTAATAAAATTACCTATCTTGTGATATATAGTACTCACATGTGATAATAAAGTTGATAAGGCTTTCCATCAATTGTTTGCAGAATCCATTATTTGACACCAACACCTCTAATTTACACTTTTTTCTATTTTTCACATCACCACTATTAATTTCTCATGCGATAAGATGTTTTTTACAAAACACAGTAATTACTTCACAATAAATAAATATTGACAAATATAAAATGTAAGTCTGCGGCCGGTCGCCTGCCCAAAATGGCGACATGGCTTGGTATTTTATTTATTTTGATCTGATTGGCTGTCTCAATGTCAGTTCCATTCATATCACACGGTTGCCAACTAAACTACTCATAATCTAAGACTACTTCCAGGAATGTTATGAAACTTGGTGAATATTCATAAAACGTCGAAGTTTGCAATACTTTCTATGCGCTTATGCAGCGCACAGGACACTAGTGGCCCAAAAAACATAGGACGTCTGACGTGTTAAATAAATCCATATCTAATAAAAATATTGCTGAACTAGTTGAAACCTGCAAAGGCACAGCGAAATGATGATTTTGGTGTTGATAACCAAGGCTAACATTGGGCATTCTATTTTATAGAATAGAGCTAATGCACGATTAATTCTCAAATAATGAGAATATTTGCATTTTACATTCCAAAGATAAATAAGAAAATATAATTATTTACTAAATGTAAAAAATTGCGACAAACTTTTTTCTTGAATTAACAATTTAATTGAGAATTACTCAGATATTGTACACCTAATTTGGGGAAAGAGGGGAAGAGAGAGCTTTCCAAAAAATACTAAAAGGAGGCTTAAGGAGGCCTTAATACTGTCTGCTAAAATAATTTTTCCTTACCTAACTTAAAAACTATACATTTCCTCGCAAAAAAAGCACACTAGGGGGACAGGACTGCTCCTAACAACCTCCCCCCAACCCGATTTACAGAATAATAAAAATCCTGTGAAGGATATCTATAGCCAACCCATCACTTTAATTGATTGAAGTGTAATGAGATGATGGTGTGATAGATTGTACTACTTCCAATAGAAATAGTTGCATATTCTTACTGATCGAAAGTTAGGTTAGTGAAATTATTGAAGTACTAATTTACTCACATCTAAGCGGCCTATTCCGACAAATTCAGCTGAAGGGTTGTTCAGGTGGATCCGCCTTTTCAGCAAGTTGCTCCCGTATGCAAAATACATGAACGTATTTAGATTGTCCATTTTGTCGGTCAATGTGCAGATAAGGGGGCAAAAAAAACAGAGCGCCGAAAAAAATATTTTTTTTTTTTGAAAAAAAGACTTAGAAAAATTTCGACTCGTCATCCAGCGACTTAGAAAAATTTCGTGAAAATATTTTTTTTACTGTTTCTTTTTACCTCGGAATCGTGTAGTGCTGCTCTTTGCCATCATTTTTGGTCATATACATTTTCCTCGTGCACCTCACCGATTTTGAGATATACGTCATAACGATGTTTGCCATATCGATATCTCTATAAATAAAGGTCCTAGGGAAAACATACATATGACATAAAATGATGGCCGTAAGGCACCCTAAACGATGCGCAAGTGAAAATATCAAAATTCAAAAAAAAAAAATTTAGTCAAAAATTTTCTAAGTGTTTTGCCCCCTTACCTACAATACCACCGCTTTCAGCGACTTAGAAAAATTTCGTGAAAATAATTTTTTTTAACTGTTCCTTTTTACCTCGGAATCGTGTAGTGCTGCTCTTTGCCATCATTTTTGGTCATAGACATTTTCCTCGTGCACCTCACCGATTTCGAGATATGCGTCACAACGATGTTCGTCATATCGATATCTCTATAAATAAAGGTCCTAGGGAAAACATGCGTATGACATAAAATGATGGCCGTAAGGCACCCTAAAAGATGCGCAAATGAAAATATCAAAATTCAAAAAAAAAAAAAAACCGAGTCAAAAAATTTCCAAGTGTTTTGCCCCCTTACCTACAATACCACCGCTTTCAGCGACTTAGAAAAATTTCGTGAAAATATTTTTTTTTACTGTTTCTTTTTACCTCGGAATCGTGTAGTGCTGCTCTTTGCCATCATTTTTGGTCATAGACATTTTCCTCGTGCACCTCACCGATTTCGAGATATGCGTCATAACGATGTTTGCCATATCGATATCTCTATAAATAATGGTCCTAGGGAAAACATGCGTATGACATAAAATGATGGCCGTAAGGCACCCTACACGATGCGCGAGTATCAACATGCATAGTTTGTATGGAGAATGTTGCATATTTTTCGCGCGGACATTATCCAAACCTTGTTTTTCTAATGCAGAACAGAGAAACGAAAAAAGTTACGAACTTTGAGCTCCTTTAACTCACTGTGTAGACCTATACATGTCGAGCTAAATTTTATTCGTTACACTATATAGCACTAGAAAAACAAGGTATGGTTATCCATACCATACCATATGGATAGCCGCGCGAAAAAAAAGCACCACTCTTAATCATTGTACTTTGCAATTCAAACAAAAAAAAGATTGTTACGGTTGACGCGACGGGTTAATATAATAATTCAATAATTGGGACAGGTACCTGCGCCATTGCGCATAGATAAACCGCCTGCGTATAGAAATACCTATATAACATTGCGTTCTTAATAATTAACATTGATGTATTTCTTCAAACAATGCATTCCACCTTTCCCTTCATACTTACCGGCTTAGGACGGTCAAAATTACGACAGGTATGTTTAGATTTAATAATAAATATTTTCCCACTGTCGTGACTTTGGCGTATTTAAAAAGGTGGAATCATCATTATGTACAATAATGTCTGATTTATCGCTAACAACCTGTAACAAGAAATACCAAAATCACAGTAAAAAATACAAAATAAAAGTAAAAGCAAATCGTGCAAAATCAAATTCAACATAATAATATAATAAAAATCTGAAAAATCAACACTTAATATAACTATGATTTGACTACTATATTACACAATCATCGACGGGCGAACTCAAGTATCACTCATTGCCTTGGACAATTAGGCGAACAGCGGCAATTGCTAGGCTTGATGCCGCGTTTTCCCAAGCCGGGATAAACTCTATGAATATCCCGGAGGAGACGACGAAAACGAGCGGCTTTAGATGGTAAGTGTTTTAAAACATTACTGCGATACATGAATTCGCCCATGTACCACTTCAACCTACGGTCACTGCGGCAAGTCCGACATTGACGTTTCAACTCCAGCCACTGGCGCTCCAATGTGTTAGTGTGGACTTTCACTAACACATTGGTAGTGCCAGGTACTGAGTTGCCTAATGTAGGGTGGACTGGGAGCGACCTAGTGCCTGCCACGAAGTTAAGGCTATGGTTAACGTATGCGTGTCCACGCATCCCTAGGCGAAGGTCTACCCCCAAATAAGATCGATGCATGTCGGACATTATAAAGGTATTTTGACGCACGTTGGCCGCGATTATAGCGTCTAAAGTTGCCCGGGTTTTATCGGGAATTAACTCAACGTGTAAACGTTTCGTAAGCCGACTCATGCAACCAAACGACCACGTTTGACGTCGCAAGAGTCGACCACGGTGATATTTACGTGTATACAAGTGCGTCTCATCTACCTCTACAATGTCGTCATCACCGCCTATCATTTCGCGATCATGCGCCTCAGCCACTTCGCACACCTCCCTTAAAAAATGATACACTTGTATCGCCGATTTCCTGGTTACCCCGACGTGTTCGGCGGCTGTTGTTACTTTCATCTTTTCGAAAAAATACATGATTAGCCTCAGGGTATCCAGAAAACTGACGCGACTGCGTTCAAAAAAAGTATTTTTTAAAGGATTTGCCGAACGGTTGCAATTGTTCCTACGACAACGCCAACGGAAGCCCAGTTTATAACTGGTCTTCGATTCCTTAATCATGGTGCTTCTGCAACTTTGACAGCGTATTGTCCGAGTTGGAATCAGCAACCAATCCTCAGCTGCTCTTTGGGCAGTCTCCTCGTTAGAAATCATAACCATGAAAGTTATGAAATTAAATTTTCTAGCAAGAAGTAGCTCTCTAGGACTCATTGGCATTGTCGTTGAAAACAGAAAGCAACAAGCAAGAAATAAAAAATAGAACGATACCGCCAAACTCGTTACGATCCGATCACGTGCACACTTCACAAACACTGATGACTGACTGACTAATGCGCAGATGCGCAGGAAACTGCCACATATGGTCACAATGAATACTATCTCAATATTCCTACGCCAGGAAAACAATACACTTATTCTAAGAAAAAAGGCAAACTATAACGGCGTCTTTGACTCGGCTTATCTTTAGTTCGCAGTTCTTTATAGACTACAGTTACTCTCATCCCTATGTGAAAACAATAGACTCCTATCCTGCGCATGAGTGCGACAAAGAGATAAGATATCACTCTCTAGCTCCTATGATTTATCACCGAGTTCGGACAGACGAAAACATTCTACTATAGTATACGTCGCGTCACACGTTGTGGACGGTTTTTATTGTGATTTTGGTATTTCTTGTTAAATGTTGTTAGCGATAAATCAGAAATTATTGTACATAATGATGATTCCACCTTTTTTAAAGTCAAAGTCACGACAATGGGAAAAAATATTTATTATTAAATCTAAATATACCTGTCGTAATTTTGACCGTTCTAAGCCGGTAAGTAAGAAAGGAAAGGTGGAATGTATTGTTTGAAGAAATACATCAATGTTAATTATAAAAAAGTGGTGCTTTTTTTCGCGCGGCTATCAACCATACCTTGTTTTTCTAGTGCTATACACTATATAACTTTTTTCGTTACTCTGCATTAGAAAAACAAGGTTTGGTTAATGTCCGCGCGAAAAATATGCAACATTCTCCATACAAACTATGCATGACTCGCGCATCGTGTAGGGTGCCTTACGGACATAATTTTATGTCATACGCATGTTTTCCCTAGGACCATTATTTATAGAGATATCGATATGACAAACATCGTTATGACGCATATCTCGAAATCGGTGAGGTGCACGAGGAAAATGTATATGACCAAAAATGATGGCAAAGAGCAGCACTACACGATTCCGAGGTAAAAAGAAACAGTAAAAAAAAATATTTTCACGAAATTTTTCTAAGTCGCTGAAAGCGGTGGTATTGTAGGTAAGGGGGCAAAACACTTAGAAAATTTTTGACTAAATTTTTTTTTTTGAATTTTGATATTTTCACTTGCGCATCGTTTAGGGTGCCTTACGGCCATCATTTTATGTCATATGTATGTTTTCCCTAGGACCTTTATTTAGAGAGATATCGATATGACGAACATCGTTGTGACGCATATCTCGAAATCGGTGAGGTACACGAGGAAAATGTCTATGACCAAAAATGATGGCAAAGAGCAGCACTACACGATTCCGAGGTAAAAAGGAACAGTTAAAAAAAATTATTTTCACGAAATTTTTCTAAGTCGCTGAAAGCGGTGGTATTGTAGGTAAGGGGGCAAAACACTTAGAAAATTTTTGACTAAATTTTTTTTTTTTGAATTTTGATATTTTCACTTGCGCATCGTTTAGGGTGCCTTACGGCCATCATTTTATGTCATATGTATGTTTTCCCTAGGACCTTTATTTATAGAGATATCGATATGACGAACATCGTTGTGACGCATATCTCGAAATCGGTGAGGTGCACGAGGAAAATGTATATGACCAAAAATGATGGCAAAGAGCAGCACTACACGATTCCGAAATAAAAAGAAACAGTAAAAAAAAATATTTTCACGAAATTTTTCTAAGTCGCTGAAAGCGGTGGTATTGTAGGTAAGGGGGCAATACACTTAGAAAATTTTTGACTAATTTTTTTTTTTTGAATTTTGATATTTTCACTTGCGCATCGTTTAGGGTGCCTTACGGCCATCATTTTATGTCTTATGTATGTTTTCCCTAGGACCTTTATTTATAGAGATATCGATATGACGAACATCGTTGTGACGCATATCTCGAAATCGGTGAGGTGCACGAGGAAAATGTATATGACCAAAAATGATGGCAAAGAGCAGCACTACACGATTCCGAAATAAAAAGAAACAGTAAAAAAAAATATTTTTACGAAATTTTTCTAAGTCTTTTTTCACAAAAAAAAAAATTTTTTTTTTGGGCCCGCCCCCTTTTCTACACCCTAACGCTAACGTATGGCGGCCTCAAAAAGTTATAATTTTCGAATATTTTACAAGTGGGGGCTTCCGCCCCCTTATCGACACTCTGACCATTTTGTCGAAGGTCTGTCTCAACTAACGCCAAAACGCCACAGTTTGGAATGGAAGAAACGAAAATATGGCATAAACACCTACTTTAGGAAGATAGGTAAATATAAACTGTTGCAGGTTTTTTACGTACGACTTTTAATTTGAGTTGAGGCCAAATATGTAAACAAAGAAACGTCACTGTCAAAATGACATTTCAGTTGTTGTTTTTTTTTTTCATTGTTATATTTGAAACAAGGCAAACACAAAGGTGTGCTGATCACACAAATGTTAACCCTGGGCAGGGTTCGAACCCGCCTTCGGAGCCATAAATATCGCTATCGACGCTTTGAGTAATAAAAAATGTATAAATACTAGAGTAGGCGCGCAAACTGACTTTCTTGCAGCTATAAGTAGAGCTAATTCACTCAACACCAATTCAGTCTGTGCCACAGAGTACGATTGGTCTGTGCCAAGAGTAACCAGATTTTTACAAGCAGATGTGTCATTTCCGAATACCAACTTGTTATATGCACGTCACATATTTTTAAATTTTTATTGTACATGAAAATTCACATTACAAACTTATGGAAAATATATTTACAAAGGCAAGCTTATCTCTAACAAGAGATTTCTTCCAGCAAGGCCAAGATGATAAGGATAAATTTCATAGCAGTAACAGGTAGACCCTTGCGCAGAAATATAGCTCATGTTTATCAGACGAAAATTTAAAGAACTGTCAATTTATTTATAAACTGACTAACAACATCACAACCAATGAAAAAAAAACCCATTAAAATATTGGAAATGTGCATATTCTCTTTTATTTTATTCCCAAATACACATAATAGGTGCCTGCGCTTGAAAGTATGCAACATAGGCAGGATTCACTCGATAGGTTTACTTTTGGGCAAAGGCGACTGTACGTCTTCGGCATGTCGCATCTGAGCGCAAATATTTTTATCTATGACAACTGACACGCCCGCTCTCGTCAAGAGGTCGGGCACATATTTTGTTCGAGCTAGCGTCTCTAGTATTTATACATTATTACTCAAAGTATCGACAGAATACTTATACTTTCTGTGAAAAAATATCTAGCTGATGGTTAAAACAGAATAAAAATCGGTTGTGTGGTTTAGGAGTAAACAGATATACAGACAGAAAGACGCGGAGAGCGACTTTGTTTGGTTAGTGACACGATTATGAAAGTATTTCATAAAGAGATTTGTTTGCCTAGAAGAGCGTATGAAAAGATCGCAAAGAACGACGACGCAATATTTTTCAAATATTTTTTATTGATTGATCAAAATTTGTTCATTGTTGTTAATTTGAGTTTTTCATGTGTCTGCCCCTACACCAAATTTATACAAATATTATCTGTGGATAATACGTTTAGATGAAAATGTTTAGACGTATAGTTGGCGATTTAAGTAGAGGTAGAAACAATGGCTTGCTTTTCTTTCATGCTGGCAGACGAGGAATAATTGGTAGCATGTTTGCTAGGCTGCTAGCATAACCTAAAATAAAACCTAGGTCCCTTTTATGAATTACTATTTCACTAGCAATGTATGAGCCTGTAAACCTATCTTAAAATTGGTTGTGTTTTACTTATAGTTTTGGGCTTGCTATATGTTCCTTTAGTAATATTTGGTGGTCTTAGTAGTGAAAATGGTGGTCTTAGTAGTGGAAAACCACGAGTAAAAACTATTGTGAAAGTGCTAATCTACATCCTTTTGTGAGCCATCGAATTGGCCCGCAAATTGTTCCTGCAAGGCACGGAGAACCGCGACTCTCTGTTCCTGCTACTAAGTTCCATGAAAATCATGATGAAACTTATTTTCTCCATGATGTCTATGCTATTGTGAGTGACGATGAAATAATGCCGCGCGCGACACCGACTAGGCCCGCCCGTGGCCCGCCGAACGCGACAGTTGATGGGGAAGGCTTTATCCTAGTCCAAAACAGGAAGCGCCGCTCCAGACGCAGCCGCAATCTGCGTGGCACAGGCCCCGCCGGTGAGAGCAGCCTGAAAGCTGCCGCTACCACCGTTCAGTCATACATTTCCAGGATTGACGTGAAAATGACCTGCCAGGAAGTTGAATGTCATATCCTGGAAAAGCTGAAGAAAAATCCGCCGTCTGGTATAAAAGAGGCGAATGTACGGATCGAAGTTTTGGAGTCAGAAAGACCCAAGGAGTTCCTTTCCTTCAAACTTCGTGTACCGGCGGACCTCAAGACGATGTTCCTGGTCAAAGATTACTGGCCGGAGGGCATTGTTTACCGACGCTACAGGGAAGCGAGAACTAAGAAGAAAATCCCTAGCTAGGTTAGATTATATTTAGTGCGTTTTTTATATTACATTATGTATTTCTAGTTGTAAGGTATTTATAGATATGGGTTTTTTGTAAGCCTGAAATAAAGATTATTATTATTATTATTATTATTATAATTATAATAACTTAAATATTGAACTCAGAGTTAGAGACGTTCTACTAATTTTAATCTACTTGTTCTACTGTTTATTCTAATCCATTTCACTGTATCAATACTACACTAAATAAGTATTGCCAATGTGAACAACGCTGATGGATAGCGACGTATAAATCTAACATAGTGTGGCAAAGGCTTCTTAAAGTGGTTCCAATCTCGCATATTACTGTATTTCAATTTCAATTCGTATCGCCGTAATCGTGGCGACTGCCTTACCTGTAATACCGTCATTTAAAGAGAAAAAAATTCCGAATGTTCCCAAAAGTTCAACTTCTCAATCCGACCCAAAAACAAAAGAAATTATTCCAGAAAGTAAGGTCGAACTTAATATCTAACTGAAATTCATCAAACCCTATGATGGGGTCAGAAAAAACTAAATGCATTTATTTCTAACTGTCAAAGTGCGTACTGTTGGGATTTTGTGGCTAGTTGGCCACAAAATCCCAACAGTCATTACTAATCAAATTTATATTCAGCCAATTAGATGATAAAGCTAAAGCTAATTGCAACATCAAAAAGTTTAACTCTTTTGAACAATTCATTGAATTCGTAAAGCAACAGTTTGGCGAAAGAAAACACTACCCTCATCTACTCAGTGAATTGCAAGAATGCAGACAAAATTCTAATGAAACCGTCAATCAATATGTCCTACGCATTGAGACATGCCTCGCCAAATTGCTCACTGAGATAAATATTTCCATTCCAACCAGACGTAAGACTGAACTAGCCGGAAGGGTAGCTGCAATGGAAGAGCATAATGCAAGAGCATTACGTACCTTCATGGTCGGACTTCACCCAAGGCTATCCCAAATTGTCAGATGTCGTTCTCCCGAGTTTCTCAACACTGCAACTAATTTTGCAGTCGCAGAAGAATTTTTTTAGCCAATCTGAACAAGACTCCATACCAGCCGTCTTCCAAACCTCAATTCAACACTGGGTTCAGGCCTCCCCGTCGTGATTACCAAACGAAGCCTCAACCGTATCCTTCTCAAAACCGTTCTGAAACTCCTAAACATCGTGAGGTGCCTGTTTGCCGATATTGCAAAAATCCAGGGCACACGATTGATAACTGCCGTAAAAGACAGTACAACAATAGCCGTTACCAGAACCAAGCTTCTACATCACAAGGTCGACCAAGCCATGCGGTGACCTCCTTCACGAATCTGAGTCAACGCTGTAAATCAGCTTCAAGAAGATCAGGGAGTCGATATGGTCGAATATCATTTAAACGAAGACCAGTCTCGCTGAAGTGTCACACGAGACGCTCTGGTCCTAAAACCAACACTAACTCCGCTGTATCCTCTGTATCCACTGTATCCTCTGAATCCGCTATATCCTCTGTACCCTTTACTACTATATGAGACCCAGTGTATCCACTGTAGCCCCTGTATCTACGAAATCCTCTGTATTACCTGTCTCTACAAAATCTGTTGCGGCTAGTTAATCCGCTGTATTCACTGAATCCACTATACCCGATGTATCCGCTCCTTCATCAGTTTCCTTTGTACCTACTAAATCACCAATAAAATGAACCAAAGTTATAAAGAAGTATACGAAATTAATTCTAATCGCGGGAATATATGTTTACCCCATGTTCTCCTTGCAACCTCTGTATCTTCTAAACCACTTTCATTCCTAGTCGATAGTGGCTCATATATCTGCCTCATAAAGAAAACTTCGATTCAAGAATTGCCCAAATTAGGAGAATATATAATAAAACTTAAAGGCATCGACCTCGGTGATAAATTTACTAAAACCTTAGGTGATATCGACCTATGTTTCTTACCAGGTCCAAATTCTATTTCATACCATTTCCATGTTGTTGAAAACATCAGCCTTGAACACGATGGAATAATTGGTACAAACTTTCTTAAGGATAAAGGTTGTAACCTCAACTACCAAACAGCCACATTAAAGGCTGACAAACATAAAATTACACTCGCTTTTACTGAACCCAGTTACACTGTTCAACCACGAACCGAAACAGTTATCGAATGCACTGTAACCAAGATAAACCTGAAGAAAGGTATCATTATTGATCAAACCCTCTCTGATTCTCTTCTAGTAGCCAATTGTATAGTGAGGGTAAAAGAAAATGGCCGAGTAAACATCACCGTCATCAACACCTCAGAAGATCCTATTCATATTCATTCAGATTGTAAACTGCGCCTGGATCCTTTATAAAAAATCCTCTCTGTTCCTGTTACCACACCCATTCATAACATAGGTCCTCGCACTCAGAAGGTGTTCGTATAACACATTTAAATGAAGAGGAGACATGAGCTCTTCTCGAAATCTCTGCTCACTTTTCTGATATTTTTCACTTATCTGGTGAAAACTTATCATAAAGAGATGCAATTAGTCACGAAATCCAAACTTCCAGCTCTATACCAGTTCAATCCAAATCCTATAGATTACAAGAGTTCCACAAGAAGGAAGTCCAATCTCAAGTCAACAAGTTGTTAGATGACGGCATTGTTAAACCTTCTATTTCACCTTGGTCGTCGCCTATATGGATAGTTCCGAAGAAAGTCGATGCTTCTGGTCAACGCAAATGGCGTGTAGTAATTGACTACCGCAAATTAAATGACATTTCTAATGGCGATGTCTATCCCATGCCACAAATCCCAAAAATGTTAGACCAGCTACGTAATAGCAAATATTTCTCAACTTTGGATCTTGCCTCTGGATTCCATCAAATACCAATGAACTCAAATGAATTCAAAGTGCCCTTCAAGAATGCATTCACCATTCCTGAAGGGCACTTTGAATTCACAAGAATGCCGTTTGGGTTGAATAACGCCCCTTTAACCTTTCTACGCCTAATGAATAAGGCTCTTGCTGGGTTACAAGGATTCAAATGCTTTGAATATCTCGATGACATTGTTATCTACTCATATGATCTAAAAACATACATTCAAAACACTACCTCTGTATTCGAACTCTGAATTCGGTTATGTCAGTTTAACTTCAAACTCCAGCCCGACAAATGCGAATTTCTACATAAAGAAGTGGCCTATTTAGATCACATAATCTCTGACGAGGGCGTAAAAGCCGATCCAAAGAAAATCAAACCCGTCTCAGAATTCCCAATACCACGATGTCCAAAGGATGTTTTCTCTAAAACAACTAAACCCATGACTTCACTTTTAAAAAAGGATTTCCCATTTATTTGTTGTAAAGAAAGAAAGAAAGAAAGAAACATTTATTATAAAGACAGTGAACACACTACAATTAAAACAAAGAAACAAAACACAGAGATAAATAGTTGCATTGACACATGATATAAAATGAAAGGACAGTCGTGGTGTGTCACTGTCATTATAAATGGCGTCTGACTCAGCATTATGTTGAAGGCCAGGCCTTCAACGCTGATTTTCAGTCAGCGCCAAATAACGAACAACAGCTAGCTTTCGAAACCCTAAAGACCAGACTTATCACTGCTCCAGTATTAGCTTACCCAGATTTTACGAAACCATTCATATTGACTTGTGACGCAAGCAATTTCGCAATCTTCCTCAAAGTAATTTTTGTTTAAAGTACTCTTTAGGATTTTCCAACTATTTTTTATTCTGACCTGGCCACCAATCTGGGACTGCTTTGGTCCACCGTCCATCTTCCCGTCTGGCCAAGTGTCCCGCCTATCTCCACTTCGATCTCGTCATCCATTTGCCTCGACCTTAGTTTTCTGTCGTTTTCTTAATTTCGACGTTTGGCACACGGTCAACGAGAGAGATACCCAACATGGAACTCTCCATCGCTCTTTGTGCTACTTTTTTAATATGCACATTATGCTTTGTGAGCGTCTATGTTTCGGCTCCATCGGGATGGGCATGACACATTGGTTATACACCTTGTCTTCAGGTATGTTCATCCTGAGACCGACTCTTAGGGAAGCTTCATGCAATTCAGCGAGCATATGTTTTAGATCTGAGACGCAACGAGAAGGAGGTCATCCGCAAACCTGAGCTGCGACATGCGTGCCCCGTTAATGTTGACGCCTCTCACTCCAATCCAACGTCTTCATAATGTCCTCCAGAACGTTGGTGAATAGTTTGGGTGAGAGAGTGTCCCCCTGTCGGGCACCCATATTTTACATTTTACTGCCAATAAATTCGAAATGACTGCCAGAATGGGTAAATGATCACCAAATTGTGTTTGGATAAATGATCACCAAACTTCTTATGTTTAGTGTACTTAAGTTTATGTTTTAAGTATTATTTGTTGTTCTTACATTTTCAACCTAACACGAAGGATAAAGGGGGCTTCGCTCACCCCCTTTACCATTCAGTATTTTGCACTGATATTTTCTGCAACTTTTGGTGATAATTTACCAATTTTGGTAAGAAAAAAATATTTTGGTGATCATTTAAATTGTTCTCTTGTTTTTCAATAAATTTAAGTTATGAAAAAGGAAATGACTTTCGCTTTGGAATGAAATAAAACAAATTATACACTACTTACTAATGACAGGTAATTTTAATTTGTTAGGAGTGATACATATAAAAATAATAGTGACCCAAACGTTGCTTAAGAGGCTAAAATTAACTTAGTGTATAATTGAAATTATTATACAATAAGTGCAGTTGTAATATGGTCTGACTTTTGACGGTCTGCCTCTCTTCCTTTTTTGTCCGAGGGGAATGTTCTTGGCTTCAACTGGAGGTACGGCGTACTTCAAGCGTGTGGAAAGGCCTATTATATAACTTTCCATTTATTGAAAAAATGCTCTTTAAACTCATTAAATTTTTCAGGTGGGTTTTCATATACTGTGCATTCCTTAGCTTTTGCAGCTGGTACTCGATAGTGCGTCACATTTTCATTATTATCAATCGATATAATAACAATCTCTTTTTGCAGTTTCGCACAATTATATGAATCTGTCCAGGCTTTCAAACTTATTTCCGGCAATTTCGCAAAATATTTTTCAGCTGGGTTCTGTGTATACTTTAAGGACCACCCGTTCACCATTTCTTTAGCAAGGATTAAGAATCGAGAAAGCTGTAAACGTTCTCAAAGAGTGTTGCTGTCTTTAATAACCTTATTAAAAGCTTCGAGAGCATTATTCGTCGAAGGCGAAGATGGCGCTGCACTAAGATACCAATTTTGGCTTTGTAAGAGCCACTGATCTTTAAAGTTCTCAATAAAACTTGTTTCATGTTCATATTTCTGTGAAAAGTATTCAGTAGCTTTGTTGAAAGCATCTTGGTTGGTTAAGGAATGTAGAGTATCAATATCTGCCAAAATTTGTATCCGAGTAGCTTTCTCTACAAGGCTTTCAACTTTAGACTGCATATTTTTTTGGCGTGTGCCCAGCACATACGCACCTTGGTATATTAAAAATTTTCATTAAAAGCGTTTTGAATAATTTTTGCATCGTCAGCAACCTAAATAGTCGGCTTGAAAGCCCTGCCGAACAGTAGCTGTACCTATATTATCTGTCATGTTTTTGAAAACTACCTTAAAATCATCCTTTTGCTTTGAGGTAGAAACAGCCAAGCACAAAGCATGGAACTTTCTTTGCTTATCTGTAGTTCCTACAATAAGGACAGGATAACTTCGCCAAATTAGTTTATAGGTTGCGTCTGCATGTAAGATAGTTACCTCTTGTGCTAGCTCCAGCAGGTATTTATTTGATAGAAAAACGAAAAGTTGCCTCTCCTTCTGAAATCTCATATGCTGTCACAAATGGTTCATGGGATTCTTCTGGTAATGATGAATTATTTTGAAGCCATCACTCTAATTCTCCTAAATTAATCGTATGATTGCCATATAAAGCACAGCGACGATCGCTGAGGTAATTTTTTAATTGGGACATCTTTGGCAATTTGCGACCTTCAACTTTAGAAAGGGCAGTCATTATAGCTTTTGGCTTGATCAAACAGTTTATTTATTTTTTCTTTTACTGTTTCAGATAATCCACGTTCAGTGGACTCTTTGCTGTCGTGGTCATGATCATCTTCAGTTTGGTACAAAAATACAGCATCTTACAAATAATCATAAAGAATATACCTTTTAGCTAAGCATTGAAGGCCACGTTTTTTAACTTTATTACATTTGTAATATATTTTCTTGCCTTGTTCCGATACATTTTAATAACGAACAGACTAATTTTTTTCTTCCTCTAATGCTGTTTCAGCTAGTCTACTACTGTAAAATTTCTTCCAGAATACCCAAGATTGGTACACACGTTTCTTTTTCATCGCGACGTTTTGTTCTTCACTACTTTCTCTGTCGCTCTCAGATTGAAGCAATGGCACCACAGATTTATTTATTTGCAATGTTCCTGATGAATTGTGATCAATAACGACGTTTTCCTCCTTGATAGTGAGAAACGAGAACAAATATGGCTTAAATAATTAACAGTCACACCTAAATATTGATAACAATGCACTCGCACACGTAATAAACCAAATGAATGAATTCGAGACGTCGTCACTCGGCCAAATCATTTGATTGCTTGCGCGTCGCGCGCTTTAAGCTCCGCCTCTTTTAATGAAAATCTACCTCTCTTTTCAATCGTTTTGGATTCGGGTGTCTCCGCTCCCTACGAGCTGCCGAACTATTTATCTAACTGCCCATTCCATAATTTTTACTTGCCATTTATTTATTAGACTGCTTACGTATTTTTAGTAGTTACCTACTGACATTGTAAGACGAAATAACCGACCAATTGTTTTTTTAATACTGTCTATGTTCTACTGTCGCACAAATTTACCAACCGCCGGTAAAAAAATAACTGCCCATTATTTTTTAACTGATCATAACCTCTTGAATGTTTAAATAACAGTTCAAAAAATTTGTTCCCATTTATCTGCCCTTTCATTGCCTAGGACTAGGATATCACAATGAGAAGGCACCCAAGCAAATACACGAAGACCTTTTTTTCACACTCCAAGGAGAGATTTCTTATTTCCGACAAAGGGTAGGCCCCACTCCGACAAAGGGTAGGCAACACTTAAAATTTACGCATCACAACATGCAGGGGCTACCTGGCAAAGAACTTGTATTGGAATTATTTCTTAATAATTCTGACACCGATGTTATTTGTATTACAGAACACTGGTTAAAGGAAAATATGATGTCTTTTAACATAAATAATTACAAAAACCTCATTACAAAATTGTCATTTGTTACAATAGAAAGACTTCTGATAGAGGTGGTTCTTTAACCTCTGAGATGCCGAGTGACGTATCCGTCCGGACCCCCCTTGCGTGCCGTGGGTCGTATCCGTCCTAAATCGGATCAGGTTACATTTTGAACGTTATGCTAACATAGACTGTATTTCAAGGACATAGGGTAACCCATACACGGAACTGAATGAGATACTTTACCATAGACAATACTTGAACGACAAACCATTCACTCATAATGAACTAAACATGCATTCAAATTCACACCGTTAGAGAGCTTTGTTGTGACGTGGAAAAGTGCTCATATTCTTCCACATAATCTGTGAAAACGTAAGTAACTTTTGATTTTACTTGTTTATTATATTGTTTATAGATTTAGCATATCAAATATCTAAAATAAGTTCACATTTTCCAATAAACTTCGATCAGAACTTTCACTTGACTTTAGCTTTTTGCAAGTGCAACTTGTGAAGTATTCCAGAGCTCCTGTGCAATGTTTTCAATTTGCATCACATTTACTTTCTTTGAAGTAAATTTTATGTATTTTGCAAATATCCATCCATTTTTTACGATAAATCTCCGGTTTATTTACAAAATGCAATATTTATCGAGCAGTACTCAAATCATACGCACACAGATGAAAAACAAAATGGCCGACGCTCATGTATGTACACGATGTCTGTCACGCTGATATACAGTATGTTTTGTTTTTTCAAAAGCTTTTATGTGCCGAGGGCCGTATCCGTCCGCAAAGAAGCATCGACTACTTTATTATTATTTTAATGATTTTATTTGACTTACTGTGCGAACTGTCTTTCGTTAGTATTTCCAACTCTTGCAAGTTAATTTGACTTCAGTACCTACTTTGCCTATTTAGATTCGGTGACAATGCAATAAAATATGGTACCTACTCCAAATGTGATGCTGTAGCCATATTACATAGGTACCTAATATAATTTTTGTTCCCATTTTATGAATTTGTTATTTCAGCATGGACGTGCCATCGGCTACGCCTTCATGGTCTGGACGCGGACAGTCCATGATTGTTGGGATGCCTGTCCAAAGAACACCTCAAGGCTCCCTGATAGTGAGGGAAGGTGATGGTGGTGTTCTATTGGAAAGAACAACCTCAGGACGACTACGGGTATGTAAAATATTATAGATATATAATATATATAAATATATAATATATAAAAGTAATTAAAATAATTTACAAAAGACAGAAAGAAAAAAAAAGGAAAAAACAGAAAAAATAATTATATAAAAAATAAATATTTAAATAAATTATGCATTTAGAAATAACTTATTATTCACAACATATATATTCAGGAAAAATATTTTAAATTTATCATAATACAGGGATCTTGTGAAATTCTTATGGGAACAATGTTCTAAATATTTATTTCCTTTTTATTTGTATTTTTTTTGTCATAGCATTGGCGGCCTGACGAGTTACATGTCCAAGACATGGAAGTTGTAGACCATGAGCCTGGTTCGCGCCGCAGCCTCTTTCCCGCCGATCATGAAGTTGACCAAGTGATTACAATATATTTGTTTATTATATATTTATAAGTACACTATATTATAAATACAATATATTTTTATATATAGTATGTAATTGAATTTACGTTTGACTAAAAAGTTTAAAAAAGTTGTATTATTATTCATTATCAATTTTCTATTTGTCAGCGTTACCTAAGCGGAGATTATCAAGAAGGAATATATTTGAGTAAGTGATTAAAGCAGGCTTAAGGTTTTCATGGCGATGACAGGTTGATATCTAATTTACTAATTTGCTATTGGATTGGACTAACTTAAAAACGAATATAATGTTATTAAAAGTTCAAAGCACGCATGCTAGTTCTAATAGTTCACATATCACACTAACGTCTTGATAGGCAATGATGGGTTGCTTGGTGTTATTAAGTTTACTCGTTTTTTGTTTAGATTTTTCCTCGTCTCGGAAAATCTCAGAAGTCACGTGGGGTTTTATTTTTATTTGCATTTGTGGTTTGTTTGTGTGCATATAAATTGCATGGATAATAATTTTCCTAACAACTGTGGTGCATGTGCCTCTGAATTGTTTCCTAACCATAATGGAGAGAAAAACTGTATCTGCAATTAGGAGCGTCAAAGTAACGCGCAACGTCAGCAGGGAACCAACAAGTCAATGGTCCTCTGCAGAGGTGGTGCCGCTTTGGCGCTCATAGCGGGAGAAATGGTTAGTTTTTCTCGCAATAACTTTTCCGCAATCCCCGAGCAGTAGGATTTCCAGTGTGCTTGACACAGTACCTTTTGTTGTTCAACTAAGTGGTACTTGTTATTATAGGATGAAGATCTTCTCGACCGTTCTCTCGCCGAAAACCTTGCTGTCGATTCAGGCAGCGAGGTAGAAGACGATGAACCACTTTTCACTGAAGAAGATCTTCAAGAAATGTTAGGAGAAAATCTTCAAAACATCTTAGAAGACGATGACGACCGACCTGGTAGGGATAGTAGAAGAGCCGAGAGACTTTTCATGGTCCGAAGATTACAGTACATTCCCCTAGGACCAGCCCCTGATGGAAACTATAGTAGAAGAAACAAATAAATATGCGTGGGATGCTATTGCACCTTCCTACGAATCTGAAGCAGGCCTTCCACCTCACTCAATGAAGCACGATTGGGTGGATACCTCTGTAGCTGAATTATATAGATGTGAGGGGACGGCTTGATGAATATTGGAGCACGGGAATTATTGAGATGCCCAATTTCCGGCGATTAATGTCGAGAAACCGATTTTTAAATTTGATCCAACATTTGCACTTTGTGGACAATCGACTTATCACTGAACGCGGAAATAAACTTAGTAAAATCAAACCAGTTCTGGATTATATGAATAAAAAGTTTAAAGCCATCTCATTTTGAAAACAGGTAAGGGAAAGGTAATGGTGTAGTATATTTTTAGAACCGGCTCATGAAGCCCTTTAATTTGATACCCACACGATAGGTTTCAGAAAAAAAAAAAACATGCTTAAAATTAATGACGTCATAACTCCCCCAAGGGGAAAATCGAGAAAAGCTCTCGACAAAAGAATTCCTTTTATTCAAGGGACACGTGTGCCAAGTTTTCGCTTAATCGCTTGAAAACTGTGGCCCCTAGACCGGAACTGACAGACACGAGACATAGAGACAGACGAAAACAAAATCGACTTCCTATCTTGTCGAAATGGAGCCCTTCGCTCGCTCGGTCAATAAATTATGACTATTCACAGTATCTAACAGTCTAGATCCATATGAATGCGTCAGAAATACCGCATCCAAAAGACTGGTGATGCGCCTAAAAATAAAAAGGTTTAGGTAATATAGACAAAATGTTGTTGATTTCAGAAAAAATATTTACAGATGGAGTCTTAAAATACACAGAAATAATACATTATTTTATTTACAATGGCTGCGACCATGGAGATCTCATTACAATGAGATGGAAGTTGAAATGGAATGAACACCGCCATACTCATCACTTCTCTCCTCTCTGAGACATGAATAACCAGACACCCTTAAAAGGGCCCCCGGGACCATCCATGTCTCAGAGAGAACAACAGAAAATGGTTTATGTTTATTCAACAAATAAATTAAATGGGATTTTTATTTACAAGGCTTCTGCAATTCCATTGCAGAATGGCCTGGGAAGCCATTTTAGAAAGTGTTGGTGATGATATTAATTAGAGGTCAACGTCGTACGATTGGGCTTGAGAAGGAGGGAGTATCGAGGTTAACGCTTTAATTAAAGCAGTTATTAATTCTAAAACATTATCGTTCGCAAGGAAGAAGAAGCATCTTGTAAAGCACACCCATTTGCCTTTGAAGAGGATGGATCCTCTATTATAGACCTGACTGCTTCCCTATCATATCGTTTAATAAACTTAACCTGGCTTAACTGCTCTTCGCCTGGTTGCTGTTGTTGCTGTTTCAAGCCTTTCCCCAAACAAGGCCGCCAGGTGCAGTACAATCTCTTTCCGCAGCCTGAACCGCTTTCTAAAATATTCATCTTCGTAACGATCAAAGCAGTTCCATATTTGAACTAGGTGACGACGACGGCGCCTTGGGACGGGAACTTCTTCATCGGAAATCAAAGATAACGACGAAAGAGAAGAAGAAAACATTTTACACGGCTTGAACTTAAAATTTAAGATTACCCCTAACCACTCTCAAATTTGACCCATCTCAAACCTTTAATAACAGCTGTGAAATATGGGAGTAGGGCTGGTGCATACCAATAACTACTTTAAGTATGGTTTAAGCAAACGCTCAAGGTGACTTTAGTCCAATTTTGAGTGTTCACTCAAAGCCGAGCCGTGCAAGCGTTTTCGTCATTTTAGAGGACCCGAATGTTTTAAGCGTGTGATTTTTTTTTTGAGAGTGCGGCCATGCATTCGGCTGTAAGTAAGTGAGTTTTCAAGTTCATCGTGACTCATATGTCCAGTTATCTTATTTGTTTTATTTTTACAATTACTTATGAATCTAAACACATATGCGTAAATTCTTTTTAATTTTGATGAACTTGAATATTTTTCAAAGTTACCTAATGAAATTATTATTGTCAGGTGCTAAATAGGTATTAAGTGCCTTCAATTCTGGTGAATTGGTGACTTGTGTGTCGGGAATTAGAGGCCATTGCGACTCATTATCTTTTAAAAAATGAGGGCCTTCCCACCACAAAGAAGAATCTTTAAGTCTACTGGGGTCTACACCCCGTGAAGCCATGTCTGCTGGATTGTCACCAGTCGGTACATGTCTCCACGAATCATGAGAAGTTAGTTCGCGAATTTCGATGATACGATTCCAAAAAAAGGTTTTGTACACTTTTGGTTGTGTTCTTATCCAACCTAGAGTGATGGTGGAGTCAGACCAGAACACTTTAATTTCTACAGATTTTCTTAGTGATTTACAGACCTCATGAGCAAGTCGAGCACCTAATAAAGCCGCGCATAGCTCAAGACGCGGAACGGTAAGATTTTTAAGGGGCGCGACTCGTGTCTTCGCACGAAGAAGCTGAATATGTTTACGTGATCGGAGCTGTCCACTTGTACACACCGCTGTGTAACTTATCTTAGTTCGCATTCATAGTATAATAATTACATAATAGAATAATCGTTTTGGTTAAAAAGGTGTAGGTACACTTACACATTCCACGTACATTTGTTATTAGCCTACTGAAGAGGATATTTTCTGCTTACGATTCCAGGTGCTGGAACGTTCGATGCGCACGAAGCAATATACCTACCTTACCTGTGCTGTGTGTCATCATCATTGCTTGCTTTGTGCCTTCTACTCTTCGCTTACATAATTTGCTGTTGTTTGAACTGTTTCCGAGTCAACTGGATATCTGCTTGTTTGGGTTTGATGCACATAATTATCTTACTTAACTTGTTGATTTTCTCGAACGTTAATCTGAATCAGTGGCTAGTATACCTAACTAAATATTTACAACCTACTTACCAATACAGATTTGATTGATTTTCCCATACGATGTCTACTAATCCTCCTGATCCAATACCTTGTAGTGTTATGCTACTTACGTGCTATTTTCTTGAATGTCTTAAAAATTCCAAGGCTGCAGCTGCTTTCGAGAAACTTAAAGAAGCTTTGGTAACTGCTCCTGTCCTTGCTTGCCCTATTACGCTGGATACTTGGTGAGCTGTACTGTCTGATATTTGGTATCATCTTTATTTTCACAGGACCATGTAACGTTTTAAACCATAAGAACACATTTACAAATCATTTTCGCTCTGCATTTTCATGCTATCAGCTCTTGTAAATCGATAGGGAAGGGGTTTACCTTTGGTGACCTTGTTTTTGGCTTTCTCCGAAACTCTGCAATCTCGGGCTTCGTGCGCGCTGGTGCGCTACCCTTTTTCCTTTTGCTGTTATGTAATTTACTGCATGGTTTTCTCATTGTTTACCGTATTACGAGCCTGAAACTAAACTTTGACATCTGTTGATCCCGTTGTAGAAATCCTCTTCACCTTTTCTGCGCCTTGTCTCTTTCTCTTTGATGTGCTTTCTCTTTCACTCTTAGATCTTTATCTATTCATCCTTTTCACATTTTCCAAATTCTAAAACAAAACTTCATCTAGTTTTTCAACTCATCTGGATTATACATTTAACTTAAAAACTCAAACTCAAACTCAAAAGTACTTTATTACTGTAGATATTTACATATTCTTAGCAACCTTCATTTTTTGCCTCTTCTCTACATTGGACCACTGTGGGAGAAGAAGGGCGTAGAAACTCCCACAGATTGATTTTTAGATCTCTTTTAAAAATAGGTTGTGCTTAACTAATACAATTATGATTTATTTTTATTTAATAAGCTGGAATAAATAATTACAAAATTATTAACAGCAAGGTCTGTGTTGAGCCAGATTAACCCCATACAGTCCTGTCATTTAAGTAATCTTGAACATTGTAATATCCCTTTTTCGACAAAGTCGCTTTAACATGCTTTTTAAATTGCTCACATGGCAATTTCAAAATCTCCAGAGGTATCTTATTGTAGTAGAGAATGAACTGACCCTTGAAAGAATTGCTAACCTTCGCGAGTCTAAAACGGGGCACACATAGTCTGTGATTATTTCTTAGGTTAACATTACAGTTATCGCTAAGTTTGGAAAATGTTGTAAGGTTCTTGCGTACATACATTATATTTTCGAAAATAAATTGACTAGCTACTGTTAGTATGTCAATTTCGTTAAAAAGCTCTCTTAAGGAGTCTGTTCGTTTTAAATTATAAATTGCTCGAATAGCTCTTTTCTGTAAAATAAAAATAGTTTGAATATCCGCTGCTTTCCCCCACAACAAGATACCATAGGACATCACACTATGAAAGTAACTAAAATATACTAGCCTAGATGTAGCCACATCCGTGCTTTGTCTGATGATTACTTCACTTCACTTCACTTCACTTCACTTCTAAAACACTTGACTCTACACTTAACTATTTATTTATATAAATAGTTGACTTAACTATAACAATGGAAAGGGTTATTAAGTACGAATTCCTTTTCCAAATTCTAAAACAAAACTTCATCTAGTTTTTCAACTCATCTGGATTATATTTAGGTCTACATTTAACTTACATTACTTCACTTCACTTCACTTCACTTCACTTCTATAATACTTGACTCTACACTTAACTATAACAATGACTCCACCTTCAACTGCAAATGACTCTCCATCACTTGACCTTCCTGCTGATCCGACTGTCATGGAACCTCCTCTTGTTTCTCAAACTTCTGTCCTGAAGGTGATACGAATCTTTATATAAAATTTTTGCATGTAAGTAGCATATCTTAACTTCTAATTTGTATATATGTATATTCTTCATTTCAGACACATCTCGTTGGTGATGTGGCTGATCTCTGGCTTCGAGCTCTACCGCTCTGTTGTATATATGTATATTCTTCATTTCAGACACATCTCGTTGGCGATGTGGCTGATCTCTGGCTTCGAGCTCTACCGCTCTGTTTTTTTATATATGTATATTCTTCATTTCAGACACATCTCGTTGGCGATGTGGCTGATCTCTGGCTTCGAGCTCTACCGCTCTGGCCGGTTTAATCTTAAGGCAAAGCGACTAAAGCTACCTTAGGATTAATTTGTTTCTCTTTACCTCTACTTATTTTTTTTTTCCACGCAGGAGCGGATGACAACTCCTTAAGTAAGCCTGAATGTCGTTTTGAAAACACACTTTTAGAGTGGTAGTCATTGAATGTGAACTCTACCCTTACCTGAATGAAGATGATGAATGTAAGAGATGGTATATCTGATTTTGCCTGGTGATGTCTGTTTCTGCAAAGCTGTGTTTTTCTGGTTTATTTTTGTACATATCAAAATTTTTGCTGAGTCAAAAAATTTTCCAGGGTCGGGGGGAAAATGTAGTGTTATGCTACTTACGTGCTATTTTCTTGAATGTCTTAAAAATTCCAAGGCTGCAGCTGCTTTCGAGAAACTTAAAGAAGCTTTGGTAACTGCTCCTGTCCTTGCTTGCCCTATTACGCTGGATACTTGGTGAGCTGTACTGTCTGATATTTGGTATCATCTTTATTTTCACAGGACCCTGTAACGTTTTAAACCATAAGAACACATTTACAAATCATTTTCGCTCTGCATTTTCATGCTATCAGCTCTTGTAAATCGATAGGGAAGGGGTTTACCTTTGGTGACCTTGTTTTTGGCTTTCTCCGAAACTCTGCAATCTCGGGCTTCGTGCGCGCTGGTGCGCTACCCTTTTTCCTTTTGCTGTTATGTAATTTACTGCATGGTTTTCTCATTGTTTACCGTATTACGAGCCTGAAACTAAACTTTGACATCTGTTGATGCCGTTGTTTATCTGGTTGTCATGGCAATGTCCATTCAAACTCGTTAGCGGTCTGATATGTTTGTTTCAATACTTTTACAAAAATACTCTTTCTCTCTTGGCCACTCACAAAAATTACGTTTAATTTAAATAATTTTTAGAACTCTCCAAAAAGGGTATAAAAGCGGAACATTTCTGAAATTCTGCAGTCTCACGTCAGCTTCTGAACTGGAAGTACCACTTAAAGGCCTTATCCCGGGGTCGCACTACCCCGGGATCCTGCGAGCCTTCAAACTCTCTCAATCCTTCAATCAATCCTTTCTACAACGGGATCCAGCGAGCCGTAGCTACAAGTACGCCGCTACCGTTCCTACAACGACGATTTCTACAACGGGATCCTGCGAGCTGTAACTACATGTACGCCGCTACCGTTCCTACAACGACGATTTCTACAACGAGATCCAGCGAGCCGTAGCTACCAGTACGCCGCTACTGTTCCTACAACGACGATTTCTACAACGGGATCCAGCGAGTTGTAGCTACAAGTACGCCGCTACCGTTCCTACAACGACGATTTCTACAACGGGATCCAGCGAGCCGTAGCTACAAGTACGCCGCTACCGTTCCTACAACGACGATTTCAACAACATCTACAACAACAAATACACCTGCATCCTGGTCATCGCCCCACCGGTCTACTTCTCTCCGTGTTCTCCGCTTCCTTCTTTCTATCCAGACATCTGTATTTTATAAAACCTGCATGTCTCATCTCATTCATCCTCATCTTCCTTTCATTTTTTTTAATTACTTCACTGTAAATAGCCAATAAACTGTCACTCTAAATTTTATCCTGGTTGTTGTTTTCTGTTAGGTTCTGGTTAGGTTCGTATCCTCACACGACAACCTGAGATGGACGCTTCCAAGGAAACTAAAGAATTATTCACGCAGCGTGGTTCAATTAGGGGTAGATTAACTAATTTTCAGAATCTTCTTTTACAATACCAAAAATGTAAAATTGAGAACATAACCGAATCTCAAATTGCTGAATTGAACTTGCAGTTAAAAAAATTGGAAGCGTTGTTTGAGGATTTTGACAAATGCCAACTCAATATAAATCTTAAACCCGACTAACAGCGGTTCTATTCTTGCATGGGAGACACTAAAACCTTAATAAAATCGCACCCTGCAATAAGGCAGTAAATAAATCCCATACTGATGACACTACTTGCTCTAATCCCGAAAATTTTAATATCGAATTACCGTTCATTAAACTTCCAATCTTTGATGGGAATTATTTTGCGTGGTTGGAATTTAGAGACACGTTCGAATCCCTGATCAATGAAAATGATTGCGTGCCTCATATAAACAAGTTTGATTTCTTACGCTCATCCTTAATTATTATTGGTAGCGCAGCTTTAGTCATAAAGGCTATTGAATTCACATCAGACAATTACTATGTAGCATGGGATCTATTGTGCCAAAGATACAATAACAAAAAAAACTTGATTAATAATCACCCAAAGGCGCTGTTTAAGATCGATCCTATTACAAAATAATCGTGTGCATCCGTTACTTAATCGACGTTGTTACAAAAAAACTGCGAGCACTATGTACTCTTGGTCGACCAGTCGACTAATAATACCTTAATAATACTCATGGTGTCCTCCAAATTAGATAAAGTCACGGGCACCAAATGAGAAGAACATAGGAACGATCTTTCAGACACGCCGCCTTTATCTAGCTTTATTGAATTTCTCCGTAATCGGGCTGACATTCTTGAGACCATGCAGGCTAACAGAGGCGAGAAAACTGAATATAAAAAACCCTAATATAATTATCATTACATATAATAAAACTAAGTTGATAAAATGTGCGTGCCCACAAAACTTAAAAAGGAGTCCCGGCACGATAAAGGGACTTATATAGTGTGATAGCCCTTTATCCCCCCTCGAACAAGAAAGTTCCCGTTTTAACCTAAAGGGCGTGTTTTTAAAGATATAAGGGCTTTTCCAACTTTTCATCTTGGAAATTAAGTGTAGTGGCGCCATCTGTTGTCGAGTATTTAAACTTCATTCAGAACAACGATTATTTGGGTTGCATTTCAAAAGGCGCTGCGGGCAATTGCAGTAATGGCGCGAAATTTTAAATTCCAATTTCAATAAAGTCTTAAATTACATTTGTTACTATGATAAATTTATTAAATTTTGTGTATTTATACAGCAGTTATTATATAACTTATATTTTGGAGTTAAAGCGACATAATTTTAGTTATTCAAATTAGTTCCGAAAACATTTTAAAATTTAAGTTTTTAAATTTTAGCGCCTTTACTACGTTTGCAACAGCTGCAGAACCTGTTGTTACGGCGGACGATAATGTCGAGAACATTCTAAAAGGTGTGAGAAAGAAAATATTCTCAAACTTTCTCGAATATCCTAGAGCCTAGCTCTCTGAATATATACCCGGTGTCGCCCGCCAAAGTTAGTTCGATTTGAACAGCGAAACAAGCGATTTCGAAACGAAAAGGAAAGAAGTTATCTGTGAGCCTTTATTTTGAAGTATCACGTGTGAGTAATTTTAATAGTGTGTTTAATTAATTCTCGATTTTGAAGCGAAGAAGAAAAAAGTTGTCTCTGAGCCTTTATTGTGAAATATCAAAAGTCAGTATTTTTAATAGTGTGTTTAATTAATTCTATTGGTTGTTTTTTCTCTTTTAATTGTAATTTCCTTAACCTTCAAGCAGTCGCGCGACGTTGAATCGATGCCTTCTTTAAAGAAGGCATCGATTCAACGATATTTTGTTTACGGCCAAAAGTATATACTTTTGGCCGTAAACAAAATATCGCGCGACCGCTTGAAGCTTTTTTTTTTAACTTACCCCACGTTTACGTAACAATATATTTGTCTATAAAATGTTTATTTAATTTATATTTTACAGAAAACAATGCCTAGACGTAAAAGAGGAGGAGATCTTGCCAGTTCTGCAGCGAAACGGCGGAAACAAAAATAATATCGAAGAAATGAAACGGAAGAAGAACACGAGAAAAGAAGCAGAAAAAGCGAAGAAAGGAAAGAAAATAAAAGTGTTGAAGAATCGAGATTTTTAAAAAATAATCTAACAAAGGAAGCATTCCACTACGAACTGACGAAAATATATTACAATCATAAATTTGTTGTAATCGGGAAAATGAATAACATTTGCCAATTTTGCCACGCGAAAAAAATCAGTAAAGAAACACCAGGTCTCTGTTACATGAATGGAAAAATTCGATTACCACCACTGGAAGCACCTCCGCAGGAATTTCTACATTACATGACCGGGGAAACACTAGAATCAAAACCCTTTCTTCAAAATAGAAGATCACACAGCTCCTGCTTTCAAATGACTTCTTTCGGTGTTACTTCGACTAGCACTAATAGAAATGAATTTAAATATGTATTTTCAATTCAAGGGCAAATTTATCACAAAATAGGATCGTTACTACCAATGCCTAACGAAGACTATAAATTTCTGCAAGTATATTTCATCGGAAATGAAGAACAAGAAATTGATCAACGATGCACAAATTTTAATGGATTGAGACGCGAAATAATCCAAGATGTACATAGGATCTTACACAAATACAATCAACTGATTTACATATTCGAAACAACTTTAGACCGCATGATTTCTGATGACTATAAAATTGTAGTTCGAGCCGATAAAAGACTACGTGGAGAACACGAACGTAGATTTAATGCACCTCAGATAGATGAAGTCGCCATCGTAATTGTGGACAATGAAAATAATAATCAAAAAAAAAGTTTACAACGTTATAATGAACCGGATAAATAACACTGGTGAAATTTTTTACTTGGACGCACCGGGAGGCACCGGTAAAACGTTTCTAATAAATATAATACTGGCGGAAATATGTGCTAAAAAACACATCGCACTGGCACTAGCATCATCCGGCATTGCAGCCACACTTATGGAAGGAGGACGAACTGCCCATTCTGCCTTACAACTACCGTTGAATATAGCCGAACAACAATTCCCGGTATGTAAAATCTCAGGAAAATCTGGACGGGGTCAACTTCTAAAACAAGCTAAAATTATCTTCTGGGATAAATGCACCATGGCCCATAAAAAATCACCAGAAGCCATGGACAGAACATTACAAGAATTGCGAAAAAACTCTGAAATAATGGGAGGAGCTCTACTCATACTCTCAGGAGATTTTCGACAAACACTTCCAGTTATTCCCAAGTCAACACCAGCAGACGAGATCAATGCATGCTTAAAAAAGTCACATCTCTGGCCACAAGTACAAATATTGCAATTAACAAAAAACAAGAGAGTTGAATTATCAAAAGATGAAACAACAGCACATTTTGCTAAAATACTTTTACAAATAGGCGAAGGTACATATCCTACTGACCAAACGACCGTCCTCATTGAACTCAATAGTTATTTCTGCAACATAGCCGCTACTGAAAACGAACTAATCGACAAAATTTATCCAAATATTATTTCAAAGAGCAATTTTGGCCACTAAAATAATATTGTTGACGATATCAATTTTAATATTCTGAAGAAAATACCTGGTGAATAGAAAATATATAAATCGATCGACACGATGGTACCCATTGAAGAAAGTGTCAACTTTTCAGTAGGGAACTGAATTTCTAAACTCTTTACAAGTACTAGGAATGCCATTACACTGCCTTCGTCTGAAAATTGGATCTCCAATCATACTATTCAGAATCTCAACTCCCCAAAACTATGTAATGGGACGAGGATCGTGAAACAGCTATCGAATAATATCATTCTAGCTGAACTTATTTCTGGAAAGAACAAAGGAGACACAGTGTTTATACCTAGAATACCACTGATCTCTTCTGAATTGCCATTTTAATTTAAAAGATTGCAGTTTCCAATTAAATTAGCCTTTAGTTTAACAATTAACAAAGCGCAAGGGCAAACTTTAAAATATTGTGGCATCAACCTCAAAGAATCCTGCTTCTCTCACGGTCAGCTATATGTAGCTTGCTCAAGAGTAGGAAATTCGAAAAATTTATACCCCGGACAATAAAATTAAAAATTTTGTTTATAAATAAGTAGTTTATATAATGAGAAGATATTTTCAATTATTTTTTTTTACTTTTTACGTCATAGTTTATTTTTTTATTTCAACTACCACGTAATCTCATATCAACTCCCAAGCGAAGCCGGGTATCATAGCTAGTCCTAATAATAATAATGAACACAAAAATGCATTGCCTAAATATCATGCAAAAAGTTTCCTCGCTTCAGATCCGTCAAAGCCTTCAGGGTCAATGTTATGCCCTCTTTGCAATCAATGTCATAGAATTATAGATTGCGAATCCATTAATCGATTCCTCTTGAGAAAAAGTTGAGCGAAGTCTCAAGGTTTTAACCTTGAGACTTCGCTCAACTTTGCGCTGACTGTCTAGAAGGGGCCATAATGAGACCACATGCCGTCTAGGTTCGTGTCGATTATGTAATCAAAAACATTATTACATCGACAGATCCCGGAACAATACATGCCCGTGACTATGTCCGTACAGTCTACGGGGACCGTGGCATTAAAATCCACAGAAACTCCACACGTCTTTCAGAAGAAGCAAGTTCTTCTTGGTACCGCTTTAGTTAAGGTCACCAACCCTGAAAACAATAAATAAACACATACAACAATAAAATGATGACGAAGGACATTAAGAATAAAATTGGTGCAGTTAATCGCTATTCCGGTAACTTAATCATATCGGGCATTAACAATGTAAATAATTATAATAATAATTTTACCGGTGAGGCCGATCGTGCTGTGTACTGAGGACAAGAACGCTGGTAGAGCGACGTCTACTGTCCTGCGGATACCCAGGCCTCCATACCTGATAGGTAGGGTGGCCTGTGTCCAGCTTCTATCACTCATATTGCAATCTAAAATTTCCGTTAGAGTCGATCGAATCAAATTCCAAATTCCAAATGTCTTTATTACTGTAGATATTTACATATACTTAGCAATCATTTTTTGCCACTTCTCTACATTGGACCACTGTGGGAGAAGAAGGGCGTAGAAACTCCCACGGATTAATTTTTAGATCTCTTTTTAAAAATTGCTTATGCTTAACTAATACAAAATATAATATTTAGTCATTATCATAATTAATAAGCAGGAATAAATAATTACAAAATTATTAACAGCAAGGTCTGTGTTGAGCCAGATTAACCCCATACAGACCCATCATTTAAGTAATCTTGAACATTTTAATATCCCTTTTTCGACAGTCGCTTTAACATGGATTTTAAATTGCTCAAATGGCAATTTCAAGATCTCCAGATCAATCATTTGATCTAAACAATTAAGTAGGTCTAGCCTTTTCCACATCGTGGTGCACCGCAGGACGTACGTAAATTTTGGGACGAAAAGACAGAATTTCACGATTGTATAAGCCATGTGAGGGCTGATGGTAAGGAGACGGCTGGACAATTCCTTGAATTTTGTTATTTGGTCGTTTATGAAATCGGTGTATGAATCGTCCAGTACTGGAGCGCCTAGGAGGCGGAGACTTGTCGTCTATGTTTTTGATATTAGGTGCCAATGAATTAAATTTAGAGGCCAATGAATGTTTCTCTGTATCTGTTAAGTTTTCATTAAGATATAGCTGAAAATTTTGAAAAATTTGGATCTAAGCCGATAGAGTTGAATTTTGTAATTATATTTTCAAGATCGTTGTAGACAGAGTCTGCAGTGCCTCCTAGGGTTCCATCATCAAGGTACCAAACATTAACTTAGGAATTTAGACAGCTAATGTTGGGGTGGATGGCTAGACTGAATATAGCTGGTCCGAGCGGGTCACCCTGCTGACAGCCGACAGCGGAATGGCAGCCGAATACCTCCGTCCTTTTTTACCAGAGCGCAGAGGCTCGCTCCGTAAAGGACGCCGATGACCTCGTCACATATTTTGCCGGCCAACATTAAGTTGACCAGCGCTGTCAAGTTCTTTAAGAGTGTATCGCCAGCCTCGCCGCTCTCACCAAGGATGAGATCCTTGAAATGCTGCGGCGAGAGGCCGTCTAGCCCGCCGGCTGATCCACTCCTAAAAGACGAGATGGCATCCCTCACGTCATCCGGAGTGGCCTCCGGGGTGCTCTCTGAAGGGTCCGGGGCATTCGGCAAGATTGATGATGCTGCCGGGGCCGGATGGTTGGACTCCAGCGTGGCAAGTGTTTCCGGTCTTTCGACGGCAACTGCGTCACTGGAAAAGAGCAGTTGGGCAGCTCCCTTAATATCCCCGTTGTTAATTTTCCCATCTATTTTTTATTTTTTTTTCTCGTGGATGTGGGTCTAAAGGTCTGATCTATGGTGGTTGATGGATCTGAACAGTTTAGCTTTATTTTTTTGGTGAGGGAGCCGCCATCTTAGCCCTTCGTCACGTGCAGTGTCCGGTACGCAAAAGTAAAAAACTGTAACCATGATTGTCTATCGTTTTGGGCAACCACGCTTCTTTCACAGGAAGACATGAGAGGTTGCTACTGTATGTCTCGCCCCTCTTGGGATTCTTTTTACGATGGGGATGGATGTTTTTAATTTTCCTATTTCGGTCCAGAGAGGTGGGTTATTTAGAATGGGCTAGGGGGCTATATTGGCTGATGTTGTCTTTGGTGGATGGATTGCTGTTGCTCCTAAAGGCTGACTGAGTTTATGACATTTACCATGGTGTATTTTTAAACCTCTCTGTCCTTTTAAGAAGCGCGGTGGCCTGCAATCTGGACACCGCACGTGGTCTGTTGCCGCAGGTTCCGACGACGATGTGGTGGCTATGGAGGCAGGGCTGGGGGCCAAAACGGCCGGAGTAAACATAAAAATGTATATAAAAATATAAAATATGAACACTTGATTATTATTAAGTCATATATAGGCACTGGCTGGATGCCGTGGCCGCCACCGGCTGAGGGGCGGACGGCGGCGCACGATGGGCGGTCGCCGCAGCTGCGGCGGATGGAGGAGCGACGGACTCGCTGAGTTTTGGGCTCTTTTGGCCCTTACGCACCACACCAAAGTTGGCGGGGCTTCGGCCCGGGGCGCTACCGGTGTTGGTAGGAGGACCCTCACCAAAAAAATTAAGCTTAACTGTCCAGATCCATCAACCACCATAGATTAGACCTTTAGACCCATCCACTAGAAAAAAAATAAACATTTCAATAGAGGGGAAAATTAACAACGGGGATATTAAGGGAGCTGCCCAACTGCTCTTTTCCAGTGACGCAGTTGCCGTCGAAAGCCCGGAAACACTTGCCGCGCTGGAGTCCAACCATTCGGCCCCGGCAGCATCATCAATCTTGCCGAATGCCCCGGACCCTTCAGAGCGCACCCCGGAGGCCACTCCGGATGACGTGAGGGATGCCATCTTGTCTTTTACCTAAACTCTAAACCAAGTCGATAGGCCCATCCGTTTGCTTGGACGAGAGATGAGGAATATGGCTTGACGACAAGCCTGTGAGGATTACGGCTATAGCTAAATTATAGTTAACTCCGAAACCATAAGAGGACTATTTTTCTTTCTTTGTGGACTATTTAGGAGTTAGGGTTAGGACTATTTCTGGGCAATTTTTAGCAGTGCCAAATTTAATTCTCACGAAGACTTCAAAAGGATTACAGCTTGAAGTACTTGGGCAATTAGCAATGAATTTCGTGAATTTATTAATAGGTCAGCCACTGAGTAGGTAAACAGTAAACACACAAGTTTTAGAAAAGATTTACTTAGTCATACATAACAGTGCCCCGTTATGTTGTACACTGTACGTTTACTAGTGTAATAAAAGCAGGTGAGTGACATACCTAATCTGCTTTGAATAAACTGTAAATATTTTCCAAATCGAATGTTCATTTGTGAAACTTTCTCACAGTCGCATAATGGTCCATAATAAATAACTTTATAAGTTATTATTAAATCATAGTAAGTATGCTGTTTTAAAGTTATATTTGTATTGTATTGTCTACAAAGCAATAAACACTAGATATATACTTATGATTGTCATGATCAAAACCCCAATCGAAAAACTCTAGCACTTCCATGTTTTCCAATACAATATTGGATTGTAGCATATATCTTCAGCAGCCTGCGTTCGATAGCCTTAAACTGTTCTCCTGTAGCCAGGATTTCTCCTTGAAAGGATGTTATGATCTTCAAAACATCTGTCAGGCTTCCTCCAGAAATTATTTCTAAGTGATGCCAAGTTGACATACTAATCCTGAAATTAACGAAACAAAGTTGGTTAGTAACACTGCAGCATGGTAATTAGAGACACCTTTCTTACAGTTAGCCTGTTTAATTAGAGGTTGTTTTAATTTACGTATGCCTCCGTAAGATTGTGAAAGACGTTATTTTATAATCTGTCCCGTGAGATTGTAAACTAGGTACTGATAATCTGTAAACTGAACATTCTTACTGCTGCAATTTAACATGTAACATTTCGATAATTTATAATCTATCCATGTCAAACCTTCATATCGTAAAGGGTTCAAAATGAATGTTTCTTTTGTTCTTGCATGTCAACCTGAATGAAGGCTGAAGGGGGCTCGCTTAGCTCACCCCCTTTAGCCTTCACCTACCCTAACTACCCTGTTAACAAACTAACTATTTAATGGTTTGCCATTGATAGATCATAAACTATCGAAAACGATAGCAATATAGTACGGTTCACAATTTATCGACAGTTTAAAATCTCACGAGATACATCTTGTCGGATTATAATCTTACGGTATTAGAAAGAATAATATGGTGTCATAGACTTCTTTTCTTAAAAATTAAGTTAATATTTAGTTTCTTTAACCCTTTGAGTAATAATGTATAAATACTAGACGCTAGCTCGAACAAAATATGTGCCCGGCCTCTTGACGAGAGCGGGCTTGTCAGTTGTCATAGATAAAAATCTGCGCTCAGATGCGACATGCCGAAGACGTACAGTCGCCTTTGCCCAAAAGTATACCTATCGAGTGAATCCTGCCTATGTATGTTGCATACTTTTAAGCGCAGGCGACCTATTTGTTTGATTTGGTTGTAATAAAATAAAAGAGAATATGCACATATCCAATATTTTAATGGTTTTTTTTTCATTGGTTGTGATGTTGTTAGCCAGTTTATAAATAAATTGACAGTTATTTAAATTTTCGTCAGATAAACATGAGCTATATTTCTGCGCAAGGGTCTACCTGTCACTGCTATGAAATTTATCCTTATCATCTTGGCCTTGCTGGAAGAAATCTCTTGTTAGAGATAAGCTTGCCTTTGTAAATGACTTTTCCATAAGTTTGTAATGTGAATTTTCATGTGCAATAAAAATTTAAAAATATGTGACGTGCATAACACGTTGGTATTCGGGAAAGACACATCTGCATGTAAAAATCATGTTACTCTTTGATTTTCAAAGAGAAAACATGGCTGTCGCTTTGTTGATTTTTAGGGTTCCGTACCCGAAGGGTTCCAAACGGGACCCTATTACTAAGACTCCGCTGTCCGTCCGTCCGTCTGTCACCAGGCTGTATCTCACGAACCGTGATAGTTAGACAGTTGAAATTTTCACAGATGATGTATTTATGTTGCCGCTATAACAACAAATACTAAAAAACAGGATAAAAGAAATATTTAAGGGGGCTCCCATACAACAATTCTTTCAATACCACATACAAACTTATGGATGCACCTGGTTACGTACATGGAGTGTGAAAGTAACCGCACCAATAACTTTGTAAACAATATTTTGCTGTGTAAAATCCAAACTTTTCACTCCACACCATCGCTTCCATTGAACGGTGGTACGGAACCCTTCGTGCGCGATTTAGACTCGCACTTGACCAGTTTTTTATAATTCACATTATTGAATATGTGTATTTTACTGATAATACAGAGTAAATAACATGAAAAGTCATTCCTTGGCTTTTTTGGTCATGACGGCATTATTTAGTGACTTACTCTCTTATCAAAAGCGTCACGGCTCGTCAAGCGCTTGGCACAGACTCAATTGGTGTTGAGTGAATTAGCTCTACTTATAGCTGCAAGAAAGTCAGTTTGCGCGCCTAATCTAGTATTTATACATTATTACTCAAAGCTTTAACTTCATGAAATACCAGATCTTAGTGTTAGGATGCAAGAAACACAGACAGTGTTTCCCATAAAATCAAATCTAAATAAGCAATACTAACATACAACACTGGTACAATGGCGCCAGTATATCGAGCTCGTCTACAGCTGGATTTCCCAGGCCTTTTCCATTGTCCAACAATATCACTTTCTCTTTATACACCTCATAACCGTGGCGGTCACCATTTTGTATTAAAAAATCAAATATAGCTACGTCTATTAGATTCAACAGCCTTTTGGTACTTATTGTCAGGATCACTTTCCTGAAACAAGAAGATTATAAGTAGTTTTATTATTTACAAGGTGCACTAATTTCATTACCATATTGTAGCTACCAATATGTTATTCATATTATAAAACTAATTCTCAGTAATTTTTCCATTCCACCAAAGTTACTTACTTACAAAAATTATCATTATGCTCCCACTCCATCTTTCTTTTGCTATAGGATCTTCTCCAAGGATATTTAAATATTTTGAATTTCTTGTCTAAATAAAGAATAACAGCTCCTTCCAATTCACCTTTGTAGTCAGCACAAACTGTGGCATTTGATTTGCAGTAGAAACATTTCCCATAAATGCAGAGAGAACCATTGCCTGTAAACACAATGCTTATTACAATAAAGATGTATGATACAAATATCTAACATGAACCTTCTAGTTGCTGCTCAGGTTGGTGGTCACTGTTACCACTAGCGACCTTATCCTTACTAAACACTTTAGGCAATGTTGGCACTATGTTGATTGCATGTCAATATCGCAAAATGAGACATGTTGTGTTGTGCCAATAAAATATACCTACCAAAGATAATTAATTCATGACTAAAAACTGCTTGATTTCTAGCACTAAAGTAGAATATTTACCAGATTTGAGCATAGTTTTCTTCAGCCCTTCAGTAGCCACTGGCATAACATCCTTTTCAATATGAATCCGTCTTATAGCGGCAGGAGCCACCCATGTGTAGTTCAATGCTAGTGCTAGATAATAACCAAGCACTTCAGAGTTGTGGCGGTCAAAACCCGAATAAATACTTCCGTGGATGATCTCTCCCAAGTCATATCTTTTTGGCTTAAAATAGAGGAGTTTCTTATCCTGTCGATAAATAAATATTAGGTTAATTAGGCAATAGAAGTGGCTATGAATATTTTATCTCAAGGTGGTAGGAGTTGGCAAGTGTCAGTAGTTAGTCTTGACCTAGGGGATAATAATTATATTTTATCTCAGTATAATCATCAGAACAGTCTTAGAACAAAGATATACCTGAAGCAAAAACATAAGTTTTAGTTGTGTTCCCTTTGGAGCATTATCCACCAAAGCTATGGAGCCATTTTTCATAGCTTGTATAATTTGTGCTGATGCCCCATTTCTATGGGGAAATAAGGAGTCTTCACTGAACCACTGAAAATTATTAATGAGAATCCATTAAAAATAGGATTTAAAGTGAAAAATTAATGAACAAATAAGTTTTTTTGTGACATAGGTACTCACATTATTTGTATTTTCCCAAACATTTGTAATACTATTAGTGGACAAATTAAAAGAGTTGATGAGACTTCTTTGAACAGGAGTGAATTTAATATTTCTACTTCTATATTTATGTGGTAAATAATTGAGATGATCGCTAATTTCTTTGAAAATACCTTGTAAAGATTCTTCCTGCACCTGTGGTAAGATGATATGTGCAGGCTTTCTTTCCACGCCGTTTAGGGTGTAGAAAAAGTACACATTAAGAATAACAAGACTAATTAAAAATAGAGAGAAGCCAAACACATAATTCATGGACATGGTGATGACAAATGTTTTACGGATGAACACATAATCTAAAACTATTCTATGCTTGAAGTATTATAGTTGATTTTAACTATTCTGCTTGGCTTATGTACCAAGTAGGTAATTTATGAAACACATTTTAAATGTATGTAGGTAGGTACTCCAAAATATGTTTACTTGTATTTTACACAAACAAAAGCACAACATTCAACACAACACAACAAAGTCAACAGATCACAGACAGATTGCTAGAAGAGAGTACACAATTGCTATTTGCTATTGCTACTAACTAATATGTCAACAAACCAACAGTGTTGCCGTTTTGTAAAAAAAAACCCTTTCGAAGGCTAGAAAGAAATAGCTAAATATAATAGTATTATTTATTTGCCTTCTTTAATATTCTATTACTATTGATAATATCATAAGCAATGATATCGTATTATAACAGTATTTATGACAGGAGTAATAGGTATTGACTTTGTACAAAATAAACAAGGCTCAAAGTAAATAGTAATAATGTACATTTTCATTCGATCGAATCTGAATTATGAAAAAAATATAAACATTGGGGAAATCCTGATCATAAACTTAATAATAAGCCTACTCAGTACGAGGCGATAACCACAGATTTCTTGAAAATTACTTACTCGGTCGACTTCCAACAGCTATAATCTAAAAAAATATTAAAAGCAGCTAGAAGTAGCTAGTTTCGTTTTGGTGGCTAAAATTGATAATTTTTTGGCTTAAACTTTTTCGCCGCTACCGCACCGCCCCGCCTCGCCGTAACACTGTATGTAGATACGCGCCGCGCAAAGCCCGCCGCTGCGCCGCCGCCGCGCCGCGCCACCGCGTTCTCCTCCCTGTAGCTATTCGGTCGGCATAGCCTATTCCATTACCGGCCGCGTACGAGCGTGCGCGTGCGTAACTTTTTAAGAAACTTCCATGGATTTTTTTATTACGAAACTTTTATTAGTTTATTGGAGGACAGAGAAGTGTTATGGGACAAAAATTTGGAAATATTTAAAGACAAGCGTAAAACTATAAAAGCTTGGTTTGAGATCTGCCATATAATAAATGAGAATTTTTCAGAACTACCTGCTACGGAGAAAAATAAATACGGTCAGCATATTCTTTACAATTTTTTATTAATTCGTGTTAATTTCGTGCTGCATCTTAACAATAATTATTTTGCCATGGTACACTGCCATGTTCAGAATTAAAATACTCCTTATATAAGGTGACTTTAAAATATCGATCAAAAAGTTAGGGTTATTTCAGGTGCATTTCAAACGATGTGAAATCATCGTTATAATTATTTTTTTAATATCTTTATGACACGATGTCATTTTAATAAATTAAAATAAAAATTAATTAATAACAAATGTTGTCAATCCCTGACAAATTATTTTTACACGTTTACACAGTAAACGAATACAAGACATTTATTCTCGCATGCGCACGCACACACAGCACTCACTCACTCACGCAGTACTTGCCGCTACATCGACACGGGGCGCGCGACGGCGGCGGCGGCATATATAATGTATTCTGTGGCGGCGGCGGCTAGGGGCTAGGACACCCGAGTCACGCACACACACTCCACCAGCCAGTCGTGACTCAGCCTTGGCCGTCGTCGCACGCCGCCGCGCCGGTGCGGCGGCGCCGCGGTCACTGACCTCACTCTGCGCGCCCGTGAGATCCCGCCCGCCTCACCTAAGCGGCCCCGGCATGGTAGTCTTGTGTCGGTCATGTACGAAGAACGAATAGGAAACGTTACTGTGCAATGAACTAAAAGAAACGTTTCCCTACGCTAATCGGACATTCGGTCTATAGGACTATTAGGACATCGCTCCGAGAGAGCGGCGGCGGGCGGGAGGCATTGAGCTATGCCGACTCGCTCTCGCACACATAGACACGGCATTGACATCTTGACTAGAATGACAGCCTGTTTAAGTATGAAGGGAAATCATATATTATTTAACTTTTATTTCTGCTATGCAAACAGACACATAGAATTGTATAAATATGTTAATATTATCAGAGTATAATATTCCTCATGTTTCTGCTCTACACGAAAAGAAAGGTTAACCTAATAGCTCCATTATTTATTCGATCCTACGTCATACATAATAGTACTAATAAAACTGTTAGATCTTACTGGTACACTGACTGAAATGTCCTAGTACGGAGCGATCTCTGATGACCGAGCAGGCATATTTTTTATTCATAAGATTCAACGTCCTAATAGTACGAATAGAGCTGTTAGAGTGTACTAGTACACTGACTGAAATGTACTAGTACGGAGCGCTCTCTCTGACGACCGAGCAGGCACAAGACTACGGCATGGTACTCCCTGTGCTCGGAGACTCCGAGCCCAAGAGAACATCTCTTTGCGTACCATCGTCGGCGCCCCCCGCTACGTGAGGAACGCGACGACCTCAGATGGGAATCCGTGGACCAGTTTGTCCAGAGGCTGGCGAAGGGCATGTTCGCGCGTGCGGATGCTTCTCAACACCCGCATATCCGCGACATGGCGCCGTACCATGCACGCCCGCCCGATCGCCGTCGCCTGCCAGCGACCTGGTTGCCTAGCTGGCGATCAACCAATGGAAGTGAGAAGATCTCCACTGCCCGCGAGGGCCCCCCGATGACCTGTCCATAGGAGTGGACAGAGGCGCTTCTTCAGGAAGAGATCCGATGATCTGACCCTGACTCCCCACGCCCCAGAATGGGTGCGTGAGAAGAATAACTGATTGATAGATGCATTCGACGTATACCTACCTAGAAGTCCTAGAACGCAAGTGCTAGTCTTGCCTTTCAGTATCATGTCATCCATCAGCAACGAGAACCAAAAGTGGGTGTCTTGTCTATCACTCAAAACCAAGAATTCACCTACCAACTACACGAAAATTTGCACTGCAGCTCGTGATTTGGCATTTTGGCGATCTGCGCATCCTGCTTTGAACTCCGCGATGAGATTCGAGTTGACTGAACTGACCCCCAGTTCCTGAAGACTGGTCAAATGTAAGAGGCGTCTAAGAAGCGGCACGTATTGGCAGAAATTAGTGTAACAAGAGATTAACCGCTGATTTTCATTTCGGAAACCGAAAGTCAAAGATTGAAATCCGCCGACAAACTGTTGATGGTTAATTACCTACTAGTATCTAGTGATCAACAAATCGCATTGAATAAAACTCGAATGTGCATTGAATTAAACTTTGTGGTTTTGTGAGTGAAAAAGTTTAGGTCTCTAAATTTTATTGTAATGTCTAGTTATGCAGGGTATCCTAGATTACCGTAGTAGGCACGTACTATCACCAAAAGTTACGCCTATACACCCTTAGCGCTATCGCTTGTATGTAGGCAGCGCGACGCGGCTAGCGATTTCGCGTGCCAAGGAATTATTTTTCAAATTAAATAGGTTAGATTTTGGCTGATGGTACCTACCTTTCCTCTCTGTGAATTTAAAATAAACCATTGGAGTAGGTAATCGACTGTTTGTTTCATTTTATCTGAAATTAGGTAGGTACCCACCTAGTCACCGTCAACCGCCGCTCATTAAAAAAGGAAAGTCGCCAAAGGAGTCAGTAGCTAAGTACCTACACAGGTGTAGGACTTTGCGAAAGGGGCGGCTTTTCTTTTAAATTCTGCATTTTCTAATTTTTTGATTAGTTTATTTAGAATCATCATACTAGGTGTACTTTGAGTAAATAATTTGTGTAGTTCGAAAATGGCTGTACGATACACCCCCCAGGAGGGGTTGTATCGTATATATGTAATACTACGCTTGACGCACGCTCCGTGACGAAGGCCTGCACCCTTATAATTTTTTGAGGGTGCAACAACTCCGGGAAGCCGACCCTCAGCAGCGCGTGGAGTTCAGCGAGTGGCTATTGCAGGACCGCTCTCGTAACATTCTCTGGACGGATGAGTCCACATTCACCAGGATTGGGTTGTTCAATATCCATAACCAAAATTCTTGGTTTATGGACAACCCGAAACTGGTAATGGAGGACCACATCCAAACCAGATTTAGTATAAATGTGTGGGCCGGGCTGATAGGCAGTCGCTTGCTTGGTCCAGTATTTCTTCCGGCGCGTCTGGACGGATCTTCATATTTGAGCTTCCTGACAGGTGAGTTGGAAGATATGCTGGACGAGCTCCCGTTGGCCCGGTATCGCAACTTCTATCATCAGCACGATGGCGCGCCGGCCCATCACCACCACATTGTGCGAAATATCTTAATGCACGATATCACGACCCAAATGGGTAAATGTAAGCTGAGGCGTAGTAGAGAAGACACTCTCATTTTCCTTCATTTCTATTCCTAACTTGGTTTACATGTAAAGATCTCTTGTAGAGATAAGTTCGCCCTTGTGCATAACTTTTTTATTACCCTGTCTGTATATGTTCTCCGTGTAAAATAAAGAAAATTGAATGTATTCTGTAGTCAAGTTGACATGGTGCCATTGTTACTTTGTATGTACCTACTCTCTTGTGCGTGACCGATTGTGAATTAGTGCAAGCTATCCTTATACTTGATACCTATCCTCTAATAATTAAGTTCGCTCTGTTGCATGTATTTTATTTTATGTTAAATGTAACCTATTTAACGTCCCTTTAGTCGAACGCGTTATTATGTTATTTTATTACAATTGAATACATTTTTTTTTTTATTTTTTTTTCTTAGATAGGTTCAGTCAAGAGCAGGCCATCTCACCCCATTTGGACTTTGCATCGCTCTTATTTCGCGAGTCGTAAGCGCTACAATCGTACTGGACAGGGATTACTTGACCTTTTTTTTTTGTTGGAGGGGGAAAAAATGGAATTACCCATGCCAGGAGTCAGACCTCCCTGCTATGTCCGGGTCCCCACATATTGAGCGGGCATCAACTCGTGTGGTATACGGACTAAAAACAACCCCTTTGTGTTTACAGTTGTCCTACTAAGAATTAACTGTGAGCCATGGCCTCGGTATATGCTGAAGGCTTTCTACCTGCTAATTGCCCTTTTGGGCGATATATGTATATGTGTAAATGATATATATGGGGGGATGACTTGACCTGCTGTTGGCTTAACAGTTAAGCAACGACTTTTGCAAAGCTTAGGAATGCGAAGAACTAATCTGATAACCATGCTATGGCCCTCTTTCACGAAGGAGGTAAATTAAACTAAATCTGACACATTTGGAAACGTGATACAATTTAAGAACAATAACATTAACCTGACTTTTTGACAATAGTTTCCGATTGATAACTGCTCCGAAATCTACCATCCTTAGGCATTTTCATATGGTCATACCGACTTGATAGGGGCTGCGTTTGTGTGAGTGTGGCCCGAATCCACAAAGGATAATAAAAAATGAAAGCGCGTGCATGACTTTGATTGCGCGCTCAATTTTGATTGTCCGCTGTGTATTCGGGGGTTAGTTCATACGGATCCCGGGATCAGATCAAAGTTCATACGGATCCCGACGATTCGTTCACACCGATCCCGCGTGGGATCAGTTGACCCCGTAATAAAATGTAGCAGTGCACACTGATCCCGTTGTACAGAGACACGAAATAAAGAATAATAAAAACGGATGTCGTACATACATACAATACATACATATCGTCACCCCTTTTCCCATACGGGGTGGCAGAGGCACAACTGTGCCCACTTTTAGCCAGTGATTCAATACTCCATTTTGCGTGACAGGGGGCTAGCCCATCGCCGCAACTGATGTCGTATATGCATAAAAGCGATATCCGAGGATCCGGTTGGAGACAATCATGAGTCAGATTTTGAAAAATTCACGGCGCCATGTCAAGAGACTTGACATCGCCACTTTTTAGTTAATTAACCGATTTGCTTCAAAATCGATATCTGAGGATCCAGTTGGAGTCTAATCATGATTCTGAAGTCAGGTTTTGAAAAAGTCGCCGCCGTCTTGAACTTTTTAGTTACTACACCGATTTGCTTCAAAATCGATATCTGAGGATCCGATTGTGTCCGGACCCAGGGTGCTCTGAGCGACTACCTCCTAGTGTGGGGGAGCTGAAGTGATGCAGAAGGATACGTCCGACTGTATAACTTCTGCTTCCTCCTGGTGCACCCTGGTAACAGCGGCTAGTGACTGGTCCCCGGACCTCTTACTAGCTGATGGCTAAAAGTCCCTCCGGTTCTGTCGGTTAAGGTGGGTGTACCCGGCATACTATCTACACTCACCTGCGTCTTGTAGTCTGCGCAGTTGATCACCGTAGGCCAGGATGAAGGGGTCCTGGGGGGTTGAGCCGAGCGTTGCTGTGGGTTTAGCTTCGTAAGGCAACACGCCCTCTTTGGCCTGGATTTCAGGCAAAACGGTAGCCTCGCCCGTAGCCGCGGGTTGGGGTAACTGCCAAGTGTCCCGTCAAAGGGCCACGGCTAGGGGTGTAGGGTCCGCTAGGGCGTCAGCCAAAGCGGTGGGATGAGCCATGCTGACGGGGTAAGCTTCGGTGACTACGGCGGTGGGACCATGTCGCTGACACCTTGGTTCCCATCGTCCACAGAAGCGAGCTCCCGATGTCGTGCCAAGTACCATCCCTATGCTCCTATATCTACTCGGTACTCCTAGCGTCTGAAAGCTGTTACAAGCGAGTAGGCGCTCCCAAATGTGCGGGCTCCGTGGAGGGTGGGAAACCGAGTAGATGAATCTTTATACATTTGACCATGGATCGTGTCAGGTCGAAAAACCCCTCTGGAACGCTTCCAGCGGTGAAAACTGCAAGCGTCTCCAAACAGGTGCGAGAATCTGCCTCGGCAGATCCTCAAGCCTTAACTGGGCGCACTGCCACCATCAATTACCTACCGGTGCAAACTACCAACATCAAGAGGCAGCCTACCAACATCAAGAGGCAGCCTTGGTGGGGTCCTGATCTAGATAGGATGCGTGCTAATATCAGAAGACTGCTAAACAGGGCGATGAATACCAGTGCTGATGAGGATTGGGACAACTACAAAGATGCCAAATCCAAGTACAAGAAACGACTACGGTTCAAAAGCAGCAACTCATGGAGGAAATTCTGCAGTGACATTTTTTTTTTTAAGTATTTTTATTTTCATAGGCTTAACTTAATTACATACATGCAACAATCACAAAAACCATCAGGATTTATCAGTGATTGGGAGTTCCGAACTTATATAATTTTTATTTGTAAATTAAAAATAATAGGTATTCATTCCAGGCAAGTAAGCTGTCCATATCCATAACTATTCCTAACATTAGGTGGTGTTCGTGGTCGGTCCGTATACACATCACGCTCCCGCCTGCCCGTATGTGAGGGCCGCCCGCGATCCACATATACAAGAAAAGGAGTAAAATTGAGTGCCTACTTACTTAATAGGTTGATATGTTTAATTAACAATAATTGATAATTCATAGCAACAGAGACAAAAACAATAACAAGCTTGCATCAAGGTAGTAGTGGTATCTATGAGCACATACAAGGAAAAACAAATACCTCATAAACTTATAATATATACTCACAGTCACCACTATTAGCAAAATGTTTTTTGAGATATGACATGAAGTTTTTTCTTTTAGGTATGTTTGTGTGATATCATCATCCATATCATTTAATATATTTGGGAGAAGATACTCACTAGTTCTTCTTCCATACAAATTATTAAACTTGGGTAAGATATATTTTTTAGTGCAACTTAATTTTCTTAGAGGTTTATGGCGAATCTTAGGATTTAATATGCTAATACAGTTAAACTCTTCCTTAAGAATAGCAATCTTAACTTTTTGGTTAATAGGTAGAATGTTACTATGTTGAAATAATCCAATTTCATTATTTTCATACAAAATTTTAGTTTTTTTAGGTACAATAGTTTTTAACAATTTTAGTTGTAATTTATATATATTAATAAGATAAGTTTTATAGGTTCTTCCATAACTACTTAATCCGTAACTAATTATACTATCAGCAAGAGCAAGGTAAAGTGTTCTTAATATTGAATAAGGTAGTTTATATTTTAGTATAGCTAATCTGCTTGCAAATGAGCGAAGTTTATCACAAACATAGTTAATATGAGGTCCCCAATTGAGCCTATGGTCAATTATAAGACCTATATACATATGTTGGTGTACAAAATCTATGTTTTTACATTGGCACCGTATGTTGTTTAGATGCAGGCACGTATGCTCGTGAGCGACGATGGTGGGTACATATGAGGTTTTGTTATGCGAAGAGTGAATGTGCATTGCTTTTGTTTTATCCGCGTTAATGACTAGTCCCACATCGTGTTCCAATTTACACAGTAAGTTAAAATTATTCTGCATCATGTATTCAGCCGTAGATAAGTTCTTATGTGATACAACAATACAGGTGTCGTCAGCAAATTGATAAATAGATCCATCTTTGATAACATTGATCATATCATTTGCATATAATAAATATTCAGTTGGTCCTAAAATGGATCCTTGGGCAGTGCCCACATCGTAGGTATTTTGTTACTATAGCTATCAGCTATCTTGACCATTGTAATTCTATTGAAGTGATAATCCATAAGCCAGTCAAGTAAAGGGCCCTGAATACCATTCTGCTGGAGCTTTGCAAATAACGTTTTATACCGTAGGGTATCAAACGCCTTACTAAAATCTATAAATGTAACCACAGTATGATTCTTATAGTTTAAATGCTTATTTATTTCATTAGTGAATTGACATAACAGCTGAGAGGTACTTCGGTTCCTTTGAAAGCCGAATTGGTATTTGTTTATGACTTTATTTTTCTCGAGATAACGTGATATTTCATTACCGAAATACCTCTCAACTATCTTATCAATACAAGATGAAATAGTTATAGGCCTATAATTATTATACACACTATGCGACCCTTTTTTATAGATTGGCCGGATGATTCCGATTTTGAGCTTATCTGGGTAAACTGACTCAGCAATGCACCTGTTGATGAGGTGGGTTATAACGGGGGTTATGTCATTATTTATGTATTTGAGATCACTTGCCCGAATCCCGTCAAAACCCGGACTTTTGTTGTGATTTAGATGTTGTAATATTTTGTGTATTACCTCATTCGTAGCAAGATTTAGTCGCATTGCAATATCAGGGTTTCTTTCGTAGCTATTTGGATTTAATATAGGGGTGTCGCAAGTAATTGTAATATTTTTAACATTCGACTGAAATTCGTTTGCAAAATTGTTGGCAAGGGTTTCTTTTGGTAATTTAAATGATTTTAAAATAGTTTCATCAATTGATTTTATTATTTTTCCACATATTCTGTTAATGATTTTCCATATTTTTTTGAATCTTTGAAATTTTCCGTGACTTCGTTTTTTATGTAATCATGTTTTAGTGAATTTAAATATTTATTTGTCTTGTTTCTGTACGTATTATAGTGAAGACGCTTTTGCATGTTTTGTTCATCCTTTTTCCAAAGTTGTAATAGTACATCCCTTTTACTACACATATTTTTAGCTTTATTATTTATCCATTTACATATTTTTCTGTTACTTGTATTCATTATATTTATTTTAATTTTACATTTATTATATATATGATCAAATTTGTCTGTAATAAAGTTCGAAATTTCGCTTGGATTGGTGAAAGTGAGCGCTGGGCTCCAATCAATCATCTGTAGCTCTTTATGAACTAGGTCATTGTCCAATTTGTATTTAACGCATGGTGGGGGTCGTGACAACGATTCCACGCACACAAAGGCGCAACCTGTTATATAATGATCGGCTAATGATTGTGTAATTACGCCTGTGTGCACTGACCGTCCTTTCAAACTTCGCGTGAATACATGATCTATACAGGACTTTGTTACTAGGTCGCCTTTTTTTCAACGCGGGTGTATTGACTTATGCCACATTCCAATCCAGCTATGCACATTTCATTAATATAATTTGTTTTTGTTTGTGAATCCAACTTCAGGTCGATATTTATGTCACCTATTAATAAAAGATCTTGGCGAGTACAGTATTTCTTAAGATAAGTGCTTATATCTCTAATAAATCGTTTTTGGTCTTTATCGGGCGGTCTATAGATGGCACAAATACCTAACCTGTAGTTATCGCCATTTACAATTTCACCCATAATAGATTCAAAGTACAAGGAATTCCGTTCTGTCTGAATGAAGTTAAGGCTATTGTGTACATACAGTATGACACCACCACCCTTTTTATGTAGTCTTAAGTTTGTATACATTGTGTAGTTATCTAGTTGAAACAAGGATTTACAGTTTTCTTTTATGTTAGCTTCAGTTAAAGCTATGAGATCAATTTTGATACGGCTATCTGATACAATATATTCCAAATGCGAGAAGTTTTTTTAATAAAGATCGTTTTTTTTTTTTTTACTTTATTACTGTAGATATTTATATATACTTAGCAAACGTCATTTTTTGCCTCTTCTCTACATTGGACCACTGTGGGAGAAGAAGGGCGTAGAAACTCCCACAGATTTATTTTTAGATCTCTTTTAAAAATAGGTTATGCTTAACTAATACAAATATGAAAAATTTAATTGTTATGATTAATAAGCAGGAATAAATAATTACAAAATTATTAACAGCAAGGTCTGTGTTGAGCCATATTAACCCCATACAGTCCTGTCATTTAAGTAATCTTGAACATTGTAATATCCCTTTTTCGACAAAGTCGCTTTAACATGCTTTTTAAATTGCTCAAATGGCAATTTCAAAATCTCCAGAGGTATCTTATTGTAGTAGAGAATGCACTGACCCTTGAAAGAATTGCTAACCTTCGCGAGTCTAAAACGGGGCGCACATAGTCTGTGATTATTTCTTAGGTTAACATTACAGCTGTCGCTAAGTTTGGAAAATGTTGTAAGGTTCTTGCGTACATACATTATATTTTCGAAAATAAATTGACTAGCTACTGTTAGTATGTCAATTTCTTTAAAAAGCTCTCTTAAGGAGTCTGTTCGTTTTAAATTATAAATTGCTCGAATAGCTCTTTTCTGTAAAATAAAAATAGTTTGAATATCCGCTGCTTTCCCCCACAACAAGATACCATAGGACATCACACTATGAAAGTAACTAAAATATACTAGCCTAGATGTAGCCACATCCGTGCTTTGTCTGATGTTCCTAACAGCGTAAGCCGCAGAACTTAATTTACCAGCCAATTTATCTATGTGGGGTCCCCACTGCAATTTGCTATCAATGGTTATTCCAAGAAACTTCGTATCATTTACCAATTCTAACGTGCTGTTGTCTAACACCAAACTGGTCTCAACTTGCCTGACATTTGGAAGTGAGAATTTGATACACTTGGTTTTACCAGCGTTTAACAATAAATTATTAACTGTGAACCAATTCAAGGTTAAAGACAATACACCATTAACATCATCAAAATCTCCTTTTTGTCTTTCAATTTTGAAGACCATTGAAGTATCATCAGCAAACAACACTATGTCAGTTAATTTCTCCACCATAAAAGGCAGATCATTAATATATACCAGGAATAAGAAAGGGCCTAATATAGAACCTTGTGGAACGCCAATTTTAACACCCGATCCATCAGATTTTACGCCGTTAACTTCTGCCTTTTGAATTCTATTGCTTAGGTATGATCTTAGTAGATCCAACGCTTTATTTCTAACTCCGTAATGATTTAATTTAATTAATAGCGTATTATGATCAACACAATCAAACGCCTTCGACAGGTCGCAAAAAACTCCGATAGCATCCTGTGCGGCCTCCCATGCAGAATAAATATGAGATACAAGGGTAATACCTGCATCCGTAGTCGATTTACCCCTAGTGAAACCATATTGTTTAGCGTGGAGTTGTTTTGTACGGTTGAAGTGTGAGAGCATTTGATTGAGTATAATCTTTTCAAATATTTTACTTAGTGTTGGAAGAACAGATATTGGTCTGAAATTTGAAGGATCGCCCTTATCTCCCGACTTGAACAGCGGTATAAGTTTACTGTGTTTCATGAGGTCTGGAAAAGCCCCATCGTCAACACATTTATTGAATATATAAGCTAAGTGTGGGGCTATAACTAGAATTACTGAACCAATGACTTTGACTGATATACCCCACAGGTCTTCCGTATTTTTTAAGTTATGTAATTTAAACGTTTTGACAATGTCCTGGGGATATACATGATGAAATTTTAAATATACATTACTGACGCTAGTGTTTTTTTTTAATAAAGTCTCTGCTTCAAATGGAGATGAATTTAGACGGTCCGTTGTGAGTACGGGTACATTGGTGAAGAATGTTTCAAAAGCTCGAGCAACATCAGCGTTGGATTTAACAACATCATCACCTATCTTTAGGCAGAAATCACTATCCCTTGGTATAACTTTGCCAGTTTCGCGGTTTATTATTTGCCAAACTGTTTTCATTCTATTATTTGAATTTTTCTATTAATGTGTAAAGTTTTTGCAGTTCTACAAACCAACTTGAAAGTTTTGGAATATTTTTTAACATAGTCATGAAATTTTCGATCAAAGTTATAGGTTTTTTGATCATAAAGGTCATACAAGATAACTCTACTTTTACGAATTCCAAACGTTGCCCAGTCATTAAATTTAGATTTACCGTTGTAGTCACTGACTTTCTTTAATTTGAAAACTTTATTGAATTCTGTCTGAATAATGTTGAAGAAGTCTGAGTAGATTTTGTTTGGGTTCTGTTCATTAAAATCCGGTACTGGCAAGTTTATATCTAAGTTTTTCGTATATGTCTCTAGTCTTTGGGATGTAATAGGCCTATAAAATGATGGACCAGTCTTATCCTTAATAGTAATTGGGAATGAAACTGTTTGACCACTGTGATCGGAGGGTAAACAGTTAATTACACTTTTACTTGTGAATGCACAGTCACAAAAAACGTTATCTAAGCAAGTTTGGCTGGTAAGTGTAATTCTAGTCGGCTCTAGAAATACATGACATAAATTAAATGATTTGAACAGAGTTATTAATCGTCGCTTCAGTGTTGTATCTACAAGCAGATCTACATTAAGATCGCCACAAATAATTAACTTTTTTCTGTTATTACAAAGTTTAATGAGGGCTTCCTCCATAATTTTCTCAAATATTTCGAAATTGCCATGGCCTTTTTCATCCCTCGGTGGCCTGTAGACACAAACAATAATATGGCTATCTAACTCAACACAAGATACCTCTATTTGTCTTTCAACAGTAAGTGCAAGAATATCTTTCCGTTGTTTCACCTTAATATTATTTTTCACTAAGATTAAAGAACCACCTCTATCAGCAGTCTTTCTATTGTAACAACTGACAATTTTGTAATTATTTATGTTAAAAGACATCATATTTTCCTTCAACCAGTGTTCAGTAACACAAATAATATCAATGTCAGAATTTTTTAGAAATAATTCTAATACAAGTTCTTTGCCAGGTAGCCCCTGGATGTTTTGATGGGCAATATTTAACTGGGGCTTACATTTTGACATATTTAGTGGTTCTTGTATGCTAGAGATTTCCTCTATTGTCTTATGAACTAATGTAAATTACTTGGAACAGATTCCAATGTTGCATGCAAAGTATAATTAACAGGTGAATTCCCAATAGGGGTGCATGTCATATTACTCTTAAAATAAGCTGATGTCAAGTTGAACTTAGTTAAACCAACTATAGCTGCGTCGCATATATTATAAGCTAACAATGTAGCTACTAATTTTCTATATTTATTAGACAGGTACAATGTAACCCGTGTCAGAGTAAAGTTATGAATAAAATTATTCATGTCGAAATATAAAATAGCATCGCTGTGATGACATGTTAAATTAAATAAATGAATATTCATTCTATGCACAGATTTGTTCTGTAGTTCTGTCAAATTACAGGCATATGGAAAATTGCATAGTATAAATTTGCATTTCATCCTACTATGTAAGTCTAGAAGTGTTTCAACACTTTTATTCAAATCATTCCGACTAATGTTTGAATGATTTCCTACCATAATTACAATAGTGCTGTACTCATCATAGATACCGCGACTAATCATCTTCATTATTTATCAGACAAAGCACGGATGTGGCTACATCTAGGCTAGTATATTTTAGTTACTTTCATAGTGTGATGTCCTATGGTATCTTGTTGTGGGGGAAAGCAGCGGATATTCAAACTATTTTTATTTTACAGAAAAGAGCTATTCGAGCAATTTATAATTTAAAACGAACAGACTCCTTAAGAGAGCTTTTTAAAGAAATTGACATACTAACAGTAGCTAGTCAATTTATTTTCGAAAATATAATGTATGTACGCAAGAACCTTACAACATTTTCCAAACTTAGCGATAGCTGTAATGTTTACCTAAGAAATAATCACAGACTATGTGCGCCCCGTTTTAGACTCGCGAAGGTTAGCAATTCTTTCAAGGGTCAGTGCATTCTCTACTACAATAAGATACCTCTGGAGATTTTGAAATTGCCACTTGAGCAATTTAAAAAGCATGTTAAAGCAACTTTGTCGAAAAAGGGATATTACAATGTTCAAGATTACTTAAATGACAGGACTGTATGGGGTTAATCTGGCTCAACACAGACCTTGCTGTTAATAATTTTGTAATTATTTATTCCTGCTTATTAATCATAACAATTAAATTTTTCATATTTGTATTAGTTAAGCACAACCTATTTTTAAAAGAGATCTAAAAATCAATCTGTGGGAGTTTCTACGCCCTTCTTCTCCCACAGTGGTCCAATGTAGAGAAGAGGCAAAAAATGACGTTTGCTAAGTATATGTAAATATCTACAGTAATAAAGTACTTTGACTATTGACTATTGACTAGATCTACAAATGAACTATTTGGACAGCAAATGTTCGTTACTTTTTGGTTAAGCCGGTTATGTAATAGAGTCCCAAATCCTGCACCTACTTTGTCGGAGAACAACAGAGTTTTTCTCTGAGCACATATTTTGGTAGCTGGCGGTACACGAGTGGAGGTGAGTGGCGGGACACACGTGTTGGAGTGCGGTTTGCTGCACGCGGCGGCGGTTGGCGCGGCATTCGCGGCAGCGAGCGTCGCAACGTGCGCAACGGCGAACGGCGCGGCCCTCGGGGCAGCTTGCGGCATGACACACGCCTCAGCAGGGACAGCGAGCGGCGCGGTGCTCGCGCTGTTGAGCTGCGAGGTGTCTCCTCGTCGACGACGGCGACGCTGTTTTTTGGTTGGGGCAGCGGTGGACGCTGCAACACTCTCGTTGAGGGGGGTCGAGACCAAAGTTAGTGATGTGGGCTCGTCCTCCTTGCTGGTCTCATTCTCCTCATTCTCAATTAGAACGCCCACCAATTCCGCATTCTGGCGTTGAAGCTGTACTAACTCAGACGTCGCGGCTCTGAGTTCTGCTAACTCACTTTGCTCTTTGGCATAACATTGTAGTGTATTTGCTAGCAGGTCATGTAGATGCTGGATTTCTACTCGGGCATGTTGAAGGTCCGACTGTAAACCTACATTTTTTCCCCGGAGCTCTTGCATTAAGGAGATTCCTAATATTCTGTTTGATTGCCGTTTCAAGGCTAATTTCAGTACTTTTATATTACCTCTAGTTTTCTTCATGAATTTATTTAATTTAAAATATTTTTTAATTTTTCTGCTGCTTGTCTGCATGCCTTGAACAATAGTGCTTAGGTTGGCTACTTCTAGTTCTTGTTGGATAGAGGTAATGTGGCGAGATTCATTGTAGTCTTTTTCTATGCACATATCAGTCAACTTCAAGTTTGCCTCATTGAGTTGGTATTGGAGGAATTTACTGCAATCACAAGCAGAAGCAAGGTCAGTGCTCAGGGTGTCAAAAGATTCCACAAGTTTTTCTAATCTTTGAATCTCATTTTGCGACTCCTCGTGTGTTTCTCGCAAAGTAGACACACTATCTCTAAGCTGTGAGTTCTTGGCTCTCAAGCTTTTTATCTCAAAGTCATTTTCATTGCGCTCTTCCAGTAGCCTTTGGTTTAACTCCTCTGCGTCAGTTAGTTGTTGCTGTAGTGCATGCATTCTCCGCGTAGTAATGTTGGATGCCATGCCTGGAAATAAAATAAAAAAGAATGGGTGCTCCAAACAAAATTAAAATAAAACAGAAGGAATAAAGACTTGCAGTTAGTAGCTGTAGTACTGATATAATAGTTCCTAATTCCCTATATAGCTATTCTACGTCAAAGTCAACAAGTTTCAATTAAACTATTACAAGTCAATATAGGTTAACAGTATAAATGTCCTGAACTAATGAAAGTTATACTTATTATCTAACAATTTTAGTCGTTTTGCAAGTGTTGTGATGATCAGCTGTGAAGTGAGTACCTAATATGTCTCTAGAATCACCTACAAGCTTACATTATATTCGCACTAATTGCCAAGGTCTAACCTACCAGTGCACTTGTGTAAATCGTGTAATAATTATGAGTGAACAGCTAGTTTTATCGTCAAAAGTACTTCCACAGATTGTCAAGTGCTAAGAGACAATACAAAGACGCTGCGGTGTGAGGATGGACGTTTCTCACAATAGGTAGTGAGAGTTGAGCAGTATGTAGTGTAGTTAAGTTCAAGTCATATACTTGTAAAATATGAATAAGCAAATATGAAAACAATACTCCCCCGGGGTTTTTCCGTTGGCAGTTTGAAATTTCCTTTGTCTTTCGGTCCGTGATCGATTATTTCATCACAATTACAATTCTGACCACATTTAGCACTGGCACACTTTAGTTGACTAAACAAACACTTAAATTAACACTATATTCACAAATAGACGAATTAAAACAAATTAATTTAGTTAAAATACAGCACAGCTGTTTTTGACGTGTAGCCTCGGGTGCGGTCCGATCCGATCCTTCAATGTATGTTGTTGACATGTAAGGTTAAAATACTATTATTATTAAATTGAATGGACTGGGTAAATGCATTCCAATTCCTAAATGTTCCTTCACAAATACTTTTGACTGTATCAAGCTCTTTTAATTATTATTTATATTATAGTTTGATATAGTACAAAGAGGGCGAAGTTTACTCACGGTCGCGCGACCATTTCTCCACATCCTGTACACACTTCACAACAATGGCTTTTTCATTATCATCTTTTTTTATAAGCACTACACCACGCTTGCACCACACATATTTAAACTTGTTGGTCATCTTAAGGTCGGTTTTGGCCTTCCACAGAAGATGCGCGGTAGCAGGAGTGGGGGCCTCACGGAGATAGACCCTGGACTCACCCTCGAGCCCCAGGTCAGACGCGGTGACGGTAGTGCTTCTCGCAGCCTCCAGCCAGTGCCCCCGCATTCCATCTCGAAGAGTCATTACCAGCGGAGGATGAGTTTTTTGCGTGGATGTTGGGTGGCTGCTTTTCCTGTAAACGTTGATGATGTCATTGGGTTTTTGGTGAATTTTTACTGCAATCTTCGTAACTACTTCATGCAGGTTCTCGTTGTCCTTTCTTGGGATGTCACATATCTCCAAGTTATTTACAATGAGATTCTGTTCCAGGAGGTTGATCCTCTGTTCTGTTACCTCGTATTTTAAATTTATGTTTTTATATTTGTTGTTAATATCGTTGTACTGGTGAGTTATAGTTTGAATTTTGTCCTCGTAGTCATCGATTTTTTCTTGAAAGTCGTCGATCTTATCCGGGTAGAACTTCAGCGTTCGCTGGAGCTCGTCACGGATAATTTCTCTTATTTCACGCCTTATGTCAGCTAGGATTTGGTTCCGCAATTCGTTAGGAAGTCCCAGTTGCTCCGTGTCCATTAAAACATCCTCTTCATCGCCTTCGGGTAAAATGACGGACAGCCGCTTTGGCCGGCCGGCACCAACGCAACCACGACATTTCCAGTCTATTGAGTCGGTGCCAACAAGTGTATTCAGCTGCTCTGAAGAAATCGAGGCGCAGGTGGCATGTAGCCACTTCCTGCACTTGCTGCACTGCAATCCTGGGTTCTTCTTCGACACTAACTTGTTGCATTTAGCGCATTTCGCCATAATTTTATTTACGCCGTAAGGGCCGTGGGTAGTTCGCGGAGCGTATGCGTATGCGACGACCTGGCGTGCCGGGTGACGTACCGAGACTGAAAATTGAAACCGTTGATCAAGCAAATCGGGTAAGGCAGATACTAGCTCAACAAGGCACCTCCAGGCTAGGGTCCTTAAAAAACCCGATGGAACATATACCTCTTCCACCACAGAAACACACAGTCTCTTGTTGGAAACTCACTTTCCTGGAAGTAGAAGTATTCAAGAGATTGTGTGGCCGGAAGAGGTTCACCACGAAGCTGTCGACCACTTAGACATAACTAATAATATTATCACTGCTGACAAGGTGAGATGGGCCATTAATAGCTTTAAACCTTTTAAATCAGCAGGACCAGATGGAATCTTCCCAGCACTTCTATAGTGGGGTGGGGAACCCGTCATCAATATAATGGTCCGAATCATGAAAGCATGTCTTAGATTTGGATACGTTCCCAAAAGGCAGAGAGAAGTAAACGTAGTTTTCATACCGAAGCCAGGAAGGAGCGACTACACTAACGCTAAATCTTTCAGGCCGATTAGCCTCACCTCGTTCTTGCTTAAGACTCTCGAACGTTTGTGCGAGAGGCACCTGAGAGATGGAGCGTTAAAACATATACCCTTACACAAGAATCAGCATGCATATAGTTTGGGTAAGTCTACTGAATCGGCTCTCCATGCAGTTGTATCCACAATTGAAGAGGCGATTCAAAACAAATGCATCTGTCTTGGAACTTTTATTGATTTAGAAGGTGCCTTTGACAAGACGCAGCATAGCAGTATAAGTACATCTCTAAAAAGGCATGGAGTGTCAACAGCTGTAAACAACTGGGTCACAAACATGCTCAATAAACGTATCGTGCGTCTAGCTGGTGAGTCCCTGTCGGCGGAGGTAGTGCGGGTTTGCCCTCAGGGAGGAGTGCTCTCCCCGCTGCTGTGGAATCTGGTCATTAACGACCTAATTACCAAGCTTAACGCTAATGGATACTACACCATAGGATACGCCGACGATTTGGTAATCCTCATCACAGGTAAATTTGCGAGCACAGTGTGCAGCCTTAAACAAACAGCTCTTCGCAACGTGGAGCGCTGGTGTCTAGAATATGACCTGGCGGTTAACCCAACAAAAACGGAAATGGTCATGTTCACTAACAATAGGGCTCTTGGTATGTATACCCTACCTAAGCTCTTTGGAACGGAACTCCAGCTAGCAACTGAGTTGAAGTACCTGGGCATAACCTTGGACAGCAAGCTCAACTGGAGTAGCCACATTGACAACAAACTAAAGAAGGCGAGTATTGCTTTCTGGCAGTGTTGGAGAATGGTGGGTAAAAAGTGGGGACTTTCTCCCAACATCATTCTTTGGCTGTACGTGACGGTGATCCGTCCTCTTGTCTGCTACGGAGCTGTGGTGTGGTGGACCAGGACCAAACTAACCACAATGGTAAGCAAACTCCAAAGCTTCCAAAGGCTGGCCTGCATGGCTATCACAGGTAGTATGAGAACTACTCCAACCGCAGCAATGGAGGCCATGTTGTGTCTTCCGCCACTCCAGCTGTACATTAAGCAGGAGGCCGCGTCATCTGCGGTGAGACTCAACACCTTAGGACTTTGGAGGAAAAACAGGACCTCACACACCGCCATCCTAAGGGAAGTTTACAAAAAAAATCCCATCTCTATGTCTTGCAGTGACAGAATCCCTAAACAATTTGTTTTCGACAAAAAATACATTATACAGTTACATGAAGACCATCGGGTTGAGGGGCTTGACGTTAAAGAGCTCAGAATTTTTACCGATGGTTCAAAAACTGAAGCAGGCACTGGTTCAGGCACCTTCTCGGAGGACCTAAACATCAAGATAGCCATTCCACTGGGTGCCCATAATACTGTCTTTCAAGCTGAATGCATGGGCATCATCTCGGCCGCTAATGCCATAGCATCGAGAAAGGTAAGAGATTCCTCCATTCGAATCCTCTCGGATAGCATGGCCGCCTTACAAGCCCTAAATAGCAACACTATTAACTCAGGGCTTATCTACGAGTGTCACAAACGACTAATGGAGGTATGTCAATTAACCGCGTATTCCTTCAATGGAAAAAAGGACACAGCGGATCAAGAGGTAACGATGCAGAGGATGAGTTGGCACGTAAAGGATCTAGCTTGGCAGCGTATGGTCCCGAACCTATCATCCCTCTTCCCTTCAAGATGGTACGCACATTTCTGAGAGAGTCGACCAGGAATGATCATGCCACTCTTTGGACAAACCATGAGGAGTGCAGACAGGCTAAGCTGGCCTTGCCGTACCCTAGCGCTAGGCTTGCTAAGACCTTGCTTCGACTGAGTAGGCCGCGCTTGCGACTGGTGACTGCAGCACTTACTGGCCATGGTTTCTTTAATAAACATCTATATGTCCTAGGTGTTACCGACAGCCCCCTTTGCAGAGCCTGCTTGGAGGCAGAAGAAACGGCTGCTCACGTCCTCATGGAGTGCACAGGAGTAGCGGACTACAGGGCTAAACACCTCGGTCAATCGAGGGACCTTCCAGGGATAGCCGGTAACGTAAAGGGCCTGCTGGCGTTCCTGGAGGAGTTGGGTTGGCTCGAATGATATCGCATTCCCACCCACACGCAAAATAGGCGCTTTTGTCGTCGAGTTGCGGAAACCAGCCCGTCTTACAATTGACAATTGACAATTACCTAAAACCCTACGTATAAAAATAATATAATTCGATAAAATACTATTCTATATTTCGTGTACAACATTGGGATTCGGGATCGGTGTGAACTAAAATATTATATTTTTTTCGTTCACACTGATTCCGGGATCGGTGTGAACGATTCGTCGGGATCCGTATGAACTTTGATCTGATCATTTCAAGATTATGATCATTCATCCAGTCAGTAATTTTATCTAGGCATGTTTTCAGTTTTTCATTAACGTGGTCGTTATTTTTGTGCGAGGAAACTAAGGAAATGTCGTCAGCAAATAGGATGCAAGGGTTTTCGAGAATTTTTGTAGGTCATTAATGAAAATAAGAAAAAGAAGACATCCGATTACGCTGCCTTGAGGAATAGAGGCGTGAGTTATTTCGCAATCCGATCTGTAATTAATTATTTGTTTTGACATGTGGTTATGTGTGATCTAACTGGAAGCACTGCTTTCTGTTTTGTAAATACGAAGTAAGCCAATCGTACGCTTTATCTCTTATTCCTACTCCGCGCAGCTTTTCCGAAAGTATATCAAATTGTACCTTGTCGTAAGCTTTCATCATATCGATCATTACACCCACAGCATAGTGTTTATTTTGGAGTATGTTTAAGATTTCCTGGGTGAATCTATAGACTGCTAGGTTAGTGAAACGATTTTTTCGAAAACCGTTTTGGGACTCGTGAAATATCTTAAACTTTTCACAAAAGGAGTAAATACGATCGTGAATAGCTTTTTCGAATATTTTGGCTGACTTTATTTACTTTGAAGGTTAGGTAGTATCTCAAAGGCTTCCTAACGCCACAAAATGGCATATTTGGGATTCCCTTATTGTAATCGCAACGCGGCCGCGGTCCGCCGCGAGCGAGCGATCGGCCAACGGCGTATTCCCCAGATGACAAGCTCCTTGATCGCACAATCCAACCGTGTATTCTGTTAAATTTTGAATCGCACGACTAAGGCCATATCTGTCAAAATCGTCACTTTTACGGCGTTTCTGCAGCTTGTGTTTTTATGGTGCATTTGTGAATTTTGACGATGTCCCGACGTCTTAGATTGAGATTGGATATATTACGCCCCGCAGCCGAGGTAGATAGGAGAAGGAGGTGACAGAACCTCTTTGAGTAATAATGTATAAATACTGGAGATGCTAGCTCGAACAAAATATGTGTCCGGCCAGCGTGTGTCATTTATTCTTCCTGTTTAGCATAAATGTTTGGCTGGTAGCATATATATAGCATAAATGCTTAGCATATTATTTTTTGTCTTACAAAAATAAAGTAAGTTAAATCATCTTTCTAAGCACAACTCAAGGGCCTCATCACTAATATTTTAAACAGGCAACACTTAGAAATCGGTTGGCCAGGTCAATTTAACTAAAGTTCAACGCCTTTATTGACTATCAAGACATTGATTATTGCATTTTTAAAAGGAATGGAAATGTACCTTCTTCAAAGGATTGGTTGATCAATAAACAGAGAGGTAGAGTTAATAGGTCGGCACAGTGTTTAAATAGCGTTGGGGGGAAATCGTCGATACCACAACTTTTCTTATTTTTAAGATTTTTCATAATTTTATTTACTTCATGGTATGTAACAAAGTTTAGGAACATAGTGTTTGTAGTGGGGTGAATAACGGGTCGACCATTTGCATGAGCATGTTTGTTTTCTCCTATTCAAGCAAAATAGAGGTTAAAGTGGTTTGTGATTATTTTTGGGTCTGATTGTTCCCTATTATTTATATTTAGTGTTATTTTTTTTTGTGTTTATTTGTGCGTTCGTTAATTATTTTCCACATTATTTTAACTGTGTTATTTGCCGTTTTCATTTGTGATATGTACTATAGTTTTTTTGAAGCATTTACAGTACTTTTAAGCATTTTTCGTATTGTTTGTAATGTTCATGAAGTATTTCACTATGGGATTGTAAGGCGTGCAGTTTTAAAAGCCTTATTTTGGCATGATGTTTTGATACCGGTTGTCAACCAAAGCTTTTTCTTTTTAAATTGTAGTTTTATTTTTTTCTTTGGAATGCATTGATTCAATATATCTGTTAAAATATTATGAAATGTAATGTAGTTATCGTTGAAATTTGACTCATTATTTAGGATTTGTTCCCAGTTAAATTCAGTTGGTTTAGCTTTGAAAAGATCCAGGTTTTTTTCGAAAAAAACATTCTCTTCTCTGTGTGCCAGACATCGGTTTGTGAGGAACGAGTTGGTGGTATGTTTAATATTTTAATATTAACTCAATGGCCATATGGTTTGTGAATCCTAGATTTTTAACAAATGATTTTTGGTATTTGTTTGTATTTGTGAATACTATGTCTATGCAAGTGCTACTTGTTTTTGCAAAGTGAGTGGGTGATTTTATGTGTTGGGTTAGCGTTTTTTTTTTCATAATGGAATACAAAACGGCAAATATTGTAACATTACATTAATTCCTTATGCAAGTGGTCACATGACGCAGGTTTGGTACTCAACGCGCAGAAAACACAAATTATGCACTTAAGGTCCAGCCACAATCCCTTGACGTAAGTGCCAGGCTGATAGCTCATTGCCATAACTGTCTACATACAGGGAATAGCAACTGTAGCGATTGCATAGCGATCGAACAGGTTACCCAGGCCACGTACCTTGGCATCACCATCGACGATAGATTTAACTTTATTTAATGTATTACGGGATATTTATACGGCTCTTGCAGAATCAGTTATATACGATGGAATAAAAAGCTATGGTCGAACTTTTAAAACTCATCTAGATAAAATATTTACACTCTAACAAAGAATATTAAAAACAATTGTGCCCATCAACATTAAATCAGCCTGTAAAGGAAATTACGAAATATTATTTAAACACTGCCGAGTGTTACCCTTAAACAATATGATAAAATTCGCTCTAATTGCGGAACAATACCATAGGAAAGACATCCTCCAACCTGTTCAACATAAAATTTGCACGAGAAAAGTTGTTAACAAAGAATTGATAACCGCCGGATTTACTAACACATATGGACGAAGAACAGATAAAGTAATTTTACCCATTCCCATAAACTAACCCACACACAATTATTTATAATTATAACACATAAATCAAATTTCAATATCATAATGGTCACATTGGAAGGACCCACATAATAAGTTGTTTACATGTAACAAAATTAGTAAAAATTCAATAGATATATTGGAAATAAGCCGAGGTTTGCGCGATACGACTGCTCACGTCGTCGCATACATACATAACATAACATACATATGTAGTTCAAGGCACTAAACAAAACACGATATAGATAATATATATAGATTACCTATATATTCCCTGAATTAACGCCACTAGTGATATATGTACACGTTAAGTGTCAAACTACTAGGTATTGTACAGATGTAGTGAATAATCCTTTCCTATCGGCAAAACTCGGAACAACGATAACACCCGTATGGTGTCGATGTGTCTATGAATTACTGTATTATTAAATTACGTGTAGGTATCAAATAAATGGAAATTATACACTAATCGGCGTATAACGTTGTAGTCAAAATCGTCAAGACCTAGACAAAATAATTTATTTGGTCAACCCAACTTTGCCGACTTCGGACTATTGGAGGTGGATTGATTTATGTATTCTTTTTGCAATATTTTATTTACTGTTCATTGAGAAATTCCACTGGCCTTCGAAACTCGTTTTTGGACTTTACAAAAGTAAGCAGTATAGTTGGTATGTTTGAATTTATCATTTTCAGTTAAGAAATATAAATAAATATTGAAAATAACTTCGCAGGCTTGCCGATCTAAACGTTTCCCTTTTCTTAGTGCTTTCGGCATGTCTGTTATAAATTGTTAATGTGGATCGAATAAAATCAATGTTTATTATTTACAAAAATGACAGACAAGAGTGAAATGTAAAGTCAAAAAAAATATATAGGTGGCCTGCATTAATACACGAGTCCATGAAGTTTATCACAAAATTTAACATAAATATCAACAAAATATTTATGTGGTATTAACTACTCTATATAGATACTTCCTCTTGCAATGCGACCGTTCCCTACGTTGTCTCGATGGGTACTGAGTGCGAGTGAAGTAGTAAGACAAAAACGAAAATTTCCGAGAAAATACGAAAGGAAAGGATTATTCACTACATCTGTACCCATATTTTAATTGTATACCTACTACATAGTGCGATGACAACAACGAACGTTTTGTGCTCAGACAAACCTCTGTGGTTTTTGAGTACTTTTTGTTACAAATTAATATGCGTATATTTCAGATGCAACAAATAAATAAAAATAAAATGGGACAGGTGGAATAGCCCGATTTGTTCCATATTATTGCTAGTATTTAGTAGGCAGCTTAACCAAACCGACACTGTCATACAATAATAAAATGCTCTCATTTAACGTTCCGTTTCTCACGCGGTTTACACCGGTTTTTAATTTTTCGGATAAAAATCAACATTCCCAAATTTTTTGGCAACACCGATGACGAACGATTCAAAAATGGAGAAAATCGATGTCATGCGTCTTGTAAGTCAGACGTGACTTAAGTCGCATGCGATATATTATGTCACGCGAGTGATTAAAAAATAGACGCACGTGTCGTCTGCCCACAAATGACTCGAAAAGGGAAAATAGCTCTTTAAACCCGAAAGAAAAAATTGTCTGACTAATTATTATTTATGACCGACCAGCAGACACCATAAAAGTATTTTTGAACGGTCTCAAATATTCTCACGTATCGACGTCGCGTCGGTTGCATTCACAAAAGTAGCTTTTAGTATGGTGTATGGTTCTTCCTAGTCGAGATTTTTTCAAAGTCAACAAACTCATGATCGAAAACTCGCGAATATAAAGGGATGGAGTGATTGCGGAACTTGTACAGAGACTAGCCCACAGAGCATTGAATGTTAGAGAGAGGGCAAGCCGCCGCGTAACGGCTGATCGTTGTATGCCCAGGTGCATACAGTGCATTCATTTGCTCTCAGCGAGAATTCCCGAGTGCACGCGCCGATCGCCTTAGAAAACTGACAACACAAATGCCGGCCTGTGCAGTTGTCCTGTGTGAAAATCGCAGTGATTCGACAAATTTCCATATTTCCTTCTTCGTTCTCGCTTCCCTGAAGCGTCGGTAAACGATGCCCTCCGCGGGCTTTTATCTAAAATTCTGCAATCAGCAACTACTGCGCAGTGATTGCGCAGCCATTGCACAATCAGTTGCAATGTGTCAAACCAAATTCGTATTATCTAAAGCGATCGCTCGCTAACCGTTTGCTTTCTGCTAACTGCAACACCAATAGGGACACGAAAAATAGATCGATTCCTAGGTGGAATCGATTCTTGTCTTCCGATACCGAGTACTTTTGGCATCGATCCTTTTTTTTCGATTCTTTACCGATATGAGTACTTTATAGTGAGTATCGATTCTAGTCTATGACTGACAACATGACGCAACTAAAATCCACTAAACACAAACTAAAAAATGACTCCATTTTAGAGTTTATTTTTATCACCCGATTTGGAAAATTGTGCCACCACTCGATAGTGTCGACGGCTTCAGAGTGTCTTAAAATTCACGGTGTATATATTATATATTTAATGTTATTTAAAAAGAGAATTAAAATTGCATGATTGATTTATTTCTTGTCTTGTTTTATTTCAAAATATATAAAGTATGAAGATTTACGTAAAAGTTTGTCAGTTTCCAGACCATTCAGCTGTTTATTTTTTTCTACGTAAAAAGTACTCGAAACAGTCGAAACCTTGAAGTATCGATACTTTTGATACAGATACCGATACCGTATCGATACTTTTTTTTCGATACATCATATGAGTACGTATCGAGACTTTTTTTTCGATACCGTGTCTCTAAACACCAATGCACTTTTCTTTTTTCTTTCGTTCAATCGTTCACTTCTAGGCTAAGAAAGTGGTGCCACTAGCAATGACCGAGCAATCGAGAACTAGTTGGATTGTTTGTTTGAATTGTTGTGACTTTGATTTGAGGTTATAAAAATTACCTGTATATTGCGTGTGGATTTTCTTTTTCAGATTTATTTTAGTTTTCCTTTTAGCGCAAAACCAATTTGAAAATGTAAGTATTTTTTTCAAAAAATTAAGTCGTATTAATTAAATATACACATAACAATTGACTTTTTAACATTGATTTTTGTAGGTCTAACCGCGTCTCCCAGGACCAAATAGATGTGCTGTTAGACTACCTCATTGGGCATTCAAATCTGGCTAAGGGTGTGGGCTTAGGGGCGAGGTCAAAGGAAACTGTAGAACGACAGTGGGACTGTCTCGCCTCTACACTCAACGCCTTGGGTACAGGTTCCAGTAAAACTGGAGATCGGTGGAAAAAGGTAACAAACTACAGTCCATTTGTTCCTAGATGGCAAACCTCAATAACAAACCATAAAATCTTACATTTATAGTGAAGGGAATAAGTGAATGAACTGCCGAGATCTGAAAGTGATAGAAGTGAATGTTGAATGAACGAAATTTATTCAGGAAATTCATGGTTGAGTTTGCAATTGAGTTTTCAATTGATTTTATTGATTTCACTAGCTGTTTTATAATAGTGGTCTGATATATTGTTTAAAAAAAGCGATTTCTATTGAATTTCTGTTATTAAACATGGAACGAAATAAAACCAACTTCGGGTTTGCTTAAAAAATATTTATTGTCATAAAATGTATTACATAGGTAAATAATAAACACAGATAAACTATCTCAAATACATATTAACAAGTTAAATAAATAAATTAAGAAATACTCTGCCTCGTGCGTGTCATATCCGATGCAAAGGTCTTCATTTATTGCCTTACGTTAATTATAATGATAATAAGATACTTTCGCGCTCTGTTCGCCCCTAGGTTTTATCTTTCGTATATTATGAATATGGTAAATATGGATGGTGGTTTAAAATTGAGATGAATCATTTGTCTTAAGTAAATTATACGAAAATGAGTTAGGAGTTGTTTTGAGTCCCATGGGCATACGCGTCATCTGATATTGTCCTGAAGCAAAAGCAGAATATATTCTCTTGGGTCTAAACTGGCTTGATAATAACATTGATACTCACTAGTTGAAGGTACAATTATGCCATCCTTTAATTTTTTTTCTATTTGTCGATTCACTTCTTGCTTCTGAGAGTGGGGAAGTCGGTGTACTTAAACGGGTTCTGTATTTGGTTACAAAGATATTGACTGTTCATAAATGTCGGTAGTAGACAGTTTGTCTTTACGCATACATTTTTAATAGAAATCTCCTTATTTAAATGTTATAAGTGTAGCGATGAAAATAGCTGTATAATGAATAGACTCCGATCTGGGCGGAATGTTCAATGTACTTCTGTGTTTGAAAACCGTTGATGTCAACACTACTTTGTTATTGTCGTCAGTCCAAAAAGTTAATGTATCATGATTAAAGTCTAGTAGGGACTTGTGCTTCCCTAGAAAGTCTTGTCCTAGAATGCCATGCGCCCTACAAGGCAATGATACAAAAACATAAAACGTATGAATCAGAATGTTCTAAAAGGTGATGGAAAAATCGTGAGGAAACCTTCATTACTCCATAGCTGCGGTAATGGGCTTGCCTCCTGTCACGCAAAATGGAATGAATGAATGAATGAATGAATACTTTATTGCACAAAACAAACATACAGAGATATACAAAGAAAGATATATGTACAAGAGGCGCGCTTATCTCTATAAAAGAGATTTCTAACAGCAAGCCCAGATAGGAAAGGAAAGTGGATTGTGAGAGTAAAACCTATTTGCACAACAAAATAATTCATACACAATAATAATATAAGTAGGTACATATACCTAATACTACTACTACACCTAATTTATATAATATAATATACATACATACATATCATACACATACAAGTTATATACATACATAACATACACCTACAAATTATATATACATACTATGGAAGAGAGAGGTAATGATCTTTCAAGCGAATTTTAAAAACGTTAAGTGACGGACTGTCCCTGATGGCACTGGGGAGCTTGTTCCAGAGCCTGATAGCACTGATCCTGAATCCTTGCCCATATGCGACTGAGATGTGTTGAGGAGTTGCAAGCAGCGACCGAGTGCTTGATCTCCGAGACCTATCCGAAGAAAGAAAATCAAACCGATCACGCAGGAAGCTGGGGTAGCGAGGGTTGTGCAGAATATTGAAGAGTAGAATGAGAACATGGGTATCCCGGCGAAGACGAATTGGAAGCCACTGCAGTTCCCTACGATACTGGGAGACATGGTCATACTTACGCAGTCCGAAGACAAACCGAATCCCGAGATTTTGAAGTCGCTCGAGTTTGTTCAGTTGCTCTTCGTTCGCGCTGATCCAGCTGACATCTGCGTAATCAATGAGAGGAAGGAGAAGAGACTGGGCCAGAGTAATTTTAGTATGACGAGGCAGAAAGTTTTGAAGGCGCCTGAGGGAGTGAAATGTGGCAAAGACTCGTCTACTAACTTCGCAGACGTGAGCAGACCATGAAAACTGATTGTCAAAGATAACTCCTAGATTTTTTGCCTTAGTACTGTACGGAATTATGGTACGGAATTATGGAATTATGGAGTATTGAATCACTGGTTAAAAGTGGGCACAGTTGTGCCTCTTCCACCCCTTATGTGAAAAGGCGTGACGCTATTTATGCAATGTTGTTTCGAAGATATAAAAAAATATATGATGGTGGGGTGCAAAAGGGAGCATGTCCAGTGCCTCTTATATGCCGATCATTAATATTGGTCTTGGTCTTATTTACATTCACTTGAATTCGTTTGCATTTTATCCACCGACGATGCAAAGTTGGCTTGATAAGTATCACTCCTATTTGCATCCCTTTATCACACACTTTCAAAATAATTAAACAACTACTCATAATGAATTAAATACATCATGCGCAACAGAAAATAAATGATGGCGCGACCACATCAACGGTTTTGAAAAAATAACTTGCTTAGATTTCTAATTAAACTGCTGCAGCTATCCAGTGACTCAGTATCACTGTATAAGACCTAAATTAATGGCAAAAAGCAACAATAATAATAAACTAAAATAAATAAAGGGTAATTTTCTCCATACATTATATAGTGCAATATTTATTTCCTCGATAAGTATGCACCCTACAGATTTTTTCTACATAAAAATGTTGTTTGTATAGATAAAACCTGCCCTAAAACAAATTCTCAGATCAAAATTCCGAGTTTTATAAATGAAGGTACCTCTGTCTATGAACCTAAAAAAAGTTCTACTGTATCACGTTGTACGTGCCTGCGATGACAAAGCCCCGCTGCACAGGAACTCGGCATGTGCTGCGGCGCTAACGCCCACTTTTTTTTTTTTTTTACATAATTTATTAACACAACCTTCGTTGCCTTGTTTTTCATTCATTCCTTCAATTTGTTCTATCATTCACATTTCCCCTTCATAAACTTAACTAAACTAAATTGTGTATAATTTTCCCGTAATTAAAAATTTGGGTAAATAATGTTATTTCTAAGCTGAATTTCGACAAGTTTTTAGTGAACTTTAGTGTATTTATGTTTAAAGTAGTCTTTGTGAGTTTTTGTGAAAACCGTCATCGAGTGACCCTTGGGAAATATCGAGTTTTTGTAATCACGTCATCTTTGTTTACATCTTAAGCCAGTTAAGGACAAATAGTGTATATTTTATTGTCGCGTCTAGAATGCTCGCTTGCTTGGCTTGATGGCAGAAATACTTTGGCTTGTTACAGTACTGGAATGATTTGAAGTACAAGGCCAAGACAAGAGCTGCATTAAGGAGAAGAGACCATAATTAGACTGGTGGTGGACCTCCCAATCCAATGGGTGACTTGTCAGAGACTGACCAAAAAGTCCTGGCTATTATTGGGATTCAGGAATTGGTTGGTGATGAGCAGAATCGAGTTCGTCTCTTTGTTAGGAAATAGTCTGATTACTTGATTCTATTGCTGTTAATATTATACAAAGCTGTTAATTTTTTGTGCCTACTCTGTAGGATTTTACTTTCTTTTTATTCTTGTATTTACATGTAAGGCATTACATTCAATTTTTCAGAAGCCACAAACCAATGCAGTCAGTCAGGTTGAGAGCCAAGATGCCCAGGTCGTTACTGGAGTTGAAGACGAAGATAGAAGATAGATAGAAGAAAAAGATATTTCCTCACAAAACAAATATGAACTCTCTATTATCTAGATCGTTATTCGACAAAATATCAAGACCTATGACTCTCTTTGTTTTCCTCTCTTCTAACCTAAATCGCGTTAATTCTAACTAGCTATATGCCTACTTCGACATCTACGCTTTAGGCCTGCCCTTCTAAAACGCAACTAGAGGTACATAATTTATTATAAAAACACACACAAAAAATATCTAACCTAGCTCGGGATTTTATTCTTCGTTCTCGCTTCCCTGAAGCGTCGGTAAACGATGCCCTTCGGCCAGTAATCTTTGGCCAGGAACATCGTCTTGAGGTACGCCGGCACCCGAAGTTTGAAGGAGAGGAACTCCTTGGGTCTTTCTGACTCCAAAACTTATATCTGTACCTTCGCCTCCTTGAGACCAGATGGCGGATTTTTCTTCAGCTTTTCCAGGATGTGACGTTCAACGTCCTCGCAGGTAATTTCCACGTCGATCCTGGTAATGTATATCTGAGCGGTGGGAGCGGCAGCTTTCAGGCTGCACTCACCGGCGCGGCGGGGAATGTGCCACGCTGATTGCGGCTGCATCTGGAGCGGCGCTTCCTGTTTTGGACCAGTATAAAGCCTTCCCCATCAACTGTCGCGTTCGGCGGGCCACGGGCGGGCCCAAACGGTGTCGTGAGCGGCGCAGCCTGCAGCTTCTGTTGTTCGGCGTTGGGCGGTGCGAAATTTTATAAACGCTGTTTTATATTATAAATGCCATGACGTCGTTGTAGTGAATGTACGTCCTCTTTGCGCGCATCTTCGAGAACAGCATCCAGCAAGCTTCCCCAGCCAACACAACAGGCTGGGGAAGCTTGCTGGATGCTTTTCTCGAAGATGACCTTTGCTGGATGCTTTCCTTACATTATCATGATACAACCATACACTCAGACCCGTCAAAATTCAGGTTACTTCATATCCAGTAGCCATATACGAAGTAAACGGCATTTTCTGACGAATGCTCGTTCTAAATACTTACTTTTTACCCAACAATTGTAATTCTGCTTGTATCATTATAATAACTAAACAACTATAATTTTGATTTGTAGTTTCGTAGCGTATTAAGATTATACAGCACAATATAGATATAATAATATGACACAAGCAGAATGTATTATTTGAGTTAAAAATTAGAATAAGCATTTAGAAGGAGCATTCGTCAGTAAACCCATAACTCAGTCCATTGGGGATATGTCACAATGCAGGTTCCTCCGTCATAATCCAGTTTATGACTGCCTGAATTTTGACAAGCAAAGCTCAAGCTACGCGATGCCTCGTGCCTGTGACGTAGAGATAGAGATACTATGGCCGATTACACTAACTATGCTCAAGTAATGAGTCGGAGTCAGAGTATATTAAAATTAACGGCCAGCCATTTATTTGGGGTTTAAAAAGTTTTGGTTTTCTTGCTTTTATCTAGATTTTGGATATGGTCCAGGTCCAAGGTCCACAGGGCGCCCCACACTATCTGGTTGTAGTCTGGTATGATGGTGGCGACGGCGCCCCATCAATTTGGCACCACGAGTCAAGTCTGTAGTTCTGATGGTCGCAATAACTACATGAATAAGCTGAACCAACTTATGTGCGGTATTACAGGTCAGCTGGGCACTCACTCACGATCAGTTTGATGTGATAAAATTGGAATGACGTCATTTAAAACTGACCGTGAGTGTGAAATCTTATATTGATTCTTATAAACACTCAAAAACATTTAGCTCCTTCTGGTGCAGTCGGTTAAAAATAAAGATCTTAATTATCTTATAATGATTTGTTAAATGAGTTATCACTGTAGCTATTTGAGAATGAATAAAATAGAACAGAAAACACATTTAGTTCACTGTAACTCACTGAACCAACATTTCATAGTTACTGCACGTCCAGCCGCCATCGCGTCGAATTTTCGACGAATACAAATAATGGACTAATGCACGCACGTTTTGGTCTTATGAAAAAGTCCGACCCAGCCCACCCACAAAGGCCTGTTACCTTTTTCATAGTACTGCGCGAGTCCGCATTGACCCCGTTTATCATGTATGAAAAGAAAAAACCAATGGTTCATTCTCAGGCACGAGAACTCGCCATAAAAGTTCTGAAAAATTGTGATATGTTTCAAAAAACTATGCAATGTCACTGTTCTCGAAACTTCTAGAAACTAGAATATAAATACTGCTGAAGGATATAAGTTATGGAAAAGAGATAACGATTTCATCATAAAAGTTGGAGAAACCAGTGACGAAGATTGGTCAAGTGTTTTTAGCGATTGATAGCATCATATTTTTTTTGTTGGCGGGGAAAAAATGGAATTAGGGTCAGACCTCCCTGCTATGTCTGGGTCCCCACCACAGAGTACCTTGTTGTTACGCGCGCGAAGGGGTCCGTACCACCGTCCAATGGTATGGATGGTGTGGACGTGGAGTGAATAGTTTGGATTTTACATAGAAAAATTTTGTTTACAAATACTTATACTCAGTCATACTGCATGTATCTACGTGCATTTATAAGTTTGTATGTGGTTTTATAAAAAACCTTGCGTTACTCCCGGTAGGATTTCTTTTAATCTTTGGCCTTTGTTCTATATTCTGTATTTTTTATATATTAGACTGGTTTCGGAGATAAGGGAGGAGTGGTCATATTTGGTACTTTTTTATCATAACTTCTGAAGTTATCAAAGCTAAATAAAATAAAATATATGTTTGTAAAGTTTCTAAAAAGCACTTTCAACAATGCTTTAAATTACTTGTTACGGTGTTTTTTCCTTTTGTCATTTTAATCCCTCCACTTTTTTGAAGGTAATATTTTATTCATATTATACTTTAAGTATGTTGCGGTTATCAGGAGAAGTATCTTCAAGATTTTAGAACATTTCAAGACTATCTCTTATAGTTCCCGAGAAAAGTGCCAGTGACAGACGGACGGACGGACACGTGAGGGATCCTATAAGGGTTCGTTTTCACCAATTACGCTATCACAACCATGTGATGAGCCGCGAAATCTACGATCATATTATAATTATGATATGGTTTGATACATCGCGGTTGGTGTTACAACAACTCTCTTGTGTGTTCATTATTTGTTGTTGTCGCGGCAACAGATATACACACCGGCATGAGATACAGCCTGCTGATGGACGGACAGATAAACGGACAACGGAGGCTTAGTAATAGGGTCCCGTTTGGCACCCTTCGGGTACGGAACCCTAATCAAAAACCTAATTTGGCGACCCGAATGGCCGAGTCGGCAGTGACCCTGCTTACGAAGCCAAGGTTCCCGGGTTCGAGTCCCGGTGGGGGCAAATATTGAATTGATGAGAACGGATGTTTGTACCCTAGTCATGGTTGTTTAACTATCTAAGCATAATATTGATCTATATAAGTATGTGTATCGTTGTCTAGTACCCAATAAACAGGGAATCCTAGCTTGGGGCTAGATCAATGTGTGTATAGTGTCCAATGTATTATTATTATTATTATAATAAAAATATTCAACCCTCATGTTGTCGTAAACCTTTTTCTATCACCAAAAGAGTGCGATCCCAACTTAACTTGCAGAGTATATAAATAAATTATAATATATCCCAAAATCATTTATTGATAATAATTTTCAGCAGCATTTGTTGCCCCGTTCAGCTGGTTCGTAAACTTTGAACTTAAACGGATATCCCAGTTCGGCCTCTATTTTTTTTGTTGCAAATTTACTATTTGGAGGAAAAGAGTGTAAGAAGGCGATGTAGTCAGTCGGTATTCCACATTCTTTGGCACCTTGTATAATAACCTGAAACAATCGAGAGCAAAATAACTCTAATATTAATAATATATTAGATATTTCAAGCGTAAGCTTGCTGTCCGCCATTGCTGAGATTCTGTGAGTGTTATAGTCTCAAATTAACGATACTCTTGTGATACGAGTAAGACAAAATACACGGCTGACAGCAACGGCAGTCAGCAAGAGATATACGATGCTTCCAGCCAAATTTCGTACGTCCTCTAAACGCCTTTGGCCCTTTTCTTGCTAAAGCCCTGCCAGCAAACTGGCAGCGGCTTTAGCTTGAGTTACTTAGTCAAGATTTAATCGAAAACTCGCGAAAATAAAGGGATAGAGTGATTACGGAACTTGTACAGTGACTAGCCCGACCTTTGGGACTTAACTCTTATACTACAACTAGAAAAAAATGCATGGGATACTATTTTATATGTGCAACCATGCCATCGTGGGATATTTAAAAAACGCCATTTTATATTATAAATGATATTATAACGTTGAAGTGAATGCACGTCCTCTCTGCGCACACTGTTGTGTTGGCTGGGAAAGCTTGCTGGATGCCGTGTAGCCGGACTCGTTTCTCCAAGGTGACCTTTGCTGGATGCCGTTGCTGGCAGCCGTGTATTTCGTCCTCACATTATCATGATACAACCATACAGTCAGACCCGTCAAAATTAGGTTTACGTCATATCCAGTTGCCATGTACGAAGTAAATGGTATTTTCTGATGAATGTTCGTTCTAAATACTTACTTTTTAACCAACAATTGTCATTCTGCTTGTATCATTATAATAACTAAACAATTATAACTTTGATTTGTAGTTCGGTAGCGTATTTACATTATACGGAACATTAAAGATATAATCATCATCATCATCAGCCCTCGTCATCCCACTGCTGGGCAGGCGCGAGGCCTCTCTCAAAGCACGCCATTCGCTACGGTCACCCGCCAGTCTCGTCCACTGCTTTCCAGCCACCTTACTTAACAATGTCATCTGAACAAAGGGCCGGTGGTCTGCCCGCTGTTCTCTGTCCTGTTCGCGGCCGCCACTCTGTGCCTGCCTCGGTCCACCTTCTGTCCTCCCTTCTTACCAAGTGTCCCGCCCAGTGCCACCTTAGCCCCGTGATGCGCGTACCCACGCCTGTGACTTTGGTAAGTCTGTGGATTTCAACGTTGTGCACGCGGTCAACGAGGCTGATGCCTAGCATGCCACGCTCTATAGCCCTTTGTGCGACTCTAATTTTGTGCATATTGGCTTTTGTGAGCGTCCATGTTTCGGCACTATACAGGACACATTGATTGAATACCTTGCTTACTCTTTTGCTCCAATCTAGTGTCTTCATTATATCTTCCAACACGTTTGTGAAGAGTTTGGGCGAAAGAGTATCCCCCTGGCGCACGCCCCGGTCAATGGGCACCGGTTCGGTCAAAGCGCGCATGCGCACCTGCATCGTGGCGGCCCTGTACAGCTCCCAGAGGATATCCACATACCTTTTTTCAACATGGCAACGATGGAGAGAATGAAACAAGATATAATAATATGACACAAGTAGAATGTTATTTTTTGTGTAAAAAAATAAAATTTAGAACGAGCATTCATCAGAAAATGCCCATAACTCGGTCCATTGGTAGATATGTCAAAATTCAGGTACCTCCGTCATAATTCAGTTTATGACGTAGCCTGAATATTGACAAGCAAAGCTCAAGCAACGCTATGACTCCGGCCTGTGACGTAGAGATAGAGATACTATGACCGAATGGACTAACTCTGTTCAAGTGATGAGTCGTTTATTATTGAGTGAGTCCGGGTAAATAAAGATTAAGGGCCAGTTTCACAGATGGCTTGTCGATAAACCATAACTAAATTATTAATATCTGTCAGATATGGTTTATTCGCAAACTGTGAAACTCGGCAGTTAAATGGTACGAGCTAACCGCAAGATACGTCAACGAAGGTTTCCGATCTTCCGGCCGTAGCATTTCGTCCACAAGTACTGTCGGGTTGTTGACCAACTGGTAGGTCCTGGCGGTCACCTGGTAGCCGTCTGGTAGCGACACTGTTACTTGCTTTGCGAAGTACCAGCCGCTGTCCACTCCTTCTTGTCTGTGGGGACGAGAAACTAAATAAAATAAAGAAAAATGCAGGGAAATGTCCACACCGTCTCAGTTAAATGTCAGCAGCAGGTTTTCAAGCAGTCTTATTATATTCAAAACGTTTAACTTAGTAGGTACATAATTAATGACACCTCCATTATTATCATGAGGTGTGCTTTTCGTATTGATCTATGAATACATTGATATTGATCTATAAATCTTCATCATATGGCGCGATTGCTTTGCGCGGGTCCGCATAGTATGCGCCTGATCTTGCTCCTCAGATTAACCACTCGCCAGAGGGCCGACATTTTGAAAAACTTCACTCTCAAAAATCAGGTCAGTTGAGTGTGGCGGATTCCGTCACTTGTTGTACTCTAATTAGAATTTATCTCATTCATCAGCTAGCTCGTTCCTTCTTCAGCGTAGAGGTATAAAAATGACATTACAAGGCGAAATGTTACAAACTTTTGACGGATTCCGCACAATCACACAAGCGAGTGGTTAACAATTGAAAACAACTGCGGAGAAGTAGAGTTTATCAGACAGAACTGTCCAAAATGCAACTCTGTATCCGCAAGTTCGTGTTTTTACGCCGTGATATACCAGTCGAAGAAAATGTGACTAAGTCTAAAACATGTAAGGATATAATAATACAGGGGACTAGTTATTATTCTATGCTTTAGCGGGAATCGACCGCTAATGCACATTGGCATTCTTGGCTCAAAAGGGACAGCTCTAGTAGATACTGCAGCTAAGAAATGTATTGCTGGTAGTTCATTATATGCATTGCTAGTAGAAAAAAGCCATCCTATGACTGATGCTACACAAACTGTCAAACTTGCTGATGGTAAAACCCAAGTAATGGATGTAAAGAAAACTATGATTGACGTTCAATTGTTACATAAAACTATAAGTGTAGAGTTTATGATAATGTTGCAAGCAACTAATAATGAATCACTGTTAGGCATTGACTTTATTGTTAAGGCGAATCTCTTCCTCGATTTTGGACGCTCAGTGTGGAGTTTCTCAGAAAATCCAACAATTCATTATGAGCTTGTGTATGAGTCCGGGATTAAACCAATAAGTGTTTTAGCCAATGAGTCTCATGAACTAACAAATGACCATGGGTTACTTTCCCAGCTCCTGGACGAACCTGAAGACATCTTCAAAGAACAAGGATCTCCAACGGAGTATGCAAACCACAAGATTGACACCGGAAGTCATCCTCCGGTCTTCGTGCCCCCATATCACGTTACACCAGCGAAGAAAGAAATTATGCGTCAGGAGATAAAGAAAATGCTTGAGGAGGGTATCATCGAGGAGTGTGAATCACCATGGGGTGCACCAGCACTGCTGGTATCGAAGAAACGCCAAGGTGGGTTCAGATTTTGCGTTGACTTCCGAAAGCTGAACGCAATTACAAGATACGATAAATACCCAATGCCATCTATAGATGAGCTCATACAGAGCACTAAACCTGGCTGCGTAGTGAGCATCATAGATCTCAAATCAGGATTCTGGCAGGTGGGAATCAAGGACATTGAGGACCGGGACAAAACAGCTTTCTCAGTACCGACTATGGGTAAGTTCCGTTTCACTCGTATGCCCTTTGGCCTGAAGAATGCCCCGTCAACATTCCAACGCCTTATAGACAGATTTCGTGCTAGCCCATCATTGAAGGATGTAACCATTCTAGGTTACCTAGATGATATCCTGGTTATATCACCTGATTTCGACCAGCACATATAGGATCTGCGTGCAGTGTTTGACCGACTAAGAACATTCAAGCTGCGAGCAAACCGAGAAAAGTGTAAGTTTGCATGTGATGAAAGAAAGTATCGTATATATAGTAAGGTCACGTCATATCGTCTTCCGGTATATCACCAGACAATGAGAAAATTCAAGCAATTCTGGAGATGAAGAGGCCGTCGTCGTTGAAACATCTAAGGAGTTTCATACAAACATGCTCATGGTTTAGGAAATTCATAGAAGGATTTTCTCAGATTTCAGAACCTTTGACAATACTAACAAGAAAGAACCACGAAAGGAAAACTTTGTGCCGCAAATTACGCCGTATCTGAAGAACTTCAATACGAGTCTGTCAGACATCAGGGATAAGGTAGAAGAACAACAAGATCTCAGGAAGAGTCAAGCCGATAAATCCCTGAGGGAAGCTGAACAATATGAAGTCGGAGACGAAGTTTTACTAAACACTCACATACTCAGTAACGCAGCTAAGGGAACAACCTCCAAGTTTGTACCAAAAAAGGACGGCCCATACGTCGTGTTTAAGAAAATAAGTCCCACTACATATTTGGTGGCTCCACTAGACGATCCGAACAGGAGTTTGGGAAGGTACCACGTCAAAGAAATCACAAGGTATCATCGCCGCGGTGATGACATAACACACCCTGTGTTTCCAAAGAGAGGGAAAGGTCGCCCCAAAGTTAAACCTAACGATAAGCATTCTAATGTAAACGAAAATGATAATGTTTCTGATAATGTGCATAAGCATACTAATGTATCTGAAAATGATGTTGTTTCTGATAATGTGCATAAGCATAGTAATGTAACTGAAAATGATAATATTTCTGATAATGTGCCAGTACATGAGCGAGGTCGTCCTCATGAACTGGAGGGGGAGACTGTAGCGCGGGACCCCCAGCGCCATCTACGCACAAGACGAGCACCTCGTAAATACTCTCCGTCGGACGCGTTCGTTAAATAAAAGCTTCTTAGAGAGTATTTTCGATGTGCGAACGGCAAACAAATCGTAGCGTGTTTTTTATATCTATAATAAGTAAAATCTTATAATACACGGATTCAAAACTGCTAAATGTTTCAAAAAGTTTTGTTTTTCTTGCTTACTTATCTAGATTTTGGATCTGGTCTTTGTCCAGGATCCAGAGGGCTCCCCACACTCTCTGGTTGTAGTCTGGCACGATGGTGGCGACGGCGCCCTGCCAACTCGGCACCACGAGGCTGAAGTCGAGTCTGTAGTTCTGATGGTCGCAATAACTAACATAAATAACCTGAACCAACTTAGTACTACTACTGAGTCAACATGCCAATAATGATTATATTGACAGAAACATATTTATTTTTGACTTTAGCCAGGTAAAAGATCTCTAGAAAAGTCTTTATCTTGCTACTTCTACTCTAAACGACAAATTGCTATGTATTTAAAATTAAATTTATTACAAAACCTGCCATAATTCGTATGACAAGTTCCTAGTGTAGTATATAGTCGTAATACTAATATTGATATTGACATGGCAAAACAAGGTACAAATGATACTGGTGTATATTTTTTTTGCCAAATCCGACAAAGGGTAAATAACCACATAAATTACACGAAAAAAATGCAGAGGTTACCTGTCAAAGAACTTGTTTTAGAATTATTTCTTAATCATTCTGACATCTATGTTATTTGTATTACAGAACACGGGTTAAAGGAATATATGAGGTCTTTTAATATAAATCATTTCAAAATAATCAGTTGTTAATTGTAACAATGTGGAAGAAAGACAGCTGAAAGAGGTGGGTGGTTCTTTAATTTTAGTTAAAAATATATTAAAGTATAACAACGGAAGGATATTCTTGCACTCACTATATAGACCAATAGAGCTATCCTCTGTTGAGTTGAGTTGCTCATTGTTTGTCTCTACAGACCTCCCAGGGGTGAAAAAGGCCATGGCAATTTCGAAACTCTTGAGAAAATTATGGAGGAAGTTATCACTAACTATTTAATAATAGAAAGAGGTTGATTAATTGTGGAAAGTATAGATTTACTTGTAGAGACAACAAATAAACAACTGGCCTGGCCTGGTCGGAGAACCACTAGCAATGTTCCCCCGAACAAAGTCTCCGTCGTCACCCTGAGTACGTCCCAGTACTGGTGATCCTAATCGATCCTGCCCCTGAGTTCGACCCTGTGCGTGTGGTACCATGCCCTATGATTCCGGTACCAAGACGCAACCCCAGGCATTTAAAACACCAGCCCCGTTGCTGGGGAATTTTACGCCGCCCATGAATCCTTAATCCTTATCCTAAATTTATTAGAGTTGGCCACGTCAATTTGCCTGCAACATGGGCAGGCATCATTTTTTAGGTTCGTTGGGCCGGCTGTTCCGAGCAGCTTTTCACCCTCCCTTCTGTGCGGAAAACTCTTGCTTACAACGCCCCCAGGGGCGGCCTTCTATGGTTCCGGGAGGGGCATACTGACAGCCCCAAGTTCTCTGCCCTACGGTTCTCTTCTTCTAAAACTCGACCAGGTCGTAGAAGGCCGGCAGATCGTCTGCCTGTTTCCCGTGCAACTGTTCAAATCTAGTCTGCACATCTGTAGAGAGGCGAGATAAAACAATATGCAATAGTAGGGACGACCATTCGCCTTCTGGTAACCATAAAACTTTTCAGTCACCAAGGACAGACAATACCGGATTCAACACTAAAGCCTGTATGGAGCTTAACCCTGTCACCGTTGGAATGTTGAACGATCGCTTTGACTAAGCGTCAACCAATCTCCGTTTATTGTGATATCGCCTTATCAACAACTGGCGGGCTATTTCGTAATTAGCTTCTGTAACAGCCAGATGCGATATTAGTTCCTTAGCTCCGCCCCGCAAAGCCGACAATAACTGAGCCATCTTATAGGCCTTGGGTATATTTATAGCTATCAAACAAATTCAGGAAACTGACCCACTCATTTGCAACTCCGTCAAAGTGAGACAGCCGGCAATCTAGACACTATACTTTTGAGCCATCACTCTCAGCAACGCGACCAACTCTGCGCAGTCGTCGTATATCTGCGGCCGTCTGGGTGATGGTAGCGGTCATGTCTGATCGCCATCCGCTATTAGGTTGTCCAACTTCAGTTGTAGAGAATCCTCAATGGATTTCGCCTTGGCACACGACTCTAACACAATATTGGAGCGATTCTTTACCTCCAAGGCACGTTCCAACACAACATCACTCCTATCCCTGCGCGCCACCAAGGCATGACAAGATGTGAACCTCTCAAGCAAACAAACGATACCTACAATTTACGAAAGACTTAATTTACAGAACTCTACCATAAATATTGCTTCAATTATATGTCTTATGCTCGAATCCCAATATATTTAGAACACTACCGTGTGTATTCTGCGTGACCCTGCGTTCATATTTGATTTAGTTGAACTGTCTCCATAAGGCTTCCATTCTCTTATGGTTCAATCAATTCTTAAATTTCACTCAAACCTTCATAACATATAATCCCCACAATATCTAAATACAAAATCAGCTGTGAGAGATCTAAAACAAATAACTCCATTGTAAGGTAAATCAAAGTTCAAATTTCAATGACATGAATATTGTAGGAAAAAGGAAATAAGGTTCACCTTTAAGTGCTTATTTTCTATCTTGTTACACGATAACACACAATTCAATGTCACAGCCTCGTATCAGGCGAGAGACTTATTTCTCAAACATACCGCTTGGCTGTGACCTAGCAATACAACCAACACAAAATATACGCTTCTGTGTGGATAGGAATGATAAGCTAACTTCCTCAAAACCTACACAGCGTGTAAACGTTGTTGACCGAGCTTCTTTGAGCCCCCAGTGGGCTTTGCAACGACAGAGAAAGAACGCTCTGGCAACCAGTTGTTAGAGAACTCTTCAGGGCAGCGGTCTCTCTGCAGGCCCATCAGACAGCTAAAACTTCTGCTCACTGCCGTGTAGGTCTCTAACGGGTGATGTCGCATCGCGTTCAAATCTTATTGACTAGAGATACTTTGGGTGTGTATCCGGCTGTGATGACGACCTCCTTCCCAGCTATATACCAGACGCGCGCGTCTTGGTAACTTTCAGTTCTTCGCTAAAGGAGGTTCTCTGCCTCTCCTTGCTAACAGCACGTGACAAACTATTCCACTTAATTATAAAGGCACGGACCTCCCAGCGAGGTTTCGAACGCACGTGCTACCGTTCAGATTTCGTGCACTGAGGTCGGTTCCCGCGCCCCTATCGAATGTCTCTCAGTGCAAAGGAAACCACTACTAAACATCCCGGGGGGCTCTCAGCCCTTCAATACACGAGGAGTGGAAACCTTCTGGCTAGTCCCGAAATATTGTCCAATACACTAAGTCCGTGCCGCTGCGCTTGCTGTTAGCGACTAAAACACGCGGTTGGAAGACCGATTACTCCCAAAGTCCCGGATCTTGATGCTGGAAAGCCCTCGCGAATATTTCACGGCAAAACAATAGGCTTTACGATCTCTATATTTCTCGTCTCACACTAACTGACTACTCGGGTAACTTTACTTTTACTTTACTTTACCCGGCTTCTTTACTAGATAATACTAAACATGGTTGCTTCCCAATTTATAACATTATTGCCTTTTATAACCTTATCACAAAGCCCGTACTTATATGACTTTCTATCTGATATGTCATTGGCCCAATCAGCATCTGCATAAGCAGATATACACAATTTACTACATTTTACAAAACATAAAGAGTAATTAATTGAACCCGCTATATAACGTAAAATACGTTTAGCTGCCTGCCAATAGCTAATATTGAAAAAGTTATTATACTGACCCAGCTGACTACAGGCATAAGAGATATCAGACCTCGTATACATTGACAAGTACATTAAACAACCCATCAGTTCCCTGAAATTATAAACATCACCGTACAGAGGCTCATCAGGCATTTCTAGTTTACAATTCAATGGCATGGGTGTGGACACAACTTTATATTTTTCCATACCAAATCTAATCAATAACCTCTTGATTTATTCTGTTTAGTCTAGTCGTAAAATACCTTTTGATACTCTTTAAAAATATTTATTCCTAAACAATTTTTCAGTGTTTCCAAGTTTTTAACATTATATTCATTTTCTAACAATTTTAATAATTCAGTCTTGTTGCGACTATCTTTACTATAAAACACATAGAATAATGAACATACAATGCCGCTATTATCAAGTCATTTACATTTCTCTTTACATAGACAAAAGGCTCACACTTACTTTGTTTATAACCATTTTTATCTAAGAGATCATGCACTTTACAATTCCACAATCTGCTAGCCTGTTTGAGGTTAACCCTCATGACCTTTCAACCAGTTTCCATACATTATTGGCGATTAACGCGTTATACTCACTTTGCATTGCAGATAGCCACAGATATCGAGAGATAGGTTAAGGAGCGTTGCACGTGCGAACAAATCTATCTCCGATAGTCTTCATATAAAAAATTGGGTAGTATTTAAACGAGTGACTGTTAATTAAAGTTTAAGTGACAAAAATAATATTTTTAGTTATTGTGTTACTAAGTGAGCGACTGTCTGCGAGTGAGGAGAAATCATCAGAACAGTAACTTACAAACATGAATTTGAGTTACGTAAAATAAAAAATGAGAAGCTTTTCTTTGCATACGCTCCGCTCTTGTCCGGGGTTGCTTCTTCTAAGTCACAACCTAACCTATAACCCAATCGAAATTTAGCCACAATAACCTACTCTAGCCAATTTTATTATTTCTTTGAATACGCTCCGCTCCGCTACGCTCCGGGGTTGCTTCTTCTAAGTTCTAAACTAACCTATAATCCAATTTAAATTCAGCCACAATTACCTACTCTAGCCAATATTGGCTTTCTGTGTTCCATTTTTGAAGTTGCCCTCTCTATATTTCTAGTCGCTCACTTAGTAATTTGGTCGCACGGTTAGAATCAAATCAAAAATAGAAGCAAGATTGTGAACTCCAAGAACGGCGGAGTAACATATCACTTGTAAGTCTCATTCCAACTATTATTTCTTCTTAAAACACAAGAAATAAAAATTATTACGGAAATAAATAATTCACAAAATTCGTCACGAGTTGATCATTAAAGTCACAAATTCATGTTGTTCTCGCTAGGTTGCTTGTTTTGTATCTTAATTTCACTACCTATTGCAGAGCTAACACGCAATGAATATTTCACACTTATCTAAATACGAAAGTAAATATGCATCGAGGTACGGAGGCGAACTGTTACACGCACTCAGAGACGACGTATAGTGATGGGAATAGTGATAGTGAGAATTATGTTTTTGAATCGATGGAAAGAAATAGATTTTTTACCAACTCGAACAAAACCCATTGGGTAATCATCTAATATTAGTAATCAAAGCTCTAATCATTAGAGCTTTGATTAGTATTAGTATATCTTCTCATTAGAGTCTAATGAGAAGATATACTAATATAAGACTGCATTACTTAGCAAAAAATGCTACGCCTAAATTGTCAAAACGCCAAGTTCTTAATAAATATTTACATTTTTCTTGTCAATAGGTAGTATTGTATTGTACAGGATTATACAGAAAGGGCCGAAAATATATGCCGAAAGGCGGTTGGTAAGACATCAATCTGAACATCCTTCCTACAACGTCCTGAGTGGTGTCCCACAAGGATCAGTGCTTGGACCAATTTTATTCTGCGTATACCTAACTGATCTAAAGGTAATAATAAAGTCTGGACTTTCACTGTTTGCAGATGATACAAAAATCATGGGAAATCCGCTAATATCGCACAATATAATACAAGAAGACTTGAACCGCATTTTTGAATGGACACAGAATTGGCTAATAATCTTAAATCCTGGAAAGTGTACGGTTCTGCATGTTGGGAACAATAATCCAAAGTTAACATACAGCATTAATATGCAAACACTGGATCCTGTTACAACACAAAGAAACCTGGGGGTCGCAATATCAACTGACCTTAAATGGGAGACTCATATACTTTCAATTACTAAGAAAGCCAACTCGCTAACATATAAGATTCGGAAATCCTTTGATTATATTGACAAAGAATTATTCTTGAGACTTTACAAGACTTATGTCAGACCACTCCTTGAGTATGCTTTCCAAATATGGAGCCCTTACTTCCAGAAGGACAAAGACTTGCTGGAGAAAGTCCAAAGAAGAGCAACCAAGATGGTAGTAGGACTTCGTGACAAGCCTTATGAGCAGCGACTTACAGAACTAGGATTGAGCACTCTAGAGCAACGACGTAAACGTGGAGATCTCATAGAAACATATAAGATTCTAACTGGCTACTATGATGTATCGACTATGAAGGAAATGTTTACGATGAACCAGAATCACCACCTCAGAGGACACGCACTGAAACTCCAAGGGCTCTCGTTTACAAGTAACCCACGCAAACACCTTCTATCAAACCGAGTGGTCCGCGAGTGGAACAGACTTCCAGAAACTGTTATTAGTGCACCATCAGTGAACAATTTTAAAAATAGACTTGACAATTCAATCAGCTTTAAGCTGCTTCTGCATAATAAATAATAATAATAAAAATAATAATAATCCTTCTCTATTAAAACGATTTGATCAGAGCAACATAATTTTTCACTTTGCAGTACATTTTGGGCCGAGCGGTCAGCTGATTTGTATGGGGAAGTAAAAAATAACGTTTCTCTGATCAAATCAGATGCATTGAGAAAGTTGTTCAAAATCATGTCCCAAACAATCCTTTTCGGCTTGGCACCCCGTATGTGTTACAGCCTGTAAACATAGTAATAGGTATTTTTTGTAAAATAAATATGTTATATTAACAAACAAAGTATTATTTTATTTTTATAACCCGGCATAGATACCACTGTCTATAAATTATAATGGATTGATGAAACACGCTGTCCTTGCAATGTCCCAGCACTAGCTCGGCTAGCTAGTGTACCTGCGGTGGTGTAGGTGTGTTCGGACGATAGGTGCATGACATTTCACTGACCAATATATGCGGAAGGATTGATGTATGAATGGTGTAGGTGTGTGCGTGTTCTTAATTTTCGGCGACACTGGTTCCGATACAAGCTTAGCGCCAAGGGCCTATCTCTCGATATCTGTGCAGATAGCCAATGATTGGCATTTAAACAGGACATTGATTCCTCGTATGATTGTAGTTCAGTGACTTCATGAGTCGACGAGACGATCATAAAAGAAACGTCAAAGTCATAATACCTTTTAGGTAGGCGAGTAGTGCGTACAGGACGTGTCAGGGTGCTAGCAGCCTACACATATACCGGAGTAGATACGGCTTCCCCTGAAGCTATGTACTGCGTCACGTGACGGTGAGAGTGACGGCGACGAACACGAAGGCGAATCAGACGTCACACACGCATCTGTTGCAGGTCTTCCGTCCTCACCACCGGTGCAGTATTCATCTGAAGCAACTGAAATTTGAGAAATTTCAACATTATCATTTGATATAATACTGATGTCATTTGATTCATTCGAGTTCTCATTTTCATTTACATTAAAATTATCATTACATTTCAATACATTTTTATCATTATCAATGACAATATTGTAAAAGGTAAAATAATAATTATTAATATTGCAGTCAGGTACTGTTTTATAGAAATGTAACATTTCGGGATAATGACATGTGGTGGCTGAACCTCTGCCACCCCAACCAGCAAACCGCGCGGCCTGGACGGGCGCGCCGCCGCGCCGCGAAACTGGTCCAGGCAGCAGCGGGGCGAGAGGCGACGCGCGGGCGGGGTCAACCACGCTCAGCTCAGTCGGCCGACGGCACGCGCAGACTGCGCGGCGCAGTGCCACACAGATCTCGATCAACGCCGGACCCACGCCGCTTACGCTCACGCATTCCTACTCGCGATCTTGTTACAAATCCAATACTTTACCGTGCTTACTCGCTTACCGCTATGCTGTAATATTTGCTGTGCTTGAATAGACATTTAATGTGGATGCTGCGTTTCCCTCATCTCCTGAAGCGTAGCAAATCCACATATTGGTGACCACGCCGAATGAAATTTTGAACATTTGTGTGCCGCATTCCGTTGATTTCTACACGATGTCGCTTGTGAATCAAGAATCCGGGGCTGGCAATAACAGCGGAACGAAGAATGACGCCGACGACGCCATTTCTCAAGATTGCATCACGCCGACCGTGGCCCGCGTAGCGGTCAAGTTGCCGCCAGTTTGGGCTGAAGAACCGGAGGTTTGGTTTGCACAAGCTGAGGCGCAATTTAAAATCACTGGCATCAAGGAAGATTCTACAAAGTTCTACCATGTCATAGCGCAATCGGATCACAAGTACGCGAAAGAGGTGAGAGATTTGATCGCCCATCCGCCGGAAGAAAACAAGTACGCGAGGTTGAAGGAACAACTTATCAAGCTCTTTCGAGTTCGCGCGAACAAAGGATGCGACAGTTACTGACTCACGAGGAGCTCGGAGATAGAAAACCATCTCAATTCTTGCGTAGTCTACGTACCTACTTTGGCATCTGAAGGTGTTACCGACGACTTTCTTCGTAGTTTATGGTCAAGCCGACTTCCATCCAACCTGCAGGCGATTATTGAGTCGCAGACGACGACCAGCTTGGATGACTTAGCCGAGCTCGCAGACAAAATCTGCGAGGTGACGTCACCGTCATCGCGCAACGTGGCGATGGCCAGCGCGTCAACGGACAACTTCGACGGTTTGTTGCAGCGTTTGGATAGCATCATTACTCATCGCATCCAGAAAGAGTTGTCAAAACAGGTAGTACAGTTATCTACGAAGGATGGCCGGGGACGCTCACCGTTTCGCAACAGGTCAAGGTCACGGAGCAGAGGTCGGACACCAGGTATGTGTTGGTATGATAATATTTTCCGTGAAAAGGCGAATAAATGCACTCCACCTTGCAATTTTAAATCGGAAAACAGCCACGGCAGTCAATAGATGCGGCGAATGACTGTCTTACTACCACAAGCCGCCTATTCGTAACCGACCAGACAACAAAGGTAGAATATTTGATAGATACTGGTTCCGACCTCTGTGTTCTGCCGCGACGATTTCTACGTGAATTTAGAAACCTGACAGACTACAAACTCACCGCCGCTAACGGCACGGTGATAAATACATACGGAACCATGAGTATGCACCTGGACTTGGGATTACGGCGCGACTTCGTATGGAATTTCGTGGTAGCAAATGTGGACAAGCCAATCATTGGAGCTGATTTTATTTTTCACTATGCCCTCTTGGTTGATTGCAGGAACAGACGATTGTTAGACAGCATAACCACATTGTCTTCACCAGCATCAGTCACAGATTGCCTGCAGCAGCATCAAGGTTATATCCGGCAGAAGTGAGTACCATTAATTACTGGCTCAGTACCCATCTTTGATCAAACCTTCTGGAGTGTTCCGAGAGATAAAGCATTCTACAATGCACTACATACGCATCACGCCCGGACCTCCCGTATTTTGCAGACCTCGTCGGCTCGCCGCCGACCGTCTGAAAATAGCGAAGGCACAATTTGAAGATATGGTTCAGGATGGCACAGCTCGGCCTTCAGACTCACCTTGGTCATCTGCCCTCCACCTGACTCCGAAGAAAGATGGCTGGAGACCGTGCGGTGACTACCGCGCGCTGAATGCTCGCACGATACCGGACAGGTACCCAATCAGGCATATCGAAGACTATTCTCACAGACTGGCTGGCAGCACTATCTATTCGAAAATAGACCTGGTAAAAGCATATAATCAGATCCCGGTTTTCCCAGGGGATATACCATAAACTGTTAAACAAAAATTACTACGCCTATGGGAATGTTCGAATTTCCATTTATGTCATTCGGACTTCGAAATGCAGCACAGACCTTCCAGCGGTTTCTCGATGAGGTGCTTAGAGGCCTGGATTACTGCTATTCTTATATCGATGACATTCTCGTGTATTCCAGGAGCCACAGCGAACACCTGGAACACACACAAAAAGTCTTCGAGCGACTCCAACATTACGGCTTGCTGATCAACGAAAGCAAATGCGAGTTTGGCCAAAGTCAGGTGACTTTCCTTGGATTTCACATTTCAAGAGATGGAACGAGCCCTATTCCAGACAAGGTCAGTGCTATCCAGGATTTTCCCCCACCAAAGACGGTGAATGGCTTACGTAAATTTTTGGGAATGATCAATTTCTACAGGCGTTTCATTCCTCACGCCGCTGAAGATCAAGCCCCACTACACGACATGTTGTCTGGTCCCAAGATCAAAGGCACACAGCCTCACCTGGACGCCGGAGCAGCTGCAATCTTTTGAGAAATGTAATTTCAGCATGGCCCGATCTACACTTCTAGCACATCCTGTTAATAACGCACCGCTCGCCCTCGTGACTGACGCGTCAAGCTCAGCCTTAGGCGCGGTTATTCAACAATGGATAGATGGAGCATGGCAACCATTGGCTTTCTTTTCGAAGAAGATGAACAGAACTCAGCAGTTATATAGCGCGTACGACAGGGAGCTACTCGCAGTCTATGAAAGCGTCAAACACTTCCGATATATGGTCGAAGGTAGACATTTCGTAATATACACGGATCATAAGCCTTTAACATTCGCTTACCAGCAGAAGGACCGCAATTGCTCGCCGAGACAGTTTAACCACCTGGATTTTATATCGAAATTCACCACAGATATCAAGCATATTTCCGGGAAGGATAACATTACTGCTGACACTCTTTCGCGCATCGAGGCAATTTCACAACCACCAACTATGGAAACTCTGGCACAATCACAACTGGATGACCACGAGCTACGAGATTTATTGCCACAGAGGCCAGCGTCTTCGTTGAAACTCGAGCAAGTACCAATACCAGGGACTAACATTACTTTATATTGTGATGTTTCACAGCCGAGACCTCGTCCTTTCGTCACGAAGGAGCTGCGTCGGCAAGTCTTCAACGCCCTGCACTGCATGAGTCATCCCGGTGCCAAGTCCACAACGAAGCTGATCACCGAATGGTTTGTTTGGCCCTCTGTGCGCAAATACTGCCGAGAATGGGCGCAGACCTGCGAGGCTTGTCAGAGATCAAAGGTACACCGACATACTTCATCTCCTCTTGGCGAATTAAAATTACCTGGATCCCGATTCAGTCACGTGCATATTGATCTAGTCGGACCGCTACCATCATCTGAAGACTACAAGTACTGTCTAACAGCGATCGACAGGTTCTCACGTTGGCCTGAAGAAGTCCCTCTCAAGGACATCACGGCTGAGACGGTAGCTAGAGCATTTTATGAAAGCTGGATCACGAGATTTGGGTGCTGCGACACTTTAACAACAGACCAAGGTCGTCAATTTACATCTTCTCTGTTCAACGCTCTCACACAACTCTGCGGCATCCAGCTTCGCCACACCACAGCTTACCACCCTGCCGCCAATGGAATGGTGGAGTGACTACACAGGACGCTGAATGCTGCAAAAATGGCGCATGGCGAGAAGAGTTGGACTCAGATCCTGCCCACAGTTCTTCTCGGTCTCCGGACTGCTTGGAAAAATGACATCCGAGGTTCCGCGGCTGAGATGGTTTATGGTGAGCCACTGAAGATCCCTGGTGAGTTACTCAACACTACTCAAATACAAACAGCAACTCAACCAGACTTCATTGCGCAGCTCAAGGAACACATGACACGTCTAAAACCTGAACCAGCATCTAGACACACCACAAAAACTGTTTTCGTGCCTGATGACCTTAAAACAGCACAACATATATTCTTACGCAAAGATGCCCTACGAGGAGCGTTAGAACCGCCTTATACAGGACCACATCGTGTAGTGTCAAGGACAGCAAAAACCATCACTGTGGAATTAAATAGAGGACCAGTGACCGTTAGCATCGACAGAGTCAAACCTGCCTACATTTTGGTAGATTCACCTTGCCAGACTACACCAAATGTTGCGCCTGAAAAAGATTGCCCTGATGTCAAAAGGACACGGTCAGGGCGCGTCGTTAAATTCCCTTCTTATCTTTCCGCAGGACTTTAACAATGCACAGGGGGTACTGTGGTGGCTGAACCTCTGCCACTCCAACCAACCACGCTCTGCTCAGTCGGCCGACGGCACGCGCAGTGCCACACAGATCTCGATCAACGCCGGACCCACGCCGCTTGCGCTCACGCATACCTACTCGCGATCTTGTTACAAATCCAATACTTTACCGTGCTTACTCGCTTACCGCTATGTTGTAATATTTGCTGTGCTTGATGGACATTTAATGTGGATGCTGCGTTTCCCTGATCCATCTCCTGAAGCGTAGCAAACCCACAGACACTTTCTTCGGATTAGCTAGATCCGCCAGCCTATAACCCTTGGTAGTCACACTATAACCTACAAATATATAGCACTTACTCTTAGCATCAAGCTTCCTACGCTTTTGTTGGGGAATCAAGGCATAAGCAGTGCAAGCACAAACACGAAGGTGACTAAGATCTATTTTAGAACCAGTCCACACCTAGTCTTCAAGTAAATTACTTGAAGAATAGGTGTGGACTGCTACTGCTTCACCCCAGAATCGCTTGTCTTAACCAGCATGTTGCAGCATGCATCTTGCTTTCTCGATGAGCGTCCTATTACGTCGCTCCGAGACCCCATTTTGCTCTGGCGTGTAAGGTACAGTAGTTTGGTGAACAATACCTTCCTTCCTAAGAAACTCAGAGAAACGAGCATTCACATACTCTCCTCCACCATCAGATCGGAGACATTTAATCTTTAAATTTAATTGTTTTTCTACCTCAGTTTTAAATAATAATAGAATAGGAAATAACCTCATTTTTATTCTTCATTAGTAAATGTAAGCAGGTATCTCGCGCCACCCAAACTATCAATCTCCATTGAACCACACTCATCCGAGTGAATGAGCTCCAGTGGTCTGCCAGGATGCTGGTCCTTGCTTTTAGGAAAAGGACGAGCCGTCATCTTTTATTCCAGGCAAGGTACACAGCCTGCGAGTGAGTCTCCGTCTTCCTGTGAAAAAGAAACACCTAGCGCTCGACTGTTCAGAGTACACACGCGTATAGGGGTAACAGCTACTGCGGCACTCTCTGTCCTCTGATTGAGCAGAGGCTTGGAATGCCCCATATTTTGCAAATATGTACCGACATCTTACCTAAAAATTCCATTCACACACCTAGCTCACAAGTAATATAGTCCCTTGTGTATTCCCTAATTGTACATCCTCCCTTGTCGAATGACACTGTGAACCCACAGCTAATTGAAGCTTACTCACTGATAACAAATTAGTTGAAAGTTGTGGCAAAAGCATTTGGGAGTTTTGTAACCTTATTTTTACATTGCAATATTAAACTTCCGCATCCTTGTGGTTGTAGCATGTCATCATTCGCCACCGAGACAGCACTCACAGTAAGTATCCTTGAAATCCAATAGAAACTCTTTGTTGTTCGTCATATGTGCTGCACAACCGCTATCCACATACCAGTCATCGTGACCGTGAGCGAGTAACGGTGAAACCAGCAGTGTCTTGTCACTCTATTGCTTTTTGTCACGTTTCCATTTGAAACATTTTGGTTTGATGTGCCCAACATTTTGACAGTATCGGCACACCACCTTAGACATGGAAGCTTTGGATACAAAGACACTGTTCACAGCTACTCCATCTCCTTTGCGATGCTCTTCCTGTAGCAGGCGCGTACGTACTACTTCATTTGACAGCGTTCCAGTAAGACGAATTGATTACAGATTTGAAACGATACTATCATATTCTTGAGATAAACCACTCAGTGTAAGCTCGGCGACTTTTCCATCATCGATAACTTTGCCAATATCCGCCAATTGCTGCACAATGCTCATAATTTCACTAATGTAGTGTGTCATATTTGTATGAGATGAAAACTCCATTCCGTGCAATTGTCTGAACAATTAAACTCTTCTATAAAGGCCTTTACCCTCGTAAACCCTGGCCGAGGCTTTCCCACGCCTCCGGATTTTTGCATCTCGCACATGTTGGTACTAGGCCGGGCTCAGACGTAGACAGATTCGTGCCAAAGCGCTCTGGCAACGTGTCACGTCAATGTCAATCCCCCCGACGCAGCTCTACAATGATTCTAGACACAACGCCATTTTGACTGCAATCTTCCAGTTATTATAATTAGCGCAGCCTTGTAACTTCTCTATAACTGCAATCGCTCCAAATCCCAGCAGCATGTATTGTGGTTGTGAGGACCCGCAATTGTTCGCGGCCTCGTTCGCATTACTCGACGACCGCATGGTTGAAACGCGATTTTGTTGAGTCTTTCATTATCTATTTCTTTGCACTGGTTAGTTTTATGTTTTTATCACTGGATTACTTTTTATTTGAGCACTGGTTCACAAAGTGTGTGCATACTGGACACATAACCTGTTTATATTTGAGGAGATTGACGGTCGATAAAAAGTCCAGAATGTGTGTAGTTTATTTATTAAACCAAAGGACAAAGAAATACTTTATAATCACACGAGATTACTATGATAATTATGGATACGGCAATAGAACGTTATCAGAGAGACAACACAAACAAAAATGGATATTCTCAGGTTGCAGGACGGCGGAAGAAGAAGAAATCTGAAGAAGAAAAAATACTGGCTTAGAATGCGTTCATGGATAACATGAATATTTCTTACAGAAGGCACCTACACCTTGTAACACTACTCAAATGAAATCATTCATAGGTTTAGTGAATTATTATTGCAAATTTTTAACGAATTTCAGCACAATGTTACTTGCATTATATGCATTGTCAAAGAAAGAAGTGAGCTGGGTGGGAGTGAAGTCCTCCTTCAGTGTTATGCGGCGATAAAGAAATCAAAGAATGCTTATGCAGCAAGAGATTTGTGGCTCATTATGATCCATGACTACCGATTGTGCGGTCGGTAGATAGTAGTGCATACGGGATGGGCGCAGTGCTAGCATACAAGAACCCGTACGGCACAGAAAGGCCAGTCAGCTGTGCGTCTAGGACGTTAACGGTTACTGAGAGAAATTACAGTCAATTGGACAAAGAGGCTTGGGTGATTGTTTATGACATAACGAAACATCGCCAATAATGGGGTTAAAAACTGAAAGCTCGTCGTAGATGGCAGCACTGTTGAGGGTTCCTAAGAACGCCATTTGTCTATTTGTTGTTGTTTGCTAAAGTATTTAATATAAGATATCACGATAAAAATGTAATCGACCTGTAGTGTAGCTAAGTTAAAAGGCGAGCTTAGAAAACGGAGAGAGTCTGCCATTGGTAAAAAAGCAGCTTTAGTTGAAAGGTAAGCTAAAAACTAGAATTTTTATAATTTAAAGGTTATGTTTCTTCATAATTATTTTTCAGGCCAGATATCTAGTTTTTTCCATAGCTGATCCATATACATAGTCAGGTCATAAGTTCTGTCACATGTGCAATATGAAATAATTTAGACATGTTTATTATTTATGTAAACATTTATATAGCAAAATGAACTTAATAAAACATAGATTCTTATGGTAATAAAGTTTATTCAAAATGACCCCCGCGATTTTGAATACAGGCCTTTATTCTGCGCGGCCAGTCGTCTATCGCAGCACGAACGAGGTCCATGTCAATATCGGCGGCTGCCTTAATCAAGGATGCCTTGAGTGACTCCAAATCAGGATGAGGCTTTGAGCAGGCCTTTTCCTCATATCTTGTAATCTAACGGACTTAAATCTGGACTGGAGGAGGGCCAGTCTTCGTGCCGGATGAAGTCGATTTCACGCGCCGCCAGCCAGTCTTGTGTGCTTTTCGCTCTATGAGCTGGCGCAGAATCTTGTTGGAATACCCAGTGCCTGTTATTAAACATGGTATGAGAAACAGGTTCCACAAGGTTCTTGAGGACTGTACTTTGATACACAACTGCATTCGTTTTTACGCCTTTCTCACAAAAATGTACCTCAGTTAAGCCCCAATAAGAGACTCCCAACCAAACCATGAGCGAGGATGGAAAATGACCTCGTTGGACACGCGGAATACGGTTGCTCGCTTCTTCACTGATGTGTGCGTACACCTTATCATTTTGTTTGTTGTAGTTCTCTTCCACGGTGAAAATTTTTTCATCCGAAAAAGGAATTTCCCGATGCTTTTTTCCCGCGTACCGCTTCAACAAAGCGCGGCATCTCTTCAGTCTCAGGTCCATTAAAAGAGCGTCCAAATGATGTCCTGTTTTTCTTCGATATGCCCTAAGCCCTAAGTCTTCATTTAACACCCTTTTCACCGTGGTCCTGCTTAACCCCATCTGAAGGGCCAACAGTTTCTGCTTACTTATGGGATTTCTTTGAATTCGCGCCTTCACAGCTTTTATCACTTCTGGAGTCCTAACAGAGCGAGGGCGACCACTTCTTGACCTGTCATCTACACTAGAGTCTTCATTGTATCGTTTTATGGTACGATAAACGAATCTTTTGGTTATATTCAAATTTTTCAGTAAGTCGAAAATCTGAATTGGCGCGTAACCGCAACGATGCAACGCAATAACTGCGACACGGTCTTCTTTAAGTGTCCACTCCATATTTAAAAATGAGGAAAATTCTAAAAAGTACACATTTTTATTTTCATGAAAAATTCGAAATTCGAATTCAATAAACTTTTTTGTGACCAGCGTTATAAATTCAAAAGTTTTTATTGTGTGACAGAACTTATGACCTGACTGTGTAATTAATCCACGTTATAAATATGTTGTATACTGTTGTGGGGCTAGTTCCAAAAAAATGTCCTAGTTCAAAATTGCATTTAATGTGTCGTAATTCCATCATTGTCATAAAAAACTGATCTTCAATAGAAATATATTGAATATGACTTCCATAGTATTTAATTAAATGAGCCATGGGACTTAATGTTGAGAATACAAAATAGAACTTTGCATAGGTTTCAAAGCCAGTATAGAAATCAATTACACTATCATTATCTTTATATCTCTCTATAGATCCATAAATGTGTTCCAAGTTCACTCGAGTGCTCTTTGATTCAGCTGATGAACTAGATTCTTTACTTGTAGGCAGCTCAGCTTGTGGGCCAACGGGTATTTCTATTTCACTCTGTACTGTGAATTGTTCATCTCTAAATTGAACTTCACACTTATTTTGGGTTTGGATGCCACCGGGTCCAGGTATTTGATCACAACAAGGCGTCTCAAAACAAAGTTTCTTGAGACTTCTCTGAAGTTGGCCGATCGTTGTTGTGTTGTCTGTTTGACTGTTTTGACCTTAGAATATGAAAATATTGAGGGTACAGCTGTTTTCTTCAACACTTTGTGTATAGATTTATCACCTATACGAATTGGGTCCATAATAATCTTCAGGTAGAAAATGGGCAGCACATAACCTTGACGAAGTACTAGCATTCCATTTTTTTCTACGAAGAGCTTTCTCCTAGAGTTTTCTTCTTTTAGCTTGTTTGGGGAATAAATAAATCCCCGTATTTTTGCAATCAACAGCTGCACAAAGAGTCATTATAAGGAATTATTCATAAACCAATTGGTTTGTTTACATAATTATTAAGGAGAACTGTCAAATTCATGGAACCCTCAACAGTGGTGACATCTGAAGTGAGCAAAAGGCAGTTTTTAACCCCATTGTTTGGTATGCACTTCACATTGAGGGCTGACCACAAACCACTCACGTTAATAATCACGATTAGTAATAAAGACATAGCTTGTCAAACGAATAATGACCCACTGTTATGTAAAATCTAAGGCTATATTATGTTCAGTTGGCCAAATGTAGGTACTCGATGATAGTGAAAAACCTTTTCACTTCAGACTTGAAGATTTTTATTCTGAGCATGGGTGCATTCTATATAAATATCGTGTACAAGTAGGGGCACGTAAGTTGAACGCTGACCGTTATTGCTCAGAATTTAAAAAATAGGTGTCTCAGGGGGGCTAGAGGGACGAAGAATGCGCCTGCATAGCGCTCTAGTCGTACTCCGTCCCCCGCACTGATACGACGCTCCGCGCACTTCTGACTTACAGTCGCGTTCTAAAGGCCCTGTCGAGACAGCTGCATTGTAATGTAACACACGCTGATTTAATGGAAGGCGTGACAGCATTATCTGATTCAGACTAAGGATGGGCAGCATCGAAAAATGTGCATAAATGTTGTTATCTTGTCCAGAAAACTTGTGTTTTATATCTTAAATAAAAATTGTCGAATTCGTTTATAATAAAGGTTAATTTTTGCTACTTCCCATAAACTTAATCACTCTGTCACATGACATGATCAACTTTGAATGGAAGTCGTTTTTTTCATGTATTGATTTAAAAAGAGCTAATCTTGAAAAGTAAAACACCCGATTACAAGCTATGGAACAGTCCGAACACTAAACTTAACTATTTATAAAGTAGTGATTGTATTGCGCGCGCGACTGTACTCATGCGCAGCTATCCCCTCTACATTTCGCTCAGCGTTCAACTTACGTGCCCCTACTTGTAGCGTACCCACAAAGCTTCAGAAGTTGATACTAAATGAAATTCATGGGGGGCATTTAGATTTCGAGATCGTACCGCGTGTCGCAGCGTGCACGACGCCCCCCCCCCCCCCCCCAAATTTCAGAATAGATCCTATTTAGTGAATTTGGATGCTCACACGAAATGGCTGGAAGTTGAGGAAGTTGTTTAAGTTACTTCAGTCTGTTAGAGACAATAAGACTGTTAAGAAATATATTTGCGAAATTTGGATTTCCGTTAAAATAGTTTCGGATAATGGCCCCCCTTTTCAAAGCAGTGAGTTTAGATCACAGACCAGATATCGAGATAGACGCACCAAACACGGTCGAATGTATGAGAACCAACCGTGTAACTTTTTCACTACCTACTGTGACGTCACGAGCGCCTTTTAGTGATGGGTTGACATGTTAATCGTGAAACAGAGTCAAAGGCGCGCCGCCAAATCGATTCAAAATGAGCGCTGCTTCGGGAATCCCCTATCTACCACGACCACGTACCTACCGCGTTGCGTTTATTCAGTAAGCCGGCAGTGTTTGGAGCGGGAGATCGTATCGTAGCATCACACCCGGATATCACATCATAGAGTGTTAAAGTATGTATTTGTCTATAGAACCTATTTACCTTTTATTATTCATGTGTAAATCCGTCCAGCCCCATTATTCATTAACTCGAATCGATCTTAAACTGTGGAATAGTATCAGATTTCCCATAGTTATGTACAATCAATTGACACTGCGTTGCATTTGACCTGGCTCAAGCAGGAATAATAACCAGAGCGAAAAAGTTTTCGAGTTCAGAAAACATGAACCTTATGTCATTGTACATAAGAGTCACTGACAGTCCGATTTGCATACTTTTTCGACGCGTAATTATTCCTGCTTCCTACACTGGATTACTGACTGAACTGGGCTGACTAGAATAATGTAGGTAAGGTAAAACGGGGTGTATTGATAACCAAGGGTAAATAGAAATAACTCTTAGGCCCACTACTTCGTAAAGTATTAGAGAAGAGAGATTGGGAGCTATCTCCATTCTCCCCTGGGTATCAAAATACACTCAGTTTTACTACAGTGTTACCTACTTACTTGTTCAGTCTTGTTCTACCTACCTACTTACCTTTTTTTAAATCATTCCTCTGTCTTCTACTCATTCCTCTCTCGAAGTGAATCGATGTTGTATCGACAGAGGAATGAATTACTAATCGACTTTCTATGTAATGCTGAGTTACACGAAAAAAGCTTAAATTTTAAGTCATGATTAGACTAATTTAATCACGAGAATCCATCCAGCGGGTTGGGCTGTGCTTTGATATGTCAGTCAGTCAGTCACTCAGTCTTCTTTTATATATTAACTTAAAATGAATACATAACAATCTCACATATACGTTATTCTACTACTAAAATATAGATTGCAATGAAAATGCAACTCAGAATTATCATTCTTCCGTCAACAAAATCGAATCGTCCCGCGATTTTGCAAGAATCGTCGCATTGTACAACACTATCTGATTTAATCGACAGAAAAATGAGCAAATCGACTGTACCATGCAACTGTAAGGTTAACGAAAGTATAGTTTGCTTCACTGTTCATTGAGGGCTACGAAAGAGATATCCATGAATTGTGTAAAGTGGAAGCATCAGTGGATGAAGTCCATGGGAAATATAGGTTATGGTTCAACCTATCTCAGTAAAAACGGGAGACGTTACTCGAAATTTAAAAAAAAATGATTATTAAATAAATTAGGCGAATTTCAGAAATACAATTACTTACGTATGAAAGGTAACGCCGTTGTTTTCTTTGTAAACAACATTGCTTGAGTTTTTGCAATTCACAACGGCACAGTAAGGTATTTTTATGTTTATTAGTACACGGCTTACATTCGAACAGCCAGAGAGCGACTAAGCCGGGATGAGCGGAATCCGCCTATTAAAAACACGCGAAGTAGGTAGACTTTCGCTGTCTATCTCGATATCTGGTCTGTGGTTTAGATAGCACCGCTCAAAGAACGCTATATAACAGATCTCAGAGAAACGGCGCGTCGGAGAACTCTGTTAAAATGGTTAAAAAAGTATTTAATACTCTTTTTTAACCATTTTAACAGAGTTCTCCGACGCTGGCTGTGATTGAGTGTACCGAGTTAGGAATGGCTTTGTGTCGATTTTTATTTCAATATAGAAATTGTAATCATTCAACTACTGGGTGGCTCCGGCTCAGGCCCTGATGGGTTGGCGGCTTCGCAACAAACTGCATGTGCTACGACCCAGTATTGCAAATATTGTAAAAATATCACAAGATAGGCAAATAGTATATTCGGGGGGAAGGACAGAAATTTTGACGTAGGACATTAAGTTCTTACAAAAGTATTTTCTTCAAATAAAAACAAATGGTCTGAGGGAAATATAGTTGCATGAACAGGCCCTTTATCGTATAAAATTAGTTTGAGCGACGGCTGATGAGGATGATAGCGCGCCTACATCGCAAGGCGAAAATAATAACAACAGGGAGAATAATGAGCAAGAGCCACGACTGTATATTAAAACGTATGTCCGTGCACGTGAAAGTCGAGTGAACGAGTCACGGCAGACCCCTGCGTGTCGCCGCTGCCGATATCGCTACCAGAGGGTGCGAGTGAGAGGGCTATGCGAGCGTTCCGTAGGGAAATGCATAAAGAAGGTTGCGTAAAATTACAGTCATTTGGTTATTCATCTGAAGTAGTAAATTATAAGTTTATGTTAAGTGAAACATCTAAACAGTTGTTATAGTTAGTAATGTGTACATTTTTGCGAAAGACGGAGAAAGATCTACTTATAATATATATATATAATATATCCATAGATTCCCAGAAGGAGTCTGACTAAATTTAAGTTCAGGTTATTGTGCTATTTGAGATATTTTAGATCTTTAAGTAAATACTTCAAATTTACTGTGGAGGAAGTGCATTGAAGCTATGTCAGGGGGGTCTCACTGTACAGTTTAGGTACGTTCGGCCGGCCAACCCGACGGGCGGGAATTCAGTTATGTTGCCGCTCGCTTGCCTGGCAGTCGCGTCGCACGCTAGGCGCTCCTCATAAGCAACTTTTCTGTGATTTTTGTAACAACAATGACTTAAGTACCCAACATTTTAGGGTGTCTAAAGGAATTGTTCACAAATAAAATTCGATTCCTTTTTAATTGAATACCGTTTTGTTTAACTAAAAGTAAGACCCAATATCACAGACTTGAATAGTAGGGACAGGGCACGGAGCGCTTGAAAGTGTCGCTACAAAAACAGTACAAAATCGGGAAAATTGGACTGTTTGCAATCAGTCGCGCTTGGACGGTGACAGCCGATTGACATATCGGCAGCAAAAACAAAAATGGTGACCTGCGACGTAAAAAGGTGTAAATCATACCCAAATCGCAAAACACAAAAACAGGGAGTGTCGTATCACAAGTAAATATTATATTTTCAATTACTATTGGCTTCAATCAACTATTCGACTGACGTAACTTTGTAGCGACGCGCGACGCACAGTGAAACTGCCCGCTTCCTATATTTGAAAAACGATCCGATTTGGTTATTTTTCTATTCGTAATGTCAAGATTAATATTCGTAATGTCATTAGATTACTATTCGTAATGAAATTTGGTTACCCCCCCCCCCCCCCTAACTAATTCATAACTTTTTCTATGATTAGGTAGTTTATTACTTTTAGATTAAAATCAAGATCTTAAATTCCAAGTCACGCTACTAATGTGTATCTGTGAGCTTACATCCTCTTTCATAATTTAACGGCAAAGACAAAAATTAATATGCCTATTTAATTATGTTTCAACTTTTTATTAATTAAACATGAGCTAATTGCGTGAGACCTCGCCCCTTAAATAAAATTTTAGCTAGATATATTTTATTTCTACTCCTAATCACCGATTAAAAGTCACCGGGTATTTGAGAGTTATCCGTAGATCAACTTTCCTAATATTGTGTCTATACACCACAAATCGGAACGTGACCGACCGTGACGCCGTTACAATTTTTCGTACTGTCTTGGTTCCGACGAATTCCGACAGGGGCGCTATTTTTCTTAGCCTCAAAATGGTAAGAAATTTAGTACGGGAAGGCCTATCCTTAGTATTTATATCGAAGCCCAGTATAAACCAAATGACAATTACATAGCCTTAGAATTTACCAATAGCTTGAATAAGTACTAATAACACCTCTCTTAGATAGAGTGGACTAAAATTCACAAACACAAATAATCGCACGTAGGTAACCCTAACAAGACAGGAGTTTACAGGGCGTTTACAGTTTACAGGACCTTGTGATGTCAGAGTAAAAGAAGCTCTCAGGCGTAGTAATGCGGCGCAATCTAGCCTGCACGGGCGGGGCAACCGATTCTGTAGGTACTTAGCGACTATTGTGGGTAGCGCAGGTGCGAGCTAGATTGCGCTTTATTGTCGCTCAGCGAGAGTAGCTATTTATTTAAGTGTATTTTGAGGAGTAATCTTTCTGTACGTAGTACTATTAAGTATTCTGTGGCTATGTATCGCGTCTGTATGTGTAGGTTGTTTGAATAAACAGTTAGCAATTGACCGTTGCAGCTAACTGTTTATTCTAAAGACATACTTATAACTAAAGACAGCGCGCTGTCTTTCACTGATGTGTTGTCTGTTGATGATAATTAACTGATCTTCAAGATTGAAAGACTAAAAAAAGATTTTGATGATCTTAATAATTTATTGTCTTTATAAGATAAGATAAGATAAGATATATATAAATGAATAGGTTCACACTTAATAATTTATTTTTAAACTCTGGTAAAACCTGATATATCAAATGATTACTTTCAAATGTAGAAACGGATGCAAGCATTTTGGACACGTTGAATAGCGCGTTCATTTTTAGCGAACAGTCTTTTGCCATATACAACGTCACTAAAATTAAAATTGAAAGGACTAGGCTTTCTGTCAGTAGTACACGCACTATTTCAGTTAGAAAGTATCTAATTGTGTACAAAACTTTTAACCTATAAAAAGCGTTTCTAATTTTCAGCTGTACGTGTTGTTCGAACCGCAGATCACCATCCACCATCAAACCAAGATTCCTAGCTGACGTCACTCTTTCAATATCTTTATCGTCGATTTGTATGCGCGGATGCCGTTCCACAATTGAATCACGTTGGTATTTCGTACCCAGAACTAAGAATTTTGATTTTTGCGGGTTAAGAACCAACGTGTTTTCCTCGGACCACCCAAAAATTACATTCAAGTCCTCGTTCACCTTCTTAACCGCCTCTTCTGTATTACGTGGGTTGAAAGACTGATAGAGATGAGTATCATCCGCATATACATGAAGCGATATTGCACGTTGGATATCCATTTGACTGCCGATATAAATGGCTCTGGTGAATGAAGCGATCCGACTGCAATTCGATATTTTGGTAAGGTAAATGGGTGGCCCAAATACCGTGGATCAAACGAACCAGGGTGATAGAGGAGGTGATTTCCAACAAAAAATATTTCTACAGCATGGTCATAACTTAATTGGATAAAAAGTGATGATCATTTTTGGTTTTTTCAAATAAACTGCCGATTTTTTTACAATTTCATTAATACAGAGAAAAGTTGATAAAAAACACCAAAACAAAAGGTATTGTATTATGACCAGATAATGTATCATTACAAAAAAAAAAAGAATTGCAGCTCTGGGTACCTAATTTAAGAAGCAATTAATTTTTTCCCGTAAATTTTGAAGCATTACAAAAAAATACTACTCACTTTGAGAGCACCCTGAGTAAAAAAAATGTACTACAGAAAAGTGACCCTGTATTAAAAAAACTAGCCGATTTAATGCTGATTTGAATGAGGTATAACACTTTAGTGTCAGACTTTCAGTTCAGGTTTTATGCGAGTTTTTTTCATGTCAAGGAGCAAATTTGTTAGAAAGGAAAATTCGAATAAAAATTACGTAGTAATTAAAAAACCATCTTGAAATAAAAGAACAACATTTATGTGGGTTCACTCTGGAGTAGTAGTGTAAGTTATGGATGTTAAAAATTCCCATTCTTCTAAAACTTTATCATCGTTATCATAAACGGCTAGTTTTCTGTACGTTGGATTGCTAGAACTGCTCTGTGCTTGTCACACTTAGGATTTATGAAATGGAAAGAAACTCTTTTACACTAAACATTGAATGAACATTTTTTCTTTAATCTTTTATCGAAAAAGCGTCATAATTAAGAAACTATGCCTCTCTTTCACACTAACCATTGACCAGAAGCTGGTGCTACACGAAATGCCACCAAGGCTAAACGGTGCTGAGTATTTAAATTTTTTACAAAATGATTTGAATCCATTACTCAACGAAGCTGAAGTTCCGGAAGAAATAAGAGAAGAAATGTGGCTGCAACAGGACGGTGCCCCGCCTCATTACGCTCAAGCAGTTCGACAATACTTGAATGAGCGCTTCCCCGACCGGTGGATTGGTCGAATAGGAGCTGTTGCATGGCCACCCCGGTCGCCCGACCTTAATCCGTTAGACTTTTTTATTTGGGGCTATTTCAAAGAAGTGGTATATCAAAAAGAGAACAACACTGAACAAGAATTACGACGAAAACTCGAATTTGCAAAAGTACAAATTATGAATAACAGAGGTGCCTTCCGGCGATTACGTACCAATTTTATTAGGCGGTGCAGATTGTGCATAATGGTTAGAGGCAGGAATTTTGAGCATTTACTGTAAAAAAATAATGTAATAAAATTATCGACTCATAATTGTTGTTCTTTTATTTCAAGATGGTTTTTTAATTACTACATAATTTTTATTCGAATTTTCCTTTCTAACAAATTTGCTCCTTGACATGAAAAAAACTCGCATAAAACCTGAACTGAAAGTCTGACACTAAAGTGTTATACCTCATTCAAATCAGCATTAAATCGGCTAGTTTTTTTAATACAGGGTCACTTTTCTGTAGTACATTTTTTTTACTCAGGGTGCTCTCAAAGTGAGTAGTATTTTTTTGTAATGCTTCAAAATTTACGGGAAAAAATTAATTGCTTCTTAAATTAGGTACCCAGAGCTGCAATTCTTTTTTTTTTGTAATGATACATTATCTGGTCATAATACAACACCTTTTGTTTTGGTGTTTTTTATCAACTTTTCTCTGTATTAATGAAATTGTAAAAAAATCGGCAGTTTATTTGAAAAAACCAAAAATGATCATCACTTTTTATCCAATTAAGTTATGACCATGCTGTAGAAATATTTTTTGTTGGAAATCACCTCCTCTATCACCCTGGTTCGTTTGATCCACGGTATTTGGGCCACCCTGTAGATGAACCTTGCAACTTGGTATCCTTTCGACAAGGTCAGCAGTGTACAAAATAAAAAGCAAAGGGCTAAGTATTGAGTTAAGTTAAGTTAAGTTATGTCTGACTGCGCTAGACTTCCATCTTCATTGTCGATCTCTACATACTGCCTACGACCGGTCAGATAAGACTCAAACCACTCGCACGAAGCTGCTGACACTCCGTAGTACGTCATTTTTGAAAAAAGAAGTTCAGTGTTTATACAGTCGAAGGCTCTAGAAAAGTCTAGCAAAACAAGTATACTGCCCTCCCCAGAGTCCGAGGCTGACATGATACAATATCATCTGTCACGCACGCGAGGGCTGTATCTGTGCCATGACCACCATGGAAACCAGATTGGACAGCTGGGAGGATATTTTCTGATTCAAGGTAATCAGTACGCTGTCGACATACTACCCTTTCCAAGATTTTCGATAACATCGGCAAAATACGTATCGGCCGCAAATCTTTGAACTCTTCAATGGCACTATTTTTAGGTATAGGTTTGATACTTGCTACTTTCCAAGAATTTGGGAAAACACTTGAATTGATGGACCTATTTATGATATGAGTAATTACTGTAGAGTCACAGATAAAGTCATCCTGATCATTTTTACGGTTAAACTGTCATGACCTGACGCATTAGAGTCTACTGAAGCTATTATTTTGTAAACGTAGCTCTCTGTGCTGCCCTTCATACAAAAAATATTTTCAGTGTATTTATTATTTTTGAAGAAGTTTAAAGTCCCATTGTCCACCGTGTCGTTTCCCGGAGTATTGATGAAGAAGAAATTAATTTTGTTGGCGTCATTAAGGTGTTTAGGTATAGATTGTAATGTAGGTTTACCCATATTAGAGACATGCTTAAAATTTATCGTCATTTTTGTTGGGTTATATTATTATTCACCAAGAATGAAAAATATGCTGTCTTTTCCCTTTTGATCTCGGAACTGTAGTTTGTGAGGTTCTAGTTTAGTTAATAAGTGCCTTTTTCCAAGCCTCGTCCCTGAGTTTCATTATTATCTTGATGACGTCTGTCAACCATGGACGAGGTTTATGCTTTACCCGAATCCTTCTCAGTGGTGCGTGTTTGTCGAATAAATTGATGAGAAACCCATTAAAATAATCAACCATGTCATTGAACTCCGCTATCCGTCAGACCATGGTAGTGCTTGCAAATCCATGTAAAAACTCTCTTCGTCTATTTTAGCCAAAGATCGCGTGGAAATGTATTGGGACTTTTCTATGGGCTTTTTTATATCTAATTCCGTAATTACAAGTGAATGGTCACTAAGTGCCACATTGTGGTGAACCGATATAGTCTTAAATAGAGAGTGGGAGTCTGTTATCATTAAGTCCAAGAGTGTGGCTGTATCTTCAGTGACCCTCGTTGGCTCTGTGACCAGTTGAGATAAATCATGCTGGTTAAGAAACGAGATAAATCCTGGTGCTGGGGTTTTGTTTGGCTCTTTCAAGTTAATATTGAAATCAGTCTTTATGCACAGATGATCACAACTGCCAAACATTGTCAGAGACTCGCTGAGAGCGTCAATTGCGTCACCGCTCGGGACACCCTCAGGTCTGTAGGCAGTGCCAACCGCCATACGCCCCTCCCCTGGGAGAGCTACTTTGAGCCACATCTGCTCTAATTTGGGTGGTGGGCTTTTTACGAATATGAAGGCCTCGACGTACGTAAAATCCTACTCCACCTCCAGTTACACCATTTGGGCGGGGTGCGAGATACAAAGCATAACCCTGTATTTTAGGTGCATAGATTTCCTGGCCGTCCTTTATCCAAGTTTCATTTAAAGCTATGTCGGGTTTATGATTCTCCATAAGAATCCTCAGCTCATCCTCTCCTGTGTTAAGCGATCTCAAATTTATAAGACCAAGCTTTAAAAATATGTTCTTATTATTCTTATTATTCAATATACATAGTCAGGTCATAAGTTCTGTCACATGTTCAATATGAAATAATTTAGACATGTTTATTATTTATGTAAACATTTATATAGCAAAATGAACTTAATAAAACATAGATTCTTATGGTAATAAAGTTTATTCAAAATGACTCCCGCGATTTTGAATACAGGCCTTTATTCTGCGCGGCCAGTCGTCTATCACAGCACGAACGAGGTCCATGTCAATATCGGCGGCTGCCTTAATCAAGGATGCCTTGAGTGACTCCAAATCACGATAAGGCTTTGAGCAGGCCTTTTCCTGCAAGTGTTGCCATATCTTGTAATCTAACGGATTCAAATCTGGACTGGAGGAGGGCCAGTCTTCGTGCCGGATGAAGTCGATTTCACGCGCCGCCAGCCAGTCCTGTGTGCTTTTCGCTCTATGAGCTGGCGCAGAATCTTGTTGGAATACCCAGTGCCTGTTATTAAACATGGTATGAGAAACAGGTTCCACAAGGTTCTTGAGGACTGTATTTTGATACACAACTGCATTCGTTTTTTCGCCTTTCTCACAAAAATGTACCTCAGTTAAGCCCCAATAAGAGACTCCCAACCAAACCATGAGCGAGGATGGAAAATGACCTCGTTGGACACGCGGAATACGGTTGCTCGCTTCTTCACTGCTGTGTGTGTACACCTTATCATTTTGTTTGTTGTAGCTCTCTTCCACGTTGAAATTTTTTTCATCCGAAAAAAGAATTTCCCGATGCTTTTTTCCCGCGTACCGCTTCAACAAAGCGCGGCATCTCTTCAGTCTCAGGTCCAATAAACGAGCGTCCAAACGATGTCCTGTTTTTCTTCGATATGCCCTAAGCCCTAAGTCTTCATTTAACACCCTTTTCACCGTGGTCCTGCTTAACCCCATCTGAAGGGCCAATAGTTTCTGCTTACGTATGGGATTTCTTTGAATTCGCGCCTTCACAGCTTTTATCACTGCTGGAGTCCTAACAGAGCGAGGGCGACTACTTCTTGACCTGTCATCTACACTAGAGTCTTCATTGTATCGTTTTATGGTACGATAAACGAATCTTTTAGTTATATTCAAATTTTTCAGTAAGTCGAAAATTTGAATTGGCGCGTAACCGCAGCGATGCAACGCAATAACTGCGACACAGTCTTCTTTAAGTGTCCACTCCATATTTAAAAATGAGGAAAACTCTAAAAAGTACACATTATTATTTTCATGAAAAATTCGAAATTCGAATTCAATAAACTTTTTTGTGGCCAGCGTTCTAAATTCAAAAGTTTTTATTGTGTGACAGAACTTATGACCTGACTATGTATACTATATATTGAAGAAGTGTTTGTTTGCCGTTTGATATGTATACGTCACGAACTATTGTCTGTGTTGTTTTGGTTACTGGTTGAGAGATATTGATTAAAGGGCTCATAAAATGTTGATTTTTTATAGATTTATACAGATTTATAGCCATATACAAGTAACACAATCATGCAAGTAACATCATTACTGTTTCCGTAATGTAGACCGAAAAACACTCTCAAGATCCGACTCAACGCGCAGTTGTAGAATTGTTGAGTTTTGTTCGCGTCGAGCGAGGATGCGTCCTTCTTGTGTCCATACAAACCGCCACTTATGGTTTTTCTGCAGCTCTCGTGCCTTCCCGAAGAGTAGGCGGTTTGTCTTTGTGAGGCGTTCATTATTGAATATTTTTTGTGGATTATGAGCCGGGAGTCCCAGGTCTGCTGAAGTGGCACGGCGACGGACTCGCGCGCTCTTGATAAAGTCATCCCGCAGCACCCGCCGCCCAAGACATACCGCGATAACGCGTGGACGCGCCCCGCGGCCGTTCCCGTCGCCGTCGTTGCTGCGAGCCTCCTTGCCGCCGTTGTCAGCGCCGGTGTTGAGTTGTTTGCGCGCCCCGACGCGCACAGCACTAATTATGTCCCGTTCTGCAAGCGTCACGCCCAACTTTATCGCCACTGCAGACACTATATGTCCCACCGACTCACCATCGAACTCAGGGACTCCTGATATATCTATATAATTTATCATCGTGGCCTGATCTCGTTCATTTATCTCCATTCGCAGCTATTCAGTGGATTGCTGGAGATCTGAACGCTGAGAACTTTTGATGATTCCGAAGAGCCTCATTCTCCTCTTTCCAGGTATCCATCCGTAGGTTTGAAGCGGCAACACTTTTTTTTAGAGTAGTGATCTGCGCCATCAATGAATCCCTAATGCCTGCGAAGTCCGTCTGCAGTTTGCCGATAACAGAGTTGAGTTCCCTCTTTAGGTCATCCGTTACTCTACCCACTTTAGAGTCAAGCTTAGCATCAAGTATCTCATGTGTCGGTCGGGTTTATGGGATACGGGGCTGCAGGAGGCTTACATTCTGGGGTCTTGCACCTGATCAGATCGTTCGCTGAGGCGACTTCATTGTTTACGCTGATTACACTATCATTTTCGGTTGCACTGTTACTCTCGTTAGCAATACTCTCCAAGGCTGCAGTCCCAGTCTCATCCAATGACATGGTCGTCTCGTCCCGTGAAGTTCCTGGCGAGGTTCGCGGCGCGGTCTCATCAGTTGCGGCACCCTGTCGCCGTCTCGTGACGTTCTGACATTCCGGTGCAGGGCAGTGCCAAGATCGCTGTAGAGTGAATAAATTGCCCAAATATTGCGCAGAAGTTATATTCTGACAGGAGTAATGGTAACTTCCCTTGCATAGTTGGCACCTCAGTAGCTCATGATTGCCGACAGACACACCGCAAGCCACACAACCGGTCATCTTGATTCGAGTTTTTATGTTTTTCCAATCGTCCGGAAGAGGCGCTGTGATCGATCACTTGAGGATTCTGATTTTTTATCGGCTGTTTCACAGCTGCGCCCTCTGTTGTTGGTGACTAGCTGCGCCCTCTGTTGTTGGTGATTATGAAGTAGAAAACAAAAAGACATTTGCTCGTAGCGGGAGTCGAACCACCACACTAATCGACGACAGTTCCAATACCGCCGCGTTAACGCGTTGAGCCACCGTTGCCTGTTGGAATCACGACGAAAACTCATTATCACTGGTAGTGTAATTGATATTATGACTTACGGTAAGTACGGTAATTGTGTTTTAGTTTATTTGATTTTTAATTGTTAATTGAACTTAAATCACTTGTTATAGCACTATTTAACACGTTTTGAACACAGTACACTACAAGCACAGGACCTTATACTTAAGTACGGCACATTTTAACACTGTTCCTAATACTTTAGACAGGTAAACAAGATTTAAATGTGAGTAGTGAAGAGAATTACGTTCTTTGTGTGAAGTACGCGAGTGTGTCTCATGTCTCCTGTGTTCATATGAGTAAGTGTTGAGTGCTATCTACTAGTTAAGTTGAAATGACGTAATAACCGCTAACGATGAATAGTTTATTGCACTAAAAATAATGAAGCAACTTAAGGGATTAAATATGGCCAGAAATGCATCTTTAGCTTCAATTCTAGGCTAAACTAGACAACATAAAAATGTAGGATAAATATATGTTATAAAAGATTCAAGATTCAAGATTCAAGATTTGTTTATTTGCTTATGAAATTAGGTAGACATATCAGATGTTAATAATATTAGAAGTTCCTTATTCAGCTATATTTATACAGCATGCAAATAGTAGTATATTTCGATTTGTGTATAGGACCTATCAAGCATACACAAACAATTTAATATTAAGACTTATAAATTAGTGCAAAAACTCTGAAATTGCATAAAAATTATGCTGTTGAAGCCATAGAAATAACTTTCTTTTAAAAATTATGAAAGGGAGACTGTTTATGTCGGTGGGCAATTTGTTGTAAGTATATTTTTACGCTCATTGCATAACAATTCTTTTGGTAAAGCGTTGTTCGTGGCTTATGTTCCAGTACGAATCTATCCGGATTTCTAGTATTCCTTGGAAACTGTTCTTTAGCAGTCGTGAACATATTCATGTTCTGTTTCACAAATTTTGCTACTTCAAATATATAGAGACACGGTTTTACATGATTCTTGGGGTTTTACTCCTAAGATTGCCCTGACGCATTTTTTTTGTATAACAAACGCTCTGTTGACATCTGTACATTTCCCCATAAGATGATGCCGTACCTTAACACGGATTCCACGTATCCGTGGTTGTTTGGAGGGTGGTAGTTTTTCTCAGCTTTGTGAGTGCAAATACAAATCTACTTATTTTATTGCAAACCTTGTCAATTTGCAGTTTCCAGTTAATTTCTTTGTCAATTACAATACCGAGAAATGTCACACTATTTTCACATTTTATTATTTGGCTATTATAGTTTATAGTGATATCACTAACATTGTTGAAATTCATTAACTTTGTCTTAGTCACATTAATTTTTAGATTATTACTATTTAACCAATCGTCTACTAACCCTATTGTTTTATGTATGTAATTTTTGTGTTTATCAATTAATTTATTATCCTTATTACCATTATTATAATTTGATTTGTTAAATAGAATGTCATTATTATTATTGCTTACTATAATCGAAATGTCGTCCACGAATAATATGGATTGGTGTAATGTCACTTTTGGTATGTCATTTATATATATTAAGAACATAAGTGGGCCTAAAACACTTCCTTGAGGTACACCAAAATTATTATATTTAATTTCCTTTTTATTGCTATTTAATCTATTTATGTGGACACTTTGTTTCCTATCACGAATATAGGTCTGTATCCATTGTAGGGGTGGTCCCCTTACGCCATATTTTTCTAGTTTATCTAACAAAATATCATGCGAGACAAAATTAAAAGCTTTCGTCATGTCGAAAAATGAAACAGATTGTATTTAAAATCGAAGCCCTTCGCCACACTAGATACAAGATTGAATGCTGCTAGAATTGTAGATTTATCCTTTTGGAAACCGTATTGTTCCTTTGTAATTATTTTATGCTTCTCAAAGTAGTCATTAAGCCTAAATTGCATAGCTTTTTCAAATATTTTCGAGAATATTGGTATCAGTGTAACTGGTCGATAGTTGCTGGCTTCTTCTACATTCCCTGCATACAGCGGTTTCACAATCGAAAGTTTTAGTTTTTCAGGAAATCGTCCTTCCTCAAACGATATATTTATTAAATGGCATAAAATTGGACATTGTGAATTGCTACATGTCTTGATAACATCTGTTTTTATGTCATCGTACCCTGTTGCTTCAGTATTTTTTAGACCCATTATAATTTTCTTTATGTCTTGTTCTCTTACGGGAGTGATGAAAAAATTAGTTCCTGTACAATTGCGTTAATGTAAATAAATTTTATTTAGTTCAGAATTATTTTTGTTTGTCAAATTTATTAAATAATCATTAAATGTATTGGCTTTGTCAAGAGGATTTATTAATAAATGATCATTGTCGTCTTTGATAGCATTTATGTTTTTATATTCTGTTTTATTTTGGCCAACTTCTTTTATTATTTTCCAAGAAGCTCTGCAAATGTTTTTACTCTCCAAAACCATTGTACTATTTTGGTTCCTTTGCGATTGTGAGATGCATTTTTTTAGTAGTTTCGTGTAGTTTCTATATTGCAGTTTATTTGCTTCTGTTTTGTTAACATAAAAATTATAGCGCAGAGATCTTTTCGTTTTGCAACATATCTTTAACCTCTTTGTTACCCATGCTCTTTTTGATATTCCATTTATCTTGCGTTCTATATTCGGGAAGCATAGTTCATAAAACAAAGTGAAAATTTCGTGGAATTCATCAAATGCAGTATTTGCATCTGTTTGCTCATATACTTCACTGAAGGAAATGTTTTGTAGAGCGCTACAAAACTTTCTTATGTTGTCATCACTGTAGTCTCTTTTCACAATGTGCCATGTCTTAATCGCGTAGTCTTTTGGTTTTATTGGAAAGCTCACCATTTGCGCAGTGTCGTGATCTGATAATTCGAGAGGTAGAGTCGTTCCTTGTGCATCCTTAATATTGCTGTAAATATGATCAGGACAGGCTTTTTCCCTTGTTGGTGCCTTAATCAGTACCTTAAGATTATGCGTATTCATTATGTCAATCAGTTTTGTGGTGTTTATGTTATTTTTCAGAATATTGATATTAAAATCTCCTGTGATAATTATATAAGAAATTTTCTTTTTTGATAATGTGAATAATAAGGTCTCGAGTTTATTAAAGAATTGTTATATTTAATTTTTTTGTGTCCTAAAAGAATAGATACAAATAATCACTAGTTTGTGTTTTGGAACCTCTATTCCACAACTTTCAAATAGGTTTGGTACAGCCATATCTTTGATGTAAGGAAGTTCTTTGGTGTCAATTTCTTTTTTAGCCAAAATACAAGTGTCTCCCCTTCTTTTGGTTCTTGAAAAGGCCGTAGCCATTTTATAGTTATTTAAATTTATCATGTTTTCATTACCTGACTGTATGAACGTTTCAGAAAGACATATGATGTCTGGTTCTTCCTTGTTGTCACTCAAGTCCTGTATTGCTAATTCAAGTAACTCCAATTTGGAATTGATGCTTTCTTTAAATCATTAGGAGGAACGAAAAAACTAATTTTTAGTAGTACTACTTCTACTTTTATATTTTTGGGGTTCAGTTTCATGAAGATCTGCATTACAAGATACTTTTTTGTTTCATCATCGGTTTGGTTTTTGTTATGTTTTGGATATTTGTTTGTACTATTTTTATGAGAACTTTAAAAGTAATATGGTATAGTGCCCGGTTTCCGTGTCTCTTTGTTGGGTTGATTTGTTCGAGTGTTTGGTTTGGTTGATTTAACTATGTTATTCAATCTTAGTTTTTGTTTCATTGTGTCAGTGTAATCTAATTGGTCTACAACAGCATTAACCTTTGTACACGTATTTTTATAATGCAATTTCAATCCCTCAGCATCTAGGAATGTACAGTTTGGGAACTGTTTACAGATCACTCGTAACGTGTCATTTAATTTCCTTTCATTTAAGTGATCGCTATTATAAACGCCTAGCACCAACACATTATTATATTTTAGAGACTTTAGAGCTGCGCCTAATTCTATTTCTACCATCTTAGGGTTGGTGTCATGTTCACCTAGAGATATAACAATTTTATCTCCTTCCGTCATAAGCGTCTTGTTCCAGGCTATCTAATGATCGGCATATTTCCTGCGATGTTGCGTTGGGCTTAATCAGAGCCATTACTTTGTACTGTCCATATTTATTATGTAATCTGTTTTCGCTTAACCTCGATGCTAATCCAACGCATTGTCTTCCTCCTATGATGGTTATGTTTTTTTGGTTTCCCATTGACTCATTCGTCTTCTTACTTTCCTCCAGGAAAGTATCCTTGTCTGGTTTCGTGCTCTGCATAATATTATCTTTACCGAGTTTTGCTTCTGTCTGGCAATCCCGTTGTATGCATATCTCAGATTCTTTGTCGGTTCCTGTAGTCATAGTCTGGGTAGACTGGTGCTTTGTTGATATCTCAATTTGATTTGCTCTGTCTAGGTTTGCGTACTTTTCAGTTATTTGTATCGACTTTGTCGGTTTTTGCAATTCCATTGTTTTTGTTGTAGTGTCTTGGCTTAATATTTTTGAATTATTCATGCTACTGTTGGCCGGTGTCAAGTTCGGTGCAAGTCTTTTATATAATTGAATTACCTTCCGGCTTTTTTCTAAGTCTTCTTTTAATTTTATGTTCTGCATCAATATATTTTCAATTTCTACGTTTGCTCCATCTAATTCTAGCTCGAGAGTCTCCACTTTAAGCTTCAATTCCGAAAGCTCATATAGAAGTAGCAGTCATATCTGCTAGGCTTTTCAATGTTTCTTCTAAAATGCTGTTTCCCTCCAGACTAATAAAGCTTGAATTTATAGAGTCCTTCAAGTCCTTTCTTCTATAAGTGATAATGATGTCATCCATTTTGTTTTTATTTTGTATTTTTTTTTGTTACAGTGAGAATTGATGTGCCTTTAACGCTAGTAGTAACCAAAAAATAAATAAAAGGCGAGATTTGAACCTGCTCTTTTTGTCACTTGCACATTTTCGGTCCTTCTATACCGCTGTGATTTCAGGCTCTGCGAGAGTCTGAGTTAGAGGATATCAAAATCCAAAAAGTAAAATTTTTGATATACTCGAGATTTGAACCTGCGCTTTGTGGTCACTTGCACTTTACTGGGTCCTTCTATACCACTGCGCCATCGGGCTCTGTAAGAGTTAGCTTGAAATACGAAGTGGGTTGCAGAGTTGTTGTCTGTTTAGAAGCCGGTTAGAGATGAACCAGTTATGAGTCAGCGAGTTCCTTTGTTCACTGATCGGCACTTTGAATAATTTAACGACTTTGTTAGCACTCTTTCTAAAATTTTAAGTTATTCACTTATTATTTTTACATCACAGTATAACCATTTTGTAGGATTTGGGTTTCACTTCAAAATTAAGTAACTTTGCACTGTATGTAACACTTTTAAACAGTAGTTTTATATTTTATAGCAGTATGAACAGCGTGTACGGTGTTACTCAGTTAAGCGGCGCGACACAGATTCTATCTATTAAAAGGTCTATTTGAGATAAGAATGGACTTTTAAAATTACCGGATATCTGTTATATTTAATACTTAAAAATATTTTTCGCAATGCATTATTATTCAACTAAATGAACAAGCGCTCGGAGACGAAATCAGTTTCCTATATGAAACTTACACGCAAAAATAGGTAAAAAAAGGGAAAATTTTTGGTTGTTTTATTTTATTTTTAATGTTATTATTACAGGAGTTTAGTAATATTTTCTATAATTTTCTCGGTCTCGGAGCTCGGGCTGCCCCGCGGGGCTCTGCGCGGGAGCATGCGTCAGTCTGCTTCGATGCGATGCGACGGGTATTTGTTTTCTTTGTCTAATTCTCAATGCCATTGGCCTATGTTCAGCCCTTAAAACGATGCGGGATGGTACTTACCTTTTCAAATTATGTGGTAAGACGGTAAAAATATCCATACAAATTGTTATATACGACGCGACGGCCATATCAGTAGCGTCTTACAGAAACACTAAAGACCGATGGGTCTATGGGTCGTCACTAGTTTCTGGCGTTAAAACAATTTCCAAAGGCCGATTGATGCTTTTTATTGAGTTTTCTATAACAAAACATGATAACCAAATTCACATTTTCAAACAAATAAGCGATTTCAAAATACAGTTTTCAGTCTAGCACTACGTAAATACAGTGTTTGATTATCTATCTGTAAATAATAGTCCACATTCTCACCATTGATTAGACACACAAAAATAAGCGCTAAAACCAGCATCCACAACCTTCTCTCATAATTATTATACTCTTTGGCGTGACACTACTTGAACATTCTTGTACATTCTTCATACATAAAATCACGGATATTGCCGTAGTGTGCGTGCCAGAACTCCCTAGAAAATGTACGCACACATCAATTTTCAATCTGTGATTGTGTGCGTTCAAATGCTCCTACGCATATAAGATATTGATTTGATACGTCACCAAAAACTGCTCTGTATGGTTCTTCATAGAAAACATGACTGGGATTGCCGTACTTACTTTTGTAGTGTAGTAATCTATATAATCGCATGTAACCCAGTATTTAGTGGCAGTAATAAATCATAAGCGCAACTTGTCGTTTCTCTTGAAGCCTACCAGCTTCCAACCTTACATGGCGACCTGTGCCAAAAAGGATCTGCCTCGTGCCCGCGCGGGTGCATAACTTTCGCCGAATATGGAGCGCGAACTATAAACATAGAAGTGATTTGTGCAGTTTTAGAGACGATTACAAATTGGAATAATGAAATTATTAAAACATAACTTCGTGAGACTTTGTGCCGAGTGCCGATCGAAATCGCTGTTTGGTGTTAATAAAACCGTGTCATAATGGGCAAACCAAGTTCAAAAGAAGCTCAAGAAGTAATCATCGCACAAAATGCTGCAGGGGGTGAAAATTCTGCGTCAAAAGAGCAGTTGAAGTATCACGCAAGTAACACAAACTTATTTCTTATGGGGATCTGTGTCATTTTAACGGCAGTTGGAGTAATTTATTGTATGCGAAACTATAGAAAATGTCATGGAAATTGGATAACGAGAGAAATTAACGAAAACGAGCTGCGACGATCTATGAGTCTGATGCGTCGAAGGGAAGCTAAAATTCAAGAAATAGTGTGAAAAGTGGTAAAAAGTGTTGTATCGACGATGTGGCTATGAAAAGTGCATTTAGAAGTGGTCATCTGACAAAGTTACTGAGTGATCCGTGTATACGTTTAATGTAATGCGTAGTTTTAATAAAAATATGTAATCGATTACATACAATTTAATGTAAAACTCATATAACCACATATAAAATTAATAAAATATAAATAATAATTAATTACTAAGTATGTAATGGCAAGTGAGCTGAAAGAAATTTATGGTAAATTGAAAACTATAAAAGAATACTTAGTTAAACTAGGACCAAGTCGAAGGACACCAAAAGTGAGAAAGTAAAAATGTTCTGAAGCAAGTACATTGTATCCTACTTATAACTTAGCTGAGGAGTTAGTAATTAAACAAATATCGAGTAAGGAATTAAATGATGGAGATATTAAAACTGTGACCGAATTGTGTAAGAATATAAAATCATTATATTTAAGAATTAAGGAACTAACGGAACTTACGGAAAACATCAACATGGAGAAATTTGAGCTCAAAACGGCTGTTTCTTTGTTACCAGTCATGACAGGGGACGAAAAAGTTACGAAACAAATAATTTCGAATATCGAAATGTACAGTAACATGATAGGTGAAACAGAAAAACCAAATTTAATTACTTTCGTGCTTAAATCAAGGTTGTCAGAAAATGCAAAATTACGTATGTGTGAATCTTATACGTCTGTTCTATACGATCCAGTTTGATCAAAGACATGCGGGAGAGATTGTTGGCAAAAAAGTCGGATACTGCGATTCAACAAAAGCTGCAACGGGTGCAACAAGGTACCAGGCGAATCGAGGAATTTGGTAAGGAAATTGAACAATTATTTGTGGACCTAACCATTTCTCAGGCCAGCGGAGATCAACAAAAATATACTATTCTGAAACCGATAAATGAGAGAAATACTATAAAACGATTTTCTGATGGGCTAAGAAATAGTAGGCTCAGTACAATTATAGCGGCGCGAAACTACTCTACATTGAGCGACGCGATTCAGGGCGCTATAGATGAGCAATTGTCGTGCCGATATGAAGACGAAGTGATGAATTTTCATCGAGGTAAGCCAACATATTACCAAAATCGTGGAAATACGGGGTATCGAGGGCGCGGTTCCTTTAGAGGTGCTGCGAACAGTTCAGAATCCAGTCGTGGTAATTACCGAGGAAATAGTTATTCAGACGGCAGACGGAATTTTTCACCAAGATTCCGCGTTTTTCGTGGCCGCAACTCGTATCGAGGTTGGAACGGTGGTAGAGGTTTTTCACGAAATGAACAAGTAAACATGGCTGAGACGAGTGATAACAGGGATAGTAACGATTTAAATGTTGGGAAAAAAGAGTTGGAAAATCTGTTTTTTCGATCATAATCATTTCTATTGCGAAAACAATAACTCTGTTCATTTCAAGGTACATGATGATTCACGCAGTTGGTTGGTTGATACGGGAGCAACCATATCGGTAATCATGTTAGAGAGTTTAGACCAAAACAACATTCCATTCCATACAGAGCGGATTAGAATAAAAGGTATAGGTGGTTACGTGTACAGTGAGGGACACATAAAGTTAAAATTAGTTTATGATGAATACGAATTTGAACACACATTTTACATATTCAAAAACTTACCGTGTAGAACTGATGGCATATTAGGCCAGGACTTTTTGACTAAATTTCGATGCGTATTAAACTTTGAGAATAATACTTTAACATTAAATCAAAATTGTTTGGTTACAATTCCGTTACAAATGGGTCAACTTGGTTGCAACAATTACATGACAATTCCAGCACGATGTGAGTACATACACTATATCAAAACTGATGTCGATGAAGAGTGTTTGGTTATCTCTAAGCAATTATGTGAAGGTGTGTTTCTAGCATCACTGTTAGTAAAGCCCCGAAATGGTCAAATACCGTTGAAACTTCTTAACACGAGAGATGAGGAAGTGTATCTGAGTTATTTTTGTCCTAATTTAGTGGGATTAAAAGATTATACGATATGTGCATTTGAAAATGAACTTAATAGCGCCGACCGAGTAAAGAAGATATTTTCGGTCCTCAAGTTGAAACATTTAAATACAGAAGAGCAAGCCTCTATAGAAATTATAAGCGCTAAATATTCCGATGTTTTCTTTTTACCAAGTTAGGAGTTACAAACTTGTATAAACAGTCAATACAGATAAAAGATAATTCTACACCATCATATACTAAACCGTATAGACTACCGAGGGTGCAAAAAAGTGAGATAGATAGGCAAATTGATAAAATGATAGAAAACGATATTATAGAAGAAAGCACAAGTGAATGGTCCAGTCCAGTACTACTGGTTCCCAAGAAAAGTGATAGTTCAGGAAATAAGAAATGGAGGGTTGTTATAGACTATAGAAAACTTAACGAGCGTATTAAAGATGATAAGTTTCCGTTACCCAATATCACAGAAATACTAGACTCTTTATCAGGATCGGTTTATTTTACACATTTGGATTTGAATCAGGGATACTATCAATTGGAATTAGATACAGAAAGTAGAAAATACACAGCATTTACTACAAATAAACAATATCACATGAAACGCCTACCAATGGGACTTAAAACTAGCCCTAGTGCGTTTAGTAGATTAATGACTGTAGCGATGTCTGGTCTCAATTATGACAAATGTCTTATATACTTAGATGATTTGATTTGTTTCGGCAGAAACCTTGAAATTCATAATAAAAATTTAACAGATATTATGGAAAGACTAAGAAAAGTTAATTTAAAACTAAACCCAGAAAAGTGTGACTTCCTAAAGAAACAATTATTATATCTAGGTCATGTAGTATCTGTTGACGGAATTCTTCCCGATCCCGAAAAGTCACGAGTAATTCAAAATTTACAGACTTAAAGAAATCACTTATGAGTCCTCCAATTTTACAATACCCTAATTTTGATGAAGATAATGAATTCATTTTACACACGGATGCATCTGGTTCAGCAATAGGTTCAATGCTATGTAACAAAAATTATTTACCTATAGCATATACAAGTCGTTCATTAAATAAGGCAGAACTCAATTATCCCACCATAGAAAAGGAACTACTTGCAATAGTTTGGTCAGTCAAATTCTTTAGGCCATATTTATATGGGAAAACTTTTACAATCAAAACGGATCACAAAACTCTAGTACATTTATTCAGCATTAATAATCCTTCAAGTAGACTACTAAAATTTCGCTTAACGTTGGACGAATACGATTATAAGATAGAATACGTCAAAGGTACAAGTAATGTTGCTGCAGACGCATTATCACGTATCATTATAACATCAGACGAGTTAAAAAGTATGAATGGGGAAGTGTGTAATGTAATGACAAGAAGTATGAAAAAAAGAATGCAAGATGACAATAGTGATAGGAAAATTATAGATAATGAGGTTGAAAGCGGTAATTGGTCTGATCACCCAAGAGTTGTTGAAGCCTTAAAGAAACCCAAGAATTGCACTGAATTGATAATTAAACAGTATAAGGTGACAAAAGATGATGATATAGAAAGATATAATGACTTTATCTTAAAAAAGAAGAAATCAACCATTTACATAGATCCGAATTCTCGATCATGCAAGACGCGAGACGAATTCGTGAGGGATTTGGATATTTTATGTAAAAAACTGTCGATAGATGAAATTTATGTTATAAACAAGCACGTGTATGTAAGTGTAGCACGAGCGTTCGTCGAGAACTTCATTTTAAGGTATGGGATTCCACGAGAAATAGCTACAGATAAAGGCACCGAGTTTATTTCAACCACCATGACTGAGGTATGTAAATTATTAAATATCAAGCAAACAAACTCTACAGCATATCGTCACGAATCAATTGGTTCTTTAGAAAATACACATAAATCATTGAATGCATATTTGAGAATACAGACCGATAATAATTCACGATTTTGGAGCACATGGATTCCGTATTGGTGTTTTTCGTATAATACATCCGTTCACCCAGAAACTAAATATACTCCGTAAGAACTTGTATTTGGAAAAAGATGTAATATTCCTAGCAATTTACAGAATAACACTGTTGAGCCAATGTACAATGTAGAAAATTATCCATTAGAACTCAAATATAGATTACGAAAAGCACAGCAAGAAGCTAAGAACAATTTAATTGAAAGTAAAGAAAAACGAAAATGTAATTTAGATAAAAGTATAAGACCAATGGATTACAAAAAAAGCGATATGTTATTATTAAAAAATGAGGCAGGCAATAAATTCTCTGATGTTTTCTCTGGTCCTTATGAAGTTTTAGAAGATTGTGAACCTAATGTTAAAATTTTGGTAAAAAATCAAGTAAAAGTAGTACATAAGAATAGAACAAAAATGTATTATGTATAAAAAAAATGTACCTATAAGGTCATTTTTTTTTTTTTGGTAGGGCGTGTAGTGTAGTAATCTATATAATCGCATGTAACCCAGTATTTAGTGGCAGTAATAAATCATAAGCGCAACTTGTCGTTTCTCTTGAAGGCTACCAGCTTCCAACCTTAAACTTTAAGACTTTTTTAAATTTTAGCGGCATCTCCCGTACTGCAATACAATGCAAACAAATAACCTACGGCATAAGGGGTGCGTCCCGCATCGTGTTAACAAGAAGATTCGACGACCTCTGTGGCGCAGCGGTTGTGGCTCTGCCTACCATGCGAGAGGGCCCGGGTTCGATAACCGGCTTGGGGTAGAGAAAAAGAAACCCAAGGACTATAGGATGTTTATATCTGTTTCTGGTTTCCATGTTTAAGTGTCTATATTTAGATAATAAAACGCGTAGTACACTTAATTAATACAAAATGACCTTTGTACAGTAGACTGTGCAAAACGACCATTGTGAATGAATTATGTCTAAGTCTATGTCTAAAATTTTGTTTCGTTAAGTCGCCTCCCAATTTGCGTCACGCAGCAAAACAGCGTGACTCCTTTGTGATGCGTATTTGCGCCCACGCACGTTTAGCCCGTTATTTAATACTCCATTTGCGTGACAGGAAGCTAGCCCGTAAGAAGCTATGCGTCAAATGCATTTCAGATTTAAATTCCCTTCACCGTTAAGTTTGTCAAATCGATCAAGAATTCTTCTCACGCACCCATTCTGGGGCGTGGGGAGTCAGGGTCAGATCATCGGATCTCTTCCTGAAGAAGCGCCTCTGTCCACTCCTATGGACAGGTCATCGGGGGGCCCTCGCGGGCGGTGGAGATCTTCTCACTTGAGGTATTCCATTGGTTGATCGCCGGCTAGGCAACCAGGTCGCGTGGCAGGCGACGGCGATCGGGCGGCGGTACGGCGCCATGTCGCGGATATGCGGGTGTTGAGAAGCATCCGCACGCGCGAACATGCCCTTCGCCAGCCTCTGGACAAACTGGTCCACGGATTCCCATCTGAGGTCGTCGCGTTCCTCACGTAGCGGGGGGCGCCGACGATGGTACGCAGAGAGAGGTTCTCTTGGGCTCGGAGTCTCCGTTTGTTCGTCTCATGAAACCAATGTTGCTAGCTTTTGAAAAACATGTTCCCCAAAAGTTAGGGAGAAAATATCATAACTAAATCATACTATAAATGTTCAAATGGATACCTATATGTTACTGATACAAGTAGGTATTATTTGTAAATAATTTACGTATTACGTGTTGTAACGAGGTTATGGGTGACCTACACATCCTGCTACCTGCTACCTTATTAATGAAAGCGGGGAATATTTATTTATTTATTTTTATTTTCTCCACGTTACATCTATCTTTACAGAGTTAACCTAAAACAATAGAGTAGTTACATTATAACAAATTGTTAAAACAAAAAATCAACGTCAAATATACGATAATAATTTGAATCTGGCAACTTAACGGCGAAGGGTATTTAAGCTGAAATAAACTATTGTGTGCATTTTAAGTTCGTATATTTTGCGTGTTGTTGTCATTTTACGTATTGCAAAGCTCTTTATCAGCACAAAATAGACGTCACAAAATAACATCCAAGCCCATTGAAACAAATTTTATTCCACCCGTAGTTTGTTGTTGGTAGATGTCGCTGTTAGGATGCCACTATTGCGTACCAAAGGCAGAGGAATTTTTCACACCTTTCATTCGAAAAGTAAATTTTGCTACACGACGATAGGGAGCAGAATGCTACTTTTCTGTTTAAGCTACTTTTTTATTTATTCATTGGCATGTAGCATTTACGCAATGTGCCAATTGAACACAGATCTTAATAAAATAATGGATTATAATTTCATCGTAATCGATTAAAAACAAACATGTTTCAAGTTTTAAATTTAGCAACTTTACATGTATGGAAATTTCTGAATTTTTCGTTATACCTATCTATATTGTATAAAAAAATGTCACAATAAGTTTTATGTTTCACTGAAATAAAAAAAAAACTACCGATGACTGTTATTGTGATATAATGAATATTGATATCCGATACCATTGTAATATTCGATTCGATTATTTTTACACATTGGTAAAATTAGCACAGGAATATTTTATCTGTTATCTTACCCTAATCCCACATTCCGCCATTATGAAAAAAGTCTTGTTTTCGTTGTTCGATTACTGTAAAAGTGGTGAAAGTATAATTCGAAGTATGGTTATTTCATTATTTTTAGAGAATTTTATTTCAAATTTCCTCTTAGTCGGCATGAAAAGATGTAAGTATGTGTCACTCACACGTCACTCAGGAGCAAAATCATTTTCGCCATGGGCGTTGACCCTTGAATTCTTCGTTACGCTCAGGATTTTATCGTAGAATCCTTCGCTTCACTCTTGATTCAATGTACCGCCCTCGCCGTAAATACATCACTTTGCTCCATTGAATCACAAATGACTATATTATATATAACTGATTGATATCAAAATTGTCGTACTCACGTCCAATTTAGCAGGACTGAAGAACGTTGCCGAAGGATTCTGAATTTGAAGTCGTTTCTTTAGCAAGTTGCTACCGTAAGCGAAATAGTAGACCTTCCCACATTCACAATGTTGCTCTGTCACCACAACTAACGACAAGCTTGCGATTAGAAACATAACTTTTGAATTTTTCATTTTTTTTACTGCATTGAAATATCCTGTTGTATTGTTTCTCAATTCTCAATGTAGAACTCCAAGGTATAATGGAAAAATTCATCAAAACAATACGACGTGATTATTCACGGTAATTTTCTTCTGTTTTCCCTAGTAAGCTCTATGCTGATATACACTGACGAGCAATGAAAAAGTTCCACCCACAAAATGCCGACAAACACCTTAATATCTCCTAAGACATAGAATCTAGCTTCATAAATTAAACATTACGTTTTTAATTGGTAATATTCTGATGCGCTGTTAAATGTACTTCAATATTGCAGGTATATATAAATGTACTTCAGTATTGTATAGGTATTTATTGATATTTATATATAGTATTTATAGGTATTATATTATTATGTAGGTTCTCATTTATTTATATGTGTAAATATCTAAGTAATTTATTATAAATATATTAAAGTCACTCTGATGTTTAGTTTTTTGTTATGTTGAGCATAATAGGTCTATCCCTTCGCATGAAACTATTTTTCCCTGTCAGCCCAGGGTTTGCTGGAAGAAATCTCTATATAGAGATAAGCACGCCTTTGTATACTAACTATGTTTGTAATTGTCCACTAATGTGTATATGCAATAAAATATATAATAATAATTGCAGACGGCGTCATTAAGCTAGCCTTTCCTGTTTAGGAGTAATTTGGTGCTATGTCACTGGAACTTTTTCATTGCTCGTCAGTGTATTTGATTGGATAAAGTTAAAATTCAATAAGTTCCACGATTTTTCTCTTAAGGAGTGACAGGGGCACTGACATTGTACTTAAGCTTATGTAACACTAAATAAATAGGTACTTTCTTAATTTCTCTACCTACTGCACACCAATAATTGAGAAAACATAAAATAGTCTACAAAGGCAAGCTTATTTGTAATAAAAGATCTCTCTCTCTTCCAGCAAAAGGTTGATTGTTGAGCAGCAGGGGTATAGACGTATGTATACAGTACAACAATGAACTAAATATACGCATGCCTACATAAATAGAATAACATAACATAACAATTAAGAAGAAGCACAATTATGCCCACTTTGAGCCTAGCCCATCGCCGCAGCTTTGGAGTAATGAAGGTTTGCTGACGATGTTTTTCATCACCGTTAGAACGGTAAGTCCGTGTAATTTATTTATGATAAATTAATTATCTCATTGATACATGGTCAGGAATCGAACCTGCATCTCATGTGCGAGAAGCAAGCGTGAAACCCATTAGACCAAGGAGCTCTTATATTTATATTTGTGTTTAGGATTTCTAAATAGAATATAAATCCTAAACACAAATACTATATATATTCATAAATACATACAAACTACTTGTAATTCTAATGAGAAAGGTAATGCTTATTCACGCGACTTTAAACTCCTGTTCAAGACTTGTTTAAAGACAAAAATGTATGGCAAATGTCATACATACAAAACAAACGTAAATACGTTGGTTTTGAGGTTAAACTATTTTTAATATTTATTGTAGGTACTGCCGTGTCATGACTAAGTCACGTATCTCTGAAAACCAAGTTTCGAGATAAACCGATTTAAAGGAAAAACTAATGTTTTTCGATTATCTCCTTAACTACAGGGAAAATACTCGTTATTTTTTTGTGAATATATTCAAAAACACTGTATTTTTCATGTATAGAGTATTAATTTAATATATTTTATATATTAATTAAGTTATTAACGATATAAGAGTTAGCCACGCTGTTTTAGATCGATCGTGTTATGGCGAACTCACGTATCTCTAAGATACGTTAGATAGGCTCGTTTCTGTCTGTCAACCCTATTATGGCGAACTCACGTATCTCTAAGATACGTTAGATAGGCTCATTTATGTCGTTCAAACCTGTCATGGCCATGTCGTGTATTTACAAAATACCTTATTAGAAAGACATTTAAGTATAAAAATGTTATATCTGGCTTGGAGTCTCATACAGGGTTATTGTTTATTGTCTTAGCGGACAAACCTAGGCATTGGACTCAAAAAAAGTATTTTAGGAGATGTCAATCTAAACTACGCTCAGTTTTTACATGGTTGAATGGTTCTTCTGAGATAGGTACCTACTCGGCTTGATTAGATTGTCAGCTCCTAAAATACAGTGTTTTGTGTGTAAGAGAGAAAGAGTAAACTTTTATAATCATAACAATATGAATTAAAACAAAGTATTATATTACATTTACATTTATTTATTCATATCAAAAATATAAGGTTCCAGCTTGTTATTCATATGATAATGGGAATCATTTTTGGTCCCTTAACAAAGTAAAACTTCAAGCGTGCAAGTTTTACGAAAGTCTTAAAAAGTAAGTACAGAGACAGAGTGGTATTGAATATGGTATATGGTACATACAGAATATCAGCTTGTTTTTAATTATTTTTTAGCAACAATGTGTTTTACGCTGAAAATTATAGCATATCTTGAATGGAAAAAGATGTCAAAATCTATGAAATTACCGCAAAACCTCTATACTTAACTATTTATTTTTTCGATTTTTATTAGGGCACTTTAATGTGTAAAAGTAAAACGAAATAAATAATGAATGTTTGGGACATCCGAAGCAAATAACAATAAATTGTTATTAAAATACAACTCATAAATACAAAAATAAAGCGGTAATAACATTCACTGCCACTACAACGCATTATATTATGGAATTTAAATAAAAAAGCCGGGTAAGTAAATATAGACTAACAATAAGCTTATCTACAACGAAATTATTGAAGTAAGTATGTCATATAACAATAAAAGCAAGTAAAAATAGTAAATGCAACCCATTAATGTACCCACCCAAGGAAGGGCGCAGGCCTTTACCCGGATACGAGTAAGATTAAGCCACAAAAGCAAACTAGACATAAACAAAAAAAAAACCTAAAGAGAAATATACTGACATACGACAGCCTTTCTACCAATATTACATACCCTACGAAGCCCTATATTAAGGAATCGCGAACAATGTCGAGATCGGTCGCCTCATCATCGACATGCAATTCCTTGTAAAAATTACGTCGAGTCAAGGGCATTGACTGGCATAATTTCATGAGTTCATCTTTTTTTTTTTTGCTGATGCCTCGTGGTTTCGTTTGCCTTGGCAGATCTTTAAGAAAGTCTTCTACGCCAGCGGCAGCAGTTTTAAACTGTTCTGACACACTTACTGTAGTATAGCAAAGTTCGTCGTAGGCTTTTTTCACAAAAAAGTCATGTGACCCATGCCTGAACTCGACTATCTTTAGATTTGCAATATTGTAGCTTTTTGGAAATTTCTTGACCAAGAAATCGTCGAAGCCAATCATATCCTGGTGTGTTAACACCCTGACATGTGTGTTCTTTCGTGACTCTTCTATTTTTCCAATGTAGTCTGTAAGGTCATACATGTTTTTAGATCTTTCAAATTTATTTGCGATACAGCCATGAACTGTATCGGCTGCCATATATGTGTGGCCAGGATCTAGGTAAATCATTTTTATTATTTTCAGGTCGTGGATGTTTGTTGAGTTGATGAGTCGGATTAATGCTGCGAATAATAGTCTGTTTTTGTTTTGTGACGTGCAGTTATCAGTATACAGTGTGACCTCCTCCAGGTCCCTGCACTTTTCACTTAAAAATGCTACGTAAGCTGATGCCACATTGTGGGCTTTGGGGCCTGCTTCGCCCTCGTGCCATATGTAACAATGAGCGAGCTGATCTTCTCCTGTAGCCACGAAAGTTTCATTTAGTAGCACTAATTTTCTTGAGAAAAAGTTTTCTTTGACAGTCAGTTTCGGCATGCATATGGCTTTTTGCATGTCTGCCGTGAAATGAGCTTTCTTTGGGTTCTCCTCATTAGTGCTGGCTTGGAGTAATTGCCTGGACAGATGTTTATTTACCCGGTGCGGTGCAAATTTTACGCACTCCTCGCAGCCGCAATCTGTGCAGTTGTGATCTTGTTCAGTGTGTTTATCGTCATGGATCTTGCAAAAACTGCACAGATCTTGGCGGGGGTTGGATGTTGAAAGATTTAGGCCTTTGACGGTATTGTGGAAGTATGCCCAGCTGCATTTGGCTATTCCATTTTCCTCACAATACTCAATGAATGCATTATGCAAATCCGTGAAAGTAACTCCACATGGAAGGTATTTACGATTAGGTGCATGCTTCAAATTATAGTGCGATACCGTCGGCTGCACGTCGTTTATGAATTTTGTAAGTTTTTCTTTATACTCAGGTGGAAAAGCGTGTTGTGGAGTTTGCCTACCTCGTTGCTCGGGAGCAGCTGGTTGTATATGTGGGTCAGTAATGTCATGTTTCGCATTGGCGTTCAAAACGGTACGTATAGTCTGGTCATTCTTAAAACCCAATGTGTTTAAAAAGAATGTTTTGCACACAACTCTATCACGTATTGTCCATTCCAATGTATGTTGTCGCCGAGGGACTTCTTTGTCTGTAGTTTTTACTACAGTAGCGCTCCGTGTTACATTACGAGAGATATAGTCCCGTTGGTTCTGTTTGCTTAGGTTTCTGAAGTCAGACCACAATGATTTCCTTTCTTCAGGAGTGAATAGTGTGGAACAAAATTTACAGCATGTTGATGCGCATGTCGGTTTCATTGTGTATTTCTCCTTCTCAGCCTCAAGTTTTTGTTGTGGGTTCCTTATTCTTTTGGTCTTTTGTGTTAGATTTTCTGCTGGTATATTGTTTGTGTCTCTGTTAGGTATCGGGTGGTCTTTTGGCGAGTTGTTTGTGTCTCTGTTAGGTATCTGATGGTCTGTTGGTGTGTTGTTTGTGTCTCTGTTAGGTATCGGGTGGTCTTGTGGTGAGTTGTTTGTCTCTCTGTTAGGTATCTGCTGGTCTGTTGGTGTATTGTTTGTGTCTCTGTTAGGTATCGGGTGGTCTTTTGGTGAGTTGTTTGTGTCTCTGTTAAGTATCTGTTGGTCTGTTGGTGAGTTGTTTGTATCTCTGTTAGGTATCTGATGGTCTGTTGGTGAGTTGTTTGTGTCTCTGTTAGGTACCGGATGGTCTATTGATATGTTTGTGTCTCTGTTAGGTATCGGATGGTCTATTGGTGTGTTGCTGGTGTCTCTGTTAGGTATTGTATGGTCTATTTGTATGTTGTTTGTGTCTCGACTGTATAACGATTCATAGTGTGGTGAATGGGTTGTTTTTTTGAGTGGACGGCGCGTTTCTTAATGTGGTTAGGACCGATGCGCTTCCCAAACTGCAAGTGTCGTCATCATCTGCAATTACCCGAATGGCGGCCGGAGATTGCGATTGCAACTAAAAGAGATTCTCTTCAGATTCGTCTTCCTGTAAAAACATAATCACATTGTATAAAATCTAAATATTATAAGGCACAATAAAATTAAAGGCAAAAATCTGAAGGTTATAAAGGAGTTGGCTAAAGGACTGCCCCAGACATGTACAAATACTTGTCAACAGCCAATAGCATTTAAATATTCATTCATTAATTACTGCGTCTTTAGTTAGTTTGTACAACTTGTAGGAAAAAATTAAATACTTAATAGTTGTTAATTTATCTTCAATGATCCAGTGACCTTTGCCGTCGCTAGACATAAGCACCATATTGGCTCAACAGGCAACATACGCTATCTAGCGAGATTTTTGGAAACCTCCTCTTTCGAAAAATCTCGCTAGATGGCGTATGTTGCCTGTTTATCCAAAATAGTGCTTATATCTATCGACGGCAAAGGTCACGGCATCTTATAAGACAAACGAACAACTATTAAGTATTTAATTATTTCCTACAAGTTGTACAACCTAACTAAAGACGCAGTAATTTATGAATGAATATTTAAATGCTATTGGCTGTTATGAAGTTTTTGTACATATCTGGGGCAGTATTTAGCCAACTCCTTTATATCTTTATGAAAAACAATAAGAAGCGTAATTTATATGAATGACATCATACTTTTCTTTTTTTTATGTAGAACCCTAATTACACCAGTAACGAGGGTACTAGTGTGTTATGATTATGATTATGATGCGAGCCCTCGTCGGTTCTTAGGTTTGTCATCATTAGGGAATCTTAAGTAGAAAATTACCTGTATCGCATCAAAGTTTAATTTTCTTTTTACTCCAAGAAATGTGTAGGAACAAGCGGGGTGTGTATCTTTCCACAGTGGAAACCCAGGACGCTTTCTCGCAGAAGGGCTTTTTAATAAGGGCTTCTGAAAAAAAAAACCTAGGACACTATTTACTCACACTGATATAGCCCCAAACTAGTAGCCCCCCTTTATAAACAATTTCAAAATAAAACACAAAGAAGTGGCAATAGATTTATCAGGAGGACAGGGTCAGGATAGGAATGCCAACGCGGTATGCGCAGCCCCCATCATCCTTGTGCTTGCAACCCCAGTAACCCTGTCTGTATATATACTGTCACCCTATATCGTTTATGTAGGTAAGTAACTATAAAACTACTTACCCATACTTTATGCAGAATCTGGTCGTCATGTCTCAATGTGTCACTCTTCTCTTCGAGTTCGTCTATGCTCTCTTGGACCGAAGTTGAAGGCAGCTACAATGACAATAATAACAATAAAATCCCATTAACATAACATTGCACGACTTTTCCCAGTCGTGTTGGTGGCACGGGGTCAGTTAAAAACTTATACCGGCACGAATAGACAGATACTTTGACATCATGAATTCATGACCCTGTATATACTGTGGCCAATCCTCTAGGCTACACTTACTAAAGTTAGTTGACAATATTAGCCCCCACAGCTCTCATGCGGTTGCAATAGATTCCATTTTCGAACTCCCTTTTGAATTATTTTAATGTACTGACGAACTAATTCAAAAGTGAGTTCGTAAATGGATTCTATTGCAACCGCGTGAGAGCGTCAGAGCTAATATTGTCAACTAATTTAAGTGTGTGTATCCTAGAGAATAGGTCTGACAGTCACCCGGTATCGTTTATGTAGGTAAGTAACTATAAAACTACTTACCCATACTTTGTGCAGAATCTGGTCGTCATGTCTCAATGATGTGTCACTCTTCTCTTCGAGTTCGTCTTGGACGAAAGTTGAAGGCAGCTACAATAACAACAATAACAATAAAATCCCATTAACATAAGACGGAACGCCTTTTCCCAGTCGGGTTGGCACGGGGTCAGTTAAAAACCTATACCGGCACGAATAGACAGATACTTCGACATGACGCGGCGGAACCAAACAATTTGTGGTCTCATACAATAACATACATTAACATCAGGAATAGATAAATAGTTTAGGTAGGTACTTACATTTTCAGCAGTATTTTGCTGTGTGAGCTTCACAATTAACTTTGCTCTTGAACTTTGAGCCATTGTCACAATCAATTAAGTCAATTACTTTCACCTCCCGTGACGTAAACAACAAGACTAAAAAACCAAATCAAGGTCACGCGCGTGCCGCAAGGGGGTGTACGCAGGAAATGAGGGGGGGGGGGACTGAATCACCGAAACTCCCAGTTGCATCAAATAGGCGCGTCTCGCTCGCGGGCACTCTATTACGGCTATCTCACGTAACTATAGATACCATACATTTCTTGGGTGCCCCATCACGGCTATCTATCGTAACTGTTGGATACGAGAGATAGCCATAACAGATGCGTGAAAAAATTAGTTACGTGAATTTGGCAAATCAGTTTTTAATACTTTTTGACCAAAAAAATATATATATCAAGAAAAATTTATTACCACAGGGTTACATCTGACCCTAAAAATCGAAAGAGACCTGTTACGACTAACTCACGTATCTATAGATACGAGAGTTAGTCCTGACACGGCAGGGTCCATTGTGTGGTTTTAAAACTGACAAAGAGGGTAAAAAATTAAATGTTTTGTAATAATCAAACACGATCTATTTATCATATATATTTTTAATAAATTAATAATACTAAGCTACGACTTAATTCCAAATATAATGTTACCTAGATCAAGTAGTTTGGTGGGGTACGTATTCTATGTCTATGTATGTAGTTTGAACAAAGTAGGCAGGCAAGTAGCCTACGTACCTATTTAGTTTGAACAAAGTAGGCAGGTAGTATACCTACGTACATTTTGTCAGATAGTCCGTTAGGACAAATATTAATTTTCAAATTTCAAAACTGAATGGATAACCGAGTTGGTGTGTTATCTTGTGTGTTGCGAATTTCCCATTTGGAGGGAAAGAATAAAGGTACGCGATGTAGGGAGGAGGAAGCCCACACTCAATGGCTCCTTGTATTATGACCTGAAACATAAACAAAAAATTACATCCCACAGTCGCGTTTGACAAATTGCATTTGAACCAATTCAATCAAAGTCACATTGAATTCACCAATGCGAAACCATCTCGTAAGTAGCGTATAAGTAATTGGTAGGTAGTATTTAAGACGCAATCACGAGATAAGAACGGGTCTAGGTCGTCTAGTACTATTATATATTCTGTGACTATAGGTGTACAAGAGTTCGGACGGAACTAGCAATAAGTGAATGTCCCTGTTTCTCTAAACAGAGATATTACTAACATAATAACCCAAGATTGCCCAATACCACCACCACAATATCCACAATACCCCCACCACAGATACGGACAGTGGACGGTAGCAAACTGCCAATGATAAGGTACAATATATACCTGAAGATATGTGAATGAGGGTCTCCTGTCCATAGGCCGTAGCTGCTGGTCCACTATTTTGCTAGGGTTGATGGTCTCCTGGTAGGTCCTCGCTTCCAACTGGGTGCCGTCAGGCAGCGATACTGTCACGTTCTTCGGGAAGTACATGTTGATGTCCACTCCTTCTTGTCTGTACACAATTAAGTACAGTACGATTACATTAACATTACCCCTCGACACTTCTCGGTTTTAGTCGCGAAAGTGATCAAGATATCGTGGTAATTTTAAATTTGGCATAGAGATTAGGGGAACAATCTAAAAACTGTTAGTTGATTTACGATTTCAAAATCGTACTGATACTTTTGATGAAGAGCGGTAGGAACATTGCCTCTGCCTCCATATCTTCACAAAGCTCGAGGCATCGCTATTTTGAACCTTATGGCATGGTAATAAAATTCAAAACCTATAGAATTGGCATCATATTATCTTGAGGCGATATAAGGTATTCTTATATGGCCTCAAGATCATAATGATGATGAGTAGTGGGAAAAAGAAACAGGGACGACGTGTTTTCAGAGTATTTCGTGTCGATGGTCCCGATGCCACTTACGCCCGGATTCCGAAAGAACATTTAGCGGTAACTTGTTAAACTCTTGTTAAACTCATTTAATCCATTCACATGCCGCTATCTTTTACTTATCTTCGATTAGAAGCCTCTTAGGTTGTACCTCTCTTTTAGAAACTGTAGGAAGCTATTCAGCCAGCTATAGTTATAGCCACAGATATCGACAGATAGGCCCTTGGCGCTAAGCTTGTATCGGAACCAGTGCAAGTGTCGCCGAAAACTAAGAACACGCATACATTTACACCACTCGTACATCAATCCCTCCGCTTTTATTGGTCAGTGCAATGTCATGCACCTATCGTCCGAACACACCCACACTACCGCAGGTATACTAGCTAGTCGAGCTAGTGTTGGGACAATGCAAGGACAGCGTGTATCATCGATCGATTATAATTTATAGACACTGGTATAGACAGTCGTATACAATGCCGGGTTCTATAAATAAAATAGTAAATTGTTTGTAAATACGACATATTTATACGACATACGACGAAACCCCTTTGCCTCTCTTCTTTTTTTCAACAGAATCCTTACAGCTAGAAAGAGAGGCAAAGAGGTTTCTGAAGGTAGAATAACTGTGAACTCTTCGGACCTGACTGAAAGCATCGGAATTTCCGATCAATACTTATAACACCCCATTATCCTTCGTCGGGCGAGGTTTTAAACAAACTTAAAATCTAAACTGCCTGTTTGGCAATCATTGGAATAACTAACAATAAACTTACGTATTATGAGCAATAAAATAACTATATTATTACATTAACTATATTAGTAATTGCGGAATGATAAAATCTATCGATTCAAAAACATAATTCTCCTATCACTATCCCCATCACTATATGTCGTATCTGTGTGCGTGTAACAGTTCGCCTCCGTAACACGATGCATCTTTGCTATCGTACTTAGATAAGTGTGAAATATTCATTGCGTGTTAGCTTGGCAATAAGTAGTGAAATTAAGATACAAAACAAGCAATGTATAGTAAACTTAGTGAGAACAACATGACATTGTCACTTTAATGTCAATTCGTGACGAATTTTCCGCGAATGATTTATTTTCGTAATAACGTTTATTTCTTGTATTTTAAGAAGAAATAATAGTTGGAATGAGACTTACAAGTGATATGTGACACCGGCGTTCTTGGAGTTCACAATCTCGCTTCTATTTTTGCACGTGAGTATTGCACAGGTCGGCATTTTCGAAAAACAACGGAAATGAATTCGTCACTGCGGTCGCCCGGTGACTACCGAGAATTTTTAATATCTAACCTGTCGGAGCTACATTTGTTCGCACGTGCCACGCCCCTCAACCTATCTCTCGATATCTGTGGCTATAGCAGTTAACAGCTGCTGTTTTAAAGACAGATATATCTTGAACCTAAATTGATAAAGCTTCCGACTGTCTGAAGCACAGAGCGAGATATCTGTGGTCAGAAGTGATTGTCGGGTTTTCTTCTACAAGCTGAGAAGGAATTATTCAAAATTCATAAAAATTATGCACTTGTCTTGTATTCACTGCCAAATTGAAATTTTGAAATTTGCATTGAATGGTCTTAGGTATGGTCTTAAGGATTTAGGAAACCACCGCAATCAACTTGTGCGCGACTTCTGGCGGCCTGTTTGCTATAAATCCGCCATCTGTGTGGGTATTTGGAATATATGGGCTTCTATGAGACACACAATCTTGAGTAATACCAGGTATACATTTTTAAGGTCTCATTTGTGTTTCAAAATCAATTTCAAGGTCTACGGTTTCTATTTTAACTAATATTTTCTAACTACTTACTTGACTTTTTTGACTTGAGGTATGATAAGGAATGATTAAGGATCTTTATGACACACAGCATTATGTCTGATATGTCGTTATCTGGCATCTCGGCAGCAATTTGGCCGAATCCGGCTCCAAAAGCTAGCAACCTAAAATGTGTTTACCACTCGGTAGATTTTAATTTCTGATGTATCGGAGTCCTACCTCCTCCCTCATTGACTGATTTATAAGTCGAGTAGTTTCTGGTTTTCATACAAACTCTAACCCCCCGTTTTCCTCATGGGGGGCGAATCAATATATCAATGTAAAACTTTTCTGAACTGACGTCTCACATCTATAAACTACCTCCTGCCGAGTAAAAACAAGTAGGTTTTTATGTCCATACAAAGTTCATCCCCCCCATCCTTCCTTTAGCGTGAGGAAATTTGTGAAATCACTTTTTTGGTTGGCGTTTCATACCTATAAACTACCTGCTGATTTTATGTCTAATTGAAACCCATCTATTAATAATATCCACATGGATGGCGGAAGCAAACAGGCCACCAGAGGTCGCGCAGAAGTTGCTTGCTGTGGTTTCCTAAATCCTTAAGACTATACCTAAGACCGTACCAAATTTAGAAGGCTGGTATTTAAACGCACATCAAAAATACTGATTTGCACAGCAAAAAAGATCAACAGAAACACTTTTTATGTTTTAAATATTTTATATGTACTTAAGTTTATGTTTTAAGTATTTTTTGTTGTTCTTACATGTTCAACCTAACTCGAAGGATAAAGGGGGCTTCGCTTTCACCTAAGCTACCGCAGCATTTTGCCCTGATATTTGCTGTGCAAATGAATATGTTTCATGTGCAGTTTAATATTTCCCAATTTAAAAGACTTCGCACAAAGTGCACGATTTTTATTGATTTCCCCTCAGCTTTACATCTACGACCTATCTACAATTTGCCAATATCATTCCTTGACCCCGACACAGTTTTTTTCTACATCTACACATTACGCCCTGACTACAACACCTCCTGAGTGGGCCAAATCAGGTGCAACAGCTACAACAGAGTGAGACAATGGCAAGCGACATATGAACATGTACAAATCATATAAAAAAACTAGGAAATAGTGTACAAAGGCGACCTTATATCTAATAAGAGATATCTTGCAGCAAACCAGGTTAAGATGGGAAAGTTGATTGCTGAGCAGGGGTAGAACTGTGTGTACAAACAACAATTTAACAAAATAAAGGAGTATTTACGTACAAATTAATAAATAAAATTAATTATATAATTACTATAATAATATAGATATTAAATACTTATAACATACTACTATATACTATACATACATGCATTACATAACTATAATTCTAAAGAGATAGGTAATGCTTCTTCAGGCGACTTTTAAATATATTCAGAGTTGGCCTGTCCCTGATGGTGCGGGGGAGTGCATTCCACAACCGAATGGCCCGGAGTCTAAACATCTGTATTGTGGGTGCTTACTTGTCAAGGTAGTCAATTTGATCCAGGTCCATGACCCACAGAGCTCCCCACACCACGCTGTCAGGGTCTTCCGCTATAGTAGCGACAGCACCGCGCCACATTGGCGCATCCCAGATGAAGTCCAACCTATGGTTCTGGTAGGAAGAATGCAGTATGGTTATCAGGGAAATCGAGCTAAGTAAAAATAAAGGTCAAGTGCGGGTCGGATTCGCACATCGAGGGTTCCGTACCATCGTACGAGAAAACGTAAAAAAAAAATGCCCGAACTTACACTTCGGCCGTTTTTAGAATGCGATTATGACATTTCCTTATGCGTACATAATAAGCAATATTTTTCATTGCAGATGTCAAAATTTTATGAGTTTTGAGCTGTCAGGATCACATTCTCTCAGCGGCTAGACTTTAGTGTCGACACCAGTCCCATTGGCACCGAATCTGGAAAGCTCATTGCAGATGGCGCTGGTGTAGTTGGAGGCTGTCCATCTGTCAAAGCCATCAAAAATATATTTACTTCTTCATATAATGTATGGCATATTAAAATTTATTTGAAAAATCACGTGACGTGAATTTGAACCTAACCTCAGATGAATGGAGCCTGATCAGATGATGAATTAAACTCTGCCACAAACTACAACAGCGCCACCAAGCCGGAGCAGCGGCGGGCGTAGGTGCACGCACATATCATGATATAAGTATCGCGAAAACTGCGATGATATCTGAATGGTGATGATTTGGTAATTCGCAGGACCAGGGATATTTAAAAAAGCTGGTGTAGTTCATTATTTTTTGCTGCAGTGGCAACAGAAATACTTACACTTTCTGTGAAAATTTCAACTCCCTACCTGTTAAAGTTTATCAGAGAGAGCCCGCTGACGGACAGCCAGACGGACAGCGGAGGGTTAGTAATAGGGTTCCGTTTGACACCCTTTGGGTACCTATAGACCAATAAAAAGGGAAAAAAATAAAACCCAACATCTAATTTAATATATTTTTGCATCATATTGAATTATTTAGTTAATTTTAAATTTACTGCTGTATTTATTAATTTTACTGTTGAATTATTAATTGGTTAGGAGACATTCCATATGTCTTATTCAGAGAATAGTACTGACTCACGTTTGGTATAGTGGGCCTGAAAGTCATAAATTGTTTTCTTTAATTATTCCGGTCCATCACCGCGCCTACGTGCGAGGCAACGCGATTTTGATGCTATGGTAATAAAATTCAAAACATATAACGGGAAAGTGCCTTTCTAGAAGTGCCATGGGAGGCGAGTCCTTGAGGGTTTCGTACCTTAAAAGGAACCATTATAGGATCACTTCCTTGTCCGTCTACCTGTCTGTCAAGATCGTTTGTCTCAGGAACGTTTGGAGGTATCAATTTGAAATTAATATCGATTTTTTATTTTTGTAGTTTCTTAAAGGTGTGAAAAAATCAAAATTATAGGTTAACGCAATCAAGAGATACGTCGTTTATGACACAATTTTACTGAATTTGCTTGATACTCGCAAGGGAATGAAAACCTATAGGGTTCTTCCCGTTGACCTAGAATCATGAAATTTGGCACGAAGCAAGGTCTATAAAGGGGGCAAAAACCGAAAACAGTAAATGTGTAGAAAAATGTTATTTGTGCCCTCGTCCTTGGCAGGTTTTTTTCGGGATTTCACATTCTAAGAACAGATAGAATAAATGAATTCACATAAACATAAATATTTATAATAATACCTTGGACACCGTTTACACACATTGATCTAGCCCCAAACTAGGATTCCTGTATCTTGGGTACTAGAGAACGATACACATACTTATATAGATCAATATTATACTTAGATGGATAAACAACCATGACTAGGGTACAAACAGCCGTTCTCATCGAACAAATATTTGCCCCCAACAGGACTCGAACCCGCGACCCGTGGCTTCGTAGGCAGGGTCACTGCCGACTCGGCCATTCGGGTCGTCAAAAAACTAGGATACACTGTGTCATGGAAACCAGAACCAGCGACATCACACACATATAAACATCCAAGATCGTTTTTTTTTCTTTTCCCCCGCCAGGGATCGAACCTTCGCATGGTAGGCAGAGCAGACAGACAACAGCAGCGCCACAGAGGTCGTCAATACCATAGAGAACCCAGCAGGGGGTTGATGTGGGCTGAGTATGATGAGTACTCGAAAGGCCACCGACTGATTTTTAGGGTTCCGTACTTTAAAAAGGAATTATAGTACTTTTTAAAAGTTCCTGGCGCTCTGGTGCGGTTTCTATTTCGCGTCTAACCTATTTTGAATTTTATAGATACAGTCACGCTGAGTTTCCCTTAGACCAGGTAGATGAGAGCTGTGTGGCCAGAACAACCCTTGACATAAGTTTAAATGCTAGTAGGAGCAGATGGAATAACCAAAGTAATAATTTTACTAACCCTGCCTCGTGCTCTTAAAGTCATAACTGCTATTGTAAATAGGTCTACAGCCTCTTCAATTTCTCCATCGCTATGGAAGACTGCGAATATCTGTCCTATACCGAAAATTTACAACCCTGTTCATGGAAGTGACCTACGTGCAATAAATATCTTACCGTGTTTATATATATTATTATTATTTTTTAAAAGTGATACATAACAGTGAGAGTATTGACATACTACCTCAGCGCCAGTCCGGGTTCAGAAAGGGGCGGAGCACTGCCTCGTCCCTGTTAGACATGGTGAAAAATGTCTTTTCTCCTCAGGATCAGTGCAGGGGAACTATACTCGCTCTCCTAGATTTTTCCAGGGCTTTAGATGCTTTAAACATTCCCATATACTGCTGTCAAAACTGGCTTTCTATGGCTTTGATGTTCCTGCCATAAATTGGTTTAACAGCTACCTTAGCAATCGGTGTCAAGGGGTTGTGCTGGATAAGACAGACTAATCTCAGATGCAGTCGCAACTGGCTACCCTGAATAGAGGAGTGCCACAAGGATCCATACTTGGACCCCTTCTGTTTATAATATATAGTGCTGACATCACTCGAAGTATAATTAACAATGATTATCACTTGTATGCCGATGATCGTCAAATTTGCATATCAGTTGAGAAATATTCCCGTATGGGAGTGGAGGCTCTGAATGAGGGTCTGGGCCGTATATCGGCATCTACTAACAGCCTAGTCCTTAACCCAAATATGTATGTACTGAGATCAAAAAATCTGATACAGGCTATAATAGCTATGCAAGACCCGCAGGTCCTGGTAAATGGCGTCACTATTACACGGGTCCGGGAAGCTCGGCACCTGGGTCTTCTCATGGATGACAAAAGGCGCTTTGAGGGACATGTCCTTGAGGTTGTTAGGAACTGCTTCTACAGGCTTAAAGTTATGTATATGTCGTAACAATATCGTAGAATTTACTATATCATGATATAGCCAACCATGGTTGAATTAGAACTTTCTTCTTCTTTAATGAGATAACTAATTTATCTTAAGTACATTATATGGACGTTCTAACGGCGATGGAAAACATCGTGAGGAAACCTTCATTACTCCATATCTGCGGCGATGGGCTAGCCCCCTTTCACGCAAAATGGAGTATCGAATAACTGGCTCAAAGTGGGCATAATTGTGCTTTTGCCACCCTTTATGGGAAAAAGCGTGACGCTATGTTATGTTATGTTATTCTATTTATGTAGGCATTCGCATATTTAGTTCATTTTTGCACTCTATACATACATCATCATATAACACTTACATCATATAACACAGCGACGACCTAGTTTTCGAATACCGATCCCGCCATGGCTTTACCAGTCAAGCGCGCCGACACCATCTTGGTGAACGAGTCCTCGCCTTCGTGCAACAGAAGCTGTCCAGCTTCTGATGATGGACTAGCTCTTCCTGGAGCAGATCTGCTCGACCAGCTTCAAGGAGCCTGAGATCGCCGCCGCCAAGACCATGCTGCACGAAACTGCCATCACCACCGTGCGCCTCATGGCGCGGAGGGGTGCGAGCGGGAAAAAGGATCTCCAGGACATCTTCCGGGTGTTCAAGGAGACCGAACCCAACGACGTCCCGACCTACGTGGCCCGGGACCTAAACAAGCTGCCGCCGGTGACATTCGACCACGTCGACGTCACGCGGCTGCTGAAGGACATCGTGTGGTTGCAGGCCGACGTCACCGAAATCCGAGGAAGTCGGAGGTTTCGGAAGGCATCTATGCTGACCTCAAACGTCAATTGTCGGTATTGCGTCAGGCTGATACCTCGCTGCCGACGCAGCAGATCGCCGACGCGCGCAACAACATTACACCGGTCAGCAAAAATGCCATTACTGCAACTGACCTAGTTACGCTGGTTGCCAAGCCTGCGCCGGCAAATACAGCCTAGCATCGTGACGTCACGAAGCCGAGTCGACCAGCATCGGATGCGGTTTTTTCTGGTATACCCCAGTAGGAGTCGTAAGCTGCTGTGTCCCACCGTGCCAGGCACCGCCACCCGCGCCCCGAACCGCCCGCCGCCGCACAACAGAAGCTGCAGACTGCGCCGCACGCGCCGCCAGCCAGGCCCGCCCGAGGCGACCGTCGATGGGGAAGGCTTTATCCTGGTCCAAAACAGGACGCGCCGCTCCAGACGCAGCCGCAGTCAGCGTGGCACAGCCCCCGCCGGTGAATGCATCCTGAAATCTGCCGCTCCCACCGCTCAGATATACATTTCCAGGATCGACGTGGAAAATGACCTGCGAGGACATTGAACGTCACATCCTGGAAAAGCTGAGGAAAAATCCACCATCTGGTCTCAAGGAGGCGAAGGTACAGATAGAGGTTTTGAAGTCAAAAAGACCCAAGGAGTTTCTGTCCTTCAAACTTCGGGTGCCGGCGGACATCAAGACGATAATATGTTCCTGGCCAAAGATTACTGGCCGAAGAGCATCGTTTACCGACGCTTCAGGGAAGGGTAGGCCTAAAGCGTAGATTGACTACATCGCGTTATGACTAGTCATAAGTCGAAGTAGGCATAGCTAGTTAGACCTAAAAAAAAGGTTAGAAGAGAGGAAGGCAAAGAGATTCATAGGCATCTTGATATTTTGTCAAATAACGATGTAGGCATAATAGAGAGTTCATATTTGTTTTGTGTTTTTTTTATACAACCTTTTTAGAAATACACACATCAACACTTTCTAGAGATATTAGATTTTTGTTTGCATTTCTGAGTTTTTCAGAAAAACTACTCAGAATTAGGAAAAAGTTTATATGTGGAATTAAACCTCCTTGTTCCATTTTCAAACTGACATTGAAAAAAAAACAAAAACTTATGAAAACAAAAGAAAGCGCGGGAACACGCATTTGATTCAGTTTACAGTGCTAGTTTTGTGTTGAGATTTATTTAGAAAAACATTAATTAACTAACTCTATATCAATTGTTTTGGTGATTTTTACTGTTTGTGTCATCTTGTTGGTGCCATGCAACGTCGACATCTGACGAGAGACGAGATGATAAGAGCGGTAGGAATGTTGGAAGCTGGCGCTATCCAAAACGTTGTTGCGGAGACCCTAGGCACCAGCCAGAATGTGATATCAAGGCTCTGGTCACGTTATCGTGATACTGGGGAAGTGGCGGAACGGCATGCTGGCAGAATTCGGGTGACCACCCCTAGAGAGGACCGTTTTCTCCAAAATACCGCCAGGAGAGAACCTACTCTGACGGCCATGGAAATGGTACAGAGGCTCCAACAGGAGCATCAGCTGTTGGTTAGCGACCAAACTGTCAGAAGAAGGCTACATGAAGCTAATCTTCATTCTCGCAGGGCAATTCGTGTCCCTGCTTTGCGACGAGGCAATCGCGGAAGGCGACTATTGTGGGCCCAAGAACACGTGTTATGGGATAATGAACAATGGTCGACAGTGCTCTTTACGGATGAGTCTCGGTTTGGATTTCATCCAGATTCGCGAAGAACACGAGTTTGGAGAGTTCCAGGCAGGGAAAGCCGGCTCCAGCATCCACAAGAGGTTCATTCGTACCAAGCAGGAACAATCATGGTATGGGCAGGAATTCGTATAGGCGCGCGAACCGACCTCGTTTTTGTAAGAGGCAACATGAATGCTCAGAAATACCGTGATGAGGTGGTGGTGGTTCGTGCAAATCGGCCAGCAATTCGTACTCATGCATGATAATGCTCGTCCACATACTGCGAGGCTGGTATCAGCCGCACTTCAAGACAACGACGTCACGGTAATGAGATGGCCTGCGCAGTCGCCCGATATGAATCCCATCGAACATGCGTGGGACATGTTGCAGCGAAGGGCTATGCATGCCCTCCCTCCAAATCTGGCCACAGAAGAGCAACTTTTCTTGCACCTGCAACAAACCTGGGAACGCATACCACAGCAAGACATTGACACCTTAATTCACAGTATGAATAACCGATGCCAAACTCTTATTAACGTGAGGGGTGGCAACACTGATTATTAAGAGTTAAAATGTCTAACTTTAAGTTGTTTTTTTAAATAAAATTATCCATTTTATTCATTAATTTCATTCGTAGACTTAGCACCATTTTTAGTCTTTATTATTTTTTAAAACTATTTGAAGATCTAAAATGTTTTTTATTTATATAATTAAGTTGGGCATTAACTGAGGTTTAATTCCATATATAGTTCTCTGAACAAAATATTTATAGTTTATCAAAAAAAATAAGAAATACAAAATATCCCTAGACAGTTTTGATGTGTGTATATTCTCATTCGAATATTGTATGCTCTGATAAAAGAAACTGATAAAGCAGCATACGCTAACCAAGATATATCAAATGCTATTGTCTCAAATGAGGCTTTGTGATCCTACTACCTTCTAAGAAATTTCTGCATTATATCTTTTTCTGAAACGTACTCAGGCTATGGGGCCTACCTACATTCAGCAGAATTAAGAATCTACCAAGAGCAGGACCCTAAATGCGGACACAGCTGAATAAGAAAACCACTGGTTACCAAAAACACTTACTTGTGTATATTTACCCAAATTAATAAAAATTATAAGTGACAATTATGCCGACTTACAAACTATCAAATGCGTAGTTTTTCTGCATTAAAGATTTGAAACAAATGTTGCAGTACTGTAAGGTAGGTTGTATATTGTATACGGGCCTCTTTGGAATGGGTGTCACTTTGGCACCGTTACTTATGTTTTAATTTTAAAAAGAAAGAGGATTGGATGTGGAAGTCAATGTGACACACTTCACCGTAGGCTTTGGCCAGTGACTGAGCTAAATTATAGTGAGGATTAGATTAATGGCTATCGAGCCAGTTGTGGATCCCTTTTATAAAAAGTGTATATAACTAAAATAACTGCAATAAAAACCAATCAGTTATAACCCCAAGTCTTTAATATATATCCCACACAGGGCTAGCTAATAGATAGTGCTAAACAGATAGTGCTCAAGAGCATTACATTGGTGGAGGCGCCGAACGGGCCAGAGAAATAAGAAGATTGCTTCAGAAGGAGGGTGACGTCATAAGAAGTGACGTAATTGAAGAGGAGAGGAGATCGTCGATCCAGACCTTGCTGAATCGAGGAAGGATCGAATGTGCATTGGGGAGTATATTTCTGTACTCAAGTTTTTTATTTAGGAATTACCTCGACCTGCCAAGCGAGTGAAGAATCAAATAGAAAAATGTTGTGGGAAGATTGTTTTATAGCGGCGGACATTTTGTGAAAATTTTTATGAAATTATTTCATGATGGAGGAGTTGTCAACTTGTTTTTCGGGGGGTCCGCAGGAGTCCTTTGAAGATTTTCTAGAAGACTTCAGAGATGCTGCATCGAGGAAGAGATTTATATCGTCGGAGGAATTCAAATTATTATTTCCTTCGTATTTGAAAGGTGGAGCCTTATATTTTTTTAGGGAAATTAGGGGCAGTGCCCAGACATTTGACGAGGTGGTGAATAATGAATAAATTAACTTACATCAAAATTACATTATTGTGGTTATGTGAGTGAGTTTGTGTATATGAGACTATGTGTATGTGAGTGTGTGTATGGTAGAGAGAGAGAGAGAATTTAAATGATTATGTAGGAACAGAAGGCAGGCTTACCTTTGTTCCTTAAGCAACGACATAATCCGTTTTTTGAAGAGCGGCTTTGATAGATGAAAAATGTCCGGTTCGGCAAAGTACTTGTTGTGAGTGCGGGGCAGCCTGCAGCTGATTGAGTTAGCTGCGTAGTTTGTGCGTGCGAAGGGAATATGGAAGAGTTTGTTTGCAGAGTGGCGAGTGCGAATAGACGGTACATCCAGTTTAAGTAATGAGTTAACGAGGTCAGGGCAATCGACACCTCCGCGACAGACGTTATAGAGGAGCATCATATCAAGCATCTTCCGATGGTTCTCGAGGCTCTCGAAACCGTAGTTTTGGCAAGAGTTCTCGTATCCTTCGCTTGAAAATCTGTCACGGAAGTTAAGTTGTTTTAAAAACTTCTTTTGAATGCGTTCTACTTTGTCCACGTAGACGCCATACTGTGGATTCGAAGAAGTACTGCAATATTCAAGGACACTTCTCACATATGCACAGTAAAGTATTCGAACACATCCCATGTCTGAAAAAGGTTTGGTGACTCTTAAAATAAACCCTAAATTTCTAAAAGCTTTGCTAGTTATTGCCTCTACATGCTCCTCGAATGTCAGCTTATCATCAAGAATCACCCCCAAGTCGCGTATGGAGTGAACTCTCAGAATAGGGATATTGTTGAGATGATAGCTGTGCGAAATGGGCTGGTTTCTTCTTGTGAAGCTGATGGTGTTGCATTTCGAGGCATTGACATTAATTCTTTATATCATAGTAGTGTGTCAGACGATCCAAATCCTCCTGCAGCAGATCACAATCTTGAGTAGACTTAATTTGCTTATATATTTTGTTATCGTCAGCATACAGGAGGAATTTGGCGTGGTGGAAGCACACACCTATATCGTATAGATCGGGTACATATAATAGGGGACCCAATATTGACCCTTGTGGGACTCCAGACGGGATAGTAATTCGATTAGACATGTGTTCACCAATCACAACAGCCTGACAATGGTTCGCGATATAAGATTTTGTCCATCGTAAGAGGTCGCCCTGGATGCCTAGTTTTTCTAACTTCCTTAAAAGTATGTTATGGTCAACACGGTCGAAGGCCTTCTCAAAGTCGGTGTAGATGGTGTCCACCTGTCCACCGCCATCCATGTCTCTAAGTACCGCATCTACAAAAGTAGCCAGATTAGTTGTGGTAGATTTAGACCTCATAAAACCATGCTGTTCCCCAGGGATGTTATTGGAAATAGTGGCGTAGATATGGTCGTGGACCACTCGCTCCATAATTTTGCTGAATGCGTTGAGTATCGATATAGGCCTGTAGTGTTCTACAGGCAGCCTAGAACCTTTTTTGTGTATAGGCACAATATTTGCAAATTTCCACTGATTGGGAAAGACACCTTCGCAGAATGACCTGTTGAAGATGGTTGTAAGTGGTACAGCGAGAACCTTGGCACAGCGGGCGATTAGTATTGGAGGAATCTTATCGCTGCCGGGGCCTTTACTTTTGTCCAGGGTGCTGAGTAGTTTGAAAACGCTGTCTGTAGATACTCGCACCGCGCTTATAACTCTGGGATGGGCTGGTTCGAGGAGTTAGTGTTGTGGTATACTGCAGCGGGTTCGCTAAACATCCTACCGAAGTACTCATTGAAGGCATTGCAAGTGTCTTTTTCGGTTTGAAGGGCAACCGTGCCATGAGTCATATTACTGGGATAACCCGAGCCTTCTCTACGCATATTTTTAACGTACGACCAGAAAAGTTTCGGGTTATTTTTTATGCTATCTTGTACCAGGTTTATGTAACTTATGTGACAATTATGTTGAGCGAGTTTGCACCTACTACGGAGGAGAGAGAACGCCTTGTAGTCTACGGGGTTCCTATGTTTTCTCCATACCTTATGCAGTTTGTTTTTCTCTCTGATAATGGCAACCAGTGACCGACTATACCAGATTGGGTACTGACGCGAGCTGCTTGTGGTTCTCTTAGGGACGTATTTTTCTATGGCATCATGTATATGCGAGTTCAACAAGCAGACCGCGTCATCAAGCGAGCCAGAGTCGACGCTAGACCAGTCGATTTTGGAAAGATAATTGTTCATGTCTTCATAATTGCCTTTACGGAATTGGTACCTGAGCTGCTTAATGGTGGGGATATCAACTATGCCAATGTCTGCGGTTTCCATTACAAGGGTTGTATGGAAACGGTCTTCATCTACAACTGGTGACGGAGCCTGATGTATGTCTAATGGAAAATTGGTGTAGACAAGATCCAAAACGTTTTCGCAGCAGTTCTTCAGCCTGTTGTGTTGAGTAAGACCAAGGAAGTTCATTAAGCATGTTAGGTTGGTGGCAGAGTTCTGAAGAGCGACTGGACCAGTCCTCATGCATAGTGGCGCACTTGTGTCCCAATTAAGGCAGGGTAGATTAAAATCTCCTACTATAAGATACAGGTCATCCGGGTGTTGCTGGGTGATATCACTCAGCCCCTTGAGAAAGTACTGTACGCGTTCAGGTAGGTTTACGTCAGGAGGTAAGTATACAAGGGAAATATGCAGATCATGTTTGGAAGCAATTGCGCCGCCCGGCACGGTCAGCCATATACTTTCGTGGTCGGCGCGATGCCACTCAGGCCGAGCGCGCGCATTGAGTGCGGGCGAGCTAAGTGCCATTACACCAACGCCGGCCGTCGCAGATGCACGGTCGCGACGGAATATGTTATAGCGATTGGGATCCGCGATCTCCGCGTTAAGAAAACCCTCACACAGTTTCGTTTCTGTGATTAAAATGAGGTCATAGTCAAATGCCGCGATACTATTATAAAAATTCATAGTCTTAGTCCTCAGACCATTCACGTTTTGATAAAATATGCGTAAGCTATGATTTTTGAATTTTATGCTGGCTCGACATAGTTATGTCATAACATGTAGATTGGTTTAAGTTGTAGTTATTAATAATAGTTCTGCAGACGACAGAGACGGCTCCGATTAGACACATTGATAAGCATATTGATTTTGATGTCATTGGTGTGATGTAAAAGATAACATAGTGATGTATAGGTATAAATATAGGTAGGTAGGTAGGTATAATTCTCTCGGGTGTGTGAGTGTTGTGGTGATGTTGTGCTAGTGGTGGTTGAGTTGTGTATGTGTGTGTGTTTAGTTTATATTGCATGTTAACAAAGGTGAAGGCGGCAGTTAGGTAAATTTCAGTTATATAATTTTCATCAAGTCTGTTTCTGTTGATATTAAAATTTGCGGCGCATTTATAGCCCTTCTTACAAAAATGCGACAGTTTTTTGGCCAGATAAATTTATAACCAGAGTTTATTATTTAGGGGACCTGGCGAGGAAGGCTAGAGTTACTAAAGATGACATTTTTATAACGTAATTTTTAAGAGGATGGCAAAGCCATCTTAGAAATAAATTAGTGTTGAGCCATTTTGTAGATAAGACGGCGCTAAGGGCGGTACTAGTACAGATGGAGAAATTGAGTCCGGGAAGTGATGATAATGTGAATGTGTTTAGGAACCCGGCAACTTTTGGACCGAATTTGGCCCATAGCAATAGGGGGGGGGGAGACAGGCCGAATGTTTCTAGTACTAATAATTATAATTTGCGTCCTAGGCAAGCGGATTTTGCAACACGTCGTCGCTAGAGCCCGATAGCGGTGACCAGGCTGACCTGTGGAACGAGGGCCTCAGACGAGCTCAGCAGCGTGGCACAGAAGCGGAACGACCAATGGGGAAGATCGTCGCAGTCGAGGCGAATCAGCAGGTCAGAACATTAATTTTATTACATGCATCGGGAGTAAAGGTGGTAGCTCTTTTAGATACAGGCGCTACAGCTTCATGCATCAGCCCAGCCGTTGCAGGTCAAGTGGGTGCGAGATGAATGCAAGAAGAGAAGAGACGGGTTAAGGCGGTAAATGGAAGTTTGCTGCAAATAGTAGGGAAATGTGTTATAGATTTTAGTTTGGACAATTTTAGCTTTTCACATGAATTTTTAGTAGTAACTGATTTGAATTGTAGCATTATTTTAGGGGTGGATTTTTTAATAAAGAACGGTATGAATATTGATTTTGTTAATTCGTGTATGTGTTTTTTCCAGGAAAAAATACCATTTTTCTATAATTTCCATACGAAACAAAACACGACGCCGGTAAAACGAAATGTCATGTGCGTAGGGATTCTTTCAAAACAAAAGATAGGGTCGGACTTTCTAGACGGTTCTAGAAGGAAACAAGTGAACTTCGGGGAAACCGCGGTTATCGAGGATCGTGACGTGATAAATTCTATCGACTTTCAGGAGCTAAGAAAGGGCGATTACGTTTATTTCTCGGGGTTATCGGATTCGTGCGAATTTGCGTTTGGGGTAGAAGATAAACGGTTTATCGTAAATGAGGATTTATGTGCGAATGATAAGCGGGTATTATTGGCGTTGTTGGATAGAAATGCGGATAGATTTGCGTTTGCAACTGACCAGTTAGGTAGGTCGGAGATAGTGTCGGTCGATATTAAGACTTATGATGAAGAGCCGGTTCATTGTCACCCGTATCGCGTTTCGCCGGTGCAACGAGAAATTATTGAGGAGCAGGTCGCGGAGATGTTGAAACTAGGTGTTATTAGGGAATCCACTAGTTATTATGCTGCGCCCGCTGTGTTAATTAAAAAGCCCGATGATTCATGGAGGTTTTGAGTAGATTGTCGAAAATTAAATAAGAATTTTTTTAGGGATAATTATCCTATTCCGCGGATAGAAGACATTGTCGATAGTTTGGCCGGGGCCAAGTATTTTGCGGAGTTAGATCTCAATTCAGGTTATTGGCAGACGGTTATTACGGAAGGCAGGCATAAAACGGCTTTCGTCACAACCACGGGTCTTTATGAATTTAATGTCGTTCCGTTCGGTTTGGCAACGTGTCAAGCGGTTTTCCAACGGATGATGGATAAAGTTTTAGCGGAGTTAAGATTTAAAGGGGTTATGGTTTGCGCAGACAATGTAATTGTGTATGGTAGAACGTTCGAGGAGTTTGCCGATACGTTGCAGAAAGTTTTTGGGCGGTTTAGAGAAGCGAACTTGACCTTCAAGCCATCCAAATGTGAATTCGGTTTTTGCGAAATTGAGATGCTAGGTTATCGAATCTCGAATGAAGGAGTAAAACCTAGTGAGAAAAAGCTGAAGGCTATGCAACAGGTTCCAACTCCCACATCTACGAAGGATGTGAAACAATTATTAGGTTTATTTTCTTATTATAGAAAATTTGTATCGAATTTTGCGAGAATATCGTTGCCTCTCACTAAATTATTGAAAAAGGGGGTAAAGTTTCAATGGAATGAAGAATTGCAGAATTCGTTCGAGTATATTAAGAAGGTTATGTGTAGTGCGCCAATACTTTCCTATTATTCGGGGGATAAGTCGGTTACTACGAGAGTTTATGTGGATGCGTCTAACGAGGCGTTGGGTGCAGTATTGATGCAGGGCGTTGAAAAAATGAGTCCGGTTGTCTATGCGTCTAGGAAGTTAACAGATGCGGAGAAAAAATATAGTACGACGGAGAAAGAGTGTCTGGGGTTAGTATGGGCGTTAAGGCACTTTAGGCATTATCTTTGGGGATCGTATTTTCAGGTTGTTACAGACCATAGCGCGTTATGTTGGTTACAGTCGAAAAAAGATATGACTGGTAGGTTAGCGCGATGGGCGTTAGTGATACAAGAATGGGATTTCGAGATAGTTCATTGCTCGGGGAAAAGCAATGTAGTGGCATATTTTTTGAGTAGGAATCCGCTAATGGAAGAAGGGAAACGGAAAACAGAAGGACCTCAGTCTTCTTCTCGTTCTGAACCTGATGATGATGGTTTGGAAGTTTTTAGTATCAATGTAGAGTCGTTACAGGCGGATCAAGCGAACGATTCATTTTGTAGTAGATGGTTAACGCGGTTGAGCGAACGTCCGGAAGCGTGGCGTAGCGGTTTTTGTTTGAGAAATAATTTATTATATAAAAGCGTACGTAGAGATGGAGAAATTAGGGAGGTATTAGTATTGCCTAGGTCGTTATTTCAAAATTTAATGAACGAATTACATGATGAGGCGTGGACAGAAGGTCATTTGGGTCTCGCAAAGACGTTGAAGAGGTTTCGGTCGAAATATTTCATGCCGAAAGCCGATAAGGAGATAGAGCGTTATATAGCTTCGTGCGTGCCGTGTCAAGAAAGGAAGTTAGGTAGGTAATATTTTTAAAATTGTAAGACGGACCTGCGGATGAAATAAATTTTATAGTCTAGGAGGCCACTCGGCTATTTTGCGAGTTACTCGAGCGCGTTTTGTTATACGTACCAAGGTGGATAACGGGAAGATGTATGAAGTTGGCACGTCTGTATCAGGGACCATACAAGGTCATGGAGATCGTTGGGAGGTCTAATGTGCTGATTCACATGTTGTTTGTAGTTTGGTAGGAAACCACTCAAACATTAGTCGGAGTGCATTAGATACCGGTATAGAGGTACTGCTCAATTTATATAATAAGACGAAGTGCAGGTTTATTCTATGTAACTTTCCTTATTGTTCTAATTTATCGGGGAAACAAAATAAAAGTGTACATAGAATGAACATGCATCTATACAATATAACGTGTCATCATAGTGATGCTATTTTATATTTCGACATGAATAATTTTATTCATAACTTTACTTTGACTCAGGATACTATGTACCTGTCTCATAAAACAAAAAAACGAGTAGCTACATTGTTAGCGTATAATATATGCGAAACAGTTGTAATTACTATAACGCAGTCGCCTTCAGTTTTAGTTAGTATTAGTACTAATAGTAGTGTTTTAAACTAGATAGTTCGACAAAAGAGGACCCCTCAAAACATAAGAAAATTTTACAAAATAAGCAGGGGTTTTCTGGCAATCAAATGAAAAATACTAGGACAAAGGGTAAGCCCCACTTAAATATTTCCCATCAAAACATGCAGGGGCTACCTGGCAAAGAACTTGTATTAGAATTATTTCTTAATCATTCAGACACCGATGGTATTTGTATTACAGAACACTGGTTAAAGGAAAATATGATGTCTTTTAACATAAATAATTACAAAATTGTCAGTTGTTACAATAGAAAGACTGCCGATAGAGGTGGTTCTTTAATCTTAGTAAAAAATAATATTAAGGTGAAACAACGGAAAGATATTCTTGCACTTACTGTAGAAAGACAAATAGAGGTATCCTGTGTTGAGTTGGATAGCCATATTATTGTTTGTGTCTACAGACCTCCGAGAGATGAAAACGGCCATGGCAATTTTGAAATGTTCGAGAAAATTATGGAGGATGCCCTCATTATACTTTGTAATAACAGAAAAAAGTTAATTATTTGTGGCGATTTTAATGTAGATTTGCTTGTAGATACAACATTGAAACAACGATTAATAACTCTGTTCAAATCATTTAATTTATGACATATATTTCTAGAGCCGACTAGAATTACACTTACCAGCCAAACTTGCTTAGATAACGTAATTTGTGACTGTGCATTCACAAGTAAAAATGTAATTAACTGCTTACCCTCCGATGACAGTGGTCAAACAGTTTCATTCCCAATTGCCAGTAAAAATAGGACTGATCCATCATTTTATAGGCCTATTACATCCCATAGACTAGAGACGTATATGAAAAAGTTAGATATAAATTTGCCAGTACCGGATTTTGATGAACAGAACCCAAACAAAATCTACTCAGACTTCTTCAGCATTATTCAGACATAATTCAATAAAGTTTTTAAATTAAAGAAAGTCAGTGACTACAACGGTAAATCTAAATTTAATGACTGGGCAACGTTTGGAATTCGTAAAAGTAGAGTATGACCTTTATGAACAAAAAACCTATAACTTTGATCGAAAATTTCATGACTACGTTAAAAAATATTCCAAAACTTTCAAGTTGGTTTGTAGAACTGCAAAAACTTTACACATTAATAGAAAAATTCAAAATTCAAATAATAGAATGAAAACAGTTTGGCAAATAATAAACCGCGAAACTGGCAAAGTTATACCAAGGGACAATGATTTCTGCCTAAAGATAGGTGATGATGTTGTTAAATCCAGCGCTGATGTTGCTCGAGCTTTTGAAACATTCTTCACCAATGTACCCTTACTCACAACAGACCGTCTAAATTCATCTCCATATGAAGCAGAGACTTACTCACTTTATTAAAAATAACACTAGCGCCAGTAATGTATATTTAAAATTTCATCATGTATATCCCCAGGACATTGTCAAAACATTTAAATTACTTAACTTAAAAAATACGGAAGACCTGTGGGGTATATCAGTCAAAGTCATTGGTTCAGTAATTCTAGTTATAGCCCCACACTTAGCTTATATATTCAATAAATGTGTTGACGATGGGGCTTTCCCAGACCTCATGAAACACAGTAAACTGATACCTCTGTTCAAGTCGGGAGATAAGGGTGATCCTTCAAATTTCTGTTCTTCCAACACTAAGTAAAATATTTGAAAAGATTATACTCAATCAAATGCTCTCACACTTCAACCGTACAAAACAACTCCATGCCAAACAATACGGTTTCACTAGGGGTAAATCGACTACGGATGCAGGTATTACCCTTATATCTCATATTTATTCTGCATGGGAGGCCGCACAGGATGCTATCGGAGTTTTTTGCGACCTGTCGAAGGCGTTTGATTGTGTTGATCATAATACGCTATTAATTAAATTAAATCATTACGGAGTTAGAAATAAAGCGTTGGATCTACTAAGATCATACCTAAGCAATAGAATTCAAAAGGCAGAAGTTAACGGCGTAAAATCTGATGGATCGGGTGTTAAAATGGGCGTTCCACAAGGTTCCATATTAGGCCCTTTCTTATTCCTGGTATATATTAATGATCTGCCTTTCATGGTGGAGAAATTAACTGACATAGTGTTGTTTGCTGATGATACTTCACTGGTCTTCAAAATTGAAAGACAAAAAGGAGAATTTGATGATGTTAATGGTGTATTGTCTTTAACCTTGAATTGGTTCACAGTTAATAATTTATTGTTAAACGCTGGTAAAACCAAATGTATCAAATTCTCACTTCCAAATGTCAGGCAAGTTGAGACCAGTTTAGTGTTAGACAACAGCACGTTAGAATTAGGAAATGATACGAAGTTTCTTGGAATAACCATTGATAGCAAATTGCAGTGGGGACCCCACATAGATAAATTGGCTGGTAAGTTAAGTTCTGCGGCTTACGCTGTTAGGAACATCAGACAAAGCACGGATGTGGCTACATCTAGGCTAGTATATTTTAGTTACTTTCATAGTGTGATGTCCTATGGTATCTTGTTGTGGGGGAAAGCAGCGGATATTCAAACTATTTTTATTTTACAGAAAAGAGCTATTCGAGCAATTTATAATTTAAAACGAACAGACTCCTTAAGAGAGCTTTTTAAAGAAATTGACATACTAACAGTAGCTAGTCAATTTATTTTCGAAAATATAATGTATGTACGCAAGAACCTTACAACATTTTCCAAACTTAGCGATAGCTGTAATGTTTACCTAAGAAATAATCACAGACTATGTGCGCCCCGTTTTAGACTCGCGAAGGTTAGCAATTCTTTCAAGGGTCAGTGCATTCTCTACTACAATAAGATACCTCTGGAGATTTTGAAATTGCCATTTGAGCAATTTAAAAAGCATGTTAAAGCGACTTTGTCGAAAAAGGGATATTACAATGTTCAAGATTAGTTAAATGACAGGACTGTATGGGGTTAATCTGGCTCAACACAGACCTTGCTGTTAATAATTTTGTAATTATTTATTCCAGCTTATTAAATAAAAATAAATCATAATTGTATTAGTTAAGCACAACCTATTTTTAAAAGAGATCTAAAAATCAATCTGTGGGAGTTTCTACGCCCTTCTTCTCCCACAGTGGTCCAATGTAGAGAAGAGGCAAAAAATGACTTTTGCTAAGAATATGTAAATATCTACAGTAATAAAGTACTTTTGAGTTTGAGTTTGAGTTTGAGTTTTGTGTATACGGTGTTGCTATGAATTGTTTATTAACCGGTGTTTCTTTCCATGTTGTTGCTGAACTATGATGTCTGATGAGGACCGTACACCAAAGACCCAAGAAATATCTGTAACATACTAGATTTCCGTGGTAGATTACCTTTATATGAGAAACTTTTATAAACGACAGTTCGAATAATTGTTTGAACCGATCGCCTGGTTTTATCTTTGAGAGCAGTATGACGAGGCAATAACTATTCGTCATAGGGTTCTGTTTTGGTTCCCGCGTTCTTAAAGTATAGAGTTGGGATGATTTGGTAAGGGGAGACTATGGGTTGAAACCAAATAAAAATACAAGCCCATAAATACTTCATCTTTATATTTTTCAATTAAGCACTACATCATATAGTGATCCCTAAGAGTACGGCATTGGTGCAAGGAGCGCTACAGTACCTACCTGGACTATCTTTATAAAAATCAATCTGAAAAACGGGCCTCTCTGTATATTATGCTTTTTCTTCTTTTTTTAATGCTAGGTTTAGGAAAATGTTAATATTTCTAATATAACTGCTTCAAATTCACGTCTAACTATTTTTTAACTGAAACAACTATCCTTTATTTTGAAGGCAATACAATATGGATAATATATAAATAATATAATGAAAGAAAGAAAGAAAGAAAGAAACACTTATTATAAAGACAGTGAACACACTACAATTACAACAAAGAAACAAAACACAGAGATAAATAGTTGCATTGACACATGATATAAAATGAAATGACAGTCGTGGTGTGTCACTGTCATTATAAATGGCGTCTAACTCAGCATTATGTTGAAGGCCAGGCCTTCAAAGCTGATTTTCAGTCAGCGCCAAGTGTTACCTCGCGAGCGCCCCAGACCGCGGCGTGGTACAATTTATAAATACATAAATATAAAGAATATATAAAAAATAGGTAACAATAATGGTAAATATAGATATGGCTGTTATATATGACACATACAATAAGTTAAATAAATAAACATGGCCCGCGCTTTTCAATCCCTCTTTTCATTAAATTTAAGTGTTGGGTGTTGTGTGTGTTGTGTTTAATGACATCTTTAGAGTTCATTTTATACGAATAAAATGCAATGTCTGCAATCGCAGATTGATTGTATTCTTTGATTGATACAACTTGATGGATAACACCCACATGTTTATTTAACGTAATATTTATCATAGATCACTCCAGATCAAGTGTCAATAAATAATCACAAATAAGTTTGCAAACGTAGGTTAACGAAAAACGCGATTGAGGCTGACGAAACTTTAGGCAGATTAAAATGTAGCTTGAATACGAAGAGGATATACTGCGAAATAGGCCTACACGATCATTGGCATTAATTTAGTTTTGTATGACGATTAGGCATAACGTGACTTAGTCTCTCTACGAATTAGGTTCACCCTCCTAGAAGGGTCCGTTCGTTCTGGCTCTGGCAGAAATCCAGCGTCACAGATTCGTATCACATAACACATTGTGATCCATATTTGTTTGTGTCAATTTCTTTATATAGATTTCTTTTATGCACCTATCTATCTATAAATTAAATAAACAAGTACCTACATAAATATAATACAATATACATGCTAATCATAAATACTATATACTCGTAGATTAATTTATATAAATATATTAAATATAAATAAATTATTTGTTATTAATAATCTTGTGGCTTTAAAGTTGCACTTATAACAAAGTGATAAATCTATTGCGAGTTGCGATTACTACGATATTTATATAACGAGTATTTTTCTTAATTAATATAGAAAAAATATAGCGTAATACTTTTAGCCAGGAATTTAATTTAATAAGGATTATTAACTTATACTTACGTCTTATTATATTAATACTTACGTCTAATCTTGCAGGACTGTAGAACTTCGCCGATGGGTTGTTGATGTGAAGTCGTTTTTTCAACAAGTTGCTTCCGTAAGCGAAATAAAAGAATTTCCCTTTTTGCGGTTTTGCAAACACCAACACATTTAAAGACAAAAAAGTCAGCACAAACATGAGATAACTGTTCATTTTAATTAATAATCAAGATTTTTGTTTAAGATTTGAAGATTGCTACGTAAATGACTAAATAAATTCTTAGTTGTTTTTGTAAAGGATTTGACGTTTATTTTGAGGTTAAACGCTGTTTAATATTTTTTGTGGTAACACGGTAATTGTTTACTGAGTAGTGATCGATGTGAAGTCAAGATACGAACTGGAGATTCTGTAATCGATCTGATATTTTTAAGAGTAATTTCATCTACACCAAGCTATATCTTATGTTTTAATAACATCATTACGTAGGCATTACGCATCTCAGATATGCTATATTGCGTATTCTGTAAATATACGCGAGTCTGTTTATGTAAACAGAAACTGATTTGTAATATTATCGCAAGGATTCGCTGCAGTGACTATAGGTACTCTTAGTTGGAACTCACAGAAAACCCTTTCCTAATTAATAGGTGGACAAATGTGGACCACATGTATTATTCTCGTATAGATTTTAAACTAACCAACTCGTATGGAGTTTCAGATTAAATAATAGGGATTCGGAGTATATCGCGGGCTGGGTTGCCCGTAGCTGCAGTGCATATCTAGCAGTACCTATTGATAGAGCATCCTAACTCTAGTAAGTATGTTTGTGTATATGTAGTGTGCAGAGTGGAGCAGCGCGGGGGTGTTTGTCGCATCAACCGATACTAACGCGATTATGTCCAATCAGCGATGTTCCCGCCCTAATTGGGCGCTCCCGATGCGAAGGCGGGCTTTTTAACAATTTGCGCAAACAGTCGCCCCCGTGCCGAGAGTGGGCGACTGAACCCGAACGCATTCGATTTCCAAATTCGAATTGTGTTTGTGAAAGAATGTGGACAAAATATATTTGAATTTGGAAGAGATGTTTGTGATGGATTATGATTGGATTCGTCGAAATAATGTTTTCGCTTCTTTCGACCTAGGATTGGAATAAAGTAAGTAATTTTAAAACAATTTCACGGTCAGTAAATATAGATCACAAAAATAACTACCATATCATTATTCCCACACATGTAGTTATTGGCGGGTCATTGGGTGAACGGTTTCAGAAACAAATTTGTTGACATTAATTATTAATTTCGAAGTGAAAAACAAAAAGCGAATTCACGTTTCCATTGTTGACTATTAACAATGCAGTAGCCACTGGGGCTAGGTTAGGTAGCTAGAGTGTTGTCATCAATCAAGTCAGCAAATGTGGAAACAATATCACTGGCGAGCGGCAACCCTGGCGAAGTAATCCAACCCCAGGATTTATAGAGGGTAGAGTAGAGCCACGCATTACGATTTTATTTGCAGCCTTTTTATATCATTGCGGTTGTTTATTGATATTTTCTAGCGCTTGTAAATTCTGCCATGACCTGAAGTAAAATATAGTGTTTATTAAAGTATCAGAAACAAATTTAAACCATCAACGGATGAAAATTATTCTATATTATATTAGCTTGAGTTTTCTTCTTGACCATCACCAAGTTAGGTCAATTGTAAAACCATGGCAGTTCAATAGATGCCAAATTGTACGCGTCTTGTATATGTCGCAGTTAGTTGGTTAAATCAGACACTTAACTAACACTCTAGACCGTTAATTAAATACTGACGTTTAACCAAGTCATTAAAATTCCGTCAGACAAATGAGTGAATGAAACCTATTACGAGTTGTCTGAACGTTCATAGGCAACAAGAAATATACAATATAAATATTTTTTATGTGTACTTAAGTTTATGTTTTAAGTATATTTTGTTGTTCTTACATATTCAACCTAATACGAAGGATAAAGGGGGCTTCGCTTCGCTCACCCCCTTTACCCTTCACCTAAACTACCGCAATGTTTGCCTTGATATAAGCTGTGCAAATCAGCTGTTGTCGTGACGCCATTTTGTTTTCCAAAACGCCGGCTATCGGTAAGATAGATTGTTTAACGTTTTCGACGATGCTTTATTTAAATCAAAATGCTAGTGACTTGGTTAAACGTCGGCATTTAATTAACGGTTTAGAGAGTTAGTTAAGTGTCTGATTTAAACAACCAACTGCGATATACATAACATACCAGCTATATACACGACCCATACAATTTGGCTTATAGTAGAAAAATAATATAAATAATCAAACGTACAAATAAAACAGTGTATTTATAACGTTTTGATAAACATTCAGAGCTTAGATTAAGGAAGATAAGTAAAAAATATTTTTTTCATCTATATTGTAATGCAATTAAACAGATCATCGAATTTGTTTACAGTTACTGTTATTATAATGTATCATTATGTGGTAATTAAAAAAAATACTCTTAACAGCGCTGTCCTTAGCTCATAAATTCAAAACAGATTAATTGGGGTTACTTTTTTTGAAAAATTACTGATCTATATAGGTGTTTATCTCATGGGCTGATATATATTTATCTTTTTCATGGCAAAGGACAGGCGCAAATTTAAAATGATGTTTATAATAACTTGGCATAGTCCTAGTCTGATTGAAGCCTTATCACAGGTTTGAAACACTATTCTTGCAACTTTTTAAAATTGTTTGGTCAATAAGTTATAACTTTTCATTCAATATTTCACATAAGAGTAGGTAAACATACACAAACAGGTATTTTTGGCATAAAAATGTAACCCTACTTAATTAACTAGCCTAAGAGTATAACGAAGTTTTTATTGAGATCACTTTAGGAACGAAGTTCGTGTACTTTTTGTAAACAAAATAATAATATTAGTATACGTATGTGGTGGTTTACTATAATAAATATCTAAGAAGGAGGCCTAGATGAGTCTTTCACTCACCGCCCATAGAAGCAGTGCGCGTCTCCCGACCACTTGCTATTAATGTAACACAAAACTGTCCAGTCACATTCCTTCTATCGGTCATACGTGACATGATGACCTGACATATTCAGTTCCCTGGTCGGTAACGACCGATATAAAATTTCTTATTCGGCTTCAAGTTTGAAAACAGCTTAACAAAGACGCATTTTATTCCTTAGACACTTATATTAAACCTGATGCAGAGTGGAGTACTTTTATTTGAATTTCGCTTCCGAACGATGCTTCTTCAAGATTACAATCTTCTTTCTCGACTTGCGTAGCATCGTATCACTTACTAACTCACTTTGGTCAAATGCAAAACAGATTTTGTGCACTTTGCATCTGGCTGGTACTCTCATTTCTCTAACGAGAGACAGCACCCGCGTTGGTTCGAGTAGTCCTAAGTTTCTCGATCACTCTCAACATCCAGGTCCGACTCGTGCTATGCGTCCTGCGCTTGGGCGGGGTCGGGCGGCAGGGCGGGCGGGGTAGGTGCTCTAGCGGCTGCCAGCGCGGCGGCGTGCCTCCGTGCCTTGAGCCGCAGGTCTGCGATGGACGAGGAGCGGCAGCGCGCGGCTAGGGCGGCCAGGCCGGCGTAGGCGGGCGGACACAGGGCGGCGGCAGCGGCGGCGGCGGCGGCTGCGCTCGCATACTGTGGGCGGAATAATCTGATGATTCCTGAGTTTCATGACGGGTGTGAATAAGTACATCTTCCCCGATAAGCTCAAAAAGGGAGTGGTGAGACCAATCCACAAAAAGGGTCAATGGAAGATACAGGGAACTATCGACCTGTAACCTCTTGCCGAGTCTGGACAAAATAGCGGAAAAGTACATCTGCGAACGGATGAACTTCACCAAAAACATGAAATTCTGTCACTGTACTGTCAACGAGACAGTACGGTTTCCAACCAAAAAAGAGTGCTATACAACTTCTATCGAAATTAACAGACGAGATAAATTCCTGCCTCGGTGACAGAAAACATGTCCTTCTTATATTTATAGATTATAGCAAGGCATTTGATACACTTCGACACGACACGCTCATCAAAAACCTAAACAATAGAGGAGTCTGCGGCCCTATGCTGGAATGGTGCAAGAAGAAGGTCTTACACTATGAAGATAGCAGATGTTCACAGCGAGGAGATTGAAGTAACAGAAGGCACTACACAAGATCAGACTTGGGGCCCTTGCACTATTTAGCATATGTCAACGACCTGAACAACGCAATCAAATTTAGCAGTGTTTACCAATATGCAGATGATATATGTCTTGCATCGGTCTCAAAGGATATCAAAGAAGCCGAGCGAAGGTTACAAGCAGATTTAAATATAGTATGCAAGTGGTCACATGACGCTGGTCTTGTACTGAACGCTCAAAAGACCAAACTCATGCACGTACACTCGAGCCACAATATGGGTCAAGAAGAGGTGGGTATCATAGTACATGACCACCATTGCCTGCATTCCCCAAGGCCACAGTGCAAATGTGAGACTATCGAGCAAGTATCACAACACCCCTACCTAGGATTGATAGTTGAAGACAGTTCTGATTGGGCCCCACATACCCAAATGGTATGCAATAGGTTAAAGGTTAAGGTTAAAGATAACTTTTTGTGTGTTGCTCACCCTGTACAAATCACTGGCAGAAGGTATAATTTCGTATGGTCTTAGTAGTTATTGCAGGGCATACAAATCGTACCAAAATAATATAAAGAAGGTTACTAAAAACCACATAAAGTATCCATAAGACTAAAAAATGAGGCTACAAGTGTATTTAAATGTAGTCAAATAAAAATAAAAGTCCATAAAAAAGTAGAAATGCAACTTCCCATTGAACAATTATTCAATACCGAAGTGCAATTACCTGTAGCACACCCTATCCTATAGCAACCCGCCTTGTAACCAGCAAGAAGCTGATATCTGCAGGACAACAAACCTAAATGGAACGCGGACATCAAAACACCTGCTCCCCCAACTAATGAATAAAATCCCACTAGACATAAAAAAACAATCACAAACACAAATACATACTGAAAAACACTTCATAAGTACAATACAAGATCTTTACGAAATTATCTAAATATTTCGTTATTATTATTAAATCTTTTAAAATATGACGGATTTACACATGTGAAGTTTATGTTACAAACTTTATTTGACGACCTCTGTGGTGCAGCGGTTGTGGCTCTGCCTGAGGGTAAAAAAACCCAGGTCTTGGATGTTTATATGTGTGTAACGTCGCTGTTTCTGGTTCCCACGATACAGGGTATCCTAGAGTGGGGCCAGGAGCAATGTATGTGCCTGTATGTAAGTGTTTATGTTTATGTTTATTTGTAATACACCGACCATTTACATTTGTCTTTATTATTTAAGTTAATATGTGCAGCTGAGACAAACCTGTGGTTTTACAGCATGCACAAGCCACACATGTGGCAACTATTTTGAGAAAATAAATAAATCTTTGAATCTAGACAGGGTCAGTTAAACTGGATAGTTTCGCCTATAGCTTAGCTATAAAGAGGCAGAGCAACAACCATAACTTTTGTTCTTCAAAATATGACCTAATATATTTTAAAGTCAGTGAAATCGACTCAGCTCGTCTTTTTGAACAAACTTGTTTCTCATTATGCCTTTATACGTTGGTTATTGTATATTTCCTGTTTTATTTGTGTGTATTTCATTGCTTTGTATAATAAATACATCTGCACACAGATAGCTGGGCTGTGATGCATACTAATTAAGAATGTCGGATGTTCTAGTTAACTGCTGTGGGGGCAAATGTTAGACGTACATCTTAGTTAATTAACGATTACACAGTTCAGTCTGTACAAGGTCTCAAGACTTCCCAGCTATAACTATTAACTACGTAAATATAATCGATAATAACTGGTTTTATTTTGTTTTCTTGACCTTGCTATCATATATCGGTATTTTCGTATCACTGCATGTACTAGTTTTATCCACAAAAATATTGCGTGTTAGAAAGAAAAAGTAGTTACTCACAACATACATAGTTGTATGTAACTAAAGTGGAGCGATTCTAAGAAGTAGCATTAGGCGTCTGTCAACTGTAGGGACAGAGCTATGTGTCGGTCTCCCTTCCTTTTCTGAACGAAACAAGGAGAAGAACACTGACGCATAAATACCAATGTGGTTCGTGATACTGTGTTAAGTGCGTTCGCGATATTGTATAGGTATACCAGATTTTTCTTTTTTGTTGAAATCTGCGAGCTTTGACCATTCTATCTCACCCCACCTTACCCTAAGCAAGAAAAAGAGGTCGAAGTAGGCTCAGAACCAAAAAAATGGCGCAGTCTGTACGAATGATGACTGTGATGAACGGAAACGTGCTAAAGAATTAGAAGATGAATAAGAAGAAGAAAGAATATGAGAGGTAGAAGGAAAAAAGAAGAGACGAAAACGAGAAGTAGAGAAGGGGGATATAAAAGAAGAAGGGAAGAAAAGAAGCGATAAGAAGATAAGAATAAAATAAAAAGCCTTTAAGAAAAATAGTAATAAGAAGGACAAAGATAAATAATAGAAGGAAAATAGTAAGTGAAGAAGAAACAGAAGAATAAATAAAACAAAAAGTAAAACATTAGAAAAAACTGTCTTAATTAAACCCTATTTGATTAGCAACCGTTTAAGCAATCGTAACCTTACCCATTCATTTACTCGATTTCTCCCATCACCACGTCCTGACTGACGTTGATCAAATGTTGAGAAGCTCTCCTGTTATGTCACTATGGATTTGATCCATAACTAATCGCGCTCCAATGATGTGCTCGTGATGATCAAAATGGTACCACAAAATCATGTGTTACAATCGTAACACAAGATTTGTGTTTTTCATTTTTCAATACTTGATATTGTCTTTATATACTAAAAGCCTAAGAAACCCACGCCAACAATCATAAAATAATTATCCAATGAGGAAAATCTTATTTTGGATTGTTTTTTAAATCTGATTAATTAATCTAGCTGGTAAAAGTTGGTGCGAATAAGTACAGTAGTAAAAAATCGTATGTTTTCGGCAATAATCGAAGACAATTGTCTCAAGTTTTTGTATTAAAAACTACCCGGGCGAGCTAAGTTGGCACTTGGCTTTTATGACGTTGGTGCAAAGTACATCACATAACATAACATAGCGTCATGCCCTTTCCCATTCGGGGTGGCAGAGGCACAATTGTGCCCACTTTGAGCCAGTAATTCAATAATCCATTTTGCGTGACAGAGGGCTAGCCCATAGCAGCCCGCAGCTACAGAGTAATGAAGGTTTCCTCACGATGTTTTCCATCACCTTTAGAACATCCGTATAATGTACTTAAGATAAATTAATTATCTCATTGTTACATGGTCAGGAATCAAACCTGCATCTCCTGTGTGAGAAGCAAGCGTGAAACCCCTTTAGACCACGGAGCTCTTCTACTTCTGTGTATAGTACAGTATTACATATTAGTAAACCAAAATTTGAATAGATACGTAATCGACATTAGGTTTGAATGAATGAATGAATGAATGAATGAACTTCTTTTTCCATTAAAAAGATTTACATTTCGGTTAAGCCCTAGGCCCCACACTAGGATTCCCTGTATCGTGAGGTCTAGTCTCTTCCAGACCATTTACAAATAAAGGTGGATGGAACTTAATTCTATAAAAAACAAAATAACAAAAGTACTTAAAAGCATTTGCTGTACAACAGAAATGAGAAGTGTTTAGTGTTGACGTGCCTGCTAGCCCTACGACTACGAGTCTTGGGATCGGACGTTAACCGGGCCTTTAGCCACTGGGCAGGTTGAGTAACTGTGTGGTGTTAGTGTGGAGTGTAGTGAGTGAGTGTAGATAGTAAGTATTGTGTGATGTATGTAAGTGTTTTTTTTTTCATAATTTTTCATAATTTCTTTATTGCACACAAATCATACAAAAACCAAGAGTTACATTAAAAGTGTACAAAGGCGAGCTTATCTCTAATAAGAGATCTCTTCCAGCAAACCAGGTAAACAAGGGAAAAGTTGATGGGTGAGCAGGGGTAGACCTATGTGTACATTATATAAAAAAATAAATTAAATAATAACTATAATAATATACTAAATACTTATAATATACTACAACTACTATTTTATACACTATACTAATACATACTTACATGCATACTACCTATAACTCTAAAGGGAGAGGTAATGCTTTTTCACACGACTTTTAAAGATATTCAGAGTAGGACTGTCTCTGATGGTGCAGGGGAGTGCATTCCACAACCGAATGGCCCGGGCTCTAAACCCGTTCTCATAGAAAGCGGTGTTATGCTGTGGAGTTGTGAGCATAGAAACTGCGTGAGTTCTCCGAAGTCTGCTGGAAGAAAGAAATTGAAAACTGTCTCGTAAGAAAGTTGGGTAGCGTGGATTACGTAAAATGTTGTAAAGGAAATTGAGGATGTGTGAATCCCGACGAAGACGAATCGGCAGCCACTTCAATGTTGTTCAACTCCCTGCGATGTTGTGACACATGGTCGTATTTGCGCAGCCCGAAGATAAACCGAATCCCGAGATTTTGAATACGTTCGAGTTTGTTCAGTAGTTCTTCGTTAGCACTGACCCAGCAGACATCAGCGTAATCGATGAGGGGTAGAATGAGAGATTGAGCAAGAGTGATTTTGGTATGTCGAGGCAAAAAGTACTGAAGTCTCCTGAGAGAGTGAAAGGTAGGAAATACTACCTTTCACTCGCCAAAAATAATAAAAAAAAATATTTTTTATTTATTTGTAAGTAGATTTAGTTTATCAGATATTAGAGTTAGTATAGTTGCACAAGGAATTATTTGCATATTTCGAGAATGCTTTCTGTTTTTGAGTAGTCAAGTTGTTGCAGGCATCTAAAAAGCAGCCACTTACACCTGTACCTGCTTAGATTCATTATCTTTAGTTCAGTATTTATCTTAGTATAGAGATAAGGACCTTGGAACGTGTAGAGCCTTTGTGCAAAACAAGTGCGTGTCCGGTGGCATTTCCATCTCACTCGACGTGCTGCGGGATCAGCAGCAGTGTCGAGAGCATATTGTGACATACAATTGCCGCACCCTAAGTTGCTTGCAATCTTGGTAAAGGCAATCAGTGGGATACCTAAATGGTTTGCAGAAGGCTACCTTGAGAAGACACTCTGTGCATATTCAATTCTGATGAGGTCTGTTCTGGTAGCTGCTCCCCAAATCAAGACGCCATAGGTTAAGATGGATTCGCAGAGGGCAATATAGACGAGCTTCCGAATATTGAGATCAGCAACCTGCCGAAGTCGTCTGAATATGTACATTAGTTTTCTAACTCGACCGGATAGTGATGCAATCTGCTTGCCCCATGTCAGTCTTTCATCAATAATTATCCCCAGGTATTTGATGCAATGAACTTGTCCAAGAGTTGTGCACATACAGGAGGGGTTATTTTTGTCTTTGCACGAGTGCATCTTTATGTTAACATCAACAGTTGGAGCCGTTTTTTGCGTAATTCTAAAGCAAATTATTTTGGTTTAAGATGTATTAAGAGTAAGGAGGTTCCGTCAGAGCCAGTCACTAACCCTATCCATGCCCTCACATGCCACAGCAACTGCAGATGACCAGCTCTTGCCGTGGAATATGATGGCAGTGTCGTCCGCAAACATAAATAAGTCCGCTTGGATCAGGTCTAGACGGCACAGATCGTTTATATAGATGAGGAATAGTGAAGGACCCAAAACACTTCCGTGCAGAACTCCAAAGTTAATGTTCACGTAGTCACTGTAGGAATCGTTCACTTTAACTCTTTGCCTGCGGTCTGAGAGATATGAGTGAAAGCAGTTGAGAGTGAGGCCACGTATACCCAAGAGTTCCAATTTTCTTAGAAGTATTGGACGAGAAATGGTATCAAAAGCTTTCGTGAGATCGAGAAAAGCTCCCAGGCACCTATAACCTTCATCGAGCTTAGTGGCGACGATATTGGTCAGGCTCATTATGGCGTCTTCTGTAGACATATTGTTGCGAAAGCCTTACTGATTATTGGCCAGTAGACCATGGGATTCTAAGAAGTTAAGAAGTCGCTTATTTACTAGTTTTCTAAAAGTTTGGAGAGAGTACTTAGAAGCGATATAGGCCTATAATTAGCAGCTTCCAATGGATCACCCGCCTTATAGATAGGACAAACATTGGCAACTTTGAAGAGATCGGGAACCATGCCTGAGCTCATACTCAAGTTGAAGATGTAGGTCAACGGACCAACTAGAGCCCGGCTTGATTTTTTAACACGTTAAGTGCGAAGCGAGGCCTAAATCACCCCTGATGCAACTTCCCTGTGGTGCGGCAAGCAAAAAAGTGAATTTCTCTGTCGTGCGAATGGCATAGCTTTGGTTTGGTCCAGTGTAGGAAAGAGATAAATATATATTTGAGATCACTAATGGTTCCGGACTCGGTGGTGTACCTACCTTGGTACCGGATGTCTTAGGCCTCGTGCCGCACTGAATTAATATAATTTTAATGCAGTGCGGAACGAGGCTAAAACGTCCCATATCCCCCCTGACCTCGTATCGCACTCAACGCGAGCTTCCCGCGACCAGTGTTGTGCATCACGTCGATTGGAGAGCACGTCCTTTTACAGCGCCGAACATGTCTAAACGATGTCGGAAGAAGTTAATTTTAAAAAACCCAGAAACAGAGCCAAAACAGCTAAGTTTTTAATGAAAAAATCTTCAGTAAGTACCTAGTTTTTTCTTATCTTGGTAGCTATGTACCTAAAGTAAGTGTAAGATATTATTACTTGTTATTCTCATCTACGATCTAACCTAAGTAACAATGTCAGTTTTATTACGTTATCTTTACATTTTTGTTATTTTCCAGCACCTGAAAGCGCACGCCATTGCCTCGAAAAGGGTGAAAAAAGGAGAAGATGTGTTGGTTGTTACCAAAAACTACGCACATTTTTACCATCTCGTGAAGCTGATAAAAAATCCAAAAAGATTTTGACTCAGTGCACTCAGTGCAAAAAATCTTATTGTCTACCCTGTTTCAATGAAAAACACTCATAAATAAGTACAACATATATATTGAGATTTTTATAAAACAAGTATATTGATACTGATTTTTTAATGTTAATTCAAGTTCTAATAATGGTATTTTTAAAGCCCGAGGCAGAATAAATAGGACAGTTTCTTTTCTACTTCTGGTTGCCTTTTTTCTATTCTGTGAACCGCATTAAGATTTTCATATACAAATAGAAAGATAAACCTTATGCATAAACCGTAATCCATTATTTTCCAATAATAAGTCTGTAATAGGTGCCTCTTAATGGTATAGAATGGAACGCTTCGTGCGCGAGTCCGACTCGCACTTGGCCGGTTTTTTTTTCTTTATGGCGCCTTCAAGCACAATTTAGATTATTTAAAAAAAAATGTATCCTTTGATAGCTTTGTGTTGTTTTGCCAGGTTTTGCCCTTAAAACGATCTAATGAGATATAATTGATCAAAATCGGTCAAGTCGTTGCGTAGTTAAGACAGTTTAAAAACGTCGATATTATTTTTCCCATCACTAATCGCAGCGAAAATTTGCCCTATTTAAGTGCGTTACGAGGTGTATAAGATCCCATATTTTGTTTTGCTAATAATTCCTAAACTAGCCATCAGATCCCGGGGCGACGGTGGATTAGGGTTCATCAATTCACTGTCTATATCAATAAGGACCAAAATTCTCATTTATCTTTGATTTCGCGCCAGAAAATGGATTTTAGTCTGTAAAAGGAGGTGGGGTCTAATAGACCGCGTGTCGCCCTAACGTCTGGTCACGGTACGGGCCGATTATACCTCGTGCCGCAGGAACGGAAAGTATGCAAAAATTGGTGCCGCAGCTAACGTGTTAAGGATCTCGTTGGTTACATTGTCAATGCCTGGCGCCGATTTGTTTTTCAAACTACTAATTAGTTTAAGGAGTTCCGTCTCATCTGTGGGATTAAGATAGAATGAATTCGCTATCACATTTTTAGCTATTGCTGACGGTACTTCCTGAGCCATTTGTTGTTCGGTCATCTTAATTGAGTCGAGAATATTGTTTGCGTATGAGTCGCCTACTGTTGAAAAGTATTGGTTAACTTTGTTGAGTGCAGCTGTTGGGTCTAGGTCGGTTTCAAGTAGTCTTGTATTGTCTGTTTTCCCAGATTCCATATTAGTTCCATAATATTCCATGTCTTATATATATTCCATATCCATCTATATTCCACATTCCATAATAGTTTTTATTGCATTCCATAATTGTTTACTTTGCTGACAGTTTTGTAAGATTTGTTTGTTGTGTTCATTTTTGAGATTCTGCATAGTGTTGTTGCAGTAGTTTCGGTAGTTCTTATATTTGTTTTGAATATCAAGGTCATTTTTATTCTTTCTAGCTCTTATGTGGAGTCTATCTCTTCGCTTTATGCAGTTGAGAAGTCCAGGAGATATCCAGGGTTTTATAATAAAATCCGAACTGCGAGAGATTTAAACCGACTGGTGCTTTTTCAAGATTTCGGTGAAAGTGTCCGAAAACGTTGTGATAGCCATATCTACGTCGGTCAGGTTATAGCAGTCGAACCAGTCCGTGTTTATTAGATCTGTGGTGAGATTGTCAATATCAGTTTTGGTAGTGTTATTTCTTTTTCGTTGTGTACAACAGCATTTTGAGATATTAATACTTAACAAAACGGTGTCATGGTCCGTAATACCAGGGTAGCAAATTACTGTTTGTGAAGACAGTACAGTTTTAAGGAGACAGTGATAAAGACAGCTAGTATCTCTAGTTGGTAGTAAATACGCTGGATAAAAACCCATGTGCGATGACCGATTTAGATATTCATCTGATCGGTCATCCCTATTATCCTCCGATATGTCAATGTTGATATCCCCCGTAATGCCCGTATGCCCTTTGCAGATAGCCACCACTTTTTCCAGTGAAGTATAAAAGTTATTGTAGTGGTCAACAGTCTTAAAAGACGGTGGACGGTAAATAGCTAATATAGAGAGGATTTTATCTATTTCGATTAACAGGCAGTTGGCATTGGAAAATGGTGGCTCTGTTACGTTTACTCTGAGACCCGTCCTTGCGTAGTCTACCAGACCATCATTTTGATTAAGATGGTTCTTTGAGTAGTGACATTGATATCCATTCAGAATAATATCTATAAACGATTCATTCAACCAGCATTCCGTCAATATAATAAGATCCGGTTTGAATTTTTATTTATGCAGTAGCACAAGGAATGTTTCAAAGTTTTTATTTATGCTCCGTATATTTTGGGTTATGAAGGTGAGATTTCTAGAAACATCACCCAGGTACCTAGTTAATACAAGCTTCTGGACTATAAACGGGTGTGCATGGAATAAGGATGGAATCGTCTACAATGTCTAACGTTTTGTTTGTCACGAGGAGATTCTTTGCATATAGTCACAGCAATAATAGGGCGTTGGTCTGATAATAAGTATATAGCTAGTAGTTATATGAGAGGGAGCTATGTGCTTAAGTCGGCCTCCGGTTTTCAGATGGTTTGGGTGTGTGATCGTTGAACGATAGATAGCTAAGTGGTGTGGGTGAGTCAGTAAGGTAACAGTGCAGCGTGATTGTTTATTTGTGTTAAAAGGTGTTGTGTATGTAATAGGAGTGATAGTAGAGCATTGTGATACGTGTGTAAGTGTTATCTTAATTAGGTAAAAAATATATAAATTTATGATTGGGCACTTGTAGATACGATATCTGAGGCATTTTTCGGTAAGTCACTTTTCTTCAGGGAGCTTCCTTAGGTCTGTTTCCGAGTTAATGTGAATTAGAGTGGTTCCGTTTTCTCTACGCATGAGCACCTTCCCGTAGGATGTCCAGCAGAACTTGTAGTTGTTCGCTGATGCAAAGTTTCGAGCGAGGTAGAACAGACTCTTGGCTTTGGCAGTCAGGTTCTCTGCAATAAACATTGCTGTTTTTGGTCCATCGATTCGCAGGTGCGTCGTATTCAGTTTATCTTCTTTGTGAGCCTTATTGAACGATTTGACGGCTTTTGAAATGGAATCTTTGGCTATTGCTGACGTAAACTCTGCGACTATCACTTGTTTTTCTGCTTTCGTATTATAACGGTATACATACTTTATCTCATATTGTTTGATTGTTGCACCAAGAACATCGCCGATGCCAGTAACTGTTTCAATTAAGTCTTGTTCGGTTTCACTGACCTTAGATTTGGGGATTTTTTTAATTTCGATAGCTGTGGATCGAGTTTGGCGTTCAAGCTGATCGACTCTATCCTGCAAGTCCCGGATTTGATTGCGATTTTCAGCTCTCTCTACTTCGTATCCCTCCATTTTGGATATGACTTCATCGTATTTCTTTGCTGTGAAGTCAACAGCCTCTTGTAGACGAGTATTTTGATTTATTAGCTCGTTCATAGAGGAGCTCAGTTGTGAGCAATTCTACTGTTGTTCATTTTTCAGCTCTTTAATTAGGTTAAGAATAGTATTTTTGAAGTCTTCCATGCCGTCAGTGACATCAAAGTCTTCTCTCATTCGTTTACTCGACCGGGTGACATCGACAGCCGACGATAGATTAGGTTCTGACTGGTAGTGTGGAGGCACCGTTGTTGCACAGCCGTCTTGGAGTAGGTTGGCATTACTTTTGGAGCTATGTGGAGGGGTCCGCTTTAGCATTTTTTCTCTTCTCGGGTTTGAAGGTGGTGGAGGCGAGACGCTGCAATAACGTCGTAGTTGCACTGTATCGTTGTTGACGTTGCTACGCTGTAGTGTGCGCTCGCGCTGCTTGTGGGAGCGAGACGAATTATCCGCAGGCCGTTTCACTTACACTTGGGGATAGCGGGGGGCAGGGGCTGCACTGGTCGTGTAGGCAGACTGGTCTTTCACTTTCACAAGGTCACTGAGATGCACAGATTTGTTAGCACGCGCGCACACCAAAGCAGGCTGTACGCAGTAGGGTCCAAGGACTGTTGTTCGGTCTCGCGGTTTATTATTTATTACAGAATTAAGCGGACCAACTGGCAGCACGTCTTCTCAAAGTGGTGTTTGGACGAAAGAGGTCTAGGTTGTTTGTTGTGCGTTTTCTGTCAGTCACTCGGTTTAGCCGGCACTTGCGGACGCTTCCTAGCAGCGTCCGCGACGATGCCCTGTAATACAGCGACGACCTAGTTTTCGAATACCGATCCCAGCTTTACCAGCCGCGATCGCAGTGAACGAGTCCTCGCCTTTGTACAACAGAAGCTGGACGTGATGGACGAGCTCTCCCTGGATAGTGCTACACGAAACCGCCATCATCACCGTGCGCCTCGTGGCGCGGAGGGGTGCGAGCGGGAAAAACGATCTCCAGGACATCTTCCGGGTGCTCAAGGAGACCGAACCCAACAAAGTCCCGACCTACGTGGCCCGGGACATAAACAAGCTGCCGCCGGTGACATTCGAACACGTCGACGTCACGCGGCTGCTAAATGACATCGTGCGGCTGCAGGCCGACGTCACCGAAATCCGAGGCAAGTTGGAGGCTTCGGAAGGCATCTGTGCTGACCTTAAACGTGAATTGTCACCATTACGTCAGGCTGATACCTCGCTGCCGACGCAGCAGATCGCAGACGCGCGCGATGACATTACCCCGGTCAGAAAAATGCCATTACTGCAACTGACCTAGTTACGCAGGTTTCCAAGCCCGCGCCGACAACTACCGCCTCGCCCTGTGAAGTCACGAAGCCGAGTCGACCAGCAACGGATGCGGTTTTTGAAGTTCAACTTCTTTACGCACGCTTCACTTAGGGAGTAAGCTGGCGAATGCGTGACGAGAGCGTTACGAAAAGTGTGATCGGGCGAGGCGAACGAGAGTTGCCCGTGCACATTTTCTTTCTCTATTCCTCTCATAGCCAGACACAGTGCAGGCGATGTATTTTTGAAACATTAGAGCTTAAGAAGTTTTGCTTCAGTTGTGTGGTCTAAAGCACACTCTTTTTCTGGTATACCCCAGAAGGATTCGTATGCTGGTGCGTCCCGCCATGCCCGCATCGCCGCCCGCGCCCCGCACAGCTCACCACCGAACAACAGAAGCTGCAGGCTGCGCTGCGCGCGCCATCGGCAAGACCGTCGGTCTTGCCGATGGCGATCCCATCGACGGTCGCGTTCGGCGGGCCACGGGCGGCCCGCCGAACGCGACCTTCGATGGGAAAGGCTTTATCCTGGTCCAAAACAGAAAGCGCCGCTCCAGACGCAGCCGCAATCAGCGTGGCACAGCCTGCACAGTGAATGCATCCTAAAAGCTGCCGCTCCCACCGCTCAGATATACATTTCCAGGATCGAGTGAAAATGACCTGCGAAGACGTTAAACGTCACATCCTGGAAAAGCTGAAGAAAAATCCACCATCTGGTCTCAAGGAGGCGAAGATTAGAATAGAGGTTTGGAGTTAAAAAGACCCAAGCAGTTCCTGTCCTTCAAACTTCGGGTGCTGGCGGACCTCAAGACGATGTTCCTGGCCAAAGATTACTGGCCGGAGGGCATCGTTTCCGACGCTACAGGGAAGCGAGAACTAAGAATTAGAGATGGGTCGGTACGCGTTTGTGCGATTCTGAACCGAAATCAGATATTGCATACCAATATCGGATTTTAAATCTATATATTGTAATATCCACATGTATCGGAGATGCGGCGCGCGCGCGCGGTATGAATACCTACGATGCATTATTTACGCGATATACCTAGATATGTATTTTGATGAGACTTCGGTTTAATCTATAATAATAACATGTTACGGAACCAGTAGAATTTGGAGTTTCAAACCACAATAAGTTTATGAAACCGTTCCCTAACACTAAAACCGCCCACTTCTACTAAGAAAAAAATCCCTAGCATGGTCAGATAATATTTTGTGTTTTTTTATAATAAATTATGTATCTCTAGTTGTAAGTTATTTATAGATATGGGTTTATGTCAAACTGAAATAAAGATTATTATTATCGTTTTAAAAAGCAGTTATTATTATCACGAATGTATTAAGATTCTGAGATTCAAATTCAAAATTGATAATAATATTAATTATCGTATATTTTTTTATTTAGGGATTAGATCAGGTTAGTTACCTAACAAATTGACAGTTTGTGGACCAAGTGCTGCCTAGAATGGACTCAGGCCTAAACTAATCCGTAAACCGGTATATGAAAATTTGCAGGTATTTTTGCCCTTCAAAAGGTGATGTAGAAAATGTTTTAGGAGTCATTTTACCACAAAAAGGTAGGAAATTGCCATCCGTCTAACGCGGCGCACCTGCACATTCCTTATATACACGAACATACATTGCTTCCGACCCCACACTAGGATACCTTGTGTAGTGGGAACCAGAAACAGCAACATCACACACATATAAACATCCAAGACCAGTTTTTTTTCTATTATCCACAGCCGGGGATAGAACCCGGAATTGTGCGAGTTAGCAGACATTGTAGGGATTTCAAAAAGTGCACACATCGCATATTGACTGAAAACTTGGTCATGAAAAAGCTGTGCGCAAGATGGCTGCTGCGATTGCTCACCATTGAAAAAAAGCAGCAGGGAATGATTATTTTCAAAGTTTTAATTTATTATAATGATATTTTTTTTAATAATAATAATTTTTATAATACCTGATCATTCATATAATAATAGATGTTCAAGATATTCGATTTATAGGAGGAGTTACAAATTATATTCCTTTAACGTCTTTATGTTTAAATATTTCTAACAACGTGGGGAAGTTCCGATGCAGGGTTTGGAGAAAAACGCAATAAAGCCGACTTTTTACCACGATTCTTCACGATGACGAAACATGGGTCCACCACTTCACCCCTGAGACGACAGAACAGTCGAAACAATGGACTGAAAAGGGAGAACCGACTCCAAAGAAGGCGGAGTCAGTTTCATCTGCTGGCAAGGTCATGGTAATGATATTTTGGGATGCCCAGGGGATATTCTTTATTGATTATCTTAAAAAAGGCGAAACCATCAACAGCGAGTACTACGTAAACTATTGCAGCGTTTGAGTGAAGAAATTTAGAAAAAACGGCCTCATTTAGTGAAAAAGACAGTGTCGTTTCATCAGGATAATGCACCGGTTCACAAGTCCACTATTGCAATGGCTAATATGAATGAGTTGAAATTTGAATTGCTTCCCCATGCACCTTATTCGCCAGACCTAGCTCCCTCGGATTATTTTCTGTTCCCAAACTTGAAAAAGTGTCTCGGCGGGAAAATATTTGCCAATAATGAAAAGGTTGAGTGTGCTGTTGATGGCTATTTTGAGGAGCTTGACACAGTCAACAGGTACTCGGTTAGTAATTTTGTACTGATTTATTCCTATATAGTTACGTCAAGTCAAGTCAAGTCAAAGTTCTTTATTACTGTAGATATTTACATATACTTAGCAAATGTCATTTTTTGCCTCTTTTCTACATTGGACCACTGTGGGAGAAGTAGGACGTAGAAACTCCTACAGATTGATTTTTTGATCTCTTTTAAAAATTGGTTGTGCTTAACTAATACAAATATCACAATATTAATAATTATAATTAATAAGCAAGAACACAACATTACAAAATTATTAACAGCAGGTCTGTGTTTAGCTAAGTTAACCCCATACAGTACCATCATTTAAGTAATCTTGAACATTGTAATATCCCTTTTTCGACAAAGTCGCTTTAACATGCTTTTTAAATTGCTCAAATGGCAATTTCAAAATCTCCAGAGTTATTCTATAGAGGTATATCTATTGTAGTAGAGAATGCACTGACCCTTGAAAAAATTGCTAACCTTCGCGAGTGAATCAGAAGGGAAACCCTCCCGATTTTTGTTTATTTTTTAATTGTTCACACCGCCTTGGATGAATCGTTGAACATACCTATACATAACCTTCGCGAGTCTAACCGGGGTGCAACTAGTCTGTGATTATTTCTTAGGTAAACATTACAGCTATCGTTAAGTTTCGAAAATGTTATAAGGTTCTTGCGTAAATACATTATATTTTCAAAAATAAATTGACTAGCTGCAGTTGGTATGTCAATTTCTTTAAAAAGCTCTCTTAATGAATGAATGAATGAATGAATGGTGCTTCTCCAGCCAGGGTTCTAAACCTGTTCCGGTCTTTCGGCCGGCATACCAGAGGGCACAAGTGTTGAGGGGGGGCGGAATGACCTGCTCTGTAGGAAGGGAAGGATAGTGAATTCAATCGACCGACTCTTCAGCCTGAAGCCAATATAGGATATGTGGAATGGGGAGGATGTGGGATTTGGAGAGCAGCTGTTGTTTTCTTCAAGTTTTTGTTTTCCTTCTATTTTCAGTTATTGTTAATAGTTGAGTTTCCTGAGTCGTGTTCGTTTGGGTTAGCCGGTAAGTTTCCAGTTTCGCTTTTGCTGTCTGTTTCTGGGATACGGTATATTTGCCTCTAGGCCATCCTGACTTCGTCCCTGTTGTGTGATGATTCTGTCCAGTAGCTGTGTTCTTCACCGTAGTATTTGATGTCATGCTTAAGGAAATCTTTCCAGGTGTATATAAGTCGGCCGACTTTCTTCTTCCTTGCTTCGTATTTGAATGGAGCGTGTAGTAAGTGCTGTTGTGGGCATCGCAGAATATGTATAGTAACATATCCGGTGGTTTTTGATTCGTTTGGTTATCGTTTTGCCCTGTAGTCAGTCATGAATTTTGTGCTATCTTGGATAGCTTCTGGCGTTCTCAAACATGTCTCTGAGGATCAGGCATTCATATACTGACTGTCAACTGTTTGCTTTAGTGAGGGTTGCCGCTTTTTGTCCGTATTTTATAAACAGTGCAATGACCATTTTGTAAATCAGGCGCACTATAATTCAGTCCATGTTGGATTTCTTTATAAAATGCATTAGGGCCTTGGAATTGCATATGGCTTGCCGGCACCTCTTTTTTATTGTGTCCTATGTCCTGCCGTAATATATGTGCCGAGATATTTGATTTCGTTTACGGTTCGTATTGGAACTACGTCCAATTCACTGGTTGTTTATGGGGTCTCTTATAAGAATTTTCGTCTTTCTACTTTTAAGTTGAGCCATGAGCAGTTCTCCGATGATATTTAATTATTCACTTTTAGCTACTCCGCGGCATAGCAGCGCTGCGTATAAACGCTTTTTCAGGTCGCGGGCGGTCCGACTCTGGAACGCACCTCTTTGCACTATAAGAGACAGTCCGACTCTTTTTTCTTTTAAGAAACATATCAAAGAGCTCTACATGTCTCTTTCGTAAAAGTTATTGTATTTATTTTATTATATGTAAGGTTTATGTATATATCGGTAATTATTTCGTATTTGCTATCTGTATTTTACAGATATTTTAATTTATTCCTAGGCATTTTAGTTATAGTAATTATTGTGCACTGCCTACCCTTTTATGATAGCAATTCCTGTAATGCCTTGTTTTGCTGGAAGAAATCTCTTTCTAGAGACTTGTACATGCATTTTCTTTTGATGTAACTTTTAAAATATTTGTGTGCAATATTGTGAAGGAGGTTTGTTCCTATAATACATTCCCTTTTTCCTGTATTTCTTTATAGCGTCTTGTCCGATGCGAGCATACAGATACCAGAGATAGTGTTTTGACATATGTATCATGTTTGTTTACTGTATATAGGCTATGTGTATGTTTCTGTTAGTCAATTCCGCATCAATGTTGAGTCTTTTGGTTATGTGGAGATTTTTTATGTACTCAGTGAAAGCTTCTGCGTTTGGTGCGTCGATCGCAAGTTTGATGCGTGGATAATTGCTGTTAGCTTCCACGTATCTAGCTAAGTCTCTTCTGATGTGGGTATGGTTGAATGTTGCTCCAAACAGATGGTTGATTTGGTCTGCAATTGCATGGAACAGGCAGTTTCCATCTCTGGGCATTGGTAGAGTTTCCATTGTGAGATATTACTACAGCAGAAAGCCTCATGGTATTTTAGCTAATATGAATGTGTGTGTGTGGGTTGTTTCTAAGAGGTGTACGGCCGGTATGATGAGAGACGCTGTTTGGCTTTTTACGATCTATTTTTATTCTAATGTTTCCCGGTATTTCCAAGATGGGCTGACACCATAGAATGGGTGCCAGATGTGTGAGGGAACGTTGTGAGCCTTTTGTGCTTCGAAGCTTTTTCAATTGTTCCTAAATAGCAGTCAATTGCTTTGTCTAGTTTCTGGGAGTTTGGTGAGATGGCCTTTTTATGACATGCACTTGTTTAGTTTTTGTTTACTGTCGGGTTTAGTATATTTGCAGTTTAGCTACATAAAAATAATTCTAGGATTGTTAAGTTTTGGGTTGGCTTATTCACTGAGTTTCAGTGTTTAGTGGATGGTTATTGTTAATGACTGTTTTGAATGGTCTTTCGAAGATGAGGAGAAAATAAATCTCGAGGAGAATTATCTCGAATTTATTTTCAGGCAAAGCAATATAAGTATGTATGTAGCTATAATAATGTTTTATTAGTTGATTTTGATATTGCGTAGGTAGGGAATTGTTATATCCTGCCTATGACGCACCTATAAATGTGATTATGCCTTAGTCAATAGGGGCGACCGCGGCCGCAGTAAGTGGTGGTTTATTATTGTCAGGCAGCGAGTGGTGCTGAGAGAAATAAAGTTAGAGGTAGGTAATCACTATCAATGATGTCCTAATCGGAATGATCTCACCAGGTTGGTGTGTTTAGCGGCGGTGGTGGTGGAGGCAGTAGCGTTGAGGGTGTGTTGCGTAGGCGTCGCTCGCTGCCGGCCTGTCGCTGCGTGGTTCAGACGTGCACCTGGCCTAGAATAAATTCTAGGGCTTGCACAGATGGGATGCCTAAGAGTATCGCGCAGTTCTCTGGGCATTCATTACACTTGACCGCACTAGTATCATCACAATCACTGAAATGCGCGGTATTGCACAGATGGGGTGCCTAGATGGATCGCGCAGATTCCCCAGGTAACCCTTACAGTAACACGCGGTATAAGCCAGCCTATAAGCCAGGCTCGTTTTCGGGCCTCCGGAGGCAGAACAAAAGGCGCGCGCCGGGGATGAAAACTATTGTTTGTTTAAATGCGTTTGGGAGATCTCGGGGGGACACGTCCGTTCGGTCCGGCAACACAAACGCCACTCCCTTTAAAAAGCTCTCTTAATGAGTTATTATATTTATAATATTATTATATTATAATATTTACATGGCGAAATTTTAAATATACGCTAGTGTTGTTTTTTAACAAAGTCTCTGCTTCATATGGAGATGAATTAAGACGCTTTGTCATAAGTAAGGGTACATTGATGAAGAATGTTTCGAAAGCTCGAGCAACCTCAGCGTTGGATTTTGGACAACATCATCACCTATCTTTAGGCAGAAATCATTGTCCCTTGGCACATCTTTGCCAGTTTCATGGTTTATTATTTGCCAAACTGTTTTCATTCTATGATTATTATTATTATTTTATATTAATGTGTATAGTTTTTGCAGTTCTACAAACTGAAAAAATATTTTTTAACAAATCCATGAAATTCTCTATCAAAGTTATAGGTTTTTTGTTCATAAAGATCATACAAGATGACTCTACTTTTACGAATTCCAAATCAATCAATCATTTAAATCTCTTTATTACTGTAGATATTTACATATACTTAGCAATCGTCATTTATTGCCACTTCTCTACATTGGACCACTGTCGGTGAAGCAGGCCGTAGAAACTACCACAGATAAATTTTTAGATCTCTTTTAAAAATTGCTTGTGCTTAACTTATTCGAATATTTCAATATGAATTATTATAATTAAAAATCAGGTATAAATAATTAAAAATAATAACAACAAGGTCTGTGTTGAGCCAGATTAACCCCATACAGTCCCGTCATTCCGTAATACAGTTTATACTAGTACGGGGAGCTTTGTGCTTTCTACAATCTAAATGTAAGATTACTAACTAAGCATACATCTACTATGTTACCTTGTAGTATTAAGTAAATCTTGTTACAAATAAATATTTTCATTTTCATTTTCATTTTCATTTAAGTAATCTTGAACATTGTAATATCCCTATTTCGACAAAGTCGCTTTAACATGGTTTTTAAATTGCTCAAAAGGCAATTTCAAGATCTCCAGAGGTATCTTGTTGTAGTAGAGAATGCACTGACCCTTGAAAGAATTGCTAACCTTCGCGAGTGAATCAGAAGGGAAATCCTCCCGATTTTTATTTATTTTTAAATTTTTCTATCCGCCTTGGATAAATCGTTGAACATACCTATAAAATAAACATTAAAAAACCAAATTAATTGAGAATCTCCCTCCTTTTTTGAAGTCGGCCAAAATTAAGAATTAAAACCAACCTGATGCGCAGCAGCAGACAACAGCGCCGAATCAAACGGCGCGAACGAGGCAGGCGGCGCGTGCGCTTGGTGCGGCGGCGGCGGCGGGCGGTGCGGGTGCGGGTGCGGGGCGCGGGGCGTGTGCTGCAGGCGGGGCACCGCGACGTAGGGGGCGACGCGGCACGGCTCCAGCGGGGTGCCGCCCCCGGATACCATTAGACCTGTGGACAAAGGTCAACGTTTTTAAACCTGCTCAGAAACTAAATACACCAATCACAGCGACATGCCTTTTCCCATATGGGGTGGCAGAGGCACAGTGTCGCCCACGTTTTATTACGCCATTGTGCGCGACAGCAGGTGTGGCCCCCATCGCCGCCGTACGGAGTTTATGTTTCCTCACGATGTTTTTATTCATTTATCAGAATATTCTCAAATTTTGATCATAAAGCCCTAAATGTCGTAGTTCGAAACACATTGCTACGCGATGTAGCTACGCAGGTCAAGGTTCTTAGCGCTCGTAGCCACCTCTTCGCTCAGTCAAACCTTCGCGTAGCACAACTAGTTATAAAACACACTACACCAGCACTTTAACTACATTAACAGATAATACTCAGTGCACCAATCTGATGTGTCTTCATTAGAACATGAGAGGCTTCATTAGCTTCAATCGGAGTTGTCGTCGTATGAAAAACGGTTTTGCGAAACGAGTTCCGCCAATTCTTTACGTGAATTTAACGGTTGATTTGTTATATTATGGGAAAGATATGTTCCAATTAATCTACATTTTTTGTCAGTACATTAAGTCCATATTACATAATGCCTTAAAAATGCCAAGGACAATGGGGTTGCAGGGAAGATGCTATCCAGCAATCCAAAATAAAATTTTAAAGTTCTCGTTATTTTAAGAAGTATTATTTTTTTGTGGTCAGCACCAATTAATGTATAATTAAATCGAGTATTACAAAATACCAAAATTGAAAATGGGGTTGCTGAGAATCATGATTTCTTGTCTTTGATAAGTTTAACATCAGAGTTTCGAATCAGTGCCTCATAAAAAGGCAAATATATCTGACCAACTGATCAATAAAGTCTTCCAAATCTAATTCGCATTTGCAATTTAAATATTTCTTACGAAAAAAACAAGAGTAGCTAAACTCAGAGTAGAGTGATTCACAGAGCCCGTGTGATTGGTAGACGTTCATTCGAGACGATTGGCAGAGACAAACGAGCGGCAAATCCTCCGAGAACCAGCCCGAACAACTTAATTAAATTGATATTTAAGTAAAGTATAATTTGCTCGTAAATTAAGTGTGATCCGTTGTTTATAGCCGCCCCCGGGCGAAGTATCAATTAATTAATTAAAGGAATCCACCCGCCTTGAGGCGGACCTGTGAGCTGGAGTACAAGCACAAGTAAAGGATTCATTATATTCATTAACATGATGTCTCGCTCACCTGCGGGTTGCACCCAAAGAGTGTAGGACCACGTTGCGGATTTGTTACGAGGGGAGTACCGATAAGTAGGTATCGATTATAGAGGTGTTGCTGTGAGTGATCCTCGCGCCGAAGAAATAAAGCAGTTGCAGATGTGTGTACAGTGTTTAACGCAGAAGTTTTTAGACTGTAAGAAGGGAGTGTGTGGACTGTGGAATGGCCGGCAGGGGGCGGGCGGCAGGTCGGCAGGGCGGGCGGAGAGGGCAGTAAATCAGAGCGCGCCCGGTCGCCGTCGGCATTATCAAAATGGATGCTCCCCGAGCGTATGAGTTATTTCCATATTTGACACCGAATTACTTTCGAGAAGTGCCGACATAAATACGAGTGCGATGCTGCGCTGCCCCCCTCGGGGCCCCGTCGACCGCCATGCATTTATTTGATTAACTCGGAGTTGTTTAATTTAATCGAATTAGAAGGTCGGCAGGCCGGCGGGGGCGGCGGCGCTCTGGCGGCAGTTTTGCGCTCTTCGCTTATTTTAAAGCGTTCAGAACATCTTTACAGCGGTTTCAAGGCGATAAAGTACCGGCACCCTCGCGAAGCGCGAATAAACTCACAGTTTTATGAACAGGGGAACAATTAGGCGTCGGTGTATTCTTCTCTTTCTTTTATTCTTATTTCACGGCGGCAGAGATTGTTTTTATTTCATAGCGAGAGGCGCCCGGCTGAGATTCATGTCTTCGTTAAAAATGAATTCTTAATTTTTATGAAGATTCAGTGCAGATTTGTAATTTGTTTAGGAGGAAGATACGCAAATAAAGAATCCTGTTACGTAGTTCATTAAAATTTTGTTTCCTTTACCTTACACCTAGACGAAATAGTATTTTTAGAGTAAACAAATATTATTGACCAAAGTACCTAAGCAGTTTTTAATAATAGACAATCATAACACACCCCGTGTTTACGTATTTGTAGCAAACAAAGAGTATTACTTACCACCGCCATAACTTTCTCTTCCTACACCATAATATACTTACTCATCACACCTCGTCTCGATAGCATCAATGATCCGCGCCGCAAACGATTGCATCAAGCAATAACTGCAATGAGCGTAACTGCGTCAAAGGGGGCAACAACAAATAACCGTTTCATTTCACTTTACATGATTGTTCTCGTGTTAGCTGCCCGGGGGTTGAGGGGTGGATGCTGAGGCAGGAGGGGACATAAGTTAATAAGACATTTAGCAGGGGACGGCGGGATTGCGTCCGAATGGCTCCCACGGGGAATCATTTTATTCGATTCCGGAGAGCGGCTTTTTTCCGCTTTACGCTCCGTTTAGCGCTGCTTCAATACTCTTAGAATCACAGACGACTCTTTGTAAGGCTATACCACGGCAGTAACATTTTTGCCAATGCACGAGGGTTTGATCGTTAGCTAACTACTCACTAAGATCGAATAGCTGTTTGAGCTATCATCGGCAAAATAGAGTAGCTGCACTGTAGAAGCAGTCACTCCTTGCTTATCAGTGTGACGGAATGAAGAGCGACGGCGAATCACCGCAGACCGAGGATTGGTGTCAAAAGAAAATATTTCTTTGTCTGAGATGTGGGAATGTGTGTCATTTGTTGCTTGTCGTATGATTGGAGCAGTCATTTTTGTGTTAGGAGAATTTGCGGTGGGTCGAAGGGTTTTTGTTAGAAGATTAATCTGTGATGCTTCTGCACTTCCGTTTTTAATATTATCCCTCAAGTAAAGAAAAATATATACGCCTTTTCATAGTGACTATCGATCAACATTATCATGATCATTTTCCAGAGATCATCTATGATCTCTGAAAAACCTACAAGCAGCTTTATCGTAATCTATATTAAATTTCACATTTATAATATATATTAAATTGAACGTATTTATCAAAACGATACGTGCAGCCTGCAGCTGCAAAAAAATACCCAATGGATAAATAAATATGTAGTGGAATATGGATATATGGACTGTTATTTTATCCGACGGACTTGTTTAACAACTCAAAATGCACAAATGTTGCTAGAACTTTCACAGTGCTGTACATGTCGATGGAAAATAAATACTCAGATTTTATGCAAACCTTTGCATATATAGATGAATGTTTATGACAGGATTATTACTCTACCCACAACAAAGACCACAGAGTTAGTAAGTAAATAGAGGGAGCTATTCTCCATCAACAAAAGTTAATTTACCCATACGGTCGTTTTACTGTGTATGACTGAAACCACAGAACATTTAATAATAGGTTAGAAAGGCGGTGTGGGCGGTTCAGGCGCGCCGCGAGTATGAGCAAACGCTCATACATAGCCTAAAACGCTCCTCACCTCCCCTCAGTCGGCCGCGTTCTTTCGTTGAAGTCGTTACTCCGCGAAAACCCTCTAATATGCCGAGTTGCGCAATTATAACTTGCAGAGCCAGAAGCCAACAAGCTAATGTGAATAATGGAAGGATTTCTTTTCATCGGTAAGTTCAATAAACGTAGATTTTTAATAATTTGATCGAAAATACAATCGAGGTACGATTTTCGTGATAGGGTGGGGACACATTATGCCATCGTATCGATAAATGGTTGTTTCTAAGTATCTTTTAAATAAATAAATATAGGCTACCAACGTCCCACCAAGAGGCACAGGACTCTTACCGGATTCGTGTAAGATTGAGACATACTCCACCACGTTGGCTCAGTGCGTGTTGGGGCGGGATTTAAGGACTATAGGTAAAGGTCTCGAACACGGACACCTGATTTTTGGAAGGAAAGTGGGCGGAGGGGGTGGGGCGGGTGAGGGGGTAGAGGGGACCTCCACCGCTTAAGGCGATACCTCGTCCGTGCAAAGGTCCCCGTTACTCCAGGCGGAAAGACCCGCAGTGTGAGAGGGACGGAATCGGATAAAAATGAAAAACCGTAGCGCTAAACAACAGAATAATTGTTTAAAAATAAACTACTCTATTTTGTTAAAAAGTTTTTTCAGGAGATTTTGCGAACACATAATATCTACATTTTGAACGCAGTTCCACAATGAAATTAGTAAGGATTTCAGAATTACAGGAAAAAATAATATAATTTAGAGGTGTTTTCGTAATTAAATTCTATCGAGAAAATTTCATCCAATCGCGTTTTTGTTTTGGTGAAAATCTTAATCAAATACTCAATAAAAGTTTACCCAAAAATCAAATCTGTAGATGACTTCATGGTGGAGTAAATGGATTCGAAAAAAACCCCATTTTATTTTCGTAGCACCTTAAGTTTTATTTGTCGCAAACCAGGGTTTTATTTATGGATTTTTAAAAACCTTATATTGAAGTTAGTTTTGGTACTATAATCTCGTAATTTTCCCTATAAATGTAATTGTAGAATAAAGATATGTTTTTTTGCTCTGTGTACCTACCTTTTTTTTCAGCTTTCCTCAAGAGCCAACAATAAAAGAACAGTGGATTGATGTTACTGGTAGAGAACATTGGATGCCTACAAAATCAAGCACAATTTGCTCAAAACATTTCAAGGAAAAAGGTTATCTAATAAAAAAATCTGGACATAAATACTTAAAGTGTGGTGCAGTGCCACAAGAAAATGTTGTCCGTATATGTTCTACCAATGCAGTGCGTATAACATTTCAATATAAGTACAGCATAACATTGTAGTACGTATAATAGAAATATCATGTAGTAGCAAAAAAAATTTAACATTATTTTATTGATTATTACAGGACATCGAGTCGTTTATAGCAGCCAAAGCAAAAAAACGCAAATTGGAAAGTACATCTGATGAAACTAAAACAAAAAAACTAAGAAAAGTAGAGGTAATATAATCTAGTAATTCAGATATTAGTAAATATCTATGTACACGAATAAATGTGAGCATTTTTCATATATTTCAGCCAATACCTCCGACGTCAGGACTAAACTCAATCACATCGACGCCAAAAAGTCATTCAAACTACTCGGGTCAAGAAATAAAATATTCAATGGTAAATAAAAAGCATGAAAAATACCCAAACCGACTACCTACTGGAAATGTTTTTATACAAATATTAACATTAACATAATAATCCTTTCAGGAAAATTTACCTTGTTCAAATGCATCAACACCTAGGAAGAGAAAATTAAATGAAATAATTACTACCAAAGATGAAGTCATAAAAAGACAAAGAAAACAGATTAAGAAAATACAAGCTCAAAATAGAAGGCTAAAGAAAAAAGTAAATAAAATAGAGGACATAATGAACGATCTACAAAAAAAGTTTTCTATGCGAAATGAGGAATTAGAAACTCTCAAGAGTACTAACATACAGGTGGATTCTTTTATCAGATTTTTTTTCACAGATTAGGTGTATTGTAATAATCGTAACAAAAATAGTAATATAGGTAGTAGGTACACATAACATTTAATTTATTTTGCACTTGGTGAGTTCACATTACATTGTTGTTTTTCAGGTTGAAGATTTGTTCGCTCGATACATGACTAAAAGTACATCAGGAACAGAATGCAAACAGCAATACTCTCCAGCAATTCGGAGTTTTGCATTGACTCTACATTATTATTCACCGAAAGCGTACGAATATGTTCGCAACACATTCGATACTTGCCTGCCTCATACACGTACATTGCGAAAGTGGTACTCAAGTATTGAAGGAGAACCCGGCTTTACATCTGAATCATTTGCAGCACTGAAATTGAAAGTGGAATCAACCAAATACCCTATTATCGCGGGGCTTGTAATGGATGAGATGGCAATTAGACGCCGGATAGAGTGGGATGGATACAAGTTGCATGGTTTTGTGAAAATTGGCAATAAACAATGCAGTGACCACATAACTGAAGCTAAAGAGGCTTTGGTATTTTTAGTAACAGGAATAAACTGCAATTTTAAAGTGCCTGTAGCCTACTTCCTTGTTGATGGTGTAACTGGAGATCAACGCTCTGATCTAGTAAACAATGCTTGGAAAGGATTCATGATACAGGAGTAAAGATAGTGTCGCTCACGTTTGATGGTTGTGCAATTTGGGTTGCTCCTTTGAAAATGGCAAGATGACATTTGAACATCCCGTCACAAAACAAGAAGTGATGTCAGTATTGGATCCATCACATATGATAAAATTAATTCGAAACGCTTTTCAGGTAGATTCCATTTTTAATAAACAATAATGATACAAAAATTTAATTAAATATTAAAATTTACAGCATTTATTTAAAATGTTTCATACTTTTTCAGGTATACCAAACATTTGTGGATGCGAACGGCAAAAAAATACAGTGGGCTTACCTGGAAGAACTAAATAAAGTTCAAGAAAAGGAAAAGTTCCATTTACGTAACAAATTACGACATCGTCACATTCACTTCCAGAACCAAAAAATGAAAGTGAAGCTGGCCACCCAGCTGTTTAGTTTGAATGTGGCTGATGCTGTTGACTTTTGTGAAGAAAAGTTAAATATGTCGGATTTTCAAGATAGTTCTGCCACAACAAAATTTTTAAGAATCATCAATAATTTGTTTGACATCTTTAACTCTAGAAGCCTCAATCAGTATGGTTATAAGAAAGCTATAAATGAGTGGAATGCTCCCACAATATCCGACTATTTGGATGAGGCGGTTGAATATATTTCAACCCTTAAAGCTCAAGATGGGACGTTGTTGATAAAAAGTTCATAAAATAGGGACTATTCTTCATATAGATAACTTTCTGATCGTTCACCAGAATGCCAATGGGTGGCAGATAAATCACGAAAAATGTTTACTGACGCCGCAAAGAAGCACAGTTTCTCTGGGAGTGTTGTGGAGGCCTTGGGAAAATGTAAAGAGTAAACAAAAAGAAAAATCTATTAATATTGTACAAAAGATACGCCTAGTTTTCGAACGGGGCAAAGCAGCTCTGAAAGATCTACAGAGGGTTGCAGGTCTCATGAGTTTTGCGAGTTGTGTTGCCCCGCAGGATCGGTTGACAAATTGTCAATGACTGATGTACATAAAGTCTCTACCATATCACCCATCAGTAGTCTACACTCTGCTACAAATTGTCAAAGAAGAGATGAAATGGTGGACTCAGAGCTGCAATATCGCAGATAGACAGATGCAGCAGGTGGAGCTTGGGGAGCACAGTTGAACAACCTTGCTCTCTTAGGCATATGGTCTCAAGAAGAACAAAGGTTGCACTGCAATCAAAAACAAATGCTTGCGATATTTCATGCACAGAAACAAAATTTCAAAATAGATATATATATATATATATATATATATATATATATATATATATCAGAAAAATGCATGGCCAATTGACAATAGAACCCAACTAGAAGCCAAAATCTCTGACATAGAGAACAGTCTCAACGAAGCCTGTATGGGCCACACTGAGGATAGTTGGCTCGTACACCCGAAGTACTTGAGAAATATTCTGGTAGTTAAAGATGAGCGCCAAGTAGACACGAGTAGTTTTTTTTGCTGTTAATTGGTAACTAAATAATACTATGTACAATGAGGTATAACATAAACAATGTAATGCAACCTAAGATATAAAAAGTAGATGAATGACGCGCACGGAATATGTACGCGTTGCTAGACGGTACATGCTGCCAAGGACAAGAAAAGTTAACAATTATGATACATGTTAAAAGTTAAGTTAAATATCAAAATATAAAGTAAAAGGAAAACTTAAATATTTCATCTTAAATATTTGACGCAGTCGCTATCATTATCTTCGTTCAGAGCAGACTGTTCAAGTTGAATCCTTTTCTCTCCGTCCGGTGTGGCCTGGCTGCCTCCGAATTTTGTGTGGTTATCTCCTGAAGTTCCATTCCCAGATTTTCAGGACTTGGCTGCTGCGTGGCGCTGACGACACTTGGTCTTTTGCAGTACCTTTTTATTAGTAGGTACAGTGCAGTGATCGTTGCAATTACAGTCAGTAATGACGTTATTGAATAGTGATAAACGTCATGAACCGAAAGATGTGCCGGAAGTTGGTCCTGTTTCTTCTGAATAATGAGTTTTCGATCTATTCTGGCAATTTCTTCAGAAGTATTTATCTGTCCGTTCAAGTTGATGTTTTTAATGCTGATATTCACCATTTCGTTCATCATGGGAACTGCAATGTCACTCTCCATCTGTATGTTATTCCCGAATACATTGAAGGAATAAATAGTTGCTTCTTTCTTCTGCAGTATGCATCCTTGACTGAGGACAAGCTGCCCGATGCCTGTTACCGCTGTGCTAGACATTTTATTGTCGCAAATGATACGTAGTAGGCACGAACTGCAACAGACTTAAAGCCATACGTTCGGCTTAAGTAACTTAATCGAGTTGTCTTTGCATTGCGCTTTCTGAGTGTCGCATGGCAAGGTCGTTTGTTGACTGAATATTTTTGCTTTGCAAGGCGGTTTTCCGTCGTGTAAGCTGTAAAAAGTGTGATACGCGTTGCGAAGTTAAAAACATCGCCGTTTGATACGATACATTGCCGTATATCTTCTTCTCCGATTTGCGTTGGTGCCATGCGTTGATACTTGTTGCGAAGTTGATAGTTTCTGGTTGTAGGAACTTTGATTTTCTCTGGATGACCAATTTTGCTTGTCACATAACATCGTGTGATGGAAACCCTTACAAGTCAAGCAAGTTTTCGTTGACGTACATTACTTGTCTCAGTGACTGAACAAGCAAATTTCGCAGAGCCGCAATTTCGCAACTGTATGTTTCCGGCCGTCGCAGTTAATTTCACGAAATTTGGGGCAAACCATCAGAGCGTGATTAGTTTTGCAGATTGGACAATTCTTGTATGCCGCGTGATAGGTTTTCGACTCCTTTTCATATTTCTTATAGTTTGATGACCCCCGATCGTTATGATTTTCCTGAGTACTTTGTTGCGAAGACGAAGTTTTTGGATAGTTATTATGGCGATTGTCGAGTGTTTCAAATGCCATGAACTTTGTCTCCAGTAATCTGATAAAATCCAGGTCAGGCAGTTCTCTTGGAGAGACCAAATTTTTCACGTTTCACGTTGTAAGTCGCTGCATCCAATCTTTGTTGAACCAAGTGGACAATGAGATGGTCCCACGTCGCAGTTTCTATCCCGATGATGAATCTAAGTGCACTGAATATCCCGATGTTATTCAGTGCACTCAGACATTCCAGCGTAGTGTCGTGAAGCTTTTTCAGATTGTAAGCATTAGGCTGGTTATGTATGTATGTATGTATTCCCAGGTATGTATTATACCTGGGAATTAATGGTTGGTTCAGAATAGTGTTAACGTATGACGTAAAGAGCAGTCTCGTATTGTTGTAACGATTATTTAACAACTCCCAGCAAGACTCGTAGTTTTCTGCACTGACGCTCAGATGTTGTACGATTCTCTCAGCTTCTCCCTTTAGTTTAGTTTTCAAATGCTGCATCTTTTGTGTTTTAGATATCAGTGGATTTGAATGAATAGTTTCGTGGAAAAAATCTTTGAAGGATATCCATTGATGATAATTGCCGTTGAACTCTGGAAGTTCGATTTTTGGTGTCGCTTTTTGGTAATGTGTACTCTTCCAGATCTTCTGCTGAATCTTTCGTCTGTAGCTATCGTAAGTTTCTTCCCATCTGGAAAATTCATTATCGTAGGTTTTATTGGAACCTTGTAGTAAGTTTTCCAGTTTCCAGTGGTTTTTATCGATCGATTCCCACTTGTTTTTCAGGATGCTGAGATGATCTTCTTAGATGTTAGATCTTTCTGTTTAGAAATATAGGTAGTATGTATGTATTTATTAGTATATTTATTTAAAAATTATATATATTTATATAGTATTTATGTTTAGCATGTACGAGTATATTATATGATATTTATATAAGCCCTCGTATATTTAGTTAATATTGTTTTATATTAGTTATTTAGATATAACATATATCTAACCATATGTTAGTTATTTAGATATGTACTAAATTATATTGTTGTACACATTGTCACCCCTGCTCAGCAATCGACCTTTCCCATCCTAATTTGGTTTGCTGGAAGAGATCTCTTATTAGAGATAAGCTCGCCTTTGTACACTATTTTTATGTAAGTCTTGATGTCCATATATTAGTTGTGTGCAATAAAGAAATTATGAAATTATGAAATATCTTCTAAATCCCGTTTTTTGGTCCCCAAGGATGATTCTCCAGTTATAGTTATTTTAGGAGTTTGTTTCTTCGTAACTCCTTTTAGTTATTTCGAAGACGTTGTCGACGAAGTAAGTGATGTCCTTATCCTCCATTGTTTTCAGGATGGCATCATTCTCTAAAAATCTTTCCAGTGAGTCTCTAGAGCCGTTATGCGTTTACTAAATTATTTGAGGGTTTTCCTTGATTCCCCATCTTTCTTGAAGTTCACGCAGATTTTCTTGATATCTTCATAAGTTTTCTCTTGACGAGTAATAACTTCATCAAAGTTTGGTTTCATGGTTCTTCTTTATTGAAGCACACACGTTGTTAATGTCCCGAAGGCAGATGTCGAAGAAAGAAAAATCTTCCTATCGGAATTAACCAGTGCGAAAAATCTCCTGGCCTAGAAGACTCGTCACGCCGTAGTTAGTTGTAGCGCCGGACCGTGGTTTAACGGCGTATCCCGACACCCGTAGTTATTTTGTAGTTGACGAGCAATAGTAGTTGTTCTTCTCGTAGAAATTTCTGAACACGTAGTTATGGGTATAGGGTTGTACGTCCTGCCGCAGATGTTCAGAAGTTATACTCTAGCTTCGTATGTAGCTCCAGTAGTTATCTTGAACACGTAGTTATGCGTATAGGGTTGTAAGCCCTGCCGCAGATGTTCAGTAGTTAGTAGTTCTACTCCGATAGTCAGGGTTTACTGTTCCCGAATCGAAAGATAGCCCTTTATGTTGCACTCACAATCCTTGTTACGGTATATGCGTCTTCTCAATTCGACTAGTAAGACCCGCTGGTGGGAGGCTAGCGAACCGATACGCTACCGAAACAACGATGATAAGATACACCAAATTAATACCTATCGAAACCAAAAACTTAAAACACTACGCCGATGTCGATGTAGGTTTGCAGGACCAAAAAGATGTATGAGCCACACTGAGGATAGTTGGCTCGTACCCGAAGTAGTTGAGGAATATTCTGGTAGTTAAAGATGAGCACCAAGTAGACACGAGTAGTTCATTTTGCTGTTAATTGGCAATTTTTCTAAAAAAAATAAAAGTCGATTATCTCGAAAATGGTTAGGTTCGGGTAGAGTGTTTCATAGTGAAATCAGTCAGAAAAGACGGGGACGCCTTTAAAGGATCTAGGTCGACTTAACCTGTAACCCTGAATATATTTTAAATGTTTTGGTTTGTAATATTATTGTTAGGAAACTGTAAGTCTACTATAAGAATGTTTATGTTTTACTTAAAACTATGATAGACTGTTTGTTTCTTTAATAAATAAATAAAGAAGAAAAAAAACATGACTTTGGTTACCATTTCCAGCAGATCTTCCAACGACGAAACAAGAATCACTTTATCTCATATTTGCATCCCACAGTCACGCACTATCAAATCATTAGAATGCCCAAGGTTATAGGTCAATTGGTGCAAATCAGCGGGAAACGGAAGTGCCTATTTCAAGAGGCGTCGCATTTTGAACTTTATGCCCTCGTGGCAATAAAATTCTAATACGGTATAAGTATTTAAATATGCGTTTTAATTCAAGTAAAACGCGGCTATTAAATTATTATTATATAACTGACGAACGGTTTAGACTAGCGGGTAGTTACCCTGGCTACAAAGCTGACGGTGCTGGGTTCGAATCCCGCTAAGGGCTAATATTTGTGTGATGAGTATGAATATTTGGTTCCTAGTCTCGGATATTTTATTGTATTTACATGAGTATTTATCTCTATTAAATATATCGTTGTCTAGTATCCATAACTCAAGCTTTATTGGACTTACTAGGGGCTTATTATTATTAGTTTGATTTGTGTAAGATTTTGATCTAATATTTATTATTATTTGTCCATTAAATAATTAAAATCATAGATTATTATTTTTATAAAAAGAAAACAATGAAACGTTAACATGACATTATCTTTTTAATTGAATGAGATACATTTCAACTGTTCGATATGATTAGGGACTAAATCATATCTGATTGTTCAAATGTATCTGATGTGCTTGTCTACTTCATATTTTAATGTCTACTTCGTTGTTTGTTTTTGGTTTTGTTATTTTGTTACTCATTTTTTATTCCAAAGCGGTGTGATGAGCGTCTACGTGGACTCATGATCTTCACTATACCACAAAGTATTACTTGGTCGGTAAAAATTCTCGCGAGCCCCCGCAGAGCTGTGCTTTCTGCTAATTTTCATTATCGATATTTATTCAATGAATCATAAATAACGGGGTAAATAACGATATTTTATTAATTAAGACAGCATTAAAGATAAAAATATCGATATTCACTCCATCACTATTAACATTTTGTGGAATAGGGTATCACTCTTTCTTTCAAACAAGACCGGCGAATCAAATAGTATTTGATATTGGAACACCTTCGACGCAATTATGTGACTCGCTTAGCTCCACGTTTTGCTACGCTACGCTACGACACCGGCTACGAAATCGGCTAGGTACGATTTTTTAAGGCCGCGCTCTAAAATATTTATATCTCTATTTATTCTTTCTTTTTTTCTTTATTTACTTTATATATTCTCCGGACGGTATTTCAATATGAAATGCTAAATTTTATTGGCAACAGATATAATGATCACCAAAATATTTTTTCCTACCCAAAATGGATAAATGAACACCAAAAGTTGCAAAAAATATCAGGGCAAAATACTGCGGTAGCTTAGGTGAAGGGTAAAGGGGGTGAGCGAAGCGAAGCCCCCTTTATCCTTCGTGTTAGGTTGAACATTTAAGAACAACAAAAAATACTAAAAACATAAACTTAAGTACACAAAACATAAAAAGAAGATTGGTGATCATTTATACAAACACAATTTGGTGGACATTTATCCATTGTGGCAGTCATTTCGAATTTATTGGTAGTAAAATAGGTGCATTTTTGGTAATTGTTTAAACACAAGTCAATTTTATTTACGTTAAATAAATATCCTGGCTCGGCCATGACCTTCCAAAGTTACACGCAGGGCCAGGTCGGTCGTCTAAGTGCGTTGTACCATTCTCGCAATTTATCGTACCCGGTCTCCCGTTTCCCGTATTTTTTACCGCCCCAGATTCCCTCAGCCGGCATTTTAATTATTCATCCTCGTGAGTTATGGTCGAATTAAAAAACTGTTATAGTCGGACTCGCGCGGCGCCGGGACCCTAATCGAGTTAGACTCCGTCATGGGGAATACATAATGCGCTAGTTCCGCGGATGTATTAACTTTACTGTATCACAGCGGATTGAATCTCGAGATTTACACTTTGCTGGATAATCGTCTTCGGGGTGAAGATATTTAAAACATTGTTATTTTTATATTAAGAGCTTCGGTAAGTTTTGAACCAGATTATGTGTGTGAAGATAGGTAAAGCTATTGTCATGTAAAGGTTGAAACACACCGTCCTTGCAGGCGGCAGCGGGACGGTGTAGCCTTTTCGGTGTATTATGATTATGACGGACTAACTAAACTTGCAGGAGATAACCGGTTTCGTTTCGGTTACCTGTGTAACTATTTATCTTTATCTCATATCAACATACATATGATATATATTATATATAATATATATACATATGTATATATATAATATCAACATATTATCATTTCCCATGCTCCAAGAGTTCGTCTTTTTGTTGTGTGTAGGTGACATAAAGTCGATTTTTATGCTCTATAATACATTGTTGTAGAGGCTGGAAAGTGAGCAATAGATAGACGAACAAAAATATTTTTCTAATTAAATAAAATTTATTATATAGTTTTTTTTTTGGTAAATTAAGTTTTGAACTCCCGCTGGAGCTCGCCATCTTCCGCAATTGACAGCACAAGTATTGGACCCTTTTACCGACGCGACGGCGTGACGCTCGCTTTTACCGACACGGCATCAAGTGCAAAAGAGTTTCGTTAATCTGAGTGAAGTGCCTTGACATGTGACAGAACCATAACCATTTTTTTCTGGTCTGTTTAACAGGCAAGAAATGTTTTTGTTGTGCTGGTTAATTATTCATTGTTTTTGGGCTCCATTTCAGACCATCTTTCTCCACATTTCTGAGCAGTGGAATGAAAAGTATTTGTTTTTTCTAGGGCTAAGATAAGAAGGGCTAACCTAACTAAACCACCACACACACATAAAACGTCACAGAATAAAGTCGTATAAAATAATAAAATTTTAATATATTTGCTTTAATTTATATCAATTCCATGTTTTCTATCGTTAATTTAATAAAACCAGATAAATATTCATCACCATCATCATCATCATAATCAGCCCACATCGACCCACTGCTGGGCGGAGGCCTCTTCTCTAAAGCGCCAATCTCCCCGAACCTGTGCCAATCGCACCCAGTCAACGAGAGACGTACCCAACATGAAATACTCCATCGCTCTTTGTGCTACTTTCATAGTATGCACATTATGCTTTGCAATACATTATTGCTCACCACCCAAATGGCCAAGTCGGCAGTGTCCCTGCCTAGGAAGCCAAGGGCCCGGGTACGAGTCCCGGTGGTGGAAAATATTTGTTTGATGAGAACGGATGTTTGTACCCTAGTCATGGTTGTTTATCAATCTAAGTATAATATTTATCTACATAAGTATGTGTATCGTTGTCTAGTACCCAAGATACAGGGAATCCTAGTTTGGAGCTAGATCAATATGTGTAAATAGTGTCCAAGGTATTATTGCTATAACTATATGTTACAATTATTATGTAAGTTTTAGTAGAACAAGTTATATCAAATATCAAAGCAATGACTTAACTCAATAAAGTAAACTGTGCAAGTTATTTATCTGCTGACGCATCACGCACTCATTTACAACTATAGAGTTCAGTCGACTCTACCTCTCGCTTGAGTTCACGGCACAATATGATTAAAATTCAGCTCCCAACTCGGTGCCAACTCTCCGGGAATTCATTACAAATGCTGCGGTTGGAACCGGGTTTTAGTTACCGGGTGATAGTTCGGATACCCTAAGACTAGTGCAATTGGGTATTATTGCGCTTTAATTGTATTGAATAATAACCGCGATTTCGTATATGCCATAAATGTATAAGTTGGCGTCAGAGACTATACAACCACTGGTTGACGTAAAAGCATAGCAGCAAAGGCGGATCAATAAAATGTCACATTTCATTGTGCTGGAAATTATGGAAAGTCCGCGATCTGATAGAATTGAATGTTGAATGAGTGAAACTAATTTGGAATTTTGTACATGATTGTTTGAAATAAAAATAAAAACTATTTCTATTTCAAACAACTAAATTTTGACCAGTAAATTGGTGGTGTTACCGAATTTTAACAAGCAAAGATGAAGTTAGGAAACAATAAAGAACCCACGCTTAAATTATAATATTAATTAGCTAAACAATATTTAGTTATTTAGTTACCACCTTCGCCCCCGCGTTCATTCATTCGTTATTTCACTCACTTCATTCCCCGTCTCTAGCACGAAATGTCAAATCAATCTGAACCATTTTGCAAAAAAAGACGTCCTAATTACAATTTTTGGAAATAGTGTTATTTATAAGCAGAATTTAGACCAGTTTTTGGTCAGAATGTCGATAAGGGGTTAGAACCGGCCCGGTTTGTGACCTAGTGGTTTCACGCTCGCTTTCCACGCAAGAGATACGGGTTAGAATCCGGTGCGAACCATGTACCAGTTAGATAAATAATTTACCTTAAGTATTCTATACGGAAGTTCTAATGGTGATGGGAAACATCGTGAGGAAACTTTTAATCTCCATAGCTGCGGCGATGTGCTGGCCTCCTGTCACGCAAGATGGAGCTAAACGTGGGCCTAAAATTAAGGTAAATTGTGCCTATGCCACCCAGTATGGGAAAAGGCGTGACGCTATGTTATGTTATTGTTTTGTAAACTAGTGTCGACAACTGAATGTGGTCACCTACATCAAGTGATTCTATCGGAATGTCGTGAAATGTGTTGAAGAGATCTCTATTTACTAAAAACTCATGTGCAGTAATTTGTGGTATTTTACTATAAGAATACCAAACCCCCCCATTTCATAAATGCCTAAACCGGGTTTTCGGATTCAACAACACTAAACCGGGTTTTCGGATTCAACAACACTAGCAGACTCATTTTACAATTTGTTGTTTTCGACTACATTAAACTGGCGGCAATTTGAATACAAATCAGTGACAGCGAGACATTTGTATCATTTAAATAGTTGCAAACTGTATGCGGTTGCGCGGTTCAGTGGGTTTTATATTGTTGATGACTTTCCTTACCTAACCCGAATAACATGGGCACCGGAATAAATTACATGCTTGCCCAGCAGTACTAAAGAGGGCAGATATGATGAAAATGATTCCTTACCTTTGTGCATTTGGCTCTCGTGCTTGCGGCATTTCGCTCGTCTATTTTGAAACCAGACCTGGAAACAGAACACTAATTTAATACATAGCAAAATGAGTGTCTTTTCACCGTAAATAAGTACCGAGCTGACGTCGAGCTTCACTAGAAAATATTTTTGGTTTTACGCGCGTGCTACGGGCTACGAAGACCGTCACGAGAAACCTTCTACGTTCTGCGTAGCAAACTACGTAACCCAAAATACTGTTTCCTATTGTTGCAGTGGCGTAGCGTGCCTCATACGGGCCCTGTATCAAAATTTGATGGGGGGGGCAAATGAATGGTAAAAACGCTCGCATTTAATTAAAATAACTATATTTTGATTATAAGTCATTACTTACAATTAGTACTCCTAGGAACTAAGTTAGCAAAATAATTTAAATTAAATATACAGGCAGTTAGGCAGATGTTTTTTTTTTGAAAAATGTCCGAAATTAGTCGTTAAAACTAAAATAAGGCAAAAAGTTATGGGTAGATTCGCCCATTTGTGGTAGTTTTTTATTCCTTACTGTCCTACTATTCTAGAAAAATTATTATTTTGTGCAGATAACCCTACAATAGTAGGTTATGTGACTGTTACATAATGAAGGGCATTAATACTCGAGAGTGGGTTAATTAATACTTAATTTTTTAACTTAATTAATACTCGCCTTCGGCTCGTTTCATAATAATATCACTCGAGAGTTGTAATGCCTAATTATGTACAGTTAAATACACTAGCTTATCTACACACATATCATAAGCTCTCTTTGATGTGTTCAGGAACCGCATGTTTGACCGGCATTGTGGCTCTGCAGTTGTTTAGCTTGTTCTGTAGTACCAACTTCACGCAGGCGGGTGTCGGCGTTTGAAATTTGAATGTCAGTACCAACTTCACAGACAAACTAGGGGCGCACGCAGGCGGGCGTCGGCGTTCGAAATTTGAATGTCATAATATGTAGAAAAATTACACATTATGGTCATAATGTGTAATTTTTCAGATAAGAAATGAGTTTTTACCAAGTAGTTTAATATTATGCTGATCCTAACGTGCGGTTTTTGTACGCAGTAAAGAGGGTTTATGATAAGTGTGTAGATAAAATAAATAACGTTTGAACCAGATTCAATGAAATAAAATGAGTAAACATTGTTCTCCGTTGTTTGTTATTTTCAATTCACTTAAACGGGGGAATCCAGCGCGGATTTAGTAATCTGTCTGTGGTCGCGGGTCAATCGTGATCACGTGAGACGTTCTGTGTTGCCAGCTTTGTGAAAAGCTGAAAAGTGATTCCTTTTTTGACTTTGGTTATTGAGTGAGATTGTTTGTGGATTTTTACGAATTTTTGCTTACACTTTCGGGGCCTCGGGGGCCCTGTAGTACGGGGCCCCGTATTGTTGATACGGCTGATACGGCGATAGCTACGCCCCTGAATTGTGCTTGCAGTAATGTAATGCAGATTTATATCTGAATATTATACTGATCAGCTGACAATCTTTCACAAATCTGTAAAATTTTCCAAACTAGCCCTACATCGTCTCATACAGCAAATAAACAAATACACACACATACAAGCACAGACAGAGCAGACGGCGCGCCGCGGCCGACTAACGAACAGCGGGTGTAACCGCGTTAGTGAGGGCACAAGCTGATTGCTGGACACAGAGCTATGAAGGGCAAGATCTAGGCAGGCATGATTATGGACAAATAAATATGTATGCTTGCAGACTTTTGCCTTTGAGATAAGAACCTAGCTACTTCAAAGATCTAATGTCTTTTAAGATCTAAGATCTAATTCTTTCGAACTTCGAGCTAATGCTCGAAGATATTTTATCAGTTGGAAAATTACTAAATATATCGACAGAAATTGTGTGCATATTACTCACGTAACGGCTGAGTTTCCAATTACACGTTTGTTGGACTTTTTATAAAAAGATCATGATTTCTACAGTAAGGGAATCACACACACACACACACCCGCCCGCCCGACTCGCGTGCAATGCATACTCGTAGGGTTGATTCATTAGCCCTTATTAAATTAGACCAACAGGATTGTATTGTCTAATTTAAACACAAATAAACAGATAGACAACATTTTATATAAAACAGTTGCAACGAGACTAGTTACAGAATAAAGACAACTTATTTTTAGAAGTTAACTTTAGCGATGTTATAAAGCATGATTAAATTTAAAAACTATGGAACCATAAGGGCCTTACCACAAAAAAAAAACTACTGTTTAACATTTGTTTAAAAATAAAAATGTATGGGATGTGTCGTTTGTTTTAAGGTTAAACGCTGTTTAATATTTTTGTGGTAACACGGTAAATGTTAGGGGGCGTGAATTTTAATCAAAGTTGTTTTTTTTTACACAACCATACATTACGTACTGTACTAAGGATAGCTAACAGCAGCAATATTATTTGTTACTTATACCTTTATAGTCAGAAATTCTGATATATAAATCAATCAAGCGGAAAAGAATCAATGCTCCACCAGCAATGAATAACTCGGCCGGTCAGCCGAACAGGTCTCCCTGACACTAGTGAAGACATATCCTCGGGGTCAAGCCCTAAGGGGTGACCCCGTAGTGCTAATACTGCACTTAGCGTCCAATCGGCCCATAATGGGGATATATAGCCAGTTAATGCCGGGATGGCCGGCAAACTCCACTTGTCGGACAGATAATTAGGTGCATTAGTAATGAGTATCTTAGGGAAGCGAGGTGTTTAGGGTTATGGGCTGGTAATGTTTTTGTTTGAACACAAGCTAATTCTTTCACCGGCATCTCTCAAACGCTGCAGCATTTATTAAAGGTTAGATGACTACCATACTCGTGGTGTGTATGAGCTTTGAGTTTTTGTACCAAATAGGGCGTCGAACCACATTCGAAACATAGAATGTGTCGAAGTTGTTCACATAACACCTGAAAAAGCGATCTAGCCATCTTCAAATAGTTAGATAAGAAAACCCTCGATCATGTTAACATGACTTCTAAGTAGTTAGATACATCATTAATATCATTATCATCAGTGAATTCACGCAGTCCGAAATGCATCCAAAGAATATCCCCTTCGGCCATTTTCGAAATCAAAGGTTTGAAACCAGTTTAGCAAACAGAATTATTTTTCTTCATTCGAAACCAGGTTTCCTAAAAATAAAAAATAACTCTGTTTTCTAAACTGGTTTCGAACCTTTGGTTTCGAAGGTGGCCGAAGAGAAATATCAAATGTTAAATAACATCCAACTTAAATACAGTAATGATATGTTAACCTGCACTCTAGCCTCTGTAAGTTCCAGTTTCTGGCTGAGCTCGGGCGTCGTCGTCGTCGTCGGAAGGCGTCTCATCGAAGAGGCGCTCCAGTTCGCCCTATTGTTCCAGTGTGACGTCATCACATGTAAACTGAAGTGATGATAGTATGTTTACCTGCACTCTGGCCTCGCTAAGTCCCAGTCTCTGGCTGAGCTCTTCTCTCATGAAGGCGTCGGGATAGTGCGTCTCATCGAACAGGCGCTCCAGTTCGCCCAGCTGTTCCAGTGTGAAGTTCGTGCGAGAGCGTCGCTGCTTGCTCGCGCTGGCGATGCCGTTGTTGGACTTGTCGTTTACATCTGGATGGAGAAATATACATTCTATGTATAGATTATGTTAGGTCTTAACTAAATTAAGGGCTTCCCTCTAATTCCTACCGGGAAACAAATACCTGCATACCAGAGGTAATCGATCTCCTATGTGCAAATGGATTCATCAACCGAGTGCTAATACCCCAACCTATGTACCTCCACCCGATACGTCTTTACACGGGTGACAAACGGGCGGACGATACGTTTAAGCGCGATTAAGAGTGTCGTTTGAAGCAATTTAGCAAATTGGGAAGCTCTCGTTTTTATACGGCAATTATGTAAATGGTGAGATTATTCGTTCGGGACGGTAGGAGGCGTTGGCCACACCCTCTCCCCTTTCACCCCGGAGGCGGGCAGACTCTTTAGAATGGCTGGCCGGCTTCGGAACGAGCGATTGTGCGCGACGGAGAGGATTTATAAAATGTTGAATACGACTGCTCACAATTTAATGGAATCTATTGTCATCAACATTGTAGAAGTTATTTGATGATAAGATATTTTGCAAACTGCTATGACTGAATGAATGTACCAAACTACACACTGAATGTACCAAAAAATTGACTGGGCCGTATTCTTAAGACTGAATGCCTAATACGGCGGTTCCTGAATCAGGCCTCTGTCTGTATTTATTTAGCGGGTTTTTAACTTAACCTACTGAACTCTCTTAACGTGTACCTAAACAATTGAACGCCGAACGAACGAAATGCGCTATCGTTTGATAATGTCTGAAGCTTTTTTAAACCAAGCCCCTTCCTTAATCAGTAACTCAAATAGACCGAAAACTGTGGAAATGTGACAGTTTTCCCATACTTACACTAATCGTCAATTTCAGACACAGGTGTACAGACGACGTATTTTTGAGTTACAGAATAAATGGGCTGGATGCACTATGGAATTGTGATTGTTGAAGAAACCGTTTGTAAATTCCAACATTCTTACAAATGTCGCACAAGTCAGTACCGTAGCCCAGAGTGGATCTCCCTAAACTGCTGTTCGATCCACCGGTGGAGCGTGGAGCCTAAAAATGTTGAAAGTGTCACGGGATCTACCCAGACAAAGGTGAATCATAACCACCACCAGTTTAGGGAGATCCACTCTGGGCGACGGTACTGACCAATGACTTTATCACTTCTGCGACATTTGTAAGACTAGTTGGTTTTTGTTCACTATGGTGAACACCATAGTGCTGGCTGTTTGCTGTATATACTGGTGGATCGAGTTGGTGGATCATTCCATAGGCTTGAGGGGTGTCTGCTATCTCTCTACTAAGGCCCTGCTTTTCACTACTGCTGACAATGAGCGGCCGACTATTTTGTATCCATTTACGATTTTGTTATCACTACGACCTTTACTGGCTGACTGCCATGTTTCTATGTTGGCCGCTGACTGTCTGTCGCAATGAGAACAAAGCCTTTTGACCCGTCGCTAACCACCGATCCCATTAAAAAGGGCAATGAGCAAAGTCTTTTAAATAGGTTGTTACACAATAACGAAACTGGATTAAAAGTTTAGAGAACCTAAGTAGTAACAAACAGCAATCCAGTTCAGGAATCACACCCATTTTGAGATATTCGCAATATATCAACAGTGCTCTGGGGAAAGAGAGTTTATGATTAGATGATAATGATTTTAAACATTAAAACATAATAGTTCTACTGTTAGTTTCACCACATAACCTACGTAAAAACTTCACGAAGTTGTCAACTCACCTGTAAAAGTGTTTGCAGTGATTATCAGTGAAGTTATCAAAATCTGTGAAACAGATTTTCAGTGACCCCACGAACTTACCTTTTGAACCTCAAGACAGTTTAGTAACGCCATAGTCACCAATAACCATCCCCACTAGAGATAAATTCTGTACACATGACATCTTCATAAAAACCAAAAACAAAGCTGTAGCAATTGTCTGCAAAACCTCAGTAACCAATCATGACCTTCCATTTATTTGTATCAACACAAGTCAACAACCGCATATCCCAAAAAGACAAAAGGTTTATACCGATTTTAATACAGAAACTAACTTGAATGTTTTTGAATTATTGTTTTTTTTTAAGTAGCTTAAAAGTTGCAAAAATATCTATAACCGAAACATGCTCATAAGTATTTCTAAATAGGTGTTATTATAAACTGAGTTGCCACAACAACGTTTTTTACCTCTAAAAAATTTAAAACTATATTTTAACGCAGCTTCCTTTGTCAAATATGCCCATATAGGCTTTTGACACATGGCTAGGTAGCGGCTCTTCACCTCTTCAGTTTCTCTTTCAGATCACCGCTCTCTCCGCTTGCTCCCTGGCCCGACCCTACCGGCTCGCGAACCGTGACTAATAGTCGCGAAGTGCAGCTTAAACTGTCACGTAGTCTGCTTGATTGAGAATACGAAGCGGTACGGTGACGATCGTCGAACTACCTAAACGGAGTGCAATTAATACTAGTACTTAAGCACGATTTTACCTATATATGCACTGTAGAAAATATAGAATAGCTTTACAGTATAATCGCAATCTTTTCAGATTGCGATTATACTGTAAAGTCGTATTCTTGCCAAGTAAAATTACCCCTAAATTACACATTAGTGCCGTGCTACTACTAAGTATACCATCTAGTAGTTGGTGTGTTTGACTATTAAGCATTGGGAGGATGTTTGTTTTGACATCCCCACCAAGCGGCACATGCCTTTACCCAGATACATGTAAGATTGGGCCATATTCCACCAAGTTGGCTCAGTGCGGGTTGATGAAGCGGTGTCGGGCTAGTGGCCCGACTGTCAGATGTTTTCAAACTGCCCTATTAGGGCCTCTGACACAGTTTTACGACTACCACCACCGAGTAGCGATAGTAGCCGGGACCTACATTTTAACACGTCATCAGTAACAGAAAGCTTGCAAAAATAAATGCCACTTAGAACTGAAAGCCATCCAGTGCCCGTCTCGGCCATATGTTCCTGCCCGCATGATCACAGATTAACGACTACTACCACCGAGTAGCGGTAGTGGCCGGGACGTACAGCTTTATGTGTCATCCGAACACTAAAGCGCCCGAAACACATGCCACATAGATACGGACACCCATCCAGTACCCGTCTCGGCCATATGTTCCTGCCCGCATGATCACAGATTAACGACTACTACCACCGAGTAGCGATAGTGGCCGGGACGTACAGCTTTATGTGTCATCCGAACACTAAAGCGCCCGAAACACATGCCACATAGATACGGACACCCATCCAGTACCCGTCTCGGCCATATGTTCCTGCCCGCATGATCACAGATTAACGACTACTACCACCGAACAGCGATAGTGGCCGGGACGTACAGCTTTATGTGTCATCCGAACACTAAAGCGCCCGAAACACATGCCATATAGATACGGACACCCATCCAGTACCCGTCTCGGCCATATGTTCCTGCCCGCATGATCACAGATTAACGACTACTACCACCGAGCAGCGATAGTGGCCGGGACGTACAGCTTTATGTGTCGTCCGAACACTAAAGCGCCCGAAACACATGCCACATAGATACGGACACCCATCCAGTACCCGTCTCGGCCATATGTTCCTGCCCGCATGATCACAGATTAACGACTACTACCACCGAGCAGCGATAGTGGCCGGGACGTACAGCTTTATGTGTCATCCGAACACTAAAGCGCCCGAAACACATGCCACATAGATACGGACACCCATCCAGTACCCGTCTCGGCCATATGTTCCTGCCCGCATGATCACAGATTAACGACTACTACCACCGAGCAGCGATAGTGGCCGGGACGTACAGCTTTATGTGTCGTCCGAACACTAAAGCGCCCGAAACACATGCCACATAGATACGGACACCCATCCAGTACCCGTCTCAGCCAGATGTTGATGTTTGTCATTGATTAATTCTATTTGTGACTTCTTTCTCCATCATGTTTGTCCAACGTTGGACCTCAAATTTTTTGAACTGTGACGTACTTATTGCGAACATTATAGGGTCGACAATCAAACTGTAGCTTATCTCTCACGAGTCGCAACTGTACCATCTTGCTGAGTGCAGTTAAATGCAGTTGAGTAATTCGTTGGTGCGATATTTTCTTGTATTGGTTTCTCGCAAAATGGAGAATTGTATAACTTGCTAAATGGGCACCCTGCCACCCCGTATGGGAAAAGGCGTGACGCTTTCTTGTTGTTTGTTAATCAATGTCTATTTACTCACCCACAGGGTCGAAAATATTATGTGCAGCTAAACATGCGGGTTTGAATCCCGGTACTGTAGAGACAAATAGTAAGAACTGGGTTTGGATTTTGATTGTTACTTCCTTATTGACCGAGCGCGCGAAGCGTCTCCGTTTCAGCTTGGGCAAAAATGCATCTGGATATCTGTTCGGCAGTTTTCCTCTACAGGTCGCATTTCTCAACCAATTCTCGTGAAATTTTGTGAGCAGGTCTGATATTTCTATTTGACTGCATTCGTTAATCACATCTTTTCTTACGTGTTTGATTTTATTCAATTCGTTCTGGGTCGAAAGATTCCTGTTGGCTATTCTGGCGATTTTTTCCAACAAATATGCCGACATTGTTTTCATGTATGGCTGGGCAGACGGCAATGGAGTGTTGGCTCGACGGATGTATGAACTACCCAAACCGCAGGCTACCCAATGTCAGAGATTTTTACAATACCTTTCATCGGCTGGCTGAAGTTGGGATACACCGCGCGGAATCTGGAGTCAACCGAGGAAGATACAACCTACGAGGAATACATCTTGTCTTGGCGGCATTTGAAGCGGATCCTACTACCAGCATTAGAGCAGTAGCTCGGGATCTTAACATTTCCGAACGGAAGGTATGGAAAACAATGCACCTTAACAACAAGTATCCTTTTCATGGGACGGCTGTACAAGATCTGGAAGAGCAAGATCCCAGATCCAAGATCCAGATCCAGATACAAGATCAAGATATAGAAGGATTCAATTCTGCCCTTTTCACCTCAATGAAAAGCGCAGCGCACATTGGAAAAAGGCGGTGTCATTCCAGAGGAAACTCTCTGTCAAGGTATTGGCTGGATTGATAGGCAGAACGTTTATAAACGGCCAAAATTACCTGGATTTTCTTCAGAATGACCTTCCAGTTTTGATGGAAGAGTCTGCAGCTAAAATGGAGCAGGAACTAATATTCTTACAAGACGGCTGCCCTGCGCATTGGACAATTGATGTGAGTATCTATCTTGACGACTGTTTCCCAATTGCTGGATCGGTATAGACGGACCCATTTCTTGGCCCGCTCGTTCACCAGAACTGACTACAATAGACTTTTTTTTGTGGGGTAGAGCCAAAGGTCTGGTCTATACAAACTAAGCGATTGATTCGAAGGAGGAGTTGGTTTCAAAAATAAGTCTGGCTTTTGATATCGTGGGACAGGATATGATGTTGAAAATTACGACCACAGAAGTCAGAAGGCGGGCTCGTGCCTATGTGAGGAACCTAGGATCTCATTTTGAGCAAGTATAAAATAAATAAAATTAATTAAAAACGTTCATATCAGTCTGTCTAAAAAACTGTGTGTCTTATCTTCGTAACTGATATCTCAAATGATAGAAAAATAATCAAGCATGTTTTTAAAATGATTTGCACATAAGTAAAAGCTTACACCGTTTTTTTTAAATGGGGTAAGAAAAACTTGTTTTTTTTATGATTAAAATTTGTCGTCCTCTTCAAAGGTCTGTAAAAACTAAGTCTGAAGTAGCAGATGTACGAATACAAAAATATTATTATGGTTATTAAGTGTTTTATTAGAATTAATTTTAAAATAATATTATTATTGTTTAATTTCGAGTTACAATCGATCAACTTGGAAAATCAGAGATTTGTCGTCAAAAACAACAAATCATCAATAAAAATAAACGGTAAGACTTAGCCATAGACATTTTAGGCTCAAATGGTTTTAAATGGTCCGTGTACTAGCTTCGCTTTAAGTCTTTGCATCGATCTATGCTAAAGCATATTTAATATTCCATAACCTAGATATTGAATTGAATTAATAAGGAACCTTCTAAACAAAGTTAGCAGAGACTCTATCCGCATTTTACCGATTCCGAAACTGCTACGATACTACTACGAAATAGCAACGAAACTGCTACGCGAAACAGCAACGGCCGGCCGGCCGGCGGCGGCGGCAGGCTGCCAAAACTTTCCGCAAATAACGAGATGCCGGCGTCGGTCTACAAAAGGTACTTTCAAAGAGGTTAAATCCCAAATTAAATGTGTTAACAAGTAAAAGGATATGTTTTAGACCGTAAAATAAGAATGAGGATTGATGAGGTCACAATTTCACTACAACTATCAAAATAGTGCACTTATCAACAAAGGGACACAGACCTCAGCTTAAATTCGGTTAACATTGAGCTGTACTCAATTAGTAATCCTTTGTTCGGTATAGGTACAGTCAGCATCAAATATATGTGAGCACGCAAGATACTCATAGATCTATCCAGACAAGAAAGCTTGGGAAGGTGTTTGCTCCAACTCGTAAAAAATAACGTATAAAGCTGGAGGTTTCTAGTCGCCTCTTTGCCTCCAGCATCTAAAACATTGAGGTGACGGAATTCAAATTGAGTTCTATATTTCCCTGTACCTCAAACATGTGTTAGTTTAAGATTTGACATTCTCCAAATGTTACCTATGTGTTTCTTATGGAAATAAACTCTTTTTGATTTTGATTTGATTTTGATCTGCACATCATAAACAACCAGAAATATTCAAAATTAACATTCTTTGCATCAACATGGATCTTTTTGACACTTTCGCGCTGTAGATATTTCTGGTTGTTTATGATGTGACCTATTAGAGAAGCTTGCGCGCTCAGATATATCTGATGCCGACTGTATCTGTGGCATATGGGAGGATTCTACAAGTAAATAAGAAACATAAAGCGACTGCAATCCCTGCAGCCCCCAACAACGTCACTCACCGTGTTTATGTTCATCATCATCTTCCTCCCTCTTGCAGTTCTGAGGCGACGGCGACAGCAGCCAATTCCTGGGCCTTTTCACCGGCGGCGCCTTTTCCTCCAGCGCAGTAATATCCACCTCCAGGTCGTCATCATCAGGGTCTTCGTCTTCTCCGGGCAGCGGCGGCGGCGCGGGCGCTTCGCCACCTTCCAGAGACTTGCTCACGAAGTCCGCGAGGCGCTCCATCACCATTACTGACGATAGCGCGCGACCACGCGCCTCCACTCACTCAATAACCGAAACGACACTGTTAGGAGGCGGGATGTACCGCCCATCTTCAACTTTACTCCACTTCAGTCGCAATACCAACTATACAGGATCGTCATAGGGTTGGTTTTCAAGTTAGGAGGGTGTTGTGGGTGGTTCCGCCCAGATTTCACGCAGGCGCCCGCCCTAAAAGGTTGCCGTCGCGCGCGGAGTTGCGATGCCGACGGCAACCCGCCTACAATAGCGAGATGATCCTCGGTGCATTTTTTAGAGGGACTGTGATGAGTGTTTAGTAGAGTGTGCGTGAGTGAGGAGCGGACAAATTGTGGTTGTTTTGACGGTTCGTTGTTATTGTATAGTATGTAGAGAGTATGTAACTGTAACGGTTCTATTTTTGGTTCTAGAAAACTGTCCAGCGTGTTTCTTTTCTAATAAATAAATTGATGAAAGCCTGCCTATTTACTTATATCCATAACTGTCATTGTGAAGTGAAAAAAGTGTCTTCTATTGGAAAGTTTTTATTATAAACAGGACATCAGGTACGTACTTTTACCAAATTACAATACCATAAAAAATGGAAAACCCTAGTAAAGATATAAATTGATCCAAATTCTGTAAACAAGCTCTTTTTCCCTAGGTCATACTTGGCCCCAAAATAACCATTATGGGGAACAAATGCAGTGTTAGAACCCCTAGCTTCCTAACAACCTAAAGTCGACTAGCTAGACGGCAAGTTATGTATGAACTCGTGTAAAAGTTAGCAACTCCATACAAATAAGTACATATATGGAATTGTCAAAGTTTACTCGAGTGCTTACATCTCCGTCTAGCTAGTCTACCTAATAAGACTCTATATTCGAATTGTTAGAATGATCTGACAGCTTCATTATAACACAAAGAATCTTTTGTCATCACAAAACGCCACATCAGATCAATGTAGCAGTAATCCCAAACCCCAGTCGGAACTTATCGTTAGGGTGGTTCAACAACGCTGACAGTGCACAAGTCAGGTTGGTAGTCTTCCCGCCCAGGTCGCGGTGTAGGGCGGCGCCCACCAGCCCGTCGGAGTCGGCGGAGGCTCGAAACGTCCACAACTTGTCTGTCCACTCGTAGGCGAGGGTGCCAACCGAACTGCCCGCGGTGAAGCCGAGCTGTTGACGAATACAGATGGCTGATGTGTATATGATATTGGAGATCATATATGGTTTTGCACTTCGTCTGCCAGTTATCATTCGTTGTCATTGATGACGTATACAGGGTGATTCGTTATTCGATACATATAAGGGGTTAAAGTAGAGCCTATTTCCAGCAAATTTAACCCTTTAACACCTTATCCGAAAATTAATGTGTTTCGAGTTATTTAGTTTTTTTTCAAGGTTTTCCAAAAAAATACACATAGTTATTAATTACGCAACAACCGAAATACTTTGGGTAACTTTTTGACTGTAATTGTTAGCATATACTTTGATAATTCTGTGGAACAGCTTAAAATAAAATAAAAACATTCTTAATTTTGATGGAGTGAGCCCATAAACTCACGTGATGAGAAAATAAAAATTCATTCACAGTTTTGTAAAAGCGATTAATAAAAAATGTAAGTGTCTTGGCGTGGAAACTATTACAATGACTTTCCTGTCTTATCAACTATCCAGTGTAGTAAAATGTTTAACTTTAAAACAAATAAACTTATTGCAATAATTGTAAAGTAGGTAGGGGGCGATTCTTAAAAAAAATCAACGGGTCGATTATCCTACAAACTAGTGGGTTTAATAAAATTAAGACTGTATTTATTTAAAATCAAAAGGAATCATCACCATGAACAAAATTTACCGTATGTTAACAAAAATAACGTCAAATTAATAAAATTTCACATCATGTTCGAACTGAAACCCTCGGTGTCTAATACAAGCACGAAGTCGCCGACGAACTTCGGTTCTTGTCACCCGCGTTGTTAAACTTTCCTTTAATTGATGCGCCCCAGCAGCTATGATCCGAGATCTTAGCTCTTCCACAGTATTTACAGGTTTGGAGTAATTTCATTCATGTGGCCCCAAATGTAAAAATCACACGGAGTTAGATCCGGGCACCTTGTTGCCCAAGGGATCGGCCCTCCTCGGCCAATCCATCGGCATGGATGGTTTTCGTTAAGCCAGTCACGCACATCTTCATTATAGTGAGCTGGGCAGCCATCATGTCCTTGTGGCCAGAAAAACATCATCCAGCAACGTCATCAAATCATTTGTCAGTGTTTTGGCCACTAGCCGACTCCCCTCGGTAAATCCGTCGTACTGAGCCAGCGTGGTGGAGTATGGTTAAATCTGCTGGAAACAGGCTCTACTTTAAGCCCTCACATAATATGTATCGAATAACCAATCACCCTGTAGAAATAATAAATCAGGTATGACACGCCTCACGATTAATTTGTATCTAAAACAACATGTACGAGTATAAATAAAATAATTGATGACAGTTGTTATGGCCACTAGCCGACTCCCCTCGATCAACCCGCACTGAGCCAGCGTGGTGGAGTATGGCTGAATCTTAGTCGTATTCGGGTAAAGGCCCGTGCCCCTCGTTGGGGACATTGATGGGCTACATTTATTATATATATTTATGCAGGTGTTTTAAAGGTACACCTGTGAACCATTATTCAGAAATCTGCACTATTTGTGTCCACAAAATGCGCTTTTGCAGCTTCGAATGTGTGGCGTCTGTGTAGCGCTTAATGGAATCGCAGTACCGAATATTGCATTATATTGGGTCTTTATTTGTATTACTTGCGTAGAATTTTGAACATTTTGTGTAAAAATAAGTGGTCTTTTAAGTACTCTATAGTGCCTAAATGCAAAAGTACAACCTCTAAAATACCAAATAAAATATTCTTCTCAGTTCCAAGACACGAGGAGGTGCGAAACAATTGGTGCCGTATTATGAAACACGATGATCACATACCTCTTTCCAGTTCATCTTTTTTATACTGTTGTGAAGATAATTTTAATGTAATAAAAGTACTAATATAGGCGATCGGATTCGTCCGCACAGTCCGGTCCGGACACCGGACTGTGCGGTACGCTCTGCGCAACAGACCATCGGGCAACTTATTGATCGGACTGTCCAGTCCAGTCGCTTTTGAGCGTGATAGAAGATGGCCATCCGACATGCCTCCAATAAAAAAAAAGGTCAAGTGCGAGTCTAACTCGCGCACGAAGGGTTCCGTACCATCGTACCAGGGATGGTGTGGAGTGAATAGTTTGGATTTTAAATACGGCTACTTTCACACTCCATGTACGTGACCAGGTGCATTCATAAGTTTGTATGTGGTATTGAAAGCATTGTTGTATGGGAGCCCCCTTAAATATTTATTTTATTCTGTTTTTTTTTGTATTTTAGTATTTGTCGTTATAGCGGCAACATAAATACATCATCTGTGAAAATTTCATCTGTCTAACTCAGTTCATGAAATACAGCTTGGTGAAAGACGGACGGACGGACGGACAGTGGAGGCTTAGTAGTAGGGTCCCGTTTAGACCCTTCGGGTACAGAACCCTAAAAACAAAAATCGCGTTAGTTGTGGCTGCCATCGCTCCTACACCCATAAAATCGGAGTTATTTGTAAAAAAAAACCCTACCACATAGTAATCATTGGTAAGTTATCAGACTGACCCCTTACAAATCCGATATCCATTATTACAATAAATAATTTAATAAAAAAATAATAACAATAATAATAATAATACACTGTGTTCGTTCGAGATGTTCGCGCAAGGACGAGTAAACAGCGTATGGCAGTAAGGACGCACGGGACGTATTACGCTATAGCTGTGCCTAGCGCTACGTTCTTCACTTATCGAGGCTCATAACTTTAGTAATAATAGATGTATTTCCAAAATTTAAAAAGTAGTCTGCATTTTATGACCTACTAAATCCGTTTCCATGTAAAAAACATATGATATTTTACTATATGAGACGTGTTCATTGTCTTTGGATATTTTTGAAGTGGCCAGATCCTCTTGTGAAAAGTTTGTATGCAAATCAACAAAATAGTGTATCATCAAACTGTTCTCGAAAATTAAATATTTTGCCGCAACTGGTTTCGAAATTTAATCATCGGCATCCTGATATATATATAGTTGCGGCTAAGGAAAAAGTTCTCTTGATTCGCAACTGGTTGCGAACAAAGCAAAAAAATCTTTAATTCGCAACAGGTTGAGAATCGCAGTTGACAAAACGGCCGTAACGGATTATCAAATCGTGCATGTGTGTTTAACAAACCCACCTCAATCAACCCAGAGACGGTCAGAAACGGCGTCAGCACCTTCGCATAGCACAGGTCAAGTCCCCGGTTGCCCAGGGTCGCACTCACGGTGTAGCAACAGGGGCAGAACCACCGGGCTGCGGCGGTGGCCGAACTGACCTCTGCGTTGTGCCCCCGTGCTACCACCTCCGCACCCAGCGAGAGATTCTCGGTGATACGCTGTAATTTATGAGCTCTATTTAGACTATAACACTACGTGAGCTGGCCGACACTGATGCGACATTGCGTTTTGCGGGCAATTGATGAGTCTGGTGGTCTGTAATTTCTTCAAACTCCAAAAGTTTCGCTCGCGAGTGTACAACAGACATGAATGTTGATTAGATTACGGATCCTGATAATTCTTACTTGTAAATAGTGCACAGCTATAAATTCTTTATTAACAGCCATGACCGATGCCGTCGCATTATGGAAGTATGCATCAAATGTAGTCTCAAAGCTGTATAGCTCAGAGTCGGCTATTTGAGCTACAATCGTGGCTCTCGATGCTTGCGTGGGTCCAACCCGCACCTCGCAGCTGGTCTGTCCACCGGGCGAGGATTCTAGCAGAAAATAAGGCATTCCTGTCGACTTTTTGTTGTTATCGAGGTAGGACAGAAGGACTTTGTAGCCTCCAGGCGAGACGGAGCTGAATAGCAACGACTGTCCCAAGACCCAGTTATTAGAAATGGTTTGTTTGACTGAAACGCAAGCGCCTTCAAAGCATTGCGGCATTCGGTTACGAGCTGCATTATGCAAGTGCCTTAGCAGACCTGGGTTTATGGCGCTCTCGGGGAGATGCTCGTCGCTGTGTTCATCACAGGGGCCGCGGGACCCGGTCACTCCCGCCCCGGTTTTGCCCCTGTTGTACGCCTTAGTCCGCTTCACGGGACAATCAGGGTTGACGCAGTCTGCTTGAAGCGCCTCAACCTCCGGTGTGATAGGTCGCAGATGCGAGCAGATGTTATTCTCCGCGTTGACTTGCGACGCGTAAATGGTTTCGAAAAGTCCAAGCTTAAATAAATTGAAGAGCGGGGACGACTTGGCAGTAGTTGATGTTGAAGGAGAGCCATGATTTACACTATTACCCATACCCAAATCACTGATCTATGAATATGTACAAAAATATCATAAAAATATGCAAAAATGTAAATCGTGTAAACAAACTGAAGTGAGGGATGTGTCTAAAAATTGACAGTTACATATATGGGCCTAAGCTTCAGCCAATTTTCAAAAATAGAATGAAGGTTGGCCCCTCACTGAGGAGTCCTTTTGATGGTCCATCATTGATGGATGATGAATTGATGATGATTAATGATATTAATGATGATGATGTCATCGGAGCTGTATTCGGTATCGGCCTGGTTGGTTTGTGATGTTGTGGGGCGTGGATTACGGACAGTGGTGCAAGTGCATGCTATATATTCTGAGTAAAATCAGGCAGGGGGGTCTCACTCAGCGGTTTAGGTAAGTTCAGCCGGCCAACCCGGCTGCCGGGATTTCAGTTAGGTAGGTTACCGCTCGCTTGGCTCGCAGTCGCGTCGCGCGCTAGCCGCTCCTCATAAGCATCTTTTCTGTGATCTTTGGAACGGACAATGACTTTGAAACAATCTTAAAAGGTAGTTCGTATAAAACACGTAGAATAGAATAGAATAAAATAGAAATATTTATTGGCCTCGAAGTAAAATAATTTACAGGCAAGTCATTTACATTTTACACTTACATACTACTTAAATATTTGAAATTCCTATTCTAACTTAAATATTTCAAATTTTACATTACTTAAATATTTGACATTTAAATTACTGCATTTAACTTTTTACAGTGAAATGATAGTTATTTTATTTATAATTTTTCCAAGAACAAAGATTCTACAAGTTCCATTGACATATATTCTTTGACAGTATAAAAAGGATTATTTTCAAAAAATAATTTTAGTTTTTGTTTGAACAAGTTAAATTTTAGAGTGGTCAGACTTTTTGGTAATTTATTATACATCAGGATTTTAAAGTAACGACCTTGTTTCTGTACTTTAGCTAATCTTGTTTTTGGTACTATACGGGTTTCATTATTTTTTATTGTTCGTTTTTTATTATCACGGAAAGTATAGGGTAAAGCAGTATCTTGCTTTTCCGGAATTTCCCTATCTTCGTGAACCTCTAACAAACTATTGTAAATGTAAAGAGAAATAACTGTCATAATTTTATCTTTTTTAAAGTGCTCTCTTGCGTGGCTGCGTTTTTTTAAACCATTGATTGTTCTGATTGATCGTTTTTGACATTTTAGGACTCTGTTAATTTTTGTAGCATTACCCCATACAGTAATAGAATATCTAATAATTGAATGTATATACGCATAATAAACAAATAGAAGTGATTTTTTATCTAATAATGGTTTAAGTTTAAAAAGAGCATAATTGCTGCTAGCTAATTTCATACAAATTTTATCAATATGCCTTTTGTGACTAATCGTATTGTCTATTGTATATCCTAAAAATACATTTTCTTGAGAAGTCGAGTTACCAAAAATGCCTAATCTTGATTGATAATACATTACAATACTTTTATTAGAGTTGAGAATAATGCCGTTAGCATCAAACCATTCTTTAAGCAAAGCTTTTTGTTTTGTTAACAGGTTAGTTAACAGATTAGTCAAACAATAATTTAAAGTAAAACAATTGTAAGATTATTTTGTAATAAAAATACACACATTCCATTTATCTGTTTCTTACTTTATTCGTAATACCTAGTTACCCTGTTAATTGTACAATGAACTAAACTTACCATAGCTGTCAGCTCTTAGACTACAATTTACGGCGCGCCACCGCGTCGAACGTAACGTAGTAGGTATCATTTATTATATGTCTGTGCGTATATATAACATAATGGAGTATGCGGTACTCTTACGTGGGCGGAGGGGGTTAGACATTTTGAGAATGTTGCCTTACGTAATTTGTGAACGACGATAGACATTTATAAACGTGGTATAATTAGAAACTATACCTATTCCGAATATTTTAAAAGGTGACAGTTGTGACAGTTCCCGTACGATACAATCTCCTTTTCAATTCATCCGTGTGTCCGTGTGATTATATTAGTGTTAAAATTTATACCACGTTTAAAAATGTTTTGTAATAAGTAATAGCACCGAAAATGTAAGTGAAAGTTATTATTATTATAAGTTAAATACATAACACCTCTCTTACACACAATGGGCTAAAATTCACAAACACAACTCGCACCTAGGTCAACCTCGCGCCACGAGTTATGAGCGGTGGCCTTTAATGCGCAGTAGTCACTTTTCAATGCATGTATATATGCGCAGTAATTCCCGCCAACGTCGCCCAGCGCTCTTAATTCGTGGCGCGAGGTATAAGGTATACAGTACGCGTCGTGTAAAAATAGCGCTGAACGACACTGGCGGGAATTACTGCGCATGTGTACACGTATTAAAAAATGACTACTGCGCATTCAAGGCCACCGGTCATAATTCGTGAAGCGACGTGTAAAACTACAGTGAGACAGGAGTTGTGAGGACGAACTTGCGATGTAGGTCTCAGGCGGTCAATGCAGCAACTGACTCCGCCGATTTGTGACCACTGATCCCGGGATCAGATTCCACATAAAAAAAAACAATTAGTCAACTATACGTATATATTTTTTACTTACATAATAAATAGTGTCAAAAATTATCACATAAGCAATGTTTGCTGATAAGCAAGACTCAAATCAGTAGATAAAGTAACTACCTTACTTTATTTTCATTTCATATCACGCTTTATGGTCCATCTATTTTAGATTAAAATAAGTATCCTTTTGGATGTCCCTCAGCAAAACAGCTTCAATAAAATTATAATTCTTTATTTCATGTCTCTGTACAATGGGATCAGTGGACACAACAATAAACAAAATGTGGAAACCGATCCCCGGATCAAACACAAACCCCAATCTGGCCTGCACGGGCGTGGCTACCAATTCTGTAGTTGTTTAGCGATTATTGGATAAAGCGCAGGTGCGAGCTAGATTGCGCTTTATTGCCGCGCAGCGAGAGTAGCTATTTATTAAAGTGTCTTTGCGGAGTGATCTTTCTGTACCATTATCAGCAGTTGTGGAAGACCACTGTAAGGGTTCTTTACCAATGCAGCCCAACACTTAAAAGTTTTTTGAAATTCGACAATTAGTTTAACAAAAGCAAGGGTTTACCGCCACATGGTAGCTGCAAGGGAAATAAGTTTTGAAGTGGGCTTCCACTTCTGCTACTGATATCTTAGTAATTTTAAGTCAAGTCAAGTTATCTCCTCACGCACCCATTCTGGGGCGTGGGGAGTCAGGGTCAGATCATCGGATCTCTTCCTGAGGAAGCGCCTCTGTCCACTCCTATGGACAGGTCATCGGGGGGCCCTCGCGGGCGGTGGAGGTCTTCTTACTGGTGGTGATCCGTTGGGTGATCGCCGGCTAGGCAACCAGGTCGCGTGGCAGGCGGCCACGCGACCTGGTTGCCTAGTAATTTTGCTTTAAATGCCTTAATAATTTTTTAGGGGACTGTTAATTAAAGCACTTCATAAAACTGATATAAATTGTTTATTTTTAACTCAACCTAAGTACACAGAATTCGTACACGGTATATATAAGTAGGTACACATGCTACTCTGTTCGTGTCCACGGAACGACTAACTCGCAGTGTTGCCAACTGCTAGCTTTACCAAGTTGCTTGACATTTTTCAAAATGTTGCTAGATTGCCTGTTTTTTTTACCCCAAAAAGTTGCTAGAATAGCTAAATGTTACATAAAGTAGGTAGGTAGATACAATAAAATGATAATTTCTGGCAAAAATATTTATTTTCATTAAAAAAACAATCAATTAAAGAGGTAGATGTCGATGGCTGGGGTTCAGTATCTTCCGTTGATTTCGAATATTTTTCAACGGTGCCCATTTCTTGCAGTACATCTTGATCTTTAAGCAAAACAGAGTTATAGCAGCATTTATCACTTTTCCTGAGGGAGTCTCTAATGCAACGAATTGAGTTCAGAGTTATCAAACTCATTCGGTTTCTTTCTTTATTTTTAGAAAATTCATTTGAGAGAATAACCTCTCTACCTCTGCATTAGAATGTGACAGTGAAAGGCAAGTTAAAGCAAGTGTACTTATATTTTGGTTTACTAAGCGCTACCTGCTGCGCTACTGTGTACTGAGTAGTACACAGTAGCGCAGCAGGAAACGGAGAATTCCCGGCCAACGCCGACCTGCAGCCTTATGGCGTAACTCTCTGAAGTTCATAGCGTGTGTTTGATTGCGGGGTATCACCGAAGGCTTCTAGGCTTCATTCAATGAGCTTAGGTTTGGCATCCATTATGATGCTACTTGCGTGATACCAATTTGACAGATGAAGCTGGTGCAAGGTGTCAAACATAAAAGTCTATATGAAGTTCATAGCTCAGACAACTTACGCCATAAGGCTGCTGAAGCTACAATAGCAGACCATTGATTGTCTCACGTCTCATGACGAAATGAAAAGTAGCTAGAAAAAGTAGCTAAAAAGTTTAGCTACAAGTTTCATTGAATTGTAGCTATCTCTCATCAAATAATAGCTAGATCTAGCTATAAAGTTGCTAAGTTGGCATCACTGCTAACTCGTCGCGCGGTTATGCTGACATATCAGAACTGTTACCCGTACACTCATCGCCCCCTTTTTTTTTAAATAAATTTTTGAATAATTAAATAATACAATATTACACACTAGATTTTTGTTGGTAGTACATCATACAATATTGCTAAATGCAAGTACCTACGCACGACCCACAACGTACCCACACGTAGTTGCTGACTTAGTTCCTGTGACACCCATACTTACAATAACAATTGAGTTTCAAGAATGAAATAGGTACCTATCTGCATTTATTTTATTAGTTCTGCCAAACCTATCTTGTTACATCCTGAGCTATAAATAACAACTTGAATACAAACTGGGGTTATGAGAACTGATATGATACTGCGCCTTTACACTAACACAAATACATAAGTCAATATACAATACATTCCTCAATGACATTTCGTGACACAAAAAAAAAATATAAGGTTTCTTTTTGTAAAACCAAAGCAATGACAATCGCGGGAACATGTGTTTCGATGTCCGACTTTAAATTCAATACATACTTATTTATGATAAGACTGTGGTAGTTACTTAGACTAGTTATCACGAAACATTTCCTGCCATAAACTAATTCAACTCCTCCAAACTATTATCGTGACGACGCCGATTTATTACATTTATAATACACAACCAAGAAAAAAACAAAAGAGAACACTATACACTAAGACATTCGCATACGTAAGCAGACACTGTATAAGTTTCGTTCAGGATCCGCGAAGATTTTGACTAAACATTTTGGTCTTGGTTTGACTTCACCAACTCTTTCTTAAATAACTTTCTCGTATGTTTCTTGTAGTGTTGGAACGCTACGTACACGTATAGTATGACCACACAAACTATTAACACCATGGTTAATAAATAGTTATTGTCGACTCTATCTTCAATGTCCGTAAGGCGCGGACTCGCATTGTTAGCTCCGTTCTGCGCTATAATTATTTCCTCGTTCTTGCTCTGCGTTTTACCCATGATGTTTGCGAAAATAGCAATTTGGATACTACCCCTGGTTCTATCCAAGTGTATCTGTGTATCTGACAGTAAAATAATTATATCTAACGTAGTTCTCTGCTTATAAGATTCGAATACTGATTACTAAATAAAAAAACTGCCTTATAGGCAACGGTTGTTCTAGTTAGCTGTGAAATGCGCTGTACTAAAATACTTTAGCTAAGTAGGTACTTACTTTACATAAATCGGACAGGGAGTTTTATAACTCTGCCGGCGCGGGAGCGCCGCTCCACGACCTCTGCGGGTGGTGACGGCAGCGGCGGCGGCGTGGGGTTCTGTAGGCAACCGGCCGCGTCGAAAATTCTGGGGTATAGTTCGCTACTCTGTCCCTGATTTGTTGACGGCACACACCTAGTGGCGTCATTAGTGTCGGTCTCGTTAAGTAAATACGCTGGCTTGAGTCTGTCAATTGAAACCTGTGTCTGTCTATTAGCTAGTTGTACTGTGAAATATTTATCTGACTTCCTAATAACCTTGAATGGCCCGTCGTACGGTGGCTGTAAAGGCTTGCGTACGGCATCATTTTTGATAAATATGTGCATACATGTCTCAAGGTCTGGGTGCACAAACATGTTCTTTGAATTTGAATGGTATTTTGGTGCCGGTCTAGTCTGCCTAATGATTTGACGTAACTTATCTAAATATTCGTGTTGGTCTAATCGCTCTTCGGGGCCTTGGGTATAAAATTCTCCCGGTAACCTAATCGTCTGACCGTACACTAACTCTGCTGGACTTATGCCCGAGTCACTGCGAATTGCTGCCCTCAATCCTAACAAAACCGTTGGCAACTCATCTGTCCATGAGGTATTCGATAGTCTCGCCATTAGGGCTGCTTTTAGACTGCGGTGCCACCGCTCTACCATGCCGTTACTTTGGGGATGATACGGGGTGGTTCTTATCCTACGGGTACTTACCATACGCATTAATTGTTCAAATAACTCGCTTTCCCATTGGCGCCCCTGGTCAGTCGTAATTCTGGCACAATTTCCAAATCTGCATATCCAGCCTTCATACAGCGTTCTGGCCACTACTTCCGCTGTCATCGTTTCTACTGGAAAAGCCTCCGGCCATCTAGTAAATCGGTCAATTACTGTAACTAAATATCTATACCCCTCCCGGGTAGTCGGGAGCGGCCCCACCAGATCTACATGTATATGCTCGAATCTCTCGCATGTTTCAAATTGACCTACACCGGAAATAGAATGCCGTAATACTTTTGCTCTTTGGCAGGCGATACAAGTTTTGGCCCAAGTGCCTACATCCTTGTTTAATCCTGGCCAAAAATAACTCTTAGCTATCATTTTCCTAGTCGTTCGTATTCCTGGGTGGCTGGTGCCGTGTATTGCATCGAAAACTTGACGTCTCATGTTTCCTGGAATATATAGCCGAATATTTTGAGTGGATACTTCGCACATTATTTTTTTATCCGTGTTAGGTATGTTACATTGTTTAATTTCGAAACTTGTAGCGCGCGACCGCTTATCAGTAATGTAATTTCATCGTCTGTTTCCTGTGCTCTAGCTAAGTCAGCGAAGTTAATTAACGTGGGGCATTTAATTGATTCCACTCGCGATAAGGTATCCGCGACTGTATTTAGGTCTCCTTTTACATGACGTATATCGGTGGTGAATTCGCTAATGAACGACATCTGCCTAACTCTCCTCGCTACCTCTTTAATGCTATCTGTCTTACTGAATGCAAAGGTTAATGGCTTATGATCCGTGAATATAATTAGCGGTCGTCCCTCTACCGTATTCCTGAAATGTTGGATTGCCATATAGATGGCTAGAAGTTCCCTGTCGTAGGTACTATACTTTTCCTGAGTATCCGAGAGTTTCTTCGAATAAAAACCTAAAGGTCTCCATGAGTTACCGTTCCATTGCTGGAGTACTGCTCCAAGGCACGAGTCCGATGCATCCGTCATTAGTGCCAGGGGCAGGTTATCTAAGGGGTGTACAAGGGTTACGGCTTTTTCAAGACTCACTCTGCACCGCTCGAATGCTGCACATGCTGCGTCGGTCCATGTAATCTTCGTCTTATCCCGCTTCCTCGCATTATGTAGGAATTTTAGGAGTTCCTGTTGTTGTTCGACGGCCTTGGGCAGATGTGACCTGTAAAAATGTATCATACCTAAAAATCGTCTCAACTGTTCTACGGTCACCGGGCGGGGAAAATTTTTGATCGCTTCCACTTTTTCATCGAGGGGTCTGATTCCCTCGGATGTTACCTCATAACCTAGGAACACTACCTTATCCTTAGGAAACTGGCACCTGCCCATGTTGATCGTGAGCCCGTTTTGTTCGTAGCGCCTAAGTAAGGCATCTAAATGTTTTTTGTGACATACTTCGCAATGACTATGACAATGACTATGACGTCATCTATGTAACAAAATAGCTGTGACTTCTCGCAACCTGTGCTCCCCTCTGCCACACATGTAACTTGCTATATGTCCTTTAAAACAACGTCATTCATAAATCTTTGATAGGTTTGTGCAGCATTACAAAAACCAAAGGTCATGCGGGGAAATTCAAAAAGCCCAAACGGAGTTATTATGGCTGTTTTCTCAATATCTGAAGAATTTACCGGAATGTTGTGAAATGCCTTATTGGCGTCTATGTGGGTAAAAACTTTCTTACCTGCAAGCCCGTACGTAAAATCTTGCATCCTCTGGATGGGGTACCGGTCCGGCTTCGTTGCAGCATTCAGTTGTCTGTAGTCCCCGCACGGGCGAATTTCGCCGTTTTTTTTGGGAACTACGTGGAGTGGGCTGGCCCACTCACTCTTCGATGGGCGGCAGATACCAAGCTCCTGCATGTTCCTGAATTCCTCTTTAACTCTTTTGTACCTATCTGGGGGCAATGGTCTTGCCCTCGCTTGGATTGGGGCACCCTTTGTCTCTATATAATGATGTACCCCGTGTTTTACATCCTGTTTTAGATTGAACGGTTTCGTTACATCGGGGTACCTGGCTAAAATGTCACTACATGCGTTTTTGCAGTCAAAAGTGCTCACCCTAGGCTCGCTGTCCTGCGTCACAAGTCCTGACGCGCTCAAATTTTAACTCTATCTACGATTTTCCTACTGCTTATGTCTACAATACGTTTATAGTGATTTAAAAAATCTGCACCTAGTATTGGTCTGCTTACGTTAGCGATAACAAATGTCCATTTTAACGCCCTCCTTAACTTAAGATTAAGCTCTAAAGTAACAGTACCATACGTCTTGATTTCCGATCCATTCGCTGCCTACAGACTATATGTCACATTTTCACGACTCAAAAACTTACGCACTTTAGCTTTCGGTATCACTGAAATATTTGCTCCAGTGTCAACTAAAAACCGTAACGAATTTTTACGGTCATATACACAAATACGATTTTCCCAGGCGGCGACGTCGTCATCCCCTTCCGTCTTTCCGAAGGTTGCCGCCACTAGTTTTCCGACCGCTTCTTCCATGTACAAGGCTCCTCGCATCTCCTGGCCCTAGCTCCGTATCTGAAGTGGAACCGGCACATACAGTCTGGGCTGTCCGGTGTCCTCATAGGCGTCGTGGATCTGACTCTCGAAGTGGGTCTGCCTCTCGAAATGGATCTGTTTCTCTCCACAAAACGCCGTGGATTGCTCTGCACTTCGCCGCGTAGAGCGGCTACTTCCAGCGCCAACTTATTAACTGATGCCATTATGTCGTTCACTGTAAACATCTGTGTGGAGACACTGCTACTCACCGATGCCACTTCACTCGAGCCCGTCATATTTTCCTCTATCTTGTCGGCTATATTTGCAAGGTTTTCCAGCGTCTGGTCTTGGCTCACTGTCAAAACCGCTCGGACCGATGCTGGTTGGCGCGCCAACCATAGCCTACGTACCGTTTCTTCATCTGCTTGGCAATTTCGCGCAAGGTCTTTCATCATGCGTAGCAGTTGTGATGGTTTTTGAGAACCGAGTTCCATCTCACCTACCAAGCGTTGGAATTGTCTTTCCGGTGACTCCTCATAAACCTTCAATAAACGCTCCTTGAGGGCCTTGTATTTCTCGGTTGCTGGTGGCATAAAAACTATGTCCGAGACTTGTTGAAGCGCGTCTCGGCCCAGTTTTGATACAGCCAACTGGTACTTATACTCGTCCCCTTGCTTTTGAGGACTCACAATAGCCTCGAACTGAGCAAACCAGAGTCGTGGGTGCTCTTTCCAGAATTCTGGAACCCTCGTCGACACGGATATCGTGGCCAGCTCGGTTGTGTCTTCCATCTTTACTCCCTCGCTGCCTCCGGCTTTCCCTGCGGGCGGCGTCATTTCCATTTGAAGGCCTGCTCTGGGGTGGACTCTGAGCAGGGAGTCGTTCCGAGTCCGTTCGCGTTATTCACTTCTCACTTTGTCCAAAGTCGTGGGTCACCAGTTTAGGGGACTGTTAATTAAAGCACTTCATAAAACTGATATAAATTGTTTATTTTTAACTCAACCTAAGTACACAGAATTCGTACACAGTATATATAAGTAGGTACACATGCTACTCTGTTCGTGGCCACGGAACGACTAACTCGTCGCGCGGTTATGCTGACATATTAGAACTGTTACCCCTACAATTTTAAGTATTAAGTATTCTATGGTACTATCTACCAAAGGCATCTGTCAACAGTAGGGACAGAGCTATGCTTCGGTCTCCCTTCATTTTCTAAGCGAAACAATGAGATGAATGACGCATTATACAGAATAAAAAAACAGGTCTTGGATGTTTATGTGTGTGACGACGCTGTTTCTGGTTCCCACGACATAGGGTATCCTAATGTGGGGCCAGAAGCTAATATGTGCCAATATGTAAGTTATTGTGTTTTTTTTTACAGGTAGTTACCTGCTGCTACAAAGTCTACTTTACTGTTACTTATCTATTTAATCTCGTTATTCGTAACTTTACCAGACTTGACAAAGCAAGAGCGGGTCGACTGACTAAATTCATTTACTTAGATGCGTATAGGTAGCGCCAGGAGTATTGAGCGGTGTCCTTGAATACGCTGTAGTCAATTTTCATAGGTGATTGATCTTCGAGCGTTGAAGGATAACGTTGAGTAATAAATATGCGACTGTACTCAAGAAGGTTTGAGACGTGCTTTGGGTGCGCGGGAACGGGAAGCGACTGATCAACGAATCAGGCGCCGGCGCTGTCTAACTGGAAGTAAGGACCGACGGGGGCGGTAGACAGTACAGTCGCATATTTATTACCCAACGTTATCTTTCAACGCTCGAAGATGCCGAAAAGTAAAGTGCTAACAAGGCAAGCCAGAAAAATGGTATACGATGTAAACTGTTACATCAAAAAGGAGTCTGATGAAATCGTTGATGATTTAAAACTAGCACAGACTACATCAGCCACATCATCGATCACATTACAAAACATGTTAAACGCCACAATTCATAATTTAAATTTAGTTAGAAACAGGTTAACCGGTCTGTTACGTAGCTAGGGTTGCCAGACGGTACAGAAAAAAAAACCGGACATTTTTTATCAAAGGGCCCTTTGCTTTTTTTTGGTAAAATTTGTCGTAAATTACCTAAAATTTCTGAGGTTGATTACAATGAAACCCTAGGTACACAAACTTATATATTTATTACTGCTATTGGTGGGCAAAAATCAGGTTTTAACATATTTTGCACTACTTGCTACTTACTGCTTTTAATAATTGTTTGTTGCTTGAAATTGTGTCTTCAAAATATTCTAGACCGGACAGCCATTCAAAAAACCGTACTGTCCGGTCCAAAACCGGACATCTGGCAACCCTATACGTAGCCTAGGTATAAGTCAATTTAAATTTAGCCACAATTAACCTACTCCAGCCAAATGTTGACAATAGAGAAAATTTTATTTGACAGTAACTCCATTATTTACATCGACTTATATCCCCATCAACAAAATATCAAACTCAGAAAATATAGCAATGAAGAAAGTCCTGAATTCACAATAACCCTAATGTTGCACTTCGGAATCATGCCGCGACTTACACATGCGCAGTAATCCCCGCCACTTTTGCCGAGCGCTCTTAATTCGTGGCGCGAGGTATACGAAGCTACCTCAATTGTATCTAGATGTTAGGCGTTAGTCAGCGTGGCAGTTCCTTCGTATCTGGTGAATAGTTACAGTTTAGTAACTATTCACTAGACATCACGGGCGTAGCCAGGGGGAGGGTTTTGGGGGTTCAAACCCCCCCCCCCCAAAGTTAATCTATCAACATTAATAATATCAAAATAAAGAGAGGCGAGCGGCATAACTTATTTTATTACTAATTATTACTTAATAATGTATTTTGGATTCGGCCTCTACCACCCGCCCGCCGCCGGCCGTCGTACATTTTCGTGCCGTATCGGCACGGTATTGTTATGTTGAACTTTGCATGAAATAAGGAATAAGTACGCAGCCTGCCAGCAATCTATTTTATGTTTTCAAACTATAAAACTGTGTAATTGTAAATTTAATCAAGAGATATCTAGTGATAAATGGATTTCTGTTATTGGAAGAGAGAATTGATGCGAACATAATCGTTTTTGGATGAAGCCCTTGGACCGAGTGACAACGATCAGCTGATTTGAATTTCACCCGTCGTCGTTACTATAATCAAGAAAAATGGCAAAATCCACTATGACCCGTGCCGCTACACTTAAATGCTTGGAGGAAAAGCTGAGACATACCCTAGATCAGCTCAAAACCCAGGAAAACCTTAATGCTCAACTATTAAGGGAAAGAGAGGACAGTGAGATGGAAATGAAACAGCTTCTGGATAGGCTTAGCAAAATGAAGAGCGAGCTAAAAGAACAACACATTGAGCTCTTGGACACAACTGACCACCGAGACACTCTTCAGAGGCTTTTGGAGGAGGGGGACCAATGCCGTTTAGTCCACAATGAATCCCTTTATGAAATTGAGGACCTTAGGCGTGTACTTGACCAGGCACAATCAAAAATAATTTCATTAGAGGAAGAACTATGTAAATATAAATTAGATTCAACACTGAATAGATATAATGAAATGTTAGTATGTAAAAATGTCCATAGCCATTCCTGCAAGTTCCAAAGCAGGAAACAATCAAAGAAATATTTAAGACTATCTAGATCAATGACTAAAAATTGTAAATTATTAAAGAAATATAGGGTATCTGTTCATACTTTAAGGCAAAGTAATCTAAGGCTGAAGGATGATTTAGTTTGTAATAATGAATTGTTAGTAAATACTATAGGCAGATATGAGCAGGAAGCCCAAGTATTTCAGAAGAAAATATTATTATTAGAAAATCAGTTAGAGAAAATCTCCCTAGACTACAGTCTAGCACAAACCGAGCTGTCTGACCATACAATAGCGATGAGTCAATTAGTTGAGTTGTGCAATGAAAATGAACAGAGGTTTAACTCGCTGTTGAACAACTACAGTTGCAACAATTGTTTAGATAAGCAACAAAATAATCATGATGAATTAAGCATTAACGAAAAGCTTTCTTTTTCTAAGTCGACCCCCGCCTCCTCAGTTATAGTATGTGACGGGATAGGCAGAGGCTTGGGATCCATTGTGAACCGGTTTAGTAAAGATATAATAACTAATTTATGTTTTCCAAATATGTCATATAGTGAACTGTACTTGCAAATTATTAAAAACTATGACATATATAACAAAAGAGTAGTATTAATGTACGGCAGTAGTCTTAACGTAGATAAGGTTGAAATTTACAATTTGTTTGATTGGATAGGTAGGATTCATAGTAATAAGCGACCAACACAGTTGACTTTAGTAACATTTCCATACTTCAGAAATGTAAATAATAAATCAAATGCACTCATATATGAGAAAAACTGTTTAATGTTGCATTTGTCAAAAAGTTTTGATTTTGTCAATGTAATTGACATAAATAGTTATATTAATAAGTCCTTTATGACAAGATTTTTTTTAACTTCTTTTAGATATATTCTTGCTAAGTTGTTAACATGTAATTTTAACTTTGTTTTACCTTGTAAAACCAATTTTATAAATATTAACGTTAGTACAATTACTAACAATGTACTTGACAAGGACTTTTGTCCGCCTTTAGATGTGGGCAATTCGATTTGTTCACAGTTAGGAGATGACAAGGACTATTGTCCACCACTGATAAATAGAGACGAGGACTTTTGTCCGCAGCCGAGATGTGTGGATAGGGATTTAGACATATCTAAAGTTACAAGTAAATATAATTTAAACTTATAAGTAAGACAAAAGAAAAACCAAACTTGCTTCATATTGTTCATCAGAACATTCAAGGTTTTTCTGGCAAAATTTTAAATGTTGAATTGTTTTTAGAAAGCGAAAAGATACAGGTACTATGCTTAACTGAGCACTGGTTAAAAGAACATGAGTTGTCAATAGGATTTAATAACTATAGAATTGTAAGTGCTTTTACTAGGAAAAGTCATGAGCGTGGAGGCTCTCTTATTTTAATTAATAATATTATAAACGCAAAGGATAGGAGAGATATTGTATCACATATTGAAAGAACTGTAGAGCTGTCATGTGTTGAGCTGGAACTGTCAGTTATAATCTGTGTTTATAGAATACCTGGTTCAAACTATACAACTTTTGAAAATGTCATGGAAGATGTACTCAGTAATTTAATTAAGCTTAAAAAATACATTATTGTTTGTGGAGATTTTAATATTAATATATTGGAAGAGTCTACCCTCAAAAGTAAATTATTAAATTTATTTTCATCTTTTAACTTATCACATGTATTTCAAGAACCAACACGGATAACGGCTACCACAGCAACCTGCATCGATAACATTTTTTGTAGCAAAGATTGTGACATTAAATTTAAAAGTATTATCAATGCCTTGCCCTCTGATCATTGTGGACAAATTATTAAAATACCGTTCACTAAGCTACACAAAATGATACAAATTAAATTTAGACCTATAACAAATAGTCAGATTTTGAAATTTAAAACCATTATCCAGCAGTCTTTAATAAATATATCTACTAGTACTCCATGTGACAAGGACCCCAATATATTATATGGAAAAATGTTTAATATTTTAGAAAAAGAGTTTAATGCCGTATTTAATGTTAAAATTATAACACGTAATAATTGTAAATCTTTCTGCGACTGGGCTACTACGGGGATTCACATCAGTAGAAGAAAACTTTATGACCTGTATGCCGAAAAAACACTTACGCCAAGTCCAGAATTTCATGAGTATGTTAGAAATTACTCAAAGACATTTAAAAGGGTATGCCTAGCAGCTAAGATATTGCATATTAAAAATAAAATAGTTAAATCAGATGATAAAATTAAAACCGTTTGGAAGATGATTAATCAGGAATCTGGAAAGTCTAAATTGCAAGATAGAAATATTTGTTTCATCGTAGATGATAAAAAAGTAGACTCACCAGCTGAAGTTGCAAACATTTTCGAAAGGTTTTTTAAGGAAATTCCATCCCAACTAACCTATGGGCTTAATTCATCACCAGAAGCAGCAACCAAACTGCTGATAGAAAATGTTAGCAGATGTAATGAAGGTTTTTCATTTAAGAAAATTAGCGATTATACTATTATTAAAACATTTGGTCAACTTAAGTTAAAATCAACTGAGGACCACTGGGGACTATCAGTTAAGGTTATTAAATCCATTATAACAAGTATAGCTCCATTGTTGGCACACATCTTTAATGTTTGCATCAAAAATGGAATGTTCCCAGATCTCATGAAATTAGCTAAGGTTATACCATTATTTAAAACAGGAGAAAAATGTGATCCTAATAACTATAGGCCAGTTGCGATATTACCAGTGTTAAGTAAACTCTTTGAAAAGATTATGCTCAAGCAAATGCTTTATCACTTTAGTTCTAATGGGCTTTTCCACGCGAAACAGTTTGGGTTTACGAAAGGTAGATCAACTATTGACGCAGGCATAGCTCTTATATCCCATATTTATGATTCTTGGGAAAATTCAGAGGATGCTCTTGGAGTATTCTGTGATCTTTCTAAAGCCTTTGATTGCGTAAATCATGAGACCTTGCTCAATAAACTTAAACATTATGGAATAAGAGATAAGTCAAATGAATTAATTCATTCTTATTTGTCGAAGAGAACCCAAAAAATCAATGTTAATGGTATTGCTTCAAACGGATGTGAAATGGAAATGGGTGTCCCTCAAGGATCAGTATTAGGACCATTTTTATTTCTTATTTATATTAATGACTTGCCATACCTTATGGAAAAATCTGCCGATATTGTATTGTTCGCTGATGATACTTCTATAATATTTAATATACAGAGACAATCTACATCTCCTGACAAGGCGAACTCTGCTCTATCGGTGCTACTAGATTGGTTTAATAAAAATAATTTAAATCTTAACACTAAGAAAACTAATTGTATAAAATTTGTTCTACCAAATGTAAGGCAAGTAGAAGCACCATTAAACCTGGGCAAGGAGACACTGGGCTTTGTCGAGAAGGCAGTGTTTCTTGGCTTAACACTGGATAGTAAACTGCAATGGGGTCCACATATTGAAACACTGGGCTCTAAATTAAGTTCTGCGGCTTTTGCTGTTAAAAGAATCCGGCAACTAGCTGATGAAAAAACAGCAAAGCTTGTATATTATGCCTATTTTCACAGTGTAATGTCATATGGAGTACTCCTTTGGGGCGGCGCTGCCAATGTTGAACGTATTTTTATCTTACAGAAACGTGCCATTAGGGCCATTTATAACTTGAAGGCTAGATCATCGTTGAGAGATAAATTTAAGGATATTAATATTTTGACTCTTCCCTCTCAATATATTTATGAAAATATTATGTATGTCCGCAAAAATATCAGTAGCTTTAATAGAAAATGTGATCTTCACTCAGTTAATACTAGAAACAAATTAAAATTATCTTATACTCATTTTCGTTTAAGCAAAGTTTCCTCTAGCTTCAAGGGGCTTTCTGTTAGGTGTTACAATAAGTTGCCCTCCAATGTTATTAATTTATCAGAAAAACAATTCAAGAAAACTGTTAAGAATGTATTAATTAAAAAGGCATACTATAAAGTTGAGGATTATTTAAATGATAAACTGGTCTGGCAGTAAATTAGCTCCATTTGACAGCTTCTTTTCATGTAAATTGACCAAACAATTATTGTTTAGACATAAGTACTTGAATTTTGAAAAGAGTATGCAATGTGTTTCTTGTGCATTCCTCACATTGAGGACAACATTTCGAATGCACCTAGGCAAGTAACTATTTTTAATTTTAATGACTATTTTTAAGAGGTTTTATATTAGATTCTCTATGTAAAATCCAATGAAAATAAACTATTTAAACTGAACTGAACTGAACTGAAACTTATGTATCCCCAATCCCCACCCATACTATCCCACTCGCGCTCCGCGGCACTCCGCGCTCTCGCTCGTCGCGTTGTCTGCCTCGCTGCCAGTGATCACCGATTACTAATAAAGCCGATTGCAATTTGCAGTGAACGAAGTTATTTTGTTATTTGTGTGAATTGACCTAAAGATAACACAGGATTAAACACTTTCCTTTTAAATACAACAGTAAGTAAATAGTAATCAGATTTTAATTTATTCTAAACGCGCACAGTTATACAATTTTGACGGTTATTTTTAAATGAGGTTGTCAATTTATCAGATCTACAGGGGGCCGATTCTACTTTATGTAGGAGTTTCTCCCGAGTTCTTGTTGTAAAAACACGTGTTGAGAGACTCCATTTTTAACTCCAATCAACCGTACAATTTTTGTTACTTTGTACATTTTCACTTGACATTGGCAAAATGCGTACGTATAAGTATCGCGACGCTATTAATTAAGAATAGTAGTAGTACTTTATGTACCAACTTACGTTTGGTTATCGTCACCGGTTGAATAACGATAGGAATTATAGGCTTTCGATGATTGATTCGTTATTCATTGCAGAATAAGAAAATGGCCAATAGCCATATTTCGATTGCGTTTCAATTGCGATTCGTATATAAATTTGTTAGAGGAATTGGCCCTCTGGTATAGGTTTTAACGGATTTTATGAAAGTAATTAAGCAAATATCATAATTCATAATAAATAGTTTTTTTTCATTACTTTGATGCGGATTTTTGTTAAAATATCTAAAATATTTTTTTAAATAACAGTAAAATGTAAATTGTGTTACCTCTTTGTCTCATTTAATAGTAATGTATTTTTTTATTATAGGGTACGTGAAAATGGAAAAAAACAAAAGAAAAGGCGATAAGCTTAAAGGTATCGATTACTGGAAAAAGTGGTGTGGTCAAGCGGCTTCTCGTAAAGACTCTTCTGTGGCACCAACTTATTGCCATGGCGACAATAAGATTGTGATGACAAGTGAGCCTTCGACTTCAGCTGCAGTTTCCAATGTCGAGACCGAGTCAGCGGTGCCGCCGGCGGCGCCCTGTTTCATGCTTACGAGTACCGAGCCAATATTGAGCCTGGAACCGACCAGCAGCAGCACCAGCTCATTTGGTACACCATTCTTTCATTCTGTATCTAAATTGGACGTTGGTTTTCACGCGAATCAAGACAAGGTCGAGGATGAATATTTAAAGGTCCAACTTTTAAAAGAGCCTTGGACCCCACCTATTTATTATAAGTTTCCCGTTTCTACAAAACGAAATTTGCGCTTTCAAACCAAATGGATGGAAAGATTCCCCTGGTTGTCATATTCTGAATATAAAAGTGGAGCGTTCTGCAGAATTTGGTCCTTATGAGACGTTCGCTTGATGAAGGTAAAGGGGGTCATCAGCGGGTTGGCCAACTTGTAACCGAGCCATTTTGCAAGTGGAAAAATGCCCTAGAAATATTTGAAACTCATGCAAAATCAGGATACCACAAACGAAATTCGGAACTGGCAGATAACTTTCTTAAAGTAATGTCTCCTCAGACTATTTCAGTCGATGAGCAATTGTCTTCTGAGAGAAAGAGGCAGCAACAGGAAAACCGAAAGAAACTAATCCCTCTCGTAAAGGGAATAATTTTTTGCGGCAAACAAGGCATACCCTTAAGAGGTAAAATTGATTCGGGGCGGATCCTCACTACACCAGAGTCTGAACAACCACTTCAGAATGATGTTCATTTTCGAGCACTGTTGCGATACGCAGCCGAATCTGGAGACAAAGATCTTTCTGAGCATTTGGCCACATCTCAGAAGAATGCCCTTTACACAAGCCCTCAGATCCAAAATGAAATAATAGACATTTGCGGTGAAATTATTCAACATAAGATAATAGGTGAGGTAAAGGAAGCAAAATTTTTTGCTATTCTCGCTGACGAGATAACTGACATTGCGCATATGGAGCAAGTCTCGCTGTGCTTGCGATTTATTGATTTGAAAGATGTTAAACATCATAAAGTTAAAAAGATGTTCCTCGAGTACATTCCAACTGTTGACGTGACAGGATCCGGTCTTGCAAATCTCATAATTACAGCTCTGAAAAAGCAAGGTATTGAATGTTCTCATATGGTTGGTCAAGGCTACGACGGGGCTGCAGCTATGAGTGGGTATTTGCACGGTGCCCAGGCGTATATTCGACAAGAATATGCTTCAGCTCTTTATGTACATTGTAGTGCACACTCTCTCAATCTTGCTATTGCTGACTCTTGTTCACAAGCAGATGTGCGAAATTGCGTTGGGATCGTGCAGTCTGTTGGTTCCTACTTTAGACATTCTGCTCAACGCACTGCCGTTTTGAAAGGTAAAATTCGGGAGCTATTACCGGCTGATCATCAAAAAAGCCTGCTTGCAATGTGTGAAACACGGTGGGTTCACAAGCATGAAGCCGTTATGAGATTTAAGGAAATTTATCCAGCGATTGTGAATGCTCTCGAAGAACTCCAATCTAGCCACAATAAAGAAACATCACAGCAAGCTGTCCAAATGCTTAACACACTTCGATCTTCGAATTTCGTTATTTTCCTAGTGATTCTTCAAAAAGTCATGAGCAATACATTGTCGCTATCAAAACAACTGCAAGCAGTTAACACCGACCTCATAACAGCATTCAGCCACGTCGATGATGTTATTAATGCTTTGCAACTTTTAAGAAATAAAGTTGACGAAGAGTACCTGCATCTGTATGAAGAAGCAAAGGTGATGCTCGAAGAAAATGGTGGTATACCTACTGCAAATGCCACGTATCGTTGGAAGGCAACTGAATCGCTCTAACACTCCTGCGTCGGATATATGCACGTATTATAAAATAAATGTATTCATCCCATTTCTATAGCACACAATTCAACAATTAATCGAGAGGTTTGCGAAACACCGTAAAATAGTATTGGCATTATCTTGTGTGTTACCTTCAAATTTTGCGGTCAGTTCTGAAATCGAAGACGCAATTTTTATGTATTCGGCAGTGCTACCCGAAAGAAGTACATCTGTCATCAAAACAGAACTTAAAGTGTGGAAAGCAGCTATGACTATCACCTCCCCTACTCCAAAATCTGCTTTGGAATGCTTAGATAAGTGCGATCAAAAATTATATCCAAATATTTACACGTTGTTACAAATATTGGCTACCATACCTGTTTCCACTGCTACACCAGAAAGGACTTTTTCAAGCCTACGGAGACTTAAAAACTACTTGAGAAACACAACGAAAGAAAACAGACTGAACGGTTTGGCTCTCATGAATATTCACTATGGGATAGAAATTGATGCGAATGAAGTAGTGGATATATTTAAAAAGAAAAACAGAAGATTAATTCTGTAGTCCATATGTAATCAAAGGAACCTTCCATTTCTTTTTTTTTACGTATTTAAATTTTTCATATAATATAATAAAGGTCATTGCATGCACTTTCAGTAGTTCTATTTTTTTAACCCCCCCAAACTAAAACCTGGCTACGCCCGTGCTAGACATGAAGGAACTTATTGGTACGCAAACATCCTGAAGCTATTTAGATAGATGTGGATATGGTAAGTAATTACGGTAACTAATAAACTTTAGAGAATATGTTAACCGAAAGACACCTAAACTTAATTTATATTACGAAGGGTCCAGATCTTCAAAAAGATCGAAGCGATCATTGCTTTAGGTATACAACGCATTGGTGAGGAGTCATTTCGAATGCAGTGCTATTATTTGGGCTTGAAAATAAATATATTATAATGTTGGAGAAATTGCAGAAAGGAGTGTAGTTGCAGAAAGGGCATCTAACATTTTTGGCATACTAACTGTCTAAAAATCATGATTTCTGCAGCCAGTGATGAAACGGGTGTCGATTGATAGAGTAGATATTTTTTTTACAAACAAATGTGTGTAATTAATTATAAATTTCTAAAATGATATACGTTTCGAGAATCTGACTTCAAAGGGCGACCAAAACAACTTCATGATGATGAATAACAACGGACCAAGAATAGAGCCTTGGCTAACACCTAACCGTGTGTGGTACGGCTGGGACTCAAAACTGCCGTGTCGCACATATTGTTGGCGGTTCTTCAGGTAGTCAGCGAAGAAAACCAACATCCGTAGGGCAAATCCAATTTCTATGTAAAACTATTGAAGCGTTTGAGAAAAGAAATTAACTAAACGGCCGCATTTAGATAAAAATAAAGTGTTGTTTCATCAGGACAATGCAACGGATCACAAGTCCACTCCAATGCAATGGCAAAAATTTATGAGTTGAAGTTTGAATTGCTTCCCCATGCGCCTTATTCGCCAGATCTAGCTCCCTCGGATAATTTTTTGTTCCCAAACTTGAAAAACTCGCTCGGCGCGAAAAGATTTGCCAATAATGAAGAGATTGAGTCTGCTGTTGATGGCTATTTTGAGGAGCGTGACACAGGCCACTAAAAACAGGATATCGAAGCTATCGAACATCGCTGGAAAACGTGTATTGGAGACTAGGTATATTGAGAAATAAATAAGTTTTGTTTGAATTAATTTGTATTATCTTTGTTAAGCCGCTTACTTCTGTGACCACGCGTATATCCTACCCAACTTTGTTTATTCTAGGCATATTAGAGTGAGGAGGGATCTGGCTTTAGCAACGTATCTCTTAAAATACTACGTGGGTCTGTGCGTACCAAACAAGTACGTGCGGCGGCGACGACGACGCGTCGTACCCGTCGACGCCCGCGCTTGTTGGCGGTGCCTGCCACACGCGCGCGCGCACTAACTTACTGGGTAAAGCGCCGCTTACGAGCTCACTCCCTACACTAAATCTGATAGCGGAGGAGATAGATATATTCTCCTGCGCTCTGAATGTATTTCAAAGGGATAGGTAGCACTTGCTATAATAATTTATAAAATATGATAATTTTATTAATAAATAAATTTTGCTAAAAAATTAGCCAAACTTTCAGTTGAGTTGTGCATTCAGCAACTATAGCAAGTTTATTGTAAAATTCCTTGATTGTTTACTGTCGATTAATTGATGCCAGAATACTCGTGCTTAGACTGCTTAGCTACGGCAGTAGTCTAGTTTAGTCTATGGAAAGCAAATAGTCTTTGTAGCGTTCCGAGTCACGTCGACAAAGCCTTCATCGCTCATGTGACGTCACGACCATCATGCCCGTTCCGAGTGGGAAATGACTATCATAGATATCCATTCGGAACGCTTTGAACACGACGGTAGATGTTGACACTGACAGATGACACTATTATAACCCAACTTTTGTTAGTTATTGTCATTTTGAGTCGTAGACAGTCGTAATAGTTATATTAGCTTTGTTTTGGGTGAATAAGTGAGTAGTACCAGTACCAGCTTATTTTTTTTAGCAAGTTAGTTGTCACATCACAACAAAAAAAAAAAATTTTTTTTGTTGTGTGGCTGCGGGTTTGGGTTTTTTCCGGTTATTCTTTCCGTGACTTTTTTGAGCTGCCTTTCTTTGTTGCCAAACCAACTAAACTGTCGGTGTTTACAATGACCAGCTTGAAAAAGTTAATCGACAGCTTCAAAAACTTTAAATCCGATGCTGTCCCACAACCGCCAAGGCCTGAAGCAGAATCCGCGGAACCAGTGATCATCGAAGACAATGGAAGTCAAGACTACATCGTAGAAGAAGATGTGAGTCCATCGGCTGAGAAGCCAAAAAATAACCATAGTTATGGAAAACACTTCCCCAAAGACAAGAAAAACAAACCTTTCTTCAAGGACTTCCAGAAAAGTAAGGATAGTGATCCTCCTATCAAGTCCGGGAAAGAAAACATTACAATAAATACACAAGGTACGCATACATTTCATTGGTTAGTTCTAGAAAGTGGTTTTGTGGACAATTCTTGTATTATTTTGTAAATGTGGGAAGCTGAAGACATTAAGAGTACACCTACTGATAAATATTTCCTTCTATTACAGCAACGGGGGCTGTATCCATCATAATGAACTCAAAAGGAGTCCACTATGGGGACAATCATGTCTACAATTTTGGCCCAGTCAATAGCAAACTAAGTGAACCTAGCCAACAACCGGAAGAAATTATAGAAAAAAATAATCTTATTACACATGTTATGGAAGCTAAAATTAAGGTAGGTTCCTTATTAGATCCAATAATAACAAGTAACAATAAAAAGGTAATTGATTATATCTATCCTACACCTAACAAGTATAGTTAAGGAAGTCCTATAAATTGTTTTGTATATATTTTCAGCCAGAACATGAGTACATTGATTACATATCAAAGAATCTTGGGAAGGATTGGCATAGTTTCTTCCAAACTCTAGGCTACACAAAGGGTCGAATTGAGACTGTTGAAATAGAGGAAGCAAGGAATGGCCTCACTCCAGTGTCCCAGGTGAGAAGAATGTTATTGAATTGATAATAATAATAAAGTAGCCTTTCATTCAGAGTTTTTTTTATATGTAGTTGTTTTTATCATAAAATATCCCTAATCTTGCAGTGCCTCTTGGCATAGGCCTCTTCTTGTGATTTCCATTGAGATCTATCTTGGGTTACTCTGGTCCAGAGATGACCAGCTGTGAGTTTAATGTTGTTGACCTATCTCGTCTGTTGTTGCCCTTGGTTTAAATAAAAGAAAAGCTGCTTGTGATTGTAACAAAAGGATCTTCCTAAGAACCTATAGTTATACTGGTTAACCTTTCCCTTTCCGGGGCCCATTGCGTGAAAATCCCCTAACAACCGTCATCATGTGCCACTCGAGTCTTATATCAAGTGGTTTAGTTTGAATATTATTATTATTATTATTATTATTATCATTATTTATTATGCACAAGCAGCTTAAAGCTGATGCGTGCATATCAGTTCACATTTCACAGCACTTGTTTTATACAATTGTCAAGTCTATTTTTAAAACTGTTCACTGATGGTGCACTAATAACAGTTTCTGGAAGTCTGTTCCACTCGCGGACCACTCGGTTTGATAGAAGGTGTTTGCGTGGGTTAGTATAGTATAATAGTAGCACTTAGAACTATAAGAGTTGTACTTCTGAGTAGCTGATGAAACCTTCTTTTGGAGTATTGCAAAATTATCAATCAAATCTTATTGTATTTCTCATTTCAATATAAAATATTACTCACGGCGAAATGATGCTACAGTTTGAAAAAATCGAAATTATTACACACTGCATATAGTAACTACAATTACTATTCAAATAATGAATGAAAATAACAACATACCTCTATTTTCACTAAAATCAACAAACAAAACAATTTCACTGACCATTCTCTAAAAGAATGATGCCTCAACTGAACAATTTCTACTTTTTTTATTTATTTTGCACAAAAGACCATAAAGGAATGGTTGTAATTCAGAGTTTCGTTCATTGCGCTTCCATTCTTACCATCATAGCAATATACACTGCAATACCAAAGAAAAAAGAGTAAACAAAAAAATCTTACCCAGGGCATCTCGAGATGCTCCTGTGCATTGACAGTTTTTTTGCGAAGCATCTCGAGAGGCGATTGGGCGGTGACCGGTTAATCAGTTATAATGAGCCCATAATGGAAAGTTGAATTAGGGTCCAATATTTATTTAGTAACCAAATCCTATCTGAAATTAAAAAGTTACAATTATATCTGATATTGATTCTGGTATTTATTTGATCCTGCAGCATTTGCTTTGCTTTAATTCTTTATAGATACACTCTTGTATATGTGTGATCAGGATAATAATCTCAATATATTCATTATTACTATTGGTTGGATTACCTTGGAGCGCAATTAAAGCGATAGTATGGAAATGACTTTTTGGGTGTACTCAATTTTCGGAACATAATTAAATATCGGAACTTTACCATTTTCTACTTCTTCCTCTTCTTCTATCCAGGGGGTAAAAGTGCCTGCACCTGGCCCGCTTGGGTGGCTCCTTTGTGCATTTCACCTGCACACACTCATCTTAATTCAGGCATCCTAGCTCCAGTACCAGCTGGAGTAGGAGGAACTCTGAGGTCGAAGTTATGTATCCCAGAATTGCCATCCTGGTTTCTATGGTGGATGGGCACGCAAGCAGCATGTGCTCTACTGTCTCGGCCACTTCCATACTCCCCGTGCATGAAGTGCATGATGCACAGTGGTGAGTCAATCGCTAGGTCAGACATACCCAGCGATTCCCCCACACTGCTCACCGAGGCCCTGCGCGTGGTCGTTTCGGAGCCGGACGGTAAGACTTCCATATCCCTCGGCTGGTCGACGGGTTTAGGTGTTGGCCCTTTTCCGCCTGTCCTCCGCTTAATATCAAGCCTTAAGGAGCCGCACTTATAGCGCAGCTTCGATTGTCGTTGCTCTAGCAACGGCATATCTGTTTCGGGTATTCCAAAGACCATTTGAGCGTAACAGGACTCAAAGGCGCTCAAATGGTGAATTTTGGATGGACCCTAAAACAGGACTCCTGTTTTAGGGTCCATACTTTATGAGGCGCCAGTTATTCATGTCGGCACCGCGTCGGTTTGCCACCATCAGGTAGTGCCTGAGCGCCTCGATGCTGCTTTCCACAGGCATCTCCGACACGCTAACCGTCATGAATCGACAGCCCCCTTCCCATGAGGGGGGGGAGCTGCTCTACCGTCTTCTTCAGCCACGACACCGTATCCTGTTCGAGGGAGGTGAACCTGAGGCCCCCCTGTGCCAGGCGCTGCGGCATGTGGTCAAATTCCAGGAAAAAGCCCTTTCATTTGTCACATACCGCCGCCTCCTTGTGTTTGTCCTCCAGTTTGAACCGGAGCTTAACGCACTGGTCCGGAGACATTTCGCTCCAGCCCTTCGGTAGTACCATTATCATTAGGTGCGAATTCGCTGCCTGAGCGTATGTGGCTTCAGACCGGGTAGCTCGATCAGACGGACCTGACTTGCAGAGTCTCTTTTGCGGCCCATTCAATCTTTCACCGCTAGGAGATATCTGCTCGTCCGATCTCATCCTTATCGTCATCCGCCCTTACCCACACCCTTACCCTTGGGGGGTCTGGGCGCAGGCTGGGTAGCCGAGGGAAGCCCCGAACACGAGCTTACCCTTGACGTTTGTTGTGCCCCAGTGTTTACCGGTGCATATGCTCTTTTACCCCCAGGTCCCATTCTATTGTCTGAGGCTGCCCTGGGAGAAAAAGGGTTGAGGGGCGGCTTGGTGGTGGGACTGAGCCATCTGGTTCCCCGAAGGGGGACCCAATTGGTCCGGTGTAGTCACTGCCGATGTGCTGGCACCATTGTCTGTTTCCATTTGGCGGCGTACAGCAGCAGCAAGCTTCAGCACCTCCGCCATACGCGCCTTTTGGATTTTTCTTTCGGTGCCTCTGTTATTTTTGGTCGTTTATCCTCCGAATAGAGCGCGTGTCGCCACGCGAAGCAGTCAGTTTGGCGCCCCCCAGAAACGACCCGCCGAAAACCTACGAAGGAGGGGTTAGCACGCTGCGCGCGTCGGCCAAAGTCAAAGTCATAGTACTTAATTACTGTAGATATTTACATATACTTAGCAAACGTCAATTTATGCCTCTTCTCTACATTGGACCACTGTGGGAGAAGGAGGGCGTAGAAACTCCCAGAGATTGATTTTTAGACGCTTTTATAAATAGGTGCTTCACTATTACAAATATGAAAAATTTCATTATCATGATTAATAAGCAGGAATAAATAATTACAAAATTATTAACAGCAAGGTCTGTGTTGAGCTAGATTAACCCCATACAGTCCTTAAGTAATCTTGAACATTGTAATATCCCTTTTTCGACAAAGTCGCTTTAACATGCTTTTTAAATTGCTCAAATGGCAATTTCAAAATCTCCAGAGGTATCTTATTATAGATTCAGATTCAAATTTGTTTATTTGCGTTTGACTAAGGTATTACATAAGTTCTTAAATTAATATAACATGTCATTTTCTTCCTTAATCAACTATATTATATAGCATGCAAATATTTTACTGTAGGTATGTTATAACCTTACTTTTTAATTCTTAGTGAGAAAAGAATTCCCTCAGTGTATAAAAATTATGCTGCAGTAGCCATGAGAACAGTTTTTGTTTGAAGAGATTTTGTGGGAGATGTTTTAATTCATCAGGCACTTTATTATATATTTTTACGCTCATTGCGTAACAGCTATTTTGGTACCTTGATGTCCGTGGCACATGATCTAGTACTAGTCTATTAGGATATCTTGTATTTCTGGGGTACTTTTAATTTGCTGTTACAAACAAGTCAAAGTGTTGCTGTACAAATTTGGCGACCTCAAATATATATAATGATGGTAGCGGCATTAAGTGCAGTTTCTTGAATAGTGGCTTACACGAATCTAGCGGAGCGGCTCCAACCATAGCCCTTAAGCATTTCTTTTGTATAATGAAGGCTCGGCTAGATTCCGTACTATTCCCCCAAAGGATTATACCGTACCTTAGCACTGATTCGACATAACCGTGGTATGCAGCCAGCGTTGTTTGTCATGTCGTGGTTTTCCTCAACTTGGAGAGCACATATACGAACCGATTAAGTTTACTGCATACCTGTTCAATGTGAGGTTTCCAATTTAAATATTTGTCAATTGTTATACCTAGAAATTTAACGCTTTCTTCACATTTTATAATTTGATTATTATAATTAATGTCCATATCATTTATATTATTAAAGTTCATCAGATTTGTCTTAGTGACGTTTATATGTAGGTTATTGTTATTTAACCAGTCTACTACTTGTACTATGGTTGTATGTATATCAGATTTATGAATGTCAATTGAATTATTTTTAATATTATTAAGATTAGGTTGATTATAAAGATTATGATTATTATTAGATAGTAAGCGGTTATTTTTATTAGTCACTATAATAGATATGTCATCCGCAAATAAAATTGATTGGTACCATGTCACATCAGGAATGTCATTTATATACATAATAAATAAGAGCGGCCCAAGTACACTCCCTTGAGGTACACCATAGTTGTTTATTTTATACTCTGAATCATACGTCCGTTCTATATGGTTTTCGTCTAGCCTATGAATGCGTACACTTTGTTTTCTATTTTGTAGATATGTTTGGATCCATTGCAATGCTGGTCCTCTTATACCATATTTCTCTAGTTTATTCAATAATAACTCATGGGATACAAAATCAAATGCTTTTGTCATATCAAAGAACAAAACCGAAGTATTCTGTTTCAAGTCGTAGCCTTTTGCTACACTTGATACTAAATTAAAAGCTGCTAGGTTTGTCGACTTAATTTTTTGGAAGCCATGTTGTTCAGGTCTAATCAAACCTTGTTTGAAGAAATATTCTTTGAGTCTCCTCGCCATTGACTTCTCGAAAATTTTGGAAAATATTGATATGAGTGTTATTGGTCTGTAGTTCCTAGGTGTGCATTTATCACCTTTTTTGTGAAGTGGCTTAACTATTGATAGCTTCAGTTTATCAGGAAAGGTGCCTGTTGCGAACGATTGGTTAATTATGTGGCTTAGGACCGGAGTTAGTAAGTAGCGACAATGTTTTATTACTTGTGTCTTAATTTGGTCGTAGCCTGTTGCATGGGTATTCTTGAGCGTAACAATAATATTCCTAACTTCTAGTCCGTCAATAGGTTTTATGAAAAAACTAGTGCCCTTGTTGTTGGCATTTTTTAAGGATTTATTTTCAATAATGTTTTTGGATTGATTGGTCATGTCAATTAAAAATTTGTTAAAGAAGTTTGCTATTTGCAATGGGTCACTAACTGTTTTGTCATTGTCTTTCATACTATTTATGTTTACATACTCTTTTTGATTTTGTGTCACACCTTTTATTATTCCCCACGAGGCTTTGCATATGTTTTTACTTCCTAATACTATTTTACTGCTTTGCACTCGTTGTGCCTGTGATATGCATTTCTTTAGTAGTCTAGTATAAGAATTGTACTCTAGTTTGTTTTGTTCCGTTTTATTGCTGTAGTATTTGTATCGTAAATTTTTCTTTGTTTTGCAGCTTATTTTTAAACCTTTTGATATCCATTTATGTTTAGTAAGTGCATTTATTTTTACTTTGGATTTAGGAAAACACAAATCATAGAACAAACCAAACAATTCCTGAAATTTTGCAAACGCTAAATTAGTATCTTTCTGCTCATAGACTTCGCAAAATGATAATTGTGATATTGCGTCTCGGAATTTCCTCATATTGTCGTCACTAAAGTCTCTTTTAATCATTTGCCAGGTCTTTCGTAAAGGAACTTTTGTTTTTACTTTGAATGTAACCATTTGCGCTGTGTCATGGTCAGATAATGCTAACGGTATTGTTATACCCTGCGCGTCTTTAATGTTACTGAATATATGGTCTAGACAAGATTGCTCTCTTGTTGGCGTTTTTATGAGTGTTCTTAAATTGTGTCCCTCTACTATATCAAATAACTGTTTTGTTTGTTTATTGATTTTTAGAGTATTAATATTTATATCTCCTGTTACAATTATGTTAGTTTTCCCTTTTTTACTCAGTGTAAATAAAAGTGTCTTCAACTTGTCAAAAAATAGTTCTATGTTCAATTTCGGAGTTCTAAATGAATACACACAAATGACTGAGTTTAAAATTTAGGATTTCGATTCCACAGCATTCAAATACATTTGTTATAGCCATTTCTTTAACCCAACTGAGTTCTCTACTTCCGATTTCCTTTTTTGTAAAAATACAGGTCCCCCCCCTTTTTTTGTTTCTTGAGAATGAAGTTGCCATTTTATAATTTATTAGTTTGACTAAATCTTCTTGCCCTGCTCGTATAAATGTTTCTGAGAAGCAGATAACGTCTGGTTCCTCTTTAATTTCCTTCATTTCTTGCACTGCCAGTTCGACTAGTTCTTTCTTTGAAATTATACTTTGAATATTTTGATGCATCACTCTGAATTTTGCATCATCATGATCGTCTTCTAATTGTCAGATATTGCTAGATCCGCAATTTGGTGATCGTGTTGCAATGTTTTGTGTTTGATTTTTATTTGTTTTAGTAAAATAAAACGGTATTGTTCCCTTTTTATGCTTTTCGTTTTGTCTGATATTTTGTTTCGGATTTGGTTTTGTTATATTTGTACTAGTGAAATAATACGGGATTGTGCCTTTTTTGTGAACATTGTTTTGGTTTACTTGTTTGGGACTCAGGGGTTTTGATTTATTTGTGTTGTAGTTAATCATCTTCCTGTTAGCTAATTGAAATTTGATGAGTTCTTCATATTCTCTTTGTTCCACTACAGCATTGATCTTAATACAAGTGTTTTTTACATGTATGATTTTGGTTTCTGCTTCTATAAATTTACATTTTTGGAAACTTTTACAAATTAGTTTTAACGTATTGTTCAATTTTTTTTCATTTAGGTTATCACTTTTATGTATTCCTAACACTAAAACTTGCTTATTTTCTAAACATTTCAGTGCCGCACTTAGTTCTATTTTCATCATCATCGGGTTTGTGTCATGTTCTCCTACTGATAGGACAATCTTGTCATTTTCGGTAATATTTTTGCTGTTATAAATTGAATCGCAAATTTTAGCTGTAGTTGCGCCGGTCTTTACTATGGATGTTATATTATACTTTTCATAGTTGCTACCCTGTCTAGATTCGGATAGTCTCACTGCAAGACCTGCACATTGCTTGCCACCAAAGATGTATATGTTCTTTTTCTTTTCTCTCACGTCCTCTTTTTCTTCTTCTTGAAAGCGACTTACGTTTTCTGTGTTCTTCTCTAATAGTTTTGTCTGTGTCATCGCCGTTGCTGTAGTGATAGTCGATTTCTTCCTTTCCTTATCTGGTGATTCATTTTTTGCGGCATTGTATGTGCTTGTAGGTGTGCTGCTATTTCCAAACAATTTTCGTTTCAGGTTATGTCTTTTGCTTGAAGTATTTTGTGATGTTCCTGGTGTGGTAGTCAGATTTGGTGTAGTTTGTATTGAAATTTTTAACAGTAATTATATCTTCTTACTCATCCCCTGTACTTGTTGTTTTAACTTTTGGTTGTCACCATTCAAGCTGTTTATTTCTTGGTGTGCGCTGTCCAACTCTATTTTTAGTATTTCTATTTGATATTTCAATTCGTTTTCAACTGAGCTATCCAAGCATGTTGTATTAGGCAAACTTTTCATTGTTGAATCAAGCATTACTGATCTATCGGAGTCGTGTAAAGGTAGGTCTGATTCTCGTCGTTGTAGTATGTCTTCCATTGATTGTATTCGTCTAATATTGACTTTATTGTTAGGTTTTCGAACAGTCACATTATTGTCCATTTTTGTGGTAGTAGTTGGGTTTCGAAACCAGCAACCTCTATCTTGAGAAACGCCGGCTCCCGACTCACGCCCCACCGATCGATATAACAAACTGGTGCATGTAAGAAAAATAAAATCTCACTTTTTGTTTTTCCTCGTTATTACGGTAGATAATAAAAACAAAAAAGCAAAAAAAGCAAGCGGCAACTGTCGGGAATCGAACTCGGTATCTCTGGGACCACAGGCAAGTGCTTCACGGCTGCACCATTTGTTCGAACGGCTGCAACGACGAAATTGGCGGACGGGTAGTACCGTAGCAGTACTACCCGTCCGCCGACAAGCGACGACCACTGGTTGTCGGGCTCGCAAGGCGCAACACCGGTTGGTGACTCACCGGGCCGCTCCGTTGACTGGACACCGGGTGGCAACAACAACAGTTCACCGGGCACTTTAACCGACGGTTTAGGCTAGATTTTTTAATATTAAGCACTTCCTGTGTAATAGTCCAATAAGCACATAAAGTGGGTTTACTGATAATTTTTAACTACAGCTATTAGTGTTTGTTTCACCGCGATAGGTTCAGAATTAACACAGTTTTTGAATAAAAAAAGGCAGAGTGGAATTAAGTACGTGTTGGCGTTAGAAGCGCGCGCGTAGACATATAAGTATATATAGTAGAGAATGCACTGACCCTTGAAAGAATTGCTAACCTTCGCGAGTCTAAATCGGGGCGCACATAGTCTGTGATTATTTCTTAGGTTAACATTACAGCTATCGCTAAGTTTGGAAAATGTTCTAAGGTTCTTGCGTACATACATTATATTTTCGAAAATAAATTGACTAGCTACAGTTAGTATGTCAATTTATTTAAAAAGCTCTCTTAAGGCGTATGTTCGTTTTAAATTATAAATTGCTTGAATAGCTCTTTTCTGTAAAATATAATTAGTTTGAATATCCACTGCTTTCCCCCACAACAAGATACCATTCTGACGTTCCTAACAGCGTAAGCCGCAGAACTTAATTTACCAGATAGTTTATCTATGTAGGGTCCCCACTGCAATTTGCTATCAATGGTTATTTCAAGAAACTTCGTATCATTTACTAATTCTAACGTGCTGTTGTCTAAGACTAAACTGGTCTCAACTTGCCTGACATTTGGAAGTGAGAATTTGATACACTTGGTTTTACCAGCGTTTAACAATAAATTATTAACTGTGAACCAATTCAAGGTTAAAGGCAATACACCATTAACATCATCAAAATCTCCTTTTTGTCTTTCAACTTTGAAGACCATTGAAGTATCATCAGCAAACAACACTTCAGTCAGTTGCCTGCTCGCAGCGACAGCGGAAGGTCGTGACCTAATTACCCGTGAGTACGCGAGCGCATAATATTTACAAAATGGCCAAATGCGCGAAGTGTAGTAAAACCGTTACCAAAAAGAATCCCGGTGTGCAGTGCAATAAGTGTTGCAAGTGGTACCACAGCTCTTGTGTATCGCTATCGACCGAACAACTGTGTGTGCTGTCCTCAACGGACTCTGATTGGAAGTGTCGTTCGTGCGCGCTTGCAACGGAAGGCAAAAAAAAGCGTATATCGGTCATTTTACCAGATCCCGATGATGAGGAATCCGATGCTGAAGTAATATCGCATAGCGATCAAGACAAATTGCTGTCTGTATTTCGACAAGAGGTTGGTCAGTTACAAAAGACCGTTAGAGAAATTATTCGAGATGAATTACAGAATACCCTCAAATTCTATTCCGACAAAATTGACGAATACGAAGAAAAAATTAAAGATTACGAAATGCGAGTTAAAATTTCGGAGAATTTATGTAAGGAAAATGCTAATACATGCAAAAATCTAACACTAAAGATGGAGGTTTTAGAGCAAAAATTAAGCAAACTGGAGCAGGCGCAGTCGTCAAATGAGGTCGAAATCTGTGGAATAACTGAACAAGAGAACGAGGATGTCCAAAAAATTGCTGCATCAGTTTGCCAACTTCTAAATCAGAAACCGGACGATATTATCCGAGCTCATAGGAAAAAAATGCCCAGCCGCCCTAGTTCGGCGCAGGCCGAGCGCGCCAAGGCCGACGCGCCGATTAAAATATCCTTGCGTGAGGGTAAGCGCGAGCTCTGGTGCGAAGCTGCCAAAACAACAAAGATGACTTCCCGAGACCTGGGCGGTGTAGGTGAAAATAAGGTGTACCTACGTGAGTCACTCACACCTACGATGTCCTACCTGCTCTCGAAAACCAAGATAAGCCTCAAAGAAAAATCAATTTGTAAGTACGTCTGGTGCAAAAACGGACAGATAATGGTTCGAAAAAATGAAGGTGACAAGAAGATATACTACGTCCGCTCGGAGAACGACATCGGTCGAATTGGTAAGGAGCTACAGAAAAGCTAGGTATGTACCTCCTCCCTACTGTACCAGTAGGTGTGATCTCCAATATAAAAAATAAAAAAAATAATAATAAGTCAGCTCGTTAAAAAAAAATCAATTCTATATGGATCTCGTCGACCCAACCATAACAGAGACAACTCATGACTCATGGAATGATTTTATGTGTGATATAACTCACGAGCAAAATGAACTTATTCTATTACATGTAAATATCCGTTCGATGATCAAAAACCACTCGCAACTTGAGTACATTGTCGCTGGCAGCCCGCTAATTATACATCTAATAATAATCACTGAGGCGAACATCAGTGATTCGATTTCTACTCTGTTCGATATCAAGGATTATGTAATGTACACAGAACTACGTAAACAAAGAAAAGGAGGTGGCATAATTATCTACGCACACAAGAGTATCTCATTTATTAGAACTTCAGTGAATACGTTAAACTTTGAATGTTTATGTGGTGAAGTGGAAAGTTTAAACGGCCATAAAACGTTTTTGTGTTCAATATATAGGCCCCCTAGCTGGAATAAAAATGACTTCGTTATTGAACTTTCGCAATTGTTATCCGCGTATCCCACCAACAAAAACTGTATATTAGTAGGTGATACCAACATAGACACTAAATGCATCAACAATACTGTAAGGTCTTACCTAAACAGCCTAAATGAACTAGGTTTTGAGTGTTGTATTTCACAATTCACACGAGTTGAGTCAAATGTAAATGGCATATCCAAATCATGTATCGATCATTTGTTCGTTCGTGGCGCGTCCAGGCGAGGTACGCTCGGGCATTCAGTGCGCTCAGCTGTTGTGCGCGATGCACTAGCCGACCATTATGTAACAGGCCTCGCGCTCAGCAGTTACGACTGCGTGAATTCCTATAAGACTGTTAATAAGTTGAATAATGAAAAAATCAAACAGGAATTAAGTCAAATTGACTGGAGCTCTGCGCTCGGCTGCACCGAGCCGAACGAAGTAGTAGATTTTATTATTAAAAAATACCAGGCAGTATATAGTAAGTGTACCTATCAAACTAAAATCAATCAGTATGCAAAGTCTGATTGTAATTGGATATCTGATAAGTTAATTAACATGTGTAACAAAAAGAAAGAACTTTTAAAAATATTTTTAAATGATACAAGTAATAAACAAAATGAGTTAATATACAAAAAATATAGAAACAGAACAGAATGATTTGTAATGCTAGAAATAATTTAACAAAAAGAGAAATTTGTAATAATTTTAAAAACCCTAAAAAAATGTGGGAAATTATTAATAGATTGACTGGTAGAATTATAAAGGCTATCGATGATGTACTGGTTAAGTCCTTTAGGTTAAGACCAAAGCAATTATCAGATAAGTTTGCACACGATTTCGATAACAATGTTAAAAATGTATTGAACACTTGTGATAGGCCATTGCTTGATGAGAAGGAGTACATACATACCCCTAGCTTATCATTACGTCTGGGAAAAATTAACGAAGAAGTCTTACACAGAATAATTAGAAAAATAAACGATAAAAAAAGCCCAGGGTATGATACGATAAGGGCAAAAGACGTAAAATATATTTCTGAAAAAATTACACCGGTCCTCATGCATCTAATTAATCTATGTATCTCGCAATCCACATATCCCGACCAACTTAAAATAGGACTTGTAAGACCGATACATAAAAAAGGTAGTCATACAGATACAAACAACTACAGACCTATAACAATCCTATCATGCTTAGATAAAATTATAGAAAAATATATCGGAAATTCCGTAAATAACTTCCTATCAAGTAATGGCTTAATACATGTAAAACAATTTGGATTTCAAAAACGAAAAAGCACATCTCAGCTTTTGTCATTATTTACAGACGAAATAAATAGCTATTTAGATAAAAGATACCATGTACTTACCGTTATGATAGACTTCAGTAAAGCTTTTGACACTTTAAATTATAAGACACTTTACCAGAAAATGCAGCAGAACGGTATACAGGGACCTGTGCTAGAACTCATGAAAAACTATCATACTAATAGGTATAACGCGGTAAGCATAGCTGGTGAACTCAGTGATCTGATTCCCACCTTATGTGGTACGGCACAAGGATCGATCCTGGGACCAACCGAGTACTTATTATACGTCAATGATATGTGCAAAATATTTCGGCATGGCTCAGTATATCAGTTTGCAGATGATACTTGTATAACTACCGCTCATCAGGACCTTGAGATGGCCCAAAGTATGATGCAGGAGGATTTTGATCTATTGTGTAAGTGGGCTCACGATCTAGGTTTATCGATAAATTACTCTAAAACAAAACTCATGCATATTCATTCGCCTTATAAAAAAACAAACTTTATACCGGCGATCGTGGCCCACGAACACAACTGTATGCACCTACAGAGCGCTTCCTGTAACTGCGTTCATCTTGATCTTGTACAAGAACATACTTACCTTGGACTAAAAATAGACCATAGATTCAACTGGGGTCCACATATTGAGCATGTATGTAATAAGCTAAGATCCATTTTGTCAAAACTGTGTGTACTTAGGCATAAAGTTCCCTATAATACGCTAAGACTTCTTTACATGTCCTTGGCTGATTCTGTAATAAGCTATGGCTTAGCCAGCTATGGAAGAACATTCAAAACATCTTTAAATCATATTTACAACCTACAATTAAGATTACTGAAAGCGATTGTTCCCGCAAAGATTAAATATAAATATAAAAATAACTATGAAAATCTATTCAATTATTGTAAAGTGATGAACGTATTTGATAAGTTGGATTTGGCAATTGTTATTCAGTATAATGAAAATATACCCCTTTTAAAAAAAAAGAAAAGACCCGTAAATCTACGTAACCTACCTTATCTTTCAAACTTCGAGATACCAACAAGTAAAAACGAATATGGCCAGAGAGTCTGGCAGTCAATTCTGCCTAGAGTATTGAATAGATTTCCAATAGAATTAGTTAGTAGAATAGAAAACAAAACTTGTCAGCAAACAAAAAATATTATTAAGCGGTACTTGTTTAAACCTACCTCAATAAATGTAAAAATATAATGTATATGTAAATTTATGAATAAGCAGCTCCTTAACTCAAAAAATCTTTAAATATTAAGATTAGAAGTTAAGTTCATGCCATGTAATGTATATAATTTTTTTTTTTGAAATAAACAGCTTAAATTTTTTTTTATTTTAACTTTGTCAGTTAATTTCTCCACCATGAAAGGCAGATCGTTAACATATACCAGGAATAAGAAAAGGCCTAATATGGAACCTTGTGGAACGCCAATTTTTACACCCGATCCATCAGATTTAGCGCCGTTAACTTCTGCCTTTTGAATTCTATTGCTTAGGTATGATCTTAGTAGATCCAACGCTTTATTTCTAACTCCGTAATGATTTAATTTAATTAATAGCGTATCATAATCAACACAATCAAACGCCTTCGACAGGTCGCAAAAAACTCCGATAGCATCCTGTGCGGCCTCCCATGCAGAATAAATATGAGATATGAGGGTAATACCTGCATCCGTAGTCGATTTACCCCTAGTGAAACCGTATTGTTTGGCGTGGAGTTGTTTTGTACGGTTGAAGTGTGAGAGCATTTGATTGAGTATAATATTTTCAAATATTTTACTTAGTGTTGTGTGAGTGTGGCCCCATCTGTCACAGGGAGAGATTACCCGGATTGTGATCCGGAACCCTCCTGGGTTTATATGTATTCCATTTTCTGCTTCCATCGTTCGCCCCACTCCTCGACAGTCGATAAAAATCGACCTCTTTAGTTTTTTTCATTAAGTAAGCCAAGCCACGGTCATTTACGCTTCCAGCGTGTCTGTCTAAAGTAGATTTATTCAAATGACAACGAACATCGCAATTAGTACAAAGGACATCGTCGAAGAGTCTCATACAATTTTCGGGTGCTCAGCAATCAATTTAAAAAGAACTGGTTTCGGAGGCATGTTTGCGTACGTAAAATACCCCCTATTGTCGCGATTATTGACCGACGATCGAAGCGTCACGTTCAGGATTGGACAAAAATACTTTCGTATGTCTGGATGTGGACTTTCACACTCCATCTACGAAACCAGGTGCATTCATAGGTTTGTATGTGTTATTAAAAGAAATTGTCACTCGCGAGGTCTACAGCTCACAAAGCCAACTAGTTTATTGGATTTATGTTTCAGAATTTTCTAGATTTGTGAAAATAGTAAAGTTCCGTTATTTAATTAAGTTACGGAAATTGACTACCGCTAAAAAGTCATGCCCATACTTTTGCTTTCGTTGCGCTCCAAGGTATTTCGACCACTGAAGATTACAGTGAAATAAGTTGGTACAATTTAAATGCCAATTTCAATCAAAATTAAATCAAGATGTCAAATTTAACTAAAAACTAAAAGAATAGGCTGCCCCGAGTCATGTCAGGTGCAAAGGTCCCCATTACGCTTGCCGCGTTGCCACGCTGCATCCTCCGCGTAAGGTAATACCCAGAGCGATGGTCTTAACCCCGGTCCCTCCACGGCGTCCTATCTCACTCACAAGGGCCAGGACCGGAGAAGATGGTGTGGTAAAGAAAGGCCTTTACCCAGCAATGTGTAAATATGGGCGCATCAATGATGGTGATGATATGTGTACTTGTGTTTCCAGGCACGGTACAAGCTGCTTTTAGACTGGGCGCGGAACGACGATGACGGCACCCTCGGCCGCCTCGCTACGTACCTCTGGAACGCGGGGGAGCGACAGATTGTCAAGGATCTCGCACTCATCTACAATAAGAACAGGAAACTGTGATGGCTACGCTCCTGAGCTTGGACCGATGGTAACGCACTTTTTTATGACAGCATTCCGTTAGCAGTTTTTTAAATAGTTTACACTGTTGGAAGGTTTGGAACATATTTTTTATGCATTGTTCTAATTAATAAATGAGTAAATGATATTTGTTTTGGGAAAATATGTGATATAATTAGATCCTAATTATTATTTTATTACTGTAAGTACTTAATATTGGTATATTTTTTATTGTTCGAAATAAGATGTTAGGTACCTATTGGAGGGATGTCGATCAAACAAGAATGATGGTAGACAGTTCCATGTAGCCATTCAAATCATTAGTCATACATACCCGGCATACATGTACCCGGCAGGTTCCCGTCGGATGTATCTCGGATCTGATCTATGACAGCCATACACGCACGAATGTACCCGACAGATCTGCCCGCCGGGTACATCCGTGCATGTACCCGACAGCGTTCAATAACCAGGCATTGATTCATTATTCTTCACTATTCAGATACCATCATTCATTCACATTTAAGTGGGGTAATTCCCTCACATAATGATATGTAAGGTTGTCCAAATATGTAAGAGTCAGAGTTATAAAGGTAATAAGTCAAGGACATGTTGCTATGTTGATTATAAAAATGTTCAAACCAGAAGAAACGTCACTATTGTGATAAAATAGCTAGATAGTATTGTTGTGTTTTATTGGATTTCACTAATTGTATTTGTATAAAATAGGGTAGATTAGTAAGTGCAATATAAAAACTATATAACCATGGAAGACTTTTTTGTTATTTTTGAAAATTTTACGTACATCACAAAAATTATAACCAGTATCAACTTATGATATCTAGTCAAGAATTGTATTTTCTACCATGTATCTATATTGTAGTAATTATCTCTGTTATTTGTTTGGTTCAAAATACCTTTCATTCAAATGGTTCTGGGTCTCTCAGCCATCGGCAGAATTAATAACAAAAAAGGATAAACTCAACAGAACCCGGTCCATAAATATTTTCCTGTTATAAAAACAATGGAACTATATTAATTGCATATGTATTCATTCATAACTTTAAATGCCGTAAGGATACAGTAAGGTACGTATGAAATAAATTTATACTTTGTATATTCTTTCGTATTATTTACCATCCTAACATCTCCGTAGATAACTTAAGTATTTTATTAACCTCTTTCCCTCGTTTTATAAATAAAGATAACAGCTATTTGTGGTAAACTACTCCGTGAAGGTTATCTATTTAATTGTGTTGTACAGTCGTTTGCTTGCAAGAGGCGAGGCAGTACAACAAAAAATGCCGATTCCGAAAAGAAATGGTCTAAAAATTGTGGCTCTTGATGTACAAGATGTGCGATTTCCAACTTCGCTTGGGGGCCACGGCTCTGATGCTCTGGTAAGTAGATTTAATTGCTATATTCTTCTGAGGGTAATGACGTCGCCTCTCTGAAAATTAAGCTGCCCTTAACTTGTGCATTGGATCATTGATCATTTCCCATTCTGGGTCACAGGGCTACTGACAGAGTTCAGGCAACTAAAGAAGGAAGTGTTGTCGACTGTATTAGAGCAATTCTATCTCCCATTTTCCCAGCGTCTTCGCCACAAAGATCGCGAATCATCCAACCTATAACTCCTCCTTCATGCAACCCCTCAGCACACAGACCCGGACTATTCTTGTGCGTACGTCACGACCACCACTGAAGGCGGGCTACGCGGCTTCGGACTTACCTTTACTTGTGGCCGCGGGACTGAGGTCGTGGTGCTGTGCATCAGAGCGATGAAGAAGTTCGTGGTCGGAAAAAACGCGGCGGATATATTTGCTGAGTTCGCGGGCTTCTGGCGGGCGCTGACAAACGACTCGCAGATGAGATGGGTGGGTAATATTCACTCCTTCCACACATTCCTGTTTTAGCAAACTATTTGATCTAACTACATGATGCCAATTCTGTGGCGTCATTTTTTGTAGTTTTTGATTGCATAGTTATATTCTGGACAAGACGCCATTTGACGAACGATTCGGGGCAAAAACAAAACCTCATGCATCAATCAAAATCGATCGAAATACTAGTAGAATATATTCATGAACAAGATGCTGGTTACAATCCCTCTACATATCCGCCAGATTGGTCCAGAGAAGGGCGTGGCGCACCTCGCTGTAGCGGCCATCTTGAATTCCCTGTGGGACCTGTGGGCTCGAATTGAGAACAAACCGCTATGGAGGCTGCTGGTCGATATGACTCCAGAGGTTAGTAAAGATACACGTCATCCTGTGCGTGCCCATGTGACGTATGCATAAATACGGGTTCCTTGACCTTCTACTGTGCCACTGCTAAATCTGTGTGAGTAGCAATAATTAACTTCACTCCTTTAGGATGACAGTTATTAAATGTGTAACTGCAGTTTGTTTTGGGCAGGGTCAGCTAGCTGATTTGTAAGAATAAGTTTAAAATATAGTTGCTGATAGGTTTCGGGTTTATTGAAAGTTTCTCAAGATGTAAAATATAATATATTTCCAAAACCTGTACGATATGACCAAAACTATTTATCAATGGGAAATGATAAACAATCAATCAATTAATCATCATCAAAAATGTTATCCTCAAATTTAGTAATTCAAAATCAAAATTTCTTTATTACTGTAGATATTTACATATAGGTACTTAGCAAATTATTTTTTTTGCCTCTTCTCTACATTGGACCACTGTAGGAGAGAAGGGCGAAGCAACTCCCACAGATTATTTGTATTTTTTAATTCAGCGGCAAATAGAATATTTGCTTCTGTTTTTATGTCAGGTTATTTTTTTAATGTTCGTTTAAATACTACCCTTTATAAATTAACTGTTTTATAATGCCAAATCCTTTTTCACGTAATGTGTTAATCGCTCGCATATTAGCACGACCTCTGTATTGTTTGTCAACAGGAGCTGGTATCAACGATTGATTTCCGTTACATAACCGATGTGCTCACAAAAGACGAGGCTATCGAACTGTTGAGAGCCAAGAAGGCTGGCGTGCAAGAGAGAGTCAACACATTGTTAGACAAAGGCTATCCTGCTTACACTACACAAGTTGGTGAGAAACAGGATTTTACAGCCCTTGATCAACACAGCAATGGGAAGTCCCTTACAAAACATGAAATTTCTAGTATACTCAGTAGTTAACTCTTGTGATCGCCGGCCTTTTGACAGAAACGAAAAGCGAAAAGGCGAACACTTTCACTTGAAATGTAAATTTAGAGCTAGTTTTGCTTTAACTGGCTACCCTTTGTTAATCTTACTCGGCATTCCCAATACAGCTGGCAGCTATGTACAATTAATTATTACTTAGAATATTCCTCGGCTTTAAAGTAGGTTTCAGTTATTTCCGGAGGCATACGAGTCTTTTTAAAAAGTTAAGTTATAAATTGCCCCGATCTGCTTTCGTACTTGGTCCGAGCCCCGAAAATTTTACACGAATATATCCGATTTTATCCGAGTGTTTTTAAAAAAATATAGTGGACTGAATGTCCCACAGCGAACTATAATATCATAATCAAGGAATTCCCTATCGCTTGTCTAATCCAGCTTTCTCTCTGTATTCCAGGTTGGTTGGGCTATAGCGATGCGACGTTGAAGCAACTCTGCGACAAATACCTGAAGCTTGGCTTCACACACTTCAAGGTGAAGGTCGGCTCCAACTTTGGGGACGACTACAGAAGATGCAGCTTCGTGCGGAAACACATCGGCGATGATAAGTGCTTGGTAAGTGGGAGTGTGAAATGTCGGGGTTCAAATATGGTTTTGTACATAATAAAATTTGAAAACTTAAAAAAAACGACTTCAAGTTGAAGCCCTATTTCTTCGTCCCCGGTCGGGATGCGAATGAGGTCTGTGGAGATGAACAGTCTCATCAAAACTTTTGCAGCAAGGAACCACAAAACAAAATGTCATCTGGATCAATTTTGATACAATTTATATGGGACCACCGCTGAAGTATGACCTACCAATTAAAACAAGAATCTTCAAAATCATTCATAATTAGTTCAAAATCGTTCATAATTAGCGGAATAATCGCGTTACAAACATACAAAAAAAACATTGAGAACCTCCTTTTTGAAGTCGGTTGAAAATAATGGATTATTTTATCGGTAAATTAAAAAAATGGGGTAGATCGGCGCATTTGTCAAGTCCATGAGTATTTACCTACATGAAGTACCACGATTTCCTCCCTGGTGTGGGATTATCGTCACCTACATAAATATTATTCCTAACCCATTGAATTCCAAGAATAGCAAATTATTAAATCCGTATCATACGGCGACTTGTGATGTTGCGGTTAGTTCGACATAGGGTATCCTAGTGTGGGGCCATGTAATGATTAATAAGCAATTATTGGCTTATAATCCCTTAAGTATAATTATAATTTATTTATACTTAATTCCTTATTCGATCAGTTTATTCGCAGGGTGACATTTAATTAGCTGACTATCTATAGGGAATGATACTTATAGACTACATTCCACAAGAAACATATGGTTGCAAAAAAAGTTTTTTTTTTGTATCGCCCATATAGTAACTTGTAATCAGCTAATCGGGTCAATGTACTGAGAGACGTCAGTTGACATACAAAAATTAAGGAAATATTAAACTGGACATCAAAAATACTGATTTGCGCAGTAAATATACTGATTTTCACAGCAAATATCTGGGCAAAATACTGCGGTAGCTTAGGTGAAGGGTAAAGGGGGTGAGCGAAGCGAAGCCCCTTTATCCTTCGTATTAGGTTGTACATGTAAGAACAACAAAAATACTTAAAGCATAAAAAGTGATTTTGCTAATCCTTTTTTGCAGTGAAAATCTGTATTTTTGATGTGCGATTAAATACTAGCCTAAAAATAATAGAAAGACTCGGGATTTTGGTATCTGCAGATGGTGGACGCGAACCAGGCGTGGAGCGTGAACGAAGCGATCGAGTGGATGAAGCGCCTCGCGCCGCTCAAGCCGATGTGGATCGAGGAGCCGACTTCTCCGGACGACGTGCTGGGACATGCCGCCATCGCCAAAGCTTTGAAGTACGTATCTATACAGATGAGGCAATATTCTATGGGCAGCGATGAGCTAGAGCCCCCTGTCACGTTTAGAAGGAGAAGGTATGTCGACGGGAACCAGTAACCAGGAGATTTGCAATGAAAATCAGTATTATTGATGTGCAGTTTCATATTTACCGTTTTTTTTAAATGTCCAATTCCGTAGTCGACCGCACTACAGACGACTACGTATCGCGTCAGTGTGAGCGAGTCAGCGAGTGCAGATACCTAGCGACTGAGCGAGACAGCTGTGGGTACCTACTACGCTCGCAGTCTCAAAGCAGCTTTTCTCATCTGGCTGCAACCCTTGAGAAAACCGTTGCGATTGTGAGTCGAGTTTTTGTTACGTCCACTCGCCTCTGTTCCATTTCCAGGCCTTACGGCATCGGCGTGGCCACCGGGGAGATGTGCGCCAACCGGGTAATGTTCAAACAGTTCCTGCAAAGTGGCGGCATGCAGTTCTGCCAGATAGACTCGGCGAGGATCGGTGGCATCAACGAGATATTGGCTGTATATCTCATGGCCGAGAAACTTAAAGGTGAGGGGTCCATCACTACTAGAAGTGCATTTCGGATTACAATCCCCTTCGCCGTTAAGTTGGTAGCAATTGAACCAGTGTTGCTAGCTTTTGAAAAAAGTTACGAAAAACTCAATGTTCATGAGCGTTGCCGAATCTCATAGGAATTACGTTGTATTTAATTTACGTATTTAGTATTGCGACGAGTAAGCTACAACCTTAAATCTTGCTATCCTATTTTTTTAAAGCGAAGAATTATGGTCTGGCAACGGCATATTGCTTTTCCCCATTTTTTGTCAGTTATCAGAAATTTACTATAACGCTGTCCAGCAGATGAAAACGAGTTCGTCCCAACAAATAATATATATGTTATAGTCAAAACCAGTTTTTAGATATAACGCGTTTTCCCTAGTTAGAACTAGTTTTTACTTAATGCCTTTGTTAAAACTAGAATTAACTAAGGCTCAAAATAATATATAAATGGATATCAGGCAAAACTAGTTCTTACTAGACAAAACGCGATTTTTCCGAAGCGTGTCAGTTAAAACGGTTCCGACCGAGGTTAAAGTTCATCGTACTTTATTCTGATTGGTCGCGAAACGTCACCTGATTCGACGAGTGCGGGGGAATCCCTTTCCGAGCGCAGTCCGCGCGCTGTGCGCTCGCTCCGTTTAGTCTCGCCCACAGAGTACCTTGTTATATTTGTCATGGCAAAGTTAAATGAGGGAACGGGAGTTTTTAAACCGGTTATTAGCGATTCGCATCACGAAAAAAAGGGGACCACTTTTATACTATGACAAAAGAAACCAATGTTAATTTAGTGGACGAATTTGAACAAGCACAATTAGCTGTTCAGAAATCTAAGAAACAGTATAGGAGACTGAAGCGAAAGGTAATTAATACCCACCAAAAACATTCTGTAAAAAAACTAGCCAAGTCTCGATGGAGATGCTTGTTTATCTCTAAAAAGTAATGAAATCTAGACAAAGTCATGCCAAGTCTAAGGTTCCTTACTGCGATTTCTTTATTATTATAGTTAATGTTGTGTGACTTGGCCGTTGAACATTCTTTATACGTTAGTGGGTACAAGTCAATTTTGTTAACACGTATTGTTACATCTGTTTTAACTACCTATGTTATATCTGTTACTCTCAATGTCAATAAAAAATAAGTCATGGCAAAGTTATTTTTATTTAACATACTAATTTGCTTAAAATAGAATTCCTTTATATACCCTTAACGAGCAGCATAAAACGATCACGGAAGGCGCCTGCAGTCATTTTCTAGTATTTCATAACGTGTCGCTATCAGGAAACTTGCAGCTTGTAATTTATTATACTTAAATACGACGCAGTTCAAAATTGACGTGTACCCACTAACGTATAAAGAATGTTCAACGGCCAAGTCACACAACATTTACTAAAATAATAAAGAAATCGCAGTAAGGAACCTTAGACTTGGCATGACTTTGTCTAGATTTCATTACTTTTAGAGATAAACAAGCAGGTCCATCGAGACTTGGCTAGTTTTTTTACAGAATGTTTTTGGTGGGATTTCACTTCTTTTTGTAGAAACGTGGGCATATTGATTTATTTTATTAGATTTTCGGGAGATATCCGGGAGATATGAAAACGGTATACACCGAATCTATACCAAGATAAAACCAAGCTCTTGTGTTTTCTAATCAGGGTCACCAGGTACTCCAGATCTTCGATTAGTTTTTATAATTTTCCCTTTATGTGGCCCTTAAACCCTAACTCTGTACCAAATTTCAGCTCTCTAAGTTTATGGGAAGTACTATTTATATTCTGATGATCATGAGTGAGTGAGTGTCATAAATGCGAAACTTTGCTTTCGCTTAACAACTAAATGACCTACAGACTTGAAATTTTGGATTTTAAGTATGTGATTATAGCTTACTGGATGACGAAAATTTCTGCGTTCTGGTCTTATCCAGAGGTTCTCAAATAGGGGCCTGAAAATGCGGCGAATTGGTTCAAGTAAAGGATGGTACGGCAGTGTTTGCTTCGCGCTCGACTTGGCGGGGGCACTGCCGTGCCCCCCGATTTGTGGAATTCGAAAATTAGTGAATAGGAAGGAGCTCATTAAATACCACTTATATGTAGATAAATATTTTTGATATATTTGAAGCAGCTCATGAGGCTGTTGGTCATGGTGGTCGGGATAGACTTAAAAATGAAACTTCACGAAAATATGCGAACATAACTTTAGAAATAATAAATAATGTTCTCTCTATTTGCGAAACTTGTCAGCGTAAAAATAGAGAAGAAATAAAACCGGTCAAGTGCGAGTCTAAATCGCGCACGAAGGGTTCCGTACCACCGTTCAATGGAAGCGATGGTGTGGAGTGAATAGTTTGGATTTTACACAGCAAAATATTGTTTACAAAGTTATTGGTGCGGTTACTTTCACACTCCATGTACGTAACCAGGTGCATCCATAAGTTTGTATGTGGTATTGTTGTATGGGAGCCCCCTTAAATATTTATTTTATCCTGTTTTTTAGTATTTGTTGTTATAGCGGCAACAGAAATACATAATCTGTGAAAATTTCAACTCTCTAGCTAGCTAGGTTCTTGAGATACAGTTTGGTGACAGACGGACGGACGGACGGACGGACGGACTCCATGATCGACATGCGAACTCAAAAAGATCGGGGATTTAAGTTAATAATGTTGCAATAGGACCATACGTTGGCTGCACTGAAAAGTAAGAGTCATGGATGTCGCGTATCAGTTGACTTGACTGAAAATCAGAAATATGGATACAGCCAAAGTGACAAAATTATGTCAACACCCTCAGAGTTAACTTGGATGTTGACATAATTTTGACACTTTGGCTGTATCGATATTTCTGATTTGTTAAGAAGTGTAGATCTTTTTGAGTAGCTAACCTGCTCACATATATCTGATGCTGACTGTACTAGCCCTGCTTGACTTCAGTAATGCCTTCAACTGCGTCCATTTTGACATCCTTGTCGCATTATTGAGCTCTCAGAATGTGTCCTTCCATGCTGCTAACTGGTTCGACTAATACCTGAGAGGTCGTCAGCAACGAATTAAGTCTGAAGAGACGTAAACTCAATGGTGTGATCTTTCCACAGGATTGCCTTAAGGTGGTATTCTCCCACCTCTTCTATTTTCAGTCTTCATAAACTCCATCTCCGACGGCCTCTCTTTTTCGCATCATCTGTACGCAGATGATCTCCAAATTTATCGCCCCTTTTCACCCTGCGATGTAGCTTCATCTGTAGAGACACTGAATGCTGACCGAGAATATGAAAGACTGGGCCTCATCATACGGGCTGTTGGTGTACCCGACGACCAAATGACAAACCATGATTTGAGGAACCAGGCACACTCTTTCCTTATTAGCCCATTGTTCCTGTATCGTATAATGGCATCACAATAGAGTTTATTGTTAAAGCGAGAAACCTCGGGGTTATTTTTGACAACCAGCTGACTTGGTCCTCACATGTCAGCGAGGTCAGCAGACGGGTCTTTGCGTCCTTCCACTCCTTCAGGCGACTGCAATACTTCCTGCCGCGACAGACCAAAATCACTCTTGCACAGTCCCTTCTCCTGCCGCTAATCGACTATGCCGATGTCAGTTGGGCAAGCGCGAACGAAGATCTACTGAACAAACTCAAGATTATAAACTAACGGTTTTGACAATCTTACGGTGACACATATTCACAGCGTAACGCCTTTTCCCGTACGGGGTGGCAGAGGGACAGCTATTGCAGGCCATGTATCATGATTCATGATGATACAACATCATCATCTTCTCATTGCCCAGTGCCTGTATGCCCGCACGCCGGCGGCGTGGGTCTCTGCGAGATGGTGCAGCACCTGCAGTACTGGGACTGCGCGAGCCTGTCCGCCACCATGCAGGGCCGGCTGATCGAGTACGTGGACCAGCAGCACGAGCACTTCGCGGACCCCTGCGTGGTGGAGCACGCGAGGTATATGGCGCCTAAGGTACTACCATCATCTTGTTACAGGCTTTGCCAGTTTTCTTAGAGTTTGAGCGAGCAGTCATCTCACTCTCTCACCACACCTTACCGTGCGTGTCAGTCTTCATCTTGTTTCGCTTATAAAAGCAAAGGAGACCGACACATAGCTCTGTCCCTACTGTTGAGACACGCCAAATGCTGCTTCTAGGAATCGGAGGCAGTTGCTCACGTCCGAAGGAGATACTTGGAACCTACAGCCCTTCACGCCCTCCCGGGTAGTGCTAAGGAGCAATAAATCAACACTTGAGCTTCCAGGTTCCCGAAAGAGAACGTGTCCAAATACAGTGAAATATATAAAAACACGTGACATTGGCGAAATTAACCTAGCTGGTTAGACCGCCATTAATTAAGCAATTGAATTGAATAGAATGGCACTACTTTAAATGTTGACATAAACTGGGTCATTTTTCTATGGATTGGAGCAGATACTATAATACTATTTTGGAGTTAGTAAATAAGGAGATGCCCTTTTTGATAAATAGATCGGAAAGTATCGAGTCGGTTTGGGTTGCCTGGCCTAGCCTGGTGTCCACCGTTATGTAGCCTAATTTTTAGACCTAAGGAAGGCTTTGGGCCATACAATAGTCCATGGAAACATCATGTTTCTTCCCACGTACATTTATTTGCAGATGCCAGGCTACAGCACAGAGTTTCTACCGGGAACACTTGACAAGTTCGAGTACCCCAACGGGAGCGAATGGAAGCGGATGATCAAGGAGGGAATATTCCCTGAGCCGGACGAGGCCGAGCTTGCCAATGTTTGAGTTACTCCATACTAATCGGCAGTGTAAGTTACTGGCAAAAAGTTTTGCAAGCTTAGTGTTTCCTCGGATTTATCAACGATTAGAAAACCTAGCCTTGTTATGTTTATATTTGTGTGACGTCGCTGTTTCTGGTTCTCACAACACATGGTTCCTAGTGTGGGGCCAGAAGCAATGTATGTGACAGTATATAAATCTTTATATGTCATGTTTATATATACAGTAAAACAGTTTGTTCATAAATAAGTTGTATTCTTACCTAATTCAACATATTTTATAAACATTAACATAATCATACAGTCGTACGGTAAAACCTAACTACGAACTATTTTATCAGCCTGTACTAAGAACACTCAACTCAAGTCTGACAACGCCTCAAATATGTCACCGTAAGATGGTCAAAACCGTCAGTTGATCAACTAACGGCTTTTTTCTCGTAAGTTGGTCAACTATTGACAGATAGTAAACTGTAGCGTACTGCGTACTATATGACGCGGTATTTGATCAGCTAACGGATAAATCGTTAAATAGTAAACTGGTTTAAACTTGAATTGCAAACGAAATACCAGGGCAAACACTGCGGCAGCTTAGGTGGAGACTAGAGGGGGCGAGCGCAGCGAAGCCCCCGAATAGTCTTCGTGTTAGGTTGACATGTAAGAACAAAAGAAACGTAAATTCTAAAACCTGTCGGTCTGGTTTACTATCTCTCGATAGTTGGTCAACTACCGTGTTAGTTGATCAACTGACGGTTTTGACTATGTTCCAGTGACACACGTCAGAGCCAGTTTACACTATGTCAGACCGACAGTTTTGCCGGATCCGGTTAAACTGTCGTGTCCGACATATTGTGTAGTGGGTCCTACGCTTTTTTACTGAACGCAAACGCGCTTAATTTGGACTGTTTTGGCGTGTTTGTCACCGGCACCCCACTCTCGTCCTCTAACTTCCTCTTTCCATTCTCGCTCGGTTTACTATCGGCCTGTAGCGCCTTGAAGATCCTCACGCAGTGCCGCGTGAGCTCCGACGGCGTGAGGTCAGGACTGCGCGCCTCCAGTGTGACCTTGAGACGGGAGAACCACACGACGAAGGTCTCGCCGGCGATGGGTTTTAGGGGCTGCGGTGAAAGAGATCATTGAAAATGTGTGCACGCTCTATTCTTCTAATTTGTAAAGTGTCAGTATTTTTCATACCGTCTTAAAATATTCGAAGCGCTTAACTTAGTAGGTAATGATACCTCTCCATTATTATCCGGAGGGAGGTGTGCGTGTCTTATTGATAACTAACTATTCATGATATGGCGCGATCTTGCGCTCGGCAAAGTATGCACCTGGGCCTCAAGTCTTGTATGGAAGTCGAATAGCGATAGTGTATCGAGTGCTCCCAGGGGCGCACAATGCCGTGTCTGGGTTGTCGGCGGCGTATATTTTGTTTGGAGATTGACTGCTAATTTCGGCAATGAGCAATCGATACAGTATCGCTATTCGTGTTTTGGCAATCGGGCCTCTGTACTCATAATGACGGGTTTTCTGTTGCTTTGGTATGCACACGAGTAGCGCCGCTTTATCATGCCCAAAAAAAACCTGGGAGTCCAATTCGACCACTTCCCATTATGATAAGGTTCATAATGGCAAGTTCCCATTTAAACCAGTTCCCAATTCGCCAACTTCCCATTTCGACCGCTTCTCAATTCGACAACTTCCCAATTAGACCACTTCCCAGTTCGACAACTTCCCATTTCAACAACTTCGCTATTCGACAACTTCCCAATTCGACCACTTTTCAATTCAACAACATTTTACTTACATTTAACCCTTGTAACTCGTGGGCAGGTCCCAAGGAGACAAGGATTGGTCTGCATAAGCAATGGCTCCAGGATTGCGTCAGGTTTAAAGTAGTAAAAGGTTAAATGGGGCCTTTGACTCTATTGTTGTCGAATTTGGAAGTCGTCCAAGTAGGAACTAGTTAAAATGGGAACTTGTTATTATGAATCCTTGTCACACATAATTGAAACTTAAAAAATGTCGAACTGGGAAGTGGTCGAATCGAAATGGACCTAAAGATACAGGACTGTTCTGGTGTAGAAAAATATTCAAAACAGTTGCACACCCAAACAAGCAACAGTGTTACCGCGTGGGAATTGTTAACTTATTTTTCTAGCCAGTAGTACACTGTCACTCGCACGTAAGAATATTACCCCGCAAATCCGCATCAATAATATCAAATGTCGTTAGCATTGAGGTGTTTCGGTTAAGCCACTTTAGGCCGAGAAAGTGGAAGTGGAAGAAATACTCACGTCCATATTCTCTTCAAGGTCCGAGGTCGAGTGTACCTCGACCAATACTCTGTCGGTCAGACTCAGCGGGCTTTGCGCATTCTTCCCGGCCTCCTGCTGCTTCTTGAACGGATTCCGTGCGCCGCTCGGGGATGATTTTATTGGCTGAAATTAAAATATTACATTTATCACTCGTAGTGTTTTGCCAAAACTGTTCTTTACGCTCACAATCCACTTTAATTTCCTTTACTCTCACAATCCACTTTCCTTTCCTTTACTCTCACAATCCACTTTTCTTTCCTTACTCTCACAATCCACTTTCTTTTCCTATATGGGTTTGCTGATAGAAATCTCTTTTATAGAGATAAGCGCGCCTCTTGTACAAATATCTTTCTTCGTCTCTGTCTCTGTATGTATGTTTTTGTGCTTTTATTTTTGTTTTTTTATTCAATAATTCTAGGAAACTTCAGCTTTTAAATCCCACGGAATGTTTGAGGCATCGCGGTTTTGAATCTCATGCCATGGTAATAAAATTCAAAACCGATAACGAGAAAATCATCATCATCTTCAGATGCCCGTGGGGTGGGCGTTAACCGGATAAAACATTTGTTGAATCCTTCTGTTAGCATCCTCCATCCATTAAGGCTCGGCATCCCGAAGCGAAACTTGGAAATTCTCACCGATCTACAGGGTTATTTTTGGATCCCCAGCCAAATTTTTTCACGTCATAGCATTGCAAGAGTACAATCAATTTATGAAATAAAAAACGATATTTTTTTACATTTTTTCGGCAACTTGTACTAACATAAATTAAAATTATGCTCACTTACTCTTGTGTGCGTACCGCCCATTATTACTATTCTCGGACCTTCACGGCACGTGGCGTGTTGAGCGCAATTCTAGCAGGATTTTATGTTTTTTTTTACCCTTTTTTTTATTTCTTTCCATAAATCATATTTACTTTTGGCTAGGTGCCTAAAATATCCTTGTTTAGAGGACTTACAGAGCAATATAACATAATAATTTTTGGAACGATTAAATTAATGTAAGTATTTAATCGCACATCCAAAATACTGCAAAAAAGGATCAACGAAAACACTTTTTATGTTTTAAATATTTAATGAGTACTTAAGTTTATGTTTTAAGTATTTTTTGTTGTTCTTACATGTTGAACCTTACACGAAAGAACCTTCACCTAAGCTACCGCAATATTTTTCCCTTATTGCTATATTTGCTGTGAAAATCAGTATTTTGATGTGTAGTTTAATATTTCCCTTAAATAAATAACAAGTACATAAATTAAAATATTTGTAAAAAAAATATCACTCCACTGCTCGGAAAAGTGGTGAAAGATGGTCATTATTGGGGCCGCAGAACAATTAGTAGTTTAACCGGCGCAACAAAAACATTTCTGGCCAGTTTGAACAGGAGGACAGAAAAAACATTATTGGCTTGTTGGCTTGTTCTGCTACAAGTTAACAGATGGCGCTTCATTCCGTTTCGGTTTTTACCGACATAGCGTGCGTCATGTCATCGCGTCTGACTTGCTGTCAATTGCGGTAGATGGCGGACCAAAGAGTTTCGTTAATCTGGTGGCAGAATTCGCCAGGCGGAGCAAAGGGGCAGAGTTCCAAACCTAATTTATCTAATGATGTATTTGCTGTGAAATTAATATTATTTATAGTTTCTAGTAAAAAAGAAGGTTGTCCGAGGAAACTCCTATAGTCCCGTAGTAAATCTGAAGCTGTTAAACCAATATGTGTATGTAACCAAATCCAGCTTAATAAACGTGTACAAGGTGCCGGACTTCCTCCGACCTCGAGACTGGCTAATCAAAATCGACCTTTCAGACGCATATTTTCATATACCAGCTGCCCACCCTTTCTTCGGGTCATTTATGCACGAATATTGTGGCAAATGACTTGCCTACCCTTCGGCTTGGCAACAGCCCCAAAGGTCTTTGCCAGTATTACGAATTGTGTCGCGCAGACTCTAATAAATCATTGCCCCGGCTTGCGACTGATTGTCTACCTCGACGATTTTTAATAGATCCTCAGTGTCCACAGAAGCTAAAAGAGTACACTTCTATTGTGATGAGAACCCTGCAAAGTCTCGGGTGGATAGTAAACTTCAATAAGTCTATTTTGACGCCTCAGAAATCCATAGAATACCTCGGTGTTATTTGGAACCCGTGGAAGAACGAAACGAGGCTTCCCCAGAAGAAGCTAAAAGTTCTGAGGTGCAAAACCCAGAAGATGTCGACCTCGGACAAAGTTAGTCTGAAACAAATTTAAAGTTTGTTGGGTTCATGGATTTCGCTTTGTGGTTCCACGGGGTCGCTTGAACTCAGTGAGTTCAACTCACGCGCCCTATTGTCACTAGGCCACCAGCTAATGAGATCAGAACTACGTCACCGATCGCTTGTCGAGGTCAAGTCTCAGCGGAATGGCATCTGCAGAACAACGGACCCTGGGAAGTGTTTCGGAGATGGGGAATCCCAGAAATCCCAGGAACATTAGTCTAGACTTGATGGACCCCAAGCAGTGGCCTTCAGGGTTTACATTATAATAGCCCCTGATTGTAAAAAGGTATGCTGGAGACCAGACCTAGAAGCCCGAGCCCTGGACCCTCCTCTACAGGTGAGAGGCCTGGATCAAGTTTTGATAGACACACAGACAAACTTACCACCACCGCAAGTGCATCAAATGCACTTACAAGCGTGGAGAATTCAGGATGGTCCTCAATACTAGACGCCTGGGATTAGAACCAATTTGGAGTCCTGGATAGGAGAGAGAGAGAGAGCTGGAGAAATTCAAGTACGAGTTCGTATAAACCATCTTGGAACCGATGGGCGAATCGGTCAAGGGAAGATGAGGTTAACATGTACCAGCCGCAGCCTTAGGACGTTGCCCGTTTTTTAACAGATCTTCATCTAAAGTACAATCATGCCTATTGTACTATTTGTCTGCACACGTTTGTTGTGTCAACATTTTGTCGATCGATTCTAGGTAACCCGCTAAGTTCACATATAATAATAAGACAGAATTTGACAACAGCCACCCAAACATAAGCCACCAATCTGGGATGTTAAGGTGTTAAAGGTCCCACGTCAAACGCTCCGCATAGTTTTTCGCTTTTTGAAGTATCTAAAAGAATAGCTATTATTTTGCTATTATGTTCGGGACGTTAAGATTGATTACGTTTATACGTTTACGAATCCCTGCTGACACTCATTATCAACAATCAATAGTATAAAGAAAAAATGCTTTATTATTACTATTTTGCGTATCTTGAAATTTATAAAAGCCTGTTTTGGCCTACTGCAGCGCTTTACGCTAATGGATGGAGGATCTCAGATGCGAAGTACGACGAATTAATGCATCTTCGTTTATTGTATGATGATGTCACTTGAATTTGTCATGTCCTCCTTAAGGAACGCGTCATCATTTATCATTATCACCAATCAGCCCATATTTATGCGCTGCTGGGAACACGTAGTTATCATATTACCATTGTAAGGAACGATGACTGCAATAATTAACATAATGTTTTGCTGATATATTAGAGTAATTTGTTGATCGTTAGTTTTGCACTAGCCAGTATATAGGTACACCTACGTTGGAAAAGAACGTGGTCTAATCTGAGTAGTTCTTGAATTACCCAATTGGGAAGCGCCACTTCTGTCTGTCTCTTGTCTACACATAGGTCTGTCAAACTGTGATTGACCTATCGCCACTTTTAGATTTTTATTACAACACCAAAAGAAACCAATCAACAATAACATGACCGCCGTAGCTGGTAAGCTGGAGGTTCAAGACCGGAGTAGATGGCGTAGGGCATATACAGTAGTGGGTGATTTGATTGATGTGTGAGCAACAGTCCCCCGCCCCCCCGCCACTCACCGCAGGTCTGATGGGAGTGAAAGCGTCGCTCTTGCGCTCCTTTCCCTTCTGCGGTATGATGAGGCTGGTGTTGAGGTCGTCAGCGCTCGTGACGTCATATGTTTCTTGTGTGTCGAGCTCGTGGAAGAGAGAGTTCTGAGCTATGTTCAGCTGGTGGAGAAAATTGGAAAATTATTACCAGGCCACATCCGGATTATCGTTTTGTACAATGTATGAAGAAACTTTTACACCTACAGGTTTGGGCTTAGATACAGTGATTTAACTTCATGTTGTCTTATTATTCTATTAACATAGTATTTACATTTTAGATTTTTATGTTTGTGTACAGAATTTAGGAACCAACTTCGCGATATCACGGCGCCAATCTCCATCGGTACTAAATTACGAAAATCAAGTGTATTAGAACCAGCGGCAGTCTATTACGAAATTAAGTGTATAATCGAGGTATAATCAGCACATCATACATCATATACACACAGGCGCATACATATTTCATTTATACCGATGTGTATTTGACTTCTAGCGAAAGGCGGTAGCCGAATCTGTCCTGTTATAGCTTATCGGAGTCCCGCTTCCATGTCTCCGCCAGGATGGTGAGTTTCTCATCAAGTTGCATAGTTCAGTCGCGACGCGTACTTGGCACTAGCTGGAGGAGTCCAGTCTGTCATACCTTATCGGAGTCTCGCTTCCAGATCTCCGCCAGGATGGTGGGTTTCTCATCAAGGTGCATACGTTCAGTCGCGACGCGTACTTGGCTCTAGCTGGAGGAGTCCAGTCTGTCATACCTTATCGGAGTCTCGCTTCCAGGTCTCAGCCAAGGTGGTGAGTTTCTCATCAAGGTGCATACGTCCGTCCAGTCGCGACGCGTACTTGGCTCTAGCTGGAGGAGTCCAGTCTGTCATATCTTATCGGAGTCTCGCTTCCAGGTCTCAGCCAAGGTGGTGAGTTTCTCATCAAGGTGCATACGTTCAGTCGCGACGCGTACTTCGCTCTAGCTGGAGGAGTGCAGTCTGTCATACCTTATCGGAGTCTCGCTTCCAGGTCTCAGCCAAGGTGGTGAGTTTCTCATCAAGGTGCATACGTTCAGTCGCGACGCGTACTTCGCTCTAGCTGGAGGAGTGCAGTCTGTCATACCTTATCGGAGTCTCGCTTCCAGGTCTCCGCCAGGATGGTGAGTTTCTCATCAAGGTGCATACGTTCAGTCGCGACGCGTACTTGGCTCTAGCTGGAGGAGTGCAGTCTGTCATACCTTATCGGAGTCTCGCTTCCAGATCTCCGCCAGGATGGTGAGTTTCTCATCAAGGTGCATACGTTCAGTCGCGACGCGTACTTGGCTCTAGCTGGAGGAGTCCAGTCTGTCATACCTTATCGGAGTCTCGCTTCCAGGTCTCAGCCAAGGTGGTGAGTTTCTCATCAAGGTGCATACGTCCGTCCAGTCGCGACGCGTACTTGGCTCTAGCTGGAGGAGTCCAGTCTGTCATACCTTATCGGAGTCTCGCTTCCAGGTCTCAGCCAAGGTGGTGAGTTTCTCATCAAGGTGCATACGTCCGTCCAGTCGCGACGCGTACTTGGCTCTAGCTGGAGGAGTCCAGTCTGTCATACCTTATCGGAGTCTCGCTTCCAGGTCTCCGCCAGGATGATGAGTTTCTCATCAAGGTGCATACGTTCAGTCGCGACGCGTACTTGGCTCTAGCAGGAGGATTCCAGTCTGTCATACCTTATCGGAGTCTCGCTTCCAGGTCTCAGTCAAGGTGGTGAGTTTCTCATCAAGGTGCATACGTCCGTCCAGTCGCGACGCGTACTTGGCTCTAGCTGTAGGAGTCCAGTCTGTCATACCTTATCGGAGTCTCGCTTCCAGGTGTCAGCCAAGGTGATGAGTTTCTCATCAAGGTGCATACGTCCGTCCAGTCGCGACAAGTACTTGGCTCTAGCTGGAGGAGTCCAGTCTGTCATACCTTATCGGAGTCTCGCTTCCAGATCTCCGCCAGGATGGTGGTTTCTCATCAAGGTGCATACGTTCAGTCGCGACGCGTACTTGGCTCTAGCTGGAGGAGTCCAGTCTGTCATACCTTATCGGAGTCTCGCTTCCAGGTCTCAGCCAAGGTGGTGAGTTTCTCATCAAGGTGCATACGTCCGTCCAGTCGCGACGCGTACTTAGCTCTAGCTGGAGGAGTGCAGTCTGTCATACCTTATCGGAGTCTCGCTTCCAGGTCTCCGCCAGGATGGTGAGTTTCTAATCAAGGTGCATACGTTCAGTCGCGACGCGTACTTGGCTCTAGCTGGAGGAGTCCAGTCTGTCATACCTTATCGGAGTCTCGCTTCCAGGTCTCCGCCAGGATGGTGAGTTTCTCATCAAGGTGCATACGTCCGTCCAGTCGCGACGCGTACTTGGCTCTAGCTGGAGGAATCCAGTCTGTCATACCTTATCGGAGTCTCGCTTCCAGGTCTCAGCCAAGGTGGTGAGTTTCTCATCAAGGTGCATACGTCCGTCCAGTCGCGACGCGTACTTGGCTCTAGCTGGAGGAGTCCAGTCTGTCATACCTTATCGGAGTCTCGCTTCCAGGTCTCCGCCAGGATGGTGAGTTTCTCATCAAGGTGCATACGTTCAGTCGCGACGCGTACTTGGCTCTAGCTGGAGGAGTGCAGTCTGTCATACCTTATCGGAGTCTCGCTTCCAGATCTCCGCCAGGATGGTGGGTTTCTCATCAAGGTGCATACGTTCAGTCGCGACGCGTACTTGGCTCTAGCTGGAGGAGTCCAGTCTGTCATACCTTATCGGAGTCTCGCTTCCAGGTCTCAGCCAAGGTGGTGAGTTTCTCATCAAGGTGCATACGTCCGTCCAGTCGCGACGCGTACTTGGCTCTAGCTGTAGGAGTCCAGTCTGTCATACCTTATCGGAGTCTCGCTTCCAGGTGTCAGCCAAGGTGATGAGTTTCTCATCAAGGTGCATACGTCCGTCCAGTCGCGACAAGTACTTGGCTCTAGCTGGAGGAGTCCAGTCTGTCATACCTTATCGGAGTCTCGCTTCCAGATCTCCGCCAGGATGGTGAGTTTCTCATCAAGGTGCATACGTTCAGTCGCGACGCGTACTTGGCTCTAGCTGGAGGAGTCCAGTCTGACATACCTTATCGGAGTCTCGCTTCCAGGTCTCAGCCAAGGTGGTGAGTTTCTCATCAAGGTGCATACGTCCGTCCAGTCGCGACGCGTACTTAGCTCTAGCTGGAGGAGTGCAGTCTGTCATACCTTATCGGAGTCTCGCTTCCAGGTCTCCGCCAGGATGGTGAGTTTCTAATCAAGGTGCATACGTTCAGTCGCGACGCGTACTTGGCTCTAGCTGGAGGAGTCCAGTCTGTCATACCTTATCGGAGTCTCGCTTCCAGGTCTCCGCCAGGATGGTGAGTTTCTCATCAAGGTGCATACGTCCGTCCAGTCGCGACGCGTACTTGGCTCTAGCTGGAGGAGTCCAGTCTGTCATACCTTATCGGAGTCTCGATTCCAGGTCTCAGCCAAGGTGGTGAGTTTCTCATCAAGGTGCATACGTCCGTCCAGTCGCGACGCGTACTTGGCTCTAGCTGGAGGAGTCCAGTCTGTCATACCTTATCGGAGTCTCGCTTCCAGGTCTGAGCCAAGGTGGTGAGTTTCTCATCAAGGTGCATACGTCCGTTCAGTCGCGACGCGTACTTGGCTCTGGCTGGAGGAGTGCAGTCTGTCATACCTTACCGGAGTCTCGCTTCCAGGTCTCCGCCAGGATGGTGAGTTTCTAATCAAGGTGCATACGTTCAGTCGCGACGCGTACTTGGCTCTAGCTGGATGAGTCCAGTCTGTCATACCTTATCGGAGTCTCGCTTCCAGGACTAAGCCAAGGTGGTGAGTTACTCAGCGAGGTGCATACATCCCGGTCGTGACGCATACTTGGCTCTGGCTGGAGGAGTCCAGTCTGTCATACCTCATCGGAGTCTCGCTCCCATGTCTCGGCCAGGATGGGAGTTCCCAGCGAGGTGCCTACGTCGCAGTCGCGACGCGTACTTGTGCTTGCGCGAGTTGTCTGTCGTCTGTCATACCTTATCGAAGTCTTGCTCCCATGTCTCGGCCAGGGTGGTGAGTTCCTCAGCGAGATGCATACGTCCCAGTCCCAGTCGCCACGCGTACTTGTGCTAGCGCGAGTAATCTGTCGTCTTTCTCTCATAGCTTAATGTTGTCTCGCTTCCAGGTCTTTGCCAGGGTGGTCAGTTTTTCGGCGAGGTGCTTACGCCCCAGTCGGACGCGTACTTGGCTCTAGCTGGAGGAGTCCTTCGTCTGTCACCTTATCGGAGTCTCGCTCCCAGGTCTCGGCCAGGGTGGTGAGTTTCTCAGCGAGGTGCACACGCCCCAGTCGCGACGCGTACTTGGCCGCCAGCGGGAGAAGTCTGTCGTCTTTCAGCAGCTCCATCAGCTCTAGCGCGCGCGGCTCCACCTCGCTGCGGCAGGCGAGCTGGAATCGTAATGTCGAATTCGTAATAATGTAAAAAATCACCGATTTTTTCCCAACGAAGTGTTCCATACCAACGTACAAGAAAACTTTAGCACTAAATAAAACAAAAAGAAAATTATATTTTATATTATGTCCGAACGTGGATGGCCGAGAAGATGGCAGAGATCATTTAGCATACCCACATCCTGATAGTGAGACTACAAGCGAAGATATCCGAAACACAATCGACGCGGGCTGCGGGCCGATTCGCTTAGTACGTGAGGTGGCCTCTACTCAACAGTGGGTTGGATGACAGACGATTAAGATGACTCACCGCAAACAACTTGAGCGCAGTTTCCCTCGCAGCTTTGACGTCCACCTCGGCGGCGGTGTGCGCCCAGCGAACCAGCTGCTCTTCGTACTGACCCTTCTCTGAGTCCAGTTCGCAGACGGGTATCTGAACATAAACATTTATATATAAAGGCATACATTGCTTCTGACCCCACACTAGAATACCGTGTCACACTTATAACGTTGTCACTTTTATTACAATAAACTTTGTTAAACTAAGTTAGGTAACTATCAAACTGATAATAATCAAGTAGATTGTAAATGTGTGATAGTGTTTATTTCAAAAGACTAGTCATTGTGGAAGATAGGAATCTCCTGATACTGGTATTATAATACTTAAAAGGAGATCCCATGTCTGTTAAACCTAAATTCTTATTATGAAATAAACAATTTTGTATTTGTATATGTGTTGAGGGAACCAGAAACAGCGACGTCAGACACATACAAACACAAGCCCTGCCTATTTATTTATTTCTCTTCAGCCGGGTTTCGAACACGGGACCTTTCGCTTGGGAGACAAGAGCCTCGAACTGAAACGCGACAAAGGTCGTCTAGTGAGACAAACATACTCTCAATTTAATTATACGTCGCGCGTACAAGTCGTTTATATTTACGGCGTAGTATTACATCCAGAGCGAATCGAATCGTAGTAGAATCCTTCGCCGTTGCCCGAGATTTGTTTTGTTACTTAAGTGTTACTTTTCACGCTAAGCAGACTGCTCACTCAACACCAGAGTTTGTTTATAAGACCAGACTACATACTAAATGAGTGTGAATTGTATTGACCCGTACCTGTATTGGTAGTTCTGCAATGATAGGCTTCGGCGCTGTCAGTGGGAACGAAGCGCCTCTGCATAATATACCACGAACCGATTGACTTGACTCACTGATCTGTAAACATTATATATTCCACTCAACGGTCTACTTCACCTATACAAATATGGTTTGCTTAAAGTAATCTCTTGTTCGCCTTTGAACATTGTTTATCAATTTATTTATTTATAGTGTGTTAATAATTCATAATTATTTATTGAACACAGTTATTTAAAATTATACGATAAGAGAAAACATATGTACAAAGGCGAGCTTATCTCTACAAAGAGATTTCTTCCAGCAAAGCAAGGCATGACAGGATTTTTTTATCAAGAAAGGGTAGGCAGTGCACAATATCTAAACAATAATAAAATACATATAAGTAAATAAATATCGAAATTTGCGAAATTGAGAAACATGGTCGAATTTGCGCAGCCCGAAGATAAACCGAATCCCGAGATTTTGAAGTCGTTCGAGTTATGTTTGCATACTACAAAAATCGGCATTGTAATTTATGCATGTCACTGAGAGAAGTTCTAGTGTTTTATTTGCAGTATGTTTAAAATGGTGAAATAAAGAGCATGACGAGTAGGAGTGCGATATTTAAACAACATAATTTACTTTATGGTTAAAACCACTGTTTAACACGTAGTGTCCATGACTGCGTTTTATACACTTTCATTGAGTGCCCCGGGCGCAAATACACGTTTCATACAAAATGTCTTGATTTTCTCGAGTGCCACACGACACACATTAGCGTTTGTTTTTTCTGAACAGCCCATTGTTCTCAGGGTGCCTATCGTTTTCTCCTAACGCAAAAGTGTGTCGATGGATATACGCGAATATCTATGTAGGCACTAAGTCGTTTGAGGCACTTTGTTACGGTATTTTAAGACGCGTTATTGCGTTATTGGCACTTAAGTGATGCAATTGTAAGTAATTGACCATGTTTTTTCAATTGAGGGAGTAGGCCAAAACAGCCTTTTGTAAATTTTAATTTACGCAAAATACGTCTATTAAAGCAGTTGTTCATTCATAATAACTTGTTGATCATGACTGTCAGCAGGCATTCATGAATGAATAAACGTAATTTGATTGTTTTTGCTCGATAGAAAAGTCCTCCAAAATTATCACAAAATCTGTTTTTCACAATATATTGTTACAATTTCACACCGGATTTGAATATCTGTACTTTTTATTCGTGTGATCGTTACAAAAAATATTAAGTTATGTTGCTCTATTAGTCCTCTACAGATCTTTGAAGAGCCTTTTTTAACATTTCAAACCTATTCCTCAAAAACTAAGCTCATGGTGAAATCCTAAGTTGTGCCGTCGAGGTGCCAAGCCTACGTCAACTTACCGAAACAATAAACCACGAATCCGAGGCACCTTTAGAGTGGTTGTTGGTGTCGCACACACACATCCACACGCCGCTGGCCACGTCGTACAGCCGCAGCATGCCTGTGTTGTCGAACGCACACGGAGAGCCCACGTCCGTGGTGCCCAGCCAGGACAGCTTCGACCCGGGGGTCAGAGGGAGAGGGACGGACTTGCATCGCACTTGGCGGCCTGCAAACAAATGAAGACAAGTTCATGAACTGAACACCCATGTCCTGTACAGTGCAGTGACATCTGTATAGGTTTGATATTATTTTATATGAATACGCGGAACCCATACATTTAAATTATAACTAGGCAAAGGAAAAAGCGAGTTCCTTTGCCAGTAAAGGACTTACAATATAAGGATATTCTATGATGACGATGTTTGTGCAAACCAATGTTGCCATTTTTCTCAAAAACTACAAATCCGATTTTGATGCGGTTTTCAGTGATGGGTTCAAGTTTGATTGTAGCATGTTCTTAGATAGGTGTTACGGTGACAACTCACCAGGGGGCGCTGCAGTATACATTTATTTGTGCAAAATCACAACGACTCCGATTTTCATGCCGTTTTTCAGTAATGAGTTAGGGTTTGATTGGTGCATGTTCTTAGATATGTGTTACGATGACAACTCACCAGGGGGCGCTGCGGTAAACATTTGTTTGTGCAAAACTAAAACTATTCGTTTGTTTCTGATGCGGTTTTCATTTTTTTTTGTAATGGGTTTGTGGTTGATAAGTGAGGATTCATAAATAGGTGTTACGGTAGGAACTCACTAGGGGGCACTGCAGTGATATTGTTTATATTAGCTACTAAATATTAAAGAAATTCGATAGAACTTTCTTGATAACATTACAGTGAGGCCTCACTTGTGTTGCGTCGCGTCGTCGATTTTCCATACTTTTGACAGTGGCATGTCACTGTCAAATATTTGGAAAGTTTTCTTTGATCTTTGATCTAGATCGGTAATTACTACGCCGTCTAAAGATCGTACTATACTAAGCGCCACATATGCTTGTCCTTCGGCGAATGTTTTTGGTCCAAGATATATAACTGCCTTATAGACTGTAGTGCCCTGTAGTTTATGCACGACCGTCGATTCGATTGCTCTCTAAAAAAATTGAAATAAAAAAACGGAATTAAAATTTTTGAAAAAACCCACGACGGTTAAAACTTTGTTGAAAAAGGATAAAATAATTTTGAAACCCCCGACCCAAAGAATTTATGCTATAAACTTAATAGAAAAACCAAGAAAATCCGTCAGGGGCTGCTATCTCTATTTTAAATATAGACAAATAATCAAGTTACTATAAACATGCCAAACTAGTGCATTTAATAGCAGCATGAATATTGAATTTTGAAATTACACAGATTCTAAATTATTAATCATAAAATTAGAAAAAAACGTAATAAATAATAAAGGTACCTTTTTATCTTTAAGGTCCAACACAAAAAAATATATATATCCAAGTGTAGTGGCGTCGGGGGACCGCTAACTGTAAAAACAAATAAATATTAGCTACATAAAAACTACCAGTACATATAAGAAAAGTGTCAAATAATGAAATCTAAATGCGTAATGTAATGTAAAGCGCTGAGTCTCTATTTGTTTGCGCTGCATAAGCGCATAGAAACTTGCAAACTTCGACCTTTTATGAATATTCACCAAGTTTCAGAACGTTCCCGGAAGTAGTCTTAGATTATGAGTACTTTAGTTGGCAACCGTGTGAAATGATTGGAACTGACATTGAGACAGCCAAATCAGATCAAAATAAATAAAATACCAAGCCATGTCGCCATTTTGGGCAGGCGACCGGCCGCAGACTTACATTTTATGTTTGTCAATATTTATTTATTGTGAAGTAATTACTGTGTTTTGTAATAAAATAATACATCTTATCGCTGGATAAATTATAAGTGGTGATGTGAAAAATGGAAAATAGTGTAAGTTTTGTGTTTGGCCCGTAAGAACGAAATATAATTAGAGGTGTCAGTGTCAAATAATGGATTCTGCAAACAATCGATGAAAAGCCTTATCAACTTTATTATCACATGTGAGTACTATACATCACAAGATAGGTAATTTCATAAACTTTATTATGGTACATAACATGTTAGGAAACTAATAAAGTAACCTAACAAACTTATCAAATTCCTAACGCAAGTCGATTGAAAGTTTATTTTCGCCAGAACCTTGGACGCGTTAGGGTCCACGAGATTCGCTGTACAGGGACATTCCAGAGGTTAAATATCTCGCATAGCAGGCACAACCGTCGACGACGTCTGCCCTCACGCGTCTGCCCGTTTGGGTAGGCGTACTTTGTGATGCCCCCGCTCCGCGCGTCCCACACCGCGGACCGTGGACCAACGCCCCACCACCCGTTGTGATTTAATTTGATCGGACTTGAAGCGCGACTTGGTTTGTTTCATTAAACGCTCACTAATGAACCATATGAAAAACATAATGGATCGTTTGTTTCATTAAACGCTCACTAATCAACCATATGAAAGACATAATGGATCGTTTGTTTCATTAAACGCTCACTAATCAACCATATGAAAGACATAATGGATCGTTTGTTTCATTAAACGCTCACTAATCAACCATATGAAAGACATAATGGATAGGTACCTCGGAAGATAGGTAAGAACAATTTAAAAAGCTGTTCGCTTGATTCTCGCGGTCCCTCGATGCCACTACCACGCCAGGTTCACTTCAAACAAATCAGCGACAACAGCCGCACACACACAGCTATATTGCATTCCGTATAAGCACAAGCCACCGCACGCATACATTGCCAAGTTTCGGGTTGTTTCGGGTGGTACGAGACGAGGCTATGCAATGCATGCGACGAGTCAACGTCATTCGTCCGGGCGGCACGTGTTAACTTGTTTGTGTGATTTGCGCGCAGATTATTATTTATTATTTTCATGCAAGATGACTAAATATTATTATATTTATATTTATATATATTATATTTAATAAAGAAATAATAACTTTTTATAATGATTTTTAATAAAGAACGGGATGTTTCAGTTCGCGTATTCTAAAAAGATCAGGCCTGAAGCGCGCCGGGAGCGAGTTTCGCATTATGCAGTCGCGTTAAAGTCGCTTTTTTCACGTTTGCCTAACTTCAGACATGATCTTTTTACAATACGCGAAGTATACCCCCTCCAAGCGGCACTCAGAGGCAGAATACGGGGCATCACCTGTAAGTAGGTACTTGTTTTACCGCGCAGCGAGCGACGAGCGACGACGCAACAAATCCGCACCGCAACCCGCGGCGCTAAGCGACAACCGTAGCCGTTTGAGCAAGAGTAGGTAGTTATCATGCGAACAGGGGCCGAGTGAACTTACTATTTCTTATTTATACTATGCCACTACGGTTGGATAAAAATTACATTTTTGTGTTAAACCTTAAAGATAAATAGGTACCTTTATTAATTATTACGTTTTTTTTCTAATTTTATGATTAATAATTTAGTCTGTGTAATTTCAAAATTGAATTTTCCTGCTGCTATTAAATGCACTAGTTTGGCATATGTATAGTAACTTGATTATTTGTCTAGATTTAAAATAGATATAGCAGCCCCTGACGGATTTTCTTGGTTTTTCTATTAAGTTTAGCATAAATTCTTTGAGTCGGGGATTTCAAAATTATTTTATCCTTATTCAACTACGTTTTAACCGTCGTGGGTTTTTTCAAATTTTTTTTTTTTTTTTCAAAATGGCAATGGAAGACATGGGACATGTAGGCAATGAAAGATTTGGTACGTAGACTACCGATGTACTTTATAAAGTACATTGATAGATATTTTCTCATATTTATGTTTGCTCTAGCTTTGACGGAGGCTTTACATGATTCTGAGTTTGACTTTTCGGGTGACGAGTCAGATGAAGATCCAGAGTTTGTGGCACCAGAACTTACCCAAAGAGCCAATGATTATAAATAAGTGATTCAAGCAGTTCAGATGAAGAAGTAGTTTTTATGTAGCTACTATTTATTTGTTTTTACAGTTAGCGGTCCCCCGACGCCACTACACTTGGATAAATATATTTTTTTGTGTTAAACCTTAAAGATAAATAGGTACCTTTATTAATTATTACGTTTTTTTTCTAATTTTATGATTAATAATTTAGTCTGTGTAATTTCAAAATTGAATTTTCCTGCTGCTATTAAATGCACTAGTTTGGCATATTTATAGTAACTTGATTATTTGTCTAGATTTAAAATAGATATAGCAGCCCCTGACGGATTTTCTTGGTTTTTCTATTAAGTTTATAGCATAAATTCTTTGAGTCGGGGGTTTCAAAATTATTTTATCCTTATTCAACTACGTTTTAACCGTCGTGGGTTTTTGCAAAATTTTTTTTTTTCAAAATGGCAATGGAAGACATGAGACATGTAGGCAATGAAAGATTTGGTACGTAGACTACCGATGTACTTTATAAAGTACATTGATAGATATTTTCTCATATTTATGTTTGCTCTAGCTTTGACGGAGGCTTTACATGATTCTGAGTTTGACTTTTCGGGTGACGAGTCAGATGAAGATCCAGAGTTTGTGGCACCAGAACTTACCCAAAGAGCCAATGATTATAAATAAGTGATTCAAGCAGTTCAGATGAAGAAGAAAACAGCTGTTCAGTTCCTTCGTTTTCCAGTAGTATCCCTTATCGCATCGGCATCATCACGGTCTCGCTCAAGAGGGGACGGCAGAAGTGTTTCTTCTATTCTACGATTCGATACATCGACGATGAAATTTAAAAAACTATCGTCAACTGTACGAACAGAACCCATATCTTGGAGACAGGAAAATCCATGGGGCTGACTTTGAGAGAACTTAAAATATAAAGAGAAATAACAATGATAATGTCAGCACTGCCGTATCCACAAATGGATATGTACTGGTCAGAAAATTTGAAAGTTCCCCTAGTTGCAATGACTATAACAAGAAACAGATTTTTCTTTATCACACAACGGCTGCAGAGTGTATATGATGCTGAAGTAACAGCAGCACAGAAGGTTTATTTTTGCTGCGAGTGCTTGTTTGAGTCCCGAGTGAGTGAGTGAAGGATTTCATATTTGAATCACTCGCTACGCTCGTGATTCTATGTTAGAATCCTGAGTGAACGAGGGACTTAAAGGCACGAGATGCAAATAACTTTGATCTCGTGTTGCACATACAACTTTTCATCTCAGCAATGAGAACATACCAAATAAGAGAGCTAAATACTACAACATTGAAAGTGTAACTATTATAAAAACAAATAATCCGACTGCTTTTTCCATCTTTCAGTTCTTTATTTATGAAACCCTTTATTTTGATACCACACTCGACTGGTTTAAAATAAATAATTAACACATGTCAAGCCCGCAAAAAAAGTCATTTTTCTGTTTTTGATTTTGATAAAACCAGTGTCACTCTCACAATTGAGACGAATCTAACGACACAAGTATAAAGACATACAACCAAAATATGGGTGGGGTCGACCTCACAGGCCGAATTCTTTCTGTTTGCTCATAACGTAATCGGGCCAAAAAAATGGACAATACGTGTTATCTCACATCTTTTCGACCTGACAGTGGTAAATGCGTGGCTGCATTTTCGCAATGTACAAGTAGAAAAAGGTACGCATAAGAAAAAGATAATGCAGCTACGCGAATATAAGTTGGATTTAGGCTTATTTCGGATAATGAAGGGAGTGATGACGAAGACGAAGGTGATTTTTATGAAGAAATGGAGCCAAAACATAAGAAACGCAAAATACTTATAAAGCCGATACCGTCGAAAGAATGCAAAATACAACATCTGCTGCACATCTACCCGAATACAGTCGCGCTGAACAAAAACCGGGTCCTCAAAAAAAAGTGTTTTGCAAAAAAATGTGATATATATCTTTGTTTTACGCCAAACAGGAATTGTTATTTCGATTTCCACCAAAACATAAAGTAGTATGAGGGTGTACGTGTTGATAAAACTTGATTGATCTCTAAATATGTTCCTTAGTAACCACTGATTAGTAAGTTCATAATTTTGCCGCAGCCCGGAACCCGCCTTGGGAGGGATCTAGCAGGTTCTACAATACTACCAAGGATTTTGACGGGCTAGCGATTTTTGGTGTTGCTCTAGGATGAGTTGCCTTTATTAATGGAAGAGGTAAATCGGCTTAAAACGTGAGATGTACGTGCAAATGTACGGCTGCCCTGCCCACAACTCCACGGCCGAGAGGAAATATTTGGACTAACAATTTCCAAATCGCTGCATTGGCCGGCAGCTATGGCCGGTAGGATGGCCTGCTCGTTTTGCCCGATATGACGGCTTTAGATTGTTTTTATGGGGCACGATGAAGCAACGAGTTTATACCGCGCCCATCAACTTTGAATTATGATTTATATTTAGTTATTTTAATGACAAGAAAAGTTTATTTTTGAAAGTTTTATTTGGAAGCAGTTTTCCTTTTGTTAATTCAAAGGTTAAACAATAAGTTTTGTATTTTATTTCTTTTCTAATAGCAATTTATATCCTTGAACTTTTCAATGTTCTACACAAATCACATAGTAATATAGTTACTTTGTCCTACACATAGGTCTTAGTGAAAAATCGTTTTTTCAGCTGTAGGATTTTTCTTGCGATTTTTCCTGCATATCATATTCTATTAACAATGTTATACTAAAATTTCAACAGCATTCTCCAGAAAAAGTGTCTTTTGTAGGCAGGAGGTTAAAATGAACGTGTACGCGATTCCTAGATGTTAGGGAAATATAATAAGGTTACTGGGCGCAACTGTGCCTCTACCAACCTGTACGGAAAAAGATACTACATAAGAAAGTAATGTCTCTTACCATTCATAGCCACAATATCCATGGCGAGATGTTGGTCCGACACTCCCGGGGCCGTACTATGATAGACTGCTAGCACTGCTGTGTTGAAGCTAGCTAGCGCCACTACAGGCCCAGGCAAGCATATCACCTGAAATGGGTAAACAGAGTAAGGTTTTATTTAACACTAGCTGGTGCCCGTAATTTTGTCTGCATGTACCTAGGAATTATCATTAACCCAGGAAACTTTACCCTCCTTCTGATGCAGTCGGATAAAAAGTATCCTATATGTTAATCTAGCTCATAAACTATTTGTGAGTTAAATTTCATTCAAATCCGTTCAGCCATTTTAGCTTCATTTGAGGCAAAAACATCCAAACATTGCTACTTTCACATTTATAATATTACTAGCTAATGCCCGCAACTGCATCTGCGTGTTCCTAGGAAGTATCATTTACCGAGATAATGTTACCCTCCTTGTGGTGCAGTCGGATAAAAAGTATTCTATATGTTAATCTAGCTCATAAAATATCTCTGTGCGAAATTTCTTTCAAATCCGTTCAGCCGTTTTAGCGTGATTGCGGCACAAACACACAAACATCCAAACATCGCTACTTTCACATGTATAATATTAGTTGGATATATATAAAGTTGGACTATCTCAATGTATAGAAATTAAAGAAACTATTTAAAAGTTCTAATAATGGAGCCGGAAGACAGACACTTCAACGGCACCTATGCTCGGCTTTGCTCCCGCTTGGTGGCGCTGGCGTAGATGGAGGCAAAGAGTTTCATTCTTCTGAGGTTAGGTTCAAAACCACGTCACGTGATCTTTCTAATACACTTGACCGCAAAATTCACCTCGAATGAGGTTAGCACGCCATATATTATAAGAAGTAAATAGAAATGGACAACTTTGATAGATAGACAGCCTCCAACTGCGCCAGCGCCATCTGCAATGAGCCTTTAAGATTAGGTGCCATTAAACCAGTTTCTAGTTTTAAGATATGTATAGATATGGGTTTTATATTGTTATACAATAGCCCTGGAGGCCTACTACGGTATTATTATTTATTACCTGTCGCTGGGTGCCCATAGGGGTGAAGAGTCTCAGCAGCCGCGCGTTGGTTGCGCAGGCGACGAGGCCGACGCTCGCCGTCACACAGAGGATCTCTTCCGTGTCCGGCATCGAGACGCTCCACTCCTTGCTGCTGCCCACGAGGGAGATGCACACCAGTTTGCTGGGGAGGGAATGGAGAATGATAAAGAACAACTTTGACTTTGACTTTGATAACATTGATAAGGCAGACAATGCCACGACGGACAAAGAGCAGCCCTTAGTGAGGACTGAGTGTGAAGCTCGCCAGCCAAGCCAAGCTTCTGAACATGTCATTATACAGAGTAAAATAATTCAAAGGCCGTAAAACGACGAAAAAAAGACTACCAAAACCTGTCGGTCTAGACTAGAGGGTAGACTCGTATAGCTCACAAAATCCGTGTAGTGTTCATACCTAATACCTAATTCCTAAAATATGCAATAAATACCCTCTTTTACTCAGTGAAAATAAATTATGTTTAGGCACACTTAAAAAACACCTTAAATCCGTTTTAATTAAGTAATGTTTAAGTAAAAATAAAATAAAAATTGTTATGTAACTAAGTTAAGCTTTGTTTTAGAAGAAGGATGTTTGGAGACGCGTATTGCGTGGTGCTGTAGCATTACCGATACGTCATCTGCAAGCATATTATTATATTATTATCTTTTCTTGCTTGTGTAGTACCTAGCAGTTAGTACATAGATATAATATAGGTTTTATATAAGTTAATGATAAGAGCGTACCGCCAACAAACTGTTTACCAGTTTTTCGAAACAATGTGTTATAAATAGTCCTAAGCTTTTTCTTTATGAATAAACAATAAAAAAAAAATAAAAAAAAAAAACATACGCCAGCACGGTGGAGGACAGGCTCGCCATGGTGTGGCTGAGGTAGTTGTTCAGGTGTATGCCGTGGTGCAGGCCCGGGTCGTGGAGCTATTGAGGGCCAGTTTACCTGGGCGTCTCGCAAGCCAGCGCCAGCACGGTAGAGGACAGGCTCGCCATGGTGTGGCTGAGGTAGTTGTTCAGGTGTATGCCGTGGTGCAGGCCCGCGTCGTGGAACTATTGAGGGCCAGTTTACCTGGGCGTCTCGCAAGCCAGCGCCAGCACGGTGGAGGACAGGCTCGCCATGGTGTGGCTGAGGTAGTTGTTCAGGTGTATGCCGTGGTGCAGGCCCGCGTCGTGGAACTATTGAGGGCCAGTTTACCTGGGCGTCTCGCAAGCCAGCGCCAGCACGGTAGAGGACAGGCTCGCCATGGTGTGGTTGAGGTAGTTGTTCAGGTGTATGCCATGGTGCAGGCCCGCGTCGTGGAACTCCACGTCGATGGCGCCGCCCTCCTGGCCAGAGTGGCAACGCACGATGCCCACCTCGTTCCAACACATGTATCTGGGTGGGGAGACAAACTGACTTTGATGGTTGTATTGGTACGTTCTACGTTGTTCAAATGAATTAGTAGACTATTGTCCCAAAAACTCATTTTTCTTGTAGCATACTTTCAAATTTTCTTAACCCTATCAATGCCTCTGTACACTCTAGTTGTCAACCATACTTTGACTATAAGCCCCGGTCACTTATAGTTGAACAATGGATCTGATCTATTACTTTGCTCAGTGCCTCTGACCACTCTGCGTGACCTTTTAATAGGAAGGAAATGGTTTATTCTCATTTCGACCACCACACCAGGTTTGTTCTGAATTTTTTATGAAAATAAAGTTCTACGCCGGCCGTGGTTCTACCTGCCTGGCTATTATACATATTACATACATGTAATAGGCCGCTTTACACACACACACACACATACATAGTTACTGAACGGCCCGGTGTGACTGTCTGTCAAACTGACATCTTTTCATGGGATGACGTTTGTCATTTTTTGGTATGAACTAAGAACAACCCGGACAACTCTGGGTGTCGAGCGGCACCCTGAGTCGGGATTCGCTTTTCTACGAATGACGTGTTCTCGGCACCTAGCGCTGGTTAATAAGAACAAGCATAGGTGTTCAACGGCACTGAGCATTGAGTAACTTTTGAACAACTCTAACTGTTCAGGGCATCGAGCGTTCCTAAATAGGATGTGACGTTTGAGCAATAGTTGCTGGGTGGTCTGGCTGTCAATACGTTAAATTAATAAAATTAGGCTATCGTTATCATTTTCGTCTAAGAAAAGTCACGAAGGGCGATATCTTGAGAAGGAAAAAGAACATTTTTTTTTGAGAGATTCATGAATAGGAAAGAATGCGACTAGAAACAATACTACAGGAAAAATTATTTAACAAGTCGTTTCTGTCGATGGAAAACACTGTAAGGAGATCTTCGTTACTCCTTAGCTGCAACAATAACTGGCTAAAACTGAGCGCAACTATGCCACTGCCACCCGTATGGGAAAAGGCTTTACTCTTCCCGCTTATGCCACACAGGGCGGAGAGGCACAAATGCCCTTATAAGCACTTTAGTCATGCAATCACAATAACGCGTGTCTATTGACACGTGACACGAACGCAATTAATACAAAAATCAATCAGGTATTCATCTCACGCACCCATTCTGGGGCGTGGGGAGTCAGGGTCAGATCATCGGATCTCTTCCTGAAGAAGCGCCTCTGTCCACTCCTATGGACAGGTCATCGGGGGGCCCTCGCGGGCGGTGGAGATCTTTTAATACAAAAAAGATCACTCTATATTTATAAGCATTAGCAAAAGCAAGACAATAACTGTTTCCTTCGTACTCATAAGTTTGAACGCGCGGGCGAGAGAGACAGACTATTCTTGATGCTCATGCAGTGCAACGTCACGCTGCGCGCTTATTCACAGACACTACACAAGCGCAACGTATAAATGTGTTGAACGTGCCAATTTTAGATAATCGATCTGTAGTAGACTTCCCTGCGATGGTTCTTAGCCATGTTTTATTAAAATCGGATCAGAGTTTCGGAAGTTACCTGTTTAACAAGGAGACTTCCCATTGGAAGTGGCAGAAGCACAGTTGTGACGTTTGGCCAGTTATTCAATACTCATTTTTGCGTGACAGGGGGCTAGCCCATTGACGCAGCTATCGAGATGTTTGAGAACGTCTGTATAATGTACTTGAGTTAAATGACTTATCTCACTGGAACATGGTCAGCCCCGGATTCGAAACCATATCTCCTGCGTGAGAAGCGAGCGTGAAACCACTAGAGCACGGTGTAGTGACTTGCTTGCGCCCGGCCGCACGCCCCGTTGCGACTGACCTGTGTTCAAGGTGCTGCGGCGTGGCGGAGGGCTGCAGCGGCGGCTGCGGCGGCTGCGGCGGCACTGACGCCGGGGCTGCGACGTGGCTGTGCCGGGACGCAGGGCGGGACTCGTCTGAGACAAATGCGAAACACTTTGTTATTTTTTATTACCCAGGACGGACGGAACGGAACGGAGTGCAGAATATGCTTTTGGGATTAGAGGTTGTTTGTGTGTATGTGTGTCAGTTACCATTTTTCTAGAAAACTACGATGCGGTTTTTCGCATTAAACGGCTATAATTTCAGAGCAGGTTTTTAGATATGTTTTACGGTTGTAGACCACCAGAAAGCGCTGCAGCAGCCAGGATGGTTGACACGTGCGGACTTCTTAGAAACTATTTAGCCATTTTGGATGCGGTTTTTCTACATTATATTAGCAGCAAGGTTTAATTAATGTGTCGGGTGTTTTATTTTTTTGTTTACATTTATTTATGTAGGTACCTAGGGGAGTGGCCAGCGTATAACAGTTGATGCGCTAGGAGATGAACAGGGAGGAATATGGAGAGCCAACCTCCAATAGTGGGGGCACGATAAGGAGCTACTGTTCGCGCAGTTTCTTTGGCTCTGTGCGAGCTGTAACCTCTCGTTCTCGCACAGGGTTAGGTGGGAGAAAGAAGAAAACTTGGCGCGGACTGCACTTAAGTACATTGTACATCTAGCAAAAATGCCGATAAAACCTGGGCGGGCTGGACGATTCATGTATAGACTCCTTTTACGTTTTAATTTAACTTAACTTATTCATTTCAAGTTAGAGTGTAAAAGCTACTGCTGAACACAGCAGTAGCCGTCTAACAAGACGGAAGTCTGTCTATCACATCAGGCGATTTTACACATTAACTTAGACAGACAGCCTTAGTGATAGGGTCTTGTAGCACTTTGAGTATGGAACCCTATAAAATGGTATGATGTAATCAAGACGGACAACATCATCGCCAAAGCTGGTAGGCAGTGGATGCGGGAGGCTCAGGACCGGAGTGGATGGCGTGGTGAAGAAGAGGCCTGTACCGGCGGAGTGAATATCGGCTGATTGATTGAAGGAACAATATTTTCTGTCACCTAAATTTAGATGTATCACTAAACTGGGACACCTACCCTAATTATCAAGTGGTCCTCTATACTTCTTGCTATTTATTATATATGTTGCTAAGAAATATATTGGTCACCAAATCATTGAAACGGTCACTAAATCTAGATTGATTTTCAACTTTTTTCTATTGTCCAAATAATAGGTTTGTCCTGAAAGTCAATCAATAGATTGTTTGCCTAAATAGTAGTCAGTCAGCTAATAATGCATCAAATCTGCTGAATTGCATATGAAATTTAACCTTGGCCAACCCTGACCCCCACTTCGTGTTATATTGACATTTAAGAATAAAAAGGCCTCAATTGGTGTATTGTATGGTGTTCTTTTATTTAACAGACCAATCTAATAATTTAATGACAAATATTATTTCTCAGTGATTTTTTTATTAATTTCAGGTGATTAAATTTAGGTGACCAATTTCATATTATTTACCGCCGACTGTTCTATTCTCAGATAACGTTTTGTCTGTCTGTGTATCTGAGGGATTTGACAGAATTTTTATGTGTGAAATTTCAAATAAAGTTATCTATCTGTTTATCTGGGGAATGAAATATCGCCCCTCAGTGATACAATTTAGGTGACCCACCATGATTTATTAGGTAATCAAAAACATTTATTAGGTAATCAATAAAATCATTCCCATTGACCTAACATACCATGGTCGGAGATTATGCCCAGGGTGTCGTTCTTGAGTTTTTCCAGCGAGATGCCGTTGTCGTCGTCACTTTCGTAGTTCTCGATGAGATCGTCCACGATATCATCGTTATCTGCAAGCAAATAAAGTAACAGGAATAATAATATAGTCAAAGATATAATAAAAACAAAGTTTTGGTCATGGTAAAATATGGCAATGAGATATGACTTATGAACCCATCAGATACGGAGTAACATTGAAGCGTTAGAGCGTTAGTGATGTACCTACTTGAGATTACATGGTACCATGGACGTATTACCCAAACAGGACTGACTACGGCGAACGAAAAAACGTGCCGACAAAGATAAACCATCTACGGACATGTGTCTCTTTCTAATAAGGGTGACCAAAGGTGTCATTCATTTAGGGACTTGAGTCGAATCGAATTCGCTTCGCTCGTTCCATAAAAACACACTCGTGATTTAAGGCCCCTTATTATACGACAGTTGCATAAACTAATATAAAAATGATAGTCGGTGCCCAGCCCACTGTCAGAAGTAGTGAGAACGAAGCCTCCGCGAATAAGGGGACCCGCGTCTCTACACATTTCGTTATTGGTTTCGTCTTATTTAAATCATCAAACATAACATAACATTTACATACATTGCTTCTGGCTCCACATTAGGATACCCTGTTTCGTCGGTCGTGGGAATCAGAAACAGCGACGTCACCAAAATCCAAGAACTGGGGATTTTTTCTTCTTCCCCAGCCGAGATTCGTACGCGCGGCCTCTCGCTTGGGAAGCACAGCCTCGGCCGCAATGCCACAGAGTTCACAAAAAAAAAGAATATGCATTTACCCTCAGTCCTCTCCACCGTCTCGACATCGTGCCCACTGTCCGCCCCCCCCGCCCCGCTGTCCTTGCCGCAGCAGTTGACGAGCGTGCCGAGCTGACCCGCCACGTCGCAGTACGCTAGCACGCCGTTACCTGCAAGGGAAACAGGAAACATTCATTGATATTATTTTTGCTTTCATTTCACGTATAGACCACGAGCTTAATACAAAATCAGCGAATAGCGAGTTGGACTCGCGCACCGAGGGTTCCACACAAATCGCCTACCTGTCACTGTTATAAAATTTATCCTTGCCATTCTGGGTAAACTGGAAGAAAACTCTTGTAAGAGATAAGCTAGCCTTTGTAGATGTATTTTCTACAAGATTTTTATGTGAAATCTCATGTGCAATAAATATATACCAAATATACGAAAAGTTCGCATTTCCTTTTAGATGGAACTACAAATTTTGTAATTTCATTTTTTGCTTATCTTATGTCCTTGCTTCGTGCTAAATCTTATGATTCTAGGGCAACGGGAAGTATCCTAAAAGTTTTGATTCCCAAGAGATGCTGGATGCACTCAAGAGTGTATCCAGCAAATTCAGCAAAACTGTGACATAAACGGAGGCGGCATTTTGATTGCTTTGTCCCTAGATTGATTTTTTCACAACTTGATATCTCTACGCGTTCCTCAGAAAAATGGTATTAACAGACGGACAACGAAGTGATCCTATAAAGTTTCCTTTTTTCCTTTTAAGGTATGGAACCCTAAAAATTAAAACATAATTGATTGCCCAAGTCGCGGGTTCAAACTTACAGTTGAGTTTGGCGCGAAAACGGATCTACAGCGGAAATGACGTAGGTAATTTGCGTTGTCAGTAAGGTACAGAGATATACATCAATCTACTTATCCTTTTTTCGCATAAAGGAGAGGGAGACTGACGCATAGTTCTGTCCCTTACTGACTACGCAGAGTATGTCACCTCCTCTGACAGGTATTTTGAAAACACCTTCTGTTTCAACATTCGTAATTTTTGTTGAAAATAAGAATGTGAAGGGGCTTTTATGTTTTAGGTCTCAAAATATTATTGATTGTCATAAATATCATCCATGAAGCTACTCACGTTACAGGGATTCACAGCGTCACGCCTTTTCCCATACGGGGTGGCAGGGGCACAAAGGAGGAGCGTCCTACAGATTGATTTTTAGATCTCTTTAAAAATTGGTTGTCTTTAACTATACAAATATTACAATATCGATTATTATGAATATGCAGGAGTAAATAATTACAAAATTATTCATAGCAAGTTCTGTGATGAGATAGATTAACCCTATGCAGTTAATGGTGAATTCTGGAATATCCCGTTTTAGACAGTCGTTTATACATGGATTGCACATATGGCAATTTCAAAATCTCTAGAGAGATCTTGTTGTCATAGAGAATGCACCGACCCTTGAAAGAATTACTAACTTTTACTAGTCTAAACCGAGGCGCAACAAGTCTATAATTATTTCTTAGGTTTGACATTGCAGCTATATAGCGGGTGTGAAAGGAGCCGTCGGATGAGGACGCCCAAGAAGGTCCTACAAAGACCAAATTGGCGATTTATGTGGGAAGGGACAAATTAAAAGTACCCGTCACCGGCGAGCTTGTATGAAGAGACTTACGAATGTTGAGGAAGCTAGAGATGTATGCCAGGATCGTAGCAAGTAGAGGTCTTTAGTCTCTGCCTATCCCTCTTCCGGGAAAAAGTCGAGCATATGTTTGTATGCAACGCGAAAGTGGGGCGAAACCCCCGGGGGCCAGACTCCTGTTACCTTACTTGAAAAACATGAACTATATGAATGCGCTATACGCTATGAACACTTTTCACAAAAAGCGCCCTTCAAGGAAGAGGACTTGCGTTAGCCCCGACGGAATGACCAAGAACGAGATAGACTACATAATTAGCTCAGACAAGCTCCATATCGTTGATGACTCCATCATCAACCATTTCAAGACCTGCAGTGATCATCGTTTAGTGAAAGCCACTCTAAGGAGTTATTTATTTTTTCGGCCTTAATTTGAACATGTCCAAGACATTTCCCACAAGCGACGGTATCAAAATTGCTGTTGATAACTGTCCCGTAGAAGTGGTTGAGGAGTATGTATATCGGACATAGTTTATCTTTTGTCCGACAGTCCCAGGTAAAGGAGACATGTCCACTGTCCAGCTCGGATGGGCCGCTTTCGGCAAACTCCGGGATGTCCTAATGTCGAACATCCCACAATGGCTGAAGAATAGGGTATTTAACCAATGTGTGCTGTCCACTATTACTTATGGTGCTGAAGCGTGGACGCTCACAAAGGAGTCTGTGCCCAAAGTTTCAGAAGCACAGAGAGCCATGGAGCGTGCCATGTAGGTATTAGACTGTCTGACCGCATCCGGAATACCGAAATCAGAAGCCGAACCAAGGTGGCTGAGGTCGATAAACGGATAACACAGCTCAAGTGGAAGTGGGCAGGACACTTGCCATGGCGAGAAGACGGCAGATGGACCAGATCGGTAACCGAGTGGTGGCCAAGAGGAGGCCAAAGATCAGTCGACAGACCACCTGCCAGATGGTCTAATGAATGAAGGATAGCAGGAAAGCAGTGGACCCGGGTTGCACGGGACCGGGCGTGTATATGAGGGGGAATATACCCAGCAGTGGGTTCCCTGACAGGCTGATGTTTGTGTGTATGTAACATTACGGCTATCGCTAATTCTGGAAAATGTTAAAAAGTTTTTGCATACATACATTACATTTTGAAAACTAAAATTGACATGTTACAGTTAGTATTTCATTATTATTTTTAAAGTTCTGTTAGGGAGTCCTAGCATATTAAATTATAAATTGCTCGAATAGCATTTTTCTGTGATATAATAAATAGTTGTATATCTGCTGCTTTCCCCCACAACAAGATACCATAGCCTTGCTGTAGTCACATAAGAGTTTTGTCTGATGTTCCTAACAGCGGCGTAAGGCGCATAACTTATTCTACCATCTAATTTATATATGTGGGGTACCCACTGCAATTTGCTATCAATGGTAATTGCAAGAAACATCGTGTCATTTCTAATGTGTTGCTGTCTAACACTAACCTGATCTCAACTTGCCTAAAATTTGGAAGTGCGAATTTGATACACTTGGTTTTACCAGCGTTGAACAATACATTATTAACTGTGAATCATTCAAGGTTAAAGTCATGACATTGACAGTTTTCATCCATTCCATCTCGGATGTATCGTCATTCTCGCATCATCTCTATGCAGATGACCTTCAAATTTATCGGCATTTTCCCCTGTGTGATCTGACTTCGACTATAAAGGCTTTGAATGCTGACCTCGACAACATCAGGAAATGGGCTCTTTCGTATGGACTATTAGTCAACCCGGGTAAGTCTCAGGCGATGATACTGGGCACACGGCACTTACTTAATTTACTGCAGAATAGGTCAGTTGCTCCCGTGCTTTATGACGGTACCATTGTCAAGTATAGCGAGAAAGCCAAAAATCTTGGCGTTGTTTTTGACAATCTATTATCCTGGTCGCCCCATGTTTGTGAGGTCAGCAGACGAGTCTTTGCATCCTTTCATTCCCTTCGGCATTTGAGGTACTTCTTGCCTAGGCAGACTAAAATCACGCTAGCTCGGACCCTTCTTCTGCCTTTAATTGACTACGCCGATGTTTGCTGGGCCAGCGCGAACGAAGATCTACTGAACAAACTCGAGCGACTTCAAAATCTCGGGATCGGTTTATCTTCGGTTTCCGCATGTACGACCACGTGTTCCAATATCGCAGGGAATTAGGCTAGCTCCCGATCCGACTTCGTCGTGATATGCACATTCTCTTATTCCTCTTCAATATTTTGAGAAATCTGCGCTATCCCGCATATCTCCTTGAACATTTTGAGTTTCTTTTCTCTGGGGATAGACTTCGGAGATGTCACACGGTGTCACTTTTGTCAATTCCTCAGCACAACACTGTTGCTTACGAGCACTCGTTTAGGTTAAGGGCAATACGTTTGTGGAATGCACTTCCTTGCGCTATTAGGGATTGCACATCCTTGTTCACTTTTAAGAAAAAAAATATACAGCATCTCCTCTCTTCCGCATAGTGGGTATCTTATAGTATGTATGTGTATCTATGTATTTATTGTATTATATTTATTTATTTTATAGTAAGTGTGTAGTATGTATTGTGATTTATCTGAGTATATTGACTTTATTTCTTTCTTTTATCCTAGTGTACAATTAAGAGTTAAAAGTCGTATTTATAGGAATTTTTAATAAAAGGAAAAATTATTTATAGAGATGTATCTCTATAAATAATTTTTCCTTTTCCTCACAGGTAAGAAATTTTTTTTTAGAAATAAGCTCACCTTTGCATATTGTTCTTTATATTTTTTATTATTATTATTATGAATGATCTTCAAAATCTTTTTTTTGTCTTTCAATCTTGAAGACCACTGAAGTATCATCAGCAAAAAACACTCTGTCAGTCAATTTTCCACCATATAAGGCACATTGTTAATATATATAAGGAATAAGAAGGGCCTAATATGGAACCTTGTGGAACTCGATTTTTACACATACACATACATACATATCCGCTGACCATTTTATGGATAATGTATAGACATGGTCAGCACCGGCGTCAAACCCGCATCTCCTGCTTAAGGTGCAAGTGTGAAACAACTAGTCCAAATAACTCTTTTCAGGTTTTCTTATTTTGTCTTCTCCAGAATTGAGATGGAATATTAGCCTTGGGTATGTAGGAATATATGGAAATTGGGTACTGTTTCCAGGAAGAGAAACTTTATAATATTTCACTCTATGTCATTCCAATTGGCATTATTTTATTGTCTGGGAATTTGACTAAGGCCCTATTGCGCAGAAAGAAAATTGTTAAATTAACAGGGCTCAAGAGGAATAGGATAATTTTGCTATATTTATCAAATTTTAAAGTCAGGTATTTTCATTAATACAAATAAAACAATAGTAGTGACATAGAACCAATTATTTATATCTGAAATATTGGGCTGAGGATGTACCTTTTGGGTTCCAAGCCATTGCCGACACATTGTGTGAGGTGGGGTGGTCGATAATGCCCATGCATTTCCCAGTATCCACCTCCCACACCGCAATCTGTCCTGAAATGGTGCTGCCAGCGAGGAACTGACCGCAAGGAGAGAAGCGGCACTGGGATATTGCACATTTAATCTGAAAATTATAACTTTCAATTAACATCACGAGGTACTGTTCTGATCTAGTATGGTAATAGAAAATATGTGTATGGAAGTGGAACTTTAACACTAGATCATAACAATGAGGTGGTAACTCTCTCTGTAACGGAAGTCACGTAAATATGAACTTCCTTTATATTTTACTCTCATTCTCGCCACCGCCTTTCACATCAAAACATCAGCTACATTTACTCCATTAAAATACTTGAGTAAGAAAATAACTCTTATTCTATTAAATGTACACCTACCGAGGCATGTGTAAAAGCCATTATTTGGCCCCAGCTGTCACGGTCCACTAGGATGATTTCCTTACTATTTGTATATGCTAGGTATTTTCCCTCTGTTGGCTCAAAATCCATGCGACCTGAAACATAATTTGTAAACCTTATTATTTGTTGTAGAATATTCATTCATTAAAGTTTACTATTTTTTTTAGATGGGACTGTAGATCTCTGCTGAACACAAGTCAAGCTTAGAATAAATACAAAAATCAAAACAAAATCAACTTACAAATAGCCTTTGCAGCATAAAATGTGTTAATTTTCGGAACACAGCTAATTTCCTTTACAATCTTCTGTGTATCAATATCCCATATCCTCAAGGTGCCGTCCCCGCAGGCTGTACTTGCAAATTTCATGTGGGGGCAGATCGCTATACTGAGGACCGGTCCTTTGTGCTCTGACATCACAAATAGAGGTGCACCACCTTCAGGACTGCAGATCTTTGCCTCCATGTTCTCTGAAGAACATCCCAAAGCCTGGAAATATTAAAATATACTAAATAAATAAACTATTATTTTTACACAGTTACCTGAAGGAACCAATGAAACTGAATAATCAATTGGCCTTTGTCAGTGAAATCTCTCCACATTCAAGAGAAAAAAATTACACTCCTATTACCAGTGTATAGAATGCAAAGAGCTTATCATAATTCACTTCCTAGTGTGTCGTCTCTTTAATCATATATCTAATGAACAGGACACCTATATATAAGGTTCGAAAAACTTTGGCTAATTAGTTATTTTCTTTTCTTTTAATTTAGTTTTTACTTACTTTAGTTTTTTAATTCACTGTCCACTCTAAAGATGCTGTCAAAACACCCTGTAGGATATTCTATACATTTTTTAAATTAAGATACTTTTATTAAGAAATGAAATGTATTATATCTGTGGCGTTTTGCAATAAATAAAATTTAAATTTAAAATTACAACAATGTGGAAAGATCTATTAGCTGGCCCAATATTGATTGCAATATTGTCTGCCCTTTGCTCTGCAGCTGTACTGAACCTTAGTATATGTACTATCTGTGAACGGCTAGGAAAACGACTAGGGATACGCAAAAAATTCAATGTATCGATACCTACTCGATACTGGCATCGTGTCAGAAAGCATCGATACCGCTAAATGTATCGCACCAAAAGTATCGATACTACTCAGTATCAAGTACTTTTTCATTACATTTTAAATCGCAAAAGAAAACACTGAAAGATGACTGAAACTTACTCATTTATTATTATAAAAAGATACACATTGTAATTTCACCCTGAAGATGTTAAAAATATTTGAATTTATAATTTTCATCATTATTTTAAATTCTCCAATCTTCTTCACTGCAGTCAGACATAAAAAGTAATTTGTCTACACGTGATCCAGTAAGCTGGTCCCGCGCCGCTATCACCGTCGCCCTAGCCTTAGAAAAAAGTCTTTCAGAGGGCACTGAAGTAGCCGGTGTTAACAAATACTGACTTGCCAAAGAATATAATTTTGGAAAGACTGCTTTCATTTCACCCCAATGTCACCCGGGTCAGACACTGGGCTTGCGAGGTATAATGACGTTTCATCTGTACCTGCGTCCCCTCTTTCATTGAGCCTGTTTTATCTTCTTTTTGACAGCTTTTTGCGTGGTCTCCAAAAGTCATATTCATTTTCTGATTCAGAACCTGATTGAACCGTTCGTGGCGATGAAGGCGGATCGTCGGCGTTCACCGATCTTCTTATAAAGGATATTGCTCGAGCGAATGCATTTGAGTCGGCAGTGTCCCTGCCTACGAAGCCAAGGGTCCCGGATTCGAGACCCGGTGGGGGCAAATATTTGTTTGATGAGAACGGATGCTTGTACCCTAGTCATGGTTGTTTATCTATCTAAGTTTCATATTTATCTACATAAATATGTGTATTGTTGTCGAGTAACCCAGATACAAGGAATTCTAGTTTGGGACTAGATCAATGTGTGTAAATAGTATCCAAGGTATTATTATTATTATTATTTGCATCGGTGAAATGTATGTTTTTAAATCGGGGATCCAAGACGGTGGATCAAAATATTATTGTTTTCCTGAAAAGAGGCTACTTTGCGTCAAATGACACTAGTGAGAGATAAAAGTATCGAGTAGGTGAAAAAGTATCGATACACAGTAAAGCATCGGAACCTAAGTATCGAGTACAAAAAGTACTAGGTATCGAAGTCAATGTATCGATACTACTCAGGTATCGATACTTTTTGCGTATCCCTAAAAACGACACTCTGACTTCAAGGTAAAAGTGTCGATTTCTAATACTTTTCTCCCTTGGATATTCCCCAGCATGTCACCTTTTATTTAAACATAAAAATGTTCTGGTCAGTATCGACAAGGGCTGAACCAGCCCCTGTCTAGGTATTATTTACCTTGGCGCCCCCTCATCGACACTACAACCAACTAACTTACATCAATTTTACTGGAAGACACAATTTGGGTGACCGGAGCTGTGAATCTCGTGACAATGCCGTCCTTGTCGAACGCGGGGAAAGTGTAAGCCTGCACCGCATGGTTGTCCGTCGCCACATAAAGCCGCTTGTCTTTGAAACAGACTGCAAGGGCGCTCTCACCAACACAGTGTGAATCTGGGTCATCATCTTCAATGCCCATCCAAATACGGACGTCCCCGTCATGGCCACAGGTTATAATGTGTCTGAAACAGCCAGACATGACGTAAATCTAACTGAGAAGCCGTGAAAATGAAGTAATGATGAGGCAAATTATTGCCGAACACGAATGCAGAAAAAGGTTATGATTTCTTTAAAACTTACTGCCCGTCTTCTGTATAGCATATGTCGGTGTGCCCTTCGGCGTGAGCATATCTCAAGGGTTTGCTTTCGATTTTCATGTTATTTGCAAAATAAAAGCCGTAGAAAGCAACATAAACACAGCGCAACCAGATTTATCAGTGTTCACAACAAAACGAAATAAATAAATAGGTATGAACCCTCGCTAATTGAAATTTGACAGAACAATTCAGAACATGAGAAGGGACAGACAGAACAAACAAAAGGCGCGAAAGTGTTTTTTTTTTCCAATTTTACGGCTCTGGATTCTGGAGTCCTTCAGCCGGTATCTGCAAAAAAGTGAACGAAATATTAATGATATGAAATGCATGCATGAAGGAAGTTATGGTAGCACAGTGTTGGGCATATTTGACAAGGTAGTCCAATAGATCTAGAAATGAGTCTGTATTTGAAACTATTTGAACAAAAAGGTTTGATAATATCAGAATTGTATATTTCCAGCAGTTGGTTTTTAGAAACGCAATTTCATGTAAACAATACAGTATTTGACTATAACGTCACGTGCTAGTATTTCAAAAAACTCGTGAACAAAAATTCCGTTTTGACAGTTCCAAAAAAGTTTATATTTTGACTAGCAGTCAAATACCGTATTACAATACGGTACCTATTTAACAGAACAATTCAGAACATGAGAAGGGACAGACAGAACAAACAAAAGGCGCGAAAGTGTTTTTTTTTCCAATTTTACGGCTCTGGATTCTGGAGTCCTTCAGCCGGTATCTGCAAAAAAGTGAACGAAATATTAATGATATGAAATGCATGCATGAAGGAAGTTATGGTAGTAGTGTTGGGCATATTTGACAAAAGAGATTGATAAAGACTTATTAAATAACATTTTTAATCGATCTGGTGATGAGTCCTGTGCTTTTGTCTCTCGACCGTTTACATTTCAAGAATTTGTTTCCGCGATCAAATCTAGAAAAGATACTATTCCTGGTTTAGATAATATGTCATACAAATTAATAAGAAACATGCATATTTATGCCCAAAAAAGTATGCTTGAAATTTTCAATGTTCTTTGGGAAACCCAAACTATTCCAATTTCATGGAAAACACAATGTGTTATACCAATTTTAAAACCAGACAAAGCTCCAACTGATTGTAACTCTTACAGGCCAATATCACTTTCATCATGCATTGGTAAATTATTTGAATTCATGTTAAAAACTAGATTAGATCATTACATAGAATACAATAAAATTTTACCTGATAATCAATTTGGATTTCGCAAAGGCCATAGTGCAACTGAAAGCTTCATTTCTCTTATTTCTGATATAAACAACTCGTTCCATTCAGCAACTGTCTGCACTTTTCTCGATGTTCAAGGAGCATTTGATAATGTGGATCCTTCAATACTGGCCCAAATCTTGTCAGACATCGGCATACCTGGGAGTGTCTGCCAATGGATATTCAATTTCTTATATAATAGAACTATGTATGTCAAATTTAATAACAACTTACATGGACCTGGGCAAGTGTTTAAAGGGACAATGCAAGGAGCAACCATCTCCCCACTACTATACAACATATACACCTATCAAATAAATAATTATTTGACACAAAGAAATATAAAATTCCTGCAATATGCAGATGATTTGCTGATATACACTGTAAATAAGGATGTTAATATTGCTGTAAATAACTTAAACCAGGCTCTTGTACAAGTTCATAATTACTATTCTTATAAACTTAAACTAGACATAAGTAGTGATAAGAGTGCAGCAATGATATTTTGTAAGAACTTCTATGATTGTGACATTAATGTACAGTATAATAACAATGATCTACCATGGGTTCGACATAAGAAATTCTTGGGTGTGTGGTTGGATTCCAAACTAACTTTTGAAAGTCATATAAACTATATTATAAGAAATGCCTCAAAAGGGCTCAATGTTATGTGATCATTGGCAGGTGTTCATTGGGGCTCTGACCCAAAAATTTTATCAATTTTTTATAAAAGTATAGTCCGAAGTCATTTTGATTATAGCTCAATAGCATACATGAGTGCTAGTCTCTCACTTCTGCGCAAGTTAGAAATAATCCAAAACAAGGCATTGAGAATTATCACTGGTGCAATGTGCTCTACTCCTATTAATGCTATGCAGTGTGAGACTTGCATTCTACCACTTCACTTTCGAAGGTTGCAGATTGCTGAAGAATATTACTACCACACACTCCGCAAATAAGCGATTCTAGATCTTACGTAGATAATATATTGCTATTATCTGGAAAGATCCCGGATATGCAAAAAATTGTAATGCATTTAAAAATCATTACCGTAAATATGTTCAAAGACACAGTTTGGCCATTGTATAATGAAGGAATTGATACACTCTTACGGGAAGTAATTGTACATAAGCAAAGTATTTCTAATCAAAAAGATTTGCTGCAATTTCTAGATGGTAAACATGTATACTCTATTTTTACTGATGGCTCAAAGACAACACGCAATGTAACATCAGCCTTTTATGATCCAAAAAGAAAGTTAACTAAATGTTACAAAATAAATAATAAGTGTAGTATTTTTACTGCTGAGAGTTATGCCATCTACCAAGCTCTACTCTATGTAAATAATATAAATGCTACTGATGTCATGATTATTTCAGATTCACTAAGTGTACTTATGGCATTGCAAAATAATTGCCTTAGATATAACTTGAATTATTTAATTTATAGTATTAGGAATATGTTAGACCATTTACTCACTCGTGATATTACTGTACAATTTCTATGGGTACCATCCCATAAAGGAATCGTTGGGAACGAAGTTGCTGACCAAGCTGCGAGTAATATATGGGATGAAGACCACTCTACAGACCTGAAGATTCCTTTCACCGACTTTCATGTTGAGCTGAACCAAAGCCTGAAAGGGTTATGGTGCAATTATTGGAAGGACATAAGCCAAAACAAAGGCAAATGGTATGCTAAAATCCAGGGTTGCCCGCCCGCCCAACCTTGGTACAACAGAAACAGAGAAATAGACTGCCGTAAATACATAACGACCATAAACAGATTGAGATTCGGCCATGGCCAGATCCGTACTCACCTGAGAAGACTCAACCTGGTTGATGACTCCAAATGCACGTACTGTGGTGAAGACGAAGCAGATTTAGAACACATTATTTTCAAATGTAAACAGTTTGGCATACAGAGACTGATTCTTGTCAGCAAATTAGAAGACGTTTGTAGAGATGTACCTGTGCCTTCAAGTCTCCAAGAACTTTTAAAACTTCCAATATTTTTCACTCCTCTATACAAATTCATCATAAACACTGTAAATAATAGACTTGGGTAATTCGAGAGTAAGATATAATATGACACACATATCGCTTGACGTCCATTATATCATAGTTACATCCCAGCGATATGAATCATATCTTACTCCCCAAACAAATCTCGCTCTCTCTGCCCAGGCTACACTAAACACAGTTGTGTGAGAACAAACCAACAAAACCTGACGTCTTCCAGTTTTAAAATGTCACTATTGGGCAAACAGCAACCTTATCACCTTAACATTTGGTCTACATTTAGTCCACATCTTGTTGGCAAATACACAATTGACCAAACCAACCACACGTATTTCAGTCTTAAATGTCACTTTTAGGCGAATAACAACCTTATCACCATAATCCTTGGTCCAAATTTGAGCCGGATATCTAGTAGTAGCGATAGCGAAGGCGAACACACACTAACCGCACCGAACGGATCGACGGCGCCGAAGGAATCTACCACGCTGCTCTCGCGCGTTGCTCTGTCGCACTCGCACGCCACGCATGACCGGATAAGCATGGATAGGTGTGCGTTCATCTGTACACCAGAGTGAGATTCGCGGAAACGAACACGTGGGTTTTTTCTGCTATCATCGGTTGGATTAAGATGAGCGAGAAAGAGTATGTGTTTGTCATACTATAATAGGCATAATGTTTCCAAAAGTTTGCTTATTGATTTGAATCTTATCGCATTGCAATAAGCTCGAAAAGCAATAAAAATCTATGGGATATAACGTTCATAATAATGTATGAAGAAGCTATGGAGGCCTCAGTTCGCTGCCAAGGCAAAAGTGATCAAGGGATCGAAGCGGGCAATAAAAAGTGGTCTCTAGGTAAGTTGGTTAAGGTATAGTTCAAAGGTGAAATTAAAATGCAACTGTTGCAATTCGTTTGTTATATATTTTGTATTGAGTAGGTTATTTTTCGAGACTCTTCCAACTCATCAACTCATTAAACAAATATAAGAGCCTTGTGAGATAAAAGAGTAAGAAAAAATAAGTGGGAGTTGGAGCGTTATGAGAAGCCATAGATTTGAATGAGTGAGATATGATAGAGATTAATGTGTCACCGAATCAATAGATATGAGATATTATTACTCCTGATAAAGACACACTTTGCGCAAGTCTAGTAAATAATCTATAAATTTAGTGATAAATTATAATAAGTGAATACGATGACTGATATGAATAATAGTGAATTGAATAGTTTGTTTGACGATTTGGCCCAAAAGGAATTTTATCCAGGGCCGTGAAACTCATTATAAAAAAAAACACAATAAGGTAGCTTGGCAGATGAAATTGCAACCAGTGCCAAATCGTTTTGTTTTTTTTTTATTGTAAAAGTCATGGTGACAGTTCTACCGCACCGCAACCACGTTTTCCCTCTTCTTCATTCCATCATTTCAACATTTCATTTCAGTGCTAAAGTATCAGTCAGCTTAGCTGGGTGGTGTTCTAAAAATAGTTCCGTGAAATCGTATTCAAGAACGATATTTTACATTGACAAAAGACTCCAAAGATATTTGACAGAAGATATATTACCGATATTAACCTGTGATATTAACGGTAAGTTTGTGTATTTCCCATAGCAATTTGAATAGATTTATGCTCTAAAAAATGCAAAAGAGAAAAATGATGTAATTGGCTCATATTTTTCGCTCGCTACATAACCTTGATCCCTAAAATTGGATCGCCTCATGGTTGTTAATTAATTAAGAATTCCCTATATGTACTGGATGTTGTAACCCCTACGTGGTATTTTTTAGATGAGCGACCAAGGATTTTTGAAACAAAAGGCTGGGTTCTCGACTCTTGCGATCCATGCTGGACAAGAGCCTGAAAAATGGAATTCAGCAGCTGTGGTCACACCTATTGTAACATCCACTACTTTTAAACAACCAGCACCCGCCGAGCATACTGTGAGTTCAATTATAATTAAAATTGGGTTTTCGTACAATCAACCAGCATTACAATGTTAATTTTCAATACAATTGCAAATTAACACTTGTATTGACTACTCAACGTAGTAGAACCATATCTTTTTCATTATAAAAACTTCTTCTCGTTTGCTTGTTTATAAAATAAGTAGGTACATTATACTACATGCATAAGCGTAATAAATAATTAAAATAGCTAGTTTATAAACAAATATGTATTTCGAATAGTTTATTTACATTTTGAAGTTACTAAGTTAATTAAACTAAGTTATAATGGCCCTTACAGACATATTTTTAGAAAATAAATTAAATGAAAACTTAGCTACCTAATTTCATTATTTAAAAAAATGCTCGCCTTTGTTCATGTGTTTATTTTTTGTAGGTATGTGTTTATTTCATTGTGTTGTACAATAAAGTAAAGTAAGGCGACTCGAGATGGATAGGCCCGTTCGTTTATACTAATTCGTTTTAGTTCGCACACGGTCCGGGACGACGACGCGACGCGATGTCTCGCGTCGTTTGACTGACTGACGTCAATCGCATGCTACATACGAACATAACGAATGGCTACAGAAAAAGTATGTACGCTACTTACGTCGCATGCGAGATGCCGTGGGCGGTGGGCGCGCTACTGGAGTAGCAAACATACTAATATGAAATTGCATCACAATCGCGTATGCGTAAAAAACGCGAGTCGCCTTCGAGTAGTATCATGTGCGGATGGCATAAAACTAAACAAATATTTTCATTTGTATGTCAAGGGGTTCGAATACGGTAGATCAGGAAACCCAACAAGAAACACTTTGGAAGAATGCCTGGCTGCTCTTGATGGAGGAAAACATGGATTGTCTTTCGCATCCGGTCTCGCGGCCACAACAACGATAGCTTCACTACTAAGCAAGGGGGACCATATCATATCAAGTGACGATGTTTACGGTGGCACTAACAGATTGTTCAGGTAAGATGTTCAACCTCTCTGTTGTCATATAAAGTTTCGTGTACAAAGTATTCACTATTATAGCTTGAAATCTGTTGGTATAGGTAAAATTGCATGCCCAGTGATATCAACATGTTTGATTGATTGTTTCGTAATGTGTTTATTTAAATTCCAGAAGAGTGATTGAACGATTGGGGGTCGAGACATCATTCGTGGATTTCACAAATGTGAAGAATTTGGAAAATGCCTTAAAAGAAAATACCAAGGTATGATATAAATAGTTAATATTAGCTCACACAAATAACAGTCATCAATGGGATTCTGTATAAAACTTTGGCATGACCCGGAAAATACTAAAATTATACCATATTAGAAGACGTTAACTCTTAAACACACTGTGCTGTTTGTACTCATCTCTGCAAAGTCTTGTTATCAGTATAACTATAAATATTCGTAGTTTGTTTTAAATTTGACGTACCTACGTAGAAGTTTAATAAGTTGATAAGCACTTTAAAAATCAACCATTTTTAACGCACATGTATTGCTGTAATAATTATGCAGATTGGGTAACAAAGGAAGGAAATTTATAAAGATAATAGTAGTTTATGTGACTGCTACATAATGCCTAATTATGTACAGTTACATACACTAGTTTATCTTCACACATATCATAAGCTCTCTTTGACGTGTTCAGAAACCGCATGTTCGACCGGCATTGTGGCATTAATCATTGCTCTGCAGTTGTTTAGCTTGTTCATTAGAACCAACTTCACAGACAAACTAGGGGCGGCACGCAGGTGGGCGTCGGCGTTCGAAATTTGAATGTCATAATTTGACAAATTTTGGTACTTTATGGTCATGTATCAATATTCAGATAAGAAATGAGTTTTTACCAAGAAGTTTATCATTATACTGGTCGTAACGTGTTGTTTTTGGACGCAGTTTCATGATACGTGTGTAGATAATAGTGTTTATTTTCATTTCAGATGGTATGGCTAGAAACGCCAACGAACCCTCTCTTGAGGGTGCTCGATATTGCCGCATTGGTCAAGGTCGCAAAGAAACGCAATGATATACTTGTGGTGGTGGACAATACATTCTTAACCTCTTATTTGCAACGACCTTTAGACTTCGGAGCAGATGTTGTAATGTACTCCCTAACTAAGTATATGAATGGACATTCCGATGTTATAATGGGAGCCGCCATTGTTAACGATGACGCTTTAGAGGAGAGACTGCGGTTTTTGCAGAATGGTCAGTATCCATTTTGTAGCATTAGTTAGTATCAAAATTCACCATGATCTTCATGTCTAAATTAGTCACAAGCCGTGGTGTTCATAATAATATTCTCTGGGCTTAAATAATAAAATAGTAAGCCAGTCCGATTGGAAGAATAAATAATGGTCGGGGCTCACTCAACTTGCTTGAATTATTTTCCTTAGCACACCTATGTACAATTATCTTTATTTTCTCGTTTTACAGCAATGGGTGCTGTACCCTCTCCTTTTGATTGCTATTTAGTAAACAGGAGTTTAAAAACCTTGGCATTACGAATGGAACAACACAAGAAGTCCTCTTTGGTTATTGCCAATTGGCTTCTAAAGCACCCGAAGGTTTTGAATGTACTTCATCCAGGTAATCTTTTGTTTTTGTACATTTATGACTTATAAACAATTTGATGTCTGTTACAGAAAATGAAATCTCGGTACATTTATTTAAAAAAAAACATTTTCAGGTCTTCCCTCGCATCCGCAGCACGAAATAGCCAAGAAACAATCCAGTGGACACTCCGGCGTGTTCAGTTTCAACCATTCCGGTGGATTAAAGGAATCAAGAAAATTTCTAAGTTCTTTAAAAGTATTTACACTGGCTGAAAGTTTGGGAGGTTATGAAAGTTTGGCGGAGTTACCGTAAGTTTAGAACTAAAAGAGATTTTTTTAAAGTTAACTGTGTTTTTTTTTATATGTAAATATTTAATTTTAATTTATTTCAGGTCCGTCATGACTCATGCCTCAGTTCCAGAACAACAGCGAGCTGAACTTGGCATTACAGATTCATTAATAAGGCTCTCAGTTGGGCTGGAAGACACCGAAGATCTCGTCAATGATCTAGATCAAGCATTTAACGCTGCATTTTAAATTAATTAATTTCTTATCTGTAGGTAAATAGTGCAAACCTTAAATCGTGCTTATTATTACCCATTTTAATATAACCCACACATAAATTAAACCAACGATATTTAAATTAATTACCTACTTAGAAATCTGTAACATGTGATTGGATTAGAAATCTGACCATCGGGGAAATCCAAACAAAAACCAATAAAGCAGCACGCCTTTTCCACACGGGGTGGCATGGCAGTGGTGGTGGTGGCACAACTTTTAGGAATGTATTAGTTAATTGCTAAATGTAATTATTTTTAACAATTGTAATGTCCAATAATAATAATATGATATTAAAAATGCCACCCTCTGATACTAAACTCTCTACCTATCTGTGAAACTAATTTAAGGTATTTTTATAATATTGCATATATTAATATTAATAAATAAAATACAATACAGAATAAGACATTAAAAGTCTTAATCATAATGAAAATTATCTTATGTCATACATCATAGAGTCGGTGTGTACATAGATTAGGGGGACAAGTCGGGACAACAACATTTTTAGGACTTAAAAGATTTGTTTTGAATATATTTTTTAAGTTACATTTTTATTCGGGCATTGTGTATATTGTTGCTCTTTGCTATCATTTAAGTTCATATACATTTTGCTTGTGCACCTCACCATTCTCGAGATATTCGTCATAATGTTTATCTACACACGTATCATAAACCCTCTTTACTGCGTCCAAAAACCGCACGTTACGACCAGCATAATGATATACTGCTCGGTAAAAACTAATTTCTTATCTGAATATTGATACATTATGACCATAAGATATCAATATTTCGATATTAAAATTTCGAACGCCGACGCCCGCCTGCATGCCGCCCCGAGTTTGTCTGTGAAGTTGGTACTACTGAACAAGCTAAACAAGTCAATGCCACAATGCCGGTCGAACATGCGGTTCCTGAACACATCAAAGAGAGCTTATGATATGTGTGTAGTTAAACTAGTGTATGTAACTGTACATAATTAGGCATCGCCTTCGACTCCTTTCATAAACCCACTCTCGAGTTTTAATGCCCTCCATTATGTAGCAGTCACAAACTTCTATTTTGGTCAATACTACTATAAATAGATCGCTATAAATAATGGTCCTAGGGAAAACACACATATATATGTACTACATTAAATTATGGTCAAGTAACTGATCAGGAATCAGTCATCCATCATAAATAGACTGTAAATGTTTTTTGATTTATGAACGTAACAGTAAATAAATCAAGTTACATAATTATCGAATAAAAATCTTACCATCAATTTTAATATAACTATGATTTGACTAATATATTACTAAATTATCGATGTACTGTACATACAAGCTCAAGTATCACTCAGTCATCACAAATAGACTAGAAAAACCTTGCAAAAAAGACCCTTTGCGCTCTTACTTATATTTTCTTTCTTGGCGTATATATCTACATTGTTGAATTTAATTCATAGGATATATGCTTTTATTTTATTAAAATATTAATGCGTACTTTTTTTTAGAAGTCCCACCAAAATACGATTTTTACGATGAAAGTACGAACCCCTCAAAAATAAAGTTGGTAAACCTGGCACAGACTCCTGTTTAGTCAAGTCATCATACTAATTTGTGAAGTGTGCACGTACTCGGATCATGAGCAGTTTGGCAGTATCGTTTTAATGATATTTTATCTCTTGCTTTCTTTCTTTCTGTTTTCAACGACAATGCCAATGTCTCCTAGACAGGCACTTCCCGCTAAAAATGTTAGTTTCTGGAATTATGCAACTGTGATTTCTATCGTAAAAAAGAGCAGCTACAGATTGGTTCCTTCCTGCCAGAGCATTGGGCTGTCCAAGCTGCAGACACATAACGTGACTAAGGAAATCGAAGCCAAGTTTATAAACTGGGTTTCCGTTGGTATTGCCGTAGGAAAACTTGCAACCGTTTATTAACGTTTTTTTTTTCAAAGAATATCGATAACAAAAACATTGTGAAGAATGTCTCGAGAAGCGTGAGGTGCACGAGGAAAATATACAGGTGGCATTTAATTAGCTGACCGTATATTTTGGGGAATGATAGTACCCATCAATATGAACAACTTTCCCCAATAACCATATGGTCGCAAATGGAAAAAAAATGTCCCTCAGTACATTGACTCGATCAGCTGATCTTTTCCCAAAATATGGTCAGCTAATTAAATGCCACCTGTATAGCAACATTTACACGATACCGGAATTGAAAAAAATAGACAAAAAAATATTCTCAGTAAAACTTGTCGCAAGGCCGGTTCCGCCCCCTTATAGACACTCTAACCGTAGGGGTTTGTGCATATATTGAAAAAAGCAGCTATTTATAGCTAGCTTGTTATAAAAAGTCTACTTATTTCAAGAGTCAACGAAAAATTGTACTTACCATTCGAACTAAATAATTCAAACATTTCATTTAAAATTCAAATCCGAACAATAGCTACCTAACATCGGATGTTATTTCGAACTAATTTACATAGATCAAGTGATGCTTTATATTCTATAAATGTACATTTGTATATTCGTATGTGTTAGTATTGTAGGTAGAGACAGTTAATATTGTAAAAGTGTTTGTAAGTTCATATTTTATATTTCTGTTATATTTTTATTTTAATATAAATATACTGAAGTTTCTAATTGATTTTATCGTTTAATAGTACAAAAATTACTTGTTTAAAAATATTTATTAAAATGTTATACAATCTTGAGTTTATTTTTTATAATACTGGATAGGTGTTATGAATACAGGGTGTAACAGAAAGGTAGTCATATTTTAAGAGGTTGTTAGGGATATCATTCTGAAAAACGTTTACTACGAAACCGATTTGATTAGAGGAACTTCATTTTTCATACCATACGATGTAGCGCTTAGCTGATTTATATGGAAATGTGAGAAAAAAAGTTGCTCTAATCACATCGGTGTCAATAGTAACAGTCAGAATTAAATCCCTAATTCAATCGGTCTCATGGAGAAAGTTGTTCAGAATTATGTCCCTAACAACCCCTTAAAATATAACAACACCTTTCTATAGAACATAATTCATGCATAAAAGTTTTATCAAACACTTGACACTGGCTGAGGATTTTTATGAAACCAAAATAATAAGTATCTTGAGCAGGGTAATCATTTTCAAAATCTAAATATACTTGATAGCTCAGCTCCAAATTCTCACGAACCTTACTTGTATCATCATGAGTCATGCCATGCTGCCCGTTCCAGTAGAGCAAGTCTTTTCAACCCGGGGGGCGCGGAGTGATCCAAAGGAGGCGGTGAGAAGTTGCAGAACTGAATTTATTAAAATTAATAATTTCACGCCGCGGAATCTTCGCGGGCGGCTTGCGCAGCCCCCATAGCAGAACTTGTTGAAAACTCTGTCGGAATGCTACCCATGTAAATATATTTCAGGGGAGGCTTGCGCCACCTTTCGAAACAGATCTTAATGATTGGCCGTTACTCGACTTTGTGAGCCATCTGGACTCGAACCCGGGACCCTTGGCTTCATAGGCAGGGTCACTGCATATTGTAGGTAATTGTACATACAAAAGTGAAAAAGGTTGGGTACCTATGTAGAAAAGAGACTAACCATCACAGATTGAGTCATAATCATAAAACTTTCGGTTGGTTTGAAAGTCACTGAAGATCTTATCAAGGACTTAGAGCAAGCATTGACCTCGGTATTATTAGAAACAATACATTTCCTATTATATAACTAGTAAATAATATTATAAGATTCAAAATTCACACTTGCTTTTTCTAATAATTGCCTTAAATGAACATTAACAACAATAAACCATGGAGGGTAAATCAAAATAATATCTAAAATGATAAAATATAACAAATTATACCTTTATTTATAATTTAACTCAGCATGAATAAATAGTTGACAAATTATGTGTTTAGCAACTAAGAAGCAACGTGGAATATCATTATACTCAGTTATGTATAATAATTATAGGTAGGCTTATAATTTTAAACAGAATTTAAACCTTTTCTCGTATCAATATACCTGTATTCATAATCCACATCTCTTCTTATAGTTCGTATACCTACCTAATGAATGAAGTTATTACGTATCGAGTATAGTAGGCTGTTTTTATTTTCCGAAAAGGAACGGTATCATGAAAAAGGAAAATTAGGGACAGAGCTATACAGGTTGTAACGAAAGGTGAAAGATAGGTGTTGTCAGTCATATTACCTCACAACGACCCATGTCTTGCCGGCAAGACATTTTCCCGTTATAGATTTTGAATTTATTATCATGGCATGAGATTAATTGCGATGCCTCAAAAGGATTGGGTCGATGAGAGGTTAAGGGATTGATTTGGACATCATTCTAAGCAACTCTCACTGTGAAACCGATTCGATCAGAGCAACATTATTTTGGATGAGGAATAAAGTATCTCTGAACGAATCGGTTTCATAATGAAAGTTGTCCAGAATGACATTCCCAACAACCCCTTCAATTATCACTACACCTTTCTGATACACCCTGTATACAGCGCATACTCTGTCCCTCATTTTCCAACGATATTACCGTTCCTTTTCGGAGAATAAAAACGTAAATTTTATATATTAACGTCATAATCGCAATTTAATTTACCTACAGATTTCCTCAGATTCCACTGAAATGAAACAGCGACATTAATATTTACAAATACAAAATTATCGAAGTTATGTCCTACTTACGTCAAGAAGGTAGGTAAATGTTGGATTAGAAACTTTGGAAAAAAGTTTCATTTGTTAGTTACCTATGAAGGTACATCTTTATTAGTTATGTAATACCGCACATCTCTATTTCGTTCACTTAGTTAGCTGAATGCTGAACGAACGAATGGTTTATATACCGCGTGCCGCGAATTAAGATCGCTGGGCGACGTTGGCGGGAGTAATGTTATGGAGGAACAGTGTGTATGCAAAACAAATACATATTTATTATTCAAAAGAAAATGGTCAGCAAACAAAGCTGTAAACCCTACTTCAAAATATATCAATTAATGACCGCCGTATATAATAACCGCCGAATATTTCCCCAAGTAAAAGGCACACATAATTTTACAAGACAAAAAAAGATTAAATTTACCACAGACCCGAATAAAAATGCTCAATTGTAGCGCGTACTACATGGCAATTAGACTGTTTAATAAATTACCAATTGATGTTAAAAAATATAGGAAACCAGTGACTATTTACTAATTGCTTGTGTTTTTGCATTACTTTTAAGACCTTATTTATACATTGGTGCAATAAAGTTTTGATGTGATTTGATTTGATTTGATTACTGGGCATATGTACAGTTATTGAAAAGTGACTACTGCGCATTCAAGGCCACCGCTCATAACTCGTGGCGCGAGGTATACCTATAACACGCGCGAGTTAACTTGGCACCTGGCTCGCCCCGCCCGCTTCCCCGCCCGCTACCCGCGATCGCCTTGGCAAGGACGACGTGCCAAGTTAACTCGCGCGTGTGGTATATAAAAAGTTCCGGGAGCGAAAGCGAGCTTCCGGTTCCAGCCGATTTAAAATGTTGTTAACTTGTAGGCGAAAAACTTTTTTTTTTTTCATCTTATCATCACAACAATAACATAAATCGAGGGTCAAGCCCTCCAAGCAGGTTTAGCCACCTATGTAACGACACTCAACAATGCTATTTGGTCTATTGTTTGAGAAAGAGAAACCCGAGCCGGATTTTAGTGGTAGAAACAGTGAACGATAATCGTTCACTGGGTAGAATGTTTTCCGCCCCAATAAAGATTTAGCCTATAATATGTGCTCATGTTTCTTTTGTACAAACACGGATATTAGCATAGACTTCATAGAGATAATAATTAAAGGCTGGGTTAAGTTAAACAAAATATCCATTGTATTGCATCTTACACAAATGCAATACAATGACATCATATATTTTTGTTTAACATAACCCAGAGCTGATGCCTAACTCGGGCTTTGTCAGGCAGTGTTTTGTTTTGACACCGCCTGACATAATTCACTTAAGTAGGAATGTACTGGGTATCTTTAGAATTCATATTCATATCTTTAGAATTCATAGCCTCATGGCTAGCTTACTTATCGATACAAGTTAGTGTTTCTTGATGAGAACAATGTTTTAACAAATCAACGAGTTTATATTTTTAACTCTGCCTCCTATAAAAAATATGCTTATTTAAGGTACATATCACTTCAATAATGCAGCGAACGCACATGAATAAATAGCATGAAGTTACAAGGCTCCTCTCCACGTTGGCCAACACATTCGCCATCGCTGCTTTTAATTCCAAGAAGTGCACAAATGTCACGAAAAAAATGGGCAAATGCGATATGCGGTTTAACATACCCCGCTTTTATAAATAAGGTAGTAGGTAAATAGTTTACCTGCTACCTGGTTAAAATCACAACACGAAATACGTAAATTATATATGTCGCCGTAATATTGTGAAAACTGTCTCATTTCGTAATCTAATCTAATCTTGGTCTCGTTTGTTCAAAAACTGTCGATACTTTGTAAACTGAACCATACTGCTTACAATATAACACGTTAGTTTATAATCAAACCGTTAAATTGAGAACTGGCTTAAACTTGAATTGCAAACGAAATACCAGGTGTAGCGGGCCCCAGGGCAAGATCGAGGCCGCCGCAAACAGTAGCTATGATCGTCTATTCTTTCTATCCCAAAATGAGAGGACCCGATTCAGCTGTAAGATTTGTAAGTAAGAATGATAAGTCTGAATTTCTCGTTCGTTGAGAAATTCGTCAGGCGTACAATAGTCGAACGAAGATTGGTTCAGGAAGTTACAGTTTCAAGTTAGGCAGAGAAAGCATATATGTCCGCGAGCCGGTAATTCGCATCAGTCAGCGGTGTATTGCGCCAAAACGATCGTTGTAATATTTTATGTGATGGCACCATCTGGTTTTTGTATATATGAGCGCATTGGAACATCTTTTGTTTTAGTTTTAGTTTTAGTTTTAGTGATCGATCACAGTTATAGTATAGATATCCGTCGTAGTTTTACGACGTGAGTACTCAATTATATTTCATGTGCTCGCTAGTAGCGGCTTGTGGTGGTTCCAATTATATATTTGATTCACGGCAATAACGATCCGAAAAGACCGGTTTACACAATTGCGATTTGAGTTCCGAAATGGGTTCTGAACTAGCGGTTACCTCAAAAGGTCCGTAACGTTTTGAAACCTTCAACTCTGCGCAATTTGAGCTGGATGTTATCGAAACGCAAGCATTATTGTTTTAGGATATCTAACCCACACCATAGCGAAGTGCATAATTCGATAAATACCGAACTATGAATTCCACTAGCCGCAGCACGTCCTGGGCTGAGCCAAATCATATATACCGACTCAACTTACACATTAGATATCCAGCGAAATTTACGTTTAATTTAAAAATGCAACTTGAATCCAATCTGACCCAAGGCAATGCAAAACACCTACCCGGACCTAAACAATGAACTTTAGACTGTAAATTGATCTCTTCGCGCGTCCCCGATAACACTCAAATGTCAAAATATCAACAGGATATGTTATCTGTGTTGACACCGGTTTAACTTTGTTCTGAATTTGTTATTTCCATCCGCGGAACCTCATCGATCAAACAGTCTCCCTATGCCCTGACCACCTAGGTTTAGCCGCAACTAAACTCCTGTCTAGCCTAGTCTAAAAACCTAGTGTTATACCACGTCCATTATCGACACCACTCGAAAATGGTTGAGTTTGATTTGAATGTGCTTGAATGTTTAACGACTGTGTGTGTGGGAATTTCAAAGCTCGCTAGTCGAAGGAATGAGGAGAGGATTAGCCCGCGAATATCCTAAGAGCCAATCCAGGAACCCTATGGTGAAGGAAAAAGGAATTTAGGGTCGCTCCAAGCCCAGACTCAGACTCAGATAAATTGACTTAAAAGTTCTTTCCTAACGACCCAAGGATAGTTTTGGAATTAGGGGTAGGTTGATATAAAGGTAGGAACCGAGGTATATCTCGGCGCTTCAGACACTCACGAAAACCCACTGAAACTTCGCAATCACAAATTCGTATAGTTCTGACGCGTAACACGGCAGACAAAAACTGTTTAGAACTCGTGAAGACGACTGTCACAGTAGCTAGACGCTGAGACTGAATGCTCTCCCCTCCCAGACCCTCGTATTTATATGCCCCACATGCGTCCTTTGCAAATACGCTCTGCCCAAGCGAAGCTTCTTATCACTAACTACACAGGGTCCAATTTCAACCATGCCATGCAGATCCGCCGTTCTACAAATTGTGTGTACGCATATTCACTATGATCAACCGTAGGTTATCACTCAAATCATTTGGTACTGCCGATACACAGAATCTGTTGATCGCTGACCAATAAAAGCTTGTTGCGATTAATTAAGCATTACCCGACCGCTAGCTGCGCGTAGCAAAAGACCACTAGTATGATATTCAGAATAGAGGTGTCAGACTCTCCATATCATACCTCAATCGCAATTGTATATTTGCAATCAACATAATAGCTTTCTCCGTATCGTTCCATAATAACCTTTCATTATTTAGTTATTCATAATTTTATTCACCGCGCAGCCAAATCGGCTCTGATCTCTACACATGTCGCAGGAATGCGACAAAAAAACTTGACCTGAACTGAAATTCCACGAATGAACCCACGCGTCCTTTTTTTTTTTGCGAACTTTGCCAGTAAGCAACGCAAACCCCCAAACGTTATCTGAACCGATTCTCGTATTCAAAACAGCGCGGCGTTGGGCTAGCCCTCTATCACGCAGAATGAAGTATCTAATGTACCGACTCTCGTGTACCATTACAGCCCCCTCCCAGACCTTGAGACACTGTTTATCTCAGTTAACATGGCGCAAGGATCTCATTACCACTATGCTACCCATACTTTGTACATATCTACTCTATATGTTCGGACATCTCAAATCATGTACACCGACCGATGAATCTGTCAATTATGTATATAATATTTACACAACTCGATTGAGTTCTCTCCTGTCTTATCTTATTTATCTATCTTACTATACAACCTCGTTTACCCGCAATTTATCCTAATTCGTATTACTATATATATACAAATTGTTTTTTTTTTTTTGTTTTTTTTTTGTTTTTGTTTCCAAACCATGCAAGATCCTTAAATCTACAAAGTAGTTACTCAAATTTACAGCTTACAGCTTAATTATATAACTTTTATACACTATCTTATTTATCTACGCCCTTATTCGTCCTCACATAATACCTGGCTATATTTATAGTATTGAAGTTACCCAATATCTCATTTGAACCCGGATCTACTAAAGTATAACAGTTCGGATATACCACTGCCGAAACAACATAAGGCCCTTTATACAACAACGAAAATTTCCGCATGATTTTATGTTCTTTATTTGAACGCACAAAGGTCTTAAGTTTCACATAATCACCTATACGATAGACTTCTAACTTACGCCGTTTGTCCGCCTGTCGCTTACGTCGTTCACTAGAACTTTTAGAGTTTTCTATCGCTACATTCCGCACCTGTTCCGAATCTCGCACACTATGGCCTAATAACCATTCATCGCCTAATTCCTTGTCAATAGTTAACGGTTCCCGCCTACCAAACGCTAACTCATTAGGCGCAAAGCCTGTGCTTGTGTGTTCGATATTATTATAGCAATTCTGAATGTCCGGTAACACGTCTACCCAACTACGATTACTTCCGCCGCAATAAGTTCTAATCAGCCGACCTAGCTCGCGATTCACTCTTTCTACGCTATTAGAATTTGGACAATACACCGACGTATGAGTGACCCGAATCCCCAGCTGTTTGAGTCCAAATTCCCAAACTTTCGATATGAACTGTGGTCCTGAGTCCGTAATTATAGTTTCGATAGGTACTTCCCTATGAAATCTCTTTGTACAAGCGAGCACGCTCCTACCTGTCGCTTTTCGCATTGGATATAATTTTATTACTTTACTGTACACGTCTTGAATCACATATATATATTGATATCCGAATTTACCTACGGGCAATGGCCCATAAAGGTCCGAGAAAACTTTCTCACCCAACTTTTCCGCCAACACCGGTGTACAAGGACCAACGGTATTGTTAGTACTTGGTTTGACCTTTTGACATATGTCACAACTTCTTATCACCGCGCTAATCACCCTACTCATATGAAGAAAATAATATCTGTCCTTCATCAGTGCTAATATTTTATATCTGCCGTAGTGACCTATTTCTTCATGTATGTGTAAAATAAGTTCCTCCTGTAGTGATTTCGGAATTACTAGCAACTGTACGTTCCGCTTCGGCACGTGAAAATATAACGTATCACCTACTAGCTTGTAATTTTCAAAACCTCTCGTTCCCGTATCTACTACATTACGTCTGATACAACCGCTAATTCGATTTAACCGCTCATCTTCGCTTTGTAATCTCGCAATGTCCCGTAAACTCGAAATAACACTTGCGGTATTCGATGCCTGAAACCAGAATATTCCCGGCTGAACATTTATACTGTCATTCATACCTCCAGGTCCCGCTATTTGCCTGCTTAGCGTGTCGGCAATTTGATTATCAGTCCCTCGCACAAATTCTATGTCGTAATCGAATTGCTCTAAAAACATAATCCACCTCGTTACGCGTGCCCCTAATAAGGTCCACGACTTAATGAACGTCAAACTTTTATGATCAGTTCTAATAATAACCTTTTCTCCCCGCAAATATATCTCAAATCGCTTTAAAGTGTATATAACTGCATACATTTCCTGTTCACTGATCGACCATCTAGTCTGGGCACCCTTGAATGCCTGCGAACAGAACCCTATAATTAGTTCCTGGCCCGATTCATCTAATTGATAAACATAGCCCCCAATTCCTATAGCGCTGGCGTCACATTGAACATAATATGTTTTTCCCGCCAATGGCTGACTCAAAATTATACTTTCTGAGAATTGGTTTTTTATCTCGTCAAAAGCACTTTGCATCTGCGCACTCCAGACGAACTTGACTCCAGACCGCAATAAATTGTACAAGGGCTGTGTTAATGTTCCAAAATTTTTTATAAACCTCCGAAAGTAATTTATGAACCCCAAAAACGCCCTCAATTGCCTGACAGTTCTGGGTGACGGATATAATTTAAGTGTTTCAATTTTGTCCGGGTCCATCTGCAAACCTTGTGTAGACAAAATATGCCCCAATAACTTGACCTTTTTTTGTGCAAACTCGCATTTTTTTAGTTTGCATGTGAAGCCCGCGTCTTTCAATTTACTCAGAACCGTGTCCACTTGAGACAAATGCTGTTCGAAGTCACCCTCAGTTAAAATTGCCAAATCGTCAACAAAATTTAAACAATATGACCTAACCTCTGGCCCTAGAATTAAGTCCATCGCCCTCGAAAATGAACCCACACTGGTTTTCAACCCCTGAGGTAAAACGTTGTAAACATAACTTCTGCCTTGATATACAAAACCCGTGTATCGTTTAGATTCGTCTGATAATGGTATAGAAAAATACGCATCTTTGATATCAATAACTCCTATATAATTTATCCGGCGCCCGGATTGCAATATCTCACTCATTAAAGGTGTGGTTTCAACCTCCCCGACCATTCCCATGTTCAATTGTCGTGCATCTAGAAGAATACGGACCTCTCCTGTTTTCTTTAATGTACAAGTCAATGGACTGCTGAAATCCGTAGATTGCCTGCTAATAATACCTATCAATTCCATCTCTTCCAAACGTTTTGTTACTTTATCGCGATATGCGAACGGTATGGGATAGCTTCGTTTTACGAAAGGCGTTTCATCTCTCATTTTTATCTCATGTATATATTTATTTGTCCGACCTATCCTATCGCTAAACAACTCTGCATGTTTATTTAACACCGGCAATAACCTTGTTTTGTGTTCAACAGGTATTGATGAATTATTCACATATTCCTCTATCATATTTCTACTGGTATCTTGGTTCTGTACTTCCATTGTACAACAGCAAAAATCCTGATTAGGGCCAGTACCTAATGGTATTTCACACATCCGCCCGGCGCTTCGTATAATTAGCCTCTTATTACCCTCACACGTTAAACTGGCTCGCGTCTGTTGTATAAAATCAAACCCCAAAATTAAATCTTTAGGCACCCTTGTTAATACTAGCATTGGAGTATCGATAACGCATTCACCTATCGTTAACGGTAACGTTACTAATTTATCAACCTTTTCCTTACTGACTCCAAATGCACCTGTGATTCTCAAACTTGGAATCGGTATTTCCGTCGGTTTTCCCAATTGACTGCATACTTCTTCGTATACTCTCCGACTTATTACACTGATTTCGCTCCCCGAATCAATCAAACTCCTTACAACAATATTCCCAATACGCACATCTATCTCAGGTAATGTCAAAGTACTACATAACTCGCGCCCACACTCAGTCGAATCGTCGTCTCTGAATATCGTATGTAAACGTCTGTCATTTCGATCTCTACAATTCGATCTAGATTTTTCCTCTAAACACACGGCATATCCGTGCGCTTTATGCGCTAATAATTGAATAAATTCATTCACACCCACGTTCGAATCCAAATTACACAAATCATACAGTCTATGTTTTTTTCCAATTTGATCGGCTGTCCACCCAAACCGTAATAAATATCTGAGCGCGAACGACCCGCGCGAGTCCACTAGTTTTTTGAATTCTGACTTATCGCATTATTCCTGTCACTTGAACTTTGCCCTGCCTCTGTATCTCCTGAACTATCATTGCCCCTCTGAAACCCTATTGCCTTGAAGCTAGGCTGAGGCTGCCTGCCTCTACCGCGAAAATAACCGCGACCGCGCGTCCCAAATTCGTTTCGCGCCTTCGTTCCCGCGTTATAATTATTCCTACGACTCACCGCGTTATAACGTATCGTATTTACCCGCATAGCTCGATATTGCCCACGCATGTAGCTATTCCGCCTCACATTATTCGTATCCATAGGTTCCGAACCATGTATCGCACTTAATCCCCCATCGACATTCCGTTCTAAATGCCGAAGGAATTCGACCGCATCACGTATAGACATTGCCTCTTTCCTAGCAAAAAACGCTACCTGAATATCACGCGGCAACTGTCTGAAAATCGTGTTGATTTTCTCCGTATCAGTAAACGGTATCGTAAGCTCATATATGCTATTCAATTGAGAGGCAAAGAATTCTTCCATACTTTGACCTTTCTTAGAATCAAACTTCGCAGTTAGGAATCTTTGCTTAATTAATTCCTGTTCATTATCACCCCAGAATACCTCTCTGAAATCTTTTTCAAAATCCGAATAGGTTCGCCATGAGTCTCTGTATATGCTCATTCGAACTTTCGCAATTCCTACCAAACTATCCGTTGCCCATATCAAAGCCCTAGAACTATCTCCCGAGACTTTAATATAAGCCTTTAAATCTCTTAAGAAAATCATCGGATTTTCCGAATTCCGCCCATCGAATGTCGGCAACTTCTGTGTCATTTTCACAATGCATGATTGACGTTTTTCTACCGATTGTTCAAACGTCTCTAGTTCCTGTCTGTCAGTCTGTCTGTCCGAAGTCCTACTAGCATTGCTCGTGCTGGAACCCCTTTCCAAACTGTCTAATCTTTTCACTATTTCAGATAACAATTGCGTCACCTGCCCTGACGCCATTTCACTAGTGTGTGAAAGTGAATTTTGTGCTACCCGACTACCGTTTTTCCTAGGCCGGCCGGCCATTATTCCTATTAAACCGCCGTAGCTCGTACAAAGAATTGTGAAAACAATGCCCCTTTTTGCTTATTTCTTATTTACAAACTGAACTGTTTAAAATCGTTTCTACGTTGTGTTATTTTTAAAAGTAACGCGTTAGACCTTGATTCTTTTAGAATATCTAGGAATATCTAGGTATCAGACTATCTAGGATATCCTTCCGTCTCGGCACCAAAAATCTGTACCGGCCCCACGGCTAAGGTCGTAGCCGCCGCAAACAGTAGCTATGATCGTCTATTCTTTCTATCCCAAAATGAGAGGACCCGATTCAGCTGTAAGATTTGTAAGTAAGAATGATAAGTCTGAATTTCTCGTTCGTTGAGAAATTCGTCAGGCGTACAATAGTCGAACGAAGATTGGTTCAGGAAGTTACAGTTTCAAGTTAGGCAGAGAAAGCATATATGTCCGCGAGCCGGTAATTCGCATCAGTCAGCGGTGTATTGCGCCAAAACGATCGTTGTTATATTTTATGTGATGGCACCATCTGGTTTTTGTATATATGAGCGCATTGGAACATCTTTTGTTTTAGTTTTAGTTTTAGTTTTAGTGATCGATCACAGTTATAGTATAGATATCCGTCGTAGTTTTACGACGTGAGTACTCAATTATATTTCATGTGCTCGCTAGTAGCGGCTTGTGGTGGTTCCAATTATATATTTGATTCACGGCAATAACGATCCGAAAAGACCGGTTTACACAATTGCGATTTGAGTTCCGAAATGGGTTCTGAACTAGCGGTTACCTCAAAAGGTCCGTAACGTTTTGAAACCTTCAACTCTGCGCAATTTGAGCTGGATGTTATCGAAACGCAAGCATTATTGTTTTAGGATATCTAACCCACACCATAGCGAAGTGCATAATTCGATAAATACCGAACTATGAATTCCACTAGCCGCAGCACGTCCTGGGCTGAGCCAAATCATATATACCGACTCAACTTACACATTAGATATCCAGCGAAATTTACGTTTAATTTAAAAATGCAACTTGAATCCAATCTGACCCAAGGCAATGCAAAACACCTACCCGGACCTAAACAATGAACTTTAGACTGTAAATTGATCTCTTCGCGCGTCCCCGATAACACTCAAATGTCAAAATATCAACAGGATATGTTATCTGTGTTGACACCGGTTTAACTTTGTTCTGAATTTGTTATTTCCATCCGCGGAACCTCATCGATCAAACAGTCTCCCTATGCCCTGACCACCTAGGTTTAGCCGCAACTAAACTCCTGTCTAGCCTAGTCTAAAAACCTAGTGTTATACCACGTCCATTATCGACACCACTCGAAAATGGTTGAGTTTGATTTGAATGTGCTTGAATGTTTAACGACTGTGTGTGTGGGAATTTCAAAGCTCGCTAGTCGAAGGAATGAGGAGAGGATTAGCCCGCGAATATCCTAAGAGCCAATCCAGGAACCCTATGGTGAAGGAAAAAGGAATTTAGGGTCGCTCCAAGCCCAGACTCAGACTCAGATAAATTGACTTAAAAGTTCTTTCCTAACGACCCAAGGATAGTTTTGGAATTAGGGGTAGGTTGATATAAAGGTAGGAACCGAGGTATATCTCGGCGCTTCAGACACTCACGAAAACCCACTGAAACTTCGCAATCACAAATTCGTATAGTTCTGACGCGTAACACGGCAGACAAAAACTGTTTAGAACTCGTGAAGACGACTGTCACAGTAGCTAGACGCTGAGACTGAATGCTCTCCCCTCCCAGACCCTCGTATTTATATGCCCCACATGCGTCCTTTGCAAATACGCTCTGCCCAAGCGAAGCTTCTTATCACTAACTACACAGGGTCCAATTTCAACCATGCCATGCAGATCCGCCGTTCTACAAATTGTGTGTACGCATATTCACTATGATCAACCGTAGGTTATCACTCAAATCATTTGGTACTGCCGATACACAGAATCTGTTGATCGCTGACCAATAAAAGCTTGTTGCGATTAATTAAGCATTACCCGACCGCTAGCTGCGCGTAGCAAAAGACCACTAGTATGATATTCAGAATAGAGGTGTCAGACTCTCCATATCATACCTCAATCGCAATTGTATATTTGCAATCAACATAATAGCTTTCTCCGTATCGTTCCATAATAACCTTTCATTATTTAGTTATTCATAATTTTATTCACCGCGCAGCCAAATCGGCTCTGATCTCTACACATGTCGCAGGAATGCGACAAAAAAACTTGACCTGAACTGAAATTCCACGAATGAACCCACGCGTCCTTTTTTTTTTTTGCGAACTTTGCCAGTAAGCAACGCAAACCCCCAAACGTTATCTGAACCGATTCTCGTATTCAAAACAGCGCGGCGTTGGGCTAGCCCTCTATCACGCAGAATGAAGTATCTAATGTACCGACTCTCGTGTACCATTACACAGGGTGAAGTGGTGGGTCAGGGTAGGTGAAGAATAAAGAGGGGTGACGAGCGAAGCGAAGCGAAGAAGTCAGAAGGCGGGCTCGAGACTGTAGAGGAACCTAGGTTCCCATTTTGAGGAAGAATAAAATAAATTAAATTAATCAAAAACGTTCATATCAGTCTGTCTAAAAAAACTATCAAATGGTAGAGCAAATATCCAAGCATGTTTAAAAAAAAATGCACATGAAAAGCTTTCACCAGTTTTTTATTGGGTCTTTTTAGACCCAAAACTTGAAAATTTGTCGTGGACTTCAAAGGTCTGTAAAAACTAAGTGATAATTTTACAATTTTTTATCGATTAACTATGAAAATCTGGGGATTTTTGCCAAAAACAATAAATCATCAATAAAAAATAAACGGTAACACTTCGCCTTAGGCATATTTGCCTCAAATGGTTTTAAATGGTCTGTACTTGCTTCGCTTTAAGTCTTTGCATTGATCAACCAAACACTTGTAAACATGAACCCTGAAAACATTGAGAAAGGAAGGGTTCTTTTTCATACTTAGTCAACTCGTGGACAATAGTACTTTACGACACGCGAGTTGAAATTAGGTGCGCGCGTGCGTTCAATCTGGGAGCTCGGTGTAATGTAAACATTACCTTACTCTTTGGTGTAAACTAAACTGACTGACTGATGAATGCAGATCGGTGGCTCAAGCAGGAATAAATACCAGAATGAAAAGTGTTCAAGTTCAGATAAAATTAACCTTATGTCTTTGTAAATAAGAGTCACTGTCAGTTCGATTCGCATACTTTTTTGACGCATAATTATTCGTGCTTCCTACACTGAACTGGCTCAAGCAGGAATAATTACTAGAGTGAAAAAGTGTTCCGAGTTCAGATAAAATTAACCTTATGTCATTAATTGTACATAAGAGTAACTGACAGTATGATTCGGATACTTCTTCGACGAATAATATTTCCTGCTTCCCACAAACAAAATACTCCTGTGATGTTTCTGCTTCTGAAACTTCAGGTAGGCTTTCAATTCGTTCAGTATCTGTAAACGATTCTGGTGTTACTCTAACTTGAGTAACCAACAAAGATACAAGTCTTTGCTTTAGAATCTAACTTAGTGCGCTTCTCTTTAGGAATTAGAGCATGCACTTCGCAAAAAAAATTCGAAGATGTGATAGATCAATCGGTTGATATATGAACCACAATTCTTCAGGATTTTTTTGTTTAACATTGAGTTGGCGTTACGTTTTTTAAATAGAAAGCTGTATTCAAAGCTTCACCCCAGTAAACTTGGCTTGGAGTCATGAAGCAATGTTCTTGCTTTTTCAATTACAGTTCTATTGCCGCGTTCTGGAGTTCCATTTTGCTCTGCATTATATGGGATAGTTTTCTGATGAACTATTCCATTTTCCCGCAAAAAGGTAGACATCGGTTCAAACACCTACATACGACAATAGTGGACAGATAGTTTTATTTCATAACAATTACATATTTAAGTGTAGAAAAGCAGAATTAAACTCGAGAGTCCCATTTTTTGCCTGTCCCGCTGTAACGCTGCGACTTTTAGGCAAGAATTATTAAGTAAAAGTAAAAGTTTAAATAGTTTTGTATCAGCAATTCAAATATGAATACTTAATAGTTTTTTATAATTCAGGTGTCTTAATACTACTTTAATACAAAATACATGATTAATATACATATGTTACTCGTCCCGTAATTTGGCGTGAGGTGGAATTCCTATTTTGTAACCAAAGTTTCACTTCATATGAGCGAAATATACGACCAAACTGGCTTGTTATTTGTTTCTGGCAACCCTTCGGATTATTTCTGGCAGCCATGACAGTTGGTTTGACACTCGTACCAACAAAACATTTCGTTTTGAAAATTTGCCATGTAAGGTCACATTTTTTACGTTCAATTTTGTAATTATGAAATAATCAAGGTAAGATTCTTTGTTTCTAAACTAATTTATTGCAATACATGTGCCCTAGTATCTCTAGGTACTAACTATCTACTCTATAGAACCTATCGAAAGTGTGTTTTTTTTGTTTTATGGCGAAATATATACACAAATTAAGACACTTGCTAAAATCACACAGACCGTTACTTCAATTTTGTTTGGTTACGTACATGCAGAACATGGTTACCGAGTGGAAATGTAAGGTTAAGTGTACAATGAGACACCAGGAGATCATGTATGCATAAAACTTTATATTTGACTATGGGACTGTTATATTCTTTATTACCATATACGTAACATATCTTCAAATCCACTGTAAAATAGACGGATTCAAGTATTCTTAGATAAACAAGTGTCTTAAAAAATAAGAAACATGGCGGCGCTGTGAGATGCCATTATTTAGGATTTATCCAAATATTTTAACCTCTCAAAAACCGAGGTTAGTTGGGACGGGTCGTGATTTTGAACTTTATGCCATGGTAATAAAAATTAAAACCTATAATGGAAAAGTGGCGTTAGCTAACGCCGGTGGTATTCAAGAGGTTTAAGCCCCCGCCCAACGAAGGAAAAAGGGGTGAAACGATTTGAATACTGTTTTTTTTATTAGAAAGTAGATTTCTCTACCGGAACTCTAGGATGCCTGCAAGTTAACCCATTTTGGCTCATTAGACTCGTATTATTATATTATATAAATATTTATTTTCATCTCAGTAAATTTTGGGCCTGGTGGCCAGCCGATTTGTATGGGGAAGTGAAAAATAAAGTTGCTCTAATCAAGTCGGTCCCATGGTTAAAGTTGTACAGTATTATGTCCCTTTCGGCTTGTTTCCCATTTTTTGTTACATCCTGTATAAAGGTCCCTTGATATCTCTCATATCGCAAAATACCACTGTAGCCAGCCAGAGTTATTGCGCAGTGTCGACTTGCCCTAATTATTAAAAAAAAAGAGTATGAATTTCGATGTTCTTCAACCCAGATTTTCTGCGTTATGTATGTACGTTATGTGCACATGACGATTCACGCTGTGTAATATCATACACACTTTATATCCTATATATTTTTTCCCCTCCAACAAAAATCAAAAAACTGGTCAAGTGCGAGTCTAAATCGCGCACGAAGGGTTTCGTACCACCGTTCAATGGATGCGATGGTGTGGAGTGAATAGTTTGGATTTTACACAGCAAAATATTGTTTACAAAGTTATTGGTGCGGTTACTTTCACACTCCATGTACGTAACCAGGTGCATCCATAAGTTTGTATGTGGTATTGTTGTATGGGAGCCCCCTTCAATATTTCTTTTATCCTGTTTTTTAGTATTTGTTGTTATATCAGCAACATAAATACATAATCTGTGAAAATTTCAACTCTCTAGCTAGGTTCTTGAGATACAGCCTGGTGACAGACGGACGGACGGACGGACAGCGGAGTCTTAGTAATAGGGTCCCGTTTGGAACCCTTCGGGTACGGAACCCTAAAAAAGAAGGCAAACTTTTTTTGTTTTTTGTTGGAGGGGAAAAAAATGGAATTACCCATACCCAGGAGTCAGATCAGAACTCCCTGCTTTGTCCGGGTCCCCACATATTGAGCGGGCATCAGCTCATGTGGTATACGGACTAAAGATGACCCCTTGTGTTGTACATTTATTGATAATCGATTTAACTGTGTGAGCCATGGCCTCGGTATATGCTGAAGGCTTTCTACCTGCAATTTTCCCTTTGAGCAGCCCCCTCAACATGATACCTCTACGCGTTTCTGAGAAAAAGGTCTTGACAGAGAGACAGATAGATGGACAACGAAGTAAACCTTTAGGGATTCCTTTTTTCCTTCTAAAGCTGGGAACTCACGGTCAGTTTGAACTGATAAAATTGGACTGACGTCAGTTAATACTATAGATATATCTTGTACATTACTTTTACACAGTAGGTAAAGTGACCAAAAACAATAATTGGTTCTTCAGTTTTACATTTTACATTTGCAGTGGTATTATATATTTATAGTTATTTTCAGTACCTAATAAATCGTTGTCCGTTTACCCAACTTGCGTAATTGTGTATTACTTTCGGTGTACTGTTTGCAAAATCTATTTCGTGTTGTGGGTTAATAATTAAATGTTATATTAACAAAGGTTATTTAAAAAATATATCTAACAGTAAAATATATAGGTACTGGTGTTCTACCTGGCGTAATAGTTTAAACAGAAACACTACAATTTACCAGTGTTATCTTATTAAAATGACGTAAAGTTTTAGTTTATGCTTCCATGCTACACTGTTAACATTTAATCAGTATATGCCGATGCCCGCCTCTCCACTTCAGTCCGAATTGAGACTATTGAGTGATAACTCGCACTCGCCGGCCGAGCAATTACAATGTAAGTAACATTTTGATGTAGGTACTCTATACTTCAATATAGGTACCAGCTTCTACTTAAATAGGTATATATACCAACTCATAATCAGCTGCTCTCAATACAATTTTTGCCGTCAACCAATTTTTTCATTCGCTATTGTGGTCAATTTTATTCCGGTGACGTTAAACTCCGAGCGTTAGTAACATAGGCTTTGTCTCGATACACATAAAGTGCAATGTCCTGTAAATAACAAAGCCGGCTTCTGTAAATATAGATTGCGTAACTAGTACCTATCTACATACTTCTATTTTTATACCTAGGTGTACACCTTCCGCCAGGTTTCTTGGCCACTGAATGCCGTTTCATGTAGGGTCACTATGCTAGTTGGCGGCCGATTAGTGGAATGCCTTATTTTACGCCAGGAAAATGAAGAGACTATTCGTCGTATGGGATCACTAATATTTGCAGATTTAGATTACATGGTCTAGTAATTATATAAAATAAAAGATAATTAAATATCATCATATTTTTATAAAAACAAAACTTTAAAAACATTGACAAATGCTAGTTTGCGGCTGCTTTTCTCAGTTTGCGACCATCTTTCAGCCAGATAGCGGCCGCCAGATAATTTTTAACACTTCTCTCGTAAAGATTAAAATAGCAGGTCAAATAAAAGTTGTACATTATGATATTCTCAACAAAAACATTTCTTTTACATTTTCCCTGATGATCCACCATTCATGAGATATCGCGATTCTAAAATTCAAAGAAGTTACATATACAGCACATTGTCCGCACCACAAGCGAGGCGCATTAATAGGGTTCCATCCATACCCAAAGGGTACCTAAAAGGGACCCTATTACTAAACATCCGCTATCAGCGCGTCGGTCTGTCTGTCCTTCAGTGGGCTATATATATATATCTCATGAGCTATATAGGTACAAAGTAGATTTTTTTGTAGAGATGCATAGTTCTTTTGCCGTTATAACAAAAAACAATGGATGCCACCGTGCGATGGATACCTGCTAAGGGTGATAACTACAACTGTTTCGCTAAGGTCCTACTGAAGACAACAAAACAGCGGATACCAAGAGGATACAGGAAACCTTACAATCCGTGCTGGCCTAAAGAGAGTGAGAGACAGTATGAAGAATATCTGCGAACCGGAGACCACAAGGTTGGTGGCGAACTGCTGGAATCACTAAATGAAAATAGAAGAGCAAAGTGGATCGACACCGTACAAAGCATGGACTTTAAGACATCGAGAAGAAAGGCTTGACGGATTCTGAACAAGCTCACGGGCGGACTACTGTTGCCGGCTCCCGAAAACTGCCGAACGCCATAACTAACAGAATTCTCAACGTCTCGAGGGCTAAAGGAGATAAAGTTGCTACCAATCATATTAAACGTAGCCTTACTGAAGAAAAGGGCAAACTTCCTGAGGACGAACACCTATCAAGATACTTCTCCATCGGTGAAACAAAGCATGCCATTAAAAATCTGGCTCTTAATAGAGCAGCAGGATATGATGGCATCTACAATGAATTTCTTATAAACCTGGGCCAATATCCTGGCTCACCGTGTTTTTCTCTGACATACTCCAAAATAACAAACTACCTCGAGATTTCAACAAGTCGAAATTCATTGCTGTCCTGAAGCCAGAAAAGATACCAGAAGACCCAGCAAGCTATAGGCCAATAGCTTTGCTAAGCTCTATGTACAAGCTGCTAGAATAACGGCTCTCAAACCGGAACCCCAGACATCGATGGAGTAGTGCCGAACAGGAGAGCTTCAGAGCAGGTTCAAACCGAACAGATTTGGTACTATCGCTCACTTCACACATTAAAGCTGGATTCCAGAAACAACTTAAAATGGTGGCAGTATTCATAGATATAACAGCGGCCTGCGATATAGTCTGGAGGTAAGGACTAATGTACAAACTGATCAAAGCTGTCCCATGTCATAAATTATGTAGCCTCCTTAACAGCATGCTATGCAAAAGAGAGTGTGTCGTATATTTTGGTGACAAGCAAAGCCGAGTAAAAAATCTAAACAACGGCCTGCCACAGGGCTCGATTCTAGCTCCACTTCTTTTCATCTGTATACCCACGACCTGCCAAAAACCAAAGCAAGCAAATTCACATACATACGTAGATGACATTGCCATAACCTTCCAAGATAAGATATTCCAAAAATCAGAAGATGTCTTGAGCCGAGAAATGCATATTCTACTTAAGTATTTTGAGAAGTGGAGGCTGATCCCAAATGCTACTAAGACGGAAGTGTCTTATTTCCACTTGAATAACAAGAGAGAAAAAATCTCCAAACACGCAACAACATATTGCATAAACTGACTGGAATCGACTGGGGATCAAGCGCCGTAGTACTCCGTACTACTGGCCTCAGCCTTGTGCACTCAGCGGCGGAACACTGCTCATCTGTAGGGCTTAATAGCGCCCGCAATAACCAGATACATGGAGCTCAACAAGACCATTTCAGGTACCATCCAATCAACTCCTCTACAATACTCAGTTACATTCCATCCCCGCAGCTAATGCAAAATAATAATTAGGGAGGCTATTAAAATCCAGGGAAGGCCCAACCTGCCAGTACATGAAGAGTTATTCAATCCGTCCACACACAGGTTGAAATCTCGCCACCCACCATGCTACGGCAGGGAACCTCATTCAGACCAACGTCAGCATCACGAATGCTTGGAAACAGGATTGGACTAGTAACCCACCTGCGAACCTGGAAAAATGTGCCCCTGCCAACTTCGACCCAACGGAGAAACCTAAGAACTTCAGCCTTATTCGTAGGGCATGGTGTCAGCTGAACCGTCACAGAAGCGGGCTTGGCCCCACGGGTGAATACATGCACCGCTGTGGCTGGAGAGAATCACCAACCTGTGATTGCGATTCGAGGCTTTCCTTAAAGAAAATATGATAGAGAGCCCACTGACCTCTTCACTCTAACTGACGAAGGAGCTGAATGACTGAAGACCTCAAAATTTTATTTTTAGCAAGAATGGCTCAATGATTTCGGCCATACGAATAAACAAATAAATAAGTTCCACTTCACAAAATTATGCTTCCCGAGAGCACGAGTTACTATGAAAACACAAAAATCTGTCTGCCTTAATATTTGAAGAGTTCCTTGGATTTCTCCAGTATACCTTCATCAAATCCTGAACCGTCCGTCTTGCAGAAATTATATTCATAAAAAACAACATAAAATATTCCTTTCTTGAAGTCTGTTAAAAATACACCTGTTTTTTTATTTATAAATTCGCGATATCTCATTTCATTAATGATGATTATTTTTGTAGATAATGTTGTAATTTACAACTTTTGTTAGTTTTGTTACAGTTTACCAGAAAAATGCAAAAAAACTTTTGATATGTGTATTCATATCAGCTCCATGCAAATTCATGCAATCTCCAATGACTATTATGACTGAAATATTATATTATAGTGTAATAGAAATGATAAAAATTTATGGCCGCAAAATCACTTATCTCTTTTCAGTTGTCGACCACCTAATTTCCATGCATTTTTGATAGGGAAATATTAAACCGCACATCAAAAATACTGATTTGCACTTCAAATATCAGGATGAAGTGGTAGGTCAGGGTAGGTGGAGGGTAAAGGCGGTGAGCGAAGCGAAGCCCCCTTTATCCTTCGTGTTAGGTTGACATGTAAGAGCAAAAGAAACATAAAATTTTAGTACACATAATAGTAGTTTATGTCAATGCTACATAATGGAGGGCATTAATACTCGAGAGTGGGTTTATGAAACGAGCCGAAGGCGAGTTTCATAATAATATCACTCGAGAGTTTTAATGCCTAATTATGTACAGTTACATACACTAGTTTATCTATACACATATCATAAGCTCTCTTTGATGTGTTCAGGAACCGCATGTTTAATCGGCATTGTGGCTCTGCAGTTGTTTAGCTTGTTCTGTATCACCAACTTCGGGCGTCGGCGTTCGAAATTTGAATGTCAGTACCAACTTCACAGACAAACTAGGAGCGGCACGAGGCGGGCGTCGGTGTTCGAAATTTGAATGTCATAATTACCAAGTAGTTTAACATTATGCTGATCGTAACGTGCGGTTTTTGTACGCAGTAAAGAGGGTTTATGATACGTGTGTAGATAAATTTATCTACACACGCTATCTGTACGCAGTAAAGAGGGTTTATGATACGTGTGTAAATAGATAGATAGATATCTAGATAGATGGATAGATAGATAGATATCTACACACGTATCATAAACCCTCTTTACTGCGTACAAAAACCGCACGTTACGATCAGCATAATGTTAAACTACTTGGTAAAAACTCATTTCTTATCTGAAAAAATACACATTATGACCATAATGTGTATTTTTTCAGATAAGAAATGAGTTTTTAACAAGTTGTTTAACATTTGCACTTCAAATCTATCTATCTATCCATCTATCTAGATATCTATCTATCTATCTACACACGTATCATAAACCCTCTTTACTGCGTACAAAAACCGCACGTTACGATCAGCATAATGTTAAACTACTTGGTAATTATGACATTCAAATTTCGAACACCGACGCCCGCCTCGTGCCGCCCCTAGTTTGTCTGTGAAGTTGGTACTGACATTCAAATTTCGAACGCCGACGCCCGAAGTTGGTGATACAGAACAAGCTAAACAACTGCAGAGCCACAATGCCGATTAAACATGCGGTTCCTGAACACATCAAAGAGAGCTTATGATATGTGTATAGATAAACTAGTGTATGTAACTGTACATAATTAGGCATTAAAACTCTCGAGTGATATTATTATGAAACTCGCCTTCGGCTCGTTTCATAAACCCACTCTCGAGTATTAATGCCCTCCATTATGTAGCAGTCACATAAACTACTACTTAAACTACTACACTACTTGGTAAACTACTTGGTAAAAACTCATTTCTTATCTGAAAAAATACACATTATGACCATAATTTTTCAAACTGACCATCTCCTACTGATAACTAGTTAGATTGCGATCACATGGCTATTTATCACAGGATTTAATAATATACTGGCGGCCAAGAAACATGGAGGGGCCTCTAAATAGGTACCTAATTACTTAGAATTAAGTGAATAATCGCTTACACTTTTGCTCAAGCTGATAACGTCCTTTTGAAATCTTTGAATACCATACTCGTGCAACTACAAACACACGGTCTTTATAAAATGCATAAATCGAACAATGAAGAAGATCAAAATTGACAAAATAAAATATTTAAAAAAATCCTCCCTATTTTACAGCCATATAATATTTTTTTCGTTCACTTTGTACCAATTGAAAAAAAACATCGATAACTTCAAGATGGACGGGTTTGTCGGGTGTCAAATTAGATGTATAGTGATGATATAGAAAAAGCGGTTTATATTATAAATGCAAGAGGCAGCACAAGGTTATACAACATGTTTAAAAATCTGGAGTCCATTGTTACATTCAAGATTAAACATCGCGCCCTTGACATAAAACAGTGATTTATCCCCTTGGAGTATAATCTACTATTATCTGACTGTACAAAACAACATAATAATTAGGACGGACGACGGTGTTATCGTCAGTAAAACAATATTAAAATAGTTCGAACGGTACCCTCGGTATAATGGCGGCAAATGTTGTTAAAAGCATGAAAATATATTTAATTAATCTTTAGGCCATATGAATCAATTGAACCGTAGCACCAAATTTAAAAAAAAATTGAGCAAAGTTGACGTCGACTTTTTTGTATGAAAAAATATATTCTCAAACCAGTCGTGGTTGGTTTCAAATGAAAGGACTTTTTGAGCCAATTCTAAAAATAAAAATCGGTTCGGCAGCAAGTACCGTACAAGCAACTTCTCTTGAGAAGAATTCTTTTTTTTAATGTTTCGATACCTAGAAAATCATTTGAGAATTATAATAAATTTTATCGAATTTAAAGAATTTTCACGAAAAAGATGACGTCATAGTGGGTCCGCCATTTTGAATTTTAAAAAACTGATGAAAGATTCGAAACCAGCACCCTCAAAAACCCACATCTACCCCTCAATACTTGGAATTACATACAAAATTAACGTTGCGTGTTCAAAAAAGTCAGTTTTTTACAAATAAAAAACGAACCGCTGGACCGATTTTTTCTAGACTCCTTTCAGATCTAAGTCATGACGTGGCGTATCGATTGATATGGTCATCAAAGCGATTCGGTCCAGTAGTTATTGAGAAAACGAATTCCATAATTTTGATCACGTACATACGTACGTACACACACACACACACACACACACACACACAGACATCACTCTAAAAATGATTGCAAATGATTCTCCAGGTCTTAAAACGTAAAGAAAACACAAAATTACCTATTTCAATTTTCAGACCTATTATAATAACTTCTCAAGAGAAGTTAATAAAACGTATTACATTTCTGTCACCTGTGTTAAATCAAAATAACAATCATTTTCAAAATATACCAAGTTTGGGCTCCTCCAGATACGATGAGGTTGAATATTTTTGAATATTATGATGCACTTCTTCTTATCATCAAGGTCTTTAGCAATTGAATTTGTAAAAAATATAATTAGTCAAGTGAGAAACTCAGTAAAAACCGTCTTTGAGTCAGTTTTCTTCCTCCCGTTCAGGATGCGAATGTCGTCAAAATAAACGAAAACAAAGCTACGAAATCTGTCTGTCTGACAGTCAAGTCCATACGTAATACACGACATAAACGAATATACGGTACTCATAGACAGAATTCATCATATGACAATGACCTTAAACTCCACTGATAAGTCACAGTAAAGAAATAATACGCAATTTCGTTTACCTGGATGACATCATAATTCCAGTCTTTTTGCTTTAGAAACGAAACTACTGGACCGATTTCTAATTTTCAAAAAATGGGACCAAACTGGAAGGTCACCCAGTCAATAAAAGGACGGTAACGTCGATATGTAGTTGCTAAAACAAAATTGTCTGGATATTTTTTGCCTGTTTATGTAGATTATTACGGTTTCGGACGCAGCGAATGAAAAAAAACCCTTGTTATTCGTAGCTAAACTTTCGTCTACGTATAACATAGAAAAAGTGACCACAAAACTATAACAATACGTAACCAAATCTAGTTTGGTTATTTTTTAACGAAACTGTTTGTAATTAATGTTAACACTATTTTGTTTAAGTCATACCAAGGTGCTTACTTAAAGGTAGGCCTACTTACATGCAGTTAGGAAGCCAATTGTTTGTTTACTTCAGCCATTTTTTACAAAACCGTTTGACTGTTATTAACTAAACTAATGAGTTATTTTAGCTGTTGTTTTGTTACTATAACCTGATATATTAGTTAATTTAGATAACTTGTTTTGTTAATTTTTACAAAACAGTTTGACTGTTAGTAACAAAACTTTGCTTGTTTTAGCTGTAGTAGTTTGTTTATATAATATTTAGTACTTCTTTAGTGTGTAGCCTAATTTATTTAAGCTATCTGAGCGTTTTAGCATGGCAATAAGCGGTAATTTCCCTATTGTTAATATTTCAAGAATCACCGATTAGATTGACATTATTTTCAAATCAATCTAATCGGTGATTCTTGAAATATTAACAAATGGGAATTACCGCTTATTGCCATGCTAAAACGCTCAGATAGCTAATATAAATTAGGCTACACACTACAGAAGTACTAAATACCATATAAACAAAAAACTACAGCTAAAACACACAATTTTTTTTTGTACTACCTATAGAAAATTGAAAAGTAGGCAGATAATTAAAAGCAATTGTTTTACAAAAGTAATTGTTGTATTGTTAGACTTCAGAAATTTTACAATGTAAGAACCATTATCACATAAATCAAAATCTCAAAACAACGGGAATCTTTTTCCCAATGTCCCAGTGTCCTCCAGTGACTGCAGGCCATACTCGTACGTTGTAGAATTATAAGTACCCTGTGAGGCCTGTGATCTATTCGGCTCAGTCGACTGATCTTCATATGTCTGAAACTGAGAAAACCTTATGATTAGGGCGTATCAATCTATTTCGGTTAGGTAACGACGTAGTGGTAAGGAAATAGAGTTACCTATTCAATTACTGTTGATTGTTAAATATACTTCTATTTCTATAGCCATACTTTCCTCCCCCGGTAGGTAGGTTAGACACAGATGCAAGCTAGCGTTATTTGTAGGTTTGGGTGCCGAGGTACTAACTTTTGGCGCGTTGGCACCATGCTGGCGCGGCAGGCACGTTATGCCTTTTTACCCCCAGATTGGCATAGCTTTAGCTTACCACAAGATAATAAAAGGAAATGATTAGGTAAATACTTACCTTTGAATAGAGTAAAATACACTTCCAGGCCCCACTGCTGCAGATAATCTTCGAGAGCATCTGGGCTCTGCTCGGCCATGGTTCTCTCACTCATTTTTAAGTAGGTAGCTGACTGAAATAAAGATTCTTCTTCTGATTATGCTGATGAGAGAGACGACAAGCACAGAACTATTTTACTTTGTGGTTTTATGAAAAACGGACACCCGTCTTCACACGATTGTCCCGAGAGGCGCAAGCGCAAGCAGCAAAATGAATAGAAAATCAACGTGTTTGACATGGCGTGTCGCGTCGTCGCGTCGATCGTAGCAAAATGCAGTTTTTGAAATTATTCGCTCTTGCACAGATTAATAAAGAGTTGCTCTTGTCACTGTGCCGCACGGTCGGATTTTGTTTGACAAGACCACATTCAACTCGCGCGAGGACTGTTGGTAGTTAGTCATCCCGTAAACAAAAGTGTTTGGTTGTAAACAATCAAAATACGGCTAACAGTGGATAACGCTATGTTTAGTTCAACATATTAGTTTGTTGTTAATTACATAAGTTTTGTTGAATTGCAGTTTTGTGAGTAAAAATAACAAACTTAATTGAGATAATAGTAACAAGATGTTTGTTTAGTGATTAACAATAATAATTGTTTGATAGTTCAGCAAGCCTTTAGTAACGAATAGTCTAAGAATTAGTATAAACTAAGTAAACATGTATTGTTGCAAGTTACCAATCCAATTTGTTTACTTCATTAAGGTTTAGTCATACATGACTAAATCTTAGCTATTAAACAACCGAACTGAAAATAACCAAACCAGTTTTGTGCTTCGTAAATAAACCACTTTAATTATTTCAAATTAAGTTTATTGACGACTAACTGAAGTATGGTTAAAAAGGCGATAACCGAATAAGTTTTGTTATTATTTTTTTTCAGTGAAGTTGCCCAGAAGATCCCGATAGAGCCATGAGTATATTGATAACACTCTCAAAATCAGCAAACACAAAATTCCAGATACTAAATAGTAAAAAGCCTGGATAACCCCATCCAGGCTTTTTACTATTTAGTATCTGGAATTTTATGGGATAACCCCATCCAGGCTTTTTACTATTTAGTATCTGGAATTTTGTGTTTGCTGATTTTGAGAGTGTTATCAATATACTCATAGCTCTATCGGGATCTTCTGTCAGAAATTAATGAGAGAGATTATAAAATTAATTCCTGTGCAAATTTATCAAAGTTCAATCGGTTTACGAAATTATTCGGAATTGTTTGGGTTATATCCGAATCAAGGCAGAGATGTGTTGCACAGCGATCCGTTACGGATGGCGTATTCCCTTATCCGTATCAATTTCGTCTCCTCTTGTTGACGAAATCAATACGGTTATCATGTAAATATTGTCAAACATAATAATCGCCGTAACCATATAGGCCTCGTCCACAGGTGGGGATGAATTCAATACGCTTTCGGTGCAAGTTCCTTATGCAGTTTTGCTCGTCCTAACTTATTTTTCCTTTCTAAAGAAAAACTTACGTTATGTCATTGCAATTAAACAGTCTTACTTGTCATAGATAAGTAGCATGGGCTTTTGTCAATGTAAAATACATCGTTGCATATAAATGCATCTTTGCATTTGCATTTATCTCTTTCAAACTATGATGACTGATTGATAATCAACTGATACAATATTTCAGCAACCATACTGAACCCCACTTTAGGAGCTACGAAGCATTGACCAACTTTTTTTAAAAATCAATCGAAATCGATGCCCTCATCATGGGGCATAAATTAACTGCCACAACCGTATTGATTTGGTCACGACGAGGGGACGATTTCAATACGGATAAGGAAATGCGCTTACGGATGATTGCGTTATAAGATTTTTTGATCTAAGCTTTGTGTTCAGAACAACATGATCCAAACAATTTTTATCTTAGTTTGGAATGTCGCATGCAATAAAAAGTCCTTCAATGGTAAGTAGGTATGTCTATGCATGTCTTGAAGTTCCTATCAATATTATTTGATATGTGTTATGTTAATATGTATATCCCCAAATGATATTGCTGAAGTTCTGATAGGTTTTTAGTGTGTTTTGTAATGAGTAAATGAAGCTTTAGCATTTTTGAAACTACATATATTAAGTGTAGAATTATCGAGTTGGGTAGTGAGGGCTGTGGCTTCAGTAACAACATCATCACTATGTTGTGATACGTGTCGGTGCTGCGACAGACATATCCGTCCAGTGGAGGTAACTTACTAACATCCAGCATTCAGTCAGAATAATGATATCGGATTCAGTGTACAGCTACCATGTTACCACAAAAATATTAAACAGCGTTTAACCTTAAAAAAAACGTCAAATCCCATACGTTTTTGTTTTTAAACAAGTGTTGAACAGTAGTTTATTTTATTGTGGTATGACCCCTTTAATGTCTTGGTTTCGGAATAAAAGGAGAGCACTGATCAGCCTGAAGTGTGAAAATCAGTTAAATTAATAATGTCTGTGTCTATTGAGTTGATATATCTATACTTGGCATTTTTCTTGGCCGGACAATCAGTGCGTAGCGTAGACACGTTGCACATTTTAGGATTTCAGGCTTTTTAGTGCACAGTGATCTGCTGACCTAGTTTCCGCAGTGGCTGCACGTAGGTTTCGCATCTTTGCATGTATTGGCAGTGTGGCCATATTGCTGATAGCTATAACATCTTGTTATCAAGGTAACAAGATGTTACAGCTATCAGCAATATACCAGCTATCAGCTATCTCTCACAGTACAAGTCGACCAGTCTGTCCTGTGCTGTATGTGCCTTGCGGATGTCTGTGGGTACTTCAATGATGAAATTGCAGGCGTCAGTGTCCTTTTTACCAGATTCGTGGCTTAACTTTATGGAGCTTAACAACGTTCTAAGGGATAGATTGGAAATTTTTTCAGCTAAATTTTGCTCACTCTCAGTTAGAGAAATGGGAACCCCAAACACTTTAATTCTTGGCCTGGCTTAGATGGCTCATTCACAGTAAGGCCAGATGTAGCCAGTTGAGTAACCTGCTTTAGTTTTTCAATGTCGTCTTTGTGATCCGTACTTATATGTATAACTGACTCCTCCGTTTTTTATCCTATGAAGGCCACAAACAGCCAGTTTCATGACTTCAGGGCGAAATACTTTTTGGAATAGCTATAACTCTTTTATCTCGCCGCTTTTCTTCTGTTACTCGTTGGTATATATCACAACTGAGCTAAAAGGGCTGCTCTACCATATCCCTATATAGTCTGTGTGCCCTACGCAGCTATCGTGCTTATTTCATTAAGACACTGATCAATTGAGCTCATCCAGTTTTGTGGTCCAATATGGTTCCCATATCTTACTCCCATAACTGACTGCTTCCATCCCCAGTTCTGAGGTGGCGTTAAGGTCTGCTCAAGTTTGTCCGCTTTTCCACACAATTGTCCAGCTTGATATCCCGCCGGTTTCCCGTGCTGCATAAGAGCACTTTTACGAACTGATAAACAATTTTGCGTCTCCCATAGTAACTTGTAATCAGCTGATCGGGTCAATAGTACTGAGGGACGATATTTTTTTTTGGTTTGCGACCATACGTTTCTTGGGGAAAGTTGTTTCTAATTATGGGTCCTATCATTCACCAAAATATGGTCAGGTAATTAAATGTCACCCTGTATACCCGCAATAGGGCATGCACCCGGGTATACCCGGTTCCTAACTACCCGGGTATACCCGGGTATACCAAGGTCTCGAAAGACCCGGTTCTGAAGAAGCATACCCGGTTCCCCCGGTTCTTGAAAAATACTAAAATTACTTAATTCCGCATTCAAATCAACCGCGCCTGAGCCATTAGCGCGTGATTTAAATTCGCATTGTCACAAAAGCACGATATGGCAACGTCGCGCCGCCGGTCGCGCGAGATATACCTACTGCATGCACGCACCCGTACACTTCCTATGTCTGCAAACACTATTAGAGAGATGGTTTGCAGACATTGCGATGAAAAGAAGAAAGAGCAAAAAAAAAAAAAAAACAGAAAAGCTTTTGTCTGAAAAAGTAAAGTTCGCAATTTCATTCGACGAATGGACATCAAACAGAAACCGCAGATATTTAAGTTTAAATACACACTCACCATATCGGAGCGGACCCAACAAATTCAAAAATTTAGGACTCATAAGGGTTTACGGATCATTACCAGCAGAAAAATGTATTGAACAGATCAATCAAAAACTCGAATGCTTCGGAATTTCCTTAGAAAGGGACGTTGTTGGAGAAACTACCGATGGGTGTAGCATGATGGTAAAAATCGGTAAACAACTGAAATCCTTACACCAAAAATGCATTGCGCATGCAATTCAGCTGGCTATATCAGATGTCTTCTACAAAAACGCTGTTGCTATGGATGAAGAGAGGATGATATGCCGTTAGCTGAACTAGCCCCGCTGTTACACCGAGACGCTAGAAATAGTGAAACTACTAACGATTATAATATTAGAGAGCATTCAGATGCAGAAGCAAGTGGCGATGATAATGATAACGGTGTTGAATTTGTACAAGAAACAAGGGGGCAAGTGTCGCATTTCAGGTATTTTGATTTACTAGCCAAAGTCCGGAAAGTTGTCAAGATATTTAAAAAATCTCCGACAAAAAATGATGATGTTTTACAAAAACATGTTAATTCTGACTTTGGAAAAGAATATATTTTGATTCTGGATGCAAAGACAAGGTGGAGTAGCATCGCAGACATGCTACAACGTTTTCTCAAACTCAAAGTATGCATCACAAAAGCGCTACTTTATATAAATTCTGAGATTACCTTCAGCCAAGACGAAAGGACAACTTTAAATGAGCTTCACGAGATTTTGGACATAATGAAAACTATCGTTGAAAGTTTGTGTCGCCGGGATGCATCCTTGTTAACAGCTGATGTCGCAATAAAATATGCATTGAAAAAACTGAAAAGGATGAATACAGCTATAAGTAAGGAAATGGAAAATTCTTTAAAGAAAAGGTACTCGCAGCGACGACTTATAGAAGCAGCTACACTTCAATACTTAACGAACCCGGACCAATACTTTGCTGATTTTCTAAATGATGATTTGGCGGTATTTCCTTGGCCCTCTTGCGATGAAATGTGCAGGGGTATCGTTTATCTCGTACAGCCATTGTCAATGATCGAACAATGCGATATATGTGAGCAAGGTGAAGATGAGGTGGGAAATGCCGATGAATTCGATGTAATTCTTGTCCCAGACCCGATTATGTCCAAAAAAGATGAGCTTGATATAGAGATGCAAAAAGCTACAGCCTTAAAAAGTAATAAGACGAGACATCAAGACCGCGACGCCTACTTTACAACAGTCAAAATAGAAATGGCATTGTTTGAAAACGGTGGAAGTCGTGGTAAAAACCTTTCACTAGCATATAACTATTTAAGAACCATACCACCAACAAGTGTAAAGCCTGAAAGAATTTTCTCCTCAGCGGGCTATATTTGCAATCGCTTGCGCAGCTCGTTAAGTGACAGGAGCCTAGATGTGATAAGTTACTTACGATCTCACTACCAAGAACAAATATTTCCAATAAAGCTATTCATTAAAATTAAAACGAAAATATGGTGATTTGTTACTTTAGGTAATAAAAAAGAAATTATTTGTTATGTTTTATCATGTTGTTGCTCATACGAGTATAAAAAGATAATTTATGCTGTTTATTAAAAAGACTGATTAATGTGTAGTTAAAGCTTTTTGTGTTCCTATAATATTCCTGTTATGTAATGAGAAACATGACTGTTTGAAACTATAGTGTCCTAATAAATGTTGATTTGATATAATTTGCCAACTTTCTTATTTCATACCTCGTAATAACGTTATACACTTTCAGTTTCTGTGTGATTTATTTGATATTACAGTTTTATGAGCCGGAACCGGGTGCACCCGGTGCACCCGGTTCTGACGGCTCCCAGGACCGGGTCTCAAAAATCTGGAACCGTGACCGGTTCTGCATGCCCTAACCCGCAAGCACCGCACTATCGCCGCCTGGTACAAAGTCGCCCTCCGCCCGGCACGTGGCATCCGTAGTGGGATAAAACACAAACGCGGTTCTCAGGTCTCGCCTTCTGGACAGTAGTTGGTTTAATTCGTGGCCGAAAAACAAGGAAAATCATGTAAAACGAGGTGAAGTTCCCGCGAAGTACACCAACAAAGGCATCAGCAAATAGGTAGGTAGGTTTGTACACTCATAGGTAGGTTGATGGTTGATATCATCCATTACTTCCACAAAACAAGTCCTAGGTAGGAAGGTCGTGTCTGCTGAAGTGCAGAGGACAAGTGGGTATTATCTTATCTACAGGCTTTTGTCTACATTAACAAGGTTATATTGAATGCATATGCATTATGCAGGTATGAACCTATATATTAGTGCTTTACCAACTCCGACAATCAGTCATTCAACTTTGTACACTTACCGTACGGTAGGTATCGGCCATTTTTAACGAAGGTTTGAACTATGCTATGTGGCCACAAGAGAAACGCTATTTGGTACTGTCGTCAGAAAATCAAGCGTTTCACTTAGAATGTTGCATTGTTTCATTCCATCTCTAACTGAGTTGGTCTTGATAGTCATCTCGCACCAAAGAAACTTGCACTTCGTATCCGTGGTCCCACTGTTATCACCACGGTGCTTGTTGACATACAAAGTAAAGTTGTAAGTAAAATTAAAAAGATTTAAAACCGAATACTATAATGGTTTATTCTACCTATCTCTTCCTTACCTTATAGCACTTTCTCTTTCTCTCTAAGGCTTTTTTATTTAAAATAACTTTAATAAACATTTAAATTTTCAAATATTTTATTACCATCTCAATTAAAGTCTGGCCGCCGAGAGAATGCGATCCTGACAGCTCAAAACCCATACTTTTTTGACATCTGCAATGAAAAATATTGCATTAAGTACGCATTATGGAAATGTCATAATCGCATTCTAAAAACGGCTGAAGTGTAGGGCGAGTTGACCACAACAAAAATAGGTTTAATTTAAAGGTAATGCGCTCCGTAGTGCAAGTTTTTTTCCTTTAACTCTGCCAATCAAAATTCGGTCTAGAGAGCGACAACTAAACTCGTATACCCCATGTTTTATATACTATGGCGGATTATATCTGAGTTAAGTTGTCGTACTACATGTACCTATAGGTAAGTGCTTGATATCTGTCGACTTACCAATTCTACTAAAGCCATTTTACAATTTTTTTTAATCTTTATTTAAAGGATGTAATTCTACAATACTAATCTTAATACATCTTAATACTAATCATAGCCTAGCTTTTAAACCAACCTTAACTAATTTATACAAAGCTTTGGCCTCGTTTGAGTAAGGAAATGCTAAAATAGAATTACAGCCTCCTACGGAACTAAAAATACTTTTACAAACCTACAACTTCATTTTCAGATGCCTTTACGTTGGGGTATAGTCACCGCGGGGAAGATCTGCAATGACTTCGTCAACGCTTTCAACTCCTACCCTCAGAGGGGTGACCAGGTGATAGCAGCTGTTGCAGCCAGATCTCAGGAGAATGCTGAGAAGTTCGCCAAGCTTCATGGTATCAAGCAGGTCTTCGAGTCTTACCAGGCAATGGCAGTCAGCAAGGACATTGGTAAGCTGTGCCACAGATTTCGAACTTAGTAAAACAGCGTTTGAGCTGGGTTACCAAGGGCGGCGGCGGCGATAATTCCTAATTAACACTGTTAGTTATTAATGTGTGACCTTCAAAGAGAAGGCACCAGTTGTAAGAACTAGTAAATCTTCATTATTTTCTCAATTACAGATGTCGCCTACATCGGTGCCCTTAACCCTGACCACTACAGCCTAGCCAGGCTGTTCTTGGAGAGTGGCAAGCATGTTCTTTGCGAGAAACCTCTGTGCCTCAACTTTAAACAGGCCAAGAGCCTCATAGACCTGGCAAGGAGCAAGAAGTTGTTCCTAATGGAGGCAGTCTGGTCGAGGTTCGCTCCTTCCTACCTGGAGTTGGAGAAATATATCGCGGCGGGGAAACTTGGAGACGTGATGTTTGTCGAAGTGAACTTTGGTGTTCCGATCGTTACTGTAGACAGGCTCAGGTAAGTTATGCCACCGGGAAATGGAAATTAATGGAAATTAAAGTTAAAGTTACAAAGTAGAACACAGGAACAAAAATCATGTGCGGAATATGATAATGTTTTGATATTTTGAAACTGCTCCAGATAAATACAAAAATTAAGCTATCGATCAATCCATCAGGAAAAAGGACTTAGGCGGCAGTGCCGTCCTGGACCTCGGGATATACGTGCTTCAGTTCGCACAGTTCATCTTCAAAGATGAGCCAACTAAAGTGACAGCGACAGGAGAACTCAATGAAGAAGGGGTGGATGTGGTTGATAATATCATCTTGGAATACTCTGGTGGAAGGCGGGCGGTACTTACCATCCATAGTAAAGTGAGGCTGTGGAATAAAGCTACTGTGGTCGGCACCAAAGGCAGAGCTACTGTGAGTAAAGCAGAACTTATGGGCCTTATATAAAGAAGGTGGATGAATGGCGTACCTTATACATGGTATGGTATGGTATCTATATCTATATGGGGCAATTTTTCAATCATCAGATTAACGGACAGGTAGCTTTGTATGACATTTCACAGTAACAAATTCCTCAAATTAACAGACAGATAAGCGTTATCTGAGGATTGAAAAATCGTCCGTAAGCAAAATCACTTTTGTCTCGACATGCACGTCATTAGCGATCAATAAAAATAGAGATAACGAGTTTGAATACACTGATCTTTAACCTTGGATTGACCTTAGTCATGACAAAGCATAATCTGATTTATCGAAGGCCGTGCGAAAAACATAAGAAATTATCAAACTCTTATCTCTTTCCCAAGCTAAGCCTATGCCTTAAACTTATATCCCTATTATATCAAACATATGATTATCTGATAAGGATTGATATGATGACAAGTAGACGTAGATTACAATGACGCTGATGACGATGATTTATAATGCTCATCTTTTCAGGTGTCAGACCCCTTCCACTTCCCGACAGAGCTGGTTCATGTTGACGGCAAAGTGGACACATTCCCGCTGCACTCTTCAAACCTACCATACAATTTCGATAACAGTGCCGGTCTGGTCTTCCAAGCTTTGGAGGTGAAGAGATGCATCGATGCAGGTAAGATGTAGATAAGAATTAGGTCTGACTGGATTAGGTAGTACAACTACGAGGAGTATTAAACTGAGTGGGTGCTTGACAGCAGGATGCAATCTACCAAAGCATAATATCAACATATCGAGCCATGTAGTCAAAGCCAAAGAGTATGGACCTCTAAAAGCTAAACTAGTATGTTTATTAACTTACTTAAGTAACGGGTGCAGCAACAACTATCTGCGATATTGATTGATGGATGACCATTTCTCTAGACCTGCTGAAAACTATGGCGAAAACCAAGCCTAATCTGAGAGTTATTTCGTTTTTCAGGACTAATCGAGTCACCGCGGATGTCACACAAGGAGAGCCTGATCCTCGCGAAACTAGAAGATGAAGTCCGTAGACAAGTTGGCGTTCACTACGACGTTGATAACAAGGAGTACCCTTAACGAATAAGCATACAATATAATTATATTATTTTAGTTTTGGAAAACACTGCTACAAAAATACAAATCCAACTTACAGTTTAATTATCAGTATGTATGACACAAGTAGAATGACAACTGTTAGTTAAAAAATAAGTAGGTACCTACCTATTTAGATCAAACAAGAACATTCATGAGAAAATGCCCATAACTCACTCCATATGTGGCAAATTGCTATACCTTGGTTGTATCATGGTATTAGTTGAACAATGGGGCACCAGAATCATTAATTAAGAACCCTGATGAAGATTGAAATACTCCAAGTTTAGGTATTTGGTGACTGCTAACAGCACATAGGTATCGCAGTACGCTTGTTTGTGTAGGCTGTTGCTTTACTAACGATAAGCGAAGTTAATACTTTATGCAGCTTTATCTACACACGTATCATAAACCCTCTTTACTGCGTTCAAAAACCGCACGTTACGATCAGCATTATGTTAAACTACTTGGTAAAAACTCGTTTCGTATCTGGAAAACTACACATAATGGTCATTATGTGTAGTTTTTCTACATATAATGACATTCAAATTTCGATCGCCGACGCCCACCCGCGTGCCGTCCCTAGTTTTGTCTGTGAAGTTGGTACTGACATTCAAATTTCGAACGCCGACGCCCGTCTGCGTGAAGTTCGTACTAAAGAACAAGCTAAACAATTGCAGAACCACAATTCCGGTCAAACATGCGGTTCCTGAACACATCAAAGAGAGCTTAGGATATGTGTGTAGATAAACTAGTGTATGTAACTGTACATAATTAGGCATTAAAACTCGAGAGTGGGTTTATGAAACGAGCCGAAGGCGAGTTTCATAATAATATCACTCGATTGCCCTCCATTATGCAGCAGTCACATAAACTACTATTATGCTCTTTTCTATACGTAATAAATACCTATAAGCATGCAGAGAGTGATATGAAATTAGCTCACCTTGTGCATTGAATATTTCTTGAACGATATCTATTTATCACCTAAATATTTGACGAGTTTTCTTGAAGTGGGTAATATGACTATAGGAACTAATTTGAGATATCCTGGGGCGGTTTGTATGGAGCCCGGCATACCTACAATCCACCATTTAAAAAAAATAACGACAATGGCTCAGGCTTGCGTAGCTCGCGACGACGACGAGCGAGCTAGATCTTTTGATCGATCCCACAGACGAACTGAGCGACCTAGCTCACCCCTCATTCAGCTCACCAGCTGCTCAGCTCACTTCAGATCGATTGTGTGTGTTGCTAGAATCGACCGACCGTTATTCATAATTCAAATCAGACCGAAACACATTCGAATCCTTCAAGCTATCTAAAATTGTTTTTCTTTTTTGTCAAATCGGCATTTATTTCTACATTTTGGAATGGCACAAAAAAGATGAATAATTGCACTACTAGTTCATACTACGCCTACGCCAAGTGGTAACACCAAAATAGCTGCCTTCCTTGCCTACAATATATTTCTGAGTCATCTGCCGGAAAAAAATACTGGCACTTCGACATTTGGCACATAGCGCGTCCACACTGGACAAACGGAGACTATAGCTGAAAGATAGAAACCTAGATTTGGATTATGAGAATGGCGTGTACATATATCAAGACTAAATATGAAGATAGCGCGCTGTGTATGCGTATACATATGGCTAAGAGCAGTCAAATATCTAAAAACAAAATTAATTGCGCTGTTTGTTCTTTGATTTGAATACTAAATTAAAGTAAATTGCTATTTTATATATAAAATAAATTAAACAACCAAAATAAAAGTGTAAAGAAAGATAATATATTTATAACAACAATCTCTTAAGTTACAGAATAGGTAGTAGTAGTGGGTTCTGGATCAGTATCCATTGTGATAATGCCGAGATAAACAGGTAAGCAGATATCGAAGGCCAGGTAAACAACAGCGAAAGTCACGTATAAACCAGGAATCAGTACGAAAAATAAGCCAAAATTGTCAAAATTTCGGAGCGGACCTATCATCGAAGTTATTATCAATTTGACAGAGCAATCTTAATTTCTTTTTCTTTTAACTTGGCGTGCTAACCTCTTTTGAAGTTAATTTTGCCAGTGTCAAGTTTATTTGAAGGATCCAAGATAGAAATTCCCGGGAGAACGTGAAGGGCTGTAGGAACAAAATATCATTTCCTTTGGACGTGAGCATCACTTCCCTGATAGAGCAATCGTTTGTATTGTAACATTCAGGTGTCAAAATCGTAAATACACGCTTTTCGTCACAAAAACATTATCAACATTTTTTCAATCGCTTTTCGTTTCATCCGTTTTCGTTGCTAAGTTAATCATATAATCCATAGATTATTTTTAGAGGAATAATGAAATAAACCAAAACGTGGCTATGAGTACAATTTGTTACTCAAACAAGTAGAATAATTATAAAAATAAATAACCCAACTGCATTTTCTATCAATACCACACACAAACTCATAAACGAACCTGGTTCTGTAAATGGAGTATGAAACCAATAAACCGGGGAACCTAGATTTTGATTTTTCCTCAGAGCTTACCGAAATACCTGTGAAATAAAAAAATACGTTTATCAGACGAAATCATTATATTAAGAATTAGGAAACAGACTTTTTTGCTTTAGTCAGTCACTTCCGTTCGCCAAATTCGTCCTGTCTAGACCGGCCTCACAACACAGGGTTGTCAATACGTAAAAACCAATTGATATCACTTAAGTTTCAAGAAAAAATTATGTTCACTACGTCGTTGTTTTTATAAATTATTTTCTTGGATAAGTTATAAAACATTATTATCTTGGGCATATATATGGTTTTTAGTGATACGAGTCTTTTATTAACGGTTAAAAATATACTTACTATTAGTCCATTAATATATTTTACAGTGGTATATCACTGCCGCATTATTTTTCGGCAGGTAATGAAAAAACGGATTTTAGTAACTGACAAAAAATTGTGATTCGCGTGCGAGCTGCGAACAATAATATGCCTACCTCTGTTTCAAGACGACACAGGACATAATGTACTCTGTGCACAGGACTCGTGCTGAATGAGCTAAATGAGCTGCTAAACGCGCAGCGTGTTGAGGTCAGTGTTATTATTGATACGGCAATTGCCGTAATATACGGCAATTTGAGGATAATTTTTCAAAAATACGGTATACGGCAGGGTCTCGACTGCCGTATCGTTAAATACGGCATTTCAAATTCAGCATGCTCTCAACAAGCTTAAAACAAAAAACACTACAAACGGAACTCTAAAAAGTCTGCATGAAACGAATCGCACTGTGTCAGACATGGCCAAGGCACTATTCTCGGGGATTCCCGAGAGTGTTTTCTGTTATGAACTGGAGCTCTCATGTCATCTCTTTCATACAGCCCATTTGATCTATGAAAAAGGAATGGTAGTGAAAGAGACGGTAGACAACTTATCAGACAGAAGTATTTCGTTTGTTTTTATAGAAAGCACTGCGGCCACTCGTTCATTGTTTCTTCAGTTCATGACATTATTTATTCGCTAACGTTATTTGGTGCAAATATTTTCATAAAAACTACTCCGATAATCCGATCCGATCTGATAATACTCCGATAAGATAATGAGTGATAGTGACAATGTTCAGGGCCCATCTACGCCAAAAAAAATAAAAAAGGGCAAACACATAAGGCAAAAATATCGGAAGCAATGGGAAAGTGAAGACTTTTACAAAAACTGGATTGCTCCTGTTCGTGATGATCCTTATAGAGCTAAGTGTACCGTGTGCGATGTGAACTTATCGTGTGAACTTTCCACTTTGCGACGACACGTGACAAATAGCCAACATGGAAAAAAGATACAGGCTGCATCTTCTTCGAAAAGTGTTTGCTCATATTTTAGACCACGGGAAAAGGATACAAACACCTTAGTCGTTGAGGCTGAAATTAAACTGGCGGGTTTTGTGGCTGAACACAACATATCTTTCTTGGCAATGGACCATTTGTCAGACGTTCTCAAATCTTGCTTTCCCGATTCAAAAATCGCGGCAGATTTTGCAATGAAAAAAAATAAATGCACAGCAACCGTAAAAAACGTGATTGGTGAAAGCCATAAAGATTACTTGAAAAATATTTTAAAGCAACAAAAATTCAGCATTCTTGCCGACGAGTCAACAGATATTGCATCCTGCAAAACTATATGCATTGTTGTCAGATATTTTGACCAAAACTACAAAAAAATTGTGACATGCTTATGGCAACTGGAACCATTGCACGAAATACACACTGGAGACACAGCGGCGTCATCCCGAGGGTGCACTGCAGAATCACTTTATTTAACGATCATCGAAACGTTTACTCAACATAACATAAAACTCGACAACATAATAGGATTCGCGTCAGATGGCTGCAACGTCATGATGGGTGCTCACAACTCGGTCGCTAGTCGACTACGATCTGAATTACCGGGTATACAAATAATAAAGTGCATTTGTCACTCGATGCATCTGTGTGCTAATGAAGCTTGTAAAGAATTACCGCGACGTTGCGAGGATTTGGCCCGGAATGTATATGCATTTTTTAAACAAAGTGCCAAAAGACAAGCAGAGTACGTTGAATTTCAAATGTTTATGAACGCAAAAGTACATAAATTGCTACATCCATCACAGACTCGATGGTTGTCGCTATTGTCTGTGGTAAATCGATTGATAGAGCAGTGGGAAAGTCTTCGACTGTTCTTTGTGAACAAGTGGCTAGAAGAACGCACAGTGGCTGCGGAGCTAATCCACCGCGAACTGAATGACGACTTTGTAAAACTCTATATCTTCTTTTTACAGTGGATATTGCCCAAATTTGTCAAGTTAAACGAATATTTTCAAGGATCAGATTCCAGATTAATAGAACTCGACGACAAAATAAAACTTCTTTACAAAGAAATCTTACAATGTTACATGTCCAGAGACTATGTAAACCAGACTGAAATAAGCGTCATTGACCCTGAAAATTCTCAACATTTCCTGCCGCAAATATATTTGGGTGTCAAAATCCTTACCGAAACACAAAAACCAAACATTTCGAGACAGAAAGACAATCTAAAAGAATTTTATAATCGGTGCCTAAAATTCTTAATAACGAGCTGCAAGGAAATTCGAAAGAGATACAATTTTTCTGATAAAGTTCTTCCACTCCTCAAATATTTGTCACCGGAAGAGGCAGTGCGTCAGAGAGCTAGAGAAAGCTTTCCGTCATTGTTGCCACTAATTCACGAATTGCCGCGAATTGTAGAAAATGATACTATTAAACAACAAATCGATGACGAATGGAGAATGCTACCTAATGTGAATAAATTTTCAGACTTAGACATAGGTCAATGGAAAGCACATGAATTTTGGGTGAAAGTTCGTGATGAAACAGAATGTAAAACATTGGCGAAGTTTGCTCTTGACGTATTGTGCTTACCGCATAGTAACGCAGATTGCGAGAGAGTTTTCAGCGAAGTCAACAACATGAAAACTAAATTGAGAAACAAGTTGATTACATCCACAGTAAACGGAGCTCTATTAGCTAAACAAGCTGTTAGAAATCAAGGCGGTTGCACAAAATTCCAGGTGTCAGAAGATATGCGTCTTAAAATGAAAAGCAAAGAAAAATATTCCTTGCACATGCATGAGATTGAGGTTTTAGAATCTATTCGAAATCTTTATGGGGAAGAAATAGAAATAACATAAATTGTTTATTTTTGTGTAGCAATGGCTAGTTATTTAATTAAACTCGATACGGCAAATCTGCGTTTTATTCCCTAAAATACGGCAATTGAAAGTTTTAGATACGGCAACCCAGATTTTGACGATAATAACACTGGTTGAGGTGCGAATTGAGTCGTGGTGCGAGTAATTGAAGTCGCTATTATAAAGTCGCAAGGACGCTTTTTGCCCGCCCGACGACTCAATTTGTAACGCGAGTGGTTTAGTAACATCGGCTTCGCGTAAAAATATTTTTTTTAATTGTAATATTTAATGTGTACGTAAAATCATTGTAATCACTATCAGTGCATACCCATAAGTGCCAATATCACTAAAACATTATTGGAACAAAAAATTTTTAACCACAGTGAAAAAACAAGAAACTAATTCAGTGTAGTGTTTTTGGTAGAAATACATGTGAACTGTTTATGTCATAGGCATATGATGTGTTTTGCGTGTGGCAAACACTGACCCATGACACCTGCAGAGAAAAACCAGGACTCCAATTCGAAAAAGGCAAGATTTGCAAAAATAAATTCAAAACAACCGTTACTTTAGTTCAAATTATTCAAGCGGATCATTCAGGGAATCGAGCGACATCTAGTAGACGGTTAAGATACTTGATAAAATATGACATCTGTGAGAACTCATTATCTCACTTGAAACTAATATTGATATTGCTTGATAGTTTTAAAAAGTTTTGTATAGAGGGCGCTGTAAGAAGCCAAGATCAAGTTAGGCAAAGCGTGTTTGGGTGATATTATTGCCACAGAAATATTGCAATGCGTTCCTTGTAAGGGTAACTATCACCATAATTGTGTCAACGTCACTACAGCGAAGTACATGGCCTAGTACGTTACCCAAAGGAAAAGTCCACAATTTCGATTCAAGACTACTGCTATGTTACAGAAAGGAAGCTGAGACGCAACGATATGGATCGTGATGAATGGGCACTAGACTTCTTATTTATATAAAACTGACTTGCATTGACAATATAATTTCCAATACTTCGCTGAAAGATGCAACTGTTATTGAGATTGGTCTATCCGATCGTACTCTAAAATGTGTAACTACAGAGCGAGTCCTGAAAATAAATTTGAACTATTACATGATGGTAAGAAACCTTAAGCATAACAACCTTAAGGGATTAAATATGGCCAGAAATGCATCTTTAGCTTCAATTCTAGGCTAAACTAGACAACATAAAAATGTAGGATAATTATATGTTATAAAAGGTCTATTAGAGATAAGAATTATCTCTAATAGACCTTTAATTATATTATTAATTAACTTAAAAATATTTTTCGCAATGCGTTATTATTCAACTAAATGAACAAGCGCTCGGAGACGAAATCAGTTTCCTATAAGAAACTTACACGCAAAAATAGGTAAAAAAATGGAATTTTTTTGTTTGTTTTGAAGTGAAACTTCTTTATCGGCGTTGGAAAAAAAATTACCGTCACATTTTTCGGTTACGCGTCACATTTTTCCGTTTCACGCCATCTTTTTCTTGCCCCTACCACGGTTGGTTCAGACGAAGAGTACTTTCACTTTCTCCAACGGAGTAGGGATAGCATGTCGCTTAACCGATTGGAGGTCCAGGAACATTGAATTTCTCAGAGGCTATAATGTCCAGGATTTTCGCGGATAACAATTTGCAATTGACTTGCGTTAGATATTTGTTTTTTCGGTTAGGTTATTATAAATGTTTTCTAACATATTATACACCAGAATAATCCTCATGAAATTTCCTATCATATAATGTAAAATACTTACCTATGATAATACAAATGATTAGCTTTTTCTTCGATTATGTTTGCAGAATTTATTATTTTCACAGCAACTTCTAATGATATTTCGTCCATAGAGCCCACTTACACAAAACTGACACTATTTACGGCTTTCCACATGACCACCATTATTTTCCGCGGCGATTACATCTATTATTGTATCACAAAACATAGTAATTACTTCACAGTAAACAAAAATAGACAATCACGAAATATCATGGCTCGTGCCGGTCGCCATTCATTCAGTAACTGAACCAACCGAGGTAGCGTTCGCAAAGGAAGTTGAAACACGTTCGTAATTTTATATAGAATATTACGAACTTTATGAATAAATGGGTAATTGTTGCTCATTTTATTTTGGACTGGCTTGTTTGTTAATAATTATTATTTTTACTAATTCAGTACCTAGTAACTATCATAGTTTTTTTAGTAGGTATAAAAACTGAGTCATAAGCTGATACGGCAGAATAAAAATGTATAAAGTGAAGTCCTAGGAGCAAACAGGTGGTTTTATTTATTACTACTAATTTACTCCCTCACTACAATAATTCCCCCGTCAAACCACCTGGCCAAAAATAGTGATAAATACCTATTATGAATCCGTTTTCTGATTGATTAATTTGAGAAGTGCGGTCTCGGCCTCGCCGCCATTATGCGGCTTCAAAGTCAGGCTGTTATTGACTACGGCTCACTACTATATCTGTCCAATGATCTTTTGGCGTGTGAGTGACGTTTTCAGGGGGGCGCCAGTTCTACGCAACCTAATGCAATGATCCTGTCAAAAAGCGATAGTTTCTATATACCCTGTGTGTGTGATTTGAACCCACATAAATTGATTAACCTGCCTATGTTATTGTCATTTTGTGAGGATATTCTGGTGGGATTCGAACCCACTTATTTGATCACCTATGTTATTGCCATTTTTTGACGATTATTCTATCGGGATTAACACCGTTATTTGATTACTTGCCTAGCTGTGTGAGGATTATTCTAGTGGGATTTGAACCGAAATTTGATTACCTGCTTATTTATCTGATTTTTATACATGACTATGGCGGGATCTGATATTCTGATCCCACGTATTTGGTCACATGAGCTGCGGGGTTTGAAAATAAAACGAGGAAGAAATACACAGGAAAAATATTTTATTAAAAAAGTAATTATTTTACAACTATAAAAACCACGTAGGCCACATGAGCTGCAGGGTAAAAGAAAACGAAATATACAGACATATGATAGTAATAATTCTATTACAATTAATGAAATGCTGTAATAATCTTAGTAGCAAAAATTAAAGTGAAATAATTGTATTATTTGTATTCATGTCTATGATAATAAAATCCTTTTGTTTAAACTTTATCTAATTTAACTTTATTTAACCAATTTCTGGAAAGTTGCATGTAGATCATTTTGCGAAAAATAAGGCCATAAACAAGTTTCACTTCTTACGTGTGTACACTAGTACACGCACACATTTTTTATTATATTTTTAATGTTATTATTACAGGAGTTTAGTAATATTTTCTATAATTTTCTTGGTCTCAGAGCTCGGGCTGCCCCGCCGGGCTCTGCGCGGGAGCATGCGTCAGTCTGCTTCGACGCGATGCGACGGGTATTTGTTTTCTTTGTCTAATTCTCAATGCCATTGGCCTTTGTTCAGCCTTAAGAAATTTATAGAAAATATTACTAAACTTCTGTAATAATAACATTAAAAATAAAATAAAACAACTAAAAAATTTCCCTTATTAGGGTTCCCTACCCGAAGGGTTCCAAACGGGACCTTATTACTAAGACTCCGCTGTCCGTCCGTCCGTCCGTCCGTCTGTCACCAGGCTGTATCTCAAGAACCTAGCTAGAGTTGAAATTTTCACAGATTATGTATTTATGTTGCCGCTATAACAACAAATACTAAAAAACAGGATAAAAGAAATATTTAAGGGGGCTCCCATACAACAATTCTTTCAATACCACATACAAACTTATGGATGCACCTGGTTACGTACATGGAGTGTGAAAGTAACCGCACCAATAACTTTGTAAACAATATTTTGCTGTGTAAAATCCAAACTATTCACTCCACACCATCGCTTCCATTGAACGGCGGTACGGAACCCTTCGTGCGCGATTTAGACTCGCACTTGACCGGTTTTTTTTACTTATTTTTGCGTGTATGTTTCATATACGAAACTGATTTTGTCTCCAAGCGCTTGTTCATTTAGTTGAATAATAATGCATTGCGAAAAATATTTTTAAGTATTAAATATAACAGATATCCGCTAATTTTAAAAGTACATTCTTATCTCTGATAGACCTTTTATATCATTTATTTATCCTACATTTTTATGTTGTCTAGTTTAGCCTAGAATTGAAGCTAAAGATGCATTTCTTTGTTCGCGTCCCCTGGCGCTGGCCATATTTAATCCCTTAAAATGTCAAATTACCATTTGCTCTCAGCCTCCTGGGACGAGGTACTTAATGCTCCTGACTGTGAGAAAGGGTTTAATTTTTTCCATGATTTTTTGATAAAAGCATTTAATATCCATTGCCCTCTTATAAGGGTGAAGTGTGATGTTGGTATTAAAAGTAAACTGGGTTGGCTCACTCCTGGAATCAAGAGTTCCTGTAAAACTAAGAGGGATATGCTTGTTTGTATGAAACGATCTAATTGTTTGCACCAGCATGAGCGCTGTAAATTGTTCTGCTCAATATTGAGTAGCGTCATATCTTATGCAAAGAAATCCTACAATGAACAAATGATATCTAATTCATACGATAAGGTCAAATCAACATGGAACCTAATAAATAGAAACATGAAGAGTAAAGGAAGACACGAATTGAAAGCCTACGTTGGACTGACGGACTGAGAAGAGGATCAGGTGTAAATATCCCAAATGTGCTGGACTTTCACAGACGATTTGTGAGAGATGTGGCGTTGCCTTGTGCTACAGCAAGCAAAACAACTGCTTCAAGGCATTCCATAAATCATAGAGGAATGTTATAACGCAATGTGATATTTCTGTCACACTCCCTAAAATGGTTAATAAATAACCCCCTGGTGATTATTTTTTAAAACTAAAAATACGTATTTCTTTGTTTATTTATTGCTGCCGTACATACCTTTGTAATTTATTCAATATTTATGTTGTTGAGTTATGAAGGGTTAATTTTATTATACCTGACGTTACCTGGCTTTAAGCCTAATATTGAGAGTAGCATACTTGACTTCCTTTCCGGTGCGACAAAATTAGCCCCAAACAACTCACTTCCTGTTTAAAACTCCTAAAATACATGTCATATCCGTTTTGAACCTCAGCAACATTGCGCGCGTAAAGTTTCAGAAATGGCGGCAATTGAAGCCAGCGTTAATGCGCGCGCTCAATTTTCAGGTCATTGGCGTTTTGGATTTCTTTCCGTGCGCACGCGTTTAACAAAATTAAAAATATTCCTAGTTATTTTTCGAAATATCCTTGGAATTTTGTTACGGTTATAGTGTTAATTGTTCAGTGTAACAGCAAAAAATAATCCGTTTAATAAACATCGCGGTAAATAGCCCCGCGTAGTGAATCATCGAGGAGTGATCGCTACAGCAGTTCCGCTTCCACGCCTCCGGAGAGGAGGAGCAGCCGGAGGAGAAGACATCGGGGGAGTAAGAAAGAATTCAAGGACAAGTGAACTGGATTTTATTTTTCAAGATTTAGCTAGTAACATCTCGGCAATGCATTATCGTATGGTGAATAGATCGAATGATGCAATGTTTAGTTACTCACACAATCTCGCAATATGATGATATGTTTGTTTCTGACATTGAATTTGACAGGAATATCAGGCCCTTTGATATAGGAGTGATATTAATAAGTAGCTAATTGTAACTACCCTCGAAAATACAAACATTGCACTCATCCGAATCTCACGACGAGAAAATCATAAGTAAATTCAATCCAATCAGGTTAGGTATTTGCCGTTCGCATGAGTTACAAACTTTTATTGTTCTGTACTGGGGTTCATTGAACTCGAGTGCGCCAAGTCCTTCGATGGCAATCATACTTGGCGGGAACGTGGATTGATCAAGCAGAAGGAGGCGCAAAAAGGGATATTTTCGACGGTCATGTCTCGGCTTGTTGAGCACCAAGCAGATTCCGAATACAGGGATAAGGTATGTAATACAATAAACGAGATGTCTTCCGAGGGGGAATATAATAAAATCGATTTTGAGCAATTGCGAACTATTGACGTTAGACGAGTGGACGTCGATCTCGTCGTCACGAATCTATACTCAATGCATTCACGACCGTCGCGTAATGGTAACCTCGTGCAAGATTCCGCCCTCGGTGGATATTCCATAAGTAATCCCAGTTTTACAGATTTTATGTCCGAGGAAGGAGAAACCTGGAGATTTTTCGTGAGTTTGACCTCCAGACCAAGGCAAATAGAGGAGGCAAGCCCTTGCGCAAAGGGCTCCCCGCAACAGTTAGCCCGCGCCCGCGCGCAGCGGTGTCGCGCCCCCGCCGCCCGGAGCCCCGGCCAGCGCTCCGGGCCGCCAGCCTGCGCAAGGCTGGCGCGCGCGCGGAGGGGAAGCAGGAGACAAACGACGACACGGCGACTGCGTGCATTTTCGTGAGTTCGACCTCCAGAGCAAGGCGAGTAAAGAAGTTGAGCCCTTGCGCTGCTGGCTACCCTCTGCACTTAGCCCGCGCCCGCGCGCAGCGGTGACGCGCCCCCGCCGCCCGGAGCCGGCATACGGCGAGCGCTCCGGTCCGCCAGCCTGCGCAAGGCTGGCGCGTGTGCGGAGGGGAGGCAGGAGGCGAATGACGATACGGCGACTACGAGCCGCAGCGACCTGTTGGTTCCGGACCCCAGTCTGAGTGCCGTAGAACATCAATCAGCGCGGCTTGGCTACAAAGAAATTACAAGTCCCGCGTGAAGTTGATGAATCTTTGAGGTAATATACCGCTGATACAGTTTCTGCAACTTAGTCCACCTGCGCAAGGTTTAAAGGGACATTGACATGCAGTTACGTCAGCCATGCCGGTAGTGCCTGCGCGTAAGAAGACATCGCTACTAAACGCTCGTGTGAGTAAGAAATGAATCAGTCTATGCGAGACGGTTCAATTAAACATCTTGCGCAAAGATGTAGATATCTGATGGCTGGTTGTCGTGTATTTCTAGTATCCCGACGAAACTTGAGATCTAGCTCAGTCTCTGCAACATTTCCATCTGTACAAGGTTCAAAGCGACATTTTCATACAGAAACATCGCATGACGTGGGTAGAACGAGGCGGACAGAGTGGAGGCAAAAAATTTACCTACAGTTTTATTGTAACGTTTTACTCATTTACGTGATATCTTAACGCTTTTTAAGCCCGTGACGAAGAAATATAAAATCAACACTATTTTATATCCCATTTATACAAATAACTTTATGTAACTTTCTTTATTTTGAATAATTTCCATTTCAGCACTGCTGCTTTTAAGGGATTAAAAGGGAGTTCTAAACATTAGGTATGTGGCTCGAGGACCGGCTATCTATATAATACGATACTCAAAGGGTAAAAGAGTAGTCATAAACTACTCTTATTGTGCTGTTGGACTTATCTTTAATAAGTTAAACCACATTGTTAAGGAACTTTGAGTACCTACCTAGATGATTACCTCAAACCCCTAATATAACAACGCGTTACAATCTAACAACAGAGCCGTCGTTTTTCAATCCCACTACTTTTCTCAATCCGGCAGGATATGGTCTAAAATATGCCTGATTCACTGCTTCAGTCAATTATCATTGTAGCAGTCACCTTTCAGATTCACTATCCAAAGATATAGTCTGCTAATATTATTCAGACAGTCATCCACCAGGATATTGTCGGAGCCATATAGAGAAGCTATCTACATTACTTCTCACAAATGACCTACGTGTCACTGGACCGCGCAGAACTTCATAATTCACTAGGCAAGTGGCTGTATGAATTCACTTTTCAGTATATTAGCCAAAAGGAGCTGATGACAGTCCTCGAGTCTCGCAGGACACTAATATAAATTTGAGATCGTGATTTTTTTTTCAAATCTCCACTATTTATTTGGTTGTTTCTCAATAGTCGCCTTACTTCGACATATCCCAAGCGAACAGCAGAGGCAGCTTTAACCAAATCGACGAAATAGACGCAATTTAAGCGTAATGTGTCTTGGATGTGGCTGGTACGGCATACAGCCCACAAGCAGAGTTCCTTAATATTTCTACAGCTGTTCCGCGGAGTAGGTACTCCACATAGTAGAGGAATAATAATTACATAAGTGAGTAGCAATGGAGCATTGAATATCGGACTGAGCATGATATACATTAGCGTGCATTAGTATATTGAGCGTGGGCGCCATCGTGCCTCTGCCGCCCCGTATGGGAAAAGACATGACGCTATGTTATGTTAGGACACCAACCTGGTATTTCTGCCAGTGAGCTAGCTTAATGACAGTATTGCAAAACTTTTATAACCATCTACCTACATTATTATTTTAATGAATGTTATGACCACGCCGAATTATTCCACTGAAGTATATACATGTATGACTTTTATGGTTCAGTCCTAGGTAACATGGTTTCAGTAACGTTATCTACACAGCTGCGGGTAATAATGAAAACGCGTTCAGATGCTTGTATTAGGTATCTGATCAATTCGATGGATACTAAACTTCTTTATCATTATAGACAAATGTGCTTATTACGCATAAACTTGTCTCTTTCTCTATGCTTGCCCACTGTAGAAGCATCTTCAGTTGAGTCAGATAGCCACACTAGCTCCTGTAATAGAATCAGCCTCATCTAGCTATTCTTCTCAGAAGTGATACGAAAAGGTACTTAGATTAATTGAGTAACTTTATTATTAAAGTCAGATTACAGACTTGTTCGCCAGTCTTTTGCAAAGACCAGTCATATGTGGAAGTACATAATCAATGGTAGGGCATCCAGGAGGCGCACTCCCAATTCAAAATACAGCAATTGTAATTTGATTATACCTACTGCTTATCACTAATTTCATCAATGTTTTATGTTAAAATCAGATTGGCCCTGTCTGTGCAAGGTACAAATTATAATAACTCATTTTCACATGTATTCGATTCGGCATTCCGACGTCTCTAGCTCCGAGTTTCGTAGGTCAGGCGACCGACCTGATATCCTGACCTCACAACTGCAGTCTTGGTAGTCGTCGAGGTTAATAGCGAGCTAGCAGCCAACCACCGAGCACCAATCTCGGTGAACTTGTACGTAAGTGCTGACTGAAGGGAAAACCTACTGGAGGTAATAAAGCTTTGCATATTCTTAGATTCATATACATAGATCAGATGAGTCTTAATAGCCAGAAACTAAGTCTAACCTAGCAAGCCCGAAACTCGGCTGGCTACAAAAGATGACTTCATCAGACCTTTCTTAAGTTTGTGTTTGTTTCCATCTATTGGCCTTATTTTTGAGTTGCATTTGCGCAGTCTATCTTTGCATCACGTACAAGATGATGCAGATATATTTTATATCCCCATTTAGTTGTTTTTTTTGGGTTACTTATATCTTTTTTAAATTATGCCTTGCTTTTGTGGAGCAAATTTGCTCGTCTAAACATAGGTATTGCTCAAGAGGGATGCTCTCGCAGGTCTCATTTTGTTTTTTGACGACTGGTCTAATCTTGAATATTCGGTCATGATCAGGGTGCTCTCGTGGAAAATGTTTTGTGTTGTCATTGAAGTGAATAAATCGCCTGATCTTCTCAAACTTGATGACTGCCATCGTTTCCTTAACAAGAGGTGTTCCTATACAACCGTGAGAATGCTTTGTAACCTTGGAAGATGTACCAACGACATGATGTATACTAGTCCAATGAACTGCTCAATATCGGTCTCTGTGACACGATAACTCATGCCGCGATCTTTCTGGACTATGTAAAGATTTGTTTGGCTGGCAATTGCTTTTATGAAGAATTGGATTGGTGTTTCAAGGTCTAAAACCTCAGGAGACAGGGTTTCATTGCCTGTAAAACGTAGCTGTTGCTCGTTTAGTTCTATATTTTTCTTCTTCCAGCGTATATTCAATTTATTTTTGGTTGGCTGATTGTCCTGGTAGATTAGAAACAACGGGGGAGGCAGGAGGTGAAATACTGCCACTGGGCTCCAGATCTTTAATAATACAAAGCTAATCAGTTGATTACAAGTTACTATGGGGACCCAAATTGTTTTTTCGTTTGCGACCATATGTTTCTTGGGGAAAGTATTCCCCAAAATATGGTTGACAATTTTTTTTTATTATTTTTTTTAATTCTTTATTATGGAATAATAAAAGTAAGTACACTTATAGCGTAAAAATTACGGCTATAGTTTCATTACATAATAAGGTTCACTTTATCAGGCTAGTACACCTACAAAAGCTTTTGGCACGAGTAATTTAGAGTCTATAGTAGCATGATAATTTTAACAGAAATATATACAAACTTACATTTTGCGATACTAATTTGTGAACTCATTAGTAGATGAGTATCATTTTACTACAATGTAATAAGGAATATGTTTGCAAGTGGTCGGAACCAGTATAAGAAATTGTTGACATAATGTAGGTATTATTATTGAGATCATACTTAGAAGAAAAATAAAGGTAGTCAAATATCTAACTAGGTATCACTAACATCGTTTATACGTTGTATTACATTTTGTTTATTAGTTGTCTAGAATCGATATTTCATGGTTTAGTTGATGGCCGCTTGAGAGCAAAAAGATCCCACTTTTAATCATCGAATATTCATCGAAATCGTTAGAGCCAATACGAGATCACAAGAAATTCAAATGACAAATATACATACCTACCCTCAAACTCTGAAATTATCCTCAATGAACCACAACTCTGGCGCACAGGAAATCTGCTACAGCGTTGAGAGAAAAATAAAATATACCTCACGGTAGTGTCCAAACGGGTTAAATATACACAATTTTGACGTTTAGATGATTTATAGTCCGGATGGTCACAATTTTCAGATAATTTTTATAGTAAATTATGTAGGTACTACTAATAATGTACTCTGTGGCCGGTACTGACTGATGTGATGGATGACTGACCTGAGACCAGTGTTGCCGTTTTATAACTTAAAAAATTAACTTTTCGCCGGAAAAATGCAAAAAATGCTAAGTACAATTTTTAAAGTGCTAAACACAGACCAGATATCGAGATAGACGCAGCAAACACGGTAGAATTTATGAGAACCAACCGTGTAACTTTTTCACTACCTACTGTGACGTCACGAGCGCCTTTTAGTGATGGGTTGACATGTTAATCGTGAAACTGAGTAAAAGGCGCGCCGCCAATTCGATTCAAAATTAGCGCTGCTGTGGGAATCCCCTACCTACCACGACCACGTACCTACCGCGTTGCCTTTTTGTCAGTAAGCCGTCAGTGTTTCGAGCGGGAGATCGTATCGTAGCATCGCACCCGGATATCACATCATACAGTGTTAAAGTATGTATATGTCTGTAGTACCTATTTACCTTTTATTATTCATGTGTAAATCCGTCCAGCCCCCTTATTCAGTAACTCGAATCGATCTTAAACTGTGGAATAGTGTCAGATTTCCCATAGTTATGTACAATCAATTGATACTGCGTTGCATTTGACCTGGATTAAAGTTACTAATTAAGGGGGCTGACTAGAATAATGTAGGTAACGTAAAACGGGGTGTATTGATAACCAAGGGTAAATAGAAATAACTCTTAGGCCCACTACTTCGTAAAGTATTAGAGAAGAGAGATTGGGAGCTATCTCTATTCTCCCCTGGGTATCAAAATACACCCCGTTTTACTACAATGTTACCTACTTACTTGTTCAGTCTTGTTCTACCTACCTACTTATCTTTTTTTAAATAATTCCTCTGTCTTCTACTCATTCCTCTCCCGAAGTGAATCGATGTTGTATCGAAAGAGGAATGAATTACTAATCGATTTTCTATGTAATGCTGAGTTACACGAAAAATGCTTAAATTTTAAGTCATGATTAAACTAATTTATTACTTTATTCTACTACTAAAATATAGATTGTAATGAAAATGCAACTCAGAATTATCATTCTTCCGTCAACAAAATCGAATCGTCCAGCGATTTTGCAAGAATCGTCGCATTGTACAACACTATCTGATTAAATCGACAGAAAACATGAGCAAATCGACTGTACCATGCAACTGTAAGTTTAACGAAAGTATAGTTTGCTTCACTGTTCATTGAGGGCTACGAAAGAGATATCCATGAATTCTGTAACGTGGAAGCAGCAGTGGATGAAGTCCACGGGAAATATACGCTATGGTTCAACTTATCTCAGTAAAAACGGGAGACTACTCGAAATTAAAAATAATTGATTATTAAATAAATCAGGCAAATTTCAGAAATAAAATTACTTACGTATGAAAGGTAACGCCGTCGTTTTCTTTGGAAACAACATACCTAGCTTGAGTTTTTGCAATTCACAAAGGCACAGTAAGGCATTTTTATGTTTATTAGTACAAGGCTTACAATCGAACAGCCAGAGAGCGACTGAGCCGGGATGAGTGGAGTCCACCTATTAAAAACACGCGAAGTAGACTTTTGCTGTCTATCTCGATATCTGGTCTGTGGTGCTAAATAATAACAATAATCCTTGGACACTATTTACACATTGATCTAGCCCCAAACTAGGATTGCCTGTAACTTGGGTACTGTACAACGATACACATACTTATATAGATAAATATAATACTAAGATAGGGTCTCGAACCCGATGCCTTTGGCTTCGTAGGCAGGGTGCCGATGATAAATTCATACATGGCACGTGCATGGCACACAATTGCGTGTCTTATTCTGAAGCTAGTAGTCTACACTCTAATGTCTCAAAATCGTTTGCCGAAATTGTAGCATCTTCTCTGCCCTCATCTCCAAGCCAGTCTCACCCAATACAGGCTTCGCACTCAACTAGAGAATCTCACAGAAAAACAGTATTTTTAAAACCACGATCATCTCCCGAGTTTATTAAAAGCTAGATCGTGAAGCACTCAGGTCTATCACGAAGGATCCATCCTCTTCACAGGGAAATGGGTTTTACAAGATGCTTCTTCTTCCTTCGCAAACGATAATGTTATAGAATTAATAACTGCTTTAATTAAAGCGTTAACCTCTTCCCTCCCTCCTTCTCAAGCCCACACGTACGACATTGCCCCTCTAATTAATATCATCACCAACACTTTCAAAAATATGTTCCCAAGCAATGGAATTGCAGAATGGCTTAATTTATTTGTTGAATAAACATAAACCATTTTCTGTTGCTGTCTCATGGTCCCGGGGGCCCTTTTTAAGGTGTCTGGTTATTCATGTGTCAGAGAGGACAGAAGTGATGGGTATGGCGGTGTCGCCATCCTCATCAAATCATCCTACCCCATTCATTCCATTCCAAATTCCAAGTCTTTATTACTGTAGATATTTACAAATACATAGCAATCGTCATTTTTTGCCACTTCTCTACATTGGACCACTGTGGGAGAAGAAGGGCGTAGAAACTCCCACAGATTTATTTTTAGATCTCTTTTTAAAAATTGCTTATGCTTAACTAATACAAAATATAATATTTAGTCATTATCATAATTAATAAGCAGGAATAAATAATTACAAAATTATTATCAGCAAGGTCTGTGTTGAGCCAGATTAACCCCATACAGACCCTTCATTTAAGTAATCTTGAAAATTGTAATATCCCTTTTTCGACAAAGTCGCTTTAACATGGATTTTAAATTGCTCAAATGGCAATTTCAAGATCTCCAGAGGTATCTTGTAGTAGAGAATGCATTGACCCTTGAAAGAATTGCTAACCTTCGCGAGTCTAAACCGGGGCGCAAGTAGTCTGTGATTATTTCTTAGGTTAACAATACAGCTATCGCTAAGTTTGGGAAATTTTGTAAGGTTCTTGCGTACATACATTATATTTTCGAAAATAAATTGAATAGCTACAGTTAGTATGTCAATTTCTTTAAAAAGCTGTCTTAAGGAGTCTGTGCGTTTTAAATTATAAATTGCTCGAATAGCTCTTTTCTGTAAAATAAAAATAGTTTGAATATCCGCTGCTTTCCCCCACAACAAGATACCATAGGACATGACACTATGAAAGTAACTAAAATATACTAGCCTAGATGTAGCCACATCCGTGTTTTGTCTGATGTTCCTAACAGCGTAAGCCGCAGAACTTAATTTACCAGCCAAATTATCTATGTGGGGTCCCCACTGCAATTTGTTATCAATGGTTATTCCAAGAAACTTCGTGTCATTTACTAATTCTAACGTATTGCTGTCCAACACTAAACTGGTCCCAACTTGTCCCAACATTTGGTTTTACCAGCATTTAACAATAAATTGTGAACTGTGAACCACTTCAAGGTTAAAGATCTACTCTATTGACATCATCAAAATCTTCTTTTTTTCTTTCAATTTTGAAGACTAGTATCATCAGCAAAGATACTTCACTAGTATCATCAGCAAACAACACTATGTTAGTCAATTTCTCCACCATAAAAGGCAGATCGTTAATATATACCAGGTCTCGTGGAGAATGAGAATACAGTAGGTGCGACCACGGCTCTACCTCGACCATTTTTGTACCTTCGCATTTCTTGACTTCTTTCTGAATTATTTCCTTGTTTCGCACTTTTTAAACCTCTTAACTCACGTAGTCGGGTTATAGTTTTTTTTTACTTATATTTTTTTTTGCTTCATTAAATGTCTATTTTCGCTTAAATATTTATTTTTCTCCTAGTCGTGGTATAAAGTATCGTATGCAAATTTTGAATAATACGGTTTTTTATATCGAGGGCCATAGATGAATCACTCGAATATTTTAAACGTGGTTCATCAAAATATACAGGGCATGTTAAGTAAAGAACTGGAAATTGAGTTATTCATGAACTGTAATAATATTGATATTTTATGTATAACAGAGCACTTTTTAAAGAGTTATCAGTTCATGTTCAACTTTAATAACCACCACGTTGCTAGTTCGTTCGACAGAAAAACAGCTGATCGCGGTGGCTCCTTAATACTTGTAAATAATAGTTTTAAATATAAGGAACGAGTTGACATAGTGAGCCTGTCTGTTGAGCGTACCATGGAAATAGCCTGTATTGAACTTGAACAACTTATTGTAATGAGCGTATACAGACCACCAGATTCATCCTTTGATTTATTCGAAAAGAAAATGGATGAAGTGTTGATTAAAATCAGCGATAAAAACAATTTTTTTATAATTTGTGGTGATTTTAATGTTAATCTGTTAGAGGATAATAATATTTGTACTAGATTAAAATCTTTATTTTTATGTCACAACATGAACTATCTGTTTTTGGAGCCTACTAGAATTACTGCAACATCTGCTACCTGCATTGACAATGTATTTACTAACATTACGCCCATTTTCAAATCGGTCATCAATAAATTAACCTCTGATCACTCTGGTCAGATAGGTATATTCAATATTAAAATAAAAAAGGACCAAAAAGAGGATATTACATGTGTGCCCGTTAGTGACACTCGGCTTGAACACTACAGGAATAATATTTTAGATAAACTATGGGAAATACCATACAGTGACGATCCAAATTTGTTGTACAACTCAGTATTTAACCTTGTCAAAAATGAATATGATACGGTATTTAAATCAAAAACTATAAAAGTTAATAACAAAGCTTTGTTTAGTGATTGGGCGACAGTTGGAATTCATAGGAGCAGACGAAGATTATATGAACTCTATGAAGAGAAATCATATAACAAAAATACGGCCTTTCTAGATTATGTTCGTAGTTATTCAAAAATGTTTAAACGCGTTTGTGCCGTAGCTAAATCTAATTTCATTAAAAACAAAATTGAATCTAGTAGCAATGTAATGAAAACGACTTGGCAAATTATAAACAGAGAGACTGGAAAGGCCAAAGCTACACATAATAACTTCAAGCTTAAGATAGATAATCAATTGCTAAGTACAGACCTAGAAGTAGCAAAAGCTTTCGAAAATTTCTTTACGGACATTCCAGTTTCAACAACCAAGTCTTTAAATTCATCTCCCGCTGCTGCTGAATCTATACTTAAACAAAACTTTGAGGAATGTAAAACAGATTTTAAATTTAGGCACGTAAATAATGAAGACATTGTAAAAGCGTTTAAATCCCTGGAAATGAAAAAGACAGCTGACGCTCATGGTCTATCAGTAAAAATTATTAGTTCCATTGTAGATTGTATTGCACCTCACCTTTGTTGTATATTTAATCAATGTATAGATAGTGGTGTGTTTCCTGACTTGATGAAACTAAGTAAAGTTATACCTTTATTCAAAGCTGGTAGTACATCAGACCCCACCAATTTTAGACCCATATCGATACTACCAACGCTTAGCAAAATATTTGAAAAACTCATACTTAATCAATTGCAAAGTCATTTTTATCTCAATAATTTAATTCATATTGCTCAGTTTGGTTTCACAAAGGGTCGTTCAACAGCCGATGCTGGTGTTGAACTAATCGACAATATTTTTGATGCCTGGGAAGACGCAATGGATGCAATAGGTGTCTTCTGCGATCTATCCAAGGCTTTTGATTGCGTCCATCATGACACTCTTGTCAGGAAGTTACGCCATTATGGTGTAAAAGATCAGGCACTTGGCCTTCTGGAGTCATATCTAACAGATAGGGTTCAGATGGTCGATGTTAATGGGAAAAGATCACCTGGGTCTTCAATAAGTATGGGCGTACCGCAAGGTTCAATTCTTGGTCCTTTCTTGTTTTTAGTATATATTAATGATTTACCTTACCTTGTTAAAGCAAAACATGGGTTAGTATTGTTTGCCGATGATACTTCTTTGATATTTAAAGTTAAAAGACAGCAATCAAATTATGACGAGGTAAACAATGCTATCTCTAGTATAGTGAACTGGTTTACTGTTAACAATTTATTACTTAATGAAAAGAAAACTAAATGTATTAAATTCGTGTTACCCAATGTGAACCCGGTAACTACAGACATATTTATAAAAGGACAGAGATTGGACCTTGTGCAGTCGACTGTCTTTTTGGGCATTACTTTAGACGCCAAACTACAATGGGATCCTCATATAAATAAATTGTCGAACAGACTGAGTTCGGCAGCGTTCGCAGTTAAAAAAATTAGAGCTCTTACCGACGTAGACACCGCTAGACTAGTCTACTTTAGTTACTTTCATAGTCTAATGACCTATGGTATTTTATTGTGGGGTCACGCTGCGAATTCTAATAGTATATTTATTCTGCAGAAACGGGCTGTTCGTGCAATTTATAGATTAGGGCCTAGAGTGTCACTGAGGGAAAAGTTTAAAGAAATCAATATTCTGACATTTGTGTCTCAATATATCTATGACAATCTTGTGTACGTAAAAAGAAATATAACTAATTTTCAGAAGTACAGTGATATACACAATTTTAATACTAGAAATAAAGACAAGTTGGTTGCTTATGTAAGCCGACTACATAAAATTAGTAATTCTTTTAAAGGCAATTGTATACGCTATTACAATAAGGTCCCTACTGATATTAAAAACTTACCTTTAGACAAGTTTAAAATAATAATAAAACAGAAATTGTATAAAAAAGGTTACTACAGGATATCTGATTACTTAGAGGACAGATGTCCATGGGAATAGATTGTTTGAGTAACAGGCTGTTTCGATATATAATTAGCATTCATTTTGTAATTTGACAATATTTTATTTAAAAAAGGAAACGCAAAAGATGCGACGACTGTGGAGTTTCTTCGGTGAGCTCTTCTCCACAGATTCCGCCATTGGGTTAGTGAACTCACCCAAAAAAATGTAATGACGGATCTAAGTGATGTAACAACATCCTATGGAAATAAATGATTTTTGATTTTGATTTTTTTGATTCGCGTCGCTCAGCATTCTAAAACTTGAATCACGAGCGTGCACTCCCTACGGTCGTGTTAGTCGTTAGAATCCTTCACTTGCTCGTGATTCATCTGTGGCCCTGTGGCCCACGTTTTAAATCCGTCCTTTATTCACTTGTTGCATAACATACTAATTGTTTATGGAAGCTAATCTTGTTGCATATAATTTGTATAAGTAAAATATGATTTTATTGAGTCTCTTCATTGTAAACTTATTAATATTTACTTAATCATAAAAAAAACTAATCAGCTAAGTCAAATTGTCTAAAATATCTAGAAACTAAACAAATGAAAACATTCAATGGTGCAACTAATGCTATTGCGCTCTCATCCTCCACATTGATGTGTGACCTGTAAAAACAAGTACATATATTTTGTAATAATTAGTTTCGCTATTTTCATGTAAGTTTCTAGTTTTCTACCTTAACCTTTTATATGACATAAGCATGCAGAATTTTTCATTGGTTTTGGACTTTTTTAGCAAGCCATAAAGTTGAAAAAATTGTGGGCCCGTAGTGGACAGAGCCTTATAAATTGTGAAAACTGGATTTGAAAAATCCGTTCTGTAATACTTTTGAAAAGTTTAGCCATTTGGTTAACTATGATACACAGTAAAAACTTTTCAGAATAGTTTTGTAGTAGTTTTGGGTAGTATTAAAATGTAAATCCAGTTTTTGCTTGCAAAAATACTGGTTTTGCCTGACTGAATTACTGAAAAGCAACAAAAAATGAGCGCACCTAGAAATACTGGCTTTGTCTGACAAAATAACTGAATTGCGCGACTAGAAGACTCAAAACAACAACTTGAAAACCTTCATTTGAGTAACAAAAAATAAATATTTTTTTCGCGCAATTCGGTATTTTTTTCACTCATTACAGGAATTTCGTTTTGTTCATGGTCATTCGCTCAATAGTTTTTTCTCCAGTCATTTTATTAAACCCCATATCATATTTGTATATTTTGAGGCCAGTCAATTATTTAAAACAATTAGTTGCTCACCTTATATCAGCACATTTCCTTGCTAAATCACGAAGTATACTGATAGTGTCGGACAGGAGAGGTAGTTGTATACAAGCTAATAGTGCATAGATCCATCGTCCTAAAACCAATGTTTATTATTACAGTATGTTCTCAAAAAACATAAAAAAAGTTGAATCAGTGTGGGAAAAAAATCTGATTTTTATACTATATATATATTTAGTATTTTTAATATATACACAGTCAGGTCATAAGTTCTGTCACACAATAAAAACTTTTGAATTCAGAACGCTGGCCACAAAAAAGTTTATTGAATTCGAATTTCGAATTTTTCATGAAAATAAAAATGTGTACTTTTTAACTTTTTTGAATTTTCCTCATTTTTTAATATGGAGTGGACACCTAAAGAAGACCGTGTCGCAGTTATTGCGTTGCATCGTTGCGGTTACGCGCCAATTCAGATTTTCGACTTACTGAAAAATTTGAATATAACCAAAAGATTCGTTTATCGTACCTTATAACGATACAATGAAGACTAGTGTAGACAGGTCAAGAAGTGGTCGCCCTCGCTCTGGTATGACTCCAGCAGTGATAAAAGCTGTGAAGGCGCGAATTCAAAGAAATCCCATACGTAAGCAGAAACTGTTGGCCCTTCAGATGGGGTTAAGCAGGACCACGGTGAAAAGGGTGTTAAATGAAGACTTAGGGCATATCGAAGAAAAACAGGACATCGTTTGGACGCTCGTTTAATGGACCTGAGACTGAAGAGATGCCGCGCTTTGTTGAAGCGGTACGCGGGAAAAAAGCATCGGGAAATTCTTTTTTCGGATGAAAAAATTTTCACCGTGGAAGAGAGCTACAACAAACAAAATGATAAGGTGTACGCACACAGCAGTGAAGAAGCGAGCAACCGTATTCCGCGTGTCCAACGAGGTCATTTTCCATCCTCGCTCATGGTTTGGTTGGGAGTCTCTTATTGGGACTTAACTGAGGTACATTTTTGTGAGAAAGGCGTAAAAACGAATGCAGTTGTGTATCAAAATACAGTCCTTGTGGAACCTGTTTCTCATACCATGTTTAATAACAGGCACTGGGTATTCCAACAAGATTCTGCGCCAGCTCATAGAGAGAAAAGCACACAAGACTGGCTGGCTCCGCGTGAAATCGACTTCATCCGACACGAAGACTGGCCCTCCTCCAGTCCAGATTTGAGTCCGTTAGATTACAAGATATGGCAACACTTGGAGGAAAAGGCCTGCTCAAAGCCTCATCCTGATTTCGAGTCACTCAAGGCATCCTTGATTAAGGCAGCCGCCGATATTGACATGGACCTCGTTCGTGCTGCGATAGACGACTGGCCGCGCAGAATAAAGGCCTGTATTCAAAATCGCGGGGGTCATTTTGAATAAACTTTATTACCATAAGAATCTATGTTTTATTAAGTTCATTTTGCTATATAAATGTTTACATAAATAATAAACATGTCTAAATTATTTCATATTGCACATGTGACAGAACTTATGACCTGACTATGTATAGTATAAAATAGTAATTAATTAATTACAGATAAATACTATGCTATGATTTTGCAAAAAAAAAAACAGGGATAGCAGCTGTAATTATGTGTGACTTATTATTAAGTTGTTTGCCTTAACTATTTAATATTAAACTCTTGTTTAACCTGTATTTTGGCTGATTGAGTCTCCATGCTTGACTTGTTTTAAGCTTTGGATAAGTACTTCTAAGCCAAACTCTAAGTTTGTCTGATTTAATCCAAAAACACATGATAATGTTGGTGTGCTGTTTTCAAATAAAGTTTTCCATTGTGCAAAATCATTATGTCCAATGTCGCATTTGTGTATGTTACTTGGCCATGATGCCTTTTTTGTATGTAGACGGGACACATACATCCGTATATCAGAAAAGTCTGCAACTTGGTAGTTTTGCCACTCTTTGGTTGGTTTCAAGGCATCAGGTGCTTCTGTTGGTACTTGCTATGGAAAGAGATACACAATTAGAGATTTGTGGAGTAAAGCTTGGCTTGTTTAGAAGAGCAGTTATTTTTTTTCTTATTTATCTTTCTTGGGAAAAAAGCTTTCAGTTATGTATTAACAATAAAAGAGCTCAAATAAATATACCTCCTCCACGAAAAGTGATTGGTTCCTAGCAAACTTCGTCAAGTCTTTGTCACACTTGGTAACAACCACACACTTCTGCCGCTCCTTTCTGACTTTCAGCAGATACTCTGCACCAGTGCTGGGCACTTCCTTCAGTTCTACATCAGCGTCTATCTGGAAACATGGTGTGGCCAAGGATTCTGGGTTTTCCGGGTCGTAGCCTCGGGCAAAGCCCATTTTTCTCTTAGATGACATATCTAGATACCAGATTTTCTTATCTGGTTTTATTAATTTAGACGTTTATATAGGGAGAAAAAGATGTAAATTGAAATTATTTGTAGTGTTTACAAAATTGGAAATATGGTAAATACTGACATTAATCTGACACTGACAGAGAGAAAGTAATATTCTTTTTTGTTTGGCTCCATTTTCCAAGCATGCAAACTTTCAGGATTCGATATATGTAATACGAATGTCAACATTATAGATATGACTACATTTTTGTATGGATATTCGACACATATAGAAGTAGGTAGGTGGTATATAGAAATAAACAGCACAATAATTATTTGATGGCAGCAGCTATGAATGAAAACCGTATGGCGGATTTTCACATCGGCAAATATTCGATAAAGCGAAGCCCGATCGAACGAAGTGGAGCTTAAGAATGTCTGTGAATGACAGTCAAATCAACTTTTAACAAAATCTTCTCTCGCAAACAATCAAACAAAGGCGGTATGGGCTTAAGCTCTTAGCCTTTTCCAGGAAAAAACATTACAAAAAAAAAAAAACTAATCGTTTATATTGCCTATGAAGCCATTCCGAGTCACCGTTAGCGCGATAATGATAGCTCTAAATAGTTGCTGTGACGTCATAAATGACATCATTAACGCCTCCATGTTGTACTGTCATCGCCCATGCTCCTGAGCGTCACCACTCGGTCAGCACTGTGAGCGAGCCATTAAAAGTGTCAGTGACAGCTGCCCGCCCGGTGGAAATAAAATATTTGTTTGATTTTTGTTCTCTATTGGAAGAAGTCACATAGAGAAAGAAAGAAAGAAAGACAATTTATTTATTTTCAAATAACTTTACATACTCTAACACCAACAATAACTCATAAAAAACAAGGCATTTGTATAATACAATATTATGTGAGTTGTTGTAGTGGTAGTGAGTAGTGTAGTGCCCTCCGTACTAGTCAAGACTGTATGACGGCAGAGCATTGCTCTTCTCACAGCTGAACAAAAACTAAAACAATTTGTAATGGACTCCTGTCTAAGTTTATAACATTTTTATTGGAGTAGAGTGCAGTATAAGTACTAATCTAGCCTAAATAGTTAACAACTTATAAGTAATATAGGTTTAATATAGAAATAGAAATATAGAAAATATATATATTGCATATTTTAAATATATGTAGGTATAGTTATATGTTTTTATTTAGATTTTATATCATACATAATATTGTTTGGATATATATTTTTTAAATATAAATAAGTAAATAATATACATAATGCATCACTCCAAACAAAAGTTTCCAAAAGCTTTTCCGTAAGATCGTAGTTGAATGATATAAAATACTTATCCAGCATTTTCAAGCAGGAGTAGAGTAGGTGTTACATTCTTTGAATGTTGTGAGGCTCTTATTTATTTTATTATAAAGAAGGGGCGCACTGAAGTAACAAGTAAAGGTTAACCCTTATACAAACGCGAGCCATTTCGAGTAGTAGAAGAAAAGCGACGGCTATTCCGGGGTAATTTGGGGTCAGGGATTCCATTTATATAATTACTTTTTTGAAAAAAGGGGGCGGAAGTGTTTTTTTTATGGCGGTAAATATTATACCACTGTCTGGTAAAATTTTGAAAAAATACATAAAAGTGGTAAAATATGTACCATTGTCCGTTAATGTATTTTTTTGTTTTTGGGTGATTTTTATACAAAAGTATCACCCTGGTATTATGAAGGGCAACCTTTCATTTTCACTGAAGCGCAATCCCGTCGACATGTGCCTATCCTAATCTACGGTGCTCAAACTTGGTCGCTGACGGAGAACCAGAAGTCCAGACTCAAGGTTTGTCAAAGAGCGATGGAGCGAAGCACAACGGGTGTTAGACTGACGTATCACATTAAGAACACAATGCTACGCTCCATCACTGGCATTGCTGACGTAGGCAAAGACCGCTAGCCTAACATGGGATTGAGCCGGACACATTTGCCGCATGCACCCCCAGAAGTGCACGAAACTTGCTACCCAAAGGGTGCCAAGCAACAGACACCAGCGTAGGGGTAGGCCGAGACGTCGATGGCGGGATGACCTGGACAAGTTCAGACTGCGGGGGCAGCACAGGACAGGATAAGTGGTCCGAGAAAAAGGAGGCCTTTGCCGAGCAGTGGGACACAAAACAGGCTACATAAAAAAAACCCCTGGTTCTCTTGTTATTTTATGTCATGAAATCAAATGTGGTACTTTTTGGCGCGAATGTAAGTACTAATTTGTAGCTTAGAGAAATACATAGGCATATTTATTTTTATTTTAGCCAAAAGTGAAACCTAGGCCAGGCTAGGTGACATTTAATTGGCTGGCCATATTTTGGGGAAATGTATAGTACTTATAATTATAAACAATTTCAATTTTCAACACAGCAAAACGCGCCACCCGATATTTTTTACGACGCTATTATCCAAACATCAGTATAACCACAAAACAAAAAAACAATGAGTTGCCATGGTGAAAACAAGCCACCGTACTAAAGTATTTCTACCACGATGAATAGTATTTTTCCATTCATTGAGACTTTTCCATGGAATTACCAATATATAAAAAGTAATGTATTTTTTTAATGGGTTCGCACTTGGCCGATTTCGCGATCGCGCTAGTAAGCTCAGGAGGCCTACTATGACCTCTTAAATCTATTCAGTTTAAGGCCTTAAACTGAACTGCATTGCTAATTCGTACCATGACCTCTAAAAAGCAAGGCAGTTTAAGCCCTTAATACGTCCAGCGTTTTCATGCAGTTCACCTTTTTTTCCCTCCTAAAATCGTACCATGACGTGCCATTTGACAAGCGCTCGGCGATTACTGAAACGCTCAACTGTCAAAGTAAGCAATGTTTAAAAAGTTGCTCTGAGATTAACTTTATGTGAATTGTTGTCTTGTTGTTGATAGTTTAGTAGACTCTTTGTGATTGTTCAAGTGCTTTTGAGTTATTTTCTTTATAATAATGGCAAGTGAGTGAACAGGTATTGTTTGAATTTTTTGAAACGGACAATAACTTGAATGACAATTTAAAAAGAAATCGCCACCGCCTTACAAGGGAAATGTATGATCCCTTTCATTTAACTGACGACAAATTCGTCGAACTATCGGCTTACTCCCGACTTGGCTCAAAGTTTGTGCAAGGAACTGGCGACGAGTGGTAAACCACAGCCAAGTAAATCGTCGGATTCCACCATAGAAACAAAAGTAAGAGTTTATGGAAATACATTAGTTTTATTGTCAAGAGACTCAATGAGGTAATTTCTAGTCAAGAGATCTAGACAGTGTACATCTAAATACCTACTCTTTTCTGTTGCAGGGTTTTACAGCTTTATCATTTTATGACTATGGAACATATCAAATGCCAACAGGTAAATATCCGCAGTACTGGGCATAGGTCACTGCAGCAATGAACTCAATAGAAATGGGAAATACCTATAAAGAATGCACACAAACTGTAGAAGAATGTTGTTCCTATGAATAGAATAAGGTGAATTTTATATTGATACCATAGCTTTAATTATGTAGCTGTCAGACACCGGTTCTAAACAGTCGCTAACTTGAAAAGGTTATTTATAATTAACACTTTTTTAATTTCAGGTGTAATGAAAAATTTGGAGTGATGTTATTGGCTGCATTGATGGGACACAGGTAGCTATTGTAAGCCCAAAAGGAGAGGAGAGGTATATCTGTCGGAAGGGCTATAATTCTCTAAATGTTCAATTGATAAGATTAATTGAAGTGTGTTATGACTCTGCCTACCATGCGAGAGGTCCCGGGTTCGATCCCCGGCTGGGGATAAATTAATAAAAAATTGGAAAAAGGTCTTGAATGTTTATGTGTGTGTAATGTCGCTGTTACTGGTTCCCACAACATAACAGTGTGGGGCCAAGAAATGTAAGTGCCTGTACATAAATGTTAATGTTTATTTAGTTGTATGTTGATGCCAGTTATGGTGGATCCACACATGACTCATTTAGATGAACAGTCCATCCTTCTTCCCAACTTCAAGGCTATTTCAAAGGCCTCAACAATAACTGTGGTAATAATAAAGGCTTTTAGGTAAGCTGTTCTAAATGTATTTCTAAGAATGGATTATTTTGTTGGGATACCTGCCTACAGTACACCGACTATCAAAATAAAACTGGAATCCATATAAATCAGTATTATTTTATTTAGTAAACAAACAGAAATTTACAAATAAGTATGCTACTTATTTCTGAATTATTATAATAATAGTTTATCTTTATAAAAATGCCATTTCTTACAATCATACAAACCTAATAAGAATGCCCCTACCTCCCGCACTAGTACTAGCAGTAGGTTACGAGATGCAGACAAGTAGCATTCTTATTTGTGTTGTCAAGTAACACTAAGAACTAGAGTATGTATAACTGTAAGGCCGTGGATGCGGGAGGCTCAGGACCGGAGTAGAGGGAGTGGCAAAGAATATGTGCCGATTGATGATGATGTTTAGCTAACTTAACATAGCAACAAAATTAATAATAAAACATTCACTATTCACATAAATATTTTATCTATTTAATAAAGTAAGTTTTAAAGAGGAGGTCTGTGGCGCACTCAGTCAGAAAGCCAGCAGTGAGCTGTTATAGGCTGCTATGATGATTAATAAAGTATAATAGTGTTAATTACAATTGTGTCTAATATAATTATTTTACTTGCAGGTGACTCTGGTTATCCTTTGAGGAAAACTATGATGACTGCTTTATTGGATACAACAGAAGGCTCATCTGAAGCCTACTACACTAATTGCCATGTCAAAACTAGAAATATAATTACACAGTTATTGCAAGCATCAAAAAGTCTTCATTTAAGTTTTATGTAAAAATTGTGTTTTTTGTGTTGTTTAGTTTTTGTTGTTTTTTAAGTTACAATGTTTTTGTTTTGTAAAGATTTAATGTAATAAGATAAATACGCATGTATGTAAATATCTATACATACATATTTAGACAGTCATAATTTAGAAGCACCACAGATACTATAATATTATACTGTAGCACTGTTTTTTTTTGTCACTTTTTAAAGACATCATCATACATGTAATTTTGAATAAAAAATCTAACTTTGACTTAACTATTGAGTATACTTGTGTATGTAATTATTTTGATTTTAAACTCCAAACTCAAATAAAGTAAGTAGTTAAAAATAATGCACTTTTGTACAAGTGAAACACTAGATAACATAAATCAAATATGATCAACAAAACTAATGAGTACATACTGAATCTCGCACAGACAAAGGAGACTCCATAAACTGTGCCAGTGCTTCGGATATGCGCCCATTAGAGAAGATAGCCTATTTCAATTGATTCTATCAGGCAGTACACGCAAAAGAGTAACAAACATCCATCCTCTCAACCACAAACATTCGAGTCTATATTATTAGTTAGATAAATAACCGATGACCATCCTTTCCTATCTTTGAATGCACCTTCACCCATCTAGTTACATTGCGTGGCAACTCTCTGCCACATTCTTAGGGTACAGATGGCTGAGTGGACTTATATATACTTAGCCCAAGACTATGTCTCTGTGTGAATTTAAAAAAACACATAGAGCCCCAATTGGTCGTATCATCGTATGCACAGAGTCGTATGATACACGATGGGGGCGTCATCGTATAGGCAATTCAACCAAATTACTGCAAGCAAATATAAATTTAATACACCTATGTAATGTATGAAAAGCTGACATAAAAAGGAGTATCAATAATTATATGTTAAGCATACGAAATATTTTAAAATTACACGGAGTCAGATTTTAATTAGAAATTATATGTAAAATATTATTTTACAGTTTCGACCCGCCATCCAGCGAGGCCAATGCTATGTTTGTTAAATGAGTATGCCTTGTTGTTTGTAGCGTAGCGAACGAGAAAGAATGTATATTACCACAGATACTATAATACTATATATTACTTAATAATATGTAATTAAATCAACACACAAAAGTACATCCCAAAATAAATCGTTAAATATTGTAAACAAACACATGCACCACTTGACAGTTATGAGTTGCGTTCAAAATGCTCAATATAATTTGAACGATCAATAAAAAGCAACGCATAAGTTACTAAGTTTTATCACAAATTGCATTAAATAGTAATATGCGCGTATTACTTTTAAGCTTTAATTTTTTCAAAGTACCATTCGTAAATAATAAAACAAATTATAATATAAGATATCCTTATAATAAAAAAAACCGGTAAATACCGTATAAACAATAAACGTTGGTTAGGAACGGTCCTCCAGACAATGCGATGAGTAGTTCTTTCTTATGGAATCCTATATATTCCCTTCTCGTTCTTACATGGATGTAAGTTAACTAGCCAGAGACAATAAACTATTCACCTTATCAAATAAGCAGCTCAGAAGTCGTTCACCTTTTATGAGGTCATGGTACGAAATTAAGTCGTTCAGTTTAAGTACTTTAACTGAACTGCCCGGATTAAGAGCAGTTTCTTATAAGGTCATGGTAGGCCTCCAGTTCAGTCATAATAGTAATAAACAGTCCGACTCGCACTTGCCTATTTTTTGTTTGGGATTAGAAGCCTATTTTTGGCATTCACAGAACTCGCAAACAACTGTCAAAATGTATTTTCGTATATGGGTAAGTAGGCCAGTATTTTTATATAGTGATCCTTTTTCTAAACCTAACCGGACGATGTTATGCCTCGCGCCATGAATTAAAAGCGCTGGGCGACGTTGGCAGGAATTACTGCGCACATGTACAGGTATTGAAAAGTAACTACTGCGCATTCAAGGCCACCGCTCATAACGTGTGGCGTGACGTATAAATGATTAATCACCAAAATACCTCTACTTTGGACCATCCAAAAAATACTATAATAGCCAACTAAGAATAGGATCGCGCTTGTAGCCAACTTCACGTGATAAATGTCAAATTTGTAGATACAGCAAAAAATGCCATACAAAAAAATATATAAAATGTTAATTGTTTCCAAAAAGAAGAAACTTTCTTTCTAAAAAGACCGAAAATATTTCCTTATTGTTTCTAAGGTTTCGTTCTAGTCGTACAGACGTAATTTGTTTGTTATTTGTGAATATTATAAATTACAAAGAGCAAAATTTTAAGCTTCATGCAATATTAGTACTGGTCACACAGAAAAAATAGAATCAGATCAGCCGCCATTTTGTTTGATATCTACTGTGCCGTTAGCTACCCTTCCGTGTACATGCGCTCGTTTGTTACACATTGGATATTTTTGTTAAATTTGTTGTTTTGTTACCTTTGTTGTTGACTTTTTATCGTTATTGTTTTTGTTAAGTTTCTGCGTTTGAGTGGACTTTTGACTCGCTATGAGTAATTCTAAAAGACGGCCGTGCTTCATCGCAGAGCATGAGAAATCATTTACAATGTAAACCAGTTTTTTGAGAATGAGAAAAATCGAGCCAACGAGCTCCGCCGCAATCTCACTTTAGCTGGAAAAAAAGTACACCTGATGGCGTAAATATAACTAGTGACCTTTAAAATCCGTTGCTGGAATTATTAAAATTGTCTGTGAAGGCCACGGAGCGAGTTTCCTTATCAACCAGTGTTAACAAAAACACGGTTTCAAGGATCAGACGCGAAAGAAGAGACACCGAAGCTGTTGCTATGGATGCTGGCCCAAGTACTCAAAATGTTGTTACTAAACCAAAAAAAACCACGTAGCAAGTCAGTAGTGTTGGAAAATTTTGATCTTTGCGCTTTGAGTTCATTAATAAACTCATTTTACATTGTAAACAAAGAAGTGCCTACAAGTTTTTTTTTTTTTGCGAAAGGCCAAAATGACTTATATTATAAGGGAAGTAAGACGACCTTATATATTATATATAAGGTATATATATATATATATACATCTTGGTATCTCCCACATTGGACCAATGTGGGAGAATAAGGGCGTAGAAACTCCCACAGATTGATTTTAAGATCTCTTAAAAATTGGTTATGCTTAACTAAGTAATATAAATATTAAAATATTAATTATTAGGATTAATAAGCAGGAATAAATAATTACAAAATTATTAACAGCAAGGTTTATCTTGAGCTAGATTAACCCCATACAGACCCGTCATTTTAGATTTAGATTTCTTTATTAGTCCATATCACACACTTACAGTATATACCAACACATGTGAATAGTAATACAATGCAGTAACAAAATGATACAAGTCAATTTATCTAATAACAAATAAAATTAAAAATTCAATTAGGTATCATTATTAAAACATTAATTAGGTACAATTTAGGTTAGATCACAATTTACAATTACGAATTATCATTCAATTTCTCATTTTTAGTCAGAATTATGTTGAAATACTTATTCACTAATTGGATAAATTTCCATTTAAGTAATCTTGAACATTGTAATATACCTTTTTCGACAAAGTCGCTTTAACATGTTTTTTTAAATTGCTCAATGGCAATTTCAAAATCTCTAACCGCTTGATTGTTCTGGCCGCGGCAAGAAAACCCGTCGATATGCCTTTGCGCGCCAACAAAATGGTACCTATTTTGCCACCATCGACGGACCGCTCCCATCGCGTTGGGCCGCCTCACATAAACATTATTTCTGACTCCAGTTGTCGAGTTATCCTTGAGAGTTATTTATTGTCAACAGCTGATAAAATAGGCATTTTACTGGAATAAGTGTTGATTGTATTAACGACTTTCGTAGCTGTAAACATATACTTCAGGCGTAAAATGTACCAGGGTCAATATAAAAATTCTTATCTGAAAAAGTAAATCGTGAACCTACTAATTATATGTATATAACAGAATTCTATATTAATATTACATATGAAAAAAAAAAACTCACTTATCTCAAACAAAAATATATTTTTTATATTTAAACTTTCGCTCACATTTGCTAGCGCGCCGTAATTAATATGACAGATAAAAAAATAACTGTTGCTCATACAATTTCTCTAATATTTTTACTGATAACTCGTGTAAGATAATTGTTTTTCAAGATAATAACTTCATATTGACATAAAACCCTTTATTTTACTCTAAAATAAAGCAAAACATTTCCAACTTACCTGTTGGCAACATGGAATAAAAACTGCAAGAGAACAACAACAAGCAAAAGAAATATGGCATAAAGTCGGGTTTTTAGCTAAATCCTTTTCATCAAGCATTAGTGGAAGGAACTAATCTCTACGAAAATAATTAGTCCAGAACAATTATCAGCTAAAACTTCACATTTTATAGTATTTATCCCAGCACAATAAACAAACACAAATCACTGACGCGGCTGTTGAACGGCGGAATGAAATTGCATTCAAACTAGATCTAGCGCTATGATTGGTTGGTGGTATTGTATGTCTAAATGTTGGTAATCCCACTGGGAAGGAGTGAGTGAGAACACCTTACGAAGTATTTCATTGGTGTAATAGAGATAAAAGTTTTCTGGCAGAAAGTCGTTGCATTTGCCTCTGGATACTAAAGTATCCAGAGGCAATCTACGGAGAAAAAAGTCGTGGATACAAAAGTATCCCGAGACAATCTACTGCAGAAAATATTTGGATACTTTTGTATCCCAATGCAATCAAGCGGCTAGAGGTATCTTATTGTAGTAGAGAATGCACTGACCCTTGAAAGAATTGGTAACCTTCGCGAGTCTAAACCGGGGTGCAACTAGTCTGTGATTATTTCTTAGGTAAACATTACAGCTACTATATATATATATATATATATATATTATAGCTCGGATATAAATTCAAGAGGTGCGCTAGTAACCGGTCGAAGCTCATTCAAAGGCCAAATATTAAAGCATGGCGTGCAAGATACCTCCGACGTATAAGGCAAAATGACGCATTGGGTGCCGATAAAAAGCCCGTCATATACCTTGATGAGACGTGTATACACTCTCACTACACAGTGAACAAATGCTGGCAGTCTAGTAAGAGTGTTGGGGTCCTTAAAAACAAAAGCGCTGGACCCCGATGGATCATTGCTCACGCTGGAAGTCAAAACGGGTTTGTGGACCGTGAGTTTTTCTATGACTGCCCCACACCGATATCCCGGATTTTCAAAACTTTTATTTTAAAATCCGGGTTTTTCGGTTTGAGATTTTGTGAGATGGTCGGAATTTTAAAACTTGTGCTATTTTTCAAGTGGAGATAGCAGCGGTGAAGATGGAGATGGAGATGATATAGTTTTAAGTGGCGTGGAAGAATTAGAATATTTTATATTTTGTAAAAAATAAGAAAAATAAACTATTATGTAATAATTCCATCTTATTAGAAACACATTAGAATAACCAAATACCTCATGAAAGATGATAAAAAAATTTGCTAGCAATTTTTTGTACACCATACAAATCATTAATGAAGTTTGTGGATATTGCGGAACAAGATGGCGTCTTGACAGTCCTATTCTTAGTTGGCTATTACAGTACAATTATACATAGGAAAGCGCCAATATTAGGTCCAAAGTGTCTAGAATATAGTAAATTTTATGTATTATGAGGTGAAAAACTTATCGGAATCTTCGAAGAACAATTATTACAAATTTATCGAGATAAGCGGGAAAAAGTAACTTTTTTGCGAAGAAAATTCATATCACCAACTTCGACACCGGCTGACAGGCTGACACTAACAATTGCGGTTATGAAGAAGCAAATTTTTGACAAGAACCAACACCGAAAACTATCTATCAGGTGTGACAGATATAAACAAACCTATTATGTTTTAGAAGGTCTTATGTCTTAGAAGGCTTCTCGGCCTTCTAAGTCGTCTAGGTCTTTTCGGCCGTTTCGGCCTTTTTAGTATTCTTAATCATCTAAGTCCTCTAGGCCTTCTCTCTCAGCTTCTCGGCCTTCTCGGCTTCTCGGCCTTCTCGATCCGAGAAATCTCGGCTTGGGACCGCCTCTATAGTGGCGGGACTGGCTTTCAGTTCGAGATCAGCAACTTTGCGTTCGCGCTCAGCGGCCTGCCGCTCTCGTTTTTTATCTATTTCAGCCAGACGGCGCGCATGTTGCACCCTCGCCTTCAGCTGGCGCGCCACAATAGTTGAAGAGGAGAGTGACGAGGCGCCGTTCCCCACGCGGGAAGGTGTCGGCGTCGGTTCGCAAATTCCAAATGTCCTTATTACTGTAGATATTTACATATACTTAGCAATCGTAATTTTTGCCACTTCTCTACATTGGACTACTGTGGGAGAGGAGGGCGTAGAAACTCCCACAGATTGATATTTAGATCTCTTTTAAAAATTGCTTGTGCTTAACTAATACAAATATATATATATATATATATCATTATCATAATTAATAAGCAGGAATAAATATTACAAAATTATTAACAGCAAGGTCTGTGTTGAGCCAGATTAACCCCATATAGTACCGTCATTTAAGTAATCTTGAACATTGTAATATCCCTTTTTCGATAAAGTCGCTTTAACATGGTTTTTAAATCGCTCAAATGGAAATTTCAAGATCTCCAGAGGTATCTTGTTGTAGTAGAGAATGCATTGACCCTTGAAATTATTGCTAACCTTTGCGAGTCTAAACCGGGGCGCAAGTAGTCTGTGATTATTTCTTAGGTTAACATTACAGCTATGGCTAAGTTTGTAAATGTTGTAAGATTCTTGCCTACATACTTGCGCGATCGGAGTAGTACCCCTCACGACAGCCTCACTGTATCCCTTAGGAGCCGTCTCACTCATTGCACTTTTTTGAGCGAGTTATCGTCAGAATGTATGGTAGAAGGACCATTATAGGCGACTGTAATAAAAGGCACTGGTTTTTGGAGAAACACAATGTAATCTCACCACTAAAAAAATAGACGAACAAGTATTAAAAAACCATAAACCAAATAAGTAAAAACCGGTCAAGTGCCAGTCTAAATCGCGCACGAAGGGTTCCGTACCACCGTTCAATGGAAGCGATGGTGTGGAGTGAATAGTTTGGATTTTACACAGCAAAATATTGTTTACAAAGTTATTGGTGCGGTTACTTTCACACTCCATGTACGTAACCAGGTGCATCCATAAGTTTGTATGTGGTATTGAAAGAATTGTTGTATGGGAGCCCCCTTAAATATTTCTTTTATCCTGTTTTTTAGTATTTGTTGTTATAGCGGCAACATAAATACATAATCTGTGAAAATTTCAACTCTCTAGCTAGCTAGGTTCTTGAGATACAGCCTGGTGACAGACGGACGGACGGACGGACGGACGGACAGCGGAGTCTTAGTAATAGGGTCCCGTTTGGAACCCTTCGGGTACGGAACCCTAAAAAAGGTAAGATTATAAAAAAGTTTGTGCAGTCTTCACAGTGATAGTGAAGCGAAGTGACTTCAATAACTGTGCTAAGCACAGTTATTTCAGTCTAACTATTTGGTCTAAGTGGACCAGATTCAAGGGCCGTAAATCATATTATTAAAAATAAAAATACCGATTTTCCGTAAAATTTACGATTTAAGTCATTGAAGTTATTTTATGTCTGTGGTCTGGTAGTAGGGACACGGTATCGAAACAAAAGTATCGATATTGTACTCATAAGAAGTATCGAAAGAAAAGTATCGATACGGTATCGGTATCTGTATCAAAAGTATCGATACTTCAAGGTATCGAGTACTTTTTACGTAGAATAAAATAGACAGTTGAATGGTCTGTAAACTGACATTTTTTTACGTAAGTCTTCATACTTTATATGTTTTGAAATAAAACAAGACAAGAAATAAATCAATCATGCAATTTTAATTAAAAAAATTACATAAAAAAATATAATTTCGCTTTTTCATGGGCATAATTTTCAATTAACAGCAAAGGACTTATCACCTATCAAGTCATTTACATTAAAATAATTATTTAACTGCAAAAATTTGTTCAAAAAATCTAGTACTAAAAATAAAACACGCAGTAAATTGCAAATTTTGGCGTCATTTAATGTCTAGCTAAATGATGGCAACGTTTGCAGACTACTGCGTGTTTTCTATAACATATTTTATTTGTCAATCAAAACACGCACACTTATCGACTGGATTGAAAAAGTTATTGTTTTTAGGTGATTGCACATAAGAGAATTGGGAACTATACGTTGTATTTATAGTTCCCATTCATCTTCTGTACAATCGCCTAAAAATAATAACTTATTTAAACGTTTCGATGCCAGCCTATTACGAATCTTGGTCATCGTAGCGCCCGCTTTCGAAAATAACCTCTCAGATGGCACTGAAGTTGCCGGTATGGTGAGCAATTCCTGAGCTATTTTATATAAGCACGGAAATGTGTTACGCATATCCTCCCATTGAGCGAGAGGATCTGTGGAAAGTGGTGCCACAGGATTAGATAAATACAGTGAGACCTCGTCTGGTTTTAAAAACAAACTTTCCCTTTCGCTGCCCTTTTTTTGTTTATTGTGGGCCAACGTTTTATGGTGGCTCCAAAAATCGTAAGCCACTGTTGTACCAGCGGAACTGTCACTGTCAGTTTCACTACTGTGCGTCTCCTGCATGTTAGTGCACAAACGGCGAATATGTGCAATAGCGTTTGAGCATGCTCTTGGGTCTTGGAAATGCAGACTTTTGAATTTTGGATCCAATAAACAAGAGGCAGCTAAAAAATAGTTGTCTTCAATGGGTCCGAATCTGGTCCCTATTTTAGATAAGAGTGTGGATTGAACAGATTTTGCAAGAGGCGAAGCTGACACATCTATATTTTGAATTTGAGTTTTAAGGCAATTTACGATTGGTATAACCTTGCTAATGGTTACATACTGCTCACCTGATATTTCCTTCGTGACGTGTTCTAAGGGCTTAAGAATAGTTAGCATCGTTTTTATCTCTTGTAGTTCAATTGCAGTTGGTGTTGGTGGGGCAGTAGTATTCATCATCAATATTTGATGTACCAATGGAGCCAGGGTAACGTATCTTTCAAGCATGTAGTAAACTGAATTCCATCTCGTTTTTACGTCTAGAATCAATTTTAGAGGGGTTTGATTTTGTCTCTTTCTTAATTCGTCACTTCGGATAACACTTGTTTTGAAAAATTTTACGATTTCCCTTACTTTGCAGCACAAATCGTTGAAAGCATGTACCGACATAGCTGATTCGGCAATCAAATTAATTGTGTGAGCAAAGCAAGGTAAATGTTTCGACCTGTTCAAAAATTTTGTAATGCCTGCTACCATGATAGCCCCGTTATCTGTTACCACAGCAGTAATTTTAGGCAAAGCTATATGCAAATCAGTACATATTTCAGTCAATTTTGTGTTAATATAATCAGCTGTATGTCTTTCATGAAGTGCAATTGTTGCGATGCAACGCGAAACTACTTTTGAATTTTGTATATAATGAGCAGTGACCCCTAAATAACTTGTTGTGGTCATCATTTCTGTCCATATATCGCAAGTTAATGCAACATGACTTACATTCTCAAAAGTAGATTGTAGTTTATTTAACATAACTTGGTAAAAACTATCCAAATGTGATTTCAATGTGTCAACATTTGGGAGTTTGAATGAAGGGCACGCCTGATGCATTAATCGCTTAAAACCTCGACCTTTTACGATATCAAATGGTCTTTTGTCGACACATATAAAGTAAAGTAGACATTTAACCAGAAGACAGTACATTGTTCCTCCTACAGAATAATCTTGCTTTCGCTGTAAGGCGTCAGTAATGGACAGTTGTTTTTTCATTGGCGGAATGTAGTCCTCTTCTTTGTCACCCTTTGCTTTAGATGATGTCGATGGTCCGGATGTAACTGCGACATCCGTCACCGATATATTCGGGGATGTGGATAGGCTTAGCTCCTTGCTTGCTGAGGATGGTTCACTCAAGCTGAAAAAAAAGCAATATTGATTAGTGTTTAAACGTTTCGTTTTACGCCTTTCGGATGCATCTACCTACACAAAATATAATTTTTCTCCCACCCGCTTATTCCCCCGACTGAGTGACAGATTACCGATTGCCTTGTGTCGCGAGCTGCCGTGAAATAAATATGGTGTGATTTTGTGCCTGAACTAATCCAAACGAATCCCAGTGCTGTGCCCCTAAACCCAAGTGATAATCCCGTAAAGACCATTGGACCTCAAGATATTTGCCGAGAAGAAGGTAACAGACGTGACCCATATAAAATATTTCCCTAACAATTAGATATATGAAGGGTACAGGGAAAGAAGGATCATAGTCAATATTTTTCCAAAACAGAGTTGACAATGCCATCTAGTAGTAAATTAAGAAAGCTATCGAATGGTGAGATCAAAAAATGATAAAAGAAATCACTGTCAACGTGAAGCTCAAAAAGTTTACTATGGCTGTAAAATCAGTCATCAGATCAGTCACCTCTCTTGTTTAAATCAGTTTTTGATATTTATTTGTATAGTTATTTGAAAATAAAACACTACACCATCATCATGTAAATAAACGAAGCATTAACTATCAGGGAATTCGAGAGGTGATTAGTATCGGCGATATTTTTTTAGAAGTAGGTATCGATATCACATCGACAAGAAAAGTATCGACATTATGTAAGTAAATCTCTAGTTGCCGATAATCGGAAACGAAAGACCGTTGTTATTCCTTTCTATATTTGTACCTAATGTTCATAAAATAGCCAAGCAAGATAATGATTTCACGATACATGTTTAGTTTGCAGGTAGATAGGGATTTTGTTTTATAGTAGCGTCGGTTTCTTACCTTGAACTTTCATGAGCTGAATGTTTCTTCTTCATATGTTTATTCAAATTTGTTGTATTACCGCATGTTTTTAAAATTTTAAAACATAATTTACACTTTGCTTCCGTAGCATTTATTTTTTGGAAATTCTTCCAAACATGACTTTTCGGCGGCGCCATGTTGATCAAATTACGATATAATTTTATACGATACGAAATGAGCGTACCTAGTTAGCAAGTATATTTACTAAATCCTTCAGAACAATAACTAGAGCACTGAGACTAAATCCAACGTCCAGAGTTTAGGCCTGATTCAAAACAAAACGAACGAATAATAACAGATTAAATGGAAAATAGCGTCTCTGCGTCTGCGCTGTCTGCTGGCTGGCACACACACACAACAACAAAGTCAGTCAACACAACCACACAACACAACAATCGACTGACTGAACGACGCGACGAGCGAGCGAGTTTTTTTTCCAATTTTACGGCTCTGGATACTGGTCCTTTAGCCGAAGAGCGAGAGAGAGTAACTGAGTGAAGGCGAGACGACGCGCAGCAGGTAGTGGGGCGCGGTTCGATTGGATTTTAGTTCCGTCATGTTGTCAGTCATAGACTGGAATCGATACTCACTTTAAAGTACTCATATCGGTAAAGAATCGAAAAAAAAGGATCGATGCCAAAAGTACCCGGTATCGAAAGGCAAGAATCGATTCCACCTAGGAATCGATTCTTTTTTCGTGTCCCTATCTGGTAGTATCCATTCATAGTTAAATAGTCTGTGATGATTGATAATTGCGTGTCGTGAACTCGGTAATATAACGTGAACTCGTGAATTTGATTTGTGTTTAATCTCAAATACAGTCTAGATGCTGACAAAGGCCTTCTAATTTCGTGTTTGATATGTCTACGTCAAGCAACATTTCGCAAGCCGCTTACTCAACATCGGAGACCGAGACGCCCCAAGTAAGTTTTGTTGCGGTTACCTTCGGTTTACCAAGGGGTTCAACCAGCACATTGCAATGTTCTGCAATACTGTTTGTTACAAAGATTAAAATGTACATCTGTGTTCTTGTGACTCCTGTCTCACACGCTATGATCTTTGTATACCTACATATATATTCCTTCTCATACATTCAGTCGTACAAGTTCGCCGGTTACAGGTTTTTTCTTAAAATTTCCTATTCTAGGGAACTCCACAAAACAGGGTACAGAATTTTGACCTCAATCACACCGACCACAGCATTGAACAAACGCTAAATAGTGCTCAGAATGAGATGCACCAAAAACGAATGCAGTCATTAAGAAAAGAACTGGATTATATCAAATCTACAGAATGGGAATTTGAGTCTGACAAAGGTTTTCTACAGTAAATATGACTTCATACATTTCATCCCTGTTCAGCTACTTTTTTGGTAAAGGGGGTTCAGATGATGATGACAATGACTCTGAAAAGGAGTACTACTTGGCAGAAAAACTCATGGACTTAGAAATTGATAACACTAAATGTGATCAAGAGAAACAGGATGATGCTAAACCTACAAAAGCTGAATGCTTCCAAAGAACTGGTAAGTTTATATTAATAGTGATTTGGCTGAATATCAAACACACTCGGCCAAGAATGTGACCGAATATTTGGTGTGACTATGCACATTAAAATATAGACAGTTAGTCGCGGGTGAAGATTTATTTTAGTCATATATATTTTATTCTACCTTAATTTTTCTGTCAGAATGTGTCACAACTATTATATTTTTTAAAATTATTTTGGGAGTTGTAGCGCCTGCACCTGGCCCACTTGAGCGGGGCTTTGTGCATGACCCCTTTGCCTGCACATCCAATTCAGCCATCCCAACTCTTGCACCAGCTGGGGTAGGAGGCCTGGGTGTTCCAGGAGCTCATTTTTAAATTCTTTTGGGGGTTGTTGCGCCTGCACCTGGCCCACTTGAGCGAGGCCTTTGTGCATGTCCCTTTTGCCTACACATCTAATTCAGCCATCCCAACTCCTGCACCAGCTGGAGTAGGAGGCCTGGGTGTTCAAGGAGCTTGAGTGTGGATGTTGTGTCTCCCAGGATAGCAAACCTGGTTTCTATTGTGGATGGATGGACATGCCAACTGCATGTGCTCTACTGCTTCATCCACTTCCATACACCACTTGCATAGAGGGCTGTCTGTTGCACCTGTAATTTTCAAGTGTTTATTTAGTGAACAATGGCCTGTTATTATTAGGCTTGTTAGTATTATTATTTTACTGCAGTGCAGTCTCATCTAGGTAGTTAGTACATTTATGGTTATACCTATTTATGGTATTTTTTTTGGAAGTTTACTGATATGCACAAAATAATTAATCATCAGAAAAAATGTATTAGAGCCATTGCTGGCATATAAAAGACCGAAAGCTGCAAACCCTACTTCAAAAAAATACAATTCTAACTTTTCCTTAGATAGTTATTGAAGAGTGCAATTAGGGCGTGCAACCCTACTTCAAAAAATTACACATACTAACTGTTCCATTGATAATTATCCAAGAGTGCTTAATGTTCATTAAGAAAAACTATCATACACATTTTATAGAATAAAACACAATTTACACAAGCAATCTGCGCAATAAAAAGAATATAGTACTTCCTTCTTCTAAATGTGTGGTATATAAAAATAGCGTTTTGGATTTGGATGAACTTTGTATTTACATTGTTTCAAAAAAATTATTAAAAAAAATCTTAAAACATAAAATGTACTATGATATCAATGAATACTTTAATGACACAGAACTGATCACTCAACAAATCCGCGTTGTTGAAGTAAATGGGCTAGATTGAGTTTACTTGCCGTTTCTTTCTGTCTTAGCCCATGGTTTGTGAAGAGGTGTAGCATTGCAATATTAGTATACCTAGATAGAGTCATAAAATGAAACTATAATAAAATACTTATACTGATACTTATTTAAGTTGTAAATATGTCCACTACTCTAAATATGTTTAGATTAAATTTAGATTTAAGATGTTATATAATAACATTGATATTTGTACACCGAGTACTACTGGGTACCAACCATCATTTGAAACACTGTAAATAATAGAAAATCTAGTTACAAATAATGATGAACAAATAAAAATTTTTGTATTTGAGGTTCGATTCCCGGGGGGGCAAATATTTGTTTGATGAGAACGGATGTTTGTACCTTAGTCATAGTTGTTTGTTTGGAACCGATGTATTTGCGTTACTGTTGTGTTATTCATTGCCACCATACCAGGGAGATGATAGGTCTCACCACAGCAGTACACATCCACAGACATATTTTAGGCTTGAGTCCCCATTGGTTCCCCACCATCTTCTTCCTACGTATTTCAAATGTTTTGCCAGGGCGACTAGCTAAAAGGCAGAATAGGACTCACCTGGAGTAAACTTTGACAACTCCATACAAATTTATACTAGCCACATTAGTGTTTTATTAATGAGTTTGGGCAACCTATATCTGCCATGGTTTATCTTCTTTCGGAATACATAGTACCATCTCACCAGTTTAAGCCGATTATTGTCCTGGAGTATTATCACGTCATGGGCGGCCTGTGATATTGCGTAAAATCCTCTTGTTTGTGTCACCAGGTCTTTAGCTACTAATACCCACAGTAGCAGATTCAGATTCAGTTTTTTTTTATTGAATATAAATAAATAAATAATCTTATTCAGTCAAAATTATACTTATGTACTTATAACTACAAGTCAATTATTTTTTTATATAAAAAAGACATCACCGTTTCGTAAGGTGTCCCTCGGGGTTAAGAAGAAACTCCCCCATACCTTCTTTTAATAAAGTGAAGGCTTTCTATTTCCTGACCACTGCATGTAAGGCGGTCTCTGTGGATGTTCCTGCCTGGTATGCATGTTGATTTGGGTGTATGGGGTTGGATCTCATGGGTCCATCCCTTATGTTCACACATTCTTTTTCACGTTTTTAGAATGAATGATGTAAGACTTACAGGTCTGAAGGATTTGGGCTCAGTATAGTCATCCTTACCCGGTTTCGGCAAGAAGACAACTTTTACCTCTCTCCAGATTATGGGCATGTAGCCCAGTACTAGGCATGCCCTGAATATTTTTACAAGTCTTGGTATAATAAGTTATAGTTATAGTTTATCGCGGGCCACTTTTCCGCAACTCGACGTCTTAAATTTGCGCCTATTTTGCGTGACCTGGGTTGGGGGCACTGCTCCTGCCAACCCAGCTCCTGTAGGAAGCCTAGCAGACCCTTAATGTTGCCGACGACTTCCTGGAGCGTTGTGGAGTGGTCCCAAGTTGTGTTACCCGGTAGATAGCCACGCCGGAACATTCCAACAGGATGTGGGTGGCTGTCTCCTCTGGCAGGCTCTGCACAGGGGGCTGTCCGTGACACCTAGAGTGTGTAAGTGTTTATTTAGCAAAGCGTGTCCAGTTATCGCTCCGGTTACCGAGCGAAGCTGTGGCCTCTTGAGCTTCAGAAGCTTACGCGATAATCCGGGTCTGATCATCGGGAGGGCCTGTCTGGCTTGCTTGCAGGTTTCCAGAGTTATTCGTCAACTCGCGAGTGTTAAACTTGCGAGTGCGCGCGAGTTGGCACCTTAAGGTTGACCAATAATGTTGGCGAGTTACATTTGTGTGTTGTCGTAGGGTTTTCCTCAACCAGCTGAATGGTAATGGTATTATGGGTTCTGGTCCCTCCACCGTCTGTTCCTAACCCAACCTTGCCAGTGCGTCGGCTGCGTCGTTGCCGCGCGAGCCACTGTGTCCCTTTATCCACTGTAGGGTAATAATACTTTGGTTATATACCTATGACAGGGCTTGGTGACACTCGTATATAAGCCCAGAACTGATGGTGTTGCTTTGTAGGGCTTGCAGAACTGCCTGTCGGATAGTATGCGAATAGGGAAATCCGTTACCTCTCTTTCTGAAATATCTGCAGTAGCCATTATAATGCCCATGCACTCGGCTTGGAAGACGGCGTTGTGGGCACCCAATGATGTTGATTTCCTCATGTTTAGATCTTCCGAGAATGCCACGGCGCCTGTATCTGAGTTTGTTTTAGAACCGTCTGTGAAAATCGTTAGTTTTTTTTTATTGAGGCACTCCTAAGGGTCTTCATGCAGTTGTATATTATAATATACAACTGCATGAAGACTTTTGTCGAAGACATATTGCTTGGGTATCCTGTCAGTCGCCGATTCTAATAGCGGCTCCTTATCTATGTACTCATCGAGTATTCCAGTGTGGGGTACCCTAGCATGTCTCCATAGGTTGAGTTTTTTAAGACGCACCGCAGTTGCAGCCGCCTCTTGCTTGATTAAGAGGTGAAGCGGCAGCAGATCCAGTATGACTTACAAGGCCGCAGTTGGTGTGGTCCTCATGCATCCCGTTGCTGCCATGCAAGCCAGCCTCTGGAGTCTTTGTAGTTTACCTTCGACAGTGGATAACTTGGTTCGTGGCCACCAAACTATCGCGCCGTATCTTATTATCGGTCTGATGACAGCTGAGTATAGCCAAAGGGTAGTTTTCGGGGTTAGGCCCCAGGTTTTACCTACCATTCTTCGGCACTGCCAAAATGTGGCAGTCGTTTTGTCAATCTTGTTATTCAGATGTTTGCTCCAATTCAGCGTGCTATCTAGTATTACACCTAGGTACTTTACCTCAGCAGCAAATTGTAGCTCTGTACCAAACAACCTGAATGGGCGATAGTTGCCCAGATTGCGCCTGTTGGTGAACATTACTATTTCCGTCTTATTTGGGTTGACTGATAGTTCGTTTAGTGTGCACCAGCGTCCCACGATCCGCAGTTCTGCTTGGGAGACATCATATACAGTACTTGTGACGATTCCACTTGTTAGTATCACTATGTCATCGCCATATCCTACCGTACAATAGTTTTGTGTGTTCAGTGTGGTGATGAGGTCGTTCGCCACCAGGTTCCAAAGCAGCGGCGAGAGAACACCTCCCTGGGGGCATCCCCTCGCTACCAATGTGTGTTGTGATTCGTTTGAAGTGAGTTTAATCGCCCTTTTACTCAATATGTTACCTATCCACTCCACCATAACTGCATTTGCTCCTTGTTTTACCAGTGCCGCTGTTATGTTTGTCAACTTAGTCAGTCTTGTCGAAGGCTTCTTCAGTGTCAATGAAGATTCCTAGGCACATAGACTTGCTGCTGATGGTTTCTTCAATTTTGCAAACAACAGAATGAATAGCTGATTCTGTAGATTTACTTTGACGTGCTGATTTTGATGCAAGGGTATGTTACTCAGGGCCTTCTCTCGTAGATCTCTATCGCATAGCCTTTCCATCGTTTTCAGCAGAAACGAGGTAAGGCCGATTGGTCTAAAGTATTTAGGATCTGAGTAGTCGCTCTTACTGGCTTGGGTTTGAAAATTACTTTTTCCTCTCTCCAGTGTCTCGGTACATATCTGTGTACCAGACAAGCCACCATGACATTGGTTAGTGCCAGAACTAGTTGGTCTCCTCCCCACTTTAATAAAGCCGGGAATATGCCGTCCAGTCCCGGTGATTTAAACGAGTTAAAGCTGTTGATTGCCCACCGAATTTTTTGTGGGTTTATTACCTCGAGTGCAAGTACCCACTGCTCCTCTGTCGGTGTAGTCTCTTCCTCCGTCCAGTTGACCGTCCTTAGTAGTTGACAGTCAGGGAAGTGTGTCTGTACTAATGTACATTCTGCCTCTTCTGGAGTGATGGCGAGTGTGTTGTCCGCTTTGCGCAGGGATCCAAGGGTTTGATTGGAATGTTGGCACAGCACCTTCCTTACCCTGTTCGCCTGCGAGCAGCTGTAGATGTTGCTGCAGAACTTGCGCCACGAGTTTGTACTTCTGTATTTATATTGGGACTTAGCTGCCTTGTAGTTTTTCCAGTCTTCATCTGCAGCTATATTCATTGCCCTGTTTAGTAGGCGCCTTACTTTAATTCTGAGCCTCTCCAGCTCAGGTCCCCACCAGTCAGCACCGGCGTTGACCCTTGCCACTGGAGTTGCTAGGGGGCATGCATGGTGGTACCTGAACCTATATTAACAAAGTTAAGGTTGGTTGTCACTAGATATTCAACGAGAAGTTTACCTCGCTCGTTGTTGTTTTTCATCCCCCAGAGAGCGTGGTGTGGCTTTTATCAGCTGCAGCCCGGATTCTTCGCAGTGCATCACCAACCTCGTCATATCATGGGGTGGTGGAGTATCCTCCTCCGGCATGTAGACGGAGGCGACAACCATCTCTGATAGGCTGGAATTTTGTGCCTTGTGCCTCTGGAACAGAAACTTGTTAGAGGTTGCACATGTATATTTCTAGAAGTTTAGATACAGGGCTCGGGGGTTAATCGAGCTCGTATCCGCAAACAACTTACCTCCAAGATTTCGGAGTCCGCATATATTGCCTCTGCTGAACCACGGCTCCTGGATCAGGGCCAAGGCTGTGTGGTTAACCTCCAGTTACTTCCTCAGCTGCACCGTTCCGGTTTCGCTGTAGTGGAGGTTTGCTTGCAGGATGTTACACGATGGGGAAGGGGAAGCGATCATTATCTGATAGCAGCACCTCCTCATCCGTCCCGAGCGCCAGGTTGCCCATTCTCTCAGCACATTCCATCCCATCCTCCGCCAAATCCAGAGTAGAACTATCATCGTCCTCTCCGGGTTCGTCGGCGATCGGGTCGGCCTGCTGCATTGGGTTTGGGGGCTCAGCTGCAGTAACCCCAACAGTATCCGGCTGCTAAGTGTCGACCGGAGTGCAGGTTCTTCGAGGAATCTTCCTCTGGTCCCCTGAAACTTTAGGTACACCGACCCAAGCAAAAAGCCGAGTCGGCGCCAGCGTTGCATCAGGGATTGAACCACTTCCTCCGGGATACTGGCTAAGACAAATGTCTCCGTCTGCTGTCGTTCCGCCTCAAGCAGATGCCATCTGCTCATCTCCGCCCACGGTACGTTCTGGTACCGGAGCGTGCGTCCGAAAGGTCGCATGTCTTCCCAGACCCCCGGCAGAAGGATGCCACTGTCGCTCTACTTCCGCACCAAGAGCTTTTCCCCCGTTGAGAGGGTTAAGCTGCCTAGGCACAGGGTAAGCCACGTTAGTGTCCTCTGGTCCTCGCACCAGAGCTTGAGGACACCATTGTCGTGGACCGGCTTTCCCCGGAAAGTAGGGCCCGCCTGGCCCGAGGAGAGTTGCATTGCCTCCTGCATCAACCGCCCTTGCAACAGCCCCTGCACTTCTTGGGCCTGCTGCGTCGACAGGTGGCCGGTCCCCTGGTCGCAACTGCTACCATGAGGTCCGCCCTAACTGCGTCAGCGAAGCTGGGTTGGGGATCGCCGTGGCGCTCGACTTTTTGCCTCTTCGACTTCCCTCGGGGGGGTATGGTGTCGTCGAGGCGTGCCATTTTTGTGCACGTACGCCCGCCACAGATATGCGGAAATATCTCATCACGTACTATGTCTTATGCACGTCATCAATAACATGTACCAACCTAGTGTATAAGCTAGGATTTCCTATAATAAATTAGTTTAGTATTTACGCGCATCTCAAGCCTTTTACTTTACTACCGAAGATGTCGCTCTCCTTATAATTGCCTCTGGCAAAGTGGTGACCCGACTTCTGAACATCAGTAACCTTCGGTAATAGCAGCATGGACCCAGCCGCGAAGAAAACTCCGTGTGCTGCCACCTTAGAAGTGCAAGCAAGAAGCACTTCGTCCAAGATCGCCGAGCCCCGACTTCGGTTTGCATACCTATTTCAAACCACGCTGGAGAACTCCATAATCAAGACCCCACCCAAACCATGACGACATCAAGCAAGCCATGACCGGACCAGATTTGAAAACGGACTAGAACCCAAAAGATAAATCATTTCAACTAAAGATTTCCCGCATCCAACTCAAGATACCGCAAGAACAATGAACCGATAGTCAGCTGACTGCTGATTTATCAAAATGGAGCTCGCACCAGCAGAAACGAACGCGTCGGCAAATTCATTCACAGCAAGCAGCTTTTCAAGTTCAAGACATAGGAAGCCGTTCCAGCCCCCAGAAGAGTATTGAAACATCATCGATATACCTAATTCAACGAATATTGAAATCATCCAGGAAGAACATCGCACGAAGAATAATCAAATCACTGAAGAGAGAGAGAAATATATATATATAAACGATTGGTGTACAAGATGTGCCCTATGTTGCCAAATCCCAAGGTTTTCAGGCACACAAATTTCATCAATCGACAACTTAATATTCACTCAAGAGTGAAGAGCACGCACGTACATATGACGTACGAGATCATCGACTGCCTACAGCCAAGGTTACAGATTTAATGCTGACGCTGATTCATCACAATCATCCCTGTGTAGGTACGGTCGCAATTATAAACAAACAGTGATTACAACTTCAACGACGTGCGATGTAAATTGACTCATCGATTCCTGAAAAACATGGGCGGTTGCAGCATCAGACGACTCTCCTGCGGATCTTTTCCAGGTTATAGGTTAGGTTAGTTTACTAACCGCGAAGCCCCATTTTCTTAGTGTTTTTCTGTTTTCCAGTTTTTAGTTTATTTTATGTAGTGTGCGGCCAGATACAAGACTTGCCTGTAGGTAAATATTAAGTAATTTACTGTTAACGCTGAATTATTATGTTACTTTTCTGATATGTAGTAGGTACTAACCTATGTTCTTACTCTCACAATCCACTTTCCTTTCCTATCTGGGTTTGCTGGTAGAAATCTCTTTTATAGAGATAAGCACGCCTCTTGTACATATATCTTTCTTTGTATATCTCTGTATGTTTGTTTTGTGCAATAAAGTATTCATTCATATTCATTCTTTTAATTTTTTGGGTTTGATTAGTCAGTAGTAATTCTTTAAACTTATGTAGAATTCTCATAACCGTAGTTCCTTTGTAAGATTTACCTTTACATTAAGTTGAAGTATGCTCAATTAAGATCTAATTTATGTTTATTAAAATCCTACTAGTTATTATTGCAGTTGATATAAGTTTGTTATGGTATACACATTTTTAAAGTTATTTCGATTCATTTAAGGTTATTGTTTGATTCTAACTTAGATTTTTGTTCATTGTTATAAGTACATTCATTTATTTTTTTCCCTAAAGGAGGGAGTATACCAACCTTGTATATAAGCTAGGATTTCCTATAATAAATTAGTTTAGTATTTACGCGCATCTCAAGCCTTTTACTTTACTCCCGACGATGTCGCTCTCCTTATAATTGCCTCTGGCAAAGATGAGGTCAAAGCCCTTGGGTTGCACCCTTTCCCTGCCCTGTTTTCTCTCGATTCCAAAGTCCTTGGTACTGGTCCTTTGGTTATGTCGGCAGTTGTTCTCTGAGCGGCTGAGCTCTCTAAACATTATTATAATAGTGTGTGTTATGTAATGCATAGGTATATGAAACAATTGCTTCATAGGTCAATAATAGATAAACATAAACATTTACATACAGGCACATACATTGCTTCTGGCCCCTCACTAGGATACCCTGTGTCGTGGGAACCAGAAGCAGCGACGTCACACACATATAAACATCCAAGACCTGTTTTTTTTTAACCCCCAGCCCGGGATCGAACCCGGGACCTCTCGCATGGTAGGCAGAGCCACAACCGCTACGCCACAGAGGTCGTCAAATCAAGATCAATATGTAAAACACTCAATGATAAACACTGAAGCACTAAATTATAAAATAGTTATAATTTATCAAATGAATTTAATTTTATTTTAGTATAGTCTTTCACCTACAAAATGTATGTATAACTTTGTGACTCTCTATAAATCGTGAACTAATTCTCGTGCGACGTTAAATTAGGTTTTGTTTTGTAGGTAAATGAATGAACATTAATTCGCTTCTTGGATATTTTATCATAGCCTCGACGGTTTTTTGATAAATTAATTTATTATTATTATTATTATTATTTATTTTTGTCATTAACAGTTTTGTTTTATCTCTAATAGTTTCTGAAAAAAAAACCGCAGCCCGGGACACGTTTTGGGGGGAATGGAGGGGGGGAGGGGTTGACACCGGGCAGAATCGTGTTCAGCGGGATTTAATTAGTATAAAAACCCGGTGTCAAAAAGTTCCACTAAGTGCCGTTAGATAAATATTGTAATATTTGTATTAGTTAAGCACAACCAATTTTACAAAATGTATGTATAACTTTGTGACTCGCTATAAATCGTGAACTAATTCTCGTGCGACGTTAAATTAGGTTTTGTTTTGTAGGTAAATGAATGAACATTAATTCGCTTCTTTGATATTTTATCATAGCCTCGACGGTTTTTTGATAAATTAATTTATTATTATTATTATTATTATTTATTTTTGTCATTAACAGTTTTGTTTTATCTCTAATAGTTTCTGAAAAAAAACCGCAGCCCGGGACACGTTTTGGGGGGAATGGAGGGGGGGAGGGGTTGACACCGGGCAGAATCGTGTTCAGCGGGATTTAATTAGTATAAAAACCCGGTGTCAAAAAGTTCCACTAAGTGCCGTTAGATAAATATTGTAATATTTGTATTAGTTAAGCACAACCAATTTTTAAAAGAAAAAATCAAACTGTGGGAGTTTCTACGCCCTTCTTCTCCCACAGTCGTACAATGTAGAGATCTAAAAAATGCTCAAAATCACGACCACAGAAGTCCGAAGACGGGCTCGTGTCTGTGTGAGGAACCGAGGATCTCATTTCGAGCATGAATGGCATAAATTTAACGAATTAAAAAGTCTTGTTAAAAAAGTCTATTTTTCTCACTCAAACTGGTTAGTATATGTAAATATCTACAGTATTAAATATTTCCTTTACAGGCATAATAACTTTCATGGATGACAACCGCAGCTTTGTACTCATTGACGACAACCTGCATTTTGAACTCACTGACTCATCATTTGGTCTCACAGTCAAAGACAAAGTTTGTTATTTGGGCTACAAGAAAGATGATGATACTATTAAAGTTGTTAGAATATTGCAGAATAATGGCCCAGCTTGGGATGACCAGGAGCAACTTGATGTTGAAGAAAGTAAATATGAAGTCATAGAACATGTAATCATTGGTGAAGTTGACTACAGAAAAGATCGCTATGTGTATATGAAGGACAGTGATTTGAAATTCAGTTTAGATGAGGTTGAATCATCGCTAGTTCCCATGCAGGGCGACTTTCTGGAATTGAAATGCACTATGCAATGGGATGATTCAAAGCCAACAGAAGTGTCCCCAAATCAGGTAAATAGTTACTGTTAATGATTTGTGAGATAGATAGATACTATCTTTACTACTCTACTCCTTCTGATGGGTAACATGATGGGATTATGATCATAATTTTTAAATAATGTACCTACTTACTTAACTAACTTATTAATTTGCAGGTAGTCTTGGTATCATCATTGAGAGCACTAAGGACCAAAGTGAAGAAATCAAGAGTGACCCACTGGGATGGTGATTCTGGAGTTTGTGATAGCTGTATCTTTTTCACTAAGACCTCACTGGATAACTCTGCTGTTCCTCTAGTAGGATCATCGGTAGGTATAGAAAATACTACTGCAAATACATATCAAGTTTGATAATGTCGTTTGTCAAAACGCAGGCACATAACATAACATTCGATGACCTCTGTGATGTGGTGGTCGTGGCTTTGCTTCCCAAGCGAGAGGTCCTGGGTTTGAAACCCGGCTAAGGATGAAGAAAAAAACAGGTCTTGGATGTTTACATGTTTATGACTTCGCTAATACCGGTTTCCACGATCTGGTACTTGAACCAGCACTGGGATATTACACAAAATCATGTCTTCCGATACCAGAAACGGAGAAGTTACGAATATCTAAAACTGAGATGAGACATTTATCAATTCTTTCAGGTATATCTTGAAGCTATTGAGAGCAACCAAGGTGTATGCACTTGGAGAGCCACCAAAATGATGCTTGATGACAAAATTCAACCTCCCCCAAATAACATAACAACAGAAGAGGCTCAGGACGTCGCCACCCTTCAGTTAGAAAGAGAAGTAGGAATTGAGATGACACACCCACTGAAATTCGAGAATGTTGACCTGCGAACCACCGCCTCTATAGCATTACAAATAACAAATCATAGCAATCAGACACATACTATCAACAAATGGATGGTCCTGACCAAAAAAAGCGACTCCCAAGTGCACATAAAACCATTTCTCGCACAACCTGTAAAACTGCACCCAGGAAAAACTTTCACTTTTACTTTAGATTGCAAGCCAAAATTCTTGGGAAACTCCAAAGAAATAATGGTGATACTATTCAGGGGATTCCAGTTGAAAAGATATATTGAAACCAACGTGGCTCACAATATTTTGAAAAACATCACAAATTGTGATCTGACCCGAAATAAACTCAAGAATGAGCATGAACTTACAAATGAAATGAGAAACATCCGAAACACGGGTAATGGCCATCGAGTGCCTGGCGTGAGACCAGTGAGGCCGCCCAATTTTATTCCAGTAAAATTAGGACTATTCCCCATTCCTGACAAGATATGGTCAGCAGTTTTAGGAGATTCAGATCAGACGATATATGGTGCAGACTATAATAAAATCGTAAACCGAATTGAAGAAAAGCTACCTTGCCTATCAGGCGTTCTAAACATAAACAATTATACTGATAAATGGCACACTCTTATATACATGGAAGAAATTCAACAAAATATTAGCATGCGCGCTTACGATATGGAGAAAGTATTTCTCGACAGACATCAAGAATATTTAAGTTTGGAAATAAAGGGCTTAGCTGAAAGAAGGCCATCGTTGATTCGTGGTGATTCAGTGTTAGTCAAAGACTTTTGGAACCAAAATGTTGAATACGAAGGATATATCCATGAACTGCAAGGAAACCTGGTGTTGTTGAAGTTCAACCCTCAATTTCACGAAAGGTACTCGGGAAGTGATGTTTCAGTTCAATTCAATTTCACAAGATCAGGTTTTCGCAGAGCGCATCAAGCCATCAATCTTGCTATCGCGAACTTAGGTTCAGACCTGCTATTCCCGAGCCGTGTCACTTGTAGACCTCCACAACTGACTCCAGACAAGTTAAATAACATGAAGTGGTTCAACCTCAACTTGAATGCGGGACAGAGGGCGGCTGTTCGTAATATACTGCTGGGAGAGTGTCGCCCGATGCCCTACTGTATCTATGGGCCGCCAGGAACAGGCAAGACCATGACGGTCATAGAGGCAATATTGCAAATACTAACCCTGTTACCAGATTCAAGAATACTGGTCGCAACACCGTCAAACAGTGCTTCTAATTTGATAGCAGATAGACTCATTGAATACAGAGAAGGATTTTCGGAATCCATAGTGAGGCTGCTAGCCAATTATCTGGTAGATTCGGACACTATACCTGCAGCCATAAAACCATATTGTGCAACGCTTGATATTGCCAGGGAAAACACAGCAAAAACAAGATATAGCGTAAACAGGGAGGGTGTGAATCTCAATTGTCGAACATCCTTCGTGGGGAGGCATCGAGTCACGATAGGAACTTGCTATTGTATTGGAACTCTAGCTCAGATGGGACTGCCCAAAGGCCACTTCACTCATATTATCATCGACGAAGCCGGACAAGCGACAGAGCCAGAAATCATGATACCTATGACCTTCACAGACAAAGAAAATGGTCAAATAATACTCGCCGGCGACCCTATGCAATTGGGTCCAGTGGTAATGTCAAGATACTGTGCAGAGTTTGGAATGGACGAGTCTTTCTTATCACGAATGCTGGAAAGGTTTCCATACCAAAGAGACTATGATGCCTACGAGGAAGGTTACGACCAAAGACTTGTGACAAAGTTGAATGACAACTACAGATCTTTGCAGGAAGTGTTGGAAGTACCAAGCAATATGTTCTACGACGGTACCCTTATGCCAAGGATTGAAAGGGACCAGCCCTGGATCAGTAGGATGCTGAAGGTGGTATCTGATATATTCTCGGCCGACGAATGCACAGGCGGAATCTATACCTTCGGCATTAGAGGCCAAAATTGCAGAGCAGAAGACAGCCCATCCTGGTACAATCCCCAAGAAGCAGCGATGGTTGCCTTGACTGTTTGCAAGTTGTACAAGAATGGGATCGATATCGACGACATTGGGGTGATAACTCCGTACATAGCTCAGGTAAAGTAAATTGAAAGATTATTATTTAGTGCATGAATGAATCAACTAACTAACTAATCAACTACAAGAAGCAACTTTACTGGGGATTATGAAGGGTGGGCTAGGCGTGTACCTACAAAGGTTTCTAAAAGTTCTATTTACTTTTCCAGGTGAAACATTTACGTATCGTGTTCGACGCGATGGCTCTCCCACAACCGAAGATTGGGTCCGTCGAAGAGTTCCAAGGCCAAGAGAGACCTATCATACTGATTTCAACAGTCAGATCTACCGAATGCTACCTAGATGATGACTATAAGCATACCTTAGGGTTTGTGAAGCACCCGAAGAGGCTAAATGTCGCTTTGACGAGGGCACAAGTGGCGGTGTTGTTGTTCTGTGACCCCCATTTGCTCTGCAAGGATCAGTTGTGGAGGAATGTGCTATCATATTCAGTGAAGAATGAGAAATATGCAGGATGTGATTTACCGCAAGAACTGTGTTAGGATGGTTATGAGAATATAGTAGATACGTAAGGTAATTAAACATATTAATCAACTAAGACATGGCTTTTATTTTATTAGGTGACCTACTCACGGGCGATCCCACGTTGAAATCTAGCAGGCGGATCCAGGACTTCATTCGGGGGGGGGGGGGGGGGGGGCGTTGTTTGAGTGCGTTTCACGTTTTCCCGTATACAATGGTATGGAACTCTTCGTGTGCGGGTCCGACCGACGTCCTACTCGCACTTGACCGGTTTTAATTACACTGAGCCCAAATAAGCGACAATTTACCAAACAACATAGCGTCAGGCCTTTTCCCATACGGGGTGGCAGAGGCATAATCGTGCCTACTTTTAGTTAGAAATACTCCATTTTGCGTGACAGGGAGCTACCCCATCTAGGCAGCTATGAATTTACCAAACAAATAATCGTCAAAATATACCTCACTTTCGACCTACCCAGCACCGACAAAGATTCGGCGTCATCATCTTTGGCCTTATCATCTTCTCAGATGTTTATTACAGCCGCTGTGCATTCTAGGAGCCACAATTTGTTGTGACTGTACAGACCGATATAGGCTCTACATTACTTGCCACAACAGTCGCAAGTAAATTCGACGTTTGGTGGTGGGGCCGGTTCTTTCGGGGTATACAACACATTACATACTATTTTTTTCACTTCAGATGCTTTAAAAGTTCTTCTTTAAGTGGCGCGTAAGACGCTTGTTATGTGCTAGCTAGTGCATAATAGTAGATTATGAAGAAAGAGGATAAAGCACTGTTTAATGTCACGGGCGCGTTATTGAATCTTGAACGTAACGAAGGAATCCAGATTTAAATTACCGAGCGATGCGAGGGAATTAAGACTTGAGTCCTGAATGCAGTGAGACATTCAAGCGTGCCCAAGACAAAACAGCTTTATCCCAGAGGAGTATACTCTACTGTTCGCACCTCCTGCGAGAAAATCCTTATTAAAGTTAGTTAATATGAAAATGTATGTTTGATATATTGGTACAGTTGCAGCGTCTTGCAACAATCGCGGGTATTTCACGAAATTAGGTTTTAAGGCCATAGCAATAAGAACTACGAGAAGAGAAAATTGTTTAATCCCTTGATTGATCTAGGTTGTGACATAATGAAATTCAGTACAAATTTTTGTCACCGCTAAAGCCTTGCTATAATGACTTGCTTTAGGGTTTGCATTATATACAAAGTGTCATTTTCGAGCAGGTGGTGAGAAAGTATTTTTTTTCTAAGATTAAGATTATCATGGCCAACATGCACAATAAAGTCGTTATTTTATTTCATTTGCTGAAATTTATGTCACTTCCTTGTTTTCTATCATTAATTTAATAAAACTAGATAAATAGTGGTAATTTATTCAGATAAAACGTAAATAAACATTTTTATGACTTGGCAGTATGAAGTACCCAAGTATAAAATTACACATCTTGCAAATAAAAAAAAAACTTTTCAAAAGTTTCGTGGCGGGAATTATTCTCTATTAAATTTTGTATTAAATTTTGCAACATTTTGTAGCTTAATTGAAGTGAACAGTGAGAAGTGATAACTAAAACAACGAAATATTCAATTATCAAGGTTTCACTTTCTCGCAATCAAATTGAAAAGAAGAGTGTATGACTCGGGCATAAACGAGCCATTTTACCCCTCGACTTAACTATCCACATAAACGTCTCGGGGTAAAATGGCTTCTTTTATGCACAACACAATCCACTATAGTTCTTGACGTATTTATAGAATCAATATTATCATCACTAATAAATAACTAACTTATCGCATCAACTGGTATTAAATCCGCGAGTGAACTGCAACTATGGAGCAAATTGAACACAGAGCCGTCATCAACTTCCTCATCAAACAAGGAAAAAGTCTGAATATCATAAGTAAAGAGATGCAAGCCGTTTACGGGGACCTTCTAAAACCACTGCCTACAAGTGGATTCGATTTTTCAAACATGGCAGGGAGTCACTTGAAGATGACCCCCGCTCCGAACGCCCTATAGAGGCCACCTCATCGGATATCGTCAAAAAATCTGCACACGCATGTATTGGACGATGCCAGGCTGAAGAAAAAACAGTTATCTGCATTAACTGGCGGATCCGAAACTTCTATTTGGAGGATATTGCATGACCACCTTGGCATGACAAAAGTCAGTGCAAGATGGGTACCAAGAATACTCAAGCTCCATTAAAGACAACAGCGAGGCGACACGTCGAAGCACATTTTGGAGCTCTGTGGCGATGAACCGGTTGGAGTTTTGGATTGTGTGTGAAAAAGGTGTCAACATAACAGGAGAATACTACGCTTCCCTACTGCAATAGCTAAATGAGGGTATCAAAGAAAAAAGGCGAGGAAAATGGTCTCGAGGTGTGCTCCTTTTGCATGACAACGCGCCTGTTCACAAGTGCCGTACTGCGATGGCTGCCTTAACCAACTGTGGGTTCGATACTCTCATTCATTCAAGTGAGATCGATTGGCCTGAGTGAAGATTGTGTTGATGAGGTAAAATTGTGTAAAACTACAGATAAACAAATCTGCACTGTCATTATCATCGATTGTACCATTTATATTGGACGGTAAAGATCCACGGGCTTTACATATTGGTAACCAATACACGGTGTTGGTTTTCTACCAGAATTTGCAGAATTTTAAATGCGAAGTAAAAGCAACACCGGCCAGCTTCCTCAGCAGAAATTCATTATCAACGAGGTCTAATGCTTTCTTAAAATCAAAGTAGGCAACGTCAACTGTACTCCGTCTAATCTACTGCAGGCATCACGTCAGTCATGTAGCTGAGAAGGTTGCTAGTGGTGCACTTCTCTGGTCGGAATTCATGTTGAGCATAGGATAGTTGGTGTTTAACCTGCTCGAATACTGTCTTATAGATGGCCGATTCTAAAACTTTTGCAGGAGTTGACAGTATGGCCACCGGTCTGTACCCATCGACCCTTAGTCTCGCTTGTCCTTTAGGGACAGGCACCACCCGTGTTTTTTTCCATCTCGATGGGAAGAACGCTTCGCCTAGACACTTATTATATATGTAAAGTAGTGGCTCAGCTAATGCGAACCGACAATCTCTCATTAGATACGGCGGGCGGTATACCGTCTGGTCCCGCTGACTTCTTCGGCTTGAGTTATCGCATCGCTTGCCTCACCTCTCCTACACCCTCGCCTTACACTGTGAATAACTTTCATAATCTATCCTGGACTTGCTACTTTTATATTGTTTATGTAATCAAGCCTTTAACTTTATGTCACGAATAATCCAATAGTGTCCACTTGGGATAACTGTACCTCGAGGACACACCACTTCGCTTCTTAGTGGAACGCAATCATTTAACATAAAATTTACAGTGTCATAAAAAAATCTAGGCTATTTTCTAAGTTAAGTCTTAAATAAGAGTCCATTCTATCTCTGCTATTGATGAATATTGTCGCGGGAAGTCCGCCTTGTTGAAGTTCCAATAAGCTGTACGGCGGCGGGCGCGGAGGTGGCAGAGGTCGCGGGTGCGCGGCGCGCGCGCGGGTGCAGCTGCACCTCGAGCGGTGGGTGGTACGGGTCCACCGGCAGCAGCGGCTCGTCCGCGCCGCGCACACACACACTCATACCTGACTCCCTCTTACTCAACACCGGATCTAAAACTCTGTTATTAGAGTTGTTTACTCTGTTGCTCTGAGCGAATCCACAATATGTCATAAAGTATCCATAGAATATTAATTAAAATGGGAAATATTAAACTGCACATCAATAAAAAACACTGCGGTTGCTGAGGTGAAGGGTAAGGGTTGAGCGAAGCGAATAGCCCCCTTTATCCTTCGTTTTAGGTTGAACAAGTAAGAACAACAAAAATACTTAAAACATAAAAAGTGTTTTTGCGGATCCTTTTTTGCTGTGAAAATCAGTATTTTTGATGTGCGATTAAAATCTAGCAAATTAAAATCTCTTACTAGTAATTGGTATTTCATTGTACTTATCACAGAGCTGTTCTATAATCCTAAATAGTACCAAATATTCGTTATCGCTGCTGTTCGGTAGGATATAAACTATACACATTCAGCCTTACTAATAAAAGAAGCTGTGTAACTTAAACTGTGTTTTGTCTTGCTTTGACATTTGACATTTACTTGACGTATGCAAAGGACAAAACACTGTATAAGTTAAACAGTGAATAACTTTTTTTATTAGTAAGGCCGATAAGAAATAGGTACCTATCACGTAATTATGTCCTGACGCACACTAGTTAAAATATACGTCACGCCACGAGTTATGAGCGGTGGCCTTGAATGCGCAGTAGTTACTTTTGAATACCTGTACATATAATAATAATAATAATAATAATACCTTGGACACTATTGACACACATTGATCTAGCCCCAAACTAGGATTCCCTGTATCTTGGGTACTAGACAACGATACACATACTTATATGGATAAATATTATACTTAGATAGATAAACAACCATGACTAGGGTACAAACATCCGTTCTCATCAAACAAATATTTGCCCCCACCGGGACTCGAACCCGGGACCTTTGGCTTCTTAGGCAGGGTCACTGCCGACTCGGCCATTCAGGTCGTCAAATATGCGCAGTAATTCCCGCCAACGACGTCGCCCAGCGCTCTTAATTCATAGCGCGAGGTATACATGATCATCGATGTTGACGCCGCCGCCGCCCAGTATCGATACTACGCAGCTCGTAGCGCGGTGCGGCCACTAACAGCGCTCTAAGGGGCGGGCCAAGCCCCTCGAGAATAGTTGAAATGGAGCATCGGGCAAATGAGCGGATTACTCTAAGGGATAACTCAATATACCATCACCACACTTACTATTATTTTGCAATATGTATTCAAAGAAGTATTAAAACCGATTTACCACAATGGATGCTGAAAAAGCATTTGAATGTATTAAGATTTTTCAGTCTACAATTTTTGATGCAATGACTTGTCCACGCTTGCAGCTTGAGTAGATTTGTATACTATTTTTTTATTCAAAAGGCTGAAAGAATGATTCCTTAGCCAAGCTCTACTAGAATTAAAAATAGATATGATATCAATCTTTGTAAATAAGACCGCATGTAAAACTATTTCCACGGCTATGTAGGTACCTACATACTCTATCTGTATTTAACACTACTTAACTTAATTAAGTTACATTCATTTAGTTAAATAAATCAAACAGCACACTCACTCATTCGTACACAACCACAACGCAGGCACAGCTGGTTTTATTAACGCTCGAACTGTCACATACTTCGATAATAGTAAGACAAACGTCACTCTAGTGTCACCGTCCGTACGATACGTACGGTACGATACTTAAATAGAGGAGAGAAAAGCAATTATTTTTCTAGTGTTTTTCTGAATTTTTCGTAGAAATATCATGTTTTGGTCTTGTTAATTGGAGAATTTCCTCTACAGTGCTGACTCCAATACTTACTTCAGATTTTACGTCAACATGGAAGCGAGTGGGATCGCTCTAAGCGACAATCTCATCAAGTGGCTAAAGACTCTGAATCTTACTGCTAAACATGCGAATGCTTCAGGTAAGAGCCATTTGTGCTATCCATTATATCCTAATTTATTTATTAGATCATAGACCTAATAATGGATCTTATTTTCATCTAAGGAATGAGCTAATTAGTCATTTTCTCAGTGGTATCTATATTAGAAGCTTTAACTCAGTGGGTTTACGATTTCGAAACACTGCAATAATTTTTGCGACACCCACTCACTCCCTCAGAGTCTTTTGTACTATCGATTTACTTGTGCCAATGTTATTAGATTAGTCGGTAAGTTGGGACTTCCACATCTATATTTATAAAATAATAGTCATCTAAGGTAACTTACATCTTAATAACAATACTCTTCCTTAGAACTATCGGATGGTGTGGCGATAGCAGAAGCACTCACTAAAATAGCACCTGAGTTTTTTACACCAAATTGGAACAGTAAAATCAAAACTGATGTGGGGAGCAACTGGCGATTGAAAGTCAGCAATTTGAAGAAGATATTAGATGGTGTAGTAGGTAAGGTCATGCTGTTTTGTACTGGTACATATTTATTATGCCTTCTTGTTTCTGTCTCAAACAAGCAAAATTAATCCCTGGAATTGGAGCTGTTAGCTCTCTCTCTCTTATCAAAAGGTTGTGGTGGTTTGCAGATTGTATAATTTAATATTTGCTTCATAAATATGTCATTTAATTTTGTAGATTATCACCAAGAAATCCTGAATGTGAGTCTACAGGAGTTTGCCCGCCCTGAGGTCATCAGTATAGCTGAGCATGGAGACCCTTCTGAATTGGGTCGGCTATTACAGCTTATACTTAGTGAGTAAAAACACCCAAATCTTGTTGAATTTAGGCAACTCTCAAATTAATTAGGCTAACAATATGTTCTTGAATTTGTTCTGAATGTCAACACATTCTCATTGTTGTAATTCTCCAAAAATTACAATCAATCTGATCCAAATTCAACCTTAATAGGAGTTCAAATATTGATCTGGAGATATGTAGTTATTGTTATGTAAAGATTAAAACTCTTGACACTGCTACCAACTTGTGGGATTAGTAGTGTACTCTGAAATTCAATAGGCTATGGTACAGTCTGCACAACAGATGACCAGACAACTTATCAATCAGACTGTTCAGTCCAATCGTTATTGAGCTTGATAGAAGACGGCCTTCTGACACGCCTATGATAAAAAAAATTAACTAAAATCGTGTTAGTTGTGGCTGCCATCGCTACCATAGTATGTTCTCCATCTTTAGAGTTACTTACTCGGTCAAACGGTACCCTATTACTAAGTTTCTGCTATCCGTCCTTCCGTCTGTCTGTCACCATGCACAGTGATAGTTAGAGTGATGGTGTATTTCTGTTGCCGCTATTACAACAAATAATAAAATAACTATTTAAGGGGGCTCCCATACAACAATTCCTTCAATACCACATAAATTAATTCCTTCAATACCACAAACTTATGAATGCACATGGTAATGTGCATGGAGTGTGAAAGTAGCCGCACCAATAACTTTGTAAACAACATTTTGCTTGTAAAATCCAAACTGTTCACTCCACACCATCCCTACCATTGTACAGTGGTACGGAACCCTTCGTGCGCGATTTAGACTCGCACTTGACTGGTTTTTATTTGTTCTAATATTATTTCTAACGCTTGATTGCGGGCGTCTTTGATGCAATATAATTAGTGACCCGTATCCCATAACCACGGGAAATCTTTATATAATTCTAAAACTTCTACAATTAATCTTTTTCCGTAATATTTGACGACCCGAATGGCCGAGTCGGCAGTGACCCGGCCTACGAAGCCAAGGGTACCGGGTCGAGTCCCGGTGGGGGCAAATATTTGTTTGATGAGAATGGATGTTTGTACCAAAGTCATAGTTGTTTACCTATCTAAGTATAAAATTTATCTATATAAGTATTTGTATCGTTGTCTAGTACCAATGATATGGGGAATCCTAGTTTGGGGCTAGATCAATGTGTGTAAATAGAGTCCAAGGTATTATTATTATTATTATTTATGGCTTCAGAGTCGGACTCCATTTTGAGAGACGATGATTTGTGTTCCGCGCTCGGCGGTAGATTTATGACTAAACCACCGAACGGTTCGGTGCGTCATCCACACGACCAGACTTGGTTCGGAGCGTACCATGTTCGATGTGCAAACCACCGGACCAGCCGGACCAATGTTAATAATAATAATGTCCTGCGGACCGCTCTCCATACGATCGGATATGGTCTGGAGCTTACCAAGGTCGTGGTACGGGCCGTACCAAATCCGATCGTCTGTTAGTACTATTATGATGTATTTATTGCTGTTCTATGGGAGGACCTTCGTCCTGTTGCACTATTATGATGATATTGATATTGACAAATCTGTAAATGTAAATATTATTGATAACCTGTACCTTGATGTTGATGCCCCAGAGCACAAGTTAAAAATAAGCGGAGACAGGATGCATGCCACTTCTTTGGTCTCCTCACATTTCACTCTGACGTCGCCTGTTTGATACCAGTATAGGTTTTGGATGAACCGCATGCCCTTGCCGTCCAATCTGATATCTTTGAGTCGACGCATTAGTATGTCGTGTCGAACGTGATCAAAGGCTTTTTCGTAATCCACGAAGCAAATTATGACGTCTTTCTGCATATCCCTACATTTTTGGACAAGAACATTTAGAGTGAAAGCCAAATTGAGTTTCCTGTAGCTCATTGCCAATTTTCACGCGTATTCTCTCATGGGTTATCGCGAGAAATAGCTTCAGCACTTGACTCATCAGGCTTATAGTCCGATACTCTGAGAATTTCTTTGATTTGGCTTTTTCGGTAGCATGATGAATGTGGACTTTAACCGAACCTTTGGCAATACTCCGGAGTTGTAAATGTTGTTAAAGAGCTTGCTGATTGCATCTATCAGATATTGTTCAATGAGCTTAAGTATCTCTACATGTATGTGATTCGGTCCTGTAGACTTCCCATTTTTGGCTCTCTGTAAAGCTTTTGTCACTTCTCATCTTAGTATTTCAGGCCCGATATCATCACAAGTCGTGTTGGCTTCACCTCTGGTAACATCAGCGAACATTTCCTATATGACCAAATTTCATGAATTATATATAGGTCTATGGGAAGTACACATATTTTGATTCCCTAAAGAGTGTCGAAATATGCGGCAATACAGAGTCATAGCTTTTAACTGTGTTGACTTAGATGTGATTTTTTCAGAGTTCTATGAGTAATTGTAAACATTTTAACTTGATACCTTCACGTGTTCCTGAGAAAAAGGGTGTAAGAGAGGAAATAAAAAACGGACGTAGGGTCGGATAGACAGATACAGGGAGAACGAGATTCATTGTTTTTCGTGTTGTGGTACATCCTACCTACCTAAAAATGCCCAAAAACACACCTCTCTTGTAAGGGACCCCCTTTAATTTTTTGGCCAAAACTATGTTTAAGCAGACTTTAGATTTAAAACTATTGACTTGAAAAAAAAGAGGTTCATCCAAGAATTATAGTTTTGTTTTGTTGACCGAACGAGCGAAGTGTCTCCTTTCAGCTTGGGCAAAAATGATTTTGTATGCCTGTCTGTCCGGATTCCCAGCTGTTCTCTACAGGTCGCATTTCTCAACCGATTGTCGTGTTTGTGAGCTGGTTCGATAATTACATGTTGACAAATGAGGTGTCGATGAATTTGTGCAGACCGTGAGAGTGACATAGGATATATTTAAGGTTGTATTTTAGATCGCAAAATGTGATTTACAAAGTTATTGGTACGGCTACTTTCATACTCCATTTAGGTTACCAGGTGCGTTCATAAGTTTGTATGTTAGAGTTCAGCTTTCCATCAAAAGACTCGTGAGGTCTGCAGCTCACAGAGCCACTAGTTAATTAGTTTGTCTGAAAACATTGAATGATCGAGTTATGATTAAATATCTTGCGTCTTTTAATTTTGTAACATTGTGTTTATCTTCATCAGGCTGTGCCATCAAATGCGATACCAAGGAGGAATACATAACACGAATCATGGAGCTGGAGCTGTCTTGCCAGAGGTCGATCATGCAGGCCATACAGGTTACTTCCGCTCCTTTGTATTATAATTTAACGCTGGGCACCATGACAGCGGAACTTAGAATTTCACTTATTTACTCGCTTACTTTTTAACTTTTAATATATTAAAAAAGGCGATATAAATAGAACTAACAGAAATATGAAAATGAAATGAAAAATGTTTATTTCTTTAACTATAACTTAATTTAACAAATCATTTTATGAGTGAGACTTAAAAGGAGGCTTCTAAGTATATAAATACCTGTGCTAGAAGGCCTGGCCAGGTATGGGCATAGGTATGCAGGTGGTACAAATTCTATAAATATAAAGCTATATATTCAAATTCGGTGCGAAATAAAAAATATATATACCGTGAGAAACATATTTTGTGATACTTCAGGAGACTTTTCAATCGAGCAATAATAATCCAATTACGTTTATACGTTCACGAATCCCTGCTGACACTCATGATCAACAAGCTAGTATTAAGAAGCTACTATTTTCCGTAATTTTACATTTAAAAAAGGCTGTTTTGGTCTACTGCGTCGCTATACCCAAATTATAATGTATAGGATATTATGGTAATATGGATATTTATTACTCTATCTACACACGTATCATAAACCCTCTTTACTGCGTACAAAAACCGCACGTTACGATCAGCATAATGTTCAACTACTTGGTAAAAACTCATTTCTTATCTGAAAAATTACACATTATGACCATTGTGTAATTTTTCTTCATATTATGACATTCAAATTTCTAACGCCGACGCCCGCCTGCGTGCTGCCCCCCTAGTTTGTCTGTGAAGTTGGTACTGACATTCAAATTTCGAATGCCGACGCCCGCCTGCGGCACGTTGGTACTACAGAGAGCTTATGATATGTGTACCTAGTGTATGTAACTGTACATAATTAGGCATTAAAACTCTCGAGTGATATTATTATGAAACTCGCCTTCGGCTCGTTTCATAAACCCACTCTCGAGTGTTAATGCCCTCCATTATGTAGCAGTCACATAAACTACTATAATAATATCAGTGTAAAGCATTCAAATACGGAACCTAATCCCGAAGGGATACTGACAGGTACATAGCACTGTCTCGTAGCCTCAGCGCACACGGACCACAAAACTTCGCCTCAAGAAGCCCCCCTCACAGTTCCTGTACTCTCTTACATTTTATATGAACTCGCCGCACATGGTAAACGACGCTACAAATCGCCGCCGCTCGCTTCGCTGCTCGCGTCGCTGCTCTCTTCGCTGCTCGCTTCTTGAGGCGCCACAACACGCTAATACACACCACTCGTGAGATTAATATTCGAGGGTCTCCCTTTGCTTCAATCAACCCGGGCGAAGTCGTTTATGACACTGCAAGCAATGGGGTAAAGTAAAAAAGGAGCGCCCACCGATACAAAGCAAGCTTCAGCCACTTGTGGTCAGTGGCAACGTTTTGTGGTCTGTGTGCGCCGAGACTTAATTCGCCGCTACCGTGAAAATCATAGAGTTAGTTATTGCCCCAGTATGTGTTCGGAAATCACGCAAGCAATCGACGAGTAGCCTCGTATGTCGGCCTTTCACTCTTAATGTTCGCTCGTAACATTGTTAGAATGACAACTATCGTCACGCCCAAAGAGTATACTAGCACTAAACATCTTCTCCAAATCTGGGTACTCGAGGCACAACACACCCATTCAGTTCAATACTCCTTTTTAGCGCAGTGCCCACTGAACAGCCAAGATGGAGACACGACACAAAAGTGCAAATTTTTGTCTCTGTTTTCGTGTCATGTCTCTGTCTTGTCTGTCCAGTGTTGATCGCCCCTTTGGGTGACAGTGGGCTATTATCCGATTGTTTGAGTACACGTGCCAGTCTCTTTCATGACTTTATTTAGTCTGCACTGCATTGGGGTAACTCAACCTGATCGTGACAGTATCCTCATTTACATCAGCATCCTCATTAGTGAGAATCGTATAGAAACGCCACAATTAACTTTGCGCGGTAATTAAATTCTGTGATAATATCTCATAAGTCGTTGTTTATTATGTTGACCAGTTGCAATATAGCTGTTAGCATAAAGCTTTAGCTGTCGTTGACTCGCACGTTTGTGCTGCGACGAGTTCTACCTTATCTTGCGAAGTGTTTTTATGTTATATTACACAATGTTGGCTGGCTGACTCGACTACAGTTAATTAATTGGTGGTGCGTTGAAATATTTAATTTTGTAAATGTTATTCACGCCCTTGAAATTGAAACACAAGACCACATATCAGTTGCGATTTTGAAAGTTAGTGGAATAAGCGGCTTTTTTGCATCGCGTAGTTTTCGCGTGTTTCTAAGATATTTAGTAACATATTTATTGTATTCATGAGGTTCGGTAAAAAAAGGTTTTTAGGCGTGTTGTTGTGGTTACAATTAAGGTAGTGTTTTTAGTGCCTAGTGTTTATGTCGTGATGTCCGTAGGAACTGGAGACTCTGACGTTGGGTCCTAATCGTGTGATCGCGAATGCGGAGGCCGCCGACCGGACCGATGCTGAGATGCGAGAGACTCTTGCGCAGCGTTGCCACGACCTCGACAACCAGGTATGCGGTAGCTCGATTCTCCTGACACCTATCCCGATACCTTTTGATAATATTGAGATTGTGATTGTGACTTCAATTATATATAATTGCCGAATATCTGAAGATCAATTTCATAGGGATTGGGATAAATATTGCGGGTTGCGGTACAGAAGCAGCATACAGTACAGCCTTAATATGTATCTGTCGCAGTGAGTTGTTAAATCAGATACTTAACTAACTCTCTAGACCGTTAATTCAATACCGAAGTTTAACCAAGTCACTAAAATTCCGTCAGACAAGTGAGTGAACTAAACGTTTAACGAGTTGTCTAAACGTTCCTAGGCAACAAGACATACACAATATAAATATTTTATTATGTGTACTTAAGTTTATGTTTTAAGAATTTTTTGTTGGTTGTTCTTACATGTTCAACCTAACACGAAGGATAAAGGGGGCTTCGCTTCGCTCACCCCCTTTACCCTTCACCTAAGCTACCGCAGTGTTTTGTCCTGATATAAGCTGTGCAAATCAACTGTTGTCGTGACGCCATCTTGTTTTCCAACACGCCGGCTTTCGGTAAGACAGATTGTTAAACGTTTTCGACGATGCTTTATTTAAATCAAAATGCTAGTGACTTGGTTAAACGTCGGGATTTAATTAAAGGTCTAAAAAGTTAGTTAAGAGTCTGATTTAACCAACCAACTGCTACATATCTATGACGTTTAGGAACTTTAAAAGCAATTGAAAAATCTTCCAATCCGAACACGATTATTTTACACGATATATTTTCTTGTGAAGTGACAGGGATAGGTCTATTTCGAATTTGAGTGGCGACTGATATCAAAAATACATAATCAGGCTACAGAACGTCAGACGACAAGCAAAGTCGCAGTAAAAGACCGCTCGTGCAAATAATCGTATTCTGTAGCCTCATCAATGATCATGTAATTCTGACTGGGAAGTTCAATGCTTTTGAAACATTTACCAATCACAACACGACTATTTGACACGAGCGGTTTTTTATTGCGACTTTGCGTGTTTATGCGATATTCTGAAAGGTCCATTTTTCATATCAGAATTACATAATATGTTTTATTTAATTTTACGCTACAATTATGCTAGATACTTGCTGCAATAGCCCCACGCTAGGTTTCCCTGTGACGTGAGACATAATAAAGCCTACTGATATACAAGGATCATCATGCTCAGCCCACATCGACCCACTGCTGGGTATACAACTCTTCTCTCTTCTCGACTCTTCTTACTCTGTGTAGCTATTGAGTTATGTAATGTGCGCCTTCAAGCATTTTATTACGTGTAAAATCTGAGTCAGGGGTTTGGGTAACATTTAAATATAGAAATATGTTAGAATCTGATTAAATGTAAACTTACTGCCAGTGCTAGTCGCATACCATATCATAGTAGTTAACTCTGGAATTTAATTGTAAATAAGACTTTAAGGACAGTAAAGGTCTCAATCGTCGTGTTCTTCGGATAGCCCATAAATATATCCAAATCCGCAGGTGAAGGTCCTCCAAGAAGAGAAAATGACTCTCCTAACCGAAGTGACACGTCTGACCGCGGCGAGCGACGCAGCCCGACTGGTTCATGGGGACGTTGAGTTGGACGACGCGGGCGCCTCGTTAGGCCCCGCCCACGAGGGCACCTTGCGGTATAGCAACATGCGCGCGCAACTCGACGCGTTGAAAGATGAGTTGGATAAGGTGGAGCTGCAAAGAGACGATCAGAGAGTCCGGTAAGAATATCTAATGGCTTTAAGTTGTATGTTGGAGGGGCGTGGCTTAATATTGCTCGCGCTTGGCTGGACCCCGCCTTCCTGGGCCCGCTGCGGTAAAGCGACTCGATGTATTAAGTATAAAGGGGTATTGACACGATCAGTTCTACCCAATCCGACGCATGGGGTAAACATTCAACGAGAAAGGATCGTCTCAGGAACGGCCGCCGGACTGGCCGCCGGATCGGCCGCGGCTGTGGCAATAGCTTGCGGCCGTTCCTAGGTAGAACCGGTTTGTATGAGCCTTAAGTGGCATAGGGCCAGGGACGATAAGAGAACCAAATAAAAATAAATTAAATGCTTTGGAAGTAGGTTCTGATATTGGAAGGGAGTGGCTTAATACTGCGTCCGTCGCTACGCCACGCCCACGCGGGCTAGCCTAAAAGATGGTAAGGATAATGTTATAATGTCTATATTTCTGATTCCAGGTGCGATGTTCTGAAGAGGGAACTAGCCGTGCTGAAGTTACGGAATGAGGAGTTACAGGTTCGCTTTTTAATAGCTTTCTAAGCTTCGTTAAGCCATGCTTAATGTCAGAGACGAATTATATGACTGTATCGGTTGTGTATGTTCACAGATAGCGGCATCAGAAACAGCGTCACTGAAGGACGAACTAGACGCGCTGCGAGAGACGGCGGCCAAGGCAACCGCTCTAGAAGCCACCGTAGCGTCCTACAAGAAGAGGATGGAGGAACACGTCGACTTACGGAGACAGGTGGGGACCGCCCATTGGCGCAAAGCGGTTAAGCCAGGGCTAGTGTGACAACTCGATGTTTCGGACATTATATTATAACAAATATGTAAATAATGTTATAGTGAATTTCAGCATTAAATTGCTTTCGCCGTTAAGTTGGCTGTAGTACACAACTGTCAACTGTCATGAAAAGATATCCGTTAGCCAGGTACACTTACAATATCCCGCTTTTAAAAAAAATAAGATAGCAGGTATGTAACTCTACCTACTACTTCGTCAGAATAATGAATACGTAAATTATATTAAAATGATACCTATGAGTATCGGCAATGTATAGATAGACCACGTGGAACAAAATATGTCACCGGCGTAATCAGAGATGCTACGAAAGAATATTTAGTTGGAGCCCTATTTCACTTGGTGCGCTGGATGGCGCTAGAAGTTTAAAATTATAGGAGAGCACAACAACCGGTTTTTCTTTGACACCTTTATTTAAATATAATAAATTATAAAGATTAAAAAGATTGACTAAAAACCAACCTATTTGCAATTCTGTAACAAGTTAACAACTAAAAGTATGTTGAAGACGACCATGGCGTTTAAATTACAATCGTTAGAGTTACTAATTCTAATCTGTATGGAATGTGATATGAGTTAATTATGCTATTTTCAAGTGTTGCAGTTGTTTCATTGCTGCCAACCTTACGGCGAAAGGAATTAAAATCTCAAATGCACTCTAGAATGTATTTCTCTATAGGACTGTCAAACTTTATCCTTCTATCGTGACGATTTTGAACAGATTGAACTGGATTGTTTCTTCGTATGTGCAGTTAGCAAGCCCTATCAATAATTGTGTTTCAGGTGAAACTGTTGGAGCGAGCGAACACCGAACACGTACAACGAGCGATCGAACATGAACAAGCAGCGAACAGACTCAACGCGCTGCGCTCGCAGCTAGATATTTATAAGAAACAGGTGATCTATTTTTGGGTTCGCGAACATAAAATTACTGAAAACCTCTGGGTCCAATCTTTTGAGTTCGGGCCTCACATGGCCGAATAAGAAGCCAAAAGATTCAGGGTATCCTATTGTGGGCTAGAAGAAATGTATGTGCCTGAAAGTATACAAATGTTTGTTTGTATTACTGCGCCGAATACCATTTACCCTACAAACCTACATTGCTTTTATATTTTTAGACGAAATTAGCAGTTGCCCGCGGCTTCCCTCGGCCTGTGTTCTAGCCGCCAAAATGCCCAGTCCATACAAACTTCAAGCTGAATTTGGCCAAACCCCTTCTTAGTGCTAGCTACCCTATGCTTTATATGGAACCCCTGTACAGAGTGTCATGTCTGTAGGCCCAGCGTTTTAGGCTGTGCGTTGATATATCAGTCAGTCAGTCAAACGGGACTTTGATTTTTATAATTGTAGAAGATTCAACTCAACGCTTGTTAAGCATCTCTAAGCCTGCCTCACCATCCACGATCTGTCGCGATGCAATGTATTCTAATCTGATCCCAAACTTTTATTACATTTCACAGGTGATAGATCTAAATGAGAAATTAGACGCGGAGATAACAAAAGCGGACAAGTTAGAGATAGAAAATAAGAAGCTTAGCAGCAAGGCGGCGTCGGCGCTGCGAGAGAAAGAGACGCTATTACAAGAGAGAGACGCCCTGAGAGAAACTGTTGATGAGCTGAGATGGTCTACGGTCAATACTGGTGGGTCTATCTCATTTGGTATTTCGATACCGCAGAGCTAAAGAGAATTCGGTATTCTGACATTAAGGGCGACTTACACCAGACTTTTGAGAGCCGCTAAATACAGTTTCAACACAGCTTAGTTACAACACGGTTAAGTTACGTAGCCAAGCACGGCAAGGTTATTGCCTGTCAGTAGTGTTTATAACTGTATAAACTGTATTTAGTGTTTGACAAAAATTCTGGAGCAAGTCGGCCTAAGAGTGTGGCAGATACGGCAATATAATCCTATTCAGCATCAGGTTAATTGCTTGGCGTAATTAAACCTCAAAAGTCATTAGACAGGGACGCAAAGTGATCCCATTAGAGTCATTAAAATAAAGAAGTTCCTAGTTCAACACCCCGTGAAGGACTCTAATGATTGACTTGTTATTACATCTACTACATCGATACAGTTAATTCTATTAATATCCCATATCAACGTAGTGTGGGAGCCAGGTTCAAATAAATACGCGCGGGGTTGGTGGTAATACTACTTGTTTTATTGAATATCAAATCCTTATATTCTATTCTATTTATTCTAGAACAATGCCCCCTTGATGGTAGGTTCAGATTAGGTACACGTGTAGTGTCCTATGACGTTGGTCTTATTGCTAGTGCCCTTGTATGGTTCGGTGTCTTGTGACGGCTATCGCCATGGGTGGTCGTTACAATGTTTACTTATACCTACTTACTTAAGGTGGTCACACACTACAACATGACGGTTGATCATCATTGATATAACCGCTGATTCTCATCTTGTCCTATGATTTTTGATAATAACAAGTGATTGCTATTGCAGGGGCGAGCGAAGACAACGTGTCTAACCAACTAGTGCCTCAGGAATTGAAGGAGCGACTCATCCGGCTCGAGCACGAGAATAAACTGCTCAGTCAGAACCAAGGCGCGCAGGCTGACCAGGCTTCAGTGCAGGTAACACATAAATAGTCACATTTATTGCGTGCACATTACTTCAGAGCAGGAAGGCTTCGAGTCAAATCTATCGGATCCCAGAAACAGACAGACAGCTCACTGGATAACCCAAAAAAAAGGACTCGGCAAACGCAACCAATGACACCTCAAGAAGTTGAAGAAAATAACTGCGCCTCTCCGCATCCCACATCCAGCTTGTGTCCTGTAGCACTGCTGCCGTTGCATTGCTGCCGAGAGATGTCACTGTCGCCACGACAGACCATAAATGTACGGATTTAAGGTACATTCTCGGCCGAGCACTATATACGAATGTAGCGTACATTCTCGGCCGAGCGTAATGTGCGAATGTACGGCACATTCTCGGCCGAGCACAATTTACGAATGTGCGGTACATTCTCGGCCGAGCATAATGTTCGAATGTACGGTAATTCTCGGCCGAGCACAATGTCCGAATGTACGGTACATTCTCGGCCGAGCATAATGTGCGAATGTACGGTACATTCTCGGCCGAACACAATGTACGAATGTACGGTACATTCTCGGCCGAGCACAATGTACGCATGTACGGTACATTCTCGGCCGAGCACAATGTACGCATGTACGGTACATTCTCGGCCGAGCACAATGTACGAATGTACGGTACATTCTCGGCCGAGCACAATGTACGCATGTACGGTACATTCTCGGCCGAGCACAATGTACGCATGTACGGTACATTCTCGGCCGAACACAATGTACGCATGTACGGTACATTCTCGGCCGAACACAATGTAAGAATGTATGTTACATTATCGGTGAGCGTCACCTCCCCGCGGCCCGATGATATCCCGAAGCGCGGTATTTTACATTTTTAAAAATAAAATATTACACGATACACGACAAATGTGTAGGAACGAAAACATCGTTGATAAATTTACTATAAAGCTACTACAAAGCTATATACATATCGTAGCTATATCGTAGAATTCCCGTAGAATTTCACGAAAACGTGTCTTTTATAAGCATTTTTATACAGTACTACGTGGTGTTTTAATGTTATTCATGTCGAACTAACACGAAGACTATTCGAGTGCTTCGCTGCGCTCGCCCCCTTTAGTCTTCACCTAAGCTACCGCAGTGTTTTGCCCTAAAATATTTCTCCGTTCAATTAAAGTCTAATTCAACCATGGTTGATAATATCATGTTAAAGACATTTCTACGATATTGTTACGACACATAAAAGCAATATTAGTAAAATTTTCCGCGCACTATGGAACAAAATATTAACATATTAAAATATTTATCGATTTTCTATTCTGAGTTTCGTTTTCTAAAACAGTTGCTACAATACCGCCCAAATATTTATGACTACAATAAATAAACATAAACATTTACAGGCACATACATTGCTTCTGGCCCTACACTAGGATACTCGTGTCGTGGGAACCAGAAACAGCGACGTCACACACATATAAACATTCAAGACCTGGGATAATTCATAAATGTTGAAAACTTAAAAAAAAACCGACTTCAAGTTCAAGCCCTATTTGTTCCTCGGTCGGGATGCGAATGAAGTCTGTGAACATTAAATATTCTCACCAAAACTTTTGCTGCACGAAACCACAAACTAATACGTCATCTGTGTATTTTTTTTTGTATTTGTTGATTTTTTCAAGAAGCGCTTTTTATCAATTTTGATAAACTTTGTAAGGGACCACCTCTGAAGTATGACAATCAAAACAAGAATCATCAAAATCGGTTCATAATTGGCGGAGTAATCGCTACTAAACTAAACAAAAAAAAAAACAGACGAATTGAGAAAATAAGTAATTTATTTCTTAAGAAACCGGCGAACAATGAAATTTCCATACAAACTTAATACTATATAAGCTAGATAGTATATAAGCTGTTATTCGTATTAATACAATATTAAGAGCGCTTTAAAAAAATCGTTAGTATATTTAAAAATCGTTAGTATATTATATCTATTTCGTGATACTACAGCATCAGTGCGACCACATCATGGTTTGCGTCGTCAAACAATCGAACTCGAATTCCAAAGGTTTGTGTCCATTGTGCACTTATTGACATTTACATGTATGTGTCCAGGCGCTGCTAGAAGACTACGCGGCTCGCCTTGAGAAGCAGCGCGCCACCAGCCGCGAGGCGAGCCGCCGCATCATGCAGCTGGAGGCGGCCCTGGAGGCGCGACCTGGCCAGCAGCACCCGCGGCTGCAGCAGGCGCTGGAGGACACGCAGCGGAAGTGTATGTCCTCATCGTCGTTGTCAACCTGTTGAGAACTACTCTACCAAGCCAACTAGACGCCTTTCAGGAATCTTCCATCACATGTCATAAGAAAACAACAACTTGAAGACCTAAACGAGCGTTGAATTTTGTTGTTCTTACATGTTCACCCTAACACGAAGGATAAAGGGGGCTTCGCGAACACGGCTTGAACTAGTTCCAGAAGCAAGTTTTGTTTTACAGGTATGACATGAGAGGGAAGATGCCTGAAAGGCGTGTAGTTTACTTGGTAGATAAGTATACTATACAAAACTTATTTTATCTACACACGCCCTCTACTGCGTACAAAAACCGCACGTTACGATTAGCATAATGATATACTACTTGGTAAAAACTAATTTCTTATCTGAAAAATTACACATTATAACCATGATGTGTAATTTTTCTACATATTATGACATTCAAATTCCGAACGCCGACGCCCGCCTGCTTGCCGCCCCTACGTTGTTGTGAAGTTTTTCAGTAGTACTGAACAAGCTAAACAAGTGCAAAGGAATTATCAATGCCACCATGTCGGTCGAACATGCGGTTCCTGAACACATTAAAGAGAGCTTATGATATGTGTGTAGATAAACTAGTGTATGTAACTGTACATAATTAGGCATTAAAACTCTCGAGTGCTATGCTAAACCCACTCTCGAGTATTGATGCCCTCCATTATATTGCAGTCACATAAACTACTATTAAGTTGCTTTCCTCCTTACTTACACCTGCCGACACCACTCAAGCCGGTCTTGTGCATGCATCTGGGTCTTCTCACGCACCCCTTCTGGGGCGTGGGGACTCCGGGTCAGGCCAATGGACCTCGTCCCGAAGAATCGCCTTTGCCGAGTCCTGTGGACAGGTTGGTCATCGTAGTGGTCGCCGGCTCGGCAACCAGGTCGGCTGCGGTCGGGCGGGCGCGTCTGGTGCGTGCGGAGCCAGTTAAAAAATAAAGTCTAATTTAAAATCCTGGTCTTATTTAAAGGCTAGTATTTAATCGCACATCAAAAATACTGATTTGCACAGCAAAAAAGGATCAACAAAAACACTTTTTATGTTTTAAATATTTTATGTGTACTTAAGTTTAAGTTTTAAGTTTTTTTGTTGTTCTTACATGTTCAACCTAACACGAAGGATAAAGGGGGCTTCGCTTCGCTCACCCCTTTTACCCATCACCTAAGTTACCGCAGCATTTTGCCCTGATATTTGCTGTGCAAATCAGTATTTTTGATGCTTAGTTTGATATTTCCCTAATTTAAAGTCCTCGGCCTTCACCAAAATTGCTTAACCCCCTCACTTCACAAGCAGAGTTTCCATACGAACAATTATTCATAGCTTTTGAACTCTATTAACCAGCCCTAAGGCTGAAAAACGCTGGTCAATTTCCATGGACAATGAGCAAGATGGATAAGGTAGTCTTGCTATCTGGAAATAATGGAAATTAAGTGATTAATCTGTCCGTCCGCATCACAGCTCTACAACTAGAGGAGTTACAAGCATCCCTAGCCGAAGAGAAGCGACGCGCGAACAAACTGCAAGAGACGCTCACCTCGAGAGAGGCCGAGCTTCTAGCGACCGAGGACAAGTACAAGAAATGTGTCGAGAAGGCGAAGGAGGTCATCAAGTCACTCGATCCTAGGAACACAGGTGATGAGACACATCTTCTTATCTATCTGCCTCCTGCACCCACTGTTTAGTAAAGGTCTCCTCTTCGTTACGCCATTTTATGCCATCGAAATATAAGATCCATTGTTCACGTAAGTGGCTAAGCATTACGTACATAACTCTTCATTGAATGTAAATAATAAGTGTGACACCATTTGGACTCAGTTGGACGATGGCTTATTTCTACGAAGCCTTTATTAACCAATGTAACTTTTCATCGAAACGAAGAGATTGGAAGCAAAACATCATCGACGACCGACCTCTGTGCCGTTGCGGTTAGAGGCTCTGCCTCCCAAGCAAGAGGACCCGGTTTCGAATCCCGGCTGGGGAGGAAGAAAAAATACATCCCCAGGTCTTGGATGTTGTTATGAGTGTGACCTCGCCGCTTCTGGTTTCCACTATACAGGGTATCGTAGTGAGGGGCCAGAAGCAATGAACGCGCCTATATAAGAATGTCTATGTCTATCTTGTTATCTATGTTGTTAAAATCACTTATGTAAAAAAGCTTACTACAAAATATCAGATTATGTCAAAGACAAGAAAGCTTGGGAAGGTGTTTGCTCCAATCTGTAAAAAAATACGTATAAAGCTGGAGGTTTCTAGTCGCCTCTTTGCTTCCAGCATCTAAAACATTGAGGTGACGGAATTCAAATTGAGTTCTATATTTCCCTATACCTGTGTATTTCCCTATATATGTGTTAGTTTAAGATTTTTCATTCTCCCAATGTAACTGATGTGTTTCTTATGGAAATAAACTGTTTTGAATTTTGAATTTTTTATCATCAGCCACTCTGCGTCGCACTGACGGGCACTGCGAAGTAGATCTCCAACAAGCGAGTTTCCGCACGTATGCATGTTCCTCACGTTAGCATGTTGCAACTTGCTTGCAGGCCAGCAGTCGCTGTCGGACATCACGCTGGGCTACTCCCGCGGCGCCGGCGCCGGCGGTGGCTCGGCCGGCACGTCGCAGCGCGGCGACGCCACGCCCGCCAACAATAACCGGAGCGAGTGCGTAATACCGTTCACTTATGTTACCGTTTATCTTTTAACCTGCTGGCTGGCAGATAACCTAAAAATGAACTTGCTTTTCATAGGAAGTGAACTCTTATACCATGGCAAAAGGTTCAAAATCGCGTTCATTAAAAAAATGGCAGCGAATGTGTTCGTTCAAGTTCAAAGATTTTTATTCATAATAGGACAAAAATTGAGACTTAATGAACGTCATAACATAATCAAGCAAGCATAATAAAACATCAAGTAGGTGCCTAATTATTACACAATATATAGGGTGCAATGAACTGGTTTAATTCCGGTGTCTTGTAAAAAATCTTTAATTTTGTAGTAGGCCTTTGTGCACAAAGTGTGCTTTATACATTTTTTGAATCGAGCTTCAGTTAAGTTTTGTATTCCTTGTGGAATTTTATTGTAGAAGCGTATACAGTGTCCCATAAAAGAACTACTAACTTTTGTGAGTCTGAACATTGTTTGTTTCTGTTTGCACATTGTGGCGGCTATCAATAGTTTTAAAGCTACTATATATATTTTTCCTCACATACATTATGTTTTCATAGACATATTGACTTGCAACTGTTAGGATGTTGGTTTCTTTGAAGAAATCTCTGAGCTTATAAATAAATCGGATCCGTCTCTCTGCAAAATAAAGATGGTCTCAATGTCAGCAGCCCGTTCCCATACTAGTATGCCGTAGGACATAATGCTTTACATTTACATTTAATTTCGTGTTTGTATCCTCCACCCTTGATACGGCCCTGTCGATAAATACGTTCATAGTCGTTTACAGGCATTCCTTACCTACCTCGTATACCTACTTCTATAATCTATATAATGGGAAATTTTGAAAATCCCCCAAGTGGATTCAAATTTGAAAAAAAAAACTCTTGTTAACGGTTGTCTCGCATATATAAACTATCTACCTCACCGGTGGACCTAACGAGCACACCTTTGAACGCCGAGCGGCTCAGCAGTGGGCCTAACGAGCACCCCTTTGAACGCCGAGCGGCTCAGCAGTGGGCCTAACGAGCACCCCTTTGAACGCCGAGCGGCTCAGCAGTGGGCCTAACGAGCACCCCTTTGAACGCCGAGCGGCTCAGCAGTGGGCCTAACGAGCACACCTTTGAACGCCGAGCGGCTCAGCAGTGGGCCTAACGAGCACCCCTTTGAACGCCGAGCGGCTCAGCAGTGGGCCTAACGAGCACCCCTTTGAACGCCGAGCGGCTCAGCAGTGGGCCTAACGAGCACCCCTTTGAACGCCGAGCGGTTTAGCAATGGGCCTAACGAGCACACCTTTGAACGCCGAGCGGCTCAGCAGTGGGCCTAACGAGCACCCCTTTGAACGCCGAGAGGCTCAGCAGTGGGCCTAACGAGCACCCCTTTGAACGCCGAGCGGCTCAGCAGTGGGCCTAACGAGCACCCCTTTGAACGCCGAGCGGCTCAGCAGTGGGCCTAACGAGCACCCCTTTGAACGCCGGGCGGCTCAGCAGTGGGCCTAACGAGCACCCCTTTGAACGCCGAGCGGCTCAGCAGTGGGCCTAACGAGCACCCCTTTGAACGCCGAGCGGCTCAGCAGTGGGCCTTACGAGCACACCTTTGACGAGCACCCCTTTGAACGCAGAGCGGCTCAGCAGTGTGCCTAACGAGCACCCCTTTGAACGGCTCACCGGTGGGCGATATCAATAGTGGGGTTTCATGCGTTATTTCACGCGGTATGAATTTCGCCAAATCTCTTAGTGTTACCCTACACTATTTAGGGAACCCCTGTACAAAGTTTCATGCCGCTAGATCCACCGTCTTGCTTAGGCTGTAGTATAGTTTATATCAACACAAACGTTGTACATATAGTAGTATATTTAGTATCCCTGAGAGTAATTTAAACCAAAGTTTGGAACCCTGAAAACCCTGTGCTGCTCGAAAAACTGCGAAATTCTGACACTAACTGGCATAAACCAAATGCCAAATAACGGCTTTAAGGTCAAGTAGATTTTTATGTCTATACATTGTTCACCCCCCATCCCCATCTTAACGGACTTTGAAAAATCACTTGCCTAGTTTACGTCTCATACCTTTACAGTACCTACCTGCAAGCTCATAACATCCTCGCTGCGCTCAGGAGTTGTGAGAACTGGAGTCCTTCATTACGTATAGGATACAATGTCACGCCCTTGCCCTTGGTATAAAACAGTGCCCTTAGTGTGTATATAATCTACTATTATTTGGCGGATTCGCTCTTTGACTGAGTAAAGGCGTCTAATTGGTGACCGGTGTAGTATAATAATGGGCGTCTCTAATTATAAATCTATTATATTTGACTCTTCTTCGGTGTCGGTGGTTCCACGCGGCCCCTGTAAACGAGGTTGGTCCACTTCCTCACAGAACAACCCTCGCTCCGTTTCCCCAGATGGAGCGGCGCCCCGGCCTCCACGCCGCCCAGCTCGGGCGCCGAGAGCCGGCTGGTCGCGGCCGCCTGGTACTCGCTGGGCGCGCGCTGCCACCGCGACGCCGTGGAGACGCGGCTCGCGCTGCTGTCGGCTGGCCACTCCTTCCTGGCGAGGCAGCGCCGCGCGCCCGCCCGGCCCCGCGCCAGGGATCCCGCCCCTTGACCGGGACGGTGAGTGCCCGTCCCTTTTTAGGGTTCCGTAACCGAACGGGACCCTATTACTAAGCCTCCGCTGTCCGTCCGTCCGCCTCTCCATCAGCGTCTTGTCGTCTGTCTCGTAATAGTTAGAGTTGAATGTTCATATAATCTGTCTTTCTGTTGCCGCTACAGCAACAAATAAAGAACTAGACGCTGTTTATAAAAATAATGGGGACCATACAAGACGTGATTTTTGCGTTTTTTCTTGTACGATGGTACGGAAGTCTTCAATTTAATAATTTCTTTATTGCACACAAAATATAAATAAATAAAGAGTTAAATGAAAAAAGTGTAAAAAGGCGAGCTTATCTCTAATAAGAGATCTCTTATTAGAGATAAGCTCGCCTATAAGAGAGCAGGGGTAGACCTATGTTTATAACAATATAACTAAATAAAAAAATAATACAGTCAGTGTTTTTATATTTGGCGGACGCTCTGATAATCGGTTTCAGGAATTTTGTAAAAATACGTATTTGCCTGAAAATTTCATTTAAAAAGACAATTGAAAGCATTTTTTAGTGGTAATTATTGCCTAAGTAAACTACAAACTACAATATAAAGTTATTGCGGTAATCTACGTTGCGTGATTCTTTCGGAATGTCGTCAAATATGTTTGTTTACTACTTAACGAAGTATAAAAACACCGACATTAAATTTTGTGGGAGTCCGACTCGCAATTTACAGATTTTATTTAAAATAATTTTGACGACGGCTGTGACGTAGTGTCTGTAGCGGAGCGTAGTCGAGATTTTGCCTCATAGCGAGAGGTTCTCGCTCTGACTATGTGAGACCGTTTTATGACTTGTTTGCAGGCAGCGGTTCCGGTGTGCTCGGCACGCACAAACAACATAATAATAATATATATAATACCTTGGACACTATTTACACACATTGGTCTAGCCCCAAACTGGGATTCCCTGTATCTTGGGTACTAGACCGCGATACACATACTTATAAAGATAAATATTATACTTAGATAGATAAACAACCATGACTAGGGTACAAACATCCATTCTTATCAAACAAATATTTGCCCCCACCGGGATTCGAACCCGGGACCCTTGGATTCGTAGGCAGGGTCACTGCCGGCTCGGCGATTCGGGTTGTCATAAAATAACATTTACATATAGGCTCATTACATTGCTTCTGACCCCACACTAGGATACCCTGTGTCGTGGGAAACAGAAACAGCGACGTCACAAACATGTAAGCATCCAAGACCTGGGTTTTCTTTTCTTCGTCCCCAGGTGGGATTCGCTTGGGAAGCACAGGTTCGACCACTACACCTCAGAGGTCGTCGCACTCATAGGTGATCCGGCTCGTTGTATTGTGGCGATTTCGTCCATCCATTATCCATATCTTTCTCATTGACAGATCGCTCGAGATACAAGTAGAGCAGTGCTACGAGCCCGCGTGTGACGGTGGCTAGATCCGGCACTACCGAACAAACGTGCGTTATTTATCGGACACTACAAAGTACCGCATTCTCCACCCCTAGGCCAAGTCACGTGATACTAGTCGTATACGCTCGACGACAACACAACATGTTTGGGAATTTACCCTGAAATGTCACGTGATCAATTTAGTTGGCAAATGTCAAATACCATTTTGTGTTGGAGTCGAGCCTCTACGACTAGACTATAGCTTGTCAAATTGGTACGTAGCACTCCCATGGTCTGCGGGCGACGGGGGACGAAAGATGCGGGGGCGGGAAAGAAGAGCGCGGGCGGCGGAGCGCGTAGAAGGAACCGCCCGCGCTCTTCTTTCCCGCCCCCGCAGCCCCTGCATCCTTCGTCTACATATGAATTTGACAAGCTATATAATAACTAACTTTGTCTAGGTGGGCTGGTCCTTTCTGCACTACTATTATGGCTATGAATGTAATAAGGACCACTCTTTTAGTATTTGTAACCTTCAAACTGTCAATTTAAACGCTGGCGTTCCTAAAGTTAGCAAAACTCGTGTCAAGTTATATTTAGACAACAATGTAGTAGTTTAACTTCGATTATACATTTTCAGTCCACTGCTCGAAAATGTGGCAAAAGATGGTGCCGCAAAACAGTGAATAGTTAACCAGGACAACACAAACATTCTGGCCTGCTCAACAGGCCAGAAAAAACATTGCTGACTTGTTTGTTATCGTTCTGCCACATGCTAACAGATGGAGCTTCATGATGTGTCGGCTTTTACCGACTTAGCGTGCGTCATGCCGGCGTGTCTGTAAAGGGTGCCTCTTGGGATTTGAATAGCTGTAGATGGCGGAGTTTCGTTCATCTGAGGGCGGACTCCAGGCGCCAGGCGGAGCCTTTCCTCTTTAGGCGGGGTTCGAAACAATTTATCTGTGTGATTATTATGTACTATTAACTTCTTGTTGACATTGTTGTTATGCAATCTGAATTGGTTACCTAATGAGAATGAGGAAGCCAACTGTCATATTAGTTCCACGTAGAGGGCGCTCAAAGTTTGTAGATAATACATTTAGTAAGTATACATAGAGTTTCGTTCATCTGAGTTTACTAACAAATGAATCACAAAGTAAAAGTAAGTAAAGCAAAATGCAGAGTTTCGATATTCAGAGAAATTAACTGTCAATATCCAGATATCTATCTCTCTCTCTCTCGATCTCGATGGTTGAAACTCTTTGTTGCTGTTGACATTGTTCATCAAGTTACAAACCTCAGATAAATGACACTCTTTGTGATACAAACATACAGTGATACAAACATACAGTGCCCTTTACTTATTCCCCATTACCATGTATTAAGTAATAGCTAACGAGTACTAGCTATGTATCTTATATGCGAATCAACAGCGCAAGTAGATTCAAAGTATGGGTCTATGAACATGTCTCTCATGTCTACATGTTCTCTTCATAGCCAAATATGTATCTCCGTAAAAGTATTCCTCTTGCCGACATTACAGGACTTCTAAAAGTGAACAATAGATTAACCACCTTCTTCAGTTTAAATTAAAATTTGTTAGTTGAGGTGAGTACAGAATAGGACTAGCAATATATTTTTGCAGATGCGTAAAATAGTATATTGTCACGCAAGATCAAGTATAATTAAACTAACGTCTTTGCCGCCGGCAGATGACTGTGTATGTAGGTATAAAATATTAGGTGCTTACCTATGAAATCAGCGTTTTGTATGAAGGAATTGGAGAAAACCAAATTTTCAGTACAAATATTTTTGCATTTTTTTAGGAATGAAAAATCATAATTTTATAAAACTGCGAATGAATGTAGCTAACAGCAAATTTGATTTAATTTTTTAAACTTTTCAGCTGTAAATAGTTATTTGTGCAGCAACAGAGCAAAGTTGATTTTTGCTGCGAGTGCTTATTTGAGTGCCGAGTGAGCGAAGGATTCTGCTTTAGAATCCTGAGTCAGCGAGGGACTCAAGGCACGAGATATATGCAAATTATTTTGGTCTCGTGTTGCACAAACACAACTTTTCGTCTCAGCAATGACAACCTACCAAATAACAGAATGAAAAAATATAACATTAAAAAATCAGATGAAAAACATGACGACTGCTGCGGTTGTGGCTCTGAATACCAAGCGAGAGGTGCAAATAACATTTAGTGTAATTTTTCAATGTAAACTTCGACTAATTTACACTACGGAATATTTATCGAATTGTATTATTTATCAATTAAAATGGCTAGGAGATAAAATAAAATAAGCTCGATTTGGAATTTAATAGAGAGATACTGTAATCGAGTTAAAAATCAATAGCAGTATCTGTGACATTGCCGAAATCGCAAACAGCTAAAGAACATCGAATTATAACTCGATGCCCGTTGGCTGTTTGCGATTTCACCTATGTCCGCGGCATCCAAAATTAAAAAGCTACTTTGTTACACTCAGTGAGCAAAATGCATCTTAGAACACTGTTTAGTCACAGCAAAAGCCTATATTTACGAAACGAGAAGTTCACGGCACGAGGCGAAGGCGCGGGTCGTAGCGAGGTTCGTAAAGGTGCTATTTTTAGCTCAGAAGTCGGAAAAAATAAAACGAATCTTATCAAGAAAATGGATTACATTTAGGACCAACTGATTTTGAAGATTTAATTTTAGGTGTCAATCTGATAATGAAAAGAAAATATGTAGATGTAAAATTTGGAAATTAACTTTTAATCATTTAAAAAAATTAAATAGCTATTGAATTACACGAATTATGAACTCCTGAATCTGTAAGAAAATTTCGCCAATTTCATGGGTAAGCACGCAATATATAGCAAATAACTACGTATTAGAACAATATCTTACTTCTTTTGTGCAATTTGTTTACCCATTGTTTGGTTAATTTAATGCTCAATATTATTTAACATTTTAAGTTAAGTATAAATATCGTGTACCCTTTAAAGAGATTATATTCTTTCGATTAGCAGCCGATTATAAAATCGTCTAAGAACAAAGATTTTATAATTATTATTTAGATAGGTAGGTGTATTATGCTGTGAGTTTAATCTGTATTCGTTATGGAAAGCCCGTAGGTTAAGATGCTCAATGAAGAACCTGTGTTTTTACAACGATACAGTCGCTGCATTGGGTTCATTTTAGCATTACAAAATCTGGTGAAATGATCTTTTTATAACGTAATATTTACATACAGGTACATTCATTTCTTCTGGCCCCACCCTAAGATACCCTGTGTCGTGGGAACCAGAAAGAGCAACATCAGAAACATGTTAATTTCCAAGACCTGGGGATGTTTTTCCTTCGTCCCCAGCCGGGATGCGAACCCGGGACCTCTCGCTTGGGAAGCGCAGCCTCGGCCGCCACACCACAGAGGTCGTCTTGCGACTACGGGCGAACATTCTGTGCTGGTCCATATTACATAACTGGAGCAACTTCATGTCATTTTTGGCAATGATTAATAAAGAGTTAGGAACAGATGGGGCACTCGGCAAAACCATTCAACTAAACAGCGACTCTTGCTGCAACGCAATAAAGTACAAAACATCGTGCATAGCGCGGCGCAAGGACATCGCATATTCACCTACAAGTTGCCTCTCTTTCTGTCTCGTTCTGCGTGTAACTCTATCTCGTCTGACACTGCTCGAGTAACTTTAGGGTTGTCTCGTAGTAGGTTGTTGTTGATTTAATCGAAGATCGATTAATTGAAGCTCGAAAAATTTATTTTGAATCGATTTTTTCGAAGCGATTTGATCTTTGAATCGATCCATACAACCGCAGATTCGTGAACTCGATTTTTGCGGTTTCACGGTAAATTTTGCTAACAAATCGCATATAAATGAAAAAATACCTTATATTTTCGGCTGAAGATTCTCGGGCCAACGACTTACGTCATTATTTGCAAGCACCATAAAAAATATAAAATGTGACCCTGTAGAATATTGGAAGGAAAACAAAAATAACAAAACGGGAGCTGAAGCTTTAAAATACTAATCAATATTTACCTTTAGAGCGTCTGTTTAAGCGTTTGGCGGGACACGTTATGTTATATGAACAGAATCACCGGGGAAAGGTTGCATAGATTACTTTTTTGAAAAGCCTCACATTTGAAGATTGGATATTAGAGTAATTATTACTCTAACTTTCAATCTTCAAATGTGCATTACAGTTGAAGTTTAATTAACCATATTTCTGAGTCTAGACTACATAACTTCGGCGTTTCTTCGTGGTCATACTAATGTAATGGCTGGCATGTCATACTAATATGACCAGTGAGAACCGCTTGTATTGGTGTTCATATTATTTTTATAAACATCCTACATGCATATTTGCTACATATGTATGAATAATAAAATAAAGTACAATTGGCTCAACATACAAAACATTTATTATATTTTATTTAACGAACCTTTTCTAAAAAATACCGACGCTAATCTCATTATGCAAAAGCTCTAATTGTGCTTGCATAATGAAATCGTCATCATCGATATACTCGTGTCGTCGTTCCATATCTTCTAAATCTCTCATCAGTTCATATTCATGCTCTAACTTCACTAGTACATTGAGCAATCGCAAGAAGATAAAGGACCATTTTTCTTAATTTCTTAATTCATTTGTTTATATTTGGGTTCCAACTTTCTACCGTCGCATTAGTACGGTGTCTAAGAACTCACACACCATTGTGATCGAAAAGCACAGCACCTGAGCCAGTAAGTTTCCATATATTTCATGAACTTGCAAATTTTTGGTTTATTGGAAGATCCTGTTTTTATATACATCCAGCCCCAATCTATTTAAAAAATAATCGACATCCCCAACTGAATCTATTTTCCGCCGACGGTGTGCTCTCGGCGAGGCCTATGTTCTTGTAGCGTTGTAGGTAGTTTGCGGAGTGTCCCCCGCCTGTTTTTGGGGGCAATATGGACAGGATGATCTTCTTGGAAATATCGAAAAATATTTGATGAATTTGATTTGATTTAGCTTCTTTGACCAGTTCTGAAAAGGAGTTTTATTTGGACTTACTGGAAAAGAAATAGCTACACCCGTATTTTGATCAGTTATTATTATCAATAATATTGGGTTATCTATCACACGATATGTATGATATTGTCTTCTCCTATCCTAGGTAGCAGTGTCATATTTGTTAATCTGTGGGTGTACTAAGTTTAGAGATTGAGTGATGGCTTACAATTGGGTCGTGGTCCGAATGATTCTGTAATAAATTTTAGCAAGCATATGTTTCCACCGAATTAGAGGGCTATTCATATTAAATTAATATAAAAATTCTAACAGTTGGATTCGGAACAGGGCCTTGGACTTGGACGCAAGAAGTTCAGCATTTATATTTATTATGTAAATACAAAATTATAATTATGTGAGAAAGGGCAATGTTATCTTTGTAAAGAAAATTGTAAAAAATATTTTATAAAGCCTCTGTAGACTACCATGATTATTTGTATTATTCATTTCCAGTGTGGTGCAAAAAGTGCAATGTTTTGTAACATTATGTTTAAGTAAAATGTGATTAATTGTTGAAAGTGACAAACAATATTATTGTGTTTTGAGAATAATATATTATATTATATCCCCTATATGGCTTTTAATTTCATACTAATTCGTTTGAATTGCTTACTTAGATAGTTTTCGACAAAGCCATAGATGTTAAAGATTCCTATACTCGTAGCACAAATTGTGGGAAGCAAAATACTATTTTCATGTTATTTTTTTATTGTATTTGAGATCACAAGCAACTTATAATTTAATTTTATCACATGAATATCCCAAAACCACTTTTAGATCACAGACAAAATACAAAAAGTGCTCACTCGAATTTTGAACATGATTAGATAAAAACTTAATAACATTTAGTTACCATTCATAAACAAGTCTTATGTAAATTAAGCATTGCAAAATAAATTATTTCTTCTAAATAATAAATTACAGGAACTTATAGGCCAGTTATTCTTGGAATAGATTTAGTTTAGATGTATTTGCATAATACGATAATTATAGTTTTTAGAGCACTTGTCATGTCACGGTTTGAACAGACTTGATTTCAAATCTCTTACATGAAAATAACAAAAGCATGCACTAAGAGCAATTGACACTATACTTTACCTCTGAGCCCCGAATGGTACCTGCTGTGAGAACTGCTAGCACACTAACAACCCGTCCAATTATATCATCACTCTAATTTGATCGACTCATTAGCGTGCTAAAATTTACGATAGCTTCATTTAGTCTTGTGTTAGACTTAGTCGAAATCTTCGTCGGAATCCGTGCGCAGGACACTGTCGGAGCCCGAACCACCCTCACTGTCATTGCACTCCCTGCCAATGGAAACAATATGTAGATTAGATAGTTTAAAAGGGAAGAAATTAGGTTAATTTAATAGATGTTCATAGCTCAGAACTGCCGTGCGAAAATATTAACCCTTTGGCTGCTCACCCATACCCATATCCATATTCGGACAGCAGCAAGGTGCGTCGGAGGCACAGAAAGCCATGTCCGCAAAATAAGCTACCTAGAAGAGCAGACACGGATGCGTGCGAAGTGATACCAGCTGCATTTACAATATGTCTGGTCTCACGATAACGTGAGTCCAAGCTAAGGATCTGCGGAAGTTATAGACATGCAATCATACGGTTTGCTAATTGCGATCTGTATCAAATCATACCCACCATCTGCGTTGCAATAATTAACTAGGTACCTAGTCCATGGTAGAAGTAAGTATAAGTCGAATCGGCGTGCACAGTCCACATGTTTGAAAGAGGGCCATGTTAGTTTGTGAATTTTTTTACACCATAATACGTGGTGTAACACAAAGGTCATTGGTACATTTTTTTTATGATTTCTAACACTTTTCTCCTTGACATTAACTCACGCTTATTGTTATGTTAGAAATGCAGTCGGACGAGATGGGGAACAGTAAAAATATTGATTTTGAAATTCATCAACTCGTTCCATCGGGACGAGCTTCTGTGGGACGAGTTGATGAACGAGTCCCCTTAAATATCACTAAACCCTTATGTTACACTCTGTATAATATTTACAGGTATTCATTAGTGTCACCACACCACACATGCAAAAGTTTTATAGGCTCTATCATTTTATTTTGTATTGCTAGTGTATATAGTTAGGTATCTCATAATTTCTCACACAAACTTGCCTATTATTCCTTGTCCCTGTAGCATTCGTAGATGTCTACTAAATTGCTGTCAAAATACAGAAAGATATCATAAAAATAAAAACTGCTGAACTGAACTCACTTTCTCTTGTACAAGTAAGTAACCAACCAGCTCTTTTGACTTAACGCATAGGCACCACGTGCCACGGAGAAATGTGATGTTTCCGGCTGTAAATTTTCGCCGGCCTGGACTGTACTATAATTGTTTATGACGAAATGCAACCGTAGGTAGGTGTGAACCTTAAATAACAGAAACATCTGGGTCTTTAAATAAACAGAAGTCAAGTGATCTTACCCATTCAGTTCCTTCGTGAGCTGGATGTCCAGATTAGCGGCACTATCGGCAAGACCATTCAGCGCTTCGCAAAAGTCGTTGCCCACATTCTGAAGATGCAGCGTGTTCAGATGGAAGCCCTGGAAATAACACAGGTAACATGTTATTGAGAAGAATTGTAAGAAAACCTCCTCATCTTCATAGCTGCGGCTTGGGTTCCCCTGTGAAATCAAATGTATTACTGTATTACGGTAATATAATAAGTGCTTTATGATTTATGACACATAAAGCATTATTGTGTTTTTGGTAAATAGAACGGATATTTGCATCAGGTAATGTACTACAAAAATTTGAGATATGTGGAGTGCGAAGGTGTCGAAATGATGGGAAAAACGTTTATTTATGGTCAAATTTCCTTTGGATGAGACTCAGTAAGTACCTCTATAATGTTAAATGAAGAAATTGAAAAGAAAAAATATTTTGTTACCTCAATTTAAAACTTGAATAGTGATGGGATAGTGTCGATAAGCATGGAATCCGAAACTTAGAAAAACCTGAAAAATATTGTTGTGTATGTTTTAAAAATTGTTTTTCTTACAGAGCCATCTACTTCGGGACAAAAGGTCACTGGATTTAGGTAATCTTTACATTGTTTTTTTAGATCGACCAAAATCAAAATAAAACCAAAATATTGTTATGACCGCCTCTGTGGCTGAGTGGTAAAGCATTCGCTTACCAACCCCGAGGTCGTGGGTTCAATCCCCGCAGGGCACAATAATTTGTGCTTCGGAAGGCACGTTAAGCCGTTGGTCAATTTTTCCCTCAAGTACGGCGATAGGGCTTGCCACCCATCACGCTTGGGCCGTATAATCGTCGGTGAAAAGCTGGTGTACCAAGTGTGGACTTTGACTGGTATTTCACAGTTCACACTTGTGAACACCTCTGACACCCCCTAGGCGATTCATGTCGTGACGATATGTTTGTTGAGATTTTTTCTAACATGAGGGAATGAAGTTAAATAAAACCATGCAAATCCACTAAAACTAATACTATCTTATAAGTAAAAAAAAACATTTTATGTCATAGATCCAGAAATAACACCTAGCAAAAAGAAACTAATGAAACAACTGCAGAAAAGTAAACGAAGAATTTGGTCTCTACCGAAAGAAAACATTTAAAAAAATATTAAGTCAGCGGCTTTAAAAACTTTGAAGTCTATTTTATTCTAATTTATTGCAATAGCATTAAAATTTTTGCGCATATTTTTTCATGTACACAGAATTAAACAAAATGAACAGAAAGCTGTTTATTATTTTCTTATAAAGGCTTAAATTATATTGTTAGAGCAGTTAAAATTTAAAAAATATTATTGCAAATCTATCTCTCAAAATATAATTTTAGTTGGCTTTATTCATTGCAATTTCTAAACAAATATAAAAATATCGACATCGATAACATTAATTACTTCTATAATACATCCCTAGACTTTAACTTTTACTTAGGTTGGCAGCCTTATTGTTATTGTCATTTCTGTAGTGTTGGTAAGGTAAGTTTGAAGCGCAAAATACGCTTTATTCGCATATACGGAAGTCCCGACTCTTCTTACGTAGTAAATTACATACTCTTTGGTGCCAACCTGTAGCCCTGGATTTTATCTAGGTTCCTGTCGGTATTTCATGATGAACAGCCTAAAGTAGATGTTTGTTTTACTTGTCATCAGAGCAATATCTGAACGTTTCGGCTGTCACCGCCGGCCGCTACTCCCCGCTCGGGGAGTTGCCGTGCTACAGATATTTCCGGTAAATGTACGGTTTCTTTCGTATTAAAACGTGTCGTAATACTAATAAGTTATAGTTATTATTTTGATGCCATTTTGCGACAATGACTTGTCCAAGGAGCTGTATAGCGAAAATTTTTTGGTTGCCCACCAACAACCCTCTGGACATTCGTTTAGTTATATAATTTTTGATGGTGTGAACCCCGTTCTCATCAAGCCTGTTTTTGTACGGGAAAGTGACTGTTCGGAATTATTGTAGTTAGTCACCCGCCTTCTAGGAAGTTCGGAAGATTCCGTGGCCATATAATAAATACGGAGATTTCGCCTGAGGACGCCTTTTCCTCTCGAGTTGACGTGGTGTCAGCCCCTATCTAGAGGGCTGGGCAGATGTTGGCCCGAGGCCCTGCAATCCTGACCGAGGAAACAAAGCGTAGAGATGCCCGCCATTTCGCCAGCGTGGCTCACGAAGGGCTAGCCAAGAACGCCACGGCCGAAACCCGGCATTGTGAACACGAGCCACGAGCTGTCAGCCGCGAGCTGGTCGTGAAACATACGACATGCCACTGCGTGGACGAGGTCTTGCCAGCCGTCTAAGAAAAGAATGGATGTTTCCCCATTTGACTGTTACGTGGAGACTATTCAGAAGAGTGTTGTCTAAGTCTATTTAGTATGATCTTTAGTTAAGCTCGGCCACCAAAGAAGGGACCCTTTATTTTTTATTGATTAACCTAGAAATAAATTATTACTTTGACCACCAGTAAATGTTTTTACTGTCGAGGGACATCCCAACGTATGAAAAAGTAAGGTTACAAACCTTCCATCGCATTGTTTGTGCGATGTTCATCCTATTCTCTACTGACTACTCGTCATATCGAGAACCAACAATAAAAATAATAAATTATGAAGTTTTGGAGAAGGACATGAATGAACTAAACTTAATGGATTTGACTACTTCTACATCCCCAAACAATTCTATTGACACCTTGGTAAAGCTTAATATTAATTAAACACTACCATGAAGACCCTATCTAGTAAAAAGGCAATACTGTCATGGATAACACCAGGTCTTCTAAGATGTATTCGTAACCGTGACATAATACACAGGAAAACCAACTCTGTCCAACTCTGTAAATAACCATAGGCCTAACGTCTAACGTCTAACGGCCTAGCTGTGCTAACATCACTTTTTAAAATCCTCGAAAGAATAATAAATACGCGTCTTGTAGATTACACTGAACAAGATGAAATCCTTTCTAAAAATTAATATGGTTCTAGGAAAAACATCTCCATTGCAGATGCAGAACTCTTCTCAACAACATCATTACTCAAATAAATAATCGCAAAAAAAAACTCACAAGGTTTTTGGACCTAGTTAAGACGTTTCATACTTTTCCCACTCCTGCCGTACTACTCTTACTAAAATCCATAGGTCTACGAGGCTTACAACTTGACCTCTTTCTCTCATACTTTACAAACAGGTCTCAGATGATTGAAATTGATGATTTCTTTAACGACGAAGCACAAATTACTTACGGCTGCGTCCCTCTAGGTAGTATTTTGGGCCCAACTTTATTTCTTATATTCATAAATGACCTCTGTAAATTGTCTATTAATAACGCCAGTATTGTAACCTACGCCGATGATATGGCAATCACTATCCATGCAGATTCCTGGACACAACTTCATTAACACCAACAACATGGCTTTAACGCCTCCGAGCACATACCCTTACATTGAATATGACAAAAACTAAATTTATCACCTTCTCTCTAAAATGGAACTCCCAAACAAAATTGAATTAAAAAAAAAGTTCATTATTTACGCTGCTGATAAAAGATGCACACAAAGACCTCCACTGTTTAGTGAAGTACTCTTGAAATGTGGTAATTTCTTGAGTTTGCGGAAAAAGCCCTTGTAAAGAAGACCAGGCACTATATTTTTATCTGGTTGAAGTAAAGATATATTGGTTCAAACCCTTTGTTTTTTCGTGGTTATGCCCTTAACCTTTTTTTCGCTTTCTTCCAGACGGCCTTATTAAAGTAAGGTAGTATCCAATATTTTTATATATATGTCTTCAAGCTAGGCAAGGTCTTCCAAAGTTGACCTAGCATTTTTTTTCTGAGTCTATCATATCTGGCTGATATCAGGGAATCTAGACATTTGTACATGAGGACATTTAGAAAATCAGTCATTTTGGGAATAGGTGATTTTCGCATTGGTTCAATAGTCTGACCTAAAATACCGAATAGGGAAAAAGAGTGATGCACGATTTATTTTAAAAAGATTATTTGGTTTATCTAACAAAACACGCAGTAGTAACATGGGTTGATAGTTATAAGGGTGCCATACCTAAGGGGTGCCAAAGCGGACCCTATGCCTCCGCCCGCTGTCCGTCTGTCTGTCTTTCCGTCACCGGACTCTATCTGATGAACCGTAATAAAGTAGAGAGTTGAAATTTTGATGTAGAAACAAATAATTAACTACACGAGATTTTATAAATTAAAGGGAATCCCCATACAATAGAAATGTTTCAATAAAAAGCAGAGCAGAGCAGGGAGCTCTGCTCTGCTTTTTTGGCGATGGAAATTCATACCTCAAGCTGTCAATTTCTATAAAGTTACAATCAGCATTAACATTACTCCATTGTAGCGCGTCTTTCCATTTGACCGTCAAACAGCAGCACGTATCATGCATGATGTACGGTATGCCTATTGTTCAACTGTAGTCTATGCTCTTAGATTACTAGTATTCCCACCCCTGCGTTTCCTGCTTTCTTTAGAATCCCACAATGAATTTACTGCCGTGTGAAGGTAATAAAAACTGTTGTTTCTAAGTGTATCTTTCGAGTTCAGAAGCCTATAAGCGCTCTTGCGATTTGTTAGCATCATACTTAACTAACCTAACTACTAAAAACAACTAGCTAAAAAACCTTACACTAGCTAAACTATGTGTAAGGATTTTATAGCTAATGAAGCAATTTTAATATAAGTACCTATCGCACTGAGACTAAGGTGGAAGTATTTCATAATTTTAGTAGTTACGATAAATATGTAGGGTAGGCCAAGAAAATATATGATTACCTGACTCATCTAGAAGGTCCTATTCGAATAGGTTGGGTCTGTTAGGTTTGAGTCACTCTGATGAAAGCACATGAAGTCAATTTTCCTAAGGTAAATCTCAATATCAGTCCCCCTGCCCAACAAGAATTAATATTACGTTTTTTACCGCAGATCATTTTATTTTCATTTACGAATACATACTCAGTGCTTAATCAACATAAGCTTGTAAGTATAAAAAAAAACAATTAAAATAATTTAACTTAAGGGACAATATAACGGAGACTATATTTATGTTAATGACTGCAATCCTCTCAGCCAAATGATCATTCGCTGCAGCATCAAGACAATGTTCCGAGCCCGCCTCACTCAAAGAATTTATTTTATTGACTCTCCCAGCCGCGGCATAACGCTAAATGTAAACATAAACCATCGTCTTCTGATAGATCTGAGCCTTAATGGCTGCTATGAACCAGAATGAACCCTAGACTCTTATTTTTAAATGAACAATATGTCAGGTTTACGAATGCATTATCCTGTGCGAAATATATTCTTGAAATCTTCTTTGCTGGCTCGCTGTCACTGCGAGCCCATAATCTGCGTTCGATCGAACTGGCTCGGATAGGCGTCCACCGTTATTTAGAAGTATTAGTCACATATCAAGTTGCTAACTTATCTGCATCATTTATCTTCACTAACTGCGATATAAGTGATCCAAGCAAAATGCTTATCATTAGAGCTCGTTATGTGACATCATAGGCACGCACACAAGATAGTTTCAGGAGAGCATAGTGATCAGCCCCGAGGGTTTATGCGTGAAGATACGGACGTGAGTGCATCGCGTTATAAATATCTGTCAGTGAATTGAATACTTACCTATTTATTTATATTAAACGCACCGATTAATAATGCTATTTCCGGCCCATCTTAATTGGATCGACGTAAGCATAAGAAGTTTTAAATGAGTTAGGGGGGGGATGGAATTATGGCACGGATCAAGACTCAACTGGGAGTTATCTACGGCGACAGCGGAATGTCACTGATATGCTATTGTTTTTCTTACGCATTTCTTTTTACACCTGTCAACATCGCACATAGGTATTATTGTCTTCACATACCTATGTTGTGACGTAAATGAGAACGAAAACGAGACGTAGTTGACTTTGAAATCTATTTTGTAGCGACAGAAAACTGCAATAAGTGATGATAATTAAAATATACATCGACGTCCACCAAATTTTGAAATGAATAATTTATTTAGCCGTGGTTTGAGTTGGAACAGTGGATGAGAATAAGGGTGACCAAGCGGCTTGCTGTCGATTCGGACACAAATTACTGGGACACTGTCCCAATTGACACTTATAATTTTAATATTTTTTAAGTGACGATACGGACACCATGAAAAATAATGGTTTTGTACAGTCAGATAAAAACTTAAGGTGAAATGTAGAGCAATGGACAATCTTCTTTATATTATAACTCTGAGATAGTACCATCCAAATGGCTAGCCTGATTTTTACAATAAGTTATTGTTGGATTGGTCTCGACAACTTAAGTTTTTATCTGACTTTACAAAACACATCAATATTGTGGTGGTGTCCGAATTGTCACTAAAAATAATGGCTAAAAGTGGTGCCTATTTTTTTCCGGCTATTAACCAAACCGTGAAATATGGAGCCTAGAATATGTAACGAACAAAACATTGTATGACATGTATACCCCCGAAACTTATTTTTTTTCTAGTTCAGTCAAGGGTGACTTTCTCTAATGACATAGGTACATTGGTTTCATGCATGACCATAACACAGCACACAACGCAACAACACACAACGCAGCATAACACCGTCGCCTACGAGCACTCGCTCAGGCTGAGGGCCAACTATTAGGGACAGTCTCACTCTCTTCTCCTTTAAGAATCGCTTGAAAGAGCACTTACTTTCTCTTTCATCATAGGTATTGTATGTATAAGTATGTAATTGTATTTATCTATTTATTATTATTGTTTGTTTATTTTTATTTTATCTACTATTTATTTTATTATATGTATTTTTATAGTAAGTATCATCTTTTATTGGTATTAGGTAATTATTTAATTGCACTAGACTACCCTTTTAATTTTATACGTATTCTATCCTGATAGGTTTGCTGGAAGAAATCTCTGTTGAGAGATAAGCTCGCCTTTGCCTTTTAATTTCGTGTATAATGTATTGTTCTAATTTTCTGCGCAATAAAGAATTGTGAATTGTGAATTGACCATTTTTTATCGAAAATTATTGAAAAATATTCCTTCGTTCATCAATCACCTTTTTTGCAATCACTACATTGTGCGAAACCATTCGCCACATATTTCCTGAATACACCTATACATACCTACAACGTCAATCTAAAAAGGGCAAGACAATGTCTCTATATCGAAATACATTTTTCAACATAAATCGGTAAGTTTTCATAATAAATGCAACACCATACTTATAGGATTCCAGTAAGCCACTATTTCCGACGACGAAATTAGATGGCTTTTTTGTTTATTATGTGAGCCGGCCGAAAGTCCTCCATAGCTGCGGCGATGAACTAGCCCCCTGTCACGCAGAATGGACTATTGAATAACTGGCTAGAAGTGGGCACAATTGTGCCTCTGCCACCCCGTATGAGAAAAAACGTGACGCTTTGTTATGTCTTGTGTTGTGAGCCGGCAGAAGCGCTCCGTCGCCTAGTGGGTCTCACCCCAGGAGATGCTGGTACGAATCCGGTGCTGTCCAATGAGATAAGATAAAGGCCTGTGCCTTTAGGTGGGGACATAAATGGTCTACATTCATATTATTTATGTGACATATAGACGGTTTTGCTTTGTTTATGTTTATTAACAGAATATCTTTTAACGTTAGATAAAATCTACTTCAGACAGATATATACAGTAAAGGATAGGAACTGCAACTTTGTAAGCAGTACGATTAGAGGGAATGTTGCTATCACGCACTTCTTGGGATATTAATAGTGGGCCGGACGCGCAGATCTTAGCGATACGGTGCTATTAATTAACGCTTAGCTTATTCAATTGGTAAAAAACTGACATAATATCACATTTTTTATAATTGGCTGATTCGGTCGAGGTAAATGTAAAGAGGTTGTAATCTAAGAGACGAGCGAAGCGAGACGGCAAACTTGTGTGTGGGCAGAAGGAAAGAAAAAAGGGTTGGTTGGTATAATTACGTAAGTAGATAGTCGATGAAATGATGGCAAAGAAAACATCGTGACGAGCCCTTGATATCTCCATAGCTGCATCGATGGGCTAGCCTTATGTCACGCAAAATGGACTATACCTGTTTAAAAGTGGACAACACTGTGCATATATAACCCCGTATCTGAAATCATGGCGCTGTGTATGTGGGTATCTTCCACGACAACCTATGTAAATTTAAATAAAAATCCAATCAAGTGCGAGTCGGAGTCGCGCAAGAAGGGTTCCGTACCACCGAACAAATGGTAGGGATGGTGTGGAGTGTATAGTTTGGATTTTACATAGCAGAATGTTGCTTACAAAGTTATTGATGGGGTACTTTCATACTCCATAGGTAAATAAAAAACCTTGGCAATTCCAGGTATGTTTTCCTGTAATCGCTAAAGTTCTACATTCTGTGTTTTTTCATAATTTTAGACTCGTTAGTTTCGGAGAGAAGGGGTAGGGGGGAATGGTTATTTTTTGCACTTTTTTGATCATAACTTCTGAAGTTATCTTACTAAAATAATAAAAAAATATTTTTGAAAAGTTTATAAAGATACATGACTATTACGGTGTATTTTTTTCGTTTTGTCATTTTAAGGAAATAAATTTTAATCTATATACATACATAGTTAGTAGTTTGCCAATTTGATACTAATTTTACTAAAAAATCTAGTTGTTCTTTTAACTTTGTTGCGAAAAAAGTCTGTAATGATGTGCATGTCTATAAAAGGAATGTATATCAGTATTTGTCATTGTAAACCTATATGTGTATGTGTATAAATATAAGTATTCTGTCGATGTCCTTATTAATAAAAAAACAAACAAATATAATACTACTGCGACCACTTTCACTACCAATTAACTCACGTTTCTTACCTTAAAAGCGCGCCGAGATTTAGTGGGTTTCAGGCTTGCTTTCTTAGGCAGGAGACGCATGTTCGAAACGCTGAACGTCCGATATTGGTACATGGTTATGTACCAATATCGGACGTTCAGCGTTTCGGATGACACGTTAAGCTGTAGGTCCCGGCTACAAATGCTACGTGGTAGTGGTCGTAAAACAAATAGAGGCATCAACCCGCACTGAGCCAGCGTGCGGTGGAGTATAGCTCAATCTATCTCGTATCCGGCACAAAATAAATAGGTACAGAAGTCAACCACATGTATGTACTTCACTTTTCATAGCTACGCTCGGCGATCGCTCTAGGGTTGTCAACTACGGTTTATGCACGAAAAACTAACATGGTACTGGCGCTCTAAAAAACAAAACAATAGACCTGCCTACTATTACAATACAAAATGTTTATAGAACAGAAAAATACCTACACAATTTTACGTGTGTCAATTTTCAATATCGAAAATCCCTGAAAACTTCTAAGCGGACTACCCGAGTTACAAAATGTCTATTGCCCTGTCCGTTTTAGACCTACACCTGTCAAATGACATGAAAAACAACACAATATCACACACAAACAAAAAACATGTTTTCAACTTACGTAACTAAAGTGACGTGAATTTACCTAACAAAAAATTTGTTAAAACTTATTTTATTATATTGATTGAAAAATAGGCAACTGTTATTTATTTAAACCGTCCACTGAACAGATATAATAACTTTTTTTCCGTTGCTCCATTGTTGCATTATTTGCATTAACAGACGCGCGTGTCAAGCGGATGGCACTCACGTATTATATAAGTTACTCTGTGGCACTCACGCTCGCACTGGTCCGAACTTGCCCGAGATATCGTGTCCGTGAGCAGTATCTATGTGTGCGTTGCTCGAGCGCGCTTGCGCTTGTATGTAGATTGATTTCTGTACCTATTTTATTGTGTGTATCCGGGTAAAGGCCTGCGCCCTTCGGTGGGGACATTAATGGGCTACATTTACTTTGCTCACCTTAAAAGGTCCTCGATCAAAGCCGCAGAATGACGCCTCCATGGTATACGACTTGGTGACTCCCAGGTGCCGCCACACGGTCACCCTGGCGGTGCTCTCCCTCTCTCTTTCCACCCTGAAAGAGCAGGAGCCGAGGGCGAAGGCTGGCGATATACGGTGCATCAGGGCTGGCAGCATCTGTGGTGTACAACTCATGAAATTCATAATTCATTTACCTAAAATTCTAGGTACTTTAAGGGTTAGTCAACATCCAGAAGCTACTTGACAAAAATGAGTTACCTACATACGTGGATCAGATGGATTTCCAGCCCCCTTATTCGCTAACTAAAATCTACCAAAAATATAACAATAATAATACCTTGGACACTATTTACACACATTGATCTAGCCCCAAACTAGGATTCTCCTGTATCTTGGGTACTAGACAACGATACACATACTTATATAGATAAATATTATGCTTAGATAGATAAACAACCATGACTAGGGTACAAACATCCGTTCTCATCAAACAAATATTTGGCCCCACCGGGACTCGAACCCGGGACCCTTGGCTTCGTAGGCAGGGTCACTGCCGACTCGGCTATTCGGGTCGTCATATGATATGAATATGATATGGTACACTGTGTGATACACACAGTGAATGAGAGGCTGGGTATTGTTGCACCGATTTTATAGTCGTATTCTGCGTACAAAATGATACCATTTCACTTTTTTATTTTTTATATCTTTGGTTTGTTCCTGCTGTCGTGTTAGGTAAGCATTTCCTGAGGACGTCAGCGACTAGCATCAATTTCATGATGACAATTCAATGTATTTTTCGACTATATGTACAAACCAAGCCATACCGTAGCCTTGTAAGTCTGTACACGTTATGGTTGCTTGTAAGTCCGTCTGGGATATGTTTGTGATGCGAAGTATGATTGACAGTGACAGGTAATGGATGGGCGGGTAGATCGTTAAACCACCGCTATATCTTTATTAATTATCATTATGTTCTGGGTAATTTATTTATGAAGGACCTGTTCTACAGTCAGAACCTTGACGTCGAGTTGCGGAAAAGTGGCCCGCGATATTCTATAACTATAACTACAGTCAAACCGTATGCAAACATGTCTATAGGCACTCTGTGTATCTATATATATATATATCTATCTATATATATTTCCTCCTACAGATTAGTTTTGTTTTAGGGTACATTTGTAATTTCAAAGAAAGTAAGGCTGAAGTTATAGCAACATTCGTGCCTATATCTGCACGCTGCAAGCAAACTTAAGCTTCAAAGCTCTTGCTGCGTGGATTTTTTTACTGTAATTTCATAATTTCAAATATTTTTTATTGCACACAAATAATATATAGATAACAAGACTTACATAAAAATAGTTTACAAAGGCGAGCTTATCTCTAATAAGAGATCTTTTCCAGAAAAACAGATTAGGATGGGAAAGGTCGATTGCTGAGCAAGGTTAAACCATGTGTACTACAATATAATTTACCTAGCACATATCTAAAAACGAATATATGGTTAGATATATAATATGTCTACATAACTAAAAACCGGTCAAGTGCGAGTCTAAATCGCGCACGAAGGGTTCCGTACCACCGTTCAATGGAAGCGATGGTGTGGAGTGAATAGTTTGGATTTTACACAGCAAAATATTGTTTACAAAGTTATTGGTGCGGTTACTTTCACACTCCATGTACGTAACCAGGTGCATCCGTAAGTTTGTATGTGGTATTGAAAGAATTGTTGTATGGGAGCCCCCTTAAATATTTCATTTATCCTGTTTTTTAGTATTTGTTGTTATAGCGGCAACATAAATACATAATCTGTGAAAATTTCAACTCTCTAGCTAGCTAGGTTCTTGAGATACAGCCTGGTGACAGACGGACGGACGGACGGACAGCGAAGTCTTAGTAATAGGGTCCCGTTTGGAACCCTTCGGGTACGGAACCCTAATAAAAAAGAATATTAACTAACGAGTGCTTACATAAATATTATATAATATACTAGTACATGCATATATATATATACATAGTCAGGTCATAAGTTCTGTCACATGTGCAATATGAAATAATTTGGACAAGTTTATTATTTATGTAAACATTTATATAGCAAAATGAACTTAATAAAACATAGATTCTTATGGTAATAAAGTTTATTCAAAATTACCCCCGCGATTTTGAATACAGGCCTTTATTCTGCGCGGCCAGTCGTCTATCGCAGCACGAACGGGTCCATGTCAATATCGGCGGCTGCCTTAATCAAGGATGCCTTGAGTGACTCCAAATCAGGATGAGGCTTTGAGCAGGCCTTTTCCTCCAAGTGTTGCCATATCTTGTAATCTAACGGACTCAAATCTGGACTGGAGGAGGGCCAGTCTTCGTGCCAGATGAAGTCGATTTCCCGCGCCGCCAGCCAGTCTTGTGTGCTTTTCGCTCTATGAGCTGGCGCAGAATCTTGTTGGAATACCCAGTGCCTGTTATTAAACATGGTATGAGAAACAGGTTCCACAAGGTTCTTGAGGACTGTTTTTTGATACACAACTGCATTCGTTTTTACGCCTTTCTTACAAAAATGTACCTCAGTTAAGCCCCAATAAGAGTCTCCCAACCAAACCATGAGCGAGGATGGAAAATGACCTCGTTGGACACGCGGAATACGGTTGCTCGCTTCTTCACTGCTGTGTGCGTACACCTTATCATTTTGTTTGTTGTAGCTCTCTTCCACGGTGAAAATGTTTTCATCCGAAAAAAGAATTTCCCGATGCTTTTTTCCCGCGTACCGCTTCAACAAAGCGCGGCATCTCTTCAGTCTCAGGTCCATTAAACGAGCGTCCAAACGATGTCCTGTTTTTGTTCGATATGCCCTAAGCCCTAAGTCTTCATTTAACACCCTTTTCACCGTGGTCCTGCTTAACCCCATCTGAAGGGCCAACAGTTTTTGCTTACGTATGGGATTTCTTTGAATTCGCGCCTTCACAGCTTTTATCACTGCTGGAGTCCTAACAGAGCGAGGGCGACCACTTCTTGACCTGTCATCTACACTAGAGTCTTCATTGTATCGTTTTATGGTACGATAAACGAATCTTTTGGTTATATTCAAATTTTTCAGTAAGTCGAAAATCTGAATTGGCGCGTTACCGCAACGATGCAACGCAATAACTGCGAGACGGTCTTCTTTAAGTGTCCACTCCATATTTAAAAATGAGGAAAATTCTAAAATGTACACATTTTTATTTTCATGAAAAATTCGAAATTCGAATTCAATAAACTTTTTTGTGGCCAGCGTTCTAAATTCAAAAGTTTTTATTGTGTGACAGAACTTATGACCTGACTGTGTATATATATAAAATATACATACTACCTATATTTCTAAAGAGGAAGGAAATGCTTCTTCACGTGACTTTTAAAGGAGGACTTTGAGAAAGGGACTGTCCCTGATGGTGCATGGGAGTGCATTCCACAATCGAGTGGCCTGGAATCGAAACCCTTGCTCATAGGATGCGGTGTTATGCTGTGGGGTTGTGAGCATTGAAACCGCGAGAGTGTAATTAGCAGGATGATGATGGATGAGACAGAGGGTCGTAAATTGTATCGCACTACGAGATATGCTTGGTCCAGTGGAAAAACGTGTGTGTCACACACACGTTTTTCCACCTCTATCGCGATTCGACCTCAGGACTTCTGGCTTTCTGTTCTGTCAACACGTACCAGGTACTTGATCGGCTCATCCGTGATCAGCTTATCATTGCTGAACCAGCTCTCTGCGCTCGCGCACCCGTAGAAAAACACGTTCTTCTTGCGCGAGTGGCCGTGGTAGTCGCAGTAGACCAGGGGTGGCTTCTTCCAGACGCGTGCCAGGTATTCTATGAGACCCTGGGGAGACAAAATTGTTTTGTTTTCGATCGAGTCAGGAAATTTCCTTAATTACAGATGTTACTATGAAATTTACAGATATTACTATGGAATTCTATTCTATTCAAGTTCATTACACGAACGAACAAACGACCTGATCTTTAAGTAAAGTGCTGTCCCTAGCGACTGTGTTTTGAGTGTCACTCATATTTTGAGTAAGCATCTGTGCCTTTGGGTGGAAGTATGAAGGCACGGGCGAGTTCAAAGTAGCAATAAGCAAATATTTGAACTAGCTATAACTTAATATCTAGTACAAGAACCTGTAGTAGGTAAAAATAAAGACATAAAGTCATGATAGAGTAATTTTACCTTGGTGTGATAAATGGAGGGATGGAGCACCGGACTGGGCTTACTCCAACGCCGGTTCAGGTCCTCATTTGTCAAGCCGCACCGATGGCTGCAACAACCAGACAAACCACTCGTTAGGATGGGAGTTTTACCCCTTTAACCAACTTTACTTATTAAAACACTCGAAGTTAATTAGATCAATCAAGTGGAATTTTGCATTGGAGTAGATCGAGTAAAAATGTAAGGCCCGCTTGCGTAATGCCAGTAACGCCGAGGTAATGAGATACAGGTATCATTCTCACGCGTCACAATTCGCGCGAAATCAGCGAAGCCGCAGCTGAGCGGCGAGTATTTTCGATCAGCCAAATATCTTGAAATCATGGCGGAAATCAGGAATATACTCAATCAGGTCGCTGGAATCTCCCAAGATGCTTGACTGAATTTTCGGGTTGTTGAGTGGTTTCAAGGACGAGATGAACACTCTAGCACAGCAGACTGGAACTTTTAACGCCAAGCTAGAGCAAATTCAATGTAGAGCCAGAGTATCACTACAGCGAGAGCCATCTCAGGTAACCACAGAGCCGGTACAGACGGACGGTACTGGGCACGGAGTCTCAACGGTGTCACCGAATAAAGCTTCCACCTTTGCCAACACTCGACGTCGTCTTAAGCTCCTGTTCCATCAATCATGATGAAGAAATCCCAAAACGCAATTGAAGAGACAAAGCAAGTAGGGGAAGAACGGACCGAAGTGTGAAGGAAAACACTCCGCTGTCGCCCAGTTTCTCTCCAAGGCACAGTCGGGCCCAGTTTCACTTCGTTGAAAGCGGTAGAGCCAAAACATTCCATTCATCTGTGGAATATGGCGTCAGGCACAGATGAAATTAGAACGCACATCTAGCAACTGTGCATTCCAAACAAATTTACTGTAATAATACAAGTCGTACACATTAGGTCTACCCCTACCTGAAGCGCTCTTCAATAAATGTTCATCGATGGATGTCTGGCCAGTCAACGCGAGGGTAAATGAGTGGCTGCCATTTCGCTAGTATGTCGAGACCTGCAAGACCCGGTCGAGGTTCTCATCCCAGGACAAGCGCCATTGGGAGTCTGGATGTGGTCTACCAGAATGTCCGGGGACTAAAGACCAGGCTTGAGTTTTGGCGACGGAGTTTACTGCTGTTGGAACAAGACCCTGTGGCTGCCACTGAGACGTTTCTGGATGCTACTGTTAGTGACGTCGAGGTGGCCGACGGCGGCTGGAGCGTACTGTGCCAAGACCACGGCTCAGTGTGCGGGGGCGTGCTGCTCTCCGCCCGTCCTGGCATCCCCCTTCGTAGCTGCCGCCATCTTGAGACGGAAAGGGGTGAAGACCACTGGGCCTCTTTTAATTTGTGTGGCGTTACATTTAATGTCTTTATCGTGTACATTGATCTCAGTAAAAGAAAGAAAAATAAAATAGTCACACAGCCGGAGAAAGACGATTTTTATATGAACTGGTTTACAAAAACAAAAGAAAATGTGGCCAGTCTTAAGGCACTGTTATAATTTTGGGCGACCTAAATATGAATAGTGTACAAAAAAAAAAACTCTATATTTAATTACAATTGTTACTTTCTTCGTGTCTGTGGTTTGTGTGGGACGAATAAGGTGAGGAATGCACATGGAGAAGTACTTGACGTGGTGTTGCTACCGGAGAGCGCGCCTCCGTGTCAGACAGCCTGGTGCGCAGCTTTGTCGAACACAACGAGTGGAATTCGCCAAAGGAAACCACGCCGTACTGTACGAGCTCATGTGTAGCGTATCCTGCGACAATGTTGTCGAGACTCCGGATGTAGAGACGGCAGTTGGCTGCTTTTACGATTTCATTAACGAGATCTTGAATATTTAGATTCCGAAGAAGACCAGGCCGAGCCAACCCACCAGGCGTTATCCGGCGTGGTTCACTAGTGATATTATAAGGGACCTTGAAACTAAGGCTAAGCTTCACCGTAAATGGAAATCATCCGAGAGGCCTGCTGACTACTCCGCATTCAGTGCGCTGAGAGCTAGTATGAAGTGCTTCGTAGCTGCAGCAAAATATCGAAGGCGACATAAAATATAACCCACGCGTGTTTTGGAAACATGTGAGTGGCATCAGATCGGCAGAAGGGTGGTTTCGAACCTCGGGTTACCCATCAGGGGCAAGAGTGTGTTGGAGAAAAAGCAGCAGCCGCATTTGCAGATTAATTTTCCGACGTTTTCCTCAGTGACGTGCCCGCGCTTAATCAGGATCTGGTCATCAGTTCCGATGTCTCGCGCACTGCTAACTGCGTCCAAATTTCACATTTATCCTATAAGGATGTAGAGCAAGGACTCAGGCAGCTAAGGCCAAGGAGCGCAATTGGACCGGATAACGTCCCTTCTTACTTTTTGAGGGCCTATGGCGATCAGATGGTTTTACCTTTGGGTCATATTTTCAACCTAGCTCTAGAGTGAGGGAAATAACCTACCAGCTGGAAGCTCTCTTAAGTCAGTCCTATTCCCGATTCAGGAGTCGTCGCTCAATTACCACCAACTTAAAGACGTTGGTCGAGACGGTCTCGGAGAGCGGATATCAGGATATCTGGATCGGGGATATCAGGGGACATCGCCTATCTGGACTTCCGTAAGGCATTCCAAAGATGCGATAACGAAGTTCTTTTGAAGAAATTGTGTGCCATGGATTAGCCCCATGGCTGTTGTTCTTCTTTGCTGACTACCTGAAAAACCGCCAACAATATGTGCGATACAGCAGTTTTGAGTCCCAGCCATACCACACACGGTCGGGCGTTAGCCAAGGCTCTATTCTTGGTCCGTTGTTTTTTATCATAATGATAAATGACCTGGAATCTGAGCTAAAACACGCTTAATGACTTTTGTACGCTGAAGGTCTGAAACTGGTACTTTCGTGAAGTCAGAGGAGGATTATAGGACAAAGCTTTTCTACGATATCTATACAAAAGGAAATATGGATACTACCCTTACCTTTATCCATCCGCTTTTATATTGGGTATGTTTGGATACAACTCACTAGAGGTGAGCCGTAACACTGAACAGCTCATGACTGTGTGTCGATTATTGCGAGGCGACAGTGAATTTGCAGCGCTTGTCAGTACGGTATGCGCGCTATACGTGCCAGGCACGTTTTCAGTTAGAACGTATTTTCTCTAGTTAAAACTTATTTTTATTAAGTGCCTTAGATAAAACTAGAATTTACTAGCAATAACTAGAATTTACTGATATACCTGAATGTAAAAAAGAGCTCCGTGGTCTAATGGGCTGAAGCCTTCTTGCTTCTCACTCACGCTTGCTTCTCACACAGGAGATGCAGGTACGAATCCTTACTATGTACCAATGAGATAATTAATTTATCTTAAGTACAGTATCGGACGTTCAGTGTTTCGGATGACACATTAAGCTGTAGATCCCGGCTACCATCGCTACGTGGTAGTTGTCCCTTCCACCAACCTGCAGTGAGCCAGCGTGGTGGAGTATGGCCTAATCTTACTCGTATCTGGGTAAAGGCCTGAGTCCCTCAGTGGGGAAATAAATGGGCTACAATCATAAAGCTAGTTTTAACGTTAACTGTGCTATGGGGAAAACCCGTTATTAGTTAGAACTCGTTTTCACAAGTCAAAACTAGTTGTAACTACCTTAGTTAAAACGAATTTCCTAGTAACAACTAGAATTTGACGCTGAATTTGTTGCTATAGGTAACTTTCTGTATGAATTGTATTCTGTCTGAATACCAAAGTTAAAACTAACTTTGGTATTCAGACAGAATTGGTATTGGTGTTATGTCACAAATTCTTGTACAACCTGGAGCGGAGCGAAGCGGAGTGGAGCGAGGCCATCCCTTGTACTTTGACAGAACCGTATTGGTTGCTTAATTAACATTTATTTTCGACCAGCAGTAAATTTTAGTTTTAACTAAGGCGCTTAGTCAAAACTCGTTTTAACTAGTGAAAAAGCTTTCCAACTGAAAAGGTGTTCATACTGCAACATACATAAATGTAATGCATTACTTGTAAATGGTTACTTTGAAAATTGTGCGACGACTTGGATTTATCTGTAATGTTGTGCGAATTCACTTTATTATAAATAAATAAATAAATAATTCTGATATTTACAGCATAAAAGATTACCTATTTAACTCACAGTTAACTGTTTGGCGCAAATGCCATTTAATGCAATAAGTGACAGACACCCCAAGCGCATCTTCGTCGCATCCATCTCGGTCCTTGTGCGTGGGAGTTGAATTGAAAGCCGCGTCCAATGCGCTTATTTATAACTTAATGTCCTACGTTCATACTTCTAGCGGTAATTTAATATGTCATTAGAGGCACGACACGAACGCGGCGAAATATGTTGAAGACAATATTAAATGATAATTGATTCGTTGGCTTTATATGGGATGTGCGCCGGGAAAGAAAAGCGGGGCTATTTAATATGACAAGCCATTAAACGAAATGAATGGTTGGCCACGTTCATCGGAATCCGCGGACGAGCTTATGAGCGTCGTGTGTCGAATACCGGAGGGCTTTCTGAGCTTTCGCGGACTTCACGCGCGAGGCGTCCGTAATGGCTGGAGCTGAGAGCTTTTAGGGCATCATTTAGCATAATTGATGACTGAAATGCCGGGGAGAACATTTGTAAAAATATATTCTATATAAAAAATGATTTAATGATGTCCGATGCTATATGTCTTCAGTTCTCAACTCAGAATTTAGTGGCGACAACAATGCGTTAACAAACTTCTTGCAGTGTTGTTTCAAAATGGTTGCATTAATGGTATCTCAAAATACCTACATATTTTGAGATACCAATCTCATCTTTAAAAACTTAAGAGCTCTACCAAGGGGAACATACAATCTCTATGAACATACAACAGTAAGTAAGACAAAATAAGAAATTAGTAATTGATCTGAAAAAGCTCCCAATGGCCGGCCAAGTTGTTGTTTTGATTTTTGTACTTGAGAAATGGGGCTTTGGCCACAGTGCGAGGAATTTCTCAGGTGATATTACGAGTGTGACACCGTTTTATGTACTGAATGAGGAAGCTGGAGTTAACATTAAACTTGAATTGTCTAGGGCCCCTACTGTGTGCCGTGCAAAGACGACAATGCCTTCAATTGTGTCATTATTTACAGCTAGGTTACTTACTACAGTGCGTCTGCAATCTACTACAATTCACCACAGCTCTCCGTGATTAAAGGGCAATTCTTGTACGTGCTCCTGACATAATCGCATTCTGTAAGATGCATAACGGACAAAGGAGTCGTTGTAAGCAACGGTATTTATTGAAACGCGGACGCCCATCACTTAATTATTTTCTCATTGGAACGATCTAGGTCTTTACCGGCAAAGCACCAGAACAGAGAACAAAAAAGGAGGGTGACCGAATGACTGCTACCGGGGAGTGATTCCTTTTAAATGCGCAACTCACATATCTTGATAAGGCGACGCTACTGCGCGAATATCGACAAATTATTCTCGCGATGAGGAACATGTTTCGGACGCTTCGAGCTTCTTAATTTGGCGAGGACAGCAGCTGCAATCCGGATGGTATTCAGATATTGTGGACATTTCATAGCGGGAATGGGACGTTCGTGTTCTTGAAGTCTTCTAGGACTTGTTTTGCGCATTTTTTTCCTGGTCTCCCGGCCGTCCAATTAGGAGCGGTCTGGAGATACATCATTAGAGGCGGCAGCGCGGGCGCCGAGGGGAGGGGCTGGGAGGAGGGGGATGCTGGTCCTCGCCCGGAGCGTGTCGGAGCGTCCCTGGGCACGGCCTTCGCTCGCCAACCGGTTGCGCATCTTTTTACTAATCAGGGAAAAAAGTATGCGGCGACCGCATACGAACGAAAGGGAACAGGCTCGGCGCAGCGCTCCGTGTTCTATGGTGGTTTGTTGCGGTACCAGCGAGCGGGTAGCGGGCGACGGCGGGCAGCGGGGCAGGCGACTCCCGCAGGGTTCAACTGTAACTGCCAACTCGACGACTCTATCAAATCTTTAGCTTTAGTATTAGCTACCGATGCGAGATAACTGTGCGTTGGCATTCTTTCCTATCATCTGCATGTAAATTCCGTTTCGATCCGTGTTATCACATTTACGGCTCCGCAAACTAGTTCCGATCGAAAGACCTTTCTTCCCGAGTCGATTAAACGAGTTTGTATTAAACTTATGCAAGAAAACGAGTACGTAATATAGTCTGCGAGCAGCCCTGCGGTGATGACCGCGGCTGGTTCAAGGGTCTGCTGGTCTATTTATAGCACGCGCGGCGATGCTATCGAGCCTCGAGCACCCCCCAACCCCGCTCCCTCACGCCAGGCCCAGGCGCACCCTCGCGCATACCCCGACCAGAGACCACCGTCAATAAAATAGACCTAACATAACTTATGTGCAATTGCTATGGGCATTGTTTGTGGTTCGTTCAAAAGAAAATAATAATCGCCGGTCAAGTATCTATTCAATTTCTTTAATCGAGAAACGCAGGCCTTTCATATAATTTAATCGCGGAATTATTATTCTTTATATTTTGTATTTAATTCAACTTACATCTGATGTTCTGTACATTATGCATGTTGAGCGTTATTCGCCCTTGTCGGAACTCTAGTCGTATTCACAATCTGAACACGTCTATCGCTTAACACGTTACGACGTCCGCCCTTAATAGGCGATAGACGTGGTAGGCGCGCATCTTCGATCGCCTAACCTCAACGTCTCAGCGTTGATTGTGCAATCGCACTCTAGATTGCGTCCAATTCCAGTGCTGAGCGATTGCAGTGCTCGCTGTAATGTGTACAACAATATCATCAGTCAAGATAGCATCGGCATCGACAGGCGGGCGCGGGGGCAAGTGTGTCGGGCTGCAAGAGGCCGGGGAGAGGGCAGATAAGGCTCGGTGCGCGCGTCACGCTCATCTCGTATGCAGGTCGGCGCAGCAGCTTCCGCCGCGGCGAACAGCCTGCCTGAGCCGAGTCCTCGCCAGGATTCGCCGCGCACAACTCACTATCAGTATTCTCCGCGGCCGCCGGACACCACGAGTTATTTACGATAGTCGCGAGACAATCGCCTGCCCCGTCGCGTTTATCCGGTGTCCTCGCGACAATAACATGACGTGTCTCTATTAAAAACCTGCGTGCCTCTTCTTGTTCGATCCCATGCAGAATCACGCGTTCGGTGTGATTGCAAGAACTGTTGGATCACGGTGTGTTTTAACAGCACGTCACGCGTGACATGTTGTTTGATCGTCATATCTGGTTGAAATGCGGAAGAGGTGGCTGCCGTACCGCGGGCAGTCATCTGCTGGTCGGCCGGCGGGCTTGTCGCCTCTCACTAACGGTGTTCGTCGGCTAATTGATTTTATTCAGCCGTGTGGCGGAAGCGGGGTGATTCGCTACAGGGCGGTTCATCGACACGCGTCTCCGAGACGATTGTCGGTGTCTTCGTCCCGCGCCGTGTCGTACCTCTCGGAATGTCGCCAGCCCTGCACCGTAACAGTTATTAATAAGGGCTTTTAACGTTTTTATCACCGCAGATTGTGATGATTTGCCTCCTATTAAAATTTTAACGTTTCTAGCGAAAAGCGAGAAGTAATGATCACAAATTAGTTATTTGTTGTGGTTCTTGGTCCATCTTGAAAGATTTCACTCAGAATTCTGTTATGTATGTAATACTAATGATTATTTGTGTATGTAGAGGCAAACGATTTAAATACAACAACATTTTGGGCAACTCCTCCATTCCGCGATATATGAAACTAGGCTCGAGCTAAATCATTGTAGGCAGCACTTCTTTACTGAGTCCAGCGGTTTATACGGCGGTGGTTGGTTCAGCGCTAAAACCAAGGGACATAAGAACGTAATATCTGGACTAGCAATTTATTACTTTAAGCGATGTCGCATCAGCAGGAAAGAGAATATTTAATTGAAGATTGGACGGAAAGGGAATCATTGAATTATCACGTGCAATCAGTAATACCACGTAATACCCCGAGGTTGTACTGCTACTTAATCATTTTAATGGCAGATACCGCACTTCTATGAAATACACGTGTATGAGTTCTTGCATCAACAATTAGTACCTTCATAAGTAAGCACATAGGGGGTGCCGCCCGTTATTATTATGGGATTAGTATAATTTTGTAAGGGAAGCTTCTGACATGATGTCCAGTAATGGGCTTCCCGTTTCTAACTGGCTCATTATTTTTATTGCATGACGCTCGCCTCCATAGGAAGGCAACACCGGTTGTCAAAGAGGCGCAGGAGGTGAATAGCTCCGTTCCGTATTGGATGTACTTCTAAAACAACCGAGAAAAGGAGTTATTCCAGAAATCCTTACCACAATGAGCGACGAGATAGTGAGGATTTTGGGACAAAAATACCCACTTTAAGCTAAATCAACCGTCACTGAGCCGTAAACGGGGTGATCATTTAAAAAAAAAGAAAAACACCACTCCAGGCGAACCTGCCCTAAGAAAACCACATAAAGTTTTGTACAGCCGCAACGTTATTATGTGCTAACAGTTACATTTATTTATAGTGTATTGATTACGCTGTTCGTGTTCGAAGATTGAGAAGAGCGCATGAAATCCATTTCACGGCGGGAGGAGTCGATCGTGCGGCCACGCGCCTGCGCACAGACAATGATAAACCAACAAACACGAAGCTATAGCAGCAGCCTCCGCACAACCTCCTGCAGATTCCACGCAATCGATTTATTTGTCTTTGCCTACAACCGCGTCACGAGCTTGCACGACAGTGAATTCTTTTGTTTGCGGGGAGATACGATCTTCGGAGATAAACTTTACAAAATATTTATCTGCAAAGTTATCAAGATCCTATTATGATCCGGCTGGCATCTACATAAGCGAATAGTTTCGCCGGTATTCCATTGTCATACTCTCTTTAGTTCTTGCGAGGAGAAGATGCAATTGTCTAGAATTTCGACGATATTATACCCGAATTTTCTTTTTCTTGGTTCTGCCGGCCAATTAGAGATAAGATCTACATGATACCAGATGAGTCATGCATGAGTTTAAAATGATTCCAGAGACGAGGCTCTTACGGGGGGCACAGGGTCATTTACATAATCGGCGACGGGCGACCTTGGCGCTCACCCTCTGCATAACTGAAGGGTAAACACGATTGAAAAAGTACGCAAATTTGCTTTTATTTCTTTGTACATATGAGTTTCTGACAGTACAAAATGCTTTCTTACTCAATGTGATTATGTGCGTGTATACCCCGCCGAACGCCTTCGTAGCGCATCGTTTGGTCAAAATCTATGAAGCTGCAATCACGCATTCAAACAAGACTTGCATTCGGGTGTCGTTGACACCGCCGAAGGACAATGATGCAAGCGATACCCGGCGCATAGCATTACGTATCCATTGGCGTCGTAAGCTGGGGCACCGTAAACAAGGTGATTGTGATCCAAGAGCATTTTCCTGACGACAGCTTTCCGCTCTGCGATGACTTCGGTAGGAAATACTCACATTTAAATACAAATTCTCAAACTACATCTAGTAAAGTAGTACAAGGCAGAGTGGAAGGTACCCGAATGCGTGGTAGATTACCAATGAGATACCAGACGGACCAGATTGAATCAGCTATGGACGATTCCCTTTACCATAAATGGAGCCCTCAGAAAAGACTGGCGCCGAATTTTGAGGCGGGTCACCCAAACGACGCGACGAACACGACCATCTGGCAAGAGTGATCGACTAAGAAGAAGAAGAATTTGTTTAGTCACATGTGCAACTAACAACAGGCACTTTAAGAAAAGTTTGGATATTTTTAGGGTTTCGTACCTTAAAGGAAAATAGGAACCCTATTAGGATCACTTCGTGGTCCCTCTATCTGGCCGTCTGTCAAGACCTTCTTTCTCAGGAACGGGTGCAGGTATCGAGTTGAAAAAAATATCAGTTATTCAGGTCTGTGTCTCTTGAAGTTGTAGAAAAATAAAACTTCAATAAAATAATATTTTAAAAAAATGCTGAAATTGCATGATGAGCGCAAGGGAATCAAAACTTATAGGGTACTTCCCGTTGACCTAGAATCATGAAATTTGGCGCGAAGCAAGGTCTTATAGCACAAGTAAAGGAAAAAATCTGCGGTGCGCCGCGGTCGTCGTCGGTCGCGCACAATGCCCGCGGCGCATGCGTCCGAGCCCACTATTATGCGGCTCGCACATTGCCATCGTAATTCATTAGCCGACTCTCTTCTCTCCATATTATTTATGATCGCATCGTTTTGTCTGCAGCTTATATAAAGCTTAAAGTTGCCATTTTAATAGATATGCAATGTGTAGTCTCTGAAGAGATGACATCTGAATAGAATTACTGGGGTCAAGTTTTTGTGATACAATGTAAGAAACGTTTGTAACGATTTTATTCTTGTCTGACACTGAAAAAGTAATGGGTCTTGAGTATACTTTATTATTTAAGTAAAGTTTAAGTATGATTGATTCATTTAATTTAAAGGTTTACTCGTATAACCATTAATGAATGATCCAACTAATATTATAAATGTGAAAGAAGCGACGTTTGGATGTTTCAGTGTTTTTGCCTCAATCATGCTATAACGGCTGAACGGATTTGAATGAAATTTAGCACAGAGATAGTTTATGAGCTAGATTAACATATAGGTTACTTTTTATCTAACTGCACCAGAAGAAGGGTAAAGTTATGTTGGTAAATTTATGATAATTCCCAGGAACACGCAGATGAAGTTAGAGGCATAAGCTAGTTTTTAATAAATTTTCAATTTATCCGCAACTTTTCGTGTGCGGCTCTGTGAGAAGCGAGCACCTCCGGGAGTGGTGGTGGATGACTGATTAGGCGGCGATCGCATGGTTTCTGGGTTGGCTGGCTGGTCCGGGATAGATTGTAATTGCTGCCTGGATTGATGCGCATATCCTCAGCACGCCCGACACGGCCGGCCGCAGCGGCGACTGCGGCCATCAAACGCGCCATGCACGTGTTTACGCATTAGTTGCGGAAATGACCATTTTATAGTTGACCACAGAGTTATTGTTTGGGAGACGCTGATGGCGGCTGTAAATCTAGCTCTCTGCCTTCAGTTAACACGTCCCGCGCCGACGCCGCGAGGGGGCGCACCTGGCCGCAATAGCCAGGGAACCCGGAAGCGCAATGTAGCTAAACACTAATTGTGCAATTGAGCTTTAGCTACAGAGCCCCCGTCGCCGCACCGGTCCACCGCTTGTGAACAAACACTGCCTTGTGTTTCCCAGATAATCTTTTTGTACGATTTTCTTCTCGAGTAACTTGCAACATAATGGGCGACGGACAAGAACCCGTAGTAATGAAAGCTCAAATAAAAACCAGAATCTCTCACTCTATCGGCCTAGCCATCTGAACTTTGGTCGATGCATCTCGATGGAAACAATACATTTTGGTGCACTCGCCACGGTAAACAAACACTCGTAGTTCGTAGCACACAACTCGGGCCGCGTCAATATTGTCAGAGTCAACACAGATAACAAAGAACCGCACAACTGGCTGCTAAACACGGCTTACAAATAAAACACTTATATGAAAACAATAAAGGCATTTTTTCTTGGCTTCCTGGATGCGACTCACCTTCTTAAACCCAGAGGACTAGAGCTCAGAATGCTCTACAGAAGGAATAATTCTGTAGTCGTGAGAAAACTGAGATCGACGCCCATAGATGGACCATTCTGATTTACGATATTTTAGAATCACGTTCGTAACCTTGAACTCGGTGAGAAGGAAATCACACCTTGGCACTACAAATTATATCGGAATCTCTGATAGTCTTGCCGGAACGTACAGATAAGCTATTTAAGAAGATATTGAGCGAACTCCGCAGAGTACAGGCCATGTCGGTAAACGTCGTCTGGGCGTAGAATCGAAATCATATACTTAGTTAGAAATAGGTAGCAGTCGCTCTCATGATGGATCTTATAGATTTGTAATGAAATGAAAAAGGTTTCTTTTTTTGGCAAAAATACGCTTGATTTCGAATGAGGACATGCAGAGAGAACCGTTAAAATAATAAACACGTCTGTCATCATCACACGTAGCTCGATACGCACAACGTAATAAAAATTATGAGTTCATCACCCGCTGAATTACTTGTCGTTTTAAAATAATACTTAGCATAAGTTACGATTATAACGGGAAAGGAATTCGCCAACGAAATATGCTGCCTCTAGGCAGCCTTTATAGGTAGGCAGTTAAGCGTTGCTGTAAAATTGATTCCGACGCAAACTTCCTATATGAAACTTATTAAAAGGATAGTGATTTCGCTAAACACAGCAGTTAATGAGGTGTTGTCGGACAGGCACTTGGGGTCAATTACAGTGTATGGGTACAAGGAGAGGCTCTGGTCAGCTGACACCTCAGGACGCGCCTGTCCCACACGGCTCAGCATTATAACGGTGCATCTAACCCTACCGAAGCTCTCTCACCGGGTAATTGCTTAAACACATAACTACTGGGACGCAAATTGCTCGTATATAGGCGAATCAATAACACAGGCATATGAGCCGAGCTGAGAAGACAGGCAGCTGGCTGTGTTGATGCTCAGACGGCGTTGTTGGAAGGATACTGCATAAGGAATTTAAGTGTTCAGAACTAATTATAGGTACGTACATGTCCTCGAGGTAAGGGTGTTGAACGTGACATAAATTATCTGAGACGTCACAGCAAACAGCGGAACTTGAAAGATTATTTTTTTCGTCTCGCAAAGAGCCGTAATTCACCGAAATAAACGGCGGCGCACGAGAATATTTGGATTGCACGATTAATCTCTGATATCCAGTTATAAACAGAGCTTGCTTGGTTGATCTTATAGCACAAATTCGGTGATCACGCAGCTTGAAGAGATATGAAGAAAAATGTTGTCAGCGGGGTCGTTCAACTTCATTTAAAAAGCTGAAATGCAATGCTATGCTCTGCTTGCTACTAAGTCTAGATAGAGTTTGGTAACAGCAAAGTAATTTCGCTCTCCTTACTTCTGTGTAACTGCTAAACTTCTGGTGATATGGTGTCGTGAAATAAATTATTGGCAATTAAATGGTTAGTGCAGCAAACAGTTTGTTGGGCGTGCGTCATATCAAAACTGCACGTTGATGAGAACCATACTTAAACGTCGTAAAACACATGTTATACATGAATCGCATCGCATAAGACATCAGTATTAACTATGTAGGTACATACTAAATAAAATGGCATGTCATGAATGCATCTATGCAGGCAGAAGGAGGTAGGGCAGGTAGCTACCTACTTAGGAAATTATGCAACATTCTAAAGTCTAGTTATTATAAGCTTGCTTGAGTACAACTTGCTACATGTTTGAACTTAAGTCATTTATTCTACAGTGCATGCATGTAAGTATTCATGTTATGCACCCTTAGGAAGTAATTGGCATTTATCTATCTCTATAATTATAAAAATGAATCGCTGTACGTCAGTCTTACTAAATCTTTAAAATGGCGCGATCGGTTTGTATAATTCCTATTCGGTTTTATTCTCCTCAGTCCAGAGGAGTTGAGATAAAAACAAAATTACGAAAAACGCAAAGAAACAGGCAAACAGGCCAACAGGAAAATGGAAAAAAATATGTATGGAAAGTTCAGCCTCTTTCGCTAGATGGCGTTGGCAGCCATAGATCTTGCATCCCTCTAACTCCTTCGTCGTTGATTAATTAATTTACTACACTCAACCTCTTTGTTGGTAGAGAAACTTTTGTTTGACAGTGCGATGCATTAATTTTGTAAGCAAAGAGTTTCATTAATCTGAGGTCTGATGCGTATTATGCGATGCGATAATGTCGCGCGACATGGATTTCAAAAACCTATGAAGGTGCCTCCAAAATGATAAATGAATAGTTTTATGACGGGGAACTATGAGAATACAAAAAACGCGTTACGAAGCCGCGCCACGGGCAGCTAGTATTATATATATTTATGTCACCGTAAGATAGTCAAAACCGTTAGTTGATAAACTAACGCGTTAGCTGATCAACTATCGACAGATAGTAAACCAGACCGACAGGATTTAGAATTGATGTTTCTTTTGTTCTTACATGTCAACCTAACACGAAGACTATATAAGAAGTTTATCAACTAACGCGTCATATAGTAAGCAGTACGCTACAGTTTACTATCTGTCGATAGTTGACCAACTAACGAGAATGAATCAACTAAGGTTTTTGACAATCTTACGGTGACATTTATATATTATAAGTCCATAATGTCCCACTCCTGGGATTCGATTTAATTCTATGAAATCAGATTAGTAATTTATCTACCTATACTGATTTATAAATAACTAAAGACATTAGCTTTAACAACTAAACGAAGGAAATAATTGTATTACATCTGTCCATCGGATAAATAAAGGTAAAAACTCTTTTACTCAAAACGCTGTCAAGTGCTAATTAGGTGGTCGGGTCTATCCTTTCCTGAGAGCGCAAAAAACTTTATATGTCCGACTTTGAGTTGTGCTTTCAATTATGCTATGCAAGCGTATGGCTATTTGGAAGTCAATGCAAATCCTCAATTTTGTTCAATACACCCTAATAGAACTCAAAGCGGCGAAGGATGCTTTCGACCCGGCAATTATACCCTACCCTCGTCACTGGCTTGGCGCGCGTCGTGGCCAAGACACGAAGCTTTTTGTCTTTGTTCTTATAGGGAGGGACACAAAAACAGACTGGCAGAAGTCGGTTATCCATCGTTACGTCATCGACTTTGTTATTCCGGTGAGAAACACAATGGTTCAATGCCTAGGAAAACATGTAACGTCATATTAATTGTTCTGCTCCCGCAGCATACAGAGCGCGGCGCGGGTTTTGTCGCGGGACGGTGAGCGACAGAGACAGACTATATATAGCGCATAGCTCTGTCCCTCACTCTCCCGCGTCAAGACCCCCGCGGGTGCTGATGTGCATATGATATTGATAGTCTATATAGATAGAAATTATGTCATGCGTGATCATATCATCAGATCATCAATTCATGACGACAGTGTACGCATTTAACTATAATTTATTTACCTATAGTGTGTATCCTAGCCTTGTTTTACCGAAATTCCGTCTTTGAATACCTTGGGCTGAACTGGACATGGCTAGAGTTGCAAATTTTGTTAAACCCAAAAATGCACGGTTAAATACACGTGACTATTGTGCCGTTAAATCGGTAAAATGTATTTGATGACGAAACTGCTGCAGATATAAACGTGTGAAATGTAGGTGTTTTAGAGCTCAAACATAAATACGTTCGACAGAAAAAATATCTATATAAAAAAACCTAACTTCACGTTCAAAACAGAAACAAATAAAACCGACTTTGCTTCAATTTTTCCACTTAAAAATATATAAATTTCATTCATTTGCCCTGGTGCTTGGGTGATTAGTTCCAAACTACGGGGCAAATCGAAATATTTCCCGTTGCCATAGTACATAACTATTATCGGAAACTCCTTTCAAAGCACTCTTTAATAACCCATGAGGAACTAACAATGCAACTAATAATATATATAAATTCATTTAACCCATAAAACCGACTGAAATGTGTTGGCGCAGTTGGTGTGAAGATGGGATTTTAGCAACCAGTAGGACGAGTTACGCAGTTAAAGCGGTTTTACGGTTCCCTCGCGTTTAAACCGCAGCTTGTAATCGCTCGATTTGATCGAATTAAGCTCAATTGCGGCTTCATTTCGAGATGTAAGTACCAAACCACTGGGAGCTTCGACGTGCATTAATGCACATCAATAACAAAAGTGTTTACTTTACGTTTGCTGCATGTTTAAAATTAAATGATGACTGTCTCGCGACTCTTATTTGTTGCATTTTTGCTCTCTTCTCCGACCTCAGTTTGAAGGGCAGACTCGTCATTTTCTTCCAAAATCCGCCATGATTTATGATTATGACTTCAATTAAAATGAGCCTGCATGCGGAGGTCACCGGTTTAATCAAAATTTTGGTTATATCCTCTGGGAACCATTATTATAACAATAGCGAGACAATTTCTCAGAATCATTGGACTCTATACATAATGTTGAAGTATATTTTTTTTTATTAAATATAAATCATATGGTTTGCTGACGTGTTTATCATTATAACATATGAAGTCAAATAGCTAGCTAGAGACGCAGCGAGATATTATCAGATTTTAACATTTCCCTCTATGTCGGAAAAGTACGAGCCCAATTAAATAAATTAAAAGTAAAAAAACATAAAAAATCTTTTATTTAATTCTATAAAAAAAGAAAATAAACTTTTAATCGAATCAAACCTATAAATTAATTATATCACACAATTTATTATAATATAAAAGCTTGATGTGAGATTTGCATCTTCTGTCAATTCAATATCACGAGAATCTTCTGTCAATTTAACAACACATTCTGTAAAATAGATAGGTAACATCTAAATAAGTAAGTCTCGCAGCAATCTTTTATATCATAATAAATTGTGTTATGTAATTAATTGATAGGTTTGATTCAATTTAAAGTTTAATTTCTTCTTTTTAGAGCGTTTAATAAAAGCCTTCTAAATATGTTTTTTTACTTTTAATTTATTTTCTTTTTTAGTTATCGCTGTGTTATTGTATCTAAATGTTTTTGAGCCTGGTCATTTAATTTAAAGCGCTATTGTTGATTGGTCGTGCTCCCGTTAGTTCTTCAATAAGGAGACAACTAGTGATTTGACTCTTTAAAACTTTAGAATGGGGCTATGAAGAGCAATTGTGAGAAATATCACGTAATGAAATCGGGTGATAATTAATAAAATGGGTATTCCATGCCACGACAACGCTATGAGGGATAAGGGAAACTCTGAAGTCTTCACTTTAACGTAATAATAATCTAGAACCAGAGTACCTACTTGTTATGAGGAATCAAATGAGCTCAAACTCGATAGGGTTGCATCGTTTTGTTACAGAGTTCCCATGGCTGCCTTCTGGCTTCCTCATCAGATCAGCTGATTTTCATGACATGGAGCCCCATGTCATGAAAATATTATATTGGACCAAAGGACATGTCAAGACGAATCGAACGCGCCTAAACTCGATAGCGTTGCTTCGTTTTGTTACAGATTTCCTATGGCCACCTTCCGGCTCCATCATCAGATCAGCACTATGTCATAAAAATATTATTGAGGACAAAGGGCATATCAAGACGAATTAAACGTGCCCAAACTCGAGGGTTGCGTCATTTTATAAAATATTTCCTATGTCCACCTTCCGGCTCCATCATTAGATCAGCACCATGTCATGAAAATATTGTATAGGACCAAAGGAAATGTCAACAATAATCAAACGCGCCCAAGCTCGATAGGCCTGCGTCGTTTTATTACAGACTTCCCAAGCCGCCTTCCAGCTCCATCATCAGATCAGCTCCATGTCATGAAATTATTGTATAGGATCAAAGACATGTCAACAAGAATCAAACGCGCCGAAACTCGATAGGGTTGCGTCGTTTTATTACAGACTTCCCATAGCCACCTTCCAGATCCATCATCAGTTCGGCTCAATATTATTAAAATATTGTAATGTCATCCAATATACAAATGCATGCAAAATTTCAGCTCAATCGGAAATCGGGAAGTGGGTCAAGTTTGACCCGAAAGATTTGACCCGTACATACATACCTGCATACAACATACATTGCAAGTTAAATTAAAGCTTTTAATAATGAATTGGTTGTGCTTAAATCGCTCTTCTGTACAGCAGAAAGTAAATACGAAACCAAAAGTGTATCTATTTGTATTATTGCCATAAACGTTCCCTATCGATGACATCCCCGATAATAAATCCTGACGCGCTACAAACAAAAGGATGCTTGCGTTGCGACATGGATACACGATAAACCAGAGAACTAATTTAATTGGTCCTCTCCTCTATGAATAGGCTTATATCCGATTCACTTCGCATTATTTACATAATCACCGGGTAATATTCTGAACGATATTCTAGCGGTTGACATACGTCCTGCTTATATCGCTGTTTATTTTTAGTCCTCATTACTTTTGCATTGCAATTATTGTGGATACTTCGCGTAGTTATTTTTTTGATGCGGCCTCAGAATGAAAGGAGCGTTCTTAAAATAATCGTTGTCATTAGAGGAACACGCGGCGGCGACCACCGAAGACGGGTTGGTCTTAAAATCATTAGAATGATGACTTTCAGGTCGTGGCGCCAGGACAATGATTGGATAGAGTTGATCTCATTTCGCTGGGACTCGCGATTCAGAGATTTTCTCAAGCAATTGGAAGTCCGCTGCTCTATTTTATTACATGAGTTTTGTGAAGTCATCCCGTTTGCAAAGTGAATAACGGTAAAGCACTTAGTTCCACATCTATAAGATACAAGTATCATTGTAGATGGAATTTTAGTAGCCATCGCCGTCGGCCATTGGTCAAATACAAATGACTACAAGCTTCATCAGAATAAATCTAGGCGAAAATGCGAAGCAGCGCTTCTACATTCGGGCGACATGTGGGGTCTTGGTAGCTATTATTTAAAACACCATGTGATGCGCACGTTCATTTAAACTATAGACCGAGCTGGATGCGCCGGTGGACCCAGCCAATGTCGGTAACAACTCCTGATGAAAAAAACATTATCTCCCTTTGTATTGCTCGAATCTCAACGATTTTGTTTCTTTTCCCGTTATTAAAGTAATGTTTGCCTCTTTTTGTGGAATATAAAACTGTGAATTCACATGTTATCGGTACGTGTAGGCCGAAGGCTATGTTTAGGTGGGTATTAATGTTGATGCAACACGATGCGCGCGCGATCAAAGTGCACGCAATCTTGTCAAAAACGAAAATTCGTGAACTTTTTCGCTTGGTGAAACAAGCAGGATAATTGGCAACAGTTTCTACTGGTTGAGATGATGGTTGATTCTTGACACTGTAAAAGGTCCGACGCTTATATTTTAAACATATTTAATTGGAGCTTTGTTAAAAAATTTGAGTCATGAAATCAAATCAAACATGAAAACATAATTGTTCCTTATTGTATTTTGTTTGTCAGATGATTTCAAGATATGACCATGGATTTCTAAATAACTGGGTTCCCTAGAATTCAAAATGGTATCAAAAAAGTATATAATGCACGCTATCAAATGCATTTGTAAAGTCACGGTTATTGTACTTTAGTTAGGTTGTTCACGGTGCACTCAAGTTCGCAGTTAATGTAACAATATGTGCTATCGCCTCTGTTAAAAGCTGACAATCAATAAACTTGGCTTTAACCCTTTTAAAACAAACGTGCGATACTCGTGCTTTCAACTGCTGACATTCTCTTTGCTTTTATTTCACGACAGTTCTAACATTCAAGTTTACTAAAAGGCGTTTTACCTGGATGAAGGTCACGTTCATGGATGGACAACAAATTTTAAGAAAATAAAGGTCCAGAAGTTTGCGCAAAATAAAAAACCTATTTGTTTATTAACATTTTTAAAGAGAGTCAATGGACACTTTAGCAGTGGATAAATTCAGAGCTATAATTGCAGAGCTTTGCGTGTCCGATCCTCAATGAGAGATATAACAAAGGTTGGCACACCCTTGAAGCGCGCCGTTCTGAGGGCCGGAGAAAAAACTACAACAACCCTCCTGGACAAGCGAAGAATTCGCGTCGACCGCAACAAGAACAAATTGAGCGCGAACTATTGTGCGGTGAGATTTGCTGAGATAACTCCCGCGAGGAGCGGCCGCCGCCGGCGCCGCGGGTCCGGCCCGATCCGGCGGACGTCCGCGCCGCCACCGACGCCGCCTCTACTGCGACCACATCCTAAGATACCACAACTATCCCACGTCAACACCTTCAGTTGCAGATCGGCCTGTTTGTAGACAGAGCAGTGTAGCACGCTTGGTTGTCTACGCTCGTGGTTGCGCGGGCGCCGATGGTACGCGGGCGGTGTGTTCGGGACGCGGCGCGGTTAAAAGGGGAGGTGGGTTGGAGCTCGCGCTCAGTGTGCCCGAGTGTCCCGCGTGCGAGCGAGTCCCGCTCGAATCGAAGTCTTCAGTCGTCCATCAGTTGTCCGACAGTCATGCAGTCCTTCGTAGCCACCTGTGTCTTGCTGGTCGCAGTCACACTAGCGCCTGCTGCAGGTATGTTGAGATACATTTAACAAATGTCGTGATTTTGGAATTATCTCACGAATGGACTCATATGATCGTGAATACCCACGAAATTTTAAGGTTTAATAATATAATTACTTAGCTCTAGAAGACCACACTGCTTCTTTGAAACTCGTCGATGAGTTACGTACCTACCTAAATTATATTTTTTTTTTGACCCATTAAAAAAAAGCTACCATTATTTGATTGAAACTTAATTTAAATTTAAAAAACTCACTTAGTTTCCATCCCATTTTCAAGATTATGTTTTGACGAATGACATTATTCAATTACCATTTATATTAACTCTACCATATTTTTTGACATATTAAACCTGTAAATGTAGACAGCAAATATATCTCATTCGCATCTAGACTAATAATAGACCAAATCTTCTTAACAGTAAGCAAACTGCCGCCATAAAGCCCATTGGTAACAAACCAATATTTTAAATATAAACTAGCAAACGTTTACCGCCGCAAATTAGTTCCATCTTTATTGACATATGCGGTTATTTTTACACGCGCTACAAGCTACTCCGTATAAATAACCTATGAATATTAACACTATATTGAAATCAGACAACAAAATCAAGTTAGCTGACGAATATGAGAGATACGAGACGATGATTAGCTTCCCATCTCATCCCAATCTGCTGGCACTACAACATTGGTCATATTGTGCCTTCCGGTAAGAGTATTGAAGACGGCAGGAGAAGCTGTGCAGTAGTGCTGACCCTTGGGTCAGTGACCCTCATTGTTCATCACAGTACAATAGCACACTCTCAGGGCACTATACTCGTAACTTTACTAACTTCTAACTGTCACTTTTTAATCACATTCCTGAGGGAATGCGGTTACAAATGCTGTTAAGTTCTCAGTTATGTTGTCACGATTCTTACTGTCTATCGGTGTTACTTTAATTAAAGCTATTATTATCAGGCACACAACAATAACTGTAAGTGGTCTTGATCTTGATCATCAACTCATGATGTGATTTATAGTTAATTATTACTGACTTTAATACTACAACGGGGAAACCTAGACTATCTAAAGTTTTGCACTATGAAATAAATATATTAGAGTTAAACTTATCTCTATCCAAAAAACGCCAAGACAGAAAATACTCTAAATTGGATATGGAAGTTTAAGGCACCGCAATAGAGGTACCACTACTTAATATGTGGCAATTAGCTAAAACATCCTTTCGTAAATCTCAAGATACGCGAAATAGGAGTAATAAAGCAGTTGTTTCTATATACTAGCTTGTTGATCAATTGATCATGCATGAGTGTCAGCTTGTATTCACTACAGTGTAAACGTAATTTGATTATATTTCATGATTTCTTTATTGCACACAAATAATTATATTGACAATATATATATATATATATAAAAATAGTGTACAAAGGCGAGCTTATCTCTAACAAAAGATCTCTTCCAGCAAACCATGTCAGGATGAAATAGGTTAATCACAGAGCACGGGTAGACCGATGTGTACAACCTACCTTAAATTGCAACTCAATAAACTACATACATAAAATATACATCCTAAATATAAATAAATATTAAATATATATACATATATAAAGTATATCGATAGAAAATTCTCCCAAAGTCGACACAACATCTGTTTTTCACGATAATTTATTTGCTGATGATTCCCACAATGCTTCTGAGTCACTCGATTCGCTTTCACTGTCACTCTGTAATTTAGCCAAGTGTGTTGTTGGTATTATAATTAAAATAGCATTTAAGGCATAATCACGCTGAACTTCGGTCATGGAATTTCGGTATAGTGTGTCGATACACTAAAAGTAAGCTGAAAGTGAAATTCTAAGTTCAGCTGACGGGCTGCGCATCCCTAAGTAAAATTTAAAGAGTAAGAAGGCCAAAATTTGCACAATATATTCTTATAATGTAAACAAAAAGTCAAATAGGCATTTAAACTTGAGGATAAAAATTATATGGTTTTCAATTATACCTTTTGTTGTTTTGATCAGGAAAAGTCTGATTATGATGTAATTCAATGTATTGCTATTAAGATCCAACCCAATATAGTTTAAGGATGCGATGGCGTTTTCTGTAAATCATTTATATAAAAGCGTTTATTCAATGAACAACACAATAAATCATAGAGAGTCGTAAGGAGGAGTGGAGACACTTGTATGGAGAGGCTGGAGGCGGAGGTCCCTCTGTTGACTCAAGTGCGGGTGCGGAATGTGCCTCTACCGACTGACACAACAATGTATGGCCAGAAACACAAACCAAGCCCTCCACCGAGACCAGTACATCTATGATCAATGTATGTTCCAACGTAATACCTCCAACATTATGCTAATGTAATAGACTCCTGCGCTTTGAGGAAGGATCGCCCCGAAACTATCAATTTTACATCAAAATTGCCTACATTTATGCTCCGCCAGAAAACCCCATCATTTCTATAATTGCATAATATTTCCCCGTAATGTATTACGGTTGATTGGTTTCCTTGGAAGCCGGTCATAATGGAGATGTCAATGACACGCATTAAACTTCTTTGCCGGCGATAATTTAGCGGAATCCTTCGGTATCATCAAGATGTCGTCAAGTCGGTGCCGTCTGTGAGAATATTTTACGATTCACTCCAATCAACATCGGAGCTATTTCGCTAATGAGCCATATCCGAGGAGAGACGGTGATAATCGGGCTTCGGGTTATCGACAGGTCGGCAAAAACCGTGCGGCGGAAGTGGGGCCGGGAAAAAATAGTCGTGGGTAGACCGGCGCGGGCGCAGCGAGACGGTGGCAGTGCGGCAGGTGCGGGCGTTCATCCACCCCGCTCCCTAGTTCTAGCTCTCAGCCTCCGAGCCGGCTTAGAACTGACCGGCCATACCGGTCCCCATTTACATCACCGCGATGGATACGTAATTTAGCTAAGAAGCAGATTCCCGTTTAGGTGCTGTTGAGATAAAAGCTCATTATTCTGTACGCAGCCGTTACGAAGGTTAGACGATTACGCGACAGTCAGAGTCACGCGTGCCGACGCAGCCCCGCGCGCGGCGGCGTCTTGTTTATAAACACTGATCTTGTATCTGAATTGAACGTAACAACTGCCGATGACTCACAAAAACTATTCTATACTGAGTTACCTAATTCATAATGGGAACAAAAGAATAAAGAGACTGTTTATGTTATTGATTAGATTTGTTGTTGACAAACAACGTAAATAATACAGTAAATTTTACTCCTTAGGCATACGGGTAAAATTTCCTAAACCGTTACCTAAACCTAACCGAACTTGAAATATTTTATCGTAGAATTTTTCGTTTGCCGACAGTAGCTCAAGTATTTGTTTCGTCGGACTTTTTTTCTCTTCTGCCATAATTCAGATTTAATGGTTTAGGACAGCATATGGTATCGCCGTATCGAATTACTGAATATGGGTTTGGTTCACACGCGGGATGTCCGCAGGGAGGCAGTAACATCAGATTATCTGGAGGTGGTGCGGGTGATAATTCATGAAGGTAAAATTATGGAGATTATGCGGGAGTATCTATCACTGATAAACGTCGCGGCTCATATGCATCACTCGCTGCGGCGCGCCGTGGGCTCGCTATAAAATTAAATGGGGTTATCAGCATTCGCGAACATTTATACATCTCATTGGTAGGTAGGGCCAGGTCGGCTTCGGGTTTGATTACTAAAAATAGCCTGGAATGTGGGGGGCGGGGTGCGGGACGAGGCGGGGAATGCGCGTCTCGTCCTTGACGCGTCTTCTGTTCTCAGCTCGCGTCGCTATTATCTCGAACCCTTTTTTGCGTTCCGATCGTTATCCGACCGCGAACAATTCGATCGATGTTCCCACGGAATCGGGCAATCAAGAGCTTTCGATGCTCACAGACATTGCGCGTTTTTCACGCTCCAGCGGACTTAAGGCTGATTTACTCGGTATTATCCCCTGAAAATCCCTTCTATCGGATTGTCTCTTACTTAAGCCGATTTGTTGCCCTCGCAATGGTTGGGTATTGTAACAGCTTCAATAACTCACGGATGGAGGCTGTGTTGAGAGTGAACCTTGGGGATTATTTCTGGTGTCGTAGATTTACATGTTCATCCATATGTTGTTGTTGATAGAATTGGTTGTATTAACCGTGAAATATTTTTCGATAAAGCTGTCTTCTCGAGGACGACGGGCGAGAGTATGACTTTGGCATTCCAAGTGACTTTGGCCTTTACGCAATGAGCTCATAGACTGAATCTACTTGCGACTGGTTCACGTTATGTAACAAATTCAGTACTCGCACTACACACTTCATTACTAGAGCAAGCAAGAACATTTACGAATGAACACGCACCGCCCTTGTGTACAATAAAATTAAATAATCTCATCTGGGTTACCTATTTTTAATATACTAAATGTTCGTATTTATGCCAGAGGACAATCTATCCGCTTAATTTATCGATATGTCAAATATTCATGGACTCGGTTCACCACCTCAGAGCCTCTTCGTTTATAATCTATCTATCTAGAAGCTCTCTTCATAAATAATTATAAACCTGTGACGCCACACCACAAGGTACGTGATGTGAACATAATATCTTTACCCGGAACCTTTCTACCTGATTCCTCTCTAGTCACGTACGAGTGGGTACTAAATCTATATCGCTATTAATTTAATAATTCAATTACAATTTTGGACATAAATATTTAGTTATTGTTTTTCGTATCATGTGTTTCAACTTTATTTTGATTTGTTACCTTTTTTACAGTCTTGTACCGCCGATATCATGGCAATGAAGTATGCTCGTCTGTCTCAGATAGTTATATCCTTATAGTTTCTAATGGTTTGGCTTAGACACGGTGCAGTAGAGTAAAAATAGCAATTATATGGTTTGCATAAATACCGATACATATTAAATAAACATAGGTACATATACACTCGCGTGCGGTACGTTTTGAATATGCATAACTATGTAATTACATGGTCAAGGATAGGGAATAAGAACTAAAAACAGATCGGGATTTTTATATTTACTAGACCAAATAAGCTCAGGCAGTGAGGCGTATTTTTTTTTCTAGACATGTAAAGGGTAATTAATGCAGTTATGTTTCTTCTGAGAAGTAGAATTTAACTATCAGGAGGGGGTTTGATACACCGTCACGGCATTTGATCTGCGATTCCTTCACCCTACCTGTTTTTATTTCACCCTGATAATAATAATTATACGGTTTAAATAGGTATGTTCTAACAAGTTTTTTGTTTTTAGAAATGGAGATGTTGAACATGTTATGGTTAAGGCGTTTGAAATTTAAATTAGAAGACAGACAAATAAGAGTAAATTCAACTGACAAAGATATTAATGTTTCCAACAACACATGAGGCTATAGTTTCCAACTCAACAGTCAAAAGTTTTAGATGAGTTATCATAATTTGGTGATATTTTTACAAATTAATAGAAATAATATAGTTAGACAGATTAGTCCAGATTTACTGCAATGGTCGAATACATATTCCATTTGCAATTCTAATTTATACTAAATAACTGGAATTTTATTGCCCAGGCTATTGACCTAATAAAAGTTCATGCATATTATGAAACTGACGAGAGTGAGAATTCGCAACGACTAGTTTTGGGCACGCGTCCGTTAGAGGGCGTTGTTTTGCGGCATCCGGTGGATGAGCCGACCGGATATCCCCGCGACTGACGCCTCACGTGACGAGCTACCGAAGTGACGCACGCGGACGTAAGGGCTTATTCAAGTTTGCATATTTTTTTTTATTAATCCTCGCTAATCCTGGGGGCCGAGGCAACCGTGGCCTAGCGGTAATCGCACATCGGAAATGATCGTGCGGGTAGCAACATCTGCTTGAGATGGACACTGGATGGGTGTCCGTTCTATGTGGCATTTGTTTCGGACGCTTCCGTGTTTCGGATGACACGTTAAGGGCTGAACATAGGCCAATGGCATTGTTAATTAGACAAAGAAAACAAATACCCATCGCATCGCGTCGAAGCAGACTGATGCATGCTCCCGCGCAGAGCCCCGCGGGGCAGCTCGAGCTCCGAGAACGAGAAAATTATAGAAAATATTACTAAACTCCTGTAATAATAACATTAAAAATAAAATAAAACAACCAAAAATTTTCCCTTTTTTTACCTATTTTTGCGTGTAAGTTTCATATAGGAAACAGATTTCGTCTCCGAGCGCTTGTTCATTTAGTTGAATAATAATGCATTGCGAAAAATATTTTTATTAAATATAACAGATATCCGGTAATTTTAAAAGTCCATTCTTATCTCTAATAGACCTTTTATAACATATATTTATCCTACATTTTTATGTTGTCTAGTTTAGCCTAGAATTGAAGCAAAAGATGCATTTCTGGCCATATTTAATCCCTTAAGCTGTAGGTCCCGTCTACTATCGCTACTCGATGGTAGCAGTCGTTAAGCTGTGTCTGAGGCCCTAATAGGGCAGCTGACAACCTCTGACAGTCGGATTGGCCACAAACCCGACACCCCTCCATCAACCCGCTCTGAGACGGCGAGGTGGAGTATGGCACAATCTTACTCATACCCGGGGGTACAGGCCCGAGACCCTCGGTGGGGAAATTAATGGGCTATATTTGTTAGTACTGCTGGCACACCGTATGAAAACAGGAGTGACGATATGTATGTTGTTAACAACTTTGACATGCGTCAAGAAAATCTATGGCCTAACATATAGAAAACGAGTTAGCGCTTTACACAGATTGACTTTGACAACTCCATACAAATCTGTATGGAGAATAGAACTGGCGTTCTATATGACGGGCCTAAATATTCATCGGCGCCACGCTATCACCAACAATCTCAACTACAATTTAAACGGCTATCACAATCCTGATTAGCGATCAACTTCCCGAATAGGCCCGCGCCCGCGCCTGCGCCGTCCCCACACGCCGTCATCTGTATGCTGCGTGCGCGCATGACTCATGGCGGCGACAGTCCGTGTTACGAGTGTTGATGACAACCGAAGCTTCCTATGTGAAGACAATGGTTACCTACTTGCCTTAGTCACTACAGATGTTACTTTTAAGTCACGGGTCTACGCGGAGTGGTGGTACGGGTTGCTGCTGCTACTGAATCGATTTCAATGAATATTTCAAAAACTTGACTCAACTTGTTAGTTTGTTGTGACATCACAATAGTAGTTTACATGACTAACATGACATAATGAAGGGCATTAAAACTCGAATGTGGGTTTATGAAACGAGCCGAAGGCGAGTACATACACTAGTTTATCTACACACATATGATAAGCTCTCTTTTATGTGTTCAGGAACCACATGTTCGACCGGCATTGTGGCAATGGTCATTGCTCTGTACTTGTTTAGCTTGCTCAGTAGTAATAACTTCACAGAAAAACTAGGGGAGGCATGCGGGCGGGCGGCGGCGTTCGAAATTTGAATGTCATAATGTGTCGAAATATTAATAAATTATATTAATGTATCAATATTCAGATAAGAAATAACTTTTTACCAGTATATCATTATGCTGGTTATAACGTGCGGTTTTTGGACGCAAAAAAGAGGGTTTATGATACTTGTGTAGATAAAAGTAATGAAATATTTCACTTGAAAGGACAAATTGTCTATAACATAATAAATGCTATAAAGACTATTATTGGTTTCCCTTACCAGAGCAGAACCCAACGCAGGTTTAAAAATATACAGTTTTTTTTATCTTTTATAATATATACGTGAGTAGTATATTTTTTTAATTTCTATAATACTTTTAACTTTTATAGAATACTATTTTTATGTTCTTGTTTACTAAGCACATATTTTCTTTTCTTTATTGCATCCATAAAATGTTATTTGTGATATAAGCGGAGATAAACAGAAATGCTTTAGAAGCATAAATGCACTGGAGGTGGAAAACATTTGCAGTTTTATAGTGGAGGCAGATGCAAATATTACGTAGACATTCCCATGTTTTTATTGATATTGATAATCGTAAATTACGTAATTTTTATTGATATTGATAATCGTAAAAAACGTTTTTATCCCAGTTTAAATACGTAGAGGTATGAGCAATGATTAAAAAACATATAAGTATACATTTACTACAATTATTTCACAGACAAAACTTTACATAATTTGATTTACGTTTTGAACATAATTACAACCATGACTCTTAGCTAATCGTTTTAATTGATTAAACTTGTGTTTAAGATATAAAGAAGATATTAAAAATACAGCATGATGAAATGAGTTACTAATCAGTCGATCGTCACTAAATGCAATATTATCAACGCGTAGCTTGGCATTATCCACGGAACCATACAAAAGACATCAACGCGCTAACAAGTGCTAGCGTCCCCCCGACGACCATCTCACATGCAGTCTTTATTGCAGCTCAGAAGTCTTATCTACCAACACATGAAGATAAACGTAATAGCTTATATCTAGATTACATTATCCAGTAAAACTCTCATTATAATAATGGGAACTCGACGATAAATCCTGTGTTATCTCCTCTTTAACTATCCATAGGATGCAGTGTCGGGACCCTGGTATAAATTGCCATTTTCTTACGCTGGAATGCATGCATATGTATGTAAATTTAATAAATGCACTCTGTTTAAATGTGAATTACGTGTACGGACTCTCAAATTGAACTCGAATGGTACTTTTAGACGCGTTATCTGCTAGAGATGGGAATAAAACCTCTTTTAATTTGAATCCTTGTTAAACGACCACTTGGCAAGGAGAGATGGTGGTAGCTGGACCAAGGCGGTAATAGAGTGGCTAACCAGAACCGCAAGGCGTCCAGTGGGCAGACCCCCAGCCAGATGGACGGAAGATATCATCATCATAGCTTGCTAGCAGCGGCTGCCGGGAGGCACAGGACACAAGTGGATGGCGAGGTGAAGAGGGGGCCTGTACCCATCAGTGGGTAAATGTGGGCTGATTTGATTGAAAAGAAAGGCCTGTGTTGAAACGATTACCAAAAATGCACCTATTTTACTACCAATAAATTCGAAATGACTGCCAGAATGGATAAATGTCCACCAAATTGTGTTTGGATAAATTATCACCAAACTTCTTTTTATGTTTTGTGTAATTAATTTTATGTTTTAAGTATTTTTTGTTGTTCTTACATGTTCAACCTAACCAGAATGATAAAAGGTAATGATAAATTCGCTTCGCTCACCCCCTTTACTCTTCACCTTCTACCGCAGTGTTTTGCCCTGATATTTTCTGCAACTTTTGGTGGTCATTTAGCCATTTTGGGTAGGCAAAAAATATTTTGGTGGTCATTATATTTGTTGCCGAAAAGAAATACTATAGTTGAACGTAGTCTACATATATGTAATGGTAATAATCAGTAAATAGCATAAGCACTATATCCGTTCCTAAAATAACATACCAGTTTCATTATAGACTCCATTAACGAATCAAATCATCTGGTTAAATATCTGACATAACATAACATAGCGGCATGCTTTTTGCCATTATGGCTGGCAGATGCACAAAGCTTGAAGTTTATTTTCTTGGCATATTCGCACCTTGGGGGTTACCACAACGTCTTATGCCGATTCAGATTAGGAACCTAATTTGATCCACAAAATTACCGTGACCGTCTTAACACAAGTCTTTTCACTAGGTAAATAAAGCCCATTATGGCGAATTGGAATGGAAATGGTCGCCATGGTGATGTTCTTGTTTTGAACCGAATTTCCAACTATCGTCCAACTATACGCCAGCGCCACCAGGTGGGAGCAAAGGCGGACATAGCTCTGCCATTGTGCCTACTTTAACCAGTTATCCAACACTGCATTTTGCGTGACAGAGGGCTAGCCCATCGCCACATTTGGTGATATACCAAAAATCCCGAAAACATACACTATTGATTAAAACATACATAAAAGTCAGTCGAAAGATGGAGCCACATTCCAACTGATTTGTAACATTATGTTTATTTATGGGCATTGTTAAACATGTGACGCCATTTAATATATCTCGATCCGAATCCACAAATGTAACTTAGTTTTTAGGGTTCCGTACCTAAAGGGTCAATCGGAACCCTATTACTAAGACTCCGCTGTCCGTCTGTCTGTCCGTCTGTCACCAGGTTGTATCTCATGAACCATGATAGTTAGACAGTTGAAATTTTCACAGATGATGTATTTATGTTGCAACTATAACAACGACTAAAAAACAGAATAAATAAATATTTAAGGGGGCTCCCATACAGCACACATGTTTTTTTTTACCGTTTTTATAGATAATGATACGGAACCATTCTTGCGCGAGTCCGACTCGCACTGGGCCGGTTTTTTTATGCATCAAAAGAGTTTACTTAAATTTAGGCTTTGTTTATTTCAGGTATCACAGCTTACTCATTACTTAGCATATTCTATAGCTAAGCCAATTATGATAATTTTATTACAACAAAGTCCTATGAGTTGAATTGACATCCATTGATTTGATTTGATTTGAAAAAATATATATTCGCTTCTTCAGCTGTCCCGACGCCATAGCAGCCCTAGAGCCTGGGAAGCTCCGGATCGTGGCGGCTTAGCACGTCTGTGGCCGTGGGCGTGAGCTTCACGCAAAGCTTCTTATAGCGGATGACATTGCACTTCTATTCCATTACTGCGGGGGCAGTGACCTCGCGGTGGCGCACTCGCGTACGACCGGCGATATGACGAGGAGTTTTCTGGATGATAATGTAATTATATGGTTTTAGGCTCTTACAGCGCGAATAACTGCAGTGCACTTAACTTGCATTCGCGTTAAAGTAACAAATAAATCAAATAAAATGCCTGCATCTGGTTCTATCGGCTCTCGGAAGTTTTGAAAACAATTATACTGTAGCTACCAAAGGGAGAATACCATTTAAGAATCTACTAAAAACGCCCGTATTTATTAATGGCGATTTGCTGAGGAGCTATTCTCGTTTTCGTGTTGGGCAGTCTAGACGGCATGGGAATGCAGCATTTATAATAAACCGCCCTCAACGATCGTGGCGCCTCCGGCTCCATTGTTGCAAAGAGTTATGACAAGATGAAGCTAAAAAAAAAACGCTAATGTAATATATGACTATTTGTTTCATTGTGATCTTTATGGCATTCATAATAGGACGAATTGGAATGCTCATTTATAACCCCTGAACGTATTAGTATAATTTGACTTCAATATAATTTGACTTGGAATCAGTTTGGTGAAAATCCCGCTAAGATCGGACTTTAGCTGAATTCACGCCAGTTAAACCATTAGTCAACACAACAGTCATATCGACCTCTGTGGCACACCGGTAGTGGCTCTGTCTATCATACGATGGGTCTCGGGTTCGATCCCCGGCGGTGAAGAAAAAAGAAACCCTAGGTCTTGGATGCTTATATATGCATCTGGTTCCCACGACACAGGGTATCCTAGTGTGGGGCCAGAAGCAATGTAAGTGCACAAAGAAGTACTGTATGTGAACGATTTTTCCGCCTTCAAAACTCAAAATAGCACCTTCGCCGCTGGATTTTGGGTTCTAAGGCGGGAAAATTCTATCCGTAACTCGTTCGAAAAGGCTTCTTTACGAACCTCGCCACGACCCTCGCCTTCGGCTCGTGCCGTAAACTTCTCGGTTCGTAAATACAAGCCTCTGCGAACTCGCACGAAATGTACTAATGTTTATGTTTATGTTATACAATTAAAAGTACTTATTCTGTTATAGATCCATAGCTGGTTGTAATCACCATCATTAACCTGTAAGGGACCCACTTTTAATAAACCTTCCGAGGTAGGTACACATTCATCATGTAACATGCATCATGTAAGTGCCGATTGATTTTCGATTCATTTAAAAACAAACTCGTTAGTGTTGTTTACTTCAGAGGTTTCTTTTAGGCGATACCTCGTCCGCGCAAAGGTCCCCGTTACCCCAGGCGGAAACACCCGCAGTGTGAGAGGGACGGAATCGGGAAAAAATGTCATAACTTAGCGCTGAACCACAGAAAAATTGTTTAAAAATAAACTACGCTATTTTGTTAAAAAGTTTTTTAAGGAGAGTTTACGAATTCATAATATCTACATTTTGAAAGCAGTTCCACAATGATATTAGTTAGGATTTCAGAATTACAGGAAAAAATTGAGGTATTTTCGTAATTAAATTATTTAGAGAAAATTTCATCCAATGGCGTTTTCTTTTAGTGAGAATCTTAATCAAATACTCAATAAACGTTAACCCAAAAAAACCACAATTTTTTTCGTATCACCTTAAATATTATATATATTAATACCATTTATTTTCAATGTAGTCATATCTCGCCACAAAGTAATACAGAAAGCAAATGCGGTCAACCACGTTGCTGGCTTAATAACATTTAATTATCTGCGTCGTTACCCATTTCATTCTGACCACAATTATGTCTCTGCGCGGTGCCGAAGCTCTGATTCTTTTGGAATTGTGATTTGTGTGAAAGGTTTGGCGCGGATTACTGCGGACATTATGATATTTATTTCAAGGCGATATGGTCTGCCAGGTATATACAGTATACAGCATCAGTCGTTACAATGTACACATATCGGGGTAACGTCAGGATCCTCTTCAGGAACAAATTTATCGTCAGAAATATTTTAAAAAGTCCCCATCCTCACTATTTTTTTATATGCGTTTATTTTTTCGTTACGTGTCATGCCAACTGCAAAAAAACATATATAACTTCGTAATGGAAGAGTTGGTCGTGTTCAAACTGTATACATAAATTAGGCTTTGACCCTATTTTTGAGTACTTTTTAGTAATAGCAGTATTTTACAAAATTTGGTACCCAAAACAATGTTATTTAACTATTGAATGGCTACATCTTTTGAAAAAAAAAAACTAAGTTTCTAACTATACCACTTCTGATGTTTTTAAAATAGGTCGGTACAGGGTTAAATCGTAAAAAACAAATGTAACGAAATTGACCATGTAAAAAAAATCAAGGTTACCAAACTGAAAAATCTATTTCGAGATAATTATGTTCGTAACTAAATTACGTTATTCCCATACAGAAAAATATTACAGGGTTACCGAAATACCCGTAAAACACATTATAACCTGTATTTTTCCTATATGGACTACATACACCATATAGGAAAAATGCAGGTTTGTTCAAATTCAGCCGATAACGCAGATGCCAGTCGGAACTTAAACTAACATTGATAAAATATCAAAATACAGCGTCACGCCTTTTCCCATACGGGGTGGCAAAGGCATATAAGTGGCTACGTTTACCCAGTTATTCTATTCTCCATATTACGTGACAGGGGGCTAGCCCATCGCGGCCGCTATGGAGTAATGAAGATTTCCTCACGATGTTTTCCATCACCGTTAGAACGCCCGTAAAGATTTCCCTAGGATAAATTACTTATCTCATTGGTACATACATGGTCAGCACCGGGATTCCAACCTGCAACTCCTGCCTGAGAAGCAAGCGTGAAACCCACTAAGCCACGTGCTCCGTGATATTAATACTAAAGTTTGTTGTTTTATAAACAAAAATAACCAGCCTCAAGTACATCCGTTCAAAAACTAAACAAGTGAAGTTACGAGGGTTGGTATTTGAAAAAGTATTCAAAAATGAATAAGACGTCCATTACTCGTTATTTTTAAATAGCCTGAAATTTCATAAAATAAAATAAAAAGTTGAGTTTATGACAAGATCACCGAGATCTCTGGAAGTATACAACTTACGGGAATAATTGTATACTTTCTTTAAGAAGAAAGAAGCCATTACTTGGTAAATGCCAAAAAAAGCCAAGTGCGAGTCGGACTCGCTCACCGAGGATTCCGTACAAAAAAACACCTATTTTTGTGATTTACCGAACTACTAATTTACGGTGTTCACATTTTTAGGGTTCCGTACCCGAAGGGTTCCAAACGGGACCCTATTACTAAGACTCCGCTGTCCGTCCGTCCGTCTGTCACCAGGCTGTATCTCACGAACCGTGATAGTTAGACAGTTGAAATTTTCACAGATGATGTATTTATGTTGCTGCTATAACAACAAATACTAAAAAACAGGATAAAAGAAATATTTAAGGGGGCTCCCATACAACAATTCTTTCAATACCACATACAAACTTATGGATGCACCTGGTTACGTACATGGAGTGTGAAAGTAACCGCACCAATAACTTTGTAAACAATATTTTGCTGTGTAAAATCCAAACTATTCACTCCACACCATCGCTTCCATTGAACGGTGGTACGGAACCCTTCGTGCGTGATTTAGACTCGCACTTGACCGGTTTTTTCCTTTACTTCTGTGTGGGCCCACAGACCAAGTATTTTTCCTAGAAGAATTAATTTAGGATTTCATTTCGGGATACTGGCAGTATCGCCTGATTCCATCTCCCGCAATATTTCAAGAGTATTTTAACAATGAAATGCGTAATTGATCATATGCTGAAAAGAACCTATAGAATTCGTGGTCACTTATGCAGCAGGCGACATCACGAATGTTGTGTGATTGAGAGACGCCCTCCGCGCTCCGCTCGGGGTCATATTAATATTGTCACGTTTGTTGGGTTGTTGGTTTGGTCGTGTTTGTACTTGTGTTTATCTCTGACCCCCACTTCCTCTAGTTGAAAGATACCTACTGTGGTATTTTAAGTCTGAAGAGCCGTTCTGTTTCGAATCGTGGCTGAAATGCAGACGGCCTTATTTTGATTTATGCCCATCATTATGTTTAACATAGACCCATGAAGAAAATTACCTACCAAACAAAATGCCGTCACAAAATTACACCTATCACCCTCAGAAACCAATGTAATATCGTAATATCGCCAGAGGAAGTTGGTGCAAAATACAAGCAAGCTTTATTGTTGGGACCGTGAACGAATGTACTCTCCTTTTTACGCCTGACCACAGTTTATTGTTCAACAACACACATAAATTAGTTGCGCCTAACACGGTAGCGACTTGCGGTTGCCCACTTTTGTCGCGTCTGCGCATGCTTCTATACACACAACTTGTATTTGCTGTGGCCTATACACGTGTATAGCAAACCATGTTTTCTCAGCTCCATAAATGTAATAGGTTCGTGTAAGTGCGCAGTGAGAATTGAGTTTGATCGATCACACGGGATAGCACTCTCAAGATGTGTCTCTAGAGAGTATTACAAAGTCATCATCATTATTTATCTAGGCTAGGATCATAAGTAAGTATCATCGACATGATACTCGTTGGGCATTATGATATCCCGACATAGTCACTAAGAAATGTCTTTCCTTCTTTACAGCGCAAAGGATAACGACAATTCAGCTGGATGGTGTCCAATACTTCATATCGAGGATGAACCCCTACAGTCCAGAGCTGAACTACTTCCTTGCCTACCAATACTGCAGGTGGGTCATTAATGCATCACCAATATGTACGATTGCATTACAACAATACAAACTTTTTTATGCATCCACGTGTCCGTGCTTCCAAATTTGTACACAATCTTTGTGTGTATTACATTGTCAAAAAACAAACAAACGAACATATTGCCTTTCTATACATGGAGTGATAAAGGCACAACTGCTCCCACTATTAGCCAGCATTATATGTCAAATGTCCACACAAGCAAGCATGCTTAAAGGTGAGAAACGATTCGCGCATTTCTCCGATATAATAGTTCGATCGTGACTACGTGTTCTAATCTATCTGGTCGTTTTCGAATCGAGCTGTGCCATAACTAAGCCCGGGCTGGTGTTAACAAGTCACCAGGAAGTGTCGGGACATTTGCATTACCGTTAAAGGGAAAGGACTTGTTCTGGCAAACATCGAGGACCCGTGAACATGAACTTCCGCGAAGGTTGGCGGTCGAGTTGCGATCCAGATATCGGTCGATGGAATTAGATATTGAGTGTTGGATTTTTCATTTCTGTACTATTCTGGTATCTATTTTATCTTACTAGGGGTTTTAGCAGGTAGCGAGAGATTAAAATGGCATTTGTGTTATTAAAATAATCATATCTGTCATGAATGCAAATTTTAATATTTTACTAGAGTATCATCATGTAGACTGTTGAGACCAGCCAAGAACTATTCAATTCTACACTATTCTAGTTCAAACTAAGTCCAGATTAGCACCAGCCGAGCGTCGCTTGGGCAAAGGTCACTCGCCCCGCCGACCTGGGTGCCGATTCTTCTATTTATAACTACAGAGTGACCGCAAACAAGTGAATGAGTTTATATACTTGGGTAGTATATTTGCAAGAGATGGGAAATGTGAGGGTGATATTGAAAGGAGAGTGAGTTCGGGCAACAAAATCAATGGGGCGCTGCACTCCTTGATGAGTAGCCAAACGGTGTCCCAAAAGGCACGTTTGGCGATTCATAATGGAGTGTTGAGTCCGACATTGATGTATGGGAGCGAATGTTGGGTATGGCAGAAGAAGCATGAAAGCCGAATAAACGCTGTAGAAATGAGGTCTTTGAGGAGTATATGTACATTGAAAGATAGATTGAAGAATGAAGTTATAAGGGAACGCAGTGGATTGAAAGAAGATATAGTGTCAAGGATAGAGAAAGGTCAGCTTAGATGGTTTGGTCACGTTGAAAGGACGAATGAAAGGCGATTGACGAAACAGATTTATACAGCCGGTGTGAAAGGAGCCGTCGGGCGGGGACGCCCAAGAAGGTCCTATAAAGACCAAATCGACGATTTGTTAGTGAAGGGCCAAATACGAATTACCCGTAACCGGCGAACTTGCATGAAGAGACTATGCATGTTGAGAGATGTATGCCAGGATCGTATCAGGTGGAGGTCTTTGCTCTCTGCCTACCCCTCTTCCGGGAAATAGGCGTGAGCATATGAATGTATGTAGAGTGACCGCATCGCTGTCGCTGAGCTCTCGTTATCAAAAATATATATTTTAGTATTCTTCTCATAAAAGTTATCAAAGATTATATAGATGGAGGCGGGCCCTGTGATAATGTTTTTATAGTAGTCCAGATTACTTCAATGAGAGAAACTACGAAAAGTGACACTGGGGCTAATTCTGAAGGGTACACTCATTAAAATTACTTGACAACCGATAGGACCAATAGATTCAATTTTCGAACTCACTTTTGAATAAGGTCATCAGTACATTAAAATAATTCAAAAGTTACTTTGAAAATGGTATCTATGGCAACCGCATAAGAACTGTCGGAGTTAAGGTTGTCAAGTAATTTACTAAAATTACTTGACAACCTTACTATAGTGTGCCCTTCAGAATCAGCCGAACTGATAGAGACTTTAAAATTTGTTATTAACAGACTACCAAAATATATATTTTGGGCAGTAAGAGTACAGCGATAGGCAACCGATAGAGCAGTAATAATAAGTTCTAAATAGTAGAATCAACACCAAGGCCGCGATTTGGTCGCGTTGTCCTGCCCCGCCATCGTAGGCGCGCGCGCAGTCACGACCTATTTACTGTACCAATTGTTAACGAGCAGCGACCACGACCATGCCTGCGAACGTTCGCGAAGATTCTTTGTACACTTTTTTTTATAAAAAGACGACGAGGCAGAAGATTGTTGCGCCAAATTAGGAGCCTGAACTAGAATGGGAATGCTACTATATGCTTCAGAAACTCTGGGTTTGAAAATTTCAAAGGACTCCTTTGTCATTTTGTGTGTGTGATTACTCTGTGATTTTGTAGATATGGCCAAAAGTTCAAAATTTCTTCAATTTCTGTAAACATTAAGATATTATGTTTAGAAAATGTAAATTTTGTACATGGGAACCCCCACAGTGGTACCATGTAGATAAGAGCCAAAAGAAGGGCGTAGACACTCCCACAGATTGATTTTTAGATCTCTTTTTCTAAATAGGTTGTGTTTAACAAGTACAAATATCACATAATTATAAACAATAAACATGAATAAATAATTATAAAATTATAAAGGAAGTTCTGTGTTGAATTGCCCAGTAACTGATATGCGCATCTGTGCCTCTGTCTGCTCGTAAGGGAAAATGCGTAAAAGTTTTTGTTGTCACGTAAGTAAGAATCTTAATCGTAATTCCAGGATACACAAAAGCCACATTTATATATCGAATATGTTCAATACCGAGATCGGGAAGAAACCGATTACCGCCGAGTCTCGTTACGGGCATGATAGATGGAAGCATCATGACTGTCGCAAAAACCGACGCCGCTGGCACAAACACACCGGGAGTTTGTAAGTGCAGTAACAAGCATATCGGGACTCATACGAGGCATGACCAGTGACCACATGGGGCATTTTCAGTCGCCCTCGCATCGCGCACCCATGACAAATTGACAAACTGCGCACGGAAGCGTCATGCGTACTGTATACTGCCATAGTTGCGCAAAAAAATCCTCAAGGCGAACTAACGGGACAGAGTAATGAGGACTCCCGTCATCCTTTTGCGGCATCATACCAACGCTGCTTTCAGCGCCAAAACGAGCAAGAAAGCTTGCAGAGATAAATGTCTCAATTATCCTTTTATAAACAACAGCGTGCATTTTATTGAAAATGATTGCGATAATTATTATGATGGTATTATAATAACAAAACGGCATGTACGGTGAGGCGTCGTCGGCGCGTCATCAACTGTCTGACGAGTGATTGCTCATGGCGCGAACGTGAATGCATTTCTTTGGCCACGCAGGGCGTTGCACTCTTGCACTTGACAATCACAATGATGGGAACTTGATCAATCTTGACTCTCTCATTATTTCATAAGCATACGGTACCGGTAATACGGAACGGGCCCGAGTATGACACAATATGTTGTTCTCAGAGAACTGTTCGATGTTATGATTGCGATACCAGCGAAATGGATTTACAGAGTTTATTATAGCTTGATTCACCTCAATAATTATTGTATGGAAACATTGGGCTACAATGGACAAATAAATATCGGCTTGCAGAATGCAAAATGAAAACATTATTGTCAGGCATCCGAGAATTCTATTCTCGCCTCGAGCGTGTAATCTCGCGTCGTGGTAATTAAATTACAGTGAATAACGCGAATGTGCAAAACAACATTGTCGGATAACTCGTCACAATAAGCGAAGGACCCCTGCCGCGAGAGTTTTTAACCGGCAAATGTTTTCTGATCTTGGAGTGGAATGTCACTACACGGGGCGTCTTTAGCAGATAAATGGCGCCTTGTCAAGCTGGCTCCGCGGCTCGCTATTCCTATGTGCCGGCTAATAGCTGTATACTATTACCTCGGATAGTTATTAGATAAACTGCATTAAGCCGAGCCGGTCGCACAAGCTTATAACAGCGCACTCGGGGACGACGGAGACATAAAATTACATGTAGTTAAGATAAACTTGCTTTCAGTTTCACTGTCAGCGACGCATTAAAGACAATTTAATGCTACCACGGAACGATTCCACCATATTACGCCCGCAGCTCTTGTGTTATTTGAAGTCTGGATTAAAGTATGGATTTATTGTCATTTCAGGTCGTTAGGACTACAGCTGGCGTCGTTCGAGACAAAGGAGAAGGCCGACTCCATAACAACGTACCTCACGAATGCAGGTTAGTTACATCGATGCCTAATGCGCGGCTTCCGATCGACTCGAACGGTACTCGCGTTTCATGCCCGCTCCTTATACCGGCAATCCTTCTAACGGGACCGTCGTATGGTTTCAGGCTACAACAAGTACGACTTCTGGACGTCGGGCAACAACCTCGGTACTGACATGTACCTGTGGATGAGCACGGGTCTTCCCTTCAACGCGACCTTCAACTACATGCGGCGGGTGGCGATAGACGCGCCGAGCGCTCACCCCGACGATAGCATCGACCCTCTGGACGTCCCTCAAGGCAGCACGGCTCCCCAGCGCACCGCCAGGCATGGGTATGATATCCATGCTTTACTATTATTCATGAGCTCATCGACATTATAATGACACCAGCGACTTTCAATTGAATTTCTTTCGAAAGGCTAGTCTATCCAGTTTGTTGTTTGTTGCACAGACCGTACATGGGAACAGGAAATAGAGTTTGAAATTAGATTTTCCTCCACCTGGTCCGTCCTGTTCTGCCTTGCATGACCTCTTATTTAAATCTTGCTAGTGGTTCATGCAACGCAACTATTATTTCTTATTTCTCGTCTATCAAAAGACGACGACCAATTTATATGCAAAATGTACAAATTGTCTGCAATTTCATAGTCAGTTGTTGAGAAAATTGTTGTGTGAGAGGTTTAGGAAGGAGGTTTTGTATTCTCGATTCGCGTCGGTGCATCAATTGATTAGAGTCATTCAAAGAGTCAACTAATGTCTCTAGTTATTTCACGGATACTTTAGGCATCTTTAGGCGGGTACTTCAGACATAGCTTTGTAGGCTCCACTCAACATTAAATGAGTCAAACTCCAATTGGATTAGAGTTCTATTTTCATTACTCTTCTTTTCGCATTCTTCTTGTTTGCTCAAATTTTATTAACACCGCTTTCAGATAGATTTTCGCTCACTAACTCATGAAAGGACTTTTGGTGTAGAAGGGTTCATCTTCCTTCCAGTTCCTTTCCTAGTTCTCCAGAATGCCAAAGCCCCACGGGTATTGCATAAAAAATAGTCTGTTTTCCAGAACGGAACACGTCATGACCAACGGCTGCGTCACGCTTAAGGCACCTACCTTCAATTGGGAGCCGCAGCACTGCGGGGAGATCAAGGACTTCATCTGCGAGCAGACGCGCTGCTACTACTACAACTACGGGTCGATCCCCGTGTCCTCGGCGCAGGGGTAAATGCCAGGTGAGATGCCAGCCGTCTCCGGAGGCCCGCTCCCCGACCAGCCGCGCGCTAGACGCCTTCCGACTTAGACGACGTGCCCACTTGACACATTACCTAATTAGTTCCTTAAAGGCTTGAAAATAATCCATTTATTTGAGATAGTTGTTTAATTTCAACAATTAATATGTTTTAATATACATCAAGAACATTAATTGCGGAATATGCTCAAAGTCCACAATCAGCGAAAAACTAAAACAACAGCTAGACGTGATAACTTTGGTGTCAAGTGGGCATGCAGTTTATTATCTTGGGGTAGTATCAAGACCACTGTAAACACTTGTGTTGCGAGGTCAGTAGACGTAGCTTCAATGTGGATATATAACATCTGTTAGTAGTTCATTTGTGTGTGTAGTTGTGTACCGAAGCGCGCAGGCCCCGGGACCAGGCTTCTGCGCCAACCCAACCACCAGAGAAGAGCCCTACACCCAGCGGATATGTTTCGGCCCTTGAAACCTTTTTGCAGCATACATGCTAGTTAACCCGTCATCAAAATTCATGAAAATCTTTTGGTGGGTGGGTGAAGGGGGCTTTGCTTGGTATCTCTTGTGATAATTAAGATTTAATCTTTAGTATTTGTTTTGCTAACATTCATGATAAATACATGTGAATTGTGAATTCATCATAGTTTTATTCATGCTGGTGATGCTATACCAGAGTGCTTGCGATATCTTGATTGAAATGTTTGTGGTAAACTTTCTGTGGTAAAGAACATATATTACAACATATATACATACATACAACATATATGTCCGTCCCACCATTGAAATTATATCGCAAACTCTCTGTCGATATCTTCTACAATAAAGTATATCTCCTAGCATCTCTTAGAAAACGATCACAGAATCCTGAGATATGCTGCGAAATATTGTAGTAGAAGACCCCTACTTAAGGTATCATCTATAATGTTAGGATCTTCTAGGCGCTCTAACACAGGGCCGCCATCTGTTCTGTGCCTGCAGGAAGCCGCTGTCGCTGACGACGACGACGACCGCACACCCGCTGACGTCATCGTCGCCACCACCGCCGCGCTCCGAGCACCTGCCGACCCACTTTACGCTCAACGACCTGCTCAACGGCAAGCTGCGGCCGTCCTCGCTTGACGGACTGCAGTCCCCGCACATCAAAAACAGTGCGCTGATGAAGTCGCCGCCCCAGATCGATTCCCACTACTCGCGCGCAGCCGATGCCCATCCGACTCACGAGGAAGAGAAGGAGGCCCCAACACAGGGACCTTATGAGGACGATGAGGGTATGGTGGGCGACGATCCGGCTGCCTACCTGTCGCAGGAGGCGCGCGACGCCCCAGCTTCAGAAGAGTCGCCGTCGACTGTGGAGCCCGACGCTACCGAACATTCCGTCCATGCCAGCGGCATGCTGGCTCCCCCTGCTTATTAGTGTCAGACTCCACGGTCTAACAGCCTTCATGACAAAATTACAAACAGTATTCTCTGGACAAATCGTATGATCCATGCATTTTTGATGAATCTTTTACGCTCTTGAGGCTTGCTATCGGGGACTGTATGATGTTTTCCTAGTTAAATGCTATGTAAATGAGATTTGTTATTAAGATTATCTTTAGCGAGTGTAGTGTGTTAGTGAACGTCGAGGGCGTATATAAGGAGGTTGAATTTCATGGGACTTTATTTACTAATGTGCGGTGAAGGTGCTGGCGACTCGCGCTGTGTGACTTGCCACCATCTTCGATTATGTATGATGAATATCACAAAATGAGTATTCCACAGTATAGTATAGATATCTTAACTTTGCTAAGCTAGACTTGAATAGTTTTCAGATCTCCGGTATTTTCATTTAAACCGTAAAATGTATTATTTAATTATTAAGAATGACGAATCAATTAAGTTCAGGACATGTTTAATACAATAGATGTCTAAGATAATAGTGTTTATACGTGACGTACCTAGATAAGTATAGAAAGTTGATGAGACTTGAAAATTAGAAAGAATATTGATGTAGCGAGGTTAATAAAGTTTTAAGTTTTCTAAGACGTATGGATCGCTTTTTTTTCGTAACCACAACATTATCTTAATGATTAAACTCAAATCCATGTTCTTATCATGTGGATGAACCTCTGAAATTCAGTAAACTTGCGTGCTAAAGGATCTGTCATCTTCAAACGGACCTTACAATAGGACTGGTAAGACAGGTACTCACCATCCATTGATGACCCCTTCCACATTGAGCATCGGCACAATCTTGAACACATACTTCGCCCGCAGTGCTGATGCGGTGATGGAGTTCGCCATAAGGAAGCTGAGGGTGCCATCCATCACCCAGGAAGCGTTGCTTTCTCCCGGGTGCACGCGGGCAGTTAGGAAGATTATCTCGCGGTCCTGTGGACCAACAGCAGAACTGTAGGTACTATATTTGAAAGAGCTTATTCCTTTGATCAGACTAAGGTTAATATGAAAGGGCGACTATAGTAGCGACATAACAATCTTGGTGCTTGGGTTGCATCACCTTCCGAAGATCCAACATCTCGACCTTTTGGGCAACATTCCGACCTTTATACGCTTAAGTTAACGCATGACGTTGCGTTTTCGCCGCACCTGGGATTATATGGGCTTTGAGTGAGACATCTCCTTTAAAGACTCTCTGTCACAGTGAACACCACACAACACACCACAAGAACCTCACCACAATCGGATTGCTCGGCGTGTCTTCAGCTGAGATGGTGAGGAGCGGCACCTCGTTGCTGTTGAGTGAGTAGCAGAGCGCTTCAGTCCGGAGATACGTATTGGGCGGGATCGATAGACTCCACTGCCAGATGCGAGCCTGGAGATAATTAAAAACACCATGTTTCTTTTTGTGTTTAAAGATAGTGCTAAATCTGAACGAATGCGGAAAATACCACACTTAATAAATGGCCGTAGATTTTCTAAACGTTATTGAAGGGTCTGAGAATCTAAAGAAAAATAGCTATGCTCCAACACAGCTATTATGCATTATGGGATGCATACTAACATAGTATAGGCCGGCCCAGCTGTTTCTGTTTCTTACTGTAGTTACAGTATGCAGCCTTGAGCAGCCATATTTGGCGCCAACTGACCACCTGAGGGAATGAACAATTCTCACCATCATCATAGAATACGTGAAGGGGAAGTGGTAAGCCAGATAGCAGACGTCGTTGTTGTGAGGGAAGTCGATGTTGAAGGTGACGGTGAGGTAGCACTTGCTGTAGTTCTTCTGGTTGGAGTAGTGGTAGCTGTTGCGGTAGTAGCAGATGTCGGAGCCGGCTCGCACCCAGCCTGGAAGTGACGTGACTAAGTTAGTGAGTTTGATGAGTTGGGATGAAGTTTGTATCAATATTACCATCATAAGCCTATTAGGAAACCCTCTTTTGGATATATATTTATTTATAGTCGTCTACTCACATTTACAATACACGTCATGTATGAACATTGCCCCTCAACTGGTACCTAGTATGTTAACCACGCCCATTGTTTTATTTATTGTTTTATTGATGGTTATGAGCATTTACAATCAATACAAAAAATAAAATAACATTGATATTAGCTGTGATTGAGGTCCGTGGTGCGCAGGTGCGAGGTGGTGTCGCAGGAGGTGCAGGTTTGAATCCCAGTGCTGACCATGTTCCAATGAGATAATTACTTTAACTTAAATAATACGGACGTTTTAACGGTGATGGAAAATATCATGAGGAAACCTTCTTTACTCCATAGTGGCGACGATGGGGTATACCCTGCCACGCAAAATGGAATATTGAATAACTGGCTAAACGTGAACGTGGTGACAATTGTGCATCTGCCACCCCGTATTGGAAAAGTCGTGACGCTATGTTATGTTATGTTACGACATAAATATAGAATGCAGGCACGTTACAGAACAAATCGATTCTAAATGAACAAAGAATTTTCAAAATAGGTCCATGCGTCTTTGAGAAATCGATGAACTTACATAAAAAGCATAAAAAAATATAATTTAAACAAAGGAACTTTAGAAAATACCGACTTTCATTAAACCCTATTTGATTAGCAACCATATAGGCAATTGTATCCCAACCTGAAGCGTCCGTGACCTAGCGGTATTCACACATCGGAAACGATCGTACAGATAGCAACATCTGGCCGATACGAGTACTGGATGGGTGTCCGTTTCTATGTGGTATTTGTATAGGGCGCTTCCGTGTTTCGGATGACACGTTAAGATGTTGGTCCCGGCGACGTCTTCTGAAAAGCCCGTGGGGTACAATGCTGGGCCGCGTTGTACCCCATGGGAATTTCAGAATTTGCCAGAGCGCTTTACCGGGACGCTGCGTTGTACCACACGGGGTTTTTCAGCGCTCACATTGACAATTCATCGGCTGAATAGCCCGTGGGGTACAGCGCCAGCGGTGTTGTGTCCCTCTGACTTTTCGGGAATAAGCTTCTAAATTTCTTTAAAAAAACCGGAACGCTACAACGCGCCTATGTGTTTAGCAGTTCCGGTGGACGGAGTTCCACTTAACAAAATTATGCTTTCTGAGAGTAAATGCAAAAGTTACTATAAAGATACAAATTGCTTTAGGTATGCCTATAATATTTGACGATTTTCCTCAATTTCTCCATGATCCCATCCTCAAATCCAATCAATGGGATCAACTGGAACTTCAACGCTCTCAAAAAAAAAAAAAAAAACAAATTAGTCCATCCTTCTTGGAGAAATCGCATACATACATAAACAGAAAATATAAAATACATCCCAAAAAATGGAGAACCTCCCTTCCTTTTTGAAACCGGTTAAAACATCCCATCAAACTTAGAACCTTTTTTAAGTTTTATTTTTAAACTACTTAGTTTAAAAATAAAGTCGCCGGCAAAATCGGCTATCGATTTATGTTGTTCATAAAATTCAAATAAATTTTCATCGTACCTGCTTTTCCTTGTAAAGCCTCCTTCACCGAATACATGACCGGTTTCATTCCGAAGTTGAATTGACTGTCGGACTTCTCGCAATTCACAATGTTGAAGACGTAAGTCCTGCCTTGCACCATGTTGCGTATTTCGAAGTAGAACCATTGGTGGCGCTTGGCTGAGTTCACGTCTGGCATGAGGATGAGTTCGTACTCGCGAGGACCTATCTGGAAGAGCAGATACTGGATCAGCTTGTCAAGCTTATTATTTGGTATTAGCTATTTGTGGAATCCGATATCGGGAATACTATTTGATAGTATGGAGCCCTTAATATTTATGCTTTTGGATTATGGTAAGAAGCCGGGTTTACACTCAATGAACTATTTCTGATTTTGAAGTATGATCTCCAAATGATTATGAGCAACATTCCCCATGAAAAATCATACTCAAAATATTAGGTCGTACTATCCGGTTGACGAACAAACAGACCGGATAATTTAAGCTTAATATTGTTGTGTATCATTGCTTCTGTAATCCATCAATGGTTTTAACCATAGTTAAGATATTTGGTCGCACTAACCGGTTGACGAACAAACCATTGGTAATCCATTATGAATAAAGGTACCGATCGGTACTGCCAGCCTTTAGTATATAGAAATAACGATCCGTACCGGTAAATCTGCCTCTTAGTGAGAGCACCCATTGTAATAATAGGTAAACTTGGCATTTAAACATTTAAAACTTCACTGCCACACACGGATGTGGCTACAGCAAAACTTATCTATTTTGATCAAGTACCTACTTTCGTAAGTCATGTCCCATGGTATCTTGGGGAAAAGCAGCGGATATTAAAACAATTTATTTATCGCACACAAGGGCTATTCGGGACAATTATAATTTAAAACGCTCAAACTTCCTAAGATAACTTTTAAATGAAATTGACATATTAATTGTGGCAAGTCAATTTATTTTCGAAAATATAATGAATGTACGCAAGAACCTTTCAACATTTTCCAAAATTAGCGATAGCTATACACCTAAGAAATAATTACCACCACGGTTTAGACTCGCGAAAGTTCACAAATCTTTCAAGGGCATTCTCTGCTACAACAGGATACCTCTAAAGATTTTGAAATTGCCATTTGAGCAAAAAAACCAAATAAAAACCAATTTATCCAATATACTTACATATAATCTAACTCAACACAGAACTCGCTTAATTATTTTGTAATTATTTATTCTTGAATATTACATTATTTATTATTATAAGAATATTTGTACTATTAAACAAACCCTGTATTTAAAAAAGATCTCATAATTAAGTAAGGAAGTTTCTAGGCACAGCTTCTCCAACAGTGGTCAAATGTAGAGATGAGGCAAAAAATTACCTTTTTTCATAATTTCTTTATTGCACACAAATCAAACAAAAAAACAAGAGTTACATAAAAAAGTGTACAAAGGCGAGCTTATCTCTAATAAGAGATGTCTTCCAGCAAACCAGGCAAACAAGGGAAAAGTTGATGGTTGAGCAGGGGTAGACCTATGTGTACAATATATAAAATATTAAATTAAATAAATTAAATAATAACTATAATAATATACTAAATACTTATTATATACTACAAATACTATTTTATACACTATACTAATACATACTTACATGCATACTACCTATAACTCTAAAGGGAGAGGTAATGTCTCTTCACACGACTTTTAAAGATATTCAGATTAGGACTGTCCCTGATGGTGCAGGGGAGTGCATTCCACAACCGAATGGCCCGGGCTCTAAACCCGTTCTCATAGTAAGCGGTGTTATGCTGTGGAGTTGTGAGCATGGAAACTGCGTGAGTTCTCCGAGGTCTGCTGGAAGAAAGAAATTGAAAACTGTCTCGTAAGAAAGTTGGGTAGCGTGGATTACGTAAAATGTTGTAGAGGAAATTGAGGATGTGTGAATCCCGACGAAGACGAATCGGCAGCCACTTCAACTCCCTGCGATGTTGTGACACATGGTCGTATTTGCGCAGCCCGAAGATAAACCGAATCCCGAGATTTTGAAATCGTTCGAGTTTGTTCAGTAGTTCTTCGTTAGCACTGACCCAGCAGACATCAGCGTAATCGATGAGGGGTAGAATGAGAGATTGAGCAAGAGTGATTTTGGTATGTCGAGGCAAAAAGTACTGAAGTCTCCTGAGAGAGTGAAAGGTAGAAAATACTCGGCGACTTACCTCATTGACATGCGATGACCAGGACAACTGGTTGTCGAAGATTAGACCCAGGTTTTTAACTTTATCGCTATATACGATTGTGGTACCATTAAAAGTGACAGATGGAATGGGATGTTGCTGCAACAAGTTAAGAGAATGTCTAGTACCTATTATCATGGCCTGGGACTTGCTCGGGTTGACCAGGAGTCCGAAGGATGAAGCCCAACTTCTTATTCCCTCAAGATCAGCGTTGAGTGCCTCCACAGCAGAGTGTGCATCGTTGAGAGAGAAGTGGCGATAAATCTGGAGATCATCAGCGTAAAGATGATATGAGGAGGACAGGACGTCCGAGATGGTGTTGATAAAGATCGAGAATAGAAGAGGAGAAAGAATACCACCTTGAGGGACGCCTGTAGAGAGGTCACACCATTCAGTGGATATCTCTTCCGACCTGATACGCTGTTGCCGATCCCTCAAATAAGAGTCGAACCAGCTAGCAGAGAAGGAGGAGACGTTCAGAGATCTGAGAAGCTCAACGAGAATGTCAAAATCTACGCAGTTGAAGGCACTACTGAAGTCAAGTAAAGCAAGCACGGAAAGCTGTTTGCGGTCCATGGCTACCTGGATATCATCTGTGACTTTCATGAGAGCCGTGACGGTGCTATGACCCGGTCTGAATCCTGACTGGTACATGTTCAGCAGATTGTTTGAGAGAAGGTAAGAAGAGAGCTGGGTATGGACAATGGATTCAAGGACTTTGGAGAGGATGGGTAGGATTGAAATAGGTCGATACTCTTTAAAAGAGGTGGGACTGGAAGTTTTAGGGAGCGGGATGACTAATGCTTTTTTCCACATTGTGGGGAAGATGCCATTCGAAAGGGAAAAATTTATAACATGTGTAATAGCTGGCAGTAGTTCATCCAGGATTGTTAAAAGCATTTTAAGGCAGATTTTATCATCACCTACGGCTTTAGAGCTCACTGCTAGTACCGCCTTCTTGACCACATAGATTTCAACATTGCTCAAGTTGAATGGTGTGGTGTCGGGTAAGGACTTAGAGCGCAGGCTCTGAAGAGTGGCTTGTTTGACAATGGGATCCATCACAAAAGGTGGGGTAGAAAGGAACTGGTTGAGACCGTTGAGATCTACATTACCAGCATGAAAGTCCTGAGTCTTACCTATGCCAAGTGTTTTTAGAAACTTCCACACCTGAGCTGGTGTATAACTTTCAATACTCTCGTGGATGTGCCGACGCTTAGCATCACGACAGAGACGGTTGCAGCGGTTGCGAAGACATTTGTAAGAAAGGAAATTGTCATCTGTCGGATTCTTACGGTATTTACACTTGGCTCTGTTCCTCTTGGCCATTAGACGCTTAATAGTATCTGTTAGCCAAGGGGCGGGTAGGTGTTTCACTCTCACTTTTTTTATAGGTGCATGTGTAATGGTACACGAGAGTCGGTACATTAGATACTTCATTCTGCGTGATAGAGGGCTAGCCCAACGCCGCGCTGTTTTGAATACGAGAATCGGTTCAGATAACGTTTGAGGGTTTTGCATAGCTTACTGGCAAAGTTAGCAAAAAAAAAAACAGAGCCGATGCGTGGGTTGATTCGTGGAAGTTTTCAGGCCAAGTTTTTTTTGTCGCATTCCTGCGAGATGTGTAGAGATGAGAGCCGATTTGGCTGCGCGTTGAATAAAATTATGAATAACTAAATAATGAAAGGTTATTACGGAACGGAGAAAGCTATTATGTAGATTGCAAATATACAATTGCGATTGAGGTATGAGATGGAGGGTTTGACACCTCTATTTTGAATATCATTCTAGAGGTCTTTTGCTACGCGCACCTAGTGGTCGGGAAATGCTTAATTAATCGCAACAAGCTTTTATTGGTCAGCGATCAACAGATTCTGTGTATCGGCAGTACCAAATGATTTGAGTGATAACCTACGGTTGATCATGGTGAATATGCGTACACACAATTTGTAGAACGGCGGATCTGCATGGCATGGTTGAAATTGGACCCTGTGTAGTTAGTGATAAGAAGCTTCGCTTGGGCAGAGCGTATTTGCAAAGGACGCATGTGGGGCATATAAATACCAGAGCGTGGGAGGGGAATTCATTCAGTCTCTGCGTCTAGCCGCTGTGACAGTCGTCTTCACGAGTTCTAAACAGTTTTGGCTGCCGTGTTACGCGTCAGAACTATACGAATTGGTGATTGCGAAGTTTCAGTGGGTTTTCGTGAGTGTCTGAAGCGCCGAGATATACCTCGGTTCCTACCTTTATATCAACCTACCCCTAATTCCAAAACTATCCTTGGGTCGTTAGGAAAGAACTTGTAAGTCAATTATTCTGAGTCTGAGTCTGGGCTTGGAGCGACCCTAAATTCCTTTTTCCTTCACCATAGGGTTCCTGGATTGGCTCTTAGGATATTCGCGGGCTAATCCTCTCCTCATTCCTTTAGAGTAGCGAGTTTTGTAATTCCCACACACACAGTCGTTAAACATTCAAGCACATTCAAATCAAACTCAACCATTTTCGAGTGGTGTCGATAATGGACGTGGTATAACACTAGGTTTTTAGACTAGGCTAGACAGGAGTTTAGTTGCGGCTAAACCTAGGTTGTCAGGGCATAGGGAGACTGTTTGATCGATGAGGTTCCGCGGGTGGAAATAACAAATTCAGAACAAAGTTAAACCGGTGTCAACACAGTTAACATATACTGTTGATATTTTGACATTTGAGTGTTGTCGGGGACGCGCGAAGAGATCAACTTACAGTCTAAAGTTCATTGTTTAGGTCCGGGTAGGTGTTTTGCATTGCCTTGGGTCAGATTGGATTCAAGTTGCATTTTTAAATTAAATGTAAATTTCGGTGGATATCTAATGTGTAAGTTGAGTCGGTATATATGATTTGGCTCAGCCCAGGACGTGCTGCGGCTAGTGGAATTCATAGTTCGGTATTTATCGAATTATGCACTTCGCTATGGTGTGGGTTAGATATCCTAAAACAATAATGCTTGCGTTTCGATAACATCCAGCTCAAATTGCGCTGAGTTGAAGGTTTCAAAACGTTACGGACCTTTTGAGGTAACCGCTAGTTCAGAACCCATTTCGGAACTCAAATCGCAATTGTGTAAACCGGTCTTTTCGGATCGTTATTGCCGTGAACAAAATATATAATTGGAACCACCACAAGCCGCTACGAGCGAGCACATGAAATATAATTGAGTACTCACGTCGTAAAACTACGACGGATATCTATACTGTAACTGTGATCGATCACTAAAACTAAAACTAAAACAAAAGATGTTCCAAAGCGCTCATATATACAAAAACCAGATGGTGCCATCACATAAAATATAACAACGATCGTTTTAGCGCAATACACCGCTGACTGATGCGAATTACCGGCTCGCGGACATATATGCTTTCTCTGTCTAACTAGAAACTGTAATTTCTGAGCCAAGCTTCGTTCGACTATTGTGCGCCTAACGGATTTCTCGACGAACGAGAAATTCAGACTTATCATTCTTACTTACAAAACTTACAGCCGAATCGGGTCCTCTCATTTTGGGATAGAAAGAATAGACGATCATAGCTACTGTTAGCGGCGGCTTCAGACCTTTAGCCCTGGCGTTGGGGCCGGTACAGATTTTTTGTTGCCGAGACGGAAGGATATCCTAGATAGTCTGATACCTAGATATTCCTAGATATTCTAAAAGAATCAAGGTCTAACGCGTTACTTTTAAAAATAACACAACGTAGAAACGATTTTAAACAGTTCAGTTTGTAAATAAGAAATAAGCAAAAAAAGGGGCATTGTTTTCAGACGAGCTACGACTAGAAAAAAAACGTTAGTCGGGTAGCACGAGACGATAGCACGGGTTGACGACCCGAATGGCCGAGTCGGTAGTGACGCTGCCTACGAAACCGGGGGTCCCGGGTTCGAATCCCGGTGGGGCAAATGTTTGTTTGATGAGAGCGGTTGTTTGTACCCTAGTCATGGTTGTTTGTCTATCTAAGTATAATATTTCTCTGTATAGGTAAATATAACGTTGTCTAGTACCCAAGATACAGGGAATCCTAGTTTTGGGCTAGATCAATGTGTGTAAGGGGTGTCCAAGGTATTATTATTATTATTATTATTAAATTCACTTTCACACACAAGTGAAATGGCGTCAGGGCAGGTGACGCAATTGTTATCTGAAATAGTGAATAGATTGGACAGTTTGGAAAGGGGTTCCAGCGCGAGCAATGCTAGTAGGACTTCGGACAGACATACTGATAGACAGGAACTAGAGACGTTTGAACAATCGGTAGAAAAACGTCAATCATGCATTGTGAAAATGACACAGAAGTTGCCGACATTCGATGGGCGGAATTCGGAAAATCCGATGATTTTCTTAAGAGATTTAAAGGCTTATATTAAAGTCTCGGGAGATATTTCTAGGGCTTTGATATGGGCAACGGATAGTTTGGTAGGAATTGCGAAAGTTCGAATGAGCATATACAGAGACTCATGGCGAACCTATTCGGATTTTGAAAAAGATTTCAGAGAGGTATTCTGGGGTGATAATGAACAGGAATTAATTAAGCAAAGATTCCTAACTGCGAAGTTTGATTCTAAGAAAGGTCAAAGTATGGAAGAATTCTTTGCCTCTCAATTGAATAGCATATATGAGCTTACGATACCGTTTACTGATACGGAGAAAATCAACACGATTTTCAGACAGTTGCCGCGTGATATTCAAGTAGCGTTTTTTGCTAGAAAGGAGACTATGACCATACGGGATGCGGTCGAATTCCTTCGGCATTTAGAACGGAATGTCGATGGGGAATTAAGTGCGATACATGATTCGGAACCTATGAATACTAATAACGTGAGGCGGGATAGCTATATGCGTGGGCAATATCGAGCTATGCGGGTAAATACGTTACGTTATAACGCGATAAGTCGTAGTAATAATTATAACGCGGTAACGAAGGGGCGAAACGAATTTGGGACGCGTGGTCGCGGTTATTTTCGCGGTAGAGGCAGGCAGCCTAGGCCTAGCTTCAAGGCAATAGGGTTTCAGAGGGGCAATGATAGTTCAGGAGATACAGAGGCAGGGCAAAGTTCAAGTGACAGGAATAATGCGATAAGTCAGAATTCAAAAAACTAGTGGACTCGCGCGGGTCGTTCGCGCTCAGATATTTATTACGGTTCGGGTGGACAGCCGATCGAATTGGGAAAAAGCATAGGCTGTATGATTTGTGTAATTTGGATTCGAACGTGGGTGTGAATGAATTTATTCAATTACTAGCGCATAAAGCGCACGGATATGCCGTGTGTTTAGAGGAAAAATCTAGATCGAATTGTAGAGATCGAAATGACAGACGTTTACATACGATATTCAGAGACGACGATTCGACTGAGTGTGGGCGCGAGTTATGTAGTACTTTGACATTACCTGAGATAGATGTGCGTATTGGGAATATTGTCGTAAGGAGTTTGATTGATTCGGGGAGCGAAATCAGTGTAATAAGTCGGAGAGTGTACGAAGAAGTGTGCAGTCAATTGGGAAAACCGACGGAAATACCGATTCCAAGTTTGAGAATCACAGGTGCGTTTGGAGTCAGTAAGGAAAAGGTTGATAAATTAGTAACGTTACCATTAACAATAGGTGAATGCGTTATCGATACTCCAATGCTAGTATTAACAAGGGTGCCTAAAGATTTAATTTTGGGGTTTGATTTTATACAACAGACGCGAGCCAGTTTAACGTGTGAGGGTAATAAGAGGCTAATTATACGAAGCGCCGGGCGGATGTGTGAAATACCATTAGGTACTGGTCCTAATCAGGATTCTTGCTGTTGTACAATGGGAGTACAGAACCAAGATACCAGTAGAAATATGATAGAGGAATATGTGAATAATTCATCAATACCTGTTGAACACAAAACAAGGTTATTGCCGGTGTTAAATAAACATGCAGAGTTGTTTAGCGATAGGATAGGTCGGACAAATAAATATATACATGAGATAAAAATGAGAGATGAAACGCCTTTCGTAAAACGAAGCTATCCCATACCGTTCGCATATCGCGATAAAGTAACAAAACGTTTGGAAGAAATGGAATTTATAGGTATTATTAGCAGGCAATCTACGGATTTCAGCAGTCCATTGACTTGTACATTAAAGAAAACGGGAGAGGTCCGTATTTTGCTAGATGCACGACAATTAAACACTGGAATGGTCGGGGAGGTTGAAACCACACCTTTAATGAGTGAGATATTGCAATCCGGGCGCCGGATAAATTACATAGGAGTTATTGATATCAAAGATGCGTATTTTTCTATACCATTATCAGACGAATCTAAACGATACACGGGTTTTGTATATCAAGGCAGAAGTTATGTTTACAACGTTTTACCTCAGGGGTTGAAAACCAGTGTGGGTTCATTTTCGAGGGCGATGGACTTAATTCTAGGGCCAGAGGTTAGGTCATATTGTTTAAATTTTGTTGACGATTTGGCAATTTTAACTGAGGGTGACTTCGAACAGCATTTGTCTCAAGTGGACACGGTTCTGAGTAAATTGAAAGACGCGGGCTTCACATGCAAACTAAAAAAATGCGAGTTTGCACAAAAAAAGGTCAAGTTATTGGGGCATATTTTGTCTACACAAGGTTTGCAGATGGACCCGGACAAAATTGAAACACTTAAATTATATCCGTCACCCAGAACTGTCAGGCAATTGAGGGCGTTTTTGGGGTTCATAAATTACTTTAGGAGGTTTATAAAAAAATTTTGGAACGTTGACACGGCCCTTGTACAATTTATTGCGGTCTGGAGTCAAGTTCGTCTGGAGTGCGCAGATGCAAAGTGCTTTTGACGAGATAAAAAACCAATTCTCAGAAAGTATAATTTTGAGTCAGCCATTGGCGGGAAAAACATATTATGTTCAATGTGACGCCAGCGCTATAGGAATTGGGGGCTATGTTTATCAATTAGATGAATCGGGCCAGGAACTAATAATAGGGTTCTGTTCGCAGGCATTCAAGGGTGCTCAGACGAGATGGGCTACCAGTGAACAGGAAATGTATGCAGTTATATACACTTTAAAGCGATTTGAGATATACTTGCGGGGAGAAAAGGTTATTATTAGAACTGATCATAAAAGTTTGACGTTCATTAAGTCGTGGACTTTATTGGGTGCACGCGTAACGAGGTGGATTATGTTTTTAGAGCAATTCGATTACGACATAGAATTTGTGCGAGGGACTGATAATCAAATTGCCGACACGCTAAGCAGGCAGATAGCGGGACCTGGAGGCATGATTGACAGTACAAATGTTCAGCCGGGGATATTCTGGTTTCAGGCATCGAATACCGCAAGTGTTATTTCGAGTTTACGGGACATTGCGAGATTACAAAGCGAAGATGAGCGGTTAAATCGAATTAGCGGTTGTATCAGACGTAATGTGGTAGATACGGGGACAAGAGGTTTTGAAAATTATAAGCTAGTAGGTGATACGTTATATTTTCACGTGCCGAAGCGGAACGTACAGTTGCTAGTAATTCCGAAATCACTACAGGAGGAACTTATTTTACACATACATGAAGAAATAGGTCACTACGGCAGATATAAAATATTAGCACTGATGAAGGACAGATATTATTTTCTTCATATGAGTAGGGTGATTAGCGCGGTGATAAGAAGTTGTGACATATGTCAAAAGGTCAAACCTAGTACTAACAATACCGTTGGTCCTTGTACACCGGTGTTGGCGGAAAAGTTGGGTGAGAAAGTTTTCTCGGACCTTTATGGGCCATTGCCCGTTGGTAAATTCGGATATCAATATATATATGTGATTCAAGACGTGTACAGTAAAGTAATAAAATTATATCCAATGCGAAAAGCGACAGGTAGGAGCGTGCTCGCTTGTACAAGGAGATTTCATAGGGAGATACCTATCGAAACTATAATTACGGACTCAGGACCACAGTTCATGTCGAAAGTTTGGGAATTTGGACTCAAACAGCTGGGGATTCGGGTCACTCATACGTCGGTGTATTGTCCAAATTCTAATAGCGTAGAAAGAGTGAATCGCGAGCTAGGTCGGCTGATTAGGACTTATTGCGGCGGAAGTAATCGTAGTTGGGTAGACGTGTTACCGGACATTCAGAATTGCTATAATAATATCGAACACACAAGCACAGGCTTTGCGCCTAATGAGTTAGCGTTTGGTAGGCGGGAACCGTTAACTATTGACAAGGAATTAGGCGATGAATGGTTATTAGGCCATAGTGTGCGAGATTCGGAACAGGTGCGGAATGTAGCGATAGAAAACTCTAAAAGTTCTAGTGAACGACGTAAGCGACAGGCGGACAAACGGCGTAAGTTAGAAGTCTATCGTATAGGTGATTATGTGAAACTTAAGACCTTTGTGCGTTCAAATAAAGAACATAAAATCATGCGGAAATTTTCGTTGTTGTATAAAGGGCCTTATGTTATTTCGGCAGTGGTATATCCTAACTGTTATACGTTAGTAGATCCGGGTTCAAATGAGATATTGGGTAACTTCAATGCTATAAATATAGCCAGGTATTATGTGAGGACGAATAAGGGCGTAGATAAATAAGATAGTGTATAAAGGTTATATAATTAAGCTGTAAGCTGTAAATTTGAGTAACTACTTTGTAGATTTAAGGATCTTGCATGGTTTGGAAACAAAAACAAAAAAAAAAAAACAAAAAAAAAAAAAAACAATTTGTATATATATATAGTAATACGAATTAGGATAAATTGCGGGTAAGCGAGGTTGTATAGTAAGATAGATAAATAAGATAAGACAGGGAGAACTCAATCGAGTTGTGTAAATATTATATACATAATTGACAGATTCATCGGTCGGTGTACATGATTTGAGATGTCCGAACATATGGAGTAGATATGTACAAAGTATGGGTAGCATAGTGGTAATGAGATCCTTGCGCCATGTTAACTGAGATAAACAGTGTCTCAAGGTCTGGGAGGGGGCTGTAATGGTACACGAGAGTCGGTACATTAGATACTTCATTCTGCGTGATAGAGGGCTAGCCCAACGCCGCGCTGTTTTGAATACGAGAATCGGTTCAGATAACGTTTGAGGGTTTTGCATAGCTTACTGGCAAAGTTAGCAAAAAAAAAAACAGAGCCGATGCGTGGGTTGATTCGTGGAAGTTTTCAGGCCAAGTTTTTTTTGTCGCATTCCTGCGAGATGTGTAGAGATGAGAGCCGATTTGGCTGCGCGTTGAATAAAATTATGAATAACTAAATAATGAAAGGTTATTACGGAACGGAGAAAGCTATTATGTAGATTGCAAATATACAATTGCGATTGAGGTATGAGATGGAGGGTTTGACACCTCTATTTTGAATATCATTCTAGAGGTCTTTTGCTACGCGCACCTAGTGGTCGGGAAATGCTTAATTAATCGCAACAAGCTTTTATTGGTCAGCGATCAACAGATTCTGTGTATCGGCAGTACCAAATGATTTGAGTGATAACCTACGGTTGATCATGGTGAATATGCGTACACACAATTTGTAGAACGGCGGATCTGCATGGCATGGTTGAAATTGGACCCTGTGTAGTTAGTGATAAGAAGCTTCGCTTGGGCAGAGCGTATTTGCAAAGGACGCATGTGGGGCATATAAATACCAGAGCGTGGGAGGGGAATTCATTCAGTCTCTGCGTCTAGCCGCTGTGACAGTCGTCTTCACGAGTTCTAAACAGTTTTGGCTGCCGTGTTACGCGTCAGAACTATACGAATTGGTGATTGCGAAGTTTCAGTGGGTTTTCGTGAGTGTCTGAAGCGCCGAGATATACCTCGGTTCCTACCTTTATATCAACCTACCCCTAATTCCAAAACTATCCTTGGGTCGTTAGGAAAGAACTTGTAAGTCAATTATTCTGAGTCTGAGTCTGGGCTTGGAGCGACCCTAAATTCCTTTTTCCTTCACCATAGGGTTCCTGGATTGGCTCTTAGGATATTCGCGGGCTAATCCTCTCCTCATTCCTTTAGAGTAGCGAGTTTTGTAATTCCCACACACACAGTCGTTAAACATTCAAGCACATTCAAATCAAACTCAACCATTTTCGAGTGGTGTCGATAATGGACGTGGTATAACACTAGGTTTTTAGACTAGGCTAGACAGGAGTTTAGTTGCGGCTAAACCTAGGTTGTCAGGGCATAGGGAGACTGTTTGATCGATGAGGTTCCGCGGGTGGAAATAACAAATTCAGAACAAAGTTAAACCGGTGTCAACACAGTTAACATATACTGTTGATATTTTGACATTTGAGTGTTGTCGGGGACGCGCGAAGAGATCAACTTACAGTCTAAAGTTCATTGTTTAGGTCCGGGTAGGTGTTTTGCATTGCCTTGGGTCAGATTGGATTCAAGTTGCATTTTTAAATTAAATGTAAATTTCGGTGGATATCTAATGTGTAAGTTGAGTCGGTATATATGATTTGGCTCAGCCCAGGACGTGCTGCGGCTAGTGGAATTCATAGTTCGGTATTTATCGAATTATGCACTTCGCTATGGTGTGGGTTAGATATCCTAAAACAATAATGCTTGCGTTTCGATAACATCCAGCTCAAATTGCGCTGAGTTGAAGGTTTCAAAACGTTACGGACCTTTTGAGGTAACCGCTAGTTCAGAACCCATTTCGGAACTCAAATCGCAATTGTGTAAACCGGTCTTTTCGGATCGTTATTGCCGTGAACAAAATATATAATTGGAACCACCACAAGCCGCTACGAGCGAGCACATGAAATATAATTGAGTACTCACGTCGTAAAACTACGACGGATATCTATACTGTAACTGTGATCGATCACTAAAACTAAAACTAAAACAAAAGATGTTCCAAAGCGCTCATATATACAAAAACCAGATGGTGCCATCACATAAAATATAACAACGATCGTTTTAGCGCAATACACCGCTGACTGATGCGAATTACCGGCTCGCGGACATATATGCTTTCTCTGTCTAACTAGAAACTGTAATTTCTGAGCCAAGCTTCGTTCGACTATTGTGCGCCTAACGGATTTCTCGACGAACGAGAAATTCAGACTTATCATTCTTACTTACAAAACTTACAGCCGAATCGGGTCCTCTCATTTTGGGATAGAAAGAATAGACGATCATAGCTACTGTTAGCGGCGGCTACGACCTTTAGCCCTGGGCCCGTTACACATGCTTGTCGTAGAGACCTAGGACTATGATATTGAACTTGTTGATTTTCTCGTCCATGGTCTCGCTGGATATTACAGGGGACCAGTCGATCGACAAGGCATCCGACCTAAGAGACTCTAGGTTAATATACCTAAAGTTACGAATATTAAGAAATTTTGCCCTGCTCTTGAGAGGCCTGATCTTATACGAAAGATAGATAAGGTCGTGAAACGAGAAAGGAGAGTTGAGTTGACCATGTACAGCAACCTTATCCAAGTTAGAGACGATCATAATATCGAGGAGAGAGGGAGAGCAGTGAGGTTGGAAATGCGTGGCATCAAGAGGCAGAATATGCAGATTGAAAGAGTTGACTATAAACTTGAGTTTGGTAGAACGGGAGTCGTTTTTGAGGAGACAGGTGTTGAAGTCACCTAGAATGAGGGTATCGTTATATAGAGGTGAGAGTTCATTAAGGAGGGATTCTAATGTGTCGAAGTAGTCGATGCGAAGAGAGGGGCTATAAAGAACACCGAGGAGGACCTTACTATGGTGAAGAGTTATTTCGAGAAAGAGATGTTCAGCAGACTCGGAGTACTGGCTAGGGGACGCGCTGATCACCTTGCACGGGATTTCCACTCGCAGATAGATAGCGACGCCCCCATCGGCTTTCCCGACTCTGTCGTTCCTGTAAAGCCTGTATCCTGGAATGGAGTATGAAGAAGATGACAGCGATGGCTTTAGGAACGACTCAGAGACAAGAATGCCGTCCACGCATTGGTCACTAAAAGCCTCGAGCAGGTCCGGATAGCTGGAGTGAATACTTTGAGCATTGATATGCACGATGTTTAGGTTATCCTCCACACCACCGAAAACAGTCCCAATGTTAGCAGAAAGGGGTTCCTCCGAAGCGGAGGTGTTGCTTTCTGCACTCACAAAATCGTCAACATCGTCGTTTGAAGAGCAGGAAAAGAAACTTTGATTGATAATATCAGGTAAATAATTCATATATATATATATATATATATAACTAATTATAATACACTCTAAATATATATTTATATATAAATATTTATTCAATTAATATCTAGTTATCAAGCGTTATTAACTGGTTTGAATAAGCGCCTTACTTACACCTAGACCAACCATAAATGGAATGTTGATAGTTATATTTATCTTACAAAATTAACTCAATACTACATATATTACATCAAAAGAACAAGCACAAACTAATCTAAACAAATAATAAATTTTTTCTAATCTAAGCATATGTTAATATTTACAGTTTTATTTTTTATAATTTAGAATTACCAAACACCATAATAGATTAAAAAAACTGAAAGTTTTTTACGCGCCGCAATCAAAATGCGTAGGAGAGAGTAAAATAATGTGGCGCGGGGGACGCTATGAGCGAGGGGGGCTGGGTATTGTTTATGCGTAGGTTTAGTAAGAAAAACACTGCAGTTAGTATTAATCTGTAGAATATGGTCTAAATATTCCGCTCTATGCAGTTTTTCGCTTCATCAATTTCGTACTAAGTGGGTACGGCTTCTTGAGTTTACATTGTCTTCGCTAATACTTCGCTAATAATAATAATATTCGTAATAAACGAGTTTGTTGTTATATAATTATATTATTAACGTTGGCTATATAATTAGGGTTGCTAACTTTCTGGACAGAAACGGAATCTCAAAACCGTTTCGAGAAATATGTCTTCTGTAAATTTCTATTCATTAGATTATTAAATAGGTATGTCTTCTGTAAATTTCTATTCATCAGATTTTTAAATAGGTATATATATTTTAAGATATTTTAATGAAACACAATGACATTCATTTGACCTTCTATGGCATCTTCATAAGATGTATGAAAATATGCCTTTACCTGCCCGTTTTACCTATAAAAAAACAATGTGAAACGTGAATCTATTCCCTGTAAAGTCTGTGATCTATGAGTGACCTGTAGGTTATATTATTATATGCTGCGTTTTGTTTTGATATTTTATCGTTTCGTTTTTATTAGTTACGACAAGAACGGCAAATTTTGAAAAAGCAGATTCGTGAATTTTACTTCAAGTTACCAAAATTATGATCATGTCGAAGTTCTTGTCAAATTCCAGCAACTACAACATTGCTGAATTCAGAGGAGCCAAAGCCCTCATCTAAGTAAGATAATGATGAAACTGTTCTGATTGTCCAGCTTCTGCAGGTGGGAATTTTTATCTACTGCGCAATTGCATATGTATTGCCGTGACAAATGATTGAAGTTTTCTTGATAATGTGCCGGTGCTCAAACACCGGGATTATCCACCCGTGTTCAGCAGGCGTCCCACCCACCTCATCATCTATCATCTACATATCTACCCGTGATACTACCAGTGCTACTTCTGGTAGTATCAATGCTGAGTCAGCTATGGTCAGCTGCACAAATTCAATTTCGTGTATAATATTTCTAGTATATGTTTTGCATAAATAAAACCATACATATAGATGAGGATAATGCTTTTCGCAATAGCCTTCTTTAAAAACCTTGGATAATAATCCAAGGTTTTTAAAGAAGGAATAAAGCTATTGTTTTTGTTATGTCAGTTTGGCATTTGGAAAATAAAGGACAATGGTGAACGGACATGAATATTTGTTAATATGATGATAAATAGTAATATAGAGTATTATATTAGTATTTAGGGATTCAACAGGTTATGGGCCGCCACATATCCCTAAATATCAATATTTCGGATATTTAATTTCACTAAATTACTAAGGAGTTAATTCAGTTATTGCAGAAGACGGCCAAGAAAAAACCATATATCAACGAAAATTCAAAATATAATTTGTCGTTTAGAAGATGGAAACAATTTTCATAATTGAAAATTTAGAGTGGAGTTGCTAATTGAGGAGAAAGGTCTTGATGATATAGTGGCATGTGCTTACATAAAAGCTGAAAATAAAAATAGAGAGAGGTAGATCCCTAATTGTAGAATGAATAGAGGATATTTTTTTTGAAATTGTGAAAGGATGCAAAAGTGCAAAAGAAATGATGAAATATTTAGAAAATATAACAAGAAGAAGCATAATGATTAAATACAATTTGAAAAAGAGGTTAATACAGTTAAAATGTGACAGTAATGGCATATTACAAGACTTCTTATTGAAATTTGGCAAGATTGTAAGTGACATTGAAGTGATGTCTAAAATGGATGAGTCTGATAAAGTGACACATTTATTACTCGCGTTACCGGATAAATATAATAATCTGACAACAGTCTTAGAGGCACTAAACGAAGAACTAACTTTGAAGAAGACAAACGGTACTACTTGATGCAGAAATAAGACCAAATGTCATAATCTCACCAAACCATGACAATGCATTTAATATAGTATGCTGGAATTGCAGTGAAAGAGGACATAACCCAATATACTGCCGCAGAGATGTTAAAAAAAGACAGTATCACAATTACCTACGAAGAGCTTCTGCTCGAGGTGGTGAGAACAGAGGAAATACACCAAGAGACGATGTAATAATAGCCCATGATGAAACTATTGAAAAAGTGAGAGTCATGATTGAAGGAGTATTCAACTTAACTTGTAAGGCATATCTTAAACAAATTTCTTTTAAAGTAGACTCAAGTGCATCACAAAATTTTATATCGGATAGTTATACACAGTGTATGACATGACAAGCATAAAAGAACTAGAACATCCCATAGAAATTAATACAGCTAATGGTGAACAGTTAACTGCCTATTAAAGCGGCAGTTTGCCAATAGAATGTGGTAATGTTAAGTTTACTGTCGAGGGACTAATAGTAGCGAATTTAGCATATGATCTTCTATCTGAACGAAAACTACTGGAAAACCAAATGAAATCATATTTAGAAATAAATATGCGAAAATTTTATTTTTTAATGAGTCTACTGTGACTATACAGTAGACTCATTAAAAATAAAATTTTCGCATATTTATTTCTAAATATGATTTCATTTGGTTTTCCAGTAGTTTTCGTTCAGATAGAAGATCATATATATAATAATGGCAAATTTTATATTTTACAGGGTGCAATAATAAAAGAGGATGGAGTCGCAGCTATAAATTAAGCGGATGGCATGTTGTGGCACAGACTTTTAGGACATACCAGCTCTAAAACTTTGCAAAGGCTACAGCTACCACTTAAGAACGATCTATGTAATGCGTGTATGAAAGGTAGGGCAACTAGGTTACCGTTGAAAAGTTTAGAGAGATCTAGGTCAAGTCAGGTCTTTTAACTGTTACATAGTGATATAGCCGCTCCGTCCACAATTCCAACTATACAGGGCGAAATCTATTTTCAAACAATTATTGACGATTTTTCTCACTTTTGTATCTTATTAAAACGGAAATCGGAAGCTGCTGACAATATTACCAAATATATCAATCGATACGAAAATGAATTTGAAACAACGGTTAAAAGGATAAGGTGTGACAATGGCGGCGAATACACGTGCAATAAGATACGTCAATTTTGTAATAAAGGCATAGTTTTAGAACATAGTTTACCATATTCGCCAGCCAGCAATGGCGTTGCAGAACGCAACGCAGTTTATAAATGAATTCCAAATTCCAAATTCCAAATGTCTTTATTACTGTAGATATTTATATATACTTAGCAATCATCATTTTTTGCCACTTTTCTACATTGGACCACTGTGGGAGAAGAAGGGTGTAGAAACTCCTACAGATTGATTTTTAGATATCTTTTAAAAATTGCTTGTGCTTAACTAATACAAATTTTATAATACCATAATTAATAAGTAGGAATAAATAATTACAAAACTATTAACAGCAAGGTCTGTGTTGAGCCAGATTAATCCCATACAGTCCCATCATTTAATTAATCTTGAACATTATAATATACCTTTTTCAACAAAGTCGCTTTAACATGGTTTTTAAATTACTCAAATTGCAATTTCAAGATCTCCAGAGGTATCTTGTTGTAGTAGAGAATGCATTGATCCTTGAAAGAATTGCTAACCTTCGCGAGTCTAAACCGGGGCGCATGTAGTCTGTGATTATTTTTTTAGGTTAATATTACAGCTATCGCTAAGTGTGGCAAATGTTGTAAGGTTATTTTCGAAAACATACATTATGTTTTCGAAAATAAATTGACTAGCTACAGTTGACATAAATTGTACATAAATTGACAATATCCTGGGGATATACATTATGAAATTTAAAATCTACATTACTCATGCTGGTACTGTTTTTTGCTAAAGTCTCTGCTTCATATAGAGATGAATTTAGACGCTCTGTTGTGAGTAAGGGTACATTGGTGAAGAATATTTCAAAAGCTCGAGCTACCTCAGCGTTGGATTTAACAACATTATCACCTATTTTTAAGCAGAAATCATTATTCCTTGGTATAACTTTGCCAGTTTCACGGTTTATGATTTGCCAAACCGTTTTCATTCTATTATTTGAATTTGTATTTTTCCTGTGAACTTCTATTGCTATTAATTTCAAAACTCCTTGTGAAGTTTTATACGGGAGAAGAGACTTAAGCAAACTTAGTGCATTTGGTGCAAAGGCATGGGCATGCATCTTCTCCAAACCAGGTAAACTTTCAAAAAGAGCACATGAGTGCAGAATGGTAGGATATAGCTGGTCAGGGTTTAACTTAGGGGACTCTAAAAATAACAAAATTATTGTCTCACGAGACGTGAGATTTGATGAAGGTGATATAGTTTACAATTAAAGTAATCAAACTGATAACAGACATGTTAGGCAAATAGTTATTATGATTATCATAATAATCAAGATACCTATGACATGTTTCTTGAACTTGACCAAGAAATGTATCAGGAAAATAAGAATGGTGCCGAACCTGAGAAAAATAATGAAGACAGAGAAGAGGTTGTCGATGAAAATGCAAATGTTGATGAAGGAACTTTTGAACGAGAAGAATCATTAGAGGACTGTGCTGAAGAAGGCATAATTAAAAGGAATGACGTGGCAGATGAAAATGTAGTAAAACCAAGAAGCGGCAGAATTGTTAGGCCTCCAAAAATATTGGGTGCTTATGAAACATATGTAGCATACTGTTTGTGTATGGGTGATCCAGGGTCTTACAAAGAAGCTGTCGAAAGAGGCCTAGAATGGCAAGACACGATAGACAAAGAGTTGAATTCTCTAAAATGCTTGGGAACTTGGGTAGAATCAGAATTGCCTAAAGATAAGAGGGCGATAGATACCAAATGGGTATTCACTACCAAGAGAGATGATCAGATTAAAGGCCAGATTAGTGGCAAAAGGGTTTCAAGAAGAAACATAATTTAATATATATTCACCAGTAGCTCGTATGCCGTCGTACAACGTCGAACCAAGCAGTACAAGATAATCTGCATATGAAACGATTAGATGTCCCAACGGCCTTTTTAAACAGTATTTTAAGGGAAGACGTTTACATATAACCACACTTAGGAGTACAGGTTGAAAAAGGCATAGTTTTGAAACTAAGAAGATCACTGTATGGATAAAACAAGCCCCCAAATGCTTTGTCAGTCTTTTGTGGATGATATCATCTTAATGTCAAAAAGTGAAAGACGCTTCAATAAAGCACATTAATAATTAAAAGTTGAATTCATTGTAAAGAACCTTGGAGAAGTAAATACTTACTTGGGATTGGATATTGTGAGAACGCCAGAATGGATTTCAATTTCTCAAGAATCGGCAATAAATAGATCACTTGATTAATTCAACATGACAGATAGCAAAGGAGCGGACACGCCAAAATAAGTGAATTTCGCGACAGATGATAATGAAGATATATCATTCAATTTTCCGAGCTCATAGGTTGTCTTCTATACTTAGCTACTTCGAGTAGACCAGATATTTGTTTTTCAGTGACCTTTTTAAGTAGATTTTTGGACAAGCTGACCATATCATTGTGGAAAGCAGCTAAGCGTATATTACGTTATCTGCAACACACGAAATCTAAATCTCTCATATATAAAACGAACAGTTGTCAGTTAGTTGGTTTTACTGATGCTGACTGGGCAGGCGACAAAATAGACAGGAAAGGCGTGAGGAGTGGTTCTGTAGTCTTCTATGGTAACAATTTGTTGGCCTGGTTCTGCAAGAAACAAAATGTTGACGCCTTATCAACGGCCGAAGCTGAATATACAGCTGCGGCTCTAGCCTCTGTTGAGTTAATTTATTTAAAGGTATTGCTGCAAGATTTTAACTGTCCGTCAAATACATTGTTACTTGTAGATAATCAAAGTGCGATTAAATTAATAGAATGAAAAGAAAAAAGCATATCGATATAAAATATCACTATAACAAAGATGTAATTACTAAACGAGAAATAATTTTAAAGTATGTAAGTTCAAATGAAAATGTAGCAGATATTTTGACCAAGGCATTAGGAAGACAACTATTTTGTGCAAAAGCTAGGTTTTAATTAAATAGTTCTTATTATATTCTTAGGTAGGTTGATAGTATGATGGACTGTTAACTTAGGTTCGTACTTATTAAGAGTTTCAATTTGTTAACAACATGTTAGGTAGTTACATTTAAAGTTCTAAAAATTGAGGTGGAAGAAAGCTATGTCAAGAACTGCTACTGTGAGCGCCAGGAGCTCGTGAGGTACGCGCGTGGATATCGTTGAGTGCGCGCTTTTTCCTAAAACTACCGGGTCGCGACATTTGCTGTTAGTATTGTTATTCGTTGCCTGACTAGATCATGGCGGAAGACGTGATTGTAGCTTCAGGTGATGTTTGGCCTACTCGTCAGGAAACGTTAGGTCGCAAAAGAACGTTATCAGTTGGAGATAGTGCGGATGGGTTTATTACAGTGATGAGCCGGAATGCTAAGCGTATCGATCGCCGCAATTCCAAAGAAGGAAATTATGATGTGTGCATTTCATCTAAGAATGCTTTACCAAAGCAATTCGGTTTGGCCAAGTTATTAAGAGCCGAGAATATCACAAATATAGAAACCATAAAATACAAAGGGCCATACAGGGTTATTGTGTCGTTCAAGAACAAACAGGATGCCGAAAATCTAAAATCTTGCCAAAAGTTAGTGGAGTTGGAATACAAGTGCATATCAGTGGACGAAGTTGACTTGTCTTTCGGTATAGTTAAGGATGTAGACCTAGACTTGGATGAGGCCGAGATTCTGAAAGAGTTTTCTTGTGACAGTGAAATTGTGGACATTAAACGCCTTAAAAGACTAAACGACTTAGGCGAATGGGTGTACTGTGAGAAGGTTCGTCTAACATTTAAAACGCCCACTTTGCCCCCGTACATCTTCGGATACGGGTGTAGGTTTAAAGTGGAGCCGTATCTTTTCCCGGTGACCCAACGTTCGACATGTTGGAAATTTGGCCATTTTGCCCGAATCTGCCCTACACAACGTATAGTTTGCCCTAAATGCGGCGAAAAGCATAGTAACTGCGAGGCTAAACAATTCAAATGCATTAATTGTAAAGGTTCCCATATGGCACTTGACAAATCTTGCCCTTTGTATCTTAAAGAGAAAGAGATACGGGTAATCATGTCAAAGGATAATTGTATGTACAGAGTGGCATTGGCGGCTGTTGTCCAGAAGAAGAAAAGAGAAACAACCTTTCTGACCGAGGAAAGCATGGAAGTGTGCGGAGACAAAACGCACAAAACTTTTACATACAGAGACGCTTTAGTGAATAGTCTGGATACTGTCGACCCTATTATCAATGATCTAACCACTTTGGATAAGGAAAGTGAGGACGAAAAAAGGAATGATTCTAAAAAGAAACATAGATCTGTTACCAAAAAAGATAAAAATAAAAACAATATACAGATAAAAACCAACGCAGCGGTGCATGCTGAGATGAACAAAAGTACTACGCAAGAATCGAAAGAACGATCTAAGCGTGTTGATCTTTTGCAGTTACTGAGAAAGGCGAAGGAAGTTGTGGAAGCTGATACAAATTTTGAACAGAAACTGGTATCGATTTTCAAACTGCTTGTCAATGAGTGCAGGAAGATGGTAATGGACATGTTGAAAGATGGAGGGTGGGTGAAATGCTTAATGGAATATTTTATCAATGGATAAAACAACAATAGTAGATTTTACAACAAGTGCACAAAACGAACCATTTTTGTCCGAGACTTTTAGCAGCCCGAGCCGAAGGCGAGGGCTGATAGTAATGTCGAGGATAAAAATGGTTTTGTGGACGAGTTATAAACTCTGCTTTTCACTTCGATTGCGAGAATTCAACAATAATTTGAGAAAATTCAATACGAAAAGTTCACGGCTTCTTTCCCGCTACTTTACTTTTTTTAATTTTCCTGCATAATTTTCGGGCAAAGAAAAAAAATATACAGCCTATTCTTAAATTATTTTGGAATAATGTTTTTTTTTTGTGGTAAACACGTTTTGATATTTAGTTTCTTTTTCGTATTATCTTATTATAAATCAAAAATGCAAATAGGGATGGAAATATTATAAATTAGCAAGTTTTATCCATGTACAATTAATTGTTTTTGGCTGTATGGGCTAAATGATCACTGCCTTAGTGTAGACACATTTAAAAAGCTACTTTTATGCACAAGAGCATAAAATTCAACTTTATGTCGCCTAGATCCTGCATAAAGTAGTACTTTTTCGAGCATGAGAAGTGAAAAGACTATTAGAAAATTAAACATAGTACAGTGGAATGCACAAAGTTTTCGTCCTAAACAGACTGAATTTGAACTATTTTTGGCACAGGAAAAAATCCATATCGCTATCCTGAGCGAAACTTGGTTAGAACCGGACAGTGGATTACGTATAAGTGGTTACTCAGTTTATCGACAAGACAGGGACGACTCATATGGAGGTATAGCCATTGTAATACACAATTCAGTGAAAAGTCAGGCGTGTCAATTTAATGGTATCAATACAGGTATTCAGGTCCTGAATGTTCGACTGTTGAACTGTGAAAGTATAAGAAATATCATAGCTATCTATTGTCCTTCATCAGCTGCCAATCCTGTCCACACTACTACAAATGATTGGGACTTAATTTTCTCCTTTTACCGAGAGAAGACTATCATTGCAGGAGACTTCAATGGGCATCACACTAACTGGTCTTACAAAACAAATTCCCGTGGATCTCAGATTTTTGACTCCCTCATAGACAGTAACATGATCATACTTAATGATGGTTCTCCGACGCGTATCAAATTGGTCAACGGAAGGTTGCAAAAGTCTTCTCCGGATTTGACTCTTACATCATCAGATATTGCACTTAGATTCAATTGGAAAACCACTAACGAGACTTTTGGAAGTGACCACCTGGTAATACAATTTAGTTTAGATACGAATACTCCTACTAAGTTCACAAGAAGAAGGAATTTCAAGAAAGCCGACTGGAAAGGTTATAAAGACAGCCTTCAAAACGTATTCAATGATTTACTGATGCCGGAAGATCCTCAAGTGGCTTATGACCAGTTCTTAGAAGCTATCAATGAGGCTGCGGATGAGTTTATTCCTTGTACGAAACTATGCGAAGATCCACAAAGACTAGATAAATTCAAGCCGAAACCGTATTGGAACACTGATCTGTCAGTGGCTGTTGCTAGGCGCAGGCTAGCTCTTTCTGGATTTAGAAGTAATCCCACCCCTCAGAATTTGACTAAGTTACAGCTGAGGATCTCCGAAGCGCAAAAACTTATTCGTGGTGCAAAATCTAAGTCCTGGTCTGCTTTTTGTGATAGTGTTGGTGAAGTGTCTTCTACAAGCGAGATGTGGCGTAAAATGTGATGGTTAAAGGGTCACAAATCCCCAAGAGTTCATATTGATCAAGATACAGCTAACAATCTGGTACAAAATCTTGCTCCAGACTATGTCACTCCTTGCGCTCCAGAGTTTAAATCGTATAACCAAACACTTTCCTCCGTTGTATCAATCCAGGAGTTAGAGCACGAGACTAAACCTAAAGATACAGCCCCAGGTTGTGATGGAATATCCTTCTCAATGATAAAAAATCTTCCGTTAGTTGGTAAGACCTTTTTAGCATCATTGTATAGTAGATTTCTGATCGAGGGTGTTGTACCTAACCAATGGAGAACTGTTAAGATTGTTCCCAGACCGAAAAACAACAATAATTCGCAGATCACCCCTACGGTTAGACCCATAGCACTTCTGTCTTGTCCTTGTAAAATATTCCATTCTATAGTTACACGCAGAATTGAGTGGTATGTAGAGAAGAAAGGCCTGTTTTCTGAACACATGGTAGGTTTTAGAAAATCCAGATCATGTCTAGACAACCTATCTCGTTTGGTAACTTGTATTCAAATTGGATTCTCTAAAGGTCAGGTTTCTATTGGGTGTTTTGTTGATAACTGATCAATAGATAATGCATACAATAATGTAGATATAAGGAGTTTGCTGATTACATTGGACAGGCTTGGAATAGGCTCAACGCTTTGCACATACTTGTGGGAATTTTTAAGGGAAAGACACATCAACATATTATCTACCAATGATAATGGTAAGTTTTCAAGATTTACAGGTCGAGGTCTAGCTCAGGGTGACCCTATGTCTCCTATTTTGTTTAATCTCGCTACTATATGTATTTGTCACAAAATTGTTGATGTGTCCGTCTCTCAGTATGCTGATGATTTTGTTTTATACGTGTCAGGTAAGAGTGTTATTAAGGCTACAAGTGATATTCAATTGGCTTTAAATGTGCTGTCCAACCTTGTAGAAGAATTGGGATTAGAGATATCTCATAGGAAGACTAAAGTGTGCCTGTTTAGCAGAGGATTTAATCGAAAAAATATCAATATCAAGCTAAAGGATCGTACTGTGCAATTAGTAGATAGTGTAAAATATCTAGGTCTCTGGTTGGACAGATCTCTCAGGTGGGGTAGACATATCAATGAAACTTATCAAAAAGCTTCGAAATTTTTAAATGTATTTAAAGTGTTAGCAGGATCTAACTGGGGTGTTCATCCGAAGCATTTGAGACAGCTTTATATATTTATTATTAGAAGTAGATTAGATTACAGTAGCTTCTTATTCGATAACTCTGCTAAAACCCATCTTTACAAACTTGATAAGATTCAAAACCAAGCGATGCGAGTTATTGGCGGGTTTATCAAAACTACTCCCATCCATGCTATGGAAAGCGAGCTTTGCCTACAACCTCTGCATCTTCGAAGACGATTTCTGGCTAGTAAGCTTTGGTTGAGAGCTAAATCGATGGACAGCAATTTTATTGAAAGTTTGAATGAATTTTCGTCATTGACAGAAACAGGTAGATTTTGGAGAAATAAAAAAAAAACCTATTCTGTCTCTTGTCCATAAGATATTTGCAAACATACCCATGCATTCGTCAAAGTTGTTGGAGAGACATTGTCTAGATACCTGGGTGAGCAATATTGATCTATCTAATGTTATCTTCTGTAGCATGGAGGGGATAGAAAAAGCTAAGAGAGAGATTAATTTGGCTGTCTTAAAAAAATCTTGTGCGGATCTGCTTAATATTAAGTTCAATAACTATTATAAAATATATACAGATGGTTCTAAAGATGGTGTTGGTATCGGATCGGCCTTCTTTGATGAACAATCTGGCAATCATAAGATTTATAAAATTTCGGAAAACATATCTATTATGTTCGTGGAACTGTTGGCTATTTCAGAAGCGTTAGCTTATGCTAGCAATCTCAATGTTAAGAGTTGCGTTATCCTTATAGACTCGAAGAGTGCACTACAATATGTTTGTAAATGCACATCTACTTTTCGTGGTGCCCCGATGGCATACACCATCTTAGACAGAATAAATAAGTTTAAGGAAACAAATAAATCAATAGTTCTACAATGGATTCCGTCCCATGTTGGAGTGTACGGGAATGGAGAGGCTAACAGGCTAGCTAAACTTGCTATTACTGAGGGAGACCATGCCAAAGGTGGTGTACAAAAATGGTGTACAAAGGTACACCATTTTTACGGACCTTATTCCGGCTATGAAAGTTCAATGCTCCTGCCTGTGGAAGGAGTACTTTGATGAGAGATCGTTGAGAGTTGGGATTTGGTACAAAACCATACAGTCTGAGCCTCCCCGTTTCCCATGGTTTGATGGATGTAAGATGAAAAGACAAGATATCATCATTGCTCTGAGGCTCCGCTCCGGACACATCCCACTGAATAAGTTTGGATATTTGATGCGCAAAGTCGAGTCCCCCAATTGTACAGAATGCGGTGTGGTGGAGGATGTTACTCACATTCTTATGGAGTGTGTCCGGAATGAGGCCTTTAGAGTACAACTGCTCACTTGTTTTTATGATGTAAGTTTATCAGCAGTTGGTGGTTGTAACAGCTCTCTGGCTTCCTCTTTATCCCGGGAAGCCAGAATGCTTTACAAACTTGTGAAACTTGGTTTAAAAATAGAATGTAATATCCGTTTTGTTATTGGTTAAGTTAAAGTAGTTCAAATAAGAGTGACATGGTCATATATGAAATGTACCAAACTCTTTATAAAAATAAAGATTATAAAAAAAAGAACTGCTACAATAATTATTAATGCAAATACCTACTTAAGTATTTTGTGTTTTATTTTCTTCTGTTAATTTAATGTTACTTAAATTTTAACTCTTATTGTAGCTGTAGTTATTTAATTTGTCTCCTATTTTATAACAATTCTTATTTAAAATAAATTAGAATTGAGAGGGGATGATCAGGATAATACTTTTTGCTATTATCTATGGTTTATTAATAAGGAATAAAGGTATTGTTTATGTTATGTCAGTTTGGCAATTGGAAAATTAAGGATAATAATAAATAGTAATATAGAGTATTACATGAGTAATTAGGGATTCAACACATATTCTTAGAAATGTTGTGTATTTTTATTATAACATCCTGCAAATTTATCAGCCCACAAGCATTCATCACAATTTGATCCAAGTAGCCCAAATAAAACTGTGAATAATTCTAGAAATATTCTGCGTTTACTTGACGACCCATTCTTCTCGCAGACGTTCTAGAAATTGTAAGAATAACAAATCCGGGTTATCAATGATGTTTGCACACGATGGGATGAAACACTATTTGGTTCCCATTAATAAAAACAATTAGATTTTAAAAAATCTAATTGTTTTTCATAATTTAAAAATTATATCATAATAATAATCACTAATTTCATTTTAGTCAGGTTAGGACTGACGTGATTGACGTAATGTTTGTTTGACAGTCGACTTCACTCATATACTTGGCACTCTTTGGTTGACTCGCTCGAATAAATTTCATTGCCTACCACAAAAAAAAAGTGACACACTTTTTTTTGTGGTAGGCAAATAAATTTATGCCATTACGTCTCTTGGTGACGTCAGGTTTACTTTTGGCGGGTAAAAATTTTGCTTAGTTTTTAAAGACGCAATGAATAAAACCCAAAAATATTTAAATTAGTATCTTAAAATGGTCTATAAATTCAAAAATAATATATATCAGAAAAATGCATGGCCCATTATGCCCTCTTACCTGAATCGCTTTTCGAAGATTACCAGACTCGAATCTCGATTCAAACGTGAGTTTAGTTGGAAAAGTGTTGTTGACCTTCATTAATTCCGCTTCATCGTTATTGGTCAAGAATGATGTCTCTGCGCTGGAACTGGAATAAATATGGCATAAAGTGTGATGGCAATATAGAGCCAGGTGTAGGAAAGGACCGATGTGAAACAGAAAAATCTCCAAAAGAGCCAGAATCGTCAAAGACGTAGGATGTATGAGCATGCAGATAACATTTACGTACAAGTCAGAACAGAACCTGCAATTTAGTTACCTTTTCTGAGGAGTGTTGTCACTACAGCTTGCATTATTGCAAAGTTGATCCAAGTCGTAGACAACTTCATTGGTGTAAGCTTCCGGGTTGATGGCGCGGTCCACACATGATAGAAGCTTTGTTCTGGAAAAACACAAGCCCAGTTAATACAAACTCTGTTTTGGAATAATCACGTTGCTCAGGTTAAGCAAATTTAAAGAAAATATAGTTGTGGTATAAACCCAAGATCGGTTTACGAAGGTGATGTCACCGTGAAACATAATGAAAACTAAATCAGACCATTGGTTTTAGAACTCGAACTAAATCAAACAGATACACAAATAAACCACACAGATACACAAATTAACCACACCCACCATAACACCCAGACCAGGAATAATACAACATGTACTTGTTTTGCTGTGACTTTGGCGTACGATGGTAAAAAATGAACAGGCTAGTGACCTGCAAGCGATCCTCTCCATCTTATTCAAAGGCTCTGGCTGGTTCTGGCTCTGCCCGCCCATCATATCGGGGTAGGCCACCTTCACGAACGGGATCACGCTGCGCACGCGCGAGCAAATCGTCGCGTAAATCGTCGCGAACGAACTATACTTGGAGATCTCGCGGTGGATCTTCAGCATTGAACACGATGTGGTGGCTGAAAAGTGGGAAAAGATGATATTTACTATTTAGTCATAAAAAAGTTATGAGAACTTTTGCTGAAGTATTATTATTTTGGGACCATAGTAACCTAAACCATAACATTTGGTTTAGTAGTCACGATTGGAATCGGAAGCAAAATATGTTATGGGAATAGTATTTTTATAATTAGGTTTATATTTAGTCTCCATCTGCAAACCTTGAGTATCCCATCCAGCACGATACCAAACAATTGATTAAATATTCAAGCAGTTCTACTCACAAGTGCTTTCATGAACTTTGGGGTGCCCGCTAAAGAGCCCCGGTGAATTATGTCCTCCGATTCCCATGACATTCTCATAATCCGTGTTCCCGAACACTGAGGCTAGCGACAGGTTGATTGAAGTATTTCGAGTCCCTCCAGCCTGCGAGCTGAGGTAGTCATCCAAAATGGAGCCCCGGGAGTTGGAGCGGCTCTTCACTAGCTTCACCTGCTTGTTGTAAGAACCGAACTCTTTGAAGTAAATAAAATATCTGCAAAAAAAGACACGCTGTGAATCGCTTGGTGTCCTAATAGTTGATTGGTTAGCTATGTAATTTAATGTCTTAATATCACTGCTGTCATATATGCATGTCGATGGGCTAATTAAAAATATAATTGGTTTTACCTTTTCAAGTCTTCTATATCTCTCTCATTGGAATTGTTCCACATTGAACTCTGAAAGCTTTCGCCACTTTTTGAGACTATTTTTTTCCTCTCTATCTCTAAACTGGTAGTATTTTCCTGTCTGTCACTGTCATCAAAGGGATCGATATCAGGGAACTCATCGATGCCGTCGAGATCGACTTCGCCTTCGTCATCACTAATGTCAGACAGGTTTGTGTCCGAATTAGGAGCATCTTCATCATCGTTGCATGGCCATAACGCATTGGTTCCTAGAAGAACATAAGTTTATTTTGAAGACCCATTTCAATATGAACGCTGCATAATAATAGCATTTGACATCTTGATTATGATATAGTAATAAGTTGATCTACTATACTATTGTGATTTCATAAATATTTGGAGCGAGTAGTCGGTTTAATAGTTGAACAAGCACACTGATGATATTATTCAAATTATTTTAAAAGATTGCAAAAGTATCACTATCTAGCTAATTTTTAATTCTGAAAATGGTTGACACAAACGGATTACCTTTCAATAAAATATTGAGATTGAATGTAGCTGGACTGGAAGCTGACACAGGCAGAGTCTGGTGTTTCAAGCACAGTGTGATGACTGAACACACTCTTGCAAGCAAACCGTCGTACTCAGGCTCATCAGGGCACTGAGAGCAGAACCGGTGCAGAGTCTGTACGTGTTTCTTTATACACAGGGCCCGACGACCGGTCTCTGGAAGTTGTACAGGTCTTGTAGTCGAAGGAATGAGAATACAAGAGATAAAGCTAGACTTACAGTTGTACTAATTTTGTGTGAATATAATTCGTAAAACATGCGAGCTACTTATTGCCTTTGATTAATAAAGGAGGTTACAAAGACGTCGTTTATTAGTCATCAATCGATATGTCAGAAACTGGATGAAAGGCTGCAATAGGAATCAGAAGCAGAGTAAAGTACCTATACGTACTTATATTACAAAGGTGCTGTAACGTCTGCAGGACGTGTGCGCAAATCTTGAGTTTCATGCGCCCCTCGTACCGATCCCATCTGTCGAACACCCTGAGCAGTGTGCCACAGAGACCTGTCTTCACGATCTGCATGCAGCACACCTCTGTGTGAGTGTACGTACGTGAGACACAACTGGCATACACAGGGAACATGCAGATACAGATTGAAACTGGTTAAAGGGCATGATACAAGAATACGAAAAATTTCGGCTATATTTATAGACATTTTGGCTTCTTTGGTAGCCTTACTCTTGCACCGCTAACTCAGAGAAGTACATTTTCATTTACGAGTTAGCTAACAATTTGCATTACAAATTTGCAAAGGCACTTGTCATCCATCATATTATATTTTCCATATTTAGACATTGGACTGAACAGATGTCATGTAACGATAGCAAAATCTTCTTGTACCATGACAAACATAAGGATCAAGAAACATTGCGTAACAGAGTAGGTGTGTGACAAATTGTAACATTTCGTGTTTAAACACGTGGGTGGATTCGCTGACATTCATTTCAATTCAATTGCGTCGTGTACTATCTAATGCAATGCTTTTGATTGATAGCTAAAACAAAAACAAGTCATTATATCTCTATTAATGCTTTATAAATTTACGTAAAATGACATTTCTTCGGGTAATATTAGCACAAATGTGTAGTTAATAGTCACGTTACTAATGTCAGGTGTAATTGTGGATGCGACAGGCTTCCGTGCCTTTTCACCTGTAGGTAAAACGAGCCTCTAAGGAATATCTGCTAATGTTTTTGGTGGCTCCTGTATGTAGTAGGTACCTAAGAAGACGAATACATAATGGACTCAACTGTTTTTGCTGAAGTAGTCGATGGCATCCAGACATAGTCGAAGTCGGGCAGTAGGGATGAATCCCAAACTTACGAGGACACGTTCATAGGTGCTGACGATGCCATCTCGAATGAGGATAGCGGTTGTCTGAGCTGGAATCAATAGATTCATAGTTTTAAAGAAGAGTGTACGAAACGGAATATGCGCATAATTAAATTCTCAGTTGAGGTGATAAAGGCAAATGAAATGCTTTTGTGTATGTGCATCCCTGAATGCTGCACTGGAAAATGCGCCAGAAATACGCCAAAGTAATGACGCATTAAAGATGTGGTGTTGGCGGAAAATGTTGAGAGCTTACTGGACAGACTTCAAGACCAATGAGTACATTCTCCAGGAATTTAAAAATTACAACTCGTCTCTCTGACACAGCCGAAACCGAATGCTGAACTTCCTTGTTCATGTATTTGGAGAAGCAAATAATGAAGGGAAAAATAGAAGGAGCGAGAACAAGGGGGAGGCCACCTGCACTCTCGTGTAGTCTCACACGCAGGAATACCTGCAGGTTGGTCTGCACGAGGCAACACACGCAGCCCAGGACAGAACAAAATTGAGATCCCTTGTCATTAAGTAAACTTTTGGTCATTACAGAGCTTAACATAATCATCGCCATGGGGCCCATCTGGCGGAAAATTACCGCTCAGTTACAATGACGAAACGACGACGGTCAACTTTAATTACCTTTTATCTGACGTTTTTGTATTCCTTTCTCTTTGGTATATAACTAACTATACGAACTTCAAGCCGCCTTTACAGTCAATGATAAGTGAGCTGTCTATTGCGGAAGATGGCGGAGTTCTAAATCAAAATTATATAAAAAATATTATTTGTGCATTTTCTTCCGTTAATTTTTCTGACACACACTTTAATAAATATTCGGAGAAAAATCCAACAAATAAGATATAATTAAAATCGGTCCAGCCGTTCTTGATAAGTGGTGTAATGTAACTAACCTGACTTTGTTTTATGTATTTAGATTTATATGACTAGCAATAACCTTCATTTATACCATTAAATGCTTAAAAATATTCTCCAAACGCTAAATAATGGATACCTAAGTTGACCGTCGCTGTCGCGTCATTGTCACTAAGCGGTCATTGTGGTAGTAGAATTGGCCCCAGGTCCAAAGAAAACTTAGGGTTTTTTGATAACTTATGTAAACAACAGAGATCGTGTACGTATCGCATTCAGGCAGAATCTCCGTAAATTTATCTCTTATTTGAAACGCAACTTTTTTGAGTTTCTCTTTTCACCGAAAAGTAACGAATCTACTGTCGTTATTGTTATTCAAATAATAATAGTTTGTTGGTCACTTACGGTTTTTGGACAGCTGTTTCATGATAACCAACAAAGGGAATATGAGCTTGTTGTCAGTGAAATGTCCCTTCAGTATTAGATGGATTATTCTCACGCATCCCATCATTCTCACTTTCATCGCAAACTTTGGATCTGAAAGTAATTTACTTAGTTATATTTAGGTTTCATTAAAAAATCACGTCGCTTGATATATTTTTTACTTGATATGAAAAACAGCAAAATACACGTGCCTTTGTAGTTTTTCAGAATAATTTATTATTCGAAATCTAACATCAATATTCATATAACATTACACTATACGTACACATAGATACAAGGAAAGCTAGGAAAACATTAAGCCGGGTACTCATTAGCGAGCTGCAACTGTAACCGAGCAGATTCAGTTACCAGGTCCTAGTGTGTACGGCTTCGAGCAACACGGACTTCCTTATTGAAAAAATTCCATGGTGCTCGAAGGAGTACGGCATTAAGAAAAGCTTCGAATATCGGCTTCCTGCGAGCACCCTCGTAGCAAGCCGATGTTCGAAGCTTTTCTTACGCGGCACGCGAATTACGTACACACTATGTTTTTTTTTGTTATGGTTCGTGTAATGGTTACACCCATGGCTCGCTAATAAGTATCCGACTTTGTTTCAAAATATACGAACAAGACTGGCACTCTCTTCGATCTTGACTATTATTGATCTACCTACTTTTAATATAGGTGTAATACAATTAATTTCGCAGTCTGACCTCCTGTCGCCAGCGGCGCAAAGATCCAAATTAGATCTTGCATTATAATTTCCGTGCCAGAGTGTCGATCGCGCTTGTCATGCATAGTTTGTAACAGCTTACGGCAGACCGTTTGGGTGCCCTTCATGTCGATGAAGTCTTGTGCGCATACTTGCCGGGCCAGGTTGTTGACTGAAATCATATGGGGCGTGTCAGGGTACTACCAACCTTTCGGTGCAACGGCCGCGAGGATCCATACTAGGTCGTGGACCATCAGTTCGGTTGTAACATTTCCGTCGCGTTTGCTGTGCGTTGTATTTAATACCCGTAAGACCACCTGCGCTCCGTTCATGAGACTGAAGTTTAGTATGCATGCCTGCCTCGGGAGGCTGCTCACTGAAATCGTCCACATCGGAAATTTCGATTAGTGTCTCAGTTATGGCCAAGGATAGGACCGGTATTGAAGGTTTGTGAGGACGTTTCAAACGTTGTTATTATAACTATATAATTTATTATTTACAAATGATGTTATTTGTGGCAATTAAGATTATGACGTCTGCCTGTCATGTTATTATGTTTCCTGGTTCCCACGATACAGTAGGGTACCCTAAAGTCGGGCGAAAAGCAATATATGTTCCTGTACATAATGTTTATGCCTGATAACCTATAGGTTATTTTACCTATACATTAATTTGGTAGTCATCAATCATGCTATTACAATCTGCCAAATTCAATGCCAGATCTATAGAATGAAATGCCAAGTTATCAAGTGCTATAAAAGTCCATTGCCATAACGAGTACATGAAAGTAAGTATGTTATGTACATTGTGTACGTAAATGTCAGTAGTCGAGGTACACCGTAGAAAGGGCAGGTGTGATATAATTACTTCACAAATTAAGGGCGCCGTTAAGCCTCCTTTGGATGATATCAATCAATCTTCTGTGCATATAAGGAAAGTGCGAGGTTAAGATAAGAGATCTGGAGAGAATGCGAATTAAAGTCACATCGTGTTAATTAATATTGGGAAATTCCAAGGAAATTCCAGTGAAATGGAACCTAAAGTCTACGAATATTTTGTCATAGGCAATCCTTTGTGCAATTTTTTCTGTGGAACACAAACATAAGTAGATGATAAGTCGATGCATCAACCCCGTAAAGTTCTTCGGAAATGATCTCGCGATGTTTGTCAAAGAAAAAGGCCTTTGGATTTGTTATAAGCTAAGTGCATGCTTTGTTTAGCTACTCTAACACGTTGTAGGAAGCTGTAGTTTTAATCAAGCCCATAATTGCGTCACACTCGACGTACCCTTTTTGGGACCCGGCGATTTGTTTTCCTTTCCCGTTCCTGTCTTTTTTGTTTCCTTTTTCCTGGCCCCATTGTTTTCGTTTGGTTCTAATTACAAAAAAACGTTATAATAATACTGCTTGATTTTACATTTCTGGGCCTGTTCAGCTTAACATACGTTTACGGATTAAGGGATGTAGAATGTAATTAGATAAAATATGAGTACTTCAATGCATTCTGACCTGACTTACCGGTGTATTTCCTCCCTTTTCCCTGCTTCAAGCAGAGGGTTTCCCTCAGAATAGACGCTATGTAGCTGGATGTGACTGTGTCTCTAGATGTCTGTAAAACATGTTTTACAAATATCAGAGATAGACTATGAACGATATGTCACATTTATTCGATTACGTTGTTTCTACGCCATCGCATATCATAAAAAATATCCAAATGTAGCTTTCATTTTTATGAATGACTTAAAAAAGTTTACCGCGTGTTTTTATATGATAAGCTAAAGTGGGGAAATAACTGAAGATATAGAGGGAGAGTAAACGAAATATAAAACATACTTCAAATAGAGCTAAGAGCATTTGTAGAGCTCCAGACTGCTTGCACCACAATTTCTCCAGCGTACTTAGCCGGACACGTTTATCTGTGAATAAAAAAAGAAAAGCTGGCTTTACGATAATAAATATAGTTTTCATCTATGTAATGGATATCGAGGTATCATATTGAAGACAAACTGCCCGTTCGAGATCAAAAAAGACTCTCTCGTTGCCGATAAGTTTTACATTCCAAAAATAAACCACTATTATTAAGCAACTATATTGACGGGGTGGCCTCGGGTGCTGGGTGCGTCTACAGTACGTATCCCTTCCTCAACACTCCTTTGTTTATCGGACCACAAATAATACAAGTTGAATTTAAAACTAGAGCGTATTTCAGGTTTCCGCTGAGGCCGTCTAGTGGTCTTTGTATTCACTCACGGCGGCCGTTCTCGTTTGATATGCACTCTAAAATCAAGCGATATGTGAGTACTTGCAGCCGAGTAGAACTCAAGCTATCTAGTACCCGTGTAATGCCAGCGGGTAATGGGTACCAAATTCGGTCGGTGAGTTGAGTACCCGTTAAGTCTTTTGGCTTGGTTTCCTATCAGTAGGATGACAAATATTTCAGCAATGCCTATTCGCATTTAATTAATTATTACAAGCTCACACATGTTGTAACAACTGACTAAACAATGTAGATGCTTGACTACTTTGTATAATAATTTCTGGCAACAACTCGCCACAACATAAAATGAATCTTATTAATTTCGACGACGTGACAATCACCTGCTAACACACTATGACATGCGAGCGTGCTTCTGCATCGGATAACATTAGCAGAAATAGGAACCAACATTTACCAAATCGAAAAACATATAAGTGCTTAGAATGAGTTTAGCAAATGAAACAGCATTTACTATTTTATTTATACTCTACACAAATTCAAATATATCATCAACCTTGACTCGCCTTTCATCATGCTTAGCCAAAGATCAAACCATGTGACAAAACAGGACGATTGTCTTGTCAAAAAATCTCTAGCCATTAATTTATAGAATCGGTTTTATGTATGATTGAAAGCGCCGCTCTCAATTCACTTGACATTTCGCCATGTAGAATGCCATTGGCAATCACGGAAGCGCAGGCAAGTAAATTAGTCCAAGTACACAGTTGTTTATGTGTCATCGGATAGTGGGTTGCCTAGTGTGGGGTTATAGTGGCAATGACAGACCGTCTCGGCCGCCCGTGTCTGGGAGCGTCTCATCTGGCAATGCGCCAGGGGACTCTTTTATGAACTGGAGTTTCGCGACAGCTGTGATGGACTGTTCGGGTTCAGTCGAGTACTAGGACCTATCTTATTCATTGGGAGAACTGCCCGGTTCACTGTTTCCTTGCATAATATGAAATATTATAATATTGTTTGAGATAATTCCTTTTAACCGAAATTTTGTAAAACCTAATAATCCATAAATAACATTACGCCTAAATTTCAAAGTCATAAAAGTAGGAAGCATACCCATTACAATGCCTACAGTTATACATGAACATAAAATAAATAAAATAAATAAATAAAATATATAACAACAATTTCCCTTCGTTACCCGTTGTTACTAGGTGCCAGTAGTAACACGGGCATTTTTGCCCGTGTTACCGATAGCTGCTCTAGTAGTACACAAGACATTTATTATTCCCTTAATATAACTGGCCATATTATCAAGGCTGCAATTTTTTCCTTTTTCCAAACTCATTGACATTTATGCCATAACTACTAGGTGCCCGCGGCTGCGCTCGCGCAAACTCGTCTAAAATGGCCAGTCCATAAAAACATTAATTCCTCCCCCCTCCAAATTACATTAAATTACATAGCGTCACACCTTTTCCCATACGGGTTGGCAGAGGCACAAATATGACCACTTTGAGCCAGTTATTCAATATTCCATATTGCGTGACAGGGCAATCACCGCAGCTATGGAGGAAGGTTTCTTCACGATGTTTTCCATCACCGTTAGAACGTCCGTATAATCTACTTAAGTTAAATTGATTATCTCATTGGTACATGGTCAGGTATCGAAACCGCATCTCCTGTATGAGAAGCAAGCGTGAAACCCATTAGACCACGGAGCTCTTTAACCCCTTCAGATAGTACTGCAATATGTTCGTTCAACTTATGATTTCGTCAGCATACAGTAAATGTTAGATTTAAACTAAATAGAAAAGTCATTAAAGTAACTATTTTTTTATATTATAATAAAAATTAAGTTATTATTATTTCCGTAACAAAAAGATAATGAATTCAACACAAATACTACTCAGATATAACACTAAACCCACAATAGATAAATAAACAAAATTGCCTTTCCATCAAACATGATATCAGCGAAGTTTTTCAAGTAACCAACTGACATTTCATTATTTATTCATGACATATGCCATCATTTTTAATATCACATTTCCTTCTCTTCTTTTTTTTTGTTAGGAGTCATAAAAGTGATGTATAGTGACAAAAAACCCTATCACACAATGCGTTTTTTGGCCTTGCATTTAGAAATATCTAACAATTTTGCTATTCAATAGTCAATAGTCAAAGTACTTTATTGCTGTAGATATTTACATATACTTAGCAAACGTCATTTTTGCCTCTTCTCTACATTGGACCACTGTGGGAGAAGAAGGGCGTAGAAACTCCCACAGATTGATTTTTAGATCTCTTTTAAAAATAGGTTGTGCTTAACTAATACAAATATGAAAAATTTAATTGTTATGATTAATAAGCAGAATAAATAATTACAAAACTATTAACAGCAAGGTCTGTGTTGAGCCAGATTAACCCCATACAGTCCTGTCATTTAAGTAATCTTGAACATTGTAATATCCCTTTTTCGACAAAGTCGCTTTAACATGCTTTTTAAATTGCTCAAATGGCAATTTCAAAATCTCCAGAGGTATCTTATTGTAGTAGAGAATGCACTGACCCTTGAAAGAATTGCTAACCTTCGCGAGTCTAAAACGGGGCGCACATAGTCTGTGATTATTTCTTAGGTTAACATTACAGCTGTCGCTAAGTTTGGAAAATGTTGTAAGGTTCTTGCGTACATACATTATATTTTCGAAAATAAATTGACTAGCTACTGTTAGTATGTCAATTTCTTTAAAAAGCTCTCTTAAGGAGTCTGTTCGTTTTAAATTATAAATTGCTCGAATAGCTCTTTTCTGTAAAATAAAAATAGTTTGAATATCCGCTGCTTTCCCCCACAACAAGATACCATAGGACATCACACTATGAAAGTAACTAAAATATACTAGCCTAGATGTAGCCACATCCGTGCTTTGTCTGAACATTTTATTATTCTCAACATATATCGATGCCAGTGCCATAAAATGGGTATTAACCCATTATTGTTGGTTTATGGCACTGGCGTCAATGTATGTGGAGAAGAGAAAAATTGTTGTTGTGCCATTAGGCTGCAATCTCGAAGTCACAGTGAAATAATTTTGGACGATATTGTGGTATTTGGGACTTGAATCATCTGGAACATAAGTTCATATATAGATTGCTTTTTATCTTTTTATTTTAAGACGAAATATTAACGGCTTTGTTTTTGTTGTCTCCGTTGAATTTCCTATATCTTCGTAAATACTATGAAGCTGTGTGTTTAAAGGGTGATTTAAACGTTGCATTTCTAAAAGATTCAGTTATATCTTCAATTTATTTTCTTGTTTCTTGAATGCAAAAGAGCAATATACGGACGCCTTCATAATAGTAATGTGCCAAGATTATATGATAAAGCTGCGCTGGCACGTTAAATATGTACAAACGGTGCATATTTATTTATTTATTTATTTCTTCAGGAAAAAAACATCTACATATATATTACAGCTTAGTAAATACAAGTAATTTTTACATGGAGCCATTGAAGTTTCCGCCAATAATGAACTTCTTCAACTTTTACGTAAATTGTTTTCTACATTTGGACATCTATTGTGCTTATCATAAAGCTGTCCACTAGAAAACGATAGTAAAGTGACTAGATCTATACCATCAAGGGATGATGATGATCACAACAGACCGTCTAAATTCATCTCCATATGAAGCAGAGACTTTATTAAAAAATAACACTAGCGTCAGTAATGTATATTTAAAATTTCATCATGTATATCCCCAGGACATTGTCAAAACGTTTAAATGACTTAACTTAAAAAATACGGAAGACCTGTGGGGTATATCAGTCAAAGTCATTGGTTCAGTAATTCTAGTTATAGCCCCACACTTAGCTTATATATTCAATAAATGTGTTGACGATGGGGCTTTTCCAGACCTCATAAAACACAGTAAACTGATACCTCTGTTCAAGTCAGGAGATAAGGGCGATCCTTCAAATTTCAGACCAATATCTGTTCTTCCAACACTAAGTAAAATATTTGAAAAGATTATACTCAATCAAATGCTCTCACACTTCAACCGTACAAAACAACTCCACGCTAATCAATATGGTTTCACTAGGGGTAAATCGACTACGGATTACCCTTATATCTCATATTTATTCTGCATGGGAGGCCGCACAGGATGCTATCGGAGTTTTTTGTGTCCTGTCGAAGGCGTTTGATTGTGTTGATCATAATACGCTATTAATTAAATTAAATCATTACGGAGTTAGAAATAAAGCGTTGGATCTACTAAGATCATACCTAAGCAATAGAATTCAAAAGGCAGAAGTTAACGGCGTAAAATCTGATGGATCGGGTGTTAAAATTGGCGTTCTACAATGGTCCATATTAGGCCCTTTCTTATTCCTGGTATATATTAATGATCTGCCTTTCATGGTGGAGAAATTAACTGACATAGTGTTGTTTTCTGATGATACTTCAATGGTCTTCAAAATTGAAAGACAAAAAGGAGATTTTGATGATGTTAATGGTGTATTGTCTTTAACCTTGAATTGGTTCACAGTTAATAATTTGTTGTTAAACGCTGGTAAAACCAAGTGTATCAAATTCTCACTTCCAAATGTCAGGCAAGTTGAGACCAGTTTAGTGTTAGACAACAGCACGTTAGAATTAGTAATACGAAGTTTCTTGGAATAACCATTGATAGCAAATTGCAGTGGGGACCCCACATAGATAAATTTGCTGATAAATTAAGTTCTGCGGCTTACGCTGTTAGGAACATCAGACAAAGCACGGATGTGGCTACATCTAGGCTAGTATATTTTAGTTACTTTCATAGTGTGATGTCCTATGGTATCTTGTTGTGGGGGAAAGCAGCGGATATTCAAACTATTTTTATTTTACAGAAAAGAGCTATTCGAGCAATTTATAATTTAAAACGAACAGACTCCTTAAGAGAGCTTTTTAAAGAAATTGACATACTAACAGTAGCTAGTCAATTTATTTTCGAAAATATAATGTATGTACGCAAGAACCTTACAACATTTTCCAAACTTAGCGATAGCTGTAATGTTAACCTAAGAAATAATCACAGACTATGTGCGCCCCTTTTAAGACTCGCGAAGGTTAGCAATTCTTTCAAGGGTCAGTGCATTCTCTACTACAATAAGATACCTCTGGAGATTTTGAAATTGCCATTTGAGCAATTTAAAAAGCATGTTAAAGCGACTTTGTCGAAAAAGGGATATTACAATGTTCAAGATTACTTAAATGACAGGACTGTATGGGGTTAATCTGGCTCAACACAGACCTTGCTGTTAATAATTTTGTAATTATTTATTCCTGCTTATTAATCATAACAATTAAATTTTTCATAGTTGTATTAGTTGCACAACCTATTTTTAAAAGAGATCTAAAAATCAATCTGTGGGAGTTTCTACGCCCTTCTTCTCCCACAGTGGTCCAATGTAGAGAAGAGGCAAAAAATGACGTTTGCTAAGTATATGTAAATATCTACAGTAATAAAGTACTTTGACTTTGACTTTGAGGTCACTGGATGAGATTGGCACAAAACCGTGAGGATTGGTGCTAAAGCAAAGAGGCTTGTGACCAGCAGTGGGTGGATGTTGACTGAGCATGTTTATGATGATGATGAGGGACCGATCCAGCTAACTAATGAAACACGGCCCCGGGCCCCTTATTACATTTAAAGGGTTAACTCGGTGTGAAATTGATAAAAGTAATCAGCAGCTTTTAATTGGTTTCACGCGACGGCAGTACATATCATAGACTTAATTATGAGACAGACTTTAAATAAATACAATGTAGATGCGTTTCGCGTTCCTGTAAAATAGTAATAAAATAATTGAAAGCGTCAAAATAATATATCAAAAAATTGTATTTAAGGTGACTTTTAAAATGATTATTATTATTTATTCTTAATTATTATCATTTCAAATTTGTACAACATTACAGTTCGCTGTACAGATTACCAATTTCAATCACGTCAATAAACACATTTGGTAGATTCGGATTATTTCCAACCAGGAGCTGCCATGGAAAATTATAGCCGTATCATCAGCGTAGCCATCTTACCGTTTTAAAGGGAAATGTCAAAAATCTCATTAATATAGGCCAAATGATACGGGTTAAATGTCGCTTAGAAGGTTGTCAATCCTGATGCATTGGGTTATAATTGTCAAGTAACTGGTAAACTAATCCAAGGTAGTCCCACGAACACCAAATGCTCCGAGTTTTTTCAGCAGGAGACGAATCAAAACTGTGTCGAATGCCTTTGCTAGATCAAGAAAGACACCGACACATTTCCGACCGCTATCCAGGTGGGAAACAATCGAGTCTGTCAAGGGCCAAACTGCATCCTCTGTCGATTTCCTCTGGCGAAACCTAAGCTTTGATGCAGACAACATATTGTTAATTTTTAGAAATTTAACCAATCTCTTGCTTATGATACGCTCTAAGAGTTAAGAAAAAGGTCCCAAAATAGAGATAGGGCGATAATTACTTGGGTTATCCTAGTTACCACCCTTATGACTAGGTGCAACTATGGCAGTCTTCCAGGCATGAGGATAAACCTTGAACGACTTCAAAATCTCGCAATCCCGTTAATCTTTAGGCTGAGCAAATGTGACCATGATCACGGCATCGCACGGAGAAGTGGCTGCCAATCCGTCTTCACCGGGATTTTCACATCCTCAATTTCCTTAACAGGGCCATTTCATTGCCGTGGTACAGTCACATAACCACACAGCTGTACGTACTGTTAATTGCCTATCTATGTTTGTGAAAAGTGCTGTCTATAAAATTTTATTTTTGTTGTAATTATTGTATGTGCGTGTACCATGTCACCTGAATAAACGATTTATCTATCTATCTATCTATCTATCTAACAACATTCTACGGAATCCACGCTATTCAAACTCTTCTCTTATGTCGCGGCTTTTGTTTTATTTAAAATGTTTTCCATTGTTGCCGTGGCCTGCTCGATTTTCGAAAAAGTGTATTCCACGAAGTTAGACTATGAACATAATAACAGGAAACATGAGAAGTGAAAAATGTCATCATTAACCAGCGGGTTATAATGAAATTCAGTACAACATTACGAACCGGCTAAAGCCAGGGGCTTATAATGACTTGCCTTATGTGAGGTTTGCATGATATTTGATGTGGCATTGTCGAGCGGGTGGTGTGAATTATTATTAAGCCACTAAAAGTTATGACAAATTCATAATGCGAATAAAAATTAGGACACGATGCGATGATGCTAAAGATCAAAGGAATGTTAAGAGTTAATCCAGTTAATAACGGATATCAATGGATAAAGCCTGCTATAATAGTAAATACAGCTCCTGATACGGAACTGCCTAGGGCGCCAGTAATCACATTTTAAAGGTACCATAAGGTTGGAAATGGTGTATTACATGGTGCAAAATTGATAAATATAAATAATGTTGGCTATACAATCCAGCGTCATTACCTGACTCAGGAGGGTCGATGATATCATCAAAAAATTGAGGGGAAGCCCCGGATTAGTTGAAGATCAAATAGAGAAAGCAGAGGCACAGTATCTGAAGAACCAAAAACTATATGGCGCTGTTTTATATTTCAAGAACTCTGAATGTGTGACCCAGAACCAGAACACCACACGCGATTGTCGTCGCTCTGATGTCACTGAGACTGAGATGACGCCGACACCGAATATAATCGCGACTCTAGTGAAAGTACAAACGCAGTACACGATCGTATTTCTAGACAGCAGCTTGCTTAGCTACTGATCGATATGAGTGTTGTTCTGCGTAGATGCTATTTACTAACTGACTGAATAGGTATAGCATGCTAGACTGCAGTATGCTGGTAGTTATGGGCAGTTAAGATATGTATTGTATCTCTATAATAATGATACCATCGTATCGGGTTAGCGTCGTATTAAAATTTTAGTTGAATCAGTCGAAAACAATTTTCGACTGATTCAACTAAAATTTCAATCTTTAGCGATCTATAGCAATTTTAGCAATTAAAGTACGGAAGAAGTCTATGTTTTGTAGTTAATTTAAATCAGAGCTTTCCTATGTTTAATATTAGAAGCCATTATTTTATGTTGTAGTACCTAGTACGAAATTGGCTCGGCTTGAAAACAAAAAAAATGCATTGGTGTTTGATACATTTTCAAACCCTCCATCATGTGAAGTATCAGTCAAATGCCATCTCAGAACAACACATGTTCTCTCGTTGCCAAGTAGGTAGGTATATACCTATATGTACCTATAGATAGTTATAGGTGATACATGCTTGTAAATATGTTATAGTCTGCAGCTGCCAAATAAACAATTACACTAAGAAAAATAAAGTGGTAAATCTAAATAAATAACTGCTAAAAGCAGCCGGGTCATTGCAAACTCCCATTGCGCTGCAAAATAACCCTCTACAAAACTTGCATCCGCACGGTCTTCACGTAAGCAAGTCCAGTTTTCGCACACTGCTCCTACTCTCATAAACCACTACAGGTACTTCAAAACTGCTTCCTGCGTAAAGCCATAGATGCCCCGTGGTACATGCGCAACGAAAATCTTCATAGTGACTTTAGACACCCTTCAGTAAAGCAAATAATTTGTCATTGAAATAACCTTGTATGAACCGACCCCAGACATAAATAAGAAACACCTCCACAAAAAGCGTCCCAAAGACGTGCTGCTAAAACACCTCTCTTACACAGAGTGGACTAAAATTCACATAAACAAATCGCACGTAGGTATCCCTACGTGATCAACCGAGACAGGAGTTAACAGGACGACCTTGTGATGTCAGAGTAAAAGAAGCTCTCAGGCGTAGTGATGCGGCGCAATCTAGCCTGCACGGTGAGTGCTTAGCGATTGTTGTACGTAGCGCAGGTGTGAGCTAGATTGCGCTTTATTGTCGCGCAGCGAAAGTAGCTATTTATTTAAGTGTATTTGCGCAGTGATCTTTTCGTACGATGTACTATTAAGCATTCTGTGGTATCGTACCTTAAAAAGAAAAAAAAGAATCGTTATAGGATCACTTCATTGTCCGACTATCCGTCTGCCCGTGTGCCAAGACCTATTTATCGGGAACGCGTGGAGGGTGCAAGTTGAAATTGATATATTACTCAAGTCGGTGGGGTGGTCCTTTAAAGCTGTGAAAAAATCAAGTTTTTAGGTTAACGCAATCAAACGATACGACCGTTTATGCTGTAAAAAAGTTGGATTTTCATAGTACTCGCAAGGGAACCAAAACATATAAGGTACTTCCCGTTGATCTAGAATCATTAAATGTCTTTATATTAAATTAAATAAAAATAAATAAATAAATAAAATAAATAAATTATAAATGTCTCAAAAGGCACAAAGCAAGGTCTTATAGCACAAATAAAGGGAAAATTCAGAAAACTGTAAATTTCTGTCTGTCTGTTATTTTTGACTAACTGTCTGTAGCACTGGTCTGCATACGCGTTTCTTGATACTGTATGCAGGCAATGCAACTTTTTCGGTCGTGATTTAGGCTTACCTATCATTCAGCCTACTATTCAAACATTCGGCCTTCAGCCTTAACGTGAGGACAGCCTTATCTTTTGGCTTGCGGTGATAGGTGGAACAAATGGTTTTCGACTGTATCGGTGCATTTAGTTGCACAGAACTGGCACCCCCCTGTAAACGTCACTCACGCGATAAAAGATAGTTGAAATACTGTATACTATAGACTTACTAAAGAATCTGTGTCTGGCTAGCCTAAAAAATATCGCAAAGCACGGCGAATAAAATAAAAAAAAATGCTTGTATGTAACACCATGTATAATGCTAGTCTATGTTACCAGCAAAGTAAAAAAAATACAGCCTTGGTTCCCATACATTTCACCGAGTATGAGTCGTCTATCTTAATCTATGGTCTGTGAACACAACCTTATCTACTTACAAGTATGTAAGGAACACTTGGTGGGCGAGTCCAACTCGCACTTGACCGTTTTTATTTCAATTACGGTTACAAGTATCGGAGTTCATCTAGTTTCAGCTATTTATCATAAATTTAGAATTAATTTTCCACTTGATTAAATTAAACCTCTTGTACTCCTCGTAATTAGATTGTGTATTATTTAAATTTAACGCCACTCTTATTTAGAAATACATTAGTCCGTTGTTGGTGTTAGCAGTAATTCAATAAATTACAGCATATTTATATAAAAAAAGCTGTAATTAGTTATTTTAATAAGTCTCGATTATGTGTAACCGAAATATTTTTAACTAAGCCAAATTGGTACTTCGCTTATTCATATCTTTCTGCAGGATTAAATTGTCTTGTAATTTAAAGATCGTACGGAACAATTTCTTATTTGTAGAGTTTTTGTGCCAGCAACAAATTTTCGGTCTGGTGCAAATGTAGTGGGATATAGAAAGTTGTTAGGAGCAAACAATAATGTTATACCCACTTATTTATATTTTTTCATATTTGTAAATATCTACAATAATAAAGAACTTTTGATTTGATTTCAATATGTATAATTATTTTGTACCTACGATTAGCGCTAAAGCATTGATAACTTCCAATCTAAGGTCAACTAAAACGCAACATGCGGATATGAACGTCCTATGTTTGGCTCTGAGTCAACTATTGAAGCATTGATCGTTTCGCTACTAGGTAATTCGAAGCATTGCACAGCAAAACGCGGACAATTTATTATGGTTTTAATTGGTCATTTACAACCATTTGGCATTTGGCATATACCTACCATGAGTTGGACCAGGGGAAATATTAAACTAGGCAATAATCAGATGTTAACAGTACTGATACAAAGATTAGGACGTTTTTATTGACACGATGATGACATTGCAGAAATGCAGTGAAGCCAAATAAATGACAGTATGATGTCAACTAATTGTGTACGAGGTAATGTCGTAAACCTACAAGAAAAGCTTCTGTTTGAGCCTCAATCTCTACAGTCAATCAAAGACTCTCAGACTCCGTCTATAACTACAACGTGGTAGCTATTCGGCTTGAAATTTGAATTGGAAACCCAAGTATGAGACACGTAGCGGATGCTGAACATGATTGGCACAAAGTTCCGACTCTTGATGCGCGCACGCGTCGCCGTCATATCACCTAGTCCAATGTCAAGGCTGGCAAATTTATAGACTTCAACTAGCGCCACCGAAATAGACTGCGACTCGTGTAAACTAATTAAACGATGTGCCTAATCCGTCAACTATCGAAGGCCGATTAGTTTACCGTGCAAACGACCGCCTAGGGCCAATTTAACAGATCGCATTTGTTATCGGTCAGTCTTAGCTTTATAGTGACTTGAACTGCTTAAAAACATCGATTAAATTGAATGAATCGATATGGACCACTTAATTGAATTGAATGCAGCTATCATTGCATTCAATTATTTTTGAAAGATCGATGGATCGTTTTTTTGGGTAACATCCCTAGTGTGTTTAAAAGGTTCACCGACCCTTTTAACGATGTTCAGATTTTTTTATTATGATAAGAATGGCTCATTCGTCAAAGTAAATTGTAAAATTGTCTTCTTTTGCCACTATTACATTATAGTTTGTGTATTTTAACTGAAACTAGTTAAGAAATTGTGCAGAAAGAAATTTTAGCTATGAAAAAATAAATAATATTTTATGCTGTCCGTTAAAAGGTTACGTTGTTTATTTTTGACGAAATGTCGAATGTGATCTATTAACGTGCTAATCTTTAATGCACAACATTTTAAAGAGTTACTCACTCACCCAAAAACGATCTCAAAATCTGGTTTCCATAGTCGTAACGTGAGATTATGGCGACTAAACCAGAATAAAAAAACATGTTGATGTAACATTTACGTCAAAAGATTAGGAGCAAGGAGATTTATCTGTTGGCCTCAGCTGTTACTTTCAGTATTGTGAGTAAATTAGTTTTGTGTCACAATGGAGTATATATATATATATATATATATATATATATATATATATTCCATTCAGTGATATTGTTGAAGGTCTCAATAACTTTATCACACTAAGGACACGTGTACACGCTAAGAAAAGTTGCTATACAAGAATCAATCTCTATCTCTCTCTCGTTTCTACGCAGGAATTCTTGCATACTGATAACTCTTAAACATATATCTAATACATTGTCTGCAACAGACACGAAATGCTTCCGAAAAAATGGAATAAGAACGCTGGCTCCAATACATTTTGTATGGAATTCAGCGTTCATTACGGAACCTGGCGAATTCATTCTTGCATAGACCCGGCGACTTTTCTTAGCGTTTACAAGCGCCTTAACAGTTGTGTAACGTTTTCCCGTAGAATTGTATCTCTAACAGAATAGATGTCATGTCGCTATCTCACGGCAAATATTATTTACCCGACTGCAGCGAAGCGGAAAAAAGGAGGGTTATGTATGAGGTATGTCTGTTTCTGTGTCCCCTCGTATCTACTCAACGAATCGACCGATTTTGATGAACGGTACGTCGTTAGATTCGTCTTGATGACGCGTGTATCACTGAGTACAAAATTAAAATAAAATGGCGTATTTTCTACGCATTAATGTGCGATCAAAAACACTTTTTTCAAACCCGCGGGTAAAAAATAAAGGGCTTTAAAATGCGAGTACGGAAATATTGACTAATCTTGCACAAACTGAGAATATAACACCTTAGTTTGAAACTAAACATTAACAGATTTTTCGTGATTTTACCAAATAGCAGGAAATAAATGACATAATAAAAAAAGACCTAAAAAAACGCTTTACCTGTAATTCTTGTATCATGTCATGCCCATGTCGCGTTCCACTTCTGTTAGCATATTACGTTTAATTTTTGTTTTTTTAACAAGACTTTATTTTCTTTCCCCAAGCTTTTAAAAATAATTGAAAAGCTTACGCAAATCCCTAGTAATTAAATTGATAAATTGAGGAAATACGACCTAAAAACCATTAACGTTATACCTAGCTGGTACGCCAGCTGCCGTTGTTCTTTGAATCAATGAATTCACTGTCACTGAAAACCCATTGTCATTGAGAAATTACTATTTATAAAGGCGTTAATCAGAACAATCAGAACATTTCCTTCAAACTAAATAGCTATTCAATTCATGAGTCGTCCAAAAACATTTAACAAAGGACAGGGCAAGTGAGTGTTACAAAGGGTGGAAAGCACTATAAAGTATCACCTGGCGCCCTGGCACTGACGGTACGGGGTTGCCAGCAAACTAAATAAGTATAATTTCCGTTCAGGATATCGGGGCGAGGGCTAAATTAATGTCAGCACTTGCGGGAGCGGTGCCGGCTGGTTGCACCAAAAAGTCTATATACCAGGAAGTCACGCGAACCTACTGCATAGTGATGCCATTTCACGGTTTGATTGGGGGATCTTATTCGCATTTTGTGAAATAGACAGCGAGATAAACTGTAAATCAAAATTGACGAAACAACAACACCTATCTTGTTCAAAGAAAAATCATGTCTGAAATAAGATTGTTTTTTTGATAATATTTTCATCATCCAACGTTTTCAATGTCCATGAAAATGGACATGGAAAAGCCTTCAAATGTAAGCGCAACCTTCATTTAGCTGTTCTTGCGAACTTTACCCAAGTTTAGCTTCCATCTGTCCACAATATGGCCTACGATGTGATGGGTGCGCTAGAAATACCGTATTGGATGAGAACCTTGCTTAGTCACTCAGAAGGCGAATAGCCTTGCGTTATAAACTCCCCTCACGCCACTCAAAACCTGCTTACTACATTCGATTTGAGCGGCTCACTTAAACGCAAAGCTATTTTAATGTTCAATCAGCATCTAATTTCCCCCATCTATTTGTTATTCGGAGTTAATACTGAAAAATATTAGGTTAATCTAGCGGTACCATCCGGTCATCAAAATAAAACGAGTGAAAATATTCTATCGGCAATGTTTATTTGTGCATTAGATATGACATGTAATTTGTGGCACAGTATAGTACGAAAGAGTCCGAATCAAGGCCTAATTTGAACAACTCTCAAACTTTGTTAGTTATACCTACTGAAAAGAACTTGAATTTACTCATTTACAAGTTTTAAGTAAGTTATGTTCGTGTTAAGGAAGTTTTTGATTGTATGAGATAAACAAAACACGTAACCGTTTGTTAACAACTAAAGAGGGTGATGAATAGGGTTCCGTATCCAGAGAAAGACTTATCTTATCTATCATCTAATCGATTTTTTTGAAAGCCTAACCCTCCTCTAAGTTTTATTATCTGTTTATCTGTCTGCAGGTACAGGTAGGTATTCAAAATATTTGATTCTACATACCTAGGTGTTTGAAGTATGGAACACACATTTTTAGAGGAGTAGGGGACATCATTCTGAACAACTTTCACTATGAAACCCATTGAATAGTGATGATGAAAATTTTACTTAATAATAAACTGAAAACCAAGATGATTCCATTTAGCATTAAAGAAAATTGCCTCCTGATTGCGACAGCTGTTAATTAGTCTCGCCAATACGATACCTCGGAATGAAAATGAAAATAGTAAAGAAAAAAAAAAAAAAAAGATTAAGACAGGTCCAAAATCTGTTGCTATCGACATGCGGTATGTATGTATTGAGTACCGCCATGGGTGTGTGTGTATGCGTATAAGCAGAGTGAGTGCTACTTACCCAGCCCTGCGACTATATTATGTCTTGGGATCACTGTTGAAGTACTTGTTTAAGTGGACACTCGCTTACATACATACATTTGTAACGTACATCGTCGTACCTTACACCCATCTCTTATACATTTATTTTCGTCCCTTACGATTATGTTTTAAGTTGACGGTGGAGAAGTGATGCATGCAGCGACCCAGTGCAAACTAGTGCTGTGGGTACCATGAAAATTTAATAGCCTTTTATATAATAGTTACATAACTCTAAACATACTGTTAATTTACTAAACAAAACCTTGTAGTTTAGGCTAAGTTTTGCAGCAATAAACTTTATTTTATTTTATTTTATAGCTGTTTATGACCATCCAGCTTCCTAGACAAAAAGATGATTATCTTTTTGTCTCCCTGAAAATTTGGCAGAGTGGCATAAAGCAAGTGAGTTGCGCAAAGTCAACAGTGGAAATAACGAAGGTGGTAATTATCCCAGGTCTACTACCGTGAGCAAATCCGTGTCTCAATTATCACTCTTCTGTATGTTCTTAATGTTTCAGTGGGGACCGCGTCAAAAAGCGATGTTTGGAAGTTTGCCAGCCTGCATCCCATTATAAACGCGGGGCCGCATGAATTATGTTTGATTCCTATTTGTTTAACAACAAGCCATCTTCTGTTGCTATGGTATCTATTGCTGTCGCGTGTATTCTAAGTATATCTTTCTACGTGATACATACGCTTGGAGGTATCTAACTAAAAAAACAATCAAACTATGTTACTGGTGATTGATATGTGCTATTACTAGTGGCTCCGTGAGCTATACACCTCGCGAGCATCACTGGAAAATTACGTTTTTTTAATATTATTTTTATCCCCTCGCATCATACCACCGACCCCTTGATTTTTTAATAATACGACAGCATTTTCTTTCACTACCACATACAAATTTATAAATGTAGCCGCACCAATAACTTTGTGAACTACATTTTGCGATCCAAAATCCAACCTATTAACTTTTCACTAAATTATATATATAGTTAATGTGAAACTCACAGTCTTCACGAATCCAACGACATCTCATTTGTTAAAATCTGTCAGGCCGTTTGGGCTGTAGCGGATTTTATTTACATTTTTAACTCCATATCTCCGCCATTTTGAAAAATTTCCAAAATATGAATCGAGAAAAAAATACTATATAATTATGGAAAAAATCACGAGAATCAATTGAGAAACGCGGCCTGTAGAGGAGAACATCCGGACATACGAAAGCTTTTTTGTCCAATCCTGAAACGGAGACGCTTCGTCGCTTCGCCCGCTCGGTCAATTATGTGACCTTCATTTCGAACCCCATCGTTTTGAGGGGTGGATAGTGCACGTAATCGATCTGTAACATGCTAGCTTTTGTGCATATTTTTAATGTGATATTTTACTGTATCTACGATAATTTACCGTACATTAAATAAAACAATGAAAGAAGATCTCAATTCATATTTAGGTGCGGTACAAACGTTTTGAGTATAGTTAAGTCTCATTTGGGAGACGCCTATGCTGTAGGTCCCGGCTTCTATTGCTACTTGGTAATACCCCTCGGACCAAAATGCGCTGAGTCAGCATGGTGGGGTAAGTCTTAATCTTACTCGTGTGCGGGTAAAGGCCTATGGCTATGGTCACATTTACTTCTTAATGTGCCCAGAAGCAGAAGCTAAAGTGAGTTGATTTGGTGATGTGTAGTGTTTACCAATCGAAGTGAGCCTCGCGTTGATACGGGCTGTGATAGCCCGCGCCACCTCCGTGGAGTCCGGCGCCCGCTGCTGCAGCATGCGCAGCCGCTCGAACAGGCACTCCGCCGCCGAGTCGTCCGCCATGCGGAGAGCTGGAAAAAAAACAAATGTCACTTATGTGGCGCTAGTGTTGAACTCCGCGCTAGGGTGAAACAAAGTGAAAGACAATCATTCCAAAATCTAAATCCCGACTACTAAAACATCGCGCTTTGAAAAATATGAAATCTTTATATGAAACCGGACAGTTAATAAGCTTCTAACGATTCGGCTAAATGCAAGCAAATCAGCGAGCAATATATGTATTGAGGATCCAAAAGTGATTCAGCTTACATTAATTTCTACAAAAGATTCTTTCCTAGATATAGATCGTGTGCTCCTAATAAGCCCTTTGTAAAATTTTGATTTCTCTACCATTACGGCTCTTGAGATATATCTCGCTGATAAGACAGTCGGAAGAATGGACGGACCAACGTAATGATGACGGATGAACGAACGGACAGAGAGCAGAGGCTTAGTATTAAGGTCCCATCGGGCACCTTTCAGCTATTGAAGCTTGAAAAATGCGCCACTTACTTCTACCGCGTGGTGGCGAGGAAAAGTATTTTTGGCCAAAACGCATGTTGAAATAGACTTCGGCGGCGCTCCTACGCTAAAACCATTGATTGAAAAAAATATTAGAGACAAGAATTATAGGAATGAAGTTTGGGCACTGCTGTAAGAGCTGCATACCCACAGTGTATACAGTTGAGACATACAATTTAAAAAGGTCATAACAATTGCATTTTTTTATTGTATACTAACAAGAACCAAACTCGTGCAGGAAAGTTTACAAAATTCAGGTGCATTCATAAGTTTGTATTGATATTGAAAAAGCAATCGGGGTTTTTATTTTTATAATAATTACATATGTATTTGTGTGTGAGTCTAGTTGTTTGTATGGACAGCGGTAAGGAAATGATGCCTAGAGGTTAATATTAAGGTATATTCACGAAAACAACTGTATTCTCAGCAAATATTTTTATCTAGCAAAATTGATCATAGTGTTAGTGCCGTGATATAAAAAACGCTACTGATATGTATGACCTTACCAGTGATATATGATACAATTGTATACACTCTGGGTACAAAATGCCCAATCTCCTTTTATCTTGTCTTTTTTCTTAGAATACTGTTATGTGGTAAAAAAACTAGACCTTTAGGCTTGAAATCGCCAAAAACTGGGATAAGTCGAATATTTCGACGATATTGTGCCACCAAAAGTTTCGAGGTAGCAAACTTATGTTCGGCATACCCACACGGCACCAAAGGATCCTAAAAAATAAAAACTAAAGCAGAAATTCATGTAATCTGTAACCCCCTATATATTCGGTTATAACACGATACGTTGGAATAAACGTAGCAAACATACTAAGCTAAATTCATTACAAAATGAAAAAATTGTAAAAAATATACGTGTCATACGCGTATGAAGTTTTGCGTGACGCTAAATGACCTGACGGTATTCTTGTTTATATTTGTAGTGCAACACATTGTTTCGTTTTAATTTTATATCAATAGCGTATTGTCATTAAATTCCAATCATAGTAAGTAGACGATTATTGTCAGCTATATTCCATTAACATTCTGTACTTTACAGAAATACAGACTAGTTTTACCGAGAATTTCAAATCGATGGAAGTCGATGCAAAGCATGTGCATTGGTTTCCAAAACTCATCAAAGATGTATTAAAAAGTTCATCGCTCAGTCGGAATGTGCATCGCCAGGTACTTAAATACATAAGTTACTTAGGTCACGCAAGATTAGTCATGAATTAGAATTAGATTGGATCGAGCGAATATCACTAGGCCGTAAAATGTGTATTTAGTGATAGATAGTATTAATATTTGTGCTACTCGGAGGCTCATATTTCCATAACAGTTTGCTGGAGCAAAATCTCAAACATATCCACTCAACATACTTAATCTGCATTAAGTGCAGCAGCGGGGCGTTCCATGATAACATAGGAAATCAGTAATCGATACACATGCAGAAGGATACGAAACTAAAAACTGATCCATTATCCAACCAAGAGCAAATGAGTAGAGTACATGACTAGATGTAGAAGTACATGTGAATAGGGGCTCAGAAAACTTTTTATTTCACATTAATGACGATTATTATGTGTGTTCACATGTTATGTTTATTCATGGTTATTTTAATGACATAACAATGCAAAAGCCTTCCAAACATACAATTAATTCGATTAGGGATTCTTTTTCAAAATAGTTTGATAAATGCCAACAGTAAATAAAATGTGCGTATTGTGCAAGCTGCAGATGCATTAACCAACAAGAATTGCGAAAGCTGGAGTTGATATGTGAATAAATTAACATAATCGACATACGTGTGTTGACTGTGTTCTCGCTGAGGTTATGTTGGGTCTGTGACCGTGTAAATAAACAGTGTTAGGGAGCGTGCAGTACAGGGGTGAACACCGGACGGCGACCGGCGGGCGACTGAACGAACTAATCAGCGCACTGAAGTGCTCTCGACGTCACTGAAATTGAATTTGCCGGGCGGGCGGAAACTGGCGGACAGTTGGGCGGGCGGAACTCGCTTCTTGCGCTCTCGTGCGGTCCGATTGACACTGACCAAACTATTAGTGAACCAATAATTCCATGAGGCTATTGTACGTACGAACGTAAAGTAAACTTATCTTTATTGATTATGTTAATGTGAATATTGTTGCAGAGGTAGCCCGAGAAGAGACCCCAACTAAAATAAATAATAAGTAATAAGGATCGGTTTTTAAATCGTGCCCCCTGAATTTAATTATAATGAGGTGTGTAATGGATAGCTGGCGGTCACTTATCTTAACAAAGTGCTTTTCTTTTTGTGAGGAAATGCATTGTTTTTCTGAAAATCAAACTTTGTAAGTTAAGTACTTTGTTAAGATAAGTGACCACCAGCTATCCATTACACACCTTATTATAAAATTAAATTCAGTGGGCACGATTAAAAAAATTACCAATAATAAAAATATAGAAGTGTTAAGTAAGTTTAAGCTGCACTTAGGCCCGTATTAATAAACCGCCGTCAGTTCTGAGATCTCAAGCTCAGTAAATGACAGATTTGATATGGCGTCATTGTCATAGCTAATTTCTGAGATAACTCTCAGAGCTATGAGCGGTGGTAGGTAGGTAAACTACGTAGTAATTGCAAATATCCGGGTAACACTCACAGTTAGATTTTTTGGGTTTCTTGCCGCTTTTTGTCGTTGGTGGTGTTGACGGCGAAGATGATGATGACTGCGGTGAAGGGAAGCTCTGCACAGATGTTTCCGTAGCTAAAAATAATTTCAAATTTCACTTTAAAAACGAGATGTTTTTATAAAATCTTACGATACTTAAATACTCGCGACTAAATTCCTAAAAAAGGGGTAGCCAGACCTGTGGGAACCCAATTATACAAGCCACAATCGGGACATATTATTTGAGGAGACAGATGTAAAAGGGAGAAATCAATCATTCACACCACACATTTGCTTAAAGACGAATATACGATCTAAGCTGCTAGCAAAATGTCTACTTACCAGACATAATTCGTTCACCACACTACCATACGTTATTAAAAAGAGCATTGCATTTTTTAAAGCTACCGTGGGAATGGGATTGTATATAAGTCTATTGGTATTCTATTATGAAGTTGTTTTGAAAAAATAAAATTTTAGTAACATAACCTTGCTTGATAAATAAGGGAAAACGTCAAAATTTTTATTTTTAATCCGGCTTTGAATGAGGTTATAGTCTGCCGGAATCTGTGATTGGTATTCCTTTTTTGGATAATGTCAGGTCTCCTTTGTTTCAAAAGATAGGGTTGAACCCTCAGAACAAATAAACCAATAGAAGAAATAATGATCACGTGACGGCGTACTACCCCAATGAGGGTTTTCTGACTTTGTACTATCTGACAGCTGTTTAGACCTGACGCCTACGAGGCGCCGCCTGGTGGCAGAAAAAGTATCGAAAACCCTCGAGGGTTTTCTGACTTTGTACTATCTAGACCTGACGCCTACGAGGCGCCGCCTGGTGGCAGAAAAAGTATCGAAAACCCTCATTGTCAAAGTTGTTTTTTTAAATTGTTATATGCTTACTGAATAACCATCAAATTGGGATGGTCACAATAGCTTACAACATGTCAGCACATGGAATCTTTTCAAATTTTGACGGGTCGCAATTTGAGTCAGATCTTGGTCAGATCTCTGCAGCCGGTGGGACGAATTAAATTGATGAATCTCTTATAAACCTTTTGGTGAAAAAGAAACATTTGTCGGAAAATCTTCAATAAATGCACAATGTCGTGTACAGTGCGTGGGTGTCAATGGCTTGTGAAAAGTAAAGAAAACGGATGTGACAATTTGAGCTTCCTTTTGTGAGTACCTAAAACCTGTATTTTCTCGGCAACAAATATAATGACCACCAAAATATTTTTTTCCTACCCAAAATGGCTAATGTCCACCAAAACTTGCAGAAAATATCAGGGGTAAGTACTTGTATAAGACACATTGAATTTGGGGGAGGGGGGCGTGGAGGGGGGGAGGGGTGGGGGAGGGGAGGTCCCCCCACCTACCCCGCCTTTTAGGAAACCACTAGATTTTATGTTATGGAGGTCCAAAGATTGAAGAAAATGCCTACATTTTTTGGATTTCGGGGGAGTTGGAGGAAGAGAGGGGTTGGAGGAGGGGTTGCCAAGAGTAGGGGGTTGCCTCGCTCCGCTCCGCTTCGCTCCGGTTCCCGGGTCTGCTGTAACGTGTGAACCTAACAAACCTATCTTTAGTTTTTAAACAGGAAGTGACCTAAAGCAACCAATTTGGTTCTGATAAACTCCATAAAGTAGTTAGAAAGTAAACAAAGCCAAAGTTGTCCAGAGAATCACGGATAAAACGAGAGCGCAACAGAACATTCACGAAACATGGAAGGAATCGGAATGAAATGAGCAAGTCATTATGTCAGAAAATACAAAATTGCTGACGCAAATTTCTACCATTACAATAAAATCTTGTAATTTCTACTAAAATCATGTACCAATATCCAACGTTGGAGCTTTTGAGTTTGACATTTGTCGTTCCGAGATTGGCTAAGTTGTAAAAATCGCGTAAACATATTTTATAATTAAAGTGCTAAAATGATGTTTTCTAAATCAGAAAATGGTATCAGAGGATAGCTAAGGACCCCCCCTAACCACCTAAGTACTCCAATCTTCATATTTCAATGTGTCTTATATAAGACCCAACCCAATATCAGGGCAAAATATTGCGGTAGCTTAGGTGTAGGGTAAAGGGGTGAGCGCAGCGAAGCCCCTTTTACCCTTCGTGTAAGGTTGAACATGTAAGAACAACAAAAAATACTTAAAACATAAACTTAAGTATACAAAACATAAAAGAAGTGTGGTGATCATTTATCCAAAAACAATCTGGTGGACATCCATCCATTTTGGCAGTCATTTCGAATTTATCGGTAATAAATTTTCGAATTTTTTGGTAATCGTTTAAACTCAACCCTATTTTCTCGTGTAAAAGAACGGTGAGATGTTAAAGTATCAATGAAAATAAACGTGTCGACGGTTCCTTATCCAAGATTGCCGTAAACATTGGGTTTAGATCAAAACTAGGCACTAAAATCATATAAATAAACAAATCCATTTGTAAAAGCATTGTCGATGAAATGTTTGGCACAGTTGTAATATTGTCATTTATAAACACGGTAGTTAATCGTCACAGTATTAAATACATTCTTTTTCTGTTCAAGTTTTCCCAAAACCGAAATCGTTTGTCGCTATTGGCAGAAATGATAAGCAGCACAATAAAAACTGGAAACTGTGCTCAAGACACTTTAGACCCGAGTGCTTCTTGCGAGTAGGGTGACCAGACGTCAGGAATTTTCCTGACATGTCAGGAATTTTAGACATATGTCAGGAATGCGGCCGGAAAAGGGAAATGTCAGTAATTTTCGGCAAATAAATGAAACAATAAATTTTTATACACTGTTAACTTTTATTTCTAATCACAATACAAAAAAGGTAAAGCCACATCTACTTTGGAGTATCATAGATAGTAACTTATAAATAATCGTATCGTATTTATCTTTTTACGATATACACATAAATCAATCAACAATAGCAACATTGGCAAATTAAACAATTTAAAAATCAACAAAAAAATATCATCAAACTAAAAATAGTAGGCTCTTAACTTCACAAGCTCTTATTACCCTCTCTTATTAGCTCTTATTATTATTATTATGTAAATACTTAGTTAACATTCATCCTTTTTGACATATTTGCTACTTTTCGAAACTTCGCTTAGAAATGTTTTATCTTTTATGACAAGTTCATAAAACGATATGCAATTTAATGTCTTTAAATTATACTGGGTCAAGAGCAGAGCCCTTACGGATGATACAGTAAGTCTGTTTCTTTCCTTCGTCCACTGCACTCCCATTAATGAGAAAATCCTCTCTACGTTTGCATTTTGGGCTGTGATCGCAAATAAATATTGACATATGCGCAATAGTTCTTGTAACCTTGCAACGCCTATACTCTTAAAAATCTTCACCCATATCGTATGAAGCATTGCGTCAAAAAATGCGTTTTCTTGAAGCATTAAAAACGTGTTTAGAGCAGTAATCTCGTCGAACAGCTTAACATCATTTATATGAACGCCTTTACCATTCATATAATGGATAGCGGCGACGGTGTTGTCAAAATCAATTTCTTCGCCTTTTTTTACAATTATCCAATTGAAGAATTTAAAATCATCTAGTGGTTTCATCCACGAATCTAAGTAGTCAATGCATATTTTGTACATATTTTTTACATCTTCATCAAATAGTTCTTGATTATGTCCAGAACACTTGTCCAGCAATTCTCTCACTTTAAGTGGCTTAAAGTTGCTCCTTGCTCGTGCACTCAAAATGGCACGCATGGTGTCCAGAATCCGTGCAATATCTAACACAGAATTACATTCTTTTTCGATTTCTAATATGTTTTCCTGGAAAGCCGCCATCAGAGAATGTACCATGAATAGATATATTTCAGCAAGTTCGTTTTCAAAAAACTTTTTTATGATCATTGGAACTGCAGGTGTGGTCAAGAAGTATTCTTTTAAAGGTTCATACATCTTTAATATTCTGTCTACAGCAGGAAAGAGACTTAGCCATCTCGTTTTGCTGTGGGATAGAAGCTTTTCGTAATTTACATCGATGTACTCGCAAATATCCTTCAAAGCCTCGGTGCGAACAGTGTACACTGAGAAATAATTAAATAGCTTCATCACCAGAGACTCCAAGTCTATAGTAAGAACTTCAGTGCCACGTTGAATGCAATTGTGTAGAATATGCGCCGGGCAACCAACTCCAACAATTTCTTTTCCTAAAATGTTTTTTATTCTGGTCCACACATTTTGTCCAGGCTGCCGGTTAACACCACCAAAATTAACATTGGCGTTATCAGCAGTGTATGATATACATTTCTCCATAAATCATACTTCTGCAATGTTGATTTTATTATTTCAGTTATGGTTTCAGCCGTTTCGTTTCGCGTATTCATGACATCCAGCACTTTTGTCGTTATACCTTCTTGCCAATCGAAGAATTGGATTAATATGGGAAATATTTTTTCAGAACCATGATTACTAGCATCTGTAGAGACACCTTTACATTCTATGCTTTCCAATGATTGTTGGATTTTGTTTAAAACCCACGGCGTGATAACGCCAGTAACAATGGCTTCAGTTTTAGTCCTCGCACAAGAAATACCTTGCGCAATGTTCGAGTCGGGAAATATAGTTTTAAGTAGCACACTTGTGCAGTCCATAGACCTAAACGAGTGATGATGATTCACTGTATGAAGAGCCAGCGTAGATTCAGCTGCAGAAATTTTCGCCGTATTGCCAACACTTTGATTTTGGAATATCGAGTCAATTTTGACATTTTTAGACACCGTTAAGGCTTGTTTTTTATGTTTTTGTGACTGTATGTGTTTTTCAATGTCTGAGGCACCTTTGAATTTAATCGAAAAATAACAGTCACATATTGTACAATACACTTCACTCGGGTCTCTACCTTCTTTCAGTAACGGATATTTAATTCGTAGAACATCAGTAAAAGTACAAAGTCTCGGGCATTTGCTACTAGACGCCATCGTAAGAATATTTTAACAAACGCGGACGGTAGAACATGCGCAATGGCACTAGCGCACTATTGTAGCGTACAAACCGCACTAACGCGAGGGCGATACGCAACGCACCGCTCGGGTCAATAGCCCCCCTCCTCCGCCGCCCCGCCGGCGCGCGGCCCACGACGACGCCACGACGTATTATCAATACCTACACCGCGCCGCGAGCGCGAGCACGTCAAGCTCGTGTCAGGAATTCTGGCCGAAAATCAGGAATTTTGTCAGGACTTTGAAAATTTGTATCTGGTAAGCCTACTTGCGAGGGGGAACTTATTGCGATCACGACTCAAGGAAAATGCGGTGCCTACCTTAAATTTACCAGAAAAAATGAAAGTGATTGTAAGAATATTTGGCTACACACGTATCATAAACCCTCTTTACTGCGTACAAAAACCGCACGTTACGATAACACATTATGACCATAATGTGTAATTGCCGCCCCTACTTTGTTTATGAAGTAGGTACTACTGAACAAGCTAAACAAGTGCAAAGGCATTATCAATGCCACCATGCCGGTTGAACATGCGGTTCCTCAACACATTAAAGAGAGCCTATGATATGTGTGTAGATAAACTAGAGTACGTAACTGTACATAATTCGGCATTAAAACTCTCGAGTGATATTATTATGAATCCACTCTCGAGTGTTAATGCCCTACTTTATGTAGCAGTCACATAAACTACTATTACATTTCTATATGCATTGTTAAAATATTAAAATATTATTTTGTCACTTAAACAGCGCTCTTTTGTGTACCATTCTTGAAAGTTACCTTTTTTTTTCAGGGTCACTCAATGGTAAATGTGGGTAGTAGCAATAATATATGAGGGCAGGCCCCTTCCTAGTGGCCAGCGTATGACAGAAGGGGTAGTACGCACTATGAAATCGCTTTGCCGATAAACGTAATGCCGTCTCTTTTTTTCTACTGGAAGTATGGTTAATGAAAGCAGCAACAGCATTACCGTCGAAGGTTTCTGCTAATCATCGTTTCTTCTATTGATTTGATTGTGAGGTTAAACCTCAGATAAACGAGAAGAGTTTCGTTTATCTGAGGGTTGAGCTACAGGGTTGAACGATTGATGTAAATTTGTAGCATTTTACTGAAGTCAGTTGTACCAGCAAGCCATCAAAAAACATTGGTCAAGTGCGGGTCGGACTCGCACACGAAGGGTTCCGTACCATCGTACAAGAAAACTTACTAAAAATAATGCAACAAAAACCAGAATAAAATAATAATATGTCCGATCGTGGAATCGAACCCAGATTGCACGACCGATATCAAACCAATTGCGCCACTACAACCCTGTGATATACCGCGAAATCTATGATTTGATTGATATAAGCATGATATGATTTTTAATACGGCCGCGGGTGTTGAAACATTTATCTTGTATGGGAGCCCCTTTAATTTATAAAATCTTGTGCCGGCCTGTTTGTTGATGTACCGGCAACAGAAAAACACACTCTATGAAAATTTCAACTCTCTCCTATTCCGGTTCATAAGATACACCCGCTGCCGGACGGACGGACAGCCCGCTGACGGACGGACGGGCAGGTAGACGGACCAACAGACGGACAGATGGACAGACGAACAGTCCGCTTAGTAATATTGGCCCCGTTTGGCTCTATTCAGGTACGGAACCCTAAAAACAAGCTTTATTAGCCATGTAGGTGAATATTATATATTTATTCAATAGTAATGTATTTTAGTTTTCCTTTATACACTCTCATATTAATGAGTATTGCTAAGTAGTCGAGATTTAGGTACCGATATAATTATAACCCATTTCATAACTAAACTAGTTTAAATAGTTGACTAACTTAATGCTTCCATCATTATAAATGTCAGATAGGATTTAAGCTAAATGTCAAAGTGATGTTTATCGCCGAAGAGCGAGAGCAGCCTTGCCTGTACCTGCGCCTACGACGATGATAAAAGTAATTTGATTTTAGAACATACTTAGCTTGTAGTGGGGTTATGTAGGTATTTAAAATAATGTAAACAAAGAAATATATGAAGTTTGAAGTTGTCAAAATTCCTTAAGTGTCCAAATTATATGCTATATAAGTGTCCAAAGTAACTATATATATTAAATATATATGCTATTATTAAGTAATTTAGTTTTGTTTGGTGTCTGCGGAATCTGCAAAATATCATCTTTATTTACATCTTTTTAAATGCTTACTTGTCTTTACTATAGATTGGTGTACCATTTCAGATCGATATGTCGCAGTTAGTTTGTTAAATCAGACACTTAACTAACTCTCTAGACCGTTAATTAAATACCGACGTTTAACCAAGTCACTAAAATTCCGCCAGACAAGTCTGTGAACTAAACGTTTAACGAGTAAAGTTAAGAGAGACATATAGAATTATTTTTTTATGTGTACTTAAATTTATGTTCTAAGTATTTTTTGTTGATCTTACACATGTAAGAACAACAAAAAATACTTAAAACGTTCTTACACATGTAAGAACAACAAAAAATACTTAAAACATAAATTTAAGTACACATAAAAAAAATAATGTTTATGTCTCTCTTAACTTTACTTGACTTGTCTGGCGGAATTTTAGAGACTTGGTTAAACGTCGGTATTTAATTAACGGTCTAGAGATTTAGTTAAGTGTCTGATTTAACAAACCAACTGCGACATATCGATCTGAAATGGTACACCAATCTATAGTAAGAATATAGTAAGAAAGATAGTAAGAATATAGTAATAGTAAGGTACACCAATCTATAGAACATTCAACATAACACGAAGGATAAAGGGGGTTTCGCTTCTCTTACCCCCTTTACCCTTCACTTAGGCTACCACAATGTTTTGTCCTGATATAAGCTGTGCAAATCCGCTGTTGTCGTGACGCCATCTTGTTTTCCAACATGGCTTTCGTTAAAACAGATTGTTCAACGTTTTCGACGTTGCTTTATTTAAATCAAAATGCTAGTGACTTGGTTAAACGTCGGCATTTAATTAATGGTCTAGAGAGTTAGTTAAGCGTCTGATTTAACCATCCAACTGCGACATATCTGAATCCTCAACATTAATTCACTATGCTACGAATTTACTTGAAAATGAACATCTACAGGGGGTTGTTAGGGTTCGTTCACTAACTGCCAACAAGTGAATTCCATATTTCGAAAAATCGAACTAAGTACAATTTTCTGTTACATTTTGTGTAGTGTTTATATGACTACGCTTCGTTCGAGTGTATTTCAACTACGTCAAAGTTACAATAAAAGATCAAGGGCGAGTAGGTCTCGCGCACGAAGGGTTCCGTACCACCGCACAATGGTATTCAAGTTTCTTGCATGGGGATCAGTTATTTTTAATTTTCCTGTGTGTTAAGATGGCAAAATTTTGTTTCAAAGTAATTGGTGAGTTGTATATGGTATTGAAAGGAATTTCAGGTTTATATCAAAAATATGTTTGAGATGTTAGCAACAAGCCCTTTCATAAAAAAAATCACACGATACGAGTTTTTAAAATTTCTGATTGGATCTCAAATTGTGCCCCCTTATTTTAACCATATATTTTTCGTTATTTTTCCTGTAATATTTAGATTGTTAAGATTAGTGGGGAGAGGGGGAATAATATATTTTTGTTTTTTTCTTAAATATTTTTAACTAAGTTTTTAAAAGATGTTAAAAATAATTAACTCCTCGCAGCAAGCCCTTTCACTTTACATCATGCCATGCACACTGATTATTTTTCAAATTTCTTCTATGCCCCCTGAAATCCCCCCCCCCCCCTCCCCCCCCCTCCCCAATCAAAATGTATTTACATACGTAACACTTCGTGTTTGGGTAACGTAAATACAAAACAACATAATCGGTCCATAATTATATTACTTTTACCTATGACAAACACACGAGCGGTTCGGTTTTTCCTTTTCGAACCCCAAAACGATTAAATTATTCGATCAATTCTCTGAGCAATGCTTAGGTATATTATAAACACACAACACTATTGTTGCATTCTATTCCACTTTAACATTCATCGCAACAAGAAATTTTAAACATGCGTAATTATCGAGGAAACAATAACATTACAAAACATACACAAGAACTTCAAGAATAAAACCGTAGCATATTTAAATAGTGCATTCAGTCTTAATGTCACTTTTGTTAACGAATTAAATGACTTTGCCTACAGCTACGGTAATGGAGCTGTGGATTCATGTTGTATTAGGGATTCTAGTTATTGAAAAGGAAATGCGCATTTGTGGCGCACTGCCTTTAGAAAGTGATAAGGTTTGTTCCCATTTTTGTATATCTGTTCAGACGTCCGAGTTTGTACCTATACTTTTGTCATAGTGCTGAATCGGATCCAAATATTTTTTTATTTTTATTATATTTTTATTAACATATACTTAGCAAATGTATTTTTTGCCTTTTCTCTACATTGGACCACTGTGGGAGCAGAAGGGCAAAGAAACTCCCACAGATGGTTAGTTAGATCTCTTTTAAAAATTGGTTGTGGTTAACTAATACAAATATTATAATATTAATTGTTATAAATAATAAGCACGAATAATACTTACAAAATTATTAAAAGCGAGTTCTGTGTTGAGTTAGATTAACCCCATGCAGTCCCGTCGCTTGATCTCGGTCTTTTATGTAATATAAATAATGGCTGGAATATCCGCTGCTTTCCCCCACAACAAGATTACATAGGACATGACACTATGAAAGTAACTAAAAATAAATCATGAAATAATGTACCAACTGCATTACATTGCATTTACATTAAATTTATGAGATTCTTTATTGTGCAATACTCAAAATGGATACTATGTCTTAAGTTCCTACAAACATGTAACACACTTAGTTGCATTAAATATTTTGAGTTTTGAGGTCAGTTTATTTTCTCGGCTTAACTGTATGATGAGTTTCAAAGGGCGATGTTTTAAAATTGTAACTATGTCGCTTAACAGAATGTACTTTTTGCAGGTGACAAATGGGACGGAAACAAATCTCTCTATTTCTCTAAACGTTGGAAGCCATTTATCGCCAGCAATCGATTTGTTTGATCGCGAGGTAAACACAACATTGTATTCAAATCCTAAACCCCAAGGTCGAGTGAAGAGAGAAGATGTAGAAACACAAGGAAGATGTGAGTTACTCATTTACAGCAATCAAAAGCAAAATTAAAAGTTACCTAAGGATCAATGATTGAGATAAATAATATATCTCGTAGATCACATACATTTTAATGGGAATCCAGTGGCAGTGCGGCTGTATAACATTAAATAATATGGCATATTTGTGTAGGAACGAACAACAGGCATTAATCCAATTTTTGTAACGGAATACGTTTTTGAAGTAAAACTTCTATACGCACGCTTAACTTGGGGAGTAAGCTGGCGAATGCGTGACGAGAGCGTTACGAAAAGTGTGATCGGGCGAGGCGAACGAGAGGTGCGCGCGCACATTTTCTTTCTCTCTTCCTCTCATAGCCAGACACAGTGCAGGAGATGTATTTTTGAAGCATTAGAGTTAAATAAGTTTTACTTCAGTTGTGTGGTCTAAAGCACATTCTTCTTCCATTAGGGACGATGCAGTTTCAAGACCTTAGAAAAATGATTGCACATATGCTCAAGAGGGAAGATGGAGGTCCGTTCCACCCGAGGCATCGTAAATTAGCGTTTCCAATGATAAAGAAAACAATGGCGGAAACTCTGACATGGATCCGATAAAGGGAAACTAAGAAAACGGCCAAAATTAAGTTCTTTTGGCAATCATTCAAAACAAATGAGTTCTTAACTAGCTACAAGCTATAGTAAGTTATGAGTAGGTAAGTATACTTATATATGTAACCTAGATATAATAGACAAGAAAAACACAATAAATACCATATACTTCATTAAAATGTATCGTTATCATTGTAATATTTGTGAAGTAACTTACATTCAGTAGTGTGGTGTCCGGCAAGGGTATGTATAGCGTTAATTACATATTATACGCCTATTACTGCGTACAAATGAGTTGGTTTGTTTATTGCTACTAAACATGTATATACTTAAGCTTAATGTAATGTACAATTTCTCACTACTTTACTATTGTGATTGTTAGCGACACATTCTTTATGATTTTTAATATAAAAGCAACCCTTATAGGATCACTTCGTTGTCCGTCTGTATGCCTGCATGTCTGTCTGTCTGTCTGTCAAGACCCTTCTTCTCAAAAACTCGTAGAGATATAAAATTAAATTTGCGATTACATGTAACGAGTTGAAAAGTTTTTGTGTGTTTGTATTATACATCAGTATCACCAAAAATGTTGGTCCCTCTTTTTTATTATTCATCTCATCATAAAAAGTGGTGATACAGCGAGTCTTTGTATAGTGCACACATCGAACAGGGTTGAAGAAGTAATGATATGAATAATAAGAACATCATTCATGTTGGCTAAATCTAAAAGCAGCCAAGCAAAAATAATGTTATTGCGATAGAATATGTAATGAGCATGTATTTGTATTTTTAACTACGAGAACAAAGCTGTAGAGATATTCTCTGTTTTGTTATTAACATTTATTTACAGGCACATAAATTGCTTCTGGCTACACACTAGGATACCCTGTATCGTGGGAACCAGAAAAAGCGACATCACACACATATAAACATCCATCATTATGAGATCGAAAAACCGATAGTTTAGTTTGGGCTAACTCTGCATTCAAAAATAATGTTACTTATAGTAACTTTTGGTCCTTGGCAAAAATAATGTTATAGTAACCTTTGGTGGCCGGGGTGGTTACTGTAAATAATATTTGTTAGTATGGCGAGTCTGAATGTGATAAGACAAAGCGTAATTTAAGTTTACAGTTAACACTTCAGGAGGAAAAAACAAAGCGTTATTTAAGTTTACTGTTAACACTTCCGGGGTGGAGGAGAGGAAAAAACAAAGCGTTATTTAAGTTTACTGTTAACACTTCCGGGGTGGAGGAGAGGAAAAAACAAAGCGTAATTTAAGTTTACAATTATCACTTCCGGGGTGGGAGACAGGAAAAAACAAAGCGTCATTTAAGTTTACAATTATCACTTCCGGGGTGGGAGACAGGAAAAAACAAAGCGTCATTTAAGTTTACAATTATCACTTCCGGGGTGGGAGACAGGAAAAAACAAAGCGTCATTTAAGTTTACAATTATCACTTCCGGGGTGGGAGACAGGAAAAAACAAAGCGTAATTTAAGGCTACACATTTAGTGAGCGTATCACATCACTTTCCAGTAAATTTGAATCCGACAAGCTGTTTGACCTCGAATTTATATATGCTTTATTGCAGTTAAAATATTAAAATGCCTTTAAAATAGGGAGGCGAGGAAGATCTTTTGAAATACTTTTTTGTTGATAGAATTTGATATGTGCACTGTTTAAATTTCCAGATTTTGATTCATAAGAAGCTGAGATAGTCTACAGCTTGACTTGCAGTTGCTACAGGAACTAGGCTTGTTATGCAGGTTGGTGTAACTATGTATGTGCTTTGTTCGATTGCGCGTACGCAGCTCTCGATTCTTTTTCTACGTTTTAACTCGTCAACTGACTTTCGGGCGTGGGATAAGTGTATCGGGTATATAAGAGCCGCGGGCGGGGAGGCCTGCTATAGTCATCCTCGGCCTGTGATCTAGTCCACTATGAAGGTACTGTGATGTGTTCTTATTACCCGAAACCCCGGGTAAACAGGCTCGGGTACCTATTACCCGGGCTATGCGGTGCTTTGTGAATGGTGAAGGTGTTGGTTGAATAAATTTGTTGTTTATTGTGTGTGACACACCGTTGATGTATATATTTCGTGAAGTAAACATCCTCTGTTTCTTTTGTCTACATGAAGTGAAACTGCAACTAAGGAATGTGCGGACTAATTGATATCACCGGAGATATAACATATATCTTAAAGTGGAAATAGGTTGATGAAGCCGACAATATTAACGACAAACATTGATTCAGTTCACAGGGATTGATTCAACACTTTTCGTTAGATAACACCGTAGCTTTTTAATATTAACTCAATAGGCATGTGTAATAATTTATTTTATTATTTTTCAATGCAAAAATTGTATTCACTTTAGATCGGTTTATTTATTTATTTGATGCATGCCTTGAAAATGGCCTCTCCTCAGTGCTAGGTATATTCGTAAAGTCTGTTATAAAATGTTTGTAGAATTTAGTACCTAGATAAGCAAATCAGTGTTGCATTTGTATTTAAATGTGACGGCTGCAATCCTTTTGGGAGGTTAAATACCAAATGCGGAAGGTCGGTTCGCCGAGGGTAGGCTAATTAACTATTTTTTGTTATTATAATCTTAACGTACCTGTGTGGAAGTAGAGCTCCGTGGTCTAGTGATTTCGCGCTAGCTTCTAACGCAGGAGATGTGGTTCGAATCCGGTGCCGACCATGTACCAATACCAATGAGATAAGTAATGTATCTTAAGTACCTACATTATACGGACGTTGTAATCGTGATGGACAACATCGTAAGGGAAACCTCATTACTCCATAGCTGCGGCGAAGGGCTATCCCCCTGTCACGCACAATGGAGTATTGAATAAGTGGCTAAAAGTGGGCACAACTATGCCTCTGCCACCCCGTATGGGAAAAGGCGTGACGCTATGTTATGTAACCTGTGTGGATGCCGCGACAAATTAAACCTGTGTCTTGTACTATTCATATGTATTTCTTTAGGCAGGGCAGGTCAGATCTAGTTAGGCCATTCAGCATTGGTCCTTATTAATATGTGCATTGGGTAACTATTGAGTGAGTAAATAGTATTCCCTATACGGAGTATATTGGTATTTACATACATCGAAGGAACCACTTGTCTATGCTTGAGTAAGCGTGTGGTGGGTATCATGTCATGGGCAGCAGCATGAGTAGCATTTTGCCAATAAAGACATCATTCATCATGCTCCTAAGGGAAAAATAGACCGGATATCTTCGGCGAAACTTAAATAAAAAATTTGAAATAAAACTGCTCAGAAAGTATCTCATTTTTGTTGTTTCTCTATTCTATATGTCTATCGTCGTGGCCAGATCATAAAATGTATCAATTAATGATGTGGCCAACCATTTTCATTATACGAAGATATTTTAGAGCACAACACTGCGGCAGTTTAGGAGATGAAGACTTAATGTGAGTCTTCGTGTTAGTTCGATATGTATAACACAAAAAGCACCAAGTAGTACTTAGTAAAATGCTTCTTAAATACAAGTTTTCTTGAAAGGATCGGCCAGATCATGAAATGGTTGCCCACATCATGACATGATACATTTTTACATATATCTTTGATCATAATGGCTAGTAGTTGAACCTAACAATAACTACTTACAAACACACACACACACACACATATTTACTCCATATACTATAAGAGCTGATGCCCGCTTTATGTGTAAGGAACCGGACATAGCAGGCAGGTCTGACTCCTGTACATCGGTAATTCAATTTATTCCCCACTGTGAAGAAAAATATATAAATCTTTATGTCGATGTCTATCTTCCCAGGCTGCAATCCTGTGTGTGTTGTGTGCGGTGGTGCGACATGCCTCGGCGGGCGCGTGGGCGGGTCTGCCGCTGACTGAAGCCTTGGTACCTGGCAGGAGCTTCGCATACTCCTCACAGTACCATACGGTATGTAACAACAGGCTGATATGGAGATGTAAGCAGGATGGAAGACATGGTGAAGAAATGGTGCATGTCATATGATCTTGACCTCGTTGGATACGATGGGTCCTTTACCATCTCCAGTGGAAACGTCATCTGGACGTCTCCCGTAAGTCTAAAAGGAGCGTTGAATTTGTGGCTTAACTAGGCTCGATATCTGTACCTCTACCCACAGATATGTAATAAGATACTATGTATCCTCTACCAATGGGGAAGCAAACTGTCAAATTAGTTCCACTTAGAGGACGCTAAAAGTTTGTAGATAATAAACACAGAATAAGTATGTAGTTAAAGCAAATGTGCAAGCTTAAAACCTCAGAGGAATGAAACTTTTTGTTGCTGTTGACAATGTACATCAAGTTACAAACCTCCAATGTACGAAACTCTTTGTGTGACAAACATACAGTGCCCTGTACCAAAAGGTTTTGACGATATGTTATGTTATTTTCAGCAACCACTGCGGTACAGTTTCGGCGTCCAGCCCCAATTTGCGTCATACGCCTACCAGCCGTCGTTCGCTTATCAGCCGCAGTATAGCCCTCTACCCACCTACTACCCGAGCTACCCGGCAACGTCGTACTTCCCCAGCAGCCAGTACTACCCGGCTGCGGCCGCCCTGCCTAGCTTCCCGGCCGCTGCGGCGCCGGCCCCGCCCGGGTTCGCCCCCGCTCCCGCTCTCCCCGCGCCGGCAGGTCCCCCCGCGTACCCCTCTGGTTCCCCCTCTTACCCCGCCTCGCCGTCCGCCCCGCAGCCTGCTGGCGACGCGGACACTGCCGTCGTCGACTCAGCTGACTACCCATCCCAGCAAACCCCCACTCAATCGCCGACACCTATCCCAGAACAACCCCAAGAACCTCAACAGCCCCAACAACCGCAACAACCCCAATTCCCCGGCTTTCCCCAATTCCCACAAGGCTCCTCACCAGCGTTCCCCTCCTTCCCCCAACTGCCGCAGTTCCCGCAGTTCCCAGAGGGCACCATCCCGCAGTTTCCTCAGGGCACCATTCCGCAGTTCCCGCAATACCCCCAGAACCCGTACCCTGACACGCCCTCCACTACCCCCGCCTCATACCCCTCGGCCGGCACGGGGCAGCAGAACTTCAACGACGAAGACACCGTTTCAGTAGAGTCCGCTTGAGTCGATAGAATACAATTTAAAAACCTTACCAAATTTTGCTTTCATTTGGTATCCTTATTTACATCGGCGGCATGATACCTAACCGAGGGTCGGTTAATATCGTATTCGGTACGTCGAATGCCTTTTTTGGCAAACTTATTGTCTTGTCGGAACAATAGGCTGCCCACATGAACCTGTTCAAAAATTACGTAGATAAGATGACCTGCTTAGATTATAATTAGCTCATTAAGTAAAGGTACCTACCTACTTCATTGCCTGTTTAAAAGTCTAACTATATATAAAGATGGAGAGAATAATGTATCAGTAATCTCGACTGTCAAAAACATTACTGTATTTTTTTTGTTTTCTAAGTTTGTTCCATCGAATCTGGTTATCATAGGTAACCCATAGTTTAGACCCATTTTTTGAAAATTAGAAATCGGTCAGTAGTTTTCTTTCAAAATAAAAAACTGGAATTATGATGTTATCCAGGTAAACTAAATTACTAATTTCCTGAGACTTTATAGTGGTGTTAACGGTTACTGTCATGGTATGAATTCTGGCAATAGGTACCGTATTTTTGTATATGTCGTGTAATATGTGTGGACTCGACTGTCAGAAGATATATTTGGTAGCTTTAGGGGGTAATTAGGGACATAATTCTGAGCACCTTTCACTATGAAACCTTAGTTAATTAATTTTGACTTCTCCATACAGACGGCCGGGCGAGCTGTTTTGTATGGAGAGCATTAAGTCTCCCTTTAGAGTTATATATAACTATATATACATGTAAGTATTTATTAGTACATAATAGTAGCAGTAGTTTATTACAAGTATTTAGAATATTCTTATAGTAATTAAACAATTTATTTTATCTATTAATATGGTTGTAAGTAATCGTTTATATCGCTATATTGTTGTACACATATGTCTACCCCCGCTCAGCAAACAACCATTCCCATCTTAACCTGGTTTGCTGGAAGAGATCTCTTATTAGAGATAAGCTCGCCTTTGTACACTATATTCATCTATTTCTTGTTTTTTACACAATATTGTGTGCAGTAGAGAAATTATGAATAATGAATTAATGAATTATGAAAAGAAAAAATAAACTACACCTTTAAGTTACCTGTTTATGAGTAGACTACATTTGCGTCCGTACCGGGGAGGAAAATATAGGGCTTGAAGTCGTTTTTATTTTATTTTAACTTTGTGAATTACTTAATTGATACAGTCCACCGAGTTAACTCTGCACCTCTTTGAGATGGATAGTAACTGTGTTATAAAAATAACTGAGCAAAACAGCTCGAAAGTAGATGAGTTATATAGATTTAGTTCACATCACTCAAAAAACTTCTTTGTCATAGAATTGTTCACATGTTCTATGGTTATCTGGGGGCATGGCAGAAAGCGAATCGCAAGGGCACTACATAGCTTTTCTCGAAGCGCTTCGTCGGTCTTTGAACCTTCACAACTTGGGTTTGGATTATAGCAGTTAAACAAAAATTTTGGGATATAGTGTCATTAGTATATATACATAGAAAGTTTCAATAGCATAGCTCTTTTACTTTAGATTTTATTGATATCCAAACTACCCCGATTTCGTCGCTGACTCTCTGATAATCATCAAAATACTTAGGTACTTCCTCAAGTCCTAGACAGCTGAAATTAGTACACAAACAACAAAAAATATCTAACACTTTGAATTTTTACCCTTAACCCACTTTTGCCTTAACTCACTGAGCCACGCTTTCTCATAAGGTAGCAAATTTTATTAAAAGTGTATTGTTGTGATTATTTGGGATATAAATAAACGAAAAATATTGGTATTACCTGCAGTAACTTTCAGGATTTCAGGATAATGAGTGGTTAGATGGTGACCACCGTGACACAGGTAGCAATAAAATTTACAAAATCTCAGTAATACTTTTAATTCCAAATGTCTTTATTACTGTAGATATTTACATAATAGTTATTATGTTACTTGTACATACATTTTAAAATACTTTTTACAAAACTTAAATATGCAAAAACACACACACACACACTGACTTTAATTGACAAAAGCTCGTTTTATATATTTATCATTACATATGAATAACTACTTAATATTAGATTTAACTTATAGATAGTTTAATTTTCATCATGAAAGTCTTTGTAACAGGTTTTTCCCTTTCGTAGGCATAGTGGTACTTTTCAAGTTTCACATATATGAATTGTGCAAACTGGACTAAACTAGGGAATGGAATTTTGTATGGGACTTCCGCAAATTTTTATGCTAGAGGTCTGAAAATTGGTATAGGGACTCCTTGTTTTAAATAATAAAACAAATATTTCAGGATTTTTAGTAAATCACCCCCACCCTTTAAATAAGGAGATGGAAGTTTGTATGACATTTCCGTAAATTTTGATGCAAGAGGTCTGAAAATGTATATAGGGACTACTTGTTTTAAATAATAAAACACATATTTTTGGATTTTAGTAAAGCGCCCTCCACGTTTTAAATTAGGGGATGGAATTAAGAGCGCGCAAAATGCCTAATGTGTACCCGAACTTCGGGCTAAGAATGTTGAATGTTGTCAAATCGCGAGTGCGGTGCATTAGAGGCTAGTGATACGTTGTTCGGTATCCCATTGTATGCCGCTGCTCCCTCGACGACAATCAGGTGGCTAGATGTCAACATGAACCGCAATCGAAGAGTCAAGTCTAAAATAGAAATGACAATGCTGAATCCCGATTCTACAAACATATATTACGAATCGGGGAAAAGGCAAATATATAGAGTGGGCTATGGAAAAAGGCACCTCTAATGTGCAAGAAAGACACCCCAAGAAAAAAAAGACAAAATTAACATAATGAAAAATATGGTCATAAGCAACTGACAAAAAGTTATCAGATCTCATGTAGGCTCTTTTTGAGATCTGATAACTTTTTGACAGTGCCAGCCATATGGTCTCGTCTTGGCAACATTTTACATGAAAATGTTTTTGTTGGGATTTGATTTTTCAATATTCTGCATTGTTATACCGTGGATATATTTATTGATTGCCCACCATACAGCTATTAACCACATAACGCATTAGTTCCATTTCGAGGAAACAGATATCCAAAATTTTCGCTGGGTAAAGTCCTCCCCATGCTGCAACCACAATTCTCTGGTTGAACAAACAATATATCCATTATCTTATATTAATTTGTTGAATAAGTTATCGCTGTAACTATTTGAGAATAAATAGAATAGAACACAAAGCACCTTTATTCCACTGTAGATCAATCTTTCATGGTTACTGCACGTCCATCCACCATCGCGTCGAAGCTCCGACTGATGGAAAGGAGTTAAATGGACTGATGTAATCAACCTGGGTCATCTCACGCACCCTTTCTGCCCTTTCTGGGGCGTGGGGAGTCGGGGTCAGGTCAATGGACCTCTTCCCGAAGCTTCACCTCTGTCTACTCCTATGGATAGGTCATCGGTTGGCCCTTACGAGAGGTGGTCGTCGTGTGGCGCTGGTCTGCAGTGAGTGATCGCCGCCTAGGCAACCAGGGCGCGTGACAGCGGCGGCGGTCGGGCGGGCGCGCGTGGTACTCCGCTAGTTCCCGGATGTTCGGGTGGTGTGACGAATCCGCACGCGCGAACATGCCCTACTCCAGCGTCTGGACAAAATGGTCCACTGGTTCCTATCTTAGGCCCCTCTGGATTGTCGCGTTCCTCACGTAGCGAGGGGCGCCGAAGATGGTGCTCAGATAGAGGTTATCTTGGACTCGGAGTCTCCGTTTGTTCGTGTCCGGGTACAGGGTATACCATGCCGGCACCGCGTAGATGAGGCGGGATCTCACGGAGGACTTGAAGATCTCGCGCTCTTAGAGGGTGGCAGAAGGGATTGATGTACGCGCACTCCGTTATGGTCTGATGAAAACGGATTAAAGTTATAGCGGATAATATTATTATATAGTTATATATACGTTTGTCGTGGATAAGCTATAGATATCGTTTACACGATTATAATTATGTTAATGGAGGGGGGTTATTTGGAGCTCCCCTGCCCCCCTAGTATAGTTTTTGCGAGGAAATGTATAGTTTTTGAGATATAAATGTTTGTTTTTTATTTGAGGTTATGGTCACATAATTTTTGCTATGAAAGCACGATGAAATCGACATGATGCAGGTGCAAGCAACCCGGAAAAGGTTAGGGGAGAAGCTTCTTATGCGGTCTTGTGGCATTTTAGCATATTTTTTTTGCCGGAAGGTTTTTTTAGGTTTTATATAATTACGATTAAAATTATTTGATTGAATGTATGTTGGCAGCACTGCATTAAGTGTCCGTCAATGTCAAAATGTTGAACGTCATGAGATTGGTTGGTTTAAAATATCAGGACAAAACACTGCGGTAGCTTAGGTGAAGGGTAAAGGGGGTAAGCGAAGCGAAGCCCCCTTTATCCTTCGTGTTAGGGTGAACATGTAATAACACCAAAACATACTTAGTTGTAAGTACCTAAGCTACCGCAGTGTTGACGGTTACCGAATCGGCGGCCAGCGCCGGCTGCGGAGGCACTACCAAAAAAATAATACTGTGAAGACTGAGATCAAGTAGCATTATATTATTTGAGTCAAATTTGGCTAGAGTAGGTTATTGTGGCTAAAATTCAATTGGAATATATATTAGGTTAGAACTTAGAAGAAGCGAAACCGCAGCGTAGCGTATGTAAATAAAAAAACATTTAGTAATACTTTTTTATTTTTGGGTAGTTGCTCTGAAGCACCTCTGAAGTGTGCCTATCGCCGCCGCAGCCCTTTAGTAGGCGGAGCTAGGGCAATTTCAAACAGAGACGTAACCTAAAAAACAGCGGGGTCCCCGACGGAGGGGGAGTTCCAGGGGTACCACCCCCGTCCCCTCTACGGGTTGCTTTTTGTCACTTTTGTAGTGAAAATTATGTAAAGATTACCTTAAATAAAAAATAAAAAAAACCAAAACCTATACACTTTTTTCTCGCAAAAAATATATCTATACTAGGGGGGCAAGGGAGCTCCCCCTACCCTCTCCACCACCACTCCCTCCCAAATTAAGGTGAACGATATCTATAGTTTACCCTTTGTCGTCAGTTAAATGCAGTCACATCCTCCGTCAGGCTGAATAACTCAATTGCCTTAGTCTAGATGACGACAACACTTTATGTACTTGTGCATAAAATGCGATTTTATGCAAACTACATCCAGCATAAAGAAGGACTTTTCGAGCATGAGAAGTAAAATAGTAGATTGTACAATAAGGGCATAAACACGCCATTTCACCCGAGACGTTGATATCCATCCGAGCCGCAGGCAAGGGTGGATAGTTAAGTCAAGGGTAAAATGAGGTCTATGACCGAGTTATACACCCTGCTTCTCACTTCGATTGCGAGAAAATGAAACAGTGATAATGTAAAAAATACCTTCATAGAAAGTATTGCCTTGTTTGTCGCTTCTCCAGAGCATTACATTTTCATATGTTTTAAGATAAATTTGCTTGCATTTGGGCGGCAATGTCTGTTAAAAACTGCTTTTGCTTTGTTTCCATTAGTTTGTTAGGCGTGAGCATTATTTCCTCTTCACTTGACGACATATTAATTACTTTTGTAAAACAACAAGTTCTGCAAAGAAAACAACCAAATAAAAGTCAAAACAAGTCTCTTTCCCGCCACTGTATTTTAATTTTCTACATGTCATTTTTAGCTTACGTCGTACGCGATACTGCCCGAGTCATACTTGTATTTTTTAATGTTTTTGTTAATTAAACTTGTTTTTAGTTTCTTTTCTTTTAACAGTGCAACATAGAATGCAAACAAATTAAAGTAAATGTATTAAAATAACAAATTTATTTAATGCAGTCATCTTGTCTGTCGGAGTGAATGGCTCAAATGTCTTAGGCTAGATTATTAACCTGTGGTCTAGATGACGACAACACTTTATGCACTAGTGCCTAAAATACGATTTTATGCAGCCTACATCCAGCATAAAAAAGGACTTTTCGAGCAAGAGAAGTGAAAAGCTATTTATCTTACAACATACAGTTTCTCTATGTGATTTTTCCATTCACAATGTTTGTCTAAATATAGACTGAGATATATATTTTTTTTAACTATTTCTATGTTTTTGGTTATTATAGTTTATATGTAATGTTGTTGGGTATGCTTGAGGTGTAATCCACTTACTGTAATATTTATCTCTGATTCAAAGTTTACTACCTCTGTTCATTTCATGACAACCAACATCATCATCATCATGGTGGAAGGAGTGATCGTCTACGTCAAAGATAACCTGAAGTTACTGACGCAGTAACGGAGCCCAGTCTGAACGATGCTGACTGTACAGTACCACAGAACTTGCTAACAACTTCACGGTCATTGCATTGTATCGATCACCATATGTCTCCAATATTGAAACCATTTTATTCTGATTTGACGATCACATCTTAAAAACAGACAAATCATGATTGTGGCCATCCTTCGCGAAGAGATTCGGCTGTTTTTGCACCCGCATATTTACAATAAGGTTGTACAAGTCTGCGACATCAAATATGCCTCACCACCTGTAGCCAAATATTAAATACAAACAACGGCTCCTTGGCATGACCAGACAGAGGACTTCATTGTTTTACAATCATAGTTATGCGCGTCTTAATAGTATTTATTTAGCATTTTATATACTTAACATAAACGAGTAGTAGATATATATATAACATCGTATAAAACATATTCTCTTATTTTCTTGTGAAAACAACACTTATCTTGGCTTGGGTCTAGTATCGTTTGGCGGGAGAAGGGGGGTAAAAGGGGTTAAATCTGGTAGGGGCTGGCTCCCTGATTATAACACTACCACTCTTATTACAAGGTAATGCATATTTATCGAGTTTTAATAAAAATAGTTTCTAACCTCAAATCAGATAAAAAGCAATAACGAAATGTACAAATGGGCAATTGAGTACTAAAATGTTGTTGTAAAACAGTCTGTGGTCCAAAATGTCACGCAAAAAAAACGAGAATTTTCGTTAATTCATTCCGTTTCTTCTCGAGTTTCGTGAATGTTCTCTCTGTGCTTCGTAGTGTGTTTGTTGTGGCTTCTTTTGACGACTTTGGCTTATCCTCTGGACTTTGTTTGTTAGCCTTCACGATTGACCTATGCTTGTACACTGGACACCGATTTTCTGCCTTATCGACTGACCATTGCACGTAATAACCCGGACTTTGTTTTCCCGCCTACGCGATCGACGTTCGCATCCATGGAGCAACCGACCCCATCAACAGCTCGTTGATAGGTTCGGTTAGCTCTGGTCTGAAATTTGAAGGATCGCCCTTATCTCCCGACTTGAACAGAGGTATCAGTTTATTGTGTTTCATGAGGTCTGGGAAAGCCCCATCGTCAACACATTTATTGAATATATAAGCAAAGTGTGGGGCTATAACTAGAATTACTGAACCAATGACTTTGACTGATATACCCCACAAGTCTTCCGTATTTTTTAAGTTAAGTAATTTAAACGTTTTGACAATGTCCTGGGGATATACATGATGAAATTTTAAATATACATTACTGACGCTAGTGTTATTTTGACGTGATAACGTCTTTAAAATCGTTTTAGTCGGGTGACATGTTCAGAAACTTGTGTCACACCAAAACCTCACGAGCGCGATCGCAGGTATAACGAGAGAGAGACGGACCGATCTCCCGTCTCATCTCGAGCGCTGCCAGTCATTCCGTGAAACTTGTCACGCGGAATCCTCACGAGCGGAGGCTGGCATAGCGTTCGAGTGAGTGGACCGATCTATCACGTAAACATCTCGATCGTAAACCTACTTTAAAAACAACCAATTTTTTTAATAAAGTCTCTGCTTCATATGGAGATGAATTTAGACGGTCTGTTGTGAGTACGGGTACATTGGTGAAGAATGTTTCAAAAGCTCGAGCAATATCAGCGCTGGATTTAACAACATCATCACCTATCTTTAGGCAGAAATCATTGTCCCTTGGTATAAATTTGCCAGTTTCGCGGTTTATTATTTGCCAAACTGTTTACATTCTATTATTTGAATTTTTAATTTTTCTATTAATGTGTAAAGTTTTTTCAGTTCTACAAACCAACTTGAAAGTTTTGGAATATTTTTTAACATAGTCATGAAATTTTCGATCAAAGTTATAGGTCTTTTGATCATAAAGGTCATACAAGATAACTATACTTTTACGAATTCCAAACATTGCCCAGTCATTAAATTTAGATTTACCGTTGTAGTCACTGACTTTCTTTAATTTGAAAACTTTATTGAATTCTGTCTGAATAATGTTGAAGAAGTCTGAGTAGATTTTGTTTGGGTTCTGTTCATTAAAATCCGGTACTGGCAAATTTATATCTAAGTTTTTCGTATATGTCTCTAGTCTATGGGATGTTATAGGCCTATAAAATGATGGACCAGTCTTATCCTTAATAGCAATTGGGAATGAAACTGTTTGACCACTGTGATCGGAAGGTAAGCTGTTAATTACACTTTTACTTGTGAATGCACAGTCACAAAAAACGTTATCTAAGCAAGTTTGGCTGGTAAGTGTAAATCTAGTCGGCTCTAAAAATACATGATATAACTTAAATCATGTATTTTTAGAGCCGACTAGATTTACACTTACCAGCCAAACTTAAGGGTATATCAGTCAAAGTCATTGGTTCAGTAATTCTAGTTATAGCCCCACACTTTGCTTATATATTCAATAAATGTATTGACGATGGGGCTTTCCCAGACCTCATGAAACACAATAAACTGATACCTCTGTTCAAGTCGGGAGATAAGGGCGATCCTTCAAATTTCATACCAATATCTGTTCTTCCAACACTAAGTAAAATATTTGAAAAGATTATACTCAATCAAATGCTCTCACACTTCAACCGTACAAAACAACTCCACGCTACACAATATGGTTTCACTCGGGGTAAATCGACGACGGATGCAGGTATTACCCTTATATCTCATATTTATTCTGCATGGGAGGCCGCACAGGATGCTATCGGAGTTTTTTGCGACCTGTCGAAGGCGTTTGATTGTGTTGATCATAATACGCTATTAATAAAATAAATCATTACGGAGTTAGAAATAAAGCGTTGGATCTACTAAGATCATACCTCTCTCTTCCACCGGACCGCTACTAGCGATTAGACGTGTGACCAGTGTCCAACAACACAATATTTTTTAAAAATCACCTTCACTTAATTGAACAATAGGCGACCGGCTTTGAATAGCGTGCATCGTCCAGTATACGTAGACACCCAACCGTGTGACGGCTACGTGGTAGCTGAGTTCAACGCTAACTGGAAGAAATAATATACCGCCCAGATTACAAAGACACCCGATTGCATTGGGCTATCCTGCTGACGGAGATCAACGATAAGTGGTTTTTGATAACTCGTCGAAGCTTCGATACCGTCCAGATTACAAAGACGCTGGATTGCATTGGACTGTCCTGCAGGTGGAGATCAACGATGCATGGTCTTGATAAAGACGTCGCAGTTTAACCACTGTAAATACGAACCTACATTTTTGCACACAAAACTTAATCTTAGCATTTGAAATGGATAGTCTCTTGGACAAATCAGCTTCTGACTCAGAACTTAGTGCAAAGAGGAGCGATACCACTCCCACGAACTACGTGTTCTCTCGCAATAAAAGAAGGAGGGAAGAAGACTTTAATGAAGATCTTAAACAGGAGCTAAGTAGTTTCAAGGAGGAAGTTAAAGAGATGATTAGGAATTTGTGTGCAATTCAGGAAGCAAAACTGGAAGGCATCACTGAAATTCAGAAAGACATACGAGCATCTAATATTAACACTGAGAATAGTATTGCACTGCTTACAACACAGAATGAAGAACTGAAGAAGAAAATAGAGATGTTGGAAACCCGTTCAAAGGAGGACCGTCTACGCATTGCCTCCCTTGAAAGCAAAATAGAAGATCTACAAAGAGGCAACCGAAAAACTAACTTTGAAATAAAAAATGTCCCCAAACGCGAAGGAGAGCGAAAGGAGGATCTTGTGGAAATGGTGACATCTCTTACAAATAACGTGGGAGTCAACTTCAACAAGGCAGATATAAGAGACATCTACCGAGTTCGTGGAAAAAAGGACAAGTCCCCAAATACACCAGTCGTCGTTGAAATTTCATCGACCCTCCAGAGAAGCGAGCTGCTAAAAAAATGCAAAGAATTTAACTATAAGAACAAAAGCAAGCTTTGCGCAAAACATCTAGGCATACGAACCTCAGAAGATACACCAATCTTTGTGTCGGAACAGCTGACTGCTATGGGATCCCGGCTGTTTTTTCTCGCCCGAGACTTGGCAAAAACAAAACAATACAAGTATTGCTGGACCTCATTTGGCAAGGTTTACCTCAGGAAGGACGACAAATCAGCGTATATTGAAATCACCAGTGAATCGCAGGCTCATCAGCTTAGCCAATAAGGTATTTGTTCGCCAAGGTTTTTATTTTGTTATTCGGATGATGCTACTGCTATACTCTTTTTTTATAAGTAAAGCCTCTTTATACACTCATACTAAACAGATAAGTTACACGCTACAAAAATCGCAAATAAAAAAAAAATACATCCCAATAAATCCTCACTCACACAAATACACATACACAAACTCTTACCCTAGTCACAATTCGAAATCAACCTACACTCAAGTTATTTTTCAAAATAAGCTGATTGTTCTCTCACTACTTAAGAAGGCAAACTTATTATACTGTGACAAACTTAGAATAACTAATTATCAGCAACCTATTGAAACGTATGGCTTGTTTTCCACCGCACTTTATAATGGATAGGCCCCTTGAAACCTTAAGCGAGATAGACAACTCTGAGGTAGCGCAGGCTTTTCAATGTAACATTGAAAACCTGACCTCACATGTATCTAATAAAGACAAGGGATTGACAGTAATAACACAAAATATAAGAAGTATATATGGAAACATTAATGATTTAGAAGTTACTCTTTCTAGCCTAAAAACTTGTCCTGATGTATTAGTTTTAACAGAATGCCGTATTAGCCCAGATAAGCCAATCCCCTGTCTTAAAAACTATACCTCGTTTGCCACAACATACCATTTGAACCAAAATGATGGAGTTGTGGTATACGTGAAGAAATCTGTAACAGCCAATGTCAAAGAAATTAAGTTAGTACATGCTTCGTGTCTACAAATTAAGATTGGTAATAACATTATTTTAGGAATATATCGCTCTCCATCTAACTCAAATGCAGATAATTTTATAAACTCTTTGAACTTACATCTAGATACATTAAATAGGAATAGAAATGTTGTACTTACCGGCGACTTAAATATTAACATAATTTCTTCAGTAAATCAAAACTATGACTACAATAATCGATCCAACTACCTTAATATGCTTGCTTTGCACGGATTATTCTCAGGTCATTACTACCCCACTAGAAAAGAAAACTGCTTGGATCATTTTTTTCTTAAAATTAATAAACAAACATGTCAGGCAAAAATTGCAGTATTAAATACTAGTATTACGGATCACCTTATGGTACTTCTTGATCTTAGTTACTTAAAACATAAATATGTCTGCGCAAAAACAAAAACCATTACTGACTACCAAAAATCTGTTGAGTCTTTGAGCAAAAAAGATTTTTCTTACTTACTTACTTGTGAAGACCCTAACTTGATGGCTAGTGAACTAATTAGTAACATTTCGGAAACTATAGAACAAAATACAACAATTGTAACAATTTCTAAAAACGAAAGAATTATTAAACCTTGGATTACCCCTGGAATCTTAAGATGCATTAAAAATAGAAATAAAATGCAAAATGAACTAAAAACTGATCCAAACAATGAAATACTTATATTAACATTTAAAAGATATAGAAATTATTGTAACAAATTAGTTAAGAAATTGAAAAGAACGTATGATAGGCAAAAACTTTTAGATTCTACAAAAAACTCTAGGGTTCTCTGGAGGAATATCAAAGATATAACTAACCTAACTAGTAATAAAGCTGACAATACTGTTTTATTAAACACATGTGCGACATCGGCAGAATCGATTAATAAAATAAATAAATATTTCAGTAATATTGGAAAAACTCTGGCAGAAAACATAACAAAGGGTTTTAATAGAAATGCGTCAGTTAAAAAAGATAACTCTATAAATAACAGGCAGTGCTCCTCCTTTCTTTTATTAGAAACTTTTCCTGAAGAGATTCATAGCATTCTAATGAGCCTTAAAACTGACAGTGCTCCGGGGTGGGATAATGTCACAACCAAATTTCTCAAGCTTGCAAAACAAATAGTTGTGCCTTTGATTAGTTATTTAACAAATTTATGTTTTGCAAAAGGCATTTTTCCTGCAGCCTTTAAAAGGTCAATTATCACGCCTGTTTTTAAAGGTGGCGAAGACAGGCTAGACATAAACAATTACAGGCCGATATCAGTGTTGCCAGCGATTTCAAAAATTGTAGAGAAAATACTAAATAATAGATTAGTACAATATTTAGAAGAATTTAATATACTACCTAGCTCACAGTTTGGGTTCAGACCAGGTAAATCTACAGAGGACGCTGTGGCAGCTCTGAGCTCTATAATAGTTAAGAAGTTGGATGCTGGAAAAAAGTGCCTCACTGTATTTTTAGACCTCAAAAAGGCCTTTGATACCGTGGCTGTTCCCATTATGATCAGGAAACTTGAGCTTGTTGGAATTAGGGGTATCCCACTGAAACTGCTCCGGGACTACATGAGTGAGCGGAAACAGAGTGTCAAAATAGGGAGTAAGCTCAGTGACTGTGATGACATTACTTTTGGCGTTCCTCAGGGAAGTGTCCTTGGTCCGACTCTCTTCCTGATCTATCTTTACGATTTAGGTAGTATCAATGTCTGTAGTGGTCATATCTTCTCATATGCAGATGACACAGCGGTAGTATTTTCAGGCTCAAATTGGCGAAATGTTTATAATCATGCTGAAATAGGACTCGCCGAGGTCGCTAGATGGCTTGAAACTAACCTGTTAACCCTTAATACCAGCAAGACTAATTACATTTGTTTCTCGATCAATAGCCGTGGACAGCCAGATAGTAGCTTCGGCTTAAAAATTCATAATTGTGAGATCCCTTTTTCCAGTAACTGCGATTGCCCCACAATAACTCGGGTACCTGCTGTCAAATATTTGGGTGTCATGATTGACCAAAGGCTATCGTGGCACGCCCATATAGATCTTTTGGTGGCTAGGACTAGGAAGATGATTTGGGTTTTTAAGGTCCTGCGCCATGTAGCAAATAAAGAACTGATATTTAAAATATATACAGCACTAGCACAGTCAATACTAACCTATTGCATTCCGGTTTGGGGCGGGACTTCCAAGACAAAATTTGTAGAACTGGAAAGAGCACAACGAGCCTTACTAAAAACTATATTATTTAAGCCATATCGGTTCCCTACAGCATCTCTGTATGCCCTTTGTGATATGCTCTCAGTAAGACGTTTATATATCCTACGCATCATTCTTAGACTGCACAAGTCCCTATTATTTGATATAAATATTTATAAAAAGAAGAGAAATGGAAATGTTTCACAAATGGTTCGCACAAGGACTACTTTTGCTAGTTGCCAAATGGCAAAACAATCTGCACTTTTATATAATAAAATTAACAAAAAACTAGACATATACCCTAAAACAAACTTTGAGTGTAAAAAGGTCTTAATCGAATGGCTTAAGAGTTTAAGCTACAATGAAACAGAACATTTAATAAAATTTCTTGTATAGTGTGCAAATGTTAATATAAGACTCTGAACACAAACACACACACACACACACACACACACACACACACACACACACACACACACACACACACACACACACACATCTTCTATCCTTAATTCTACGAACTAAAATATTAAACTGCATGTTATATTTTAATACTAGGTTGTTTATTCGAATTACTAAATGTATATTTGTGGAAGAGCGGGCCCTCCTGACACAGGTATTTCTATACTTACTAGGAGGGTCCAGCCCCTGTATATTATTTGTAAATTTATTATGAATAAACAATTATGAATTATGAATATGAATTATGAATACCTAGGCAATAGAATTCAAAAGACAGACGTTAACGGCGTAAAATCTGATGGATCGGGTGTTAAAATTGGCGTTCCACAAGGTTCCATATTAGGCCCTTTCTTATTCCTGGTATATATTAATGATCTGCCTTTCATGGTGGAGAAATTAACTGACATAGTGTTGTTTGCTGATGATACTTCAATGGTCTTCAAAATTGAAAGACAAACAGGAGATTTTGATGATGTTAATGGTGTATTGTCTTTAACCTTGAATTGGTTCACAGTTAATAATTTATTGTTAAACGCTGGTAAAACCAAGTGTATCAAATTCTCACTTCCAAATGTCAGGCAAGTTGAGACCAGTTTCACTTCCATTCTCACTTCCAAATGTCAGGCAAGTTGAGAACATCAGACAAAGCACGGATGTGGCTACATCTAGGCTAGTATATTTTAGTTACTTTCATAGTGTGATGTCCTATGGTATCTAGTTGTGGGGGAAAGCTGCGGATATTCAAACTATTTTTATTTTACAGAAAAGAGCTATTCGAGCAATTTATAATTTAAAATGAACAGACTCCTTAAGAGAGCTTTTTAAAGAAATTGACATACTAACAGTAGCTAGTCAATTTATTTTCGAAAATATAATGTATGTACGCAAGAACCTTACAACATTTTCCAAACTTAGCGATAGCTGTAATGTTAACCTAAGAAATAATCACAGACTTAGACTCGCGAAGGTTAGCAATTATTTCAAGGGTCAGTGCATTCTCTACTACAATAAGGTACCTCTGGAGATTTTGAAATTGCCATTTGAGCAATTTAAAAAGCATGTTAAAGCGACTTTGTCGAAAAAGGGATAACACAATGTTCAAGATTACTTAAATGACAGGACTGTATGGGGTTAATCTGGCTCAACACAAACCTTGCTGTTAATAATTTTGTAATTATTTATTCCTGCTTATTAATCATAACAATTAAATTTTTTATATTTGTATTAGTTAAGCACAACCTATTTTTAAAAGAGATCTAAAAATCAATCTGTGGGAGTTTCTACGCCCTTCTTCTCCAACAGTGGTCCAATGTAGAGAAGGGGCAAAAAATGACGTTTGCTAAGTATATGTAAATATCTACAGTAATAAAGTACTTTGACTTTGACTTTGACTTTGTCCATAAACCTTTATTATAATACTTGTAAAACAATGAAGTCGGTTTCAAATTTGAAGTGGAAGTCGGTACCCACAAGCGAGGCTCAGTATGGATACGTATATATGCTTCGTTGACGACACACTTCGATCAAGCTACAAACGATAATTTCGAAATGATCTGATTGTGGATGAAATGTGTGTGCTACATTATTCTAACTTTACCGCTCTCGACTCTTTACTTCTCGGCATTTGTTTTCTGCAAATCGTAAATCGATTAAATGTTTTCAGAATTTTCCCTTTATCTTATTGAATACACCTCTGTACCAAATTTCAAGTTTCCAGGACATCTTGATTACTTTTCAGCGTCTGAAACCGAGAAGTATCACAGGGGAAAGTTTAAGTAATCGTACTGTAACTCTATTTCCCACAATTAATTCATTTTGAAACTGTCATTTGTAGCTTGATCGAAGGTGTGTCGTCAGCGAAGCATATTGGCGTATCCATACTGAGCCCCGGTTGTCGGTAGCGACTTCCACTTCAAACTTCTCGATACTGGAAAGACTACTATTTAATTGGATAAACTGTTAAAAGGCATATAGGCCTTCAAACCCTTGCAGCGTTGGGAAAGGTTGGTCTACCTGTTCTTAGATATACTACGTCCATCCTAGATTTGCTGGAAAAACTACTTTTAGAGATAAACTTGCCTTTTTACGTGTATTTTCTATTTTAAATGTTGCCATCAGGGTGGCAACTGACGGGAGACGAAATAAAAGGCTTGTCACTTCATGCTCAGTTAGTCTGCCTATTTAAACTGCAATCCTAGTTTACATACTAGGTATGTACATGCTATTAATGACGTACATAAGACATAGTACGTGATGAGATATTTCCGCATACGGCCGAACAGTTATTGCTACAGTAATTTAGGGTAGGCACAATAAGTAACAGACATGTTAAAGGTTACAGTAAACGTATAAGCCCCTAGAAGATGTCTTTACTGTTTCATGTCATAATATTTAAAAGAACTTATCAAACAGCACGAAGAAAATAAAAACACTTAACTTAACGTATTAAATAGCTCGAATTTAGTAAGGAGTAGGCGATAAAAGCGTACACAATAATCGATGATTAATAACTGATGAATATTTGAACGAGGGCTCATATGTAAGTGGATATTATTGTTGATAACTCAACTTGTTTAAATTGTAGAAAGTGTTATCAAAACAAAAGAAATTCTCTCATTTATTTATTATTTTAAAGTGATTGTAAATAAAAATACGCGTATGGAATATTAACTTTATTCCTGAAATTTATTAGACCTTTGACTAGACCAGATATTTTAAGTAATTTAATTTATAAATAATGAGGAAGGTACATATGTGGAGATTATACATAGATTTCAGTAGTAAAGATAATTTAAACTTAGTAATAAAACTAAGAAGCTCTTATAACTATAATATAAAATTATATATCTAAGATTTTTGCAGGTGCTATTCATACTATTTTTTTTTTCTTGAAATGAATAACATCTTTGTAGAAGAACAAAATGCTTCCAGAAAAAATAAATCCTCAATACAAGTGGTATATGACCACATAAAACATGTATGTGATAGCATCAACAATGGACAACATGTCTCAGTGACATTTATGGACATGACCAAGGCTTTTGACTTTGTAGCTCATACACAGTTTCTGATGAAACTCGACAATTTGGTATAACAGGACCTACACAAAACATATTACATTCCTATCTGGAAAATAGAAAACAATTTTGCATTACCAACAATAAAGATCAAAACTCTACTATTCCTTGTAAGACATCCAACGGTTTTGTTTGCGGATGATTATTCGGTTGCCATAAAATGCACAGAGATACTAAACTTTGAATCAGAGATAAATAAAATATTGAGTGGGCTAGTAAAATGGTTACAAAATAATTATCTTACAATCAACCTTCAAAATACTAAAAAATCTATATTTCACCAGCCTCAAGCAAACATACCGACCTAACAAATAAACATAATAACCAAAACAGATAAATCAATAAATTTCCTAAATACCGATATTATGGATTAAAACCTAATATAGATAAACCTATACTGTAAAATAAATTTCTTTGTAAACCCACTAAGAAGTCTAGAACATATTGTATCCACAGAGGAAGCTATAACTGCATACTTTGGCTATGTTCACTCTATCTTAAACTGCTGTATTATTTTATTTGGTAATATTACTGATAGAGATAAAGTTTTTAAACATAAAAAAATGCATCATGGCTATTGCTGGTATTAAGCCATCGTAAAGTAACAGATTTGTAAAAATATGATTTCCTAACATTTTCATCAATATTCATACTAAAGTAATGCCAATTTGTCAAGATAAAGAATGTAAACAATCTCACCTTTACTTAGTTACACTGAAAGAAAGAAAGAAAGATACATTTATTCAAAAACACATAGGACACACAGATTAAACAATAAAATAAACAAAAAAACAGATAAAACATGAAACAAGTGTCTCTGCGGCAGTGAACCGGACACTGGTTCAGCATTATGCTGCGGTGCCTGACACCTACAGCGCTGATTTTCAGCCGGCAACGTCGGTGACTCACGGAAACGTCATACAAATGGAATATTTAAACTACCCAAATTATTGGGACAGGTAAAAGAGAAATTAACATAAATACAAAATGAGATAATACATGTACACACGACCTAGATGCAGCTTCATAAATATTATATTTACAGTACACATTATAAACAAAAACTAGATAAAAATTAGCAATTGGCATATTTATTGCTCTCACAGTGCTGTGCATTAGGATTTTGTTTTTTGTAGCGTCAACAAATAGCCTTTAAGCATACGCTTAAAGGTGTATCTGCTAACACTGCGATAGCGAACAATTATTATCTCTGTCCTTTTCTCTCGTATTAATAATGTTGTCAGTTGGTCAACGACGGCCGTCGTTGTGTGATTCGTGGTACAGGAAATCCGTCTGTTCAGAAGATATCAACATTTGGGCCGGAGGATTGTTGCTAACGTCCTTCCCTTAGGAATCACTTGGATTCCATCACCCTACCCGTTCTCCTGGGTAGTGGTAAGAGCAACAAAATATTCTAAAGACGTTTGAAACGGTAGTAGCTTTCCTATTTAGTAAAGTAAAATAGACAATACAATCCCTACTGTAAATGACAATTTTACTTACTACAAGTATAGCCTTTATTGAGAATGGTTGGAGGACCGTGGACCTGGTCATGGGTTAGCGAAGTCGATGGGAATGTTTCCGAATGTCTAGCAATAGGACTCCCTTAGGGTATCTTCGCCGCTGGACAGCAGGGAGGATGGTATACAGTAAAGTGAAGTGTAGGGTGCGTCCGCTAACCAAATGGCGATCTTTAATTATTATTTTTAATAATAAAAGTAATGGTTAGAATGACTTATATTATAGTGCTTGTATTATACTTATAATAAAACATAAAAGAGACGTAATTTTATCTGACTACTACCATAACTAGGCTCACAGGTAGCCTGTATTTATGGTTAGTAGGCCCGTGCCTCTTACGAGGATCGTAGACAATGGTTCGGTGGTGCCTTGTTCTAAGCAGCTATGAGTTACTGATGATGGAAATAGCTATAAATCAATCAAACAATTTGAACAATGTGCTCCATCAGAAGGAGGAAGAGACAAAATAATAACATTTAATTCCTAACATGTTGCATGCGCATGTGTGAGTATGGATGTATATGTGTGTGTATATGTTTGTGCATGTGTCAGGGTATGTTTGTGTGTGTGTGTTTGAGACGGTGTGGGTTAGTGCCTTAGTGATTTTAAATACAATATAAACTGTTATGTATGTTTTTAGCAGTGTATGTACTTTCTCTTTACATTCATGCTTGGCTTCGTTAAATACATAATGTATGTTATTTAGCTGCGTAATACAGAAATAAGCTTTCATGAAAAAGAAAATAACGGCAGAACTTTTGCCACCTTATCATTGGGAGCTCAATCCCATTGAACTCGTGTGTATAATACTATAACACATCATTTAAATTAGAATATGTGAAAAAAATGCTACAAGAAGGAATCCAAAATGTATCTGCTGACAAATGGCGAAAATGTGTAAGCAGAGAGCAATTTTTAAAGCAAAATTGGCAAAATTATTCATAAACAATCAATCGACTTTTATCGTAATACGGTAGATTCTGACTCTTCTGACGAATATTCTTCATCTAATAACGACGCCGTCGATTATGATACGAAGTTTAATATTTGAACATAATTTCATCAAATAAAATGTTTAAACCCCCTGAAAGTTTGTTTACATTCTTTATCTCGTAAAATTGGCCTTGCTTTAGAATGTTTACCGTGTTACCACAAAAAATATTTCGTATATTTTCGTATATATTTATTGCACATAAAACGACATAAGATATAATAAACAGAAAGGACATCTACAAAGGCATGCTTATCTCTAAATAGAGAAACCTCTTCCAGTAAACCATTAAATACCGCATAACCTCAAAACAAACGTCAAATCCCATACGTTTTTGTTTTTAAACAAGTGTTTAACGGTAGTTTATTTTTTTGTAAAAAATATGGTCGTTTTAGTGAGCGCAATACCATTGATTCAAAAAAATTACGTATTAAATACCATCTAATATAACCAGCTACTAAATGCGCTCTTTATAGGAATAGCTTATACTAATTAGCTATTATAGTAGTTTATGTGACTGCTACATAATGGAGGGCTTTAATACTCGAGAGTGGGTAATAAAATCACTCGAGAGTTTTAATGCCTAATTATGTACAGTTACATACACTAGTTTGTCTACACACATATTGTATCATAAGCTCTCTTTGGCATTGTGGCATTGATAATTGCTCAGCACTTGTTTAGCTTGTTCAGTAGTACCAACTTCACAGACAAAGTAGGGACGGCACGCAGGTGGGCGTTGGCGTTCGAAATTTGAATGTCATAATATGTAGAAAATTTACACATTATGGTCATAATGTTCAATATTCAGATAAGAAATGAGTTTTTACCTTTGTAAAGTAGTTTAACATTATGCTGATCTAAACGTGCGGTTTTTGGACGCAGTAAAGAGCGTTTATGATACGTGTGTAGATAAAAATATTTAACTTTTTGCCAAACGAAATAAAGACTGTACACTTAAATTCTTTCAAGCATACTTACTATTACTGGAATTCTTAAAAATAAAATATGATGTGATATTAATCAATACTTCACTGATAAATAATTAATTACCTACTCCATAAACTCGCTACAGTTACTGGGCTGGCTTGAGTTTTCTTGCCGTTTCTTTCTCCTCCTAAAAACCTTCGGCTAACGAAACGGTAGTATTCCTTTATTCCTAATAGATTACACTAAATTTATATAAAAAAAAAATACAATCAAGGTAAAATTTTAATAAATCACTAATCATATTAAATATATAAGTTAATAAAGCCCTAATTTCTCATGTAAATAAGTAAATAAATAACTAGATAGTAAGCTACGTAAATAAAGAATTACCCGTTTTTTGATTTTTTGCTTATATCTTGAACAGGAAATCTTGTACTACATAATGAAAGATGATAATTCATAGCGATAGTATTTATACCAACTCATTATTTCATTTAATATATTTTACTGACTTCTGTCATCTGACTTAACATGATAATGGGACAAAATACATGTGGTATTACGTTCACCTTTCACATACGACAGCTAAATTAATACATTTTGCTTTTCCCCTTTTAAATTACGCCTATATTATTTCCATTAGTAAAATAAAATCTACCTAAGGAAGTGAATCGATGCAATTTGAATGATTCTTTCGTCACATATTTCTGGGAAATAAACACCGCATGGCAATAACAATGAAGTGTACTAACGTTTTATTTTAGATTTTGATTTTGATCAATAAATTTATTTTAAATATTAATTTTATGTTTGGCTAAACATATATTTCGTTCGTGCCTTTTTGCGATACGACGTGGCAGCTATTTGCATTGTATGATTCATGTGCGTGAGATGATTTCTGACTCTTGTCGACTTATACACTTGTTCGCTTCGCTCAATCGTGAATAAAAATGCCACTCGTCGGAAATCACCTACCTTGCGCACATGCAATATAAATAGCTATTGATGTAACTAAGAAATTTTACATTTTATAAAAAAGTTTGTTCCGGAAAATGGAAGGCTTTTCACTAACTTGGAAGTGTTCCGTTCGAACAAATGAATGATTCAAAGTATTACTACTGATAGAACACGTAAACTTTAATGGTTTTCCTTTTATTTCAGCTGATATGTTTCTTAGACAAAAATGATCTTTATGGTTAAGTCTTTCGATCGGTATCAAAAATTACACGGTTATTTTTTCACATTTGGTGGGTTGGATTCCCGGTTAACACAGACGATTTAAATAAATCTTTCAATGCATTTTAAATTATTTTTAAGAACAATATAGTAGTTTATGTGACTGCTACATAATGCAGATATTAATACTCGAGAGTGGGTTTATGAAACGAGCCGAAGGCGAGTTTCATAATAATATCACTCCAGAGTTTTAATGCCTAATTATGTACAGTTACATACACTAGTTTATCTACACACATATCATAAGCTCTCGTTGATGTGTTCAGGAACCGCATGTTTGACCGGCATTGTGGCTCTGCAGTTGTTTAGCTTGTTCTGTAGCACCAACTTCGGGCGTTCGAAATTTGAATGTCAGTACCAACTTCACAGGCAAACTAGGGGCGGCATGCAGGCGGGCGTCGGCGTTCGAAATTTGAATGTCATAATGTGTAGAAAAATTACACATTATGGTCATAATGTGTAAATTTTCAGATAAGAAATGAGTTTTTACCAAGTAGTTTAACATTATGCTGATCGTAACGTGCGGTTTTTGTACGCAGTAAAGAGGGTTTATGACACGTGTGTAGATAAAAGTAATTTTTCTTTAAACTGTTATATCTACAATAATACATGTTAAATTATTTTTAAGAACAAAAAAGTCTTGTTTTAAAAAAATAATGTTATATCTACAATATTTATTCCCTCCATTTGGCATAGCGGTGGGACATTGTATGGCATCTTAACACTCTTTCTATACCATAATGAAAGTCTTAGACTTAGAAATGAAGATGTATCAACATTTTCTTGATTATCACTAATAATCGTACCTTACATAACTTACTAATTAACCTTACCTAATATTCCCCTTTCTATGTAAGTAACGACATCTTCGTAGCACGAACCTCTCATACATGAAAAAAAAACAGAATAAAAAACTAAGGAGCTTACTTAATGTTCTTTTTGTAATTAGTCATGACATGTTTTACAAAATAAACACGTTTAATTTTTGTCTAAGTCTTCAGTCACGGCAGAGAAAAAGTAACGACATAGCTATATTTTGAAATATTTTTACCCATCCCTAAGAACGTCCAGCGCCCAAATTGCACAGCCAATAATGGGGTCTAGTCATGACAAATGCATTATTTGATTGTATGGCAACAGCAAAGAAACATGCAGGAAATGAACTATGGACTATTTTATTAAATAAGTTATTTTTTGACTATAGAGTTGTTTTCGTGTATATAATTACTTTAATTACTGTATTAATCTCTTCGTACCCATACCACCCGTACAAAAAACTAGGCCGTACAAATAAAACACCGTACGCCGGATTCGGACACTGATACAATTTCCATAATCGCGAAATGCCACTTTCGTACAATTCGGCAATCGTAGAATTCCACATTAGGTCACATCACGCCAAACTGACTGATGTCATTCGCCGGGCCCTTGCCTGTTGTGGCGTGCCGGCCATCCTCGAGCCCAATGGCCTGGCCGTGACGATGGCAAGCGGCCAGACGGAATCACGCTCATTCCCTGGCAGAACGGGAGGTCGTTGGTTTGGGACGCACCCTGCGTGGATACGTTGGCACTGTGCCACCGACCGGCGACCTCAGCACTGGGTGGCTGCGGCGGCAGCTGAAGAGGGTCTCAAACGACGGAAATATGCCGCCCTAGGCGACTAATATCTATTTATGCCGTTCGGCGTGGATACCCTAGGGCCGTGGGACCCTGACGCTCGACGAGACCATAAAGCGACTTGTCAAAGCGACCATATAACTGGCACCTGCTTCGCTCAACCTATCAGTTTAGCGATAAAGCTAAGAAACGGTGCCAGTATATTGGGCACTTTGCCGCCTGGCAGCGATCTTGGAGATATTTTAAATTGGGAAATTATAAGTCCAGCCGCAGATTTATTTATTAGCCACGTGATCAAACTTCTCATTTTATAACTAAGCAACGGGAAAATGAGATAGCCTCTAATAAACTAATTCGTCTTTTTTACAATACCAACTCATTATTCTAAAGAAAGCATCAAGTAAAGATTAACAATTGTTTTAATTTGTTCTTCTTATTTATACATTGCCACCTTATTTACTAACTCAGCCACGGATTTTACATCTCATCACCATTTTACGTTTCACAGCTTCAACACAAGGTCCTCAAAAAAATATAATTTAAGTTCCTATAGACAATATCATTTATTATAACTTAGCATGTAAAATAATACATCATATTCTTTTGTCGTGAAAATAGCCACTGCAAGATTTGGCGCGAGTTCGCGAGACGACAGCGACCGGCCGTTTGCACCAATCAGAGAGCGCCATTCGATTCATGTACATGGCAAATTGACAAATTGAAATTAATATAGCAAATTATCAGGGCAAAACACTGCGGTAGCTTAGGTGAAGGGTAAAGGGGGTGAGCGAAGCGAAGCCCCCTTTACCCTTCGTGTTAGGTTGAACATGTAAGAACAACAATAAATTCTTAAAACATAAAGGAGTGTCAATTTGCCTTCGGCATATTACATAGCAGCGCGCGTTTGTAAACGGACGACGCCGTTTGTAAAATGCGGAATCAAACAAATTGCCTGCGACAGATCATTTTAAGTACTTATACGAAAATCTTATTTGATGTCATATAACAATTAAATCAAATCAAATTAAAATGCTAAAAAATAACCACCACCCTGAGTTTTATTTAGAGTGGCTTACATAGAAGATAACTAGTGGCTAAGATAGTATCACTCAGACGCTCGTTAATTGTGGCTGAATTTAGAAGGCAATGTAGATTTTTAGAGGCGAATAATGCTATTAAAAAGAAGTCTGTTTAATTAGCACCCGTCCATAATTTACTATTTGATGACAATTTTAGCAAATCTTTGACGATCACTTAATGTAGGATGAGTTACATTTTAAACGTACCTAGTTAAAAAAATAGAAGCTAATAGTATATATTTTTTGATGTCGCATATACATATTGTAGAAGTTTACTGCTTGAATGCATGTTACAAATTTAGATGCTAAAAAATAATCACCATGCTGAGTTGTATTTAGAGTGTCTTACTTAAAAGATAACTAGTGGCTGAGCTAGCATAATTCAGACGCTCGTTAATTGTGGCTGACTTAGTAATTTAGAAGGCAATGTACATTTTTAGATGCAAATAATGCTATTAAAAAGAAGTCTGTTTAATTAGCACCCTTTTAAATTTAGTGTAGGATTAAGATTTAGTTGCTTTTTAAGCTTTATTTTATAAATTATTATTAATTCCAAAAAAATATTAAAAATAATTAATAAAAATATATATATGAAATCGTACAAATGTATTAATGCTACATTTGTACGATTTCATATATTTTTTTATGAAATATTTTCTTTTGTGACACTATTTTTTACAGCTGTCGCAATTTTTGACTATGAGTTTGAGGTATGAATAAATAAAAGCTGGTAACGGAAAATCGACGTTTTAATTACGTAAACAAACAACACTTGGCGGTATATAATAGTTATTTGTGTCACAAGGGAGCAAAATGATGTATTTACGGCGAGGGCGGTACATTGAATCCAGAGTGAAGGGAAGGATTCTAACTTAGAATCCTGAGCGTAACGAAGGATTCAAGCGTTACCCATGACGAAAATAATTTTGCTCCTGTGTGACACATACAACTTTTCACACCGACTATGAGGAAAATTTTAATTAAATGCTCTAAAAAAATTAAACAACTGTACTTTGAATTATACTTTCACCACTTTTACAGTAATAGAACAACGTAAACAAAACTTTTTTTTTATAATGGCGGATTGTGAAGGATTAGGATATATAAAATATTCCTGTGTTCTTTTACTAATGTGTAAAAATAATCGAATCCAATATTACAATGGTTTCGGATATCAATATTCATTATATCACAATAACAGTCATCGATAGTTTTGATTTCAGTAAAAACCAATAATTTATTGTGACATTTTTTTTAAACATTACGAAAAGTTCATAAATTTTCATATAACGTTGTTAAAGTTAAAACTTGAAACATGTTCGTTTTTAATCGACTACGCCGTCATAGTCGATTGTAATGTAATTTCATAATTACATTCTATTATTTTAATCTGTGTTCAATTGGCATATTGCGTAAATGCAACATGCCAATGAATAAATTAAAAAAGTAGCTTGAACAGAAAAGTAGCATTTTGCTCCCTCTCGTCGTGGAGCAAAACTTACTTTTCCGAATGAAAGGTGTGAAAAAATATTGTTATTTGTAACAGTGGTCAAAAAATTGCCACCTGTCAAAAAGTGACAACTGCCAAAAGTGACACCTATGCACTACAGCCCGTTTAATATATCACGTGCATTGTGTGTGCCGGCGTGTATCGGGCGGGCGTACAGTGTTTTGTATGTGTGATTCTAGTTGTTTGTATGGGCATCGGTAAGGATACCTAGAGATAGATGTAGTAATTTAAGTAATAATATACACGATGTTATACACAGTTGAAATTAATTCCTTTAATTAAGTTCCTTTCCGTCACGTTTCGTTGTTGGTACCCTACAATAATATAATCATGTTAATGTTATAACCTTTGATGTATTACATAACTGTATACCCTCTGGGGATAAAATGCCCATTCGCCTTTGTCTTCTTAGATTTTGATTGCAATCGCAGTGATTATTTATTTATAACGACTATGTGATGTGCTGTGTACTGCTACTACATATGCTACTTCTAGAAAAACTCTCTCGGGACGAAGGAACAGAAGCTCGGAACTGTGGCATGACTAGAGCCCACATGTTCCTCGTAGCTGGATCGCAGACGACGAAGTACACGAATAACACAAACCCTTGGAGCGTAGACGTGAAACAAAATAAATACGACCACCACAAGTTTCTTGAAAAGGAGAAAATCCCAAAGCACCACGTTAGACCCAACAAGAAAAATAAAAACATTGAAAGTCTCAGCTGAGCTTTGACTAGATCAAGATCGGATACCCGAATTTTTCCATCAGGCCCACGGGAAATAGAGATCATTACCAAAACGAATAAAATTACATTGACGATCAGTATCACACCAATCGGCACGAGAACACAAAATATAAGATAGAAACCTTGGGGATAGCACAATCCCCTATGGACAAAGTTAGTGCTTGTCGCGTATGGAATATAATTGTCGCTGTTTACTAGCAGAAGAATCATGACAGGCAAGATTGGTGTTCCCCAACCGATCAGAGATAACTTCAACATGAAGCGCGCGGGCCTACTGACACCTAACACACGTACGTACCGCATGAACTGCAGAATAGCTGTGAGCAACATCCAAACAAATCCAGACAAGATCGAGTAATGTAACAGAGCACCCAAACCGACACACACTACTTGCATACCTTCGGCAAGCTCGTGATATCCATCGACGTCCACAAAGACAGAGTCTTCTAAATTGAAGAAGATTATTATTATGAGCGGAATTGAGATCGCTGTGGAAAGCTGCAGTAAGACTTTCGTACCAGGTTTTTGCCTCCACGCTGAGAACGTTAGAGCCGTAATCCAAATTCCGCCAATACCAAGCAATGACATAAAAGAACCGATTAAAGTTATAATGTTAAGAGCTTTGTTGTGATTATTTGCTACATTTTGATCTTTTATATATTGACCAAAACTTCCTGCACTAATGAGTTGAGCAAAATGGGTAAGATGATAACATTTGCAGAGAGAAACATTGTTTTGGAAGCTCTCGAAGAAACAACCTCTGCTTTTCCATGAACCGGGTATGCCGACATCTCTATTATTGTTATTGTTATTGTTGTTCGATGCAAAATCCCAATAACCACAGAACTTTCCACTATTTTTAGTAGGCTTAACAGATTCCATTTCTTTATACACAAGCGGTATAGAGTGTTCAAGATTGGAATCGAAGCCAGGTATAGATACTTCGATAATCCTGCTATTTACCATATGTAGACCCTTTTTGTTTTCTTGGAATACAGCGTCGTTGTGGTAAATGCGAATAACAATGTGAACGTCTTGCAAGTCCTGAGAACTGTTTACAGAAGAACTGTTGGTATAGTTAGATTTTCTTAGAGTATCTAACACTGCTTCGGGGACCCAAGTTGCTATTTCTAAATTATCCAGTAGCATTACATCATCGATAGTCGTGTTTCTATAGAGGAGTTTAATTGTCATCTCTGTAAATAGATCTGAATCCTTATCTCGTATTAATGCTATTCCTGTAATGTTATTATATTCAGGGTAGGATATCTGAACGACAAACTTTGGCTTTAGAGCTAATTGATAAGTATAGTCATAATCATAACCCATTCTATGTACTCCAGGCGCATCTTTGGAGGCAAACAATTCTATAATTTCACTTATTGAATCCAATAGCATGTTTGTGGAATTAAGCGTTTGGGCTAGGCTTAAATACTGCTTGTCTAACACCATTAGTCTGTCCATAACCCACGCAATGTTGTCCAAGTCACCCATCTCCAAAGAGGAAGAATTTTCCTGAGCGATAGAAGAAATAGAATCAAGTGACACGGAAAGGTAATAAATGTCCGCAGGAATTATTATATCTACATCTTCTAAAACGTAATGAAGACCCTGAGTTAGGAAATTAGTAGTCTCTTCTACACCTGTGACAACATTGTATAAGAATGTAGTAGTGCTTGAAGCGACGTAGTTCTTGTCACAATCTCCTTCGATTGGTCCCCAGATAGCGCCAGTAACATAAGAGCCAAGACATTGTCTTTTTACAGGCAATCCGTTCGATTGCATGCAAAATTGCTTAGGTGCTGTTATTTGACCAATCGGAGTAATTTCCCATTCTAAAGCAAACCTGACTCGGTCCTCCGACTTATTCGGAAAACAGTAAACAGCACTGGATAAATTTACAAAGGTGTACCCGTATTTTGGAAAAACGGTCTCAGCTGTCTCTTTTAACATTTCGAAAGTCTCTATTAATGTAGGTCCTACATCATTAATGCAATCATCATAATCAATCGTTATATGCAAGTGTAATAGCATGAAGACGTTCTCCGCAGTAATGGACATTATGTCCATTAACAAAACTTGCTCTGCATCAAATATGTCTGTAATATTTTTAAATACTGATGTAAAATCGGGAAAGTTTATTTCCTCACAAATTGAACCTGAAATTTTTATAAAAAGAGCGAACACATGATTTGTATTTCCTGAAGGATTTACCACGATTACGTCGGTAGTGAGATGGGTAAAGTTCTTTGTATGGGCTTCACACCAGTACTGGGCCATTCTATCAGACATGAGAATAACACCATACACCATTTTAATAACAGCCGATTCATCTCTTGGTAAGTTTCGGTTAATTTCTATGCTTTCCATTGTCGGTGCTTTTTCTAAATCTACTGACTTTACAAAGCCATTTCCGTCTGAAAAACAGTGTATGCCTTTGTCTGTATTATTGTATTTCCATAATCCCGAGGGGTAATAGACTGTCACATACATTTTCATTTCTCCTGCATTATACTCTAAAATTAGCTGTGTTTCATTAAAGATCATACCAGTTATACATGCCATGCATGATAATTCAGCAGAAGAATCCCTTATACCTAGTGTACCTTCGTTATTTATGACACCGACAAGGAAGTTTTCAGAACTATTAACAATTTGTGTTTCATTTGAATCTAGGATAGAATCGAACCAGCACCACTCGTTGGTAGGCATTTTAAGCGAATGAGCTAGTTTTCTGAAAATGTAACTTGCTAAATCCCTATTTTCATAAGCGCCCATTGGCTTTTTACATTTTTCTTCCAGAAATTTATTGTACGTTATACCTGTTTCATTCTTAGCATGTTCTATGCCTAAGCATGCATTTTCATCTGGCATAAATCGAAAAGCCTGGTAGCCTGCAGGACATTGAGCTGGATAGTGTAAGTCATTGAGGTAGAAACAGAGGCTTGGATAAGTATTATTACATGTTTCTGTCACTAATACCCTATTTTCGATATCAAGTAATAGACAGTTTTTAAAAACATATGGACGTAACGGTAATACTTCCCTATGTCTCACTTGCCTCCCCCAATTTGGCCCTGGAATGGCCCAGACAACGGGATTGAAGTTTTTCTGACGATGTGCTGGTAACCAAAAATATTTGGATGTTTGAGTAGTTGATATTGTATCTAAGAGCTCTCTTATTTCATGAGAGTACAGATCTGTTATGACCGAAGCACCTCCGCTTGAAAAGCAAGGCAGGGCCCATTCTGATGGTTCGGTTATTTCGTAGCAGTATTGCGTCGAGTTGCTGTAAATTGTGTAGTAGCCAGGTGGACAGGAATTTAGATTGAAGTAGTGTTCAGTCTCCTTGCATGGTTCCTGTTGGTTTAGTCCTGGTGACCACAGACTTCCGCTGCAGCTTGTAAAGAGCTCGCCGTCGCCGCTGTAGCATGGAGATTCTGACGTCACCAGGTCTGTCCCCGGCCAGGTTACATTTATGCCGTTTCTCGAAACCTCCTCCGGGATATCCTGGTTATTTTACTTGCATTATTTATTTATGTTTATCACCGTAAAATAGAGAAAACCGTTAGTTATAATCAAATAAATTGCATGAGATTTTAAATTATCGATAAATTGTGAACTCAACATATGTCAAATCTTCAAATTGTAAACGAGACCGGCAGGGCTCAGAATTTATATTTCTTTTGCTCTTACATGTCAACACAACACAAAGAATAACGGGGGCTACTCTAAGTGAACAGTAAAGTACGGTTCACAATTTAGTGGATAGAATACGAGGGTCATGCCAAAAGTAATAGATATTCGAAAACTATAAAGTTTATTCTTTATTATTGCTTTCTATTTTTTCGAAGTTTTCACCGTGAGTATGTATGAACTTTTTCATTCCGCTAAACCACCTGGAAAATGTCAATGACCATTCTTCTTTGGGTACCTCAGAAATTTTATAAGGGCATCTTCTTTGGTTTCAAATCGATTTCCTTTTAAGTTTTCTTTAATTTTCGCAAACAGGTAAAAATCACAGGGTGACAGGTTAAGAGAATATGGTGGATGATGGAGTATGGACATTTTTCGAACTAAAATAGTCGAGTGTTCTGGCAAAAGTGTGCGGGGCGGCGTTGTCGTGGTGCCAGAGCAGGTGCTGGGTTCCGGACTTTGGCCGCTTGTCACACTAAGCTGACAAAACTTGTAAAGCACAAACTGTCACATACAATTCTGAGTTGATAGTTTTTTGATCCTCTTGTACCACAGTTGCAAAATGCAATGTCTTGCAGAACAATGAGGCAACCATTTGTTTCTGTGTGCTTCGTGCTCGGCGACATTTTTTTGGAGTTTGTTCATCTTCAAAGCACCATACCGTTGACTGCCACTTTGCTTAGGATCGTAGTTATACAACCATGTTTTGTCACCTGTCAATATATCATACACAGTTTTGTTCTCGCCAGCGTCGAATTTATTTATCATAAATTTACACCCATCCACGTGGCGTTCTTTCTGCAAATCGTTAAGTTTATGCGGCACCAATCTCGAACAACGCTTATGGAAACACAGTTGTGCATGAATAATCATTTGTAGTGCTGCTGATCCAATACCTAGATCTCGCTCAAGCTCTACGTATGTAATTCGTCGGTTCCCACGGATATTTTTTCCACGACTTGCACATTTTCTTGATTAACTGCGATTTGCCTCATCTTCAAAGCTAGCCCGCCCTCTTTTAAATTCAGCAAACCAATTAAAGACGAGCACGAGTACAAGCAGATTCACCAAAAGTCGTAGTATAAACATTATTGGGGCTTTAAACCTTTTTTAATGTCATAATAAATCGTAACTCGAAAATCTTGTCGACTAAGTTCTGTTTTAACTGCAAATTCAATCAGAAAAAAAAATAAAAAATAAAATATTATGCAGATTTCCGGAGTATTCCATTTTTACATTTATATCTATTTAATTAGCTTTCACGATGGTATATAACTAATCGGTATCAATCAAATGAGCATCGAGTATCTAATTTCTTTTGGTATGACCCTCGTATACACTATCGAAAATGAATACGTTATAAACAGAGTGTACCAGAAAGATGTAGTCATATTTTAGGAGGTTGTCAAGGATATAATTCTAAACAACTTTTACTATGAAACCGTCATTAATTTTTCACTTCTCCATACATTTTGAACCGGGCGATCAGCTGACTTGTATGTACTCGTAGAAGTGATAAATTAAGTTGCTCTGATCAAATTGGTTTCATAGTGAAAGTTATTCAGAGAGATGCCCATAACAACCCCTTGAAATCTTGAAATATGACTACACCTTTCTGTTACACAGGACAGGTTTATAATTATACTGTGTCATAACGACAAACAAAACGACATATTTTATAATGCAATCATTGAATTAAAAAAAAAATACCTGTATGCTAACTGCGACGAGTGAAATAAATGCAACGAATAAAGGTTGCACAGTCATTAGCAAATATGTCCACGGACAGACCGTGATAGCTGACTCACTAACTGTGATGAACTATCGGATACGTAGGAATGAGTGTCGCAATCTACGCCGAATGGATGATAACAGTGAAAGCTTATGTACACATGGTGATTAAAATAAACAGCAAACTATTATTTGAGGTCGTATGGAGTTATTTTAAATGCATTTTGGATACTTTCTTCAATTCAGTAATTCTTTATTGTACTGAATTTTCTTCAACTCTAGTTTTATATCCCTTTCGAACCTTAAATCAACTTCTAAAGTTTCTCATACAGATGGGTATTTTAGTTAGTCATCGTTAGATTGTGAAAACCTTTAGTTTATAATCTAGCTTTTTCTCTCTCGTAAGTTTATAAAGTATCGATAAATTGTAAACTGTACCGTACTGCTTACTACACAACGCATTAATTTTAAATCAAACCGTTAAATTGTGACCTGGTTAAATTTTTATTGCAAATGAAATACCAGGGCAAAATGGTGGGTCAGGGTAGGTGAAGGCTAAAGGGGTTGACCAAAGTGAATCCCCCTTTATCCTTCGTGTTAGGTCGACATGTTTTAACAAAAGAAACATACATTTTAAACCACGTCGACATTGTTTTCAATTTGTCGATAGTTTACTAACTCACGCGTTAGTTCATAAACTAACGGTATTCGTAATATTATCACAGAGGCCGTGTACAAGTCGCTTGCATTAGTTTCCTCAAATCTTAAGACAATACCAAATTTTCAAAGACTTGGCACAAAGTACACATTCTCTTGAATTCCCACTCAGAAAGAAAATTACTTATACATCTTGTCTCTCAATCTCTTCTGCCTAGTCGATAGTTTTTTCCGGTTCCGCATAACAAAGCGAAAAAAATTAACCCTTTTGGGATCACTTCGTTATTTTTCTGTCTGTCTGTGCGCCTGTTCGTCCGTTTTTCTTTTTAGGGCTCTGTACCCGAAGGGTCCAAACGAGCCCCATTGCTGTCACTCACGTGTCCGTCCGTCACGATTGCGACACGTCAAACGGTTAAAGCGTCTTCAAATTTTCACAGCATAAACATCTTGTCCAAATCCTTGTATGGCATTGTCATTTTTTTAAATGTTTTTTAGGGAATTAATGGATAGCCACGAATCAATGGACGCGATACGCTTTGAGCGGAATTTATGTTTCAAAATATTTTGCCGAAACTTGGTACTGGACAATGCTCCTTACCACTCAAGACGCCAAGAAAAAACTCCCATCACCTGGAGAAACGCAAGTATTCAAGGATGCTGCTGCTGCTCTCTTACCTTCCTCTACTCTTCACGCCCCTGGGCTACCTCCCACCAGTTGTTGTCTTGGCACCTCAATTCGTCACTCCAGCGCTTCCTGGGTCGACCACGTCACCTTTTCGCGTATGGGATCCAGAAAGTCTGGTTAAAATTTACCTTACTTTATTTATATTTATCTGCTACTATCTTGGTTTTGTAATGGTACATAAGAGTCAGTACATTTGATACTTCATTTTGCGTGACAGAGGGCTAGCCCATCGCCGCGCTGTATTGTTACACACATTGAATACAAGAGTCGGTTCATTTAACGTTTGGGTTTTTGAGTAGCTCAGGGTAAGTTGGCAAAAAACAATGAGCCGAGAGCGTAGGTTGGTCAGGTCAGGTTTTTTTGTCGCATTCCTGCGAAATGTGTAGGGATCAGAGCCGATTTGGCTGCGCGCTGAATAAATTATGAATAACTAAATAATGGAAGGTTATTATGGAACGATACGGAGAAAGCTATTATGTTGACTGCAAATATACAATTGCGTTTGTTTGGTACGACGTGGCGAGTTTGACATCACGGGTTTGAATATCATTCTAGTGATCTTTGTCCTAGACCGCTTTTTATAGCCAGCGATCGACAAATTCTGTGTATCGGCAATACCAAATGATTTGAGTGATAGCCAATGGTTGATTAGTGTTCGGGAATAATGGGCCGGCCTAGAAAAAACGTTAGTCGGGTTGTACAAGACAACTCACTGAATGAGATGGCGTCAGGACAGGTGACTCAATTGTTATCTGAAATAGTGAATAGATTAGACAGTTTGGAGCGTGGTTCGAGTACGAGTAATGCTAGTAGGATTTCGGACAGACAGACGGACAGACTGGAATTAGAGACGTTTGAACAATCGGTAGAAAAACGTCAATCATGCATAGTGAAAATGACACAGAAGTTGCCAACATTCGATGGGCGGAGTTCGGAAAATCCGATGTTTTTCTTAAGAGATTTAAAGGCTTATATTAAAGTCTCGGGAGATAGTTCGAGGGCTTTGATATGGGCAACAGATAGTTTGGTAGGAATTGCAAAAGTTCGAATGAGCATATACAGAGACTCATGGCGAAGTTATTCGGATTTTGAAAAAGATTTCAGAGAGGTATTCTGGGGAGATAATGAACAGGAATTAATTAAACAAAGATTCCTAACCGCGAAGTTCGATTCCAAGAAAGGTCAAAGTATGGAAGAATTCTTTGCCTCTCAATTGAATAGCATATATGAGCTTACGATACCGTTTACTGATACGGAGAAGATCAACACGATTTTCAGACAGTTGCTGCGCGATGTTCAGGTAGCGTTTTTTGCTAGACGAGATGCGGTCGAGTTCCTTCGGCATTTAGAACGGAATGTCGATGGGGAATTAAGTGCGTTGCATGGTTCGGAGACAATGAATACGAACAACGTAAGGCGGAATAGCTACATGCGAGGGCAATATCGTGCTTTGCGAGTAAATACGATGCGATATAACGCGGTGAGTCGTAGGAATAATTATAACGCGGGAACAAAGGCACGAAACGAATTTGGGACGCGCGCTCGCGGTTATTTTCGCGGTAGACGTAGGCAGCCTCAGGCTAGTTTCAAGGCAATAGAGTTCCAAAGGGGCAATGATAGTTCAGATAATACAGAGGCAGGGCAAAGTTGAAGTGACAGGAATAATGCGGTAAATCGGAATTCAAAAAACTAGTGGACTCGCGCGGGTCGTTCGCGCTCAGATATTTATTACGCTTTGGGTGGACAGCCGATCAAATTGAAAGAGAGCATAGATTGTATGATCTGTGTAATTTGGATTCGAACGTGGGTGTGAATGAATTTATTCAATTACTAGCGCGTAAAGCGCATGGATATGCCGTGTGTTTAGATGGAAAATCGAGATCGAATTGTAGAGATCGAAATGACAGGCGTTTACATACGATATTCAGAGACGACGATTCGACTGAGTGTGGGCGCGATTTATGTAGTACATTGACATTACCTGAGATAGATGTGTGTATTGGAAATATTGTTGTAAGGAGTTTGATTGATTCGGGGAGCGAAATCAGTGTAATAAGTAGGGGAGTGTATGATGAAGTATGCAGGCAAATGGGAAAACCAACGGAAATACCGATTCCAAGTTTGAGAATCACAGGTGCGTTTGGGGTCAGTAAGGAGAAAGTAGATAAGTTAGTCACGTTACCATTAACAATAGGTGAATGCGTTATCGATACTCCGATGCTAGTATTAACAAGGGTGCCTAAAGATTTAATTTTAGGGTTTGATTTTGTACAACAGACGCGAGCCAGTTTAATGTGTGAGGGAAATAAGAGGCTAATTATACGAAGCGCCGGGCGGATGTGTGAAATACCATTAGGTACTGGTCCTAATCAGGATTCTTGCTGTTGTACAATGGAAGTACAGAACCAAGATACCAGTAGAAATATGATAGAGGAATATGTGAATAATTCATCAATACCTGTTGAACACAAAACAAAGTTATTGTCAGTGTTAAATAAACATGCAGAGTTGTTTAGCGATAGGGTAGGTCGGACAAATAAATATATACATGAGATAAAAATGAGAGATGAAACGCCTTTCGTAAAACGAAGCTATCCCATACCGTTCGCATATCGCGATAAAGTAACAAGACGATTGGAAGAAATGGAACAGATAGGTATTATTAGCAGGCAATCTACGGATTTCAGCAGTCCATTGACTTGTGCAATAAAGAAGTCAGGGGAGGTTCGGATTTTACTCAATGCGCGACAATTAAACGCGGGAATGGTTGGGGAAGTTGAAACTACACCTTTAATGAGTGAGATATTGCAGTCGGGTCGCCGGATAAATTACATAGGGGTTATTGATATCAAAGATGCGTATTTTTCTATACCATTATCAGACGAATCTAAACGATACACGGGTTTTGTATATCAAGGCAGAAGTTACGTTTACAACGTTTTACCTCAGGGGTTGAAAACCAGTGTGGGTTCATTTTCGAGGGCGATGGGCTTAATCTTAGGGCCAGAGGTTAGGTCATATTGTTTAAATTTTGTTGACGATTTGGCGATTTTAACTGAGGGTGATTTCGATCAGCATTTGTCTCAAGTGGACACGGTTCTGAGTAAATTGAAAGACGCGGGCTTCACATGCAAACTAAAAAAATGCGAGTTCGCACAAAAAACAAGTTATTGGGGCATATTTTGTCTACACAAGGTTTTCAGATGGACCCGGACAAAATTGAAACACTTAAATTATATCCGTCACCCAGAACTGTCAGGCAATTGAGGGCGTTTTTGGGGTTCATAAATTACTTTCGGAGGTTCATAAAAAAATTTTGGAACGTTAACACAGCCATTATACAATTTATTACGGTCTGGAGTCAAGTTCGTTTGGAGTGCGCACGTGCAAAGTGCTTTTGACGAGATAAAAAAAACAATTCTCAGAAAGTATAATATTGAGTCAGCCATTGGCGGGAAAGACGTATTATGTTCAATGCGACGCCAGCGCTATAGGAATTGGGGGCTATGTTTATCAATTAGATGATTTGGGCCAGGAACGAATTATAGGGTTTTGTTCGCAGGCATTTAAGGGAGCTCAAACGAGATGGTCTGTCAGCGAACAGAAAATGTTTGCAGTTATATACACTTTAAAGCGATTTGAGATATATTTGCGAGGAGAAAAAGTTATTATTAGAACTGATCATAAAAGTTTGACGTTAATTAAGTCGTGGACTTTATTGGGGACACGTGTAACTAGGTGGGTTATGTTTTTGGAGCAATTCGATTAAAACATAGAGTTTGTGCGTGGGACTGATAATCAAATTGCCGACACGCTAAGCAGGCAAATAGCGGGACCTAGAGGTATGAATGACAGTATAATTGTTCAGCCGGGAATATTCTGGTTTCAGGCATCGAATACCGCAAGTGTTATTTCGAGTTTACGGGACATTGCGAGATTACAAAGCGAAGATGAGCGGTTAAATCAAATTAGCGGTTGTATCAGACGTAGGGTGGTAGATACGGAAACAAGAGGGTTTGATAATTACGAGCTAGTAGGTGATACGTTATATTTTCACGTGCCGAAGCGGAACGTACGGTTGTTAGTAATTCCGGAGGCATTACAGGAGGAACTAATATTACACATACATGAAGAAATAGGTCACTGCGGCAGATATAAAATATTAGCACTGATGAATGACAGATATTATTTTCTTCATATGAGTAGGGTGATTAGCACGATGATAAGAAGTTGTGACATATGTCAAAAGGTCAAACCAAGTACTAACAATACCGTTGGTCCTTGTACACCGGTGTTGGCGGAAAGGTTGGGTGAGAAAGTTTTCTCGGACCTTTATGGGCCATTGCCCGTAGGTAAATTCGGATATCAATATATATATATGTGATTCAAGACGTGTACAGTAAGGTAATTAAATTGTATCCAATGCGGAAAGCTACAAGTAGGAGCGTGCTCGCTTGTACAAAGAGATTTCATAGGGAAATACCTATCGAAACTGTAATTACTGACTCAGGACCACAGTTCATATCGAAAGTTTGGGAATTTGGTCTCAAACAGCTAGGGGTTCGGGTCACTCATACGTCGGTGTATTGTCCAAATTCTAATAGCGTAGAAAGAGTGAATCGCGAGCTAGGTCGACTAATTAGAACTTATTACGGCGGAAGTAATCGTAGTTGGGTCGACGTGTTACCGGACATTGAAAGTTGCTACAATAATATCGAACACAAGCACCGGCTTTGCTCCTAATGAGTTGGCGTTTGGTAGGCGGGAACCGTTAACTATTGACAAGGAATTAGGCGATGAATGGTTATTAGGTCATAGTGTGCGAGATACCGAACAGGTGCGGAATGTAGCAATAAAGAACTCTAAAAATGCTAGTGAGTGACGTAATCGACAGGCAGACAAACGGCGTAAGTTAGAACTCTATCGTATAGGTGATTATGTGAAAATTAAGACTTTTGTGCGTTCAAATAAAGAACATAAAATCATGCGGAAATTTTCATTGTTGTATAAAGGGCCTTATGTTATTACGGCAGTGGTATATCCGAACTGTTATACTTTAGTAGATCCGGTTTCAAATGAGATATTGGGTAACTACAATACTATAAATATAGCCAAGTATTATGTGAGGACGAATAAGGGCGTAGACAAATAAGATAGTGTATAAAAGTTATATAAGTAAGCTTTAGGCTGTAAATTTGAGTAACTATTTTGTAGATTCAAGCGTCTTGCATGGTTTGGAAAAAAAAAAAGGAAAAAAAAAATGTGTATATATATATATATATATATATATATATATATATAGTAATACGAATTAGGATAAGTTGCGGGTAAGCGAGGTTGTATAGTTAGGTAGATAAATAAGACAAGACAGGGGAGAGCTCAATCGAGTTGTGTAAATATTATATGCATAATTGACGGATTCATCGGTCTGTGTATATGATTTGAGATGTTCGTGCATATAGAGTAGATATGGACAAAGCATGGGTAGCATAGTGGTAATGAGATCCTTGCGCCATGTTTAAATGAGATAAACAGTGTCTCAAGGTCTGGGAGGGGGCTGTAATGGTACATAAGAGTCAGTACATTTGATACTTCATTTTGCGTGACAGAGGGCTAGCCCATCGCCGCGCTGTATTGTTACACACATTGAATACAAGAGTCGGTTCATTTAACGTTTGGATTTTTGACTAGCTCAGGGTAAGTTGGCAAAAAACAATGAGCCGAGAGCGTAGGTTGGTCAGGTCAGGTTTTTTTGTCGCATTCCTGCGAAATGTGTAGGGATCAGAGCCGATTTGGCTGCGCGCTGAATAAATTATGAATAACTAAATAATGGAAGGTTATTATGGAACGATACGGAGAAAGCTATTATGTTGACTGCAAATATACAATTGCGTTTGTTTGGTACGACGTGGCGAGTTTGACATCACGGGTTTGAATATCATTCTAGTGATCTTTGTCCTAGACGCTAGCGGTCGGGAAGGCTTAAATTAATCAAAACCGCTTTTTATAGCCAGCGATCGACAAATTCTGTGTATCGGCAATACCAAATGATTTGAGTGATAGCCAATGGTTGATTAGAAACTATGCGTACACACAATTTGTAGAACAACGGACGTGCATGGCATGGTTGAAATTAGACCCTGTGTAGTTAGAGATAAGAAGCTTTCGCTTGGGCAGCGCGTGTTTCGCAAAGGACGCCATTTTTTTTTCAGACATGTGGGGTCTATAAATACGAGAGCGTGGGAGGGGGATTCATTCAGTCTCTGCGTCAAGCTACTGTGACACTCGTCTTTCAGTAATTCTAAACAGTTTCGGTCTGCCGTTTTACGCGTCTGTACTGGACGAGTTGTGATTGCGTGTTACAGTGGATTTTCGTGAGTGTCTGAAGCGCCGAGATATACCTCGGTTCCTATCCTTTAAATCAACCTACCCCAAATTCCAAAACTATCCTTGGGTCGTTAGATAAGAACTTGTAGGTAATTGATCTGAGTCTGAGTCTGGGCTTGGAGCGACCCTAATTTCCTGTTTCCTTCACCATAGGGTTCCTGGATTGGCTCTTAGGATATTCGCGGGCTAATCCTCTCCTCATTCCTTTCGAGTAGCGAGTTTTGAAATTCCCACACACACAGTCATTAAACATACAAGCACATTCAAATCAAACTCAACCATTTTCGAGTGGTGTCGATAATGGACGTGGTATAACACTAGGATTTTAGACTAGGCTAGACAGGAGTTTAGTTGCGGCTAAACCTAGGTTGGCAGGGCATAGGGAGACTGTTTGATCGATGAGGTTCCGCGGATGGAAATAACAAATTCAGAACAAAGTATAAATGTTGTCAACACAGATAACCTACCACAGTTGAAGGTTTCAAAACGTTACGGACCTTTTGAGGTAACCGCTAGTTCAAACCCATTTCGGAAAATCAAATCGCAATTGTGTAAACCCGGTCTATTCGGATCGTTATTGCCGTGAACTAATTATATAATTGGAACCACCACAAGCCGCTACTAGCGAGCACATGAAATATAATTGAGTACTCACGTCGTAAAACTACGACGGATATCTAAACGATATCCCAAACAAATATTATAAATCGTGGTCGACCACTAAAAGAAGTTCCAAGCGCCCACATATACAACAACGATCAATCTGGCGCAATACACCGCTAACTGATGCGAAATACCGGCTTGCGGGCATATATGCTTTCTCTGTCTAACTTGAAACCGTAACTTCCTGAACCAATCTTCCGTTCGACTATTGTACGCCTAACGAACTTCTCAACGAACAAGAAATTCAGACTTATCATTCTTAACTTACAAATTTTACAGCTGAATCGGGTCATCTCTTTTGGGGTAGATAGAATAGACGATCATAGCTACTGATAGCGGTGGCTCGACCTTAGCCTTTATGCCGTTACAGTTTGGTCAACCTAGAAAGTAACTGGTCTCATATTTTATTTTGTCTCTTTTTTGTAGCAGTTTATTTTTATTTATCTATTCCACTCCTACCTACCTACTTACCTAGGTCTCCACGATACAGGTTTAACCTAGTGTGGAGATCCTATGCATAGGGCCCATGTAATTGTTAATGCTCTGGTAAATACATAAATTTGATTTGAAACTGATGATCGTCATTGCGAGTTACTGAAGCTCTGTGGCGATCCAGCTAGCAACGTTTTAAATATAGAAGCATCTGAGGCAGGTCTACGTGGTTAGGAGTTTGAGATTGTGTGAAAAATTAAATGTTAAAGTGAAATCTTCCTGTACCTTGAATATAAAAAGTTGAGTATCAATATCAATTACTGATACATGGTAAGTGGCTATAACATAGTTCGTAGCATAAAAAAACGTACGGAAAGTTAAATGTTGTTTGCTTCGACGAGCTTACTGTGACATCCGACTTAGCAATTCCATCTTTCGACCCTATCCTGAAACGCTATTACCCTGCACTGAGTTGGAAATTTTAGTGGTGATACCGTTAGTACCATTTTCAACCGACTTCAAAAAGGAGGAGGTTCTCAATTGGTCTGTTTTTTGTGTGTTTGTAACGCGTTTACTCCGTCAATGATAAACCGATTTTGATATGTAATTCTTGTTTTAATTGATAGGCTTCAGAGATAGTCCCGTACAAATTTTATCAAAATTGATTCAGCGCTTTTTGTAAAAATCAACAAATACACAAAAAAAAATCACAGATGATGTTTGGGTATGTGGTTCTGTGCAGCAAAAGTTTTGATGAGCTCTTTTCATGAACACAACCTTCATTCGCATCCCGACCAGGTATGAAAAAATAAGGCTTGAACTTAAACATAAACAACATAAACATTTACATACAGCCACATACAAATGTAAAAACAAGAAATTTTAATGTATACTTTTTACTGAATAAATAATAATAATAATTATTATACATTGCTTCTGGCCCCACACTAGGATACCCTGTGTCGTGGGTACCAGAAACCTGGGATTTTTGTTTGCTTAACCCCCAGCCGGGGATCGAACCGGGACCTCTCGCATGGTAGGCAGAGCCATAGCCGCTGCGCCACAGAGCTTGTCATTTGAAGTCGGTTTTTTAAGTTTTTTAACTTGATGAATTATTTCAGTTTTTTTACAACCACTTGGGTTAAACTATCGGTGTAATCAAGGTACTCCAATATAAGAGTCGGTAGCTGCATTAATAACTCTAGTGAACAGGTGCAATCAATTCGAATAGCTTTTAGTACAGTCAATATTTTTCTTTCATATTGGTAGATAACCAGATAGTACTAGTACTACTGACGAATAGACTGAGTTGGAACTATATTTATGAAAGATAGGGATAAAGAAAGAAGAGACAAAATAATAAAGCGATAAGTAAGCAACACATACAAGTTCATGCAACTAATGCAACAAAGAAACTCTAATTACTAACATATGTTTTATTAATTGCTTAAACTTACAGGGTAATATAATATTTTCATTCCTGTTCAGGTTCATTCGTTTTCAGTCCGCCTTCCGGCAATGGAGGGGGAGGAACGTTGGGAATGGCGGGATCTTTCGCAGAGTAGTTCAGGACATTTAAGTTATCCGGCTCGGAGGGGGGCAACGGCTGCTCCGGATCATCACCGGAGCTCTTTGGAGCTGGGGCAGGAACCGATGCGGGAGGCTGAGCTTCCTTGGGTGCACCTACAGGGATACTTGGACCGATTCCGTTGGACAAAGGCCGGTACAGTGCCGGATAGTTATAAGGATTCAGGCTGAACGGGTCGTAAGGATCATAGAACCTGTAGCTCGGGTAGGAGTATGTGAAGGGTGACACTTGGTTGAAGCCTTGGTAGGCTGGGTTGATCCGACCGAGGGGTAAGACTTGTGGCGGTAGTCCGAACTGGTTGAGGGGGATGGGGGGCTCGGTGTTGGGTGGAAGGGGAGGGTTGGGTTTTGATGCTGCGGCGGCCTCCTCGTCTTTGGGTCCCGGCCGAGGTTGAGGAATCAGCTGGTCAGGGGACGGAGGCGTGATCTGTGGAACAGTCTCCGTTGCGGAGCTCGGTGGCGACTGTGGAGCAGATGATTGCGGGTCTGATGGGACGGGTTGCTGCTGAGGGATTTGAGGTCCTTGCTGTGGATACTGTGGTCCCTGTTGTGGGTACTGTGGTCCTTGTTGTAGGAATTGTGGCTCTTGTTGTGGGTACAGTGGTCCTTGTTGTGGAAAGTGTGGTCCCTGTTGTGGGAATTGTGGTCCCTGTTGCGGAAATTGTGGTCCCTGTTGTGGGAATTGTGGTCCCTGTTGTGGGAATTGTGGTCCATCTTGTGGGTATTGTGGTCCCTGATGTGGGAATTGTGGTGATTGCGGTTGAGGCTGTCCTAAATTCCTGGGTTGCAAATTCTGAAATGATAAATAAATATTATTAGAGGGGTAAGTGTTAGTGATTAGGCCACAAATATGATTCAGATAAAAAACAGGTTTTGTAGTAAACAAGTAGTAAAATTGTAATCAAATAGCATATTTAATTGAAATAAGTGATTAATGGATGGGATGATGCGAGGTACAAAATTATAATGTATTATCCTGAGCTACAAGGTCATGGTGTTTTACGGATTTTCCTGTTCTACATGTTATCTTTAATTATACAAAGTAGAAAGGCTGAACAATCCACTCCTCGATAGTCACAAATAATTACACGAAAACTGACCGTCCTGGTTCACTAACTAACAGGTTTTTTAAAGTATGCTAAATACTAAAATGTGATCGAATCAGATAAATACGAATTATGAGAAGGTAAGGTATGGGTGTGTACCGTAAATTCAGGAGAAGGGTAGAAGACAGGCTGGTAGTGGTATGCGAAGGGATCATGTATCACTGGCTGGTATACTGGGTATGACTTGCTGGGCTCTAGGTTCTGGTTCGAAGTGATGAGGGCATTGTAGACCTTTGGGATTCTGCCGGGCACTGGACTTGCTTGTGATACCAGTACTAGGCATAGCGCCTGGAAAAAGGTAATAGCAAGAGTTATTTAAAAATAATTGCTAATCCAAAATCCAAAGTGACTGGGAATAAAATAAATTTCAGCTTCGATGCTTGGACCGGAGCTGTGGAAGAGAGGCATGTACAAATAGGGTCAATTTCTTCAACAGTTATCATACATTTAGAAATAAAAAAATGTATTTGGGTCTGTTTATGTACAAACCTAATTGTATTTATGATGGAATGCAGCAATGAGTTAAAACTGGCTTTGCGTGACGCTATTAACGAAGTGTTTTTCCTGGGCGTGGATAATATTAAACAGCATAATATTGGACCAATCAGAGACAGATCTAGGATGTTTGATATGTACATAAATATACAAAGGCATCAGTAATTGCCTATTTTAAATCAACTCGGTAAGTACAGCAATATCTGATATTCGAAGCATTTGCCGTGGCTCGTAGGTAACTTGTGCCCTTTAGTTAAAACATATATATACACATATATACAACCTACCTAATTAATCAGTGTCAGTCATTGAACTATTCTAGTAATAGTAGCTCAATGGTGTCAATGAATAAATAAGAAACTATACATTGTAAGTATCGGTAATCGCAAATATTCTAGGCTTAGTTTATAAGGTCTAGTAGGTAAGTTAGGTATCATTAACTAGATTTTGACTACCGAAACTGACATGTTTGATTATGCACCTTTGTATATTACTACATACATACAGTGTGAATCTTCATAAAGTGCACATAACGATCTGTGTTGAAAAACAACGAAATTCATCGGCCAAAAAAAAATAAAAAATCTCATATCTCCCAATTTTTAATGCCATTTTAATATTGAAATGCGCTATCTGGGTACAAACTGCAAAATAAATAACTCCAGTCATAAAAAGTTGCGAAAAAGTGGCAACTGGCAACTAAAATTACTCTTTTTTAGGGTTCCGTACCCAACGGGTAAGAACGGAACCCTATTACTAAGACTTCGCTGTCCGTCCGTCCGTCCGTCTGTCCGTCTGTCACCAGGCTGTATCTCAAGAACCTAGCTAGCTAGAGAGTTGAAATTTTCACAGATTATGTATTTCTGTTGCCGCTATAACAACAAATACTAAAAAATAGGATAAAATAAATATTTAAGGGGGCTCCCATACAACAATACCACATACAAACTTATGGATGCACCTGGTTACGTACATGGAGTGTGAAAGTAACCGCACCAATAACTTTGTAAACAATATTTTGCTGTGTAAAATCCAAACTATTCACTCCACACCATCGCTTCCATTGAACGGTGGTACGGAACCCTTCGTGCGCGATTTAGACTCGCACTTGACCGGCTTTTTAAGAGATAATAGGGACTTTTTTGAGAGGTTTTAATAATTGTAGATTTCCACAAAATTTGGTTCCCGAAATGGAATTATTTTATTACGGAATATTGTTCTTAATTTTTTTGGCTTTCAGACGACACGACAACAAAGTTTTGTTTATTAGTAATACATTTTATAAAAAAAATAAAAAAAATGGTACCTATTATCACTTTTCGGCGCTAAGCTTAATCATAAGACCTGGAGATAAGTGATATACCGTGAAGTTATAAGTTATAAATAAATAAATGTAGCTTACATTAATGTCCCCACTGAGAGGCACAGGCCTTTTATGGATATGCGTAAGATTGAGCCATACCTCATCAAGCTGGCTCAGTGCGGGTGGATGGGTGAAGATAATAAATAATTATACTTTGGGACACATACTGGCTATAAAAATACTTGATTATTAATTTAATTCAAATAACAGAAATACTTACAATGGAATTAAGTTACGTTATTACAACAAAAACTGATAAATTCATTAGTTTTTCGAAGCACACACACCTCTTGTACCTATAGTTAAAGACACAGACTGAGCCAAACACAATTTTCACAATAGTAAACGTTTTTTTTTTATTTGAGATTGCTGCCTTCCCCGACCGACGCCGACCATCCGCGCAAAACTTTCAAGAAGTTCTTAGAAGACTCTCCTTGGTTGGACTTCGTTGAAATCGTGATCTTCGAGGACCACGGGTTATAATCGACGTGTCCGTGGAAGAAGCAATCTTAAGGAGTTTATATGCGGATCCAGGCATCAGCACAAGACGTTCGGCTGCACAACATGGCGTCTCTCAGAGAACTGTCTGGCGAATTTTGAGGAAGGAGGGTCTCCACCCGTACCACTATCAACGAGAGCAACATCTCCACGAAAATGTGGACAACGTGCAGAGATGCGTCACGTCAGCATGGAAAATGTTGTGGATGGACGAGGCAACATTTAAAATAGATGGCATCACGAGCTGCCGAAACTAGCATAGACAACATGCTGATTGGTCCTGTAATATTACCAAGTGCTTTGAGGCCATCGTTTTCTGGCGCTTTTTCAGCTCGAGTTACCTATATTGTTGGAAGAGGTACCAATCGGCAAGAACAATAAGACAAGATATGTACCTACAAATGGACGGCTGCCCAGCCCATAACTACACGCCTGTGACGACATATTTGAATGAACAATTCCCAAATCGCTGGATTGGTCGGCATGGGTCGGTAGGATAGCCTCCTCGTTCGCCAGATATGATACCACTAGATTATTTTTATAGAGCACGATGAAAAATAATAATTATAGTGCCCCCATCAACACGTAGACAGATCTTATAGATCGGTTTCTAAGTTGCGCTAACGCCATCTGAAACGACCCAGAGATGATAAGAAAAGCTATGAAGAAAATTGTGTTTCGCTCAGCATTGTGTCGTCAACAACAAGGGGGACACTTTGATAACCTAATGCATTAATATCTTTTATCTACACACGTATAATAAACCCTCTTTACTGCGTTCAAAAACCGCACGTTACGATCAGCATTATGTTAAACTACTTGGTAAAAACTCGTTTCGTATCTGGAAAACTACACATAATGGTCATTATGTGTAGTTTTTCTACATATAATGACATTCAAATTTTGAACGCCGACGCCCACCCGCGTGCCGTCCCTAGTTTGTCTGTGAAGTTGGTACTGACATTCAAATTTCGAACGCCGACGCCCGTCTCTGCGTGAAGTTGGTACTAAAGAACAAGCTAAACAATTGCAGAACCACAATGCCGGTCAAACATGCGGTTCCTGAACACATCAAAGAGAGCTTATGATATGTGTGTAGATAAACTAGTGTATGTAACTGTTGCAGCAGTCACATAAACTACTATTAATTAATATCTGTTGACGCCGGTGGCCGCCACACGCTGCAAAATGTCGCTGCTCGCTTCTTGTGGCCCGCACCGGCCACAAAACGCCGCCACACATCACTTGTGCGATTACCCACCTTAAGTCAGTTATGATACGGCGCGCATGTGTTAAAAAAGTAGCAGCCTTTGTGGCAAGCTTCTCGTGGTGGCGTTTGTGGCTGTGGCCGGAAGCCCATGTGCGGCGACACTTTGCCTTATGATTTTTCTCATTCTGTTTAAATCTGCAATTCCTAAAAACTATAACCACATTTTGTTTAAATCTGCAATTCCTAAAAACATCTCGAAAAAAACAATATTATTTCGAAAAGAAAGCGTAGTTTTAATTTACAGTTGCTACTTTTTCTGCAACTTTTAGTTACTGGCAGTACTATGTGTCTTTAATCAGCACGAATTAGTCAATTTTACTACGAAAAACCTTTCCATTCCGAAGAAATATATATTTTTTTTCAGTTGGTACCCAGATAGCGCATTTCGCATTCGCAATAAATATGGCTATAAAAAAGAGAGGGGGAGATTTTTTATTTTTTATTTTATGTCGATGAATTTTGATGTTTTTCAACCCAGATCGCTGAGTGTGAGAGTGCTAGTGTGAAGATTCACACTAGCACTCATCATCCTACTGTCCGGGAGACAACTAGGCTAGTTCGTGGGGAACTCGACCGCGTCAGATTAAGATACGGGAGATATCGAGACCCTGTTGAGGGCAACACAAAATAAGTCGCGGCTCTGGATGGAAAGCTTAGATTTGGTGGAGATACTAAACAGGTTGTTAGGTATCTAACTTCTCTTAATCTGACGCGCTCGAGTTACTTACGAAACCCCCTCTTATTTTGGCCTCCCCACCTATTTTGAACGAAAGCACAAACTGCTCAAATAAAAGGCCGGTTAGATGTCATACCGACATGAATATTGACAGATCAGCTTCAGTCATTCATCTAATGCCTAACTGAAGCTAAGCACCTATCTACTCCAAGGTACGAACACGCCATTTATTCCATGTTGAATTATTAGCTATCGGTATGTATCCTATTTCACTATAGGTACCTAAGTAGGACAAAGTAAGTAGAACATGTAGCTATAATGTACTGCTTCTGATCACATATTGGTACTTATTTTTGTGCACGTGCGCTGATATGTTGTCGATAATTATCCTCTTGATAATAAATCTATAAATTAAAAGTATCTATGCAACCTGTTTTCTGTATTGCATTAAGTGTGGCTTGCCTAGCTAGCAATTAGGATTTACCTTGAACGTTACATTTATGAAGTGGTAAGATATCGGTCATTATATATCTACTGTTTGATGATTTGACATAAGAATCAAGCGTCGATAGTTTGGTAGCTGGAGTAAATCTTACTTATATCAGTTTTCCATTGAAGATAGGTTCTATCTTTAATGGAAATATAAACAAATATACTTAGTCATTATACTTATCATACTAGTGGTTTCACAATTTAATTCAATTCATTCAATTTAATTTCAGCGTAACGTGAGGGAGTGGGTGGGTCAAATTTCTTTCAATGTACACTTATCAGCATTTTATTAACTCACCATATCTTAGTTTGACGCGCTCGAATAAATCCCTCTTGTATGGACTTGTTTTTTGTTATCATAACCGCGCGGCTCTAGATGGGAAGCTTAGGTTTGGTGGATTCACTAAACAGGGCGCTTTAAGCCCTGTTTAGTGAGTGAGTGAGTGAGAGATATCTTAATATCTCCCCTATCTTAACCCCGTTCCATTACCGCGCTTACGCGCGAGGTATCGTGATTTTGAACCTCATACCATGGTAATACAATTCAAAACCTTACACGGGAAATGGTTTTCTAGAAATGACATGGTAGTTGAGTCCTTATTAAGGAGACAGATATTACCACATTCATATTAAAGGTTAATCTGATGCACTCGAGTAACTCACGAAATCCCCTCTTGGCCTCCCCTGCTATAAGTTATTTATTTATTTGTGTGATAATCAGACATCTACATCAAACTCATGAGGCGTTCAATAATTACGTAAGGGGTTTGTGACGATTTTCTGACCTACCCCTTGGTGAAATTTGGTTTGACCCTCTCCCTCCCTAAAGACCTCAAGTAATTAATGGATGCCCCCTATCCGATTGTAATGGGAGTTTTAAAGTACCTTACCCAAACCACAGAACAAACCACTTAATCTCAAGTGTGATTTTGAAAAGTTTTAATTTGTGTAATTGAACTCAATTTACGTGATTATTTTTAATAAAGACTAGAATTTGGGATTGATTAGATCGTAGTTTAGTATCATAGTGATACAATTAAACAATACATATAAATTGGAACCATTATTTTCTTTAATGTAGCCCAATTTTTCTCGCAATTGTAAACATTTTCTGACACGTAAATAATGGAACCTTTCAGATTGTAATGGGAGTTTTACTTTAAAATTCACATTTTTTAAGTTATAAGATATAAGTTTTTCTGTGGTTTGTGTTAGGTACTTACCTAACACAAACCACAGAAAAACTTATATCTACCTCGTAAACGTCTGATCCAAGATTCAGGGATTTTTAGCACATTATATTACGAAAGTACATATGCTAATGTCATGCCAAATACATGTTAGAAACTCAGCTGATGAATAATGAAATACAATTTGTCCCGTTCTTGAGTTATTGGAAGCGGATAGATATACTACCTAAGTTATCTAATTTAAATATTTTATTGTGTTGTATTTTTTCTCAAGGGATCTCTTGTATCGACATTGCAAGTCATTCATTGTCACGACTCTGCGATACAAGTTTATTATTTGACAACCAGTACATACTTAGAGATACGCAATAGAATAAGTAAAACCGTATTTACGAAAAAGTTTACATTATTAGTCCTGTCCTGACATTTTAGTGCATAGGTACAAAAACACTTAATCGTTAAGAAAATATAACGAAATATTTTAACACAGTTATTTTGAAGTCGTATTTTTGCTGTAAGAACGAGCTACAAGCAGCATGCTCACTGTGCAGTGGCATGTCTCCAAAGCGATCACACTGCAATGTACATAGCTCCATAATGTTAATGTACCCTTCTGTACTGCTGGTCTGCGCCCAAGCCTCCTACGGAACCAATAAGCCAAGAATCAAGTTTCAATATTTTTTCCGTTCCATTTCTTAGGCCTTGACTAGGCGCGGCCAAGGCGCTCAATCATTGTCCGGTTATTGTTCGTGCGGACTCAGCTTCCGGATGTCAACCGGACAACGACATGAACATGACCCATGACTCATTACTTGGCCAATTCGAGATCTTGGCCTTTCCTCAGCCTCTCCGACCTTACCTCTACCAAAAGCAGAAAGCGTAGTTATTCAGACAGACACATTTTTCATTTTATTTTTATAAGGTTAAAAAATTATTGCTTGAAGCCAGTTTCTCACTCTGACCATAATATATACCTCTAGTCAATATAAGCGTACAAACATTTTATCTGTGCATGGTACCTAGGTACGAGTACAGAGTACGAGCGATACAGAGACATGATCTACTTAGGTATTACGTTTTGAGTGGTGTGGTGATTGCGCGGCAGTGCGTGTGACCAAAACTGGGGGATACAACTTATGAGTCGAGTCAAACAAGGGCAAAGTTTGAGAGACTTTTTATAGAAAAAAACACAGCTAATATAGTTAAGCTACTGGGTCGACCTCGATTTCACTGAATACGTTTTTGATAAGCGTGATTATAGTCTGTAAACGTGGGAAATTGAACAGGTGCGCAAAAGGTTCACAATTTTAAGCAATCGTGTCGATGATCATCATCATGGCGATGTCGATATTTCTTTCGCTTTGATTCTGCTACAGGAAAGTATGGAAGATCCTAGCGACGAAACTTGAAAACTATAAACGCTGCATCAATATCTGAGGGAAGTGATAATGCTAAAAGTTAAGTTAACTCATTTGTACTTTGACAAATATAACACCTAAGATTTATTTATTTATTTACTGATTACAGAGTTTACAGCACATACGATACAAATAAGACAAAAAGGTAAACTTATCTTTGCAAAAATCCGCAAAGTGCGTCGTCAATAAAGTATTGTCAAGTAGTTGACAATACTTTTTCAGTAGAATGAAGAGATTTCGTGACCAAAGTACCCACATAGTAACATAGACACAATATTTTATATCATAATGCAACCCACTTTATAATCCTTTAGACGGATCTTAAACGAGTTTGTTATATCACCGTCAGACATAATGTGTTACATTTCCTTTTATTGTAATGTAACGATATTGTCATGTAGGCACGCCCTAGTTAAGTGAACGCTTAGTTTTGATAGAGTCGACCTAATCCGACTAATAGTCATGTATGTGGGAAAGTAAATGTAAGTGTTCCACCGCTAGACATAAAGTCTTTAATTCTAAATTGTGGTGGTAGGTACACTTAGATGACAGGGGTTTCACAAGAACACACGTGTACACAAATGATATGTGAAACCTGTAATGGCCAGGTGTGGGTGCACTATTGAACTAAGTATTTATTATTGTCATGACATGAATAGTGCGGATTAATAATCGAGGCTATAATTTATTGATAGATTGTTGAGAAACTTTCAGAAAGTCTTACCTGTCACTTCTCCTTCGCCTCTTTATAAGGACAAAGGCTCTGTTTAGAGATACCTTTTGTTTTGTCCACCTCTGTGGCCGCTGAGGTTGGGAGTCTGCCTACCGTGCGAGAGGTCCTGGGTACGATCCCCGGCTGTTTGTTAATTATTATTATAAGCCCGGATGTTTGTTGGGTCAGCGCGAACGAAGAACAACTGAACAAACTCGAACGACTTCAAAATCTCGGGATTCAGTTTATCTACGGGTAGTATGACCATGTCTCCCAGTACCGCAAGGAGCTGGGGTGGCTCCCGATCCGTCTTCGCCGTGACAAGCACATTCTCGCCTATCTGTTCAATATTTTGCGAAATCCCCGACACCCCACATATCTACGCCAACGTTTTGACTTTCTTTTCCCCAGGGAAAGCAATCCGAGATCCCACACGGTGTCTCTCCTTTCAACTCCTCGGCATATCACTGCCGCTTACGAACACTCATTTAGGTTAAAGCGATGATGGAATAAAAATGCGCTGTCGAGTGGAAGTGAGATGCAATAATTACTCGCGAATAAGAAAAAGCGGGATGCCAATAATGCACTCGCGACTAATCTGAAACAACGAAAGCGCCAAAACGTAAAAAAAAATCATAAAAAATAAACAATTTCAGGGAACTTAACTTAACTTTCAAATTGAAAATCGTTAGAAATAACAATTGTTCATACATTGCAATTATCACACAGTCATATTCACTTACTACTGCGGTGTAATAGGATAAAACCATAAAAAAAGGGTTGACTTTGTATTTATTTTCTATCGAGAAAATTTTATCCAAACATGTTTTCCAATTAAGAATCTCTAGATTATATAGTCAAATTACATATACCAGAAATTAATTACGATTTGCCCAGTATTTCCTGAAAAACACATGAAAACAGCACCCCATATTTATTTAATCAGCGTCTTAAGGGCAATCCGACTGTGGAACGAACTTCCCTGCGCTATTAGGGAAAGTCCCTCAATTTTCACATTTAAGAAAAGATTGAAAGTGCATTTCCTTTGTCTTCTGTAAAAGGTACCATATTTTATTATAGTTTATGTATGTTCATGCTATATATTGTATTTTATGTAGTTGAAGTATATTTTTTTTTTATATTTGGTATAGTTTATATATATTTTGAAAGAAATTTTCGTACGTATGTATAGAGTGTTATTGCGGACTAGGACTTTCTTGTATAATTAACTCTCCTGTCTTGCCTATGTTTTCTGAAAGAAATCTCTTTTTAGAGATAAGCTCGCCTTTGCTTATTACATTTCTTTTCATTGTCTGTAACCTTATATTATCTATGCAATAAAGAATATGAATATGAAGCCCATAGTGTCCCACTGCTCGGCAAATGCCTATCTCCCCCTACTCTACTCTCTCTGATCCAAAGCTGTCTCCCTCTTGCCCTATGATCATTATTCTGCCGTCATCATTCCATCTCTTCCTGAGTCGGCCAGGCTTTCTCTTAATGTTTTCTGGGAGCCAGTATGTGGCTCTCCTCCTCCGATTAGATTGCATTCTAGCAACGTGGCCGGCCCAGTCCCACTTTAGTTGGGCAGCCTCCTGAGAAACGTCTATTATTTTTGTCTAGGAACGCAGCTCAGTATTCCGGATTCGGTCTAGATGCCGAACACCGAGAATTCTGCGCCCCATCTTTATTTGGCAAACCCCGAGTTTGAACCTTTGCGCATCAGTCGAAGACCAGGTCTGAGCTCCGTAAGTAAGGATGGGGAGAATGCACTTGTCTATGAGCTTGAGTTTCAGGGACAAAAGAAGTTGTCCCTTTATGAGCTCTTTCATAGACCAAAGGCTTTTCCAGGCATTGTCGAAATGAATTTCGACATCCTTGTCATGTCGCGCCTGGAAAGAGACTATTTGGCCTAGGTAGATGTATTCCTGGATATAAGCAGTTCTCACCCCATTCCACGTCCATCCACCGCATGCTCTTTATCCCCAGCCAGATGTTAGTCATGAGCTTGGTCTTTGACATGTACATGCTCAGTCCAACCTCGAGGCTTATATGGCTGAGTTGGTGCAGTATAGTCGTAGCTCACAAGCTGAATTAACAGGACTTATCATCGGCGTAACGAAGGTATGTAAGCTTCACCTCACCGACGTCTTTACCCCTGGCTGGGGTATAGACGTCGGATAAAGAAAAAAAGGCCAGGTCTTGGATGTGTTATATGTGTGTGATATCGCTGTTTCTGGTTCCCACGAAATAGGGTATCCTAGTGTGAGGTCAGAAGCAATGTATGAGGCTGTATATAAATGTTCATGTTTATGTTTTAAAACGATTAAATTTTATCATCGTTTTTTGGGTCCTAGTATTTTAACCAATGTTATTTTGGCACCGTATAGTGTTACAAACATTCCGCAAGATGCTCTGCAAAATTGGAAAAATTCATCATCCATCCGACAAGTCCACGTATTTTAATTGCTAATTATTAGATGTCTATCGATATATAAAGCCCAAAAAGACTTATAACAACGCAAATTAGAGGCTTTAAAGATATATACTTATACATAACTACCTAGTAGTATCAGGGGGTAAACATTTACTCTAAATGTTTACCTACTCTAAATGGTTCATGTAATAATAATAACATACGGCTGGTGCGTCGCCACTGTATCTATCTCTGCTTGGCTTGACACACTGTCGTATGTCTTGATGAAGCTTAATTTGGTTAGTAATTCCCGCCAACTACAATCAAAGGTAAATTATGATACTGAAATAGTGATTTGGCTTTGTTTAAATTATCAAGTTCAAGTCACACTCGCGCTTCAAGGGTTCCGTACACAGTTATATATATTTGGATATATGTTAATTATATTTAAATAGTACTTCAATCTCCCTCCTGCAGACGCTAACGCTTGTTCGTAATGTACAGCTATGTGCTTTCACCATATTTCAGCATTTTTTGTTATTTTACAACAAATTTCGAGTTTTTTTCTATCTGTGCTACCTTGTTTTGCGCCAAATTTCATAATTCTAGGTCAACGGGAAGTACCCTAGCTTTTGATTTCCTTGCGATTATCAAGAAATTCTTGCAAATTTATGACATAATATGGCGGTATCTTTTGATTGCCAACAAGTTTTTTTTTTTACAACTCTAAGGGACTATAGACTTGAGTACTCGATATCACTTTTAACTTATCCTCTACGCGTTCCCGAGGAAAAAGTCTTGACACAAGGATGAACAGACAGACGGACAACGAAGAAATCCTATAAGGATTCCATTTTCCTTCAAAGGTACGGAACCTTAAAAATAACATGACTCATCAAGATTACAAAACAGATCAATTAGTTTTAAGTAGTAGTTTTAATTTACCGTTTATTCATGAAATACACGTATACTACCTACACATATGTATACCTAATAGGCAGGAGCAGAGATGAGTTTCTACTACAGTATTTACTCGTCGAAGGATATATCCTCATAAACACTAGTTTCCAATCGATGAATATTTGGAAGTGAGAGTATTTAATACTCATAAACACTCGTTTCTACTCGATCAATATCCAAAAGCTATTTTTTTTTTTAAACAACTTACTATTCCGCATTTATTTTGCATCATCGTTACATGTTTAACTATATTTTAACTGCCATTTGCATCTACCATGAGGATTTTTAAATATATTTGCTCCTGGTTTCGAGTAAATATTCGGTAAATACTCAGTATTTACCCATATGGGTATTTACTCATAGTGCCATCTCGTCGTCAGAATCATCATTTATACTAGATTCGTCCGATGAGGAGTCTTCAGTAATTTTAATGAATAGCTCTTGTGTGCCTAATAGCAGTTCATGTGACTGCTACATAATGCCTAATTATATACAGTTACATACACTAGTTTATCTACACACATATCATAAGCTCTCTTTGATGTGTTCAGGAACCGCATGTTCGACCGGCATTGTGGCATTGTTCTGCAGTTGTTTAGCTTGTTCAGCAGTACCAACTTCACAGACATACTAGGGGCGGCACGCAGGTGGGCGTCGGCGTTCGAAATTTTCAGTCATTTTTAGTTTAGTTTAGTTTTCAATATTCAGTTAAGAAATGAGTTTTTACCACGAAGTTTATCATTGTGCTGGTCGTAACGTGTGCTTTTTGGACGTAGTAAAGGGGGTTTATGATATGTGTAGAGAAACTATCAAATGCAATGTCACGGTCCTAATCAGATATTATGACTCTCTTGTTCTCTCCACCACACTTGCCCACTTCTTGGCCGTCACGTGGGTGCAAGCATTTTTGAGTAATTGCAACATTTTATTCGCTGTGAATGGGCAGCTTGTGTTGTTCTTGCAGCATGCCCTTTTACTTGTGCCCATATTAGTTCTATGGCTTTGTAATGGCAGTGATATTGAGAAATCTTCAGGACGATATGACCATATTCTGCTGCCATTTCATCGATCACATACCGTTTTGGTTTCTTTTGGTTTTAATATTTTGTAACAATTCGAATTTTAACATAGAATCGTCCACATTTTCTCCATATTCGCGTAGCCAATTAATCTTTTTTTTTTTTTTGGCTTGCGTTGGCATTTTTGGGGTTCCGTACCCAACGGGTAAGAACGGAACCCTATTACTAAGACTTCGCTGTCCGTCCGTCTGTCACCAGGCTGTATCTCAAGAACCTAGCTAGCTAGAGAGTTGAAATTTTCACAGATTATGTATTTCTGTTGCCGCTATAACAACAAATACTAAAAAATAGGATAAAAGATATATTTAAGGGGACTCCCATACAACAATTCTTTCAATACCACATACAAACTTATGGATGCACCTGGTTACGTAAATGGATTGTGAAAGTAACCGCACCAATAACTTTGTAAACAATATTTTGCTGTGTAAAATCCAAACTATTCACTCCACACCATCGCTTCCATTGAACGGTGGTACGGAACCCTTCGTGCGCGATTTAGACTCGCACTTGACCGGTTTTATTTCAATTTGGCGAGAGTCGTAGGGCGCGTTATCTATAAAAATTATTGATGGTTATTCCAATGATAGAAGCATGTTCTTGAAAAACTCTTTATACACCTTCGCATTCATTTATTCGTGGTAATCGCCAGATTTCTTTGATTTAAATGCCAGCAGTGCGTCTTGTATGAAACCTTTTGCTGTACCTGCGTGGCAAATGATGAGGCGTTCGCCTTTTCCCAATGGTACTGCGGAGGTGGAAGCAGCAGTGTTGTGAGTCCAGAATCGGGATTCGATGTTGTTAGCATTGAGCCATATTTCAGCCGTAAAGAGAATATTTGTCCAACCTTGTTTTTTTGCCAGTCTTAAAAAGACACATCGTGCCTAAGCAATATCAGTACGTTCCATTAATATTTTTCTTTCATCTGATTTTTTCAAAACTTTGGCCAAAGAAGATTCTTTACCACGAAATAGACCACTTCTTTTTCAAAATAGTCAACTGCTGTAACTTCACGAGACCGGCGTTTTCTTTTTGGTATAGAAGGCTTGTTTTGTTGTAAGCTGCTCCTGCCCAAGGCTTCGGTAGTGATTTAAGTCACAGTTTTACGACTGATACACAACGCGGCCGCAAAATGGTTTCGCACTTGCGAGATAGGTATAAGCGGACCGCCATTTTGATTTTCTTATTCAAAGTAACCATGAAGTTGTAGCGCTAATTGTCTCGATTTTCCTTTCAAAACATATCCTTTTGGAATTTTCACGATCAATGTACTCAGCCCAATCTAAGTACTACCGAACATTTCACCGAGGATTTTTTTTTACACCGAGAAGTAGTTTTAGCTACTGAAGTCGAAGAATAACAAATGCGAGAGAACACTCAGTGAATGTAAATGCGTGTGACTAGCACGGGCGTTTTGTTACGAGTGACAGAACACGTCAAAATGGCGGCCGGACACACGGTCGGTTGATGTTGCCAGATGACGTATATATACTTTTTTATAATTTCGATTATTATGTTCTTCAGGATATCACTAACTTGTCAGTCATCGAGTTATCATACAACCATTTAATAGAGTGGAAAAAGTATAGCCAGTTATTTAATACTCCATTTTGCGTGACAGGGGCTAGCCTATCTCCTCAGCTATCTCCATTGAATAATGACATATATTAGATTCGATATTCTAGCGTTGAATGAGACTTGGATGCGTGACGGAGAAGAGCTCGGCGCACCCGTTATACCCAACTACACATTCAAGCATTGTGTCAGAAAAAACCGCAAGGGAGGAGGTGTCGGTTTTTATGTACGTAGGAATATGCACGTCCGTGTAAAACTACATCCAGAGTCCGTATTAGAACAGCTCTGGCTAGAAGTAAAACTACCGGGAGTTCGTATGGCAATTGGTGTCGCATATAGACCAGACGGTGTTTCATCAGGGAATGCTATGGATGCACTAAGTGAATCCATTAGCTCTTTCTCCTACTGTGACTACACAGTAATTCTTACAGATTACAATGCTGATTTAATGGAGCCAAGAAAAGAACCTAGCAAGGGATTTATGGAGTTTCTAGAGCAACAGAATCTCGAACAAATGGTGCAAGAACCAACGAGAATAACGCACACAACAGCGACCCTCCTAGACCTTGTGATAACAGACAGACCTGCGAGACCAGACCAGAGAGGTCCATCAAAACAAGGCTTTAAGTGACCACGCTTTGGTGCTTGCAACATTTCACATTGTACAACCAGAACTTACACCTAAATTTATGTGGTCTAGACCGATGAAGAAAATAGATCAACATTTGTTCAACAAAGAACTACACAAAACCCCGTGGCATCAGATTTACAAGGCAGCTACGATGGATGAAAAAGTCTCTGCATTTAACATGCTACTCGGACGACTGTTTGACAAGCACTGCCCACTACGTCACGTTAGAGCTAGAAAAAAGCCCTACCCTTGGATCACTGACACCATAAAAACCATGATGCATCTTCCAATCGTGCTACAAAAACAAAGATATCAAGTGACTTTAGATACTACAAAGACCTTAGAAACTACGTGACATCAGCCATTCGTCGCGAAAAGGTAGCCTACTTCTCACATTATGTGAACAACAACAAGTCAAATCTGAAAACTCTATGGATACATCTAAAAGATACGTCAATGTTGAACAAATCAAGCCATGAAGATACACCAGTACATCTCAATGACCCTAATCTGATAAACGACGTTTTTCTAGTCACTCCTGGTAGCCACATCTTCAGCGAAGACACCACCATGTCAGAATTTAAGAGCCCAACAAAAGACGGAGAAGGCTTTACAATCAGCATGAGTTCAATGGAACTTATAAACAAACCTATAAACGGCTCAAAAACAAACGCTTTTGGATATGATGGAATGACGATTGGAATGATAAAGCTATCGTTGCCGTCCACCCTTCCAGTCATAACACAACTTATTAATACATCACTATCCACGAACACTTTCCCCGTGACTTGGAAGCTGGCCCTAGTAAAGCCTATTCCTAAGTGCAATAATGTAGAAGAACTGAAAGATCTCCGTCCAATCAGTATACTAACTGTGCTATCCAAAATCATAGAACGAGTGGTGTACATCCAGCTTAGCCAATATCTAGAGTCGAAAGACTTACTGCAAAAGCTACAGTCTGGTTTTAGAGCAGAACATGGAACAGCAACTGCTCTCATGCACGTCACAGATGACATTATTACGGCTTACGATGCATCAAGAAGATATAAGAATGCTTCTTACAGAATTACTGATTCTATCACCATTTAACTACTGTGATACAGTTTATGGCCCAAGAATATTCGTCAAGACATCTAGAGCGATACAAAGGGTACAAAATTCCTGCGCTCGTTTTTGTTTTAATGTCCCAAGAAAGGCACATATTAATTTTATTTAATTAATTCTGAAATGAAAAGGGTATTCTTAAAATGGCCGCACGACGAGAACTTCACCTGGCCTGCACCACACAAAAAAATGTCAAGCGTAAAAAACCAGTATGAGAAGATCAGACGGAAGAGAGATATCCCCCTTACACACTACATCCGATCAAAATTGCTGAATTTGATGGTGATCCCGCAAAGAAAATCCGCGGGGCAAGAGGTGGATACAAAACCGCCAAAACATGGAATACCTAGCCGCCATGTAAGAATAGGATCTGAAAGATTGGACCTCGTTGAAGACACAATCTTTCTCGGAATCACTATAGCTTGGAAACTTCAATGGGGTCCTCACATAACTAATCTCGCACGAAGACTTAGCTCAGCCGCTTTTGCGGTCAGACAAATCAGATATCTTACAGATGTTGAAACTGCCAGATTGGTTTACTTTAGTTATTTTCACAGTATTATGTCTTATGGAATATTGCTCTGGGGGAGAGCAGCAGATATAAATACGATATTTGTCTTACAAAAAAGGGCGATCAGGGCGATATATCAATTAGATGCTAGGGAATCATTAAGAGAAAAATTCAAAGAAATTAATATACTTACGGTTACCTGTCAATATATATACGAGAATATCATGCATGTAAGAAAAAACATAGCTTAATTTAAAATTTTAGGTGATAGCCATACAATTAACACTAGCAATAGAAATAGGTTAGCACTACCATTATTTAGACTAAGTAAAGTAGGCACATCATTCATGGGGCACTGTATTCGCTTCTACAATAAAATACCACAGGAATCATTGATCCTTCCTGAAAAGAGGTTCAAAAACTATGTTAAAAATGAGCTGATAAGAAAATCCTATTATAGTATTAAGGAATACTTAGATGACAAAACTGCATGGTCCATACCATCTCAGCGCACAGAAATTCGACGAGGGGCGATGGATCAAGTCTATCACTCGCCGGCGAATTTTCTTAGACCGAAACCAGTACCTGTTGTAAAGTCACTTTTAAAAAAAAAGGTATGGGGGAGTTTCTTGCCGTTTCTTCTTAACCCCGAGGCCCACCTTCCGAAACGGTGTAGTCTTTTTTTTAAATAAAAAAAAAATTGACTTGTAGTTATAAGTAAGTATAATTTTGACGTTGAATAAGATAATTTATTTATTTATATTCAATAAAAAAATGACTCTGACTCTGACTCTGCCACCCCTAAGAGAAAATATGTCTACAAGCACATTCAAACTTTTAAAAAAGTCATTAAAATCGCAACTTAATTTCTAGCATCCCCCCCTCTATACTCTCTCTACATCCCGCTTCTATGTTTTACACACGCACAGTATTTTATTGTATTTTTTTATTATACTTGTTTCTTACACATTCATAAAAATCATTTCCCATTTTTTAAATTCATTATGTCATTTATTTCTACCCATTCTATGTATTTACTTTATTACGTTAAGTTCTCATTTTGCTAATTTTTAGTAGTTTATGTGACTGCTACATAATGGAGGGCATTAATACTCGAGAGTGGGTTATTATGGGAGCCTTCGGCTTTAGTTCAGGAACCGCATGTTTGACCGGCATTGTGGCTCTGCAGTTGTTTAGCTTGTTCTGTAGTACCAACTTCACAGACAACCTAGGGGCGGCACGCAGGCGGGCGTCGGCGTTCGAAATTTGAATGTCATAATATCTAGAAAAATTACACATTATGGTCATAATGTGTAATTTTTCAGATAGGAAATTAGTTTTTACCAAGTAGTTTAACATTATGCTGATCGTAACGTGCGGTTTTTGTACGCAGTAAAGAGGGTTTATGATAAGCGTGCAGATAAAATAATATACATGTTAGTTTTTAGTTTAATTATATTATAATGTAAGGGACGGTCTGAAAATCAACGCTGGGAGACATTACTATAATTTTTGAACTGCCCCCAGCAGATGCTGAGACCCTTCTTATTTTGCCAGTATAATAATTGCTTTTTTATCCGTGTTTTTTTTGTTTGTTTTTTTAATGCAAATGTAAAGTAATAATCGTTATGTCTGAACTACTTTTTCATCTTTGTGGTGGTCTTTGCGCATTGAAAGTGGTTTCGGTTGGCGGTGGTCCAATAAAATGGGAGTTGCCATTACAAGTGCAGAAAGTAGGTGATTTCTGAAGAGCGAGCGATGCGAGCTTGTGTATAAGTCGACACGAGTCGGAAATCATCTTACGCACTTTACTAGGCATTGTGCGATTAAATATAAAAAGGATGAACAAAACAAGAAATAAGTAAATGGCGGGCTCATCATTTCTACTTCTGCGCATGCGTAAATAGCTGCCACGTCGTATCGCAAAAGGGCACGATATATACGTTCAGCTAAATAAATTTATGAATGTTTGCAATTGATTTATTGATGTAAATCAAAATCTAAACTAATTAATAACGGGCTTAATGAAGTATTCGTTTTATTTTACCTTTTATATGATTGATAATCTGTACTTGAATAATCAAGTTAAAAATTAAAAATAAACTGAAAACTGAAAGCGCTAGAGTGAAAAAGTGACACTTTCCGCACGATTTGGTTGCATAGAAAACGCGATTTTTGAGCAAATGCATTAAAAAATACATCATATCCACCTGCACCTACGACCTATTCATAAGGCCATCATCAATACAAATTCTGCAATGTACTTATTTGTAGAAAATTCCACTTTATATTGTTTCTTGAATTGAAATCGTATGAATTAAGTTGGTTGCGCTGGTGCTAGTATTTATGTATGACATTTACAACTGTGGAAGGATGCTCGTCTTATGGAATGGGTTCATTGTGAATTCTCTGTTGAGACTGTCGCAGTTTATTGACCCTGTGCAGACGGCGAGGCTGACGAGAAATCACCTTCGATATCCATATCGAAGATGATTAAAGGTTAGGTAAAAATTAACTTTTACTGATCATACCGTTTTCAGAACCTCTAGTAATTACAATGCTTGGGGAATCGTGCACAGAGTTTCGTACAAACGGCTTCATCCTACTGGGACTCGGAATCAAACAGCGCCTGTCGTCTATGTACGAGCTCGCATCCTTATTTTCTTTGGGCATGTATCTCAACGGGGTCGCGTGACCATTGAGCGACTGATAGTGCAAGGCAGAGTGGAAGGCACCCGAATGCGGAAGATCACCAATGAGATGGACGGACCAAATAAGGTCAGCTATGGACCAACGCACCAGAAAAACAGCCCTAAGAGGATACGGCGACGAACTGTGAGTCGGGGGGCGACCCAAACGCAGGGGCGACCATGGCCACTCTCTCACCACTCCAGAATAATACGACTAAGAAGAAATAAGTGATAATAAACCAGGATGAAGTGAAGTGAAGTAGCTAGTTGATGATGAGGTGGGACGCCCGCTGAACCGCAGGTGGGTGATCGGTCCCCTAATGTGACCATTTCACCCAAAAGTCACCCTAGATTACCTAGGACCTTGCTTTGTCTCCAATGGATTATTTAGTATTAGGCTAAAAGTAGGCACATATGTGCCGCTGCCACCCCGTATGGGAAAATATGTGACGCTCTGTTGGTTTTGTTTTGCTCTACTAGCTCTGTATAAGTGAGGAATATTTAACTGTAGCTCAAAGTAAAATTATGCAAACACCATCTTCACTGATAACCTACCGTATACCAAATAACTGACTACTCTACAGTTAAACCTTTGATTAACAAAGCAAGCACCACCAACAAAATCATATCTCTTATCAAAACAAGCCAATCTTTCTTACACAGTTCGGAGCAAATATCTGGCTTTAAGAACACAAATTCCGTTTTCAATACAAAAATATTCTTAGTCAAACTAAAATTCTGACTTGCTCTCAAAATTCTCCATTAATATAACGGATTTTTTTAAATTCGAGTCTTTTGCTGCAATATACTAACTAATGTTTACTTTACCAAATTATATTCAACAATTTTATCATTCTTGTACCTAAAACTATAGCTAAATTTATTTTTTCTTATCTGTTTTCATGAAAATTATATATAAAACGTACCTGAAAACCCGGACGCCTTGCAAGCAAACCAAGAGCTGCCATAATAATACAATGACATTTTATTTAATTAGATTTAATTGGGAAATATGAAACCGCACATCAAAAATGATGATTTGCACACACTTATCATGACGAAGTGGTACGGTAGCTTAGGTACCCTTTTAACCTTCGTATTAGGTTGAACATGTAAGATCAAAATAAACATAAAATATTTGAACATATACAAGCATAAGAAACATAAGTGTTTCTTTGAACATTTTTCCTGTGCAAAAAGGACAAATTTAATGTGCGATTAAATACTACCCGATTTAATTTTGTTTATTTAAATTGCAATTGCAAAAAAAAATATGTTTCAAAATCTGATGTCTTTGTTGTTATTATGTTTGCATTTAGGTGATTTTTTGATTGATTGATTAGATAATAACGATTGGTTAAATGGTGTTTTCATTATTAAAACTAATGGGGCCACAAAGAATAAAAAAATGCTTGGTTCAAGTAAAGTTGGGCTTAAGTTATTGTAGTTAATAAAATAATTGTTAGGTTAACATTCAGATAACAGATAATCATCACTTACTAAACGATTTTACATGAGTAGTTTGCAAAAAATATTTTGTTTTGTGGGTAAATTCTGAGGTGCTTTGATTAGGTATTTTTGTTGCAGTTTTAAATTTATTTTAATCGATAAATCGGGGATTATCTGTTTAGCGTTTACACATGCCTATACATATACATTCTGAATAAATAAACATATTCCGTAATATTATTTAAGTTTCAAGTTGAAGTTCATACGATATTTGTACTTATTTACAGTGAAAAATTCTATATTTTAGTAGGTACCTATAAAGTGCCTATGTGACCGAGATTACCCTACATGCCATTTCGTAGGTTCTAATCCCATCCGAGAAAGCATAGTAAAGTAATTTATCTCAAGACTTCAATGTTATAGGCCAAAGCACGAGTATCCATACTAGACAATACATCTCAAAAGTTCTCAAATCGGTCACACACTTTGCCCAGTACCTGCAGCATTATTGAATCTATGGTGTTAAGTCTCTCCTATTCGATCCATGTTATGCAATGAAGAAGGAGTTGACACTGAGAATAATATGCAGGGTTAGTGGCAATATGCCGGCAACGGCAAAGCGGTATCGATTGCTCGAGCTTTATCCATATTGATACTACACGGTGTGTGACCGGTAACCCAGCACCAGGTGACAACCGCGACTTTCCCGCCACGGCAAAAGTTCAATAAAATCGCGTGTCAGTAAACAGTTGGACTCACGTGCAGGAAAGCGAGGGCGGCCATGACTGCGCGCGCGCCGGCGAACGGTCGACAAATGAGCGACGCAGGCGCAGGCTGTAGCGCCCTCGTCCTTGTGTCGGCGAATGCAATGCCTAGCCTGGCCATGCAACTCTTTGTGCTATGATGTGGCGTTGATCGGGTTTTTAGTAGGTCAAAAAAGCGTGGCTTTTTGGGGTAGTCGGTTTGAGTTTAGAGACGCTCGGGACTACAGATTTTATGTCGATTTGTTGTCACGTGATTAACGAGTCTGTGGGATTTCAAGACCGTCAGATTTTATGGTGCCTATATCTCGAGTGAATCCCAAAGACAAATTTACCACCGTATGAGGGTTTCTGTGATAGGTTTAATGAGCTTTATCTTTATATTGATTTATAAATGGTTAGTTAGTATGCGAGAAATTGAGTATTAAATTACTGGCTAAGCCTTTGCACAACTGTGCCTTTGCCAGCCCCTTTTGGAAAAAGGCGTGACGCTCCGTTTATTTTGAGCGAGAGTTTAGTAGAGATGTACCTGTAAGATATGAATCATACCAGATATGCTTTTTTGCAATCCTTGGTTACGCTGCATTAACGAAAAGGCCGTGTTCCTTCCTACGTAGTCGTACAAAACAGTAGGAACACGGCCTTATGGATCATTTTCACAGTTATGTCAAACCCGCTTTAGTTTCGCCTCCTCCTTGTAATTAGTAGAACGCTGTTGAATGGTTTTGTAATAGTGTCGTGAACGGTAATATCGTAAGAAAGAGAAGGACAGAGATATGTGCTATATATAGCTCTGTCCCTCACTTCCTACGGTATTACCGTTAGAATGGTTAGATTCGGATCAGAAAATATACACAGCAGACTAAACTGTAGAGACATCTGGTGGATTTAATACAAACTGCTTAATAAGTTTCCTCGCTACGCAAGTAAAGCGCGTTGCACAACAGAGTTCCTTTGCTACCTGCTTACAGGTGTGTAGTATAGTTGCTTGCAGCTAATTGCAGTAGAGGGCGCTTTACAAAGCTATCTTGATTTGGGGTAAGTAGACAGAATATATATCTATCTGAACCCACTCTACAATAACAAAATCTGAGGGTATCGCCAGGATGATACGCTGAATCCACAATTTAACCAATAACAGTCATATTTGCTATAGTTACCCTAAAACTTAGCTCTAGGTAACTGAAAGGTGGGTCCAGACTAGGGTTTCGGTATTCCCAGACTTTTTCTCATTCCCGGGACCCGGGAAAAAATTATCCGTTTTCCCGAGAATATTAAATTACTTTTATTTTGCTATTCACACCTGCCAGAAAGGTAAAAACACGTTATTTTATGAAACAACCATTTATTTGTCTGAAATATTGTATGATTTCAACCATTATAATCATATACTCTATCTACCCTATCTTTAATTGTTGTAAAATAAGATTCAGGTTATGCTTCTGTTCCTTAAAGTAATGTTTTGAGAAGACCAATGCACTATTTGATTATTACTCAACCTGCTTCTTATCCTTGTAGCAAAATTAAATAACTTAATTCCAATAAATATTTTTATATGCTTATTTATCAACAATTACAAGCGATTATCTATCACCATTGTATTCTATCATGTTAACAAACATACATTCAAAAAATGATTATTACCAACAATGAAAATAATTTGTTTAATCACGAATCAAGTTCTTTCACTTTTATTTCCCATTAATAATGACACAAATATTGTTGTTAAGTTGGTCTTCTTACTGATACTCACGAAAATAAAAGCTACTTCTCACTTCGGGTGGGTGATCAGGGGGCTGGACTGGAGTAAAACAAAGAGAACCACATAGGCGTTGACCCTGCAGCTGCATGAAAAAAAGACTTCAGACAAGTATTTCCTTATACGTATTGAATTCGTCCCCTCATAGTGACCAAATCAATATGGTTATGGAAATTCATTAATGCCCCGTGAGCGTACCGATTTCGTCTCTTCGTGTTGACGAAATTAATACTGTTATGGGCATTTATTTATATCGAAAGAAATTACAATAAGCGTATACTCTATGTCTCTCGAGGTGATTAAGAAGCTATGTTCTACCAATGATAAATATCTACTTAGGTTTTTAGCAATAGGTCCTAAATCCTAGGTCCTAAAAATAACTAATACATAACAGGATTGAGAAAATGTCAGGAGCACTTTTTGGAAAAACGAATCATAAAAGAAGATACGATATTTCTATCATTGGTGGCACTAGTTATCTAAACATGGTGTCATAACAGTATAAGTTTAGGAAAATAATATCACTTTTAAAACTGTCCACAAAAATCATATTGAATTCACCTGTAATCTCAGCAGTTTCAAATGAGAGAAATAAATCCGATGTTATATTTTTTGGTATGTACACAATCCCAAAAAATATTATATTGAAAAAGATAGTCAGTTCAGTGCTTTGTAGAACCTAAATAAGTTAGGAGGGGAGATCGATACGTTTAAGGACGAGAAAAACTGGATAAGGAACATGCTGCGTAAGCGTTTTGAGTTCGTCCCCACCTGTTGACGAGACCAATATGGTTACGGCGATTATTATGTATGACAATATTTACACGATAACCGTATTGATTTCGTAAATAGGAAGAGACAAAATCGATAAGCTCACGGGGCTTTAATGAATTTCCATAACCGTATTGATTTGGTCACGACGATGATGGGAAGAATTCAATGCGGATAAGGAAAGACGCGTACCGTACCTAACGGACCTCCAAACTAGCTTCTTGGATCACGACGCCGCGCCGCGCTGATACGAAACTGAGGTACATTACGGAAAAAAGAACATGTCTGGACCCAGCTTTAAGCCCACTTGAAGTTTGCAGCGTCAGGGATAAAATATATCGATCTTTTGGCACCCGATAACTACTTAGTTCAAATGAACCTAGGATAATTGTAATCCTAATAAAACTAATCATCAAAAACAGATGACTATGTCTTATACCTATCAATCCTCAGACCTCAATAGTTCTGACCCTCAATTATCGACAAATTCGTGAAAGATGGTAAAGGTTGTTGGTATTATCGTTAGGTCATATAATCGCTACTATTATGGTCGATAAGTCATTTCTAGGGCGCCGCACTTCCACATGATGCAGATAGCGCTACATCATGGACTATTTAAACCGTTTAATTTATAAGCTACCTGTGACATGAAACTGGTCTTTAACCTCTCAAAAACCGAGGGTAATAGGGACAGGTCGCGATTTTGTACCTTATGCCATGGTAATAAATTTTAAAACCTATAACGGAAAAGTGGCGTTGGCTAAAGCCGGTGGTATTCAAGAGGTAAAAGTAAGTTAACAACAAGGTAAGTTTAAGTATTATTCTTGTATCTTTCCGACGATCTATCTTTAGTCGATAACGTTGAGCGAGTCTGTGGTGTCGAGGTGAACACTAATCTTCCATTAGCCTACACTGTAGCAAATCAACTTCTGGCGACCTATAAACTATTTACTCACACTGATAAGTTTTTGAGATAACCTCATATTTAAGACGCAAAAAGTCACTTACAATAAATAAATATCACGCATATAATTTATTCATAAAAAAATCTTAAATATTTACATGATCGTTTCATTAAAAAACTGCAGCCTTATCATGTAATTCCGACTTACAATAATATCAACCATTTTGAAAAAAACATCGCAAAAATCACATAAACGAGTCGGTGGTCATCTCGCATCAAAGAAACTCGCACTACTAATTAAATGTATATATGTCACCGTAAGATAGTCAAAACCGTCAGTTGAAAAGCTAACGTTTTTTTCTCCTAAGTTGGTCAACTATCGACAGATAGTAAACTGTAGCGTACTGCTTACTATATGACGCGTTAGTTTTTCAAATAACGGTTAAAACCGTTAAATAGTAAACTGGTTTAAACTTGAATTGCAAACGAAATACCATGGCAAACACTGCGGTAGCTTAGGTGAAGACTAGAGGGGGCGAGTGCAGCGAAGCCCCCGAATAGTCTTCGTGTTAGGTTGACATGTAAGAACAAAAGAAACGTAAATTCTAAACCCCGTCGGTCAGGTTTACTATCTATCGATAGTTGATCACCTACCGCGTTAGTTTATCAACTTACGGTTTTGACTATCTTCCGGTGACAAATATAACTATGTATATATTAATTTGTTTTAAAATAAGCTAAATGCTTGAAAAATTGTAATATTGTTGATTACTTTTAGGTATAATTTATATAATATAACACACACAACATGCTAATTTTTAAATTAGTTAAAAAAATAAATTGTCGAAAGTTGTCAACTATCCCAGTGCGAGTTTTTTGGTGCGAGATGACCACCGACTCGCATAAACAAGCAAAGTCGCAATAAACAACAGCTATTGTGAAATAATCGTACTGTGATTGGTATTTTTTTTGCAAAATCGATGTAATTTCTAGTCAGAATTACACGAAAGGCTGCTATTTCGCAGACACTTCACTGGCACACACTCGGCATTTGTCATTCTCGTTCGCGTTTCTTCAGATGTACTCAAACGGTATGTGGCAGAGCCTTCTTGCGACTAGCAGCGGCAATTGCGGCAGGCAGACCACGAAGAATATCGCAAACGGACTGAAGAGTATACACGCGCCAAGCCACAGAGCTAGCAGCCAGGCCCCTGGCGTTAGCACCACTTGTTCCAGCATCATTCACTTCCAATAGTTCACATCCACGTCACTAGCATCCATCCATGGCAACAGCCGGGCAGCTAGCACGGCCACTCGTCGCTATGCTCGTACCATGTCGGGTGGTTCGTGCTAGCCACACTGCTCCTCCGTCACGATACGGTGATTGTGCAGTTAACTGCGCCACCTGCAATGGAGACCATGGAAACTGTTTATGAATTGGCAAAATACATATTTTAAGGAATTATTATTAAAGGCTATTGCCACTATACCCCGTGAACTTGGCAGTGAGATAGTAGTTTCTGTAGCTTGAGTTCTGATCGTACTAGCTGGACAATATTTCGTGATATAATGTTATTAGAGTAGTTTTTGTTAAATCAGGCAGTCAAACAACCAAACCGCACAGCATATTGACACATGTGTCCAAATTGTTTTGTTAGTAGCTTAGTTTAGCCACATCTGGGTCATAGTTAAATTTAAAGCGTAACGTTGCTAACACGATGATTGTTATGTTAGGTACTTATGCAACTATTTATGTTGTATTAAATAACCTTCCGTGGTCGTCTGATTGCAAAAAGTTATCAGTCTAGATGAACTTACAATATTATTATGTTTTTGAATATAGAAAGCTATGTGGTGTTAGTGTTGCTAATCAGCTAATAACATTAGGTCATGTTATACATATGTATTAGGTTATCTGCAACTTGAACTCTATTTTACGGTCAGGTTAGCGGCTGGTGTTAAAACATAGATACTGTTTACAATTCATCATGATAAGTTGCAGTCTCTTGTTGATTGCTAATGGTAAATATTTATAATTAATCTAGGCTACAATGTACCTGACTTTCAATGAAGTTTCACAAACAAATGGTTCTTAGAAATTCAATTGAAAGCTTCTTGATACGTAGGTACGTAAGTTAAGTTTATACACAAATTTAGATCTTCAATGTCAGAGAGATTCATACCGATAGGTATCACGTCACATCAGCATTGTTTTGTTTCAATAATATCATCTGGTATGGACATGTGTGATGGTAAATATTTGGCATGAAAGCCACTCCGTTTAAAATGTGATCATGTACTCAAGTCGTTCATATGGAGATGGAACTGTGCCAGTCGGTAAGTGGTAACACATCAGAGAATCGAATGGAAATAAATACTTTCCATGAATGCCATTAACTAAATTATGGTTTGCAAAAGGCAGCACGCCATAATTCCAGAATATACCTACAGCTACATTTCACATGATCAGTTTATTATTTCAATTACTAAGATGTAAACTCAAAACGTAAGGCAGAATCTTTTATGACACTGGAAATATTGTGCGTATATTGCACTAACTTGTGCATTCGTTACTAAAAATAAAATCGTCTAAATTTTTGACTACAATGATCGTACACTTCCTTTTATGTAGCAATAGTCTGCTTCAAATATTGAACACCTCATGTAAGTCGCGCAACTAATTAAGAGCGCTGGGCGACGTTGGCGGGAGTTACTGCGCATTTGTACAGGGTATTGAAAAGTGACTACTGCGATTTCAAGGCCACCGCTTATAACGTGTGGAGCGACGTTATACCATCAAATTAGGATTTAATAAACAAGTACCTCTAAAATTAAAGACTACAGTTTAGAGTCATACATAAATACAGGCACTTGCAAGTTTTGTAGTATAGGTATCAACACAAAAAACCTGCTATGTAAATGAGAATAGCAAAAAATTATTGCATATTTGTTTTGCAAGCCTTGTGTTAGTAAGTTATTAACATAAAATATAGGCGTAAACTGGTTTTTACATTCTGATAAACTTTAGAAATGCAACGAAGTAAGTGAATATGACATAATAAGTTGGACATAAATAAGATATTCCGCTTCAATACCTTTTGTCCAAATTTAAGGGCAGAGTCTGCGCAGTAAAACAAACAGCGCTTTAAGATGCAAATGAACATAAACACAACACTGTCCCCACTGGTTCAAGTATCCACAAAGCACCTATTTCATAAATAACTACAAAATCGGTACCAGTGCGGTTTCCTAACCGCAACTTCCGACCTCACACCTATATGGTAATCCAAGACTACCTTGAAATAGTCACAAACACAAGTGATGGCAAAGAAATCCACTGAGGTACATACTTGGGATATATTGTAAATTTTGTTTATGGTAAATCTTTAACATTACGCCACATGAGATGTTTTTAAATAGCACGACAAGGACTGACAAAGAACTTTAGCAAAATGCTGGTTTTTCCTTCTCTGACGCTCGCGGGCATTATTATCATATTACCATCATCATACAAACCGGTTCCTATGACATTGACGATCCGATTCTTCGTAAACATTGGCCAATCGGGCTTTTCTGAGGTTACTGTAGTAATCATAACTTGCGATAATGCTGGAGTTACGATATTAAGGTATTGTATTGATATTATTTTAGACACATGTTTAGAGAAGTTTAGATTTACCTAGAAATGCAAAAAGTTTTTCTTTGGATTTAATAGTTAATACTTTTTTTACTCATATTCTCCTAATCCGATAATATTTTCTAAATAATTTAAGGATACCCAACTGACCGGATAACATCTTAATATAATTAGCAGATACCAGCCCCCAGCAATCCATTTATCCCAAAATCTTACAAGAACCACATCTCTCCCAAAATCAACAAAACGCTACAAAAATACTGACCGAAACCAAAAATCGTACGCGCGTCCTCCGAAAGGCTGCCCGTGGTCCATAACTATCACTGTCACTTGAGGGTCAAGTATGAATTGTAACTATAGAACGTAGTAAAGAACTGCACCGTCGAAATGTACTGCGCGATTTGTGTGGAGTTTGCCGGCGCGCGCAGCTAAGGGTTTCGTCACCGAAGCGGCATTTTCGAGAGGCAAACCTCTTTGGTTGGTCGGCCTCCCTCCCACGTGCACCTGAAGGCCTTGCCTACTGCAACTCCTGCGCAAGTGGTCGACCTTCTTGCTTGCCTTTGGTAATAAGCCCTGTCGCAATAGAGACGGTCTCGTTTTGAACTAACCCCTGTGTTTGAACCAATTCAACGATAATTATTAGGTGCAGCTTGGGTATTTGATCGCCCAGGAAAGGCCAGAAATATGCGAAATCTCCAATAAAAATCACTCATGTTTGAAGGACTTATTTATGGGGAACAGAATAATTGCTATGAGATTGATTTTAAAGTTGTTCGATCGGATGATGAAAAGTGATAGGAACGTAATACGCGTTTTCGTTTACATGTATAACACAATAATTCCAGCTATTTCGATTTAAAAACTAAACTACTGGGTCGTTTGAAGTTATTAACTAACTAGATAAATACCATGGTCATGCGTTTCGTATTCTTGCAAAATTATCGTAAAAATTATAAAAACTGTAGTTATTTTCCTATACTACGCTATGTTTGTCAGGGTATATCTCGAGACGGACACCGATTTTGAAAATGGCTTCAGAGTATTAATGGTTCTGTTTAACGAATCCGTTGTAATTGTGTTATTGGACATGGGTACCAGAACGCCCTTCCTCCTTTTCGTTTAAGATTACATCCCCCAATTTACAGAATGTAGTGTAGACCGTGTAGCTGATGAGTTTTTGAGATTTGGGTAGTGAGTTTCGACGCAAGTTAGCGCGGATGAACCGCACACAAAAAAAAATCCTGTTCAACACTTGCTTAAATACAAAAAAGTATGGAATTTGATTTGACGCTTATTTTTAAGGTTAAACAACGTTTAATATTTTTTGTAGTAACACGGTGAGAATTAATTTTATTGATTTAGTTCCTGTACTACAGGATTTGTAGATAACTAGTACCTGTCAAACAAAATTGTTGGATTTCAATGCGGTATTTATTTACGGTGAATATAAATAACGCATAATAATAATAATATAATATTAATTTATTATGTATAATATTTGTCTTATACTCATTTTGTTCTCGAAGCGTAGCAACTATGTATCAGTAGTACCGTCGATTTATAAGGTTGAAGAATTTACAAACTTAAATGTAATGTATTTAGGATGGTATTGAATCGCACATCAAAAATACTGATTTGCGCAGCAAAAAAAGGATCAGCAAAAACACTTTTTATGTTTTAAATATTTTATGTTGTTCTTGCATGTTCAACTTTGCCCTGATATTTGCAAATCAGTATTTTTGATGTGCAGTTTAATATTTCCCATATATATAAAGGATGACATTTAATTAGCTGACCATAGTTGTTTGGAGAATGATATCTATAATGAATCCATGTACCCATAATTATGAACAACTTTTCCCAGGAGATATATGGTCGCAAACGAAAAAGAATATTAGGTCCTCCGTAGTAACTTGTTATCAGCTGATCAGGTCAATGTACTGAGGGACGTTTTTTTTCATTTGCAATCTATGTTTCTTGGGGAAGGTTGTTCATATTGCTGGGTAGTATCATTCCCATCAATATGGGCAGCTTATTAAATATCATCCAATACATCCATACCTCTACGCCACGGAAATAAAATTACAAAAAATTTAAGGGGTATTATTGTGAGTTTTACCATTTTGTACGAATGGTCATTAGCATCATATCAGCAATAACTCCAGTCACATCTGCATCTCGTGGTATCAAAATGCAGTAGAAATAGGATATATTAATAAACAATATTAATTGAGTCCCCTGTGTCCTAAGATAACTATGAAAATTTAATGTATCTATATGTGTATGTACAGACGCTTTAAACATTTGTCTAGCAATTTTGTATTATCATCGGTATCTCTACACAAATGAAAGATCGAAAACAATTATTATTATCAGAAATGGTTAAGTACACATTAGTACGTTGGCTTTTACATTCCGTTTGAATAATACATTATTTTATCGTGTTCCAAATTGCAAGTTACTAGAATAATGTTTTTACGTATCTAATAATAAATGAACAAATAATTATCAAAAATAAATGTACTCATTCTGTTATCTTATCATATCACTTATCATTATCACACATTGTGAAGAATATATGCATTTATCTACACATGTCATACACCCTCTTTACTGCGTCCAAAAACCACACATACTTGGTAAAAACTCATTTCTTATCTGAATATCAATATTCAGATAAGAAATGAGTTTTTACCAACATTATGACCATAATATATCAATCTTTCAAATTTCGAACGCCGACGCCCGCCTGCGCGTGCCGCCCCTAATTTGTCAGTGAAGTTACAAACTAAACAAGTGCACAACCTAAACAAGTGCAGAGCAATTATCAATGCCACCATGCCGGTCGAACATGCATGCGGTTCCTGAACACATCAAAGAGAGCTTATGATATGTATGTAGATAAACTAGTATATGTAACTATACATAATTAGGCATTAAAACTCTCGAGTGATATTATTATGAAAGTCGCCTCCATAAACCCACTCTCGAGTTTTAATGCCCTTCATTATGTATCAGTCACATAAACTACTATTGTACGTTAACTATCCCATCACTTTACATTTCGTCTAATTAATTAAATTACTCGTTGTAAAAGTTTAATGAAAAATCATTGCGAATATTTGTTTTCGAACAAACGGAATATGAATATTTAAAGTGACAAACTTCTAGAAATACTTAATTAGATTATGTTTACGAATCTCCATAATTTTCTGTACAAACAACGAACGATGGCGGAAATGGTGACGTGCGAAGAATATGTGATAACTTATTATAACTTCCCATACAATCTTTGAGAATTGACGTCACGAATATCTAATGTCCACAGAAAGAGACATATTTTATAGAGATCTTGGAAAAGAAATCATATAAATATTCCCAGTACCTAATTCCTCGCCACTCGATGCGCCTACTGCGCCCTCTCTTGCGCCATCTCCTAAAACGCTGTAAACGTAAACGACAGCTGTTAACGTGTAATTAATAATGACAAAGAACTCCTGTACCTACCAACTCAGAACACATGACCGCACCCGGTAATCTCATAGAACTCCTGTACCTACTCAGAACACATGACCGCACCCGGTAATCTCATAGAACTCCTGTACCTACTCAGAACACATGACCGCACCCGGTAATCTCATAGAACTCCTGTACCTACTCAGAACACATGACCGCACCCGGTAATCTCATAGAACTCCTGTACCTACTCAGAACACATGACCGCACCCGGTAATCTCATAGAACTCCTGTACCTACTCAGAACACATGACCGCACCCGGTAATCTCATAGAACTCCTGTACCTACTCAGAACACATGACCGCACCCGGTAATCTCATAGAACTCCTGTACCTACTCAGAACACATGACCGCACCCGGTAATCTCATAGAACTCCTGTACCTACTCAGAACACATGACCGCACCCGGTAATCTCATAGAAAAGTGCGCGCACCGCCCCGCGCCGCACACACACAGCCACATTCCGTTCCGCCTAACCTCACGCACGCCGCCACATGTACACATAAAGTACACGTAACGTTATTATTTTTTTCTGACCAAGTACTGTTAAAGTAATCTAACAGAACTTGTCATCTTTGACTTCAGACTTGGTTTGAAGTGCTGAAAAAAATCCACTGGAAACTACATCGAAAATATATAAGAGAAGGTTTTTTGTGCAAAACCTTTCAAAACATGCATGGCTATTGCTCTATTTTTTGGAGATATCATTTGTAACGTTATTTCACAAATAATTTAAATTTAGGCCTCCGAATCAAATTGAGGGAGAAATATTCCATATTTGATTTTTTTCTTTATTTTGGTGGCGCACATGAATGTTACGCAGATCGATAAAGGACCATCAAACGAATTACATTTTTTACATGTGTTATGTTTGCGAGAAATTAGGTTTAATAAAAAATATCAGTTGGTCTTATCCATAATATTCCTCGGATATGTGATACTTTAGGACAATTTTATAAATCACTTGTCTTGTTGGTAAAAAAGCCTCCTACACATTTGCCTCATCATAAAGACTCATCAGAGTTGTAATTGTGCAATTTATGCAAGTTCAGCTTGAGAAACAAACTACTAGATTGAATAATTTTGTAGATATTAGAATAACGGCTCGAAATGTTTTTTGATATTTGAAGAGCACTTTTATTCTTTAAGTATCACATACGCGATGAAGTTGATGGATAAGACATGCAGTGCAAAAAGTATTTTTTTACTAAACCCAATTTCTCGCAAACGCATCACTTTAAATTATTATGTTACATATAATTTTTGTTAGGTTTGATGGTCCTCTATCGATGTTCATGCAATTTTCATTGAACACCACCGATTTTAAGGAAAATATCTAAAATAAAGGTGGAATTTTTCTCTCTCAATTTGGTTCGGAGGTCCTAATTTAAATAACTTTTGAAACACCGTTTGTAATTGATATCTTAAAACATAGAACTATGTTTTATAAATAGTTCTATGTTTTGGGCAATAAGCATGTTTTTACAAAGACTTTCACATAAAAACCTCCTGTTATTTTAATGCATTAAAACCCCTGGCTTAAAGCAGAGGAAATATTTAGGCAATTTAAAGGTCTGTAAAAACTAAATTTTAAGTTACTAGAAGAAAAGCCTAGAAGAAATTTTCTTAAATTACTTAAACAGTACGTTACTTGTCATTATGAAAAAAAAACAATTATTGTTCTAAATAGCAATTTTAACCAATGAACTGTAAACTTCTGTGTTTGCCGTCAAAAATTTAAAACATCGATATAAACTAAACGGTAAGACTTTGGCTGACATAAGTTAGGCCAATAGGTTCTAAATGGTTTGTTATTTATTTCTTTTAAGGGTTTGCTTCGGACTACCAAACACCCTGTAGGTATATTTTTCAACCATGATTGTGTACTCTAGGTACATAATGACAAAGCATCTCGCTCAATATGAGGTTACCCTACTGCTCCAGAAGGAAGTTATTGTTGCGGCAAAATTTTATCCTCCATTCATGAGTTTGTAATATAATGAAATACACTAGACTTGTCTAATTTTTAGACAATTCTAGTTGACTACCAATTTTAATGTAAGATACATTTAAACGACAATTCCGCAATGGACAGTGCAGGGACAATCCCGGCGCTAAGCGGCAATCCAGGCTGTTAGAGCATGAACAGGTATTTATTAACGGGCCAACTCCTGATATTTTCTTTTCAGATTGTCGAAATTTTGTGTCTTGACTAAATCAGAAATTAAACTGAATGTTAAGGATTCTCATTCTCGTTATATCAGATCCAGACCCTATATTACGTACGGATCTACGGGGCAAAAGACAAAGGGGAAAACAAAAGACTATGTAAAATGGCATCGGTAATGTTGCTCTTACGTCGGGACGCCTAAAGCCGACAAAAGGTAGTAGTGCAGGAAATTTAAAAGTTTGACCCGGACATTTGAAATCTTTGGCTCAAACTTAGTGAAAATGTACAATAATAGAGTGTTCTGATTGTTATCCAAAAAATCCCGAAAAATCCATCTTAGGGAAAATCCGCTTTTTGTAAAAGTTCAGCTGCTTAAGTCAAGTAGTTTTTGATTGTCATAAACCATTCCCCCTTCAGGAGATGAATATAGCCAAATCCCTTCTTCCCTACCGTACGCTACATAAATAAGTAACCTCTGAACAAAGTTTCGTAACTTCAGGTTCACCTGCTTAGGCTTTGCCTTGTCTGTCAGTCATTGGTCAAATTTGGTGATCTCCTAGAGCCACAATTAGGACTTCATTACTGAAGACCTGGGGGATGATGGTTACCCACGTCGGCAGGTAGAACACCCACGTCGGCAGGTAGAACACCCCCTGGTTACCCTGCACGTGTCCCCCGGGTGGTGCTAAACGAGTAACCAAATACTGGCAGCTGCACTTGTCGAAAAAATAACTCAGACCTCGCAGCCAATATGAACAGAACCAGGCATATAACATTACCGAAAAGTTCTTCTAAGATCCCTTTGACAATGGACATCGGACCATCTGTCCGATTAGTACAACTAAATATCGAAGGAACCAGTAGAGCCAAAAGTGATTCCTTCAAAAACTATTAAAATACCTCAATTCAGAGATCGTGTGCATACACGGGGTGAAAAGACTGCTACCAGAATGATTAAAGGGTTGTTCAAAGAACTCAAAAAATATGTAGTACCCTTAGACCACCTCGCGGAACCTTTTACATCACATGAGATAGTAAAGGCTCTACAAGATTTAAATCTTGTAGAGCAAGAAAGGCGTCGGGATATGATAATATTTACAACTAATTCATGACTAACCTCGGCCCAAATGCAAGACGTTGGCTTGCATCATTCTACACCAAAATACTACAGACTAGCAAACGTTCAAGGAATCAAAAATCATTACCTCACTTAAACCTGGAAAAACGATCTCTGAAGCTTCAAGCTATCGGCCTATTGCATTATTTAGAAACTCTTTTATTATTATTATTATTAATAATAATATTTAAGCTCCTGGAGAAAGTACTACTCCGTCGCATAGGTCCTTTAATAGAAAAAGTAGTACCCGTAGATCGAGTAGGCTTCCGCCCAGGTCGAAGCTGCACTGACCAAGTGCTGGCACTTACCACGCACATCGAAGCTGGCTTCCAAAAGGGACTGAAGTCGGGGGTGTTCTTTATTGACCTAACCGCGGCGTATGATACGGTATGGAGACAGGGATTACTGTACAAACTGCTTTCAACTGTGCCTATCTTTCTGATGATAAGGTTGATCTCAAATATGCTTTCAGAGCGACGCTTTCATGAGCACCTTGGTGACAGCACAATCGGCCTACGAAAGCTAGACAACGGTCTACCACAGGGTTCTGGTCTCGCTACGAGTCTGTTCAACCTGTACATCCATGACCTTCCAGTCACAACCTCAAGGAAGTTCGTATATGCCGACGACATCGCATTAGTAGTTCGGCACAAGGAGTTTCATCACTTCGGGACCACCCTGTCTAAAGACCTACCAATCCTGGGCCACTTCTTCAAAACCTGGCGTTTGAGTCCTAGTGCTGCTAAGACAGGGATTAGATGTTTCCATCTCCACAACCTTATGTATCCAACCCTGTTCGTGTTGGGCATGGTTGGTTACAATGAGCTGGGGGTGAGGAGGGGCCTCGCACTTTCTACTTATGTATTTAAGGTTTTCCGAGGAATGCTCGAAAACCCTCTGGTGTTGGCGAGGTTGGGACTGTATGTGCCGGACAACTACCTCCGAGCAAGGAACCATAAGTTGTTCTAAATCCCTCTGGTGAGGACGGGGATGCTGCGGGAGGCACCTGTGATGAGGGCTCTCGCTCTCTTTAATGATATAATAGAGAGAACCGAGGTGGACCTGTTCCAATGTTCCTTGACGGGATTCGCAAGGGTCGCCACTTATTGTCTGTATAATAGATAATATTTATTTATAGCTTTTTTGTCCTTATATTAACTGTCTGTTTGTGTCGGTTTGGTTTATACTGTGATGTCACAAGCGTGTATGTTCATAAATAAATAAAAAAATAAATAAAAAAAAACCTCCTAGCTAGCCGTTGTCTCAACGTTGAATTTAATGGGATTCAACTGTCACACAACAATGCCCCTAAAAATACCTGGGCATAACACTGGATAGATCCCTTACATTAAAAAATGCTAGCAAGCTGAGATGGGGTGCAACGTACGCATTCGCCCAGGCACATACATACCGGGCTTCGAACTTTTCCGTAGGGTTTGGTACCAATTAAATAGAATCCGTACAGGCCACGGACGCACCGCCCATTACAGACACCGCTGTGGCTGGTCTGCTTCTACAAGCTGCGACTGCGGTGCCGAGTTCCAGACAGTCTACCACATAGTGCGCGAGTGCCCTCTGCGGGCTTACCCTGGAGATCCCGATGACTTCATCACCCTTACAAACGATGCAACCGCAAAAGAAATTTGGATATATGCCTGTGACGTTCCTACTACACAAACTACCATACGAATAAATAAATAAACTGAAGACCCGAGCTTCTGCATTCTTTCTTCCCGGCATAAGCGTTTGAGCCCAGTAGCTGGATGTAGCTGTCATCAGAGCGCACCATTGTTAGCAACTGGCACAACAGTGACGTCGGCCGGTGCTTGAACAATCTTGCGTCCAGCTTCCAGAGGTGCCTTGATAGCAAGCGATGAATCCCACCTTTTTTAAACATTTGCTAACAACTTTTGTTTGTCGTATTTGATTTAATGTTATTCTGTTCCACAATTTGAATATATTTATAAATTTGAGTATTTTGAAGGATTTCGTTATTTGGCTCAAAAACCAATACAATCAGACGTTCGGTTCAGCCGCAAGGCTTATTTTTTTTTGAAGATGGCGGATTTTTCTTATGATGTTTTTTTTAGAAATTTAGTGTATCAATCAGAATACTATTGCTTATATTATATGCTTCAACATATACACCAATTTTTAGCTTTATGTTTCAAATTATGTCCGGATTCTCGCAAATTTTTGTTTTATTTGCCTGCACTAGAGCTGTAAGACGGCAGACGGGAAAATGTGTCACGACACTCACAACTTCAAAAGCCGGATATTGCACGGTACGGGCCAGGCGAGGCAGCCTGAAATATTACCTGTAAGGTCAACTAAAACCGGTTTGAACTCTATTGGGAGATAATGAACTAAAATGGTGTCATAGCATCAAGCCTCCGACCCCTTGAATTTTATCGGATGAACAAATGGAATCATTATGAAAACCAATAAAAACATTGGGTAATATTCAAACGTATGTCAGAAATCCAGTTTAAGCTTGGTAAAAATACTGGTTTTACCTGGCTGAATTACTGAAGAGCAACAAAGAATGAGCGCAGTTAACGTTAACTTTAATTCGAGTATCATAAAATACAAAACGAGCATTGAATTTTGTTATTCTTACGTGTTCCTACTGTACATAACTTGAAGGATAAAGGGGGCTTTGCTTCACTCACCCTCATTATCCTTTACCTACCCTGTGCCACCATTTCGCTCAGACGGTCTTTATTAAGCCAATAAGCGTTGGCTAAACCCTTCAGTAATTTAGTCGCGCAAATCAGTAATTTGTGATACAATCAAGTTTTTTTTCGCTCATTGAAATTAGGAAGGAATTTAGTGATATATTTCACTAAACAAATTCAGAATTATTTCCCTACTGTGTCAAGGCGAGGGCTTCATTAATTAACTCGTAACAGTTCTGCATCAAAGAACGTGAAGCGAAACTTTTCATAGTATAAACTCTCTATGTGGACACCTACCTATTTTCATAGTATAAACTCTCTATGTGGACACCTACCTATTTTCATAGTATAAACTCTCTATGTGGACACCTACCTATTCAATTTTGGGTGCTATTTAAGGCTCGTGCATAGGTTAAATTAGCAACCCAATTGGTGTGGTTAAAATTTGTTTGTCTAAATCGTGATTAGTCGGTTAACATTTTTTTACAATTTCGTTACCACAAAACGTGTTTACTAAGTGTCTTTCTAAACAACGTATAAATCACCTACTAAATTTCACAGACGGTCACACCACAGAATACTTAATACTACCACACTGCAAAACATTCGTTCATCATTCCATTTTACGCAAAATAATTACGAATAAATACATAATTTGATGGATAAGTTTATGCTTAATATAGTTCTAAGGACGTAGAAACTTAGTAAAGAAAATATATTTTTGGCTAAGGCTAATTACAATATTCTTATTTTTTTTAGAGAAACCGTTCATTTTAGTACTTTAATCAAAGACATAAAAAATAAGCGGCACTTTGAAAGTACGGCGGAAAGAAGTTTGTTTTCGTTTGAGTTTTGGTTGGGGACATATACATAGTAGCTACTAGTTGCTCAGGAAAGGAAATACTTGGATCCCAACAACCTGCACTTACCCTAGGTAGTGATGACGAGCAGCAAAACGACACCTCATTTTCTAGGTTTTCAAATCAGAAAAAGTAAATAAAACCGGTCAAGTGCGACTAGGACGTCGGACCTGCACACCAAGGGTTCCATACCATTGTTAAAACGACAGGTAGGACTACATTCAAGGCCCTACATCGAAACATTGAAAAAGAGTTTTGTGTAAGTATGTAATATTCTTCTGAGAATGTAGAGAGTAGTAAATTCTGAGAAGTAAGTAAGCATAGAGTTTCGTTTATCTGAGATAGTATTAAGTATCGAACTATGTACTCAGGTTAACGAAACTCTTTGCTCATTGAAACCGGAAGTGGATAGAAATTGAATAACTTATTTACAGAAATAAAAAAATTTGCTTAAAAAACTTAATATTGTTTATTATAATTCAAATGGGATTTATTAATCGTATAATGACAAATAACAAAGTACAAAACTCCATACCTGCAATTAAAGATAATAATAATAATAATAATAATAATAATCGTTTATTGCAGGCATAAAAGCCCATAGAATAAATTACACAGTATGTCAACAATAAAATTAAATTAAAATTCAAATAAATAATTACAAAATATAAATGTCAAAAAATTTAAAAAATACAAACACACACCCTCACATACTCTAGCACAGCAGGGGAAGAAGGACGAGTGCCTAGGTTTCCCACTCGCGTGTAGCCTCACCCAGTGAGCCAGCAGCGGCGAGTCCCACCGTCCAGCCAACGTGCGAAGAATGGAGTTGGAGCTGCCGCGTACGCGTGCTAATAGCGAGGCGCTGCGTTTAGTAATGATCGCGGCATAGCCGTCGACCCTTGCCTCCGCAAACATGCCTGAGGCGCTGCAGTACCGCGGCAGCCCCATCACCACCCTAAACGCATTGTTGTACTGAACACGTAGGGCGCTGTATGCCCCCTGCGTATAGTTGACCCACAAGCTGCACGTGTAGTAAGACTGGCAGTATGCCCTGACAATGTTAATTTTGATTCTTTACTACAACGAGCGAACCTGCGAGCCAGCATGTTACAGCGAACAGCCAGCGCCCTACGCTCCCTCTCAATGTCACAGACATCTTTGAGGTCGTCGGTGACCCAGTGGCCCAGGTACTTGAACTTCTTAACCCTGTTCAGAGGAGAATTATTAAGGTAGACTGGAGGCAGGTCAGAGTATGTTTTCGTGCCTGACTTGAAAACCATTAGCTCACTCTTTTTCGCGTTGTACCTGAGCCCATGGACATAGTACTCACAAATACGCAACAGTGCGCATAGCGCACCGACCGAGGGTACTGTACATAATTAGGCATTAAAACTCTCGAGTGATACTATTATGAAACTCGCCTTCGACTCGTTTCATAAACCCACTCTCGTTTATTAATGCCCTCCATTATGTAGCAGTCACATAAACTACTATTAAACAAATAAATTATGTCAATATCGAAATATTGTGTTATTGTTGTTCCCATTGATTTCATTTCACTCCAGGGGGTTGATTGAGCGAAGCTTTAATGGCTTGCTTTTCACTATGGGATACGATCTAATGCACATTGCATCTCAAGATGTAAAATGAATATTACTTGTCATTCTTTGTCTATAACTTGTTGACACTGTGCTAAAATAATAAATAGGCTCCTATAAAAATACTGGCAATCGATATTTATTTCACAGCTTGCGATGTTAAGCCGGGTTTACACCAGGTTGTGCACCAGGCCAGTGCTGGCTGCCTTGATGTTGGCCTTGTATAAACTGTTTTTTCAAGATTTCACTGTCTCTTAGTACTGTAACACGCATTTTATCATTGGAATATCCGATAGGGGTGGCAGAGGCCCACTTGTGCCCACTTTTAGATAATCAAAAGTCCATTTTGCATGACGGGGGGCAAGTCCACCGCATTAGCAACTATGGAGGTTTCACGATGTCCTTTGGAGATATGAAGGTTTCCTTTCGACGAAACTTGGACGATATTGTAGTAAACACACCTTTTTCGTAAATAAAACCAACACAGATGAACAGCTGTTCAATAATTCCGCCATCTTGACAGACAAGACTCTCACTAAATAAGATCTCTCGGATATCTAAATAAATAAATTACATAGTTTATACCATGTCTATACCTAATGCAACGTTAAACGCAATTTTCTGGTAACTTTTCTTGTAGTCATGTGCTAAACTGTGGTTAAAGTTATTTGTGGTAAGACGGTTACTCAATTTGATGAAATCAGTATGAGAAAATTTTATGTTAGTGCTGGGCGCCCCGACAGCGGAACTTAAAATTTCACCTTGAGCGTACTTTAAGAGGAATATGATTAAAAAGTCAAATATGGCTCTTCATTCATGTATTCAGGACTAAAATAGCAACGTAACTTAATATTTTTTGGTATCGATTAAATAAATAACTAGTTCAAATATAGTGCGAAATTGCAATTGTCTCGAGACCTGCTATCGATAACTCGATAGAGATTTCCAAAATATCGCATTATTGGTTTAATATACCTGTTTGCTCCTGGAATGTTGACCTATGCTATATTAGTCTTTGTAACTATTATATTTTACGCAAATCAATTAATTGAAATGGTAAATCAACTCAAACTAGTTAATGCCAGTTACGGTATTTTGAAATATGGAAATTGGTCATTGCGGTATAGTACGGTTCAGGTTAGGTTAAAAGGTGTCTTACAGGCGCAACAAAAACCGAAACAAAAACACTATTTCTTTGAGACACATTCCACAAAAATAATGAGGTAATAGCGGAATAGGTAGCTTATAAGTAAGTTTTAAAACCGAAATGAATTGCTTACTTAATGTTTTTATTAAGTGAGTCACTGAATGAACAAGATCTTTGCATTAGGAAGTGCTATTCGTGATAGTTTCATCATTCACCATGATAAAAAGATAAAATTAGTGTGCTATAAAATGTCGCAAAATCATAGTACTTACACCATCCACAGATATTCCTCGTTGCTAGTCGTGCTCAATTTCCTTTGTAGGTCGCGGCGAGACCCTGAAACAATTACCAGCACTATAGAATCGTGATACATTCTCAGCAAAACATTGGTACCCGGAGTTTTCCGGACAGGTACTTGGAGGAACATCACGTACTTTAAGTAAACTACTTATAATATAACATGTATCATTTAAATGCTTATTAGAGAAGACTACGCAATATTCAAAGGCCCTAATCCTAAATACGAGTACTTAACCACCTAGTTTTTGAGCAGGTACGCGACATCTCTATGACCTCTTATGGGAAAAGGCGTGACGCTTTCTATGTTTGTTTGTGCCAGTCTACCACGCCCTCCTTTTATGAGGTAATGAATATTGTTTATGATGTAACTAAACTGTACATAATCGAGGAAATTATCATGAACTGCACAATAATCAGGGCACATTGTCGACGGTTACAACTCAGCATTTAAGATTAGCCAATTCAATGTTTTAAATTAACCGTGTTATTATTTTCCTGCTATATGTATTACTCAGTAGCAGTATGAAGTACAGCATACGTGACTAGTCCTTACTTAGCCTACATATTTCTCAGTCTCCCAGTCAAACCAAGTAGGCAGGCAGGCAGGGCACATCTGGGCATGTTTTTTTAACAGTTCCTTGTTTTTTTTTAACTTGCGTTCACTACAGTTCACCGCTCTAGTCAAGGGCAAAAGCTATTATTAAGTCATGAAGTAAATAAAAATAAACCGGACTGGACAAGAGTTTTCTTTGTGTTGGCTTGTTTTCAGTTTCAAGAGAGAGGCTTACGAGTAAGTAGGCAAGTATTTTGTAAACAAAGGCATTCAAAGTCAAAGTTAAAATGTTCTTTATTACTAAGTGAAGATTTTTACTAATAATATGCTTAGGCCACGATTATATGTGAAAGTTTGCTTAGTAAATATGGATATGGATGGTAGCGGTAATTTTTGTGAAAAATCTTTGTTATCATTATGAAAGCAAAATGCAGGTCTGGGTATTATATAATATCATGTAGTTTAATCATGATGGAAGCTGTAATTGGAAATAATTCCTGGCCATTTGGATGTAGAGCTAGTCTGTGTCCCAGATGTCAAAATTTAAATTCCGAACTATTTTCCAAAAAGTTCAATGTTATTTAAAAATTAAATGATAGATCCAAATGGGTGAATAAATTATGATTTTATTTGAATTAACCACAGGAATTAACAGTAACTAGGTACTTTACCTAATCCTAAGTATTTTAAAAGCTAACAACTACACACGTATAGCTAGGTCACACATACTAGGAAAGCTTGTGTGATATTTTTTATCATATTTAAGTACCTTAACCTAATCGACCTAGATAGATTAACTTGTACCTAATTCGAAATAAGATAAAAACAAGAAAGACGATTAAATACAAAAAAAAATGCGTATGTGATGGATTGATATGTACAAGCAATGCCCAAACTTAGATACCTCCAAAATTATTAAATGACTTGCCGTTGGCGGAACCTTCACCCACATGGAGTTGTTTAAAAAGTCGTATGCGAATACGGAATAACTTTTGATTTCTTGTTTGTAGCCCTTACCAGTCGGAAATACTCCCCCTCCCAATTTTCCCTCCTCTGGATAATGCCACATCTTCACGGGTCTAGTAGTTTTTTTTCCATACAGAGTTTAACCCCCCCCTCCCCCCCATTCCCTTTTCTTAGTGGGGGAAAATATGAGAAATCTCTTGCTACCTGAAGTCTCACACCTATAATCTATCTATCTGGGAAAATACAGCTTTCTAAGTGCAGTCGTGGACAGAGTGTCGATAAAGGGACGGAACTGTTATCCCCCTTTCCCCCCCTAGAGGATGAATTTCGCCATATCCCTTATGAATTATCAATTTAAAATAAAAGTGAAAGTATACGAACCTGGCTGGTAGCTCTGGGAGCTCATGTTGGAGTTAACGCTCGTCTCACTCTCGGTCCGGTTTCTGGGTTTGAACAGCAAATTCCACGGATTGTAGCTTCCATTAACCTTTCCTTCTGCCGGCTTCGACGATGGCTTCCTATCGGAATCCATTTTTAGACAAGAAAAATATTGTTAATTCTTCAAATAGAGCAGTGGTAAGCGATAATGTAACCAGCGCAAACGTGAATGACACGATGCGGTGCGGCAGTATCAAAACAAGCGCAGGCGCCGAGTTTTGTTTTGGCCCGAACGCAACCGAAGCGGTACGGAAACGCCCGATCGACCCCTCCTCCAGTTGGACTTTGATCAGATAAAGTACAGAGACCCAAATGACTAGATAGCAAGCATACACTCAGTAAACCTCGTTAAATAACTTTACATAATTTACCGCGTGATAAGCATGAGAGCTAGCATGAGAAATTCATTTTGTTGTCATTCAATTTGGAGTAATCTGTAGCAAAGTTATATGAACTCGTGTAACAAAGTAGTATTATATCCGCAGCAGTAACCGTTACTGACACATTACGAACAGAACTCTGCAATCAGCATAATATAATGTGAAATATAGGGTCAAATGGGGAATATGTGAGATGATTTATCAATTAAATGTAATTAAAACAGAAAATTGCGCTTGCATTTTTTTATTCAATTATCACTTTAAAAATCTTATCTACACACGTATCATAAACCCTCTTTACTGCGTCCAAAAACCGCACGTTACGACCAGCATAATGATATACTAGGTACTTGGTAAAAACTCATTTCTTATCTGAATATTGATACATTATGACCATAATGTCGAACGCCGCCGACGCCCGCCTGCGCCGTCAGAAACCACTCCATAAGTTGTCGAATGAAGCATACTTGCGTGGTACTCTTCTTTTGAGTGGTATGATTAGCCGTTGTGGGCGCAAGTGTCGGCACTTAAATATTGCCAGTTACGACAAACATACTCTACTATGGCCTCACGCAGCCTTTTGGTTTGTTATATATCAACGGAATTAAATAAAGAAAACGCTATAGAATGAAACAAGCAACTTCCATCGGGAGGCATTGTAATAGTTTGGTGTAGTGTAAGTGTATCATTCACTCTTAGTTCTACTGTACGACTGTATAAGTATGTAACGTAAAAGAATACCTAAGTAATAAAAATTTACGAATGTTTTATTTATTTCCGCAAGAAAAAACACGATCTGACGACCTACGTAGAAAAAAACAAATTGAGTATTACTTTCATACACTTGTTATTAATATATGTTATTTATTACAATACAACGTACTCTAAAATTACCTAGCACGAAATTTAGCAAGGAAACTGCATTACCATTTTAGTGAAAACGAATGACACCTGACAACAGCAAATAATTCCATCGGGAGATAACCGGACAGCATGCGGGCGCTCTGCTGCCGCTCGCTGCGGAGCGGTCACGTCGACGTGATGCACTACCCCCGCTACCCACGCGCGGCGCTTCCCTTGCCCGCCCCGCACCTCGTGACTCGGGTCATCAGATAGATTACATAATATATTTATATATTAAATGACATTATGCACGTATTTTGAATAAGGCTGTTATCACTTAATTAGTAGCAGTCTAGGTGGCCAAATAGATCATAACATGTCTTTTTAATAACTGGAATAACGTGGATCTATTTTGCCTCTTTGGCTTCTACTTACTATATGACTCTAACTTAACTATACTATGCGGTTTAAATGACTGTTAAAACTATATTGTGCTAGGTCTATCTCTAGTTGATTTCGAAACTTAAATTATTTTTTGCCATAACAAATTTGATAGGTAGTGTAAAGTAAAAACTGTTTTTTGGAAAATATTATAAATCGTAAGAAAACACTGTTTGTTTGTCTTAGGTTTGTAACCATACAATTACCCAGCTAGGTGCCAAATTTCAACTTGCTAGGTGATCTAGAAGTGGGTTAGGTGTTTGATGTTAGGTCAGTCAGTCAGTGAGACCAATCCCGATTTTTAGATGTTTGTATCGCAATAACCGATTTAGTTATATTCGTAAAATTTTGGTTTCTATATAGATTTTGAGTTACGTAGGTGTCAAAAGTGGCTCCAGAGGGTTCGTGTAATATAACAAATGGCCGCGGCGTCACCAGTTCTCTAATTTTGAACTTGGCGTTGACAAGCTGCCATGCCATCTGCTTGTTTTATGCTTTTTAGCGTAGCGTTTTTTTAGTATTTTAATTACGTAATTTATTGTTGTTTTTATTGTGTCGTTATTGCCTCACGATGTTTGTAACTTTGATCCAACAGAAAAACCGCCTCATGTTTATAAGATTCTTGGATTTAAGTCTTACATATTTCTACATTAAGGTTCAACTGTGCTCCTTTAGATCAGAAAAAAATAAAAGCACCTGTTTTTCATTTAATAACCCCTATAATACAATGTTTTTAGCACAACCTACCCAGATTCAACAGACCTCATTTGACCATATCAAATGTTGTGAAATTGCTACAAATAAATAAAAATATAAACTGAAAAAACTCTACTTACTTGACAAAAATTATAAAATATAACACACTTATTTATATGATTTACTTAAAGGGAAATATTAAACTGCACATCAAAAATACTGATTTGCACAACAAATATCAGGGCAAAATACTGCGGTAGCTTAGGTGAAGGGTAAAGGGGTTGAGCGAAGCGAAGCCCCCTTTATCCTTCGTGTTAGGTTGAACGTGTAAGAACAACAAAAATACTTAAAACATAAACTTAACTACACATAATAGTAGTTTATGTGACTGCTACATAATGGAGAACATTAATACTCGAGAGTGGGTTTATGAAACGAGCCGAAGGCGAGTTTCATAATAATATCACTCGAGAGTTTTAATGCCTAATATTATGTACAGTTACATACACTAATTTATCTACACACATATCATAAGCTCTCTTTGATGTGTTCAGGAACCGCATGTTCGACCGGCATGGTGGCATTGATAATTCCTTTGCACTTGTTTAGCTTGTTCAGTAGTACCAACTTCACAAACAAAGTAGGCACGTAGGCGGGCGTCGACGTTCGAAACTTGAAAAATTACACATTATAGCCATAATGTGTAATTTTTCAGATAATAAATGTGTTTTTACTAAGTAGTTTAACATTATGCTGATCGTAACGTGCGGCTTTTGTACGCAGTAAAGAGGGTTTATGATACTTGTGTATATAAAATATTTCAAACCTAAAAAGTGTTTTTGTTGATCCTTTTTGCTGTGCAAATCAGTATTTTTGATGTGCGATTAAATACTTATATGTATATCTGCACATAGTCCTATCTCTCACTGCTATTAAATTTATCCTTTCCATCTTAGCTTTGCTGGAAGAAATCTCTAGTTAGAGATACGCTTGCCTTTGTAAATGTATTTTGTATAAGCAATAAATACATACGAAATATACGAAATAATTAAGTACATTTGCAGTATGAACAACCAAATTAAGTTCAACTTATAGTTAAAAAAACCTGGTTTCCCCATTTATAATCAAGCTCTGGGACTTTACACAGAGCCCTCCACCTTGGGTTAGATACCTCTCTTTTGTTCCGCATATCTTAAATAGTTAGTTCTAACTGCCCATCGTTACAAAATCGGTAGAGCCGGTCTCCCGGTATCCTTCGTGAAATTTTCCCTGTAACAGAAGATTGAAAAAAAAACAAAAATAATATGGCGCAAAACTAATAAATATAGTTGAGCCAAACATGAAAAATCAGAAACCAAAGCTTTATCAGGAAATAAATAACTTTCTTGGGAAAAACTTATCAGAATTTGGGTATTTTACTAACTTACTGTTTAAAATTCTCCAATCGCACTCCAAATGATATTCGTCACCAAGTTTGCAGCATCGACGTAACTTGTTTTAACTTTTTACTGCGATTACCAAACTTATTCCAGACGCGCCATCCATTAATATTAGCGGTCGCTATTAGAGGAAATACCTCTAAGAATAAAATAGTAATAAAATGGTCAAATGACGTTAGCTCTAGAGTTTTGGCTAATCACTATGCAGGGGCATTTGGACCATAGTTGACTCCAAAACCATAACAGTAACAATACATCCAAAACAATAATGAATGAATGAATAAATTTTATTTTTGCTTTAATTTTTACGTGTATTATGTCGAATAGACCACGAGCATATTATAGTAGTTCGGATGGATGGACAGCGGAGTCTTAGTAATACGGTCCCGTTTTACTCTTATTGTTGTTGCCACTGTGTTAAAACACAGATTAAGGGACAGAGCTATGCGGCAATCTCCTTCTCCTTCTTTCGCATAGAAAATGAAAGGTTTCAGACGCATAGCTCTCCCTTACATAGAAGTGTCATGCTATGTTGTGTTTTGACAATGGCAACTTTGCTCCCGCTTGGTGGCGCTGGCATTGTTGGATGTAATGAGTTTAATTCATGTGTAGTATTCAAGAGCCACAAAATATGCCAAAGGGTAAGCAAGCCCCACTTAAATATTACCCATCAAAACATCCAGGGGCTACCTGACAAAGAACTTGTTTTAGAATTATTTTAAAAAAACTGTCATCGAAGTTATTTGTATTACAGAACTCTGGTTAAAGGTAAATATATTGTCTTTTAACATAAATAATTAAAATTGTCAGTTGTTACAATAGAAAGACTGTTGATAGAGGTAGGTCTTTAATCTTACTATAAAATAATACTTAGGTGAAACAACGGAAAGATATTCATGCACTTACTGTTGAAAGACAGATGGAGGTGTCTTGTGTTGAGTTACATAGCCATATTATTGTTTGTGTCTACAGACCTCCGAGGGATGAAAAAGGCCATGGCAATTTCGAAATATTTGAGGAAATTATGGAGGAAGCCCTCACTAAACTATGTAATAACAGAGAAAAGTTAATTATTTGCGGCGATCTTTATGTAGATTTGCTTGTAGATACAACAACGAAACAACGATTAATTATTAAAATCATTTAATTTATGTCATGTTACCAGCCAAACTTGCTAAGAGTACGTTTTTTGTGACTGTGCATTCACAAGTAAAAATATAATTAAATTCTTACCATCCGATCACAGCAGTCAAACACTTTCATTCCCAATTGATAGAAAGGTTAAGACTAATCCATCGTTGTAAAGGCCTATTTCATCCTATAGAATAGAGACGTATACGAAAAACTTAGATGTAAATTTGCCAGTTCGGGATGTTCATGAACGGAACCCAAAAAAAATCTATTCAGACTTTTTCAACATCATTTAAACAGAATTCAATAAAAAAAAAATTAAGAAAGTCATTGACTACAACGGTAAATCTAAATTAAATGACTAGGCAACGTTTGGAATACATAAAAGTAGAGTTATTTTGTACGACCTTTATGAACAAAAACCCATTTGATTTGATAGAAAATTTCATTAGGTACAAAATTTAGGTTTGGGTTAGATATGTTAAAAATATTCCAAAACTTTTAAGTTGTATTGTAGAACTGCCATAAACTTTATACATTAATAGAAAAATACAAAATTAAATATAAAAGAATGAAAACAGTTTGGCAAATAATAGACCGTGAAACTGGCAAAGTTATGGCCAAGAGAAAATGATTTCTGCCTAATAAGAGGTGATGATGTTTTAAAATCTAACGCTAAGGTTAGTCGAGCTTTCGAAACATTCTTCACCAATGTACCCTACACATCAGAGCGTCTAAATTCATCTTCATATGAATCAGACACTTTGTTAAAAGACAGCACTAGCATCAGTTATGTTTATTTACCTATAAAAATGTATTATAAATGATACATTTTTATCCCCAGGACATTGTCGAAACGTTTAGATTACTTTACTTATAAAATACTGAAGACCTGGTATATCAGTCAAAGTCATTGGTTCGGTAATTCTAGTTATAGCCCCACACTTGGCTTATATATTCAATAAATGTGTTGACGAAGGAGCTTTTTCAGCCATCATGAAACACAGTAAACTGACCTCTGTTCAAGTCGAGAGACAAGGGTGATCCTTCAAATTTCAGACCAATATGTGTTCTTCCAGCACTTAGCAAAATATTTGAAAAGATTATACTCAATCAAATGCTCTCACACTTCAACCCACAAAATAATTCCACGCCAAACAATACGGTTTCACTAGGGGAAAATCGACTACGGATGCAGGTATTACCAGATATTATTAGGTATTATTGTTATATTACATCTCATATTTATACTGCTTAGGAGGCCGCACAGGATGCTTTCAGAGATTTTTGCGATTTGTCGAAAGCATTTGATTGTGTTGATCGTGATACTCTACTATGAACTTCAATCATCATAGAGATAGCAATTAAGCGTTAATTAAGCATACTTAAGCAATATAATTCAAAGATCGGGTGTAAAAATTGGCGTTCCACAAGATTTCATATTAATCATCATAGAGATAGCAATTAAGCGTTGGATCGCTAAGATCAAGCAATAGAATTCAAAGATCGGGTGTAAAAATTGGCGTTCCACAAGATTTGATATTAGGCCCTTTCTTATTCCTGGTATACATTAATGATCTGCCTTTCATGGTGGATAAATTGACTGACAAAGTGTTGTTTTAGGATTAAATATCACTGGTCTTCAAAATTGAAAGAAAAAGAGAAGATTTTGATGATTTCAATACTGTATGGTCATTGAATTGGTTCATAGTTAATAATTTATTATTAAAGGCTGGTAAAATCAAGTTTGTCAAATTCTTACAGCTGGATGTAAGATCATCTGCCTTTCATGGTGGATAAATTGACTGACATAGTGTTGTTTTCTGATTAGACTTCACTGGTCTTCAAAATTTAAAGACAAAAAGAAGATTTTGATGATTTTTATACTATATGGACCTTGAATTGGTTCACAGTTAAAAATTATTATTAATGGTTGGTAAAATCAAGTTTCTCAAATTCTTACAGCTGGATGTAAGATGATCTGCCTTTCATGGTGGATAAATTGACTGACATAGTGTTGTTTTCTGATTAGACTTCACTGGTCTTCAAAATTTAAAGACAAAAATAAGATTTTGATGATTTTTATACTATATGGACCTTGAATTGGTTCACAGTTAAAAAATTATTATTAAAGGCTGGTAAAATCAAGTTTCTCAAATTCTTACATCCAAATGTCAGAAGACCTATTTTGTCTTAGACAGCAACAAGATTGAATAAGTAGATGACACGAAATGTTATTGGAATAATCATCGATAACAAATTGCAGTGGGGACACCACATAGATAAATTAGCTGGTTAATGAATTTCTGCGGCTTACGCTGTTGGAAACATCGGACAAAACACGGATCTGGCTACATTTACGTTGATATATTTTTGTTACTTTTTAGTGTCATGTCCTATGGTATCTTGTTGTCGGGGAAAATATTCATTTTTATTTTATTTTATAGAATAGAGCTATTCGAGCAATTTATAATTTAATATAAATATAATGACTCATTTAGAGAGCTTTTAAAAGAAATGGACATACTAACTGTAGCTAGCCAATTTATTTTCGAAAATATAATGTATGTACGCAAGAACCTTACAACATTTTCCAAACATAGCGATAGCTGTAATATTTACTTTGAAATAATCACAGACTAGTTACGCCCCGGTTTAGACTCGCGCGAAAAAGGGATATAATAATGTTCAAGATTACTTAAATGTTAACTACTTAATTCTTAAATAATTAAATGGCAAGTCATTTTTTAACTTTATCGTGTAATATGTCAAATATTAGTTATTGTGTGCACTAAAAGCAGTTATTAAAAAATCATTACTTTGAAATACTTATTTAAAAAATATTTCATAAAAAGACAAAAAAAACATTCCCCTAATCTCCGAAATTACTGAACCTAACATTTTGAAGAAAAAAAACGTAATAGACTTATTTTTTTTAGGGTTCCGTACCCAAGGGTTAAAAACGGGACCCTATTACTTACAGACTCCGCTGTCCGTCTGTCTTTCTGTCTGTCTGTCTGTCTGTCCGTCTGTCACCAGATTCATGAACCGTGATAGTCAGACATAATAAAATGCAATAACAAAATAATAAAAGTCAATTTATCTTATAACAAATAAAATAAAAAAACAATAAGGTATCATTATTAAATTAATTACTTGAATGACAATTTACGACTACGAATCATCATTCAATTTCTCATTTGTATTCAGAATTATGTTGAAATATTTATTAACTATTTGGATAAATTTCCAAAGACTCATACCAAAAATGTCAGTTTCTGGGCACTGAGTGATACACGCATTCAGCAATGTCAGTGCCTGGAAGGTGGGCGCGTGTCGAGCTGGCTCTGTACGGGGCACACCCGTCGCGAACAGTTGCCGAGAGCGCAAACGGCTTTGGGCTGATAAGGTACAGCTTCGCGGCGCTGTGGAATTATCCACTCTATTGTGTATAAGGAGCTAGTAGTGCACTAGTAACGCTTGCTTCCTTCTCGACCTATAGGATGTCAATTCCCACCATTCCTGCCACAAACAAAGACGGAAATAAGTGTGGATAGTACCGTTTGGGTACTATCATCTTATATAGGGATCTTACAAATTGGCGCCAGACCAACATGAGCTTATATTTTACTTCATGTGGGTCCCAGATGTTAGCGTTATATTCAAGTCTGCTACGGACAAAGGCATTGTACAATGTTATGACTGTAGAAACACCACTGAAAACCTTCGCATGCCTCAAACCCAAGCGACTTGTAAGTTGTCTTACACGTATCTTGATTGTGGTCATTAAATGTCAGCTCTGAATCCATAGTCAGTCCCAGGTCACCTATTTTATTAAATCTCATGATAGGAGTGCCAGTTATAGAATAGTCATTACAAATAGGAGTCAAGAGTCGAGTGTAAGTCATAATCATGCACTGAGGAACGCTGTTCCTCTTATCACGTCACTAGAACGGCGCGGGCGCTTCGCTTGCACGGTTGTCCACCCAGACTAATACTCAGCAGGAAGAGAGCGTTACCACCGAGTGTTCGGAGATTCTACCCGAAGTGTATTCTGAATTTGGGCACTCTGTTCAGCCGTCTTCATTTCAGCTCGTGGTGACGCGGACACACTTTTTCCTACAGTAGCAGCATATTGAGGACGGAACAGCAGTACTACTCGGCTTGGCCATTTTCTTGGTGCATCTCGGGTGTAATAAGATGTGTTGAGCAACCCAACCCCGTGACCAAAGTTTGAAATGCTGAGCTTTCGAACATCGTACCTCTATTAGTTACAGTTAATGAAGGTGTGCAAAATAGGTAAATAGCGTTTATAAACACGCGTTTAAGATCATCAGTGTCCTGTCTGTACAGGGCATAAAGTAGGCAAAATTTGGAGAAGGCATCTACTTTCACCAGGACATACTTGAATCCATTAGATTCAGGCAATGGGCCTAGGACGTCCATATGGACAACGGAGTAGGGACTTTCAGGTTTCCTCCAGGACTGTATGGTTTGATGTGAAGCACGTGGAACACGTTTTTGGGAAAGATAATGTAATGTCTCAGCACTTCTTTGATCACTACCTATACTTGAATTTCGTAAATATAAAGACTTGACTTGACTTGACTTATGTTTTTATTTATCATGTATGGTTACAATTTGTAAAAAAGGGATCAATCTGGCTCGATAGCCATTAAGCTAATCCTAACTCTATAATTTAGATCAGCCGCTGGCCGAAGCCTAAGGTGAAGTGTCACATTGACTTTTCACATCCAAGCCTCTTTCTTTTTGAAACTACAAATTACGTAACAGTGTCAAAGTGAACACCCACTCTAAAGAGGCCCGTATACAATATTATCGCATAGACAAATATCGAACCTAACTATATACCTTACAATCATTCCCCCTTCCTTTAAAAAAAAAACCGTTTTTTTTTCCAAAGTGGCAACCCTAACTCAAAGTCTAAAATCAAAAATGACAACCCTATCTCAAAGTCTAAAATTTAAAAAACATTAAATGTTAACTTTAAGTTAGCTTGCTATGCTTGAAATTTAAAACACAGTAAATATGCCGCAAGCATAATTTTAAATAACATCGAGTACCCTTATCCTTATCTGTCCAACCATCCCATTTAACCTACTTAATTAAACATTAAATACCCTAACATTAAATTCTGATCACGCATAAGACCAGTACCAAAACAAAACATTGACATGAATAAGAATAAATTGACAAGAAATAGAATAAACTGACCGAAGGTCATATGTTAAGTTACACACCTAACTACACTTAGGGTGTAGATCCTACTTAATATAAACCTAACTACACTTAAGGTGTAGGCTATGCACCTTAAAAAACTTAAATTATAACACCCTATGATCCCATCATACAATTATTCGCGGCTTAATACTAACCTACCTAACGCTAGAAAACTATCTATTACAATACGAAGGCAAACAGCTGAATCTAGCTAAGATTTAGCTTCTCGAATGGTTATCATTCGACAAACTTTCTGACAAAAAAAACTAGCGAAAAACTTATCAGACAACTATAATACCTCCGTTCTTAAAATTAACACAACTCCATCTTTGCTTAAAAAAATCATTTACTCTTTCCACCGAATGGAAATATTTCAAAAATTTAACGCAGGCAAAGATCTAAGAAAAAAAATTATCATTTTCAAATATAGGAAACGTCAACCATATTAACAGGATTAATCTATAGAACCATATTACTAAGCCACAGCTTAAGAATGAGTTCATTAAAATTCGTTCCAATAATACGATGAAATCAACTAGCTTTAAAACCGATACTACAACTTACAAAAATCTCAACGAATCCATTGGAATTCAGTAAACTATCTTTTACTATTAACAGTCTAAGATAATCGCCGTGAGTTGCAACCAATTACCCAAGTTAAAACACTACAAAGAATCTCGAATGTGTATCGAATACCCGAGTTATCCCACATCAGAAATTACTTTCATTGAGAAACCTTCGTTACCAACTTTATGAACAACCCTTACTCTCCCCTTACCAAATCATCCCAACTCTATACTTTAAGAACGCAGGAACCAAAACAGAACCCTATGACGAATAGCTATTGCCTCGTCATACTGCTCTCAAAGATAAAACCAGGCGATCGGTTCAAACAATTATTCGAACTGTCGTTTATAAAAGTTTCTCATATAAAGGTAATCTACCACGGAAATCTAGTATGATTCAGATATTTCTTGGGTCTTTGGTGAACGGTCCTCATCAAACATCATAGTTCAGCAACAACATGAAAAGAAACACCGGTTAATAAACAATTCATAACAATACCGCATACATAAACCACAAACCATCAACCGGGATAAAATTATATTATACTCCTAAAGTATAATTATTTAATATCAGACAAACTCCTCAACGCAGCACAAAGCGTTTTAAACGATTTGTGTTAAAAATTACGCCCCGTGACCGTGAGTTCAGACGACGAATCAGCACATAAGACCTCCCAACGATCTCAATGACCTTGTATGGTCCTTGATACAGACGTGCCAACGTCATACATCTTCCCGTTATCCGCCTTGGTACGTATAACAAAACTAAGTCATTCACCCGGAACGATCTGGGTTTTGATCTCATATCGTAATACCGTTTTTGTACACGCTGTGCGTTCGCAATACTCCCTAACGCCTTAGTCAGCAGCCTACCCATACGATTTACCCTTTCATCTATCGGTTCGTCTAAACCAACTGCGTTTAATCCTAATGATCGATCCACCACTGAGCACGGTTCCTTACCAAATAAAATGTTATACGGCGACACTTTCGTTGACGCCTGCACGCTAGTGTTATACGCATTTACTACCAAAGGTAAAACTGAGCACCATTGCCTTTGATTACTACCTTAATATTTTGATAACATCGAAGTTAACGTTCTATTTCTATCTATCTCTACCGTTTCTTTTACGATTACCACCGTAAAAACTGTACCTCTATCTGAAATAATTTCCCTAATCGGCCCGAACCTACAGAAAACTTCCTCAACTAAAAACCGCACTACATCTTCAGATGTAACCCTAGGTAACGCCTTACATATAGCAAACCGCGACGCATACTCTACCGCGACTATAATAAAACGGTTATCTCTCGACGAACATGGAAACGCTCCTAACACGTCGATTCCTACCTTCTCAAAAATATCCGAGACCCTAATCGGCATCAAATCTGCTACGCTTTTAACTAATTTCCTTTCTTGACACGGTACGCACGAAGCTATATAACGCTCTATCTCCTTATCGGCTTACGGCATGAAATATTTCGACCAAAACCTCTTCAACGTCTTTGCGAGACCCAAATGACCTCCTGTCCACGCCTCATCATGTAATTCGTTCATTACATTTTGAAACAAAGACTTAGGCAATACTAATACCTCCCTAATTTCTCCATCTCTACGTACGCTTTTATATAATAAATTATTTAATAAACCGCTAGGCACGATTCCGGACGTTCGCTCAACCGCGTTAACCATCTACTACAAAATGAATCGTTCTCTTGATCCACCTGTAACGCCTCTACATTAATACTAAAAACTTCCAAACCATCATCATCAGGTTCAGAACGAGAAGAAGACTGAGGTCCTTCTGTTTCCCGTTTCCATTCTTCCATTAGCGGATTCCTACTCAAAAAATCTGCCACTACATTGCTTTTTCCCGAGCAATGAACTATCTCGAAATCCCATTCTTGTATCGCTAACGCCCATCGCGCTAACCTACCAGACATATCTTTTTTCGACTGTAACCAACATAACGCGCTATGGTCTGTAACAACCTGAAAATACGATCCCCAAAGATAATGCCTATAGTGCCTTAACGCCCATACTAACCCCAGACACTCTTTCTCCGTCGTACTATATTTTTTCTCCGCATCCGTTAACTTCCTAGACGCATAGGCAACCGGACTCATTTTTTCAACGCCCTGCATCAAGACTGTACCCAACGCTTTGTTAGACGCATCCACATAAACTCTCGTAGTAACCGACTTATCCCCCGAATAATAAGAAAGTATTGGCGCACTACACATAACCTTCTTAATATAATCGAACGAATTCTGCAATTCTTCATTCCATTGAAACTTTACCCGCTTTTTCAATATCTACAGTAATAAATTACTTTGACTATTGATTATTGACTATTAAATAATTTAGTGAGAGGTAACGATATTCTCGCAAAATTCGATACAATTTTTCTATAATAAGAAAATAAACCTAATAATTGTTTCACATCCTTCGCAGATGTGGGATTTGGAACCTGTTGCATAGCCTTCAGCTTTTTCTCACTAGGTTTTACTCCTTCATTCGAGATTAGATAACCTAGCATCTCAATCTCGCAAAAACCGAATTTACATTTGGATGGCTTGAAGGTCAAGTTCGCTTCTCTAAACCGCCCAAAAACTTTCTGCAACGTACCGGTAAACTCCTCGAACGTTCTACCATACACAATTACATTGTCTACGTAAACCATAACCCCTTCAAATCTTAAATCCGCTAAAACTTTATCCATCATCCGTTGGAAAACTGCTTGACTCGTTGCCAAACGGAACAGAATAATATTAAATTCATAAAGACCCGTGGTCGTGACGAAAGCCGTTTTATGCCTTGTCGTGTAGCGACAAGAACCTAACAAGTAACAACAACCAGGATAAAATTTAGAGATGATAGTTTATTATGCTTATTTACAGTGACTAATAAAAAAAATGAAAGGAAGATGAGGATGAATGAGGTGAGACAGGTTTTTAAAAAAATACAGATATCAGATAAAAAAAAGGAAGCGGAGGACACGGAGAGTAGGAGCAGAAGGAGCAGTGGAACCGGTCTGGCGAACCGGTCAGTGGAAGCACTGGTGGGCGACGTAGCAGTTGCAGTTGGAGAGCGTGGCCGGCGGCCAATCGGTCATCAGTGCCCTGGAGACACCGACGGGCAGCAGAAGTAGTGGCCCTGGTAGCGAAGCGCCGGCCAGGGTAGAGGCCCGCAACGTGTCGGCCTGAAGTCACCGACGGGCAGGTGAAGCAGAGAACGGGCAGGTGAAGTGGAGACCCACGAAGCGCCGGCCAGGGTAGAGGCTTGCCAAGACAGGAGTCGTAGTAGTAGAGGCTCGCAGGATCCCGGGGCAGTGCGGCCCCGGGATAAGGCCTTTAGGTGATGCTTCTTACTTGAAAGCTGAAGTTAGACTCCAGAATTTCAGAAATGTTCCGCTCTTATACCCTTTTTGGAGAGTTCTAAAAATTATTTAAATTAAAAGCAATTTTTGTGAGTGGCCAAGAGAGAAAAAGTATTTTTGTAAAAGTATTGAAGCAAACATATCAGACCGCTAACGAGTTTGAATGGACATTGCCATGACAACCAGATAAACAACAACAAAGTAAATGTCAGATTTTGGTTTCAGGCTCGTAATAGAAAAATCAACAAGTTCACATGGCCAAAATTACATAACAGCGATAGATAAAAGGGTAGCGCACCAGCGCGCACGAAGCCCGAGGTTGCAGAGTTTCGGAGAAAGCCAAATACAAGGTCACCAAAGGTAAACCCCTTCGCTATCGATTTAGAAGTGCTGATAGTGTGAAAATACGAAGTGAAAATGATTTGTTATTGTGTTCTTATGGTTTAAAACGTTACAGGGTCCTATGAAAATAAAGGTGATACAAAATATACAGCTATACAGCTCAGCAAGTATCCAGCTGAACATACTGGAAAATGACATGTAAGTAACATAACACTACATCCTACCTTCCGTAATAACCGTCTGCCAATAACCTGAATTGAGATCTAACTCCGCAAAATACTTGGCCCCGGCCAAACTATCGACAATGTCTTCTATCCGCGGAATAGGATAATTGTCCCTACATTTTTTAAAATTTAATTTCCGATAATCTACACAAAACCTCCATGAATCATCGGGCTTTTTAATAAATTTATAAGAACTAGTGGATTCCCTAATAACACCTAGTTTCAACATCTCCGCGACCTGCTCCTCAATAATTTCTCGTTGCACCGGCGAAACGCGATACGGGTGACAATGAACCGGCTCTTCATCATAAGTCTTAATATCGACCGACACTATCTCCGACCTACCTAACTGGTCAGTTGCAAACGCAAATCTATCCGCATTCCTATCCAACAACGCCAATAATACCTGCTTATCATTCCTACATAAATCCTCATTTACGATAAACCGTTTATCTTCTACCCCAAACGCAAATTCGCACGAATCCGATAACCCCGAGAAATAAACGTAATCGCCCTTTCTTAACTCCTGAAAGTCGATAAAATCGTCACGATCCTCGATAACCGTGGTTTCCCCGAAGTTCACTTGTTTCCTTCTAGAACCGTCTAGAAAGTCCGACCCTATCTTTTGTTTTGAAAGAATCCCTACGCGCATGACATTTCGTTTTACCGGTGTCGTGTTTTGTTTCGTATGGAAATTATTGAAAAACGGTGTTTTTCCCTGGAAAAAACACATACACGAATGAACAAAATCAATATTCATACCGTTCTTTATTAAAAAATCAACCCCTAAAATAATGCTACAATTTAAATCAGTTATTACTAAAAATTCCTGTGAAAAGTTAAAATTGTTCAAACTAAAATCTATAACACATTTCCCTACAATTTGCAATAAATTTCCATTTACCGCCTTAACCCGTCTCTTCTCTTCTTGCATACATCTCGCACCTACTTGATCTGCAATGGCTGGGCTGATGCATGAAGCCGTAGCGCCTGTATCTAAAAGAGCTACCACGTTTACATTAGAAGAATTCAATAAAACTAATGGCCTGACCTGCTGATCTGCCTCGACTGCGACGATCTTCCCCATTGGTCGTTTCGCTTCCGTGCTACGCTGCTGAGCTCGTCTGAGGCCCTCATCCCACAGGTCTGCCTGGTCACCGCTATCGGCCTCTAGCGACGACGCGTTGTAAAATCCGCTTGCCTAGGACGCAAATTATAATTATTAGTACTAGGTCTAATATGTGGTGCCTGACCACTGTCTCCCCCCCCTCTATTGCTATGGGCCAAGTTCGGTCCAAAAGTTGCCGGGTTCCTATACTCATTTACACTATCATCACTTCCCGGACTTAATTTCGCCATTTGTACCAGTACTGCCCTTAGCGCCTTCTTATCTACAAAATGGCTCAACATTAATTTATTTTTAAGATGGTCTTGCAATCCTCTTAAAAATTGAGTTTTAAAAATGTCATCTTTGGTAACTCTAGCCTTCCTCGCTAGATCCCCTAAGTAATGGAAGTAGTCCAACAAACTTCTTTTCTCTTGTTTGGCATTGTAGAACTTCTCTGCAAAGTCTGTGCTTCCAAATTCCTCATTAAATTTATCCACATCCGTTTTTGGGAAAGATAATGTAATGTCTCAGCACTTCTTTGATCACTACCTATACTTGAATTTCGTAAATATAAAGACTTGACTTGACTTGACTTATGTTTTTATTTATCATGTATGGTTACAATTTGTAAAAAAGGGATCAATCTGGCTCGATAGCCATTAAGCTAATCCTAACTCTATAATTTAGATCAGCCGCTGGCCGAAGCCTAAGGTGAAGTGTCACATTGACTTTTCACATCCAAGCCTCTTTCTTTTTGAAACTACAAATTACGTAACAGTGTCAAAGTGAACACCCACTCTAAAGAGGCCCGTATACAATATTATCGCATAGACAAATATCGAACCTAACTATATACCTTACAATCATTCCCCCTTCCTTTAAAAAAAAAACCGTTTTTTTTTCCAAAGTGGCAACCCTAACTCAAAGTCTAAAATCAAAAATGACAACCCTATCTCAAAGTCTAAAATTTAAAAAACATTAAATGTTAACTTTAAGTTAGCTTGCTATGCTTGAAATTTAAAACACAGTAAATATGCCGCAAGCATAATTTTAAATAACATCGAGTACCCTTATCCTTATCTGTCCAACCATCCCATTTAACCTACTTAATTAAACATTAAATACCCTAACATTAAATTCTGATCACGCATAAGACCAGTACCAAAACAAAACATTGACATGAATAAGAATAAATTGACAAGAAATAGAATAAACTGACCGAAGGTCATATGTTAAGTTACACACCTAACTACACTTAGGGTGTAGATCCTACTTAATATAAACCTAACTACACTTAAGGTGTAGGCTATGCACCTTAAAAAACTTAAATTATAACACCCTATGATCCCATCATACAATTATTCGCGGCTTAATACTAACCTACCTAACGCTAGAAAACTATCTATTACAATACGAAGGCAAACAGCTGAATCTAGCTAAGATTTAGCTTCTCGAATGGCTATCATTCGACAAACTTTCTGACAAAAAAAACTAGCGAAAAACTTATCAGACAACTATAATACCTCCGTTCTTAAAATTAACACAACTCCATCTTTGCTTAAAAAAATCATTTACTCTTTCCACCGAATGGAAATATTTCAAAAATTTAACGCAGGCAAAGATCTAAGAAAAAAAATATCATTTTCAAATATAGGAAACGTCAACCATATTAACAGGATTAATCTATAGAACCATATTACTAAGCCACAGCTTAAGAATGAGTTCATTAAAATTCGTTCCAATAATACGATGAAATCAACTAGCTTTAAAACCGATACTACAACTTACAAAAATCTCAACGAATCCATTGGAATTCAGTAAACTATCTTTTACTATTAACAGTCTAAGATAATCGCCGTGAGTTGCAACCAATTACCCAAGTTAAAACACTACAAAGAATCTCGAATGTGTATCGAATACCCGAGTTATCCCACATCAGAAATTACTTTCATTGAGAAACCTTCGTTACCAACTTTATGAACAACCCTTACTCTCCCCTTACCAAATCATCCCAACTCTATACTTTAAGAACGCAGGAACCAAAACAGAACCCTATGACGAATAGCTATTGCCTCGTCATACTGCTCTCAAAGATAAAACCAGGCGATCGGTTCAAACAATTATTCGAACTGTCGTTTATAAAAGTTTCTCATATAAAGGTAATCTACCACGGAAATCTAGTATGATTCAGATATTTCTTGGGTCTTTGGTGAACGGTCCTCATCAAACATCATAGTTCAGCAACAACATGAAAAGAAACACCGGTTAATAAACAATTCATAACAATACCGCATACATAAACCACAAACCATCAACCGGGATAAAATTATATTATACTCCTAAAGTATAATTATTTAATATCAGACAAACTCCTCAACGCAGCACAAAGCGTTTTAAACGATTTGTGTTAACAATTACGCCCCGTGACCGTGAGTTCAGACGACGAATCAGCACATAAGACCTCCCAACGATCTCAATGACCTTGTATGGTCCTTGATACAGACGTGCCAACGTCATACATCTTCCCGTTATCCGCCTTGGTACGTATAACAAAACTAAGTCATTCACCCGGAACGATCTGGGTTTTGATCTCATATCGTAATACCGTTTTTGTACACGCTGTGCGTTCGCAATACTCCCTAACGCCTTAGTCAGCAGCCTACCCATACGATTTACCCTTTCATCTATCGGTTCGTCTAAACCAACTGCGTTTAATCCTAATGATCGATCCACCACTGAGCACGGTTCCTTACCAAATAAAATGTTATACGGCGACACTTTCGTTGACGCCTGCACGCTAGTGTTATACGCATTTACTACCAAAGGTAAAACTGAGCACCATTGCCTTTGATTACTACCTTAATATTTTGATAACATCGAAGTTAACGTTCTATTCATTCGTTCTACCAAACCGTTACTCTGTGGGTGAAACGAACTTGTATGTATCATTTTAGCCCCAAACTGCTCTACCGTTTCTTTTACGATTACCACCGTAAAAACTGTACCTCTATCTGAAATAATTTCCCTAATCGGCCCGAACCTACAGAAAACTTCCTCAACTAAAAACCGCACTACATCTTCAGATGTAACCCTAGGTAACGCCTTACATATAGCAAACCGCGACGCATACTCTACCGCGACTATAATAAAACGGTTATCTCTCGACGAACATGGAAACGCTCCTAACACGTCGATTCCTACCTTCTCAAAAATATCCGAGACCCTAATCGGCATCAAATCTGCTACGCTTTTAACTAATTTCCTTTCTTGACACGGTACGCACGAAGCTATATAACGCTCTATCTCCTTATCGGCTTACGGCATGAAATATTTCGACCAAAACCTCTTCAACGTCTTTGCGAGACCCAAATGACCTCCTGTCCACGCCTCATCATGTAATTCGTTCATTACATTTTGAAACAAAGACTTAGGCAATACTAATACCTCCCTAATTTCTCCATCTCTACGTACGCTTTTATATAATAAATTATTTAATAAACCGCTAGGCACGATTCCGGACGTTCGCTCAACCGCGTTAACCATCTACTACAAAATGAATCGTTCTCTTGATCCACCTGTAACGCCTCTACATTAATACTAAAAACTTCCAAACCATCATCATCAGGTTCAGAACGAGAAGAAGACTGAGGTCCTTCTGTTTCCCGTTTCCATTCTTCCATTAGCGGATTCCTACTCAAAAAATCTGCCACTACATTGCTTTTTCCCGAGCAATGAACTATCTCGAAATCCCATTCTTGTATCGCTAACGCCCATCGCGCTAACCTACCAGACATATCTTTTTTCGACTGTAACCAACATAACGCGCTATGGTCTGTAACAACCTGAAAATACGATCCCCAAAGATAATGCCTATAGTGCCTTAACGCCCATACTAACCCCAGACACTCTTTCTCCGTCGTACTATATTTTTTCTCCGCATCCGTTAACTTCCTAGACGCATAGGCAACCGGACTCATTTTTTCAACGCCCTGCATCAAGACTGTACCCAACGCTTTGTTAGACGCATCCACATAAACTCTCGTAGTAACCGACTTATCCCCCGAATAATAAGAAAGTATTGGCGCACTACACATAACCTTCTTAATATAATCGAACGAATTCTGCAATTCTTCATTCCATTGAAACTTTACCCGCTTTTTCAATATCTACAGTAATAAATTACTTTGACTATTGATTATTGACTATTAAATAATTTAGTGAGAGGTAACGATATTCTCGCAAAATTCGATACAATTTTTCTATAATAAGAAAATAAACCTAATAATTGTTTCACATCCTTCGCAGATGTGGGATTTGGAACCTGTTGCATAGCCTTCAGCTTTTTCTCACTAGGTTTTACTCCTTCATTCGAGATTAGATAACCTAGCATCTCAATCTCGCAAAAACCGAATTTACATTTGGATGGCTTGAAGGTCAAGTTCGCTTCTCTAAACCGCCCAAAAACTTTCTGCAACGTACCGGTAAACTCCTCGAACGTTCTACCATACACAATTACATTGTCTACGTAAACCATAACCCCTTCAAATCTTAAATCCGCTAAAACTTTATCCATCATCCGTTGGAAAACTGCTTGACTCGTTGCCAAACGGAACAGAATAATATTAAATTCATAAAGACCCGTGGTCGTGACGAAAGCCGTTTTATGCCTTGTCGTGTAGCGACAAGAACCTAACAAGTAACAACAACCAGGATAAAATTTAGAGATGATAGTTTATTATGCTTATTTACAGTGACTAATAAAAAAAATGAAAGGAAGATGAGGATGAATGAGGTGAGACAGGTTTTTAAAAAAATACAGATATCAGATAAAAAAAAAGGAAGCGGAGGACACGGAGAGTAGGAGCAGAAGGAGCAGTGGAACCGGTCTGGCGAACCGGTCAGTGGAAGCACTGGTGGGCGACGTAGCAGTTGCAGTTGGAGAGCGTGGCCGGCGGCCAATCGGTCATCAGTGCCCTGGAGACACCGACGGGCAGCAGAAGTAGTGGCCCTGGTAGCGAAGCGCCGGCCAGGGTAGAGGCCCGCAACGTGTCGGCCTGAAGTCACCGACGGGCAGGTGAAGCAGAGAACGGGCAGGTGAAGTGGAGACCCACGAAGCGCCGGCCAGGGTAGAGGCTTGCCAAGACAGGAGTCATAGTAGTAGAGGCTCGCAGGATCCCGGGGCAGTGCGGCCCCGGGATAAGGCCTTTAGGTGATGCTTCTTACTTGAAAGCTGAAGTTAGACTCCAGAATTTCAGAAATGTTCCGCTCTTATACCCTTTTTGGAGAGTTCTAAAAATTATTTAAATTAAAAGCAATTTTTGTGAGTGGCCAAGAGAGAAAAAATATTTTTGTAAAAGTATTGAAGCAAACATATCAGACCGCTAACGAGTTTGAATGGACATTGCCATGACAACCAGATAAACAACAACAAAGTAAATGTCAGATTTTGGTTTCAGGCTCGTAATAGAAAAATCAACAAGTTCACATGGCCAAAATTACATAACAGCGATAGATAAAAGGGTAGCGCACCAGCGCGCACGAAGCCCGAGGTTGCAGAGTTTCGGAGAAAGCCAAATACAAGGTCACCAAAGGTAAACCCCTTCGCTATCGATTTAGAAGTGCTGATAGTGTGAAAATACGAAGTGAAAATGATTTGTTATTGTGTTCTTATGGTTTAAAACGTTACAGGGTCCTATGAAAATAAAGGTGATACAAAATATACAGCTATACAGCTCAGCAAGTATCCAGCTGAACATACTGGAAAATGACATGTAAGTAACATAACACTACATCCTACCTTCCGTAATAACCGTCTGCCAATAACCTGAATTGAGATCTAACTCCGCAAAATACTTGGCCCCGGCCAAACTATCGACAATGTCTTCTATCCGCGGAATAGGATAATTGTCCCTACATTTTTTAAAATTTAATTTCCGATAATCTACACAAAACCTCCATGAATCATCGGGCTTTTTAATAAATTTATAAGAACTAGTGGATTCCCTAATAACACCTAGTTTCAACATCTCCGCGACCTGCTCCTCAATAATTTCTCGTTGCACCGGCGAAACGCGATACGGGTGACAATGAACCGGCTCTTCATCATAAGTCTTAATATCGACCGACACTATCTCCGACCTACCTAACTGGTCAGTTGCAAACGCAAATCTATCCGCATTCCTATCCAACAACGCCAATAATACCTGCTTATCATTCCTACATAAATCCTCATTTACGATAAACCGTTTATCTTCTACCCCAAACGCAAATTCGCACGAATCCGATAACCCCGAGAAATAAACGTAATCGCCCTTTCTTAACTCCTGAAAGTCGATAAAATCGTCACGATCCTCGATAACCGTGGTTTCCCCGAAGTTCACTTGTTTCCTTCTAGAACCGTCTAGAAAGTCCGACCCTATCTTTTGTTTTGAAAGAATCCCTACGCGCATGACATTTCGTTTTACCGGTGTCGTGTTTTGTTTCGTATGGAAATTATTGAAAAACGGTGTTTTTCCCTGGAAAAAACACATACACGAATGAACAAAATCAATATTCATACCGTTCTTTATTAAAAAATCAACCCCTAAAATAATGCTACAATTTAAATCAGTTATTACTAAAAATTCCTGTGAAAAGTTAAAATTGTTCAAACTAAAATCTATAACACATTTCCCTACAATTTGCAATAAATTTCCATTTACCGCCTTAACCCGTCTCTTCTCTTCTTGCATACATCTCGCACCTACTTGATCTGCAATGGCTGGGCTGATGCATGAAGCCGTAGCGCCTGTATCTAAAAGAGCTACCACGTTTACATTAGAAGAATTCAATAAAACTAATGGCCTGACCTGCTGATCTGCCTCGACTGCGACGATCTTCCCCATTGGTCGTTTCGCTTCCGTGCTACGCTGCTGAGCTCGTCTGAGGCCCTCATCCCACAGGTCTGCCTGGTCACCGCTATCGGCCTCTAGCGACGACGCGTTGTAAAATCCGCTTGCCTAGGACGCAAATTATAATTATTAGTACTAGGTCTAATATGTGGTGCCTGACCACTGTCTCCCCCCCCTCTATTGCTATGGGCCAAGTTCGGTCCAAAAGTTGCCGGGTTCCTATACTCATTTACACTATCATCACTTCCCGGACTTAATTTCGCCATTTGTACCAGTACTGCCCTTAGCGCCTTCTTATCTACAAAATGGCTCAACATTAATTTATTTTTAAGATGGTCTTGCAATCCTCTTAAAAATTGAGTTTTAAAAATGTCATCTTTGGTAACTCTAGCCTTCCTCGCTAGATCCCCTAAGTAATGGAAGTAGTCCAACAAACTTCTTTTCTCTTGTTTGGCATTGTAGAACTTCTCTGCAAAGTCTGTGCTTCCAAATTCCTCATTAAATTTATCCACCACCTCTTCAAATGTCTGGGCACTGCCCCTAATTTCCCTAAAAAAATATAAGGCTCCACCTTTTAAATACGAAGGAAATAATAATTTTAATTCCTCCGACGATATAAATTTCTTCCTCGATGCAGCATCTCTGAAGTCTTCTAAAAAGTCTTCAAAAGACTCCTGAGGACTCCCAGAAAAACAAGTTGACAAATCCTCTATCATGAAAAAAGTTCATAAAATTTTTCACAAAATGTCCGCTGCAATAAAAATCTTCCCACAATATTTTTCTATTCTTCTTCTTCACTCGCTTGGCAGGTCGAGGTAATTCCTAAATTAAAAACTTAAGTACAGAAATATACTTCCTTTCAATGTAGTTTCGATCCTTCCTCGATTCTTCAAGGTCTGGAACGACGATCACTATCCTCTTCTATTACGTCACTTCTTATGACGTCACCTCTTATTCCTTATGAAGCGGTCTTCTTATATCTCCGGTTCGTTCGGCGCCTCCACCAATGTAATGTCTCAGCACTTCTTTGATCACTACCTATACTTGAATTTCGTAAATATAAAGACTTGACTTGACTTGACTTGTGTTTTTATTTATTATGTATGGTTACAATTTGTATAAAAGGGATCAAACTGGCTCGATAGCCATTAAGCTAATCCTAACTATTAGATTAGATCAGCCGCTGGCCGAAGCCTTAGGTGAAGTGTCACATTGACTTTTCACATCCAAACCTCTTTCTTTTTAAAACTACAAATTACGTAACAGTGTCAAAGTGAACACTCACTCTAAAGAGGCCCGTATACAATATTATCGCATTGACAATTATCGAACCTAACTGTATACCTTACAATAAACACACAATGGTTTATGTACTTCTTGATGAATTGCCTTAAACCAGGGAACCAGAAGTGATGGAGGATCAGTTCGGTAGTTTTATCCATGCCAATATGCTCATGAAATACTCTTAAGAGACTGATTCTTTACCACTTTGGTATGAAACAAAGAAGACGTCCTGTCCGGTGGGACTGTACTTGCCGTACAGGAGATTGATTTTTACCACGTACCAAGATGGATCCAACTGACCATCTGTTAGTTTTTGCATGAGTTTCTGCGTCTCATTGTCAGCAGTTTGGTCCATTTGTGCCTACTTGTTTGGCTTGCGGAAGTGAGAAACACTTACAGGGTTCCGGCTTAAAAAGTTTGCATGCTGCATGAGCACACCCTTTCGGTATTCGATCGTAAACCGGAAGTCCAGCAAGTGGACCCACCATTTGGCTATTCTTGGAATAAGGTCTTTTTTTTTGTTGAGTCACTATCTTGAATTAAATGCCAATATGATAGTGGCGGAAATGCTGTAGCCTGTACCTTTACGATAACCAGAATCTCGAACTTGTAGCTATGATATTGAGAGAGAGTGGGCAATTTTGGATCCGATATGACAAGAACGGGCTCTTCAGTTAAGCAAATAATAATAAAGGGAACCGTTTCTCTGAGGATGTGAACAAGACGCATTTTTAGTTAATTTCGCGATGCAAGCGGGTTTAGTTGCGTAGTTAGCAATATAGCGCCTAAAGTAACCGGCTAGACCCAAAATTGCCGCACTTCTTTGACGTTAGTAGGTTTTTGGGATTTCACAAGCGCTTCCACCTTCCTAGGGCTCCGTCGTACCTGACCGTGAGATATAAGTATGCCTAAGTATTCAGTTTCGTTTTCTAGGAAGGCGCACTTCTTGAGATTTATAGAAAATCCTGCAGCAGTGAGTGTTGTTAGTACGTGACGTAGCATTGTCAACCCATCGTCTACAGGATTCGTTAGACAGCTTCCGCTAAATCGTTTTGCCGTGCAGTGACTTTCAGCATTCGCATTTTTCCGCGATCTCTTTATTTCATATTGTAAAATTTCTTAGTCCGACTTTTATGTAGTAGCGAAAATGTATCGCTTTTGTCTTCGATCGCAGTTTTTTAATAGCAAATTCTCTCAACATCTTCTTTTTATAATCGGACATTTTCTAGTTGGCATATTTTTTTGGTGTATTTAATTCTAGTTGCATAATTCCTTAATAAAATTTCTATACGGGAACACTCCTTGCTTTTAATAGTTTTTTTTTTACTGGAGGCAAATTTTATATACCATAATACGTGAATCGGATCTCTTTGCTAAACACAGCCATCGATCACTTGTTATTTTAAATTTTATTAAAACAGTGGTTTTTGAAGGTATGTGAGATAGACATACGTAATGACATGTCTGCACTGTTTTCGTGAAGCGTCAAATCGTTTTATTCAAACACCAACCCTATGTCTGGCAGATAATTAAATTTTAGAAAAGTTAGTTTACAGCCATAAAGGCTTGACGATATAACTCACGCTTAGCGAAGCATCACTTTTTATTTTATACTTACCAAATTATCAAATGATTCAACCAATATTCAACCTTACTTATTTACTATATGAGCGTCCTCATTGAGAGCATTCGCGTGTAATGAGCATTTGGCGTCGAACATTCAAGTGGCGAGGACGTGGACGAGCGTTGTTATGGTTAATGATTTGTAATGTGTAAAAAGTGAATGAATACTGACCTAACCTCTTGAATACCACCGGCTTCAGCTAACGCCACTTTCCCGTTACAGGTTTTAAATTGTATTACCATGGCATAAGGTTCAAAATCACGACCCGTCCCAACTACCCTCGGTTTTTGAGAGGTTAATATAATTTGTATGGAATGTTAACACACCGAGAGGTAGCCCAAAGCGTAAAATTCTATTGGAATAATAGAAATAATTATTTTTTGATGTAGGTAACCAGTTTAATAAAACATAACAACAAAAAGAAACAATTTTCTAGACTTCTCTAACAAAAATAATTATCCTTACCTTCTATCACGACAAAAAAGTACCTAGCTTGATGGCACTGAGACATTACCTACATTAGTATTTTAAGAAAGATAATTTTTCCAAACACTTTGCCCATTAAATATTCCATTGTAAAAAGCCGCGGACAATTCCTTCAATTTTGTTGTCCATAGCCACATTTTTTTCACATCTCTTACGAAAAACGTTGGAATTAATTTTGCTTTGTTTGATAGTGATTTCTTGTAATTTAGCTTCTTCTTTTAACATTAAAATATCCTGAAGTAAATTTTGATTTAAGCCTTATTAGCTTATTCAATTTGCTGTGCCAACCCACGCAAACGTTATTAGAGCGATGTCGTTGTCTATTACATGATATTATACTTGTATTGTAAACTTTGAACAATTCCGATGTCATTGTAAGCGTTGAAAACGTCAATATCTTTTAATAACGGTGCTTTTGCTTCCACACTACGCCATGCTTCCAGTATCGTAGATGAAGGATGATGGATTTCTACAATGCATTTTCTGATGTAATTACAACATTCAGGTGTCTTGTATAAGTCAGATTTTGCCACATACTTCCACACTGCCTGGGAAAAGTGAAAATAGCAACCACTTAGAGTATTTCTCAAATAGAATGTACGTAACGAAAAAGTTGTAACGAAAAATTGTAACGAAATAGTTTACATTGTAACGAAACAGTAAAAAATAACATTAGTGCGCTGAGTGCTTTTATAGGAGTTCAGGAAATAAGGTTGATTACACATGTTTGATGCAACGTTTATTATTCGTAAAGTGCCAACATTTACCATTTACCGAAATCTAATTAAATTAAAACCAAATCAATAAGAAACATTTAGTTAATTATTAAGGTACAGATTTAAAAAAATATGGAAACAAAAGAGTGAGATTTTGCTAACTACTCTTTTACTAAATCTGCTATTTTTACAGTAACCTGAGTTTAAAAAAAAATAAAGAGCTTAAACTATTGCATTTAAAACCAATAAGTTTCTTAAATAAACTTAGTAAATAGTTGGGTTTCACATCCGTTTTCTATACTTTTTGGACTATCCGTAAGAAAAAGTATTTTGAATTAAAAATAAACTTCATCTTCCTCATTCATCAGAGCCAAACTGTAAAATTTTTGGAGCAATTTGTTTTTTTAACTGTGTTTATCTCGGGGATACAGTCCGAATTTTCAATTTTGGGAAAAAAATAATTACATTTATTTTTTTGCCTTTACTTTTGTAATATGATATTGAGTATTTCTTTTCACCACAATGAATCTTGGTAATTACTCCAACATAATACTTCCATGCCTTTTTGTAGTAGCGCGCTAAAACTGTGTCTCCAAGTTCATAAATCTCATTCTTCTGATTATTTTCAGTATCAATGATAACGTCATTCTTAAACACTTTCCCTTTTAATTCTTCAATATGTCCATCGTATTTATTTATATTTTTCTTTTGTAACCGTTACTCGGTAGGTGCCTTCATTGTCGTCAATGTCTTCAGTCTCACTTTCATCTTTGTTTTTGTAATTTTTTTCTGTGTTTTCCTTCATCGCTATTTTCAGGTTAGTGGTTTCATTGTGCTTAACCTCTTCAATGTCTCTGTTGTCCTTGTTAACATTGTTTTTTCAGTTCTGTCATCCATCGCAGTTTCGGGTAAGTTTCTTCATTATCCTTAACCTCTTCAGTCTCTCTTATAACTTTGGTTGTGATCATGAGTGTGTTTTCTTTTTCCGTAATTTTCTTGTGTTAGTTTTTATGTGATGTAGATAGGTCAAAATTTTTGTCAATTACATGAAGCTGTAAAGGATCATAATGCTTGCAAATTAACGTAAGCTTGATTTTCGATTAACTTTTTTTCTTTATTTTATTTATTGGTTTTCCATACTCATCATCAATTTTAACATCTTCTTCATCTTCTTGCTCAGACATATCTATACAATCTGAATCACTGTAAATACTCATTGCGTCATTGCTTATTGAAGTGGAAGTACTAGTTGAACGATTTGACCTTTTACGCTTCTTTGCTGGCATTTCTCTTGTTTTCATACTCGGTCGCTTTTAAACTTTAGGTTTCTTTTTACTGCTGTCTTTTTCGTTCGGTTTTGACATTTTTTCATGTCATTCGTTCTCCTTGTTGCCTTGTTCCTCCCTACTTGGATACTGTTGTAGCTGAAGTGTTCGTTTTAATTAATTGATGCTGTTTTGTGTAATAACAGTCACAGCAAGTGTTTCTTCGCAGTCAAAAGAGATTAGCCATTTATATTTAATCGACCCGTGAACATTAGTTGCTCTCTGATGAACTTTCATTGTACCTTTTATGGGCTTATCGTTATTTGGAATTATTTTGATCATCTCTTCGACTTCGGTTTCAGGCACATAAAAGATTTTAACCTTGATGTTACCTTTCAGGTAGTCATATGCCTCTTTTGCGTTTGTAATATCATGACCGGGAGCTATTTGATTGTCCAGCTGTCATTTAATAGCCCCACCAACGCCGTTCGCCGGTACCTTTCCGTGGGATGCTTCAAAAAAATTCCATGTACTAAATTGTAATCCTTAGTCAGAACACCTTTTCTGGAACATGTAAAAATTATTCTTTTGCCGGTATTGTGTAGCAGGACTGTCTGAGAACACATGTATTTTCTTCATATATTTAGCTCTTTGGTAAAGTATTGCAGAATGGGGTCCAGGTGGGCCCAAATAGCACCGGGACCATGCTCATTTATTGGTGAAGTTGAGCATATCGATAAAGACTTCTCATTTTTTCTATAAAATACACTTGTGTGGAGTGTTTTCCATGATTGGTATTGATGGATGACATTATAATGAAGCGTTTTGAATTTTTGTAGGTCTTCGAGGAATTCTTTGATTAAGGAACCGACTGTCCCATTAACTGTCTGTTTAGCATATTTTTTTTGTTTGTTTTTCTTCACATTTTTCTTAAGTTACGTTAGTGTATGTATGTGTTATGATTTTCCACTGTAGTCACTGTGTGGGGAGATTTGTATCAATACTTGGGTCAAGTGTTGGTACCTTATCCTTGCAATTCGGACATTCTGAGTAAAAACATTTGGACGCTGCGGCGGAGCAAGTAACTTCGTATATGTATTTAGAATATTTCTGTATTAATATTACACATGAAAAAAATATAAACATTCATTAAGTAGATAAAAAATATTTAATTAAAAAGACTTAAACTGTCGCTAATATTTGGCAAAATGGCCGTTGGAATTTTAACCTTGGAAAGAATGTCTCTTACAACTTTAATCGAGTGTATTTCCGTAATATTTTTACAGAAAACTACTGTTGAATGGTTTTTCAACATATTGGCTTCTTAATAGCATAAAACACGACACTTTCATCAAAAAAAAGAAAACATTTCTGACTTACCTGTTGAACAAACTTGTGTTCGAAAATTGTGACGAAACTTCTCAAATATGGCACAAAAACAGTTTGTAAGTTAATCTTTCTTTATTTTTCCGAAATACTGTTATTATTATATAGGAAAATGAACACTTACCAGCAAAACACGCACAATATCCATTTTTAAATCGCAACACAAAACACCGGCCAGCCACAAGCACAGAATACAACTCGACACGTGAACTGAATGAGTTGTATCATTATTTTTAACATTAAGATTGTTTGAATCAATTGTTGTATTTAATTTCATTGAGCCTAGTTCAGTAGGAACAAGATAGCATTAATTCCTTAGCTACAAATGCATTGGTATAAAAGAAACAAAAGTTTTTCGTCAATGTGTCGTCACGCAAAAGCCAAAGTGCGCACTGGGATACTCTAGTATCCCAGCGACATTCTACGGGTAAAAAATACTGGGATAGCGCGCTATCCCAAACTCACTCAAGCGGTTTGACGCCAATGTATAAAAGTAGGTGCGCACCTGAGTTCACTTAAACCCGTTAGTTTTGGTATACCACAGGGTAGTATTCTTGGTCCTACTCTTTTCTTAATTTACATTAATGATATATCATGTACTAATTTACCCAAAGACGATCTCTTTTGTTATGCTGACGATACTACCATTATATTTTATGACACTTCCCGGAAAGAGGTTTTTGATAGTGCCGAACACGGTATGACCAAAGTCGCAAAATGGCTTAGACAAAACCTGCTCACACTGAACACTGCAAAGACAAAATATGTGTGTTTTTACAAGGCATAAGCCTCCAAACCAACATCTCTACCTGATATAAAACAAATGGAAAATACATACCATGCCAATGTCCTGGTATAAGTAATACTACCTCTATTAAATATCTCGGTATAATAATAGATAAAAATCTGAATTTTAAAGACCATATTCAAGCTCTGTCAAGTAGGGTTCGCAAAGATACATATTTTATGAAACGTCTTAGAAACTGTGCAGATTGTGTCCTCTTAAAAAATATATATACTGCAATTTGTGAGTCAATTCTTACATACTGCATCTCGGTGTGGGGCGGGACAAACAAAACCGTTCTACTTAACGTAGAGCGTGCTCAGCGTTCAGTACTGAAGGTCATGTTTGGAAAACCGGGAAGATACCCCACCGATCAAATCTACAGTGAGTCAGAACTACTCAGTGTCCGTCGGTTGTTTATTCTGAGATCTGTCGTCCTTATGCACAAAACCATCATATATTCCCCACTACAGAGTGAACTTTTAATTAAACGTGTCTATAGAATCCACACAAGTGTTGCGAAGACCTCCTTTGCTCACCGACTCCCTGATCTTATGCATCCCCATATCTATAATAGAGCCAACAGCGCATGTGATTTCAGACACTGTAAACCTTAGGAAGATAAAAGAAAATGTCATAAATGGCTTTTGACCCTAACAAACGACGCCTCTGAGTCGATTCTAAGTGTTAAACAATAACCCTGTTTTATATTAACATACTATTTAAACATAATTATTTGAATTGTTTTATTTATTTCAATCATGTGTAAGTAAAACTTACCTACACTACATATTAAAATGCTATGTTATATTGCGCTGTGTTAATTTTATATTTTATATTTTTGTACTCCTGTTTGTGATTTTTTTAGTACTTACCTACCTTTTACAATGTACTTAGCTAAGACCCATTGTTTTAACCGTAAAATGGTACCCACGATACAGGCTTTGCCTAGTGTGGGGCCGCAGTTTATCGCTGTAGCTTAATACCTCCTTTGTGATATCACTTAGTTAACCTAGCTTTAAGTATCATTTTTCTAAATAAAATATTCTAATTCTTATTCTTATTCTTGTCTGCATTTTTGTCTTAAAGTTATTGCTTTAATAACTCTTATTCGTCCATCAAGAAGTCCGAGAATATTTGCGATATTTGTTTTCTGTTTGTATTTATTGACAATTTCATGCGTAGCTAGATTTTTCAAGTCACTTTTCTTTTCCTTGTTATCTGCTTTATCATATTGTATCTTTATGGAATCTGTTAAAGTATTCAGCAAAACTAATTTCTTTTTGACCTTCTCTTTTTCTTCGTTAGAGACAGTTAGTAGTATATAGTTAGGCGGTACTTTTCGTCACCGGTGTTTCGTTACCAATTTCTGCGACAATAGCAGATTCACCACAACTATTTGCGGTTTATCTCTGCTTCCGATTGATTATTTCACGTTTCAATAGATAATTTTGCCTTCTGAGATGTGCATTTTTTGTTTTTAATTCCGTATTTTCTTCATTCAACACTCGCAATCTGGTTTTATTGACGATATTTTTTTCAGTGTCGTTATTCGTATGCGATGCCGAAGTATGACCGGTTTTTAGAGAATATTTTGCACCTACATCTTCTTTCCTCTTTTTAGCTCTATCAAAATTTTGCTTCCTCCATTTTAAAGCTGATCCTGTTTTTCTGCTTCAGTCAGTGACATTTCTTTCTAATTTTTTCTATAACCTTTTCCAGATGTTTTAAACGCCTTTCTTCATATTTCTGAGGATTCTCATTTTTTAACTTATCTCGGTATTTTTTCTGCCTTTCGGCAGCCGTTTTTGGTGGCATTTCTGTAAATGACAAATTTTCGTTTTAAAATATGTTAGGTATCTTGGCATACTTTTAACTTACAAATGTTTTTTTAATAATCTTTATTTTTGCTTTTTTAATCTCATGTTATTTATTTATAATCTAGAATTTTTGATCGGAGACAAATTAAAATTTAAAATAAATCTTCACCTATGCCATAGGTACATCTCTCTAAAATTTCATTAAAACCTAAGGAGTGGCTTATGAAAACATAAAAGACGTTCGAACAAATCAACATCCTTTTTTTAGTATAGAGTATTAGTGTATACCCAGCTTTACACAATACAATTTTGTTACGTGGCGAAAAATAACGAAACAGTAAGATAAATGTAAACTAAAAAACTCGTCAGAAGATTTTTTTTTGTTCGAAATTGATTTAACGATTATAATTCACCTAAGCAAATGTGCTACCACATAACTTTATTATCTTGATAATCTTTCAGGTGTACTTACCCAGTAAACAGTAATATTTTCGTTTTGTATCGAAATAGTAAAACAGCAGGCGGACGCAGAAAATCAGGTCCAGAAGAGAAAAAATATGGCGCTGACATTTGGCCATCAGCCAATAAGGACGTTTTTTGTGTTGACAGCTAAAGTGCTAAAGATTCGTTCAAAAATAAATAAAAAACTACTAAGATATTGTCACAAAGAAGTACGTGACTAAAATGTAAAAATGTGAGACATTTTGTTTTTTGCGTGAAATGAAAATATTTTAAAGAAAACAGGCTATGGACTATTTTGAATCTTAATCTATATTATACTATGGTGCTAATCAGAGAAACCTGAAACGTTAGACATACGATAAATAATATTTTTTGAAGAAGCAAATGACATCTATTAGAACCTGATGTGTTACACTATGATAAGAAGTATTTTCTGTCCTTGATGTCTTAAAACCTAGAAAGCCCTATATTTTCTTTATATTCCTTCAATTTTTGGAAGAAAATTACACCATTTTATTTTATATTTTCTCACTTTAACTTTTGCGACAAGTTTTTTCTCACAAATGTACGTCTTTTTTGAGAAATACTAATACAATATTTTTTGTAGGATTTGATAGCTTTTGAAATCCACTTTTATATGTTTGAGACTGAAATTCGGGACATCTTCTTTAATTGCTTGAAATAATTTTTCGTAAGATATTTCATAATTTCATAATTTCTTTATTGCACACAACTAATATATGGACAACAAGACTTACATAAAAATAGTGTACAAAGGCGAGCTTATCTCTAATAAGAGATCTCTTCCAGCAAACCAAATTAGGATGGGAATGGTCGATTGCTGAGCAGGGGTGACAATGTGTACAACAATATAATTTAGTACATATCTAAATAACTAACATATGGTTAGATATATGTTATATCTAAATAACTAATATAAAACAATATTAACTAAATATACGAGGGCTTACATAAATATCATATAATATACTCGAACATGCTAAACATAAATACTATATAAATATATATAATTTTTAAATAAATATACTAATAAATACATACATACTACCTATATTTCTAAAGAGAAAGGTAATGCTTCTTCACGCGACTTTTAAATATATTAAGAGAAGGACTGTCTCTGATAGTGCAGGGGAGTGCATTCCACAATTGAATGGCCCGGAATCTAAACCCATGCTCATAGGACGCGGTGTTATGCTGTGGGGTTGTGAGCATCGAAAGCGCGTGAGTTCTCCGAGGCCTGCTGGAAGAAAGAAATGGAAAACGGTCTCGTAAGAAGGTTGGATAGCGTGGATTGCGTAAAATATTTGTTTTTTTAGCCAGTATTACATACATAAAAGGTACTACTTTTGTGTACCAGCACCACAGCTTGCATTACTTCTAATATCACCATGTATCGTGTACAGCTGGAAATAAGGCAAAGGCACTGTCTTAAATGTTCCGTAACAAAAAAAATGTATGTACATTTTTATGGTATCTTTACATTATTGAGTTATAAACATTAGCATGTCACTATGTTGAACACACAAAAAATTGACAGCCAAGTCTTGTGGGATCTCAAATTCTTCACACCGACTAAACATAGGCTTGCTCCTTTTTTTTTACCTGTTTATAGCATCCCGCTTATTATAAAACAATGGTAATTTATCAATATACTGATCCGACATGAACTTAGATATTTCTTCTCTATATAAAGTAGGTATGGGTCGATAGTCATTGCAGACTTTTTGTGGTGATGGAGCCCTTACTCGGTTTCTTGGTACACCGCCACACAGAAGTGGCCTTCTTATTTTCGCGATTTAGATTATGCCTCCTACCATATCTTATTAAAATGTGGCACCCATGGATGCTAGGGATTAAACTGAAATATTCACTGGATTCCATATATAAATATGTAAAAAATAACCCGACAACATTATTTCGCACAGTGCAAGCAATTAATTGACAACGTCAACGACATTATTTCTCTGAAAAAACTTTTCTGTATCTAAGCTAAAGAGGAGGCATGTTACTATAAATTGCATAAGTAGGTAGGAAGATACAAGGAAGATAAATATTTATATGAGATATACTTAAATATTTCCGGGGGTTTGTAGTCTCCGCTTGCGCGAATTATTTGAACGCGAGAAGCAAAATGGTGGACCGCTACGGCCAATATCAAAAGTGTGCAACAGAGTTGCGGATGCTCTTGGTATCGGACAAGCTACAATAGCTCGCATCAGCAAAAAAATGTATGGCGAGACATCATTTGACGTGACGGAGGAAAACGAAGACAACAAACTATCGTCGCCAAATAAAAAAGGAAGACAAATTGTCCAGTCACAAAAATTGATGATTTTGACGCCGCGTCATTCCGCTACAATTCGCAACCATATTTATGGTTATTACACAAGGGGTTTACTACAAACGCTGAAAAATTTAACTGTGTCTCTTGAAGACGCAGATTTGTTCAAAACTACTTACTTTACAGCAGAAACACCTTTAAGCGTATGCTTAAAGGCTATTTGTTGACGCTCCAGAAATCAACCTAATCCCCAGCACTTTGACAGCAATAAATATGCCAATTGCATTTTTTTATCTAGTTTTGTTTTTAATTTTTACTGCAAATATTATATCTAGCTGCATCTAGGTAGTGTTTACATTATTATTTATATTTATGTTTATTTCTCTTTCGCCTGTCCCAATAATTTAGGTAGTTTATATATTCCTTTAGTATGACGTTTCCGTGAGTCACTGACGGTGCTGGCTGAAAATCAGCGCTGTAGGTGTCTGACATCTCAGCATAATGCTCAGCCAGTGTCCGGTTCACTGCCGCAGAGACACACTTGTTTCATGTTTTATCTGTTTTAAGTTTATTTTATTGTTTAATATGTGTGTCCTGCGTGTTTGTGAATAAATGTTTCTTTCTTTCTTTCTTTACCATCCCTAGCCAAGACTAAAATAAATTGGGTTCACTTAGATAAAAGTGATAAAAGAAAAATTGACATGGAGCGAACAAACATTGCGCTTCAATTAATAGATTTTCTGCGTTAAGTAAACAATGTTTCAAACTGACTTCTCATTTTTTCTATAAAATACACTTGTGTGGAGTGCTTTCCATGATTGGTATTGATGTATGACATTATAATGAAGCGTTTTGAATTTTTGTAGGTCTTCGAGGAATTCTTTGATTAAGGAACCGACTGTCCCATTAACTGTCTGTTTAGCATATTTTTTTTGTTTGTTTTTCTTCACATTTTTCTTAAGTTACTTTAGTGTATGTATGTGTTATGATTTTCCACTGTAGTCACTGTGTGGGGAGATTTGTATCAATATTTGGGTCAAGTGTTGGTACCTTATCCTTGCAATTCGGACATTCTGAGTAAAAACATTTGGACGCTGCGGCGGAGCAAGTAACTTCGTATATGTATTTAGAATATTTCTGTATTAATATTACACATGAAAAAAATATAAACATTCATTAAGTAGATAAAAAATATTTAATTAAAAAGACTTAAACTGTCGCTAATATTTGGCAAAATGGCCGTTGGAATTTTAACCTTGGAAAGAATGTCTCTTACAACTTTAATCGAGTGTATTTCCGTAATATTTTTACAGAAAACTACTGTTGAATGGTTTTTCAACATATTGGCTTCTTAATAGCATAAAACACGACACTTTCATCAAAAAAAAGAAAACATTTCTGACTTACCTGTTGAACAAACTTGTGTTCGAAAATTGTGACGAAACTTCTCAAATATGGCACAAAAACAGTTTGTAAGTTAATCTTTCTTTATTTTTCCGAAATACTGTTATTATTATATAGGAAAATGAACACTTACCAGCAAAACACGCACAATATCCATTTTTAAATCGCAACACAAAACACCGGCCAGCCACAAGCACAGAATACAACTCGACACGTGAACTGAATGAGTTGTATCATTATTTTTAACATTAAGATTGTTTGAATCAATTGTTGTATTTAATTTCATTGAGCCTAGTTCAGTAGGAACAAGATAGCATTAATTCCTTAGCTACAAATGCATTGGTATAAAAGAAACAAAAGTTTTTCGTCAATGTGTCGTCACGCAAAAGCCAAAGTGCGCACTGGGATACTCTAGTATCCCAGCGACATTCTACGGGTAAAAAATACTGGGATAGCGCGCTATCCCAAACTCACTCAAGCGGTTTGACGCCAATGTATAAAAGTAGGTGCGCACCTGAGTTCACTTAAACCCGTTAGTTTTGGTATACCACTAGGGTAGTATTCTTGGTCCTACTCTTTTCTTAATTTACATTAATGATATATCATGTACTAATTTACCCAAAGACGATCTCTTTTGTTATGCTGACGATACTACCATTATATTTTATGACACTTCCCGGAAAGAGGTTTTTGATAGTGCCGAACACGGTATGACCAAAGTCGCAAAATGGCTTAGACAAAACCTGCTCACACTGAACACTGCAAAGACAAAATATGTGTGTTTTTACAAGGCATAAGCCTCCAGACCAACATCTCTACCTGATTTAAAACAAATGGAAAATACATACCATGCCAATGTCCTGGTATAAGTAATACTACCTCTATTAAATATCTCGGTATAATAATAGATAAAAATCTGAATTTTAAAGACCATATTCAAGCTCTGTCAAGTAGGGTTCGCAAAGATACATATTTTATGAAACGTCTTAGAAACTGTGCAGATTGTGTCCTCTTAAAAAATATATATACTGCAATTTGTGAGTCAATTCTTACATACTGCATCTCGGTGTGGGGCGGGACAAACAAAACCGTTCTACTTAACGTAGAGCGTGCTCAGCGTTCAGTACTGAAGGTCATGTTTGGAAAACCGGGAAGATACCCCACCGATCAAATCTACAGTGAGTCAGAACTACTCAGTGTCCGTCGGTTGTTTATTCTGAGATCTGTCGTCCTTATGCACAAAACCATCATATATTCCCCACTACAGAGTGAACTTTTAATTAAACGTGTCTATGGAATCCACACAAGTGTTGCGAAGACCTCCTTTGCTCACCGACTCCCTGATCTTATGCATCCCCATATCTATAATAGAGCCAACAGCGCATGTGATTTCAGACACTGTAAACCTTAGGAAGATAAAAGAAAATGTCATAAATGGCTTTTGACCCTAACAAACGACGCCTCTGAGTCGATTCTAAGTGTTAAACAATAACCCTGTTTTATATTAACATACTATTTAAACATAATTATTTGAATTGTTTTATTTATTTCAATCATGTGTAAGTAAAACTTACCTACACTACATATTAAAATGCTATGTTATATTGCGCTGTGTTAATTTTATATTTTATATTTTTGTACTCCTGTTTGTGATTTTTTTAGTACTTACCTACCTTTTACAATGTACTTAGCTAAGACCCATTGTTTTAACCGTAAAATGGTACCCACGATACAGGCTTTGCCTAGTGTGGGGCCGCAGTTTATCGCTGTAGCTTAATACCTCCTTTGTGATATCACTTAGTTAACCTAGCTTTAAGTATCATTTTTCTAAATAAAATATTCTAATTCTTATTCTTATTCTTGTCTGCATTTTTGTCTTAAAGTTCTTGCTTTAATAACTCTTATTCGTCCATCAAGAAGTCCGAGAATATTTGCGATATTTGTTTTCTGTTTGTATTTATTGACAATTTCATGCGTAGCTAGATTTTTCAAGTCACTTTTCTTTTCCTTGTTATCTGCTTTATCATATTGTATCTTTATGGAATCTGTTAAAGTATTCAGCAAAACTAATTTCTTTTTGACCTTCTCTTTTTCTTCGTTAGAGACAGTTAGTAGTATATAGTTAGGCGGTACTTTTCGTCACCGGTGTTTCGTTACCAATTTCTGCGACAATAGCAGATTCACCACAACTATTTGCGGTTAATCTCTGCTTCCGATTGATTATTTCACGTTTCAATAGATAATTTTGCCTTCTGAGATGTGCATTTTTTGTTTTTAATTCCGTATTTTCTTCATTCAACACTCGCAATCTGGTTTTATTGACGATATTTTTTTCAGTGTCGTTATTCGTATGCGATGCCGAAGTATGACCGGTTTTTAGAGAATATTTTGCACCTACATCTTATTTCCTCTTTTTAGCTCTATCAAAATTTTGCTTCCTCCATTTTAAAGCTGATCCTGTTTTTCTGCTTCAGTCAGTGACATTTCTTTCTAATTTTTTCTATAACCTTTTCCAGATGTTTTAAACGCCTTTCTTCATATTTCTGAGGATTCTCATTTTTTAACTTATCTCGGTATTTTTTCTGCCTTTCGGCAGCCGTTTTTGGTGGCATTTCTGTAAATGACAAATTTTCGTTTTAAAATATGTTAGGTATCTTGGCATACTTTTAACTTACAAATGTTTTTTTAATAATCTTTATTTTTGCTTTTTTAATCTCATGTTATTTATTTATAATCTAGAATTTTTGATCGGAGACAAATTAAAATTTAAAATAAATCTTCACGTATGCCATAGGTACATCTCTCTAAAATTTCATTAAAACCTAAGGAGTGGCTTATGAAAACATAAAAGACGTTCGAACAAATCAACATCCTTTTTTTAGTATAGAGTATTAGTGTATACCCAGCTTTACACAATACAATTTTATTACGTGGCGAAAAATAACGAAACAGTAAGATAAATGTAAACTAAAAAACTCGTCAGAAGATTTTTTTTTGTTCGAAATTGATTTAACGATTATAATTCACCTAAGCAAATGTCCTACTACATAACTTTATTATCTTGATAATCTTTCAGGTGTACTTACCCAGTAAACAGTAATATTTTCGTTTTGTATCGAAATAGTAAAACAGCAGGCGGACGCAGAAAATCAGGTCCAGAAGAGAAAAAATATGGCGCTGACATTTGGCCATCAGCCAATAAGGACGTTTTTTGTGTTGACAGCTAAAGTGCTAAAGATTCGTTCAAAAATAAATAAAAAACTACTAAGATATTGTCACAAAGAAGTACGTGACTAAAATGTAAAAATGTGAGACATTTTGTTTTTTGCGTGAAATGAAAATATTTTAAAGAAAACAGGCTATGGACTATTTTGAATCTTAATCTATATTATACTATGGTGCTAATCAGAGAAACCTGAAACGTTAGACATACGATAAATAATATTTTTTGAAGAAGCAAATGACATCTATTAGAACCTGATGTGTTACACTATGATAAGAAGTATTTTCTGTCCTTGATGTCTTAAAACCTAGAAAGCCCTATATTTTCTTTATATTCCTACAATTTTTGGAAGAAAATTACACCATTTTATTTTATATTTTCTCACTTTAACTTTTGCGACAAGTTTTTTCTCACAAATGTACGTCTTTTTTGAGAAATACTAATACAATATTTTTTGTAGGATTTGATAGCTTTTGAAATCCACTTTTATATGTTTGAGACTGAAATTCGGGACATCTTCTTTAATTGCTTGAAATAATTTTTCGTAAGATATTTCATAATTTCATAATTTCTTTATTGCACACAACTAATATATGGACAACAAGACTTACATAAAAATAGTGTACAAAGGCGAGCTTATCTCTAATAAGAGATCTCTTCCAGCAAACCAAATTAGGATGGGAATGGTCGATTGCTGAGCAGGGGTGACAATGTGTACAACAATATAATTTAGTACATATCTAAATAACTAACATATGGTTAGATATATGTTATATCTAAATAACTAATATAAAACAATATTAACTAAATATACGAGGGCTTACATAAATATCATATAATATACTCGAACATGCTAAACATAAATACTATATAAATATATATAATTTTTAAATAAATATACTAATAAATACATACATACTACCTATATTTCTAAAGAGAAAGGTAATGCTTCTTCACGCGACTTTTAAATATATTAAGAGAAGGACTGTCTCTGATAGTGCAGGGGAGTGCATTCCACAATTGAATGGCCCGGAATCTAAACCCATGCTCATAGGACGCGGTGTTATGCTGTGGGGTTGTGAGCATCGAAAGCGCGTGAGTTCTCCGAGGCCTGCTGGAAGAAAGAAATGGAAAACGGTCTCGTAAGAAGGTTGGATAGCGTGGATTGCGTAAAATATTTGTTTTTTTAGCCAGTATTACATACATAAAAGGTACCACTTTTGTGTACCAGCACCACAGCTTGCATTACTTCTAATATCACCATGTATCGTGTACAGCTGGAAATAAGGCAAAGGCACTGTCTTAAATGTTCCGTAACAAAAAAAATGTATGTACATTTTTATGTTATCTTTACATTATTGAGTTATAAACATTAGCATGTCACTATGTTGAACACACAAAAAATTGACAGCCAAGTCTTGTGGGATCTCAAATTCTTCACACCGACTAAACATAGGCTTGCTCCTTTTTTTTTACCTGTTTATAGCATCCCGCTTATTATAAAACAATGGTAATTTATCAATATACTGATCCGACATGAACTTAGATATTTCTTCTCTATCTAAGTAGGTATGGGTCGATAGTCATTGCAGACTTTTTGTGGTGATGGAGCCCTTACTCGGTTTCTTGGTACACCGCCACACAGAAGTGGCCTTCTTATTTTCGCGATTTAGATTATGCCTCCTACCATATCTTATTAAAATGTGGCACCCATGGATGCTAGGGATTAAACTGAAATATTCACTGGATTCCATATATAAATATGTAAAAAATAACCCGACAACATTATTTCGCACAGTGCAAGCAATTAATTGACAACGTCAACGACATTATTTCTCTGAAAAAACTTTTCTGTATCTAAGCTAAAGAGGAGGCATGTTACTATAAATTGCATAAGTAGGTAGGAAGATACAAGGAAGATAAATATTTATATGAGATATACTTAAATATTTCCGGGGGTTTGTAGTCTCCGCTTGCGCGAATTATTTGAACGCGAGAAGCAAAATGGTGGACCGCTACGGCCAATATCAAAAGTGTGCAACAGAGTTGCGGATGCTCTTGGTATCGGACAAGCTACAATAGCTCGCATCAGCAAAAAAATGTATGGCGAGACATCAATTGACGTGACGGAGGAAAACGAAGACAACAAACTATCGTCGCCAAATAAAAAAGGAAGACAAATTGTCCAGTCACAAAAATTGATGATTTTGACGCCGCGTCATTCCGCTACAATTCGCAACCATATTTATGGTTATTACACAAGGGGTTTACTACAAACGCTGAAAAAGTTAACTGTGTCTCTTGAAGACGCAGATTTGTTCAAAACTACTTACTTTACAGCAGAAACACCTTTAAGCGTATGCTTAAAGGCTATTTGTTGACGCTCCAGAAATCAACCCAATCCCCAGCACTTTGACAGCAATAAATATGCCAATTGCATTTTTTTATCTAGTTTTGTTTTTAATTTTTACTGTAAATATTATATCTAGCTGCATCTAGGTAGTGTTTACATTATTATTTATATTTTTGTTTATTTCTCTTTCGCCTGTCCCAATAATTTAGGTAGTTTATATATTCCTTTAGTATGACGTTTCCGTGAGTCACCGACGGTGCTGGCTGAAAATCAGCGCTGTAGGTGTCTGACATCTCAGCATAATGCTCAGCCAGTGTCCGGTTCACTGCCGCAGAGACACACTTGTTTCATGTTTTATCTGTTTTAAGTTTATTTTATTGTTTAATATGTGTGTCCTGCGTGTTTGTGAATAAATGTTTCTTTCTTTCTTTCTTTACCATCCCTAGCCAAGACTAAAATAAATTGGGTTCACTTAGAAAAAAGTGATAAAAGAAAAATTGACATGGAGCGAACAAACATTGCGCTTCAATTAATAGATTTTCTGCGTTAAGTAAAAAATGTTTCAAACTGACTTCTCATTTTTTCTATAAAATACACTTGTGTGGAGTGTTTTCCATGATTGGTATTGATGTATGACATTATAATGAAGCGTTTTGAATTTTTGTAGGTCTTCGAGGAATTCTTTGATTAAGGAACCGACTGTCCCATTAACTGTCTGTTTAGCATATTTTTTTTGTTTGTTTTTCTTCACATTTTTCTTAAGTTACTTTAGTGTATGTATGTGTTATGATTTTCCACTGTAGTCACTGTGTGGGGAGATTTGTATCAATATTTGGGTCAAGTGTTGGTACCTTATCCTTGCAATTCGGACATTCTGAGTAAAAACATTTGGACGCTGCGGCGGAGCAAGTAACTTCGTATATGTATTTAGAATATTTCTGTATTAATATTACACATGAAAAAAATATAAACATTCATTAAGTAGATAAAAAATATTTAATTAAAAAGACTTAAACTGTCGCTAATATTTGGCAAAATGGCCGTTGGAATTTTAACCTTGGAAAGAATGTCTCTTACAACTTTAATCGAGTGTATTTCCGTAATATTTTTACAGAAAACTACTGTTGAATGGTTTTTCAACATATTGGCTTCTTAATAGCATAAAACACGACACTTTCATCAAAAAAAAGAAAACATTTCTGACTTACCTGTTGAACAAACTTGTGTTCGAAAATTGTGACGAAACTTCTCAAATATGGCACAAAAACAGTTTGTAAGTTAATCTTTCTTTATTTTTCCGAAATACTGTTATTATTAATAGGAAAATGAACACTTACCAGCAAAACACGCACAATATCCATTTTTAAATCGCAACACAAAACACCGGCCAGCCACAAGCACAGAACACAACTCGACACGTGAACTGAATGAGTTGTATCATTATTTTTAACGTTAAGATTGTTTGAATCAATTGTTGTATTTAATTTCATTGAGCCTAGTTCAGTAGGAACAAGATAGCATTAATTCCTTAGCTACAAATGCATTGGTATAAAAGAAACAAAAGTTTTTCGTCAATGTGTCGTCACGCAAAAGCCAAAGTGCGCACTGGGATACTCTAGTATCCCAGCGACATTCTACGGGTAAAAAATACTGGGATAGCGCGCTATCCCAAACTCACTCAAGCGGTTAGACGCCAATGTATAAAAGTAGGTGCGCACCTGAGTTCACTTAAACCCGTTAGTTTTGGTATACCACAGGGTAGTATTCTTGGTCCTACTCTTTTCTTAATTTACATTAATGATATATCATGTACTAATTTACCCAAAGACGATCTCTTTTGTTATGCTGACGATAATACCATTATATTTTATGACACTTCCTGGAAAGAGGTTTTTGATAGTGCCGAACACGGTATGACCAAAGTCGCAAAATGGCTTAGACAAAACCTGCTCACACTGAACACTGCAAAGACAAAATATGTGTGTTTTTACAAGGCATAAGCCTCCAGACCAACATCTCTACCTGATATAAAACAAATGGAAAATACATACCATGCCAATGTCCTGGTATAAGTAATACTACCTCTATTAAATACCTCGGTATAATAATAGATAAAAATCTGAATTTTAAAGACCATATTCAAGCTCTGTCAAGTAGGGTTCGCAAAGATACATATTTTATGAAACGTCTTAGAAACTGTGCAGATTGTGTCCTCAAAAAAAAATATATATACTGCAATTTGTGAGTCAATTCTTACATACTGCATCTCGGTGTGGGGCGGGACAAGCAAAACCGTTCTACTTAACGTAGAGCGTGCTCAGCGTTCAGTACTGAAGGTCATGTTTGGAAAACCGGGAAGATACCCCACCGATCAAATCTACAGTGAGTCAGAACTACTCAGTGTCCGTCGGTTGTTTATTCTGAGATCTGTCGTCCTTATGCACAAAACCATCATATATTCCCCACTACAGAGTGAACTTTTAATTAAACGTGTCTATAGAATCCACACAAGTGTTGCGAAGACCTCCTTTGCTCACCGACTCCCTGATCTTATGCATCCCCATATCTATAATAGAGCCAACAGCGCATGTGATTTCAGACACTGTAAACCTTAGGAAGATAAAAGAAAATGTCATAAATGGCTTTTGACCCTAACAAACGGGGCCTCTGAGTCGATTCTAAGTGTTAAACAATAAGCCTGTTTTTATATTAACATACTATTTAAACATAATTTTTTGAATTGTTTTTATTTATTTCAATCATGTGTAAGTAAAACTTACCTACACTACATATTAAAATGCTATGTTATATTGCGCTGTGTTAATTTTATATTTTATATTTTTGTACTCCTGTTTGTGATTTTTTTAGTACTTACCTCTCTTTTACAATGTACTTAGCTAAGACCCATTGTTTTAACCGTAAAATGGTACCCACGATACAGGCTTTGCCTAGTGTGGGGCCGCAGTTTATCGCTGTAGCTTAATACCTCCTTTGTGATATCACTTAGTTAACCTAGCTTTAAGTATCATTTTTCTAAATAAAATATTCTAATTCTTATTCTTATTCTTGTCTGCATTTTTGTCTTAAAGTTCTTGCTTTAATAACTCTTATTCGTCCATCAAGAAGTCCGAGAATATTTGCGATATTTGTTTTCTGTTTGTATTTATTGACAATTTCATGCGTAGCTAGATTTTTCAAGTCACTTTTATTTTCCTTGTTATCTGCTTTATCATATTGTATCTTTATGGAATCTGTTAAAGTATTCAGCAAAACTAATTTCTTTTTGACCTTCTCTTTTTCTTCGTTAGAGACAGTTAGTAGTATATAGTTAGGCGGTACTTTTCGTCACCGGTGTTTCGTTACCAATTTCTGCGACAATAGCAGATTCACCACAACTATTTGCGGTTAATCTCTGCTTCCGATTGATTATTTCACGTTTCAATAGATAATTTTGCCTTCTGAGATGTTTTGCGACAGAAATCAACCTAATCCCCAGCACTTTGACAGCAATAAATATGCCAATTGCATTTTTTTATCTAGTTTTGTTTTTAATTTTTACTGTAAATATTATATCTAGCTGCATCTAGGTAGTGTTTACATTATTATTTATATTTATGTTTATTTCTCTTTCGCCTGTCCCAATAATTTAGGTAGTTTATATATTCCTTTAGTATGACGTTTCCGTGAGTCACCGACGGTGCTGGCTGAAAATCAGCGCTGTATGACATCTCAGCATAATGCTCAGCCAGTGTCCGGTTCACTGCCGCAGAGACACACTTGTTTCATGTTTTATCTGTTTTAAGTTTATTTTATTGTTTAATATGTGTGTCCTGCGTGTTTGTGAATAAATGTTTCTTTCTTTCTTTCTTTACCATCCCTAGCCAAGACTAAAATAAATTGGGTTCACTTAGAAAAAAGTGATAAAAGAAAAATTGACATGGAGCGAACAAACGCTTCAATTAATAGATTTTCTGCGTTAAGTAAAAAATGTTTCAAACTGGGACGAAGTGGTTTTTCTAAATGAGACATAGCTCATTGCGAACCACACGGATTTAAGACTGACGATACATGGGTTGTATTGTCAGTCCATCATCACCACCATCCACCACTAAAGTGCCCGAAGGAAAAGGGCAAAGTTTGATTATCCCTCGTGCTGGGAATTCGTCTGGTTTTGTACTCAATTATCTACTGGCATTAAAAACGGTGAAGACTACTAAGAGATGGATTAAAAAAATATAGCAATTCTTCTCGACAATTGAATGAACCGCATGTCATCGTGATGGACAAAGTTTCATACCACACGGTACAAAAAATAAAGCGCTAACCTCGAGCAACTAAAAATTAGAACAGATTTTTTTGGCTGAAAAGCAAAAGTGTAGAGGCCGATGAGACGATGCTGAAGAATGAGCTACTGCAATTGGTTGGCATATATAAGCCCCGAACTTGAACATATATCTTGGATGAAATCACAAAAGAAAAGGGACATATTGCCATCCGTTTACCACCATACTGCCAGTACAATCCAATAGAACTATGTCTCAAGCAGGAAGAATTACCAGAGTGAAAAAGTGTTCGAGATCAGATAAAATGAACCTTATGACTTTGTACTTAAGAACTACTGACAGTTCAATTCGCATACTTTTTCGAGGCGTGATTACTCCTGCTTCCTACACTGATCTGGGCTCAAGTCAAAGGTAAAGTGTTTTTATGTTATTTCTTTAAATTGAAAATAAAATAACTTTATATTTGTAATTTCTTTATTGTTCTCACATAAAATAATATACAGCTAAAACATGTCGATGTAATCAAAAACAACAAAATTGTGTTTTGTTTGTTCTTGACAAGTGACAGTTCTCGGTCTTCAGTTTCGTCAGAGATCAGCTTTGCCTAACTCAATCACCATCAAAATAGCATTTCCTGCCAAGTATACGTATCTTATGCTATATATATCTTTTGAACTGGCAACTAGCAAAAAAATCCATATCTCGCCAACGACATCTAATGACAAAGGCTTTTGCCATACATATCTGGTATATTTTTTTCGTTTTGCCAAAAGTGAAACCTATGCCATATGTTAGAGGACTGTCGAGAAATCAAAAGCAAGAAGAACTAGATCTACCAACTGCAACCGAACCAAGTTAGAGGGTGTTAATTAGATTGCTATTGATTATCAGGCGTTATTTTTCTTAAATGTGTGTGATATTTTAAGTTTCCCATTGTTAAATACTACTCGGCAAATCTAATTGTTAAATTGAGCCATTCCGCGTCTCCCGCTTCCTCTTACGTCGCCAAGTGCGGTAGAGGGACGTCAGGCGGGCGGAGGCCAAGTGACTCATTTCAGGTTATAGATTAAGTATGTTGTTTCTATAATATTTTTCCTTTGTTGGTTTTGTATTAGTGCATGATAATATATTCAATTGTTACTTAGCTCTGTTTCCCGATAACTATAATGGGAGCCTTCGAATCAACATAAACGACAAAGTCGACATTAACGACCTAATAATATATATAGTGGACGTACCAAGTCAGGCCAGCAGTAGTTCTAATTATTTAATAAATAGTTTGGTTTCGGTTTTTATGGTTGAATCATTTCTTTTTTGTAAGAATATGCCATAGTATAATTTAGAAAAGTAACCCAGAAGACCTATCCTATAGTGGGTACGTGTTAAATAGTGTTGCAATAGCATCGGCTCCTGTCAACCACTGTACGCTCGTGGTTGGGTTAGCGATACTTACTTATTGCCTGCAACGTTCAACATTTCTGTCGTTTAGCGAATCATGGCAGCGGTCGCCGGCTGTTACCATTTTTATCAACCGTTACCATGGTTACTATGTGATTCGGTCCGCAGAAGCAGTCAATCGCAATACAAACGGGTACCCACTATACGACCACTAATCAATTCGAACCGTTTATCAGTTTTTTTACTACTTTCAGTTATTTAAAACTGCTAGCGGGGAAAAAAATATAACAGTATGGTTATAGTTATAGTTTATCGCGGGCCACTTTTCCACAACTCGACGTCTTAAATTGCGCCTATTTTGCGTGACGTGGGTTGGGGGCACTACTTCTGCCAACCCAGCTGCTGTAGGAAGCCTAGCAGAACCTTAATGTTGCCGACGACTTCATGGAGCGACCTCGGCGTCCCAAGGTGTGTTGCCCGGTAGATGGCCACGCGGAACATTCCAACAGGACGTGGATGGCTTTCTCCCCGACCTCCGACCTCCGTGCAGGCTCTGCACAGGAGCAGGTTTGTTTAGCAAAGCGTGTCCAGTTATCGCTCCGGTTACCAAGCGAAGCAAATATAACATTTACAACCAACTTAATTTATTTTATCATTGTAAACCTTAAAATATCACGTATGATTGCATTTTCATTTAATTATAATAATATTAGAAAAATAGGCAACACCTGACAAAAAGGTACTAACCCTACTTTCCTATTTATCTTCGTTCGGTTATGGTTGATAGATGAGGGGGTGTACCACAACGTCTTATGCCGACTCAGTTTAGGAACCTAAACTGATTCGCAAAATTACTATGGCCGTCATAAAACAATTGGATTTTATTTACCTGTTACCCCCTGGTACTTTTTGCTATGTATTTCTCGTATTATCCTCTAACATAAAGGCAAGGTTTTATTTTTGTCGAAAGGAAAAAGTTAATCATGACAATAGTTTGCATTGGCTTTTGGAACTACATACTTTATTATCTTTTTATAAGCTGCCAGAAAACTGGATATTCATATTCACGGATAGGTTATGTATTCAAAGAGAGACCTCTTTATACAGTATACAAAATTAGCCGTCCCATTCATCGTTGATAAAAGAAATACATTGTCATCCTTGTCAAAATAATATTTGATAAAAAAAACTCATATCCCGACGAGCACTTTTATTATTCGAACTTTAGTTAAACAACAAAGTAGTTAACAAAGACAATATGAAGATTCCCTACTTAGTATCACAGAATGCCCGAGAGGCCTATGCGACCTCGGCGCCTATGAGAGCTTCAGCTGGTGAGGCTAGCCGAAAAGTGGTGGCTGAAAACTTCGAATGGGATGACGACTACACCCCCGCTCCCCTAACTTTCCTCGCCGCGGTGGCCCTCTCTAAGATCTTCCACAGAGTAAACCCGCTTCACAGTATTCTGCAGAAGGATGTGGATATTCTGATGGACCTATTTCCGTGGACTATACCACTGCGGTTTAGCGTTCCTGCTATCGTTGTAATTATGCTTCTTGTTTAATAGTCCATAATAAGTAAAAGTCCATATAATTTTATAGGTTACCTAAACTATGACTATACGGTGTAATAAATACAATGTATCTTGATTATCATATCGAGACAGAGACCCTCTGCTTATTATTCTCAATAACATTTCCTAAGAAAATATTTTAAGACAATTTTGGAGCATCTCTTATGAGTAGGGATTCTTATTCAAGTTTACATTTCACGTAGCTGGTTCTACTATTTTTTTCAGGAAGAGCAATACTGGAAAAGGGCACTGGCTGATAAATTCCCTTCAAAAATGGATCCCACTATTAAATACTTCAAAGGAAAATACTTATCAGCCTGCTTACAGGACTATTTGGAGAATGCGAATCCTGATGGTTTTGATGAAGAAGAGGCTGTAGAACTTGCTACTCTGGTATGAAGTTTGTATAATACATAGGAAAATTACTTCCGCATGTATTAGCAGAGTAGGTAATCAAATCAAGTTTTCCAGGTCAGCCCATACGTTTTTGAGTTAGGATTGGACCAGTTAAAAATATGTTGGCAGCCACTGCCGGCAGTACCACGTCCAGGAGAAGTCGAAGACATGTGCCCTTTCAGTGTGACAAAAGTCTTCGACCATATTACCCTCGAGCCAGTACTGAGGAAACTCTATAACCTTCGGGAAATATCCTTGGTCTTTGGAATCAATAATGTCGAAGAAGGCTATTTGACGAGATACTTCGAGTTCTCTAAAGCTGACTGCCATTCTTTGTGCAGGGGCTTGGAAAATCTTATGCATTTGCAAGTTTTTAGAATCAATCGCAGTAACTTGGACTGCCCCAAAGTCAAGATTATTCTGCAAGAACTAGTAAAAAAAGAGAGCATCGAAGAGTTAAACTTCAATCACTGCAAGATTGGTAATTATGGAATGAAAGCCCTCGGTGGTTTCATTTTAGTCCATAACAATTTGAAAGTTGTTAGGATTGCGAACAATCGTTTCACAGAAGAAGGTGTTCAAGGGGTAGCGTATGCCTTACAAATGAAACCGGCAGCCCCAATCGAGCTGATAGGTGCGTGAAATTCGAATATTTTATTTACTATTCTACAAATGTAGCTATTTGCTTCCGAATTCATAGATGCCAGAGGCACAGACAGCGTGTCGAATATATTCGCTTTTGATCAACAGCATGTTTTGCCTACCAATGAGGTATTCCGGATACGTGTTTTGCACTGATGTGTTTTGAGTGTGACGGCGTGATCGCATGACGATAAGTTAAATGTGCCTAGTTGGCTGACATACATTTCAGGGTAGCTGTTGATGTTTGCATGTAGCTAGGTTTAAGGCCAACCCTTGTCAATTTCCTCTTCGTGCCCCGAGGCTACCGCAACTCAAGATAACCAAAATAATCTCAGTAGAGGCTTAATGCTTGAGTATAAAATTATAGGATACCGTAAAAAGCTCTAGCAACATATATGTATATTTTTATTTTATTTTAAAGATTTCAGTCTGAATCCAATGTCGATAGAATGTGCAACGATGTTTGCTGCTGCTTTTGTTCGATGCAAAGAAAAGCCACAAACTTTGATAGTCAATTCCTGTGGATTCACTGGGGTTTCAGCTGTGAAGGTAAGCATATTTCTCTAAGCACATATCATAAAACCTCTTTACTGCGTCCAAAAACCGCATGTTACGACCAGCATAATACTTTACTACTTGGTAAAAACTCATTTCTTATCTGAATATTATAACATTAAAATTTCGTGCCAACCTTAGTTTGTCTGTGAAGTTGGTACTACTAAACAAGCTAAACAAGTGCAGAGCAATCATCAATGCTACAATGCCGGTCGAACATGCGGTTCCTGAACACATCAAGGAGAGCTTGTGATATTTGATTGATTTCAACAAGAAGTTCATTATTTGAGCAGTAAAATAGTAGTTTATGTGACTGGTACATAATGGAGGGCATAAAACTCGAGTGTGGGTTTATAATACGAGCCCCTTGTTAAAGGATTCATATTTTATAACCGAAGCGAAGCAGTAGGCACCTGCTACGGTGCCTCTGCTTCGCTCGCGCAAACTCGTGTAAAAATTATTAGTCCATACAAACATTAACCTCCTTACCTGCTTACACGCAAGGTTTCTTTTTTTTTTTCCTGATTTCATTTTTTCAAAGGATCAAGGAGGACATTTTTGTATGCAAACCTTTTAACAATATGGATGCCTATTTTGTTCTATTCTTTGAGATATAATTTATAAAGGTTTGTCATAAATGATACTTCAGTACAATAGCATAAATCATATGTTTTGTAGGTTAAATGATTTAGTGGTTAAAGTATTTTTTATCCACTAAATCTATTTAAGTATAGAGTGCCAAAAGTATTTTTTATTAATCCAAATTTCTCGAAAATGTTACACATTAGCCCCCTTATTAATACGGAGGTAGGACATTATTTGTGATATTTTTGTTTGTTTGATGGTCCTCTATCGATGTGTGTAACTTTCAATGTGCGCAACCAACTTGAAGAAAATAATAAAGGTGGATTTTTTCTCTCTCAATTTGGTTCGGAGGCGTTCATTTCAATAATTTATGAAAAAACGTTGCAAGTGATATCTCTAAAGACAGAGTAATAGCCTGCATATTTATAAAAAGGTTTTCACACGAAAACCTACCCTTGTATTTTTTTAAATGCAATTAAACAAACCTTGCTGACAAGCACAGGAAATATTCTAGCACTGCAAAGAACTGTAAATACCAAGTGTCAAGTCGCAGATGCTTAGAACAAGTTTTGTTGGATTAATTTAACAGTACTTCATATGAAATTAAACAAAAACGCTTATATTACCAATTAACTATCAAATACAATAAAACATCGACTAAAACTAAACGGTAAGACTTCGGCTAACACAAGTTTGACATAAATGATTCTAACTGTACTTTATGGCTTTACATCAATCTACCATGGTATCTATAGAATATCAAGTAAATACTGTACGTGTAGACGACTTAAAAGATGACCCTGATTTACACGCAAAATGACTTATAGTTATTTGTTATCATAATTATCACATGCAGACAATATTTATCTAACGCACTATTAAACAAACTACAGTCAGCGCCAGAAAATGTGGCCCAGTTTGCTCATCGCAGGATATTACACAAACTAAGCGTTAAGGCCCAGCTGTGGCTGTTGAGGTGACCGTCGTCATCTTCTGGCGGGGGGGGGGGGGGGGGGGTTTAGCGGAACTGGCGGGGTAACGGGTGTAACGTAATCTGTGCAAGTAACGCCCGGCGCAACGTTAAATTTAGCTGTTTTTTTTTTATTTACTGAAAAACAGAAATAAGTTAATTGATAAAATTTAAGAATTTATAAGGAAACCTCAAAGAGGAAAATTCAAGTATAAAAATAATTTTATTTCCTTCAGGACTTTTTACGATCGAGCCAAATTAATCCAATCATGTTACGACATAATATTAAAACTAGATTAACTTATTGTGAATAACATATTTTATTTCACATCGTTGAATTCAGTGTAAATATTTTTATATGTTTTTTTTGCCAAAGCGCTCAATTGGATATTCAGGGAAAACTTAGGTCCATAGATAGCGTTTTTTCTTAATAAAGCGTGTCAGTAAAAAATCCCAGGTTTTGGATGTTTATATGTTCGCTGTTTCTGGTATCCTAGTGTTGGGTCAGAAACAATGTATGTGCCTTTATATAAATGTTTATGTTTATGTTGATGTTGAGTATGAATTTATAAATAAATCCAAGAGTTAAGTTATGCTTGAGTATCTTATTTTAAATAGTTTTTTATGGGTTTTTATTGATTGTTGGTCTAGTCCGATTTCAGATAATGTTAGAAGGTGACACTTATTGCACTCAAGTTACTCGTGTGATCTTTTTATCCGGTCAGGGTCTAATTAAATGTTAGGTGGCTGCGTTTTATAAAGTACCTAAGATTTTTGGTGTCTAGATACTGAACCGTTTACATGGCAACCAGTTAGTGGATGGAATTGTTAAGAATCCGCTTTATCGCCGCAGTTGAGATCAGGAAGCGGCTTCAAACGGCATATGGTATCATCGTCAGTGAATGTACCAGAGGCGAAGAATGGAGGAACGTAATTTACTTGCAAATAGCTCTAAGGCCACAACTTGACAGTTACCTTCGAGAAGCATGATTCAAATTTGCAAGTCAATTACGTGAAGTGGAATTTCAACCATAGGGGCAAAGTCTTCTTTTACTAATTAGGGCAGAACACCAGCCAGCATTACCAGATTGAAAATTGAAATTGGAAAAAACTTTATTTATATATTCTTACACTCTATTACAACGCAATGGCCTTAACTCCTAAACTAATGATTACAATGAGAGAGGGTACAGGCGCGGTGGAGATCGTTTGTTCCAATCATGACATGACTGGCAGTGAGTTGCCAAGGTAGGTCCATTCATGGTGTGGGTTGGTGTGTGATTGATTGAATCTGTGTACGGAGCTTGTTATTTTGGATCGGCGCCTAACCGCCTTGCCCTTTTGAAGATTTTTCCATGATCATGATGTGCCTTAAGATCATGATCATGGAAATCAGATCATCACCTAAGCATGATAATGCAACTCCCGGATTTGGATTCTTAACACTTCGTTATAACAAACCGGCCATTACCGCTGGAAGTATACCTAACTCTGCCACTAACTGGACGCCGAGTTAAGGGTCCAGTCCCTCAATCTTAGGGTTATACACGGTACTTTATTAAATGCAACCACCTAAAACTGAGTTAACAAGATCGCCTGATCAACTTGACTAGCCATAATTGATATACATATTTTAAAATTTTCTGAAATCGGAGTAGACTAGCAATTAATGAAAACCCGTAAAACATTTCCACATAAATATGATCAAGAAATATCATGTTTAACTTAATATGTATTACTTACTCTTGGATTTTGGGACGTTCGATTTTCCATGAATATCCTGAACAAAAAATCCCTGAATTAACGCTCAGTTTGTGTAAAATCTTGCGATGAGCACTTGTGCCACATTTTCTGTCCCTGAGTGTAATTTTAATTATTTTTAAACACGAGACATCTTATCTTATCTTATCTCCAATTTATCAGATGACTGGTCTGTTGGAGCTAAACCGGGGGCTCACGCGGCTAGACATATCTGCCAACAATTTGTCTGGCGAGGCTGAAAAGACCCTTTTAACAGCGTTGGAGAGAAACAAAAAATTATTAAAACTGGATTTGAGAATGACGCGTAAGTTCTGATTTAAAATACTTGAAAAGCATTAAGTTAGGAAAGAAAGATCATCATACATTATATTTAACACTTTATACTTGATTATATTTCATTTAGGAATATGGTTTTGTTTATAGTATGAATTTAAGGTATCATATTCATCCATACGCGGATTTCAGAGATGAAAATGAGTATCTGGACTTATTTAAAACTATATATACTCAGAAAGTTTTGCGATTTTTTTTTCTCTAGGTTATATTTTTCTTATTACATCATTTAAAAGAAATCTCTAACAGCATCTAGGTATACCTACTTTCATACTCTCATGCGTCTAAAGCAATTATTAATTCTACAGTAGTCTGCCGCTGATCCCTCTTCTACTGCCATCTCGAACGCCATGAGCGGTTCTTCCGGGACGATAAAAACTGAATGCCTTTGAGCTGAATTTATATTTTTAGGAACAATACGAAGTCGCGCGATGCAAAATCACGACTGAAAGGCGGATGACCAAAAATTTTAACCGGCACTAGTCTAGGAACCGCAGACAAAGGAAGACCGCTTCTTTCTTCATTCCTCAAAGTTAAACGACCCCACATAAATTCATTATACCTGCGGTTCACGGTTGCTTCAGATAGAGACTTATGCATTAAAGCTAGTCGAAGTCGATTAAACGAGTTTCCGGTTTCCGGGTGCCGTAAACTTCTAGGTTCGTAAATATAAGCCATTGCAAACTCGTACGAAATTTACTATTTCTAAATACAATATTTCATAGTAGTAAGGAAGCCAATACAGGCCAGATAAAATATATAGTATAAATTGGAAATTAAATGACCTTTTCCTTTACTTTCCTATTGTTATTTTAATCATGATACAAGGTAAAAAGGTAAACAGATCCACCTACGTCATAATCCAGTTGCCTCGTACAGTCCATCGTTCCAAGTGACAACTATACAGTAGTGTGGATATGACAGGACTGCACTGCTGTATCTGTATGCTCGTATCCAGTTGTGAATGACAGGCATGTTTTTTTTTCTTTTGGTGTTGTGTTACAGACATCAAAGATATTAACTAAAACTTAACGCTTTGTCGCCGGGTAAAATAAATTAACATCAATATATTTTTACAAGCAAAGAATCAATCGAATAGGATGATTCTCATATGTAGACGTTACAAATTTGCTTCAATCACAATTCTTTGGCATCGGTGGAGTAAATTATACGCACATTAAGAAATAATCTGAAAATATGATTTTTTTATTATACATCGTCGCTTCACGCGAAGATATAGTATGAACCAGGTAGTTCCCCTAACCTACAAGGCAACATTCGCAAATTCATAGATAGCTCGATTTTAATCGTTTTTTTTTACTGCCAACCCCTCTGCCACCTGCCTGCGTCGGTCGGCCAAGCCTTCATTTCTTTATCCTGCAAGGCAATTAGGCAACGTGAACACACTTTTCTGAACATTTTCAAAATATAAATTTAAAATGTCAAATAACTACTGAAGTTTAAGTTAATATAATATTATATATTGACGACCCGAGTGGCTGAGACGGCAGTGACCCTACCTACGAAGCCAAGGGTCCCGGGTTCGAGTCCCGGTGGGGGCAAATATGTGTTTGATGAGAACGGATGTTTGTACCCTAGTCATGGTTGTTCTTAGTCATGGTTCATCTTAGTATAATATTTATATGTTTATCGTTGTGTAGTACCCAAGATACAGGGAATCCTAGTTTGGGGCTAGATCAATATGTGTAAATAGTGTCCAAGGTATTATGTTATATTATAATACTAAAATGCCAAAACGTACGGACGAAGAATAAATCTTAATTTCTTTATTCTTTATTGCATAGATAATATAAAGTTACAGAATGTAATAAGCAAAGGCGAGCTTATCTCTAAAAAGAGATTTCTTCCAGCAAACCTAGGCAGGACAGGAGAGTTAATTATACTGGAAAGTCCTAGTTCGCAATAACACTATACATACGGACGCAAATTACTTTCAAAATATATATAAACTATACCAAATATAAAATAAATATATATATATATATACTTCCACTACATAAAATACAATGTATAGCATGAACATACATAAACTATAATAAATCATACATATACCTACATAAATATGGTACCATTTACGGAAGAGAAAGGAAATGCACTTTCAATCTTTTCTTAAAAGTGAAAATTGAGGGACTTTCCCTAATAGCGCAGGGAAGTGCGTTCCACAGTCGGATTGCCCTTAACCTAAACGAGTGTTCGTAAGCGGCAGTGTTATGCCGAGGAGTTGAAAGGAGAGACACCGTGTGGGATCTCGGATTGCTATCCCTGGGGAAAAGAAAGTCAAAACGTTGGCGTAGATATGTGGGGTATCGGGGATTTCGCAAAATATTGAACAGATAGGAGAGAATGTGCATGTCACGGCGAAGACGGATCGGAAGCCACTCCAGCTCCTTGCGATACTGGGAGACATGGTCATACTTGCGCAACCCGTAGATAAACCGAATCCCGAGATTTTGAAGTCGTTCGAGTTTGTTCAGTTGTAATTCGTTCGCGCTGACCCAACAAACTTCCGCATAGTCTATTAAAGGTAGTAGAAGGGACTGAGCAAGAGTGATTTTAGTCTGCCGTGGCAGGAAGTACTGCAATCTTCGGAGGGAGTGAAATGAAATAATATAATAATTTATATAAGTTAATGAAAGATAGAGGAACAGGAAAATGAAAGGCGAAAACACATTTTGCCGATATATTTCTCCACTGACGAGGAGGAGAAAAATAATGGTAAGTACTCTACTGCACTATTCACTGCACATTATTTTTTAGTGTTATTCTAAAACATATAGCCTGGATTCGCAAAAAGAACGATGGCGCATCTGGGAGTTGACATTGAGTCAACTAGTCTGGATTCAAAAAGAACGATTACTTTCCCGATAATTCATGTTCGTAGTAAGATACCTTAATTACCAAAAAATAATGGAATTAGTGTCCCTTTTTCCATGGCTCGTTTCTACCGATTTATAAGGAACGGTGAGCAGCGAAAATGGCTTTTGTCCTAAATATGAAATGTTAAATAATAATATAATTATACTTTAAAATATATGCGTATACATTCACATATATAAATACTTAAAGTAATAATAGACATTAAAACATGTAGATTTTATACCGATACGATTCCGGCACCTAGCCTAGATCCGAGAATTCCTAGCGCGTGAGAAAACTGATCAAGCAGAATTCGTTGAAACAATTCACGAAAATCATGCCTAATTATGGCTACCCCTACTAAAAAGGGCATGCCAAAAAATAATCCTCAAAAAATATCTAGGGCCTGAAAATCACAAATGACTCCAGGCTCCCAAATATATATGTATATTAAATCCGGAAATATCAGCCACGATTCCAGAAATGCACAGATTACGCGACAGAAAATTAGCTTTCAGCCAACAACAATTTGGCTTGGGAATGACTGGAATGAACAGAGCAATGAACATTCTGCTCATTGGCTCCTAAGGGAACAACAAAATCCAAACAATCAAACACCTAAGTAACCATTTTCTGGATAACAAAGAATAATAAAATTGATTACACCAAATCTTGATGAGTTTTTTCTCCATCTCGTCCAATACCAAGAGAGGGACGAGACGTTGTTCTAAAAAAATCTGCCTGACAAAATCAAAGTCTCCAAGAGCTATTGAGAGACAAGTTGGCCAAATAAAGAAGCCAAATGTCACCAAGAACAAGTCTTCGCAGTCGACGGCCACACGCCTACCTGCCAGCCAGGGAAACTGGGCAGGATATCAGGAACAAAAACCCAGGGCCACCATCCGGGCCGGCGCGCCAGTTCGACCAAGGCGCGTGCGGCTCCACACCAGTAACCCAGCAGGTACGGGTACATGCCGGCAGAGTCCAGCATTTTCATCATTGTTGGCGTGCCTTTACAGATAATGAAGTTGTGCTTAAATGGATCCGCGAAGGTCTCGATATTCCATTCGCATGGATGTTATACAAACTGCTGTACCTAATATGACACGGTCTGAAAAAGATAAGATCAATATGTGTTTAGCCTTACAAAAACTACTAGGTTTAGGAGTCATCTCCGAATGTAGCCAATCTAAAGATCAATGTAAATCAAAGACTTTTTTGGCACATAAGCCTAATGGCGGCGTCACAGGCCTGCTTGTGACATCATGTTGAGTCTAAGCCCTTTTGCTATCGCGGCACGTGCACATGGCAGCAATACCACTCACAACTTATGTGGAAACTTTTAAATTATATTTTTTACTTTTTAATATACTGAGTTTATCTATAAGTTCGTTTTGTTGTTATTAAGATTTATACTTTACTTAAAATGCCTTGATACGTTTATTACTCAGTCCCATTTTAAAATAGAAGACCACAGTACGGCATGCCAATTAATTCCAAAGGACGGGTTTCTAGCCACTGATGATTTAAAAGAGGATTATTTTTTGATACCAATAGCGAAAAGACACCGAAAATATTTGTGCTTCCAATTTGAAACTCAGAACTTATTACATATTAATTTAATGCAATGCCCTACGGGCTTTTGGTGCCTCCAAGAGTCCTTATGAAGATCATGCAAGAAATCATTCATATACGTCTTGATGATGTCAACGAAATTCTGAAATTATTGTCATCCCTCGAATTTGTCATAAATTCTGAAAAAAGTTCTCTAGTATGCACCACAGCAAACCAGTACCTTTGTAGGCTTCATTTTGGAATAGGGTTGGCCTGTGAAAGCTAAAATCAGTACGGCTCTTGTGCAGCTTGGTTCTTCTCCTGTCAATGTTATATTGGTTGGTAATCAATGGCTCACTTTTGTTGTGCTTGCTACCATTTTTGGAGTTTTGCGGTAATAACCTAGTATGCCATGTTATAGATGATATTAAGAGATACTATGACGAGAAATATGAAAAAAATCGGTAGTCCCGTTTTTGAATAAACGCAATAAATGTGTTTGATTTGTATGACAGGTACCTTAAATAATCAAGGTATCCAAAAACAAAAAAAAATCCTAGATATTTACAAAATAACCCCAATACAAAATTTCATCCAATTCGATTCAGTAGTTTAGGCTCAGAGCTGACAACGGAAAACAGCCATCCATACATAAATATACATTTGATGTTTTTTCACTTTTTCGGACTAAGTTAGCGATAGAGAACCTATCCCAATCAAAATCTCAGCCTCGATTTTTTTACGGTTACAATACTTCCTTAATTTTCACTTCGTTCAACGTGAAAGTAAAGATGAAACAATAATATTGAGTGAAGATTTTTTATTTTACTTAGGTACCGTAAAACAGGGTGTATAGAATTGCATGGACGAATAGACACAATAGACAACATAGACACACATGGAAAGTTGTTCTAATGATAACTCTGAACATTTTTGAAAGAAAAATCTACCAAGTACTGTATTTTTTTGAAATTGCAACATTTTTCTCTTGAAGCAGCAACACTGATTTGCAATGTTATTATTTATTAAAAAACATTACTAAAAATTAAAAAACGATCCAATGGCGTTGAAGAAACCACATGTGATTTGTCCCAACGCCACCTTATTACAATTAGTGGATGCGTAAACATAACAGCGTTTTATATTACACAATATCACTATTATATACTAATTTGTATATAAACTGGGTACTAGTATCATTATTGCTAAAAATAGTTGGCTTTGATTTAACTCCTCAGTTACATACTTATATAAAAGACATATGATTTCAAAATGTTTTTGATATTTTTTGTGTTATTTTTTTTAGCATGTGTAGGTGGGGTACTGCTCTGTGGGTACAGTGTACAGGGTGTGTCTGTGGGTGTGTATTTGTCTCAGTTATTATGTGTTTCTATGAAAGGCAATTACACACAAAACATTCTGTATGCTACTCAAATTAATTAAACTAATAAAGTTGTGGCGATGGTAAGAGTAGGTTGACATGGCGTTCAGTTCAGTTATACGTTACAGTTTTGTCGCATTCTAATTACCTCAGCACTGGTGCAGAATGGGTCTATGCCTGAAAAAAGTCTGTTATACGTATTAGGCAATCTGAGACATGTACAGTTTGATGCAAAAATAGTACGGTTGTGAGAGACGTGAAAAAGTTTTGTACGTGTGTGCCTGGTACGTTTCGTCGGGGCAGCCAATCTGATAATATCATTTACCAAACGGGGGCAGTCGAGAGAACCGGAGCACACATCATGCAGAAGTGACATATCGGCTATAACACGCCGGTCTTTTAGTGTCATTAGTTTGTACTTGTCACATGATTCGGCGTAGCTCAGTATAAATACGTACATGTATAAATACGTCATATGGTTGAATGATATATAGAATAGAATATATACAATAGAAATACAGTTGTAAGGCTGTCAACAAGTTGGTCTTATTAAATTAAACAAAAAAGTGAAATGATAAAATTAATATACGTGCTTTTTGAAGTAGGTTAGGTTAGGTTATCTTAGGTTGGTCTTATCAATGATTACTGATTGATCTCTTGATTGATTGATCCAAACATTACAAAATTGATCATGTTTACCTAAGTGTTTGACTTACTTATTTATAAGCCTACCTAATCAGTTGCTCGATATTTTAACTGTAATAGGTATTGCTTGGTATTAAATAGAAATTTTGAAATTTGATATGTCAAACATGCAATTTAGTCCCAACAAATACGTTAAAAAGCATTCACAAATACAATTAAAATTCGCCTGAAGACGACTTCAGAGGTAGAGAGTCGATCTACGTAGGTACAGATGTAGTGAATAATCCTTTCCTATCGGCAAAACTCGAAACAACGATAACACCCGAATGGTGCCGATGTGTCTATGAATTACTGTATTAATTTACTGTATTAAATTACGTGTAGGTATCAAATAAATCGCATACTTTATTTATCAATGTCAAATGTCAAATTGCCCCTTTTACACTGAGATGTTAAAACCACCACGATTCTATCATATAAAGAATTCGTTAGGTCAACAAAAATATAACTAGTTACTGAGGACGTTTCATTTCAATAAAACGCACTGATAAAAACCAAATTCCGGTTGGGATGATCTAATGATTCTATAAGGATTGGAACCCCAAAAGTCTAACTATAAGTCAAAACTACAGTAGGATTTTGCAGACCTTTTTTATAACAATATTTTTTTGTAATTAATTAAAAATACTATGACATAACAAAAAAGACACCTCAACATAAAACAAAACAAACCAGCAGAGAAATTAATATAAATAAATATGATTTTCTGATTGGATGAACGACTTCGATTATGACAGCGGGATAAGAGGAGGAGGAGCGGGGTGGACAGTGTGATGCGAAACAATACTTCCAACTTCCATATCACAGTCAGAATCAGAACTATTTTCTGGTGTATCATCGTCAGAGTTTTCATGAACGGTGATTACAAAACTAGCCATATAATTTTCCAACTCAGGTTCGTGTTTTCGGTACTCGTTTTCGCATTTGATGGCGTGGTCACATACTTTGGCCCAAACATCGGAACCAATCATATTAACCTTTTCCTGTACCAATTGTTTCACAGTAGTCATATTCATACTGATGTTTCTTTTGGATACGTATCCCTTTATTTGAGACCATATGTTTTCAATCGGATTGAAATCAGGATAATATGGTGGCAATCTTAGTACGCTGTGTCCATATTCGTTCATAAGTTTATCTATAGAGTATTCTGCAAAGTCTTGTTTGTACTTGCAAATAATTTCATATATTTCAAGTTTTGTTAACGACGGATCAATCGGAACGTTATGTTTGGATAGCCAATCAATCATGTCTTGCTTCCTGGTATTTGAATTAGGAGGTTTTTCTACGTACTTATTATGATATGCAGCATTATCTACTACTAGTACCGAATGTGGAGCTTAGTTTGGAATGAGTTGATTACGAAGCCATTTTTCATAGTTTTCATTGTTCATCGCGTTGTGATAGTCACCTGTTTTATCAGTAGACTGATACATTAACAATGCCCCAGGTATAAATCCCTTTCTACTACCAGCGTGCATTATTATAAGACGTTGTCCTTTAGAAATTAACTGTTTCACTCCGTTTTCTGACGAGTCAGCCCAGCTTTTACCTGCCAAATGTGAGGTATGGATGTATGTTTCATCCTTATAAACAATCTCTCTCCCTTGCAATCTGTACTTTTTTATCGCGGCTAAAAACTTTACTCTTTTTAAACGAACATCATCTTTCTCGATAAGTAATTTTCTGTTGTTTTCAACTTTTTTATACCGAAATCCCATTTTTCTAAGAATTTTTCTTAGCGTAAAGTCACATCCCTTAAAATTTATGGCTTCGGATAACTTGGACTTCAGGGCTTTAATTGTAGGTACTTGTTTGTATATCAAATGGAAATTATACACTAATCGGCGTATAACGTTGTAGTCAAAATCGTCAAGACCTAGACAAAATAATTTATTTGGTCTACCCAACTTTGCCGACTTCGGACTATTGGAGGTGGGTTGATTTATGTATTCTTTTTGCAATATTTTATTTACTGTTCGTTGAGAAATTCCACTGGCCTCCGAAACTCGTTTTTGGACTTTACAAAAGTAAGCAGAATAGTTGGTATGTTTGAATTCATCATTTTCAGTTAAGAAATATAAATAAATATTGAAAATAACTTCGCAGGCTTTCCGATCTAAACGTTTCCCTTTTCTTAGTGCTTTCGGCATGTCAGTTATAAATTGTTAATGTGGATCGAATAAAATCAATGTTTATTATTTACAAAAATGACAGACAAGAGTGAAATGTAAAGTCAAAAAAAATAAATAGGTGGCCTGCATTAATACACGAGTCCATGAAGTTTATCACAAAATCTAACATAAATATCAACAAAATATTTCTGTGGTATTAACTACTCTATATAGATACTTCCTCTTGCAATGCGACCGTTCCCTACGTTGTCTCGATGGGTACTGAGTGCGATGAAGTAGTAAGACAAAAACGAACATTTCCGAGAAAATACGAAAGGAAAGGATTATTCACTACATCTGTACCTAGCTTATTTATGATGAAACTAGACAACCCTAGCATTTTTTTTTATTAACCCCATATGTCGTATCTTTTGACCCCATATCCCGGGTAAATAGAAACCGCTCACTTATTTACGATTTCTGCTGTGATTAAAGAAAATGACTTGTTATTGACGATTGGGAAATATTATGTTGGCTAAGAGACAATATATAAATATATCGTATGATATATTCGACAATTGTAACGTTTCTAAAATTTCAGTCAAAGTCCAAAACTGTCCCTATTCACCCCGTTTTACGGTACTATACCATCTCTAAAATTACAAAGCATTATGCATATAATAGTAGTTTATGTAACTGCTACATAATGGAGGGCATAATTATATACAGTTACATACAAGTTTATCTACACACATATCATAAGCTCTCTTTGATGTGTTCAGGAACCGCATGTTCGACCGGCATTGTGGCATTGATCATTGCTCTGCAGCTGTTTAGCTTGTTCTGTAGTTCCAACTTCACAGACAAACTAAGGTGGCATGCAGGTGGGCGTCGGCGTTCAAAATTTGAATGTCATAATTTGTCTTAAATTTATACATTATGGTCATAATGTCTCAATATTCAGATAAGAAATGAGTTTTTACCAAGTAGTATAACATTATGCTGGTCGTAACGTGCGGTTTTTGGACACAATAAAGAGGGTTTATTATACGTGTGTAGATAAAATGGTTAAGTTCACTGGTTCAAATGTGTTTTCTTGCGGCGGCGCTGTGTAGCGGGTTGCTCCCCTCCCTCAAATTTGGCGGGGAGGGTGATGGCTGGTGCACAAGTCATACTCGTGAACGGGTGCTGCTTGGGGTGACTGGTCCAATCTGGTTTCTTCTTCTGGAAGCCAGAAGGCTTCTGGTTCTTATTTATTTATTTTGTTAGATTATTATTTAAAATTGAAAAAATGACATCCTCGTAGCGGTTCTTGGCGCTATTTTCTCTGACGGGCGTATTTCCGAAGCAATGGTAGAGTTCATGGAGTTTCTTTTTCTTGTGCGAAATGCAGCCATGAATCTCCACTTGAAGGAGAAATTTATTTTTTCAAACTCAAATCTGTTATGTACTCTTTTATACTTTACTTTAAAGTTATGTTGTTTAGTTGATCATATTTGTTTTTTTTCATGTATATGAGACTTAGGTAAGTGTTTGACTTGTAAAAGTGCATAATTTTGCCTACTTGCAATAAATAATTTGATTTGATTTGTTAATATTTTTTATGTTCAGGCCTATGAGTCTCTCTATGTGAACTCGTGCTTTAACAAATTCTTGGTGCTTTTTAAATAATAAGCCAGGTATTTGCTATTTTCCTTTCAAGAATGTGGGGGTGTTCACTTCAACCTTTATTGATGGCGAAATATCTATAAGTGACCACATGTCATGTATAAAATTTACCCAAGTGACAAACATTTAAAACTTCTGTTTAACTAATCCCAAACATTTTGTTTATTTTATAGTCGGGTTTGTTACACCTCAACTTGATTAAAATAATAAAAAATTGGTCTTCAATTGACAATCCCACTACTTCGTTCCAGCGATATTTTAAGCCTAGAGAGTACATAACAGCCTGTTTATCTGTATATTCTGTAGAAAAAAACGTAATACATATGTTTGATGTCTGTGTGGCTTTAGTAATAATGGAGGATAATGATTCTTCGATTTGCGACACTGTAACAGAAGGTTGAGGACTAGCTGACACTTCCACTCAATTTACACAAAAAAATCTATGTTAGGCGCAGCCTCTTCGACTTTTTGAAGAAGTTCTGTACTTGGTCTAATTGGTAAATTTTCACTTGGTGGAACCACTGTACCAAGTTTAGGTAATAGGTCTAATGTAATAGCTGAATTTAAACTTGGTGGAAACAAACTTTTCCGGCAATTACGAATTCGTACGCGTTCTCCTCTGGCTTCTCAGTTCTTCTTTAGGTTTTGGTAGTCCATGGAAATATGGAAGGTACGGCACCTTTACGAAGATACTTGTTAGAGTAACCCAAGCCCAAACCTATCTTACCTAATTATCACAATATCGCTTTTCAACTATCTAGATAAACCAGGTAATCAACTAAGTGGTTTAAGATAGCTTGCGTGAGTATTTTTCCTGATTTTCGTAGTCCGATTCCACGAAATGATTCCGATATCCTTGTTCCATCTTTAGGAACCAAATTTTTACGACATATCGTCTTTAGCCATTATTTTTGTATTTTTATATCTTTGGGAAAACGTTGAATTCCAATTTCTGAGCGTCTAATTACACAACAACGCGGCATTATTGCTTTTTTTTTGATAAAAATGTTAATAATTTCATACAATATTTGTTTGATAGGGGCACCGACCGATGCTAGCGCCACTTTGACAGTTGCCAACCCCATTTAATGTGCTACATGGATGTTTTGGCTGGTAGATGACAGTGACAGGGGGGCGCGACTGTGTAATTGGGGTTGCCAGTTAATGAAATATTACCCGCTTTGGGGAATTTAACCTCGTGTATTTTATGGAACCACGATGGACAGATCTCGCAAAGCACTTCGTACTTACTTACGCACAGTAATTCTTATTCGCTAATCTGGAGAATATGACCCTTTTCACCAGTGGCGGCGGGCGCAGGTATCCGGTGGTGAAATGTATGAGCTCGCCGGGTAAACTACGCCGCAGTACAAGATGAAAGCTCGTGCGTGCCCATACACCTCGCCACCGGATGGCCGGGCGGCGCGGCGCAGAATACTTAAACCGGCACGTGTGACAACGGCTATAGTCATTTCACTGAAAAGGACATTGACAAGAAAACATTGTGATTCGATTTAGTAAACAATTTAATTAAGGCATCTACCTATTGAAGTAAAGTCAAAAGCTTTATGAAAAAAATCTTGAAAGCTCTTTGAAAAGAAGCATGGTAAATATACTAGGTACCAGGATCTCACAATATACTGTTCAAAATAATGCATTTTGTTATGTAGCATTTTCCCACTGTGAGACCAGAATGAATGTAAGTATCATCTAAGTAGACCACTGGTATTTTTCTGCCTCTTCGTTATGCTTGATGGCCTGCATATAACGAGTACGCCACGCACTTATATTATTTCTTTCAGTTAGCACGTTCCGATTCGATTTTGTTTTTCTCAATCGGAAACCAATCCTTTTTATGTATTGCCTCAGAATTTCGCAACTGCCTTCAAATCCAATGTCTTTCCAGAGTTCACCGAGTACTTTTCTTACTGACGGTATTTCTTTTTTGTTGGTGTAAAAGCCACCCAAGTAACAATTTAACGTCGTATAAAGGTTAAGTAAACGTTATCTGAATTCCATACATCGCAATAGCTAAGGCATACTAACGTTATAATAACGTTTACTAAACGCGAAAATGGCCCAAGTTATACGACCTAAACGGTCGTATAATGGTCATACAGAAGTCTTGAGCCAACTTCTTTAACGTCATTCAAAAGTCGTACAAATGTTATGGGATAACCACTTTCGTCGCAAAGTAGTCGCATCCTAACTTTACAACGACTCGTTTGTAGTATTGTGGTCGTACAGGTGTTATTGAATGACTAAAACGTTTTATTTGAGTTAAGAGACAACACCTGTAGGACTTATTCATATTATTGTTCGTGGCAACGTGTTTGTGGTTTTGTTTCAAGATTTTAGTGTAAAATAAATAATTACAAGGAAATAAAAAGGTGAGTGTTATTTAATTTTCATATCTTACTTGCCTTATCTGTCTCACATGCTATAAGTTTTATGATAATATACCTATGTGAATACTATTCAGATTTTCATGCCCCCTCGTAATTTTGTGTTAAAATCATTATAATCATTATAATTTTATTAACAAAAATAGGTTTTTTTCTAAAAATGTCTCACATGTTGCTTTTGTCGCACACTTATCTCTGTACGACCTGATGATGATGAAGATGGTCGCCATGACAGCTAGCTATTAGAGTTCCTCAAAAACATAAAAAACCCTTTTCATATTGTCAATATTCACCAAAATTTATTATTTGTAAATCAATTTCAGGAAAGAACTCTTTATAGTAAAGGTGCAGTGAGGATTTCAAAACATTTAAACATTCCTGAAAATATGGTTCAATACTTAGATGTAGATAAATTTCTAACGAGAGCAGATTTTAGACTTCTCAATAGATTGATTTGGCCATGGGAAGAAACTCATTTTATATTATCGGACGAGTGCTATGGTTGCCACAGTATCGTTGACTTACACACACTGCGGCCATTTAATTTCATCGAATCAAATAAAAATGTAATTGGAGATTTATTGCATTTTAAGCATTTTTAGTGCCAGAACTGTTTAAATTTTACCGTGTACAATCATTTTTTGCTAGACGAATGTGATTATTGTTTCTACTCAGTTCCTGATAACGCTAGCCTGATAATAGTAGTATCATACTTACAATTTCAAAATGTATTACTAATCTTTGTTTTCTTACGTACCATCCCATTGTGAGTTAATTCGCGTGTATTAGAATATAAATTTCATTAAGTAACCTATATATAGGTCGGTACACATCTAACATCCAAGAACAATTTAAAGTAAACAAGATAGTTATAGCATAGCACAAACATCCACCTCCCACCCACCCGCCCCGCAATACGCCATTAGTAGCGGAACATCTTTCATCGTGAGTGAACGCAGGTGACTGGAGCTCCCGTCGCGCCGGCGACCGAGATTATTGGTTAGTTTTAACTTTTATTAAACACAACAGTTTTAAAGTAGGTCGCAAACATAATACTTGTCACAAAAATATGTAGATATTGTAGGTAATATGCATTTTGAAATATTAATCCATACTTAAGTATTATTAATATTAGAAATGGGAAAGTGCGTTTGTTTGTCGTTTCTTCACGTCGTCGCAACGATTTTATGTTATGATTTTTGTGTTGTTAGTTTAGAGGCTCAAGAGTGACTGACATAGGCTAATTTTTATCGCGGGCGAAGCAACGGGCGGAAAGCTAGCATGAAATATTTGCCGCGTACCTATTATTTGCGGCGATACCTACATGGCCATAATTCCTACATTTTGTAGTTAGTTAGTATTAACCTCTGTGATATCATGTTTCATCATATTTCATGGTGGAGAAATTAACTGACATAGTGTTGTTTGCTGATGATACTTCAATGGTCTTCAAAATTGAAAGACAAAAAGGAGAATTTGATGATGTTAATGGTGTATTGTCTTTAACCTTGAATTGGTTCACAGTTAATAATTTATTGTTAAACGCTGGTAAAACCAAGTGTATCAAATTCTCACTTCCAAATGTCAGGCTAGTTGAGACCAGTTTAGTGTTAGACAACAGCAAGTCAGAATTAGTAAATGATACGAAGTTTCTTGGAATTACCATTGATAGCAAATTGCAGTGGGGACCCCACATAGATAAATTGGCTGGTAAATTAAGTTCTGCGGCTTACGCTGTTAGGAACATCAGACAAAACACGGATATGGCTACATCTAGGCTAGTATATTTTAGTTACTTTCATAGTGTGATGTCCTATGGTATCTTGTTGTGGGGGAAAGCAGCGGATATTCAAACTATTTTTATTTTACAGAAAAGAGCTGTTCGAGCAATTTATAATTTAAAACGAACAGACTCCTTAAGAGAGCTTTTTAAAGAAATTGACATACTAACAGTAGCTAGTCAATTTATTTTCGAAAATATAATGTATGTACGCAAGAACCTTTCAACATTTTCCAAACTTAGCGATAGCTGTAATGTTAACCTAAGAAATAATGACAGACTATGTGCGCCCCGTTTTAGACTCGCGAAGGTTAGCAATTCTTTCAAGGGTCAGTGCATTCTCTACTACAATAAGATACCTCTGGAGATTTTGAAATTGCCATTTGAGCAATTTAAAAAGCATGTTAAAGCGACTTTGTCGAAAAAGGGATATTACAATGTTCAAGATTACTTAAATGACAGGACTGTATGGGGTTAATCTGGCTCAACACAGACCTTGCTGTTAATAATTTTGTAATTATTTATTCCTGCTTATTAATCATAACAATTAAATTTTTCATATTTGTATTTGTTAAGCACAACCTATTTTTAAAAGAGATCTAAAAATCAATCTGTGGGAGTTTCTACGCCCTTCTTCTCCCACAGTGGTCCAATGTAGAGAAGAGGCAAAATTGACGTTTGCTAAGTATATGTAAATATCTACAGTAATAAAGTACTTTGACTTGACTTATCCAGATACTATCTCACAACGATATGATTATGAGTTGTTGTTGTTGTTGTTATTTTTATTAACATAGTCACGTGAGGCGATAGATAGAGCAATTACCTATTTTTTTGATACACCCTATAGTTTGTGTTTTTTATTTTATATTTTGCTTTTTTGCAGCATCAACATGCCATTTAAAATCATACAAACAAAGGAGCGCGGAAAATTTACACTATCCATTATCCCTGACAAATGGGAACAAAATAGAATATTACATTGGCCAAAATGGAGAGTGGAGGAGTTGTTAGAACAAGAATCATCTTGTCCTGACGATTCTTGGCTCACGATGAAATGCCAGGTCAAGAGGACCGGATTACTTTCTAAACAATGTGCAGAAGCAGAGCTAGCTAATGTGTTACAAGAAAGTGACACAGAAATTGAAGGAAGTACACCACTAACGCCAAAGGCAAAACCTAAAAATGTTATTCAACAATACTTTGATGAAATTGCAAGCGGAAGTGTGACAGTAAGTACCAATATTATTATTACTGGTATCTAATATTTAGCGGAAATAGATCATTGTTAACAATTAGGTTTAACTTTTGACCCTAATCCAGCTCAAAAGCAGAGAGAGTTCATTTAAGCCGGCTACATTACAGGCTAAGCGAGGAGAAGACTATTCACTCTCATTAAATTAGGTCTGGGTTGTATGCACTCAGAAATACACACTACATTATTTAAGAATGCGGTGTTTACTTCAATAAACATAAAGAAGTGCTTGTCTACTTGCTTATAATAAAATTAAGATACATTGGAGTCCATAAGCATTCGTATTTCAAACGGTCTGTATAAGCACCTCATAACACTTTTTCTTTTATCTCCAGGACCAAACTTCAGCGGCCCCATCGAAGAAAAGTCAAGCAATAATAAACAGTCTAATAGTGTCGTCTACGAATATATTGCTGATATTCCTCAAACATCAGAAGAGGTCGTTACCTTGCAGGTGCAAAATGAAAATTCTCCGAACTCTGAAGCAATTTCAATCATTTTAGCAATAACCGAAGCATTACAGCAGAACCAACAAATCATTTTAGATTATTTAAAATGCTCGGAGGACAAAATATTGCGCAAGTTATCATTTTTAAGTGCACAGGTGGACACAATTGCAGAGCGTAATGTGATGGCGGGCGAAAAAGCAGAAAATGTTGAATTTAAGATTATATCTAACAAAGAAGATTTAAACAAATTTGAAAATCTGTTAGAAAATCCCAGGTATAAATCCAATATTAATGATCTACTGTCTTGTGTTTGTGGAAAGTGAAAAGGACGCGGAGTCAGTAATGCTTATGCATTAGCAGATGCCATGTTTAGTAGGGGTTTAATGACTCAATGTTCTTGGGGTGGCGGTTTTAAGAAAGAGATTAGTAAACTTTGCTTCAAATCCTTTATAAATATCATTGAGGTCTTTTTTAGCATCATTCATGAATCGGATGCTAATTATACAAGGAAAGATAATGAAACATTCTTTAAAAATATAATGCGCCATTCGATTAGTAGAAACAAACAGAATATTCAAAAAGCTGCGTCAAGTAGACGTAGATCGCAAAAAAAGTCAATTCTGCCAACTGAAATTTTAGCACCAACCGTTAACAACAATGGTTCATCAATCATTACTACAAATAACGTCGTTGCATCAAATCAGCCATCTCCCACAGTAGAAAATAATGGTTCATTGACAGAAAACACTAATAGCATTTCTGCTCCAACCCAGCCAGCATCAACCACTGACAACGATGGTTCATTTACTAAAAACATTAATAGCATTGCTACTCCAACTCAGCCAGCATCAACCACGGACAACAATCGTTCTTGAACTGACCCCACTGTTGCTCTAATCCAGCCAGCATTAAAAACTAACAATAATGGTTTTTCGACAACTTCTTCAAGCAGCAGCACCATCAGCAGATAATAAAAGTAGTATTACCACCAACAACAATACAAGCAGCACTGTTCAGCCAAGTTTGTCAGCAGTGTCAGCAATACCTACATTAGCAGCTGCTATTGGTGACTAGCACACTGAGTTTGATAACACTACCTAGACTTATATTATAGTTTAAAGTGAAAGTGTGTCAAATAGTTTTTATTTACTTCATATTATTCCTTGATTGTTTCATTTTTAGACAGATTTATTTGATTTTAGTTTAACTTGATTTACTGAACTCAGAGAGTTTTTTGATATTAATATGCGAGTGGATTTAAAGAAAATTTATATATTTTAATTGCCAGCAACGGCTGCAAAACATCCTACAGATTTGTAGGTAGATTCTTTTTTTATTGATGGTTGAAAAAAATACGAGGTTATTTTTGATTTATTGTTTATGTTCAACGTCCCATTTCATACTAACAATTGTATTTTATGTTTGTAAGGTAGATTAAAAAGTTTCTTGGGGATAGCCATATAACGAAATAATTAAAATTTGAGCACTGACTAAAAAATAACCATGTATATTTAAAAGATAAGTTGGTACTATGTTCAATGATTAATACTCTTGATATGTGATTTTGAATTCTTTAAAATATAATTTAAGACTTTACTTTTAGATACTTTTGCACGAAAGTAGTGAATATTTTTTGTTATTGTAATTTTAAACAAATTATTTAAGACTGAATAGTTGTACAAACATCTTGTTTAAGTATGTTCTGTTTGTTTAAATAATTTGAATTTGAGAAAGATATTATTGGTTTTTTGTTCAACTTGTTTGAGTCTAACTCAGATAACTTTTTCTTGTGTAAGGTAGAATATCATATATTTTTTTCTAATTATTAGTTTTAGGGTACAACAAATTAATAATTGTACAATCATAATTTATGCTTCTATCACAAGTAATTACCTATGTGATTTTAAATACCTGAAAATATAATTTAAGACGTTACTAAGAAGTTACATACATATTATATATAAAAGTAATCATACTTTTTGTTAGGTTTGTGATTATAAAGACCCAAACTAATGAATCATGACTGAATAGGTAGTACAAAATTATTCTATAACTAGGTAGGGCACTTGGGAATGGGTAGGGAAATGAAATTGCAATAAAAATATAATTATCAAAGACAGTGGTTTTTGTTAATTCTTTTTTTAATGCAATTTCATAGCCAAGTTACTGTGTCAATATGCATATAATTTTATATTGATGATTTTGCATGTTAATAAAAAAATCTACTCAAGTACATACATTTGTTTTATTTAAAAAATATCCTTCACAAAGTATGGATAAGAGGTACAAAATATACACGCTCATTATAATGAATGCCAACAATTTTACATTTAATATTCTCCGACTCCGACTTAATGGTGTTATTCACATTCACATCACACATATAAATATCAAGTAATGAAGATTTCATTGGAGCTTCAAATGCATCAGTACAATTCTCCAAGGTTTTCCCATGGATCTGTATATTTCCACCATCATTATTGATAGATATAATTTCAATGACTTTATTGTCTGTGCTTAAAAACCATTTATTATGACTTTCAGTTGACAAAATACTGACACAACACCGTTCTTATTTCTTTTAGTACTATAAAAAGGATATTGTGTATTTTGGTGGGCACAGTTTTGTTATTCTAAATGTCTTAGCTCTGTAAACCTTTTTGCAATTTGGCTTAAAGGTTTGTTTCCTTGTCTTACTATTTTTTTAATGCTGAAAAGTTTATTTTCAAACGGGTAAGCGTTAAAGTTTTGCAAAATACCAAATCTTTTTACTTCGTCTATCAAATGACAAAGATTATGTACATTACTAGTCAAACATCCGTTTCCATAAATCTTCGCGTATGCTGTAATGAAGTACCTACTTTAACATTTCTTCTGCAAGTCTAAGTATCTAAAATGTGTTTCATTAGAACATACGGTAACTGCGCAAAAAAAAGTTTAAAAGTGGTAGTATACTTCTGAACACAACACATCCTTGAGAATAAAGATGTTAAGGTACATTAAAAATGTGTGGAATTCAGAAGCTTTCCAATATGCCAGGACTTCCAAAGATCTAATCGACCTGTGAATTTCTGTCGGCAATTTGCAAGAAAGCAAGAATTCAGATATTTTACATATATCTCTTGAGCACAATTTTGTTAAGTTTTTGTTCCCAAAATTACCATCTCGCCAACCAATCAGCAGCCGTTTTGTTATACCTAAGTCTATTAAATGTAAAGAATCATCGACAGGTAAATCTTAAACCATATCCATTGATTCCAGCTGAAGTAGAGGAGAATCATACTTATGATGATCCATATTTTTTTAATCTAAAATCAGCATCATTTCGTTTTGAACAAACAATTTTAGAAAAAACAACAGTGTGGGATATTTGCAAGTACTCTCCAACTACTGTACATTTTGAACACCCGTACTTCCCATTAAAGTTGCACACGCCTGAAACAAAAAAAAATATTGCAAAATAACAATTTAAATGAATGTCGCATTAAACTTACTTCACATGAGCTGCTTACCTTTGATTAAAGCTCGAGCTGGAGAATCGCAAATGAAAGCTTTAACTTAAAAAGGGCAGATTTTTTTAAGGCCTTCCTTTGTATTAATTTCCATAGGATTTTGAAGAAGAATCTTCAACTCCGTCACAAGATGTGATAAGTAAGCTTCTAGGTCGGTGGGTTTTCCTGTTCCTTCATATATACCAACAACAATTGGCGAAAGATGTCTTTTTTCAAAAGTTTGACAAAGAATAGGCCATACTTGATATCGTGAGCTTTTATAAAGAGGAAGGCCATCTATGTTAAAAATCAATGAAATTGTATTTAGAACGTCATCAATACGTTCTAATGTTTCTTTTAGTTGCAACGTTAAGCCATTATGCCAATATTTACCAGTTCCTACTGAGAAAAATGATAATTTGATGTCATTTGTTCTAAGAAGAGTTCTAGGATCGTTAGGAAGTCACAATTTTGTTCACAATTCCGCTTAAACTTTTGAGGGCATGATTAGAAATATTAAAGTCAAGAGCCCATTTTTTCAAATCCTCTCGAAACGTATCGTCTTTGTCTTCATCTGTATCAGAAGATTCAGTTGTTGATTCTTTTGTACTTGTAAGCTCTGAATGATCACTATTATAGTCATCTGAAAATCAAATACTCTGTAGGGACATGCTTATGTCAGCAATATGTAACAGTGGTAGCGAGTGCGCTCTGCTTGCGAGTTAGTCGTTCCGTAATCGCGTTCTAAGTAACTTGTCACTTCTGTGTTATCCCGGGTGTACCGTGTAAAACTGAACTGTAATAAAGGATCTATACTAAAGACTAAGTGAATATTATTGACACTCCTAAATTGGTGACCCCGACTCTTTTTTTCTGGGAATCAGTGCAGTGACAAGTGTATACCTACCTACGAACGAGCGGCGACGGGACGACTCCCGGCTAAGTAACCACGACTTGGCCGGAGTTTCAACGTGGAACAATGAGTAAGGGAGCGGGCCAAGACAAGGCTGGAGCCGCCGCCGGACCCAGCAAAGAAGAGCAACCATCTGAAATGGCGTCAATTTCGGTGTCGGCGAGAATCCCTGAATTCTGGCAGGAACAGCCGCGTTTATGGTTCGCGCAGTTCGAGGCGATAGTCAGCCCCCAGAAACAAGGTGACGAATATAAATACCGATAACGAAATGACGAATATAAATAATCAGAAGGTTGCGTGTTCAGATCACGTCGGGGTCACCATCAGAACAACCCCATACCACCCCGAGAGCAACGGCATGATAGAACGCTGGCACCGTAGCCTTAAGGCGGCGTTAATGGCAAGGTTATCGCAGACCTCGTGGGTGGACGAACTTCCAACGATCCTGCTTGGGTTGAGAACAGCCATTCGTAGTGATTCAGGGATAAGTGCCGCAGAACTGGTATATGGACAGACAATCACTTTACCAGGTGAAATGTATGTACAGAGTCCTCAGAGATCGTTAGATGAACATGAGTACTTGGAAACACTGCGTAAGTCAATTGCACAGAATAGGCCCCAGCCCAGTTCACACTCGAATTCTAGAACCGTGTTTGTTCATCCGGACCTGAAATTATGTGAGTATGTATTTATTAGAAATGACGCCGTACGCAAGCCTTTACAGCCACCGTATGACGGACCGTACAAAATAGTAAGTAGAACAGACAAATATTATTCGATACAGTTGCCCAACAGAATCACGCAAGTTTCTATAGACAGGCTTAAACCGGCGTATTTAATTAGGGAAGACGAAGATACATTAGACAGAAACCCAAGGGTAGCATTGAGAGTTAGGGGACAAACAAACCAACAGACAATAGACATGCCACCCCCCTTTTCAAATTTCGAGCCAGCGGTAGATTTAGTACCCGCCAGCGAAAAGTGCACACGTAGCGGCCGCGTCGTCAAGCGACCCGTGCGCTTCATTAATTGAGCACACGCAATAGGTATAAGTTTTGAATAGAAAATAATATAGTTTAAATACGGATTTTGTCAGATGTTAAATGACGGATGTTGTTGTAAGAAAAATGTTTACCTCAGCGGTCAGCACCATTAATTAGAATAGTCAATAGTTTAAATATAGCTGTGCGAGAGTAAATCGTCATTATTACCGCAATATTGATAAGAGTTACTTATCGGGCCCTTAGCGCATCAATTGTATCGAGTTAACAAAATTGCTATTTTTTGGAACACAATGGGTGGAAATCAAAGCAAGCACGAGGAAATACTCATTGCGCAAAACGGAGCTAATAACGCGAGTCCGCGCATCACAGAGGTAGAAACAAAAGTTAATAGTAATTTTGTGATGTTGATGGTGCTGACAGTGGCTGTAGTGCTTATGTATTTGTATGTGGCCTTCAGACTTTACAAGAATCATCTAAAAAAATTGTTTAGAAAGGACATGAATGCAGCATCCGAAAGTGTGTAGCGATTACGAAGTAGTCTCGTAAGTTTTTTTTTCCTATTGATTGTATTTGCAAAGTATTGTATTGTATTGTATTGCAATGTATTGAATTTCAAGTCGGGCATTGAAACACATGTACCGCATATGTATGTATCGTTGGCTTGGGGACACAAAAATGAATAGGTGTACGTTTATTTTTGTGTCACACAAGTTAATATGGAATGTACTAAAGTATTTTATGTTAGACTTAAGTGGGTTATCCTCAGTTCAGTTTTGTATAACTACAGTATTTCGTCCCAAGTAAGTTTGATAACGTATTGATTGATATACAACTTATGTGTAATTGTTGGAATGAGTATCAACGTAGGACTTTCGTGGGATTGTGTACTTAGTATGACGCCAAGGAGGTACTCATTCCAACAAGTTTTAACTAACGTATTTAATTGCAAGTGTAATTTCTAATCTTTGAATTAGAAAGGAATACATGTAGACAATGTTTTGTTAAACGGATGTAGGCATAAGCATTGTTATAAATAACAAATGAAACACGATATATATTAACAGAAGGTATATTTCATCATTCAGAATCAGAATACAGTTTTGCATTAGTGTTTATCATTGCAGCGTTGCTCAGAACTTAGAGTCAGCAGAATCATTACAGATAGTATCAGGTATTTTTGCATTGTATTGGACGTTTCAAAGTACAGTCAGTCAAGTAAGTTTTTGCATAATGTTTTGTAATTGTTAAAAATTTCAAGTAAAATTTTTGTTTTTTAAGAGGGGGATGAGTGTAGGGACATGCTTATGTCAGCAATATGTAACAGTGGTAGCGAGTGCGCTCTGCTTGCGAGTTAGTCGTTCCGTAATCGCGTTCTAAGTAACTTGTCTCTTCTGTGTTATCCCGGGTGTACCGTGTAAAACTGAACTGTAATAAAGGATCTATACTAAAGACTAAGTGAATATTATTGACACTCCTAAAACTCTATATTAAATTTTTAAAGATAATTTTGATAAATAAAATACCAAAACAAATTAACTTTACAAATATTAAGAAACTATTATGAATATAGGACTTTTTAGTTTTATAAATGCACGATCTGTCAATGTACGAAATCAAAACACACATTTTTTTCCAAGAACCATGGGTTAAAATATAAAAAAATTGGCCTTGCCATACCAATCTGTGATCGCGTTAAGTAGGAATTTCAATATTTTTTTTACATGCCCATATTTCCAAGGAAAAAAATATTATTTTAATAAGTACCTATGATCTTCACGGGAATAAAAATACACCTTATATATTTGAAACTTAATGTTGGAAGGTAGGTTATACGTTATGAAAAAAACATACCATGCGTTCCCACAGATGACCCACAAGGAACAGATTGAACAACGTCAACAGTAAACAAATTTAAATACATTTTCATAGTTCTAAACATTAATTATTTCAAAATTTAGTGATTATAAACGAATCAGTCAACACCACATTTACGAATAAACAAAAAATTCGAAAAAAAATACACACATGATGTTTTATTGTAATAAAATAAATATTGATACTGAACCTTTTTGTTGTTCACGTGTTGTACACTTTTCTTTTTCAATATTTGTGACCAATGCCACGCTGGTAGGTGTTGTGTTTTTAATAAAAGAAATTCACGATTTACTTTCCTTTTGAAAGTTCCACCACGTTTTCATCGTCTCCACGATTTTTTTGATTCCAATTTCGTAACAAAATTCATCAAACTTCCGTAAATATGGCCGCCTAGTCATTATAAAGTCAAAACCTGACTTAAATGCGACTGCAAGTTTGATTAAAGTCAGGACATGACATTAAACGGACATCACGTAATATAAAGGTTATATTTGAGTCGTCAATAAACAACCAAGTTATTTAAGAGTCTTTAATTGACCGCTGTAAAGCAAGATATTGATTGTTATATAAACGTCACTGTGAAAACGTCTATACAACATCCACGTTGTATAAATGTCATATAAAGGTTTTCCAAAAACACAATTTGGTGTGTTCAAAACGTTTATTGGACTATAACGTTAGTATGACTATTGCGTTGTCGTACAAACGTTTTAGCTAAGACTGTAATATAACGTCGTATCGTTTAGACTCCCCAACGTTGCTAAGACCAGTTTACTATGACATATTCGTCGCACGACTAATTAGCTACATTAAAGACGTCTATAGGACCTGGTAGTCATCTCATTACCATTGTAAGACTGCTATCCAACTTTAGGTCGTACAAGTCAAGACTAAAACGACGTATTTGTTTGTTGGGATGTATCGTTCGTCGTAAAACACCAATATCAAAATTATCCAGCAAAACTTTGTCCTTTCTTGTTTCCTCATCTTCCCTGGTGTAACAATTTTAATTGAAGATGCGACTGCCAATTTTTCTTCGTCCGTTATTCTTGTCACACTCCGGAAAGATACCCTGAAAGATTTGAAGTTTGTAAATGACGGATCGAATGTTGGTTTTTTGTTTTCGTTATTCAACATTACATACACCTAATGTAGAAGAGCCCCTACTTCCCCACTGCTCAACTCGATTGCTCAATTACTCAAAGTTGAGCAGTGCGGAATAGTCGTTATGACCCATTGGTCTACTGGTATTTGCTCAACTATCTATAGTGGAGCAGTGGGGAATAGTCGGAATCTACGCGACAGAACGTTTTACCATATGTTGAGATAAGTAGAACTGCACTTGATGGTATCACTAATCGGTCATAGCGGCGACCCTCTCGTTTACTTTTTTAAACGGAATTATCGAGTTATTGTTATTTTTTTCCTTCATACAAAACTCATTGAGAACCATCTCTCTAACACCACTTCTAATCATTTTTGGCATGGTATACGCAGTAATTGATTTTATTAGCTCGAAATAACCATGCAGCACAACCTAGCACAACAAACACAGAGAACTGTCAACAAAGTGACCACAGAGTAGCTTTTGCCTTAGTTCTGATTTTCGCCACACGCCAAACCATCCATGTAGTAGCACTGTATCTCTCTCCTGCCAGTCAAAAATCTTCAACAAAAGTTTTCGCTCTAACCCACCATAGTTTTAGTTATAGAGTTTTAGTGAGTGCCCAGCTGTCAAATATGGTTGTACACGAGGGTTTTAGAGAGGCGAAAATTTCTGTAATTGAATATTTACTCTAACTATGAATGAAAAATAAAGCTCCCGAGTATAATTTTGAAAGATTTTGGTGGAAGAAACACATATTTGTCACGTTGGACGCAAAATTGCGAACCTTAGATTTCAAATTAGAAAATTTCACAGAAGTATCGGGAATGGGAAGCATTTTGTGACGACACTCGTTTAAACAGTGGTCGGAAAACAGAAAGACTCGATTTCCACATATGATTTTAAAACTCCTAGCAGTATATTTGTGGCTAAAAAGTTTTGCTATGAATCTAACTAACTGTACAATTTTGTTGCGAGTTGACAACACAACTGCGAAAAGTTATGTAAACAGGATGGGAGGATTCAGTTTCCACATTTAAACGACCCGGCTAGGGACATTTGGCAATGGTGCGAGATCCATAATATTTGGTCATAAGCGTCGTAACACTAAGAAAAATCGCGAAGCATACGAAGAGTCTCGAAAAATCAACCCAGATAAGTACAGAATGGGAATTATCTGATACGGCTTTTCAAAGCATCGCTCATAAATTAAGTCAGCCAGAAGTTAACTTATTCGGTTCTCGCGACAATGCCAAATGTACATCTTTTACTGACACACAGACCTCCACATAAGCATGCCTCATCGCAAACGATAAGTCGATGTATCAAAAAGGCGTTGTCAGAGAACGGCATCGATGGTTGCCAGATCAATGCCCATAGCACCCGGCATGCCGCGACCTCTGCGGCTAGTGCAGCCGGCATCTCCGTCGAAGTCATCCGGAAGACTGCAGGCTGGACTAGCACCTCTAATACCTTCGATACATTTTACGATAGAAAAATCATAGATGAAGGCATTTTCGCGAAGTCTGTTTGTCTCAATAAATGATTCTCATGATTTATAATCGAGATTATTTTATTATAATTCGATGATAATAATGTCAGGTTCGTCAGTTTAATTTCCAATACGTAAATATATTGTTTGAACAAACTAAAATAAATGTTCCACTTTATGAAATTTCTTTGTTATTATTTTTCTTAATAATACCTTTATGGGGTTGGAAGTAAATCAACGATTAAATAAATTAATCAGATTAAAGAAAAAAAATATTTCAACTCTGAACTTCTACATGGTTCATACTGTATCTTCGAATGAAGTGATGATGTATAATACAATTAATACATGATCAATCGAACTTCCCAAGTGAAGTTCCATCATTATTATACGAGTCGCTTCATTTGAAGATATAGGAACCTGCCCATAGCCATATAAATAAAGTTTTGTGTGAGTAGTAGCTCCTCAACAATCTCTAAGGGAATGAAGGCTTGGCCGACCGACAAGGGCCGGTGGCGAAGGGGTGCGTAGTAAAAAAAGAACTTAAAATCGAGCTAACTATGAATGGGCAAATGTTGCCTTGTAGGTTAGGGGGACTACCTGGTTCATACTATATCTTCGAATGAAGCTCCTGGTATAATAATGATGGGACTGGACTTGGGAAGTTCGATTGGTCATATTTTATTTATTATTCTATGTATAAAGCGTATAAATTCCATACGGGCAAAAGTTTCAACTACGTATAGTATTGAATTGATACATTATTTTTTTCATTCAAAATTATTGAGCACGCAATGTAACGAAGTCGTGTTGAAGTTTGAATTCAATTCTATCCCTCACAAATAAAAGCCAAAATAACGATATGCAGTTTCCAAATATTTACATAATCCATCCGCTATATTTCTGCCCAATAAATATGCGAGAGTCACGTACAAACCAGGAAATTGCATTTTCAGACGTTTCCGAGGAGACCCTGGCCAGGGTCCAGGAGTTGTTGGAGAGGAACCAAAAGCTGATCGGTCAGGAAATGGAACCCAGTGACGAGATACCAACACTCTACTTGAACGAGCCAGAATATCTCATTTGGGAGTACCACCCTGACAATCCCGACTACATCCCTGGCCGGTACCCGGAGAGGGTAGCGGAAGTGTAAAAACCATTCTCTAAAAGTTAATCATGTTTTCTTGATGTTTCGTATGCTCATTATGTGTCCAACCTGGATGTAATAAATTGTCATTTTGTGGTTAATCTGTTTTTATAATTATGGTTACTGCTGAAAGGCCGGTTGCTATTAAAAAAAAAAAGTTTATTTACCAATAACCATAACATTTGTTACTAGTAAGCCCTACTTTAAAGACTTGTGAACTATGACTTACTAATAACAAAACCAGGTTCATTTAGTTGTGTTGAGATACTTGAAGCTTCAATATTTTGTTAAAATTAACTTCATCGTTTTACTTTTTCTAAGCTAACTGTTTAATGTTAACAAAACGTTATCATCAAAGTTTCAGTTAGGTTATTGGTAACCATATGTTTGATTACAGGCTACAATGTGTTTTTCAGTATTTAACAAAATTATTTGGTTATTGTACCAAAATTTCAGTTAGGTAATTGGGAATCAAATCTTTGATTACAGGCTACAATGGGGTTTGTCAGTGTAAAATATCAATGACTTATGAATAACGACAAACAAAACTTAATTGTAAATAGTAATCAAAAGTTTTGTAGATGGAAGATAAGTGTAGATTGATAGATATCAAATTAACTAATTTGAAAACAAAACTAAGCACGTCGGTTATGAGTAACCTTAGAGTATTGTTATTTGTGGGCACAGTGTTTTGTTGCTGCTACAACGCTAGTTTGTCTACGTTAATTACGTTATCAGTAACAAAAATTGTGTTAATGCATACCAAATAAAAAATTATAAAACAAGTTTAATAATAAAATAGAAAGTAAAAACTATGTTTTAACACTGAAACATAATCAAGAGTGTTTAAAATTACACTTGTATTGTTTTGGTTACCAATTACCGAACTGGTCATTTTGGTAATAACCAAACAGTGTTCTTAGATACTGACTGTTCTAAGCAAAACCAATATAACGGATAAAGTTTACTTTTAGGTCGATAGATGGCGTAGTATGTATTTTAGATCACGATATGGTTTTGCTACCGAGACATGTGTATAAACCGCAAATAGTTTGTGTAACATTGAACATTTATACCAGATCAAGGGAAAATTTGGTTGTTTTATTTAACTTCAACTTAGTTACAGTTTGCCAAGATCAGCCAAATTATATATGATGAAATTTCGGTAATAACTAAACAATTTTGTTACATTCTGACAAACACATTGTAATCTGTAATCAAACATATGGTTACCCATAACAAAAATAGTTGAGCTTCAAGTATATCAACACAACTAAATGAACCTGTGTGCCTACCGCCCAAGCCCCGTCGGCTTGATCCCGATAACGACGCTTGAATTGATTTGCCGTATTGTCATAATGATAAAGTTCATTCTTGCACGAAGCTGTCAAAATGAAGCTTGCGCGGTAGGCCCACTGGTTTTGTTATTAGTAAGTCATAGTTCGTAAGTCTTTAAATTAGGGCTTACTAGTAACAAAACTTTGGTTACTGGTAAATAAAAAAAAATCCGCTCCATTGCCCTATGTGCTACTTTACTTTAATCATACTAAATTATCACGTTATGCTTCTTATATTTTAATTTTCTATACATTAGGTAAATAATTTATGTGTGAAAGCAGGAAAACAAATCCCCGTTATTACCCCATTATTGCTCTAGTACCATTGGACAGTGCCATCAAAGGAACTAGTGACACACTTGTGTGTCGCTAGTTCCTTTGATGGTAATAGCGACTCCCTTTACTTAACTATTGTCTTGCAATCCCTAACTACCTGATATTGGAGTATGTTATCTATCATCGTGAACTATGATCGGGCTGAAGCCCAGCAAATTCTAATTGCTTATTTCTGCTATTGCATAATATAATACAGTAGCTGTCTCGCTGGACTTTGAATCTACCACGTGACCACGTCATCAAATGCTATTTTATGATGCAACCCACGTGCGCTTTATATTGTGAAGCAATAAAGTATTTTAATCCTGATTGATTCGCTGTATTGAAAGTGTATTGTGAAATGGGGTTACTTTAAAACCATAGAGCGTCATTGATGATAGCTTTTTTTGGTAGGTTTTTTAATAAAATCTTGGCAATTTATGAATGAATCCTTAGTTTTTTTAGTACTGGCAGTTCTGATATATTCGCCATCTTGCCTCTAGGCGTGGGCGCCTCAGGTGGTATGGTTTGACATTTTTTTTTTTTAAATACGTTTGCCAATACTTTACTTAATGTGTGCCGGAAAATTTGTTTAGTGTAAGAGTGCGTATTAGAATCTGTTAAGTTTTTTTTTGCTTGTGTATCTATATGATTCTTTGTGATATGATCGTGAAGTTTGTTTTTTACCGGTGACGGCCATTTTGGTTTCGGTGTTGAAGTTAATGCACCGGGGGCTACTTTATTATTTGACACGGGGCCACTTTGATAGTTATCAATCTCACCCTAATGTGCTTTAATGCAATATTACGTTTATAATAAGATAATTAAAGCCACCCCTGTTTTTTTTTGGTAGATTCAAGATGCTGCTCAACTATAAGAAAGCACCGGGTATCCGAGAGTAAAAAAATATAGCGCGGAATCCTAATTTGATCTTATTGTTTAAAACAAAATACCTTAGGTCTTTTTACATTAAAATAAATTGTGCAGGCCACCCTGTAATAACTTTCTCGTGTGATTCTGTCGGTGTTGTTATTTAAATGGGTAGGTGGGTCTCAGGACCCTGGAAACTTTATCTTAGAGCTTCTTAAATCGTCATCTAAACGCCTGCACAAGAATATCCACAAACTATTATTTAAATAACAACACCGACAGAATCGCACTAGAAAGTAATTACAGGGTGGCCTGCACAATTTATTTTTATGTAAAAAGACCTAAGGTATTTTGTTTTAAACAATAAGATCAAATTAGGATTCCGCGCTATATTTTTTTACTCTCTTAACAAGCCGAAAGGTGGTTCTTAGGGACATCATTCTGAACAACTTTTACTATGGAACCGGCGCGATCAGAGCAACTTTATTTTTCTTTTCTCAGTACATTTCGGGCCTAGCGCTCACCTGAGTTATATGGTGGAGTTGAAAATAAAGTTCCTCTCATCAAGTCGGCCCCATACTAAAAGTTGTTCAGAATGATGTCCCTAACAACCACTCCACCATACAAAACAACTCCTTTCTACTTTAACATTGCCCCGCACTATGAGCTTATTCCGCCCGCCGCCGAATGTACGGGATATATGGCACTGTGTGGGCATATATGCCACCATTTTTAGAGTGTTGCGATGATAATAAAGTATGCCATATTATAGATGATATTAAGCCATACTATGACGAGAAGTTTGAAAAAATTCGTTAGTGCCGTTTTTGAATAAACTCAATAAATGTGTTTGATTGGTATGTCAGGTACCTTAAATAATCAAGTTATCCAAAAACAAAAAACTAGTCCTAGATATTTAAAAAATAACCCCAAATATAAAATATCATCTTAATAGATTCAGTGGTTTAGGCTCTAGAGCTGACAACGGAAAACAGCCATACAAATTAGTTTTTTTTTTTTCACTTTTTCGGACTAAGTTAACGATAGAGAACCTATCCCCATCAAAATATCAACCTCGATTTTTTCTACGATTACAATACTTCCTTAATTTTCACTTCGTTGAACTCGAAAGTAAAAAAGATAACATATTTTTTAATGTAGAGTGAAAGTTCCTATATTAATGTACGGCTTCGGGCCGTGCACTCGTGATCTTGATTGATAAATGATAAATTTGATTATGTATAAAAGTCTTGTATTAATAAAGAACAATTATTGTTATATATTATTAACTATATTAGAATTGATATGAGCCACACGGTGTGCTTGCTGTCCGTACGTGAACTGGTAATAATTAATGGTTGATAGGTAAAGCAGACAACCCGCGTGACCTCAATTATAACTATTGCTACGGTGGCAGTGCACCGTACATGCTCCCGAGGGCAGAAAAGGAGCAATAACAATGCAATTAAGATTAAGTGAAAAATATACATTACTCGATACTACTCTTTAAATGATATATGCTAATGTTCCTATACCTATTTGCTCGATGTAGGTATGCAACTTGATATAATGATTATTAGGAAATGATTTGATGTTAGGTACAAACTGAGTTCATTCATGGGAATGTAAACAATAAAATTTTAATATTAAAACAATTAACCAATGCTGAGTCTTCCTATCAACTTATATCACTCATGTCTAATTGATAACGATTGTCTGTACGATCTAGTAAAAGTCGGTGAGGACGCTTTGTCCGTTTTACTTGCATTAATTGTTTCTTTTACAGCACTTTTCATCTCAAGTTGCTCACTGACTTGTTTTTTAATATGCTTATCGGACTCATTAACACTGACACTCGCGCACTTTCCACACACACACTGCTAAGCCCCTGGGCGGGGCGGGCGGTGGGGGCGGCGGACTGAGCACCGAGTCGAGACTCGGGCGCCGCCGCCTCCTCCTCTGCGCCTGCACGACGTCTCTGCCGGAGCCGACGTCGCTGCTGCAGCCGCCTCACACCCTGCACTGCTGCTACAGCGCATACGATACACACCAACACATATATTGCTATATAGTGGTGTACTTCATGATAAGAAATTCTGCTTGATAATTCTGAGTTATCCTTTATCATCTTGATATTTTCTTTGATATCCTGTAACTCCTGAATCGGTCTGCTGTCCTCTGTTTCTTCTGCGTTTAAATGAGGTATTAACCGTGGTCCCACAGCTATTGACCCACAGTGTGTCCACGGGTATTATTTTTTCCCCGTAGACCCACTGCTCTAGTTTTAATTTATGCTTTTCAATCTCGCAGTTTCTGTGGGCCCACGGGTCATTCTTCTGATAAGAGGTATTAACCATGGTCCCACAGCTATTTGTTTCCCGTAGACCGGTATCAAACTGTACTATATATCAGAAATTAAATTTAAATAAAGAACCACGCAAGCGTAAGTCCCCACCCACCAACAGACGTCAGAAATATGTCATTCAATATGACAAACAATAAACAATAATGATGTATTAAATTCATATATTTAACACGTCATACTTCAGATAAACTATTATTTCTTCTACATAAAATTCACATTCAAACTGGATTTGCGGGAAAACATCGACATAGAATGACTATCTCGTCAAGACGCTTCGAATCACATATGTCCGACGTCTGTTGGTGGTGGGGACGGCGCCCTTATTGAGGCTTGCATACCCCTTTGAGCCAAACAAACAACAGCAAACATGGCAAGTTGAATAAAACCGTTTATTGAAACTGCATTAATAAAAATATAATTTTATTTATTTCATATGACTAAAACAAAATTGGGTTCCTTACCAACAAGAACTAAATTATCTTTTTCGTATTTATTACCTAATGACTAACCCCCGTATTCATAAATGTCACTCACGTCTCCATTTGTTAAAATAAGTTTACAATGACAATATGATAATGATAATGAAAGTTTATCGTAATTTTTCTAAGGCAACACCAACTGTCAGGTCGCCCGAAATGAGCTCCATTTGAATTTCTCTTATAAAATCGTCATTATCTATTGCGAGTCTTGATCTCGATTTAACTCGCGTATTGTTTTTGAAAGTGGTTAATTTTATCAACTCATTTAACAACCTTAGTAAACCTTGTTTTTTTTTTTATTAGATTTTTGTCAAGTTTGGCGTGCCATGATTCGCATACATTATTTGTACGGTGTCTGTTTGCAAAAACACTGAGAATATTCTTGACATCCCTTGACAGCCATTTATTTCCCACATACCGCAATAACTTTTTTATTTTTATATTTTCTGTGCTATCGTATGGTAATTGTATGAAATCCCAGCCACTTTGAAGATATTCATTGGGTAGTAGAGATAACGCCGAACACAAACCAACCAATCTTTTAGCTGATTTTGTTTTTCTTTGCCCAAATATCTTTTTCCCATTTCGCCACATAGCTTGAGACCAATGGTAATAGCAACCAACAACAGTAATAGAAGGAAAAACGTCCTGAATGGCGTTTAACGCAGCAAGTTCGAAATCGCAGTGGTATTTTCTAGGTTCCAAATCTGGAAATTGCGACTTCAATAAATTAAACAGCGTCACATATGTTTCGCTGGTTTTGTCGCTGAGCAAAGCATATAGTGACGGCTTAACATTTTTTGTAGTATTCGTACTTCCAAATTCACCGTGAATAATAAACAACTCAGCAAAGGGAGACGGAGTACACTTGAAAGTTGCGTCACCAAATATTTCTTTAGTATCATTAATAACGGCTCTATCTTTTTCCATACAAAATACAATAATTTTGGTGTGGCCGTAATAGTAATCTGCCACTACATATTGCAAGTGCTGCACTGCTATCTGTACTTCTTCAAAAATTTTAAAATTTATTTTATTCTTGCCGGCAGATCTGTTGCGTGAATGTTTTGCATGTTCGAATTCAGGTAAAGGCGTGACAAAGTGGTACCCTTTCTGTTGCCAGTTATTTAAGGCGTCGTCATATATTTCCTGTTGTTTGTGCAACATCTCGTATATCATTCATTGCAATGGCCTATTCATTTTGCATCAATTTTGGAGTGCATGAGTGTGAATTTACTTTGATGATATCCATTTTCTGCAAGATTGTAAGTACGTATATATAATTAAAGAAGATCTAGGTTTTCAAATGACCACCACCATAGACCGCTGTTTCATTATAACATTATTGCTAATATTAGTATGACGATTCTTCTCTTTCAAAATAAAAATCGTAGGTCTGAGTGATGGTAGGAAATTTTACTTTATAGAACATAGCAAACAAGATCACCAAAGCACTATCTTGCCTGCTACGTATTAACTTAATCACTAACAGTAACCGATCCACTACATTTGTCCTTTCGTTTTTTACTGCAAGTCCATATAGATGTAGGAGAAGTTTTATTGTCTTTATGTTTATAAAAATGGTATCCGTTGTATAACATGACATTTCCTCCTTTCCTCCGTATTTTTTTAATTTCCTCGCACATCTTACAACATATATTTTATTAAACTATTATGAAATGAACAGAGAATCATCAGAAAATCTTAATTAGGTGACTTTGAAATGACATAATGACGCAAGGCATAAACAAAGAAGTGCAGAGATTGTAATAATCCAACCTATAAATATAACAGCGGTGGACCACGGGTAAAAAGCAGTTTTGTTTCAATTACCCGTAGTCCCATTGAGAAGCATTGGGTCTACGGGGAAAAAAATACCCGTGGACCCACTGTGGGTCAATAGCTGTGTTATTGCTACGTTGATAATGTTGTTGATGGGGGATATTTGTGGGATCAACAAATTCACTTCTGCGTCTAATCTGCTGTAGTCCTGCTTATGGCCATATAAAATGACCTCATTCGTTTTGATTATGCATCCTTGATCGATGCTAATGATCCCCGTAGCCGTCAGCTGTTGCGCAGACACTTGGTCGCCGCACATGATTCTCAACTGACATATATCACAGCAGAAATAAATGTACTGATTCAGCTTGTTCATCCCGACCCACTTATTAGAGCATGGCCTTGAGACGGTTTGACATGAATTTGAGAGCTGCTCTGTTACGCATAAATCTTGATCTTTGTTCATTTGGTGAATCGGCTTCCTGCTCCGACATAAATAGGTATCTCTAAATGCTTGATGTAGACATTCTTTGACATCTACTTCGGAGATTGATAAGTAGGCGTCTTTCTTTAAGTTTATTGCTAGGTATTCTGATATTGGTATGACGTTGACCATTTTTTGTTTCTGTGGGACTGATATGCTTTTGAATATTTCGTAGGTATCTCTATTAGGTAATGGGATTTTTATTTCCATTATGAGATATTTTTTCATCATTTTTGTTTTGACAGAGATTAGTTGATATATTTGTCTCAAATCTTGATTCTCTCCAGCGGGCAAAGTCGTGTCTGATGATAAGTGGCCAGATATAATCGTCAACTGTTGGTGAAGCTGATCGGGTGGCAATAGATGAACGATAGTTTTCCCCTTGTAAACATCTGTGGTGATGTCCAACAATTGTTCTTGAACGGCTTTTAAGTTTGATAAGAAGTTGTTTGCTATAGAGAGCGATAACCATAGCTCTTGGCTTCGCTCGACATTTTGGAGTTCTATATCCATTTTGCCTAATTTATTATTGATTTGTTTTATATGCTTATTGATGTGCTTATGTTGCTTCTCCATTACTTCTTCTAAGCGACTCAAAACGCTATATTCTGCTTCGATAACTGATGTTTGATTCTTCCACATTGCGAATAAATGATTTTGATTATTTCGAATTAATTCAATATCTTGCTGATATTATTGTGCGAACCGGTCATCCAATACTCCGAACAGTGTATTTGTAAGATACCCGACACCACTAATAAGCCCGCGTCGCTGTCTAGGTAGTTTCGCGCGCGTGCCGGCGCCGCCGGGGTGCGTCGTCAGGAGAAGCTCATTGTAGTATTGCAGTTCGGTGAATCCGTGTAGTAATTGGAGTATTACTACGTCAAAGCGGGAATTTTCGGCTGATTTAACGTAACGCCAGCACGCTGCAGGCATTACTTTGATTATTTGCTTAGTCCTGTTTGCGACAAAATATTTCCATCTCCCGGGGTCACCCTTGATCCAACTCAGGGCCACCATTGAGTCGCTCCAGCCAAACGTCTTGATATTGTAACTTGATAGAGACTGCGTAACTTTCTCCATTAGTATTGTTAGTAGAAGTGCACTTAAAAGCTCTAGCCTTGGTAAGGACACCTCTATACTCACTGGGATGAGTCTTGCTTTCCCTACTACCAGCACGATAGAACCTTGTTGCTTCCCGTTTTCCTTGATTTTACAATAAATAACGCACGCATAAGCCTTGATAGATGCGTCGCAGAATCCATGTAATTCTATTTTATCTTGCTCTTTTGTGCCCAACCATCTGACAAGTTTTATCTTGTCGATGTTATGGATATCTGATTTTATTGTGATCCACTCTGCTGTTATATCTTCCGGAAGTTTCTCGTCCCACTGGAGCCCCGATTTCCAAACAGATTGGAACAGGATTTTGAGTTTGGTTGATACCGGTGATAGCCTCCCCAATGGGTCGAATAACTTCGATATTTCCGACAGAAGATTCCTTTTGGTATATTTTGCTGTTGATGAGTGAATTTTTGATAAAAAAGTGAAATAATCTTGCTGGGGGTTCCAAGATAACCCCAAAGTCTTCGTTGATTCCGCCTGCTTGAAATCGAAGCTTTCATTGGAGCTAGCATTTTTTAGGAGCTCTTTTGTGTTTGAGCTCCATTACCTTAAATTGGATCCTGCGGACTTAAGTAGTGACATCAACTCCTCCTTGAGATCCAGTGCCGCTGATACCGAGTGCAAGCCATGAATTAGGTCATCCATATAGAAGTTTTCCTCTAGAACGTTTGCTGCTACACTCTCTGGTTTGCTCTGTTTCTGCTCGTGAGCTAAATGCTTTAGAGTCATCATGGCCAAAAATGGTTCTGCTTTTGTGCCATAAGTGACTGTGGAGAGAGCATATTCCTGTATGCTTGCTGACGGGGACGCTCTCCAAATGATTTTCTGATATTTTTGATCTTGCTCGTTGACCCAAATCTGACGGTACATTTTCTCAATGTCCGCGGTGTATGCAAACTCGTACTGACGCCACTTGATAATCAGTGCTTGCAAATCCTGTAGCAAATTTGGGCCCCTCTCCATCAAATCAATCAAACTTTGACCTGATGACGTCTTCATGCTGGCATTAAACACAACTCGTAGTTTTTGTAGTCGTCGAATCGGCTCGCGTTACGTGATGGTGCGGTAGGTAATAATCCAATTTATCACTACCTACTGCTGGCTTCATATGACCTAGTGATAGGTATTCTGAAATAAATAATTTATAATCTTTTGCTATATTTTGATTTCGATAGAATTTGCTTTCGAGACTCCGAAATTGGACAATTGCTTTTGATTTTGATGAGCCTAGCTTCTCTTCAAAGTTCGGTTTTAGGGGGAGCCGAACTTCATATTTTCCATCCTCCCGACGTATGGTGGTAGACTTGTAGAAGTCGACGCACTTCTGATCACTTGCTGATAAACTTAATGACTCCGTGATGTCTTCTACTTCCCAGAAATTCTGAATGTCCTCGATGTTATTTAGGACGACCTTACACTGAAACGTTTGGACGTTTCCGCATAAAATCCACCCCAAGCGAGTCTGCTGAGCTATGGGTTGGCCTTGATCGGCTCGACATATACCTTCCATGATAATATGAGAGTATACTTCAGCCCCGAATAAGATGTCTACCGGGCGACTGATGTGAAATTCCGGGTCTGCTAAACTGATGTTGTTGATATGTGACCACACCGCCGGCTTGGTGAATGTAAAACTAGGCAGATTGTTGATGAGAGTTTTCATTATATACACTTCCGAATCAAAGGTGTAGTCGCTGTTGATGGCTTTGCATGATATGCTCATCATCCCCTTGTAGCTGCTTTCTTTAACTCCAACTCCTGATATCACCCCTTTGCATCTCTGACGTCGCAAGCTTAAACGTTGAGCTGCATTTTCCGTGATGTTTGTGAGCCCTGGTCGAGAAGGGCCCGCATAATGTGATATCTCCCGTCCAATCCTTGAATTTGTAACATCGCTGTGGTCAACAAGACTTCAGGAACTTCTCGTTGCAATGATACATGCGTGTTACTCTTCCCTGGGTGTGATTGATAATTTGTAGAGCCGGATGACGAATTGTTGGCTTGCTTGAATGCTTCACAAAGAGTGCTATTATGAAACCCATGGCAAGTTTGGCATCGCTTTTCAGAGAAACATGCTTTACCTCCATGGTCATAAAGGCAATTATGACATAAATTTAGTTTTTGTACCAAACTGCGTTTCATTTGCGGCGTCATCTCTAAATAATTCTTGCAAAAATAAATTCCATACTCATTATTTTTGCAAAGTGGACATTTGAACTGTTCTAGATTATATTGAGAGCGCCGCTTCCCATGTTGCGAAACCGTAGGCACTCGACTGCTGCTAAAAGCTTGCTTGGTAACTTGATCGTATTTTTATTTTGATATTTTAGTTTTGATTGATGTCTTTGATAATGACTTTGTTTCTGCGAAGGGTATTCTTGCTTTCTTCGGGAGAATTCTAAGCTGGTGAACTTTCCTTCCAGGAACTCCAGAAAGTCTTTGAGTGATGGCATTTCTCTTGGGGCCTTGATGTAATCGATGTAGTCATCATGCGTATCTGAGTCCAACTTTTCTGACAATATAAAGACAAACAAAATGTCGTTGGCTATGTCACCACCCAGGTTTTTTACGGCATTTATACACTCGACCGTTGTGTCATGCATGCGCTTGATAGCATGAACTGAAGCTTGCTGTATGACTGGCAAACTCATTAAGATTTTGACATGAGAGTTGACAATTTTCTTTTTGTTATCGTATCTTGTAGTTAAAATGTCCCAACAGGTTGCATAATTATTCGAGCTTATCTGGAGATGTGAGACTAATCTCTCCGGCTCGTCTCTCAACTTGCTTCTGAGATACTGCATTTTTTGTACATTGCTTAGTGATGGATTATTGTGTATCGCTTCCGAGAACAGACCTTTAAACGGTATCCATTGATTAAATTGACCGCTGAATGTTGGGATGTCTATCTTCGGGGTTGATTACTCGCGGTGCACCATCGACCACAGTTTGCTGTTGATTGCTCTTTTGAGGTTATTGTAGATCGTTGCCAATTTTGTGAAAGTCCTCTCATAGTCTTGATCTATGCCCTCAAGTTCACTATCTAACTCCCAGTGAACTTTGTCGATAACTTTCCAACGCTCGCCGATGATACGAAGCAGATCTTCCAATTCCCACTTTTCTGATACCGTCTCCAGATTGATGTTGGAGACAGTGCGCTGGAATGCTCGGAAGTTACTTTATCTTTATCTCTTTATCTTTATTCTTTATTGCACAGAAATCTTAATAGTAAGGTAACAAAACATTTTATGAGCAAAGGCGAGCTTATCTCTAAAGAGAGATTTCTACTAGCAAACCTAGGCAGGACAGGAAAAATTGTGCAACAGGAGAGTCAGTGCGCAATAAAACTGTACACATCTCATTGTTTACAACTAAAACATAATAAATGATATAATAAAAAAATGAATGAATGAAAATAAAATAAATGATATAGTAAATGATGTACACTAAATAAAATACAAAAGCAAAAAATAAAATATATATCAAACATATACTACTTATATATACATATATAAAAGTACCTATCACGAAAGAGAAAGGAAATGCTCTTTCAATCTTGTCTTAAAAGTGAAAATTGAGGGACTATCTCTAATAGCGCAGGGAAGTGCGTTCCACAATCGGATCGCCGTTAACCTAAACGAGTGTTTGTAAGCGGCAGTGTTATGCCGAAGAGTAGAAAGAAGAGACATCGTGTGGGATCTCCGGTTGCTATGCCTGGAGGAAATAAACTCGAAACGTTCTCGAAGATAAGAGGGGTAGCGGGGATTTCGCAAAATGTTGAACAGATAGGAGAGAACGTGCATATCACGACGAAATCGGATCGGAAGCCACCCCAACTCCTTGCGATAATGTGAGACATGGTCATACTTGCGCAGCCCGAAGACAAACCGAATCCCGAGGTTTTGAAGTCGTTCGAGTTTGTTCAGTTGTTCTTCGTTCGCACCGATCCAGCAAACATCCGCATAGTCGATTAAAGGTAGTAGGAGGGACTGGGCAAGGGTGATTTTAGTCTGCTGCGGCAGGAAGTGCTGCAATCTCCGTAGGGAGTGAAATGACGCAAAGACTCGTCTGCTGACCTCACAAACATGGGGCGACCAGGACAACAATTTATCAAATACAACCCCAAGATTCTTGGCCTTCTCGCTGTATGAAATTATGTTACCATCATACACTATAGGGTCGACGGGCATTTTCTGAACTAGGTTATGAGAGTGACGAGTATCCAAAATCATGGCCTGCGATTTGCCCGGGTTGACAAGCAGACCATATGAGGTAGCCCATTTCCTGATGTTATCGAGATCAGCGTTCAGCGCCTCTACTGTCAGATTCACATCACACGGAGAGAAGTGCCGATATATTTGAAGGTCATCTGCGTACAGATGATAAGAAGAGGTAAGAACGTCAGAGATGGAGTTAATGAATACCGAGAAGAGGAGAGGAGAAAGGATTCCTCCCTGCGGAACACCTGCGGAGAGATCACACCAGTCCGTTGAGATCTCCTCAGACTTAATGCGTTGCTGGCGATCTCTCAGGTAGGAGTCAAACCGGCGAGCAGAGTGCGAGGAGGCATTAAGTGACTTTAAAATTTCAACTAGTATATCGAAATCGACGCAGTTGAAGGCGCTACTGAAGTCAAGCAGTGTAAGGACCGTAAGCTGCTTTTGATCCATAGCTAATTGAATGTCGTCAGTGACTTTGAGCAGTGCTGTGGTAGTGCTGTGACCCGGCCTGAAACCTGATTGGTGGGGATTCAGTAACATTTTTGAGGAAAGGTAGGAGGAGAGTTGGGAGTGAACAATTGATTCCAGGACTTTGGAGAGGATAGGCAGAATAGAAATGGGACGGAAATCTTTAAAGGAGGCGGGATTGGACGTTTTGGGGAGGGGAATCACAAGTGCCAATTTCCACTGGCTAGGGTAGCAACATTGGTCAAGCGACACATTAATTATGTTACTTGCTTGCTTTCGCAGCGTCTCATCCGTCTTGCTGTTGGTTCCGGTTGATATTATCGGCTCGCCGGACTGATCTTGATTTTTCTCTCCACCCACGGCCGCTGGTACAACTTGCTTCACAACGTCGGCTTGTAATTCTTGATAATTTTCCAAGATATCCTTGATGCTCAAGTTCTTTTGCCTGACTCCTTAGTAGTAATTTTCCGTAAAATATTGATGGCTTTTTTCGGTTTTACCACAAATAGTAATGTGATTTACTTGGAATTCATTCCAAAAGTCAGATAAAGTGTTAACGCGCTTTTTTAGATAAGAAGGAGATTTCCTATCGCGACCGTCCTTTTGAAGTTTTCGAGAAGCTTATCCATCGCTCCCTCTAATTCCTGCTGCTTGATGATAAGGTTCATGGTTTCCGCGGCCATGTTGCTTGCTAATAAGAGTTAAAACTGCAAATCTCTTACTTGAGCTTACGAGATAATATGAAACAAAAATCCTGCTATATTCGCTCCTCGTCGGCTGCTCCTTGATTGAATAGCTGCAACGGGCGCCTTGTTGTCTCCGCTCCCTGATGACAGCCGCTCCTTGATTAAGCCGGGCCGTTGATGATGCTGAGTGCCGGAATGAGAATCTCTTGATCTTCACCCCACTGACAATAGCTCCTTGCTTGAGCTAGCTCGTCGCACTTGATTTATATTGATAAAATGATTCGATTCCTTGCTTGAATCGAACGCGCACTAATAGTTTAATAATCCTTGATAGTCACTTGATGCTGATCCGTCCACGCACAGTCACTATTCGTTTTCACAAAAAATGACGGGCGTCTTTCTCACGCCGGAGGTCCAAAGTACGTCAAATGTTCCACGCGACGCGACGGTTTCGAAGGACCAAAAAAGATGTACGGCTTCGGGCCGTGCACTCGTGATCTTGATTGATAAATGATAAATTTGATTATGTGTAAAAGTCTTGTATTGATAAAGAACAATTGTTGTTATATATTATTATCTAATTAGGATTGATATGAGCCACACGGTGTGCTTGCTGTCCGTACGTGAACTGGTAATAATTAATGGTTGATAGGTAAAGCAGACAACCCGCGTGACCTCAATTATAACTATTGCTACGGTGGCAGTGCACCGTTCAATTAAGATATTTTTTCAAATCAAATATTTTGATCTCATTGATATAAATGAAAGGCTTTGTTAAACATTAAAGGCCTTACCACAAAAACATAAAAGACTGTTCAACACTCTATTAAAAACAAAAACGTATGGGATTTTACGTTTATATTGAAGTTAAACGCTGTTTAGTATTTTTTGTGGTAACACGGTAAACATTTTCTATGATAAGTGTGCCTTCTTAATGTATTGAGCTTTTTAGATTTCACAAAATTTCACACTTCTATACATCTGAGGAACAGTAAATTGGCGTTTTTGTAAATTATATCATAGTAATCAAAGTCAACCCACAAAAAATTAAAATTCTGAAATTAAATAAATAATAGCAGAAGTAAAATTCTTTTTTTTTGTGCTTTAATCCCCTATGAGTATCGACTTTAATAAGGATGGGCATCGAAGTAATCCCGTTTTAAATATAAAGTTGATAAGCCATAAAAACTTCTTTATCGCAGAAAGGAGATATTTTTTATTACGCATTCTCTGTATGCTGAGTCTTCACTGTCGTATTTTTTTTTATTTTTTTTTAGGTTTAAATGGCTGAGCCTGGGCTTTGAATTTTAAAATTAATAAAATCTACTACATTTCACGGTACTTGCTACGATTAAAAATACACGTTGTTTCCCCATAAAGGATATCAAAGGTAGATAAGAGAGACGAGCAGGATTGTAAGCGTTCATTGCCTTACAATGTATACTTGGGAGTATAATCTAATTGAAAGTATCTTTTTATTCCTTTATCATCCCCCGATGATCTAAAGAGGCCAGGGCGCACGGTTGGCTACCGCTCGTTCGTTATCAGAAGTGATCTTGACCATCTCAAGGGTTTCTTTGTCGCTGTAAACGTGAAAAATGATAGCACCATACTAATGGCCCATTTTCCGCCTTCTTCGGTTACAGGGATACAGGATATCTTGTGGCTAACAAGCAGGCACGGGATATTGGAAATCTGAAGCCTCCTAAATTAGGTAAGCATATGTAAGTATCCTCTGTTGGGTTTAGTGACTAATTTAAAAAAGTTCTCCTGTAATATATTAAAGTATTACTCTTTTGACAAATCGAATCACAGCGTTCCCGTGTAAAATCTACAAAATCGACATCTATGTCTAAATTAAAATTAATTCGGTCGTTAAAAATATTTAAAAATACATTCAGCTAATACTGCCTTCTATACTTACATCTTAATTCTGTAACAGTGCAATTAAACATACTAAAGAACTACCACTTACCCTACATGCCTTATCCTTGATCCCATATAATATTTAGAAGCAGGTGGAGTTTTGACTCAATACTGGTAGTGTCATGCATCTGTCGATATCTGCTGGCACCATCCCACGACGTATGTGGCCTTCATAGCGTGGGTCGTTCACTAAAACCTTGACAAATAGCACTGGATGGAAAAAGGTTGCCATGTCACGTAATAACTAAAAGCACGGATATTAAAGGTATTACTTTGGAAAAGTTAGTTACTCGTGATAAATGAGGCCAATGTGCTAATACCTATTAATTTAAAGGTCTGGGAATATACATAGAGTACAAGCGCAAGCTAGCTATCCTATCACAACAATATACATCACATGACATATTAACTTCCATTTTCAGATGTATTCTTGCTGTAAACTATATAGTTTAAAGTAAAAATTAAAGTATATACTTTAAATTTTACGAGAGCTATAGATCAGTGGCTGCTACGGATTAATGTCTTGGATTGCAATCTCACGGCTGATCCTCAGATAATTGGACATCATTGTGAAGATGGCCCGATCGACTTTATCACTGACATATTAATTTCAGAAATCGACACCTCACTTAATTAGTTGCGTCAGAACAGCTTTAGATCCATAGATAAAATGATATCTTTGATAACTTTAAGTAGAGCTTAAAATAGCCACAATATCTAGTTCTAAAAATTTAGCAATTCTCCATAATGAGAGTTTAAAATAAGACAATGATGAAATAATTATCTTATCTTTAGAAGTCTACGTCTGGGACTACGTTATTGATGTTATATTTTTAAAACAAAGTTAACAAACACTTGAGAACGTCTACAGAAATATAAAGAAAAGACAAAGAAATCTAAGACTGTGGGCGTTTCTGATCGTATAAGGCGTGCGTACTTCTAAAAAAAGGTTAAGTGCGAGTCGAACTCCCGCAGGAAGGGTTCCGTACCCGCGTATAAAGGTAGGGATGGTGTGGAGTGAATAGTTTGGATTTAACATACCAAAATTTCGTTTACAAAGTTATTGGTGCAGCTACTTTCATACTCCATGTAAGTAACCAGGTGCATTTATAAGTTTGAGTGTGGTTTGCAGATAAATAAAAAACCTTGGCAATGCCGGGTATGTAATCTTTGGCTTAATTTCTATATTTTGTTATTTTTTCATAATTTTAGACTCTTTAGTTTCGGAGAAAAGGTAGGGGGAAGGTAATTTTTCGCACTTTTTGTGATCATAACTTCTTAAGTTATCAAAACTTAAATAAAAATATATGTATATAAGTATATGAAGAGCCTTTTTTAACGATACCCATATGACTTATTACTATTTTATTGTTTGTTTGTTTTAACATTTTACCCCCTCCACTTTTTTACAGGTTATATTTTTTCATATTAGACTTGAATTTAAGTATGTTGCGGTTATCAGGATACGTATTATTGCAATTGGTTTTAAGACTATCTCTTATAGTTCCTGAGAAAAGTGATCACGCGAGTGATGCAATAAGGGTTCCTTTTTTACAGGTCATAAGTTCTGTCACACAATAAAAACTTTTGAATTTAGAACGATGGCCACAAAAAAGTTTATTGAATTCGAATTTCGAATTTTTCATGAAAATAAAAATGTGTACTTTTTAGAATTTTCCTCATATTTAAATATGGAGTGGACACTTAAAGAAGACCGTGTCGCAGTTATTGCGTTGCATCGTTGCGGTTACGCGCCAATTCAGATTTTCGACTTACTGAAAAATTTGAATATAACCAAAAGATTCTTTATCGTACCATAAAACGATACAATGAAGACTCTAGTGTAGATGACAGGTCAAGAAGTGGTCGCCCTCGCTCTGTTAGGACTCCAGCAGTGATAAAAGCTGTGAAGGCGCGAATTCAAATAAATTCCATACGTAAGCAGAAACTGTTGGCCCTTCAGATGGGGTTAAGCAGAACCACGGTGAAAAGGGTGTTAAATGAAGACTTAGGGCTTAGGGCATATCGAAGAAAAACAGGACATCGTTTGGACGCTCGTTTAATGGACCTGAGACTGAAGAGATGCCGCGCTTTGTTGAAGCGGTACGCGGGAAAAAAGCATCGGGAAATTCTTTTTTCGGATGAAAAAATTTTCACCGTGGAAGAGAGCTACAACAAACAAAATGATAAGGTGTACGCACACAGCAGTGAAGAAGCGAGCAACCGTATTCCGCGTGTCCAACGAGGTCATTTTCCATCCTCGCTCATGGTTTGGTTGGGAGTCTCTTATTGGGGCTTAACTGAGGTACATTTTTGTGAGAAAGGCGTAAAAACGAATGCAGTTGTGCATCAAAATATAGTCCTCAAGAACCTTGTGGAACCTGTTTCTCATACCATGTTTAATAACAGGCACTGGGTATTCCAACAAGATTCTGCGCCAGCTCATAGAGCGAAAAGCACACAAGACTGGCTGGCGGCGCGTGAAATCGACTTCATCCGGCACGAAGACTGGCCCTCCTCCAGTCCAGATTTGACTCCGTTAGATTACAAGATATGGCAACACTTGGAGGAAAAGGCCTGCTCAAAGCCTCATCCTGATTTGGATCCACTCAAGGCATCCTTGATTAAGGCAGCCGCCGATATTGACATGGACCTCGTTCGTGCTGCGATAGATGACTGGCCGCGCAGAATAAAGGCCTGTATTCAAAATCGCGGGGGTCATTTTGAATAAACTTTATTACCATAAGAATCTATGTTTTATTAAGTTCATTTTGCTATATAAATGTTTACATAAATAATAAACATGTCTAAATTATTTCATATTGCACATGTGACAGAACTTATGACCTGACCATGTATTTAAGTTCATCAAAAAATTAAAAACTACAAACATACAAAAACTGAACACATATTAAAAAACGCAGTACTAAACAAATAAACTGACCCAGGACATGCCCGACCCAAAGGTACCATCACACTATATGTATATGTCACCGGAAAATAATACGATCCGCAAGTTTATAAATTTCCTAGGAAATTTATAAACTTCCTTCTAGATTATATTAGGCTAGGTTAGGTTAGGTTAGGTTATGTTAGGTTAAGTTAGGTTAGGTTAGTATATTTATAAACTTGCGGAAAAAAAATAGGAAATTTATGAACTTGCGGATCATATTATTTTCCGGTGACATATACATACAATGCAAGCGACATATTTTTTTTATCACGCCATTCTCTGGATGCTGAGTCTTCACTGTGGTGTTTTTTTATTATTATTTTTTAAATTTAAATAGGCTGTGTACCGGGCATTTGAATTTAAAAATTTATCAAAGATACCCCATTTCACGGTAGTTGCTACGATTAAAAATACACGTTGTTTCCCCATACAGGATAACAAAGGTAGATAAGAGAGTCGAGTAGGATTGTAAGCGTTCATTGCCTTACAATGTATACTTGGGAGTATAATCTAATTGAAATTTTCTTTTTATTCCTTTATCATCCCCCGATGATCTAAAGAGGCCAGAGCGTGCGGTTGGCTACCGCCCGTTCGATATCAGAAGTGATCTTGGCCATCTCAAGGGTTTCTTTGTCGCTGTAAACGTGGAAAATGATAGCACCATACTAATGGCCCATTTTCCGCCTTCTTCGGTTACAGGGATACAGGATATCTTGTCTCTAACAAGCAGGCAAGGGATATTGGAAATCTGAAGCCTCCTACATTAGGTAAGCATATGTAATTATCCTCTGTTGGGTTTAGTGACTAACTTAAAAATGCTAGCCTTGTTCTTCTGAAATAGGTAAAGTATTTTTTTTAACAAATCGAATTACAGTGTTCTACAAAATGGGACATCTATGTTTAAATTAATATGAATTCGGTCGTTAAAAATATTTAAAAATACATTCAGCTAATACTGCCTTCTATACTTACATCTTAATTCTGTAACAGTGCAATTAAACATACTAAAGAACTACCACTTACCCTACATGCCTTATCCTTGATCCCATATAATATTTAGAAGCAGGTGGAGTTTTGACTCAATACTGGTAGTGTCATGCATCTGTCGATATCTGCTGGCACCATCCCACGACGTATGTGGCCTTCATAGCGTGGGTCGTTCACTAAAACCTTGACAAATAGCACTGGATGGAAAAAGGTTGCCATGTCACGTAATAACTAAAAGCACGGATATTAAAGGTATTACTTTGGAAAAGTTAGTTACTCGTGATAAATCGGTTAGCAACCGATGAGGCCAATGTGCTAATACCTATTAATTTAAAGGTCTAGGAATATACATAGAATACAAGCGCAAGCTAACTATCCTATCACAACAATGACATATTAACTTCCATTTTCAGATGTTTTCTTGCTGTAGACTATATACTTTAAATTTTACGAGAGCTATAGATCAGTGGCTGCTACGGATTAATGTCTGGGATTGCAATCTCACGGCTGATCCTAACAGATAATTGGACATCATTGTGAAGATGGCCCGATCGACTTTATCACTGACATATTAATTTCAGAAATCGACACCTCACTTAATTAGTTGCGTCAGAACAGCTTTAGATCCATAGATAAAATGATATCTTTGATAACTTTAAGTAGACGTTAAAATAGCCACAATATCTAGTTCTAAAAATGTAGCAATTCTCCATAAAGAGAGTTTAAAATAAGACAATGATGAAATAATTATCTTATCTTTAGAAGTCTGCGTCTGGGACGTTATTGATGTTATATTTTTAAAACAAAGTAAACAAACACTTGAGAACGTCTAGAGAAATTTAAAGAAAAGACTAAGAAATCTAAGACTGTGGGCGATTTTGATCGTATATAGTGAGTAGGAGGCTTTTTTATTTTCATAATCATAATTGTTTATTGCATATAATATAATATTTGAGCATTTACATTAAAAGAAAACAAGTACAAAGGCGTGGGTACTTCTAAAAACAGGTTAAGTGCGAGTCGACCTCACGCACGAACGGTTCCGTAGATACAAACCAAAGCATGAAAGGATAAAAGTCATAAAAGAGTAGGCAGTGCACAATAACAGTATTAAACAAAAGTAAATAAGTACCGATGTAGCATAGGTACTAGCAAAGACAAGGGATATTGGAAGACAAATCAAGAAACGATGTGCAATTGTGCACTTTTTTCCCTTTCTTATCGGCTACTGCATCCTTTTTGATATTGTTTAAATAAATATAATAATTTATGGCTTGTGTTTAAGCGATTACCAAAAACGCACCTATTTTACTACCAACCAATTCGAAATGACTGCCAGAATGGATAAATGTCCACCAAATTGTGTTTGGATAAATGATCACCAAACTTCTTTTTATGTTTAGTGTACTTAATTTTATGTTTTAAGTATTTTTTGTTGTTCTTACATGTTCAACCTAACACGAAGGATAAAGGGGGCTTCGCTTCGCTCACCCCCTTTACCCTTCACCTAAGCTACCGCAGTATTTTGCCCTGACATTTTTTGCAACTTTTGGTGTTAATTTATCCATTTTGGGTAGGAAAAAAATATTTTGGTGATCATTATATATGCTGCCATAATTTATTCAATCAAAATTACATGAAATAAAATAAATAATCAGCAAAGTGCATCGTCAATTAAAATAACCCAAATATTTAAGACACACACAAAAACTGAACACACATTAAAAAACGCAATACTAAACAAATAAACTGCCCCAGGACATGCCCGACCCAGAGGTACCCATCACACTATATGTATATACACAATGAAAATGAGGCAGAAATTTCAATGATGAAAAACATTTTCATTCCAAGTTCGAGCAAGATTAATTTCACTTTATTTCGATAAAAATATGACAGAAGTTCCAATGACAATCAAAAAATTACATCATCTTTCCCATGGGAATCATCAAGTGACAGGAGCATAGCAATAGTTTTCGGTAAAATGTACTGCAGAGAATAGCGTACTTCATGGATGGGCACCACCCACTTATAATAGTGATGTGCCATTCGTAATGAATGACCACAGACAATAAAACCGGTAAAGAATCATCATCACTTGAGTTCTCAGTAACATTAATTACTAATTCCTACACAGATAAATTGACAAATGCAACATCCCGATCCCAATCGGACATTGTAACGTTTTTTGTTTTTTCCCCTACACTCGTCCAATTTTCAGGAGTCACATTTTCACACGCTTTTATCAGTAAATCCAGCATTTTTTGTGGTGAAAGGAGGACGTGTACTGTTCCTCGTAGCATATCCTTTAACTTGTGCCCAGATGAGTTCTATTGCATTATATTGGCAGTGGTATGTCTGCTCTACAGCTATTTCGTCTATTACGTATCGTTTTCGCTGCTTCTTTGTTTTTAATGTTTTTAGTAACTCTCTGGGGGGTCAATTGTCAATTGTCAATTGTAAGACGGGCTGGTTTCCGCAACTCGACGACGAAAGCGCCTATTTTGCGTGTGGGTGGGAATGCGATATCATTCGAGCCAACCCAACTCCTCCAGGAACGCCAGCAGGCCCTTTACGTTACCGACTATCCCTGGAAGGTCCCTCGATTGACCGAGGTGTTTAGCCCTGTAGTCCGCTACTCCTGTGCACTCCATGAGGACGTGAGCAGCCGTTTCTTCTGCCTCGCTGCAGGCTCTGCAAAGGGGGCTGTCGGTAACACCTAGGACATATAGATGTTTATTAAAGAAACCATGGCCAGTAAGTGCTGCAGTCACCAGTCGCATGCGCGGCCTACTAAGTCGAAGCAAGGTCTTAGCCAGCCTAGCGCTAGGGGACGGCAAGGCCAGCTTAGCCTGCCTGCGCTCCTCATGGTTTGTCCAAAGAGTGGCATGATCATTCCTGGTCGACTCTCTCAGAAATGTGCGTACCATCTTGAAGGGAAGAGGGATGATAGGTTCTGGACCGTACGCTGTCAAGCTAGATCCTTTACGCGCCAACTCATCTGCTGCATCGTTACCTCTTGACCCGCTGTGTCCTTTTATCCATTGAAGGATTACGCGGTTATGTTGACATACCTCCATTAGTCGTTTGTGACACTCGTAGATTAGCCCTAAGTTAATAGTGTTGCTATTTAGGGCTTGTAAGACGGCCATGCTATCCGAGAGTATTCGAATGGAGGAATCTCTTACCTTTCTCGATGCTATGGCATTAGCGGCCGAGATGATGCCCATGCATTCAGCTTGAAAGACAGTATTATGGGCACCCAGTGGAATGGCTATCTTGATGTTTAGGTCCTCCGAGAAGGTGCCTGAACCAGTGCCTGCTTCAGTTTTTGAACCATCGGTAAAAATTCTGAGCTCTTTAACGTCGAGCCCCTCAACCCGATGGTCTTCATGTAACTGTATATTGTATTTTTTGTCAAAAACAAATTGTTTAGGGATTCTGTCACTGCAAGCCATAGAGATGGGAAATTTTTTGTAAACTTCCCCTAGGATGGCGGTGTGTGAGGTCCTGTTTTTCCTCCAAAGTCCTAAGGTGTTGAGTCTCACCGCAGATGACGCGGCCTCCTGCTTAATATACAGCTGGAGTGGCGGAAGACACAGCATGGCCTCCATTGCTGCTGTTGGAGTAGTTCTCATACTGCCTGTGATAGCCATGCAGGCCAGCCTTTGGAAGCTTTGGAGTTTGTTTACCATTGTGGTTAGTTTGGTCCTGGTCCACCACACCACAGCTCCGTAGCAGACAAGAGGACGGATCACCGTCACGTACAGCCAAAGAATGATGTTGAGAGAAAGTCCCCACTTTTTACCCACCATTCTCCGACACTGCCAGAGAGCAATACTCGCCTTCTTTAGTTTGTTGTCAATGTGGCTACTCCAGTTGAGCTTGCTGTCCAAGGTTATGCCCAGGTACTTCACCTCAGTTGCTAGCTGGAGTTCCGTTCCAAAGAGCTTAGGTAGGGTATACCTACCAAGAGCCCTATTGTTAGTGAACATGACCATTTCCGTTTTTGTTGGGTTAACCGCCAGGTCATATTCTAGACACCAGCGCTCCACGATGCGAAGAGCTGTTTGTTTAAGGTTGCACACTGTGCTCGCAAATTTACCTGTGATGAGGATTACCAAATCGTTGGCGTATCCTACGGTGTAGTATCCATTAGCGTTAAGCTTGGTAATCAGGTCGTTAATTACCAGATTCCACAGAAACGGGGAGAGCACTCCTCCCTGCGGGCATCCCCGCACTACCTCCGCCGACAGGGACTCACCATCTAGACGCACGATACGTTTATTAAGCATGTTTGTGACCCAGTTGTTTACAGCTGTTGACACTCTATGCCTTGTTAGAGATGCACTTATACTGCTATGCTGCGTCTTGTCAAAGGCACCTTCTATATCAATAAAAGTCCCAAGACAGATGCATTTGTTTTGAATCGCCTCTTCAATTGTGGATACAACTACATGGAGAGCCGATTCAGTAGACTTACCCAAACTATATGCATGCTGATTCTTGTGTAAGGGTATATGTTTTAAAGCTCCATCTCTCAGGTGCCTCTCGCACAAACGTTCGAGAGTCTTAAGCAAGAACGAGGTGAGACTAATCGGCCTGAAAGATTTAGCGTTAGTGTAGTCGCTCCTTCCTGGCTTCGGTATGAAAATTACGTTTACTACTCTCCACCTTTTGGGAACATATCCGAATCTAAGACATGCTTTCATGATTCGGACCATTATATTGATGACGGGTTCCCCACCCCACTGTAGAAGTGCTGGGAAGATTCCATCTGGTCCTGCTGATTTAAAAGGTTTAAAGCTATTAATGGCCCATCTCACCTTGTCAGCAGTGATAATATTATTAGTTATGTCTAAGTGGTCGACAGCTTCATGGTGAACCTCTTCCGGCCACACAATCTCTTGAATAGTTCTACTTCCGGGGAAGTGAGTTTCCAACAAGAGACTGTGTGTTTCTGTGGTGGAAGAGGTATATGTTCCATCGGGTTTTTTAAGCGACCCTAGCCTGGAGGTGCCTTGTTGAGCTAGTATTTGCCTTACCCGATTTGCTTGATCAACGGTTTCAATGTCGCTGCAGATTTTGCTCCATGAGTTGCTGCTTTTGAACCGTAGTCGTTTCTTGTACTTGGATTTGGCATCTTTGTAGTTGTCCCAATCCTCATCAGCACTGGTGTTCATCGCCCTGATTAGCAGTGTTCTGATCTTAGCACGCATCCTTTCTAGATCAGGACCCCACCAAGGCTGCCCCTTGATGTTGGTAGGCGCTGGTGTGCTAAGCGGGCAAGTTGAATGGTAGCAGTCTATTGAAGTATTAGTAAAATCTGTTACCTGTTGTTCGATTTGTTCAGGTCCCTCCGGATCTGGTAGAGTCTCAGCCCAAGCAAGTCTTTCACCTAGGATAGCTCTGTACCTGGTTCTGTCAGTCTTGCGTGGGTTTCTCTTAGGGACAGTTGGGGAGAACGCTGCGTTGACCTCGAAGCGTATCCATCGATGATCAGAGCATGACGCCTCGTTGGACACATGCCAGCCCCCAACGTCGTCGGATATGTCCGCCGTTGCCAGGGTAATATCAACGATAGTTCTACTCCGCTTGGTAACAAAAGTTGGTTCAGAACCTATGTTAAGCACATTAAGGTTTGTAGTAAATAGGTATTCAACAAGTGTCTTACCTCTGCTGTTCATATCCGGCATGCCCCACGGTGGATGATGCGCGTTCGAGTCGGCCCCAACGATGAGCTGGAGGCCCGACTTCTCGCAGTGGTCCACCAGCCGGCACAGGTCGTGTGGAGACGGGTTGTCCTCCGCAGGCATGTAGGCGGAGGCCACCACGAGTTCGCGGCACCTAGCTGTGTCGGGCAGTTGCAGCCTTATGGCACACAGGTCCCTGGAACAGAACTCTGTTAATGGCTGTGCTGGGATGTTGTTAGTAGTTATGATGCACGTTCTAAGGTTATCGTGATCAGTTGTAACGAAAAGCTTACCTCTCAATTGGCGAGCCCTCGAATGCTACCGCGGTTGATCCACGGCTCCTGGATCAGAGCCACGGCAGTGCTGTTTGCCCCCAACCAGCGTCTTAACTGGGCCGTTGCAGTTTGGCTGTGTTAGAGGTTGGCTTGGAGGACTTTACAATCGCGGGAGAGGGACGCCATTTTTGGTCAACCCCTCCTCCACCTCCAAGACGAGTTCCTCCTCCAGCCGCATGCACAGCTCCTCGCCCTCAGAGGGCACCACGGCTGGTTCTAGCTCATCGCCTTCACCAAGCAGCATGGCCTCCCAGTGCGCGTGCCCATCCTGCGGTTGAGCAGCGGAACTTTCCCCGACTACATCGGGACCTGTTTGCTGCCGCTCTGGAGTGGAACTCTGGGGCATTGATGAGACCCCAGTGAGCTGGTCTGCGCTACCACCGGTGGTTCCTTAACAAATTTCCCACCGGGTCCCTGAAATTTAAGGTAGACCGAACCACTACCAAAAAGGAGCTGTCTGCCCCTTCCCAGCAGGGTCGGCACCACATCTTCAGGGACGTCTGTAATGAGAAACAGGTTGTCCTGCTGCTCATCCACTTTCTGGAGGAGCCATCGGTCAACCTGTGCCCACTTGTTCATAAAGTGGAGGACTACGCCGACGTCGGGCGCAGACTTCCACTTGCCCCGTTCATTGGGTATGAGCACCCCACATCGAACCCTGCGGACCATCTCCGATTGGCGTTTCACCACCAACTGTACGATGGATGGTGTAGACACGCCGGAGACACACTCCCGCAGCCAGTTCAGGGAGTACTCGTCCTCCACGAACAGTTTAAAGTGGCCGTCCTCGTAACGAGGCTTGCCACCGAATTTGGGGTTTTCCTTGCTCGGATCCGCCAACGCTTCCCTCAAGATTTTGTCATCAATCTCGTTGAGGATGAGCGTTGACAGATCCTGTGAAATATGACCAGTAGCGACGTCAGTTACGGCGATGTACTGGTCAGACTTCACCTTCTGAGCATAGGTGACCCCAGCTCTGCGCGCTTCCGTGCACTGCTTTTTAGGCTCCACTCGAGGAGAATTACTATCCTCTACTCGAGCCCTCTTAGCAGCCGCGCGCTCGTTTTTGCCGGATCTCTTGGCAGATTTCAACTTCTTGTTAGAAGTTGGACCACCAGAGAACGCTACGGTAGGTTTAGCCCCGTTTGAGTCTAGGGTTGCCCCTTTGACACCACGGGAGCCGGTCAAAGGGGCAACTCTCTGGGGGGTATGCAGTTAGCCTTCCCGAAGAGTGTATTCTGTGGCACTCGGGCACCTCCCGTGAGTAGGAGAGGCCAGAAACCTCTGTGAAACCAATTGCTGCAAACAGGAAACGTACAAAACTAGAGCGCAGAAACCCGGACATGACAACACCAAACAACGAAAGGTCCTTATCAGGGCCAATATTAAGCAGGCTTCGTTCAACATCGAATGCATATTGCCCAAATTGCCCGACAAAGAACAGATCCTTGCAAAACTGTCGAAAAATATTGAATATGACGTCCTCTGCATCCAGAAAACACACAGAGGACCGGAAAATAATCGACTTCGGGTGGAGGGCATGACCCTCATTGGTGAAATCTCGCACAGACATCACGGCAGTGCGGTGCTTGTGAGGTAGGACATCAGTGTCCAGGGAGTGCATGTGAACAATGCTGTCGGAACGGAAGTCATCACGGTAAGACTGTCCAGCTGTTTAGTAACATCAGTCAAAGTTCTTTATTACTGTAGATATTTAACTACATATACTTAGCAAACGTCATTTTTTGCCTCTTCTCTACATTGGACCATAGTAGAAGAAGGGCGTAGAAACTCCCACAGACTGATTTTTGGATCTCTTTTAAAAATTTATTGTGCTTAAGCAATAAAATATTACAATATTTATTATTATTATTAATAAGCAGGAATAAATAATTACAAAATTATTAACAACTAAACTCTGTTTTTTTATTCCGTAGAATTCTGACATTTCAGATATCATAAGGTTCTTTATGAGGACAATTATTATTTTATTCATTTTGATTAGTGTAAAGTGCAGGTGTTAAGTGTGGCTGTGAAGTGTAAAATGCTCGCAACGTCTGAACAGCCAGTGTTAAGTGTGAGTGATTACTAATCAGTAATCAGCGCAGTGAGGCAAATAGAATTATATTCAATTTTTTTGCGAGTAGTCACGTCCCCGGCGCCCCATCCTCGCCTTCAGCCTTCACTCGCTGTTTAGTTAACAGCGACGGGACAGCATATTCGACACAATAACCAGTTTCTACTAAACATCAGAGATGCTTCACACAGTAGGGCGCAAAACTGCCAATTTCTTACGAAGAATACTGTGGGAAAGTGCCTTGTGTATTTTATTTTTTTTTTTTTTTGTTTCTGGACACACGGTGAAAATCCTCATGGACGCCAGGGAAGGGAGGCCCTGGCAGTGTCGGACTCTTACCGACTAAAAACACCGTATGCCCACTTTCTTTTTTTTCCACCTCGTGGTTGAGGTGCCTTTATACATCATTTATTTATATATATATATTTTTTTTTTTTTTTTTTGGCTTTAAACTTAGTATTAACAAAATTAACTTAATCCTAAAATATTTACATTTTTGACGTTAAGTTGCGTCTATTTAATTTACTCATTAACATAATACAATGACATTGACATTAGCAATAACATAAATATCATTTCAATAAATAAATACTCAAAATAATTAATTCACAATTCATTCAATAATTAATTAATAATTACTTGGATCGGTGCCCGGATAGAACCTATTTATTTCTTATATTGCATAACCGCACGATCTCCCTCATGAATGCCGCCAGGACTGGGCGCGTTGTTTTGTCCTGTAGGAGGTTTGGTAGGTTCGACTTAGTTATTTGGCCGCCCATGACCATCTCGGCCTCGAACCTTCTCCTCCCATACAACGGACACTCTATGAAAATGTGCAGCGGGTCCTCATCCGCATCACCACAGGGGCATGTGGGACTGTCCTTCAGTTTGAACCTATGTAGGTACTGAAGGAACCCGCCATGCCCCGAGAGCGCTTGGGTGAGGAAATTGTCGAGCTGCACATGGAGCATCGTGCGGTGTGCTTGGGCGACATCTGGGAGGAACGCTTTTGTGACTGAAGCGGTGTCTCCGGATTCGTACCGGCTCTGCCATTCGGCAATGGACTCCTGCCGTATCGTTCTTTTAGCGAACGATACTGGGTACCGGTCGTAGTCGGCACGCGTTTTATTGTGGGCCGCACGTTTTGCGAGCTCGTCTGCTCGCTCGTTGCCGGGCGTCCCCACGTGCGCCCGTACCCAGAACAGCCGCAGCTCACCACCCACTGCCCTCAACTCTGTGGCAGCGCGACGCGTTGCAAGCGCCAGCGGGTGGGTCACTCGACCGCTCGACAGGAGTTCCAGAGACGACCGCGAGTCACTGAATATGTTAATGACGGACTCTTTGCGATCTCGAGCCCGTTCCACTGCCATTTTGATTGCGTACATTTCCGCCTGGAAAACTGTACAGAATGGTTCCAGGCGGAATGTTCTAAAGGCCGCTTCCACCCCATCCTTCCACCAGGTGAAAGCGGCCCCCACCCCGCCCCCAATCTTACTGCCGTCAGTGTAGACTTGGGGGCCGACGATGTTAAGGTGGTCGACAGTGGTGGGCGCAAAATCTTCCAGGCACTCGAATGTCAGTGGTTCGTCTCGCGCTGGATGTGGTGCCTCCGCAAAGGGAGCGCGTTCCTCTATTTTCCTATCTGACGGGATGTCGCCCATTGGCCCGCCCCTCTTTGCCTTGTAAAGTTTAACTTGTTCTTTAATTCTGATATCAAGGGGGAGCAGGCCAGCCAGTACCAGTGCTGCATTTAGGGAAATGGTCCTATAACCCTTCACTATCTTCTGGAGGAACCCCCGCTGCACAGAATTGAGCACTTTTTGCGTCATTTGTTTGTCAGCGGCGGTTCCCCAGACACTTGCCGCGTAAAGGATTACAGGCTCCACTACCGCGACGTAGATTGTCCTGACCACCTCCGGATTCAGCCCCCACGTGGTTTTTGCAGCGCAGGCAAGCTGTCTATATATGTTGGTCGCCTTTTTGCATACGGCTACCACGTGGGAGCCGAACGTAAGTTTACGGTCGATGATGACTCCCAGAAGCTTTATCTCCTCCACCAGTGCAATCGGTACGCCGCCCATCTGGATGTGGGGGTCGTCATACTTGAGCTTTTTTGTGACGACCATTGCACTGGTTTTATGGGGGGCGAATTTAAGTTTGTTTCTAACCCCCCAGGAGAAGACTGCCGCCAGGACTCTGTTAGCTTCAGCCTCCAGGGCCACCACCGACTTTCCGGAGAATATCAGGACCACGTCATCTGCAAAGGCCTGGCTATAGACTTGGAGGTTGTCCATCTCATTGAGGAGGGGATTGAGCACCACATTCCACAGGGTGGGTCCAGCTATGGAACCCTGGACACAACCCTTTGTGGTGCTTTTTTCCGCCTCCCCTCCAGCATACTTGATTTTCACCCTCCTTTCCCTAAAATAGTCTTCTATAATGTTATATAAGTTATCCGGGCACCCCAATTCCAATAGTTGTAGTTTAATAGCCGGCCACCAGGCGTTGTCGAACGCCCCCTCGATATCGAGAGACACAACTATAACAATATTCTTTCGTTTGACTTCCGTTGTTATGTGTGTCACCGCATCATAGAGGGCGTCTTCAGTGGATCTTTGTGGCATGAAGCCATACTGCCTAGGATTCAATTTGGGCAGTATATGGTACTGGAGTCGCTTTACTACCATTTTCTCCAGCACTTTGCCCAAGACAGAGAGGAGGCCAATCGGTCGGTATGATTTGGGCTGCGCATAATCATCCTTCCCGGGCTTTCTCAAGACGCAAATGGCCGCCTCTTTCCATGGCCTCGGGAAGCATCCCAGGCTCAGGCATTTGTTCGCCAGAGCCAGGAATACATCCCGGTGCCTCTCGATGGCGGTCACACAAATGTCTGCTGAGAAACCATCTGGGCCCGGGGCCTTTTTTGGGCAAAAGGAACGCACAGCCTTCATCATTTCTGCCTCCTCAAATGGTGGGTCTTGGGCGGCTTCATGATCGCCAGGTGACCGGTCAATAGTTGCCTGCCTTACGAGGAGGTGGTCCTGGTTGTCTGAGGCGTCGTCATCATCCGGGAAGAAAGTGGCCGCCAGGGCTGCAGCCGAGCCTTCGGGGTCTAGGCAGGTCCCGCTCCTGTCTTTGAGCAGCACGTCATCGGGCCTTCGCGTTGTTTTGCGAAGGACCCGATATATACCATCCCAGAGGCTCTCGCGGTCTTGGGCGGCACAGAAGGACTTCCAGCTAGTGATCATCGCTTCTTTGACCGCCCTGCCGTATCTTCCGCGAGCCTCCAGGTACTGGTCTACGACGTGTGCTCTTCGGTGAGGAGCGGCGTTTCTAATGTGACCCCTTTTTCGACTCACTTCTATTTTGAGTGAGTCTAGCTCAGCCGTCCACCATGGGAACTTCTTTCCCTTTGCTGGAGAAATTTTTGGTATCGACGCCTCGCATGCCTTGGTAATGCTAAGTTCGAGTTTATCAACCAGGTTTCCAACCTCCTCTGCAGTTTGACATTCTGCGATGGAGGATGCGGAGATAAAATGTTCCGACAGTGCACCTGCAAGGACCTCACCAAAGTGCCCCCAATCTCCTTTCTTTGTGTTATACAGGCGGGTGCCCACAGACCTTGGAGGATCCGGCGCATGCCCCAGGAACAGACCGAACGCCACCGCGTTGTGGTCGGAAGAGGTCCAACCACGTTCCACCTCCCAGTTGAATATTTTATCGACTAGGGATGGACTGCATACGGTGACGTCGACTCTGCTCCTGCACCACCGACCGTCGCGAAGGACTTCGAAAGTTGGTATGTCGCCAATGTTGAGCACGTGGAAGTTCATATCATCGAAGAAGGAGCTACAAGCCTCTCCTCGGGCATTTTCTGTCACACTTCCCCACCAGGGGCTCCAGGCATTAAAGTCCCCTCCGACGATGACATTCCTCGTGCCCAAACGCTCACATATAGCCCGAACCACGCGAAGGTCTTCCTCTATGTCCTCGCTGCTACCCTCCAAGTAAACGGACACCACACCTATTTCTGTATTGCCTATCTTGAACCTTGCCGCAGCCACCGTTTCGGTCATGATGTCCTGGTTCTCAACAACTTGTATCCTACTGTCGAGAACCAGGATGGCTGCCTTGACGGGCTTAGTTCTGGCTCCGGTTTTTTGTAAGACCCGGGAGCCCCTTGGGTACGTTAGTTCGCCCTTGCTTCCCACGTAGGGTTCCTGCAGCAGGGCGAATGCTACCTTTCGTTTTTGGGACTCCACGAGTAACTCCGCCGTGGCCAACTCTGCTCTCTGGAGATTGGCTTGCACCACGGCGAGTTTGACCGAAGCCATGTTTCTCATTTGGCTGCCCTCAGCAGTACGTCACCCTGGATCTCGCGATACTGTCCCACTTCTGGCGGACGGGACAGTTACTACTGAAGGCATTGTGGCAAGGCTCGTTTTTAGTGCACGCACAGTTTATACATTTGGGGGCTTCTTCACGCTTTTTACAATCTTTAATGTGGTGAGGCCCGGCACAGTGTGAGCAGCTATCGGTGTGCTCGTCACAATGTCTCCGCGTATGGCCGTATCCTAAACACCGCAGGCACTGCACCAGCGGTGAGTGGTCGAGCACTCGGAGCCGCTGGATGTTAATATGGACGTGCCCCGCGTGAGTCAGTCGCAGCCACAGTGGTCCTGATACCTCCAGGACGACATGTCGTTGTAGCGGGTTTCTTGTGTATTAAAAAACTGCAAAGGCAAGTAATGCATCGGTACTGATTCGCGGCTGTGCGCATTGTATTTCAATGAAAGGAATTATTTAGGATTGAGTAATCAAAAAGGCGGTAAATAGATTTACGATCAGATACTGTTCATCATAATTTGATGAGATTTGCTTATGTTATGAAGTGGTGTATCAGCGTTGATATCTCGGTATGTATTTGAGGGTACTATACATCAGGATGGTCTTCTGGAATATCTTAATACCCTCCAATCTTGAACGGAAACCACATTGTTGTAAATGAATTTCATAAATTTGAGGAAAATACGAAACATTACCTCGAATTCTTAACATGTTTACCTTTCTATCAGATGAGCTTTTTTCCAGCTACTGATGCATTTCTTCGAAGCTCAGTTTAAAGTTCCCGCACACTCATCAGCAAATAGATTTTGTGGTTTTATATCGCAATTAAAAGCACAAAATCGAAACCCGATACTTGATACAAACGTAAACAAGTTACTACCGTTGACGTGAGAGTAATATTTGTTCTGTGGCTATCGACGTTTAGCTATCAGTGTTGCGCTCCATTGGACACTACTTTATACTTAACACTTCACAGCCCCACAGCGAATAATTTAAAAGTATGCACTCAAAAGACCTGCTTTGTCAGATGGATGCAGAATTATTTAACATTTGGAACGTGATTCTACGCTACGAAGTATATGGCGAACAAATTATATTGATAGATTTCAGCAAAGATATACCAATGCGCTCATGTGTTCTCGGTGTTTGCTGCTATTTGTTATTATTATCTTGTTAAATTTGTTAAGTTTCTGTTATTCTGTTAAGTTTTTTCTTGTTGACTTTTCGTGTTGTGATTGTACGTTGATTTTTATAAACGTTATGGAGCCACAGCCTGGCCCTTCCCGGGAAGCAGCCCCATCTGACAGAGCACAAGAGACAGACATTCTGTCTCCAAGAAAGAAGCATCCTCGTGGTGTATCAATCAAATCGTCATCCTCGACAATTTGATTGATACAGTCGCAGACACTTTAATAATTCATGTCAGCGATGATGATGATGATGAAGAAAGTGATATTAGTATTAATGATAATTAGAGATTTTAATAAAAATATGTTTTCTTTACTTGTAGTTTTTTACTGTTTGTGATGAAAAGGGACGTAATTATCACTCGCCGTAAATCCCCTTTTAATTACGAGCGCCGCACTTAAAAAATGGATACATTCACTCAGATGTTCAGACTCGTATTGAAATTGAAAAATGTGCCCAGCCAAAAAGTTTTGTAATCTTTGACATGTCAAAAAATGATAGCTGTCAGAATTCTACGGGATAAAACATCAGAGTTTAGGTCTGTATTGAGCTAGATCAACCCCATACAGTCTCGTCATTTAAGTAATCTTTAACATTGTAACATCCCTTTTTCGACAAAGTCGTTTTAACATGCTTTTTAAATCGCTCAAATGACAATTTTAAAATCTCCAGAGGTATCTTATTGTAGTAGAAAATGCACTGACCCTTGAAAGAATTGCTAACCTTCGCGAGTCTAAACTGTCAGTCTAGTCAGTGATTATTTCTTAGGTAAACATTATAGCTATCGCCAAGTTTGGAAAATGTTGTAAGGTTCTTGCGTACATACATTATGTTTTCGAAAATAAATTGACTAGCTACAGTTAGTATGTCAATTTCTTTAAAAAGCTGTCTTAAGGAGTCTATGCTTTTTAAATTGTAAACAAGATACCATAGGACATGACACTATGAAAGTAACTAAAATATACTAGCCTAGATGTAGCCACTTCCGTGTTTTGTCTGATGTTCCTAACAGCGTAAGCCGTAGAACTTTATTTACCAGCTAATTTATCTATGTGGGGTCCCAACTGCAATTTGCTATCAATAGTTATTCCCAGAAACTTAGTATCATTTACTAATTCTAACGTTTTGCTGTCTAGCCCTAAACTGGTCTCAACTTGCCTGACATTTAGAAGTAAGAATTTGATACACTTGGTTTTACCAGCGTTTTACAATAAATTATTAACTTTGAACCAATTCAAGTTTAAAGACAATACACCATTAAAATCATCAAAACCTTCTTTTTGTCTTTCAATTTTGAAGACCATTAAAGTATCATCAGCAAACAATACTATGTCAGTCAATTTCTCCACCATGAAAGGCAGATCGTTAATATACACCAGGATCAAGTAAAAACCTAATATGGAACCTTGTGGAACGCCTTGTGGAACATTTTTACACCCGATTCATCAGAATTAAGGCCGTTGACATCTGCCTTTTTAATTCTATTGTTCAGGTATGATCTTAATAGATCCAACGCATTATTTCTAACTTCATAATGATTTAATTTCATTAATAGCGTATTATGATGAACAGAATCAAATGCCTTCGACAGATCCCAAAAATCCGATTGCATCCTGTGCGGCTGCCCATGCAGAATAAATATGAGATATAACCTGCATCCGTAGTCAATTTACCCCTAGTGAAACCGTATTGTTTAGTTTTACCGTACCTTTTAATTTTATTACGTCGCATTGAAGTCAAACTTATATAAACTTAGATATAAATTAAAATTAACTTTACCTACTCAAAATCAAAAGATGTATGGATTGCTATCCACATGCTTAACATAATGTTACCCAGATATGGAAGAGCGGGGCTTCCTGGTACAGGTATTTTTTACTTAAAAGGAAGCCCTAATCAACTTGTAATCTAAAATTAAGTTTGTTGGTGAATAAAGCTTTTTGTATTTTGTATTTTTTGTATTGTTTGGCGTGGAGTTGTTTTGTATGGTTGAAGTGTGAGAGCATTGGATTGAGTATAATCTTTTCGAATATTTTACTTAGTGCTCGAAGATCAGATATTTGTCTAAAATTTGAAGGATAACCATGAACAGAGGTATCAGTTTACCTCATGTTTCATTAGGTCTAAGAAAGCTCCATCGTCAACACTTTTATTGAATATATAAGTCAAGGGCTATAACAAGAATGACTGAACTGAATGACTGACTGATAACCTCACAGGTCTTCAGTATTTTTTAAGTTAAGTTATCTAAGCGTTTTGAGGAGGGAATAGGACCGCACCCGAGGCTACACGTCAAAAACAGCTGTGCTGTATTACATTACCGTATGCTCCATACACATATTTAATAATTGGCCCATATTTTTTCCAAGTTCATCGCTGTACATAATTGTTTTTATACCTGGATATGAAGCCATAATCAGTTACTGATTACATTAGATGATCATATATAAAGTGTCTGACTTGTAAACTGTGCCGGTCGGCTATGTTAGTCATATTTTCACGTAATGTTAAGATAAGTTGACGACCGTCACAGATAAGGTATAGTTATATTCATCACGCACTATGTCTTATGCACGTCATTAATAACGTGTACCAACCTAGTATATAAGCTAGGATTCCCTATAATAAAGTAGTCTAGTATAGTCTGGTATTTGCGCGCATCTCAAGCCTTTTACTTTACTCCCAAAGATGTCGCTCTCCTTATAATTGCCTCTGGCAAAGTGGTGACCCGACTTCTGAACATCAGCAACCTTCGGTAATAGCAGCATGGAACCAGCCGCGAAGAAAACTCCGTGTGCTGCCACCTTAGAAGTGCAAGCAAGAAGCACTTCGTCCAAGATCGCCGAGCCCCGACTTCGGCAACCAAGACGACATCAAGCAAGCCATGACCGGACCAGATTTGAAAACGGACCAGAAGCCAAATAATTTCAACTGAAGATTTCCCGCATCGAACTCAAGACACCGCAAGAACAATTACCCGATAGTCAGCCGACTAAGCCAGCCCTTAGAAGAGTATTGAAACATCATCGATATACCTAATTCGACGAATATTGAAATCATCCAGGAAGAATATCGTACGAAGAATAATCAAATCAATGAAGAGAGAGAGAGAGATATATATTTATATATAAACGATTGGTGTACAAGATGTGCTCTATGTAGCCAAATCCCAAGGTTTTTAGGCACACAAATTTCATCAATCGACAACTTAATATTCACTCAAGAGTGAAGAGCACGCACGTACACATGACGTACGAGATCATTGACTGCCTACAGCCAAGGTTACAGATTTAATGCTGACGCTGATTCAGCACAATCATCCTTGTGTAGGTACGTTCGCAATTATAAACAAACAGTGATTACAACTTCAACGACGTGCGATGTAAATTGACTCATCGATTCCTGAAAAAACATGGGCGGCTGCAGCATCAGATGACTCTCCTGCGGATCTTTTCCAGTTATAGGTTAGGTTAGTTTACTAACCGCGAAGCCCCATTTTCCTAGTGTTTTTCTGTTTTCCAGTTTTTAATTTATTTTATGTAGTGTGCGGCCAGATACAAGACTTGCCTGCAGGTAAATATTAAGTAATTCTTTAAACTTATGTAGAATTCACATAACCGTAGTTCCTTTATATTCCTGATTAAGTTGAAGTATGCGCTATTACTATCTAGTTTTATTTAACAATAACTTTCCTTGTATATAAAAATAGATTAAGTTAAAGTATGCACAATTAAGATCTGGTTTTATGTTTATTAAAATACTACTAGTTATTATTGCAGTTGATATAAGTTTGATTATGGTATCTAACTTAGATTTTTTCCATTGTTATAAGTACATTCATTTATTTTTTCCCTAAAGGGGGGAGTATCTGTGCCGGTCGACTATGTTAGTCATATTTTCACGTAATGTTAAGATAAGTTGACGACCGTCACAGATAAGGTATATTTATATTCATCACGCACTATGTCTTATGCACGTCATTAATAACATGTACCAACCTAGTATATAAGCTAGGATTCCCTATAATAAAGTAGTCTAGTATAGTCTGGTATTTGCGCGCATCTCAAGCCTTTTACTTTACTCCCGAAGATGTCGCTCTCCTTATAATTGCCTCTGGCAAATAAACGTGCATTATTTTTGCCTACTTACAATAAAGTATAAGTTAATGGAGTAAATGACGTAGTGTACAGGTACCTTAGGTAATATCCTGAGATAAACATTGGTATTTTGAATATGGCCTAGCTTAGGAAATCATGGAAAAAAAACGAACACAAAACAGATTCAGTGAAACTAACAAACGATGACAGTAGGCACTGAGCCATTTTCTTAATCTTTATGAATTTCTCCCGGAGCCGCAGACCATGTTCATTTCTCCATGTTTTCATGAATCTCATGCGATTTGAACTTAGCAGTATTATACTGAAATATCCACTGAAAAAAGCTCTAGGTAGGGAAGTAGTATTCTATTAGCATAGATCCACTTCATCATTCCACTTGCAAAAAAATAAATACCGCCTTCCCTAGTTCTGTTAGGCGTTTCATTTTAAATGCAAAGGCAGATACACGCCGCCATGGCGCCGAAAGTGACACTGGCAGCCAGCACTGACCTCGTGTGAACCTAGCTAGGTGGGTGCTGTGTTCACACCAGCACTGGCAGACAGCGCTGGCTTGGCTTGAAAAACTGTATTTCCGAGGCCAACACCAAGCCAGTGCAAGCTGACAGTGAGAATGGCAGCCAACACTGGCCTCGTGTAAACCTAGTTTAACATGTTTTGTAAGCTGTCTATTCCTTATTTTTTTGGTATACATCCTTTTGACCGGCAAGGCCGCTAAAACCAAGAGCAGTGATGCCAACTTAGCAACTTTATAGCTAGATTTGGCTATTATTTGATGACAGACAGCTACAAATTAATGAAACTTGTAGCTAAACTACTAGCTAGCTACTTTTTCTAGCAACTTTTCATTTCATCATGAGGCGTGAGGCTATCGAGATTCGTAGAGGGTCCCGAGTCTCGAAAGAAAAAATCAAAACTAAACGCGAATCAATGCTCATAGATGCTATGGAGTTTCCCGTTTCCTGTTGCGTTACGACAGTATACCAAAATATAAGAAAAACTGGCAATCTAGCAACATTTAGAAAATTGTCTAGCAACTGGGTGAACCTAGCAGTTGACAACACTGACCAAGAGACAATTTTGAAATATAAAACCTAGGCCGAGAGATTAGTTTATTTCGTATGCAAAGCAATTTATTCACGTCAAAGCTTATCTCTTTTTCCGACACGAGTGAAATATGATTGAGCGGCGTCGAATATCGCCGACGAATTTCGGCAATCTTCCCCTAATAGAGGGAAATGGTTGCTTGCATCTTTCGAATATTTTTTGGATAGTATTTAAACGTGTGACCGTAAATCCATTTTTTGATAGATAACAATACTGGTTTTTATTGAAAACAAATACTGAACTGTGCGAAAAACTGAGAGCGACTAGACTTCTAAATACATCAACTAGAAAACCTTAACTCAAAACAAACGAGCGTCGGATTTTGTTGTTCTTACATGTCAACCTATCACGAAGGATTAAGGGGGCTTCGATTCATTCACTCCCTTTAGACTTCGCCTACCATGACCCACCACTTCGCCAGTTTTTATTAAGCGACCAAATAACAAAAATAAGCTAGTTGGCGAGTTGGCTAAACCATTTAGTAACTTTTTCGCTTCTTTCAGTAATTTCGCTATTTATGGTCATTCGCCCAAATAGGCTTCTATTCGCTAGATTTATTACTTCCGATATATGTTTTTGCTTTCGTACTAAAATTCCATATAGTCGTTTGTATTAATTGTCTTTTAAGAACACTCGTAGAGAAAGAAATGAAACTATAATACAGGGTGCAGCACATATCGACCAAAAAATGTGGAAATTATACTGCAGTAGTGTTTCCATACTCTAAATGTCGATTTGACTATAACTACTTTGGATTTGAATTGTATTTGAGTTACTGAATCAGGTTTTGGATCTGAAAAGTTACGCCCGTCTCAGGGATGAATATTTACACGAAACTGAAGTAAAAAATAAACATAACTAATTACTTTTTTCAGTGAAAAATACCTAAAAACCGGTCAGATTCGAGTTGGACTCGCGCTCTGAAGGTTCCGTATCACCGTACAGAGTAGGGATTTGGCTTACGTTCTATATATATTCCGTATATTTTTGATAATTTTAGACTTTGTAGTTTCGGAGATAAGGGCGGGTAATTTTTTTTGATCATTAAGTTAACTGAAATGAACACAAAAATATTTTGAAAAGTTTGTAAAGAGTTCTTTTCAATGATAGCCTGCATGACTAATAAATAACTGTTGTTTTTTTTCCTCTTCTCATTTTACCCCCTCCACTTTTTTGTAGGCAATATTTTTTTCATATTGGACTTGGACTATGTTGCGGTTATCTTATATTATATTTTTGCAGTAGATTTCAAGACTCTATCTTACGTACGGAACCCTAAAAGCAACATCACGTTTATTAAATATCAATAAAAAATATTTTCAAACTCTCTGTTTTTTATCTCGTTTTCATGAATAATCTACAACTGGAGTGGTTGTGAAAACCAGGAATGGCACCCCAATATAAGCTGGTAATAGTATAGCAGGCTCGTATGTTTTACGGATTGATCTCGGTTACGATTATGGGTTTCTTACCGTTCCTTTTCTCTACCCCAAAGCCAATGACTGAAAATGCGCTGAAGACATTTAAGGCTCGTGTATCGGTAAAATTTGCAACATGATTCGTGGTGGTTGAAATTTTGAGCACAACCATAATAAAATAAAGTTCATAACAGCTCACACTGCAACAATCCTGTTACGTAAAGTCACTGCGGCGAAACAGTGCGAATTTGAGTGTTTTTTTTATATACTTTTCAAAAACCACTGATATTTTTTTGTTATTCTTATTATTATTTTAATATTTATAATTTTTTGAATTTTGACATTTTATATTGGACATACTATGGAAAATAAACAATTATTATTATTACTTTCATTCAATAAAGGTAATTAGAATTGCAAAGTACACTAATGCCCGACAGATGGTAGGCAAGTCAACACCATTTTCGGAATAACTTTGACAACTCCATATAAATTTATATCGATTTGTCAAACTAATTCAGATAATAATGTTATCTCTCATTCGAAAGAATGGCACTAAGGTGCACATCTACATTTCCACGAGAGGCAAAAGTATCGAGGGTCGTTGATTGTACGAAGAACTCATGAAGCACCGTCTCTGAAGTTTGTTCGTGTCCGGCTGATTGGGCCGGAGGTAACTTGGAAAATCCCTAAAACACGGGCGGCGACTGTGCTGAGGCCTTAACCTCTCAAAAACCGAGGGTAGTTAGGATGGATCGCGAGTTGAACCCTATGCCATGGGAATAAAATTTAAAACCTGTTACGGAAAAGCGGCGTTAGCTAACGCCGGCGGTAACTGAGGGGTTAAGCTCATCGACGAGGCTTTGTATGTGACATTGAGATACCTTCACGCATAACAATTATAATCTGACCTTGCGGCTGGTGAAGCTATTGACAATGTGGAGATGCATGGAATTATCATCCTTTGTAAATAACTGTAGAGTGGATAGAGGGTAAGCGAGAGATGCAAAATGGATAACGGTTTCAGTAAAAGCTTATGTTAGTTTACAAAATCAACGTAAAAACGCGTGTTATTGCCCAGGGAAAATTTGTTTAAAATCTCAATCAAGAAAGTCCTTGGTTTTGTTCTATCGAACCATCTGAATCATGACCCACCAAAAGCTTATTTTGCTAAACCCCTTAAATGCAAGTAGGTCGAAATTCGCTTGAAGGTTTATTTCCTTGGTAACGAACTTGTTATCATTTGATTAGACACTGACATTACGATAGATCTTACAAGTTTGAAAGTTTCAAACGAATTATCAGGCAAGTGGGTCATGATTCAGTTGGTTCGATTGTACATTGAGATTTAAACAACGTCAACAGATATACACAACTATTCTGTGCACACTAGACCGTCCATACAAATCACGCTTGATCCAATCTCGTTAGTAACAGAGAGTTTCAGAACAGAATCCGTACTGAATACCTATGCTGCACACAGGCGAGTATGCTAGTACTTATAATATCGCAGCAACAGTCATTCGGGTAGGCGGGGTTGCGGGGGAACCTATTGTAGTTTCATTTGTGAAGGTTTATTGTGGCCTGCATGTCCGCCTCTTCAGTTTACGGCCCAAGGGACAAGTGTCTACTGCTAGTTATAATAGCAGTAGTATTTATGCCGATTTATTTGCAAGGATATGGTTATGTTATGTTTCTTTAGTGGTAGATTGTCAAGGATACGTTGAAAGAAGGAACGGGTGACATGTTCTGATTAGTAATTAGGTATGTATTGTTTCTAGTCAAGACTTTTTACGCCACAATACAAGTATTGTGGCGTAAAAAATACAAACATATTTTTAACTTTAAATGTGCAGCAGTCTATGCATTCGATGTCTGGCAGTCGGGCAGTACCATTTTAAAGCCCGTTTTTTAAAATAAATATGTTTTAGAAATAACAGAATTTGCATAAAAATGCAAAATAGAAATTTCCCGATACCACTAATCGCTGGTGGTAGGGCCACGGAACGAGAAGCGGGTGGCTACCAGTTCACTAGGTTTTAATCCAAGTTCATCTTGCGGGACAAATACTTAGATATCCCGCAACGCGAAAACTGCAATTCTTAGGTAAGAAAAGCGCCACGCGTAGCCAAGATAAAATATTGTATCGAAAGTGGTTTCAATTTCAATGGGGAATCATTTGAAAGAACATTGTTTGCTTTATGTGGAACTGTAGGATTCCTTTCCTGATCAAATTATTTACAGTACAATATTTCGCAAAATCTCTTGTAATTATAATTTTAAAGTTGTGCCAGTGCATGCGGGTTCCTCCCTCCAACATCTGGTTATATTTTTAGAAAGTACAGAATCCCTCTACTTATGGTCTATAAGTATTAGCATAGTGAGCTAGTAATTTATAAACAGTTTACATTTCAAATTCGTTCTCCGTGTCTGTCTACCGTAATTCCATTACCAACTAATTTACTGAACCTGGATCGAGAGAAATTGGAACTTCCTCCAATTATGTGTGTAAAGTGGAAGGTATAATTAATTACTCTCCTACTACATTACATATTGTGTAAAGACATAAGCCCGAAAATATATCTATCAATCTATATTTAAAATAAACGGTCAAGTGCAAGTCGGACTCGTACACGGAGGGTTTCCAACCAACTAGTAGTTTGATTGATAGATAATGATTTAAAAGATATTAATTTCGCGGTAATCCATATATCAGATCCAAGATTTAACCGTACACTTAACAGGAATCGTCCCCGGCTATATCTCAATGACTATCTTAATTTTATAATTCCCATCCACACATTGGGCTACGCAGGGACGGTGCAACTACGACTCCCAATACAGTTGCATTTGAGTTGCCTGCAATTTATTTGTAACCTGTTTTACCAGTCGCGTCGTCGTCGCGTAGCTGCGTGTTCGGATGGCCTTTTGGAGCATTTCTCAACAGGTAAAATTTCAGCAATAATGAGTAGAATTTACTGCGATACATTCAGATACACGATGTACACTCACCACTGTATCCGCAAGGAATAATGCGCAAGCATACCGCATATAACGATTCCGCAGCAATGCAATCGTTGCGTTACACGAGTAGTCTCGGGCAATTGTATTTGACAATATTTAATGTAGTGCTCGTCTCCAATTCCATCATGTTTCAATTCTCTCCAACGGCATTGTTAGTAATCACTCGCTTCTCTCGAGCGTTAAATCTTTCAGTACAGTCATACTATTGTGTAGACAGAGAGTTGTTGGTCGTCGGAAAAAAGAGGCGCAGAAAAGTAGGTAAAAGGAGACAGTTATTTCCGGCTGCGGAGCAGACAGTTTCCGGATATAGCATCCTTCTGTTTCTACGAGGCAGGATAACTCGTGTACAGGATTTTTAAAACAGCTTACAGGTGACTTAGTAGTGAAATGTAAGCCTCCTTTCACTATTTTCACTCCAATTCGCTGCAAATCGATAGAGTTTATGTCAAATTGTTGTTTAGTGTATGGGAAAACTGTCACTTTATCATCCATTTTTTTTTTGATAATTTTGATTTAAGGCTAGGTGGGGCTGGTCCTTTCATAATTTGATTTATCTACAATTGGTTGCGTTGATTGATTGATTGATAATAAAACTGTTGAAATAATATATCGACGACCATTTTTGAGCGGGGAATAATTCAAAAAAAATACTAAATTGCGTGACAAAACTCTTGAATGGCGGGAGAAAATAACCGAATGGTTGAGCCAACGTTTATTGGCTAAATAAAGACTCACTAAAAAAATATGTTGGTTACTGGAATCAATATTGTGATCAGTGTGATCTAGTATCCTGACTCCATACGAGCCTACAAAGACCTTCGCTACCACGACTAAGGCAATATTAGTTAAAAAATTGTATTCTCTAAGAAATTTCCATGTTTGATTTAAGTTAATTAGTTCTTTGGCAAGTTAATTTTGTAAAGTAACTGAATGTAACCAATTTTCTCCTTTGGTTCTAAAAATATGTAGATCGAGTTTAATCCGTGAAGGTGCTATGATAAAGATGTTTGTCAAGTTAACTTTGTAATGTAACTATAGTAGGTAACCAATGCTAGCCAGATGCTCCTCAATACTTAGCATCGGGCCCTCAATCCCAGTCCCAGGACCCCTCCACCATTCAGTTCACCACACCAGACACTGGTTACTTTGTGAATGAAGGACTTCCTATCTAATGAATGAAACGAAAACATGACTTTTATTCAGAAACTATTTGTTCAAACAACGCACAGTCTATTATTAGTATTATTAGGCGGCGTGAAACCCTCAACATCGTGATTTAGGAATGGCACAGTTCACTGATGACCCGAATGGCCGAGTCGGCAGTGACCCTGCCTAGGAAGCCAAGGGTCCCGGGTTCGAGTCCCGGTGGGAGCAAATATTTGTTTGTTGAGAACGGATGTTTGTACCCTAGTTATGGTTGTTTATCTATCTAAGTATAATATTTATATCTAAGTATAACATTGACAATCATGAAATTTTAAGAATTATCATGAATCTAAAAAAACGAATGTTCAATCAGATGGAATAAAATTTGAAATTATTTGAAATTTTATCCCATCTGATTGAACATTAATTTTTTAGATTCATGATATGTCTTTCCATTTCATGATTGTATGGTTTTTCATGTTGGAAAGTCGAAGCTTACAAACCTTGATGAAGGAACACGCTCTCTGGGAATTTTTCTGGACTTAGCCAAAGCATTTGACACGTTGGTGGAACTCCTTAGTAATAAACTGAAATTTATAGGTGTGAGAGGAGTCCAGTTGGATCTTTTTAGGAGTTACCTCTCGAGTAGAGTACAATGTGAACTCACGAACAGCACGAAACCGGTGAATTGGGATGTTCCACAAGGAAGTAACCTTGGACCTACTCTGTTCCTGGTCTATATAAATGACCTTTGTCGCTTCGCGCTGCCGCAAGCCAAAATCATCACTTACGCCGATGACACAACCTTAGTTTTTGCGGGTAGTGGACGACACGAGATATTTGATAGCGATCAACGGGGCTTTAATATTGTTTCCAGCTGGCTACAACGAAATATTTTGACCCTAAATTCTGAGAAAAGCAAATTCTTGAGTTTCTCTATACTTAACTCTACACAACCGAATAGTTGCAGCGACATGTTGGAAGACATTTTGTCCCTAGTATAACTGATCCTTTAGATACACTAGGGACAAATGGAGCGACTTGTTTTCCCTACACAACTACGTGAATGAACAACCGATACGACAAGTGAATACGAAACGTGCGCCGGCTGTCGGAGCAAACAACATCTCGTGCATCACCTAAAATGTCGCGCGGCATGTTTCGGCACTGTGTAACGTTGCAGCGTCACGTAGATTGGGCGATGCGGGATATGTTGTTTGACCCCTAGTGTATCTGAGGGTTAAAGCACACAACTAGAGGAGGGTTTCTACTCGAGTATTTACCCGCCAAAGGATAAATACTCATAAACACTCGTTTCTACTTGATAAATATCCAAAAGTGAGAGTATTTATATACTATCAAGTATAGTCCATTTTAATAAGTTTTTGACAAATAAAATATAAGTTTAAGAATACAAAAAGGTGATAAATTAATACTGATAATATTCCATTTTAATTTTGTTGTTTGCAATTTTGGTAACTTTCGACATCGACTACATCACTAGAAAAGTTCCATCTCAATCTTTAGTGTATTGCAACTTGTGCCTCGGGAAATTCCAAGTTGATGCTGAATCATGCTGCTCCATTTGTCCCTAGTTTATCTGAGCCTTAAACAAAACACCTCTATATTTTAGAAAATATAGAGGAGGAATAAGCGGTGAATAGTTTGTTTATGCTATTGTCTAGGGCATGGATGCTTTTCACCGCATAATCAAACCGGCTTTGACCTGTAAACTATAGCCTATAGGTACCAATGAGATTCTAAATATAAAATAGGTTTACTTAAAATCTCTGAGATTTTCGTGACCTTCGATTTATAATGACATATCTCGGTATGTTGTGGACCAAAAATTCCGATTCTTTGATGATTGGGGAAACTTTGCAGATAACGCAGTGCGGTTCCGTTGTAAAAAAAATGTAGTCCCTGTATGCATCTAGGTATACTTACGTCAAAGCCTATTTGAAAGTTGTATACAGGGTAAAAAGTTACGCCCGACTCAGGTACGACAGTATACGCATCGCTTGCAACAAAAAATTGGTTTAATTTTTCCCTCGCATAATTATTATTTTCCTTATATTACGCCATGTTTATTTTGTCCTGAAATAAAAGAAACGCGCGGACACGCCCGACTGGTCCAAGTAAATATTGCGATCGCAGTAGCAACCGATAGAAATAAGTCCACAATTTCATGATTTTTAGGTAGTTTTCGAGAAAATTATCCCTTCGGGACAGTTGTGACTAAAATTTTTGTAAGGTGTATCATTTGTCCAACCAGTTGGACTAGTCGTAGTCACCATAATGGAGGATTGGTAGTACAAATACCCGTCTATACATGTTTTCCCAGATGGGATTGTACTGGGATTCCCAGAAGTACAATTTCACATAATATGACGGTAGACTTCACATAAAATAGGTTTATATATTTGACAGGTGTCACTATTTTTGACAGCTATCAGAATTTTTTACCGCTGTCACTATGACAGCTGTCAAACTAAAAACTGTCATCCGAAATGAAGATCTTGTCATGAGCTGTCATATCTCCATGCACATGTCAAAAATAGTCACACCAGTCGAAAATAAAGACATATGTAAAAACTAGTGACACTTTTAAATATATAAACCTATTTTATGCGAAGTCTACCGTCACACTTAGACTATTTACTCTATAGACGGAGTGTCACTTTCGCGATTGCGTAGAAAAATAAGGCGCTCAACTGTGGGCCGCCATTCAAACAGTCTGCTTTGAGCTGACATTGGAGACGCACGCATTGTACAGTTTCACAGGTCATCAAAATTTGATAAAAAATGCCTTGCTGTGCGATTAAAGTGTGTAGAAATAACAAAGGACGAATAAAAGCAAATCACAAGCCATCATTTCATCGGGAAGTCAACCTAAATTCGTTGTATTTCGTAAAACATTAAGTAAATTTCTTGTTGATTTCACATGATTCACACTTTACGTTTTATTAGTGTTGCCAGTTTTTCAATGCAAAATTTCCCCACAAATTACAACTATGCTCGCACCTAAGTGCTTTTGAACATGAGGTGATAAACTGGCATCGCCTTTTTCCATACGGGATGGCAAAATCACAGTTGTGACCAAACTCAGTCATACTTCGTTGTTACTAGTCCGATTTGCTTCAAAATCTATATCTGGGAATCCGGCTGGAGTCAACACACAAGTACAACTAAAACATAATAATGTAATAAATGATGTATATGTTACGGCTAAAGCTAGGTGTGAAACTAAACTTAAGTTTAGCCGGCTAGTCTTAAGATTAATTTCGAGCGTCGGCTAATGTCCGAAATAATGTCCATTGCGATAAATGATTTCAACATTAGTCGGCTAAACTGCAGTTTAGCCTCGACGCTGTTGAGGCTAAAGATGGGTGAGAAAATATGGTTGACATTAGCCGACTAAACTTAAGTTTATTTTTCAGTATACCTAGGCTAATGCTGAAAAATTACCGTCTTAATCTGGAATAAGTGATGATGTGGGATGTAGCCGTAAACACTGCGGTAGCTTAGGTGAAGGATAAAGGGGGTGAGCGAAGGGACGTAAGAACAACAAAAAATACATATCTCGTCTTATTATAGTTTTTTTTCTCTCACCCCCTTTACTCTCCACCTGAGCTACCGCAGTGTTTTGACCTGATATTAGAAAAAGCTTTCTCATCTGAATAAAATTACCTCACCCCGCTCCCCGCAGTCGCACGAATACTTCGTTTTTAACATTAGCTAACTAATGTCCAACATTAACCGAAACGCATTGGCTAATGTGCAATCTAGCCGATTAAAGATGACATCCGTTATCACAAACGAACATGACTTCGGACATTAGCCGAGGCTCGAAATTAATCTTAAGACTAGCCATTTTTATTATTTAGAAGTCTGATTTCACATCTCTTACTGCATTTCCAATTTAAAGATGGGCCTGAAAAACCCTGCGCATGTAAGGTGGGGTCTTTTTTTTGACGCTACCTATTGAAAAAGGATTAAATAAATACTCAGTCATTTTCTTTTCAGTAATTTGTTTACCAGTCGCTATATAAATTAGTTTATTACTTGAGAATATTATGCATTATGTAGTGCCTATGAATATTAGACATTATGTAGTACCAAATTAGTCAGCCATACCATCATTTTGATTGGATTGCGCTGGCAACACTGGCGAATAGGTTGTAAACAAAAGATTAGATATATTTTATTGATTTAAAAATACTTTAATACAATTTTCCAAGTTTATCGCATTTGTTATACGTATTAATTAAGTGTATTTTGTGTTAACTGGTGCATAAGTGTATAAAATTCTAATACATAGTTATCCTATTTAGTGTATTTAAAAAACGTAACGTTGACGGTTGAGTATTTTATTTGAAATAATTTGCTACTGGGCTATAATTAACGATATTTTCGATATAACTAATTACTCAGGCACGTAAATTGATTTGGAATTACTTTGTTTTTTGTTGAATAGCTTTTTTTTTTGCACATTTCGTTAATCATAACCTCAATTTAAGTGACTGCTTATCAGTTGTGCTACAGCCGTGCTTCAATCTTGCTTTTTACTGTTGTTTTATTTTGTTTAAAATGCCAACAACCAGAAGTGAGGCAGCCCGTCAACTAGAAGATAACTTAAAATTAGCTTTATATGAATTAAAACAGTGTAAGGTAACCAATGAGCAGTTGCTTACTGAAAGGGATGAAAGTGAGAAGGAGGTGTTGCTTATTGTTAATAAGAACTTAAAATTAAAAAGTGAGATGGCAGAGTTGCACAACAAGTTCCTTGATGTGACGGGAGATAGGGATCGGCTTCAGCACCTGGTAGTCGACCGGAGTGGCAGTGCGTTCGAAGATGCCCTGAGGCGTATTGCTGTCCTGGAGAAGGAGCTTCGCGACGCACGTAACGAAATTTCTGCACTACAAACTGCAAACGATAGCCTCAGGTCGGGGCAGACCCAGTCACTCTTTGAGAAGCTGATCACTCCACCTGTAGCTTCTGTCATCTCACCCATAGATCAAAATTCAACTGTGACAATTGATCTCACGTGTGATAGTCCTAATAGATCGCAATCAGTTACCACTATGAGCTGTAGTAAAAATAAATTAAAGAAATATGTTAAATTGAATAATTATATAAAAAAAACACAAAAACTAGCTAATAGAAATACAATATTTTGTAAAAATGTAAATTGTAGCAAGGAACGTGTCGAATTAATTAACGAAATCGATGATTGTAGATTATGTTTGGAAAAAACTACAGAAAAGTACGAATGTGACACACGGCGACTCCAGTCAGATATGCATATTTCAAACTCATCATTACAAAGTATTACACGTAAATATGAGTCAGCACAATACGAAATTAAGGAACATGTGTCGGCTATGAATAGTTTGTTGGAGACGTGTAAGTATAATTATGACACTTTCATATCTTTGACCGACAATCACATCTGTGATTGTAAACAAGCTCCAGCGGACTGTTCCGTGCCGACCGTGTGTCCCGCCGAGCAGCCGGCCGAACAGCTGATACTGACCCAGGCGCCGCCGTCAGTCGACTTGAGTACTAATAGTGTTATCAATAACGCCTCCTTCTCTCGGACAAAGGATAGGTATATAATGTACAGCGATGAACTTGGAAAAAATATGGGTTTACAACTTAGTCAGCGCGTGGGCCAGGCAATATTAAATAACTGTATGCCTGGCGCCACATATTCACAAATATTAAACAAAGTGTTGTCATCGCAGTTTTTAGAACCAACCACCCTAATTATTTTAATTGGTAGAAGGGAAAATGTATCTAAAAAACTAATTACTAAATACTTTTCCAAATTAAATTCTTTACAAAATGTAGATAGAATAATCTTGTTTGCGTTTCCCTTCAGCCAATCTTTGTCACAACATGAAAATTATATAAGACATGATTAAAATACATTTATACACACATTGACATGTCGTCATACTGAAAAATTTCATTTCATAGCCACCAATATTTGTATTGGAAAATATTTTTATTTGACTAAGGATAGGTATTACCTATCTAGGTTTTATACAAAACAGATAGCACAGTCACTATCTTATTTTATTTTGAACTCAGTCAAGTTTTTGACTAATGAAACGCCTGCTTCTATTGAGCAGTGTAATAATAATGACATGTACTCCTTGGAATCTGTTCCAAGCTCTTTAAATTAACCCATAGGACAACAGAGAGTAACTCTGGCAGTAATATTAATATTTGTATAAATATACCTTCATCTTGCCCATTAAATCAAGTTACTAGTAATGAAAAATGTAAAAGTAAGAATATTTTAAACGTGGTTCATCAAAATATACAGGGCATGTTAAGTAAAGAACTGGAAATTGAGTTATTCATGAACTGTAATAATATTGATATTTTATGTATAACAGAGCACTTTTAAAGAGTTATCAGTTCATGTTCAACTTTAATAACCACGACGTTGCTAGTTCGTTCAACAGAAAAACAGCTGATCGCGGTGGCTCCTTAATACTTGTAAATAATAGTTTTAAATATCAGGAACGAGTTGACATAGTGAGCCTGTCTGTTGAGCGTACCATGGAAATAGCCTGTATTGAACTTGAACAACTTATTGTAATGAGCGTATACAGACCACCAGATTCATTCTTTGATTTATTCGGAAAGAAAATGGATGAAGTGTTGATTAAAATCAGCGATAAAAACAATTTTTTTATAATTTTTGGTGATTTTAATGTTAATCTGTTAGAGGATAATAATATTTGTACTAGATTAAAATCTTTATTTTTATGTCACAACATGAACTATCTGTTTTTGGAGCCTACTAGAATTACTGCAACATCTACTACCTGCATTGACAATATATTTACTAAAATTACGGCCATTTTCAAATCGGTCATCAATAAATTAACCTCTGATCACTTTGGTCAGATAGGTATATTCAATATTAAAATAAAAAAGGACCAAAAAGAGGATATTACATGTGTGCCCGTTAGTGACACTCGGCTTGAACACTACAGGAATAATATTTTAGATAAACTATGGGAAATACCATACAGTGACGATCCAAATTTGTTGTACGTCTCAGTATTTAACCTTGTCAAAAATGAATATGATACGGCATTTAAATCAAAAACTTTAAAAGTTAATAACAAAGCTTTGTTTAGTGATTGGGCGACAGTTGGAATTCATAGGAGCAGACGAAGATTATATGAACTCTATGAAGAGAAATAATATAACAAAAATACGGCCTTTCTAGATTATGTTCGTAGTTATTCAAAAATGTGTAAACGCGTTTGTGCCGTAGCTAAATCTTATTTCATTAAAAACAAAATTGAATCTAGTAGCAATGTAATGAAAACGACTTGGAAAATTATAAACAGAGAGACTGGAAAGGCCAAAGCTACACATAATAACTTCAAGCTTAACATAGATAATCAATTGTGCAGACCTAGAAGTAGCAAAAGCTTTCGAAAATTTCTTTACGGACATTCCAGTTTCAACAACCAAGTCTTTAAATTCATCTCCCACTGCTGCTGAATCTATACTTAAACAAAACTTTGAGGAATGTAAAACAGATTTTAAATTTAGGCACGTAAATAATGAAGACATTGTAAAAGCGTTTAAATCCCTGGAAATGAAAAAGACAGCTGACGCCCATGGTCTATCAGTAAAAATTATTAGTTCCATTGTAGATTGTATTGCACCTCACCTTTGTTGTATATTTAATCAATGTATAGATAATGGTGTGTTTCCTGACTTGATGAAACTAAGTAAAGTTATACCTTTATTCAAACCTGGTAGTACATCAGACCCCACCAATTTTAGAACCATATCGATACTACTAACGCTTAGCAAAATATTTGAAAAACTCATACTTAATCAATTGCAAAGTCATTTTTATCTCAATAATTTAATTCATATTGCTCAGTTTGGTTTCACAAAGGGTCGTTCAACAGCCGATGCTGGTGTTGAACTAATCGACAATATTTTTGATGCCTGGAAAGACGCAATGGATGCAATAGGTGTCTTCTGCGATCTATCCAAGGCTTTTGATTGCGTCCATCATGACACTCTTGTCAGGAAGTTACGCCATTATGGTGTAAAAGATCAGGCCCTTGGCCTTCTGGAGTCATATCTAACAGATAGGGTTCAGATGGTCGATGTTAATGGGAAAAGATCACCTGGGTCTTCAATAAGTATGGGCGTACCGCAAGGTTCAATTCTTGGTCCTTTCTTGTTTTTAGTATATATTATGTTTGCCGATGATACTTCTTTGATATTTAAAGTTAAAAGCCAGCAATCAAATTATGACGAGGTAAACAATGCTATCTCTAGTATAGTGAACTGGTTTACTGTTAACAATTTATTACTTAATGAAAAGAAAACTAAATGTATTAAATTTGTGTTACCCAATGTGAACCCGGTAACTACAGACATATTTATAAAAGGACAGAGATTGGACCTTGTGCAGTCGACTGTCTTTTTGGGCATTACTTTAGACGCCAAACTACAATGGGATCCTCATATAAATAAATTGTCGAACAGACTGAGTTCAGCAGCGTTCGCAGTTAAAAAAATTAGAGCTCTTACCGACGTAGACACCGCTAGACTAGTCTACTTTAGTTACTTTCATAGTCTAATGACCTATGGTATTTTATTGTGGGTTCACGCTGCGAATGCTAATAGTATATTTATTCTGCAGAAACGGGCTGTTCGTGCAATTTATAGATTAGGGCCTAGAGTGTCACTGAGGGAAAAGTTTAAAGAAATCAATATTCTGACATTTGTGTCTCAATATATCTATGACAATCTTGTGTATGTAAAAAGAAATATAACTAATTTTCAGAAGTACAGTGATATACATAATTTTAATACTAGAAATAAAGACAAGTTTGGTTGCTTATGTAAGCCGACTTCATAAAATTAGTAATTCTTTTAAAGGCAATTGTATACGCTATTACAATAAGGTCCCTACTGATATTAAAAACTTACCTTTAGACAAGTTTAAAATAATAATAAAACAGAAATTGTATAAAAAACGTTACTATAGGATATCTGATTACTTAGAGGACAGATGTCCATGGGAATAGATTGTTTGAGTAACAGGCTGTTTCGATATATAATTAGCATTCATTTTGTAATTTGACAATATTTTATTTAAAAAAGGAAACGCAAAAGATGCGACGACTGTGGAGTTTCTTCGGTGAGCTCTTCTCCACAGATTCCGCCATTGTGTTAGTGAACTCACCCAAAAAAATGTAATGACGGATCTAAGTGATGTAACAACATCCTATGGAAATAAATGATTTTTGATTTGATTTGATTTATACCATTAGCTACACCAAAGATAGATATTTAAGTTAAATCTGTGAAGATAAAAAATAGATAGTTGCGTACTTAACCGAAATTCAGCTAACATAATATGGTTAAAATGAGTTTAGTTTATTCACCAAGTTTATTTATTTAGATTATACTGTAGAATAAATGATCGAAGGTAATCCACCAACTTGTACAGTTTCCCTACTTTTTCCGGTAGTATTGCTTTTGTGGCAACATTTGACACGCACACAGATTAACAGGTCGCGAGCGTTCCAACATGTCGACACGCACACTAGCATGCTAAAGTTGGCCTGTTTTCTCCGCTGTCATTCAGTACTGACGCGGTATCTAGTGTTTGTATAATCTAAGCCGTCACATTATGTGAAATTGTGCTTCTGCAACCCCATCTGGGGAAACATTCATGTAAAAGCAACGCTACAGACGGGTATTTGTACTACTAATCCTCCATTATGGTGACTAGTCCAATTTGTGGGACAAATCATACACCTTACAATAAAAATGGGTAATTTATTCAACCATTTAGACTACTCAGATGGACAACTGTTTTTGTATATTTTTTTTGCTTTAGTATCGAGTAAATAATCACCCCTGAGTCGGGCGTTTACAAAACAACACTCTTTAAACTAAAATATCTTAAGTCCATTGATAACGTTATTACGATTTTCGAAGATTTTCATGTGAAAATATATCTGTAAATTTATATTATTGAGAAACACTCTAATGTTTTTCTGAACTCGATGATTTGATGAGTTAAAATCCACATGGGATTAATTAATTAATCTAACTGCAAAATCTGTCCCCTTAATGGCGTATCACCAGTGAAAGTAAATGAATAATTTTCATACTAAATACTATTTTATGTAAATACCTCCTGGAAGAAGAATTAACATTCTTTTATTATTTAGGTAAGGTACTAACAGACGAACGATTTCCACTGAAGAAGCAAAAGATAATTATGTAAATGAAAAAAATCCTTATTGTCTAATGCAATTGTGTGGAAAAGTTAGGTAGTTTTCTTGGACCAACAACGGAAAGGAGTAATGGAAATTTAAGAGTGCACTTACTGAGGATTGTCTGAAGACAAGCTAATTTGAGTATAGTTAGCTTAAGTTTATCTCCTTTTTATTTAAATACATATACAGATCGGTTTTTTTATTTCAATCATAAGGCCTATAGTAACCCCCAATACATCAGACGTTCTGTTGTATGCTGCTAGAGTCTCCGCTATGACGCCGAGAATTTTTTCTATATAGCAAATTGTGGTTTAAAAACATACACACCTGTATCCCAAATAAACTTTGTAAATCTAGTCTCCCAAAAGTTACCTTAGTAAGATTATCGCTATGGTCACTAGACCAAACGACAACAAAACTTAACTCACATCTAAAGGTCGGCTTAATGGAGCCCTTATTTTTATTGTTTCATGAACAAACGGCTCTCTTCCGAGGTCAAGGCAAACTCGAGATTGGGGCTATTGTCCAAGTTTCAAGTTCGAGTGAATTAAACTAGGTCAACACACTGAAAGCGTTATCTAAATGAGTAAAGGAAATAATAAAATGACCGCATAAAAATCAAATTGACCATAAACAGCGGCATTAGGTTGCCAAGTAAAAACAAAGTTTTGTATTTTATGTCCCTTTTGATCTAGTTACCTTAAATGCGGGATGCCAATGAGGGCATAATACCTAAAACGATGGTATGCCTTGCAAGTTGAATGCCATAATGGAGACATTGCCAATGAAGGAATATGCCGGAAATGTGAAATAGATTTAAGAAGCAGTTTGCCATAAGAAGATGCCTACAAAGAAAAATGCCTAAGCGCTTAAATGATTACAAAGATAAAAGACTAATTTTTTTCTGTAAGCAAATAGATATTGAAGTAGAAACCTGGTTTGGACAAGAGGTGGGCATGGGGTAAATACTCTGCGGTTAAAAACTGGTATTTACCCGATTTACACAATATATTTAGTTATTGTACACATACATATATTTTTTTATAATTAACACCATTCCGTCACACCAGTGTGATGAAGAGGAATTTATTTTCCTCGTGTACACACCACTTTAAAGAAGACCGCACAACTGAATATAATATTTATTTTTATTTATTTTTAATTGGCTAGTGTATCTTTAGCCAAGAAAAATATTGCCTGCGTCATGTTGTCAGCAAATCACTGCGTATGGTACTCGTATATATATATATATGTTACGGCTAAAGCTAGGTGTGAAACTAAACTTAAGTTTAGCCAGCTAGTCTTAAGATTAATTTCGAGCCTCGGCTAATGTCCGAAATAATGTTCATTGCGATAAATGATTTCAACATTAGTCGGCTAAACTGCAGTCTAGCCTCGACGCTGTTGAGGCTAAAGATGGGTGAGAAAATATGGTTGACATTAGCCGACTAAACTTAAGTTTATTTTTCAGTATACCTAGGCTAATGTTGAAAAATTACCGTCTTAATCTGGAATAAGTGATGATAATGATTCGGTAGCCGTAAACACTGCGGTAGCTTAGATGAAGGATAAAGGGGGCGAGCGAAGCGAAGCCCCCTTTATCCTTCGTGTTAGGTTGAACATGTAAGAACAACGAAAAATACATATATTCATCTTATTATAGTTTTTGTTGTTCTTACATGTTCAACCTAACACGAAGGATAAAGGGGGCTTCGCTTCGCTCACCCCCTTAACCCTTCACCTAAGCTACCGTAGTGTTTTGTCCTGATATTAGAAATAGCTTTCTCATCTGAATAAAATTACCCCGCCCCTCTCCCCGCAGTCGCACGAATACTTCGTTTTCAACATTAGCTAACTAATGTCCAACATTAACCGAAACGCATCGGCTAATGTGCAGTCTAGCCGATTAAAGATGACATCCGTTATCACAAACGAACATGACTTCGGACATTAGCCGAGGCTCGAAATTAATCTTAAGACTAGCCGACTAAATTTAAGTTTAGTTTCACACCTAGCTTTAGCCGTAACATATATATTTAAATATTGTGGCGAGACGTGTAATATATTATAATTACAATCTATCAGCTTGCAAGGCTCACTATCGTATCGGTATAATGGCGTCTTTGTCATTGCGCATTTAAGGTATAGATCAAAAGAGTGTCCTCGAACTAAGATTTTACAGTTCCTGTTTTCGGATTTTTAGTCGCGCCATTCAGTAATTTTGTCAGCCGAAGCCAGTTTTTTTGCCAAGTAAAAACTGAATTTACAGTCAAGCGTTTAAAAACTACCCAATGAGTGTTAGTTTATGTATCTATACTAGGCTATTCGTGTTCGTAACTGAAGCTTAACTGTATACCGTTTTTTTTTATTTGTGTATAGGTACATTATTTCCAATATCGTATCCAGAGCTGCAGAAAAACGATCAGGATTCTTAAACCACTTTGAAAGAGTTTCGTTCAGCTGAAGCCAAGTTATTTGGTGACAAGAATAAGAATATTTAAAGTTAGGGATTGATTTCCTCGATTTTTTGTCCAAAACAAGCAGGAACATAATATGTTTTTCGTAATCCGTTGAAGCTATTATTCTTACTTTAATCAAATCAGCATGAAGGAACGTCATGTACATAAAGCAACATTAGGAATAACCACAAATATTCTCCAAGTGCTTCCAAGACTAACCGCAAATGTATTTTTCTGTTGGTAAAAACGGATAATGTAGCGATATTACCACCTTTCGACCTTATATCTATGCTATAAAGATTCGTAACTGGGGCTTGGTGGTTCTGGTCGATTTTACTCTACCTAATATTCATGAGCTGAGCAAAGTTGACATAAAACGGAAGTAAGTGTGTGTTCAAAAGAAATTTACGAACAACCGAACTTACTTTTAAATCTTCGGTTTCTTGCTACTAATCCAGTAATAGGAATAGTGTTATATAGGAGCTCAGCTTTGACAGTTTACAGTTGACAGTCTGTCATTTTCTGCTAGGTCCGGCAAGGCCACTTCAGTCGTTATATCTGGTAACTCTACCAGATGATAAACAGAAGTCCCTACTGCATATTCAAGATCACTTCCCAGGTCCAAGTTTTGCGGGCCGTACCCTTTCAGGGCCATCAACTCTAACTAAGATATTTTTTACTTGGGCTAATAAATCATCTATTACTGCTAGCTATATACAGGCCCGGCATGGCCACTGCTGGTGTTTCATCTGGTAGAGTTGTTGTTGTGTACTGCCGGATGTTCCCGACAAAGTCCAAGTCCAAACGTTTTTCGGGCCACACTCTAGGGCTTTGGATATCATTGAGTTTATATGCCATTATCCTTGTACTACACCAATGAATGTTGGCATATTTTTTTACACCACAGGTCCTATCAACATTCATTCAAATATTGTTTCCTAGTTATTTTTAAGGGTTCCTTACCCAAAGGATAAAACGCTTGAAATATTCACAGAATATTGAGTTATACTTTAAAAATAAATAATAAAATTAAAATAAAATTAATATTTAAGGGGGGCGCACATACAACAAACGTGATTTTTTTGCCGTTTTTATAGAAATGTTACGGAAACCTTCATGTGCGAGTCCGACTTGCACTTGGCCGGTTTTTTAAAGAACATGTTATCCCTTGACGGTTTTATACTCCCGACCCGAATGGCCGAGTCGGCAGTGACCCTGCCTTTGAATCCAAGGGTCCCGGGTTCGAGTCCCGGTGGGGAAAAATATTTGTTTGATGAGTACGGATGTTTGTATCCTAGTCATGGTTGTTTATCTATATAAGTACGTGTATCCTTGTCTAGTACCCAAGATACAGGGAATCCTTGTTTGGAGGCTAGATCAATGTCAGTGATGTAAATAGTGTCCAAGGTATTATTATTATTATTATACTAGCCTTAGCCGATTTCCATAAAATTGAAAAAGCTGCGATTGGGGAATGCTACTTTTCTGTTCAAGCTACTTTTTTAATTTATTCATTGGCATGCAGCATTTACGCAATGTGCCAATTGAACACAGATGAAAATAATAGAATATAATTATGAAATTACATTACAATCGACAACGATGACGTTGTCGATTAAAAACGAACATGGTTCAAGTTTTAACTTTAACAACGTTATATGAAAATTTAGGAATATTTCGTAATATTTAAAAAAAATGGCACAATTAATTATATGTTTTACTGAAATCAAAACTATCGATGTCTGTTATAGTGATATAATGAATATTGATATCCGAAACGATTGTAATATTCGATTCGATTATTTTTACACAATAGTAAAAGTACACAGAAATATTTTATCTGTGGTGACCTTTCCCTAATCCTTCACAATCCGTCATTATATAAAAAAAAGTTTACGTTGTTCGATTACTGTAAAAGTGGTAAAAGTATAATTCAAAGTATAGTTTTTTTTTTAGAGCAATTTAAATTTTCCTCATAGTCGGTGTGAAAAGTTGTATGTTTCACTCAGTTGCAAAATTATTTTCGTCATGGGCGTTAACACTTGAATCCTTCGTTACGCTCAGGATTCTAACTTAGGATCCTTCCCTTCACTCTGGATTCAATGTACCGCCCTCGCCGTAAATACATCATTTTGCTCCCTTGTGACACAAATAACTATTTATCGTGTTTCTCTTCGAATCCAGGACATATAAAAAAGCTACATGTATGCCAAGTTTTATGCTTTCTATCTTATTTCAAGTTAACAAGCCATACTATAGGAGTGACTTTATTTGATGGGGTTGTCAAATTTTCGACTCCTATTTTTCGATTCAGTACAACTGCCCCAAAAGCTAAGAGCGTCGCGCCTTACAGTTTAACTTAGACAGCTAAAATTATTCAAACTGAAATTAATAGTCAAAGTAACTAATTAAAATATTAACTTAACATAATTTAAGCGGTTACCCAATTATTGTTACATACACGCAAAATTGTTTAAGTATCGCTCGGCTCAATCAGTTATCCAATCAAAATTAATATATACCGACATTCGCTAGCAGATTATGAGATCAGGACATCGTTGCCCAGCGAATGTTATGGTATTAGATTAAACAGACTTAAAAAACTTCACCTCAAAATACAGAAATCCTAAAAACGTACAGGCGACCGCCTGGTGAGGCTGATGCAGCAGGGGTGACGGTTGAAGCTACCAAACCGCGCAAATATGCAACCCTCGACCATGGCTACATTTTGCGCCTTCTGGAGTCAAAACCCTCGGCTAATGGAGTCCAGAGGCGCGAGCCCTGTTCAAGGGGCTGACCTCGCATCTGGTCGTCGACGCCTGGAGTGACCGGAGGGCTAGGCTAGGGCCTATCTCGGGCAATGGCTAAGACGCGCAATACAGCCAAGAGACGGCGGCGGCGGCAGCGATCTGGCCCAGATTTTCTACCTAATTATTAAGTACCTTTTTATTAGAGATGGGCTGAATGTGGTTTTAACCGAATACTAAATTCGGCCGAACTTTCGGTTAAAATAAAAAATTAGGCTGACGTTCGGTATAATTTCGCCGCGATGTCTCGAGAGCGACACGTCATTACTTGTTTACGCACGTAGATGAATTGACGAAATGAATAGAAGCACCCCGCCCGCGTTGCGCGCTCCCCATGTACACCATAACCTGCCTCTAGTAAATTTCAAATACGAGTAGATGCTAATTTCTTGATGTTAAGTTTTTGAACTAAAATGTGATTTAATAAAAAAATAAATTGTATAACTTAATTTAATTACTGATTTCCGCATGAAGTGTATTTTTTTGTTTATTTATAGTTAGATACGTATTTAAATTACGCAGCAGTTCGGTATACTACTTTATTTAAATACCGAGTTTATTTATTAAGATTAGTCAAAAATCTATAACTAATTTAATTTCAAAATCAATGACAATGAATAAAGGCCTAATTTAATTTTACGATTATTATGATAAGTATGGCTTCTATTCTATTGATTTCAGTAAAAATGCAAGTAAGTATTTTACTTTTTTTTTGCACTGAATGTTCGGCATTTAAACTGAATTTCGGCCGAATGCCGAAGTTCTGTTCAAGCTGCCGAAATTCGGTCAAACCGAATGTATTACGAATTTCGACCCATCTCTACTTTTTATTTATAACTAAAAACTACATCTATTTATAACTACATCTGTTTTCATGGATAGCCATAACAAAGAAGAGTTTCCTACCACCCTGATATATTCTTTAAAAATGGCTAGCAAGTTTTCATAAAACACCCTTATCTTGAAAAATAAGCAGCTATATTTCAGCCGAGAACAGGGCACGTTTTATATTCCTATGCAGTTTCTGAAATGTTGGTGTCATTAATAAAAGTAAAACATTGTTGCGTTCACGTATGCACTTTTAAAGTTTTTATTAGCAATACATGTTAAATGTATCTTTATAATTATATAATTTAACATCAACATTTGTCGTAGTATCATTTACAACGTTTAACATAATTTCCACTTATTTTGGCATCGGCACGGCAACTTGGTTAGCTCTCAGCACATAGTTTTCGTGATCGTTTCGGCAATACATCGATCGCTTGATCAATATAGATTTTTAACATACACCTTAAGCTTAACTTACTTTATTTGATACGTTACAAATAAATTTTATGTTCGGATAATTTATGAGATTTTATGACTACCTAACTAAAATTCTCCGGTATCATAAATAATACATAAAATTCAATTTATTATTGCACTAACCGATTGTACAACTACACCCGTACATAAATAATTTATTATCATACACTTTAATTGACACACGTGTCTTTAAATATTTGGCACATTTAAATAATTGCAACAGTAATCTATTAATAATGTCTACAAAAGTCCTCAAAAGTTTCGTCACGCCTTCTCATCTTCGTGGAAATTCGCACAAACTCAGTAAATGGAACAATTTAACAAAATTCGTTGGCACATTTCAACTCTTATTTTACGCAACACTAGACTCTAAGTTGGTCGCGGCAAGGGTGTGTTTCCGACGTGCAAATGGTTTAGCTGTGGCAGAAGGATTGCCGCTGTGGATATGGACGTGACTAGTACGAACACCGCCAACAATGCACGATCCGCAACCACCGCTACCTGGGAAAATAAAATGACATTCACAATCATAAACTAAAAGAAAATTATTAAATATAAAGACTAAATATATTAATTAGTATACAAGTTCTTTTTTTCGGAAAAGTATTGACTGAAACATGCTTGACTTGATATATAGGTAGACAATGTGTATCGGCTGACATCGGAACGAGTTATGTTTCCAACCAATTGAAAAGCAGATCTATTGAATAAAACCCCAAAGCCCCAAAGTTGGGTAACAAGAGACATAAATCAACCTTTTCGTTGCCGTTATAAAGTGCCACATGCAGATCCACGTTCAAGCATTGTTTTGATGGATGACTAGTAACAAATAAACTATTTTCCGATACACGTTGGGTGAATACTGAAGTTGTTGAATACACGGAATACTAAAGTTGTTGCTGTTCTAGTGGTTAAACCACAGAGTAAGTAAGTAAATAGAGGGAGGGCTATATAAATTCCATGAACAAAAGTCAATATACTGACACTCTTTATACATACAACCGTACTTCTTTGTATGACTGAAATCAATATAGATTTGAAAGGACAGGCCGCGTATCATTTTATTATAATTATCGATATAGTACGGCTATCGGCAAAATTTATAGATAGTTTACCTACTTTGTTATCGATATTTTAGGAGACTTTAAAAAATAACGGTAAACAAAGTACAAGTGATAATTTATTTTCATACTACGAAAGTGGTAACAAACTCAATAAATAATTTCTAATGCCTTGGTCATATAGTGACTGAGGACCTGAGGGATGATATAGTTATAGAGTGGGAACTTTGGCAGTTCGGGCGAATATATGGGCTCGTAGGATTGTACATTGTAAAAAGCCAGTAAAAAACCTCAGAATCCAAGGCACACTGTAAATCCATCTACACGTGCAGCCTATGGGTCAACTATACCCAAAATACTCTCAACGCCCTGCTCGTCCAGAATAACAATGCTTTTAGGATGTTGCTGAGGCTGCCACGCTACTGTAGTGCATCGGGCATATTTGTTGAGGCACGTACTAATGGATTCCATGCCATCATACATAAGAGATCGGCCTCCTTACTGAAGCTGAACGCGTGGTAGCACCAACAGTATCCTAGAGGTCATTGCAGGTCGGCTCGACGGCGACGGCTCAAACACTGAGTGAGGGTCGTGACTGTTTATGACAGTGCGTGGAAAACTGAGCTGTGCAACAGGCAGGCCTATTTATATGAAATATATTGAATTGAGTGTGATATGAAGAAACTAATAAATATAAAGTAGTTTGCTTGTTGCAGACAACATATGGAACCTTTTGTTCTCCGAAATAAAAATATTATTATTATTTAAAAAATATAATCAATAAAAAGATCCACACAGTTAAATCGACAATTTATTAGCAATAAACAAATGTCTTTACAAATAAAACACTCATTTACATTAACACACGATTAATGAATATAGATAGCTAATCACGATTCTATAATACAATACCCTTGACGTACCGTGACGAAGTAAAATATCAGTAAAATATATTGAAAAATATCGGCAGCTATTACGAGTATAATATCTATTGGGATATTTTGACGAATCGTGAATGTCGGATCCCGTTTGAATGAGCTTTTACTCTATGTGAACGGCAGATTAGTGTTGGTATAATAGTTTGTATTAGTTAGCGATTTTTTTTATAGCTGGTAAAATCATTCTGCAGTAAAATCTTCTTGAGAATCCGCGCGTGTTTTTGCCGTCCAGCCTGATCCGCGAGATAGTAATAGTTTTTCACCAGGAAATCTAAAATTAAAACGGTAACATTTAATTACACATGAATTTTCCCACATCAATGTTACTTTGTAGAAAAGGTTCATAAATACAGATTAAATCGTTGCAATTAAGCACAAATATTTCTTACTAAACAATTTATCGATAACATTTTTTCACATCACTATCGATATTTCTTAGAAAAAATTGTAAAAGAAAAAATATTGTAAATACGCTACTATAAACGTATTTCTGATATTTCTTGGCCGAAATAATTTGGGAAATCCTCCGCTATCCTAATGTATCCAATAAAATGCATATAAATACAAGAAAATATACGAAATAAAATCAATTATTATTTACTTGTGGTAGTTGATGAATTCGCTAAGTTACTATGATTTATCATGTAAATTTTACTCTATATGATAGCGCACTAGATGGGAAATGACTATCTAGTCCAATTTTATAATTAATTTCACTTAATAACGTTTCCCGAAAGTTTCGATTTAAAATATTTAGTCTTTGTTTATGTTATGACTATGACAGATGCTGTTCGATGCAATTGAAGAGTTGGTTGTTGTCTGACAAACTATACATATGGCGAGTATTAACTAATTCTGTAGAGTAAAAATAAACCAAAGAAACCAAATCATCAACAAAAGGGTACCCAATCCAAAATTAACACTACATCTATTTAAGCAAAAAGTTTCATTTATCTGAGGGTCAATAAACACTCAAAAAGTAGCCTGTCAAGAACCGCCGTGGTCTTAACTCTTATAAGTCTAGACAAGTAGGTATTTAAAATAATGTAAACAAAGAAATATATGAGTGACACTTGACAAAATATCCAAGGCGTAAATCCTTTTTCAAACTAATTTTTAAATAGTTTAGTTTTGACGTTTAGGTTTAAGCTGCGGAATCGGCAGGTGCTCGTTTACATTCTTTGAAATACCTACTTGTCTCGACTAAAGAGTGGTTCACTCTTGCGCATGTGATGCGTGTTCTAACCACGGTGCTCACCTTGTACCGGGTTCCCTATGTACCAAATATGACATAGTGAGGAAACCGTCATATCTCCGTACCTATCTGTCATATCTCCATTTCGACTAAACGACTGAGTCCCTGCCATTCTGTTTTAGGTTTTGATGTTTTCCGGTCGACCTTTCAGGTAGATTGCTCGTCTGTTTTCAGTAGATAACCTCGAACACCTTTTGTTTTGATTAGAGCACCCGGCGACGCGACGTTGACAACAATGGGCCACGCTAAAAAGACTCCGTACTACTTTTTATTATATTTTGTAAAATTTTAGACTATTTTAGGAAACGAATTTGAGTATTTCAGGAAATAGGTGTCCTTGCTTACAGTTTTGGAACGGTCGTATTTGAGGCTGGTTTTTTCCGATTATAGAACAAAAAACTCCGTTTTTAACGTTCCGACATCTGCGTTACAGAATGACAGGAAAACAGTTGATACTTGGTGGTTTTACAGAACAGCCAACTTAACGACGGAGGGAATTTGAACAAACTACGCCGTAGAGGACAAATGAAGTACATTATGTTTTTTTATGGATATTTCAGTAATTCTGTAATATTTTTATGGGAATTACGGAATTCAGTTATGATCACAATTATCTCAAAAATGGTTTTTTCAGTTTGGTAAAAAAAATACATGGCCCATTGTGCTATTGTGCATTTTACCACAACACGTGCAGTTTAACCTGTAGAGAAAAAAACTTTAGGTTTATGTTTCAGCAAGACACAATGACAATTAAATTGTTTGTCTAACTCGACATATCCATTATCATGAATGACACAAGGCGCTTAATTATTTATTCATTCTGTATGCGCCTGGTGTCCTCAATCGTCTGTCCACCTGCAAGCAGATCGTCCATGTAGAATGACATTGAAAGCGAAGCGGCGGCTCGTGGATATTTCTCGGCCCGTCGATGGATATCTGATTTAGAGTTCGCATTGCTAGCCAGGGCGTGGTTCTTCTATTCTTTCAGAGGCATTTGTACTGAGCTTCTCCAGAGGATTCTTGTAAGGTGCTGCTCTAACTCTCTGATGAGGATTTGTCAAATCTTCTCGATGTCAGCTGTGATGACATACTTATGTTGACGCCATCCCAAGATGAGCAAAGCCCTAATCTACAAAATAACCTACAGGTCCTTTTGTAGATTAGGGCCTTGCTCCATAAGATCGTTGGGACTAAATCCGGATGATGTTTTTGATGACGCATTAGACACTGTTCTCAGCTTTGTCGATGGGTTGTAACAGGATACTGTCTTAGTCGCATTTGTGTCTTGCTTTATATGATACATTGATTCGTAATCTTTTATAAACTGCTTATAGCTTTCTGAAAACTCTTCGTTTCTTGCCATCTTGTTCTCCAGGTTGTGGAATTGTGTGACGGTTTTTGGGCTTGACTTTCCTAGCTTAGTTTCAAAGTTGGGCTTCATCTGGATAGCGACTTCATATCTTCTGTTGAATAAACGCCTCGTTGCAGAACTGTTCATCTTGTGTGAAGTTTGCAGTTGTGTCACCAATATCTTCGAGATCCCAATATTGCGATAAGTCTTTTATGCAGTTGATAACGACGTTGCAATGAAATGTCTTTACATTTCCAGACAAAGATTCACCCGAGCTTTGTCTGATGCGCTATTATGGACGCTGTGTCTGGTTCTTTGATGAGACCACTCATTATGACGCCCGAATAAACAGTAGCGTTCAGGAGGAAGTCGACAGGATTCGACACATTGTAGTCTGGATCGGCTAGCGGCTAGCTAGGTGTGGCCATTGTTGTTTGCCGAATGACGTGTTGGGCAAGTTGTTAGTTACTCGGTTAATAACTAGTGCTTGAATTGTTAATTGATGATTGCCGTAAAGTGTCGTAGTCAGTTGTACTAACAGTAGCTGTGTCAATTCCAAGGTTCTGTATGGCATGTATGCACTCCGACGATGTATCTAAGAAGCGCCTCATTTCGAATGATGTGTGTTTCTGAATCTTCGGCTGGTTTATGAACAACTCGACGTGTTTGATGAAAAGAAGCTGTAGGTTGTTGCAAATATATAGCAGCAGTTCCTATGCTGAATCGTAGTTGTCCGATGAAGTATACAGGTGCTGAATGCGTTGTTCTGGTTCTTCCTTCAGCTTTCCTTTCATATGTTGTATGTTCTGGCTCTTGCTTAGACCATTGTTATTGTGAATTGTTTCAATATAAAGGTCGTAAATTGTCAGCAACAGCGGGAAGTTTCAAGTTCAAAGATCTCATGATGTTTGTTAAGTCTTCGAATGAGTAGAACTGCTGACATTTTTTTTAAAAATGAATGAAATATGAACTGTTAGTTTGTCTTCTCTTCATAAGCGAGAGATCCCGATGTCGAAACCCAGCATGGGAGTAAGAAAAAAAAATCGGCTCTTGGATGTATAGGTATATGTTTGTTTAGAACCAAACGGGCCTATGTGCGGTTTTGCCACGACTAGTGTCAATCGGAACGCAACCTACGTTTAGGTCTATGATAAATTAAAAATGTAACGACTTCCGTCCGGGTTGACGGGTGTGAGTCGAGGAAAATATGGCGATGTAACCTCGGAAGCCTGTTGTGATTGCCGTGGTAGCACGAGGGTTTTTTGAGGTCCCTTTGTATTGAGCCGAAAGTTTTGAAGGGATCCGTATCCCAACCGCGAGAATTGGTTTGCCGCGATCGGCCCAGGTGGTTTGAACATTATCTCAGTCATAGCCAGAGTGTTTTCCACGCTCGTGTGACGGAAGGGTCAAGAACCCAACGAGTTAGTTACCGTGGTACTGGTGTTGATCGTAGCGTGAGAATTGCGTGTTTCGCTATATATATATATATATATATATATATAAGACAGGGAAATACTTGGCCTGACGGTGACCTCTTGATTGGCTTGAAGAACTGAAGAGGACTAAGGCACGCCCGGGACACGTCGCTTCGGAAGCCAGGTCTACAGGAGACCCCGTTAGGTGAGTTGACACTGCGCGGTGTATCACGGCCCATTGAAGAACTCTCACGGCGATGAGCCAGAGTTCTTACTATCTATGGGCCCGTAGTTGTGACCGCCGCCCTGAGAGGTTCTTTAACAATGTTTGTGACGTCGCTGCTCCTGGGTCCCACGACAAAGGGTAGCCCAGTAAAAGGCCCAGAAGTAATGGTCTTTACCAACATATAAATGTTTATGTTTATTTCACCTGCTTCCACTCCAAGTTAGCTCGCTCAAGTCTTTCGCTAGCAGCCACCCGCTGCTCGTGCCTGGCCGCCGCCTCCCGCAGCGTGCAGCCGCAGCAGCCACAGCGGTCGCACCCCGCCCCGCACCCCGCGTCCGGGGCTGGGGAGCCTGCGGTGGCTGCTACCGTCGGCGTCGTTGTGATGACGCCTGAAGGAAACAAGTTCCTGTTAGTATGTAGAATAAAGGGAGGATATTTATATGTCGCAGCTTTGCCAGAGGCCTTTGTCAAGCATATTTAATCCTTACCTGATTTTACTTAGTTTACTAAGTGATTAGTTTGATAACTCATAAAGTTAATTGATCTTGTATGAAGTTACTTTCAAAGTGTTGTTATTTCATAACGTCAAGCGAATGCCATAGATTCTAGGGGATTTTTGGTAGTTTAGAATATTGTTAAATGCGTAACGATTCTGACTGTACGTTTATTTGATTCTTCGTTTGTGTTGGCATTCCGAGTTGCTGTGAAACGCTATGCTAGGGCGTGCTCCTTACGGAGCTGGCAATACTATTCTCTGTGTTTTGATTGGTTTGCCTGCAGGGTTTGACCAATCAGAGGCTCGCGTTTATGAAAACGCGGTATTGCAAGGTAGGTTGGCGGGGCCTTAGGCACTTTTGAATTTGATGAGAGGTCGTTGAAGAAACATCTGAGGTCAAATTCATACTGTACGGGCCGCGTTTCCTAATATAGCTAAGTAAAATCTATTATGCCGCGCTGTTTTACTTACCTAATGTAAAAATCAGAGCAAAGTGTAATTGCAAACAGAGACCTGTAAGAGTGACAATAAATTGTGAACGATTGGCATGATGTGTTTACTCATTGCTTGATCGCCCACATAAAAAGCCCACATATTTGATAACCATCAATAATCCTGTTTCTCATGCTCGCTCTCTACGACGACGTATGTAGTATCGTAGTAAGCGAGCTTTTCAGATATATGTAATAAGAACTTATTAGGGTTTCACGCTGACTTCTCACTCAGGAGATGCAGGTTCGAATCGCGGTGTACCAATGTACCAATGAGATAAGTAGTTTATCTTAAGTACATTCTACGGTCGTTCTTAAGGTGATGGGAAATATCGTAAGGAAAACTTCAATGCTCCATAGCTGCGGCGATGGGTTAGCCCCCTGTCACGTAAAATGAAGTATTGAATATCTGGCTAAAATAGGGCACAATGTGCCTCTGCCACCTGCCAAAAGGGGTGACGCTATGTTGTATTTAATAACATTGAAATGAGACCAAACGTGGGAGCAAATCTATACCTAGTTAGGGAGTCCCTATATTATTATTGTAAACTCGGCCCTACGCATGAGTTTTCAATTCAAACCTTAATTCTAATTATGAACTCTTTCATACGCTCTATTCTATTTATTTCTGACTTGCGTTTTGGCTGATTTTTTCCTGCGAAGGCTCCGTCCTCGTAAGTAACCGGCGATTCGTTTTTAAGAGCCAGCCAGCCAAAACGTAACCAGAAATATAGACAATGAAAATGCAAGTAAATATTAATGTGTGTAAATAGTGTCCAAGGTATTACTATTATTATTATTATCAGCGACTTTTTATTTACAAGTGACGTGGCCACGTAATCGAGTGAAATGTGTATGGTAACAATTATATTGATTTATTAACAATATAGGTTGAAGTTTTGACTCCCAAATATGTTTAATGTAAGAACTCTTCCGACATCATCAAATTTCAACGAAAAAGTCTAAACAATAACTGCACCTTCTCTCATATGGCCAGATTTATTTTGATGTCAGAAAGGAATGCTCTCACAATATGAAATATTTCACATCTGGTCAGACAGCCGTGTAGAACCTATCTAGTCATATTTCATGAGTCTCTGACAGAGTTCAAAAGCTTGTTGTATTTCAATTGAGGGCGGAATACTTGAAAGTACAGAATGATGTACAGCCCATAAATAAAGTTTACTGACTGTTAGAGGAATGGGTTTTTATAGAGTCTAGTGGCTTTAGATCCAACTGTATCATTCAAAAGGCCCTAGCCAGGTAAATGCAAGTAGCAATATGCCCGATTTCTGCAATAATTAAGGTAAGGTATCAAATCATTCTGGTGTCTTTTCTATGTCTCTTCTTTGTGATTCGTATTGTAATATTTCATTGCACAGTATTACTGTAAAACTTCCAGGTCTATGCATAAAACATCAGTTCGTATAAATATTATAACATATATAAAGTAAGTAAGTAAGTAATAAAACAGTATCAAACTAGTGGTTCTGTGAGAACAGTAGACCTAGTTTCAATTTAAAAAAAGTCCATGTTTAACGCTACGGCAAACTTCGCCCCCTTTGCTCTCCTCTACTCCCCCCTTTTGGATTTTTTTTCGCAACATCTTGTGAAGAATGAAGTCCTTCGTGTGACTCTTGAATTTAATTGAAATCCGTCGATAAATAAAACTACTGAAACTTCCCCCCTTTTCCCGCCTATTTTCCTCCAATGAAAAATTGCGTTTTTTTTTTCATTAAAAAAAGGAACCTATGTGCTAATTTTCGTCAAAATCGGTTGGAAAATGCGATCTGTAGCCGAGAACAGACAGACGGACATAATCATTTTAGACCAATCTCGAAACTAGACGCTTCCTCGCTCTGTCAATTTTATGATTGAATTATCCAAATTAAAAAATGACAGTATTTATTTCACAATAGATAATTTCACTAATTTCAATAATTTGATATTCAATCATTTTAATAATTTCAAACCAGCGCTATCATGCATTCATCTCGCTGAACCTAGCACACTCTTGCACAATAGTCCTGTATATGTATAAACGAATATACCAAGAACAAACTACGTTTTAGTTAACTTTGTTAGGTACCCTAACGTTTACATCCACATCTTGCTTTACATGGCAATGATCATTATGTCATCTTGCAACTCAAACTGCATATTATTGGGAACACAATCTTGAACTTGAGTGTAAATATTAGAAAAAAATCCCCTATTTGCACGGTAGTGTTTACAGGTGTTGTTTGAGGTTTAATATGAAGAAAGGAAAGAATACTTGCTTGGTTCCGAATTACTCGTCGGGCCCTAAGCAGAATATATAGCCTCGATAGTAGTACCGACCTACAGGGATAAACTTCTACTCTAAAGCCACTTTTAAATCTTTTGGCACACTAGTTTCCCAAAACATCCTTTCCCAAAACGTCAGTTGCGGTTTACGAAACAGGTGGAAATTCAAAACTTGCAACAGTTTTTATTTATACCAGCAAAATGTAAAACTCGTTAACAATAACATCCCAATTGACAATAATATTTCTAACTTGTCGAGACACAGGCGCGTCGCAGAACAGAAATGGGGTTGACCGGTGAAAGCTAACCATAGGTGGCGCCACGTGCATTTGGTTCCTTTATCCAGTTGCCACTTTCAACGATCGACTAATTTCTGGATTTTTTCTGTGAGAATTGGTTATCGTAATTTATATACTACACAACAAAAGTAATTTTTCGAGTAGGTATATGATATAATCTCATGTAATTACTACTATACAACTTAATTTTGTCTTTTTGGCACGGTTTTTTTACTATTTGCGCACATGACTGGCGATTGAACACACTGTACTGGTAACACAGAAGCGTGACTTTGACGTTTGGGGAACCAACCGATACTAGCGCCACGCCGACAGTTGCCAACCCCATTCCCCTGAATAAAACGTCGGGTTGAGGTAAAAATCCGCCGCTCTGTTCAAAGTGTAGTTCTGTCTGCACGTGAAGGCGACGTGAGGAATGGAAATGAAAATGGACAATTAGACTTCTCGAATGAAGATAGAGATGGATGAGTCTGACCTAGACCGAGACACAGGGGACTTAGGTATTCGGAATAAACGTAACATATGTATGTATATACCCTCTTTAACTCAACAACTTAAAAATTACATAGTTTTCATGATCCATGAAAAAGATCGGATAGTGCTGAAAATTAAAAAGAAACGTAATCCCTGGTGGCTGTCAGGTTTTTTAATACTTTTCACGCACCGACAATTTGTAATTACTCAATTTACTTAATAAATCTATTTTTTTTAAATTAAGTACCTAACTCTGTCCAATACATTATTGTACTTTTGTCATTTTCCTATTGCGTACAGTACAAGACATATTTTTCGTTGCAGACGTCAAAAGTGTATAGAGATTTTTATCAGTCAAAAAACCATTAATAGAGTGGACAAAGTATAGCGTATTTATCTTAAGTACACTATACGGACGTTGGACGTATCGTGAGAAATCCCCAAATCTCCACAGCTGCGGGGATAGGGCTAGCCCTCAGTCACGCATAATGCAGTATTGAATAACTGGCTAAACGGTGGCACAATTGTGCTTCTGCCACCCCGTGTGAGAAAAGGCGTGACGCTGTGTTTTTTTTTATAGCATCATTTTGTTTGATATGTTTGTGCTTGATTGAAAGAATATACTAAAGCGGCTACAGTCTAGGTGCTCAGGTGCAATGTGCTCTATTATAGGTAAATAATTATATACAAACACATACATTGATACCCTGTGTCGTGGGAACCAAGAATAGCGACATCACACACATATAAACATTCAAGGCCTGTTTTTTTTCCCCCAGCCGGGATCGAACCCGGGACCATTCGCACGGGAGGCAGAGCCATAACCGCAGCGCCACAGAGGTCGTCAAATATGTTACAAATGGTTAAGGTACTGATGAAAAAAACTCCGCTCTTTAACTTTCGGGACCAATTGGATAGAGATAAAGTCTATCTGTTTGGGAGTCAAATGGAATTTTGCAGCCGGTCGCTGTGCATTTGAAGTATTTTTATTTTATTGTATTAATTTAACAAAAATCCACAGCCGTTCAAATACAATAAATTTATAAGTAAACTTAGAATTGAGCCAATTAAGGATTTTACTATGTAGAACTTAAGATATAAAAGACATTAATTTTTGAAATACAGTAGGTACAGTAGGGGTAATACACAACAAGTTAGTGAAAGTGTGGGTGTAAGTGTTTGTGGGTGTAAGTGTTTGTGTGTGTGCATGTGTGTTTCGGGGGGGATCCAGTAGATAAACATGACTCATCATAAACAGATCGATAAGGGTAACCAGAGACTTTATTCTGTGAAGCCTTGCAAAGTATTCCATGAATAAAGCCCATGTTATATGAAGAGCCCAGCTGTACTGCATTGCATACTAATTGCGTCAAGATTGCTTTTGAGCTCCGTTGCATCGTAAATCACATCGCAATGCAGAATTTAAAACGCTCTTCTTAAAAGTAACTTTTGATAGCATCCAGTCAACCTAATGACTGCTTTTTAGGGTTCCGTACCCGAACAATGTCAAAGGGGACTTTATTGCTACCTAAACCTCCTTTATCCGTCTTTCGGTCCGTGGGCTTTATCTCCGTAGCCTTACCATGTAATTCTGACAATTTCTGACGCTTTTGAGAAATCACAACACGATTATTTCACATGAGCTGTATTTAATTGCGAACTTGCTTGTTTAGGGATGGTCTGAGTAGTACATTTTTCAAAAGCAATAGAGCTACCGGTTCATTGAACCGTAATAGGTAGACTTGAAATTATAACAGAATGTGTATTTCTGTTGCCGTAGCAAACAATAATAAACTACACACAAGTAAAAAATGCAGTATGCGATTTTTTTCGATACGAAAACCATTATTGTGCGAGTCAGACTCTCACTTGACCGGTTTTATAGAGATTTATTCCCTAATATGTTTGTATAGTTCCGCTGAATTCTTTTCACGAAATAAGCTCACTGACTATAGAATAAAAACCGGTCAGGTCCGAGTTGGATTTGCGCACCGAGAGTTCCGCCCAGATCGCTGTTTTTTGTGGGGGAACTACAAATTCACTGTTTTCAGTTTTTTTCTTTACTTGTACTACAAGACCTTACTACATGACGAAGTAAAAAATCAATAACCCCTTGGACAAACTTACATTTTATATGTTAAAGAAAAGATGTGATGTATTAATAACCTATTATTATAATGAACATATGAAAAATATCAAATACAGCGTTAGAGAAAACCCTAAATACTTCTGGGTATATATAAAACAGAAAGGAAAAAGCAAGTGTGCACTTCCCTCATCTATGCAATTGGATTCCGAAACTGATAAAAATAGCAAGGAAATAAGTGAACTGTTCACGAAAAAATTCGCTTCAATATACCTAGATAGCTCAGGTCAGCAAGCCCTACCGCAAAAAAGTCGCCATGCACATCCCACAGTTTGTTAATGATGCTTCAATCGATGAGTTTAGGGTACGTGGCTTTGCCGACGTTGTGGCAACACGGGAGACGGAATAAAAGGCTTGGAATATGCTCAGTTACAGTCTAGTTTTTATTTAACAAATAACTCTTCTTATATATAAATCGTCCTCGATAATCATCATGTACCAAAACCGGTACGTGATGTCGATTTTCTGTGTCAGCCAATAACTTATCTCGACGATACTTTAGTCCGTGATGATAAGGGATGGCTGGCACAGATACTCCCCCCCTTACAAAATAGTAAGTAAATTACGATAAATGGAAAAGTAAAAAAAAACAAAGCACGGAAACATTTAAATTAAATAATACTATACATTGCGACTAGCTAGGCTGAGGTAATCCCCCTCTTCCGGAGTGCCGTCATCAAAGTTGGAATCTCAACGTTTGTTTGTACTTTCGACCGAACTTGGACGTTGTTGGTCGTGCTGACTCGACAACTGAGTCTTCCGCTTTGCTCGTTGGTTGCGGGAAAGTGATGGAACTCGGCTGATCTGCTGGTAGGAAAGCTGGCTTTAATCTATCAATTGAAAATGTGTCGACGGTGTTGTTCTTGTTGATGACGAAATATTTCCCCGTTCGTCGTAGAACTTCGTAAGGCCCTTCATAAGGAGGAATCAGATCTTTGGCGACACCTTCTCTCTTGATGAAAACGTGAGAGCAGGAGCTTAACTCGGGGTGGACGAAATGCTTGTTTTGGTGATTCTCTCTCCTCGGAACGGAGCAGTTTTTTAATATTCGTTGTTTCAAATCTTGCACGTAGTCGTGATACGTTGATCGCAAGCCAGAATCACCAAAGAATTCCCCGGGGAGCCTTATTGTTTCTCCATAAACCATTTCCGCGGCGCTCAAACCCGTGTCGTCTCGTAAACAACTTCTTAGGCCAAGAAGGACGATTGGTAATTCTTTTACCCAATTTTCCTTACTGTTCCTTGCCATGAGAGACGCCTTCAGCGAACGATGCCATCTCTCCACCATTCCATTGAATTGCGGGTGATAGGCTGTTGTTTGTAATTTTTCCGTTCCCTCGGTTAACCTCGCCAAGGATATAATAAACCCAGATTCAAACTGTTTTCCACGGTCCGAGGAAAGCCGGAGGGGGGGGCCAAATCTGCAGATCCACCCTTGGAATAAACATGAAGCGACTTTTTCCGCAGTAACCTCCTTCAAGGGAAATGCCTCAGGCCAAGAAGAGCAACGGTCAATCATAGTCAGCAGAAATCTGTAACCTTGGCTTGTAGGTAGGGGGCCGACGATATCTATATGCACGTGCTCAAAACGCTGAGCGGGCATGAATGTGCCGATAGGTGAAATAGTGTGCCTAGTAACCTTGCATTTCTGGCATGATAGGCATGTTTTACACCACTCGTTTATTTCCTTGTTCATGTTATCCCAAACAAATCTTTTTGAAATCATTTTTCGTGTGGTTCGTTTTCCTGGATGACTCAAACCATGAATCGCGTCGAAAATTGTCTTCCGAAATACTGCAGGAACATACGGTCTCGGTTGCCCAGTTGAGGTATCGCAGTATAGCTGGGAATTACTGCCGGGCACACTAAACTTGGATAATGTCAGATTTGATTTCTTGAAAAGCTCTTTAAGATTTGCATCCGTGCGTTGAAATTCGACCATTTCCTCGAAGTCAATTTCTGAAGGAGTGATTATCTCCTCGATCACCCTTGATAAGGCATCTGCAACCACGTTGTCTGATCCGCTAATATGCCTTATGTCTGTGCTATACTGTGATATGTAGTCTAGTTGACGAATTATCCGAGGTGGGTCATCAATATTTGGTTTTTTGGAAAATGCGAAAGTGATTGGTTTGTGGTCTGGGTAGATAGTAAAATCTCGTCCTATCACGAGTCTTTGGAAATGCTTCACAGCTAGGTAGATACCCAACAGCTCTCGATCATACGTAGAATATTTTTGTTGCGTCTGTGTCAGGTTTTTTGAAAAAAATCCGAGGGGTTTCCATTCACCATCCTCCTTTTGTTGTAAAACGGCGCCCACGCAGTCATTGCTAGAATCAGTCATAAGCGAGATGGATGCATTATTAGCAGGGTGAGATAAACTTGCTAAATTTTTCATAAGCTCCTTGCATTTTTCGAAAGACTCTTCCCCTGTCTTGGTCCATTTAATTACACTCTTATCGTTCCTCTTGCAGCCATGTAAATATTTGTTCAACTCTGCTTGATAAAATGCCGCTTTTGGGATGCTGCTTCTATAGAAATTAACCATACCCAAAAATCTTCGCAACATGTTCACCTTTTCTGGTTTAGGAAAGTTGGTTATGGCCTCAAGTTTTTCTTGAGTGGGGGAAATCCCGTTACAGGATACATGATACCCCAAAAAATCTATTTCCTTCTTCATGAATTCGCATTTTTCCAGATTCATTGTAAGACCATGTTCATCTAATTTCTTGAAAATTATCTCCAAATGTTTGCAATGCTGCTCTTCATTTTCTGATGCACAAAGGATGTCGTCGACGAAACAAAATGTGAAATCTGATATGTTTTCATCCTTTGGCTCTTGATTAGATGCTCCGCCGCGTTGTGAAGATATTTGATGTCTGAATATTGAGTCCATAAATCGTTGAAAAGTCTGACCGGAAGTCTTCCGAAGTCCAAATGTCATTCTCGGAAATTCGAAAAGACCGAAGGGGGTGATGATGGCTGTTTTGGAAATATCTTCTGGAGCCATTGGTATGCAATGATATGCCTTCCGAATATCGATTTTGCTAAAAATGCGTTTCCCCTCGAGAATGTAAGTCAAATCTAGTAACCGTGGGAGTGGATACCGGTCAGGGACTGTTATATTGTTCAGGGCTCTATAATCTCCACATGGTCACCATTCACCATTTTTCTTCTTCACCATATGCAAAGGACTGGCCCATGAACTGTTTGACGGTCGACATATTCCCATATCCATCATGTCCTGGAAATCCTTTTGAGCCGTCCTGTACCTTTCTGGAGGGAGAGGCCTGGCTCTACAAGCGACCGGAGGGCCTTGCGTCTCTATGAAATGTTGAACGTTGTGCTTGGGACTAATCTTCAAAGATGTGGGTACGGTGATGCGCTGATATCTCCGAAGTAAGTCTGCGATAACAAGACTCCCATCAATGGTACTTAAAGTGGCTTGGTTTGCTATTATGGTTCTACCTCTGGATGATAGTTTGGTAGTGTTGTCAATCAACCTTTTTCTGCGTAAATCAACCCATAAATCATGATGCTCCAGAAAATCTGCTCCAATGATAGAGGTATTGACATCGGCAATCACGAAGTTCCATTTAAAAGTTCTTCGAAGCCCGAGATCAAGGGCACAACATCGTTCTCCATATGTGCTGATGTTTGAACCGTTGGCAGCATGTAATGAGTAATCTGTTTTCCCGGAATGCTTCAGCTTGCGTTTAAATACAGATATGTTCGCGCCGGTATCGATCAAATATTTTTCTCCAGTCTTCTTGTCTGTGATAAATAGGCGATGAAATTGTGAAAAAGCACACAGCTCCGCCTCAGTGCATGCCCGCTTTAGCTTTCCCTGTTACTTCCAGGAACACGGAGCCTCGCACTTGAAAGCTCTCTTGCTAAAACGTGAATGATAAAAGCATAACTTCGAGTTTCTCCGGAATGGAAACGGGCTTCCTGACCGTGAACTTGAGAATGGCTTACTGCGATAAAACTGCCGACGATTGTTGTTATTATGAATTGCAGCTAACTCAATTTTTACTTTCGCTAGCTCAGCAGTTAGTTGCGTTACTGGGTCGTCGACCCTGCTTAGCGCAGCAACTTGTTCGAAGCTCGAGACTTCGTAAATATTGTCGGCCATCTGGGCTAAATCGTCAATTCCTTTCTCTTTATTTGCCGAAAGTATTGAGGTTAAGGAGGTCGGTAATTGTTTTAGCCAAAACATTTTTGCAGTTTCGTCGTTGATTTGACCTTCCCCAAGCTCCTTGATTTTTCTTAATAACTGTGACGGTTTTCTGTCTCCGAGGTCGGTGTCCGTGAATAATCTCTGGAATTTGCGATGCGGGGATTCTTCATAAGTCGAAATCAATCTGTCTTTTAACTTCTGGTACTTTCCGCTGTCTGGTAAGGAAATCACAATGTCACTGGCTTGTTCGATTTCCTCTTTGGCTAGTTTGGTAAGGACTAGGTGGAATTTGGATTCGTCACCTAACTTCTGGGGAGTGGTTACTGCTTCAAAATGTGCGAACCATAACCGGGGCTTGTCCTTCCAGAAGTCTGCGATTTTAGACGAAGTGCTGATTGCTTGCACTTCTAGGGTAGCTGCACACGGGTTCTATTTCACAGGCGACGACATGCTGCTGCTTAACCGAAGGTTGCTTGATATTCAAACGTCAGGGTCACCACTTTGCCGACGTTGTGGCAACCTACGGGAGACGGAATAAAAGGCTTGGAATATGCTCAGTTACAGTCTAGTTTTTATTTAACAAATAACTCTTCTTATATATAAATCGTCCTCGATAATCATCATGTACCAAAACCGGTACGTGATGTCGATTTTCTGTGTCAGCCAATAACTTATCTCGACGATACTTTAGTCCGTGATGATAAGGGAGGGCTGGCACAGTGGCAAGCTAAGAAAACTTGACGCTGCCAAGGGCCCTGGCTCAGACGATATACCACCCTTGTTTGTAAAGCAGTTGTGCATATGTTCTATCCTGGCCACTTACCCTAATATGTAACCGCAGTTAGGGATTTTTCCCGCCCAGTGGAAGTTGGGAAAGATCGTACCTATACCTAAAAAGGGCGTTAGCACAGATATTAAGAAGTACAGACCTGTACACATAGCCAATAACACATGTCAAATCATTGTTAATGCAATTTTCATATATATTAATAAATAAGTTACGTAAATGAATACCGATAAATTTCACCGTGCTGTCATCAGTTAACAGTACCATTGGAATTTTAGCTTTCGGGATGTCATTCATGTATAAAATAAATAGCAAAGGTCCCGATATGGATCCCTGCGGAACACCATATTTAATTTCCTTTACGTCAGAAGAATACAAGTGGTCTGTCTTTGTCTTAAGGCAAATTTCTGTCAATTGTGGACGGTTACTCAAATACGATTCTAGTAGGCTAAGAACATTCCCTCGAGTTCCGCAAGTATTTAGTTTTTGCGATAGATTTTATGATCAACGTGTTGCGTAGTAAGGTCCATAAATATCGATGTCACTCTTTTGCCGCGATCTACGTTTTAATGTTCCATTCCTTCTAAATCTAGCTCTTTATCAGTTAGCATATTATTAATTTCTAAATATTTGTAAAAAAAAACATAGATGGCTTTATCAAATATTTTTGAAAAAAATGGGGAAATAGCTACTGATATGTAACAATTAATATCTTCCTTGTTATCTTTTTTGAAGATTGGTCTAATAATAGACGTTTTTAAGCGTTCTGAAACAACACCATGTTCGATGCAGATATTTATTATGGAGCACAATATCGGCCAGATCATATCAGCCACATATTTAATAATTTTTGTCAAAACTTCTTCGTCTCCTGTACTATTTGTGTTCTTCATTAATAACGTTAATCTGTAAACATATATATAAAAGAATTATTTAATTGAATTGACTGATTAGATCTCAAAGCTGGATTATTATTAGCAGTAATGTCAGAAAGTGGTTTGACTAAGTCGATAAAATTATTATTAAAACCTTGTGCTATTTCTGTAGGATTGGATATCAAGTCTCCATTTATTTGTATGCGATTAATACTGTCTTTAGGTATGGGATTTTTAGTCCTGTTAATAATTTTCCAAACAGCCTGGCTTTTTTTGGTCGATGTTTGATGTTAAAATCATTTTGTTATATTTGTCTCAAATCAATTACACTCTTTAGACGTTTGAAGTACTGTCTAAATAAATGTTTGTTATTAGAGCTTGGATTCCATCGATAGTCCAACAAAAATTTCTTTTTCCTTTTGCAACATTGTGTTATGCCTTTTGATATCCATTTAGTATTCTTAGTGGTTTTATTTAACTTAATTCTATTCATAGGGAAACATAGTGAGTACAGAAGCGTGAAAGTGTTATTAAATTGACTTTTTACATTATAATTACAGAACAAGTCTAAAATTTTTCTTTTCCAACGTTGTTATTAATCAGGTAGATAAAGAATAAATGTCAAATACGTCAAAGTTAATATCAACAATGTCAACACAATTTAAAGTGTCAGAGTTTGCTGTTTTCACGCGTTTTTTCAGATTGTAATCCAAACCGTAAAATTTTGTGACTTTTTTGACAGATTGAACAGCCCGATTTATTCCATATTATTGCTAGGATTTAGTAGACTTACCTGGACAGACACTGTCCTACAGCCTATGATGTGATAGCATTTAAAGTTCTATTTTCCATGCGGTATTTACCGGTTTTTACTTTTTCTGCGTGCAATGCACAACTACACACAAGTAAAAAATGCAGTATGCGATTTTTTTCGATACGAAAACCATTATTGTGCGAGTCAGACTCTCACTTGACCGGTTTTATAGAGATTTATTCCCTAATATGTTTGTATAGTTCCGCTGAATTCTTTTCACGAAATAAGCTCACTGACTATAGAATAAAAACCGGTCAAGTCCGAGTTGGATTTGCGCACCGAGAGTTCCGCCCAGATCGCTGTTTTTTGTGGGGGAACTACAAATTCACTGTTTTCAGTTTTTTTCTTTACTTGTACTACAAGACCTTACTACATGACGAATTTCATGATTCTAGGGTAACGTCCTGACGGTAATCCTATAGGTTTTGATTCCATTGCAAATATCAAGCAAATTTAGCAAAATTCTGACATATATGCGATCCAGTCAAGTTGTGTTTTTTTACCAGGAAAGTTTTGGGATAGTTCTGATATTTTCAATTTTACATGATTTTGGGTTGCTAAATCAAAATCTCAGGTTTACTACGCGACGCAACACAAAGTGAAATTTCACACAGAGTTCGAATCTGGTGTCCAGAAAAAGATATCTCGGAATTCCAATCAATCAGCAGCCTTAAGGCGTAAGTCGTCTGAGCTATGAACTTATAATAATAATAATAATAATAATACCTTGGACACTATTTACACACATTGATCTAGCCCCAAACTAGGATTCCCTGTATCTTGGGTACTAGACAACGATACACATACTTATATAGATAAATATTATACTTAGATAGATAAACAACCATGACTAGGGTACAAGTATCCGTTATCATCAAACAAATATTTGCCCCCACCGGGACTCGAACCCGGGACCCTTGGTTTCGTAGGCAGGGTCACTGCCGACTCGGCCATTCGGGTCGTCTAATATAGACTTAACTTAATATAGACTTTTACGTTTGACACCTTGCACCAGCTTCATCTGTCAAATTGGTATCACGCAAGTAGCATCATAATGGAGGAAAACCCAAACTCATTGAATGAAGCCTAAAAGCCTTCGGTGATACCCCGCAATCGATGTAATTGTATGAGCATGAGATGAACCATAGACACACGCTATGAACTTCAGAGAGTTACGCCATAAGGCTGCAGGGCTTCAAGAACTGAGTTTTTATCTTTAATAACACTTTGATCATATCGGGCATGCTTGACTATCGCGTGCAATAGTCTTGTTGCAATAATTGTATGTCTTTTTTGTGTTCCTGCAAGAGATCAATCCATCAGCTTTTAGGGGGGAATCCCTTATAGATTTTATCAATTCTTGTATTATGTAAGCCCTTTGGATAACAATTCATTACAGTTGTGAAAGCCAAATACAAAAATCAGGTGTTTGTGTCACAGTTATTCCATCGCCGTTGAAACACAGAGACCTTGAGCAGTTCATTGAACAAGCAAATAATGTACTTGCAGACATTGGAACGCAGAACGCAGAACGAGTGGACCTGTCTGATGGTATAATTCTGGGTAATTTCAATCTTAAACATGTGGAATGGCAACCGATTCCTGGTGACCCTGGACATCTTATTCCAGTAGGAAACGGCACACTTTTTATCACCCTCTTAGAATTCATTTCCTTGCACAACCTCTATCAGTTTAATGAAGTAATTAATACCAAAGATAGAATTCTAGACCTGATACCATCCAATGTCAATAAAATTGATGTCATTCACTTTCCTGATGGCCTTAACATAGTAGATCCTCATCATCTACCTGTAGAGTTTGTGTTCAAATTATTGAACGAAACTACCTTGCCGGAAAACTCAACACCTAGACAACATTTCTATATAACATACACAGAAATTATCAACGATCTTAACTTGGTTAATTGGGTAGAGATATTCGGTGATTGCTCCTGTGTTATTGAAATGTTAGAAATGTGATATGTGAAGCTATACAGTGCTAATAAGAAATATGTGCCCATGACGAAATTTAGAAAATCCGCCTATCCACCATGGTTCCCAAGGAATCTTATTCGGCTTCTCAATGAGAAAAGTAAGATAAGATTGAAAGTAAAAAATCAATAACCCCTTGGACAAACTTACATTTGATATGTTAAAGAAAAGATGTGATGTATTAATAACCTATTATTATAATGAACATATGAAAAATATCAAATACAGCGTTAGAGAAAACCCTAAATACTTCTGGGTATATATAAAACAGAAAGGAAAAAGCAAGTGTGCACTTCCCTCATCTATGCAATTGGATTCCGAAACTGATAAAAATAGCAAGGAAATAAGTGAACTGTTCACGAAAAAATTCGCTTCAATATACCTAGATAGCTCAGGTCAGCAAGCCCTACCGCAAAAAAGTCGCCATGCACATCCCACAGTTTGTTAATGATGATTCAATCGATGAGTTCAGGGTACGTGGCTTTGCCGACGTTGTGGCAACACGGGAGACGGAATAAAAGGCTTGGAATATGCTCAGTCACAGTCTAGTTTTTATTTAACAAATAACTCTTCTTATATATAAATCGTCCTCGATAATCATTATGTACCAAAACCGGTACGTGATGTCGATTTTCTGTGTCAGCCAATAACTTATCTCGACGATACTTTAGTCCGTGATGATAAGGGATGGCTGGCACAGATACTCCCCCCCTTACAAAAAAGCAATAGTAAGTAAATTACGATAAATGGAAAAGTAAAAAAAAACAAAGCACGAAAACATTTAAATTAAATAATACTATACATTGCGACTAGCTAGGCTGAGGTAATCCCCCTCTTCCGGAGTGCCGTCATCAAAGTTGGAATCTCAACGTTTGTTTGTACTTTCGACCGAAATTTTACGTTGTTGGTCGTGCTGACTCGACAACTGAGTCTTCCGCTTTGCTCGTTGGTTGCGGGAAAGTGATGGAACTCGGCTGATCTGCTGGTAGGAAAGCTGGCTTTAATCTATCAATTGAAAATGTGTCGACGGTGTTGTTCTTGTTGATGACGAAATATTTCCCCGTTCGTCGTAGAACTTCGTAAGGCCCTTCATAAGGAGGAATCAGACCTTTGGCGACACCTTGTCTCTTGATGAAAACGTGAGAGCAGGAGCTTAACTCGGGGTGGACGAAATGCTTGTTTTGGTGATTCTCTCTCCTCGGGACGGAGCAGTTTTTTAATATTCGTTGTTTCAAATCTTGCACGTAGTCGTGATACGTTGATCGCAAGCCAGAATCACCAAAGAATTCCCCGGGGAGCCTTATTGTTTCTCCATAAACCATTTTCGCGGCGCTCAAACCCGTGTCGTCTCGTAAACAACTTCTTAGGCCAAGAAGGACGATTGGTAATTCTTTTACCCAATTTTCCTTACTGTTCCTTGCCATGAGAGACGCCTTCAGCGAACGATGCCATCTCTCCACCATTCCATTGGATTGCGGGTGATAGGCTGTTGTTTGTAATTTTTCCGTTCCCTCGGTTAACCTCGCCAAGGATTTAATAAGCCCAGATTCAAACTGTTTTCCACGGTCCGAGGAAAGCCGGAGGTGGGGGCCAAATCTGCAGATCCACCCTTGGAATAAACATGAAGCGACTTTTTCCGCAGTAATCTCCTTCAAGGGAAATGCCTCAGGCCAAGAAGAGCAACGGTCAATCATAGTCAGCAGAAATCTGTAACCTTGGCTTGTAGGTAGGGGGCCGACGATATCTATATGCACGTGCTCAAAACGCTGAGCGGGCATGAATGTGCCGATAGGTGAAATAGTGTGCCTAGTAACCTTGCATTTCTGGCATGATAGGCATGTTTTACACCACTCGTTTATTTCCTTGTTCATGTTATCCCAAACAAATCTTTTTGAAATCATTTTTCGTGTGGTTCGTTTTCCTGGATGACTCAAACCATGAATCGCGTCGAAAATTGTCTTCCGAAATACTGCAGGAACATACGGTCTCGGTTGCCTAGTTGAGTTATCGCAATATAGCTGAGAATTACTGCCGGGCACACTAAACTTGGATAATGTCAGATTTGATTTCTTGAAAAGCTCTTTAAGATTTGCATCCGTGCGTTGAAATTCGACCATTTCCTCGAAGTCAATTTCTGAAGGAGTGATTATCTCCTCGATCACCCTTGATAAGGCATCTGCAACCACGTTGTCTGATCCGCTAATATGCCTTATGTCTGTGCTATACTGTGATATGTAGTCTAGTTGACGAATTATCCGAGGTGGGTCATCAATATTTGGTTTTTTGGAAAATGCGAAAGTGATTGGTTTGTGGTCTGTGTAGATAGTAAAATCTCGTCCTATCACGAGTCTTTGGAAATGCTTCACAGTTAGGTAGATACCCAACAGCTCTCGATCATACGTAGAATATTTTTGTTGCGTCTGTGTCAGGTTTTTTGAAAAAAATCCGAGGGGTTTCCATTCACCATCCTCCTTTTGTTGTAAAACGGCGCCCACGCAGTCATTGCTAGCATCAGTCATAAGCGAGATGGATGCATTATTAGCAGGGTGAGATAAACTTGCTAAATTTTTCATAAGCTCCTTGCATTTTTCGAAAGACTCTTCCCCTGTCTTGGTCCATTTAATTACACTCTTATCGTTCCTCTTGCAGCCATGTAAATATTTGTTCAACTCTGCTTGATAAAATGCCGCTTTTGGGATGCTGCTTCTATAGAAATTAACCATACCCAAAAATCTTCGCAACATGTTCACCTTTTCTGGTTTAGGAAAGTTGGTTATGGCCTCAAGTTTTTCTTGAGTGGGGGAAATCCCGTTACAGGATACATGATACCCCAAAAAATCTATTTCCTTCTTCATGAATTCGCATTTTTCCAGATTCATTGTAAGACCATGTTCATCTAATTTCTTGAAAATTATCTCCAAATGTTTGCAATGCTGCTCTTCATTTTCTGATGCACAAAGGATGTCGTCGACGAAACAAAATGTGAAATCTGATATGTTTTCATCCTTTGGCTCTTGATTAGATGCTCCGCCGCGTTGTGAAGATATTTGATGTCTGAATATTGAGTCCATAAATCGTTGAAAAGTCTGACCGGAAGTCTTCCGAAGTCCAAATGTCATTCTCGGAAATTCGAAAAGACCGAAGGGGGTGATGATGGCTGTTTTGGAAATATCTTCTGGAGCCATTGGTATGCAATGATATGCCTTCCGAATATCGATTTTGCTAAAAATGCGTTTCCCCTCGAGAATGTAAGTCAAATCTAGTAACCGTGGGAGTGGATACCGGTCAGGGACTGTTATATTGTTCAGGGCTCTATAATCTCCACATGGTCACCATTCACCATTTTTCTTCTTCACCATATGCAAAGGACTGTTTGACGGTCGACATATTCCCATATCCATCATGTCCTGGAAATCCTTTTGAGCCGTCCTGTACCTTTCTGGAGGGAGAGGCCTGGCTCTACAAGCGACCGGAGGGCCTTGCGTCTCTATGAAATGTTGAACGTTGTGCTTGGGACTAATCTTCAAAGATGTGGGTACGGTGATGCGCTGATATCTCCGAAGTAAGTCTGCGATAACAAGACTCCCATCAATGGTACTTAAAGTGGCTTGGTTTGCTATTATGGTTCTACCTCTGGATGATAGTTTGGTAGTGTTGTCAATCAACCTTTTTCTGCGTAAATCAACCCATAAATCATGATGCTCCAGAAAATCTGCTCCAATGATAGAGGTATTGACATCGGCAATCACGAAGTTCCATTTAAAAGTTCTTCGAAGCCCGAGATCAAGGGCACAACATCGTTCTCCATATGTGCTGATGTTTGAACCGTTGGCAGCATGTAATGAGTAATCTGTTTTCCCGGAATGCTTCAGCTTGCGTTTAAATACAGATATGTTCGCGCCGGTATCGATCAAATATTTTTCTCCAGTCTTCTTGTCTGTGATAAATAGGCGATGAAATTGTGAAAAAGCACACAGCTCCGCCTCAGTGCATGCCCGCTTTAGCTTTCCCTGTTGCTTCCAGGAACACGGAGCCTCGCACTTGAAAGCTCTCTTGCTAAAACGTGAATGATAAAAGCATAACTTCGAGTTTCTCCGGAATGGAAACGGGCTTCCTGACCGTGAACTTGAGAATGGCTTACTGCGATAAAACTGCCGACGATTGTTGTTATTATGAATTGCAGCTAACTCAATTTTTACTTTCGCTAGCTCAGCAGTTAGTTGCGTTACTGGGTCGTCGACCCTGCTTAGCGCAGCAACTTGTTCGAAGCTCGAGACTTCGTAAATATTGTCGGCCATCTGGGCTAAATCGTCAATTCCTTTCTCTTTATTTGCCGAAAGTATTGAGGTTAAGGAGGTCGGTAATTGTTTTAGCCAAAACATTTTTGCAGTTTCGTCGTTGATTTGACCTTCCCCAAGCTCCTTGATTTTTCTTAATAACTGTGACGGTTTTCTGTCTCCGAGGTCGGTGTCCGTGAATAATCTCTGGAATTTGCGATGCGGGGATTCTTCATAAGTCGAAATCAATCTGTCTTTTAACTTCTGGTACTTTCCGCTGTCTGGTAAGGAAATCACAATGTCACTGGCTTGTTCGATTTCCTCTTTGGCTAGTTTGGTAAGGACTAGGTGGAATTTGGATTCGTCACCTAACTTCTGGGGAGTGGTTACTGCTTCAAAATGTGCGAACCATAACCGGGGCTTGTCCTTCCAGAAGTCTGCGATTTTAGACGAAGTGCTGATTGCTTGCACTTCTAGGGTAGCTGCACACGGGTTCTATTTCACAGGCGACGACATACTGCTGCTTAACCGAAGGTTGCTTGATATTCAAACGTCGGGGAATATGCTCAGTTACAGTCTAGTTTTTATTTAACAAATAACTCTTCTTATATATAAATCGTCCTCGATAATCATCATGTACCAAAACCGGTACGTGATGTCGATTTTCTGTGTCAGCCAATAACTTATCTCGACGATACTTTAGTCCGTGATAATAAGGGATGGCTGGCACAGTGGCAAGCTAAGAAAACTTGACGCTGCCAAGGGCCCTGGCTCAGACGATATACCACCCTTGTTTGTAAAGCAGTTGTGCATATGTTCTATCCTGGCCACTTACCCTAATATGTAACCGCAGTTAGGGATTTTTCCCGCCCAGTGGAAGTTGGGAAAGATCGTACCTTTACCTAAAAAGGGCGTTAGCACAGATATTAAGAAGTACAGACCTGTACACATAGCCAATAACACATGTCAAATCATTGTTAATGCAATTTTCATATATATTAATAAATAAGTTACGTAAATGAATACCGATAAATTTCACCGTGCTGTCATCAGTTAACAGTACCATTAGAATTTTAGCTTTCGGGATGTCATTCATGTATAAAATAAATAGCAAAGGTCCCGATATGGATCCCTGCGGAACACCATATTTAATTTCCTTTACGTCAGAAGAATACACGTGGTCTGTTTTTGTCTTAAGGCAAATTTCTGTCAATTGTGAACGGTTACTCAAATACGATTCTAGTAGGTTAAGAACATTCCCTCGAATTCCGCAAGTATTTAGTTTTTGCGATAGATTTTATGATCAACGTGTTGCGTAGTAAGGTCCATAAATATCGATGTCACTCTTTTGCCGCGATCTACGTTTTAATGTTCCATTCCTTCTAAATCTAGCTCTTTATCAGTTAGCATATTATTAATTTCTAAATAGTTGTAAAAAAAAACATAGATGGCTTTATCAAATATTTTTGAAAAAATGGGGAAATAGCTACTGATATTTAACAATTAATATCTTCCTTGTTATCTTTTTTGAAGATTGGTCTAATAATAGACGTTTTTAAGCGTTCTGAAATAACACCATGTTCGATGCAGATATTTATTATGGAGCACAATATCGGCCAGATCATATCAGCCACATATTTAATAATTTTTGTCAAAACTTCTTCGTCTCCTGTACTATTTGTGTTCTTCATTAATAACGTTAATCTGTAAACATATATATAAAAGAATTATTTAATTGAATTGACTGATTAGATCTCAAAGCTGGATTATTATTAGCAGTAATGTCAGAAAGTGGTTTGACTAAGTCGATAAAATTATTATTAAAACCTTGTGCTATTTCTGTAGGATTGGATATCAAGTCTCCATTTATTTGTATGCGATTAATACTGTCTTTAGGTATGGGATTTTTAGTCCTGTTAATAATTTTCCAAACAGCCTGGCTTTTTTTGGTCGATGTTTGATGTTAAAATCATTTTGTTATATTTGTCTCAAATCAATTACACTCTTTAGACGTTTGAAGTACTGTCTAAATAAATGTTTGTTATTAGAGCTTGGATTCCATCGATAGTCCAACAGAAGTTTCCTTTTCCTTTTGCAACATTGTATTATGCCTTTTGATATCCATTTAGTATTCTTAGTGGTTTTATTTAACTTAATTCTATTCATAGGGAAACATAGTGAGTACAGAAGCGTGAAAGTGTTATTAAATTGACTTTTTACATTATAATTACAGAACAAGTCTAAAATTTTTCTTTTCGCAACGTTGTTATTAATCAGATAGATAAAGAATAAATGTCAAATACGTCAAAGTTAATATCAACAATGTCAACACAATTTAAAGTGTCAGAGTTTGCTGTTTTCACGCGTTTTTTCAGATTGTAATCCAAACCGTAAAATTTTGTGACTTTTTTGACAGATTGAACAGCCCGATTTATTCCATATTATTGCTAGGATTTAGTAGACTTACCTGGACAGACACTGTCCTACAGCCTATGATGTGATAGCATTTAAAGTTCTATTTCCCATGCGGTATTTACCGGTTTTTACTTTTTCTGCGTGCAATGCATCAAAATCAACATTCCCAAATTTATTTTCAACATCGACGGCGAACGATTCAAAAATGCAAAAAATCGACGTCATGCGACTTGTAAGTAGAACGTGACTTACGTCGCTTGCGATATATTATGTCACGCGAGTAATTCAGAAATAGAGCTCCAGAACCTGTGCTAGGACCCTAGGTTCAATCTCACAATATATTTTGTAAACCTTCATCTTTCCTTGAGATATGATCACAAGTAGTTGTTTCCCCACCACCTCTGTTATGTTCCAGAATAAAGAACCCCGACGCTGATGATAGAACGACCAGAACCTGTGCCAGGACCTGCCACCAAAGTCAAAGTCAAAGTCAAAGTTCTTTATAACTGTAGACATTTTAGAAAATGTTTTAAGGTTCTTGCGTACATACATTATATTTTCGAAAATAAATTGACTAGCTACAGTTAGTATGTAAATTTCTTTAAAAAGCTCACTTAAGGAGTCTGTTCGTTTTAAATATATATATATATATATATATATTTAAAACGAACAGACAGATATATATATAAAGAAATTATATTATATATATATATATATATATATATATATATATATATATATATAATATATAATTTCTGTAAAATAAATATGGTTTGAATATCCGCTGCATTCCCCCACAATAAGATACCATAGGACATGTTACTATGAAAGTAACTAAAATATACTAGCCTAGATCCGTCCGTGTTTTTCTGATGTTCTTACCAGCGTAAGCCGCAGAACTTAATTTACTAGCTAATTTATCTATGTGGGGTTCCCATTGCAATTTGCTATCAATAGTTATTCCAAGAATCTTTGTACCATTTACTACTTCTAACATGTTGCTGTCTAACACTAAACTGGTTTCAACTTGCCTAACATTTGGAAGTGAGAATTTGATACACTTGGTTTTACCAGCGTTTAAGAATAAATTATTAACTGTGAACAAATTCAAGGTTAAAGACAAAGAGTGCAATTTCAAAGAGCTGTTACAATTATTCATCAAATTTAATAAAATACTTAGTTTTTTCTACAAGTTAATAGTCAAAAGTGGAAAGTAAACACCAAGAAAGTAGTGCAAAAGTTATTCAGCACCAAATGTGAAGATAAAAGTGTTAAATGTTGAATTCAACAGGTAGTGTTCAACGATCGTTCGTGATTACTGATAATCAAAATTAAAGTGCATTATCCATCGCAGCGGCAAAACGAATAAGCAAACCAATATCAGTGACTTAATACGACTCAAAATAATGCGCGATAGTGATAAACGGTTATAAAAAGATTGCATAAATCAATCGACACAATATTTTATTACACACAACGCCATCTAGTGACAGATAGCTGAACTTCTGTGCAATTTTGCCAGTATATAAGGAATAATTTCTACTACAGTGTGACTATAACATAAACCCTAATTTCTACCGTTCAGTGAGTGTGGCCAGAGGAACGAAACGTCATTTCGCCCATACCTGTTGCTATTGTAATCCAAGATGAAATGCGAAGCGTGCAATCTTACCTTACCCTCGAATGAAGCTCTCAAATGCAACATGTGTACTCGGCGCTATCACTATCTCTGCCTTAATATGACTTCTGCGTTTTTTAGAGAGCTTAATAAGAGCAAGTGGCGATGTGATGAATGCGAAAATGTCACAGTACGGAATAGCCGCATGAGGGGTGACGACACACCAACAAGAAAGCAGTTCGAGCAGCGGGCGGAACCTGTCACTACCGACGTGAAGAATAACGCGAAAATGACGACGCAAAGTATTCCACCTTCTACCCGGTCCGTGCCAGGTGCGTTAACTGCAGCAAAGGCGAGCCCAACTGCTATCTCGCCCACCCTGACTGCTGCCTCGCTAGCCCCGTCTGCCCCTGCGCCGGCATTGCCACCTACACCTGACACAACTGAGACTCATTTAGTAACTTACCACCAGATAGAGAAACTGCTGGACGATAAATTGAGTGGCTTTAAGTCGGTTATAATGAGCGAGTTCAACAACATCATTACAAGACTCAAGGACAGCTTTCAACAGGAAATGGAGGTCCTACGTAGAGAAAACCAGAAGCTACGAGAAGACTACTCAGCCCTTGAGGAAAAAATTATCACGACCTCATCCACAGCAGAGGTTGTTAAGTTAATTGAAAAAATCGATGACCTTCTATAATATAATAATAAGTATTCTACCTTTTATGTCCAAAATTATTGAAAAAGTTGTGTCAATGCAGTTAACAGAATACTTACAGGTTAACGATATTCTCCCTTCGAAACAGTCAGGCTTTAGAAAAGGTAGAGGTACGGTGACGGCTCTTTTGGATGTTGTTGACGATATCCTGGCAGGACAGGACGTTGGTGAGGGAGCGATTTTGGTCTTACTTGACTTTTCGCGCGCGTTTGACACTATAAGTCCAACTTTACTCTTATCTAAACTGGCCTATTATGGTATTGACAGTGTTTCAATGAAATGGTTCTCTAGCTACCTGAGCAATCGTACCCAGAGTGTCGAAGTTTGTGGAGGTAAAGGCATTAACAAATACTCAAGCCCTGCAGTAGTAAATAAAGGTGTCCCCCAGGGCTCTATTTTGGGACCTATACTTTATATCCTTTACTCTGCTGATTTAGCAAATATTGTGAACGACAGTAAATATCATTTTTACAGATCTTTCAATCCCTCAGAAACGACGGAGGAAATTGCAAAACTTAATAAAGAACTAGATCAAATATCAGAATGGTCCAGAAAAAATTGTCTAGCTTTAAATCCTCTTAAAACTAAGTTTCTTGCGATTGGTACTAAAACGCAAATAAGGAAAATTAACAGTCACAATATTGAGCTCAAATTAGGAGGCGTAAAAATCGAACAGGTAACAGAAGCGCGGAATTTGGGTGTGCTGATGGATGATGGTTTAAAATTTGAAAAGCATGTACTTGAAACTGTTAGAAACTGTTTTTATAGACTTCGTGTTCTCTATAAAATACGTAACTACCTAGATGTAGATACGAGGATCCATCTTTGTGAATCCCTTATTTTGTCTAAGCTAAATTATGCTGATACTGTTATTGGGGGCTGTCTGCTGGTAAGAACTAAAAAAATTATACAGAGAATTCAGAATTCATGCGCAAGGTTCTGTTTCACTATCCCACGGAGAGCGCACATTACCCCTTACTTAAATAGTAACAACTTACTCAATATGGAGTCACGGCGAGCCCTGCATTTTGCAAGTCTACTTTTCGGTGTGATTCAGAAGCAGCAACCTTCATACTTATACAACAAGTTAAAATTTTGTAATCGTCAGTCTCATATTCCATTAAGAATGGTCTGCCCATCCCACCATTCATCAGCATTTCGGGGAAGCTTCCGTTACTGCGCCACGAAATGCTGGAACAATATCCCTCCCCCTATTAGACAGTCCCCTTCAATAGGCAGTTTTAAATTAAAATATAAGAAATATCTACTTACTAAGCAAAAAGGCCTACAGTAAAGTTGTTTCATACCCATTATCAATTGTTTGTTCTAAATTATCTGTTATAGTGTTACATAAGCTGTTGTGGTTTTCATTATATTTTTTCTGCGCATATAATGCTAAGATCCAGTTGTAATAAATCGTACTTACATAAATACTGAGACTGAGCTTCAGCTAAATGTGATAGTGATGCATCATAATACTTTAATATCTGCACTGTTTTCATATGGTTCCAATACGTTTAATATTTAAGTGTAAGGAATCCACTGAAAATCAGCGCCGTGGCCCAACCATGGCATAAGGCTGAGTGGAGACCTTTTTGGTGCATAATACTCGTACATAAGACTGTAATAATTTTAAGTTAATTTATTCTATTGTATTTTTATGTGCCAAATAAAGTTTATTCTATTCTATTCTATTCTATTCTAAGACAATACGCCATTGAATAATCTCAGACAGGATCTTCTTAATGACCATGGTTCATTATTTTTTGCATAATCATATGTGATAATTTTTAGATTTTTTTTTGTTACAATCCTAACTTTTTAAATTCTGAATTTTAATAATATCGGGCTTGAAAAATATTTAATAAAAAAACACCTTTGCCTTTTTGTTTACTATGTTAATAAGGCATGTGCATATTGATAAAGAACAAAATTTTGGAATTGCAAAAGTGGATTATGCAGAGACCGTTGAAATATGCCAATTTCAGTTCTTGGAAAAAAAATGGTGAAAAGTGTAGGGAATTTTAAGTAAGTAATTTCATTTCTATCCAGTCAAGCGTCCAGGTTACTCAACTCCCCAAAAATAAAAGAGGGTTAGGCGTCCGGGGGAGGCAAGACACCAAAACGACTTGCGGTATCTAATGCCATCTTTTGTTGTTTTCTTTAAACTTTAGTACTGCTACTCGGCGCTAGATGGTACTCTTGATTGTTTTTTAGTGGTATAAAACAGAAATTTCTTTCTGGCAACATGCAATGTGCAAAAAAAAATGGAAATTTCGCGAGGCGATTTCGAAGTGACATTTTGTGAAATTGGTGTTGTGTATCTCCGCAATTATGAGGTAATTACGCTGTTTTTACTATTTAATTATACAAATATCATACCAAAATAGAATCCTGAGGATGCCTAGATTACGTATAGGCACGTATTATAATAGTTTCATGGCTACCAAGCCCAAAGAAATGCAAAAGATAACTTCCTCGTACCGAATCAAACATGCCGTCAAACTACTTACGAGTTTCTAGTGCCAATTTTACAAAGACCTGATGTAGTTATAGCAGAAATAGAAGGAGTAGTTCCTTAATTAAGTTGAACAACCTTTGTCGTGAAGATTTATTGAGAGATTTGTGACTATTTCATGCTTTGAGTCAGCTTTGAGTACTTTGGTTGGTGCCGTTACCGGTCTGGGGACTTGACTCCCCAGCGGACAATTGCAAATGAATGACAATAAGGCTCTCGACAGACAGACGTAGGAAAATGGGAGATTTTTTACTTTGATTTGAATTGCTTTTGCATTACCTTCATTAGACTCCTACGGAGTCTATACAGGTGACTTTTATTTAGCTGACCAGATTATTACCATTTTTAACTTAAATTGGATTTGGTTTTGCAGTACCTACGGGGTCTTCATGCACTATACAAGGTGACTTTTAATTAACTGACTAGATTATTACCATTTTGAACTTAGATTGGAATTGCTTTCGCAGTACCTACGGGGTCTTTATGCACTATAAAGGGTGACTTTTAATTAGCTGACCAGACCATTAACATTATTTATCACTTTTTTTTAATATTGCGGTTCTTTTGGGGTCTTTAATAAACACTATTTTCAAAGACATTTTTAAAGACCTATCTATAGATACCCCACACATATGTTTTTTTAATATGTCATTTTTAAAGACCTATCTATAGATCCCCACACATATGTTTGATGATTTTTTTTTGTTTTAGTTCCATGTATGGGGATTGCCATGTATGCCCCCCATTATTTTTTTTTTTTCAATTTTTGCATTAAAATTGTAAAGTTGTTCATATTGATGGGTACTATCATTACCCAAAAGGAACAAAGTTAATAAAATGACAATCCGTATACATTGTACGTTCACCCGGTATAGTTTTTTTATTTATAATTGTTTCTTTAATTTAAAATAAATACATTGCAGTAATAGCGCATCCATATGGATAGGTATCCATATCATTTCCCAGGAGGAATCACCCTGTATAGTTGATTTCTTTAAGTATATTGTTTTAATTTAAAATAAATATTTTGCAGTAAAGCGCATCCATATGGATGGGATCCATATCATTCCCCAAAAGGAACAAAGTAAAAAAATGTCACCCTGTATACTGTATAATTGTGTGTCCTGTATAGTCGTTTTTTTTTATTTATATAATGTGTTCTTTAATTTAATAAATATTTTGCAGTAACAGCACATCCAAATATCTTTCATTGAAAAAATCAAACTGTTTGACGAAAACCTTACATCGGCGGCCATCTTGCCAATATTTCATCGACATGAAGCCCGATTGGGTTGGTCGAAATTTGTTCTGCTAGCGGTAAGTAATACATTTATTTCTGCTACATTAAACATATGCAGTGAAGAGTTATTGATATCGTTAGAAAGCTAAATAAATTTAGTTTATTTTTAAATAATTAATTAGGCTTCAAGTAATAAAATTAAGGGCCGGGCTCGATGTAAAGAAAACATACGACAAAAAAATGTGCCATTGTGAAGTTTACTATTTTTTTTGACGCATTTGTTTTTGTTAAATGTAGTATTACTTTCCATATTATTATTTTGTATCTATTCACCTGTTAATTAATATTTTTATTATCTATATAACTATGTTAGTGAAGCAGATATCACGTTTTTCGTAACATGGTGCCTGCCGCTCGAGTCGCTACACCAGTGCATCGCGCGCTCGGACGTTTGAGCGTGTGGTGGCGCGGCGCGACGGACGTTCAAGTGGGAGAATGTCATTAATGAAAAGTTGATAGTTTTCGAGTTTTAAGCTAAAAACGAGATTTTTCATGTTTTTATCAATGTTGCGTCTCGAAATTTTGAAAGCAAACCATAAATTCGGAACCAGCACCTCAAAAAACATAAAAAATGGAAAAATCTGAACCCCAACACTTTCCCACCAGGGGCCCCTTTGAGTGGAAATTGACTGAATTAACAAACTACACATTTCGGTAAGCTATATTAATTTCATCTTCAAAAAGAGTCTTCACCCACGGACAGACAGGCGGACAACTAAGTCATATAAGGGTTATTTTTTATCCTTTTAAGGTACGGAACCCTGAAAAATCCCAACTGTCAAAGTTAGACCATTGTCCTCTATTGTATATTTAGCAAACATAGCAAAAACCAGTTTATATTTTTTACATTCTTATGTATGATTTAAACATTTGCGAGTATGTCGATCAGAAGCAGTTTTCATAAACTCCTTACATAAAACATTTAACAGGATTCTCCCAGGTACCTATTGGTCTTTAGACTATTAAATATCTGTTAATTACATTACAAGGAAATCAGACATCAGAGGATTATCTTGCTTATTGTGTCAGCGAGGAGTCGAAACCATCTGCATGTGGTGCCTGAGTGGACATAGAGTTCAACTGCTCCAGGCCTGGAGCATCCACTGCAGGCTACAGTTCAAGTCAAGTTGGGATGGCACTATTTAAGTCATTATAGTCAATGTCGATAGTAACCAAAAAATATATATATATTTTTTTGTATTATTGATCTGCGATTGGCCTCCGGCCATGAGCAGATGGCTTGTCAGTTTTTGGCGGGTTGAGGTATTCCTCCACTGAGGGAAACGCCCATTAAATTCTGTTTATGGACTCTACACCCTTTTGTGTAGCTCCAAGATATTATGTCTTTTTAGCCTCTTTTTGGGCATAGGCTCTGTGAGCTTTGCAGCCAGTATGTTGGGGTGCTTAGCAAGCCGTTTTGTATAGGACTGTTCCAGGGCAACAATTTCCTCTTTCACTGTGTTGATCCTTAGGGTTTGGTGAAGCTCTGTGTTCCGTATATACCATGGAGCTGTTGATATGCTTTTCAGCACCGCATTTTGCATTCGTTGGATGATGTTGATGTTTGAGTCTGATGCGCTGCCCCAGAGCTGTATTCCATATGTCCATATCGGTTTGATTACTGCTTTGTATACCAGCAGTTTGTTGCTTAGCGATAATTTAGATTTTCTTCCTAGGAGCCAGTACAGGGACTTGAATCTAAGGTTTGCTGCATCTCTTTTGGCTTTGATATGTTTTTTCCAAATCAATCTGCGGTCCAGGTGGATACCAAGGTATTTGACGGTGTCTTGGTGTGGGAGTATTTGGTCTCCAAGTCTCACTGGCGGGCAGTTCCCTCTCCGTAGGGTGAACGTGATATGAGTAGACTTTGAGGCGCATGCTTTTATTCTCCAGGTCTTCAGCCATTCATCTATATTATTCAGAGCAACCTGAAGGTTTGCTGATGCTTGACAGGGGTCAGTGCTGCTACACAGTAGGGCTGTGTCATCTGCAAATGTAGCTGTTGTTACTTCAGGTGTCTGGGGTAGATCAGCAGTGTATATGGTGTAGAGGATAGGGCCAAGGACTGATCCCTGAGGGACTCCAGCTTTGATGTCAATCAGCTTACAGGTGCTGTCCGTCTCTCTTACTTGGAATAATCTACTTGTAAGGTATGATTCAAATAGAAGAAAGTAGCTGTGCGGGAGTGCTTGCTTTATTTTACATAGCAGTCCTCTGTGCCATACTCGGTCAAATGCTTGCTGCACATCCAGGAACGCTGCTGAGCAATACTCCTTGCGCTCTAGTGTTGACCTTATTTTGTCACATACTCTATGGACCTGCTCGATTGTTGAATGTTCTTTTCTGAAGCCAAATTGATGGTCTGGTATGACTTGCTTTTCTTTAAGAGCTGGTGTTATTCTTCTCAGTATAAGTTTTTCAATTAATTTTGACATGATAGGTAACAAGCTTATTGGTCTATATGATGTCGGTTGATGTTCTGGTTTACCCTGCTTATGTATCATTATGATTTGTGATATTTTCCACTGTTGTGGAAAGTAGGACAGCCTCAACACAGCATTGAACAGAGTTGTAAGGAAGACAATGCCCTTTCTAGGAAGCTCCAATAGTACCCTTTTTGTTATTAAATCGAATCCTGGTGCTTTCTTGTTGTCTAGCCTTCTTATCTCCTGGAGTATTTCCTTCGGGCTTACTGGTTTAGCTGGTAGATCCATCTGAAAGTCCTGCATTAGTATGTTGTCAATGTGAGATTCGTCATTGTTTGATTTTGGATCATTTGGGACAAACACACTAGCCAGATGAGCACCGAACACGTCTGCTTTATCCTGGTTGGTTCTAGCCCAAGAGTTGTCACTTTTCTGAATTGGAGGTTTCTTATGCTGCGGCTTGTTACTTTGTTTCGTTGCTTTCCAGAGTGAGTAGTTTGTAGCTGGAGTTGATGAGAGACTTTCCATTTGTGATTGAAATGTTAAGTTTTCTGCCTCTTCGATGCACCGTTTTACTTCACGGGCCTTCAAAAAATAACATGAAAATGAAGTTTGAATACCTTTTTATTTAAACGTAAATAGTAAGATTCGTATTTTTTTTACGGCTGACACTTTTCAAAAGTTAAATCAAATTTTATGTTAGCTAAATGTTGTCTCATTCAAACACACATTTATAAAATTAGGATTTATCATTACTAATAAAATGCAAAAATGTTTTTACTGAAAATTGAGTTTTCTTCAATTTCTCCATACTCAAAACAATACAGCAAAACTCTAATTTCATAGGTAAGTATCTAATACAAGCATCTACGTTAGCAATATTGAAATCGATTAACGGGTTCGATGTGGACTTGCGCAGCACTATGGCAAAGGTGACGCAGGGCCTTTGCGGGTGTGCGGGACGACCCCCTCCGCGATTTCCTCTTTCCCCTATCGCCATCCCAACAGTTACCACGAAATCAAATAACGAACAAACTCTTACCGTGGTGGTTGTGATTGTGGCGCGCGAACCTCGGCGAGGCGAGCGGTAGCGGAGTCCCGTCGCAGCGGACGTCCTTCAGGCGGGAGCCCGTGCGGGGGTTCACCTGTAGCCCCACCCCCGGCGGTGAGCTGTCATTCTATGAAACATCAGTTTTTGATAAGTCATTTACTCGGAAAAGGGTTAGATTTTTGTATTTAGATTGGCATTAATACAGTTTTTATTTTAATCTTCATATCTGCGGCCCGAGATGAAACCGATGTCCATCGATAGAGTAATTTAGTGAAACTCATTTGTGTGATTATGAGTTTCTAAAACGATGACCTTTGCGAAAAATCGGAGTTCAAAGTGCAAACAAGTTGTGTTTATCGCCCTTTGAATTCAGATTTCTCGAAAAGTATATCGTTTTAGAAATTTATAATTACACATATTTGTTTTGTTAAATAATACTCTATCGATCGACACCAGAGTCATCAATGGCTGCAGAAATCATAATTTTCTACAGTTAGTATACCAAATAAGTGACATGCCATTTTTTGTTCAAGTTCTCTGAGGACCAACACTTACGCCAAGCAGTTAGCTGAAAGAAGATATATACGATTTAAAAACTATTATTACACATAATTGTGCCCATTTTGAACCAGTTATTCAATACTCCATTTTGCGTAACAGGGATATAGCCCATCGCCGCAGCTATGCGTAATGAAGGTTTCCTCACTGCATCACCGTTAGAACGTCCTACTAACTATTAGTATCACACTATTTTTTTATGAAATAGGCCTTAGGAAATTTATTTATTAGAAGACCGTTTCGTGGGTTTTAGCGCTTGCTTCTCACGAAGAAGATGCAGGTTTGAATGTTTGGTAGTAGTAGTTGTAAAACCCCTTCAACAACCCAGATAGTTGGTAGTAGTAGTCATAAAACCTCTGCCACAATTCAAAGTGTTATTTCCCCATATACTTCGTCTTACGTTCTCTGACTTTGGATTCAAACAAACGTTGTTTAAAACTCGATTATTAAATATTTTATTGTTAAATTTAAGTAAAACAGGGTTCTAAATCTCTTCTGTAAACCTTTATTAATTTAAAAGCCAAAGGCTCTCTTTGTGCAGTATTATGGAACGATGGAAGGCGCTAAGGGCCGTTATCTTTAATACGATTATGAAACACCCTGTTTCGCTGTCGCGAGAAAGTGAGTTTGACAGTTTTACAAATAATTTTATTCTCATATATTTGCAACTTCATTGTACCTTTATATCTCTGAGAGCTGAAACATTATTCTTCCTTATATCTTTTGAGGTTGGTAGAGTGTCGACATTTCCGTTATTTTATAAATTTATTTTTTATAAAAGACACTCCAACAGCTGTAAATGTTACGCCAATCACAGGAGTGTACAGCATTTCCTAACAGTACTCTTTTATTTAAGTGCCTTCTAAGGACTGAGCAAATATTTAGATGAAATCGAGAAAGTACCTAAACTAAAAACATATTTTTAATTTCACTGAGCGTGCTCATATTACGAATAACTCGCATGTTTTCTTGTAATATTATCCTCCGTTCCTATCTAATATAATGTAGGGACACATTGCTTGAAGATGAAATCCGTGGAGGGGGGAAAAAACGAAATGTGTTTTGAGTTTTGTCGTCATTTTCTTTGCCACATCGTACCTAGTCTAATACCTTGTATTTCAATTTATTCTTATAAAATCAGAGAGCCGATTCGGGACCTTCATTCCGTCCAGTAAAAAACTTTTAATAGCTGCGCTTAACTTCTAATAATAAATCAATCAAAAGAGGGAACATTGACGCGAAGTTACGCTGAACTTGAAGGTTTGGTAAATTGAGTTATTATACTGAGGGGTTGTTATTAAAATAATAATGGTAATTCAGAAAACACGAAGATGTCGACACCAGGTAAGATAGGTACATTGAAAGCTGTAAAATTGAAAAGCAAAGTTATTCTGTTCGACAAAGAGTGATGAGGCTATTGGGGGCATTTGAGCTCAGGGATCTTACAATCTAGATCGTTCAGTCAGCTGTACTGCGCTGTAGATATAGCTTTGCAATGCCGGTTTGTAGTTATGCACTTCAATTTATTCTGTAAATAAATATAGACTAGTCTTGCTATGCTCCCAGATAACGCTTGAAACTCTCAATAGTGGCATAACCCCTCAATACAGTGAATAATGTTGCAGCTCCAAGGAATACTCGGTACAGGACCGATCATTACTCGTTGTCCGATTGCACGGAGACATCCGAGTAGAATATACCTCTACAGTCTATAAAAACTATCACAGTATGTTTAACAGTCAGGGCTGTTTGTATTCAAGTCAATGTTCCTAAAGGAATTATTTATTATATATCCTCGTATTATAGTTTACGTGGTTAATAATCTATACACAAGCAACTTTTGGGTTCGATATGCCGGATAAGTTGAGGTACTTAGTTTGGCAAAATGTTATTAATACCATTCACATGAGTTTGAATAAGTTTGTAGATAAGATAAATATTTAAGAAAATATATATCTGCCCGAACAAACATCGGAACCTATGAATGAAAGTTTAACTTTCCAACCACTAAACCGATTTAAATAAAACATGTCTAAGAACCATCATAGGGAAATCTACTACAATTAGCAAAAAACCTGTTAAGTGCTAGAGTGCCAAATACACAAAGTCAGATATACAGGCAGACAGACGTTTAAAACTTAAAAAACCTCTCTTTTCATCGGGGTTAAAACGAGGCACATGACTTGTGACAGCATCAAAGTTAAAATACAGTCAACATGCAAATAAACAGTTCCTACCTTTCTAATCGCGTCGTATGGTAGAGAGAAATAAAACTTACTGACTTATTAAAATTAACCTTGTTATACCATGCTTTAATATTGGTTTAGGATATAGTTTACCGAGTTGAATGGCGTGAACGCGAGGAGGACTATACTGAACATTGAGTTCCCTGACAGGTTTTAGTCCACCATAAGATAATTATGATGATGATGATGACAGTTTACCTTGGGCGTGTCGGTGTCTAAGTTGATGAAGAGCATGGGAGCCAGGCGCTGCAGCACCAGGTCCCGCAGTATCGCGGGAACCGGCTGCCCTCTCACTCCTCTACGATCAAACACAGACACAGTTCAATGAACAGGCGCTATAGTGGCTTCCCGCCGTGGTACTACGAATTCATTTTGGACTTGAGCCAGAGATTTTCATACCTATTATCTACAGTAATAGAAAAATGTAGTCAAAAACCAATAAGGGGCATCATACTGGAAATATTTACACTCCTCCAAAGGTTCTAGATCGATCGACAGAAAGGTTGTGTGTTGAATGTTGTTCAAAATGAGGTTTCCACTAACCAAATAAAAGCCTACGCCTAAAAGCCTTTATGTTATACCCTGTTTAACAAATCTTATTTTTAAAATGTGTATGCAAACATCCGAAGCATTACGGAGGTTTCCCTCGATGCAAGTATGCACGGCAAATCAGCTCTGAGCTGCACTACAAGGCCGCTCAACATAGGTCACACATCAATCTAGATCAGCTTCCCACACGCTATTAACTCAAAATTCTAGTTTGAAACCTGGCTGCAACATTATATAACTTCTCTGCAGTAGGCGCCATTTTTTTTAGCCCCACTGTGCAAACGGATCCGGGACGATTCACTGACAGGGTTTTTGGGAGAGCCGATTGCCGATTTGTGGTTGGTGGGTGCACAATCACATCAAAATTATTCATTAATTAGCTAGCCTGTTGGGTGCACAATCACATCAAAATTATTCATTAATTAGGTAGCCTGTTCTTTCATGATGGTAAGAGATTGAAGTAATTAACACCAAATAATGCGATTTTTTTTCTACTTTATTCCGGCTCCGGGATGATTGTCTGACTAGGGGCCAAACCGCCTCCGGGTAGGCGCACTGTGCAGGCGTTTTATTTTATTTCCGGCTCGGGGATGATACACTGACCAGAGGCTAATAATAATAATAATCGTTTATTTTCGGGCAAAATGACCCATAGTTATCACATAATAATAATACTTTGGACACTATTTACACATATTGATCTAACCCCAAACTAGGATTCCCTGTATTTTGGGTACTAGACTACGATACACATACTTATATTGATATATATTATAGTTAGATAGATGAACAACCATGACTAGGGTACAATCATCTGTTCTCATCAAACAAATATTTGCCCTCACCGGGACTCGAACCCGGGACCCTTTACTTCGTAGGCAGGGTCACTGCCGACTCGGCCATTCGGGTCGTAGTGTAAAACAATACTTTAGATATAGCAGTAAAGCATAACTAAATTATTCTCGTTCAGCAGCAAGAATCAAAACAGACTAGGCTAGTTGAAAAACTTCGAATATGGAGGTCATCCAATGAAATAATACAAAAACATTTGTTGCAGCTGCTGCCGCACGGTCAGCCATGGTATGAACCTAGTTGCGTCGCATTATAGCGCTCGTGTTCGTACAACGAGGATGTTGTGTCGAAAATTGGCTTATGTATCCGAGGATACACATAAGAATAAGCAAAACATTGGTCCAACCAGTTGACCACAAGTTTGCCTAAAGTGGACAAAAAAACTTATTGCGTTTAATTTTGGGCTCTTTCCATACCCTTGATTATATTTGAGAACAATTTAAATGACCACCAAAATATTTTTTTCCTACCCAAAATGGGTAAATATTCACCAAAAGTTGCAGAAAATATCAAGGCAAAATACTGCGGTCGCTTTGGTGAAGGGTAAAGGGGGTGAGCGAAGCGAAGCCCATGTTGAAAAAAGTAATTTGGTGATCATTTATCCAAACACAATTTGTCTATCGTTCACTAATTCTGGCAGTCGTTCCGAATTTATTGGTAGTAAAATATGTGCGTTATTGGTGATCATTTAAACATAAGCCATTATATTTTGTCAGCTATTATACTGAAATGTTTAGTCAACGTGTGGGCGTTGACATAACATGCCAACACGTGTATAACATGTCCCCAAAATGCTCCAGTTTCGGCGATTCAATGTATGTAGATTCGTTAGAGAGTGTTGACTGATGCAGTTCACTTGTTAATCAAATACACACGGATGAATAGCTCTTTACTGTCTATATAGTAGCATAGCACCATCACAGATTCACTGCTCTAATTTATTCATTGAGCCATAAAATTGTTAGTTGAAGTTCTATTCTAAAACTCAGGTAGCCTATACACATCATATTCTACATGTTTAATAGTAGTTTATGGGCGTGATACATAATGAAGGGCATTAAAACTCGAGTGTGGGTTTATGACACGAGCCGAAGGCGAATTTCATAATAATATCACGCGAGAGTTTTAATGCCTAATTATGTACAGTTACATACACTAGTTTATCTACACACATATCTTAAGCTCTCTTTGATGTGTTCAGGAACCGCATGTTCGACAGGCATTGTGGCATTGATCATTGCTTTGCATTTGTTTAGCTTGTTCAGTAGTACCAACTTCACAGTAGACAAACTAGGGGCGGCACGCGGGCGGGCGGTGGCGTTCGAAATTTGAATATTATAATATGTCACATTATAGTCGTAATGTATCAATATTCAGATAAGAAATGAGTTTTTACAAAGTAATAATTCATTATGCTGGTCATAACGTGCGGTTTTTGGACGCAGTAAAGAGGTTTTATGATACGTGTGTAGATAAAGTATATTAAACTGGAAAATCATCAGGCATATATATTTTTTCCATCAAGTTTTATTTGAAAATATTTACAAAACCCTAAGTTCGTAAGGGCCATATCAGAAACAGCAGTGTTTGTTCCTATTATTGTACATCTATTTACACGCTAACAACTTTTTACAGCAGACTATAGAGTTAACTTAAAGAATTTAAATATTCAGAGATTTACCCTTCTTTACCCTTCTGCCTCAGCAGTACTTGTGAAAATCTATATCTATATGAAGGTAGAATAAGCAAGCTTAGACTGTGGGCTATAAATTTTTCATAGTCTTAAGCTGAATGCACGAACTGATTACTAACGAAGTGATATATTGAGTTTCAGTCAAACTTACAGTTGGCTATAGAGCCGTTGAACCTTAGCTTAACTATTTTATGTTTCAAGACCCGCTTTATCTAGAATATATATATATATATATATATATATATATATATATATATAAGTTGTGTGTTATTATGACTACTTCTTTGGTTGATATAAAACGCAATTTTAGATGCTGAGTTTGTGACTGACGCACGTCCAAGTCCAAAACTTAAATATTAATATTCAGGCAGATATCAGGTTACATCAACTTTGTTGCCAAACTTCTATGCCAAGTCTTCCGCAATGTGACTGCAATATTTCATGTTAAAACTGCCAGATAGGTATCAGGTAGAGAAGCAAGAAAGGGGAAATAGTAGGATAAACTTGTACTATTACGAGTATATATTCTTTGGGGGTATAATAGGGTGCTCTAGGGTTTGCAGCCGGCCCGTAGGGTAGGCAAATCGTACCGGCAGGCATTCCAAAAACTCTGACCGGTGGCTCCAAGTAGTCGTTGTGCACACGACGACCACACCCCGGTTCACCATATCGGCTCGATTATTGAATATGACAATGTTAATTTTTGTACATTCTTTGAGGTCTTTAATGCATACTTTAATGCACATTTATACATACATACATCCCAAACTTCCTATAAATGGCAGCGGCCTTGTTATACACGCCATGATTAGTGAAGCCTAAAATAGATTTTAAAAAATGTAAAAAATATACATCGTCATAGCTCTAAAAACTACATTTATTTGGATTCAGAAATAACCATATTGAGTTGTAAAATAAAGGTTTTACTTGAATTTGTAAAGAACTGGCCTTACAATCGGGTTGTACCGGTTTCGGTTGAAACTAATTTCCTTAGATATTTATTTTCTGACGCGACTCATGTAATTACAGTTTATTTACGCGAGGAATTGGAAAGGTTTATGTAATGAGATTTCCCTCTGACTAACAATTAGGAAAATCTTAACTTTTACCGTGTCACTACAAAAATATTAAACGTAGTTTAACCTCAAAACAAAACCTCAAAAGCCATATATTTTTGGCTTTAAACAAGTGTTGAACGAGAGTTATTTATAAATAATACTATGTCAAACTTTTGTTACACCAAAAGCCTTCTTGCGAATGGGTACACTGTGGTTGTAAGTAACATTATGTGTTCCTGCAATTCTTGTCACCCCTAATTACGAATAAATATACGACAGCCACGATTTACTCAACATGTAATGGAAAACAAATAGGACAGTTGGATTCCCTTATCCTACTCCTTAGCCCTTGAAGATTCAGTGAGACTACGCTAGACCCACATCACTCTGTTGTGATCGAGTCACTTCACATATCCAACTTTCACGTTCCGCGCTCAGTGTAAAGTATAAAGATCTAACTTAGATCGAAATAACCTTCGACTTCTCGTTTAACCGAGTTTCAAACAGGCATGATAAACTGCGGGATACTTCAAGAGAATCGATTGGGACGGGATGAATTCTAATGTAGAGGTATTTTGTACAGTTGCAGCTGTTTTTGCCTTTGCATTATAAATTATAATGCGTACTTGGACTGTGTGAAGGTCCAAATATATCATTTAATTGGTTCCTGTGTCGCATAAAATGAAAAACTAAGTCGAAAATTTACCGCACTAAAAACTTTGCAAACTAACTTTGGTTCATACCAGGATATCAAATTTACTTCGAATATCGATATCTCACTGTCATTTTCTTAATATTTCCAATCTGTTGGTAACTCAGAATGAAGTTCGGGGAGTAACAGCTGCTATCGTTCGATTTAGGGACGCGTGCCTTTCTTCCATTATGGGTTAAAATCCCCTTCCCAATCTAGACATAAATACTTTTGATCACAGTAAATGAGCATAAGTTGTGCAAAAACATATTGAACAACACCACAGCCCAATGTTTTCAACAAAAAACCCTCGTTTCGTTACAAGTTTTTTTCTATATCGTCAAATACAGAGAGAAAGCAACTGCAAACCCCTATCCTCAGATTTACTCGATTTAGATATTGGGCCCTGAAATGTCACAGGAAGACTTTGATAAACGAAGTGTGTATTCTCGTATTAATAAAACTCGCCTGTAAGATATATTCAGTGTCACAACCGACAGCGAAGCGGAGAACGATACGAGACACGTGCTGACTCCGTAGTAAAGACCTTGGAACAAATATGGTTACAATTACACACAATCTTTGATATATGATTAGGAAAAGCATACCAGTCTTGTGTTTTCCTTTCTCTTTCAGTATACACTATATTTCAGTCATTTTCATCATTTTATAGTAAGCGCAGGGTTCTCAATTTCGCGTATCTTTAACAGCGATCTCGTCATGATACTTATTTTGATTTGATGTTCCACTAGTAGTGAAGTAAAACGATTGGCTCTAATGGCGCTGATTAATCAAGATCTCTGGAGCGTTCTCATCTAATATTGTTCACAAATTGGGACCACGTCAACTCACTTATCAGTGGTGTCTTTTCCGTAGGTGGCAAAGTATCCCGGATGGTCATCAGGTAGACTGTCATAGACAACAGAGCACTGATGCCAAGTGTTACCTTCTCTCCCGACTCTGATGGCACGTAGAACACCAGGAGCGCTGAAACAAGACGGAGACTGAGGGTACAGACATAGCATAGGGCATTGAATCTAGAGCAATGATATTTGTGGAAAAGATGACTACGATATGAAAACGATGGGTACGGTCATACCGGGATTTATGTTATAAAAGATCCTTTTTTTCTTCAAAAATAGCGATAGGTAGTCTGCTGAATTAGTGGATGCCGGAGAGAGGGTGTCTAATTTGTAGTGGTCCAATTTTTTCCATAGCGTAACTACCCAAACAATTACAGGGCATATTTGGGAACTTTGAATATAGATTTGGGCATTGCTTACATATGTCGATTGTAACTGGATTGTACTGGCCTGCAGAGCTTTGTCTGGAAATACGCCTGACTCTTTATTTACGAAGGCACGAAGAGACCTTGAATTGGCTGGCTAAATTCTGTATTACAGCATCAAAACAATAGGAGGAGCTATTATACCTATAGTATATCAAAATGTAGATACCAATATTTCTTTGAACTTATTTAAACTCAAATTAATGTAGTCATGTAGGTATTCAAATAGGTATGTATGTACGCCATATGAATATTGATGAAGCTTTGCTATTTTGTATCATGCAAATTTTACATTAGAGTTGCGTTTACCATCTGTTTTCAGGCTAACTGCAATTTGCTCCGGGAAATTAAGGGAATTCCTCGCCAAATTACTTTCGCAACCGGGAGAGCATTATACGACTTACACGTATAATTTAACTTTAAAAAAATATGCCTATAGCTATATGAAAAAGTAAAGCAAAACTTTTACTTTGATATGTTATGTATATGACAAGCTTTACTAAGTATAGAGTAAAAAAAGCTCATAAAAATAAGGTTTCAGAAAACTTTCAAGCTTGTTTTGCTGCATAGTCTATAGAAATAGTCATGAGTAGCAACACGGTAATATAATACAGACAAAACAGACATAACGATTTAAACTTGTATTAAAAGAACTGAAAATAGTAACTAAGAAAATAAACCTTTTAGTAAAGAAAAATAAATGCATCACAAGAAAATATATAATTTTACACGCCATCTAAAGATCAAAAGTGACTTCTTTAAGGAACCTCCAAGCTAGCTCGTTAAGACATAAGAAATAGCCTTACGACAAAGAGTCTTGAATGAGAAGAGATGAATAGTTAAGCCCAAGATCCGACTATTTTGCTCAGAGGAGGCCAGGATACATCTTTAAACAGCTTTAGATGTTGAGCTGTAAACACCGGCACAAGCTAGGATGGTAAAACAAATTAGATAAAATATAAATTTCCTGCATATTTTTACCCGGCTGCAGCGAAGCGGAAAAGGGTAGGCGTTATGTGTGTGACCTGTATCTATATGTATGTTTCTATGTATGTCTGTATGTATGTATGTCTGTCTGTCCGTTCCAGTGTCTCCTTGGGATTACTCAATGGCTCAATCGATTTTGATAAATGAAACGTCACTAGATTCGTCTTGATGGCGCGAGTATCACTGCATATAAAAAAATTAAATAAGTCCCTCATGTGGGGTACCAAAATAAACATCTTTAAAAGACGAGTAAGGAAATATTTGCATGCATGAAGTATGAAAGTACACTTTAGTTTTAAACTAAGCATTTTCATTTTTCGTAATTTTGTACTAAAAAGCGGGAAATGAATGACGCAATCAAAATAATGAAAAAACCGACTGCCGTATAATAAAAGCTAAAAACAAGCAGTTATGACTTAACGTTATTATTGAGATTCGATTAAATTATTATAGAGGTACAACAAAAAGGTGTAGTCATATTTTAGGGGGTTGTTATGGGCATCATTCTGAACAACTTTCATTATGAAACCGATTTGATCAGAGCAACTTTATTTTTCCCTTCTTCATACCAAACAGCAGATCGCCCGGCCCTAACTGTATGGGGAAGTGAAAATTAAAGTTGATCACATCAAATAGGTTATATAGTAAAACGTTTTCAGAATGATGTCCCTTACAACTCCCTAAAATATGACTACACCTTTCAGTTACACCCTGTACTGTACTTATACATATATGGTACAGTATTAAATTTAATAAAATTTAAATGCAGGCTGGACCAATTAAATATAATCCTGTGAGTGCCAGTTGCATCGACATTTAATCTAATTGAACACTGTACTTATACTTTAATAATTGTATCGACTTACAACAATTACGTTTAGTTTCATCTGCTTGTTTCGTGCTGTTTACTGCACCGCAGTCGTGTTAATTAGTTTTTTTTTCGTTCGTATCGTTATTTAATTTACACAACTAGTGCCAATTACTCTAAGACATTGAGGCTTAGTGTCGGAAGTTGATTTGTTCTTCGCGAGAAGATTTGTATTCTGTTGCGTCTGATTTGTTAGTGAAAATTCGACCTACGCATCAATCGTCTAAATAGATAGCCTGTATATGGCCGATTTCCTGAATAGATTGTCTAATCTCAATCGAGCCAGCGTCTTACCGCAAATTACGCAGAAGTAATTAACCAATAAATTATGTTAGTTAATGCAGGAATTAACGTAAGTGCGTACAATCGTCAGGATACACGCCGGACAGAGAACGGAAGCCTAAAATTGAGACCACAATAGTAGTTTATGTGACTTATACATAATGGAGAGCATTAAAACTCGAGTGTGGGTTCAACCTTCGGCTCGTTTCATACACTAGTTTATCTACACACATATCATAAGCTCTCTTGGATGTGTTCAGGAACCGCATGTTCAACCGGCATTGTGGCATTGATCATTGCTCTGCATTTGGTTAGCTTGTTCAGTAGTACCAACTTCACAGACAAACTAGGGGCGGCACGCAGGCGAGCGTCGGCGTTAGAAATTAGAATGTCATAATATGTCGAAATATTGCTACATTATGGTCATAAATATTCAGATAATAAATTACTTTTTACCAAGTAGTATATCACTATGCTGGTCCTAACGTAAGGTTTTTGGATGCAGTAAAGAGGGTTTATGGTACGTGTGTAGATAAAATATATATATTAAGAAACGGAGGATATTAGTCGTGTGTGAGTTATGCACTTATCGATACCGAGCAGGGATAGGATTCCCTTTCTCGGTGTCAATTATATCGTCTATTCCCGTGTTGCTATATACTTGTCCGCTGATTAAGCTACTGTAGTACTCACCTATGCCATTAATAAGAAGACATGGTAGTATCAAGTTGAAGACATAGAACATGGGTCTCCTCCTCAGCCTGATGACGTACGTGATGTCAGGATAGGGCTCCTGACAGCACGAGTAGTATTGGTCATGTCTTATGGCTTCGAATCTCTCCAGGTCAAACTCCCCGTTGGTCTGATAGTTTGTGGTGTCACCTTCGTCGAACTGCTTTTTTAGGTCCAGCTGGTAAAGAAATATAAGGATATAAACCCAATAAAACCTTATATTTTACTTTGTGTATCAAAATTTATAAAAAAATACCTTAAACAAGAGTTGTGAGGCGATTGAATGTATACGAAATGAATCCAATCTAAAATAAGAGAGTAAATATAAATTGAGATCGGATCTTAGATGCATTTCCTCAGTGTAAATCTGAATTTAAAAGTCAAATAACAGAAGCCGCATCGCAAATTCTATGTTGAAAGATCCATCCATATATATATATATATATATATCTGTAATTCACGTAAAGCATCTCTAGGGATACCCTCAGTCCATTTGGAGAATTTGCTTTGAATTATTATTCTTCACTTGGCGATGGATATTGAATTTTTAGGATAATATTTAAAGATGAAAGGAAAACGCTGACAAAGAATACGTAATTGCATAGTCTTTTACAATACCGAGGTTACTATTGAGCCATACCCTCATCAGCCCCATATTCATCTGTCTCATTCTAAGTAAAGCAAAAACGGATGATCCAGTTATCAATCTAGGGCTTAGGATAATGTAGGATAGTGAACAACTAGCATTTAGAGGAAACGACAAAAACATACCCAAGAGGATTAAGTTAAGCTAGGGTTAGATAGGCTCTCCTTCCTTAATGAAAGGGATTGGTTAGTTGCAAATCTGAAAGTCCCTGCCTGGTCCACCCATGGCGATTTTACAACGCAATTTATTACAAGAAAACAGTAAACATGCAGTTAAAGGTGCCAGTTTGAAGTCGACGGCAACTGCAGACGACGTGTCGCGTGAGTGTAAGCGAGACAACGAGCGTAGTTATGACGCGAATGAGTGTGACAGCGAGCGTAATTATGACGCGAATGAGCGTGACAGGGGCAGGAACACACTACGCTGGCTATCTCGTTCTTTCGAGTCTGTTATTTACTATTTAGTAATAGGATCCCGTTTGGCATCCTTCGGGTACGGAACCCATACTTATTAAATTGTACCGCGAACCATGCACACCACCAACACTTAGGTGAAGCCACGAGTGCCAGATCCTCGCATATACAATACAAGGAAACTGGCCCTTGAATTTTAGAGAAAAAAAACCCGACTTCCGCTGTCATCTTGAATTATAATAGAAAATCATCATATTGCTTGATTTTTAAGTTTCTTAGCTTTCCATGTGCTTTTTCAGAATTTTCTCTCCGTACGAACCATCAACCACCAAAAAAAATAATTAAAAAAATAAATGGTCCACGTCGCGAGATTTGCACATTTTGGGATTCACTTTTATTTATAAAGATAGATGTTTTCAGAGCCATTTCGGATTTCCTCATATCGGTGAAGTGCATAATATGAATCACGGGCGATCACGATCGGTGCCACACTACATTGCCTTCGAGAGAGGATATTACTTATATTTTCTACAGAAAATATGAAGCCCTCCGAGGCGCAACTACAAATCGGCTTACACTGATGCCCCTCCGTGCAATCTAGAAAACTCTTCGCTACTTTCACCTGTATTTTCTGGAAGTATACAACTTAGAAAAAACTTTTCGGTCCCGGGTAAATTTTATACCAATCAAGTTGTTTGTTTTTGGACCTTTAGAAGGGATTTATAAACGTTTCTGAGACAAATTTCAACTGTATTCCTGTTTTAGTCAACGTATTTTGTTGGACCTACAGGGTCCTGTAGACTACAGGTCTACATTTGAAGCTAAAGATTTAGCGGCGTTTGTGTAAAAATCACGAAACAAGAATTGTACAAGCCAACCTTGTACAATGCAAACGCGGCATTATCAGCAAGTGCTCGTTTCTATATAATTGTATTCTACCTACTAATATATTGCAGTTCAACCTACTTATTCGCCGTAACACCTAAATTTAAGCCACAACAGACTATTTTTAGAGTGTACATAGGGCGCACTGTAAGTTTCCGGAACTGGCCACTTACATAAACAATATTTAAAAATTTATTGCAACATTTGAAAATAGAACTCTTTGGCTGTAGAATGCAGTTTGTTTCATCTGACTGCCTTTTGTTTTTACCTTGTGGCGCCATTTAAAAAATTGTGTGTCTGCATCAACATGGATTTAACTCGGGAAAATTTTCGTAGTATGATTTTCTACGATTTTAAGTGTAATTTGACAGCTCAACAGAGCATCGCTCGGCTTGAAACAGCTTTTGGCAATGAAGCACCATGCAAGACAACTGTTTATAGCTGGTTTGCAGAATTCAAGCGTGGTCGTATCAATCTCAGTGACGAATCTTGCGATGGTCGGCCGTCCACCGCTGTGACCAACAAAAACATCGATGCTGTGCGCCGTATGATTGAAACAGACAGGCATGTGACCTACCATGAAATTCGCGCATCCTTAGAAATAGGCATGAGTCAAATACAATTAACCCTATACAAACATTTGGGTGTGAGAAAGCTGTGCTCGCGGTGGATCCCACACAACTTGACCGAGGCTCAAAAAACGGACCGCGTCACTTGGTGCAGTGCCATGCTTACCAGATTCAACGAAGGTGCGTCAAATTTGGTGTGGGACATAGTAACAGGTGACGAAACATGGATTTATTGCTACGATCCCAAAACAAAGCAGCAATCGAGCGTATGGGTCTTTCAAGATGAGCCGAAACCAACCAAAGTGGCGCGCGTGAAAAGTGTATCTAAGCGGATGATTGCTTCTTTTTTTAATAAAACTGGACACGTGGCTACTGTTGCTTTAGAGAATCGTCGTACAGTGAATAGTGACTGGTACACGACCATTTGTTTGCCGGAAGTTATTGAAGAACTCCGTAAAAATAACCGTAAACGCCGTATCATCCTGCACCACGACAATGCTAGTTCTCACACGGCCAGACAGACAAACGACTTTTTGAAGGCGAAAAATGTAGAACTCATGAGTCATCCTGCATACAGTCCCGACCTGGCACCTTGTGACTTTTTTCTGTTCCCAAAAATTAAGAACCAATTACGCGGTCAACGATTTTCATCACCAGAAGAGGCTGTCGAGGAGTATGAAAAACACGTTTCAGAGGTCACCACAGAGGAGTGGCACAAAAGTTTTCAAAACTGGTTTCATCGAATGAAAAAGTGCATAGACGCCAATGGAGATTATTTTGAAAAACAATAAATGAATTTTGTACCTTTAATAGTATTTTTTCATATTCATTCCGGAAACTTACAGTGCGCCCCACGTATTAATGGGGTTGAGGGGTAAAAATTCCAAGTTTTAGATTCTTTTTTTTTTTTTTTTGTGAACTAATACTAGCTTATATACCAAATTTCAGCTTTCTAGGCCTTGAGGAAGTTCTCAAGGAATTTTGATGATTATCAGTGAGTCAGTGACGAAATTAGTGTATTTTAGATATCAATAAAATTTAAAGTATACGAGCTATAGAAACTTTCTATGTATATTGAGCCCACTACTGACATCATACCCTAGAATTTTGTTTTAACTGCTATAATCCAAACCCTAGTTGTGATGGTTCAAAAAATCGACGAAGTGCTTCGAGAAAAGGCCGTGCCCCTAGATTCTATCAGTGTAGTGGGTTATATCGCCAAAAGTACCTAAGTTCATCTTCGTTTATCCGGATAACCGAGAAGTCCGGGGCCATGGTATTCATTTGTTATTGTACACAAACAACAGTAGATTAAGCCTACAAACCAGATTGGGCGCTTTTAAGACTTGGTACTTATAGAGTTTTTTTTTTTTATTAAATCATTTTTTCTCGCGAATTATTACATTTACAACAAAAAATGCTCTGAGAACATATGATTGCGTTAATAAGGACTATCGATTACCATGAATAAAATAATTATATGTAACAAACAAGATAATGGAATGGAACTGGTCTGAACATATCTGTCGAAGGCATCCGGACAAATGGGCAAAATCATCCACTGAATGGATGCCTACAGACGGATTCCGGCGTAAGGGCAGGCCCAGAAGGAGATGAAAGGATGACCTGGATAGGTTCCAATAGTCAAAGTAGTCAAAGTACTTTATTACTGTAGATATTTACATGTACTTAGCAAACGTCATTTTTGACGCTTCTCTACATTGGACCACTGTGGGAGAAGAAGGGCGTAGAAACTCCCACAGATTGATTTTCAGATCTCTTTTAAAAATAGGTTGTGCTTAACTAATACAAATATGAAAAATTTAATTGTTATGATTAAAAAGCAGGAATAAATAATTACAAAACTATTAACAGCAAGGTCTGTGTTGAGCCAGATTAACCCCATACAGTCCTGTCATTTAAGTAATCTTGAACATTGTAATATCCCTTTTTCGACAAAGTCGCTTTAACATGCTTTTTAAATTGCTCAAATGGCAATTTCAAAATCTCCAGAGGTATCTTATTGTAGTAGAAAATGCACTGACCCTTGAAAGAATTGCTAACCTTCGCGAGTCTAAAACGGGGCGCACATAGTCTGTGATTATTTCTTAGGTTAACATTACAGCTGTCGCTAAGTTTGGAAAATGTTGTAAGGTTCTTGCGTACATACATTATATTTTCGAAAATAAATTGACTAGCTACTGTTAGTATGTCAATTTATTTAAAAAGCTCTCTTAAGGAGTCTGTTCGTTTTAAATTATAAATTGCTCGAATAGCTCTATTCTGTAAAATAAAAATAGTTTGAATATCCGCTGCTTTCCCCCACAACAAGATACCATAGGACATCACACTATGAAAGTAACTAAAATATACTAGCCTAGATGTAGCCACATCCGTGCTTTGTCTGATGTTTCTAACAGCGTAAGCCGCAGAACTTAATTTACCAGCCAATTTATCTATGTGGGGTCCCCACTGCAATTTACTATCAATGGTTATTCCAAGAAACTTCGTATCATTTACCAATTCTAACGTGCTGTTGTCTAACACTAAACTGGTCTCAACTTGCCTGACATTTGGAAGTGAGAATTTGATACACTTGGTTTTACCAGCGTTTAACAATAAATTATTAACTGTGAACCAATTCAAGGTTAAAGACAATACACCATTAACATCATCAAAATCTTCCTTCCAGGATGGACAGATAAAGCTTCAGATAGAGATGTGTGGGCTCGAACCGGTGAGGCCTTTGCCCAGCAGTGGGACACCATTTACGATATATGAAAAAAAAAATGGTAAGTCCGCAATTTGGAAATCCGACCCACTGTGCGCCCGCACGCGTCAGGAGAGACAGCGATATGTCGAACGAACATCGACGATCGCCTCATGTTTCAGTTGATCAGCTGTCCGTCGGCGTCTTAAGTTATAATGATTGGAATTCAATATAGAGATTATTACCAACCCAAATTCAAAACTTGGTACCTGCCCGACGGGTCTAGAGGAGGCAAAGTTGAATATGTATTACAAGGTTTGGAATACCTAACAACAGAATTAAGAAAAAAAGCCTAGACTTACTTTTCTCGAAATGCAAATTATTCATATCCGACAATTCAATTCAATTCAATTCACATTGTTTTATTTCGAATTACACAGATCTATATTATTAAAAGACCGACATACAATATGTACAACCAAGAATGAGAACACATATAGCTATAAACACACTATTATTACCTCCTGCACCATGTAGTTTCAACAAAGTAAATTAATGGATGGATAAGACATACTCTCCGACCCCAGTGCACAGGGCCCTTTCGTTCCTGTTTGAAGACATGTGAATGTTCTTCCAGTGACACCGTGTCGCACAATCTACCGCACAGAGCACTGAAACAACCCGCGCGCGTGATGAGTCAGTGCTCTGTGGTCTACCGTATCTACAAAGATAGATAGCATAGAGATGGCGCTGCCGCGCTCATGCCATATCCCGCCCTCTGAAAAGACTGGCATAATCTCTAAATTAAATTCAGAGGACGGGATCCTCAACTTCGTGGAGGAACAAATATCTAAAATCAATCTAACTTCAAACAGACTCAACGATTCTAATCCCGACATGGCCCTGTCTATCATACGTTTCCGCCTTTTGGTATCCAAACTTACCCACCTACCTCAACCTTTTAGACGATTTGACCAACAATAAATTAACCAACTTTAAACACCAATTTCGATGAACGAAGATGGGCCTAGTCGCCCTACCCATCAGATACGAAAGCCTAGGGATCAGGGAAATCTCCGATATGGCGATCCGGCTTTCTTGTGGCCTATAAAATCTTAAATCCATCACTCGGTGATGAAGAGGTCACGTGTTGAGCCCAGGCTAAGTATGCCTGGACGCAATCATGTCCGAACCAATTTTTTCCAATAAACCAAAATTCCTGAAGGTCCTGAAGGAAAACGCTCTGTATTAAAACGAGATACCAACTCGCAAACACATCCAGTAGTTCGACAGAGCGCGCTCATCTCCTCAGGGCTCTGGCTGCACGCTATCTCCTCGAGGCTTATCGGTATCCTGCTCGGTCGAGCCACACTGAGACTCGCCGTCTGCCTGCGATTCGATGTAAATACAAATGAACCCCGTCGCTGCCGCTGTGGTGCCAGAGTGGCCCAATTAGGATACCAGGGCTCGTGTCAGTGCAGCGCCGGTCAGTATTCACGTCTTGCCAGCCTGAATGATGTTATTCGTCGCGACCTTGCCAGTTGTAGTAGCCAATGGCCTGGACTTGAATATGTCAAGAGGCCAAATGGATTAATGCTCATTCCCTGGTAGAGCCCGAGGTTACTGATTTGGGCCGCGATGTACGTACTTAGGTTAGCTCCGTGTCACCTACCAGCAACCTCACCCATAGCCAGTGCTTCGGCAGCTGCAGAGGGGCTGAAACGACGCAATGTTCCGCCACAGGCCATGAATATTTATTTATACCCTTCGGCGTCAAGACCCTCGGGTCTTGGAGCCTTGACACTCGACGAGTCCCTATAGACATCTCTAAGCAGCTCTCCAAAGCGTCAGGCAGGAGACTGTAGAGCTGGCACCTACCTCGCTCAACATATCAGTTTAGAGATACAGCGAATAAATTGGCAGCGAGTGGTGCCAGCCAATATATTGGGCACTCTGCCACTCAGCAACGGTCTGGGGTAAAAAAAATATTTTGTGTAGGTTTTAGTTTTGTTTTGTTTAGTTAGTGTTTATAATTGAATTAATAATAGAAATTTTAATAAATGATGAACGCATAGAAATTTTAATAACTCGATTTATATCTAAACTCGTTTTCAAACAAAAGGTATATATAATCTGGAACCATTTAAATTCAAGGGAAGCCAACCGCTGAATCCTAAATAATTATAAACGTTAGATTATTTTTTGCCGTTTTATATTAATTACTCTAAAGCGAAACATCATGGGGTTCGGAGTTTGGAAAAAGGAAATCTGAATTGCCATTTCGTAATTGCTCACTGAAGAATTTATTCGATAATCGAGTTTTTTTTTAACCAAGTCGAATTATTTTAAGAGAAATCACAAGTCATTATTCATTAAATAAAAAACATAGCAGACAAGTACTTAATTGGAAGAGAGGGCCAAATGTGATAAATTATAAAAGATAATACTTACTTTATTTTTTCTGCTTTTAAAATGTTATTTGTTATTTGAAGACCAGTCCATTTATGTCCAGATTGTCTAGGATTGACGGATCCTTTGAGTTGTTTGTTTATTGACGGTAATTAATATCCAACTATGTTTTACATTGCATACTAATGAAATTTGAATGAAATAATTTAAACATTTGGATCAGTGTACTAGTAAATGCATCAAACGTTGAAATCACGCTTTCAAAAGATTAAAATTAATTACACTTTACAAGCGTAAAATTTTCATATCTTTTCACGTGCACACACTTTAATTTTAGATTCGGACCGCGTCACTCAACCAAATGAAAGTTTATTTAGTGAATGTTTCAAAATATGAATTTACCCTAAAATAAAGAGAAGCATCCCGCCTTTGTTTGTTGTCTTCATTCATACAAATGGCTGCGTGCATTGTTGTTCATGAATAAAAAATCAAGGCATGTTTTAATAAAAAGGTCAAACTTCAGTAATACCAGTAACAGCTTTTCAAGTATATTAAAACTACAACAAATACAGTCCAGTTCATAAATAAAATGGCTGGTAATGTAAAAAAATTGTGTAAATGAAAGAACAAATAAAAAAACAACGAAATCTCGGCTTGAATATTAACCATCATATTCAAAACTCAAAACTCAAAAACTCAAAACTCAAAACGTTTATTCTGTAAATAGGCCACAAGGGCACTTTCACATGTCATTTCATTTCATTTTTTACAGAACATTTGGTATTATTATCATATTATCAGAAAAAAAAAAAAAAAAGTACTTAATTATTGTTTCTGAGAGATGTAAAGAGTCTCATGTCATAATAAAATAATTAAAATATAAATAACAGAGATGTATAGTCTCTTTAGTCAATAATACAATGATAATAGGAGATGTAAATGGTCCCCACAGTCAAGAGTTGTATAATTAAATTAATCTTTGGAGGTGTAAAAGGCCTCCAAGTGTCCAGTAAAAGAAACTCTGGCAGTGAGGATGCTCACAATTAATTAGAACAATTCAGTCCCAAGCATTTTTATCGTCTATGTACTCTTTAATACTGTAGTAAGCTTTAGAAATAAGCCTTTGCTTGATGTATTTCTTGAACTTATTAATTGATAGATCTGTCAAAGTGCTTGGGAGTTTATTGTAAAATCTTACACAATTACCCTTGAACGTTTTTTTTATTTTATGGAGCCGAGTAGTGGGCACTGCAAGTTTGTCCTTGTTTCTAGTATTAAAGTTATGTATATCACAGTTTCTTCGAAAGTTAACAATGTTCTTATGGACATACATAATATTCTCGTAAATATATTGACTATGGACTGTCAATATATTTACTTCTTTAAACTTATTTCTAAGAGAATCTCTATTATTCATTTTATAAATCGCACGAACAGCCCGCTTCTGCAGCACAAAAATAGTATTTATGTCAGCAGCACTGCCCCAGAGCAGAATACCGTAGGACATAATACTATGAAAATAACTAAAATAAACTAATCTGGCTGTTTTTAAATCTGTCAAGTGACGGATTTTCCTGCATGCAAAAGCTGCAGAGCTCAGTCTGTTCGATAGCTTATCAATATGTGGACCCCATTGGAGTTTGGAATCCAACGTTATACCTAGAAACACTGTGCTGGTTACCAATTCCAATTCCTCATTTTTAATTGTTATACATGTCTGATTATTTTTAACGTTAGTAGTAAGAAACTTAACACATTTAGTCTTTTTATAGTCTTTTTCTTTTAATAGCAAATTATTAACATTAAACCAATTTACCACTCTTGATATGGTATTGTTCACGTGATCATCATTAGCGTGTTGGTTTCGCTTTGTTTTAAAAATAAGTGAGGTGTCATCAGCAAACAGTACCATATCATGACAGTCCCTTCCTAGATAGGGTAAGTCGTTTATATAGATGAGGAATAGGAAGGGTCCCAATATTGAGCCCTGTGGCACGCCCAAAGAAACCAATGATCCTGGTGATCGTTCTCCGTTTACGTCTACCCTTTGTATTCTTCCGTTCAGATAAGATTTTAACAAATTCAATGACGTGTCTCTAACTCCATAATGATGTAATTTCCTGATCAATGTTTCATGACAAACGCAATCAAAAGCCTTAGATAAGTCACAAAAAGTTCTTTTGACTAAACGAAGCAAGCAATCAGTTTTTCCTCAATCATACTACGAAAAAAGATAGTGTAGTCAAGTGTTCGGTCAACCGTTATCAAATGTATCAAATTAAAAAATCATGGTGATGACGATGATGATGATTATTACGAAAAATCGGTCAAGTGCGGGTCGGACTCGCACACGAATGGCTCCGTACTATTGTACAAAAAAACTTTACGACTAAAAATAATAAAACAAATACAAGAAGAGAATAATATTATGTCAGAACATGCATTCGTACCCAGAACCCTAAGATTGCGAAACCGATACCAAACCAATTGCCCCAACCCAACCACGTGATAAGATGCGAAATCTACGATCATATCTACGATCTTGAATCATGTTATGGTTTGTTATATCGCGGGTGGTGTCAAAACATGTCTCTTGTAGGGGGATCCCCTTTAGTTTATAAAAATAGGTTCATGAGATACAGCCCGCTGACGGACGGTCGGATAGGCGGATGGACGGACGGTCGGAGAGGTGGATGGACGGACGGTCGGACAGGCGGATGGACGGACAGCGCAAGCTTAGTTATGGGGTCCCAGTTGGCACCCTTCGGGAACAAACCCCAGTAATGATTATAATAACAAATTTCACCTGAAACCCGTCGTAAGTCCACGAAGCCCACTTCATGGTGCAGTGCTGGACATCGAAGGGGAACTGCTCCACATTGATGTCACACACGGACACGTAGATGCCGTGACTGAGCCACGTGACCTCGCCAGTGCTCTTCACTATCACGTTGGTGTTGATCACGGCTGATCTGTAGTTCGGGTCGGCGCTGGCGGTACAAAAAAATATACCTGTATCAAAGGTAATCTGCATCCTTAGTAGAACACGGCTCTAAAGAATTATGTAATTTGCAACACGGTGAAAATATCTGCGCATCTGTAGGTCGATTCTGTATCTTTTGTTTGACATATCCCGTAGCCTTCTTATGAAATTCAGCCATCATGGAATTTCAATGCCTTTTGAAAAAAAAACAATCAGAACATCGAGGAAATTCGCAATAAAAGACTGATGGGTCTAAAGCTAATTTGAAGTTGGTAAAGATTGAAAACATAAATTTGAATGCCATCGGAATAGCTGTCAGAAATATAGAATTAATTAATGATGCTTAATCAGCCGTTCAATGCAACCGCTTAGCTATTTAATTGAACGGCGCCTTTCAGTTATTGATTGGGCTACTGGATTCGTGACGTCATTACGGCGCTCTAAGGTTATTTCATTAATTCCAACGCAAGGTTATGTGACCATGTCGTACGATGTCACTACTGGGCAAAGGCCTCTCTTCTTCTCTATCACTCTTGACGCTCCTGGGCTCTTCCTAGTTCTTGTCATAGTCCCTCAACTCGTCACTCCAGCGCTTCCTGGGACCAAGTCCTCATTTTGCATTTGGGTCCAGAGAGACGTTAATTTGGCCCATAGGTATGGTTGCATACGAGCGACGTGGCCGCCCCAGTGTCAAATATACCTAAGTACGTCAAATAAACAGATAAATCTCTAAGTTCCTGTAATGTCTAGGTTTTAGGAAATATGTTTTGGAAATCAATCTTGGTGTTCTCGTACGTATAATAAAGAGATTAAAAAATGCAACATAAATAAGAGGGAACGTTTAATTGAGTTCAAAAGTGCCTTGCCTTGAATGTTTAATTGAGTTCAAAAGTGCCTTGCCTTGAATGTTTAATTGAGTTCAAAAATGTAATCATAGCCCGCGACTTTTGTGCCACATTAGGCAGCAATCTAATAAGCATTTTTGTATAATTTATTTACTACAAGTAAAATTGCTCTTTGTTATACTCGTTGTACCTTATAGGTATGGCACAGGTAAAGGTGCCGTGGTAAAAGATAAAGCATAATTTCTGTACAACTTGTGGTTAAATGCAGTGCACATTTTTTACATTTCAGGTATAAAATTTTAGAAGCAAACGGTGCTCGCTGGGATTTGTAGCAATTAATAATCCCTTTACCTTTTATAATTTTAATACTGTACCTGCTGTAAGAGTGAATCAAAATGAACCATTTTATAACTTTTTTGTAGGAAATTATTTTATGAGCGCCATTTTACCACATAAGATTTACTTTGCAAGGATGTACTAGGGTTGTCCCAGAAGTATGCGGCCTAACAAAGATAACACAAAATAATCCGAACAAAACTTATTTATTTCTTAATATAGACTATACCCTTTTCACAGCAATATTCGAGAGCTTCGATACCCTATTTATAGTGGTCTGTGTCAAGCTCCTCAAAATAGCTGTCAACAGCAGAAAACCTCTTTATTATTGGCAAATGTTTTCCCGCCGAGCCTCTTTTTTAAGTTTGGGAAAAGAAAATAATCCGAGGGAACTAGATCTGGCGAATTAGGTGCATGGGGAAGCAAATCAAACTTTTTTTAAAAACAAAAAACTCAAACTAGTTTTACGTTTTTAGTACTCGTTGATGGTTTCGCCTTTTTGAAGATAATCAATAAAAATATCCCATGCGCATCCCAAAATACTGACCTTGCCAGCAGATGAAACTGACTTCGCCTTATTTGGAGCCGATTATCCCTCTTCAGTCCAATGTTTCGACTGTTCTTTAGTCTCAGGGGTATTGTGGTTGACCCATGTTTCGTCCATCGTGATTAATCGTCGTAAAAAGTCGGCTTTATTGCGCTGAAATTTCTCCAAACACTGCATCGAAACTTCCTCACGTTGCTGCTTTTGTTCATTGGCGAGCAATCGCGGCGACCAAGTTATCAGTCAATGCAATGGATAGCACTTTTTGAAATCCCTACAAATGCCTAGTTTTCTTAATAAGTTTAACCTCGTTGTTATATTCTTCAGTAATGATAGCCATTTTTATTTTACTATAGGTATTTACGATTTTGCAATAGTCAAGTAAGCCAAATAGCAAATAATGGTAGCACCAAGCTAGTGCCGGAAATGATGTCAGCGTCACAAATCTTATGCAGTGGTATGCATGCGTCCGTACGATACAATATACCTACCTCGAAACAATATAGGCCACAATAATAAATAATAAATATCAGAGGATCATCTTACACAAATCTAACTAGAACCATAGTAAGCTCAATAAGGTTTGTTTTGTGGGTACTAGAAGACAGGTATTTAATAGAGACAAATATTTATGTAAATACGGAGAAAATATCCAAGTCTAAGAAACAAATATTCATGCTCATCAAACAAATATTTGCCCATAACGGGATTCGAACTCAGGACCGTAGGCAGGGTCACTACCCGCTAGCCTAAACTGGTCGTCAATCGTAAACAATACGCAGGAGTTTAGAGTAAAATCTTTAGGCTCATACCAGACAGACGCATTTAAACTAAATACGCCACAGTCATACTTGTGTAAGAATGTGGTTAAAGTAGGTACATGGTGGATGCCAAAGGCTTTGTCTCTTGTAAAATCACGCTGCAAGTGAAGATCGGCTGAAGTAAAAGCACACCAAGACTATAGAAAACAAAGAGCTGAGAGTTATCTATCGATATAAGATTTTGTGGGTTATCCATGCTTCGTCTGAGTAATAATAATAATACCTTGGACACTACTTACACACATTGATCTAGCCGCAAACTAGGATCCCCTGTATCTTGGGTACCAGACAACGATAGATACACATACTTATATAGATAAATATTATACTAAGATAGACAAACAACCATGACTAGGGTACAAACATCCGTTCTCATCAAACAAATATTTGCCCCCACCGGGACTCGAACCTGGCACCCTTGGTTTCGCAGGCAGGGTTACTGCCGACTCGGCCATTCAGATCGTCATATGGGTGAGTGACTATTACATTTACATGAGAAATAATTATTTTTAACCATTATTCGTCAATACGATCAGGCTAGATTCAACTCTTGACTTCTATCTGGATAGAAGTTAACGGAGCTTTTAATCCAGGAAATGAGAACAAAATTTTCAAACGTTTTTTAATGAATCTCTTCGTTAAAATACGTCAAAGTCTAAGTAACAAAACGAGGATATTTCAATCCCAAATGTTATTCCTGTCGGGGAAAATACAATGGACTGTACAGTACAACTTTTATGATTACTTTCTATGTATGTTCTTTTGTGCAATAAAGAAATTATGAACTGTGACTTAGAAAATGTGTTCTTACTTATCATATTTTATTACACAAAACAATGGAATACTGAAATAGACTTGGCAGCGCTCCCACGCTAAAACTACTTCATTCACAAAAACGAGGTGAATGCAAAAACTATGGGAAACTCTGTTATATCGTAAAACTGGTGCTTTATTAGGCTTGAACTCGCCATGATGGCAACGTTTTCGAGGTTTTAGGGACATCACATGTTGCCCTCCCACTTTCGAGGTCGCAATCGTCGGTCTGGCATACCAACACACGATACCAAATGACCCTAGAAAAAAAACATATTGTAGAAATGTAGGCTCGTTTATCGGTAAAATTATTAACTCGATTCGTGGCGGTTGAAAATTTTTCCGCAACCATATTAAAATAAAGTTCATAAAAGCTCATGGCTGTTACCTCAGTCGCTGCAGTAGAACAAAAATCGTGTTTAGAGTTCCGTACAAAAACGGGACCCTATTCAATATAATATAATTTCAGCTGTCTACCTATCATAAACCGTGATAGGTAGACAGTTGAAATTTTCACAGATCATGTATTTATGTTGCTGCTAAAACAAAAAAAAAACAGAATAAAATAAATAATTAAGGGGGCTCGAATACATCAAATCTTTCAATACCACATACAAACTTATGAATGCACCTGGTTACGTACATAGAGTATTAAAGTAGCCGCACCAATAACTTTGTAAGCAACATTTTGCTCTGTAAAATCTATATTACAGACTATTCACTTCACACCATCCATCCCTACCATTGTACGGTGGTATGGAACTCTTCATGCGCGAGTCCGACTCGCACTTGTCTGTTTTTTTAATTTATTTCTTCAATTGATTATTTATTAATTTCAAACACTCAATCAAAATAAATTTTGAATACCTAGTTTTTAACGCAAGAATCATATCAATATTGTTTTTAGAGCCCAAGAAATAGCAGTTTTCGCAAGTTTAATATGATAAACATCAATTAAATAAATTTTTTCATATAGTTCCCATTGACATTCGATATTTTCAAACACAGATTTAAGAAAAGGGATGTCTTCATGATTTATATTTATTTTTTCAAGATTTGGAAAGTGTCTCCTTTAGGAGGAATAGCGCTTCAAAGATGTATGCTGAATCACGTTAGATCCGCTATACGCCCAATGTATAGAATGCTATGTGAATTTGACTATAAAAATCATTTCCTGGCTTTTCACGCCATTACTTACTAGAGCTGCGATTATCGACCTATACGGCGAGCTGCGAATATATAGCTTTCTATATACTCTGTAAGAGAGGACAGGTGGTTCATTTTCGACGATTTGCCTTAATGAAGGTAACGAGCTTTGACTCTTAATCTTTGTCGAAGGTTCGATTTATTACGACCAAGATTAATAGAGCCAGAGCACATGAGTAGGGAATAGGAGCTTGCAAAATTCTTACCTATTTTAGTAGGGATGGCAAAAGAGAATAAAATTAATTGCTGAATGTGGCTGTAGGATTGCTTATGTGATCCTGCAGCCCTGGCTACCCATTTATGGGAATATAGCCATGAATATATGCATATGGAAATGACTATTCGGAAACCAAACAGCAAAATATTTGTAGATTCACCCAATTAGTTATGTAATAAAATTCTAAATAACAGTTACCTACCTAACTTAATAACAGGGTTTGTGCGATAGGAATTATCTGGTATTCATTTACTTACCTAGTGGACTCCTTGGGATAATTTAAGAATGAAATATCTTTTCTTTTCCTCGTATTTTTCATAAAAACAGTGCAGTAAAGAACCATTGTAGGTACTATTCAAAAACGTACACTTTTTAACACTTTAAGAATTACTTGCTGTACGTAGGTGATGAAACAAATAATAAGTGATTTGTGCAGTGCAGTCTCTCCGTTTGTTATCTTCCCGGACGAGCGTAAACCGGTTTTATCCGGTGGCGGCGCGTACGCGACACAGCGGCTCGTTGACACGCACACATACGCCGTATGCTTGTAGTAGGTTACCTACGACGGCGTGGTTGTATGAATCTTTGCCTCTGTTCCATTTCTTTACACATGTGCCCAGAGGCCCTTCGAATGTCAGATGAGCTCACGATATATAACAACAAGTTTCCCAAGGGCAGGGGGGTCTCACTCAATAGTTTAGGTATATTCAACGGGCCAACCCGCTCGACGGGAATTCAGTTATGATGCCGTCAGAATTTGCCAATAGCCTGAATAAGTACTAATATAACCTCTCTTACCCAGAGTGGACTAAAATTCACAAACACATCGCACGTAGGTAACCCTAGCGTGATCGAGCGAGACAGGAGTTAAAAGGACGACCTTGTGATGTCAGAGTAAAAGAAGCTCTCAGGCGTAGTGATGCGGCGCAATCTAGCCTGCACGGGCAGGGCAACTGATTCTGTAGGTGCTTAGCGATTGTTGTACGTAGCGCAGGTGCAAGCTAGATTGCGCTTTATTGTCGCGCAGCGAGAGTAGCTATTTATTTAAGTGTATTTGCGCAGTGATCTTTCTGTAGGTAGTATTATTAAGTATTCTGTGCCACGGGCTTAGTTCTTGAGCGACTTCTTGGATTTCTGGTTCCCGGATTATTATCTGTTTGTTTCTTTGATGGGAACTCATGAAGATTGCGAAATGAGAATATACGTTGGGCTCCTATTATGTCGGCATGTAGATAATACAACAAAAGGTTTAAGTGAAATCGATTGTACACACGTAATAAAGTAAATTGCTCGAATAAAGCCAAATTTTCTACATAATTAATTTGAGGGAAGGTTCGTTGAAAATAAAATATAACTTACTCTCATTAAGGGTTCATTTAATTGGATTTTAAATGAACTTTTGTGTAAGCTGAATTCGTTAATAAATAAAGTTTATTAGAGTTGTTTAGTGAATAACGCTGTTAAAAAACTAGCTTTGGAGCTTGCACTTGATCATTATAAGCATATTGCATAATAATAATAATAATAATAATACCTTGGACACTATTTACACACTTTGATCTAGCCCCAAACTAGAATTCCCTGTATCTTGAGTACTAGACAACGATACACATACTTATATAGATAAATATTATACTTAGATAGATAAACAACCATGACTAGGGTACAAACATCTGTTCTCATCAAACAAGTATTTGCCCCCACATGAACATGAGAGTTTTTCCTGGCTTAAGTGAACTGATTAATTGGCTTAATTGCATTGATTTAAAACCATACAAAATGGAACCAATCTAGAATAAATTAATTGGAATTTACTTACTTATTATAAAGAATGATGTCAGGCCTCCAGACCCGTTCGTACGGCAACCTTATGACGCTGATGCCATCAAATTCGCTGGCGTTCCATCTCAGGTGGTAGTCCGTCCATATTTGTGTGATCCAGCAGTTGGTCGTCAGCAGCTGGTCTTTCTCATCCTGGAAATAAGGGTGAAAATCAGTCGCATTGTCATAAAAATCCCTCCTCACATGCTACGTATTAGAAAAAGTTTGCGAATCGAACTCGACTCTTAATAACAATGACATAAGGTTAATTTTATGTGAAATCTAACACTTTTTCACTGTGGTATTTATTCCTGCTTAAGCCACAGGTTGTATTTTCTTGAGATATATTACAAATTCATTACAATCCTGTCGACGACACAGGCTTATAACGAAAATGGGGTGGCTATAGATATCGTACGTAAACGACGTTTGCTAAGTAAGTGGGGGGGGGGGGGGGATGCAAACTATAGTGTGTAAGAGAAAGGGTTCATCTACAACCTATACAACAATAGTACATTGTTGCCCAGGTATAGAAAGTAAGCAATAGATGGATGAGTTAGTTCGCGGGCCGAGCCGCAGGTTGAGTACACAGTATAATACTAAGTTTAATTAAAAGTAATGTTGATATTCGAATTAGGGCAGTTGTGGAATGACAAGGAAATGTTTTTTCCCGGAACATAAAACGTCAACAACAACTGGTTTTGTTTTTTTCCGCACGCCGCTCTAGCGATGCGCGCGCAGCTGTAAATAAAGGCACTGAACGAGTTACTAATGTCAAAAATAATCGACCAATAGCAGAGTAGAAAGTAAAAAAGGCCGCTAAACACTACATTTTACTTTGCAAATCTACATTGACTGTTTTTGAATTGTACTACTAAGAACTACTTTCTACTCTCATTTCAATCCATCTTTGGCCATATTTCCGAGCAATGGCGTGAAAACAATATATATGGGGCAGCACAGCACAGGGAGGAATGGTCTGAGATAGGGGAGGCCTTTGCCCACTAGTGGGACAATATGCAGGCTAAATAAAATTTAAATATATAACAATATTATCTTATAAAATAAAACCGCGTCTCCTGAAATACCAATAAATAATACATTAAAATGGTTTAGCGTTTTATTTTTATTGGCGGATTTCATTTTGAAAAACACGACTTTAGTGCAAAAAAAATGAGTTTAGGTACAAGTGTTTGTGCAACTAGTGGAGCTTGCGACTGAAAGTAATGATAGGCGAAATTTTGCTAGTGTAGGTTATTGTGACTAACTTTCAATTGGGTTATAGGTTAGGTTCGAAATAAGAAGAATTTGAGCGAAATCAAAATTGGAGCGAAGCGAAGCAGGACGGAGCAAAGCGTACATTTAATGATAAATAGTAGCTGAAATACGAATTTAGTCTGAAATCATTAATGTGATGCCGGCGAAGGGCGGAAGGTCAGGGAGTACTGCCCCCACGCCCCTCCACAACCACCCCCCCACTTATTTTATTTTATTTATTTTTGATCACTTTCGTAGCGAAAGTTATATAAATATAACATCATTTTTCATTTCATTTCATTAAAAAGATGTATGGGATAACTCCTCTCTACACCCTTTATAGGTATACCCTCACCTTCTCCAAATTAAGGTGTAAGATATCTATATATTACCCAAGAAAACCCGTGCGTACTACTTCCTTAATCTAATTCAGGAAAAACGTTCAACGCTGCAAATTTGCTGTAACCTCAATTGAATATTATTGAATTATATATTAGCAAAATGCTAACGAAATGGATGAGGGGCTGTATTGTTGTCCAATCGCGTCTTTGAATAAATATTTATAAGCTACCCGGTGTATATCTTTATACTATCTTATTATAATTAAGCGTTCAAACGTTCTGGATTGATTTGTTTTTACTGCAGAGCAATATATCATTTAGATTAATGTCACTATGAAGAAGAGTTGAAGTCACTTCAGAGAAAGGTCTTGTCATAAGGGGATTTCTGACAGCTAATTAAAAAAATGGTTCTGTAACCTGACAGACGGCGTTGATTCGCCATGGCTTTTATGGGTCTGTGATAAATTAATAACCAAAGAATATAGAACCACAGCAACTTGCTAAGGTCAAAGCTTGAACCCAGAGTAGAACCATTCAGGTATATACTGCCAAAACGCTCAAGCACGAATTCACAATAAGTCATCACGCCTGTTTGAGATGTAGAGGGTGTGGTTCACAGGTCCATTCTAACACAGGCATTAAACACAGGCAGAAATTAATACATTTTGTATGGAATCCAGCGTTCTTTTCACATGACAGGAACTGTATCGTGAATTCTTCCTCGAGCTTTTTGGCTATTACGGTATGGTTATCCTTGGACCCATAGCAATCTTCGACCGACCATCACCGGTATCACAGGGTACCGTGAACAAATGTCAAAGTCAAAATAAACTTAGTAAACGTATGTTTTGCCTCTTCTCCATTGGACCACTGTATCACTTGTTTCTATAATTTAACGAAGTAAGGATGATGATTTATTTTCCTATGATTTACGTTGAATTCACACGGGATTTCGGTTTAAAAACCAAAGTCAGTGAAAGAGGTCCGAAGGCATAGCCAGGGTTGTTGTTGTAACCAAATAGTTTGAGGTCAATGGTCGTAGTAATCACGAAACAGAGGAAGATAAATTTGTCGTCATGATGGTATTGTTGCTTCTCGAACGTTTTTTTCAGTATCGCTGTCACATTTATTGTAAATTGAATATCAAAGTTTATTTTCCGCCCTTGGGACGTACTTTGTGGTATGTATTTTGCTTCGTTTAAAGATGGCCGTCAATCTCGAACATTCCACGTTTCTTCGACCGTATTTTTTCGGCCAGCACATTACGTCCGCTAAATATCGCCACCGCTTTTGGAGCAAACAACTCAATCACCATCAAAATAGCATTATCCGCCAAGGTATATATGCATACCTGTTAAAATAGCAAGTGGCATGAAAAAAAGACCATGTCTCGCCAACTAAATCTAATGACAAAGGGGAAGAACTAGACAAGAGCTAAACACCTCAATTAGAAGTGATGTGATATGGCATCACGTTTTGAACCGAGTGATATCAAATTATTCCATCACGCCAAACATCACACATCACACTCCATATATATTTTGATATGGCGTGATTAAGCCACTCATTACAGCACCTGTGATGTGATCTGAAACAGTGTCCGCTGTATCATCATATCAATTAATTGTTTTCGACGCCATGAAATAAAACATAGACCGCTTCCAAACAACTCAAATTGTGAAACAGAACTAAAATGCATACATAATATGATTTATTATAATTATTTTGAAGCAAATATTTAAAATTACCGTTGCCGTTAAAACAAACATTACATAACTAGTTTGTCCACGCCACGTCAATGCGTGGCCGGGGATTCCCAATTTCCCGTTCAAATTATGTGAGCCAGAGTGACACACACATACACACACAATAATTTGTATCGCTCTCAGGGTTCCAGTCATTTGGTAGTTCCGAACGAACAACGACTGCACCCGTACACATCAGCCAAAACTTGATCTTGATTGAGTCCCAAGCACATACTAATTGTAAAGGTCTCAGAGCTCAACTCATCTGGTGTGATGCTATATTCTGTAATATCCAGTGTGCGATCCTTCGCTACGCTTGAACTGTACGTATCACAGGGCTCAAACTAAGTTAGTTCAATAGATCTGTGGTTTAATGATGTGTGATAGTGTGATGCCCGATTCTGTGAAGAAAGTCATTCATGTGGGTTTGCCATCATTTGTAGTCCCCGCGTCCTGTTTTCAATCTACAAATTGCATTAATTTCGGAACGATTCTTGATTTTGCCTCTTGTCAATTGTAAGACGGGCTGGTTTCCGCAACTCGACGACGAAAGCGCCTATTTTGCGTGTGGGTGGGAATGCGACATCATTCGAGCCAACCCAACTCCTCCAGGAACGCCAGTAGGCCCTTTACGTTACCGACTATCCCTGGAAGGTCCCTCGATTGACCGAGGTGTTTAGCCCTGTAGTCCGCTACTCCTGTGCACTCCATGAGGACGTGAGCAGCCGTTTCTTCTGCCTCCAAGCAGGCTCTGCAAAGGGGGCTGTCGGTAACACCTAGGACATATAAATGTTTGTTAAAGAAACCATGGCCAGTAAGTGCTGCAGTTACCAGTCGCATGCGCGGCCTACTAAGTCGAAGCAAGGTCTTAGCCAGCCTAGCGCTAGGGGACGGCAAGGCCAGCTTAGCCTGCCTGCACTCCTCATGGTTTGTCCAAAGAGTGGCATGATCATTCCTGGTCGACTCTCTCAGAAATGAGCGTACCATCTTGAAGGGAAGAGGGATGATAGGTTCGGGACCATACGCTGTCAAGCTAGATCCTTTACGCGCCAACTCATCCGCTGCATCGTTACCTCTTGATCCGCTGTGTCCTTTTATCCATTGAAGGATTACGCGGTTGTGTTGACATACCTCCATTAGTCGTTTGTGACACTCGTAGATTAGCCCTGAGTTAATAGTGTTGCTATTTAGGGCTTGTAGGACGGCCATGCTATCCGAGAGTATTCGAATGGAGGAATCTCTTACCTTTCTCGATGCTATGGCATTAGCGGCCGAGATGATGCCCATGCATTCAGTTTGGAAGACAGTATTATGGGCACCCAGTGGAATGGCCATCTTGATGTTTAGGTCCTCCGAGAAGGTGCCTGAACCAGTGCCTGCTTAAAATTTTAGATTTTTTAAGATTTTGCCTCTTACGAGTCATCAATTTTCTTTTCTAGCAGTCCATTTTTTGAAGTCTAACATGTAAGCTGAAATTTTTTTTACTAAAATTTAACATCGTAATCGTGACTTCTTATTAAGAATTATAAGTGCAACAAATACAAATAAATGTATTACGTAAAAAGAATGATACACATCAACATGAGTAGCAGTTACAAATAAGCATAAGTACTAGACTATAGTCCATCTTTGTGTAAGTCAATAGTAGTAACAGTGACGCCACACTAGGCATGGCCTGTATCGTGGGCGTCACAACAACATTAAGCACAGTTAAGATTATTGTTACAATGCGGAAATCTAAGCAGACTTATTATAGGATATAAATAAAAGTAATTCCATTTTGAGAAGTTACAGATAACAAACATATGCATTTTCATTAGAGAAGGAAATTATAGCTAACACGTAATAACTAACGATGTAAAGGCATAGCACAATCATACATATTTTTTGTTATCTACCCACGCATCACAAACCCTCCCCATTGACCAGCATCATGATATACTACTTGGTAAAAACTTATTTCCTATCTGAACATTGATACATTATAACAATAATATATCAATATTTCGACATTAATGCCCTCCATTATGTATCAGTCACATAAACCTCTAATACAATAATATTCAAAATCAGCTCCGTTGGTTGATTCTTGTCAACCAAGGCATTTGAAGTAAATTATATTAAGTTATTCATTTACTTTTACATTTCATGTTGTGTTGTGTGTATGTGTGTGTGTGTTTGTGTGTGTGTGTATGTGTGTGTGTGCGTGTAAGGGTGTGTGTGTTTGGGTTTTGGGTTATTCTCCCCACAGTATGCCATTTTTATATAGTCAGCAAGGCCTCCGTAGATTCCGATGTGAAGTAAACCCTCCATACTTCAGAACCAGTCATGTAAAGATGAAAGTCCGTACTTATACATTTCTTTATTTTCTGGTCTTCAGTAAATCGCGTTTAGATTGTTCATTTCTGAGAGCTTCAAGTATCGCAGGAAGCAAGTAAATTGTCGGAAATATATGCTTTTTTCATGCCATCTATCATTGCCAAGAGCAATTCATGATTTATAGATACGTCTTCTACTTTTGTGGGCTGCAGGACATAAGTTTGGTCTTCAACTAATTTTCTTCCTTTTTCTGCTGATTCTTCAGTTTATTTCATGAATTTGAACAAAATAGGGCGACTGCAAAACGTAGATGACGGTCGATTGTGTTCCCACATAATAACATCATCTGAAATAATACTTAATGGAACCAAACGAATCATAAATATAATTGAGTCATCCAAATCAGCCTTTTGCTTAAAATTGCTTTTTCCTAGAGCCTCATCATAGCCCCATTTGCCTAAAAGTTTTGCATTAGCCTTTTGTATTCCGTTTTAAATTATTTGCAATTTTGAGTCTGGACACAGTTAAATAAAGCAAAGCTTGCAATTTTATCTGCAATATGAAGGAAACAGACCAAAATGTATTTCCTTGGCTGACTCTCCCAGACTTGCCAATTTAAAAGTTTAAGTGACACTAACAGACCCAGTGCCTTTTCAGCTTAATTTTTTTTCCATTTTGTCTGGACTGAACCTTATGGATATTTTCAGGATGTTTAATAAGATTGTCCAAAATTCTGCATACGTCTTCATTACTTTTGTTCTTTAAAAATTTTACTGTTGACCTTAACAGTTCTTCTGGAGACAAGAAATTACCTAAAGTTTGAATGCGCCTTCTTTTTGTCTTGGTGGAAGTGGAAGCTTCATGTACACTAGGAGGTATATTTTCTATATCGTCAGATGGCTCACCACCTGCAACATCAACTTGTTCTCCTTCAGTAGCGAAGAAACTGGGCCATTCATTTCATGAAAATGATTGAAAGAATGATTAATAGCAGTCCATCTACTTTTCATATTAGAAGCATACCTAGGGCAAAATTCTGAGAAAATCACAGTGTTTTCTTGCTCCTGTTTTAGGTGTTCACAAAATTTGACACATTCTGAAAATGTTTTAAGCATCTCTTCATAAAGCATAAATAAGTCGATACTATACACAAAATGTTTTGTATCGATCGCGAATATTTGTGAATTGCAAAGAACGATAGGTACCACTGTTAGTAATAATAATAATAATAATAATAATAATATTTATTTATTTCAGATATTCATCCATAATTATAAACTCAGTAAAATGAAAAATAAATTGAAATAATGACACAAAACAAAAAATAAATTAATAGGTAACACAGAAAACAAAATCTAAGTATGTAAGTTAAGTCCACACACTCATTCGAACACTCTTAGTGAACACTTGAAATTATTTATAAAGGCCATAACTGGATCCTCCTTCTAGGTTTTAAATAAATTAATAATTTTCTAGTCACGATCAACAATTTAGAGTAAATACCACAAATTATGTTGTAGGCTTGCAGGTTTGTTAAAAATCAGACTGAACACATAATCATTATATAGTAAGACAATAATAGTGTCTTATCTCTTTTAGAAGTGTTAGGACAGAATTTTCCTTGCTCTGAGGTCAATTAAGGACACATACATTAAGGCAAAGCACTATCTATTTCACTTTGACAGTATGAATGAAATCACTGATAAATGATTGATGATGATGTTTAAAAGTAATGGCTCAATCGGCTTTCATTTTTCACTTCATTTACTACTATTCCCTGAGCCAACAAGCACTTTTAAGATATGATACTGTAGTGCTCTTGCTCCTATGTCGTACTCCTAAGCACTATCTATTTAGCACTATCTATTTAGCAGCCCTGTGTGGGATATATATTAAAGACTTTATATTTATGGGCTTGTATTTTTTATTTGGTTTCTTTTAGTTTACACACTTTTTATAAAAGGGATCCACAACTGGCTCGATAGCCATTACTCTAATCCTCACTATAATTTAGCTCAGTCACTGGCCGAAGCCTACGGTGAAGTGTGTCACATTGACTTCTCTCATCCAATCCTCTTTCTTTTTAAAACTACATATAACGTGACAGTGTCCAAGTGAACACCCACTCTAAAGAGGCCCGTATACAATATAATCGCAACCTTATACAATATAAACCTTACAATCATTCCCCCCTCCTTTCAAAAAAAAAATTCCAACGGTTTTTTTTTTTTTTTTTTTTCAAAATGGCAACCCTAACTCCAAGTCTAAAATCTAAAATGACAACCCTATCTCAAAGTCTAAAATCTAAAAAACATTAAATGTTAACATTAAGTTAGTTTGCCATGCATGAAATCTAAAAAACAGTAAATATGCCGCAAGCATAAATTTAAATTACATCAAGGACCCTAATTCTTATCTGTCCAACCATCCCATTTAACCTACACAATTAAACATTAAGTGCCACTAGCTATAAAGCAGATTAGCACTATTCTCCGATTAACTTTGACAACTCCATACAAATTTGTATGGAGTTGTCAAAGTTAATCGGAGAATAGTGCTAATCCGCCTTATAGCTAGTGGGCCTTAATAACAAAACCAAACTACACTTAAGGTGTAGGCTATGCACCTTAAAAAACTTAAATTATAACACCCTATGATCCCATCATACAATTATTCGCGGCTTAACACTAACCTAACTAACGCTAGAAAACTCTCTATTACAATACGAAGGCAAACAGCTGAATCTAGCTAAGATTTGGCTTCTCGAATGGTTATCATTCGACAAACTTTCTGACCATAAAAACTAGCGAAAAACTTATCAGACAACCATAATACCTGTTCCTAAAATTAATATAACTCGATCTTTGCATATAACAATTGTGAACACATTGTAAACTCTTTCCACCGAATGAAAATATTTCAAAAATTAACGCAGGCAAAGATCAAAGAAAAAAAATTATCATTTTCAAATATAGGAAACGTCAACCATATTAACAGGATTAATCTATAGAACCGTATTACTAAGCCACAGCCTAAGAATGAGTTCATTAAAATTCGTACCAATAATACGATGAAATCAACTAGCTTTAAAACCGATACTACTACGTACATAAACCTCAACTATTCATATTCATATATTTATTGTGTCATTGTGGTACATTTTAAAAAAAAATTATCCAACAATGAACCCTGTAAGGGCACTACAATGTCTTAATAACTAGCTTACAACTAACATTTGTGATGGTTAAATATTATTTTCTTATTATATTTTATTATTTACTATACTTATTACATTATTATAATATATTATATTATCATTATTATATATTATTATTATTATTATTATATTTTTTTTTTTAAGTATGAGAAACATAAGAAATTATTAACTGCTGAATTATTATATAATTGTTAGGTTTAGTTTGTTATTAATTAAAATTCTATTAAAATATTATTTAATATTTTATAAAAAAAAAATATTTATATTATAGTAGTTTATTATATTTTATTTTATTCTTATTTTATTGGTTATTGTTTATCATTTAGGAACTCGTTAATATTGTAATAGCGCTTTGTAATCAGCAATTGCTTAAGTGATTTTGTGAATTTGTTCTCTTTAGTTTCATTTAATATTCAGGTAAATTATTATAGATTTTTATCGACATGCTTAGTGGGCCAGATGAGTGAAGTTTTAAATTGGAGGAGAGCTGTGCCAGTCCTTTCCTGGGTCTTAAATTTCGGTTGGTCTGCATTTTCTCTTGACGGGTTTTATAGAACTCAGGGTGTTTGCGAACGAACTTACAGGTTTCTAGGATGTACATACAGGTTAGTGTCAAAATGTTGAGTTCCCCAAAATATGGTTTGCAACTATCGGTCGGTTTTATATTTGCTAATATTCGGATAAGCCTTTTTTGTAGGGTAAACACACTTGAGACATTTGTACTATTTCCCCACAATATTATTCCGTAACTTAGCCACGCATACGCATAGGCGTAATAAGTAACTAGAGCAGTTTTCTGGTCGGTAGACCTCTTTATTTCACGGAAAGCGTAAACAAATTTTGATAATTTTGAATTTAATTTTTCAATGTGTTTTTTCCAATTTATATTTGTGTCGATATTAAGTCCAAGTAGCGAAAAATTATTTATTGAATCAAGCTTAATGTCATTAAATTGAAAATTTATATCTATAGGTTTTTTTGAGAAGGATAAAAAGGTATTAACTTTGTTTTTTTTAATTTATTTGAAGTTTATGTTCTTCTAGCCAGTTTATGATTTTATTTAATATTGTGTGAAGGTTTTCGTTCAGTTCTTGGTTATTTGTGCATGAAGTAAGTATAGACATATCGTCAGCGTACAGGACACTAGGGTCATCTATGGATTTGGGCAAGTCGTTTATGTAAATTAGAAATAGTAAACAACCAATCACACTTCCTTGTGGAATGGAAGCGTTTATATCCACGGCATCTGACTGGACTTTTATAATTTCTTTTCTTTCTATGTTATAATATTCTAGTTCTACTAGTTGCTTCCTATTTGTTAGGTATGAAGCAAACCATTTATGTGAGATGTCGCGTATTCCCATATTATATAATTTATCTAATAAAATATTATATTGCACTCTGTCATAGGCTTTTGACAAGTCTATTAAAATCCCTACTGCGTATTGTTTGTTATTTATAATATTAAGAGCCGTTTGAATATATTTAAATACCGCTAATGACGTGGATCGCTTTTTTCGGAAACCGTTTTGGCTTTCGTCAAAGAGTTTGAATTTCTCACAGAATGTGTACACACGATTACACATCGCTTTTTCAAATATTTTTGACGCTGTTGGAAGTAAAGCAATTGGACGATAGTTGGTTGTTTCTAATTTGGAATCTTTTTTGTGTACAGGTTTTATTAGTGATATTTTCATAAGGTCTGGGAAAATACCTTCGTTGAACGATTGATTTATCATTATATAGAATGGCAACGTTAACTCCTCTGCGCATTGTATGAATAGGCTTGGTGGTAATTCATCTACGCCACAGCTATTTTTCATTTTTAATGATTTTATTATATTATAGACTTCGCGATTGCTTACAGGGTATAAGAACATTGAGTTTTCCGGTGGATTAAGCGCGGGGCGGCCACCTGATGAGATTGATCTGTTTTGTCCTACAGAAGCGAAAAATTCATTAAATATGTTTGCTACTTGTGTATTATCTGTGATTATTTGATTGTTGGTTTTTAGTTCAATATTTGTCTTTTCCCTTTTTCCCTTTTTATTACTATGTTCTTTTATTATATTCCACATTGTTTTTATCACATTTTTTGATCTTTTTTTTTTATTCGCGTTAAATATTTTTTTGGAATTAATTACTATCTTCTTTAAAATTTTTACATATTTTTTATAGTAATTTGTGAGTATATTGTTATAATTAGATTGTATTATGAGTATTTTTAATAACCTTTCATGTAAGCAAGATTTTTTAATTCCTACTGTTAACCAATGTTTTTTTGGAGAATTATTGAGCTTTATCATTTTTAAGGGTATGCATTCATCTAAAATAATTTTCAATGTATTATGAAATTTTTCATATTTTTCATTTATATCGTTATTTTTGTCTAATAATGCGTACCAGTCAATAGTTTTTAAACGAGATTTAAATAATTGAATGTTTCTTTCTTGCTGTATATTCTTTTTGTTGCATACCAAGTTATTTTTTGCGTCATTTGGGATAACTGATGACTTATAGTTACACCTTTATGGTTTGAAAACCCTGGGTCTACTACCTTAGTTTTTAATATGCTTTTATTTGTATTTGTAAATATTAAATCCAGACAAGTTGATGATTTTGGTGTAGAATGTGTTGGCTCGGTAATATATTGCTTGAATTTAAACTCTAACATGAAATTTAAAAGTTTTGTACTTTTTGGGGTTGTTTGTAGCATATCTGTATTAAAGTCTCCTCCTATAATAACAGTAAATTTGTAATATTTCTCTCTGATAAAGTTTAATATTTTATCTAGTTGTTCATAAAATATCACCTCCTTTCTTCTATTCCAGTATACGGTAACAATCATTATATTTTCCTTTTTTAGTATTAACGCACACGCTTCAATAACATATTCTATAGACATGTCAGCTATTTCTTGTATTTCTTCGCTTTCTATATCTTCTTGTAAGAGAATACAGACGCCGCCTCCTACTCTATTTTTCCGACAGAATGATGCTGCAAATTTGTAGCCGTTGAACTTAAGTAGTTTAAGTTTTTCTTCTGTGAGCCAAGATTCAGTTCCGCATATTGATTGATATATGGGGTCTTGATCTATGTAGGATTCTACTAGTTCTTGTTTATTGAAGATACTTTGGAAATTTTGATATAATATCTTAAAATATTGGGCTGGGTCTTCGAAAGGAACCAATTCTTGTATTATCATTCATGTTGTTGTTTTCGGTTTCTGTTTCTTGTTGATCGTTTGGTTTTGGTTCTTTTTTTTTTCTCTGTATCCATTTTCGTCTGTCTTCCTTCTATGTAAAGTAAATTATTCTTAATGACTGCATGTAATCCTTTTTTTCGGGCAACAAACATTTCTTCACGCATCTTCTTAAGATTTTCTCTTGATTCTTTATCTAAATATTCTGTAACGGACAAATCTACTAATCCATTGGAATTCAGTAAACTATCTTTTACTATTAACAGTTTAAGATAATCGCCGTGAGTTGCTACCAATTACCCAAGTAAAGACACTACAAAGAATCTCGAATGTGTATCGAATACCCGAGTTATCCCACATCAGAAATTACTTTCATTCAGAACCCATATGACGAATAGCTATTGCCTCGTCATACTGCTCTCAAAGATAAAACCAGGCGATCGGTTCAAACAATTATTCGAACTGTCGTTTATAAAAATTTCTCATATAAATCTAGTATGTTACAGATATTTCTTGGGTCTTTGGTGTACGGTCCTCATCAGACATCATAGCTCAGCAACAACATGAAAAGAAACACCGGTTAATAAACAATTCATAACGCTACCGCATACACAAACCACAACCATCAACCGGGATAAAATTGTATTATACTCCTAATGTACAATTATTTAATATCAGACGAATGTAGCGCTCCTAGTGCTCCTAGTGTTATGCTCCTAGCACTGATGTAGTGCCTTAATTGATAACCATGAATATAAACACTGGACTGGTTTGTTGTTACTGCTCTGTTTTATTTGGTTTCTTTTAGTTTACACACTTTTTATAAAAGGGATCCACAATTGGCTCGATAGCCATTACTCTAATCCTCACTATAATTTAGCTCAGTCACTGGCCGAAGCCTACGGTGAAGTGTGTCACATTGACTTCTCACATCCAACCCTCTTTCTTTTTAAAACTACATATAACGTGACAGTGTCCAAGTGAACACCCACTCTAAAGAGGCCCGTATACAATATAATCGCAACCTTATACAATATAAACCTTACAATACTTATAGAGCAATTTAGATATCGCTCCATACCAAATTTTTCTCGCAAATTATAACATTTAGAACAAAAAGTCCTCTGAGAATATATTGGTTGCCTTAATTGGGACTATCGATAAATAAAATTATTAAATGTAACAAAAAAACGTAAGTCCGCAATTTCGAAATCCGTCCCACTGTGCGCCCGCACGAGTCAGGAGGTCTCTCCTGACTCGTGCGGACATATCGCTGTCTAGCGATATGTCGAACGAACAGTGGCTTGCCTCATATTGCACTTTATCGGCTGTCCGCCGGCATCTTAAGGGTCAAGTCATCAGATCAGCTGGTACACCCAGCATATTACCAGGTCATTGACCTCAAAGAGTAAAACATTTTTAATATATTGAGTAAATTGCAAGTTGGTCCCGGTGGTTAACAAATTGGACTTGTGAACCAATGCGGGTTCTATTCCACGTTAGCGGATGTTCTTTACTCATTTGTTTGTAACAGTTTTTGTTTATTATTTAATTTCTAACTAGCACCGCATATTAAAATAATGTAAGTTACGCAATAAAAAATAGACATGTTCTTGAATGAATATATTTGTTTGTTTATTCAAGTATAAGTTTTCATTTCTTATATTATATTACAAGGTATAGCATATTTAGTTTTCTTAAGTTGTTAATTATTTGCTCATCTTATAGGTTTGTAAAAATTATACGGTTTTATGTAACGCTAACGCAAAACGAGAGATACTTAGTAAAAATATTGTTAAAAAACTTCTCCTCTAGATGAAGGAATAGCCCTCCAGCCATTTCTAATTCCAACTAACTCTGTGCATTTTTATAATTTGTTTAAATGTTACTTTATCTTATTTTGTTTTTAGGGTTCCGTACCCGAAGGGTTCCAAATGGGACCCTATTACTAAGACTCCGCTGTCCGTCCGTCCGTCCGTCCGTCCGTCTGTCACCAGGCTGTATCTCAAGAACCTAGCTAGCTAGAGAGAAGAAATTTTCACAGATTATGTATTTATGTTGCCGCTATAACAACAAATACTAAAAAACAGGATAAAAGAAATATTTAAGGGGGCTCCCATACAACAATTCTTTCAATACTACATACAAACTTATGGATGCACCTGGTTACGTACATGGAGTGTGAAAGTAACCGCACCAATAACTTTGTAAACAATATTTTGCTGTGTAAAATCCAAACTATTCACTCCACACCATCGCTTCCATTGAACGGTGGTACGGAACCCTTCGTGCGCGATTTAGACTCGCACTTGACCGGTTTTTTTTCAAACAGTTTACATTTTGCTTTAGGTAATAGAATAAACATAAAACCAACTTGAAAAGGACAATTCATACAATTTACAATTTAAGAATGATATGTAATGAATTAATGATGATGGGTAGGGCAGTGTAACGATAACTATTTGCAGACATTATTAATATTGCTGGAAAATATTACAATATATTTATAGCTATGAACCTTATTGCGTTTTAGAGAGAAAAATATGTTAATCACGTTGTATCACGTTTAATAAATGATAGGGTGACCGTCACTATCTATTTATTTGTCGCAGCCGACTCTGTCACACATCTAGGTATTTCGCATTCACTACCATGCTCTGTTGAACTCTTCGTCTAATTGTTGTTTAGACTTAACTTCACTGGAGTCCCAGTTCAGAGCCATTTGATCTCACAAGTTCTCTATTAGATTTAGGTCAGGTCTTTTAGACGGCCAATTGAACTCAGTTATGTCATGTGGCATGACAGCCATTCTTGGACGAGTCGGGAGTGGTGCACCGAGCTGTTGCTTGTACGAGATGAATTTGACCTTCAGGATATGCGCCACGCACCGACAGCTGCAACTCTATTTTAATTTTCCCAATTAACGTTCAGCAAACCTTACTAGGACGGTTCGATGTGCAACAAGAAGAGGTATTTTTTTTGCTGGTTTGTCATTGTGGACGTCTGCAGCATCTAAAGATCGCCGTGGTGAGCGACATCTCAAATGTTTCAGCACTGTAACTAGTGGTTGTGAAGGGATCCTCGGTGTGAATTTTCACAATTTTACGGTGTCTCTCAAAATCATCAGTGTTAACTCGAGGATGAGGGCATTGACGATCACATTTCACATCACCTGTTTCCTGGTATAAGGAGTTGCACCTAACTACGGTCCCTTATGCCCTTACTAGGAGACATGTAATAAGAGTAAGGGACCCTTATCCCATATTGAAAGCCACGCCCACCCTTCATTCAGGTTAGTGTAATACTCCTTTATCTCCTTATCTACTTAGGAACCGTTTTTCTCTGTGGGTATAAATGTAAACAGTTCACCAGAAGAACAACGAAGGAACGAAATAATTGCTCAATCAGTATCATAAAATACATTAGTAACAGATCGACTGTTTCATTATCTCACCATTGTATTCATGTGTCGAGCTATTTTTAATGCTTGGGTTTTGTTCCTAGAGACTAACTATTTTTTTTTAAAAAAGGTCGTTAAACGAACCATGATAATATTTTTCAAGAGAATTTAAAGAAAACTGTTATGCAATTGAGATAATCACACAGGGTAATTTTCGAATACTTTATAAACTTACCCCAAACATAATTTATTAAATGAAGCATCATTCCAAAATCAACCTTACTCTATAATTAATTAAATCGTTGGCAAGTTTTCGTTTAAAGATAAAATGAAACTGGTTGATTGAAACAAGGGTAAACAAAGACAGAAAATTATCCATACTGATTAGTTACACAAGGTTTCCGGGACAGAAACATCGTTTATCTTTGCAACCAATTAATGATTAATTTCGTAACACACCACAAGCGCCTCCGTAGCTCAGCGATAACGAGCAAATGGATATAACTCGGGCGGCCTCAGATATCGATTTTTGAAACCCTACTCGAGATATTTAAATAATAAAAAATTGTAATTGGTATGAAATACGCCAAAGATCCTGTGGTATCTTGTTGTGGGGGAAAGCAGCGGATATTCAAACTATTTTTATTTTACAGAAAAGAGGTATTCGCGCAATTTATAATTTAAAACGAACAGACTCCTTATGAGAGTTTTTTAAAGAAATTGACATACTAACTGTAGCTAGTCAATTTATTCTCGAAATATAATGTATGTACGCAAGAACCCCCACATTTTCCAAACATAACGATATCTGTAATGTTAACCTAAGAAATAATCACAGACTAGTTGCGCCCCGGTTTAGATTCACGAAGGTTAACAATTCTTTCAAGGGTGAGCGCATTCTCTTCTACAATAAGATACCTCTGGAGATTTTGAAATTGTCATTTGAGCAATTTAAAAAGCATGTTAGAGCGACTTTGTCGAAAAAGGGATATTACAATGTTCAAGATTACTTAAATGTCGGGACTGTATGGGGTTAATCTAGCTCAACACAGACCTGGCTGTTATTAGTTTTGTAATTATTTATTCCTGCTTATTAATCATTATAACTAATATTGTAATATTGGTATTAGTTAAGCACAACAAATTTTTAAAAGAGATCTAAATATCAACCTGTGGGAGTTTCTACGCCCTGCTTCTCCCACAGTGGGCCAATGTAGAAAAGAGGCAAAAATGACGTTGGCTAAGTATATGTAAATAAAATATCTACAATAATAAAGAACTTTGACTTTGTCGACTTTTTGATTATCAGCACCCGTAGCATGCCGACCCCGCGGGGTTGTTGACACGGTATGTGAGGGATAGACCTATTTATATTATAGAACTATAATACCAAGAATCTTGGGGTTGTATTTGATAAACTGTTATCCTGGTCACCCCATGTTTGTGAGGTCAGCTTCATTTCACTCCCTACGGAGATTACATTACTTCCTGCCACGGCAGACTAAAATCACCCTTACTCAGTCCCCCTACTAACTTTAATCGACTACGCGGTTGTTTGCTGCGTCAGTGCGAACGAAGAACAACCGGACAAACTCGAACAACTCCAAAACCTCGGGATTCGGTTTGTCTTCGGGTTGCGCAAGTATGACAATGTCTCACAGTATCGCAAGGAGTTGGGGTGGCTTCCGATCTGCCTTCGTCGTGATATGCAAATTCTCGCCTATCTGTTCAATATTTTGCGAACTCCTCGCTACCCCACATATCTTCGAGAACGTTTCGAGTTTCTTTCCTCCAGGGATAGCAACCGGATATCCCACACGATGCCTCTCCTTTCAACTCCTCGGCATAACACTACCGCTTTCAAACACTCGTTTAGGTTAAGGGCGATCGGACTGTGGAATGCACATCCCTGCGCTATTAGAGATATGATGTGTAGGGAGACGAGTGAAACGAAAGGCAATCGGTACCAAACTGGTTTTATTGATGCGCACCCGCGGCGCGTACCTACTTACGTAGGTGTACATACATAACAAGATAGTCCCTCAATTTTCACTTTTACGAAAAGATTCAAAGATTCCCTTTCTCTTTCTTGATAGGTATTTTAGGTATGTATATTTGATATATATATATATTATTTTTGTGCTATTTTATTTTATTTAGTACGTAATTATTTTATAATATTATCATGTTTAGGTTCGTAAATAATAAGAGGTATATATTTTTATTGCGCACTAGGCCTCTTCTGTTGCTCATCTTTTCCTGTCCTGCCTAGGTTTGCTGATAGCAATATGAATATTAAAACTACACGCTTTATACAGCTCTGTCTCTTACCATTCGCGACAAACCCGACGCTGACGGATGTGGACTACGGCGAGACTTGTTTACTTTAGTTATTTCCACAGCAATATGTCCTATGGAATTTTGCTGTGGGGCTGAACTGCTTATATGTATAGACTCAATTTTTTTTCTACAAAAAAGGGCCATTAGTACAATTTATAACCACCGAAGTCGTGCGTCTATGAGGAAACTATCCAAATTAGCATTATGACTGTATCGTATTAATATGTTTACGAAAATATCATGTATGTTAGGAAAAACACAAATAACTCCACTAAAAATATTGACTGGCACAAGCGAAATAATATAAGAAGCGGAAGCATAATTGACCAACCTTAATATAGACTAGCTAAAGTTATAACTTTATTTGTGGGTCTAGCTGCTGGACTGCTGTTAAAAAATACATGAAGAGATATTAAATCAGAGAAGAAAGTTAAAGGCATTGTTAAAAATCATTATGTTATGAAGCAAATTCGATAGGAGCTCTGATATTTCAGCGCAGCACAAGTACCCCGCACATGTTTGTAACACAAGACCTATTTTTGGAAACAAAAGACAAAAATGCAAGGCTTTGTAGGTACTATCGAACCATCTGAATCATGACCCACCATAAGCTTATTTTGCTAAACCCCTTAAATGCAAGTAGGTCGAAATTCGCTTGAAGGTTTATTTCGTTGGTAACGAACTTGTTATCATTTGATTAGACACTGACATTTTGATAGATCTTACAAGTTTGAAAGTTTCAAACGAATTATCAGGCAAGTGGGTCATGATTCAGTTGGTTCGATTGTACATACATACCTACATAGCTAACCTTTATAACTAGGTAGTCACATGCAAATCTAGTGCAACCTTGATATCTCTCAACATAGGCAGATTCATTAGTATTTATCACAGATATCGAGAGATAGGCCCTTGGCGCTAAGCTTGTATCGGAACCAGTGTCGCCGAAAACTAAGAACACGCATACATTTACACCACTCGTACATCAATCCCTCCGCTTTTATTGGTAATAAGTCCGAACACACCCACACTACCGCAGGTATACTAGCTAGTCGAGCTAGTGTTGGGACAATGCAAGGACAGCGTGTATCATCGATCGATTATCATTTATAGGCACTGGTATAGACAGTCGTATACAATGCCGGGTTCTATAAATAAAATAGTAAATTATTTGTAAATACGACATATTTATACGACATACGGCATACGAGACCCCTTTGCCTCTCTTTTTTTTTTTTCAACAGAATCCTTACAGCTAGAAAGAGAGGCAAAGAGGTTTCTGAAGGTAGAATAACTGTGAACTCTTCGGACCTGACTGAAAGCATCGGAATTTCCGATCAATACTTATAACACCCCATTATCCTTCGTCGGGCGAGGTTTTAAAAAAACTTAAATCTAAACTGCCTATTTGGAAATCATTGGAATAACTAACAATAACCTTACGTAGGTCGGAGTAGGTAGATTGATTTAAGGTCGTTGACGTCAAACGTAGAGGATAAAATGGATATGCCTCCAAAATACCGGAACTTCATATTTATTGTGATATTTATTCCGGAATTTTGAAATTAGCACGAATTTGTGTTTAAGGTGAAAAACGTATTAATAATATCAACCTACGCTGCCAGTGTTAGCTAATGGTGAAAGAAATCAGTATTTTATTTTATATAAAAATACCTTGGAATAGTTACACCGTATTTACCACCACCACTGCCTCCGCAACCAGTAATTACAAGATGGGGTACTTGGTTGAAAGCAGCATTTTACTACGCTCAACACTCCGAAAAAATAATAGATGTTCTAAACAACTTCAACAGTACTGGTACAATAGCCGTTCGCAATGCAAAAAATATTTTAGAAAAAACAAATTTACAGGAAGATTTCAAATATATCGAAGAAAATAATCGTATTATTCAAGTAGTTCTAAAACGATACAAAATCAAAAAATATCCATAGTTGATTCACTTTTAATGTTTGACCAAGTGAGAGCTACCATTAACGAGTGCAACAGTGACAATATTAACAATAAATTAGAATATGTCATGGAACGAAATCCGGATTTAGACACAATTAGAGAATACAGCGAAGGTATTGAAAAAAACGTAGCAAATAATCTGATAACTTATTTTAAATTTGCTCCATTGACGTCTACAGATGTTGAACGATCACTTTCCATGTATAAATGGATATTAGACGTCAAAAGAAATACTTTAAAATTAGAAAATATTGAAAAAATTATGATTATTTAATTTAATTCTATTAAAGTTGAAAGCCAAAATATGGAAATTGTATTCGATGAGGATTAAAAATAATTTATTTATGTTTTTGTTTAATTAAAAATAATTGTTCATTAAATTCAATCAATCATTCATATAATAAACGATTTTGTTAGCCTATCTGTATGTTTCTTATTTTATTTTATTCCATAATTCCAATCCCGGAACTTTTTCCGGTACTTCCAGCACATTATGGATAAAATAAAATATTATAATATCTTGACGCAAGTATATAAAATCAATCTACCTACTCCGACCTCTGATTATTACATTAACTATATTAGTAATTACGGAATGATAAAATCTATCGAGTCAAAAACATAATTCTCCTATCACTATCCCCATCACTATATGTCGTCTCTGTGTGCGTGTAACAATTCGCCTCCGTATCACGATGCATCTTTGCTTTCGTACTAAGATAAGTGTGAAATATTCATTGCGTGTTAGCTTGGCAATTAGTAGTAAAATTAAGATACAAAACAAGCAATGTATAGTAAACTTAGCGAGAACAACATGACATTGTCACTTAAATGTCAATTCGTGACGAATTTTCCGCGAATGATTTATTTTCGTAATAATGTTTATTTCTTGTGTTTTAAGAAGAAATAATAGTTGGAATGAGACTTACAAGTGATATGTGACACCGCCGTTCTTGGAGTTCACAATCTGGCTTCTATTTTTGCACGTGAGTATTGCACAGGTCGGCATTTTCGAAAAACAACGGAAATGAATTCGTCACTGCGGTCGCCCGGCGACTACCGAGAATTTTTGATATCTAACCTGTCGGAGCTACATTTGTTCGCACATGCCACGCCCCTCAACCTATCTCTCGATATCTGTGGTATTTATAGTTGAATATTTAAATATAATAAATAGTCATTAATGGTCCGCATCTGGCTTCACTGCTCTCTTCTATATACCTAGCCTTGGGTACAGGAGAGAGCCCCCATCTCTTCATTGGTGACCCCGACGTGATCACGTCCCCGTCTGAAGCACTCAACTGAAGCTCATCTCGGAAGACTACACCACAAAAATCTCAACTGCATGTCAAAATCTCAATATCAAATGAAGACTGCATTAAACTTCGAACGAATCCGAAAAAGACATTACAAAGCCAACTAAATTCAACACCGAAGATGAACCAAGACAACACTGTCGAATTCCCCATCAACTCCAGTTGCGACAACAACTTGATCATCAACATTGGATGCGGACCCGCAACATCCACCTGGACCTCCAGCACTACATCCTAAGAAGAGGACAACACTGGACTGACGCACAAAAACAAGGACACAGGATCGACACACTACTTACGACACAGGACTACGCATCACGGCAACCAAACCCAAATTCAAATCACTCAAGGACAACGCGGAAATACATATGACATATACCTATACAACACACTACACCTCGAGACGCAGCAGCCTCAAAACGTACGCGCGCTCAAGCTATTCCCACGCATTAAGCTGTAGCTGCATAGAATACGAGCGAAGACCTTGCCCCTGCACGCTGAGCGGAATCAGAGCGGCAGCAACACGAACGAGAGTGCAATCTGCTCACTACAACAGGGCACCAGCGACATCTATCCGGGAGTCACAACCGCTCGTCGCCGCTGAAACGGCATCAGCGCAGACGTGCGCATGGCCAGTCAGGAGTGGTCAGCGACGGGAAACGCGGGCGGAAGCAGTTGTGGTCAGAGCTGGATAAGCCGGCCGCACACCGACGGGAGCAGTTCAACGGGGGACACAACGCACTCTTCAGTTAACGTTGGTCGCCGCCTCAAATAGGCCCATCGCCGTTACCTCACCGTTTCCCGCTTACCCCATGGAGCACACCACTACCATCAACCTAGAGTCATCAATCCGCCAACATCAACCAAGAAACTAAACGGCTGAAAGGAAATGTTCCATCTGTGTTTTCAAGTGTCACAGAGTACGGCGGAAAAAGCTCCTCAGATGACACGATGCACAGCAGCCCCACAAGTTGCAGCTCATACCGCCGTAACGAGATGCAGACACACGTCGACCCCAATCATAACATGGAAGCCTAGAGACCGAATTACATACTAATATAATAACAAAAGCAGTTCAAGACGGAGCAACAGCAAGTCAGCAAAAATTTGAAGAAACCGCGGCCTGGCAATATTTTTTTTACCTGCTGACATTATTTCTAATGTTTGTTGTTTTACCTTAACCTTGTGTCGATGTATTCATAGCTCAACCAAATTGTAATTTTATCTTTTATTTGGCACATTTATTTTCAAAATCAAAGGGGGAAGCCATGTAGGTACCTATACAAACCTACATAGCTAACCTTTGTAACTAGGTAGTCAGATGCAAATCTAGTGCAACCTTGATATCTGTCAACATATTCATTAGTATTTATAGTTGAATATTTAAATATAATAAAGAGTCATTAATGGTCCGCATCTGGCTTCACTGCTCTCTTCTATATACCTAACCTTGGGTATAGGAGAGAGCCCCCATCCTCTTCAGCTTCAATGCCCCAAGCTCCATGATAATGATGATAATAATAATTAACGTAACTTTTACAAATGCAATAATGTAATTTAATAGTCTGTTAATAAAATTAAGTGTACAAAAGTGCTGTTAGGTGACTCATGACAATTTATTAGTTTTACCGTAGAATACAAGCGGGTAGCGGGTAGCGGGTTGCTCCCCTCCCTCAAATATGGCGAGGGGAGTGAAGGCTGGTGCACTAGTCATACTCGTGAACGTTTGCTGCTTGGAGGGACTGGTCCAGTCTAGTTTCCCATAAGTAATGTTCATTACAGCTTTTGTTGAAAATTTTAATCCCCGTAGAGTTTCTTGGTGCTGTCATCTCTAACGGGCGTATTTCCGAAGCTCTGGTATAGTTAATGGAGTTTTCTTTTCCTGTGCGAGATTCAGCCATGAAAGAGAAATGACTTGAAAGGGAATTTTTCTTTTTCAAACTCAAACCATAATCAGCTACTCATTAGTTGAGTTTATCATATTTGATTATTTATTTTCTCCATTTATAAGGCGTTCCTTTTTGCATTCTGTCGTTTGAAGAAGAAAAACAACTAGAACCTGATAGTAGCTTATATTATTTTTCAAAGTATTCACCACGTAGTTTAATATACTTTTCCATTCGCTCGAACCAGTTATTGAAACATTTATTCCACTCCAAATTGGGGGTGTTCATTATGGCTGATTTGAAAGCGTCGACTGCTTATTGGAATCTTTGACCACGAAGAGGTTTCTTAATTTTATGGTTTAATAATCGTTAGGGCTTAAGTCAGGACAGTATATGGTGGATGGTCAAGAATTTCTACGTTTTCCTGCTTCAAATACTCAATCGTTTGACGAGCGCTGTGTGGGCTTGAGCGTGGGCGTAAGATTTCCGCAGTTTAGCGATGACTTGTGGTAAACAAACTGTGGTATACCACTCTGCATTAACCGTTCTATGATCTTCGAGTGCAACTATCGCAATATGACCGGTTTTCGCCACGAACGAAGCCACCATCATCTTTGAAGGGCTTCGAGAGCGAACAACTTTAGTCGTCTTTGTCTCGTCTTGGAAAACCCAGATTGTGGATTGATATTTGGAATCAGGTTCATAGGTATAAATCCAAGATTCGTCATCACTGATGATGTTGTAGACGTAATTCGACTCTCCTCGGTTAAACCTTTGAAGAGTTTTCTGACACCATCTGACCCGGGCCGCCTTATGATCATCGGAAAGCAAATGCGGGATCCAACGGGAAACTAACTTTCTTACACAAAGCGCCTCATGCAAGATCTTCTGAATGGTTGTTCCTGAAATGCCTAATAATGCCTCTATCTCCCGATATGTCACATGACGATCTTCGAGGATTAGTTGTCTGACAGCAACCATGTTATCTTCAATGAAGGCTGATTTTGGTCGTCCTTCACGAGATTTGTCAGTAAGACTGGTATGTCTACGTTGGAATATAAAATACCAGCGTTTGACATCCCGCAGAATTTTTACTTTATCATGAAACACAGATGTTAGCTTATCGAAACATTGAAGCCGTGTGAAGGGCTCTTCGAAAGCTATATAAAATTATTGCTCGGACATTTTCCTTAGTAAGATTCATTTACGTTCGTGACCTGACAGTTTCTTAACAACGCTGAGACTGAACAAATGCATTAATCCATTTATTAGGGTTCCGTACCCGAAGGGTTCCAAACGGGACCCTATTACTAAGACTTTGCTGTCCGTCCGTCCGTCCGTCCGTCCGTCTGTCACCAGGCTGTATCTCAAGAACCTAGCTAGCTAGAGAGTTGAAATTTTCACAGATTATGTATTTCTGTTGCCGCTATAACAACAAATACTAAAAAACAGGATAAAAGAAATATTTAAGGGGGCTCCCATACAACAATTCTTTCAATACCACATACAAACTTATGGATGCACCTGGTTACGTACATGGAGTGTGAAAGTAACCGCACCAATAACTTTGTAAACAATATTTTGCTGTGTAAAATCCAAACTATTCACTCCACGCCATCGCTTCCATTGAACGGTGGTACGGAACCCTTCGTGCGCGATTCAGACTCGCACTTGACCGGTATTTTTCAACTATTTTAATATTCTCAACACCAACAAATTTTAATATTGAACAGTTCTAAATTCAAATTGGCGCCAAATATGTAAACGACAGAACTTAAAAGGCACGCCTTAAGTATTTGACTTGTAAAAGTGCATTGTTTTTGCCTACTTACAATAAATTATTTGAGTTTGAGTTACAAGAGGATAAGGGTGTTAAAAAGAGCGGTTCACATGCATTTGAATCAATATTTTCAGATCTCGAAAACGCCTAAGGCTTCGATCTTCTTACCGCTGACGGTTAGCGTACAATAGACTGAGCAGAGAACTTAGCGCAAACTTAGCGTCATATTAGCCACAAAGACCACGAATTATAAGGGACAGCGCTATGCGTCAATCTCCCTTTCCTTGTTTCGCTTGGAAAGGAAAACTTTTACGCAAACACGCATACATAGCTCTGCCCTTTACTCACAATGTCAGACAAAAAGCTATGATACAAATCTGCAAAGAGTGTCGATATACGTTCAGAAAATAAATATGAACTCTTTGATTTATCTTTTTGCAAGATATGTTTTGGTGCACTTTACCAACGTACTGACATTTAGTAGCAGATAATTGCTCAGTACGCAAGTAATTTTGCGCCGATTGAACGCCACATATAAACATAACATTCGGCCATTCTATGAGTTAGCACTGAGAACATAGCCTTACGACTAATAAATAATAAATAACAGCCCAAAACCTCAATGCACCAATAAGCAAATAAGCAAGCTAGCTTAAAATAAGCAAGCGAACCAAGTTAGAGAATATAATAGCGTGTGTTTTCATATTATTCAAAATTCCCCGTGGCGTATAAAAGAAAAATACAAATCACATTACAAAAACAATAATAAAATACATATGAATGTGTTCTCTGTGTGATGAGACTAATGCATTATTCATAAGTTGATGGTAAAATTATAAATAAAGCACATTTACCTAAAAACAAAAGAAAATATATATACGCGTGGAACTCGCGGAACCAAATGTGTGATGTAGTGAAAAGACAGAAAATAAAGAATGAAACTGTTTAATCAATGGGTTGATGAATGCATGCATTGTCAAGAGTCGCATATTCATTGTCAGAGTCATAATGAGAGCTTTTATCTAAGCCAAATTAAGAAAAAAATCTATTGTCTGAAAGTTTGCCTTTTCCCATATTTATAGTTCTGTTTCCCATTCGCTATAAGTCAGGAAATCCAAGTAAAGCCCCATATATGTACAAATATATGTATTATGTTAGGTACGTCTCGTAGCCATATCATAGAATTGATCAGTTCATGAAATGGCCAACCATTTCATGATCTGTCCGACCATTTCATGAAATGGTCAGAAACGGTTGAATTTAATTAAATATGTCTTTTTAAAAGCAATTTTATGCAGTATTACCTAATTTTTTTTTTGGGATTTACGTGTCAAAATAACACGAAGACTGTTTACCTAGGCTACCTAGTTTTTTCCCTAAAATACTTCTTAGTTCAATGAAAATTCCAATTTAACCATGGTTGTCCATTTCATGATATGGTCAATTCTGCGATATGGTTGCGATAAATGCATTCATTAAATACTTTACTAATAGACTTTTTGACGAGTCTGTGATAGGATGATGGAGGGGGGGATGGGGCACGAGGTAAGGAGGGGGAGTGAGGGGGTACTGCAGATCTATTTACAACATTCCGTGGAAGCAACGAAATAAAATGTCGGCGGCGGCGGAGAAGCTCAACGAAATAATTACTTTACAAATTGAAATAGTCCCCTCCAGCTTCGAGCGAAATGAGACAGGTTTTGATACTTTATCAGGATGTGTAACCTTTGGATTGTTGCGGTACTTTCAGCCTTTTTCAGCCATTGAGTTATTATCGGTTGCACAAGCCAACAAGATTCAACCGTGACGCTCACTACACAAGTTGATTGTTACAGTACCATTACAAAATACTTAAAATAGAAAATAAAATATGATTCCATGGAAAGCAGCTCTTCGACGCCGACGCAACACAATCGTGAATTGTTTAAAAAATACGTAGGTACCATTCGTTATGAAATATTATGATGAAATATTGACATTTAATCACCACATTGATTCTACAGAGATAATGAATTTATGCACATTTTGATGACGTGAAATGCAGATTGCCTACAATCAATCACACAATTCATAATATTCTAAGTGGTACCATCAGTATACAATACATACCTAACCTATCTAATTCTTATTTTCCACAAAATCTTTGTGCTGTAGTATTTTATTACCAATTAATGGTAATACTATATTTGTAAAGTTTGATGAGCATGGGTTTTTTATGCTTTGTAGAGTTCATAATAATATGTAATAGACTCTGGTACTTTGTATTATTTTAAGACAGAGGTGGAAAGTAAGCTGTTATTTATTTTATTTAAAAGAACCGACAGATAAGTTTTTTCTTATGGAAGCTAGCTCATACTCTGAGTGACTTCTGTTGTCCTACACGCGGCTGCGAAACCGAAGAAACTGAAGTTTAACGCTGAAAGGATGAGTAACTAGCGAAGAACAAATATACTCTTAGAATGATTGAAACATTAGGAAATACAGAAAGTGGAAGGTAGAACTTAAGCTGGGGATTTACCCCAGTTGAAGTAAATCAAATATTGTGTAACAATTTAATTGAGTTTTTATGGTATTTACATATGCTGGGCATTACAATCTACCTACTTATCAAGATACAGATAAAGAGTAAAGCAAAAAATATATTATAGTTGTTGCGAGATGATAAATAATAATGTAATTTATTTATTGTACAGATATTTTAATATTTGTAAAAATATTAACATTTTAAATGTAGGCTTATACTTATAGGTAGGTACATTGCTTCTGGCCCCACACTAGGATACCCTATGTAGTAGGAACCAGAAACATCGATGTCACAAACGTAAAAATCCAAGACTTGAGGGTATTTTTTATTCCTCCCCAATAACCAATTCAAGTAACCATTATAATTAATCCAGTAACCAATTAAATCTTAAATTCTAATCATAAATCAATTTAAATCTAATTAGGGTCATACTCCTTACACTCTAATTGAAACAGTAATTTGGTTCTAAAATACATTTCGTAATAAAACGCCTACGTAGTAAGTCACCCCTAAAACCTAAATCAAGCCCCAAACTAACGGTTTTGACTATATTACGGTGACATATATAAAGTCGATAATAATATGGGATAGTTTTTTCTAATGGCAATGCTAACAAATAAATGATAATCAGGCGAAGTTGGATTATAATCTTAAATACCACTCTGACTTATATACCTTCTTCAGTTTAAATAATACAGAAACCTAAAATCGGTCAACGTTTACCGATACACGAGAAACACTAAAAGATTTTGCTCGACGAAAATCCATATCTGTACAAGTACAAACAGAGCAACAACTACTTATAAAGGGTGTCCATGACTTTTTTACTCCTCGAAATAATCCAAATGGATGGCTAAAAGGGCTTAAAATGTACAAAGTGACTGACATATACTCTCACATTGGAACATAAATCACTACAAATTTCTGTTACACCTGTATGTAGGTATGTCTATGGCGTGCCCAGGAAATGGCAAATTTCCGCTCCCAATGCTTTATTTCATTTTACGTGTTCTTTCTGAATCTGAATTGATGTAACACTCGACATGGAATAACTAACCTCTGAATAAATTCGACATGTATTTGTGTTTCAACGCCATTTAGTTTCAATAACGTCATTAATTTTAGGCAAAAAATGTTGCTGACGCTGTACCAATGAGTTACAATTGATCGATAGTAATACGGGAGCTTGTAAAGTAAGGCGGCGACTTAGAGACGACTTATTTTTTAGCTACAAGTAATTAATATCTCTGGAGCAACATAACGCACAAGTAAAATTTACAGATAGAAGTGACTGCAAATAATTATGTACCCTGGCTACCGCGCATGGAAAACGTGATGATATGAATGTACCTTAAAGTAAGATGTGTTGAATAACACCCATCCTTATAAACCAATATGGCCTAAATAAATTCAAGTCCTACATATACGTGTGTCTGGTATGACATTCTACAGAACCCCTTTTGATACCCTGAAATGGAAAAGCAATATCTCGACGCATCAAGAAGATATTGAGGTCCAAATACCGATCTTTCCGTATTTTCCATAATCCATAGTGAAATGACGGTAGGGAAAATTAAATTAGATACGACGGAAGAGGTAAATGTTGCTCAAGAAGCGAGTGGCTACAAAGGTAGCCAAGTACCTTATGTATTGCCTAACTAGATACACGTGTATAGTTACCTCATTCGCCTTATCTTATCTAACTGGACACGTGTCGTGTACATCACTTATTTATGGAATTATTATTAAAATATAAAAACTGATTTGGCCGTAGCATCTCAGACTCCTAATCATATACAGGGGGATTTCCACAACGTCTTATGCCGATTCAGATTAGGAACCTAATTTGAACCGCAAAATTACCGTGACCGTCTTAAAACAAGTCTTGGTCTTAGGTAAATAAAGCCCATTATGGCGAATTAGCATATAAATGGTTGTCATGGTGATGTTCTTGTTTTGAACCTAATTTGAATCGGAAAAAGATTGTGGTAACCCCCCAGGTCTGTTTCGCAACTCAACGTCAAGCGAGCACCTAGAGATAGACTTGCTTACACAGGATCTGGGAAAAATATAAAAAACTTACTTTGGTATTTTTATAAAACAATTGTAATTGAACCATGTAAACTAAGAAAATAACTTAAACGACAAATTATGGATTTACCAAGTGCCATAGATATTTTTTTATATTTTTGCTCGAATTTGCAGATGAATGCCTATCTCCTGGTACTCCCTTGACGTTGAGTTAAGGGAAACCCTGTTTACCTATACAGAAATATTGAACAACTGAAAGATTGTTAATTTTTATTTGTAGGAAACTGGGCCCCGGCCTACATAGTAACAAATTAGTACCGGCCCAGCAAATTCCGTTTTTTGCTATAAAGCTCAAGCTGAATATGCCAATTATAATACTGCAAGAAGCCACTCACCACATCTATAATATGATGCAGCGAGACCCCGAAGGTGACCAGCAGCGGACTCGAGGAGTTCTCCACGGGCCGGACCGACGCGTCGTAGCGAGACATCAGATGGCGGATGAGCCGGTACTCGTCGTCACAACACACCACGCCTGCAAAAATGGGGAATGGAGATAAGCTCGCATTTAGTCACTATTTTTACGTCCTTCTTATTTTTAGGGTTCTAATCGTCGCTGTACGTCACAGGGCTCTATCTGATGAACTGTAATAGGTCGAGAGCTGAAATTTTCACAGTATGGGTATTTTTGAATCTCACAATATTTTCTGAATCAAAGGGGGTTTTCATTTGATTAGAAAATATTAGATACAAGAGAAGTGTTTTAATATATCTGCCCTTAAAAAATTCAATCAATAATTTCGCGTCATCTATTAAAGCCTCAACGACCCATGACTGTAATAGAGGTCGTTTTCCCGTCATGGGTTTTTAATGTTATACCATGAATCTTATACCATACCATGGTATGGTATAAGTGCGCACACACGGGCACACTTGAGGTAGTTCTTGAATAGCCCATTTGCATAGGTTTCCTCACAATGTGTCCATCACCGTCAGAATGTTTGTAACTTCGCATACAGTTAAGATAATTTACTCATCTCATTTATACAGGGATTCGAACCGAAGAGGAGTGGTGATTATGGGCGCCACTAAACAATCTAAGAAGATGGCGCGAGGACCGTGAGAAGCAACTCCCTGAAAAGCAGGAGAAGGCAAAAGATAGCTGTAGCCTAAAGAGTGGGGAGGCTTTTGCCCAGTAGTGGGAAACACACAAAAAAAAAAACAATAATAAGTGTCTACCAAACTGATCTCGCTGGAGGAAATAAGGACTAATGTAGGTATTACCACTTTCTTTGTATATAACGGCTGAGGCTTACTCTGACAAATTGGCCCAATATCGATATATTGTACTTCATCAAACATAGCATTGTATGGAGATAGCTGTTGTCGTTCCATCCCATTTGTTCCACAAAATAGGAATTTCATTCTATCGTGGTCTTTTGTTGAGTGATTGATTTGGAGAAAATTGAGGGAAGAAATGAATGAGGAAATATGATTACAGTAATTTCAAATGAAGGCAGGATGGAGCATGAACTATGTAAACGCAATATAAAAGTATCATCATAAAAGGGAATGTTGCTCAGAATGGCATCATGTCCCTAATCACCTTAAACCCAATGATGTCCGTAATAACTTTTGGGGTGTTATTTATTGCGGCATTCTTAATATCCCAGTTTCGTCTTAAAATTTGTTTAATTGTCCACTTAATTAATAGATCAGCAATAAAATTTAAGCGCCTAACGAATATTTTTCAAGCAAATTATAGTTGCCCATATTATAAAACATCGTGATAACTCTAAAGCAACTAAAGTAATATTTCTGCACATTGCGAGCTTCTAATAAGTGTTTAAACTGCATCTTTTAAATAATTTCAACAACCTCTAATTTCTTAAAGTCACCTACATTTTTAGGTTTCCGTACCCGAAGGGTGCCAAGAGGGACCAATTACTAAGCCTCCGCTGTCCATCTGTCCGTCCGTCTGTCACCAGGCTGCATCTCATGAACGGTGATAGTGGCACAGTTAAAAATTTCACAGATGATGTATTTCTGATGCCGCTATAACAACAAATACTAAATAAACCGGTCAAGTGCGAGTCTAAATCGCGCACGAAGGGTTCCGTACCACCGTTCAATGGAAGCGATGGCGTGGAGTGAATAGTTTGGATTTTACACAGCAAAATATTGTTTACAAAGTTATTGTTGCGGTTACTTTCACACTCCATGTACGTAATCAGGTGCATCCATAAGTTTGTATGTGGTATTGAAAGAATTGTTGTATGGGAGCCCCCTTAAATATTTCTTTTATCCTGTTTTTTAGTATTTGTTGTTATAGCGGCAACAAAAATACATGATCTGTGAAAATTTCAACTCTCTAGCTAGCTAGGTTCTTGAGATACAGCCTGGTGACAGACGGACGGACAGCGAAGTCTTAGTAATAGGGTTCCGTTCTTACCCGTTGGGTACGGAACCCTAAAAACAGAATAAAATAAATATTAAAGGGGGCTCCCATACAACAAACGTTGTTTTTTATCGTATTTGCTCGATATAATGATAACAGCAACAGGTAGACGCTTGAAATATTCACAGAATATTATATTTAAATTAAATATTAATTAATAAATTTAAATGAACATTTATTTAAGGGGGGCTCCTATACAACAAACGGGATTTTTTTGCATTTTTAATAGAAAATGCTACGGAACCCTTCGTGCGCGAGTCCGACTCGCTCTTGGCCGGTTTTTTATAAGTAATTGATAACTGAATGTACTATACTTTATACTAGATTCGCTTTATTATTTCGAAGTTATCCTTGCTCCGGATCATAAAAGCACTCTAGAGTCTAGCAACAAGGCTGCCTAGTAAGGACTGCCTAGGAAGTGGGGTGCCCTGCTTCTAATCGACCTAAAATCGTCAAAAATCCAGAAAAACATGCAAATTTTCATGAAAAATATTAGGGTGTATTAATTTAGTAGTTGAATAAATAAATTCAATGGCTAATTTTGAGGCTAATATTTAATTTTATTTCGAGGCAGATATTGAATATATCTAAAGATGAAATATAATATATATGTCGCAGGCAATTTGTTTGATTCCGCATTTTACAAACGGCGTCGTCCGTTTACAAACGCGCGCTGCTATGTAATATTCCGAAGGCAAATTGACACTCCTTTATGTTTTAAGCATTTATTGTTGTCCTAACACGAAGGATAAAGGGGGCTTCGCTTCGCTCACCCCCTTTACCCTTCATGTTAGGTTGAACAAAACGTGCTACCGCAGTGTTTTGCCCTGATAATTTGCTATTTTAATATCAATTTGTCAATTTGCCTTCGGCATATTACACAGCAGCGCGCGTTTGTAAACGGACGACGCCGTTTATAAAATGCGGAATCATACAATTTGCCTGCCACATATATACTTGATGCTAAAATATTTATCGATAGCACTGAGATGTATTATTTGTTCATTTAATATTCTGTTGCGGTAAAGATGGTGAATTATATTATATAATTACATAATAGAAGCTGTTTCATCAACCCATTGCTTACATACAAGTGCTGAGAAAACTTTGCTTGATGCTGCCCTTTCATATATTAATCCGTACTTATGAAGTCTTCGTGCTCTAAAACCCCTCATGAAAGAATAATTAATTAAATCAAATTTGTACTGAACATGTTTTTATTTATAAAGAAATTCTAGTATTTTAATGTTAAAGTAAAAGTACTTATCTTTACAGTTTTATTTTAACATTCGAATTTTCGAATTCGAATTAGAATTTCTTTGTAACTAAAAACATATTTGCTAGCCATCGAGCTAAAAGTATGTGAACAAAAATGGCATGTGTGATAAATCCATTGGACCTAAACAAATATTTATAATCCCAAACGCATCGATGAATTTTATTTTCAGCTTTTTTATATATTTCGCCAAAATCATGCCGAAGGGAAGCAAAATCAATATTCGCTTTTAAATCCGTTTATGTTGCTTGGCTATTATTTTTATATGTCGAACCGTTTTACTAGGTGAAAACAACCTGCCAAAAAGGTATATCCTCACTAGTGTACCTAAGACTGAAAGTTTATCACCAAGCTCATTTCCTCAAAGTATTCATTGTATATTTTAGTTATAAATGAATCAAGTAGACACTGGAGCTTGTCTCGATTTTATATTCTAAGAAATATGTTTATTTAATTGCCATCAGTTACTATTACTATATTTAAGGCTATACCTATTAATCTCAGGCATCTCAAGACAAGTAGTCCAGAGGGAGTGACTGCGTCTTTGTCTTGGCAGCTAACAAAACAAGTTACAACGTCAGTAAAACAGTACAGATAAATCTACCATAGCATTAAAGAAGATAACTATGACAATAGCTTCGTAATTTCAAGAATTTAACTTTATTAAGTTTGCTACTGAACTAAGCAGACGAGCTTCATCATAGACAATAATATGACAATAGGACTTCAAAATAGTACTTACGTGTGGATGAAATACATTAAATTTAATTTATGATAAATAAGTTTAGATCAAATGGAAAAAGTCGCACAATAAAACCTAAATGAAGCAACTAAGGAACTTTAAGCGCCGCTTCCTCTGTAATTAATGTTTTTCAGGGCGTCGATATTGACTTGATACGACGTTTGATGATAATAAACTTTTCGGAGCTTAGAAATAATTACAACTATAACCAAACTCGTTTAGCAATCATGTAGATTGTAGGTTATTAAAGAAATGTCATTCGCCAGTACAAAAAATATAATATTAACTTCAAAAATCAAGTCGGTTTTGTACTGGCCAATGACATTTCTTTAGCGAGCTTCCAGTTTAAAACGGAATCTTAATCAGCTGCGGCAAGGGGCTAGCCCCCTGTTACGAAAAATAGAGTATTATAACTGGCTTAACATGAGAGCTACTGAGCCTTTGCCACCGCGTATGGGGAAATGAGAGGCATTATTGGCGTCAGACACATATACAGACTGTAACAAAATATGACTGGAGACCTCTGCGGTGCTGCGGTCGAGGCTGTGCTTCCAAAGCGACAGGCCCCGGTTTCGAACCCGGTTCGGGAGAAAAAAAAAACCCCCAGGTCAATACCCCCAGGACGTTTACATGTTTATAATGACGCTGTTTCTGGTTTCCACGACACAGGGTATCCTGGTGTGTGACCAGAAGCAATGTATGTGCCCGAGAAGGCCCGAGATCAAAATTCCTATTTCCAAGTGATATCTATTCTGATTTTCTCCTGTCCACGACTATATTATAGACTTTTCTCTATCATCGACTTTTACAGCAACGTTAACCGACATGAAATCGAAATCTTTCTGTTTTGAAAAGGTATCGTTGGAGGATTTTCGCTCTCAGCAATAACAGATACTACATTTCAACACAAGATCTCCAAAATGTCTAATGCATTTAGTTAAATAGTCTTACATTACATCGCTAGATAACTACGTAAAAACAATCAATGCAACAAAATGCCAATCCTACTCAATCACTTGATTAATTTGATTGGACATGGGCTGCATGGAAGCTATACTTTCTCTATATTTTTTCAAATCCATTATACATCATATCGCAATTTATTAACTAATAATTGCTTCATTACCTCGTAAACATCTTAGATAATTCAGATCCAGAACTTTATTTATTTTAATTTTGCATTTTATAGTATTTTATTATTATTTAATGGTAGTATCAAACAAAATGCAGTCATAATTACTTACCCTTTAAGATAAATGTCGCCGTCATCCAAATTAACCGACGAGTCAGCCAAAGGGGTATCATGTTGGACTGATCGTCCTTCCGCCTCATTGGAAGAACATGACACGATACTCCATTATTTGCCACCGTAATTTAAATACGTCTATTTTCAATTCACTTTTTATATAAAAAATTCATACTCTAAACACAGCACCAGATTTCAGTGGAAAGCATAATTTAAATTCAAAAATCTGTATTTGTTAAAACTTTTAAACGTTGTAGGATAAATAACACAACCACCTTAAAAAAAATAACGATAAACTCACTGGAAGAAAATAAAACTTGTCAACGTTCCTCAAAGTTCAGGAAATTGAAAATCAATTTGAATATTTGAGCGTAAAGTTGAAGATATGGCGTTTCCGTCGCGACATCGTCAGGCGGCTGACGGCGGCGTAGCGGGGTTGGCACTGCGTTACGAAGCGCTACGAGCTACGACTGCTACGAGCCTACAGTCTCTGCTACGAGCACGCGCCTCCCCGCCTCAAAACGCAAAATCTCATAGCTTCTTCAAATAAATCTCATGTTTTCTTCACATAAGTCTCATGATTTCTTCAAATAAATCTCATGATTCCTTCAAATAAATCTCATGATTTCTTCACATAAATCTCATGATTTCTTCACATAAATCTCATGATTTGTTCAAACAAATCTCACGATTACTTTATACAAATCTCACGATTTCTTCACGCAAAGCAATTGTCATATTGCCTTCCTACAACTTTTGATTAAAGTACAAATTGTTGACTTATTGTTTAGTTATACGAGTATAAAGCGATTGAATTGATAAGCTTCTTCAGGCAGATTAAGTATGAGCTCATAATTATGGTAATAAACTTGATAGCAGTTTAAGCTTAATCCAATTAAAATTAATAGCATTGTTATAAACACGTGTAAATATCTTCACATTGTTGATTGTGGCACAAATTTATCAGTAGCTAATCTACTCTCTACTCTTGCTAATGTGCTCAATCATCTAGCTCATAATATACTACTGCACATATGTTAGCGTGAATATGCAGTCGAGTTATCGTGGGTACTCAACCGAGCTAAGTATCAATCAACCCACAGCGTTGCCGATCTCAGTAAGTTGAATCTTGGTAATCGCGCGTTTAAAGTTAATTGCGACTTGGGAATGGTAAACTATATTTTTTTCGTTTAATTCGTTGGTACCAATATACATTAAACTCGCCCATTTACAAGTTTGAGTCTGTTTTACCTGGCTGACTAATTTATACTAAGTTTCATACTACCAATTACGTCATTTTTGGCGCTTGTTATTGTTTCTAACCACAGTTTGGATAATGACGATAACAAAACTGGCCTTTACACGACTATTGTAATGCCAAATTGTTTTCATTAAAAGTAAAGTCAAATTTTAACACAATTTTATGATTAACTATTGTACAATTGTGGTGATGGAGCCACCTTAAAAGTCTATTCACAATGGATACATAATTCCAACCACTCCGATTCTTAGTAATGAATCGCCAGAGCTGAAAGTACACAGAAACAACTGCACATTTGCATAACAAAGGCTGTGGTACCACTCAGCTATCTGTAGAACAGACGAGATAATACATGGCCGCAGGGCAGGATCAAAATAAGGTCCCACGTCAACTATTTTCTCTTTTATCGCGCCATTTCATACTGGCCTTCTAAATAGGGTAATACCAAATGACGGATTTTTCTCTATGATGACGTAATAAACTTTGTGGCGAACAATTTTGGCCTCAAAGTAAGTAAGTAACGTTGATATTGTATGGGACCGAAATGGTGCAATCTATCGTGATGGCAAGGTCTTTTATGTTAATTGGACTGATTACTGAGAGATACGAGGCTCTTGAAGTACGAGAGTCTTGAAGTATCATATTAACATTGACGTACAAACCTACGCTAGACTAAAGAATATTATTTGTGACTATTTAACGTAGGTATTTTAATAAAGGGGCAAAAGGCGTAAAGCTTTGATATTATTTGTTATGAATTTTAACGAGTATAACAAATGTTTCTGTGCATTAAGCACTCTCTTTTAATATAAGGCCGATTATTGTGCCCATCAATCACAACTTGTCCCGTGCATACTCGTATTTGCATGAGTAGGATAAGTAGGAAGGGGTAGGAAGGGTTAGAATTAAGGAAACTGAAATATCATCAGAAACATATATCCGCCACATCTTACATCAGTTATGAGAACTTTAAAAGGGGGCTTAACGCATCGTTTCGTGTATATCTTACCATATGATGATTTGTACTACGTATTTCAATGACCGGTTTTATTAAGGTCGTGATGATTACTTAGGATGTTATCAATTTGATTATCTTTATCATTGGCTGAAGATTTTAAATACATATTATGTAACGTTTATCTTTTATATTATAAACGATCGTGTACAACTCGAGTACAGTGCTTTTGGTGAGAGCTGAAAAATGCGTTTGTTTGAGGTGACACGTGTGACATGTTTAAAGTACCTACTCGAAGTTGTGAGTGTTTGAGAGTTCCATACATTAAAAGCAAAAAAAGGAACCCTTTAAGATCCGTTCGCTGTCCGTCCATCCGTCCGTCTGACACGTCTCAGGAACGCGAGGAGGTATCAAATTAAAAGTAATACCAATTGCTCAAGTTTGTGGTCCCTTTAAGTTTTGAAAATATGAAACTTATAAGTCAACGCAATCAAAATATACCGCCATTTATATCACTTTGGCTGAATTGCTTGATTCTCGCAAGAAAAAAATTCTTTAAGGTACTTTCCGTTGACCTAGAATCATGAAATTTGGCATGAAACAAGTTCACAAATAAGGGAAAATTCTGAATAATGCAAATTTGTTTGTCAAATCATTAAAAAATATGCGTGCAGCACCGCACATGTGTTAGAAGTAAATCACAGGAATCACACACATAAATAAAAATATATTGTGTTTTAATAAGAAATAGCTGGCTGGCTGGATGGCGAAGAATTAAAAAAAAATACATAACACATTTTTCAAGCAAGTTGTGGCGCAGAAAAGGCCTGCCATCTTATGCATTCCGGATCTCACTACAGAAAATGCTTGTAATAAAATAGTCTCAATAGTTTCTTTGCTACTCCCCCTGTCGCGATGGACCCCCGCGTCAAGGATGCTACCTTTCGTAACCTACGGTCCAAGGCAACAGCCCTCACCTAATCATTTAATTTCATCTATGTCGGAATCGGCGCAGTAACTAAGGCAATACTAGCAATCTCGTCGAAAGCCATAGGTGAGGACAAGATCTGTTCTCTGATGATAACAAGTATCATTGATGTGGTGTTACCTCTCATCACCCACATAAGTAATGTGTCGGTTGACCAATGCTGCTACCCCAGCCAGCGGAAATTGGCACTTGTGATTCCCCTCCCCAAAACGCCGATCCCGCCTTCTTCAAAGAATTCCATCCCATATCTAATCTGCCTATCCTCTCCAAAGTCCTGGAATCAATTGTTCACTCCCACCCAACTCTCCTCCTACCTTTCCTCAAAAATGTTACTGAATCCCCACCAATCAGGTACCACAGCACTGCTCAAAGTCACTGACGACACTCAATTAGCCATGGATCAGAAGCAACTCACGGTCCTTACACTGCTTGATTTCCGTAGCGCCTTCAACTGAGTCGATTTCGATATTCTAGTTGAAATTTTAATGTCGCTTAATGTCTCCTCGCACTCGGCTCGCTGGTTTGACTCCTACCTGAGAAATCTCCAGCAATGCATTAAGTCTGAGGAGGTCTCACCGGACTGGTGTTATCTCTCCACGGGTGTTCCGCAGGGTGGCATCCTTTCTCCTCTCTTCTTCTCGGTATTCATTAACTCCATCTCTGACGTTCTTACTTCTTCTCATCATCTCTACGTAGATAATCTTCAAATATATCGGCACTTCTCTCCGTGTGATGTGAATCTGACTGTAGAGGCGTTGAATGCTGATCTCGATAACATCAGGAAATGGGCTATCTCATACGGTATGCTTTTCAACCCGGTCAAATCGCAAGCAATGAGTTTGGGTACTCGTCACTCTCATAACTTAGTCCAGAAAATGCCCTTCGACCCTGTAGTGTATGATGGTAACATAATTACATAAATTGTTGTCTTGGTCGCCCCATATTTGTAAGGTCGGCAGACGAGACTTTGCGTCATTTCACTCCCTACGGAGATTTCAGCACTTCCTGCCGCGGCAGACTAAAATCACCCTTGCTCAGTCCATTCTGCTAGCTTTAATCGACTATGCGGATGTTTGCTGGATCAGTGCTAACAAAGAACAACTGAACAAACTCGAACGACATCAAAACCTCGAGATTCGGTTTGTCTTCGGGCTGCGCAAGTATGACCATGTCTCATAGTATCGCAAGGAGTTGGGGTGGCTTCTGATCCGCCTTCGTCGTAAAATGCACATTCTCTCCTATCTGTTCAATATTTTGTGAAATCTCCGCTACCCCACATATCAATGCAAAAAATCTGTATCTGTCCTTCAAATATGCTATAAATTTTACCCCCAACACAAAAATGCACAACGGCAACTGAGAAGTATTTTATTTACAAAATAATGTGATTTGTGCGGAACCCTCGTCGGTGCGCGAGTTCGAATCGCACTTGACCTGTGCTCTTTTTAGAAAGGGCTTGTGCCATATTCTATAAAAAATAATTTCAAGAATAATTTTAAATTTCAGCGGAAATTCACTTAAACGATCAAACCGTGATCAAACCTTTACCTATAGAGGAGAGGAATAATTGCATTATAAATGAGAGCTCCGTGGTCTAGAGCGTGTGCCTTGATTATCACGCAGGAGGTGCAGGTTCGAATCTCGTTGCTGACCGTGTACCAATGAGATAAGTATTTTATCCTAAGTACATTATACGGACGTTCTAACGGTGATATGTGAATACATGGTGAGGAAATTTTCGGAGATGGGCTAGCCCCCTCTCACGGAGTATGAAGTTTGAACAACTTGCTAAAAGTGGGCACAACTGTGCCTCTGCCACCCCATATGGGAAAAGGCGTGACGCTCCGTTATGTTAGGCTGTTAGATACCAATAGAGACGAATTAATAAATGTATACCAATAGAGACGATAAATGTTTCGGTTTTTATTCCAATATAGATGTTTTTCAGATATTTTTGTGACCTAACAGTTTGCTACTAAGATCGCCGGAGATGGTACAGACTGGGCACGACGTGAATCAAATTAGGAGATAGCCTACTCTCAATATTCCTATCGTTTATTTTCTTTTTTGACATTTCTTTACTGCGTAGGTGCATTAATAGCAATATTTTTACAGGTATTACTGTGGTAGGTACATTAAAGTGATATTTGGACCTATCCAAAAAAGCGATTTGCTGAATAGACTATTTTAACAGGGCTCGTTGCTTAAAAGATAAAAATAAATCAAATATGATCAACTAAATAATGAGTAACTGATATTATTTGAGTTTGAAACAAGAAATTTCCCTTTCAGGTGATGATTCATGGCTGAATCTCGCACAGGAACCGGAAACTCCATTAACTCTACCAGTGCTTCGGAAATACGCCCGTCGGAGAAGATAGCACCAAGAAACGCTATAGGGATGTAAATTTTCATGAGAACATCGTCTCTGTTAGATATATGACGGCAATAAGATGTCTCACAATAACACATTTACAACAGAAATAAATAAGAACAAACAAAAGCTTTAATGAACATAACTTAAGAGAAACCAGACTGGGCCAGTCCCCCCAAGCAGCACCCGCTCACGAGTATTACTTGTACACCAGACATCACCCCCCTCGCCCGCTCCGCCCCCGTTCGTAATCTTTTATTCCAGGTGAACGATGTCAATCAGTAATAATAAGGTACAAAATATCGTCTACATTAGGTAAAGAGAAAGGCCGGCTTCACACAGCCGGAATACCTTCCCGAATTCATAATCTGAATCCATAACAAAAATTCAGGTAAATTGCTTCATACTTATCTTAAAAATTTAGATTGGTCATTAGTCTATTACCCATAATACGTGACTAGTGCGGTTTTTAAATCCGCAGATATTTTGACTTCCCAAACTGCATATGCAAAACGTGATAATTTTAGTTTCAGTTTGTTTATATGATTTTTCCAATCAATATGATCGTTAATATTCAAGCCGAGATTTCGTTGTTTTTTTATTTGTTCTTTCATTTACACATTTTTTTTACATTACCAGATTTTTTGATTCTGTTTTTACAGTTTGGTCTTCTAGATGTGATAGCGGTTTTCTTCAGTAGTTTTTCATACATTTTAGTTTTTAAACATGTGTTGAGCAGGAGTATGTCGAGTGGGTACCAGCTACGATCATATAACATATTCGATTGAATGTTGAGACTTGTGACAGCTCTCCCATTTCCTTCCAAGCTATTAATTCCGATATTATTTCTTTTATTATTATTTATTTATTCAAAACAAATTATAAGTATTCTTAACATTACTTAGGTGGCCACTCAATCCTTGACAGGTTTAAGTGTGACCACTGACCCCCACTTATTTTTACATTAACATTATTTATTTTATTTTGAGGATTATCTGTTGTTGCTATTACCTATAGACCGATTCTGACAGATCGGTCTGAGGAATTCATAATTTAAACTAGTGGCTCTGTGAGCTGAAGACCTCGCGAGCATCTCCTCACATCCCCGACCCCAAACTCAAACTCAAACTCAAACTCAAAACGTTTATTGCGACATTGTGGTGGTATATGGTGATATATATATATATAGAATTATCGGATTATCGGATGAACCAGTAGAAACATTATAAAAACCAATAATTTGACTGCAATTTCTTTCAATACCACATACAGACTTATGGATGCACCGGGTCACGTACATGGAAAGTAACTCAGTAAACCCATATGTGCGCCATTTAAAAAAACAGAAACAAAAAAAATCGACAAAAGAATCAATATATTTATCGAACCAGCTCACAAAAATTCACAAGAACAACCCGCAATCAGAATACATGAAATCATTTTGCCCAAAAAACGGAAACGGAGACGCTTCGTTGGTCAATAAAATGGGCCAAGTGCGAGGCGGACTCGCTTAAGAAGGGCACCGTACCACCGCATAAAAACTAGTTCGCCCTTAATTTGAACGATAGATTTCTCAATTTTTTTCCTGTAATATTTTCCGTTTCGCTGGAATGGGTTTTTTATGTCTTATTTCCTGTAGATTTTTTAAGTATTATTTATATTAAGAATATAAGAAAAAAAATATAGATCCACGCAATAAGCTCTTTCATTTATCATGTCACACGATTAAGTTTGAAAACCTTTTTTTTAACATGAATTTGAAATAGCCATTTTAGCAATTTAAAAACCATTCTTTCAAGGGTCCGTGCATTCTCTACTACAACAAGATACCTCTAGAGATTTTGGAACTGCCACTTGAGCAATTTAAAAACATTTAAAAACGACTTTGTCTAAAAAGGGAAATTACAATATACAAGACTACATAAATGACAAGACTGCATGGGGTTAATAGAACTCAACACAGAAATCGTTCTTAAGAATTGCATAATTATTTTTGCCGCATGTCATTTATAATAATTAGTATTGTAATATTTTTATTTGTTAAACACAGCCACAAAGAGATCTAAAAACAGGCCAAGTGCTTGTCGGATTTGGCACATAAAGGGTTGCGTACGAATTGTAGAATACGAGCCTAAGAATGAAGGATATAAAAAAAAATATCAATATGTTGGTATTTGTTAGTAAAATATACGTAACTATATAAATTTCTTTCTTATTTCTGGTATATATTAACGAACTGCCTTTCATGTTGGAGAAATTAACTGGCATAGTGTTGTTTGCTGATAATACTTCACTGGTCTTGAAAATTGAAAGACAAAAGAAGATTGTGATGATGTTAATGGTGTATCTTAAACCTTGAATTGGTTCACAGTTAATAATTTATTGTAGTATCGCTAGTAAAACCAAGTTTATCAAATTCTCACTTCCAAATGTCAAGCAAGTCGAGACCAGTTTAGTGTTAGACAAACTCAAAAACTCAAAACTCAAAAGTACTTTATTACTGTAGATATTTACATATTCGTAGCAAACGTCATTTTTTGCCTCTTCTCTACATTGGACAGCAACACGTTATAAATGTTAGTAAATGATACGAAGTTTCTTGGAATAACCATTGATAGCAAATTGCAGTGGGGATCCCACATAGATAAATTAGCTGGTAGATTAAGTTCTGCGGCTTACGCTGTTAGGAACATAAGACAAAACACGGATGTGGCTACATCTAGGCTAGTATACTTTAGTTACTTTCATAGTGTCATGTCCTCTGGTATCTTGTTGTGGGGGAAAGCAGCGGATATTCAAACTATTTTTATTTTACAGAAAAGAGCTATTCGAGCACTTTATAGTTTAAAACGCACAGACTCCTTAAGATTTTTAAAGAAATTGACATACTAACTGTAGCTAGTCTATTATTATCGAAAATATAATGTATGTACGCAAGAACCTTACAACATTTTCCAAACCTAGCTGTGATGTTAACATAAGAAATAATCACAGACTATTTGCACCACAGAAGGTTGATATTTTTTTCAAGGGTCAGTGCATTCTCAGTTTTAGTACAACAAGATACCTCTGGAGATTTTGAAATTACCATGTTAGCAATTTAAAAAACATGTTAAAGCGACTTTGTCGAAAAAGGGATATTACAATCAAGTACAAGTTCAAGATTACTTAAATGACGGGACTTTATAGGGTTAATCTAACTCAACATAGACCTTACAGTTAATAATTTTTGAATTATTTATTTCTGCTTATTAATTATAATAATTAATATTGTAATATTTGTATTAGTTAAGCACAACCAATTTTAAAAGATATCTAAAAATCAATCTATGGGAATTTCTTCGCCCTCCTTCTCCCACAGTGGTCCAATGTAGAGAAGAGGCAAAAAATGACGTTTGCTATGTATATGTAATCATCTATAAATAAATTTAAACTTGAAATTGAACATTATCATCAATTTTAAAGGTCAAAGGAAAGTTCAAAATGTCTTCTTACAAACTTTTGTAAAATAAGCTGACTTTGGTGGCTAATCAATCCTTTGTTTTCCAGTATTTTTATGATAAAAAATACACTATTTAACAACTCAAGAGCTACGATTTTTTTCACGATCCTCTTTAGCTGTTTGGGGGCCCCACTTAAAAACATTTAAAAATTTAAACTTTAAAATCAAAGGGTTGCATTAAACGTGTTTTTTGCGTCTTCATCTTTTTTTTTCTTTCCCCACTTTGTGTTGCTACAAGACCGCTCTCAATGTCATGGCCCGGAAGTAATTTTAATTAATCCCGCTAACGCAACCTATAACCGGAAGCTGCGAGAGCTCTTGAATATGTTTTTCCGTCAAAGTACAGTGCAACATTTTGAAAACAAATCAAAAGGTTCTAAAAGGGTTAAATCAATACCTAATTTTAACCCGACTACCCTGCAAAGCCAAAAGAAGCGATATGATTTTGACAGATATGAATGTATGTATACAGTAATAATAATAATAATAGTGTGTAAATACCGGTCTAGTATTTTAACATTTAGATGTATGTTCATCTGTTCCCAAGAAACACGACACACTGTTAGAAGCGACTTGATCGTCCTCTACACATGCAAAGGCGAGCCGTTTCCGTGAAAATTTGCGCCGAAAAAAAGACTTGTCACAACAGTTTTGGATCATATGGACTATGTTTATTGAAAGTATGAGAAGTACTTATTACCTTTAAAATTTATTTATTTATTTATTTATTTTTTATTTATTTATTTATTTATTTCCAACTCTTACAACTATCATTACAGGCTTAACCTAATGCGATAGCGGAGCTAATTTAAATTTACATATAATAAATGCCTCATTACACTAATATAATACTAGTAAGTATCTGTATTTAAGTAAATAGTTAAATAAATCAATAACTTATAATGAACATAGCAATCCTTATAAATTCATTCAGAGCACAGGAGAACAGATCAATACGGTCCGCGATCGCGTTTAGAGTCGAGAGCGCGCGCGTGAAGGGCGCTTCCTTGAGCAGGTTAGTCCTGGCTTGCGGCACGGCCAGCAGCCGCGGCCGCCGGCGCCGCCGTACGTACTTATCCGGTACACAGAGCCAAAGTGTCTGTAGTATATCCGCATTCGTAATTTTACCTCTTAGCACCTTCCAAATGTAGACCACCAATGTGAGATCCCTCCTCACCCAGAGCTCATTGAAGCCAACCATGCCCAAGATAAACAATGTCGGGTACATCAACGGATAGTAAGGGTAGACCCCATACTGTCTCATATATAAATACCTAATGAATTTATTTTGAACTTTCTCCAACATGGAAGTATATTTACTTTCATGCGGAGCCCAGATGATTGCATTACATTCCAGATGACTTCTAACAAGGGCGTTGTACAAGGTTACTATAGCCCTGATATTTTTAAAGTCTTGTACTCTTCTCAAAATGAATCCCAGATTTCTAAAAGCCTTTTTGCAGCACTTAGAAATATGGTCTCGAAATCTAAGATCAGACCTCATCGTGATACCTAGGTCCTTAACTTCACTAACCCTTGTCAGAGGCCTCTGATTCACCTCATAATTGTGCAGAATAAACGTATGTAATAAGAAATAGTTACTCCATTCAATTAATCCAACTAATATTATAAATGTGTAAGTAGCGATGTTTGGATGATTGTGTGATTGTGCCTAGATCACGCTTAAACGGCTGAATGGATTTGAATTAAATTTAGCACAGAGATAGTGTATGAGCTAGATTAACATATAGAATACTGTTTTTCCGGCTGCAGCAGAGAATGAAATAATCACGGTAAATGATGCTTCCTAGGAACACGCCGATGAAGTTGCGGGCATCAGCTACAGTCTTCACAAAATAAAAGGCCCGGTGGTCCAAACTAAATTCAACCTTATTACGTCAGTGATACGGACGCTGTCACCGGTCCTTTTATGTTACGAAGACTGAAGTGATAAATAAAAATAGGCAACAAAAAGAGGCATTCTAGCGTGTCACAAGTCTTCTTGTGAATTTCAAGAAAGAAATTTAGGGTAAAATTTTAAAGCTTGCCTTGGTTAAATAAGGGAGTAATTTCATTTCACAATCGTCCTTTCAAAATTGCCAGATTCTCTAAAATATCTTTAACTTAATTATGATCAAGATGGACAGTCCACTTTAGCAACGGCAATTTTAGCTGCCTCTGAATTTATGAACTAACAAATTACCGATTATTTTTAGTTCTATTGCCACGTTACCAGCCAAGACGGACCATCTTACCCGTTTCATTGGGTTTGTGTATCTAGGTCCAAGGCCATTTCATGTTTGGAAAAAAAGCCGCCCATTCTCCAATTGAATCTAGGTCCATGGATTTTAATGACAGAGATGTTTTAATACCCAGATGGTTTGGATAAAAATCGATTGCATATTAATCCGTTCGCATCAATCAATCCATTGGATAATAAAATAAATGTTTTTCTAGAAAAACTTCTCTTTATGGTTATAAGGAATTCATATGCTTCCCACGCTCGCATACTTCCACAAATTCTATATTTAATTTGTGCCAGAAAGAGATGGAGCGCCCTTACTTTCCTATGGTATAATCATTCCTTTTTGGACAGAAAACAGCCCCTAAAGTTTTGAAAATTGGCCAAGTTAAGATGCTTCTAATATAGTGAATATGTACCCAGGAAAAGCTTTGAATGATTACATCTGATAAGTGAGCTACTACTCAATAAGTAAGAAATAAAAAACTTAAGTTATAAGAATAATTATTGTGATAAAAACTGTCATTTCATAGTAGTTTATGTGACTGCTGCACAATGGAGGGCATTAAAACTCGAGTAATAATATCACTCGAGAGTTTTAATGCCTAATTATGTACAGTTTACACTAGTTTATCTACACACATATCATAAGCTCTCTTTGATGTGTTCAGGAACCGCATGTTTGACCGGCATTGTGGTTCTGCAATTGTTTAGCTTGTTCTTTAGTAGCAACTTCACGCAGACGGGCGTCGGCGTTCGAAATTTGAATGTCAGTACCAACTTCACAGACAAACTAGGGACGGCACGCGGGTGGGCGTCGGCGTTCAAAATTTGAATGTCATTATATGTAGAAAAACTACACATAATGACCATTATGTGTAGTTTTCCAGATACGAAACGAGTTTTGACCAAGTAGTTTAACATAATGCTCATCGTAACGTGCGGTTTTTGAACGCAGTAAAGTGGGTTTATGATACGTGTGTAGATAAAATATTTTATGTATATTAGAGAAGCATCTTAACTTGACCAACTTTCAAAACTATAGGGGCTTTTGACTCTCTGAAAAGAAACGATATATCGTAGGAAAGCGAGGGACAGAGCTATAAGTAGCGCATAATTCTGTCCCTTACTTTTTTACGGTATTAACACTCCCTTTCGGAGAGTAAACAGCCCGTAGCTTTCAAAAAAGGTTAAGATATGATGCTTCTAATGTATGTACCTAAAAAGAAGTATTAAAACCAAGTGAATAAAAGTATTATACAAGATGGGTTGTTTGTGGTTTGTTTTCAGCAAATATGGATTTACTATTTAATTGTTTTGTCTAACGGTACTTTTTCTTTAAACAATAACACCCATAAATATTCGGTGGACTCAAATATAATTCCACTATGGGTGGCATTTTGTACAATATGAAAGGACCGTGGACTTAGAAAACACATGCCTATAGGTGGGGGGTTATACAAGGTTTTTATTAAAACATATTTCTAGCAGGGTTTTATCCAAATGATGGGTATTAATTGAAGCAAAAGGATTTATAATAGATTTTTATCCCAAACCATCTGACTATTGTCTCATCTCTACACTCTCAGATATAGATATAATTGCAGTATGGGCGGCTTTTTTTCCAGCATCAAAGGGCCGTGGACCAAGATACACATATCTGTTTCATTGGTTTCATTTATCACCAGTCAGTAGCAAAAAATCGGCTATGAGTCACGTTCCCACAAGCACGGTAACTAAGATAGTCCATATTTAGTCACGGCTTTTACATGAAACCGGTAAGTTTTTCAATGATTTAGTTATTATGTTTATGAAATCAATTTCTCTCAGAATAGAATGAAATTAAGATATCCTATCAAAATACAAATAGTATTGCTTGTTTACTAAATATTTTTAGTTAAGTGACATATTAGTGTAACAATTTTAGTGACTACATGGACACGTAAGGTGTTGATAACCTAACAGAGTTGACTCATTTATTTCACTCAATTATTTTTAATAGTAGTTTATGTGACTGCTACATAATGGAAGGCATTAATACTCGAGAGTGGGTTTATGAAACGAGCCGAAGGCGAGTTTCATAATAATATCACTCGAGAGTTTTAATGCCTAATTATCTACACACATACCATAGGCTCTCTTCGATGTGTACAGGAACCGCATGTTTGACCGGCATTGTGGCTCTGCAGTTGTTAAGATTGTTCTGTAGCACCAACTTCAGGCGTCGGTGTTTGAAATTTGAATGTCAGTACCAACGTCACAGACAAACTAGGGGCGGCATGCAGGCGGGCGTCGGCGTTCGAAATTTGAATGTCATAATGTGTAGAAAAATTACACATTATGGTCATAATGTGTAATTTTTCAGATATGAAATGAGTTTTGACCAAGTAGTTTTTTAACATTACGCTGATCGTAACGTGCGGTTTTTGTACGCAGTAAATAGGGTTTATGATACGTGTGTAGATAAACATTTTTAAGGAAAAAAACCCGGTGCCAAACGGGACCTTATTATTAAGCCTCTATTATCTGTCTTTCGGTCCAACATATAAATGGCAGTAACTTTGAAATTGGAATAGTAAGCAGTTGTTTATTTTTACATGAATTCATCAATTTGAATATGTATTACAACTGAATATGTATTAGAGTTGCAACTGCGACACCGGCACGTACGGACGCTTCCTAGCAGCGTCTGCAACAATGTCCCATAACTCAGCGTCGAACTAGTTTTTGCAGTATTGATACCGCCATGGCTGTACCAGCCAAGCGCGCGGACACCATCTTGGTGAACGAGCTGCTCGCCTTCGTGCAACAGAAGCTGGACGTGATGGACGAGCTCTCCCTGGAGCAGATCTGCTCGACCAGCTTCAAGGAGGTTGAGATCGGCACCGCCAAGAAAGTGCTGCCTGATACCACCATCACCTCCTTGCGCCTTGGGGCGCGGAGGAACGCAAGCGGGAAGAAGGATCTCCAGAACATCTTCCGGGTGTTCAAGGAGACCGAACCCGATGATGTCCCAACCTACGTGGCCCGCGACCTCAACAAGCTGCCGCCGGTGACATTTGACCACATCGACGTCACTCGGCTGCTGAAGGACATCGTGCGGCTGCAGGCTGACGTCACCGAAATCCGAAGCAAGTTGGAGTTGGAGTTGAAACGTGAGTTGTCGGTATTGCGTCAGGCTGATACCTCTTTGCCGACGCAGCGAATAGCCGGCATGCGCGACAACATTACGTCGGTAAGCAAAAATGCGGTTACTGCAGCCGACATAGTTCCACGAGTCAAGCCCGCGTTGATAAATATCGCACCGCCTCGTGACGTCACGAAGTTGAGTCGACCAGGACATATCCCACCTCCACCCAACCTCATTCCGACTTCATGTCATAATGAGGCAAACGCGGGGGAGCAAGCCAACGAGTTAGATTTGCATGGAGCTCTTGTAACCCGCAGCTATTTCTGTGCGTCCCCCACATGGCTGGACCGGCCTTCTGTGCCCTCCGCCTGTCCTCTTCCCGCCTCTCCCCATTCAGGGGCGCGGGGGAAAAGATAGCAGCGTCGCACCCTTCTGGTGATGAGACACACACAAACGGTGTGAACTCGGTGCCGATTCCGCACGTCATTTAAAGTTTCAACCAAATTCCCAGCCACATCTCTTTTTATGCCACGCGTGCGCAAACTGGTGTAGCCGTTGGAAGTTCGCCTTTGACGAGACGAGGTCCTTGTAGTAGACTGGTTCTTCATCCGCTCGAGTGATTCCGTCTAACATTTTCTTCCGTTCGTCGTCGTATAGTGGACATTCCCAAAAAGCATGATGCATATTTTCATCTTCTATGCCGCACTCACATACACTCATCGGGCATAACGTCATATCATGCAGTCTCTTCCTGAAGCACCCGTGTCCCGACAATATCTGCGAAGTTTGTTAGTCCGGCTCAACCCAAGAGGCCTTGAGACGAGCCGCCACGTCCGGAAAGAAACGGTTTAGCTCTCGACCTTTCGTCTCATTCATCCAGCGTCCCTGCCATTGTGCAACGACCTCCCCCAGAGTTTGGCGCTTTATCGCTCTGATCTCCGTCTTAGTGCAACCTTCCCGCGCCTCATCACTACGGCCGGCGCGGATGAGCTCCAGGTCAGCCGGCAGCACGCCTGCCAGTACCGGTAGGGCCGTTGTACTGCATGAACGATAAGCTTTGGTCAAGAGCACCAAAGCCGGTGGCTGTGTCCTCAGAAGTGAGGCACGCACAGTGTGTAAGGACGCACGCCTGTACCAGCATGCCGTGGCATACGTCACGGTGGAGATATAGGTGCCAGTGTACAGTATGCGCAGAGCACGATAACGTACACCCCAACTAGATGCAGATACACGCGACACTTTTCCGAAGCAATTTGCCGCGCGCTCGCCTATGTATGATGCATGTGCAGCGAACGAAAGTCCGGCGTCGAGAACCATGCCCAGCACCTTTGCTTGCACGACGCTTCTAACAAAGTCGTCCCTCATCTTGACCGTTGGCGGGCGCTTGAACCTACCCTTGATCGTCATAGTGTGTGATTTTGCCGGAGAAAAGCTCAGGCGGTTTCTGGCGCCCCAATCGGAGACGCCTTCAAGCATCCTAGAGGCCGAGCGGTCGATGGAGGATCGAGAGTTGGACTCTATAGGGATAGTGACGTCGTCTGCGTAGCCTACGAGTATAGTGTATGCAGGCAATGGCAATCGCAGCAGGTCGTCCATCAGCACATTCCAGAGCGTCGGTCCCACCACGGATCCCTGAGGACACCCCATAGTGGAGACCTTCCATTCCACCAGCGGACCGATGAATAGCCCTACGCGGCGGTTAGTGAAGTAATCCACTAACATCTTATAGATGTTAGGGGGTAGGCCTCCACGTTTCGCTTTCAGCAAAATCATCGGCCACCAGGCGTTATCAAAGGCCCCCGAGATATCCAGAAAAATCGCCTGTACATACTTGGCTTTCGAGTCCCTGGCAACGTTAATAATGCTGTTCAAGGCTGTAACAGTCGACCGACCTGGAGAGAAGCCGTGCTGGAATTCTGAAATGCCCCTCGATATTTGCGAGGCACAGGCCAGCATAATTCGCTCAAGAATCTTACCGAAGACTGGGAGCAAGGTGATCGGCCTGTAGGCCTTAGGATCCGTCAGTGGTTTGCCATTGCACTTTGGTAGGATTATCAGACGTCCATCCTTCCACTGATTGGGAAATATTCCCTCTTTCACACACTTATCAAATACATACGTCATCTCTGCTGCTGCTGCATGCCACACATGTTTCAGAATGCGAGCTGTGATGCCATCCAGTCCGGGGGCCGTGTTAGGCAGAGCCTTGACTATACCCTGCAGGCGATCACGAGATAGCGGCGGGGCATCCGGGCCGGAAGGCGTGCAGGCGGCACATAAGCGTATCTGTCGGTGGTGTATAGAGTCGTTGCGCTCATCGTCATCAGGACAAAGTGCCCGGAGCATGTTGAGTCGACCAGCACCGGATGCGGTTTCTTCTGGAACATCCAAAATACTGGAACCCCAGAAGGACACGTATGCTGCTGTGTCCCGCCATGCCCACCGCCGCCGCCCGCGCCCCGCACCGCCCTCCGCCGAACAACAGAAGCTGCAGGCTGCGCGTGACACCGGCTAGGCCCGCCCGTGGCCCGCCGAACGCGACAGTTGATGGGGAAGGCTTTATCCTGGTATAAAACAGGAAGCGCCGCTCCAGGCGCAGCCGCAATCTGCGTGGCACAGCCCCCGCCGGTGAGAGCAGCCTGAAAGCTGCCGCTCCCACATTTCCAGGATTGACGTGAAAATGACCTGCCAGGACGTTGAACGTCATATCCTGGAAAAGCTGAAGAAAAATCCGCCGTCTGGTATAAAAGAGGCGAATGTACAGATCGAAGTTGAGTCAGAAAGACCCAAGGAGTTTCTTTCCTTCAAACTTCGTGTGCCGGCGGACCTCAAGACGGTGTTCCTGGCCAAAGATTACTGGCCGGAGGGTATCGTTTACCGACACTACAGGGAAGCGAGAACGAAGAAGAAAATCCCTAGCTAGGTTAGATTATATTTAGTGTGTTTTTTTATATTACATTATATATCTCTAGTTGTAAGGTATTTATAGATATGGGTTTTTGTAAGCCTGAAATAAAGACGATTATTATTATTATTATTATTACTATCATAAAAAAAATCCTTTACAGCAAACGTTTTTTACCATTTTTTGTTTTGCTCTATCGTAAAATCTGTTTTACATGTAAGCGTCAAACTTGGTAAGTCTAGAGTGCTTACTCTTTACAGGTTTTTAAATCCGCCACGTGCAAGAAAAAAACTACCTATAAATAAATGTGTGTATTTATAAATAGATTTATTTATTTTATTTATTTAATATACAATTACGATGTACAACATTACAGGTATACACCCAATGCGCTGTACAAAGTCTAATAGTTATACAATGTCAGAATCAATTTAGGTAAGTCGATTTCACAGGTAGGGAACAAAGGGTACAAATTCGTAGAAAATACTACATATCAAATCACATTAAACATTAACTTTAGGTCAAATTCAAATAGTATTAAACATTATTAGGTATGTCAAGGGTACTAAATTAAAATGTCAATGCAAAAAATAATAATAATAATATTTCTAAGACAACACTTTCACTCCTTCATCTCGCAGAACCTGCCACATTCTCGCACAATATGCCTCCACTCATCACCAAACAGATCAGTCAGTGGTGCAGCAGCCAGCAGAGCATTGAGGCTATCCCGCGCCCTCACCAGTGGAGACTGCTGGCGCGCCACCGTGCGGTACGTGCCGCCCGCTAACAGCTGGTGCCTACGCGCGCGGAGATAACTGTCGGGCACGTATAGCGCGCATACCGTACCGACAAGCGCGACACAGTCACTGTCGCCTCGCAACAATCGACACACAGTCAGAAGCTGCTCGGTGTTACGTCTGACCTCTAGTGAGTTGTATCCGAGCATACCCAATATAAAAGCGGATGGATAAAGATAAGGGTAGTATCCAAATTTCCGCTTATATAGGTATCGTATGAAAGCTTTGTGTACCTTCTCGAGCAAAAGTATGTAGGAGCTTTCATGCGGATTCCAAACCACCGAGCTAGATTCAAGTTTGGTTCTCACTAGGGCCATGTAGAGAAGCTGGACCACACCCAGGTTATGGAATCCCTTACTATTCCGTATTACAAACCCCAATCTTTTGAAGCATTCCTTGTCCAATGTGCTCACGTGCTCATGGAATGATAGATGTAGATACATCTCTTTATAAATACATAATTTTTATGTTGTGGTGGTACGGTACCCACGGTTCACGAGTTCAATTCGCACTTGGCCGGTATTTTATTGATCTTTGGAATAATTTTAACGTATGTATGGGTGTAGGTAACCAAACTAGACCGTGGTTCTGAAGAAATCAGAGCTAAAAGTAACATAAATTATTTCAGGTCTCCTTTTGACCCAAGAGTATTTTAAGCCGTTGTAGTATTATATTTCGTTTCTAAGTTTCTTTGTAAATCTCAAACCAGTAGTCATGATTATGACTTAAGTAATGGTTTTGACACCTGCTGAATGTGGCAAACGTTATAGAGAGAAACTCAAGAAAAACGCTAAGATATATGAAGAACAAATTCATGCTCACCCTACCACAGCATAGCACCGTGTCCTACGGGCACGGGTTTGGAATCTGGGCCATCCAGCTGTGGAATGCACTCCCCTACACCATCAGCACAGAGGTGCCATCAGGGACAGTTCAACACTCAACAATTTGAAAAGTCGAGTTAAAGAGCACTTTCTCTTCAAGCAAAGATAATAGTATGCATGTATTTTTATTTTATTTATATACTATAAGTATTTATTTAAGTTTATTATACTTATACAGTATTCGTTTATATTCCTCTCTCGTCCGAGTCTTGATTAGGAGCAGACGTGCTAAACCTATTTTTATTAAAATAAACGCCAAACATCAAGCTAAATTAACCCGTAAACTAAGGAACTTAGAAGAAGTTACTACAATCCTGAACCGCTTATTGTGCAAAAAAGTGAAGTAGGCAGCTTCACTTTTTTGCACAATAGCGGTTCAGGATTGTAGTAACTTCTTCTAAGTTCTTTAGTTTACGGGTCGCGACACTTTCCGCGGCCCGCGTATACAGTGCAGAAAATAAGTGCTGCGTGCGACTAAATAGTGATTCATAACTATCCAGTTCTATTCTACGACGACTGCGGCTCAGCATATAGGTACGTGATTTGGAGCACTGCACCCACTAGAGATTGGCATTTGGATCGCGTAGGACACTGCGCCGCCGCCGCCGCCGACTACAAACTGATTTCTGTCTGATTCATCTTTTGGCCTTCGTGACCTACGCTGAACCTACTCCTACTGTTTAGATATGGATAAATCTCACTCTGAATCAGATCTATGCCAGAACCACCATCGACTAAAACACCACCAAACTTTGTTGCAACTAGAAATAAAATAAGAAGAGAAGAGGACACAGATGTGACGCAGGAACTCAATGATTTTAAAGAAGACATTAAAGCAATGATTACCACATTATTAATGAAACAAAGATTTCCCCCCTCTAAAAGAAATACAACAGTCTAACACAAATATTGAACAAAACGACGAGCTCCAGAAGAAAATTGAAAATCTTGAAATTCAAGGAAAACACGATAGAGAATATATTACCTTATTAGAGGAGAAAATTGAAGATTTACATTTGGGAAGCCGGAGAGCCAACTTGGAGACCCGACGAAATGAAGGAGGATCTGATAGATATGGTAGAATGACTTTCAAAAACGGTGGGAGGAGAACTGAGAAAATCCGTCATAAAAGACATCTACAGAGTGCGAAGTAAAAAGGAAGGGATAATTAACACCCCTATCATAATCGAGACATCCTCAACTCTTGTAAAGATAGTCATGCAGAAACAGAAAACGAAACTATGCACCGAACACCTCGGCCTACGTCCGTGACCACGTGTCACTCCCATCTTCATATCGGAACAGCTGACTGCCAAAGGATCCAGACTGCATTTCCTCGCCCGTGATCTTATCAAAACGAAGAAATTTAAGTTCTGTTGGACCGAATATGGGTAGGAATACGTACGAAAAGAAGAATGCTCCAGTCATAGCCATCAGATATGAAGCTTCGCACGAACGCGCAGGGCCTCGCATGGTAGGCAGAGCCACAACCACAGCGCCACATAGCTCGTCACATATATCAAGTTTTTTTTTTGCAAGACAAGACAATAAGTCCAAATAAAACCGGTCAATTGCGAGTAGGACGTCAGACCCGCACACGAAGGGTTCCATACCATTGTAGGGACACGGAAAAACGTAAAACGACAGTATTTTGTGCGAGTATACCTTTTTAATTCCTAATAATAAAATAATAAATACTGGGTAGGACTACATTGAAGGCCCTATATCGAAACATTGAAAAAGAGTTTTGTGTATGTAATATGTAAGTATTGAACTATGTACTCAGGTTAACGAAACTCTTTGCTCATTGAAACCGGAAGTGGATAGAAATTTACAGAAATGAAATCAAATGTGATAAAAAACTTAATATTATTTATTTTAATTGGAATGAGCAATTATTAATCTTAAAAGACTAATAACTAAGCACAAAACTCAATATTAAGGGTATTAAAGATCTTTTCCGTTAATATGAGGAGAGTCCAGTTCAGTTCACCGATAAACAAATAAAACAAAATGGCCATACAAATAATCTCTTGTATGGGTACTACTTTCAATTCTTAAAAACCCGTATCTTTTTTTATTTGCTGATATAGCAGCAAACGTAAACGTTGAGAGAGCTGAAAATTTGAGAAATTTTCAGCTCTCTCTACCTATTTCGGTTGTTCCAGTAGAGCCCGGTGACAGGCGGACAGACGGACAGCGGAGGCTTAGTAATAGAGTCCTGTTAGGCACCCTTCGGGTACAGAACCCTAAAAACTAAAACCAGACTACTGTAACATCGCGCTCTAAAGAGTATGAAACCATAACCACCGGGCGGTCAATACGCTTCTAACGATTCGACTAAATGCAAGCAAAGCAGCGGGCAAGAACTAGTATTAAATGTATGGAATGTGCTTCATTAAGCCCTTTAATTTGATACCCAACCGTTCATACCAACGGTTCATAAACTTTTTATTTTATCCATGAATTTATGCCCACTAGAGGGTGCCAGAAATTTTGTGTGACGTCATGCCGTCGTGCCTTGGGCCATCCCATGAAAATTTGCACCATGGACAATTTCAAAAATTTATTTACTTGATTTTGATACGATGCATTATAAATCAGAGTCCATGAAAATGTAGCCTTTTTAGTGATTTTAATGCTATTTTGTGAGTTTTTTTTTTATATTTAGCCATTAAGGTGTCCCAGGATTAGCTTAATGGCTATCGCGCCAGTTTGATCCCTTTTATACAAATTGTAACCATATTTGATCAATAAACACAAGTTTGGTGTTAATAACGTCTTTATAATTGCCTACCTAATCTGTAGGGCTAGGGAGTTCAAGTATAGGCCGTGATCGTCTAGTGGTTAGGACCCTACAGTACTTATGTCGTAGCCATATCGTAGAATTGATTATATTATGATGTGGCTGACCATTTTACGAAATATAACTATTTCATGAAATAGTCAACTCAAACTGACCCAATCTGTACTGGGGTTCGCATCGCGACCGCTCCGAGGGGTGCGGAATGTCGTATTTGGCTTGTCGGCGGCACCTATTTTGTTTGGAGACTGACCGTGTTACCACAAAAAATATTAAACAGCGTTTAACCTCAAAACACGCGTCAAATCCCATACACTTTTGTTCTTAAACAAGTGCTGCACAGTAGTTTATTTTTTCTGTGGTAAGGCCCTCACTGTCTAACGCGGCGATGCGATCGCGATGCCATCGCCAGTACCGAATTGGGCCACTGATCGTACAAACATATCAACGTTTGACGATATGGTGCACGTGCACGTTTGGCCTTATAGTCAAACGTTCATAATGTAGTGTAGGGTATCTGTCGTGGCCAAGTCATAACTGTTTCATGAAAAGGCCAGCCATTTCTGAGTTTACAAGAACAACACTGTTTGTTATTTGTTATATATATGATAGGATAAGATAATATTCTTTATGTAGATTATAAGTAGTCATAATGTTATGTATCTACCGCATTAGGTTATATCTGTAATGGTAGATATTGATTGATAAATAAATAAATAAAAAAAAAATAAAAAAAATGATGTGGCCGACCATTTCTAGAAATTTCTAGAAATGGTCGGCCAGGTCATAAGTTCTGTCACATGTGCAATATGAAATAATTTAGACATGTTTATTATTTATGTAAACATTTATATAGCAAAATAAACTTAATAAAACATAGATTCTTATGGTAATAAAGTTTATTCAAAATGACCCCCGCGATTTTGAATACAGGCCTTTATTCTGCGCGGCCAGTCGTCTATCGCAGCACGAACGAGGTCCATGTCAATATCGGCGGCTGCTTTAATCAAGGATGCCTTGAGTGACTCCAAATCAGGATGAGGCTTTGAGCAGGCCTTTTCCTCCAAGTGTTGCCATATCTTGTAATCTAACGGACTCAAATCTGGACTGGAGGAGGGCCAGTCTTCGTGCCGGATGAAGTCGATTTCACGCGCCGCCAGCCAGTCTTGTGTGTTTTTCGCTCTATGAGCTGACGCAGATCTTGTTGGAATACCCAGTGCCTGTTATTAAACATGGTATGAGAAACAGGTTCCACAAGGTTCTTGAGGACTGTATTTTGATACACAACTGTATTCGTTTTTACGCCTTTCTCACAAAAATGTACCTCAGTTAAGCCCCAATAAGATACTCCCAACCAAACCATGAGCGAGGATGGAAAATGACCTCGTTGGACACGCGGAATACGGTTGCTCGCTTCTTCACTGCTGTGTGCGTACACCTTATCATTTTGTTTGTTGTAGCTCTCTTCTACAGGTGAAAATTTTTTCATCCGAAAAAAGAATTTCCCGATGCTTTTTTCCCGCGTACCGCTTCAACAAAGCGCAGTCTCTTCAGTCTCAAGTCCATTAAACGAGCGTCCAAACGATGTCCTGTTTTTTTCGATATGCCCTAAGCCCTAAGTCTTTATTTAACACCCTTTTCACCGTGGTCCTGCTTAACCCCATCTGAAGGGCCAACAGTTTCTGCTTACGTATGGGGTTTCTTTGAATTCGCGCCTTCACAGCTGTTATCACTGCTGGAGTCCTAACAGAGCGAGGGCGACCACTTCTTGACCTGTCATCTACACTAGAGTCTTCATTGTATCGTTTTATGGTACGATAAAGGAATCTTTTGGTTATATTCAAATTTTTCAGTAAGTCGAAAATCTGAATTGGCGCGTAACCGCAACGATGCAACGCAATAACTGCGACACGGTCTTCTTTAAGTGTCCACTCCATATTTAAAAATGAGGAAAATTCTAAAAAGTACACATTTTTATTTTCATGAAAAATTCTAAATTCGAATTCAATAAACTTTTTTGTGGCCAGCGTTCTAAATTCAAAAGTTTTTATTGTGTGACAGAACTTATGACCTGACTGTGTATATATAACAAAGAACAAACAGTGCTGTTCTTGTAAACTCAGAAATGGTTGGCCATTTCATGAAACGGTTATGACTTGACCACGACAGATACCCTACACTACATTATGAACGTTTGACTATATGGCCAAACGTGCACGACCATATCGTCAAACGTTGATATGTTTGTACGATCCTGGGCCCAATTCGGTACAGGCGATAGCATCACGATCACATCGCCGCGTTAGACAGTCAGGGCCTTACCACAAAAAAAATAACTACTGTGAAGCACAAATGTATGGGATTTAACGCGTGTTTTGAGATTAAATGATGTTTAATATTTTTTGTGGTAACACGGTCAGTCTCCAAACAAAATAGGTGCCGCCGACAAGCCAAATACGGCATTCCGCGACCCTCGGAGCGGTCGCGATGCAATCCCCAGTACAGATTGGGCCCCTGGTCAGTTTGAGTTGACTATTTCATGAAATAGTTATATTTCGTGAAATGGTCAGCCACATCATAATATAATCAATTCTACGATATGGCTACGACATAAGTATATTTATCTACACACGTATCATAAACCCTCTTTACTGCGTACAAAAACCGCACGTTACGATCAGCATAATGTTATACTACTTGGTAAAAACTCATTTCTTATCTGAAAAATTACACATTATGACCATATTGTGTAGTTTTTCTACATATTATGACATTCAAATTTCGAACGCCGACGCCCGACTGCGTGCCGCACCTAGTTTGTCTGTGAAGTTGGTACTGACATTCAAATTTCGAACGCCGACGCCCGCCTGCATGAAGTTGGTACTACAGAACAAGCTAAACAACTGCAGAGCCACAATGCCGGTCAAACATGCGGTTCCTGAACACATCAAAGAGAAATTATGATATGTGTGTAGATAAACTAGTGTATGTAACTGTACATAACTAGGCATTAAAACTCTCGAGTGATATTATTATGAAACTCGCCGATCTCGAGTATTAATGCCCTCCATTATGTAGCAGTCACATAAACTACTATTAAAAACCGCAAATATAACTTTGTAATTCATACAAACACTATGAAAAATAAACTGATTATTTGCTGGTGAAGAATGATAGTGATATTTTGGCTAGGTGTATCAGGTGTATGTAAAGTGAGTACCTTCCTAATATTTTTTTGGTTTATATATGTTACCGGCCAAACCCGATTTCAGGACTTAGAGACTTAGTTTTGCCTAGGATAAACTAGTTTATGTGTACTTAAGTTTATTTTTAAGTATTTTTTGTTGTTCTTACATATTCAACTTAACACGAAGAATAAAGGGGGCTTCGCTTCGCTCACCCCCTTTACCCTTCACATAAGCTACCTCAATACTACTACCGCAAACTAGTTTGTCCGGTAACTTATTATATTAATATGCGAAAACGAACTTGACCGGTTACTGTGACGTCACGAGCGCATTTTTGTGATGGGCTGACTGAAACGTGAATCCGATTCAAAAGCGCCGCCAAATCTATTCAAAGGCACCGCCCGCCGACATAACTTCTGTAGGCACCGCTGCTAGATGGTTTCGCGCTTGTGTGAATCGCGGACGAAACAGTTCAGTATTTATCCACTGAGTAATGAAGTAAGTATTTGCCTGTGGTATTTGTTTTATTTTGTGAAAGTCCGTCCAGCCCCCTTGTTCAGACAGAAACTCCGAACGAAAACGGTGGAAATCAATGAAAGAGAAATGAAAATTTTGAATGAATGAATGAGAACAAGGCGACAGTGGTAGCGATATGTCTGGCATAGAGGAAATAAATGACCCTGACGATTCAGCGTATTAAAATATAACTATGAATTTTTGTTTCATTACCTTCGAAATCGAATTTCTTAGTTTATTTAACGTAGGATACCAAACTATGAACTTGAGTAGGTACCTAACCAGACCTTTATATAACTTTAATTAATATTATCGATACCTATTGAATCTTAATCCCAGAATCGTATTACATTCGCGATATTAAAATCATCTAATAACGCTAATCTGACTGACTGACACCGACAGACACGCACAACCTGAACCTAATATCGAACACCTATCCGAATTTAGATTTAGTAATAATATGTCTCTACTAAAAACCTTAAATCTGTAACTGGAAACTATTTTGGTTTGTACACGTTAAGCCATTTATTAATTACTCCATTTTTGCGTGACAGGGAGCTAGCCCATCGCTGCAGCTATGTAGATTAAAGGTTTCCTCACGATGTTTTCTATCACCGTTAGTTATCATCGATGTGTTCTGCTGAATGCACCCATTGGTGTAACACGCTAAACTGACTGACAGTGAGTGACAGACAACGCTCAACCAAAACCTAATATCGGACATGTACCCACATCGAAATTCGATTTAGTAATATTTAATACTGTACTGTACACACTGTACTTTGCACAGGCGTCACTCGAACCAGGTGCCAACTTAGCCCGCCCGAGTCGTACACACTAATATATTTTTACAGGTGGACGGTAGAAAGATATATGATTCCTTCTGCCCCCTGACCCTCCTTTGTATGTGTGTCCACGTGCGGTAATAAAGCTTCATTTGTCGTCAACAAAAGACATCGTAACTCTTCGAGTGGACGCAATTCTACGCGAAACAGTTCACAAGAATACCAAATAAGTACAAATACCCGGACGCAATACGTGTGCACCTTGTTGGAATGCTTCAACACTAGATCGTCGTGGCAATGACGTCATAATTCAGGTGCACAGATTTCATAATTTCATAATTCTTTATTGCATACAAATCACATGAAAAACCGAGTTACATCAAGATAGTGTACAAAGGCAAGCTTATCTCTTAAAAGAGATCTCTTCTAACAGACCAGAATAAGATGGAAATGGTTGTTTGCTGAGCAGGGATAGATACAGTTATTGTGGACGGACTGTACTTCGCTATTTCGTCCATTTAGCCACGCCGCATCACGGACCACTAAACGTAGCCACAAAATTCCGCCACAAGTGGTCGGTGGCCACTTCTTTTCACCCCGTTGTTGACTTGAAGGTCGAGAGGGATGGATTTATCTCGTCTTTTTTTCTTTTCAACAGTCTTTATTCAATAAAAAGGGCAACAAATATAATGATCACCAAAATATTTTTTTCCCGCCCAAAATGGGTAAATGATCACCAAAAGTTGCAGAAAATAACAGGGCAAAATACTGCGGTGGCTTAGGTGAAGGGTAAAGGTGGTGAGAGAAGCGAAGCCCCCTTTATCATTCGTGTTAGGTTGAACATGTAAGAACAACAAAAAATACTTAAAACATAATAAGTACACAAATAAGTACACGTACACAAAACATAAAAAGAAGTTTGGTGATCATTTATCCAAACACAATTTGGTGATCGTTTACTAATTCTGGCGGTCATTTCGAATTTATTGGTGATAAAATAGGTGCGTTTTTGGTGGTCGTGTAAACATAAGCCATTAAAAAGTAACTACACTACAAACAAGACACGGTCATTGCTGTAACTTAACATAAACTTAAAGTCTCCTCGCACTCGGTTCGCTAGCACTGACAGAACGCCAGCAGCGCACTAAGTCTAAGGAGATCTCCACGGACTGGTGTGAGCTCTCCGCGGGTGTTCCGAAGGGTGGTATCCTTCCTGCTCTCTTCTTCTCAGTATTCATGAACTACATCTCTTACGTTCTTACTTCTTCTTATCATCTCTACGCAGATGACCTCCTAAACTGACTGTAGAGGCGTTGAATGCTGACCTCGATAACATTAGGAAATGGGCTATTTCATATGGGCTGCTAGTCAACCCGGGAAAATCTCAAGCCATGAATATGGGTACACGCTTAACACACTCGCTTAACTTATTACAGAATTCGCCCGTTGATACTATATTGTATGATGGTACCATAATTACTTTAAGTGAGAAAGCTAAGAAGCTTGGAATTATATTTGACAACTTGCTGTCCTAGTCAAAACTATTCGTCGCGATTTTCCGTTATATGCAAGGCCATTACGCTCCCATAGCGTACTGCTCAAGTATATTTCGGAATGCTGATACTCACATCTGTAACTACAAAATATAAAAGAATTTTGCGAACTACTCGGGTATAGTTTGTAATGAATGCGTACGAAAGTTTAGTTCCAAACTATACAGTGTGACTTACGCACGCTATCAAAGGTATTATTTAATAGCACATAAAAAATACTGATTTGAACAGCAAAAATGGTTCAATAAAAATACTTTAAATATTATATTTGTCCTTAAGTTTGTATTACGTATTTTTTGTTGTTCTTACATGTTCAACCTAACACGAACCCCTCACCTAAGCTGCCGCAGTGTTTTCCCTGATATTTGCTGTGAAAATCAGTATTTTTTATGAGCGGTTTAATATTTCCCTTAAACTCTGATATTAATCGCTGATAAAATATTTATTTAATAACACGAGCATTTACATTGGCCAATAGCGCAGTATATAACGCAACCATAAAATTGGCGTAGACCATTCCGAAGTATACACGATTGCGGCGTAATGCTGATGTATAGTTCGGAAGACGTAAGTGAAAATATGGCGTTCCAAAGTATACGCGATAATTTACAGACCCCTGGGTAATCGCCTAGTATATTACGGAAACACGCCTATTCGTCCTCTGCGTATTTAGTGCGTCTTACGGACTGTTCGATTCAAAATCGATACTCGATCTATGGTTCCGGAACGGCCTTTTTGAATTTGACGGAGCTGCCAACCAAGCAGTTTTTGACAACTGACAGACGAAAAGCCCCCGTAATGTGACGCGTATTGATTTTGGGCATTAAAATTAAATCGTAAGCCATCTGCAATTGTATTCGGGCTCCCCTCAGGATTGTCTTATAGCTGAGTGTATTGTGGTTCTCCGAACCAGATAAAGTTCGTATTTGGAACACTGTGTGCGTCGAAGCTGGCCTGCCAGCCATACCTGGTTGGCTGAAGAACCTGTCTACCAAGAAGAGCCTAGGGTGCACCCAGGCCTTGCAGAGAGACAGGTGTTTGACGGGAACGAAGCACAGACCAGGTCAGATAGAATCTATTACTTAGCTCGGTGAATCGCCGACGTTCTTGCTTCTTGGCATCTGATCGCTACGCTACCTCGTAGCTATGGGCCCCTGCGAGGTCATCGGGTGCCGAGAGGCCTGAACATTTTGGTAGCAGAGCGTGGTTTCCTGAGATTTGCAGCCGTCAAGGGCTCCAGGAACCCACGATTTGGGACTATCAATCAGTAGGTACAGGCGGTTATTAGCTAACTTGGTTTTGTTCCTGTATCCACATAGATTGGTAGTATTATAAGTTATTAATCTACTGCTGGTAGTAGACAGACAGATATAACAGTTTTCCCTAAATGACCAGTTGTACTGAGATGTGACTCAGAATAGTAATTACATTACAGGTACATTGTAGGTGAATTGAAATTTGCATTGAAGTCATATCATGTTTGCAGTTTGAAGTTTGCATAGTCAATCTATTAGTGGTCTAGTAATGCTAATGAATGTTTGGACATTGTTTTCAGTTTATAGCAATTTATAACTTGAACTAATATTGACTATCTGTGTGTGTTATATGATATAGGGAAACTAAATTGTTGTTTACAGAATTTGTGTAGATATAAAACTCGGTTTCTATTGTTTGGGGAAATCAGCATTGTTTAAGTTATAGATTAGGGTTCCCTCGTTTGTGTTGTAGACTGGAGGGTCCAATATAATTGAGTTATTGCAAATTGTGAGTAAGTATCGTTCCGATCATGTCGTTGTCTGAAATACAGAAGGGTGTTTCTAAGGAGCTCAGATGGTTTTCCTCCGCACACGGTCTGATAGACCGTTTAGATAGGCATGATGTGGTGTTGGAGCGGTCTATGGACGTTAAGGAACGCTACAACAGGGTGCTCGAATTGTCCGCGCAGGCGGAATCAGTTGATGGTTGCGCACCTGACAGGCTGTCACGGTTGCTAGGGGATGTCGACCAGTGTATGGAGATGGCAGCTGCTATCACGCAGAAGGCTGCGGACATACGTAGGCAGCGCGAGTCCAGCCGTGGTGGTGACATTGAAGCACCTCTGCCGCATCAGGGATCGGGGACCAGGTTACCCGTTATAACTATGCCTACCTTTGACGGAGTGTCCGGTGAATGGATGAGCTTCATCAATCTGTTCGACAGTTTGGTGCACATGCGATCGGACATTACCAAGTCTGTCAAAATGGCTCAGCTGGTGGCAGCATTGAGGGGTGAGCCCAGGGAGCTGGTCGCTCATTTGACAGTTACGGAGGGTAACTATGAAACGGCCAGGCAATTGCTGGTCAGACGTTACCACAACAAACGGAGGTTGGCCGATGCCCAACTGAACCGTTTGTTTAGCATCCCGGTTGTGAACAAGGTCGGGGCCATACAGACGGAGGTTTTGAACCCGTTGTTGTCCGTCACCAAGGCCCTAGAGAATCTTGGACTTCCGGTTGGTGAATGGTCGTACCTATTGCTGTACATTGTACTTTCCCGACTACCCGCTGACGTGCAGACTCGTTTCGAACAGTCTCACGGGAGGTCGGCCGAGGACCTGCCCGCCTTCTCCGACTTGGTCGGATTTTTGGAAGAGGAGGCTCGACGGGCAGAGAATTTGGGGTTGACGGCCACCCATCCTTCGGAGCCACAGAGAGCTGCCGGGAGCGCTGTGAGTAGGGGCCCTCCGACGAGGAAGGACCGCACCAACCGGCAGTCGTATGGGACTGTGAGTGCATTGACCCCACATAGTGAGACCTGCCCATGTTGTAGGCAGATTGGCCATGCTGTGGCCGATTGCAATAAGTTCGGGGAACTTAGGGTTGAGGGACGGCGCCGGATGGCCAAGCAGCGGAGCTGGTGTTTCCTGTGCCTCGGGCCACATATGGCTAGGGACTGCACGCGCACTAAATTGTGCGGATATTGTGGTGGGGCCCACAACAATCTGTTGTGCATGAACCGGTCCGGCCAACAGCCACCACAGGGCCGTACCCAGGGTGACACGGCATGGGGCCCTGAGAATTCGTTTGCGACTCGGAGCGCAACTCAGGAGCCAACGTCCCCACGTCCACAGGGCCGTACCCAGGGCGATACGGAATGGGGCCCTTAGAATTTGTTTGCGACTTGGAGCGCAACTCAGGGGCCAGCGTCCCCACGTGCACAGGGTAGTACTAGGGTGCGGGGCCGCACTCAGGGTCATCACATGGGGGGCCCTGAGTTCTCGGTTGCGACTCAGCATCCGACTCAGCGGCACATTGGGTGTGTTGAGCAGGCCGTAACGGGCGGGTGGCATGGGACAACTTCGAGCTATGCGGATGCGGTTCGGACGCCGCCTCAGTTGTCGCCCCGCGGGGGGCGTCGTAGGGTGGCAATGGAACCGGCGCGTGGGCCATTTGTACAATGGGACCCTATGGCGTATAGCTGCCTACCTGATCGGTTACAGGCACAGTGGGGCCCCGGGGGCCCTCGCTAGGAATTTGCGGCCCAACAACTTGTTGCCCCCCAACCGGAGACGGTGGTGTTACCGATCGCCTCTGTGCTTGTTTGGGATTTGGCGGGCAACCCAACATACGTTCGCGCCCTATTAGATTCTGGTGCTCAGGGCTGCATTGTATCGAACGATTTAGCGAAATGGTTGGGCCTCAATATAAATAATGTATCGCTGCCGAGGAAATTGGTCCCTGCTGGGGATTACAGGGCAACCCTTCACGGGTTTTGTGATGCCTTTGAACGAGGGTTTGCGGCAGCGGTTTATTTGCGAACCGTCACCTCCACCGGGGAGGTCGACGTGCGTTTGGTTTTGGCAAAAAGCAAGGTAGCGCCTATTCGGACAAGGATTACGATTCCAAACCTGGAACTGTCCGGGGCTGCTCTTTTGACCAAACTTTTGAATAACACTCTAACAGTGTTGCGTGGGTCAGTGGTTTTGGAGGATACGGTGTAAGCGTGGACGGACAGCCAGATTGTTTTGTGCTGGCTGAAGGCTTCGGTCCATACCTTAGAGGTTTTTGTTGCGAACCGTGTCTCCCAGATTGTGTCGTCTGAGGTCCCACTGACCTGGAGACATGTACCAGGAGAATTGAACCCGTCTGATTGTGCATCCAGGGGATGTCGGGCTCCTGAACTCGAGCTCGTTGCTGATCTCTCGACAGAGGCCTTCATTGCTTGTTTGGATAGGTTTGTTTCTCGAAGGGGACTTCCAACTTTGATCCGCTCTGATAACGGCACTAACTACATCGGTGCGGAACGATGCTTACGAGAGATAGTCAACCTTTTGAATGTAAATAAAGTGGATATTGGAACGGCCCTCTCCCGTCGGGGTATACAGTGGACCTTCAGCCCACCGAGTTACCCCCACTGGGGTGGGATTTTTGAGGCCGTAGTTAAGTCAGCGAAGACGCACTTAGGGCGTATAGTAGGTCAGACCGCGCTGACTTTTGAGGAGCTCGCGACATTGTTTTGTAAGAACGAGGCCGTTCTCAATTCGCGACCGTTGTGTCCGCTCAGCTCGGATCCAAATGACCTGGAGGCTCTGACCCCAGGCCATTTCTTGATAGGACAGACACTTAACGCGTTGCCCGAGCACCCCTTCGAGGGAGTGAAATTGTATCGGTTGTCAAGGTATCAGATGTTGCAGCAGTTTACTCAGAATTTCTGGAAGCGTTGGTCGCTCGAGTATCTGCATATCTTACAACAGCGCCTTAAGTGGACTGACAAAACCAGCCCCTCTAGTGTTGGTGACCTCGTTCTGGTTAAGGATGCTAACCTACCGCCACTACGTTGGCGCAGGGGGCGCATTGTTAACTTGTTCCCTGGCAAGGACGGGACCCCCCGGTCTGCAGAGGTTCTAGTAGGAGGCTCGGTACTAAAACGAGCGGTAGCAACGTTGTCTCGGCTGCCCGTAGATTAAGGGACAGGTGGGTGCCTGTCCGGGCGGGTGATTGTTCGATTCAAAATCGATACTCGATCTATGGTTCCGGAACGGCCTTTTTGAATTTGACGGAGCTGCCAACCAAGCAGTTTTTGACAACTGACAGACGAAAAGCCCCCGTAATGTGACGCGTATTGATTTTGGGCATTAAAATTAAATCGTAAGCCATCTGCAATTGTATTCGGGCTCCCCTCAGGATTGTCTTATAGCTGAGTGTATTGTGGTTCTCCGAACCAGATAAAGTTCGTATTTGGAACACTGTGTGCGTCGAAGCTGGCCTGCCAGCCATACCTGGTTGGCTGAAGAACCTGTCTACCAAGAAGAGCCTAGGGTGCACCCAGGCCTTGCAGAGAGACAGGTGTTTGACGGGAACGAAGCACAGACCAGGTCAGATAGAATCTATTACTTAGCTCGGTGAATCGCCGACGTTCTTGCTTCTTGGCATCTGATCGCTACGCTACCTCGTAGCTATGGGCCCCTGCGAGGTCATCGGGTGCCGAGAGGCCTGAACACGGACTAAGATCATACTATATAGGTACTACACGAATTTAACGCCACTGTATCAATATTATCGGTAGCCAGGTGGCACAAAAAGTAGGCAATGTGGATGAATCCAAGGGAATGTATACGGCATTTTGATAATGACTTTACAAAATGTTTAGTTTCGCATGGTTGCGCTAATATGTCCCATTAGAATAATCTAGTCGCCTCTCTCAAACAGTCCTTTGTAAAAGCAGAAAAAATATATAAAAATTGTCTACCGTTATTTAAACACGTTGACCGTCAAGCCCAAAAAACGTATTTTTTATTTTTTGGATTTGCTTTTATTTTGTCCTTATTTGCGTAATAATGTTATTTTGATGGAATGGTATTGTAAAAAAAGGTTTTTCTTTGATGTCCCTCGATTTTCGTGGTGTGCCAAAAAGAAACACGAGGCCTCTGAAAAAGATTTGAGTTAATATTGGACACATGCATGTGCTGTACATGACGGGAAACCCTCCTAAAAATACTAAGGGACGCTGTGTCCAATGCTATAAACTATATGGCATTAAACCAGTTCATTGCACCCTATATATTATGTTCTATGTAATAATTAGGCACCTACTTAATGTTATATTATGACGATATTCTTGATTATGTTATGACGTTCATTAAGTCTCAATTTTTGTGCTATTATGAATAAAAATCTTTGAACTTGAACTTGAACTTGAAAGAAAGGGCTGGAAATCTTTTGGATGGAAATCGGTAATTTGCTAAACAAACCAACAGAATTTGTTCTATTCACAATGTTTTATTGCGTGGAGATTTTTTTGCAAAACTTCATCAAATATAGTTTATTAAACCCTGTTTCTGTTGATTTTGCATGCTTTGAAAATCATTATAAATATAATAAAGAAATGTTTCTGGAAAAAGTAGTTCCGTTTATTTTTTTAAATTACTTTTGACAAATACACATAACCTATATATTACTCGGACCGAAACGTTCATGGAGGCCAGACGAATCAGATTCTTTAGTGAAATATAAGAAAACGTGTTTCCTAGAGGACACACTGGCCTCGAACTAAAGGACTGCCCGTGTTTCCAAAAAGAAACACGCGGCCTCAAAAGGTGACACTTCGTGTTTCCTAAAGAAGACACACGGCGCTCAACGTGTTAAGTTCAGGCTCATGTTCGAGGTATTGAAAAGACGCCTTTCTGCTAAAATCGCTAATTTTCCTCACGAGTGCACTCAAGTCTATCCTGTAATTTGGCGAAGCTTACCCGTGCCGCAAACTTGGATGCCGGTCAATCCCCGCCGATCCCGGCCTTTCCAGGCTGATAATCCCGTTGTAAATCAGAACTAACTCCGTTGACACGGGTTACCCCGCTGTGAGGAGTTTCTGAGTTGTTATTTATCTAAAAAGTTGCATTGTCTGTTATATTTCGAGTCGATGCCCTAAGAAATTTGCCATAAGCAAGACTAATAGTATTTCTTCAGTCCTTGAATCAATTGCAATCGCCCGGAAGATTGGCTAAATAAGCTGATAGAGGCGCATTTCACATGTAAAGCTACAATAAAATCGCAGCAGCCATATTAAATAGTACCCTGTTCCAGGCGTATTCAGCATAAAATCTGCCAGCGGCAGTAAAAATAACAAGAGTTTGTCAGATAGCATCCCTCAGAAACCACCAAAGGATTTTTTAAAATATATTATTCTGAATATGTACAGTAATTAAAAACATACCTGATGCAACTGACAACTATCAAGTGCAATACTGTGCAAGTAAAGATGTACAGTTTTTATACATACAATTAAAAACAATTATAAACCCCACCTAAGGACGAAAAGAGGTGAGACTCTGAGGACTCTGAATAAAGACTCCAAAGAGCCCCGCATCCACCCAGCTGAAAGCTGAAATAAATCTATAGCTAGGTAGTTTAGATAACATAAGTATGTCGTAGTTGACGAGTTAGTCGTCATCTCGCGGAGCGAGTTGACCCTGTTCGATAAAACCTATTTTTGTTGTCGTCAACTCGCGCTAGAGTGAACATTTTAGGTACTTATGTACAGTCAATTCAAAAACTCTTTTGATTTTTTAAAATAATTATTAATAGTAAATTTTCTAGACTCTAACAAGAAAACATTTTTATGTGTTGTATGAATTATAAGTAGTCAACAATATCACAATGTTTCAAATATCTGGCTTATTATTACATATTTGAAATAATAAATATCAATACAATATTCTTGAGAGCGAACAAGTTACAAATTAGGATTTGTTATAAATGATTTGATGATAATGAACATTACTTTTAAAAAAAATATAAAAATCACAAGACAAGACGTTCAATACATACATAGATCAATACTTAATTGTCGTAGTAATTGTTCATCGATATCGAGTTTCTTGTATTTTTTTGTAATGTCGGACCCTTTCAAATATAAATCTGAAAATAATGATCTTCTTGCATTATTGATTTAAAATAGACTTTCTTTACATCTAGCGACTTATAATCACTTGTTCTTAATATATCCGTATTCGGGTAAGTTTTTCAATGAGGGAGATTCCTTTATCCTTTAGTATTAATACAGTCTTTTGGAACACTGTTGGTACAGGAATAGTACAATCAGATATCACTTCTACCCCGTACTTGTTGAATTCTTCATCCATTGCATTTGAATTAAAATAAGGCTTTTATTTGTGCATATACTCTTGCATGATACAGTTATTTCTTGCAGTAACTAGTGTCCTTTACACGTTGTTCTGTCCTTACAACGCCAAACACAGGAACCATATTTTCTTTTCTTTATGCGTTGTATTTAAGGCCAGCGCGTAGAAGTACATACAGGCTTTCCTCGCTGAGATATCACTACTATTTAAAAACCAGTTTCATATCGTGAGATATTTGGAACTGACTGTACCCGATCCCCTGAAAATATTTTTAAAGTTGTAATCTCTGACGAATTTTTGGAAATTCATGCAATTCTTTTTTATGGAGACTAGCATACCGTTTTTAAAAAAATCTGGATATCTGCCGCTAGAGATGAAACCAGTGTCCATCGATAAAGTAAATTATTAAAAAACATGTGTGTGATTATGAATTCTAAAACGATATCCTTTGTGAGAAATCTGAGTTCAAAGCCGACGACCCTAATGGCCGAGTCGGCTGTGTGCCTACGAAGCCAAGGGTCCCGAGTTCGATTCCCGGTGGGGGCAAATATTTGTTTGATGAGAACGGATGTTTGTACCCTAGTCATGGTTGTTGTATCTAAGTATAATGTTTATCCATATAAGTATGCGTATCGCTGTCTAGTACCCAAGATACAGGGAATCCTAGTTTGGGGCTGGATCAATGTGTGTAAATAGTGTCCTAGGTATTATTATTATTATTATTACGTGCAAAAAAGTTGTTTTTATCGGCCTTTGAAGTCAGGTTTCTCGACAAAGATATTCTTTTAAAAAATCATAATTAAACACCTTTATTTTTAATGGCTACTCTATCGATCGACAACCGTTTCATCACTGGCTGCAGAAACCATGATTTTTCTACAGTCAGTATGACAGAAATGTTGCATGCCCTTTAAAACATAATAAGATATCATTGTCAAAGGACTTAACATTTTAACGTAATTTGTTTATATAAAAATACAAAGCCACATGTACAATTTATTTTGATGTTCGACTACACGATGATCAAATTAAAAACAACTAACTGTCTTTCATAAGTACATAACAACGACAAATTATCAAATAAATGCCAAATTTTCTCAATTAGACAATATTTTCAAAGTTATAATGAAGTAAAATAAATAGCAAAAAAAATTGCTAACAAGGTGTGGTTTAATAGTCTTATAAATAAAAAATCTAGACAGTGAACGTACCTCCAAAATACATAAATAACACAATAATCTTCCACATTTTAACACTATTTAAGTATTTAGGCACAAAACTTATGAATTTGAATTTGTATGGAATCTTTGTGTGATCGAGGAGTATTTTATTTCCATGTACATTATCGTACGTTGGAATGGAGATAAAGAGAAAGTGCTATAAGATAAGGAAGATATAGTTTTAATAAACCATTAAAGTATTTGGATTTTATTATTTTTCAACTGACTGTACTTTGTTGACGACAACAAAAAAGGTTTAATCGAATAGGGTCAACTCGTACCGCGGTGCCAGTTTATTTGTTGCGAGATGACGACTAACTCTAGTTGAGATTATCTATCTTCTATCTCTATTACACTTGATTTTTTATGATAATGTTTTTTTCTTATAATATAATTAGAGGTTTAAATACATTATAACATTTAGGTTCACTTGTTCACACTATGGAAACTTCAGTGGCGAGGCAGTGTCATTTCACTTGGGTATTTTACGTACTCCAAGATGGTTTAGTTAGAAGCTAACATGCTTCTTTCCAGCGAGGGTTGATTCAAATCCGCCCGCGTCCTGTCCCTGTCAAACCCCAACTCAAAACTCAATCTAGTCTTTGATCGCTAGCTCCGCAGCTTGTTCGGTCGTTTTCATGTTGCTAAAGTTGGCCACAGATGGCGGAACATCAAAATACTAGCGGTCAATGTCCCGATAAAATGGGTAGAGAAAAGAGGCCTAATAAATAGGGTATTGTATGATTCACGAAGCAAGTTGTTGATTGATTAAGTAGAGTTTGATAATTTGACAAGGAGTTAATAGCAGAGAATCTTCTCTTAAGTGATGCCCGAAAAAAGTAATTTGTTTATCATCTAAGGACTGTATAATGTTACCCTAAAGAGGTGGAACTGTCTTTAGAAGTGGCTTTTACGACGCCAATGCGGACGGTCGCCTTTCCACAGCCAGTCTCGAGGGAATCCAACGAATAACCAAAACCCGCGCCGTGCCTTTGTTCTCGAAACAGAACCTCAATACAAATCACGGGCCTATCTCATACGTAATAAATTGTGAATTTGGTGACTGATAAAATTCAAAATTAGTTTATTTCCATAAGAAACACATAGGTTACATTTAGAGAATGTTAAATATTAAACTAACACATATATATGTAATAGGGAAATATAGAACTCAATTTGAATTCCGTCACCTCAATGTTTTAGATGCTAAACTTTAGCATCTAAAACATTGAGGTGACGGAATTCAAATTCAGTTCTATATTTCCCAGCTATTTAGCAGCTAAAGGCAAAGAGGCGCTAGAAACCTCCAACTTTATACGTTATTTTTTACAGAATTGGCGCAAACACCTTCCCAAGCTTTCTTGTCTTCTACATAATCTGATAATTTGTAGTAAGCCTTTTTACATAAGTGGTTTTTAACAACATTTTTAAATTTATTTACAGACAATTCTTGTGATTCAGTTGGGATTTTGTTATAAAAGCGAATACATTGCCCTTTAAAAGATACATTGACCTTGTGGAGCCTAGTAGTAGGTATAGCTAGTTTATTCCTATTTTTAGTATAGACATTGTGCCTGTCGCTATTCTTAGGAAATTTATCAATATTTTTGTGGACGTACATTAGGTTTTCATAAATATACTGAAACGGCACTGTCATAATATTAATTTTCTTAAATTTACAACGCAGTGACTCTCTGGGACATTGTAGCCAGTACCCACATTTTAGATTGCACAAACAGCCCTCTTTTGCAGCAAAATATAATAACAGTGTAGGGCTTAGTGACAGTGAAACATCTAGTATCTGTTTAGTATCAGTGTCTTAGCAGTCTAGACTAGGCGTCCGAAAACAAGCAACACGAAGGCATCTAGGACACGCATCCACAGCGCTGCCGCCAAGAGCTACCGCTGTGTACCTAGCTTACCACCGCATCCTGGTGAGATCACTCCGATTCTGAAATCCTAAATAGCATAATTACATCTATTTCCGGCAGGCAACCACGTTCGTTGCTGAACATAAACAGATAACAAGCTCGCTTTAAATTATTACGTTACATCTGCACATCTATACTATTCCATTCAGGTACAGGTGCCGGTAGATAGGTAGGATATAGGTATACCTTAAACCCAAAATTAAATCGAGTAGAACTTTATAGGCACCTACTTATTGTTAAAAAGTATGCACCTCTGTCCATCCGGGTCCGTTAAATAAACGAACAACCTAGAATTACTTTATTGCATAACCGCATATTCTATGAAATATCTCCGACGGCCAGCGAGGAACCCTAACACGTGCGCATCATAAAAAGGACCTCACCATTTTCCCCAATACAGTCAATTAACGAATGACCACCGCGGATAAAAGATATCAAAAAAATCGAGACCCTTCGTCTTAAACAGCACTGCCATACATCGGGCAGTTTTCATTGCTCCCAGACCAAGCCAGCTTACAATTCTCTTAACAAATACCAAAAATAAATGATCTTTCGATAAGAATAAGGCTCAACTTTTGAGATCGCTACCCGTACGATTATCAACACGTAGGTAGTACTCATGTATGTACTCGACTCAACATGTTACTCGCCCTAGCTACTAAGTTCTTTCCCACAGCAAAATCCCAAGAGAATAATATAATTGAAACCTTACCAATACCAAGATAGACACTGCCTATTCCACGCAATTGCTGACCAAATTAATCATCTAGAATTAACATTCGCACACACTCACATTCGCGAGGACCTAGTTAAATATATAAAAGAAAACTGAGATGAACAGATAGCAAAGCTCGTAATCGCCAAGCCTGAAGAAACCCTATAAACATAAACATTTACATACAGGCACATACATTTCTTCTGGCCCCACACTAGGATACCCTGTGTCATGAGAACCAGAAACAACGACGTTACACACATATAAACATCCAAGACTTCTCTTCATCTCTTCTTCCAAGGTTTCTTTTTTATTTACCCCCAACCCGGGACCTCTCGCATGGCAGGCAGAGCCACGACTGCTGCGTCACAGAGGCCTTCAAACCCTCAATAACTACATTAAAATCTGCATAATTGCGACACATGGGCTGGAGAGGAGATAATAATAGTTAATGCAACAATCCACCAGCAAAATACACCATCGTCGAAGTTTTTAGGCAGCTATTAGAAGGCCTCATTATACTTCTCTGAGATATGGACAAATATGATTCAAGCTATGAAGAAATATAATCTTGAAAAAGATAGCGAAACTGACAGCTCTCTCTCTCTCTCTCAGGAAAACAAAGCAGAAAATTAGTCAGCAAATGAAAACTATTATACTGGAAACTAGAAGTCAAAGTCAAAGTCAAAGTACTTTATTACTGTAGATATTTACATATACTTAACGAACGTCATTTTTTGCCTCTTCTCTACATTGGACCACTGTGGGAGAAGAAGGGCGTAGAAACTCCCACAGATTGATTTTTAGATCTCTTTTAAAAATAGGTTGTGCTTAACTAATACAATTATGTTTTTTTTTTTAATACAACATAAATAATTACAAAATTATTAACAGCGAGGTCTGTGTTGAACTAGATTAACCCCATACAGTCCTGTCATTTAAGTAATCTCGAACATTGTAATATCCCTTTTTCGACAAAGTCGCTTTAACATGCTTTTTAAATTGCTCAAATGGCAATTTCAAAATCTCCAGAGGTAGGTATCTTATTATAGTAGAGAATGCACTGACCCTTGAAAGAATTGCTAACCATCGCGAGTCTAAATCGGGGCGCACACAGTCTGTGATTATTTCTTAGGTTAACATTGCAGCTATCGCTAAGTTTGGTAAATGTTGTAAGGTTCTTGCGTACATACAATATATTTTCGAAAATAAATTGACTAGCTACAGTTAGTATGTCACTTTCTTTAAAAAGCTCTCTTAAGGAGTTTGTTCGTTTTAAATTATAAATTGCTCGAATAGCTCTTTTCTGTAAAATAAAAATAGTTTGAATATCCGCTGCTTTCCCCCACAACAAGATACCATAGGACATGACACTATGAAAACAACTAAAATATACTAGGCTAGATGTAGCCACATCCGTGCTTTGTCTGATGTTCCTAACAGCGTAAGTCGCAGATCTTAATTTACCAGCTAATTTATCTATGTGGGGTCCCCACTGCAATTTGCTATCAATGGTTATTCCAAGAAACTTCGCATCATTTACTAATTCTAACGTGCTGTTGTCTAACACTAAACTGGTCTCAACTTGCCTGACATTTGGAAGTGAGAATTTGATACACTTGGTTTTACCAGCGTTTAACAATAAATTATTAACTGTGAACCAATTCAAGGTTAAAGGCAATACACCATTAACATCATCAAAATCTCCTTTTTTTCTTTCAATTTTGAAGACCATTGAAGTATCATCAGGAAACAACACTATGTCAGTTAATTTCTCCACCATGAAAGGCAGATCGTTAATATATACCAGGAATAAGAAAGGGCCTAATGGAACCTTGTGGAACGCCAATTTTAACACCCGATCCATCAGATTTAACGCCGTTTACTTCTGCCTTTTGAATTCTATTGCTTAGGTATGATCTTAGTAGATCCAACGCTTTATTTCTAACTCCGTAATGATTTAATTTAAGGAATAGATGGACAGCAAGAACTCGAAAAAAACAATAACTGCTCTTAAAATCCCACATCCTCCCGGTCGGTCGATTGAAATCACTCTCCCTCCCTCTCCCCGAGCAGGTCATTCCGCCCTACTCAAAACTTGTACCCTCTGCTATGCCGGCCGAAAGACCGGAACAGGTTTAGAACATTGGATGGAGAAGCACCATCATTCATTCATCCATTCTAAATCGATGGAATTGGCTTTACATAATTGTGCAATTTATGTAATATATGCAATTGTATGTACCATAAATATTGCTTAGTTCAGGCATTCATGTAAGGATTTTCAAATTTGTTTGTTTCATTTACAAAAATGATTCCTATTTATCCATTCCAGAAACTTACACTTAGTTTACAATGTCTTAGATTGGATTTGAAAAATTTTAAGGAGCGGCGGAACCCAAAACAATAAAGCCACCACCACAAGATCCATTCAATTACGTTTATAGGCGACAAGCTCGGGGTTTAGAATGAATGGTCGGGTAAAAAGTATTTTCGTATTTCGTGTGGGTATATTTGGAATTAAATATCAATGGCTGTATTATTTGTACCTGGCTGGTTTGGATGTCATTAAAAAGTTTAAATTAAAAAAAAATAACGAACATAGAAAAATGTTGTTTCAAGCTATTTTTCATTTGTTTTTCTTTCTGACAAAATGAGTGAATCAAATGAAGAAATTCGATACATTTTAAAGTTTTATTACAAAAAAGGGAAAAATGCAACGCAAGCCACGAAAAAAATTTGTGACGTTTATGGACCAAATGCAGTGTCGGTGAGAGTAGCACAAAGTTGGTATCAGCGTTTTGAATGCGGGAATTTTGAAGTCAAAGATGCACCTCGCTCTGGTCACCCAGTCACGGAAAAAATGGACGCCATTTTAAAAAAAGTGGAGCAAGATCGGCATATCAGTAGTCACAACATAGCTAAAGAACTGAGGATTACTCACAAAACTGTTTTGAACCATTTAAACAAAGGTGGGTACACAAAAAAGCTCGATATATGGGTGCCACACGAGCTCACTGAAAGAAATTTAATGAACCGTATACAAATTTTGTTGAGACGTAACGAAACTGAACCGTTTTTGAGGAGATTGATAACCGGTGATGAAAAGTGGATCACGTACGACAAGAACGTGCGAAAAAGATCGTGGTCAAAGGTCGGTCAGGCTTCACAGACTGTGTAAAAACCCGGGTTAACTCGCAATGAGGTGATGCTGTGTGTATGGTGTGATTGGAAGGGCATTGTTCATTATGAGCTTTTACCGCCGGGCAGAACCATCAATTCGGATCTCTACTGCCAACAACTGATGAGATTAAAGCAAGAAGTTGAGAAAAAGCGACCGGAATTGATCAATAGAAAGGGGGTCGTCCTTCATCACGATAACGCTAGGCCACACACAGCTTTAACCACTCAGCAAAAATTAACCGAGTTTGGCTGGGAGGTGTTAATGCATCCGCCTTATAGCCCTGACCTTGCACCTTCAGATTTCTACCTGTTTCGCTCTCTTCAGAATTATTTAGGCAAAGTCAGGTTAACATCAAGAGAAGACTGCCAAAACTACTTGTCGCATTTTTTTGAAGAGAAGTGCCAAAATTTCTACAGCAATGGGATCATGTCAACCTACAAGATGGCAAAAAGTCATTGAACAAAATGGTTCATACATACTGTAATTAAATGTAAATAAACTTGGAAAAACATGTCTTGAGTTTTCATATAAAATACGAAGAAACTATTTACCCCACCTAATAGATGTATGCGCTGCTACACTTTTCTTATATAAAATGATCGTACAACGGGTCTGAGTAATTTGCGGTCTTTTAAATAGTTGAAATTGTAGAATGCCATTCAACATGCCAATTTTGTGCTAGTGACAAAATTGAAGCCAATTCAAAATAGGATTTCAGTCTGATAACTTTCAGGGTTAAGACAAACAATGTGGGTCGATGGACGATTCCTACATCTAGAACCCCACAATTATTCTACAGGCGATTGCTTTGAAAGTGTGAATCTTTTTGTCCGCTCTACGAACAATACGAAACTTTGTCTACGAAATACAGGTAGGCAAATCGGTAGTGAACAACTGACCAACTATTCAAACTATTCAGGAAGTGGCCACTAACTACCCTCGGTCAGTCTATTGTCCGAGATATGTAAAACTAAAAGCCTTTTAGCATGAGGTAGGTACTTATAATATTTAGGAGTTTATTTGTTCCGTACTTTATACATAATTTGGAAGAAAATAGATGCCGTGCTGCTGATCATAGTATTTCAAACTGTAATTTCAAACCGCAAAAGACGTTTTGATAATGATGTATATGTTACCGGCAATCTGTACAATCCGGTATTATATATACCGGTGCGGGTAATGTATGAAATATGATTTATTTTACTTTACCTATAATGCGCAGCCGGTAATGTATGTAAAAGCGTAAAACACTGCGGTAGCTTAGGTGAAGACCCCTTTATCCTTCGTGTTAGGTTGAACATGTAAGAACAACTAATAATACTTAAAACTAAGTACTTTTTTGTTCTTACATGTTCAACCTAACACAAAAATACTTAAAACTAAGTATCTTTTGTGGTTCATACATGTTTAACGTAACACGAAGGATAAAGGGGGCTTCGATTTGCTCACCCCCTTTACCCTTCAAATAAGCTACCGCAGTGGTTTGCACTGATATTCTACCAAAATATATTTATTTTACACATTGCCGGTGGCCAAGTAGCTATTCTATATAATCCCTGTGCATTGTATTATATGTCACCGTAAGATAAGTCAAAACCGTTAGTTGATAAACTAACGCGTTAGTTGATCATCTGTCGACAGATAGTAAACCAGACCGACAGGGTTGAGAATTTACGTTTCTTTTCTGTTTTTCGTTTCTGACATATATATTACCTAGTTAGAATATTAATATTAATAATATTTCATACATTGCCTGAACGCCCCAGGTATTATATATATTGCCTAGGTATTATATAGAATAGATTCAAGATTCAAGATTCGTTTATTTGCTTATGAAATTAGGTAGACATATCAGATGTTAATAATATTAGAAGTTCCTTATTCAGCTATATTTATACAGCATGCAAATAATAGTATATTTCGATTTGTGTATAGGACCTATCAAGCATACACAAACAATTTAATATTAAGACTTATAAATCAAAAACTCTGAAAGTGCATAAAAATTATGCTGTTGAAGCCATAGTAATAACTTTCTTTTAAAAATTATGAAAGGGAGACTTTTTATGTCGGTGGGCAATTTGTTGTATATTTTTACGCTCATTGCATAACAATTCTTTTGGTAAAGCGTTGTTCGTGGCTTATGTTCCAGTACTAACCTATCCGGATTTCTAGTATTCCTTGGAAACTGTTCTTTAGCAGTCGTGAACATATTCATGTTCTGTTTCACAAATTTTGCTACTTCAAATATCTAGAGACACGGTAAAGTTAAAACGTTTAGTTTTTTGAACAGCGTTTTACATGATTCTTGGGGTTTTACTCCTAAGATTGCCCTGACGCATTTTTTTTGTATAACAAACGCTCTGTTGACATCTGTACTATTTCCCCATAAGATGATGCCGTACCTTAACACGGATTCCACGTATCCGTGGTAGGCAGCAAGTGTTGTTTGGAGGGTGGTAGTTTTTCTCAGCTTTGAGAGTGCAAATACAAATCTACTTATTTTATTGCAAACCTTGTCAATTTGCAGTTTCCAGTTAAGGTCTTTGTCAATTACAATACCGAGAAATGTCACACTATTTTCACATTTTATTATTTGGCTATTATAGTTTATAGTGATATCACTGACATTGTTGAAATTCATTAACTTTGTCTTAGTCACATTAATTTTTAGATTATTATTATTTAACCAATCGTCTACTAACCCTATTGTTTTATGTATGTCATTTCTGTGTTTATCAATTAATTTATTATCCTTATTACCATTATTATAATTTGATTTGTTAAATAGAATGTCATTATTATTATTGCTTACTATAATCGAAATGTCGTCCGCGAATAAGATGGATTGGTGTAATGTCACTTTTGGTATGTCATTTATATATATTAAGAACATAAGTGGGCCTAAAACACTTCCTTGAGGTACACCAAAATTATTATATTTATATTCAGACTCATATTTAATTTCTTTGTTATTGCTATTTAATCTATTTATGTGCACACTTTGTTTCCTATCACGAATATAGGTCTGTATCCATTGTAGGGGTGGTCCCCTTACGCCATATTGTTCTAGTTTATCTAACAAAATATCATGCGAGACAAAATCAAAAGCTTTCGTCATGTCGAAAAATAAAACAGATGTATTGTATTTAAGATCGAAGCCCTTCGCCACACTAGATACTAGATTGAATGCTGCTAGAATTGTAGATTTATCCTTTTGGAAACCGTATTGTTCCTTTGTAATTATTTTATGCTTCTCAAAGTAGTCATTAAGCCTAAATTGCATAGCTTTTTCAAATATTTTCGAGAATATTGGTATCAGTGTAACTGGTCGATAGTTGCTGGCTTCTTCTGCATTCCCTTTCTTATACAGCGGTTTCACAATCGAAAGTTTTAGTTTTTCAGGAAATCGTCCTTCCTCAAACGAGATATTTATTAAATGGCATAAAATTGCACATAGTGAATTGCTACATGTCTTGATAACATCTGTTTTTATGTCATCGTACCCTGTTGCTTCAGTATTTTTTAGACCCATTATAATTTTCTTTATGTCTTGTTCCCTTACGGGAGTGATGAAAAAACTATTTCCTGTACAATTGCGTTTATGTAAATAAATTTTATTTAGTTCAGAATTATTTTTGTTTGTCAAATTTATTAAATAATCATTAAATGTATTGGCTATGTCAAGAGGATTTATTAATAAATGATTATTGTCGTCTTTGATAGCATTTATGTTTTTATATTCTGTTTTATTTTGGCCAACTTCTTTTATTATTTTCCAAGAAGCTCTGCAAATGTTTTTACTCTCCAAAACCATTTTACTATTTTGGTTCCTTTGCGATTGTGAGATGCATTTTTTTAGTAGTTTCGTGTAGTTTCTATATTGCAGTTTATTTGCTTCTGTTTTGTTAACCTAAAAATTATAGCGCAGAGATCTTTTCGTTTTGCAACATATCTTTAACCCCTTTGTTACCCATGCTCTTTTTGATATTGCATTTATCTTGCGTTCTATTTTCGGGAAGCATAGTTCATAGAACAAAGTGAAAATTTCGTGGAATTTATCAAATGCAGTATTTGCATCTGTTTGCTCATATACTTCACTGAAGGTAATGTTTTGTAGAGCGCTACAAAACTTTCTTATGTTGTCATCACTGTAGTCTCTTTTCACAATGTGCCATGACTTAATCGCGTAGTCTTTTGATTTTATTGGAAAGCTCACCATTTGCGCAGTGTCGTGATCTGATAATTCGAGAGGTAGTGTCGTTCCTTGTGCATCCTTAATATTGCTGTAAATATGATCAAGACAGGCTTTTTCCCTTGTTGGTGTCTTAATCAGTACCTTAAGATTATGCGTATTCATTATGTCAATCAGTTTTGTGGTGTTTATGTTATTTTTCAGAATATTGATATTTAAATCTCCTGTGATAATTATATTAGAAATTTGCTTTTTTGATAATGTGAATAATAAGGTCTCAATTTTATTAAAGAATTGTTCTATTTTATTTTTTTGTGTCCTAAAAGAATAGATACAAATAATCACTAGTTTGTGTTTTGGAACCTCTATTCCACAACTTTCAAATAGGTTTGGTACAGCCATATCTTTGATGTAAGGAAGTTCTTTGGTGTCATTTTCTTTTTTAGCCAAAATACAAGTGCCTCCCCTTCTTTTGGTTCTTGAAAAGGCCGTTGTCATTTTATAGTTATTTAAATTTATCATGTTTTCATTACCTGACTGTATGAACGTTTCAGAAAGACATATGATGTCTGGTTCTTCCTTGTTGTCACTCAAGTCCTGTATTGCTAATTCAAGTAACTCCAATTTGGAATTGATGCTTTGTATGTTTTGATGTAATACTCTAAACTTTAAATCATTAGGAGGAACGAAAAAACTCATTTTTAGTAGTATTACTTCTACTTGTATATTTTTGGGGTTCAGTTTCATGAAGATCTGCATTACAAGATACTTTAAAATAATAGGGAATCGTCCCCTTTTTTGTTTCATCATCGGTTTGGTTTTTGTTATGTTTTGGATATTTGTCTGTACTATTTTTATAAGAACTTTCAAAGTAATATGGTATAGTGCCCAGTTTCCGTGTCTTTTTGTTGGGTTGATTTGTTCGAGTATTTGGTTTGGTCTGTTTAACTATGTTCTGCAATCTTAGTTTTTGTTTCATTGTGTCAGTGTAATCTAATTGGTCTACAACAGCATTAATCTTTGTACACGTATTTTTATAATGCAATTTCAATCCCTCAGCATCTAGGAATGTACAGTTTGGGAACTGTTTACAGATCACTCGTAACGTGTCATTTAATTTCCTTTCATTTAAGTGATCACTATTATAAACGCCTAGCACTAACACATTATTATATTTTAGAGACTTTAGAGCTGCGCCTAATTCTATTTCTACCATCTTAGGGTTGGTGTCATGTTCACCTAGAGATATAACAATTTTATCTCCTTCCGTCATAAGCGTCTTGTCCAGTCTATCTAATGATCGGCATATTTCCTGCGATGTTGCGTTGGGCTTAATCAGAGCCATTACTTTGTACTGTCCATATTTATTATGTAATCTGTTTTCGCTTAACCTCGATGCTAATCTAACGCATTGTCTTCCTCCTATGATGGTTATTTTTTTTTGGTTTCCCATTGACTCATTCGTCTTCTTACTTTCCTCCAGGAAAGTATCCTTGTCTGGTTTCGTGCTCTTCATAATATTATCTTTACCGAGTTTTGCTTCTGTCTGGCAATCCCGTTGTATGCATATCTCAGATTCTTTGTCGGTAGTAATACCTGAAATATACAGATTACCGGTAACATATATATATATATATAGCCATTCATATAGCAATTAGGAGACAGGAAAATGACTTATAGGAAACAAATAATGCTCTCTTGCGAGTACTAGACTGGTTTACTGCCAATAACTTGCCTCTGGACGACTGGGTCTTCGGAGTGAGTTCTCGTTCCACTTCGGTTGCGGGGTCGAGGACTTATTGGTTGCCTCATGCCCGCGGCGACAACTCGGGAGGTGTAACGTCCCCCCCGGTCTTGGGTGGCCCCTACTTGTCAGGGGCCTCGCGTGGCCTTCGTTGTGCCGTGCTTTCGCCGTCTATTGGCATACACTGGCGACAACGGTGCGGGAGCTTCCTCTTCTTCACTGTGCCGTGCTTTCGCCCTCTTCTGCGGGCTTACACTGGCGACAGTGGGATGAGTAGCAACTCTCTTGGGAGTGGTCTGCCTTCGGGCGGTCGTGCGTGCGGTGCGATGTCGTGGAGATGTGCGTGGCGGCTGTTGTCGGCGCAATCGTACATGCCCCGTGCCAGCCGCGCGACGAATTTCTCCACGGTGGGCATCCGGGTATCCTTCATGATGGTGGTGTTGCGCACGTACCGCCCGGCTCCCGCGATCACCCGCAGGGAGACGTTCTGGAAACTGGAGCCGTGCCTTCTGGGTCTTCGACAGCAGGGCGTACCATGCTGGAGCCGCGTAGGTGAGCCGCGAGCGCACATAGGCCTTGTTCTGTTCACCCGTAGTTTGGCTCTCAGAGGCAGGCTGGACGACAGGACAGGCCGGAGCATTGCCCGCGCGGCTTTGGCCCGGTTGATGCAGTGTTGCACCATCGGGACCATGCGCAGCGATTAATCGATGTTGCAACCGAGGTATTTCACCGTCGATTGCCACTCGATGTCCCGGCCCCTAAACTGTAGCGGGTAGTCAGCAAGGCTGTTGTCTTCCCGACGTTCACCGCGGTCCGCCACTTGTCCAGCCAGGGTGGCAGCAGGTCCAGGAGTCGCTGCATCTTCCTGCAGGCGAGTTCAATTTTGCGCGACGACGCGAAGTAGGCGCTGTCGTCCGCGTAGAGGGCGAGCACAACGTCTTCCACCCCCTCCTCGAGATGGCCCTCAAGTGTGGGGATGTCATTGGTGTAGAGCGCGTAGAGCACCGGCGAAAGGCAGCTGCCTTGCGGGACTCCAGCGCTGATGGCCTTCGTCTGCGAGTGTGCATTCTCGACCGAGACGAAGAACCGCCGGTCTTCCAGGAAGGAAGCCACGATCTGCCCGATCATCGGGGGCACACCTGCGTCCAGGAGCTTGAAGAGGAGCCCCTCGTGACGCACTCGGTCAAAGGCCTTCTCGATATCGAGAAAGACCCCGACGGTGTATCGGCCCCTGTTCAACTCCGACGCCAGGTAGTGCAGAACTCTCGCCAACTGGAGCGTCGTGCTGTGGCTGTCACGGAAGCCATGTTGCTCTGCCCTCAGCTGGATGTGGGGCAGGATTCTCCATAACAGCAGACGCTCAAACAGCTTGGCGAGATGAGGCAGCAGGGTGATCGGGCGGTAGCCTCCCGGGTGACGTCTGTCCTTCCCCGGCTTGGGGATGACGATCACCTTGCCCTCCTTCCAGAGGGCGGGGAAGTGACCAATCGCAGGATGCCGTTGAACAGCCGCGTCAACGAGACGACGGCTCTCCTTGGCAGCTGTACTAGGCCCCCCGTGACGACTCCGTCCGGGTCCGGGGCCTTCCGCTGGTTTAGCTTCAGGGCCACCTTCCGGACTTCGCAGGGCGACATGAAGTAGTCGCCGGCGAGTGGAGGCACGGGGGCCGCCAGGAAGCGCTCTACGCGCTCTACAACAGCGGCGTTGTGCTCGTAGTCGGCGATGGGGTTGGGCTGGAACTGCCCAGCGAAGTGGTCCGCCAGGATGGCAGCGCGATCTCGTGCGGCGTAGCGACGCCTGCCCGTGTGATCAAACATGGGGCAGACCGGCTCGGGAGTTGAGGTCAGGCTGCGGTTCAGGCGGTGTCACCCTGGGAGGCCTGGCTTGCTTCTGAATTAAAAAAGACAAAGTGCACAAATTTCACTTTACCTAATGTAAGGCAAGTTGAGAGTAAAATTGTATTGGGGAAAGACAAAATAAAACCAGTAGATGAAACTGTATTTCTCGGCACCACTATTGATGCCAAACTACAGTGTGGTCCACATGTTGTTAAATTAGTACATAGACTTAGCTCCACAGCATATGCAGTTAAAAGAATCAGGGAATTGACTGACGTTGCAACTGCTAGGTTTGTATATTTTAGTTATTTCTATTGCATCATGTCCTACGGCATACTACTATGGGGACGGGCTGCTGACATTGATACCATCTTCATTTTGCAGAAAAGGGCGATCCGATTAATTATAAGCTATGTAATAGAGTCTCTGAGAGATTTATTCAAAGAAACCAACATCTTAACCCCTTAATGTATGGCCTGCCCTGAAATGGATCGCGATTTTAAACCTTATTGCTTGGTAATAAAGTTCAAAACCTTTGAAATCATTTATGGGTTAGTATGCAGTAAAGGGTTAACAGTTGCAAGGCAATATATCTATGAAAACATAATGTGAGAGAGGGGAAAAATATCAGTAGCTTTAAAACCATTGATAGCGGCCACAATGTGCAATCTAGAAATAAACATAAACTTTCTTTTCCAATGTTCAGACTCTCAAAAGTTAGTAGTTCTATTATGGGACACTGTTTACGCTTCTACGATAAAATTCCGCGAGAAATACAAAACTTAACTGAAGCTCGATTCAAAAAATGTATAAAGCTCACTTTGTGCACAAAGGCCTACTACAAAATTAATTACTTTTTACAAGATACCGACATCTGGCATTAAACCAGTTCATTGCACCCTATACATAGTCAGGTCATAAGTTCTGTCACATGTGCAATATGAAATAATTTAGACATGTTTATTATTTATGTATACATTTATATAGCAAAATGAACTTAATAAAACATAGATTCTTATGGTGATAAAGTTTATTCAAGATGACCCCCGCGATTTTGAATACAGGCCTTTATTCTGCGCGGCCAGTCGTCTATCGCAGCACGAACGAGGTCCATGTCAATATCGGCGGCTGCCTTAATCAAGGATGCCTTGAGTGACTCCAAATCAGGATGAGGCTTTGAGCAGGCCTTTTCCGCCAAGTGTTGCCATATCTTGTAATCTAACGGACTCAAATCTGGACTGGAGGAGGGCCAGTCTTCGTGCCGGATGAAGTCGATTTCACGCGCCACCAGCCAGTCTTGTGTGCTTTTCGCAGAATCTTGTTGTAATACCCAGTGCCTGTTATTAAACATGGTATGAGAAACAGGTTCCACAAGGTTCTTGAGGACTGTATTTTGATACACAACTGCATTCGTTTTTACGCCTTTCTCACAAAAATGTACCTCAGTTAAGCCCCAATAAGAGACTCCCAACCAAACCATGTGTGCCGGGCACGTACGCCCGCCACAGATATGCGGAAATATCTATTTCCACGTAATGTTAAGATAAGTTGACGACCGTCACAGATAAGGTATATTTATATTCATCACGTAGTTTTGTAGTAAGTTGTATATAAGCGTATAGTATTCCCTATAATAAAGTAGTCTAGTCTAGTCTGGTATTTGCGCGCATCTCAAGCCTTTTACTTTACTCCCGAAGATGTGGCTCTCCTTATAATTGCCTCTGGCAAAGTGGTGACCCGACTTTTGAACATCAGCAACCTTCGGTAATAGCAGCATGGACCCAGCCGCGAAGAAAACTCCGTGTGCTGCCACCTTAGAAGTGCAAGCAAGAAGCACTTCGTCCAAGATCGCCGAGCCCCGACTTCGGCAACCAAGACGACATCAAGCAAGCCATGACCGGACCAGATTTGAAAACGGACCAGAAGCCAAATAATTTCAACTGAAGATTTCCCGCATCGAACTCAAGATACCGCAAGAATAATGAACCGATAGTCAGCCGACTGCTGATTTATCAAAATGGAGCTCGCACCAGCAGAAACGAACGCGTCGGCAAATTCATTCACAGCAAGCAGCTTTTTCAAGTTCAAGACATAGGAAGCCGTTCCAGCCCCCAGAAGAGTATTGAAACATCATCGATATACCTAATTCAACGAATATTGAAATCATCCAGGAAGAACATCGCACGAAGAATAATCAAATCACTGAAGAGAGAAAGAGATATATATATATATATATATAAACGATTGGTGTACAAGATGTGCCCTATGTTGCCAAATCCCAAGGTTTTTAGGCACACAAATTTCATCAATCGACAACTTAATATTCACTCAAGAGTGAAGAGCACGCACGTACATATGACGTACGAGATCATTGACTGCCTACAGCCATGGTTACAGACTTAATGCTGACGCTTATTCAGCACAATTATCCTTGTGTAGGTACGGTCGCAATTATAAACAAACAGTGATTACAACTTCAACGACGTGCGATGCAAATTGACTCATCGATTCCTGAAAACATGGGCGGCTGCAGCATCAGACGACTCTCCTGCGGATCTTTTCCAGTTATAGGTTAGGTTAGTTTACTAACCGCGAAGCACCATTTCCCTAGTGTTTTTCTGTTTTCCAGTTTTTAGTTTATTTTATGTAGTGTGCGGCCAGATATAAGACTTGCCTGCAGGTAAATATTAAGTAATTCTTTAAACTTACGTAGAATTCACATAACCGTAGTTCCTTTATTTTTTTAATTCGTGTAAGATTTACCTTTTAAGTTGAAGTATGCGCTATTACTATCTAGTTTTATTTAACAATGACTTTCCTTACAAAAATAGATTAAGTTAAAGTATGCACAATTAAGATCTGGTTTTATGTTTATTAAAATACTACTAGTTATTATTGCAGTTGATATAAGTTTGTTATATATCTAACTTAGATTTTTTTCCATTGTTATAAGTACATTCATTTATTTTTTTCCCTAAAGGGGGGAGTATCTGTGCCGGCACGTACGCCCGCCACAGATATGCGGAAATATCTATTTCCACGTAATGTTAAGATAAGTTGACGACCGTCACAGATAAGGTATATTTATATTCATCACGTAGATTTATAGTAAGTTGTATATAAGCGTATAGTATTCCCTATAATAAAGTAGTCTAGTCTAGTCTGGTATTTGCGTGCATCTCAAGCCTTTTACTTTACTCCCGAAGATGTCGCTCTCCTCATGGCAAACCATGAGCGAGGATGGAAAATGACCTCGTTGGCAACATAGCGCGGCATCTCTTCAGTCTCAGGTCCATTAAACGAGCGTCCAAACGATGTCCTGTTTTTCTTCGATATGCCCTAAGCCCTAAGTCTTCATTTAACACCCTTTTCACCGTGGTCCTGCTTAACCCCATCTGAAGGGCCAACAGTTTCTGCTCACGTATGGGGTTTCTTTGAATTCGCGCCTTTACAGCTTTTATCACTGCTGGAGTCCTAACAGAGCGAGGGCGACCACTTCTTGACCTGTCATCTACACTAGAGTCTTCATTGTATCGGTTTATGGTACGATAAACGAATCTTTTGGTTATATTCAAATTTTTCAGTAAGTCGAAAATCTGAATTGGCGCGTAACCGCAACGATGCAACGCAATAACTGCGACACGGTCTTCTTTAAGTGTCCACTCCATATTTAAAAATGAGGAAAATTCTAAAAAGTACACATTTTTATTTTCATGAAAAATTCGAAATTCGAATTCAATAAACTTTTTTGTGGCCAGCGTTCTAAATTCAAAAGTTTTTATTGTGTGACAGAACTTATGACCTGACTGTGTATATTATGTACAGTAGAACTCCAATTATCCGAACTCCGACTATCCGAATCGCCGATTATCCGAATCACAAAAAATTGTTCAAAAAAAGTCTAAGTGCGCTATTATTCTTCCCCCCGCGAAGCCAGTGTTTGTCTTGACTTGACTTGTCTTAACTTGCCGTTGTGCCTACACTGACTTCCCCCCGCGTGTGTAGGCACAACGGCAAGTTAAGAAAAGTTCCGGCGCATTGCAGTCACGGCGCACCTGTCATTGTTTGTTTTGATTAGCCAGTGTGCTATTGACCTTGCTCGAGGACGCTACTCTTTCGCTACGGCTTACTTTTGTTTGTGCGTGTACAATACTGTATTGTTTTTATACCATGGCTTCGAAAAGAAAACGTGTTGTGCTATCGTTAGCGGACAAACTGAAAATTATAGAGCAACTCGATAAAGGTGTAACGGGTAAGAAGTTGTCTGAGATTTATGGTGTTGGACATTACATTGACGGAGATGTTTAAAAAACAATGATTTTTATTTCTAAACTTGTACATAAGTACATTTTATTTATATTTAAAACATGTGAAAATTTCATGTTTCTTTCATTTAATTCAATAAAAAAATAGTGCAATATCAAAACGTAGCTTTTATTCTCTCCAATTTTTTTTTTAAAATCCGATTATCCGAATATTTGATTATCCGAATGGGTCCCGGTCCCCATTAATTCGGATAATTGGAGTTCTACTGTAATAATAATTAGGCACCTACTTAATGTTATATTATGCTTGCTTGATTATGTTGTTTTATTGCTCCCGAGGTTATTAAGAATAATTATATTGTTACGAGCGTGGGGTTCGTATTTGATAGAAAAACACGAATTAATCCACTAAATAAAACACTCACTTTATTACCCAAATAACGCACTTACAATTCACACGAACTGTACTTAAAATCCACTAATTAAAACACACACACTATTTCACTAATTATGCACTCACTATTCACACGAAGAGTCTTTCTCTCCGATTATCCTTGTACTAGCACTCGATCGCAGTTAAAATGTAACTAACTCGCGCCGGCCGTCGGCGCCTATTATATCCCGCGGAGCCGCTCTGGACACATTGTCCACACATATCGCGAATATTCTAGTAAGGACCAGCGTGCGGGCCGAGAACATTCGAGACCATATATGTCTCTCTCTAATGGTGCACTCTCTCTGTCACTCCCTTCTCGAATGTCCCGAGTATAGCTATCTCTTTCTAGTAGTGCTATCTCTGTCACACACTTCTCGAATGTTCCGAGTATAGCTATCTCTTTCTAGTAGTGCTATCTCTGTCACTCCTACCGGATATTTCGCCATATAACGATTTGTGCTTCAGAGTAGAGGCCCATAAGGGGTCCTGAAAACGCCTGAAAACGGGTTTTCAGGTTATGGCGTCATCTGATAGAGGGTGCCCTGAAACGGACTGAAAACATGTTTCAGGCGCCTGAAAACGACGGCAACTTGGGTGAAATTTCGATCTTTAGATATGTGATAGAGTAACTTCTGAAACGGCCTGAAATGACTTTTCAGCCTGCTGAAAACGCCTCTAAAGCACTGAAATTGACGTTCAAAGTTTTTGACCTAACCTACCGGCGTAACAATATGATAAAAACTGACATTTTGGTCAGTGAACTTTTTCTTGTCTTTTCGTATTAACAAATATTACGAGTCATTCTTCTAATTAGTCAAATTATAAGTACTTAATAATAAGTCAAATAAATATTAAATAAAAGTATTGATCACAATAGAAATTCAAATATTTTTATTGAGAAAATATTGATGATCCAGTAGACGCAGGGGCAACTTATATTTCTTGCGTAATCATTTTTTGTTCCAATAAACTAAAACTGTGTCTCGGTTAAAATTACATCTACATATCACAGCTGAATATTCAATTGCTTAATTATGGTATTTTAAATTTGTAGAAAAATAATTATTGTCGATTTTCCTGACAAAAACAAGTTGATTAGCGTTGTAACTGAGATTGTATTTTAATAGATTTTTCTTTTCATTAAAAATAGCTGGGGTGGAGTAAGGAAGTCTCACTACCCTGAGGTGCATTCCGTACCTGCTCGTACTAAAGAATGTCAAATAAAAGAAGTGAAACTTTTTTTATCATAATTATTTCTAAATAATCTTGGTTCTATTTATTATGCAGGTCTGAGATCCCGGGACTTAGTGGCGATGATAGCGACATAACAAGACCTTTTGCGGAGCGCATGCAAGGGCCAAGCTCCTGTTAGAAGCTCCGTGCTAAGTCGCATGGCGGATAGCTTCAAATAGGAGCTTAACGTTCACACCTGCGCACTCCATGGGGTTGTTAGGGGTTCGTGTGGCTTCCTCTGGCATGGCCACAACATACTATACAGAAATTCAGTCCCTTATTTGTCATGAACACAGGAAAGCTTCCTCTGGCAGGGCCACCATTAACACGTTATATATTTTAAACGGCGGTAAGACAAATTCTGGTTTTTGGGGACAAAAGAACAATTAGGGACTAAATGTCTGTGTAGTCAGAATTCCAATGTTGTGGCCATGCCAGAGGAAGCCACACTGGAGGTTTCATCATTCATAGAGATGTCTTTATCACAGGGGAACCTTATCCCCAAGTTTAAGGTGTATTGCCACTTCGACAATGTTTCTTGTCACTTCGTCTCCCCGAACCTTAGACGTAAATACAACTGCACCGAATGTAGGAACAGAGACACATTGACGAAGTGGCAATACACCTTAAACACAGGGACAATGTACCTTTGTGATAGGAACGTATCAAGTCAGACGTAAGGACAAAGGCGCAACTGCACCAAACCAAAGACAAAGGAACATTGTCAAAGTGGCAATATAGCTTAAACATGGAAATAGTGCACCTTTGCGATAGGGACATATTACCTAAGCCGTAAGAACAACTGCATTAAACGTAAAGACAGAGGAACATTGTCGATGTGGCAATTCAACTTAAACATATGGGACAATGTACCTTTGTGATAGGAACAGATCATATTGGACGGAAGGACAAAGGCACAACTGCACCGAACCAAAGACCCAACGTAGGGGCACAGGAACATTGTCGAAGTGGCGATACCCCTTAAACACAGGGACAATGTACCTTTGTGGTAGGAACGTATCGAGTCGGAAGTAAGGGCAAAGGCACAACTGCACCAACCAAAGACAAAACGTAGGGGCTGAGGAACATTATGGAAATGGCAATCCTTTGCCCATTATATTGCTTTCTCATGTCAGCAATGTCTGTAAAAGTTAGCACTAAGAGGTGACAATATCCGCGAATTTTCGTCCTTAAGACGGCTCCCATTTGTTAAGGGTATTTTGTCACTCCGTTTAGATTTTTTTTGAGTGTATATGTCACCGTGAGATAGTCAAAACTATTAGTTTATAATCTAACGTTATTTTTCTCGTTAGTTTACAAACGATCGATATATTGTTAACTGTACCGTACTGCTAACGATATGACGCGTTAGTTTATAATAAAAGCGTCAAATTGTGAACTGGATTAAACTTGAATTGCAAACGAAATACTAGGGTAGCTTAGGTAGAGACTAGAGGGGGCAAGCGCAGCGAAGCCCCTGAATAGTAATCGTGTTAGGTTGACATGTAACAAAAAAAGAAACGTAAATTTTAAACCCTGTTGGTCTGGTTTACTATTTGTCGACTGTTCACAAACTAACGTGTTAGTTTATAAACTAACGGTTTTTTACAATCTAACGGTGACAAATACACCATTAAATCTTTAGAGTAAAGGGCTTATTCTTGTAGAAAATGGTCTCTGTAAATAGGTCTATATTTTTCTATATATCTAGTAAAACTTACTCTCGTTTAGTAAAATATTTTTGAGATAACAATTGTCTTTATTGAAAAAAATGTTTAAATGTGGAAAGGAGTACTTTTAAAGTACCTATTTGTATATCGGTTAAACTTATCTTTAATTAAAGAACAAATGTTTGTACGGTTAATTAGTTATACCATGTTATACTAAATAATACTTAATGTTTATCAATAATGTTTCACTACAAAGTACCTATATACTTATGTATCTTACCTTATGTATATTGTAATAGAACCTGTTTCGAGGAGCTTCTGGATGCTTTATTAATGATGTCTAGATAATTATTATTGATTGTTTTAATGTTTATCGTCCCTCGTCTGCTGTCATTGTTGATATCGAATACTTTTTATTGCGTTTATTTTTTTACAACATTAAAGTCAAAGTCAAAGTACTTTATTACTGTAGATATTTACATATACTTAGCAAACGTCAATTTTGCCTCTTCTCTTAATTGGACCACTGTGGGAGAAGAGGGCATAGAAAGTCCCACTGATTGATTTTTAGATCTCTTTTAAAAATAGGTTGTGCTTAACTATTACAAATATGAATTTTTTTATTATTATGATTAATAAGCAGGAATAAATAATTAGAAAATTATTAACAGCAAGGCCTGTGTTGAGCTAGATTAACCCCATATAGTCCTGTCATTTAAGTAATCTTGAACATTGTAATATCCTTTTTTTGACAAAGTCGCTTTAACATGCTTTTTAAATTGCTCAAATGGCAATTTCAAAATCTCCAGAGGTATTTTATTATAGTAGAGAATACACTGACCCTTGAAAGAATTGCTAACCTTCGCGAGTCTAAATCGGGGCGCACACAGTCTGTGATTATTTCTTAGGTTAACATTACAGCTATCGCTAATTTTGTAAAATGACAGTTACTCGTGATTGGTGGATTGTATGCGACATTTATTTTTGGTTGATGAAGCTCGGTCAATAGAAAACTTTCTTCCATTTTGCATCGGAACATCGATCCATGGCATGCAGGCGTAGAGAAAGTAAGTTTTATCCTTTGAGTAATAATGTATAAATACTAGAGACGCTAGCTCGAACAAAATATGAGCCTGGCCTCTTGAAGAGAGGGGTACGCGCGGGGCGAGAGCGGGCGTGTCAGTTGTCATAGATGGAAAATCTTTGCGCTCAGATGCGACATGCCGTAATTCTGTATGGAGACGTACTGAATGATGTATATGTTACCGGCCAAACCCGATTTTAGGACAAACTAGTTTTGGGTAGGATAAACTAGTTTGCGCAGCTTGTATCACGGCAAAACATTGCGGTAGCTTTTCGTGTTAGGTTGAACATGTAATAACAACAAAAAATACTTAAAACATAAACTTAAGTACACATAAACTAGTTTATCCTAGGCAAAACTAGTTTGTCCTGAAATCGGGTATGGCCGGTAATATATATACTAAATAAAATTCAAAAGCCACTCATCAGTACCTACTACAATTTCATCTGTGTTCGTGTCATGACATGCTTTCTTGTATTTCTGCGCAAGGGTCTACCTCTGCTATGAAATTAATCCTCAACATCTTGGGCTTGCTGGAAGAAATCTCTTGTTAGAAATAAGCTTGCCTTTGTAAATGTCTACCATAAGTTTGTAATGTGAATTTTATTGTGCAATAAAAATATACGACAAGCATAACACGTTGGTATTCGGAAATGTCACATCTGCATGTCAAAATCTTGTTACTCTTTGATTTTCAAAGAGAAAACATGTCGCTTTGTTGATTTTTGTAATTCACAAAATATTATTGAATATGCGTATTTACTGATAGTACTTACGTATGAAAAGGCTTGGCTTTTTTGTATCTTAACTGTGTAGTTTTTACAGTACCTCAGAACACACGACGGCATTATTTAGTTGCTTACTCTCGCAATCGAACACGTCACGGCTCGGCAAGCGCTTGGCACCGACTAAATTGGGGATGAGTGAGTCAGCTCTACTTATAGCTGCAAGAAAGTAAGTTTGCGGCGCCTAATCTAGTATTTATACATTATAACTCAAAGGTTTTATCTCAAAATATCCCTATAATCACAAGGTTTACTACTTGAAAACTAAGTGAATATTGAAGCCAAGACGTTATAAAATATTTGTGTTCTGTTATTTTGGCTGATTTGTACATTATTATTATTATTATTATTTATTATTATTTCACTAGATTTCTCTCTCCGTTTATTTATTTGTTCTCGGGTGAGAACATCGGACCAGTGTTCCAATACTAGCATGTAAAGTTATGTTCTCATAGCAGTACAGTGGGTATTAATTTTACTTACTTGTTTCAGCGTTGCAAGATATGGAAATCGAAGATTTGATAAACAATTCAGAAATAGATGATTTTACACCTTCCGATAAAGATTTCGACGACCCGCCATATGTTTTGCGACCTGAAGTTGTAGCTTCTTGCTCAGGCAAAACAGATTATGAACGCCAAGAAAGCGTTTCTTGGCCTTCAAGCCGTGGATGAGTTAACCGCTGTGGAAGAAGAACCAGAGCAATTTCTCGTAACGCCAGAACCCGAGCGTTTTGTGTAGCTAACCCAAATGGAGTCATCTGTGATTCAAAGTGTACTGAGATCAAAGTGTACCTACCTTTCCTTAAAGAGCTTTGACTTTTGACTTTGTCGGCTAGTCTGATTCCCGGGCATATCCTTCGACAGGTATTTTACCAGCGTAAGACTACTTGAATAACTGCTTGAAAGAGGAATAGATTGATATGGGACATTGGCGTAAAATAGATTACCTGCTGCAGCAATTCGACCCACTCTGATGGATGACCGTGAACTCAAAGCAAACGGAAGAGCTAGTTCGCAGGTTTTGGTAAAAGAAGACAAAAAACAATGCTTTGACGAAGGCAAAAGTGAGCTAAGATATGTTGACGTTCGTAAGCCCAGGATATTCGAAATTATAACGGGAATGTGGGCGGAGTCAATTTTGCCGACAGAATGATTTCAGTATGTCCCTATAGGCATTGCACCATAAAATGGACGCAACGAATGTTTTCGCATTTGGTTGACATGGCAATTTCCAACTCGTGGTTACAGTACAAAAATGACCAATTAAGGACTGAACATAGGCCAATGGCATTGAGAATTAGAAAAAGAAAACAAATACCCGTCGCATCGCGTCGAAGCAGACTGACGCATGCTCCCGCGCAGAGCCCCGCGGGGCAGCCCGAGCTCCGAGACCGAGAAAATTATAGAAAATATTTGTACAGTTTGTACATAATTAATAACGACCTACTTTTAATTTGTTAGCGTTGCACTTAGCATGACGTTATTACCTATACAAAAACAAGTAGTAGCAATACGATATTGATCGGGTTAACATCTACCAAGAAAGACTTGCCTAATTTATCTGTATTTCGTGTTATTAAGTGACAATATAGTGCTTTACTGAACTTTGGTAATCTTTCTCTAACTAATTACAACAACTACAAGAACCCATCATAGCTACCAGAGCTTAAACATAACTTCCTATAACATCTTCAAGACGTGCGGCCACTACACCGTACATCTTTATGGTCCTTCGAGCATCGAGAAGCAAGTGCCACAAACTAAGTGACTCTTTGTTCCTTCTATTCCTCACTGATAACGGATCGGTTCTTTCGGCCTCCACCAGCGGAATCACCGAATTGAATTGAGAAGTCGTAAACATCGGTGCAGGGACGGAGGGGATTGAGATTCACGGCCGTGATCACTTGCATCCATTATCCAGCGAGCTCTGAACTGAAACTACTTACTTCAATCAATAACAACTTTACCTTTTTGCGTTACTGTGAACTGCAGGACGTGAAAGTGAACAAACAATAACAACTTTACCTTTTCGCGTTACTGTGAACTGCAGGACGGGAAAGGAGGACAACTAAACTTCGCCGAATCCCTGAGCGTTCAAACTTGAGGAACATCATGGAACATCTAACTTTACAACTAGAACTTTTTAACAAATTCAAACAAGGATGCATTAATTATGGGAAGGACGGCTCATCAAGGAAGACTAAGGACTACCTATCGAATACGCTCTCCAAATTCGACGACTACTGGCAGGAGTTTGCAGAAAGGCATGGAACAATTGAGGCCACGGTTCCTGAAAAGAACATCAACTTACCAATACTTTACCGATGACGTCTATGCTATGACTAAGAAAATGTATGAAAAAACGAAAGATGACATTTTGAAGAAAATGCAAGCTCTTCAAGGGTTAAAACCAACCCCTACCGACTACAACATCAACTTTGATTTGGCGGGGATCCCAGAGGCTAATGAAAACAACATCATCTTACTTATGTTCAAGCAATAAATTAACATCAAAGCGCTTGATCGCGCCATGGCGAAAATCGATTTTCAGTCCATCACTGAAAAATGGGAACTGGAAGATTGTTTAGCCATCTTAAAGTCGAAATGAACTGTCTTTTCCTGAAAGGCGAACAGGATTATAAACAATTACGCAAACAACTAAAAAACAAACTACATTCAACAATGCACCATCAGCACTCTGCGCCGCGAGTCGACATACCGGAATTTAAAGGAGACTACAGACAGTGGATTTTTTTCAAAGATCTATTTACGGAAACAATCCACAACAACCCCACTATAAACAAGGCGCAAAAGATGCAGCATTTAAAGACGAAACTTCATGGTGAAGCTGAGAGGATTGTTCAACACCTATCGATCAGCGCGGATAACTACGATTCATGCTGGGCACTTTTAGTGCAAAGATACGACAATCGTCATCTGCAATTTGTGACCTTCATGAACACCATAATGCATTTGCCCAACATACAACAACGCGACGCGTTCAACTTAAAAATGATGCATGACGTGATAAACGAAGCTTTCAACGGTTTCGTAAATATCGGCCTAGACGTACAAACATGGGACCCCATCATTGTGTATTTGATGTCGCAAAAACTGGACGCAACTTCCTATGAGGACTATGTGAAGACTCGGGTTGATCAACGAGCGATTCCGAAATTTGAAGAATTTTTTAAATATTGGAGGGAGCATTTCTCGCCTTTGAAGCAAAGAAAAGCACAAGAAAAGAAAACTCAACGAAGCCCTTCTCCACTCCGTCGAATAAACAAACTCAAGAAAAAATACATTTTGACTACAAACCAACATTTAACAAAATCTGTCATACAACTTATGGACAATGTCCTTTATGCAACGAAAATCATGTTTTGATGCAATGTCCGAAGTTCGTCGACATGGATACAGCGAAAAGAAACGGCACAATTGCGAAACTTCGTTTATGCAAAAACTGTCTTTTTAGCCACGGCTCGGACGCTTGCAAATCAGCGAAAACATGCAAAGAGTGCAATTTGAAACATCATACGATGCTTCATTACGCAAAGAAAACAACTGCAAACATAAACATCTCAACTCAGCAATCTTCCAATTCGGGTCAAGCAAATACTTCAAATCACGCACCAACTAACGATAAAGATTTTTTATTAACAACAGTTCAATTGAATATTAAATCTATTGACGGAACTTACCAAAATCTTCGCGGACTTCTGGATCAAGGAGCACAAGTAAACCTGAGCTCGGAAAGGGCGGCCCATCTTCTAAAACTACCCCGAAAGAAATGTAATGCTAGCGTCAATGGAATGGGATCATCTTCAGTGGAATGCAAAGGAAGTCTTCAAATAAACTGTAAATCAATTAACTCGGATTACACGTTTGAAACTCAAGCGCTGATTATGAAAAAAGTAACTAACAACTTACCAAACGTGTCATTCCCCAAGGCTAACTGGCCTCATTTAAGCAACTTAAAACAACGACGGCTTACTGAAAGGCAATCAATCAGCCCCTATTGCACAACAAACGCAATTGGGGTGGATATTATGTGGCAGCATAACTAAATCATACTGCTGTAATGTAACTTTGATTGACCTACAAGAACTAACACGCTTTTGGGAAACCGAAGACATCTCCCAGCAGCAACCGGATACGCCAAGGGAAGAGCAATGTGAAGACCTTTACAAGAAGACTGTTCAGCGTAATTCTCAAGGACAATACATTGTTCAGATGCCCTTATGTTCGGATTTTGAGAGAAAACTTGGCAATTCAAAAAACATAGCCATCTCGCAATTTCTTCAACTTGAAAAGAGACTGGAGAGAAAACAACAACTAGCGACCATGTATCGAGATTTCATGAAAGAATACGAAGATTTAGGTCACATGGCGCCATCACAGACCACAACATCAGCTCTTCAGTGTTTTCTCCCACATCATGGAGTGTTGAGAGAAAGTTCAACTACAACCAAACTTCGAACAGTGTTTAACGCATCTCAGAAGACATCTAGCGGCTACAGCCTCAACAGCCTGCTAGAGAAGGGTCCGAACCTATAAAAAGACATTCAAGCATTGATTTTGAAGTGGAGAACTTACCGCTATGCCTTCACAGCGGACATTGAAAAAATGTACCGTTGCCTCTGGATTCAGGAAGAACAACGAGACCTGACGAAAATCATCTGGAGAGCCTCACCAACAGAAAACATGTAAGAATACAAATTACAAACTTTAACCTACGGTACTAAGTGTGCTCCATGGCTGGCGATGAGAACTTTGAAACAATTAGCTAGTGATGATGGAGACAAGGTACCATATCCAGGTGCAGCAGTGACCTCGACTCAAGAGTTCTACATGGACGACCTAATCAGCGGTCATTCGTCTCTGGAAGAAGCTAAAAAGCTACAAAATCACTCATCTTGTTGCTACAAAGAGGCGGCATGAACCTAAGAAAGTGGAGCGGAAATCACCCTGCTCTGCTAGAGGAACTAACTGAAGAGCAAATTTCGACAAAAAACAACTTTGAATTTAAATACGAAGAATCCCAGAAAACCCTTGGTCTAACCTGGAACCCGGAAGCGGATCCAATCAAGTTTAACTGGCCACTCCAACAAACCTCAAAACTAACAAAACGAACACTCCTATCAGAGATTTCCAAACTTTATGACCCTTTGGGCTGGCTATCTCCCGTTACACTAACTGCCAAGCTTATCTTTCAAAAACTATGGATAAGTAACCTGAGATGGGATGAAGAGCTACCAATGGAGGTTAAATCAGAATGGCTTAAACAGAAAGGTGAAATACCAATCATTCCTGATTAATTTCCACGCCTACCGAACGGCGTGGAATCCGAAGGGGGTGTGCTTTTGCCAGCACGTGAGAGAAAAGAAGTGAATGAATTTTTACTGACCTTGTCACCGTAGACAGGAGATTGAAGGCTCGATTCGAGACAGGAATGCGGGAGAGGAGACAGTTTCGGGATAGGAGATGGAACCGAACCAGTATCGTCGCTGCCGACGCTGTCGCCGGCGTGCTGCACTGCCGTCACGTGGAGTCGCCGCTACCGATACGACGTTGTCCAATCTACACGGATCACTTGACCGCTGACGCGAATCTACTTATTTCCCGACGATGTGGTAGATTTACACTCCGACCAGGCCCGACGCCTGTGTGATACGATTGTTACACCGAATTACAATCAATGGCCCGAAGCCTGAGCAGACATGTTTGTTCTCACCGACGAGACAAGACAAAGATAACCTCCAATTTTACATCTCGTTCCGGTACGAGCGACATCTGCGGTCCGTTTCCGCTTAGTGATGTGCCGATTACTCGCGATCGATTCGCGCAACAAAAAACCGGTGCGTTTCCGAAGCATAAATATTAAACAGTCACCCGCCCGGACAGGCCCGAACCTGTCCCTAATCAATAGGAAGGCGAGAAAGTGTTGCGACCGCTCTCTTGAGGACCGAGTCCCCCACCTTGACTTCTGCTGATCGAGGCGTGCCATCCCAACCCGTGTACAAATTGACGATCCGTCCTCGTCTCCATCTCAATGATGGCAGGTTCGCATCCTTAATCAGCACCAAATCACCGACTTGAGGGGGGCTCGTCCGGTCAGTCCACTTAAGGCGCTGCTGCAAGATGTGCAAGTACTCAAGGGACCACCGTTTCCAAAAATCTTGAGCCATCTGCTGTAACGTCTGCCACCTAGTTAACCTACTTAACTTAACATCACCGAATGGGTATTCTGGCAGGGCGTTAAGGGGCTGACCTATCAGGAAGTGACCCGGCGTCAACGCTTCCAAATCATTTGGATCCGAACTGAGCGGGCACAACGGACGCGAGTTCAGTGTCATTTCAATTTTACAGAACAGCGTCGCAAGCTCTTCCAAGCGTAGAGAGGTCTCACCGATGATCCTCGTCAGGTGCGACTTATCCGATTTAACCGCAGCCTCAAAAATTCCTCCCCAATGAGGACATCCCGGCGGACTGAAAACCCATTCAATCCCACGTCGGGAGCAAGCCGTACCGATGGCGTCCTGGTTACCGTTCACGAATTGAGTGACCTCCTGCAGATATCGCCTGGCTCCGACAAAATTTGTGCCGTTGTCCGAACGGATTAATGTCGGGAGGCCCTTTCGTGAGACGAACCGATCTAGACATGCGATAAATGCCTCTGTAGTGAGGTCACTGACCACCTCCAAGTGGACTGCCTTCGTGGCCAAGCACACGAAGACGCACAGGTATGCCTTCACTAATCTGGCGTTCCGTAGCTGTGAAGACTTGACCATGAATGGTCCCGCGAAATCCGTTCCGACACCCGCAAAGGGCCGGATTTCATTAACCCTATCCGAGGGCAAATCGCCCATCTGGGGCTGCATCGTAGCCGCCTTGGCCCGATAACAAGGCAGGCACCGAAATACGACGCTACGCACTAAGCGTCTTCCCGATAGAATCCAGAACTCGCGCTGGAGAAACGCCATCAAGGCGTGGCATCCGATATGCCCATTCCGAATGTGTCGATCCTGTATCAACAGTTCGACCAACTTCCCTTTCCTAGGGAGTAACAGCGGGTGGCGAGCCGCATAAGGCAGGTTGGCATTCCGCAGCCGACCTCCTACCCTCAACAATCCTTGAGGGTCAATGAACGGGTTAAGCCGAGCCACAGCTCCCTTCAGTCTCAGAATGTCCAATTCGGACTTAAAGTGCACCGTCTGCACGTTCCGTACCAATGCGAACAACGCATGGTTCCGTTCCCGTGGTGTCAGGACCTGTGTCCGCACTCGTTGCGCCTCAGAATTCCGACAATTCCGCGCAAATCGGCAGATCCAGGCGGTCACATTGACCAGCTTGTCGAGAGAGCTGTACCGTTCCAGCAGGCTGAACTCCTCTTCCGGCTCTGGTTGCGTCGTACAGACACCGACTGTCAAGGCGCCGTTCGCCGTGGTAACGCGTGGACTCATTGGCCAATCCGATTCGGCTTGAGTCAACCATTTTGGACCCCACCACAAGGGATGTCCAACTAACTCCGGAGCGTGACACAATCGACCTGACCGAAGGCGACCAGTATTGTTCCGATAAAACTGTTCACACTCTTCTCCAACCGGGTCCAACCGGCGGACCGTAGGTGGTTCCTCCACCTCCCAAAACTTCTGTATCACCTCCGAGAGTACAGAACCGAATAAGGGACTACGAGTCGCTAGGCGTGGGGCAGCCGGCATGACCGGACCCATTACCGCATGGCCCAGTCTGGTGTTGACCGAAACCAGACCAGTCGCCTGCAACACGTGGACACCTGGCACTAACAGGTATCCCAAGGCATCGACACCCAATAAAATGTCTACTGGGCCCGGAATATCGAACTCCGGGTCAGCCAGTGACAACCCAGCGACCAACTGTCGCACCGAGGGCGACAACCGTACGTGAGGGTGTGAGCCCATCACATTAGGCATGACTAATGCCGTGACCGTCAGATTCACCGATGAATCCACCCGTGACGAGAGAGTAATCCGACATACTCCCTTAACGGAACCGACTTCCGTGTTCCCAATTCCCCGAATGGAATGAGGATACTCCCTTACCGAAATGCCCAACCGTCTTACAAGGTTGCACGAGACTAAGCACCCCTGGGCCCCCGAGTCCAATAGTGCTCGTGCCACACATGATTTGCCGTCCGAACTCCACGCTATCACCCAGGCGGTGGGGAGCATGACCGTCTGTGGAGTGGCGGCACCCTGTAAGTGGGCGGCGTGTCCCTAGCGGGAACCTCCGCGGGATCCGAACCCGCTGGGACCCCCGTCGGTCTGGTAACTCGGCTGCTGATATGCCACCGGTGGCATATCAGACCGCATGTACATCAGGGGGTCCCAACCCGCATAATAGGCCCCTCGCTCTCCCGGTACCCGACCATAACGGACTGTGAACGGTGTGCCCGGTGGCCACCGTGGATGGAGGGGGGAGAGCGGATCCAACCTGGGGCGCTCTAGGAATGGGGGCGACATCCGACTGTTCGCCTGCCTGTTCGCCTCCCAGAGCGACGGGCAGGGTGGCGCAGAAGGTGGTGGGCTCCCAGCCTTCGCGCTACTCATAGGTGCCATCTGACACCCGCCCGTAACACGCGGTGAGCCAGCGGCCCGACGTCCTCGCTGACCCTGGATAGCGGCGACCGAACCCCGGCTATCCCGCCTGTTACCCCCCGCGCTGCCCCCTTCCCCTCGGGGGGGGTCCCGTCCGCGGGTACCCCAGTCACCCCGTTGGTGACTCCCGTTGCCCGGAGGGGGACTGGGTCCGGCCCTGGTTGGGCCCTGTGACCGACCAACCTGAGTCCGGCCCTGGTGACCGTCCGAAGGGCCTGACCGGTTCAGGCACAACACGATGTGGTGCTTGCCACCGCAGCACTCACAGGGGGACGCCCGTGAGCACTCGCTCAGCGGGTGCGGCCCCAAACAACCGAAACACAATCGGTGGCGGAAGACCACCTTCCTGCGGGCAGCCACCCCGAGCGCCTTAAAGTTGGCGCAACTGGTCACTTCATGACCGGCACTGTCGCAGTGCACACAGCCGTCACCCGACGGCGCGGCACTCAAAACGCCAAATTGTTTTGACCGCCCACCCCCCCGTGGGGGTGGGGGGCGCGGCTCCTCCCGCATCCGCGCGGGTTGGCGCTGCACACTGGCCTCCGAATCCATGGTATCGCATCGCCTGCATTCACCCTCCAAGAAATCCGTTAATTGGACGAGCGTGGGCAGTTCCGAGCTACTGCCCCCATGCAGCTGTTCAAACCGACTTTGAACAGCTGCAGGCAACCGTGACAAAACCATATATAACACGATATATGACCATTGGTCTACCGGCAGACCAAGGTTCTGAAGGGCCTTAGTGGCCACCAGCACAGGGTTGAGCACCTGTACCCGGATGTCAACATCCCGGGTTACTCTTGGGATGCTGAACAGCTTCCCCAGCTGCGCATCAACCAACCGCCGTTTGTGTTGGTAGCGGTCAAACAATATGACCCGGGCAATCTCATAATTGCCCGCCGTAACCGTTAGGTGACCGACCAACTCCTTCGGTTCACCCCGCAGTGCCATCAATAGTTGGGCCAACTTGTAGGCGTTGTCAAGGTCGTCCCGACCGTGGACCAGACTATCGAATAAATTGATGAATGCCGGCCACTCATCAATTGCCCCACCGAAGGCCGGAATCTCCAGGTGTGGCAGCCGTCCAACCACACCCTTAGGGGGCGGGTCTCCGCTACCCTCCCCGCGGTCATCCCGACGCGACCGCTTAATTTTTTCGGCGCGACGCTCGATGTCGCCCAAGCACTCCATCGCTTGGTCAGCATCCGCGCAGAGCTGCTTCACTGCAGCCACCGAGGCCTCATCCGTAAGCCCGAGGGTTTCAGCCTCCGCAGCCAGCCGACACACCTTACCGACGCGTGTCATTGCGTCCTCCACACGCTTGAGCAGGACATCGTCCATGTCAGGTCGCTCCCCATACTTGTGAGTATGGGCGAGCCATCTCATCTCCTCACGGACGCCATACCGCAGTACCGTCAAGGGTGAAGGTGCCATGGTTACCAATTCAATTGTTTCTGGTCCTATGCTTCACTACCGAACTAAGCACAGCCAGAGACCAGCACTTTCCCGTCAGCGCTTTGCACAGACATTAAAACTAAGTTGTAAAAACCAAGGCAACCACTAAACAATTAAATCCTAAACAATATTTAATATGGTCGCCCTGTGGACATACACCTTATAATATACACTCTAAATCAATTAGAGAATGCCACCATAAAACACAATACAAAAATAACCCACAAAACTTGATTATGAAAACAATACAAAATAATAAGTGGCTTCTAGAAGTGGCCCTCCGATATGAACCACACTTCCCTTGAGGTCAGCAAAATCAGCGTAATACCCCTTAAATAGCCCGACCCTGCTGTGTAAACCGAAATAACACTGTAGGACTATAGAACCCGACGTTCTACCGCAAGTAATACAATCTAGGCTTCGCAGAATGACTGTTCAATCTTTTATGCGCACAAACAGTAGTTTCCGACTACAAATTTATTATTGACTAAATTGACACTTATACTTTCACTAACCGAAATGAACTTTAATTGTGGTACCGACCACAGACTCATTGTCAAACAGATTGCCGGCCAATCTGAGATATTCTTTTCTCCCAACTACAATGTGGCAACAAAGCAACCCTAGAACCGTGAATCGATGATTTCCCACTAGGAAACCGCGCTCCTGCTACCAAAATGATTAATTTCCACGCCTACCGAACGGCGTGGAATCCGACCGGGGTGTGCTTTTGCCAGCACGTGAGAGAAAAGAAGTGAATGAATTTTTACTGACCTTGTCACCGTAGACAGGAGATTGAAGGCTCGATTCGAGACATGAATGCGGGAGAGGAGACAGTTTTGGGATAGGAGATGGAACCGAACCAGTATCGTCGCTGCCGACGCTGTCGCCGGCGTGCTGCACTGCCGTCACGTGGAGTCGCCGCTACCGATACGACGTTGTCCAATCTACACGGATCACTTGACCGCTGACGCGAATCTACTTATTTCCCGACGATGTGGTAGATTTACACTCCGACCAGGCCCGACGCCTGTGTGATACGATTGTTACACCGAATTACAATCAATGGCCCGAAGCCTGAGCAGACATGTTTGTTCTCACCGACGAGACAAGACAAAGATAACCTCCAATTTTACATCTCGTTCCGGTACGAGCGACATCTGCGGTCCGTTTCCGCTTAGTGATGTGCCGATTACTCGCGATCGATTCGCGCAACAAAAAACCGGTGCGTTTCCGAAGCATAAATATTAAACAATTCCGGAAATGCGAATTCCCAGATGGATTGCCGGATTAAATAACAACATCGAGTTATTGGGATTTAGCGACGCAAGTGAAAAAACATATTCCTACGTTGTCTACAGCCGAGTCCGAAATGAACACGGAGAGTTTGTTTTAACCCTACTGATCGCAAGAACTCGTGTGGCGCCAATATCACAGAAAATAAGCCTACCAAGAATGGAACTATGTGGCGCTCTCCTGTTAGCGGAAGTAATGAAAAAAGTTCAAACAGCTCTCGCCGGCTACAACATAATCAAACGAGCGTGGTGCGACTCACAAGTGGTGCTAGCATGGATACAAGGTGAATCATCGCGGTGGGAAACCTACGTAGCAAACAGAGTCAATAAAATAAAACTTATATTGCCGGCTAACACATGGCAATACGTGAATTCGGAGCTCAACCCAGCTGATTGTGCATCCAGAGGTTTACAACCAAGTAAACTACTCAACTTTAGCCTTTGGTGGCAGGGCCCAGAGTTCCTAAAGGACCCCGAATATACCCTACAAGAAACATCAACATCGTCTCAACAATGCCTCTATACCAACTTAACAGAAAGCAAAGAAAGCGAGAAACATAACAGCAACATAATAACTATCAATAAAAAACCCGAGCATTTTATAGAAACATTACTGGTGAATAACAGTAATTTGACCCGAGTTCGCCGAGTCATTGCCTGGATTTTGCGCTTCGTCACAAAAACGCAATCTACTGCAAGTCAACAAATACCTCACATAACAACAAACGAATTAACCAAAGCGAATGAACTGATAATTAAATACGTGCAGGAAAAGGAATTTGAGGTAGAATACAAGCTACTTCAGAACAATAAACCTTTACCTTCAAAAAGCAACATCAATAAACTTAACCCTTACATAGACGAGAACAACATTATGCGTGTGGGAGGTCGACTGAACAAATCAATATTACCAGGAGGCATGAAAAATCCTGTAATTCTCTCACGCAACGGAAGATTTACAAAACTTATGATCGAGCACGCGCATCTTTCGACATTGCATGGCGGAGCGCGGCTCACACTAACATACATACGGCAGCGGTACTGGGTAATCGGGGGCGATAGAGCCGTCAAATCCATCTTGCACAACTGTGTTCGCTGTCGTCGCTTCGGTCCTCATAAAAATTATCAACTGATGGGAGACTTACCGAAGCAACGCATCACCCCATCGAAGCCATTTACGCACACCGGCGAGACTTTACGGGCAGCATTGACATCAAACTAAACAAGGGAAGAGGAGTGAAAACATCCAAGGGCTACATCGCAGTCTTTGTGTGTTTGGCCACGAAGGCTGTACACCTTGAACTTGTATCCGATCTCAGTACGGAAACATTCCGCGCCGCATTCCAGAGAATGTGCTCTAGGCGCGGGACGCCGAAATGTGTATATTCAGACTGCGGAACCAACTTTATTGGAGCTTCAAGGATGCTTCGACAAGAGTTTGTCGACTTTAAGAAGATGATGACTGCAAAATTCTTCAACGAAATCAGTAAAATGGAGGTGACTTGGCGGTTTAACGCACCATCATGGCCGACAGCCGGAGGACTATGGGAGGCTGCGCTCAAATCCATGAAACACCATCTTCGCCGAGTACTGGGGGAACAATAATTAACCTATGAAGAGTTCCTAACTTTGCTAAAGAAAATCGAAGCATGCCTTAACTCAAGGCCACTGTGCCCCTTAACTGAAGATCCAGAGGAATTTTACAACTGCCTGACACCCGGGCACTTCCTCACCGGTGGCGCAACGTTGACACCACCGTTATCGGATTATACGGACATCAGGAGCATCGACATACGGCGCCGCTGGCAATTAACTGAACGTATGGCACAACAATTTTGGAAAAACTGGTCAAACGATTATCTAAATCAACTTCAAACTAGATGCAAGTGGAACAAGCCTAACAAAAACATCAAGATAGGAGACGTTGTCTTGGTTAAGGAAGACAACCTCCCCCCCGCAAAATGGGCAATGGGACGTGTGATGGAGGTTCACCCCGGCGCTGATGGCTACGTACGCGTAACTACTTTAAAAACTCAAACTGGAACGATCAAAAGACCCGTAACAAAACTATCATTATTGCCTACCGAATCAGAAAAGAATGAAAACAGAACAAAGTACGACGAAAAAAATGTGGACCCGAACAGCAATAACATGAAAACCTAAAAAAAGGTTCAAAAGGTCTACACTGCTTTCTCTGTTCTGACGACGATGCTATTAATGTTTACGTTCATCACTGGAACGTACGCAACTTCAACAAAAACGCAAATAACCAAGGTGGAACCCGAGCGGCCGATTTACTACGATAAGCTACGAGCGCTTCAAGTTACACACGATGAATGGACATTAGTCATGTATTATAACTTAACTAACTACTGGGATGGAATTCGACGAATGGAAAGATATCTCAACGACATTAACAATATCTGCCAAAAAACGGACCCAAGATACTGCAAAACGACACTGGATCAACTTTACTACGAGAACGAAGATCTTAAAACATACAATACTATGCTACTGTCTCCACATGCCCACCTAGGCGAGAGAAGGAAGAAACGAGGACTGATCGACGGAGTAGGCTACGTCGCAAACAGCCTGTTTGGGGTGCTGGATCAGCGATTTGCGGAAAAATATCAAGATGATATTCAATCGGTGCAAGAAAACGAAAAATACTTATTACAACTTATAAAAAATCAGACCTCCATAGTGGAACTCCAAAACGACTTACTCAAGAAAAATTAAAATAATATACAACAACAGTTCAACATGATCGACGGCTTTATCAATCAAACCAACATTAACTTTGCAACAATTAAAGAAGAATTAGAAGTCGTAATGGCGACAACCTACTTCAGCTCGGCATCCCTGTCAGCCTACATGCTTATTAACAACTTGAAAAAAATACAAGAAATAATTTTCAATACACTCACTGACGTGTACCAAGGACACATTGACGTTCATTTGATTACACCTACTAAGTTAATGGAACAACTGAAAAACATAAACGAACAACTACCGAAGACCCTGTCAATCCCGGGCGACACTGATGTCACGAAGAGCATCAAGGAATTATACAAGCTTTTGAAGGTCAGAGCTAGGGTCACAACTAATTATTTTCTGTTTCAAATCCAAATACCATTGGTGGCGGAAGGGGACTACGCTCTATATCGGATCATTCCACTGCCGATCAAGATGGGCGCTGAAATAGTCATAATCCAACCGAGAACACCATACCTAGCAACAGACTTCAAAAAGAATACCTACATGTCGATAACTGATGAACATTGACGCTCCTGTACTGTACACAATCAAGACCAGTACATCTGTCAACAGAATGTGCCGATCTACAATCTTCATAACAACATTGACAAAATTCCGTGCGAAGCAAAGTTACTTGGTCACACAACGACCTTGCCCTGTGACGTTAAACCGGCGTCATGCAAGACAGAATGGATCGAGTTACACCTACCGAACAGCTGGCTGGCAACATGCTGCGGGACATGCACTATGCGGACTATCTGCAACGAAGACATCGCATCATACACGCTCACATCTGCCGCTATCATAACAATATCACAGGGGTGTGTGCTACAGTCCGATGATCTAAGCATCTTCGCACACAACCAATACAAAAGTAATGCAACAATAAACTATAACATTCCGGAAGCAACAATAAACTCTACTGTAAACAACATAGTGAGCCTGACCTATCCTAAGGTGCCTTATCAACTTACGAGCGAAAATGCTGACATGAAGAAACTCAGAGAACAGGTTGAATTTCAGAAGAGAAAGGAAAATAGCCTGCCCGCCAACTTAACAAGACATGATCTGCACCACTACGTGGTTGGCTACTCGATGGTCACAGTCCTCATCATCATCGGCATCGTGTGGGTGGCGAAGACTCGCTGCCTTCCAAAATGTACGAGAAAACATAATGCAGTCAGAGAGCGGCGCGAGCAAATCGAGCTATCAACGATAAGGACAGAACTGCAGAATCAGCAAAAACCAACACGGGGCAATCAGAGACCGATGACGCCTCGAGCGTATGCATCGCGGCGGGACTTTATTCTCGGTGCAGACAATTTAGTTTTTAATTTTGATTAATTTTATTGTTAGAGAGCTTAGAGATAGTGTGTCTACTTTGCGAGAAACACACGAGGAGTCGCAAAATGAGATGCAAAGATTGGAAAAACTAGTGGAATCTTTTGACACCCTGCGCACTAACCTTGCTTCTGCTTGTGACCGCAGTAAATTCCTCCAATACCAACTCAATGAGGCAAACTTGAAGTTGACTGATATGTGAATAGAAAAAGACTACAATGAATCTCGCCACATTACCTCTATCCAACAAAAACTAGAAGTAGCCAACCTAAGCACTATTGTTCAAGCCATGCAGAAAAGCAGCAGAAAAATTAAAAAATATTTTAAATTAAATAAATTCATGAAGAAAACTAGATGTAATGTAAAACTACTGAAATTAGCCTTGAAACGGCAATCAAACAGAATATTAAGAATCTCCTTAATGCTAAGAGCTCCGGGGAAAAAATGTAGGTTTCCAGTCGGACCTTCAACATGCCCGAGTAGAAATCCAGCATCTACATGACCTGCTAGCAAATACACTACAATGTTATGCCAAAGAACAAAGTGAGTTAGCAGAACTCAGAGCCGCGACGTCTGAGTTAGTTCAGCTACAACGCCAGAATGCGGAATTGGTGGGCATTCTAATTGAGAATGAGGAGAATGAGACCAGCAAGGACGACGAGCCAACATCACTAACTTTTGTCTCGACCCCACTCAACGAGAGTGTTGCAGCGTCCACCGCTGCCCCAACCAAAAAACAGCGTCGCCGTCGTCGACGAGGAGGCACCTCGCAGCTCAACAGCGCGAGCACCGCGCCGCTCGCTGTCCCTGCTGAGGCGTGTGTCATGCCGCAAGCTGCCCCGAGGGCCGCGCCGTTCGCCGTTGCGCACGTTGCGACGCTCGCTGCCGCGAATGCCGCGCCAACCGCCGCCACGTGCATCAAACCGCACTCCAACACGTGTGTCCCGCCACTCACCTCCACTCGTGTACCGCCAGCCACCAAAATATGTGCTCAGAGAAAAACTCTGTTGTTCTCCGACAAAGTAGGTGCAGGATTTGGGCCTCTATTACATAACCGGCTTAACCAAAAAGTAACGAACATTTGCTGTCCAAATAGTTCATTTGTAGATCCAGTGAAGATGATTAGTCGCGGTATCTATGATGAATACAGCACTATTGTAATTATGGTAGGAAATCATTCAAACATTAGTCGGAATGATTTGAATAAAAGTGTTGAAACACTTCTACACTTACATAGTAGGATGAAATGCAAATTTATACTATGCAATTTTCCATATACCTGTAATTTGACAGAACTACAGAACAAATCTGTGCATAGAATGAATATTCATTTATTTAATTTAACATGTCATCACAGCGATGCTATTTTATATTTCGACATGAATAAATTTATTCATAACTTTACTCTGACACAGGATACATTGTACCTGTCTAATAAATATAGAAAATTAGTAGCTACATTGTTATCTTATAATATATGCGACGCAGCTATAGTTGGTTTAACCAAGTCGACATCAGCTTATGTTAAGAGTAATATGACATGCACCCCTATTGGGAATTCACCTGTGAATTATACTTTGCATGCAACATTGGAATCTGTTCCAAGTAATTTAAATTAGTTCATAAGACAATAGAGGAAATCTCTAGCATACAAGAGCCACTAAATATGTCAAAATGTAAGCCCCAGTTAAATATTGCCCATCAAAACATCCAAGGGCTACCTGGCAAAGAACTTGTATTAGAATTATTTCTAAAAAATTCTGACATTGATATTATTTGTGTTACAGAACACTGGTTGAAGGAAAATATGATGTCTTTTAACATAAATAATTACAAAATTGTCAGTTGTTACAATAGAAAGGCTGCTGACAGAGGTGGTTCTTTAATCTTAGTGAAAAATAATATTAAGGTGAAACAACGGAAAGATATTCTTGCACTTACTGTTGAAAGACAAATAGAGGTATCCTGTGTTGAGTTAGATAGCCATATTATTGTTTGTGTCTACAGGCCACCGAGGGATGAAAAAGGCCATGGCAATTTCGAAATATTTGAGAAAATTATGGAGGAAGCCCTCATTAAACATTGTAATAACAGAAAAAAGTTAATTATTTGTGGCGATCTTAATGTAGATCTGCTTGTAGATACAACACTGAAGCGACGATTAATAACTCTGTTCCAATCATTTATTTTATGTCATGTATTTCTAGAGCCGACTAGAATTACACTTACCAGCCAAACTTGCTTAGATAACGTTTTTTGTGACTGTGCATTCACAAGTAAAAGTGTAATTAACTGCTTACCTTCCGATCACAGTGGTCAAACAGTTTCATTCCCAATTGCTATAAAGGATAAGACTGGTCCATCATTTTAAAGGCCTATTACATCCCATAGACTAGAGACATATACGAAAAACTTAGATATAAATTTGCCAGTACCGGATTTTAATCAACAGAACCCAAACAAAATCTACTCAGACTTCTTCAACATTATTCAGACAGAATTCAATAAAGTTTTCAAATTAAAGAAAGTCAGTGACTACAACGGTAAATCTAAATTTAATGACTGGGCAACGTTTGGAATTCGTAAAAGTGGAGTTATCTTGTATGACCTTTATGATCAAAAAACTTTATATAACTTTGATCGAAAATCTCATGACTATGTTAAAAAATATTCCAAAACATTCAAGTTGGTTTGTAGAACTGCAAAAACTTTACACATTAATAGAAAAATTCAAAATTCAAATAATAGAATGAAAACAGTTTGGCAAATAATAAACCGCGAAACTGGCAAAGTTATACCAAGGGACAGTGATTTCTGCCTAAAGATAGGTGATGATGTTGTTTAATCCAACGCTGATGTTGCTCGAGCTTTTGAAACATTCTTCACCAATGTACCCGTACTCACAACAGACCGTCTAAATTCATCTCCATATGAAGCAGAGACTTTATTAAAAAATAACACTAGCGTCAGTAATGTATATTTAAAATTTCATCATGTATATCCCCAGGACATTGTCAAAACGTTTAAATTACTCAACTTAAAAAATACGGAAGACCTGTGGGGTATATCAGTCAAATTCATTGGTTCAGTAATTCTAGTTATAGCCCCACACTAAGCTTATATATTCAATAAATGTGTTGACGATGGGGCTTTTCCAGACCTCATGAAACACAGTAAACTGATACCTCTGTTCAAGTCGGGAGATAAGGGCGATCCTTCAAATTTCAGACCAATATCTGTTCTTCCAACACTAAGTAAAATATTTGAAAAGATTATACTCAATCAAATGCTCTCACACTTCAACCGTACAAAACAAATCCATGCTAAACAATATGGTTTCACTAGGGGTAAATCGACTACGGATGCAGGTATTACCCTTATATCTCATATTTATTCTGCATGGGAGGCCGCACAGGATGCTATCGGAGTTTTTTGCGACCTGTCGAAGGCGTTTGATTGTGTTGATCATAATACGCTATTAATTAAATTAAAGCATTGCGGAGTAAGAAATAAGGCGTTGGATCTACTAAGATCATACCTAAGCAATAGAATTCAAAAGGCAGAAGTTAACGGCGTAAAATCTGATGGATTGGTTGTTAAAATTGGCGTTCTACAAGGTTCCATATTAGGCCCTTTCTTATTCCTGGTATATATTAATGATCTGCCTTTCATGGTGGAGAAATTAACTGACATAGTGTTGTTTGCTGATGATACTTCCTTGGTCTTCAAAATTGAAAGACAAAAAGGAGATTTTGATGATGTTAATGGTGTATTGTCTTTAACCTTGAATTGGTTCACAGTTAATAATTTATTGTTAAACGCTGGTAAAACCAAGTGTATCAAATTCTCACTTCCAAATGTCAGGCAAGTTGAGACCAGTTTAGTGTTAGACAACAGCACGTTAGAATTAGTAAATGATACGAAGTTTCTTGGAATAACCATTGATAGCAAATTGCACATAGATAAATTGGCTGGTAAATTAAGTTCTGCGGCTTACGCTGTTAGGAACATCAGACAAAGCACGGATGTGGCTACATCTAGGCTAGTATATTTTAGATACTTTCATCCATAGGACATCACACTATGAAAGTTGGATTGTTGTGGGGGAAAGCAGCGGATATTCAAACTATTTTTATTTTACAGAAAAGAGCTATTCGAGCAATTTATAATTTAAAACGAACAGACTCCTTAAGAGAGCTTTTTAAAGAAATTGACATACTAACAGTAGCTAGTCAATTTATTTTCGAAAATATAATGTATGTACGCAAGAACCTTACAACATTTTCCAAACTTAGCGATAGCTGTAATGTTAACCTAAGAAATAATCACAGACTATGTGCGCGCCTTTTTAGACTCGCGAAGTTTAGCAATTCTTTCAAGGGTCAGTGCATTCTCTACTACAATAGGATACCTCTGGAGATTTTGAAATTGCCATTTGAGCAATTTAAAAAGCATGTTAAAGCGACTTTGTCGAAAAAGGGATATTACAATGTTCAAGATTACTTAAATGACAGGACTGTATGGGGTTGATCTGGCTCAACACAGACCTTGCTGTTAATAGTTTTGTAATTATTTATTCCTGCTTATCAATCATAACAATTAAATTTTTCAAATTTTGTATTAGTTAAGCAAAACCTATTTTTAAGAGATCTAAAAATCAATCTGTGGGAGTTTCTACGCCCTTCTTCTCCCACAGTGGTCCAATGTAGAGAAGAGGCAAAAAATGACGTTTGCTAAGTATATGTAAATATCTACAGTAATAAAGTACTTTGACTTTGACTTTGTTAAGGCAAATCTTTCTTATCATACTTTTATCTTTTCTTGGGGCTTCCAAGATGTACAGTTTGTACATAATTAATAACGTCCTACTTTTAATTTGTTAGCGTTGCAATTAGCATGACGTTATTACCTATACAAAAACAAGTAGTAGCAATACGATATTGATCGGGTTAACATCTACCAAAAAAGACTTGCCTAATTTATCTGTATTTCGTGTTATTAAGTGACAATATAGTGATTTACTGAACTTTGGTGATCTTTCTCTAACTAATTACAACAACTACAAGAACCCATCATAGCTACCAGAGCTTAAACATAACTTCCTATAACATCTTCAAGACGTGCGGCCCCTACACCGTACAATATTACTAAACTCCTGTAATAATAACATTAAAAATAAAATAAACCAACCAAAAAAATTCCTTTTTTTTACCTATTTTTGCGTGTAAGTTTCATATAGGAAACTGATTTCGTCTCCGAGCGCTTGTTCATTTAGTTGAATAATAATGCATTGCGAAAAATATTTTTTAGTATTAAATATAACAGATATCCGGTAATTTTAAAAGTCCATTCTTATCTCTAATATACATTTTATAACATATATTTATCCTACATTTTTATGTTGTCTAGTTTAGCCTAGATTTGAAGCTAAAGATGCATTTCTGGCCATATTTAATTCCTTAAGAAAATCTGTCAAAAAGAAAAGCAAAGAAGATCAGAGCATTCAAAGGAGATCTTGGAGAATATTTGATAGAAAAATATTCTGAGACTCAGGCAACACCTCCAACTTTAGACTCAGGAGAGAACGAGACAACTGCCCAATGAAAGAGAGGAAAACCCACTGATCTACTTCCATCTATCCATCGTCGTCGATCCAGGCTCTGCACGCTGCCGTCAAACTGCAACGCACCCTGGACATCTTGCCCGACTGGCTCGCCAAGTGGCGGTTGTCCGTCAACGTTGGGAAAACGCAGGCGCTCATCACCGGCCAGTCCCCCCTTCCACCACCACTCCAGCTCCAAGGACAGGACATCGTGTGGTCTCCGCAGGTGAAGTACCTGGGAGTGACCATCGATCGCCGGCTCACCATGATGCAACATGACGACATGTTTGACGACGTTGACTGACGACGACGTTGTCGACAACGTCGTCAACCAGGTCAAGGTGGCACGCGCCAAGCTGCGTCCATTTCTCGACTCTAGCCTCCCTCTGAGGGCGAAGCTCGGTATCTACAAGTGCTACGTGAGATCCCGCCTCACCTACGCGGCCCCGGCATGGTACGCCCTGTGCTCGGAGACGAACAAACGGAGACTCCGAGCCCAAGAGAACCTCTCTTTGCGTACCATCGTCGGCGCCCTCCGCTACGTGAGGAACGCGACGATCCAGAGGGACCTCAGATGGGAATCAGTGGACCAGTTTGTCCAGAGGCTTTCAACAAACGTGATTTTTTATAGATAATGGTACGAACCCTTCGATCGCGAGTCCGACTCGCACTTGGCTGGTTTTATGTTTTTGTACGTGTATTTTTATCTAAAGGAAACTTAAAGGAAAACACTTTACGAGCAACTAATAAAAGGTTTTTGTACATGTATTTATACCTGAGGGAAACTTATAGGAAAACACTTTACGAGCACATAGCAAAAGTTGCTTAAAAAAAAATGTAGTGATAAAACGAGTCCCGTTTACGCAACATGTTTATATCCCAACTCTTTGCTGAAAGTGCCAAAGGCCAAACTGGCAAACCTTTCAAAAAAAAAACTGGCATTGTAAATAATAAATTGCATTTGACGGCCAAAATTACAATCCACCATTCAATAAAAAAAACGTTTTCCATGAAACAATAGTCACAGCGAACATACACTCGCGGTTAAATACCCAGACACTAAATTTGCAGTATGAATGACTTTGGTCAAATGGAGAAAGCTATAGTCAGAGAGATGTCCTGCCGACTCTGTTTGTGTTCAGATGTCGTCAAGTTAAAACCGCTCAGCGCTGAGCTGAAGCAAAAAATTAAAAGGCTCTTTGACATCACTGTTAGTATATCTCCTGTATCTTATGATTTTTCATAGATAATCTATGGGAATGACTACTCTCTTGAGATACACAAGCCTCGCCCTTAGAAAATTTAAAGGTTCAATACAGCGTAGGAGTTTCTATTCGAGCGACTATCAACGCTTTTTTATATTACTTTCAGATCCGTTCGGATGGTAGTCTCCCAAAGGCAATATGCCACGACTGTTTGCAGCAAGTGAACGTATTGTACCTCTATAGTGTCAAAGTGGAGAAAACACAACAATTCTTGGACTTCCACATATCAAAATCTCAGGAACAACGAAGAGAAGCCCGATCGCCAATCAAGAGACCACCCCACCCCGTCACAATGGTTAAATCTAAACAAAACATTCAATTAAACCAGAAACAGACATCACAGAAACCATATACCCAAAAACCAACAGACGTTTACCAACAAGGCGATGTTAGAGCAAAAACTGAACCAACACCAAAACATAAATCAACAGCCGAGATGAAGTTCTTGGAATCCATGCCACTCGAAGAATTCGTTAATGCAGAAAAACTCGACAAATCCGTGCTCGGAAGCAGTACTGCCTCTATCAATCGAAACACGAAAGAGGACAAAAAGAACGATGTAAACCAACGCCTGTCGAAGAATACTCCAAAGATGTTCTGGACAATGTAGTTTTGGTAGATGGTAGGCCAGCGAAGCAGGGAGCGGCATTGGACAGGCAGACAACTCTGTTCTACAAAATGGAATGTAATATTTTGTGGCAAATATTACATTTGCGAAGATTCAAACTTCAGGTCTTTGATGAAAAATTAAAATCAACAGAGCAATTTTTCAGTAAAAGATACAGTGAAATATATTAAAAAGTTAATTTTAGGTATCTCTGAAATCTAAAAATGTTGGATTCTTAAATATACCTATTATAAATAGTATAAACGTAAGTCTACAAGAAGTATTTCAGACCGAGGAAATATTGTCAGAGAGTTACATATTAGACGATTTTCATGTTTTGGTGAAAAATACCTAACTTCTCGTAACAATATTTGTTGGATTATTGTACATCTATAATCTGTATTAAATAACTTCATCACATGCAAAATCACGTTTGCAACATATACTAAAAAACAAAATAAATATTTAAGGGGGCTCCCATACAACAAACGTGATTTTATGCTCATTTTTGCTCGATATTGATAACGGCAACAAGTAGACGTTTGAAATATTCACAGAATATTTAGTTATATATTCACTTTAAAAATGAATGATAAAATTAAAATAAAACAAATATTTAAGGGGGGCTCCCATAAAGCAAACGTGATTTTTTATAGATAATGGTGCGGAACCCTTCGTGCGCGAGTCCGACTCGCACTTGGCCGGTTTTATGTTTTTGTACGTGTATTTTTATCTAAAGGAAACTTAAAGGAAAACACTTTACGAGCAACTAATAAAAGTTGCGCTAAATAAAAAATAAATGTATTAATAAAACGAGTCCCGTTTACGCACCCATAACAAGTTTATATCCCAACTCTTTGCAGAAAGTGCCAAAGGTGCCAAAACCTTTCAAAATAAAAATAATAAATCTGGCATCGTAAATAATAAATTGCATTTGACGGCCAAAATTACAATCCACCATTCAATAAAAAAAACGATTTCCATGAAACATACACTCGCGGTTAAATAGCTTCATGTTTTTGACTCAGCACCCAGACACTAAATTTGCAGTATGAATGACTTTGGTCAAATGGAGAAAGCTATAGTCAGAGAGATGTCCTGCCGACTCTGTTTGTGTTCAGATGTTGTCAAGTTGAAGCCGCTCAGCTCTGAACTGAAGCGAAAAATTAAAAGGCTCTTTGACGTCACTGTGAGTATATCTCTGTATGGGGTCCCGTACGTAGTTTCGATCGACGCTGTAGCGACAAACGTTGTGGCGAAAAAATTTCAGCGTGGTACGCTGGAGCGAAATATTATTGCAGCGAAATCCACGAGGACGTATGACACCGCAGCGAAAACGTTGTGGCGAAAAACTTTCAGCGCGTAATACCCTGGGACGAAAAATTATTGAAGCGAAATCCACGAGGTCGAATGATTGAATTGAATGATGCAGCGACAAACATTGTAAACATAAGCATTTACATATAGGCACATACATTGCTCCTGGCCCCACACTTGGATACCCCTTATCGTGGGAAACAGATACAGCGACGGCACACACATATAGACATCGAAGACCTAGGGTTTTATTTTCTGTATCCCCAGCCGGGGATCGAACCCGGGACCTCTCACATGGTAGTCACAGCCACAAGTCATTGTCGCGAAAAGTATTTGTGATCACTAGCTTAGCACTCTCATATAAATTTTACTATTATGTAGGAGTTTCCAGAAAGAAAATTTCCAGATTTTCACAGTTACGTGATTATTTTGCAATTGATTCTAATAATTTACTTAATAAGCATTCTAATAAATCTTGATTCGTGCATCTGCTACCTCAGACTTGGATTTGTAAAATCCAAGAGCACGGCAAATTTCAATCATCAATAACATAAGTTTTTCGGACCTAATTTAACAAAAACAAGTGAAAGCTTTATATGTGCAAATCTTTATAAAAACATTCTTAGTTAATGATCTTTCATTTAAGGTATTATTGACGTATATACCTCACACATTCTTGAAGTTATGACCTACTAAACAGTTTGAGGCAGAAAAATATACTTTTAGACCGTCTTTTTAATTAATTAAATGTATGCTATGCATGCTCGAAATGAGATCCTTGGTTCCTCACACAGATACGAGCCCGTCTTCGGACTTCTGTGGTCCTGATTTTGAGCATCATTTCATCTTTCATTTCTTGTCGAAAGCCATTCTTATTTTTTAAATCAACTCTTCTTTTGTGTTGATGGCTACGTTGGAATAGACCAGTTCTTTGGCTCTGCCCCACACAAAATAGTCCATTGGGGTCAGGTCTGGTGAACTAGCAGGCCAAGGACTATTCCTTGGCTTGCTAGTTCACCAGACCTGACCCCAATGTTTGAATTGCCATCTCTGTCGATCAGGCAATTGGTGAAAATAGCAATTGACATATCAACAATCAAAGATCGCGAAAAATAATAATAAAATAAAGAGGTTTAATTTAGTTCAATCCAATTAATTTTAATTTCGTAGGCTGTTTAGTGCATAGGAGATGCATTAGGCTCTGAGAAGCTATCTTGGCAACTGTTTTCCCAATTGGTGGATCGGCAGAAACGGGCCTATTCCATGGCCTGCTCGTTCACCAAACCTGACCCCAATGGACTATTTTGTGTGGGGCAGAGTCAAAGAACTGGTCTATTCCAACGTAGCCATCAACACCAAAGAAGAGTTGATTTCAAAAATAAGAATGGCTTTCGACACCATTAAAGATGAAATGATGCTCAAAATCACGACCACAGAAGTCCGAAGACGGTCTCGTGTCTGTGTGAAGAACCAAGAATCTCATTTGAGCATGAATAGCATAAATTTAATTAATTAAAAAGAATCTCTTAAAAGTCTATTTTTCTCCCCCAAACTGGCTAGTAGGTCATAACTTCAAGGATGTGTGAGGTAACTACGTCAATAATACCTGAAATGAAAGATCATTAACTATGTTTTAATAAAGATTTGCAGATAAAAAGCTTTCACTTGTTTTTGTTAAATTAGGTCCGAAAAACTTATTTTATTGATGATTGAAATTTTCCGTGCTCTTCAATGGTATGTAAAAAGCAAGTCTGACGTAGCAGATGCACAAATCAAGATTTATTACAATGCTTTAAGTGATTTTTTAGAATCAATTGTAAAATAATCTAATTATTGTTTAGTTTTGCAATGTTAATCACGAAACTGAAAATCTGGAAATTTTCTTCAAAAACACTAAATCATCAATAAAAATTTAACGGTAAGACTTCGCCAAATGTTTGTCTGGCTCAAATGGTTTATACTGACTTCGGTTTAGGTCTTTGCATCGATCTACCGGGCACCCTGTATGTGCGCTATATACCCTGTATATAATTCCCATTTTAATAAGCATATACCTCTTACTTTACTAACATACGGTGGCGTCCTCTACAAAAGTTTTCCGAAGCTATCTTGCTCTCAGACCTATCTTATCGTCACTAGAATCAATAATATTTGGAACAGTAGAAGTTTTATAGTTATCTGATCACAATTTGATTTTTATTTTATTTATAAAGTAGACATTTTAGAGAATACGAATAGTTAAATTTCAAAAATAATAATTCTTGGCTTCTGTTAAACTGGCAACATCGGCGCGTCGAAAAACGTGTGTCATTCACAAAATGGTGACTTGCTTGTATTGCCTAGAAAATAATACTTTGTAAAAGCTGAATTTAATACAATTAAACTTAAATTACTAATCTTATATTTTTTTGTGTAAACAAATAATGACATTACTTAAGTTTGTTACATTCTTGAAAGCCAAATCCTATACAAGGCAAGCTTTTTCATCTGGGACAATATTTTAAGCCTCAGTCAAAAATATGGCTCAGACAACGAGTTTGCGCTAAAAATGCGATATCATGTAGCGTTGGCCTATTTTCCGACGGTAGATATACAGCATGTCTTCAAATAAGAGACGAGGTTTCCTGAAGGAGCTGAATCAGTCACTGATTACTTCGAAAAATATTACGTTTTGGGACAGTTCCAATCCCGTGAATCGGATGGCAAAACGATAATATCACGTTTACAACCCCTGTTTCCACCTGCTTTGTGGTCAGAAATAATAATTTACGTCTTACAAGAACTCAGAATAGTGAGGAAGCGTGGCATCCTAGGTGGAATTCCTTAATGGACAACAAGAAACTAGGGCTGTACAGCTGTATGAAAAAACTCATTGTAGTGCAGAACACAACGGCTCACAAAATTGAAAGAATTTTAGGCCAAATCCCTCCAACGCCACCAAAAAAGAAAATCAAATTACAAGAAAATGCTGTAAAAGCGATTGTAAAAAAAAAAAAAAATTTTGAGCACTTTTATTTTTGTACATGCCTTATGTATTAAGATTATATTTTTAATTATTTTCTTCAATGACCAAGCAGAGCTATTCACATAAAGATAAGTTAATTTGACGATAAACGATTTTTTAAATGTAATTATAGTTTAATTTAGGTAAAGACATAACTCGTAAATATTACAAAAAATATTACATTGTTTATTGTTTATTAAAATAAAATTTTCAGTTTCTGTTTTATTTTCCCCTTTTCGAATTTCTAACTAGCATATATTTAACAAATATGTATACCCAGGCGCGCTAACAAGGCATTTGACTCGAATGACGTTTGGGCAATGTACAGTGTGTACAGTACAGTATTAAATATTATTAAACCGAAATTTGATGTACTTATTCGATATTAGGATTTGGTTTGCGTTGTCTGTCACTCACTGTCAGTCAGTTTAGCGTGTTACACCAATGGGTGGGTTACACCTTCAGCAGAACATCCATGATAGAACGTTCTAACGGTGATGGAAAACATCGTGAGGAAACCTTTAATCTCCATAGCTGCAGCGATGGGCTAGCCCCACGTTACGCAAAAACGGAGTAAATGGCTAAACGTGTACAAAAAAAATGTTTCAATTTACAGATTTAAAATGTACTCGTGACGTGTAGCAATATATAATACGGCACTGTATACACTGTTCTCTGCACAAACGTCGCTCGAGCCAGGTGCCAACTTAGCTCGACCGAGTAGTACATTGCTTGTCGATGCGGTGTCATTCGACCTCGTGGATTTCGCTTCAATTATTTTTCGCCCCAGCGTATTACGCGCTGAAATTTTTCGCCACATTTTCGCTGCGGAGTCATTCGACCTCGTGGATTTCGCTGCAATAATATTTCGCTCCAGCCGATCACGCTGTTATTTTTTCGCCACAACGTTTGTCGCTACAGCGCCGTTCGAAACTACGCACGGGACCCCCTGTATGTTACGATTTTTCAGATTACCAGATGAATACTCTCTTGAGATACACAAGTCTCGCCCTTAGAAAATCTGAAGGTATCAATACAGCGTAGGAGTTTCTATTCGAGCGCCCATCAACACTTTTTGTATAATTTTCAGATCCGTTCGGATGATAGTCTCCCAAAGGCAATATGCCACGACTGTTTGCAGCAAGTGAACTTATTGAACCTCTATAGCGTCAAAGTGGAGAAAACACAACAATTCTTGGGCTTCCACATATCAAAATCTCAGGAACGAACCCGATCGCCAATCAAGAGACCACCCCACCCCGTGACAATGGTTAAATCTATACAAAACATTCAATTAAACCAGAAAGAGACATCACATAAACCAAATACGCAAAAATCAACAGACGTTTACCAACAAGGCGATGTTAAAGCAAAAACTGAACCAACACCAAAAAAGAAATCACGAGCAGAGATGAAGTTCATGGAATCCATGCCACTCGAGGAATTCGTCAATGCAGAAAAACTCGACAAATCCTTGCTCGGAAGCAGTACTGCCGCCATCAATCCAAACAAGAAAGAGGACAAAAAGAAGGATGTAAACTCAACGCCTGGCGAAGATTACTCCAAAGAAGTTCTGGACAATGTAGTTTTAGTAGATGGTAGGCCAGCAAAGCAGGGAGCGGCGCTGGACAGGCAGATAACTCTGTTCTACAAAATGGAATGTAATATTTGCCACATGCGAGGATTCAACTTCAGGTCATTGATGAAGCATTACAAGGAGAGGCATGGTGTACCGGGATACGTGAACTGCTGCGAGAAAAAGTTCCATTATTTCTATCCTAAGAAGATAATAGAACACATGGCGTTTCATCTACAGCCTAACATATTCATGTAAGTGTTTCGGTACATAAACTAGATCTTTTGAGATTCTGCTAGATTCTGTGTTGAGGAGTACTAAACGCTGTTATTCCTTTTTATTTCGATTTTGGTTCCCAATCAACAAAATGTCATATTTGCCAGTTACCCACTTTGGAATTTAGGTATGTATATACACAGTCAGGTCATAAGTTCTGTCACACAATAAAAACTTTTAAATTTAGAACGCTGGCCACAAAAAAGTTTATTGTTTTCGAATTTGGAATTTTTCATGAAAATAAAAATGTGTACTTTTTAGAATTTTCCTCATTTTTAAATATGGAGTGGACACTTAAAGAAGACCGTGTCGCAGTTATTGCGTTGCATCGTTGCGGTTACGCGCCAATTCAGATTTTCGACTTACTGAAAAATTTGAATATAACCAAAAGATTTGTTTATCGTACCATAAAACGACACAATGAAGACTCTAGTGTAGATGACAGGTCAAGAAGTGGTCGCCCTCGCTCTGTTAGGACTCCAGCAGTGATAAAAGCTGTGAAGGCACGAATTCAAAGAAATCCCATACGTAAGCAGAAACTGTTGGCCCTTCAGATGGGGTTAAGCAGGACCACGGTGAAAAGGGTGTTAAATGAAGACTTAGGGCTTAGGGCATATCGAAGAAAAACAGGACATCGTTTGGACGCTCGTTTAATGGACTTGAGACTGAAGAGATGCCGCGCTTTGTTGAAGCGGTACGCGGGAAAAAAGCATCGAGAAAAACTTTTTTCGGACGAAAAAATTTTCACCGTGGAAGAGAGCTACAACAAACAAAATCATAAGGTGTACGCACACAGCAGTGAAGAAGCGAGCAACCGTATTCCGCGTGTCCAACGAGGTCATTTTCCATCCTCGCTCATGGTTTGGTTGGGAGTCTCTTATTGGGGCTTAACTGAGGTACATTTTTGTGAGAAAGGCGTAAAAACAAATGCAGTTGTGTATCAAAATACAGTCCTCAAGAACCTTGTGGAACCAGTTTCTCATACCATGTTTAATAACAGGCACTGGGTATTCCAACAAGATTCTGCGCCAGCTCATAGAACGAAAAGCACACAAGACTGGCTGGCGGCGCGTGAAATCGCCTTCATCTGGCACGAAGACTGGCCGTCCTCCAGTCCAGATTTGAGTCCGTTAGATTACAAGATATGGCAACACTTGGAGGAAAAGGCCTGCTCAAAGCCTCATCCTGATTTGGAGTCACTCAAGACATCCTTGATTAAGGCAGCCGCCGATATTGACATGGACCTCGTTCGTGCTGCGATAGACGACTGGCCGCGCAGAATAAAGGCCTGTATTCAAAATCGCGGGTGTCATTTTGAATAAACTTTATTACCATAAGAATCTATGTTTTATTAAGTTCATTTTGCTATATAAATGTTTACATAAATAATAAACATGTCTAAATTATTTCATATTGCACATGTGACTATTGCATATGTATATATATATATGCTCTAAATATGGCTATCCCCCATCAAGTTCCCAGGATAAACTATACTCAACAACTCTACGTCAACACCTAAGTTCCTAAGGTTTAATGTGTGGGACAACATCTCTTTTTTACGTTGCCGGTAGATTTGAGTTACCGAAAATTAGGTGACTTTCACAGGTGCAAGAGTTGCCATCAGAGCTTCCAGACGTCGCAGGAACTCAACGAACACCAGGTCAACGGCGGCAAATCGGAGGGCAAGATCATGTGTCCCAGATGTTCGGAGAGATTCCCGACCTTCCGTGAGCTGGGCTTGCACATCATCACGCACCGGAGCAATAAGCTGCAGTGCGATTACTGCGCCAAGTTGTTAGTACCGTTTGTTTGTATCAACATTATAAGGATATCGGTTTCAGGTTATTAAAGTAGTGTCCGATATACTCGTACTTCCGATTCTAGTTTGGCAGACGTGTTGTGTGTGTCGCTTATGGTAGCGCGTGTGCACAGGATGGTGGAACATGCCGTTTTAATTGACTGCCATGTACTTAAATTCTGATTTTTTATTCCGTAGAATTCTGTCAGCTATTTTTTTTTGACATGTCAGAGATTACAAACCTTTTTGGCCGGGCACATTTTTCAATTTCAATACGAGACTGAACATCTGAGTCTATACATTTTATTTGTTAGTGAATGTATCCATTTTATTAAGTGCGGCGCTCGTAATTAAAAGGGGATTTACGGCGAGTGATAATTACATCCCTTTTCATCACAAACAGTAAAAAACTACAAATCACAACACGAAAAGTCAACAAGAAAAAACTTAACAGAATAACAGAAACTTAACAAATTTAACAAGATAATAACAACAAATAGCATCTTTGCTGAAATCTACCAATATAATTTGATCGCCATATACTTCGTAGCGTAAAATCACGTTCCAAATGTTAAATAATTCTGCATCCATCTGACAAAGCAGGTCTTTTGACTGCACACTTTTAAAATATTCGCTGTGGGGCTGTGAAGTGTTAAGTGGATTGCAACACTGATAGCTAAACGTCGATAGCCACAGAACAAATATTACTCTCACGTCAACGGTAGTACCTTGTTTTCGTTTGTATCAAGTATCGGGTTTCGATTTTGTGCTTATAATATATAATCAAAATGAATAAAAAAAAAATGTCCTCATAAATAACCTTATGATATCTGAAATGTCAGAATTCTACGGAATAAAAAGCAGAGTTTGTTTTTTAGATATATACCCAGACTGACCAATCACCCACTTCATACGTTACATCCTTTAGGTCCATTTCGACAGCATTTAATTTTGAGAACAATTTAAATGATCACTAAAATATTTTTTTCTTACCCAAAATAGGTCAATGATCACCAAAAGTTACAGAAAATATCAGGGCAAAATACTGCGGTAGCTTCGGTTAAGGGAAAGGGGGCTTCGCTTCGCTCACCCCCTTAACCGAAGCTGCCGCAGTATTTTGCCCTGATATTTTCGTATATCCTTCGTGTTAGGTTGAACATGTAAGAACAACAAAAAATACTTAAAACTTAAACTTCAGTACATAAAACATAAAAAGATTGGTGATCATTTATCCAAACACAATTTGGTGATCATTTACCCATTCTGGCAGTCATTTCGAATTTATTGGTAGTAAATTTTCGAATTTTTTGGTAATTGTTTAAACACAAGCCTTTAATTTTTGCGCCAATTCGACGTTCCCGTTATGACAACGTTCATAATGACAAGTTCCCATTTGGCCACTTCCCAATTCGACGACTACGTATTTCCACAGCTGTTCGTCTGTTGACTTACAGAGAGAAAGTGGGTGTTCGCACTTTGTCGATATGGAAAGTGGTCGAATTGGGAACTTGTCATTAGGAACCCTGTCATAATGGGAAGTGGTTGCAATGGACCTAGAGGCGCTACACGGGTGTCAATTCGACTTTTTTTTATCTTGATACTATGATGACTATTTAATAGGTAGTTTTACCCATATCGTTGCAAGGGTTTCGCTAGACTCTACTCTTGCTTAGCGGACAACATCGAAAGCAATCTCTACTTTACTAAATCCAATTTCCATACATTTATTCATTCATATTCATTCATAAGACTTGAGCTAAAATGACCTTTTTATTTTTTCAGATTAAAGCATCATCATAGAAAGAAGACGATAAATCGTATGGAAAATGTTATACTGTGCTCACAATGCATTCGCACACTGAAAAATATAGAGAAACAGGAAAGGGAACTTGTAAGTTTATTTGATTTGATACTGATTTTGCGCTGACACAGCCTTTGCGCTCTTACCCTAAGTACTAATTCTTTAGTCTTTTAAATAATATATGATTCTGAGGATGAGTCGTCAATTCTGCATTGACCATTTCCCGTTACAGAAAGAAAGATTGAAATCAAAGCCCGGAGAATCGGTCATACAACAGAAGATGCAAAAGTTTAAACAGGCTTTGGGGTTGTCCAGCGATGAAGAGGAGTCTACCGAATAACCTTAAATAATTCTACAAAAAAAAATGCAATTCGTAAATGATCTAGGAGAAAATGTTAAGAGTATGAAACGCAACAGTAGACACCAATCATCAAATGCAATTATGGTCTTTTATATTTTGTTTATTATCTTATTTTGAATTTATTCTAACTTAACAAATAAGTAAAGTATTACCGAAAATTCTAATCCAGCCTCCGTTTCTTGACTAGGGACCCCAGGAGGTCTGATATGGCGGGGAGGTTGTTAGTCTGGTCGTTGGCGCCAGTGTTTAGGTTCGAGAGAGGGATATTGAGCTGGTTTGTGGCCTTGGGCTGCCCCTTCATGTTGCGGTGTTGCGGGAAGCTTGGCATCAGCTTGGGGTCGCAGGCTGGAACAACAGACAACTTATATTGAAATTTTGAAAGAAATGTTCAAAATTAATGCGCGGATGAAAATGATCCTGCTAGCTATTTAAAATTCAGGTGCGGTTTGTCGCCGATCCTCATAGCAAATCTTATTGGTTCCTTATTACTTGACTTGATAGTAAGGTGAAAATTCTAAGGGCGCCTTGAGCCATCCATCGATAGCTGATGTTTTATTATTCCTTAGTGCTCCGCCCTTGTTTTGGCTTGCTGTTGCGACGCATTGGCATGGGGGATATTTCAGAATGGGGACATCGCAAAATGGGGATGGGTACATTTCGCTACGAAAGTGAAATTATACACATTTGTTCATTATTGTTGACATGTGTCACTATTTCGACAGGCGTCACCAATAAGCTACTAAAGGGTTTCAAAAGCCCAACCTTAACACTGGGGAGGCAGTTGCTCACTTCAAAGGAAATATTTGGATCCCACAGCCTTTCACATCCTTCCTGGGTAGTGCTAACGAGCAACAAATTATTATTATTATTATTATTATTACGAGCCCACCATGTCCCACTGCTGGGCAAAGGCCTCTCTCCCCCTCTTTCACTCTATCCGATCCTGAGCGGTCTCCCTCCACTCCTTGTCCCATAGACCCAACTCCCATAGAGCAACAAATAAACACTAAAATTTCCAGGTTCTTGAAAGGCAAGACCTAGGAGTTTTAGTGTTTACTTAAGGCATAAGCATGCAGAAAATTTCATTGGTTTTGGACTTTACTACCAAGCTATAAGGTTGAAAATATGGTGGGCATATAGTGGAAAGAGCCTCCTAGAGCTCTTAGATCCTGAAAATGTATAGCTAAGTTCAAGCTTATTCCGTGCCATGTGCAAACCACAAGAAAAATAAATTGCACTGAGGGTGTCCTTACCTTGTCTAACACTTGACACTTGACAACCTGTTGCCTTACCTGATATCTAAGAATTTCAATCGCGTTTAAAAATAAAAAATAAAATACCCATCAAATCAGTGGCATTATCAAGTACTCCCTGACATCTATGACTAAACCAATCAGAACACGATTATTTTAAACGAGCTGTCTTTTGATTGGTCAATTTGCCAATTTCAAGGGATTCTGATAGAACTCCCCAGATGTCAGAACAATAAGCCTACAACAGAACATCGCATTAACAAGCAAGTCGCAATAAAGAATAGCTTGTGCCAAATAATCGTGTTGTTATTTGGTCAATTTTCAAAGCGAGGAAACTCCTAGATTTCAGATAAGGCTACAGGTTGTTCAAAGTTCAAATTTATTTATTACTGTAGATAATTATACAGTGGTGGTCATATAATTAAGAACGATTTGTAGTACCAGATTTTTTTTTTCAAAACTATGCTATGTGTACTTTTAAGTTCCTTCTTAAAAGTAATTAGTTGTGTTATGAAATAGCTACATCGATAAAGTAAACGGGATTAGGAGTAAATATTTAAAACATTTACTATTTTTTTTACAAATTTAATTGATTATCGATAATTACAAATTCAAGTAGTAAAAATGCTGGACAAATAATTAAGAACGATTCTTAAGCTGCTCGGGAGTTGTTTCCGTAGATACTTAGATTTTACAAATCACATTAAATAAGACAGTGGCAATGTTAAAAATTATAATTTAATACATTTTATTCTAAGTTAATAGTTTGTAGCGTGACCATGGCTTTTAATAACTGCCTTACACCGACGAGGCATTGATTCTATCAATTTTTGACATTTTTCAAGAGAAATAGAGCGCCATTCTTCTAAAAAAACGTTATATAACTCAGTTAGGTTACCACATCGTCGATTTGAAACCTTTTTCTTGACTTCGCACCAAAGATGCTCTATGGGATTTAAATCTGGGCTGTTCTGTGGCCATTCTAAGACAGAAACTGATTGAGATGTGAGGAATTCTTTAACGGTGCGTGCAGTGTGCTTCGGATCGTTGTCGTGTTGGAATGTCCAAATAATCGGAAGTACGTCTTCAGCATATGGTAACATAGTTTCTTCGAGTATATTTTTGTACTGGAATTGATCCATGTTTCCTTCTATCAGTCTAACAGGACCAACACCATGACCAGAGAAGCATCCCCAAATTTTCACATTTCCACCACCATGCTTTAATGTCATTTTTGTGTACTTGGGGTCGAAGGCTGTATTCGGAGGGCGTCGAACATATCGTTTCCCATCAGAACATACTCTGTTAATTTTTGTTTCGTCAGAGAAAAGAACATTTTTCCACTGTCTTGCTGTACAGCTTTCATACCTCCTAGCAAATGCAAGCCGGGCTTGCCTATGACACTGTTTCAACATGGGCACCTTTCTTGCTATCCTTCCGTTCAACTTCGCTTCTACCAATCGCCTTCGGATAGTGCGCGCTGAGATCGCTGAAGGGTTATTTTCACCAAAGTATCCTTTTTTTAACTCATTAGACCCCTTAAAAGGGTATTGTATTGCCAAACGCACGATATTTCGATCGTCTCGCTGAGATGACTTTCTCTGTTTAGGTACACGAGGAATATTTAAAGTTGTTTGATGTGTGTTAAAATGCTTCACAGCGTGGAATATCATCGTTTTTGAGCACTGCAAATGATTGGCAACCTTTTTATATAACCAATTCATATCGCGAAGTTTTATTATTACTTCCCTTGTAGATGCATCACAACTTTTATTTTTTCCCATTTTTTTATTATGAAACGATCAACTTTTTGACTTTTACAGAACTAAATGGCGCCAAAATTACTCGAATAGTGGCCTAGTTACAGAGTGTTCTCTATTTAAATTTGAATAAAAAAATAAACTATCCAGCGTTCTTAATTATGTGGCCAGCCAGTAAGTTTGCAATAACATGTTAAGATATATTAAATACAAAAAGTTTACTTATATAATAATCTTGTTGAATTTATCATATTATAACTGTATGCTATGATTGTGTAAAACAGTTTTACGATACCGAGAGCGATACAAAACGATATGCAATAAGTGTTATTCTCGTAAGTTTGAAAAAAGCTTGTTTTCAAATAGTCGTTCTTAATTATATGACCACCACTGTATATACTTAAAAAAAACATTTTCTGCCTCTTCTCTACATTGGACCACTCTTGGAGAAGGATATGTTTTTTTTTTCATTGTCCAATTACAGTGATATACATATATAAAAACACGTGACTTGGCGATATTAACCTAAGTTGTAAGACCGCCAACCCCTTCGCTGGGGTAAGGAGAACCTCAGTGCAATGGATTTTTCTTATGGTTTTCACGCTATTACAATGTATTTTTCAGGATCTTACCCCCAGTTTCCGAAAGAGTGGTCAAATGTAACAAGCGGTTAATCGATCATTTATTCAAAATAGCGGATGTGATTGGCTGAAATGCGATTAACAAGAGTTGTAACAAGTTGTCACAGCTAATTTTCCTTTCAGAAACCGGGCGTAAGAGCTCTATGAGGCTCTGTCCACTATATGCCCACCATATTTTCAACCTTATGGCTTGTAGTAAAGTCCAAACCCAATTAAAAATTCTACATGCTTATGCCTTAGTAGGCCCCACACGCTAGCTGTGTAATAATAGTAATTTATGTGATTGCTACATAATGGAGGGCATTAATACTCGAGAGTGGGTTTATGAAACGAGCCAAAGGCGAGTTTCATAATAATATCACTCGGGAGTTTTAATGCCTAATTATGTACAGTTACATACACTAGTTTATCGACACAAATATCATAAGCTCTCTTTGATGTGTTCAGGAACCGCATGTTTGATCGGCATTGTGGCTCTGGAGTTGTTTAGCTTGTTCTCGGGCGTCGGCGTTCGAAATTTGAATGTCAGTACCAACATCACAGACAAACTAGGGGCGGCATGCAGGCGGGCGTCGGCGTTCGAAATTTGAAAAATTACACATGGTCATAATGTGTAATTTTTCAGATAAGAAATGAGTTTTTACCAAGTAGTTTAACATTATGCTGATCGTAACGTGCGGTTTTTGAAGAGGGTTTATGATACGTGTGTAGATAAAAGCAATGATATGTATGAAAAAAACATATAATTCGCACTGTGCCGCCCAATCGTGGCGGTCGCTCGGAAAACTGAAGGCGACTGGCCGCAACCGCAACCGCTTTGTGCGTAGGCCCATTTATAAAGGGTTAATTAAGAAAATAATAAACTTCAATAACTGTAACTCACGCAAAGGCTGCTCCTTAAAGTAGGAGCTCTGCAGGCACTCCTCAGCTGTGGCCCGCTTGTTGGGGTCGTACATGAAGAGGAAGTTCAGCAGACGCAGCCCGGCCGCCGACAGCCAGGGGAACTTCTGCTTCAGGTTGTTGTAGGGCTGCTGCTTGAGCGTGAAGTTCTGCAGGGCGGGCAGAGCGCTGAACTCGGGCCAGATCGCGTCCGAGGGGGTGCCTGCGGATGATCATTACATGTTAATTGCTTAGGAGCTCTACCCTATGGGGCACAAACAATTATACGTAACTATCTCTGTAGCAGCGGGGGGCATCTACATTCACATACACGCCGCTATCATGCCCTTTGACTGCAAACTGATGTCCGCTCGTAGAATCGGGTGAGCAGGCAAACTCCCCCGTTTATTTAATATACAGGATGTTGATCTAGACCGCAACTTGCATCACAGGGTAAGTTATATTCACGACACTAATGATGACAGAAATATAAGAAAATATACTTTTTGTTTATAATTATTTTCACGATCTTTTGTTATTACTGTCACACTACAACACGCGTGAATTTGGTCATCCGCAGAGCGAGCGCAGTCGACATTTAACCTGCAGGGGTGGAGAGGGCGAGGGCTGCGCGGGCGCAGGGATTGGCTTGGCTGGGGCTGGCTTTAACCATTCTGTCGCAATACCCGTGACGTGGTGCTCGTGCATTCCATCAATTTTGCGTGGCGTGGCATGCGACCTCGCAGCCGTCCTGTGGAACCGCATTCATTTTGACGGGAATAAGGGATCGACGCGCTACATTATTAGAAAATCAACAGTAGAAAATGGACAGTAGTTCATCCTTGATTATTTATACCAGAGCGCCTGCGAGCAAGTACTCGTGAACCTGGGCGTCATTTTGGTCTTCACCGCACAACCATGTGGAAGTAACAACTTCCACATGGTGCACTTTATTGTTGTTTAACAAAACAACAATAAAATGCACCCGTTCCATTTACAAAGAGTGCAGGACCTTTAGGCTTAGGCTTAGGCTAGACTGGAAAATGACAGTTGTTTGTATACATTTCTGGCCTCAAATAAAAAATCCTAGTATAGTGTGAACTGTTAATCTGTTATTGTGAACTGTTAAATTGTATAGAATCGTTGTAAAAAGTTGATTCACCTTTTTAAATACGCCAAAGGAATCTCAACAAGGTGTAAGTAAGCTTAAAGCATTATTTTAGTAGTCTCGCACATTTTCATCAAGTTGGGTTTGTCTTTATAAAATTTTGCCCAATTTTGCTTCTTATACCATGTCGAGTGCCCTTGACGGTCCTAAGCCCACACACTATGAAGGAAAAGGTGAACCATAAAAACTGTGCCTACCTCCGTATTGCGCGGCAAATGATGACTCAACACTGCTCGAGAGGTAGGTACTAGTATCACGGCACATCGGCGAAAAGCGGTAGCTGCGCTGTGCCCTTTGAATATGAGTTTTTTGAGAGAGGGAAGAGGGGCATATATCTCCTTCTTCAATAGTTTTTTTGTATGCTGTGGTTTTTAAATAAGTGTCGACTATATTAATAAATATGTGATCCAAGTTGCGGTACAAATATTCACCTGTATATGGGAGAAGCTTTACTATACATCTTTATTTTTTGTTTTAAACTATTGTAATTCATTCATTCGTTCATCAATAGTTATTTGTGTCACAAGGGAGCAAAATGATGTATTTACGGCGAGGGCGGTACATTGAATCCAGAGTGAAGGGAAGTATTCTACGATAGAATCCTGAGCGTAGCGAGGGATTCTAAGTTAGAATCCTGAGCGTAACGAAGGATTCAAGCGTTTACGCCCATGACGAAAATAATTTTGCTCCTGAGTGACACATACGACTTTTCACACCGACTATGAGGAAAATTTAAATTGCTCTAAAAAAAAAAAATTTGAATTATACTTTTACCACTTTTACAGTAATCGAACAACGTAAACATTTTTTTTTATATAATGACGGATTGTGAAGGATTAGGGAAAGTTCACCACTGATAAAATATTCCTGTGTACTTTTACTATTGTGTAAAAATAATCGAATCGAATATTACAAGGTTTCGGATATCAATATTCATTATATCACAATAACAGTCATCGATAGTTTTGATTTCAGTTAAACATATTATTTATTATGACATTTTTTTAAATATTACGAAAAATTCATAAATTTTGATATAACGTTGTTAAAGTTAAAACTTGAACCATGTTCGTTTTTAATCGACTACGTCATCGTTGTCGATTGTAATGTAATTTCTTAATTACATTCTATTATTTTAATCTGTGTTCAATTGGCACATTGCGTAAATGCTGCATGCCAATGAATAAATTAAAAAAGTAGCTTGAACAGAAAAGTAGCATTTTGCTCCCTGTCGTCGTGGAGCAAAACTTACTTTTCCGAATGAAAGGTGTGAAAAAGCTTTTTAAAATCAGTACAGTGTGCGAAACCATTCACTCCTCCTTTCCTGAATACACCTATACATATTTCTGAAAGGCAAAGTGAAAAATAAAGTTGTTCTCTGAATCTCTCAGACAATGGCAACTCCAACCTAACCATTCAACCCCCTACAGTTGACTACAACTCCCACCCTCTCACTCACCCAACAAGTCCACAATCAGCTCCAACTGCTCAATCTCAGTGCGTCCGGGTAGCAGCGGCTTGTTGGCCAGCAGTTCGCCCAGTATGCAGCCGGCGGCCCACATGTCCAGCGCCGGCGTCTGCTTGGGACACTGCAGCAGCAGTTCCGGCGCGCGGTACCACAGCGTGACGACCCGGGGTGTTGCGCAGCGGGCAGGAGCGCCGAGCCAGCGGGCGAGGCCAAAGTCCGCTGGGAATTTAGAGTTCATTCTTGAGTTCTGTGAAACGCACATCTTAGCCGCGGTATCTCTACTTATAAATAATCCTTATTAATATTGTAACTATTATTTTTCCTTAGTTAGGGAATCTCTACCCGTTTCACTACATACAAATTTATATGAAGTTGTCAAAGTTCACTCGAGTAAAATCTTATTCCGCCTTCTAGCTATAGTTGCCCTAAGAATTGATGTTTAGCAAACCTTCTTTCGTCAAATCATGCCCATCACTAAAACGAATTATGACACTTCTTGCTAATCTATGTTCAAATTTTCATCGGAAGTAGGATTTTGGGAAATAATGTTATTTCTAAGCAGAATTTTGACCAGTTTTTAGTGAAATCGAAAGTGTGAAAGTGAAAGTGTGTTGTCTTTTGGCTTTTGAATTGTCTCTACAACTGAATGTGGTAACCAACATCGAGTGATTTCTTTAGAATATAGAGTTTCCTGATAACGTGACATTTATTTACATTGTTGCGCAAGTTAGAACGCTCTTACTGTAGTATTTGGATTTTGGAGAGCTGAATTGATGTTAAATCTCATTCTTCTTTTTCTAGTCCACAGATTGGCTTGATCTGTCAGGGCCGTCGTGGGTCAGTTTTCTCATCGTCTTCAGAATCTGTAGATAGTTCATCCGACTAACTCATCTTTTGTTTCTTGTTTTATCACTGTGCGAAGTAGGTATAGGTCGTTTGTCCTATACCTACTTCTACTCCTGTTCGACTTGCATGTCCGACCTTGTTCTTGCCTGAGGCATTCGACGTCCGTTTTTCTGATTTTTGGCGCCGCGGAAGTATCTAGTAGAACCTTAGACTATTTACTCTATAGACGGAGTGTCACTTTCGCGATTGCGTCGAAAAATAAGGCGCACAACTGTGGGCCGCCATTCAAACAGCTGCTTTGAGCTGACATTGGAGTCGCACGCGTTGTACAGTTTCACAGGTCATCAAAATTTGATAAAAAATGCCTTGCTGTGCGATGAAAGCGTGTAGAAATGACAAAGGACGAATAAAAGCAAATCACAAGCCATCATTTCATCGGGAAGTTAACCTAAATTCGTTGTATTTCGTAAAACATTAAGTAAATTTCTTGTTGATTTCACATGATTCACACTTTACGTTTTATTAGTGTTGCCAGTTTTTCAATGCAAAATTTCCCCACAAATTACAACTATGCTCGCACCAAAGTGCTTTTGAACATGAGGAGATAAACTAGCATCGCCTTTTTCCATACGAGGTGGCAAAATCACAGTTGTGACCAAACTCAGTCAAACTTCGTAGTTACTAGTCCGATTTGCTTCAAAATCTATATCTGGGAATCCGGTTGGAGTCAACACACAAGTACAACTAAAACATAATAATGTAATAAATGATGTTTTTACTACATAAAATACAAAAACAGAAAAATAAAATATATACCTATCGAACATATACTACTTATACAGGGTCTCCGGTAGATCGATGCAAAGATTTAAACATAATTTAGTACAGACCATTTAGAACCATTTGAGCCAAACATAGATATGGCGAAGTTTTATCGTTTAATTTTTATTGATGATTTAGTGTTTGTGAAGAAAATTTCCAGATTTTCATAGTTAAGTGATTACCATTGCAAAACTTAACAATAATTGGATTATATTACAATTTATTCTAATAAATCACTTAATTAGCATTATAATAAATCTTCATTTGTGCATCTGCTACGTCAGACTTAGTTTTTAAAGACCATTGAAGAGCACGGCAAATTTCAATCATCAATAAAATAAGTTTTTCTGACCCAATTTAACAAAAACAAGTGAAAGTTTTATTTAAGTGAAATATTGATTTGCAATCCTTATAAAAACATTCTTAGTTAATGATCTTTCATTTAGGGTATTATTGACGTAAATACCTCACACATTCTTGAAGTTATGACCTACTAACCAGTTTGAGGAAGAAAAATAGACTTTTTACTCAATTTTTTAATTCATTAAATTTATGCTATTCATGCTCGAAATGAGATCCTTGGTTCCTCACAAAGACACGAGCCAGTCTTCGAACTTCTGTGGTCGTGATTTTGAGCATCATTTCATCTTTCATGATGTCGAAAACCATTCTTATTTTTGAAATCAACTCTTATTTTGTGTTTATGGCTACGTTGGAATAGACCAGTTCTTTGGCTTTGCCCCACACAAAATAGTCCATTGGGGTCAGGTCTGGTGAACGAGCAGTCCAAGGAATACGCCCGTCTCTGCCGATCCAGCAACATGACTTGTCAGCGCCAGAGATTAAGGTGGACTAATTTATTGTTAAAAGGATGTATATTCAGTTTGTATGATTTCGGAAACATTAATTCGGAAATTCATCAAACAGAAGCTGGCTCTGACAACCAAAATACACTCAAAAATTACTTTTATTTGCGATAGATATGGTTATACAAAGGTGGTACTATATAGTTTCAGTCAGATACACACATCCAGCTAATTAAATTATAGCATGCAAAACAATTATGACATAGAGCCACATAATTTTAAATAGTAGGTAACAAATTAGTCAAAGTTTACAATTGACACAAATTTTAACATTATGTGCTAGGAATTCCTTAATCGAGTAGAAAACATGTTGCATTAACTTTAAATTAAATTTCTGTTTGTTACTTATAATTTGGTGGTGACTTGGTAATTTTTTCCGAATTGTTGTGCACATAGCGTAGCAGTTTTTGTAAATCTTGCACTTTTTGGGATCACATCAAGGGTAAGTTTGTTAGGTTTCCTTAGACTCCTAGATGTTAGGTTTTTCGCTTCTGTAAACATTTTTTTATTTTGCATCACAAATGTAGCTACTTCTAGAATATAAAGGCAGGGTAGAGGCAATTTATATAGAGCTTTAAATAATTGTTTACATGATACGTCTGGGGCAACTCCTACGATTGATCTAATACATTTCTTTTGAGCCACAAATGCCTTGTTTACGTCTGTGCTGTTTCCCCAAACAAGCAACCCGTATCTCAGTACTGACTCTACGTATGCAAAGTATGCTGTTAATGCTGTGTCTCTGCTAGCCACTCTAGTCAGCTTACCAAGAGCATACGAAAACCTATTTAATTTATTGCAAACGCGATCTATTTGAAATTTCCAATGTAATTTATTATCAATGTCAATACCCAAAAATCTAACACATTCAGCATTTTTAACAATTATATTATTATGTGATACATTAAGATTATTTTTATTATTGAAATTGATATAACAGGTTTTATTAATATTTATATTTAAATTATTTTTATTTAGCCCATTAATAGTATTTAATATTACGTCATTTATTTCCTTTTCATGTATTGATAATGAATGTAGTTTTGGTGTTGTTATAATTACTGTTATGTCATCAGCGAATAATATATTTCTATACTTAGTAATTTCAGAAATATCGTTAATGTAGAGCAGAAATAGGAGCGGTCCGAGTACACTACCTTGAGGCACGCCGAATTTATTAAATTTAGGTTCGGATTTGTAAGTTTTTAAATTCCTTGCGGCATCAAATCCGGTAATCTCTACAGTTTGAGACCAATTTTTTAGGTAGGTTTGAACCCAGTTATATGCCGGTCCTCTTACACCGTATGTATAAAGTTTTGTCATAAGCAGCTTGTGGGACACGAAATCGAATGCCTTTGACATGTCAAAGAATAGAATTGTCACATAGTTATCATCGTTTAGTCTGTGAAGTATGTCGTTTACCAAATTAAATGTTGCTAGAGTTGTAGATTTTTCTTTTTGAAACCCGAGATCCAAATAAATCAAAGAAAGAAAAGAAAGGTCATCAAGATGATCCCCAGATCTCGATTTTGAAGCAAATCATGGCAGTAACTACGCAGTTAAAAATGGCGACCACTTTTTCAAAATCTGACTTCAGAGTCATGATCGGACTCTAACCGAATCCCCAGATATCGATTTTGATATTTTAAAGAATGATTTCACATCTCATACTTCATTTCCAATTAAAAGATGGGATCTGACAAACCCTCCGCATGTAAGGCGGGGTCTTTTTTGACGCTACCTATTGAGAAAGGATTAAATGAATACTTAGTCATTTTCTTTTCAGTCTTATATGTTCAGCAGTCGCTCTAAAAATTAGTTTATTACTTAAGAATATTATACATAAGTAGTACCTACCTATATATATATACGTATAGGTATATTTCTATATTATTCCACTGGCACTTCATTAAAATAAAGGATGCAAGTTAGTCACACTATTAGGTACGCGAAAGATGAGATAGGTAAGTTAATCAACAAGGATAAAAAATAGATAGTTCCATACTTAACCGAAATTCTGCTAATATATGGTTACAAATTGTTTAGTTTAAATCCGAGTTAATTTATTTAGTTTATAGAATAGATGATCGAAGGTAATCCACCAAATTGTACAGTTTCCCTACTTTTTCCGGTAGTATTGCTTTATGTGGCAACTTTTGACACGCACATAGATCAACAGGTCGCGAGCGTAAGACGAGCTTCTAACATGTTGACACGCACAATAGCATGCTAAAATTGGCCTGTTTTACTGATCTCATTCATATACTGACGCGGTATCTAGTCTTTGTATATAACCTAAGAGTAGAACCTTCGGCTTCCCCATACGAAAATGGGTATTATTATTATTATTATTTTATTATTCTTTATTGCATAGAAATTATAATAGTAAGTTAACAAAACATTTTATTATCGATGGGTATGTTTATTTATTTATTTATTTATTTAGGCACATCAACAGCACACATATACATATTATTACAATAAAAAATTCTGCAGTTTTGTTCTTATATGAGTGCCTATTATAGATGAGCACAACATTGACCATTTTTGTACTAACTAGTAATTCTGATTTTTAAGTAATTAAGCTAAGGTAGTGGAAATAATTTAACTTAAGATTAGGTATTAAATTAATAAAATTTACAATATTCTTTAAAAATTTATAAAAATTTGACAATTTTAGATGCAAGTATTTTTCATTTTAATTTTATTCCTAAAGTCAAGCAAGCGATCATGAAATATGTCTATGTTGGTTTGGCTACTAGTGATGTTATAATTGTCGCACATTCTGGGTATGGGTGAGTGCTTGTAGATGTTTGTTCTGCATAGCGGTGTGTGAAGAGTGTTAGGGATGGGTTTGCGCGGATAGTTGTAAGGCACTAGTGTACGTGGAAGCTATTGGGGTTCTCTTATTGGTAAATGTTATGTGGTAGCATTTTGCTGCATTGAGGACCATTCCATTATTGCGGCACCAATTCGCTATTTCGTTCAGATCATTTTGCAGCAGTTCCACGTCAGCTTCCGACATAATGGTTTTATATATTTTAGGTCGTCTGCGAACATGGAGTACTTGCCACGCGCAATACGGTTCAACAAGTCATTGATAAATATTAAGAACAGGACTGGTCCGAGGTGAGAGCCTTGGGGGACTCCCGATTTCGCGTAGTAAAGCTGAGATTGGTGTCCACTCACATTCACAACCTGAGGTCTCTGTGACAGGTACGACCAAAACCAGTCCAATAATGACCCGTGGATACCGAGTGCTGCTAACTTACTCAGAAGCAGTTTATGGTTTACCTTGTCGAAGGCGCTGCTGAAGTCAGTATATACGGCATCCACCTGGTGACCACTGTCCATCTCGCGAGACAAATCATTAACGTAGGAGACCAGATTAGTTTCCACCGATCGTCAGCGCTTGAAGCCGTGTTGTTCGGGTGAGATAACCCTATCGATGTGGTGTGTGATAAGTGGGCAGATAAGGGATTCAAAGAGTTTTGAGAAGCACGATAGCATGGATATAGGTCGGTAGTTTTTAACGTCATTTTCATCCCCCTTTTTGTAAACAGGAACAATTCTACTTTTTTTCCATTCGTCAGGAAAAGACCCCCCCTCAAGGAACGATTCAGCAATATGAATAGTGGGAAGCAGAGCTCTTGTGCGCAGAGTTTCACAAATACTGCAGGAATGTCGTCAGGTCCCGCGCATTTGAATACATCAAGGGTTTTGCATTTTTTAAGTATATCGCGCTCACTGATTGTGATGTTTGACAGACCTGTTTGGTTAGTTATGGGTGCGTCTGTGGTTGTTACTGGGTCGAGATCAGTATAAACTGTTGAAAAGTGACTAGCAAAGAGCTGTGCGATCTCAGTTCCACTGTTTGCCGATGTGTCATCTTTATACATGCTCGATGGTAGCGTGGAATAGCCTTTTCGCTTTGATTTAATAAAACTCCAAAAAACCTTGGGGTTGACTGGAATACTCGTTTCAATATTATTCAGATACGATTTCATACATGTGTCGTATAGTTTATGACAGCGCTCTCGGGAAATCTCGAATTCTATCTTGTCTCGGGGATTCTGATATTTGCGATATCTCTGTCTAATTCGTTCCTTTTCGGCTATCAGTCTTGTTAGTTGTTTGTTGAACATGGGAGGGTGTTTGTTTGTTTTTATTCTCTGTTTAGGGACATGTTTGGCAATGGCGTCTTCCAATGTAGAGTAAAAGAGTGAGGTTATTGCGTTTACATTTCCACAATTCTCGAATGTTTCCTCCCACTTGACTGACCTTAGATGCAACTTTAGCCCTTCGTAGTCGGCTTTGAAGAAGTTGTATCGATATCCAACGTTTGGTTTGAGGTAGGTGAGCCGTGATGTACTAATCTGAATGTCTAATGGAGGGTGGTAAGAGTCAAGCTTGCTCAGGGTATCAGGAGATCGGGCAACGGTCACGTGGGGAACACTTACCAGTACTAGGTCGAGAATGTTGTCGTCCCTATTACCGATGCAGTTAAATTGAAACAGGTTGTTCATTGAAATAAAGTCGACGAGTCGGAATCCTATGGTACTTTCGTAGTTGGAGGGGATCATGTGGAAGTTTTTAGCGTCTTTGTTCCAATCTATGAAACCTAGATTAAAGTCTCCTAGTATAGCAACCTCATCGGCATAATTTATTATCCTATTAGCGTTGTCCAAAAAATCAGAAAAGGAGTCTAATTTGATTGGGGATGGTAAATATACTGCACATATGGCTAGCTTTTTTGTGCAGCCTTCAGTCTTGGTCTCAATAGTGACCCATAAGTCCTCAAATTTCATATTTTTAGTCTCCCAGCTTGTTACGCGAGTGGATTTATATTTTTTCGATACTGCTATGAGGACTCCTCCCCCGTCGGCCTTATTTTCTTTGGTGGGTATAAGACTACATAAGCGATCTCTTCTGTGGATATTGTATCTAGAGTCCATAAGTTCGGAGTTTGCGACATTTGCATTTAACCAAGTTTCTGTGAGTACAATTATTTCATGATCACTGCTGGAAATATTTTTGAATAGGTCGTTGGTTTTAGTCCTAAGACCGCGGACATTTTGATAGTATATTCTAGCGAATTTAAAGAAAATAATATTATAACAATTGAACAACAACGCACCAATCTTATCTAACACATTAGACGTAGGGTGTCTTCACTTCGTATGAGCAGAGCCTGACAGGTGGTGTCCTTTCTTGCGAAGATTTTGCCGTTGCGAACCCAGACGAATGAATACCCAACCTCTTTGGACATCTTACGAGCCGCTGCATGTAGAGGTTTGTTTGCAGGTGTTAGGTGCTCGGAAACGAAGACTGGTTCTCGAAGCCCTCCAAATCCAAGGTGTGTGGAGCTCAGTTTGTCCTTAGGGTTAGCCTTGTTAAACTTTGCTACGGCGGCCAGGACCGAGTCACGCTGACGGAGACTGCTCAATTTCACGACCACTGCTCTAGGCTTGATATTGTCTTTGTTCATCTTGGCGACCCGGGTGGCGTACAATATCTCGCTGTCTTCTAGTGGGTTCCCAATACTCTTGGTAAGTTGCTGTATGGTATTTGGTAGGTTTTCAGATTTGTGCTCTGGGATCCCGTTAATCTCTATATTGGATTCACGCATTAACTGTTCTGTAATTGTAAGTCTCCCGGAGAGGTCTTTAACTTCCGATTTCAGGTTCTCGTTTTCTATCTTCAAGGCTGAAATTGTGTTAGAATGTTCTCCGAGTATGACCTTCATGTTCTCAAATTGTTCGTTGAAGAAGTTCATGGAATCGGTAAGTCCGGTTATGAGGTCGTTGGTGCTTTTTAGCTCAGCCGATATGAATTCCTTGATGGTTACACGTAGAGCTCCTGCCATCTCATGTTTCAAGATATCACGCAGTCTGGCCTCTGTTAAATAATTCTTGATATTTTGAGGGGTGGTTGTTGCGGCGGCGGCTGCATGCCTTTGTTGGCCAGACCGCAGATTAACAAATGAATCGTCATAGTATTTGACCGGTGTATTTGTGTTGTCTGACTTTGGTAAGTTTGCCTTGCAACTGGGACAATTCCAGGCAGCGTGGGGACCCGCCTTCAGTCCCACACATTGATAGTGGTACACCAGCGAGCAGGTTGGTTCCGTGCAGATAACTCTTGTCATCTTCTTCAGTATACTCGCAGCATCCATAGCAGCATTTGTTCTTGCAGTCAGGACATAGCCAGGTGGCGCTTGTATCCATATATGCTGCTTGTGTAACCCCTACACATTTCAGGTGGTGGTTTGCAGAACACCCTTTTCGTGAGCAAGTTGCTTTGTTTTTGACAGTCATCGCCGAACTACATGTCCTGCATTTGCTCATTGTTAAAAATATCAATTTCTGTGCGGACATGAACAAAATATACAACAATAAAAAAATAAAAAAAATAAAAATAGAGTGCCGCGGCTGGGATTTGAAGTCAGTAGCTTTGTAACTTGAAGCGGGCTGTTAGCGGCTGGGCTACGTGCCCGGCGGCAGAGGTGATGAAAATTGTGGATGTGTGGCGGAGATTCACGCGGCAGATTGTATAGCTCGCCGGTCGCGCCGCTGAGCACTGTAACGGCTGATTAACTTTGGTTTTTCGAGATTAACGCACGATTGGTGTGATTGTTTATGAAACTGATTATGACGTTTTGATTGTCTTCCAAAACCTTAGCTAGTGGTGTTTGTTTCACTGCGATGGGTTTAGGATTAACACAGTATTAACAATTTAAGAAGACGGAGTCATCTAAGTACGTGTTTGCGTTAGGAGCGCGCGCGCGAGATGTTTGCGTTAGGAGCGCGCGCGCGAGATGTTTTTCGAAAATATTATGAAATGTCCATTCCGTACGCACTGAACTTGATTTTTATGACACGTTAGTAGGTATCTATTAAATAGTATGCATATATTCAAACATAATTTCCACAAAATTTCCTTTTCTAGGATCGGCCGGTATTGCATCGGTAGAGCACTAGTACGAAAAAAGCCAAAAACCGTAATTTTGAGGTTCTTTCACATAAAAAAAAAAATATGCAGAACCGCACCGAGGGGTGCGCGAGTCCAACTAGTACTTGGCCAGTTTTTATTTCCTACTAGAATTGTGACCTCCTGTGGGTTTTGCTTGCCTTGCCTTTGCCTGAGAGATACCAATTAAAGTGTTTTGAAGAGTATGTTTCGGTAGTCACATTCGTTTCCTGTAAGCAGCCTACGTGGACATCTTTGTGGGTTAAATGCACGTCAATTTATGATTTTCTGATAACCGCCAGGCATCTTCTAACGTTCCAAGTAGCGATGCGTATGTGATTTCAGGGTACTTTGGCCTTGACGTAATAGTGTATAACTGGTGGGGTCAGGGAGGTCGTCGGCTACATCTTCTGATGACGATATTTGGGTCTCGTCCGCGGGTGCGTCCGGTCAGGTGGAACCTTGGGTTGTCGTGTCTATTGTTGTGATTTTTTGAATAAACTCAAAAGTTGTGTGCAACCTCAAACTCCACTTTAAAATTGATAGTTGCTGGTATAGATTCAGTTTCCTTCGTGTTGATCATTGTCAGAGGTGTGCCAAGAGATTCTTCAAGAAGCACTATCATAGTAGTGGTTCGCAAATTTTGATTGGTCCAATGGCTACGTTTGGATCCCGAAGTGTATATGTTGTTTTGGCCTTTTTTAGATGGACTGTTATACGAGTATTTAATAAGTAGACGTCAGCGGTAGAAATTATTATTTATCTTCACCGGCCCAGGTACCGACTTTGTGAAGATCGTAGATTCGGTATCTAATTTTTTCTTGGGTCGTTTCGTTCAAGGCCTGTATGATGTTTGGTCAGAGTTTTCCTTTAGGTATGTTGAGGCAAGAAGTAAAATTACTTACCTATTTTGACACATCCCTTGTCCGTGAGCAGCAGGTTTGACACTTTCAGGTCTCGGTGGACTATGAAGTTGGAGTGCAGGTACTTGAGACCTTTCAGCACTTGCAGCATCAGGCACTTGACCTGCGACTCGGTGAATGGTGAGGACATGTTGTCCAGTAGTGAAGCCAGGTCCTGTTCGCAGTATTCCATTGACAGGAATATGCTAAAAGGGTAGGTGAGTTTGGAATTAGTACTTGTTGATTGATGAAAGACCCAGTAAAGGTACAATTATTGAGATTTTGCAATTTTTAATAATATTACATTAGAGGCTTTACTTGGGTCTTTCTAACTTCTGGAGTTATTGTTAAATACGTTTGATTGCTTTTCAAACTCAGTCTCTAATCTCAATTGTTTCTTTGCATTACGCTACAAAGAGATTATTTTAGAGCCTACCTTTCCAAAGAGCGACCAACGAGCACTTCCTTCAGCTGAACAATGTTCTCATGACGGCAAGACATCAACACCTGGATCTCACGGAGACCACTGAGTGGGAGCCCATCTTTCTCAACATCCATGCGGACTTTCTTCAGAGCCACAATACTGCCGTTAAGTTTGTCTTTGGCGCGGTCTGAAATACAATACAATCAAACCATTCCATCACAGTGTTCAATGGGCGCCCTACCTCATCATCTATCTATTTCTATTCAACCCCATATCTAAGTCAGTACTTGTAAGCAAACGCTGCAAGCCTAGAGTGTGGTACTTTGCTAAACACATACTTATCCATAATGTTGATGTGCCACTCAATATGTTCCACTAAATATGTAGATATCGAAAGTGTTCTTGGCGCCTGAGCGAGGCCACCATTTCTCTCTCACTAGCCCGTGTATCTCTTTTATTCCCATGCGCCGCGACCCCCTCCAGGCGGCACTCAGGCACCAAGAAACTTTGCATCAGGTACACATAGTTCAACGACATCTTGTGGCAAACTGTGATACTGAGTTGGAAGTATAAGAAGATAAAGATAATTTATTTGTCAACACAGGTATAAACGACGACGACGACCACACGACTGCCGCGTCACTGCCACACAAATGAAACCTGTATATTTACAAGCGCACGCACACATAGCACCGCGCGCACAACTGAGTTGAAGTATCTATAATAATCCATTTACAGTTGGTCAGGTAAGTTTTTTGAGCTCATTGTTCTACCTAAGGGCATACAAATATTATGCATACAGTCCTGCGGTTACTTATTCAGATAAAACTAAAAGAAATATTAACACAGATTTTAAAATTACAATTTTCGATTAATATAATTATATAATAATTGACCAATAATAATTGATAATTGTCCCGTTTTGAGATTGGCCAAAAATCATTTGTCCGTATGTCTGTTCTGAGGTCGCAATTTTCAACCAATTTTGACGAAAATTGGTAGATAAGTTCCTTGATTTATTTAATTTTTTTGGTTGAACGCCACTTTTGATTGGGGGGAAAATAAGGGGGAAGTTTGCTGTAACGTTATTTATCGACGGATTTCCATCAAATTTGAGAAGCACACTAAGGACTTCATTCTACATAAGATATTGCGAATAAAAATCCAATAGGGGGGAGTGGAGGGGAAGGTTCGGGGTATGTTCGACCCCCTGTAACTATGTTGTAGATAAAGCTTGACAACTGAATTTTCTGTGACTAATAATAGGCTACAATTTAAATAAGCAAGTTCCGTAAAATCCAGTCAATCAATAGATTGGAAACGACAGAGTTCATCTGACTTATCATCATCATCTGACTGGCTCATCATCTATTATCAAAATTCGTACGTATTTCTAGCAGACCTATAAGTTTGAAATTTTAAAGAAGAGAGGTCTACTGTTTAAGAGAACTACTAGTAATTAATAAGTTAGCTTGGTAAAAAAGAAATGTCATAAAATAATAGTATTATAAATTGAGATAAGTAGGTATTATATATTTCTTCATTAATAAAAGCCTCAAAATGCTATTGGTGACTAATAGCTTGAACAACTGATGTTTGAATAGTAACAAATTCAAATATTTTATGTCGTTCGGTATTTTTTTGGTGACTAACATACTTGATTTGTTTTTATGCATGATAGCGGTTTTTGCTTGCCTCAGGTGCAGCTTGTGCTCATTTTGTACACGCACTGGTTGTTATTTTCCGCATTAGACTTTAACAAAGAGATAGGTATTAGTTTTTACAAATATCAACAACTCATAAATATCATTTCATCATTTCATTTCATTTATTTCTCAGAAAGGTAGGAACAAATTAAGGTAGGAACAAAGGTATTATAGTACAGAATTATAAATGCATGTACATTTAGGTAGGGAGACGATATGACATCCTAGCTAGATTAGTAATCTGTGTTAAGGAATGTCAGGCCCTGAACCCCGTCTATCGTATCTTGAGGTGGATTCAATGATACTTTATCAAGTATATCTATTCAAAATTTACAGAGTACAAATTTCGTTAACCTAGAATAACTTATATAACACTAATGTGTGTATGTGTTTGAGGGTGCGTTAGAAGGTGTATTTGTGTTTTTGTGTGTGTGAGGGTGTTTGTGTACGCGTGCATTCCAAATGGGAAAGCGAATGCACTGATTTTATTATATAGAAATGGCCCGAGATAGGGGAAGAATATTTTGGTAAAAGTGAAATTGGGGGTTGATATTAGGCAGACGCGGTCTTTGCGTCGTTTTGTTATGTTTGTTATATTACCACGTGCAGTAATTTTCTGTTGGGAAGCAAAAGCATTAAGTATGAAAAGCTGTCGCACATTTAATACTTTACAGTCCTGGTAAAGTTGTTGAGTAGGATAAATTTTGGGTTGCGAAGTTGATATCTTTAGGATAGCTCGTTGGGCTACTTCAAGGTACTTTAATGTAGTTTTAGAAGCCCCGCCCCAGGAGACAATGCAGTAGGAGATAATGGACTGACATAGGGAAAAGTAAAGCATTCTGATTATAGAGGAATGGGCACCGTGTCTAATTGTCTTGAATATGTACATCAATTTACGCATTCTCTCAGTCAGCAGATTAATGTGCGCTTTAAAGTTTAAATGCTGATCTACTATTAACCCAAGGTATTTTATTGTGTTAGTCGAGGTTATATGGAGGTTATATACCGTTGCACTGATTCTGATTAGAACATGAATGAGCTTGTATATTTAATGTGTTTGGAGGTTGGAAATTCGATTTGAGAGAGTAGGTGATAAATTTTGTTTTTGACATATTCAATGTATTCAAAAGGTATTTGCTCGGAGCCAGTGAAACACTGCATTAAAGCCCTGCTGTGCGTGATATTGAAGTTGTGTCCAGGAATCTGCATGGATAGTAATTGCCGTATCGTCGGCGTAGGTTACAATGCTGGCGTCATTAATACACAAGTTACAGAGGTCATTTATGAATATAAGAAATAAAGTTGGGCCCAAAATACTGCCTTGAGGGACGCCGTAAGTAATTAGTGCTCCGTCGCTGAAGAAATCGTCAATTTTCACCACCTGATACCTGTTTGTAAGGTATGAGTGAAAGAGGTCTAGTTGTAAGCCTCTCACACCTATGGATTCCTAGTTTGAGTAGTAGGGCAGGAATGGGAACAGTATCAAATGCCTTAGAGTCCAAAAATATTGTGTTTTTCCTAAAATCATATTGATTTTTAAAGGATTTCATGTTTTTCAATGTAATCTACAAGACGCGTATTTATTATTCTTTCGAGGATTTTAGAAAGTGACGTAAGAACAGCTATAGGCTTGTAGTTATTTACAGAGTTCCCATCACCTCCCTTAAAAATTGGAGGGATGACAGCTTTTTTAAATTTTATAGGAAAGATTCCTTTTTGAAAACATAGATTAAAGATGTGACTTAAGATAGGTGCGAGACACTGTGAAATAAGGAGGGAATACATCCCAGCCCACAGCTGCATAGGGCTTTAAGGAGAGGATAATGGAGGCAAAGGAAAACGGGGTACTTGAGGAAGATACAGTTAGATTGACGTCATTGTTATGTGGGGGGGAGATTATGGAATTTGCGAGATTATTCCCAACATTAGCAAAGAAATTATTTACAGAGTTACAAGAGTCTAAGGGAGAGGTAGTAGATAGTAAGAGTTGGTTAGTTGGATGTAGAGAGATAAAAATTATTTTAAGTTTTAAAAGCTGCTTCACAACTTTCATAAAACTTAATAGCCCTTACGCAGCGTTTTTGAGCCTTAACCTCTTGAATACCACCGGCGTTAGCTAAAGCCACTTTTCCGTTATAGGTTTTAAATTTTATTACCATGGCATAAGGTTAAAATCGCGACCCGTCCCAACTACCCTCGGTTTTTGAGAGGTTAAAGAGAGATTTTTTATCGGCAGAGTTGCCCCAAAAAATAACTCCATACCATAGAATAGATCAGTCTTTCTCAAAGCGGGCGATAACGCCCCCTTGTGGGCGCTGGAGGTCTAAAGGGGGGCGTTAAGAGTCTAGAAAAAAATAGGGTGCGTTGGCGTGGTTTAGGGGTTAATTTAAGGTACTTTATATTTTAAAAATCATTAAATGTCTACTAACTACACAATATAGATTATTTAGTTAATATTTCTTGCTGTATGATTGTATAAAACTAAAATAAAACTAAGCTTTTGTAGGATAGCCCAAACGCAATGAAGTTGTAACAAGATTTTGTTAAATAACGCGATTTGTGCAAACCTGTAGCAATCGGCTGGTTCATCGATACTTAGTCTTGTCCTAACTTGCTCATTACGATTGAGCGTCGAAAGGGATAAACGAGTTTGTGCTTGTTTATCTTATTCCTGTCGGGGCATGCTGTATTTCAATTATATTTAAGCTTGTCTAACATTTATTTTATTTTCATTGGAGGTTTCGCGCGCAATCTTTTAACAAGTATTTATGTTCAACCCTTTGCTTACATATTTGCAAAAACAAAACCATGTCGGAAGCAAAATAAAGAGAGGGCAATACCGTGCAGAATACATTAAATACGGATTCATAGAAAATCTTACAAATCCATCGTTGCCTTTGTGCCTTCTTTGTTCAAGAAAAAATTCAAACGAAGCGATGAATTCTTCAAGACTTCAAGAGCTTCTGAATAAAATACATCCAGATAAAAAGGACAAAAATATGGCATATTTTCAAGAGCTGGAGAAGAAGCATAATGCTCAGCCAAGTGTATCAAAACTTTTTTCGGCGGCTGCTACGCAAGACGATGACGAACTTCGAGCTTCATACAATATCTCTTTGTTAATTGCTCAAACAGATAAACCACACACCATCGGAGAAACGTTAATTTTGCGGGCAATAAAAGAAGTTATAACTACTGTGCTCCATAAACCAGCGGCAGATATTATTCGAAAAATTCTTTTGAGCAGTAGTTCTTGACGACCTGAATGGCCGAGTCGATAGTGACCCTGCCTACAAAGCCAAGGGTCCCGGGTTCGAGTCCCGGTGGGGGCAAATATTTGTTTCATGAGAATGTATGTTTGTACCCTAATCATGGTTGTTTATCTATCTAAGTATAATATTTATCTATATAAGTATGTGTATCGTTGTCTAGTACCCAAGATACAGGGAAGCCTAGTTTGGGGCTAGATCAATGTGTTTAAATAGTGTCCAAGGCATTATTACTATTATTCTGTGCAAAGACGAATTGATGAAATGGCTGTAAACATTGAAGACTAGTGCAATCATCTGAAGACTAGTCAATTTTTAATCCAGTAGAATGAGTTCACTTTGCCAACTAATGAAACATTATTGCTGTCTTACGTGAGGTTTAATAAAGATAAAAAATATGTCATGAACTTTTTTGAAGAAAATTATTTGCTAGAAATTTAGAGACAGACACAAAAGGAGAAACCATATAATACACTGGAAAAGTTTTGTAATGAGAAAGGAATTCCCTTGAAGAATATTATATCAGCTGCTACAGATGGCGCTCCAGCTAGGACAGGATGTCAAAAAGGCTTCATAGCGTATTTAAAAAACAAAAGTCTAGATCTGCTCGCTTTACATTGAGTCATTCATCGACAACATTTGGTTGCTAGAAATTTAAGTGATCGACTGTTTCAATCACTGCAACATGTCATCAAAGACTTTTAATGACAGATTATTCAATCAGCTTTGTGTTGTTAATGATGAAGATTTCAACCGATTGATCTTTCACACAGAAATGCATTGGCTCACAAAAGAAAATTGTCTGACTCGATTTTACAATCTGTTTGACTCTGTCATATAGTTCTTGGGAAACAAAGACACAGAATTGCGCGACAAGCTCATCACATCAAAGCATGATATCGCAACAAGCTCATCACATCAAAGCATGATATCGCATACCTTTTATAAATTGTTTAATCATATGAATATCCAACTTCAAGGAGATGACTTGAACTTAATAAAAACAAAAAAATGTTGTTGCTGCTTTCGTAGCCAATGTGCTCTTACACAAGAGGAACAACGGCAGAGTGAGTTCCTCAATTTTCCCAATTTATCAGCATCCTGCAACAACGACGTCTTGCTTGTTTACTGTCGACATTTGGAAAATCTCCACAATGATTTCAATGAAAGATTCCAGGACATATTAAAATTTAAAATACCAGACTGTGTGTTGGATGCTTTTTCAAATGGAAACATAACAATATCACCCCTGCTGGAAGAAGAACTTAAAGAACTCGCAAAGAACGAGGAAATAAAAATCATATTAATAATAATTTACCAATAATTTTGGCTACAAAAGCCAATCGCGCAATTGTACCCTGGATTGTTCGACGATTTTTGATTGCATTCCCATCATCATATTTTTGTGCGAAAGTGGATTTAACGCTGTGGCAACGTGGCTTACTAAACAGAGAAATCGTTTGCATGTTGCCGAACACGGTGACGTACGACTGCTTGTGAGTAAAATCAAACCTGATAACAACAAACTTATTAAAAGTCATTAGATTTATCCCTCTCATTAGATAAGTTTTAAAATTAAAGTTGGTTAGGTACCTATCTATTTGGTTTCTTTTAATTTGAATAAAACATATTTTTAATGTTATAAAGTTGCGTTTTAATTGCTCTCACTGCTAAAAACGACTCGTTTAGAATGTCAGTTTAAACTCCAGACGATCAGCTTTTTTCTTCCATATAAATCAACAGGACCAGACGGCGTAATACCAGCCCTACTGCAATGGGGAGCAAAACTCATTATACCAACACTTCTAAAAATATTTAGGGCATGTCTAGCACTCGGCTACATGCCCAGGATCTGGAGAGAAGCGAAAGTTGTCTTCCTGCCGCAACCAGGCAAGGACGACTATACTGAACCTAAATCCTTCAGACCTATAAGTCTCACACCATTCATTCTGAAAACGTTAGAAAGAGTGTGTTATAGATTTATAAGGGACGGCCCCATGAGAACCAACCCTATACACCCAAACCAACATGCGTACCAAGCGGGAAAATCCACAGAGACTGCCTTACACAGTGGTCAGAAGAATAGAAAGCTCAATACTAAGCCAACAGTCGTGCCTGGCAGTTTTTATAGACATCGAAGGAGCTTTTGATAAAACAAACTTCAGTAGCATCAGAACTGGATTGGAGCAACTAGGCACCAGCCCTAAAATGATAACCTGGATAACAAAAATGCTGGAATCCAGAATAATCTTTCTGGAAATCAGCGATAAAATCAAGTGCAAAGTGGCCAAGGGCTGCCCACAGGGGGGTGTGCTATCACCACTACTGTGGGTACTAGTAGCTAACGACCTGGTTACACAACTGAACACTAGAGGATTCTACTCAATAGCATACGCCGATGACGTGACAATACTCGTGAACGGGCTTTTTATAAAGACGATATTTGACCGCATGCAATTAGCACTACGGTACATAGGAAACATGGTGCAAAAATAACGACCAAAACTGAGATGGTACTATTTACAACAATTAAAAACCACGGCAGTTACAGGCTGCCCAAACTCTTTAATAAAACACTAACACTATCAATAGACGTGAAATATCTAGGTGTGTGGCTTGACCACAAATTAAGTTGGAGCAAGCACATGGAAGCAACACTAAAAAAAGCCACCATATCGTTCTTCCAGTGTAGGAGGATGGTATGGAACGGATGGAGACTCCAGCCCAAAATATGTCGATGGATGTGTATGGCGGTGGTGAGACCCATCGTCACATATGGCTCCCTGGTATGGTGGCAACGAACAACACAATGCACAACTGCAACACAATTTTCCAGCTTGCTTGCTTGGGATTTACAATCAGAGCTGTTTATAGAGTGGTTTTGTGGGCTTTTTGTTTTAACTTAATAATCTTTCTGAATGTTGTACTTGTAAATACTTCTTTCTGAATGTACTTGTATACACTTTTAATTTCGTTCTATTTTCGTAATAAGGATTTTCCTATAGTGCCATAGAAGGTGTCTGTGATTTTTGCTGCATTATTTTATCTTTTTGATTATGCATTTTGCAAATGTTGACGATTTTATTCTAACACTTATAAGCGGTAAACAAAGATAAACCATAAGGAAATCGTCAAGAAAATTTCCATACGCTTTAATGCATACATTTGTGGTGTAAATATTTGAAAATGTTAAAGCTTGCAATCGGGTTCCTTTCAAGGTTTTCGTTGCTGAATTGTCTTTTTTTTAATGTCCATGACTCAATTTTGCATGTTTTTTTGGCAGTTACGTGGAGCAATTGAGATGTATGATCAGATTGGGCGAATTCTATCACTCGAACCTTGCTTCCCTTCAATAATTTAAGAGCAAAGATGTCAATACAAGTCTTATCCTTTTCTCGTATGAACATGAATTTCTAATCTCATGTTGAAGCCATGGAAAACTATATATTCAAGCATTTCGCCCAGTTGTTAATATATTTTTTATATAATTTTGTGCTAACGTGCAATCAGTGCGTACACTTTAAGCAGTTCTTGTGCATGATTAAATGGCGTGGTAAGTAATCCCTTCAATTGTCGGGTTGCATAATAAGTGTGGGTTAGAGAGCGTCCCATACATGCTTCCTCTTCAGCCGTCTTATAGCGGGGGCAGCAACCAGTGTTGAGGCAAGCTCGTTTCATTGGCGGTTAATCCTTCCCTCGTAGGTTTTGGTCATGCGATTAACTTCTTCCTTGACAGGCATTCCTAGGTACTCGTGTACTTCTGTAAGTGGAAACCAAGGTACTTTATAATCATCTTAGGTGGTATTACATCTTCACCAAGTTTTACTGATGGGCAATCGCCGTTCCTTAATGTGAAGGTGATGTGGTTTGATTTGCTTGCTCTAGCTTTAATTCTCCACTTATTCATCCAGCTTTGCACTTTATCTAGGTGCTTCTATGTTTGATGCTGTCTCTGGGTTCTTGCTAGAGATCAACAAAGCAGTATCGTCTGCAAAAGTAGCTGTCATCACAATTGCCAATTCTGGTACATCTGAGGTAAAGATCAGGTATAGAGTAGGCCCCAGAACTGATCCTTGTGGTACTCCAGCTTGTCGCAGAGAATGTCGATGTAGAGTCATTGATTTTGACATAAAATATCCGACTTTCTATGTAGGACTCTAGAAGAAGGTACATATTATGCGGTAGTATGTTATCCAGCTAGAATAGTAGTCTTTCATGCCAGACCTTATCAAACGCTTAGTGTACGTCCAGAAATACTGCAGAACAGTATTCCTTTTCTTTCAGCGCAGTAACTATTTTTTACACACTCTATGTAACTGCTCTATTGTCGAGTGGTGATTTCTGAAGCCGAACTGGTGATCTGGAATTATTTTGTTGCTTCTCATACAACCGTTCAATCAGCGCGATCTGGGGGCACGGCAAGACGAGGAAGCGAAGCGCAAGGGACCTACCTTTTCTCGAAGCGCTTCGTCGATTTTTTGAACCATCACAACTTGGTTTTGGACTTTTTTTTTTAAGTATTTTTATTTTCATAGGCTTAACTTAATTACATACATGCAACAATCACAAAAACCTTTTCGATGCGTAGTGCGAGTTCTCGGCGCAGGTTTTTAAGGTGGTCGCGCTGGCAAGGGGTGAGGTAATTTTTGGCCGACATACCTGCTATAAGCTTTTTTCCACGCTTCAATACCTGGACCGCCATCTTCTTATTCGGCAGTACCAGTTTGATGGGGCGAGGGCCTGAGCCAGGCTGGAGCTTCCCCAGACTTATGATGGCCACGGGTGTCACTGGCTCGGGTAGTGGGGCCAGTGCCTTCTCCACTTGCTCTTGGTCAAAAAGTTTGCAAGCCTCCACTGGTGTTTACACATCCCCATCCACATGTAGATCCGGCCCTCCAAAAATTATGACATTTGATGCCCTCCGTTTCGCTCCTCTATCTCATTAATGATGGCCTCAAAGTTGACTGCTGGTTGGCTGTTCCAAAATGGATCCACTTCAGTCTTGAGTTCATCCGCTAACTTCCGCAGGGCGGGCATTTGGCGGACTCCTTGCTTAAAATGAACTTTAACGTCGGCGACAGCCATGTAAGTACTCTCAGCTCAGTTACAAGTAACCCGCTATACTTAACACAAATTTACCTATCACAGCCGTGGCACACTATTTTTGGATATTTTTCATCCAATTTAGGTATTTCCTTGGTACACTTCAAACAGTTGGCCATTTCAAATTGTGAATATGCACTTTCGAGGTTAGGATAAGGCATGATTCACTAAAGATCAAACACTGGTGGGAATTTGTTGGGTACTATTGAATATTGGTAAATTTCCGAAAATTAACACCACTTTCACTGCTATTTAGCGAGTTTTAGATAATAATATCAATTAAATTGTTGAAGCAACTTTCAAGACAAGTGCATAGAAAAGCGCGGGTAGGCGAAAAATTATTACATCTAGATTTATTAGTTATATCGCACAACACTCTAACGCCACTGATTGATTGTTAATCAGTTCCAAGTCTAGTCCAGCGGGCCTATTCGCTAATTTTGAGAGATGAAAGTGAACAACAGTGAAGTTATGATCACCGAGCTCAGTGACCAACTGAACCACTCTGTTGTTTTGGTATTCCGCATCGCCTTCATGTCACGTGATCTTTAGGTGATGAACGAAAACTCTCAGTGCTCATCGACATGAAATTGTTACCACTCTAGATAACCCGGCTTATTCGATATCCTTGGTTACACAAAATAATTGAACGACATCATTATCTTCTAAATTTTTGTCATATGGATTTTGTCTAATATTTTGGCTATATGTTTGTCAACAATGTGGAAGTAAGTAGGTACTTATACTTCAAAAGAGCTCCGTGGTCTAATGGGTTTCACCCTTGCTTCTCACACACGATGCAGGTTCAATTCCTGACAATGAGATAATTAATTTATCTTAAGTAAATTATATGGACTTTCTAACGGTGATGGAAAACATCGTGAGGACACCTTCATTATTCCATAGCTGCGGCGATAGGGTAGCCGCCTGGCACGCAAAATAGGGTATTGAATAACTGGCTCAATGTGGGCACAATTGTGCCTCTGCCACCCCGTATGGGAAACGCCGTGACGCTATGTTGTTGTTCTTTAAATACAACAACATCAACACGGTTTTTTTTTGTAAAAAAGTTTTGAAATGGTTTTCAATGAGTATCTTGCTTGTAGCGTCGAAAATTAGCTAGGTGGGTAAAACTTTTAATTATATTGAATTTTTATTAAAAATTAGCATTTATACACTATGATTTTTAATTTGAGGCCAGAAATGTAAACAAACAACTGTCATTTTCTTAAACAAAACCGTTGACTTTGACATTCATATTACACTTTTAGTACTGGAAAATGACAGTTCTTTGTTTACATTTCTGGCGTCAAATTAAAAATCCTATTATAGGTATATATAATTTTACGATTTTCATATACGGTTTTGTCATATACAGGCGAAACTTCTCGGATGTAGTGAGGAAGACTTCTTTGGACAAGCGAAAGTGAGCCTCAAATTCTTGGTCCAGCAAATTCATAGGGTCACTCAAAGCACACCTTGCCCGGCGTTCTCTTCCCAAGACATTCATTTGTCTTTGCTCTTCAGCAATACCCAATAAATATGCTTGTGCCATAACTAAAATTAGCAACAAGTACTGACAGGTTAATAAGATATAAATACATTGGATGAAAAGATAAATTATTCAATCTTAGATGATATCTAATGACAATAACCACAACAGTACTTACTAGATTAAAACACAATAATGATTAATATTACGGTGATGATCACTATTCACCCTAAAAACACTGGTATCCAACAGTCATCTACACCACCCCTATTTTGGCACTTTGGGTGGTCCACTGCTAAACATCAAAATCATGTAGTTTACTGAATACCAATTTATTGGAAGTTGATTAAGTCGATATCCTTCGGTGGCCATTGAACTAGCACAGTAATGATCACTGAGCGGCATGCCATTTTCAAATTTTAAGGTTGCGCCGAAGTTACAGAATCCCAAATGTGTGCTTCGACAGTTGGAAGTTGGAAACTATACTTGGTGATCATCATTTTAAACTGTCATTTGAGTTAGCGAATAGGCCCGCAGTCCTCATAAAAATACATTCTACTCCTTGTTTTTTAGATTCTCCTAAAAAATGTACCACCAGTCGATAATAGGTAGAGTTATACTATAGGAGTGGGAAGTATTTATCATATATAGTTATAAAAACCGCTCTTGTGTCCTGCTGTCACCACATTACTGGCTTTCTGGAAAACTATCTACACTCAGTAGCAGTATATATACTAACGTAACAATTACATACAGGCACTTGCATTGCCTTTGGCCCGACAGTAGGATACTCTGTGTTGTGGGAAGCAGAAACAGTGATGTCACACACATAAAAACATCCAAGACCTGGGGATTGAACCCAGGACCTCTTGCATGGTAGGCAGAGCCACAACCGCTACACCATAGAGGTCATCGGGATACAATTTTATGGGTTACATATCAGTTTTGGCTATTCGAATTGGAGAAGTCCAGGCTACAATTACACAGGACAGAATGAGACAAAAAAAAATGCATGAGCATTTTTGTCCACTAGAGATTGATTGTGCCGGGTAAGTCCACTTTTGCCACACTTTTGAATGAGTAGTGGACTCACCCATAGCACCTTCGAATGCATTGGTCAGCAGTTAGTCCCGCAATAGCGCCACTGATGTCATGCCAGTATGATTTGTGTATTTAGTTTCCTTTCCGTCGCCTGACATTATTGGTAACGCAGACTATAATCTTTCGCCAGTGTTCGGAAACATTTTTTTCGGTTCTTTTTCATCTACTCTCGGTGATTGGGTTACAAAGGAGATGCACCATCTTGAACTCCAGAAATGAATGTAACAAAATGAATGCAAGAAAATACTCTTCTGATAGTAGATAGTTTCAGAAGCTGCTTTAGGTATTTGGTAGCTGCTGTCGTTTTGATACTGCAAAATGCTACAATGACCCTACACTATAATACTTACACACAATTCCATAAGTGCCTTCACCAATTCGGTTGATTTTCTCGAATTCACCAACAAACCTGCATCTTCCAAGCTGTAAGCAATAATGGAAACTACAGTTATGAACAATAATAATAAATAACCAGCACTACCATACATTCTGGCTACTGTTCGACCCGAGATTTAATACTCTTCAAGCTAGATTGTAATTTCAAACACTTACTATGTCCTTCTCTGGTATCTCCATAGTTTTTCCTGTCCGAAAAGATATAAGCACCCCTTTACGGGGAGCTGGACCTGTGGGGTCAGCGGCTTCGGCGTTCGGTTTGTCTGAAACTGAAATTACGCGGAAATTTTGTAAACTATTGTCAAGCATTTTCCGATACTATGCATCACCAACCTATTGTACATTTAAGAGCACTAATTATATTTCTTACTTTGAGACATATTTGCAGGCATTGGTTACAATGATATCAAGGAAAATAGTTGTGTTTTCATTTATTTTCTAACCAAAGAAGCTACAACCAAGCAATGCATGGAACTGGCACCAAGCTCACGTCAAAAACAAGCCAATAAAATAATACACGTTTCGATATACGCAAAAATCTTATTCAAAGAGAAAATACTGGCTGGTCTAAACGGATCATATGCGGAAATTTTAGTGCACGAGTCGGCCGACGACAGACAGCCGGCGACCGGCCCTGGAAAAAATAAAGGAATATTAGTTTCACTTTTTATCTTTAGATAAAATTACCCAAATAGGTATAAGTACCCGGCTAGCCTTTAAAAATACCGCAGGTCATGGACGTAGTATTCAATAATAACAATTCCCTGCCGCGGGTTTAGAATAATTCAGACGCTTTTGTCGATTATTCCTATGCATTTTACAAGTATCTCTAATGGGTCCCTGGGACGATCAAGGGCGCTTGACAAGTCTCAGTTAAGCTGGCTTCCCACGGTGCGTGATATTGCGGACGGACGCGAACCAGCCCGCACTGACGCACCATGGAAAGAAATCGTCCGTGGTAGCGCAGACACGTCCGTCGCGGTGCATGCGATCCGCGGCGAGTCGGTAACTTCAAAGGTGCGGTGCGAGCTCGTGTCGGGTGCTTAACAAGATGGCTTCGAATCTCAAGACCCACACAGACTGAAACGCACCGTTGGAAGAGCCTTTTCTGCGGAGCGTCGCTGTCCGTAGTTGTCGGCCGTGCTCGATAATCAGCAGAATCCCACACCGTGGGAAGCCAGCTCATTCAAACAGACGTTTGATCTAGTAACGGCCACCGCATCGGCCGTCACATGTGTCTTTACACTACTCTTGCCATCGCAGCGGCGACCGTTGCGTTCTACGGCGGCTAATCCGGCGGCTGTTGTGTTGGCTACGGCTTACAAGGTCCTAGTCCTTCTACTGTACGAAGTTCCTTCTACTACCTACATAAGCGAAAGAGACTAGTCACCACGACACAGGAAATGCTAGTGTGGGGTATAGAGATAACATAAAATTAAAAATTGTAAGCTTATTTGACAACGAACGTTTTTATTTTTATTATGTACTATACTTTTATTAATCAGAATAAAAAGAAAAAGGCTGACAGTACATTGGAACCACATTCTAATAATATAATTATTTGGCCTCTATATCACGTTAAACGACGTCATGGAAATATAAAAAAATTCAAAAAATATTTTTTGTGATAATCGACATATTTGAATTTGATAAGTACCCAAACCATTTTTTTTTAAATCTCACGTTGGATTCCGTACTTATAACAGAAAAACCGTTTGAGGTCACGGGTGCACCCCATGGCGCTGTGTAGTAGAAATTAAATTTTTCGTTACGGCAGCGCCATGCCGAGCAGCCCACCGCCCACTTTACTTCAGTACTGCGCTAGCGCTTTTTGAAGTTTGATACGTATCCTAAAGGACATTGTTGTGTTAACTGCAAGTGTTTATGTGAATAATGGAGACTTTAACAAAAACCACCGCTATGTGTAACTTTTTAGATTTTATTCAACTTATTTGTGATTTTGATTACATATTTCAGTCAGTGTCTTGTAACTTTTTAGATTTTATGTGTGCCATGTGACCCTTTTTCCCTTTTTTTAATTGTTTAAAACTTTGGTTTCAAAAGCACTTAATTATTTGTTCTGTATTTCTTTTGTAACATTGGTAGATATTAAAACCAAATTTTATGTGAAACATTTTTGTACCGTATCTTTCCAAACTTCTCATAATTTAGTACCTATTTTCTAAAATTTACTAGGCAGGTGTGTCCCACTTCAAAGGATTGCTCTCAAGCGCCGCGCCGGTCCCTCACATAGGCGAAATAAACGACACGTGTGACCGGTGGCGCACAAAAGCACTTTAAATTTAGATCTCGCATGAGGTCACCGGTGTCCCCCATGGCGCAATAAAGCAACATACATGAGGTCACCGGTGCCCCCCATGGCGTTTAACGTGATATTGATAAAAATTAACAATGAAACTAAAATCTTTGGTATTATGATACTAGGCGCATTTACCCTATGAGTAAGTCAACGAGTTAGCATCCGGCCGCCCTCAGAACGCATAACGGCAGCCGCGCTAGGCACCGGTGGCTTATGCGGCGGCCGTTACTGACTCGTTGACTGTTTACACCATGCGTTGGCTTGCGAACGGTTACGGTAGAACTGATCGTGTAACACCCCCTTCATTGACAGACGCTTTAACTTGAGGGCGCACTTGACGCCAGTGTTGCCAGAAAGTTACTTCTTCAGTTGAAATTATTTTGGCTTCTGGTCCGTCATGGCTTGCTTGATGTCGTCTTGGTTTGGGTGGGGTCTTGATTATGGATTTCAGCAGTGTGGTTTGAAATATGTATGCAGAAGTCGGGGCCCGGCGATCTTGGAGGAAGTGCTTCTTGCTTGCACTTCTAAGGTGGCAGCACACGGATTTTCTTCGCGGCTGGGTCCATGCTGCTATTACCGAAGGTTGCTGATGTTCAGAAGTCGGGTCACCACTTTGCCAGAGGCAATTATAAGGAGAGCGACATCTTCGGGAGTAAAGTAAAAGGCTTGCGCAAAGATGCGCGCAAATACGAGACTATACTAGACTTGACTGGTTTATTATAGGAAATCCTGGCTTATATACTAGGTTGGTGCATGCTATTAATGACGTGCATAAGACATAGTGCGTGATGAATATAAATATACCTTATCTGTGACGGTCGTCAACTTATCTTAACATTACGTGAAAATATGACTAACATATTCAACCGGCGCAACCACTATAGGCCCACTATGCTGTATTATCGACGCTTTCCAAAGTTCTGAAATGACTTATAAAAAATCGACTTGGAGAGTTCCTCGAGAATTACAATCTTCTCTTTAAAAATCAAATTCCGTTCCGAAAAAAATATTTTCACTACAATCGCTGTCCAAAATCTCGTTAATAATGTTGTAAATTCCCTCAATAATCGAACCTAACCTAACGGTCTTTTTAGACCTTGCCAAGGCGTTCGATACCGTTCACACTCCCTCCCTACTACTTAAGTTACAGTCGATGGGTGTAAGAGGCCCCCAGCTGGATCTTTTTCAATCATACCTGATGAATCAAACTCAGATGGTAAAAATTCTAAACCACATTGGCGATGAACTACCAATCCATTATGGCGTCCCCCAGGGTAGCATCTTAGGCCCTACTCTCTTCCTCGTTTATAATAACGATCTCTGTAATTTAAATATCCCAAGCGACATCATCATCACATACGCCGATGATACGGCTATCACTTTTTCGTCTGACTCCTGGTCACAACTCCACTTGATGCGCAAAGCGGTTTTAATCAAATAGCATGTGAACCTTAAATTTCAATAAATCTTGAAAAAAAAGTATATGACTAGCTAAATTCTAACACCTTAACCCTTAACATAAGTAAAACGAAATATATGACCTATACACTAAAAACTAATTCACAACCTTCAAAACCGCTCCTCATTCAGGCTCATTCTTGTCCAACAAAGCATAACTGCAACTGTCCACATATATCCTCCACACAATCTATAAAATATCTTAGAGTTGTAATAGACAATCAACAACATTTTAAGTCCCACATAAATACACTCTCGGGAAGAGTCCGAAAACTGGTCTATATCTTTAAATCCTAATGACACGTTGCTAATCCTCAAATAATGTATATGGTTTATCTTTCACTTTGCCAATCTAGAATTTCTTACTGTATTATTACCTGGGGAGGAGCACCGAAAACCACTTTGAAATCGCTTGAGATAGCATAAAGAGATATTCTAAAAATCGCAACTTTTCGTTCTATCTTATATCCTACATATAAGCTTTATGGCAAGTGCAGGCAGATGTTAGCTGCAACACGTTAATACTCCCTAAACTGAAATTAATAAGAGACGCAAGGATCGTATCTGCTATACTCTAACGCCAAATTTCATCTTTACTAAAAGATTCTTCCCATCCCATTTCTTTATAACAAAATAAACTCATGCTTATCTATATGTGGGCTCACCCATATAGAATGTCGACAAAAAATCCTTTCTTTTCTTCTCAATCTAACTTATGAGGAAACGGAAGCATTAATAAATAACTGACGATTCCTCGCAATAATACCCAAACACATTACACGCACACACACACACACACACACACCCTCACACACACACACACAGACACAAACACACACGCACTCCCCTAAACCCTACATTCATAACACTTATACTTATACACACACGTACACTCACACCCTCTCTTTCCACTTACCTCTTATAACATTAAATTAGGTTAAGTAAAATCAAAAGTAAAAGTAAAATCGTAGTTAAAGAAATATTAAATTAAATTGAACAAAATTTATCTGTGACAACATATAAAACACTTTTCAATCACCCTATGTAAAGGGCTGGGCCTGGTATTCCTTAATACAGATTTTTATATAATCTAGCTAGGATACCAGCTCGTCTCTTATCGTAAATGTAGACACTTCAGGTCTTATGTTCCTCTGTGTTTTTATTATTCCTAAATTAAGCTCTCTTTGTACATTTTTTTTTTTGGAATATAAAAATATTTGTAATTGCCTAACGAAAATCTTCTCGAACTTCTTCTCCCTATCATTATCAATCTTCTGACTAAGTTCAGTGATTGCCCATTACCGCCCAACGTGACTCAAGGTCTTAACTAGATCTTATAACTTGTTAACTCTTCTCATTCCCAACAAAATGGCCAGCATTCTGCAGTGCAATTGAAGGAGCCTGAATCCTAAAAAGTCTGATCTTATTTATTTAATAAATAAATAAAAACCCTCTATTATTGCCCTCTCAGAGGGTTGGTTGCTGCCTGGTTCTCGCTTTCGGGTTTCAGGTTTTACCAGCCTTCGGTAGGACAGAATAGATGGTTATGGGGGTGCCATTCTTTTAATTAAGAATGGCATCCTTTTTTCTAGAATAAATCCTCCTCCCCATAGTGTTAACATTGATATAGTTGCCGCAAGATTGATGCCACTTTTCTTTCAGCTTATATTCGTCATTCTGACTCTTCCAATATCCAGGAAATGAATAGCATTATTTCTTCCCTTCCCGCTCCTCTTATTATTTAAAGCGATTTCAACAGCCACAACCAGTTATAGGGTAGCTATAGGAATGGTTCTAGTTTTTCTATAATTTTAGATATCTTAGATAAATTTGACCACTGTATGCTAAATGATGGCTGCCCATCACGTAGAGTGTCCCCGACTCAGGATCCTAAAAGTGCAGTAGATCTTTCCCTCTGTTCCTCAAATTTAGCTTCTGGCCTCTCTTGGGATCTTCTTTCTTCCATTTTTGGGAGTGACCATTTCCCAATGTTAGTCCACTTCCCTAATATGTATCCTCCAATAAAGAAATTCGATCTCCTACACAATTATAGACTGTCTGGTGCAGACTGGGAAAGGTTTGCCAGAGAATGTGACCATAGGATTAAGTTACTCGACCTTGTTTCTCCCCAAAATTTCCTCAATGTTTATTCAAAATTCCTCCAAGCAATTATTACCAGTGCTAACTCCTCAATCTCATTAAAGAGACTTCCCCCTGATAAGATCCGTTCACCCTCGTCGTGAGATCCTGAGTGCACTGAAGCAGTAAATAAAAGAGAAGAGGCCGAGCTGACGCATGGTCCTAGCATGACTACAGAGAATTTCATCAACTTTAAAAGAATCTCTGCCATGATTAGCAAACTGCTAACTAAAAAGAAGCAATTAGGTTGGTTAAAATTTTGCGAGAAACTATGTCTTCGTTCCCCAGCTTCTCTTATCTGGAAAAATATTTAGGAGTTCTTTTTTGGCCCCAAAGTCATCCTATAGCGACCCCAAAGTCTGGTTGGAAAACTTTGCTAGTAAATTAGCCCCCCCTTCTGCTCCTTATGTCGATTGTCTGCCGCCCATACTCTCCCTTCAGTCTCCTTCTCAAAGATTAGATGAAGTATTTTTGTAATCAGAGTTCGATCTGGCAGTAGATAATCTAAAGGAGTCTTTTCCTGGTTTAGATGGTATCCCATACTTTTTTATCAGAAACTCTGGGTCCGAAACTAAAAAATACTTTTTACAATTAATTAATACTTTCCTCTCATCTGGGTCCCCTCCGGGAGCATGGAGGTCACAGATCATTATCCCTATATTAAAACCAGGTAAGGATTCTACTGACGCTGCCTCTTATATCGCTGCCTATAGCTTTGTCATCTACTCTCTCTAAAATTTCTGAACATCTTGTTAAAAATCGTTTAGAATAGTTTGTAGATTCAGAACATTTTACCTGAATCCCAGTTCGGCTTTAGGAAAAATAAATCCACAATGGATTGCCTGGCCATACTGACCACGGATATAGGATAGCTTTTTCTACAAATGGATCGGTCATGGGAGTATTCTTAGACATATGCTCCGCCTACGAAAACGTACTTCTTCCTTTAATCAGACAAAAATGCTCCATCTGAGTATTCCAGTGAGGTTAGTTAATTCATCACGAGCTCATTCTCGGACAGATCTGTGTTGATTCGGAATCATGACCATTATCTGTCTCCGCGGTCAGTGTGGAAAGGTCTTCCTCAAGGTTCAGTCCTGAGTCCTCTACTCTATAGTATTTACACTTGTGATCTTGATAGAGTAGTTATCTCATTCTGTGGCATTCTTCAGTATGCGGATGACTTAGCCTTTTACGCTTCTTTGGCCTCGATTGAGGAGGCTGCTAACAGATTAAATTCTGTCATTATATATGGTTTTTCATTATCGGCCTCAAAAAGCAAAGTTGTTATTTTTCCAGTAAAATCCGTATACCGAAAGTGTACATATGTACTTATAGCCATATGGTTCCAATTTATAAATCCAAAAAAAAATTACGCGTCGTTTTAGATTCTAAAATTAATGGTTCTGCACATCTTAACAATGTGATAAAAAAAATGCGATGTTGATACCCTTCAACTTTTCTCCTTGAACCTTGTAATAAGGCTGCTCTTGACAGCCTTCAGAGAGTCCAGTTCAAATGTCTACGCATCATTATTGGTGCCATGGATTCATCTCCCACGAATGCCTTACAGGTCGAATGTGGCGATTCCCCTCTAAATTTACGTCGACAGTACGTTTCGGACAGATTCTTTAATAAGGTCATCCCACTTCAAAACAACCCTCTTTAACCTCAAGCCAAACTGTTAAGTCGGCTAGTTTTGAGTTGTCCCACATTGGTCCCATAAGGACCCTCCGTGTCTTGTAAAAAGTCTCCGGAAACTTGTAGTTATAAATCAACATTTACATCAATGTAATATGAATCCTCTCTTCAGCACGAACTTTGATGCTCTAATTCATTCTACTAACAATCTGTTATCCCTTGGAATTTCAAAATCATCTCCTGACGCCAAGTCCTCATTTGATGAAATAGTAGTTTCTTCTGGAACGGACTAGCACCTAGTTTTTACCGATGCCTCTAAACTTTCAGAGTCCGGTTGTGTTGGTGCTGCAGTCTGGATACCAAGATACAAAATCGTTCTGCATTATAAATGCCCCTCTCTGTCATCTGTGTTCACTGGCGAGTCGGTTGCTATTCTGGAAGCATTCCTATTATCTCATAAATTAAATAAATGAATTATTTTTTCATACTATTTTAGCTGTCTTCATGCCATCTTGTCAAACCAATTCAGATCCAGAATTAAATTATCAGTTATATTAAAAATTAAAGAACTGTTATATGATCCCTGGTCATGCGGATGTTACGGGAATCGAGGAGGCTCTGAACATTTCCATAATTTGAGTTCAGATATATGTTCCGTCTATAAAACACACGCATATAAATCATGGAACGATGCCTGGCAGGCTAGCCATGAGATCAAGGGCGAATTCTATGGAGATATCCAGGATACGATTCCTTTGAAACCCTGGTACTTCAAATTCCGCGACTCGGATAAACGCACAACATCTACAATTTGTCGTCTTAGTCCGAGTCATTCCTGCACTCCGGTGCACCTGGTTAAAATTGGTTCCAGGCTCTTTGTGAGTATTGTTTTTGCAGAGGGCTCTGTTGACCACATCTTTTTGAGTGCTCTAATCTAATCTTCTTCCTCCTTTCATACCAAGACCTTCAAATTTCAAATCTCTATTATCATATGTCGATTCCCCATTTATCCAAACCTTGTGAAATTTAATTAATGTTAATAACATCAAAATCCAACTGTAGTTGTGTACCTGTTGTAGACATTTAGATATTTATGTATCTATCGTTTTGTCCTTTTTTTCTAGGTTCCAGAAATTCTGAGATTTTCACCGTTAATTCTCAGTATAATACCATGCCATCTCTGATACTTTGAAACTGGCAGATTAATCAAAACGATGGAAGCCATTAATTAGAAGAAAAAAAAACAATATTTCGTTTATTTGTAACTGAATGTTTCAATTAAATCAAACAAGAGGAACTTAATACACGTAATAATAATAATAATACCTTGGACACTATCAATGTGTATAAACATTGATCTAGCCCAAACTAAGATTCCCTTTATCTTGGGTACTAGACAACGATATACATACTTATATAGATTAATATTATACTTAAAAAAATGTTTATTGTTTAACAAAGACTGCTTTTACATAGTGTAGGTTGAAGACTTCTTTTAAGTACAAATTACCTGTATCAGAAGACTTCGCTCTCTCATTCCAAGTTGAGTTGAGTCAAACAATTTAAAATAATGATAACAGAAATAAAAATGTTAAACATGAGTCATACAAGTACGAGACGATTGAAAGCTAGTGATTACATTTATTTCGTCAGCCAGATTTTAAATTGACGGGGTCACAATCATTTTAATGACAATCAAATTACGACATGACAATCCATTGAGGATTGTCATGTCGTCCGTAAGTATGTGAATGTGTTGTTTGTATGTGTGTGTGTATTGTGTGTGTATGTGTATGTGTACTATGCGTGTATTAGTGTGTGAGAGTGCGATATCAACATGTTTATGTTTAGTTTTTCCATTTTAGCTTTTTAGTTTTATATATATACATACTTATAGGAGTCTAATGATATTCGGCACTTTTATAGGTGACATTAGCCTGATAAAATATTTAATGAAACACAGTAAAATAGTACCTTTGTTTAAATCGGGTAGTACATCTGACCCTTCTAACTTCAGACCGATATCGGAATTGCCTACATTTAGTAAAGTATTTGAAAAAGTAATTTTAAATCAACTTCTTACACATTTCAACACCAACAACATGCTCCACTGTAAACAATTTGGTTTTACACAAGGCAAATCAACAACTGATGCCGGTATTGAGTTAATATCACATATATATGATGCCTGGGAGGAGTCGCATGATGCTCTAGGAGTATTTTGCGATTTGTCTAAGGCTTTTGATTGCGTTGACCATGGGACATTGATCAAGAAATTACATCACTATGGAATTAGGGATAACTCTTTAGATCTTCTCTCTTCTTATCTAAATAACAGGATACAGAGAGTTGACATTAATGGAAAACGATCTCCAGGGTCTGTTGTTACTATGGGTGTACCGCAGGGTTCCATACTCGGGCCATTCCTGTTTTTGGTTTATTTTAATGACCTGCCACATCTTGTCAGAGATAATCATGAGATTGTACTGTTTGCAGATGACACTTCACTTTTGTTTAAAATAAACGATGCAGTTTGAACTTTGACGATGTGAATAATGCAATCTCAAAGGTAGTCAATTGGTTTAGTGCTAATAATCTTTTACTGAACAATAACAAAACTAAATGTATTCGGTTTATACTCCCCAATGTTAAACAAGTCTCGGCTAATGTTAATGTTAAAGGTGAAAATTTAGAAATTTTAAATAGCACGGTATTCCTAGGAATCACCTTAGATAATAAGCTTCAGTGGGGCCCACACATAGATAAGCTATCACAAAAACCTCAGTTCCGCAGTTTATGCAGTTAAAAAAATCCGTCTTTTTACGGACGTGGAAACAGCTAGACTAGTTTACTTCAGCTACTTCCATAGCATTATGTCTTACGGCATACTGCTGTGGGGGAACGCTGCAGACATTAACATAATATTTGTGCTGCAAAAGAGGGCTGTTCGTGCAATCTACAATGTGGGTCCCAGAGAGTCACTGCGTTGTAAATTTAAGGAAATTAACATTATGACAGTGCCGTGTCAGTATATTTATGAAAACCTACTGTACGTCCACAAAAATATTGATAAATTTCCTAAGAATAGCGACAGGCACAATGTCAACACTAGAAATAGGAATAAACTGGCTATACCTACTACTAGGCTCCATAAGGTTAATGTATCTTTTAAAGGGCAATGTATTCGCTTTTACAACAAAATACCGACTGAGTTACAAGAATTGTCTGTAAATAAATTTAAAAATGTTGTTAAAAATCACTTATCTAAAAAAGGTTACTACAAAATATCAGATTATGTAGAAGACAAGAAAGCTTGGGAAGGTGTTTGCTCCAATTCTGTAAAACATAACGTATAAAGCTGGAGGTTTCTAGTCGCCTCTTTGCCTCCAGCATCTAAAACATTGAGGTGACGGAATTCAAATTGAGTTCTATATTTCCCTGTACCTTATACATGTGTTAGTTTAAGATTTGACATTCTCCAAATGTTACCTATGTGTTTCTTATGGAAATGAACTCTTTTTGAATTTTGAATTTTTGAAATTTTGTATATATTATGGACCTGTAGCTGTATTAAATACGTTAAAGTTGTATCACATGTTATATATAGCCTAATAAAGAATTTTGAAAAACAAAACAACCCCTAGTGGAACCGTATTGTTTGGCGTGGAGTTGTTTTGTACGGTTGAAGTAAAAAAATACTTAGTGCTGGAAGAACAGATATTGGTCTGAAATTTTAAGGATCACTCTTGTCTCCCGACTTGAACAGGTCTCTGAAAGCTCCATCGTCAACACATTTATTAAATATATAAGCTAGGTGTGGGGCTATTACTAGTATTATTGGACCAATGACTTAGACTGATATACCCCACAGAACACACACACACACAAAAAAACTTAACAATACAGATATGTCTTCAGTATTTTTAAGTTTTTTTTAAATTATACGTTTTAAAAAATATCCTGGGGATATACATGATGAAATCAAAAATCTACGTTACTGATGCTAGTGCTGTTTTTTACAAAGTCTCTGCTTTATATATAGCTGAATTTAGACGCTCTGTTGTGAGTAAGAGTACATTGGAGAAAAATATTTCAAAAGCTTAAGCTACCTCAACATTGGATTTAACAACATCTTCACCTATCTTTATATTGGCTAAAGGTTGCATTAATTGGTCGATTCTATTCACAATCACACATTAACTCACCCACTGGTAAACCGGCCATTTGTTCGGACTAGGTATAATCCTGGCTGGAGTGGTACAATTCGTTCGTTCGTTCGTAAAAAATACCAAATTGCATAATAGTTTGTAAGAAAAAAAATGTAATAAAAACTATTTCATACAGTGTTTGTGTACTAGTTGTGTATAGGCCTATATACATATATATAGGTATATATCTATGTATTTTACAATGATAACGGGGAGTTAAAAAAGGTTTAAATAAAACAAACAAAAATATTCTTGGGTCCAAAAAACAAACGTTAAATTAGATAATGCTCGAAATTAAAGGGTATTTTTAATGTTTTAGAGCGTCTACCAAAATATCATTTTCATCTTTTCTTTTTACAGACTAATTGGTTATTTGTTTCGGTTTTAAATGTTAAAAAGGGCATAAGCGTTTTTAAAGGAGGCGGCAAATCATTCCAAACTTTGGAAGCAACGTACCTGAAACTACATCAAGTTTGCAGTTTTATGTTTCGGTAAATCCATTTTTTGCTTTTTATCACGAGTGCAGGTAGTCCCAACCACCGAAATTTTTCTTGCAGGTATTTCGGTCTGTTAGTGTGGACCTCTTTGAACATGAGGCCTGTTAAATGCAGTTCTCCTCTGCCTTTCATCTTGAGTTTTTCTCGTTAACTTAGGGAGTTATGAGTGAGCCCTTGAGTACACCAAAACAAAAACGTGCACACACATTCTGCAAGTGTTGGATTGCGCGGCTGGTTTTCTCATATAGTCTTGGTCCATATACCGTGTCACAGAAATTGAAAATTGATATAACCAGCGCTTCAGTTAGCATAATTCTTACATCTCCTTTTAATTAGTCTCTTATTCCGTAGAATACTTTAAGGTGAGTCTTATTTTGAAATTAACATGCTCTTCAAATTGCAATTCACCATCCAACAACCAACCCAGGTTTTTTGCTGTGGTAACTCAACACTTTCACTGTATATTTTTAGGTCAGGTACGTGAGTTATACTTTGTTTGCGTTGATGTTTTGTGCCAAGAGCCATCTACTTAGATTTAGTAGGGTTAAGTACCAGAGACTATTGACATGTTTCATCGAGAAACACCCCTTTGTTCCAGTTTGAAACATGTTTTACTTTGCGCAGAAAATCTGTTCGTTTGAGCGCAACGTCTGTTCGCATTACAATTTTTCTTAGCCAGAAGGTTGATTGGGATTATTTGATAGGATATTGTTCATTTTTCATAATTGTGGAGCATTCAATTAGGGGTGTGTTCGAGATCGGTTAAAAATTACTCCGAGTGATGCAAAAATTACTCCAAACCGTTCGGAAACAACCCGAGTGAAACCAAGAAAAAGTAAACGAACCCGACAGCTTGCCGAACACACCGTTTTCGTACGGCTCAGGTAAAGTAATTTTCACACTGGCAAGTGCGATTTCTCTCTCTGGTTCAGCGTCGTTAAAAATTACCTGACAGATGTCAAATTGTGCTTGGCGGGTGTATACAAATCGGGTTATTTAACATTGTCAACTTATCTCGTTCGGAAATACGATTCTCGCGCTAGCGTTCGAAAACCGCATTTTATCTCTCTTTCTGTCATTATCTCCATCTCTTTTCTTTCTCTGAGTGAATTTTCACTCGATTCCCGAACGCACCCCATAAATATATGTATACAAGTAGCGGCACGTAACTCTAGCGCTGACCTTTTTAAACACTTTATTACAAGAATCAAATTCGGAAGGTATTTTTACAAAATAATCTCATTGCAATGTGGGTAGTTCTCTCCAAAATGAGATCCTATTTGTAAGTACATATCAGGTTTTGGAGCAATTTCAAAATATTTTTCTTTTTCTCACAAGAAATGCCTGTTGGTTGGGTTTTCTTTTTCGGTAGTGAAAGCACCTTAGGAAGGTGTAGTTTTTAAAATCTTGTTGCTTATAACAGTTACAGGGTTGTTTTCAAATCCAGTTTTATAGGTCAAATAATGGCTGCCCCTATTCACAACCATGAGCATTATGACGTTGTGTTATTTTTGTCAATTTGTATTAATTTCTTCTACCTTTTTTTTCCTTTCGTTTTACATCCTTTCTGTATGATGACTTTGCAAAAGTCATCGTAGCTGTAAATCTCATATTTAATTCTCTTCTTTGATATTCAACCCTGTGGTGAAAGGAGTTAGCCGACATGAAAGTATGACCTGCTTCGCAATATTTGATAGTTATTTTATCTGCACTGCATAAATCAGAGCCGAAAAAACGTCTAATTCTTGTTTTAGGCGGATCATTTATCAACCTACAGGTTTATATTCTTGGGATAGCTTCTATGAATCTTAAAGAACTGGTAATATGTGCTTATGATTTCGACTTTAGAGCGTCCAGATAATGCCTCATGTTCACATGGAAACACATTGCGTTCTCCTCCGAATTTACCAGTAGGTACAAAGCTTTCATTGTAAACGACGATTCTGTGGGTGAACCGATTTGAATATGTCAATTTGAGGCAGCATGAGAACTTTTTGCAAGTCTGCTGAGTAAACGACAGTATCAGCATCATGTAAGTTAGAATGAGATCTATATTGTTCTCGAACTCTTTAACGAGATTTGTTTGCTCGTTTCATATGATTTGCGTACAGCTTACAAAGTCTTCCATAAGATTATCCACATTATGTGCATCATCATGCAAATTAATGATTTTCTCACATTCTTCACGTCCTAATTTTATAAATGATATGTTCAACTTATGGAGAACTTGTCGGTATTTCTCGTAAGACAAATTAAAATCAGGTTTTTTTGCCATAAATCTTCGTGCATGTGTGTGGTATAGTGAATCACGTATCACTCGGCAAATACAAGATATTTGGAGCATGTTCGTATCTATAATGAAATACGCTTGGGCATATTATGCAAATTAATGCTTTCCTCACATTCTTCATGTCCTAATTTTACAAATGATATGTTCAACTTAAGGAGAACTTGTCGCTATTTCTCTTAAGACAAATGAAATCAGGTTTTTCCATAAATCTTCGTGCATGTGTATAGTGAATCGTGAATAACTCGGCAAATATCAGAGATTTGGAGCATGTTCGTGTCCATAATGAGATACGTTGTGAACTTCGAAGCACTAATTTCATTATTCTGCAATTTTTCTATTTTTTTTATTCGCATTAAAATGGATATCTACCCTCCTTGTATTGCCTTCAAAAGAAAGTTACTTCAGTTTTAGATTTTTTCAACGCGACTCTTTCTTTAATTTGCACACAAACGATAAATTACTCCCCATCCGGGCGTTTAATCGCTTTACAACCAATTGTTCTTCCTGTGTACTTCGATGGCGCAGCTAATATTTGTTTCAGTTTCCTTAGCCACTGTTTCTCCATATGTCGGTATGGAATGTCTTCAGCTCCTAATTTTTTTATCTCTGGCCAAACTTCATTGATATAATAAATTCGAAGTAATGGTAGATTTGCACAGAGAACAGTTTTTATATCCTATATTTGTTCTCAACATCTCCAGTTTTTCGGCCTTTTTGAACACAGCTTTTGAGTTATAATAGCAACCACTTATTGATATATCTGGTGATACAATCTTTAGAGCTTGTATCTGAGCGATTTCGTAATCACACTTGAAATTTCGAATGTCTTTATCAAAGTTGCTTTTTATGAGTTGGAAAAGTCTTATCTGGCAAGAGACAGAATATGACCGCAACAACATTTACCGTGTCGATGTTTGCCATGTTTATATTGATATGAAGTGTTATTTGATAGAACAGCGGCAGACATTTAAAGGTGACGTCATAGATAAAAATGTATAGTAGGGTGACGTCGCCATAAAATTGTGCTTCCGTGTTAACCGTAAGTGTCTTTATTTTTGTCATAGCAATTGATCCACAAAATATTAAAATCTTATTTATATCATCACCATCATCGCAAACCAGATAATTTTTGTGCGATAATACTTGGTAGGTGTAGGTCTGTTATGGACCGGTTACTTTTTTCAGGATTTAGAAATCTATTTGTTGCTCGGCATAGTGCGTCTTTGTTAGACTTATTTAGAGATGCCTCGTTTATTTCTTCTTTGTTCTCAGTCATATCATGTGGTTCATTTTCGTTACCATTTGTATTCACCATGTTACGCTCGGACTCCTGTAAAATTACGTTTTCTAATATCTTGTTTACACACCCAAATGTTCTACATACCTCGACCTTGGTTTTATCTATAACTACAGCGATTTTGTTTTTTGCGAGGTTTAGTGAACAAGTACGTAGACTGAGTTTATCCACTGCATTGTTTGAATTAATATTTAGGGAAGCACTACATTCCTTCCTGTTCGAGCATCGCCATTGCGAAGAACCATCATTATTAATTTTGTTCTTAGTTCCCTTTTTATTTTTAACAAACACAACATCATCGATTTGGGACGCCTATTGCGGGGCCGTAGATTCCAGGCCTCGTAATCCTGGTTCGGGACATATGGGGCCATGCACTGCCTGTTCGACCCCGGAATACCCGGCCCTGCAATAGGCATGATGACAAATTTTGAGAAACTGTTCTATAATATTTGGAAATATATATGAATTATAGTAAATAATATATATTTCTGTGGAAAATTTAGGTTTAGTACTTAAAAATAATTTTTGATTCATAAATTTAAAATTTGCACCAAACCGCGTCAAAGTGTCATGGCGTCGCTTGCTTACGTCACTTTAGAGTACAAGGAACATTCGGTATATGTAAACATTATCTAATTTATATTTAATTTGGACATTTTACTAGTTTTTACATTAAAAACATGACTTCGAAAGCATATAGGTGGTGTTCCGTCCCTCTGTGTACTAATACGTCCATAAAAACTCCTGAGAAGTTATTTATTTTCGTTCCTTTCGATAATAAATTAAGAAAGAAGTGGCTTGAACTTGCAAGACGTGATTTCGAAGGAATATTACCCACTACACAGATTTATTTTTGTGAAGATCACTTTGACGTAAGTATTTCCTTTTTTATTTTGTAGAATTTTGTTGCTAAATTCATTATAAGCTAATTTTATGGGAAGAAGTAAACATTGATATACAAACTTTTTGGAGGTTATGATTCTCTTACTCACTGTTACTTATTGTAATCAAATCCTCAATGAATGAGCTATTAAAAAGGTATTTTATTTCATTTTCAGTTACCAAATTATATGGCAAACTACATGGAGTATCATGTGATGGGGTCAGTGTCGCAGATTCGCATGAAACCTGGGTGCTTTCCCTCAAAATTTGAATGCCAACCTGACAGAAGAAAACGAACTTCGACTCAAACGAAAGGAAATATAGTGCGAAAAAGCAAAGAAGAGAAGTCGTTGCAGAAGCTGAGCAAGAATTACAAAATAAAACAACTACAACTTGTTCTGTTGCAACAGAACAGCTACAACTTGAAGACCCAACCCCCGGAACATCAGCCATGCAGGAAAGTACTACAAAAGATGCACCTAAGATGGTAAATCAATCCCTTCAAGTGTATATAACAAATAAGTTCAGAAGTAAAGCTGTTCAAACAGAAATAAAATCAGTAGATCAGATGACTTCTCCATCGAAACCCTTTTGTCATTCTGCTTTTACTTCACCATTTAAAATCACAAGTACCAAGCCATTCACATCCACCATACAAAAATGTTCCAAGAAAATAGGATTTCAGGCAGATTCTGACAGTGATATTTCATACACACCATCTGTAGCACATAGTGAATCACCATCAGTGACATCTTTAAAAATTAAATCGTCTTCAGACTGCAGTGAATTAATTGAAGACGATAAGAAACAAGAGGCATCAAGAATCTTGGCATATACATTGCAGAAAATAAAAAAGAACCCACGGTCTTACATTGGAGTTCCTAAAAGTTGTTACTACCTTATAGATTTAATTGAAAAAAAGTTAAATATTCCCACACACCATATAATAATGTGCTTGAAAAAAATTAAATTAAATAGTAGTTTCAGAGAGCTTTCTGATGATTTTTCTATTGATCCGACATATGCCAGCAAGATATTTCTGAAAAATATACCACTAATAGCTAGTTTGATGCGACCTTTTCTTGTTGTCTTAGATAAAGATTCCATAAGAAAAAATTTGCCTATGGCCTTTAGGCATAAATATTACAATGTAACTTGTATTATAGACTGCTTAGAAATTGAGATAGAAAAGCCTTCAAAAGCAGTGAACCAGGCTCTCTCCTGCTCAGAATACAAAAAAGCTAATACGATAAAGTATCTTGTGTCTTGTACTCCTAATGGACTAAGCAATTATATTTCTCCAGGATATGGAGGAAGAATTACTGACACATTGTCGGTCGAATCTTGTGATTTTATAAAGTGTTTGCAACCAGGTATGCGTGTGATGGCTGACAGAGGTTTCAAACATGTACAACAATATTTAAGAAAACAGGGAGTGAACTTAGTACGACCTCCAAGTGTTGCAACTGGTACAAAGCTATCAAAACATGAGGCAAGGGAAACAAAACAAATTGCAAGCTTAAGGATTCATGTGGAGAGAGTGATTAGACGCCTACGTGAATTCTGTATGTTAAAGCCGCATGCATGTGTAAATGTTAATTTAGTCAAATTGCTAGATGATGTTATAACCATTGCCTGTGGATTGATTAACTTACAAGATTCTTTGATCAAATAAATATACATGTTTGTTTGATCAAAGAATCTTGTAAGATCAAATCAATCAGCTTGATCAAGAATATATGTCAGTTCAGTTTCAGAATAATGTTAGATTCAGTTTCTGAAATCCTGTTTGACTGTACAATTTTGAGTGCAAGTTATTGTATTATGCAGATAATTAAACAAAGAATCAGTATTATTTGGAAGTTCATTGTTACTTTGCTTAAACTCGTTTGTTTAATATGAGCTAGTCTAACATAAAACATCGATATAAGTGAATGTAAATGAATATTTATATAGTGTTCTAAATTAGTATATAATGTGTGAAGATCATCAGAGGTTTATCCTACAAATAAAAACATTTTTACATAAACTGGTTTTTATTTATAACATTACACTTTTATATAACACTGGATATACATTATCCTTCCACAAAGGGACTATTACCTTAAGAAAATCTGATACATATTTTTCATCATACATAATTTCCATTATATCTACTTTCTTATTGGCACTGTAGTTGCAGTCAGCTACACAGAAGTAGCCTTTTTTATGTCCTGTTAGTAACATTTGAAGTTGCATTTGCACATAAAACTTTTGGGTTGGCTTCCCATTCTTTACATATGCTTTAACTGTTTTTTGACTCATAGGACACTTAATTTCTATTATACTATTTTCACAGATCCGGGGCCGGGCATCCGGGGTCGAGCACTGTTTTGTACGACCCTAGAATGCCCGGCCTAGGAATGCCCTACAAGGACGCCAATTTCGGGGCCGGACAATTATCTGGGCCGGGCATTACAAGAACTCCTCTCAACAATCGAACGAAAAAGTTGGATTGGATGTAGTATCCACAGAGTACATATAATATCCCTATTCCAGTGTCCCCACCTTAGGGTATTTTCCCCTAGATTTAGGGGATTTTTGAACGTTTAGGGGATTTTTTAGGGTATAAAATCATTTAGGGGAATATTGAGGGTAAAAAATATGTCGGGGATTTTTTAGAGAAAGTTTTGATTTTCAGTTCGCAAAAGAATTTAATGCGTGACTGCGTGTATCCGAACATAACTTTGTGCGGTGATTACCGTTCTCTATTGTACATGTATGATTTAAGGAAAAAACACTGAACAGTTGGAAGAAATGGAAAACAAAACAATGGACGCATTCCAAGAAATAATATAGTATGTTATTCTCCTCAATTTGTGTTATATTTTTAGAATAAATTATTAGGGGAAAACTTTTTGAGAAGTGCCTAATTTAGGGAATATTCACGAGGAGTCCGGGGAAAATCAAAATTAGAGGGTGGCAACACTGCCCTATTCTGTGCAGTGTGACCAGATTCAGTATTTTAATACTTTTTCAGTATATTTCATCGATTTTTCCGAACATCAGTATATTTTCAGGTATATTGCTGGGAGTCAGTATTTTTGGGTATATTATGGTTGACGTTATGGCAACACCGTAGTGAGTGATCGTCCTTGGGACAATGTTTGCGGAATTCCCCGGAACGCGAACATTGGCTGGGGGCTTTCCCGGATTTAGTTTATACATGTTATCTATGAGCAAAGATGAGTAAGTTACAGATATGACAAGAAAGACGGCCGTCGCCGGCGTTGTAGTATTGTAATACTACCTATACAATTATCAATCAATACGTAGTATAAATCAGAGTTGCACAATGTATGTTCGCCTAAAACTTTACAACTGCTGGACCGATTTTAATGCGGTTTGCAACATTAGATATAGTGTAATTTCCAGATTTCATACATTCAAATCCGTTTGTTTCATGAATATCAGTCTACCCGGACGAATTCGGGACGGACCGCTAGTTTATCTATAATTTTCAAAACAACGTCTAGTTTTTAAGTTTTCAGTTGCATGAATAGGTAGTAGTTAGACATAAAAGATACTTAATTACTAGTATTAAATCGTCTAATACGGTTCAAGTGAAATGATTGTCTCTTCTGCACTCGACTTAATCTTTGAGGACTTTCTTTCGATAATTCGGGAATTTCCCCAAAATAGGAGATGTTTTTGTCATCATATAAATAGATTGCGATTTTCGTTATTTTTATTTACTTAGTTGCATCCATCCGGACAGCATGTCTAGTTTTCAGCAAAGTTATTTAGCTAAGTGGGAACAAATTCCGGAATTTTCTTCGTGGCTTTCACGTTATAAAGATGATGAGTTCACCGCATTTTGTAAAGCATGCAATGCGAAACTGCAAAGTAGATTAGCATCTATAAAACAGCATGCAAATACTGAAAAGCATAAATCGAACTTGATAAAATATAAAGGACAGTCAAAGGTAAGCATAACTCGCTTTACTTACCTAGTTCAAGGAGTTTTGATATATTTTAATTCAAAGTTAATCATCCTGGTTTTGTTTCCAAAATAACCAAGTATTTTTTCATTTAATTTTCAGGTTGATACATTTTTCAAAAAGGCCCCACTGAAAGACGAAGTCAAGAAAGCTGAGCTGCGTTTATGCAGTTTTCTGTCGGAACACAATATCCCATTTAGAGCTATGGACCATCTTAGTGAAGTTCTAGTGAAGTGTTTTACCGATTCCGATATTGCGAAAGAATTTTCCTGCAAGAGAACCAAAGCAGCTGCTATAACTTATAATGTTTTAGGACCCGAATTCGAAAAAGATATGATTGAGGACATACTTCGTACTGCATCTCCTTCAGGTAAACCAGTATATTCAATTATAATCGATGAGAGTACAGATGTTGCGACAGTCAAAGTATTGGCGATAGTAATTAAATACTTCTCTGAAACTAAATGTACTGTACAAACCAAATTCCTTGATTTAGTTGATTTAAGTGGTGAGACCGCAGGTCATTTATTTAATTCGTTGTCATCAAAATTATCCGAATTAGGTTTAGAAATAAAAGACGTAATAGGATTCGCTGCTGATACTACGAATGTGATGTTTGGTCAACACTCTGGCATTGTTGCAAAAATTAAAGAAGTAAACCCAAAGTGCTTTTTCATAAAATGTGTTTGTCACTCTGCAGCATTAAGTGTTAGCCACGCCTGTAAAATACTGCCTAGAAATTTAGAACAAATAGTAAAAGAAGTATATGGATATTTTTCTCAAAGCAGCAAGCGTCAAAGAGAATTTGCTGAGTTCCAAAATTTCACAGACACTGAAAATCACAGAATCTTGCGTCATTACGACATAAGGTGGCTTTCACTTCATGCCTGTATTAGTAGAATAATTGAGCAGTGGAGGGCATTGCAATTGTTCTTTCAAGACCAATACTTGAGTGATCGCAATATGTCATCAGAATTTTTATATAATTCTTTTACCACTGATATAAACAAATTGTACTTTCACTTTTTGGACTACATTTTGCCGATTGTAAACAAATTTAACGTAATTTTTCAAGGCGACTATCCGTGCATTGATAGACTGTATGATGATGCATCTAGTATGTACTTGTCGATTTTGGGTTGCTTCATGAAAACTAATTACATCAAACATACAGAAAATGTATTTACCTTAGACCCAAAGTCACATGTAAATTATTTGCCATTGAAAGATATGTACTTAGGTATTCAAGTGGGCCAAGAATTAATCAAACACAGGGGAAATGTAAACATGAAAGAACAGATTGCTGAGTTTTTCAGAAGGTGCCAATCATTTTTAATTGAGCTAAGCACGCAATTGAAATCACGTTTGCCTTTTGAAAATCCAGTTTTTAAAGAACTAAAATTTCTTGACCCACACACTGCCGTGCATAAAGAATTTCGCAGTTTACGAAATGTAATAGAAACTTTCCCATGCGAAGTACAGCCAGAACAAATGCAGTTAATCGACGAAGAATATAGAACCCTAAAGTTTGATCGCGAAGTAAGTGATTTGTTACAATCTTCGAGCACTGGCTCACCCATCTCATGTGAACAATTTTGGGTGGAAGTTGGGAAAATTTCTAACAGTGATGGCATGTTAAAATACAAAAATATAACTAGTTTTAGTAAATCTCTGCTATGTATACCGGTATCGAATGCTGCATGCGAGCGCATATTTTCACAGATAAATTTAATAAAAACGGACCAAAGAAATAGATTTGTAAACAAAAATGTGTCAGCAATTTTAAAAACAAAGCAAGGTGTTAAGGATGAAGGAGGTTGTGTAAAATTTAATCCTTCGAAAAAGATGTTAAAATATAACTCTAACATTTATTGTGAAAATGAATAAATAAAACCTGTTAAGAAAATCAGTATTTTTATTGGTATATCTGTCCTATGTAAATCGGTATATTTCAGTATTTTTTTGAGGTGCCTCGGTATTTTCGTAAAATTTAATCTGGTCACACTGATTCTGTGGATGGATTGGATTATTTGGAATATTTTGGATTTGCTCCTCCACAGATATTTAAAATACGGTTTTATGTAATAAATTGTGATTGGTGACTAATATCTATAGAATGGAACAATCAGCAAGGGCCTTGAGGTCGTTAGGGAAGTTTTGGAGAACCAATATGTAAGCATTTGTGGGGGAATCCACAATTTATCTGTGGTGGAAATAATCAGGGTTGGGTTTCAATATTCTTGTATCCATAATTGCAAATTGCTCACAGTCCCAGTCATCCTAGTCGTAACCTCGTTATAACAAACCCATTTTACTTGAGCCGCTTAGATTGTGGATTGAAGATTGGGTTATAACTTATAATAATAGACTTAATCCAAAGTACAATGAGGTTTCTCAAAGCTTTCAACCCACGAATTCAGCAAAAGCTATTGTAAGTGTGCATAAAAAAGTACCTATACTTCTTCTTAGCTTTGTTATCGCTCATACTAAATAAATACAATTTAATATTTTTTTCAGACAGAGGTTTGGAGTGTATGACAAAGTGGTTCCTTTTGAGACAACACCAAGCCGAATAGTCTCTGAGAATATCGAGAGACCCGACTATGCCTTGGCAAATAAAGCTCTACAGAGTATTGAAAAGGCCGAGATTAAAGATATCAATCAGATCAGGGGAATGAGGAGAAGCTGTAAACTGGCTGCTGGCATATTGGCTAAAGTTGAAGAATTTGTTCAGGTAATGCTATTTAAACCATGAATTTGTTTGTTGTGTGCCATACAATAAAGAAATTAGCATTACCAATTAATATTGCAAACACAAAAGAAAAAAAACTTAAAAAATATATTTGTATCCTATGCCGGTCATGTATCTTCTTGGCATATAATGATAGACCTAATGGGACTTAGATAAGATCTATAGTAATTTAAAACCATGCACCTTTCAGGTTGGATCCACAACTGATGACATTGATGAAGTAGTTCACAATCTGACCATAGAAGCAGGGGCCTACCCCTCACCCCTACACTACAGGGGTTTTCCGAAGAGTGTGTGCACATCAGTTAATAATGTAGCTGTGCATGGAATACCAGACTTGAGGCCTTTGCATGATGGAGATATAGTAAATGTTGATATCACAGTGAGTTTCATTCTACATAAAGGTAGCATTTAATTAAAGTTTTCATGGGATGAGTAGAGTAAATATTACTTAACTGACTTTCTGTGGTTAGAATCTACAAGTAAAACAAAATTAATTGTATCTTCCTATTATTTCCAAAATATGAATGAAACAAATAGTTTCTTGTTTTTCAGGTGTTTTTCAAAGGATTTCATGGTGACTGCTCTAAAACATATCTAGTTGGCAATGTGGACCAGAGAGGCATTGACCTTGTCAATATAACTGAAGAATGTCTTCAGTTGGTAAATATGTAAACTTCTTTTACCTTATTGTAGGGCATATAGCAATAGGAATAAACGTTTATAAACTTATCCCTGTCAATTTCGGATGGTATAACGCTGTGTGGTAATATCATCAGACCCCAAGACCATTTTCCTATATTTTTGTTCAACCAAACTTTGTACTTTTCAGGCGATTGACGGATGCGGTCCCAATGTGCCATACTGTGAGATTGGGTCTATAATACACAGACATGCCAAACGAAAAGGCCTCACGGTGCTGCCTGCATTTCTAGGTCATGGCATTGGACATTACTTTCATGGACCACCAGAAATTTACCACACATGTAATTATTTCTATCTCTCTTTAATGCTTGATCGCTATTCCTAGTGTACCTAATTCATAGCCCAGCCATAATTAAAAGACTCCTTTGGAAAATATTAAAAAATGCGGCCTTAGTGATATCCTGTCATGTAAAAAGTTTGGCTTTATAGGCTTTTAGTTAATAATTAATAAATTCTCTCATAACTTGATTTTCCTCCTCAGTGAACAGATACCCTGGCCTGATGAAGCCCGGAATGACGTTCACGATTGAACCGGTGCTATCTCATGGCAGCGAAATGACAGTGATACTAGAAGACGGTTGGACAGTTGTGACAGAGGACAGCTCTAGAGCGGCGCAGGCGGAACATACGGTGCTTATCACAGAAGACGGTGCGGAGATATTGACTAAGTAGACCAGTAACAGTTATATTGTTATAGTTTATCGCGGGCTAATTTTTCGCAACTCGACGACTTCAATTTGCGCCTATCTTGCGGGATGTGGGTTGGGGGCGCTACTCCTACGCTACGCCAACCCAGCTCCTGTAGGAAGCCTAGCAAACCGTTGATGTTGCCGACGACTTCCTGGAGCGACCTCGGCGACCCGGGGTGTGTTGACCGGACCAGTAATAGGCAATGAAAATCGAATTCAGGCCTTAGATGGCATAGTTGTGGCGTACTAGCAAAATGTGTTCATCAAGCTAAACTAAAACTACTGTTTGTTGGATCAACGTTTGACTTATCCCTCCATACAACCGATGACATTATATAAAACTCCACTGAATCGCGAAAGCACTCATACGACCGCGCTTGCCGGAAGCCGCCGTCTGGAAATATTGATCCTGTGCGAACCCCTTTTTTTTGTCGCTGTTTTTACTGACCGGAAATAGAGAAATAATCTACCTTCTCTATGGTGTATTGATTGGTCGACAAATTTCAAAGAACAAGCTCTCACTCTCACTCGCTCATGGATTTTTCATAGAGGTTCACCTTAGGGTAGTCTCTGTACTGGGTTAGGCTCTGTACTGCAACGAGACCAGATAAAGCTAAGATTAGTTTACATTGAACCATCTAGGTGTGTCGAGCGAGACCAATGATGAGAATACGGTGAAAGAGTCACGTGGCCTACACAGACACTTAAGGGCGTTAAAAAATGCCGCGAGCTTTATTTATGCGGTTTGGTCCATGACGTCTAATTCCCCGAATGTCTATTACTGCAATGTATTTATTGTAAGAAAAACCATGCTTACTTAGAAGTGATATTCACCCATGTGTAAGTAATGAAACTGTTATTAGTTTGTTCTGGTTATTGGTTGTATAAACAGAACAAACGTTAATTCTAAGAGATACTTTATCTCATGGAGTGAAGACAGGACTGTAGGATCACACAATGATCCTGCAGCAACCACATTCAACAAAATATGTGTAGCCAAGTGTAAAAATTTAGAACCATTAGTGACAGTGGTTGAGCTATTCTTTATTGAATTAGTCAATGTAGCTGGCAGTGATTATTATCTTATTTGTAGGTTTATTTATTAGTATTTTAGATGATGGTTTTTCTATCTGACTGTATTTTATATGTAGTAGATCTGTATTTTTTATAATTTCACGTTTAATTAAAGGTTTCATGTGATATCCAGGTAAAACCTTTCTTCCAAAGTCTATTTTGAATTGTTGTTTAGCGATAAACTGCGATAACATGGCAGCCCGAGAGGTACGCCCTGACACGCTCACTGACGTCGTAAGTACGCTCGCTGTCTCGCCGGCGACATGTGGAAGGGCGCACCATGTTATCGTAGTTTTTATCTCTATAGTTGTTTGTTGTGTCATGTATGACAAATAAAAATGTCAAAAGTGGCGTGTGGTGTTTTTATTTGCTTGATAAAATCTTAAATAAAACAATTACATGCATAACTTGGTACAATAAAAGCATAAGCTATGTTTTATCACTCAAAATCAGTCCGTAGATAAAAGTTTCAAGGCGTAGAAGGAAGGTATTGATACTTCCCCATTATGCGGTAGAGGCTTGCCGTTTCCAGAATCTGCATTCACGGAATAAGGGAATGTTTAGTTGATTTTGGACTTTATTACAAAGGCTGAAAATGTGACTGCAAATATATCGCCCCTGCCACATAAAGGGATAATTAATTCTAATAATTTCTGTCAAACTAAAGGCGTAACCAGTGGGACGCCAGCCTTTTGTCTAAGATGTCCTTCTTCAAAGACCTTGACACATTACATCCACATATTTTCGAATTTTGGTCCCCATGTAGTACATTTAACCCAGCTACGCCTCCATTGATACAAGTGCTAAAATGCACGTGTTAACACTTCTACAGTGGTTGAAGAGTAAGTTCAGAAGACATTATGACTATGACTAGAATAAAATTGATAATTTCGATACATGTTAATAATTCGATAAAAGTTACAAGTATGAAATTTCAATAAAATCACATATTGGCAAGAGTTAAACAGTAGAGAATCTAGAATAACAATATACATTCACACATTAGTCCATGCGAATATTAACTCATGAACATCTGCAAGATTTAATTATCGTTTAGTTAATGAAGATGGACATGTTTATCTTAATTTATCTAATAGTATTAAGGTTATGAATAAATCGTTTAATTATCCTTAGATTGATTGATAGTAAATAGAGAAGATACCATAGTTAGTAGGACAGGTGCTTGTGGAATAAAAAAATAGGTAGGTATTAAAAAACGAGTAATTCTTATCTTATTATGGGGTTTATGTTTAGGGTTACCTAGGGATTACAACAATTTTAAGGGCGAATTGCAAGAACAAGGAAATTTTAACAGACGGTTTTAACATACCTATATAAAATACACATGTAAATCTACATTCTTGTGATAATACAGTGTGTCCGCCGGCAGATTTTACACTTCAAATCATCCTGCGACGCCTTGAAAAGCGGTACACAGAGGGAGCGGGGTATCATTCGGTGCGCAAGTGTTGCGGGTTATTTAGTAGCCAGTCAGTGGACCGGAGCGCATCGCGGTTTTGCTGTGGAGGCATATTTCGCAAACAATAATTCAGTGAATGTGGCGAAGCGTCGTTTTTGTTCGCACTACGATATTCGAAGAATAAAGGATGGCCCGTCGAACCAGTTGATATGGTCATGGGTAAAGAAGTTCAGGCAAACAGGATCAGCCAAAAATATTACAAAGCCTGGTCCTTCAACTTCTGTTTCGACTCCGGAAAACGCAGATCGAGTGAGAGACGGAAGTTTCTCGATCTCTGCAAGCGAGTTTTCAGGGACATGAGGACAAGATTGGAAGAATGTGTCCGGGAAAATGGACGTCATTTAAGTGAAGTAATTAAAAAAAAACGCATCATTCTACTGTATTATAATAAATAAATAACTTTGAATACTTTGATATTTGAATTTTTATTATTATTAAAAATGTTAAATCTGCCGGCGGACACCCTGTATATCTCGTAAATTACATATAACAATAGCTCAATAATAATATAATACCAGAGACCAAATAAAATCAATGTTAACCTTTAGATGCAACATTTTTTCTATTTCGATAAAACATAATGAAAAAGACTTAAGAAATTTGGAATAAAAAAATTACTGACATTTTTCGTTAAAAAAAAATTAAGTCAAAACACTGACAAGTCTCGTACAATAATATATATAGTTTTTATTCATTAAGTGCCGTCACAAGGGGGACCTTGGAACGGGGTACCTACCTGCTGTCTACAATATTCTTTACGAATCTATGATCAGATATTTGCACAGGTGAATAACCTTTTTGCTACAGCTACACTAAAACAGTGCCCCAGTGACTTTGGGTGTAAGTGGTGGCTAGATAATTTGTCTAGGGATTAAAGTGGGCAAAAAAATTGCTTATCTTTTACCAAAAGCCTACAAAAACTCGATAATACACCCCTAAATTGAGCCAGAAAAAACTTGTTGAAAAACTTTGTTGCTGTGATACAAGTTTCGGGCTTAGACTTAATTTTTTTCATAACTTCAATTTATTACGGATTTATTGGTATGACATTAAAATTATGTTGCCAGTATTAGTGCGTCTTATTGGCAGATGTCAGACACCACAAACGTGCTTGAGATATGATTATTTTTACGTTCAGTAAATTTCATACCCATTTTTTTTAGAATATCACGCCTCGACATTACAACCGCGCTTTAGGCAAAAAACCGTACTCTCATTACGGTAAAGAACAAATACGAGAAGCTACAGCAACCGTATCTGATGGAGCAACGATGCAACTGGCGTCAAAACAGTATTTTTTCATGTTTATAAATAATTTTATGTTAATAAAATTTGTAAAAATAATTTTAAAACAAAAATATCGATAGATATAATTTCTTGGATAACAATCAAAGGGATATAAAGTCATAAGTTTCCCTAAAATATATTTCTTGGATGACTTTTATCCAGATAAAATATATTTAAGGATACTTTTTTTTTAATGACTAAATATATCCTTTCTTGAATATCATTGACAGGGTTATACAGACATAAGTTTCCCAAAATTATATTTAATGGGTGAATTTTATGCAAAAAAAATATATTTCAGGTTCAGGATACATTTATGCAGTTTTTTTGTTTTTTATATATTATATTTTATATATTACTTTTTCAAAAAGCTCAATAGAAATAAAAAACAGTCATCTTGAATAAAAAGAACTACAAAACCTCAGAGAACATGAAATCAACAACTATAAACTAAAAAAGCAATATACTTAATTGAAATCTTAAAAATAAAGCAGAAAACATGCTAAATAAACAAAAAAAAAAAAATATAAGATTTTGTCGAAATAGCTCCGTGGTCTACCGCTTGCTTCTCACAAAGGAGATGCAGGTTCGATTCCTGACCATGTACCAATGAGATAATCAATTTATCTTAAGTATACGGACGTTGATGGAAAACATCGTGAGGAAACCTTCATTACTCCATAGCTGCGACGATGGGCTAGCCCCCGTTTAAGCAAAATGAAGTATTGCATAACTGGCTCAAAGTGGGCACAATTCTGCCTCTGCCACCCCGTATGGGAAACGGCGTGACGCAATGTTACGTTAGATTTTGTCATAAAATTTACGTCAACAATGTGGATGGGTATGACGTACACGAGCGTTGCTAGCAAGCGTGTAACTCGAGATTAGGGTGCCGTGTCACTACGATCACGCCACTATCCCCTACCGCATCCCTTTGACTCTAGCTAACAAGAAATAGTTTGAATAACTAAATAAAAAACACCCGCATAAAAGTAACAGGGTGGGTATGTCACACCCAAGAAATAATATCCTTGAAAGGTTAAGTTACTTTGGTTTTAAGTTGACTTTTATAAACATTATTGTCATTACCAAAAAAAAAAAAAAATGCAGATTATTTTTGAATAACTTTATACATTTTTATTTCTCTGCATACATTTTCGAGTTTATTTGTTCATTTAGAGGTGATTTACAGACAATACAGAAGTTGGCCTATAAAAACTACTATTTGGATAACTTTTTTATTTATGCGTAAGACATATTTTCGATTTAAAGTTATGTTCAATATGACAGACAACCCTTTAAATACCCAATACCTGTCTCAATGTTTACAATTGGCATTTCAAACTCGAGTTAAAGTGGCTTTATCTTGCCTGTAACAAGTTTTTAAATAAATAAGTAGAAAGTGTTGTCAGACACACCAAATCGTCGACTAGTATAGAACTATAGCAACTCACCTACTCTTTAAAATATTGACATGAGACAAATACGCTACGCTCCGCGTGTGAGAGACATTTATTTATTTATTTATTTATCTACACACACACACATATCATTACAGGTGAGAAGCCTAATTCGATAGTGTAGTTATCCAAAGTACATAACATTATAATTATAAGTAGGTAACATAATTAATTCAATTATATTGATTAAATACTTAATGTGAACATCACAATCCATAACTTATAATGCATAATGCCACCCTTGTAAACATCAAACCTTAAAAATGTCCCAACTTTAACGCCCACATCGAATTAGTCGATTCAAAGGAATACAGGAAAAAGGGAATTATAGGAACAAACCTCCATCACAAATCATCAAATACATCATCGGAGAAATGGTCATGGTGAAGATCCCCCTTTTGACGGTATTAAAATAACATATTATTTCACTTGAATGAATTAAGAAAATTATTTTGACCGTTGATGATCTTTATTTGGCTTTTATTTTTCTGGAGTCAACTTTTGACCATCAGGATTTTTTTTCTGAAATTATTAACTAATATTGTTTTATATATTTCTTCCACATTATATAAAAGAGTACATAAAACAATACAACAGTATGAAAAACACAAATAAATTATTTATTTATTTTTTTGTCATTTTTTAACAGTTGTTATCAAAAATGATAAAAGACGATAAGTGTTGCATGTCGGTAGGTACATAATGAAAAATTGTCTTTCTCACTCAGCACAGCACACAGCCACACATACAGCTAAACCACATAAATTTCAAAATATATAAAATGTTATTAGTAATAATATAAATATTACATGGCTAAGGGTGCTAGGGAAGGTTAAAAAGAGTGTATAAAAGTTGATACAAAATTGTTAAATAGATTTAACAACATACAAAAGCTACTCCGCGGTCATACACACTAGTATAAATTACTTTAACATTAATTTATCACTCAAGGTAACATGCAATCCGTAAATAAGGATTATTTCAGTCCAAGAGAATCAACTTGCGTTTTGTTATCAGATAAACATATAACTAAAGAAAAGTTTAACATGCAACATACCTTTTTTCAAAAATAAAAGTAAATTCCATTACTTCCTAGTGTTATGTTATAATTCAGCTATCTAATTTACCACTCCTTAGTATTCACGAAAGAGGACAGATTAAAGAGAATTTTATATGCATGCGCTTTATTGGGTATCCTGGATAGCCATCGAAGCTATTGAATTATCATAATTTTAAAGAGAAAGGGGAGAAAATGTAGATCTTAGTATACACAAGTATGGGTCATTAATATACTACATACTGAAGCGAAAATTTTAGTTATTATTGTGCACAATCACTTCATAAGGTGGTAATATTACATAAGGGACTTTAAATAAGTCATATTATATTATTGTGTAAGTGCTTAGCTTTGTTAAAACCACGAATATTTCCAAAAATGAAAATTTCGCTAGTGATTAAACAAGAAAAGAAGAGATTATTAAAACATAATCAGGGAGCTGACAAATTATCTGTTTGTTTAAACTACTTGTCTCTTTTAAAGAAGCGCTTAACAAAATCTGTTAAACTATACACCTGTCCGGGTCCAGTGCCAACATCCATATTGATAAATTCATCCAGATTGTGAGTTGAAGCTGCAAATGAAACAAGAAAACATTATTACATTACAAAAAAGGGTTGCCTGAATTTTCTTATTATTATTACTTCAGATTGAGCAGGTTCGATAATTATATAGTTTTTTTTGTTGAGTCAGTTTTTAGATTTTTTTAAATGGCGGACTTATGGCGTTGGCGAAGTTATTGGTGCGGCTACTTTCATACTCCTTGTACGTAACCGCAGCGCAAACGTATTCGTTTAGCGGATTTCAGTTTTTGATTTTATTTCGGAAAATTTAAACCTGTCGTGATAACTTTAAACTTTAAACCTATTTCCATATGTTCCCTGTTTGTCACACCCATCTTGGTAACACTGTTACCAACTGGGAATGAAAATAGAAAGTGATTCCCATTTTGTCACACCCTAGAGTAACAGTATTACAAACTGGGAAGAAAATAGTGCCAGTTTGTAGCACTGTTACAAACTGTCACCATTATCTTCCCACTTTGTCACACCATTGATCATGGATTGTCTTAAGCTATAAAAAAATTGGATCGTCAAAATCAAAATGATTTATTTCAATATTTATAAACTTTGAGTCAGAAGTAGAAGAAAGGAACCGTTATTTGAAATTCGTAATAATTTCAAATGTAGGTGTAAAATATGATAAGGATTTACTCCTTATCATATTTATTTCTAGCCAATTTCTTTAAAATAAATAAGTGTATACACGTGCATGGTTGCCTGATGTAAACCTAGAAGACTTATAATAATTCATATAAAATACCTACATATAACATAATTAATATTGATCTCTTGGCGGAACATGTTCATGTTCTCATATAATCTATTGTAGTTCATTTGTTGCTGCAGAGGCAACAGAACTACACATTCTGTGAAAATTTGAACCATCTACTGATTACGGTTCATCAGATGAAGCCAGGCAACGGACAGACAGACAGGCGGACAGCGGAGGCTTAGTAATAGGGTCCCGTTTGGCACCCTTCTGGTACGGAAATCTAAAAAGGCATTTATTTTCCACAAAACATAAATATCTAAAAATATTATCCAACCCATTGTAACTACCGCTACAGGATATAGAGTATTCACATTCGTCAGAACGCAAACGGTTCATAGTGACAAGTTTCCGACTCGCAAGTTTGGACGGCCTTCTTCCCTCGGCGAGGATGAAGCTCTCGTGCAGACTGAACCTCGCCCTGAGCCTCAGTAAAGTTTTCTTAAAATTAATAGGTGATCACTCAATCCTTGACAGGTTTAAGTGTGACCACTGTCCCCCGCACAAAACATGGAAAAGGTAAATTTATAAACTCGACTCAATACATTTATATATGGATTATAATCATATTATCATGTCACTTTATGATCTCAGCTATTTATTGCTAACTAATGGCCGAATCTACATGACCCGTTCTCACAGGTCGCGGATGTTGCCCGCGCGACAGATAAATCGCGAATTCTTATAAGAAGTTCACACCGGGCCCCTCCGCCCTCCGCTAACTGTGAAATAGGCAGCCTGTCACATTGTTGTGCTGTCACATTGTGTTGATCATAATACACTATTAATTAAATTAAATCATTACGTAGTTAGAAATAAAGCGATGGATCTACTAAGATCATACCTAGGCAATAGAATTCAAAAGGCAGAAGTTTACGGCGTAAAATCTGATGGATCGGGTTTTAAAATTGGCGTTCCACAAGGTTCCATATTAGGCCCTTTCATAATCCTGGTATATATCAACGATCTGCCTTTCATGGTGGAGAAATTAACTGACATAGTGTTGTTTGCTGATGATACTTCAATGGTCTTCAAAATTGAAAGACAAAAAGGAGATTTTGATGATGTTAATGGTATATTGTCTTTAACTTTGAATTGGTTCACAGTTAATAATTTATTGTTAAACGCTGGTAAAACCAAGTGTATCAAATTCTCACTTCCAAATGTCAGGCAAGTTGAGACCAGTTTAGTGTTAGACAACAGCACGTTTGAATTAGTAAATGATACGAAGTTTCTTGGAATAACCATTGATAGCAAATTGCAGTGGGGACCCCACATAGATACATTGGCTGGTACATTAAGTTCTGCGGCTTCATCAGACAAAGCACGGATATGGCTACATCTAGGCTAGTATATTTTAGTTACTTTCATAGTGTGATGTCCTATGGTATCTTGTTGTGGGGGAAAGCATCGGATATTCAAACTATTTTTATTTTACAGAAAAGAGCTATTCGAGCAATTTATAATTTAAAACGAACAGACTCCTTAAGAGAGCTTTTTAAAGAAATTGACATACTAACAGTAGCTAGTCAATTTATTTTCGAAAATATAATGTATGTACGCAAGAACCTTACAACATTTTCCAAACTTAGGGATAGCTGTAATGTTAACCTAAGAAATAATCACAGACTATGTGCGCCCCGATTTAGACTCGCGAAGGTTAGCAATTCTTTCAAGGGTCAGTGCATTCTCTACTACAATAAGATACCTCTGGAGATTATGAAATTGCCATTTGAGCAATTTAAAAAGCATGTTAAAGCGACTTTGTCGAAAAAGGGATATTACAATGTTCAAGATTACTTAAATAACAGGACTGTATGGGGTTAATCTGGCTAAACAAAGACCTTGCTGTTAATAATTTTGTAATTATTTATTTCTGCTTATTAATCATAAGTTCATAACAATATTTTTTTTCATATTTGTTTTAGTTAAGCACAACCTATTTTTAAAAGAAATCTAAAATCAATCTGTGAGAGTTTCTACGCCCTTTTTCTCCCACAGTGGTCAAATGTAGAGAAGAGGCAAAAAATGACGTTTGCTAAGTATATGTAAATATCTACCGTAATAAAGTACTTTGACTTCTGCGTAGTATGGTACGCGTTGTGTAGAGTACCCCCTGTCGCCTCTCTAATCTGGTGGGACCATCTAGTTGGAGCATGTCCTCTGGCGCGTTTGCCTTCCACTTGACCCATGATGATGAGCTTCTCCAGTTGGTGCCTAGGTGAGCGCATAACGTGACCTAAGAAGCTTAGGGTTCTTTCCCGGCAAATTGTCGAGAGCCGTTTTATGATCTTCAGTTCACTCAGAATTTCATTTCATTTCATTTGTTTATTTGCTAATTCACAGCATATGTAAATAAATAATACAATCAATATTAAAAACATTAAATGCCAATTACGAATCAGTGCGATCTATAAACTTTCAATAGGGTAATAAAGTAAAGTAGTATATAGGTAGTAGAAAAATTAAATAAGTAAAACAAAGAAAAATTAAAATTGCAAAAATGCTTCAAAAATGTGTGAATATGGCAACATGTATGTGGGGTGAGTGAGTGTACTGTGTACCTGCTTAGCCCTACGACCAAGGTCTTGGGTTTGGGTTTCGGGCAGGTTGCCCACTAAGCAGGGTGAGTTACTGTAGTTGTGTTGTGTGGTGTGGATGTTCCGGAAGTGTTATCAACGCTGATACTAATCTAGCACTGGTATATTTTAGTCCGTCTCATGACACATTAATTATTATTAATCCGCCCCAATAGTTCCTTTTTTATTTGGAGCAGGAATTTAGGACGACTCAACAGAAAAATGTCCAGGTCGGAAAAGTGTCTTTCGTAAACATCGATGCTTCTGTTCAAAGGTGAGTTGGCAGAGTAGCCGGCGCGCGCGCGGGCGTGTGTGAGCACGCTCGGGACGCGCCGGCGCGCTCGCGGGGGGGCAGCGCGCAGTAACACCTTGCTCACTAATGCACTACTATCGATGCGATAACTAACGACGTCATGAAGAAGTTTCATGTCAGCCAATGTTCTCCTGACTGCCAATGATATAATTGTATGATTCTCCAAGCTTTCTTGGCGAGTGCACTCCGAAGAACCAGACCTATAATTTAATTGTTTGATGAATCTATTTTGTACCGATTCAATCCTTTCGGAATGTGTTGAATAGTTCGGTGACCAAACCGGCGACGCATACTCGAGTACACTAGCACATAAGCAAAATAAATTTTTAGCACAAGAGACGAGCGCAGCGGCTTAGAGGCACAATATATAAAACCTAACTTTTTGACCGCCTTAGATATAATGTTATCGTAATGTGGTATGAACGTAAGTTTGGAGTCAAGTATTACGCCGAGGTCTCTGATTTCTGTAACTCTATTCAGGGTGTGGTCATTTAGTCTGTATTGGAAATCGATGCTTGTGTGTTTCCTAGAGAAGGTGATGCACTGGCATTTCACAGCGTTCAGATCCAGGCTGTTACATTTGCAGTAGTCCGAGAGCCTACAGAGATCATCCTGGAGTTTTATGCAGTCCTGTTCCGTGGCAATAGGCATGTAAATTTTAGTATCATCTGCGTACATGAGGAAATGGGCAAAACTGAAGCATTTAGATATATCATACATACACACATTAAATAGAAGTGGTCCTAAATGGGAACCCTGGGGGACTCCGGATGGTATAGGAGCAAAACGCGATTTGTAGCAGCCGATTCTGACCGCCTGGCTACGATTTCGAAGGTACGAGTCGATCCACCTAAGCAAATCACCGTGTATGCCGATTTCAGTTAACTTATTGATGATAACATCGTGTCTAAGCCTATCAAAGCATTTGGAATAATCGGTATACACGGCGTCTACCTAATAGCCTTGATCCATGTTAGCAGCCACAGCATCTACGAACTCGACCAAGTTAGAAACAGTAGAGCGCTTACGCATAAAACCATGTTGAGCGGGTGGGATGCTACGTGATACAATGGGGTATATTTGGTCATGGACGATCAACTCAAATGTCTTGCTAAAAACAGGGAGTATGGATACCGGGCGATACTGTTTCGCACTACTTCTGGATCCATCCTTGTGAATAGGCACGACGAATGCTTTTTTCCATTGACTCCCTTAAAGATCTTTGAAAAATAATGCTCAATGGAGTAGCCAGATGTTCTGCGCATCTTCTTATGAATAATGGCGGAATATTGTCGTGACCAGCCCCCTTGTTGGTATTGATTTGCTTCAGGTACTTCAGGACGAGGTCCTTATCTAACTCAATGGAGCCTATGCAACTAAGCGGGTTCGACGATTCGGTAGGGGCCGTATGTGTACCAGGCGAGTCGACATAGACTCACAAAAAATAATTAAAAAACACCTCGCAAGCCTCCTCGCCACCGTTGGCCGTGCGAGAACCATACGTTATCTGCGCAGGTAGTCCGTGATCGCGACGAAGATCCTTTGCATACCGCCAGAATTTTTTAGGATCAATAGTGATGGCAGCATTGCATTTTACCCTGTAGTTATTCCAGCATAGCTTTTGAAGTTTTTTGTGCCGTTTACGAAGCAGCGAAAAACAGTCGTAGTCGCTAGGGTTCCCGTACTTTTTCCATTTCTGGTGGTATTTGGTTTTCTCTGTATGAGAGGTTTAGAATACCACACAGGGTAACCGTCCGGAGTGCTATAATAGTAGGGAACATATTCATCTATAAGTTTTGTCAAAATAGAATAAAAGTGTTCGACCGCCTCGTCCACTGTCCTATTGTACAAATTAGTGAGCCAATCGATTTTGGATAATTCAGCCATAATATTATCATAATCTGCTTTTTTATATTGAAATATTTTTTTGGGGGTAGTAGGAAGGAATTTAATTCCGATATTGGTTAGTTTTATTTCAAGAGCGGGGTGGTGTGGCATATCTTCACGAGTTATTGGATCGAGTGCGCGAGTCACCTCTGCCTCAGAGTCACAGAACACGAGATCGAGCTGCCTATCATTACCGTTCAGCACATCACTAAACTGCGTCCAGCCGGCCAGGGATAATTCATCTAAAATAGTGTTTTGACAGTTGTTGATAGTGCCAGACGGATTGAAACCGGACCCTGATGACTTCAGTTTCCAAGTAATGGCGGGCAAATTGAAATCTCCCAATAAAAGATAATGATCATCGAAAAAATTATCGTGGATATAATTAGCAAGACCAACATGCAGCGCATCGTGCTTCGCTCCAGCTCCGGGCAGGTAAATGCAGATGACATGTAGGTCGCGATCAGCATCAGGTTTGTGACCGGTGGGGGGAGTTCGATCAGCCCTGTGGACGTCGTAACGAGGGTCGCTGACCTCAGCGTCAAATACTCAGTCAGTGAGGTTGGTCTCACAAATAGCTACTGCGTCGTAATTATGTTTAAGTAATCCTAGCACAAATTTAGTAGTTTTACCTCGTATGCTACGAGAGTTTTGGTAGTAGATATTTATAGGCGCGAATGGTAAGGTATTAATAAAATCGTTAATACAATTGAACGTTTGAGTCGTGCAGTAGGCATTCTACAAATGTACAGAATCATATCAACGCGATAACTAAATCGGAACAAATATTGTGTGTGGCGTGATTGTGTGAGTGAAGTTGAAAACGGTGTGTGCATATTATAACGGTTGTGAGATAAAAATGTGTGTAGCAATGGAACAATACTGTACACATTTATAGGTTGCGAACAAGTTACATGTACGACAATAGAAGGAACGGGTAAGTTTATCAGTATTCTGCAAAGTAAATCGCGATCAGTGCTTCTCAAACATTGGGACTTGTGATGTTGTTTGCGTCGCGAGTTTGACGTAAAGGAGGTGGCAGCGGCGAGAGCTTCAGTGATGACAGTTGCAGGACGTTGTCTAACCGTAGCCGGGGATAGTTGTCGCTTGACGTACAAATATGAATGAAGAATGGACACGTTAGTTCTCATGGCGGTCCACGGAATTCTGAGTAGTCTTCTCCAGCACCACATTTCGAACGCGTCGATTTTGCTGCGTTCCCGGCTCTTCAGGCACCAGGTTTCTGCACCGTAAATGAAGATCGAGAATACAAGGGTCCGGACAAGTCGAACCTTCGTTATACGGCGAATACTCCTGTTCTTCCAGATCTTCTTCAGGTTGGTCATCGCGCTTTTTGCCATGCCAATACGTCGGCACAGCTCTCTAGATCAGCTGCCATCGCTACTCAACATCGACCCCAGATACACAAACTCATCTACCTTCTCATATCCACCCACTTACGGCTGGAGTAGTTGTCCTCGGTCCACCACCATGATCTTGGTCTTTGACTGGTTGATCTTAAGACCGAGTCTAACGCCCGGTTTCCGAAAGTAAAATTAGCTATGACAACTTGTTAAACTCTTGTAAAACTGATTTCAGCCTATCACGTGCCGCTATTTTGAATTAATCTTCGATTAAACGCCTGCTACATTTGACCACTTTGTCAGAAACTGGGGGTAAGACTCATCCTCAATTCGCAGTAGTAATTCCGCCATTTCTTCTTCGCTGGACGCAAGTACTGTCGTGTCATCTACGTATCTGAGGTTCGTAAGCTTTTCACCGCCCACTGTTACTCCGCCGCTCCACTCCTCCAGCGCCTCATTACATATTTGCCGTACAGGTTGAATAGTTTGGGTGACAGTATACAGCCTTGTCGTAAACCTGTCTCAGAAAAAAACTGGTTTCAAAACTGGTTCCCTCGAGGTATACATTCTGAATCAGGAATGTTAGATGTGGAGGTACGCCCATTTCGATCAAGATATTAAACACAGTGCTCCATTGAACGCAGTCGAAGGCTTTGGCGTAGTCAATGAAACAAAGATTCAAGGGCTTATTAAACTCACGGCATTTTTCAACGAGTAGGCGGACGTTTAATATTTGCTCCCTGGTCCCTTTTCCGGAAACGAATCCTGCTTGTTCACTTGGAATTTGATCGTCGATAGTGCACGCCAGGCGTGTGTTCAGAATGTGCAGCATGACTTTACTCGCGTGTGACATCAGGGAGATGTTTCGATAGTGGTCACATCTCCTTGTAGAACACTTTTTATGAAGTGGGATTACTGCCGCCGACTGTGTCCAGTCCTCCGGCCATGCACCCGTTTTCCATACATACTTTAATATAGAATGCAGGATTTTAATGCCTACTGGTCCAAGTTGTTGAAGCAGTGCTGCTGATACACCATCAGGCCCCAGTGGTTTATGCTTCATCCTCATTACGGCTGCTTGCACTTCAGTTATTAGGATACCAGGTTCTTCACTGTGATCGTCCCACCCCCTGTTGACCTCGAGCCCTCCAATGTCCCGATATAGCTGGCTACAGTATTCCTTCCATCTTCGCAGAATCTCCTTGAGGTCTGTTATGTAAGGCATTACCATTACTGTCGTCTACAATCCATGTCTTGGGCTTGAAGGGCTTGAACAACGTTTTGACTTTGTTAAACAGGTCTTTTGTTTGTGACTTCACTGCGTGCTGCTCTATCTCCTCACATATTGCGTTTATCTGGTCGTCTTTGTCTCTTCTTACTGATCATTGCACTACCCTGTGGAACGCGTTGTATCTCTCTACATCGGCTTGACTTTAAGGACCGTCTTGCTTCTGACTTCTCCTTTCTTCAATAAACTTACAAGACACGTCACCAATCCAGTTATTCTTCTTGCTTGTCTCTTGTATTGTCCGCTTTTTTCATTGGCTGTTATCAGGATTGCGCTTTTCAATTTAATATCGTCGATAAGTCGATCCCAATTCTTGCTTACCTAAAACTCTGAAGATTTTTTTTTATTCGTGATACACTTGTGTCTCAGTTGTCATAAAGACTAAAAAGTCGTTGGTTGGGCTCAATGTTCGCTACTGCGAGTTTGTAGAGTCACCTTTTAAGCATCGATCGCCTGTGTGACTTTCGTTTCGCCGTCAATGGTTAGTCGACATTGATTCGGGGTTGAGGAGAACATGTTGCTGGGATTACAATCGTGGGAGCTAATATCGAGAACAGGTTTCTTTGTATGGCCGGTATGTATGGTACAATACATTTTGCTGTGTAATCGGTACCTTCTTTCCATCAACTAACGCTTCTAACAGTATATTTCCTTTTCTGACGACATGAATTGTATTTCCGTTGGCTGTGGTTACTGTTGATGTTAGAGATTTCCTGAGGGCAGCGGTCGTGCTGCGGGCCCATTAGACAGCTAGAAACATACTCAACCGCCGCGAGGTTCCTCCAACGACGGCGGTACGCCGCGCTTGCTTACCTGACGGGGTCTTCCGTAGACCTACGACCTGGCTTCCGACGAGCGAAGAGTCTCAGGCGCACCTGAGATGACTTCCAGCTGCTCGCTCCAAGCCAATTTTGAAGTCACCGCCAGGTCAATCAATATCTTCGACCGGTTGCGGGGCCGAATCTCGGCTAACAAAATCTCGCATTAGGAGGACGGATTTCTTTCCAAATTCCCTGACAAATTCGAAGGATAATTCCAGAAACAACAAGCGGCCGACGTGAAATTCTTTGTTTTAATTTAATTTTTAATCTGCCCTCCAAATTCAAAATGCTTCATGTATTTGGTTCAGAATTCAGTCGTTTAATATTACTATTAGATACCTAGGACAGCCACACGGGTGATCCTAGAATGGTTACGTTTTTTATTTCTAAGGTAGGAACCCTAAAGAGTAAAACGGTATCATCAATAAACAAATGAAAAAAGTATTGTAGTCACAGCTTTAGGATTATTTACCTGCAGTGGAGATAGCTGGATAAGAAGGTGGTGGTTTGATCCAGGTGCCATCCGGCCTCTTCATGTGGCGACGGTCGGAAGCGAACTGCTGTAAGAACTGCTTAGCAGGCACTACGCGGAAGAACCTAGAAGCCAGATATAAAGTCATTACAAATAAATAAAAAAGTCAATAAAATAATTATAGTTGTTTAATATTTAAGCGTCGGAAACGCACCGGTTTTTTGTTGCGCGAATCGATCGCGAGTAATCGAGACATCACTAGCGAAAACGGACTAGCAGCTGTCACTCGTACCGGAACGAGATGTAAAATTGGAGGTTATCTTTTCTCTTGGTCTTGTCTCATCGGGAGAATAACATGGCGGCTCGGGCCCCGTGGCATTGATGGTATTTCGGTGTACCAATTATCATACAGGCGTCGGGCCTGGTCGGAGTGTAAATCTACCTCATAGCGTCGGGCTATTGATCGTAATTAGATTCGCGTCAGCGGTCAAGTGATTTGTGTTGTGAAGCACATAGTCGTATCGGCGGCGACTCCACGTGCCGCCAGCAGCGCGCCGGCGACGGCGTCGGACAGCGACGGCAAGGATTCAATCCATATCCTATCCCAACTGTGCCCCCTTTCCCGAATTCCTGTCTCGAATCGAGCCTTCAATTTATCCTGTCTGCGGAGACAAGGTAATAACAATTTCATCAATTCTTTTCTCTCACGTGGCAAAGGCACACCCCCTTCGGATTCCACGCCGTTCGGTAGGCGTGGGAAATTATACATTTTGGTAGCAGAAGCGCGGTTTCCTAGTGGGAAATCATCGATTCACGGTAGGGTTGCCTTTGTCACATTGTAGTTGGGAGAAAAGAATATCCCAGATTGGCTCAAGTCGGCAATGAGTCTGTGGTCGGTATACCACGATTAAAGTTCATTTTCGGTAAGTGAAAGTATAAGTGCCAATTTAGTTAACAGTTGTTATAAATTTGTAGTCGGAAACTACTGTTTGTGCGCATAAAGGATTGAACAGTCATTCTGCGAAGCCTAGATTGTATTACTTGCGATAGAACGTCGGGTTCTATAGTCCTACAGTGTTATTTCGGTTTACACAGCAGGGTCGGGCTATTTAAGGGGTATTAAGCTGATTTTGCTGACCTCAAAGGAAGTGTGGTTCCTATCGGAGGGGCCACTGCTAGAAAAATTGTTTTTTTTTTTTTATAATAACCTTTTGTGTGTTATTTGTATTGTACCACATAGTGGCATTCTCTAATTGATTTAGAGTGTATATTATAAGGTGTATGTCCACAGGGCGACCATATTAAATATTGTTTATGATTTAATTGTATAGTGGTTGCCTTGGGTTTTACAACTTAGTTTTGATTTCTGTGCCCAGCGCTGACGGGAAAGTGCTGGTATCTGGCTGTGCTTAGTTCGGCAGTGAAGCATAGGACCAGGAACAATTAAATCGGTAACCATGGCACCTTCGCCCTTGACGGTACTGCGATATGGTGTCCGTGAGGAGATGAGATGGCTCGCCCATACTCACAAGTATGTGGAGCGACCCGACATGGACGATGTCCTGCTCAAGCGTGTGGAGGACGCAATGACACGCGTCGGGAAGGTGTGTCGGCTGGCTGCCGAGGCTGAAGCCCTCGGGCTTACGGATGAGGCCTCGGTGGCTGCAGTGAGGCAGCTCTGCGCGGATGCTGACCAAGCGATGGAGTGCTTGGGCGACATCGAGCGTCGCGCCGAAAAAATTAAGCGGTCGCGTCGGGATGACCGCGGGGAGGGTAGCGGAGACCCCCCCCCCCCCCCCCCTAAGGGTGTGGTTGGACGGCTTCCACACCTGGAGATTCCGGCCTTCGGTGGGGCAATTGATGAGTGGCCGGCATTCATCAATTTGTTCGATAGCCTGGTCCACGGTCGGGACGACCTGGACAGCGCCTACAAGTTGGCCCAGCTATTGATGGCACTGCGGGGTGAACCGAAGGAGTTGGTCGGTCACCTAACGGTTACGGCGGGCAATTCTGAGATTGCCCGGGTCATATTGTTTGACCGCTACCAACACAAAAGGCGGTTGGTTGATGCGCAGCTGGGGAAGCTGTTCAGCATCCTAAGAGTAACCCGGGATGTTGACATCCGGGTACAGGTGCTCAACCCTGTGCTGGTGGCCACTAAGGCCCTTCAGACCTTGGTCTGCCGGTAGACCAATGGTCATATATTGTGTTATATATGGTTTTGTCACGGTTGCCTGCAGCTGTTCAAAGTCGGTTTGAACAGCTGCATGGGGGCAGTAGCTCGGAACTGCCCACGCTCGTCCAATTAACGGAGTTTTTGGAGGGTGAATGCAGGCGATGCGACACCATGGATTCGGAGGCCAGTGTGCAGCGCCAACCCGCGCGGATGCGGGAGGGGCCGCGCCTCCCACCCCCACGGGGGGGTGGTCGGTCAAAACAATTTGGCGTTTTGAGTGCCGCGCCGTCGGGTGACGGCTGTGTGCACTGCGACAGTGCCGGTCATGAGGTGAGCAGTTGCGCCAACTTTAAGGCGCTCGGTGTGGCTGCCCGCAGGAAGGTGGTCTTCCGCCACCGATTGTGTTTCGGTTGTTTGGGGCCGCACCCGCTGAGCGAGTGCTCACGGGCGTCCCCCTGTGAGGGCTGCGGTGGCAGGCACCACGTCGTGTTGTGCCTGAACCGGTCAGGCCCATCGGACGGTCACCAGGGCCGGACTCAGGTTGGTCGGTCACAGGGCCCAACCAGGGCCGGACCCAGTCCCCCTCCGGGCAACGGGAGTCACCAACGGGGTGACTGGGGTACCCGCGGACGGGACCCCCCCCGAGGGGAAGGGGGCAGCGCGGGGGGTAACAGGCGGGATAGCCGGGGTTCGGTCGCCGCTGTCCAGGGCCAGCGAGGACGTCGGGCCGCTGGCTCACCGCGTGTTACGGGCGGGTGTCAGATGGCACCTATGAGTGGCGCGAAGGCTGGGAGCCCACCACCTTCTGCGCCACCCTGCCCGTCGCTCTGGGAGGCGAACAGGGAGGCGAACAGTCGGATGTCGCCCCCATTCCTAGAGCGCCCCAGGTTGGATCCGCTCTCCCCCCTCCATCCACGGTGGCCACCGGGCACACCGTTCACAGTCCGGTATGGTCGGGTACCGGGAGAGCGAGGGGCCTATTATGCGGGTTGGGACCCCCTAATGTACATGCGGTCTGATATGCCACCGGTGGCATATCAGCAGCCGAGTTACCAGGCCGACGAAGGTCTGAGCGGGTTCGGATCCCGCGGGGGTTCCCGCTAGGGACACGCCGCCCACTTACAAGGTGCCGCCACTCCACAGACGGTCATGCTCCCCACCGCCTCGGTGATAGCGTGGAGTTCGGACGGCAAATCTTGTGTAGCACGAGCACTATTGGACTCGGGGGCCCAGGGGTGCTTAGTCTCGTGCAACCTTGTAAGACGGTTGGGCATTTCGGTAAGGGAGTACCCACATTCCATTCGGGGAATTGGGAACACGGAAGTCGGTTCCGTTAAGGGAGTATGTCGGATTACTCTCTAGTCACGGGTGGATTCATCGGTGAATCTGACGGTCACGGCATTAGTCATGCCTAATGTGATGGGCTCACACCCTCACGTACGGTTGTCGCCCTCGGTGCGACAGTTGGTCGCTGGGTTGTCACTGGCTGACCCGGAGTTCGATATTCCGGGCCCAGTAGACATTTTATTGGGTGTCGATGCCTTGGGATACCTGTTAGTGCCAGGTGTCCACGTGTTGCAGGCGACTGGTCTGGTTTCGGTCAACACCAGACTGGGCCATGCGGTAATGGGTCCGGTCATGCCGGCTGCCCCACGCCTAGCGACTCGTAGTCCCTTATTCGGCTCTGTACTCTCGGAGGTGATACAGAAGTTTTGGGAGGTGGAAGAACCACTTACGGTCCGCCGGTTGGACATCCCTTGTGGTGGGGTCCAAAATGGTTGACTCAAGCCGAATCGGATTGGCCAATGAGTACACGCGTTACCACGGCGAACGGCGCCTTGACAGTCGGTGTCTGTACAATGCAACCAGAGCCGGAAGAGGAGTTCAGCCTGCTGGAACGGTACAGCTCGCTCGACAAGCTGGTCAATGTGACCGCCTGGATCTGCCGATTTGCGCGGAATTGTCGGAATTCTGAGGCGCAACGAGTGCGGACACCGGTCCTGACACCACGGGAACGGAACCATGCGTTGTTCGCATTGATACGGAACGTGCAGACGGTGCACTTTAAGTCCGAATTGGACATTCTGAGACGCGGACGCGTCCAACTGAAGGGAGCTGTGGCTCGGCTCAACCCGTTTATTGACCCTCAAGGATTGCTGAGGGTAGGAGGTCGGCTGCGGAATGCCAACCTGCCTTATGCGGCTCGCCACCCATTGTTACTCCCTAGGAAAGGGAAGTTGGTCGAACTGTTGATACAGGATCGACACATTCGGAATGGGTATGTCGGATGCCACGCCTTGATGGCGTTTCTCCAGCGCGAGTTCTGGATTCTATCGGGAAGACGCTTAGTGCGTAGCGTCGTATTTCGGTGCCTGCCTTGTTATCGGGCCAAGGCGGCTACGATGCAGCCCCAGATGGGCGATTTGCCCTCGGATAGGGTTAACGAAATCCGGCCCTTTGCGGGTGTCGGAACGGATTTCGCGGGACCCTTCATGGTCAAGTCTTCACAGCTACGGAACGCCAGATTAGTGAAGGCATACCTGTGCGTCTTCGTGTGCTTGGCCACGAAGGCAGTCCACTTGGAGGTGGTCAGTGACCTCACTACAGAGGCATTTATCGCTTGTCTAGATCGGTTCGTCTCACGAAGGGGCCTCCCGACATTAATCCGTTCGGACAACGGCACAAATTTTGTCGGAGCCAGGCGATATCTGCAGGAGGTCACTCAATTCCTGAACGGTAACCAGGACGCCATCGGTACGGCTTGCTCCCGACGAGGGATTGAATGGGTTTTCAGTCCGCCGGGATGTCCTCATTGGGGAGGAATTTTTGAGGCTGCGGTTAAATCGGCTAAGTCGCACCTGACGAGGATCATCGGTGAGACCTCTCTACGCTTTGAAGAGCTTGCGACGCTGTTCTGTAAAATTGAAATGACACTGAACTCGCGTCCGTTGTGCCCGCTCAGTTCGGATCCAAATGATTTGGAAGCGTTGACGCCGGGTCACTTCCTGATAGGTCAGCCCCTTAACGTCCTACCAGAATACCCATTCGGTGATGTTAAGTTAAGTCGGTTAACTAGGTGGCAGATGTTGCAGCAGATGGCTCAAGATTTTTGGAAACGGTGGTCCCTTGAGTACTTGCACATCTTGCAGCAGCGCCTTAAGTGGACTGACCGGACGAGCCCCCCTCAAGTCGGTGATTTGGTGCTGATTAAGGATGCGAACCTGCCATCATTGAGATGGAGACGAGGACGGATCGTCAATTTGTACACGGGTCGGGATGGCACGCCTCGATCAGCAGAAGTCAGGGTGGGGGACTCGGTCCTCAAGAGAGCGGTCGCAACACTTTCTCGCCTTCCTATTGATTAGGGACAGGTTCGGGCCTGTCCGGGCGGGTGACTGTTTAATATTTATGCGTCGGAAACGCACCGGTTTTTTGTTGCGCGAATCGATCGCGAGTAATCGAGACATCACTAGCGAAAACGGACTAGCAGCTGTCACTCGTACCGGAACGAGATGTAAAATTGGAGGTTATCTTTTCTCTTGGTCTTGTCTCATCGGGAGAATAACATGGCGGCTCGGGCCCCGTGGCATTGATGGTATTTCGGTGTACCAATTATCATACAGGCGTCGGGCCTGGTCGGAGTGTAAATCTACCTCATAGCATCGGGCTATTGATCGTAATTAGATTCGCGTCAGCGGTCAAGTGATTTGTGTTGTGAAGCACATAGTCGTATCGGCGGCGACTCCACGTGCCGCCAGCAGCGCGCCGGCGACGGCGTCGGACAGCGACGGCAAGGATTCAATCCATATCCTATCCCAACTGTGCCCCCTTTCCCGAATTCCTGTCTCGAATCGAGCCTTCAATCTATCCTGTCTGCGGTGACAAGGTAATAACAATTTCATCAATTCTTTTCTCTCACGTGGCAAAGGCACACCCCCTTCGGATTCCACGCCGTTCGGTAGGCGTGGGAAATTATACAATAGTTATTATATAAAATATATATTATAAGGGACGATTTGTGTGATATAGTCCTCTAATATTGATTTGTTTAAAATAGTTTAAGCATTTTGTTCGGAATACTCAAAAAAATAAAACTTGTGCCATTTTCATCCATCAAATAGGCCATCTAAACAGGCTTCTGACATTACACCCTATTCTTATTTATTTATTCATTTATTAGCTTTTACTTTTACCAGACTGCAGCGAAGCCCAAAAAGAGTTCTACTTCGATGACGTGTACTGTGCTGTAAGAGATTTTTATTTATTTATTTATGTTGCATACTTGTGTAGGAATATAACTTCCTTTTGAATCATTTTATTGAAAAGTCAAAACGGTAATTTTGTTTGTGAGTTCTCCAGACCTGACCCCAGACTATTTTGTGTGGGGCAGAGCCAAAGAATAAATGGGCTGACAAGCATAACAATCCAAATAGGAAAAAGGAGGTGTCATTCCAAAGGAAATTCTCAGTCAATGTGTGGGCCAAAGTGATACGCAGGAATTTGATTGGGCCACACTTCTTACCAGAAACGGCCAAAACTACTTGGATGTTGTCCAGAACGACCTCCCGGTTTTGGTGGAAGAGCTCCGATGGATCGGGAACTCATATTCCAACAAGACGCGGATTCCAAACCTCCAAGTTAGATTCAAGTTTGGTTCTCACCAGGGCCGTGTAGAGAAGCTGGACGACACCCAGGTTATGGATCCCTTACTATTCCGTATTACAAACACCAATCTTTTGAAGCATTCCTTGGCCAAAGTGCTCCTGTGCTCATGGAATGTAAGTTTAGGGTCAAACTTAACACCGAGGTCCCTAATTGAATACGACGTTGAGATTTTGAGCCGTGTTATTATTTATTATAGTTATATTCCATTTATTTCATATAATCCATTTCTACTAAGGCTGTGGGTAGCGACAACATGAGTCTGGAGATGCTGCTTTTCGTTTTAGATGTGGTTGTACCGGTCATTACAATCATTTTGAATACCTCTCCTTCGACTGGTATTTTCCCTGAAGCATGGAAACAGGCTTATGTTATTCCATTTCCCAAAATCTCAAATCCGTCCTCTTTATCACATTACCGTCCGATTTCTATTCTCCCCGTCCTTTCCAAAGTAATGGAAAAAGTAGTACATAACAGCTATTTGAATATATCTACTCGAATTGTCTCCTTGCCCCATTTCAGTCTGTGTTCAGACCATTTCACAGCACCATGAGTGCATTATTCAACGTGACCGAGGATATCCGTCTTGCGATGGATGCCAGGAAGCTAACTCCGATCACTTTACTTGATTTTAGCAATGCATTTAATTAGGTGGATTTTGATATCCTTCTTGGCATCCTTCGCTCGATTGGCCTCTCGGCAGCTGTGATTTCTTGGTACGATTCCTATCTACGAGGGCGTCGGCAATGCATAAGGGTGGACGATACACTTTCTGACTGGTTAAGTTTGTCTGCTGGTGTACCGCAAGGTGGGGTGCTCTCTCCCTTATTATTTTCGATTTTTAACAATCAACTTACTACAGTTATCTCATCCTCTCTTCACCTCTGACGACCTTCAGCTGTAGATAGGCATTTCTCAATCGCCGAGATTTCGGCTGCCGTTTCGAGTATAAACGCAGATCTTACAGCTATTGATTTTCAAAATCGCGCAGGCCATCACCATAGGTAGTAGTCGCATGACCTCTAGACTGGGCTTGAACATGCCGTCTGTTCTGTATGGTAATGTTTGTAATCCTTACACCGACAAAACCAAAAACCTGGGCCTTATCCTGGATATGAATATGTCTTGGGTGGCGCACATCAGTGATTTAAGCAGACGCTTTCACTTTTCTTTTCATTCTCTGAGGCGCTAACAGTACTTCTTGCCGTTCAAAACAAAAGTGTTGCTAGGGCAATCATTACTGCTGCCCATTTAAAATTATGCTGATGTGTGCTTCCTCCATATAACAGAAGAACAGCTAAACAAGTTGGAGAGGCTTCAGAACCTGGCTTTGCACTTCATTTTTCCATGTGTCGGATTTTCGCAACCAATTGAAGTGGCTCCCAATCCGACATCGAAGGAACCTTCATATTTTAGTATTTCTTTTCAAAATCCTGCGCAATCCTGGTGCTCCAGAGTACCTGCGAAACAGTTTCGCGTATTTACCGCCGCCCTCAAGACCTCGTAGTGCAGGTGTCACATCAAGGAAACTAGCCTGTCCGATGGCCAATATCCGTTTCTTGATGACAGAATGGATCTGTCGTCCTTATTTAGATCAATTTGAGTCCCTTACATCTCATCCTGTACGGGAGAGGAAATTTTCCTATTCCCAGGATTTGTATTAAAAAATTGTACAAACTGGTTTGCCAGAGTCGAAGTATTGCTGTTTTCCATCCCGGTATTATTGTTACCATCAGAAGTGCAAGTTATATTGAAACTGGATGTTGCACTACATAATGATGTATGGACATTTCCACATTTTGGATTTGTATTATGGCATTCTAGGCAAATCCAATCTTCCTTAGCTTCCTCTGTGAAGATTAAAATGCCGCTTTATCACTGAAGCGACATTTAAATGCCCAACAATCACTCTTCTTTTTCACTTATTGCACTCCAAATAATAAAGAGAATGTAACTCTCCTCCACATGCATTGTATGGCACACTTACACTTGGCCAATGATTTACGAGTCACAATCACACCACAATAACAACAACAAATATGGCCGATCTCATGGCGAGGGGGGAAAGAAGGCCTCCAGTGATCGCAGGTCAGAAGTAACTGTCTGATTTAGAATTAAGAAGGTGCTTCTGTTAATATCTCTATATCACATAATCGAATTATAACATGATTTACACCAAATTGTCTCTGGAATTGTGGCCTTCACATGAACCTTAACCTTGTCCAATCACTTTTGATGCATTTATTATTAAAAATCACAGAGCATTGAAACATAATCCTAGCTCGAACTCGTAAATATTCATACAAAAGTGAATACAAAGAAAAAAGCATTATCACACCTTTTGCTATAAAGTTGGCTAGAGGCGTTTTGCTAGCTAATTTGAAACATAACAAAAATAATAACCAAATAAGTATTTGGGTAGATGGGTTTTTACCTGTGAAAATCGGACTTCAACACTTGATCTGTCCGAAATGTTTCTGTGACATATTTATGGAAGAATGTTGGGAAAGGCAACTCCGAGTCTAAATCATAAACCAGGCATGTCTTACAGTCCCAAGAGTACATGAATATCACATGATAGTCCTGTAAACAGAATAAAAATCTAATGTATATGTAGCCACACAGTGCTGGATTTATGAAATTATTTTCATCACGCGAGCATACACAAACATAAGTACTTATATAAATCCAGTATACACACCCATATGACCAAACGGTCATCTTCACGCCCTGCCTTTTGTCTCCACAGAGGCACAGTTCGGCAAGAATTTGAAATAAAAACCACATAACACAAATCCATCTCCTCCGGGACTCTCTGATAAGCATCCTGACACAATTTCCAGACATTTTCCTCGCTGAAAAAATAATATAAGACAGTGTAGTAAAACTTCGATTGGTGTTTTGAAATATACGACGTTAGAGACAAAATTTAACTCACCAATAACAAGAAACATGTGAACATTCTGATGGTTTCGAAAACAGGGGTTTTAAGGGCCTCTCACTTCTTTTATTATTTTCATTGTTTCCCAAATGCATTTCAGCATTGACCGACATTTTGACAGTTGCTTACTTGCTTGTCTTGTCCACCCACAGAGTACATTATTAGTCTTGATAGTCTTGTCTATTAAATGCACAGAACAATATACTCTGTGCACAGAACAGAACAATACCCAAGATTATGTCTGTGGTCATGCGTTCAAAACCTGGAGATGCCCTAACCTAAACTCATCGAACAAATTTTTTCACCACTTTTAGCGGGGGGCGAGGTAAACACCTACAGCACACCACCAAAAGATGAATAACTCAACAGACACAAATTTTGCTGTTACGATAAATGCACACTACAAAAAAATTAAATACATCAAAAATTACACGCACTCAGGCAGAGTTTTCTCGTAACTATGCAGCAACATACGAACAAGACAGTGATGGGACACATCTGAAGAATGAATCAAATCAGTTTGATGAATGAACTGAATTATCTTATTCTATTTACTAGCTTTTACGCCGCGGCTTCGCCCGCGTAGTAAATGTATTTTTTGCAATCATATTATTGAATAGTTACGCCGGCTCGCTATTACTTAATGAAAGGTTTTTAATAAGACATACAGTACACGGTACAATGCACAATTAATTTTCCATTTATATCCTGTCACTGTATCACCTTGTTTACTCACACTTCACTTTTTGTTTTTATATAAAACCACATATAACGTTACTTAAACATATGAATGAGCAAAGAGAAAGCAATAAAACAAAAGTTAATTTAGTTAGAATGACCACATATTTATTTTAATTTAATGGTAAAAAATTATATTTCGTACAAATACAGGATTTCACTACGGTTCTTAAACTTACAATGAGGCATTGCGAAGATCGAGTAACTGCTTCAGAGGTTGCTGCAGCTGAAGCACTAGCAGTATTCGATTTTGTTGGTTCAATTCTTTTCTTTATAACAGGAGGTTCCTCCTAAAAAAAGTAACATGTTTGTTTATTTAATTTATTTAAGATTATATAGATTACTTTTGAAAATATTCAGAAAACCGATAGCGCCGGCCTAAAAGTGTTACCAAAGATGACGTCACCTGGTGTAAAATTTGACAGTCACAAAGCATAATGAGAACATATCAGTACCCTTTTCATAGTAAATTCACCTTTGAAATCAAATCATTCTAAAAATACTCACCAAACAAGGACAGAGTCGCAAAGAAGGTATTGCACCTTCAATAAATTCTGTTATGAGATTTTTTGTAACTTTCCGGAGTAAAGTGTTCCGAACAGATTACACTTGTATGTGTAGGTTCCCAAGAATCATTTTCGTGATAACAAAATTTTCTCCATTTCTCTTTTATATACGGATCTTTTGGAAATCTAAAAGGACATACAATTACATTAAATAAAGTATATAAATAATAGTATGGATATAACACATACAATTATAGTTCCGCACTTAATGTATTTATTTTACCTAGATATATTTTTAGCCAACAATGCATTTAATTTACACACTAAATTTCAACATCGTATGTCCAGAGAAGAGTAATTATTATAATTCACCTTACAAGATTTTAATGTAACATACATCTATACCTACTATTTAATTCTATATCTAATAAAAAACTGGCTAATAAACGAACTGCACTGATTGAATGAAAGAATGATCCATTCAAATGTTGAGTCGCTTTTTACTTTGTCACATCCCTATCGACCAATTCACCCCCGTACCACTGTATCATGTTAATTTTTATGTCGTTTACGTATCGCAACTTTTGTTTCTTTAAATATAGATTGTGCTTCAATACATATTTAATAGTGAGTAAATATACTTACCTATGATAGGAAACACGATCTTGTTGCGAATTTGACCTGTCAGATTACCTTTTACATGATAATACTAAACAAGTCACCATCTTTCGAGAGAAACGTCAAGCGACACGGAACGATGCAGAATGGTGGTGACTGGTGAAGCGACTTTATGTATAAACTTTATAGTTTTATATAACGTGTTTGAACAGTAGACCAATGTACTTTTCCGGAGGGGGTCTCCCGTGTATGGCATCTCCAACTGATGTTTAGATAGGTGCGGTAGCTCCCTTCACTTTCATACAATCTTTCAATTCATATAATAATTTTAGGGTTTTCAGCCATTTATGAACAGATATAATATGACAAGTATGACAACGATGCCGCCGCCATAACACGTAATAGAAAACGAATACCTTTTGCCAGAATATAATCTATCATCCCACCACTATACCACCCACCCATTTACGCATTTGACGTTACATAATTTTTTGAACGCATGACCAGAAACGGATATACGATCCAGTGTTGCTACATTAAAAACAATAATAGCCCAATGTAAAATAAAATTATCGTTTAACTGAGCTCAAAATGCACAAATGTGAACGTGCAAAGCGCTACATGTCGATGCCCAATAAATACTCAGATTATTAGCAAATCTCAAACTCTTTGCATAAATAAATGGTGCTCTACCTATAGATTTATATTACTACTAGTTAAAGCAGAGGTTCATGGCTCCACCAGGATTTATTGCTATAGCAAAGTATGTAGTACTGTAATACCGTCAAACGGGGTAACTTAAGACCAATTTGAACTTTGAACTCCTACCAAAAGTTAATAGTCAATAAAATCAAATGGTACATTTACGCAAACTACATTTCAATCACAGATTCCTGATGCATTTACAAACCTAGGACGTTCCCAAAAATATAAATAAAAAAAAGTTACTGTCTCAAGTTACCTTAGCTTACACTGAATTTTGTTTTTAATACCATTGAAAACCAATTAGTTTTGACACTTCAATAATAAATTTAAATAGAAAAAAGATAGAAATAAAAAAGGAATTTGGAACCCTCGAATTTACGAAATTATTTTAAGGAACTTTTTAGGCATATCATGCAGTATTGGTCCCATTTTATTGGTTGGACATCGTCAAATATAGGAAACATAAATACGTCGTCTATCTTGGAGGATTTTGCCAAAATTCCAAAATTCCAAATGTCTTTTTTACTGTAGGTATTTACATATACTTAGCAATCGTAATTTTTTGCCACTTCTCTACATTGGGCCACTGTGGGAGAAGAAGGGCGTAGAATCTTCCACAGATTGATTTTTACACCTCTTTTCAAAATTGCTTGTCTTAACTAATACAAATTTATCATATCATTTGAACATAATTAATAAGTAGGAATAAATTATTACAACATTATTAATAGCAAGGTCTATGTGGAGCTAGATTAACCCCATACAGTCCCTTCATTTAAGTAATCTTGAACATTGTAACATCCCTTTTACGACAAAGTCGCTTTAACATGGTTTTTAAATTGATCAAATGGCAATTTCAAGATTTCCCCCTATCTTGTTGTAGTAGAGAATGCATTGAACCTTGAAAGAATTGCTAACCTTCGCGATTCTAAACCGGGGTGCAAGTAGTCTGTGATTATTTCTTAGGTTAATATTACAGCTATCGCTAATTGTTGTAATTGTTGTAAGGTTCTTGCGTATATACATTATGTTTTCGAAAATAAATTGACTAGCTACAGTTAGTATGTCAATTTCTTTAATAAGCCCTCTTAAAGAGTTTGTGCGTTTTAAATTATAAATTGCTCGAATTGCTCTTTTCTGTAAAATAAAAAAAGTTTGAATATCCGCTGCTTTCCCCCACAACAAGATACCATAGGACATGGCACTATGAAAGTAAGTGAAATATACTAGCCTAGATGTAGCCACATCCGTGTTTTGACTGATGTTCCTAATAGCGTAAGCCACAGAACTTAATTTACCAGCTAATTTATCTATGTGGGGTCCCCATTGCAATTTGCTATCAATGGTTATTCCAAGAAACTTCAAGTCATTTACTAATTCTAACGTGCTGCTGTCTAATACCAAACTGGTCTCAACTTGCCTGACATTTGGAAGTGAGATACATTGATAGATGAGTTTGATACATTTGGTTTTACCAGCATTTAACAATGAATTATTAACTGTTAACCAATTCATGGTTAAACACAATACTCTATTAACATCATCAAAATCTTCTTTTTGTCTTTCAATTTTGAAGACCAGTGAAGTGTCATCAGCAAACAATTCAATTCAATTCAATTCAATTCATTTATTTTCAATTGTAACCTTACAGCTAAATTAACCAATACGTTACAAAGGCGGTAAAAATATTTTACTTATCTAGATCTTGCATTCGTCTTTCTGTCATTCTCTTACATTCCCTCACCAAGCACGCCATCCCACTCGTGAATATATCACACTGTGGTGAGGCGGCGAGCACGGAGTTGATCAGCGCCTGCGCCTGCGCGACGGGCGAGTACAGGTAAAGGTTGGTGCGCGACGCGCGAGTTGCCAGCAGTGCGCGAGCGCGACTACCCCGCAGCCTCATATATGCGTCGGGCACGAACATTCGCAAACACCTTTGGAGAAGCTCTGTACAGTCGAGTTTATTTCTAAGGATGTTCATTACAAAATTAAAAAGAGATATTGACCTTCTCAATTCTAATGACTCATACCCCAGATGACCTTGCAGAAATCGTGTTGGGTACATAAATGGGTAATATCCATGACCCTTTTTGTAGAGACTGCGTAGAAATCGTTTCTGTACTTGCTCCAGCATGAGAATATATTTACGCTCATGCGGAGACCAGACCGCTGCATTCGTTTCCACTATGCTCCTCACCAAGGCCTCGTACAGAGCGCGTGTAGCCGCGAGTGTGAGTGGCGCCGCATTACGCAGTACGAACCCTAGCCTCTGGAACGCCTTAGCGGTGAGCTGCTGCACGTGCGGCCGGAACGTGAGCTGCGCGTCGAACAGCACGCCGAGGTCGCGCACCTCGTGCACGTGCGCCACGCTGCACCCGCCCAGCGAGTAGTCGCACAGCACCGGATTTTTCGACCGAGTGAAGCTGAGCATCTCACATTTGCTTGGATTAAAATAAAGCCGACTGTCGAGACTCCAGTTATATACTAAATCTAGATTTTTCTGTAAAATTGCACCGTCCCCCATGTTTCTGACGACCCTCACCAGTTTTACATCATCAGCGAACATCAGCATGTCGCAGTCGCTGACCACATCCGGGAGATCGTTTATCAATGGCACAAAAAGAAGGGGGCCAAGGTTTGATCCTTGACTTATACCCGACTGGGTGCCGTATGGGCTGGATAGAAATTGGCCGTACCTCACAAACTGTCTTCTATCCATTAGATAGTTAGAAAACAGCTTGAGAAGCTTTAGTACCAGTCCTATCTTACCCAATTTCAGTAGCAGGATATCATTATCAACCCTGTCGAATGCTTTCTGGAAGTCCAGATAAATGACGTCGACTTGGTTTCCCGCATCTAGTTCCCGAGTAAGGATGTCGACTAATGTTACGAGGTTCGTGGTCACTGATCGTTTCGGCAAAAATGCATGCTGTGCACTAGTAATGTAGGGCAGGCACTGAGGTAGTAAAGCCGCCTGAAGAACCATCTCGAACACTTTCGCCATTGCACAGAGTATTGCCACTGGGCGGTAGTTTTCGATCATTGTTTTAGATCCTTTCTTGGGAATAGGAGACACCCGGGATATTTTCCAATCCTGAGGGTAATCCCCACTTTTCAAGATGAGGTTAAAAATAAACTTTATTGGGCCGAGTAATTCATCCATACAACCTTTGATTACATAAGCCGGAAGAGCGTCCGGGCCTGGTGACGTTTTCGGTTTTAGATTCTTTATTGCACAACAAATAACATCCGAACTTATGTAACCAATATCAATCCTACGAGACCCCGAGTCGGTTGCACTAGCAGGAGCCGGATCGAGTGACGGTTGTTGTGGTAGGAATACTGAGTGGAAGTGATTCGCGAAGGCGGTAGCCGCCGCGGCCCCTTGATATTCCTGATCACAGTTTGTAACCCTCGCCTCGACGCCTCCTCGGCTGCGTAGCGTGTTAACGAATTCCCAGAATTTAGCGGGTTCTTTGTGCAACTTTACAGATATATCTCTTACATATGAACGATATGCTAATTGTGTGTCCATTTTTATTTTGGTTCGCAAACGCTTAAATTCACCGCGAGCATCCTCAATCCCGGTCCGTTTCCACTCCCGATGAAAACGAGCCTTAATCTCAATGTCACGGATAATTGCTCTCGTGTATAATAGACAGGATAAATTCTACTACACGATCGCTTCCGTAATTTCTTTGGTATGCAGAGGTCGAATACAGTATATATAGCTTTGTAGAAGTAATTTATTGCACTTTCAGTCGATGTGTACTGATATAGTTCATTCCAGTTTGTATCCTTTAAAATAATGTATAGCTTTAAATAGTCAGCCTTGCTGAAGTTCCAATCTCTAGAAATATCTACATTGGAAGGATCGATGGTATGTGTAGGTGTATAGGTAAAGTCGTACTCGACGCACACGTCAAGTGGCGGGTGATGCTGAGCATCGATCCTACTGAGCTCCTCACCTGGCTCCGACCGCCGCACCGACACCGCACCGTCCAACTCCGGGCTCGTCATCACCACATCTAACATTCTCCCATTCATATTAGGCACGCTATTATACTGATGTAAGTTACATATAGATTGAAAACAATTAAAATAATTAATTGTATTAAGACTTGCACTATACAGGTTCAAGTCACCGAGAATTAAGATTCTTTGACTTGGTATTATTGCACACACATTTTCTACACTGTCGAACCACTTAGTATACATTGCGTCACTTGAGTCCGGCGTGATATACACAACACATACGTATACGTAGTGTTGGTTCACTGCAAACCGAGCCCACAGGTCCTCGCCGTGGCTGGTCTCCAGATGAGGCTGGCGCTCGAGCTTCACGGACGCCCGCGACAGCAGCATCACTCCACCACCCGGTGTCCTTGCCTGACCACCTTCGCGATCTCTTCTCATGATTGACCAGTCTCCAGTACATACTTCAGCGTCAGTTATCGATTCAATTAAGTTGGTTTCCGTTATACCAATTAGGTGTATGTTATCTGGTATTAGTAATTAGTTATTTCGCCATGTACATAATTTAGTTCTAAGACCTCTTACATTTTGGTAGTATGCATAAAGTAAGAACTGTTTAGCTTGTACCTTGTTCAACATGTTGTTGTTCCGGTTGTGTTCTTTCGAGACGAAATAACCAGCGCTCAGCTGAAAAGCCCTTGGGCCAAAATTTTGTACCTAGACATTCATTCAGCATGTGTTCGGGTACACCGACTTTGAATGATAAATAGTCTACTTGTCGTTTCGGTGACAATTTAGAAGCAGAGTATAGGTTGTTGGCTTCCTTTGCATTAAGGTAGTCGACGATATTTTTGTCGGTTGTATCCAAACGAGCACCCCATACGTGTAAATATTTTATGCGGTCTGCTGCACTTAGAATATCGCTCGCGGGTCCACTTCCTCTCACCACCTGACGCTGACGACGCTGACGGTTTCGTGTCACTAGCTTCCAGTCATCTTGAGCGTCTAAGCCACGAGGCTGACTGTGACTTGCGTTGGAGTTAGAAGGCTGCGAGTCGCATTTATCATGGTTTGCCTCCGATAAGAGAGGCTGGTTCCTCGGCGCATCCTGGTTCACCTTCTTATTGCGTCTTGTCTTCACAATTGAGACGAAGTTCGGTTGTTTACATCCAAATGGTTTATTCGACGTCGACAGCGGCATCGCTGCGTCGCGCAACGGTTCCGTCTCGCTCGCACCCGTAGCGCTTAGCACCGGGGTCGCGGACATAGACGATTCCGGTCGAGGCAACTTCGAAACCACTGCAGCCTCGCATCGGGAACATGTCTGTTTAGATGTACCCTCCTCTTTCCAGTTTTTGATGAACGAGTGCAGTTCTTGTATTTGCTGTTTTAAAGCACTAATTTCCTCATTTTGAGCACTGAATTTACACTCCAGACTAGCAAAAGCCTTCAGCACTGCGTTGGTTTCACTCGGGGCTAATTTCGGCGGCATTACGGACAGTAATTTAATTAAAATTGTCGAGACGATGTGCACATATCGAGCGTGCGTCGACTACACTATATCAGTCAATTTCTTCACCATGAAAGGCAGATCGTTAATATATACCAGGAATAAGAAAGGACCTAATATGGAACCTTGTGGAACGCCAATTTTTACTCCCGATCCATCAGATTTAACACCATTGACTTCTGCCTGTTGAATTCTATTGCTTAGGTATGATCTTAGTACATCCAACGCTTTATTTCTAACTCCGTAATGATTTAATTTCATTAGTAGCGTATTATGATCAACACAATCACATGCCTTCGACAGATCGCAAAAAACTCCGATAGCATCCTGTGCGGCCTCCCATGCAGAATAAATACGAGATATAAGAGTAATACCTGTATCCGTATTCGATTTACCCCTAGTGAAACCGTATTGTTTGGCGTGGAGTTGTTTTGTACGGTTAAAGTGTGAGAGCATTTGATTGAGTATAATTTTTTCAAAATTTTTACTTAGTGCTAGAAGAACAGATATTGGTCTGAAATTTGAAGGATCGCCCTTATCTCCCGAGTTGAACAGAGGTATCAGTTTACTGTGTTTCATGAGGTCTGAGAAAGCTCCATCGTCAACACATTTATGAAATATATGCTAGGTGTGGGGCTATAATTAGTATTATTCAACCAATGACTTTGACTGATATACCCCACAGGTCTTCGTATTTTTTAAGTTAAATAATCTATACGTTTTGACAATATCCTGGGGATATACGACGCTCTTTTGTGAGTAAGGGTACATTGGTGAAGATCATTTCAAAAGCTCGAGCTACCTCAGCGTTGAATTTAACACCATTATCACCTATCTTTAAGCAGAAATCATTGTCCCTTGGTATAACTTTGCCAGTCGGTTTATGGTTTTCCAAACCGTTTTCATTCTATTATTTGAATTTTGTATTTTTCTATTAATGTGTAAAGTTTTTGCAGTTTTACAAACCAACTTGAAAGTTTTGGAATATTTTTTAACATAGTCATGAAATTTTATATCAAAGTTATAGGTTTTTTGTTCATAAAGGTCATACAAGGTAGCTCTACTTTTACGAATTCCAAATGTTGCCCAGTCATTATATTTAGATTTACCGTTGTTGGCACTGATTTTCTTTAATTTAAAAACTTTATCAAATTCTGTTTGAATAATATTGAAGAAGTCAGAATAGATTTTGTTAGGGTTATGTTTTCAAAATCTGGTACTGGCAAATTTATATCTAAGTTTTTCATATACGTCTCTACTCTATGGGAAGTAATAGGCTCAGTCCTATTTTTACTAGCAATTGGGAATTAAACTGTTTGACCACTGTGATCGGAGGGTAAGCAGTTAATTACATTTTTACTTGTGAATACACAGTCTCAAAAAACATTATCTAAGCCTGTTTGGCTGGTAAGTGTAATTCTAGTCGGCTCTAGAAATACATGACGTAAATTAAATTATTTGAACAGACTTATTAATCGTTGTTTCAATGTTGTATCTACAAGTAAATCTATCCCCACAAATAATTTACTTTTTTCTGCTATTACGAAGTTTTATGAGGGCTTCCTCCATAATTTTCTCGAACATTCCAAATTTGGGGCCTTAAGTTACTCTGCAAAATTTCACCAATATAGGTATCAAATGAAGTGGTACTTACTTGAGACATTAACTATTTAACAAGGAAGCTAATAAAAAATCAAAATATAAAAATATCTTATTCGAAAACATTTTTTTGTGCAATTGTTGCAGCAAAAAATGGAAAGACAATTTAGGAACAATTAAACTCACGAACTAATTTAGAAAAAGTATATCTACCCCTAGAAATCTTTATAGGATACATTTTTTGTAATATTTAGTCAGATGTTATTGATAGCATATCCTTAACCGGAGGGAACACAAACACAACCTCTTTACCTTGGTTGATTTTATCATGAATTTTACATTGATGTCGCCCTGAACTGATGACTTTATCATTTCGCATATAAATTATATATTTTTTTTGACCCATGACCGTAATAAACTTTTAGAAACAGGAATGAACCTTCTGGACAATTGGTAATGTCTGGCTTTGGCGGAAGAGATTGAGGATCATCGTTCGCTTTGCTAAATCACTGTCTTGAATAATCTCCATGTCGTCACATAAAACTTCTAAAACTTCTGCAAGTAGCGACTTCGGCTAAAATGGAAAGCGTAAGCGCAATCCGTTCACAACCTTTTGACAACAATTGCTACAGTCTACTTCATAATAGTGTTGCCATATTATCAAAATATTTTTTTTTGTACTAATCGTCCCAAGATAGACCGCCGTCTCAAGATACCCCGTTTGACGGTACTCGCCATAGACTTAGTTTAACAGATAACAAAGACATCTTTAATTAAAATAAATAAATAAATACATCGCACGGCCATTCGGTCAAGGCCATGTTACAAACAAGATTCATACTGAATCTTATCCTAATTTTCTTTCGGAAAAAATTGTTCTGTAATTTCATGTTAGTTTCCACATAAAATCACATACAATCGTAGGGTCGAAAGAGAACCTATGTTGTGGATTATTGGGAGACGCGAATCTTGTAAGCTATGTGAAGAAATCGTGCGAAGGAAGCTGGTATTCCTGAATTCCTCATGAAAGAGCTTTTCATATTTATTGAAGCATACTCATGTACTAAGGGCGTTGTTTGAGTTAGAATAAGACAAGTGTTAAAAGGCCCATAAATACGTGTGAGACTTTATAAAGTGCACACATCGAACAGGATTAAATAAGACCAAATTTTAAAAATTCCTTGACCTCCCTATTCTTTAAAGGCATTTTAATGGTTTTTTTCGTTTACTATGTACCAACTGACAAAAAAATGTGTATATTCGAGATGGAAGGGTTAATGGGGTTCAAATTAACGGAATAATAATAATGAAGAATAAGCAGTAATGCTAGTATCAAATAGTTGCAAAAATTATTAACTGTAAACTTAAATTACGCTTTGTTCAAGAATAAACCCCTAAATTATTATCACTTTTTTTTTGTAATTGCAGGTTTTCACAACATTTGGTACTCAAACCAATTTTTATACTATGGATCAAAAGACACCAATAACATGTTTCAAAAGACTCCTATAATATATTTTTTTCCAATTTTCACACGATTTCTTGGAGGAAAGAAACCATTAAACCATTTTTTTTGCTTTGCCACCTTTGCTTCTTGCCGCATTGCGAGATTCTAGATCAATGGGAAGGAGAAGATTTTGATTCGCCGTTTACGGCTGTATATTTTTATTACGTTGACGTAGAAATTTGTACTTTTCACAGCTTTAACTCCCTCCGTTGCAGCACAGATCCAATCGATAAGCCCATAAAAAGTCGAGCTGCCATGGCGGCGAAAATGCAAAAATGCATCACGAATTTAAATCTTGTCCTATGGTTATAGAGTGCAACCCTATGAAAATATTTATATTATCAGCAATTCCACTTATACCGCTAGCTCAATCTTAATGTTTACGAGTAGCAGTTACATATTATGCTTCGTAGACAATGACAGCCCATTTGATACTCTTTTAATCAATTTTCTTGCGTGCAAGGTCAGTATTCAGTATATTTATTGGCATAAATGTCATATTACAAGGTCTTACAGACATAATAATTATGAATCAATGTCATTTTACCCTTGGGGCATAGCAATCGCAGGAATTTAACGGAAATAGTACACATGTAACACAATAAAGAATACATTAATTTTGTAGTCAGTATAATAGCAATATATAATAATAGTAATACCTTAGACACTATTTGCACACATTGATCTAGCCCCAAACTAGGATTCCCTGTTTCTTGGGTACTAGACAACGATGCACATACTTATATAGATAAATATTATACTTAGATAGATAAACAACCATGACTAGGGTACAAGCATCCGTTCTCATCAAACAAATATTTGCCCCCACCCGGACTCGAACCCGGGACCCTTGGCTAATAATGACAATCAAATGATTCTTAAAACTAAACAGCCTACCGCAAGTATTTCAGAATGTCAGTACTTATTATAAATTTCCACGCCCGGACATCTACGTAACGCCGGTGTGATCTGTAGTTATCGGTGAACCCTTTCTATAGTTTTTATTTGGTTTATGTGTCGATTATGTTCCTTTGTTAGTTTGATCGTAAAATTGTTTTAATAATTAATTAAAAGACGAAATGTTATTTTTTAGGTTAAAATAATTGTTTTTTTTTTAAAGACTAAATCGCTTCAGATCCAAAATCAGAAATGGGATACAAACCTGGCAATAGCCTTGACCGCTCACATTCCAGATAAAGCTCATAAGAACAAAGGAACGCATTCGGACCTAATAACCATACCTGTGTTCAGATCTCATTGATTTCCTGCGAGGTTTACGATACTGAGCTGAACTAATTATGCACACGCATAGTTCACGAAAGAGAACGCGTAGTAGATCGTGCGACAGATCGCACCGACGTCATCGTACGCGTTATAGGTCTCGCGAACGATCACGCGCAAAATCGCGACGCCCTGTCGTTCGAACACGATCTCGAACGCGGTCCCTTGTAACTCCGCCGCGTTTACCCGCGACACGTACGCCTGATGTACCGCGAACATGTCATGAAAACCCCGACGCTTGGGACAGAACTTTGGATACTATTTTGTCGCGATTAGAATCGATCGAAAATAAATTTACTTCTACCCCCGTTCCACCGTCGGAACCATCCGCCTCATCTACCACGCAGGCAATTGTGGACACGATCCATTCTATCAATCCCATTCGCACGCACAACTATTACGTATCAAACTTTGATCCCGCGATTCATGATATTGACGCATGGTGTGATGAAGTGGACCGCGCCCGAAAAGCCAATCGGTGGGAGGACAAAGAATGTTTGTCTCGCGTGGCGAATTGCCTAAAAGGGGATGCCAAAACCTGGCTGAACGAGTGGGTAACAGCTGATCGGTGCTGGACTAGTATCAAACGCGAATTCCAACCTCTCTGTCCGCGGAAACTAGACTATGAAAATATATTGTTCGATACAATGAGCTCAACCTCAAATAAATATCAGACATACGCGGAATACGCGCGACGTACCCTCCTCCGCCTGCGTATAGTCAAAGGGCTTAGTGACGAACTTATGACGCAAATCGTAATTCGCGGTATCGATGACGCGCAAGTAAGGGCCGTAGTCGCGAATGCCAATCTCAAGAGTGAGAACTTAGTGTCGTTTTTGTCCATACATGTAAAACCGAAACCCGATAAACCCGCCGCAAAAATATCAAACTACCCACCATCCAGAAAACGCCCGGCGGAACACGCAGGTTCTTCTCTCAAATGTTTTCATTGTGGTCAAAGTGGACATAAAGCGTATAACTGCTCAAAAAGACCAAAACCCTCACTGCCTACGAGTGTTCCACGATCGCAAGTAATCTGTGCGTTCTGCAAGAAGCCCGGCCACACGGATAGCGCGTGTTTTGCCAAGCAGAGGACATGACTAGACTCGCGTAGCGTCAACCTTTGCAGTGACCACACGGGGTCTGAACGCTGCAATGACATAACAACGGCGGTAGTACAGGGTATTCCTGTCGACGTATTAATTGACAGCGGGGCTCTCAACGTATCGTTGGTATCGTCTGACGTACTTAAATATTTCTCCTGTTTGACAAAACCTACCAATTGTACGTTGAAGGGACTCGGTAACCACGAAATTATAGGACAGTCGTATGTAACCCTTACAGTGGAATTTAGCAATATTTCTATTGAAGCCGATTTTGTAGTTGTACCAGGAATTTACATGTCTACCCCAATAATAGTTGGTACGGACATCTTAAATAGGGATGGCATAACGTATGTCCGTGCCAAAGATCAACAATACCTCACACATTCAACGACTAAAGTGTCCAATGTATTCCAAGTGGCCGCCAATAAACTTGACGATATCGCAACGCCTCTTCAGGGTGTAGAAAGAGAATCGCTTTTACAGGTGATTGACGGTTTTGCTGACTTTTTTATAACTGGAACCGCCACTTCTACTGTCACCACTGGCGAGATGCATATTAACCTTACTAGTAACGAACCTGTAGCCTACCGACCCTAAAAACTTTCACTAGCCGAAAAACTTAAAGTCCGCGAAATCGTCAACGATCTTTTGGAGAAAGGCATCATTAGGGAATCGGAATCGGAATACTCCAGCCCGATAATATTAGTTAAGAAAAAAGACGGGTCCAACCGAATGTGCGTCGATTACCGTGCACTTAACCGAATAACCGTTAAAGACAGATACCCGCTCCCTCTTATAGACGATCATATCGACCGGTTAGGTGATACGAACATAACGCGGTACTCATCGCTCGATATGGCGACAGGATTTCATCAGATCAGGATCGATTCAGCGTCAATCCACCGTACGGCATTTGTGACCCCAGAAGGGCACTACGAATACTTGAAAATGCCCTATGGGCTATCTAACTCGCCAATTGTCTATCAAAAAATCATAAATAAGACCCTTAAGAAGTTCATTGACGCTGGGAAGGTCCTGGTCTACATAGACGACGTCCTAATCATGAGCAGTACAGTAGAGGAGGGCATTCATTTGCTGCTCGAAGTGTTGAGAACTCTTACGTAAGCGGGATTTTCGATTAATATACGAAAATGCGTGTTCTTAACCACCGAGGTTGAATACCTAGGCCGTATTATCAGTCAGGGTCAGGTCAAGCCAAGCCCTCATAAAATCAAAGTATTAGTAGACTCACCTATACCAGCCAATGTCAAGCAAGTCAGGCAGTTTCTGGGGTTAGCCGGATATTTCCGTAAATACATAGAGGGATACGCATCTAGGACACTATGCATTTCTCGTCTCACCAAAAAGGATGCCACATTTAAATGGGGCCCCGAACAAGAAAATGTCTGCCAAGAAATCATTGCTCTGCTAACTAACGAACCCATATTAATGAACTTTGATCCTAAACTCCCGACTGAAGTGCACACAGATGCAAGTAGTTTAGGGTATGGAGCAGTTCTTTTGCAAACTCATGATAACGGCAATAAACGAGTGGTCGCGTATTTCAGTAAAGTAATGCAAGGAGCAGAAAGTCGTTATCACTCATACGAGTTAGAGACGTTAGCGGTTGTGAAGGCATTACAAAACTTTAGACACTACTTAATCGGAATTCAGTTCAAAGTTATAACAGATTGTAATGCCCTCAAACCTACTGAGCGTAAAAAGGATTTGCTCCCGAGGGTAGCGCGCTGGTGGGTTTACCTCCAAGACTTTACCTTTGACATAGAGTATCGTAAGGGTGTTATGATGTCGCATGCTGATTATCTTAGCCGTAATCCCCCACGCGAAGTCAACAATATCACTAGGCCACGCAATTGGGCCCAAATCGCTCAGGCGGCAGACGGTGAGACCAACGCCCTTATTCAACGCTTGAATGACGGTAACCTAGACCCAAATCGTTACCTTCAACAAAACGACCTGCTATACTACAAGTATACTGTTGTAGGCGAGCAAAAACCCAGACTCCTATGTTATATCCCTCGAGGCCATCGACTTAGCCTGTTACGCTTTTTCCACGACGAACATGATCACGTAGGCTACGATAAAACTGTTGACCTCATATTACGTCACTTTTGGTTCCCAGGATTATGACAGTTCGTTAGGAAGTACCTCTATCACTAACTTGTATGCCTTTCAAAAAAACGGGTACCTAGGGCTCCACATCAGTTTATAACCTCATGGGAAAACACAGATACACCTTTCTCAGTAATTCACCTTGATGCATTGGGTCCTCTCCCGAAGTCTAACGGTTACAAGTTTGTACTCATAGTGGTAGACGCATTCACAAAGTTCACACTACTCTATCCCATATACCGTCAGGATGTAGACGAGCTGTTGAGAGTAGCCACTAACGCTGTATCTTTATTCGGTTCTCCAAAATTATTTGTTACTGATAAAGCCCGCATGTTTGAATCATCTAGGTTTGTTGAATTTGTGAAAGAAATGGGGTCTGATATTCATTACATAACCGCGGAAATGCACCACGCAAACGGTCAAGTGGAGCGTTATGCTCGGACGGTCCTGAACATTATCCGCATCGAAGCGAACCATAAAGGGAGTGACTGGTCGGGAACACTTTGGAAGCTTCAGTTAATCCTCAACATCACCAAGCGAAAGACGACTCAAGCTTCCGCTCTGAACCTGATGATTGGAACAGACACCACCACCCCTGTGATTCGATCGCTCATACGTGATGTGGCTCTAGAGGATTCGGAACCAAACCGTGAGGCGCAACGGGAGCTACGTAGAAGTCGGGCCACTGACTTACTGAAACGTAACCAGATTCGGCAGGATCAGTACGTTAATCGGAACAGGCGCCCACCTCGTGTGTTTAATGTTGATGACATGGTGTTCGTTATAAAGTATTCACAGTCTACGGGCAAGCTGGATCCTGGCATGCGTGGCCCCTACAAGGTCATACGTGCGCTGCCGAGTGGACGCTACGAGCTGCGTCTCATGAGTGGTTCCTACGGGAAGACTACTCAGGCTGCGGCTCAATACATGGTGCCATGGCAAGGAGAGTGGAGTCCCGACATCTGCGCTGCATTTTTTGAGCGTGAGTGCACTGGTACTCAGTTGATAGAACAGACTGCGGGATGTTCTATGTTAGACAAACTGCGGGGTGTCTAACGTGTGCGGCAGTAGACGGACTGCGGGACGTTCTACGTCAGGCACACTGCGGGGTGCCTGACCAGCCCCACGAAGAGTGGCCTGGCCACCCATGTGTAGAGGACGGACTGCGGGACGTACCAATTGGCGAGTAAACTGCGGGATGCTCGCCCTACACATGTGTCTATTGTTCATGTAGAGGACGGACTGCGGGACGTACCTACCGGCAAACAAACTGCGGGATGTTTGCCCTACATGATAGCGTGATGATTGATATGGATCCATGAGAAAGATGAATGGGTGTTGAATTGTTGATGATTAAGATTAAGATGTGTGCTAGGTGATTATTGTGACAAATGATAAGAACAACGATCCATGAAATGCTAAGAAAGAATCTTTGTGTTTTATGAATCAATAGACCGAGTGTGTTTGGTTGCTGAAAGGAGGCCTTGGAAGATAGATGAATGCAAGAAATTGGCAGAGTTTTAAAAGTTGACAATGTTCTCATGTGTCCCTCGAATTACAGATGACGATTCTACGGTGGACGATACTCTTGCCAGCAATCGAGATGACTCCACAGTAAGCTCGCCGCCTGCCCACGACGGAAATGCAGAGCTACACCAAGCAGCCGGACCTTCCGGTGTCACGAGAGACTGCCTACCAGATCTATCAGATGCCGTCGGGGGCGACGCATAGTCAGGAGAGGCCGTGTAAGGGATGAGGTGCCAGAGCCGGTTTAAAAGCCAGCACGCCGCCTGCCCGGGTCTCTTTTCCTCGCCAACCGTCGCCGCGCGCGGACATCTACGTAACGCCGGTGTGATCTGTAGTTATCGGTGAACCCTTTCTATTGTTTTTAATTGGTTTATGTGTCGATTATGTTCGTTTGTTAGTTTGATCGGAAAGTTTTAATAATTAATTAAAAGACGAAATGTTATTTTTTAGGTTAAAATAATTGTTTTTAACCTAAACAATTATTTAAAGAGTAAATCGCTTCTGATCCAAAAATATATACATTATACTAAAGCAAAAACATATTTAAATAAAACGATGACAAATCCCTAATAAAACCGGTCATGTGCGAGTCGGACTACTTTACGTACACTTTGCGCGTACAAGTATAGACTCGTCCGCGCAAAGTGAATAGTTTGGATTTTACATAGCAAAATGTTGTTTTCAAAGTTATTGGGGCGGCTACTTTTATACTCCATGTACTATCGAACCATCTGAATCATGACCCTCCATAAGCTTATTTTGCTAAACCCCTTAAATGCAAGTAGGTCGAAATTCGCTTGAAGGTTTATTTCCTTGGTAACGAACTTGTTATCATTTGATTAGACACTGACATTACGATAGATCTTACAAGTGTGAAAGTTTCAAACGAATTATCAGGCAAATGGGTCATGATTCAGTTGGTTCGATTGTACGTAACCAGGTTAAAAAAACTTGGCAATTCCGGGTAGGTTTTCCTGTAATATTTTTTAACTTCAGTGCTTTTTCGGCATTTTTTTCATAATTTCAGACTGTAATTTCGAAGATAAGAAAATGAGAATGGCAATTTTTGCACTTTTTTGATCATAACTTCTGAAGTTATCAAAACTAAATTAAAAAAATACATTGAAAAGTTTATAAAGATTCCCTTTTCAACGATACCCGACATGACTTACTATTTTTCTTTTTATAATTTTACACCTTCCACTTTTTTGTAGGTAATATTTTGTTCATATTAGACTTCAATAATGTTGCGGTTATCAAGATAAATGTTTTTGCAGACAATTTTAAGACTCTATCTCTTATAGTTACTGAAAAAAGTGCCTGTGACACATTTTACACTCACAGCGAGTGAGTGTAAAATGGATACCTTAGAGAAACAATGAACCCTTATTGTTTGGTCAAGTCTGTCTGTCCGTCTGTTCGTCTGCCCGTCTGTCCGTATGTCACAGCAACTTTATTCCGAAACTATCAGGACTACACAGTTGAAACTTCGTATGTATTGATATTTTCTGTGAACCGCTTTACGATTTTTATACAAAATTTGAAAAAATAAAAAATAAATAGGAATCTCCATACATAGAACTGGAACCAAAAAATATATTTTCATCAAACTGCGGTGTCAAAATTCAACATCCTATATGTGTAGAGTGTCTATAGATAGGTCTTTAAAAATTTTACTTGAAAATTGTTTATCCAACAAAAACAGTACAGTACAAAATATTACACACTTAATTTACTATTATGTCGTGCTAGAAGCAATTAAAACGTAAAATGATGTGATCAGCTGACGTGTATTCATGCAATCAGGGATGTGCAATGGTTGAAAGGATACCAGCACAGCTAATGATCACAGCCCGTGATCTGTGATCGTTGATTTTAGGCCAGCACCTGCTAACAGTAATGAGTTACCGATAATCACCAGTTTTGTACCTATCTATTTTACATATTCCTTACATGATGATATTACATCTTCTATCTATATAATTACAAGTATCAAGTTTTATTACTTTTGCAGTTTTATAGCGTTATGGACACAGTTATATCGAAACCTATCATGTTTTTAGAAGTTTAGCTATTTTAGAATTACTGAAATAGAGATATTGGATAACTACTCGATATGTTAGAAAGTCACAGCAACGTAACATACAATTGAACATCTTGTAATAGTTTTTGTTGGTTGTACAGACGAGCCTTGTACATTTTTTAAGGTTTAGATTATGGATGCATGCCGTATCGGCGGCGGCACGTTGTTCCAACATCGCGTCACCGCATACCGGAAGAAGCCACGGAAGGCGGCGCCGCGGTGTTCCGCTACCGCCAGTAGTCATCCGCCCGACCTCAAACTTCTACTCTGCAACCTTCACTCCAACTCGTTGAAAAGATATGTTGGTCCTTGGCTTTTTATTATTTTGTAAATTAGGCACGAAAATGCCAGTTTTCTTCTATTGTTCATATTCACTATATTATTTTGTTTGAGTAAAAGAGTTATTCTCGCTCTTCTAGGTACTTTGTAGCAGAAGCGTAAGCAATCGTTTTGAATTCTTTGTATTATCTTTGACGTTTTTTTAATATTTCTTGACCGCATACCGTAGATCCATAATCCAGGTGAGACAAGATCAGCGCATCGATCACCTTGCGTCTTATTTCTTCTGAGAGAAATCCCTGACCTTGTGCAATACCTTCAATCCCGCGAATGCTATCTGCACCTTTTTATTGATGTGGGTTTCAATCTTAAGTTGCTATCAAAAATAATGCCCAGATTCCTCGCTTCTTCCGCATATTTTATAGGTTTCTGATTTATTACAATAGGGCACGTGGTGGCTAGGATTTCCTTGACAGTTGTTTATTACTGCCAATAGTCAGATACAGGATTTTTCGGGGTTAAGTATGAGATAATTCTCCATTGACCACTTTGTTATCTCTTTCAGATTTTTGTTAAGTTTAGAAACCATATCGATCATATTCTTTGGGGTGATATACCTACATATGACAGTTCACGTCTTTGTGACAGTTTGGAGAATCTGCTGTAAAAAGATTAAATATAATTGGAGATAATATGGATCCTTGAGGACTGCCCTTCATGAGAATCCTTGTTGCCGACTCCATGCTGGTTCCATCTTCTTTGTAATTTTTTACAAAATGTGATCTATTTGTCAGGAAAGATTCAAACCATTTACATATTCTTTCTGTGAAACCGTAGTACTACATTTTCGCAATAACTAAATGTTAGTCCAGCAAAACAAAAACTGTAACCTTTGCTTCATCCATCTCTTGATGTATTTTATTGGTTACATGCAGCAGGGCAGTCGCGGTGCTGTGACCTTTCCTGAACCCAGACTGGCGATCGGGTACGGCTCCAAGCTCATCCAGATATTTTACTAACTGATCATTTACTGCCATTTCTATAACTGGTAGAATACTCACGGGTATTAGGTTACCAATACCGGCTATGGTGGGTTTCTTAGGAACAAGAATGACAGTTGCTTTCTTCCATGCCTGCGGGAATATTCCTTCCTCTACAGATTTATTTATGATGTTTGTTATAGCTTGCAATGTGTGAGATAAGGTCATTCCTATCATTTCAATATCGAGACCATCCAGCCTCTTGCTTTTGTTGAGGTTTCGGAAACCATTTTTCCTCAAAATAATAGTTAAAGAGATAGACCTTTCCAAAGTGGAAAAAATTGTGTCCCCTCCCCCCTCTAACTTTTAAAGTGAAAGGGTCGATCCGCCATTTGGTGCAATTCACATGTTCCTGTGGATTTTGTATTAAAAATGTAAGTTAATTTAATTTATTTCAATACCAATGTGAACATTCCTATGTAATACAATATGCGCTTTAATAGTTTTGAATTTATTGCTTTGTCTATAATGATCCAAAGATACCTCAGATTTTCATTCACATCCTATGTTCCGGCACCTGTAGCTGTACTCTTACGTTGATTGTCATTACAATATATATATATATTGAATTTAACTGTTATTGGAAGTTAAGGCTTAAATAGTCCTTATTGCAACGTAAAAAGGCTATATTATTTAAAAAAAAATTCAATCATATTTTAGATAAATGTAATTTTGTCAAAGATTTTGTTTCATTCAATTCCGCCTAACAACTAAAATCCGTGCCTGGCCTAAATCCATTCCTGGTCGCGTATTTGACCCTTCCGCGCACAGCTCAAAACTCAATCGGCCACTAAAGTTTGTGGAAGCTTGACGTTCGCCAGGGCTTTAAAAATATTCGCGATCTCCATGGTGACTAAGTGTTTCGGTACAGTGATATCGTAATTACCATCCCGCCATTTTAAACATAAGTAGAAATATTATTTGCACTTCTTTTATAGTACGCCACTTGTTTTGAATTGGTTATCCTATAGATTCCTTGTAAAGCATCGACAGTAGTTACTTTTTATTTAATATTCTAAACAGTCCCAAAATTTCATTCATCTCCTATTCATTACCTTTCGTTCCGTCCAAATCTGTAATGAATGGTAATGAACACGTTTGGATGGTGATGAGATGAAAAACTATCATGCTATTTTTAACTGTTTTTTGTCACAAAGATGTTTTTCGGATTAAAATGTTTGCGCGAAGCCAGGATTCGAACCGTGCCAACACTCTAGCCATTGTGCCACCGAGCCGAGTACCTGTCGATGAGAAAATTATGATCTGTTTGATTTTTAACGTCTAAACTTGATGGGAGCATCATTTTTCAGGTTCATCTTTGTGTTTTACTGACGCAAAGTACGAGTGTGTGCTTTAAAATGAATAATTAAAAAAATCGTAGCAGCAATTTTCCAATATGCATTTCATCTGTAAAAATGAATACATTGGTTGTTGAGTTATTGCAGACTTCTCCTGAGAGATCAAGATCCCGTTAAGTTTAGACTTAAAAAATCAAACAGATGGAAGTTTTCATATTGATAGGTACTCTGCTCAGTGGCTCAATTTTTTGCGGGTTCGAATCCGGTCCCAAGAGAAAATTTTGATCAAACAATTTCTTCATTGTGTTTTACCTTAGCCTATTTTAGTGCTTTAAAATTATTTATATTTATTATTATTATTTCCGTACTTATGTGCTCTTATGATATCAGAACAATATTTGCTTAAGGTAAAACCCATCATGCCGAAACAAAAAAAAGGATTAACTTAAGAGGAAAAACTGGCGAAAGATAGAATACGGAAAAGAGAAAAATACTCAGAAATAAAAAACAAATGCCGAGCCTAAAGTGAAGATTTTGTCTGACATCCGAGTAAACTGGCAGAATCACAGTTTTTACAACCAAACATCTCGTAATTTTAATCCCTTCGATCACCGCGACTTCCAAAATTTTATTCAAGGTCGGTCTGAGAAATTTGTGGAATTATCTATGTGCGATATTTCAAACAAAGAAAATGGCAATGTGACAATTCACCGTGAATTTATCAAACAAAGACACTCTTATGCCGAGAACGTTATGGATGCCGATCTGAATGATGTGGATTACATGACATCGGATGATATCAGCGAAAATTTAAACAAAGAAAATGTTACCGTAGAAGTTGGTCAAAAGCAAGAAGAATTTGTCCAGAATAATCCTAATACAGAAAACGTCATGGAGGTCGAAGGAAAATATGATCTAAATGATTGGGTGATCGTAGAGTATAAAATAAGATATAGATCATCCTATTTCATAGGTAAAATCGTCCAAAAAATTAATACCGGAGAATACAAAGCACTTCTTGAAAAAGGCTCAGGGTGTTAAAGGCAGCGTTAAGTTTGGTTGGCCATTAAATACTGATGAAGACATTGTATCGGAATGCCAAATAGTCCACCATTTGGAGAAACCTCAGAAAAATAGAAGAGGACAGTTCATTTTTACAAAATTACCAAATTTTAATTTTAAGTAACGATCTGTTTTATTAGTTTTACATAACAATTTTATTGATCTCTTAAAATTGTTCCTATAATATTTTATCACTAGGTATTTTTAATTTTTATTTTTGTGAAAAAATTGTTATAGTATCCATATTTTTTTAAGCTAAAACTGAGTACCTTTGCGCAGCTCATTCAGTCAACGAAAAATAATTTATGGTGAAATATCTTTTAGTTTAAGAATGTCAATTTTGTTTATTTTTGTGTTTAGTTATTGATATTGTTTCAAACTAGTTACTTATTTAACTAGGACAGATTTTTTTTAAAACGAAGAAGTTATCTAAGTTATGTTTTAAGAAAAAGTCTAAGAAAAAATAATAAATAATGTTGATTATATTTAAGTTCTACGTTTTTTAAAGGATTGTTCTATGTTCTATGTTTTTTATAATTTTCAGATTACTACAAATTAAAAGACTTGGTTATGGTTGTGAAGTTCGAGAGTTCTAATAGGTAGATATTGTTTTAAAAAAGTACAGATTTATTCAACTAAAGCGAATTTCATTCAAACTATACCTTTTGCCCATCTTTTTTGAATTTTCCTTAATCTTGACAAATTTCATTCCTTTCCAGTCGAAAATCATTACCATCATGTCTAATTTCATTACCATCCGCTGCTTCAGTACCTTCCATCGTTTTTCTGAGCCCGTAAGAGTGGTACAAGAGTGCCTTCTGCACCTATTCATAGCTAAAAAGGATTTTAACAATAATAATAAAAAAATAAGGCACTAATAAACAAAAAAGAAAATTATTTTCAAATCGTCAAAATTAACGAAACGAAAACTGGTGGGAACAAAATAAATTAAGCAGTTTTTAAGATATAAAACATTTATTAAAAACCGCAAATATAACCTTGTCATTCATACAAACACTATGAAAAACATTAATTAATTGATTAAAGTAATTATTTGCTGGTGAATAATAGTGATATTTTGGCTAGGTGTATAAGGTGTATGTGAAGTGAGTACCTTCCTAATTTAACCTTTTTGGCTTTTATTCTACTTTTATTACGGAACCCTAAATGTGCGAAATCCGACACGCACTTAGCCGGTTTTATTTCCTTTCCTGTTCCTTCCCTTAAAATTAATGATTTTGAAATGTGGCCTTACTTCTTTCGCTTCCTACCGCACTTGCAATATCGGGCACTCGGTGTTCAATGCTATCGCATTTCGCGGACCAGCCAGGCTGGTCCACACCACACGTTGCGGTTATTTCAAGACCAATTTAACAATGCAATTTGTGTATCCAAATTATGTGAAGGAAAATTTTTACTAGTTTCTAGGTCCATGCGATACGTAAACTATTGTCCCTGAATCGAGCGTAACTATAGAAAAAAAAACATTCTGTGTACCTATTGCCAATTTGTAATAAGTTATTTATTTACGAAAAACCCAAATTACTTTGGGTATTTCTTTGACTGTCGTTTGTTAGCTAATACATCGATGATTCTGTAGACAACAAACTGGTGCAATTGATTTTTGACTAAATGATTTATTCATTGAACATAACATGACACAAGTACCAATTCCACTGATTGTTTTTAGGGTTCCGTACCCGAAGGGTTCCAAACGGGACCCTATTACTAAGACTCCGCTGTCCGTCCGTCCGTCTGTCACCAGGCTGTATCTCACGAACCGTGATAGTTAGACAGTTGAAATTTTCACAGATGATGTATTTATGTTGCCGCTATAACAACAAATACTAAAAAACAGGATAAAAGAAATATTTACTCCCATACAACAATTCTTTCAATTCCACATACAAACTTATGGATGCACCTGGTTACGTACATGGAGTGTGAAAGTAACCGCACCAATAACTTTGTAAACAATATTTTGCTGTGTAAAATCCAAACTAATCATTCCACACCATCGCTTCCATTGAACGGTGGTACGGAACCCTTCGTGTGCGATTTAGACTCGCACTTGACCGGTTTTTTCGACATTTGTTCTCCCAGTCGCTACAAAGCTTTTGCCATATGATAACATATTACATTTTTAAAGACATTTCTTGCGGTATGTCCCTCTACTTGTTACTAAGGTAGGTCTGTATGACCATATAAATGTGACTCTTGTTCTTTCTGGGGGAAACGAAACGGGACCCATTATTTTCGAATGGGGTATTCGAATGTATATATACAATAGGGTTATAATAATTTAACAGAAATTTGCTCTTCTTGAACCCCTCATGATATACAGTGTGTCCTGTAAATAATTGTCCAATGTTAAGGGGATGACAGCTCACCTAATTTCCTAAAACGTATTCAAATATTACAAAAAAAACACAAACCATTAACCATAATAATTATTTTTTTCTTGCAAATTTCCATTCCGTCTACCGTATATCATGTTGTTTTAATGATTTCGCTGCAAATGATAATATTTCCAAGATCTAAATTTTGTAAAATTAAGCTAAATAGTTTACCAATGTATCGAGATAACAGTTTTTTTACAAAATTTTATTAAATTACTTGAAAAAAATCACGAGTACAATTGTTATTTTACCGGATTCAGTAGACAGAATTGTAAAAAATCTCATGCAAAAGAATGTATGGCATTGAACTGGAACATAATTTTAAAATCTTGTACAATTGCGGTTGCTAACTTTCTGGACAGGAACGGAAATCCAAAACTTTTTCGAGAAATATGTCTTCTGTACAATTTCTATTTATTAGATTAATAAATAGGTGTATATATATATATATATATATATATATATATATATATATACACCTATTTATATAATATATATATAATATATATACAGTGGTGGTCATATAATTAAGAACGATTTGTAGTAACAGATTTTTTTTTCAAAACTATGCTATGTGTACTTTTAAGTTCCTTCTTAAAAGTAATTAGTTGTGTTATGAAATAGCTACATCGATAAAGTAAACGGGATTAGGAGTAAATATTTAAAATATTTACTATTTTTTTTACAAATTTAATTGATTATCGATAATTACAAATTCAAGTAGTAAAAATGCTGGACAAATAATTAAGAACGATTCTTAAGCTGCTCGAGAGTTGTTTCCGTAGATACTTAGATTTTACAAATCACATTAAATAAGACAGTGACAATGTTAAAAATTATAATTTAATACATTTTATTCTAAGTTAATAGTTTCTAGCGTGACCATGGCTTTTAATAACTGCCTTACACCGACGAGGCATTGATTCTATCAATTTTTGACATTTTTCAAGAGAAATAGAGCGCCATTCTTCTAAAAAAACGTTATATAACTCAGTTAGGTTACCACATCGTCGATTTGAAACCTTTTTCTTGACTTCGCACCAAAGATGCTCTATGGGATTTAAATCTGGGCTGTTCGGTGGCCATTCTAAGACAGAAACTGATTGAGATGTGAGGAATTCTTTAACGGTGCGTGCAGTGTGCTTCGGATCGTTGTCGTGTTGGAATGTCCAAATAATAGGAAGTACGTCTTCAGCATATGGTAACATAGTTTCTTCGAGTATATTTTTGTAATGGAATTGATCCATGTTTCCTTCTATCAGTCTAACAGGTCCAACACCATGACCAGAGAAGCATCCCCAAATTTTCACATTTCCACCACCATGCTTTAATGTCATTTTTGTGTACTTGGGGTCGAATGCTGTATTCGGAGGGCGTCGAACATATCGTTTCCCATCAGAACATACTCTGTTAATTTTTGTTTCGTCAGAGAAAAGAACATTTTTCCACTGTCTTGCTGTCCAGCTTTCATACCTCCTAGCAAATGCAAGCCGGGCTTGCCTATGACACTGCTTCAACATGGGCACCTTTCTTGCTATCCTTCCGTTCAACTTCGCTTCTACCAATCGCCTTCGGATAGTGCGCGCTGAGATCGCTGAAGGGTTATTTTCACCAAAGTATTCTTTTTTTAACTCATTAGACCCCTTAAAAGGGTATTGTTTTGCCAAACGCACGATATTTCGATCGTCTCGCTGAGATGACTTTCTCTGTTTAGGTACACGAGGAATATTTAAAGTTGTTTGATGTGTGTTAAAATGCTTCACAGCGTGGAATATCATCGTTTTTGAGCACTGCAATTGATTGGCAATCTTTTTATATGACCAATTCATATCGCGAAGTTTTATTATTACTTCCCTTGTAGATGCATCACAACTTTTATTTTTTCCCATTTTTTTATTATGAAACGATCAACTTTTTGACTTTTACAGAACTGAATGGCGCCAAAATTACTCGAATAGTGGCCTAGTTACAGAGTGTTCTCTATTTAAATTTGAATAAAAAAATAAACTATCCAGCGTTCTTAATTATGTGGCCAGCCAGTAAGTTTGCAATAACATGTTAAGATATATTATATACAAAAAGTTTACTTATATAATAATATTGTTGAATTTATCATATTATAACTGTATGCTACGATTGTGTAAAACAGTTTTACGATACCGAGAGAGATACAAAACGATATGCAATAAGTGTTATTCTCGTAAGTTTAAAAAAAGCTTGTTTTCAAATAGTCGTTCTTAATTATATGACCACCACTGTATATATTATATATAGGTATATAAGATATTTTAATAAAACACAATGACATTAATTTGACCTTCAATGATGTATGTAAAACCGCCTTTATCTGCCCGTCTCACCTACAACAAAAAAACAATGTGAAAAGAGGGAATAGATTGTGAATAAAACCCAATAATATTTAAATTAGTTTCTTAAAATGGTCTATATTTTCAAAATAAAGTTTTAAAATATATTGTATATGTAATAAAAATGCATGGCCAATTGACCAGCTTTGTAAAAAAGGGCGCTAATTTTAAATAATAAAACAAAAATAAAAATGTGCTTTACACCTATTTTAGTGTATTAATCTGTCTATCTAAGAGCTTGAATCATTCAAACTCCAAGTCAAAATTTCTACATTACTGTAGATATTTACATATACTGAAACTATGTATTCTAAATCATACGAAGAAACAGAGAACTTGATAATTTAAGATAAACATGAATGCTTGAATCGTGAGTACCGTAATATGGTTTACCAGATGGGAGTTTAGCTATACATATAATGATTTTCTGTTTTTATTTATCAGTGATACAATACAACAACAAAAATGGACAAGTGGGTATAGTAACCTATATATTTATTTATTTATTTATTTATTTCTTTTGGAAACCAAACAGCTATAGATATATATTACATCTTAGTAAATACAAGTAATTTTTACATGGAGCCAGTGAAGTTTCCACCAATAGCTTAAACCTATCATTTATACACAAAGAGTGATACAACATAGATATCAAAACAGAGTATAAAATTATTAAAAAAAAAGAGTCTGTAACATTATTACTAAACTAGTATTTAACTACTTATCTACTATCGACCTAATCGACTCATGAACAACCTGCTGTAAAATTCAGTTGGAAAAGTATATAATAATCATAATCAATAGCTTGTTAATATGTTATTAATAAAGGAACTAATAATAATTAGGTTTGAAACAATCGGATTGACAGGATTCGGTTTGGCCGATAGCACAGATTTATATATATTTTTTTAAATTAAAAGAAGAAAAAATAACCATAATAGTAGTTTTTCTACACACGAATCATAAACCCTCTTTACTGCGTCCAAAAACCACACGTCTCCTCAAGAGGCCGGGCACATATTTTTTTCGAGCTACCGTCTCTAGTATTTACATATACATTATTTCTCAAAGGTATGTGGCGATCATGATACGCTACTAATGAAAATTAAATCTTACGGAGTTAGCAATAAAGCAATATGTGCCCGGCCTTTTGACGAGAGCGGGCGTGTCAGTTGTCAAAGATAAAAATCTTGCCCAAAAGTATAACTATCGACTGAATCCTGCCTATACTGGTTGCATACTTTTAAGCGCAGGCGACCTATAATGTGTATTTGGGAATAAAATAAAAGAGAATATGCACATCTCCAATATTTTAATGGTTTCTTTTTCATTGGTTGTGATGTTGTTAGTCAGTTTAATAAAAAAATGACAGTTCTTTAAATTTTCGTCAGATGATAATTACATATTATTAATTAATTGCGGTAATAAAAATGAGCGCTATTTCTTCGCAAGGGTCTACCTGTCACTGCTATGAAATTTATTCTTATAATCTTGGGTTTGCTGGAAGACATTTACAAAGGCAAGCTTATCTCTTGTTAGAGATAAGGTTGCCTTTGTAAATGTCTTTTCCATAAGTTTTTAATGTGAATTGTCATGTGCAATAAAAATTTACAAAATTTATGACGTATGCATAACAATAACACGTTGGTATTCGGAAATGACACATCTTCATGTAAAAATCTTGTTACTCTTTGATTTTTAAAGAGAAAACATGGCTGTCGCTTTGCTGTCAGTTTGCGCGCCTACTCTAGTATTTATACATTATTACTCAAAGAATCTGAATCGCAAAAAGTTTGTGGTAACCTCCCAGGTTCTCGAGAACCTGTAAATGGATATCTTGAGAATAATTTGTTAGCACTACCCAGGGAGAACTCGGACGGCTGTGGGTTCCAAGTATTTCCTGCAGTTGGACGTAAGCAAGTTCAACAACATATTCTGAATTCACTAATTCTATGATCACTACCTGTTGAAAGATGAGCGATTCATTAGTTCGTCGGACTTTATCGAATTAATGTTAGACCTTGTATGATAAATAATATTGTCGCGCTTTAGCCAAACTTTTCATAACTGGCAACAACTTTTATCCGCCAAACAGCCAACGCCATTTTGTATTTGTCTCACTTCGCCAGTCAAGCTATTGTTGTTGGTTAAGCCCAGCGGCTGGCTTTCTAAAAAAGTCAGTTGCTCTTTTAGTTTGTTTTCAAAGTTTCTTTCGCAGTGGTAAAAGGAAGGGCGGTGCGTTGTCTTAGGTTTCGGCCGGACTAGCGTGTCGTCCGGAATTAGGTAGCTGCTCCTCCAACATCGCTACTGCGATTGGCTCGTTGCTGATATTAGAAGAAAATAGTTTACTATGACTCGTAAGTACTTCAGGTTTTAATCTTTCTATAGTAAGATAACGTGTCTGGTTTATTCCAAAAAGCCGCGGGGAGTAATAATTTTTATACAATATTCTAAAACGAGCAACCAGTGGGGATTGATGATGGATGACCAAGTAGGTACATTAACATCAACAACAATGTGGGCGCTAATAGCTGACGCCTATTGTTATAAATTGCTTCTATACGTTTCCTGCCGTGTTTGTTAGTTCTGTGTCTACCATTTACACTGACAACACTGATAAACACTGACAACTTAGGACAAGGCTGTATGATCTGGCCACGGTAGCCCTCCTGTTTGAAATAATGGTCAGAGTGTCGATAAGGGGGTGGAAACAGCCTCTTGGTAGTAGGTTAATAAAGCCCATTATGGCATATGGAAATGGAAATGTTTGCCATGCTGCTGTTGCGGTTTTGAACATAATCTGAATCACTTTAAAGATTGTGGTTTAAGCCCTGCAGAATAATAATGTGTCGTCATAGTGACATCAGTTCTTGTGTGTGTAGTTAACAGACAAATACATAGTATCTCCTAACTATGATGATGATGAGCACAGGCGGGTGATCGGTCCACTATTGTGACTATTTCACCCAATTCCCAGTGTTTTGGGCATTGGTTACTGTTGGTTCAACAGACGTCTCCCTCCCCAAATCTTCTTGTTCACTTAACAAATTCTAGGATGTCACTAAACTTTAAGTTTTTCTCTTTTAATGTTATCCATCTCTAGTGTTCGCCATATTATGTCTAAATACATTACACATTCTCCCAAGAAGTGCTGGCTAATTTCCTTCAAGCCACAGTGAGGGCACGATGGGTCTGGTATGAGCCTTAATAATGATAGGTGTCTATTTAGTTAGCAGTGACCTGTCACCACACCTACCAGTATTGATAATTTTTCCCTACTGTGATTAGTTAAATACTTAGCCTTTCGGGGTCCTTCCTTAAGATATATATTTTAGACTGCCTTTGCCAGTCTTTGGCGTTCTTCCACTCTCGGTTTGCATCTCACATAGCTATCATGTTGAAGATGTTCTTTGTGACAGTCGCTGATGTAGGTAATCTTGGTTCTGGTCCAATAAAACTCTCATCAGTGCCGTTTCTTGCCAGCTCATCTGCTTTTTTGTTAGCATGAATCCCTTCCATCAGAATCAGAATCATCACATTGAATTATGGCATAGATTTCCGCTTGGAACACGCTGGCATATAGCCCCAAGGCAACTGATTTGTCTTGTTGGTTACTGTCCATGATGCAAAAAAGATTTAAGATTTTCAATGAGAGTTTACTATATCCACATTTTGAATGCAATTCTGCAATTAAATTAGTTAGGATTTCAGAATTACAGAAAGAAATAAAACAATTTAGAGGTTATATACCTATTTAGTAATTCAATTCTATCGCAAAAAATTTCATCCAGTCGCGTTTTCTTTCTATGAGAATCTTAATCAAATACTCAATAAACGTTAACCCAAAAATCAGATCCGGAGATGACTTTATAGTGGAGTAAATGAATTCGAAAAATATCCCATTTTTTTCATATCACCTGGCAGTACTGCCTGTCATTCATGATCTTGATCACTATCCAGTACATTTGATTATCATAAACCCTTCACTTTTGGTAGATAAAATCGTAAACATATTCCCAGCAAAAATTTGTTTCCTAGACAATTTCTGGTGTATGGATTAATTAGTCTTACTTGCCCTATTATAGTTAAGAAGTTAGTTTCTCAGTTTAATTCAGGCACCTTTATGAATAAAAACGCTCTTACGCAATTTAAGGAATGAAATGAAATAAACGCATCATCACTTTTGCAGCGAAAGGTTGTTAAAAATGATGTACGTAAGTTATCGAAAATGTGGCTGATCCATTGTGCAATGCAAGCAAGTGTTTTTGCTGAACGTGCCTAGGCCCAGCAAAAACTGTTGTCTCCAATAACTTCTTAACTATAATACAACTAATTCTGAAATTTCACCGACATCAACAGCGCATGTTGGACTAATTAATCTATACACCGGAAATCATCTAGGAAATAACTTTTGGGCGTAAAATATATGGTCCTTTTCAACCTGATATGTGCACTTCATAAAGACTCACACTGTATATTGAATTAATTATATTTTTTCAAGCTGTTACATTAACCTCATACAGTTATATTTTTGCTTCTTGGTGTTTCTTTGTCAGGGTTTTTATTACAACCAGTAGCCTCAGATGTTTCCTCTTCCCTTCTTATTTTTGAGGCTGTATTTTTTACCACTCTTGTGTGGGGGTGGGTGAATCTGATTAACTATATCTGATAAATAAATAAAATAGAAAAAATAGCCTTTATTTCCAAGCTGATTATTTACAATTAGTTACATTTTATTTTGACTACAAAACATGTACTTAGTTTTATTTAAAGTAGGCACCTACATAAAATTATCTTAATTGCCCGTAACTAACAAAATATAATGAAATCAGTTGTGTCACAATTATTATAAATACATTCTCATTTAAATTCTGCTTATTTAAATTTGTTTATCTACACACATATCATAAACCCTCTTTACTGCGTACAAAAACCGCACGTTATGATCAGCATAATGTAAACTACTTGGTAAAAACTTATTTCTTATCTGAAAAATTACACATTATGACTATAATGTGTAATTTTTCTACATATTATGACATTCAAATTTCGAACGCCGATGCCCGCCTGCGTGCCGCCCCTAGTAAACTGCAGAGCCACAATGCCAGTCAAAAATGCGGTTCCTGAACAAATTAAAGAGAGCTTATGATATGTGTGTAGATAAACTAGTGTATGTAACTGTACATAATTAGGCATTAAAACTCTCAAGTGATATTATTATGAAACTCGCCTTAATGCCCTCCATTATGTAGCAGTCACATAAACTACTATTATTACAATTAAATGTTTGTTGCACCCGCGGCACTAAGTATAACCGCACCCGCGGCAACACGTATATAGTGTTGTAGAATATTGTAGTAGAGAATGCACTGACCCTTGAAAGGATTGCTAACCTTCGCGAGTCTAAACCGGGGCGCAACTAGTCTGTGATTATTTCTTAGGTTAACATTACAGCTATCGCTAAGTTTGGAAAATGTTGTAAGATTCTTGCGTACATTATATTTTCTAAAATAAATTGACTAGGTAGCTAGTCAATTTATTCAAGTTCATTCATTCATTCAACATATCAAGTTAGTACGTCAATTTCTTTAAAAAGCTTTCTTATGAAGTCTGTTCGTTTAAAATTATAAATTGCTCCAATGCTCTTTTCCGTAAAATAAAAATTGTTTGAATATCCGCTGATTTCCCCCACAAAAAGATACCATAAGACATGATACTATGAAAGTAACTAAAATATACCAGCGTGTTTTGTCTGATTTTCCTAACAGCGTAAGCCGCAGAACTTGATTTACCAGCTAATTTATCTTTAGTTTATACTTTATTGCACAAAAACAGAAGATACAGATACATTAAATGGAACTAAGGTGTACAAAGGCGAGCTTATCTCTAAAAAGAGATTTATTCCAGCAAACCTAGGATAGTCAGGATACATGAAAGAACAGGTAGACCTATGTGCACAACCTTAAAAAATTAAAATAATAAACTACCTACTAATATGTACATAAATACATAATATCAATACAAATATACAAAATTATACTACAAAATATATATCAAAGGAATACTATACTTACATAAGTCTAGTATGGAAGAGAAAGATAGTGTTCTTTTAAGCAACTTTTAAAAATAGAAAGTGCCCGGCTGTCTCTGATGGCGCTAGAAAGTTTGTCTCAGAGCCTGATAGCTCGTAGTCTGAACCCAGGCTCATATGCTGCTGTGTTGTGTTGCGGCGTTATAAGCAGTGACCTAGCGTGAGATCTCCGAGGCCTATCCGAAGACAGAAATTCAAAACGATCTCGTAAGAAGACAGGATAGCGAGGATTAAATGAGATGTTATAAAGGCAGATGAGGATATGAGAATCCCGACGAAGACGGATAGGGAGCCATCAACTCCCTGCGATACTCTGAGACTTGGCTCTTTTTGTACTGGCATTTGGCTCTTTTTGTACTGGCATTTGGCTCTTTTTGTACTGGCATTTGGCTCTGTTCCTTTTAGCCATCAAACGTTTGATAGCGTCGGTAAGCCAGGGTGCCGGAAAGTGGTTCAACTTAAGGTGATACGAAAAAAAAATGGGGTTTTTGTCGAATCCATTTACTCCACCATGAAATCATCTACAGATTTGATTTTTGGGATAACGTGTATTGAGTATTTGATTAAGATTTTCACAAAAGGGAAACGCGATTGGATGAAAATTTTCTCGATAGAATTTAACTGGAACTGCGTTCAAAATGAAGACATTACGTTTCAAAATCTCCTTAAAAAACTTTTTAACAAAATAGCGTAGTTTATTTTTAAACAATTTTTCTGTGGTTTTTCCCGATTCCGTCCCTCTCACATTGCGGGTCTTTCCGCTTGGAGTAACGGGGACCTTTGCACGGACGACGTAGCGCCTACTGGTGCATGCTTGTGCAACAGTCCCAGAATAATTGCGTTGACGTGGTGGATCTTATCATCAACGGTCTCACTAGAGATAATAGGTGACCAGTCAATCGAAGCGGCATCTGATTTAAGGGATGCAGAATCAATACCCTTGAAGCTACGAATTTAAATAAGTTTTGCTCTGCTCTTGGGAGGCTTAATCTTATATGAGAGGTAAATCAGGTCATGATAGGAAAATTGAAAAAGGAATTGCCTAATAATATAGTTATGGTGTTGTTTCAAGTTGTATACTTATAAAATATGAATAATAAATAGAAAGCAATACTCCCCAGGTTTTCCGTTGGCAGTTCGAATCGTCCTTTGCCTGTTGGTCCGTGATCGATTATTTTATCAGAATTATAAAGAATTATAATTCAGTCATTAGTCAGAAGACCACATTTAACACTGGAACACTATTAATTAACAAACTATCAAAACATTGAACACTATAATAATAAAAATAGTCGAATTTAAACCAATGGGGTTGGCAACTGTCAAAGTGGCGCTAGTATCGGTTGGTTCCTCTAACATCAATGTCACGCTTCTATGTTACCAGTACGGTGTGGTCAATCGCCAGTCAAGTGCTGTGTATTGTAAAAAACCGCTACCACAAAATACAAAACAAAGTTGTTTAGTACTTTCATCACAAGACATTATATTATACACAGGAAAAATTACAATTGTTGTGTAGTAAATAAAATTCGATAACCAATTATCACAGAAAAGTTCCAGAAATTAGTCGATTGTTGAAACTGGCAACTGGATGAAGGAACCAAATGCACGTGGCGCCACCTATGATTAGCTTTCACCGGCCAACCCTAATAGACGTGTTGCCGCGGGTGCGGTCCGATTCCCTCTTTATAATCTATAAAGATGACAAACAGTCTTGTTATATTTGTCAATCATATTTTTCAAATATCTGTTTTACTGTATGGATATGTTTGATAGTAGAAAAACCTTTCCTGTACCTAGAAAAACCTTGTCTGCTCCACCAGTTGGTGCTATTCCAGCAAATGACTAATTCTTCCCAGTATAATTTTTGCAAATACCTTGTTGTATAAATTTGAAATCAAGCTTATTGGTCTGTAGTTCTCTATATCTTCCTTCTCACCTTTCTTATGAATTAATATAATGTGAGATTGCAGTGGGATGTTACTTTTCACTTAAGCTACCACAGTGTTTTGCCCTAAAAGATTTATTCGTTCAATGAAAGACCTACTTCAAACATAATTTCACATGGTTAACATTTCTCTAGGCGATGACGTCAAATAACAACTTTGTCAGCGCATTACCATGACGCGAGGCTTATAAATAACGCCCCTGGTGTACCTATGGATTAAAGATACTTCCATATGGACAGTGTTTTCTTTCAGAGAGCAGAAACAGTTTTGCCCTAAAAGATTTATTCGTTCAATGAAAGACCTACTTCAAACATAATTTCACATGGTTAACATTTCTCTAGGCGATGACGTCAAATAACAACTTTGTCAGCGCATTACCATGACGCGAGGCTTATAATTAACGCCCCTGGTGTACCTATGGATTAAAGATACTTCCATATGGACAGTGTTTTCTTTCAGAGAGCAGAAACTACCCAGATTGATCCAAATACTTAGTTTTACCCACCAAGGTACCTACAGAAGGTAGTCATAATATCCTGTTATTTCTTTGATTTCAGGAGGAAATCAGAGAGACCTGGCTCGTGCCAAGAACCAAAAGAAGCAGCAGGAATTGGCAAAGAAGAAGGCGGGCGACAAAGATGGACTGTCTTTAACTGAGAGAAAGCATAGGTAAATTAATTGTCACAAAATCATAATTATATTAATTATGTTGTCTTAGAGAAAAAGTTCAGATACCTACTACAACCTAAGTCCAACAGACTGGACATTTTGGAGTCAAGTTATTGTCATTTACCAGGGGCTGGTTCCACCCCCTTATTGACACTTGAACCATTTATTTTCTTGACTGTTTGTAAGCGACGCAATTGCGGAAATAGAAGCACTAATTTTCTCATTTTCTTGCTTGTATATATTGTAGGTATTTGACAAGGTAGCCCAATAAATCTATATACGTGTCTCAAGCTGTAACTATTTCAACAAAAACGTTTGACAATATCAGAATTGTTTATTTCCAGCAGTTGTATTTTATAAACTTAATTTTGTATTCACACTTGATTGTGACGTCACATGCTAGTGTTTCGTAGAACTCGTGAACAAAATTACCGTCTTGACAGTTCCTAAAAGTATCTATTTTGACTAGCAGTCAAAAACCGTATTGAAGTGGTCATTATTAGGGTTCTCAAATCTCGGCAGGTGGTTTAATTGTTTATTTGTTATTTATTGTCTTCCAGGGATGCCGAGCTAATGAGAGAAAAACAAAAAAAGAAAGAGCAAGAAGCTGCAAATCAAACTGTTCAATAAAAAGAGCAATAATGAAGTCAAAACACCAAAAAAACATGCATTAATTAACAAATAATTTACCCATTGAAGCCTATGAAAATTTTCTTTCTAATGCCTAAAGTCAATAAATAATGGAATACACAAGAGATGTGTTTTTTTGGCAGTAGGTATTTTTTGGTTTCAATTGTACCAGCGCTTAAAGTAAATTATCTAATGATCTGAAGTAAACTACAATAATACAACCACAGATTACAAGTTATTTTCAACATTTAAATTTGTCACAATATCTATGCACTAATGCAGTTTTAATGTTACTTTGACTGAATAGTAATGTGTAAACTATTAACTCTACTATCCGTTTTTGTACAATAAATATAGTTTAAGAATAAAGATTTTATTTTCATTTCTGCTGAAACTGCAATGCTTGGCGGAATAAGGAAATAGTGAAGTTCGAGTTACATTCTAATCTAACTGCCACTTGGGAATAATGGGGTGATGTGAAAATATCGTTATTATTGTAATACTAAACGTTCATTTAAAATTTTCAGTCGCTGACCGTTCAATTTAGAATTGATCCTTTCCTCCACAGAGTATATTATTAGTCTTGGTATAGACATCAGTCTGCCTTTACGGCCAGCGCCTCTGGCGGCGACTGAAAGAACCAAGTCTAACAAAAACATACCTATAGCTATACTATAGACTAGCTATATACTCGGCGCCACGACTAAAGAGCTTTGTCCTTGAATGCGCAGTAGTCACTTCACAAGTGTTTGGCGCGGGGAAGTGAGGAGCGACGGGGGCGGTAGTCAGCGCCGGCACCTGATTCGTTGATCAGTCGCTTCCCGATGCCCGCACCGAAAGCACGTCTCGAAGCTTCTTGAGTACAGTCGCATACAATATTACCCAACGTTATCTTTCGCCCCGGTCGAATTACAAATTATTAGTCAGCGGGAAGAAAAGAGTGTGCAGGACTATTACTACAAGTATCTATATTCACTAGGCCCTAGTGACTAGGGGCATTCTATGCTAGGGGGTTATTTATATATAGGTTTCAACCTTGACGTTAACAAATGTTGTCAATAGAGAGTACATATAGTTTATTTGACACAAAGTCCATTATTTACATCGGCTAATATCCCAATCAACAAAATATCAAACAGAGAAAAAATAGAAGTGAAGAAAGTCCTGAACACTCATTCCTTCACACTAACCCTAAAAACGCACTTCGGAATTATGCCGCGACTGTACACATGCGCAGTAATCCCCGCCAGTTTCTCCGAGAGCTCTTTATTCGTGGCGCCGAGTGTACATAGCTGTAGCAGTGCAATGGAAGAAGGAAACCTACAATCATCAATCTTCAAATTGAGTTTATAATGACCACTTAAAAATATTTGTGTGGACATTCGTCGTTTAGATACCAGTTCCTCATTAAGAGCTAATACATTTCCCCCTATGTTAAAGGTCCATGCCAGGAACCTGTCAGGATCCTCAGCAGGATTGGAGAATGTATGCAGTGGTATATATATATGGTCTTCACCTGTAAATCGAAAAAAGTACATATAATGGGCCGAATGAATAAAGATAATGACTGCTTGCAATAAGTTTTTCAAGACAAGGAAGGTTTGTTTGTCACAAAAGGAGAGGTTATCATTTTGTTGGATCTCTTTAAATGAACAGAACAGACAGTGAAAGGCCTTTCTAATAGTACGACACATATTTACGATAGTATATCGGTTGCGATATATATCGGTTGGAGTGTAGCTAAGGTTTCCGCCCTCTTATCGACAGTGACCAAATGTCTGTACCTATACCACTTGTGGTTACAAGACCAAGCTTTACAATAAAGTATCACTTACTACATAGTTGTATTGCAGTTAGGAACACAGCATCGTTTCTCATTAATCATTATTGAGGCTTGATTCCAAAAATGAGCGGGTCAGGTCTTAATTCCGAGCAAGGGGTCAGTGTTTGAATGCAGTTGTCGATATCCAAAATCCAGGTCCAGGATCTCCAGGAGATTTTTTTGTAAAATCCACAAAATCACATAGAAGCGCAATCAATCAAAGTGACATGACAACCGGAGTTTCGTTAGGTACAGTTGAACTTTCGAGTATGCTACGGATAAATCTTTTAATAAAAAAAAATAATAATCACCTGACTGCAGACAAACAAGTTTTTCTCATTAATTCCAGCTATATTTAAGTTGAAATATTTTGGTAAACATCTCATATCGCTGCTTAAAAACTAAATGGCCACAAAACAAAATTGTCCAAAATTACTTTTATTCAAGTAATGAAGCCAAAATAATCCTTATTTTCATATTTCGCAAAGACACCTAACGAAAACGGCCTATAAATCAGAAAGTTACGCAAACGCCCATTTTGCATTTTCATGCATTGGTGGCTAAGTTCTGAGTAAAACGTCCATCTTCTTAGTTGCGAACGCACTAGGTGCGCGACTGCGACTGGTCATAGGGCTTCTCATCTGAATTCTCCTTGGCAATTTTATCAAAGTTTTTAATAGCTTGTTATTTCAGTAGGTGTTTCTTCGGTTGCTGGTCGTCATTAGGGTTCCGTACCCGAAGGGTACCAAACGGGACCCTATTACTAAGCCTGTCACCAGCCTGTATCTCATGAACCGTGATAGTAAGAAAGTTGAAATTTTCACAGATGATGTATTTCTATTGCCGCTATAACAAAAAACGGAATAAAATAAATATTTAAGGAGGCTCCCATGTACAACAATTCTTTCAATACCACATACAAAATTATGAATGCACCTGGTTACGTACTGGAGTGTGAAAGTAGCCGCAACAATAACTTTGTAAACAACATTTTGCCATGTAAAATCCAAACTATTCACTCCACACCATCCCTACCATTGTACGGTGGTACGGAACCTTTCGTGCGCGAGTTCGACTCGCACTTGACCGGTTTTTAGACCTTTTGTTTGCCGTTGGGGTGATCTCATTTTTTCAGGCGACTTCTTAGAACTTTCTTCGGGTAGTTGTCGCTTTCAGACTCGACACTGTCATTGTCTTCATTTGGTACGCTGTCTCGACTACTTTGTAACAGTTCCTAAAATATATTAAAATTATTACTTTTGTTTGTCCTCAGGCCCCTAAAAAAGCTGATGAATGGAAAGAAATCGTAAATAAATTTCTTCAGCGTTGGAATTTTCCTAGATGTTTTGGTGTAATCGACGGGAAACATGTTATCATTAAGAGGCCTTCGTGTTCCGATTCAGTCTACTTCAATCATAAAAAACCTACAGTATACTATTATTTGCAATGGTTGGTGCCGATTACTGCTTTACTTATATTGAGGTAGGTCCAAATGGCCAAGCAAGCGATAGCGCTATATTAAGAGATAGTACTTTGAATATTGCAATGGAAAACAAGACTTGGCTTGCCTGAATACGGCGCTATTATTGCTGATGATGCCTTCACTTTGAGGAAAAAGCTTATGAAACCGTACTGGAAAAATCAATCATCATCATCATCAATCAGCCCAGATTCTCTCACTGCTGGGTACAGGCCTCTTCTTTACCACGCCTTCCACTCTGGTCCTGAGCCTGCCGCATCCACTGTCTACCCGCTATGGCAATAATGTCATCCGTCCTTCTGGCTGGTGATCTGCCTGGTCGTCGTCCGGTTCTGGGTAGCCACTCTGTAACTTTGGTCCACCTTCTGTCATCTGTCCTGCCCACTCCCACTTCAGTCTCGTGATTCACTTGCCGACATCGACGATCTTAGTACGACGTCTTATTTCTGTATTGCGAATACAATCCCGAGCCTAGCATGAAGCGCTCCATGGCCCTTTGTGCGACTATAATTTGGTGCATATTCTTTGTATGCATGCCTTTGTTAGCGTCCATGTTTCGGCACCGTATGTAAGTGTGGGCAGGACACATTGGTTGTAAACCCTGGTCTTCAGGTTCTGCGGGATCTTGGACTTGAAGACGTCTTTAAGCTTTCCAAATGCGGCCCAACCCAACTGAATCCGTCTGGTAATCTCATTTATTTATAGAGTGATCGTCTGTCTCGGCCAAAATTCAATATAAGTTTTAAATTAAAGAAAGTCAGTGCCAACAACGGCAAATCTAAGTTTAATGACTGGACAACGTTTGGAATGCGTAAAAGTAAAGCTATTTTGAATTACCTTTATGAACAAAAAACCTATAACTTTGATGGAAAAAGTCATGACTATGTTAAAATTATACCAAAACTTGCAAGTTGGTTTGTAGAACTGCAAAATCTTCACACATTAATAGAAACAATTCAAAATTCAAAACGGGTTGGCAAATAATAAACCGTGAAACTGGCACTGTTATACGAACGGACAATGACTTCTGCTTAAAGATGGCGATGATTTTGTTAAATCTAACGTAGCTCGAGCTTTCGAAACATTCTTCACCAATGTACCCTTAGTCACAACATAGCGTCTGAATTCATCTCCATATGAAGCAACTTTGTTAAAAAACAGCAGCATCAGTAATGTAGATTTTTTAAAATTCATCATTGTATATCCCCAGGACATTTTCAAAACGTTTAGATTACTTAACTTAAAAAGACTGAAGACCTGTGGGGTATATCAGTCAGTCATGGGTTCAGTAATTCTAGTTATAGCCCCCACACTTAGCTTATATATTAAATAGATCTGTTGGCGATGGAGCTTTCCTAGACCTCATGAAACACAGTAAACTGATACCTCTTTTCGGTCGGGAGAAAAGGGTGATCCTTCAAATTTCAGACAGATATCTGTTCTTCCAGAACTAAGTAAAATATTTGAAAAGATTATACTCAATCAAATACTCTCACACTTCAACCCTGCAAAACAACTCTTAAGCCAAACAATACGGTTTCACTAGGGGTTAATCAACTACAAATGCAGGATTACCCTTATATCTCATATTTATTCTGCATATGCGGCCGCACAGGATGCTATCAGTATTTTTTGCGATGTGTCAAAGGCATTTCATTGTGTTGATCATGGTACGCTACTAATGAAATGAACTCATTACGGAGTTTGAAATAAAGCATTGGATCTAAAAGATCATACCTAAGCAATAGAATTCAAAAGGCAGAAGTCAAAATGTATACAGTCGCGCGTAAAAGTGCTTGCGGAAACTACAAGCTGACGAGCGGGAGAGTGATACTGCAAAATTGTTTCACCAAATGATCATTATTTCTGTACTGTTCCCATTATTTTCTCCCATTAAAATCACCTTTTCTTTTACAAGCTCTGCCACGCGGTTAATATTCTAACTAGCATTATTTTTGACCACGCACTCTTTGACTTGCGACCAAGCCATTTCTATGGGATTGCGGTCTGGATGGTAAGGGGCAAACGGAGCACAGTATGTCCATTTTCGGCCAGTAAATTGTCAATTTGAAATCTTTCAAACTGATCTTTATGTATTTTGATTAAGTTATATAACTCGGGATTCAGCATTGTTTCGTTGAAATCCCTTTTTCAGTTAGCCAGCTCTGCATATCTGCTTTTTTAGAACTAGATGTCGGCGCAGCGTCAATTTGTTTATTTTGATATGATGCATTATCAATCTCAGATTTAATCTCAAATATTTAAAAAATAACAATTATTATCTCAAATAAATGAATTAGCTGGTAAATTGGCTACCTGCTTTGTTTTTAGCCATCGTTCATAATTGTCGTAGTTCATGTAATCGTGAAAATCACCACTTTTTATGCCAGATGCGTCTTCCTTCTGCTGTGTATTTTTTAATTCTTCTGAGGTATTCGATTCTTTTGAATCTGATTTGCGATTGTTCGATCAAGTTTCCTATTGTTTTCGGTTTTTTCCATTTAAAACCCAAGTCTTTAATCATTTTTCTAAGACTGGCAAGTTGATGTCATTCTGTAATTTTTGTCTTATTTTCTTTATAGTAGGCGATTCTTTCTCGGTTACATGAAAAATGTGTATACTCCTTCGAATAACACCCTTGTCAAAATCATCAATATCTGTTATATGTTGTTTTATTCTTACCAGGAGTTCGAAATACGGTGAGAAACTCTGAATCTTTCGTATCTTTTACTATCCGCTTAACAGTAGATGCGGCTGTCTTCGTTGGCTCGGTGGTTTGTTTTATGCACTGGTTTAAAGTTGTGTTTCTAGCGTCTTTCTTCAAATAACAGAATACGTCATAAATCATCTTACTTTCTTTTCTATGTAAAACCATCACGTTCGGATTCAATAAAATTTTGTGTGTGACTGTAATTTGAGATTAACATGGACGCATGAACGCAACAAGGGAATCAAACGTCGACTGACGAGCCAATAGCGAAGTGCACGTGAAACAAACAGCCAATATCCCCCCCCCCCGCGCCCAACCTCTTACGGCCAATAATCGTATACTGCGCAGGTTTTGCCTAACTTCAGACGTGAGATGGTGGACAAATTGTTTGCTGGTGATACTTCGGTCTTCAAAATTTGAAGACAAAAAGATGATTTGATGATGTTAATGGAGAATTGTCTTTAACCTTGAATTGGTTTACAGTTAATAATTTATTGTAAAACGCTGGTTAAACCAAGTGTATAAAATTCTCACTTCCAAACGACAGGCAAGTCGAGACTAGTTTAGTGTTAAGACAGCAACAGTAGATAAATATACGATGTTTCTTGGAATAACTATGGATAGCAAATTGCAGTGCAGCTAATAGCAAGTTACAAAGACAAATTAACTGGTAAATTAAGTTCTGCGGCTTACGCTATTAGGAACATCAGACAAAACACGGATGTGGCAACATCCTGGGTAGTATATTTTAATGACTTTCATAGTGTCATGTCCTATGGTATCTTGTTGTGGGGGAAAGAGCGGATATTCAAACAATTTTTAATGAACAGAAAAGAGCTTTTCGAGCAATTTATAATTTAAAACGAACAGACTCCTCAAGAGAGCTTTTTAAAGAAATTGACATACTAACTGCAGATAGTCAATTTATTTTCTAAAATTTTATGTATACGCAAGAACCTTACATCATTTTCCAAACTTAGCGATATCTGTAATGTTAACCTAAGAATTAATCACAGACTCGCGAAGGTTAGCAATCTTTCTAGGGACAGTGAATTCTTTACTATAGCGAGATACCTCTGGAAACTTTGAAATTGCCATTTGAGCAATTTAAAAACCATATAAAAGCGACTTGTCAAAAAGGGATATTACAATGTTCAAGATTACTTAAATGACGGGACTGTATGGGGTTAATCTAACTCAAAGAATTTGCTGTTAATAATTTTGTCATTATTTAATCTTGCTTATTTTATAATAATTCATATTGAAATATTTTTATTAGTTAGTTTATACAACCAATGTTTAAAAGAGATCTAAAAATCAATCTGTGGGAGTTTCTACGCCCTACTTTTCCCGCAGTGGTCCAATGTAGAGAAGCGGCACAAAATTACGATTGCTAAGTAAGTATATGTAAATATCTCAGTAATAATGACATTTGATTTTAAAATAGGTCTTAGTCCTGACGAAAAATATTAAATAATCGTCTTTCCGGTGTCAGAAGAATCGTAGAAAATGCTCGTAGAAAATGCTTTTGTCATAGCATGGCGATTCAGAATATTTTCAAGACCGATTGATTTGGCACCGTAAACTATCGATAGTCATTTGGGCTGCTTTCAGTCTTTATAAATGGCTACGAAAGACTGATCCAGGTAACTTCATGCCACAACAAGCAGTAGATAGAGAGGACTTCAATCTGGAAATATCAATTCCGGTACACATAAACAGCTCCATGACAATTACATGACGATTACGGTCAACTTTAGATATCACAATATGTGCCGTTCGGAGAATATTTTTTAGGCAATTATGGTAAAAATTAAGTTAATTGGTAAGTAAAATAATTAAGTTAATAAACAAAGGGAATAGGATTACAAAATCGTCAGATATTGGATATCTAAAGTTGACCGTAATGTCACGTAATTGTCATTGAGCTGTCATTGTGTACCGGAACTGGGCCCGGAGTGGAGCGAAAATGTGCTAATATTATACAGCCTATTAATCATCTACGAGGAAATAGTTACATTTGAATTACTGAGGAGATCATAGAGTATATGTTACACCTACTTTACGGAAGAAAATCCTCTGCCTTGGCAATGGGAGAAAGCTGCAATAACGGTCTAATTAAACATATTTACTCTTACATTAATAAATATAAATGTATAAATCCTCTGCCTTGGCAATGGGAGAAAGCTGTAATAACGGTATAATTAAAAATATTTACTTTTACAATATATACAGGGTGTCCGGAAGGTAGGTGCAATCCTTTAAGGGGGTGATAGCTGACATCATTTCGAACATTTTAAGCTTAACATGTATATGGCAATAATCGTTTAATTTTTTTTTATTTAATTTTTTAGTGTTTTTTTCAAAAATACCCAAATCTCATACATAGCCGGTTCTACCACGCCAGTTAGAATTAATGTCAAAGGTGTAAAGCTGTTTTTGTATTGTCTAACGTTTATTTAACCAAATAGTATGAATTCTAAGCATCTATGTTGACTTTGAGAAAAAATAGAGACATTGAAACATGAAAAATAATTGTACAGTTTGATTTAAATACTTTGATTTGAGGTTAAATAAAATTAAATAAAATACTTTTCATCGTTCAAACCTTTTTTAAAACACGTCTGGTTTCTGCTCTTTATTTTAAGCTATTGTTCATGCAGGTAACTGGCTTAATAGCTGAGTTATGTCGAATTATTTATCTGCGTCGAACGAAGGAAAGTATTTTGATTTCAAAGTTTAATATTTAAAAAAAAACACAATTGTTGGTAAAATAATTTTATTCATTTTCAAAATGTGATCCACCATTTCTAATACAAGCACGGGCCCTATTCCTTACGGTGGTGGTGGTCACCTTCAGCATCATCTCTTCCTTCATAGTGGTAAATGCATCATTGATTCTCTGCACCAACTCGTCCTTTGTTCTTATTTCTGTCGTGTAGACAAGTTCTTTGGCCCGGCCCCAGACGAAAAAATCCATGGGTGTAAGGTCCGGCGATCGAGGGGGCCAAGGCCAAGGTCCGTCTCTGCCGATCCAACGCTCCGGGAAACAGTCGCTTAAATAGTCTCTTACATTCCGAGTCCAATGCGCTGGACAACCATCTTGTTGGAAAATCAATGGCCTCTCTAGGTCCAATAGTCCAGCTTCTTCTAAAAGTCCAGGTATGTCGTTCTGTAGGAATGATAAGTATTTTGGTCCATCCAATTTGTCGGGTAGATAGTGTGGCCCAATAAGAGTTCTACCGATTACTCCAGCCCACACGTTGACAGAGAATTTTCTCTGGAATGATTTTTGTTTTTTCCAGTGTGGATTTGCGCCCTTGTCACCCCATTTATGGAGGTTGTGGAAATTATTGATTCCCTCCCTCGAAAACTTGGACTCGTCCGTCCACAGTATACTTTTCAAAAAGTGACGGTCTTCTATGTCCATATCTAATAAGAAGCGGCAAAACTGGACTCTTCTTATGGGGTCATCTTCTTCTAAGCCCTGTACTCCAGTACCATGAAAGGGATATTTTCCTTCTTTATGCATCGTCGTCCACACCTTCCATCTCGAAAAGCCCAGGTCAGCAGCTACTTTTCTGACGCTCGTAGTGGGATCCGCAGCAAAAGCTGCCAGTATTTGTTCTTCTACATCTACATCAGCACCAGGGTTGACTCCACGTACCGGATTGTTTCCAACGCCATTTTCGATAAGCCGACGAAAGGTGTTTTGAAACACCCTGAAATTGGGTACTCTCCGATCTGGATAACGCTCCTGGTACAAGCGGCGCGCCAAAGCACCGTTTCCGTCAGCTCGTCCGTACATAAAAACAATATCGGCGTACTCTGCATTGGTAAACGCCATGTCACAAAGTGTTCAATAAAAGTCCAATGTAATTCAACACGTGAAGGAACTCAACGCCGGAGCGGACTCAACTTGACACGGTGATTTAATTAAATAATAACTCAACACGACGAACGTAGAAACCACACACAACCAGTCACGAGAGCAGATGCTAAGCAACTAGCTAGATAAAGCTGATAAAGAGAGATAGACAAAGGGCAGATTCCGGTTACGAATCGTAACCTACGATGCCAGCTCTGGTAACAAAGCAGCCCGACGCTCGGCGCTCCACAATGGATATTTCAGTAATTCTGAGAATTGGCCAGTCACCTGCATGAACAATAACTTAAAATAAAGAGCAGAAACCAGACGTGTTTTAAAAAAGGTTTGAACGATGAAAAGTATTTTATTTTATTTTATTTAACCTCAAATCAAAGTGTTACATTGCAACTGTACAATTATTTTTCATGTATCAATGTCTCTATTTTTTCTCAAAGTCAACACAGATGCTTAGAATTCATACTATTTGGTTAAATAAACGTTAGACAATACAAAAACAGCTTTACACCTTTGACATTAATTCTAACTGGCGCGGTAGAACCGACTATGTATAAAATTTGGGTATTTTTGAAAAAAATACTAAAAAAATAAATTAAAAAAAAATAAACGATAATCGCCATATACATGTTAAGCTTAAAATGTTCGAAATGATGTCAGCTATCACCCCCTTAAAGGATTGCACCTACCTTCCGGACACCCGGTATTTTACTCACGTAATTTGATTTGCTTTCTTGTGGGCACAAGCTCGCCCAAAAATTAAAATTTCGCTTCTTCGAACCATGCCAACTTCCTCCATCCACTTTTCTTAGATTTTTCAATTTATGTATTTCTTGTCTAAATACGTCTTTAATTGATTTTATTTTTGCCTTCAATTTCTTCAGGTCCATACCCACAGTTAGTTGTTTGTCTTTAAGTTTAAGTAAGAGCTTCCGCCCCCTTATCGACACTCGGACCCAAATTTCATCCTTTACTTTTGTGTTACTCTTTTGTCTTTCATAATCCATAAAATAGGATACTACTCGTAGATGTTGAGAATCTATAATAAGTATGACGCGTGTTCCACTCCATTTTTCAGCTTTAAAAAATAAACGGTAGAACGCAGACAAGACGTCACGCAAAACAACATTCCAACTCGCAAGCTAGGTATTTGGTGCGCACACTGCAATCGTTCGGTACGGCTTACAATGCGCATTTGGTGCGCACACTACAATCGTTGTACACTCCCTAGTTTAAATTGTAAGCACGTAAATAGCCCGCATTCTCCCGTGTTCATTAGAAACCGGCGAAAGCGCGCTTACGTCATCCATCTGTCAACTGTCACATGTCATGTCACCCTCCAACAATAGAATTTGTTTATCCTCTACTTTACAGTACTTTACCACCTCTCGCGCTACGTTAAAATTAAATTAAAGCAATAGATATTCCAAGAATAATTCTTAATTCAATTCAAGTTTCACAACAGATATCAAATGTCAATTTGACATTTCCACACACACTGCACTACCTCTTTTTCGTGAGCGCTGTGTGCACGCTATTATGACGTCACTCATGAGGTCACAACGTTAACGCTGGTGAATTATATGCGCATTATGAACTGCGCTCACAACACAAATAGCGCTCGTAAGCGCATTGTAGACCACACCGGTTGTATACTCCCTGGTTTACATTTTAAGCACGCAAATAGCCCGCATTCCCCCGCGTTCATTATAAACCGGCGAAAGCGCGCTTACGTCATCCATATCTCAACTGTCACATGTCATGTTACCCTCCGACAATTCAAATTGTTTTTCCTCTACTTTACCACCTCTTACGCTACGTTAAAATTAAATTAAAGCAATAGATATTCCAAGAATAATTCTCAATTCAATTCAAATTTCACAACAGATACCTACCAAATGTCAGTTTTGACGTTTCCTTCCACACACTATGCTCTTTTTCGTGCGCGCTCTATTATGACGTCACTCATGAGGTCAGAAAGTTTGAATTGTATGCGCATTATGAACCGACCTATAGCGCGCTCACAGCGCAAAAGCGCTCGTAAGCGCATCGTAAACCGCACCGTTCGCTACTGAGTGATTGGAAATGGAAAGTTTTGTATGTCATCGCCACTCGCTCACACGCTAGCTTTTAAACTCGTTGACTAGGACTAGCAGCTTAAACTAGCCCAGTGTCATCGAGGCTTGCTTTTACAATGTTCGTGCAATCTACAATGTGGGCCCCAGAGAGTCACTGGTCACTGCCACAGAGTAATTTATTAGGTCAATGCGTTGTAAATTTAAGGAAATTTACATTATGACAGTGCCGTGCGTGTCAGTATATTTATAAAACCTAATGTACGTCCACAAAAATATTGATAAATTTCCTAACAATAGCGACAGGCACAATGTCAACACTAGAAATAGGATAAACTAGCTGTACATACTCCTAGGCTCCATACGGTTAATGTATCTTTTAAAGGGCAATGTATTCGCTTTTACAACAAAATCCCAACTGAGTTACGAGAATTGTCTGTAAATAAATTTAAAAATGTTGTTAAAAATCACTTATGTAAAAAGGCTTACCTGCTACAAAATATCAGATAATGTAGAAGACAAGAAAGCTTGGCAAGGTGTTTGCTCCAATTCTGTAAAAAATAACGTATTATAAAGCTGGAGGTTTCTAGTCGCCTCTTTGCCTACAGCATCTAAAACATTGAGGTGACGGAATTCAAATGGAGTTGTATATTTCCCTATACCTTATATATGTGTTAGTTTAAGATTTGACATTCTCCAAATGTAACCTATGTGTTTCAGGAAATAAACTATTTTGAATTTCACCGTCACCGCGCGTTCACTGTGACTGCGACTGCGAATGACTTTCTATGACTTTGATGTAGTTGTAAATTAAAAAGAATAGACCATCGAGTAGCAGTATATAAATGTATCGTACAATCAAAGAGCCTAAAAAAAGTTTTTACAACCTGGCTATTATAAAAATATTGCAACGGAAATGTTACATTTGTATTGACAACAAAATATAAATATAAAGCAGAGCAAATAAAACTATTTAATGTGAAACACATATAGATTATTTTAAAATATTTCGATAATAAATAAAAAGCTTAAGCAATCAAACTCACAGACACTTTTAGCAACACATGTAGATATTGTAAGTGTGTAATATTACGCCGAGGTGGGAGATTGTTGACTTACTGGAAGGATAATGAACATTACAAAGAGAAAGCATATAGGTATTTTTGGGCTTTTGTGTAATTTTAAACGTATCTGAGGTGATGTGATGAAATGCCCCAATAACCTTTTGAATAATCACCATATATTGTGATCAATCTATACCTCTAATAATACAGATTACATGTGATGTGTGGTAACTTTCATATTTAACTTACATTTGGTAAAAAATAAAAATCTAATTAAGCATAAAAGATCTCAATAAATGTGAAAAGCAGAAGATTTTAGAAGAAGTTAGAATGTAATGAATGTACCTTTAATACTCGCCTTACTTATCTAGTATTTATTATTTAGCGTTCGGTCGCCAGCATCCCTATCACAAATCACAAAGGATTGCCTCTTTGTCAGCGGAGTGGACTTATCTGGTAGATTTTATGTAATACAATAAATGTCATTGGCTAGTATTGAATTTGACGTTCACATTATATTTTTTGTACTGGCCAATGACATTTCTTTGTTTACATTAAATCTACAAAATTAGTAAAGCGAGTATAGTTAGTTACTCTTAACTGCCTTTTACAATTTAGCCAATGCAAAATTTCCAATGAATTGACCAGCTACACTTGCTACTTGATACACGGTTTGGTTTATAACTTTTTCATATTTATACATAGACTAATAAATTGCTCATAACATCTTAATAACTATCTTCACAATTCTGGACTCACCACATTAATTCTTGCTCTTTAGTAATTATTCTTAGGTACTTAGATAGTGTTTCTGTTATAAAATGAATTTGTCTAACAACTAGCCTTGCTAGCTTCAGCTATTGAAATAATTAAACAAGCTATAAACAAATTTGGAGCTTATTCCTAGAAATTATACTAAATTTTCCCATTAGATAGCGTTTCTTTTTCAAACTCTTCCCTTTGTCTGTACAACTCTGTCACCAATGCCTGAATAAATGGATGTTTGAACTTCCCTTCGGTAGCAGAGAAGAATTCTTGCAATTTAGTTGGCTTCTTCTCTCGTTTCTCATATTCGAAAGCTTGAAGAATCATGTCATAGCGATCAAGGTCTTTGACAAAGTTTGCTTCAGGGGAGCTCTGGTTTTCATATTCCTGGAAAGCGAAAAATATAGTTTTAGTTAATTTCATACTTGTAATATCTAGCATTTGAAAACAAAGTATTGGATCTCTTATCACGTCTCTCTTTGGGGATAAAAGATGATTATGAATTTATTTTAAGAAAAGCACATTTATTTTAAGTACCAGCATGGCAGACTTTACACTTGAAACTTGACAATTAGAACTACTTAATTTTGATTTGAAAATATTTTTTGCAAAATTTCAGATCTATTTTGACTGGCTTAACAAATATCAATTGTACCTTGGGCAGATATATTACCTTGTATAAGTGGTACATTCTATCTCCAGCGATGCCAGTGAGTTCGGCAATTTTCTTCATAGCCTCATCTTCTCTTCTGTGCTTCTCTTCAGGTGACACTCCGCAGTGTGGTGTAAGGTCACCTACAATGCACTCGGCCAAATCATGAACTAGGGCTGAAATCACATTACATGTAATTAGTATCATTTCCCTTAGTTCTGGCTAGAAAACTTTATCATTAGGTCATTTAATGATAAACATCTTACCAACCTATACAAATATTCCATCTATATTTCTTATCATGTTGACTGCATTGATAAATATGCACTTAAAATGTGAATCTAATTATTTAGATAGTTGTAACAGGTACAGACATTTAATCATGCAGTGCAATGGATAAGATCCAAGATATGGATTGTCAATTTTTTCAATTTCCTTTGTTTCTACTAGCCTTTCATAACAAAGGGATACCTACCTACATAACAGCTTATTTAGAGTGCTGTTATTTATCTCATACAAACAATGGGATGGTATCACTTGTAGGTAAGGACCAGTGTGAGCAGGACTGTTTTTCTATCAAATATTTTAAAACAAACAATATATAAAGTAACTTACCAATCTGTAGGCACCTAAATCTGTCCAGTTTGGTCGTATTAGTTTCATCAGTCAGTAGAAAAGTCATCATACCCATTCGATACATGTGCCCTGCAATTGACTCGCACTCATCAATGTCGCAGATCACCCATCCAGTCCGCTTGACATGCTGAAACATAGTTATAGGAAATGGATGATCCGACTGAGAGCATTAGACATTAGGTCATTAGAATGGCAAAGAACCAGAAAATTACCTTCAGACGCCCGACTAGCTCCAGAAACTCTAAAATTTTTCCGTTCTCTGTTATAAGAGACATTATGATGACTTTTTTTAGGTAAGGATGTTTTACCTTTAATCTTTATATTGCGATATAATTTAATAGACAGAAAAGCAAATAAAATCAGATAATAATAAATTGGAAATTGACGCGCGCGCGATCGACTCTCTCTTGACAACTCAAATCAACCAATGTGACCATCCTGTAATTGGAAATCCTGCCATGCTTAAGATGAAAAACTGCCAAATTGTGCAACACACTTCGAATAAAATGCCGACTTTTGAAAGGGTAGTAAACGTTTAAACGAATAATTTTGAATAACAAAAATACTTATAAACTGACTTCAAAAAGGAGTAGTTTTTTCTGTTTCTTCTTCTTCTGAGATTTTTCCGTCAATAATGAATGGTTTTTGATGATATTTTGTTTTATCGGTAGGTCTTAATTCAGAGGTAAATGCTATATAAATTTTATGAAAATTAATTCAGCGCTTTTTGAAAAAAGACAACAAAATAAAAAAAGGATACGCAGATGACGTTTTGGTTTGTGGTTCCCTTCAGCATATGTTTTGATGAGGACTTTTCTTGTATAAAGACGACATTTGCATCCCAGCCGGGAAAGAAGAAATGCAGCTTGAACTTGGAGTCGGTTTTTCAAATTTTTAGCTTGGTAAAATATTTTGCCTGACAAAATTCTCTAGTGAGCGTCAAACTGAAACTACTGAATTGAAAACTAAAAATTTGAATTTTTCCAACTGGAAAACATAAAAACAAAGTTTCAGTAGATTTTCATTAATACTGTCTAGTCTATAAAAATTGAGAAGAAGTATTTTTATTATCCAAAGTGAATGGTTTAAAAGAAGTCAAAAATAAAATTTATCAAATATTGTGCAATGATAATAAAAATAAACATAATAAACTTTTTTTTTTTCAGAAAACAGAGTTCCATAGTTTTGTTACTAATATGAATTTATTAATCTTTGTTAGTGATATCTTAGAAATAAAATACAAAAGAAATAACTTATAATAAGAGCTAGGTACCGGTCACCACCTTTACCCAGTATTTCAGTATAGGTCCAATGCTTTACTAAAAAATAAATAAACTGAATAAAGATTATTATTAACATAATGTTCATTATGTTATGTTACGTATAGTTCATAATTGAATGAACTATAAACACATAAGTAATAACAAGTTACAAAGATGAGTCCCAGTCCCAGATTACAGGTAAAGTGGTTATTTTTTTCCCTTATATTATAATGTCGTGAAATGCTGCCAAAAACTGCCAGATTCATAAAACTTTAATCTGCCAGAAGTTAAATTACTGGACCAAAACTGCCAAAAAGGCAGGAAACTGCCACATATGGTCACACTGAACTCAACTCCACTGTCAATGTCAATGTCAAAATAACGCGTTTTAGTCGCGTTCAGAGATTATTACTCTTTGGGACGCGTTCATTCATGGAGCGCGCAGAACTATTTTCAGTGAAAAATGCAACAAACTCAATGTATTTCAATTAAGCTTTTACCTTTTAGTTATAAAATATAATTAGCTGATGCTCGCAACTTTATCTGCGTATTCCTAGGATTTCTCGTTTGCCGAGATAACGTTACATTCCTGCTGGTGCAGTCGGATAGAAAGTTTCCTTTATGTTAATTTAACTCATAAACTATCTCTGTGAGACTTCTCATTCAAATTCGTTCTGACGTTTTAGCGTGATTGACGCACAAACACAAAAACATCCAAACAACACTTCCATATTTTCGAAAAATTAAGAAACTAATCTAGAACCATATTAGGTACTTGTCAAGCCAAATCCGACGAGCCCAAACTCGTTCGATGGGGTTATTTCGTTTTATTAAATAAATATTAATAAATATTCGTCGCCTAGGGCGGCATATTTTCGCAGTTTCACTCCCTCCAGCTGCCGCCGCAGCGCCGCCGGCCGAGCTGAGGTCGCTGGTATGGAGCTAACGTAACCACCCATGTCGCGTCGTCTACCTTCAGTAGCACGTCACCTCTTCCGTTAGAAAGAAAGGTGCGGGTCGCATTCACGGCGGCATTGCTGTCTCCCTTGCTACCGAAACCCAGCTGTAGCGGTTGGAAGGCAGTGCTGTGGCGGATGGTGTTTCCTACCACGATGGGTCTGATGCCCCCGTCCTCCTTGATCTGGGCACACAGATTAGCTCCGTAGATCACATCTTTTATGCGTTCCTGTACCTTCCCTTCTGTACCTCTTTTTTACTTTCATATATTAGGTACCCTATTGCAAGTCTAAGTACTATGTCTTACTCGAAACTTATAACTGGGGGTTAGGATGGTACTCGGGAAGACAAGATAAATATTATTGATCGAGCGTGCGCAGCTTCTCCGTTTCAGGACTGGGCAAATTGCTTTCGTATGTCCTAATGTGTGTCCGGATGTTATCCTCTACCGGCCGAATTTCTCAACTGATTCTCGTGAATCTTCGTGAGTAGGTTCGATAATTTAATTTCGACTATTTTGCTAGTTGGGTGGCTATATAATTTTAGTGAAAAGTCAATAGGTTGGGTTTAAGACAAAAAAAGGAAAAATGCAAGTTTACAAAGTTATTGGTCGGGCTACTTTCATACTCCATGTACGTAACCAGATGTATTCATAAGTTTGTATGTGTTATTAAAAGAAAGTGTCACTCGCGATGAAAACGGCTCACAGGATCACTAGTTTAAGTAAATTGTGTCTTCCCTATCGTCCTCAAAGAGCACAGTGGGGTGTATTAGTGGGTTAAAATGCGAATAAAGTGGTTCGTAATGCGATAGGCAATGGGGAGCGACAAACACGCTAATAACATGTCTTCCCCGAGTGCAATCCTAATCTGTCACGAACTATACCTATATCACATGTAAGTATAACAATATCATCAATATCTACAACCAAGTAGCGATCACCCACTGTGTTACCGTCTCTTCTATATTTTGAACAACTGCACGCTCGCGTCGAGTCTAGTAAATGAGTACCATTCATAAAGCAATAGATAAACCTAAGCATAAATCATGGTTCTGCCTGAGGTATCGTTAAAAAGGGCTAGAACTAGAGTCTAGTCTAACATTCCAATCGGTCACTTGTTGGATCTCACACACCAAATAGCGACATTCGCACTATCACCATGCAATGATTCACTGGCATTCGGAAAGGTGCCAGCTCAATTAATATGATCGATGGTAGACCCGACACGGGCCGTCCCGTGAATCCTAATGTCTAGGAAACCGCTATGCAGATTCAAATCGAATCCATACTGAGCACTCAGTGAAATTCCGGCGGTCCTTGCTACTGGTTCAAGTAAAGACACCAACAATGTTTTGAATATGCCGTTCAACAATATGGGTTTGTGGGATACAAAGTTCTGTGAAGTAACGACTTGGCTACGGTTTATTGTTGAATTTTGGTCTACAGTATTGGTGTTTCTAAACTAAAGTTATGTTTGTGTTATTGTTATATCTCTCAACAGGTTTGTGCTGAATTGCTTAATAACCTAAATCAATACGAGGCCTTCAATAACTGACTGGAATTCATATTAAACCGCGAAACCGTTTCAAAGGGTTCAATAGGAATTTGAACGCTTACACTTGCTAGTTTTCCCAATGATTGATCAGATAACGACGCCCACAGTGCTAAATTAAGCTGCTGCGATACCATCTCTCTATTTCGCCCTTTAAAGGTTGGTCTGGGTCATTCGGTTAACATATTCTGTACATATGAATAGAATTGTAATCATTAGAAATTGTCTTTGAAGAAAATTGATTTCCAGACTAGTAGAATCAAGTTAGATGGCAATTAAACAACATTGGCAATCGGTATCAATTACATTTTTTAGGGTTCCATACCCAAAGGGTGCCAAACGGGCCCTATTTCTAAGCCTCTGCTGTCCATCTGTCCGTCCGTCAGGATTAACCGAAATATGCAGAGAGCTGAAATTTACATAGAGGGCGAGACCATGTTGTTTGGTATTGTTTTGTTTTGCTCCCTCAGATAGAAATAGTTATTTGTGCAACAAGAGAGTTAAGTTGATGTTTACATTTTTACTGCGAGTGCTTGTTTGAGTCCCGAGTGAGAGAAGGATTCTATATTTGAATCACAAGCGTAGCGAGCGAGAGATGCAAATAACTTTGGTCTCGTGTTACAAATGCAACTTTTAATCTCAGCAATGAGAAAATACCAAATAACAGAATAAAAAAATAACAGAATTAAAAAAACATTTATTGTAATTTTTCCTAAACTTCGACTAATTTTACACTACGGAATATTTCTCTAATTGTTATTTATCAATTTGAATGTTTAGGAGATATATAAAATATGCTCGATTATTCAGATATATGAAATGTATATTTTGAATATTACGCTTAATCTACATTGAAATTATGTTAGTAATGATATTCTGATAATTACGAATGTAATTATTACTCTAGTGACGTGTAAACTATGTTTATTAATAAACAATTCAATTCAATTCAATTATTTGGAATTTAATATCACAGGTACTGTAATCGAGTTAAAAATCGATCTGTGACATTGGTGAAATCGCAAACAGCCAAAGAACATCTAATTATAACTCGATGGCTGTTTGCGATTTCACCTATGTCCGCGGCATTCAAAATTAAAAAGCTACTTTGTCACACTCAGTGAGCAAAATGCAACTTTGCACACAAATAATTTAAATTTCGAATTTGAGCCGAGCACTCATTTTCTCAGCCCTGTTGAGAAAACTGGCCGCGTCGATAAATAATAAGAGAAAAACCACATTCAAATATCGAACTCTATGCCGGCCTTCACAATCTTAAACTATACAAAAATTCCAAATACTTTCTTTGCGATATTCCTATATATAATACAAAACTACGCTATTCTGCTCGTCTAATCATTGACAGAGAACGCACTGCCTAAGCCTAAGCGTGGACCTGCATAGAGTCAATATATAAACTTTGTCCTTACACAATTTCCCTCCATGTGGCATAGGCTCGGACGTGGAATGTCCCGTCCCACGTCCACGCCTATGCCACATGGAGGGAAAGTACCTTATACAACAATATATGTTTTCTTTCAATAAAATGCTCTAGCTACAAAGCTAGAGAATTTTATTGAAAGAATACTTCATTCACGTTTAACTCTTAATCAAACATGTTTAGGAAAACGAAAAGCCTTTTCACGGACTTTGCCGTGTTTTTTTAAGAACTGACTGATTTAAATTAGGACTATTACTAGATATTTTTTTGACGATCTTCCTTTTATTTATATTTCTTAGACTTATATGATCCTCAAAAGCCTTTTGATCGGTAATGTAAATTGCAAATATATTTTCTCCACATTTGACTGTACGATTCCCGCTAAATATTTGAATATAGTGCAAATAGTTTTTAACAACAAAATGAAGTCTTATATTATAACATACTTAATATAATAATTTAGCGTCACTGCTTTTCCCATACTGGGAATAGCAGAGGCACAGTTCTGCCCGAGTTTGGCCATTTACTCAATACTCCATTTTGCGTGACAGGGGGCTAGCCCATCACCGCGCAGCTATGAAAATTTAAGTATTCCTAACGTGTCTTGAAGTCTAATGGCATTCATAGCCGTGGTAGACCGTGGGGGGAAAAAAGAAACACGACATTTAAAGTTAAAGAAGAAACGTGTTTCTTACCATGTTTTCGGAGATGCTGTAATTAACTAACTCAAACTCAAACTCAAAGACTTTATTGCAAATTGGCAAAAATGCAATTTTACAAGTCAAACACTTACTTAAGTCTCATATTCATGGATACAATAAAATATATATCACATATGTTGGTACATGACTGATTAAGGTTTGAGTTTGAAAAAGGAAATCTTCCTTTCAAGTGGTGATTTATGACTGAATCTCGCACAAGAAAAGGAGACTCCATAAACTCTACTAGTTCTTCGAAAATATGCCCGTCAGAGAAGGTACTACCAAGAAACTCTACGGGGATGTAATTTTTAAAATTTTCGTATTTTTTTTTGTTGTTGCACAATAACAAAAAAAAATGAATAAGTAGAAAGTGTTTTAAGAAAATTGTTTTGTTTTATTATTTTTAGTGGGTTTTCTTCTACGATCGTACGGAATCCTTCGGGTGCGAGTCCGACCCGAACTTGACCAATTTTTATTTTATTTAATGGCTGTGTAAAAACTTCATTATTATGCCATGGTCACGGGTTTAACATATATGTCTCTCACAGCTCGGGAGGGTCACAGCTTCCACTTTCTAGATTTTTGTCGGGTTGTACGCAGCAAAGCGGTTGGATGTCGATTAAGGGGGGCCAATACACGACTTCGAGTATATTCCTAGAGGTTTCTTCATATCACATCAATGCAGTTAATACCTACCTACCTATTTTCTTCTCTATCTCCCACTGCGGAAATCTATGTGCTATGGCTGGCACGTAAATGTAGCTTACCTAGTTGAGATTCCTTGCTACGGAATGCCAGCAATGCAAATGCAATGCTGGAATTCATGTTTGTTTAAATGATACTTAATTATCTGGAGGCACGGCAGTGCCCCCGGCAAGACGAGCAAGCGAAGCGCAGGGGCACTACCTACCTTTTTTCGATGCGCTTCGTCAATTTTTTGAGCTTGGGTTTGGATTTTAGTAGTTGAACAAAATTCTCGGGATATGTCGGCATTGGCCTTAATATAGTATAAAGAAAGTTTCAATAGCCTATCTCTTATACTTTAGATTGTGTTGATATCTAAACTACCCCGATTTCGTCACTGACTTAATGATGATCATCAAAATTCTTAGGGTACTTCCTCAAGTCCTAGAAAGTTGAAATTTGGTATATTAGCTAGTATTAGTACACAAACAATAAAACAATCTAAACTTGTAAGTTTCACCCCCCAACCCCTTAAACTAGGGGATGGAATATTGTATGAGACTTCCGCAAATTTTTTTGCGTATAATAAATGTACTCATTGTTAAAAATAATGAAACACATATTTCAGGATTTTAAGTAAATCACCTTTTAAATTAGGGGATGGAAGTTTGTATCCGTTTTTCGAAACACAGAATTTCATGGTAGAGATCTGAAAATTATTCAAGTAAACAGATTTCTTATTATAGTATAATACAAATAAGAAAATACATGTTTCAGGTTTTATAAAAAACATCCCTCAACCCCTTAAAGTAGGGGATAGGGCTCTTGTCGGGTTTCGGAATTACATAATAATGCGAATAATATTACAACACTTTGCACTTCATTAATTAGTATACAAATAACAAAAAAAAATATGGAATTTTTACCCGCTACCCTTAAATTAGGGGATGAAAGTTTGTTCGAGACTTTCGTAAATTTTGATGAAAGAGGTTTGAAAATTGATAAAGGGACTCCTTGCTATAAATAATTAAACATCAATTTCAGGATTTTTAGTCCAAAACGCCTAACGAATATCGGGCTAAGAATATTGTCAAATCACGAGTGCGGTGCATAAGAGGCCAGTGATACATTGTTGGGTATCCCATTGTATGTCACTGATCCCTAGACGACAATTAGGTGGCTAGATGTCAACTTGAACTGCAAACGAAGAGTCAAGTCTAAATGACAATGCTGATTCTCGATTCCACAAACATATATTTTGACTAAGGTGTAAAGTTTGTAAAGTTAGGGCTTGTAGAGTAAGGGCTTGTAGAGTTAGAAGCTTGGTTCTCCATGAGATCTGATAACTTTTTGACAGTGCAAGCCATATGGTGTCGTCTTGGCAACATTTTACATGAAAATGTTTTGGAGGGATCCTATTTCGACGAAGAAATGTAGAAATATCGGGGAGCATTTATAACTTAGTTACTTAGCATGGATATTTATAACGAATTGGATAACATCATGAGGGAACACTCTCATCTCCATCACTTCCAGATTGCTGTTCAAGTCATCCAAAATATATTTAAAAATTCGCATTAAGTTTGTTGTTTGCTGTTTTATTTTAACCGGAGAGTCTGTTTGCTTTTTGCGCTTTCTAGTGTACAGCAGTCAGGCTTTTTAGTTTTTTTTTATTACATCATGCATTTGATTATAATATTTAGTTTTTTTTTTCTGTAGAGTGTCACCTTTTTTAAAAATTTATTTAATGTACATTTAAATGACCAATTAAATAAAGATAAAAAATTCCATCACCAACGATAGGCTAGCACCCTGTCGCGCAAAATGGACTATCGAACAACCTGGCTTAACGTGACAACCACTGTGCCCCTGCCACGCCGTAAAGATAAATGATGTGATGTTCCCTTTTTCTTCTTGACAACCTCTGTGGCGCCCCGGCTGGGGATAAAGAAAAAAAAACCGCAGGTCTAGGATGTTTGTAACGTCGCTGTTTCTGTCTCCCACGACATAGGGTATCCTAGCAAGAGGCCAGAAGCAATGTATGTGCCTGTATGTAAATCTTTATGTTGTTGTTTGTATTATTAATGTTGCCCCCCAGCATCAGTATGCGGTATCAAGTGGGACGCGCCGCCGCCCTACGACCCCGTATGGCTCGCTAGCGTACAGATGCACCAGCCAGTCCCTTCGGTTAATGAGACCCGTCTCTGGGGCTGGGTTTACGAGACCGATGTTGAGTTCCGCCTGTTTACAAGGTAACCAATTTTTTATGACTCTTTACAAGGTAATATTCTTTTTATGAGAGGTCTGATTTCAGGGCCAGAGGACTTTCCTGGAACGCCAGTGGTCGGAAAGGGTTGTCTTTTTTAAACCGTATTTATTTAGTTCTACTTGGTGTAATTCTGTTATACATGTCACAAATGATCGTTTAATGAAAATTCTAATTCAACCAAAGTTGGCGTTTCATGAAATTATCAATTATATGATATGGCCACGACATAAACATTGGCATAGTAGAGGTTAAACTTGCTTACCTTCCAATAAAGTAAGATAATACAAATACTCTATGAGTAATAAAATAACAAACTCTATGTAACGTGTCAGAATTAGTAAAGAGTGGCCCTCTTAACTAGTTCTGACACACGCACTCTACTCGGGCATATTAAAAAGTTATGCCCTTTGACTAAAACGGTTTATCGAAAGCTGTGGATTGATAGCGAATGAAAGTAGCGAACTAAAAGTCGAAGATGTTGCAGTCCAAGCTATTTCATACCAGACAACAAGATCATCACACGAGCTGGATGAGCTTGACATCTTACTTCGTTACCTACTGTTGGATAGCATCCTACTTTGTGTTGTATCGTAAAATATATATATTAAAACCGTACGAGATGGAACGGTGAGAATTACGTTCTGTAAAACAATAAAGTAACATGATGGTCTCTGAAAAGCAGGCTACAAAATGCTTTATCTATTCATATCATAAATGCTCTGAAATCGACTTAGAAACCAAAGGGCAATGACCTGCATTATGACACATCGATGCGGATATGGCAATTTACAGACAAATCGATGCGTTAAAGCAACAAAATGTTGCCTGTGATCGTCGAATCGTCAAAATTTACATTTGTGTTGACGTCTGTACATTGCCACCAACTAACTTCAGGTCGCTAAAACGCGAAACTAATGCCCTCCCAGTATGAAATGACATTAGTGTGACATAGAACCGATTTTAGAGCACTAATGATAAGCGTGTAGATAAAGTAGTGTGTGCAACTGTCGTTTAATAAGGGGCCTTAAATCACGAGTGTGTTTTTATGGGACGAGCGAAGCGTTGTAAAGTTGCATAAACTACTATTAGGACGCGAGGGTAACGGTCGCAAAATCTAAATCGTCTTTTGAGGCCTGGATCAAAGCTTTCATCTTCCAATCTCTTAAATCTGCCAAGATTCAGTTGTTTAATGTTATTTTGTTCTGTTCAATTACGAAAAATAATCGTCTAATCTACCAATTTCAACGAAAATTTTGCAATTGATTAAAGTCCCGTCTTTTGTCTTTTAAGAAACGTATTAAAGAGCACCACCTCTCTCTTTCATAAAAGTTAATGTATGTATTTATATGTAAAGTGTATGTAGTATATTTCGGTACTTATTTAGTAGTTATTTGTCTCTATTTTATAAGTATTTAATTTATTCCTCGGCATTTTATTTAAACTACTTACTGTGCACTGCCTACCTACCTTTTATAATATTTCCTTTAATGTCTTGGTTTGCTGGAAGAAATCTCTTTTTAGAGAAAAGCTCGCCTTTGTAGATACATTTTCTTTTAATGTAACTTGTAAATATTTATGTGCAATAAAGAATTATGAATTATTATAAGTCTGTCTTTATGCCTCATAGATATTGCGCTGACAGCTCACTTGATGTGTATTTTGATTGAACGAGACATTTATCAAAATTGTTTATTAAATAACCGGTTACACCCTGTGCATTATTTGTTTTAATAATGCTGCCAGCTTTTCAGATTGCAACAGTAAGGCTTTGTTCACATTACGGCCGATAGTCAGCAGCCGACTGTCTCGCTTCCATATAAACACAAATCACTAGTTAGCGGCGGCCTTTACCTACTAGAGAAACATGACATTCGGCGCTCAATGCCAGTCGCAGTGAGAACAAAACCTAACGCAGAGAAATTTCATCGCTGCTTCAAGACTAAGAGATATTTATCATTAGATAACCGTGTACAAAATAATTAATTTGCAGGCGTAATCCAGACAACTATCAAATTCTACACGCCAACGATTCGCAGTCTCTACTTACCTCTAATTTTAACTTCAACAATAAGGTCAAGGTTCTAACCCATGGGTGGCTCAACCATGGGTTTAGTCCAATGCCGGAATCCATAAAGGAAGGTTAGTAATTACCTTCTTTTTAAATATTTCCATTTTATCGTTTCGTCCGTTTTTCAAACGTCTTCAAAAAGGAGGAGGTTCTCAATTCCAGTGATTATTCTGTCAATTATGAATCGATTTTGATGATTCTTGTTTTCATTGGTAGGTCATAGTTCAGAGGTGGTCCCATATAAATTGTATCAAAATTGATTTAGAGCTTTTTGGAAAATCAACAAAACTAAAAATGTATACACATGACGTTCTGTTTTGCAGAAAAAGTTTTGATGAGGACTTTTCATGTACACAGACTTCATTCGTATCCCGAACGGGGAGGAAGAAATAAGACTTGAAGTCCGTTTTTTTTATCTTGGTGAATATGTGAAATGGTGCTCAATGCTAGTAGGTATATATTTATGGCGAAAGTACAATCGCCGGTGCAGCTCGATACAGCAATTTTGACTAAACTTATCATCTAAACGGGACCTATTCATACATCTTTGTTTCAGCCTACCTCAACGTCAGTGACCTCAACATCATCGTGGTCGACTGGGGTGTAGCTGCCAACGTGAATTACATCCTGGCCAGTTACAACGTAGCCATGGTTGGCGAACACCTCACTCATTTCCTGAACTTCCTCATAACGGAAGGGGTGTCCATGGATGATGTGCACTTGATAGGGCATAGCCTCGGCGCGCATGTGGTCGGGATAGCCGGCGCGTATGTGAAGGAGGGGCCTATTGATACTATTACAGGTACATATATATGTCACCGTAAGATTGTCCAAACAGTTAACTATCGGCAAATGAATGTGGCCAACGAAAATTTCTGTGAATGCAGATAAATTTATAAAATATATAGAACATTTCTGTTTTTTTTTTAGTTTTTCGATATCTTAAAAATTGACGGAGTTATTTAAAGCTCAAATTTCAACTCCCCGCGAAACGATTTTGTCAACTGAGCGTAGCATGTAGGATCAGCGATGACGCCACTTTACCTGTCAGGTGATCGGATCGGTCGGGCTCATTCGGCTCAAGCGCGCCATACTGTAAAGAACTCCCCACATTACTCACGAATAAAGACTAAAATGACCAATAAATACGGCATTGTGAAACTCGAGTGTGAAAACACCACGTAAGTATATTTTTTTGTATGCCATTAAGCCCAAAAAAATAGAAAAAAGTGGATGAGCGCCGTAAGGCGAGCAGATCCTATTGGAAATAAAAGTACTGCTTACTGTTGTGAAGATTATTTTGACGTATCTAAGTTTTACCCCCATTTTTAGATGTTATACTTGTATATATACCTATTATTATGTACCTACGTCTTTTAATTCGTTGTTAGAAGATGAATTTGTATCAATAAGTCTATCGTATATATATAAAGAATCAAATGACCGAATACTTACCTAGTCTTCAGTATGAACTTGGCTCTTTAAATAAATTTCACCTTATATATATATTACCTTCATTAAAACATATTCAAAGATAATACTGTATCCTAGTCCTCATTCCATCCAAGTACTGAAACTCAGGAACCAGATATAGTAAGGCAGTGTTTGGACTCAATGTGGTTTCGCAAACTTGGTGTTATGAGCTGGTGATGGAATGAGGACTTGGATGAGTACGGGAACTCAGGAGCCAGAAATAGTGAGGCCGTCGTTTTTGGACTCAATTAGTTAAGAATGATGAGCTGGTTTTGCTCATGGCACCAATTTCGCAAAAACAGCTCATCATCCTAAACAAATATAGACCAAACACGACTGCCTGACTATTCCTGGTTCCTGAGTTTCAGTACTGTATACTGTTCATTTTTGACAAAATAAAACTAATATTAGATAAAAAAAATATTACTGTTTATCTAGGACTGACAAATGGATAGACCATACCGACATACCAGGGGGTGAAGATCAATAAATGCTTTTACTTACTTTTATTATTTTATCCCACGCAATTCAGTACCCATCTAGTCACAATTTTTCGAAAAATACTGGGCAACCATAATAACGTTCACTTTAGGTAAGTTGTCAGATCGGCCTTAGACAAATCCCTCATTCATTAGAAAACTATATGATTATATACTATAATAAACACACGAAATTTTTTATATTTATAAAAGTTCAATAGCATACACTGGTGTAAGAAGATAATAAGAATAATAAATCACTTTTTGCGACTGCGAGGTCGAGCGACCGCCCGAACTCAGACTGACTGCGAGTCTTAGAGTGATCTCATCATAAACCAGACCGACAGGGTTTGGAATTTACGTTTCTTTGGATCTTACTTGTCAACCTAACACGAAGACTAGAGGGGGCTTCACTGGGCTCGCCCTCTCTTGTATTCCCCTAAGCCACCGTAGTATTTGCCCTGGTATTTCGTTTGCAATTCAAGTTTAAACCAGTTCACAATTTAACGGTTTTATTATAAACTAACGTGTCATATCGTAAAGCAGTACGGTACAGTTAACATTTTATCTATAGTTTGTAAACTAACGAGAAAAAAAATGTTAGATTATAAACTAACGCGTCATAAGTAAGTAACGCGTAAGAAATACGGTACCTACTGTTAAAAATTTATCGATAGTTTGTAAACTAACGAGAAAAAAACCTTAATTTGTCGGTTTTCACAATCTTACGGTGACATTTATACTGTATCAGCTACGGCCGTAACTTGTTGAGATCCATCACCTAGCCCTAGAATCTCTACCCATTCCATGATCTATCTATATCCTTTTCATTTCCTCAATCAAGGAAATAAAGATACCCACTTACGTTTGAATACATAGGTGTTTTTACCTATACCTTTATGTTTGTATATACCTGTATGTGTGGGGCATGTTGTCGACTAAGTCACTATACTCTCTTCTTGGTTATCGCTGTGAACTTCAGCCATTTCTGCTTGCTCTGCCCCGCTATCATATCATAAATCCATTCTTTGATTTGGACGCCCGCAACCCTGTAACCACAATAAAAGCGGAGGGATTGATGTACGAGTGGTGTAAATGTATGCGTGTTCTTAGTTTTCGGCGACACTGGTTCCGATACAAGCTTAGCGCCAAGGGCCTATCTCTCGATATCTGTGCCTGTAACCTTTCTAGAGGTATCAGAAATTCGTCCTTTACCTTCCCAGGCCTAGACCCAGCCTTACCGCTCTTCACGCTGTACAACAAAGATGCGAGGCTGGATAAGCATGACGCTCGCCACGTTGAGGTCATTCACACCTGCGGTGGATACCTCGGGTTCTCTTCTCCGTTGGGGCATATCGACTTCTACCCGAATGGCGGGACGAGGCAGCCGGGCTGTCGGTTTGATTACCGAGGTGGGTATTTTGTTTTTTTTTAGCTTTTAGAATGTTGAGTGTTGTCATCCATACGTGGTTTGAAGCTTGTGCAAGATTCCTTAGTCAGAAAAACATGTCATGAAGGATCCCAGCACCTTTATATCCTCACTGTGAAACCGGTGTCGAGAAATGTTTAGTGGCTTCGCAGCGGGTTAATATGTGAGGTTGAAAGGAATTTCTACGCTGAAATCCCATGTATCACACGTTCTTTAATCCAATTGCGCTATGTTGGATTACATAGTTGGATTAGTGATGATTTAACGCAGCTCGGTAAATATGTCCTCCCTGCCAAATTGAACTAAACTTCGAAACTACTCACAGTCTCATCAAGAGCTCTCTGTAATGCCATCATTGCATATTGCTCACTATTTTCTCTGCATTATGAATATGCTTATGCATAACTACTTATTTTCCGTCACAGGTCTCTGCGCCCACAACCGGGCACACATGTTCTTTGCCGAGTCGATAACATCGGGGATACCCTTCACAGCAGTTAGATGTGAGGACTACGATGAATTGTATTACAACGGCTCCTGTGAGGGAACCGGGGAGACGCTGCCTATGGGAGGCTTCGACATACATTACGGGTAAAATTAGACACATAATCAGAGGCGTCAAAACTAACTAACGAGCTAAACTGATAGCTTGAAATTCGGTAACAACATAACTGGTTGACTTAGAGGACTATTTAAAAATATATATTATGAGTTTAGTTATGTAGTTAAGTTGAGACGCCTCTAGAATTGTTACTGAAATATTCTACTGAAACCACTGCTTAGTAAATTCCTCTTCTTCATAAGCCATTTGTAGGCGCATGCGCGTATCTCATTCACTGGTGCCCATTCTCCCAACATGCGGGACGATCTTGTTAGATTCCGTGTGAAGGGTTTTATGAATTTCCTCATAACCATGAAGTACCTTTTGCTCTTTTGTTTAAGTTGATATTAAGCTATAAATCGATCGATGCAAGAACTGCACTTGGGAAATCGCTTGATGCAATTTCGTTTTCTCTGATAATAAGGAGTTTAGGTCTCTATAGTCTGTACTCATGGTTTAATTAATTTTACAAAATCCCAATTTCGCTGAGAAAATACTTTTAACACAATTCTACGAACTTAAGAGAGTTCCGTATAATAAGGTGTCTCTGCTACGTTTACGAATAAATTATTTTAATTTCCCTTGCCTTTATATCGTTCAAGTAACAAAAAGCTTATAACTGCTAAATGTAGATAATTAGATTAGATTTACGTAAGATATTTCTCATCGTTTCTTTTCAGAAAAGATGGGATTTACTACCTGAAGACCAACGCACAATCGCCCTACGTTTGTCAGAATGATCCGGAAATCCACAGATATTCCAATATAAAAAATAACAGTATAGAAAATGTAACAATTTAAGATTTTTTGAAATCTGTGTATTGGTTACGGCTGCCGAACGTATATACTCAGACGAGAGCACATGGTACCCGGGAGCACAGCATGTTGGATAGAGAATAGCTAAGAATTTAATAATTGAATGTTTTCCCTAACGTGATCACGGAACAATTTTTTTCCGTTTTATCTGAACCTATATACACCCATATATATACCCATGTTATTATTTATTTATCATTTAGCTGTGTAAGTTTAAATGATGTTTAAAATTGAATCTAGAACACCGAAGTCTGTTATTTAATTTGAGCACGTAACTGAATTGGTGTGTTTAATATACGATAAAATGAGTTTTATGTGTTGTATCGTAAGTGAGTGTGTTACATTACCAGCACGCAGTGAGCGGCCATGCTGATCAACAGTCACATAAGTTGATAGCAGCATGCGATCACTATTCGGGAAGTTATAACAATGAGTTAGATGATTTATTAACCCATGGTAACGGCTGAATGCACAAAGCTATAAAATCAGCGACATTTTCAATTTGCCGCTGAATAATTAACTTTGAGGCTAAGATTGATAATACATATTTTATGATGGGTTTATTATTTCCCCTTATCTAACGAAAGAACATAAACCTTAATGGGTTTATTATTTCCCTTTATCCATTGATAGAACATAAAACTTACATATTTGTAATATGTACACATTCTACAAAATTGTTAAGTTGTAGACAAAGTGACGTTCAACAATAATTACAAATTGTATTAATCACAAAATTTGTGATCTTTTTAAAACATGTGTTAGCATAGAGGTTTAGTGGCACACACTTAGGTATATTACAAATCTGTCACTGTTAATCTGTAGAAAGAATCTAATACAATTACAATTGTGTAAGTTTTGTCTTATAGACATTATTTAAACAATACAAAACGCATCTCCGCTTTATTAGAACCGAGATTCCTGGCAACCAAGCGTACGAGTTAACTCTACTAGTTTTTAGTAGCAATGCAACCCCATTTCGTAATAGTGTCTGCAGTTACAAGTATAGCAAATCTACTATATTTTTCCTTGAATTTCATCTAGAAGGAGTTGTAGGGAATCGGCCTGGAATTGGTACTTCGAAACCACCGCAGAAACACGGTAGCAGAAGCAGGACCTGTATTCGGCCAAGTGAGTGCTTTCAAGAATCGCTAACATCCCGCGGCTTGCGCTCTTTGCATCGCCAATGCATCATGGCCAGTTTACGTCTGAGAATAACACGAAATTTAGTATTCCTAGGGGAGTTGTTGCCTTAGACACCGCTGGAATATTAACCGAGGTGAAACTGAAATAATGCGAAACGAACTGCAGGCACGGAGGGGGCTTCGAACAGCTCGTCTGCACTTGCATCGAATGCTCTGAAATTTTGGCATCGTCTCCGCAGCAACGGCAGTGTTTATTGCGTTTAGCTCTCGTAAATGCAGGTATGTGGTGGAAAGTAAATATTGTGTTATGGTAACGATGCGCATATTACGTGGTGGTTTTTAAATACCAAGAAATATTGCTGCCTTATCTAACTTTATGTATTGGCTGCCTCATCAAGAAGCACATCAAACTTTATGTCGTGCGGTTTGATTTTGTTATATCAAATTAAATAAATATAGCTGTGCATCAGGCATAGGATTCAAACAAACATGAGACTAGTTTTCACCACATCATTGATATTCTTACTTTTAGCCCGGCCCTAATTTCTGTACACGATCGTTCTAAATCAACGTAGGTAGCTACCCTCGTATTCACTAAATCAAATCCTCATCACCTACAAGAGCTAAGAGCTAAACTTCAGACTAAGGAAAGGAGCAGTGCTAAACGTTTACTTCTATTTTTGGAAAATGATCATTACTAATATCAGCAAACATCAGAAATGAAGCATTATGTACCTTCCAGTGACAGTTTTCTAAATTCATTCGGCCCAATTTGCTATAGAAATTATGTGAACGGGCACATACATATTATGAACATGAATGTACTTTGTCTCTGCGAACCATTCAATTCTTCTCGCTGCCCTCGCTATTTGCACCTAATAGATAATGTCGCCTGCATGTTATTCAATCTATTCACTGGAGCTACAGTCGTTTTACAGAAACAAGTATCAGGTCCATTAAATAAATTGCACGCTCCTTTTGAAGGGGATCCCGGTACATACCACAAAGAGCATGTGCGGTGCTCCCCGCTGCGTCTTGTCGGATGTGTGCAAACTGCTCTACGAGATTCAAACTGGAGTCGATCACGAATATTTGACGAACTAAAAAGCACGCTAGTGATAAAATGAAATGAAATGATATTTGTGATTTTGTTCATAATACGGTATTTATATATACGGACAAGGTAGTCCAAAAACATCTAGAAACGTGTCTCAAGCTGAACCTATTTCAACAAAAATGTTTGACAATATCAGAAATGTATATTTCCCGCAGTTGTATTTTATAAATGATATTTTGTGTTAAAAAGACAGCATTAGACTATGACGTCACCTGCAAGTATTTCATAGAACTCGTGAACAGAAATACAGTATTGACAGTTCCTAAAAGTATCTATTTTGACTAGCAGTCAGCGTATTTGAGGCGTTATTATTCGTGGTTGGGATCCCAATAGAGTTAGATAATCCCCGAGGTAGAGACTACCACGTTGGACGTACGAAAGCCAACCCGACACTTTAGGATGGCCTTTGACACAGCTTCATTATCTCAACCACAATATAGAAATAGCAGCTGAGCGTGGTACGGTTAGTGTGATATTTGTTAGAAAACAGGCCTGTTTAAAAATGTCCGGATATTGTCCGGTACTTAGGTATCCGGTTCGGACGAACCCATCGTGTCAGCGGCGTGAATGTATGAAGACGCCAGCCGTAGCGACATTTCGATATTGCGACGGCAAAATTGTATTGCAATTTGTAGATGGAGGTGCTATGCAAGTGACAGTTCACGTGTTGGGTTATTGATTATTATACAAAAAAAAACATTACCCACACAAGGTCTGGTTGGAAATTGTGATACACGTCTTGGGTCCCTGTTTTAACGGCACCAGATAACTTGTTTCGTTATGCAAAAACCTTCATGGCTCGACTCGACGGTTCCACCATCTGTCCGTCATCTCTTTGAGATGAAGCCAAGGAAACTTTTCTGGCGTCCTACCTACATCGGTTTGTGTGGTGTTATCGTATGAATATTGGATAACTAATAAAAACTTTTAAAAGTTTTAACCCCTCTGCCCCTCTGCTGCTCCTGGGATGGTGTCGGCAACATCTCGACGAGAACCATTATTTTCTGTAATCGTAGAAGTAAGTATAAGGAGACAAAAATAATTTAAAAAACCGGCCAAGTGCGAGTCGGACTCACGCACGAAGGGTTCCGTGCCATTATCTATAAAAACGGCAAAAAAATCACGTTTGTTGTATGGGATATTATACACATAATTTTATCTTAATTAAAAAAATCACGTTTGTTGTATGGGAGCCCCCTTTAAATATTTTTTTTATTTTAATTGAATGATTTATTTTTAAAGTGAATATAAATATTCTGTGAATATTTCAAGCGTCTACCTGTTGCCGTTATCAATATCGAGCAAGAACGAGCAAAAAATCACGTTTGTTGTAGGGGAGCCCCCTTGAATATAGCGGCAAGAGAAATACATCATCTGTGAAAATTTCAACTGTCCAACTATCACGGTTTATAAGATACAGCCTGGTGACAGACGGACAGACAGACAGACAGACGGACTGTGGAGGCTTAGTAATTGGGTCCCGTTTGGCACCCTTCGGGTACGGAACCCTAAAAAAGCTATCTGGGATGATATCGGCAACATCTCAACGAGAACAATAATTTTCTGTACTCGTAGAAGTATAAGGAGACAATAATAATAATAAAAACCGGCCAAGTGCGATTGGGACTCGCACACGAAGTGTTCCGTACCAACGTTTAATAGTAGGGATGGTGTGGAGTGAATAGTTTGGATTTTACATGCCAATGTTGTTTACAAAGTTATTGGTGCGGCTACTTTTACACTCCATGTACGTAACCAGGTGTATTCATAAGTTTGTATGTGGTATTGAAATAATTGTTTTATGGGAGCCCTCTTAAATATTTATTTTATTCTGTATTTTAGTATTTGTTGTTATAGTGGCAACATAAATACATCATCTGTGAACATTTCAACTGGTCCCGTTTTTACCATTTGGTTACGGAACCCTAAGAGCTATCGATATGGATGTTTATGTTATATCTACTTATTGAAAGCTCTAGAATTCTTATCACTCGCATGGCTTGGCCAGGAATGTAATATTTTCATTAATTGTTAGGGTATTATGAGCCTATAAGGTTCCACTGTTGGGCAAAGGCCTCTCTCCCACACTAATCAACTTTATAACAAGAATAGTATGAGAACATTTTCCATGTACTTGCTACTGTGCACATCTGTCAGTTCCGGGAGAAACTCTCCTCCTCCAAGTGAAACCAAACAAAAACTCGAGAAAACTCCACGTTCGCTCGAATGTTAAAACCTCTGCTTTGTGCTTCTAACTACGAAGCATGTTGGATAAACATCTTCAACTATGTGGTTGATTTTGAAGATGTAAGGTAAATAACAGTTGTTACATCTATCTATTTGTCTGTGTGGTTGGTCGTCTATGTTATTTTCTTTGATTCTATGCTTTAAGATATTATTACGAGATTAAGAGTACAACCTTACTTCTACATAGGACATTCTCATAATACCTCTAGAACACGAGATTTGAAAGAAAAAAGCATCAATATAGTTGAGCAAATATCTACATGGTATATGTTTGTATAATGTGGCAAATGACAGTATTTTAACTTAAACTAATGTTAAAAATGTCAGACGAATAGATGGTAATTAGAATAGCCTGGAACGAGGGTTTTGCATAGACTATGGCGCAGTTGTCAGCAAAATTAAATACTTGCTCTACAACTCTATACTCAACTCACGAAATCACGAAGCTTCATGGCTTATTTTAATTCTCAGTTGAACTTGGGGATGAAGTTATGTTAAATCATATGAAATTATTCAAATTATACCCATTCTCTTGTGTGATGGGTGTAACATGGCAACGCGTTTACATTAAAGCCCCGACCGGGAACCACCGTTTGCTAAACTCTTGAACATGTTAAAGCCACTAACTTTATATTGCCTTCTCTTGGGATAATTACGTGCGGTTGCTCTGTAAGATAGACTATTTTTGATGCCGAACCCGGGTGCGGTTTTGGTTCTTGTTTACTCGAGGGATGTTAAACTCTCATATTTAAGGCAGACTCGAGGCCGCTTGAAAATGTACCGTCTATGAGCCTAAATGGTTGCTTTTTAAATCGGGTAACCGAATTCAAATATCTGGGACACATAGTGGACGAAAGGTTGAGAGATGAGCCTGACATAGAAAGGGAGCGTAGGGCGTTGACAGTTAGAAGTAATATGCTGGCTCGCAGATTTGCTCGGTGTTCAGAACAAGTAAAGATAACTCTTTTTAAAGCTTACTGTCAATCTTTTTATACCAGCAGTCTGTGGGTCAGATATACGCTGAAAGCTTTCAGCGCCCTGCGCGTCCAGTATAATAACGGCTTTAGGAGGTTGTTGGCGTTGCCACGTTTCTGCAGTGCATCGGCAATGTTTGGCGAAGCGCGCACAGACGGTTTTCACGCTATAATGCGGAAAAGGGCTGCTTCACTACTAGGTAGAATGCGTGGCAGCAAAAACAAAATCCTGAATGCTTTCTCGGAGAGGTGGGACAGCCCGTTCACCCTCCACTGGATAAAAATGTTAATTTGATTTTAATTGATAATTTGACATTTTATAATTTGACATTTTGTTTTGATTTAGTTTTATTTATTTTGTAGATATTGTAATAATGGACTATTTATTAATTGTTAATGTAATATTTATTTATTTATTATAATTTTGTTGCTGTACAACTAATTTAATTTGATTTTTAATTGATAATTTGAATTTAATTTGAAATTTTATAATTTGACATTTTGTTTTGATTTAGTGTTATTTATTTTGTAGATATTGTAATAATGGACTATTTATTCATTGTTAATGTAATATTTATTTATTTACTATAATTTTGTTGCTGTACAACTATGGATCTCTTGTGTCTGATATGAAATAAATAATAATAATAATAATAAACGGAAAAATTCGGCATAGAACTTTTACACATCTGCTTTTGCAAGTATTTGCTCGACAGCACAAGAAGGACGGTAATGTTATTCAAGAGTATGTTTGTATGTATGTATGTATGATCATTTCCTTAGCAGGGCCTACTTCCGAGACTGCTTGACAGATTGTAATAAATGATATGTCGTTGGATTCGTTTCAGTTGTCGGAGTGATATAGACTGAGTTACATCAACCTATTGGCTTTTAACAAAAAATATATAGCCTGTCAGACAGTTTCAGAAACGGTTTTTGTATTTTAAAGCCCCGCATAACGCTAATGGGCGTAACATCAAGGTGTGTAATCTGTGTGAACTATGAACACAGTACTAAGAGCCATGTTTTATTAAAAAACAAAATTTTATGAAACTGATACAGCATTAGCGTTTAGCAGGGCTTTAAAATTAAAAGATCGTTCTTCTGTCTACCACCTTCTCCTTCTTCTTCTAGCTTCATCATCAGGTGATGATGATAAGAGAATCGCCAGTAAATCTGAATAGGACTTGTCACGACAAATCTATGTAATACGTTCAAAATCGATGTGGGTTCACAAGTAAACATCCAACTGTTTACTCTTCCACCTTCGAGATCCATGATCAATCGGACCAGATAATAATAATAATAATACCTTGGACACTATTGACACACATTGATCTAGCCCCAAACTAGGATTCCCTGTATCTTGGGTACTAGAAAACGATACACATACTTATATAGATAAATATTATACTTAGATAGATAAACAACCATGACTACTAAGGGTACAAACATCCCTTCTCGTCAAACAAATATTTGCCCCCATCAGGACTCGAACCCGGGACCCTTGGCTTCGCTTAGGCAGGGTCACTGCCGACTCGGCCATTCGTGTCGTCTTGATGAGTTGAGAGAGATGGTGTCATAGTATTGTATTAATATTATTATTGTATTATTATACATAAAAATACCAAGTTTGTTAATGACAGAATATCTAGAAGTGGGCATTTCCATTCCCATATTTGTTGCACACTGTTGTTTAGTTCCATTTTGTAACTAAATAACCTGATAAACTTTTTTTACGCTTTTAGTAGTTCTAAAATAGAGCTAATAAATACGGAACCATAAAAAGTAAGAAACGAATCGAGGATCAGAGTACTCCTCAAGACAAATCTGACAAGCCCAAACTCAATAGGGTTGTGTCGTTTTATTATAGAGTTCCCATGGCGACCTATCGGCTCCATCATCAGACCCTGGATATAATCTAGAACCAGATTACTTGTCAAGACGAATTAAACGAGCGCAAACTCGATGGGGTTGCGTCGTTTTATTACAGAGATCTCATGGCCACTTTCCGGCTCCTCCATCAGATCAGCTTTATGTCATAAAAATATTGCATTGTCATCCGATTCAATTATGCATGCAAAAATTACAACTTAATCGGTAACCGGGAAGTGGGTCAGTATTAACTTTCAAGATTTTACCATGGACAGAGCGCGGGACGCGACTTAAGAACATCCCGGCTTTTCAGAATGTAGCATCGCCGGAAAGCCAGAGCGCTACAGCACCAAGCCGGATTTGTACCACACGGGTTTTTCTGGCTCTTAATGACAAATTTATCGCCTAAATTGCCAGTGGGGCACAACTCCTGCGGTGTTGTACCTCATTTACTTTTCGTGAATTAATAACAGCTAGAAAAACCGAAGCGCTACAGCAGATAGGATCAAGCGCGTGCGACGAATGCAGACAACGAAATAAGTGTTATTGTTGCGTGGTATCAGGATGTTTTTTTTTTAGTCGAAGCCGATTTAGTCGCAAGCACGGTAAATGGTGTCACGGTTTCAAACGGTTTTACCCACTCTATCTAGATATCGTCTCCCAAAGACTCGGAAATATGACCCTTCCCGAACAGGGGCGAGGATTTCTACGCGCATTATTAGTTTTAGAGTACTTTGTATGGATATTTGAAACTTGATCTATTAAATTAATAAATTCAGAATGACTTAAATTACAAAACACTAAACATCAAAGAAAATATAGTTCCCACGATGCAGAAAGCAGTAATATTGAACACCTTCCGCATCACGAGAAATTTTTTGCAGCAGGAATAAGATCCGCGCAGCAGGTTAGATTAACCCTCGGAAAGGGAGAAAACAAATAATAATGTTTATCTACACACGTATCATAAACCCTCTTTACTGCGTCTAAAAACCGCACGTTAAGACCAGCATAATGTAAAACTATTTGGTAAAAACTTATTTCTTATCTGAAAATTTGTACATTATGACCAATAATGTGTAAATTTTCTACATATTATACCATTCAAATTACGAACGCCGACGCCCGCCTGCGTGCCGCCCCTAGTTTGTCTGTGAAGTTGGTACTACAGAACAAGCTAAACAACTGCAGATATAAGATCAATGCCACAATGCCGGTCAAATCGCCGCTTCCTAAACACATCAAAGAGAGCTTATAATATGTGTGTAGATAAACTAGTGTATGTAACTGTACATAATTAGGCATTAAAACTCTCGAGTGATACTATTATGAAACACTCTGGAGTATTAATGCCCTCCATTATGAAGCAGTCAAATAAACTACTATTTTATTCGTAAAATGGTACACTATCTTCATAAAGCAGTCCAAAGACCAAGATAAGCATTTAAAATGCCTGTGTTATGATCACTGGCTGCTCACATTTACAACATTAGAGTCTAGAAACTTTAATGATCAAAAACTATTTTTATGATACTTTTAGCGGCTGTGTCGGTGAAAATGCGTATGAGTGTGTGTGTTTGGTACAGATGTGAATTGTGTGAATGTAGGTTTTATTATAGAGAAAATATTTTCAGTTTGCTCGTCGTCTAGTGTTAAAAACCAGTCAGTTATTATTTGCTTACATTTAAATTTATAACGGCTGAAAATGTTATGTTTATTTATAATTTTGTAGAGCCTGTGACCTTGAAAGACGAGAAATCTGTTCAAAAAGAAAGTTCTGGTTCTTACAGCAGGGCAAACAGCGGAATTCGCCGGTTTTTACGGATTTCCGTCAAGTAGGGAATGAGAGAGTGTTGTTTCAGTACCGTATGTAATATTTACAGTTGTCTGTTTAAAGAGGCAGATTTTAAGTATAAGTGTTTGGCTGACCGACAACTAGATTGTGTGTCTTTGGGGATCCACCCCGGCATGTAATTCGTATGTCACTAATGATTGGAGAAGAGCCCGGTATATGTGTTTAGTTAATTTATCATTTGCATCATGTCGTAGTTGCTTGATATATTTTGTGCCTGCTCGATAAATGTCAGGTTGCAATCTATGGTTATACTGAGGTATTTAGTCGATTTCGTACTAAGAATATGAGGACGAGTACAGCTATTGTTAGGAGGGTAGGAGCATTTATGTAAAATTATTATTGTGTTGTTCGTGTGTGTAGTTTTATCTGAATTTAGTGTTAGATAATGGCTAGTATTTAATCGCACATCAAAAATACTGATTTGCACAGCACAAAAGGATCAACAAAAACACTTTTTATGTTTTACATATTTTATGTATATTTAAGTTTATGTTTTAAGTATATTTTGTTGTTTTTCGTTGTTCGCTCACCCCCTTTACCCTTCACCTGCTACCGCAGCATTTTACCCTGATATTTGCTGTGCAAATCAGTATTTTTCATGTACAGTTTAAAATTTCCCTTAGATAATTAGCTGCAAGCCAATGCGAAACAATATTAAACCCTTTTTGAGCTAGGGTGAAGACATCATCATAGATATAGGTATTGTAATGTATTATATTACTTTTATTATATTTTATACGTTTGTATACGTAGTTATTTAATTTATTGTGCACCAGACTGCCCTTACTAGCAATAGACTGCCTATTTTTCCTGTAATAAATCTCCTTTTCGAGATAAGCTTGCCTTTATGCAAAAGTGGTCATGTATGTGTTACGGCTAAAGCTAGGTGTGAAACTAAACTTAAGTTTAGCCGGCTAGTGTTAAGATTAATTTCGAGCCTCGGCTAATGTTCGAAATAATGTTCATTGCGATAAATAATTTCTACATTAGTCGGCTAAACTGCAGTCTAGCCTCGACGCTGTTGAGGTTAAAGATGGGTGAGAAAATATGGTTGACATAAGCCGACTAAACTTAAGTTTATTTTTCAGTATACCTAGGCTAAAGTTGAAAAATTACCGTCTTAATCTGGAATAAGTGATGACAATGATTCGGTAGCCGTAAACGCTGCGGTAGCTTAGGTGAAAGATAAAGGGGGTGAGCGAAGCGAAGCCCCCTTTATCCTTCGTGTTAGGTTGAACATGTAAGAACAACAAAAAATACTTATACTCGTCTTATTATCGTTTTTGTTGTTCTTACATGTTCAACCTAACACGAAGGATAAAGGGGGCTTCGCTTCGCTCACCCCCTTTACCCTTCACCTAAGCTACGGCAGTGTTTTGCGCTGATATTAGAAATAGCTTTCTCATCTGAATACAATTACCCCGCTCCCCGCAGTCGCACGAATACTTCGTTTTCAACATTAGCTAACTAATGTCCAACACTAACTGACACGCATCGGCTAATGTGCAGTCTAGCCGATTAAAGATGACATCCGTTATCACAAACGAACATGACTTCAGACATTAACCGATGGTCGAAATTAATCTTAAGACTATCCGGCTAAACTTAAGTTTAGTTTCATACCTAGCTTTAGCCGTAACATATGCACATGGGATTATTTAGCCTGAAATAAAGTATACATATTATTCAAACGAGCCGAAACATCATGGGATTTCGTCGTTTTATTACAGAGTTTTCATGGGCGCCTTTCTGCTCACATCATCAGACCCTGGTTACCACCTAGTATCAAAGTACTCGTCAAGACAAATTAAACGAGCCCAAACTCGATGGGGTTGCGTCGTTTAATTATGGAGTTCCTATGGGCCACCTTCCAGCTCTATCATCAGACCCTGGTTACCATCTAGTGTCAAAGTACTCGTCAAGACGAATTAAATGAGCCCAAACTCGATGAGGTTGCGTCGTTTAGTGACTGAGTTCCTATGGCCACCTTCCAGCTCCATCATCAGATCAGCTCCATGTCATAATAATATTGCATTGTCATCCAATTTCATTCATAATTCTTTATTGAACACAGTTATTTAAAAAAGATACATTAAGAGAAAACATATGTACAAAGAGATTTCTTCCAGCAAACCAAGGCATGACAGGAAATTTTATCAATAAAGGGTAGGCAGTGCACAATATCTAAACAATAATAAAATACATATAAGTAAATTACAGCCATCAACTTCGCCCACATTATCAACCTCAACAGTCAAGGCAGCAACCTCTTGTAGACGTGGCAGCCGAGGTCGCAGTCGCGGTCCAGGTCGAGGTCGAGTTCGTGGACGTGGACTGCAACGAGATTCACTGTTACCAAACATCAGTAATGCACAAAGTAACGTCACCGACAAGTGGAGTACTACTTCTTTTGGTGAAACATATACTCCATTACACGAGCCAGCTTACTTACCTGTTTAGGATGAGCATTGGACATATCAAGATTATTTGAAAAAATCTCTAAATGATGATTTTCTCCAGATAATTGTAGATTGTTCCAACAGAATGCAAGTTCACGTAAAAGGGAGATCACTTTTACTCAGTCTGAAAGAACTTATAGTCTATCTCGGTATTACGATGGTCATGGCTGCTTTACAATATCCTCAAATCGACATGTTTTGGTCAGAGAAATGGAGAGTTCCCCTTATTGCAACAGTCAAGATTTTATGCAATTCGTACATGTCTAAAGATAGTTTATGATCCAGAAGTAGCTGTTGAAATGCAACAATCTGACAAGCTGTGGAAAGTAAGACCGTTGTTAGAATGGATTCGACAAGGTTGTCTGAAACAAAACAGAAAAAAAAAACCTGTCCATCGATGAGATGATAATTCCGTTCAGTGGACAGTGTTCTGTCCGACAATATTGTCCAAACAAGCCTAACCCTCTGGGCTTAAAAGCGTTTGTCCTTGCCACACCCAAAGGCATTGTGATTGACTTCGAGGTATATCAAGGAGAAAATACTTATGGAGGGCTTCGACAATAAGGTTGTGAACTTGGTGAAGCAGTTATACTAGGGCTGACCTCGTCTCTAGTACCCGGACACGAGCTTTTCTTCGACCGATACTTTTCATCGATTAAGCTAGCTAATGAACTACTTCGTCGAGGATTCAACGCTGCCGTTACCATTATGCGCAACAGAGTGCCAAAAGATTGCCCCCTGGAAGATGAAAAAGTATTTACTAAAAAGGCGAGGGGTACGGCCGAGGTGAAATATAGAGATGATCAAATGATGGCAGTAACGAGATGGATGGATAATAAATCTGTTCTTATGTTGTCGACATTTTTGACTGATAAAGAATCTTCACAATGTCAGAGGTGGTCAAAGAAAAACAAGGCTTATGAAAGTGTGACCATGCCAGAGGTCATTCATCAATATAACACCAATATGGGCGGAGTAGATTTGACAGATAGGATGTTGTCAGTCTGCCCATCATGCAATAGAACAAAGAAATGGACCATACGAGTAATTTCTCATATGGTAGACTTGGCAGTAGTCAACAGTTATCTGCAGTGCAAGATAAGAGAACAGAAGAAAGGTGTGAAGAGACTACCAAAATTGAGAGATTTTAAATTAGACCTTGGACTGGAACTTATCGTTGAAAATGATGAGAATAGTGATGATTCAAGTGACGATTCTATCGAAGAGTTGAGACCAAAGCACAAGTAAAGAAAAGTTTTAATAAAACCCATTCCATCACAAAAACGCAGAGGACAAAAAGCAAAGCATCTACCAAAGCATGAGCCAAAACAGATGAGGTGCCGAAAAGAAGGTTGTTATAAAAAACTACTGTTTACTGTCCGAAATGCGAAATTTTTCTTTGTTTTACTACCGCCAGAAATTGTTACTCTGAGTTTCATAAAAATGTGTAATTGTAAAAACAACATTTTGTTGATTTATTTTTGTAAGATTATAAGACTATTAGTCGTTATGTTATAAAGTTTGTTTGCCAAGGGCCAAAGTGAAAACTACTCAAATGTTGTGTGATATAAATATTGTTTATTTAATAGGATTGTTTTTAAAAGATGTTAGCAGAGTGACACGATATTATTCTTGTTTTTAACTAACTGAGATATGTGATTTTTGTTAGTAATTAATGTAACTCAAGGTTCCTGATATTTTTTGTGTAATTTGTTGCCTCTAAGTATTTTGAAAGTAAATTGATCTCAAAAACTACTGATTTACAAATATAAACCCAAGTAAAACAACAAAATGTATTTTTTTGTGACTATACATAGCTTACTAGTTGACCGCATAAGTCCTTATGATAGGACATAAGTTTTTGATAATCATAGTAATTAAGCCCCTTTGTCCCATATGTAGTATATAAAGAAAAGCTAGATTTTCTACCGGTAGAATTTTTTCAGCATTTTTTTTTGTTAGAAAATACCCTATTCTGAAGCCAATTTCTGAATATCATCTTGATCGCGGCAAAAAACTTGTCTCTGTAGTCAGGAGGATAAAATACGGTAAATAAAATACATACTCGTATATACCAAACTACTAAATACGTTTCAATACATACATAAACCTGTACATAAAGTTTACATATAATTATAATAATATACATACTACAACTATCACAAAAGAGAGAGGAAGTGCTCTTTTACCCGGTTTTTGAAAGCGAAAAGAGTGGGGCTGTCTCTTATCGCACAAGGAAGTGCGTTCCACAGTCGGACCGCCTGCAACCTGAAGGAGTGCTCATATGCGGAAGTGGTATGCCTTGGAGTGGCTAAGAGTGAGACCGTATGAGATCTCCGTTGACGATCTCCTGAAAAGAGATACTCAAAGCGGTCTCGAAGGTAGCTGGGGTAGCGCGGATTTTTCAATATATTGAAAAGAAAAAAAAAGAATATGGGAGTCTCGGCGACGACGAATCGGAAGCCATCCCAACTCTTTGCGAAATTGAGAGACATGGTCGAAGCCCGAAGATAAACAGAATCCCGAGATTCTGAAGTCATTCGAGTTTGTTCAGAAGATCTTCGTTCGCGCTCGCCCAACAGACTTCGGCGTAGTCGATTAGCGGCAGGAGAAGGGACTGAGCAAGGGTGATTTTGGTCTGCCGCGGCAAGAATTACTGCAGACGCCTGAGGGAGTGAAAAGACGCAAAGACCCGTCTGCTGACCTCGCTGACATGTGGAGACCAAGACAACTGGTTGTCAAAAATAACCCCAAGGTTTTTCGCCTTATCTGTGTACTCTATTGTGATGCCATTATATGATACGGGAACAATGGGTTTTTGTAACAAGGAAAGAGTGTGCCTGGTTCCTAAAATCATGGCTTGTGATTTATTCGGGTTTATTGACAGCCCGTATGATGAGGCCCAGTCTTTCACATTCTCGAGGTTAGCATTCAGTGCCTCCATGGATGAAACTACATCGCAGGGGGAAAAGTGGGGATAAATTTGTAGATCATCTGCGTACAGATGATACGAAGAAGAGAGGACGTCGGAGATGGAGTTTATAAAGACTGAAAAAAGAAGAGGAGAGAGAATACCACCTTGAGGCACTCCTGAGGAAAGATCACACCATTGAGTTTCGGTCTCTTTAGACTTAATGCGCTGCTGACGACCTCTCAGGTATGAGTCGAATCGCCAGCAGCATGGGAGGAGACATTCAGCGATGTTTATATAGCGACAAGAATGTCAAAATCGACGCAGTTAAAGGCATTGCTGAAGTCAAGCAGGGCCAGCACCGTAACCAACCTCTGATCCATGGCTAGCTGTATATCATCGCTGACTTCTAAGAGTGCTGTGGTAGTACTATGCCCTGGTCTGAAGCCAAATTGGAAAGGATTGAGAAGTTTGTTTGATGAAAGGTAGGAGGTGAGTTGGGAGTGGACAATGGATTCAAGGACTTTGGAGATAATAGGTAAAATAGATATGGGCCTGTAATCTTTGAAGAAGGAGGGATTGGAATTTTTGGGCAGTGGGATGACAAGAGCTTTCTTCCACAAACTAGGAAAAGATCTAGCTGATAGAGAGAAGTTTATGATGTGGGTAATTGGAGGGAGCAACTCTTCAAGGACGCTGTGGATTATCTGATGGCTGATGTTGTCGCCACAAGCAGCTTTGGACCGCTAGCACTGCCTTTCTAACTGCGCCGATTCCAACAAGACTAAAGTTGAACGGTGAGGTACAGACTGCAGCCTTCAACCGTAGATGACGAAGGGTTGCCTGCTTTGTGGCAGGGTCTATCACGAGGGGGGAAGAAGAAAAGAACTGGTTAAGACCGTTGAGATCGACATCACCTGAAGGGAATTCCTGGGACTTGCCAACACCAAGGGTTTTAAGAAATTTCCAGACCTGAGCTGGGGTGTACATTTCTATACGCTCATAGATGTGGCGTCGCTTGGCGTCACGGCACATGCGGTTGCATAGGTTTTGAAGGCGTTTAAATGTTAGGAGATTGTTATTGGTTGGGTCTCTCTTATATCGCCCCTTCGCACGGTTTCTTTTTGCCATTAAACGCTTGATAGTGTCTGTCAACCACGGAGCAGGAAAATGTTTTACCCTGACCTTTTTCATTGGTGCGTGCTTGTCGAACAGCCCCAGGACAATTGAGTTGAACTTCAGGATTTTGTCATCAACGGTCTCACCAGTTACGACGGGGGTCCAATCGACAGATGGGGCATCTGATTTCAGGGAATCGAGGTTCACACCTTTGAAGCTTCGAATATCAAGGAATTTGACTTTGCACTTAGGGAGCTTAATTTTGTATGAACATACACCAGATCGTGATAGGAGAATGGGACATTAAGCTGTCCATGAGCAGCCACCTTGGCTATGTTGGAGATAATCATGAGATCGAGAAGGGAGATAATACAGTGCGGTTGAAAGCGAGTAGCGTCAAGGGGAAGAATATGTAAGTTTGAGGAATTTACAATAGATTTAAGTTTGGCAGAGCGGCCGTTATTTTTTAGGAGACAGGTGTTAAAATCACCGAGAATGAGAGTGTCACTATAGAGAGGAGTCAAGTCACTGAGTAGAGATTCAAAAGAATCAAAGTAATCGATACGAAGTGAGGGGAGTGAGTAACAATATACACCCAGATTTTTTTTGTTGTGGTGCAAGCTGATCTCAAGGAAGAGATACTCAGCTGAACCAGAGTACAGTCTTGGCAAATGGCAGATGACTTTGCATGGAATGTCAGAACGTAAGTAGATAGCAACCCCGCCATCTGCTTTGCCTGTCCTATCGTTGCGATAGAGCCTGAACCCTGGCAGAGAATACATGGAGGAAGGAAGAGATGGTTTCAGAAATTATTCGGATACAAAAATACCATGTATACTCTGATCGCTGAAAGCTTCCAGGAGATCAGCGTAACTAGCAGGAATGCTTTAAGCATTAATATGAACGACATTGAAATTGAACTCCGACTTGTTGAACACTCGTTTCAGATTGCTAGACATTGATGCGTCCGCAAGGGAGTCGACACCTCCTGAACCAAGAGAGTCGCCGTTAGAAGAGCTAGAGAAAAAACTGTCTGTGAAATTGTTTATGATATCCATTTAAAATAAATATACTACAATAGCTATAAAATAAATATAAACTAAACTATATTATCCTCCCTTACGAGGTTTAACACTAAATTAACAATTAAATACAAAAAGCCTGAACCCAGACACACTGGGCTTGTTGGGAAATAATCTATTACCTACAAGGTTTGAAACAACACAGACAAAACGAACAAGCAAAACGTAATGAACAAAATGCAGACAATCATTACTTTGTTTGAGTGTGACGTGACCTACATTTCGTTTCGCTCACCTTAGGGTAATATGCAGGCAGGCAGAGTATGGAACAACTTAACATAAAGTTGTTATTATAAACATAAAGAGAAAAAAAAAATAAGTGTCGAGAATCGAGCGAACAGGAACGAGACGGACTGTGAACATACAGGTCAACTTCATATTATGAGTCGAACACCCCCGCACGTTCCGTGATGACATTTGACCACAGACTATCACTTGACATAACATTGACTGACATTAGTTGTTTTGATATTAATAATTATTAACATAAATTATAAAACTTACCTACCTGCTAAAAACAAGAAAACACGTATAATCCGATTTATACATGCATGCAAAATTTCAGCTCAATCGGAAACCGGGAAGTGGATCAAATTTAACTTGCAAGATTTGATTACAGACAGACAGACAGACAGACGACGGGACAGGTGAAACTAAATAAAAGCTTGTAAAAATTATTAAAAATAACAAAATCATACTCATTAAGACGAGTGTAATTGGGAAAGATTTTCAATTTAATAATAATTGTAGTATAATATAAAAGCGAGAGGAAAAGAAGGTGCTAAATATTCTTAATCATACTATCAAAATGTAACACGCTTTTATTTATAAAATTGGGACAGTGTTAAAAATGGGAAGATTTAACAATTAAAGTGTAAAGGTTTTAATGTTAAAAATATATAATTATGTACGGTATGTAATTATTTTGTCGTAGACGAAGAAGCTTAATTATCGTTAAAGGTTACAATGAACTTATAAAGTGATATATTTGTTATTGGAGTTAATTTATTTTAAACTTTTTAGTTCATTTTTAATGAAAGCTTGTTTTTAAAAAAGTATTTTTTTCTTTATTTTTATTTTTAACTTTTTAGTATTTTTTAAACCAAGATTTACTACGACCTAGTTCGTAGCACGTAGTAGCGTGTTTCTGTTATGTAGTCCGTAGTACGTTCACATAATATGTGCTGCTTTGAGCACTTAAAGTTTATGTATTTTTTTTATTTATATATGTATATTTTTTTTACATACTTGTAGTAAGGTAAAATAATGTTTAAATTAGTTATGTAATCACCAGTTATTTATTTGTAACGTTTCTCATTCTACCCATTTCTTTTAATGCATCAACATTACAAGGTTTCTTCGAAGTCAACTTCGAGCAGTCAAGTTCTTCGATTTGAAGACCTGCTAAAGACTTAACTCGTCTTTGGGGTCGGACATCTAGTATCAAAGTACTCGTCAAAACAAATTAAACTAGCCCAAACTCGATGGGGTTGCTTTGTTTAATTATGGACTTCGTATGGGCCACCTTCCAGCTCCATTATCAGACCCTGGTTACCATCTAGTATCAAATTACTCGCCAAGACAAATTAAATGAGCCCAAACTAGATGGGGTTGCGTCGTTTAATTATGGAGTTCCTATGGGTCACCTTCCAGCTCCATCATCAGACCCTGGTTACCATCTAGTGTCAAAGTACTCGTCAAGACAAATTAAACGAGCCCAAACTCGATGGGGTTGCGTCGTTTAATTATGGAGTTCCTATGGGCCACCTTCCAGCTCCATCATCAGACCCTGGTTACCATCTAGTGTCAAAGTACTCGTCAAGACAAATTAAACGAGCCCAAACTCGATGGGGTTGCGTCGTTTAATTATGGAGTTCCTATGGGCCACCTTCCAGCTCCATCATCAGACCCTGGTTACCATCTAGTGTCAAAGTACTCATCAAGACGAATTAAACGAGCCCAAACTCGATGAGGTTGCGTCGTTTAATGACTGAGTTCCTATGGCCACCTTCCAGCTCCATCATCAGATCAGCTATGTCATAATAATATTGCATTGTCATCCGATTTATACATGCATGCAAAATTTCAGCTCACTTCTTCCGTGATTCCGCGCGTTTTATATACAAAAATAATTTCGTTTTTAATTTTCTGTATGCACCAAGGAGGTTGGTAACTGGTAAAAAAAAACTGTATGTGGCCAGTAACAATTTACTTGAAATTTAATTAGTAGACAGTTAATAGTACATTACTTCAGAGGGAAGAAAGTGACAGTTCCATACCGAGATTATGGCATTTGCGCCACGAGCTTGCGAGGGGCGCAAATCATTTGAAGGTATGGAACTGTACTTTATCCTGAGGTATGTATAGTGCTTTTTATTACACCTACGAGGAAAATTATAGACATAAATGCATAGAAATGTTTATATTTAGTTAAAAGTACAATTATTAAAAGTGCAGCTATTATAAGATGTTACATTTTGTCCGGGTATCTTGATATTTTGAGACATGTTTACATCTTGAGTTGTTAGTTGAAGGCTTGAAGAAGGCTGCGGTGATGAGCTACGAGGAACCACTGGTAAGGGCATTAGTGTCGCGCTTGTACTCGGCTGAGGCTGAAGCGATGATGAAGCTGGATTATTAGTGAAAGCTATTGATTCTGTTATTTGTTCGTTGATCCGTTTTTTATTTCCTATTGAGTTCTCTATATAGCCTTCGGCGACTGTGCTCGATTTCCATCCACCGTGCCGCTTGATCGTGGTTAAATCAGCTCCCGAGTCAGCTAGTAATGTGGCACAAGTCCTGCGGAAGCAGTGTCCGGTGTATTCTTCTGGTTTAGGCAAATTTAAAAACGTAGCGATTATTTTCGGGATTTGAATAATTTTATTTTTGCCCATAACTTGTCTTACTCATTGGTTATTTCTGTACTGCAAAAGAAAGCGCTTGGTACTCAAATTATCAGGTCGTAGTTCTCTATATTTCCTTACGATGGTATAAAAATTGTCACCAATGACAAAAGATCTCTGAATTTTTGTTTTAGTGTCTGGTATCTTCACTAGCATAACATTTCCATGAATTTCGAGGTCATCTGTAGATATGTTGGTCAGTTCTTGGCAACGACAGGCACCATTTACGCCTAAAATCAAGACGACCTGTAAAATTATAGACAAGAATTAGGTAAGTATGTATGTACTACGTGAATGCAAAAGGAAATCATAAACAGGTAAAAGCCAGGACTTACCTTCAGTCCCAAATATTGGTCATCAGGGGCGTTTTGTAAGAAATTATCAATTTCTGTTGCAGTCAGCACTCTTGACTTTTTACTGCGAAATCCTTCAGATTTCCTTTTAAGGAATGCGGTCAGTTTCGGGTACTCCTTTATGTTGATGTTATTTTTTGTTAAAATCGTGGTTCTTAGCAAAGAATGCATAGCCCATAACGTGCTCGGCTTATATTGTTTTGCTTTCTCACTAAAATACGAGAGCAATACATTTTCAGAAAATGAAGTCGTTTTCTTTTCCTTTTGCCAACGTATGAAATTTTCATAAGTACTGTTGTATCTGCATTTAGATTTTTCCGGCAACAGATTATCAACAACTTCTTGGGCCGTCTCTAATAGTTCTGGCGGTGTGTTAGGGATAACATCATCACTGTCGCTCGAAGTATCCATATTTTACAAAAACCACAAAGATAAATGCTAAATCAATCGAAGTTTTTGCGAAAATGCGCGGGCTTTTCCTTTTTTTATTCGCCCGTTTCTGGAGTAGGCTAAGATCATAAGGTCATGCAGCCACTTCTTCCGTGATTCCGCGCGTTTTATATACAAAAATAATTTCGTTTTTAATTTTCTGTATGCACCAAGGAGGTTGGTAACTGGTAAAAAAAAATCTGTATGAGGCCTGTAAAAATTTACTTGAAATTTATTTAGTAGACAGTTAGTCTCTTTGCAGTATGACTGCTGACAAATAAAAAAAAAAACCGGGTGTGTAATGGAATTTCATACATACTTCCCACCCTTGGGTCGGAAGGATTTTCATACAAACTTACATACCTTGGGATGAAAGGATTTGAAGGGCGGGATAAGGGCGTTTCTTCCCTCTAATTGGTATAATTAGTATGTATTTTCAGAGCAGGTGTGATAAAAATTTAATAATAATTGTACGTCATAGTATAGTATAAAATATTCAACTCGTATACTCGCTTATTTCTTGCGAAATACGATGAACCTTGAGATTAATATTTTACGTCTACAAAACAATATACGCAATGAAGTTTAAGGTGAATCATATTATTTCAGCTTTTGGTAGAAGGGTCGCCTGAATTTTTAATTTTGATTCATAACAAAGTAAAGGGTTAGAAATAGGTTAGAATTGAATATAGCGTTGGCCATCCAGGGCTAACTAGAGGCCGAGAAAAACCGCTCCTCATTGTTAATTTAGCGGCGGGTTATGCGGGGTTTTTCGGTTTAACGTCGGCTTACCATTCGCTTTTCTGGACCTGAGTTATAAAACATGCATTAAAAAGTTGACGCCCGACTACGCACCCCAAAATAATTTGTGGGTACAAACAATGCATGAATTATAATGCGGTGTTTCAGAGCTTCCACAATGTACGGCCTTTTGCGACTACACAACTCATAAGATACATACGAGTACTGTCCACAACGAGATTATACGTTTACGTGTTCAGACCTATACCTATAATTACGAGAATAAACTTCGATCAACTACCACAACTGCTTTAACGTTTCCAATTTCACTAAAAGTGTGGGGGGCACTTTAGTGTTCAGTTTGAGTAATGATTAGGCTTAGACGTGGTATGTTCAAAGAGTAAGCAGCATCACCGGTGTGAAGTTGGCAGCCAAAAGTTAGCAGCCAATATAATCCGACCAAATTAAGGAGGTACTTTTTCATATAACACTGACGGCCTTTATGATAGGTTTAAGGCAATATAAATGGTGTCTAGTGCCTGTTGATGAAACCCATACTTCCTTAATGAACCATGTACCCTAAAACGTCGACAATATTCAATATAGATAGTTGGCTGTGGTACTTGTGGTCTTCTAGTCTGATATTAGTATTCAAATGTATTATCTAGATTATGCGTTAAGACCTATTTAACCTAGCAAGACACAGCTTAATTACTAGCCGAACCTCCTTGGTGGTCAAAATCACCAGCAGCGGTTTCAAGGTGGAGTACACAAATTCAAAGTTTCACTTTCTGTTGGCTTTGGTAGTGTCTTCTTGTCCGATATTGACCTGTTTTAGTATTCAAGATTATACTTTAAGACGTACTTAACATAGCTAGATACAGGTTATTTACTAGCCGAATCGGCTTCGTGGTCAAAAACACCAGCAGCGGTTTTAAGGTGGAGGAAACAAATTCAAAGTTTCTTTTTCAGTCGACTGTGGTCGTGTCTTCTCGTTCGATATTGACCTGTTTTAGTATTCAAGATTATGCTTTAAAACGTACTTAACATAGCTAGATACAGGTTATTTACTAGCCGAACCTCCTTCGTGGTCAAAAATACCAGCAGCGGTTTTAAGGTGGAGACGACAAATTCAAAGTTTCTTTTTCAGTCGGCTGTGGTCGTGTCTTCTCGTTCGATATTGACCTGTTTTAGTATTCAAGATTATGCTTTAAGACCTACTTAACATAGCTAGATACAGGTTATTTACTAGCCGAACCTCCTTCGTGGTCAAAAATACCAGTAGCTGTTTTAAGGTGGAGACAACAAATTCAAAGTTTCTTTTTCAATCGGCTGTGGTCGTGTCTTCTTGTTCGATATTGACCTGTTTTAGTATTCAAGATTATGCCTTACGACGTAATTAACATATCTAAATACAGATTATTTACTAGCCGAATCTCCTTCGTGGTCAAAAACACCAGCAGCGGTATCAAGTTGAAGTACACAAATTCAAAGTTTCACATTCTGTCGGCTCTGGTACTGTCTTCTCGTTCGATATTAGCATGTAATATTGTTCTTGATTATGCTGTAAGACCTACTTAACATAGCTAGATACACGTTATTTTCTAGCCGAATCTCCTTCGTGGTCGTAAACACCAGCAGCGGTTTCAAGGTGGAGAAAAGAAATTCAAAGTTTCACATTCAGTCGGCTCTGGTATTGTCTTCTCGTTCGTTATTAACATGTAATAGAGTTCTCGATTATGCTGTAAGACCTACTTAACATATCTAGATACACGTTATTTACTAGCCGAATCTCCTTCGTGTTCATAAACACCAGCAGCAGTTTCAAGGTGGAGAAAATAAATTCAAAGTTTCACATTCAGTCGGCTCTGGCACTGTCTTTTCGTTCGTTATTAGCATGTAATAGTGTTTTCGATTATGCTGTAAGACCTACTTAACATAGCTAGGTACAGGTTATTTACTAGCCAAATCTCCTTCGTGGTCAAAAACACCAGCAGCGGTTTTAAGGTGGAGAAAATAAATTCAAAGTTTCTTTTTCAGTTTGCTGTGGTAGTGTCTTCTCGTCCGATATTGACCTGTTTTAGTATTTAAGATTATGCTTGACGACGTTTCTAACATAGCTAGATCCAGTTTATTTACTAGCCGAACTTGCTTTTTGGTCAAAAACATCAGCAGCGGATTCAAGGTGGAGAAAACAAATTCAAAGTTTATTTTTAAATCGGCTGTGGTAGTGTCTTCTCGTCCGATATTGACCTGTTTAAGTATTCAAGATTAAGCTTTAATACCTACTTAACGTAGCTAGATACAGTTTAGTTACTAGCCCAACCTCCTTCGTGGTCAAAAACACCAGCAGCTGTTTGAAGTTGGAGTACACAAATTCAAAGTTTCACATTAAGTCGGTTCTGGTGACGTTCCGTCTGGCGCGAGTAATAGACACGCTTACGCATAGCTAGTCAAAATTTTAATCAAAACAACGTAAAAATCGTGCTTTTTTTACAAACAAAGTTGATAATCTAAAACTTAAACTGAAGTGAATTAAAATTAGTCATTAATCATACAAATGTGAAGTGAAAAAGTGGTGGTTTATCCAAATTATGGTCTTGAAGTGACGGTTAAACTGCTGTTTGTTGTGACTGCAATACGAGTTCGATGACACATCATAAGTGATCGACCTTGAAAAGCTGTCTTTTCTCAGGCAACACTAGATGCTCAAATTAGCGACACCCAATAACATCCGCAGTGGCTCGATCGGCTAGCGAGCTGACTCAATACGTCGTCGCTAAGCGAAGTACCCCGAGTTCGAGACCTAGTTAAATAAATATTTTTTGTTTCTTGATATTCAAATAATAAACTCCTCCAAGCCACAGGCGCAAGAAAAAATGCAGAACTTCCTCGAAAACATCACATTTCGACGCCCACGTAACAATTCAGAGTCTGACGTTAACAACAGTCACATCAGGGAACGGACGTTGGACAACACAACAAATAGCTTGCCAAACATATCGGACGACGACGATGCCAGCGAACAGTTGAAGCAAATGAGAGAGAAGATTGAAAACTTAACTCTTGAGTTGCAAAGTGCACATGAGGAAATAGCTGCCTTAAACATAGAAAATACTAAGTTGCAAACAAAAAATGATGATTTAATTAGACAAAATCAACTACTAAAAACGGTTACATCATCACCAAAATCGCAAAAGACCCCTTTAAGAACTAAGAGCCATTCAAATGCTCAATTATGTTCACATAAAAAGCTCCATCCAGAAATAGATGAAACTAAATTAACAGCAACAAATAGCGAAGTATCGGGGAAAAAACAACTACATAAAAAAATACAGCATCCAAAGCTCGGATAACTAGGAAAATATCTAATACTAACTTAAATTCTCTAATGCATACTCAGAAAACGCAGCATATGGAAAAACAACCAAAAACAGACCAACAAAGAAAACCCCATCTATGTGTAATTAGCGGCAGAAATAACAATGTACTACAAAATCTTGAAGACACATTTGCGAAAAAGTTTACTTTCTGTCATTTTTCGAAACCTGCAGCACAAATTAATGAACTTCTGATGGGAATAGAGACAAAAGTATGTAAACTCACGAAAGAAGACTTCTGTATAATTTTGCTGGGAGAATCGGACATCAAAATGAACCAAAACTACATCAGTGTGATACAATTACTGAGAAATACCTTAAAAAAAATCACACACACAAATGTAATCATTTGCCCGCCGACCTATATCTGTGGAGCTTTAATGTTCAACTACAGAGCTGAGCAATTTATAAATCTATTATATCTTGATGTTGAAACACACAAACACTGCTGGTTCTTAGACACAAACAAGAATTTATCATTGGACATGTTCTCTAGCTTCACGGGCAAGCTAAATAAATACGGTATGCGACAAATCATCAACGACATAAAAAAGTTTATTGAAATGGGATCAACAACTAATTTTGACCTACAAGACAAGGATTATGACCCAATAGATAATGACACAATTTTTTTTCGAGACTAGGTATCTTAATATTCTACATCAGAATATAGCCGGACTATTAAATAAAGCAGATTTACTCGTGATCAATTTAGATGAACTAGCAGACAAAAATATAAACACAGATGTGATATGTATAACGGAGCATTTTATGATGGCAGGACAGGAGTCATTCCTAAATCTTCCAAACTACACTCTGGCAGCATGCTTTAGCAGAAATGACAATAAACGAGGCGGATCATGTATTCTGGTGAACAATCAGTACAAATGCAAAGACCTACCAGATATTAAAAAAATGTCTTTAATTAACATATTCGAGTGTTGTGCAGTGGAACTAATTGACTTTAAAATTGTTATTATTTGTGTGTATAGAATTCCGAAACAAAATAATTTGAACACATTTTTTGAAAGACTTGACAAAGTGCTCCACTACATTTCTAAGCTGAAGTCCTGCCGGAGACTTTAATATCGACATACTTAAGGATAATAACACTTCTCTGGATCTAGAGTGTTTACTTTTGAATTATAATATGAAATTGGCGCTTAGACAGCCCACTCGCCCAGCTAGTAAAACCTGCATAGATAACTTTGCACATAATTATAATAAAACATGTAAAACTGAAGTGTTGGAATGCGGTTTATCGGATCACACTGCCCAAATAATAAAATTTCCAGTCAAAAAAACTTTAAAATTAAAATTCTGGCGCCAAATGAGACGAGACTTCAGAAATGAAAATATAAAAAAATTTGTAGGGTTCGTAAAAAACTTATCGTTTTCTGACGTTTACGACGCTGCTGATCCAACATCGGCCTACAGAAACTTTATAGAGAATTTCAATTTCTTTTATAATTTGTGCTTTCCACGAAAACAGACCATAATAAAAGTATGTACTAAGCCAAAATGGATCTCACGAGGTATCAAAATATGCAGCAAAAAGAAAAAAGATTTACTTTGGAAATTTCGCTTACAACCAAATACAATGAATAAATTAAATCTTGTCAACTACACGAAATTATTAAAAAAGATTATAAACCTTACAAAACGTGCTCAAAACAATCATAAAATAAAATCGTCTGTGAACAAGACGAAAACAATGTGGCAAATAATCAGTCAATCAAGACCTAAAATACCCAAAGAAACCATTGCAAAAATAAAAGTTAATGACACTTATATAACAAATCCTGCAGCCATAGCCACAGCATTTAATAACTTTTTTATTGATAAAATTAAACCAGTGTTAGGCGCTGGAAATAAAGTGACATGTAATATTAATCACCAAATGAACTCGATGTTTATGGCTCCAAGTACACCCTTCGATATTTATAAAATCATAAATAACCTTAAAAACACAAGTAGTGTGGGTGTGGATGACATTTCAACAAGAATAATTAAGGCTGCAAATAAATATATATGCCACCCACTAAGCCATATAGTTAATCAAAGTATATTAATGGGCATTTTCCCAAAGGATTTGAAACTAACGCTTGTTAAACCCCTATTCAAGAAAGAAAACAAAGAACTAATGGAGTTTTACAGGCCAATTGCCTTAATCTCAATAATTTCTAAAATATTTGAAAAATATTACTACAAGGAAATAAACAACTATCTAGAAAAGAATAATATTTTATGCCACGAACAAAAAGGCTTCCGTCGAAATAAAACAATCAATATGGCAGTGTACGACTTCCTAAAAAATGTTATGTGTCAAATGGACAAGATATCTCCAGTCAGTGCGATTTATTGTGATATTACACAAGCATTTGACTATGTGGACCACAATATCCTAACGAAAAAACTTGAAGCGTACGGAATTAGAGGTAATGTTTTAGATTTAATACAATCATATTTGACAGATAGACACCAAATAACGGAGATATCAAGGCTGAACTGCAAAACAAAGAATGAAGTGTCATACAGGTCCAATTCGCGTAAAATTACTCACGGTGTGCCACAGGGAAGTGTACTGGGCCCCCTTTTATTTATTATATATATAAATGACATACCAAAATCGACTAATAATCCAATATCCCTATTCGCCGATGACAGCACAGTGACTATTAAATATAAAGACGATAATTATAAATTAGATATAAACAATTCCTTGACTTCGATAATAAATTGGCTCGACAACAATAATTTAAAAATAAATCTAAAGAAAACGAATATTATGCACTTCAGCCAAAGAATTAAAAATAATGACATTAAATTAATTTTTAAAAATAATACGATAAATCAGGTTGAAACTGCAAAATTTTTGGGTTTGACAATTGACAATAAATTAAACTGGAAAGAACACATAAATCAATTAACTAAAAAAATTAGTACTTCAGCATATGTTTTACATAAATTATCTCCAGTAGTCAGTACAGATGTGTTACTCACGGCGTATTACGGGCTTGTAGAATCTGCTCTTAGATTCGGAATCATATTTTGGGGTAATTCGACTAATAAAGAAGTAGCATTTAAAATGCAGAAACGGTGTATACGTGCTATGTTTCATATTAGGACAACCGAGACATGTAAGCCTTTATTTACTAAGCACCGAATTCTGACACTTCCGTCATTATACATAATAGAAGTAGCTACTTTTGTGAAGACCAACCCTCATTTATTCCCACGTTTATCTGAAACAGTGACTCGTGATAGACGCGACACAGAAAGACTGCGCCTTTTTTCCTGTAAAACGGCGCTATTGAGCAAAAGCATCCTATGTATGGCGCCTATCATATTCAATAAAATACCAAAATGCTATAAACAATAAAATACTTCCCTATTTAAAAATAAGTTCAAATCATTATTAGTTGATAAATGTTATTATAGTGTAAATGTCTTCCTCAATGATAAATTCCAGTTAAAGTAGTGACCGCTGTTATTATTAAAATATTATTGATGAAATTTATAAATGACATTCTCAATGACAAATTCTAATTATATTGACCACTGTAATTATTTAAATATTCTTGATGTAATTGAAATGTTAATAATTGAATTTTTATAATGCAAGTTAAATTAATGTTAGTTTTTTTTTTTAACATCAGAATGGTTGAAAACGTGTCCTGACTTACCGCCACTCAAATTTGTACGCTGATAACAGTAGAACATGTTGATCCGAATTTTTCTTATTTATTATCCAAAATGCATGCTTATGTATCTTGACTGACACATGTTTTAGCAAATAAATAAATCTTTATCTTTATCTTTATCTTTATCTGGTACTGTCTTCTCGTTCGATATTAGCATGTAATAGTGTTTTAGATTATGCTGTAAGACCTACTTAACATAGATAGATACACGTTATTAACTAGCCGTACCTGCATCGTGGTCAAAAATACCAGCAGCGGTTTCAAGTTGAAGTACACAAATTCAAAGTTTCACATTCAGTCGGCTCTGGTACTGTCTTCTCGTTCGATATTAGCATGTAATATTGTTGTTGATTATGCTGTAAGACCTACTTAACATAGCTAGTCACACGTTATTTACAAGCCGAATCTCCTTCGTGGTCATAAACACCAGCAGCGGTTTCAAGGTGGAGAAAAGAAATTCAAAGTTTCACATTCAGTCGGCTCTGGTACTGTCTTCTCGTTCGATATTGACCTGTTTTAGTATTTCAGATTATGTTTGACGACGTTCCTAACATAACAAGATCCAGTTTATTTACTAGCCAAACTTGCTTTGTGGTCAAAAACACCAGCAGCGGTTTCAAGTTGAAGTACACAAATTCAAAGTTGCACATTCAGTCGGCTCTGGTACTGTCTTCTCGTTCGATATTAGCATGTAATATTGTTGTTGATTATGCTGTAAGACCTACTTAACATAGCTAGATACACGTTATTTACTAGCCGAATCTCCTTCGTGGTCATAAACACCAGCAGCGGTTTCAAGGTGGAGAAAAGAAATTCAAAGTTTCACATTCAGTCGGCTCTGGTACTGTCTTCTCGTTCGATATTGACCTGTTTTAGTATTTCAGATTATGTTTGATGACGTTCCTAACATAACTAGATCCAGTTTATTTACTAGCCAAACTTGCTTTGTGGTCAAAAACACCAGCAGCGGTTTCAAGTTGAAGTACACAAATTCAAAGTTGCACATTCAGTCGGCTCTGGTACTGTCTTCTCGTTCGATATTAGCATGTAATATTGTTCTTGATTATGCTGTAAGACCTACTTAACATAGCAAGATACACGTTATTTACTAGCCGAATCTCCTTCGTGGTCATAAACAGCAGCAGCGGTTTCAAGGTGGAGAAAAGAAATTCAAAGTTTCACATTCAGTCGACTCTGGTACTGTCTTCTCGTTCGATATTGACCTGTTTTAGTATTTCATGTTTGACGACGTTCCTAAAATAACTACATCCAGTTTATTTACTAGCCGAACTTGCTTTGTGGTCAAAAACATCAGCAGCGGATTCAAGGTGGAGAAAACAAATTCAAAGTTTATTTTGCAGTCGGCTGTCTTCTCATCCGATATTGACCTGTTTTAGTATTCAAGATTATGCTTTAAGACCTACTTAACATAGCTAGATACAGTTTATTTACTAGCCGAACCTCCTTTGTGGTCAAAATCACCAGCAGCGGTTTCAAGGTTGAGTACACAAATTAAAAGTTTCACTTTCTGTTGGCTTTGGTAGTGTCTTCTTGTTCGATATTGACCTGTTTTAGTATTCAAGATTATGCTTTAAGACGTACTTAACATAGCTAGATTCAGGTTATTTACTAGCCGAATCGGCTTCGTGGTCAAAAACACCAGCAGCGGTTTTAAGGTGGAGGAAACAAATTCAAAGATTCTTTTTCAGTCGGCTGTGGTCGTGTCTTCTCGTTCGATATTGACCTGTTTTAGTATTCAAGATTATGCTTTAAGACCTACTTAACATAGCTAGATACAGTTTATTTACTAGCCGAACCTCCTTCGTGGTCAAAATCACCAGCAGCGATTTCAAGGTTGAGTACACAAATTAAAAGTTTCACTTTCTGTTGGCTTTGGTAGTGTCTTCTTGCTCCATATTGACCTGTTTTAGTATTCAAGATTATGCTTTAAGACGTAATTAACATAGCCAGATACAGTTTATTTACTAGCCGAATCTCCTTCGTGGTCAAAAACACCAGCAGCGATATCAAGTTGGAATACACAAATTCAAAGTTTCACATTCTGTCGGCTCTGGTACTGTCTTGTCGTTCGATATTAGCATGTAATATTGTTTGCGAACAGAAGGGAGGAACAGAACTATGCGTCAATGGCTGCATTTATATTATAGATATCTAGCTTTGTTGAATAGGTCTAGAAGCATAATCTAGGCTTGAGGCACAAGCCTCAAGCACCAAAGAAAAATTGTTATTCCGATTATACCGAAGCATAAAAGTCCGATGAAAATTGTGAATGAACAAAAACATCGATTAAATGAAATTACAAATATACAATATAAAAGCAGCCATAAGATCCTCTGCCACTGTAAATATTTATTAATATGTTATAATTAAAAAGCTATCAACGAGTACACCTAACGGCATCTGTTGGCTAATAGCAGCGTTTCAACTTATCGATAATTTGTTGAAACCGTTGCTAGTGATTTTGGCTACCGAGCACATGCGGCTAGGAGATATGCTATGTCTAACTTTCTTGAATAGGCCCTAAAGCTAAAATAAATCTAGACTGCTTTACTTTACCAATATCGGTTAATTGAATTGTAATTGTTTTGTAACATGTAAATATGTCGTAAATGTTTATGTCGATCTGGTAATAGTTGTAATAAATCGGCCCAGAAGAAGAAGATACACACATGTGATGATCTTGATCATATGACGTCGCCCGCCGCTAACGCCATCTAATAGATGATAGAAGCATTTTTACGTAGGTAAAACTTTTTTCCCAGAAATATTCACAAGCAACATAAAAAATATAACATACCTATTAATTCGGCTAATAATTATTTATGTATGTGTCTCTACAGAGCCACAAAGATCTTAAGGCACTTGGATGAGATAGACATAAAGGCGCTACTTATAGCTTTATAGCATGTTTATAGCACCACCTCTCTCCCTCTTTCTGACACGATTTATACGAAGGCAGCGATAGTTGTGATTTCTGCCACGCGCTCCTTGTGGCATAAGATCCTTGTGGCACTGTATCTATTAATAAGAATCTTAAATCTTACTCCAAATCCACAAACAATAGAATAGTTAACCTAACGCCATCTGTTGGCTAATAGCAGTGATTCAACTTATTGACATTTCTTGAAACCGCTGCTGGTGATTCTGACTACTAAGGAGGTGCAGCTAGTAGATAGATGTACCTAGTTATGTTGAGTAGGTCTTGTGGCATAATCTGGAGCACAATTAAATGCCATTATTGGACAAGAAGACACTACTAAAGCCGGCTGAAAGTGAAACTTTGAATTTGTTTACTCCACCTTGAAACCGCTGCTGGTGTTTTTGACCACGAAGCAGGTACGGCTAGTAAATAACGTGTATCTTACTATGTTAAGTAGGTCTTACAGCATAATCGAGAACACTATTACATGCTAATATCGAACGAGAAGACAGTACCAGAGCCGACTGAAAAATAAACTTTGAATTTGTTTTCTCCACCTTGAAACCGCTGCTGGTGTTTTTGACCATGAAGGAGGTACGGCTAGTAAATAACCTGTATCTAGCTTTGTTAAATAGGTCTTAAAGCATAATCTGATATACTAAAACAGGTCAATATCGAACGAGAAGACACTACCACAGCAGACTGAAAAAGAAACTTTGAATTTCTTTTCTCCACCTTGAAACCGCTGCTGGTGTTTATGACCACGAAGGAGATTCGGCTAGTATATAACGTGTATCTAGCTAAGTTAAATAGGTCTAACAGCATAATCAAGAACACTATTACTTGCTAATATCGAACGAGAAGACAGTCCCAGAGCCGACTGAATGTGAACCTTTGAAATTGTGTAATCCAACTTGAAACAGCTGCTGGTGTTTTTGACCACGTAGGAGGTTCGGCTAGTAAATAACCTGTATCTAGCTTTGTTAAGTAGGTCTTAAAGCATAATCTTGAATAATAAACCAGGTCAATATCGGACGAGAAGACACTACTGTGGTAGTGTCTCAGCTGTGGCTGAGTGAAAAAGAAACTTTGGATTTGTTTTCTCCACCTTGAAACCGCTACTGGTGTTTTTGACCAAGAAGCAGGTTCGGCTAGTAAATAACCTGTATAAATCTATGTTAAGTACGTCTAAAAGCATAATTTTGAATACTTAAACAGGTCAATATCGGAAGAGAAGACACTACCACAGCCGACTGAAAAAGAAACCTTGAATTTATTTTCTTCACCTTGAAACCGCTGCTGGTGTTTATGACCACAAAGGAGATTCGGCTACTAAATAACGTGTATCTAACTATGTTAAATAGGTCTTACAGCATATTCGAGAACACTATTACATGCTAATATCGAACGAGAAGACAGTACCAGAGCCGACTGAACAGGTTCGGCTAGTAAATAACCTGTATAAATCTATGTTAAGTAGGTCTCAAAGCATAATCTTGAATAGTAAAATAGGTCAATATCGGACGAGAAGACACTACCACAGCCGACTGAAAAAGAAACTTTGAATTTCTTTTCTCCACCTTGAAACGGCTGCTGTTGTTTTTGACCACAAAGCAAGTTCGGCTAGTAAATAAACGGGATCTAGCTATTTTAGAAACGTCGTCAAGCATAATCTGAAATACTAAAACAGGTCAATATCGAACGAGAAGACACTACCACAGCCGACTGAAAAAGAAACTTTGAATTTCATTTCTCCACCTTGAAACCGCTGCTGGTGTTTATGACCACGAAGGAGATTTGGCTAGTAAATAACGTGTATCTAACTATGTTAAATAGGTCTTGCAGCATAATCAAGAACACTATTACATGCTAATATCGATCGAGAAGACAGTCCCAGAGCCGACTGAATGTGAACCTTTGAAATTGTGTACTCCGACTTGAAACCGCTGCTGGTATTTTTCACCATGAAGGAGGTTCGGCTAGTAAATAACCTGTATCTAGCTTTGTTAAGTAGGTCTTAAAGCATAATCTTGAATACTAAACCAGGTCGATATCGGACGAGAAGACACTACCACAGCTGAGTGAAAAAGAAACATTGGATTTTTTTTCTCCAACTTGAAACCGCTACTGTTGTTTTTGATCACGAAGCAGGTTCGGCTAGTAAATAACCTGTATAAATCTATGCTAAGTACGTCTCAAAGCATAATCTTGAGTACTAAAACAGGTCAATATCGGACGAGAAGACACTACCACAGCCGACTGAAAAAGAAACTTTGAATTTCTTTTCTCCACCTTGAAACCGCTGCTGATGTTTTTGACCACAAAGCAAGTTCGGCTAGTAAATAAACTGGATCTAGCTATTTTAGGAACGTCGTCAAGCATAATCTGAAATACTAAAACAGGTCAATATCGAACGAGAAGACACTACCACAGCCGACTGAAAAAGAAACTTTGAATTTCTTTTCTCCACCTTGAAACCGCTGCTGGTGTTTATGACCACGAAGGAGATTCGGCTAGTAAATAACGTGTTTCTAAATATGTTAAATAGGTCTAACAGCATAATCAAGGACACTATTACATGCTAATATCGATCGAGAAGACAGTCCCAGAGCCGACTGAATGTGAACCTTTGAAATTGTGTACTTGACTTGAAACATTTGCTGGTGTTTTTCACCACGAAGCAGGTTCGGCTAGTAAATAAACTGTATCTAGCTTTGTTAAGTAGGTCTTAAAGCATAATCTTGAATACTAAACCAGGTCAATATCGGACGAGAAGACACTACCACAGCTGAGTGAAAAATAATCTTTGGATTTGTTTTCTCCACCTTGAAACCGCTACTGGTGTTTTTGACCACGAAGCAGGTTTGGCTAGTAAATAACGTGTATCTAACTATGTTAAATAGGTCTTGCAGCATAATCAAGAACACTATTACATGCTAATATCGATCGAGAAGACAGTCCCAGAGCCGACTGAATGTGAACCTTTGAAATTGTGTACTCCGACTTGAAACCGCTGCTGGTATTTTTCACCATGAAGGAGGTTCGGCTAGTAAATAACCTGTATCTAGCTTTGTTAAGTAGGTCTTAAAGCATAATCTTGAATACTAAACCAGGTCGATATCGGACGAGAAGACACTACCACAGCTGAGTGAAAAAGAAACATTGGATTTTTTTTCTCCAACTTGAAACCGCTACTGTTGTTTTTGATCACGAAGCAGGTTCGGCTAGTAAATAACCTGTATAAATCTATGCTAAGTACGTCTCAAAGCATAATCTTGAGTACTAAAACAGGTCAATATCGGACGAGAAGACACTACCACAGCCGACTGAAAAATAAACTTTGAATTTCTTTTCTCCACCTTGAAACCGCTGCTGATGTTTTTGACCACAAAGCAAGTTCGGCTAGTAAATAAACTGGATCTAGCTATTTTAGGAACGTCGTCAAGCATAATCTGAAATACTAAAACAGGTCAATATCGAACGAGAAGACACTACCACAGCCGACTGAAAAAGAAACTTTGAATTTCTTTTCTCCACCTTGAAACCGCTGCTGGTGTTTATGACCACGAAGGAGATTCGGCTAGTAAATAACGTGTTTCTAAATATGTTAAATAAGTCTAACAGCATAATCAAGGACACTATTACATGCTAATATCGATCGAGAAGACAGTCCCAGAGCCGACTGAATGTGAACCTTTGAAATTGTGTACTTGACTTGAAACATTTGCTGGTGTTTTTCACCACGAAGCAGGTTCGGCTAGTAAATAAACTGTATCTAGCTTTGTTAAGTAGGTCTTAAAGCATAATCTTGAATACTAAACCAGGTCAATATCGGACGAGAAGACACTACCACAGCTGAGTGAAAAATTATCTTTGGATTTGTTTTCTCCACCTTGAAACCGCTACTGGTGTTTTTGACCACGAAGCAGGTTTGGTTTGTAAATAACCTGTATAAATCTATGTTAAGTACGTCTCAAAGCATAATTTTGAATACTAAAACAGGTCAATATCGGACGAGAAGACACTACCACAGCCGACTGAAAAAGAAACTTTGAATTTCTTTTCTCCACCTTGAAACCGCTGCTGGTGTTTACGACCACAAAGGAGATTCGGCTACTAAAAAAAGTGTATCTAACTATGTTAAAAAGGTCTTACAGCATAATCAAGAACACTATTACATGCTAATATCGAACGAGAAGACAGTCCCAGAGCCGACTTAATGTGAACCTTTGAAATTGTGTACTCCAACTTGAAACCGCTGCTGGTGTTTTTGACCACGAAGGAGGTTTGGCTAGTTAATAACCTGTATCTAGCTTTGTTAAGTAGGTCTTAAAGCATAATCTTAAATACTAAAACAGGACAATATCGGACTAGAAGACACTACCACAGCCGACTGAAAAATAAACTTTGAATTTGTTTTCTCCACCTTGAAACCGCTGCTGATGTTTTTGACCACAAAGCAAGTTTGGTTAGTAAATAAACTGGATCTAGCTATGTTAGGAACGTCGTCAAGCATAATCTGAAATACTTTAACAGGTCAATATCGAACGAGAAGACACTACCACAGCCGACTGAAAAAGAAACCTTGAATTTATTTTCTTCACCTTGAAACCGCTGCTGGTGTTTATGACCACAAAGGAGATTCGGCTACTAAATAACGTGTATCTAACTATGTTAAATAGGTTTTATAGCATAATCGAGAACACTATTACATGCTAATATCGAACGAGAAGACAGTACCAGAGCCGACTGAATGTGAAACTTTGAATTTGTGTACTCCACCTTGAAACCGCTGCTGGTGATTTTGACCATGAAGCAGGTTCGGCTAGTAAATAACCTGTATAAATATATGCTAAGTACGTCTCAAAGCATATTCTTGATTACTAAAATAGGTCAATATCGGACGAGAAGACACTACCACAGCCGACTGAAAAAGAAACTTTGAATTTCTTTTCTCCACCTTGAAACCGCTGCTGTTGTTTTTGACCACAAAGCAACTTCGGCTAGTAATTAAACTGGATCTAGCTATTTTAGGAACGTCGTCAAGCATAATCTGAAATACTAAAACAGGTCAATATCGAACGAGAAGACACTACCACAGCCGACTGAAAAAGAAACTTCGAATTTCTTTTCTCCACCTTGAAACTGCTGCTGGTGTTTATGACCACGAAGGAGATTCGGCTAGTAAATAACGTGTATCTAACTATGTTAAATAGGTCTAGCAGCATAATCAAGAACACTATTACATGCTAATATCGATCGAGAAGACAGTCCCAGAGCCGACTGAATGTGAACCTTTGAAATTGTGTACTCCGACTTGAAACCGCTGCTGGTATTTTTCACCATGAAGGAGGTTCGGCTAGTAATTAACCTGTATCTAGCTTTGTTAAGTAGGTCTTAAAGCATAATCTTGAATACTAAACCAGGTCAATATCGGACGAGAAGACACTACCACAGCTGAGTGAAAAAGAAACTTTGGATTTGTTTTCTCCAACTTGAAACCGCTACTGGTGTTTTTGACCACGAAGCAGGTTCGGCTAGTAAATAACCTGTATAAATCTATGTTAAGTACGTCTCAAGGCATAATCTTGAATACTAAAACTGGTCAATATCGGACGAGAAGACACTACCACAGCCGACTGAAAAAGAAACTTTGAATTTCTTTTCTCCACCTTGAAACCGCTGCTGATGTTTTTGACCACAAAGCAACTTCGGCTAGTAAATAAACTGTATCTAGCTATTTTAAGAACGTCGTCAAGCACATTCTGAAATACTAAAACAGGTCAATATCAAACGAGAAGACACTACCACAGCCGACTGAAAAAGAAACTTTGAATTTCTTTTCTCCACCTTGAAACCGCTGCTGGTGTTTATGACCACGAAGGAGATTCGGCTAGTAAATAACGTGTATCTTAATATGTTAAATAGGTCTAACAGCATAATCAAGGACACTATTACATGCTAATATCGATCGACAAGACAGTCCCAGAGCCGACTGAATGTGAACCTTTGAAATTTTGTACTCCGACTTGAAACCGCTGCTGGTGTTTTTCACCACGAAGGAGGTTCGGCTAGTAAATAACCCGTATCTAGCTTTGTTAAGTAGGTCTTACAGCATAATCTTGAATACTAAACCAGGTCAATATCGGACGAGAAGACACTACCACAGCTGAGTGAAAAAGAAACTTTGGATTTGTTTTCTCCACCTTGAAACCGCTACTGGTGTTTTTGACCACGAAGCAGGTTTGGCTTGTAAATAACCTGTATAAATCTATGTTAAGTACGTCTCAAAGCATAATCTTGAATACTAAAACAGGTCAATATCGGACGAGAAGACACTACCACAGCCGACTGAAAAAGAAACTTTGAATTTCTTTTCTCCACCTTGAAACCGCTGCTGGTGTTTATGACCACGAAGCAGATTCGGCAAGTAAACAACGTGTATTTAACTATTTTAAGTAGGTCTTACAACATGATCAAGAACACTATTACATGCTAATATCGAACGAGATGACAGACCCAGAGCCGACTTAATGTGAACCTTTGAAATTGTGTACTCCAACTTGAAACCGCTGCTGGTGTTTTTGACCACGAAGGAGGTTTGGCTAGTAAATAATCTGTATTCAGCTTTGTTAAGTAGGTCTTAAAGCATAATCTTGAATACTAAACCAGGTCAATATCGGACGAGAAGACACTACCACAGCCGAGTGAAAAAGAAACTTTGGATTTGTTTTCTCCACCTTGAAACCGCTGCTGGTGTTTTTGACCATGAAGCAGGTTCGGCTAGTAAATAACCTGTATAAATCTATATTAAGTACGTCTCAAAGCATAATCTTGAATACTAAATCAGGTCAATATCGGACGAGAAGACACTACCACAGCCGACTGAAAAATAAACTTTGAATTTTTTTTCTTCACCTTGAAACCGCTGCAGATGTTTTTGACCACAAAGCAAGTTCGGCTAGTAAATAAAATGGATCTAGCTATGTTAAGAACGTCATCAAGCATAATCTAAAATACTAAAACAGGTCAATATCGATCGAGAAGACACTACCACAGCCGACTGAAAAATAAACTTTGAATTTGTTTTCTCCACCTTGAAACCGCTGCTGATGTTTTTGACCACAAAGCAAGTTCGGCATGTAAATAAACTGGATCTAGCTATGTTAGGAACGTCATCAAGCATAATCTGAAATACTAAAACAGGTCAATATCGAACGAGAAGACACTACCACACCCGACTGATAAAGAAACTTTGAATTTCTTTTCTCCACCTTGAAACCGCAGCTGGTGTTTATGACCACGAAGGAGATTCGGCTAGTAAATAACGTGTATCTGGCTATGTTAAATAGGTCTAACAGCATAATCAAGAGATTGCCAGAGGCAATTATAAGGAGAGCGACATCTTCGGGAGTAAAGTAAAAGGCTTGAGATGCGCGCATATACGAGACTGTACTAGACTAATTTATTATAGGAAATCCTAGCTTATATACTAGGTTGGTACATGTTATTGATGACGTGCATAAGACATAGTACGTGATGAGATATTTCCGCATATCTGTGGCGGGCGTACGTGCCGGCACAGATACTCCCCCCTTTAGGGAAAATAAATAAATGAATGTACTTATAACAATGAACAAAAATCTAAGTTAGAATCAAATAATAACCTTAAATGAATCGAATTAACTTTAGAAATGTGTATACCATAACAAACTTATATCAACTGCAATAATAACTAGTAGTATTTTAATAAACATAAAACCAGATCTTAATTGTGCATACTTTAACTTAATCTATTTTTATATATAAGGAAAGTTATTGTTAAATAAAACTAGACAGTAATAGAGCATATTTCAACTTAATCTAAAGGTAACCCTTACACGAATTAGGAAAATAAATGAACTACGGTTATGTGAATTCTACATAAGTTTAAAGAATAACATAATATTTACCTACAGGCGAGTCTTGTGTCTGGCCGCACACTACATAAAATAAACTAAAAACTGGAAAACAGAAAAACACTAGGAAAATGGGGCTTCGCGGTTAGTAAACTAACCTAACCTATAACCTGGAAAAGATCCGCAGGAGAGTCGTCTGATGCTGCAGCCGCCCATGTTTTTCAGGAATCGATGAGTCAATTTACATCGCACGTCGTTGAAGTTTTAATCACTGTTTGTTTATAATTGCGACCGTACCTACACAAGGATGATTGTGCTGAATCAGCGTCAGCATTAAATCTGTAACCTTGGCTGTAGGCAGTCAATGATCTTGTACGTCATATGTACGTGCGTGCTCTTCACTCTTGAGTGAATATTAAGTTGTCGATTGATGAAATTTGTGTGCCTAAAAACCTTGGGATATGGCAACATAGAACACATCTTGTACACCAATCGTTTATATATATATCGCTCTCTCTCTTCAGTGATTTGATTATTCTTCGTGCGATGTTCTTCCTGGATGATTTCAATATTCGTTGAATTAGGTATATCGATGATGTTTCAAAACTCTTCTAGGGGCTGGAACGGCTTCCTATGTCTTGAACTTGAAAAAGAAACTGCTTGCTGTGAATGAATTTGCCGACGCGTTCGTTTCTGCTGGTGCGAGCTCCATTTTGATAAATCAGCAGTCGGCTGACTATCGGTTCATTATTCTTGCGGTATCTTGAGTTCGATGCGGGAAATCTTCAGTTGAAATCTTTTGGCTTCTGGTCCGTCATGGCTTGCTTGATGTCGTCTTGGTTTGGGTGGGGTCTTGATTATGGATTTCTGCAGCGTGGTTTGAAATAGGTATGCAGAATTCGGGGCTCGGCGATCTTGGACGAAGTGCTTCTTGCTTGCACTTCTAAGGTGGCAGCACACGGAGTTTTCTTCGCGGCTGGGTCCATGCTGCTCTTACCGAAGGTTGCTGATGTTCAAACGTCGGGTCACCACTTTGCCAGAGGCAATTATAAGGAGAGCGACATCTTCGGGAGTAAAGTAAAAGGCTTGAGATGCGCGCAAATACGAGACTGTTCTAGACTAATTTATTATAGGAAATCCTAGCTTATATACTAGGTTGGTACATGTTATTGATGACGTGCATAAGACATAGTACGTGATGAGATATTTCCGCATATTTGTGGCGGGCGTACGTGCCGGCACAAAGAACACTATAACATGCTAATATCGAACGAGAAGACAGTCCCAGAGCCGACTGAATGTGAACCTTTGAAATTGTGTACTCCAACTTGAAACCGCTTCTGGTGTTCTTGACTACGTAGGAGGTTTGGCTAGTAAATAACCTGTATCTAGCTTTGTTAAGTAGGTCCTAAGGCATAATCTTGAATACTAAACCAGGTCAATATCGGACGAGAAGATACTACCACAAGCGAGTGAAAAAGAAACTTTGGATTTGTTTTCTCCACCTTGAAACCGCTGCTGGTGTTTTTGACCACGAAGCAGGTTCAGCTAGTAAATAACCTGTATAAATCTATGTTAAGTACGTTTCAAAACATAATCTAGAATACTAAAACAGGTCAATATCGGACGAGAAGACACGACCACAGCCGACTGAAAAAGAAACTTTGAATTTGTTGTCTCCACCTTAAAACCGCTGCTGGTATTTTTGACCACGAAGGAGGTTTGGCTAGTAAATAACCTGTATCTAGCTTTGTTAAGTAGGTCTTAAAGCATAATCTTGAATACTAAACCAGGTCAATATCGGACGAGAAGACACTACCACAGCCGACTGAAAAATAAACTTACCACCAATACTACCAACTACTACACCAATAATACTACAATATAATACCAATATCGGACTAGAAGACCACAAGTACCACAGCCAACTATCTATATTGAATATTGTGAGTATTATGTCGTCATTTTAGGGTACATGGTTCATTAAGGAAGTATGGGTTTCATCAACAGGCACTAGACACCATTTATATTGCCTTAAACCTATCATAAAGGCCCTTAGTGCTATATGAAAAAGTACCTCCTTAATTTGGTCAGATTTTATTGGCTGCTAACTTTTGGCTGCCAACTTCACACCGGTAGCAGCATCAATCGAAAATAAATTGACTAGCCTACAGTTAGTATGTTAATTTCTTTAAAAAGCTCTCTTAACACTAGAAGGGCCGGGCTTCATACTATATCTTCAAAGACCGTAGCGGTCAATTTGGCGGTACTAGAGATTCAGTCAGAATACTTATGAAATTATTGCGTATATATCATTAAAATAAAATTAAAATAATATCAATATGTAGTTTTTATTGAAAATAAACAATTTTAGCACTTAAACTGAGTAACATTTGTAACAAGTAACAGTTTTTTTAAATCTTTTCTACATTTTCCACAAACAGCTTTTTTACAAATTGTGCAGTTTTCACAAGTTTTTTTTTTTTTTACAATTACGATTGACTTGACATTGCCGCCTCTTATTGTTTGTAGTACATCGTTCACTTGTTTCAGAATTAGTTTCTTGTCTTTGAGTGGCAGTTGAAGTCGATTTTTTTTCCACATACTCTGCACGTAGATCGCCCACTAGTTGAAGGATAAAACCATGCCGAGAATTTTTTATTCCTGTGACTTTTTGGTATAGAATCCACGAGTTTATAGCTGCTAAATCAAGTATATTGTAAAAAACGTGAACAGGCCATCTCCGACTTCCAGCTCTTACGGTGTACTTACGTGCCATTTCATCGATGATGTCTACACCAAATTTTGTTTTATTTTAAAATTCAATTGCCTCAGGCAGCTTTTTTTGATCAGTACCTATGCTCACATTGGGGTGCAGAGTATTTAAAATAATAACATTTTTTCCTGGTTTTTCTTGATAGACAGTAAGGGAGGTATCGGTCTCGGTTTTCGTTATAAAAGTTTCATATCTTGTAGTACGAATACTTCTACAAATCAGCGGTACTTCTCGTCTTGCACGCCGCATTGTTTCAACAATACTAGTCTTTTCGATCATTCGTTTCTTAGCCAAATTTAGAGACGTGAAAAAGTTGTCAGTGGTAACGTTTCGTTTTTTTTTATATAGGGTTATACCAATTTTAAAACCACATATTCGGGTAATGACATATCGTTTGAACGGTTCTCGTCTTTTCCTAGGTACGGAAATCCTCCACATAGGTACTTACTCTCGACATTCACAAGCAACCAAAACTTTATGCCAAATTTATCGGGTTTGTTTGCAATTTATCGTGAAAACGGACAGCGAGTTTTTGATGGAAATAACTGCTCATCAACTGTCAAATTTCCCCCAGGAATGTAACACATTTGACAGTTATCTATAAATTTATTCCATATATCCGAAATCATCGCAAATTTGTCATTAGCTAGGCGAGCAGAACGCGTGCTTCTCAAATCCAAACGTAAGTATTTCATGATCTCCTTGAATCTATTTTTGCTCATAGTATTTTTGAAAACGGGTGGTCCCCAATCTTGCGACCACAAAATATCTAAATCTAGGTGGCTCATATTATAGGCTCCACGAGCATAAATCAAAGCAATAAATGCATCTAGTTCGTCTAGGGATAAGTTCCAAGTGTCATCTTTACTTTTGTCATGTGCTTCCTTTTCCGTACATTCTTTTATACGTCGTAGAACGTACTCATGATTAAATAGTCTCCACGCAGAAATTGGCATGTCATTTTCAATGTATCGTTTGGCGTATCGAGTAGGTCCTGAGATTTCTCTAAGTATATTTTGCTGGCTTCGACGTCCTACTCCACCAGCAACTGTATACTACAGATGACCAGAAATACAAGTCCATTCTGTGCCGTCACTTGCTACCTGTAACATACCGACTTCTTGTACTGATATCCTAGCTGAAGGTCCACCGCGAGCTGTTCGCCCGCCGCGAATGGATCTACGAGATACCCCGTGTCCTCTGCGCGAGTTTACAATAATATTGTTATTTGTAGTAGAGGAATCTACTTCGGAGTCTTCTGATGAAGAAGTGACCTGTTCCGGCTGAAATTCTGCGTCACGGGTTTCACAAACACGGTCTGATAAATCGTCACCACTTTCGTCACCTGACACATCTAGTTGTATATCCCGATATCGCAACAGTTCTTGTTCTATTTGAGAACTTTTGAGATGGCGACTCATTTTTTATAACAAATTACGACTGCTCATTAAACGAAACCAATGTATACTAAGTGTAATGTAAACAAGCTAGACAGTAAAAACCACAGTAACAACTTACTAACAATTCAACATAAATAAAAACAAAAGTACCTTCATTAGTTTGAAGAAATCGTTGTATACTATTCCTATATTATGTATGCGGTGACATTGACGGTGTGCGGTCTTAGTAGTTATTTGTAAATGAATCTCATATACAACATATATTTTAATATTTTTTATACAGATTTAGCATAACAATAGCAAATTAGGAAAAGTCATAAAATATGAAAAGAAACAAAAACATAGTTTGAAAAATATTTAAGAATGAAATCGCCGTGCAGTCAAATTGACAGTCTTGGTGGAGTCTGTGCGTTTAAAATTATAAATGGCTCGAATATATCTTTTCTGTAAAATAAAAATTGTTTGAATATCCTCTGCTTTTCTCCACAACAAGATACCATGGGTCATGACACTATGAAAGTAACTAAAATACATCCGTGTTTTGTCTGATGTTCCTAACAGAGTAAGCCGCAGAACTTAATTTATCTATGTTGAGTCCCCACTGAAATTTGCTATCAATGGTCATTCCAAGAAACTTCGTATAATTTACTAATTCTAATGTGTTGCTGTCACAGATATCGAGAGATAGGCCCTTGGCGCTAAGCTTGTATCGGAACCAGTGTCGTAAAAATTAAGAACACGCACACATCTACACCACTCATACATCAATCCGTCCGCTTTTATTGGTCAGTGCAATGTCATGCACCTATCTTCCGAACACACCTACACTACCGCAGATACACTAGCTAGCCGAGCTAGTGCTGAGATTTTGCAAGGACAGCGTGTTTCATCAATCCATTATAATTTATAGACAGTGGTAGCTATGCCGGGTTATATAAATAAAATAATACTTTGTTTGTTAATATGACATATTTATTTTACAAGAAATACCTATTACTATGTTTACAGGCTGTAACGTATAGGGGGTACCAAGCAGAAAAGGGTTGTTTGGGACATGATTTTGAACAACTTTCTCAATGAATCTGATTTGATCAGAGCAACGTTATTTTTTACTTCCCCATACGCTGACCGCTCATCCCAAAATGTACTGCAAAGTGAAAAATAATGTTGCTCTGTTCAAATCGTTTTAATAGAGAAGGATGTTCAGATTGTCCTTAACAATCGCCTTTCGGCATATATACCCTTTCTGTATAATCCTGTACAGTACAATACATACTACCTAGTGACAAGAAAAATGTAAATATTTATTAAGAACTTGGCGTTTTGACAATTTAGGCGAAGCATTTTTTGCTAAGTAATGCAGTCTTATATTAATATATCTTCTCATTAGAGCTTTGATTAGTAATATTAGATGATTACCCAATGGGTTTTGTTCGAGTTGGTAAAAAATCTATTTCTTTCCATCGATTCAAAAACAATTCTCACTATCACTATTCCCATCACTACACGTCGTCTCTGCGTGCGTGTAACAGTTCGCCTCCGTACCTCAATGCATATTTACTTTCGTATTTAGATAAGTGTGAAATATTCATTGCGTGTTAGCTTGGCAATATGTAGTGAAATTAAGATACAAAACAAGCAATAGATAATAAACCTAGCGAGAACAACATGACATTGTCACTTTAATGATCAACTCGCGTGACGAATTTTTGTGAATGATTTATTTCCATAATAATCTTTATTTCTTGTTTTAAGAAGAAATAATAGTTGGAATGAGACTTACAAGTCATATGTTACTCCGCCGTTCTTGGAGTTCACAATCCCGCTTCTATTTATGCACATGATGTTATATATCTGTGGTTGCTGTCTAAAACTAAACTGATAATTAGATACCCTTGGTTTCACCAGCATTTAACAATAAATTATAAACTTGAACCAATGCAAGGTATATATGTCGCAATTGGTTGGTTAAATCAGACACTTAACTAACTCTCTAGACCTTTAATTAAATGCCCACGTTTAACAAAGTCACTAGTATTTTGAATTAAATAAAGCATCTTTGAAAACGTTTAACAATCTGTCTTACCGAAAGCCAGCGTGTTGGAAAACAAGATGGTGTCGACAACAGCTGATTTGCACAGTATATATCAGGGCAAAACATTGCGAAGGTGAAGGGTAAAGGGGGTGGGCGAAGCGAAGCCCCCTTTCTCCTTCGTATTAGGTTGAACATGTTATAACAACAAAAATACTTCAAACATAAATAAAGTGCACATAAAAAAAAATAGTATATTTCTTATTGCTTAGGAATGTTAAGACAACTCGTTAAACGTTGCGTTCACTCAATTGTCTGACGGAATTTTAGTGACTTGGTTAAACGTCGGCATTTAATTAACGGTCTAGAGAGTTAGTTAAGTGTTTGATTTAACCAACTAACTGCGACATATACAGTTATATATATTTAAGACTACACAACTCTGTATGTCAATAAGATACATACGAGTACTGTCAACAACGAGACAATACGTTTACACGTTTACACCTATACCTATAATTACGAGAATAAACTTCGATCAACTACCACAACTGCTTTAACGTAGCAAATTTTACTAAGATTGTAGTGGGTACTTTAGTGTTCAGTTTGGGAAATGATTAGGCTTAGACGTGGTAGGTTAAAAGAGTAAGCAGCATCAATTGAAAGTTCCCCAAATTGGATGACTATATCGAACTTATATAATATCGCCAGTGGTTCATTTCATTACCTATTGCAGCGTGAACTCGCAGACGTCGTTTTAAGACTCCTTTGTTATGCTAAATTTTATTTCGATTTTATTGGGATGCAGGCTGGTTGATGTTTTATAAGTTTTTGCGAAATTGAAAGTTCGAATTATTCTAGATTCTTATTGGTAGTTGTCAGTTTTGGCAGGACTAGAAAAATTCATTTTCATTGAGCTGTTCGAGTCGAAGGCATTTTGAGGCACATTTTTTTCGTTTGGCCAGTTTTGTTCGCGCTGGGAGTTGTCGTGTGATCTGTGTTTTGGGCAGCCTTGACGCAAGAAGAATTGACCTTGGGCAGGAATTGACGCCGGCCTAAAAGATTGCTGGCGTTTTCCCGATATTTCATCTGAAGTCAAAGGCCAGACGTTGGAAGCGATCTGGGTATGTATTTGGGGTTTATATTCCGTGGTGGCATTTTGGTCGTGTTAGCGTTATTCTGGTACTTATCATTATATCTTAAATGTAACATTTGGTGGAGAGCTGCGCATCGAGCCATAACCCCAATATTTAAAACCGACACCGCGGACGCGTAGTCCTCGCCAAGGCGTGCTTTGGAGCGTACGTGAACGAGGAATTTGGACGCCGGCTTCAGGAAATCCCGTATTTTTGACCCAAACCATATTTTAGTTTATTTGAACTGTCGTATGTATATTAATTTAAATTTTGTTTCTTAGCGCGGCTTCTCTCAAATTCAATCTTTGAACAAGATTATGTCGTCTGTTCATCATTATTTCCATCTAAATTCCTAAAGTCATTTGCACGCCACTGTTAAAGATATTTTCGGCATACTTTTGGGCAATCATTCATATAAACCCTCATCCATTCCATACGCACTTCATTGACACCTCATACAATCATTCCATTTTCACGTCGAGTCCTGGTCTAAGTGCGCATGCAGCGTCAAAAGCGCGTTACGAAGGTATTGATTACGTTTTAAACGAACCAGCAAATTCATTCAGTGTTCTTTTGCAACATAGACAAGTTCAGTTTGTTATTTTTTTCTGGTTTAATTTTCGGTCCTGTACACCTTGTTTGACATTCGGTTGTCATTCATTATTTTGTTATAAACTTTTGATATTATTAAAAATAAAATAAAGAAAATAAAACTTTTTTAAAAACAAGCTTTTATTAAAAATGAACTAAAAAGTTTAAAATAAATTAACTCCAATAACAAATATTATATATTTTTACCGTACCGTACATACCGTACATAATTATATATTTTTAACATTAAAACCTTTACACTTTAATTGTTAAACCTTCCCGTTTTTAACACAGTCCCAATTTTATAAATAAAAGCGTGTTACATTGTGATAGCGAGAGGAAAAGAAGGTGCTAAATGTTCTTAATCATACCATCAAAATGTAACACGCTTTTATTTATGAAATTAGGATTGTGATAAAAACGGGAAGATTTAACAATTAAAGTGTGAAGGTTTTAATGTTAAAAATATATAATTATGTACAGTATGTAATTATTTTGTCGTAGACGAAGAAGGTTAATTATCGTTAAAGGTTACAATGAACTTATAAAGTGATATATTTGTTATTGGAGTTAATTTATTTTAAACTTTTTAGTTCATTTTAAATAAAAGCTTGTTTTTAATAAAAAATTTTTTCTTTATATTTATTTTTAACTTTTTAGTATTTTTAAATCGAGATTTACTACGACGTAGTTCGTAGCACGTAGTAGCGCGTTTCCGTTATGTAGTCCGTAGTACGTTCACATAATATGTGGTGCTTTGAGCACTTAAAGTTTATGTGTTTTATTTATTTATATATGTATTTATTTTTTTACATATTTGTAGTAAGGTAAAATAATGTTTAAATTAGTTATGTAATCACCAGTTATTTATTTGTAACGTTTCTCATTCTATCCATTTCTTTTAATGCATCAACATTACAAGGTTTCGAAGTCAACTTCGAGCAGTCAAGTTCTTCGATTTGAAGACCTTCTAAAGACTTAACTCGGCTTTGGGGTCGGACATCTAGTATCAAAGTACTAATGTATGTACGCAAGAACCTTACAACATTTTCCAAACTTAGCGATAGCTGTAATGTTAACCTAAGAAATAATCACAGACTATGTGCGCCCCGATTAAGACTCGCGAAGGTTAGCAATTCTTTCAAGGGTCAGTGCATTCTCTACTATAATAAGATACCTCTGGAGATTTTGAAATTGCCATTTGAGCAATTTAAAAAGCATGTTAAAGCGACTTTGTCGAAAAAGGATTATTACAATGTTCGAGATTACTTAAATGACAGGACTGTATGGGGTTAATCTAGCTCAACACAGACCTTGCTGTTAATAATTTTGTAGTTATTTATTTATTTCTATTAGTTAAGCACAACCTATTTTTAAAAGAGATCTAAAAATCAATCTGTGGGAGTTTCTACGCCCTTCTTCTCCTACAGTGGTCCAATGTAGAGAAGAGGCAAAAAATGACGTTTGCTAAGTATATGTAAATATCTACAGTAATAAAGTACTTTGACTTTGACTTTGACTTTGACTTTGACTTTGATTCGTCAAAACAAATTAAACTAGCCCAAACTCGATGGGTGTAAAATATTTATGCTTCGGAACGCACCGGTTTTTTCGTTGCGCGGATCGACCGCGAGTGATCGGGACATCACTAGCTGTCACTTGCATAAAAACGATCATTTTTTTTTGGACATGGAAAATGTCTAACGCCAGCATCGGAAAGCTTGGTTGAATGTTAATTATAATAATCGCGGAACAATCGTCGGGAAATAAGTAGATTTAACGTCATCGGAGTGAGTGCTTCGTGCTGTGAAAGGTTGAAGTGGTTCGGTCCCCAATTCGTCGCGTTCGGATAGCGACCCATGTGGTCGGATACGTGGCATCACGACGGCACCGGCGGCGGACTACGACGGCAGTAAGATTCGACTCCCATCAACCCCCACCCTTGTGTTCCTCATCCCGTGCTCCTGCCTCAAATTGAGCTTTCGAATTCCGGTCCACGGCGTCAAGGTCAGTACTGCTTTGTGACATTACAAATGAAAAACAACCCTACCAAGATTCCACCCCCTTTCGGTTAAGGCGTGGAATTTAACATTTGGTAGTAGAGGCGCGGTTTCCTAGTGGGAAATCGATTCACGGACGGTTGTAGGGTTGTTTTTTTGCCACATTGTAGCTGGGAGAGGGTGGATACCTCGGATTGGTCGGCAATCATTTTGTGAGTGAGTCTTGTGGTCGGTATACCACAATTTAGGTTCATTTTCGGTTAGTGAACGTATAATTGACGATTTAGTTAATGATTATTATAAATTTGTAGTCGGAAACTACTGTTTGTGCGCATAAAGGATCATTCCGCGAAGTAACTATATTGTATGACTTGTGGTAGAACGTCGGGTTCTATAGTACTGCAGTGTTATTTCGGTTTACAGAGCAGGGTCAGGCTATTTATGGGGTATTAAGCTGATTTTGCTGACCTCAGTAGAAGTGTGGGTCATATTGGAGGGGCCACTTCTAGAAGGTTCACGGCTACCTACATTATATTAAAAATAGTTTTTTTTATAATACATTTTTGTGTGTTATTTGTATTGTGGTTTATGGTGGCATTCTCTAATTGATTTAGAGTGTATAGTTTTAAGGTGTATGTCCACAGGGCGACCATATTAAATATTTTTTAGGATTTAATTGTTTTAGTGGTTGCCTTAGTTTTGACAACTTAGTTTTAATTTCTGTGCACAGCGCTGACGGGCAAGTGCTGGTCTCTGGCTATACTTAGTTCGGTAGTGAAGTATAAGACCAGAATCTATTAAATCGGTCAACATGGCCCATCGCCCTTGACGGTGCTGCGGCATGGTGTCCGGGAGGAAATGAGATGGCTCGCCCATACTCATAATAATGTGGAGCGACCAGATATGGATGATGTCCTGCTCAAGCGTGTGGAGGACGCAATGATACGCGTCGGGAAGGTGTGTCGGCTGGCTGCGGAGGCTGAAGCTCTCGGGCTTACTGATGAAGCCTCGGTGGCTGCAGTGAAACAGCTCTGCGCGGATGCTGACCAAGCGATGGAATGCTTGGGTGACATCGAGCGTCGCGCGGAGAAAATTAAGCGGTCGCGAAGGAATAACCGTGGGGAGGGTAACGGAGACCCACCCCCGAAGGGTGTTGTTGGACGGCTGCCACACCTGGAGATTCCGGCCTTCAGTGGGCCAATTGATGAGTGGCCGGCCTTCATTAATTTATTTGATAGTTTGGTCCACGGTCGGGACGACCTGGACAACGCCTAAAAGTTGGCCCAACTATTGATGGCTCTGCGGGGTGAACCGAAGGAGTTGGTCGGTCACCTAACGGTCACGGCGGGCAATTATGAGATAGCCAGGTCCATATTGTTTGACCGCTACCAACACAAACGGCGGTTGGTTGATGCGCAGCTGGGGAAGCTGTTTAGCATCCCTAAAGTAACCCGGGATGTTGACATCCGAGTACAGGTGCTCAACCCTGTACTGGTGGCCACTAAGGCCCTTCAGAACCTTGGTCTTCCGGTAGACCAATGGTCATACATTATTTTGTATATGGTTTTGTCACGGTTGCCTGCAGCTGTTCAAAGTCGGTTTGAACAGCTGCATGGGGGCATTAGTACGGAACTGCCCACGCTCGTCCAATTGACGGATTTTTTGGAGGGTGAATGCAGGCGATGTGACACACTGGACACGGAGGCCAGTGTGCAGCGCCAACCCGCGTGGATGCGGGAGGGGCCGCGCCCCCCGCCCCCACGGGAGGGTGGGCGGTCGAAACAATTTGGCGTTTTTAATGCCGCGCCGTCGGGTGACGGCTGTGTGCATTGCGACAGTACCAGTCATGAAGTGACCAGTTGCGCCAACTTTAAGGCGCTCGGGATAGCTGCCCGCAGGAAGATAGTCTTCCGCCACCGATTGTGTTTCGGTTGTTTGGGGCCGCACACGCTGAGCGAGTGCTCGCGCGCGTTCCCCTGTGAGTGCTGTGGTGGCAATCACCACATAGTGTTGTGCCTGAATCGCTCAGGCCCTTCGGACGGTCACCAGGGCCGGACTCAGGTTGGTCGGCCACAGGGCCCAACCAGGGCCGGACCCAGTCCCCCTCCGGGCAACGGGAGTCACTTACGGGGTGACTGGGGTACCCGCGGACGGGACCCCCCCCCGAGGGTATGGGGGCAGCGCGGGGGGTAACATGCGGGATAGCTGGGGTTCGGTCGCCGCTGTCCACGGTCAGCGAGGACTTCGGGCCGCTGGCTCACCGCGTGTTACGGGCGGGTGTCAGATGGCACCTACGAGTGGCGCGAAGGCTGGGAGCCCACCACCTTCTGCGCCACCCTTCCCGTCGCTCTGGGAGGCGAACAGTCGGATGTCGCCCCCATTCCTAGAGCGCCCCAGGTTGGATCCGCTCTCCCCCATTCATCCACGGTGCGCACCGGGCACACCGTACACCGTCCGGTATGGTCGGATACCGGGACAGCGAGGGGCCTATTATCCGGGTTGGGACCCCTTGATGTACATACGGTCTGATATGCCGGTTGCGTATCAGCAGCCGAGTTACTCCAAGGCCGACGGAGGTCTCCAGCAGGTTCGGATCCCGCGGAGGTTCCCGCTAGGGACACGCCACCCACTTACAGGGTGCCGCCACTCCACAGACGGTCATGCTCCCCACCGCCTCTGTGATAGCGTGGAGTTCGGACGGCAAATCATGTGTGGCACGAGCACTATTGGACTCGGGGGCCCAGGGGTGCTTAGTCTCGTGCAACCTTGTAAGACGGTTGGGCATTTCGGTAAGGGAGTATCCACATTCCATTCGGGGAATTGGGAACACGGAAAAAAAAAACTGTTTAATATTTATGCTTCGGAATGCACCGGTTTTTTCGTTGCGCGGATCGACCGCGAGTGATCGGGACATCACTAGCTGTCACTTGCATAAAAACGAGATGACGAGTTAGAGGTTACTTTTTTTTTTTTGGACATGAAATGTGTCTAACGCTATCAACTGTTTAATAATTATAATAATATCGTAACAATGGTCGGGAAATAAGTAGATTTCACGCCATCGGAGTGAGTGCTTCGTGCTGTGAAAGGTTGAAGTGGTTCGGTCCCCAATTCGTCGCGTTCGGATAGCGACCCATGTGGTCGGATACGTGGCATCACGACGGCACCGGCGGCGGACTAAGACAGCAGTAAGATTCGACTCCCATCAATCCCCACCCTGGTGTTCCTCATCCCGTGCTCCTGCCTCGAATTGAGCTTTTGAATTCCGGTCCAAGGCGTCAAGGTCAGTACTACTTTGTGACATTCCATGGTAAAACAACCCTACCAAGATTCCACGCCCTGTCGGTTAAGGCGTGGAATTTATTCAATGGGGTTGCTTCGTTTTATTATAGAGTTCCTATGGGCTACCTTCCAGCTCATTCATCAGTCCCTGGTTACCATCTAGTGTCAAATTACTCGTCAAGACAAATTAAACGAGCCCAAACTCGATGGGGTTGCGTCGTTTAATTATGGAGTTCCTATGGGCCACCTTCCAGCTCCATCATCAGACCCTGGTTACCATCTTGTGTCAAAGTACTCGTCAAGACAAATTAAACGAGCCCAAACTCGATGGGGTTGCGTCGTTTAATTATGGAGTTCCTATGGGCCACCTTCCAGCTCCATCATCAGACCCTGGTTACCACCTAGTGTTAAAGTAATCGTCAAGACAAATTAAACGAGCCCAAACTCGATGAGGTTGCGTCGTTTAAAGACTGAGTTCCTATGGCCACCTTCCAGCTCCATCATCAGATCAGCTCTATGTCATAATAATATTGCATTGTCATCCGATTTGGATAAAATTTAACTTGCAAGATTTGATAACAGACAGACAGACAGACAGACAGACAGACTGACAGACAGACAGACAACGGGACAGGTGAAACTAAATAAAAGCTTGTAATAAATTATACGTGTTTTCTCAGTGATTTTTTTTACTTATTTATCACTACACTATATATACATCATTATGTATGAGCTCTACTCAACTCATTCTAATTCTCTATAAACATAGCGTTTAGACAACCACCCTTGTCTTTGAATAGCAGCATATTTTGTGTGGTTCTTATGCTTCTATGGGCAAGCCGAAATAGAAGGTCACTAATCCCAATCGGTACAGTCAAAAACAGAATTAGCTTTCCAAGTAAGATTCAGATTAATCCACAGATATAAATACATATAATACGCGTATGTTCAGACCTTTTAATCGAAATAGTAGTTTATGTGACTGCTGCATAATGGAGGGCATTAAAACTCGAGTTCGGCTCGTTTCATAATAATATCACTCGAGATTTTTAATGCCTAATTATGTACAGTTACATACACTAGTTTATCTACACACATATCATAAGCTCTCTTTGATGTGTTCAGGAACCGCATGTTTGACCGGCATTGTGGCTCTGCAATTGTTTAACTTGTTCTGTAGTACCAACTTCTCGCAGGCGGGCGTCGGCGTTCGAAATTTGAATGTCAGTGCCAACTTCACAAACAAACTAGGGACGGCACGCGGGTGGGCGTCGGCGTTCGAAATTTGAATGTCATTATATGTAGAAAAACTTCACATAATGACCATAATGTGTAGTTTTCCAGATACGAAACGAGTTTTTACCAAGTAGTTTAACATAATGCTGATCCTAACGTGCGGTTTTTGAACGCAGTAAAGAGGGTTTATGATACGTGTGTAGATAAAATTGTTAAAAAAGCGGTTGAAATGAGTTAGCCAAGAGTTTTACTAGTTGTCACAGCTAATTTCGCTTTCGGAAACTGGGCGTAAGATTTCAAATTCTCACATTCTAATCCATAGCCTAAATTTAATGGGTTAATATAATGCTTCCTAGGGCTTGCAGAATAGTTATAGTCTTCGTTTATTTAACGTCTCATATTGGTGACATATTAATGAGGATTATTACAATACCTACGAGTATGAACATAACGCTCTCTGTTCTTTGATAAAAAGCTATTCTCACTATTTCAAATCAAAGCGTGTAAGGTTAACAGTGTCAACAATGCGTGTCATAATCATCGTATGACATACATTTACATTGTTCGCATTATATAACTTGTTTATTCCCCAACCATCCTGGACTGTAAAACACCGAGTTGTGCAAAGCACATTGTATCACTAATCCGTCCGCCCGCTCCCAAACTATCTCATTAGCTGGGCAATTTGTCTAGGGATCACTCCAAGACTTTAATCTCGCGGCTTGGCGAGTTGTCGCTTCCTAATGAAAAACCGGTCAAGGGTGAACGCGGGAAATTAATGGATGAAAAAGGAAAAGAATTTGCAGCTGGAACTTTTTGCACGGACGCAAATAGTTTTTCTGACGCTTCCATCTGGCTGAAAGTTGGCTACAGCTCTTGCCTGCGAGCATCCGCTTATTTTTTGGGTGTGTGTTCGAAATTGCTATTTAATGAATGGTTTAGTTACAGTACCTTCTACTCGTAATTGCTGTTACTCTAGTTTTCTTTTCATTATAATCTAGGCAAACTACCGACCATACATCTATCATGGTTAAATTCAAGAAACTCCTTGATATCAACCAACTGAGATCGGTGGTTAAACTTTTACGGCCTTATTCATAAACGTCTAATAAAACTTTTTTAACTATAATGCCATTATAAGTAGTTTGACTTTGTCTGTCACTTCGAAATTTGTGTTTGTGAGAAAAGGACAAAGCACATTTTAGCTATCATAGGTTTGATAAGTTTTATGAATAAGGAGGTTAATATATAACCCCTAAAATTTTTGAGCACTTACCTTCTGCATGACGATACTGGATGCTACTTTTTTCTAGCTTCGACGGTACTTTCAACAGCTCAGTCCTACATTAGAGAGGTTTACTAGCGTCTGTCAACAAGAATTATTCATAATTATTTGTTGCATCGCCCCGAGGCGACGCGACGTGCCTACGAGCGCTTACAGCGCACACCGCAACATCCTCGAACTCAGCAGAATTCTAGTTTTCCACTGTGTGCATTACTCTAGGCTCGCCATTGAGTGCTAGAGCCTAACAGAGAAGGCGCCTGGAAATAAATTATATGGAAAACCCGAAGGCGTTAACAATAACAATGATTTAGTTAAAAAACTGAAAAAACCAACTGCGGTACACTAAAAAGCACAAAATAAGCAGATAACACTTAAAGCTCATAAAATCGGCCATTTTTTATTTTTTATTTTATGTACCCAGAGATACTTGCGCCATCAGGACAAACCTGATGACTATCGAAATCGGTCGAGCCGTTGAGTAGTTACGAGAAGACACAGGAACAGAATTATATTTATACATATATGCATACAGGTCAAACAGATAACCCTCCTCTTTTACGCTTCAGTCCGCTTACAGTCGGGTAAAAATACGAATATTACTCGGAAAGTATAACAGTTCTTTGCGATGCCGTTGTATGTAATGCGTGTTAGTGCCGACCGCTGTATTACCTCAGTCATGTCGTGTCTTCTTAAAGTTCTCTCTGCCTCTCCAGCCCATTACAGGAGGAGTATTTTAGCATAGAAAAAAATGGCCCAGGAATTGAACCCTGATGAAATACAACTAAAGGAAAAACAAAAACAAATCGACTGGCCCTGGGCAGTGGGTCTCGTTCTTGTGTACTCCCACTGGGATGATGGCTCGTTGAATAATAGTCAGCTGATTGTACAGACTAAAAATAATAATTAGAGGTCATCAGATAGAGCCCGGTGACGGTCTGATGGATAAACGGACGGACGGACAGCGGAGGCATACTAATAGGGTACCTGTTTGGCACCCTTCGGGTACCGAACCCCTTAAAAGTGAGTTTGTGTGTGAATTAAAAGAAACAAAATATTTTACCGGACCAGGAAACGAACGCGCAACCTACGATCTTTGGCTGTGTCATATTCTCATACTCCCACTGGGCAGCTCTGAAATTGCCGATCGCATTGTGCGGAAAATACGTACGTGAAAACTTGCAAAAATTTTACGTTGATTATGAAACTAAATTACCCATACATCGGTCCGAAGACTTTTACCTGTCCAAACATAGATTAGAATATCTCTGCTATATGCAAATGGATGAAGAAAAAAAAGACCTCTCATGATTGTGGGTTATATTCAGCAATTTGTTATGATATTTTATCGTTTTGTTTTGTATTCGCTACGATAAGAATGGCAATATTTTTAAAAGCAGGCTCGTAAAATACCTCAAGTTACCAAAATTATGATCATGTCGAAGTTTATCTCGAATTCCAGCAACTCAAGTCAGAGGAGCCACAGCCCTCATGTAAGTAAGATACTGATGCTGAGATCCTGGAGTCAAACTGTGCTGATTGTCCAGCTTCTGCATGGTTTTAGAAGATTTTTCTTCATCGGCTGCAAATTGCATATGTATAACAGTGACTTTTTTTTTTTTGATAATGTACATAATGTATAACGTTTGATATTCAATCTACAATATGCTCTTCCTCCAACGACCCAAGGCATCATAAGATGCCATTTTCCCGTTATAGGTTTTGAATTATAATACCATGGCATAAGGTTCCAAATTGCGATGCGTCAAAACAAACTGGGGGTTTGAGAATTAAGCATATTGTAGAACTTACCTGGTTTATTGTGGTAGTAGGTATGCAATTTGGTATATTATTGTACATATCTTTTCTTGCAACATTAATAATACAATTTATTTTCATTTTAAGGTGGCTGCAACAATTCCCTACTGCTTTTATTTTGTCTTGAGAAGCGGATCTGTGATCACATATATCACGATATACCTATGGTTATAATAACCTGATAAAGAAAGATACTATTTGATGAAAAATATCGAATCCATATAGAAACAAGAAAAAATTGGGCAATAGAAATAGCTCAACCGGCGATCACTTGCTTCACGGATGGTTCAAGAAGAGAGAGCACAAAACTAGCAGAAGCTTGTTAATGTATCTTGGATAGTAGCGGACAAGACAAATCAATTGCCTTCGGGCTATTTGCCAGCGTGTTCCAAGCGGAAATCTTCGTTATAATGTAATGTGCTGCTGCCCTGAAGGACACACAGATTCTGAAAATAAGATTGTAGAAATATATTCAGATAGTCAAGCAACCTTAACACTTTTATTGCCAAGCCGCCAGGCGGGTTTTATCAAATATTGTTCGCACGCCGACGACCCACCTCGCGGGTTCAGACTATACATAGCTAATGATGACTTTTAAACACGCCGCTGACTCGGCTAGGGGGTCCTACAACACTCGGCTAGCTAAGTTGTCGCTCACTACTTTCTACGCGTTGTTTCTTTAGAAGTTTTTCAAATCCTTATGTCTAGTTTTAGTTACATTGTTCCGTGCCTCGAAACTAGATAACGTATACATACATATACGTTGGCACCTAATCGGAAATATGAATGTGAACACAGTGAGTGAGTGGGCCCCGCTTTCTTCCCCATTTTGCTACGCAACTTGACTTGAAACTCTTTGAAGATAATAGGTATTTAGGCAATAATTCCCTTTATTCCATACTATCATACCAGTAGTCCGACCATCGAACTGTTTGGACATTTTTTTTACAAACCCAGCTTCAAAGAAAAATAAAAAATAATAAAAAGATAAATAATATAATTTGGCTAAACAGCCACAAAACTTCATAAAATAATAGTACCTACCAAGCTAGATACACACACACATACGCAGACACACACACATATGATAACTAAAGTGTTATTTTACCATGATATCACCTTTTAATAATAATAATAATCTTTATTTCAGGTTAACAAAAACCCATATTTATAAATACCTTACAACTAGAGATACATAATTTATTATAAAAACACAAAATATGATCTAACCTAGCTAGGGATTTTCTTTTTCGTTCTCGCTTCCCTGTAGCGTCGGTAAACGATACCCTCCGGCCAGCAATCTTTGGCCAGGATCATGGTCTTGAGGTCCGCCGGCACACGAAGTTTGAAGGAGAGGAACTCCTTGGGTCTTTCTGACTCCAAAACTTCTATCTATACGTTTGCCTCCTTGAGACCAGACGGCGGATTTTTCTTCAGCTTTTCCAGGATATGACGTTCAACGTCTTGGTAGGTCATTTTCACTTCAATCCTGGAAATGTATATCTGATCGATGGGAGCGGCAGCGTTCAGGCTGCTCTCACCGGCGGGGCTGTTCCACGTTGATTGCGGCTGCGCCTGGAGCGGCGCATCCTGTTTTGGACCAGGATAAAGCCTTCCCCATTAACTGTCGCGTTCGGCGGGCCAGGGGTGGACCTAGCCGGTGTAGCGCGCGGCGCAGCCTGCAGCTTCTGTTGTTTGGTGGCGGGCGGTGCGGGGCGCGGGCGGCGGTGGCGGGCACGGCGGGACACTGCAGCATACGTGTCCTTCTGGGGTTCCAGTATTTTTGATGTTCTCGTTTCAGTTTGATGTGACTCGTGGAACTGGGTCAGTTGCAGTAACTGCATTTTTGCTTACCGGCGTAATGTTGTCGAGCGTGTCGGCTATTCGCTGCGTCGGCAACGAGGTATCAGCCTGATGCAATACCGACAACTCACGTTTCAGGTCGGCGCAGATGTCTTCGGAAACCTCCAACTTGTTTCGAATTTCGGTGACGTCAGCCTGCAGCCGCATGATCTCCTTCAGCAGCCGAGTGACGTCGACGTGGTCAAATGTCACCGGCGGCAGCTTGTTGAGGTCGCGGGCCACGTAGGTTGGGACGTCATCGGGTTCGGTCTCCTTGAACACCCAGAATATGTCCTGGAGATCATTCTTTCTGCTTGCGTTCCTCCGCGCCACAAGGCGCACGGTGGTGATGGCGGTATCATACAGCGCTTTCTTGGCGGCGGCAATCTCAACCTCCTTGAAGCTGGTCGAGCAGATCTGCTCCAGGGAGAGCTCGTCCATCAAGTCCAGCTTTTGTTGTACGCGAGCAGCTCGTTCACCAAGATGGTGTCCGCGCGCTTGGCTGGTACAGCCATGGCGGTATCAATCCGTACATGCCGGTGTCGCAGTTGCAAATATTAATATGAAGTCTCTTTGGAAAAAACACTTAAAATAATTATGTTATAATTTATTTGTCACTAGTTAAAGACGTAACTTTTTAACAATAAATATAATTTGCATTTTACCCAGCTGTAGGGTATATCGTGTACATGGAAGTAGAACAGAAAATCTGAGTGCTGTATTTTTGAAGAGAGGAAGGGGTACGGTATTGCTTTATGGAGGCCATCAGTATTATAATATAATAACAAATCATATTTAAATGGTTCATCAATATGGAAATGTTCGAGCAAAACATGCATTGGTGCTGTTACAGTAAAGGTCTATATTTTTAGGGTTCCGTGCCCGATGGGTTACAAGTAAGATTAAGTGGGAACTTCTCATGAATCGATAATTCTTCTTTTACAGAACGAAAATATACTGAAGTCAAAAATGCATAGCGACAATTGCTCTCCAAATATCGCCAAAAATGAGAAAGATATACTAACGCATACATTTGAAGAAAGGGCCGCTCAAGAACCTACAGAATCTGTTCCTGCTATTAACGAAATTTTTTTAGTAGCCATGCAGAATTCTGGAGTTGATTTAGTAAATGTGATTCCACCGTTTAAGTCTGTTAAAAGCACCTTATATAACAGAAGGAACGATGCTGTCGGTATGCAAAAAACATGTTTTGAAAATGTTGAGGATGTCCTTGTTCCTCATCATATCGTCATCGTATCATCAATTTCTACTGGGCGATTTCATTTGCAACAAGGTTCTTATTTTGATTTTTTTATCAACCGATACAAGGCAAGTATTGAAAAATATAAAGCATATCTTTGGTGACGATACTTTTCGAACTTGCCCGAAACTTTTTGACCAAATTTATACTTTGCATGGTGATATAGGCAGTTCTTTAGCGGATACAAATATCATACCTTTGATTTACGCTTTAATGTCATCGAGGACTAAAGAAGCATATCTGGCCTTGTGTGAGATAATTAAATCGCAGATACCAGATTAATCTCCTGAAAAATTTACAAGCGTTTTTGAGCAATCCCCAATAAATCCTACATTGTCAGTTTTTCCTAATATCACAACTAAAGGCTGTTATTATCCTTTTAGAATAAGCATTTGGAGAAATCGTTAAGAACTAAAGCTTACGAAAAATTCCATAACCCGATGGATTCTTGCCTTGTGTGCAGTTTTACCGTTACTTCCCAGGGGCAAAATTAAATTGGGATCGAAGTATATAATAGAATTGGCAGACATAAATGATAAAAATATGGTCTGTGGTTTAAAAAAATGGTTAAAAAATTATAACTTTATACATTCTTGGTGTGTTTTTGGCAAAGGCCACCGAACAAATAATTTTATAGAAGGATGGCATGTGAAAATAAACAATGAATGCAGAAGGAAGAAGGCCACTTTTCTGCAAATATTAAAAGTATTTACAAATGACGCGGCATTGTATTCTGTTTTGAGAAATCATGTGGAAAATAATGTCCCTCCATTTAAAAATAGAACAAAAGAGAGTATTCTAAGAGATCAACATATTCCAAATGTCTAAATGATGTTAACAAAAGATGATGGTATCTTTGTAGGCCATTATTTAGAAATATTGCGTGAAGGCAGAGAGAGTCAGTTATGGATTCCATCGGTTCTGCATGTTACGCCTTATCAAGTTTAAGAGACGTACTTACTTCCGATCAACTGAAACTGATCTATTATGCTTTGGTAGAGTCCAAACTGCGATACAGTTTGGCGCTGTGTGGGGGCAGTTATCAGCAAAATCTCAAGCAGGCTTTCGTTACGCAGAAGAGAGCTGTACGTATTATTGAGCGTATTCCGCCTTGGGAATCATGTAGGTCAAGTTTCAAGAAACTCAACATTTTGACGGTACCAAGCCTATATATTTTGGTGGTGCTTTCAAGACATGTAAAAAAACAAAATGGTGAAACAGATAATCAGAGGATTCTAAGAGTAGAAACTATAAGGAAATACCTAACTTGTGATATGGCTCCTATGTTAGAAATAGTTTCACATTGGGCTCACAAAAATGCTTTAGAGCTAATTCATCGATCACGTATCGAACCTTGGACGGTTTAGGTTTTATTTCTAATCGTCATAATTGATTGAGTTTTTGTTCATAAGATGTTCAGTTGTCCTTCTTCGTGTCACACTATACTAACTCAGTGGCCCGTGCAGGCCCGTGTAACCCAGCGCTTGGAATGTCATGTAATTTGCATGCGAGAGCCTGTCCCAGTACAAGTTACTATCGGCGACGAGCTTGCTCCGAACGGACACCGACACGCCACGTGGCAAAGCGGGCATTAATTAAAGTTGCAATTTATCTCACTTAAACCACTTTCGTGCCACTTGCTCTTGCGAACACATCCTGCCGTCGTTGTTTGCTACAGGATGTATAAATTGTATAGTCATAGGAAACAAAGGTAGAGGGACCATGAAGCGGTAAAATGACCTAAGTAGTAGGTAGTAAAGTAACAGAAAGAAGGTAATACATGTAACCAAAAGGTGGGGCCAATTTCAAAGAGGATGCTAGAGATGTGATTTTATACTACTTCGACCATTAAAACGAATTTCATCAAATCAAACTACTAGTGAGGTAAGAAAATAATGGGTTATCCGAAACTTACGAAGGAATTAAATGAAAAAATAAACTAAGGTCACAGTGACATTTTCTTCGCATTGAGTAAGAGAGGGTTTCATTAGCTACTCAGATGTACAACTCTCATAGTTCTTAGAGTTACCATTCAGACATAATCACTTGATATGTCAGTCAAGGCGCGCGCGCCGCGCGGGCTCATGTATACCTGGGATTAGAGCTGGTTGGCGCCGGCCGGCCCGGTTTCGGAAAGGTTAAGAGCATTTATTCCGGTCCATACATTGTGAAACAAGATATTTCACCTAATGTACAGATAATTAAAGATGGTAAGTTAGATACTGTATATAAAAATAGGACGAAAATTTATTATCCAAGTATTGACTAAAGAACATTAATAACCATGTAACCATTTAACCATAATAGTTAATCTAATTAGATTTAGATATATAAAATAAAGTAAAACAATATGAAAGTTTGATTTTATTTTTCTCCCTCAGGGAAGGTGTAGGGAAGAAGGGCGTAACCGCCCATCTAAATTAAGGTGTTTATTTACTCTAATAAAGGTAGTCCAACTCCGAACGTTGTCTTTGATTCATCTCTCGACTCTCCTAAGGCTATCCTCCTTATATCATTCTATTATTTGAATTTTGATTTTTTCTATAAATGTGTAAAGTTTTTGCAGTTCTACAAACCAACTTGAAAGTTTTGGAATATTTTTAATATAGTCATGAAATGTTCTATCAAAGTTATAGTTTTTTTTGTTCATAAAAGTCATATAAGATATCTCTACTTTTACGAGTTCCAAACGTTGCCCAGTCATTAAATTTAGATTTACCGCAGTCGTCACTGACTTTTTTATATTTTTTATTTTTATCGAATTCTGTTTGAATAATGTTGAAGAAGTCTGAATAGATTTTGTTCGGTTTATGTTAATTAAAATCTAAAAGTTTTTCGTACACGTCAGTCCATGGGATAAAAGGCCTATAAAATTATCAGTCTTACCTCACTAGCAATAGGCAATGAAACTGTTTGACCGCTGTGATCGGATGGTTAGCAGTTAATTACTGTTTCACTTGTGAATGCACAGTCACGAAAAACGTTTTTTAGGCAAGTTTGGCTGGTAAATGTATTTATAGTCTACTCTAGAGATAAATGACATAAATTTAATTATTTGAATCAAGTTATTAATCCTTGTTTCATTGTTGTCACAAGCAAATTTACGTTAAGATCGCCACATTTTATTTTCTGTTTACACAGTTTAATGAGGGCTTCCTTCTTATTTTTTTCAAATATTTAGAAATAGCCATGACTTTTTCCATCCCTCGGAGTAGACATAAACAATGATATGACTACCTAACTCGACAGAGGATAGTTCTATTTGCCTTTCTTCAATAAGTGCGAGAATATATTTCCGTTGTTTCACGTTAATATTATGTTTTACTAAGATTATAGAACCACCTCTACCAGTAGTCTTTCTATTGTAACAACTGCCTTTTTTTTAGTTATTTAAGTAAAAAGACGTCATATTTTCCTTTTACCAGTGTTTTGTAATACCAGTAACATCGGTGTCAGAATTATGAAGAAATAATTCTAATACAAGTACTTTGCCTAGCCTGCATGTTTTGATGTGTAATATTTAAGTACCCTTTATCGAAATTGGCAAAAATTTTATACACCTGTATCAGTTGTACCTTGTTTTGCCATGTCAATGTCAATATTAGTATTAATACTAAACCGTAAACAAGGAACCTCTTTGTACTAATTATGTCGGAGTCTTATAATAGATTAAATGTTAAATACAGAGCCAGTTGTCTTTTACAATACTTAGAAATTTATATAAATATATTTATGTCAAGATAAACATTATTGTAATATTGACATGATTTACTGCACATAAAGTTGATTCAGTCTATTTATGTATTTGTTGCGTCCTTTGGAAGACGGACCTATAGAATAAGGAAATGCACAAGTTACAATATTTTTACACCAATTTTGTTCAGTGAATCTAAACAGTCTACTTATTTAACCTCTTTGCTGTTTAGCACCAAAGGGCTTTACTAACATTGTCTCGTCTCTAAAAGATGCAGGTGGTCTCCTCTGCCAAGACAAAGTGCATTAATGATGTAATTTCATTATAACTATATTGATCATGTGGACCTGGGTGCCAAGAGAAAAGGACTGATCTTTTTCCGACTGACTACACTGATAAAAAAATTGCTAATATATATTATATTGAGTGATTTAACTGGACCTGCCCATATACTAAATCAGTATGCAGACCGGCTATTGTTGTGCAGATAATACAATTTCAGGGAATTATTATCTTGTTCACTAACAAATCTGATGTACACATACTTCTACATAATTACAATACTACCCTTATGTAAGTCCAAGATACACTTGTCCGTTCTCAGCCAAGCTTGGTCAACAAAAGCCCGCTATCGCAACAAAATACTCGGTCTTGAGCAAACAATCGATGTTTACGATATACCATTATTACGTCTGTTTCCTCTCTCTGATGCTACCCTGCGCAATGTTTCTCCTAAATAGAAAAGTTTTAATTCGTCATGGCGCTAGTGTGGTGCTCTGGCGCGAGGCGGGAAAGCCTGGGTGACGATTCTTATGTTTGTAACTTAAACACTGCTCTATCGATCTGCTGCTGTACTCAACTTTTGCTGTAAATGCCTCTTTTGGTAAACTAGAGCGAATGCACTGAATTCTTCTTAAATGCCTGCCGCTTAAAATGTTAGCAGAGTAAGTACAATACGATGATTATTTCTCTACCGCCCGACACTTCTCAGCTATTATCGGCACAGATCGGAAGAAAATACACATTGCTGCATATTCATCACAATACTTCTTATCTTAAAAAAGTTATGTACCGAAGTCACATTTTAAATTACATAAATGTGTACACATGCACAATCACTTTCACGTCTGAATCAGTTTTTCATCTTCAGTAAAAAAATCTTCCTCACATCTCGTTGCGTGATTGCAAAATTTCGTCCATTCTTCAGGTCCCAGCATGTCGATTTTCTCTAACAGCAGCTTCTTGACAGTTTTATTCATATCTATATTTTAAGAGGCAACATATCCTTTTAATTGTGCCCAAATATTTAAAATGGTATTGGTAATGGTACAATCTGGATGTTACGGAGGCAGACAAACTTCAGTGTGACCATGCTCTCGCAAGACTTTCTCTAAATTAAATTCTTTAAACATCCTTTTTCATCTCCCGTGTCGCGCAGTCAATAATATTCTCAAATCTGTCGTTATTATAGAATACAAGTATTTGACATTAAACTATTTACTGAGATAAGCCTATTCAAACCAGAAAAAACAGTGGGACATCGCGCCGCTGAGCCCAGATCCAGGTTGCGACCATGAAGCGGCTTGCAGAGGTAAAACAGCGCTAATGTAGGTCTCCAAGCGTGAGTAACCTAACTCAGGAACGGAGGTAAGTGAAGATCTCTCTCTATCTCTCTCTCTCTTTGTTGGGCCTATAAGTCTAACTGCTACATATCAAACTTACCTTCACAAACCCCTTTTCTTTATCGTCATAGAGTCCGCTATATGGAGCGTACAGATACTGTCGAAGGCTTTCGAGTAATCTGCAAAGGCAAGATATAAAGACTTATTGCATTCGGTGTATTTTCCAATGATTTGGTTTAATGATTGAAGTTGATCCGTTGTTGAGAAACCGGGTTAGAAACCAGCCTGTTCGGATGGTTCGTGAAAGTCTAATCTACTAGCTATTCGAAATGAAAAAAAATCGATGAAACATTTTTTGATGTGGGAGACTAAACTGATTGGTTGATAGTTGCCTATGTCGTATTTGTCGCCTTTTTTGTGAAGCAGAATTATATTTGAATGTACTAATTGTATCGGGAAATGGCCCTTAAACAGCAGAGAGTTGCCCAAGTTGGCAAGGTGAGGTAGTGGTGCGGGTTCTCCCACCTTTAGGGCACCTGTTTTTCTCTATTGCTATTCTCACCAAGTGTCTCTCTTTAGGTCTCGTCTTATACTACGTTTTACTTCTATGTCTAATGTGTAATATTGAGGTGAGCATTTTGGGAGTGTTTATTTTTTTTGTAATAATGCTTTAACTTTTGGTTAATTTATTATTATTTATTCTTTCTTGGTTTACTGTCTTGCTAACTGTTTTAATAGCATTTTTTATATAATTATATTGTTTTTCTACATTCTCTGTATATATAGGAAGGTCTTTCAAGTAATTTATAAGTTCAATATAGAAGTTTTCACTACTGTTGTGACCAGTGAGTCTTTCGGAAACCATATTATTTTGTTTTTAAATACATTATCTCTATTTTATTTCACATTAAGTTCTACTTTTGCCCGAATGGCACTTTATTGAAATTTATTGAGGATGGAAATATATTTTATTATCTGATGAAAGGACAAAGTCAATTTCATTTCATCTGGGGAAATCTTAGTCCAGCGACGTTGAGGTTTTTTGAAGAAGAAACTTATATTACTAATTTTGAAGTGTTGCCTGAAGGTTAACTGGACCAACCGTGTGCAAGTGAGTAACGAGTTTATAGATTTACCATATATTTTTCTCCCATTTGTCCCAGTAATTAGAAATGATTTCCAAACCACGGAATTAGGTTTAGTATCCATATTATTATTTAAATCAATATTTTCCGATGCCCGTAGTAACTATCATCGGAAAATCCGTCTACTCTTTAACAATCTACGAGGAACTTACAATGCGAATATAAATTAAACTCAAGTATACGATAAAAGATGCATTTAACCCAAACCCCCGACCAAAACGGGTTTACACGCACATGTGCGGTTAAATGTGCACAGTAGGTGTTTATCCAAACGTTTAAATACCGGCCTTACATTTTTAGTTGTGAGTAATGTCTAGGAGTTTATTAGGTTAACGTTTAAAAGAATTTCAGCAACTAAAACCGAGAAGTGTCGAGTGGAAGAGAAATAATAATCGCACTGTACCTTAATAGATATTTAAGGCAGTGCACGGCTGCAAGAGAGCGTCGATGAGTTAAAATAATGATAGTAGAATCACCACCCTGGGCGACTCGGCTGCACGTGTTTAGTCTACGGAATAGTTTGGAACTCTGAACTGAAGTAGTTTCATTTTTGTGAGAACTAAAAAAAAATATTTCTCCTTAAAACGCAGTTTCAAAGTATTCTTATTTTATTTTCGAGCCTGATAGATCGATTATAAATAAATATTGAAAACCAATGTTTTCCCCCTTTTGATATTGAACTGACTACAGTTAGTCCTTAGATATGAATTAAGTACCTATCGTTGACATCAGGTTGCGACGGCCATTTCCCAGTATGTATTATACTAGAAACTGGCTATCACAACCTTAAGCCAACAACCTCAATATTCGTCAACTTGTTGAAAACCAACCGTTCGTGGGTGAGTTTACTTGGCTTAGCCCCAGTGGATTCACATTACAATATTATCTTTATACCCCTAATGAAATTCAAAGGCCACCCTTACCCAGCGCCGTGTAAACAAACATACGATCAATTGGCTGTTGTTTTCACATCGCCACTCCATTATCACCCAATCAAGATAATAATCAAGGTACATAAGCATATAACCACTATTCCGCTATGAGGGAAACATTCGCAATGAAAACAGCAACTTAATTCAACTGAAGAAGTGATGCATTTGATTCATTTGTGAGTCAATAAAGTGCCTGGGACCAATAACGGGGAGTCGGAGCTAGTCGGGTCTTCATAGAGCTTCAGAAACCAATCTAATTTCAAATTCACAGTCTCACATTGCAATTGCTTTAACTCTCCACGTAGGAATGGAGTTTATGCTTTGGTTTCCATTAAGGTAGCGGGGCCAGTGGAGGGGACACTGAGCCTGTTCTATTGTGTTCGATATGGGTGGCTGCCGTGAGCAGTTGCGTCTTGTTTTAGATCCAGTCGAACTCCATTCGTGTTTTGTTTAACTGTACATCTACGTGGGGTGTTGAGAGTGAAGTCATAGGTCCTTACCATAAAAAATAAACGAATGCTCAGAACTTGTTTAAAAACGAAAACGTATGGGATTTGACGTTTATTTTGAGGTTAAACGCTGTTCCATATTTTTTGTGGTAACACGGATGTATTTTAAGATTGCTTTGAACATATTTTCTCTAGAACTGAGGAATAGAAACAGACATAAACACTTACATTGCTTTTGGCCCCACACTAGGATAATCTGTGTCGTGGGAACCAGAAACAGCGGCGTCACACACATATAAACAACCAAGACTTTTTTTTTCATCTTTTATTCCCAGCCGGGGATCGAACCCGGGACCTCTAGGTAGAGCCAAAACCGCAGCGCCACAGGAGTCGTCAGAAATCATGCACTAATTTTACTTTACCTTTCACTTTCACGAATGTCAAATCGAATAGACCACGAGTATATTAATCCAAATATTAAGATTTATTGCCAAAAATCTTGTAAGGAGTTTGCGTGTAACTATTGTTTTATAGAAGCAGTTAAACTTTTCAGCAAAAGACACGAGCCCAGCATATCCCCATTAAAAATCTTAAAAGAGTTTGTGAAGGACGTTTGAGCCAAGCGTGGCTGTAAGCGCAAACATCCTTACCCAACCGCATTCAGCAAATATATTTACTCAGGTCCAACTAAAGGACGACCAAAGTTGTGCTTGAAATTCCCTTAGCAAACATCAGTACATATTTAGCTCGGTTAGGAGCCACTCAACACTCCGTTTAATCGGCTAAAATGATGTTAAGAAAATGTTCCAACAACAATGTCGCACAAAGTTAGTTTAGTGTGCGCGGCGACGGCAGGACAAGTCATAATTGAATTTTCAGTGGAACCGAAAGTGTGCTTTTGACAGCAAACACACGCGGTCTTGAGTTATTATTTGAGGAGTTGTTTGTAACTCTGGCAACATTTCTTCTGGTTCGCAGCTCTGGCGCGAAAGTTTCAGAATTGGTCTTGTGCTCGCGGCGGGAGCTTCGAGTTTTTGGTTAGCCCAACTTTTAGTTGGAAACTATGAAGCGCTGGCCTAGCTTTTGCCTGTCAGTTTGTCTATGTTGCTTTCGGGCTAACGATATTGCTTGCGCCACATGCTGTCTGATAGGAAAAATCTCGTAAACTTTGGAGAAGAAGCCTGTAACGATATGCACATATTATTCAGATATTCATATTCTTTATTGCACAGAAAATATAGATGTACAGATAGTAATAAGCAATGTTATAAGCAAAGGCGAGGTTATCTCTAAAGATTTCTTATAGCAAACCTAGGCAAGACAGGAGGGCTTATGAAACAGGACAGACCTAGTGCGCAATAAAACTGCATACATATTATACGGAAATCACTTTCTAAATATAAATTAAATATACCTAATAAATTAAATATATACCTCACCTATATAAAATACAAGTAAAGGCAAAGTTTAATATTTATACTAGTATACCTAACATAAATATTAAACTTTGCCCCTGGATCCAGTAGTGGAACACCGTGTAGGCTAGCTAAAAACCCCATAAAACTTGGTTTAAATATAAAGGTGTATTTTTTTTTTGTTTCAATATCTTTTATTACTCTTATAATTCATATTCATCCAATAGACCTTTTACTAAATATTTTGAAGCCGAATATCTGGCATTATTAATTACATCATGCATAATGTGCGAAATACAATACTCTTGAGTATAATCGGTGAGGGGTAACAAGAAACAATTTCCACTTTAATGTAAAAATAAAGTTTTATTCGACGAGTCAGCTGTTTGGGTGTTGTTAAACAGTATCTAGCTAGATGGTCCCGAGATAGGATTAGGGATACCAGAGGGCAAGGTTTGTGCTGACATGTCAGAATTTTCGGGCAAAAATCATTAGGTAGGTTTAGGTATGTCCTTGAATAGTTTTTTAGGGTTCCGTATCCGAAGGGTGCCTAACGGGACCCTATTACTAAGCCTCCGCTGTCCATCCGTCCGTCCGCCTGTCACCAGGCTGTATCTCATGAACCGTGATAGTTAGACATATGAAATTTTCACAGATGATGTATTACTGTTGCCGCTATAACATCAAATACTAAAAAACTGAATAAAATTCATATCGAAGGGGGCTCCCATACAACAACTCTTTCAATACCACTTACTAACTTATTAATAAACTAAATTTTTTGTTGTGACCAATGTGACAAATACTTATAGTGGATGAATTCTTCCGATCAACAAAAGAGGGAGATGAAAGAAGACCAAGAAAACTAGTAGTTACGTACATGGAGTGTTAAAGTAGCCACACCAATAACTTTGTATTATTTTGCTATGTAAAATCCAAACTATTCACTCCACACCATCCCTACCATTGTATGGTGGTACGGAACTCTTCCTGCGCGAGTCCGACTCGCACTTGGCCATTTTTTCTTTTTCCTATTGTTCCAGTCTTAGAAGCTAAAAGGTAAGAAGAAAGGGAGAAATATGACGTTCAATAGCCTAGTGCTGTTACTAACAAGAAGTTGTATTTTTCTGAGGAACGACGCAAAAACTTAAATTATTGTTTTTAGGGTTCCGTACCCGAAGGGTTCCAAACGGGACCCTATTACTAAGACTCCGCTGTCCGTCCGTCCGTCCGTCCGTCCGTCTGTCACCAGGCTGTATCTCAAGAACCTAGCTAGCTAGAGAGTTGAAATTTTCACAGATGATGTATTTATGTTGCCGCTATAACAACAAATACTAAAAAACAGGATAAAAGAAATATTTAAGGGGGCTCCCATACAACAATTCTTTCAATACCACATACAAACTTATGGATGCACCTGGTTACGTACATGGAGTGTGAAAGTAACCGCACCAATAACTTTTTAAACAATATTTTGCTGTGTAAAATCCAAACTATTCACTCCACACCATCGCTTCCATTGAACGGTGGTACGGAACCCTTCGTGCGCGATTTAGACTCGCACTTGACCGGTTTTTAGAATTGAAATGACAAAGACAGAAAAAGCTTTATGCTATACCACACTTCAACCCAATCTGTGAAACAAAGAGCTGTCTAAGAACCTATTGCAGATGAATGAAAATACGAGTTAGACTCGCACTTGACCTGTTTTGTTTTACTTTAATTGCAGCATGGAAATAATAGAATGAGTTGTTTAGTAGTAATCAACTTGAATTCGTAATATAGAAGTTGGAAACAAGAGAAATTATATGTGTTATCGTAATTAATATGTATATCGCACTCAGTCGACGTTTTAAGTATACCTCTAAAGGTAATGTCAGTATTATTTTAAACAATATTTAGTCAGGATTTTGGTTGTAGCTTCTGGTAACTCCAGATGGGATGCTAGCACAGAAGTAACAACATTCACTTGAGCTGGAGCAATTGGAGTCTAATGTCACGAGACAATGCTGTATTGTGAGGCTGCAGTCTGTGGGACCTTGTAGGATATTATTATTTTATTTCAGGCTGTTTAAAAATATTAATTGAATTTTGAAGCCGTTGAATTAATTTCGATAATTACGATGCTAGGACCGAGAGATGGAGCACCTGCACCTGTGTACAGGTGTTTTTATTTATGTAACTGCTTAAATATTTGTTTTTTATTAAGAATAATAGAGATCTTGGCAATTTACCTACATGCTATTAAAAACGTAATATTGCGACGCCATTTACCGTACGGTGCGGGTGGTGTCATATCAAGAGCCTCCCATATTCTGTTTTCGTACAGTCTAAGTTAAGCAACTATAACATTCTCTTAAGATCTTGTAATGATATTTTGCCGCTCAAGTACCGTGCACCTGTGACGATGCTACAGTAGTGAGATAGGTGGATCTGGCAGCTCTTATTGTTTCAACACTTTGATAGCTATTCTATTGTCTCCATTTAGTTTTATATGGATACATTTAGTTTCTATAGCTGCGGCGGTGGGCTAGCCACCTGTCAGTCAAAATGGAGAATTGATGAACTCGCTAAACGTGGGCACAATTGTGCCTCTGCCACACCGTATGTGAAAAGGCGTGACGCTATGCATGCATATGTCACCGTAAGATATGTCAAAACCGTTAGTTTTTTATCTAACGTATTTTTTTTTCGTTAGTTTACAAACTATCGATAAATTGTAAACTGTACCGTATTGCATTACGATATGACGCGTTAGCTTATAATGAAACCGTTAAATTGTAGAATATTTTAAATTTGAATTGTAAAGGAAATAACAAGGCAAACACTGCGGTAGTTAGGCGAGCGCAGCGAAGCCCCCGAATAGTCTTCGTGTTAGGTTGACATGTAAGAACAAAAGAAACTCATATATATATATGAGTGTGTGTGTCTCTGTGTGTAATAGGGAGAATTGAGATGTTCTTTAGGGCAATGAGATTTTACATAGAAGCTGTGAGCTGAGCCTGGCTCTGCTATATTTTATGAAAGTTTATCGGAATATGAACAGATTGAAAATAAAGAAGGCAATAACTTTAGAGGTACTTATGGGCGGTAGTGGATAGAAAAGACGTAGGCTTCAATTTGCATAAATGGTGGCTCTTTTTCAGGTTCAATTAAACACCATGTAAGTTGCGTAAGGGATAGTCTATTTATTTCGTAGTAGAGATAACGTAAGACTGATTCGAGAATAACCCTCTTACAGAGGATGAAAGTTGGATGTTCGAAATTTACCGCAAATTGTTGAAGTGTTTCGAATGCCTATAAATTCAATCCTTCGATAAATTGTTTTATCATGCTTTATAGCGCGAAACTTTGTGAATAGATGGATGTTGGAAACTACTTAAGTAGGTTCGACTTTAAAGACGAGAATAACACGAGAATAACATGTTTCTCGTTTACTTGGATCGTAGAACGAATTTAAGTTCTTTACATTTCTATCGTGATTTTGTCACCGAAGTACAAAAGAAATGCAGTTTCTCTCTGCCTTCTGGGAAAAAAACATGTTTGTATGAATCCAGGGGCAAAGCTACTTCGTTTACTTGATTCGGTTCTTAGTTTCTTTCAAGGATAACAGAAAGTTATAGATTAATATCTAAGAAATGGGTCCCACGGGAATGTCTCTGAGGGCCTCATCATAACTTGGCGTAACTTTAATTATTTTGTTGCAAACTAGTTTGGGCAACTCGTTTGTGCATTCAGGCGACTTGATTATACAGAAATTGCTGCAGACATTAATTTTCTGAGACTAAGGTTACTCGATACTACAGTGTCTTAGTTTTTTATAAGACAGATGATATATTATACAGTAATACGATCATTGCTGTACAACGAGAAAATATAAATATAACTAGGTTTTGAGGGCATTTTTCAAAAGCCTCATACATTAATCCGAAGGCACAGCAGTGCCCCCGCCAAGTCGCGCTACAAACAATCGTAGTATGTAGTCGTTCATATCACCCAATAGTGGTTGAAGCGCTACGCCTTTATAGTGCTACGTCGTTGCTTTGAGTCGCTACGGCGTAGCTGCTACGCGATAGCAAGGGCACCATTGCCGTATTCCAAAATCATATATTCAAGTCAATAATTCAACAATCCTATCATGTTTGGCATGGTCGCCGACATTTATCAATTTTTTTTGTTTAATAATTTGAATCTAAGACTTAATTAGCAGGATATTTAGGCAGCGAAACGCTGAATCAGGGGTGTTTCCCTCAAGTTAACCGATTGCAAAAATAAATTGTGCTTTCTACAAGAAACAAACAATGCTCCCAAGAACCTGCCTTGAATGTTTCTTAAAGATTCGGTAATACAAGTGTTAGGAAATCTCGTTAATCGTAATGATCCCTAAATGTAATTAAATTAGGGAAAGCTTCGGAATTAGAGATTTCAATTACAGCGTTTACGTAAGTTTAAGGGGGGAGTTGACAAGGGATTGAGAATCGTCCGTCTGTTCGAATGGGTACAGTCAGTAAGAAGCAACATATTTAAGTTTATTTACCATCGAGCACTTTTTCTGTTTTTCAGCACACTAATGGTATTATGGAGACCACTAGGCTCACTCGCGGCGAGCAATTAATCCAAAACTATGTTTGTAGCTCGATATTTCTTATATGTTTGTCATTATCAGGAATACTTTGGTTATAAGGGTTTTATTGGTTAAGGTTCGATAAATATAAAGCATGTTTTTTTTGGTTTACACCAGAGCCACGATTTGCCGAGCTAACCCAACGTTATCTCTGGTACATCATTTGGTGGAGAGACCGACCTTGAACAGCCCAATACAATATCATTAACATATTCGTATTAAAGTGTAAATTTAAATGCACCCTACTCATAGGTACCCTCATTCGTTTAAAATCGGAATATGCCAGATATGCCTGTCCTTAGTTGATAAGGGCTTACACAGAATTAAGTGATGCTTATTGAATATTTTCCTCACAATTTACATAAGTCAACAAATAACAAGGGTAGCCCGGTTTAGCGATAGAGGGTGAGGATTTAAAACCGGCCCTTCCTCGATCTTCAATTGAAATTAATACTGTTCATTTTGAAGAGATTGCTATGTATATAGTTGAAGACGAATTTAGAAGAGATGAGTTTGTAACTATTCTTTATTCATATTCATATTCTTATTCTTTATTGCACAGAAAATATAAATATAGTAAGTACGTATAAAGATTTAATGCATAACATCTTTTTCTACTTCCCATGCTTGAAAATGCTCCTTCTTTATGCTGGATGTAGGCTGTATAAAATCGGATTTTATGCACTAGAGCATAAAGTATTGTCGTCATCTAGACTAAGACAATTCAGCCGGACAGACGAGGTGACTGCAATAACAAACTTTTTATTTTTATACATTTACTTTAATTTATTTGCATTCTATGTTGCATAGTAAAAAAAAAGAAACTAAAAACTAGTGTAATTAACAAAACATCAAAAACACAAAGTGTGACTCAGCAGTATCGCGTACGACCTAAGCTAGAAAAGATATGCAAAAAAAAGTACAGTGGCGGGAAAGAGACTTGTTTTTGACTTTTATTTAGTTGTTTTCATTGCAAAACTTGTTGTTTTACGAAAGGAAATTAATATTTAGTCAAGTGAAGAGGAAAAAATGCTTATGCCTAACATACTAATGGAAACACAAGCAAAAGTTATTGAACAGACATTGCCGCCTAAATCCAAGCAAATTTATCTTAAAACGGACGAAAAATTTATACTCCGGAGAAGCGGCAAACAAGGCAATACATTTTCGGAAGGTATTTTTTACATTATCACTGTTTCATTTTCTCGCAATAGAAGTGAAAAGCAGGGTGTATAACACGGTCATAAACCCCATTTTACCCTTGACTTAACTAACCACCCTGCCTGCGGATCGGGTGGATATCAACGACTCTGGTGAAATGGCGTTTTTTATGCCCTTGTTGTACAATCTACTATTTCACTTGTGGGTTTATGAAACGAGCGGAAGGCGAGTTTCATAATAATATCACTCGAGAGTTTTAATGCCTAATTATGTACAGTTACATACACTAGTTTATCTACACACATATCATAAGCTCTCTTTGATGTGTTCAGGAACCGCATGTTTGACCGGCATTGTGGCTCTGCAGTTGTTTAGCTTGTTCTGTACTACCAACTTCACAAACAAACTAGGGGCGGCACGCAGGCGGGCGTCGGCGTTCGAAATTTGAATGTAATAATATGTAGAAAAATTACACATTATGGTCATAATGTGTAATTTTTCAGATAAGAAATGAGTTTTTACCAAGTAGTTTACCATTATGCTGATCGTAACGTGCGGTTTTTGTACGCAATAAAGAGGGTTTATGATACGTGTGTAGATAAATGACTTTAGATTCAGATTAATTTTAAATATTCTTATCATGTTTGGCTGAACATATATTTTGCTAATTCATATCGTATTTTTGCGCTAAGATGTGGCAGCTATTTGGACACACGCAGTAGGAGATATGCTGACCGCGCATTTATTTCAAATAAGACCGCCATTTTTCAAAGTATTCTGTTTCTTCTTTAGTTCATTGATATGTTGCATTTCCTCACAAATCGCTTAGTAAAACGAGATGAGTTCCGACTGGTGTCGGACTTACATACTCGCTCGATTCGCTCGGTCATCACCTACTATTAATAATATTATAAAAATAGCTATTGTATACAGTTTCCGAAATTCTCAGAATGGAATCCTAGCAACATAACATAGCATCACGTCGTTTCCCATACGAGGTGGTAGAGTCACAATTCTGCCCACGTATTTATCTGTGACCACAATATCAGCTTTATCAACAACACACATACACAAAGAAGGCGTCTTTTTCCCAGCCGGGGTAGTGATGGCACAGATTGCATTCCAAGTATTCATCACTCCTTTTGGGTGACTGCCGATCGTTGCTTTACTATAGGTACAAAATTTTAACAATCTGTTACTAATGGATTCTTCTTGCGGAAACTGAACGTAAGTGCTGCGAGGCGGATAGTGCAATTATTGAACTCGGAGGCTGTAACTCTGTTGGCTGATACTCGTGCAGAGTTTTGTAACTTTGTAATTGATTTGGCCTGTGCTGAGTTGAATGTGTTAGGCCTATCAGATAAGATGGCGCACATCGACCACAATTCAGCTAACATTTTAAGTATTTTCTAACTTGATTAAATCACTTGACCGTAATTCTAAGCTTAGCTTAAATATTTGAGATATGCGTATCCGTTCCCTGTAGATTTAAATTCATATTCATATTCTTTATGGCATATACATCTTAATGGTAAATTAACAAAAAAAAATATAAGAGCAAAGGCGAGCTTATCTCTAAAGAGAGATTTCTAACAGCAAATCTAGGCAGGCCAGGAAAAGTTGTGTAACGGGAGAGTCCTAGTGCGCAATATAACTATATACCTCTGATTATTTACGAAACTAAAACATAATAATATTAATTAATTATGTATATACTATATAAAATAAAATAGCCCAAAAATCAAATTTATATCACACATATACTTACTTATAGTTATATATATATATATATATATATATATATATATATATATATATATAGATAAAAAACGATAAAAGTAGCTGTCACGAAAGAGAAAGGAAAAGTTCTTTCAATCTTTTCTTAAAAATGAAAATTGATGGACTATCTCTAATAGCGCAGGGAAGTGCGTTCCACAGTCGGATTTCCCTTAGCCTAAACGTGTCTTTATAAGCGACAGTGTTATGCTGAGGAGTTGAAAGGAGAGACATCGAGATTTAATCCAGTTTCGACACGTTGTCACCTCGGAATGTTTCCGGTTTGGCTTTGCGTGGGCTTTCGTCGCCCTGCAGATGACGCCACTGTAGTATTCCCAAATGGTTGCGTGCTAATTCTGGTCATTGGCGTTTTTTTCAGATAAATAACAATAGTACATTTTTAATAGTTTTTACGTTCGACATTGTTTATAAAAATAAACACTGTTCCTTGAGTTGAAACGACACAAGTTTTTACCTCAGGTAAGTACCTGCATACAACAAGTGCAAATTTCTAAAAAATATCCAAGTTTTCAGATAATGGATGAGGAAGTGAAAGACTCGAGGGCTGTGGCTGGACCTGGTGGGCAACGCAAAAGGCCCCGAAGCAGCAGCAGCTTCTCGTCCAGCTCGCCTTCGAGTTCATCTTCGGGGCAGAGAAAAAAGCGAGCGCCGCCATCGTCGTCACAAGAAAAAGCGCGGCTACTAAACAAGCCAGGTGTTGCACATACTGTCTTAGGAAATGGGTGAGCTTGGCAAACATATTATGTTGTGTCTCAAATAACTGCGGGTAAAAATACATTGAACCCTGTCTACCAATGTACATATTTTTTGTGAGCGATACGATAAAAACTATGACAATCATCGCAAATACGCCGAAATGTGCATGTCGTGGTAGAGGGCGGGGTGAGGCTGTGACCTTGGCAAGTGTGGCAAAGATTTTCATGAAAATTATTTTTTGAAAATCTTTAAAAAGGATATCTTATATATACTATCTTTCTCCATCCGAGTTTACAACGTTAATTTATGTATTCGTTTATTCATATCACATTTATCATACAATATACTAAATATTTTCCCTTGCACTTATAGGTCTATACTTATACACGGTTACTTTTAATTCACCCCGGAAATTTTCAGGGCTAACTTGTGACACGATATATGACGTATATCAATAAAAAAATCGTAGTTTGTTTTAAATTTATTTTGTACCAAATGTTTCCTTAATTTAAAATATGTGAGCATCCTAGTAGTGCTAATGTTTTGTTGACAAACTAAACGGACTTGCGCGAAACGGCTGCGGCGGCGCGAGTTCGGTCCTCGTGAGTACATGATGATGTTACGGGCGTACTTTTTAGGTGGTGAGAGTTTGTCAGCGCCTCGAAGGGAGTTCCGGATGAGTCGACTTTTCTACGAGTGTATCGAAACTCATTGGATTACGGACAATTTTCTGAACCCGCTCATGCACAAGCTATTTAGAGGCCGACCGACGTAAGACCGACCGGTGTACTCGATTGGTTCGAAGAGGATCCGCGGCGCAGTACGCATGAGGCAGTGCGGCACTTTATTGTGAGGCAGTATTGTGTCTGGAAAATTGTGAACAGTTGCGGACAACACCCGTACCATTTTCGCAAAGTGTAGGAGTTAACTGAAAGAGACAGTATACCACGTATTCAGTTTTTCCAGTGGCTGTTAGAGCGTCGTACTGAGAACATTTTGTACACTGACGAGAATCCGACTTTTTAATGTTCACAATGAGCATTACTGGGATTACACAAATCCCCACCTTACACGACAGAACTCATTCCAGAACCGTTTCAGTGTATTCACACTGAAACGGTTCTGGAATGAGTTGTGGGTTGGTATAATCAACGGCCATGTTATCGGACCGCATTTTATCAGTGGACGTTTAACTGGGCAAAGTTGTTTGACAGTCATTTTGCAAAGGGTGTTACCTAGACTGTTAGACGGTGTGTTGTGCCCGAAATTCTGCAGTGTGGCACCAACCCCAGAGCTGGCGTCTTAGTATTGAACCGCGCAATAGCAGCCACGCTCATACATCACATGAGCAACGAGCACTGCACGGTAGTCCACGTCGCATACGGAGAAAGCAGACTGCACGTAGTATCAGCATACTTCCAGTATAGTCACGATATCGGTCGCCACATAGCACACCTAGAATCGGTTCTTCAACGGCTCTCAGGCAAACCTACTCTCATAGGAGTTGAAAGCAACGCTCATTCGCCTATGTGGCACTGCGATAGGAGACAGTATACTGGGTGTGGGCGGGAAACGGAGCATAGAAGAAACCAGATCGAGGGCCTCATCCTCGGCAAAGATCTTCTTCTGCACAATATCTCGGGACAGCCGCCGACCTTCAGCGGGCCCAACGGTAAGTCAAACGTCGATTTGACCATTACTACCAGAGGAATAAACGTGTGCGACAGTACATGAAGGCGCCAGCCTTAACGATCACTAGCGAATCACCTTCAAAACAGTCTTCGGGAAGTTAGACTCAAGAGCCAGTGAGTCTTCAGGACCTCTGCTACCTCCGTTCCGGTCGCGTGGAGTCAATTGGGCCAACTTTTGTTCGACACACTTCATTCTCGAATGGACAGGATTCACCCAGGCCTTCCCGCCACCAGGTACTGCGAACGATATTCGGAGATCTTGCTGCACACTGCCCGGGAGACTTTGGGGCGTTGCGGCAAAGGTAATGATGGCAGGTATGAATGGTGGACCCCGGAGTTGGACCCTCTTTGAACTATGGTCAACCGAACTCGGCGCGAATGGCAATAGTCACGACGCGCAGGAGTGATGACTGAGCAGCGGCTTAATGACGACCACCGGGGAGATACAATCAGCGTTCGGTACTCATCAAGTGAACAAGTGTCGTTCGTTACTCGTGTTTGTTTGTGTACTACCCCCCGAAATCAATAATCATGTCTAAGTGTTTTACATGCAAAAAGAACATCACCAAAAAATCGCCGGGCCTTGAATGTAGCAGGTGTGATAAGGTTGTGTATGCTAAAATAGAATGTGCTAAAATATCAGCTAAACAGCTGACTGCCCTCCGCTCAATCAACAACGGCCTAGAATGGAGCTGCGAAGACTGTCAACGGAGCTCCCCAAAGCGCTCTTCCTTCTTCGTTCCCGACGATGAGTTTGAGGACACGGACGAGGAACCGACCAAGTCAAAAACCGACCCGGTGACCGTCGACGCGAAAAAGCTCATCCAGGACATCAACAAGGAAATGCGCAAACTGCTCAGGGAAGAGCTGGATGGATTCCGGGAGTCACTGAGCTTCATAAGTGATCAAGTGACGAATATAGAGACCACCATTAAGGAACACTCAGTAAAAATAAAAAAACTTGAGAACCAAAATATCAACCTGGCCAACAAAAATGAGAATCTTGAGCTGAAGATCTCTGCGCTTGAACAACAAGTGACAAACCTCAACCAGAGCTTGCTCTCGAGTAGTGTAGAAATCTTTGGTGTGCCGAAAAGTGAGGATATAAAATTAAAAGAACCAGAAGTAATTAAAGCAATCGCTACCAAACTCGACCTGAACTACAACGAAGTGGAAAATATCCGGCGGCTCAACGGCAGCCAAGAGAAACCCGGCGCCATCCGGCTGCAGCTGCAGTGGATCACCGCCAGCAGAGACAGCGAGCTGCCCCTGGGCGAACTGCTGCCATCGCTGCCCCGCGAGCTGGCCGACCTGAAGATCGTAGCACGCGAGGCGCTCACCCCGGAAATCAAAACACTTCTGTGGACAACCCGAGACTAGCTCAAATCATCCTACAAGTATATCTGGTTCAAGTTTGGCAATATCCGTGTAAGAAAGTCGGACAAGAGTAAAGTATATATAATTAGAAAAACGTCAGATATAGATGCGTTGATCAAGTAAATTTGTACAGCCAAGTAGGTATTTAAAACTTTGTATTTAATTTACCTACCTAAAAATGGGTGAACAAGTCAATAATATAAATAAATGCTTTAATTGTCCTGATATCAACGCATATTACAGTATAATATCACAGCCAAATAGTAATTATAACCTTACCTGTATTCATGTTAACATACGTTCAACAATAAAAGACTTTCCTAAATTGCTACAAACCATCCACAATAGTATTCATCCAATAGATATAATAGCAGTCACTGAGGTCAATATATCACAAGAAATATGTAAATTGTTTAGTATTGATGGCTATACGATGCACCCACAGTTACGTAATTCGCGAAAAGGCGGAGGCATAGTAATATATGTAAAACAAAACCTAAAATTTACACCTCTAATGACAAAAACTATTTATTTTGAATGTATTTCCGGAATCCTTAAGACGGAATCTAACCACACCATAGCTGTTTGTGCAATATATAGACCACCGAGATTGAACAAATCTAGTTTTATCACTGAGTTTAACCAAATCATTCGTAACACTCTTCACCAAAATAATGTAATAATAGTCGGAGACATGAATATTGACCTCAGAACCCCCACATCAGCCAGAGACGAGTATTTAAACATGTTAGCCGGGTGTGGGTTAGCGAGCGGAATTAGCGACTACACACGTATTGAGAAAAGAAAAAATACCATAACTAGGTCATGCATTGACCATATATTAATTCGCGCTCCCTCGTTTGACCCACACACGGCGGCTATCGGTACGGTACTAGCGGACCATCGAGTCACAGCGCTCACTCTCACGGGCGGCAGCAGTGCAGCCAACTCGCGAGACATACCTCGAAAACAGGTATCGATACACAATCACAAGATACTCACTCAGGAACTTGAAAACATCGACTGGAATTATACAAATACCATGAAATGCCCGCATGAGATTTACTCTTATATTAAATCTAATTTTTCCAATGCCTACCAAAAATCGCTTAAAACAATCAAAGCTACAAAATTAACCAACCGCAATGTACCATGGATAACTAAAAATTTAACTAAGTTATGTGAACGAAGAGACTCACTATTTACCAACTGGAAAAAGGACACAACTGATTCTGTAACACGTCTACAATACACCCAACTACGAAATAAATGTAATAAAGTGCTAGAACTTGCAAGAAATAACTACTATCAAGACGAAATTAAACAAAACACCGGTGACATAAGAAAAATCTGGCAAATAATTAACTCAATCAGTGGTAGAAAACAAAAATCCATAGACCAAGTTATTCTGAACGCATTCAATGATAATATTATTAATTCGACTCAAGATATCAGTAACTTATTTATCAATGAATTTAGCAATTCGGTTAAAAAAATAATTCCTAAGCGTCAAACCAAATTACTGAATGATAACTCACACCAAACACACACACAAGTTAGTTTAAGGTTCCAAAAAGCAACCAGCCGCAACATTTTGAAAATTATTAATAACCTCAATATTCATAAAGCCCCTGGCCTAGACGGAATAAGAACGCTAGACCTAAAAAGAATAGGTGATAAAGTTTGTACTGCATTATCCAACCTTATCAACACAAGTATTTTAACGGGCTCATATCCAAATCAGCTGAAGGATGGCTGTATCAGGCCGGTATACAAGAAGGGAAGCCATAAGGACCCCACTAGCTATCGTCCAATCACATTGTTGTCGTCAATCGATAAGATAGTTGAGAAGTACATATGCCAGCAAATACATTCATTCTATAGCGACAACAAAGTGATTAGTACACAGTATGGCTTCCAGCCGGGAAAAAGCACTACTTCCTTACTGTCCAAATTCACCGACGACATCAACCAGCGACTAGATAATAGGACACACGTACTAGCACTGTTCATTGACTTTTCTCGTGCCTTTGATACACTTAAACATGATGAGTTAGTGAACAGGCTCGACGCTAGTGGTATAAGGGGTCCTCTGTTGAAGTGGTGTTCAGACTACTTGCGCAACCGTCATATACGGGTCAAAATTGACAACACCCTTAGCGACCCACTCCTGGTAACCGAAGGCACTGCCCAGGGTTCCGTACTTGGCCCACTTCACTTCCTGGCCTACGTAAATGACATGCCCAACATCACCTCACACAGCACATCATACCAATTTGCCGACGACACATGCCTCATAGTCTCTCATAGCGATATTAATATCGCTATGAGAGACCTGCAAGCGGACTTTGACATCCTGAGTCGATGGTGCCATGACGTTGGCCTTGTTTTGAATGCTCAAAAAACTAAAGTAATTCACATAAGCTCACCATACCTCAAAGGCCAACCGAAAAATCACCTGATCGCCCACTCGCACAGTTGCCAACATAGCGGAACTATTATCGCGGGAGCCGGGTGCACGTGTGAACAAATACAATGGGTTGACTCACACGTCTACCTGGGTCTCGTGATAGACAAATACTTTAACTGGGGAGAACACATTGACAGAGTATGCAAAAAACTACGCGCGTTCCTGGCAACGATGTATATAATAAAGAACCGAATACCATTCTCAACCAGGATACTATTATATAACGCTCTTGCAGAGTCAATAGTGTCATATGGACTGTCTAGTTATGGACGCACTTTTAATACATACTTAGACAATATATATAAACTACAATTAAAAATTCTAAAACTAATAGTATCACCACAAACAAAATTAAACTACTCGGCTGATTATAATGGTTTATTCAATCACTGCAACATGTTACCAATCCACACTAAAGTTAAATATAATATAATCAAAGAACAATATGCTGACATCCATACACTCAAAACTGTCTCCCATTCACATAGCATCCAGACTCGCAAGGTGACAAATAACGAACTAGTGACAGTTAGAGCACGAAATTACTATGGTGAGCGAACTACTCAATTTATCATACCACGACTGATGAACAGCCTGCCTACCGAGCTTAAAGCATCATTCACCCCTAATATACTAAAATTCAAATTAAAAAAATTCTTCATTATTACTGCAGCCTCGGAACAACACCATTCATCAACACCATCCATTCCATCTGTTCGATCCGGTCCCAAAGTTACTCGTCTCTGACTTTTGATGGATAGATGGATAAATAAACTTATTCACTGTTTTAATATATTATACACAAATACAAACAACTTATTATATAAATACAAACAACTTGGGTATTTCGTAATGTAACGTAACTGCACGATACATTACGAAATGCCCATGTACCCATGTAGAATGTAAAAAAATATTTAATAATTAATGATTGTACCCTGTTCACACGAATTCCAGCATCACGCACAAACCTCCGTGGTTTATGTGATGTAAATGTATATAATTAAGATGTTTTTCTCAATTTGGTAAATAAATAAAAAAACAAAAAAAAAAACAAGAAAGCAATGAAGCAGGCAGAGTTGGATTTCTTTCGCAAGATTGCCGAGTCAGGTAACGACGATCCTTGGGGTTTAGCCTAGAGAGAGGCTTGCGGGCGTATGTGCCCCCCGCCGAACATCATCAATGGCACCAACTATTCTACGGCTACACGGAATCCACCGGGGCCAACATGTCAGACCTCCTTCAGACGCTATATCCAGACGACCGCAGAGGGATACCATCTACCACCAGTCTGTCCGTGTAGCAGCTGCCTTAGTGCCATCCGGCCATGACATGGCAGCTCCCGAAAAGGTGACGGTCGAGCGCATCGTGCGCTCCCTGCCTAACACGGCTCCAGGTATTAATGGTATCATGGCAGCGGTAGTTAAGAGGGCGTGGAGGGCCACGTCAGACGAGATGTGGCCCATGCTGAGGAAGTGCATCGCCGAGGGAGTGTTTCCAGATCTCTGGAAATTAGGCCGACTCGTTATCCTACCAAAGGGCAACGGTAAGCCCCTTAGCGACCCGAAGGCGTACAGACCAATCACACTACTTTCCATTTTGGGTAAACTATTGCAACGCGTAATAGTCTCCTGTGCTCCCTGCTTGTATCGTAATATATCGGAAGCTTAATATGGGTTCACTCGGGGTCGTTCGACAGTATCGGCGCTGTGCCGAATTAACGAAATTGCAGATACCAGTCCAGCTCCGTACGTACAACTTATCCTTCTGGACATCTCTGGTGCATTCGACAACGCGTGGTGGCCAATGATCCTCCTCAAGGTGAAGCAAGGTGGAGCCGAACCTTTAACGTATCTTGGTCAGCTACTTTAGCAACTGTAACGTCATTTTCTATGTGGGCAGTCAGACCTGCTCCAAGACAAGCACCATGGGATGTCCACAAGGGTCAGCGTTGGGCCCAACTTTATGGAACCTCCTGCTGAACGATCTCCTGCTGCTGCCGCGACCCGTAGGAGTGCATTTGATTGCGTATGCCGACGACGTGACGGTGGTGATCGAGGCGTCTTCGCGTGCGGACATGAACGGAAAGCCAGCGTCGTGCTCGGGGAAATATCGGGTTGGGGATCCCGCAACCGTTTGGGATTCTCTTCAGCAAAGTCCTTGACCATGACTTACAAGGGGGGGTTCAAGCGAGCGCCAACGATCAGATTCGAAGGCGCGTCGATCAAGAGTGTGTCGCAAGCTACTTTACTCAGTGTCACTCTGGACGAGGCTAGGTCCTAATTGCCGCATGCGAATGTTATAGGGGAAAAGGCCTCCGCTTGTTTCGGCACGATTTCGCGGATTTCCGCAACCAGATGGGGTGTGAAGTACCGGGCCCTCCGAGTTTTGTACTCGGGGACATACGTAGCTATGCTTACGTACGCTGCCTCAGTATGGTGCCGATGCTCGTCCAACTTTGTTGTCAGAAGGGCGTTGATAAGAACGCAGAGACCAGCGCTAGTTTTACTAACGAAGGCTTACCGATCGTGCAGCTCCGCAGTTTTATACCAACCGATTAGGAGGTCTGTCTTGCAGGACGGATTGCTCAGAAGCGACACCAACTGGCCCCCAGGGAGTACCGGAAACTCAAGACGACGGTCAGGGCAGATATCGTAGCTCAGTGGCAGGAACGATGGCAGGGCAGTATGGACGGCCGCGAGCTTTATGGATTCTTCCCAGACGTGGGCGTGAGGCTCAGTTCAGAATGGGTAGAACCGGACTTCATGGTCTCCCAAGTACTTACCAGGCACGGATGCTTCAGACAGCGCCTACACAGGCTAGGGCTGTGCGAGTCTGCAGAGTGCCCATGCGGCGAGGACAACGAGAGCCGGGATCACGCCCTCTGGGAATGTAGGCTGTACGCGGAAGAGAGGTCGGAGATGCTGGATGCACTGAAGAGGACAACGGTTGGCCCAGTATTCCACGAGGAGCTAGTTTCTTGCGAGCAGAACTTCAAGGCGTCGCGCAAGTTTGCGCACTCATGGCACACCAAGAGAAGAATATTTGAAGATTGAGGACAGCAGTGTACTAAGTGTGTGTTGTCGAGCCCATTTGGGGAGGACGAAGAAATAGTATTGTATGGCCTGCCCAGAAAGGAAGAAAGGCCGGGACGCATTCAAGAACTTGTAGGGCATCAAGAAACTGCAAGCGTGAAAGAGCCGAAGGCAAGTAGCGCATGATAGTGCCCAAGATTCGGTCTGTAAACCGCGAAGGCAGAAAAGACCATGTAGTGGTGGAGGGAATATCGCGTGCCTTTAGCTTATTTGCAAGAAATTTACTTCCAGCAAGACGGTGCTCCACCGCACTATGCCAGTGCAGTGCGTGACTACCTATAAGGACAATTCGGAGATCGCTGGATAGGCCGCCTGGGTCCCGACGACACGGCAGTGCGCTGGCCGGCGCGCTCTCCCGATCTTACTCCACTGGACTTTAATTTGTGGAGTGAGATCAAACGCCTAGTCTACCTAAATAAGCCCGACAGTGAACTTAAACTAAAAGCACGTATTAATCTTTAAAAAACCGAGGGTAGTTGGGACGAATCCCGTTTTTGAACCTTAAGCCATGGCAATAATATTTAAATCCTTTAACGGAAAAGTGGCGTTATCTAACGCCGGTGGTATTCAAGAGGTTAAAAGAGCTTTTCGGGTTGTGAAGTGAAAAAGTGATGTGTTGTGGTCACTCAAAGAAAATAGATTTAATCATGCACAGCTCTGCATCAATCAAAATGGTAGACATTTTGAACAATTACTAAAGTACTCTACGTAGAACTTTTCATTTTAAATTATTGTAAGTAGCATAATTTTTTATTTCGATTGATAACTGTAAAGGTACGTCGTTGATTACATTTTTTTAACTACGTCATAACAACATAAAATAAGTAGGTAGTACCTTCCTACCTACTTACAACATGGTTACATAATCTCTGGCTGGAATGCAATAACATTAAAGCGCCTGGAATCAGCCTGGAAGCGTTGGATTTCGTGGACCAAAATTAACAAAATTGACCCAAAGAAACCAACGGGATCCCAACCAGAAATTTTTTTGACAGATTTACACCTGATTCATGGTTTGGTATAAAACACTGTTGTTTTACATAAATCTGTTGTTTCCACTCTCTGTAACGCGAATTTATCCAGTCAACTTATTTAAAGTTTATTGTTTATTATTTTAAAGTCCAAAGCCATGAAAAATCCTAATATCTCTAAACCACCTATATGGGATACCATTAAATTAGTTTATTTTTTGTCTAATTGCACAATAGATCCTAATAATACTTTCCAGACATCACGACATGCAGCTACATCAGAATCAGTAGTTACATTAAACTTTGGCCGGAGTATGGCCCTAAAACTGATAGCTGCGACTACAGACAGTCTGGCTGGTAGTTATATCCAAATACTCATAACCATAATCTGGATCCCATATATTGGGTAGAACGAACCACAGAATTATTGAAAGACAGGTGAGACAGTTCCAAATCCTTCAATTTATTTGTTACAATAAGAGGAAAAGCCACTTCTCGTACTATTATAGCTGGCTGGAATAAACATATTTTTAATGCCAACATCACGGCTACTACAGGAAGTATTCGGTCGGCCGTAGCTTCAAAGCATTGGCTGGAAAATCATCGTGTAGATGACATGAAGATAAGATGAAACTGGCGTTCAGTAAAACGTTTCAGCGGTTTTACCGCCATGAAGTGATGAGAAGCAATAACGATTCACAGTGTTTCGAATTTATTTAATCTAATTGATTAATTAGAAGGAAGGTTATGTATGAAATGCCTAATGTTATCTATTGTCTAATTTATACGATTAATTATTAATTAAATACATGGTTTTCACAATCACATTGGCGTCATTATTATTTAATAAACAGCTTTCGTCACCAGGCGACAACAAACAGGTCTCATACATTTAAGCAAAGCTTAGAATTATGGTCAAGTGATTAAATAGATGCGTTTTACCTGAAAATAAAATGCATATTAAAATATTTACCTATTTCTAAGCTTAGACTTTTATGTCTGCCTGGTATATTTCGAGCCAATGACCAAAATTAGCGCGCAACCATTTAGGAAACATTCGAGGTGAAAACGTGTCAAAATTTGATTAAATCGACGAGAAAGGGATAGGCCTATATCAAACATTTAAGCTTAGCAAAGGGCGCTATTCCACCAAGTCGATTGACAGTAGAATAGATCAGTCGACATCGATCGACAGTTTCTATTACCTACACCAATCGATCGACGTCGATCGATGCCGTCGATCGATGGCGGAATGGAATAGTCGACGTCGATCGACGGTGTCTACGTTGATCGATTGGTGAAATAGCACCCTTAGAATAAGATAAGTATTTTGATATGCATTTTATTTTTAGGTAAAACGCTTCTATAACCTATCAAAGTCAAATTTACATCCCGCGCTCTACTTTTTTGCACTTATTGAGTATTTTCACCACCAAGGCAATATTATATGTAAATACGACGTAATACTGTACTTACCAAGGCACGAAAAAGTTATGAAACTGTTAGTTGCAAGTTAGCTAAGAAAATAGCTACCTATTTTCTAACTTATGATTTTACTTATAAATCACAAAAACTTTGATGTTGTAGACTTCTTCAGAACGAAGAGTTGTTTGTTTTTAACTTGTCATAAAATCGGAACATTATCTAAATGCGTCGGTTATATTATAACCATCGGCCGCTGGCTCCGCTAGGTGCTTTGGGAGTTGCCATGCTACAGATATTTGTGGTACGGTTTCTTTCGTATTAAAAACGGGGTCGGAATAAGTTTTTTACCAAGCAGGAAAAAAATAATAAAATTTATTACCTTTTATCGAAAAAACAACTCTTGTTACGAATAAAATTTCACGATTTGATACATTTAGGGGTAAAAGCCTGCGATTATTTAAGCAAACATTTACACAGACTTCAGTTACCTTACATACATGTTACAGGAGTAAATTCAACAGACGGGATGAGTTAATATAAAAAATGTGATTTCAATGTCTTTCTTTAAATCTAAACATGCTATTAAATCAATACGTCAAAGTCAAACTAAATATTGTAATAGTTTCTTCATAATAAAAACAGACTTCAATTATACCCTTGGTACAAAACATACCCTTACGCGTCTTTATTAATTTAAGAGTTTCCTTTATTTCTCCATAATCCCATCATCGGATCCTGACTGATGTTGAGAAATAGTTGAGAAGCTCTCTTGGTACCTAAGTCACCATCATTTCAATTTCACCATTATGCATTAGGAAGAGCATACACTAAACCAACCTTTATAAAGTTATCATATCGCAACCTGCAGGATACTTAGTATGGGGCAGTTCCGGGAGCCATATGTGGTCTTCATCGTCAGTTTCATTTCACAAAATGATGTTTTCCAAGAGTAAATGCACGAGTTATATAATATTTGAAGAGTTCCTTCGATTTCTCCAGGACCTGATGTCAATGGGGCCAATTAGAGGGTAAACGCTTTCAAACAAAAAAAAAAACGGTCCATCCGTCTTTCATAACTTGTCATAAAATCGGAACATTATCTAAATGCGTCGGTTATATTATAACCATCGGCCGCTGGCTCCGCTAGGTGGCTTTGGGAGTTGCCATGCTACAGATATTTGTGGTACGGTTTCTTTCGTATTAAAAACGGGGTCGGTATAAGTTTTTTACCAAGCAGGAAAAAAATAATAAAATTTATTACCTTTTATCGAAAAAACAACTCTTGTTACGAATAAAATTTCACGATTTGATACATTTAGGGGTAAAAGCCTGCGATTATTTAAGCAAACATTTACACAGACTTCAGTTACCTTACATACATGTTACAGGAGTAAATTCAACAGACGGGATGAGTTAATATAAAAAATGTGATTTCAATGTCTTTCTTTAAATCTAAACATGCTATTAAATCAATACGTCAAAGTCAAACTAAATATTGTAATAGTTTCTTCATAATAAAAACAGACTTCAATTATACCCTTGGTACAAAACATACCCTTACGCGTCTTTATTAATTTAAGAGTTTCCTTTATTTCTCCATAATCCCATCATCGGATCCTGACTGATGTTGAGAAATAGTTGAGAAGCTCTCTTGGTACCTAAGTCACCATCATTTCAATTTCACCATTATGCATTAGGAAGAGCATACACTAAACCAACCTTTATAAAGTTATCATATCGCAACCTGCAGGATACTTAGTATGGGGCAGTTCCGGGAGCCATATGTGGTCTTCATCGTCAGTTTCATTTCACAAAATGATGTTTTCCAAGAGTAAATGCACGAGTTATATAATATTTGAAGAGTTCCTTCGATTTCTCCAGGACCTGATGTCAATGGGGCCAATTAGAGGGTAAACGCTTTCAAACAAAAAAAAAAACGGTCCATCCGTCTTTCATAAAATACATAAAAATCATAGATCCCGATTTGTCGATTTCCCGCTTGCAAATCTTAAATAAATAAAGGCTAGACTCTTACTGTAAACGTTGCGGCATCATCAAAGGATTTTTATCAAAAAATGTGTTGTAGATTTTTGTGCAAATATTGTTCGATTAGGTAGGTAAGGTAAGCCATCACAACTAACCGCATCAAAGAACCATTGCACAAATTCTTTTTATCCTTGTAAGCGTTGATTCGTCGATGATACGTGAAAAAGTCTATACCGGTACAAAGAGTTGTGCATTGGGCGGGAGTACGCTTGGGCGGCGTCGGCATTTCACCGCCCGCCCGCCTTTGACGGGCTCTCTCGATTGAACGGACAAACTCTAGGCCGCATATGCAATCAACTTCACGCTTTTTCCACCATTCGCTCCAATGCTCTACCCCTATCCTATCACAAGGGTCATAATTTTTGATTATATGCTCAAGACTGCTTCTGTGGCATGGCGCTAATGGAATTGGTCTGACTAGTTCAAGGACGCTTTTATTGGTCAAAATCTAAAGAACTTAAGAAGATTAAGGCCGTTGATAGTTTCACAAAATAGCCATAGCAGAGATAGGAAGGTCTTTAAAATAATGTTTATCTGGGACATTACGGTGGTAAGATTGTCAAAACCTTGTTAGATTGTTAGTTAATAATCTAACGTAATTTCCTCGTTAGTTTATAAACTATCGATAAATTGTAAACTGTATCGTAGTTCTTACGATATGACGCGTTAGTTTATAATAAAATCTGTGAAATGTGAACTGGTTTAAACTTGAATTGCAAAGGAAATACCAGGGTAAAAACTACGGTAGCTTAGTCTTCGTGTTAGGTTGACATCTGAGAACAAAAGAAACGTAAATTCTAAACCCTGTAGGTCTGGTTTAAAATTTGTCGATAGTTTACGCGTTAGTTCATAAACTAACGGTTTTGACAATCTTACGGTGATATATAAAAACAATTTATGAATAGTGATAGCAGTCAAAATTCCTAATCAATATAAAAAACCATAGATTCCTTTTTCATAGAGTATTTTATTTGTTGACTGCGGAATCGGCTGCAAAGATAGGTAAATGACTTTCCTCCAATTTCTGAATTGAGAATTTCACTAATCAAATACTTAAGTATCGTTCTTTCTCTGCAGATGTCACAAAAATAACGTGTTAGAATGATACTTAAGTTTTAACTTAGTGAGTTCCTTTATTCCCACTAGTTCAATTGGACAGTTCAGTTAACTGAACTTTTGGGATTTTTTCTCTCTAGTTCAATTGACTGAATTATTGGAACATTTTTCCCACTAGTTCAGTTTCTCGACTGTTCTGTTGAATTATTTTCAGTTCAGAAACCGGCGCTATTATTTTAAATACCTAAAATAAGGTAAAGTTAGCCATCTGGCAGTCTTAGCTTCGTAGTGAGGTGATCTGCTTAAAACAACAATTAAATTTAATTAATCGATACAGACATCTAATATCTATCAATTAAATATAGATATATAGTAATCTTTGCATTCAAATAAAAATAATTTGTAATTTTCCTGTCTATAACAAACGTTTCATGAATTATAATGTTGAGTTTTCAGTTATTATAAATGATTGATTTTTAAGTTGAAACGGTTGAGGCTAACAGGGTTTAGTCTAAATAAAAGGGACAAATTTACATTGTGTACAGAATTTATTGAGGGCGGCTCGGCGTGGGTTGTGAACACTTAGAATGACTTCACGCATCTGGAGTACGACTCCCCTAGCTAATCTTCATGTAGTGCGAAGCAAGATTCGGGATGATGGGACTAGTTCATCGGGTCTTGGTGCAGATAGTGGTAGTCCTGGCCGGTTGTATGAAGGGGCCGGTAGCCGGGTATTCAGTGGATCAGCAGCAGATAGGCAGACAGATAGGTAGATAGCCGGATTAACCCTTTTTTTATCGAGTTTAACAGCCCTAGATCCAAGTCCTTTTGAGCCAAAGTTTTTTTTATTGAGTATAACGGTCATGGATACAAGTCCTTTTGGGCCAATGGGCCAAAGATTTCATGAATGAAGGTGGGAGCTGGAACTCTGGGATGCTCCCTTGTAAACACATCGAGTTTGGGCTCATTAGATTTGTTGTGATGATAGTTCATTTCACCTGATGATCAAACGGAAACTATGGTAGGTATTTAAGCAGGGGTTATTTAATGCTAAAGTTGTAACTGCTTAATTTTGCTAACCCCTTCCGGTTGGAGGAGTTCTACTAGCACACTCGTGCATCTAGGCCCTGACCAGGCTGCAGTGTTGCTGTTACTGGCGTGAGATGCTAACCCTACGTCATTGATGTTGTGCTGACAATATAGCTAAGCTACTGTGGCTCACTATTTATGTATATATCTTTATTCTTTCTTGGTATACCATTATATTTGTCATCTCTTTCAGTTAGGTTTGGGTGACTATGCTGACTAATATGTCACCTTGTATGGAATGTTGTGTCTACATTTTCTACATTTGTGTAGACTCTGGTGTGAACTTTGTGTAATGCTGATGTCAGATAATTATGTGAATATGTGATGAATGTACATAGAGCCTGATTGTTAGTTTTTAGGATTTAGTAGAGTCTCAGCGGATTTTAGGGAAAATCCTATTCTAAACAAAGAGGTATTGTAACATGCAGTTCTTGAGTCTATCTACGTATGGTTTGTATAACATATGCAGCTGGCTGCAATCCTAACCTATAGACCTAAATTCAAAATTATAGTTTTCTTTTACGGATGTCAAACTATTGTTCTTCATTTCTATATTTTTTAGTATGTTAGCTATGCTATTTATATTTATCCCATATTCAAGTAAGTATTTATCTATTAGTATGTAGCTAGTTCTCTTCTCACCCTACTGCAATGTTCTGGATGGCCAAGTGCTTTATCACGGCCTATATATAGCCTTCTCTGCGTGACTGCGATGTTGCACGGGACACTGCACTTTCTGAAGCAGTCTTTGTTCCCCATAATCTTACTACTGGCTCCGAAATCCATCTTCCTACCTCCCGGATATACGCCAACATTCATACTTACCGGCTCTGCACTTCATAACTTCCAAGAGTACCATCCGACCTTTCTACATCCTGCCTGGTACCTGCCTATAACCTGCCCATAATGCCTACTGATCTAATGAACATCCGAAGACCAGGGGAGTACTCGTGTAGTTAAAATGTGACAAATCAATACCAATGAGTTCTATAAACCCACAACCAGTCTATCCTATTCTATTTGATTAAATCTCTGTAACTTACTATTCTCATTTATTTCTATTTATCTGTCGCTAAACCCTAAAGGTTATATAGTGATTAATAAATATTACCCTAAGTATTATTTCCCGGGAAACAGGATAAACTCAGCATTATGCCGTGTATCGCTAAGTGCCGCCCGCTTTTCGCGCTCTACGTCGTAAACGCTTTGACGTATAGAAAATTTCATGACATACAATTTTTGCTCAGACGCAATCATCATTGAAGGAATAGGAATCGAGATATTTACACAAAACCGTTTTTTGTTACATTTGCACATGAATTACTCAAGATGCTGATTACACGTGATTTATTGTGACATTCAAGGCAAAATTTACAATTTTATGGCCTACAATTATTAATATTCAGATTCAAATATTATATTATTGGAATATAGGAAAGGAGATATGAAGCGAGATATTTGCTAAAAACACCTTTGAGTTTGAATAAAGTGAGACACGGACACGTGATTTATTGTAGCTTTTGAGTACAACTATTATCAAGATGCCATCATTATTAAAATCATATGAATGGAGATGTTTGCGAAAAACCAATTTTTTACACTTTTGATCTTGAATAACTTAAGACGCCGACACGTGGTTTATGCAAGTTTCCAGCTTATCAGAGGTAAAACTTTAAAATGCCTGAATTACCATTAGGTTTTGTGATTTTCGAAATTACAGCACTTTCGAAGTTTAAAGAAAATGGCAAAAAATGCTTCTGTCCCTCACCTAAGATGCCTTTGAGTAGGTTTTAGATGTGCTTTAGTAGTATTACTTACGTGTCAGTTTATCCTACTTAATTTTTTGTAGTACTTACAGGACACTGCAAATTTTTGGGCCCGAAAACGACGATTTTTGTGGCGCAGCGACTGTGGCTCTGCCTACCATGCGGGAGGTCCAGGGTACAATCCCCGGTTGGGGGTAAAGAAAAAAAAAACAGGTCTTGGATGTTTATGTGTGTGTGACGTCGCTGTTTCTGGTTCCCACGACACGGTATCCTAGGGTGGGGCAAAGTCAAAGTCAAAGTTCTTTATTACTGTAGATATTTACAATATACTTAGCAAACGTAATTTTTTGCCTCTCTCTACATTGGACCACTGTGGGAGAAGGAGGGCGTAGAAAATCCCACAGATTGATTTTTACATCTCTATTAAAAATTATACACACAGTCTCGTCATTTAAGTAATCTTGAACATTTTGATATCCCTTTTTCACAAAGTCGCTTTAACATGCTTTTTAAATTGCTCAAATGATAATTTAAAAATCTCCGGGTATCTTATTGTTGCAGAAAATGCACTGACCCTTGAAAGAATTGCTAACCTTCGTGAGTCTAAACCGGGGCGCAACTAGTCGTTGATTATTTCTTAGGTTAACATTACAGCTATCGCTATTTTGGAAAATGTTGTAAGGTTCTTACAATTTCATTATATATTCTTACATTTTCATTATATTATATCGAAAATAAATTGACTTGCTACAGTTAGTATGTCAATTTCTTTAAAAAGCTCTCTTAAGGAGTCTGTTCGTTTTAAATTATTAATTGCTCTTTTCTGTAAAATAAAAATAGTTTGAATATCCGCTGCTTTCCCCCACAACAAGATACCATAGGACATGACACTATGAAAGTAACTAAAATATATTAGCCTATAATAGCCTACGCTCCTCATATCCATGTTTTGTGTGGGCCAGAAGCAATGTCTGTGCCTGTAAGTAAATGTTAATGTTTCAAAAATAAAAAAGTGGCCAAGTGCTTATGTGACTGGACGTTGGAAGGGTCTGTCACTTTAACGAATTACTTTGAGGAAAAATGGGTTCAGGAACCTCAACGTCATTTTTACAGACCTATCTATAAACACCCCACATATATAGGTTTGATGAAAAAAATATTTTTGGGTTTCAGTTCCATGTATAGGGAGCCCCCTTTAATTATTTTAATTTTTCAATTTTTGTATAAAAATCGTAAAGCTGTTTACAGAATACATCTAAATATTAAGTTTGGACTGTGTAGTCTTAATAGTTTCTGCATAAATTTGCTGTGACATACGGACGGACAGACAAACTTGACGAAACTATAAGGGTTCCTTGTTTCTCTACGGAACCCTAAAAATTACCTTGATTAGAACCTAAACTAATAAGTTGATTCGGCATTATATAGGTAGAGTAATGTTTATGAAGGAACCAAAAAAACTATCCCAGGGAAAAACGGTATGGCCATATGAAGGCTTTCTAAAAGTGGTTTTTTGAACTGTTCCTTAGCCTTTAATTTCAACAAATATGGTGTGGTTGAATGACATCAAAAGCCTGAGAAAAATTGTTTAAATAAACCCATTTCTATCTGTTAGATCCCGCCCAAGGCGGGTTCCAAGCTTCGGCCCATAGACAGCTGGATTCTGGCTCACCAACGTAGGGGGAGTCTAACTAACGGTTTTCCACCGTGTCACAAATCTTATTAACTAAAGATAGCTTGGGTGTTTGATGGGTGGGTGATGACGACCTCCTTCCTAGCTATATACCGGACGCGCGCGTCGCGGTAACTTCCAGTTCTTCGCTGAAGGGCTCGTTTCTCTTAATTCTACAAGCGCGGCTCCCCCGCGACGATCGTGTTCACGCTACACTTAGGATCTCATCCTAGTCTAATGGTATCAAAGACCAGCGCGGCGTCTCCAAGCGAGATCGATAAACACACGCGACAATTCGATCTGGCCAAAATAATGTTTAAGTACCCTGCGGCCTATCCGCGGGCTGACTTCCAGCAAACAAAAGTCGCGGTTGGATGGTGGCATCCCAATCCAGCTATCGGCTTATAAACAAAAGGAAGAATTAAACTGTGTTCCCTCAGGAAGCCAAGTTCAAGAGGTTATAAAAATAATTCTGTCGTAGTGACATTTAAGTTGATCATAAATTAAAACGTAGGGTGCGTTTCGATTTACACTAATTGTTTAACAAACAAACTATTTACACTAATAGGCCCGTGTAGTTCTAAACAGCCACCCGCCTGGACAGGTCCCCAACCTGCCCCTAATCTACGGGCAGGCGATACCACGTGGCTACCCCTCGCTTATGCAGTGAGTCCCCGAGTAGAACCATTGCAGACCGGAGGGTCCTATCCTTTCCACGGAACAAGTTAACAATACGCCCCCTACGCCAACGCAGTGATGGTAGGTTAGCGTCCTTAACCAGCACGAGGTTACAACACTAGGGAGACTAGTTTGTCAGTCCACTTAAGGCGCTGTTGCAAGACGTGCAGATACACGAGCGACTAACGAACCAGAAATCCTGAGTAAACTGCTGCAACCTCATCTTGACAACCGATACAATTTCACTCCATCGAAGGGGTGCTCAGGCAGCCTGTTAAGTGGCTGGCTTATCAATAAATGGTCAAGAGTTGAGATCCGTTTCGATCTTACAAAAAAATGTCACAAATTCTTCAAAAGTCAGCGCGGTCAGTCTATACGCCCTAAATACGTCCTAGCTGACTTAACTACGATTTAAAAAATCTTACTCCAGCGGGGGCGACCAGGAGGACTGGAGGTCCACTGTACATCCCGACGGAAGAGGGCCGTTCCAATATCCACCATATTAACGTTCAAAAAATTACCTATCTATCGTAATTATCGTTCTGCAGCTACAAGCTGGCAGTCCCTTTCGGAAAACAAATCTGTCCAAGTAAGCAACAAAGGCCTCAGTTGGTCAGCAACGAGCTCGAGATGAACCGCCTTGGTGGATAGACAACAACACGCAGAATTACGATGCTCCGTATGGCCAGACAAAACCAAAACTCCTCTTTTAATTATTAATACCCCTGCCGACCTCACAATATCGGGACACACTTCTAATCTGAGTTCATTTGTTGTTTCATTCACCTTACACTTGTCTGCCACGGTTATATTTCCTCTTTCAAATCTTGCTTTCATCGATCTGGACAACTCTGCCGGGACCAATTTGTTCGTGATTTTCTTGGTTGTCTATTTCATTCGCCACTATTTATACCCGGCAGTATTTGTACCAGTCGCAATTTGTGGCCACGGATAGGATAATTTCATCTTTGTATGAGCTACATTGAACTCTTGCCCTGTAGTGTTCTATATCCTGGGCGTAAATTAGCATTATCTGAAATATTGCAGGGAGGGAAATCTTGACATTTTCAAACCATGTGTTTGAGGATCTGACTATTCTTTCATATCTACACCTGGCTTTGTGGTACCACCGGAATGTTCCCACTGTGCCCTCAGGGTCCAGTTTCATAATGCCACGATGTTGTGGACATATCTTTAGCCTTGCAAATGCAATGCAGACTTATTGGTCTCGCATTCATCTAAAAGAATTAACAATGATTTTTAATGTTTTTTTTTGTTCAATTTTAACCTAATTAACCCGATATGTCTATATGATCTGTCATTTTTTAATCCGATTGGCCCTTCTGGTCATATAGGTTCCCCGCCCTTGCCCAAGCATAAAAGTGACATGGTGATAGGTAACTTAACTTTGTATATAACTCGTATATCTGTTTCAAACACCAAAACAAGGTGGACTTATTTCTATCTAATATAATAAGTGGGTTGAAAATTATGTATATATAACCTTGTTATAAGCTGGTATTGTCGGCACTGCAAGCGTAGGGATGCAACGCGTACATAACTTTGTTTGTGCGCTCGCAGTGTAGTCAGTACCTTTTAGTGTTGGTACCTATGAGTTTGCTGTAGCAAACGTATTCGTTATAGATTACAGTTTTTGATTTTAATCCGGAAAAAGTATACCTAATCAAACTACGCAGTTCACTCCGCCTTCACAAGACGAATTAACCACGACACAGATTAATCGCCAAAACTTATATCCCTATTTTTCTCAAAAGTCTGCATAGTAATTTTAAAATTCAAGCTCCTGAAATTCAATCTAAAATTGGACTTTCTTCGTTAAATTGTTGCGCAAATTAACCATTCTAGAACGGTAGGCCTAAAGCGAAGATTGACTACATCGCGTTATGACTAAAAGATTAGAACGGATGTTTGCACCCTAGTCATGGTTGTTTATCTATCTAAGTATATCTATCTAATATTTATCTATATAAGTATGTGTATCGTTGCCTAGTACCCAATATACAGGGAACCCTAGTTTGGGGCTAGATCAATGTTTGTAATATAATGGTACACAAGAGTCAGTACATTTGATACTTCATTTTGCGTGACAGAGGGCTAGCCCATCGCCGCGCTATATTGTTACACACATTGAATACAAGAGTCGGTTCATTTAACGTTTGGGTTTTGAGTAGCTCAGGGTAAGTTGGCAAAAAACAATGAGCCGAGAGCGCAGGTTGGTTCGAGGAATAGAGGTCAGGTCAGGTTTTTTTGGCGCATTCCTGCGAAATGTGTAGGGATCAGAGCCGATTTGGCTGCGCGCTGAATAAATTATGAATAACTAAATAATGGAAGGTTCTTATGGGACTATATGGAGAAAGCTAATGTGTTGACTGCAAATATACAATTGCGTTTGATTGGTACTTTGTGGCGAGTTTGACACCACGAGTTTGCGTAACATTCCAGTGGTCTTTGTCCTAGACGCTAGCGGTCGGGAAGGCTTAAATTAATCAAAACCGCTTTTTATAGCCAGCGATCGACAAATTCTGTGTATCGGCAATAACAAATGATTTGAGTGATAGCCAATGGTTGATTAGAAACTATGCGTACACACAATTTGTAGAACAGCGGACGTGCATGGCATGGTTGAAATTAGACCCTGTGTAGTTAGAGATAAGAAGCTTTCGCTTGGGCAGCGCGTGTTCCGCAAAGGACGCCATTTTTTTTCAGACATGTGGGGTCTAGAAATACGAGAGCGTGGGAGGGGGAGTCATTCAGTCTCTGCGTCAAGCTACTGTGACACTCGTCTTTCAGTAATTCTAAACAGTTCGGTTCGCCGTTTTACGCGTCTGAAACTGGACGAGTTGTGATTGCGTGTTACAGTGGATTTTCGTGAGTGTCTGAAGCGCCGAGATATACCTCGGTTCCTATCCTTTAAATCAACCTACCCCAAATTCCAAAACTATCTTTGGGTCGTTAGATAAGAACTTGTAGGTAATTGATCTGAGTCTGAGTCTGGGCTTGGAGCGACCCTAAATTCCTTTTCCTTCACCATAGGGTTCCTGGATTGGCTCTTAGAATATTCGCGGGCTAATCCTCTCCTCATTCCTTTCGAGTAGCGAGTTTTGAAATTCCCACACACACAGTCATTAAACATACAAACACATTCAAATCAAACTCAACCAATTTCGAGTGGTGTCGATAATGGACGTGGTATAACACTAGGATTTTAGACTAGGCTAGACAGGAGTTTATTTGCGGCTAAACTTAGGTTGGCAGGGCATAGGGAGACTGTTTGATCGATGAGGTTCCGCGGATGGAAATAACAAATTCAGAACAAAGTATAAACGTTGTAAACCCAGATAACCTATCCTGTTGATATTTTTGACATTTGAGTGTTGTCGGGGACGCGCGAAGAGATCAAATTACAGTCTAAATTTCATTGTTTAGGACCGGGTAGATTGTTTTGCCTTGCCTTGGATCGGATTGGATTCAAGTTGCATCTTTAAATTAAATGTAAATTTCGCTGGAGGTCTAATGTGTAGGCTGTGTCGAGTATTTATGACTGGGCTCGGTCGAGGAAGTGCTGAGGTCAGCTAGATACATAGATCGGTATTTACCGGAGTATGTACCTCGATGTGGTGTGGGTTAGATCTCCAAAAGCGCTAATGACAACGTTTCGATAACATCCAGCTCAAATTGCGCAGAGTTGAAGGTTTCAAAACGTTACGGACCTTTTGAGGAAACCGCTAGTTCAAACCCATTTCGGAAAATCAAATCGCAATTGTGTAAACCCGGTCTATTCGGATCGTTATTGCCGTGAACTAATTATATAATTGGAACCACCACAAGCCGCTACTAGCGAGCACATGAAATATCATTGAGTACTCACGTCGTAACACTACGACGGATATCTATACGATATCCCAAACAAATATTATAAATTGTGGTCGACCACTAAAAGAAGTTCCAAGCGCCCATATATACAAAAAAAATAGATGGTACCATCACACAAAATACAACAACGATCGATCTGGCGCAATACACCGCTAACTGATGCGAAATACCGGCTTGCGGGCATATATGCTTTCTCTGTCTAACTTGAAACTCTGACTTCCTGAACCAATCTTCCGTTCGACTATTGTACGCCTAACGAACTTCTCACTGAACAAGAAAATTCAGACTTATCATTCTTAACTTACAAATTTTACAGCTGAATCGGGTCATCTCTTTTTGGGGTAGATAGAATAGACGATCATAGCTACTGATAGCGGTGGCTCGACCTTAGCCTTTATGCCGTTACAGATTTTCTGGTGCCGAGACCGAAGGATATCCTAGATATTCTGATACCTAGATATTCTAAAAGAATCAAGGTCTAACGCGTTACTTTTAAGAAAAACACAACGTAGAAACTATTTTAAACAGTTCAGGTTGTAAGTAAGAAATAAGCAACAACAAAAAAAAGGGGCATTGTGTTCACAATTCTTCGGACGAGCCGACGGTTTAGTGTTGACGAATAATGGGCCGGGCAAAAAAAAACGTTAGTCGGGTTGTACAAGACGACTCACTTTCGCAGACAAGTGTTTTAAATAGTGAAATGGCGTCAGGACAGGTGACGCAATTGTTATCTGAAATAGTGAATAGATAAGACAGTTTGGAAAGGGTTCGAGCACGAGCAATGCTAGTAGAACTTCGGACAGACAGGCGGACAGACAGGAACTAGAGACGTTTAAACAATCGGTAGAAAAACGTCAATCATGCATAGTGAAAATGACACAGAAGTTGCCAACATTCGATGGGCGGAGTTCGGAAAATCCGATGATTTTCTTAAGAGATTTAAAGGCTTATATTAAAGTCTCGGGAGATAGTTCGAGGGCTTTGATATGGGTAACAGATAGCTTGGTAGGAATTGCAAAAGTTCGAATGAGCATATACAGAGACTCATGGCGAACCTATTCGGATTTTGAAAAAGATTTCAGAGAGGTATTCTGGGGTGATAATGAACAGGAATTAATTAAACAAAGATTCCTAACTGCAAAGTTCGATTCTAAGAAAGGTCAAAGTATGGAAGAATTCTTGCCTCTCAATTGAATAACATATATGAGTTAACGATACCGTTTACTGATACGGAGAAGATCAACACGATTTTCAGACAGTTGCCGTGCGATATTCAGGTAGCGTTTTTTGCTAGAAAGGACCCAATGACGATACGAGACGCGGTCGAGTTTCTTCGGCAATTAGATCGTAATATCGATGGGGGATTAAATAGTCGTTTAATAGGGTCGGAGACAATGAATACGAACAACGTAAGGCGGAATAGCTACATGCGAGGGCAATATCGTGCTTTGCGAGTAAATACGATGCAATATAACGCGGTGAGTCGTAGGAATAATTATAACGCGGGAACAAAGGCACGAAACAAATTTGGGACGCGCGCTCGCGGTTATTTTCGCGGTAGAGGTAGGCAGCCTCAGGCTAGTTTCAAGGCAATAGAGTTTCAAAGGGGTAATGATAGTTCAGGTAATACAGAGGCAGGGCAAAGTTCAAGTGACATGAATAATGCGATAAATCAGAATTCAAAAAACTAGTGGACTCGCGCGGGTCGTTCGCGCTCAGATATTTATTACGCTTTGGATGGACAGCCGATCAAATTGAAAGAGAGCATAGACTGTATGATTTGTGTAATTCGGATTCGAACGTGGGGGTGAATGAATTTATTCAATTACTAGCGCATAAAGCGCATGGATATGCCGTGTGTTTAGATGAAAAATCGACATTGGATTGTAGAGACCGCAATGACAGGCGTTTACATACGATATTCAGAGACGACGATTCGACTGAGTGTGGGCGCGATCTAAGTAGTACATTAACATTGCCTGAGATAGATGTGTGTTGTGCCGGCACATACGCCCGCCACAGATATGCGGAAATATCTTTTTCCACGTAATGTTAAGATAAGTGGACGACAGTCACAGATAAGGTATATTTATATTCATCACGTAGTTTTGTAGTAAGTTGTATATAAGCTTAGTATATCCCATAATAAAATAGTCTAGTCTAGTCTCGTATTTGCGCGCATTTCAAGCCTTTTACTTTACTCCCGAAGATGTTACTCCCCTCATAATTGGCCCTGGCAAAGTGGTGACCCGACTTCTGAACATCAGCAACCTTCGGTAATAGCAGCATGGACCCAGCCGCGAAGAAAACTCCGTGTGCTGCCACCTTAGAAGTGCAAGCAAGAAGCACTTCGTCCAAGATCGCCGAGCCCCGACTTCTGCATACCTATTTCAAACCACGCTGCAGAAATCCATAATCAAGACCCCACCCAAACCAAGACGACATCAAGCAAGCCATGACGGACCAGAAGCCACAAGATAAATAATTTCAACTGAAGATTTCCCGCATCGAACTCAAGATACCGCAAGAACAATGACCCGAATTAGTCAGCCGACTGCTGATTTAACAAAATGGAGCTCGCACCAGCAGAAACGAACGCGTCGGCAAATTCATTCACAGCAAACAGTATTTTTTTCAAGTTCAAGACATAGGAAGCCGTTCCAGCCCCCAGAAGAGTATTGAAACATCATCGATATACCTAATTCAACGAATATTGAAATCATCCAGGAAGAACATCGCACGAAGAATAATCAAATCACTGAAGAGAGAGAGATATATATATATTTATATATAAACGATTGGTGTACAAGATGTGCCCTATGTTGCCAAATCCCAAGGTTTTTAGGCACACAAATTTCATCAATCGACAACTTAATATTCACTCAAGAGTGAAGAGCACGCACGTACACATGACGTACGAAACCATTGACTGCCTACAGCCAAGGTTACAGATTTAATGCTGACGCTGATTCAGCACAATCATCCTTGTGTAGGTACGGTCGCAATTATAAACAAACAGTGATTACAAGTTCAACGACGTGCGATGTAAATTGAGTCATCGATTCCTGAAAAACACGGGCGGCTGCAGCATCAGACGACTCTCCTGCGGATCTTTTCCAGTTATAGGTTAGGTTAGTTTACTAACCGCGAAGCCCCATTATCCTAGTGTTTTTCTGTTTTACAGTTTTAAGTTTATTTTATGTAGTGTGCGGCCAGACACAAGACTCGCCTGTACGTAAATATTATGTTATTCTTTAAACTTATGTAGAATTCACATAACCGTAGTTCCTTTATTTTCCTAATTCGTGTAGGAGTTACCTTTAGATTAAGTTGAAATATGCTCTATTACTGTCTAGTTTTATTTAACAATAACTTCCCTTAGATATAAAAATAGATTAAGTTAAAGTATGCACAATGTTTATTAAAATACTACTAGTTACTATTGCAGTTGATATAAGTTTGTTATGTTATCTAACTTAGACTTTTTCCATTGTTATAAGTACATTCATTTATTTTTTCCCTAAAGGGGGGAGTATCTGTGCCGGCACATACGCCCGCCACAGATACGCGGAAATATCTTTTTCCACGTAATGTTAAGATAAGTGGACGACAGTCACAGATAAGGTATATTTATATTCATCACGTAGTTTTGTAGTAAGTTGTATATAAGCTTAGTATATCCCATAATAAAATAGTCTAGTCTAGTCTCGTATTTGCGCGCATCTCAAGCCTTTTACTTTACTCCCGAAGATGTTACTCCCCTCATAATTGCCTCTGGCAAATGTGTATTGGAAATATTGTTGTAAGGAGTTTGATTGATTCGGGGAGCGAAGTCAGTGTAATAAGTAGGGGAGTGTATGATGAAGTATGCAGGCAAATGGGAAAACCAACGGAAATACCGATCCCAAGTTTGAGAATCACAGGTGCGTTTGGGGTCAGTAAGGAGAAGATAGACAAGTTAGTCACGTTACCGTTAACAATAGGTGAATGCGTTATCGATACTCCAATGCTAGTATTAACAAGGGTGCCTAAAGATTTAATTTTAGGGTTTGATTTTATACAACAGACGCGAGCCAGTTTAATGTGTGAGGGAAATAAGAAGCTAATTATACGAAGCGCCGGGCGGATGTGTGAAATACCATTAGGTACTGGCCCTAATCAGGATTTTTGCTGTTGTACAATGGAAGTACAGGACCAAGATACCAGTAGAAATATGATAGAGGAATATGTGAATAATTCATCAATACCCGATGAACACAAAACAAAGTTATTGCCGGTGTTAAATAAACATGCAGAGTTGTTTAGCGATAGGGTAGGTCGGACAAATAAATATAGAAACGCCTTTCGTAAAACGAAGCTATCCCATACCGTTCGCATATCGCGATAAAGTAACAAAACGATTGAAAGAAATGGAACAGATAGGTATTATTAGCAGGCAATCTACGGATTTCAGCAGTCCATTGACTTGTGCACTTCTTCTTAATCCGAACCTCCCCTGACTGCTTAGTCAGGGGAGGTTCGGATTTTACTAGATGCGCGACAATTAAACACGGGAATGGTTGGGGAAGTTGAAACTACACCTTTAATGAGTGAGATATTGCAGTCGGGTCGCCGGATAAATTTCATAGGGGTTATTGATATCAAAGATGCGTATTTTTCTATACCATTATCAGACGAATCTAAACGATACACGGGTTTTGTATATCAAGGCAGAAGTTATGTTTACAACGTTTTACTTCAGGGGTTGAAAACCAGTTTGGGATCATTTTCGAGGGCGATGGACTTAATCTTAGGGCCAGAGGTTAGGTCATATTGTTTAAATTTTGTTGACGATTTGGCGATTTTAACTGAGGGTGATTTCGATCAGCATTTGTCTCAAGTGGACACGGTTCTGAGTAAATTGAAAGACGCGGGCTTCACATGCAAACTAAAAAAATGCGAGTTCGCACAAAAAAGGGTCAAGTTATTGGGGCATATTTTGTCTACACAAGGTTTGCAGATGGACCCGGACAAAATTTAAACACTTAAATTATATCCGTCACCCAGAACTGTCAGGAAATTGAGGGCGTTTTTGGGGTTTATAAATTACTTTCGGAGGTTTGTAAAAAAATTTGGAACGTTAACGCAGCCAATATACAATTTATTACGGTCTGGAGTCAAGTTCGTTTGGAGTGCGCACGTGCAGAGTGCTTTTGACGAGATAAAAAAATAATTCTCAGAAAGTATAATATTGAGTCAGCCATTGGCGGGAAAGACGTATTATGTTCAATGCGACGCCAGCGCTATAGGAATTGGGGGCTATGTTTATCAATTAGATGATTTGGGCCAGGAACGAATTATAGGGTTTTGTTCGCAGGCATTTAAGGGAGCTCAAACGAGATGGTCTGTCAGCAAACAGGAAATGTATGCAGTTATATACACTTTAAAGCGATTTGAGATATATTTGCGAGGAGAAAAGTTATTATTAGAACTGATCATAAAAGTTTGACGTTCATTAAGTCGTGGACTTTATTGGGGGCACGCGTAACTAGGTGGGTTATGTTTTTGGAGCAATTCCATTACAACATAGAGTTTGTGCGTGGGACTGATAATCAAATTGCCGACACGCTAAGCAGGGAAATAGCGGGACATGGAGATATGAATGACAGTATAAATGTTCAGCCGGGAATATTCTGATTTCAGGCATCGAATACCGCAAGTGTTATTTCGAGTTTACGGGACATTGCGAGATTATAAAGCGAAGATGAGCGGTTAAAACGAATTAGCGGTTGTATCAGACGTAGGGTGGTAGATACGGAAACGAGAGGATTTGAAAATTACAAGCTAGTAGGTGATACGTTATATTTTCACGTGCCGAAGCGGATCGTACGGTTGATAGTAATTCCGGAGGCATTACAGGAGGAACTAATATAACACATACATGAAGAAATAGGTCACTACGGCAGATATAAAATATTAGCACTGATGAAGGACAGATATTATTTTCTTCATATGAGTAGGGTGATTAGCACGGTGATAAGAAGTTGTGACATATTTCAAAAGGTCAAACAAAGTACTAACAATACCGTTGGTCCTTGTACACCGGTGTTGGCGGAAAAGTTGGGTGAGAAAGTTTTCTCGGACCTTTATGGGCCATTGCCCGTAGGTAAATTCGGATATCAATATATATACGCGATTCAAGACGTGTACAGTAAGGTAATAAAATTGTATCCAATGCGGAAAGCTACAGGTAGGAGCGTGCTCGCTTGTACAAAGAGAGTTCATAGGGAAATACCTATCGAAACTGTAATTACTGACTCAGGACCACAGTTCATATCGAAAGTTTGGAAATTGGGTTCAAACAGCTGGGGATTCGGGTCACTCATACGTCGGTGTATTGTCCAAATTCTAATAGCGTAGAAAGAGTGAATCGCGAGCTAGGTCGACTAATTAGAACTTATTGCGGCGGAAGTAATCGTAGTTGGGTCGACGTGTTACCGGACATTGAATGTTGCTACAATAATATCGAACACACAAGCACCGGCTTTGCTCCTAATGAGTTGGCGTTTGGTAGGCGGGAACCGTTAACTATTGACAAGGAATTAGGCGATGACTGGTTATTAGGTCATAGTGTGCGAGATACGGAACAGGTGCGGAATGTAGCGATAGAGAACTCTAAAAATGCTAGTGAACGACGTAAGCGACAGGCAGACAAACGGCGTAAGTTAGAAGTCTATCGTATAGGTGATTATGTGAAACTTAAGACTTTTGTGCGTTCAAATAAAGAACATAAAATCATGCGGAAATTTTCATTGTTGTATAAAGGGCCTTATGTTATTTCGGCAGTGGTATATCCGAACTGTTATACTTTAGTAGATCCGGTTTCAAATGAGATATTGGTTAACTACAATACTATAAATATAGCCAGGTATTATGTGAGGACGAATAAGGGCGTAGACAAATAAGATAGTGTATAAAAGTTATATAATTAAGCTGTAAGCTGTAAATTTGAGTAACTACTTTTTAGATTTAAGGATCTTGCATGGTTTAGAAAGGAACAAAAACAAAAAAAAATAAATTAGAAAAAATAATAATATGTATATATATATATATATATATATATATATATATATATAGTAATACGAATTAGGATAAGGTGTGCGAGGTTGTGTAGTTAGGTAGTTAAATAAGATAATACAGGAGAGAGCTCAATCGAGTTGTGTAAATATGATATACATAATTGACAGATTCATCGGTCTGTGTACATGATTTGAGATGACCGTACATATAGAGTAGATATGGACAAAGCATGGGTAGCATAGTGGTAATGAGATCCTTGCGCCATGTTTAACTGAGATAAACAGTGTCTCAAGGTCTGGGAGGGGGCTGTAATGGTACACAAGAGTCAGTACATTTGATACTTCATTTTGCGTGACAGAGGGCTAGCCCATCGCCGCGCTGTATTGTTACACACATTGAATACAAGAGTCGGTTCATTTGACGTTTGGGTTTTGAGTAGCTCAGGGTAAGTTGGCAAAAAACAATGAGCCGAGAGCGCAGGTTGGTTCGAGGAATAGAGGTCAGGTCAGGTTTTTTTGGCGCATTCCTGCGAAATGTGTAGGGATCAGAGCCGATTAAGCTGCGCGCTGAATAAATTATGAATAACTAAATAATGGAAGGTTCTTATGGGACTATACGGAGAAAGCTAATGTGTTGACTGCAAATATACAATTTCGTTTGATTGGTACTTTGTGGCGAGTTTGACACCACGAGTTTGCGTAACATTCCAGTGGTCTTTGTCCTCGACGCTAGCGGTCGGGAAGGCTTAAATTAATCAAAACCGCTTTTTATAGCCAGCGATCGACAAATTCTGTGTATCGGCAATAACAAATGATTTGAGTGATAGCCAATGGTTGATTAGAAACTATGCGTACACACAATTTGTAGAACAGCGGACGTGCATGGCATGGTTGAAATTAGACCCTGTGTAGTTAGAGATAAGAAGCTTTCGCTTGGGCAGCGCGTGTTCCGCAAAGGACGCCATTTTTTTCAGACATGTGGGGTCTATAAATACGAGAGCGTGGGAGGGGGAGGCATTCAGTGTCTGCGTCAAGCTACTGTGACACTCGTCTTTCAGTAATTCTAAACAGTTCGGTTCGCCGTTTTACGCGTATGAAACTGGACGAGTTGTGATTGCGTGTTACAGTGGATTTTCGTGAGTGTCTGAAGCGCCGAGATATACCTTGGTTCCTATCCTTTAAATCAACCTACCCCAAATTCCAAAACTATCCTTGGGTCGTTAGATAAGAACTTGTAGGTAATTGATCTGAGTCTGAGTCTGGGCTTGGAGCGACCCTAAATTCCTTTTCCTTCACCATAGGGTTCCAGGATTGGCTCTTAGAATATTCGCGGGCTAATCCTCTCCTCATTCCTTTCGAGTAGCGAGTTTTGAAATTCCCACACACACAGTCATTAAACATACATATCAAACTATAACTTTAACTATAACTTAAACATACATTCAAATCAAACTCAACCATTTTCGAGTGGTGTCGATAATGGACGTGGTATAACACTAGGATTTTAGACTAGGCTAGACAGGAGTTTAGTTGCGGCTAAACCTAGTTTGGCAGGGCATAGGGAGACTGTTTGATCGATGAGGTTCCGCGGATGGAAATAACAAATTCAGAATAAAGTATAAACGTTGTCAACCCAGATAACCTATCCTGTTGATATTTTTGACATTTGAGTGTTGTCGGGGACGCGCGAAGAGATCAAATTACAGTCTAAAGTTCATTGTTTAGGACCGGGTAGATTGTTTTGCCTTGCCTTGGATCGGATTGGATTCAAGTTGCATCTTTAAATTAAATGTAAATTTCGCTGGAGGTCTAATGTGTAGGCTGTGTCGAGTATTTATGACTGGGCTCGGTTGAGGAAGTGCTGAGGTCAGCTAGATACATAGATCTGTATTTACCGGAGTATGTACCTCGCTGTGGTGTGGGTTAGATCTCCAAAAGCGCTAATGACAACGTTTCGATAACATCCAGCTCAAATTGCGCAGAGTTGAAGGTTTCAAAACGTTACGGACCTTTTGAGGAAACCGCTAGTTCAAACCCAATTCGGAAAATCAAATCGCAATTGTGTAAACCCGGTCTATTCGGATCGTTATTGCCGTGAACTAATTATATAATTGGAACCACCACAAGCCGCTACTAGCGAGCACATGAAATATCATTGAGTACTCACGTCGTAACACTACGACGGATATCTATACGATATCCCAAACAAATATTATAAATTGTGGTCGACCACTAAAAGAAGTTCCAAGCGCCCATATATACAAAAAAAATAGATGGTACCATCACACAAAATACAACAACGATCGATTTGGCGCAATACACCGCTAACTGATGCGAAATACCGGCTTGCGGGCATATATGCTTTCTCTGTCTAACTTGAAACTCTGATTTCCTGAACCAATCTTCCGTTCGACTATTTTACGCCTAACGAACTTCACACTGAACAAGAAAATTCAGACTTATCATTCTTAACTTAAAAATTTTACAGCTGAATCGGGTCATCTCTTTTTGGGGTAGATAGAATAGACGATCATAGCTACTGATAGCGGTGGCTCGACCTTAGCCTTTATGCCGTTACAGTAAATAGTGTCCAAGGTATTATTCTTATTATTGTTCTTATTTGAATGTTGTGTGCTCTGATCAACGAAACTCTTACCTACTCTGTGGTTGTATGCTAACCAAGATATATCAAATGCTAATCTTCTGAGGCAGTGATCCTACTACCTTCTGAGAAATTTCTGCATTATATCTTTTTCTGAAATATACTCAGGCTATGGACCTTCCTACATTCAGCAGAATTAAGAATCTACCAAGTGTAGGACCCTAAATGTGAACCCACCGCAATAAATAAAACCACGGTTACCAAAAAAAACACTTACTAATGTATATTTACCCAAATTAATAAAAATCATAAGTGATAACTATGCCGTAATACAAACTATCAAAAGCGTATTTTTTGTGCATTAAAGATTTAAAACAAATGTTACAGTCCATATCTGGTCTATCTTTATAAAAATCTATCTGAATAACGGTCCTCTCTGTCTATTATGCTTTTTCTTCTTTTTTTAATGCTAGGTTTAGGAAAATGTTTATATTTCCTATAAACCTGCTCAAAACTCACCTCTAACTAATTTTTAACTGAAACAACTATCCTTTATATTAAAGGATATATAATATTGATAAATATAATGGTATCTTCAGAGTTAATTCTATACGAATAAATTGTAACGTATGCAATCGCAGATTGATAGTATTCTTTGATTGATACACCTTGATGGATGACACCCACATGTTTATTTATCATAATATATATTATAGATCACTACAGATCAGGTTTTAATGAATAATCACAAATAAGTTTTCAAACGATGGTTTAGGCTGATGAAACTTTAGGCAGATTAAAAAGCTTGAATACGAAGAGGACATACTGCGGAATAGGCCTACACGATTATTGGCATTAAGCTAGTTTTGTATGGCGTTTAGGCAGAATGCCACTTAGTCTTTCTACGAATTAGGCACACCCTCCTAGAAGGAAATAAACTTGTCCGTCAGTCGTGTCAATATGTTTAAGTTTATGTCAAAGGGCGCGTGAGGTCTGCTTTATTCACAAAACCATTAGTTTTAAATTATTTGAGTATTGAATTTTGGTAATTTCTTGCTTCAACCTTATCTCCTTTAGGTCCTTTTTATAAAACTTGTAAGTTTGGTAAAGTATGTGTGTGGCTACGAAAGAGAAGTATGAATCTGATAGTCAGCATTAAAACCACCCCATAGGTTTTTTATTTTTATTTAACACATTTCGATTATTGCATGTACATTATAAAGTTTAATAATAAATATAATTATATTCATTTCATTTATAGAACATTGTATTTAAGATATGGTATCTATTTACAATAAAACCATATAATTTTGTAAAGTTAAATAAATATAATAATATTACGTTTCATCCATAGAACATTGTATTTCAACTATGGTTATCTATGTACAATAAAACAATATTACTTATAACATTTCATTCATAGAACATCAAAGTACAAAAAAAACTTATTATAGATTATTTCATCTTTATTTTTAAAACTTATAACGTTTACTAGCGGGTCCTCTGAAGATTACCACTTCTTCATACCCACACCAACCTATTTGGTTTGCACCTGCTACTGGACCCGCTAGTAATTAATCAAGTTCTTTACTTTTCATGGACTGCGCGTGTAACATTTTCAGGAACTTTTTTTAGTTCGCTAGGTGCTGTTACGTTAAAGTAACGGGAACCATAGTACTTACTACTGTACAGTTATAATGTGAGTAATACGGGGTATAGTACAGTAGCAGATATTGTGGACGTTACTGACGTAATGAGTAATCGTTCCTAATAATACCCGCATACAGTGGCTCAAGCAGGAATAAATACCAGAGTGAAAAAGTGTTCGAGTCCAGATAAAATCAACCTTAAGTCATTGGGCATAAGAGTCACTGACAGGTCGATTCGCATACTTTTTCGACGCGTTTTATTATTCCTGCTTCCTACACAGTACCAACAACTGAACCTAACAGTAAATGCTAATGTTCCCTCACACTATCCGTTGCTGTGACAATGTGCATACAATAAATATAATATATAACAATAATAGAGGACAATCTTACTTACTGTGACGTAAGGCATACTGTGAGGGCACAATTATCTTAAAGTAACAATTACATGGATTAAAACGTAGCGGATACTGTGAGGGAACATTTGCTATAAACGTGCATTAAGTATCCATAACCGTACCTCACACGATACCTACAACTGAAAATCAAAGCATCAGTGCTGATGTGCTGCTACAGTACCCGTTACTGTGACAAAATGTAAGGGATACTGTGAAGGCACATTTCTTTTAAAGTACCATTTACTGTGATACTACGTAGCGGGTTCTGTGAGGGAACATTTGCTCTAACGTGCATACAATATCCATAACCTCACACGATCCTAAACATACCTACAACTCAAATTTAAGCAGTATTAATGTGCTGCTACAGTACCCGTTACTGTGATAAAACGTAAGGCATATCGTGAGGGCACAGCTCTCAGTACCAGTTACTGTGCTAATACGTAGCGGATACTGTGAGGGAACATTTGCTCTAAACTTAAAACGTATCCATAACCGTACCATACACGACACCTACAATTGAAAATCATAGTACTTGTCAATGTGCCGTTGCTCAGTAAATTTTACTGTCCTTCATTTTGTGTTTTTATATCTGTTTTCTTGCTGTCTCATTTAATTGTTTTCTGAACATTAATAATTAACTGATTGAAAACAGTTACAGTAGCACAATAAACTCTACTGTTACAACTTAACTATTTATCGCACAGTTAATAGTAGATTACGATATTAGTGCGTTAAGATGGTTATAACATGCGAGGCGGAATTTCAGCCCGAGCCGAAGGCGAGGGCGTAATTGAGCCGAGCATGTTATAACCAATACGCACGTATATCGTACGACGTTTTTTGCGAGGAAACAGAAAAACACCTTTGCGAGGAAACAGAAAAAATAATCATTTTATATTTTGTTCATCTTTAATTATTGAAACAGTTAGTGAAATTACAATTATTAAAATGATTATTATTATTATTACTATTCATAATGTCATTGTTTTGTGTTAGGGTAAATGTTGGAGATGACGAAACTTCTTGAAAGGCGGCAGAAGAGCATTGTAATTCGTCATTAGTTGTAAATAAAAAAGTATCATCAGTAGAAGTAGAGGGGCGCGGCTCAGGGCAAAACTTCTTCGATTGTGGCTCCAAATTTATTGTCTGAGTTCGAAATTTGAATAGCAACAGCGCGCTGCTCACTAGCTGGAGTCGTGCGGCGGCGAGCAGTTCCATATTTGAAATGGCAAATAATTCTGTTATGGAATTTGTAAGGACTATAACTTAACTATTTGCTTTGGTTACATACGCGTTATTTATGACCCACTTTACATATTTAAAACTTACTGGAATTACATCAGCTTTACGAGCAAGGGTGTTAAAAAATTACTTATCAATGCAATTGGCTCCATTGTCACTCACCAAAGTAGTAAGAATTTACGAAAAACCATTGCAGTTCACTGCTTTTTATTCTTCAGTGCAAACGCGTCGGGACTACAACAATAGGCGAGAAGGTCAATATCTTCGCTGGAGATCGTGAAGTTGGTGTAGGTCAGTTCCAACGGCAAGACGATAAACACGAAGTTGGACATACTTAGTAGGATCGAGCAGAAGTTATAACATGATTGGATGAAAGTCCTTCCGCGAGGGAAGCAGCAAATCTTTGCAATAATGATATTAATGCATGTTTGCGATCAGAAGGAATATAATTTTTAATATTTTCCAGATTCTCAATATTGAGACACTCCCTTGCTTCGGGAAAATTTTACTTCGACTCAGGTCATAAATACGACTAGGCCCTGGCTTAGAAATGGCTACCATCGTGATAGTGTTGTTGATTATTTTTCCAGAAAACTTAGAAGCCATTGTTTCAGAAATCAGGGAGCATTCAGCACCAGAGTCATAATATAAATTAAAGTACTCACCATTGTTATTCAGTCTACCAGAGGGGTTGTTGATTGACCCCGTTGCTGCGGTTTTCTGCCGGTGGCTGACTGATTCGTTCGGATTCCTTAGCACGAACATCTAGACGCATAGTGGCCAGCGTTACCACACTGGTAACAGATGACAGCTATTAAATTCCGATTTCAACTAGAGGAGGTTGACGCAGCTGAGAATTTGGTGAATCCGGTCTTGTCTACAGGTTTTCTATTTACTTGGCTCGATCTCCAGCTCGGAAACAACGTGAAAAACTCACTTGTGGCCCTGAATCGTTTGCATCGCCAACTCCACACGCAGCTGAAGGTGCTTTCCTTTTTAGGAGCGAGAAAGCTTGCAACTTTCTCAAAGGGTCAAAACCGATGGCTGAAGGCATCCCAAGGATGGGTAAGATGGGTCGTTATAATTCCTCATCACTTGTTCTATCGGTATGCATGGTGATGGATTTAAAGGTACTCGATCAATTGAAATTACAGCTTCCGGAGGATACCGTTTTTTTTCATTTTAGGGCACGAATCATGTACTAGATACAGAGTAATCACACCAGGAATGGGGACTGGCTAGTCCAATAATGTGGGAGTTATTCCGACCGACTGCTCGACACACAATGACTTGCTGTTTTTGTCGTTGGAGAGGAAAAAATGGAATTACCCATGCCCAGGAGTCAGATCTCCCTGCTATGTCGCGGTTCCTACACATTGAACGGATATCCACGACATAGGGTATCCTAGTGTGGGGCCAGAAGCAATGGATATGCCTGTATGTATCAGCTCGTGTAGTATACGGACTAAAAAGCATCCCTGTGTTCTGTGTGTGTGCAGTGCAGTTAACGTGAGATGTTACTGCGAGCCGTAGCCTCGGTATAAGATGAAGGCTTTATACCTGCAATTACCCATTTGGGCGATATATAAGTGTGTATTCTATATATGTGCCTGTATGTTAATGTTTATATTTATATATGGGAGCAGTTTCCCTGCTTACACAATTTTACGAGTGAAATCAGCTCATAGTCAAAAAATATAAAGGCATATTAGGCTTAAGCCTGTCCTAATCCTAAACTGTTCTATATTTGGGTCATTTAGGTGAGCTGTAACCTCAGTCTGGGTTCAGAGGGGGAGGCTGTGTGTCCGGCGGATCTAGACGGCGACCTCGCGCACGCCTTTTTATAGCACGCACACCTAGCCTCCCTACTAGTGGCCCAACTTAAGTGAGTAAACAAATCGATTGAGTCATATATCTGTATATGGGTCATTGTCAAAGCTTGATCCAAATTTAAGCAAAAATGAAAGTTTGACTTTTTATGAAATTCGACATTTATTTAGTACACATACATGCATTTAAAGATAAACAAGATACAACCAGAGATCAAACTTAAGATTTAAATAAGTTATATATTAAAAATCATTTTATGGTTCCACCGAAAAGACGAGGCTGTCCACCGAATAGACTAAAAATGCAATTACAACATGAAAAAGACAAAAATAATTAAATTCTTTTGCATTATAACATAGAACCTCTTCTTACGAACAAATCAACAGAACACAGTTATGGTTGGCAAGGAACATTTATAGAGAAAAAAAATATTTTGTCTTTGTCCACCGAAAGGACTATGTCTTTTTGTTGGAAAAAATTTCTTCATCGTCTGATGAGTCCCAAAAACTTTGTTTCCAGTTTTCTCGAGATTTCTTCGTGCGCACGGTATTCTTTGGAGTTTCAGCTCGTGTAAGAGGTGGCGATCTTGAGCTATCGGAATAAACATCGTTATAACGAATGCGCTTTCGACTTTGTATTCCACGAAGGGTCTTGGAACAAGTTGGTTCTTCAGAGTCATTGATTTGGGGCTCAAAAATCGATGGACTAGACATTGTTCTCGATGTCTGGTTATCTCTTGGATCTAGCAATTGGCTTACTATTGGGCTCCAGTTAGAACTAAGCAGCGGACTTGCTATGCTCAGCAAGGGACTGGGAAGAGAACTCGAAGTTGGTGAGGGAGCAGGTATCTCGTTACGTGGTTTTAGGTCAAGTGTTATATGGCCCAAATTGTAGTGCACGCACGTAGCTCCTGGGGCACAAGTAGTGCAGCTCAGTCTTCGGAATTGGAGGATTTTTGGTTCTCGCTTGTCCCATGTTACTTGATGCACTTGCATGGTACCGCGGAAAGGGCAGATTTTGCTGTTTTCAATCAGTCTTTCAATGTCTTTCGCTGCCGCATCGTCAATTTTTATAACATTGATGCCCTTACAGTCTTGATGTACACATTCAATGAAAGCGTCTATGTTATTGACGTCGTTTCCTTTGGCAACATGCTTATCAGCCGTTCGCTTGAGGCACCCTCCTACACCATCAGGGGCTCCCTTACCGTGTCCACTCGCACTATAGTGCCACAGTATACTACTCGCTTGCGTTTCTTCGCTTAAGTATGCAGCTATCAAGTGAAACATAGTCTTATTTTTGTACTGTGTCGATGGTCCGTCGCTTAAAATATGGAGACGTTTAAGAGTCGGGACCAATGTCTTTATCGTGGCAATAATGGGCTTCAAGTGTGCACAAATGTATATAGGTCCATGGTTCAAGATGTCACTGACCGTACAAAAAGACTTTGCGATGATACGCTTCTCCTCTGTGTTTTCATCAACATAGTAAAATACCACAGTATGAAGCGACAGCTGATCTTTTGACCCACCAAAGTGAGCAGACTGTATTTCTGAAGAGTACTTACAGTTGTAATTTTCGGAAAAGTCTATGTGCAGTAGACCTTCGCTCGGAGACATATTTGTTTTAATATCCTTGACGACATTAAACTGGTGAAACGTAATACAGACATGTTTCATGAATCGTCCGATGCTGTTCGTCAGGTGAATTGCCAGTTGTTGTTTAGATGTTACGACAACTTCTTTAATAGTCTTCTGACAGAGTTTCTCTTGGCCTTTGATCGTTTGCATAATCTTTTTGGTGACCCATCGCTCATACTTTACCGTATCATTTGGGGTGAATTGGTTGAATGCGATCTTCTTGAACCTACACGCCAAACATGTCCGTTCTAGACATTTTTCTGTCATCTCTTCACAGCAAATAGATTTGCTTACTGCCATGGGGGAGTTTTCATTTATCACGTGAGAATTTTTCAGTGATTTCACTAATAATTCCATGTTGGTATGTATTGCACACAAACAAGTCTCACGTGCTGCAACTTTAGGGTTCAACACCCAAAAAGGTCTATATCGACAAAAAGTTTTATACGATATTTTCAGGTTTGTTTGGGTCACAAATTTTTTGTGCAAATTGATGAGGGACTCATTGAGTAAGCGAATCTGTTTTTTCTGTTTAAATCTAGTGATAGTTTCTTTTTTTCCGGCTGTTGAACGACTAGAATCGTCACTGAGAAGAAATTCACGGACAGCACTGGACACGTCTTTACTTTCTTTTGTTCTTGTTGTTGTTTTTGTTTGTTTGTGTTTCTTCTCCTTCCGCAGTCTATTGCAACGCATCTTATACTTAGCAAGCTTGTTTGCTAGAACCTTAAGTTGAGATTTGAGCAGGAAATTTTCATTTTTAAGTCGTCGTTTGTTTTTCTCTGCAACAGCTCGGCCTGATTCAGACCTCGATCTGAGTGACGACACCGACGAAGGCGCTGGACTGGATGGAGGAGTTTCCTGATCAATTGATAGCAAAGCTTGTTTTTGTGCTTTCAATCTGTCTCTACGTAATTTTGCGTCTTTTGCCCATTTATTTCGTAGATATCTTTGCTCTCTTTCTGCTAAATCCTGAATTTTCTTAATTTTTCCTTGCGACTTCTGTCTATAGTAGTATTCTCTATCTTTTCTTCTTTTTTCTTCTAAGGCTATTGGATTTTTCTTAAGTTTTTCCCTTGCTTTCCTCATGCTTAACTTCTTTTGCTCACGTCGCTTTTTATTTTTTTCTTCTTCGGTAGGTTTTTTCCTGGTTTTTGCCATATTCTGCGGACAAATGGAACGTGCACCTGAACCAAAGTAAAAAGCAAAGAAATAAATGGAAAAGGAAGGTGAAGGAACATTTTTTTATTATAATCCAAACATACATAAGTAGCACTGCTAGCACGTCCAACCCATAGATATTAGTGAAGAACTAATAACCCAGTAAATAGAGACTACCACTGAAGGGGTTTGCTTACAAAGACGTGTTGAAACATGAGAAATTATTCTGCTCGTCTTCTTTTGGTCGCAAACGGTCTGGTAGTTATACATTTTTGATATGGTGTCTAGGATGGTTATTAAGTATTTAAAAAGCAAAATGCACAATTCCTCTCCCTCCGCCCCCGCAGCCATATTGAAAATATCGGTAATTTAGAACTACCGGACCGTTTGTAAGCAGAATCTCTTCTATTCACTGGATTAGAAGTACAAAAGAGAAAAATGCATAATTCAATTTGTATAGCCAATTTGCAGCGTGTCTATAATTGCAGTTGAATATACTTACTTTGGATTAAGTCACACTCATTCATCCTTAAGTTGCCCAAAAACAAACACATTTCACTAAGCGATCCATTCGGTGGACATTAATCTTTTCGGTGTACTTAAATACCACCGAAAAGACGTCCACCGAATAGACTTTTCACAGGAAATATCATTTATCACGCAACATTTTGAGGTTATGTCAAAATTCAAAGACTATAATTATTATGGACCTATTTGTTTATAAAATAATTAATGGCAACCAATTTTCAAGGTTTTACTTACCAAAACACGAATGGAACCGAAAAGATGCACGGAACTTTGACACTGCCAATTGTTTTTTAAAGATTAGCTTTAATGTTTTGCGCGCTCGACTCACGGAAAGATGGCGCTGAGTGAGAGTAATGCAGTATTGGGTGCGTTCGTAAATTACACTACGGTCCGGAAATTTCATTGTTTACTAAATAATTGGTTCGATTAAAAAAAGTCCACCAAGTAGACGTTTGTTTCCGTAACAATGTTTGAATGTGCAAAAAGTGTATTTATATGAATCCTTCATTATTGTCCTTTATACATTAGAAGAAATCAAATGTCTACTTTAGGAAAATCATAATGTGAGGTAGCACAACCAATTACTTTTTTTTGTGCGTTTACTTTTATACAAAGAGAGTGATCGGTAACAGACCACCGAAGTGGACTTTTAGGTTGAAATTGTTCTGTAAATATCGTTTTATTATTATTATGGTTTTAATAACGAATACGTTATAGAGATTTGGAATACATTAACTTCAAGATTAACATAGTTTTTATTCTGTAATTTATGTTTTCACTTTTAAACAAGCTGTAACACTTTTTTTTAGGGTTATGACAATGACCCATATAAGCTAAACTAGCAGTATTATTGAAGTATTTTATACAACAAATTTTAATTTTTTTCAATTTTCAATTTTTTATTGTCTTTATTATCTTGGGATTGTTTTTTTTTGTTCCTTTATAAACATTACTATAAAAACCCAATGATTAAAGTTTCAAGTTGGGGTACAAATATTTATTTTTGGGCCCAGAGCTCTATGACAACGTTGCATTGTCTCTTAAATATAAAATTACTTTGTATTAACTGTTTTGGCTTTTTGTGGTACTATTTCGGTTCTAACCCATCCAAGATGTAGTTGTGTAAACGAAATATACGAGTGAGTTTGAGGGCCGAGCCGGATTGCATACGTACGTAAATCGGATGACAATGCCATATTTTTTTATGAAATGGAGCTGATCTGATGAGATGGAGCCGGAAGGTGGCAATGGGAATTCTGTAACAGCGAGCGAAATTATCTAGTAAGTGAACGAAGTCTCGCTCACAGGCGTCGTAACTGCGCCCGCTGCCTCGCTCATCTACTCACGCAATACTTCTGCAGTTGCGTACCCGAATGGCCGAGTCGGCAGTGACGCTGCCTACGAAACCAAGGGTCCCGGGTTCGAGTCCCGGTGGGGGCAAATGTTTGTTTGATGAGAACGGATGTTTGTACTCTAGTCATGGTTGTTTATCTATCTAAGTATAATATTTATCTACATAAGTATATATATCGTTGTCTAGTACCCAAGATAGAGGGAATCCTAGTTTGGGGCTAGATCAATGTGTAAAAGGTGTCCAAGGTATTATTATTATTATTATTATTAGTTGCGGTTGGTTACGGTTAGTTGGTTGCGCCTTAATTCCACCAGTAACGTAACTCCTCACAATATTATTAACTTAGCTTTTTAATACCTATTTTCTGATTGCGTGCTGTAAACTCCTTAGTTCGTAACATGACAGTTTTATTAAAATTATAGAGCGGCTCGGGTAGGGGCGCCGTATTACAAATTAGGCACAGGTCGAATATCTTGAAAGGGAAAAAAACTGAGGGTTTTCCAGGGTTCCAAATTATTTGAATCAAAATTCATTCATTCGTAGCGTTCACAATATCATGCAACGAATATTTTTATATGATGAAAATTCTTCGGAATATATTTTAATAAGTGACAAAATCTGCGCCATGTAAATATAATTTAAGGATGGAATAACTTATATATCATCCAATTAAACAAATATCATCCAACATACCTACCTACCTACATACCCTTCAGATTTCTCTTGTTGGTAGATTAAGTAGCTCCTTAGATCGGTATTCCGAATTAAAAGGGCACGAGTAAAAATTTCTGTTTTGTGTCAACAAAGCGTAGGCGTTTTTGTTTGTAGATGGAGTTCCTTTGTAAAGAAGTGGCACCATACCGCGAATGTTTGTTCCCCCATAATGACGCAGCAATTTGCGGTCTACATCTACGTGCCTTTCTTGATGTGAATCAAAACCTTCACAAAATAGGCCTTTTAGACAAATACTGCCAAATTTAATTATTAAAGCCACACGCTCCGAATTCACCTTATTTGAAAATTAACATCAGGTTTTTCGTAATTGGATGATATTTACGTTAATTTAAAAAAGAGTAGAATAACAATCGATAAAGTTCATTATAGTAGAGGGTTTTTAAGGCAGAGAGGGGAACTAGGATTTGGTACGAGCAGACACGTTATCAGTGCCTACTAGTACCAAACCTAAACAGGTAAACGTACCAAACGGTACGTTTTGTACTTCTGTATTCTGTCTCTAATGCATTATCGTTATAAACACTTCAAAATAAGTTTTGTATTCCTGTAAGTATCATGCTGTATTCGGTATGTCGCGTCCGCGACTTTTGTTGGCGCGATGCATCTTTTTTGGCAACGGTTTTGCAAATACAGGATGTAGTTAAATAAAATAGGGGCCGCCGGCAAACGCGCCAATTTCGAGAATGGTGACTTTTATCGATGTTCCGTCGACAGTTTCGTTAAAGAATGGCGCCAAATACACGATGAATCGGAACGCATCGGAATACTTTTATCGTATGATGTATTGTACGACTGTTATCAATATCACGTTTCGGTCCCTGATATTTTTTGGCGTCAAAAAGTATGATTTAGAAAAAAACATTTGATCACCGTTTAGCTTTTTTTAGACCTTAAAAGTTATTTATTTTGGCATAACGTAAAAAATGCGGGTTTAAATTGGCTTCATAGAAACAACGTTTGATTAAGTCACAAATCTAACTTCATGGAGGAGCAACATGGTTTTCTTAAAAAGCGGTCAACTACATCTAACTTATTGCTTACCTCAGAGTTTATTTTAAAAGGAATGGACAATGGTAATCAGGTCGATATCGTATAAACAGATTACAGTAAATGTTTCGACCGCATTGACCATAAGATACTATTAAACAAGCTCTGTAACGCTGGTATCCATGGCGATCTTCTCCGTTGGTTCTCCTCCTATATTTCGAATCGTAATCAAGCTGTTGTACTTGCGGGCTACACATCCAACTGGATGTTTATTCCTTCCGGTGTTCCTCAAGGCTCGTTATTAGGTCCTTTATTATTTATTATATCTATTAGTGATATTAACACCTGTTTCTTACATTCTAAAATACTATTATACGCAGATGATATGAAAATTCTTAAGGAAATTAGAACTAGTAACGATGCCGACAATCTGCAGACAGATCTAGATCGTTTTGAGAACTATTGCGTAAATAATAAACTTGATTTAAATATTTCAAAATGCTTTTATCTACACACGTATCATAAACCCTCTTTACTGCGTTCAAAAACCGCACGTTACGATCAGCATTATGTTAAACTACTTGGTAAAAACTCGTTTCGTATCTGGAAAACTACACATAATGGTCATTATGTGTAGTTTTACTACATATAATGACATTCAAATTTCGAACGCCGACGCCCACCCGCGTGCCGTCTCTAGTTTGTCTGTGAAGTTGGTACTGACATTCAAATTTCGAACGCCGACGCCCGTCTGCGTGAAGTTGGTACTAAAGAACAAGCTAAACAATTGCAGAACCACAATGCCGGTCAAACATGCGGTTCCTGAACACATCAAAGAGAGCTTATGATATGTGTGTAGATAAACTAGTGTATGTACTCTCGAGTGATATTAGTATGAAACTCGCCTTCGGCTCGTTTCATAAACCCACACTCGAGTTTTAATGCCCTCCATTATGCAGCAGTCACATAAACTACTATTATATCTCCTTCTCACGGAAACGAAATCCTATTAATGACTCTAATTCAATCAACAGTCAATCTGTAACCAAAGTAAGTAGTATGCGAGACCTCGGTGTGACTTTTGATTCCCATTCCCATTTATTATTTGGCATGCACATAGACAACATAGTAGCTAAATCATATAAGGCCATGGGTTTCCTAATGAGAACATGTACTGACTTTAAAAACTTAAAAACTATCAAGATTTTATTCTGTGCATTCGTAAGGAGCCACCTCGAGTATGCATCGCAAGTGTGGAACCCCAGGTATGATGTCCATATATCTCGTATTGAGGCTATACAGAAAAAATTCCTACGTTATCTTGACTACAAGAGTAAGCAAAGACTGTCAGGCTACGAACAGCGTTGTTTAAAATACCACTTCCTACCTCTTGAGACCAGGCGAAGAATAAATGACATATGCTACATTATGAACATATCCAATGGAACACTAGATAATAGTGAATTGTTATCACATATTGGCCTACGTACGGATACACTACGATATAGACAGCACCCTACTCTTCACATTCAACGTGCACGTACCAACTATAGACAGAATTCGTTTCTTATACGTGCTTGCGACAGTTTCAATCGTCTGCCTGCCCACTTGAATATAGACCTGTTCTGCACTAGTGTTCCCTCTGTCAAACGACTGTTGGCTTGTGAACACTTTGCCAATAGCTCATAGGTAGTTAGGTACTCCTCCCGTACGCGCCCTTCTTAACTAATTTGCTTTCTAAGTTATATTTGCTTTACCCTTTTGCTTTCACATTTAAACCTTATGTTAATAATTACATATTGTCAACTTACAAGAGCTACAACTTACTTTCATTGTTGATATGTATACCATCCTTTATGGTTTCTTTCAGTGCCGGTGCGGCAATGTTAGTTTTTCAATTTCTATTTGCGGGGACCTATAATTAGCATTGTTTTATTCATTTAGACCATGTTAAAATGTTATATATTGCTGTAGATCCTCCTAAGACTGTATAAATAAATAAATAAAAAATAAATAAATAAATAAATCAAATCGTACGTATGGCACAATAATAACACGTCTGACCTGTCAAGTTGTCAATATCTGAGGGCGCAAAGGGAAAGAAAACTGTCAAATTAGTTCCACGAAGAGGGCGCTAAGTGCATGTGATAAACACAGAGTGAGTAAGTAAGCAAAGAGTTTCGTTCAAATGAGGTTACAAATGAATGACAAAAGCAAGTTGTGCAATGAATCACAAAGACACAAAGCGTTTCGCTTATCAAAGAAATGAATTGTCAATATCGGATATTCAAACTTATATTCATATTACAGGAAGGAGAAAACTTTTAGAAATTGACATACTTAAATATAGCTTGTCAATTTATTTTCGAAAAAAAAACATTTTCCAAAATCAGCGATAGATGTACCTAATGTTAAACTAAGAAATAATTCAATTCACCTAGTGATACTTAACCGGAGCGGACGTGTGTCAGTTTTGCCCAGAATTATTTATTTTATGTGTTTAATTTGCGCGGTCTGCTGCTGTTCACACATCGGTACCTCCCGTTCCATCTTGAGAAAAGTCCCATATACCACGGCGGCCATATTGGGAAGTGTCGGACCTTTCACCAATTATCGCGACTTCTACCGAAGAGCTCCGACCGAGACCGACATCGAGCCGCCCAGAGGATTGTATCAGCTGAGTCACCTCCACTTACCTTATAAACATAGAAAAACTCCGTAGTGTCTCCGTGACTCGAACCTCAACACTTTGGCACTTTAGCCGGCGCTCATACCAATTGATCCAAGCGGGTCGTGCGGCCGAGTGGCGAAATTGTCTACCACAACCGGGTCGACATCGAGTTTACACATTTTTGCAATAGAGGGCAGCACTTGTAGTTTGAAGTGAATTGCGCTAAATGCACTCTGCTCATTAAGCCGGAAGAATGCCTAAAATGTGCTTCGTGCGTAAAAACATTGCACTACCATTGTGCAGAGTATACTGAAGTGGAGTTCAAAAAGTCCTGCCAATGAATAAAACCAAACTTAAGTGTGTACCATGCAAACAGAAGACATCTCCTGCCAGTCCGGTTGTGATTAGCAATACATCAGCGGATATTCCATCCTCCATCGTTAATATAGATATACAACAAGTAATAAAATGCTTTGAGACCAAATTTGATGAGGTAAAATACTTGTTGAAAGGACTAGAGACGTCGTTCAATAAAAAATCACAAGAAATGCTGGACAAATTGAAGGACTGTCTAGTAGAATAATAACTCTGGAGAATAACCTAGCCGATCAGTCACAAATTATGAGCAACCTTCAACAAATAAATGATGAGCTTCGGCTTGAAAATCGCACCCTCAGAGACAATTTTGATGACATGGATCAAAGATCGCGAAGCTGCAATATAGAGATTCAAAATATCCCGGAAAAGAAGGGCGAGAACCTATTCCATGTCGTAGAGACCATTGGCAAGGCAATCGGTGTCCCTATTCCTGTATCCTGCATTACCGACGTCCATAGGGTGGCTCACAACCAACCAACACAGAAGGCAAAAATATAATCGTGCACTTATCTACAAAAAGAATCCGTGACGACGTGATCGCGGCCGGTCGGACCCGCCGAGGGCTCACTGCATCGCAAATGCTGAATGCGGCCGCGGGCGGCGCCACCGAGTACTCAACTGTGGCGGGCACTGCGCTCCCACCACCGTCGTCCCGGGTCTACATCAACGAACATCTTACACTCAAGAATAAAATACTGTACTCCAAAGCGCGCACCGTTGCGAACGATAAGAATTGCAAATACATCTGGATTAAGATAAGTTGGTGGCCGCGGATATCGGGTTCCAAGGAGCTACGGGCAGAGTGTACATTAATGACCACTTGAGTATGGACCAGAAAAAACTACTCACTTTAACGAAGACCACTGCTCGGGAGAAGAGTTTCAAATCTGTGTGGATAAAGCACGGTAAAATACACGTGCGCCGCGACGACTCTTCAAAAGTGATCGTAATCAGACGTGAAAATGATTTAAACAAAATTGCTTAATATGTTGGTCACCTCACTGCCCCATCATAAACAACGTTATTAACTATAAGTCATTCTTATATGTAAATTTAATTACTGTAGTTTCGTCACTTTGTAAATTGTTGTGCACCCCTGCCTTGCCAACAGCTTGTTACTATCGTATCATGTTATCCTCGCGGAATGAGGCGTCCATCTCATTTGCTCACATTAATTTCGCACACTATCTATTTCCTTCGCACGCTTGGCGATTTCACTGTGGATCTATAAACCTACCCGCGCTCACTATATCTATATTCTATTGTGTTTTTACCAAAATTGTTTATTATTCTGGCTTTTCATACTGCTGCTTATTGTGTTGCTATATTTGTTTTAGTTTGCAATGATTTCGTTTAATGGCTTAAGTATTTATTATCAGAACGTACGTGGACTACGAACGAAAACTGAGGAGGTTTATCGTAATGCGTGTTTGAGTGCATATGATGTAATAATCTTAACTGAGACATGGTTATTGGATAGTATATCTAACTCGGAGTTCTTGGATGATCGGTACCTAGTTTGGCGTAGAGACCGCGACTACTGCTCAACTGATCAAGTAATGGGCGGTGGTGTCCTGATAGCTACGCGTAAGCACTTGCAAGTTAAATTATTGCCCCATTTCAACTCCACGGCAGAAGACCTCTGGTTATGTCTACGTATAAATCAAGCTCTTACACGTAAGTGGATTGACTTGTACCTGTGCGTGATATATTTGTGTGCACAGAACAATGGCTTGTCATTTAGTTCTCAATTATCTAATTTTCTTACTAATCTGAACAACGCTGTTTCAAATAACCCGTCCGATGCGTTCCTTATTGTTGGGCACTTTAATCTGAGCGGCATTGTTTGGGCTACCACACCTACCGATCATTCGAGATTTTACCCGTCAAATATTAGTAGTACGGACGAATTTTTGCTAACTGATGAAATGAGTGCCTTGGGTTTCGATCAGTATAACGGAATAACCAACGCGTCTGATAGAATTCTTGATCTAGTTTATTCTAATCAATTGATAACGGTGTCTAAGTGTGTTGACCCTCTAACGAAAAAAATTGATTTGCATCATCCAATTCTATTGTTAAATGCTAAAGCATTCGAAACCCCATCATTAGACTACGCGCCGCGTACCCGCTATGTATTTGACAAGGATAATGCAATTAGTAGTGTCGATTGGAATGCCAAGTTTCTATCTTGTTCAATTGATGAGTGCGTTACTTTATTTAATAAATTTATATATGATCTACATAGTAAGTATATACCAATTAAAGGCATCCGTAACTATTCGTATCATATATGGTATAATACAGCTTTAAAAAAAGCTATTAAAGAAAAGTATAAGTTTTTAGTAAAATTCAAAAAATATGGTAATAGATCAGACAAACTAACCTATATGCTTTTGCGTGACAGAGTTAATCGCTTGGAATCGTGTTGTTATCAAAATTATATTCAGTCGACTGAGGATGCAATAATAAAAAATCCTAAGCATTTCTGGAGTTTCGTAAAAAATAGATCTCAATCTCTATCTATCCCAAGCTCGATGACATATAATAATACTACTTTTTCTAGTGGGGAGACAATTTGTAATGTATTCTCCACATTTTTTCAGTCTACTTTCCTTAACCCTACGAAAGATTTTAATTCATCTCCCTCACTTAATACTACTGCCATTGGTCATTCAACTCCTAATAATATAACCACTGATTTAGGCAATATTGAGGTTAACCCTATGGAAGTTAAGATTTTGCTGAATAAACTAGATACATCAAAAGCACCCGGTCCTGATAATATCTCGTCGAAATTCCTTCTAAAGAGTTCTTCAACTATCGCCTATCCAAAGGCTGCCTTATTTAGTAAATCACTTTCATGTAATATTGTTTCTAGCCTATGGAAATCTGATTTTATAACCCCAGTCCATAAGAAGGATTCTAAAACGGAAATAAGCAATTATAGACCTATATCCAAACTATGCATTATTGCCAAAGTTTTCGAAACAATAGTTTATAACCAAGTGTACGGTGTCTTAAAAAATACATTTAGCCCATTTTAACATGGATTCTTGAGAGGAAAATCCACAGTGTCAAACCTCATACTCCTGAATGATTACATCACTGAAGCAATGGATAATGGTCAGCAAGTCGATGTTATATATACAGATTATAGTAAGGCGTTTGATAGAATAGATCATAATACATTGATAAATTAGCTTATTGGAACGGGAATACATGGTGATCTGCTGAGGTGGTTTTCATCTTATATCGATAATAGATCCCAGGCTGTCGTCCTCAACAATTACGTTTCTAGTTGGGTCCCTGTTCCAAGCGGAGTCCCTCAGGGATCCCTGCTTGGTCCTTTATTGTTTATCATTTATGTGGGAGATATCGAGTCGTGTTTTAATTCATCAAATCTATTGAGTTTCGCAGATGATATGAAAATTTATTCTATTATATAATCTCATGTTGATGTGATTGCCCTTCAGGCAGATCTCACTCGCTTAGAAGATTATTGCCGTATCAATAAGTTAGAGCTGAATCCTTCTAAATGTTTCGTCTGTACTTTTACCCGTAAATTCAATGTTCTTCACACAAACTATAGGCCAGGATCTTTCTAGATGTAATATAATGCGTGATCTCGGTGTACACCATGACTCAGGGTTGCTCTTTGATCGTCATGTTGATAAAATTGTCAACAAAGCTTCGAAATCACTGGGTTTTGTTATGCGAATATCTAAGAGTTTTACTAATATCAAAACTATAAAACTATTATATTGTACATTTGTAAGAAGTAACCTTGAGTATGCGTCTCAGATATGGAACCCGAACTATGCCACTTATATAGATCGTATTGAAAATATCCAAAAGCGGTTCCTGAGGTACCTATGTTTTAGAGTTAAAATTCCCTATAAATCCAATAACTATCTAAATCTCTGTAAACAATTTCACTTTTTACCTCTTCAAAATAGGCGGAATATTGCTGATTACCTATATATGTTGAAAATAATTAATAATGACATCGATTGTCCGGTCCTCCTGAGCAAACTTAAATTTGTTGTTCCACAGAGGTCACTCAGATTCAACCCTCCATTATATGTGCCTAGAGCCTCAACTAACTATAGACAAAATTCATTTTTGATACGAGCAAGCAGGACTGTTAACTGTTTTAGCAAGTTGTTGGACATAGATATATTTCATACCAATATTGTCAAGGCAAGGCGGTGCCTAACACTTAACTTTTTTAGTGCATAGTTTTTATCTTTTTTTAATATGGTTTTTGTGTCAATATCTCACTGTTTGTTTTAATTGGCAAGTGTGACAAATATGATGAGTGTTCCCATGTTTAATTTTTGCTCTATTTCTATAAGTGAATACCTGTAATTGGCTTTCTATTTCTATTTTAGTCTTTAAAGAAATTTGTTTTATAGCTGTTGGTTTTCCAAATTTTAAATAAATAAATAAATAAATAAAATAAGTATTCGCAGAGATGAAGATTTAGATAAAGTAGTGTGACTAATTTATTTATATTTAATTTATTTATATTTAAATTTTCTGTGTGTCGTTAAAATATACCGTCTCACAATCAATGTCATCGCATCTCTTGTAAATTCAATGTTTAAATACATGTTGTTATATTTTCCTGTTCTATACGTATATATTCTACTCTGCAAATCACGCAATCATTCACAACCACTATATATTTTAACTGTTGTTTATGGTGCAAATGGAAAATGAGTGGATACTCATTTTCCATAATGTTATATTCATAAATTTGATATATTATAGTTTACATTATATATTAAAACTCAAACTTAAACAAAACAAATATTTCTTTAAATACATATTGCAATTTTATGTTATCAATGGTTGACTCAAATATTAGTATTTATTATCAAAACTGTGGTGGGTTGCGTGGTAAGCTTACGGAACTTAGACATAATATACAATGTTCATATTTTGATGTAATTATATTGACAGAAACTTGGCTGTTCAATAGTATTTTTGACTTGGAAATAGTAGACAACAGATATTCGATGTTTCGTCGCGATCGTAACTTGGTTGATTTTAACAAAAAGGACGGTGGAGGTATTGTTGTCGCTATCAATAAAAAAATTACTGCATCGCAACACTTTGAACTGGAAGATAAGACTACAGAGGAGTTATTTATAAGTATACCTCTATGTAAATCTAATACTCTAATGCTATGATTAACATATATACCTCCCAAAACTAACAAAAATTTATACGTTTCTCATTTCAATAAGCTACAGCACCTATTTATGAACTATCCTACTTATACTTTCTGTGCTATAGGAGACTACAACATACCAGATTTGACTTAGTCCCCCCACTCTACTGGAAATCATTTAGTACCCAATATTAAAACAGAACTTCATAAATCACTTGATAACACCATGGGTTTAATGCAACTCCAACAATACAATAATATTTACAACAACAATAATCGCTTATTAGATCTTATGTTTTCTAATAGTAGCAACTGCGTATGCTCTCCACCATACATTGAGTAATCGCGGCCTAATCACCAACACCACCCTCCGTTAATGTTCACCTTTGAAAATACAAAAACAGTAAAACAAATTCAACCAAAAAAAACTGACAAATTTAACTTTAATACATGTGATTTTAACTATATCAAATCTGAACTGTCATTAATAAATTGGGAAAACGTTTTAAAAAATAAAAAAGTAACTGAAAGTGTTTCTATATTCTACGAAATCTTATTCAAAATTATTAATAAACATGTACCTCTATATAAAACAAAGTCACGAAATTTTCCATCATGGTTTTCTAAAGCATTATCAAGCACATTATCACGTACAAAAACCGTGTGGAATAAGTGGAAAACTTACCATAATCTATCGGACTATTGAGAATTTTCACTTCTTCGTGAAAGAGTTAAATTACTTTTGAAAGAGGACTTCAATTCATATATCTCAAAAACCGAGTGTAATATTTCTGAAAACGTTAAACATTTTTGGAAATATGTAGCCTCTCTGAAGAAAAACGAATCGGGTTATCCATCTAATATGTCATTGGATAACAGAACATCTGACAGCCCATCCGAAATAGCTGATATGTTTAATGAATTCTTTAGCTCCGTTTTTGAACCGAATGATACTGATTTAAATGATATTAATATACATGAACTTAATACAAGTTTGGAAGCTGAAAACATCTCTAATCTGCATATTAGTAAATACCGAATTAAAAAAAGGCTTTCAACTCTAGATATATCTAAAGGGTCCGGTCCAGATAAAATAGGTCCAATATTTTTGAAAAACAGTGCCGATCTTTTAGTAGATCCACTCTACATAATACTTAACCGCAGTGTTCAAGAAGGATGCTTCCCGGACTTCTGGAAACTAGCATATATCACGCCTCTACACAAATCGGGTTCTCGGAATAATATTACCTATTATAGACCCATATCTGTCCTCTCTACAATACCAAAGATTTTCGAGTCACTGGTTCAGGAATCTCTTTACACGCAAGTAAGACGAAATATTGCTAAACAACAGCACGGATTCATGAAAGACAAGTCCACGATAACTAACTTAGCTTTATACTCGAACTTTCTATTTAAGGCCATGGTTGAAGGAGTTCAAGTGGATGTGATATACATGGATTTCCAAAAACCATTTGACAAAGTGGATCATGTTTTGTTACTCGAGCAGCTAGCATACAATGGCATAACCGGAAACCTTCTTAAGTGGTTTGGGTCTTACTTACGGGATAGATTCCAGATGGTTACAATCAATGGATATCATTCCGAAAGAAGATTAGTATCTTCTGGTGTAATTCAGGGCTCAATTTTAGGACCTCTCCAATACACACTTTTTATTAATAGGATTAACCAATGCTTCCAACATTGTCAGATACTAATGTTCGCCGATGACTTAAAAATCTTTAAAAAAATAATTCTCTGGAAGATTGTATTAGTTTACAAGAAGACCTTAATAGATTCCACGAGTTTTGTCTAACTAACAAACTTCAACTTGCGCATAATAAATGTAAACAGATAACTTTTACGCGTAATAGGAACAAGATACTCCAACCATACAACATCGGTGGCCAAGAAATGGAGAGGGTTTCCTCAATTCGAGATTTGGGTGTCCTTTTCGATGAAAAACTCATTTTCGACGACCATATAGAGAAAATTTGTACGAAAGCATATCAGATGCTCGGTTTCATATTAAGGGTTAGTAAAAACTTTAATAAAAAACTTACATATATGACACTCTATAAAACCCTAGTAAGATCCCAACTGGAGTATGCTTCTATTGTATGGAATCCCTTTTATGCCGTTTACAGTGACAAACTTGAGAACATACAAAAAAAGCCCTTAAATCGATACACTACAGACTTACACGTAGCAAAATGAGCTACGAAAACCTCATGTCACTCTATAAAGTACCTAGTTTGGCCTCTAGACGCACAATAATCGACGAATTATTTTTATATAACATATGTAACAACCACTATGATTGTCCGGAGCTTGTCGAAGAAATTAAATACCTTGCCCCACATACAGCAACGCCACGCCGTCCCTGTAAACTTTTTTATCTAAATCCAACGCGCACCAATTCCGGTCTTCGTGCGCCGCTACATCGAATTTGCCATACCTATAATGAGAGGTTGCTGTCGATAGACATATTTAGGAGCAAAAAAACATCTTTTAAAAAAGAACTAACAAATCATATGGGTTTGAATTTAAGGTAGATTAAGTATTTTAAAATTATCAAAAAAATATTTGTATCACATTATTTTTATAAATGTATGTTTTAGTGATGAACGTATAAGGTAGTAAGCTTACAATGTATTTTGTGTTTGTAATTTATGTTTTGTAAAGTTTATTACTGTTGTTTGTCCAAATAAAGTAAAATAAAAAAAATAAAATAATCACAGACTAGTGGCGTCCGGGTTTAGACCAACAAAAGTTAGCAATTCTTTCAGGGGTCAATGCATTCTGTACTACAACATGATACCTCTAGAGATTTTGGAATTGCCATTTGATCAATTTAAAAAACATGTAAAAACGACTTTGTCTAAAAAGGGATATAACAAGTTTACTCAATGACAAGAACTCGTTGTTAATAAAATTGTTATTATATAATCATACACATTATTTATAATAATTAATATTGTAATATTTGTATTAGTTAAATAAAACAAATTTTATAAGAGATCTAAAATCTTACTGTTTGTGTTTCTTCGCCCTTCTCTCCTACAGTGGCTCAATGTGCAGAAGAGGTAAAAATGTCGTTTACTACGATTTTCATATTCTGATTTAGATTTTATCAAATAACAATAAAGAAATTCATTAACCAGGTGCATTTATATGTTGGTATATGGAAATTGTGGCCTCCTTATTGAAACCATATAATTCTTATATATATAAATATATATCTATTAACTTAAGATCTATAAGTATCACATATTTTTTACTTTTTTAGGATTAGTAGTGTAAAAATAGGAGGGGGGGGGATATAATAAAGTCAAGGTGATATTTAAGTCAAGACCGATATTATGTTTTTTATTTTAATTTTAAGATTGGTAGTTTCGTAGATGGACGGGAATGGTATTTTTGACTTTTTTCTTAAATATTTTTTAACTAATTACCTATTTCAAAGTTATGAAAAGTTATATTTGAAATCCACGCAATAAGCCTTTTCATTTGACTTTTTAAGAAGTCTTGAAGCCACATCGGAATTTTCTTGTAAACTAAATATCACATTTGGATGTTTTATTTGAAATAATGGTATGTATTTAAATACATTTTTATTTCTACACACAGGTTTATAACTAACGGCAAACTTCTTGAATATCGATCTTGACTGCGCAAGCGAGATAATGGCGTTTCTTTGGTAGTAATTAAAAGAGCGAGAGAGTTCCTCCACTACTTCAAATCATGCTCAAGAAGCATTGAACTACTATTACTAGCGTATGGAACCGACACCGCAAACCATTTCTTTGCGCCATGACCTAACGCCAATCCGCGTTATTGCCTTAAGTCGCTCGCCAGCGCTCATAGCGACCGCATGCGGATATTGTGACTAAAAACAGTTCAAAAATGCCTTCTGCGTCTTGCGAACTTGTAAAAATGCGACTAGTACGAAGAAAAAGATAGTGGCGTGACGTATCATCAGTAAGTAAGCAAAATATCAATTAAAATAATCCAAAACTAATTTTGAACTTTGTTTTCTACTGTACCCGACTTTTGTATGAAAACCATAGAATATGAAAAGTGAACCGTACAGATAAGACACGTGATACGAGAGAGCACTTCACAAATATGTAGGATATGATGAATGTGGTAAATATGGGTAGAGAACTCCTAAACTAACAAAACATGTTTGGTAATATTTTGACACGACTGCCCCCAAAAACGGAGTATATTGTTTTCAGGGTTCATGTGGGTATTTTTCTTAATTCCACCACAACTTCTTAAAGCCTGAACCGATTTCGAAGTGTGTGGTGTCTCTAGGATCTAGCATCCTAAGTGGAGAAGGCTATAAATATATACAAGGTGTAAAAATAATTTACTTTTCAGATCTTTTGAAATTATGGCAGTATAGATAACGATAACACATAATCGAATGCGAAAGCGCAAGTCATCTATCCTTTGTTTTAATCTCGGTTACTATTAATATTTAGATCGGTAAATTTTGTAATAGACTGCACTCAATCAAATAAGTTTTGTAGGTATAAAAGCGGTGTTACTTCTGCGATGTGTAATCTACAGGGACGACACGTCGAGCTCGGGGCAGGTCGCACCATCCCCCCACCCCGCTTGTGATCTAGTTGCGACACGTTTTTGGTTCGAGACAGCGTCTCTATAGTAGGTAATGGTAGCTTAATGTCAAGAAGTTTGCCGCGATCTTTACTGATGAATTCTTCAAGTATGGTCTAATTTTATCTTGAAATAGTAAGCATTCTGATATTTCTACGGATGTTCTTAACGAACGTGGCAAATATGCCACACCACACACGAAATGTCTTAGGCTTATTTTTTCCAGATCCATCTTGGAGTGGATATAAGCAGAGGCAATTGATGGAAATAATATAATCATGGCAAACTTTATAGACACCTAAAAGAGAGGAAGAAGATACGGACGTGACGGCGTCTAATAGCTTGTACAGCTTCTTTTTCCCTGGTGGTTGGATCTATTAAAAGTTTTTCTTAAAACTGTGTAATTTTGTTTTTTTTCAAATTAATTTAGTTGTAATCTAATACAGAAATATCAAGGTGTGCCACATTTATAAACCGTGTAAACTAAACAAAATATAAGCTAATTTGAAACCAACATAGTCAAAAATAACTCCAAGTGTCAAATCTATTCAGCGTGTGACCTGTAGCTTTATTATGTGATTCTGACAGCTAGGAATTGCAATCGCCTTTGTTATTTACCCGAATTAAACGATTATTTACCCGAGCTGTCTTTCATTAAGATTTGTAAGTATAAGCGATGTTCTGATCGCAAAATTTTTTAGAAGCGGTGAATTCCCTAAATGTCAGAAATACACGTTTTTTATAAGAGTTTATGGCTTGCTAACGAGACCTTTAAGCCAAGTCTTTTGGTTGTCTATATATCCTATGTTTTTAGAAATACATGATAAGGCTACTGAATGTTGCCATGTTAAAGATAGTGACGCCCACGTCTATTCTCTTGGTGTTCTTACCACGTCGTACCAAGTATTTAATATTATATACTTGAATGTGGATTAAAATAATAACATTCTATATAGGTGTTGTTTTGTAAAGTTATGGCCGACTGAGGGGTGATTACTTACACGACACTAAAACAAAATAAAATAAATATTTTTTTAGTTTAAAATGCCTAAAATCATTTAATTGTGGGCATCCTTCTATCGCTTGCTCCCGGCTCGCAATATTGGGCACTCGGCGCGCGCGCGCTTCGTATCGTGGACTGGCTGGACGTGTCCGGCGGACGTTGAGGTTATATCAGAACAAATTGAGCTAGGCCATTTGTGAATCAAAATTGGGCGAGGGAAAAAGCAATACTTGCTGTATATGTATAAGCACAAATACTCAGTAATTCAACATTCTGATTTTGATTTTTCCGAATGCAAGTCTCAAAAAATACAATAAAAATAAAATAAATATACACACACAAATAAATATAGTACACACTGTATTACCAGCATAACATTATTTAAAGGACATTGTCCATTTTCGGCTAAGCGTGGACAGAATGTACGCGGTAATACGAGATAACCACTGATTATAAATAATTCCATTACGAATATTTTCGATTATCTAGTTGTGTAAATCGACAGTTAAAACTTAAAAGGAATTTATGTGAAACACAGTCTTTAATCGGTCGACCGAACGACATTTTAATTTCGGTATTGCCATGTAAAAAACTTAATAAATTACCAATTACACATAAATCACTTTGTGGTCTCTAAAGTAGCACTTTTAGTACCAATTTTTCTTTCACATAAATAAAGTACATCAATGCAAATGCATTAATACAATACATGCGCGATTCTTCGCATTTAATATTTGTTCAAATTGACAAAAAAAGCTCGATTTGTGGGTAAACTACTTATTCATGGCAATACTAGACAAAAATAAAAATAAACAATTGTCACCAGCGGTCAGGTCACTCACGCCACAATAAAAACCTTTCGTTCTGTGTTTGCCGTTTCGATAATTCGTGAATATGTTTGTTTTCTACTTTGGCTTGTTATAATGGACCCCGATTCCGCGTTTGTTGATGTGTTATTGTTATTGAAATGTTAATTTATTTGAACCTAACCTCTCAGTAGACAAACAGGAAAAACTCACGACACAGGCATATTGACACAAAATAATTACTGTTATTGGTTTCTTACCAACCTGTACTACAAAACCTAATAGTTAGTTTCGATTCAAATGTCTGTTCACGTTTAGCCGAAACGACCATACAAAGTGGACAATGTCCTTTGGTCATAGAGTTTAAGTTAGAAGTAGTTTTATCTATATATATATATACAACCAATGTGTCCTGCCCACTTACATACGGTGCCGAAAGATGGACGCTAAAAAAGGCGAATATGCACCAAATTAAAATCGCACAAAGGGCCATGGAGCGTTCCATGCTAGGCATTATACTTCGGGATCGTATTCGCAATACATAAATAAGACGTCGTAAGGCCCTTTCTTATTCCTGGTATATATTAACGATCTGCCTTTCATGGTGGAGAAATTGACTGACGTAGTGTTGTTTGAGATGATACTTCAATGGTCTTCAAAGTTGAAAGACAAAAAGGAGATTTTGATGATGTTAATGGTGTATTTTCTTTAACCTTGAATTGGTTGACAGTTAATAATTTATTGTTAAACGCTGGTAAAATCAAGCGTATCAAATTCTCACTTCCAAATGTCAAACTAGAAATAAACATAAGTTTTCTTTTTTAATGTACAAACTCGTAAAAGTTATTCTTTTATGGGACACTGTATACGGCTTCTACAATAAAATTCCGCAAGAAATACAAAACTTCAATGAAGCTCGATTTAAAAATGTATAAATATACAGCATAATTTATGCACAAAGGCCTACTACAAAATTAATTACTTTTTACAAGACACCGACATCTGGCGCTAAGCCAGCTCATTGCACCCTATATATTATGAACTAATTATAAGGCACCTACCTAATATTTTATTATGTTTGATTGATTATGCTATGACGTACATTCAGTCTCAATTTTTCTGCTTTTTTAAATAAAAATCTTTGAACTTGAACTTGAAGTTATGCTAAAAAAATGTAGCTAACAGATTCTGCACAGAAAAGGATATTACAAATTTTTGAAGACGGTCAACCATTATCTCATACAAAGGGTTTTTTATTTTGTAACGGGCAAGTTAATTTTTGACTTCTCTATACATTTTCGGCCGGTGACGGTCATCTGATTTGTAAGGGAGAGTGAGAAATGAAGCTGCTCTTATTTGTTTGCTGATGATTTAAAAAATATAAGGCAAGACTGTTTGGCGATATAAGAGCGTGAGGAATGATCTATCCACTCAAATGAATAAGCTAGCCGCATTATTTACTATACCTACCTATATAAAGTTCAGATGTAGTGCTATGCACTTAAAACATGATTTTATTGCTACTTTGTAATTATATTGTACTAGATTAATTATTCCATAATATGGTTTGGTTAAGCCGCAAAATACGTTAACCTGTAATGGAGCTAAATTGTAATATGTATAAATAAATAAAATAAAAAAATAAATCGGTTACTGAAATTTGCTCAGAATGATTTCCCTAACAACCCCTCAAAATTTGACTACACCTTTCTGTTACATCCTGTAAGCTTTTACTAAATAATATAAAATAATATTGTACAAAAAAAAAAAAAAAACTGTAAAGTAGTGTAGCTAAATTGTATCTTTTGAACTATTTTCGTATTCCCAACGGTTACTGATATAAATAGGGAAACTATTTATATTTGCTAGCAACACTCGAAGGCGTCATTTTCAAGAATGTCCTCATCGAAATTATGTTTCTCCAAGGTCAAACGAAGAGATTGGGACAACTTCCACACTTGCATCATTAAGGAACCCACGGATGTTTATTTGAAAGGCAACTAACTATGAGACCGATTTTGTAGCCTCGTTTCCGTGTATATAGACGATATTCGCATTCCGAGGGAGGAAGAAAAATGGCTTGAAGTGGGTTTTTTTTCTTAACTTGGTGAATTGTTTATTTCGCACTCTGAGGCATACATTTATACTGCGGAGTAAAGTGTTAAAAATCCGAACTCACAGATTACCCTGATTTAGTAACAGCGCGTTGATAGGAGCTAGTGCTATTCCGGGTTTTGTGCGATCCACTGCCAATAATAATTATACCTGCACCGTAAACTGTGGGACAATAGGGTGGAATCACACAATACAATCGATTCCCATAGCTATTTTATTACCGGCTACAAATCTTCATTTAGCTCATAGTGTTTCCGGGCACACCAAAAGAAAATGGAACCATTTAGATTTGATTTACGTTCTCCAATAATTACTAGATTGGTTTTCTTTGCTTGTTTTTATGGAACCTCGCTTCGTGCTTACTTTTCGATTTGAAAGTTGGAAATGCAATCAGCTCGTACTCTCTTTATGGGCTTTTAAAAGGATTTAAAGATTAACTAATCTAATAACTAGAGCGCATTTCAAATAACTTATGACATTTGCGTGGTGTTATAATCGATTTTAAAAACCCGGTCAGTGTTCTCAATTTGTCGCGTGGTGTGTATTTCGAGAAATGAAGACTAACGCAGTCAGGCCAACTAAGGGCGATGATTTTTATAATCATAATCATCTTGTTAATAGCGGCATCTTCATGGCCTAGTCCACGAAAATTTCAGTTTACAAAGCAGACTCTATTAGGTAAACAATGCGTTAAGGACGCTATAACATTCATTACACGATCATTAGGAACATTAAAGTGTTGAAGTAATATGTCTGTAGCATGCTGTTAATTTAATTTACTTTAAGTTGTTCATAGTTATTGTAAAAAGAACCTTTATAGTGATTGATACTGGTTGTTTATCTACTTTGATTTTAAGTATGTAACTATTTTAAATATTTTAAAATTAGATCTTCACGACTCATTTTTTTCATCTTCAAAACTCCATTATTCTCTTGATCTACGTACCTAGAGGACCTACTTTGTCGTACCAATTTTTTCATATTCAAGCAGTTTTATGTGAGCTATCCGATATCCGATATATAGTTCGATATAGCAAGTAACGAGTAACGAGTGATCTCTTATGTGATTACCCCGGATTTAGGGGTTCATCCGGCTAACCACCTCTGACTGCCTATCTGTTGCTGATTAATCCGGCTACCCGGCTGCCGGCCCCGTCTTACTGCCGGCCAGGACTACCCACTCTACCCTACCACTACCTGCACCATGACCCGTTGAACCCGTCCCATCATCCTGAATACTGCTTCTGAAGATTTGTCAGTGGGGTTGTACTCCAGACGCGTGAAGTTATTCTAAAAGTTCACAATCCACGCCTCGCCGCCTTCAATAAATTCTGTACACAATGTAAATTTCTCTATTTTATTTGTTGGGCTATACTGGAACCTGTTAGCTCAACCGTTTCATATCTTACCAGTACTTGTTGCCCTAGATATTGCCACGTGTCTGCCGGATTATACATACATATAGCTAATTGAGTTCAATTACATTAATGTGGTACCCGGAAATAAGGATAATAATCACGCATGCGTGAAATGTACAAGTGATATTCTTCTTTTGACAGTTCAGTTTTGAGGAGAATCTGGTTTGAAAAAATATTTAAATATGCTACCGAAATAACCCGTTTTGTGTTAGAACGCTTTTTCACTAGTTTTTACTAAGTGCCTTAGTTTAAACTAGATTTTCCTTTTAATAACTAAAAGTTACTGGTATATTATCATCATCATCATAATCAATCAGCCCACATTCACCCACTGCTGGGTATAGGCCTCTTCTTTACCACGCCATACATTCCAGTCCTGAGCCTCCCGCATCCACTGCCTACCCGCTCTGGCGTTGATGTCATCCGTCCGTCTGGCTGGTGTTCTGCCGACTGGTAGTCGTGCGGTTCTGGGTAGCCACTCTGTAACCGCTTTGATCCACCTACCGTCATCTGTCATTGCCATATGACGACCCGAATAGCCGAGTCGGCAGTGACCCTGCCTACGAAGCCAGGGATCCCGGGTTCGAGTCCCGGTGGGGGCAAATATTTGTTTCATGAGAACGGATGTTTGTACCCTAGTCATGGCTGTTTATCTATCTAAGTATAACATTTATCTATATAAGTATGTGTATCGTTGTCTAGTACCCAAGATACAGGGAATCCTAGTTTGGGACTAGATCAATATTTGTAAATAGTGTCCAAGGTATTATTATTATATTATTACATTATATATCCTGCCCACCCCCACTTCAGTCTCGTGATTCGCTTGCCGACATCGACGATCTTAGTAAGACGTCTTATTTCTGTATTGCGAATACGATCCCGAAGTCTAATGCCTAGCATGGTACGCTCTTTATTAGCGTCCATGTTTCGGCACCGTATGCAAGTATGGGCAATACACATTGGTTGTAAGCCCTGGTCTTCAGATTCTGCGGGACCTTGGACTTGAATCCGTCTGGCAATTATTTACTTGAGAGTCTCGGCCAAAAGATAAACAATGTCCAAGATAAACATAACTGTCCACCGTCTCTATTGTACTGTTACCGACAATTATATTCAGTACCGATGAGTCATCATTATTTTCGTCTTGGACATGTTCATCTTAAGGCCGACCTGCGAAGATGTTGTTTATAGTTCGTCAAGCATATTTTGTAGATTACCGACGTCTTCATCTATGAGTACTAGATCGTCTGCGAACCTCAGGTACGTAAGCTTGGCGCCGTTCATGTTGACGCCTTTTTCATCTCACAATAGAGTCTTCATTACGTCTTCAAGGACATTCGTGAAGAGCTTAGGAGAAATAGTGTTGCCTTGGCGCACACTCCAGCGTTAAGCTACGGGGTAGATTGGCTCATGCATACCGCCTGTGTCGTAACGTAAGAGTAGAGCTCCCGGAGGATACTTACATACCTATCGCCGACTCCGCACCGATGGAAAGAGTGGAACACCGCTCAGTGCTCGGCTGTGTCAAAAGCTTTTTCGTAGTCTACAAAAGCAAGCACAGGGGTTGGTTGTACTCCCTCCATGGCTCACAGTTAATCGACTATCGATAACTGTAAACACAAAGGGGTTGTTTTTAGTCCGTATATCACACGAGCTGATACCCGCTCAATATGTGGGGACCCGGACATAGCAGGGAGGTCTGACTCCTGGGCATGGGTAATTCCATTATTTCGCCTTCAACAAAAAAAAAAGGTTGTATTCCCTACATCTCTTCATCCGTTGCTTGATAGCGTGTATATGATGTTTGTGTTTACAGCTTTTGTGTTTACAGCTTTTGACGACCCGAATGACCGAGTCGGCAGTGACCCTGCCTACGAAACCAAGGGTCCCGGGTTCGAGTCCCGGTGGGGGCAAATATTTGTTTGATGAGAACGGATGCTTGTACCCTAGTCATGGTTGTTTATCTATCTAAGTATAATATTTATCTATATAAGTACGTGTATCGTTGTCTAGAACCCAAGATACAGGGAATCCTAGTTTGGGGCTAGATCAATGTGTGTAAATAGTGTCCAAGGTTTTATTATTATTATTATTATTATTATTATTATTATTATTATGATTGCCATCTCCTCCAGATGGCAATGAAGATATGATGTTCGATATTCCAATCCCTCCGCCTCTTCACCACTGCTCATTCCTTAGCCTCTGATAATTAATGAAGTCCCAAAATATATTTTTTCAAATATATAGACGGGATATGGCTACGACAAGACATTAATGTCTGTTAATCCCAGTACGTGTATCATGTTGGGAATGATGGAGAGAATGATTGTAATTTTTTTTGATTTCAGCAACATTGATGAAATGCCGCCGCACCTATGTCATTATTGGTTGAATTTAAATGCAGTGCAGTTTCATAACCAGTTGCATTGCATACCCTTTTTGCACCAAGAGACACCAAATGCTAATGTAGCACTCAGCATTTTTTGCCAAGATGAGAACAGGCGACAGTAACGAAAGGCTATCTACGTTATTTGAAATGCCGAGGAGCACATTAGAGCGATACATGGGAAAGGCTAGAAAAAGATTGGCACAACAGTTAGTTCCAATGTATTTGGGATTATTACATGTGCCTGTACAAGATATTGCAGAACGCAACACATTAATTCCAGAAGGATTTTATAGAAACTTGCAAGCACCTGATCATGAGAAGCCAGCAGTTGTTATTTGAGATGCAACATATGTTTATGCGCAATACAGTAGCAATTATCTGTTCCAGAAAGAAACTTACAGTTTGCACAAGCACTTAAAATTGGTAAAACCCTTCATGATTGTGTGCTGGACATATCCTTGATTATATAGGTCCATTCAGAGCGGCTGTGAATGATGCTACGACAATGTCACATGAGTTTAAAAATCCAGAAGGATCCATGAATTGCTTACAAAAACATCGTAATTCTCTCGCTAATACACATATGGTAGAAATTGCTCGAGACTTGAATTGAGGTATAACGTATAAATTAAATTTTTACAAGTCATCGGAATTCGACTCAACGCATTTGCACCCGCGTTTTGTCGTCCGGAGATGTAACTAATCTCAAAAATATGCTCCTCTAGATAGATTCTGAATTTAGTAAATCTGCTTGAAGGATCATATTTAACAAATAAATTAATGGCGTATAGTCAGTTTTTGTAAAAAACTTTGTAACATATAAATTTGTTCTAAAATGTCGCACACACCAAACAAGAGCTAGTAATTCAATTTCAATTAATAGCGTTTCAGCTAATTTCAAGTTCCTATTTGCATACGCAATACTTTTACGGTGCCTCCTTATCTTGAAGCTCCGTTTGTAAGGTAAACGTATTATTCTAACAAAAATCTGGGTAGTCTAACACCTTTGTACTGATTAAATTCTATCTGATTCTCTGAAATAACTCACACTTTGTAGTCCATTTATAACTTACATTATTTTTGCACAACATTCAGAGGGCTGTTGCAGAATTCGGTAGAAATCGTCTATAATTATTAGCAAAAGCTATAAATCTCTTGACGTCATCTGCGTTCCGAGGGACAGGATAATTAAGTCAACTTTACTTGGATCGGGAAATATAACTTCAGATGTGATTTTATGACCGAAATAAAATATTTCTTTACGTAAGAACTCACATTTTAACGGATTTCATTTTAAATTTACTTTACATAACCTTTCTTAAATTTTCATGAGATTGTTGTTATATGTTTCGAGACAATTACCTGCCACAGATTTAATCTCATAGTTTATCTACACAAATAAAATAAACCCTCTGTAATGCGTTCAAAAACCGTAAATTACGATCAGCTTAAGATAAACTGTTTTGTTAGAACACATCTCTGTGAAAATGTTATTATTGCTTCATTATTACGATTGATGTTAGGACATCAAATTCGATGTTCTTATTACATTTGAACTTTGAATAACTCTGAAAAACAGCAATTTGATTTGACCTCAATTCTAATAACAGTCGAGATGACGTTCTATTCGAAATTAAATTGTATTGCGGCATTGACATGGAGTTTATGATATATGTATAGATAAATTAATAAAACAGGCTTTTTAATTCAATCCTGACATTCCTATAGAAATAAGACGTGAGAAGGCACTTCGTGACATTTTAAACCCATTGGTACTTCGTCTGGTACTGCTTTTCAGAAGTATTCGCAGTATACTTCGTTGTTTTTTTTAAATGATAAATTATAATAAATCCAATTTTAGTAGTATATCTTATTCGACAATAAATCTAAAAACTCGGTTAAATTAGGTAGAAGTAATTTATCATCCTCTGTTCTACCATTGAGTTGACGATAATCTGAAAAGCCTCCACTTTTTCTCTCCTGACCTATCCGTCTTCTTAGGTACCAATAGTACTGGGCTGGACCACTCTGAAGTAGTCCCGTTCAATAACATCATTCTTAACCATGTCTTTTATCTGTCTCTTAACTTCACCCTGACGATAAGGTTTCACGTATACTGGAGATGTATTTGGTTTCAACATAATAGAATGCATAATTTAATAAAATTCGAAGTCGAGAGCGCATCGATCCGTCTTTTCTAATCATTTAAATATCAGTTTAATTCTAGTTCACTGAACAAAGTCCTAACTAGATTAGGTGTAACTCAATTCTCATTGAATCTCAATAAAAATCTAAACTATTTCTTTTTATACTTTTCAAACTAGCAGAAGTATTAAAAATTCTATCTGGAATCGAACCATTGCTTGGTTTCGAAATAATTCCCACTGTAAACTCGCCTTTACTTATTTCTTTCGCTAATATGACGCAATAACTTCCTAGTCACGTTGGTACAGGTCGGTTAACTAAAACTGGCACATTCAACACATTTATACGTAACGCTTGTGTAGTGTCTGTGAATAAGCGCAAGGCGTGACGTTGCACTGCATGGGCATCAAGAATAGTCTGTCTATCCCTCTCGCGCGCGGTCAAACTTATGAGTATGAACGAGACAGTTATTGTTTTGATTTTGCTACTGCTTATAAATATAGAGTGATATTTTTTGCATTCATGTCACGTCTCAATCGACGCTCGTTATTGCGATTATTTACCTATTTCGAGGTTAGAATAAAATGATTCATTTTTAGACATACTGTGTAGTGGAATTGCATTAGTGTGAGTACTGTGAACGAGTCAGCTTTAGTTACCTCACATCGTGGCGGAATCGTAAAGAAATAATTATCATTGACTTCTGTAACAATAGATCGGTCTTGGTTCTCTTAACATATAGTACCGTCTTTGTAGTTCAATACCGCATTAAAGTTTTTAAAAATATCTTGTCCTAATATTCCATTGCGGTTAGGTTCGTTTTATTCAATTCAATTAGTTTATCATCCAATTTACAAATGATCCAATTCCCATTTCATCCAATTACCAATTCATCCCATTTCATCCAATTCCGATTCCCATTTCATCCAATATTTCAATATCACTCCATTTCTCATATGGGGTGGCAGAGGAAAAACTTCACATATGTAATACAATAACACCTATATGATTTTTCTGACAGCTGTCACTATTTTTCATAGCTGTCACAATTATTGACAGCTGTCACCATTATTGACAACTGTCATAATTATTGACAGCTGTCACTATTATTTACAGCGATCACTATTTTTGACAGCTGTCACCATTTTTATCACATATCAGTTTTTTCCCATTTGTCACTATTTTGCTGATCTTGCTTGATACTAGCAAGGGAATCAAAACCTATATATAGGGTACTTTCCGTTGACCTAGAATCATGAAATTTGGCATGAAGCAGGGTATAGCACAAATAAAGGAAAAATTAAGAAACTGGCTTCGTTTATTTAGTTTTTTACGAATTATTTGTATATTATTTAATTTTTAATCGTATATCTTTTATTGTTTTTATGATACATAAACAAATTGGATGTAAAAAGCAGTAATATCTGTCAAAAATACTAATATGATAAAAATACTGACAGCTGTCAACAAATTCATATAGGTGTTATCATATTACCTATGCGAAGTTATGCCTCTACCACCCCATCTGAGAAAAGGCGTGATATTAAAGTATATGATGAACTGGATACAATGCAAAAATTATAAATCAGATTGGGGGGATTGGATTTCATATTGGTGTTTTTCATATGCATTCATATGAGACAAAGCGAAATATTTTTTGGAAAAAAATAAACTTGTCAAATAACTTCCAAATAATAGTTGTAGATCCATTGTATACTACTTAGAGGTTAAATATAAACTTCAAAGAGCACAACAAGAAATTTTATAAATAGTTAAATAATTAAGAATGCTCAATTATGATCAAAAAATGGCCAAGTGCGAGTCGGACTCGCGCACGAAGAGTTCCGCCATTATCTTTAAAAAAACCCAAAAAATAATGTCTGTTATATGGGAGAATCCCTTAAATATTTGGTTTTTATATTAATTTTGTTATTTATTTTTGAAGTGATATATATAGCTTAAAAATTCTGTGAATATTTCAAGCGTCTACCTATTGCCGTTATCAATATCGAGCAAAAACGAGCAAAAAATCACGTTTGTTGTATTGGAGCCCACTTAAATATTTGTTTAATTCTGTTTTTTAGTATTTGTTGTTATGGCGGCAACAAAAATACATCATCTGTGAAAATTTCAACAGTCACGGTACATGAGATACAGCCTGGTGACAGACGGACAGACAGACGGACGGACAGCGGAGTCTTAGTGATAGGGTCCTGTTTTACCCTTTGGGTATAGAACCCTAAAAATTCTAATCCTGTGAAGTAAAAGAGTGGAGAATAAGTTGTATTGAAAAATCAATTTGGAAATCAGTTGGATAATATTTTTTTATTTAAGAGATGACCACTAATGCGATAATTGATAGCGATGGTAAAAAATATTAGATTTCCCCTTAAAAAAAATACCTGAATTAGAATAGTATTCAAATATAATGTTGTCTTTTCACAATATGTAATTTGTGTCTCAAAATTTTAATTCTTTATTCACTTATTATATTCAAAAATTAAATTAAATAATACCTATTATATTCAAAAATAAAATAAAATTTTGTTTCATGATACCTTTTTAAGAGTTAACCACTAATGTTAAAATTGATAGCGATGGTAAAAAATATAAGATTTCCCCTTAAAAAAATAACCTGAATTAGAATAGTATTCAAATAAAGCGCTTGTCTTTTCGCAATATTTTTTATTTGATTTTTTATTTTATTTTATTTATCCACTTAAATAGCAAGCATAGAAATAGATAGCAAGTCCGGATCATGAATTTTGGTGTTAAGTATTTTAAAATATATACTAATATTGCGAGATCCCTCCTGACACTTAGCTCGTTGTACCCCACCATACCTAAAATAAATAGGGTGGGATACATCGAGGGGTACATGGGATATACTCCATACTGCCTGAGGTACAGGAATCTCACAAATCTATTCTGAATACGCTCCAACATGAGGTTATATTTAGCCTCATGTGGAGCTCAGATGACAGCATTACACTCCAACTGACTTCTAACCAACGCATTATACAATGTTATGATGGTACGAATGTTCGTGAAATCATGTGCCCTACGGAGTACGAATCCAAGATTTCTAAATGCCTTTTTGCAGACATTAGTAATGTGACCGATGAAGTTGAGGTTAGACCTAATTTGCACCCCAAGACCCCTGACCTCCGTCACTCTTTCTAGCACCGCTCCCTCCATTTGGTAGCTGTATTGGAGGGGAGCTTGCGCCCTGGAGAACGTTATCGCTACACATTTAGTTGTATTTAATTGTAGCCTGTTCTCCTGGCTCCACCCTACCACCCTGTCGATGTCACGCTGTAGCTTTTCGCAGTCAGTTGGGCTATTTATGGGTATAAAAAGCTTCAAATAAAATATGTAATTTGTGTCTCTAAATGTTAATTCTTTATACACATGAGCAATACCTATTATATTCAAAAATTAAATTAAATTTTGTTACATGATACCTTTTACCTTTACAATGTCTTTATCTGTTTTTTTTTTCCATACACTAAACCCAAGGAAACACTAGAATTCGAAAATTAGACTGTAGTAATATATTCAGATAGTCAAACAGCATTAACCGTTGGTTTTTTTTGTTGAGGGATCGCGATTTTGAACCTTATGCAATGGTAATAAAATAACCTATAACGGGTTTTTGGGTAGTACAGTACCTACCTAAGTGTGCTCGAGGCATTAAAGGGGCTAAGACAACCAATAAATAAATCTGCACTAGTCATGGAATGTAAGGCAATCCCTAACTCCTTGGGAACTACATCGGAAGTAATTATTGCACGGGTCCCCGGTCACAAAGGGATCAAAGGAAATGAAAAAGCAGTGATGACGACAAGCTATTTATTGGGCAGGAACCCAGATTGCACTTATCAGCAACTATCTTCAAAATATCTTCAACTTAATAGCCACGCGTAAAGCGAACCTAGAATGGAAGACTGAAGACAATTGAAGATGTTCATCATAAGGAAGGATCCAAAGAAGGCTTACTATTTATTAAATAATAGTACAGATAACTTAACAACTCTGGTAGGTGTGGTAAAAGGTCACTGTAAATTCAAAAGACTCTTATTATTATTAAAGCTTGAACCTTCCTGCCCTCAATTTGGCTTGGAAAAACTAGTCAGCACTTTTTGGGAGAATGCGTCATGTATTCAATCATAAGAAAGCAAACACATGGATAATATTAAGGAAAAAGTCCTTGCATAGCAACATACTAAAATTCGATATAGAAAAGTAGTCCTAAAGCGTAGTTTAACGACTTCGTGTTAAAGTAGGGATCTCGCTAGTTAGACCTTACGCAATTTAGGTTAGAAGAGAAGAAGACAAACAGATTCTAAGACATGTTGCTATTTTGTCAAATAACGATATAGGTACATAGATAAAAGAGGGTAAAGAGAGTTTATATAAACTCTTTTAAAAAAGTTTATAAAAAAACAAATATTTGTTTTGTGAAATGTATTCTCATTTGTATGTTGTATAAACGAAACTTATGTATGTGTTGTTTTATGCTAACCAAGATATATCAACTGCTAATTTTCTGAGACTGTGAACCTTCTGAGAAATTTCTGCATTATATTTTTTCTGAAATTTATTCAGACTATAGACTACAATCAGTAGAATTATGAATCTACCGATTGCAGAATAGAAATAGAAATAAAAATAGATATAAATTTATTCGGACTACAAAACACACACAACATTACATACAAAAAGAAACAAAAGAACATAAACAGGTGAAACATACAATTAAAGGCAATATATAAATATATAAAAATATAAAAAAACAGCAACATATAAAACAGAAGAAAATAAAAGCACACACAACAAAAGTATAACATATTATGTGTAAAATTTACATTTACGTTAACGCTGGTATTCTGTCGGCACCTTATCAAAGAGGGGATGATAATATAAGGGTGGGTGTTAATAAACTACTTTTTATTAAATCCGAATACATAATCGTAAACAAAAAGACAAAGTCATAAAAATTTATAAAATAAATAAATTACGAGGAATGTTTAGTAAATATGGGGGTGAAGTAATATGCATTTATAAACACTTAATACAAAAATACAATAATGGCAGAGAATAGAAGGGATATTGAGTAATAATGAATGTTTAAAAAAAACTAAGCTTTGGCTTTATAATGGCAAACGCGGAAGCTCTTGGGGAATATGACCTTAATTGTCCGCATTTTACCACCGCAATAAATAAAAATTAAGTCCATCATTATTGACATAGTTTTTAGTAAAGTTACTGCCGATTTTGAAATTTTGAGTTCTCTTTTTATTTTTAACAAAAACAACATCTCGGAGTTTATTTGAAATCAATAAAATAAAAATAAAATATTGTTTGATTCCTCCTTGATACAACTTGATGTGACATGTTTATTTATCATTATAAATGTCATACTGATAGCACTCCAGATACTAAGAGCACTCCAGATCAAGTGTCAATAAATAATCACAAATAAGTTTGCAAATGTAGATTTAGGCAAAACGCGATTTAGGCTGATGATACATTAGGCAGATTAAATCTTAGCTTTAAAGAGAAGAGAACATACTGCGGAATAGGTCTATACGATCAATGACATGAAGCTAGTTTAGTATGACGTTTAGGCACAACAAGACTTAGTCTCTCTACGGATTAGGTGCACCCTCCTAGAAGGCTAATTCATTAAAATAACAAGAAGGAACCAACAGTAACCAACTCTCAAACACTGGGAATTGTGTGAAATAGTCACAATAGAGGACCGAACAACCGCCAGTGTTCAGCGGGCGTCCCACCTCATCTTCTATCTAACTATCTATTGCTCGCCGAATAATACTTACCTCCTCGTGTGTAATGAGCAACTTTGCATGTGTATTATAATGAACTTTTCTGCTTGTTTTGAGTGTTTAGTGTTATTTACTTTACTATACTAATCGTCTGTAAAAACAAATGATAACCTCCGTGGGAAAGTACAAAACTATACCAAACAGAAAACCGTTACCATGAACTACTCGACGTGCATGATTATCCACATTTTTCCGTTTTCCTTCTCCACGTCGAATGCATAATTAGTGCGAATAGGTACGATGTTCTTGTCACCAGTCACCACCGGCGGCTGACGTGCTAATGAGTAGAAAACTTTAGTGTTTTTAAGTACATGCAAAAAAGGGCTGGGGGAGGAGCAGGCCTAGATATTGTATAGAATGACTGGTGCAATGCATAGTGCTGCTTTTATAGTAACCTTTCTACAAAGCTTCATCCCTAGTCTACGAAAAGATATGAAATAATACCTCAATTCATCTTTATTGCAAACAAACATTGCCTTGGAACTGTGTTTTTACTTTGTTTGTGCTTCGTAGCCTATGCGTACAATAACGAACCGAGGCCAGTCAGTATATGAAATGATTACTACACCGTTGAATTTCTTTGAATCACAAATAAACACATTAAGTTAAGGGAAGTGTTTGATCTCACACTGAAGATTACATTTATTCATCAAAAAATCATCTATTACGTTTTTTTTATTTGATTGATTTATATATGTCACCGGAAAATAATACGATCCGCAAGTTTATAAATTTTCTAGGAAATTTATAAACTTCCTTCTAGATTATATTAGGCTAGGTTAGGTTAACTTGGGTTATGTTAGGTTAGGTTAGGTTAGTATATTTATAAACTTGCGGATAAAATATTAGGAAATTTATAAACTTGCGGATCGTATTATTTTCCGGTGACATATATATTTTTTACTCTTCATGTCAATTTCGCTTCGCTTCATCGATTTCCAGTCCTTATAGCTAAAAAATCGAATTTCATACTTGCCTATTATGGTTTAGGCATTGCATAGATTTTATACTTTGCCGTTGACATATTATCGAGGTTTTGTGGTGAAGTCACAAACGAAATACTTACCCATCATATCGTATATGTAAAAGTTAAAGTAAAGTAAAGTAAAATTCTTTATTTCACAAATTGTTTTACACAATACAATATGGTTCCCTGTCTTCCTAACTAGTAAAATACTGTATCTAGGGAGACAGTTCTTCCCAAAAACGTGTTTCTTAATAACATTTATAATACATTTGGCTAACTTTTTTGTAAATAAAAGTAAAATAATAATAATTTAGTTATGGTTATGACAATTAGAAAACATTAGAAGAGGAAAAACAAAACAAAAAAAACAAGTGTATACAATGCAATATTCATCAGTTCGTGCTGCGATGAGTGTATGTGAGATTGTTAAGTGTTAGTGTAAGTGTTGTGCTTGAATGGAAGATTTTTTGTATGAAGTGTGTGTTCGTAATTTGGGGTGTAGTGAGTGTTAGTGTGAATATATTATGCACATAATTTAAATGTAAATAGCTTTCTTTGTAATATGTGTACATATACATATTTATATTTATAGACACAATAATGGGATTCCGGGCACTAACTTTTGTAATTTTTAGTTGGCTTTTAGTGGTCAACATGTAGCTGGAAAGAAAACAGAGCTTAGAATACTTATTTGTGAAATTATATTTTACGTTATCTTTTTATATTATTTTGTTTTTATAGCTTATTTTTACAACAAGATGAGATTTAAGATTTGATTAATTGTTAAAGATACGGGAGAGAGAAATACTCATTTTCGGGTGACAGCGGTTTCCGGTTTATTGTTCAATTCATCATACACATTATCTACCTACAATATATACTTACTTGTTTACTGTAATATTATAATATACTCACACAATATGTCAACAGTGACTTGAGTCTGATTCGTGAAGTGTATCGTTGTTAGTTATTCATGTGATATGATGTCCCAGATATATCTCAGCGCGCATGCGAAAGAGTTTCCATTTTCAATGACTCCTGGGGGCTACCTTTTAAAGGTTAACAAAGTAATGATAAAAGGCTTTGTTCTCATTACGGTGTTGGTTCTATATAAAAAACACCGGCGATTTTTTATTTAATATATCCAAAGCTTTATGAAAACCACCAATATAAGAGAAAGTTTTTTTTTCTAAATACAATTTTTCATAGTATAAAATTTATTGTATAAATTGGAAATTTACTTTACATTACTTTCCTGTTCTTATTTGAATCTTGATATAAAGGACAAAAGGTCCAGTCCAGTCAAATCCACACTTTGTAAGTGGCAACTAGTAGGGTAGATTTGACAGGACCCATGATTTTTGCTTGTATGCTTGTATCATGTTTTGAATGACAGGCGTGTTTTTTTATTATTTGGTAATGTGCCACATATATCACCGATGTAAAAAAAAAAACATTTTGTCACACACTTTGTCGTCGGGTACGTAGGTTGGAAAATGGCCTTCAGCAACAAGGATTCTAACAGGATTGACTTTATTAACAAAAATCTATCTAAGGACGATTCTCGTAGACGTTACAAATTCGCTTCAGATAAAAGTATGTATGGACAATCGCCGTTATTCTTGGAGACATCGCTGGTTTGCGGCGTGTCAAAATTATATGGACAGAAGACAGTCGGCGTTCAATGACAGCCATAATGAGAACAAAGCCTAAGATAATTCCAAAACGATGATGGCACAACCACATCGACTTCGGGAAATCGACTCTAAGTAGGAAATATTAGTCATAAGCTGATGGTGTTAATAACTTGTGGCTATAATGGAAAATAATCGAAACGTGTGCAGACAAACAATTCAAGCTTATTCTAACTTTTATTTGGTACACAAAGTTGGAAACCATCATACCCATTTTTTACTTTACTGTATTATTACCAGAATTGTTCTTCCACATCCTTTGTGGTTACGTATCGGACCCTGTTACAGCGATAACGCAATTGTAACCGAGGAATGGCGTCCTATCTTTCCGAGCCCTTAGCTCGTCGCCGCGTTTATTGACGTCTGATATGATATGTCTGAGATGTGAAATACTTGCGTATCGTGGCAATATCGGAAGACATCCTAGTGATTTCAATTGAACATTTTCAGGGTTCCGTGCCCGGAGGATGCCAAAGGGGACCATATTACTCCGTGTCCGTCTGTCCGTCTGTCCGTTAGCGTCTGTATCTCATGAACGATAAAAACGAGAGAGTTGAAAGTTTCACAAAATTTGTATTTCTGTTTCCACCATAGCAACAAATATTGAGTTTCACGCAATTTAAAATATGAAATTAATAACACGACCGTATAATAAACTAATTAAGCAAAATACCATGAAATCGGAATTTCCTTAAATGAGGTTTTCAAGTTTTTAGATTTCTGGTCGCACAATTCAGTAATTCTAGCAGCGCTCATTTTTTGTCTTTATTACTGAAGAAATTTACATGTACTTAGCAAACGTCATTTTTTGCCTCTTCTCTACATTCGACCACTGTGGGAGAAGGAAGGGTAAGAAACTCCCACAGATTAATTTTTAGATCTCTTTTAAAAATTGTTTTTTCCTAACAAATACAAATATTACAATATTAATTATTATAGTAAGCAGGTTTAAATAATTACAAAAGTATTAAGAGCAAGGTCTATGTTTAGTTAGATTAACCCTATACAGTCCTGACATTTAAGTAATCTTGAAGACCGTATTTTCCCTTTTTCGACAAAGTCGTTTTAAAATGCTTTTTAAATTGCTCAAGTGGCAATTTCAAAATCTGAGAATGCAATGACCCTTGAGAGAATTGCTAACCTTACCTTGGCGCAACTAGTCTGTGATTATTATTTGTAAATATTAAACTTATCGTTAAGTTTGGAAAATCAGAAATCATTGTGTCTTGGTATGACTTTGCCTGTTTCACGGTTTATTATTTAACGAACCGTTTTATATTTGAATTTTGTATTTTTCTATAAATTTTTTGCATTTTTATATACCAACTTGAAATAGTTTTGTGATAATAATATAATAATAATAATATCTTAGAAATTATTTACACACAACTATCAAGCCCCAAACTAGGATTCCCTAGGATAGCAACGACACTATCCTTGGCTCCGAGCTGCTGACATGCATCAAATGTCACCACCACTACCACCACTACCACCATAATTGTCTCAACATGACAAAGGCACACTATATGGGAAACCTATCACGACTGAAGATAAATTATGTATGTCCAGTCTGCCAGAGTACAGCGGCAGCGCGACAAAATATACCTTTCCCAGATCAGTCGCCCAAATCACCCATCAATGGAAACAGTAATACTTTAACTCCATGTACGGGGGAAGAGAATATCACACGCAGGCCACGGCGAATTATTCCCAGTTCCATTCGTCAGGAAAGCTGTGACGATTCAATCCTAAATCTGTCTTCACAAAGCCTACCTAATGTAAAGGATCATGAGGAGCTAAATGACTTGCGAGATAATAACAAGAGACTTCGCTCAGAGCTTGATACCGCAAACAATGAGATTGACCATTTAAGCATGGAGATATTAAGTCTCAAACAAACATTAGCTGAGAATAATAGAAAAATAGATCTATGTAAAGCAGTAGGTCTGTGTGGATCATCGCCATCAAGAAATAAGTCAGCACCGTCAGCACCAATATTCTTCTCGCCACAATACCGCAAACTCACACCAAATGTGATACAAATCGGCTTCCCTCGGAAGACTACACGAGAATTTACGAGCAGAGTGGTTGGACAGATGAACCCCAATAAACAGGCCATACTTTCACAGCAAGAAATTCGAATTCCCAAGAACACAGATTTGGCGTTCAAAGCAAATGAAACCCTTGCATCAATATATACCGACAATACAAGCAACACCAAGGACACTAACTGTCAGCAGCAAACGCATAATAAACGTCGAGTAATGATTTTAGGAGATGAGCAAGGAAGGGGAATGTCCATAATCCTTCAAGAACTTTTGGGTACCAATTTTGCTGTAGAGTCTATTATTAAACCTAATGCTACCATGGATAACGTTCTGAGATCATCATCGCTTTGCCAAAATTATGGTAAAAATGTTATTATTGTGATTGGAGGCTCAAATGATAAGGACCCACTCAAATTACAATCCTTATTGTACTATAACCTTAGTAATCTTAAAAACAATGTTATAATCTGTAAAGCTGCTAGAAGCAAATATCTAAACAAAAACATGGTTAACGCAACTTATGCTCACTTTACTTTACTTTACTTTACTTTACCCTGTATCTTGGGTACTAGACAACGATACACATACTTAAATAGATAAATATTATAGTTAGATAGATAAACAACCATGACTAGGGTTCAAATATCCGTTGTCATCAAACAAATATTTGGCCCCACCGGGAACCTTGGACCCTTGGCTTTGTGGGCAGGGTCACTACCGACTCGGCCATTCGGGTTGTCAAACAGCTGCCAGTCATTTGTAAAAATCTGGAAGGTAGTAACTACCTTTAGTCAAATAAAATGTTTATCACGAATATAATTGTAAGACTCAATCAGATGAATTCCCTTCACCCCTCCGCGCCTAAACCTCATAAAAAAAGTACTGTCTAGGGATGGGGTGCCCTAATTCGGATTTTCTGCTCCGAAACGCAACAAAAACATTCACGAAACTCGAGAAGAAATAGAATGAACAAAAACTAATTTCACTCGATGAAAATGGCGTAGTTTTTTTGTGTTCCGTTTCATCGATTTTGCACGGCATTTTAGAACACAGACTGTTTTTACACCACTATTTTAATAACTTTTACGTTTCGAACACAAAAAAAAAGCCCTTTGTCAAGAAAAGTGACTACCAGCTACCTATTAAACATCTCATTACAATAAAATTCAGGAAGAACGATATAAAACCCAACCCAAAATGCCTAAGTTTCTTCCAATTTCATCAAAATATTACAGTTTTGCTTGTGATGTTTTTGCGCGAACCTGAAATCTTGGGTCTGATACTTATTTCAGGGCTCATGGGTGAAGCTGGTCTCTTTTCCAAATTTTTTCCAAATTCCAAATGTCTTTATTACTGTAGATATTTACATATACTTAGTAATCGTCATTTTTTGCCACTTCTCTACATTGGACCACAGAAGAAGGGTGTAGAAACTCCCACAGATTATATTATATTTAATAAGTAGGAATAAATAATAACAAAGCTATTAACAGCAAGGTCTGTGTTGAGCCAGATTAAACCCCATACAGTCCCATCATTTAAGTAATCTTGAACATTGTAATATCCCTTTTTCGACAAAGTCGCTTTAACATGGTTTTTAAATTGCTCAAATGGCAATTTCAAGATCTCCAGAGGTATCTTGTTGTAGTAGAGAATGCATTGACCCTTGAAAGAATTGCTAACCTTCGCGAGTCTAAGCCGGGGCGCAAGTAGTCTGTGATTATTTCTTAGGTTAATATTACAGCTATCGCTAAGTTTAGCAAATGTTGTAAGGTTCTTGCGTACATACATTATGTTTTCGAAAATAAATTGACTAGCTACAGTTAGTATGTCAATTTCTTTAAAAAGCTCTCTTTAGGAGTCTATGCGTTTTAAATTATAAATTGATTTAATAGCTCTTTTCAGTAAAATAAAAATAGTTTGAATATCCGCTGCTTTCCCCCACAACAAGATACCATAGGACATGAAACTATGAAAGTAACTAAAATATACTAGCCTAGATGTAGCCACATCCGTGTTTTGTCTGATGTTCCTAACAGCGTAAGCCGCAGAACTTAATTTACCAGCCAATTTATCTATGTGGGGTACCCACTGTAATTTACTATCAATGATTATTCCAAGAAACTTCGTGTCATTTACTAATTCTAACGTGCTGCTGTCTAACACCAAACTGGTGTCAACTTGCCTGACATTTGGAAGTGAGAATTTGATACATTTGGTTTTACCAGCATTTAACAATAAATTATTAACTGTGAACCAATTCAAGGTTAAAGGCAATACTCCATTAACATGATCAAAATCTTCTTTTTGTCTTTCAATTTTTAAAACCAGTGAAGTTTCATCAGTAAACAACACTATATCAGTCAATTTCTCCACCATGAAAGGCAGATCGTTAATATAATATACCAGGAATGAGAAAGGGCCTAATATGGAACCGTGTGGAACGCCAATTTTCACTCCCGATCCATCAGATTTAACACCGTTGACTTCTGCCTGTTGAATTCTATTGCTTAGGTATGATCTTAGTAGATCCAACGCTTTATTTCTAACTCCGTAATGATTTAATTTCATTAGTAGCGTATTATGATAAACACAATCAAATGCCTTCGACAGATCGCAAAAAATTCCGATAGCATCCTGTGCGGCCTCCCATGCAGAGTAAATATGAGATATAAGAGTAATACCTGCATCCGTAGTCGATTTACCCCTAGTGAAACCGTATTGTTTGGCGTGGAGTTGTTTTGTACGGTTGAAGTGTGAGAGCATTTGATTGATTTGATTTTTAAAGATCTTTATTTAAAAATACGGTACAGTAATATTAATACCCTAGTGTACATATGTCATCCTAGGTTATTTGAACATCTAACACTTAGGTACATTTAGCAGGCATTAATTTGCCTCTTAAAACTTTTTACAGGAGGTAACTATAATAAAACAATAAGATCGAATCTGTGCTGGTGTAAAAGGAATACACGTAGACTAGAATTTGCCCACTTTGTTTGAGTGTGCAATTATTTACATCTACCTACCTACTGGTTCTGCGCGGCGAGTGCCGGCAAGATTCTATAGACTAGCCTATAATGAACTTAGCCTTACACAAGTAAGGGTTACCTACGTAACTTTAGTAACAAACAATTATATAATTAAAAAATTTGTAAATAACATCTAACAGGAGCACTGATTCAGTGAACATAATATATGGTACTAAACACTGGCAAAAAACTCAATATAGAAGGTGATTGAAAACACAGTCTCCAAGTCTGGTCATACAATATTTTGGAACTAGGTAAGTACCTAGACATCGGGTGGTCGGCAGTGAGCGGCGCGAGCTCGCCTCGCTGTGCCGGCCGGCCGGCCGCCCGGGCGGTTGCGAATGGGAACCGGTTGTGGTTGTGGGAAGTCGTTGCTGTCGAGCGCGTAGTGATGTGGTAGCCGTATTAAATATCGATATCGACTTTTGCCAGGTTTGTTAGATTTTGGTTTTGTTCTACCGATAGTTAAAACTAATTGATTATGGTGGTTTTCATTTAAGTTTTTATAAAATGTTTTTGTTAGTTTAATTATGAAATCAAAGATCAGGGGAAAATGTATACGTTCATGAATTTTGTTAAGATTTGTTCGGAAAGGTGTATTAAAAGCAATTTTGATAGCTCTGTTTTGAATTATTTGTAGTTGGTTGTGATTTGAATTGGAGGTACTACTCCACACGGGGCATCCGTATGTTATACAGGGTCTGATCAGGGTGGTGTATAAAGCCAATTTAGTCCCGGGACTTAGTGCTGATCGTCTATTTAGTAGGGGACTTAGAGCGTTGAATGCTTTCATGGCCTTTGTTCTGATGATAGATACGTGCTGGCTCCAGTTTAGCTCTTTATCCAGGACGAGACCTAGATACTTTACCGATTTGCTCCAGGGTATGATATGACCATCGATTGTTAACGTTTTAGTGGGCAGTTGCCTTTTGCGCGTAAATATGATAGCTTCTGTCTTGGCAGCATTTAATTTGAGCTTCCACTTCGCAAAGTACTCACATAAAAGTTCTATTGCCAGCTGAAGTCGGCCTATGATCAAATCCGTATCGTTAGAAGTCGTGAAGCAAGCGGTGTCGTCGGCAAAGCAAGCTAGGCTCGTCCTGACCTGAGTCGGTATATCGTTTATGTACAACAAAAACAGGTACGGTCCAAGGATAGAACCTTGTGGGACACCAGCAGGTACGCAACGATTAGAAGAAGTGACATCATTGTCCAGATAGACTTTAAAGTTGCGCTCACATAAGTAAGATTGGATAATTTTTACTAAACTGCGAGGGACATTGCATTTCATGAGTTTGTATAAGAGTCCTTCATGCCATACCGTATCAAAGGCCTTCTCAATATCCAGTAGAAACATACCGGTTGACTCATCTTGGTTCAGACCTTGGACTACATTCTCAGCTAGTCTGGCAAGTTGATGGACTGTTGAGTGTGCATTTCGAAAACCGAATTGTTCGTCAATAATGATAGAGGCGGTAGCTCTTAGGAGTCGTGCATTGATAATTTTTTCGAACAGTTTACCCAGTGTTGACAGGAGACTGATAGGTCGGTAACTGACGGGTATGGATCCGTCTTTGCCCGGTTTCTTGATGGCTATGACCTTTGCGCTCTTCCAGGCCGGTGGGTAAAAAGCAAGAGCCAAACAACCGTTGAAGATCTTGGTTAGTAATACTAGGGCTTTTTGAGGAAGACTTTTCACTAGACAAGTAGCTACGTTATCAGCACCTGGGGCTTTCCGGGTTTTGAGTTTACGTGTGTATCGCCAAACTTCACTAGGTTTAACAGGACAGAAATGACCGGCAGCTGAGTGGCTTTCAAACACAGACATAGCAGAACGGACTTTGGTGTCAGCGTCTTCGTTTACCCAGTTGCCAGTTAGGCACATGTTTTCATGGAAGGCTGAGGCTAGCTCTTCACATTTTTCACGTGGGTCCGTGGTAACAGTACCGTCTCTACGCTTAAGCGGGGGAATGTTAACAGAATTGTGAGTGGCTTTGACTGATTTAACTAGTCTCCATAGGTCAGAGCCTGGGTTAACCACTTTAAGGAGTTTGTTTTTCCACATTCTGTCATTGTGGTCACGAATAGCCTTATCGATGTTTTTGTCAAGAAAGTTTATTTGGGTCCTTAAGTTTTTGCGAATTTGCGAGTTTGCTTCTAGTTGGTAATGACGTCTGAGGCGATTTTTGAATGTAATCAAGCGCTTGACTTTCCGTGGTAGGGAATTTATGTTTTCTTTAATTGTTACAAGGGGAACATGGGCGTCCCTTGCTGATAAGATGTTAGTTGTTAAATTGTCAATAATAATATTAATTTCATTTGTATTCCGGAAAGTCTGCGTGGTTAGACTTATATGGTTGTTTAGATAAGATCTATACCCAGCCCAGTTGGCTTTGGTGTAGTTAAACCGTTTGACAACTTTGCGTTTAAAAGCAGACTTAATTTGGAGGTATACCGGTAGGTGGTTTGATGAAAGGGCGGGGATGCATTTTATGTCTTCAATGTTGTACATGTTATTTGCCAAAACAAGGTCAGGTGTAGACGGTTGAAGATCGTGACGGTAATGAACCAAGCTTGGTGAGGACGGTGCATAGATAGTGTAGTCTCTAGCCATCATGTGGTTAAAAAGGAGGTTTCCGCGAGTATTGTTAGAACCGCGTGACCAAAGTTCGTGTCTAGCGTTTATATCCCCCATAATGAGTACCTTTATACCTGTTTTTAGTAGTATGTCAAGGTCGCTGGTCAGAAGGGGAATTTTTGGGCTAGGGGACTGGTATACGGAATATATTTCAATGGCACTATCGACAGTAGTAAGTTTGACACCTATAGCCTCGAGGTTTTTGGTTGGAGGTGTACTTAGGAGTAAGTGTGGTAAGTCAGTTTTGACCAGAAGTGCAACGCCTTGACCCTTACCGTTGCGGTGCTTATCTTGTCTGTAGCATGTGTACCCTGAGATATTGAGTGCGATACGACTTGTTAGTCTAGTCTCACACAAAGCCACAACATCGATACGCAGTTCGTTTAATAGACTCTGGAGCTCGCTCTGCTTACGACCTAAACCGTCAGCGTTCCAATAAATCATTTTTATCTCTTTAGCGGTATTAAATGTAACTACTAAGGTGGGTCAGGACGAGAATAACTTTTTCGACCATAGAGTCGCAAGTCAAGAATTTAACTTTAAGAGTCTTAATGATATTAAGAATCTGCAACATGTCTTTAGTGGCTTCGTCTTGCACGTGAAGCCCGTGGTTAGCTTCTGATGGTTGAGGGCTGTTAGTTCTCATTCTCGTTGCATCAGGGATATCTCGGGGTATGCGAGTCTGTGGTAGTGGGGGCCATGCCTGGAGAGCACAATTGACAGTTGATGACCAGGGTCTTCCTTCTGTTCTGACATGGGGAACTTCGGGAACCAACAGCTGTTGCTTGTTTCCTTGGGGGCGCCTGCTGTTCATTCGTTCGACGTATTTCTGTCGTGTAGGGCACTGTCTGTAGTTTGCCGGGTGTTCTTGATCACAATTACAGCATCGAGCAGGGTCAGTTTTGTCCTTTTTAGGGCAGTCCTTAGTGGCATGCGAAGTAGTGCACTTAACACATCTGGGAGTGAGGTTGCAATTGTGAGACGAATGTCCAAAGCCTTGGCACCTGAAACACTGAGTTCCTGCTGACGTGTTTGGTTTGAAGCGTGAGATGTTGACCGCACAGTTGCCCAGGTACTTTACCTGGCGGAACTTGGTGATATCGGAGCCAGAAGGCAGATGAACGAGGAACGGGGGGCATTGAGCTTCCTTATTTTTGGTCGATTTGAGTTTAGTAATCTTGGTTCCCTCGAAGCCAATTGCAGCAAGTTCCTGTACTAGTGTTTCTTCGAAGTACTCCGGTAGACCTCGTATTACTGCTTTGTAGGTCTTTTCGTCCTTACGTGAGAAGGTATGGAAAGTCACTTTTTCTTGTAATAGGCCATTCTTTATAAGGCGATGGCTTTCTGCTGAGTAACACTGAACTGCCACCTTGTTGTTTCCACGATATTGAAGGTGGAAGTTTTTATCAAATTTAGTTACATTATCTTTGATCTTCCCATGGGTCCAATCAGATTGTAATTGTATTATAATTGGAGGAATATTACCAGTTTTCTTCCTGGGCATGATGGCTGCGCGCAGAGGTTCAGGCATCTTGCTTACATCTTGTTCACTTTGGAGGCTGCTGAATCTGTTGCTAGTAGCAGTATGGGTGACATTATTTTGGGGTTTCAGTGCGGCGAATCGCTTTGGAATGTTCCATTGGTCACATGAATTGTCCTCTCTTTCTCGCTTGGATAGGTTTGGGTTAGAGGATGATCTGGTGATATAGTTATCCATGATAAGGTCCACTATCGATGAACTCGTTGACGGCGGAGTGTCCCATCACTACACTTTTTATGATTTCACTATATCAGTAGCACTACACTAGGTACGGAGCACGGAGCGAAACGAAGTACGCGTGAGCTCAGCTCGGATACCCAACGTGGAATGTGAAGAGAAGAGCATTTGATTGAGTATACTCTTTTCAAAAATTTTACTTAGTGCTGGAAGAACAGATATTGGTCTGAAATTTGAAGGATCACCCTTGTCTCCCGACTTGAACAGAGGTATCAGTTTACTTTGTTTCATGAGGTCTGGGAAAGCTCCATCGTAAACACATATATATATATATATATATATATATATATAAGCTAGGTGTGGGGCTATAACTAGTATTATTGAACCAATGACTTTGACTGATATACCCCACAGGTCTTCAGTATTTTTTAAGTTAAGTAATCTATATGTTGTAACAATATCCTGGGGATATACATGATGAAATTTAAAATCTACATTACTGATGCTAGTACTGTTTTTTAAAAAAGTCTCTGCTTCATATGAAGATGAATTTAGGCGCTCTGTTGTAAGTAAGGGTACATTGGTGAAGAATGTTTCAAAAGCTCCAGCTACCTCAGCATTTGATTTAACAATATTATCACCTATTTTTAAGCAGAAATCATTGTCCCTTGGTATAACTTTGCCAGTTTCACGGTTTATGATTTGCCAAACCGTTTTCATTCTATTATTTGAATTTTGTATTTTTCTCTCTGGCTGTTGAACAGAACGTTGGCATTTGGCAGATTGGCCACCAAAGAGTCACAGCGTTCCTGCCTGATTTCTGTGAGACATTTGTAAGCAGCTCATCCATGGCCAGAGAGTACTCCCTAATGGCCACTTGAGACTTTCATAGTGGGAAGTAATTAATCTCAAGCAGCCATTGATACTGATAAGTTAAATTTTGCCGATCTTTCTCAAATTTTGTTTTATTAATTTCTAACTCTGCCATGTACACATTTTATTTTTTTTCTTAACAATTTACTCTCGTTATTTAAACTCCTATTGAGTATTTTTTGAGATTTTTACATTTTTGATTTTTTATGTATTTTATGTGTTTTTTAATTATAACATATACTTTTGATGCGTTTTTGCTGCATATTGAACCAGGGCCCCCCACCGAGTCTTCATGAGTCAAATTAATCACTGAACTTGCCGAACAAATTATCCATTAATTCCTCAAATAAATTTTGGGTTTTTAGTGCTGCTGACCCTTGAGATTCCTCTTCCAATTATGTGATTTCATTGTGGGCATCACACAACTCCCGCTTAAGGATAGATTTTCTCTTTAAAGCATACTCATATTCAGCACCGCACTGATCAAAACCATCAATGTTAATCATTTGTAACCTATTTTGTTCTTCAAGTACATTTTCATATTGTGAATATGTACACAGCTCGGTTTTTAGTTTAGTATTATTACCTAATGCTTCTATCAATATCTTTTCATTGTCTTCCCGTTTACAAGTCAACTGGCTACACGATTCCCTAGATAGTTTCAATTATTCTAAAGCCAGTTTTAGTTGGGATTCTATCTGGCGTGCTTTACGAGTCTGCATACGGCTGTCCATTATAGATATGAATAAGTAGGTATTATGTACGAGTGACAACAAACTTCTAACTAGGTATGAAAATTGACAACCTCTTTAGGTTATACTAAGCCGAATTCGAAATGTTTGCTACTTACGTGATTTATTAGGTTGAAATTAGATTCCAGATGTTATGTTTTCGCTTAGAATACATAGTAATATATAAGTAGAACCAAATCACTCGGAACCGAGAAAACAATGACAACATTCAAACTTTGTAGCAATTTGGTAACCGAAAAACTTTTGGCCAGTTTGCATCAAATATACATCACTCCTATAAAATGTTTATAGTCACACGTATATTTATGTTTATTCTAGTAAATACAACTAGAATTTTAGCATAACAACACAAAAAATACATAGGATAAATCTCAGTCAGCTGTTAACCTGTGTTGCCAAAAGCCGAAAAAAGTCAGTTCAGTAATTCAGTCAGGCTAAATGACAAGCAAAAACTGGATTTCAGTCATTCGTTTAAATACTACCCTTTAACATATTAAAGAGTTCCTTTTCAAGAGACGGTTTATTTTTTTGATAAGAAACAACGCAAAAGTCAAAAACCGTCCTAATTTATTATTTACCTGCTAGCCCTTTTATCATTTAACTATCAAATATATCTGCATCTTATGGGCATTAAAATCTTATTGAAGTAAAAACTCGTTCAATATTAAGTTCTTAAATATACTTCAAGAACTGAAAATATCAAACGCGCGAGCGAAAAAGCGATGAAACCAAAGTTTTCTAAGTGATGCTAACTCTATGGATCAAATGACGTCTGAGTCTGACTGACGTTTTTGTATATCAACGTCTCGGTAAAAATAACAACTATTGTTTATTTCGTTATTTCATAGAAGTTGATATTGAATAATGATGATTAATATTGAATTGCTATTGGCTACTGAGAAGTTTGAGGTCTTTAAGCTAAATTCTTGCAAATTTAGTCTTCAAAAGATGTTTAGTGACATACTTTTGACACAGCCTTTACAAATTGGGTCAGCTAACAAAGGCAAATCGGCTCGATTGATCTCCTGAGTCTGAGAATTGCTTATCGTAATAATTCCACTCGCCCCTGTCAGTAGTTGCTAAAGACACAAAGGTAAGCCTGTGACGCTTCTATAGGAAGATATAGTAAATACATATATTCCACACCTACTAGTCTCCACAGCTAAGTGACGGCGTCAGTGAACTGCCGGGCGGTGTGACGACCCCAGTAATTGAGGTTGTAATTGATTTATGTAGGCGTACCTTGCCACCCGTTTGAGTATACCAATACCTACATACATCACTTTCAGGAAAATAATCTAAAGGCAAGCTCAATGTATGGGAAGGATTAGCTGTAGTATAGAAGCTGTAGTAAATGCGGAAATTGGGGAGACGTTACAATATGTTTATTCGATCCATCTTAACGTGGCCTGAAAGGTATTCAAATTTCATCTCATCACAAAACTCGATATTCTAAAATGATCACCCGATGTAGGTACATTTAGTTGTAGTCACATCACTAGATTTCACTAGAAACTGGTCTAAATTCTGCTTAGAAATAACATACTTTCAGAAAATAACCTGTTATTGGATTTTTTTGTTTTAATTTAGCGATTATCAGAGTTTATAAGCTGTTGGTTATCCACAGAGCTGAAAATAAATAAATAAATAATATAAAATTATACTTTCGACGAAAATCTGAACACAGTTTAGCATAATGAGACAGTTAGTTTTACATTAGGTTTCGTTCATTATTTGACATCTCAAATGCTGAGAAAAAAAAAATGAATGAAATACGCGGGACGAAGGTTGTACATAAGTTTCAAAATATATTTTTGGCAGATAGTGGATATTACAATTTGTGTGTTTATGTTTTTATTGTTTCCTAACAACACCTTGTTAGTTGAAATTCAGTAACAAGCAATATAGCCAAATTACTGGTGAAAATTAGTTGTTTCAAACATAAATGATGATGATCATGAGGTGGGTCGCCCGATTGAAGTACAGGCTGGGAATTGATCCACAATTGTGACTATTTCACCCATTCCCAGGCACTGGTTACTGTTGGTGAACAGAGGTCCCTCCGTAAATCTTCTTGATCTTCTAATAAATTCTAGAATGTCGCAAAATACTACTTATCTACTTTAATGCTTTCCATTCCTAGTGAACGCCAACCTCCTAACAAGTGCTGGTTAGTTTCCTCCAGGCCACAATGTGTGCATGAGGGGTTGGGTACAAGCTTTAGTTTACCTTTTTAGTTTATCTATTTAGTTTACAGTGACCTATTATCACCCCCACCATTGTTGCTAAATTGTCCGTTCTGAGATTAATTAAATATCTCAGTCCAAGAGCGTGACCGGAGACCCATGCAATAATAATTTCTGATGCCCTTCCCAAGGAATTAAGACTTACCTCACATTCTTTAATTAGTGCAGAATTATTCATCAGTTGCTTTAGCGCCTTAAGAGCCGCTTGCCTGTCGAAATAAATGACTACAGTCTCATTTTAAATTTCTGGTATACTCAGTGCTTCAGGACAAAATGATATAAGAACACCGCTTGCAACATCCTAGCGTATAGCCCCAAGGCGATTGATTTGTCTTTATCGTTTCTATTCATAATAAAAAAACCAGCTCCTGCAAGTTTTATACTTTCTCTGCTTGAGCCATCCGTGAGCAAGCTACCGCCAATTGGTGTGTTTCTATTTCCCAGTTTTCACGTGTTCCCTATTCCTATGTGAATTAGATATTTCTTGTCTTTTTTATCAGGTTTTTGTTTGTCTGTAGCAATGCCAATTTATCATCTGACGTTTCTATAATGGAGACATGTCTTTCCATTACTTGTTCATTTTAGATCTGAACCAGTTCTGAACAGTTATTGTCTCTTTTACTTCTACCTGCAATGGGTTCGAGCATTGTTAGTAAGGATACCTTTGGTGTAGACCTCATCGCTCCTGTGATCATAAGAAATGCCAATCTTTGTATCTAGCTTTAAGGCTCGTCTATCTGTAAAATTAGCCACTCGATTCGTGATGGTTGAAATTTTAGATACAACCATGTTAAAATAAAGTTCATAACAGCTTTCACTACAACATGGCTGCTACGTCATTCGATGCCGTAGAAAATAACGAAAACTGCGTGTTTTTTAGTTATTTCTTCAAAACCACTTATTATTTCTGATTTTCGATACTCAATTTTAAGATATTTTGAATACCTTTTTTGACGCAAGAACCATATCAATTTTTTCGCTTAGATCCCAAGAAATAGCAAGTTTTAGGCAAAAAAATCTAATTTTTTTCATATAGTTCCCATTGATATATGATGTTTTCATATACAAATATTAGAGAAAGGGATGTCATCATATTAAATATATTTTTGGGATGTAAAAAGTGTCTTTTTTAGGAGGAATAGTGATTCAAAGTATGGTATTTTACCGACATTGACGTTACCCAGCTTCTTAAAACAAGTGTTAGGGATTTTATTGAGGTTATTGAGAATCTTAAGGACTCAACTACCATGGCACATCTAGAAATGCCATTTCCCGTTATAGGTTTGAATTTTATTACCATGGTATTAAGTTTAAGATCGCATTGCCTCGCGCGCAAGCGCATTAATGAACCGGTTAAGCTTCAGTACCCCCAACAAACCTCAATCGGATTGAGATCTGGAGATTGCACCGGCCAGTCCAGGAGATCCACTTAATTTTGCTGGAATTTGTGGTGTGGCAAGGAGTGCTCTCCTGCTGGAACTTGATCCCGTCAATGTTGGTGTCACGAATATGATGGATTCAAAGCCGTTACCTTCTGTTTAGAGTGCATCCGGACTTCGCTGACGTAGTTTTCCCCAATCCCATCAGCTGCCATGCATCCCCAGATCATGACGCTGCCTCTACCGTGTTTAACGGTAGGTACCACACACTCGCCAAAGGGAAACAATTTCTACCTGAACGGTGGAGGCAGGCATCATATGTTAAACCAGGGGTTCCAAATATCTAAGATGAAATAAAAAAGTATTAGAATTTCCTGAAGGGGTCATAAGCATAAAACAGCGATTAGAGTTTATAGTTAAAATTAATTATGAATATAAGAGAACTGTAGCTATCTGCAAGTCGTTTCCTCCTACAAACAACTACACAAGATTCTATCACGTACAGGAGAGATAAGATCCGATTAGATTACGTTGTAACCAATAAGATAAGGCAGATACATTTATAATACATAAGATTCTTAGTTCTGATAATAAATCACTTCTATTCCTACCATCGTACCTAGTTTGACTACAATCCTATGAACCTACCCTTAGGTTCAGGAAGTAGCTATCCTGACAATAAATACGTACTTCAAAAGTGAAACTGGCAAAGTTATACTGAGGGACAATGATTTCTGCTTGGAGATGATTTTGTCAAATCCAACGCTGAGGTAGCTCGAGCTTTCGAAACATTCTTCACCAATGTACCACTCACAACAGAGCGTCTAAATTAATCTCTATATGAAGCAGAGGCTTTGTTAAAAAACAGCACTAGCATTAGTAATGTAGATTTAAAATTTCATCATGTATATCCCCAAGATATTATCAAAATGTTTAGTTGTGGGGTATATCAGTTAAAGTCATTGGTTCAGTAATTCTACTTATAGCCCCACACTTAGATATTCAATAAATGTATTAACGACGGAGCTTTTCCAGACCTTATGAAACACAGGAAACTGATACCTCTGTTCAAGTCGGGAGGCAAGGGTGATCCTTCAAATTTCAGACCAATATCTGTTCTTCCATCACTAATTAAAATGTTTGAAAAGATTATACTCAATCAAATGCTCTCTCAGTTCAACCCTACAAAACAACTCCACGCCAAACAATACGGTTTCAATAGGGGTAATCAACTACGGATGCAGGATTACCCTTATATCCTGCATTTAAATAAATTTATTATGCATGGGAGGCCGCACAGGATGCTATTTCGGTATTTTTTGCAATCTGTCAAAGGCATTTGATTGTGTATATCATGATACGCTGCTAATAAAATGAAATCATTACGGAAATAAAGCGTTGGATTTACTAAGATCATACCTAAGCAATATAATTCAAAAGACAAAAGTCAACGGCGTCAAATCTGATGGATCGGGAGTAAAAATTGGCGTGCCACATGGTTACATTAGCTCTTTCTTATTCCTAGTATATATTAACGATGTGCCTTTCAAGGTGGAGAAATTGATTGATATAGTGTTGTTTGCTGATGATACTTCACTGGTCTTCAAATTTGAAGACAAAAAGAAGATTTCGATGATGTTAATGCAGTATTGCCTTTAACCTTGAATTCATTCACGGTTAAAATTTTCTTGCTAACTTCTCGTAAAACCAAGCGTATCAAATTCTCACTTCCAAATGCCAGGCAAATTGAGACCAGTTCAGTGTTAGACAACTGCACGTTAGAATTAGTAAATGACACGAAATGGAATAATCATTGATAGCAATTTGCAGTGATATCCACATAGATAAAATAGCTGGTAAATTAAGTTATGCGGCTTATGCTGATGGGAACATCAGACAAAACACGGATGTGGCTACATCTAGGCTAGTATATTGTAGTTACTTTCATAGTGTCATGTCCTATGGTATCTTGTTGTGGGGGAAAGCAGCGGATATTTAAACTATTTTTATTTTAAAGACAAGAGTTATTCGAGAAATTTATAATTTAAAAAGTACAGACTCCTTAAGAGAGCTTTTTAATGAAATTGCCACTCTAACTGTAGCTAGTCAATTTATTTTCGAAAATATAAGGTATGTACGCAAGAACCTTACAACATTTTCCCAACTTAGCAATAGCTGTAATGTCAACCTAAGAAATAATCACAGACTAGTGTCTCCCTATTTTATACTCGAGAAGGTTAGCAAATCTTTCATTGGCATTCTCTACTACAATTAGATACCTCTAGAGATTTTGAAATTGCCTTTTGAGCAATTTAAAAAGCATGTCAGTGATTTTAAAAAGGTACATTACAATGTTCCAGACTACTTAAATGATTGGACTGTATGGGGTTAATCTAGCTCAACTCTAAATCTAGCTCAAATCTAGCAGTCCTTGGGTTAATAATTTTGTAATTATATATTCCTGCTTATTCTATATAGTAATTATTATTGTAGTATTTGTATTAGTTAAGCACAAGCAATTTTTAAAAGAGGTCTAAAAATCAATGTGTGGTTATTTCTACGCCCTGCTTCTTCCACAGTGGGCCAATATAGAGAAGCGAAAATATCTTTTGATAAGTATATGTAAATATCTACAGTAATAAAGACATTTGATTTGATTTTACAAATTTACGCGCGTTTAATTCCATCCCTAGTTCAAGGGGTTGAAAGTTCCAAGTTTTAGAATTTTTTGTTGTTTCTGTACTAATACAAGCTTACATACCAAATTTCAACTTTATATGACTTGAGGAAGGAACATACACCTGTATGGCTAATACTTTTGGCCAAGGCTGTTGATTAGATATGGTGAGCGCGAATGATTTTAAAATGAGCCCGCCATTTTGCCAATTTATTTTTCAGTTTACATATTTTTTACTTCCCCGTATGCATAGTAATGCATAGTAAAACTGTATGATATACGCGCGGAAGATGAATTTCGACTCGTGTCGACTGTGTTACTCGAAAGTGTTACTCGTCAGAAATCACCTACTTTCAGCACTAGCATGTTCTTTAAATTTTAATCCAAAGATTACACTAAGTCTGATTTACAATAAGAAAAACTAGTCATGCTTGCTAAAAGGTTTCCGATCAAATACTAAAATCAGAAAGTTGCAGGAATTGAAGCAGGGTATGTAGCAGAAAGTCAATATTACCTAGTAACTAAAAGAAATTTGCCATTAAAATAGCGATATTATTTATTACTATAGGTATATTGCAGCGCAGCGCACTGGAAAAATGAATGTTCGAGATTCTTGCTATGAGTATTAGCTTACCGGTCCGTGACACCGGGTGCATCCAGGGGATAATGGACTGCTACACGGTCGGTGATAAGCTCCTTACAGCACATACTTTTGTGGAATCATCCGATTTAATCCCACAAACGGACAAATGCAGTCAAATTACGAATTCGCCGACCAATGGATTGGTTGTGCAATAAAACAAATGAGGTTTTCATGAACACTTTCAAAGAGATTAGTTGGGTAATACTATTTGTGTGTTTCTATCAGGTTGAAATGCAATTGATCACGTTGTGTGACAATAGTGATAAACTGATTCAACGAAAAGAAGAGGCAAAAAATCACAAAACATATTTGTAAAATCTTCAATAATAAATAACTTTGACTTTGGATCAACGCTTTTTCCCCCGTGATCAGCATAAGTATTGTTAAAATTTAAATTATTGAACATTACAAAAACCGTCCAAAAATACGAAAAGCTCTTTACCTTAACTTTTAAGACCTATAACAGTTTTTCGGACCCAAAGGAGTTATTCTTCACTCGTTAATTGGGACATAACAAAAGTATAACAATAAGCTATTCGAACCAAAGTTTAACTTATATTCCAATTATGTTTGGGGCAAGGCATTTTTATCTTTACCTTCCCAGTGGATGGGACAACAAGATTGTAAAAGTACGAATTCAGCAAATGCCTACTACAAAAAAAATTGGACAACTTGATTTTCTATTTAGAAACGGATTTGTGTCAATAGAGGTCTTTCATGTGCTTTGTATCCGCAGATTTGCAATTTTCCCGCGGTTTCGCACCAACGGATTTGGCGAATTCCTGTATAGTAGGTACTTGAAATAGTCCAGTTTTGTGTACAAAGTAGGAACTAACCTATGAATAGCCTTCACTAACCTAATTAAGATTATTTGCGATTTTGTTAAGGATTAGCTGTTCGATATTTATTTTGTGTGGGATAGATAATCGCGTAGACCCGGAATTCACACAATACAAAACAAGGTTGCTGACACGATGCGAATAACTCGAGAAGGTAGCAACTTTAAACGAGAATTTGCGGACTAATAAAATTTGTTACATTGTGCTTAGTTATTATTTATTTCCGCAGTGTATTTCAAGTTTGTTTTACGAGTGCCCCGGACAAATGCCGCGGTATAAACGTGACGGCAGCCGTGAGTGGATGTCATCTAACTTTCTCCATAAACAAGCCCTCATGATTGGACCTCGCTGTGAAATGAAATTCCCTCTGGAAATGGATTATTACAGGAACCTTTTTGCAAACGACTCGTGTATGAAATAGCTTTATACTCCGCTTCAAATAGGGAATGTGATTTGGTCACTCAATTTTAGGGGTCTGGGGAATGGAAGAAGTCTTGGAATTATGGGTCACGCTACTTTATTCGGAAGAGTTTATGGTCCCGCCGAGTTGTCTTCGACCATAATTATATTAGGTTTAATACATATTTATCAACTTGCAGCAAGACTGAGAAAAAGGAAAAAAGTGTTGTAGATGGAGTCTCGCACAGAAGAACAGCTTTCAGCTGTGACTCCAGAGTCTGGTCATTTTGTCCAGTCTATGAGCCCGGTAAACAATCCCGAAATATAAAATGACGAAGATATGTTTTTATACTGCCTATGCCTAGGACAACTGTAATTTTCAGGTTATAATCACAGTGCAAAGAAAAAAAACAAGAAATAATTTCTTAGATTACAGAGTAGATAGAATGTATCCAGCCAGCTCAAGGTTTTTTTTTTTTCACATTCGTCGATCAATGGAATTGGACAGGCAAACGTCTTTCGACCATATAGCCTCACTAGGTCTCTTTGAAACAATTTTAGTTATGCCATAAGAAGGTCCGTTAATTTTAACTGACTTGAAAATGGAGTTTCTACCGAACTGCAAAATATTGACTTAAACCTTGGCAGGCGAGAATATAAATGATGGCAATATTTGGTTTGTCTATTAAAACATTCAGTAGTGCGCTAATATGTCGCATAAGTTGCCATTATTTTTTTCCAGCATTTCCTGCCAAGTTATTATTATTTAAGTTATTATTTCCAGACAAGTATACAAACATGGGTATATGTATGTACGTAACATGGCACCTGCGAGGCATTTGTTTCCGCGACGCAACAGTAGGAAAGTGATGGACGCAATGACGTCATCAGAGCGTGTAGATATACTAAGTTATACCTTGCACCACGAATTAAGAGCGCTGGGCGACATTGGCGGGAATTACTGAGCATATGTACAGGTATTGAAAAGTGACTACTGCGCATTCAAGGCTCATAACGTGTGGTGCGACGTATAGCTGTACCTATGATACCTTTTTGTTTGTTTGCGTCTTTTTCTAACATTGTTTCGGATTGTGACCATTTTACGGGTTACGTACCTCAGAAGAAAATAAACGGTCAAGTGCGAGTCAGACTCGCGCACGAAGGGTTCCGTACAACCACACAATGTTATTAGACCACGGGTATTTAAATCCTCTGATTTTCTACCTGATTGCGTTCCCCCTATTAAAAAATATTTGTCATTAATTTTTTCTGTAATATTTAACTAAAGACCTATACTGCGTATATTTTTTTTAATTATTGGATCAGCAGTTTAGGGAATAGGGGGCGGGCGGGGGTCTATTTTGGCTTATTTCTTAAATTATTCTTAGCTAAGTATTTCAGAGTTATGAAAGAGTAATATTTAAGATCCTTGCAACAAACCCTTTCATTGGACATGTCACACGATACAGTTGAACTTTTTTTTATTTGGCCCTAAATTGTAGGGGGGCCACAATTTAAACCATACAGTTTTTTATATGATTCCTGTGAAGTTTGGGTAAAGAGATACCTTGTTGATTTTTTCATATTTTTGGGATCAATAACTTCGGAGATGAGGGGGGGGGGGGGTTAGTTTTTTTGGCTGATTACTTAAATAATTTTTTAACTTAGTATTTCAGAGCTGTAAAAAATATATTTGAGATCTTCGCAACAAGCTTTTTCATTAGACTAGACATGTCACAAAGTTATGAAACTTTTTTTTTTATTCTGTATAACCCCACAAAAGTGCCCCCTATGAATTTATGTGAATACATAAGTATGCCAAATTTGACTCAATCGGTTAAGAATTCGGTCATTTTACTTTTACACACCTGGGACGGACGCACAAGTGATCCTATAATGGCTCCGTTTTTCGTTTTTAAGGAACGGAACCCTAAAAAGAAACTAATGTAAGATCTCTTCGTTTTCCGTCTTTTTTACAATCTCTCCACATGCTTTGGGCCGGGCGATCCAGGACTGATTTAATCGAGACGTAAAAAGTAAAGTTACTAGTTTGCGGTTTGTAATAAATGTTATTTTTTTTTAAAACTGCTTATTTTTCTTTGTTTAAACTAGTTTTCGTTGAAAGTATGTACCGAGATACAAAGCATATATTTTTTTAGATTTTTCACTTTATTACTTTTAAATGTTAGAGTCTGTCTCTTTAACGATTTACTCTGAGGAAAAATGGTTTCTGAAACGTCTCGTCATTTTTTAAGAACTATATCTATATATCTATAGACAACACATAAGTTTGATGATTTTTTTAAATTTGGATTCAATTCTATGCATGGGGAGCCCCCTTTAAATATTTAAATTTTTCAATTTATGAATAAAAATCGTAGAGTGGTTTACATAATGCATCATACATACCAAGTTTTAACTGTATAGTTCTAATAGTTTCTGCGTAAAAATGCTGTGACCTACGGACTGACGGGTCGACGGACAGACAGACTGGACGAAACTAAGGGTTCCTTGTTTCTCTACGGAACCCTAAAAAAGAACTCATGCAGGTTCACTTCATTGTCAGTCTTTTTTACAATATCTTACACTTTGGGTCGGGCGATCAAGGACTGTTTTAATGGGGACGTGAAAAGTAAAGTTTCTCTGAAAAAAAATTGGTTAAAGAGGTTATATGGACATCATTTTGAACAACTTACTATGACACGAGTTTGACCAGAGCAATTTCCTTCCTTCCTCTGTACGCGCGGTCAGCTGATTTGTATGGCGAAGTTTTATAAAAGTTGCTCTGATCAAATCAGTGTATAGGTCAGTAATCAGGTCATAGTAAAGGTTGTTTAGAATGATGACCCTAATAACCCCCGTATATGAGTACACCTTTACGTAACATAGCGTATTTGGGCAAACAAAATAACTCTTTTCATTAAGTATCATATGGATAAAACCTCCTTCATGTTCAAGGCCCGGCGGCGCAAAAAGGTATGTATAGGATGGATGCTCAGAATATAAGCAAAGAGTTTCGTTCATCTGAGGATGGATGCGAGTTGCGTTTTGCGTATTTGTTGTCAGTGTAACGGGCCAGTTTTTTTTGCCGTGTTTTAAAAAACCTGTGCAATTTTTCACTTGCCGCCACTCCATTGAAACTTTTAGGATACGAGCTAGATTTTTGAGATTCTAGAAATACTATTTGGATTTTTTTGGTGCATATTTTCAGTTTCGTTGATTCTCAATTCTGGTTTGGTTTCTTGGTTTCGTAATTTGGTCTTTAGTTACTCTGGTACTTCGCATTTTCGTTGTTATTTCACTTTTCTTCAGTTCGCTTTCCCGCGGATCATACCAATTCATAAATCTGCTACGTAAATAACGTAGAAAATAATTCAAATAAATTTCATATTTTTTTTTATTTTCTTATTTGGTCTATTCATATTAAATAATCCATTTTTTGAGAAAGTTTATAGTGTTATGCCCTTTTTCTTTGATAAATGCTTTGAGGGCTAAGTATATAACATGTAATTTATTCAAAGAGCGACAAATTCTGATTTCCAATTCTCTGTAATGCATTGGGTACATAAATATTTTATAGTCATTCTGAGTTTACGAATTTGTTAGTTCCTATTTCTGGTTTTGTTTCGTAATTTTGTAGGTTCTCTAATATTCCGCAACTTCCGTCGAAATACCTAATTCCATTTTCGAACAGTGCCCTTTCCGGTATATTATAATGCTAAGTATAAAAATAAAAAGTTTATTTACTTTTTATTACGCATAATAATATACGTAATAAAAAGTAAATAACTTAGGAAATAATTCATAAAGATTTCTATTTGTTTTCTTTATTTTTTAATCTGGTATAGTTATTCATAATAATATGAGTCAAACCTCTCTTTGAGTAGATAAACAATGTTGTGCCCTTTTCAGTGTCAACAGGGCTACAATAGCAAAATACCAACAAAATAATCCCAATGTCAATATGAAAACAACAGCAAAATATCAACAAAATAATCCGAATGACAAAGGTCAACAATAACAAAATATCAACAAAATAATCCGAATGACAAAGGTCAACAATAACAAAATATCAACAAAATAATCCGAATGACAAAGGTCAACAATAACAAAATACCAACAAAATAATCCCAATGTCAATATGAAAACAACAGCAAAATATCAACAAAATAATCCGAATGACAAAGGTCAACAATAACAAAATATCAACAAAATAATCCGAATGACAAAGGTCAACAATAACAAAATATCAACAACAAAGTCAAAGTCAAAGTCAAAGTCAAAGTACTTTATTACTGTAGATATTTACATATACTTAGCAAACGTCATTTTTTACCTCTTCTCTACATTGGACCACTAGAAGCGCGTAAAAACTCCCACAGCTTATTTTTTTTTTTTGTAATTTTTTCTACATAATCCGAATGTCAATAGGGCTACAACAACTAGGTACAAATACTTAAATGAAGGAGAACGCGTTGAAAGATGGAATCTTCAATGGAAGACAAAATTGAATTCTGGCGTATCGTATGATCCCGAAATCGATTACATAAACTAGCTGGTAGCTTTGGCAAGTATGAATCGTAAGTGCATCTTCTATGATGCTTCAAAATGGAAAAAAGGAGCGCCAGGCATGTGCTGCAGTGCCGGTAAAGTTCAAATCCCTTCTTTTGAACAACTACCAGAACCTCTATACAGTTTAATAATGGATTTGCATACAGTTCATTCACACTTTATAGACAACATTCAAAATAAAGCGGCTGTTTTCAGATGACTTAATTTGGAGCAAACCAAATTAACCAAGATGGCTTTTTTATGTCAAAATTTCAGGTTCTAGGTCAAGTTTATAATTTGCTAGGGAGTTTATTGCCGGTTACTAATCAGGAACAAACGTTTAAAAATATATATTTCGTCGGTGAAGTTGATAGGGAGGTGTAGTTATGATATAATAATTTGAATGGTGTGAAGAAAGGATTGGCCAAAGAATTACAGGAAATGTTATGCAAACACAATATTGATATAAGAAATCTAAAGTTTGCAATTGGTAGCCCTCCTCCGAATAGCGAATAATTCGGTGTCAATATGAATGCAGACCGGAGACCCATAGATAGTCATAGGGGTAATTTTTATACTCCTACAACATATGAAGTGGCATTAGTAATGGTTGAAGAGCATTAGACCAGCGAGACATTGTCATACAGAGTCATGACAATAGGTTGGAGCGCATAAGCGAGCTTCATAGGGGTTATGACTCCCTGCAGTACCCGCTATTATTTTGTCGTGGCGAAAATGATACCCCGCAACGTGATCATATTCCTAAAAATAATCTTGGATAAATGGTTACAGCAGCTTCGTTTTATCCATTTCTTCTCATGATCAGATTTAATAAATCTACTCATTTATTTTATTTCCAAACTCTTTTAACTAAATTTATAGTAGACATGTATGCCAAAATAGAAAGTGAACAATTGCAGTTCATAATCAATAACTTAATAATAAATACGGGGCCTCCAGGACAGAACTTTAGAGCCCCATCTTCCGTCGTTTCTGCGACAGATGTGTCCTGCCCATTACCATTTAAGTCGCGCTACACGTTTCCCTACATCGGTGACTTTGGTGCTTTGGCGAATGAGTTTGTTCCGTATTATGTTGCGACGGGATACTCCGAGCATCGACCTTTCCAATGCTCTTTGTGTGACTTTCAGTTTGTGCATCATCCCGACAGTGAGAGTCCATGTTTCGCAAGCGTAAGTCATCACCGGGAGAACACACTGATTGTAGACTCTAGTCTTGAGTGTTTGAGGGATCTTAGAATTGAAGACATCTTTAAGCTTTCCGAAGGCTGCCCACGCAAGTTATATTCTTCGGTCGTACTCTCGGGTCGGTGGGTCTCGTCCAAGTTTGATGATCTGCCCTAGGTAGTTATATACTCCTCCACTTGTTCTATCGCTCGGCCGTCAACTGTGATCGGAGATTGAGACATATCGGTCGTGCCCATAACCTTGGTCTTATCCGAATTAATTTTAAGGCCTACTCGGATTGATTCATGGCACACATCATTAAGCATCTTTTCCAGTTCTCCTGGTGTTTCGGCGAGTATAACGATGTCGTCTGCAAAGCGGAGGTGGTTGAGGTGTTCTCCATCCACATTTATGCCCAATCTATCCCAGTCAAGAGTTTTGAAGATATCTTCCAGTGCGTTGGTGAAGAGCTTTGGAGATATGACATATATTGGCTATATCCTTACGTGTTATGTTTTTGTAGTGACTCCATACCTCTTTCATCATGCGATCTCTTCCGCCGTGACCAATTCAAATATGTGCCTCGTGTAATATGTCGAATAACTCGCTATCACATGCGTAGTAAATAATAGTGCTTGTAGTTTCTTTAACAGGAAAAAAAAAGCTTACTTTTCTGGTCAATGGTAAGCACATCGTATCGCCGCAATAACCAATAATCACGAGAAGTCTTTCTAGCTGTTGTTTTTGCCTTGGAAACTTCTTCAATTAACTCTTTATAACGTTCACCTTTAATATAAGCAGTGTTCTTAGCATTTGTTAACGTTCTTAATGACGCTAAAGTACTATAAAATCGCTCTTTCATAAGCGCCATGCGTGATTCGGCACCCATTTTGAACAACAGCGATGTACTAACAGTTTACGGGGCACTAGCGAGATCACCTGATCAGACGAAACAATACCCTCCCCCCGCCCCGCTATCCCCGCGTTTTTTATCCCAATTGATGTCTCAAATGTTATACATTTCCGATTGCTATTTAGGAAATGTATAGAATTCTCAGGAAATGTGTCTAACTTAATTTATTTTACACATTTCCGTGCGATTTTAGGAATTTCATACATTTCCTAGGAATTGTATACAATGACGGATTACATACATTTCCGGTAACAAATACAAATGTAAAAGTAACTATCACGTAAGAGAAAGGAAATGCTCTTTCAATCTTTTCTTAAAAGTGAAAATTGAGGGACTATCTTTAATAGCGTAGGGAGTGCGTCCCACAGTCAGATCGCCCTTAAACTAAACATCAGTATTACACCGAGGAGTAGAAACGTGGGACATCGTGTGGATCTCCGGTTGCTATCCCTGGAGGAAAAAATAATCGAAAAGTTCTCGAAGATGTGGGGTCGCGGGGATTTCGCAAAATGTTGAACAGATAGGAGAGAATGTGCATATCACGACGAAGGCGGATCGGAAGCCACCCGAACTCCTTGCGATACTGTGAGACATGGTCATACTTGCGCAGCCCAAAGAAAAAACGAATCCCGAGGTTTTGAAGTCGTTCTAGTTTGTCCAGTTGTTATTCGTTCGCACTGATCCAGCAAGCATCCGCATAGTCGATTAAAGGTAGTAGTATGGACTGAGCAAGGGTGATTTTAGGCTGCCGCGGTAGGAAGTGGCTCGATCTCCGTGGGGAGTGAAATGACGCAAAGACTCGTCTGTTGACCTCACAAACATTGGGTAATCATTAGTGTAGACGACGACGTACTTCCAGCTATCACACATATTATTACCACTCTCTGTTCAGTTGTTCCTTCCCTAATGTGTGGAAAATAGGTTTAACATTTTACTCAAAACATTAAATCTTCCTCCTCCTCCTTTGAATCCGATGTCATCCGGTATCCATTCTGCCAATCCTTTTCAAAGTCCTAGTACCCGTTGTCCATTTTCAGCTCTCGTCCTACCTATCATCAAACAACTTGCCGGCTCACAATACCGTCACGGCCTTACTGAAAGTCAGCGACGACATTCAACACACCATGAATGAGAAACAACTTACTGTGATAGCATTGCTCGACTTTAGCAACGCTTTAACTTCTCAAAAAACCGAGGGTAGTTGGGACGGGTCATGATTTTGAACCTTATGCCATGGTAATAAATTTTAAAACCCATAACGGAAAAGTGGCGTTTTCTAACGCCGGTGGTATTCACGAGGTTAAACTGTGTCAATTTTGAAATTCTCGTTAAGATGCTGAAGTCCTAGAATGTGTCCTCCGTCTCTGCTAGCTGGTTCAACTTTTACCTGCGAGGTCACTAGCAGCGCATTAAGTCGGAGACGACTTCAACGAAGTGGTGTGACGTCTTTGCGGGAGTCCTCCAGGGTTGTATACTCTCCCTTCTTCTTGTCTTTATCTTCATTAATTCCATCTTAGACGTCCTCTCTTCATAATACCATCTTTTCACCAAAGATCTCGATATATATCGCCATTTCCCGCCCTTTGATATAACACTAGCTGTAGAGGTGTTAAATGCCAATCTCGAGAAGATCAGGGGTAGGACTTCGTCTTATGGTCTCCTTGTTAACGGCAGTAAGTCACATGCTATGATTATTGGTTCCAGGTACTCCCTTGAAACACGTAATCGTAGTCAGCGACTAAATCACTACAGAGCTTACCACATGAGGGATTTGAATTCCTGGAACACCTCTATACCAAAATTAGTCCAAAGAGTGCATGGTACCTAATTCAATACATAACTCTACTCTGCTTCTTAATTATCATAAGATCTCTTACATCTTTACAGATGGTTTAGGCAGCGTCAGTTTCAGAACGGCCGTCTGCTCGTTGTTATCCTTAGGTTATTCATCTTAAAATATTACAAAATTGTTATATACATTAGAATAAACACTGAAGTACATACGACCAAATAAAAATTTTAATAAATTTTATGTGAATCTACACAAAGCTACATCACAAATAAAATAATTATTGAATAACAAAAATAAATTAATAATACAAACAAACCGCTACAAGAATCGCCCGCATATGGCATAACGCTGTTAGGTGCTAAACAGTACACAGAGTCACAGACTAGGTCTTTACTCTTGCGCAAATCGATTGACCAAAATTTGTGTATGCCTCAACGCCTAATGTTGTAGCTTTTACGCAATATAGTTTGGCTTGATCACATAAACATGTAACTTCTATTTCTAGCGTATGGAACCGACGCCGCGAACCAGTTGTTTGCACCAATGCCGCAGGCGAGATTAAATGAGTTGTCGCCGGCCGGCAATTATCATTTAATTTCGCCTGCGATCATAGCGGCTGCATGCCGATATTCGGACCGCGGTTTCTGCGCGTAAACACATGTTCGCCTATTGCTCTGTTGTATTCGATTTCAGCAATGTTTAAAACAAATTTACACCGAATTGATTTAATGTTACTAGTTTCAGTGTAGTTCAAACCGTTTCCCGATACACCAACGCCTTTAGTAATTATAACTAAAAGCAAGATTCAAATTTATTCTAACAATCAGCGCTCGCGGCAGCCATGTCGCAAGTCACGCGAAAATTTAATTTAAAAATATGAAGGGAAGCCCTGTCTCGGCCTCTGCCGAGAATCTTAAGATTTCAGATTCTGTTGCCGAGGCACGAAAAATGGCCGAGAAAAGCTGACACCGAGACCGAGACCAAGATCTTGGTCGGATCTTACTCAACAGTGCTACGGGATGAGACGCTATGCCACGCATTGCGCTACGCTACGACCAACAATTGCTATGCACTTGATCCGCTACGATTCATTTACGTTTCAGTTACACCAATAGACTATAGCAATAAAAATACAATAGTGTTCATCCACCTACATAATGATTTCACGCTAACTTTAATGCAAGTGAAATAAAAGACGGTTATTGTTCATGGACCCCACGTGACTCAGACTGGCGGGGGGAGTCGTGTCAAAATTAATTTAACCGCGGAATGCACGTTCAACGTTATCATTAACGAACTAAACACCTTTGTGCAAGACAAATACAATGTGATGTCATAATGCAAACATGGCCTTCAACACAGCAGACAGGGGGTCCATAGGCTTACCGTTTACACCATCTGCAACTACGTCTGCTTCAGCATTGGACGGGACTATCTACCTCCCACCTACAATACCAGCACCACTCGCGCCGAAAGTACCAACTTCGTCGCCAACACCGCCCTCGCCGATAATACAAGCCACACAAGCATCGACGCTACCGCCAACGACGCCGCAGACGGGCAGATGAGTCGAGCGGTGGACTCATCTGCCTGTCCGCCATCCTCACCCAGTTATGCATATGTAACCGGTCTAAAACCAATAAATTTATAGTTGTCACAAGAAAAAAGGGTAAACATACTATCACAATTATATGAGGTTCCGTACTTGGTAAGGTTACCAAAATAAAAGCTGCTGCACAGTCTTTTAGAGTGTTTACATCAGGATTCACCAAGAACAAACTTTGTGAAGACATAATGGAACATGCAAAGCAATCCGCCGGTAATATTGCTGAAATCGAACGCAAGGGTTTCAATTGTAACGCTTTTGCTATCAACATCAGGAAAGACATAATCATTACGCTCTTGGCCTCCAAACTGTGACCCCTGGGATAGCCATCGCCAAATACAACTATCATGCTTATAACGCTCGTGTTAAGCGCACCATTAAGCCTATGGAACAACCATAATGGAAGATCTGACTAAAGTGAGCCTAAATTTTAAATCTCTTCGAGGAAACATAAAGTTCGCGATCGATCTTTGCAATACAAATGACATCATTATTTTAGGAGAAACCTGGCTGCTACCAAGCAATTTGCATATTCTGGGCAACAATAACCCTGACTTCCTGGTTGTGGGAATATCAGCTGTCGACACTGGCTGCTATATATGTGGGAAGACCGTACGGAGGAGCAGTCATACTCTACAAGAAGTCTCATAAGGTCAGCGCTAATGTACAGATAAACAGTCCAAGTCTAGTAGCGGTTGAACTCTCACCTACCAACAATGATTCATTGCTGGTTGTGTGCCTGTATTTACCTACTTGCAAACTAGAAAACTTTGAAGAGTATGCAGAATGCCTGGGAAAAATACACAGTATCTAAGTAAATAGCAAATGTAACTCCTGCTTGGTCTTATGAGATTTCAATGCCGACCCGTACACAGTTTGGGCGTGAACTGTCAACTTTCAGCACTGAATACCGCTCCGAAATAACCTATCAGAACTTGCTACCAGCGATTCCTACACTTATGTAAGCGACGCACATGGCACCATGTCATAGCGCGACCACTGCCCACCCACAGAAACCATAAGAAAAATGGTATAACTAAAATAACCATAGACTACAGCATCTCGTGGACAGACCATCGACCTTTAAATATTCATCTCAAGACAAAACTTAATAACCCTGCAAAACGTAGATGGAACAAATCAGCATGGAAATCCCGCTCAATATTGCAAACTAAGCGCAAACCAGTCTCATAGAACAACGAATGAAAATGACAGAATGTTTCTGGGGTGCATATAGATAACATGTCAGATTTACTTATAACTTATACAATTCAGCAATCAGCACAGCGAGCTTTTGTCCAAGCCATACGCCGCCTCGCGTAACGCATTACTTCTATACTCTGCTAGCTGGTACGACTTATTCTTGTTCAGTACCAAGGCCAAAAATCTAGAATTTATGTTTGATAATAAGCTGTCTTGGTCAGTGCTTGTCAGCGAGGTTAGTAGGCGAGTCTTTGCCACTTTCCACTCCCTCAGGCCTATTCAAATCTCTCTGCCCCATCAGACAATAATCACTTTTGTATCTTCATCTTTCCCTGATCGATTTCGCTGATTAGATGCTGTATGCTGGGCGATTGCGAACGAATAGATAAACTTAATAAACTCGCAAAACCTCGGGATTTGGTTTGTTTTCGGTTTGACCACGTCTCGGAATATCGCAAGGATTTGAAATGGCTCCCGATTGGCCTTTGCCAATTCAATATTTTATATAATCTTCGCTGTCCTGGCTTCTTAAGAGATCGATGCATTTTTCTGTAATCGGATAGGCCACAGAGATCGCACAATCGTTCACTACTTATAACTCTGCAAAATAACACTGCCACTTTGTGCGGGACGTCTATTAATAGGTTAAGAAAGATGTATATAGTAGAGTTATAGATATAGTTTATGTTATAAGTTTAGAATGAGCGTAGCATAAGTAATAAATAATATTCTCGTCATAGTATAAGATGCATAGAGTTAGTTTTAATAGAATTTCATTGTTGTTTTTATAAGTAATTGTTAATTTCATGTAAAATAGCGTTAAGTACGATGGAAGAAAGAGATAGCATAATAAATAAAGCTATTCGGTCCGTTCGAGAGTGACTTGCCACACCCCCAGTCACCGCGAGCGCCCGCCAACATATAAATATAGCGACAGGCGGGGCTCAAGGCATTCCCACGACACACACACACACGATTCGTCGTCCGCCGCTTGCCCGAAGCACCCGTGCATCGGTCGCTGTCTCGAATCGTGCGTCCCTCTCGCGCTCACGCGCGCGTCCCTCTCGCCATCGTGACCAATGAAAAGTGGAAAAACAACATTCCAATCAAAACAAAACCAAGTGCCGGATTGCAGTGAGTGAGTGTACCGCTGGAGGTTGGATTTCGCCTGAGGTGGGTTACGTGTACTACACAGTAGGCACACAACACACGCAGGCACACACGCCTCCCTGCTCTTGGCAGGGAGGGAGATCGTCCCCTCCTCCGGTGACAGACATTTATTGTGCCCCCCACCTTTTAGTGCAGATTAAGATGGAGCAGGAGATTCATGAACTCCGGCTCCGTAACCAGGCGCTGTCCCAAGAGCTCAGCCAGCTCCATGCCGAGAGAGAGTCGTGGACTAACTCTCAAGGTTTGTTCTCGCAACAAACCTTGTTTGAGCGGTCGCCGGCCTCTCCGCCTGAGAGCGGGCTGACTCATAGCCATCAAGACCCCGTCATTATTCCGCTTGAGCAGACTCTACTGACCAGCCGCCCGGTAAATACCCCCGATTCCAACGAAGTCGCAATGGATCAGGTATACTCTGACCCATGAAACTCTTTTGATGGTATCACCGAGGAAGGATATGCTTCCGCCTCGGATGAAGACAACTTCAACCCCGCTAGGCCACGCAGGAAATGTGCCTCTAAGAGGCCTCCTACTCCAACCATTGGTCCGGAAAACTCCCTCGCCAAGGTCGGTCGTCCGTCCAAGGCCACCCTTACTCCCTCCGCCGTAGCCAAACCCTTGCCAGCGCCTTCTGTATCTGTCCCGGCTACAGTCCCGGGCACGAGCAAAGCGCTGCCACCCAAGATCTGTATAAAGAACAAAGAGATGTGGTTGAAGATTGATGGAGCGCTCAAAGAGCGCAAAATCAACTTTGTTAGGGCAACTAACATCACTCATGGGATCCTAGTCCAATTGCAGACCTCAGACGACCACCGTGCTCTGACTAAGTTCCTGACCGCTTCAAATATTGAGTACCACCATTGGACTCTACCGGAGGATAGAAGACTTCGGGTGGTTGTCAGGGGTCTTCCAAAGGAGATTGAGAGCGAACAGATCATGGATGACTTGAAGGCGAAAAACATTCCTGTACACGAAGTGCACAGGATGTACAATGGTCGCTCCAAGTTACCGTACGACCTGGTGCTGGTTGTGGTCGATCTATCACCACAGGGGAAGCAGATCTTCCAGGTTATGGAGATCTGCCATATTTCAGGTCTGAAAGTCGAAAACCCGCATAAGAAAAATAAGCCGCTTCAGTGTTTCAACTGTCAGTTGTTTGGCCACTCGGCCAAAAACTGCCATAGGAAAGGCCGCTGTGTTAAGTGCCTGGAGGACCACGCTCCGGGGGCTTGCACACGCCCAACCGACCCCAAGGAGTCTGACGGCCCACCTGGGTGCGTCAACGGTGGTGTGCTTGGTCACACCGCAGCCTACGGAGGTTGTCCGGCCCGACCTAAGCCACGCCTATCAGTACGGGCGAAAGCCCAAGCCCCAGCCCCAACTAATGTAGGCCAGGCTCATCCTCGCCCAAGCCATAATGCCTGGGCTAAGCCACTTAGTTGGGTTCAGGGTTCAGCGTTAAATCACACCAGCTTCCCCCCTCTTCCCCCTTCTAGGCAGTACCCATCTACTCCCAATTCTTCCGCTGTGGCTAACAAGCCAAGCAAAATTCAAACAGCTCCAGCTGATTTATCAACTAGACCCATGCCCCCCAACTCAACAAGACCCCCTCCACCGACAGAAACTAGGGACTATTTAACAGACCTACTGACCATCTTGGACAGAATAGACCCTGATGAAATTGATGAGTTTTTACTCAAAATTGATACTGCAGCACTAAAGCAGGACCCTGCTGCTGCCTTGCGAGCCTGTCAAGCTCACGGATCATTGATTTCGGCGATCAAAGGCGTTCTCAGGAACCGTAATGTCTATTCTCCGTAATGGATACCACACCCGGTAGGATTAAACCTAGTGCATTGAGATTGGCCTTTTTTAACGCTGATGGCTTGAAGAGACAAAGTGACTTAGTATCCGCCTTCCTATCAGACCACCAAATTGACATTCTCCTTGTACAGGAGATTTTCCTTAAACCCCAGCACAGAAACCCCAACATTTCTAATTATAAATTGATTAGAAATAATCGCACTAATGGAAGTCGTGGGGGCACGGCAATCTATTATCGGAGAAGCCTGCACGTCTCCCCGTGTGACTGTCTACCGCTTCAAAACATAGAAGCCTCAGTTTGCCGAATAGCAATGAGGGGTCATCAAACTATTACTATCGCCTCATGCTACCAAAGACAGGGCTCAAAAGACAGTCTTAGGCAACTCGAGGAGTCTGACATCTCGTTCCTTCTTAGTTTGGGTGATTCCGTCATCATTGCGGGTGACCTCAATAGCAAACATGTCGATTGGAACTGTAGAGTGACAAACTCAAACGGTCCTCTCTTAAAGAAAGCCACCGAGAAACTTGCTATTGAACTACTAGCCCCAATGACTCCTACGCACTTTCCTAAGAACAACTAGGACTCGGAAGGTGACATCCTCGATATTATGCTTCTTAAAAACATTCTTCTCCCAATAAGAGGGATAGAAGTATTCCATGAACTGATATCCGACCATCGCCCCGTGATATCTATACTTGGTGATATTGAACCCCGCCCGCCCGCCATAAAATCAACCATAGACTGGACTTTGCTCCACAACACATTTAAGAGTAACTCCCCCTCCGAAGAATTAGAAAGAATCCCGCAAGTTTTCGATTCTCAATCTGATGTTAACATAGCTATAGAGTCGCTGACTTCTCACATGTAGAAGTCAATTCAAGCCTGTACTAAGCCGGTAAACTCATCTGGTGATAGTAGGTGGAGATTACCTGAGGATATACGCGACCTCATCCGTGAGATGCGCGCTGCCACCAGAGCCTATGACAACTTCCCGAGCACTGACAACAAAATCGCAATGCGTCGTTCCCAGCTATTAGTTAAAACTGCCATCAAAGATCACAAATCCCAGAGATGGGATCAACTTCTGGTAGAGCTCACCCCAGATCATCAGGCTTACTGGAGGTTAGCGCGCACTCTCAAATCGGACGCGGTCGTGGATATCCCAGCCCTCTCCAGACCCGACAAATCACTGGCTTTCGAGGATGCTGACAAGGCTGAGTGTCTGGCTGACAGCTTAGAGAGTCAATGTTCATTGTCTAATGAACCTTTTGACCAATCCCACGTAGACCTGGTGGACTCTGAAGTAGTCAGACGCTCATCACTTCCCCCTCAAGATACTATCGAGCTAGTTAACATCAATGAGGTCAATCTTATTATCAAGGAGCTTCACTCCAATAAGCCCCTGGCTCTGACGGAATTGCTAACCGGGTTCTTAAGAACCTCTCCTACCCCCTTCTAGTCCTATTGGTGACCATTTTAATTCCGCCATTGCCACCTGTATGTTCCCGGATGCATGGAAGGAAGCTGATGTGATTGGGATTCATAAACCGGGTAAAGATAGATCGATACCAACCAGTTACCGCCCTACCAGTCTCCTTAAATCCTTTGGTAAGATCTATGAGAGGGTGTTAAACAGACGACTGAAGGCGATAGCCTTCGGTAGAGGCCTCGTTCCAGACGAGAAGTTCGGATTTAGGAACGGTCATTCCTGTGTCCATCTAGTACACAGAATCACCGAATTTATTTTGGACGGTTTCAACCAAAAGAAGCCGAAAGAAACGGGTGCCTTATTTTTCGATGGGCTAAAGCGTTTGACAAGGTTTGGCACAACGGCCAAGCTGTACAACTTGAATTTCCCTGACAGACTAGTTCTTATTATCAGAGACTTTCTCTCTAATAGGAACTTTAGGTATAGAGTGGAAGGCACTCACTCTAGACCTCATCCAATTAAGGCGGGAGTCCCACAAAGTTCTGTGCTCTCGCCTCTCCTATTTTCACTCTTCACTAGTGACGGATGTCACCGCCCTACCAGTCTCCTTTAATCCTTTGGTAAGATCTATGAGAGGGTGTTAAACAGACGACTGAAGGCGATAGCCTTCGGTAGAGGCCTCGTTCCAGACGAGAAGTTCGGATTTAGGAACGGTCATTCCTGTGTCCATCTAGTACACAGAATCACCGAATTTATTTTGGACGGTTTCAACCAAAAGAAGCCGACAGAAACGGGTGCCTTATTTTTCGATGGGCTAAAGCGTTTGACAAGGTTTGGCACAACGGCCAAGCTGTACAACTTGAATTTCCCTGACAGACTAGTTCTTATTATCAGAGACTTTCTCTCTAATAGGAACTTTAGGTATAGAGTGGAAGGCACTCACTCTAGACCTCATCCAATTAAGGCGGGAGTCCCACAAAGTTCTGTGCTCTCGCCTCTCCTATTTTCACTCTTCACTAGTGACGGATGTCACCGCCCTACCAGTCTCCTTTAATCCTTTGGTAAGATCTATGAGAGGGTGTTAAACAGACGACTGAAGGCGATAGCCTTCGGTAGAGGCCTCGTTCCAGACGAGAAGTTCGGATTTAGGAACGGTCATTCCTGTGTCCATCTAGTACACAGAATCACCGAATTTATTTTGGACGGTTTCAACCAAAAGAAGCCGAAAGAAACGGGTGCCTTATTTTTCGATGGGCTAAAGCGTTTGACAAGGTTTGGCACAACGGCCAAGCTGTACAACTTGAATTTCCCTGACAGACTAGTTCTTATTATCAGAGACTTTCTCTCTAATAGGAACTTTAGGTATAGAGTGGAAGGCACTCACTCTAGACCTCATCCAATTAAGGCGGGAGTCCCACAAAGTTCTGTGCTCTCGCCTCTCCTATTTTCACTCTTCACTAGTGACGGATGTCACCGCCCTACCAGTCTCCTTTAATCCTTTGGTAAGATCTATGAGAGGGTGTTAAACAGACGACTGAAGGCGATAGCCTTCGGTAGAGGCCTCGTTCCAGACGAGAAGTTCGGATTTAGGAACGGTCATTCCTGTGTCCATCTAGTACACAGAATCACCGAATTTATTTTGGACGGTTTCAACCAAAAGAAGCCGAAAGAAACGGGTGCCTTATTTTTCGATGGGCTAAAGCGTTTGACAAGGTTTGGCACAACGGCCAAGCTGTACAACTTGAATTTCCCTGACAGACTAGTTCTTATTATCAGAGACTTTCTCTCTAATAGGAACTTTAGGTATAGAGTGGAAGGCACTCACTCTAGACCTCATCCAATTAAGGAGGGAGTCCCACAAAGTTCTGTGCTCTCGCCTCTCCTATTTTCACTCTTCACTAGTGACATCCCCAAACATCACAACGTACAGCTTGCCCTCTTCGCCGATGACACTGCTCTCTATTGCTCTGGTAGGAATAGAGGAATAGTCATCAAAAGGCTCCAAATTGCCGCCACTCTCTTGGGCGATTGGTTCAAGAAGTGGCGGATTGAACTCAACCCGGAAAAAAGCCAGGCTATATTCTTCTCCCGCTTCACACCACTCAGTGAGTGGTCTCGTTTACCACAAATCTCCCTGTTTGGTCGTGCTATTCCATGGACTCGCCAAGTGAAATACCTTGGAGTGACACTGGATAGCCGTCTCACCTTCGGACCGCACATAAGAATTGTGAGGAATAAAGCCAAATTCGTTTTAAGCCGGCTTAACCCGCTTATTCAATCCAAGAGCAAACTCTCCTTACGCAATAAGCTAAGATTGTACTTAGCTTGCGTCCGTCCTATTTTTACATATGCTAGTGTGGTGTTTGCGCACGTGGCCAAAACCCACCTAGATACTCTCCAAATCCTCCAAAATAAATTTCTTCGTCGAGCCACGGGTGCCCCGTGGTTTGTGCGAAATTATGATCTCCACAAAGACCTGAAAGTGCCTACCATCCGCGACTTCATTAAGAAAGCTTTTACTCGATACTTCGATAGAGCTCTTCACCACTCCGATCCCCTTATTCGCTTTGCGGCTGACTACGCCGCATCTCCCGAGGTCACCCAACCGAGACGTCGTCCCCGCAACATTCTCTCAGACCCTGTAGATGCCATTACGGCGCAATTAAATTTACAAGTACCCCCGGACACAGACAACCCCGACCCGACTCTACCCACCCGTCCATTATACATCCACCGCCCGCGCACGCGCAGGCGGAGGCGGCAACTTAGACCACCCACACCAGACACTGCTCAAGCCGCAGACACTCCACATGACGCCGTACACTCTACGCCGGCACAAGACACATAGAGACGCAGCGACACACCTTAGTTGTGCCCGGCTGCCAAGTTCACTTCATTCACCACAACCCTCCCAGGTTGGGTCTCTCCCCCAGTAGGGCACGCACTCACTTGTAAATAAACTATTTGAGGCGGGGACTACCTGTCCCGCCCACTCCCAAGGCAAAGTTTTGAAGGACAAACAGTCTGAAAACAACAAAGTTCAAGGCAAAAAAAAAAATCAAGGCATTCCGATTACAACCTCCGAAGAGGAAGAAACTCTCAGAGGCAAGACACTCTCGACGGCCACGATTCCACAGTGCAGCAGCCTTTTCATTCTTCCAACCCCAGCAACAGCAGTACCCACAGTCCCGTACACACTTATTTATATGGGTTCAGACTACGAAATATCATTCGCTAGAACAAACTCCCCAGCGCCATCAGAGACAGTCCATCCCTTAATTATTATTTTTTCGTTTCAAACAACCCTATCTTCTTCTTACATGCTAAGTATTAATATATACATAGTCAGGTCATAAGTTCTGTCACATGTGCAATATGAAATAATTTAGACATGTTTATTATTTATGTAAACATTTATATAGCAAAATGAACTTAATAAAACATAGATTCTTATGGTAATAAAGTTTATTCAAAATGACCCCCGCGATTTTGAATACAGGCCTTTATTCTGCGCGGCCAGTCGTCTATCGCAGCACGAACGAGGTCCATGACAATATCGGCGGCTGCCTTAATCAAGGATGCCTTGAGTGACTCCAAATCAGGATGAGGCTTTGAGCAGGCCTTTTCCTCCAAGTGTTGCCATATCTTGTAATCTAACGGACTCAAATCTGGACTGGAGGAGGGCCAGTCTTCGTGCCGGATGAAGTCGATTTCACGCGCCGCCAGCCAGTCTTGTGTGCTTTTCGCTCTATGAGCTGGCGCAGAATCTTGTTGGAATACCCAGTGCCTGTTATTAAACATGGTATGAGAAACAGGTTCCACAAGGTTCTTGAGGACTGTATTTTGATACATAACTGCATTCGTTTTTACGCCTTTCTCACAAAAATGTACCTCAGTTAAGCCCCAATAAGATACTCCCAACCAAACCATGAGCGAGGATGGAAAATGACCTCGTTGGACACGCGGAATACGGTTGCTCGCTTCTTCACTGCTGTGTGCGTACACCTTATCATTTTGTTTGTTGTAGCTCTCTTCCACGGTGAAAATGTTTTCATCCGAAAAAAGAATTTCCCGATGCTTTTTTCCCGCGTACCGCTTCAACAAAGCGCGGCATCTCTTCAGTCTCAGGTCCATTAAACGAGCGTCCAAACGATGTCCTGGTTTTCTTCGATATGCCCTAAGCCCTGAGTTTTATTTAACACCCTTTTCACCGTGGTCCTGCTTAACCCCATCTGAAGGGCCAACAGTTTCTGCTTACGTATGGGATTTCTTTGAATTCGCGCCTTCACAGCTTTTATCACTGCTGGAGTCCTAACAGAGCGAGGGCGACCACTTCTTGACCTGTCATCTACACTAGAGTCTTCATTGTATCGTTTTATGGTACGATAAACGAATCTTTTGGTTATATTCAAATTTTTCAGTAAGTCGAAAATCTAAATTGGCGCGTAACCGCAACGATGCAACGCAATAACTGCGACACGGTCTTCTTTAAGTGTCCACTCCATATTTAAAAATGAGGAAAATTCTAAAACATACACATTTTTATTTTCATGAAAAATTCGAAATTCGAATTCAATAAACTTTTTTGTGGCCAGCGTTCTAATTTCAAAAGTTTTTATTATGTGACAGAACTTATGACCTGACTATGTATGTGTATATCTTATATATTTATATATTTGTGTATATTTTAAATATTTAAATATTATTATTTTAAATATTATTTAGAGATTGGTAAGTAGTTTATTATTTTTATTAACATATTTTATGTTGAGCCCTTAGATCTACCTGTAGTTTTTATCCTGACCATCCAAGATTTTCTGGCAGAAATCTCTCGTTCGAGATAAGCTCACCTTTGAACGTGTTTTTTCCTTTTTCTTGTTTACTGCTTTTGTGCAATAAAGTATATTGAAAGTAATTTTTACATGCTTTAAAACTGCTCATAAGTCAAACTCAAAACCCCATCTGAGGTAAAAATCTTGAAATCAAAACCCGTCGAAAGCGAATCGGAGGCCATTTTAACTCCCTTTGATAATCCGAGAAGTGGTCAAACTTACACAGAACAAAAACAAATCGAATCCCGAAGTTTAGCAGTCACTCCAGTTTGTTAAGTTGCTCTTCATTTGCGCTCGCCCAGCAGAAATCAGCGTAATGGATCAGGGGAAAAAGAAGAGACTGGGTAAGCGTTAAGTTTTTCTGACGTGGGAGTGAAAAGCGGCCAAGATTCGCCTACCAACCTAACTGACAAGCTCTGACCAGGACAACTGTTATGAAACATAACTCTTAGATTTTTGGCAACGAAAATGTCGAAATTAACGCAGTTTATCTTATCACAGTTAATTGATATTGCGTGCTAAATGTCTTCGGTGTCTTTGAGTAAGGCTGTGACGTTATTGTGACTGGCCTAAATCCGGACTGGAATCGATTCAGCAAGTTGTTAGAGGATAGATAGGAGGAGACCTGAGAATGGACAACGGATTCTAGGATTTTGAAGAGGATTGACAGGATGAATATCGGACGAAACTCTTCAAATGGAGGTATTTGATATTTTGGGTAAAAGGATAATTAAAGCTTTTTTCAACATATTACGGAAGGAATAAAAACTGATAATTTTAGAGCAAAAATTGTGATCTCCTAGAGCTTTGGAGGAAATGTCAAACACTGCTTTCTTAACTGCATCAACTACAACAAGACTGAAGTCAAATGGAGTGGAGGTGGAGGTGGACTTCGAGCGTAGGCGACGCAGAGTGGCATCCTTTGCAGCGGAATCAATGACGACAGGGGGGTCTGAGACTTCATGGTTTGATTTCTAATTGTCTGTCTCAGAGATCCTATTTTCAGTAATGGCCTATCTTATACATTCTATTGGTATCCAATATGACAACTAGAATGGCCGAGTCGGCAGTGACCCTGCCTATGAAGCCAAAGGTCCTGGGTTCGAGTCCCGGTGGGGGCAAATATTTGTTTAATGAGAACGAATGTTTGTACCCTAGTCATGGATGTTTATCTATCTTAGTATAATATTTATCTATATAAGTATGTGTATCGTTGTCTAGTACCCAAGATAGAGGGAATCCTAGTTTGGGGCTAGATCAATGTGTGTAAATAGTGTTCAAGGTATTATTATTAATTTATTATTATATATATTATTAATAATTTTATTCGATAAATCTGTTCATATTATTAGGACTATCACTAGGCCACAATCCTACAGATCGTTTGGTATACTTAATGAAAAAACTTACACCAATAGGCTTCGACATACTGATTAAGTTCAGTTAATTTCCACGTTATCATTGAAATATTATTTTTTAAATAAACTTAAAAAACATTTTTTTTTCCTCTCCATATTAGGTTTGCTGGAAGAAATCTTGTGTTAGAGATAAGCTCGCCTTTGTACATGTTCTTTCCTTTATATTTGTTCTGTTTTCACTGTTTTATGCAATAAAGTATTATGAAATAAATATTAACAATTGTATGCAACATTTCATTAGCCAAAACACCGATTTGATATCTCCTTTCGCGCTTTCTGCTAGTTTTTAACGACATGTCAAAAATAGCTTTATCCTAGATTTATTGAGCACAATAAATAACAGTTTAATCTAGGATAACGCTAAAGAGGTATGGACACATAACGTATTTACTGGCTACCCCATTAGGCCATGAAGCAGCATCCTCCAAAACGGTTCAAGTGCGGTGGCTATCGCTCCATATGAGTACACATGGCCAAGTGGCGGTTCGTTAGCGCCACTTGAGACTTGAGTGTCGGTTGCCTCTCGGTGATCTTCGCTTTGATGTCGTGTTTTGTAGAACTACTCGCTTGGGTTAGTGCGCTTCGTATTCTTTGGTAGGTTTGAATTTGTGGAACCGTATTTCTAACAAAGTGATCGAGGCTTATCTTCAATTTCTATAGATCTGAATACTGTTTAGACTCCAGGTTTTATCTACTCTGCAATCGCTGTGAAATCTGTGACTGACGGTAAAGTTAATGGAGGACTTGGAAACCAAAAAACAACACACAATAGAATAGATTGTGTTGTTAATAGTTTATAGTTTATTTATTGCATAAGAAATAGTTACAGAGTTCTACTTAAATAACTTGAATCAATGACAAGTTGCGAAGTTGACTTTTAAGTAGAAGTTGACACGATGAAGTCTGAACTAGTGTTAAAACTGTTTCTCAGACTCCAGCGTCTTCCGACCACCAAAGGCTACGTTTGAGGAGCAGATATTTAATTTACAACTTGTATTGTGCCTATGTGCCGACGACCCGAATGGCCGAGTCGGCAGTGACCCTGCCTACGAAGCCAAGGGTCCTGGGTTCGAGTCCCGGTGGGGGCAAATATTTGTTTGGTGAGAACGGATGTTTGTACCCTAGTCATGGTTGTTTGTCTATCTAAGTATAATATTTATCTGTATAAGTATATCTATATATATATATATATATATATATATATATATATATATATATATATATATATATATATATATAATATAAGTATCGTTGTATATATATATAAGTATCGTTGTCTAGTACCTAAGATACAGGGAATCCTAGTTTGGGACTAGATCAATGTGTGTAAATAGCGTCCAAGGTATTATTATTATTATATTTATTATTATTATTATGTACTAACGGACATACCCAGAGTCGTTTAATGATTCTTTGAGGATTAAGAATAGGATTAATCTTTCATTAAATGACTCTGAGTACGGCGGTAAGAGCAGAAACAAAACTTATAAGATTAACTATAGTTAGGTAATTTAATCACTAGTAGAAGTACCATGTGGGATGGAGGATAGGACAGGGGTAGGGGGAGAGGGGTTTGCACTGAAAATAAATAATAATCAATTAGGGTAAGCATATATAGTAGTTTATGTGACTGCTACATAATGGAGGGCATTAATACTCGATAGTGGGTTTATGAAACGAGCCGAAGGCGAGTTTCATAATAATATCACTCGAGAGTTTTAATGCCTAATTATGTACAGTTACCTAAACTAGTTTATCTACACACATATCATAAGCTCTCTTTGATGTGTTCAGGAACCGCATGTTTGACCGGCATTGTGGCTCTGCAGTTGTTTAGCTTGTTCTGTAGTACCAACTTCACGCAGGCGGGCGTCGGCGTTCGAAATTTGAATGTCAGTACCAACTTCACACACATACTAGGAGCGGCACGCAGGCAGGCGTTTGCGTTCGAAATTTTAATGTCATAATATGTAGAAAAACTACACATTATGGTCATAATGTGTAATTTTTCAGATAAGAAATGTTTTTACCAAGTAGTTTAACATTATGCTGATCGTAACGTGCGGTTTTTGCACGCAGTAAAGAGGGTTTATGATACCTGTGTAGATAAAATAGGTTATAACTGAGTTTTTGATAGGATTTCGGTGTGGTCATAGTCCAGCGTAAGTCCACTTTTTAATCGCTAGTTTACATTGGAGCTGGTTCAGAGGATAGATATTGTTCCATTGATTGACCATATTATAAATTCGGGGACTGGCAACAAGGTAATGCTGCTAATGCTGTTCTGTGTCGGATAGTTTGGCATACCGGAACGACGTATCGTGGAGGTAATGTCGGGGTCGTAAGGCGTCCTCTAATGCCTACGCAAAGTAACTTGCATCATGTAATGTTGTCGCACTGTTAGGACATTTTTGTGTTGACGTGTTATGAAAGAATATCTAAACTTCAATAAACCAAACTTTTGGGTATGAGCACCCAAGTTAAAGTGATCTGTACGGGAGTGGAGTACACTCCCAACCATTCCCACGCCAAATGACGTCACGTCACCCGGATGCACGACCTTGCCCCGGTTTCCAGCCTCCTTCATCTGACCCGCTCCACCGACCACATTTTTTGCATGGAAATGGTGCAGAATAACTTAAATGTATAATATGGAGAAGCTAACCTGAATTTGTGTGACAAGTTTTCGTGAAAAATTTACTTCATTTTTCAGCGGTGAAGTGCTACTGCAGTCGTTAGCTGGCTTTAGCTGAGAGAGTTTTTGAGTCGACAAACAAACATTTGACCTTTGTAGTCTCTCTGCAGTAATTTCGTAGGCCCAGTCGATAAAACTAAAAATAGTTGAGTTGATCAATACTTTTATACTTCCTTTCTAGCTTCTAGTGATGTCGTATTAGAAAACGGTTAGTTTAGCGATGATATGAAAGCACATTAGTTTGCCACTTTTCATTATTGGTTCTACCAATCGGTTTCACACAACGCTGAAGATTATGAGGCGGTTGACGAACACATTAACAAGAGTTGAAATTTACCTAAAAAGTTTCCTTTTTTTGTAGCTTTCGATATATATTTTTTATCACATTAACAATAAATTCGCGTGAATAGGTGTATACCTGCACTTCGAAAAAACCCGGGCAAGTGTGAGTCGGACTCGCGCACCTAGGTTTTCGCACAAATCGCATCTTTTTGTAAGTTAAGGAAGTACAAATTGACGGTTTTCAATAATTATTATTTTACGTAATCTACATATGAAGGTACGGGTCAGGTTTAGGCAGCACTGTAAAACAATGTATAGTCTGAAACCCAAAAACCTGGGCCACCTTACTTAGTCAATCATACATAGAAAACCAGCCAGTTTGAACCGTACGCTGTACTAAAATTATATTGCGATTGTGGTGTAAGGGTATATATGTAACCGTAAGATAGTCAAAATAGTTAGTTGATAAACTAACGTTTTTTTCTAGTTTGTTGGTCAACTATCGACAGATCGTAAACTGTAGCGTACTGATTACTACTTGACGCGTTAGTTGATAAACTAAAAGTTAAAACCGTTAAAGATTAAACTGGTCCAAACTTGCAAACGAAATACCAGGGCACACACTGCGGTAGCTTAGGTGAAGACTAGAGGGGGCGAGCGCAGCGATGCCCCCGAACTTAGTAGGCGAATCACCGACCCGAGGTTCTGGATTCGAGTGTCTCAGAGGCACTACTATCCATATATTATTTTTAGATAGTTAGACAATTAAAATGTTCACAGATGATGTAATTATGCTGCCGCTATAACAACAAATACAAAAAACAGAATAAAATTAATATTTAAGGGGCCAGCCATACAATTATTCTTTCAATACCACTTAGGAAGTTATGAATGCACATGGTAACGTACATGGTGTGTGAAAGTGGCCGCACCAATAACTTTGTAAACAACATTTTGCTATGTAAAATCAAAACTATTCACTCCACACCATCCCTACCATTGTACGATGGTACGGAACCCTTCGTGCGCGAGTTCGACTCGCACTTGACCTTTTTTGACTAGATTTTCTTTATTTATATACATTATACAATTTACTGGTTTTTTAGGCAGATAGAAGAACGTAGCTCGCCGCGGTGCTTTCCTCACATGGCAAAACGTTGCCTGTAAGTATAATATTTTTAGATTTTTTCACTATTTCATACTTTTTTGAGGATGATTACATTTTTTTTCTATTGCATCGACATCGTCGTCGTCGTCTGTAAATGAGAAGGAACGTCCTCTTGGTGACATCGAAATTGCACAACTACTGTGTTATGGTAAGTGAAATAAACCTTGCTAAATATAGTGTACGAAAGGGCGTTCACATGAATTTACTGAATATATCATAACGTAACGTCACACATTTTCCTCCACACCTCAGACAAGTAAGAATAAAAATAAATATCCCCATCGGATGTGGGTATGACTGACACCTCAGACATCTAACACTATTTAAAACATTCAAATCAGTAGCAAAGACTACTCCGGCGATGGCAACGACGACGACGATGACGATGTGATGAGGATGCTGGATCCCAAAGCCACGCGGCGCTTTAAGGACGATAATGAAGAGGCGCCAGCTTCTCTAGTTGTGGCTCCGACCGGGCTCTCGGTTATTATGCCTGAGCCGCTGCCTCAACCAGAGCCAATGCCTCATCCCGAGCTGCAACCCGAGCCCGAGCAACCCGAGCCTCGGGGAAAACATAGACAAATTTAAATTTGAGTGGAGAGAATTCCCGACCTCTCCGATTCCACCTAAACAGAGGAGGGAACCCTTCGCCGAAATTTATTGTGGTCCCCTGGTTCTATGTGTCACCCCATATGCCGCATTTACTGCCTTAAGGAATCACACTATTGTGACGGACATTGCAGTGGAGACTAACCGCTATGCTCAGCAGATGGCAGCAAGGATGCTGGAGGACGGATTGATCTGTCCCTCCAGCAGAATTGCCAAACGGGTAGATCCAATCGTAGATGATCTACGTGTATTTCGCCATAACTCTGGTGGTAGGAGTTGTAACAAAATCACGGCTGGAAGAATATTGGAATAAATACATTGATATGTTCTGCACCCCGGGGTTCACAAACGTGATGAGGTATAACCGCCTCCGACTGCTGAGCACATGTCTCCACTTTCAGGATAATGTAAATTGCAAGCCTGCTGCATTGACTAGATCACAAGCTAAGATTTTTAAATTACGTCCCACTTTGGACCACCTGAATGATAAATTCTCGCAATTATATAAACTATCTCAAAACATTGCACTTGACGAAAGTCTTACAAGAAGGGCTGGTCAGATATGAATCAGTTTATCTAGAATAAAGCTGCTGGCGTAGGGATTAAAACTAACGAGGTCTGTGAATCGAAGACGGGCTACTTGTGGCGCTTTGAGGTCCATGCTGGCCACGATGTCACAGACCAAAATTAAGCAATTCTAGTAACTGGAATCGTGCCTTTGTACTCAGACTTTTGAATGGTCTTGAGGACATAAAGCCATAAAGGAAATACCATTTGGATGAAAAATTTTAACCACTCCCCCGCCCTTGCACGCAAATTGAAATGCCGGGGTTTCGACAGTGTGGGGACGCTTCGGACCAACCGCAACCTTAAGTTCGTTCCGGTCAGTGTGCGCGATTGAAGAAGAACGAAATTCCGATTTATCAGGGATATCCTGGTATGGAGAGATAAAAATCGCGTCGCTCATATCTCCACTTACCACGGATTCCGCTCTGTGAAATGCGGTAAAACACTGAAACCTTCTATAATCCCTGATTTGTGCATGGGAGGGGTTGACAAGAAGGACCAAATGCTTTATTTGTACCCCCTTGAACGCCGCCGTTACAAGGTCTGGTACAAGAAGCTTTTCAGAAGACTCTTGAATGCTAGCAAACTCAACGCATATATACTGCACAAACACTCAGCCGAAACAATTCGTCATCAGAGTTTTCGTAAAACTTTGATAAGACAGTTGATCGAGCTCCACGGACACAAAAACACATCCTCAGATACACTAAACACTCCGGACACGTACCATATCTTGGCTCGCGCGTGTTACTATTATATACTTTTGGTGCCAAAAGTTTGTGATCCCGTTATGAGCCTTCACATGCTTTGAGCCACACATTCAAAGCCTACAACACTAATACTCCACAAAACAAATTCAATAACATTACATACAGTAACACTTCACACACACGCTAGTATTCTAAAGCTCTATCTCTTGTGGATAGGTACAAGAGATAGAGCTTTTCCTATTCTACTCTCTTCTATTACCTATCTAATTTAGCAATTTACCTACCATCCATTTTGATCTCATACATAGATACATACATACATTTATTTTTATTTTTTTTGTTTACTGGTGTGTGTTACCGCATATAATTGTGAGAATTTATCATACAGGGTATATAGTAGTAGTAGTTTAACTTGTCCAATGTTGACAACCTAAATAATGAAACGCAATTATTGTTTTTGGGGCTCGTTGTGCCTCTGCTGCGCCGTATGGGAATAGGTGTAACTCTATGTCTATTATGTTATTTTAACACAATATAAGATAAAAGTGTAAAAAAATAATCCATATCATGTTCACCTCTATGGCACAAAAGGGGATGATTATTTGCAATGTTTATCAGCATGGTACTCTAAATATTTGTGTCAAAGGTCTTGTTTTTTATGTATAAATCCAGTACTTTGGTCTATGTCGTTACTTGTTAATGTATATTTTCTAAGACAACTACCACTTGTCAGCCATGACCTACAATTTATTTACCTACTATTTTTTGAGTGATATTACAGTGCCATTTTAGAACATTGTTTACACTATTTTTATTTATCTTACAAGTTTGAGCATATGGTTAGTGATAGTTCATAGGCTTTAGTTTCTGTAAACCTAAGAATATTGGTCCATATTATGCCAAGTGGGCTTTGAAATAGTCCTAAATTTTATACCTACTTTTGGCTGGCTTCTAAGGGGCCCTATTTTCGTACATATTGAAAAAGTTTTATATTGATAAATAAATGTATGAATACTATCTGTTTTTGAGCTTATTATAGTAATATACAATAAAACGCAAAAATAAAACCAAACTTTGAATATAATAGAATAGAATAGAATAGATCTTTATTTGTAAAACATAGGTGTATATAACAAAGGTCTAATACGTTTAAAGTGTAGGTATCTCTAAGTTTCGCGCAATGGCATACAAATATTATTATTTATTGACTAATACTATATATTACCTATTTAACATGCAGATATTTAATCAATCAGTCAGTAAAAACAGGTGTGGTTGAGGTAGTCAGTGGTGTAAGCTATATGTCGCTGTCGAAGAGATATTCATGTACGGTGTAGTAGGTCTTGGATGTAAGCAATTTCTTAAGATTATATTTGAAAATACTTATATTATTCATCGCTCTTAATGTCTCCGGTAGTTTATTATATATTCGGGTGGACATGCCGAATATGCTTTTATCAAAGTAAGCAGATTTACGTGGGTAGGAGCACAGCTTGTCCAGGTTACGTTTACTCTTCATAAAATTAAATAAATGTAGATTATACTTGATAAACACAGCAGTTTCAAATATGTAAAGTGACGCTACTGTTAATATTTTAAGATTAATGAAATGGCTCTTACAAGATACTGTTATATTAATATTGCATATATTGCATATAGACCGTATACATTTCTTCTGAGCCTTAAATATTAGATCTATTTTAGTGGCGTTTCCCCAAAACATTATGCCATATCGTAAGGACGACTCGACAAACCCATGATATGCAGTTAGCACAGCGTCCTTATTCACCTGTTAAGACAGCATATATAAAACATACGAGAATTGACTCAGTTTAATACTCAGTATGTCTATATGTGTAATCTATGACATGTTGTTATCAATGTGAAGCCCTAAGAATGTCGTGGTCTCTGTTTCTTCAACATGATTACCCTCATAATTAATATTTAATGTCAATTGATTTTTATGTCCCTTCCCGAATTTCATTAATTTGGTTTTGCTAATATTAATTAAAAGATTGTTGCTCTGTAGCCAGTCAATTAAACTTATAAGAGAATTATTTATGTCACATTCGTATGTATTAAGATTATGTAGAATAAATGTTACTGTGCTATCATCAGCGAAGAGTACCATGGGATGATTTACATATTTTGGTATGTCATTAATGTAAATAAGGATCTTTAGGGCCAAAACTTGCTTTATTTTTAAAGCAATACATAAATAAGTACAACCTAGGGATCTTCATATTAAGGAACACATATTAGCTGTAATAAAACTGAAATAACGGCGATGTGGAAAGGAAAAAGGTTAAAGATATTTTTAACAATGTTATTCTATTAAAAATTAACCATAATTCCAACTAGGCACGGCTGTCAGAGAGCCTGTCGGCTACATCCGTGCGTATATGGCTAGTTATTGTCGCGCTCCAATGTTGGTCTGTCGCCGCGACAGACCCGACCTAGTGTCGCGCGACATTCAGTCAGTCTCCAAAGCGCCCACGGACATGCCAATTAATGCATTTTAGGGCCTTGCGAGCAATCTATAACCTATTGCTATTCGTGTTTTACTATGGGACTCGGCGCGCGTAGTGACGCGTGCGTGACAGAGATTGCGACAACATTACTGCGGCAGCACTGCTGAGAATGATACCTCAAGACCTTGCTTCGTGGCAAATTTATAATTTTTGATCAACGGGAGGCATACTAGTTTTGATTCCCTCGCGAGTATCAAGCCAATTCCACAAATTTGCGGCATATAAGCCCATATATTTTGATTGCACTGACCTCGACAGATCGACAGACGCACAACAAAGTGATCGCATAAGGGTTCTTTATTTCCTTTTAAGGTATGAAACCCTGATTCCTGTCATTGATTGGCTTTAAATACATTTTAAATATTCTAAAGTAAACTCGTTTTACCAATCTTGTAGATTAAAGGTATACAAAGGTATGCCATTGGACAGTTTGACCCTGAAGTTCATATTTTTTGTAATAATAATAATAATAATAATAATAATAAATCTTTTTATTTCAGGTATAAAAACCCATATTGACAAATACCTTAAAAACTAGAGATATATAACATTTTATGAACCTAAACTAACTTAACTTAACTTAACTTAACTTAAACATAGCTCGGGATTTTCTTCCTCGTCGGTCTCGCCTCCCTATAGCGTCTGTATACGATGCGTTCCGGCCAGTAGTCCTTGGCCAGGAACATCTTCTTGAGTACGGCCGGCACCCGAAGTTTAAAGGACAGGAAGTCCTTTGGTCTTTCTGACTCTAAAGGAATTATCTGCAGCGTCATCGTCTTCTGACTGCACGGTGGAACCTAGACTTTCTTTATCCTTACGGGCGGGCCTGGCCAGCGGCGCGTGCGGCGCAGCCTGCAGCATCTGTTGTTCGGCAGCGGGCGGTGCGGGGCGCGGGTGGCAGCGGCGGGCACGGCGGGACACAGCAGCATACGTGTTCTTCTGGGGTTCCGGTGTTTTGGATGGACCAGAAGAGACCGCATCAGGTGCTGGTCGAATTGGCTTCGTGACGTCACGAAGCGGTGCGGTATTCGTCAACACGGGCTTAGCAACCCGCGTAACTAGGTCAGTCGCTTGTTGGGCATTTTTGCTGACCGTCGCGTTGTCGGGACGCGCGTCGGCTATTCGCTGCGTCGGCAGCGAGGTATGAGCCTGACGCAATACTGACAACTCACGTTTGAGGTCAGCGCAGATGCCCTCCGAAGCTTCATACTTGCTTCGAATTTCGATATCCTTCAGCGGCCGGGTGACATCGACGTGGTCGAATGTCACCGGCGGCAGCTTGTTGAGGTCGCGGGCCACGTAGGTTGGGACGTCATCGGGTTCGGTCTCCTTGAACACCCGGAAGATGTCCTGGAGATCCTTCTTCCCGTTCGCAGCACCCCTCCGCCCGACGAGGCGCACAGTGGTGACGGCGGTTTCCTGCAGCACTTTCTTGGTGGCGGCGATCTCAGCCTCCTTGAAGCTGGTCGAGCTGATCTGCTCCAGCGAGAGCTCGTCCATCACGTCCAGCTTCTGTTGGACGAAGGCGAGCAGCTCGTTCACCAAGATGGTGTCTGCGCGCTTGGCTGGTACAGCCATGGTATATTAATATTGCGAAACTAGTTAGTCGCTAATTTCCGGGGCATCTTCACGGACGCTGCTAGGATGCGTCCGTTCGTGCCGGTGTCACAGTTGCAACTGTAATGCCAATAACATTTTAGTTGTTTAACCTTAATCCACAAGATTTATAACGCGTCTACAAAACAGTTCAGAAAGTGCGCGACATCACATCACGTGTGTATTCGTAGTTTTTGGTAAAATTAGTGAACTGTATATATGCCTCCGACAATGAAAACGAGAAACTTGTATGTATTTGTTACAAACATTAAGCGCTCCCTCTGTGGAACTTCTTTATCAGTTTTCTTCCCCATTGCATAATCCTATAACTACAAACAAAGCTTACATACACATCGTTGCGCCACCACTCCGTCGATTGTATGATTTGCCGCAGAAAATTGGCCTGTGTGACAGAGTATGCTCGCTAAAATTTGCCAGGAGTTTAAGAACAAGAAGACAAAGCGCCTAAAATATGCTTCTGTTGCGTATTTTAAATTTAATTATTTAAATTATCTTAATTTGGAAAATTTTGGGAAACTGCCTCGAAAACTTACCGTAATTAAATACCCGCTAGATACCCTTACCGAAACTTTCCTCAGCTTTCAACTCTAACACTGACAAAACCTATTCAGTTTTAGAAAACTTCAGTAAAATCACTTCCCAAGATATCTGATGATAAGGAAATGAACCAATCTAACCACAGCCACGGTAAATATGTAACCATGATGTCGAATAAACTGTTTTTCACCTGCTTTTGCTCATCTGGTGAAAGACGCAGGATATTACAGGAGGTTATAATTTCCGCTGAGTACCGCAAAGCTACAGTCGCCTTCAAGTTACACGTTCTCATAATATTATAGCGTTCAATAATTTAATTTTACATTTTTGTTTTTTTTTTCAGGAAACCTCGGGTCCATGCCAATATTCCAGCTCCAAACATGATTTTGAATTTTACGTTTTTCATCCCAAGAGGTCATCAAAACCAGAGCTATGTAAAGCGTATAAAACATAAATCAAATAGAATGTTGTCGAAAACTAAATTGATGAAACAGATATCATGCCGTCAAAAATGTAAACAAACAATTTTAGTAGGTGGTTACTCCCATAAAAAAAATACAAATCGAGTTCAATACATAAGTCGATTGCAAGGCTGAACTATCTATCAGACGATACTACTTGAGTGTAATTTCGTGAAAAGGATGTCACTTGCATTTTCAAACCTTGTGTGAATTTGGTGACTCATTTTAGGGTACAGCGGTTAGTGTAGAGAATAGCCTACATTACCCAAACTGTCACGTTACAGGGGGTGGAGTTGAACAACCCCCTGTAATGGAATTTAGAAAATTAGGTCCCAATAAAAAAAAGAGAGAATGAGTTATTTTTATTAAATATGATTTTTCCACCTACCTAAGCTAGAGTTGTATAAATGCAGTGGTATTCAAGTTAGGTGATGGGCGGAGAAGCAATGGTAGTGATGTCGCTGGCGGGCGAAAAAGCGTTGCAGTTAGAGAGGGTGGCCAGTGGAGAAACAGTAGCAGTGGTGACGCTGGCGGGCAGTAGAAGCATTGCAATTGGAGAGGGTGGCCGGCGGAGAAGCAGTGGCAGTGGTGACGCTGGCGGCCAGTAGAAGCGCGACCCGCGAAGCGTCGGATAAAGCGTCGACCAGGAACCAGCGAGAAGGTCAACAGTGGCCTGGAGACACCGGCGGTCAATAGGTATTGTAGCCTGCGAAGCGTCGGGCTTCTTCCTCTAGCAGCACGATGATGAGCTACGATGCACTGTCGAGGTAACTTCTTCTAGGCCTAATCTGGCCTCATAGTATCTCTCTAGTTGGAGAGCTGTAGAATACTGATTTATCTTGGTTTTATATTTGTTATTTCAAAACCATTGATAAGGACTATATGAAGCATATAAAAACATAGATCAAATAGAATGTTGTCAAAAATTAAATTGATGAAAAAGTCTGTCAAAAAATGTAAATAAACAATTTTAGTAGTTATTCCGTCCGTATATCCGGTGTGGAAATCACAATACAGGTTTACAACAAAGAACCCAGCAATTTTACAGCTACCCTCTTGCGCATTTACCACTTAAATTTTTTCATTGATGTAAGTTGACGAATAAACATTTCATTTCATTTCATTCCTATAAACAAAATTGGAAATCGAGTCCAATACATAAGTCGTTTGCAAGCCTGGGCTAGCTATGAGACGATACTACTTGAGTGTAATTTTAGGTCCTTTAAAAGGTGAGAAGGATGTGACTTGAATTTTCAAACCTTGTTTGAATATGGTAGTTATTTTAGGGTACAGCGGTTAGTGTAAGGAAAACCCTATGTTTAATATTTATGCTTCGGAACGCACCTTTTTTTTTGTTGCGCGGACGGACCGCGAGTGATCGGAGCGGAACTAGCTAGCTGTCACTTGCATAGAAACGAAATGACGAGTTAGAGGTTAACTTTTGCACATGGGAAAAAGTCGGCGCCAGCATCGGGAAGCTTGGCTGAATGTTAATTATAATAATCACGGAACAATCGTCGGGAAATAAGTAGATTTCACGTCATCGGAGTGAGTGCTTCGTGCTTTGAAAGGTTGAAGTGATTCGGTGATCAATTCGTCGCGTTCGGATAGCGACCCTTGTGTCGGCAAGCATCACGACGGCGACAGCAGCGGGCTGCGACGAGAGTAAGATTCGACTCCCAACACCCCCCACCCTGGTGTTCCTCATCCTGTATTCCTGCCTCGAATTGAGCTTTCGAATACCAGTCGACGGCGTCAAGGTCAGTACTGCTTGTGACATTCCAATGAAAAACAACCCTACCAAGATTCCACGCCCTGTCGGTTAAGGCGTGGAATTTTATCACCCTATAAAATGTATATACAGAGACTTCTCCAACGATGTGTTAGACTGGAACAAATTGGACGTTACGTAACCAGATCCCTGCACTATTCATATTTATTCTATATGATTTTATTTATACACCTTACGACTTCTCGATCCGGGTTTAACTTTTTTTAATGAAGTGCTTCCAAAGATATATTTAGATGTTTCCTACGGTCGTTCTGAAATGCAAAATAAGAGTAGGTACTATTAACATAAATTGTATTAAATTCAAATGAAAATTTCTAGGTTGCATATACTGGTGTTTATTTAAGAGTTGTGGATATGCCTGTATCCTGAAAAACAAAACCACTACTAAAACATAAACCCAGATAATTAGAAACGGGGAATATTTAGCTGTAGCTTAAAATAAAATTATGTAAACGAATTATTCATCGGCTGCGGAATTGGAGACTTTGCTACAGGAACTGAGCACGGCAAGCCTTGAGGTTGGACTAATGATGAATCGATCAAAAACTAAACTGGGCGGGAGATTCACTATGTCGACGAGTACATCTACTTGTGCCAGATAGTAGCCTTCGAAAACAGGCAGGACAAGGAAATCGAAAGACGTACTTCTAATGCCTGGAAGAGCTTCTGGTCCATGAAAGAGCTAATGAAGGGCTGCCTTCCTCTGTCCCTGAAGCGCAAACTCGTCAACATGTGCATCCTGCCCATCCTAACTTACGGCGAACAAACTCGGTCGTTGCAACAGAAGTCCAAACTCAAGGTTTGCCAGCGAGTGATGGAGCGCAGTATTTTAGGTGTAAAACGAATAGACCGCATTAAGAACACCGTACTGCGCTCCATAACTGGCATCGCAGATGTGGGTGTGCAGACCGCAAAATCAAAAAATCAAAATCAAAAATCATTTATTTCCATAGGATGTTGTTACATCACTTAGATCCGTCATTACATTTTTTTGGGTGAGTTCACTAACCCAATGGCGGAATCTGTGGAGAAGAGCTCACCGAAGAAACTCCACAGTCGTCGCATCTTTTGCGTTTCCTTTTTTAAATAAAATATTGTCAAATTACAAAATGAATGCTAATTATATATCGAAACAGCCTGTTACTCAAACAATCTATTCCCATGGACATCTGTCCTCTAAGTAATCAGATATCCTGTAGTAACCTTTTTTATACAATTTCTGTTTTATTATTATTTTAAACTTGTCTAAAGGTAAGTTTTTAATATCAGTAGGGACCTTATTGTAATAGCGTATACAATTGCCTTTAAAAGAATTACTAATTTTATGTAGTCGGCTTACATAAGCAACCAACTTGTCTTTATTTCTAGTATTAAAATTGTGTATATCACTGTACTTCTGAAAATTAGTTATATTTCTTTTTACATACACAAGATTGTCATAGATATATTGAGACACAAATGTCAGAATATTGATTTCTTTAAACTTTTCCCTCAGTGACACTCTAGGCCCTAATCTATAAATTGCACGAACAGCCCGTTTCTGCAGAATAAATATACTATTAGCATTCGCAGCGTGACCCCACAATAAAATACAATAGGTCATTAGACTATGAAAGTAACTAAAGTAGACTAGTCTAGCGGTGTCTACGTCGGTAAGAGCTCTAATTTTTTTAACTGCGAACGCTGCCGAACTCAGTCTGTTCGACAATTTATTTATATGAGGATCCCATTGTAGTTTGGCGTCTAAAGTAATGCCCAAAAAGACAGTCGACTGCACAAGGTCCAATCTCTGTCCTTTTATAAATATGTCTGTAGTTACCGGGTTCACATTGGGTAACACGAATTTAATACATTTAGTTTTCTTTTCATTAAGTAATAAATTGTTAACAGTAAACCAGTTCACTATACTAGAGATAGCATTGTTTACCTCGTCATAATTTGATTGCTGTCTTTTAACTTTAAATATCAAAGAAGTATCATCGGCAAACAATACTAACCCATGTTTTGCTTTAACAAGGTAAGGTAAATCATTAATATATACTAAAAACAAGAAAGGACCAAGAATTGAACCTTGCGGTACGCCCATACTTATTGAAGACCCAGGTGATCTTTTCCCATTAACATCGACCATCTGAACCCTACCTGTTAGATATGACTCCAGAAGGCCAAGTGCCTGATCTTTTACACCATAATGGCGTAACTTCCTGACAAGAGTGTCATGATGGACGCAATCAAAAGCCTTGGATAGATCGCAGAAGACACCTATTGCATCCATTGCGTCTTCCCAGGCATCAAAAATATTGTCGATTAGTTCAACACCAGCATCGGCTGTTGAACGACCCTTTGTGAAACCAAACTGAGCAATATGAATTAAATTATTGAGATAAAAATGACTTTGCAATTGATTAAGTATGAGTTTTTCAAATATTTTGCTAAGCGTTGGTAGTATCGATATGGGTCTAAAATTGGTGGGGTCTGATGTACTACCAGCTTTGAATAAAGGTATAACTTTACTTAGTTTCATCAAGTCAGGAAACACACCATTATCTATACATTGATTAAATATACAACAAAGGTGAGGTGCAATACAATCTACAATGGAACTAATAATTTTTACTGATAGACCATGGGCGTCAGCTGTCTTTTTCAGTTCCAGGGATTTAAACGCTTTTACAATGTCTTCATTATTTACGTGACTAAATTTAAAATCTGTTTTACATTCCTCAAAGTTTTGTTTAAGTATAGATTCAGCAGTAGCGGGAGATGAATTTAAAGACTTGGTTGTTGAAACTGGAATGTCCGTAAAGAAATTTTCGAAAGCTTTTGCTACTTCTAGGTCTGTACTTAGCAATTGATTATCTATCTTAAGCTTGAAGTTATTATGTGTAGCTTTGGCCTTTCCAGTCTCTCTGTTTATAATTTGCCAAGTCGTTTTCATTACATTGCTACTAGATTCAATTTTGTTTTTAATGAAATTAGATTTAGCTACGGCACAAACGCGTTTAAACATTTTTGAATAACTACGAACATAATCTAGAAAGGCCGTATTTTTGTTATATGATTTCTCTTCATAGAGTTCATATAATCTTCGTCTGCCCCTATGAATTCCAACTGTCGCCCAATCACTAAACAAAGCTTTGTTATTAACTTTTATAGTTTTTGATTTAAATACCGTATCATATTAATTTTTGACAAGGTTAAATACTGAGTTGTACAACAAATTTGGATCGTCACTGTATGGTATTTCCCATAGTTTATCTAAAATATTTTTCCTGTAGTGTTCAAGCCGAGTGTCACTAACGGGCACACATGTAATATCCTCTTTTTGGTCCTTTTTTATTTTAATATTGAATATACCTATCTGACCAGAGTGATCAGAGGTTAATTTATTGATGACCGATTTGAAAATGGGCGTAATGTTAGTAAATATATTGTCAATGCATGTAGCAGATGTTGCAGTAATTCTAGTAGGCTCCAAAAACAGATAGTTCATGTTGTGACATAAAAATAAAGATTTTAATCTAGTACAAATATTATTATCCTCTAACAGATTAACATTAAAATCACCACAAATTATAAAAAAATTGTTTTTATCGCTGATTTTAATCAACACTTCATCCATTTTCTTTTCGAATAAATCAAAGGATGAATCTGGTGGTCTGTATACGCTCATTACAATAAGTTGTTCAAGTTCAATACAGGCTATTTCCATGGTACGCTCAACAGACAGGCTCACTATGTCAACTCGTTCCTTATATTTAAAACTATTATTTACAAGTATTAAGGAGCCACCGCGATCAGCTGTTTTTCTGTTGAACGAACTAGCAACGTGGTTATTATTAAAGTTGAACATGAACTGATAACTCTTTAAAAAGTGCTCTGTTATACATAAAATATCAATATTATTACAGTTCATGAATAACTCAATTTCCAGTTCTTTACTTAACATGCCCTGTATATTTTGATGAACCACGTTTAAAATATTCTTACTTTTACATTTTTCATTACTAGTAACTTGATTTAATGAGCAAGATGAAGGTATATTTATACAAATATTAATATTACTGCCAGAGTTACTCTCTGTTGTCCTATGGGTTAATTTAAAGAGCTTGGAACAGATTCCAAGGAGTACATGTCATTATTATTACACTGCTCAATAGAAGCAGGCGTTTCATTAGTCAAAAACTTGACTGAGTTCAAAATAAAATAAGATAGTGACTGTGCTATCTGTTTTGTATAAAACCTAGATAGGTAATACCTATCCTTAGTCAAATAAAAATATTTTCCAATACAAATATTGGTGTCTATGAAATGAAATTTTTCAGTATGACGACATGTCAATGTGTGTATAAATGTATTATAATCATGTCTTATATGATTTTCATGTTGTGACAAAGATTGGCTGAAGGGAAACGCAAACAAGATTATTCTATCTACATTTTGTAAAGAATTTAATTTGGAAAAGTATTTAGTAATTAGTTTTTTAGATACATTTTCCTTTCTACCAATTAAAATAATTAGGGTGGTTGGTTCTAAAAACTGCGATGACAACACTTTGTTTAATATTTGTGAATATGTGGCGCCAGGCATACAGTTATTTAATATTGCCTGGCCCACGCGCTGACTAAGTTGTAAACCCATATTTTTTCCAAGTTCATCGCTGTACATTATATACCTATCCTTTGTCCGAGAGAAGGAGGCGTTATTGATAACACTATTAGTACTCAAGTCGACTGACGGCGGCGCCTGGGTCAGTATCAGCTGTTCGGCCGGCTGCTCGGCGGGACACACGGTCGGCACGGAACAGTCCGCTGGAGCTTGTTTACAATCACAGATGTGATTGTCGGTCAAAGATATGAAAGTGTCATAATTATACTTACACGTCTCCAACAAACTATTCATAGCCGACACATGTTCCTTAATTTCGTATTGTGCTGACTCATATTTACGTGTAATACTTTGTAATGATGAGTTTAAAATATGCATATCTGACTGGAGTCGCCGTGTGTCACATTCGTACTTTTCTGTAGTTTTTTCCAAACATAATCTACAATCATCGATTTCCTTAATTAATTCGACACGTTCCTTGCTACAATTTACATTTTTACAAAATATTTTATTTCTATTAGCTAGTTTTTGTGTTTTTTTTTGTATAATTATTCAATTTAACATATTTCTTTAATTTATTTTTACTACAGCTCATAGTGGTTACTGATTGCGATCTATTAGGACTATCACACGTGAGATCACAAGCTGTTAGGTCAATAGTTGGTATGCCAGTTTGGCTCATGACCTCATTATAGAAGGCCCTGGTTGTAGCACTGTCTCGCTGTTCCTCCCGCTCGCTGAAAACTTGAAGCTCGTGGTGTGCCTCTGCAAGCTTTTGTTCAAGTGATTTTATGTGTTGCAATGCTACGTGGTGGACATCATGACACTTGTAAAATGAGTCGACTTGGTGTTGTAGTTCATCTCTCTGGGCACTGAGATCCTGGCATTGGATGTCCAACTCACTGAGCTCTTCTGCCAAACTGAAGTGGAGCTGGGCAGGCCATGTGTGTCAAATACACCCAGACAGGTGGGCGAGGATAGCCACTGAATGGGTGCCTATAGACGGACACCGGCGCAGAGGAAGGCCCAGAAGGAGATAGCGCGACGACCTGGACACGTTCGAACCAAAGTGGTTCAATCTAGCTCTGACTAGAGATGTGTGGGCTCGAAATGGGGAGGCCTTTGCCCAGCAGTAGGACACAATATAGGCTATGTAAAAAAAAAACGAATTATCTTCACTGATTAACTTCCCGTTTACCAAAACACTGACTAATCTACAAATAAATTATTTGATTAGCGCAACAAGCACCACCAACAAAATCATAAATCCTATCAAAACAAGCTAATATTTCCTACATAGTTCACAACAGATATCTGGCTTTTCGATCACAAATTCCGTTTTCAATATAAAAATATTCTTAGTCAAACTAAAATACTGATTCGCATTCAAAAATCTCCGTCCATATAACGGAATTTCTGGAATTCGTGTCTTTTGCTGCCCCACCCTAATAAATGTTTATTTATCAAATTATATTTAACAATTTTACCATTCTTGTAGGTACATAAAAAGCTTACTTTTTTCTCTTATCTGTTTTAATAAAAATGTATATAAAACATCCCTATTGGCATAAAGCGAAAACACGGACGTCCTGCTAAAGCAAGACCTGCTGCATCGTACAATGAAAAGTTTAAGGCTTTAATTAGATTCAATGGGGAAATATCAAACCGCATATCAAAAATACTGATTTGCACACCAAATATCAGGGCGAAGTGGTGCGGTAGCTTAGGCGAAGGGTACAGGGGTGAGCGAAGCGAAGCCCCCTTTATTCTTCGTGGTAAGTCGAACATGCAAGAGCAAAAGAAACATAAAATGTTTGAACATGTAAGATCATAAGAAACATAAGTGTTTTGTTGAACATTTTTGCTGTGCAAAAAGCACAAATTTTATGTGCGATTAAATATTACCCGAATTTATTTTGTTTTTTTAAATATTGCAATTGCAGAAATGTATGCTTCAAAATCTGATTTATCGTTCTTTGTTATTATGATGTTTGCATTTAGGTGATTTTATGATTAATTGATTAGATAGTAAGATTGATTAAATGCTGTTTTCATTATTAAAACTTATGAGCCCCAAAGAATAATAGGCGCTTGGTTTAAGTGAAGTTGGGTTCAAGTTTGTGTAGTTAATAAAATAACTGTTAGGTTTACTTTCAGATATCAGATAATCACTTAGTATAACGGTTTTACATAATTAGTTAGACAGTTTGCAAAATTTATCTTGTTTCGTAGGTAAATTCTGAGCTGCACTCAGTATTTTGTTGCAGTTTTGAGATATTTTGACCAAAAACTCGGGGATTATTTTTTTAGTGTTTAAATACATTATAAACTCTAAAACTTCCGATTCCATGCTTTCCATAGATAGAATGCTGAAGAACGTGATTGTTTCAGTTGATAGAAACTTATAAACATCATTTCTAATCATACAATAGTCTACACTGATCCATAGAACAAGACACTTTTGAGGATAATTGTTATATCATTAAATTAGCGTTAGAATTAAGCTCGAGCACTTGCCCAAAATTGGGCGCCATATACATCAAATAGTATATTCGCTACGGTAAAAATATTGCATTATGAATTTAAGCCCGACAACATTTACAATTTCGATTTCTCGCTGGCGGAAATTACAGTGCTTTTCAATATCCTCCCTTTTCTGTATCCGTGCTAAGTTACCCATTCCCGTGTGGATAAATATTATATGTTATTTTATATATATATATATTATTATAATTTTGATCTTTTCATTTATTTCACAGCAAAAAAGCGACTCCTAAAAGTGCAAATACGAAGCCAACCGCAACTGCAGACGACGCGACGTGTCGCGACTAGCGAGTGAGAGAGGTAGAGATAGGTACCTACTACGCTCGCTGCCGCAGTTGTGTTTTGCTACGAACTTGCGTCTTAGCCTCTTGAATACCATCGGCGTTAGCTAACGCCACTTTGCCGTTATAGTTTTTAAATTTCATTACCATGGCATTAGGTTCAAAATCGCGACCCATTCCAACTACCCTCGGTTTTTGAGAGGTTAAGGCGGGGCATTAGGTCAAAACAGCCTTTTGTAAATCTCAAGTTACGCAAAATACTATGTGTTAATGGTGATGGTTTCTTTTTTAGCTTGTTAATCATGAATGTCAGCATGCTTTCAATAATGAATAAAAGTAATTTGATTATTTTTGCTCGATAGAAAAGTATTCTGTCACAAAATCTGTTTATCACAACTTTTTTTTACAATGACGCACCGCATTTGAAATAATGTACTAGTTATTATTTTGTCGTTATAAAAATATTAAGTTATGTTGATCTGTCAGTCCTTTAAGTATACATCGACAGTCAGCCTTTTTAAACATTTGAATTACTATTCTTCTGAAAGTAAACTGAAGCTGAAATTCTAAATTCCACTTTCGGGGTGCCCAAACTGTTGCGTGGTTAAAATTTGACGACAGTTAAAGCTGAAACAAGAAGCAATGCACTAACATGCAAACGGTTGCTTGAATCTTTATTTTGGTTTCATTCTGGTTTAGAAGATAGATCGGAAAAAAATATTATATCACTTGTTTTATTTCACAAAGACAATGAAACATGAAACTCTTTGGGTACGATCAACAATAACAATATTTTTATTTTAATAATTTTATGTTCTGGGTTACAGGAAAGCATCTTGTTGGTTTTGATTCAGGGGGTTTACCACAACGTCTTATGCCGATTCAGATTAGGAACCTAGTTTGATCCGCAAAATTACCGTGACCGTCTTAACACAAGTCTTGGTATTAGGTAAATAAAGCCCATTATGGCGAATTGGAATGGAAATGGTTGCCATGGTGATGTTCTTGTTCTGAACCTAATTTGAATCGGAAAAAGATTGTGGTAACCCCTCAATTAAAGGGCCGTATCTTTTAATTACGTCGACCTAGAAGTTTAATTTTTCCACAGCTTTAAGGCTCGTCTTTCGGATACTCGCAAAGGAATCAAATATAAAGAGTGCTCCCCGTTCACCTAGAATCATGATATTTGGTAAGAAGCAACTCTTATAGCATAATTCAAGTTAAAAATTCGGTTACCGTAAATTTGTAATTCCATCACAAAAAAAAAACGTGATTTGTTCTGAAATCTCAGTGCACGAGTCAGACTCGCACTTGGCTGGATTTAGTGGTTGTAATATAATTTTTTTGGTATGGTGCGAAAAGATTTTTACTTTCTAAACAGTTCGCTGAATAAACGAATGAATTAAATTTAAAAAAATAGCATAACATCGTAAAATTCAAGAGTCAAGAAATAAATTATGCCTCTTTCTCAGAGAATATTCCATTATTTACTGTAGATATACATAGTCAGGTCATAAGTTCTGTCACATGTGCAATATGAAATAATTTAGACATGTTTATTATTTATGTAAACATTTATATAGCAAAATGAACTTAATAAAACATAGATTCTTATGGTGATAAAGTTTATTCAAAATGACCCCCGCGATTTTGAATACAGGCCTTTATTCTGCGCGGCCAGTCGTCTATCGCAGCACGAACGAGGTCCATGTCAATATCGGCGGCTGCCTTAATCAAGGATGCCTTGAGTGACTCCAAATCAGGATGAGGCTTTGAGCAGGCCTTTTCCTCCAAGTGTTGCCATATCTTGTAATGTAACGGACTCAAATCTGGACTGGAGGAGGGCCAGTCTTCGTGCCGGATGAAGTCGATTTCACGCGCCACCAGCCAGTCTTGTGTGCTTTTCGCTCTATGAGCGGCGCAGAATCTTGTTGGAATACCCAGTGCCTGTTATTAAACATGGTATGAGAAACAGGTTTCACAAGGTTCTTGAGGACTGTATTTTGATACACAACTGCATTCCTTTTTACGCCTTTCTCACAAAAATGTACCTCAGTTAAGCCCCAATAAGAGACTCCCAACCAAACCATGAGCGAGGATGGAAAATGACCTCGTTGGACACGCGGAATACGGTTGCTCGCTTCTTCACTGCTGTGTGCGTAGAACTTATCATTTTGTTTGTTGTAGCTCTCTTCCACGGTGAAATTTTTTTCATCCGAAAAAAGAATTTCCCCAAGCTTTTTTCCCGCGTACCGCTTCAACAAAGCGCGGCATCTCTTCAGTCTCAGGTCCATTAAACGAGCGTTCAAACGATGTCCTGTTTTTCTTCGATATGCCCTAAGCCCTAAGTCTTCATTTAACACCCTTTTCACCGTGGTCCTGCTTAACCCCATCTGAAGGGCCAACAGTTTCTGCTTACGTATGGGATTTCTTTGAATTCGCGCCTTCACAGCTTTTATCACTGCTGGAGTCCTAACAGAGCGAGGGCGACCAATTCTTGACCTGTCATCTATACTAGAGTCTTCATTGTATCGTTTTATGGTACGATAAACGAATCTTTTGGTTATATTCAAATTTTTCAGTAAGTCGAAAATCTGAATTGGCGCGTAACCGCAACGATGCAACGCAATAACTGCGACACGATCTTCTTTAAGTGTCCACTCCATATTTAAAAATGAGGAAAATTCTAAAAAGTACACATTTTTATTTTCATGAAAAATTCGAAATTCGAATTCAATAAACTTTTTTGTGGCCAGCGTTCTAAATTCAAAAGTTTTTATTGTGTGACAGAACTTATGACCTGACTGTGTATTATCAATATTTTAAGGCGGTGTTTTGCATCATTTATTTGAGAAAAGTAAACTTTCCGCAATTAAAATAGATAAATATAAATTTAAAATGTTCATATTTTTTGCCAGCGTGCGTGGAAACTGAAAGAAAGTGACGTCGCTTTTATGTGTATAATAGCATAGAGTTTTTTTTTCAAGAATAATTTCGTTTCCACACACTTTTTTAAAAGGGAAATATTAAACTGCACATTAAAAATACTGATTTGTACAGCAAATCAGGGCAAAATGCTGCGGCAGCTTAGGTGAAGGGTAAAGGGGGTGAGCGAAGCGAAGCCCCCTTTATTCTTCGTCTTAGGTTGAACATGTAAGTACAACAAAAATACTTAAAACATAAACTTAAGTACACATAATAGTAGTTTATGTGACTGCTACATAATGGAGGGCATTAATACTCGAGAGTGGGTTTATGAAACGAGCCGAAGGCGAGTTTCATAATAATATCACTCGAGAGTTTTATTGCCTAATTATGTACAGTTACATACTCTAGTTTATCTACACACATATCATAAGCTCTCTTTGATGTGTTCAGGAACCGCATGTTTGACCGGCATTGTGGCTCTGCAGTTGTTTAGCTTGTTTTTTAGCACCAACTTCGGGCGTTCGAAATTTGAATGTCAGTACCAACTTCACAGACAAACTAGGAGCGGCACGCAGGCGGGCGTCGGCGTTCGAAATTTGAATGTCATAATATGTAGAAAAACTGCACATTGTGGTCATAATGTGTAATTTTTCAGATAAGAAATGAGTTTTTACCAAGTAGTTTAACATTATGCTGATCGTAACGTGCGGTTTTTGTACGCAGTAAAGAGAGTTTATGATACGTGTGTAGATAAAATATTTAAAATATAAAAAGTGTTTTTGTTGATCCTTTTTTGCTGTGCAACTCAGTATTTTTGATGTGCGATTAAATACTAGCCTATTCAAAACACCCATCTTCGAGACGCAGACAACCCCGTAGCTCGGAGGGGGCGGTACATATATTTTAGCTTAACCATATATCAATGGATAGTATAGTAATAATTATAGTAGTTTAAAAACTAAAATTATGAAATCAAGATATCTTATTAATACGTAATAAGTATAAATGGATGTACCGCCCCAAATCAAATGTTCCGACTCGATGTGCTTACAAGTAATCATCCTAGGTTTCCTCTCCCACCTTAGAGCTTTATCATCAGACCATAGATGGATGGTACCGTATCTTTGTATTGACGTCTGAACTACATATACATACACCTCGCGCCACGAATTAAGAGCGCTTGGCGACGTTGGCGGGTATTACTGCGCATATGTACAGGTATTGAAAAGTGACTACTGCGCATTAAATGCCACCGCTCACAACGTGTGGCGCGACGTATACTAAGTTTCGTAATGATGGAAGAATTAGAAGAGGGTGAAATTTTCATTCCTAGATTTGTCCACTTAAGTTATTTAGTTGCAAGTGGACCTAGTATAAGTTTGTTAATAACTGCATTCATTTTGCCATTTTCAGGGTTCCGTACCCAAAGAGTGCCAAACGGGACCCTATTACTAAGCCTCTGCTATCCGTCCGTCTGTCACCAGGCTAAATCTCATGTACTGTGATAGTTAGACAGTTAAAATTTTCACAGATGATGTATTTCTGTTGCCGCAACAACAACAACAAATATTGAAAAACAGAATAATAATAAATATTTAAGGGGGCTCCTATACAACAAACTTTATTTTTTGCTCGTTTTTGCTCGATATTGATAACGGCAACATATAGACGCTTGAAATATTCACAAAATATAAAAATTATATATTCACTTTAAAAATAAATAATTAAATTAAAAAAAAACAAATATTTAAGGGGGGCTCCCATAAAACAAACGTGATTTTTTTGCTTGTTTTTGATCGATATTGATAACAGCAACAGGTATACTTTGGAAATATTCAAAGAATATTGAGTTATATTATTCACTTTAAAAATAAATAATGAAATTAAAATAAATTTTATATTTAAGGGGGGCTCCCATACAACAGACGCGATTTTTTTGCCGCTTTTATAGATAATGGTACGGAACCCGTCGTGCGCGAGTCCGACGAGTACTTGGCTGGTTTTTTGTTACTATTCTCGTACCTTTATTGATGTTAAAACTATCTTGTTCTTGGCTGGGTATTTCAAAGTATTTATTCAACAGTTGTTGAAACTAATAACAATGTTTTATTTTTTTGGCCCCTGCCTGTACCGTGGGTGCCCTTGGGTTAACTACAAAATTTTCATCATTATTATTAACCTCTTGTCATTGCATTGCTACCATTCAATATTTAAATCGGACGACAGTTACGAATATTTTTTTACATTCAGAAATAGAAAATTCTCATTCAACTTCATCATTTAAAAAATCCACAGCCCAAACAAACACCAGCTCTAAAAATAATAATACAGATTTACTTTTATTTACTTTACAGAAAGTTGATCAGAACTGGGGCCAACATTATGTGAATATACAAAATCTTCACATATTTTATGAGAACGTTGTAGATCCCTCAATAAGTGAGCAGTGTTTTCGGAGAAATGGTTGTTGGCAATTTCTGCGGCTAAATGATGCGGAAGAAAGATGCCTTGGAGGCTCTTCAGACCGTTATGCCAGGCGCTATGAAAGAAACACTGTTATGGAGTAAATGTATCAAAATAAAGAGGCAAATATAGCAATTTAGTTTAAAAAAAAGTGTGAAATAGGATCTCTGTTCTAATGGTGATGGTAAACATCGCCTCTGCAGCGATGGTTAACCCCCTGTCACCCAAAATGGAGTATTGATTAACTAGCTAAACGTAAATGTGAGCACAATTGTGCCTCTGCTATCCGATATGGGAAAATGAGTGACGCTATCATGTTATGTTTTTGTATGCCAGGATATTGGTCCTGACTTGTATTTTCTAGTACTCGTTATTTTCCCTTTTTCATTTTCCGAGTGATGGAACATTCTCAGCCGTGAGATATAACATCACAATATTCATCAGTGTTTTCCATTTTCCAGGTCCCGGCCAAATGGGGAGCCACAGGGACTTTTCGCCAGATATCCGGCTTCTCTTGTAATAAATGCTAGAACATGTTATTGCACGAGTACAATGTTAATGAAATAGTAAGTAACTTGCTACGACTAAAGCAGATGTAACGCGTCTACGTCATAGCTACGATCGCTTTCCACGACCAAGGAGCTTAAGTTAGTATTGTGGCAAGTATTATTTATTATTTTATGTAGACATAGGAACGTTACTAATTTAACATAAATTACGCTACCTATGCCAAGCCCATATCAACCTGAGTCAATTGATTTACAATCGATTAGATAACTTATTGTTAATTAGACATCTAAGTAAATTATTCGTTGGTGGCGCTGGCTAAGATGAGAAAGCTTTCTGTAAGTTTCCTCCCACATAAGAACTAGGAACGACGCGGCAATCGGGGCTGAGCAGAGTGAGTCATCTCTAAAGCTTACATACAGACATTTATATTTGCTGGTTTTTCTGCTCTGTTTCGCTTCTGACTAATTTGCGAGTTAATTAGTGTATTTATTAGAGCGACACTTCAATTTGTTAAAACGAGGAGGGCTATAAAAATGGCTTAGAGGACGAAGAATAACTTAGTTTAATTTTAACGTAGAGTCTAAATGTGTCGTGATATAGTTATTATTCATGCGTTTGGGACACTACGATGTTGCAATAGGGGTGGTGGAATACTGAGGTATGGAAAACGGGAGTGTACTTACTGGCTTTATGTATCAAAATAAAGTGGCAAATAAAGCAACCAGTATAAAAAATGTGTTTATATCATATCAATAGGATTTCGTTCTACTTACTCGCTAAATATAGGTGCAAATCTGGGGAGAATTTTTCTGTAGTATAAATATGTATTTTGCAAAGGCAAGTGAAAGCGAGGATGGTCGGTGTAAGACTGAGTTTATAAGGTACTTTATGATTGTAATGTAAATGTAAAGAGAAAGCCTACCTAACCTGGTTCCACTACCCACTATACAGTGAAGAAAAAAGAAAAAAAGTGTAGGTTTATTTAATTCAACGAGATTTTGTTTGAGGTAGAAAATTCTCCCTGAGTTTTTTACATTAATAAATCCTTCACACGCCTGATGCGATGGGCACAATCATACGCATCCATCAGATTTTATTAGGGCATGCGGTGTCGTACTGGCGGGTGATCGCTTCCTTTGCACGCCAAACTGCAGGTCCCGACTACTATTGATACGTATAGTATTAGTCGCAAAACCCCTCCACCAACCCGTACCGAGCCAGCGCGGGGGAGCATGGCTCAATCCCACTCGTTTCCGGGAAAACGCCCGCGTCCCTCAGTGGGGACATTAATGGGCTACATTGATTGATTGATTGAGATTTGTTTATTTTTTCATAAATTTGTAGTTTGTGATAGGCAATTTTGTGTAAGCGGGCTTGTTTTTTTGGTTTATTTGACTGACCAGGACCACAGTGGTGAATACTTTTTAACAGTAAAGTAGGTGCCCACCCAGTTCTACTCGATGTATTGTTTGGGTTTCAAGTATACCTATATCCTACCTTTCTACCGAAACCGGTACCGGATGGAATAATTTAGATATGTAGAGCTAACATAATAATTTGAAGCGAGCTTGGTATGTATCTGTTTGTGAAATGGTGTTCAGCAACGAACGGAGTTGCCTTTCGGAAATAAATTTAATTATGAGGCTTAATCTGAATTAGAGGTTCTGAATCGGAATGATCTAACTAGGCTGGTGCTCAGCTGGATTGACAGTCGTGGCTCCTGGCGGCAGTGCTGTGGATGCGTGTCCTAGATGCCTTCGTGCTGCTGTTTTTCGTCGACTAGTCTAGACTGCTAAGTCCGGCACTAAGCAGATATCTAGATGTTTCACGAACTTTCACTAAGCGCTACACTGATATCACCAGTCATCAAATTCGCTATGTCTGTATGTATTAGATAGGCCCGTGATTCGGATTGAGGTTCGATTTCGAGAACAAAGGGGTTTGTTTATTGGGTACACTTGAGACCGGCAGTCAAAAGGCGAACTTCTGCTTTGACGTCTAAAAAGCAACTTAATTACAAAATGTATTCATTACAAGACAATATTCCTATTTTTTTAATTTATTTTGATAAAGAGCTTTTGTAGTCAAAACGATTGTGATAATAACTATCTGTCACTGTATTTTTTATTTTTTTTTACAATTACATACATGTAACTTTTGTGTTATAGGCCCCTGACCTTCGATCTAAAACCCTCAGGCCTTCTCTCAGGGCGTCAGGCTAATAACAGTAAAGATGCATATCACCGTCGTATTCTTCTCAAAGTTATCTCTATCCGTACGAGCCATATCAATGGCCATAAACATGAGCATGAATAACTGCTGTGGTTTATGGCAGTGACGCCATAAATCCAACGGAAGGACGTCTTGTGCGAAATTGATGGCTTATGTTTTAATGAGTCGAGTGCTTGTGTACGTGCCTTTATTCGGGATATAGTGGCTATGATTCATGCGTTTGGGATACTACGATACTACGATGTTTGCAATAGAGGTAGTGGAATATCGAAGTGTTGAATACGGGAGTGTACTTACTAGCTAAATGTAGCAAAATAAAGTGGCAAATAAAGTTACCAGTATAAAAAAATGTGTGTATTACCTATCAATAGTATCTCTGTTCTAACGGTGTTGATAAACATCATGGCTGCAGCAATAGGTTAACCCCCTGTCAGCTAAAGTAGAGTATTGAATAAATAGCTAAATGTAAACGTTATTCGTGATATAGTTTTGATTCATGCGTTTGGGACACTACGATGTTGCAATAGAGGTGGTGGAATAACTGAGGTATTGAATACGGGAGTGTACTTACTGGCTTTATGTATCAAAATAAAGTGGCAAATAAAGCAACCAGTATTAAAAAAATGTTTATTTCATATCAAAAGGATCTCGGTTCTACTTACTCGCTAAATATAGGTGCAAATCTGGGGAGAATTTTGCTATAGTATAAATATGTGGTTTGCAAAGGCAAGTGAAAGCGAGGATGGTCGGTGTAAGACTGAGTTTATAAGGTACTTTATGATTGTAATGTAAATGTAAAGACAAAAACCTACCTAACCTGGTTCCACTGCCCACTATACAAGGAAGAAAAAAGAAAGAATGTGTTTTTTTTCTGCTTTACAACAGTTTGTTAACAGAGAGTCGGAACACAGGGAATAATGTTTACGAAACATTATTCACTGTGTTCCAAGATAAATCGTTTTTCTGAATAAATATTTCCTAATTCCGCTAAATAAAAGCAAAAAATGGAATACAAATTTAAAAACTTCTTTAGCTTATGCCCAGTCTAATGGTATGCCACACATCAAGTATTTCTACACTGTTTGCTGAACAATCCAGATTAATAGTCAAGGTCAGCCATAACGTTTATAGCTTTTTGTAATAGTTGTTGGACCTTATGATTTATATAGAAATAACAATTATTCCAAAATACAGGAAAACATGATTTGTACAGTTACTGTTGTTATAAAAAATGAATAAAATTACTTTGGATTAATTTGAAGATTAATATTACTTATCTCCAGAACCTTTAAAAATACAAACGTTTTCCCCTATTTGAACCCCTTCAAGCATTTTTTCGCAACAAAAAGTAGCCTAAATGTTTCTCCAGTTACTAATTTCATCAACATCGGTTAAGCTGTTTAGGCGTGAAAGCTTCAAAGACAGATAGAGTTAATTCCACCTTTGTAATATTTGTTGGGAACATCTCAAAAATACCCCGATACGGGAGTACACTTTTACCCCCCCACCAAATGCACAACACCGCCGGGGGGGAAAACCTAGAAGAATAATCTTGAGCTACAAATGAAGCCATTAAAACGATAAAAGCATTTAAATCCAATTTGTATGCTAATTCCAATGGTCTATATATTCCATTACCGGATGCTACGAGTTGGTACTGACTTGCCTCGTAGTCGTGTCGTAGCGTAGCCAGACCCCTTTATAAGAAACTCAAATTGACCGAAAACTGTAGAAATGTGACCGTACCGACCGTAATCTGTAGAAAGGTACCGTACGAAACTATATCATCGTATAGGAAAAAACGCAAAAAACAAGACTCTTGTATGAGAACGCCCCTTTATTTTTTTTTAATTGCGTGTGGTTCATGCAGTGGCGGCAACAAAATACAGCCTGTATCTTATTAAATACAATCTGTATCTTATAAAACGTTAGAGTTAGGGGCCTTTAAAGATTTTCGGGAGAGGCGGTCCACTACCATGGCCTGCAAGGTGTCCAGACCTAACCCCGATGGATTATTACTAATGGGGACACATGAAGAGTATCGTGTACCAAGATGGTCATCCTGTCGCAAATGTAGACATTTTGAAACAAAGGATTATTGACGCATCTGAAAAAATGAGAAGGCAGCTCACAACCAGAGCAGTCAAAAATGAATTGAGAACTAGGTTACGAAATTGTATTAGGAACATGGGTGGTGGTCATGTTGAACATGAATTGTAAAGATAATAACCCCCCCCCGTTGACTAATTGTATCTTAACAAAACGTATCTAAGAACCACCGCAAAGATGTCTACTTATATTTACAGAGAACAGCATCAAAATTCGTCCACCTGTTTGACTTCTAGAGTGCCACGGACAGGCATACAGACAGACAGACCGACAGACTGACAGACGCTTCAAACTTATAACACCCCCTTTTGGACATCGGGTGATAAAAATAAAATAATTTTGCCCTTATGTACATCATCTTAAAACCCTTTTTTTTAATCACCGGTCATCTTAGAGTCCGCTACCTTATCTACTTTGTCGCCCAATTTTCCCAAGAATAGTAAATATTTTATTTGACTATTGTATCTCATTGAATAGCTAGAGAACTGGAGATGTTTTAGGTTTTGTTTGCACAAACAGTTACTAGTTTTTTTTTTGGTGACACTGCTTCAAAGTCAACCCATTAAGTAAACATGCGATATTCGGTTTTCACCATAAGCCTGTATTATGGGTTTTTTTTGCTGTGGTCGGTTCTTTTTTGTTTCTAAATATTAAATTAACTCTATTTTTACCTAATACCAGCAAAATACCTGGACTTAAACACGTTGAAATATGTTGAAAAGTGGGATTTTTCCTCGAAAATCTTTAAAGGCCCCTAACTCGAAAATGGTAAATTTTCGGGTAGGGTGTTTCGTAGTAACAATGGTTGGTTTTGATCCGTGCTAGCATCTCCCAACGTATGTAGGTCGACTTACCAGTCACCCTGTATATATATATAATATTAATGTAAATATATTTAATAATGTTTCAATGTTTCAATAAGTATTATATCAAAAAAAACTTTTTTACTTTGACTGTAGGGCCAATATTACTAACAAATATGGGTAATAAAGTTAATTTTTTATTTCAAACCTAACATAACATAGCATCACGGCTTTTCCCATACGCGGTGGCAGAGGCATAATTGTGCCCATTTTGAGCAAGTTATTCGATATCCCTTTGCGTGACAGGGGGCTATCCCATCGCACCAGCTATGGAGTAATGAAGGAAACCTTCATGTTGTTTTCCATCACTGTTAGAAGGTTCGTATAGTGTACTTACTTGAGATACATTAATTATGTCATTGGTCCATGGTCAGGAATCGAACCAGTGTCTCCTATTGTGTGTATGTATATATTGTATATATTGTATGTATATATATATATATATATATATATATATATATATATATATACTAAATAAAAGAAATATTTAAGGTGGCTCCCATACAACAATTCTTTCAATACCACATACAAACTTATGGATGCACCTGGTTACGTACATGGAGTGTGAAAGTAACCGCACCAATAACTTTGTAAACAATATTTTGCTGTGTAAAATCCAAACTATTCACTCCACACCATCGCTTCCATTGAACGGTGGTACGGAACCCTTCGTGCGCGATTTAGACTCGCACTTGACCGGTTTTTTACAATTATCTGTCTAAGATTTTACTGTGAGCCAAGGACAGGCAAGACAGCGATTACCATATCAGAAATACAGCTAAAACCCTTGAAAGCGCAAGTTTTATATATATATATATATACATACAATTTATACATATTTATATTCATAGTTTATTTAAAAAATACATCCTTTCAACGGGACGTAAAATACTAACATACCCAACATTTACCATGGGAGGCCAGGTGATTGAAAACATGTTGATTATATTCAGTTTGCGATCTAAAATATTGTGACTTTAACTTTTGTGAAAGTTTCACTGTTTTGTTCGTGTTTTCTATTGAATATTGTTACTAAGTAACGATTAAATCTAAAACCCCAGATATAGGAAAAATGTTGTTAAGTACTGAAACATTTTGTTGGGTTAAAGATTCCTACTTCATAGGAGTTATTTTAGCTCAAATTAAGATTTAATAAAATGTTAATTCTTTATTGCACAGAAAATATAAAGGTACAGAAAGTTACAAGAAATGTTAATAGCAAAGGCGAGCTTATTTCTAAAGAGATATTTATTCTATGAATGATATATACCTAATAAATAAAAAGTATACCTCAACTATATAAAATACAATACACAGCAATCATAAATATAAACTATATTATACCATACATACATACCTACATAGATATGATATCTGTTTCGAAAGAGAAAGAAAATGCATTTTCAATCTTTCTTGTAAGTGAAAATTGAGGGACTGTCCGTAATAGCGCAGGAAAGTGCGTTCCACAGTCTGATTGCCCCCACTCGCCAGTGGGCCGCCATTTTGAAGAACTCCCCTCTCTGTGTGGCTGGATCTACCAATAACACAGACAGGAGTTTTAGGGGGCCGGCCCTTTTTGGATTCTAATTGGAATTTCTCGTATTCTGATAAGAATAGTAATATTTTCTATATCTTATTAGAATCTAAAGGAAAAATTTGTTTATTTTTTTCATTTGATTGCGCCTACATGCAAATTAATTGCAGATACAATAAGATAATCCCATAAGTTCAGAATTTATTACAATAAATTAAAAATGACTTAATGTCTGATTGTTATGTTATATTTTAACAACACGTTATTATTTTAACAATATACATACATAACAGATCTCTATACATTTCAATAACGTAATAATTGTCCAAAAACAGACGCGCGACCTTCCTCGAGCGCTCGCATATTTCAACTGGCCTGTAAAATAAATTTGAATACTGAAGTGATTTCAATGATTTTTGATTACTTAACCATTTTTTATTAACTTCTTCACATATATTAAAAAGAGAACGATATATCAATAAAGTTTACTGTGAGCGTGAAATACGAGTCTAAAAATAAACAAAACATCGCATAATCTGCCATCAACACAAACTCGGGAAAAGTGACATTGGCGGATTCCGACAATTTCACTGACTAGGGGTCCTAAACAAGTTGTGAGGAGTTGAAAGGAGGGACACCGTGTGGGATCTCCGATTGCTATCCCCAGGGAAAATAAATAAGATATGCTGGGTTGCGGGGATTTCACAAAATATTGAAAAGGTTGCAGAGAGTGTGCGCGGCAAAGAGGATTCGGAAGCCAGCCCAGCTCCTTGCAATACTGGAAGACATGGTAATACTTGCGCAGCCCGTAGAAAACCCGAATCCCAAGGCTTTGAAGTCTTTCGAGTTTAGTTGTTCTTCGTTGGAACTGACCCAGCAAACATCCGCGTAGTCTATTAAAGGTAGTAGAAGGGACTGAACATGGGTGATTTTAGACTGGCATGCTAGTACTGCAATTACAGTATGATTTCTGCTTTTGTATAATAATTATTGATATTATTATAAAAAATCAGGGTTCAAACGTTTTTGGGTTACTATTTTTAAATTTAGCGATAGCTTTAATGCTAAGAAATAATCACAGACTAGTTGCGCCCCGGCTTAGACTCGCAAAAGTTAGCAATTCTTTCAAGGGTCAATGCATTATCTTCTACAACAAGATACCTACGGAGATTTAAAATTGCTATTTGAGCAATTACAAACCATGTAAAAGTGACTTTGTCAAAACAGGGATATTACAATGTTCAATATTACTTAAATGACGGGACTGTTTAGGGTTAATCTAACTCAACAAATAACTGAAGTTAAAAAAATGTATTTATTTATTACTACTTATTAATTATAATAATTAATATTGTAATATTTGTATTAGTTTACAACCAATTTTTGAAAGAGATCTAAAAATCAGTCTGTGGTTGTTACTTCTCCCTCCTTCTCCCACAGTGGTTCAATTTAGAGAAGAGGCAAAAAATTACGTATGCTAAGTATCTGTAAATATCTACAGTAATAAAGACATTTTGGGATTGAGTTTTGAATTCATCTCTTTTTGGGTCATAGTTACTCGTCGCTCTTCTCGACGTTCATCTCCTCATTACATATTGTCACCAGTATCGAATGATTTTTGTTATTGAAAATTAACACTTTCCATTCTTTTGCCATATGACATCACATTACTTCCCGTAATTCGATCCTTACTAACAAACTATTGGATATTGCAATAATGGGCTGACCGTTTTTTTTAAACAATTGCGGGTTCTATACCCGGCTAAGAAATAGCTTTTTTAACCGTCTTCAAAAAAGAGAGGGTTCTCATTTTTGTTGTACATTTTTTTAAATGCTTGTTACCTCAAAACTGTTATGTTTTATTTGTTGGGTTAGTTTATTTGTTTCAGTTTGGTCCCATTTTTGGTAAATTAGAAATCGGTCCAGTAGTTTGGTTTCTAAAGCAGAAATACTGGAATGCTGATGTCATCCAGGTAAAGGAAATTGCATATCATTGCTTTACTGTGACTTATCAGTGGTGTCAGTATTCCGCTGGCTCTCGCAGCAGACACACGCGTTTATTAGAGTGCTAGTATTATCCACAACAACGTATTCGTGTGTCAACTCACACAAGCACCGCGGCTATAGTGATGGGGATACCAGAGTATCATTATCGGGCATCGAGTATCGATAGCGATTAGGTTATCGTTATGGAAAAATATTTGATCACAAGAACCTCATCTACCGAAAGCCTTTCGGCAAAAAGAACGCGAGATGATACCCACTCAAATACCTGGAATAAACCGAAGCGTATAGCCCACAGGCGCATGCCGACCGCCAACCAGAATATCCCGCTCAGCAACCGCTACAAAAATCTTGCAGATGACGTCGAGGACGACAGCTCAGTTGATACCCCAGCACCACCGACAACCACCAAGAGGGCCAGATCCAATAAGGTTCCTCCTATATTTATTGAACTCAAGGAAGATTGGACCCATCAATCTGTAGTGTCAATGATATCAACACATGCTAAACGCTTCCACTTGCAATACAGAGGGAATGGCAAAGTAGCAATTATTTGCTACACTAACGAAGATCACCAGCTTATAAAAGTTGGACTTACGAAAGAAAATGTTTCTTTTCATACCTATACGCGGAAGGAAGAGAAAATGGCTAAGGTGGTTATCCACGGACTACCTGCTACGATAATAGACAGTGTTGGAGAAGAATTAAATTCACTCGGATTCCCAAATGCTGTCGTCACCAAACTGAAGCGAGCCTCTGGAGAGGAATCTTTGTTTCCACCGATACTAATCCAATTACCACCTGGGACGGACATCGTCAAGTTTCGACAAGTGAAGTATTTGTGTAACTGCTCAATTCAAATGCAGAAGTATAAATCCAACAATACATCCGGCACTCAGTGCTATCGTTGCCAAAGATTTGGTCATGCATCAAGAAACTGCAACCTACCGGAGAGATGTGTTAAATGCATTGAACCTCACGCGACTAAAGATTGCCCTAAGAAGGACCGCACAACCACAGCCCTATGTTGCAATTGTAATGAGCCCCACCCAGCAAATTATCGTCAGTGCAAAGAACGACTAAAGTATGTCCAACAAATAGACACCAAGAAAGCTCTCCAACATAAGACTGCAAGAAAATCTGTAATTCGCCCGGAAGATGGAAGATCTTGGGCTGATATCACCAGTGGCAAGAAACCAGTAAAGTACATAAAACCATCTGCCAAAACAAACGTGCGCATAGATACTCACCATCGACCAGATCAACAAGAACCAGAGGATCCTGTCATATCGGAAATGCTACAAATCTTATCCATCATCAAGCTCGTTAAACGGGAATTCTCATCCTGCGAAACCATGCTAGATAAAGTCACACTTATTGTTTCTCATTTGGGTAAATATGTCTAATAATTGTAAGTTACGCATTATTCACTGGAATGCCGATGGCGTCCGTACCAAGATAGGTGAATTGCTTGACTTGTCAACACACGTGCTAAATGCTGATTTGATTGCTATTTCGGAAACTAGACTGGCGGTTTCTGCTTCCCTTAATACCCCGGGATATGTTTGTTATCGCAAAGATAAGCATACTAATGGCCGCGGACAAGGCGTTGCGTTACTAGTAAAGCGCGATATTATTCATTCAACATTGACACTTCCAGTTACAAAAAGTATAGAAGCAGTAGGCATATCCATAAACATATCTGGTTTACACTACATAGTTTTATCCATTTATCAGTCCCCAAACCTCCCATTACTCCCACTAGATTTGGATTTGCTTTTAAGCTTGGGTCCTCGAGTGATTCTGGCGGGGGACTTTAACGCAAGGCACCCCAACTGGTGCATAAGTGGTTCAAACAGCAACGGGAAGACACTTTTCAAGCAGATGTTAAAGAAAAACTTTATAATACATGCTCCCTTAAAACCAACTTTGGTCCATTATCGTCCAGAAAACCAGCACACAAAACCCGATTTGATAATCGCCCATAACGTACCCAACATCAGTGATGTGGAAACCATAACCGCGTTATCTTCTAATCATCTCCCTGTATTCTTTACGCTGGATGGAGCCTACACTCAAACTAATCGCACTTTCTATAAGTATGCCGATGCCGATTGGATTGCGTTTCGAAAATTTATAAATCAAAATATTTCCCTCTCTTGCAAAACTTTTAACTCCATAGAAGCTGTTGATAATGCTGTTACTAATCTCTCAGAAGTCTTAGTATCCGCTAGGGATAAACATGTACCTGTGTCTACGTCTGTTAGCAAGCCTAGAAAACTTCCTCGCTTCATCCAGCAATTAATTAAAAAAAAAAATCGTCTTCGTAGTCAGGAGGTGCGCAATATCAACATCGCTACCAGAAAAGAGTTGAGGCAGAACATTAATATTCTCCAAACAAGAATAAAAAATGCGATCATAACATTTTATGATGCTGAGTGGAGCAGGAAACTCTCAAACGTGGATAACCCTAGTGCAGATCTTTGGAGGGTAGTAAAGTCTCTTAAAATAAAACCATCTACCATGCCTCCCTTGACCAAACAAGATGGCTCCATAACAGGCAACGCGCAGGAACAGTGTAACGAACTGGCTGAAGCTTTTTATAAAAACATGTGCCTCACGCTAGATTGGTCTACTTCGGGAAATAAAGTAGTGAATGATGTTTCTACTTCGATAAACAGATTATATGATCATACCATACGTACATTACAAAATCCTGTTTCTCCTAAAGAAATCTGGAAGCACATTCGGCTATTAAAGGCTCGTAAATCTCCTGGAGTTGATACCATTCATAATGCACTCTTAAAAAATATTCCGCAGAGATGTGTTGTTCTTCTCACTAAAATCTTTAATGGCTGCTTAGTACTCGGATACTTTCCAGAATTCTGGAAAACTGGTAAGGTGATTGCACTGAAAAAACCTGGCAAAGATGACACTATACCATCAAATTACCGACCTATCAGCTTGTTACCAACTCTCGGCAAGCTACTGGAGCGCTCCATCAGAGACCGTCTCAATAAATGCATCAACCATAAGCTTAAAGACGAACAGTTTGGATTCCGAAGTGGTCACTCAACTATCCAGCAATTAGCCAGAGTGTGTGAGCATATTATACATAACATAAACACCAACAACTCTACAGGAATGTTTCTCCTAGATATTGAGAAAGCCTTTGATACTGTCTGGCATGATGGGCTCTTACACAAACTTTTAGACATCGGCGTACATCTAGATCTTGCGAAAATTGTTCAGGCATATCTCCATAATCGGCATTTCAGGGTACATATAGGTGACCACACATCTGATTTGTATCCCATCCCTGCAGGGGTTCCACAAGGGTCCATCCTCGGTCCTACACTCTTTTTAATATATCTAAACGATATGCCTAAACAGACCCGCACGCACTTAGCCTGCTTCGCGGACGATACAGCATCCTACACGACGGCTAGCGATGTTGATCTAATCATTGATCGACTTCAACTATCTATAGAACTGTTGTCAGAGTATTTCCGTAAATGGAAGCTTAAACTAAATTCTTCTAAGACGGAGGCGATCATGTTTACTCGAAAACGAAAACAACCCAACAACAAACTGGTTATAGATGGCCACCATATACCGTGGCAGAAATCTGTCAAATATCTTGGAGTCCACATTGACGAGAGGATTAACTGGTCTCAGCATATTAATAAGCTCTATCTTAAAGGCACTCAAGCTTTAAACGCACTTAGTCCTGTCCTCAACAGAAAAAGCAATTTAAGTCCTACGACAAAACTCCGTATATATTGTACTCTGGTTCGACCCTGCATTACGTACGCTTCACCAGTTTGGAGCAGTACTTGTGAGTCAAACTACAGAAAGCTTCAAACTATTCAAAACAAAGCCCTTAAAATTTCCTATAACACTCCTTTCTATATAAATTTAAAGTCCCTTCATTCTAGAATATTACTTCCAAATATAAAAGATTTCATACTTAAACAAACTAAAACATTGTACTTAAACAAAACTCCAAATCACTCAAATAATTTGATTTCCAGTATAGGACGTTCTCGATGGCGGGATTTAAAGTACATCGATACTTATAAGCGATACCGCCTCCCCCATCACTATATTCTTGGCTGCGACGAGCGGTGCTAGCCATGCGTCGTCGGTCAGCATTGTCCGAACTAGTTCTCGCTCATCGTACGTGGTGCGTGTGTGCGTGTGCCGAACAGTGTACTGCACACCTTGCTGTCGCTGGGTGGACCGGCTCGCGCGCCGGCCGACCCAGCAACAGAGGGTATCTATGCTAAATAATTTCTATTACTTTGTCCAATTCGCCAGCTTATTGCAAAACAACACCGACATATTTACCCAGTTAGGTATAACAACGTCGTGCCTTGTTTATTGTAACCCTTAATTATTGTGTCTCATGTCCTTGCTACTTGTATTGTAGTGTAGGTGTACCTATCAAGTTAGGTATTGATGTCCAAAAAAATGTAACACATACAAGTGTGCATACTTTAGAAAAGCAGAAAATCAATATACTGTTTAATTAGTTATTAAGGTCTAGATAAGTAATGTATAATTTATAAGTTTTCCTAAAGGCTTTTATCCTGCAAAACGGCTAAAATTATGTTTGTATACCCTCGACAGTGTTAAGGATGTGTACCTATTTGTAATCTTACATTAATAAAGAACTTGAAAATCAATCAATCAGTGGTGTTTAAGGTTATCGTCATAAGATGAATTGTATATAAAATATGAATGTATATAAGTACCGTATATTCGTTTATGTTGGATAATACGTGTAGACTTGGCTGTCAGACAGACAGATTTCGTAGCCTTATTTTCGTGTATTGTGACCACATTCGCATCCTAATATCTAGATAATACTGACCCTTGCAAAAGGCCCACCCTGAATTGAATACGCGCCCATTCTTGCATCTTCAGATACATGACGAAGTATGAATCACGAAACGAATACGACTTTAATAAATCTGCCTTAACGATGCCTTAATGTCCTTAGTTGGTGTTTTATTTATCGTTGGCAGTTCGAAATTCAAAACTCAACGCTCAAGCAGCTGTCAACTTGTTGAACTACTCGACCAAGCCAACTAGACTAGATGTAAGGCATTTTGCGTCTCATGTCGCACACACCTTGTTATTCCACAGGTGACTTAAAATGGAAGATGCCTGACATTCGTCTGATTGGCTTGGTCGAGTAGTAACTATTTCGTTGCGTATAGGAACGACACTACAGCATGTATTCGGAATGGTCTGTAAAATCGGAAAATCCGTTCTATTCTAGAGAGATATTTTGACGACGCCCAGCGAAACGAATCAAACGAAATCTATTATTGAATCGGCAAAGCCTACCTCGGAAGCTCGGTACAGAGCTATCTGTGTATCGATTTCTTGCACACGCGTGGAACTAGACATGTGTCAGAACCATGTTTAGCGTGAAATAGCAGAATTCATTGGAGAAATATTTGCTCTTCCTATATAAAGTATCCATATATATTATGTACATCCATACTTCCTACTATCATATACGTTCGGGTTCGTCCTTTTAACCCAGCAAAAGAAAGAGGATAATATTTTCGAGCAAATGTAAGTATTAAAAAATTAATGCACACAGTATTAATGTTTGTAAGTATGACAATTTTGTTAGCACGCGCTACAGCCCAAACCGCTTGACGGATTTTAATAAATAAGGTGTCGTTGGATTAGTCTTATTTGGAGGAGTGACATATGCTGTATAGATTTAATGAAAAAATAAAAGGTTGGATTTTAAATAGCAAAATGTAATTTTCAAAGGAGTTGGTACTACTTTCATACTCCATTTACGTAACCAGATGCATTAATAAGTTTGTATGGGGTATTGAAAGAAAATGCAGTCGGTTTATTTGTTTTTAAATTGATTACACTTATTTAGGGAGTATTGCACACCCTTGTTATTTTTTTTTAAAGTTTATTTATTAGAGATTTTATTGTGGAAATTTTCAATGAATAAAATTATTATTATTATATTATTATATCCTTTATTGCAAAAAATAACATTAAAAAACAATGACGCAATAAAATATAAAAAGGCGGGATTATTCCTAAAAGAAATCTCTTCAAGCCAACCCAGTAAGTATGTTCAGGGTTCAGCTAACAACAAAATATTTATACAAACAAGAAAACAGCAACTAAATTTAAAAATAAATTTTAACATCAAACAAACACACAAAAATTACAAAAATACTTTACAACATATATATCATTATGAAGATAATTATACTACATAAACACTTAATACTTAAATAAATAAAACCTACGATAGTTGAGATAGGTATTATTCTTTCAGTCTTGATCTGAATGAGCTAGGCGATAAACTATCACGGATAGAGTCTGGCAGGAGGTTCCACATCTGCGCAGCACGGACAGAGAAATAATTCATCAGGAAACTGGTATTGGATAGGCTAGTTCCCTTGATGTGACACCTGCACGACGAGGTCTTGAGGGCGGCGGTAAATACGCGAAACGGTTTCGCAGGTACTCTGGAGCACCAGGATTGCGCAGGATTTTGATAAGAAAAACTAAAATATGAAGGTTCCTTCGCTGTCGGATTGGGAGCTACTTCACTTGGTTGCGAAAATCCGTCACATGGTCGTACTTTCGCAAGCCAGAAACTAAGCGCAAAGCCAGGTTCTGAAGCCTCTCTAACTTGTTAAGCTGTTCTTCTGTGATATCGAGGAAGCACACATAAATGGGCAGCAGTAATGATTGCGCTAACAACACTTTTGTTTTGAACGGCAAGAAGTACTGCAAGCGCCTCAGAGAATGAAAAGAAAAGTGAATGCATCTGCTTAAATCGCTGATGTGCGCCACCCAAGACATATTGTTATCCAGGGTAAGGCCCAGGTTTTTGGTTTTGTCGGTGTAAGGTGTCGTGTCGATGTAATACAAACATTACCATACAGAACAGACGGCACGTTCGAGCCCAGTCTAGAGGTCATGCGACTACTGCCTACTATGATGGCGTGCAATTTTGAAGGATTGACTAGCAAGCCGAATGATATTTGGCCCAGACTTCAACAGCTGTGAGATCTGCGTTCATATTCGAAACAGCATCCGAAATCTCTGAAAAAGAGAAATGCCTTGAAATTCATTCAATTCAATGCATATGCAAGAATATGGTATATTTGCACTATAGTCTGTAAAAGATAACGTGATTTCTGTAAAAGCTGTCTTCAAAATCACGCCTATCAGTTCCGTATTTTACGACGGTGAAATATCCAGGCGAAAAATTTTATACTTGACTGTCGGGATCACGCGAATATAATGTCCTCGGGTCATCGTATAATAATACACAAGTTATCGCTCTATAAACTAGTGAAATTATTAAAAAGCGAATACCTAACTCGACCGCATTATTTTCAATAAAATATACATGCAAACCTATGTATGCACGTACATGGAGGGCTAGTTATTTTTAATTTTAATTCAAAATTTGTATGTACATTTTCTTATCTTAACTTTCAGTAAATAAAATAACGCAACTACCTATATACTGTTTGAAAATTACCACATATTTCTTCAATCTGGCAACATTGACTCGACAACATACATGACAGTAGGGCGCCTCACCGCTGTCTTATTGTTTGATTCATTCAGTCAGTAGTACGGGTGCCGACGCCTTGAATATGTCAGCGGCTGATAGTCAAATTCGGCACAACATGATTTGTCCCGGCATATCATGATATGGTGGCATTTCTTGATCTGCGATGTTAAACCCGCCATATCATTTTAGGACCAACGTTCGACGATCTGCCAGCCTATAACTCGGCATATCGAAAAGAAGGTTGGCAATAGATTTGGCTCGGTATATCGGTGGATAGAACGTGTACGTGCAACCAGTGGAGCGAGCTTGCGACTGAAAGAAATGAAAAGCTAAACTTGGCTAGAGTAGGTTATTGTGGCAAAATTTCAGTTGTGTCATAAGTTAGGTTGGAATTTAGAAGAAACAAAACCGGAGCATAGTGAAGCGGAGCGGAGCGAAGCGTATGCAAATAAAAACAACATTTAATAATGAGGATGATAAAATCTCCATAAATAAAGCTCTCGTTGACGACGAAGACGAAGGTCGAAGATGTAAGTAAGCGAATAACGAGACTGAGGTGGAGATGGGTGGGACACTTGGCTAGACGGGATGACGGACGGTGGACTAAAGCAGTCACGGAGTGGTGGCCAAGGGGAGCAACAAGGCCAGTGGGCAGACCACCTGCCCGATGGTCCGACGATATACTAAAGTCGACAGGATCTCAATGGCACAGGACCGTAGGGGTTGGTGCTATAGAGAACAGGTCTATGCCCAGCAGTGGGTTGATGTGGGCTGAGCATGATGATGATAAATAAATAAAACAATATCATACTTGGATACCCAATAGTAGTCCACCGACTCCCGTGTGATGGTCATCCTACTTTTCTTGATTTGGTTTATAACCTTAATAAAAAAATATTTATGAATAATTATTTTGTTTATTCGTATACTTTGAACTATTTTACGATGTGAAGTTTTATCCTTTGGCCATATCATGGTGTGGCGAAGCGTTTAATGGGAATATCGACAAACGTTTGATTCTCATCGATCTGCCCGATCTGCCTGTCGATGGGGCACATCATGATGTGCCCAATAGACAATGGCGTATTTAAAAAAATACCGCCATATCTTAATATGGCGCGACACATTTTGATGTGCCCAATTCTACAATCGGCTACACCACGGCTACACCACGAATTTCCAGATTGCATTTTATTGATTTAATGCTGATAAATTGTTGAGTTTGCTGTTACCTATTTGATAATTTTATTTTAATTAAGATACATAATGCCAAATATAACAAAGAAAACTGTTTTAAATAGTGAATGCCGCAAGATTGTGATTCGCTTGCGTGAATACTTAGAACGCGAGAATCAAAATGGCGGACCGGTGCTGCCATTGGTGCAAGTCTGCAACATAGTTGCGGATGCTCTTGATATCGGACAATATAGATACTCGCATCAGAAGAGAAAAGTATAGTGATCATTTGACGTGACGCAAAATAAAATAAAGAAATAATTATTAAAATTTTCGCTTTCTAAACCATAAATTCTAAATTTCTAAATTCTAAACCATATTATCAACGCAGAGAAAATTATCTGTGAATCTTAAATACGCAGATTTGTTCAAAGCAAGTTTACTATACCTATTCAAAACACTGAAAATAATTGGATATGCATACTAAAAAGGTATAAAAGTTTTTTTATTGGAGCGAACAGACATCGAGAGCGATCAAACTGTGACAAAGTACTTTTTTTGCATAAACATGGCTCAACGCAAATCTTACGGTTTCAAGATCTTGGACTGACGCTAGCTATTAATTTTCTTATGCTGGAACATAGTCAGGTTTTGTATGCAATTTTCTACTGGCATTCAAATCTGTAAAGATAACTGGATAGCACAAAGAAATTAATTTTGAAACATTTTGGTGCTTTTCAATTTTTTCGACAATTTCCATGAGCCGCATGTCATCGTGAAGGACAAAGCATCTTACCACTCGGTAAAGAACGATAAAGCGCCAACCTCAAGTAACCGGCTTTCTTGGCTGCAAAATAAAGGTGTAGAGGTCAACTAGACGATGCTGAAGAATGAGTTACTGCAATTGGTTGGCATTCATCACCCGAAACTCCAAAATATACCCCAAATTCCAACATACATTTAAAAGTAGTCAAAGGTAAACGTGTTTCTTTTTATTATAAATACAGGCTTAAAAGATTTGCACAGTGCATATGAACATGTTACTCCGGAAGATTAGAAGAAATGCGTCGAAAAAAATAAAAATAAAATATGCAAGAAGATTGTTAGCACGATGTACCTATTGGCAACATCAATCAAGAAATAATCATGAATCTGCAGGATTGTTCCAGCGACTCCGAATCCGAATTTGACGTTGATATAAATCGGACGCACCCTTCGTTTTGTCTATGAATGTTTATGATTAGCTGTCACTGATATCGCATTCTCGGCTCGGTTGGGCTGGATTTTGGAGATTTTTAATGGAAATCAAGTAATATTATAGTGAAGCATTCCCAAAGCGCGTGTTTGGTGGTCAATGTCGTAACCCCACGTATTCGTCAGTGCAATCGGTGAGATATTGTGGCCAGTTCCAAATGTCGCGTTTTTTGGTTTATCTCGATTGGGAGAGGCCCTTCTGGTTCCCGATACCATAAGACTAGAAACAGATCCTTAGTAGCGCGAGTTTTGAGTGTTTCGCTAGGAAATACCCACGTATAATAAGAATAAGGAACGGATATAACTTGGCCTGACGGTGACCCCAAGAATAGCTGGGAGCAGTAAAGCAAGAAGGTATCCCAGGCGTGCCTGGGACTCATCATTCGTCGTAGGCCAGGTCGTAGGTCTACGGAAGACTCGTCAGACTCCCCTACGGCGTTGAGCCAGATTTCCAGCTATATATAGGACCGCGGCGAGGAACGCCGTCCTTGAGGATGGCCTAACATTGACAAAGATTTGGACTATATCATCGATATAAATACTAAGGATAGGCCTTCCCGTACTCATTTTCTTACCATTTTGAGGCTAAGAAAAATAGCGCCCCTGTCGGAATTCGTCGGAACCAAGACAGTACGAAAAATTGTAACGGCGTCACGTTCGGTCACGTTCCGAATTGTGGTGTATAGACACAATATTAGGAAAGTTGATCTACGGATAACTCTCAAATACCCGGTGACTTTTAATCGGTGATTAGGAGTAGAAATAAAATATATCTAACTAAAATTTTACTTAAGGGGCGAGATCTCACGCAATTACCTCGTGTTTAATGTATATAAAAAGTTGAAACATAATTAAATAGGCATATAAATTTTTGTCTTTGCCGTTAAATTATGAAAGAGGATGTAAGCTCACAGATACACAATAGTAGCGTGACTTGGAATTTAAGATCTTGATTTTGATTTATAAGTAATAAAATACCTAATCATAGAAAAAGTTATGAAAATTGGTACCTCATATCACTGATTAAGTCATCGTGTATAAAATAGAGTATTTAGCAATACATTAAATTCTTGTAACTCAGTTGGAATTTTGTTGTAAAAGCGAGTATATAGCATAGTAAAGACGCTTACATGGTACCAGCAAGGTATTAACATCAACAGTGCCTTCTTGACGCATCTCCGCTTTGCCGACGATAACAACCTGTTTGCTGACAATACTGGAGACCTAAGCAAGCTTCAAGATCTCTATAGTGCTTCTCTTAAAGTTGGCCCGAAGATGAATATGTCCAAGACTAAGATTTTGACAAACATCTTTGATGGCTCATTTGCCATCATCACCATCGGAGATGAGGCGGTAGAGGTAAAGAGGTAAGGAGCTAAGCTAAGGAGATCTTCAGGAGAGTCTAACTTGGTTGGGCAGCGTTCAAGAAACTCGAGAGAATATTCAGGGATCGAAAGATATCGCAACGCCTAAAAACCATGCTATTTGACCAATGTGTCTTGCCTACAATGACGCACGGTGCCGAAAAATGGACATTTACAAAGGAAATGGTGAAATGAATAAGAGTAGCCCAAAGTGCCATGTGATAATAGGCATTATACTCCTAGATAGAGTCAGAAACGTCTAGATACGTCGACAGAATAAGGTCCAAGATGTAGTAAAGCGTATCATTAGGCAAAAATGTAAGTGGGCAGGACACTTGGTGAGGCAAGGTGATGGCAGGTGGAGTAGGTCCCCGACCGAGTGGTGGCCGAAAAAAGGACGAAGGAGCGTGGGTCGACTGGCAGCCAGATGGGTTGACGATATTACCAACAACGCGATGAAGACCTGGATTCGACTGTTCCAGAACCGGAGAGGTTGGCACAACATGTAGGAGGCTTATACCCAGCAGTGGGCGTAAAGAAGCTGCCAATGATGAGTCCCAGTTCTAGGCATGTTATTCTGATAGCTGTCACAGGAATCACGCTACCTTTTAAAGACTGTAGAGTAATGAAATGAAGCCACAAGTAATTTATAGTTCAGTATAAAACAAGAGCTCGCTGCATCTAAAACTGCTTGTTAAGTAACTAATTTATAGTTAGAGTTAGTCATTATACGAATTCACCTCAGCTAGATAAAGATTATTTAGCGGCTGTAGACAAATCTTAGACGGTAAAAATGGTTTCTGGGAAAAAAATATTGTGTAACAATGAGTTTTATAGTGTACCATCTTTTGAAAATCCCCTTTATCAGAATTTGGTGATCACGATTTTATTGTTTTATCAAATATTTTTTTTATCGTACTTGACTGGAAAATAATTTTACCGTCTTAGATTTTTGTAGTAGATTTTAATAAATACATTTAAATCGTGGCACCACTGGACCGCGTAATCAAGTCGGAACACCTTAATGATTACAGGTAATGATATTTTAACTAAAGATGAAGTATATTCAATATGAACGGCACAAACTTTTGCCGCTTTAGCATCTTACTTAGTTATATAGCCTCGTCGGTCCTTAAGTTCTGTCACAAGGTTTTTGATAGATAAAACTCAGCAATAAACTTTTTCTTATTCGTATTATACATGATTAAAAAGCTTATTTTATACGAATCAAATTGCAATACAATACATTTTGTACGATTATCGCAATATGACAAAGAACCCTTATAACTTGAGACAATCGCGAACCCAAAACACGCTGCAACTGACAAAAATACCACTTACCACCAAATTTAATAAAAAACAGTGTTCCAGATAACCAACCAGCTTTTTTTTATTTATTCTGAAACCTCGATTTTAGACAATGCTTAACAACTAGCATTTGATTTTCTGTTAGCTTTCAGTTCCAACTGCTCCCACGTTTTCAGAAAAACGTATAAAAATGATCTTGTGGGCAACAAGTACACTACGTAAAATGTGAATATGAAAATTAGTTTTACCCAGACTTAGTTATCTTATGCTTCAAAATTAAGGTAACGGGTTCAGAGAGGGTTCTGACTAAAATCCCACGTAAGTTTGAAAGGTTTTAAGAGTCATGGAAAAAAGCTAAAGTGAATCACGTCCGTATTTTTGATTGGTTAAAAAAGTGCAAAATCTCTGAAGAAACTAGCATATGTGTAATATGGCTTTAAGCATTTAAATCCGATAATCGTTCTAATTCATCAGTATTTAATGAGCTATCAAACCATATATAGTATTAAATAAAAATAAACTTGGTGTTATTTACTATGCGGCAAAATATTTGTGACAGAACTTATGGACCGACTAGGTATATAGATTACAAACGCGTATGCGGTAGATCATTTGTATATGCACGATAAAAAAGTAGATATGTAAGTGTTGCGCTTAGATCTGAATACGCCTATAATTGTATTGCATAGTATAAACACACAAGACCAAGGATCTCAAATTATAGAATACACATGTCTTATCTTTTATCAGACACTGGATATCATCTACGACCAGAGAACTTAAAGGAATCAAATCATCCCAAGCTCGATAGGGTTACGACGTTTTATTACAGAGTTCCCATGGCCACCTTCCGACTTCATCGTTAGACCCTGGATATCATCAAGGACCAATTAACTTGTCAAGACAAATAAAGTTAGCTCAAACTCAATGGGATTGCGTCGTTTCATTACAGAGTTCCAATGGCTATCATCCGGAGCCAATGTCAAATCATTCCATATCATAAAAATATTGCATGTCATCCGGTTTACATGTGCATTCAGCTCAATCGTAAACCGGAAATTGGGTCAAATACAGCTTGCAAGATTTGATTACAGACGCAGAGACCCAGGGAGAGGTGAATCATTTACGGAAACGGAAATTCATTTAATTTTATTTGACATTTGGTTACAAACCCCAAAAGAGAAAGTAACTTATTTGCCATTAGTGCTTTGAAAGCCAAGTCAAAAGCAAAATAATTCACCTGGTAACCGCAAACATAACATGCACGTGAATGCACCTTTATCCGGAGGCACAAAAAAGTTGCACAATTTTTTGCAACTTTTTGTTCACATTCACCGGTATCACGTTTTTTTTTTGCAACAGTAGCATCATTAAATTTAACTCGATAAATAAACTCTTTTTTTCATGTTAAGTTAAGTTAATCTAACGCTCCTTTGATCACACACAGCTTACTGAATAAAATATATTTATTAAAAACTTACCTTAGAATAACTAAAAATGTACTCAGCAAAAAACGTGACAACTTTTACTCGGAAACAAAGTTGACATCCAACTCATAGTAATATGGCTGCTAACGTCATGTTGACATAAGAATAGGTTACTTTGGAGTTGACACCCACTAAGATCCTACTGATTTTTTTAGCACAAAATGGGCAGATAATGGTTGCACAATAAAAATAAAAAAGGCGGTTAACTAACTATTATTTAATATCATCAAATAAAACAGATTATCAAAAAGGCTTGTTTTTATAAATTTTACAGAAGCTCAACTTTTTGGAGAAAAATATCGTATTTTCAAAGTTTATGGACTTATACAGATATATTTTGCGGAGTATAAAAGTAATATAAGAAGAAACATTATAATATGTAACAAAAAAACTGACTGCCTTTCAACTGAATGGGAGTTTGTTTTACAAATTTAAACCGAACCCCACTCTTCTTTTTAATCGCAAAGCTGATATTGTATTAATTTGTTATCACTCCCAATATTCAGACGAATCTAACAAAATATAGGCGGAGCTTTGCCTTTGTCTGGAGAAAACAGGTTGCCCGGTCGGTTCTTCCTATCCAGTTCTCATTTCTTACTTTTTAGACCACAATAGCTGAATATCCTGTGTGCGAAATTTCATTAGGGTGAGTCAGCAACACTGCACATTTATATGTATGATAGGGATAAGCATAAAGATCTTTATAATAATACAGCCTCTATGGAAATTATACTGATACTGTTCAGTGAATTTTAGTCCTTGGGTTATTTTTAGCCTTTAAGGGTGGGTGATAATGATAATTTACACATGTTTACTCAGACATTTCCCTGTTTTGCTGTAAATCACGTATCACGTCCGTCCGTCGTCACACAGGTTTTACAGCCAAACGGTTTAATACACAGTCTTCAAATTGATGCAAAGCCATGAAGATTGTCAAAAATATTGTTATTTTTTTAAGGGGGGCACCCAACTAAAGGTGCGCAAAAAAAATATTGATGTACCACATCAACTGGCGTATCGTTATTTAGAGATCGTTGAGTAGATATATTATACTAATAACAAAATAAACTTTAAAAATATTAGAAAAAAAAGGAATGAGAAGATGATACCAAAGTCAGTTTTTTGTAAAATTATGAACCGATGAAAATTTTTACTTTGACCTTGGTGATAATGTTTTATACCAATATATTGTTTTTTTCTCTCTTAAGATTATCTTATTTTTAGGCTTATATTCTACATCTGTTATAGAACCCTAATGTAAGAAGTCCGACACGAAATTGGCCGGTTTTTTTTTTACTATGAAGCGGCGGGGTTAGAATTCCTAACTTTATTTTGAAGACGTCCTTAAAATCTGTCATTCAGGTTCCCATGACACATGTCATCCTAGTGTGTTCATCATCATCATAAATGTTACATGATTGTTTACTGTTAATTTCATATTGCTTTGAATTTCCCCCTGTGAACACGTAGTCCGCTTTGTCAGATTGGTTGGACCACAAGACGTTTATTTCCCGTTGGTCCGATTAATCGGACTAAAAAAATTGCAATTCCGTATTGACCAACTGATAGGACCAATATAATATATTTTTTCTGATATTACGATTGATAGAACAACGAGTAATGTCAGACGGAATCACTCGAGCGGATGAAGGACCAGTCTACTACGGGGACCTCGTCTCGTCAAAGGCGAACTTCCAACGGCTACACCAGTTTGCGCACGCGTGGCATAAAAAGAGATGTGGCTGGGAATTTGGCTAAAATGATAAATTACATGCGGGATCGGCACCGACCTCACACCGTTTGTGTGTGTCACATCACCAGAAGGGTGCGACGCTGCTTTCTTTTCCCCCGCGCCCCTGAATGGGGAGAGGCGGGAAGAGGACAGGCGGAGGGCAAAGAAGGCCGATCCAGCCATGTGGGGGACGTACAGAAATAGCTGCGGGTTACAAGAGCTCCATGAAAATCTAACCCGTTGGCTTGCTCCCCCGCATTTGCTTCATTATGACATGAAGTCGGAATGAGGTTGGGTGGAGGTGGGATATGACCAACTGATAGGACCAATATAATATATTTTTTCTGATATTTCGATTGATAGAACAAAGAGGAATCTCGACTTTATAGTTCGATTATAGGACGACAAGGAAATGGTCAGTTCACATAGTCCGATCCCAGTAGGACAAGTCATCGGGTCAAGTGGCATAGATTTTGTTGCAGAGAAATAAAGTACCATACCTTTTCTCAGATGGGGCGGCAGAACAATAACTTTACGTACCTAATTATTTGCGAAGAGAAGCCAAGAACTCCGTGGCGTCACTCCTTATAGGCGACACATTAAATGAAGCAGAAGCAGTGAATAAAACACTAGAACTGCGCTTGGGCATATTATTACTAGAATACTGTCACAACTCAAAAAATTGCCTACATTGCTTACTTATCATCTTATCTCAGATTTAACACAACGCGATACTGAATTTTGCAATAAAAGTGAAGACCCAACAGGATTAAATTCGAGGCCCAGCTCCCGTGAATGCTGTCGTCACTAAGATTCCGAGTGGCCTCATAGCCAAATGGATCGGTTGGCCTCATATCCAGAGTGACAGGCGAGCGAAGATGGATCAATTAATTAATTGTGATATTATCACAATTTCTCATGGAGCAAGCCCTCAGAACAGCTTTAGCCACAGATTAATAAAGCTGCAGCCTGCATCGGCCATGTGTCATATCAATCAAACTAAAATAAAATATATCATGGTGCGACGTGGACAATAAAGTTCACATGCAGTGTTAGTGAATGCCAATGAACAAAATGTTGTTCCTACCGTACGCGTTGCTGTTCCGATTTAAATGTGTAATGCGTAAAGCCCGCAGGGACGCTCGCCCGTAAATCAGGGACAGTCCATCACTGAATATCTTTACGAACCGACTAAAGAAGCACTATCTTTCACTTTCTATTTAGCTATATAATGTATTAGTATTAGTATATTTGTAAGATATTTATTGATATGCTGTATTTATGTAACTGTGTATGTAGTCTATATTTCTTAGCAATAGGGTTTTATGTATGTGTAATATGTATTATATTAGAATATAGTCTTAATTGTACGCGCAATTCTTTCCCTTACCTATCATCTCCGTCTCCTATCCAACATGGTTTGCTGGAAGAAATCTCTTATTTAGAGATAAGCTCGCCTTTGTACACTTCTTTTATATCATAAGCTATTTTTACAGTCATGTGAGTGCAATAAAGAATTACGATAATTACGAGAATTACGAGCCCGCTGGCCTGATGTTCGTGCTAATATATTATGTAACAAGTGCGTTATAGACAAAACCCACAAAATAACATGCCCTGCCATCGTCGCATGTGACGTGAATAATGGCGGACTTCCCCGCCACAAATTAAAACATTTTCCAAATAAACCTAAAACAGAGACTGTTGTATGTTGCAAACACAATAGTCGCGTCGAACTCCAAAGTCATATTGTTATAATTGATACGGATTTTAGTGCATGGGCCGTTGGGAGCTATCCCCACGCACGCTTTGTTGACTCTGGTGTAAGTACAACGCTGCTGCCGAGTGATATGGACTGAACAATGTGGACTGGTTGGCCAATCAGAAATATTACGAGTGCGCGGTGCTTAGAGCGCAGACGAACTTATTTCTTCTTCTACTTCTTCTTGTTGTGCCTCTCCACCACTGGAGGTTGGCGGTGAGCTCTCCCTACTCCTCTTTGTAAATAATTTTGTTATTATATATGTTACGGCTAAAGCTAGGTGTGAAATTAAACTTAAGTTTAGCCGGCTAGTCTTAAGATTAATTTCGAGCCTCGGCTAATGTCTGAAGTCATGTTCGTTTGTGATAACGGATAGCCGATGCGTTTCGGTTAATGCTGGGCATTAGTTAGCTAATGTTGAAAACGAAGTATTCGTGCGACTGCGGGGTGCCGGGCGGGGTAAATTTATTCAGATGAGAAAACTATTTCTAATATCAGGGCAAAACACTGCGGTAGCTTAGGTGAAGGGTAAAGGGGGTGAGTGAAGGGAAGCCCCCTTTATCCTTCGTGTTAGGTTGAACATGTAAGAACAACAAAGTCTATAATAAGACGAGCATAAGTATTTTTGTTGTTTTACATGTTCAACCTAACACGAAGGATAAAGGGGGCTTCGCTTCGCTCACCCCCTTTATCCTTCACCTAAGCTACCGCAGTGTTTACGGCTACCGAATCACAATCATCACTTATTCTAGATTAAGACGGTAATTTTTCAACATTAGCCTAGGTATACTGAAAAGTAAACTTAAGTTTAGTCGGCTAATGTCAACCATATTTTCTCACCCATCTTTAGCCTCAACAGAGTCGAGGCTAAACTGCAGTGTAGCCGACTAATGTTGAAATCATTTATCGCAATGAACATTATTTCGGACATTAGCCGAAGCTCGAAATTAATCTTAACACTAGCCGGCCAAACTTAAGTTTAGTTTCACACCTAGCTTTAGCCGTAACATATATAACAATTAATAATATAATATTTGTACTAGTTAAACACAACCATTTTTTAAAAGAGACGTCAAATTCAATCTGTGGGAGTTTCTTCGCCATTCTTCTCTCACAGTGGTCCAATGCAGAGAAGAGGCAAAAAATGACACTTGCTAAGTATATGTAAATATCTACAGTAATAAAGTAACGTTTTTATTTTAATAACATTTTTATGAACTACATGGGTTAATATTATTGTCAGCTGTTGTGTGTGCCTCATCCACCCAACTTTTTAACACTCCGCAATCCGCAATATTGCTTTCCTGGAACGCGTGGTTCGATCGGTGGACCTTGTGGCCTGAGAAAATAATCTTTTTTGTAGTCTGATTACTAAATCGGACTAAAAAGAAAACAAAAATTCTGATCGTCCGATTGGTGGGACCAGGTGGTCCAAGAAAATTAAAATGTAATGGCCGGATACCATAATCAGGCCAACAGAATTAACCCTAATAAGAAGGATGATTAATTAGTTTCAGAAAAGACAGGAGTCTCGTCTAGCAAGAGATGCCTCGACATATTATATCTCTCGAGTCGTGCCGAACTGCTTGCAGTCGTTACCAAGTTTCTATGCGATCTTAGTCCTTATTACACGTGATATTCGTCAAGAACGTTACAAACTCCAAAAGGTCTGACGAGAATGTAGCTGCACCTTTATAAACTCACATTTTAACTACTGCAGATGTGACTAGTCAAGTTCATATAACTATTATTAAGGACATTACAGGTGCGTTAAATAAGGAAGTGATTACTTTGACTAAGTTAATTCGCGGTTTATTGCCTATTCCGCTTAAGTAAAGCTTTTGTGTTTTAGTGACACATGCATCTGTTCAAAAGTTGATACAAACCTCAAATTATATTTCACAGCTCTTTTTTGCAGTGCTGGAAAAAACTATTCCTTACCATAGGCTATATGTAGAGCACAGTATAGACTGTGTCTCAGAGCTGGGCGAAGACCTCACCGTTTCGAGCCCAAACATCTGTAGACAATGCTAGATTGACTCACTCTGGTTGGAACTTGTCCAGGTCGTCACGCCACTCCTTCTGGGCCTTTTCTGCACAGGTGTCCGTCTGTAGGCACCCATTCAGTATCTAAGTATAATATTTATCTATATAAGTATGTTCGATTCAAAATCGATACTCGATCGATGGTTTCGGAACGGCCATTTTGAATTTGACGGAGCTGCCAACCTAGCAGTTTTTTGACAACTGACAGACGGAAAGCCCTCGCGATGGAACGCGTATTGGTATAGGGTGTTGAAATTAAATCGTAAGCCATCTGGAATTGTGTTCGGGCTCCCCTCAGGATTGTCTATATAGCTGAGTGTATTGTGGTTCCCGAACCAGATAAAGTTCGCATTTACGTAACATAACCTGTGTTGGAACACTGTGTTCGTCGAAGCTGGCCTGCCAGCCATACCTGGTTGGCTGAAGAACCTGTCTACCAAGAAGAGCCTAGGGTGCACCCAGGCCTTGCAGAGAGACAGGTGTTTGACGGGAACGAAGCACAGACCAGGTCAGATAGAATCTATTTACTTTAGCTCGGTGAATCGCCGACGTTCTTGCTTCTTGGCATCCGATCGCTACGCTACCTCGTAGCTATGGGCCCCTGCGAGGTCATTGGGTGCCGAGAGGCCTGAACATTTTGGTAGCAAGAGCGTGGTTTCCTGAGATTTGCAGCCGTCAAGGGCTCCGGGAACCCACGATTTGGGACTATCAATCTGTAGGTATAGGCGGTTATTAGCTAACTTGGTGTTGTTCCTGTATCCACATAGATTGGTAGTATTGTAAGCTATAAGTCTATTGCTGGTAGTAGACAGACAGATATAACAGTTTTCCCTAAATGACCAGTTGTACTGAGATGTGACTCAGAATAGTAATTACATTACAGGTACATTGTAGGTGATTTGAAATTTGCATTGAAGTACCAGTTACCAGTTAGTCAATCTATTAGTGGTCTAGTAATGCTAATGAATGTTTGGTTAACATAGGTAGTTACATCTATTGATAGCAGGCTATGACATTGTTTTCAGTTTATAGCAATTTATAACTTGAACTAATATTGACTATCTGTGTGTGTTATATGATAAAGGGAAACTAAATTGTATTTACAGAATTTATATAGATATAAAACTCGGTTCCTATTGTTTGGGGAAAACAGCATTGTTTAAGTTATAGTTTAGGGTTCCCTCGTTTGGGTTATAGACTGGAGGGTCCAATATAATTGAGTTACTGCAAATTGTGAGTAAGTATCGTACCGATCATGTCGTTATCTGAAATACAGAAGGGTGTTTCTAAGGAACTCAGATGGTTTTCCTCCGCACACGGTCTGATAGACCGTTTAGATAGGCATGATGTGGTATTGGAGCGGTCCATGGACGTTAAGGAACGCTACAACAGGGTGCTCGAATTGTCCGCGCAGGCGGAATCAGTTGATGGTTGCGCACCTGACAGGCTGTCACGGTTGCTAGGGGATGTCGACCAGTGTATGGAGATGGCAGCTGCTATCACGCAGAAGGCTGCGGACATACGTAGGCAGCGCGAGTCCAGCCATGGTGGTGACATTGAAGCACCTCTGCCGCATCAGGGATCGGAGACCAGGTTACCCGTTATAACTATGCCTACTTTTGACGGAGTGTCCGGTGAATGGATGAGCTTCATCAATCTGTTCGACAGTTTGGTGCACATGCGATCGGACATTACCAAGTCTGTCAAAATGGCTCAGCTGGTGGCAGCATTGAGGGGTGAGCCCAGGGAGCTGGTCGCTCATTTGACAGTTACGGAGGGTAACTATGAAACGGCCAGGCAATTGTTGGTCAGACGTTACCACAACAAACGGAGGTTGGCCGATGCCCAACTGAACCGTTTGTTTAGCATCCCGGTTGTGAACAAGGTCGGGGCCATACAGACGGAGGTTTTGAACCCGTTGTTGTCCGTCACCAAGGCCCTAGAGAATCTTGGACTTCCGGTTGGTGAATGGTCGTACCTATTGCTGTACATTGTACTTTCCCGCCTACCCGCTGACGTACAGACTCGTTTCGAACAGTCTCACGGGAGGTCGGCCGAGGACCTGCCCGCCTTCTCCGACTTGGTCGGGTTCTTGGAAGAGGAGGCTCGACGGGCAGAGAATTTGGGGTTGACGGTCACCCATCCTTCGGAGCCACAGAGAGCTACCGGGAGCGCTGTGAGTAGGGGCCCTCCGACGAGGAAAGACCGCACCAACCGGCAGTCATATGGGACTGTGAGTGCATTGACCCCACATAGTGAGACCTGCCCATGTTGTAGGCAGATTGGCCATGCTGTGGCCGATTGCAATAAGTTCGGGGAACTTAGGGTTGAGGGACGGCGCCGGATGGCCAAGCAGCGAAGCTGGTGTTTCCTGTGCCTCGGGCCACACATGGCTAGGGACTGCACGCGCACAAAATTGTGCGGATATTGTGGTGGGGCCCACAACAATCTGTTGTGCATGAACCGGTCCGGCCAACAGCCACCACAGGGCCGTACCCAGGGTGACACGGCATGGGGCCCTGAGAATTCGTTTGCGACTCGGAGCGCAACTCAGGAGCCAACGTCCCCACGTCCACAGGGCCGTACCCAGGGTGATACGGAATGGGGCCCTGAGAATTCGTTTGCGACTTGGAGCGCAACTCAGGGGCCAGCGTCCCCACGTGCACAGGGTAGTACTAGGGTGCGGGGCCGCACTCAGGGTCATCACATGGGGGGCCCTGAGTTTTCGGTTGCGACTCAGCATCCGACTCAGCGGGCAATGGGGCCACAAGCACGCAGCCACCCAGGGGTGCAGGGCCGCACTCAGGGTCATCACATGGGGGGCCCTGAGTTTTCGGTTGCGACTCAGCATCCGACTCATCGGGCAATGGGGCCACAAGCACGCAGCCACCCAGGGGTGCAGGGCCGCACTCAGGGTCATCACATGGGGGGCCCTGAGTTTTCGGTTGCGACTCAGCATCCGACTCAGCGGGACATTGGGCATGTTGAGCAGGCCGTAACGGGCGGGTGGCATGGGACAACTTCGAGCTATGCGGGTGCGGTTCGGACGCCGCCTCAGTTGTCGCCCCGCTCGTCGCCTCGTCCTCGTCGGTCGCATGTGATGTCCCCCCCGCTCATGGAGCGGCCACGGTTGAATTCACGCCCACCCCCCTTCGGGGGGCGTCGTAGGGTGGCAATGGAACCGGCGCGTGGGCCATTTGTACAATGGGACCCTCTGGCGTATAGCTGCCTACCTGATCGGTTACAGGCACAGTGGGGCCCCGGGGGCCCTCGCTAGGAATTTGCGGCCCAACAATTTGTTGCCCCCCAACCGGAGACGGTGGTGTTACCGATCGCCTCTGTGCTTGTTTGGGATTTGGCGGGCAACCCAACATACGTTCGCGCCCTATTAGATTCTGGAGCTCAGGGCTGCATTGTATCGAACGATTTAGCGAAATGGTTGGGCCTCAATATAAATAATGTATCGCTGCCGAGGAAATTGGTCCCTGTTGGGGATTACAGGGCAACCCTTCACGGGTTTTGTGATGCCTCTGAACGAGGGTTTGCGGCAGCGGTTTATTTGCGAACCGTCACCTCCACCGGGGAGGTCGACGTGCGTTTGGTTTTGGCAAAAAGCAAGGTAGCGCCTATTCGGACAAGGATGACGATTCCAAAACTGGAACTGTCCGGGGCTGCTCTTTTGACCAAAGTTTTGAATAACACTCTAACAGTGTTGCGTGGGTCAGTGGTTTTGGAGGATACGGTGTACGCGTGGACGGACAGCCAGATTGTTTTGTGCTGGCTGAAGGCTTCGGTCCATACCTTAGAGGTTTTTGTTGCGAACCGTGTCTCCCAGATTGTGTCGTCTGAGGTCCCACTGACCTGGAGACATGTACCAGGAGAATTGAACCCGTCTGATTGTGCATCCAGGGGATGTCGGGCTCCTGAACTCGTTAGACACCATTTGTGGTGGGGACCACCCTGGCTTGCCAGGAGAGAATCGGACTGGCCCCACAGCCATGTAGTAGTATCTTCGGATCATGGCCCCAGAGCGGCCGTGCATGTTACCCAGAAGGCTGAGGACCCTGACGCCGGGTTTCTGCTGGACCGGTATAGCTCATGGGTGTTTGTTTGTTTATCCACCAAGGCGGTACATCTCGAGCTCGTTGCTGATCTCTCGACAGAGGCTTTCATTGCTTGTTTGGATAGGTTTGTTTCTCGAAGGGGACTTCCAACTTTGATCCGCTCTGATAACGGCACTAACTACGTCGGTGCGGAACGATACTTACGAGAGATAGTCAACTTTTTGAATGTAAATAAAGTGGATATTGGAACGGCCCTCTCCCGTCGGGGTATACAGTGGACCTTCAGCCCACCGAGTTGCCCCCACTGGGGTGGGATTTTTGAGGCCGTAGTTAAGTCAGCGAAGACGCACTTAGGGCGTATAGTAGGTCAGACCGCGCTGACTTTTGAGGAGCTCGCGACATTGTTTTGTAAGATCGAGGCCGTTCTCAATTCGCGACCGTTGTGTCCGCTCAGCTCGGATCCAAATGACCTGGAGGCTCTGACCCCAGGCCATTTCTTGATAGGACAGCCACTTAACGCGTTGCCCGAGCACCCCTTCGAGGGAGTGAAATTGTATCGGTTGTCAAGGTATCAGATGTTGCAGCAGTTTACTCAGAATTTCTGGAAGCGTTGGTCGCTCGAGTATCTGCATATCTTACAACAGCGCCTTAAGTGGACTGACAAAACCAGCCCCCCTAGTGTTGGTGACCTCGTTCTGGTTAAGGATGCTAACCTACCGCCACTACGTTGGCGCAGGGGGCGCATTGTTAACTTGTTCCCTGGCAAGGACGGGACCCCCCGGTCTGCAGAGGTTCTAGTAGGAGGCTCGGTTCTAAAACGAGCGGTAGCAACGTTGTCTCGGCTGCCCGTAGATTAAGGGACAGGTGGGTGCCTGTCCGGGCGGGTGATTGTTCGATTCAAAATCGATACTCGATCGATGGTTTCAGAACGGCCATTTTGAATTTGACGGAGCTGCCAACCTAGCAGTTTTTTGACAACTGACAGACGGAAAGCCCTCGCGATGGAACGCGTATTGGTATAGGGTGTTGAAATTAAATCGTAAGCCATCTGGAATTGTGTTCGGGCTCCCCTCAGGATTGTCTATATAGCTGAGTGTATTGTGGTTCCCGAACCAGATAAAGTTCGCATTTACGTAACATAACCTGTGTTGGAACACTGTGTTCGTCGAAGCTGGCCTGCCAGCCATACCTGGTTGGCTGAAGAACCTGTCTACCAAGAAGAGCCTAGGGTGCACCCAGGCCTTGCAGAGAGACAGGTGTTTGACGGGAACGAAGCACAGACCAGGTCAGATAGAATCTATTTACTTTAGCTCGGTGAATCGCCGACGTTCTTGCTTCTTGGCATCCGATCGCTACGCTACCTCGTAGCTATGGGCCCCTGCGAGGTCATTGGGTGCCGAGAGGCCTGAACAAAGTATGTGTATCGTTGTCTAGTACCCAAGATACAGGGAATCCTAGTTTGGGGCTAGATCAATGTGTGTATATGGTGTCCAAGGTATTATTATTATTATTATTATACAGTGGCCTCTTCGCTCACCTACCTGGGCGCATTTTTTTATATTTTTATTTATTTATGCTCTCGACACACATGGCCTGCCCATTAAACTATTTTGTTTGTAATTCACGAAATAACTATGCATGTATGAGAACGAAATAAATTACTCTTATGAGATCTAATTAAAGCTTCGATCTCATTACGGCGGACATTCAGCAGGCGACTGATTCGCTTCCACATAACTTTGACGCAACGATTTGTTTAGTATAACATATCGCTGCGTCAAAGTTATGTGAAATCACAGTTAGCGGTATGTCTATATGGAAATACACATGTACACAATAAAATTGAATACCTATTAATAAGCCAAAATTAACTGTAACCGGGATAGCAGAGAATCGTTTTAATTTCTTTTTCACAAGTAATAACGACTTCGGCTGCGCGGCCGTTGCGTAGCAACTAATCTTCATTAACTCAATTATTTTTTAATGTAATTTAGAGGCTTTTACGTGTAGCCACCTGAATAACTCGTTATTTTACGACCCAATTTGGTCGCTCGTAAATATGAGGCAGTAAAGCGCGAGACACTCTGGTCCGACCAACATTAAAAAATTGAATTGAGGTTGACAAAATACAATGTCAAAATGTATGAGAAAACGAAAATCTTAGCAATTTATCGTTCAGCTGGTTGATAGTCAACGTTAAACAACATAATGCATTATGGGAAAATATATTCAGAATGATGTCCATAGTTACCCATAAATATCGGACTAGGTAGCTATGTTGATGCGAATGATTCGCACAATGTACTGAATAGCAAAAAAGGTGACGACAAACCAATGAATGAATAAATTAAGTAAGTTAAAGATACTCTTACACTTGAAACCAGTATTATCTTTAGAATTATTCACCACATACTGAAATTGAAATTTTGGACGTCAAGTTTTAAGAATAATTGCACTGAGTTTTGGGGTATGAATTTCACGGTTGATTTGTAAAAGATAGGCAGCACTTTTAGCCATTGGTATGTTACCCCTCATTATCATTAACTTTAGATTTCCAGATCACGACTTAATAAGCTAATCACTTAAAGAGTTTGCGACGTCGCCGACTTTAATTTGATTTCTTTTTGTAGTTTTCTTGAGTTTGCTGTCGCTATAAAATAAAACATAGATTTCAAAAATTCCGCTGTCAAGAACCTGTCAACTTAACAACTAAAAATATACAGATATAAAAATAAAGATACTATCTCACACTAAAACAAATTTCAGTTAAGAGTATATTTTATGCTGCTCCTGCTGCTTCTCATCTTATTTGGCTAGAGAGATAAAGAAGGTCAGTAGCCGGCAGGTGTACTGAACTTTTATCGAAGGTCTTTAAAGGAATAGCCAACAATTTATCCTGGACATTACTCAGAGAATGTCCGTTATGTACATTTTGTCGAAACTTCATAACCGTATTCAAAAATGTTATTGGAACCATAATGGGTATTTGCAGCACACAAGTATCGCGCACTGACATCAAATATATGAAGGAAATATGATACCTCGTAGGGCATTTCTTGTAGTAATTTATGTTGCGAATTAGGCTCTAGCAGAAAGTTTCAAGCATCGACCAGCAACTTCCTGGGGTGTGTGGACAGGGGAGGATGGGAGGAGGTTGAATTTGATATATTCGAGTGGAAGCCTGTCGTGCCCGTACGTTACTTAGGTAAAGTTTGTGGCGACATAAATCTCTCAACGCCAGCTAAACGTTGCAATTCTATAGAATTTGGGACCGTTATACTTCAATGTACGGGAAGGTACCTTCTTGGGTGTGGTTCTTGGTTGTGTTTCGTATCTCTGGGAGAAATTCTCGTTGCTCGTAGTAATATTCTTTATGTATTGTCATCAAACATCTTGAACTTTTGGGGACAATAGGCCTAAATTCTCATTTTAAAAATATGGAAAGGACAAACATTCAAAAATGTTTGTGTTACGTAAATGGCGGTATGTACTATTCTATAGAGTTAATGAAATACAAATAAATGGGCAAGAGATGGCCACACTCTGGAAAAGCAAAATTAAGTATTAATTATGACTATACTTAAATTAATTGGATAAAATGTTCTCCAGTGATGTTTACCAGTTTCAGAATATGTTAAAAATGTGTTATTCCAAAGAAACAAAATGAGTTTTATATTTACTCACGAATTGCTTTACGTGAAATTTTACAGTACAATGAACTTTTTCATAGTTAATTTGATATCAATCCCAAACAAATGAATATTGATTGAGACCCGCACAGACTGCGACTATATAATACCTTTAAATGTGCTGTGAAGGTATAATGAATGCCTGAATTGAGTTACCAAAGGTTCACAAATGATAACAGGGTAACGACCAAGGGTCGAGTTGTGGAAACTTATCGTCGCTTCTTGCTTGTCTCTACCTTAGCAATTATGTAAGGGCACGGTTAGGGTCACTCTCCTTAATCCGATAACCTCTGTCTGGTATGATAAAAGTTATGGCCGGTCATAACATAAGAAAAAAAACCAGCCAAGTGCGAGTGGGACTCGCGCACGAAGGGTTCCGTACCACCGTTCAATGGAAGCGATGGTGTGGAGTGAATAGTTTGGATTTTACACAGCAAAATATTGTTTACAAAGTTAATGGTGCGGTTACTTTCACACTCCATGTACGTAACCAGGTGCATCCATAAGTTTGTATGTGGTATTGAAAGAATTGTTGTATAGGAGCCCCCTTAAATATTTCTTTTATCCTGTTTTTTAGTATTTGTTGTTATAGCGGCAACAGAAATACATAATCTGTAAAAAATTTCAACTCTCTAGCTAGCTAGGTTCTTGAGATACAGCCTGGTGACAGACGGACGGACGGACGGACGGACGGACAGCGACGTCTTAGTAATAGGGTCCCGTTTGGAACCCTTCGGGTACGGAACCCTAAAAATACCGATATAGTGCGTGTCGGACTCTTCACATTAAGGTTTCCGTAATACATTTAGAATATAAGCCAAAAAAATAAATTAGGAAGATACTTACTTCACATACACCTGATGCACCTAGCCAAAATATCACTATCATTCTTCACCAGCAAGTAATTACTTTGTTTTTCATAGTGTTTGTATGAATGACAAAGTTATATTTGCGGTTTTTAATCAATGTTTTATATCTTAAAAACTGCTTATTTTATTTTGATCAAACCAATTTTCGTTGAAAGTAGTATTGAGATACATACTTAACAAATTTTTTGTTTAGATTTTTCGCTGTCTTACTTTAAAAATTAGAGGGGCGGGGGAGGACACAATTTTTTCCACTTTGGAAGGGTCTGTCTCTTTGACGATTTACTTTGAGGAAAAATAGATTCAGGAACCTCATCAACGTCATTTTTATTTTTCAAACTTTCTTTGGGGCACTTTTTCCTCAGATGAACTGGTTTAAAGTTAAAAAGCAATGTAGGTATGACAAAAAATTGAATAAAAACAGAGATGAAAAAATACTTTTTTGGAGCTTATATTGGAGATTTGGAATTGATAAAAAGTCTATTGGTAGAATTTAGGTTGTAGATATTTTTATCAGTTTTTAGGGTTCCTTACCTCAAATGGTAAAAAATACTTAAATCACTCGCGTATCCATCCCTCCGTCTGTCAAAGGCACTTTTCTCAGGAACCAGAGTTCTGGAGATAGTCTTGAAAATCTTCTGCAAAAATACTTATCCTGACAACTGCAACATAATTCAAGTCCAATATGAAAAAAATATAGGTTTGAACGAAGACTCTCAGCTTTTGCTTTTATTTGGCTGGCTTCCGGCAACGGCTTCGGCGATAGTGATAGGGTTAGTTTTTTCCCCACTGGTTTTTCGCCGCATATTGACTCCTGAGCAGGCTGTCTTTGGACATCGGCAATTAAGTTTGAGATCATCATGGTCTGTAGCGTACTGTGCACTTGTCATGTTGACGCACCCGTGACGGTATGTGTCTCTACACACACAACATACAAGCAACTCAGTGCGAGATATAGTTTGATTGCAGCCAATGCACTTCATGGTGAGGCAGATACATTTTCAAAGACGAGACCAAAATACGTCGTCTCCGAGAAACACTACCCACTCACACCGTCTGAGCTCTGTTGATTTTATGACGAATGAATCACTATCGTTGAGTAGGGTGCCGCAGGGAGACGCACTAGGAATAAGCTCTCGGAGTGGCGCACAGAGGTGAGAGTTTGTACGCATTCACACACATACAGGTTTCCGTTATCAAAAATCACTAATCACACACCATCGACGTTGGAAATTATATATAAAGCATTAACATTTAAAACCTTTGTATCAAATTATGTAAAATGAACCTCAAAATTAAAAATTTCAACTCTGGATAACAACAGGTAGGTCAATACCAATGGCCTGCGGTCAAAGATCAAAGATACTTATTAACCCCATACAACTTCATCTTTTAAGTAATGTAATATGCCTTTTTCGACAAAGTGGCATTAAGATGCTTTTTTTTTAATCTCCAGAGGTATCTTATTGTAGTAGAGAATGCACTGACCCTTGAAAGAGTTGCTAACCTTCGTGAGTCTAAACAAGTAGTCTGTGTTTATTTCTTAGGTAAACATTATAGCTATCGCTAAGTTTGGAAAACGTTGTAAGGTTCTTGCGTTCATATATTATATTTTTGAAAATAAATTGACCAGCTACAGTTATTTTGTATTTTTTTTAAAAGCTTTCTTAAGCTTTTAAATATCACCAGCGTTAGATATCGCCACTTTTCCGTTATATGTTTTAAATTTTATTACCATGGACTAAGGTTCAATATGTTGTAGTTTAAGATTTGACATTCTCCAAATGTAACCTATGTAATCCTTATGGAAATAAACTCTTTTATTTTTATTTTATCACGACCCATCCCAACTCCCAATTGTCTGATGTTACTAACAGCGTAAGCCGCAGAACTTAATTTACCAGCTAATTTATCTATGTGGGGTCCCCACTGCAATTTGCTATCAATGTTTTTCCAAGAAACTACGTATCATTGACCTAACGCGTTGATGTCTAACACTAAACTGGTCTCAACTTGCCTGACTTTTTGAAGTGAGAATTTGTTACACTTCGTTTTACCAACCTTCAACAATAAATAATAAACTGTGAACCAGTTCAATGTTAAAGACAATACACCATTGACAACATCAAAATCTGATTTTTGACTTTTAATTTTGAAGGACAGAGAATCATCAGAAAACAACATTATGTCTGTCAATTTCTTCACCATGAAAGGAAGATTGTTAATATAATATACCAGGAATAAGAAAGGGCCTAATACGGAACTTTGTGGAACGCCAATTTTTACACCCGATCCATCAGAGTTAACGCCGTTGACTTCTGCCTGTTGCATTCTATTGCTTAGGTATGATCTTAGTAGATTTATTTCTAACCCCGTAATGATTTAATTTCATTAGTAGCGTATCATGATCAACACAATCAAATGCCTTCGATAGATTTCAAAAAACACCGATAGCATCCTTTGCGGCTTCCCATGCAGAATAAATATGAGATATAAGGATAATACCTGCATCCGTAGTCAATTTACCCCTAGTGAACCGTATTGTTTCGCGTGGAGTTGTTTTGTACGGTTGAAGTGTGAGAGCATTTGATTGAGTATAATCTTTTCAAATATTTTACTTAGTACTGGAAGAACAGATATTGGTCTGAAATTTGAAGGATCACCCTTGTCTCACCACTTGAACAGAGGTATCAGTTTACTGTGCTTTATGAGGTCTGGGAATGATCCATCGTCAGCACATTTATTGAATACATAAACTAAGTGTATGCCATAACTAGAATTACTGAACCAATGACTTTGACTGAACTACCCGGTCTTCGGTATTTTTCAAGTTAAGTAATTTAAACCTTTTGTCAATGTACTGGGGATATACATAAGTAAATTTTTAATACACATCTCTGACGCTAGTGTTGTTTTTTAGTAAAGTCCCTGCTTCATATAGAGATGAATTTAGACACTCTATTGTGAGTAAGGCTACATTCGTGAAGAATGTTTCGAAATCTCGAGCAACCTCAGCAATGGATTTAACAACATCATCACCACCTGAATCATCACTGGAATACGAACTGGTGGGTAACCACTCTTTGCGTTCCTGAGTGGTTACCCACCAGTTCGTATTCCAGAGACTCAACTCATCACTCCATCTTTTTCTGGGTCGGCCACGCTTTCTATTTGCACTGGGAGCCAATTGCGTGGATATATCCCATCGATTCGGGTGCATCCGAGAAACGTGGCCGGCCCAGTCACACTTCAGCTGGGCTCCCTCTGAGCTACATCTATTATTTTTGTCCTGGAGCGCAAATCGGTATTCCGGACCCTATCTAAGGGCCGTACTCCGAGAATGCTATCCTCCATGTTTCTTTGGCAAACCCCGAGGCTGAATCTTTGCGGGTCAGTCAAAGACCAGGTTTGGGCTCCGTAGGTAAGAATGGCGAGAATGCACATGTCCATGAACTTGCGTTTGAGGGACAACGGAAGTTCTCCCTTCATAAGCTCCTCCGTTTATCCATGGACCAACTAAAATAAAGGCAAAAAGGTTTGATATTTTCGACGATGATTAGAAATTGATACCACAGTGTCAGCTTGTAAAGTTTTGTGTTATTCAATTCAATTCAATTTCTTTATTTCAGGTTATAGACCCATACATTACAAAATTAAAATTACAATTAAATTAAACACCAGTCATACACACAAATTAATAAATTAAATAAATTAATAAATTAAATAAATTAATAAATTAAATTAAATTAGATTAGATTCAAATTAGAATTAATGAAAAATTAAGGATAAGGAATGGGATTCCACACTGCTAGGACAGACAGGTGTGCAGACGTTCCCAGTGCCCCAGCAGCGGTGAATCCCATCTGTCCGCAAACGTGCACAGAATGTAGTTGGGACTACCACAGATGCGGGCCTTTAACGAGGCGCAGCGTTTTCTAATTATTGCGTGGAATCCGTCAATCCTTGCCTCCGCAAACATGCCTGAGGCGCTGCAGTGCCGCGGCAGCCCCATCAACACCCTGTACGTGTTGTTGTACTGGACCCGCAGAGCGCTGTATATCCTCTGCGTGAAGTTGACCCACAGGCTGCAGGTATAGAAGGACTGGCAGTATACTCCGAAGAGCGTCCGCTTAGCTTCTTCACTGCAATGTGCAAACCTGCAGGCCAACATGTTGCAACGAACAGCCAGCGCTCTGCGTTCCCTCTCCATGTCGAGGTTATCTTTAAGATCCTCAGAGACCCAGTGGCCCAGATATTTAAACTTATCTTCTTTATTCAAGGGAGTACCATATAATGTGACTGGCGGTACATTCAAGTATGTTTTTGTCCCCGACTTGAATAACATAAATTAACTTTTCTTCACATTGTATCTGAGCCCATGAGCGTCAGCATACGATTCACAAATAAGCAACAGCTTACGCAATGCCCCGATCGAGGGACTCAGCAGCACCATGTCGTCAGCATAACTTATATTATTAATACATTTCCCGTCTATATGACAGCCCACCCTAGTGCTGCTGAGCTCCTCGATCAGCTGATTCATGTACAAGTTGAAGAGTTTAGGAGACGTCAAGCCACCCTGTCTCACCCCACACTCCAACCTGTACACATCAGACTGTGATCCAGCCCATTTGACACTGTTTCTCTGATGACCATACCAATATTTGAATAATGAAGCAATTTCATGACTCAAGTTAGTTTCACTATGCAGTTTTTTCCACAGTGTGTCATAGTCAACCAAGTCGAAGGCCTTTACAAGTCCAAATAACACGCATAAACAGGCGTTTTTCTGTTGGTGTAGTACTGAACAGTTTGCTTGAGGCTAAAAATGGCAGTCTCCGTTGACAGTCCAGGCCTGAACCCAAACTGAGCGTCATGTAGGTTTAGATGCCCATCCAGCTGTGTATCAAGCAAACTATCCAGCACTTGACGACCCGAATGGCCGAGTCGGTAGTGACGCTGCCTACGAAACCAAGGGTCCCGGGTTCGAGTCCCGGTGGGGGCAAATGTTTGTTTGATGAGAACGGATGTTTTCATGGTTGTTTATCTATCTAAGTATAATATTTATCTATATAAGTATATATATCGTTGTCTAGTACCCAAAATACAGGGAATCCTAGTTTGGGGCTAGATCAATGTGTGTAAAAGGTGTCCAAGGTATTATTATTATTACTTTTGCAATCACTGTCGCGAGTGATATCGGCCTGTAGTTACCCAAATCGGAAATATCACCCGTTTTGTTTTTAACAATGGGAACAACGAGTGTGTACATGAGATCGTCAGGTAGATAAGAATGACTAATGCACATATTATAAAACAATGCTAGAACTCTTGCAAGGTGATGTCTGACATGCTGCAGATGCTCTATGCTGAGATCATCATGTCCTGGGGATTTTCCTCTCACCATGTTTTTGATTATACCAGCTACTTCCTTGTCAGAAAATATAACTTTTAATTCCCCTGAGAAACTCTCATCATCGGGCATCCGCAGCGACGCTGACCCAAGAGGTGACTCAACTCTAAAGTGACTTCTAAAAGCCTCTGCAATGTCAGCAGGATCATGCACCCCGGCCACGCCCACAGGAAGACTCGGCCTTGGGTTTAATTTGTTTGTCGATTTCCAGAATCTGTAAAAGTCTTTATTCTTGTGATGTTTAGCTATTATGTCCATCTTTATTTGTTTTTCATGGGTTTGACACCATTTTAGCTTAGCTTTAAAATACTTCCTCGACTCGTACATATACTGGTAAATGGGTCCTGAGCTAGGTCGGCCATGAAGTAACCACACCTTGTAACAAAGCCGAGCCTGCCCATGGGCGCCCCCGACGTGCCTGTTCCAGCCGGTTACATATTTGCCCTTCCTTGGCTTGGATTCGCAAAAACTTAGGGTAGCACCGCGAGATAGTATGTTTACTATACTTCTATACATTCCATCTAACAAAAGTCTGTGATGCAAGTTGGGGCAGTATTTACCAGCGTATGAGGTAAATTGAACTGGAAAGTCAATGTCTTTCAGTTTGGAGTTACAATATTACTTATATTTTAATATTTGGCTAGCATCACGTATACCCCACTTTACTTTGTTACATAAAAACTTAGTTTCGGCTAGTTTAGGTTTAACCAAGCTGAAGTTGCACTCTATTTGGATAGGTATGTGGTCAGAACTGTATGTATCATATAACACCGACACGTCCACCACAGTCTGACGCGCAGCATCAGTCACTATTACATGGTCCAGCCATCGCCTACATCCATGTGCATCACTCACAAACGTGTACGTATCATTCGGCAATAGTTCCATGTCAATACATGACCACGATTGTTCGATACAAAACTCCAAAAGTTCATTATGAAATTGCTCACCGGGATGCGCGTTGAAGTCCCCCAGAATAAACACCGAGTCCACGTTGTTTACCGCTACTATCGCGTTGATTTCACTTAAACAGTCCGTGAATAATGCGAGGTTGTCAGCTTTGTCAGTAGGCATATAAACAGAAAACACAATCAAGGACCTGTCATGTATCACTATTTTTACAGCGGCGAGCCTTGGACTATCACAATCTATTACTGACACGGACGAGAACATCGACTTCCTCCACAATAACGCGACGCCACCGTAGGGTCTGCCTCGTAGAATGCCCGATGACGTATCCACAGCTGATTTACCGAAGTATGCAAAGTCGTTATCTATGTTGCTGAGCGATGGTATATCATGCGGAAGCAGCCACGTCTCCTGGAGTGCCACAACATCGGATGTACGACATAGTCTTCGAATGCAGTTAATGGAAGTCACTGCATTCTTGCAATTAAAACTAGTTAGTTTGCATTTGTATGTGTTTGCAAGGCCGGTGAATTTTGATTTTTGCTGCATTGTGAAGACTTGCGACTGCTAACGTCTGTTTTAATTTTTCTGCGAAACATAAAATACCTACGGAAGAAAATTCCATGCGGCCATAAGTCATCGTTATCAAACAATGTCAGTTTACATTTAGGTATATAGATTTTAAATGAGTCATAGCCTTTTAGGTCTTTCAAATCAAATCAAATCAAATCAAATCATTTATTTGTGAAACATAGGTAGGTAGTAGGATATGTACATTCAGGTGTTATAAAAATATTATGTATCTCTATGTCTAGCCATCGGGCATACAAATATTTCATGCAAATGTAGGTAAGTACATATTAATAGTTTTAATAGAAAAATCAATTGGATTCATATTACATTACATTTGTCAAATATTACCATAAACTTACAAGTTATTATCAAAAAGGTATTTCATACACACTCTTTCCGGTGACACAATAATACCTACTTTCTCTTTAATATATCTAGCAACATCTTCTTCGGACGCTTCGTCACTGACGTTGTAAATATACAACGGTATTCTAGGTGTTATGTACGTGTTAAGTTTTTTCTTGGGTTGGTGTTAAATAAACCGATATATATAGGAATTTTGCTTCTTATTTAGGCGTATCTAGTTGCGAAAGTAAATAATGCGAAGGTAGTGCAACGGGAAACGCATATATATGTATTTTACAAATACCTATGATACTATTGGGCCAATAGTGCAGAAGGAAAAAAAAAACACGACACTACACTAGTGCGGCTTAGTGGTGTGGTGGGGAAGAAGTGGTTACCTCTTCAAGGCGTTGTCGACGCGTCTTTCGACTTCCTTGACCTGTCGAGTCTTAAAAGAGTCTATTTGGCCTGGATAGATATATTTCTGGACATATGAAATTCTGACACCATCCACAACTACCTTATGCTCCTTGCTGTTAGATATGAGCTTGGTATTCGACGTTCATAACAATAACATCACAATAGTGGATCAGTTTAGGTTCCTTAACTGAATCGGCATAAGACTCACAAAATTTAATGAGAATCGGTTGAGAAATACGACCATTAGTGGACCCGGCCGGGAACAGCCGGACATCCCGGACAGACATAGGAAAGCATTTTTGTCCTAAACGAACGGAGACGCTTCTCGCGTGGCTCACGCTCGCTCGGTTAATAATTTGTGCTGTGTGTTTTAGATGTTTTCGAGATATATAAATAATATGTTAGGGACATATCCACCGGGTGAGTCAGAAATGTGTGCAGTGGCCCAAACATTACCAAATATACCCAAGCTAAACCTAAATTTCCCACATCTGCAACTGCAAGCCATGTGCTAAAAAAACTTACTATATACATCTATGAATAGCAAGACATCAAGAGCCATGTCAAGCGTTACCAGTGAGCCATTAGGTAGAGAAATCTAGGCCGAAGGCCGAGCCACGAGCAACAGAATATCGAGCATATACCATTCCAGAGAAGTATTAAATCGTCAAAATAGCCCAAATGTACTCGCAGTCACAAGAGTGACGTAGACTCTTGCCGTGAATGTTTCCCCGGGACATACAAACGTAATTAGTAGCGTGTGTCAATAAGTACATTTTTTTCTAAGCATGTTCTTATGCTTTAATTGGTGGAGAGTGTCTATCCTACATGAATATACCCACAAATTAAAAGCTCTTCTTGATTTAAGCCAGGTAACAATCTCTCTCTTTTGCTCGCTTTGAGACGGGAATATTTGGTCTCTTTATACAGTTCTACTATTAATTTATATTAATAAAATTCATATTTATTGGATCTGCGGTCTCTTTTGATATATAAAATAACTCCAAGTATACATTTCTATAAGTACAGTAACAAGTTAACTTGAGTCCTCGGCGAGTAAACTAGTTATTGTCGTTTGTTCATATTAAGTTGAATAGATAGTGATCCTATTTTGGGCCACAACAGTGCGAAGCAGCTCCCTCCCTCGCATCTCCTACACCCCGCCAACAGTGGAGACTTAGTTATAGGGTCCTTAGTTGTGGCATCCTTCGGGTACGGCCTCTGAAAACATGTCTGAAGTTGAAGCATTAGTACAAAAAAACTCTTCGACATCTGTCTCGTATAATGCTAACATTTAACTTTTTAAGCACATGTTTTTGTAAAAAAGAATTACTTCAACAGCAAGTATTTACATTTCAATCATAAACTTTATAAGCCTTTTATCAGTTCATTAAAATTACTGATCTATTTTGAGTACCCAGTCTAATAGCGTATTTTACATAGCAATGCCTGGGATATGTGCAGGCAGATAGCATTCCAGGGCAGGCATAACATAATGAGGCATTAGTTCGGGCCACTTCGGGCATACCTAATTAGATAGAGAGTTGTATGTGGGCCAAGAAACGTGGAGAATTGCAATAAAATTAAACTCGCGTGCTATCCGCCATCTTGCAACGAGGACGGAGTGCATTAAATAATCGGACATGTGCGCTTCGGACACGGACACGATGTGTCCTCAAACTCAAATTCAAAATATCTTTATTATTGTTGATATTTAAAAATATTCTTAGTAAAAGTATTCTGAACCTTTGTCTCTCCACATTGGACCACTTACACACTATGGGAGAAAAAGGGCGAAGAAACTCCCACATATTAATTTTTAGATATCTTGAATAGGCTACTACAAAATCTACATATGGATAAGTAATTCTTAGTTCAATAATAAATAATTACAAATTTATCAAGAAACAAATATAAAATATTTACAGCGAGTTCTTTGTTGAGTAGGATTACCTCCATGCATTTTGACTTGTACATAATCTTGTTTAACGAAGTATTCACTTTTGATATGAGTATTATTAAATGGTTTTTTTAAAATAGCAAATTAAAAACCTCCGGGAGGTATTTTGTAGTAGAGAATGCATTGACCCTCGAAATTATTCCTAATCTAAACCGGGCGCACCTAGTCTGTGTGTGTACCATCTTTCAAGAAAAAACGCAAAAAAACGTGTCTCTTGTATGGGGACCCCTTTAATATATAAAAGAGTGTTTAGTTCATCATTTATTACCCACAGCCGTGGTTCTAACCCGGGACCTCTCGCATGGTAGGCAGAGCCACAACCGCTGTGCCACAGAGGTCATCAAACAAGAGGTAGGTAGGTATTTTTAGTAATAACACTTTACCGTAGGTCTTTTGACAGGTCTCCGCTAGTGAGGCGACCTGCTTAAAATCATAGATTAAATTGAATGAATCGATACGGACTTGAAACATCTGAGAATAGATTGTGTCTTATTTAGTTTTTGTCGTGTGAAGAATCAAAATAACTTCAAATAACCTACCAACGTATGAAATGTATGGCAACCTGTCTAAAATCCGACATATATGTGTGTTTGTGTAATAGAAAATAGAAATATTAGCCCTTTCAAGTAAAATGCTCTTCTTTGTTTGTTCATGTTTGATTTGAATTACTGCTGTCGTCGTCACCCCTGCTGTCCGCACTAAAATATATTGTTATCTCGTTTTGTATATTGTCAACGTGTATATCTCGTTCAAAATCTTGTTGTGTATTGACTTCGTTTACTCCACAACCTTCTTTCAGTTATCTACTGTTAATCCTGCACATGCAGCTTCTAGCAATCCCATAATTTTCGCTGTACTCAATGGTGGATGCGTATTCTGTCGAGCTGCATGGCCCTTTAAATAAGCCCAAATAAGCTCTAAGGCATTTGTAGTGAAGATTTGCAATGACAGTGGTAGGGCGGCAATCTTATTTCGTCATGCCCGTACTCCTGGGCTAATTCGTCAATTATATATCTTGGTTTGCATAGCTTATTAGCTTTGACTAAACTGAGTAGTTCTGCTTTTAGTAAACCAGCACTGGCACACACATCATTTATTTTCAGCCAAGAGACAACGTCTTCTGTATTGCTTGACTGAGTGGGTGGTATGTCCGCTTGAACCGAATGGTACGATGCATTATCCTTAAAGATTGTAGATGGATTCTCAAGACATTCTTTAAATACATTAAAGTTCGTTTCCTAATGGTAATCGCCTGTTTTTTATGAAAATGCAAGGAGGCAGTCAGGAATGAAGCCTTGAGCTGAGCATGTGTGACAAATAATAAGGCAGGTACCTTTCCCTGATGGGAATTTTGATGTCGAGGCCGCTGAATCATTGGTTCATGTATGCGAAACCGTAAGGTTTGCATTTAACCATGTTTCTTCCAGGAACACGAGACGTTATCCCAATCTTTTAGTTTGTTCATTTGCCGTGAGAATGTTATTCGCTTCAGTTTCACAGCTTAGCGCCCCATAAATATTTTACGCTTGTCAGCTTTTTTGTATTTGAATCTTCAAACCTACAAGACCCTTTTCAGAGAATTATTACATCCAGAAAATAAGCCTGCTTTTTTAACGATTCTCTTTAGCAGTAGGATATTCTTTTCTAGAGGAGTATCCATAAATATGGTTTTTTATTGCTTCTATCTATATATCAAAATTATCAAAGCCAACGATTACCTTTCACTTCCTAGAATTAAGCGTTTTCAAGGCATTCTCTTCGAGGCCTGATTTCCCGATTTTTTCTGTAATTATTCGGGAAACTGTGTTTTCGTTAATTCCAAGAACTGCGGTAACGCAATCTAGGTCTTGTAATGGTATACATTTACTACATGCTCCCGAGCGTTGAGAATTTTTGTTTGTTTTGACATCGACATGATAATGTACAAGAACAACAGAGCATTTAGTTAGGAAATTGGAAGCCAAAATTATAGCTAGCCACGTCAGAGTAGATACCTAATATCAATAGGTCTGTTAATAAATGCCGGGTCAGAAGAGAATAGCAAAGAGTAAGCTCAATCCAATAAGAGAAGCCGGGGTCAGAAGATATTATCTGAGATCACAACACATACATCAAGTCACTTCGCTCTACGACAAAAGCAGTGGTGATCAAGATGACAAGATGTCACAACAAGATATAGGCCATGACAATGCTCTAGGGAAAAAGGAGGATATATACGCCATGATAAGTGGTCCGACCGATTTCGATCATGGCGACCGCTTCATGAGCTTTGAATTCGCTCGTGTGTTCGCATGTGGCTTGTGTAGCCAATTTTCCTTGTGAAGATATCTCTATGATAGGAACAATCCACAAAGTTTTAATGCCTAAAATGCAACATCATTCTTCTTCTTTCGTCCCTACCCTTGGCAGGGGTATAGGAGTAGGACTCACAGTATAGCTCTCCACTTTGTCCGATCTGCAGCTATCTCCAGCTCTGCCTAATCTGAGCTAACCACGGCGGCCTCTTTATTGTACCCTGCAGTGGGCAGGTGTAGGTTGATTGATGATGATTATGATGATGAAAATTACTTTATATTAATATTGTAATACTTAATCATTTATATTTAAATGTTATTATTTTTATTTCTATATTTATAAGAGATTTAAACAGCATTAATTAAATATCTAATATGTTTAAACATTCCTTCACAATAGTCGTCCATTCAATTTAACTTGCTAACCATATTTCTTTCATTTTTTTTGGGAACATGCCTACAGATTCGAAAGAAAAATTATTCATTCGAATCTGTACGCTAATGAAGATTAGCTGACGTAACCTAACCTAACCTTTGGCCTAGTTCAGCCTGCAGTTGCTGCAGCCAAAGAGCTTCCTGGGTGGCTGAAGCCATCGCCATGTATTCCGATTCCGCTGTCGAAAGTGCTACTGTCTGTTGCTTGCAAGAGTTCCACGAAATACATCCATTCTGAAACAGAAAAACGTAACCTGTGCACGATCTTCTATCCAACGGATCACTGGCCCAGTCCGCATCGCAATAACCAATAATTCCTTTCGAGTCCTCTTTGACATAACATAGCTTTAGGTTCTTCGTTCCTTGAAGGTATCTCATGACCCTTTTCACTCCAAGCCAATGTTGATTTCCTGGACAATTGCAGTACTGACTTAACTTATTCACTGCAAAGCTTATGTCCGGTCGTGTAACATGTGCCAGATAAATAAGACATCCAACCGCCTCCCTGTATGGAAAGGTATTATCTGTGTCTTCAGGATTCTTTTCAAATTTAGCATTCACTTCTATCGGAGTGCGAACTGGTTTGCAATCAGACATACCAAACCGTTCCAACATCAGGTTGATGTATTTCTCTTGGTCCATCATGATCACGACGTAGTGTTCTACAACAAAAAATATTTATTGTTCTTAGAATTCAATTATTTCATTAATAACACATATCCACAGCCAATCGGACTTTGGTAAACTAACAGAGACTTAATTCGGGCCATTTACGAATTTAGCTATGATACCTGAAGAACTGAATGTTCCTTATTCGTCGACTTCTTGGGGTGAATTAGTGATTGTTAATCGTAAAATTTAAATATTTTGTCATCATAAACTATTAAGTATTTAATTTTTGACTGAAAAAGATTAAGCAACAGTTCAGTTCCAACATTAGAACGTCCGACAACGTTACGTCGTTGCATTAAGACGATCTGTCAAAAGACCTACGGTAATTGTTTTCACTATAATGTTTATTAAGTCATATCACGTTAAAAAGGTTAAAACCTACATTATTACTACATTCATTATTTAAAAAAATCTCAATAACTGATATGATTAGCTGTCCCTAATCGCATGCATTATGTTAACTCCCTTACCTATAACCCCGAAAAACTCTTTGTACCACAAACCTGTTGTTTCTGAGATTTTAACTTGAATTTTCTATTCAAATCATTACAGTGGCTACTAATCCGTAGGTGAAAATATTCACTACAATTTTTTTGAATGTTTTTACGGAATGTGCTCTCATAATTATATTCACTCTCAAAAACACAACTGGTTTTAAAAATTCAAAATTCAAAAATTCTGAATTAAAAAAGAGTTTATTTCCATAAGAAACACATAGGTAACATTTGGAGAATGTCAAATCTTAAACTAACACATGTATAAGGTACAGGGAAATATAGAACTCAATTTGAATTCCGACACCTCAATGTTTTAGATGCTGGAGGCAAAGAGGCGACTAGAAACCTCCAGCTTTATACGTTGTTTTTTACAGAATTGGAGCAAACACCTTTCCAAGCTTTCTTGTCTTCTACATAATCTGATATTTTGTAGTAACCTTTTTTACATAAGTGATTTTTAACAACATTTATAAATTTATTTACAGACTATTTTTGTAACTCAGTCGGTATTTTGTTGTAAAAGCGAATAAATTGCCCTTTAAAAGATACATTAACCTTATGGAGCCTAGTAGTAGCTATAGCTAGTTTATTTCTATTTCTAGTGTTGACATTGTGCCTGTCGCTATTCTTAGGAAATTTATCAATATTTTTGTGGACGTACATTAGGTTTTCATAAATATACTGACACGGCACTGTCATAATGTTAATTTCCTTAAATTTACAACGCAGTGACTCTCTGGGACCCACATTGTAGATTGCACGAACAGCCCTCTTTTGCAGCACAAATATTATGTTAATGTCTGCAGCGTTCCCCCACAGCAGAATGCCGTAAGACATAATGCTATGGAAGTAGCTGAAGTAAACTAGTCTAGCTGTTTCCACGTCCGTAAAAAGACGGATTTTTTTAACTGCATAAACTGCGGAACTGAGTTTTTTTGATAGCTTATCTATGTGTGGGCCCAACTGAAGCTTATTATCTAAGGTGATTCCTAGGAATACCGTGCTATCTACAATTTCTAAATTTTCACCTTTAACATTAACATTAGCCGAGACTTGTTTAACATTGGGGAATATCATCATTTCAGCCTGTTAATGTCCACTGCTGAACATAGGCCTCTCCAATCGCACTCCAGCGTGACCGGTCCGTAGCCACCTGCATCCAACGAGATCCAGCGATCCTCACCAGGTCGTCGGTCCATCTCGTAGGTGGCCGACCCACACTGCGCTTGCCAGTACGTGGTCTCCATTCAAGGACCTTTTTGCCCCATCGGCCATCCGATCTTCGCGCTATGTGGCCTGCCCATTGCCACTTCAGCTTGCTTATCCTACGGGCTATGTCAGCAACTTTGGTTCTTCTACGGATCTCCTCATTTCTGACTCGATCTCGTAGAGAAATACCAAGCATAGCCCTTTCCATAGCTCGCTGCGCGACATTGAGCCTCTGAAAAAGTCCTTTTGTGAAGCACATTGGGGAATATAAACCGAATACATTTAGTTTTGTTATTGTTCAGTAAAAGATTATTAGCACTAAACTAATTGACTACCTTTGAGATTGCATTATTCACATCGTCAAAGTTCAAACTGCGTCGTTTCATTTTAAACAAAAGTGAAGTGTCATCTGCAAACAGTACGATCTCATGATTATCTCTGACAAGATGTGGCAGGTTATTAATATAAACCAAAAACAGGAATGGCCCGAGTATGGAACCCTGCGGTACACCCATAGTAACAACAGACCCTGGAGATTGTTTTCCATTAATGTCAACTCTCTGTATCCTGTTATTTAGATAAGAAGAGAGAAGATCTAAAGAGTTATCCCTAATTCCATAGTGATGTAATTTCCTGATCAATGTCCCATGGTTAACGCAATCAAAAGCCTTAGACAAATCGCAAAATACTCATAGAGCATCATGCGACTCCTTCCAGGCATCATATATATGTGATATTAACAATACCGGCATCAGTATGTAGTTGATTTTCCTTGTGTTAAACCAAATTTTTTACAGTGAAGCATGTTGTTGGTGTTGAAATGTGTAAGAAGTTGATTTAAAATTACTTTTTCAAATACTTTACTAAATGTAGGCAATACCGATATCGGTCTGAAGTTAGAAGGGTCAGATGTACTACCCGATTTAAACAAAGGTACTATTTTACTGTGTTTCATTAAATCAGGAAACACGCCAGATTCAATAGATGCATTAAATATGAAAGCTAAATCAAGTGCAATAACATTGATTAGGGGCTTCACAACATGAACAGAAATATCCCAGAGGTCTGCAGTTTTCTTAACATTTATTGATTTAAAGGCTTTAATAATATCTTTATCATCTACATAATTAAACGAGAATTGATTTTCACATCTAGGTACATAGTCTTTTAGAAAAGATTCAGCGACTACTTTGGAAGAGTCTAAAGACTTTGTAGTAGAGATTGGGATGTCAGTAAAAAATATTCAAACGATTTAGCTACATCAATATCATTTTTGAAAGTAATATCATTAATTTTTAATTCATATTCATTGTTTTTAATACTGACCTTTCCAGTCTCACTTTTAATAACATCCCAAGTTGATTTAATTTTGTTATCACTTTTTCTTATTTTAGATCTGATATAATTTGATTTTGCTATTTGACAAACTTTTTTAAAAAAATTTGAGTACTTTTTTACTTTATCCATGAACTCTGAACTATGATTCCATTGTTTTTCACTATATAATTCATATAAATTTTGTCTACTTTTAAGTATACCTACTGTGGCCCACTTACTGAAGTTAAGTTTGTCTGAGACCACAGTCGATCTGGTAGTAAATACTGCATTGAACGCATTGCTGAATTTGTAAAAAAAAAATACAATATGACTCATTAGGGTTATTATTAGAGTAATTGATAGGTAGTTTGCTATCCCAATTCAATTTAAACCTTTCAAACCGATGTGCAGTCACAGGTATGTATTGTATCTTTGTTGTAGAACTTTTTTTAAGTTGAATTTCTAGTCTAATGTACTTTAAATTACTCATAATTTTTTTAAGTACAATTTTTTCATTTGGATAAGCAAATATATTGTCTATACAATTTGCTGAGGTTTCAGTTATTCGAGTAGGTTCCATGAAAAGTGGCTTTAGGTTGTGAGAATTAAATAAGTTAGTTAGTCTCGTACTAAAGGAGTAAGTTTCTAATAAATTTACATTGAAGTCTCCACATATCATAAGAGTGTTATTAGATTTTGATACTTTAAATAATATGTCATCCATGACTTTTTCAAAAACATCAAATGAACCTGATGGTGGGCTGTAAACGCTTATTACAATTATGCGCTCCAATTTAACACATGCTACTGCAATGTGGCTTTCAACTGATAAACATACTATGTCATTACGATTTTTGAACTTTATGTGTTTATTTAGAAATATTAGAGAGCCTCCACGATCAGCATGTGATCTGCAAAAAGAACTACCAACCTGGTGGTTACTGAAATTGAACATGAGCTCATGGCTTTTTAGCCAATGTTCTGTTAGACATAAAATATCAATATTAAAAGAGTTCATGTACAATTCCAACTCTAATAATTTACTGCTAATACCTTGAATATTTTGGTGGACCAGATAAGTAAACTTTGCATTTATTTTACAATATTGAATTTTTCTGTTTTTATTATGTTCTTTATTAATATTATTTGCCGGGCTAGAGACTTCCTCTATTGTCGTTGTATATAATTTAAATGACTTAGAAATGCTTCCAAGGTTTTGTTTGAAACATCAGTGTAATGCTCAATAGAGGCATAATGTGTAGCCAAATTTTTGGCTGTTATATTAAAATAATAGGACAGCGAATTTGCTACTTGTCTTTTATAATAACTAGGAAGGTAATATTTACCTTTAGTCAAATAATATTTATTTCTACTAACAAAATTGTTAGTATCCATTACATGTATATTATTATTGCATGATATAGTATGCAAGGTCATATTCAGCTTATATCTAAGGTTGTTTTCTGATTGTGGCAGGCTGTCGCTGTAAGGGAATGTGAACATAACAATTTGTTTTACTTTTAAAGAACAGAGCTTGTCTAAATATTTAATTAAGTCAGACTTGTTCACATTACCCCTATTACCGAGGCATATGATTAAATAACAGTCATCACTATATGTAGCATTATCTACTTTTTGCATAATATCATGCAGATTACAGTTGGGTAAACAATTATTTATTACCGTATGCTCCATATACATATTTAATAATTGGCCCATATTTTTTCCAAGTTCATCACTGTACATAATTGTTTTTATACCTGGATATGAAGTGCTAACATCCAGAAGGGAAGTAGCTGACGGAGCACAGTCCGGCACACAAAAGCAGCTCTCCAATATTTTAGAATCTAGGCTAACCTGGCTACTGAGAACTGCATCCATAGCTAGATTCAGTTCCCTGGTTTCCGCTCTGGTTATGTCATAGAGGCTAATGTAGTGCCCCAGGGTGCGTTCTGCCTGGTCAAGTTTGCATCTTAGCTCATGCATGTTGTCCTCATAGCTAATCTGATTATAATTAAGCTGAGCAGTACACAGCTCCAGTTTATCTAAAACCCTTCTTTTATTATGCAGCTTTGTTACAACCTTTTTTTGTTTTTTTTTTGCATATTTTTGTTTTTTTTATAAACTTATTAATTTTGACATATTTTCTTAACTTATTTTTACTTAGTTTCAATTTGTGTGTGCTGTCCCTGCTGCTGGCTGCCATATTACACACTGAGTCATCCTTAGTAAGGTCAATAGTCATAGTGGGCAAGCTACAGCCCGCAACAGAGACATGGCCCAAGGAAGTATTTACTGCTACCAATTCATCAAATAAGCTCTGCGTGGTCACTGTGGCAGAGCTAATAGCCTCTTCTTCCAGCTGTGTGATATGTTGGTGGGCATCACACAGTTCCTTCTCCAGGATTGAAGTTCTGTGCAGGACGGACTCAAACTCAGTGCCACAGTGCTCTTCAAACCCATCTATTATTAGTTGCAGCCTATCCCGTTCCTCAGTAATAGAAATATTAATGGAATGTAGCGCGGACAGTTCCCTCTTTAATTTTTGATTGTTTTCTAAGGTTTCCAAGGTTTATTACACCAGTTTTGTTTAGCGCCCAGCACGCCCGGCTAATAGAAAAAATACCAACCTTTTTGGCGAACTTGATTCTCGTATGTCGGTAGAGCTAATGTGTACCAAATGACGCGCCCTCTAATTTATTTTGGCCTCTACATGCTGATATACGATTTTTGCATAAATGATGAAAAGGCACGAATTTGGAACCACTTTTCCGTATTTTTCCATTTGGGACGGTGGTGGTGTAGTTTTACACCCTTGTTTAGCGAAAAATGCAGATTACCTCCGGATATTTTATTAGTCATAGATAGTTATTGATAGACGTGCTCTTTAGGGTTCCATACCCGAAGGGTGCCAAACGGGACCCTATTACTGAGCCTCCGCTGTCCGTCCATCCGTCTGTCCGTCTGTCACCGGGCTCTACCGGGTCAACCGAAATAGGTAGAGAGCTGAAATTTTCACGGAGTGTGTATTTCTATTGCCGCTATAATAACAAACAACAAAACATACGGATTTTTAAGAAAAAAAAGTACAAGAGATTATTTGTATGGTCATTTTCTTAGCTATTTTCTTTTATTTGTTTATTGGTGAACTTGGACTTTTCCGATATTATCGGAAAAGATTTTTAAATGTGGGTGATGAATATTGTGCTTAGTTTTTGTCATTATTAGATTAATAACTACTCATTCGAATTATAAAATATATATATGTATATATTTATATATATATATGTATATATTTTATCACATTTGATTTTATTTCTATGAATAAGTTACTCTCTCAGTTCTGGTTTCAAAGAGCAAAGAGTTTCGTTAACCTGATTACATAGTTCAGAATTTACATACTATATACACAAAGCTCTTATTCAGTGTTTCGAAGTACAGCCTTGAATGTAGTCTTACCTAGTATTTAATACTGTATAATTAAAAAAAAAAACAAGTATACTCGTACAAAATACTGACCTTTTACGTTAATGCGTGTACAATGATATGCAACCTTTCATGTGCGGATCCCACGTCCTACTCGCACTTGACCGGTTTTATTTATTTTCTATGGCAGAAGACCGGAGAAAGAACTCTCATAGAAATCAAAGCAACAATATACTCGTATCTTTCGTACCTAATGCTTTATTTGTGGTAAATTCTATGAAAAGGCGCGTGATTGTCGTTGGTTTGACTCTACTGGATAAGTGTCACGTTATATTCATTCCGCGTGAACGATTGATGAATTTATCGAGACTAGATTTCACCGAAAACCTGTTTGCAAATAAATACGTTTACATTTCAGTTTATACGTGTTTACCGCTGGTTGCTTTAATCGTAAAAGAAGCTAATAAACTCTCTAAGTATTCTTGCTTAGATATTAGTTTGTGTCACTATCTTTAAAATCATTCAATTAGGCTATCTTTACACTGGCGCAAAAAACTAACACTTAGCTTCACTGAAACTTAAATTGTAAAAATAATGATGATTGTTAAATAAAGAATTACCTAACTGACCTTATAAAAATATCCTCAAATCATATTAGCCTCAAATACTTACACAGCCCTGCTCAGCGCATCCAAAACATCAAAAAGGCTGATTATTCTACTATCCAGGATAGGCTGAATAAAATCTCTATAATCAAATTGTAGTACCGACCAAGCATTTGAGCGTTTTTATACAGAAATGGGAAAAAAGTAGAATAGACTGCGCGTCTTATGATCCCCAAAGGTTACCTAATATGGTTTGCCAAAACAAGATAATAATAATATAATAAAAATATCATTATCTCGACTCTGGAAGTTGCACAGTAACTTTTTTATTTGAAAGGGTGGCCTTCCAGATAGATCCCATTTTTTGAAAATAAAAAATCTATCAAGTAGTTTGGATTCTAAAAAAAAGACTAGAATTATGAGATCATCCAGATACAAATACAAATACTAAATCTTTATTTACCTTATTGAGTTACAAACATTCAGGTTGCTTGTGGACACCACACTAGATTTAACCTGTCACGTGGAGTCCTGGCCAATTACAATCCAGGTAAACGATATTGCGTTTTGCTTTATGTGACTTACAGTTAGTGGTGTTTAAGGTCATTTTCATGTGATAAATTCTGTCTATAAGAACCGTGAATTCGTTCATGTCTTGACTGTCAGACAAGCATAATTTGATGCCTTGTTTTTTCGTATTTTGGCGACATTCGCATCACGACCGGGGAGGAAAAATTGGGCTTGGTACTTTTTTAAGTTTGTAACTTGGTGAATTATTAGTGGTGTTAACGTTCCTTATCATGAAATGAGAAGCAATCTGTCATTTTATATTCGTATTTAGTAGAACTTTTTGTAGTATCGTTTTCGTATGTTTCATTTTATCGTTAGGTATCGTTTTCGTAGTCGACGTTGGCATCCCGACCGAGGGGGAAGAAAAAGGACTTGAAGTAATTTTTTTTAAGTTTTTAACTTGGTGAATTATTAGGTTAAAAAAATATTTCCCTTAAACATTAAGATATTTGATTTTCAATTATTCGAAAATACTGTGTGTACGTTAAATAATGAACCAAACCAATGCCAAGAACGGCAGCTGTTGCACGAAGCAAAGTATTTTAAAACTTCCATAGAACTATAACAAGGATTGACGGTTCCTTTTGGACTTGTTTCTTATAAAAGATCTGAATTTAAGATTCAACTCAGAGATAAAGCAGTTTTGGTCTTGAACGAGATATAATCCCTCGCTGCACTCGGGGTTCTTTAGTAAGTATTCGTTGGGACGTTATGCTTGCCAATTGCTAATTGTATTATTTTAGATTCTGTCCTTTTGGGTCAGTTTGATTCACGATGTGATTCGTGCGTCATTATTCCATTACGCCTAAGATTCTCTGTTCATTGTTCAAATTAATTTATACAGCTATTTATAAATTAGCATGGCAGGTTATTAAAGACAATACAGACTCAAAGATCAATAATAATGAAATTACAGAGATAAAAGTAAATCACAAAACATTCACAGAACCGAAAGAGATATCTGAGCTTTTTAATGATTTCTTTATAAAATTAACAAATTGTAGTAATAACTGTAGTCAATCATATAAGGCAAATAATACCTCTACAAACAAACCAAAATCGATATACTTATACGATCGTGTGGATGAAAAAGAAGTTTTCTCAGTAATTAAGAATTTAAAAAATACAAACTCTACAAGATATCATGGTAGCGGCACAAAAGTATTAAAAATGTGTGCAAAATTCCTTGCGAAACCAATAACACATATTATAAATTTAACATTTATAGAAGGAGAGTTTCCAACTCGCCTTAGAAAATCTATTGTTAAATTCCTTCAAAAAATGGAGATAAAAGAAACATGAATAACTATAGACCCATTATCTTAATCCCTGTTATTTCTAAAATACTGGAGAGGATGATGTATAAAAGAATATACAGCTTTGTTACACAACTAACTATACTAAGAAAAGAACAGTTCGGCTTTCGTAAAAAATCCTCTACAAACTTAGCATGCTTTGCTCTTATGAAAAACGTCGTATAAAGTCTGAACGACAAAAAATCGGTTGCCTCAATATTCTTAGATATGAGCAAAGCTTTTGATTTCGTTTCTCACCCAACTCTACAATTATGGAATACGAGGTAACTGCTTAGAATGGGTTAAAAGCTATCTAAGTCATAGGACTCAATGCGTTGAATCAAACAGAACCGTTGATGGAATGAAACAAACATCTCAATCAAACTAACCTGTTAACAACTATAGTGTACCACAAGGCAGCGTTTTAGGCCCATTATTATTCATTTTATATATAAATGATTTACCTAACGTAACGAAAAATGACTGCGTCCTTTTTGCGGACGACACTACACTCCTTATTAAATGTAATAACAGAAATGCATTGGAATCTGATATAAGTAAAGCCCTTAATTATATTGTATCATGGCTGGAAAACAACAACTTGAAAGTGAATACCGAAATACCGAAATACCGAAAAAACCAAAATAATACCTACAGTCACTCCTCACCAAAGATCTGTATTAACTTTAAAGGAACTGATATTGAAGAAGTCGACTCTATCTTATTTCTAGGAATAGTTATAGACAAACATTTTAATTGGAAAGCCCACATAGACAAGGAATGCCTAAAACTAGATAGGTTTTTTTAATATGTTACGATGTATGAGAGAAGTGGCAACGAACAATGCAACCCTATCGGTCTACCACGGATACGTTTCTTCAGTACTACGGTATGGCTTAGTTATGTGGGGTAACTCAGTAGACTTTTACATACAGAACATAGATACATTTCTTTTCTCCCCACACTAGTATACCCTGTATCGTGGGAACGAGAAACAGTGACGTCACACATATATAAACATCCAAGACCTGGGGTTCTTTGTTATTCTTTAATCCCAGCCGTGCGTTAAAACCCAAAAAAATTGTATTCGAGCAATATGAGGTGCAGGTTATCTATATAGCTGAAACCTTTGTTTAAAAGAACACAGATACTTCCCCTGCCGTGCTAATATATATGTTACGGCTAAAGCTAGGTGTGATTCTAAACTTAAGTTTAGCTTTGTGTAGTGTGTCGCGGTGTGTAGTGGCGCGGGCGTCGATTCTTCGTTCAGCTGCGCCGCATGAACTGCTTTGGACCTTGTCTGGGTATTGTGATGATTCTGATTCTTCTTGTAGTAGTAGCAGTCATTTTTGTAATGTCCCTTACGTCCACAATGATGGCACTTGACAAATTGGGATTTCCTCGTCATCTTGTACTTATTTTGATGCCTTTTGTGATCGTAGTTAGTTGACGATTTAGATTGATTCAAATTTTGTTGTTTGAACTGTTCAGCTTGCAAAACTTTAGTACTTTCAGACTTCAATTTTACTTCATGGTCAAGTAGTCGAGTTTTCACTAATGCCAGAGTTAGGTTGTCCTCTGACAATGTCTCAATCGCCGTGATTACACCGTCGTAGTTGCTCGGTAGTGTGAGTAACAAATGTGATACCTTGTCAGTCTCATCAAGTTTTGCGCCAGCCGCCAACAACTCCGAAATCAGCTCGTCGAATGTGGTGAAGTGGCTCACGAGGGAAATATCACCTTGAAGTTTCAGTGCAAGTAACTTTTTACGTAATGCTAACTGCGTTGCAAGGCTTTTTCGCTCGTACAGCGCGTCGAGACTTTTTATTATAATTTTGGGGGTAGATTCATCTTTTGCGAAACAAAGGAATAAGTCCAATAAGTATTCTATGATAACACTTTTTTCGGTTCGACAGTTTAAATCCATTGTTCATTTTGTTCTATCGGGGGTTCTTCGTCAATCACTTTAATTAAGTCCATCTCACTTAGTAACGCGCGAATTCGAAACTTCCATGCTGCGTATTTTTCCGTCAGCAAAAGGTTGGATGTTACGTTTTGGTCTTTTCGTTTCCATTTTTGAAATTTCGTTAATATTTGCACAGTAGATTTATTTCGCGGCACACTGGGCCCATAACCTTTTGGTTAAGAGGCTATTTGCAGAGTTAAGATTTAGAGAAACTGAATTCCTTATATTGGCGGGAATTTACGTCCTTGGAAGGCTATACGACTGCGTCCTATCAGCTTTGAGAACACACCAGAAACAAGAAGGATTTGGGCTGTTGCAACGTCTTTTATAACACACCTATTAACTAAGCTTTTTAAATACAGTGTAGCCAAACATCAAGTATGGCGGTTTCACAGATTAGTTTTTGTACAATCGATTCTCAATCGAATAAACCAACAGTCTTTACGGGACAGCTTATGACTGTGTAGATTGATCTTTAAGGTTAAGCAGATTTTTACGGGATAGCCTACTTTACGGTTTAATATTGACGGTTGATCTGATTTTTACGGTTTGATTCTATTATTTTTGGTTTTTGGGGGTTGGACGATTTTTGACTATCGTCTCGCGCCTATCCCTAAATACCCCTTTTTAGGTATAATGGGTTTTTAATGTTGGGCGCCAGTGTTACGTGATTCCCTTTGGACTGGCTCGGTCTGGTCATCACGTCCACGTAGATTTTTACTATTTGTAAATAAGCCTAAGAAATCTCTCTAAGTCTGAGAATAGTTCTAACTACCTTGGACACAATTTACACACATTGATCTAGCCCCAAACTAGGATTCCCTGTATCTTGGGTACTAAACACCTATACAAGTACTTATATAGATAAATATTATACTTAGATAGATAAACAACCATGACTAGGGTACAAACATCCGTTCTCATCAAACAAATATATGCCCCCACCGGGACTCGAACCCGGGACCCTTGGCTTCGTAGGCAAGGTCACTGCCGACTCGGCCATTCGGGTCGTCGTGTGTTATCGTCGGTGATTAGGAGGTAAGATGTTCATATGTATTCGGAGATTAGTAACTATGTAGGTACTATCGAACCATCTGAATCATGACCCACCATAAGCTTATTTTGCTAAACCCCTTAAATGCAAGTAGGTCGAAATTCGCTTGAAGGTTTATTTCCTTGGTAACGAACTTTTTATCATTTGATTAGACACTGACATTACGATAGATCTTACAAGTTTGAAAGTTTCAAACGAATTATGAGGCAAGTGGGTCATGATTCAGTTGGTTCGATTGTACATCTGTGGTAGGTACAATAGGAATTTAACTAGATTTACGGAAAGGCTACTGTTCAGGCTTAACTTGCCGATATTACTGGCAAATAAGTAAGTTTATGGAATTTCTTACAAACTACGATTTACAATTGAATGTTGGCGGCCTCAGGGCTGACACAAATTATCTTTGTCGGAAGGGCTCACCAATATGCCATCTTACTGTAGGCGCTGCCCGTATGTAAATATAAATATCTCTAACGTCCATATCCGATCTTGGGTTACTGTTCAACCACAATAATCTGTTTCTCATGCAGGCATGTTAAAAGATCTGTTAAACCGCTATGAATGCGCATAAGTATTGCTTCGGTAGGAAGCAGAGCTTGCTGTACTTTTATCTTATTATCATGGGCGCAAGTATGTAGGTGAGTGAGTAAAAGTATGTTTACGTGTTTGTCATGGCTTCATACTATTAAATACATAGAATAAAATTAATTTTAAGTTGTAAAAATATGCTGTGGTATGTAATACATAAAACTACTGTACAATTATATAGAGTGCAGTGATAGATACAACTTGGTAGCGTAATTTCAATTTTAATTTTGTTCTCTAATGTTTACTGTTCTTCTTCTATGTCATAAAGTGTGAAATAAATACGAATACTGCATTGAATACCATTTAGTGCGCAGGGATTAAGATTGCCATATTTGACACATTTGCTTACTTTCATTCATTCAAGCACTTGCCCGGATCAACTGTCGGTTCATTTCCTTTCTTATTTACGTTATTATCTAAGAGAAAATCGTTCTCCATACTACTATAGTACATGTATTATAAGTCTCTTAATTAGCTTAGTTGTGAGAAATAAACAACTCTGCGATATATAATGTTCAAAATAAGCTGAGAGCTAAGTGAGACAATAAATATACAAAATCTAAAATCTATAATAATATTCCCCCTTCCTTAGTTCAATAAAACAGATTTTTTACAGTTTCATAGTAGAATCGTAAACTGGGACGGCAGTTAACCGCCTTTGACATTTAATTTATCAGTTTATCGCATAATAAAACATTATCAAGCGAACAAGGACGCAATAAGAACATTCCGGAATATTGTCTTTCATCTGATAACATTCCTTGAGAGGGAAATGGCGCTTGGTGCTTATGCCCTCGTGATGCTTGTGTAAATCGACGACAGGAATTTCTTGTTCAGTGGTTGGCCCCAACGAGGTAGAGTATTGTTTGACCATTGTACCCAGAGTAGTTTAATTAACCATTCCATGATTCCATGATTCCAAATTATAAGTTTTAAATAAACTCGTCCACTAAGTAATCCTCATTGAATCATTAGACGACAATGCGTATGACAGTATCAATTTACGTTTGAACGTGTTTTCATTTCCGATGACCTTATTGATTGAATAATAAGTGTAGGGTCCATATTGAATTTAGTACTAACTGATATACCAATAATTGTTTATTTACCATTCAACCGTTTATTTACTAAGCTGCGCCGCAAAGTCCTCAATAGGTATTCCAGGGGAAGTTTTGCCACGCATGATTCAGATCTGGATTCGACAGAGCTCCGTCGAATATTCGCAAACGAGATCCGAATATCAATTGCTTTTCAGGCCAATTCTCTTTCAAATTGATACAAAATATTGTAGCGTCGAAATCTGTAATATTTGCATAACGCCGTCTCTGTCATGTTATTATCCGCGGGAAGTGAAAGTGGATACTGTAACAGGTGCCGTTGATTCTGTCTGTGGCGGTAGTTTCACATCAATTGTGTGCGATAAAGTATTGTAAACGGGAGCCAATATTTGTATTCTGCTTATGACTGCACAGAAAAGCCTCGAGTTAGCCCTTTACGAAATAGTGTTCAATCTCGTGAATTCTGTGTTAATTACATTTTGGAATTCACTTGAATTATATTGCATAAATATCACGAACGATAATTATTGATTGCATCATACACAATTAAGTCATCGGTACGATTTAATTAGTAATCACTGACACGTTCTCCGAACAACGTAATAAAGCGACGCAAATTGTTTTATTCTAGCGGAAGAGTTAAGTCAATAATCTAAACAACCCTTTCCATTACAAGGGGCCAGCCCATCACCGTACTGGAGATAAACCGAACTATAAAAAAATAATAGAACTTCCCTTCCAGCCATCATTATTTTCCCACCAACTAAAAATAATCAACCCGCCCCGCGTCGTAACGACGACGTCACTCGAGCACAATGCTTGCAATATAAACGCAGCGCCTTAGAGCCGCGGAGTACTCAGTAAAATAGGCTAAAACAAGTAAATGAATAGTTCACCGCCTTCGCCGAGCGCGAAGGGTGGGCCTGGTGTTAATTGTGCTTCCGTTCCAAAGTTCACGGCGAACGCAGGGTCTCTTGAATTGACTCGTGCCTCCCTCTGCGCTGAAGAGAAGTTACAGTCTTCGACTGCGTTGATACATTAATTATTCTTATTTCGAATATAGGTCGTTCTGCGACTTGAAAACGAGTATAAACATAAAAAGTACCTATCCTTTACATGGCACTCAGCCCGAATGACTAAAAGTGAGTTACCACTATTCTCGAATCAAATTTGACATACCATTTAACGTAATACAATAACGAAACGACCGGAAACAGTTATTTATTTTAAGGCAGCTTAATTTGATATATGAAAACGTAGCGATGTCGTACTCATATAGAATAGTTCATTTGACCCCTCACAAGCTGTATCTTCTTTGGACGATAGTGAGTGACACAAGCCGTGACCTCATTTGAATACGTAGCTTTATTATGTATCTCTGCCATCTACAAATTTCGATTCTCTTTCACTGACAGGTATTGCTACTTTAAATTTGATTGCAATTTTTAAATCTCAACTAACAAACTAGCGATTCGCAATCAAAATTTTGTTCTGAAGCCATCACCATCCTTCAAAATGTCAATTTTGGAGGAGGGTAGACGCCTTCAGATATAGAGCGTCGAGCAATAGTTGCGAAAGGTTGACGTTCAAGTGACTTTGCTCATCTTGATAGGTAGTATATCTTGTATACTCGTATTTAGCCCTCTGCCCTTGACATGTATTAGTAATCCTGCTTAATTAAATTTTCCAGCCGAAAAATACTTGTCTCCTTATTCGTTGGATATCAACGTTTATATATAATCGATAGTAAGAATATCTTCATTATTCTCTTGTTTTAGGGATTGCGTGATTTCCTTATTTAACTATATATTTTTTGGATACTGAGCCTCTTGTCCATATTACATTCCGCATAAAAATCGACATTGCTTTTTTTATTATCCCGTTGCAATAAAAGATTGTTCCTCTTTTAGGTGCCGCTATATGATGCAATAACCACTTTAGCGCGATTCTACTGAAGTTATGCTAGTCTTAAATCTCGGGAGCAGCCATCGCCAGCGAGCACTTTCCCTGTTATATATATATATCTCTAGGGCTCTAGGTAAGCGTGTATAATAAATGTATTAAGATTTTACTTGCTATGGCGCGAGGAATAAGAACGGGAGATAGTCCAAGAAGTGTAGGTTAGGTGGTACACTGGTGTAGGCGAAATGTACTGGTATTTTGTTTCACATGTAATATTTTATGACTCTATACAGTATGAATCATGGTGCGGTCTTACCGGCGAGCGAACGAAAAATATGCTCAAGACTTTTAGTTTCAGTTTACTCACATAGTTTTGTGGAAAAATATTTCTTGCTTTGTATCAGTGTTTATGATTTGAGTTTTTAGAACTTTTTAATTATTTAAAAACTGCCTAGAGTAATGGGGATCTTACCCGTTAGTGGCTTATTTGCTAATTAAATAATCGTTATTGAAACGGCTCTGAAAATAAAATCTTCTGAACTGATTCTCTCGTTAACAAGATTTAAATAAGACTCTGAATTGTAAAAAAAACACATGTACTGAGAATTAAAAATCTCATTTTTCTAAGGAATTTAGTCCGTTCTTATTAACATGTAGTTGAAAGTTGAAATTACCCATGTCAATCAGGCACTATCCAGGTTGTGTAACAGTAGATAACCCCGGAACTGTATCAATAGGCCTCATAATTCTGAACTACTTACCTTCACTAGGAAACTGATTTGATCAGAACAACTGTATATTGTCATCAATTATTTAACTCAGTATCAATAGTCTTAAGAATCGATGATCATCCACGATTTTGACACCTTCATTAATACCTACATCCCTCATCCCTGTCATCAGAATCGACGTGACCAACGAAAGCAGCATGATTGGGCAAAAATTTATCATAATTGTGGAAAGCCCTCCAGTGCGTCCGAGGAAAAATTCAACGTAGGTACAGCAATTTTTCATCGCAACTCGTATAAACTGACGTTTATTAAAAGTCCTCGAGGACGCGACACGCCGTGATTGCCAGGCTGAATTTATGTTGTACACGTACACAGATTACAGTATTATTACCTGCCTATAATCTGTTCCAAAACGCCAACTTTAAAAATACTTAAAACCTTGTATTTTTAACGAAACGAAACGAAACTGTCACAATTAAGCACTTCGACTAAATAAATCATAATTATTACGATGATATTTGCCCTTATTAATTTTCATGTGCTCTGTATATACTAAGGATTGACTCCTAGCTAGTCTATACAACTTTATTTATTGTAAATATTTGATTTGTTAACTCAAAGCAAATTAATAAACCATATTTAGCAAAAGATATAAGGAGGCTGTTAATTTGAGGATTCTCGGAAAACAAGTGGATAATTTTTCATCCGATATTTTGTTATTAAATAATTCGGCTCTTAATTTTTTATTAAACATTTTTTACAGTACTATGGAAATGAATGTTAATCCAAATTATCATGATATTCATTTGTAAGATCAATACTATGAAACGAACGATCAATTGTCATTAATCTATCTGTCTCAAAAATGTTGGTTCATGTTTCAACCAGTTATTCATTCTATCAAGTCTTGTTCACTGGCCAACGCCGCGGGCGGTTGTGTCAAAATGTAATTCTCAGTTTGTCAGTTTCTCTTAACTGTACCGTGTCCTAAAACAGCCAATAAATCAGTGCAATAATCAAAATATATTCACCGTTTCAATTCAACATCATCATCAATTATCATCAGGGCTCTTTGGAAGGGCAGCTGCCGTCGCGGCGAAAATTTTCCCACGTAGGCCTGGGTGATGGCTTCTCCTCGTCCAGTTGCCACTGATGATCTAGCTGGGATCTCGGGTCAAGCTGGCATAGAACCCTTCTTGCTGCCGTCCTCATGCGCGGGACGGAACCACGCGCATCGACCAGTTTGGGAGTTCGGTATTTGGGTGTCACGAGGTGATACCTACCCCTATCTCATTATCATTAAGGTTTCCGAGGTGGGACCTACCGATTCATCGAGCATAAATATTGCCAATACGTCTTACCAATATCTGGTTGTAATAAGACGTATTGGCAATATTTATCTTACGTATCTTTTCGGAGACTGAATACTCATAGCATAATATTTCCATCATACAAGTACATTATCTTCCTTTCCATTCCTTGCTTATTCTACAGCATGCTTTGATTCGACAACTATTAATTAAATTAAAATTCGAGAATACGGCGGAAAGTACTTCTCGCGACTTATGTTACTTCTTGAGAGAATTAATGTGCCTGTAATTACGCGCCACTACATCTCCTTAATTTGCCGGGAGGCCTTATTTGTGCCGGTTTAATAAGAAGCCTGCGACTCCCTCGTTAATATGTATAAGTGCTTAATCCCCGACTCAAGTACATACTTACCTTTTTAAAGGGACTTAAGTTCTTCAAAATGTTTGAATTTAGAAAAGTGGAAAAGGGAAAGTTTCAGAAAAAACTTTAAATTAAAAGCAAAATTTATTTTTCCAAATAATTCCAAGAAAAATCATGCAAAGGCTTTTTCAATTTCAATCTTATTAAGACTGAATTATTTCCAGCCACGTCATGCGTGAATTTCTCTGAAAAACACTAGGTTAGTTTTACAGTTTGGCGACAATCTGTTAGAGCATTCGTGACTGGACTAGTCGGAAACGTCTCGTACGATAGTCGAGACTATCGGTTTCCACGCTAACGGACCAAAGACGTGATTTATAACATTGAAAACCAACTTTAACATTCACGTAAATCAATGAAAAATAGCCCTTATTAGTAGAAAAGCACGGTTCATGAATACGGTGAAGTTTGGTGAGAGTGCAGGTGGGTACTAAAGCACAGCACATCGACAATGCTAGAGGGTTGTTAGTTTCCTGCTCACACCACTTAGGAATTTGCTACATGATAAACCACTTGCACTTGCAGTTTGAATTTTGTGGTTAGTGTCTTTACATTAACTATACAATATTTGAGAGTTAAAGCCACTGAAAATAACCATTGTCATTAGACTACCAGATTATTAAATAATAAATCACCAAGTAACAAAACCTTAAAATCGGAATTCAAGTTCAAGCCCTATTTCTTCCTCCCGGACGAGAGGCGAGTGAAGTCTATGGTTATGAAAGTCCTCATTAAAACTTTTGCTGCATGGAACCATAAACCAAAACGTCATCTGTATTTTTTGAATTTAATGATTTTTTCAAAAAGCGCTAAATCAATTTTGATAAAATTGATATGGGGCCACCTGTGAAGTATGACCTTCCAAGCAAAACAAGAATCATAAAATCTGTAATCGCGTAAAATTGAGAACCTCCTTTTTGAAGTCGTTGAAAATACAGAATATCGCTATACATAGGTATATACAGTGAAAGTCTTTATAGAGTGCACATATCGAAGAGGGTTGCACATATCGTGAAGTGGACCACATTTTATCAACAAAAAGTGTAAATATCCCCCCCGATCTTTACACTTTATAAAGACTCAAACTGTGTAGGTACATAACGGAATATTATTTGAAAAATTTGTTCATGATTACATAAAACATCTGTCATAGTTTCCACGTCCACGTTTATCCAGTCGCAAAGCTCTTCACGTGACCGGGAACAGCTCATTGCTTTTGCAATTACAAATCGATATCTAATAAAGTGAATATTTCAGCGGGACAAAAGAGGACCCAACTAATAACAATTAAGTCAATATAAATAAATCCCTTTAAAAAATATCTGTTAAATTAATTTGATCAGTTTTTTTACCACCTGTAACTTTGTTAAATGAATTTGATCGGTTTTCTTTACCTAGCGTCTTTTTTTGTACCTAAGAGTTAGTGGAAAAGCTTCTATTACATTAATCACTACCACAACAGAATATTAAACACACATCACAAACAACAATACATATTAAGCAGCGCTACCGATAAATATATTAGAATGAATTAATGAATGAATGGTGCCTGTCCAGCCAGGTTTTAAACCTGTTCCGGCCTTTCGGATGGAATACCAGAGGGTACAAATTTTGAAAGGTAGGGGAGTCACATCGATTGTTGTGAGGCGACAGAGACTTCGCAGCTCTTGTCAGTACGGTATGGGCGTAATACGTTCCTGACAAATACCAGCTGCTAGCGGGCGGGGGGCTCGAATCGCACGGTGGCGCGCCGGCAGTCTTCGCTAGTTCCCCTCCACGCCTTGTTGGCTGTAGCACCACTGAATTATCTGTATGGTGATGCATGGAGGGAAATCATCAGTGTACCAGGTTCTGCGAGATGAATGCTGTCTTGAATTGATAATGATAAATTATTTACATTATTATTTTTATTAACATTATTCAAAGTATCCATTGTGCATTGTTATCGTCATTGTTATTTGTCGAATATAATATTCTGATGGGTCTTATTATGTACTTACATGAATTGATATATCTATACGCAATTTTCGCAGCGAATTGGAACTGTTTCCGCAATGCTGTGCAAATTTATATTAATAATAAATAAATAAATGATAGTTTACTGTATCATTCTTTGGGCGTTATTAATTGGTATATGATTAATTAGTAATCAAGTGTTGCATAATTGTATTATTGTTTCAGGTTTTGCAAGTTGTCAATGATGATCCGGAGCTGCCTAATTGGAACCTAGAGAAAGATACTGAAAGAGCTGAATTTTAAATATGCAAGCAGAAAACGTCAAAGCTGCATGATTGACTGGCAAGACATAGTTATGACTCTGGTGAAATCAATAGTTTATTGCTATCAAACAATATCGCAGAGAAGGAAAGTTTATATACTATCAAGACGATACTTAGCTGGAAGAAGGTCATACATTAAATAAAGTGTGTGTTGATACAAATGAGGAGTCGTCAAGGCTTTTCTCGAGAGGCTCACTTAAGGCCTCAAAGCTCCTACTGGTAAGGCGATACGGCTTTATCGCACAACAATCACAGACAATTAATCGGATGAACAAGTGGATTTATTATAAATACTATTAAAACAAATAACCCGACTATTTTTCTTTTTACCACATACAAACTTATGTATACATCTGTTTACGCAGATAAAGTATGAAACTAAAAACCAACCAAGAATTAAATTCAAAAACCGAATTGATAAAATAAACATTTGATAATTGAACCTGTCCTCTTATTCTCACAAAATTCAAGAGAATCGGTGGAAATGCAATTTTTTATTTTCACCTAAGCTGAACGGAGATGCTTCGATGCACTACGCGCTCGCTAGGTCAATTGTAATTTTATCGGAACCAGTCGCAATCCAAATTTATTTTATTTTATTCTGATAGCAGAAACCAAATTTTGTGCTTTTTAATTAAATGCGCAGAGGCGGAGTTTACAAACTCTTAATATTTAACATTTTCGTAAGAGTAAGAGACCAGAAAAATCCTAATTATTGACAGGGATATTATTTAACTATAACTAGTAGCTCTGTGAGCTATCAACCACACGAGCGACACACAAATTGCGTTTTTTTTATTATTTATCTACACACGTATCATAAACTCTCTTTACTACGTCCAAAAACCGCACGTTACGATCAGCATAATGGTAAACTACTTTGTAAAAACTCATTTCTTATCTGAATATTGAACATTATGACCATAATGTGTAAATTTTCTACATATTATGAAATCCAAATTTCGAACGCCAACGCCCGCCTGCGTGCCGCCCCTACTTTGTCTGTGAAGTTGGTACTACAGAACAAGCTAAACAACTCAATGCCACAATGCCGGTCAAACATGCGGTTCATGAACACATCAAAGAGAGCTTATGTTATGTGTGTAGATAAACTAGTGTATGTAACATGTGATATTATTATAGTGAGTGATATTAGTGTGATCTCGAGTGATATTATTATGAAACTCGCCTTCGGCTCGTTTCATAAGCCCACTCTCGAGTTTTAATGCCCTTCATTATGTAACAGTCACATAAACTACTATTAACCCTTGAAGTATGATGTCAAGTAGATGAAATTTGGTATTATTTTTATATATTTGGCAGTGTTAAACTGAATCGACAAATAAAACATATAATTATCAAACCTGCTCACAAAATTTCACGAGAATTTGCATGAAAAAAGAAAATTTGCATGATTTTAATGGAGTTTTGTCTTTAACCTTGAATTGTTTCACAGTTAATAATTTATTGTTAAATGCTGGTAAATCCAAGTGTATCAAATTCTCACTTCCAAGTATCAGCCAAGTTGAGACCAGTTTAGTGTTAGACAGCAACACGTTAGATTCTAGTATAATTTAGTTACTTCCATAGTGTCATGTCCTATGGTATCTTGTTGTGGGGGAAAGCAGCGGATATTCAAACTTTTTTTTATTTTACAGAAAATAACTATTCGGGCAATTCTAATTTAAAATGCACAGACACATTAAGGAAGCTTTTTAAAGAAATTGACATACGAACTGTAGCTTCTCAATTTATCTTTTCCCACAGTGGTCCAATGTAGAGAAGAGGCAAAAAATGACGATTGCTAAGTATATATGTAAATATCTACAGTAATGAAGACATTTGATTGATTGATTGATATAGTACCGATATCACAGATAGTTATATTAACCGTCACTTACTTAAAACTAAACTTAAACACTTGCTAAACTAAAATAAGATAAGTCACTTGTATTACTTAGTAATATAAAAGTTGATCGAAAATTATTTATTAGGCGCTTAAAACTTGATACTGACCTAATAATTCAGTGGACAATTAAGTAATATTGAAGACGAAACAGACATTACAAAGAAGCTGATTTAAATAACACATATAATAAAGAAAGTCTTCATTTAAACGAGGCGTTTTTAAAGTAAAATACAGATTTTAGTTAAATAGAAAGAGATCTACTTGTCGAAGCAAAAGCCTAACAACCATGACATAGAATTTATATATACGCCATTTCTGTTACACTTTAAAATCTCTTATTCGTTATGATCTAAATGTAACAGAACCACACATACACACACACACACAGTCCTTAACCCCTTAATGCATGGCCTGACCCGAAATTGATCGCGATTTTCAACCTTATTCTTGGTTTAAAAAAGTTCAAAACCTATGAATGGGTTAGTATGCAGTAAAGGGCTAAAAATAACCTTGTGTACCTATAAGTTATATAGAAACAAATAGTAAACTTCACTAGGTAGATCACAATGAATAAACGTAACGCGTTCACTTTTCGGTTTTTGGTCGGTCTTTTACCTTCAATATCTATAAATAAATGACGTCAGTAGCTGGTTTCTGTACCTCTGACATCAATCCGGATCGCAATAAAATTGTCATTTTTAAGGATTTTCGCCGACTTAAGAGCACATTTTGATTGCGATAGCTACTGTGTTTTGAAATATTTTTAAGAATTCAATCGAGGTTTATTAATACTTAATACTCAATTTGTTTATTGCATTCCATAAAATTGATGTTGCATAGGATTTAAAAAAGGCTTTGCAATAGAAGAGAGAGAAACAAAGTTTGTTAATTTATAATTAAGTATAATATTTACTAAAAGTCAGAGGAAAGCAATATCAGTCATGAAAAATTATCTTAGAAATGAATGTATTGTCTATTTAAATCTGTCATTTAAGTACTCATTAACTGTATAATAGGATTAATTGTATAAAATTTGTTTTAATTAATGTTATTATTATCATTTCAAAATTGCAATTCCGAGTCGCAATGCCAGTGAAATGATGAACAATCAAGCTACGGTAGCTTTTCACTTAATTATGACATTAAGGAATTTCTATAGCCCGCTTTTTGCTTCGTTCATACTCATCTCCAGTTCACACTTGGCCGCTTTGTATATGCCTTTCAGTTGCAAGGGTACAGTTTTACGGAAAAGTGCTAAGGTGTATAAATACTAACTTTAATTTGAGTACTCGTGCAGGTCCGAACAAAAATATTCATAGAATTGATAAACGGCAATGGGCAAAAGTGGGCGGCATTCTTTGACAAGCCTGTTTTAAAAATAGGTATTGGTAATTACATAGAGATTTCTCTCTCTCTCTCTCCCGTTCCTTTATTATGAAGAAAACTGGTAATTTTAAGACTAGTGGTTCTCTGAGAACAGTAGACCCCGCGAGCTTGTCGACATACCTACATACTTTTAAACAAATTGTCACGACTGACGGGCAAAAGGCTTTATTATAAAGCGATGCAAGTTTATTTCGCGCAACAATTTAACGAAAAATGTCCAATTTGATTTTGAATTTCAGGTGCTTGAATTTTCCAATTACTATGCAGACTTTTGAGCAAAATAGGGGTATAAGTTTTGGCGATTACTCGCGTTTTCTCAGTCCTAGGAAGTCAAATCTGGTGTCTACCGTTTTGACTCGTGAAGGCGGAGAGAACTGAGTAGTCAGAATAGTAATTAATCCGAAAAAAACTGCAATCCGCTTTAGAAAATACGTATGCCACAGCTAATTCCCAACCAACTAACGTGGATTTTCTCTTTTGAACGCCGGTCATACATATTATAAACATCATCTGTTTGGATGTGTGTTAACAGGTAAAAAATTAAATTAACTGCATGGGATGAGAAATTTTACTTATGTTGATATATGCATGTTAAAAAAACACTAATAGTATCTACCTACTGTAGTGATAAATAATTAAAAATATTCACTGACAAAACACGTATAATTTATTTTAATAATGATATCAAAAGTTTATAAGATAGATAGATAGATAGATAGATAAACGTTTATCGCATCATCATATAACAAAATATTGAATGACAACCTTGTATCGGACAAGGTGTCCAGGACCGAAAATTAAATCAGAAAAAGATCACAAACTGAACTTGTCTACGTTGCAAAAGAACACTGAATTTGCTGGTTCGTTTCAAAACGAAATCAATATCTTCGTAACGCGCCAGGACGTTGCGCGTTGACCAGGACTCGACGTGAAAATGGAATGATTGTATGAGGAGATTATGAAGTGCGTATGAAATGGATGAGGGGTTATATGAATGATTGCCCAATAAGTATGGCGAAAATATCTTTAACGATGGCGTGCAAATGCCTTTAGGAATTTAGATGGATTAATGATGAACAGACGAAATAATCCTGTTCAAAGATTGAATGTCGTCCAAAGAGAGAAGCCGCGCTAAGAAACAAAATTTAAATTAATATACATACGACAGTTCAAATAAACTAACCATATTTTAGTTTATTTGAACTGTCGTATGTATATTCAAATATGGGTCAAAAATATGGGATTTCCTGAAGCCGGCGTCCAACTTCCTCGTTCACGTACGCTCCAAAGCACGCCTTGGCGAGGACTACGCGTCGCGGTGTCGGTTTCAAATATTGGGGTTATGGCTCGATGCGCAGCTCTCCACCAATAGCCAGATCGCTTCCAACGTCTGGCCTTTGACTTCAGATGAAATATCGAAGAAAATGCCAGCAATCTTTTAGGCCGGGGTCAATTCTTGACGGCAAGGACAGACCATTATTCCTGTGGCTATAATACCAAAAAAACTGCCCTTTACACAGATCACACGACAACTCTTAACGTGAATAAAACTGGCTAAATGAAAAAATATGTGTTTCAAAATGCCTTCGACTCGAACAGCTCACTGAAAATAAATTTTTCCAGTCCTGCCAAAACTGACAACTACCAATAAGAATCTAGCATTATTCGAATTTTCAATTTCACGTAAACTTATAAAATATCAACCAGCCTGTATCCCAATAAAATTGAAATAAAAATTTGCATTACAAAGGAGTCTTAAAACGACGTCTGCGAGTTCCTACCCACTGTTATATACCGCGTATAATTACTGAAGAAAAATTAATATTAAATCATAGTAGCACTTTTCTTATCATCAGTACGTTTGCGCATTCAAGTAATCTATACTGACTGGGCGAATGTGAACTGAGAATGAGTAAGAAAGAAGCCGAAAAATTTCCTAATCACAACAATTTATATTTTTTATGTTGGAAGGTCAAAAAATGGAATCACCCATGCTCAGGAGTCAGACCTCCCTGCTATGTCCTGGTCCCACATATTGTGCGGGCATCAGCTCGTGTGGTATACGGAATAAAAATAACCCCTTGTATATTACAGTTATTCATATTCGATTTTACTGTTAGCCATGGCCTCAAAAAAACTCGCAACAAAATTATTAAATACGAACTGACTTTTATTCGACTTTGCTTATTTGTTTATGCGATGTCCTGTCTGATTGCTCAACTTTTCAAAAGCAATTGAAATTTCTACATGTCAGAATTACAGGATAATGATATAGGTTTTTTTTACATGGAAGAGTAAAATGAGTGGACAGTGCAATAGCGGCCCTAGATTTATCACCGCGACGAGGACGCGATGACGTGGTGCTCTCAATTTTCGATACTCTGGGATTCGAATTAAAATTCGATACAGGTATTTCGCATTTACTTCCTAACTACGAGTATTATTTTGCTGTAAATAAGTATTGCGGGTGACATAGGAAACATAATCTACCACGACTTATTGTATCGGCCTTGGGCTATGAAACCAAATAAGTAGAAGCATTATTTCCAACTAGGTATTTATATATTGGTGGGGGCATTAATAGGCATCATTTATTACATACATATTGTTAATTCGATAGTTTATTATTTCCATAGAGAAAGATAAATATCAAGAAAAGATAAATATAAGGTGAAGAGAAAGATAAATATAAATTTTAGGATATTTTAAGCGATATATATAAAGAGCAGTTTTACTGTCGTATCACATCACTATCTTATTTACGTCGGAGCATTTGAATGCACGAAATCACAGTTAAACAAATTAATTCATGTTTGCGTTCATTTTCTAGGGAGTACGTTTCCGCACACTACGTTAATATCCGTGATTTTATGTATGAAGAATGTACGCGACTGTTCAAGTAGTGTCACTCCAAAGAGTATAATAAATATGAGCGAAGATTGTGGATGCTGGTTTGTAATTTGCAGGTAGCTAATCAAATACTGCAGTTTATATAGTGCTATACTAAAAAAAATATTTTCATGTCGCTCATTTGATAGAATGGGTGAAATTGTTTATCATGTTTTATTATAGAAAAATTGTCAAAAGGCATCAGTCGGCTTTTGGAAGTTATTTTAACGCCAGAAACCTGTGATGATCCATACGGTTATAACCGTACTGTCTCTATACATTAGTCTTAAATGTTTCTGTATGATGCTACTGACAGGGCCATAGTAACAATTTGTATGGATATTTTTACTATCTTATCACACCATTTGAAAAGGTAAGCATCGTCCCGCATCGTGTTTAACGAAACTGCAGCACCCCATGCTCATTAATAGAACAGCAACCTAATGAAAGACAACATTTTAATTTCAAAGTAAATGGCAAAACACTGCCCCTGTTATCAGCAGCTCAGCATCGCTGGCTTTTGCAAACGGACACTACGCGTCTGGTTTTTTTAACCTGACTCCGGAACAAAAGATTGGATTGATCAGATTAGTTGAAAGTAGTTTAACGATTTGATGAATGTCACAAGCTGTATTCGTACCAGTTGTATTTCCTATTGTTTTATTCCAAAGCGCGCTCTAAGGATCTCGCAAACTGTGAAGGGGATGTGATATCAATTGTGTGGGCATACCAATACCTGTTTCTTATCGGCCGAAATCGGATTTTAAACAAGATATAAGAGAGGTTTGACGAAATGCGTGGTTTAAAACAATTGTAATTTTGACTTTTGAATGTACCTATTTATTATAGACTATTCGAAAACATGCAGATTTATTTCGACGAGATCATTTTAGAATCGCTTAAATTTTAATTAATGCAATGGTTCGTAGTAACTCGTACCCCTGGGCTAAACATAAATTCTTGTGATTCAACACATTTCTAAGCGTTTCAATTGTACATTGAACATAGTTTAACGCTTGATTAATTTTATTCGGGATGATTACTTCGAGATATTTTATATATAGGACGGTCTGTTCTACTTCCAAAAAAGCAGTCTTTAAATGCGTTGTTTGTAAAAAACACTGTATATATTTTGTTCGCCATGATCCCTACCCTACAACGTACTATCGAACCATCTGAATCATGACCCACCTTAAGCTTATTTTGCTAAACCCCTTAAATGCAAGTAGGTCGAAATTCGCTTGAAGGTTTATTTCCTTGGTAACGAACTTGTTATCATTTGATGAGACACTGACATTTTGATAGATCTTACAAGTTTGAAAGTTTCAAACGAATTATCAGGCAAAAGGGTCATGATTCAGTTGGTTCGATAGTACATCTGTGACCGTTTGCATGGTAACGGACGCTTCGTGATATTGGCTTCGTCTTGAAAGCGTTTGTTATCTGCCCAACGCCCTCCGTACAATTGTGTCTCTATGCTGTAGTTGATTGAATTGAACGTTCCGATCTAGATATCGACACAATGAAGATGAGTATGGCGTTCCATGTGTCATCGTTAGTGCCTGTTTCATTATTATATATTGGCCGTCGCTGACGCTCGCACAATCTTCGTCGATTGTTCGAATCTTTGAATTGTTGAAGCTAAAGAAGGATTTCCTTGTCTATCTATGCCAGTGCTTGTAGCTGATAGCATAGCATAGGCACGGGGCACGGGGCACGTGGCATATTTCTGTGATTATGAAATGTCCTGAAAAGTTAAAAGAAGAAAATCTGTGATCTGTGATATGCGTAGATCATTTATGGATCATAGAGCCTCTACGCTGCTATACAGTCAGATTAATACATATCTATAATACCTTGGACAATATTTACACACGTTGATCTAGCCCCAAACTAGGATTCCCTGTATCTTGGGTACTAGACAACGATACACATACTTAGATATATAAATATTATACTTAGATAGATAAACAACCACGACTAGGGTACAAACTCTCGAACCCGGGACCCTTGGTTTCGTAGGCCATTCGGGTCGTTAAAACTATCTATCATCCATATCTATGGTTTAGATGTGATGTCTTTCTCCACCGGAATAAATTCAAGGATCAATATCCATAAAATCGGTTTGTTGATCAAAAATGTGAATAAATTTTTAAAATGGTTTCATAGTTTTCACCGGAGCTGGATTAAACCGGCTTGCACAGAAGGTTTAGGAAAGCTAATCCGGAATATGGGTGGCGTATTTACAAACTGCCGTGCTCCTCGCCTGCCATGTTATTTACGCAAATGAGACTGAGCAATGACAAGGAGGCATTTAAATATGGGTACAGGGTCTTGTTAGTGGTTGATTACATCAATATAAGTTACAACACATATGAGTCTGCAGCTTAAACTTATTACTATTATATTTATTCCCGCTTATTAATTATGATAATGACATATATATATTGCATTAGTTAAGCATAATAATTTTTTAAAAGAGATCTAAAAATCAATCTGTGGGCGTTTATACGCCCTTCTTCTCCCACAGTGGTCCTATGTAGAGAAGTGGCAAAAAATGACGATTGCTAAGTATATGTAAATGTGTACAGTAATAAAGACATTTGGTATTTTGGAATTTTGGAAAACTGAAAGAAAATATTGATTATTCATAAACCATAATTTCTTTATTGCACAAAAATTATATAAAAAACCGGCCAAGTTCGAGTCGGACTCGCGCACGAAGGGTTCCGTACCATTATCTATAAAAACGGCAAAAAATCACGTTTGTTGAATGGGAGCCCCTTTTAAATATGAATTTTATTTTAAACAGACGGACGGACAGTGGAGGCTTAGTAATAAGGCCCCGTATGGCAGCCACCGGGTACAGAACCTTAACAACTGATTCGAAAAAATGATTTAAAAATTAATTCGAGAAGGGATGCTATTACAATCAAAGCAAGAAACCTGAAGCTGCCATGACAAAGCACTGCATACTGCGTTCTAAGTACCACCCGAAATTTGTACCGCAATAATTGTACAAATAATTGTACGTCATTTCAATTTATTACGACATTATTAATTAATTCAATGTGACATTATCATTTAAAACAATTAAATCCAAATATTTATTTATTCATTAATCCGTAATACAATTCATATTTCCATTTTTTTCCGAATTGACATTTTATTTATATTTGTTTTATTTACTTACACATTTAGCTTAGTGTTTACGTTGTTTATTTTCCTACACTTGCCACCTGGTGATATTAACAATTTTAAATTCAACTGTACTATTGGCTGATAGACTGAAAACCAGCGTCACAGGATTTCCTATACTGAGTCTGAGCCCTTTTGCAGTCGCAGCATGTGCACATAGCAGTGAAACCGCTCAAAACTTTATGTGGGGGGTATCTTTAAAGAATATTGTTATGAATTTGTAATTAATTGTATTTTTTGTCTTGTTTTTCATGATTTTACGTCTGTGTTTTGCATTGTGTTGCTTTTATTTTATTATTTTTTATGTGTATAAACACATAAAAAATAATAAAATAAAAGCAAGCTGATACAGTAAATAAAAGAATAAAAACAAGAGTGTACAAAGGCGAGTTTATATAATAAGATATTTCTTCCAGCAAACCAGGTTAAGATGGGAGAGTTTGATTGCTGAGCAGGGGTAGACCTATGTGTACAACAATATAACGAAATAAACGAGTACTTCCATACATATAAAAAATTAAATTAATTATATAATTACTATAATAATATACAAAGTAACTATATTATACTACTACAACTATTACATATATTTATCCACTAATATATATATATATATATATGTATATATATACATATATATATATTTACTAATATATACTTACATGCATACATGCATACAATACAATTGTAAATACTCAATGCTCAATAGAATACCATCACTGTGCAGTAGAAAGTGATCACTTATATTGCAGGCCGATAACGGATAGAACAATCCGCTATAGTGGCCATTCAGCCTCTGAACACGTAACAGCTACTCAAATTTGACGGTCTGTCAACCTGTTAAGTCGTGCTGGTTGCCATCATCATGCTCAGTAAATTTCATCTTGAAAAAGTCAAAAGAAAAAATGAGACTGTGTTAATTTTAAATGGCAGTTCAGCATTCTGACAGTAGCCAGCCATTAGACGTGCTATTTGTTTGCGCTGCCTAGTAAGCTTTTAATCGGTTCGGTCGCAGACAGCTCGCTTCTATCGACAGCAGCGATTGGGCTCGCCTGATTGGGAGACCGAATTTCCGTAGAAACAGGCTACACAATTTCATAATTCCATTTCATGCATCACAAATTACGAGCTGTCCTAACACCATGGTATGTTTCAGGTATGACCAAGTCAATTAAATTTAGATTGATAGAAGATCGTTCGATTGTAGAACTGGATCGTGGTAACTTGGGTCTTTTCACATATTATTAGGCTGAAAGATAGAAAAAAAGGTTTTGTACCTACTTATACATATGTATAATGAGTGTTACATGATAAAGTTTTCGATGGTCTGTTAATTATTCCAATCAATTTTGAAAACACGTTGTAGAATTTCACTTTTAAAGATTTTCACATACTTAAATCTAAGTAAGTAAGGAAAAATCCTATCTCTTTCCCCAAAAGTACTTTAAACCGGACCGTGGCTGAAACTTTATGTTTATTTTTACGAATTTGAGGGCACAGTAATTATACAGGGTATCCCATAAGTCATACGTCACAGCGACACCGATGGTAGATACATCTAATAAGCCTAACATTACCTTAGTGAATTGTAGATATTCGAGCTGCGTGTAATTCGAGATATCGGTTTAAAGGTTTTGGTTTTTGTTCAAACTCCCCATTTTAACGCTGTTTAGTGCCAACTATTTCTCAGATTTCTTTAGGTTTTTTAATAGGTTTGGGTTTAGAGAAATTAAGAAATTACATTTCAATTATAATGAGATATGCTTAAAAAACATATAATAAGATTAATTTATGACACTCGTTGCGATATGTAAAGAGAATGGGAAAAATTGATAAAGTCCAAACTCAAGTAAGTCCTATATTGTAGCTATCAATAAATCTTCCGGTTACTCGTAGCTCCAAGTCAGCAAGAAATCTTGGATTAACCTTTTAGCCTTACACAGGACAAAATCTTAAATCGCACTTTGTTGCTATTTTGTCATACATGCGAGGAAACTGAAAAATTGGAAATCTGCGGGCAAATCCTGTATTTACTGTGTTTTAATCAGAAAAAATTGGGAAGTTTAAAAATGCTTATGAGTATGGATAACTGCTCTCAACAAATAATCTAAAAATCTCAGAACTTGCTCCTCCTAATATAAATCTGAAGAAGGGTACCTTTTTGGCTTCCGTAGGCTAACCTTAAGGAGCACCCTTTGGGCACTTTCTAGCACAATGAGAGATGATTTGGCGGTACCACCCTAAACCAGCTATTAATAGAATAATATCGATTAACAATGTGCCAAATTCACAGATTTTTGGAGCGCACATTCAACAGAATCTCTGAGCAGTTTTAAGGAATAAATAAGTTTTCTTATAATGGATGCAGTGAAGGTGATGGAGGCTTTCAAATTTAGGGTTTCATCTATTGTAACTTCGAGATATTTTAAAGAACTAACCCTTCTTATGGAATAACAACTGCACGTTCAACTAGGACAGGTTGAACGTCCTGAAATCGGTTTGTGCACCTTGATTTTAGATAATTCTTTAGGGGGTCCAGAAAAAGACGTCGTGTGAAAGCAAAAAAAATGGGATTTAATACCACTAAGCGTCAAAAGGTTCCCATTAACCTCTTGATACCACGCCACTTTTCCGTAATAGGTTTTAAATTTTATTACATGGCATTAGGCTCAAAATCACGACCTGTCCCAACTACCCACGGTTTTTTAGAGTTTAAGCCATTAAGATATTTTTTTTAAACCCAAAAGAAGTCATTTAGTATATTTCCAACCAGGAGCTGCCATGGAAATATGTACAATAAATTGTAGCCGTATCATCAGCGTATCACATCATTTTTCCGTGATGAAGGGAAATATCAAAACTGTTATTAAATAGGCTAAAAATAGAGTGGCCCCCAAAATACTACCTTGGGGTACGCCAAATCATATGGGTTCAATGTCACTTAGAAGGTTGTCAATCCTGATGCATTGGGTTCTCTTCGTCAAGTAACTGGTAAACCAATCCAAAGCAGTCCCACGAACACCAAATGCTTCGAGTTTTTCCAGCAGAAGAGGAATCAAAGCTGTGTTGTATGCCTTTGTATCTAGAAAGACAACGACACAATTCCAACCGCTATCTAGGTTGGAAACAATCGAGTCTTTCAAGAGCCAAACTGGATTCTCCGTCGATTTCCCCTAGTGAAACCCAAACTGTGATGCAGACAACATATTGTTAATTTCTAGAAACTTATCCAATCTCTTGTATTTGATTATGATACACAACTGCCTTGCTTATAAAAAAAGTTATTCAATGTTTAACTTATACAGTGTTTTGTCTTTTTCATACGTCGAGTAAATGTCAAATGTCAAAGCAAGACAAAACACCGTTTATGTTATACTGTGAATAACTTCTTTTATTAGTTAGGCCGTAAGAGTTTAGAAAAAGTTCCCAAAAGAGAGATATGGCGATAATTACTTGGGTTATCATTGGGACCACCCTTAATGTGTTGTGGGTACTACTGTGGTAGTCTTCCAGTCATGAAATATACCGGAGGAGAAACTAAGTTTAAATATAGCAGCAAGAGGTGGCCGATAGATTTGACAAGTATATTATTGATGCCATCATTTCCTGCAGAACAGTTAAAGTAAAGGGCAAGAGATGTAATACTTTATTATCATCTGTCGGCTCTAAAAAGAGAGAAATTGGGTTTGAACAGGAGAATTTTACGTTTGACAGCAATTAATCCTCAGTCTTCCCTAGCTTTGATAAAATATCATTAGCTAAAACGATACCAACTGAGAAGAAGTACGAGTTAGAGGACTTACTAGAGGACGTCGGGGAGTAAATTTATTGATAGACCAGCAAAGTTTTTTTGGTTTGTTTCGATTAGGATTTAAATTCTTAGATTCATGTGGTGATTTTAATTTTAGAAACAGATCTATAAAAAAATAAAGGTTATAAATAAGCCTTTTCTCATTTTAGTCAGGGTCCTTCCGGAAATATTCGTGAAGCTTATAGCGTTTTGAACAGCTTAGCAGACCAAGAGTCATCCATGTGTGTGCTAAGAACGACTCACTATTATAGATTTTGTGAGCTTTTGGACAATTTTTGTTACAGTTCATTTGAATAAATTAACACCTTCACCTAAAGTGAGGTTTTCGACGATAAGAGATCAGTCTACGACAATAAAATCAGATTAAACTGCCTCAAAGTCGATAACAGTCTTAGAGCGTCTCGGTTTGGAAGTCCTATGCGACTCCAAAATAATTCCCGCCATCGTAACGTTATCGTTATTTAAGATTTTTCGAGTAGACCTGACTATTTACTTGAAAAAAAATATGATCAATACAAGTTTTGTTATGCATCATCGTGTTTATATTGGGGACGAGCTCGTGTTCAGACAGTGAGCATAGATAGTCCGAGGAAAGTAAGCTGTCCGCTCCGCTATTCGAAATATATATGTTTAGGTCGCCAGCCAATACAATAGACGATGGTGATAGTAATTTCAGGGCCAAATCAAGAGAATGGATGAAAACATTAGGATTACGAAAGCTGGGAGACCTGTATACTGCAAAAACTTTGAGGTGATTTCGAATATCTACTAATGTAGAGTTGCATTCATCAACATCCAAGTCAACATACAACATACAACAGCTGGCCACTTGTAATTGACGTAAACAACTACACTACCTGCCTTCTTAATGAATTTCATAGTGTGAAAAAAAAAAAAACGTCCAATTATTCAATAGTGGAGCTATCGCTCAGCCAACATTCAGTAATAACTAGTTCATCAAAATTTATATTAAGTCGTTTTTGCAGCACTAGAAAATGGTCGTAGTTTTTGTGTATACTTTATATATTAATATTAAGGATTTTAAATGAGTATTACCAATGAACTGAGCACGATTTTTGGGAATTGAAATAGTAGGGCACTTCACAGTATGTGAATTATCTATGTCATTCAAAAATCTAAGCAAACCATGGAAAAATGCATAAGAGCAAAGAATGTTTACGTGAAATACGGTAAGAAGTGACCATACGTTTGGGTTTGGACATAATACAAGATCGGAGGTGGGAAATCAAGAATCGGGAAAATGAGGTTTGTATGTGTAAGGTATTTTTGTGTAAGTGTAACAGGGTCATCGCAGGTTACAAATGTTACACTACAGAAAAATTACGGAAATAAAAATCAATTACTTACAATTAATTACAGGTATAAAGTAAGAAAAAATACAAGAAGTTGCCGATCCGAGCTTCTTCTTGTCACTAGGAGTTGTTTGTAGACAACAGATGATCGAGTTTCGATATTGATTGGATCCGGATGGCAGGACTTCCATCTTGCGCGTCCTGTTTCCTGAAGAGTACCGAACCATTTCTGTGCCAGCAGTATTTATACCCTTGTGTTTTAGCAAAATCCCTGGAGGCTCGAAATAAAAGGCGCCTATCCTGTGTAGGCCGCTCATTAATGTACACTGTTTTGTCGGGGCCTGATCCCGTTATGTCATACCTTTTGAGGGAGCAGCAGCTCCTTGACTCTTTCAGAAACTCATCACTTTTTTCCCGGCGAGTAAAAGCAATGACCAACGGACGTTTTTGTGCCATCTTAGCGCAACAATATCCGTTAGTCGTTGGCAAGTTAAGACTAAGTCCTCAATTTCTCATATCATACATAAGGTATCGACATTATAATGATTATGTCGTAAAAAATAATAAAATAAAAGAGGGGACTGTGCAAGAAATGGCTGCCACAAACTGAGTAAAAAATTAGGCTTATTCGATGCATCTAAGGCATGGCTGCCTACGGTGTCGCTGCTAATCCATGTAGGTAGCGCATTTATAGTACCAAATGATGACATGCAAAGCAGAATGCAATATTTATTAACTATACAGAATCCTAGTTTGGGGCTAGATCAATGTGTGTAAAAGGTGTTCAAGGTATTATTATTATTATTATTATTTATACGAATGTCAATAATTCTTACTTCTCACGAAATGTTCAATAACAAAATCGTGTCTGTTAACTCAGCAAATACATCTAACGACCCAATATCCGATGGTTTTATATAAAAACTCTCGAACAAAGCCCTACAGCCAATGAATACGTCTTATTTAGGCAATTCCGAACTACATAATAATCAATCTAACTTGCCCTAATTCACTTCCCCTAATTGTTGCACGGAAAAGTTACTTACCTTCTTGCTGGCTAGCTGGACTGACAAACTCAATCGCAAAGTTATTTCCTAATTGACATAATTAAGGAACTAAGACAAAGATGAAATAGGAATATCTCCTAAAAATTGTTGTTGTTTCTCTTCTGTAATCAATCACGTAGCAATCGAAACAGTTATGGCAAAAATTAAGAATTATGTTATGATAGACAAGGTTATCCCCGGAATCATATAACATTTGACACGACTAAACCATTATTACACCCTGTGCGCTCTCGTTTATGACAAAAAACATCATACGGGTTTTCAATAATTCAAAATTCAAAAAGATTTTATTTCCATAAGAAACACACTTGGAGAATGTCAAATCTTAAACTAACACATATATAAGGTAATAATAATAATAATAATAATACCTTGGACACCTTTTACACACATTGATCTAGCCCCAAACTAGGATTCCCTGTATCTTGGGTACTAGACAACGATATATACACATATACATATATAGAGAAATATTATACTTAGATAGATAAACAACCATGACTAGGGTACAAACATCCGTTCTCATCAAACAAACATTTGCCCCCACCGGGACTCGAACCCGGGACCCTTGGTTTCGTAGGCAGCGTCACTGCCGACTCGGCCATTCGGGTCGGCAATAAGGTACCTATAGGGAAATATAGAACTCAATTTGAATTCCGTCACCTTAATGTTTTAGATGCTGGAGGCAAAGAGGCGACTAGAAGACTAGTTTCTAAACACTACCTTTATAAACATGGCACATACCAAATTTCACCATGTGGTTGACAGAACCATATTGGTTGCTATACACTTCCTGTCCATAGATCACTTCCTGTCCGAACACTAAAGATAAATAAATAAATATTAGAGGACAATCTTACACAAATCGAAGCTCAACTTTTTGAGCTTCGATTTGTGATTGATGATTTGATTTCCCACAACAAAAGCCTTTGCTTTTGTTGTGGGAAATAGACGACAACATATTTAATGGAGATAAATACTTATGTAAATTCATAGAAAACATCCAAGACTAAAAAACAAATATTCATGCTCATCACACTAATATTTGCCCTTACCGGGATTCGAACCCAAGACCGACAGCTTCATAGGCAGGGTGGTTGACGACCTCTATGGCGCAGCGGTTATGGCTCTGCCTACCACGCGAAAGGTCCCGGTTTCGGTCCCCGGCTGGGTATAAAGAAAAAAACCCCAGGTTTTGGACGTTGGTATGTGTGTGATGTCGCTGTTTCTGGTTCCCACGACACATGGTATCCTAGTGTGGCGAGAATCAATTTATGTACCTGTATATAATGTTATGTTTGTTTTATGTTCACTAGCCGCTAGGCTAAGCCGGTCGGCTAGGCTAGGTAGATAGGCTTATTAGGTCACAGCTTTATAATACAACTGCACCCGTAGCATGCCGACCCCGCGGAAGGTGTTGAAGCTTATGCTTTACAAAGCTCTGTCTCTCACCTCCCCCTATAGTTAAGTATTAAAAAGGATGTTCCATTTGGAGAACGTTTGGTAAATTTTGGAGGATATTATTATTTTGGATGTAACTCAAATTGGTAAACAGCTATACATAACCCATAATTTACTCTTATTAAATTCTACAAAGGTAGATATTAATCTAGTTTGGTATTGATATGTAGAAGCTATTTGTACTTCTCACAAATAAGTTACAAACTCTACATACATGTACCTAAGTACCCATAGTCATGATTTGTGCCTCTTCAAAAGAACCGTGATGAGTAGCGCGACAAAATGTGAAATGGTTCACTGGATAAACCCCAAAAGGGTCCCGTCTTCGCGCTCAAAATGCGTAAGCCACAAGTAAAGATTCAGATTCCTTCCCTAAGCAAATACATCAAGTTTCCGGCCCCAAATAAGCGCACCTGCGCGGTAGGATCAGACAGGTGCTGGCAGTAACAAATGAAAACTATTTTTTGTCCGTGTACCACATCGATATCCCCTTCGCTATTTAAACGAAAGACGCCGTTGTTTATTGTTCTCCGTGTAACAATTTCGTTTCCCTTTTACATGAGCTTAGACAGGTGTACCATTTTTTCATCCGATTTTCTTGCTTTAGTTTCCTGCTAGTACTCTTTCAATTACCATAAATGAATTAAATACAATCAACAGTCAATGTTCAGGAAAGGTGAAAATAAAGTTGCTCTGATCACATCAGTTTGAAGTTATCACCTTCCTATAACATGCTGCAACAAACTTTTCTTCTAAAAATCTCAGACGACACGTACTTAATCATTGAAAAACCGCCCTATACGAAAATACTCGTTGCATCGCGCCTAAAAATAAGCGTGAGTGTATATCAAGCGACTATTTGGGAGAATTTCAACGAAATTTAGATGATATGCATAGTGGGTGTGCTGTGGAAGGGCTAGTTTGATGTGGGTTCAAGCCGGTCTCACATTATGCTTTAGTATCAAAATACAAAATAATAGCTAGTAGTGTCTTTTCAATGACCTATAGGTATTATCTATATACCGAGATTCAGTGTTTTTACTAGTTCGGTTGTCACTGCTCCCTTCTTTTTTACGTTAACAGATTTGCTCCTAACTAAAGAGCAGTGTTATTTATAAAGATTCAAATACTCATATTATGGAGTTAAAACAGTCTTACAACCCTTTCACACAAAATTGTGATTTATGAACTAAAATATGTATTTTAGTTTCGTAAATAAACCTTCTACAACGTAAAGTACCTAGGACCCTTCTATAACTGTCCATTTTAGGCATCATCACACATTATATTCTCTTTGGTGTACACCAAACGCCAAAAGCAAACGTCAGTCAGTTGTTCATGTTTGAATTTAAGCAAAAAGTTTTATTGAGAATATTAAATTACTGAGAATTTATGTGGTTGTTTTTTTGTTTGTTGGAACACAGAGTAATATTTGACACAAACACGTTCTCTTCCTTCAGCCGACATCCACAGACCCTTAAAGAATAAAAGAACTTACAACAGTGTTTTAGTTAAAACTGACTTGCTGTCTTTTTTATAAATTACAAAAACATAAAACGCTCATTAAGGTTTAAAGAGGATTTTGCTTAAACAGGTCTACAAACATAAATTAGTAATTTTTTATAGGTAAGACTAGGTAAGACGCTAATTATAAATCTAAAGACGTCTTACCTATAAAAAAACATAAATTAGTTATTTTTAGGAGTGGATGTCGGCTGAAGGAAGAGAATGTGTTTATGTCAAATATTACTCTGTGTTCCAACAAACAAAAAAACAACCACATAAATTCTCAGATAAACGAAACTTTTTGCTTAAATTCAAACATGAACAACTGACTGACGTTGGCTTTTGGCGTTTGGTGTACTGTGTTTGTTATCTGTCCAATAAACAGTTTCATTTCATTTAATTTTGAAGAGGTGCGTTTATATTAAGATATAACTATATGAGAGAAGATAAAGAAGAGAAGAGTACTCAAAGCGGCTAATTTAGAACTGATACATATTTCAACACATACAAAAACTACAAATAAATACTCAGGTTAAGTGCGCTTTGCGGGGTATAATCTGACTCTATAATTTTTCTTACATATGTAGGTATGTAGGTAGTATAATATAGGTTGGTACCTCCTACAACTTCAGATTTAAGTACAGAATAATTAAAGTATTTCATATTTCTAGTACAGCTCTCATTTTCTTATGTTGTACCTGTTGCGTGTGGTTTGTTGTGGACCCTACTCTCAAATCACGATATACTTAACGAGTAACGTTTTGATATTAAAGCATAGTGTGTATACGCACTGCGCTCTTGGTTTACGTCACTTGATCATTCTTTTCTCTAGGCACAGCCTAAAGGCGATGGGTATTATCAAATGCCCATCTCAAAGCGCTCTTTTTAATCTTGACATCCTTTTTGTTCAAGCAAAGTTTTTGAAAACATTATACAAATGTCAAAGAGAATGAAAAAAAACAGTCAAATGCGCGTCGGTCTCGCAGGCCATGGCTTCCATACACACTTTTAGATGTGTGTATGTATGTTATGTATATTTATAGTTCGTCCATAATGCTTATATAGAAGCTAACACTACTATAGTATGTACAGCTATATATTTTCACCAAATACAATACATTTATTAAAATGTTGCATGTTATATGCTAATTTTCATGTTTCCAGGTCAACGAGAAGTATATAAAGCAATCTCAGAAAAAAACGCATGCGTTGATCTTTAATAATCTATAGAAATTTCAACTTGATACCTGTACGTGTTCTTGAAAAAAAGGGCCTTATTATGGACAGACAGACAAACGGACAACGAAGTGATCTAATATGGATTCCTTTTTTCCTTTTAAGGTCCGGCAGCCCAAAAAATAAAAATAAATAGATGTGTTCACCCAAAACTTGCTTTTTCTTCTTAAATGAATATTGATATAGTTATTGCGTCAATAATTCGAAATATCTTAAAACATACTGATTGTCAAAAAAATAAGCAGTGGTTTTGAAGAAAAACATAAAATATTAAAAAAATAAGACTGACATAACAGCCATGTTGCAGTATGAGCTGTTTTGAACTTAATTGTATGGTTTTTCCAAAATTTCAACCACCACGAATCGAGTTGCTAATTTTTCCGACACATGGGCCTTAACTGTGTGTATGTTGAATGTAAATTGTATAAGAGTATACGACATTACAACGACAAAAAGCTTAGACCGTGTTACCACAAAAAATATAAAACAGCGTTTAACCTCAAAAGAAACGTCAAATCACACACATTTTTGTTATTAAACAAGTGTTGAACAGTATTTTATTTTTTTGTCGTAAGGCCCAGAGAGTCTAGTTTGCCTTATGGACCGAACATGGTTATTAAAACTATTTCATAATACAACACGTATAACCGAAACATAGCTAATATAACTAAACCTACGAGTATTCAAATTAATGCAATACAGATGAAGTGGGCATAACTAAGGGTAAAATAATAATGTATAACTCCTCCACAGGAAGAATTCGCCATAAAAACTTTACTTCAAGTTTGGTGTCCAGCAGATGTACAGTTTGAAGTTTTTCTTGGCCCACAACAAAGTATGCTTTGTTTTTCTCTACTTTTCTGTCTTGAGTCTCAAGAGACCAGAGCAAACTCGAGGATTTGTATGCAGCTGCGTCTATGTTTGCAAGAATTATTCGAGTTTTAAGTATAATTTTATTGTGTAGGTAGACATTCAAATTGTCACTGTGGTAAAAAAATAATTACAACAATTCTCAGTAGTAGAGAGATTTATATTGACTAGCACAATCAAGACAGTCTATAATCATTATGGTGTAGTACCAAGAATAGATGTTACGGCATCGTGATGTAAACGGCTATATGTATACTTGATGAACGGTAACAAGCACATAAAGCGATTAAACAATTAAGTATTATGTACAATTAAGGAAGTCCATGCAAATCTATGGACATGGATCGTGATAAAACGCTACGCAGAAGCTAGCGATGTGAAAAAATGCTAACAGGAAATTCAGGGAATGTTAAAAAATGCGCTATGGAAATTCGCTACTGCGAATAAATGCTTTTGTGAAAAGACACTTACAAATCCCTCTAACTACCAATACGACTTGACCGCTGGGTTCACAAGTTCGCAACAGTATAGCAATCTATGGTAAATAAATAAGGAAGCTCGTCAATCCTTGGGGCGCGGCGGAATATGCGGGGCGGGGATGGCGGCAGGTGCCGGGTCGCCCTCAGGGAGTCTCTCTCAGTCCATTGCCCGTGGAAATTGCTTCGCCACCGCGGTAAACTAACCGTATTTCACACGAAAAAGTCAGCATACATTTTTTCCTCGCCGTTCTATTTTTATATGAATAGCCGATTCGCGCCACACGATAATAAAACAATAGGCAACCAATGTGCAGTCGCAAACAAACACGAGTACCGCTCTCGAGCTAAATGGAATTGTGGTCGATAACAATAAATTCAGTTTTTCAGGACTTGGACCGAGTTACCGGCGTAGAAAAATACGGCGAACAGGTGCAAAATATAATTAAAGAATAAACTATGTACTAATTTCAACACTAGGTAATTTACTATCTAAAGGTGGTATTAACATTCTTCATAGGTACTTAATAACTATATATAGTTCGTCGGCTATACACATTAAAATAAAATATGCAGACAATAATTAATGTCAAAGAAAAACGCTCAGCATTATAAATATTTTCAGATAGAATAAAGGACCGACATCGATTGAAGGCAAGATTATACTCAACAGAAGTCATACTCCAATATCAAGTAGACATTTCAAACAAACGCTTTTGAATATTCTTCTGAAAGTTTAAATCAAGTAGATGAACTCAAACTCTTAACTCCTATTAACGAATTTTGCATAGTCTTAGGCATAGTCAAGTACGGGCTGGATTTGAATAGTCGATAAACGTGAATTATTTTATAAGTATAAGCTATTTTGAACTCTACATATTATTATCTAATTCTCTAATTCTAAAGCTAACGCTGATCACTGCCAGAATATCATTTTTACATTTTAAGTCAAATAACAAGAAAGTAATCATAACACATGAATGACAGTTAGTATTTAGCTTTCTATAGCTTTCACTAGAGTATTTTCGGGTTAGCATAGCAACAGCGGACATTGACTCCTGTCTACCACTGTATTCTCGTGATTGAGTTAGCGATATTTACTTATTACGTGCAACGTCGGAAATTATCATGGTTCCGACCGTTACCATGGTTATAAACCGTGACCATAGTTACCGACCGTTACCATGGGGTCCGACGGTTACCATGGGGTCCGACAGTTAACATGGTTGCCGACCGTTACCATGTACGTACAGTCAGTTCAAACCTAACCCTTGTACATTAGCTATAAAGTTGGTAATGGTTTTTGATACAATGTGTTTGTATTATAAGGTAATTAAACCCATATAAGGCACTGCCCACTATATGCTCACCAAATTTTCAATCTTATAATAAGGCTTCGTAGTAAAGTCCAATAACAATGATTTTCCGCATGTTTATGCCCTTTTAAGATAATGGAAAGAATATGAAATTTGAGAGTCATCTTGAATTCAAAAATAATCTTTGAAAGCAAAGCAAAAATAATTAATCAGGTAGGAATGTAAAAATATCATATTTGAGGTACTAGTAGTACTAGTAGATATACAAAATGAAATAAAGATAATTATATCAAACCCAACATAAGGTGGCGTGGTGTAGAGTTGACTCAATATTACTCGAAATTTGAGCAACGACGTGGATCCTTCGATGGGGACATTAATGGGTCTTCCCATTAGGCTTATAATATTTCCCCTAGGCTTATAATATTTACAAAATAATAATAATATCATATCATCAAAAGAGCTCAGTGGTCTTTTGCGTTTCACACTTGCTTTTCACGCAGAAGGAATTTGTAAAAGTAGTGTGTGTACAGTATATGTAGCTAATGTTGTTTGATTCCAAACAACATTAGCTACATATGCCTTTTATTGTATACTTATTCTAATAAAGTTATCTCGGTTGACCTAGTTAAATATCTACAAACTATGCATAATGTACTGCCTAATGTGCGATTGCTGACATAGCTCGTACATCCTGCCGACTCAAAAGGATAAGGACTAAACAAGTGTAAAAAAGTAAATGTAAATAAAAGGGTAAAAGCTTAGAACTATCGCAGAGTTTTAAAGTTTTCTATATGCTAACATGTGGTATCTCTAATGTAACGGAGTGACTCCTGTGCAGCTTCTGCGTCGATCTCGGTGCTGTCCCCGGGCTGTCAGTGGTCGATGGCGGTCGATCTTCAATGACCTTTAAGAACAAAAACCTAAAACCTTAATAGAATATTTCATGACTATGTTAAAAAATATTCCAAAACAAAGTCGGTTTGTAGAATTGCAAAAACTTAACACATCAGTAGAAAAATACAAAATTCAAATAATATAATGAAAACGGTTCGGCAAATAATAAACCGTGAAACTGGAAAAGTTATACCAAGGGACAATGATTTCTGCTTAAAGATGATGTTGTTAAATCCAATGCTGAGGTAGCTTTTGAAACATTCTTTACCATTGTATCCTTACTCACAAAGAGCGTCTAAATTCTTCTTCATATGAAGCAGAGACTTCGTTAAAAAACAGCACTAGTACAGTATTGTTTATTAAAAATTTCAAAAGGGATCTGCAAATCAATTTGTGTTTCTTCGCCTTTCTTTCTCCAGTGTTCCAATGTAGAAAAGAGGCAAAAAATGTCATTTTCTAAGTATATGCAATAATAATAATATAATACCTTGGATACTATTTACACACATTGATCTAGTCCGAAACTAGGATTCCCTGTATCTTGGGTACCAGACAACGATACACGTACTTATATAGATAAATATTATACTTAGATAGATAAACAACCATGACTAGGGTACAAACATCAGTTGTCATCAAACAAATATTTGCACCCACCGGGACTCGAACTCGGGACAGGGATAGGCAGGGTCACTGCCGACTCGGCCATTTGGGTCGTCGAATATATAAATATCTACGATATTATGTAAATATCTACGATAGTGAAGAAATTTTGACTTGACTTGACTTGAATGTTAAATTGGAAAAACGTTTGAAAATATAAGTTTTCTAAAAAAAACTTAGTCGAAACTGGTTACAATGCAGTTGTAAGCGAAGAAAATGATTTATTGAGTATTGAATTATTTTATTTTAAAATAAACACTTTCTACTCTTTTCCAAGATGAAATTACTTCCCCGAAATGTATCCCTATCAGCAGTAAATTAATCCCCCGGCTTTTTTTTTTATCGAATGATGCAGTTTTCTTTTTTATTAAAATCGATGTAATGGTTCCTTACAACATACACTCCTATCTATTATAGTTTCCGATTTCGCCCTACTGACCCTTAAACATGAGCCAATCTCTTTAGTGAATACTGAAAAATTATTGCATTTTCTGATTTCATTTAAGAAAATAGCTTCCTTTGTACACCAACGAGATATTCCCGAATTTTCACAGATAACCGGTTTCTTCTCTTGTTTAGGGGAGCACACGAGGATTCGTTCTCGGAACAAGTCGGATTTTGCCTTATCTTAGGCCCTAGCGTTCAAGCGAGACTTTTCGCCAAACCTAGTGGGTAGAGCCATCCAGAGGATTTATAAGAAAACTGGTGGCGAATTCGATGATAGTCGGGATAGTAAAAGAAAGTAAGTAATAAAATTATGATCGACACTACAAAATTGTTATTAAGCACATCCACTCATTCAGAATATATCCTCCGAAAGAAGCATTATGTAGGCAAAACAAATGTATAAAGACGACGTAAAATGATTAATTTCCGCTAAATACTTCGCGATTCAAAACAGCTCTAAAGAGCAGTCAAGCGAATCTAAACCTAAATGAAGCGGGTGAACCGACAGAATACTAAAATAGCATGCCGGTAGAAAGTAATAATCCTCTTTCGAAGACGGACGTCTTGTTGAGGGCCCCCGTGATGCCCCCATGCTAAAGTAGGGCCCAGACAGCAATTTACTATTATATCTATGACTCATTGTTTGTCAATAAGCACGAGGAGAGTCGGCGCTGAATTCTCAAGTTAAAGCACTTTTATAGTTGCTTTGTTTAGTTTTGTTGTAGTTTCCAGTTAATATTTATCTTGGTATCTACTTTATTCTGATTGGCTGAATCGAAATTGCTTGGCAAAGGCCAATAACGAGATGTGAACCGTAATTTCTATCATATGTATCTATATCAACAGCAATGCCAGGCCTGCTTAAAACAACAGCATAAGAAACAATAGCTATGTATAAGCCGGGGACATTATCAGTGAACTTCGCTGGAATGCGAAAACATCAAAGCGCCGGAATGACTCCCTGAATCTAGGTGTAACAGATATATTATAGGTATATTTGTTACCGTGTTGTTAACCTTGCTCATATTGGGTTTACACTATATTGAAAAATCTAAATAAGATTATTTTAGACACGAAGCCTACTGAAAAGTCAAGACATTGCAAGCTTGGCTTTGCACAGCATGTCTTTTGGGTACCCAATCCTTCAAGTCCGATTGTGTAGAGCAGAACATGCCATACAAGCGTAGCCTAAGTTTTGTCGTGTGAAAAACATGACAGCGGCAGCGAGACCTACGTTATTTATTTACATCAACTTAGTTATTATGTCCAACATGCTAGATGCTATTTACATAACTATTATATAAATTACTTAGACTAAGTAAAGTAGGCACATCATTCATGGGGCACTGTATTCGCTTCAACAATAAAATACCACAGGAATCATTGATCCTTCCTGAAAAGAGGTTAAAAAACTATGTTACAAATTAGCTGATAAGAAAGTCCTATTATAGTATTAAGGAATACTTTGATGACAAAACTGCATGGTCCATACCATCTCAGCGCACAGAAATTCGACGAGGGGCGATAGATAAAGCCTATCACTCGCCGGCGAATTTCCTTAGACCGAAACCAGTACCTGTTGTGAAGTCATTTTTTAAAAAAGAAGGTTTGGGGGAGTTTCTTGCCGTTTCTTCTTAACCCCGAGGCCCACCTTCCGAAACGGTGTAGTCTTTTTTATATAAAAAAATGACTTGTAGTTATAAGTAAGCATAATTTTGAATGAATAAGATAATTTATTTATTTATATTCGATAAAAAATTAAATCTGAATCTGAATCTATTTATGTGTATTTTCTTCAATTATTATTCCGTATCATTCAATTATACCTTTATACAATAATCAGTCTAAATAGCTATCGTGCAAAGTCGTGCTCATACGCCGTGTCTCGCTCGCGAGCGCGACAGCTCTCACGGTTAATTGTAATTAACCCGGAGAGTCACTGCACAAACTTGGTTACGTACGCGTAGGCCGCCTGTTGTTGAGCTACAGTGGTTCGATGCAAAACTAGCAGGTTAAATATTTCTCATAAGAGCTGAAAATACTGATGGTTTAGCTAGCCCCCAAATTGGAATTAAGAATAAAGAACGCAGTCATTCTATGCAATCGTTGTATGGTAATGACATACAAATTAATTAATTAGGTACGATTAAAAAGTCAAGAAAAAAATAAACAAGAGAAAAAGTCCTATAATTCTTACTCAACCTCTTTCTTGTGAAATCAATAGTTTTAATTTACTTAGTTTTAGTTAAAAAAAACATGCGCGTTTTATTTAAATAGACAAAACTAACCACAAACTGCAAGACTGTAACTGCAGTTTAACCACTTTTGCACTGCCTACAGTTTGAAACAATGCGAGTTCACGACAGACGCTAATCCAGTAGAGAATACTACTAACTTTTTTCCGCCTACCTTTACTGACATCCGTGAAATGAGTGCTTTTTTAAATGTGTTTTTTTTTTGTTTAACAAATCTCATACTGCTTTTAGTAATTTAGCATACAGGTTTTTAAAATCCAGATTTATTACGTATTACTCCTACCGAGTAGATTGAGTAACAACATTCTGTAAATATTCACAAATCTACAAATCGATTTGTTTGAACACGTTAATTATCAATGAGTTGAAGTAAGAAAAATCTAAGGAAACACCCCACAACCTCACTTTGACTTGTATGTTTAAACATTTTAATATACCCGTTAAATAAATATACTACGGTTAACATAGAAAGATATCGGACGTTTATAAAAAAAATAATTTCATGCAAACAACTTTTATCAATTTGCAGGACAAAAATATAAAATAAATTGGAAAACCTTTTTTATGGAATATTAGTACAATATCGTATTTAAATAACCGTCTGTATGTGAAATTATTAGATTGTTTATTTATATTTGCTGAAACTTATGTTTGCATTTGAAATGGAACGCAAAACTGTCGCCAATATATATTGATATACTACGAGTAATCGAGAATCGTCATAATTTATAGGAAAATCATAAAATATACCGTATGATAAAATTATGACTTGGCCTTAGTGATAATTATAGTTTATTTACATGAATATTTTTCGAACTACTTTGACGACAGTTTGCTTTTCACAAACGCAGCTAAACAAAATGGCGACAACGTCAGTGCCAGTCAATGTTTGCAGTTTTCAGTGCGTCGCAACTCATAGCTCTTACATTGTCGTTGTTTATAAGTTACTGTTCTTATTTGTATTCGTTTTTAGTTATTTGTTGAAGTTTGTTATTAGTTGTAGAAAATTCCCAAAATAAGATGTTTTAAATCAAAAATCGCGATGGAGTTGGCAATTCGACTACGCGATTCCTTCGCAATGGCTGCTATATGGAACCATATTTATGACTAGTAGGTAGCCCTGTGGGCAGTAGACCTCGCTAACAGGGGGGACTGTGACCACTGTGAACTTTTTTAGGTAAGTGTTTTAGATTCAATCAAAATCAAGTAGTAAAGTAGCCGCACCAATAACTTTGTAAACTACATTTTGCGATTTTAAATACAACCTATTGACTTTTCACGAAAATAGTTATAGTCTATTTCACTCACTCTCATGCTCTGTAGATCCTCTTTACTAATCCGTCTCCTACTTCGAGGAGTCCAAACTTGGTATGTTTTGAAAATATTTCTTGGATTTTTAGAAAACAGGCAGCCGAAACGTAATGGTGTAGTAGTGTAATGTTTTTAGGCCAGGTCATGAAGCCCTTGAATTTGATACCCCACACAATAGGTTGAAAAAAAAACCCACACAAAAAATTAAGAACGACTTCATAACTCTCCCCCCCCCCCCCCCAAGGGGAAAATCGAGAAAAACTCCATGTTTTGTGAGGATCGCTTGGAAACTGACCCCTAGACCGGAACTGACAGACATAGAGACGAAGCAGAATCGGCCTCCTATCTTTTCGAAATGGAGCCCTTCGCTCACTTCGCTCGCTCGATCAAATATAAATTTCCAACCTTGAAAAAATGAGTGGTTACTTTAAAGGAAAGAGGAATATTCATTGGGAAAAAATCGTCCCTACGGAAAGTTTTGCTTGATGTGGGTTTTGCATACCAACAAAAAATAAATAAAAGGAAATTCCTAATGGGGCGTACCGCGATCTTTATGCCGCTGAAATTTCCTTCGGGAAATGAAAAACATAACCGAAGAATAGTGGAAAAACGTGGTCTTCTTGGACGAGACATGGCTTATCGCTAACCATATCATGAATAAGTTCTGGACTTATGACAAGAAAGCGGCCTCGAGCAAAGTGGCTATGAGAAAATAAGAACGATTGATAACGCACGCACGCTTGTTCACGCAGGTGGATGGTTTTATTGAAGGAGTCTTGTTAGTGTTTTAGTACAAAAAACAACAACGAGAATACTATGAACACAGAAAGGTTCGAGGACTGGTTTAAAAAAATCGTTTCATACTGAGTCCTAAACCGTTCATAAGAATAGTTATTTTTATTATTATGAACAATGTATCCCATAATTCCCAAAAAAAATAAAAAGCGACAACAAAACAAGAAATCATTAAGTGGCTACAAGGTAAAATATTGAGGCCGATAATAATTTGTTGAAAATTTTAATCTGGTGAATTTACATAACGGGGACAAAATATATGTTCTGAACAAATGGCATTGTAATATTGTCACCATGTCATAAGGTCTCCACCATAACTTATTTGGGCTCAGGTCAAGGGCTATCTATGCAGCAATAAATAAAACTGCTCCTCCTTTTACGCCATTAAAATGATGAGCATGCCGTTGCATATGTCACAAGCGAAGATTGGGCCAAGCTCGTGACAAGAATTTATAAAAACCGGTCTAGTGCGAGTCTAAATCGCGCACGAAGGGTTCCGTACCACCGTTCAATGGAAGCGATGGTGTGGAGTGAATAGTTTGGATTTTACACAGCAAAATATTGTTTACAAATTTATTGGTGCGGTTACTTTCACACTCCATGTACGTAACCAGGTGCATCCAATGCCCCCCCCGCCCGTGGTCTCGTCGAGTACGGACGTGTTTGCTATCTGCTCTGTCTAAATAAATCGAAATTACTAGCTAAATCTACAAATCCAACTGTGAAACCGTGTTTGTTCTAAGGATATGTCACAAAGTATCAAAACCAAACATCTAAAATGAGCTAAATTGTGTTTAATGTGACTAAATAAGCAAAATATTGAAAACAAGTGATAAAGTAACCGACGCGATTTATGCCGCAAGCGCCGCCGGGCTGACTCGAGCATCGATACAAGAGTGGTTGACCTTGACAGTACCGGTTAACTTGCTGGAATCATCGCGCAACTAAAACGCAAATTTCACTCATCTACGCATCCACTCATTGGCGGAGTAGGTTGAGCGTCTGCCTGCTGTGCTAAGAGTCCCGTGTTCAAATCCGGGTGACAAACAGATTTGTTCCTCTTTTATTTTATAAAATGAGCAAAGTAACACGAACTCCTCCTCCAACTACACCATCGGAGTCCTCAGCAATATCAGACAGTGCACTGAAAAGCCCTATGGAACAAGCTAACCCCGTTTATGGAATCTCTTTGCGGCACGACGAAAGGGCTGACAGTAATGTCACGCGTCGCTCGGGAAAGCAGAAACGCGACAACTACAGCGAGGGCGTTGAAAGCGATACAATACTTGCCAATTTCGCTAACTTCAAGGAGGAAATGAGGAATATGTTCCAAACATTCATCGATACACAGGGGACTGCATCTACTACGGTGGGTTCCTCATTATGTGAAATACGACAATCAATACTAAACATTGAGACGTCCATGACTCACTTGAGCGCTCAAAACGAAGACATGAAAAATAAACTCGAAACAATGGAGGCGCAGACAAAAAAGGACCGAGAATACATTATCCTATTGGAAGATAAACTAGAGGATATGCAACGTTCAAGTAGGAAAACATGCATTGAAATAAAAAATGTTCCTGTCAAACAAAACGAGACTACAGAAGACCTACTGAAGATAACTACTGAACTATCAAGATCAGTTGGATGTCCAGACTTCTCAAAGAGTCTAGTGAAAGACATTTTCCGTATACACAAAAAGGATAACAACAAAACTGTGGTTGTAGAATTGTCGTCAACATTGTTGAGGACTGACATGCTTGCTGCCTGCAAAACCTACAATCACAAAAACAAGACGGCTAAACTGTGCGTTAGACACCTGGGAATCAGTGAAAACGGAGACTCGCCCATATTTGTATTTGAACAACTGACACCAAGGGCGGCTCGGCTGTACTTTCTTGCCCGAGATCTATCTAGATCACATGCATTTAAGTACTGTTGGACTGCGTTTGGTAAAGTGTTCGTTAGGAAGGACGACAACTCGCCTAAAATCCTGATTAAATGTGAAGCTCAAATACAGGGCTTAATAAATTCCAGGTGACTAGATATTCTTATTTGTTTTCAGTTACAAACATCAATCTTTCTTTTATGCTTGTTAAAAATCATGTCTGATACACAAAATGTTACACATACGCAAAAACCACACACAAACACACCTTATCATCATGAAACAAATAAAACAATCTTACACACCTTACAAAACACACCCACGCACGCACATAAACATACATTCCTGAATAACAAAATGGCACCAGTACTGCATTATTTCTACCAAACCCTAATAACGAATTTTACCAAAAGTGGCAAAAACAAATATATATATGTTTGATAAGACAAAACTTTACCTTCACCATCAGACTTATAAATAAATTTAAATATGGATAATTCTCTTACAAACCTAAATGAAATAGATAATTTTGATATTGCGCGCGTTGTAAAGTGTGACATCGAAGAACTAACTACACGTTTAACTATTAAAGACAACGATCTTAAAATATTCTGTCAAAATATAAGGAGTGTGTACAGTAATATCGACGATCTTAACTTAAACCTTCAAATGATAAAAACACGACTTGATATAATTATCTTGACGGAATGCCGTCTTAACTTAGATAGACCAATTCCGCCCCTGGAAAACTATACATCATGTGCAACAATTCACAATCTTAATCAGAATGACGGAGTGGTAACATACATCCAAAATGATGTAATTGTGACTGATCTTAAAGAGATAAAACTGGTCCATGCATCGTGTATTCAAATACGAACAATTGATACCGTCATACTTGCTATATACCGTTCTCCATCAAATACAGACGCGGAACAGTTCATCAACTCCCTTAGCTTGCATTTAGATACTTTAAAAGCCTACAAAAATATAATAGTTACCGGGGACATAAATATAAACCTTATTCGAAAAGAAAATGAGAAAACCTACTTGCAGGAAAACAGGCTCAATTCAATTCAATTCAATTCAAGTCTTTATTTGTCAGCAAACACGGTACATGTAGGTTTTATATAATACATAAATACGGACAAGTGTGTAGCACCATTATATGGTATACAAATATAATGATTTAAAATTAGAAGCTATATTATTTACAAAATTATTATACAATGTCAAGAATTTAAGATGTCATTATTGGATTTGAAATTCATTATGGTTTAAAGAAATCATTTATACTGTATATACATTTTTTAACCAACCAGTTAGAAAGCGCTTTGTCGAATCTATTTTCTGGGAGAGAACTTTCTGGGAGAGTCTTTCGGCAGGGAATTAAATATTTTTATTGCCATGTAATGACTATTTCGTCTAACAAGCTCGAGTCTAACTTTAGGATAGGTTAACGTTTTATGCCTCACTGTTCTTTTATTTTCATTATTATGCATTTCAAATAGCTCCAGGTTTCACTTAACAAATTTACAGACTTCAAGAATATAAATGCCGTAAAAAGTGAGAATTTTATATTTCTGAAAGATCGGTCGGCATGATTCTCTCCAAGACATGCCCCATATAGCCCTAAGACATTTTTTTTGTGCAAAAAAAGCTCTGTGGCTTTCTGTAGAATTTCCCCACAGAACTACACCATATCGCAGAGTAGCGCAGACATAGCTGTGATATACTAGAAGCGCAGTTTCTACTGACGTAATTTGCCTTATTTTTCTTATAGCGAATACGAATTTATTTATTTTATTGCATACTGCTTCGACTTGTGGTTTCCAAGTGCATTGTTCATCAAGGACAATGCCTAAAAATTTTGTTTGATTCACTTCTTGTATTTTATTATTATTTATTGCTATATTTAGTTTAGCTTTCTGGTTTTTCTTTGTTGTAAATTGAATGTACTTTGTTTTATATGAATTTATAATTAGATTGTTACTCTTAAGCCACATTAGAGCATTATCTAAGGTTTGGTTTATGTCAGTTTCAAAAGTGTCAATATTTTCTCCCTTTACAATAATTGTGGTGTCGTCAGCAAACATTACGCTATGACATTTTAGCGTGTTAGGTAGGTCATTAACGTACACTAAAAACAAGAGCGGTCCGAGGATACTTCCTTGTGGAACACCACATGATATCATCTCTGGTGAAGAGTCAAAAGATTTCACCGTGTTCGTTTCGTCTACAAATTTGGTTATCCGAGTTATTTGAGAACGTTGAGTTAAATAGCTTTTGTAGAAATTCAGTGCCGTACCTCTTATACCAACGTTTTCGAGCTTATTTAGAAGAATACGGTGGTCAACAAAATCGAAGGCCTTGCTTAAATCAAGAAATAATGCTACCATTGGGAACCTGTCATTGAGGCCCATTATTACGTGTTTCATCAAGTTAAAACTGGCTAGCGTTGTTGACTTGTTTCTTCTGAATCCGTTTTGTTCTATTGTCAAAATATTATATTTTTCCAGAAAGTCCATTGTTCTCTTATATACTGTCTTTTCGACTACTTTTGAGAAAATTGGTATCAGATTTATTGGTCGGTAGTTATTTAGTTCTTGTCTATCGCCTTTTTTGTGCACAGGCAATACAATTGAAAATTTTAATTTTTCTGGAAAGCATCCTTGCTCCAAGCACAGGTTTATTATATGAGATAGGGGACTTGATATATGTCGAGCGATAATCTTAAGTAATTTAGTATTTATGTTATCAATACCAACAGAGTTTGTATTGCGAAGAGATAGAATTATTTTGAAGATTTCGGAAGGGTCTGTGGGCTGGAAAAATATAGTGTAAATATTATTTCTGGAAGGATTTGAGTCCAATTTGTTATTTTGAGGTTCTACTGAGTTTTTAACTGTGTCTGTAAAAAAAATATTAAAATCTGTTGCTATTTCATTCCCATCGCTGTGTATAGTTTCCTTTGTTTTTATACTTTGTATATCCTTTCTGTTCTTTTTGTTGCCCAAATTACTATTTATAATATTACAAGTAGCCTTACAAGCATTTTTTGCGTTTTGTATGTATGTTCTGTTTTTATGTAGTCTTATAGAGTTAATACATTGTCTTAGTAGTTTTGAGTACGTCTTAAATTTCTCCTTATTTTCGTCAGTTTTGTTCATATAATAACCTAGTCTAAGTTTTCGTTTTGTCTGGCAACACCTTTTTAAACCCTTCGTAATCCATGTTTTCTTATTTTTGTATTTTTTTATTAGTATTTTTGGAAAATATAGCTCATAGAATAGGCATATTAAACTATGAAATAAATTAAAGGCTTCATTTGCGTTATTTATACTCAGGACGTCTGAAAAAGATAGGCTCTCTATGCATTCCACAAACTTATTGATGTTTTCTTGTTTATAATCAGGTATTTGTTCAAACCAGTGGTCTGTAGAACCAGTCTCACAGGGAACCTTAGTAAAATGTAGTGTCTGTGCTGTGTCATGATCTGAGAGGCCTAATCCATGAAGTTTTCCTTCAGAACCATTTATGTTACTAATAATGTTGTCTATACATTTATTTTGACGTGTGGGCTCTTGAATGTGATATATGAGACCAAAGTGTAAGAGCAAGTTTTTTAACCTTATCGTATGTTTATTATCGTTTAAAAAATCTATATTGAAATCCCCGCATATTTTTATTTTTAGTTACGTTTAATCGTTCGAGCATCGATTCAAACCGCTGGAAAAATATTTCGATATTTGAATTTGGTGTTCTGTATAGGCATATTACTATTAGTTTTATGGATTCTATTGAGACACCACATACCTCGAAATGATTTTCTTCTGTTAGATCTTTGATCGTAGTTAGTTCTACACAATTTATGTCCTGCCTACAGAGTATGCATGAACCGCCACGTTTCTTAAGTTTTCTTGAAAAGGATGCACTCAGATTGTAATTTTCTACATTAAGGTTACCTTCTTCACCTTCTTTAATAAAAGTTTCACTAAGGCAGATCACGTCTATAGGCTCAACTATGTCAACATGTTATCAATGCACGGCATCTTGACAGGACACCAGTTCCCCACTAGGGAAAGAAGTTGTTTAGATCACTTCATGTTAAAAATTCAGACAGACAAAACAACTGCCCAAATCGCTGTCTTAAATACAAGTATAACGGATCATTGTTTGATATTTTTAAATTTATCCAGTCAAACCACTAAAAAAGAATGTAAGAAAATTAAAACCGTCACAGACTTTCACAGCGCGCTTATCACTTTAGCTAAATCAAATCTAGAAGAAATCCTACTCTGTGATGACCCTGACTCTGTAGTAGAACAATTGATAAACAAAACTACCGAATCCCTGAATGAGAATACGAAAATAATACAAATTCCAAAACTGAAACGTATTATAAAACCCTGGATAACTCCTGGCATATTACGATGTATAAGAAATAGAAATAAGCTACAAAAGACTTTACGACTAGATCCACATAATGAAGTCTCTAGAATAAGCTACAAAAGGTATCGCAACTTCTGCAATAATTTAATGAAGAAACTCAAACGACAGTATCAACGAGAACAATTGGCTAATTCTACAAAAAACTCAAAAACACTATGGAAATGCATTAAGTCCATAACAAACCTTAACAAAAATAAAACAGATAATATTAAACTACTAAATTTAAGACTATCCCCTACTGAAGCAGCCAATCATGTAAACGACTACTTTGTGAATATAGAAAAAGACCTAGCTGAAAAAATTATGTCCATAACTAACACAACAACTAGCACATCTTTCACTGATAGACCAGCTGCCCAAACAAATTATTTTGCTCTCTTAGAGACTGATGACGAGGAAGTTCATACTATAATAATGGGCCTAAAAATTGACAGCGCCCCTGGCTGGGACAGTATACCCACACATTTTCTTAAAATGTGTGGGTATACTTGAAATCATACCAGTCATCACTCACTTAACTAATCTATGCTTTAGTCGAGGGATTTTTCCTCATTTGCTGAAACACTCAATAATTACACCAGTGCATAAGGGTGGGGACACTGATGACGTCAACAACTACAGACCCATATCTGTTCTATCCTCAATTTCAAAAGTGTTAGAAAAGTTAATAAACAAAAGGCTAATTTCTTACCTAGATAAATACAACATACTATCAGACTCACAGTTTGGCTTTCGAACAGGAAAGTCCACGGAAGACGCCGTGACAGCTCTAACCTCACATATCGTTGACCAGGTAGACAATAACAATAAATGCCTTGCAGTGTTTTTAGACCTTAAAAAGGCCTTTGATACGGTCTGCCTTCCCATTCTTGTGCAAAAGCTTGAAAATGCTGGCATTAGAGATACTCCTCTGGCTCTCTTTCGAGATTATCTTAGTAATAGGAAGCAAAAAGTAAGGATCGGGCTACACACTAGCGAAGACTCTGAAATTGTCTATGGCGTGCCTCAGGGGAGCGTTCTGGGACCTACCTTGTTTTAATCTACATAAACGATCTAATTAACCTAAAAATTGACAACGCTAAAATTATATGTTACGCTGATGATACTGCTGTAGTATTTTCTAATAAGGCCTGGGCCGGAGCTCGTATGCAAGCTGAGATAGGCTTACACAAGATTTCACAGTGGCTTGGGTCCAATCTGCTAACCCTTAATGCTTTAAAGACAAACTACATGTGCTTTACCAAGACAAATAAGACTCAACCGAAAGATGATTTTACTATCAGGGTTCATAAAAATTGTGCCAACTATGGCTCTGACTCAAGTTGTGACTGCACAATCATAAACAAAGTAAGTACGTTTAAATACTTAGGGGTCATAATTGATCAGAGACTGGGGTGGTCTGCACAAATTGAATTGCTTAGCGCTAGAATGAGAAAACTTATTTAGGTCTTCAAAACCTTGCGAAATGTTGCTGCACCTTTATTGCTCAATCAAATAAATGTTGCCCTGGGCCAATCCGTTCTATGCTATTGTATCACCATCTGGGGGGGATCTGCTAAAACTAAATTAATCGAAGTAGAGAGATCACAACGAGCACTAATAAAAGTCATGTACTTCAGGCCATTTAGATTTCCGACTGTGGACTTATACTCACTATGCCAAATGCTAAGTGTAAGAAAGCTATACATACTAAAAGCTACCCTAAGAGTCCAAAAAACCCTACGTTTTGACCCTAAGGTTTTTGAAAAAAGCAGAGCTCATACTGCAATTGTAATTAAAGCCAGGCAGTCTAAATTTGCTATGATACAATACGAAACACAATCAGCCCGTTTATATAATACACTAAATAAAAATCTAGATATCTACCCCAAACAATACTATGAGGTTAAAAAAACTTTTAACTAATTGGCTAAAGACACTAAATTATGACGAAATAGAATTGCTCATAAGTACAAACACTTAGGTTTAGGTACCAAATTGTTTGTACCAAGCCTAAAACAATTAAAATAACTTACCTTATTATTCCCGTACCCGTAACAGTACAAAAGTGCTGGACCAACCTCCATATACACACACACACACACACACACACCCTCACACACACACACACACACACACACACACATACACACACACACATACACACACACACACACACACACATACACACATACACACACACACACACACACACTCACACAAAAACACAATCATTTTTCTAAGAATGTTTTTCTTTTCTTCTAGTTCTCTTATTATTATTATTTTTGTCGTATTTTAAACTTTAATTTAAGTTATGTTAGTAAAAGTAGCACCATTAAATTTGTTAGTCAGTCACGGACGTGAGGGAGCGGAGTCTTCTGATACAGGTATTATTACTTAATAGAAGGCTCCAGCCAAAACTTATATGTATCATTTGGTCATTGAATAAACATATTTTATTTTTTTATTTTTATTATATCCATAAGTTTGTATGTGGTATTGTTGTATGGGAGCCCCCTTAAATATTTATTTTATCCTGTTTTTTAGTATTTGTTGTTATAGCGGCAACAGAAATACATAATCTGTGAAAATTTCAACTCTCTAGCTAGCTAGGACGGACAGACAGACGGACGGACGGACGGACGGACAGCGAAGTCTTAGTAATAGGGTCCCGTTTGGAACCCTTTGGGTACGGAACCCTAATAAATTGGAAGAGTAGTAGAGAGATAGCTTTGATTCATCGAATATTGATTTATTTTTTACACTGGAGACACCGCACTGCTAGTGGTACTGAATAAAAAATATGTAAATCCATAGTACAATAGAATAGTTTGATTTTCTCGAATCAAATTTATGGTATCTATCGTCGTATCTGACCTATTTCTAATAATGTACTTAAGTTAGTAACTTAGGCAAGATACCTATATAAGTTTTGGTTGGATAAAAGTACATGTTTCTTAATACCTATATTTTACAGTAAAATTCGATACTATAAAATAATCGATTAAATTTGTAATCAACAATAGTATTACCTGACCCAAGAAAAGTCAGATTGTTAAACGTTGACTGTCAGATATCTACCTATCCTAACCGCACAAATTAAATCGCTCTTACAACACTGAGACACTGCAGACACTCACCAAACATAGTGCCGCACGCCTCTCCGACCATTTTTCTATGGGCCGAAGTTAAATAGATTGTTACGTATATACCTAGAGGCTTGACAACACGCCTGTGGTCTAACGTATAAAGACTACACTAGATTCTAAGTTACAGCATAATTCGTTAAAAGTGTAGAATTATGAGGATGTATAATATAAAGCCGCGAGACGACGAGGCCGGGGGAGTGAAGCGGGAGTGTGCAAGGCGACTAACAACACCACAAGTCATTAGTCTTCGCTCAGTTTCCTTCACAACTAACTTCTTCCGGCGCAATATTTGTTTCACAAGAGACACTGTGCTCTTCTGTTTCTGTGAAATGACACGCCACCAAACCAGACATTAATTCTTGGGAAGCACTCGACATTTATTATTTCAGTAAGTTGCAGGGGAAACAGCGGAACTGTGTGCCGCCTTGCGCTGATGAAATAAGTGTTCAATTGTTGTTAGAAACTAACGGCTCCGGCCGGTGCGGACTAATAATAATAGCTACTTATGCCTTGCAAAATATATCTTCAGATGGCAAAAATACTTATTTTTGGCACGCAATGTCCATCGTCAAGCTCATCGTGGTCGTAAAGTCGCGGTGAGTGAGAGGAGTTTTATTTCTCGCAATACGATATTACGTTAAATTGGCTATCAGCCGCAGATCCGTCAACAATAGGAACGATCTCGACAGAGATAATTTGGCAAATCTGTAATCATCATTGTTGAAGCTACGCTATCATCTCGACTTTTATAAGGAGCCTCTATGTTTAAAGCTCAAGCGGGAGACTCGAAGGTACTTATTGGCATCGATCCTTCTTCGACTACAAGGATTTTATACAACAACAGCTATTTCACGTGTCGCGTAAATAGCCTAACCGCTAAAAATAGCCTAACCACCAAGTGGATGGATTGAAGTCAGCTTACCTACTCTTTTGACTCTCAGCCACTTATTTTTTTCCTTAAATGACGTTACGTACCCACCTGCTGGACAAACACCACTAACTCTTTTTTTTCCAAAACCGCAACTTGAGTAAATAATAAAACATTTCTTCCCATTATCCCAAAAAATCGTCGATAACATTATAAAGTCCCGTGATTTATTCCTTCCGCCGCCGTAGGCAGAAAAGTTTAGAGTACTTGGTACATAATACACTTGCGCTCGGTCAAGTTTTCTGCTGCTCACGAGTTCGCTTGGCACATACTTACCCAACTTTTGTGCTTCAACAAATGATCATGCAAAGTTATTTAGTTGAGTCGAGGACAGGCGTCGCGCCGCATAGGAGACGAGCATAAAAATTGTGGAGTACATGATGTACATGTTGAAAATATGTAAAGTGCAGTCTATCTTCACTGATCCACTATTGGATTTCACTGTGCTGTGATACCGGCTAAAATGGGAAAACTGTGATTTTTTTAGACTGGGCGTTTACTATTGATGTATGGTGAGCTTAAAAGGAGTGGGATATCTATATCCATGCCAACCCAAGCAGCAAAGGAATATATTTTAAAAGTATTAAAAAGGTCTAGAAGACATATTGACAAATTCGATCGATATTCATGGATACCTTTGGTAGATATGCCTGGAGGGTCAATTAACTAAACATACTCTTTTGTATATAGTCTGTTAGTGGCAAGTGGGCTTTTTTTAAATTAGAGTAAAGTAAGATGGTTCTTTAACTAAACCATGACCTTAATTTAATTAATAAACAAATTCAGACTTTATACTTTCTAACAAAAAAAATATTGCCATCAATGTAGAGCCTACAATATCTTAACCGGTCCAGCACCACGCCTACGCGCGAGGCATCGCTATTTTAAACCTTATGCCATGGTAATACCATGGCACCTCCCATGGTATTACCATGGCTGTCTTGGAAACACACAAGACTATTACCCTGCCCCGGGGAGATGGAGGCTGGAGTGGGACGGTGGACAATTGGGGTTGCTTACTTTCTGGATAGGAACGGAAATCTCAAAACCATTTCGAGAATTATGTCTTCTGTACCATTTCTATTTATCAGATTAAAAAATAGTTATATATATTTTAAGATATTTTAATAAAACACAATTCATTTGACCTTCTATGACATCTTCATAAAATGTATGAAATGGCTTTACCTGTCCGTCTTACATACAAAAAATACAATGTGAAACGTTAATCTATTCCCTGTAAAGAGTGTGATCTATGAGTGACTTCTCGTGATTGTAGGTTATATTTTTATATTCAGCGTTTTGTTTTGATTTTTTTTCGTTTCGTTTTTATTCGTTACGACAAGACTGGCAAGTTTTTAAAAAGCAGATTCGTGAAATTTCCCTCGAGTTACCAAAATTATGATTATGTCGAAGTTCATGTCAATCACCTGTTTTCTTGTTCGATGATGAAAATTGGAAGATAGGTGACTATAAAGCAGACAACTTTATGAAGTAATTATGATTATCAGGTATTTTTTCACGTTGCGAATTCCTTCCCTACAAGAATAAATTTCGAGAACTACAAAATATTGTTTTATTTACATTTAATAGATACAATTTATGCACATTAAAAACATTAACTTAAAAACAACCTATTTGCAGTTCTCTAACATTTCAATTTTTGCATAGCAAGATTAGTGTTCAGCGCCATCTAGACTGTAGCGATATATAGACTGAAGCCATGGCTTTTAAATTACAATTGTTACTCCCAGCGCCATCTCTGGATTGCGAAGGGCTACTATTATAATATGTGCTGTAAGAGCATCCTGTGGTAGTAGGTAGGTATCTATCCGTTGACGATGAATCACTTATATTTGTTCTTACAATGTCATGTTTGTATTATTTTTCGACATAAAAAAAAATATATATATTAAGTTTATATTTTTTTCAACCTTATAAATCAAGTACTACTGATACAAAGTTAACGCTTCGGAACAAAATTAATAAAAAAAAACACCGTGTATATTCATTTGCACGGGCCGCTCCCGCGCCCGCGCCGCTGCGCCACCTCGTTGCCCGTGTGTGCGACTTTACTCTCTTGCCGTGGTGCCAGGCGGCACATTTCTTGCGCGAGTTTTAGCTGATTGGTTTCGTCCGCAATGTTCGAAACAAAGTTTCGTAACACCAATCTGTCTCGAACCAAAAGTTGGGAAGTAATTATGATTTCGATTGTATACGTATAAGTATTAGTATGTTGGGACTGGGATAACTAATCTGCAACCACGTCACAGTACCGCGAGCTCCAATTACGGACTTTTAACGAACTCCGACGCCTCGCCTCCGAAATGTCGTTCGGTTCAGATTTCTGTATTGTTTTCTGTTGAAGAGTTTTCGCCAACCTCCTGTAGAATTGAATAAAATAAGAACTCTACAAATAATCAAATTAATTTAAATACTACCTATCTCGAATTGTACAAAAAAAACATTGCATGGAGCGAGTTCGTACAAAACAGAATTGAACGAGGGTACAAAAATAAAGCATAAGCTTACAAATCGTATAAACGGAAAGTCTGGTTTAAGGGAATGAATATTTGCTCCGCCCGCATGTAGTTTAAATTACGATTCCTTTGAGTGGGGACCACAAAAGACGCGCGGCGCGGCGTCGTACTGGGAACTTCATCGGGGTCGTGAGAAGCCCCGATAGAGCACCAGCCTTTTTACACGAACTGTCTGCTGCGGTGTAAGTCTCTTGGCATGGAATGTAGATATAGGTAAAACTATTCTATGACTTACCACAGAAATGTGAGAATCTTTCATCGATGCAAGTATTGCTGAAGCCTCAGTGAGCGATGCTTTTCATCAACCACCAATGTTCTTGTCCTGATCCAGATGACGAGAAATTCGCGTGTTGAAGCAGACGTTTTCGAGGCTAGCAACCCCAGAAGCAGTTGTCAAAAAAGCAGCTGCTCATATTTGTAGATTAATTTGCAAACGAAATACCAGGGCAAACACTGCGGTCGCTTAGGTGAGGACCAGAGAGGGCGAGCGCAGCGAAGCCCCCGAATATTCTTCGTGTTAGGTAAGAACAAAAGAAACGTAAATTCTAAACCCTGTCGGTCTGGTTTACAATTTGTCGATAGCTTATTAGTTTTTAAACTAATGGTTTTGACAATCTTACGGTGAAATATACATACTGATTGTATGAGTTATGTGCAATAAATCAGTATGTTTATTGCACATAACTCATACAATAACAAGCCACAATCTGTCACATTCGTGAGACATGTCCCTTTAAATCAAACACAGGCGCTTTCGACTTTCCTCGATTGACTTCTTGTGGAAACCTTATTTTCAGGTGAAACTCGGGCTTCAGACATACACAACATCAAATTATACAGTGTAGCTACATACCTATTTACTACAATCGCTACCGATCTATTGAAAGCGAAACAAAATAAGTAGATAATGTACATTCGTCTCTCTGTCTTTCAGTCATGCAGCTGCTACGCCCACCACGGAACTGAGAGTGCAGCTCATAAACATGCTTCAAGACAAGATAAGAAGAACCATCTATCTAAACAACTGCATACTGAACGCAATGAAAGTGAAGCGAAGTTTATCAAAACTATAACAACGAATACCGCCTTAAATAATTTACTCATTAAAAACTTAAAATAACTGACTTCAAGTTCAAGCCCTATTTGTTGAAGTCACAGATATCGAGAGATAGGTTGAGGGGCGTGGCACGTGCGAACAAATCTAGCCCCGATTGCCTTATAATTGAAAATTATCAGAAGTCACCGGGCGGCCGCAGTGACGAATTAATTTCCGCTGCTTTTCGAAAATGCCGGCCTATGCAACTTACGTGCAAAAATAGAAGCGGGAGTGTAAACTCCAAGAACGGCGGAGTAACATATCTGATATCACTTGTAAGTCTCATTCCAACTATTCTTTCTTCTCAAAACACGAGAAATAAACATTATTACGGAAATAAATGATTCACGAAAAAATTCGTCTCGAGTTAATCATTAAAGTGACAATGTCATGTTGTTCTCGCTAGGTTTATTATCCATTGCTTGTTTTGTATCTTAATTTCACTACATATTGCCAAGCTAACACGCAATGAATATTTCATAGTTATCTAAATACGAAAGTAAATATGCATCGAGGTACGGAGGCGAACTGTTACACGCACGCAGAAACGACGTATAGTGATGGGGATAGTGATAGTGAGAATTATGTTTTTGAATCGATAGAAAGAAATAGATTTTTTACCAACTCGATAAAAACCCATTGGGTAATCATCTAATATTACTAATCAAAGCTCTAATGTAAAGAAATACTAATATAAGACTGCATTACTTAGCAAAAAATGCTACGCCTAAATCGTCAAAACGCCAAGTTCTTAATAAATATTTACGTTTTTCTGGTCAATAGGTAGTATTGTACTGTAAAGGATTATACAGAAAGGGTATATGTATATGCCGAAAGGCGTTTGTTAAGGACTTCAATCTGAACATCTTTCTCTATTAAAACGATTTGATCAGAGCAACATTATTTTTCACTTTGCAGTAAATTTTGGGCCGAGCGGTCAGCTGATTTGTATGGGGAAGCAAAAAAATAACGTTGCTCTGATCAAATCAGATTCATTGAGTAAGTTGTTCAAAATTATGTCCCAAACAACCCTTTTCGGCTTGGCACCCCATATGTGTTACAGCCTGTAAACATAGTAATAGGTATTTCTTGTAAAATAAATATGTCATATTAACAAACAATGAATTATTTTATTTATAGGTATAAGCCGGCATAGATAACACTGTCTATAAATTATAATCGATTGATGAAACACGCTGTCCTTGCCATGTCCCAACACTAGCTTGGCTAGCTAGTATACCTGCGGTAGTGTGGGTGTGTTCGGACGATAGGTGCATGACATTGCACTGATCAATAAATGCGGAAGGATTGATGTATTAGTGGTGTAGATGTGTGCGTGTTCTTTATTTTCGGCGACACTGGTTCCGATACAAGCTTAGAGCCAAGGGCCTATCCCTCGATATCTATGGTTGAAGTCGATGTTCATAAGAGTCCTCATCAAGCCATTTTCTGCATAGAACCACAAAAAAAATGTCATCTGTATATATTTTTAGATTTTGTTGATTTTTTCAAAGAGCGCTAAATCTATTTTTCTCAAACATGCAATGACATGTCGTCATTACGTGCGAGGCGTAACAATCTTGGAAGTATCACGTTTTGGGCCGCCCAACTCGAGAGAACTGTAAAGGAATTTCATACAAAATTCCACGCCTAGGCCGGGCAGTATTTTTTTTTATTTTGTGCACAAAGCAAAAGACATCAACGGGCGCAGGGAACTTACGATTAGTAGTATTGTTTGAGTGGTGTATTTTTTATTTCATTCCATAAGTTTGAGAAAAGCACTGTAAATGCCTCTAGCCGTGAAAAGGGCTTGCCGACGTCGTATCACCATCCGGACTCCCTACGGTTGGCCATCTATACCTACTCAGCCGGAAAGACCTTCTTTCCCAGCGTCTGCAGTAATGTACTATTCATAAAATTTAAATTGAACCATGTCTGAAGTATGAGCTACCAATCAAAATAAGAATAATCAAAGTAATAATAATAATAATTCTGATGAATGAAAGTCGATTCATAATTGACGGAATAATCGCGTAACAAACATAAAAGAAAACAGTTGAATTTCGAACCTTTTTAAAGTTGGTTGAAAAACAACGGCATCAGATATAATGATCACCAGAATATTTTTTCCTATCCAAAATGGATAAATGAACACCAAAAGTTGCAAAAAATATCGGGGCAAAATACTGCGGTAGCTTAGGTGAAGGGTAAAGGGGTGAGCGAAGCGAAGCCCCCTTTATTCTTCGTGTTAGGTTGAACATGTAAGAACAACAAAAAATACTTAAAACATAAACACACAAAACATATAAAGAAGTTTGGTGATCGTTTATCCAAACACGAAGAGCGTGATGAACTGCAAGGAATCATCATCATTCATCATCAACTCATATGATAAATGCCAAGATATTCATATAGTGTACCTTGCACATAAAAGCACAACTCAATAAACAGTTCGTTGACAAACACTCTTGAAAAGAAATCTTAAAGGAACAAATATAAACCAAGGAAACATATTATCATTCATTCGCACTCACGAACGAACAATAACCCTAACACCAATAGTGAAAATTATATCTGCACCACTCTGAGACAAGGGTTTCCAGTAAACATTCAAAAATTGCAAGCCTCATTAGAAAAACAAAGGTAGGGAACAAACTTTATGAAAAACAGTGGTCCAATGTAGAGAAGTGGCAAAAGATGACGATTGCTAAGAAAATTGCTATGTAAATATCTTCAGTAATAAAGACGTTTGCAATTTTGGAATTTTGGAATTTCATTAGTCAGTACAAAGAAAGATAAGGATACTGATCTCTTACATCAGTTGCTAATGAAAATCTGATGAATCGGGCATCAAAATTGGCGTTCCACAGGTTCCATATTAGGTCCTTTCTTATGCCTGGTATTGTAACGGCATAAAAGCTAAGGTCGAGCCACCGTTGTCAGTAGCTATGATCGTCTATTCTATCTACCCCAAAAGAGATGTCCCGATTCAGCTGTAAAAATTGTAAGTTAAGAATGATAAGTCTGAATTTCTCGTTCGTTGAGAAGTTCGTTAGGCGTACAATAGTCGAACGGAAGATTGGTTCAGGAAGTTAGAGTTTCAAGTTAGACAGAGAAAGCATATATGCCCGCAAGCCGGTATTTCGCATCAGTTAGCGGTGTATTGCGCCAGATCGATCGTTGTTGTATTTTTTGTGATGGTACCATTTTTTTTTGTATATATGGGCGCTTGGAACTTCTTTTAGTGGTCGACCACAATTTATAATATTTGGTTGGGATATCGTATAGATATATATCCGTCGTAGTTTTACGACGTGAGTACTCAATGATATTTCATGTGCTCGCTAGTAGCGGCTTGTGGTGGTTCCAATTATATAATTAGTTCACGGCAATAACGATCCGAAAAGACCGGGTTTACACAATTGCGATTTGATTTTCCGAAATGGGTTTGAACTAGCGGTTTCCTCAAAAGGTCCGTAACGTTTTGAAACCTTCAACTCTGCGCAATTTGAGCTGGATGTTATCGAAACGTTGTCATTAGCGCTTTTGGAGATCTAACTCACACCACAGCGAAGTGCATACTTCGGTAAATACCGATCTATGAATCTCGCTGACCTCAGCACTTCCTCGACCAAGCCCAGTCATAAATACTCGACTCAGCCTACACATTAGGCCTCCAGCGAAATTTAAATTTAATTTAAAGATGCAACTTGAATCCAAACCGATCCAAGGCAAAGCAAAACAATCTACCCGGTCCTAAACAATGAACTTTAGACTGTAATTTGATCTCTTCGCGCGTCCCCGACAACACTCAAATGTCAAAAATATCAACAGGATAGGTTATCTGTGTTGACAACGTTTAAACTTTGTTCTGAATTTGTTATTTCCATCCGCGGAACCTCATCGATCAAACAGTCTCCTATGCCCTGCCAACCTAGGTTTAGCCGCAACTAAACTCCTGTCTAGCCTAGTCTAAAATCCTAGTGTTATACCACGTCCATTATCGACACCACTCGAAAATGGTTGAGTTTGATTTGAATGTATTTGTATGTTTAATGACTGTGTGTGTGGGAATTTCAAAACTCGCTACTCGAAAGGAATGAGGAGAGGATTAGCCCGCGAATATCCTAAGAGCCAATCCAGGAACCCTATGGTGAAGGAAAAGGAATTTAGGGTCGCTCCAAGCCCAGACTCAGACTCAGATCAATTACCTACAAGTTCTTATCTAACGACCCAAGGATAGTTTTAGAATTTGGGGTAGGTTGATTTAAAGGATAGGAACCGAGGTATATCTCGGCGCTTCAGACACTCACGAAAATCCACTGTAACACGCAATCACAACTCGTCAGTTCCAGACGCGTAAAACGGCGAACCGAACTGTTTAGAATTACTGAAAGACGAGTGTCACAGTAGCTTGACGCAGAGACTGAATGCCTTCCCCTCCCACGCTCTCGTATTTATAGACCCCACATGTCTGAAAAAAATGGCGTCCTTTGCGGAACACGCGCTGCCCAAGCGAAAGCTTCTTATCCCTAACTACACAGGGTCTAACTTTAATCAAACATGCCATGCAGATCCGCCGTTCTACAAATTGTGTGTACGCATAGTTTCTAATCAACCATTGGCTATCACTCAAATCATTTGGTATTGCCGATACACAGAATTTGTCGATGGCTGGCTTTAAAAAGCAGTTTTGATTAATTTAAGCCTTCCCGACCGCTAGCGTCTTAGACAAAGATCACTAGAATGATATTTAAACCCGTGATGTCAAACTCGCCACGTCGGACCAAACAAACGCAATCGTATATTTGCAGTCAACATAATAGCTTTCTCCGTATCGTTCCATTATAACCTTCCATTATTTAGTTATTCAAAATTTATTCAGCGCGCAGCCAAATCGGCTCTGATCCCTACACATTTCGCAGGAATGCGACAAAAAAACCTGACCTGACCAACCTACGCTCTCGGCTCATTGTTTTTTGCCAACTTACCCTGAGCTACTCAAAAACCCAAACGGTAAATGAACCGACTCTTGTATTCAATGTGTGTAACAATACAGCGCGGCGATGGACTAGCCCTCTGTCACGCAAAATGAAGTATCAAATGTACTGACTCTTATGTACCATTACAGTATGTATTAATGATCTGCCTTTTATGGTGGAGAAACTTACTGACCTAGTACCACTAGCTATAAAGCGGATCAGAACAATTCTCTGATTAACTTTGACAACTCCATACCAATTTGTATGGAGTTGTCAAAGTTAATCGGAGAATAGTGCTAATCCGCCTTATAGCTAGTGGGCCTAAGTGTTGTTTGCCAATGATTTCCAACTTCTCCATATCCAAAAGCTCGACAAGTTTTGAGTTTGCCGACATATTTGACAAATTATGAAGTACCAGTGTACCAAGTTTTATCAGCCTACGGTCATCTATTTAGTATTTTTTTAGCTGTGCGAACGTTTGCCCATCTAAATAAATTTCATCGACGTTAACAGCGCATGTTCGACTAATTATTCGATACACCAGAAATCGTCTAAGGTTTTTACTGAGCATTTGGACCCTTTTAGAAGGGTAATCCTTAATCGTAGATAAACTAAATCGCCTTATGTCTAGTCATTAGTCGAAGTAGGGATATAGCTAGTTAGTTCTACAGCAATATAGATTTGAAGAAAGGAAGGGAAAGAGACGGACGGACGTCATGTTGTTTATAATTGTAATTGAAAATTGTAAGATTAAAAACGTTAGAATTCTCATTTGTATGAAGATTACAGGTCTTTCCAAGAGATTTTAAATGCTAATCTTTTGAGGCTTTGTAATCCTTCTACCTTCTGATTTTCTATAAGAAGATTTTATTATGATTTTACTCAGGCTATGTGATCACATGCCTCATCAGCGTCATGCCTTTTCCCATACTGACTGGCAAGGCACAGTTATCTTGTAGTCCATTTCGCATGACATGCCCATCGCTGCAACTATGAATAATTGAGGGTTTTTACAATATAGGTACTCGTACACGATAAACTAGCGCTTAAAAGTAGTCAGCCATCCAGCTATAATGTCGTAATTTGGCGATATTGATATATTTATTGGTTTGTGTAAGATTTTAATGAAATAAATAATCTTATGTATTAGTTAGTAATATTATTTTCCTAATTAGAATTTCATTCCATTTTTTTCATTCATTTCCAATTTGGACAAGGTCGCAATACACGGTCAGCTAAATTCTCCTTTCTCTTATCATGACCTCATTTATCTTTCTTATAAGATAAGGCCTCTCAAGAGCAGAGCGAAATTCCTCTATATCCGGAACTTTAAGGATATCAACCATGAGTCCCTTTTGTCTGATGCCATGTCGATTGACTGGTCCCCTGTCACTACCAGTAAGACTGTTGATAATAAAATCGCCAATTTTAATTCTATAGTCCAAGGTCTCTATGACAAGCACGCACCTACAAAAAAAGTGAGGGTTAAACACCACCCTGCCCCTTGGCTAACAGACACTATGAAGTGCCTAATGGCCAAGAGGAATAGAGCCAAGTGTAGATACCGCAGGAATCCGACAGATGATAATTTCCTCTCTTACAAATGTCTTCGCAACCGTTGCAACCGTCTCTGTCGCGATGCTAAACGTCGGCACATACACGAATGCATTCAGAACTACACTCCAGCTCAGGTGTGGAAATTCCTGAGAACGCTTGGTGAAGGTAAGGCCCGGGACCTACATGCTGGTAATGTAGATCTCAACGGTCTCAACCAGTTTCTTTCTGCCCCGCCTGTTGTGATGGATCCCACTGTCAAACAAGCCACGCTTCAGAGCCTGCGCTCTAAGTCCTTACCCAACACGACACCATTCAACTTGAGTAATGTTGGAATCGATGCGGTCAAGAAGGCGCTATTGGCAGTCAATTCGAAAGCTGTAGGCGATGACAAAATTTGCCTTCAAATGCTACTGACAATCCTTGACGAACTATTACCAGCAATAACACACGTTATAAACTTTTCTTTGGCTAATAGTGTCTTCCCCTCAGTGTGGAAGAAAGCACTAGTCATCCCACTACCCAAAACCTCCAGTCCCACCTCTTTCAAAGAGTACCGTCCCATTTCAATCCTGCCCATCCTCTCCAAAGTCCTTGAGACCATTGTCCATAACCAGCTTTCCTACTACCTCTCCTCAAACAATCTGCTAAACACGTTCCAGTCAGGATTCCGACCGGGTCATAGCACCATCACGGCTCTGCTGAAAGTCACAGATGACATCCAGCTAGCCATGGACCGCAAACAGCTTTCCGTGTTGGCTTTACTTGATTTCAGTAGTGCCTTCAACAGCGTAGATTTCGACATTCTCGTTGAGCTTCTCAGATCCCTGAACGTCTCTTCCTTCTCTGCCAGCTGGTTCGACTCTTATTTGAGGGATCGGCAACAGCGAATCAGGATGGAAGAGACATCCACTGAATGGTGTGACCTCCTTTCAGGCGTCCCTCAAGGTGGTATTCTTTCTCCTCTTCTATTCTCGATTTTCATAAACTCCATCTCGGACATCCTGTCTTCTTCATATCATCTTTATGCTGATGATCTCCAGATTTATCGCCACTTCTCTCATAACGATGTAAACTCTGCTGTGGAGGCATTGAACGCTGATCTGGAGGGGGTGAGAAGCTGGGCTTCATCCTTCGGACTCCTGGTTAACCCGAGCAAGTCCCAGACCATGATTATAGGCACCAGACAATCTCTTAACTTGTTGCAGCAACAACCCATTCCACCTGTCACTTTTAATGGTACCACAATCGTGTATAGCGATAAAGCTAAAAACCTGGGTCTTATCTTCGACAACCAGCTGTCCTGGTCATCGCATGTCGATGAGGTCAGTCGACGAGTATTTGCTACTTTTCACTCTCTCAGGAAACTTCAGTACTTTTTGCCTCGACAGACCAAAATCACTCTCGCTCAGTCTCTCCTTCTACCCCTCATAGATTATGCTGATGTCTGCTGGGTCAGTGCTAACGAAGAATTACTGAACAAACTCGAACGACTTCAAAATCTCGGGATTCGGTTTATCTTTGGGCTGCGCAAATACGACCATATATCTCAGCATCGCAAAGAGCTGAAGTGGCTGCCTATTGGCAGCCACTTCAGCTCTTTGCGATGCTGCTGATGATGCGAAGACGTATTCGTCTTCGTCGGGATTCTCACATCCTCAACATCCTCTACAACATTTTACGCAATCCACGCTATCCAACATTCTTACGAGACCGTTTTCCATTTCTTTCTTCCAGCAGGCCTCGGAGAACTCACGCGCTTTCAATGCTCACAACCCCACAGCATAACACCGCGTCCTATGAGCATGGGTTTAGATTCCGGGCCATTCAATTGTGGAATGCACTCCCCTGCACTATCAGGGACAGTCCTTCTCTTAATATATTTAAAAGTCGCGTGAAGAAGCATTACCTTTCTCTTTAGAAATATAGGTAGTATGTATGTATTTATTAGTATATTTATTTGAAAATTATATATATTTATATAGTATTTATGTTTAGCATTTACGAGTATATTATATGATATTTATGTAAGCCCTCGTATATTTAGTTAATATTGTTTTATATTAGTTATTTAGATATAACATATATCTAACCATATGTTAGTTATTTAGATATGTACTAAATTATATTGTTGTACACATTGTCACCCCTGCTCAGCAATCGACCATTCCCATCCTAATTTGGTTTGCTGGAAGAGATCTCTTATTAGAGATAAGCTCGCCTTTGTACACTATTTTTATTGTTGTCCATATATTAGTTGTGTGCAATAAAGAAATTATGAATATGAATTATGAATTAGTTTCCTAAAACATTTTTTGAAGAAAAGTTGATAAAGCTATTGAGCTTTATCAACTTTTCTGATAAAGCTCAATAGCTTTAAAACTTTTTAACTAATATGACAAAACTAGATTATATTGATAATCTAATTTTGTCATATTAGTCTTGGTATTTAGCTGGCAAGTTTATGAGTAAAATAACTCAAATATCCAAATTTTGGAACAAAACAATAAAAAATGTTTCCTTGTCACTAAAAACAAACTTTATTTCATTGATCTATCATCGTTTCATCTATTAATTTATTTATTTATTTATTTATTTATTCAGGTAATCAACAGCGTTACAAAACAGATAGTCCTTAAAATCAAATTCCTTAAAATATATTTATGTATAATAATATAATATGTTGCTTAGTTTATTGTTCCGGTTGCGTAAAGTGTTTGAGAATGCAGTTTCTGAAGGAGGCCCTGGAGTTATTGAACGGGTCGATGTGTTGGATGGTGTTATATAATTTGAATGTTTAACCCATAAGACTTGAACCAGAGAGCGAAGTCGTCTGGCACAGGTATGCGTATACTTAAAAGACGGCTTCTGCATATATTTTGTAACAATAATCATAGTTAAACAATAAATATTTTTGTATTTTTTTTTGTATTTGTTATTGTAAGTACGTGTGATCCTGGTGAGCGGCTCGTTGGCGGCGTAGTTAGTGCGTCGCGCTGGCACACGCAGCAACGGCGTGTGGCGCGTGCGCCGCAGCGGCGTGCAGTACGCTACCGAGCGCACCAGCGCGGGGCAGTCGACTCGCGACACAAGTATGTCGTACAGGAACATTACATCTAACATCACTCGTCTGTCTGCCAGAGGAAGAATACGATGTCCGGAGCAACTGTCTTCATATGTGGAATAAGAGGAGCGAGCCCTATAGTTAAGATAATTCAGAAACTTTTTCTGTACTCTTTCAATGCGGTCTTTGTAAGTTTGATAACAAGGTGACCATATAATGCTTCCGTATTCTAGTACACTACGTACATACGCAAAATATACCTTTTTAATACAACCAAGATCCCCAAATACCGAGCAGGTACGCATCACAAATCCTAAATTTCTATAGGCTTTATTCCATATATTATCAATGTGTTGATCAAGCATAAACTTAGAGTCGAATAAGATACCTAAGTCTCTTACTGACTGCACTCTTTGAATTGGAACCGTATTAATAGTATATGGAAAATTTATCGTATTTCGGCGCCTACTAAAAGAAATTACCTGACATTTCGTGCTGTTTACTGTGATACGGTTTTGTCTATAGTATTCTTCTAAGTTATGTAAATCGGATTGCAAATTTATACTATCGTTTCGATCTTTGATATCCAGATATATCTTGGTATCATCTGCATACATCAAATAATTTGAATGTTCAAGACATTTGTATATATCATATAAGTATGCGTTGTATAACAACGGTCCCAAGTGAGATCCTTGCGGTACTCCAGACGGGATATCTACATAGTTGGATTTGTATCCACCAACTACAACTGCTTGTGAACGGTTTGATAGGTATGATTCGATCCATCGTAACAGTATCAGTCATCAGTAAAGAATATTATGAACGACCATCGAATTTTCTTAATCTTTACTAAATAACGTCGACAAAATGGGGAAAATTAGGGAGCTATCTGTTGAAGAGAGAGAAATCATTATTGGGCATCATCGAACGGGGTAAATCAATCGAGAATAGCTAGAGAATCAAAGGCTCCGAGGCAAACTGTTGACTCCATTTTCAAAAAATTCACGAACTCTGGTACACTACTACTTAAAATTTCATCGCCATGGGAGACGGTAGGTTACGACTCCAGCGGAAAATACTGATATTGTAATAACCAATCAACGTAGTAGACGCCTAACTGCCCCCTGTTATTTAACCGCACAGACCGGGTCGTGTTTAACCTGTTAGTGTCTCAACCGTGAACAGGCGTATCAAGGGTGCAGGCTTCAAAGGGTGTTTGTCTGTGACAAAACCATTATAAAAAGCCATGCATAAAAAAAATCCAAATGAGTGATTTAATGAGAATCCAGGGGCATTTAAGTAAAGAAGCCTACAAAGACATTTAAAAAAATCACGTTGTGACTTCGGAAGCCCATCTTATTGGCAACAACTTTGTGTTTCATCAAGAATATTAACCCAAAACAAATCGAAAAGGTGTTCGTTATTTTTAAAGCAGATGGAAAGGCGTCACAAACTGAAGGTCACAGTCACCGGATTTGAATCCCATCGAAATATTATGGGATGAACTCGACAGGCAGGTGAGAAAAGTATGTCCGACTTAAAAGAAAGACTGGTGGAGAATACTGTGGGAACAGCGGCGGAATGTTATAAAACTTATGTCAATTAATTGTTTCGTAAATAACAATAGTTTATTTGAAGTTCTATTCAATAACTGAGGAAATTATAGGTAGCTGAATATTTTGGAGCAGTAGTGAATCTACAGTAAAGAAGTAGCTTGTGCTACTGCTGATTCAGGCATAACGAGATTCAGGCTGATAAAAATTTTGACTGATACAGATTTAGCTACAATACAAAGTAAGCAATAAGTTCAATAGACTAACATAGTCATAGACACAACGCAAAATTTAATCCTTCATTGCATTGGGCCCACCCGTCTGGAAGGGTTTGGAGACCAATTTTTCTGAGAAATTATCTTAGGGAGTCTGTGCCTGTTCAAATAATTATATATTACTCAAATATCTCTTTTCTGTTGTATAAAAATAGTTTGATTATCTGATGACAAGTAAAGGAAAAATATAAAAATGTGTAGTCCTTTCACAAAAAAAAATTGTGCCCTCAGTGCGCATGCCCGGCTCTCACTTGTCTGGTTTATTTCTATGGTATTTAAGACCTCTCGTTTATTGGTTGATATTTTATACCAAACCTACTTATAAACTTCTTATTAGGTTCAGAACAAATCCATGTTTCCGAATAAGAGGCTTCGTCGAAAATTTTTCTGATCCATTGTGAAGTTACGCAAGTGTCTATACCCAGGTTTGTGCTGTAAAGTGCGGCCACTTATTTCATACCTTTTTCGTTCGGTGGGTTAGCTTCAAAAAACCGTAGTTGCTTACAATTAAATTTCATTATTCCCTTGCTTGTGAATTGTTTGCCTTGTTTCAGGTTAGGTTATTGAATAGTTTGATGAATTTTAAGGATTTCTGTAAAGTACATTAATGCAGAGACCAGTAAGTAAGCCATACTGGACGCGTATGATTTAGCCGGCCGAGCCAAAGACGAGGCCAAGATGGCACTGGTCGAAGCATGTATAGTGTTTTTCTTAAATATAAAACCATTTATGTTTATTGTGAATATTTTATTTTATTCTTCTTTTTCTTCGGTTAGTATCGAATTCCTTATTCCTAATTAGAATCAAAATAGTAAAAAATACGAATGAACTAAGTTTTCCGCCATTTCACATCGTGCAATATAAGTGCAATTTGCACACGTCAACCTCTATGGTACTTCCTTTTTATTAAAGGATGTTATTGACAGTTAAGGAACTGTCAATAACATCCTTAGCTTATTTTTTAAGAAAAATCAGTTCTATATTTAAATATTATGATATGTAACAGGATTCCATACTTACTTACTGGACACTTTTATACTTCTATATTTAAATATTATGATATGTAATTTGATTTCATACTTACTTAGTGGACACTTTTGTGTTTCTTCTTCTACTATTGTCATGGATTGTTGTATTGGATCAGTCACTTTCGGATACTATCTTCATAAATGTTATGGGAACATTTCATACTATTTTTGAGTAATTCCTTTTCTTATAATCTGGATGCAAAGTATTAGAAGGTAAGTATTTCATTTTAATAAAATATGGCTGTTTTCATTATAAAACTCAATACATACCTACTTAAATATTGATAGAATTGAACCCCCCACCGACTCGTTTTTTTTTACCTTTTTCCAAGTAATTAGGTAAACGGATTTGTGTAAATGTTTATTTTTGCCTTTCGAAAACCGGGACACGTTCTCCTAGCAAAAGCTCTCTTCTCTTCTCCATAACCACAAGTTCAACAATTTGTGCTGGTTGTTGACAAATTGGACAAATTATGAAGTACCTACCTGTGTAGAAAGTTTCATCAGAGTACGATCAGCCGTTAATTTTTATTTTGTGTTGCATAAACAGTTTTTCATTAATAACTCCATACTATAAGCCGAAAAATTCTGAAATTTCATCAGAGAATGTTCGATAAATTATTCTTTACACCAGAAATCGTCTAGGGCACAACTGTTTTCTGGGAGTATAGACACGAGAAATTGACATACTAAACTGTAGCTCAACAATTTATTTTCTAAAATGTAATGTATGGACGCAAGAACCATACAACTTTTCCAAAATTAGCGATAGCTGTAATGTTAAACTAAGAAATAATCACAGACAAGTTGGGCCTCGGGTAAAACTCGCGAAAGTCAGAAATTCTTTTAAGGGTAAGGCATTCTCTACAAGATACCTCTCAAGATTTTGAAAATGCCCTGTGAAAAAAACAAACTCATGCAAAACTGTCTAAGGGAATTACAATATTCAAGATTGCATAAAGGACAAGACTACATGGGGTTAATCTAACTGTTACCGATTAATTAATGTAATTAATAATGCCTTCATATTATTTATAATAATTAATGCGTAATGTTTGTTTTATAAAGACAATCAATTTGTAAAAGGATCTATAAATTAATTAGTAGAAGTATCATCCCTTCTGCTTCTCCCACAATGGTCCAATGTAGAGAAGGGGCAAAAAATTGCGAATATCCCTAAGTACTAACGTAAATTTTCTTTAACGACGACTTTTTCTTGTCTTCATCAACCCGTACTTAGCTGGTGTAAATAATTGTGAGTTACTAGTCTCTTTGCACGTAAATAACGTTCCTCCATTCGTCTTCTGGTAAGTTCGGTGGAGCTTATATCGTCAACTAATTTTAGTGAGTGTGTCCTAGAGAATAGGCCCCATTATCTCATTTTCACTTTAATAAACAAAAGCGACATTATTCTCAACAAAACATTCTTAAGTAACGCTCAGTTTTGGTAAAAACTAGCAATTATCACCGAGGCCACATTTTCTGCCACTGATTTTTGTATTCTAGATACTTCAAATGGTTCGATCTAACCCCACTGCACAAACAATAAATACCCGAGTTGGCTCCACTTTTGAATTTGACCGAAAACTCCCTCTGTATATTCAAGGAGCGTAAAGTTCTCGCTTGAACCGCATAGAATGAAAGTAGCATGTCTTTAGTTTGGAACCTATCGTGAAAAAGGAGTTTCCTTTTAGAAACCTCAAAGGCAAGCGGCGGAAGTGAAAAGAAAGACAGGGCGAGCGCTCGAATGGGAAACTTCCAGTCGAATCCCGATCGGAATGATAAAGCACCGTTTTGCTGTTTGCTCTGCAGTCTACAATTTCCTGATTGCGCAAACTTTGCAATTGAAATCTATTAGTTGGACGTAACTCTGTGAATACTTTAAACTTAAATTGAATTGATTTTGGTCAAACGATTACGAAATAAAAGTAGGTATATAAATGTTATTCGCTCTAAGCATTAAGTAAGGCAGATGGTATAGTTTTAGGAGTTAAGTTTCGTTTTATGTGGCAGTCTTACATTTCTGGCCTTTTGAAATTCGTAAGAGGCCGGCAGAGGTACTCATTCTGAGTCCAATATTGTACTTTTACAATAAATAAAACATTTGACTCAGAAAAACACAATTTCAGAACATCAAAAATATTATAAAATAGTTGGCTATTAGTGATTCGTTATTCTGAGCGGAGAGCACAAAAAAATTTGCTCCGTAGTTTTGTCGCAGCGGGAACCTTTCCTGAGATTGTTGGCTTGTCTCCAGACTTGTTTACGTGCTAGATACGAAGCCAGCACATTGCAAATGTATACGTTCGTATTGCTAACTCAAAAAAGAACTTTGAGACGTAATAGCTGAACTCATTTTCTATTTGTTTCTTATTTGTCATGTTTTGTGGACGTCTTGTGTGTTCCTTCTGCATTTAATATCTGCACTACAGCGGAGTCGTGCACTGTTCCTTTGACGTCAGATTTCGAGATAAATGGCAAGTATCCGTGATCTCGATATATTGGCACTAGAAACAAATAAATATTGAAAAAATACTTTCTTGGAGAGAAAGTTGTACCTTCTCATCTGAATATTTGGCAGAAATAAAACTTTCAGTACGCGGCGGTAATGAATGCACATTTATTTTTTGAAAAATATATCGTCAACGGATCACACAGGTTGTGTGATAGGGGATGACGCTCAATAATTCTAAAACAAACCAATTATCTCTTGCTTGATAATCCCGATGTGCACTCATTACCTCCGGCTGTTAATCATTTTGTGTTTCAATAGTGTATTCAGTGTAACAAATATTATCATTAGTTCATCGTCTAAGTTTGTAGATTTATATTTATCTAACGGAGTGATAATTGCATTACTATTTACATCTACATTCAGTTAGAATATTTAATACATAGAGCTACTTCAAAGAATTTAAATTAAACTCAGAAATTATGTATCGCCACTAAATATTTAATATTAAACAACGTTTAAAATAATTTTGTGGCTAAATAATGTGCAATTCAATAGTTTACTTTTATTTCACATATATTAAGATAACGATTAGAGTTTAACTCGTTTTACATTGACAAATGTGTGTTGTGATTTCCTCTTAAAGCAGATTCTAAAGGCCCATTTTTTCATAAAGATGTATTGAAGTTGAAGTAAAATAATAAGAAAGGCGTTATATTTTCTACATAATGACGCCTTTAGAACCGCTAGGTAAGGTAATTAATTGTATACATTCATTGCATTTTTCTAATCGGTGAATTGCATTTTATTATAACAGATTTTTTGTCACTAATAATACACAGCGATTTACTACTTTAACTGAAAATCAAACCGTGGTAATCCACTTGTCTCATAAACTAAGATTTGGACTTGATCATCTGTCTAAAAATCAGTTGTAACAGCGATCTTTAAATTTTAAAGCCGCGAAAAACCGTAATGGCGTGACAGTTCTATTCTTTTGATTATAAAATATGGCTCTTATTTCGTAGAACATAATGTCCATGATAGTTCACACGCCTTGACGTTACGCCTATTGCGGGTTTTTATAATTGAAAGATCGCTTCTGCAACTCAGTGTAGAAGGGGATTACAATTTAGGAACATCAGATCAGAATAAAACAGTTAAGTACGTACATGCCATATTCTATTTTTTATCGCTAAGCCAAGGACTGGCCCATACTGTCTGGTACAGTTGTTTTCACGTTTGTTGATGTGAAAGAGAATGAAAACGAAACGTAGGTGACAGCGGAATTGCGAAAACTTTGTCCTATTTTGTAGCGAGAACAAACCCAACAGAAAACTGCAATAAGTAATAAAATTTCTAAATAAATCTAAAATAAATTTTCTAAAATAAACATCAACGATTGAATATCTTCTTTAGCTGTGATCCGAAAATCGAAAAAAGTATGAGAATGAGGGGACAAATCAATTGGCTGTTAGTCAGTTGCAAAGATAATTTATGAAATATATTAGATGTGGTATATAAGGTGCTATCAAATTAGGTACCAATATTTTTAGACCTGAGAGTGCTCGTCTCTAGGAGTAGATTTAAGTAAAAAGCGAAAAGTTTATGTTAGTTTTTGAAGACAATTAGAAAAACAATTGTGCCACGTAAAAACACCTGTTAATGAGATAGTCAAAAGTTTGTGATTAAGACCTCTTTGAACGTCTTGACTGTCACTTAACTGGCCAATTCACTTAGATAAATTAAACTAAAATAAAATGTAAATAGCATGATGATTGTTGTGACTGGTTCAAGAGAAATGCACACATGGGTGAGAGAGAGAGGTAACAGGCGTCAAGAAACTTTTTTATACCTACTAATATTTTTCCCGCCAATCTGAAGATAAGCAAGGACACTCACTTGACAGAAAGCAACACCTTGTCAGTTAAATAAATGCATTATACTTAAGCAGAATTTTAATTTAGGTATTTTGGTCAGAAAATAAAAACAAAAATAACATATAAAAATCTTTCTTTGTTTTTATTTAAAATGAATTGTCTTGATGCTATATTAAATCCCTAAAAGTATTGGTACCTAATTTATTAGCACCTTTTATATAAGATGTCTTAAACGATAACAATAATTTTACAATCTGTTTTTTATTTTTTTCATTTTTTTTTATTATCCACTTTTTTGTGTTTCGATTACAAGATCTGAAACGTGGCCATGATTGAGCTTCGTGCAACGTCACACCACTAGCAACAAATAAAACGTCGTATGCTCGTATAAGTCAAGGGTTTAATTTATTTAAGGTCACATCGAACTTATTGGCTATGGTCGCAGTTAAATTAATCTGAGCACAGAAGATTGTGCATAGTGAGATTAAGTAGGTAAGTGCAAAGAGTTTGAGAATAGTCTTATTTAATTGAATATTTTTTCATAACGTCAATTTTGTAAGACTATTTGTTGCTTGAGGCCATTTTATGAAGACAGATATTGATTTATTTTGAGGTTATGTTTATTTTCCGTGCTTTTTTATTGTTATTTTTGTTTCGTTCATCTGAGGATTTGTGTATAGTGTAGTGTAACGTCCCAGCCACATGACATGGACAGGCTATATCAAGTCAGCTATAGATGATCCCCTGTGCGAAAGCACCAAAAATAAGCCCCCAACCAGATCCAGTCCATCATCATCATCAACACATGAGCAGTGTGAGAGAACACGTTCGTTGTGGCATCATAATCATCAAGTCCCACGACCAGTACAAAATACAGTTCTTTGAGCATATTAATTACGCTGATTTTTTATGTAGCTAAGGGTATTTTTATGTAACTTACTGTATTGATTTAGTTTTATGCGTGGGTATTTTTGTCGTATTGTATTTCATTCATTCGTTCATCAATCACCTTTTAGCAATCAGAACATTGTGCTTAACCATTCACGTCAACATAGAATATTACACCTATATCTCTGTATATCTATAACCATTAATTGACGATTATAATATACAATTAACTGCATATTCGTAAATATCGCACTGCATACTATGTCGGTTTTTAATGTTGCTACAGACGTTTTCAATATGAATCATATTTAAGTTTTTTCATTTTTGGGGTTCCGTACCTGAAAATTAAAAAGGAACCCTTATAGATGCCTAAGGGACCACTTGTTGTCTGTCTGTCTGTTCGTCTGTTAAGAACTTTTTTCTGAAGAACTCGGGTAGGGATTAACTTGAAATTAATGTCAACTACACAGGTCTGTGGTCTCTTGAAGTTGTGAAAAAATTAAACTTATAGGTCTATAAACAAAAGATACTGTTAATGTTACAGTTTTGGTGCATTTTTTGGTACTTCCCGTTGACCTAGAATCACAGAATTTGGCACGAGTCAAGGTCTTATACCCCTGACACACCGTCGAGTAGCGTGGGAAGTAAAGCGAGGAAAGGAGGGAGGGACGTAGTGTGGCCACGTCACTCGCCATGCGGCACGTCATGCTCTCTTTTTGGTGCGATTCAAAAAAGAGAGGGCAACATCGCGGCAGAGCAAGAAGTGGAGCGAGGAGCAGTGTGGCTGTATTAAATCACAAATAAAGAGATAAATCCGAAAACTGTGATTTCAAATATAACTTAAGAGAAACTGTTTAAATGAAAAACATTTCTGCAAGCGTAAGCATCTGTAAGAGCGTGATGGATGAACTATTTAAATATATATATATATATATATATTGATAACATAAACATACTCATATCTACAAGTAAGTACGGAACCCTTGGTGCGTGAGGTCGACTCACACTTGACTGTTTATTTTTATTGATTCCAGTAAATAACGCGATTTACCCATGACAACACCACTGCAGTTAATTCAGAGAGTCATTCCTGGGGCAAAAATCTAGAAGTCAGTCATAAAATCGTAGTAAAATAAGTATTATGGTGACGTAGCTTGCGAACAGAGTTCTACAGACCTTCTCTGTAAAACCGACTAAATACGTTCGCCTCCAGGAAATACTTCTCGAAATATGGTAGAAGTGATCAGACATTATGTACATTACAAAGTAAGCAGTCTTTTATAGTTAATCGCTTTGACTTTAAGCCGCTACAACTTAAAGATATTCTGCTTCATACTACTATAACACAATCATATCATTTACCTAAAACAAAAACGATGAATATATTTCATAGGCTAGGAATCCGACGCAGCTTTTCTTACCGCACGAATCGCAGTTGACTATTTCAACAATCATCAATCATCAATGAAATTGCAATGTAATGGCATTTAGTTTAAAATCCGGGAGAAAACTTATTTTATCCCTAAGTGAAATAGACATATTAATGAAACAGAGAAAGAAATTTAAGGCATCTCAATCGGATAAAGGATACATTCTCAAACAGTTTTTAAATTATTTTTTCTTACAATAGGTATCTATTTTTACTGCATGCAAATTATAATTCTTATAAACGAAATCGCGGTATATCACTAAAGCTTATCTACTGTACACTGTACACCACAGTTTTAAAAACATTTATCACACAGAGCATTCTACTAAGTTTAATTTTAAAGCGTATCGTTTGAAACAGTCACTAGTTTCGATCAAGAAATCAAGATGGCCGCCATGAGTAGGCAGGCCGTGGTCGTTTTGGCGGTGAGAGTCACGTGGTTGCTTTGGGCGGGAGAGGCGGCGGGCGCCGGCGTCGGAGGGCCGAGGCGGTTTGCCCGCACCACTTGTGACCTCCATCGGATGGTGTAGAGCGGCTGCTGCCGCGACAGCGCTACTAACCTGCGAAATGTGGAGAACGTTATCGAGATACTTCGAAAATTCACTTTGCTGAATAGTGCTGTAAACTGGGACAGTATTCTGAAGGGTTGAAGTTTTGATTTGTTTACAAAAGTGCTAACGTAACGTAACGCAGAAAAGAAGAGAAAACATTTCATTGTTGAAGCCATATCAAATTATTTGTTAGGCTAAAATAGCTAGCTGGTTCGAATGGATTGAGTCATTAATTCGGTGTCCGAGCGAATATATAACAACGGTTGGCACTTCACCCGACACCATTCCATTATATTCAATAATAAAAGTATGAGCGAGGAATTTTGCAGCGATTTAGGCTGCAAAATTTAATCAACCCGTCAGTTCCCCGCGGAGTTTTCATAAAACGTAAATCCTTCCCTCGCACAGATAAAAACGAAACAAACGTTATTCTGCGAAGGAAAACAGATATTCGACGGCAGAAGGAATGTTTTCACACATCGTTATTCAGTATTCCCAAGTAAAAACGGCATTTTGGAAGCGGTTCACGTACATGACCTCGTATCTAATATGCTCAAAGAAAAGCCCTTTGTATTGAGCATGTTCCTTAAAAGCATGCTCTTTTAGGTATTTGGCACGTCGTCACAGTGGTATTAAACCCGGGTCTCATTCATGAATGATGTACGAAAACGTGGAGCTGAAAGGTGTTTCGCGCCTTCGAAAATTGTTTAGCACCTAACTATTGAAAGATTTAAAGGTAAAATTTCCTTTTGCCGCAACACGGATATTTTCAGCAATTTGACGTTCATTTTTTACCCCGCAGGTCACTTAGAGGCTACGTTTGTGGAAATAGGAGTGTAAAAAGGTCTAAAGGCTTAGTCACACCGCAGGCGGGACAGGAGGGGGGCTGGGGCAGGGCGGTTGGTAAAAGTTTTCAAATGTCTGGTTAAATGGCCACCACACTGACATATCAGCGCGGGCCCGCTTTCAAATTTTGTGTGACATAGAGTTTCTTATATTGGACACCAGCCCCGCCACCGTCCCACTTCTCTAAAGAACAGGCCGCCTGCGGTGTGCCGAAGCCTTTAATGGCGTTACTTGTCGTGTTTGAAAAGAAGACTTGATTAGGAATTATCAGCATTGATGAGGAGGAAACAGATAAAACGAGTAATAGGAAAACATTCATTCATGATATTTGAAACGAGAGCTGCTATAGAAATTTTGAGACCTCCAGACCTTAACTTACAATGGCAGGACAGGCTGAAATAGAAGCATTAACTGAACATTCAGCTTGTCGTGATTCCACACCAAACTCACCACCAATCATTGTTTCTTACCTAATAACTACAGTGTTGAGTCGCCACGGCAGCGTGTACGTGTGGTTCTTATGCCTTGCACAGAAGGTGTACAGTAGCTCGCCAGCCGCAGCGGCCAGGCCGGCGTCACTCTGTGCGCCGGCACGCGACCACTCGTGAAGGGTGATATTCCACGAGCCACAGGATTTGTCCTGAACGTAAATGTGGCAGTGAGATATAGTCGTCATGGAAGATCCCATATTACGTCATGTTTAAAGTACAGTAGAATAAGGGTACGGAAGGTTTCTGTTTTACAGCATGTTTGTAACAACGACGTAAGAAATTAGTAAAGGTAAACGTTATTTCAGTGTTAAGGCCTCGCATCATGGCTACATGGCACTAAAAAGTGTAACGAAAATTCGTTACGAGAATACTAGCATCTGCATCTACTGATGTCTCCGTTGTACTAAAATCAAACAAGATGTGAAATAGCTTGTACCTATCCCGAACAATTGTCAGGCAGGTAAAAACATGCAAAGTGAACGCTATCACAAACAGAGTGCTACGTCGCAAAACAGAGTTTTATTGAGAAATAAATTGGCGTGCCCCAGCCCGTACACTATCAGCGGCATGCATTACGTAAATTACGTTAACATATTTATGGGCGGGTATTTTTGCAGTGCGGTTTTGCTACGCTGCAATTTGGCAGGTATGTTTAAAGTCAGAATAAACAAATTGGGACAAGAAATATTCTATTGTTATAGAATGCGGTTGTTGTAGGGAAATCTTGTGTTGGCATTGGTACGGTGAAGGGGGTGGAGAGGAACATCTTTAGTGATCCTACCTGTTCAGAGGTGATGTCAATAAAAAGCTGCCGCTCGACGTTCGAGTCCAGCACCCAAGTACATTGCTGATAGAAGAACTCGTTTAAGGTGCCAGTGACAGACACGTTCCTTGACGATATCTCACCTAGAGAACAAAACAACGTAGCAAGCATGTAATTTGGAAAGGCGCGTCAACGAGAAAATTACGTGAGCCATAATGAAATGAAAAGGCTGACACGAGTCGCCACAATTGCAACAGCCGTAATTGGAACTTTACGATTTCGTTCGAGACTTTTCCTGTATCACAGAGGGCGGCGGGAACTAGGTCGCGGTACGTAATTTTCTCGGACACGCCTCGTCTGTATTGCAGAATAACAGTGAAACGTTTTTTAAACGTAATACGGACGAGTTTCCGTATTGAACATTTCGTTGCGAGCGCGACGCTGTGAATGAATGAGTTCTGTGGCTTTGTCGGGATTAGTCCCCGTAATTGAAAGGAAACGAGATCTAAAGGTAGAAGGCTTCTGTAATTATGTGGAGTTTTTTTTTTACTTTCTCGATGGTTTATTAGCTTCTTACCGGAATGTGTAGTGAATGTGCGCTGGCCGCACAAAGAGTCATCATTGAAGCTGTATGCCGCTGCGTACTCGAAGCCGCGACTAGAGTATGTGTAGTGCGCTACAGAGTACTCCAGGCGGACACTGGTCCAACTCCTCACCACAACCGGCAGCCATTGAGCCTATTTGACAACAAACAAACATACACTTCAACACTAATGACAAAGACATGCCTATTTTAACTCCGCTAAATGAGCCAGAAAAAATATATAGGAGAACAAAGGATTATTTTATGACATGAACTTGTAGTATAGAAATATCGGATCGAAAAACAACAACAGCAGTACATATAATCAACGCAAGCAGCAATTAGAGCCTTACGAAACTTTCTCCAAGTTGTTACAGATAAACAAAGGAGCCGTTCACGCACGAGTTACACGACTACGTACACACGCGTGTTCAATCACAATCGGGTTAACATTTTCGCGGTCCCTATGACGCACGAAATAAGCACAGTTAGTAAATGGGTGACAGGTCGATAAATACGTGATTCGGGTACACCGAAGTTTGCGACAAGAGTATACGGTACACACTTCGCATATCTCAAATCTGTTAATGGGAAATGGAGTTTTTTGTAAGTCGCCTTAGGGATACTGTTGAAGACGATCTCGGATGCTCCGCTTGGGCATAATATTAGCTATGTTATGTTATTTGTAATTGCTTTATTGGATACATACAAATATACAGTAAAACCACATCTTTAGTATGTAGGAGGGCGGGGTTAACTCTAATAGGAGATCTATTCTGGCAAAAAATAAACGATTGAGACTGGAGTCCTTGAAATGTAAAGGCAAGTAAGTAAAAAGTCTAAGGTTGGCCTTAAAATAAGATGAATATTAATCATATTCCATATGATACAATGAAATGCATACAAAGTTATACAAAATAAAGGGACTGCAGACTAAGTTGTTCTTATAATCACGACATACGCGTGACATGTCGTTAGTCCGGTCATGTGACCTGAGAGGCACGACATTTCAGCCAGCCATCTGTCCGGAAATCACCCGGGGATCATTCCGGAACGCGCCCTGCTACGGCCAAATTAAGTATGTAGCGCATTAGCATGATAGATGAAGACGTCCCAACACATATTTTTGGTTTCTTTACATACTAGAAGGTTATTGTTTTCCATAACAGTTCACGAGCGTGCTCGCAGCGCGTCGATAGTGAATACTGTCAATTCCCTACACACTAGATCGCATTACCTTATAGATGATTCAGTTTAAGTTGATGTGAATGGTGTCGCACAATGTGCTAGCCGTATTATGTAATTCTGATATTAATCACAAATTTAAATTGACCAATCGTAACACGATAATTCGATACGAGCTGTCTTTGATTGCGACTTCGCCGGCCGACTGCTGATCTGAGTGGTAGATTTTTTTGCGATTAATATCAGAAATACATAACAAGGCTACACTTACAGACTTCAAAAAAGGAGATTGATGAGCTTGTGTCAGTTTTTTTCCTTTTCCGGCCAGCAGAGAAGTAAAAGGGTAAAACAATTCGTTTTTTGGCAGTCTGAACCCGACATATTGTTAACCAAAACGTGACGATTCTTTATAAATGCTATACATGTAACCCCCCATCACACTATTAACAACGTCTCCTAACTTTATTCCAATAAATCCAAGCAAGAATTGCATCTCAGAATTTTGCTCGATTGCGGATAATTCAAACTGCCACTTTCTTCCACCCAAACTTCAGCAGGCAGCTTAAATTAAACTTGGAAACCTGAATAAAAATAAATCATGTAAAATTTATAAATCATGATTGTAAGGAATGATAACAAATGATATAAAATGAATGAATATATATGATAACAAAACATTTTTATTATTTATTTTGCGCCCCAAGAATTTCTATAGTACTAAGTATCGATACTGTTGGTGCTATTGCGTATCGACAAACTACATTGTACCTTCTTTGTCAAGATCTTTTCTAATTAGGTGTTAATTTTTATTTTTACACGAGAAAATAGATAATCTTGTGTTTTCTAACTTCGTACACCATCGAATGCAAGATTTGCTCATCATTTATGCTCCGTAAAGATTTTGAAAAGGGCTTCATTTAAAATTGGGGCTTGAATGAAGCTATTACCCATTATTGAATGAAAATTTACCCGTAAAAAGCGAAATTTACTGGATTATTTTATTCATTGTCAGTGTACCACTGCACCATGGAATTTAAAATATCATGAATCTGTCATCTTTGCACCAACCTAACACAATCTATACCTATATCTTAGTAGTAAGACAACCTTAGCCCCATACTTTATTATTTTAAACTTAGGACTTCAAGCTTTAAAAATATTCGCACTGAGTTTCCGGGTATACCTATACATCTCATATTATGTATTGTTTGTTACTTAGTATAGGATCGATATTTTTTTAAAGGCTCCAATTTAGCCATTGGTTTATTCTCATACATTCTCATACATTCTAAGATTTTCGAATCACGGCTAAAGAAGTTGTCCTTCAAAATGTTAGCCGACGTCGATTTTTTATTTTATTTTATTGCTTATTGCAGTTTCCTCCGTAGTTTGCCGCCGCTACTAAATAGATTATATTTTTTTTATAAAACTGTCATCTTTACATAAACATATATATAACTGTATAATACATATTATCCGTGGCCATCATAAAAAAACAGCAGGGGAAGCGGAGTAGGGAGCGATTAAATACACGTGCCAATAGAATTTAAATAGAATAATTCTGCACTGTCTGGCAACGACTGAGAAAGTTTATTAACTTGATAACCCTTTCATAGTAGAGACTGAATAAGCATCCATTTTACCAGCCAATTTAGTAATCTTTGAATTTTAATTTAATTACCAACCAATTACTTTACAACATCAACAAATTTTGGATACTTTGTAGAAAGTTTGTCGGAAGAATACTAACAGACGAAATGTAAAATCAAACAATTTTCCTTTTGCAAAAGTAATTTATAAGTAATTCAACTGAAAATGATTTATTTTGAGTGGATACACAGTACAAATGGTGTAAATACATAGATATTAATTATATTAAGTTAGATGGTACGTAATACGTCTTTTAGATTATTAACTGTACATAAGTAATTGGGTAGGTACAGATTATTATTTAAATTTCAGTAGTCCCTTTAGTAATATAATGGTGATTTCTCACACAGGTAATTTCTCGAAAAGGGGAGTAAGTAAAATGGGGCTGGATACATTTGGCTAAAAAAGTAAATGTTTCAAAATTATTTACAGATGTAGTGAATAATCCTTTCCTTTCGTATTTTCTCGGAAATGTTCGTTTTTGTCTTACTACTTCACTCGCACTCAGTACCCATCGAGACAACGTAGGGAACGGTCGCATTGCAAGAGGAAGTATCTATATAGAGTAGTTAATACCACAGAAATATTTTTTTGATATTTTTGTTAGATTTTGTGATAAACTTCATGGACTCGTGTATTAATGCAGGCCACCTATATTTATTTTTTTTGACTTTACATTTCACTCTTGTCTGTCATTTTTGTAAATAATAAACATTGATTTTATTCGATCCACATTAACAATTTATAACAAACATGCCGAAAGCACTAAGAAAAGGGAAACGTTTAGATCGGCAAGCCTGCGAAGTTATTTTCAATATTTATTTATATTTCTTAACTGAAAATGATAAATTCAAACATACCAACTATGTTATGTCATAGTATTTTTAATTAATTACAAAAATTTATTGTTATTAAAAAGGTCTGCAAAATCCTACTGTAGTTTTGACTTATAGTTAGACTTTTGGGGTTCCAATCCTTATAGAATCATTAGATCATCCCAACCAGAATTTGGTTTTTATCAGTGCGTTTTATTGAAATAAAACGTCCTCAGTAACTAGTTATATTTTTGTTTACCTAACGAATTCTTTATATGATAGAATCGTGGTGGTTTTAACATCTCAGTGTAATATACGTCAAACGGGAAATTTGACATTTGACATTGATAAATAAAGTATGCGATTTATTTGATACCTACACGTAATTTAATAATACAGTAATTCATAGACACATCGGCACCATTCGGGTGTTATCGTTGTTTCGAGTTTTGCCGATAGGAAAGGATTATTCACTACATCTGTACCTATAATCGATCCATCTAAACGTCGCCAGAAATGTTAATAAATGTCACCTGCTCACAAAGTTCGATATTCCAAAAGTCTCACTCTATTCAGTTGTAGACACTACTAACACAAATATACTACATTTCACAAAGAGCTGGTAAAAAATCTGCTAAGAAATAACTTTATTTCACAAAGTTGTACTTTCGACGAAAATTTGAACACAGATAAGGGAAAATGAGACCATTAGTTAAACATTTCGTTTGGAGATGAGGGATGAAGTGAATGAAAGACCGATTTCATTTAGAGACGGGGGATGAACTGAATGAAAGAACGAATATGAAATAAGCGGAAACGAAGGGTTGGTAACTAAATATCAAAAAAATAACTATGCTAACAACATGCATTATGTAGAAAAAACCTGTAGGGTGCATAGTTTTCGAGAAGCAACATATAAAAATATATATGGAGAAAAAGAGGACGTACACATAGGCATACATTAACTGCAGGGCACTGTACATCATTGTGAAGGTATTAAATGGAACCTTTTTTAATACAACGACATTTTCTAAATTTGTCCGTTCCGAGATATACCTTTACCCACAGATAAATTACAGTTTTTAATTATTTTATCACTCTTTCATACACGTTCGTATTTTGGTCACATAAATACTAAAGTTCTTAAATGTTTTAACATAATCGGTTTAGAATTTTGACGTTTTATATTATTTTACACACCTAGGACAGACACACAAGTGATCCTTCAATGATTCCGTTTTTCCTTTTTTAATTACGAAACCATGAAAACGACCATATTCACATTGAAAAGTTACGAAAAACTTATTTAGAAACTAGGAACTACTGGTTGAACGTTTTGAGATTAGAAAAAGATATGGAAGATTTTATGTATAGGATTTTTAATCGTTTCCCCTGAATTTAATTGTGATAAAGTATGTAATCGATAGCTGGTATTCATTTTTTAACAAATTTATTTTCTTTTTGCGAGGAAATGCGTAGTTTTTTTATGATAGGCATGCAATTGCTCTGAAATAAATGTGATTTTTCACAAAAATTGTCGTAATGAAACGTCAAAAATACCGGACACGTATTCATGTAAAATAGTGATAAAATAATTATTTATTTTATCATTATTTTACATGTATACAAAACGCATCGTATTTATTTAAAGTCTGTCTCACAATTCGAACCATGGATTAAGATTATTATGTTTTCACTAATTGGATATATATGGAAGGGGAAGCTACCGTCACGTCAAACCGTTACCGGGCACATTACATTAAATTAAAGTCATAATAAAGAACGTTAATTAGACAGAAAAAAAAAAAAAAAACATTTAATCAAACAGTTTTATATTTATTTACAATATTCCTAACGTCAAAAACGCCATTTTTATGTTTTTTTATAATATTTTATATAAAATATATCGTCCACCTGAATAGGCCAATGTCTTCAAACTTTACAGCCAATTCTTATTTATTTATTTATTCGTTTCTTAGTTTCGTGAATATTTCCTTTTTACCCAATGGCGGCAAAGCCCAAAAGAAGGTTTATTATCTTCTTTCGTAGTCAAAAAAAAATCTGAGCTCGAGTTTTACTTCAATGACGTTTACTGTGTGCTGTACGAGTTTTTTCTATTGATTGATTCCACTGATTATTTATACAGGGTATCCCGAAACTCAACGTCAAGCGGGCACCAGGTGAAAGCTCAGCCTATATAGGGTCCGGTAAAATAAAAATTAAATCTATGTCACTCTGTAAAAAAATACTGGCTTTTAAAAAAAAAAAAACAAGAATCGACTTCCCATATCACATATTTAGTTCTTTACCAACATGATCCTAAATAACCATATTACTGACAGCAGTCACAAATTAGGCAAAGTATTTCGTTAGATTCAAAACAAAATACGTAGTTTGGTTGTGTCGTTTGACTCATCATAACGAAAAAAAAACATGCATGTGTCGTCAAAACTGCTTTTCGTCATTACCCATTTTTTGCCAAAGGTGCGTTTCGTCAAAGGTTCGATTTGCCTAAGTTATGTATGGTCAAGATTTTCGTCGACTTTTGGTCAAAGAAAGTGATTTGCCATGCCTGCGTTTCGTCTTATTGTAGACAGATTTAAGTATAAAATCTCTTTACAGACATAAGTGAGACATTTTGGCAGATCGAGTATAAAACCATGTTACTGACATAAGTGGCTGGCCACTTCATCATATCTTCCACTTACATTTCTATTATCTTTCAGATTGACGTTTATACTTGATAATGAATACGACTGTCATTATCACGGAATTAGCCTTATTTCTGTGGTTATTTTATTATGGAGCTATGAAGTATAATTTAATTTCGGTAACATGGCTTCCACCAGCAAGCCGATTGAACTGGAGTTTCTTAAAAATATAATACATAATAATAAATAATAAAAACCTATTATTGTAAGAGATAGATATATGTAGATAACTTTAATATAGAATATGAAAACGGGAAGTCAATTAAGAGATGTGTAAAACTTGGTCAGTGTAATGACACTGACCAAGTTCGCTCATATTGTGTAGGAATTTTGTGCATTGTGCATATTGAGTGACAAGAAACACAGTTGCAACCCTGATTTTGACGAAAAGCTATTTTGACTGCGCGCACCTTTGGCAAAAATGTTATTTAGACGAAAAACAGTTTTGACTAATAGGTATTTGACAAAACGCAACTTTGACGAAAATTATGTTATGACGAAAAGTAGTTGAGACGATAAAACTCGTTCAGTAAGAATTTTGAAAAGGTACTTACTTGCTACATTCTCACCAAAAACTGTTAAAAATATTATCAAAACAAGTTTGACACCATAACAGCAACACTTAACAATTAACAAATAAGACGACCTCTGTGGCGCAGCGGTTGTGGCTCTGCCGAGAGGTCCCGGGTTCGAACCCCGGTTGGGGGCAAAGAAAAAAAACTCCCAGGTCTTGGATGTTTATATGTATGTGAGGTCGCTAGTTCCTACGATACAGGGTTTCCTAGTGTGGAGCCACAATAAATGTATGTGCCTGCATTTAAATGTTTTTTTTTTATGTTTATTTAGGTATACTTACCTAAATTAACATAAAAAAAAAACATTTTAATGCAGGCAGTAAGAATGAAAAAAATTTTTTTTTTCCATTCTTGAATCTAGTCAGATTAAAGTAAAACAAAAAGCGTTAAGTAAATTAGTTATGTAATAATACAAGTTCGTTTTACATCACATGAGTAAATGTTCAATTTGTTTGCCTCCAGCACGAATGTAGCTCGCTGCGTTGATGTCCTCTGCAGCTTTTACCACATCCTGCATAGGCTTGGCTTTTCCCTGGTGCCCGCTTGACGTTGAGTTTCATCATGTGCCCGCTTGACGTTGAATTTCTATTTTTTGACTCAAGAACCATCAATATTCCTTTTAGATCCCACGAAGAAATACCACGTTATAGGTGAAAAATATTGTGATGGTTTTTGATTATGAGGAAAATCAATAAACGCGAGTCATTAATAAACGTTTATATTATGATAATTTCACTACAATAATTATTTTTATTATCACGCACATTAATCATCTAATAATTGGGTGCCCTATCCACCATCAACCAGAAAATCTCCTTTAAAGCCCACATCTCCAACACAGCCAAAAGAGTAAGGAAACTTTAAAAAAAGAAAAGGAGGCCTGCTAGCCTGTCCTTAGGCTGGTCTATGTGGCTCTGTGAGGCTCAATACTGAGCTAGAGCTACTGCATCACATTCTGGCGTGACTGCTGTGCTGAAACCAGAGAGAGCGCAGCGATCGATTATACATGTCATGCTTAAAAAAACATATTTCCCGACTGCTGCTGTGTTTGCTGAAGCGATCCTATTCAGTGAACGATAAATCTACATTTTAAGAATCGCTACTCATATTCACAATGAGACAATCCACAGTGTCAACTATGAAGATTTGTTGAATAAAGGAATCTTCCGAGTGTCGCAATCTGCAGTCAAAACATAATTGGCCCATTGTTTCCCCAGTGTGAGGGCCGCCGGTAATCTTACTATCTTTGTGATTCTTGGTAACTACGTTACTATAATATGTGAATCTGTAAATTATTTTTCATTAAATAAATCATTATCTTATCTTATCTGACTGTTCCCCGAGAATTAATCCTGGAAACAAATCATTGTAATTTTTTTTAAGGGGGGTATCAGGTTTCATACATTTTTGACCCACTCTCGAATTTAAATGCCCGCCATTATGTATCAGTCACATAAACTACTATATTCATTAATATTGACATATGTCACTGTATTACAAAGGATATTTTTCACAAATGTCACTATTTTGTCAGGTGTCACTGTTTTTGACAGATGCTATTAAACCCAGATACGAGCTCGCAATTAAGTCACTTATTGAGTGGTGGTGTGGTTGTGGTGATTGCTTTCCAGGATTATTCTATGGGGAGGCATGTTATTGTTATTGATTTATGTGCGTTAACGTATTTAGATGTAAATAAACTACAAACAATTTAAAATAATGCTATATTTTTAAATTTTAACGACTTTTCTACAATAATTGGGAAAAAATCACATACCCCTGATTTAAAATTAGAATCAAAATATATTGCTAGGCAAAACTGGACTATTCTTTTTTTATCCCGTAGCTTATTTAAAAGCAATTCCAACGATATAACTTTCTTAGAGAGCTCCCACAGAAAAAAAAGAGATATCGTCATTTTAATGAAACGGGACGTTAGCGCGCGGAGTTCGCGTGCGACCCCGTGACAGAAGCGGCCATTTTGCATTTTTGGGTTTGACATATCAGAGGATATGTACATTTCTCTAATCTCAGAATATTCCAACTCCTGTAAGGATAAGTCGAATTACTCACATACAAGGTCGTTTCGCTCGGCGATCAAATAAAACAGGCAATAAAGTAGTGTGTAGGCAAGCAGTAAATAAGGTTATTCTAATGAGGAATTCCTTTAATCTGGAAACCCTTTTAGCAGCCGCTCAGCTCTTTATGGCTGTTACATACTTAATAGACCCTCCGACTTAATTATATGGATCGGACCGCAGCACGCAGCCTCAGGGATGCTCGGGGTGTGGGCTCAGAAGGGTTTACCCGCCACCGTATGGCCATGTTTGCATAAGCCCCATGTAACACGATTAATTTATTTGTTACTGTGATCTCAAAGGCCAGGGGCGCATGATTATCTCATTATATCCTCGTACTTTCATGCTCTGAACTTTCAGGAATCACCAAAACATTAATCAAACAGAAACATCTCAATTAACGGCAACGAAGACCAATGATTTTATTTATAAATTTAGAAAATATATACTGGTTTTCCGGTCAATTAGTTTTTCATGTCGCCAGTAATGTAAATAACTTCTCAAATATTGATTGACCTTCCAAGCAAATTGTTTGAAAACTTAACGAGCCAATTTTCTGAATTGATTTAACCGGCCGTTCAAACAGAAGAGCTGGGTTGTGCCCAATTACATTATTTTATCAACTGCGAGCGAGTAAGTCACAAATAAATGGACTTGAGGAAACTTCGCACACTTCAAAGATAAAGGGACATCGTCAAAGCAAAGACGTGTAATAAATGTAGAGCACAAAACAACTACTCACGAAGTATGGTGGAATTCCGTAGTCATAAAACAACGAAACTTTCACGAAGTCGGCGGTCTCGTAAGTCGTCAGCACTTTGTCTTTCAAGGAGTGCTAATTCTTGTTTCACGCCACGAGTGCTGCCGAGTCACACACCGGAGGGGGTGATTCTCGCGCATTCGATAGTTATTTTGCATGGGAATCGCGCGATATCGTGCGAGATATTATGCGAGTATAGGGGCAATTCTCAAAATGGCGACATTGTATCAAAGCCGATATTTTTCGGAAAATATCGATATATTATGTTTTATCTTTTATCATACAGTCACCATCGATAAATTATCGAAAAATTTCGTTCGACACGTATCGACTACTTCGGGCAGTCAACATTGAAATATATCGAGTAAATATCCTAAATATAAATAACTTTGAGGACATGAAAAAAGTTTTAGTAAAAAAAAATGCTTCTGAGTATAGTATAATTTTTTTCTAACCCCATGGACGAATACCAAAAGAAAAGAATGGATAAATATCAAAGTCAACACAGACTCACGGTAACATTCTGATAAAACGATTTATTTTATTGTAAAAGAGCGAGATGTTATGCATTTAATTACTGTGCTCAACATGGTGTTCAATATATATAACATGAATTATTTGTTTCACTTTACATCTTTAAATTTATTTATTTCTTAAAAAACGTTACAAGGAAAACCGTCGAGAAATTTTAAATCAATTGAGAAAATGGAAGATTTGGTTCCATAGACACGGACTGAAGTGGTGTTGTTCTGTGGACTCTAGACCGAATACGATATTTTGTACAACATCGATAGCGTTATCGCTGGTCACTGAGAACGTTTTTTGTTTTTTATTCAATATTTATTTTCGATAAATATGTCATGATTTGTCATCGATTTAGCCGCCTATTCCATCCTTTCATACCAGTCGTTTTTTTTTTCCAAACTTTCAGACTGATTCCCATGATCTTACTTTTGTTTCCAAACTGTTAGACCGACTGCCATGATCTAATTGTTGGACATTTTTTTTTGCAAATTGTAAAAACGAGACTGACTTCGTGTATCGAACTGTTTGGATAATTTCCTTCCAAATTGTTAGATTTACTCGGAGGATCAAACTGTTTGGATCATTACGTTCCAAATTGTTAGACTATAACTTGATAGCATCTCTATTCTACATGATAGCTTTACCCAGCAACACAGAAAAATAAAAAATATGGAAAGCTAATTAGCTTATTACACATAACATAACAACATAACATAGCTTCGCGCCTTTCCATATAAAAATACCAGCAATGCAACCGCAATGTAACTCTGGATGTAATTTAGAACACATTTATGAATGCAGAACGTAAAATAGAAAAGAAAGAATAGTTTTGAGAAAGTATTATAAAATGGAACCACAGAGAGTATCCCGAGAGATTAATATGTTGGCATCTATAAAGGACATTATTAAGAAATATTTAGTTTAAGTTCAATGTTTCAACAGATTATTTATAAATAATGAACTTCAGAGGTACCATCATCTTCTGTTAACATCATTTGCACATTTTGAATTAGCTGATCTCTTAGAATACTCTCACTCGTTTTATTTTTGAAAGGAGGGATATTATTTTCCACTTGATTTCTCAAAACGCAGAATATAATGCCGCATCATCTGTAAATACTTTTAATATTTGTAGTAGTGGCCTTCTTCCTTCTGCATTAATAAATAATAATAGTATATTTTTTACATGCCATCCCTATATAAAATTATTTGTGCGGTGGTCTTCGCCAAAAACACACCAAGAACTTATAACTTATTTTTTTTTCATATACGATACCAAGCCACCCTTGTTTTTTCATTTATGTCTGCAAATTATATTGGTATACTTCAATCCCAATTCAATTTTGCCCCTGGGAAGTAACGGTAAAATTGCACACAAGGCAATAATCCCTCGGGCTATGGAGTTTTTCGTAAGCTTTAGTTCTTTACCATTTCTCCAAATACTTTTTCTAAAATAAATCATGCAGCTAGCTAAAAAGCTAATTATATTTTACTGAAAAAAATACGTCAAATCTAACTAGTGACAAATATATTATGCTTCGTAATAACATTAATAGTGATTATTTTTAATTGTTCTTCCAAAGAGGATTAATATTAAAAGGTGAAATAACACTTTAGTTATCATGTGTCACGTGTGTGTGTGTTACCAAGCTAGGGTCCGACACTTCTATGAAGTTTTATAGCAAAACCATAACAAATTATACTATTTATCTTTGTATTAATTTTCATTTCTCTGTGTAGCTGGGTATAGTTATTATGAAGAATAGAGAAGCTACGACGTTCTAGTCTAACAATTTGAAAGAAAATAATGCAAACAGTTCGATGATCAGGCTACTCGTATGACAGTAAGAAATAAAGGGATTTTGCGTTATTATCGAATTGAGAATGACATGGATTTATGCAACTTAGTCTGGATCTGAGAGAACACAACAATGCCAACTATTCCTTCAATAACAAACAAATAAAAACATAGCGTCACGCCTTTTCCCATACGGGCTAGCAGAGGCATAGTGTGCCCACGCCGCCAGTTATTCAATACCCTAGTAGTGATCATGGAACAAGCTTCTATTTCCATCAATATCATGTTTCCGCACATTACGTGGTCCAACCCTCCTTCCCAATGTCCTCCTCTTCAGTTATAGCAACCCAAGCTTACCTGGAAGTCTCCACACAAGCAGGACAGATGCGTCCCGTCTCCCGCCACCATGGCTATGTGGTCGTGGAACAGCAGCGGCGTGTTGGACCGGCATTCACAGCCCGCGTCTCCGCAGGCCGTCCGACAGCCCGCCGCGTTCTGCGTGCCTGTGGGCTCGGCACTCCACATGCGGTCGAGGCGTTGGATCTGTGAGAGGGTTCTATATTGACTGGAGTTGTAGGAGCAAATTTTGTATATTTTTTTATAGGATTTATTAAACTGCACATCAAAAATACTGATTTACACAGCAAATATCGGGGCAAAATGCTGCGGTAGCTTAGGTGAAGGGTAAAGGGGGTGAGAGAAGCGAAGCTCCCTATATCCTTCGTGTTAGATTGAACATGTAAGAGCAACAAAAAATACTTAAAACATAAACTTAAGTACACATAAAATATTTGAAATCATAAAAAGTGTTTTTGTTGATCCTTTTTTGCTGTGCAAATCAGTATTTTTGATGTGCGATTAAATACTAGCCTTTTTTATTTACTATAAAATGATGAATAATATAACATCTTATATATAACATATTCAATTAAATTAAATTAAATTAAATTAAATAATAAAAAAAAATAACAAACCTATAGTCTAAGTAGTTATAGTTTCTTTAAGAACGCTGTGTTTACTTTTAAGTAATATATGTGTCTAGCATTATCCCTACATTAAGAACTGTCGAGTTTGTATACACTTGATGCATATATTGTTAGTAGACCTAATAAAAAAAAAAATATATATATATATGTCTACGGAAACCATTTGGGTTTGTGTGTGGATCCTAGTTTACGCTATCATCCATAAATATTCTTACATTTAATAGTTTATTATTATTATTACACTACACAAATCATGTAATTTTTATCTGGTCGGTAAGTTATTTGCATGTTTACACAACTATTGGTGTGGGATTAGGTTAGGGCAATGAAGTAGGCGCGCGTCCGAGTACCATATAAATTGTTTGCGAGTATAGTGGTAGATTACCCCGTAGGCAAGTGCCACACGGCGCGATCTATTATATACTGTAAGGAATAGTTGAAAAAATACTCTTTGAGAAGGTTAAAGTGTAGTTTGGTGTGAAAAGGGAGTTTATTGCAGTATGTGAATTGTTTACATTCATTTCCGGAGCATTCCGGAACAAGCCGGTGACAGCTGATCAAGTGGAATATGAGGCGATCGCCAATGTTCGGTCGAACGCGAACCCGTGCAGGCGCACAGTGGGACCGCTTTCGAAACTGCGGACTTACGTTTTTTGTCACATATCATTATTTAATTTATGATAATTGATAGTCCTAATTAAGGCAATCATATGCTCTCAGAGCACTTTTTGTTTGTAAATGTTATAATTTACGAGAAAAAATTATTTTATAAAAATAATGGATGGAGCGATATCTTATTTGCTCAATAATTACCAAGTCTTAAAAGTAATCAAGCTGGTTATTTGTTGGCTTAACCTCTCAAATATCGTGGGTAGTTGGGACTGGTCACGATTTTGAACCTTATGCCATGGTAATAAAATGTAAAACCTATATCGGAAAAGTGGCGGTAGCTAACGCCGGTGGTCTTTAAGAGGTTAATCTACGGGTGTTTGTGTACAACACCAAATAAATGACATGTCCCCGGACTTCCCGCTTCTCCGGACAAACGAAACTGAACATAGGTATTTTTGGGGATATAACCCACTATACTGATAGAGTTGAATTTATTACGCAATAAGCTCATCTGACAGATTTCCCTTTAGATAAGGCGAATTAATGTTTATTAATTCGGTATTTTGGGCATTCCGAGCTATACCAACCTCATGGCACCACTAACTCAGGTTATCATAGTCAAACAGTAGGCCTTGAAGTGCTATATCTATGTTGCTATTGGCGATTATAAGACATGTGTCGTCCGCAAATTGGTAAGGGGTGCTGAAGGTACATTTACCATATCATCGACGTATGTTATGAAGTGAAGGGGCCCTAGGACAGATCCTTGGGCAGATCCTGGGATACTGGGGTGGTACGACTAGTACTTTCGCCGACTATAACACAGTACTGTCTATCTCTTAGGTTGTCAGCGCACCAGGCCTGTGAAGGGCCTCTGACGCCACAGTTAACAAGTTTATTCGTGAGCAGATTATGATCTAGTGTATCAAATGCACGCGAAAAATCAATGAAAAGAGCTAGAACCCGTATCTTATCATTAAGCGGGCTATTTACGTGATCTGTAAATTTAGTAAGTAATGTTGTTGTCCTGTTTTTTGGTTGGAAACCAAATTGGTGAGTATTTGTTATATTATTAGTTTGGTAAAAAGTATGTCACTGTATGTATCTGCTCACCAACAAACCTCTCAACTATTTTGTCGACTGACGACGGACGGTAATCTGCAACGTTTTCCCGTTTACCTTTTAAAAATATTGGTCTAACGCAATCTATTTTGAGATCAATTGGATATTTACCCGCGTATATGTTGGTATTTATAAGATGCGCAATAGAAAACGAAATTTTATCACCAATTCAGACCGCGAATAAGTTTGTGGATTATTCCTGCAGTGGATTTTTGGAACCGCATAACATACGATTACTTTTTTGCTGAATCTATTTTTGTCGAGAAGGGTACGTTTACATTGCAGGAGGATATTTTTTACGGATTATTCAAACGCAACAGCGAATCGATTTGCTATATCAGTATTTGTTAGGTTTTTTGGTCCAAAAGCATCCGTTATCGCATCGTCAATATTTTTAGATATTCTACAGCATATCAAATTAACTATCATCCATAAATTCTTAGGGATGCCATAATTATCTTTAATTATATTTTGGTAGTGTAACTTTCTGTAGTATTCAAATAATTTGTTAGTTTTGTTTGGTGTCTTGTTATACTGTAGTCTAAGATAATGGTTTGTGGTTTTTCCTCCAGAGTCCAAAGAGAATATCTCTCTTTTTTCGCTGAGAATTAAAATATTTTTGTTTATCCAGGTTTCTCGATTTCTAATAAGTTCACATTTTTTCTTAGGTTTTGTGGACGACTACAGTCGTCTGTTGTGGCTTTACAAAGCCACTTGGAAATATTTCTTGGTGTATTGGAAAATCTCATCAGCTATGTGCAAATTATAAGTTTGGGTCCAATCAATATCGCTTTAGTAACTCATCACAATTTACCGACTGAATAACTTTCGCCTTTGCAGCAGCCTGTACATAAGTCATGCCGGGCGGCGCGGCGGTGGGCCAGTGAAGCCTATTATGACGCGATGATCAGCCAGTCAGCACCAAATGCCAGCGTGTGAGCATCCAACGTGTGGCAGCGAATAATTATATGGTCAATGCAAGATTTCCCTATGCGCTTTTCAATTCGGCCGAAGTCAATAATGCCACACGTTAGACCACACGCAGACAGCATGTCTAAAAAATATTTTCTGAGTGAATTGTGTAGCTTAAAATCGATGTTGATGTCACCCAGTAAGATCTGAATATTTATCTGAAGACTCTGAATATTTGGAAAGTAACCGGTTAAGTTCACTATTAAAAATATTTTGTTGGTTTGTGGTGGGCTATAGATTGCATAGACTGTTATCAACACGTTTGTGGGAGATTGCACGAGGCTGGTGATATTTTCGAATGTATATGTTATGTTGACGACCTCTGTAGCTTAGCGGTTGTGGCTCTGCCTGCCATGCGAGAGATCCCGGGTTCGGTCCCCGGCTGGGGGTAAAAAAAAGAAAGAAAAAAAACCCAGGTCTTGGATGTTTATATGTGTGTGACGTCGCTGTTTCTGGTTTGAACGATACAGGATATCCTAGTGTGGGGCCAGAAGCAATGTATGTGCCGTTTTATATTAGACCAGATATTATTCCTGTCTTTTCTAATAGCTTTATGAAAATTAATGCACTACATCGTTTGCATGGTATGTCTTTTTGGGTACCCAATCTTTCAGCTTAAGGGCCATGCAGAGTTCCATGCTAGGCATCAGACTTCAGGATCATATTGGCAATACAGATATAAGACGTCGCACTTACAAAGTCGCAGATGCCAAAAGGAAACGTCAGTCAATTGTATGTATGAATTTATGTTGTTTTTTTTGCTATATATTTGATGTCGGCAAGCGAATCGCGAGACTGGCGTGGGCGTGTGCAGGACTTTGGCAAGGAGAGATGACGGAAGGTGGACCAAAGCAGTTACAGAGTGGTATTCCCAGAACCGCACCACGACCAGTGGGCAGACCATCAGCCATATGGATGAACGGCATCATTGCCATAGCTGGTAGGAGTGGATGCGGTAGGCTCAGGACCGGAGTGGATGGCGTGGGACAGGAGGTGCCTATATCCGCAGTGGGTAAATATGGGCTGACTGATTGATCTTTTAACGACCATTGGGTATAACATGCCGTGCAAACGTGGCTTTTGACATATCCATGTCACGCCACGTCACTTAAGTCTTGCTTACCTAAAGAAAATTTTCGTACCTGTTACTCGTAATTGAAGCAAGACAATGACCAAGAGAAAGGACTTTCTTGAAGAAATTCACCTCAATAGTAACGCTCTGGTTTATAGCCGGTATGAAGCGATGCGAACACTGCAACCGCTCCTCGATGTTCCAAAAGATGTGATGATGTGACGGAGCCGATACGCCGCCGTGTGACGGCGAGGCCAGGCCATAGTGAGTCGCGGCGCACGGGGCTTCTGGTGATGCCGTACCCTCGTGGAGCTCTGTGAACAAAGCAAAGAGCGTCACGGCAATTTCCGTATGGTGTGGCAGAGGCACATTTGCGCCCACATGTGACTAATTATTCAATAGTCCACGGACAAGATACTAGCCCATCTCCGCTCATCCTTATCGACTGGCCGCTCCCTTTAAAATATGTGGAAAAGTAAAAAGTAAATCGCTCCACTCAAATCGCTTTATTAAAAATAAATGTTCAGAAAGTCACAATTAACAACCCCTTTAAAGACTACAAACATCTTTCTGTTACACCCTATATAGAAAAGGGAAAGAAAGAAAGACTCACCATCATGAAATGCAAAAGCACCATCGACAAACTCCTCTTCATCCATGATCTGTGTCGCCGCCCGTCGTACCAAGATGGTCAAGTTAGCACTTTTGGAAGTGACTGCCTGCCTGGTAAGAAACCTTCCAGATGGGTCACGTGCCTCCCGAACTAATGGTCCACAGACTCTAAGCAGAGCGCGGTCCCCTCTTTCCGACCTCTCTCCTCTGCCTCCGAATTCGTGTAGTCCTTCTAGGACCTCAATATGAGACCGACAGCTTTGTAACCTGGGTGAAGTAGTAGTAAAAAACATGTAAGAAGACAAAATTTAGCCCGAACTTTTGATCGAAGCATATGGAAAAAAGTGCCCTAACCAAGAACAAGTAAGAACCAAAACATGGGGTAAATAGAGATTCAGGTGTGAAGAGAAATTAAAAAAAGTGAAATTAGCATTCCGCTCACCTTAGATTATAATTAAACAACGAAACGTGCACGACATCAGTCGGCGCACCCAGCAGGTGTATCACGCACTGGGCGCGCCAGTTCCCGGACCGGGTGTCAAAGTGGCCGGACCTCACGCCGCCCGGACCGAACCCTCGTATCCTGGCTCCGCACCCTACCCGGCCGTTGCCGCCGGTCGAGATCTCATTGGACACCGCGTCGGTGTCAATTGGTGGAATGCTGTCAGCTGTTGGAGAAAAATGGTAGAGACTGATAAGGTTCATGAACTCCTTCAAGTGGAGCAAAGCCTAAAGTCACGATGGAGGCGATGCGACGATATCTTCAAAACTTTGACGAAGACTATGCTCACGCTCGGCAATGGGGCAATAACTTACAAATGTTGTGTTATCAATACATAGGAGTGACAAGCAAAATAATATAGTTTTGAAACTTGTGTCAGATGATACCTTTGAGTGTGGTGTTAAAATCGCACTACTCTCAAATCCCTATATATCTTCAATAGCCTATATCTATTTTACCTATTCTTTCCAAAGTCCTTGAATCCATTGTCCACTTTCAACTCACTCCTAACTTTCATCAAACAAACATCTCGATCCTTTCCAATCTTGGTTCAGACTAGGGCTTAGTACTACCACAGCTCTCCTAAAAGTCAGCGATGACATACTACTAGCCAGGGTTGGTATGTTGGGATGAGAGGTTGGTTATTTAAACAATCTCGTCGCTTTATTGTGCTCGCTGAATGTCTCCTCGCTGCTGGCTGGTTAGACTCATGCCTAAGAGGTTGTCAGCAACGCATTAAATCTGAAGTAACCAAAACTCAATGGTGTGATCTTTCCTCAGGAGTGCCTCAAGGAGGTAATCGTTCTCCTCTCCTTTTTTTAGTCTTTATCAACTCCATCTCCGAAGTCCTCTCTTATTCGTATCAGCTGTACGCAGATGATATACAAATTTATCGCTACTTTTCCCCTGCGATGTTGTTTCATCCGTAGAGGCACTGAATGCTGATCTCGAGAATGTGAAAGACTGGGCCTCATCATGTGGGCTGTTGGTAAACCCGACCAAATCACAAGCCATGATTATAGGAACCAGGCACACGCTTTCCTTGTTACAAAAACCCATTGTTCCTCTGTCATATAATGGCATCACAATAGAGTACACAGAAAAGGCGAAAAACCTTGGGGTTATTTTTGACAACCAGCTGTCTTGGTCTTCACATGTAAGCGTCTGCAGTACTTCTTGCCGTGGCAGACCAAAATCACCCATGCTCAGTCCGTTCTCCTGCCGCTAACCGACTACGCCGATGTCTGTTGGGTGAGCGCCAACGAAGATCTACTGAACAAACTCGAACGACTTCAGAATCTCGGGATTCGGTTTATCTTCGGCCTGTGCGAATTAGACCATGTTTCTCAATATCGCAAAGAGTTGTGTTGGCTTCCAATTCGTATATATTTCTAATCATTTCGATATATTGAAAAATCCGCGCTACCCCAGCTATCTTTTGAGACCGCTTTGAGTATCTCTTTTCAGGAGATCGGCACCGGAGATCTCACACGGTTTCACTCTTAGCCACTCCAAGGCATAACACCTCCGCATATGAGCACTCCTTCACGTAGCAGGCGGTCCGACTGTGGAACGCACTTCCTTGTACTATAAGAAACAGTCCCACTCTTTTCTTGTTCAAAAACCGGGTAAAAGAGCACTTTGTCCCTCTTTCGTGATAGTTGTAGTAAGTATAGTATTATTATTATATTATTTTATAGATTTAATTTATGTATTTTACTAATGACATATTGTGCACTGCCTACCCTTTCTTAATATTTTTTTCTATCAAGCCCTGACATGTTTTCTCTTAATGTATCTTTTTAAATTACTGTGTTCCATAAATCATTATGAAAGGTGCCCATGGCACCCTCATACTAAGCGTTCGTCATTACGTTCATCCGTCCGTTCTTCCGTCTGTCTACCGTAGTAGGTAGACAGTTTTTTTCTTGTTATTTCCGGTTTTTTAATCAATTATTAACTAGACGCGTTTAAAAAAAATAAGGGGTTCCGCATATAAGAGCTGTGCTTTTCTTTGGGTCTTTGTTGTACGCGTTTTTTCGTGATGTTACTATAAATTTAAGGTATTCGTACTTTTTCTTCACTTGTGCTATATGACCTTGCTCGTGCCAAATTTAGGACCATTGGGGTACCTTATGGGATATATTTTGATTCCCTAAATAGTGTCGAAATAAGCGGCAATATTGCGTTGACTTAGAAGTTTATTTTTTTCACACTGCATACACGAATAATTATAATCAATTTCTACTTGATGCCTTCACGTGCTCCTGAGAATAACGGTCTACGAGAGATAAAAGAAAAATGGACGGAAAACGAAGTGAACCTAAAAGGGTACTTTTTTTTTCGCTTTGTGATGCGGAACCCTAAAAATGCCAAAAAAACACGTCCCTTGTATGGGACCCCCTTTTATGTAACGGCCAAAACATATTGAAATTGACTTTGCGACGCTTGTGCGCTAAAACTATTGACTTCACAAAAAGAGGTTGACATAACAATTACAGGTTGTCCTGTTTATGTTTGTACTTTAATCGTATCTATTATAGATTTCCCAAAAAAAAAAACCTGTTGACGGGGACACATTTAACGGATAGGGGTGCGATTTTAACACCACATCCAAAGGTATCACGTGACCTAAGTTTCAAAACTTAATAATTTGATTTGTCTGAAAACATAGAATGACACGGCTATATAAAATGGGAACCACAGCAGAGAGGGAGAACTATACACTATACTCACCATTTTGATTGAGATGAGTAAGAGCGGCTAAGGGCGCTGAAGCGACCACAGTCGGCGGCAGACCTGTGACTTCCAGCTGCTCTATAAACTCTACCCTGGCGATGAAGCCATTGTAGTCATACGGCGGGACGAGAGGTCCGGAGCTGGGAAATATACATAGCAATGTGTTTTTTCGTACAACACTCATCTGCGTCGTAGGTGCGAATGAATAGAAGATGTCTACCACTTGCGATGGTGTAATATGGAACAAAGAATGGGACAGCAAATCACCGCAGTCTTCTTTATGAATAATTGACTTGTTTTTACAAGCTTTTATTTAGTTTCACCTGTTTATTACAAGCTTTTATTTAGTTTCACCTGTCCCGTTGTCTGTCTGTCTGTCTGTAATCAAATCATGCAAGTAAAATTTGATCTACTTCCCGGTTTCCGATTGAGCTGAAATTTTGCATGCATCTATAAATCGGATGACAATGCAATATTATTATGACATAGAGCTGATCTGATGATGGAGCTGGAAGGTGGCCATAGGAACTCCGTCATTAAACGACGCAACCTCATCGAGTTTGAGTTCGTTTGATTTGTCTTGACGAGTACTTTGACACTAAATGGTAACCAAGGTCTGATGATGGAGCTGGAAGGTGGCCCATAGGAACTCCATAATTAAACGACGCAAACCCATCGAGTTTGGGCTCGTTTAATTTGTCTTGACAAGTACTTTGACACTAGATGGTAACCAGGGTCTGATAATGGAACAGGAAGGTGGCCCATAGGAACTCCATAATTAAACGAAGCAACCCCATCGAGTTTGACTAGTTTAATTTGTTTTGACGAGTACTTTGATACTAGATGTCCGACCCCAAAGCGGAGTTAAGTCTTTAGCAGGTCTTCAAATCGAAGAACTTGACTGCTCGAAGTTGACTTCGAAGAAACCTTGTAATGTTGATGCATGAAAAGAAATGGATAGAATGAGAAATGTTACAAATAAATAAATGGTGATTACATAACTAATTTAAACATTATTTTACCTTAATACAAATATGTAAGAAAAAAAATACATATATAAATAAAATACATAAACTTTAAGCGCTCAAAGCAGCACATATTATGTGAACGTACTACGGACTACATCACGGAAACACGCTACTACGTGCTACGAACTACGTCATAGTAAATAATAAAAATAAAAAGTTAAAAATAAAAATAAAGAAAAAAAAAACTTTAAAAACAAGCTTTTATTAAAAATTAACTAAAAAGTTTAAAATAAATTTACTCCAATAACAAATATATCTCTTTGTAAGTTCATTGTAACCTTTAACGATAATTAAGCTTCTTCGTCTATGACAAAATAATTACATACCGTACATATTATATATTTTTAACATTAAAACCTTTTTTTAATTGTGAAATCTTCCCGTTTTTATCACAGTCCCAATTTCATAAATAAAAGCGTATTACATTCTGATGGTATGATTAAGAACATTTAGCACCTTCTTTTCCTCTCGCTATCACAATCTTCTTTATGAATAATTGACTTGTTTTTTTTATTACGTATATTCATTAAGTCTTAATGCCTAATTAGATTGTTTAAATAAAATATTCTCTGTATTCTGTATAAAATAAAATAATCATGCTTTTTATGTGCCATTTATTTGTTTCTCTTTCCTGTAAATGTGTTTTTTCTTTTTCTTTATTACATGCTTTGCAACTGGAAATAAAGTTAGTTATCTATTTATCTAACGTGTAACGTCTTTAATGCAAGGCATAGAAACATGGCAACACTCAGAAGTACCAAGTATCAATCTCCTAGTTTTTCTTTGTTCCAGCAAATCAAATGGCACGGAGGTTGCTTTAATGTTTGTTTCATAAGTTTTATTGGCATGCAGACATACTTAAACTCCAGTAGCAGGTTGGGTCCAGGCTGCTCCAATATGGCCGTCCTCTCCGGACAGAGGGAGCTCAGTAGTGGGGCCGATGGGGAGCTGCCAGCTCGCAAAGTCAGGTAGTCCGTGGCGCAGTGGCTATGAGCAAAGTCGAATGCCATTAAGATTCTAAAAACTCAAATCAAAAAACATCCGAACATGCACTCACGCAAAACAATGCCTTGAAAATAAATACGCAATGTAATTTTGAAATGACAAACGCCTAAAACCTGCACAAGCGAATACATTTTAAGCTATATTTTACAATAAGGAAGTGCCCAAAAGTTGAAAAGTCCCCACCGAGCAATCCCTGGGCGAGATAATCTAACCGCGCTCTGAGCAAGGTCTAAACGAATTGTACCCTGCTGGGGTATAAATCAAACTTTATTAAACTCAGGATTTAGACTCCAAATAGTGCTATCGGGAAACCTGTCCAACTTGTACACGTATTACTGCCAGATCAGATACTTAAAGGTGATAGTAACAACTGTAATACTAAAACGACATGCAACATTGTTTTTTATAGGTTTCCAATTCAGATAAAGTACTTATCCTCTGAACGTCCGAGTATTGCCATTATACGTAGGTATAGACGACTTTCGTGTAACATTGTATCTGACTGTAGCAAACATTTGTGCTGCAGATGAAAGGCGATATATCGCTTTCATTGCGAGTTCTGAGCAGGGATGTGTTTGTTCTAAATCTGGGTGCTACAGCAAGCAGCAGCTTTAGTAACTACTATATGTGTGCCGAGGTATGCTTTGCACTGTGATAGCACTTTTATTTATGCTGCTCTTAAGCACTCTTTCCGTCCAAATGTGTTTTACACTTGTGATAGGAGCGTCTTTTCACAAGATTTATACTATACTAACCCAAGCTGCTCGTATGCACAAACGCTTCGTGTATTTTTCACGTACTGTTTTAGTTATCTCGAGCTGAACGTAATGTTGGTGGGGTGTGAAATGTAGAAATATAGCGCAGATACAACACCATCACAACCCGTCAAGTAGAGTGACAGATATTCTGAGAAAAATGTAAGCCTCAGAAAGAATTTTGAGGAATACTCTGTGAAACCATGAAAAGTTCTGATAATCACTGTAAATTCACTTTATTCGTTTCAGAGCACAAGTTTTCAAGTCTATACAAACCCTGATTACTGAGTTTTAATGATTTTCAGAATTTGCGGATAGAACCGCTTATGAGAATCCTACAAAATTAAATATTAATTGGACTTCTGGTCCGCAACTTATATGATACATTAAAAAACCACCATGTATAAATTTGTTTGCTTTTACAAATGTGTTATCAATAAATCCAGTGCACGAAAACCTGCGCTGTTATTTTCAGTCACACTATGCAAACAAAAATCTACTTACATTTATTCATACGTACTACACAAAATTCACGCGGGTGGAACGAAGATAGGACAGCGATTCTTTTGTATGACGGGGCGATTGTTCCCAACAGTCTTTCGAAAAGTAGAGGAGTGGATTTGGTGCACGGTCTGATAAAATACTAAAGACAACGTTGAGCTGAAGACTTTCGTGTGCTGCCTTCGATATTATGAAGCACGGTTCTCTTAGAAATTGTTTTCACATCTCCGCGTTGGAAAGTTTAAATTCAAGAGGATGAGACAAAGATTCGAAAAGACTCGTTTAAATCTTGTCATGTGAAAACTTCAGGGGATAACAATGGGCTAAAATGACATTGTTACTGTGGTTGGGAAGTTGTAGTGATTATTGTCACATCAAATGGGATTTCAAATGATGATAATGATGATGGAGGGCTGTATTTTGTTTACAGTGATATAATAAAACATACTACATGTTATACAATCTTAATAATAATCCGGATAGAAAATGAGTTTACAGGCTTATATGTAACGGCAAAACAAAATTAATAATAAATAGACAATTTTCGCGTACCCGGCCTTACTTAACCCGGCTAAAAGGCTGATGAAGTATCTCCACAAAAAAATGAAATACTCACTTTCTAGGCAGCAAGATGGAGGTGAACACAATCTTGACCCTGGTGTGGACAGAGTTGGTGGCGAAGAGGTACCGGCAGCGCCGGTGCGGCGGGTACAGACCCGGGTAGCCGGGGCTGGCTAGCACGCAGGCGCCAGGCCCCCGACACGAGACGTCCTGGTAGAGCCAGTCGCAGTCTGAAGATCAGGGCAGTTATTGCTAGATGACTTGAATTAATTGGGCCTATTTCGACCTAAGCTGCAATTTAAACGCATCTTATATACTCGTACGTCTTGTTTATTATTTCAGTAATGATGCTCAAAGCAATAAGGAGAATATTTAAACCCATTTTCATCCAAGAACAAAATTTTTCTCCGTTTATTGTTGTACAGAAATATGTTTATTGTTGTGGTAAATATACGCCACTGCCAACATTTCGTTACCTTAGATTTGATACCTTTAATCATGTGAAACCCTACCAATGTATAAAAATACACAAATGTATAAATATCATATGGTTAGGGCTACTAAACTTAAAGTTTGACACAGCCAAGTGGTTATACCTCAAAGGCTTAAGAGTCTAGAAACGGCGAGCTTTCACGAGAAAGCTCGTTGAACAGATGCTAGTAGGAAAGTAGTGTACTTGGGGGAAATGGACGTCAAATTTAATGCAATATCATACCAGCCGATTAATTAACCTGACAAGACCCAGAGCTCGAAAGAATGGATCGCGATTTTCGACCACTTAGATTGGTATTGGAGTCCAAAACCTATGGAAAAAATTGACATTTTTATACAATATTTAATTAAAAACAGTGTACTTTCAATTAGCGGTGGGCGTTGAATTGACGAACCTAATAAATTATTATCCAACGTGGATTTAACGAACGAACTGTTAACGGATATCAGATTATTAGGTTAATTTTATCCGACAGTTTTTTTTCAACTAGTATATTTTTTCAATCGGTTCGTTTTTTCAACTGAATAATTCATTCAATTTATTGTTGTCAGATTTCATTCATATCATGCCCATCACTCAAACGAATTATGACACTTATGCTAATCTGTGTTCAAGTTTTCGTCGGAAGTAGAATTTCGGGAAATTATGTTATTCCTAAGCAGAATTTAGACCAGTTTTTAGTGAAATCTAGTGTATTTGTGTTAAACCTGTTCACTCGCGTATAAACACCTAGTATGGACTTGCATTTCATTTTAATTTACCTACCGTCCACTCGCGCGTGAACACCTTGTATAGACTTAAAATAATATTTATATTGATTTTCATAATATAATTACTATTACCCACTATTCCTATTATTACTGGAAATACTGACCAGAAGTAGAGAATAAACGTACCTTCTCTCTGGTATCTCACACTTGATTGGTCGACTGACGGAGTAAATGAAAAAAATAAAATAATCACTCGCTAATGTTGCTTGCCGCCATGACAATTTTGCTTTATATAGCCATAATTTGTTATTTTTTATGGCTATTGAGAGGCTTAAAGTAGTCTCTTCAACTAAATATGGTAACCAATATCGAGCGATCTCTTTGGAATATCGAGTTTTGTGATCAAGTGATATTTATTACCATGGTTGGCCTAGTTAAAACGCCCAAAATGTAATGACATATTATTATCACGTTTACGTGTAAATTACTGGATAAGATGAGTAGAAAAATATTTAATAGCCGCGCCCGCGAAATGATTGTGATTGTAGATGATTATTTTGAAAAGGAGAGAGAAGAGTCGAACAGTTTGTTTAGCAAAATAACCATATATATAAATAAAAAATTCTGATGGACATGATAAGATACGTACTGAAATTAAAAGCAAAAGTGATTGAACCTGTAATCGCTGCCACAAGAGAATCACGGTCAAAAATACAGTCTCAAAATTAGAAAGGAAAGAGAAAATTCTGAGGCGAGGTTGTAAAATAAAAATTCTGACAGAGAAACAGTGAGGAGAAAAAATACTGACACTTAAACACACACTTACATACAGGTTCATACATTGCTTCTGGCCCCACACTAGGATACCCTGAGTCATGATACCAGAAACAGCGACGTCACAACACATATCATCCAAGACCTGGGGTTTTTTTTTCTGTATCCCAGCCGGTGCTAGGTAGGCGGAGCCTCAACTGCAGCGCCACAAATATAATTCTGGATTATTTTAATATACCAACTTTGAAAAATATAATTGATTCAATATACACAGTGCGGGAAGAAATTGCTTCTATGAACAAAAAAAAGTGGCTGCTGCTTAGCGATATTTAGATAATGAAGAAAGTGAGACCACAGACAAATTATAAAGAATAAATTAGGATATCGATTCAAAACATTTTGTCAAAAAAGGATGACCTTAACCGAGAGGCCCTACATCCAGGCAAATAGAGCAAGATATTTACGCCGTATAAAAGCTAATGATTTACTTGGTGCTGAAACAAACTGCGCTATATTGGTGGAAAAGGTGTTGGCAGTCTGCTAAGGGAGGGATAAGGGAGTAAAATAGAATGATAGCCCTGGTTGCCGATAGAATACTTCGTGCTGGAAGCGAAAACGGATTTGTAGATGGCGCACTCCTAATGTTCAAAGATAACACAAAAACTGGCGACTACCATGACCAAATGAACACCAATGATTTCACAAATAGTTAGTTTTTTTATATACCGCCGAATAGCATTCTAGTAATAGATATGGGATACCATAGAAAAGAGAAAGGTGGGTTCAAAAAAGTAGTGATGGTCGAGTGGCTCAATCTATCTCAATGGCTATTTCATCATTTATTTTTATTATTTTTCATTTCATAATGATTTTATCTGATCATGGTCATAAAAGACCAAAAAGACAAAAATATAGAAAATATTTGTTTCCTTGTAAAGAGTAGAGTCACCGATAAGAATGATGGACAGCTGTGTGGGAAGCAGGAATATTTACGCGTCGAAAATGTATGCGAATCGAACTGTCGACTGTTTTTGTTTTTTTACTGTAGTTATTAACATATACTTGGCAAATGTAATTTTTTGCCTCCTCTCTACATTGGACCACTGTGGGAGAAGAAGGGCGTAAAAACTCCTACAGATTGATTGTTAGATGTCTTACAAAAATTGGTTGTGCTTAACTAACACAAATATTACAATAGGTATTAATTATTATGATTAATAAGCAGGAATAAATAATAATAATAATAAAATTAACAGCAATATCTGTGTTGACCTAGATTAACCCCATACTACAGTTCCGTCATTTCAGTAATCTTGGACATTATAATATTCCTTTTTCGACAAAGTGTGCTTTAACATGCTTTTTAAAATGCTTTAATTCAATTTCAAAATTACTCTTATGTTCAATGACATGTTCATTTTATCTGAATTCGAACACTTTTTCACTCTGGTAATTATTCCTGCTTATTAAATATCTTTGACTCTAAATGCTTTAAAGAGTCAAACAAGTCAAGCGCCTCGAAGAAAATTACTGGTACAAAGATAGGTTGATCGATGAGGAGTTCATTCTTAATACCGGGTCTCACAGCGAATCAGATATTACACAAAGCAGCACTAACTTCGAATCCAAACAGGAGTACATGAGTGGGGTTGATATTTGAATTAGAATAATAAAATTAAACATATATTATGATAGCGTAAACAAGGATTCACATACGGTTTCCGCAGACCTCAATAAGACGCTTATGTTATGTTTTTCTATTTATAATAAATCAATAATACGAAAACAATATATTTTTATCCTGATTTATATTAGGTTGTACCTATTATACGCATCTTTTCCGTAGTTGCTCCGCTCCCATCACAAGCAGAAATACTTTTTACAAAAATATGATTTGACCTACTTGGAAATACACTCACAGGAACTGACGTTACTATGACGACATACGCCTTGACGTTACGCGCATTAACATTCTTCTGGGCATAAAGCAATTTATGAATTATACTAAGAGATTAAATGATAGAAAAAAAACAAATGAAGATCTACCGGCTGGCTGAGTAAACTCAGTAAAAACTGATTTTGAATTCAGAAGCGAATTTCTCCCATAAATTACCACTAGCCGAAATATGAGAAGGATTCGGGCATATAGAGACTTCACGTCCACAAACAAATGTAAACAGCTGGCGTGTTTATAAGAAAGCAGGCTGACAAGGGTTCCACCGGTGTCAACGACATTTGCGCCGCTTCCGCAGGCAATACCCTCACTTGAAAGAAATGCTACTAATATTAAACTCTTATATATTCTTGCGATAAAAAGTACATATACAACCCACGCTATTGTCATCGCTCCAGCTTCCGATCGAAGGTATTGAATTGTGTAATATGTAGCAATGAATTTAAATGGCGAAGTGATACGAAACATTGGCGACGACCTGTGGCATGGTGGTTGTGGCTCTGCCTACCATGCGAGAGATCCCGGGTCCAATCCCCGGCTGGGGATACAAAAAAAAATAATCCCAGGGCTTGGATGTTTATATGTATGTGACGTCGCTGCTTCTGGTTCCCACGGCACAGGGTATCTTAAGGTGGGTCCAGACATGTTCTATTGTCCGTTATGTACCTCCTAGAACTAGAATTCTTGGATCGCGACGCTGATACAATACGGAGGTACGTTACGGACAAAATAACTTGTCTGGACCCACCTTTAGTGTGGGGCCAGAAGCAATGTATGTGCCTGTATGTAAATGTTTATATTTTTGCGTTTTTAATGTTATTGGAATTACTAGAACAATATTTATTAAAAATGGCGTAGTAACAACTTAAAAAAAATATAAGAAGGAACGTATTAATTTTAACAATAATGTACAATTGTAATACTAATGACGACCAAAAATCTTAAAACATTTGCATGCTACAATATAATAGCTAAATTCTTTAATTCTGAATAGGCGTTCTTTGTTTTTTATTTTTTATTATTATTTATGAACTTTATCTACACACGTACCATAAACCCTCTTAACAACGTTCAAAAACCGCACGTTATGACCAGCATAATGATATGCTACTTGGTAAAAATTAATATATTATCTGAATATTGATACATTATGACTATAATGTATCAAGGTTTCGACATATTATGACATTCAAATTTCGAGCCGCCGCCCGCCCGCGTGCCGTCCTTAGTTTGTCTGTGAAGTTGGTACTACTGAACAAGCTAAACAAGTGCAGAGCAAAGATCAATGCCACAATGCCCACCGAACATGCGGTTCCTGAACAGATCAAAGAGAGCTTATGATATGTGTGTAGATAAACTAGGGTAGGTAACTGTACATAATTAGGCATTAAAACTCTCACGTGATATTATTATGAAACTCGCCTCTCGAATTTTGGTGCCCTTCATTATGTATCAGTCATATAAACTACTATTATAATCACCCTTATAGTTGCAAATAAATGTCTTATTTCTTACAGATACGTTATGTGTAGTATATTAACATAGAAACTATTACTGCTATCGTTTTCATAACACAATTAAATAAAGGAGCAAGCATGACCCAAGCTTAATCTCGTCTCCCGCATATCTAAATCACGTCATCTTTACGACAAGACATAAGGTTAGAGCGATATAGCAGGGTTTTAAAAGAATGTCACTTTCCCTTTAATACAGTTCCGATGTCAGGATCTGATTAGATACCTGTTTTGGGTATCCTCGAGCCACCTCGGGGATGGAAGCCCACGCCCTGTGTGTTACTGAGCGATGTGAAGCTGAAGAAAGCCAAAAACTGCGATCGCACTGTCTTCTCTGTTATCCTGTTAACAATAAATTCATAATTTTTTACACTTCTTAGTTGTTCTAATTATAATTAGGGTGATATTTTGTAAGAATTCAATATTGATGTTATACGTGATACACAACTGCACAACCTGTTTGAAAGACGCAGCAGCTCCTGGCTCTCGTTAAGGCAATATCTATGAGACTGATATTTAAGCTGCAGTATATTTGAGACGGGCCCTATTGTAGTAAACAAAGATGGTTCATTGAAAATGATGCTACGATACGACTCAACTTTAGGTATTTACCGCTGGATACCTGGACCTGGTTATGAAGCATAAAGATTTTAAACCTCACGCCTTGCCTATAACGGCAAAATTGTGTCCCTGGAAGCCGCTGGGCATCCATGGGTTAATTATTTGGCATTTAGATATTTAGTTAAGGTACTTAATGGTAGAAATTAAGGTAATTGCTAATAACAAAAAATTTTTGTTAAACCAACTTAAACAACTTAAGAAAAAGTCAGATAATGGGTGATGACCGCCCCGTGTCGTCGCGTTATTGTCACTGAACCGTCAGTGTCTACTGGAATAAGGCCCCTGGTGTTACTGCATGACACGAATTAAATGCATTGAGCGTATTTTCAATACATTAATCAATTTACACATTATTGTCGGTTCATTTAACCTCGTCAATTGAAGACCGATAAGGCCCGTTTGTTCAAGAAATACCTATAGCTGGTACCAGGGTAGCAGGCGGCTGGTGTTGGTAGTCATTTATTGGATTGCTGGGTCGATTGTGTAGCGCTTCGAGCGCAGTCAGACTCGAACATTCGCCGCATCCCCCATCAACCAGTTACAATTCTGAATCGAGCATTACCGGTTCCGCTGTTACGATCTTTTGTCCCGCGCGCCGGAACTGTACTTCCGAAGCGAGGCACTAGCGCCGCCGCTCAAATGAAGATAAATTCAGAATCGCTTTGTGAACCCACACGGTACGACTAACCAGAAATAATACTCATTTTGTCCGCCTCTCGCTTCCATTAGCGGATGAAATTGTAATTATTAATTGCGCTTTGCGCACAAACCCATTGGCGGTACGAAATAAGATGAATAACTGAAACGTATGCTCGGATTTGTATGAATGCGATTTAATCCTCAACGAAAAGAGGTTTGTTATTTGTATGAAGCGTATTTCTGTGTGTATCTGTGGCACTCTAGCGCTCAAATGGGTCGACTGATTTTAATACGTTTTTTTATTTGGTAGTAGACTTCATTTCCATGGTTCTTAGCTATATTTTATTAAAATTGGTTCAGCAATTTGAAAGTTATCAATACATTTTAAGCCGAAATTGGTAAAACTTTCGTAGATAATTAAAATTAAATGTACAACTTATAATTTTGTTTTATGTACTCTTGTTAATCAACATGGGGAAAATATAAAAAATATCAATAATTACTTTAGAAATCAACAAAATGTTCCTAGAGTTCGAAAAATTTACACCAGAGAAAAATAACCCAAATTATCTTTATTTTTTTTTGAACTCCATAAATTTATTTTTAAAATATTAATTCATAATCAATAAAATTATATTTTTAAAGAAATACATTTTTGCATTTTGATCATATATAAAGAAAAAATCGATCAAGAGCGGGTTGGACTCGCACATGAATGGTTCCGAACCAGCGTACAAGAAAAACTTAAGAACTGCAAATAAAAAAAAAAAACACAAATAAAAACCATCATGTCCGAACCCAGATCTCAAAGATTGCGCAAGGGATATCAAATCAATTGCGCCACGACAACCATGTAATAAGCCGCAAAGTCTACGATCATATTTGGATCATGATATGGTTTGTCATAACTATAACTATGATTCGTTATGTCGTGGGGGGTGTTAAAACTAGTGTCCGACCGAAATACGATTTCTCGCCGAAACCGAAACAGTAACCGAAATTTCGGCGAGTGCCCGGTTTCTGCCGAAACCGAAACCGAAACTTTTAGTTCTTTCTTAATTTAATTTATGGGATGGGAATTCATAAGTTTCTAGCTACAATTGCCTCTAAATTTATTAGACTAAAATGAAAACCAAAAAAAAAATACACATCAAATCAACATTATATTGAAAAAACTATGAATTTAAGACTTATTAACACTGCAATATAATTTTGCTAATAGTCGTGAACAGCCTTAATACAAAACACAGTAAAAATATATATATAGTGTTTTAACTATGTTTAGTTTAATATTCAAAATTAAAAAGCCTAATGTTAAACACCAAAAAAAGCAGTTTCTCGGCATTTTCTCCCAGCAGATAGCTTCGGCGATCTGCGTAAATATGTCCAGCAGCACTAAAAAGTTGCTCACTAGGCACACTCGTAGGAGGTGCTGAAAGATATTTTTGAACAGCTTTTCTCAAGGAGGGATAAGAGCTTGAATTCCAATAGGAATATATGTCGGCATTTCTTTGCAGCAGGGGCTCCGACAGATAGTTCAGTATTTTTTGTTTGATTGTGACCTCCTGTGATTCACTTGTTTCCATCTGATCAAAAAGACAAGTAGTAAATTCACTGTCCTTTTATTTTAATATAACAGCCAAAAATTTGGCTACACATAATGCCTCTATTGAGCATTATACTGATGTTTCAAACAAAACCTTGGAAGCTTTTCCAAGTCATTTAAATTAGATACAACGACAATAGAGGAGGTCTCTAGCCCGTCAAATAATATTAATAAAGTACATAATAAAAACAGAAAAATTCAATATTGTAAAATAAATGCAAAGTTTACTAATCTGGTCCACCAAAATATTCAAGGTATTAGCAGTAAATTATTAGAGTTGGAATTGTACATGAACTCTTTTAATATTGATATTTTATGTCTAACAGAACATTGGCTAAAAAGCCATGAGCTCATGTTCAATTTCAGTAACCACCAGGTTGGTAGTTCTTTTTGCAGATCACATGCTGTTCGTGGAGGCTCTCTTATATTTCTAAATAAACACATACAGTTCAAAAATCGTAATGACATAGTATGATTATCAGTTGAAAGCCACATTGAAGTAGCATGTGTTGAATTGGTGCGCATAATTGTAATAAGCGTTTACAGCCAGCCCACCATCAGGTTCACTTGATGTTTTTGAAAAAGTCATGGATGATATATTATTTAAAGTATCAAAATCTAATAAAACTGTTATGATATGTGGAGACTTCAATGTAAATTTATTAGAAACATACTCCCTTAGTACGAGACTAACTAACTTATTTAATTCTCACAACTTAAAGCCACTTTTCATGGAACCTACTCGAATAACTGAAACCTCAGCAAATTGTATAGACAATATATTTGCTTATCCAAATGAAAAAAATTTACTTAAAAAAATTATAAGTAATTTAAAGTCAGACCATTTAGGTCAATACATTAGACTAGAAATTCAACTTAAAAAAGTTCCACAAGAAAGATACAATACATACCTGTGACTGCACATCGGTTCGAAAGGTTTAAATTGAATTGGGATAGCAAACTACCTATCAATTACTCTAATAATAACCCTAATGAGTCATATTGTATTTTTTTTTACAAATTCAGCAATGCGTTCACTGCAGTATTTACTACCAGATCGATTGTGGTCTCAGACAAACTTAACTTTAGTAAGTGGGCCACAGTAGGTATCCTTAAAAGTAGACAAAATTTATTGAATTATATAGTGAAAAACAATGGAATCATAGTGAAGAGTTCATGGATAAAGAAAAAAAGTACTCAAAAATCTTTAAAAAAGTTTGCCAAATTGCAAAATCAAATTATATCAGATCTAAAATAAGAAAAAGTGATAACAAAATTAAATCAACTTGGGATATAATTAAAAGTGAGACTGGAAAGGTCAGTATTAAAAACAATGAATATGAATTAAAAATTAATGATATTACTTTCAAAAATGATATTGATGTAGCTAAAGCGTTTGAATTTTTTTTTACTGACATCCCAATCTCTACTACAAAGTCTTTAGACTCTTCCAAAGTAGTCGCTGAATCTTTGCTAAAAAACTATGTACCTAAATGTGAAAATCAATTCTCGTTTAATTATGTAGATGATAAAGATATTATTAAAGCCTTTAAATCAATAAATGTTAAGAAAACTGCAGACCTCTGGGATATTTCTGTTAATGTTGTGAAGCCGCTAATAAATGTTATTGCACTTGATTTAGCTTTCATATTTAATGCATCTATTGAATCTGGCGTGTTTCCTAATTTAATGAAACACAGTATAGTACCTTTGTTTAAATCGGGTAGTACATCTGACCCTTCTAACTTCAGACCGATATCGGTATTGCCTACATTTAGTAAAGTATTTGAAAAAGTAATTTTAAATCAACTTCTTACACATTTCAACACCAACAACATGCTCCACTGTAAACAATTTGGTTTTACACAAGGCAAATCAACTACTGATGCCGGTATTGAGTTAATATCACATAAATATGATGCCTGGGAGGCTTCACATGATGCTCTAGGAGTATTTTGCGATTTGTCTAAGGCTTTTGATTGCGTTGACCATGGGACATTGATCAGGAAATTACATCACTATGGAATTAGGGATAACTCTTTAGATCTTCTCTCTTCTTATCTAAATAACAGGATACAGAGAGTTGACATTAATGGAAAACGATCTCCAGGGTCTGTTGTTACTATGGGTGTGCCGCAGGGTTCCATACTCGGGCCATTCCTGTTTTTGGTTTATATTAATGACCTGCCACATCTTGTCAGAGTTAATCATGATTATCTGACTCTGACTGCAAACAGTACAATCTCATGAGATTGTACTGTTTGCAGATGACACTTCACTTTTGTTTAAAATGAAACGACGCAGTTTGAACTTTGACGATGTGAATAATGCAATCTCAAAGGTAGTCAATTGGTTTAGTGCTAATAATCTTTTACTGAAAAATAACAAAACTAAATGTATTCGGTTTATACTCCCCAATGTTAAACAAGTCTCGGCTAATGTTAATGTTAAAGGTGAAAATTTAGAAATTGTAGATAACACGGTATTCCTAGGAATCACCTTAGATAATAAGCTTCAGTGGGGCCCACACATAGATAAGCTATCAAAAAAACTCAGTCCCGCAGTTTATGCAGTTAAAAAAATCCGTCTTTTTACGGACGTGGAAACAGCTAGACTAGTGTACTTCAGCTACTTCCATAGCATTATGTCTTACGGCATACTGCTGTGGGGTAACGCTGCAGACATTAACATTATATTTGTGCTGCAAAAGAGGGCTGTTCGTGCAATCTACAATGTGGGTCCCAGAGAGTCACTGCGTTGTAAATTTAAGGAAATTAACATTATGACAGTGCCGTGTCAGTATATTTATGAAAACCTGATGTACGTCCACAAAAATATTGATAAATTTCCTAAGAATAGCGACACACAATGTCAACACTAGAAATAGGAATAAACTAGCTATACCTACTACTAGGCTCCATAAGGTTAATGTATCTTTTAAAGCGCAATGTATTCGCTTTTACAACAAAATACCGACTGAGTTACAAGAATTGTCTGTAAATAAATTTAAAAATGTTGTTAAACATCACTTATGTAAAAAAGGTTACTACAAAATATCACCTTATGTAGAAGACAAGAAAGCTTGGGAAGGTGTTTGCTCCAATTCTGTAAAAAATAACGTATAAAGCTGGAGGTTTCTAGTCGCCTCTTTGCCTCCAGCATCTAAAACATTGAGGTGACGGATTTCAAATTGAGTTCTATATTTCCCTGTACCTTAAACATGTGTTAGTTTAAGATTTGACATTCTCCAAATGTTACCTATGTGTTTCTTATGGAAATAAACTCTTTTTGATTTTTATTTTGATTTTGATTTTGATCGTGAGACACTCTATCGTGAGTGTCCCACAGACTTTCTTTCTCTTCGTTGGTACTGGACACAGTTGGTATCTCGTTCCTGTCATCAGCTGTTAATAAAAAGTTTTTTATTTCTGCAATTCCCATCTCTGCGTCATCAGCTGTCAGGTACCTGGACTTGAACCTGGGGTCTATTAGAGTGGCAGCTATGTGCAACGAACTTCCTTTGACGTATGAAAATTTCTTGTTTAGCGTCTCATGCAGCGCTTTTTCATATTGTTCAGTGTTTCATCATCAGTCTCATTGCGCACTTGTAATTTGCGATTTAACAATAATAGCAACGGTATCACTATTGAAATGCACGCCTGATCGAACGACAAATCCAGTGTAGCTTCATAAAAATATTTTAAAACACATGTGAAGTGTTTGATTATTTCCCAGTCTTCCGAGTTCAGTAAGTCGATTTTACCATGTTCGACGCTATACAAGTTTATCGCACTTTTTTGTTCTAACAGCCTCTCTAATGACAAGAAAGTGCTGTTCCATCTCACTTCCATATCTTGAACTAGGGCATGTTCTGGCAATCCACATTGCTTTTGGCACTCAGTCAGTTTCCTGGTAGCTGGTTCACTGTGGTTAAAATGACCCACTATTTTCCTGCATTTTTTCAGCACTTCTTTAGTGTTTTCGTCTGTGAACAATGCCTGTTTGATGACTAGTTGCAGTGTGTGTGACACACAGCCTACAGATTCAAATTGACCACGCATTGCGCAAATCATGTTAGCTGCATTATCGCGAAGCACGAGAAACAACTTGTTTTGAAGGTTCCACTCGTTTACCATCTCCGTGAATTTTTGAGCAATATATTGACCAGTATGGTCTTTTTCAAGCACACATGCTCCCAGAATATTTTTCAAACGTTGATCTCCTTGAATAAAATGTGCTGTAAAACTGAGTAGTGAGCATGTTTTACTAGAGTTGGTCCATATATCTGTGGTAGCGCTCAACCATTCGCATTTTCCACCAAGGTTCGCACGTTAGCTTTCACTGTCTCATAAGTCTTTGGCATCAAAGATGTTCTGAAGTATTTCTCGGACTTGAGTCGATACTTATGAAATGCAGCAGTGTCAGTAAAATTAAGCCGCTTAAATGCTTCACCAGACACCAAAGAATATGGCAACATGTCGACAATTATCACATCCATGATGGCCTTATCTATTCGACGCGATATTTCATGATCATCTGGCCATTGTGTTGCCTTTGGTTTAGTGGCAAGACCGGGGATAGTGGACTGTTTCAGGTTTGGTTTTTCATTACTTTCTTCTGGAGTAGATGCTATTGGAGGTAGTTTTATTTGTTTGCATATGGACTCACTTTTGAAATCGCTTATTTCGCTTATGTACGACTGACCGCACTGGTCAGTCGTACAACTTATTTTTGGACTGAACCGATGCGGGCTCCACACAGATTTTTGTCTTATCCTAAGATATACGAGTATCATCATCGGCAGCTTGTTTTTACCCACTGCGGGGTACAAGCCTCCTCCTTCTTAACCCCCGACGAAAAAGAGGGGTTTTATAAGTTTGAAGCGTCTTGCTGTCTGTGCCTGACTGTGTTTTCCACGACGAAGGGATGTAGTGTGGGGCCAGAAGCAATGTACACATATATACCTTATCTAAATGTTAAAATGTGGCACTCTTGCTCTCGAAAGGGTGGACGCATTTGAATGCGTTATTTTTTGACCGAGCGCGCGAAGCGACTACGTTCAGCTTGAGCTAAAATTCTTTCGTAAATTCGTCTGTCCGGATTTCCGGCTATTCGTGTAGGTCACATTTCTCAATTTTGTAAGAAGTTACGATAATTATATGTTTTTTATGTCAAAAATGCGGAGTTATGGGGTTTCAAAGTTATTGATACTACTTTCATACTCCATGTACGTATGTAGTAGTGAAAGAAAATGCAGTCGAGTTATTTGCCTTTATAATTATTTTAATTGTCCGACTGATTAATATCTATTGGTTGGGGATGCGATATCCTGCCGTCTGCCGACCGTGTAAGTTGGCCTTTTTGACTGGTTTTCCTCAGATTTCATAGAGTTTCATTTGGAACGGGCAAGCAGATTTTTCACTTACCTAAACTCTAAAGTAGAAGCACCGTGATCAGCAAACAGCACAACTGGCGGTGTGTACCGTTCATTGGCGCCGCACAGCCGCGACTCCGCTGCCGCGCCACTCGTGACTGCGCCCGCGCCACCCAGGTGCAGCCAGCCGCCCTCGCAGCTGGTATTCGAAGAGAGGGTTATGTCCAAAAGAGTAATAAAGGCTACAAAACATCTGCATATCAATCAGCCTGATGAATATGCCCATACGTCTGAAGTCGTATCATCATTTATGTACCGTTTTTCGAACCAAGACAGGTCTTAAAACAAACTTGTTTCGTAAACCTAGTGCACAATAACTGAACATTAATTAACCTTTACCAAAACTGCCCAAGAAAGATAGTCATAAAAATATCTCGTGCTAGCATAAGCTCCAGGAAAAGTAACGGAAACCGAGGATATGAAGGGGTGGATAGGCTTTTAATTTTTATTGGCTTCGGGGTTTATTGAGTAAGCAACATCGCCGAAAATAATGCCGGATCCGTAACCATTTACCTTACCTTGTCCCATTGAACCGTCCTACAGATACAAGTCTGTATAGCTGTATCTCAACCCGCTGGCCGGCATCAGGCTGCAGCAGGTACGAGCAGGAGCCAGGACCCTCGAGGGATGGTGACTTGATCTGCCCGAATGTCTTGCCCGACTTGCTCTTCAGGACGCGAGAATCGATGGTGATGTTGCACACTGGTGGTCAGATATCATCGTTAAATAAGTAAACGTAGACTATTAAAGTCCCTACCTAGGTGCTTAGGTCTTATTCGAATTTGAGTAAGATAAAATAATTGGCGGCGCCGCTGTAGGCCAAAACAGCATATTGTAAATCTCATGTTACACAAAATAGAAGTACGTTGTTTTTTTGAACTAGCTTGGCAATCATGAGTATCAGGTAGCAGATATTCGTGAACGTATAAACGTAATTTGATAATTTTTGCTCGATAGAGAAGTCTCCCTAAGTTATCAAAAAACCTGTTTTTCGGAATCGAATTAATGTACTAGTTTTTTGTTTAATCGTTATACAAATGTGAAATAACGTTGCTCTGTTAGTCCTCTATAGTTTAGTGTAGAGCAGTTTTTTAACATTTGAAATCCTATTCCCATAAAAGCAAGCTGAAGGTGAAATTGAAAGTTCCACTGGGGTCGTGCCCAGCCTTAAGACGCTGGGTATTGTCAAATGCCTATCTTTGAGAAGCTATTCCTCCTAACCTCTTGAAAACCAGCGGCGTTAGATAACGCCACTTTTCCGTTACAGTTTTCAGATTTAATTGCCATGGCATGAGTTTCAAAATCGCGACCCGTCCCAACTCTCGGTATTCTCGGTTTTTGAGAGGTTAAAGGAGAAAAAATATAGGTTAAGAAGACATCCTTTTTCCTCAATATGTTATGTTTGAAAATGTGGCCCAGGTGGTCATCGCAAGATTTTACCAAACCGAGCGTTAATCTAGGGATGTTTTGGTGAGGATTGTATATAAGCGAACCCTTTTGTATATTTAAGTAGATATGCAAAGAGGAAAACTAAAATCCATAGTTTCTTTTCATAAAAACGTGTGTAATTATTGATTTTTACGTAAATCCAAGAGGTAAGTTAAACATTTGTTTTTTGATGTTAGGTTTTGTAGAAATGTTTTTCTAAGGTTGATTGTTGGAAAATGTCACATAAGGCTACTCAAGTTGCTCAGTTTAACCCTGTTGTCCGGTCAGGGACTAAATTAATGTTAAGTGGCAGCATTTTATAAAGTACCGTGTGTGACCCTAAGATTAGCGATCAAGCGGTATCGAGGGACTGGACCTTACACAGCGACCAGACTGGCAGAGCTAGGTATACCTCCGGCGGTGTTAAGGAATCCGTTTCCTTGCCGCAGTTGAGATCAGGAAGCTGCTTCAAGCGGCAATGGTATCATCGTATATTGTACCAGAAGGCTACGAATGGAGGAACGTAATTTACGTACGAAGATCCCCGTGTAAAGGCCACAAGTAGACGGGCAAGTGAAATGGAAACTGGACTACACGGGCAAAGTCTCGTTTACCGATAAGGACAGAGTAGCCCTAATAGCACTAAATTATCGTGAGAGAGTAAAGTGGCGTTGTAGAGAACGTGTCTTTTCAATCGTGACACGTCGGGCAGTGAGTTGCCAAGGTTAGTCATTCACGGTCTGGGTTGGTGTGTGATTGAATGTATTTAGGGAGCTTGTTATTGTAGATCGCCTAAGAGCGGCCAGGGTTGTTGAAGAATTCCTCCACGATTATATCGTGCCTTTTATTGACTTTATTGGTTTTATTGGTCAATTCAACTTGCGGATTCGGATTCTCAGCAATTCCAATAGCAAACCGGCCTGATGGCCTAATGGAGATACCTGTAATCAGCCGGAGGTATAGCTAATTCTGTCCATAATTGGTAGCCGCGTAAAGGTCCAGTCCCACGATACCCTGTGAGCATAAATCTTAGGGTTACACACGTTTCTTTATGAAATGCTGCTACATTACATTGAGTAGCCCCTGACCGGACACAGGATTGGCTTGAGCAACTTGAGTAGTCATTAGTGACATCTTTTAATGTTTTCTGATATAGGAGTAGACCAAAAATCAATAAAAAAACACGAGAAAACTAAGATAAAAAATCATAATTAACTTAACTCTTGTTGTTCTGAAATCTGCGACAGCAGACGGTGTTGATTTGCCATGGCTTTCATTTATGTGTATGTGATAAATTAATCACCAAAGAATATAGACCCACACTCACTCGCTCTGATCAATTCAAGCTTGACTTGTTAAACTGCTTGAGCCCATAGGAATCTTTGATGTTCATCACTAGGGAAAATGTGAGTATCACTTTTTTACAGAATTTCTTTTACAGAAGAACGCAAGTATAAGGTTTCTTTCCCATAATTTCCTTTGATTTCGCACGGGATTTCGATTTGAGAACCAAAGTCAGTGGAAGAAAGAAGTCATAAAGGGCCTAAAAACAGCCAGGGTCATCATAACGAAAGAGGTTGAGGTCAATTGTCGTAATAAACACAAAACAGAGGATATCGCGAAGAGAAATATGTCGATATAAACCAAAACAGCAAAATATTGTTTTATTTGTTGTTGAAAAGTCACAGTTCTTGTTCTTTGCTTCCGTCACAGCTTTGCCTAACTCAATCACAATCAAAATAGGATTTCCTGGCATTGACATCTTTTGAACTGGCAACTGGCATTAAAAATTAATAAACCATGTCTCGCCAACGACATCTACTAATGACAAATTTGGAACTACTTTATTCTCCTTTCTGTGAGCTGTCAGAAAATTAGCCATTACCACTCAGCTTGTGTTAAATTTTGTGATGAGCAACTGGGCCACATTTTCTGTTTTTGTTTTTACCTAAAATAGCAATTTTTTAAATCACGCGTTAGCCCTAAACAGTTCTGTTATTGACAAACTTCACCTAGAATACTGAAGACTCTATTGTGGGTATTTGTGGAGGAACAACATAAAATGCCTTAATCTTTACGTCAGTTTTTTTTTCTTTTTCCGGCCAGCAGAGTAATGAAAGGGAAAGATTTTATTTTGTGGTTTTTGGGTCAAAATATAGGTGTAAAAAACATAGTTGTTTGAAATAAATAAATAATCATTGGTTTCTGAAAAACAAATAAAAATACAATATTTGCACTGTTCTGCCCGCCGCGGCTGACGTATCAGCCATGTTGCAGCGTGAGCTGTAAACTTTATTTCAATGTGGTTGTGTCCACGGCATCTCAGTAGGCTGCTAAGTCATAGGTGCTCTTCGTGGACAAAAATGTAAAATAAATTTTAGTCCGCGAATAGCACTTGGGTGCTATTCGTGGACTAGGTTAGGTGCTATTCGGACAGGTGCAGGCTGCTATTAAATTGGATGGTTTACGCAGCGTTCTGATGAGAGAGCATTTTTTTTAATGACACGCGGGCACAGTAAGAATGAGTCGTTCCTGTCGTATCCTAAGTATCGCGTGGTCTGATAGGTTTTACTAAATATCATTCGTGCTCTAACCGAGCTACACAATGTTTCCTTAATTTTTACGAAAGCCCACTGGAAAAAATCATATAGGCGCAGCCGGTCAAGGGTTAATCAAGGTCCTTTATTCAAGGGAAAAGGTAAACATTTTTCGGGTTCCTGGTACACAAGGGAATTGAGAGGATGAACAGAAGTTTAGAAAAGAAGCCGAGGGAATACCTAATTGGCATTTATTTAGTTTTTTTATTATACTTATTTTGCTTTTGTATTTCCTAATTTGCCAGCCTCTTGAAAACCGCTACAAAAAAGGATTTTATGAGACTAAATGTGAATTATGTACGCGGTCAGGACATCCGGGAAAATAAATACTGTGATTGATATAAGGCGACGCTTCGCAGAGATCTTCGCTTATTATCTTAAACAACTCTCTTTTAAAGGCGAATGACAACCCAATATTGTATTCGTTGACCAGGTTTGATGATTGCGGTAAAATGTGGAAATTATCATTCATTTTGCCGGATAATATACAAAGTTTGAACGCCAAACTAGCATTAATCAGAAACTTTATACCAAAGTGCTTCCGCCCATTTTGTGGTCTGCTGGTCATGCCACTACAAACCCGGACATAATTAATCCGAGTGTGTTATAAAACTGGTATCAACAGCGCAATTTCGTGATGCGGATTCAATGAAACTTGAAAATACTACTAGTCAAAATTATGTTGAGTTACCCCAAACTACTGATTACGATAGTCCCTATGAACGAGTATGCGACATATATGAATTAAGCCTGATATGATAATGTCCGAAATATGAATTAAGCTAACATGTGTTTAAGACGACGATATTAAACCATTTCTAGTTTTCCGTACCCGAAGGGTGCCAAACGGGACCCTATTACTAAGCCTCCGCTGTCCGTCAGTCCGTCCGGCTGTCACCAGGCTGTATCTCATGAACCGTGATAGTTAGACAGATGAAATTTTCACAGATTATGTATTTCTGTTGCCGCTATGACAACAAATACTCAAAAACAGAATAATATAAATATTTAAGAAGGCTCCCACCACGAAGGCTTCAATACCACATACAAATTTATGAATGCACCTGGTTACGTACGTACGTACTTTGAGTAATAATGTATAAATACTAGAGACGCTAGCTCGAATAAATTATGTGCCCGGGCTCTTGACGAGAGCGGGCGTGTCAGTTGTCATAGATAAAAATCTTTGCACTCAGACGCGACATGCCGAAGACGCAGTCGCCTTTGCCCAAAAGTATACCAATCGAGTGAATCCTCCCCATACTGGTTGCATACTTTTAAGCGCAGGCGACCTATAATGTGTACTTGGAAATAAAATAAAAGAGAATATGCACATATCCAATATTTTAATGGTATTTTTTTTCACTGGTTGTGATGTTGTTAGCCAGTTTAATAAATAAATTGACAGTTCTTTAAATTTTCGTCAGATGATAATTATTATTAATTAATTGCGGTAGTAAAACATGAGCGGTATTTCTGCGCAAGGGTCTGCCTGTCAATGCTATGAAATTTATCCTTATCATCTTTGGCTTGATGGAAGAAATCTCTTGTAAGAGATAAGCTTGCCTTTGTAAATGTCTTTTCCATAAGTTTGTAATATGAATTTTCATGTGCAATAAAAATTTACAAAATATATAACGTGCATAACACGTTGGTATTCGGAAATGACACATCTGCATGTAAAAATCTATTTACTCTTTGATTTTCAAAGAGAAACCATGGCTGTCTCTTTGTAGATTTTTGTAATTCATAAAATATTATTGAATATTCGTATTTTACTGATAATACAGGGTAATTAATATGAAAAGTTATTCCTCGGCTTTTTTGGTCTGTACGGTGTAGTTTTTACAGTACCGCAGAGCACATGACGGCATTATTTAGTTTCTTACTCTCGCATCAAACGCGTCACGGCTCGGCAAGCGCTTGGCACAGTCTGAATTGGTATTGAGTGAATTCACTCTACTTATTGCTGCAAGAAAATCAATTTGCGCGCCTACTCTAGTATTTATACATTATTACTCAAAGCGTACGCACTATTTTGTTACGTAAAAACCAAACTATTCACTCCACACCATCCCTACCATTGTACGGTGGTACGGAACCCTTCGTGAGCGAGTTAGACTCGCACTTGGTCATGTTTTTTTATAAAAGTTATACATTTTAACTTGACCCGAAAGGTAAACAAATGTCACGTGACCACAAAACTCGATATTCCAAAAGGCTCACACGATGTAGCGTAACGTGAGGGAGTGGGTGGGTCAGTTTAATAAATACGTCCCTAGCGTTACGCTCAAATCGTCACATTTATTGAAATGTACACTTATCATTAACTCACCATATCTTATTTAAGGCGCGCTCGAGTAAATCCCATTTGTATGGACTTATTGTTGTTACCCTAAAGGGGCGCAGCTCAGATTTGGTAAAGGTATATCCCATATCCATAATCTGACGCGCTCGAGATTCTCAAAAAATCCTCTACCCTCCCTGCTCCTCTTCTATCATCATTAAAAAATCATTCATCATAATATATAATACCGAATCATATACATATATTCAGCAATAAATTATATCAGATCTCGGCGGTCCATTCAGTGATTCCCGACACATTTACATGTCACATTTTATTGGTACGCCATGTTTGTTATCAAAATTGCCCAAGTTATGATGAATGGACTTTATGTAGAACACGATCGAAACGAAGGCCTATCAAAGATGTCATCTTTTTCCGCAATAAGTACTAACTCGCATGTCATTGTAACAATGAAATGCGAATCAATGTTATCTACGCATTCATTGACGTTGAAAACAGTAAAAAACGGGCAAGTGCGAGTTCGACTCGCGCACCGAAGGTTTCACACAAAAATCTTTTTTTTGTTAAGGAACTATAAACTTAAAGTATTAAGATTGTTTCTTCACTTGTGCTTGTGCAGCTTGCTTCGTGCCAAATTTCGTGATTCTAGGTCACCGGGAGGTACCCTATAGGTTTTGATTCGTTTCGTCGTTATAGAGTTTAAAGTCAGTCTGCGTTCCACGAACATCTCTCTCTCTCCCTCTCTCTCATCTCTACTCACTGCTAGCACAGTACTGCTGTAGGCCGCACTGCGCGCAGCGCGCCGGCGCGACATCGCCGCACGGGCACGCGCCGTCGCGCACGCAGCACGCGCAGTCGCCGCCGCCGCCAGGACACGCGCAGCCGGATGACGACTGCGTCCACAAGTCCACTTGGCCTGTGGTGGGACGGTTACTTGACCATCTGTGACTTATAGCCCATTTGCGTATGAAGCTACTGGGAACTTCTTACTAACTAGTAATAAAGGAAACGAGAAACAAAAGGTTCACTCTCCCTCCTTGTTGAGCACTGTTTATCGTATTTTTGCTACAAGTTACCAAACAGTTTCGAGAAGCTTCATGTGCAGACGGGCTTACAGTACTCAAAATGTACGTAGCCATCTAATATGTATGTGACTCTCTCTGTAATAGTAGTTTATGTGACTGCTACATAATGGAGGGCATTAACACTCGAGAGTGGGTTTATGAAACGAGCCGAAGGCGAGTTTCATAATAATATCACTCGAGCGTTTTAATGCCTAATTATGTACAGTTACATACACTAGTTTATCTACACACATATCATAAGCTCTCTTTGATGTGTTCAGGAACCGCATGTTTGACCGGCATTGTGGCTATGCAGTTGTATAGCTAGTTCTGTAGTACCAACTTCACGCAGGCGGGCGTCGGCGTTCGAAATTTGAATGTCAGTACCAACTTCACAGACAAACTAGGGGCGGCGCGCAGTTGGGCGTCGGCGTTCGAAATTTTAATGTCATAATATGTAGAAAAACTACACATTATGGTCATAATGTGTAATTTATCAGATAAGAAATGAATTTTTACCAAGTAGTAGTAGTAGTAGTTTTAACATTATGCTGATCGTAACGTGCGGTTTTTGTACGCAGTAAAGAGGGTTTATGATACCTGTGTAGATAAAGATATGAATAGTTAAACTGGGAGTCGGCTATACATTTCCCTCCCAATTGATTTCTATCACTGACAAAATAACGCTTAAAATGTCACTAATATATCATTACATCAAGGAGATTATCGAATACAATTATTCGCACCGAAAACCTAATTCACGCAGGCTGCAATTCGTTGCTTGTTCTAAAGTTTAATAATTGTACTTCTGAACATGTAAAACTTAATAGATTAAACAATTTTATTTACCAAAATTACCTACCACATGATTATGATTGATACGTTTGATAAATTGTATGCATTATGTATAAAACTTCGAGTTATGTAAATAGGCGTTTGGTTTACAGAATGCCATCGCTGCAAAATCCGCTGCATTAGTTAGAAACTTGAGCTCTCAGCACATTCGGTCAATTTGGATTGGGTTAGTGGGAGCACGTTTTGGTGTAAACTTTAGAACAAACAACAGACTTGCTAAGAGGGAGAGCCCGGGAAGATAACGATATTGCATTTTACGGCAGCAGTCATGAATGATCGAGAGGCACACAGGCAGGGCAGGAAACAATAACTTCGTCGGTGTCTCGAGTCTCCTTTGATTTTGTAGACAACTAAATCATGCAAATTTACATTATGAATTAAGTTTCAATGTTATACCAAATCGAGTACTGCTCTGTATAGACTAACTGGGAGTAGTCGTGGACTACAATAATCGTACCGTAGACTGTGGCGTCCGACTCATAATTAGAGGACGACCCTTAGGTAAACGGCCTTAGTAACACATCCAATACAGAAAATAGATACTCACTGCTGCCGTCGAGGAAGATCGGCGACCACGCGATCTGCGCAGTGGCAGCGGCCGCGACAAGCGCAAGCGACAGCAGGCGCACGCCGCGCCCCATGGTGCGTGCGCAGTCACCTACCACCCCTCCCCCCGCACATCACCCCTCGCCCCCGCCCCGCACTCACGGCCACGCAACACTCCCAAACACTTCGCCGCGCATCATTGAACAAAGGAAACTCTAAACTGCTTTTATTGTTATTTTACTACGCAGTTTATTGTGGTTTTATTACAGATCTTCGCGATCTCGCGTTTCCCGCTTGATTACGTTCAGGCTCCGCCGCACTGCTCCTGCAACAAGAGGAATCTTTGTATTTTGTTGTAGATCGCGCGTTTATGAGACGAATCGAATGCAATAAAAATAAATTGACAGTCACTGCGATGGTATAGGCGTTTTATGGCGTGCTACTGATGTTTACCGGCCATATTTACGGTTTAAATAAATTGTGCACTAGATACTTTTCAGCGAAGGTCGCTGTGGAAGATTTGGTTTAAATAAGTCTTAAGTTGTCTAACTAAGTAACTAAGACCATTACTACTAACTACTACGATACAGATTTGTCTATCGCGTAGCGGCTACGACATTGCTACGCGTTACGACAGCGTAGCAGAAGGGTACTCTTACTTGGTAAATCTTGCAATAGACAAAGTTAGCTTCACTTGTACGGTTTACTTTCTTCAGGCTTCTTTGCAGAAATGAAGTAACATTATTTTTCCCTTGCAGGAAAATATAGAGTGTCAAGAGGGTAAACCTCGTAATGTGAGATAATAAGCTGGAGATTTGCATAAACCCTTAAATTTGGCATCCTTTAATGTTGTCCTAAAAGTCACTATAAATCACGTGACCGCGCCATAATAGTAGTTTATGTGACTGCTGCATAATGGAGGGCATTAAAACTCGAGAGTGGGTTTATGAAACGAGCCGAAGGCGAGTTTCATAATAATATCATTCGAGAGTTAATATCACGAAATAATACAATATTAAAATAGCATGCAACAAGTAAAATAATAATTGGGTGTGTGTGTGTTTGTTTGTATGTTGCGGAATTCAAAAAGTTTGGATTTTCTTTATTTTTATAGTTTTTGTTTATTTTTGGTTTTACTTTTTTAATTAATATGAGCTGTTTTATTATAAGATTTGATGTTCTTTCATGTTTTTTAATTAGTTTAAATAGTTGGCGCAATTAGTATAATTCATCTGTTGGGAACCTCGATCTTCGAGCCCTCTTCAATTGTATAAATTTCGTTTTTGCAGCCCCCACACATTATACACGTATGCAATAATTAAGTACATATTGTGCCAAGGCAATGTATTTTTTATTTAAAAGAATACGTCTAGCTATATGTTTTAGTATTTTAAAAATCCGGATCAGTCTTCTTACTCTAGTACTTAACATTTCAATTTGGGGGAACCAAGATAACCATTGGTCTATTTCTAAACCCAGGTATTTCGTTTTTGAAATTTTGTCGATGGATGGGCAGCGGCATTACCTGTGCTCATTACAATTGTGAATTCGTATTTTAAATTAACTAGGGGGTTACGAACTGTTGTACATAGAAAAATAGATAGAATTAGTCTTTGATGCGTTCAGGGCTAATAGGTTGGTGTTTAGCCAATGTGAAATTTTAGATAGATAGATCTTCTGCACATGCGCGAATTAAGTTCCATGTTTTGTTTGTGAAAACCACCGCAGTATCATCAGCATAAGAGACATTTTTTGTTTTTTCAAGGTTAAAATTACATAAATTGTTTATATAAATCAGAAACAAAGTAGGTCCCAGATCACTGCCTTCTGGAACACTGGTAGATATTTTTTCATCATCACTGTATATTGTCCCACACTAACTTGCTGTGTTCTGTTCATTAAAAAGTCTCTAAAAAGCCTCAATGGGGTGTCCCTTATACAAATAGTCTCCAGTTTTTGCACAAGAATGAGGATACAGACTACATCAAAGGCCTTTTTCAAGTCCAGGAATATAGCTATACATTTTTTACAGATTCTACCTACTCTACGATATGCGTTGTCAGAGCTGTCACTGCATCCTTGGTAGACCTTTCCTCCCTAAAGCTCTCTAAAACCTTAAGCTGAAAATTGATAGAGACTCCATGTTATAAATAATAAACCACCTTTTTTAGGATAGTTAACCCCCACCACTCAGCTTTTAAACTAGGGGAAGGCATTAAGCGCGCGCAAAACACCTAATGTGTACCCGATAATCGGGCTGATAATTTTGCATTAAAGACCAGTGATACGTTGTTGGGTATCCTATTGTATACCACTGATCCCTAGACGACAATTAGGTGGCTAGATGTCAACTTGAACCGCAATTCATATATAGAAACATATATTACGAATCGTAAAAAGGCAAATATAGAGAGAGGGCTATGAAAAAAGGCACCTCTGATGTGCAAGAAATACACCCCAAAAAAGGAAAGACAAAATGAACAAAATAAAAAATATTGTCTTAGGCAAATTACAAAGAGAAGTAAAATCCGACCAAAAACATTTTCATGTAAAATGTTGCCAAGGCGAAATGGTGAAACGGCCAAGCCACATATTGTGACTAAGGTGTAGAATTTGTAAAGTCAGGGCTTGTATATTTAGGGCCTGTAGAGCTAGAAGCTTGGCTCTACATGAGATCTGATAGCTTTTTGACAGGGCGAGCCATATGATTTCGTCTTGGCAACATTTTACATGAAAATGTTTTAGTGGGATGTGATTTACAGATTCAGATACCATTTTGTTGGCAGAGTGCATTTTAATGCACAACACCTTTTAAAAGAACAGAAAATTAACGCAGGAATTTTTATAATTTTTTGGTGTTTGATTATTTTAGTTGAGAGCCTACTTAATCAGATTAAAAATACTATTACGAAGCCAGCTTTATAAAATTGGACCTCAATGGCAATATGGAAAAGCGCTCACAATCATTCGCCGACCGTAAGAAAACAATAGCCGTTCTTAGTTACTTAATAGCTGAAAATATTATTAAAATCGTTTGCACTGCAAGAGTACTATATGTTCTTTTTTAAAAACGAGAAAACACGTAATAATGTCCACTACAATATCAATGACATAACATTTTGTATGCTTATCATATCTTTAAATGCACACTGCCAGGAGCGTAACAATCATCTAGCAAATAACTCTGTATCTCAGAAGTTACACTGCAGGTTAGTCCACCCTATGGGTGATATAATAAATAAATAAATGCAGCCCATAAATGTCCCCACCGAGGGGTACAGGTCTTTACTCAGATAAGAGTAAGAATAAGCCATACTCCAGCCCGCCTGACTCAGTGTGAGTTGGTGGATATTACGACCACTACCACGTAGCGATAGTAGCCGGGACCTACAGCTTAACGTGTCAACCAAAACAGTCTATCTGAATATATATCTGAACGTCCGGTAATGTACTTAAGATAAATTAATTATCTCATTGGAATATAGTCAGGAATCGAACCTACATCTCTTGTATGAGAAGCAAGCGTTAATCCCATTAGACCGCGGATCTCTCTTTAGGGTGATATAGGAACACAAAAGTACCTACATATTGTTAAAGTGATACATAATTACTCTTACCACTGTCAATATATATAATGTTTTAAGAACCCACGAGCATCAATTGGTCATTTTTGAAAGGCCATACTATACAAGGTGTAACAGAAAGTTGCAGTCATGTTTCAAGGGGTTGTTAAGGACATCATTCTGAACAACTTTCAACATAAAACCAATAAAATGACCAGAGCAAGTTTATTTTACACTTCTTCACAGAAATCAGCTGATTGTCTGGTACATAATGTCAAAAATAAAGTTTCTCTGATTCAAAAAAAATATGAAAGGCATATCGCGGATGGCGCAACACGAATCGATTAGGTACAGGGAATGATCAAAGGTCTGTCTGCTGAGTGAGACCTATCAGTTATGTTAACTAAGGTTTTACATTGTACATGTTTATATTAATAATTAGAATACAAGTATTTTATGATCGTTATGCGTATTCTCTTAGATACCAGAGAATTCAGGCGTATTTTCAGAGGGCTTAGAGCTGCAAACTTTCCTGTACCTTGTCACATTGATGTCGTTTCATCCTAGCTTATCAAACCATCAGATGAGATGAATACGATGCCAAGTCAGCGTATATGAGTGATCAGTTCTAAGCGATAGTCTTATTTCAGTTGTAACGTTGAGTCATTGGTAGTCGCCCTTATTGATTAATGTTTTTCTGCTCACAAAGTCTTCGTCTCACGTCTTCTGAAGATATAAAACCTTAACTAGTATATCTAATAGATGTTACTGATAAGACATTAGTTATCTGTAAACTCGAAATAATCGACTGGTGTTACGCCATCTGCAATACGCCTCCCATATTTTCATCATATTTCTTCAGCATGGTTGTGTTCATGACCACAGAAGGCATACTCTGTGACTTTCAAACTCGAGTGTCCTTCCTAGAAATAGTTTTATCATCCTACTGTTGTAAGGCTAGGTAACCATATTCAGGGTGTGAGTGCTGAAATAGTAAGGCCTTCTAAAAGTGACTGATGCTCGTGGACTCGTAAAATATGTATTAACGATATATAAAAATATTTTGTTTCCTTGAGAGGAAGAGCATTTTGTAGTTTGAATATCAAACGCGTTATAAATTATCAAGAAAACTTCAATCGTTTGTCACGGCAATACATACGCAATTTTGCAGCCGATGAATGAAAATCATCTAAAAATTCTTACATGCAGAAGCTGGACAATCAGCACAGTTGAATCTAGGATCTCAGCATCAGTTTCTTACTTACATGAGGGCTTTGGCTCCTCTTATTTGAGCAATGTTGTGGTTTCTGGAATTCGACATGAACTTCGCATGATCATAATTTTGGTAAATTGAGGCATTATTAATCTGTGCTTGGGGCATCGATATAAATACTAAGGATAGGCCTTCCCGTACTAAATTTCTTACCATTTTGAGGCTAAGAAAAATAGCGCCCCTGTCGGAATTCGTCGGAACCAAGACAGTACGAAAAATTGTAACGGCATCACGGTCGGTCACGTTCCGATTTGTGGTGTATAGACACAATAGACACAATATTAGGAAAGTTGATCTACGGATAACTCTCAAATACCCGGTGACTTTTAATCGGTGATTAGGAGTAGAAATAAAATATATCTAGCTAAAATTTTTCTTAAGGAGCGAGGTCTCACGCAATTAGCTCATGTTTAATTAATAAAAAGTTGCAACATAATTAAATAGGCATATTAATTTTTGTCTTTGCCGTTAAATTATGAAAGAGGATGTAAGCTCACAGATACACATTAGTAGCGTGACTTGGAATTTAAGATCTTGATTTTAATTTATAAGTAATAAACTACCTAATCATAGAAAAAGTTATGAATTAGTTAGGGGGGGGGGGGGGGGTAACCAAATGACATTACGAATAGTAATCTAATGACATTACGAATAGTAATCTTGACATTACGTTTATAAAAATAACCAAATCGGATCGTTTTTCAAATATAGGAAGCGGGCAGTTTCACTGTGCGTCGCGCGTCGCTACAAAGTTACGTCAGTCGAATGGTTGATTTTCGTTTGAGGATTTTTTCGAGAACAATATTTTATAGATAATCAATTTAAAGCCAATAGTAATTGAAAATATAATTGTGCACGACGCACCTATTTGGAAACCTTTTCTTCTTTTTTATACCTTTTTTTGTATTAATTTTGTATTTTGTTTTAGAATCTGTCAGTAGTTTTTCTGTCATGTCGTAGTCTGATTCTCATTATGTTCTGTTCGTTTCTGTTTTCCTGAGAGTAAAGTCTTCTGTACCGTGTTATGAATCAGTGCCTATTATTTATATAGCCCAGCTTTATTCAACCAGCTACATTTGGTCCGTCGTGGATTATAATAGTATGGTACAGACTCGGTCAACAGCCAAAGCGATGAATATGGGTAATGAAAATGGTGAACGTAAGATCGTTGCGAGTAGAAAATCGGAACAGCCACCCGCGCCCGATGTCTCACATGCCGCTTCGGCAAGCGCACCCACGGCGCCTTCCCGCCCAGTAAGTACGGCTTCGTCCCGTTCATCCGCCACGGTGGTAGCTAGAAGGTTGGCAGCTGAGGCGCAGCACGCACGCCGCCTCGCCGACTTGGAGACGCAAGAGATGCGCCGCCTCGCCGACTTGGAGGCGCAAGAGATGCGCCGCCTCGCAGAACTGGAGGCTCAACAAGTCAGTCGCCTCGTCGCCCTAGAACGTGAGACCGCCGAGCTAGAGCACCGTGCAGAACTCGCCGCCATCGAGGCAGACGCGAGTCATCACAGCTCTAGGAGCAGCCGTACTGACATCGAAAAATGGTTCAGTAAGTCCAAGATTAGTAATCCTGAACTAAAAAAACGTAATGTTTTCAGGTTACCAGATCCTAAAATGAGCGTTGTGCCCCTCACGGAGGCAGCGACAGCGCTCCAGACCCGACGTGCCGCCCCGAACGCGGCCGCGGCACCCAGCGACGGCGCGGAGGTTCCGCACCTTAAGGTTTTGTTTGATAAAGTTAATAAAGGCAATAGCCCCGCATTTAATATCTTACCTCGCTTTGACGGCAAGTCACATTTAGACTGGCTCAGTCTGAAAAAGTGTTTCGAAAATACGCAAGCTTCATACAGTGCTGTGAACAACCGCGAGGCGGTGGCTGCGCTGCTGGTGTCAGCGCGCGAGCCTGGCGTCGTGCTGCGCGCGCTCGACACGCGCTACGGCCGCCCCGAGCTGGTGGTGACGCACGAGGTAGCCGCGGTGCGCGCGTTGCCGCGCGTGAACGGTGAAGGTAAAGATTTTGCCATTTTTGCCAGTAGAGTTCGCAATTGCGTGGAAGTCATTCGTTTATTAGATCATACGGAATATCTGTCATCGCCGAAACTCTTTCAGGCAATTATTTCAAAGATTTCCCCTCTATTGCGAGCCAAATGGCTAGATTATGCCGCTCGTTATGAGGCTGGTGGTCTATCAAAGCTAGAAAATCTAGCCGATTTCCTAGCACACGAGATCGACCTCCAGTCTCGCTTTGGCATGATACCTGAGCCGACTACTGCGTCGCACGCGGTAGATAGTAGGCGGGCCAGGGATAATGTGCATGTTATCGCTGAAAATCGCTCGAATTGCAATTCAATTTCGCATAAAAATAAATTGAATTCATCGACGACTGCACCTAAAATTAATTCGTGCATTGTATGTCAACAATCGCATGATTTAGTTCAATGTCACAAATTTGCGTCACTGTCAGTCGATGACAGATGGAAATTTATTAAAAAGAAAAGAGTCTGTCATCGATGCCTCAAAGTAGGTTGGCATAGATTAAGTTTGTGCAAGGCAAAGAAAACTTGTGACATTGACGGTTGCGTTTTCCGTCATCATTCGTTGTTGCACAACCCGAATTATGAGCGCGCCGCCGCCGCGCACGTGGAAGTGGAGGATGACGAGGCCGCCGCGGGCACGTCCAGCGCCGCGCCGCGGGCCGCCGCGCCCGCAGCAGGCCCCGCCGCCCCGCTCGCACCCGCTTCATATAATAACGATGAGATCCTGTCTCATACATCGACTTCAATTGCAACTGAATCCTCAGTGCATCCGTCGTTCCTCCGTCCGTTATTAAAGGTCGTGGCCGTGACCGTTTCCGGTCCGTCAGGTACCGTAGACACCTATGCATTGTTGGATGATGGTGCATCAGCGTCTTTCTTAGATTTGGAGATAGCTGCTAAATTAGGAGTCTGCGGGCCCGAGAGACAAATACGTCTCGACTGCGTAGGCGGGTTAAGCAAAGACACGACGGTTCAGTATGTTGATTTTCATATAAAGGGACGCCACGCAAAAGAGAGTTATATGATTCGTAGGGCTCGGGCAATTAACGGGTTAGGTTGTGCAGCGCGACCGACGATTGACAAATCTGACGTGTCAAAATTTAGTTACCTTTCTGACATAAAGGAAGAATTTTGCTATGACAACGTAAAACCGACAATTATCATTGGCATTGACAACTGGCATCTTACTATGTCTAGGGCCACTCATAAGGGTTCTAGGACACAGCCGGTTGTTATTCATACCGCCTTAGGGTGGGTTTTATTCGGTTTTGGCTGTAGCAAGACGACGCCAGTTGACACTGTCAACCATGCGACTGTTAGTGAGCCCCTGGTTGTAGATATTAGTGATCGCGCGGTATTAGAACAATTAATTCGTGAGCAATATAGTATAGATTCGATTGGTATTTCTAAACGCGAAGCGCGCAGCTCCGATGACGAACGAGCTGTCCAAATTCTTGAGCGCACGGCACGACGCCTACCGAGCGGTCGTTATGAAGTCGGGCTTCTTTGGAAAACTGACAATCTATTTGTGCCTGACAGTTCTAAGCTTGCCTTGTCTAGGTTTCTTAGTCTAGAAAAAAAGATGTGCAGGGACTCTAACTATGCAGAGCGATACTGTCAAAACATACACGACATGATTCGAAAGGGTTATGCCGAATTGTGCACGGAAGTGCATACCGCCAAGTCGCCTGTTTGGGTTCTGCCACATTTCGGTGTAACCAATCCAAATAAGCCGAATAAATTAAGATTAGTCCATGATGCTGCTGCGAAAAGTCAAGGAGTTTCCCTGAATTCGCTCCTGCTAACCGGTCCTGACCTTTTGCAGCCCCTGCTTGGAATCCTTTTGCGTTTTAGGGAAGGCAAAGTTGCCCTGATGGGAGACATACGCGAGATGTTTCCTCAAGTGAAAATTCGTGTGGAGGATCGTGATGCGCAAAGATTTCTCTGGCGTGACAACCCTACAGAGCCAATTAAGACATACCGCATGTCATCAATGATTTTCGGTGCCGCATCTAGTCCTTTCACTGCCATTTACATTAAAAATAAGAATGCAGTGGAGTGGCAAGAGCGCTATCCAGCCGCGGCTCGAGCCATCATAGTCGATCACTATATGGATGACTGTATAGTGAGCCTAGACTCGATCGATGAAGCTGCTAAACTTTCCGCAGAGATTCACCATATCCATCGACATGCTGGTTTCGAAATGCGGGCGTGGGCCTCAAACGAACCCTCTGCTCTCTCACTTTTGCCAAAAGAGAGCTTGGTTGAGGTCCCTGTAGCTAGTCACGATGTAGATGTTGACCTTGGCCGCCTCGCCACGCCCGTGCGCACTCTTGGCCTTATTTGGCAACCCGTCGCCGATACAATTGGTTTTAACACGGGAATAAGCAACAATTGTGCGTTGCCAAATAAGTTTACCAAGCGCGAAGTGTTGGCTCACGTCATGCGGGTTTTCGACCCACTCGGAATTCTAGCGCCAGTAGTAGTGACAGGCCGTATTATGTTCCAGAATGCATGGCGTAAGGGTCTTGACTGGGATGAGGAGCTCTCGCAGAATGACAGTGCGGCGTGGAGACATTGGTTTGAAGATTTATTTGCCGCTTCCCGATTGCAGATCCCACGCTGCTACTGTCCTGGCGAGTTGAAAGTAGATAAGTGCGAGCTTCACGTTTTCTGTGACGCAAGCGAGTCTGCCTTTTCTGCGGTCGCATATTGGCGTTTCATTAAGGAAAACGGTGACGTAAAGCTTGCGCTTATATGTAGTAAAGTTCGCGTAGCTCCTCTAAAACCAATTTCCATAAATCGTTTGGAACTTCAAGGAGCTTTGGTTGCAGCTCGCCTCGCCTCCAGTATTTGTGAAGCTCACAGACTCAAACCTGTCAAACGCATATTCTGGTGCGATTCTATGACAGTTTTGGGTTGGCTCCGAAGCGAGGCACGTCTGTTCAAGTCGTTCGTATCACATAGAGTAGGCGAGATTATAGAGATAACTGACGTGAAGGAATGGCGCTGGGTGCCAAGTCATTAAACGTTGCGGACGATGCAACTCGCATCAAGCGCGTCACGTTGTCTCCTGAGTCACGCTGGATATCAGAGCCTGCTTTTTTGCTCTCTTCGGAGTGGCCCACTGAGCCCTGTGCACCTGAGTATACAGGTTTAGAGGAGTGCAAACACGCAGTGCGTCCCGACTTAGTTCACCTCATTAGTGACGTTGCCAAGCATGAGCCAGTTTCAGCCGATCCTGAGCGTTTCAGCTCTTGGCTCAGACTGGTGCGTGCAACTGCTACAGCGCATAAGTATCTCACATTATTGCGAATGCGTAGTCTAACTCGAAGGGGCTTATGTGTAGATAATTTAGTTCGATTAGAGGGAGGGCTTTGTACTTTTATGTTTCAGCCTAAGAGTCAATGGCAACAGTTCACTGCTCCGTGTTCCTCACATGGCTCAGCTAGAGTTTTGGCCGCCACTGACATTCGTCTAGCAGAGACGCACATCTTGCTCAAGTCCCAGTGGGGCTCATTTCTCAGCGAGATGACGCACCTCAATTGTCGTCCTGCTCAGCTCTTGCCACGCTCCAGTCGCCTGTCCAAACTGGGGGTTCTCATCGGGGAAGATAGACTGATGCGATTATCCGGCCGCATTAAGGCAGCGTCACACATACGTCACGAAACTAAAAGTCCGATTGTACTGGACGGAAGACACCCAGCAGTGCGTTTGCTTGTGGAGCACCATCATAGGAGGGCCGCCCACGCCAATACAGAGACGGTGGTCAATGAGCTCCGGCAAGATTACCACTTATTAAGCCTGAGAAGTACCGTCCGCGCAGTCGCCTTTCACTGCCAGTTTTGCCGCATTCGCCAAGCCGTGAATTTCCAGCCACCTACAGGAGACTTACCCGAGGCACGTTTGGGACATCACAAGCGGCCGTTTACGTTCACGGGGCTTGATTACTATGGACCAGTTCAAGTCTCTATCGGCCGAAGACGAGAGAAAAGATATGTCGCTATCTACACTTGCCTCGTCGTCCGTGCCGTCCATCTGGAAGTGGTTGACAGTTTGTCCACGGACTCCGCGATGATGAGCCTCCGTCGTTTTATAGCCTGGCGAGGCACGCCAGCAGAGCTCTGGTCAGACAACTGGACCGCTTTTGTAGGCGCCAACCGAGAGCTCCGTCGCCTCTACGCCGAAGCCACAGCGCAGTACGCTGCTTCAGAGAAGATTAACTGGCGTTTTATACCACCAGCCGCTCCTTTTATGGGCGGATCTTGGGAACGACTGGTGAAGAGCGTAAATGTGGCTCTCAAGGTGACACTCACAGAACGTGCCCCAACGGACGAGGTGCTTCGCACGCTTTTGGCAGAGGCTGAGGCACTTGTCAACTCGCGCCCACTCACCCATGTCGCCGTCGATCACAACAGCGAAGAAGCGCTCATTCCCACGCACTTTCTTCTGGCTGCATCTTCTGGCCGCCCGATACCAGCCACGTTATCAGACTTGGATTTTGCCTCAAGAAGCAGCTGGCGCAAGGCCGTTCGACTGGCACACCATTTTTGGCAGCGATGGGTCAAAGAATACCTGCCATCATCCCTAGACGCGGGCGTGGAGTAGCTCCTGCGGTGGCCATTGGCGACGTGGTGTTCATCGCAGATCCAAACTCTCCCAGAGGCACCTGGCCACGGGGACGAGTCACAGCAGTTTTTCCAGGGCCCGATGGAGTAATCCGGGTGGCTGATGTTCGCACCCTGATGGGCGTCATGCGGCGGCCCCTCCGTAAGCTGGTGAAGCTGCCCTTCTAATAGAAAAGGGGAGGAATGTGCACGACGCACCTATTTGGAAACCTTTTCTTCTTTTTTATACCTTTCTTTGTATTAATTTTGTATTTTGTTTTAGAATCTGTCAGTAGTTTTTCTGTCATGTCGTAGTCTGATTCTCGTTATGTTCTGTTCGTTTCTGTTTTCCTGAGAGTAAAGTCTTCTGTACCATGTTATGAACCAGTGCCTATTATTTATATAGCCCAGCTTTATTCAACCAGCTACAATAATATTTACTTGTGATACGACACTCCCTGTTGTTGTGTTTTGCGATTTGGGTATGATTTACACCTTTTTACGTCGCAGGTCACTTTTGTCGTCATTTTTGTTTTTGCTGCCGATATGTCAATAGGCTGTCACCGTCCAAGCGCGACTGATTGCAAACAGTCCAATTTTCCCGATTTTGTACTGTTTTTGTAGCGACACTTTCAAGCGCTCCGTGCCCTGTCCCTACTATTCAAGTCTTGGGCTTGGGGTAATTTTTACGAGTCTGGTATTTCAAAATTTGCCGTTGTTGTCGTAATGATTATAAACAAAACGATTAAATATCAAAACAAAATGCTGAATATAACCTACAATCATGAGAGGTCACTTCACAGACATATAATAGTATAATTCACAGACTTTACAGAGAATATATTGATGTTTCCCATTTTTTTTAAGCTTAGACAGGCAGGTAAAGGAATTTTTCCATACATTTCATGATGATGTCATAGATAGGTCACATGAATATTCTCGTGTTTTATTAAAATATCTTAAAAGTATATATACTTGTCGGATTGAGCGTTGGATTGGGCGGCGGCGAACCATATTCATCCTCGGCTTCGTGACAGTCCGACATCTTGTTTTGGATGAATGATAGAAACTCGTCTATGTGCAATCTTCCTTATAATTATCGAGTTACTCCACGCAATTTACAACTAGTTTACAATTGCGATCGATCTGATACGATACGATTTGAAAAGACGTAGCGAGTTCCGCCCTTGCGTCCGTTCGACACCGTTTTTCAATCAAAACCCAACATGGCCACCCGCCTCTGTGTTTATGGTCTTTTTCGTCGCGTTCTATTATTACTTCCCACCTGTCAAACCATACTGAAGGCTGCGTTCATACTTTGTCGTTTCCGTTAGTGTGGCCATAAACAAAATCAGCATAGACCAAGGGCGGACCACGCTGAAGCATTGTTTGACAGCGCTTGACGTCTCAAATGTAATCAACAATCAATTAACAGAACTACACTACACACAACATTCATCTGGAAAAGCGTTATCCACGACATACTAATTTACTAATCTGATAAATAAAAACTGTACAAAAGCATGTTTCTCAAAATGGTTTTGAGATTTCCGTTCCTGTCCAGAAACTTAGCAACCTGTTAAGAAGATGCAGCCATCATTGAAACCATAGAGATATTTACTACACTTTTGACCTCGAATGACTTCAGACGCGGACACTTGATTTAGTATGACTTTTGGAACAACATTAAGGATGCCGAAATAAAGGTTTTAAGCAAGTTTAGCTAGTAATATCACATTCCGAGGTGAAACTCAAAATTTTCTACGCTGTTAAGAAAAGTTAATAGTTAATAATAATAACAATTGCAACATAGACAAAAACTTACTTAGCCCAAATGATTATAATTTCAAACTGGTTTTGAGTACTCAGCAAATATAGGCATTCAAATCATATTAACTCCTTTTCGGAAAAATAAACAATCTAAATACGAACAGAACGTTTAATGGCCACTATATTGTTTGGACACATAAAGTAATTTCTAGTAACAATAACAAAACAAAATAACAATATGAATAATCAAGGCACAGGTCGGGGTTTCATCTTTTCTTTTTTAAAGGTTATGTACCAGGAAAGTGTATGTAGCAGGGTGGTATAGACTTTGCTGGCTGATAGTCGCAACTACTGCACTCCGCTGGTTCAGCTCTGGGTGATACTCCAACAAAGTGGAAGCAACAGTGGCCCTGCCCAAAAGAAAACAAACTTTAAATCCCAACGCGGCTGCTGAACCTAATAACTGCCTTTTAATTTAATGCCCAGCTCCGAACTTCGCAATAAGCACCAGAGAAATCTCCTTATTTGCATAAGCAGATAACTTCTCGACTGGGATCTCGTAAATTAATTAACTTTGCAGGTGAAAAAGTGGAGATTGTGAGTCGAAATTCTCACCCAGAAAGTTTTCGTGTCCCGGAAAATACTGCGCTTTCTGTTAATTACTTAAAGTAAAATTCGTAATTCGATTCCACCCTCTTTCCGAATACTTTTCCTCATCATCATTCATCCACAAATACATCGTGTCTAGAATTATTTCATTGCTTTTGTCGAATTGAGCAGAAAAGCTAGATGATTTCTTAGAATTATTTATTCTAGGAATTCGTCAAAACATCTAAGCGTGAGAGTTTTATTCTGCATTGAGCGGGCAGAGTGGAGCACACGGTTTTCAAGTCGAGCAGACAAGGGGGCCCATTCCGCGCCCCACGGGATTATAGGGCCCAATCACGAGAACCCGACTCAGGGCCGCAGTCGAAATAAATACGCATCTACACCCACGACGCGTTCTACAAATATACATTTCGGACCGAGCGACGTGGACTATGTGAAAGACGGCCAAATAAACCGGACCGCAAGATCATCGGACACCCGCCGCCTAATTTAAAACCACACCAGGGCCTATGCAGCTTCTCTTAAATTCATGTTCAATGGATCGGATTTGGTACTATTTTTGGTACATTAGAGTTAGCGAATATAGGAACAGGGAGCAGAGAAATAAGTTTGTGATAGTTGAATTCGTGGAATTGCCGCCTTTTATTTAAACAGTAGCTACTCGCTTCTTGATACTGAAGATTAAAGTATTCAAACGAGGTCCTTCTTCTAAGCCAGTCGTATGTTTAGCCAAACCACCTCATGCGCGATTCCTATCTGAATCTATTAATATAAGCTGAAACTGCACCGATTTATCAATATTAATATTTTGTGAAAAATAATCTCCTACCTAGTTTATTTAATACACTTCATGAATATTTTACCTCAAACTCATTTCGATCTTAAGGACCGTGAATCAAATTCGATTTTCCATCAATGGCGACATTTATTCGCTTTTTGCTACTGCACGCCTGATATTGCGTGGGAATCGTAACAGCTGACGAATTTCCATTGATATGAAAAATTCCATAACAGTATAATTTCACGCATACTCTTCTATTTATGATGGTATTGGTTTTGGTTGTGATATATATAATCTATTCAACGAGTGGATTAACTTTTAATAGATCGTCATGACAGAATTGGTGATTTACTAAAGCGTTGATAAATCGACTTCACTATAACAAACAATATTATTTATGAAGTAGTTTGAATCGATGTCATATTGATATCATATTTTTGCTCACTGTTCACACACGATTGGGTTTACTTTGGTTGTCGGATTGGGAGCGTGATATAGCGTTCGATGATCTTAGTTCTCAAAACTATGAAAATGAGTAAAAATTGGTGTTCCACAAGGGTCCATATTAGGCCCTTTTCTTATTCCTGGAATATATTAATGACCTGCCTTATACCATACTAGTCTTCAAAATTTAAAGACAAAAAGAAAACTTTAATTATGTTAGTGATGTATTATGTCTCTGATATTGAATTGGTTCACAGTTAAATTTCTTGTCAAACGCTGGTAAAACCAAGTGTATTAAATTCTCAATTCCAAATGTCAGGTAAGTTGCGACCAGTTTAGTCTTAGACAAAAAGACGCTGGAATGAGAAAATGATACGAAGTTTCTTGGAATAACCATCGATAGCAAATTGCAGTGGGGATACGTAGATAAATTAGCTGGAAGTATAAAGTTCTGCCGCTTCCTCTGTTAGGAACATCAGACAAAACAAGGACGTGGCGACATCTACGCTAGTCTATTTTAGTTACTTTTATAGCGTCATGTTCTATGGTATCTTTTCGGGGGGGAAAGCAGCGGATATTTAAACTATTTTCATATAACAGCTACTCGAGCGATTTATAATTCAAAATATTCAAGCACCTTAAGATAACTTTTTATAGAAATTGACATATTAACCATAGCTAGCTAATATATTTTCGAAAACATAATGTATATCTGCAATAACCTTACAACATTTTCAAAATTTAGGGATGGTCTGCTGCAATGTTTACCTAAGAAATAATTATAGACTTGCACCACGGTTTTGACTCGCAAAAGTTAGCAGTTCTTTCAAAGATCAGTACATTTTCTACTACAACAAGATACCTCTGGAGATTTTGAAAAGAGATATTACAAATTCAAAATTACTTAAACGACGGGACTGTGTGGGGTTAATCTAACTCAACTCGCTGTTAATATTTTTGTAATTATTTTTAACTATTAATATTGTAATTTTGTATTATATTAATTATATTATATTTATATTAATATTGTCACTTTAATTTCGTCATCGACGACATAATTGATAGAGACATGCTACAAATTCGTAAATTCACAGATTATCACTCACACAAATTATTACTGAACACTAAACCTCAGTTTTAATGGACTTTTCTTGGCCCATTAAAATTCAAATGTCTGAAACGTCAATAAAATGCTACATTAAGTACATGTGGCGCTTTGTGTAATCGATATGCACTTTATGGCTAGTTTAATATTTCTTTGGTTAAATTTTAATGAAGATTTAATCCCAAAATCTAATAATGAATTAATCTAACAATTTGATGAAAGTTGTGTCAAAACTCACACTTCATGGCGACCTTGCCTTTTACGGAATGCGCACTTGCGAAACGTCACATTTCGATAGAGTACTTGTGTTAATTACAACTAACTATATCGCAGTGCAGTTTTGTGCAACGAATCGTAAATAATTTTAAATTGCAGATTCATTATGGGAACGCCACTATCTAAACAGGAGGAGATAATAATCGCCCAAACCGGGTCTATCAATTCTGCATCTGCTACAGAGGAAGTGCAGCACCCGGCCCACACGACGAATATCCTAATGGGAGTAATAATTGGTTTCGTCCTCATTGCGAGCCTCCTAGCCTTCTACCGGTATTACCGCAGAGCACATAAGAAGTGGATACGTAGAGAGATAACTTTGAGCGATTTACGGAGATCATTTCGCCTGCGCCCCGCGATGACCATGCAGCCTGCGCTCGGCGCCACCGCCCCGAAAGTAGAGATTGTGTGACGTAAAAAGACTTTACGAGTTTATGACGGCGACGCATTGTGAATAAAAATAAGTGAAGTAAAATTTGTTGCGCGTAAAACTAAATCACGACGTCACGGCCGCCGCGGTAAAGTGAACTTCAGAGAGGAGCGAAATATAACTATCGTAAATACATAATAATATTAATTAATGATAAAAAAATGGTACATTCTTTTTAGAGATAAGCGTCATATGTATCCACGTCATATCCATTTACTAAAAGTATAATGCAACTGGTGCGACTACTGCAGGTAACTAAAAGAAAACTGGTATATATATATTTTTTTGTAAAATGAGGAAATAATAAATGCTTAGTGGAGTTAAAAACTATACAAAAATATTAAGTTAAGAATGGACATTCCAGATATAAAGGCAATTTTATTGCAAATAAGCTGCCAGAGTAAGAAACATGTTTTGACAAGAATATATTCAAGTTTTAGGTATAGAATACGAATCAAACCAAAAAGAGTTGGATGAATTTATATTTCATTTGGAATAGGATAAAATAAGTTATTTTTATATTTTTTGTTTTATGTAAATCTGCTAGTAAATCTAGCAGCGACAGTGAATTTAGTGATAGATCTGCCTACCCAGGCACAACAATGGAGTTAGAATTGAAGACAGCTTGTAGCTTGATCCCTGTGATGGACAGTAAAGAAGAATCTGTAGAAGATTCTTCTTCTACAGATTCTTCCGTAGCCATTCCGGCCATCACCGATTCCGTGGTTTTTTTTTCGGAAATGTTGAAACCAGCAGGAAATGCCATGCTTATAAAATTCGTTCTCGGCTCGAGTCGGCTCTCAGAAAATGTCAAACTTCGTATGTCTACAAATTGTTCATCACTGAGCGATCTTGTCAAAGACATGAGAAAGACCATTTTGACAATAAATCATTCGTGGCTATACAGCCTCGATCTCAAAGCGCGACCCAAGATTGGCAGACCATCGACAACACAATTTAGCATCGAAATAGAAAAAGAAAGACGCGATTCCTAAGAATATCTCAATGTTCAGAAAGTATAGTGTCAAAGATCGCCGGGTTTTGTTTACATTAATTTGATCCATCGCATACATGAGTCAACAAACAATGCAGTAGAATTTTATATTCAGTGCAGTGTTTTCGAGAATTTACCTTTAAAGACCGATGAAATTCTAGGTCTAGATTTTCTTTGCAAGTACGCTACAAATATTGATTTGGGCAACAACATGCAAATTTGAGTCGATTAAGACAAACTCAGAGCGGGTCAAATTGCTTTTGGAGAAATAAAAATTGGAGAATCTTGTCAATGAAGAGCACACATCAACTATATATGTACTAAATTACTAGGGGACAAGTTGTCAACTTCAAATATTTATGAACAGTCAATAACTATCAAACCAAATACGAACCCCGTATATTTAAAACAATAAAGATTGCCACACTCATTAAAAATTGAAGTCAACAAACAAATTCAAATTTAACAGTGGACGATATAATAGAGGAAGCAAAGAGTGAGTGATCAAGTCCAATCCTTCTGGTTTCAAAGAAAAGTACAGAAAATAAAGAAAAGAAATGGAGATTGGCGGTTGATTACAAAAAATTGAATGATTGGATTGTGGAAGATAAATTTCCTTTACAGAACATCACAGAAATACTCGACTCACTCTCAGGCTCTATACTATTTAAACATCCAGATCTATACAAGAATATGTTCAGGTTAATTTAGACAAATATAGCATGTTCTTGAAGGGTCCTTTGTTCAAGCGCCCGCCAACGGTCAAGATGAGGGATGACTCTGTCAGGAGCGTCGCGCAAGCAAAAGTGCAGGGCCTGGTTCTCGACGCCGGACCGTCGTTCGCTGCACATGCGTCATACGTGTATAGGCGGGCATGCGGCAAATTGCTTCGAAAAAGTGTCGCGTGCATCTGCATCTAGTTGGGGTGTACGTTATCGTGCTCTGCGTATACTGTACACTGGCACTTATATCTCCACCGTGACGTATGCCGCGGCATGCTGGTACAGGCGTGCGTCATTTCACAATGTGCGTGCCTCACTTCTGAGGACACAGCGACCGGCTTTGGTGCTCTTGACCAATGTCTATCCTCCATGCAGTACAGCGACCCTACCGGTACTGGCAGGCGTACTGCCGGCTGACCTGGAGCTCATTCGCGCCGGCCGTAGTGATGAGGCGCGGGAAGGTTGCACTGAGACGGAGATCAGAGCGATAGAATGCCAAACTCTGGGGGAGGTCGTTGCACAATGGCAGGGACGCTGGTTGAATGAGACGAAAGGCCGAGAGCTATACCATTTCTTTCCGGACGTGGCGGCTCGCCTCAAGGTCTCTTGGATTGAACCGGACTACCAAATTTCACAGATAATGTCGGGACACGGGTGCTTCAGGAAAAGATTGCATGATATGACGTTATGCCCGATGAGTGTATGTGAGTGCGGCATAGAAGATGAAGATATGCATCATGCTCTTTGGGAATGTCCACTATACGACGACGAACGGAAGAGAATATTAGACGGAATCGTTCGAGCGGATGAAGGGCCAGTCTACTGTACATAACATCTGGAGGATTGTATAAAGAGTTACTTTACGAGCAAGTGTGTTGAAAATTACTTTTATCTACACGCGTATCATAAACCCTCTTTACTGCGCTTAAAAACCGTACGTTAAGACCAGCATAATGTAAAACTATTTGGTAAAAACTCATTTGTTATCTGAAAATTTATACATTAGGACCATAATGTACAAAAAATTGTCAAATTATGACATTAAAATTTCGAACGCCGACGCCCGCCTGCGTCCGCCCCTAGTTTGTCCGTGAAGTTGGTACTACAGAATAAGCTAAACAACTGCAGAGCAATGATCAATCCAACATGCGATTCCTGAACACATCAAAGAGAGCTTATGATATGTGTGTAGATAAACTAGTGTATAAAACTGTACATAATTAGGCATTAAATCTCTCGAGTGATATTATTATGAAAGTCGCCTTCGGCTCGTTACATAAACCCACTCTCGAGTATTAATTCCCTCCATTATGTAGCAGTCACATAAACTACTATTATTGCCATTTTGATTTGTTCCTTCATCGGTATGTTGAGTCTGGATCAGGACCCCTATAACACCCTGCACAAAATATAGTGAACAGGCACAATAGGTAATCTGTCCTCCACCTGGGTCCGCTTTTGGTCTATCTAATGAGCTGTTCTAATTAAGTACAAAATCGTGGCAAGTAAAATAGGTATTTGTGCTTGCTATATGCATTAGTTCAATATTGATTATAAATATAAATGATCGGCTACTACCGTAAATAGGTTTGCTTTTTTGCGACACCGGAAACAGACGAGTGGAATTATATGTTGAGGAATACTGTACAGAGGTACCTACTTATTGCCAGTTTTGAAAACCTTACACTAACAATTATTTTAGATAAATTAATTTTCGATGAATACAGTTTATAGTCGAACACATCACTGGGTACGACAGAATGTAACTAACATTTTGCAAAAAATATGAATATTAAGAAAAACACGCAAGGCTATTTCATTGTATTTATCGGATAATAAATATGGCAGATAAATATTTTTAGGTCGTTTATATATTCTTGTACCGTACATTTAAGAGTTTACTTTAACGTCAGTACGTACGGCGACTTCGGCGGAATATAATAATTCAGTACAGAAAACTCGCCTATGAATTGTTACTAAAAATCACCAAAATATTATATTAACCTGACCAAACCTGGGCCCGAAACTACAAAACAAGGATTTGTTTTCATACAGGATCAAGATTAATAAAAAATATTAAATCAAACATCAAAATAATTTTTAGTTTAAAAGTAACTAATAGTTGAAAATTTGTTTGTCTATCCAACTAATATAATAAATGTGAAAGTAGCGATGTTATGTTTGGATGTTTGTGTGTTTGTGCCTCAATCCTAAAACGGCTGAACGGATTTGATTGAAATGTAGCGCAGTTATAGTTTATGAGCCAGATTAACACATAGGATACTTTTTATCCGACTGCACAAGGAGGCGGGTAACGTTATCTTGCAGGTAACTGATTATTCCTTGGAACACGCAGATGAAGTTGCGGGCATCAGCAAGTACAAAATAAAACTAAAAAATTTTTTTTAGACAAACATTACCCTAAATAGTCTAGACTGCGGCGTTCAAAGTAAAAATAAATTTGGGCTACTGTGTTCCTGTATACCTTCTCATCATTAATCGACATGCTAGGTTAGATAACGCTTATTATAGTTCGCTTACGTATTCATCACACTATTCAACTAATTCTCTAACTAATTATCATTCACACTAATGATAATATTATACCTAACAATCTGGATCATTTATCCAAGAGATGCGTTGATTTACAAGGCCCCATTTATTTTCCTTATTAATAGAGCTCAATGCCATATTTATTATGGGTGGCGACGCCTTAATAATTATCGTATTTAAGATAAGTTAATCTATTGTTGAAGATGGGTACATACGGTATTACGACTTCACCGAATTATTAGTATATACTGATATACAAAGTTTCAATAAATTATGCCTAACAGATAGGCACCCACCTCACACTCTCAGGTGGTTGTAAAATAATGCACCCCATTGCACCATAGGTACAATATATTCTAATTGAATCTGCTTGACCCGTGGAGATCTCTGCAAAGCATATCGCTTGGGAAAGACAAAATAATAATATATCATACCACTTCATCCTCAGACACGTTCTGGCGAACCTGCTTTTTCGGGTCGCCTACCAAGGGCTTCTGGCGGCGTCCTGTCGCCACCTCGCATGCTCGTGTCATCAAAGGCGTAGTCTGATTTTTCTGAAACAAAAGAAACACATGGTCATCTTCTCACTCCCTTGCATCATGAGCAATTTCGGACTATAGCTTTAAAAGTCACCTTTGATGACGCGCTAGCATTTAATTCTCCAGAATATCCATAAGTGAAACTTCAATCGGCTGTCGCTTCACGTTTCGGCAACACAGTGGACTATTTGGAATGCACGAGGGGACTTTACAGGGGTCGCATATCTTCAATGGTACTTTGACTTCGTTGACCACAACAGCAACGTCTCGTGTACATCTTCGGATAAAGTTCCGAGCTCCCAGCGGGATCGAATATTCTTGGTCTTGTATCCCGTTTCGCTTGAACATGCTCACCGGCAGCTTGGGTACCTGTAACCGACGCGACAGGCCTGTTTAGTTCTGGGTTTTGTCTTCAGGTTGGTTGGAAGAAAAACTCATCGACCTCAGGATAGTTCGTAGGAGAACACCCGACTCTCAATATTTTGAAGAAAGTAACTTGAGCAAGCGCCGGAAGTTGAAGATTGAGATACGCAAGACTTTTACAATAAATACTTAAGTCTTATGTATACATTTTTCTGTTGTACGTGCAATATATATATAATTGAACAGTTGCAAAATTATGTTAACATGCAATTTATATACCCACCGCACACCATTGTCTTATAGGGAAAAACGGCTAATTTCTTCCTAGGTATCACCGGCATCGATATCGGTTTGTGGGAGAAAATCGCGTTGTGCCAGCATTTGCGAATGTGGGATACTCCACCACCCGCTCTGAAATGTTGATCTTGGAGTCCATTCCGTTTTATGGCTGATGAAGGCAGCGGGTACACCTGATGAACATTTTCAGGCTTTTCGTCGGTTGCAAATTCATAGCGTCGAATCTAACCCACTTATCTTACCCGATTCAGTATTCACTCAAAATCAAATCTAGCACATCTTTCCTGCTGTCTTCTTTTCTCTGGGGTCAACTTCTTGGCTGATTTTTGGATAGTATTTGTGAAATGGTTCGACATGACGGAAAACAACGCAGCCCTTACAAGATTGTGCAGCGCACAAGTATTGTATCGTGCCTCTATATCCGTGAACCTGGTCTTGTATACCATCGCGACGGAAAGCCGATTTGGGCAGTTTACCGTGTACAGTAGGAACGAATTGTTCCTGAAACCAAAATCAAGAAAGGTCAACCCCGTTTACAGTTCAGATAATTTAATCATTTAGCATAATTTTGGGTAGGGGTTGAGCAATTTTGGGGGGACTCTCCACATCCCCCAAGTATAGTTTTTTTTTGGATAATGTATAGTTTTGAGGAAACAATAATCTAATTTTGTTAAAATTTGTGGTTATGTTTACATAATTTGTTGTGAAAAAGAAGAAAAAAGGGGTTGCATTAGATATCATATTCCGGTATAGGGGGGAGGGGGAGGGCGGTTCACTCCCAAGATTTGGGAGTGCGGAACGCCATGATAACATTTTCGGCAGTGTTGCCGCTGTAAAAATCACTGGGTTTGTTAAAAGCTTCTTGTACAATAGCTGTCATATCATGTAACCATGGCCCGCTGAACTCCGATCGCATAATTTTGATTGTTTTGCTGTATTATATTAGAGTGTTTCGCTGTATTATATTCGAGTGTTTCGCTGTATTATATTCGAGTGTTTCGCTGTATTATATTCGAGTGTTTCGCTGTATTATATTCCGAGTGTTTCGCTGTATTATATTCGAGTGTTTCGCTGTATTATATTCGAGTGCTTCGCTGTATTATATTCGAGTGTTTCGCTGTACTATATTCGAGTGTTTCGCTGTATTATATTCGAGTGTTTCGCTGTATTATATTCGAGTGTTTCGCTGTATTATATTCAAGTGTTTCGCTGTATTATATTCGAGTGTTTTGCTGTATTATATTCGAGTGTTTCGCTGTATTATATTCCGAGTGTTTCGCTGTATTATATTCGAGTGTTTCGCTGTATTATATTCGAGTGCTTCGCTGTACTATTTTCGAGTGTTTCGCTGTACTATATTCGAGTGTTTCGCTGTATTATATTCGAGTGTTTCGCTGTATTATATTCGAGTGTTTCGCTGTATTATATTCGAGTGTTTCGCTGTATTATATCGAGTGAGTTCCTTTGGTTCATGTTATTTCTATTCTAATAAACGCAGCAAATATGCCACACCTAACACGAATAAAAGTCTGTCATATAATTTTCAGAACTATCATGGAGTAGGTATTTGTAGAGGCAATTGATGGAAATAATACAGAGCTGACTAAGTGGTGGAGAGGCACAAGAAGAAGAAGAAGATCCTGACGTGACGTGATAATGGTACGGAACCCTTCGTGCGCGAGTTCGACTCGCACTTGGCCGGGGTTTTTTTCTTCGTTTTCTTGCCTTGCTATAACAAGTATTTACTTTAGAATTCTTGAATGTGGATTCGATCAATCATATTATGTCTGTATATTATATATATTATTTATATTGGGTAAAGTAAAAATTCAGATTTTTTAAATTTTCCGATTGCTAATGCCAGTCACAAAAAATGTAAAGATTAAAAATAAAAAACCGGCCCAGTGCGAGTCGGACTCGCACACGAAGGGTTCCGTGCCATTATCTATAAAAACGTCAAAAAAAACCTTTGTTGTATGGGAGCCCCCTTAATCTCTTGAATACCACCAGTGTTAGCTAACGCCACTTTTCCGTTATATTTTTTAAATTTTATTACCATGCGCCATTATTTCATAAATGAGGGGGGGTGGGGGGGGGATAGATGCCCCCCCTACTACTCCCCCCCCGCGGTTATTTAAAGTTTTGAGGTTATGTTGTTAAATTAAAACTAAATTTAGACTGACCTTGATCTTTAAGTGGGGGGAGGGGGAAGGGGGTAGATGCCCCCCCCCCTACTACTCCCCTCCCGCGCGGAAATGCCTAGTTGCTTTCTTCGAAAGGCTCATTTTTCTGCCTCGACACTTTTCTCCTCCACAAATGCTCCATAATGCTATCGTCAAAATTTACATGAAAAGTAGCCACAATAACCTAATCTAGCCAATCGTTTTTGTTTGCATACGCTGCGCTCCGCTCCGCTCCGGTTTAGCTTCTTCAACGTTCTAACATAACCTATAACCCGATTGAAAAGTAGCCACAATAACCTACTCTAGCCAAACGTTTTTGTTTGCATACGCTCCGCTCCGCTCCGCTCCGGTTTAGCTTCTTCAGCGTCCTAACATAACCTATAACCCGATTGAAAAGTAGCCACAATAACCTACTCTAGCCAATAGTTTTTGTTTGCATACGCTCCGCTCCGCTCCGGTTTAGCTTCTTCAACGTTCTAATATAACCTATAACCCGATTGAAAAGTAGCCACAATAACCTACTTTAGCCAGTTGTTTTTGCTTGTAAATATCGAGAGAACAAGAAAATAGAACATTCGCGAAACTACTAGAAAAGGGACTACTACTTTGCCGCCCAACCAAAAACGCGGCAACACGCCCCAACAAAATGCGTTCCGTTTTAAACAAAAATGACAACTTTTTTAATATCAAAAGTGATATTTTACGAATGAAATACTAAATTAACTTTGATTGACGTAAAATAAATAAAAAAACAAAAATTGCAAGTTAAATGAACGTTTTTATTGAAATAGGTATTAATATAAAAAGATTCCACATTTCCTCCTTTTTTTATAGAATACTCATCTTTTCAAATATGCGTACAACGAAATGTAGGTAATGTATTTTGACCACAGACAAGATTTAAACATATTATTTGCGTTGCGTTACATCATTTTACAAAGTATTTTCAGATTTTCAAAAAATCATATCTTAAAAACTATTGAATGCCGCACCCTGAAACTTTCAGGAAGATGATCAAATGACCCCAACATGGTGCTAAAAAAGTTTGGACGCCCCAGCGAGTAGGTCATCCGCTAAAGGTGAGCCGCTCTGCCTACTATGCGAGAGATCCAAGGTTTGATCCCAGCCTGGTGATAAAGAAAAAAAATCCCCATGTCTTGGATGTTTATATGTGAGTGATGTCGCAGATTCTGGTTCCCACGACACACGGTATCCCAGTGTGGGGCCAGAAGCAATGTATATGCCTGTATGTATATGTAGAATGTGTGTGTAAGTAATGTATAGTTTTTTTTTTTTTAAACTACGCTTTTTCTCGCAATAAGAAAAACACTTTGGTAAGAAAAGTGACTACTAGCTATTATTTTGAAACCTTATTAGAATCAAATTCATGCTAAACGATTTAATAATAAACTCAATTTTGAAGTCATTATTTAGATTTTCTTACTAAATTTTGGTTTCAGGATGTATGAGAGCATTCGTTCAGTAGAGCACTCAATTACGATAACTTCCATCTTACCTGAGACTGCTCGGAGGCTAAGTATGAGGATATATAACATCACCACTTACGATTCGGCCGTCTTCGTAGCGGTAGCACGGCATGACATATTTAGTTTTGACAGGCTTGCAGCATGGTTGAGGTTGACAACAGGGTTCAGGTGATGGCTTGCAACGTGGTATAAGTTGATAACAGTATTCAGGTGGTGACTTGCAGGGTTTGAGGGCGCAGCAGTACTCTCGTGGCATGCAAAGTGCCAATTTGCAAGGTGGAACTTCTTCCGGTGACTCGCATGGCACCTTGCAATGTGGTGGCGGATAGCAGCAGTATTCTCCTGAACAGCGTGGTGGTTGTACTGGCGGAGTCTTCCGAGCTCGAGGGGAGGGAATGCAGGGCCGAGCCTCACAACAGATCTTCACCTTTTCATAAGGCAGTCTGGGGCAGGCAACCGTATCGTCGCAACATGACTCTTTAGGGAACGCACACGAATTGACCAAGATGGGTGAATCACAGCACAAAGGGTAACAACACGACATTTTTTTGAAATTTACCGTTATTCTATTTTCTTGAAAATTTTCTTAGTTCATAATATTTACTTGTAAATTTTAACAAAAATTTCGATAATTTTATCTAAATGCGGAAATGTTGTGAGTGTCACTTTTCAAAATATTATTCTTTTTCATCTAAAAGAGTATTTTCTTTCTTAATTTTCATAAAAAATCTCTTTTGAAAAGAGTATATTTCATTAATATTTCTTCGTCTGTCTACCTACACACTACACGTGAATGTTGTAACCACAATGATTTATCGAAACAAAATTGATTGTACGAGTTCGTTAGAGCTAACATAGACTTAAAACAAACCTGCATTCAAAGTTATAGCATGTTATAGAATGTAAACTTTTCCGTTTAAAAAAACCCGTTTCTGTATAATCTTGTCAGGTAACTTATATGTTGATACGTACATTTGGATGTAGGTAGCTCAAACCATGTCCTAAAGTATGCATCTCCATTATAGTTCTACTATCGCCACAAAAGTTCGGTAGTCTACACGCATTCTCACATTCGCTGTTAAATGCTTCTTCAGCTTTAGCAAACACCTTATATCGTAGTACACAGAGGGTTCCCACGCCGGGGGTGGAGCTGGAAGGCAGCGAGTTAGTTCAGCGTCCGCAAACATTTACCGAGGCCCGTCCTCCGGCCTTCCGCCTTGGAGCGCCGACGCCACATTAAGCGCCCGCCTTGAAAATGCAATTTCGCCAATGCAAATCGAACGCTACAGACAGATTTAATGCCTTTTACTTGCCGATTCCGCTCATCATTTCCGAGATGGTTTGACGGCAGCGACACAGCATGTCGGCAACCGAGATTTTTTTATTTTTTTTCAAGTAGCCGTTATTATGGGTTATAGTGAATGTACCAATTTTGAATGGAAGTTATTTTAACTTCCCATGCCAAGTAAATAAACCATGTATACGGTTGTAATGTGCCACATTAGAATTCCACCATGATAAAATGGCCGTCCAAATGCCCTGCGACTTAGATCTCTAAGCCTTACGGTGACAAATCATAAATCAATAGAAAACCGATGGATACCTTGGTGTTTTATAATTTTGCAGTACCAATAGTGCCTAATAGAAACCTAATACTCTACCACAAATTGTTGATTACCGACCTATATTTTAGATTCTCAGTCGACCTCAGGATCTACACTCATAGATACTGCATATAATGCATATATGGTTTAGATTATATGTGTAATAATAGCCCATACTACCATTTGACGAGTTAATTGATACTACTGAATCACATGGTATTAATCACCTACATTTGCATTTATTGCTTGATTAGGATTATTATGCAAATTAATCAAATGTTATTCAGTTATTATTACGCTCTGTAAAACAGAAATTGTAACAATACTTGCATGATAGACAGTTTGTGTATTAACATCGTTACAGGAATCGTTACAATAACATTGCGTAATGTGATATTATTTACCATTCACTGTGTATATTTCTCACTAACGCAAATATTAACTGTTTGTTTTAATTTAATTAGTCTGTTTCATAATAGTAATGTAAAGGTAAATTTTCCAGTTGTACGAATGTTGTACAGGATGAATGGAAGACCCTGTCACTCAAATACGAGTTGATAAACGTGTGTCTTGAGAGACAGTTTCTTCCCAATATATAGCTTTTACAATAGTACAATTTTGAGAATAATTCTCATTTGGAGATGGCTGTTATAAAATAATATCGATGAAAACAAGGAAAGGAAAAAGTACCAAAACAACACCACTTTTTAGGTAATATATGTATTTGAGCCTGTCGAGAACTATTGTGTCAGTGTAGTACCTGAAAGAGTTGTGTTAGTGTGCTTTAGTTTATGTATTAAGGTGAAGTGATTGTTTGTGGATAAGTATATTATTTAGAGGTACATTGCAGTGTTTGTAAAGAGGAATACGTTCAGTTTCAATTATTTGATGTTGAATACTATGAGTCTGTTATTTTAGGTTTGATATTTTTGGTTATAGAGATCAGCAAGTTTTCGGTTTCATGATAAAAGAACGGAGCTAATTTTTTGATTGTAATTTTTACAGTGTAGTTGTTGTGCTTTTTTATACCAACTGCTGTGCTAATTTTATTGTATAGGCGAGGAGCTATTGAGTCATGCTGTATACGCGTGAAAGCACTTTTTATTGCTGCGAGGGGACATAGAAACCATCTCTTTCTGTTATCTGAAATATATGGTACGGTGTGCTTGTGATAGTTTCTAATGCATATTTACAATAACAATCAATGACATGTGAAAGTGCCCTTGTGGCCTATTTACAGAATAAACGTTTTGAGTTTTGAGTTTTTTTTGAGTTTACACAAACGACTGGCGTATGCTTATGAGATTGGTTGGGATATGTATGAGTGCGGTCAGAAGGGAACATGCAGCTAAATCTTAATGACTGCGCGCTCTAGCACGCTCAGCCTCCAATGATAGTTTCTAAGGTGCGTCCTTCCAAGCACAGATGCAGTAGGGGATAATACATAGCGAGTAGCATAGCGAGTTAACGTTTGCAAAAGAGGGATCCTGTCTGCAGAGTTTCTCAGGTTTTTGAAAACATAAAGCATTTTAAAAGCTTGTATCTACCCACGTATCACATAAACCCTCCTTACTGCGTCCAAAAACCGCACGTTACGACCAGCTTAATGATATACTACTTGGTAAAAACTCATTTCTAATCTGAATATTGATACATTATGACCATATTTTATCAATATTTCGACATATTATGTCATTCAAATTTCGAACACCGACGCCCGCCTGCGTGCCGCCCCTAGTTTGTCTGTGAAGTTGGTACTACTGAACAAGCTAAACAAGTGCAGAGCAATGATCAATGCCACAATGCCGGTCGAACATGTGGTTCCTGAACACATCAAAGAGAGCTTATTATATGTTTGTAGATAGTGTATATAATGTTCATAATCAGGCATTATGTATCAGTTATATAAACTACTATTATTTAACTTGCAATGTATATATATACTATATGTTTGTCCGGGTGGAATCTTTCGGGTCAAAGTTAACCCACTTCCCGATTTCCGATTAAGCTGTAATTTTGCGTGCATATGTAAATTAGATGACAACACAATATTTTGAAGATATGGAACTGATCTGATGATGGAGTCAGAAGGTGGCCATGGGAACTGCAATATACCTTTATTTATGATTGCCCGGGTGAAATCTTTCGGGTAAATTTTGACCCACTTCCCGATTTTCGATTGAGCTGAAATTTTGCATGCATATGTAAATTGGATGACAACACAATATTTTGATAACATGGAGCTGATCTGATGATGAAGCCAGAAGGTGGCCATGAAAACTTTGCAACAAAACGAGTTTGAGCTCATTCGATTCGTCTTGACAAGTAGGTACTCTGGTCCTAGATTATATTAAAAGAAAATGTTACGTCTTCAGAGTTAACCTAATCTCTCAAAGTATTGTTTGTGGTGGCACGGCATACCAATTTTCTTAATTGTCACCCGATTTCAATATCTCTAACAATTGCTCGACAAGAAATCTCATTCTGATACTGAGTTAGCGCAGATGGTCGGCCTTTTAACTCATCGCGCTTGGTGTCGAGCTCGGCACGCCGGTGAATTTCAGTTATTGACTTTTGTTTTAACCAAAGCCCTTCACTCGGGTCTGAGGGCGGCTTTCTTCTCACTAGGAAGACTCTATGCAACACCTCTTCAAGTGCCGCTTCAGCAAATCTTTGTACCTGACGATTGAATTGAACTTAAACTGAAATGATGAGTTGTCCGCCTCGCTTGCGCTTGCCCTTCTCAAGTTCTGAGTAGAAGATATGCTTTACGACCCTCTGCTCTGCCATCCTTGACACGTGTCCGCACCACTGAAGCTGTCGCCGCATGAAGTAGGCCTCGATGCCATCCACATTGACACCTCGTAGCACTTCGGTGTTCCGCACGCGATCAGACCATCTAATTCATCATTCATGACCTTGCGTAGACATCTGAAGTAGAAACGGTCTGACATCCGGGTGTGACGGCGACATACGGTCCAAGTTTCCGCAGCATACAGGAGATTAGGCAAGACGATTACCATGAACCCTGAGATCTTCGTACCTATCTCTATGTCATGTGAAAAGAAGACCTTGGTATCCAGCTTAACGAATGCTGCAGCTGCAGCTCCGATGCTGCTGTTGGCCTCTGAAGCAAGGTCGCATTTGAATATTAAAGTGCTCCCCAGGTAGCGGAACTTATCGACCTGCTTCAGTTTGAAGTTGCCAAGTTTAAGGTTCAGCGGCTCGTGACCGTCGATGTCTAGATACATCACCTCCGTCTTTTTAACGCTGATCTTAAGGCCGAATTTGCGGCAAGACTTGTCGAGATCGGGCATGAGTATTTCAGGCTTTCTGGAGATTCTGTCACAAAGCATAAGTCATCCGCGTAGATGATCTCAGTGACCACCGCGTGTGGGACTTTTGTGCGGGCTTTTAGTCTCGCCAGGTTAAAGACTGCCATCGGTGCGGAAACGGATTCGAACAACGTAAATTTATAAATACTTATATCTTCATATAGACAGACAAGCTTTGCATAAAGTATTATTGTTATACCCGTAAAAGTATAGTTGGAAGTGTAAAGTTAGGTCTCTTTCTCGAGAAAACAAAGCGATCCGTAAGCAGCATCATTAACAGAGTCGTAATGCTTTTATTGGTAAAAAAATGGTTGGTGTCTGGACACCAGCAGCTAGATATTGTGGATTTGAGAATTTTCAAACCTTATTCAGGCTTATTCCATAGAATATGATCCCTAAGAATCACAATAGATGGAAGCTATTTTATTGTGATTCATTTGCCTACTTATATGTATGTAGCTACAGTACAGTTTCTTTCTACAGGCAATCTCAATGATACGAGTAAGATCCGTACTAGGCAATCTGTACTGTACATATTAAATAACCAAAGGGCATTATTATTTCAAAGAGTTACGTCCAAATAAAGCGGGGCCCGAGTATGAATCCGGTTATTTATGTATGACGCTACTTTTGTCAAAGGAGACTGGGGTACTGTGATTTATGATCCATTCAACAAAGAGGGTTTGTTTCATACATTTGTTGAGAGATCATAAATACTTCCGATTCTATTGCCTTTAGACCGATTTTTATTTTCCGTGACATGTATAATTTCCATTGTAATAAATAGACACATTCATAAAAAATAATTGAAAGTCACTTAAAATGCAATGATTTTTCTAGAAAAAATGCAATGATTTTATGATTTTAATAATTAATTATTTTTCTAGAAAAATCATTGCATTTTAAGTGACTTTCAATTATTTTTTATGAATGTGTCTATTTATTACAATGGAAATTATACATGTCACGGAAAATAAAAATCGGTCTAAAGGCAATAGAATCGGAAGTATTTATATTTATCGGACTCATGTCCTCTCTCTATACAAATTATTGTATCGAAACCTTAATGTTATGAATTGATAACAATGACTTATTTTCGAATAAAAATAAGACATAACTGCAATTCAACACGGTACGGATAAACGTTTTGGATAAAGATTTTTTTCTAAATGTGTTTATATCTTTCCTCTCTACTACAGTTATGACATTGATAAGACATTCTGGTCAAAGCGTAGTGTCACTGCACCGAACGCCAATTTTCTCTAGGTTTCCTATCTTTCCATAGACATTTAGCAGTGTAAATGTTAAAAAGGGCCGTTATTCACCACCGTAACTGGCAATTTTATTCAACGGAACCCGATCAAGTGCGAGAATCGCAAATATTCTATCGGCGAGTTTTTGAAGGAAGGAAGTGATAGGGCGGGTTTACATACGGCGCCCAATACGTGGAGGAATAAAATCTGATGGGCAAAGAAAATGATATAGCATTGTAACGAGCACAGTCATTTGTCAATAGGGGTGAGATTTAGTGCGTCGTTTATGACGCGTCGCCGGTGGAACGACACGGAAGGATGGCGGGCCGCGGTGTAATAACCTGAGACTTTCACAAAAAGTCTTACAGAAACTCACGACTCACTTTATAAGGAACTATTCAGAAGAAATGGCGGGCTTTTACGACGGAGCCATATTTTGTTTCAGGTTTAAGTGTGACATTTGAGTGGATAAATCTTCGCGATAGTATTGTTGTTGGAAATCAGAAGTGCACGTTGTAACTATGATCACAATGATTTGTAGGTATTGACAAGTTAATGTGAGCAAAACAGAGCTCATTCACACGAGATCCGACGATACTTCATGCAAGGCTGAAGGACGGACGTTCACATTGGATATAGAATCAAGAACTATATATCACCGTAAGATAGTCAAAACCGTCAGTCAAAAAACAAAAGTCAGTTGATCAATTAACGGTTTTTTTCTCGTAAGTTGGTCAACTATCGACAGATAGTAAACTGTAGCGTACTGTGTACTATATGACGCGGTAGTTGATCAACTAACGGTTAAAACCGTTAAATAGTAAACTGGTTTAAACCTGAATTGCAAACGAAATACCAGGGAAAACACTGCGGCAGGGGGGTCTCACTATACAGTTTAGGTACGATCGACCGGTCAGCTCGGCGGGCGGGAATCCAGTTATGTTGCCGCTTGCTTGACTGGCAGTCGCGTCGCGCGCTAGCCGCTTCTCATAAGTAACTTTTCTGTGATTTTTGCGACAACAATGACTTAAGTACCTAAAATTTTAGGGTGTCTAAAGGAAATTGTTCACAAATAAAATTCGATTCCTTTTTAATTGAATACCTTTTTTTAACTAAATGTAAACACTTTAGAACTAGTATAAAACAAATGACCATTACATAAGTAAGGAGGTAGGTACTTACCTAGCCTTAGAATTTACCAATAGCCTGAATAAGAACTAATAACACCTCTCTTAGACAGAGTGGACTAAAATTCACAAACACAAATAATCGCACGTAGGTAATCCTACCGTGATCAAGCGAGACAGGAGTTTACAGGACGACTTTGTGATGACAGAGTAAAAGAAGCTCTCAGGCGTAGTAATGCGGCGCAATCTAGTCTGCACGTGTGAGCTAGATTGCACTTTATTGTCGCGCAGCGTGAGTAGCGATTTATTTAAATGTATTTGAGGAGTAATCTTTCTGTACGTAGTACTATTAATTATTCTGTGACTGCGGTAGCTTAGGTGAAGACTAGAGGGGGCGAGCGCAGCGAATAGTTTTCGTGTTAGGTTGACATGTAAGAACAAAAGAAACGTAAATTTGAAACCCTGCCGATGTGGTTCACTATCTGTCGATAGTTGATCAACTACCGCGTTAGTTGATCAACTGACGGTTTTGACTTTCTTCCAGTGACATATATATAATATATATATAATAATCCTTTATTGCACAGAAAACACAATGGAAAAAAAATATAAACAATATGCAAAGGTGTGCTTTTTTCTAAAAATAAATTTCTTACAGCTAACCTCTGAGGAAGGAAAAAATATTTATAGACAGGTAGTCCTAGTGTACAATTAAGAGTTAAAGTTAAAGAAAGAAATAAAGTCAATATACTATCATCACATAATATAAATAAGATAAATCTCAATACATCTTACACACTTACTATAAAATAAATAAATAGAATACAATAAATACATAGATACATATACATACTATAATATACCCACTATGCGGAAGAGAGGAGTTGCTGTTTTTTTTTTTCTTAAAATGAACTAGGATATGTAATCCCTAATAGCGCAAGGAAGTGCATTCCACAGAATCCCTTTACCAAAACGAGTGCTCGTAAGCAATTGTGTTGTGCTGAGGAATTGACAAAAGTGACACCGTGCGAGATCTCCGAAGTCTATCCCCAGAGAAAAGAAACTCAAAATGTTCAAAGATATGCGGGATAGCGCGGATTTCTCAAAATATTGAAGAGGAAGGAGAGAATGTGCATATCACGTCGAAGTCGGATCAGAGGCCAGCCTAATTCCCACTGGCCAGATATTGGGACATGTGGTCGTACTTGCGAAGACCGAAGATAAACCGATTCCCGAGACTTTGGAGTCGCTCGAGTTTGTTCAGTAGATCTTCGTTCACACTGGCCTAGCAAACATCGGCGTAGTCTATTTAAGGCTGAAGAAGGGTCTAAGCTAGCATGATTTTAGTCTGCCTAGGCAGGAAGAACTGCAAACACCGAAGAAAATTAAAGGATGCAAAGGCTCCTCTGCTGATCTCACAATCATGGGGCGACCAGAATAATAGATTGTCAAAAACAACGCCAAGACTTTTGGCTTTCTTGCTACACTTGACAATAGTACCGCCATATGGCACGGGAGCAACGGACCTATTCTGCAACAAATTATGTAAGTGCCGTGTACCTAGTATCATCACCTGAGACTTGCCCGGGTTGACTAGTAGTCCATAAGAAAGAGTCCATTCCCTCCACCATTTAAAATGTGCACAAAATTAAGGTGTCACCAATTAATAAGTAGGTTAGAACTTATAATTACTCTCAAAATCTTTTGTTTTTTCAATCTTTCTGTAAATCGCAAGATTTTCCTCGAAATTTTAGTTAGCGTTAGGCCAAAACACATTCATTTTGCCCTCAAAAGGCAATGAACCATGTTCGGAATTAATAAACGCTTTATAGGAACTAGAGCCACCGGATTAACCGTAGTAGTACAATGGAGATGGTTCTCAATGGCGGAACACTCTCAGCAGGAAATAATTAAGACCCTTTCATGATGTCAAAGAGAGTCCAATCATAATTCTATTGCGGTTGATTTTACCACCCCATCATAATTCTATTGCGGTTGAGACCGTTGATGATAAAGTCCAGCATTTCAACTCGATTGTCCTAAATTTGTTCGACAAACACGCTCTTGTCAAAAAGGTCAGGGATAAACATCTCCCTGGGCCTTGGCTTACCGACACCATCAAGTGTCTGATGGCCCAGAGAAACCGTACCGACGGACGATAATCTCCTTATATACAAACGTCTTCGTATTCGTTGCACCCGTCTTTGTCGAGATGCCAAATGCCGCCATATCTACGAGACTATTAAAAGCTACACTCTTGCACAGGTTTGAAAGTTCCTGAAGACCCTCGGTGTTGGTAAGTCCCAGGACACAGTGACCGTTAGTGTCGACCTCAACGGTCTCAAAAAATCTTTGCTGTCTCCCCTGTTCACCACGGAAGGGAATTACCTATTTATTAGAGGGCGTGGCCTGTAGGTCTTGAAATTGTTTTAACTGCACTCGACAGTTCGCCCGCCGCAGCAGTACTACGTGGATGTGTTGGTTTTGCTATTTTTTATAGTTTCTCGGCTAAATTCGTTTTTTTGGATAAAAATACTTCGTTTTTATAATGAGTTCACGGCCGACAAAAAGATCTTCTTCATCTTCGCGTGACCAAAACATATCACGGGAATTCGCGTTATCGGCCACGTCGGTAATATTCATGAACAAATATGCCTGTATATACTAATGGTATAATACAAATGGTATAGCTAATCACGCGTTTTCGTTTGATAAAAATACCGCGTGATAAATATTTATAGCGTTTATATATTAAATAATAAAATATACATATATAAAGTATAGATAAGACAATAAAAGTCAAATTAAAGTCAAATGAAACGTTTATTTTTATTTTGGCCATTTGTATAAATACTACATTTTGACTTAGCAATGAACGTGTTAATAACTATCGCTTATTTAGAAAAATGTTGAAAGGTTTTTTTTGCATTCATTGTAATTTCGAAAATACCGTTAGTATATGAATTTCTTTAAAAAGTTCTGTTATGGAGTATGGCATTTTATATTGTAAATATCTCTTTTCTCTTATGTAAAGATAGTTTGAATATCTGCTGCTTTCCCCCACAACTAGTTTTTTTATTTTTTTTGAATATAACTTTATTGCATTGAAAACGAATCTTATGGGCTACGCATACATCCCACAAAACCACCATAGATACCACAGGACATAACACTATAGAAGTAACTAAAAAAGGCTAGCCTAGCTGTAGCCAAATCCGTGTTTGGTCAAATGTTTCTAACAGCGTAAGCCGCAGAAATTAATCTATCAGCTAATTTACCTATATGGGGTCCCCACTGCAATTTTCTATAAATGCTTTTTCCAAGAAATTTCGTGTCATTTGCTAATTTTAACGTATTGTTGTCTTACACTAAAGTGGTTTTAACTTGCCTGACAATTTTTTATTTGGTTTTAAAAGCGTTTAACAATCAATTATTGTCAATGAATCAATTTAAGATTTCAATCTTCATCTAAGTCTTCTTTTTTCTTCCCATTTTATACTATTATACACAGTCAGGTCATAAGTTCTGTCACACAGTAAAAACTTTTGAATTTAGAACGCTGGCCACAGAAAAGTTTATTGAAATCGAATTTCGAATTTTTCATGAAAATAAAAATGTGTACTTTTTAGAATTTTCCTCATTTTTTAATATGGAGTGGACACTTAAAGAAGACCGTGTCGTAGCTATTGCGTTGCATCGTTGCGGTTACGCACCAATTCAGATTTTCGACTTACTGAAAAATTTGAATATAACCAAAAGATTCGTTTATCGTACCATAAAACGATACAATGAAGACTCTAGTGTAGATGACAAGTCAAGAAGTGGTCGCCCTCACTCTGTTAGGACTCCAGCTGTGATAAAAGCTGTGAAGGCGCGAATTCAAAGAAATCCCATACGTAAGCAGAAACTGTTGGCCCTACAGATGGGGTTAAGCAGGACCACGGTGAAAAGGGTGTTAAATGAAGACTTAGGGCTTAGGGCATATCGAAGAAAAACAGGACATCGTTTGGACGCTCGTTTAATGGACCTGAGACTGAAGAGATGCCGCGCTTTGTTGAAGCGGTACGCGGGAAAAAAGCATCGGGAAATTCTTTTTTCGAATGCAAAAATTTTCACCGTGGAAGAGAGCTACAACAAACAAAATGATAAGGTGTACGCACACAGCAGTGAAGAAGCGAGCAACCGTATTCCGCGTGTCCAACGAGGTCATTTTCCATCCTCGCTCATGGTTTGGTTGGGAGTCTCTTATTGGGGCTTAACTGAGGTACATTTTTGTGAGAAAGGCGTAAAAACGAATGCAGTTGTGTATCAAAATACAGTCCTCAAGAACCTTGTGGAACCTGTTTCTCATACCATGTTTAATAACAGGCACTGGGTATTCCAACAAGATTCTGCGCCAGCTCATAGAGCGAAAAGCACACAAGACTGGCTGGCGACGCGTGAAATCGACTTCATCCGGCACGAAGACTGGCCCTCCTCCAGTCCAGATTTGAGTCCATTAGATTACAAGATATGGCAACACTTGGAGGAAAAGGCCGGCTCAAAGCCTCATCGTGATTTGGAGTCAATCAAGGCATCCTTGATTAAGGCAGCCGCCGATATTGACATGGACCTCGTTCGTGCTGCGATAGACGACTGGCCGCGCAGAATAAAGGCCTGTATTCAAAATCGCGGGGGTCATTTTGAATAAACTTTATTACCATAAGAATCTATGTTTTATTAAGTTCATTTTGCTATATAAATGTTTACATAAATAATAAACATGTCTAAATAATTTCATATTGCACATGTGACAGAACTTATGACCTGACTATGTATATAAATGCAATCAATAATTGGGCACGGAATTGCCTGCGAATTCCATTTTTTATATAAAAAAATCTTATAAATCTGCCCTGCATGGATTCACTCAGTCATTATGTGATTCAATGACGGGATAACTCACCCTATGGTGAGTTATTCTGTGAGATTGATTGACCAACACCCAGAAATTACACTAAATATGATGTACCTCTTTATACTATAATAATAATTTATTTTACCAAAAAATATTACAAACTCGCTTATAATAATAACTAACAAATTGTTGAGCAATTTATATGTAACAGGTGCGGAAAGGTCTTTTAAGTATACTGCCCCCTGCACTAGTTTTTATAAACTGTGTTGCAGCAGGGCATGTTAACAATTAACAATTTACTCAATTGCAGTACAGACGTGTAGGTACTAACACTGAGGTTATCAAATAGTTTGTTTATTCTTAATTAAAGTTATAGTTAAAGATCTAAAGGAATTATAAATATTACCTAATATAAAATAGAAATTGAAAATTAAAAATTGATATTAGCTTAGCTTTTTCAATACTGAGGTATGTATAATTGTGATTATACATGCACATATGCATGTTTATAAATGTTTAATGGATATAGTTTTTTATAATAGAATGTTTAAGTATATATATACATATATATATATATATATATTTATACATGATTCGATATAATAATAAATAAAATAATAAATAATAATAATAATATATTTGCTTACATTTATAATATATTAAATTTGGCTAAAATAAATGAGTTATGATTTTATAGGTATATCATTTTTAGGAGGTTATTTTTAAAAGATTCTCAGTTTGCTCATAGTTAAGTCCACTCAAGAAGTTGCCTAATATTTTCTTACAGTCATATTTCGTATTGTTTCTAATAGGGCAGGTAGCGCAAATTTTGTTATATATATATGGTCCTAAAAAGTGACAGAAGTGTTGAAAAAAACTTGTCTGGCATAGAGGGACTATATAAACATTATCCAATCTTCTTTGGGAGATCTGCTCCGGTGGAATGATGCTGTGTTGTCTTAGGAGAAGCGCGCTCAGATATAATTGTCGTATCGTTAGGACTTTAAATTCACGGTAGAGATCTTCAGTAGGATATCGGTAGGGTTTGAAAGTTGCAGTCTTTATGATTGCCCTCTGAGCTCTTTCAATCTTAATAAGGTTACTTTTATCGCTGCCCCCCCACGCAGTTATACCATAGGATGCTACAGATTGGCACAGCGAGTAGTAAACCACCTTTATTGTATCAATATCCTTGATGTGTCGTAATTTTTTAAAGTATGTATCTTTAATCAGATAACTCACCATAGGGTGAGTTATCCCGTCATTGAATCACATAATGACTGAGTGAATCCATGCAGGGCAGATTTATAAGATTTTTTTATATAAAAAATGGAATTCGCAGGCAATTCCGTGCCCAATTATTGATTGCATTTATATACATAGTCAGGTCATAAGTTCTGTCACATGTGCAATATGAAATAATTTAGACATGTTTATTATTTATGTAAACATTTATATAGCAAAATGAACTTAATAAAACATAGATTCTTATGGTAATAAAGTTTATTCAAAATGACCCCCGCGATTTTGAATACAGGCCTTTATTCTGCGCGGCCAGTCGTCTATCGCAGCACGAACGAGGTTCATGTCAATATCGGCGGCTGCCTTAATCAAGGATGCCTTGAGTGACTCCAAATCAGGATGAGGCTTTGAGCAGGCCTTTTCCTCCAAGTGTTGCCATATCTTGTAATCTAATGGACTCAAATCTGGACTGGAGGAGGGCCAGTCTTCGTGCCGGATGAAGTCGATTTAACGCGCCGCCAGCCAGTCTTGTGTGCTTTTCGCTCTATGAGCTGGCGCAGAATCTTGTTGGAATACCCAGTGCCTATTATTAAACATGGTATGAGAAACAGGTTCCACAAGGTTCTTGAGGACTGTATTTTGATACACAACTGCATTCGTTTTTACGCCTTTCTCACAAAAATGTACCTCAGTTAAGCCCCAATAAGAGACTCCCAACCAAACCATAAGCGAGGATGGAAAATGACCTCGTTGGACACGCGGAATACGGTTGCTCGCTTCTTCACTGCTGTGTGCGTACACCATATCATTTTGTTTGTTGTAGCTCTCTTCCACGATGAAAATTTTTTCATCCGAAAAAAGAATTTCCCGATGCTTTTTTCCCGCGTACCGCTTCAACAAAGCGCGGCATCTCTTCAGTCTCAGGTCCATTAAACGAGCGTCCAAACGATGTTTTGTTTTTCTTCGATATGCCCTAAGCCCTAATTCTTCATTTAACACCCTTTTCACCATGGTCCTGCTTAACCCCATCTGAAGGGCCAACAGTTTCTGCTTACGTATGGGATTTCTTTGAATTCGCGCCTTCACAGCTTTTATCACTGCTGTAGTCCTAACGGAGCGAGGGCTACCACTTCTTGACCTGTCATCTACACTAGAGTCTTCATTGTATCGTTTTATGGTACGATAAACGAATCTTTTGGTTATATTCAAATTTTTCAGTAAGTTGAAAATCTGAATTGGCGCGTAACCGCAACGATGCAACGCAATAACACGGTCTTCTTTAAGTGTCCACTCCATATTTAAAAATGAGGAAAATTCTAAAAAGTACACATTTTTATTTTCATGAAAAATTCGAAATTCGAATTCAATAAACTTTTTTGTGGCCAGCGTTCTAAATTCAAAAGTTTTTATTGTGTGACAGAACTTATGACCTGACTGTGTATAAGTTTACGTAGGCGTGCGCTCAGTGAACTTATTTGTGTTTTCCAGTTTAGGTTCTGGTCTATCATGACACCCAGGTATTTTACGTATGGAGCTTGCGTTAAGACGTAGCAATTGCAGCTGGGTAGCCTAGGGTCACATGAGTGGGCCCGGAGTGAGAAGTGGTCTGGTTGGGTATTGTTTCTAATACTGAAGGTAAGAAACTTTGTCTTGTCTAGATTTAGTGTCAGTATGTTAGAATTCAACCAATTAAGAACCTTACTTAATCCTTCCTCTGCCAACATTTTGGCATAATCCCACGTTTTTGCGTCAAATAATAATACGGTGTCATCTGCGAATTAAATTATTTTTCCCGAATTCAGTTTTATATCACATAGATCATTAATATAGATCAGGAATAAGGTTGGTCCAAGCACCGAGCCCTGGGGAACGCCGAAAGTAACGTTTACTTTGTTACTCTTGGCATCACCTATACGTACTGTCTGAAACCTGTTAGACATGTTGTCTTTGAGAAGGTTCAGGGGTACACCGCGAACACCCGCATACTCAAGCTTACTTATTAGTATGGGGATGGAGACAGTGTCAAATGCCTTAGCAAGATCTAGGAATATTCCCACACATTTGGAATGAGTATCTAGTACATGTCCTACGTGTGAAACAAGATCCTCTATGGCATCTGCAGTAGATAGTTTTGCTCTGAAGCCATATTGATTTTTCGAAAAATAATTTTGTGCATTAAGGTAGTTTATTAGTCTAATGTTGATAACTTTTTCTAGTATTTTAGATAATGTAGGGAGGATCGAGATAGGTCTGTAATTATTAACACTGCCTTCATCCCCAGACTTATGTATAGGTATTATGGTTGATTCTTTTAACGAGTTCGGGAAAACACCAGTAGTTAGGCAGAGATTGCATAAACGAGAAATTGGTTTTGTGATTATATCCACCGCTAGTTTGACAAATACTGAGGATATACCATCCCAACCAGCAGAAGATGTGCTTTTTAAAGCCATGATAATCTTTCTTATCTCTTGTTCATCTGTTGGTAAGAGTGTGAGAGATTGAAGTGGACAATTATTACTTTTGAATTCTCTGGCAAGATCATCCTCCGCCCGGTCTCCCTTTCGGAGTATTTCATTAGCCAATGTTCGACCAACGTTCACGAAAAAGTTATTGACGTTGTCCACTGATTCCTGAGGGGTTGGTTTAGCTCTGAGTAGTTCTCTTGGTTCTTTATTATTTTTATTTAAATAACATATTTTCCGTATTACTTTCCATGTGTTTTTTTGTGTTGTTTTTGTTTTTGTTTATTTCAGACTGTTCATAAGACGATTTGAGCTTATGGAGTAGAGTAGTGCAAAAATTCCTGTATCTCTTATATATTGTTTTTAGATTTAGGTCATTGGGTTTTTTCTTGTTTTACTGTGTAGTCTGTCTCTAAACCGAATACATCTTAATAAGCCCGGCGAAATCCATGGTTTGATGTTCGCTTTTCTGTTTGTTAATTTGTATGTAGTAGTAAATTTTTGTAGTATATCAGAGACCTTTGATAAGAACTTTGAAGTAGTAATATTGGGATCATTACTATTGAGATATTCATCCCAATCTATTTGTTTTAATTCATGTAGAGCTCTTAGGTAGTCAGTTTTAGTGACATGTTTTGGTCCAGTGGCTAATTTACCTTTTTTTATATTTACCGAGAGAATTTCACAGTCGTGATCAGTCACAGTACTTTTACAAACGAGCGTTGTACATTTGGTATTCGGTTTCGTAAAGCAATGATCAAGGCAGGTTTCTCTATGAGTAGGAAACAAATAAGCCGGTAATAAGCCTTGCATTGATAATTGGTTTAGGTAGGGACCTGATTTAGGGTCTTTATTCTCTTCCCTTATGTTAATATTGATGTCACCCAGAATAAAGATTTGTTTTATCGACTTTAAACCCAATATCACGGTATCTAACAATAACTGGAAGTTCTCTCTGTTATTAATAGAAGGAGTTCTGTAAATGCAGACAAATGCTAGTTCCTTGCCAATTTCAATGACCAGGCAGTCGGCATCGTTCATTGTAGGCTCATAGGTTTTGGCTTGCACAGTATCACGAACATAAACTACCACTCCACTGTTTTGGTTAATGTGATTTTTGGTAGAGTAAGATGTACAATTTTGTATAGATGGCAACACGCTAAGATGGGATAACCAGCATTCCGTGAAAACTATGATATCATATTTGATATTTGATATTGGACGACCCGAATGGCCGAGTCGGCAGTGACCCTGCCTACGAAGCCAAGGGTCCCGGGTTCGAGTCCCGGTGGGGGCAAATATTTGTTTGATTAGAACGGATTTTGTACCCTAGTTATGGTTGTTTATCTATCTAAGTATAATATTTATCTACATAAGTATATGTATCGTTGTCTAGTACCCAAGATACAGGGAATCCTAGTTTGGGGCTAGATCAATGTGTGTCAATAGTGTCCAAGGTATTATTATTATTATTATTTATTCTTGTAAGTAAGACCTGAAAGTCATCAAAATTACGATTTATGCTACGAATATTTTGCATAACAATAGTTAGAGCATTTTTGTTATGTCTAGTTAGAATGGTTTTACATTGCTCAGGCGTATCAACCAGAAAAGAGTCACCAACCTTGACATCATTGTCAATTTCGTTTATGACGTTTGTTAAGTCATCCATCATCAATTATTTTTGTGGTTCCACCACAAATAACCGTGGGAGATTTATTTTTAGTTTGATTGGATGGTTGATGCCCTGTGCTTCTAAATGTAACTATCTGGTATATTCGTTCTGTGCGGAAGTGTACTGTGAGTAATTGCTCTTTCGTGGTAATACTCCAACGTAAATATAGATAATATATAGAAGATAAATAGATATATAGGTCCAAAATATTAGATAATATTATGTAATACTGATAAAGATAATACAAATAATATGTATGATACACGTAGTAAATACTTTCATCATGGGATAACAACACAACCATCAGCCAACTGAAAAACTCGAGCGAAGTCAGTGTCATTTTTTATATTGTGGCGTTTCATTCCATTTGCTCTTCGGGCAAATATCCTACCGTCACGAGTCCAGACATATTTCCACTTGGGCTCGGATAGGTTGAACGCGCACTTGCGAGTCTTCATGAAGAGCTGTCTGTTGAGTTTCGTGAGGCGTTCATTGACAAATAACTTGGTCTCTGGCCCTGTGAGATTCATGTCAGCAGTAGTGGCGCCGCGGCGATCACGAGCAGCTTTCAGTAACTCGTCGCGTATGGAACGGCAGGCGAAGCGTGCGACGATGATGCGGGGCTAGCCTGGCTTTCCGTCCTCCTCACCTTTCGTTGTACCGACGCGCGACGTCCAGACGATGTCCCTCTCCTCCAGCCTCACTCCAAGCTTGGTGGCTACCAGGTTCACAATGTGCGCTGGGTTTTCTCCCTTCGTCTCAATGATCCCAGAAATCTCCACATCGTTCAGTAGCAGCTCTTGATCGCGGTTGTTGATACCTGCCTTCAGCTCTACAAGTTCAGACTCAAGCTTACTGACGTCCGTCTCCATCCGTTCCCCTTCTTGCTTTTCCAAGATCAAAACTCGAGCTTCTAGGGTGTCTATCTTTTTATTACAGTCCGTTATAGTTTGGTACAGTTTGGCCATTTCCGTTCGAAAGCCCAGCATTTCACTGCGCATGCCTCTCATTTCCTCCCTACACATGCGCAGCTCAGTGGCTAGGTCCAGGTTCACACTAGTATCGCGCGCTGTGTCACTTAATCAATTGACTGTTATCAGATCTTAAATCAATTGACTGTTATCAGATTTTGTCCTTAATTAAATCTTCATGTAGGTGTATCATGAAGAGTTAATAGTCATGGCAGGTATGCCCTGCCATCTCAATTGGGGAAGGGGTCGCGGTAACTTTTATTTCTACGAGTTTGTTGCTTCGTTGCAAATAATTTGTTTACAAAAAACAAAAACCCTTCATTTACAAAGTAGCAAGTACGAAGCTCAAGCAACCTAATTAAAATGCCGAAAATGTTGTTACAATATCAAAACCTGTGCACTCAAATGAATACGGCAGCCGAGTGGCATTAACTGAGTGAACATTATTTTGCATAAAATTATTAAACCGCGGGAAATTTCACGTCTGAGCGAGAAATATTACATTACGTCGGGGTGAGTTTATGAAGTTACCAACACTTAAAATAAAAGCTTTAAAAACTGATCGAAGTGACTATCGGGCTGAAAGTTTATCTGACGGATTCAAAAATAGTAACAATAAAATTCACAGTACTATTAATGCCTCTGGGAAATAGGTGTGTGACAGGCAAGAAAATAAAGGTTGTCAAGAGGGACATAACCTCGAAACAAGCTGGAAACCCGAAAGTCACAATAAATAACGTGTCTGCGTCTTAAGTTATTCATGGTAAAAAGAGTCCAAAACGGATTTTCGCAAATAACTCGCTTCCTATGGCGTCAATGATGATTATCTCTGTATATTAATTGTTAAGCACGAAATCCTCTACATATAGCCATCCAATCATCTTGGTATTCCTAGCCGTTCTTGACACAGAGCGCGGAGAGCGATAAGCAATAAAATGGCTTATTGCAACGTTAATCGTGAGGCCCGGAAAAAAAACGATAACATTGATAACCAATAATAATCAATACTTTTTACAATTAGCAATATCTAGACAGACAACGGTCACCTAAACTGGTGGAGCTAGAATTATGGGGCTTTCTATATAGATCCCTCATGTGGCGTATGGGAGCGCTAGAAAGGGATTTTGCGAAATTCCTACCTAAAGGGTTGGAAATAGGAAGTAAAAGTTTGTATGAAAATGAGATTTAGAGATTTTTAGAGATTCACATGTTTTACAATTATTAATAAGATGCCAAGCTATGGTTTCAATGATGATGGAAGCGAGATATTTACAAAAAAAAAATATTTTTTTTCAAATAATTTAAGTCGCCGACACACGACTGTCCCCAAAGTTGACATTAAACTTTGGGACAACATTAAAGATGCAAATAAAAAGGATTCATGCAAGTTTTTAGCTTATTACCCCATATTCCAAAGTGAAACTGTAAATTTCTTAGGCTATAATTGAATTATAATTACTCATCAGCTATGTGACTTAGATTGTGACCTAGGTTTTTCTACTATAGTTGAAGATTGTGGTATCTGCTTCTTATTGAATGAGTGCTGTTCTGACTCCTGACGTATATGAAATGTATAATTGAAGAGCTTCCTTTTTTATGGGTGATTGTGTGGATCTCAATGAAGACTCGACATCTGCCTTGACTTTACATGCACTATATTGACTTTCTTCAATGGATTTTTGCGTATTTAATAATATAAATGACAAATTGTATGGATCGACCATGCTGGTTTGGAATTACGCAGTGATGTGTGGTGTGAAGCTGTCGCTGAGCCCTCTCGCCCCGCGCCCAGTTCCACCTCTCTCGTCCTTCTTCTCTCTTCAGCCCGTTGTGACTTATGTATGGTTTTATCGAATAATAAATGATGAAGCATGACTGAAAGATGACTGTCTGTATTCTCCACAATGGTTGCTCACTCCTATGTGGTTGTCGACCCAACTATCAAGATTTAAATTAACTATAATTAACTATTTACCAAGTCTCAGATTTGACGCACCCTCGTGTACTTACTATTAGTGCCTCTGAACTAACATTATCTAGTTGCAGTAGGCCGTCTAGCAACACTTAAGAAACTCATGGTATGGCAATTAGTATGGCGACGTTTCAAAACAGCTAATTTTACCTTTTGTTTAATTTTTTTAACATTTTCTCGGAAATATGAATCCTGATAACCTGGGTACCCCAGAATGGCTCGTGACGACATAATGCAGTGCCTAGGTGCAAAGAAATTTCTCTTATCTACTTCTAAAGCTTCTTTAGCGCAAACTTTGCGTTGAGAAACTTTGCCCGACTTTTATTCCAGGACGAAGAACACAAGTTTGTTTATTAAATAGTTGTAGTTAGCTAAAGTATTGCCCAACCTGTATAGTCGATATTTGCAGATATATAAGTACTTACATACATAAATATAATTTAACATTATTTCATACTCTTGGTTTACCTTCCATAATATTAGGGATCTACTATGACATTCCCGCAGTTGCTAACAAATTGTCCGATTAGCCGAAATTGGAGGTTGAACTTGAATAGCCTTGAATACCCAGCGTTAGATTTCACAGACACACAGTTTTCAGTGGCGTCGTCGCACTGCGCAAAATATTTGGCACTCTCGCTTGCATACAAAAAACGAAAGTGTCATCTCGCAACGGACGAAATAGCTGCAAATAGCGCTGCTATTGCCGTGACCCGGATAATGTTGACTCTTCAGGGAACTCATTTGTAGGGAGTCTTTTTTAGGTTCTACCGTCGGGTTGTAATGTTATTATGATGGTCGCATGTCATCTGTTGTATGAAAACCTTGGGAATGGAGACATCGGAATATGCTGACAGTTGTTTTGAGTGAAACATGGGCCTGCAAAAGCTTACGAAGTTAAACATACATCTACGACAACGTCTACAGTATTGCGGTTCAAGGCTCTGCATCCCAAAGGAGAGGCCCCGGGATGGAATCCTGGCTGGGGAGGAGCAAATAAAAACCCAAGTCTTGGATGTTTATATGGGTGTGACGTAGCTATTTCTGGTTCCCACGACAAAGGGTATCCTAGTGTGGGGACAGAAGCAATGTATGTGCCTTTAAATAACTTTATGTTTATGTCCTGCTCATTAACTATACATGGTGCAACATGAATATCTACAGCTCATGATGTTTACAGGAATGTCAATTAATGCGTCTACATAACTTCCCTGGACATGCGAGGCAGAGATTGTGGCTTTACGCAGGACATTAATTAATAACTATTGGTTTTGTGGGTCTACGAGAAGTACATTAGAATCTTGATGATCGATGATGATTTAGTCAGTAACAAAATGACGGAACTTTGAACGGCTGTCGTTTCCAATGTATTGGTTCAAATTGACTTAATTTTCGGAATTATTCCAATACAACATAGTTACAGGGGGGTCGAAAATACTTCTAAGTGCTTTCCCCCCACATACCCCTTTTGTTTTTTTTCGCAATAGGTATCTTGTGAAGAACGGAGTCCTGAATGTGTGCCTCTCAAATTCGATTGAAATCCGTCGATAAATAACGCTACAGCAAACTTCCCCCTTCTGCCCCCCTATTTTCCCCCCACTAAAAAATCACGATTGACTAAAAAATTTAATAAATCAAGGAACTTGTGTGCCAATTTTCGTCGAAATCGGTTGAAAAATACGACCTGTAGGCGAGAACCGACAGAAGGACAAAGGCATTTTTGGCCAATCTCGAAACAAGACGCTTCGCTCGGTCAATAATATAATTATTTTATTACTTTGGTTTTTTAGTGTTTTTATTTAAAATCCTTTTATCTCATGTATTTGTGCATTACAGAAAATTAATACTTTTGCTTAGGGTAGCATGAAAACAGGGACATGGGTTGCACGGAACCGAGTTGAATGACATGTTCATGAGGAGGTCTATTCTCTGGACTTGGATCTGTGACGGGTCGATGATGATGATTACATTCCACACATACAGTAAATTTGGCACCCAAGGGGAGAAAGCACTGGTTTATATCACGGGCGCGATATTGAATCCTGAACATTACAAAAGGAGGCTAGATTTAACTCCTGAGTGCAGCGAGTTATTATCTAATTCCTGAGCAAGGGGAGGGAATCAAGACTGAGTTCTGAGTGCAGTGACCTTAACCGCGTCCAAGCTACAACAGCTTTATCCCCGAAGAGTACTTTTCTCACCATTTGCGAGACAATAAAAAAGCAAGGTTGCTAAAAACATAATAACTCTGAGAAGTAAAAATCACATTATTAAACAGCGGGTTACATTTAAATTCAGTACAACATTACGACCCGGCTAAAGCCAAGAACTATACTGGTTTGCTTTCCGTAAGGTTTGCATGATATATAATGTTTGCATTGTCGTACAGGTGGTGTGAAAATCTAACTATTTGCTTGATTACTACATATATATTTGAAGTTTATAATAACAGATTTAGATATATGGAACCTTACTACCTTCTTAGTGTTCCGTACATTTCTGTGACAACACTGACAATGGTCGGACCCTTTCATCACAGCGGCGGTACTATCTGAAGTAACACCATCTGGACTTTGCAGCGCTCTTATTTCATGTACCATAGAGATTAACAGCGGGCTGTGATGCCCTAAACGTAACAGTACAGGTACAAGGGAGTCTAAGATCATTTCAGGTGAAAAACGTAAACGACTAATTACAAAACGCGTCCTGAATAATTGGACCCTTTTAGTCCGATTACGGTTCAGTAAATTGGACCTCTAAAGCGACTTTTTAAGAACGTTGACTGAATATTTGAAAAAAAAAGTGCCGGTCATTTTTACTTAAGATGTTAAGAGGGCTTTTTGGCATTCCTCTTACATTAAAGATTTTATAAAATAATGTCGAATCCGCGACAATAGATGGGGCTTTTTTGTAATGTCGCTCATTTTGTTAGAAGCTTCCATTCGTAAACATAGGTAAAGATTTCCGGGAGGCAGCTTATTTTATAATAAAGCTGCTTCGGATAAGCTGCTTCAAATAAGCATTGATAATTTTAATCATTGTAATCTTCTAAGCGTTGTTAAGTATATTCAAGTTAATCCTATCTAATGAGGCATTTAACATTAAGATTCATTTTGGATATTATACCTTAGTAAGATAGCTTACACGTTAATAATTAACATGTAGATGTTATCCATGTTTAAGTGTGTATTAATTACCAACTTAAGGTATGGGCTATGGGCTAGCCCCCTGTCACTCACCATGGAGTATCTCAATTGCACCTAATCTGAAAAGCTTATTGCAGATTTCGTTGGTGTATTTGGATGCTCTAAATCTGTCAAAGTCGTCAAATTCTATTTACTTATTCTTATAATATATGACGTGCTAACCTCATTTGAGGTTAATTATGCTAGTGTCAAGTGTATTTGAAAGATCACGTGACGTGTTTTTGAACCTTACCTCTGATGAATGAAACTCTTTGCCTCCAACTAAGCTAGCGCCACCAAGCGGGAGCATAGGCGGACATAGGTGCCGTTATGTTTTTGCAACCCCGTAGGGGAAAAGACGTGATGCTATGTATGTATAATATCCTATACATATACAATACACTGACATACATATAAAGTACATTGTGCCTATAGTTTACTAGGCTGTAATCAAAAATAGAATGAACGCATAAGCGGGTTGGACTCCCTGCGTGTGTTTATATAACCAGAAAAGCTTCGGTGGATTTACTGGGGATAAAAGTGAATGATTAAGATTTAATGAAGTCAGTAATTCTATAACTACATTTTATTCATATACTCCGTTTAAAAAACATGGCCAGACCTACTGTTGTTGTTTTAATAAATGTTGACTTAATTGGATATTAAACCTATCTTACAGTTGTATGTATTTGCCTGTATATAAATATTAATATGTTCACAGTCGCAAAATGTATTTAAAGATTATTTTAATTTTAACGTGATACCTACACGAGTTTGTCTTAATTATGTTGTTATGTTGTCGGCCTTAACAACACGGATACTAGTACTTGTGTAAGTATCTACGTACATAATCTGTAAATTGTATACTTTCATAACGAGCAAATTGAATGAGGGACCTACCGTCGGGGCTCGTAACATTTGTGTTATAAGTACACAACAAGAGTTGAATACGATTTTGATGAAAACTTTGCACTCATTGCTCGTAGGTATTATTATTAATTTTGCGCTTAGCCGAATGGACAGCGTTACCGTCAGCAGCATTATTGCTATATTTAGATAGAAATAGAATCGAATTATATACAGGTGATAATACTATCACCTGTGAAATCATTTCAAAAACCTTCTTACCTGCTTAGAAGCTTGCCTCATCATAACACAAGATTTTTATGTTAATGAAAATAAATTTTGACGTAGTATTTATGACATACAACCAGCTTACCTTTGCACGAGTGTAGTCTCCAAACGATGCAAAAGTCTATTCACTGAAACACCACTTAACAGTCCGCTAACCACAATTAAACATTCACCCACTCATGATTGCTCACTGCGAACTTAGATTAACATTTAACTTGACACCAATTCTCTCTTGAACACCATTCAGAGTATTTAAAAAACCGTACTTTGAAGTAGCGTCTTGCTAGCACGTTGACTAAGTCCACCGGGTTATAATTATAGTCTAAGACTTACGTAAGTAAGGTTTCCGAGCGTAAGGGCCGCGGAGGCACGGCTGGGCGCGAGCTCACACTCCGGCACATTGGCGGACCGCCGCGACCGGCCGGCTAGACGCCACCGCGCATGCCTCCCACAAAACCTTCCTACAATGAGAGCACAATAACTCTTAGCAACTCTCTATACGAATTTTTCTTAGAGACTTTTCGGAATCTACCGGTGAGACTACCACGGGTTCAAAAGTAACTGGATAAGTAAGTCATTTTGCGAGTTGCTCTACGTTTCGTGTAAAGCGAATTGACACTTGGAATGGAAATATTGAGAGAGCGCGTCGTCATGAATCTTTTAACTATTCATGAACAGTGATCCGATATTTGCGGAGACTATAACCGTTTCATGGTTTCGCTATTGCATTTTTAGAGCGGTCGTCTTGGCAAGTAAGTGTAGGTGTTATATTGAATATACAGAAGTCCCATACGGCATCAAACATATATTTATTCACCCTCGCAACGCGAAGCGTAAACTTGAATAAGTAATCTCTGTGTTGATTGAAAACGTGGGTAATATTCACAAGCCGTGCGTTCGATGATTTCGTGAACAATTCAGTTTTTACAAAATGAAATACAAATACAGGTAAACCAATGTGTATTTAATATTGCTGGTATGTGCATGTTATCTTATTTGTTTGTTAATGAGTTTACATCCTATGAAAAGAAAAAGTTCCTTTTTAGGTTATAGATATAGATAAATATTGGGTTTGCTGGAAGAAATCTCTACATAGAGATAAACATGCCTTTGTAGATGTCCTTTCTGTTTATTATATCTTATGTCGTTTTATGTGCAATAAATATATACGAAATATCTAAAAATCGTATACAGGCTCTTTATAATTCAGACTCGAATTTAAAATTGTAAAATTGGTCACGTCTATTTATGGTTAAGGTAAAATGGTTGAAATGTCGAATCTATTGTGACGGGAGCCCAAGAGGCTATTTTGAGAGTAGCTCGAGCGCATCAGATTCATTCAGATTAAGATAAAAATATGTGAGATACCTGACACCCTGTTTAGTAACCCCACCAAATCTAAGCCTTCTATCAAGACCTGGGCCGTTAGGGCAACAACAAATAAGTCCATACAAGTAGGATTTACCGACCACTTCAGACTAAATAAAAGTAAATTGTTCACTTGTGTGGACTTATTTTTTATTGCTCTAGATAGAAAGCTCAGATCATTTAGTTTAATATCAAACTTTAACCTTCAAGAGGCTTATGCCTCTCACGCCTTTTAGCCCTTCAGTAGACAAAGACACCAGGTGTAATTAAATGTTTGTTATAGCTATAAGGACCAGCCCAGTATTAAGAATGCATGACAAGTTAAACAACCCTCAAAAGTGGGTATGACAGGCCACAACCGCTTAAATGAGATCTCACTAGACAGTATTGTGATGTGAATATTATTACGCAGTTGTTTTTAATAATGAGGTGGAACCGAAAGAGATCTTGGTCACGATCATAATCTTAATCTTAATAATAATCAGATTACCTGAAGTAAAAGGACGAATGTTTATTTTTCCAGGAAAATCAATGGAGCAAGTTAAAATTACAAAGAGATATTAATCTTAGAGTTTGTTGTTAATAAATGCATACCCACTAAATATGTGTAATCTTAAAGAGTGTGTAAGTTCTTTAATGTATATATATATATATATATTGCAACAGTAACATTAACAACCATACCTTACACAATCAGATTGGCCAGACAACAAGCTGCTAAACCTTAAATAATCCCTATTAAGAACTCACTCTACAACAGGACCCGCGAAAGCCGTATATTTCAAGAGGGACGAAAAGAAAACGTTCATAACTTGTACACGTACAGTTTAGAGGTTAGCGTCGATAAAAATGTTGTGTGTTTGGCCCCTCATTGTGGTAGGAGTGCGTGCACGGAATAGGTCCCCTTTTGTGTCCCCGGGCCCCTCTGCCCCTCGCGGGACTTATGTCACGATTGTCACCCCGCACACACTCCTTTTTAACTACTTCGGCTGGAGTAACATACGTTATATAACAGTACATATATATATATTGCCGCACACGAGTAATATTGAGCCGGAGGAGGGGTGCCGGACTATAGGCCACCCCGGCTGTCAGCGCTCCGTGGTCTAGTGGGTTCCACGCTTGCTTCCCATGCAAGAGATGCTGGTGCGAATCCGGTTCTGATCACGTGGTCAGGTTGGCCAATTAGTATATACCAATGAGATAAGTAATTTATCTTAAATACCTTATAGGATGTTCCGTATTTTGGATGACACGTTAAGCCGTAGGTCCCCGGTACTCTCGCTTCTTGGTCGTTAAGCTGTGTCAGAGGCCTAAATAGGGCAGTTTGAAAACTATAGAGGTACTGGTACAAACATAAATGGTGTAAAATATAATGGTAGTTGTTCAGGCTTCTCAGCACCTAATGACCTCGTAGGGGCCCATCAGCTACGAGGTAGCGTAACGATCAGTTGCCGAGAAGTGTGAACGTCGGCGATTCACCGAGCTGAAGTAATTGGGGTCGATCTAACCTGGTCTGTGCTTCGGTCCCGTCAACCTCCTGTCTCTCTGCAAGGCCCGGGTGCACCCTAGGCTCTTCTTGGTAGACAGGTTCTTCAGCCAACCTCCTATGACTGGCGGGCCAGCTTCAATGAGCACAGTGTTCCAACACAGGTTATGTTACGTGGGAAAAACCAATCGGCCACGAAAATGCGAATTTTATCTGGTTCGGGGAACCACAACACACTCAGCTATATAGACAATCCTGAGGGAAACCCGAATACATTCCAGATGGACTGCGATTTAATTTCAATACCCTAACCAAAACGCGTTTACATTGCGAGGGCTTTCGTCTGTCAGTTGTCAAAAAACTGCCAGGTTGGCAGCTAACGTCAAATTCAAAATGGCCGTTCAGAAACCATCGATCGAATATCGATTTGGAATCGAACAATCACCCGCCCGGACAGGCACCCACCTGTCCCCTAATCTACGGGCAGCCGAGACAACGTTGCTACCGCTCGTTTTAGAACCGAGCCTCCTACTAGAACCTCTTCAGACCGGGGGGTCCCGTCCTTGACAGGGAACAAGTTAACAATGCGCCCCCTGCGCCAACGTAGTGGCGGTAGGTTTGCATCCTTAACCAGAACGAGGTCACCAACACTAGGGGGGCTAGTTTTGTCAGTCCACTTAAGGCGCTGTTGTAAGATATGCAGATACTCGAGCGACCAACGCTTCCAGAAATTCTGAGTAAACTGCTGCAACATCTGATACCTTGACAACCGATACAATTTCACTCCCTCGAAGGGGTGCTCGGGCAACGCGTTAAGTGGCTGACCCATCAAGAAATGGCCTGGGGTCAGAGCCTCCAGGTCATTTGGATCCGAGCTGAGCGGACACAACGGTCGCGAATTGAGAACGGCCTCGATCTTACAAAACAATGTCGCGAGCTCCTCAAAAGTCAGCACGGTCTGACCTACTATACGCCCCAAGTGCGTCTTAGCTGACATAACTACGGCCTCAAAAATCCCACCCCAGTGGGGGCAAATCGGTGGGCTGAAGGTCCACTGTATACCCCGATGGGAGAGGGCCGTTCCAATATCCACTTTATTTACATTCAAAAATTTGACTATCTCTCGTAAGTATCGTTCCGCACCGATGTAGCTAGTGCCGTTATCAGAGCGGATCAAAGTTGGAAGTCCCCTTCGAGAAACAAACCTATCCAAACAAGCAATGAAAGCCTCTGTCGAGAGATCAGCAACGAGCTCGAGATGTACCGCCTTGGTGGATAAACAAACAAACACACATAGGTACGCCTTGTATTGCCTAGCGGTACGCAATCGTGAACTCTTCACCATAAACGGTCCTGCAAAATCCGTACCAACACCTGAAAACGGTCTGACCTCATTCACACGATCAGGGGGCAAGTCCCCCATGAGAGGTTGCATCGTGGCAGCCTTAAGTCGATAACAAGGCATGCACCGAAACACGATGTTCCGTATGACACGGCGGGCAGATAAGATCCAAAACTCCCGCTGGAGCGTGGCCAACAACGCGTTACAGCCGGCATGCGCGTTTTTAATATGACGATCAGTCACCAGCAATTCAACTAACTGTCCCCCCTTGGGGAGCAGAAGTGGGTGACGAGCCGAATACGACAGATTCGCATTGCGCAATCTTCCTCCTACCCGAAGTAACCCGGTCGAATCAACAAAGGGGTTGAGACGCGCGACGGCTCCCTTCAATTTCGAATGTCCACTTCGTATAATCTCCAATTCTGCCCCAAACTTCGAGGACTGTACCAACCGGACCAAATTCAATAGTGACTCGTTTCGCTCTGCCGGAGTCAGAATAGGGTTCAACGTTCGCTGATCGCGAGGAGTACGACAATTTCGAGCGAATCTCCTAATCCAAGTGGACACGTTTATCAACTTGTCAAGTGAGCTATACCGGTCCAGCAGAAACCCGGCGTCAGGGTCCTCAGCCTTCTGGGTAACATGCACGGCCGCTCTGGGGCCATGATCCGAAGATACTACTACATGGCTGTGGGGCCAGTCCGATTCTCTCTTGGCAAGCCAGGGTGGTCCCCACCACAAATGGTGTCTAACGAGTTCAGGAGCCCGACATCCCCTGGATGCACAATCAGACGGGTTCAATTCTCCTGGTACATGTCTCCAGGTCAGTGGGACCTCAGACGACACAATCTGGGAGACACGGTTCGCAACAAAAACCTCTAAGTTATGGACCGAAGCCTTCAGCCAGCACAAAACAATCTGGCTGTCCGTCCACGCGTACACCGTATCCTCCAAAACCACTGACCCACGCAACACTGTTAGAGTGTGATTCAAAAGTTTGGTCAAAAGAGCAGCCCCGGACAGTTCCAGTTTTGGAATCGTCATCCTTGTCCGAATAGGCGCTACCTTGCTTTTTGCCAAAACCAAACGCACGTCGACCACCCCGGTGGAGGTGACGGTTCGCAAATAAACCGCTGCCGCAAACCCTCGTTCAGAGGCATCACAAAACCCGTGAAGGGTTGCCCTGTAATCCCCAGCAGGGACCAATTTCCTCGGCAGCGATACATTATTTATGTCCGATAGCGAGGTGAACATTCGCGTCCAATCAGTCAACAAATCACCTGAGAGGTGGGTGTCCCAGGTCAACTGAGCCGCCCATAGCCTTTGCATAAAACATTTGAGAGCAAAGGTGACTGGAGAAATCCATCCATTCGGGTCGAACGTTCTCGCAATCGTTGACAGTACTGACCGCTTCGTCCAGGCCTTCGGTGTTTCTAAAACCACCCGATAGGTAAACTCATCATGGACGGGCCGGTACTGAATTCCAAGCACTGACAACATGTTAGGGTTGTCAGGATTCTCAAAAACGTGCGGGTCTTGTTGAAACTCATCTGGGAGACCAGCCATCAACTCAGGGGAGTTGGACATCCACTTGCGCACACTGGCTGCCCCTGTGCAGACGTCATCGACGTACAAATCTTGCTCCAGGATAGCGGCGGCTCTAGGATAGCTCACACGGTCACGCGACGCCAACTCCCGCAGGGTACGCATCGCCAAATACGGGCTAGACCGTAACCCATACGTGTTCGTGTTTAACTCATAGACCTTGACTGGCTCGGCCGTGGACTCACGCCAAAGTATCAACTGATACCTTCTGTCAGCCGGATGAATTACCGTTTGCCTAAACATCATCCGAATGTCTGCGACAAATACAATCTGGTGCCTCCGAAAGCTCGTGAGAATATCCGAAATATCACGACTCAACTTGGGTCCCGAATGTAGACACTGATTCAGGGACATCCCGTTCGAGGTAGGTGCTGACCCATCAAAAACAACTCGAATCTTGCCGGTAGGGGTTCGTAGGACGGCATGGTGTGGAAGGAAACAATGATCCTCAGATCTCCAGTCCACACCCGATACCGACATGTGTCCTAACGACTCATACTCCCTCATGAAATCAACATATTTTTGTTTAAATACGGCGTCCCTTGTCATCCTACGCTCCATCGACATCAATCTCGTCTCAGCCATCTTCCTAGATTCTCCTAGTGGCGGTCGATCGGCCCTGAAAGGCAGTCGAGTTACAAAACGACCAGAACGAAGGCGACCAGTACTATTCTGGTAAAACAACTCGCACTCTTCTTCGTCTGCGTCGACTCGAGGAGCGGTGGGAGGTTCCTCTATCTCCCAGAAACGTTGCATAGCGTCTGACAACGCTGAGCCAATAAGTATGCCATCTGACTCGGCAGGCCTAACCATTGGCAATGCCGAACCCATGATCACGTGACCAAACTTAGTATCCACAGCAATCAACCCGTCCGGCTGAAGAACTCGCCGATCCGACAACAGAAACCTACCCAGAACGTCTGCTCCCAGTAGCAGGTCGACCGGGGCTGGAGTGTCAAAATCGGGATCCGCCAACTTGAGTCCTGATGTCAGGAATCGAACGGCCGGATTCAACTTCACCAAGGGGTGTCTGCCCATGACATGCGTCATTACTAAAGCTTGCACGGATGTTTTTGTCAAAATGTCATAACGTGGAGAGAACGTGATCACCGATTGACCAACTACATTCGTAACCGTAACATTTCCCACGCCCCGTATTGATTTATTATACCTATTTACCTTGAGGCCCAACCATTTTGCTAAATCATTCGATACAATGCGGCCCTGAGCTCCAGAATCTAATAGGGCGCGAACGTATGTTGGGTTGCCCGCCAAATCCCAAACAAGCACAGAGGCGATCGGTAACACCACCGTCTCCGGTTGGGGGGCAACAAATGGTTGGGCCGCAAATTCCTAGCGAGGACCCCCGGGGCCCCACTGTGCCTGTAACCGATCAGGTATGCAGCTATACGCCAGAGGGTCCCATTGTACAAATGGCCCACGCGCCGGTTCCATTCCCAACCTACGATTCCCCGTAAAGGATCCCCCTGGGTCGGATGCTGAGTCGCAACCGAAAACTCAGGGCCCCCCCATGTAATGGTCCTGAGTGCGGCCCTGCACCCTGGTACTGCCCTGTGCACGTGGGGACGTTGGCCCCTGAGTTGCGCTCCGAGTCGCAAACGAATTCTCAGGGCCCCATGCCGTGTCACCCTGGGTACGGCCCTGTGGAGGCTGTTGGCCGGACCGGTTCATGCACAACAGATTGTTGTGGGCCCCACCACAATATCCGCACATTTTTGTGCGCGTGCAGTCCCTAGCCATGTGTGGCCCGAGGCACCGGAAACACCAGCTCCGCTGCTTGGCCATCCGGCGCCGTCCCTGAACCCTAAGTTCCCCGAACTTATTGCAATTGGCCACAGCATGGCCAATCTGCCTACAACATGGGCAGGTCTCACCATGTGGGGTCAATTCACTCACAGTCCCATACGACTGCCGGTTGGTGCGGTCCTTCCTCGTCGGAGGGCCCCTACTCACAGCGCTCCCGGCAGCTCTCTGTGGCTCCGAAGGATGGGTGACCGTCAACCCCAAATTCTCTGCCCGTCGAGCCTCCTCTTCCAAGAATCCGACCAAGTCGGAGAAGGCGGGCAGGTCCTCGGCCGACCTCCCGTGAGACTGTTCGAAACGAGTCTGCACGTCAGCGGGTAGGCGGGAAAGTACAATGTACAACAGTAGGTACGACCATTCACCAACCGGAAGTCCAAGATTATCTAGAGCCTTGGTGACGGACAACAATGGGTTCAAAACCTCCGTCTGTATGGCCCCGACCTTGTTCACAACCGGGATACTAAACAAACGGTTCAGTTGGGCATCGGCCAACCTCCGTTTGTTATGGTAACGTCTGACCAACAATTGCCTGGCCGTTTCATAGTTACCCTCCGTAACTGTCAAATGAGCGACCAGCTCCCTAGGCTCACCCCTCAATGCTGCCACCAGCTGACCCATCTTGACAGACTTGGTAATGTCCGATCACATGTGCACCAAACTGTCGAACAGATGGATGAAGCTCATCCATTCACCGGACACTCCGTCAAAAGTAGGCATAGTTATGGCAGTTAACCTGGACCCCGAACCCTGAAGCGGCAGAGGTGCTTCAATGTCACCACCATGGCTGGACTCGCGCTGTCTACGTATGTCCGCAGCCTTCTGCGTGATAGCAGCTGCCATCTCCATACATTGGTCGACATCCCCTAGCAACCGTGACAGCCTGTCAGGTGCGCAACCATCATCTGATTCCGCCTGCGCGGACAATTCGAGCACCCTATTGTAACGTTCCTTAACGTCCATAGACCGCTCCAATACCACATCATACCTATCTAAACGGTCTATCAGACCGTGTGCGGAGGAAAACCATCTGAGTTCCTTAGAAACACCCTTCTGGATTTCAGATAACGACATGATCGGAACGATACTTACTCACAATTTGCAGTAACTCAATTTTATTGGACCCTCCAGTCTACAACCCAAACGAAGGAACCCTAAACCACAACTTAAACAATGTTGTTTTCCTTAAACAATAGGAACCGAGTTTTATATCTATATAAATTCTGTAAATACAATTTAGATTCCCTTTATCATTATAACACACACAGATAGTCAATATTAGTTCAAGTTATAAATTGCTATAAACTGAAAACAATGTAATAGCCTGCTATCAATAGATGTAACTACCTATGTTAACCAAAACATTCATTCAATAGCATTACTAGACCACTAATAGATTGACTAACTGGTAATTCAATTCAATATCTGTCTATCTACTACCAGCAATAGACCTATAGCTTACAATACTACCAATCTATGTGGATATAGGAACACAACCAAGTTACCTAATAACCGCCTATACCTACAGATTGATAGTCCCAAATCGTGCCTTCCTGGAGCCCTTGACGGCTGCAAATCTCAGGAAACCACGCTCTGCTACCAAAGTGTTCAGGCTTCTCAGCACCTAATGACCTCGTAGGGGCCCATCAGCTACGAGGTAGCGTAACGATCAGTTGCCGAGAAGTGTGAACGTCGGCGATTCACCGAGCTGAAGTAATTGGGGTCGATCTAACCTGGTCTGTGCTTCGGTCCCGTCAACCTCCTGTCTCTCTGCAAGGCCCGGGTGCACCCTAGGCTCTTCTTGGTAGACAGGTTCTTCAGCCAACCTCCTATGACTGGCGGGCCAGCTTCAATGAGCATAGTGTTCCAACACAGGTTATGTTACGTGGGAAAAACCAATCGGCCACGAAAATGCGAATTTTATCTGGTTCGGGGAACCACAACACACTCAGCTATATAGACAATCCTGAGGGAAACCCGAATACATTCCAGATGGACTGCGATTTAATTTCAATACCCTAACCAAAACGCGTTTACATTGCGAGGGCTTTCGTCTGTCAGTTGTCAAAAAACTGCCAGGTTGGCAGCTAACGTCAAATTCAAAATGGCCGTTCAGAAACCATCGATCGAATATCGATTTGGAATCGAACAGTAGTCATATTTTGAGGAGTGATTCGGCACATAATTCCAACAATTTTCCCAATGACATTTCCCAATGGTATAAAGTAAAAAAGATGAGTTATGTGGTTAACCGAAATGTGGGAATAAGTGAAAGTAGAGTCTAATAATCTAATAAAATACTTCAAATCAATCAAATCAAATCCAATAATTTATTTGTGGAAATAGGTTTTATATCAGTTGGTGTTCATCTAAGTTGAGATTGATTTTTCATAGAACGCTATTTTTAGCCATTTGGCATACAAATATATGTTACATGCACAGAATCGAATGAAAACAGATAAATCTTTAAATAACAAAATTGGACGGGGTATCGAGCCCAATAAGCAATGATCACAATTTATCATTTAAGTATTCTTTGGTGCTGTAGTACATATATCTTATCAGTTAGTAATTTCCTCACTTCTGCTTTGAATTGGTATATGCTCTTCATTCCGCGAATACTTACGGGAAGTTTTTTATACAATGTGGGTGCCATTCCAAAAACGCTGTTTTGAAATAGTGCTGTTTTTTGTTGTGAAGAGCATATTTTATTTAGGTAGCGTGTACTTGTGAATTTACCAAATAGTTCTATATTAATTTTTACAAATACCACAACTTCATAAATATATAATGCCGGAAATGTTAGAATGTGTAGTCTTTTAAAATGGGGCTTGCAGCTGGGCGATGAAGTCTACATATGGCTCTGACGCACTTTTTTTGTGATATCAATACCTTCTCCTTTCCGGATCCGTTTCCCCAAAATATAACTCGAAATCTTATATACTCTCACATTGTGGCTATGTACTACTCCTTCAAATGTACATATAATGTAAGAGTTTTCTATTTTACGTTGCCCGCGGCGCCGGACTTCAGCGTCAATGCGTCAATAGGCCATGTACGACGTTGAGACGTTAACGCCGACGTGTGATGAAGACCGCACCGTTACATTTCTATATTAAGTATTGTGCGTGTGTTACATTTAAAAAAGTGCTAACCAATTAAAGGTTCGAAAGTAATTTTTGGGGCAAACCAACTAAATCACACCATTTCGTCCATTTAAGTAAATGCAAAACAGGTGGGTAAAGATGTCTCAAGACAGACGCCGACAGAGAGGTAGCTCTCAGAGGAGATAGCGCGAAGACCTGGAGAGGCGTCTCTCAGATTAGCAGGAGAAGGGATAACATAGGGACGTGTGGACTAAGAGTGGCGACGCCTTTGCCCATTGCCGCAGTGGGAAACACTACTAGCTAAATACACAAAAAATATATGGTTATTAACTTATTACGATAAACTTTCTTCGTACAATTCGAGCTAAGAAATTAGCATTAAGCAAAATTTTGCACGTTCCAGTTATTAAAGCCATTTACACGCTTGTGTAATAACAATAGCTAGAGTAACGTGACGTTGCTTTACATTACTTTTCATTACACTCTCCTTCCTGAACCCACGCGGAATTATTGTTTAACGGCTGTTCCATATTTTTAATATGTTCTATATGTGTATGCTGTTTCGTGTTGTATTGTGTATGCTAATGACCTCCCCTCCCCATCACGCAAAGGAGTGAGGAAATCTGGAAGACGCTATGCTATTTTGCATTAGAAATATTCAATTAATGTGATTTATTTATTCATTATCATCAAAAATATTTGTGCCATTACAGCGAACCAAGGCGGCAAAAACAAAAGATACAAAACAACATAATATGTCAGTCATTAAACTAAAAATATCATAGAATAACAAATAAAAATCACGTTCCCTTTCACTACTCTGCTAGCCGGAATAGAAAAACTAATGACATAACAATTAAGGCAAATTTCATGTTGTCTCCCCACAAATGCCCACAATAGAATCTTAGTCTAGCTAGTAAACGTCTGTCATAAAAGTTCCGTTTTCAGGTTTACCTAAGTTTAGAGGCATATTAGTAATTAAATAAGATTGAAATTGTCAAAATTCAATTAGATTCAATTCCGAATAGAGGGCAGTTTAACCACTCGTAAGTGGCGGCCATTTTGTAAAATTCGCGTCATCTGTGTGTCCCGGACAGGCCCACCGCACAGTTCGATGACTTTTGAGCGCCGATGTTTAGTTTTTGTTGAAATTCTCCTATTCTTGTTAGAATTAAGGATAATTCTTATTAGAATAACATTCCTTATATAATTCTTTACCCTTTTTCCTTTCCACAACGCCTAATAGTACAGTTTGATAACAGCTAATAGGTGTAACATAGTATGAAGCTCCCTGAGTTGTACTTATTTCTGTATTATTTTTAAAATAAAGCAAGATTTAGGCCAAACCAACCATTCATTAGATAGCCTGTTCTTTCTCGTACAATTTGAATAGGTTAGAAAGAGATAGGGTTAACTTGAATGCTGCAACGGATGCAAAATTGAACCTAATTTCTTTGTCCCAGTCCGGGACAAACATTCAGCTTTCACAGATAGGCACTTGCCTGACTTGTCCCGGACCGGGACAACCACAGACGACTATAATCAATAATCTTGCATGCTTCTCGCTGAATCCGCCACACTCCCGCTAATGATATAAATGAGTAGTAAAACTATTGTAGTAAACAAAATCGATTTACTACTAGCCGACTAGAGCGATGTATCTTTTTGGAGTCGTTTCCCGAGCGAGAGACAGTGTCAGCATTACTTTGATTATCCGTCAATATTTGAGTTGTTTCTTGTGCATTAGTCTATTCTCTATCTTTGACATTAAATTTCCATCGCAATCCCGGTCAACTTGATATTTTGAAAAAAGATTGTTTACTTCGAATTGACGCTTGACTAATGACTCATGTAATTCTGATACCTATCGCATTCAAAAATGGACTAATCAGTAGACATTTAAGTTATGCTGACATCTGGGTTTTAAATACTCGTGTTCTTATTGGTAAATGTGAATTTGATTCCGATAGAATTCGTAGATGTTAGAAAGTATATGATAAGGCGATTTGACGCTAACTTTTATTGCGAATTTACTTGTTTTTGCGATTGCGACATGTGTTTTGATGGGTCGGTTTTTCAATTTGACATTTATAGCGATTGATATCCAACTATCCATCTAATATTATAAATGTGAAAGTACCCATGTTTGGAAGTTTGGATGTTTGTGTGTTTGTGCCTCAATCACACTAAAATGGCTGAACGGATTTGAACGAAATGTAGCACAGATATATTTTATGTGCTAGATTAACATATAGGATACTTTTTATCCGACTGCACCAGAAGGAGGGTCACGTTATCTCGGTAAATGATTTTCCCTAGGCATCGGATAGTCATATATATATCATAAAGCTACAGAGTACTGTCATTGGTGACAGGGGTTGTCATTCAAAGGGAGTGTCATTGGTGAAACATCAATTTGGAAGGAATCTCGATAAATATGTCAAGAGATCAGGATCGAGCTACTGGCCTAACTTTTCTGACCTAATACCTACTGGCCTAACTCTAACCTAACATATAAATAGTAAATGTTTAATAATATTGTAATAAACCAAAATTACTATTTTTTATCCAAAAAATGTTATAAATATTAAATTACCATTAAATTTAAAAAAACAATTAACTCTAAGAAACAAAATAGTATTATTTATTTATTTATTATTTACATGAACTATTTGTGCCATTACAAAATATTTAGAAGATACAATTCAATCACAGTCATATAAATACAGAATCAATTCAAATCAGTTTCAAAAATAGAAATGCAGATTCATGTCAATTAATTTCATAATGCATGGACAACACAATCATGCATTTATCTCACAAAACCTGCCAAATTCTCGCACAATATCCCCCCAAGCATCACCGCTGAAGCTCTCCCGCGCCCACATTAGCGGAGACTGCCAGCGCGCCACCTTGCGGTGCGTGCCGCCCGCTCGCAGCTGGTGCCTGCGTACGTGCAGGTAGTAATTTGGTATAAATAGTGCGCATACCGCACTGATAAGCGCTGCGAAGTCACTGTCGCCTCGCAGCAATCGACACATAGTTAGAAGCTGTCTCCTTTTCTCCTCCTACTATTTCCCAGGTATGTAATTGGCAAATAGTTACAATTCCCATTGACCGTAGATCGCCTTGGCTGATGTCTATCCATTATTATCGTCGCAATTGTCCAGTGAACTATGTCAAGCTCTGTAGTATATTTTTACTGGGAGTATGTATTGTGATCGTTAGATTAGCTATTGTTGAAGGAAATGTTCTACAGCAGCTGTAACACGAACTAGCTCGCTACTATTAGTGGCAATTGATTATTACATCCTTAATGGCATAAAACAACAGTATGAAGATAATTATACTACATAAATACTTAATACTAAAATAAATAAAACCTGCGATAATTGAGATAGGTTATTCTTTCAGTCTTTTGATGATTGATTGATGATAAATTGTGTATACCGAAATCTATTCATATACCAAAATAAATGGCTCCATGTGAATTAATTGCCATCTTAACAATTAATACGACCACCACCCTAAGGTTATTAGATACCAACTCAATACATACACAATGAGATATATGTAGATTTGGGAGCTTAATTAAATACTATAGTTAAAAGCCAGTTCGTAATTCTACAAAATGATTAAAATTTAATGTGTAATGTTCATTCATCAAAATACGTACAATTTCAAAGCTACGCCATTTGCTACGCCGTAGCAAGCGTAGCATCACTCATACCCCCAATGCTCTGTACAGTATGAATAGGTTTTAGCGAAAGTAGCAGAATATATAACTCTAATATGCGTTATAGTATTTGGAGAATGCTGGTTGCAGGGGGGAACAGTCACAGGTGTGATTGCCAAATACACATCTTTTCGTTCTAATAACTTTATTAACAAGGCAAGCGGAGTAGTCATATACACCAGATTAATCTGGAATGCAACAGCTTTCGAGCCACCTAAAATTCGTAACGCAAACTGCGTAATTATTGACGTCCCAATCTAAACCAATTCCTCTGGTTTACCGAGTCTCTGTAGACTCGGTAAACCAGAGGAAGTACTGGCGTCGGCAATTTCTGTTGCAAATGGTTGTGCCCACTCGTTTTATATGGCTCCGACCGACGAACACGAATTACGGAATATCACACAGCGCCTACAACAAAAAAAGACACCGGGCCTAGATGAAGTGAGCAATCATAAGGCATCTGATAATATCTCCTTTGATATACTATATCCTCGGAATCCCATCTCAAAACCCCTCAACGTCCCTCAATGCAGAACAAACATTTACAAACACTCACCAATACCCAGATTGTGCAATAAGTACAATGATCTCTGTAGTAGCAAATCAAACACGGACATTTTTTACGATCGCTTACCCGCTTTCAAGAATAAAAAGAAAAAAAATTAGTCTACACAAATTAATTGCCTATATTGTATATTTTCCTTCTTTTGTTATTTTTGATTTCCCAAATAAAATTTGTACGTAGTTTAGGTATAGTAGTAGTTAAGTTTTAATGTATCTTAGTAAGTTAGTAAGTTGGGGACCTTTTATCTCTATTGTCACTAGCTTTCATTTAAAATAAGTATCTTTGAATTCACCAATGCTGTGCTTCATCTGTAAAAGGCTCCCATATAAGAACCCTCCTATAAATTATTTATTTTGTAATAATTATAATATGGTGTGCTGTAGATGTGCATAATTTAAATAAATAAATAAAATAAATATTAGCATATCAACTGAAGAATTTCCCGAAGCCTGGAAGTCGATTTGATGTGTCCGATTTATAAGAGGAGCAAAACATAACCAGCTAACTATCGACCTCTATCACTTTTCCCCGCTCAAGCAAAAATACTAGAAAAGACAGTGAAGAAACGCCTCATAAGATTCCTGTAAATTAACAACTCCTTTCCCACTAGATAATATGGCTTTCGAAGGGGAATGTCTACGGAAGATGCCGTCGGAGACCTTACATATCTAGTATACCGCTTCCTAGATGAAGGAAAAGCCTGTGTAGTTGTCTTTCTGGATCTGGCAAAGAGCTTCGACACAGTGCATATTCCCATCCTTCTAAAGAAATAAGAAACTATTGGGGCTATAGATATATAGAAAGTAGATAATATGGCTCTAAAGCGGTTTCAATCCCATCTCACTCACAGGAAACAGTGCGTAATCATGATCTAAAAGCACAGAACCTGAGATAAGCCACGGAGTACCACAGGCCAGCATACTTCGGCCGTCATGTCCCTAGCTTATTTAAGAGATATGGCAGAAGTTGAGCTTAAGGACGCAGAACTCTTTTGCTACGGGATGATACCGCGATAATATTCCAAAACTACCAGTGGCATAACTAGCATAGGCGAGTGTCTTGCTAATAACGTACTTACCCTAAACAAGGAAATAACATAGTTTGTCTCGTTTTACAAATCTCGGGCGTAAGCAACGCCTTTCTCACCCAGCATCAAAGTGCACAACTTCAGTAAAAGGGACTTACCTTGCTGCTGCCCCGAGATAAAAGAAACAAACAATATGAAATACCTCGGAGGCACTCTTGACGAAACCCTATCCTTTAGTGAACACATATATAAACTTGCCAGGAGAATTAGAAAAATCATTCTTATAATAAAAATACTCTGGCACAGCGCAGATACGAAACTGCTGAAATATATTTATATGTCTATCAGTCAATTGGTCTTCTGCTATTGTCTGCTCGTGTGGGGAGGGGCTCCAGAGTAAACAATGACGTAGTCGAGAGAGTACAAATAGCGGTTTTAAAAGTCATGCTTTATGAGGATTATCAACTTCTCAGTGTCAGAAAACTTTACCTGATCAAACCTAGCCTCATTGCTCACCGCGCACTTATCACAAATCCACAATACGATGACATATTGAAGAAGCGTGTCCATAGAGCTCCAATAATCAGAGTACGGACAGCTTTCGCCCGACGTTTTGGTAGATATCTCCATACATTTGTATACAACAAAATAACAAAACAGTGCGACCTTAAAACATGTGCTTCCAGCGAGGTCAAAACTCGTGTCACATATAAAGTATATATATATATATATATATACTTTATAATAAATTAGGTATTAGTATGGATCTTACACCCTATTACAAACGCTCGAATTTAAGTATATATTTGTACATATTTATACAAATAAGTAATAATTGTGTATTTATTAGATATTTGTATGTATTTTACACCCTCTATACATATTATACACTTAGTATCTAATTCGGCAAATAAATACAACTCAAACGCGATTGCGAATTCCGCTCTGTGTGTGGAAATCGTTCCTCTCAAGAATCGCACGATACAGGTTCGCCTAGTGCGGGATTCACAAGCAAGCTGCCAAAGGGATAAACTATCCACCTTTTTATTATATCAATTCTTTGCATGCAATGTCTGACCTTTGTTGCCTTTATTTTTTGGTGAATAAAGTATTTGTATTTATTTTTATTATCATCGGTGGAACTTTCAGGTGGACTAACTAGGTAATGAACTAAACTGAAGCTGGAAATATGAAAGCTCTTTTCCTGTTGCCACTGTCACATAGGTCACAAAATGACAAAATGCCGTGACTCCTCCAGAACTCGTCCTAAAGAAGCTCGTTAATCTGTAAAACACAGCAAGTATTCTCTTGGACCGAGATTGATTCACCTATTTAGTACCAACAATGTATGGAGATGGCATGAAGTGCTATAAAGGCTTTAAATAACTAGCAGAAGGCCAATGGCTCGACCTCACCGTGGTTTGATGTCGGATACTCGGGCCATGAATAATGTTGCTACTCAGGTACGACCCATATAATGGGTCGTCACTGCACGGGATAATCAATAAAGACCCTAATTATTCATAGGGCCTCGCTCAGCTTTCCGTCATACGTCAATAATGTCGGAGGCCAACCGAGTAGGACAATCCTGTTGTTCATAAAATACTTTTTGCTCTGCAGTAACAAACAGAATTAGCTGTGACAGGTATATCTTCAGACTTGAGGTGATGGGCTAGCCCCCTATAACACTTAAAGGGGGATTGAATTACTGGCTAGACGATGGCGATGTATATGTTTGTTTATTTGTATAACTTAGTTTGCACTTCTATTATAGTGACGGACTGGCCGACGACGACCTCCGTAGCGTTGTGGTTCAAGGGTTTTTTAATTACTCCCCTGACACCTCTCGCAAGCGAGAGGTGTCAGGGGAGTAATTAAAAAACCCCACGTCTTGGATGATTATATGTGTGTGACGTCGCTGTTCCACAGGGTATCCTAGTGTGGGGCCAGAAGCAATATATGTGCTTGTATAGGTATATAAATGTTTATGTTTATGACTGATCTCAACATGACATTTCACATAAGAGTTTCCGACTTAACTTTGACCGTTTTCAGACCGGTGAACAAAACATGGGAATCGCGCCTCCCTGCTCAGTGACCGATCTAATTAATGACCTCGTACCCCGGACAGATTAGACCGCATATAAAACCTTTTCTTTGCTCCCTTCATATGGTGCATGGATGGTATTGACCCCGTCGCTTCGGCTCGTCAATCACTTCCTGAGTGGTGGATGACGAAGCATGGTTCGCGCGTCGACTTTGCTGGCTTACGTTACACTCAAGACCTCTGAGTAAGTCATCAGTGACAATCGTGTTTTGAAAAAATATTCAAAGTAAGTTTTTCATTCAGTAATAGGTGAGTGTTTCGTTGAAATGCAATCCTCAGTAACTCAGCATGTGTACCCACTCAATCTCTAACAATCACGAAACACCTGTTACGTAACTTAAGTTTGCAACACATATATTGTGTCAGTACAAAGAAACAATGACAACTATTTGTGGGTGTTAGACTGTTAGACTAGTTCAAAGAAACCGTCACCATCAAAATGCGTGAACCGTAAATCCAAGCAACCAAAGGCAACCTTTTCGTAAAGAAAAAACCTTTGGTATATGTAATCCAACCAAGTGTTATGCACTATACAACTGTTCTCGCTTTGATTTCGCAGGAAACCTGATCCGGATTTGTAGCTTTTCTTTCCGCTACCACCCCTCTCTTCCCCGACCGCCCTTCCGTGCGGCGAGAGTAAACAAATTCGATATTAAAGGCCTTGCCTAATGTCTCAATATTGAAAGCTTATAGATCGAAAAAAGTAAGAGTGAATTGACTGTGAAACTTTTCTTTGATTACCAAGAAATAGCATAGACAAAGACAGTTTAGTTTCTTGATAAATTTATATTCTTGTGGAATTGGCTCCCAGAAAACTCAAAGGGGAAGGCGTGGCCGACCCAGGAAGAGATGGAGTGATGAGTTGAGATCTTAGGACAAGAACTAAAGGGGGGCCGCTAAGGATCGGATAGAGTGGAAGAGGGGAAGGGAGGCCTTTGCCCAGCAGTGGGGCATTGTGGGCTTATATACAAATTAAAATTACTGTTTGTAAATGCGCAAACCACAAGTAACCAAGCTGCATCGAAAACAGACAAATAAATAAGAGGTAGTCTTTGATTTGATCTAAAGAAAGTACTATCCTGACTCGTTAGGCTAGACGAGACAGTTATGTAAAATTTGATATCAATCTCCCGTATTTTTCATTATGAAATACACATTCGTCGACGAAATACATATTTTAACACTCTCGTCTTTCATGTCAGCAGCTCTAGTTTAAGTTTTGATAGTTTTCGAATACTTTTATAGTTTCAGTTTTCTTCCATACATTTACAAGCAGCGCCTCTAGCGGAAACTATTATGAACTAAAATTGGTAGTATGAGTTATTTCAAATCGTAGTTTTCGAAAACGAAATAAGTTTACGTGTAAATAATACCTTTTTGGTAGTACGAGTTACATGTTTGACAGATGTTTGGTAGTAAACTTCAACGAAATCGAAAACTTTTATAGTTTTTGCTCTCACCGAAAATTTGTAGGTGAAAAGTGTTTTTTTGTTGGTTAGAATCTAATAAGAATTTAATTTCGAGTCTAATTGGTGGCGATCAGTGGCAATGCGATCATATTTTGCGTGGCGAATGGCTGCAGAGGCACAGGAAGCTGAGCGTCGCGAGCAAGAGCGACAAGAACTAAGATCACGGCGGGAGAGATTGACCATCGACTCTTTTTCCGATACCCATTTTATTCAGCGGTATCGGCTTAATAAAGCTGCGTATGAGTATCTTTGTGATACTCTAAGAACATGTGGTAACCTCAGGAGCTCACAAAGGGTATCATTAGAGTCTAAGGTATGTATGTAGTGCACCTCATTCATAAATATATAAGATGTTGACACTTGACATTGACAACGTCTAACGAAAATCAAAACTTCAAAATGACAGGTGTGTTTGCCCTTTCTTTTTACACGTGCTAGAAAGAGATAAAGTATGTAGAGTGAAGTTCGCACAGTCGAGTTTTACCATAAACGATATCGTGTGAACTATAATCAAAAAATATAACTCATACTACCAATTCAGTTGGAAACTAATAGTTTGGCGTGGTTACGATTTCTATCAACGTTTACGTATTTTGCAAACCCGTACTAGAGCTGCTGACGTATCTGCTAAACGGTCACGATCTATAGGTACAATAAAAATTTATCTCTTGCTGCGCAGGCTATTCAATTAGGTTTACGGCCCTAAAAACTTTACTTCACCCCATGCGTGAAATAATAATGGAGCTTTAAGTCCCGAGTGGAAAGTTATTCAACATGAGCTTTCGCTCTCTGAAAATATAACAACTTTGCATTGTGTGGGCGAAAAATCGGTTTATTCAAATGCACTCAGTGTAACGTATGTCACATAAAATCTATAGTCCGTCCAGTAACTATTTGTCGCAGCTTGCCTCCACGCGACGACTCGCGTCTCTGACAATAAATTCCGACAATGTCACCAAATGTTCCGTACATTTGGAACGACTGAATTCAAAATTTGTAGGTGAACATACTTAGAGTGCATTGGAAAATATTTGAGCGTTGCGATGCACCAACGTCAGTATTCAGAGCATATCCTGTTTTAAAAGTCCAGAGCTTCTATTGAATAAATTGGTATTTATTTATTTCAATATCGAGCATGACACAAATATACTGTAGATACGCTCTTTACAAAGTAGAGGTGTGTCAACTGGTGCAGTACATCAGCATCAAAAATTATTTATTCTACTATGTCCTGTTTGACATAATTTTAATAGGGCCCTCTAAGGTTAAAAGAATTTAATTATGTAACCTGAATTTGAACTTTTATTAAAGCTATAATTATAAAATGGCAAAAGAGCTCCGTGGCCTAATGGGTATTAAGATTGCTTCTCAAATAGGATATGCAGGTCCGATTTCTGACTATGTACAAATGAAATCTCCACATATTGCTACTTGAAGCCACTCATTTCCAGCCGCATTGTTCTCCTTTTAGACATCATAATCGTCTCTAACTTGGATAAAGTTGCCTCTCACAGTCAACTTAACTCTCTTTTCTCCTTTCACGATCTCATCTACCTCTCCTATAAGTTAAGGTGAAGGGGCTGAAGAGCAGAACCAAATTCACAGATATTCGAAGCTTCAAATGCATAGATCTAGAGTCTCTTAGGTATGATGTCTCACTGGTGGTATGGTCCCCTGTCATCTTGAGCGAGATGACGATGACAAAATCCAAAACTTTAATGCAATTGTCTTGGGACTTTACGACAAACATGCTCCCATTGAGAATGTCAAGGTGAAACACCTGCCGGCGCCCTGGATAAACGATGCTATCAAGCGCCTCACGGCCAAGAGAAATCACGCTAAGTTTAAATACAAAAGGGATCCGACAGATGACAACTTTATCTCCTATAACTGCCTTCGTCTGTCGAATCGATGCAATCGTCTCTGTCGCGACGCCAAGCGCCACCACATCTTCGAGTCTATCGAAAGGTACACCCTAGCTCAGTTGTGGAAATCCCAGGAAATGCATTCGGGTGATGTTAATCTGATCGCTCTCAATCAATTCCTCTCTGCTCCGCCAGTTGTAATGGACTCTTCTATTAAGAACGCCACTCTTCAGAGCCTATACTCTAGGTCATTAGCCAACACCACTCCTTTCAACCTGAAAAATTTTGGAAACGACACGGTTATGAAAGCATTTCTAGCAATTAGCTCCAAAGCTGTAGGAGATGATAATATCTGCCAAAAAATATTCACAATATCCTTGATGATCTGCTTCCGGGCATAATAAATATTTAAAATTTCTCCATTTCAAATTGTTTATTCCCTACTGCTTGGAAACAAGCATAAGTTATCCCTCTCCTTAAAAATTCCAATCCCACCTCCTTTAAAGAGTACCGCCCCATTTCTATCCTACCGATCCTTTCTGAAGTCCTCGAATCCATTGACCATACTCAGCTCTTCCATTATCTATCCTCTAAAAATGTACTGAATCCTTTTCACTCAGGCTTTAGAACGGGTCATAGTACTGTTACGGCTTTATTAAAAGTTACCGATGATGTTCAGGTCACCATAGATCAAAGGCAGCTTTCGGTGCTGGCTCTGCTGGACTTCAGCATTGCTTTTATTGACTTCAACATTCTTGTTGAACTTCTTAAATCACTTAACGTCTCCTCTATCTCTGCCAGCTGGTTTGACTCTTACCTAAAAGACCGAAAACAGCGTATCAAGTCTTATACGGAGTGGTGTGACCTCTCCTTCGGTGTCCCCCAATGTGGCATTCTCTCTCTTCTTTTGTTATCAATATTTATCAATTCCATATACAATGTCCTGTCTTCTCCCTATCATCTCGACACGGATGACCTTCAAATCTATCGTCACTTCTCTCTTGATGATGTGAATTCCGCTGTGGAGGCGTTGAACGCTGACTTGGCTTGTATTAGTGGATGGGCATTCCAAAAAAAAAACAGTCTTACGGTGACGTAAATATTGTTACAATACGATTAAAATCAGTAAACGATTCGGCCAACCTCGGAAATTGTCGTGAATCCCTCATCTCTCACATAGAGTTATAAATTTACAGATATGACCTTTAATTATATACTCGTTGTCTTATTGAATTCAATACAAGTACGATATTAACAACAAAACCTCCTTTGTAGCTCAAAACTAACACAACCTTTATATTGAAATAAAAAAAAAAAAATTGACTATTTTGACAGTCTGCCTTCTTAGTGTCAATAAAAACAGTATGACGTATATGATACATTTATGTTGTAAATGAAATGTTGTAGTTTTCAATGTGTGTAAATAGTGTCAAAGGTATTATTATTATTATGTTTAAGAACGCTAATTTCATTCGTGAAAATATTCGATTCTATCAAATTTTATCAAATTTAACTTACAATAGTTATGTATCATGGCTTCAACAAATTTAAAGCTTGGTAAAAAAAATGTTGCTCAATCTCGTGAAATTGTAAATAATGTATGTAACTATTTTAGAAAAGAAGCAAATTTGTAATTTGTAATCATGCAATAAAGTGTGAAGATGTGTTCTTAAGAGAAGAAGAGAAATTAGATGTGTTTAGCGAGCGTTTTATAATTAACGTAAAGGATTCAGATAGTGATAGTGATAGTGAGGAGGAGGAGGAGGAGGAGGTTCTGAATTCGACGTGAATGTTTTTTTGTATGTATGTTATAAAATTTCTAGAAGACACGTGAACCGATTTACAAAATTCTTTTTGTATTTGATAGGGTACACTTCCGAGATGGTCCCGGTGATGTATAGATATTATAGATGTATAGATGTTATAGATGTTAATAATGTTCAAATTCATGTCGCTTCTGCATATTAAATTTCTTAGGTCTACCTGTTAGTAATGTTATCTTGGCAGATGTTTGTTTACTTCAAATTGAACCTGTTCGTGTTGTGTTTACTTCAAATTGAATGCTACCTAAAAGAAACGCAGTAATGTATTTCGTGTCATTACCGTCTCCGGATTTAGGCGATGATATCCGAGAAAAGCCGAATCTTTAACTGATTTTTATCGTATTGTACGTTGTATTTAAGTAATTGTAAATGCAGTCTATTTATAGCAATTAGGGTTATCAGTATAATATTGTTTTTAGTATATATTACTCGTAGTATTGTACGCTCAGGTCTTCGCCCGTTCAACCGTCATCTTTCCTACCCATCATGGTTTTCTGGAAGAAATCTCTTTTTAGAGATAATTTCGCCTTTGTGCATGTTTTTTCTATTATAAGTTATCTGTATGTCTGTTTTGTGTAATACAATAAATAAATTACGAAATTACGAAATGAGATAATTAATTTATCTTAATTACAGTATCGGACGTTCAGTGTTTCGGATGACACGTTGAGCTGTAGGTCCCGGCTACTAGCGCTACGTGGTAGTACTCGTAAAACCCCTTTATCAACCCGCACTGAGCCAGCGTGTTGTATTATGGCTTAATATCTGAGTAAACACCTGTGCCCCTCGGTGGGGACATTATTGGAGGCTACATTTATTATGACATTGTTATAAAATTAAACCAGCCAAGTGCCAGTCGGACTAACGCATCGAGGGTTCCGCACAAATGGTATTTTTGATGATGAAACTACAAATTTACGGTTTTCGATTTATTTATTTTGCATGTTGCTTCTTGACAAATGTCATAGTTCTAGATCAACGGGAAGCATGCTTTTTACGGACAGATCAAATCAAATCAAATCAAATCAAAAATCATTTATTTCCATAGGATGTTGTTACATCACTTAGATCCGTCATTACATTTTTTTGGGTGAGTTCACTAACACAATGGCGGAAGAGCTCACCGAATCTGTGGAGAAGAGCTCACCGAAGAAACTCCACAGTCGTCGCATCTTTTGCGTTTCCTTTTTTAAATAAAATATTGTCAAATTACAAAATGAATGCAAATTATATATCGAAACAGCCTGTTACTCAAACAATCTATTCCCATGGACATCTGTCCTCTAATTAATCAGATATCCTATAGTAACCTTTTTTATACAATTTCTGTTTTATTATTATTTTAAACTTGTCTAAAGGTAAGTTTTTAATATCAGTAGGGACCTTATTGTAATAGCGTATACAATTGCCTTTAAAAGAATTACTAATTTTATGTAGTCGGCTTACATAAGCAACCAACTTGTCTTTATTTCTAGTATTAAAATTGTGTATATCACTGTTCTTCTGAAAATTAGTTATATTTCTTTTTACATACACAAGATTGTCATAGATATATTGAGACACAAATGTCAGAATATTGATTTCTTTAAACTTTTCCCTCAGTGACACTCTAGGCCCTAATCTATAAATTGCACGAACAGCCCGTTTCTGCAGAATAAATATACTATTAGCATTCGCAGCGTGACCCCACAATAAAATACCATAGGTCATTAGACTATGAAAGTAACTAAAGTAGACTAGTCTAGCGGTGTCTACGTCGGTAAGAGCTCTAATTTTTTTAACTGCGAACGCTGCCGAACTCAGTCTGTTCAACAATTTATTTATATGAGGATCCCATTGTAGTTTGGCATCTAAAGTAATGCCCAAAAAGACAGTCGACTGAAAAGACAGTCGACTGCACAATGTCTAATCTCTGTCCTTTTATAAATATGTCTGTAGTTACCGGGTTCACATTAGGTAACACGAATTTAATACATTTAGTTTTCTTTTCATTAAGTAATAAATTGTTAACAGTAAACCAGTTCACTATACTAGAGATAGCATTGTTTACCTCGTTATAATTTGATTGCTGTCTTTTAACTTTAAATATCAAAGAAGTATCATCGGCAAACAATACTAACTCATGTTTTGCTTTAACAAGGTAAGGTAAATCATTAATATATACTAAAAACAAGAAAGGACCAAGAATTGAACCTTGCGGTACGCCCATACTTATTGAAGACCCAGGTGATCTTTTCCCATTAACATCGACCATCTGAACCCTATCTGTTAGATATGACTCCAGAAGGCCAAGTGCCTGATCTTTTACACCATAATGGCGTAACTTCCTGACAAGAGTGTCATGATGGACGCAATCAAAAGCCTTGGATAGATCGCACAAGACACCTATTGCATCCATTGCGTCTTCCCAGGCATCAAAAATATTGTCGATTAGTTCAACACCAGCATCGGCTGTTGAACGACCCTTTGTGAAACCAAACTGAGCAATATGAATTAAATTATTGAGATAAAAATGACTTTGCAATTGATTAAGTATGAGTTTTTCAAATATTTTGCTAAGCGTTGGTAGTATCGATATGGGTCTAAAATTGGTGGGGTCTGATGTACTACCAGCTTTGAATAAAGGTATAACTTTACCTAGTTTCATCAAGTCAGGAAACAGACCATTATCTATACATTGATTAAATATACAACAAAGGTGAGGTGCAATACAATCTACAATGGAACTAATAATTTTTACTGATAGACCATGGGCGTCAGCTGTCTTTTTCATTTCCAGGGATTTAAACGCTTTTACAATGTCTTCATTATTTACGTGCCTAAATTTAAAATCTGTTTTACAATCCTCAAAGTTTTGTTTAAGCATAGATTCAGCAGCAGCGGAAGATGAATTGAAAGACTTGGTTGTTGAAACTGGAATGTCCGAAAAGAAATTTTCGAAAGCTTTTGCTACTTCTAGGTCTGGACTTAGCAATTGATTATCTATCTTAAGCTTGAAGTTATTATGTGTAGCTTTGGCCTTTCCAGTCTCTCTGTTTATAATTTGCCAAGTCGTTTTGCAAACGCGTTTAAACATTTTTGAATAACTACGAACATAATCTAGAAAGGCCGTATTTTTGTTATATGATTTCTCTTCATAGAGTTCATATAATCTTCGTCTGCTCCTATGAATTCCAACTGTCGCCCAATCACTAAACAAAGCTTTGTTATTAACTTTTATAGTTTTTGATTTAAATACCGTATCATATTCATTTTTGACAAGGTTAAATACTGAGTTGTACAACAAATTTGGATCGTCACTGTATGGTATTTCCCATAGTTTATCTAAAATATTATTCCTGTAGTGTTCAAGCTGAGTGTCACTAACGGGCACACATGTAATATCCTCTTTTTGGTCCTTTTTTATTTTAATATTGAATATACCTATCTGACCAGAGGTGATCAGAGGTTAATTTATTGATGACCGATTTGAAAATGGGCGTAATGTTAGTAAATATATTGTCAATGCAGGTAGCAGATGTTGCAGTAATTCTAGTAGGCTCCAAAAACAGATAGTTCATGTTGTGACATAAAAATAAAGATTTTAATCTAGTACAAATATTATTATCCTCTAACAGATTAACATTAAAATCACCACAAATTATAAAAAAAATGTTTTTATCGCTGATTTTAATCAACACTTCATCCATTTTCTTTTCGAATAAATCAAAGGATGAATCTGATGTATTATAATCATGTCTTATATGATTTTCATGTTGTGACAAAGATTGGCTGAAGGGAAACGCAAACAAGATTATTCTATCTACATTTTGTAAAGAATTTAATTTGGAAAAGTATTTAGTAATTAGTTTTTTAGATACATTTTCCCTTCTACCAATTAAAATAATTAGGGTGGTTGGTTCTAAAAACTGCGATGACAACACTTTGTTTAATATTTGTGAATATGTGGCGCCAGGCATACAGTTATTTGATATTGCCTGGCCCACGCGCTGACTAAGTTGTAAACCCATATTTTTTCCAAGTTCATCGCTGTACATTATATACCTATCCTTTGTCCGAGAGAAGGAGGCGTTATTGATAACACTATTAGTACTCAAGTCGACTGACGGCGGCGCCTGGGTCAGTATCAGCTGTTCGGCCGGCTGCTCGGCGGGACACACGGTCGGCACGGAACAGTCCGCTGGAGCTTGTTTACAATCACAGTGATTGTCGGTCAAAGATATGAAAGTGTCATAATTATACTTACACGTCTCCAACAAACTATTCATAGCCGACACATGTTCCTTAATTTCGTATTGTGCTGACTCATATTTACGTGTAATACTTTGTAATGATGAGTTTAAAATATGCATATCTGACTGGAGTCGCCGTGTGTCACATTCGTACTTTTCTGTAGTTTTTTCCAAACATAATCTACAATCATCGATTTCCTTAATTAATTCGACACGTTCCTTGCTACAATTTACATTTTTACAAAATATTTTATTTCTATTAGCTAGTTTTTGTGTTTTTTTATATAATTATTCAATTTAACATATTTCTTTAATTTATTTTTACTACAGCTCATAGTGGTTACTGATTGCGATCTATTAGGACTATCACACGTGAGATCACAAGCTGTTAGGTCAATAGTTGGTATGCCAGTTTGGCTCATGACCTCATTATATAAGGCCCTGGTTGTAGCACTGTCTCGCTGTTCCTCCCGCTCGCTGAAAACTTGAAGCTCGTGGTGTGCCTCTGCAAGCTGTTGTTCAAGTGATTTTATGTGTTGCAATGCTACGTGGTGGACATCATGACACTTGTAAAATGAGTCGACTTGGTGTTGTAGTTCATCTCTCTGGGCACTGAGATCCTGGCATTGGATGTCCAACTCACTGAGCTCTTCTTTTAGCGCCGAATTTTTCTTAATTTGCTTTTCTATCTCCTCTTCACACTCATCTCGCTCTCGTAGAAGTATTTCACAAAGCTCTTGGCTCTTCTTGAGCTCCAGCTTCAACTCCACATCGCGTGTGCTCATCTTGCTTCGGGTCAGCATTGCACCCTTTTTCGCCTGAAAAAAAACCGCGAATAGGTGTCAGTGTATGACCGGGTGGAATACTAGCGAACACTAGGGAGTTTATTGCACAATGAAGGTGTTAAGTGTGTGTTTTTGTTGAATGAGGCAGAATGTTGCGTCTTCAACTTTGCTTCCGCTTTTGCCAAGTAAAGAGAGACAAAACGGTACCTGAGTGAGTGTACGGCAAGTGTTTCACTTATATGAAGGTTTGTTTAGTTTGTTACGGGTGTGAAAGGTGAGATTATTGATATAAATACAGAAATAAAACGATACTTCCCCCGTTTACGTCGTTGCTATTTGAACTGATTTTGACAGTTCAATCGGCCGGTACAATCGGTCTTGTTTTTTCCAAAGCTTGTATGTTTGCACAGCTGTTTCTTATCTACACATTATTTAATCACTAATTACTACCTAAATTAAGTTTATTCGTGCAGAAAAGCAATTTTGACTAATTTAATTGAAATAAAAACTACAGAGCTGTTTACATCGTCAGCTATTCGGTCTGACGGATCAGACGGACTGACGGATAGATAGACAGACAGACAACTGACAGACCGACCGACAGGTAACGAAGTGATCCTATTAATGTTTATTCTTTCCTTTTAAGGAACCCTAAAAACAACTTAACTACCTCTGTTAGTAAATAATAGAAAAGCGAGAAAAATTATTAATTCATTTAGCAACCCTACTCCGGCTGCAGTTCAAAATTCAAAGAAAGGGGCACAGGTAAAGTTTTAAACACAGTTATTTAGGGAGCACGCGAAGCAGGCGGTAATTGGACGTAGTTAAGCAAACGATAGGGGTCAGGCGAGTAAAAAGTTTGCCGAGTTATCAGTGGGCGCCGGGCCCATCGGTCTGTTGGTCTTATTGCGTCAGTATTACTATGGACGAATAAAACTAGAGGACTGACAACGTCATTTAAAAAACGTTCCCTGCTATAAAGTTAAAATCCTGTACCACGATACTACCTATACTAGAAAGAACTTTTGAACTAGTACCTCTATCTAGCAATATAGATTTAAACTAAAAATCGAATTACGCTTCAAAGTACTACGGTTGTATGTCCCCTAGTTTTATTCGTCCATGGTATTACCCAGCACTTACGCTTACTTACTGTCCTCTGATCATGGTGATCACATGGAACCACGAGCAAGACTTGTGTAAGGTTTTTATCTGACGATTCACATACAATTTGCAGTTGCAAAATGCTGTTTTCGAGAAGCGGTAGTATAATCAGATATGTGGTGTTTGCCTGCTAGATGCCCCTATAATATTATATTCATAGGCTAACTCTCCTGAACTAACTCCACGTCTAAGCTTCTAGTCATAATGTAAACTTGGAATACCTATACGGTACAGAGTAGAACACTTAAAACTTGATACCTGATTTCAGGCATTAATCCTCACAGAGCTCAAAGTTACGTAATACATGCCAAGCGAACGGTAAACACAACGAACTTCCAACATCATAATGTATTTATGAAGTCCTATCACCAATTGAGTAAAAACTGACATCCAAAAACATACATTTTCATCCCAAATTAAGTAATGTTCACCAAAATTAATATTTTCATAATTTTACCACTTGTTGGTTCGGTTAGGTTAGGCTATCTTTGATAACCAGCGGAATGAGCGAAGTGAGCAGAGCACATTACTGAAATACAAATCTTAATAATCGTCTTTTAATATCCATTTATTTTCAATCGAATATCTTGTTAACTCTACCAAAGTTGAAATCCGTCTTAAGCCATCTTTTGCCTAGGCATGTTTAAGCAACTAATAAAACGTTAAGTTTAATCATATGCCCGACAGACCTTGGACATTTGCTTAAACGCCGGCCTAATATGTATATATCAGCGTAATATTGTCAAAACCGTTAGCTTATAATTTAACGTTTTTTTCCCCGTTATTTTACAAACTACCGAAAAACTGTGAACTGTACCGTACTGCTTGTGATATGACGCGTTAGTTTATAAGAACACCGTTAAATGGTGAACTGGTTAAAACTTGAATTGCAAAGGAAATATCAGGGCAAACACTGCGGTAGCTTAGGTAAAGGCAGAGGGGGCGAGCGCAGCGAAGCCCCCTAATAGTATTCGTGTTAGGTTGACATCTAAGAACAAAAAGAAACGTAAATTCTAAACCGTGTCAGTCTGGTTTAAAATTTGTCGATAATTTACAATTTGTCGATAGTTTACAAACTAACGCTTTAGTTTTGTAAACCGTTAGTTTACGGTTTACACAAACTTACAGTGACATATATATGTGATTAGGCATATATATCTTTTATTAAATATCACCGACATCAACACTGTAGACGTTATACCAATCCAAGGACAGATATATACCACAGTTAAATAATTTATCTTAAGTAAATATTATACGTACGTTATAGCGGTGGTGGAAAACATCGTGAGGAAGTCTTCATTACTCCAAAGCTGCGCCTATAGGCGGTCACGCAAAACGGAGTATCGTATTTCGAATAGCTGGCTCAAAGTGGGCATAATTGTGCCTGTGCCACCCCCTATGGGAAAAGGCGTGACGCTATGTTATGTGTTATATAAACTTATGAATGTAGTTAACTGTACAAACCCGAGGTAATGACCAGCCGATGCCTGTTTCTGATATGAAACTATTTATGAAGTTGAATAGGACTGAAAGACCTTATAACGTTATATTCATTAGCGCACCCGTTAAAATAACTAAATGATAAGGGTAAGTGTATAAATGTAGAGTATTTATTACTCTCTAAAGCCCTTTTGTTTGGTGGGCTTGATACTCTAGCTAAATTGGGAACGATGTCCCCCTTGCCGTGCTAGTTAGAGTGGAATAATTCCGACTAAGGATACAATAGTTTATTCAAATCTCATAACATTTATTCTTCAGATACTCCAGATTGACGACCGCGGCGATGCGAAAGGTCCCGGGTTCGATCCCCGGCTGGGGATAAAAGAAAAAATCGCTAGGTCTTGGATGTTTATATGTGTGAAAATCGCTGTTTCTGGTTTCCACGACACAGGGTATCCTTGTGTGGGAGGAGTATGTAAATGTTTATGTATGTGTTTATTTTGCTTAAATCATAAGATTTAATTTAGGCTCAAATTAGGAATGAAGGATTAGTGTCCGTATCCAAGCTATTGTCACACAGACAATACATCGTGTGTGTCCTTTTGTGAATATCCATGAAAGCTTGGAACATAATTAATAGCTCGGAGGCGTCAATTCATATCACGTCATGTGACTAATAAATTATTGTACTAAACTCGTTTTACTAAACAACCAAAACAAATACGGAGTAGTAGAGGCACAGATTAGCACACACGATTAGTAAGTACTATGACACTCCTCTTTGCGTGACTGTGGGCCAAGCCATTGCCTCCACTTCATACATATGAGTTTTGTGAGCTCCTCGATCAGATCCAATGAGTCACTGAAGTTTGTATTAAAAATTAAATTGTATAATGATTCATATTTCTGCCGCGCCTGTTAAATTCATTTTAGCCTCCATTGGGTTTATAACTCGATTTTCGCAGGGCAAGAAGAGACATAAATATGCAAGTGGAAAACCTTTTATGTGCTCTCTCTCTCTCAGTCTTAAAAAGTTCAACAGGAAATATCCAAATGAAGATCGAATATTACGTCATCCAAATACTCACAGAACTCTGAAGTACAAGGATTGTGAAAGAACATCCCTGTCTCCTCTTCCTTCGACTTTCAACGAACACCAGTACCAGGAATTTATGAGGATGGTAATAAGTGCTAACTTATCCTCGTTGGGGCAGAATAGGACGGCGAGCTGCTTCAACCGGGAAACTTGCCGGTGCACTAGCTTGTTATTATTCATTGCAACACCGGCTAACAGATAATAAAAGTTTTCAGCGCTTAATTTAAACTAAATGTGCTATACATTCGCTACTTCACTCTATTCGCGAGAGCGCCTTGATATACGACTTGAGGCGAGTGTTTCAACTTTGACCACCATATTTTTTATTTCAATTCCTAAATTTCAAAGTTGCTATAACTCGACAAATTATTCGTCATTCTACTTAAAAAATGTCTCTAAATTAAGAAAGTACTAAAGGAACGAGTGGTAAATAAGAAATATAGAGAGTAAATACAGGCCAATTAATGATTAAGCTGCGTAATCAAAACACATAAACTTAACTGGCCAACGTAGGCACAATTGTGCCTGTGCCACCCCGTATGGGAAAAGGCGTGACGCTATGTTTGTTCATTGTTTATTTAGTTCAACATCTAATTTATTGGGTAAAATCAGAGCCTTGTCTGTTATAGCTAAGTGGAACAATGTTGATATTGTCCCGTCCTCAATGCTACGTTATAAACGCATTTGCTTGTCTCATTATGCTGGTACGTAATGGACTCTCCCTGTCGCGGCACTTACGCTCATCATACGCTATTAAGGCCCTTTGAATGTAAGCAAAATTTAAGTTTTCAAGTGAAAACAACGAATAATGTAAGAGCTTTCGGGTTCCAGCTCTGTACTGAAGGTGTTTCTTCGCTATAGCTTCATTATTTTTATAAACCTGGCGTTGATCCTCTGGTAGGTTTTATGGGTATATTTTTAAAAGCACTCGTAAAGTAAATTAAAGTATTTATTCAATAGTCTTTGAAACTATTAAATTGTTTTATCATGGATCCACACTAGGCAAAGCAATTTAAATATGTAATTGGATATAGGCGGTAGAAAAACAAGTAAGAAACAAGGCACTTAAAGAATATCCTTGTTGTTGTTTCTATTACTGATACTGAGGCTGAAACGACACAAACTTATAACCTATATTTATACTAACCAGTGGTTTTGTGAGCTGTAGACCTCGCGTGTCATCTTCTTTTAAGAACACTTATGTGTTCTTAAAGAAGTTTAACATTTATATGTTATCAATATTAGTATAACTTCCCAAGCAGCACAGTTAGTGGCAAAAAGGTGCCATATGATATCAAATTGTTACGCAAAGTGAATTTTGTAACTTAACGAAAGTGCTATATGGGTGGTTAGAACCCTTATAGAACCCGTTTATTACCAAAAGGAGAAAAATAGCAGCCTATTTTTAAACCCTCATAAGGTCTAAAGAAGTTCTAATTACTACCGTTGGTGAAAATTATAACTTCAAGTGCAAATTATGCGGATTGAACGAATGAATTGCATGAATGATTCAGTTTGTTGATTCGTTCCCCAGTTCTAAAAGAGTGGTGACACCATTGAATAAAAATATTACCTCAATGTTACAAGGTAAGTCTGTGCTGCATTTATGCGAAAAGCTGTTATTGCTGTTGTGCTAAACAACGTCATATTCTAACGTGATTTCAGTGCGCATGTAAGTACTGGCATAGAAAAGGAGAAAACCGGTGCAATTTGGATTTCACTGTGAAGTGCATATTATATTTCTTATTAGATTTTAACGCGCCATAGATTTGATGCAGATTATTCCAAAAAAAAAGTGAAAATCAAATCAAAAAATAACCTCAATTTTATTTTGCTGTTAAATATCTGGAATCTGAGGGTCCTAGTTCGATTGTTGTAATGTTAAGATGTATCAGATACGTGTCAAACTTACGTTGTTAACTTGGTACAATTATAATCTTCTCAAAATGTTTGTTATTTGCATTCGCCATCTTTTAGTCATGGCGATAAAACCAAGAACTTGCAGTCGCAATATTCACTTATTTACGCCTTTTTTGGAACCTGCACATCCAAAAATCACCCATTAGCCACCTTCGAAGTATCAAATGAGTGAATATTAGAACCTGTAGTAACTATTTTCTGTTTTAATCGGAGATCCATGAGAAAATTTAAAAACCTGAATATGAAGCACAATGCATATAACTGCATATTTTTCAAATACTTTTTAAATATTTTATTATGAAATCTCTTTAAAAATCGTAACTTAAAAGAAGTTTTTGTATGATTCGATCTTTATTTATATTAATTCAGCTTACAAAAACAGACAAATTCTATCTCCATTAAACATTCGGTATAAACTGTTAAAGAGAGCGGGTTGTGCACGCTAGGCTTGTCTCAGGAACAAATAGAAGAAAGGGGCTTATTATGACGGGGATTATAAACCGAATGCGGGTCGTTAAGGACATCATTCAGGAACAAAATTCTGTGCGAAATCGATTTGATCAGAGCAACTTTTATTTTCACTGCTCACATATCTACATTTTGGGCCATTCGATTTGTTTCTGAGACAAGCGTAGCTGCGCAATCTCTCTCTTTAATATCTCATACCAAATTAGTATATAAATAATATAAATTCACATTCGTAAGCTCAATTGATCTAACTAATTAGGTTTAATCGTGGGCTGCTAATTTTGCCAACTTTTTCTTTTTTATTTCGGGACTATTGTCAGGATCCATACAAAAGGGAAAGTTGTTCAGTATCATTGCCTGACTTTCCTGTTTTTTTTTTGTGTGATACTTTAATTTACACTATTTACTTACAATGGTCTAATCACTACATTTATATTTTTTATTTCAGAATGTCGTTGTGTATCGTACATACCATCAAAGATAATAAAAAAATAGCTATATGCCCAAGCACATGGCTGCGACAAGGTATCCTTTCGTGGCCAAAACGAAATGCCAAAAGGAAATGTAAAATGGAGGATTCCATGCCCGAAGAAGATTGGGCGTTTATGCTGTTCTAATATTGAGATTATGAAAGAAAAAAGAAACAAGGTCAAAAATAAAAAAAAAAACGGGGAACACACTGTCTGAAAAAAAGTGGATTTAAACGCTACAAATAAAGATAAGAAAGTAAAGATACAAGATGATGACTTAAGAAAAAAACAGGAAAATGTCCATAACAGTGAAAAAAACAACTGAGGAAGATATCAGCAATATCATTGAAGGAGAAAATAAAGAAAATGAGGTTAATGCTAAAGAAAAAATGTCAAATGAGGATGAGATCGAGAAATATGACGTAAAAATGCCAAATAATGACAAGAGTTAGCAAAATGACGGAATGATGCCAAATAAAGATGATGAACATATGAACAATATACAAGATAAACAATATGAATTATACAGAAATAATGACAAAAGCGATACCGAAGTAATGTCAAATGAAGACAAAAGTGAGGAAACCGGTATAGATGGAAATTCAACTGAAGACGAAAATGATGAATATGATAGCGATATTAACAAAAGTGAGGAAGATGAGGATGTTGGTAAAGGTAGAAGAAAGAATGTAGTACGTAAGCTTGTTTGTGTTGCTCAGTTTCATTGGCGAAAAATAAAACTAACGTTGATTATCTCGATTTGTTTGTTATTATAGAATCTAGAAACCATTTAAATAGTGTCAAGCAAAGGTATCACATATCTTTCAGAATTGAGTTCACTAGATACTAATTTTCATTTTTTATCCTCAGGAAAACAAAAACATTTCGTTATAGCATTTGTAGTTAACTTGTGTTTGACAATCTTCATATATGAAGATCGGTTAGTGTACTGAATAATGTCATATTTATTATTGATTTTGTTACAATTCATCACTATTTTGTGATTGTCCTGGACTTTGATAGATCTTATTTCCATGATCTCTTCTTTCCTATATATAAAGTATCAGTCTGTTATTTTTTCTGAAAGAACGAAATCTTTACAATACAATACTAGCTTACTAGTTTTTAATTTTTCTTAACATAGGGAAAATCCTTTTGAAGTTTTTTAACACTATTTAGTTCCAGGTCACTACATTCTCCGAGCCTTTTAGCCACTTGTGCGAATGGTTTGTTGACATGTCGTAACATATTTTTAATCATATACAATTTTTTGTCAAATGGATAGGTATTAAAATCTTGTAACGGTCCATATTGTTGCACTTCTTCTAGAACATGTGTCAAATTATGAACGTTACTTGTCATGTGGTCTGCAGCGTAGAACAATTTTTATTTTTTTACAAAATACTTAAAGAGGTCTTTAGCTAATAGTAAGAAATTGAAGTATTTTTCATTCGAACAAATCATCACTGCAAAGCATAACGACAAGAAGTGGGTCAAATAATCATTGTTTAGTACTTCTTGCAATATTACGATGCTGAAGTAGAATAGAAAAGTTCTTAATTCAGAAGCTTTCCAGTGGCCCAAATCTGTGTATTTCATCAGTCGTTATGCAGGAATCTAGAAAATTATTTACTTTTATTATGTCACTTGCCCGCCATTTTGTATCTTTTTCTATGAAATTCCCATCACGCCATCCAATTAAAAGACTTTTCATAACTCCTAAATCGATGAAATGCATGGAATCAGCAACTGGAAAGGTTTTCAATATGTCTATTGGAAGACTTAGTAAGACGGAATCCTTTTGATGATGCTTTCCATACAGCTTTTTCCGAAAGTCATCATTACGTGCAGGACAATCGAGTTCCTGAAATATTATCATACGCGATATGTGGGAATATTCACCCACGTCCATGCATTTGTGGCAACCATGTTTTCCATTGAAGAATTATACCCCTTTTATCATGGCCCGCGCAGGTGAATCGCAAATAAAACATTTCACTATTACATTAACTTTGAAGTTTTTTATTTCTATACCGTTTTGTAGTATTGTCCTCATTTCTTCAACGAAGGTTGTAGAAACTCTTTGACATCAGAGAGTTTTCCATTGCCTACATGAGTTCCCACAGTAAATGGTTTGATATCTGCATTTTCAATAATTTTGCACAATATGGGCCAGAATTGCTTTCTCTAACTTTTACTTGCTGGCAAACCATCCATGTTGAAACATAGAGAAATAAGATTCACCTGCTCCGTACTCTTACCTAGAATGTTCTTAAGAGATTCAAAGAGCCCATTGTGCCAATATTCTCCGGGGTCTAGTAGGACTGTTTCAATCTCCCTTGGATTTTTCAAAAGTGTTCTGGCGTTTCTGGCTGTTTCAAAAGTGTTGGAAGCAAATTTGGTGTCATGATGTTCACAATTTTCGCCAGCCCATTCAAAGCCGAATGAGTTATTTTATTATCTATGGCCCATTCTCTCAAATCGAACCGAAATTGTATAATATCGACGTACAGAGCATCTTTTTTTTCAGTATCATTAGAATCGTCACCATCGTTGTTACCATCATGGTCGCTGATACATCAATACTTGCTCCGTCTTCAGCGCTGAAATTTAATTGATCATTTACAGAATCATCATTTCACTGTAAAATTTTATTGAGTAAGTTCAGAAACAAAAACCGTTATCATGATACAAAAATCACACGTTTTCACATTCCGAAATAAAAAGACCAAACATGTATTATTAAAGGCATTTTACAAATTCGTGTGTATGGAACGCTCTCATGTTTACAGATGATTCATGCATGCTAACATATTTCACTCTTTTGGAACTTAGAGTTGTGCTTGGATCCAATAGTATTATATCCAATATATTTTTTACTGCTATGCCACCAATTTTAGCAACTTATTATATTAACATATTTTTAAAGTTATTTTATTTTTATATGTGTATTAACCTTTCAATATAATCATTGCGGTCTACTTCAATTGACTGTTCGTCTAAAATTTTTTGATCGGATCCATCGGTAACCTAGTGCTCCAATATATTCTTTAATGATTCCTTAACCAGGCGATCGTAATTAAAACGCTTGACTTTCCCCCCACTTGGCCTTATTCATAATTCAAGTTAAAGTAGTGTAAGTACTGAAAATGATTGGATTTTAACCAAAATAATATCGTTGAGTACGCGCATAAGTTAATTTATTTTGCTGTTTAACGGTTTTTGTATATGTAGGGCTACTTATAGCTATATGGTAGTTTTAAAAAATCAGGTGTCATTATCGTTCTAAATAAGTGAAAATTATTACTTTAGCTTATTGGCGCCCCCCAAGTAGAACTCAAAGTAGTATATTAGTGCATATTAGAACCTAAGACTCCAACAAATATGAGTTCCAAAGAGGTTGCAATATATTCTATTCTGCCACTATTAGTTATTAGATACTCTAATATACCACCCATTTGGAAGTAAAAGTGCCAAATAGGAGGTCGATGTTACTCAGTCCACACAGTGGCTTATCAGTATGTTTAAGAACCCATTTGCGACTATAAGTGTCATATCAGTGAATTTTAAAGCTTATTTGCCAATGTAAGTTCGAATTTAGACAATTTAGCACCGAAAGTTACGTAAAGGTGGTAAAATTCACTTAAATGCCATTATCAGTAATATTTAGTTCTCCTGTAGAACTTGAAGCTGTGCTAAGAACTAGACGTTATAATCTGCACTGATATGCGAACCATTAGAGTGATTTTTGCCACCAAGTGCCACCAACCAGCTGCTAAATGCACTAATGTGCCGCTTGGGTTAGTTACGTACATGGAATTTAAACCAATAATTTATTTTGAAATTCCAATTACGAAACAATACAAATATAGAAAATAAATAATAGAACCTATCTATAGGAATAATAAAGTAAAGTAAAGTAATAATAAGTTAAAAGTTGTGTGTGTGTGCGTGTGTGCTTGTGTGCGTGTGGGCGTGTGGGCGTGTGTGCGTGTGCGCGTGTGCGCGTGTGTGCGTGTGCGCGTATGCGCGTTCGCGCGTATGCGCGTGTGCGCGTGTGCGCGCGCATGCGAGGGTGTGTGTGTGTGTGTGTGTGTGTGTGTGTGTATGTGTGGGATCGAGTTTCGATGGGAAATAGCAAAATGTAATTCTAAGATAATTTTATGAGAAAATCAATATAGTAACTAATTCAGGAAGGGTGACGAAGTCGAATATTTCCTAACTTCCGACAAAAAGTATAAAGTAAAATAAGGGCAGTGATTGAATAGAAATATATCAAGCTCTGGTAAACGCTCCTCATAAATATAGATCCTCCTGTTCAAAGGGTAAGCAAGAGGCGTAATTGGTGTCAAATATATTCCTCTTCAGTGAGAGTATTTTCTTAGGTCTCCCAAACAATATGTTTTACAATATATTTCCGTATATATATGTAGGTTAATCAAATTAGATCCCAAAAAGGTTTTTGAGGTATCAATTTCGCAAATTGTCAATAATGTATATAAATACATTTGTAGCGAAGCCAATGTATTAAAAAGTTATGAAAATAATTATTTTCAAAAGTGCTTCATAGAGTTAGTGAGGAGACGGGTATATTTGAAAAGAGCGTACGAAATATTCTGAAGGAAAATGAATCAAATTGCTTTAAGGAAAATACCAAAAGTGAAAGTGATTATGCGAGTGTCACATCTATGTAATTTATAGGTCTACTCTAAAAAATGTGACTTCGGTACATTTTTTTTTCTACTATAAGGTAAGTAGTATTGTGATGAATATGCAGCAATGTATATTTTCTTCCGATCTGTGCCGATAAAAGCCGAGAAGTGTAATAATCTTATTTGTACCAATTTTAGCCAAAGGACTGAAACACTTTAAATACATCACGGCAATCTATTTTATCTAGATAATGCTACGAATTAAACTAAAATTCAGCCTTATTGAATTATTTTAACGCCTATTAGACTATGAATTGCTATTAATTGCATTGCTCAATGCGCTCATCATCTCTTTCATATTACTGACCGTCATTTCCCTAAAACAAGCATTCGACTATCGCGGTCGGCCAACAACTAAAAGTCTAATTATGCCACCGATATATATGCAAAGGTGCATTCGACGCGCCCAGTATAACTCCTCACTAGTAAAAAGCAAGGTAGAATAATTTAATGTTAATTTGAAGTTCGGTATTAGAAAGGAGGCTAGTCTGAAAATAGTTTTAACTATGTATAATAGAGTCGTGCAAATCTGACTTTGCAGAAGGCCGCTCTCAGCGCATAGGGGAGCGATGCGTGCCGGGTGCGGTTGAGAATGGCAGGATTCTTTGGGATTCGGGGAATTCGAGAACAAGAGCAAAGCCAGCGAAGCATACACCACCACATTGGGTAATAAGCTTCATTTTCTTTATCCCAGAGGACGGTCAGGGGCACACTGTAACATTGGAAAACTTCATGCTTGTTTGAATTATTGTCACGTAAATTAAAAAGCAAAATAAGTTGCCAAATCCCTCTCTTTCTGTTACACCCCGACCACATTGTCTTGAACCTTGTTAAACAAGGTAAATAGTACGTCATATTTATGCATGCAGTTCGGAGCACATGGCGCAGTGAACAGATAATAGGATTTTAATTGAGATGGAGTTTAATTGAATAGAATACCATTTCCGTGCCAATAAATTTTTATTCATGGCCATTAGCACCGGTTCATTGCGGGCTGGCTTGGACACTGCGGTGTATCGTGAATTAGGATGATGATATACACTGCCATGCCGGGTACCGCTAATTTTCTAATTGGGTTATATTATAATGGAAGCGGGAAAAATCTCTCAGACGATTTTTGGCGTAAAATTGCATTGATACTGTCGAACATGCTCTACACTACTTTAATGTGCTCTCACATTTTTTTTATGTGACGTTTTCTATTGTTAATAAAAGTTATGATCTTGAACCTATCAAACTTTACTAATGGTACACAATAAGCAATTGTGACAACTGTAGTATAACAACAAAAATATCGATAAACAACTTCCGACCCAGCACTACAAATGCATAAAATGAAGCACCCTGTAAAAACATTGTAAAAGACACAAAAATGAGTCGAAACCGGGCAGTTACTCATGCCGGGTGATTAACGTGACATTAACTGGTTCCGTGGCCGCCCCTGAAACTGCAGAACAATGCATTGGACTGCCAACTACTCCATTAATGTTAAAATCTCAGCAGGGTTCCGCAGAAAATCACCTGCAGTGTAAAACCGTGTCTGATTTTCGTTTTACATTTACCTACCATTTACTTGTAGACATTGATGCTCGTTATCCCGTAAAATGAAATTTTAAGATTTATTTATTTATTATTAAAGTGATTATGACAAGATTACAGATATCTAATACCAATTTGAAAAAAAATAATTAAATACATTGTATTACATAAATACTTATAATATCAGTTAATTAATAAGGTCACGTCAATTCAATTCATTTACTATTTATCATCTATTTATTTATTTATTTATTTATTTAGGCACATCAACAGCACACATATACATATTATTACAATAAAAAATTCTGCAGTTTTGTTCTTATATGAGTGCCTATTATAGATGAGCACAACATTGACCATTTTTGTACTAACTAGTAATTCTGATTTTTATGTAATTAAGCTAAGGTAGTGGAAATAATTTAACTTAAGATTAGGTATTAAATTAATAAAATTTACAATATTCTTTAAAATTTATAAAAAATTGATAATTTTAGATGCAAGTATTTTTCATTTTAATTTTATTTCTAAAGTCAAGCAAGCGATCATGAAATATGTCTATGTTGGTTTGGCTACTAGTGATGTTATAATTGTCGCACATTCTGGGCATGGGTGAGTGCTTGTAGATGTTTGTTCTGCATAGCGGTGTATGAAGAGTGTTAAGGATGGGTTTGCGCGGATAGCTGTAAGGCACTGTCAGTCCAATCTGACTCAAGATGTTACTGGCATCCAAGTTATTGTTACAGACCTTATGCAGGAATAGGAGGTCCTGTAAATTTCTTCGGAAGTTTAATGTTTCCATTCTGAAGTAGTCTAATCGCCGCTCATAATGTTCCCTGTGAGAAATGCCTGGTTGGCTGTACGCTAAATGTTTAGTGAATGCGTGCTGAATGCGTTCGATTCTTTCGGAGTGAACCGCGTAGACGGGATTCCAGACAACGGAGGCGTACTCGAGATGGCTGCGAACCAGGGCATTGTACAGGAGGATCTTGGTGCTGGAGAGACGAAAACCTTTTGTATTGCGCTTTAGGAAGCCCAGCATTTTCGCAGCTTTGCATACAGTAGTGTTGACGTGAGATATGAACTTTAAGTTGGGCTCCATCATTACACCGAGATCTCGCATTTCGCTGACAGTTTCGAGTTCGATGTTGTTGATAGTGTACGTGGAAGCTATTGGGGTTCTCTTATTGGTAAATGTTATGTGGTAGCATTTTGCTGCATTGAGGACCATTCCATTATTGCGGCACCAATTCGCTATTTCGTTCAGATCATTTTGCAGCAGTTCCACGTCAGCTTCCGACATAATGGTTTTATATATATTTTAGGTCGTCTGCGAACATGGAGTACTTGCAACGCGCAATACGGTTCAACAAGTCATTGATAAATATTAAGAACAGGACTGGTCCGAGGTGAGAGCCTTGGGGGACTCCCGACTTCGCGTAGTAAAGCTGAGATTGGTGTCCACTCACATTCACAACCTGAGGTCTCTGTGACAGGTACGACCAAAACCAGTCCAATAATGACCCGTGGACACCGAGTGCTGCTAACTTACTCAGAAGCAGTTTATGGTTTACGTTGTCGAAGGCGCTGCTGAAGTCAGTATATACGGCATCCACCTGGTGACCACTGTCCATCTCGCGAGACAAATCAGTAACGTAGGAGACCAGATTAGTTTCCACCGATCGTCCGCGCTTGAAGCCGTGTTGTTCGGGTGAGATAACCCTATCGATGTGGTGTGTGATAAGTGGGCATATAAGGGATTCAAAGAGTTTTGAGAAGCACGATAGCATGGATATAGGTCGGTAGTTTTTAACGTCATTTTCATCCCCCTTTTTGTAAACAGGAACAATTCTACTTTTTTCCATTCGTCAGGAAAACGATCCTCCCTCAAGGAACGATTCAGCAATATGAATAGTGGGAAGCAGAGCTCTTGTGCGCAGAGTTTCACAAATACTGCAGGAATGTCGTCAGGTCCCGCGCAATTGAATACATCAAGGGTTTTGCATTTTTTAAGTATATCGCGCTCACTGATTGTGATGTTTGACAGACCTGTTTGGTTAGTTATGTGTGCGTCTGTGGTTGTTACTGGGTCGAGATCAGTATAAACTGTTGAAAAGTGACTAGCAAAGAGCTGTGCGATCTCAGTTCCACTGTTTGCCGATGTGTCATCTTTATACATGCGTGTATCGTCGATTATTTTTCGTCGATATTACATCGATAGTAGCGTGGAATAGCCTTTTCGCTTTGATTTAATAAAACTCCAAAAAACCTTGGGGTTGACTGGAATACTGGATTCAATATTATTCAGATACGATTTCATACATGTGTCGTGTAGTTTATGACAGCGCTCTCGGGAAATCTCAAATTCTATCTTGTCTCGGGGATTCTGATATTTGCGATATCTCTGTCTAATTTGTTCCTTTTCGGCTATCAGTCTTGTTAGTTGTTTGTTGAACCAGGGAGGGTGTTTGTTTGTTTTTATTCTCTGTTTAGGGACATGTTTGGCAATGGCGTCTTCCAATGTAGAGTAAAAGAGTGAGGTTATTTCGTTTACATTTCCACAATTCTCGAATGTTTCCTCCCAATTGACTGACCTTAGATGCAACTTTAGCCCTTCGTAGTCGGCTTTGAAGAAGTTGTATCGATATCCAACGTTTGGTTTGAGGTAGGTGAGCCGTGATGTACTAATCTGAATGTCTAATGGAGGGTGGTAAGAGTCAAGCTTGCTCAGAGTATCAGGAGATCGGGCAACGGTCACATGGGGAACACTTACCAGTACTTGGTCGAGAATGTTGTCGTCCCTATTACCGATGCAGTTAAATTGAAACAGGTTGTTCATTGAAATAAAGTTGACGAGTCGGAATCCAATGGTACTTTCGTAGTTCGAGGGGATCATGTGGAAGTTTTTAGCGTCTTTGTTCCAATCTATGAAACCTAGATTAAAGTCTCCTAGTATAGCAACCTCATCGGCATAATTTATTATCCTATTAGCGTTGTCCAAAAAATTGGACCATTATGTTATGCATGATAATTTGGACGTTATTTAGAAGCTGTTCTATTTGTTTATTAGAATCGCATGTTGGAAGGAAAGAAGCCCGTCCTAGTCAATTACACCATGTTATAAATAATTCTGTAACACAATCAATGTTCGTACTGAGGTCTTCACGTTTCTAATTTAATTCAGGTATTCACGTCGGTAAATTCTAATTAAGCTGAAGGAAAGCGTCGAATCAAGATTGATTCTGTTTTCTGTTGTTGTTCAATCTTTCAGTGTTTCAGTCTGAACTGAGCCTGTATATCAGGTACACTGCTGTTCCCATACATGGAAAGGAAAGCAAAGTAAATCACTAATTAAAATGACTATGTCACCTATTTACGCAGTAGGCCCAAAACGGCGTCCCGCCATATACCGCATCACAATGCTTACTGTTAAAAGGCTGACAATCAAAATTAACATGGTACTTATTTATTTTATAAAGGTAGATATTATGGAACGGCCAATTAATTATCATCGTTATGCTATTTGTCTCTGTAAATGTTGCTTCATGTATAAAAAGTCTCAACCAGTCCTTCATTCAGGTGGTGGCCCCCTCTGTCTACGCCCAGGTGCAGGTCGGGATCTAGCTGGTAGCTCAGGTCTGGCTGGCACTGGGCCCCTTCATCAGCTGCAGCAATCATCCGTAGTCCTCGGAGCCGATAGATACGCGTACAGCGCCCGGCTGGGCGACGGCATTCGGGTGCCACGAGGTGGCGCCTGCCCCTGTCGCATCGATCATTTTTGGTGGCCGATGAGAGGAGAGTTGCCAAAATCAACAATCATTTTGGTTGTCCATTCGAGGAACGCTGCCAAAACAGCTACAAAGGCTTATGTTTAATTGTTTACTAAATTAACAAAAGAGATACATTCAAAAACTTAATTTTTCATTCCAAATTGTCTAAATATTCATAGATTTTACTACCTATTTTATACTAAACAACATGAGGTTGCCTCGCTCCGCTCCGCTTCGCCTCGGCTCCGAGTTAAGTCACATAATACAACCAAAGTTTAGTATTCGGACAGAAGGTTATCTGCGAAACTACTTAGGAGCACTTAAGTTGGTGAATAACTAACTTATTTGGTAGTCAAATCTTTTTTCAACTTTAATTATCTCAAGTATATCTCCACTGTCTTTAAAGTTACAATTTAAGTAGCGTCACTAGGTTCAACTAGCTTTTTGCTTATTAACATAATATCAAACTTGCGGTTTAGTGATATTGACATCAAATATACTGTGTTGTAATTTCAACACATTTCCTGCGCATTGGGAGTGAAATTGCACGACGAAAAGTACCATTTAAAATTGCAACAACTTAATCCGTTTTCACACTTTAAAGCTTATTTATTGCCGTCTAGGTAGCGAATGTACTTTCTATTGATGATATCAGCGAAGGCAATTAAGATAAGCCACCATTCTGCTGTCACTATAGCTCAGAGTGCAAAGTGTAGCAGCGAGCTCTGGATTTATGTTCCCATGCATGGGATGAGGATACATAGGATGTGTGCAATTCTCAAGGCGACAAAACTATAACTAACAATTTGACTAAGACTCAAAACTCAAAATCAATTTGTTGCCATAGATTGTTGGAATGTTATCTAGCTCGTTTACCTTGAACTATTTAGTATTTTACGGCCTATGCAACAATGTTCAGATAAGCTCTGTGTCACACACTCATTTGTCATTTACATACACAATTTATCTATCTTGAAACAGGCTCTTAACATGACATTTTCAGAATTCCCTACAGACCCACGACTCTATACGAATACAATGCACTCAATAGACTAAGCGTAAGAGGCGACTAATACCAATCTGACGTTATACCTAGGTAGTTCATTCACAAGTAATCTTCTGAGGCGATAATCTCTATATTTGTCCTCACATGACAAGAGCTGATTTAGGATTATCAATTAAGATTCTAAAATTATAAAGTGCAATTCAGAATCAAGGTCAATGTACGAGTGCTGTGACTCGGTGCCGCGATTACTTACGAGGGCTGCAGCAGCGTATTTAATATTCCTCCACTGTGGTTACACAAAGTTACGTTTCTGACAATGTAATTTACCCTTGGCCTATATCTCATCTGACATTTAACCATTATTTAAACAAGAATGAAGAAGATCCGAAATGTTTGCGTCAAAGTTCCTTTGAAATATACCCTACAATAGAAGGTCATTACTATAAAATATTTTTTACCCTGAAGGTTTATTTCCTTCCTTCTTGAAGTCTTCAGGTAATAAATATAGTAAAGACGTTAACGACTTCCCAGCCTTTTGTTAACAATACCGCCGCTGTATATAGAGGCATAGAAGATAATCTGAAAACTTCCCTCCTTCGGCGCCAATCTCCAAGACTCCCATAAAAGGGAAGGCAGAGAGATGATGAATGAGCTGATTTTCTTATGGTAATATTAGCATGATAAATAACACAGCGTTTATATTCGCACATTGTGAAAGTATGGGGTTTCATCATTTCATGATGAGTAGAAGGTTTTGCGTCTGCTGCTATTTGCGCGATATTGAGGTTGGGGGAATAGAAAAATGTATATTTTGATTCGAAGTTTTTGCGTTTACGATAGAAATCATTTCGCAGATTTTATTTGTTTTCCTAAATATAACTACAGGTGCTCAAAGTTTTTTTTTCTGTTTATTATCATCAATCATCTTCACATGGTTATCATATCAATCAACTAATTTATTTATTCATTATAACATAGTACACACACGAACCAAAATAAAAAATAAATAAAATCTCCAAAAAGAAAACACCACAGCAGTTAAATAAAAAATAAATCATAAAAAATACAAAAGCAAACATTAATGTAGTACAAAAATAATCTACTTAAATAGGTAGGTCAATGAAAGTAGTTTATAGTTTAATGCCTAATTATGTACAGTTACATACACTAGTTTATCTACACACATATCATAAGCTCTCTTTGATGTGTTCAGGAACCGCATGTTCGACCGGCATCATTGCTCTGCACTTGTTTAGCTTGTTTAGTAGTACCAAATTCACAGACAAACTAGAGGCGGCGGTTCGAAATTCCAATGTCATAAATTATGACTCATAATATTTCGAAATATTGATAAATTATAGTCATAATTGAGATAATAAATGAGTTTTTACCAAGTATTATAATATTATGCTGGTCATAACGTACGGTTTTTGGACGCAGTAGAGGGTTTATGTTACTTATGTAAATGAAGAATTTAAACATGAAGTCGGTTGATGGCTAAAAGGCACAAACACAGTTCTTGTTGGTAGTTAGTATGCTGGTAATAATATAACGTGTGATTTTAATTTATATTTTTGAAGTTGATTGACGATTTGAGTACAGTGTGACGGGGGTCAGCCCCTTCTCGGATCAGCTCAGCCGGATCTCACACGTAGACTGTTGCTTTTATCAATGTGTCTTATTAAGGCCCAGGTCTGGCTGTTGAGGTGAGGGGCGCCGCATTCGCCAGTCGTCTTCTGGCGGGGTAGCGGAACTGGCGGGGCAGCGGGCGGCGCGGAATAGCGTCGGGCCGCCCGGATACTTTAAAAATTAGGTGTTTTTTAGAATTTACTGAAAAACGGAAATAAGCTAATCGATAAAATTTAAGGATTAATACGGAGCTCTAAAAGAGGAAAATTTAGACATAAAAATTATGAGAAGAATCTGTAATTTTATATTAAAATTATTGAATCTCCTTTTAAATATAGACTATGTTCAGAATTTTTAAGATCAAGCCAATTTAATCCAATCGCGTAACGACATAATATTTAAACTAGATTATCTCTTTATGAATAACATATAATTTTTTGAGACCTATAAATTTATTGGAAATATTTATTTTTTTTGCCAAAGCTCTCATCAGTGGTTTTGTGTGATCTTGGGCCTTAAGCTACTCAATATGGTATGGGGACGCTCTAGGGATCCTATCAAGTAAAGGAACAGATAGGAGGTAAGAGCTGTTCTCTTTATTATTCCAATAATCTTATATATTACAGAGTACTCTGAAGTAGGGTTCTTTCTTACTATAGACTCGACCTAAGAATTTATACATCTAGATATACATAGTCGGTCCATAAGTTCTGTCACAAATATTTTGCCGCATAGTAAATAATACCAAGTTTTATTTTATTTAATACTATATATGGTTTGATAGCTCATTAAATACTGATAAATTAGAACGATTATTGGATTTAAATGCTTAAAGCCATATTACACAAATGCTAGTTTCTTCAGAGATTTTGCACTTTTTTACCCAATCAAAAATACGGGCGTGATTCACTTTATTTTTTTTCCATGACTCTTAAAACCTTTCAAACTTAGGTGAGATTTTAGTCAGAACCCTCCCTGAACCCGTTACCTTCATTTTGAAGCATAAGATAACTAAGTCTGGATAAAACTAATTTTCATATTCACATTTTACGTAGTGTACTTGTTGCCCACAAGATCATTTTTATACGTTTTTCTGAAAACGTAAAAAGTACGTAAAGTTCTCTTTGGGAGCAGTTGGAACTGAAAGCTAACAGAAAATCAAATGCTAGTTGTTAAGCATTGTCTACAATCGAGGTTTCAGAATGAATAAAAAAAAACTTGTTGGTTATCTGGAACACTGTTTTTTTATTAAATTTGTGGTAAGTGGTATTTTTGTCAGTTGCGGCGTGTTTTGGGTTCGCGATTGTCTCAAGTTATAAGGTTTTTTGTCATATTGCGATAATTGTACAAAATGTATTGTATGGCAATTTGATTCGTATAAAATAAGCTTTTTAATCATGTATAATACGAATAAGAAAAAGTTTATTGCTGAGTTTTATCTATCAAAAACCTTGTGACAGAACTTAAGGACCGACTAGGTATAGTGCACGCGCACCGAACAGTTATAATATCCCCGAATAGGCTACAGGGTCAACGGGCCCTTTACTTTCCATAATGTCATCAATTATGAATATACTGAGCTATATAGATATAGTTCATAGTATAAGCTTAGACAGTTTCGAAGTTTCATTTTAAATAAGCATCACAAATAAAAATAAAACATTTCAGGTTGAACCTACAACTCATCGTCGTCAAGTGTTTTCATGGACATAACAAACACCGTGTCTACAAGTAAGAAAATAGTATGAAAAAATTCCAAAAGTAACACTAGATCATGCAAGTAGATAGAACTGTCATGAAATCGTCATGCTCAGCCTAGCAAGTACTTAATATTTTGTAAACATTGCGCCAATTCTGCAGGCTAAAAAATTCAAAAAGGTTAGTTTAAAAAGGAATGTATGGTTAGATTTGTCGCCTTAGGAATTTTGATAACTGTCACATCATATGGTATTTATTATATTTCAAACATACATAATTTTAATTGTACAAAGAAATGTCGTTGGCCAGTACAAAAAAAATATGAAGTCAAAGTCAAAGGTTTTGTACTGGCCAATGACATAAGTTTATTTACAAAATAATTAGAAGATTAATAATTTGAGTTTTCTCTTAGACAGGGTTTTTGAACTGAACCTATTAACTGGCTGTTTTCAGAAGAGTTTAACAATGTAATAATAATAATAATAATAATACTTTGGACACTATTTACACATATTGATCTAGCCCCAAACTAGGATTCATTGTATCTTGGGTACTAGACAACGATACACATACTTATATAGATAAATATTATACTTATATATAAACAACCCTGACTAGGGTACAAACATTCATTCTCATCAAACAAATATTTACCCCCACCGGGACTCGGACCCGGGACCCTTGGCTTCGTAGGCAGGGTCACTGCCGACTCGGCAATTCGGGTCGTTACATTTTATAATATTTATATTAATAATCTAATTTCTTCTAGATATTTATGAATTCTTATATATGCATGTTCAAAACTTTTTTGTTTCCGTTTGAGGTTGAACCTGAGGCTGGCTGTAGCCATGAAGAAACACACACTGTTTTGTCAAAGAAGAGAAAGGTAATTTAGGCTTTAATTCCACATACTAATGTTACCCGACTATGGCTAAGGCAAAAAGATAGTCATTATGATATTCTGAAACATGCATAGGTATACAAAAATATTTTGTTTCAATTTCAGGTTGCACCTGTAGGTAGACAGATCAGATATTACTTCGGCAAAGAAGAGAAAGGTAATCAATATGTCGGGCGGCTCGGTATATTTACTGTCTTGTGTAGATAAAATAAATAAATCAACGTCCACAAAATGTTTTATTTTTCATAAACCTCATTCATCACTCGTATGCTTCGTTACTTACTTATCGATCAATCCCGCTCAATGTCTCAAAATAACTAATTATCGAGATAGATCGGTAAGTCAGTATACAGCTAAGTACAAAATCATCCGGGGGGTCAGGCTGGTTTAAATTTCGCGCGCTGGCCAAATTTGAATTTACCGCTCCAGAGCCAGGATTTACCACCAGGGGCATTCAATAGACGGCGCCAGCTATGTTAACTGTTGCACTTTTTGTACTTCTTCCTGGGTATACATTGCTTTGTGCGCGTCGCGCGCTAGCCGCTGCTCATAAGCAACTTTTCTGTGATGTTTGCAACAACAATGACTTAAGTACCGAACATTTTAGGGTGTCTAAAGGTTCACACATAAAATCGATTCCTTTTTAATTGAATACCTTTTTGTTTAACTAAAAGTAAACTCTTAAGACTCAGTATAAAACAAATTACAATCACATAAGTAAGGAGGTAGGTACCTACCTAGCCTTAGAATTTGCCAATAGGCTGAGCTAGTACTAATAACACCTCTCTTACACAGAGCGGACTAAAATTCACAAAGACTAATCGTACATAGGTAACCCTACCGTGATCAAGCGAGACAGGAGTTTACAGGACGACCTTGTGATGTCAGAGTAAAAGAAGCTCTCAGGCGTAGTGATGCGGCGCAACCTAGCCTGCACGGGCCGGGCAACCGATTCTATAGGTGTCAACCGAGTCTATATGGATGCCAAAAAACAAAAATTTAAAATACCAGCCTGCATTATTTCAAATAATGATGACCATTATTTCGATAATGACCAAATTCATTAGTTACATACTACTTATACTGATGAGCTAGCCCCCATATTGAAAACGCACATATAGTCAAGTTTCTTTACCCTACTTAATTTCTTTGGATCAATGAAATCTGTGTAGTGTGTATATGTCGCCGTAAGATAGTCAAAACAGGACAGGGTTTATAATTAACGTTTCTTTTGTTCTTACATGTCAACCTAACACGAAGACTATTCGCTGCGCTCGCCCCCTCTAGTCTTCACCTAAGCTACCGCAGTGTTTGCCCTGGTATTTCAATTGCATTTCATGTTTAAACCAATTTACTATTCAACAGTTTTAACCGTTAGTTTATCATCTAACGCTCGTAACGTAAGCAGTACGCTACAGTTTACTATCTGTGTCGAAAGTTGACCAACTAACGAGAAAAAAACGTTAGTTCATCAACTAACATTTTTGAAATCTTACGGTGACATGCACAAGTGTATCGAACACTAACAAAGTTACGAAAAGTAAAGAATCTCATACTCTACACTAGAGCCCGCACGCAGAAAGCCATCAACAAGTAAAGCGCCGACGACGACGCGCCGGAAGTTAGTCAAAACCGAATTCACTTGTGCTCTCAACTCCAATCAACTCGCAGGCAACGGCAGAAACAACAACTGCGAACAACTTCACTTCATTCGTGAATTTACAAGTTGGTGAATAAGTTAGGAATTCAATTTGCGAACGCAGCGGCGGCGGCAGCGGCGGCGGCGGCGTCAAGGCGACCTCTGTTCCACGGCACGAGACGTGTGCACTAACAGCGTACAGTACTTTACAGTCGATAATATAAAGTACTTCGTATGTTTTTAGGGTTTCGTACCTAAAGGGTAAAACGGGACCCTATTACTAAGACTCCGCTGTCCGTGTGTCTGTCTGTCCGTCTGCCACCAGGCTGTATCTCATGAACTGTGACAGTTAGACAGTTGAAATTTTCACAGATGATGTATTTTTGTGGCCGCTTATCCATTGATAAGCGGCCACAAAAATACCTGATTGAGCGACCTGATTACCTTGATGGAGTGTGAAAGTAGCCGCACCAATAATTTTGTTAACAACATTTTGTATGTAAAATGCTATGTAAAATCCAAACTATTCACTTCACACCATCCCTACCATTATACGATGGTACGGAACCCTTCGTGGGCGAGTTCGACTCGCACTTAACCGCTTTTTTTATTGCACGCCAGAAACATAATATCTTTTAAAGAAAAAAAAAATACAGTGCACTAAATACGGCTGGGCAGGACTGGATATTATGTCGTGTAAGGTGGTCTAGTTTTATCTCTTTTGAAGATTGTGCAATCACAAACCACGAATTTATTTATAATAAGAGATCCAGCAAACCAGAAAGAATTGCTTGCGGCTCAAGTAAAGTGCAACAGTCATATTACAGTACAGTAAGGTCTGAAGCACCACGGTTTTGAGTGTCACTCAAACATTGACTTGAGTATACGGGCAAACATATAGTCTTATATAAACTAAAGCTTTTATATGGTATAAAGGTTCATGTTGCTCGTGAAACGTCTTTTAGGGGTCGCAGAATTCGAGAAAGTTTGGGTTACAATCATATTTCTAACATGAAAGAAAACATTGGCATTCGTGTGAGTGTAGCGGATGCAAGTGAGGTTGCATGAGCAATGATACTCGACTTGCTACACGTGTGAGACTACATGAGCTTAATTTCGATGGCGGCGTACCTTATACATGAAAATCGCTATACGGGTATTATTATCATAGGTGGATTACATTTAGTTGACAATAATTTACAATACGGTTGGCGTTGACATTCACTGAATTTAGAATAAATACTGTGAGTACTGGCCACAGCACTGTCGATGGTTCTCCGTATGAAATTAATGTGACAAGATACTTCAGATTGTCAATGCAATTCTGTTATTGTAAAAGACTAACAATAAATGTGTATTTTATGTCCGCCATGTCTTTCCATGTTAAATAACCCCAACAAATGGTAGCAGAGCGTGGTTATACGATTATCTACAAATAAAAAGGTAAAAATATGGCATCGACGAGTTACCGAAATATCGAACCATTGACCAAGTCAAATTATGACACTTGGTGCCTACAAGCGCAAGCCGTCCTAATAAAAAACGATTATTGGGATATCGTAAGCGGAAATAAAAGTCTGTCATCAACTGCGGATGCGGCGGCAAAATCTGCGTTCGAAAAGGAAGACCTCAAGGCAAGAGCTGAAATTTTACTTTTGCTTTCACCTTCAGAACTCAAGCAAATAAAAACATGCACGTCGTCGAAATCTGTATGGGACAAACTTAAAGCACATATCAAAGCACCAGGCCCGCACGTAAGGCAACCTTATTAAAACAGCTAGTTCTCAAACGTATGACAGCTGACGAAGACATCCGTGATCATCTAAATAACTTCATGGATGTGGTCGATAAACTCGCCGACATGGAAATAAAAATACCACTAGAACTGCTCAGCATAATGCTCCTCTATAGTTTGCCAACGTCATTCGAAAATTTCCGAATAGCCATCGAGTCAAGAGACACATTGCCTAATCCTGACGACCTGAAAGTGAAGATTCTCGAAGAATACCAGGCCAGGAGCGGTAACGAAGCACCTGAAAGTAGTGAAGCATACCACTTCAAGAAAAATAAGACGAAGTTGTGCTGCAAGAACTGCAAGAAGAAGGGCCACACTACCGAGGCATGTTGGGGCAAGAAGGATCGCTCAAATGAGAAACCTAACAGAAGCCAATCAAAAACTTTTAACGTCTGCCTGAGTACTGCAAGTTCAAGCACCGATAAAAACATGTGGTGTTTAGATAGCGGCTGCTCATCCCATATGTGCGGCGACAAGACGATGTTTTCGGCTCTGACCCCTGAAAATGGAACCCTAAAGTTGGCATCGAACAAATATACGAGCAAAATTGAAGGCAAAGGAAAAGTTACAGTCAGCCAAGAAAAAGTAGACTACAACTTCAAAGACACGTTGTTTGTTCCTGATGTGTCAGTCAATCTACTGTCAGTAGGCAAAATAGCTGACAGAGGACATAAAGTCATCTTCGAAAAAGATAAAGCCTATATCGTAGAAAAAAGCGGCGAGGTGACACTGACAGCACAGAGAAGAGACGGTCTATACTACTTCGAATTTGAGAAGAAAGAAGTGTCAAACTACACCCGAAAAAGCAACGACTGCGACCTTATGGAATGGCATCAAAAACTTGGCCATATAAATGAAAGGGATCTGAATAAGATGGCCCAAGACAACCTAATGTATGGATTGCGACCGACTGATGAAAAATTAGAAGCGTGCAAAACCTGCATAAAAGGCAAGCTGTCAAGATTACCATTTACGCGACACGATGGCCTCTACACAACGGAAAAGCTGGAAATTATCCATAGCGACGTATGTGGGCCTTTCGAGTGCGAAACGTTAGCGGGATCGAGATATTACGTCAAATTCATAGACGATTTCACTCGATACTGCCACGTCTACTTCATAAAGAAGAAAAGTAACGTATTCAACACTTTTAAGCAATATAAAAGCGAAGTCGAGACGTTCCACAACAAAAAGATAAAACACCTGCAGACAGACAACGGCACTGAATATCGCAACAAGGAATTTGACGATTTCCTCAAACTACACGGAATCCAAAGAAGATTGACCACTGTGTATACCCCGCAACAAAATGGAACAAGCGAGAGGAAGAACAGATCTTTGTTGGACAAAGCCAGATGCCTGTTGATCGAAGCAAACGCACCCAAAAAGTTGTGGGCAGAAGCGGTACATACGGCTAACTACCTTATTAACCGTAGCCCTTCGAAAGCGTTAAACGGCGAGATACCATTCACGAAATGGATTGACCGAACACCATCTGGCAATCATCTTCACGTTTTCGGCAGGAAGACCTTTGTCCTGAAAAAGAACAGACGAGGAAAGCTGACTCAACACGCTAAAGAGGGCGTATTCATGGGATACTCGTTGACTACAAAAGGATACAGAGTATACATACTTGAAGATGATGACATGGTGATAAGCAGGGACATCAAGGTTATAGATCAGATGTACTTCAAAGAAAAAGACACGGATTATGAAAACCTTGTATACAAAGAGGAACGCCATCACTCGAACACACCTGAAAAAGAAAAAGAAAATAAAAACAAAAGAAAAAATAACAAAATTAGACAGGAAATAGAAATCGAAATTACAAAGAGGAAAAATGACACAATGAATAACGAAATTCAAAATCCGGAAAACTTACCTCTAGCTCCTGATGACTTGGACGAAAACGAATCCTTTGATGACGCATCGGAGATAGTAGAGATTCCTGAGAATGGGAGGCCGCAAAGAGAGAGGCGCCCACCTGCATGGACTACAGATTATGAACTGGATGAGACTGAAGAAAGCCAAGAAAGTCATTTACTCAATGAAATAACTTACCTGTCTGATGAAAATGAGAACGACGAGTACTGGCATGATGCCATAAAAGCTGAAATAAGAGCACATGTCAAGAACGGAACCTGGAAAGTCGAAAAGAAAGGCAAAGATGTGAAAGTCGTTGACTACTAAATGGTTCTAAGAAATAAAGTTGGACCAGATGACAGCGTCACAAGAAAAGCCAGACTTGTAGCACGAGGCTTTACACAGCGACCAGGTATCGATTAAAATGACACTTACGCACCCGTCGCGAAACTAAGTTCGATCAGATCTGTCATCGGAGTAGCTGTCGAGGAAGAGTTAAATCTGAACCAAATGGACGTCACAACCGCGTACCTAAATGGTGAGCTGGAAGAAAAGATAGTGATGAAATACCCTGACTACTTAGAAGAATACCTGACAGAAATTATGGTCGAAGAAAGTACAAAAGAAGACTTAACTATATACAACAAAACAGTTGACATGCTGAGAGACATAAAAAACAACCCAAAAGAGAAGGTATGCTGTCTCATTAAAGCGCTTTACGGACTCAAGCAGGCAGGGAGGCAGTGGTACAAAAAGCTCGACACAGAACTAAAACACATTGGTTTCAGAGCATCAGAAGCTGACCCATGTGTATACCTACTAGAGAAAAGAGGAGTTAAAATAATAATAGTAATCTATGTCGACGACTTATTGATTGCCTACTCGTGTCCTAGAAAACTTAAAGAAGTCAAAGACCTGCTAAATTCAAAATTCGAACTAAAAGATTTGGGAAGACCGAAACGGCTCATTAGTATAGATATGATATATAACAAAGAAGGAATTAAAATATGCCAACAGAAGATTTGAAGACTCTTTAAAGAAATTTAAAATGGAAGACTGCAAAACTACATCAACGCCAATGGAGCCAGGCCTCAAACTTGAAAGATGTGGAAAAGATGAAAGTCAACATCTTAATCTTCCTTACAAAAATTTAATAGGTACGCTGATGTATCTGGCAGTGGCAACTCGCCCTGACATCATGTTTGCTATAAGCTACCTATCACAGTTTAATGACTGTCATAAGGAAGAGCACTTTAAGTGCGCGAAAAGGGTACTTCGATACCTCAAAGCGACTAAAAACGTCGGATTGACATTCACGAAGACCGGCCAAGACATGCATGGAATGGCTGATGCGGACTGGGGCTCTTGCAAGCTCGATCGGAAGTCATTTTCAGGCTACTGTTTTAAATATGCTGGTACGGCCATAAGCTGGATGTCGAAGAAATAAAAGAGCGTCGCCCTTTCGACAGCAGAAGCGGAATACGTCGCCTTAACCGAAGCTGCGAAGGAAGCGATACACTTAAAAAGTCTATTCAAAGACTTGGGAGCTGACTACGAACGAGTTGTTGTCGCAATCGACAATCAAGCAGCCCTCAAGTTAAGTCAAAATTCAATGGTGACGTCGAAGTCAAAACACATTGATTTAAAAATGCACTTCATTAGGAACTGTATCCAAGAAGGAGCAATAGACGTCAAGTATCTGCGAACCGAAGACATGGAGGCAGACCTGCTAACCAAAGCTTTAGCTGGTCCGCGTTTGATGAAGTTGCGCAGCAGCCTTGGACTGTCCTGATCATCACGATAGTGCCGTGAAGAGGAGTGTTAGTACTGGCCACAGCACTGTCGATGGTTCTCCGTATGAAATTAATGTGACAAGATACTTCAGATTGTCAATGCAATTCTGTTATTGTAAAAGACTAACAATAAATGTATATTTTATGTCCGCCATGTCTTTCCATGTTAAATAACCCCAACAAATGCTTAGTAGTCAAACTCTATAATTATTAATTCGATCACTGTCAGCATTGTACAAACTTTCTTCTGAGTGGTTCCTACCTATCTAATGAGGAAGCATTAATACATATATTGGCATGTACGTTCAACCTATTACACTCCTAATTTCAATGAACTGTGCTATCGATCTAATGATGAGAAAGACGATAGTATCTATCGGCGAATCACGTTTTAGGCGTACCGTCCGTCCCTTCGCAAAACAGTAGAATTGTCATTCAGTTCAATCTATGAAAGGACTTTCGTCATACCGTTATTCTGAGCTCATTGTACCATCTGCCTATTCATATTGTTGTTGTGGATCGAATAAACCTACGGCCACTGGGGTCTTATGTTATGAATGATGAATAGTGTAGTCCCAAGAGGTAGATATATGAAATCAGGAATTCCACCGCATTCAAACACAAATAAACTCCTGGAGCCACGGACTGAAAACAAAACAATGTTTCAAAAAAAGCATAACCATTCATTTTATCAGCATCAAATGAGAGTAAATAAATAAATGTAGTCTGACGGCCACCCAACTGTTTGTTTGGAAGACAAATTATCACGATAAAAAAAATTCAGTCGCCTCGATCGCTTTTGCCATTAAAAACGAATAAAACTTTGGTGGAATGGTTTTTCCGTGTTTACTGTACAGGATGGCCGGAATACGGATGGACTTCCCATGTTCGATGAAAACACGACTTTTACTCGAGAATTTACGAATATCCTTAGTGGTACCTAAGCCAGGGTCAACCATTTTTTTTCATTTCATTTTGTGTGTGAGAAAAGCACGAACATTCTAACGTGTCAATCGTGTAGAGATGGGCTTACGTTTATTTATGTATACATACTCGATAAGCCTACTTAATGTAAAGTACGGAAAAATTAATTTATTATACGGGGAAAATAACAAGTATACAAAAAATCTTAAAATTAGAAATCTGTGCACACAATTAAAACTACGTACGAAATAACCTGGGATCCTCGTTAGTACGAGGATCCCATAGACTAGTGGCTATGCTTGTATCGCGAGGAACCAGTTAAAATTGTAAGATCACATTATTAAATTTAGCGTTAAATAAAATAAAAGTAAGTTAGTGGTAGTTGTGTTGAACTGCCATATATCTAGTAACATTATTATATTAATACGAATAGGACCTCTGCGTTGTTTCCGCAGTCTAATGAAAAATAACTTTATCTTTGGTTTTGCTCCCATGACTGAGTTTGTCTTGATATCTCAGACTTAGACGAGGTTATTGTAAATGTAAGAGCATATGTAAGGGTCGAATCTACATGCAAAAACTGTATTCCGAAAACGTGTCTATCCAGTAAGAGGGGGTAGTCGCTGGAGTTGATTATGGCTTTATGAGCCGTTAGAGAAAAAAAATCTATAAAAACTTGGCGGACTGAAAGGATTTTTGCTTCTTTGTATAACGCTTTGGTTGGGATCTAAAAGGTGGTTTTATCATTACCGTTAATACGGAGCGTTGGGCTATTTCACGCCAGTTATACGGTGATGCAGTACGTCAGAAAGGACTGACAGATCGCTATGTACACGTGATGAAATCTGTCTCTACTGGCTGCATTCTGAAGTTTCTTTATTACTCCTATGATCTCATTCCCACCCTTTAAGACATCCCAAATACAAGGCCCTTGATATTGAGCTTTTCGTCCAATGTAATTCCTAAATATCCCTAATAGTTTCAGAGTCGGCGGAGGCTCAGATGGGGAAGTTTTATGGAAATATGGGGTTAATCTAGCTCAACACAGTCCTTGCTGATAATAATTTTGTTATTATTTATTCCAGCTTATTAATCATAATAATTAATATTGTAATATTTGTATTAGTTTTGCACAAGTAAATCTGTGGTAATTTCTAGCGAATGCAGAAACTAACCAACCCCGTTCCGATAGAATGGGGAGTCCGCCAAGGAGATACTCTTTCGCCCAAGCTCTTCACCAATGTCCTAGAGGGCGCTTTGTCTGTAGACTGGAGCGAAAGAGGTCTCAAAATCAACGGCGTGTATCTTTCGCACCTGAGATTCGCTGACGATCTGGTCCTATTGGCTGAGAATGTTGCTGATCTCCAGACTATGCTCGCAGAATTGCATGAAGCATCCCTGAGGGTTGGCCTCAAGAAGAACATGTCTAAGACAAAGATAATGGCAGACACTCCCACAAGCAACGGTATCGACATTATTGTGGATAACCATCGCCTAGAAGTGGTTGAGGAGTATATCTATCTTGGACATTGTTTGTCTTTTGGTCGACAGAGCCAGGTAAAGGAGATCGCTAGACGAGTCCAGCTATGATGGGCTGCTTTCGCAAAACTAAGGCATGTTCTGACCTCTAACATCCCTCAAAGCCTGAAGACAAAGGTATTTAACCAATGTGTACTGCCCATATGCCACACACTGCGAAATATGGACGCTCACGAAGGAGATTGTGCACAAAGTCACAGTAGCACAAAGAGCCATGGAGCATGCCATGCTCGGCATCAGGCTGTCAGACCGTATTCGTAATACCGAAATCAGACGCTGAACCAAGGTGGCCTATGTAGGTAAGTGGATAGCACGGCTTAAGTGGAAGTGGGCAGGACACTTGGCAAGGCGAGAAGACGGAAGATGGACCAGATCGATGACAGAGTGGTGGCCAAGAGGAGGCCAAAGATCGGTCGGCAGACCATTTGCCAGATGGTCCGATGATGTGGCGAGGGTAGCAGGAAATCAATGGACGCGGGTTGCGCAGGACCGTTCTGAATGGCGTGTTTATGAGGAGGCCAATACCCAACAATGGGTCCCCTGAGAGGCTGATGATGATGATGATGATGATGATGATGGTAATTTCTACGCCATTCTTCTCCCACAGTGGTCCAATATAGAGAAGAGGCAAAAAATTACTTTTGCTAAGTATATGTACATAAATTTTACTTTGACTTTGATATAGATAGATATTTGCACAACTAAGTTTACATTATTTTTATTTTACATTCACGTTCACCTCAGTGACGCACCTAATGTTTTTTTGTGAAGGAGCTTCAAATTTACGTTTTTCGGATTTTGCCCTTTACTTGTGCTATAATACCTTGCTTCATGTCAAATTTCATTATTCTAGGTCAACGGGAAGTACCCTGTGTACCCTATGTAAATATCAACAAACTTCAGCAAAATTGTGATATATGTATATGGCGGTATCTTTTGATTTCCTTGACTTATAATATAAATTTGATTTTTTTACTTTTTAAACAGATCACAGACCTTAATAACCTTATTAATTTCAACTTGATATCTTTTCGCGTTCCTGAGAAAAATGGTCTTGACAAACGGACAGACGGAGAGACAGACGGACAGGCAGACAGATAACGAAGTGATCCTTTAAGGGTTCCTGTTTTTCCTTTTAAGGTACGGAACCTTTTATTTTGTTATTTTTCATCATGTATGACTGAAGTGTTTGTCCTGTAAAAGTGCATAATTTTTGCCTATTGGCAATAATTCATAATTCATAATTCTTTATTGCAATCACACTTATTAAATTTAAAAGGTTACATTAGGAAAAATCATAAATGATTTGCGTTTTAGGTTTTTCTAAAATATCCTTGATATTATAATTTTGTTCTACAAAAGAAAATATCAATAACAATAAGAAAAATATCGATTTGTTCAAGCGTATCCAGAGTGGATATTACTCACGTAACTTGCGGATATGTTAGTAGCACAAACTTTATTAAATCTTAACTAAGGTAAATGTAAAGTCAGGCACAAGCACCGGATAACTGATAGTTCCAGTGGTACCGGTACTGAATATAAGTTGAAAATTTTGGAAACAACAGTTCGCAGGTTCGCTGCATAATTGAGAGTCAAAGATTTCGTTGGGAGCAATAGAATAGGTATATAACTAGTATATTCAGCGCATGGCTTAACTTTTGACAGCTCAAATCCCTTTCTTTTACAAGTGCAATGAAAAATATTGTTGACTATGTACGCAATAAGGAAACGTGGTGTGGACCTATTCACCACAGCCCGAATGCCAATTACAAATGTCTTTTACAGTACCCAGACAAAAGTTTTGATTTCGTCAAATCCTTACTGATTTAATTCATTCAGCTTTAAAATAACGGGCAGCTTCCATTTTTGATACGCCATACTGCGTGCATTACTGGTATTAAACGCCAAACGGGGTAACCGGTATTAATGGTAGAATAGCGGTTTTGAAAACTTACCTGAAATCGAAACAATTAAGACGGTGCACACGCATAATTTTAGTTTTTGGAAAATTATGAGTGCAAAAACAAAAGTCTTCCTTAGCACCTGCAACCTAACGTATTTTTTTATATGTGCGGAAAGAGTTAATAGAACAGCTTATATTATATCAATTCATCATCATGCATATTACTACCCCAACGGAATATTAAATAGCCAGCGCTTATACAAACAACAATTAATATAACTCAAAGCTACCGATAAATATATTAACATCTGAATTGATACCTCAGCGACTAATGTTGTAAGTGGGTTACTTAACATATTTTCACAAAACCGAATTGGTTGCTACAAAATACCCTGGTGATAAGATATGCATTTTACTTGTTGATCCCCAAAACCGCGTTACCATCGGTATAAAGCGAAATTAAGTATCACATTTATTTGCTTACAACTTACAGTATATCTTATTCATCGGGTTTTGAGTTTGATTGAAATAATATTGAATCTCACATTATGAAAACGAAATTTCCGTGGGAAAACGAAACACGTACGCACTAGAAATCTTATCTTATCATGAAAACTGCTCTGTAAAAAAATGAGGTATCGTCAAAAAGCAATCATTTTGAGTAACTGTTTACTTGAGGTATTAACTAAACTGTTGTTGTTCGAATTAACTTTTTATATTATTTATTTGTTGACTTTCTGATGGGTTGGAATTTGAAACAATAAGTATGAGTAAAACTACTATCACCGACGAACGAATTGTCTGTCCCACGGTAATAAGTGCTATGAGCTCCTATTGCAATTAAAAAGTGAATTCTACGAACCTATTATTGATGTATATCATTCCTAACTAATGGTTCCTTTATGAAAAGAAAACAAAACCATGACCAAAAGCTACGAAACACCAGTGAAAGTGAATGGAAATATACTAAACTAGTAGCCCTGTGGGCAGTAGACCTCGCTAACAGGGGGGCTGTGAACCAATTTTTTAGGTAAGTATTTTAGATTCAATCAAAATCGACAAGTAAAGTAACTAAAGTAACCAATAACTTTGTAAACTACATTTTGCGATTTAAAATACAATCTATTGATTTTTCACGAAAATAGTTTTAGTCTCTTTCACTCACTCTCATGGTCTGTATAGATCCTGTTTACTTATCCGTCTCCTACTTCGAGGAGTCCAAACTTATTATGTTTTGAAAATATTTCTTGAATTTTTAGAAAACAGGCGGCCCAAAGGTATTGTTGTATATTTTAGAACCGGCTCATGAAGGCCTTTAATTTGATACCCCACACGATAGGTTTCAGAAAGAAAAAAGAAACCCATACAAAAAAAAAAAGTTATAACTCTCCCCCCAAGGGGAAAATCGAGAAAAGCTCTCGACAAAAAAATATATATTTAAATGGCCCCTAGACCGGAACTGACAGACATAGAGACAGACGAAAGCAAAATCGACCTCCTATCTTGTCGAAATGGAGCCCTTCGCTCGCTTCGCTCGCTCGGTCAAATATATAGAGAACTTTATATACTTGGGCCATCGTTTCTCTTTTCAAAATAGACTAAGTTGAGAGAGAGAGAGATGAATTAATATTGGATGGAAAAAATATTGGGCACTGAAACACATTTTTAAATCTGATCTTTACATCAAAATTAAGAGAAGAGTTTTCGACACATGCATCCGTTCTGACATCACCTACGTGAGGGAAACGTGGGGTACCACCAAAGCGATGTCACACACATATAAACATCCAAGACCTGATTTTTTTTTCTCTTCCCCTAGCTCTTCGCCTATGTTTTATGATTTCTCATGTAAATTTTACTCTGCATGTTAACACACTACATGGCAAATGACTTTCTAATGCAATTTTATAATTTATCTCACTGATAAATCACTTTTATAATTAAAATAACGTTTCCCGATAGATTCAATTTGAAATATTCAGTCTTTGTTTATGTTATGACAATTTCAGATGCTGTTTAATGCAATTGAAGAGTTCTTTGTTGTCTGACAGACTATTCACAGGGCGAGCATTACCTAATTCTGTAGAGCAAAAATAAACCAAAAGAAAATAAACTATCAACAAAAGTGTAATCCAAAATTGATCATTTATTTATGCAAAGAGTTTCGTTATCTGAGCTATAACCAGTGGTCGATTATGACACTTCTAACGATACCTTCTTGGAAAAACTCTTTTATGTAAATTATAGGTAACACAAATAACCATCCAAACATACGGTTCAAACAAATAACTCTCCTTTTTCACTGAAGTTGGGTAATAATATTGGAGACTATATGAAATTTAAGGTCGTTGAAATTATTTTAGAGATGCAGTTGATATACTAAATTATAAGACACCAACTCAGATCAACTTTTCATACATAAACTAAAATTTCTTATCAAGAAATTCCTTGTTGAGGGAAATGTGTCATAATAGCCATATCTCACTGGATTAGGTACCAATCGTGCAATTATAATAATTTCATTCTGACAAATGTAATTAATGTAATAATTTAATATATGTAATGTATATATAATAATAAATGTAATTAATGTAATAATTTAATATATGTAATCATATGTTAAATGTAATTGTAGCTTAATAAGATATTGTTTAATTGGCATAACTCCTTAGTGTGCAATCATGATGCAAATGATGATTATGATGATTATGATTATGATTAAAAGCTGAAAATGCGTATACATATTATAAAAAATGCTATAGAATTATCGCCATGCTGAGTCATATTAACCGTAGCTTGTATCATAGTCGCTTGAAAAGTATTTCAGTAGCTACTAGCATATTAATTCTAACCAAGCATTTTTGAAGATGCAATGGGAAATTTAAAGAAGCTGGTTTCATTAGCACCCTTAGTTTTTTTGGATGTTTCGATGCCGTGAAACTCGTGAAAGGATTTACTAGCGATTCAAACTTTAAAAAATGTACCTACTTTAGCTGCCTATTTTCCTGCCACATGCTACTTATCCTCGTTCTCCCCATGCTTGCCTGGCACTTACCATTAAAAGTGCCAAAAACATTTCAAATGCACAATTTCGGCCGTCACTCGGCCGTGAGTAACGTGGCGCATAAATTATTCAGAATGAAGTTAGTAGGTGATTTGAGAGAGTGAAAAATGTTGCCCCTAGGATCACATCGCTGTTCGGGATAAAAGCGACGAGGGAGCTATTCCTCTTTGTTTGACGTGACATCACAGGGAGATACCTGCACAGAACAGAGTTTTTCGGGTGCAACGATTTTAACGAGTAGCTGAACTTTTCACGGGAGTTCGATGAAACGGGAATCCCATATGCGAGTAGGTTGGGCTTTCTCTATTTTCACCGGGTGATATAGCGATTTAGTTCCCCAAACAATGTTTGTCATTATGATACCTTCCGTAATTTGTACGGCACTACATTTTCGGCTTAAACTTTTTGACGCCACGTTCCCTATTCCGGTAGACAGTGACGGTTCAGTGACACTGAAGCTACGACTACGGTCAACTTTAAGTCTGTTAATTATTTGGCTAATCTATTTCACGCAATTAATTCACCGAGCGAACGAAGCGAGCGAAGCTTCCACTTTCGAGATTGGCAAAAAATGCTTTTGTCTGTCTGTCTGTTCTCGACAAATTGTCGCATTTTTCAACCGATTTTGATGAAAATTCGCACACAATCTCCTTGATTTATTGTAGTTTTTACTCGATCGTGATTTTTGATTGCGGGGAAAATAGAAGGAAAAATTATTATTACTAACGGATTTCAATCAAAATTGAGAGGCACATTAAGGACTTCATTGTATACAAGATGTTGTGAAAGAAACTTCAAAAAGGAGTGGAGGGTACTTCGGGATATTTTTGACCCCCTGTAACTATGTTGTAGATGAAGCTAGACACCTGAATTTTCTGTGACTAATAGGCCACAAATTAAATGGGCGACATGCCAAAATTCAGTAAATTTAAACAATAGATTGAAAACGACAGCTGTTCAAAATTCCGTCATTTTGTCACTGACTGACTCATCCACCAGTCATCATCGATCATCAAAACTATATTGTAAGTACTTCTACCAGACCTACAAGCTTGACGTTTTGAACAAGCGAGGTCTACTTTTCCGTTCACTAGTGATAGAAATTAAGGTAATTACTACTAATGTGAATTAGTTATGAACTAAAGAGAAACGGATCACAAAATTCAGATAATGGATACCTAAAGTTGTCCGTCGTCGTAGCGTTATTGTCACTGAACCGCTATGGTCTACCGGAATAGAGCCCCAGGAATACGAATATGTATGGCACTACGAGTGTACTGTATATTGATTTCTTTAATTATATTATTGGCGTCACACTTTTTCCCATATGGGTATTTAAGGCACAATTATGCCTCAAGTCAGCCGCCCAGGTTTTTTTTGCGTTCTTCGCACGCACTTTCCGGCGTGGCCTATTCGACATAAAGGTTTATTGCTGGCCAAGTACTCATGCTAGTATAAAATGAAATACATTGTTAGAAAGCTGAAGAAATGCGTAAGTATTGTAAATAGTTAATTACTTGTTTGATAAACAAAGGGCCAAGAAGGATTTTTAAATTATCTCTCGATTTTTTTACTGTCCCTATCCAGGATGGATATTAGTTAAAAAATGAGAAAAATCTTCAATCTTGCAGGATCAATTTGATACTCGTATGCAGTAGTAAAACTCACTTCAATCACAACTTCTTCCGTGAAATCTCGGTCACAAAACTCCATAATAATAAATCATTATCTATGAAATCCGTATTTTTTATATTGTCACCGAGAAAATATGCTTTATGAATGCCACTTTCATTGACAGAGAGCCAAAAAACGTAGCATGTAAATTTCAGTCCTTTTTATTGATTACAATCGAAAATAGTCCGCACCTCGCCAAACACGCTCGGCGCCGGCCGTTTTGAACTTTCAGGGGGTTGGACGCTAGACCCCTAGCCAGCTATACAATAGTCCATTTATTTGTCCTGACAGGGGAGGGTAGCACATCGCCCTAGCCATAAAAAAACGCGAAGAACGGTGTTACGAAAAAAGTATTGATACATTATGTGTCTTAGTTTTTAGGGTTCCGTACCCGAAGGGTTCCAAACGGGACCCAATTACTAAGACTCCGCTGTCCGTCCGTCCGTCCGTCCGTCCGTCTGTCACCAGGCTGTATCTCAAGAACCTAGCTAGCTAGAGAGTTGAAATTTTCACAGATTATGTATTTATGTTGCCGCTATAACAAAAAATACTAAAAAACAGGATAAAAGAAATATTTAAGGGGGCTCCCATACAACAATTCTTTCAATACCACATACAAACTTATGGATGCACCTGGTTACGTACATGGAGTGTGAAAGTAACCGCACCAATAACATTGTAAACAATATTTTGCTGTGTAAAATCCAAACTATTCACTCCACACCATCGCTTCCATTGAACGGTGGTACGGAACCCTTCGTGCGCGATTTAGACTCACACTTGACCGGTATTTTATTTTCTTTTTATTCAAGACAAATACCAAAACTTCTTAAAATTGGTCACTAAATCCTTGACAGGTTTAATTGTGACCACTATCTTATCATTAATAGGTGGTCACTCAATACGATAAACGTTAATTCAATGCCCAGATTTGTGTAATGATTTAGCAGAAAAATGTTTTCACCAACCAAATGGCAGACTACAAACAGTATTCAGTAGCAGCAGAGTGGCCTGAATCGGTCACTGTCGGCAGCAGGCTTCCGATTGACTGATTGAGTGCAGATCTTAGACACGGGGCTGCTCTGTTCAGTTACGTTACTGTGATTTATCGCTTTCGATATGCAAATATAACTAGATACCATTATTATTATATATCATCAACTTTGCAGTGTTTGCAGAGAACAATTGCAACATTGAGTTGAAAGCTTACACTGGAGAAACGAACTAGCACGAGTACACCAAGAAAAGTGTTACAAATATTCTTTTGTTGCAAGTTAATAATGAGTGCGTCTTAACTACCGAAATAGAGCCCCGTACCTATCAATGTAGTTGAAGTTATAGGTACCAACCAACATCGTAGCTTGAAAGTATTGGTACTTTTAAAAACTGGTCAAGTGCGAGCCGTGGAACTCGTGGAACCTTTCTATTTTCCTTCCCTGTTTTGTAAGTACCACCAACAGACAACGGCCCAGAGGAACTTTTGAAACGCTTGGATAAAAAGACAAAAATAAGAATTTGGCGGGCAGCACAAACAATCGGCACACTTACGTTTGTGCTCCCGTCGAAACTTTTCCCGCCACTTATAAATAAAAAATATGTTTCATTTTTCCACAATAAACATCGGAGCAAACAAGGGAATTACGGAAACTTTCCAAGTGCCATTGATATATTTTCCCTAGCATTTATCGATATTGTCAGCGATTTGCAGAGTAACCTCCATGATGGATGATGTGCCACGTTGGAAATTACGCCTTCTTTTTTTGCTGTGTATTTATTTTTGTTTCTTGTTTCTCTAGGGTTCTGCAATTCCTTCTGTGGCACCCTTAGGGATTTTCGTCAGTCAAGCGATAGATTTTTATCGGGCTTCCGAATTATTGTATCGATACCTATCTTCCCAGGAATCTCTATTCTGCACTCTACGACATGTATGTATAAGTCTATGCTTATACTTTTATGGGATAGATGATACCTCATACATAGTAATCGAACTAACTACAAATTGACGTCAAATTATGTAAAATACGATATATAGTAATGTGATTGAGTTTTATCTAAGATAAAATTCATTTGGCACAGTAAAAATAACACTACAAATCATATAATTTAAGTTTAAATATTTCAGTCGCAATAAAATTTAATTATACTAAATATCAAGCGGCAAGCCACGTCCCATGATGTATGTCAGGAGGCTTTCAAATTAAATAAAACGGTATTAATTTCCCCCGGGCGCCAGTGGAAGCTGAGCCGCAATTTGCTGGGTCTGTCTCATTCTCATTAACGGGCTCCTTGTCTTGAGACTGTATTGTCTACGAGGGTTGGCAGCAGCGAGCTCAAATGTACTGTTGCATCAGACAGAGTCTTCTCACAATACAAACACGACATCGCCGGAGAGCGAACAGCGCTTCCGTTTGTAATTAACACTTGTTAGTTGCGGGCGCAGAGCATCTAAATGTGGCCGGGATGCGATTCTAAGATTGAAGAGAAGAGTTAGTCCAATCCCAAAACAAACACATATAGACACCTTTTCTCATACGGGGTGGCAGAGGCTTAACTAAGCTACTCTTTCTACTTCTTCTCGCACAGTGGTCCTATGTAGAGAAGCGGCAAACAATGACTTTTGCTAAGTATATGTAAATATCTACAGTAATAAATACATTTGAACTTTGAACTGTCGTTTAACCCGCTATCCAATGCTCTATTTTGGAGGTATGAAGATTTCTTCAATGTCAATCTAATATAAAGTCAAATATTTGTAAAACAGAGCTTATTGTTTATGGAGTCAAATAAAATCTCTGTAGTACAGATACAACTTCCGAGCTTCCTTTGTTTATCTCGCTCGGCACTTGAGGATAGGATATTTAAGTTAGCCCAAGAAATTTTATGTTTCACTTCGGAATGTGAGATAATAAGCTGGAAACTTGCATTTACCCTTAATTTTGGCACACTTAATTATGTCCCAAAGGTGACAATAAATCTCGTGACCGCAAGCAAGATTTTGCGATATTCCTCTCCTAAAGGAGGAAAATTGCGTGAAAACCAGAATACCAATTGCATGTAAAAAATACAAAATCCTGGTTTGCTGGAAGAGATCTCTTATTAGAGATAAGCTCGCCTTTGTACACTTTTTTTATGTAACTCTTGTTTTTTGTATGATTTGTGTGCAATAAAGAAATTATGAAATTATGAACAAATTTGTAGTGAATCTAGTGCTTATAAATTGATATAAAGAGGCCATCATCATTAAAATCAAAGAAGGCGAGATATTAGTGAAAAACAAATTTTTACACTTTTGACCTTGAATAACTTAAGACACGGCCACGTGGTTAATTGTGGCTATTAGGAATGATGCCAAAATAAAAGGCTTGTACTAATTCCTAGCTTATTATCTCACATTTCGAGATTTACCATCTTGAAAACCTGTATTTTCCTGAAGACTCTAGTTGCAAATTAAATTCAGCTAACGCTGCTAGGTTCGGTTAATGACAAATTAAATATAAATCACTAGAGTATATAATCTTTTCTATCCAAATAATGTACAGTATGTTTGAAAGATATGAAAATGGTTACAGATCGCTGCAGCAGAAATATTCCCAGGATAGCCTCACCGAAATATCTGTTGGAACTCTCCTAGGGGTCCTCTTAAGACCACGAAAAACCACCTCGAATCTGGTGAGCTACTTGGAAAATTTATTACAGTAGTTAGACCATCGCTAGCACCCGACCTAGGTATCGTCACCACTGAAGCTAGACCCCCGGCTCCCTCTCACATTAAATAAAATCAAAGGGCAAGAGGGGTTGCTGATGGTATCAGAAGGCCAATCAGCCTGGTCGCTTAATAAATTGGCAAAAGCAATATAGGAGCAAGTTGAAGACACGTCAGGATTAGCTGATGAACTTTAATTACAGTGCTGGATAAGAAAAGCGTTGAGCAGGTATTTCTATTACTTCCCCCGTCAATACCACTTCTAAAAGATCTTCGACATGTGTGTTATCTGTTAAGCTACAACTCCTTCATTCTTCGGTATTGGATATCGCCTAAATTGGCCAACGGTTTCACTGTTAATACCAGTTTTAACGTCTATTGATTTTGATGACCGATTCTGTTGGCAAACGTATTGTTTAGTTTAAAAATATTGCTTTACCCAAATAATCGTTGCGAACACCACTGGCTATCGGCTGGTAAAACATTACCATTTGTTTATGTTAGTTTTGAAGTATTGTGTAGATAATATTAACTCTGAAAATAGCTAGCCGTTAAACAAATAGCTAGATTGTATAACACTTGACATATATTTTCTAGCCCTACACTAGGACACCTTGTAAACCAGAATCAGCACTATTTTTTTTCCTTCCCGGCCAGGATTCTAATTTGGGACCTCTCCCTTGCTAGTCAGAATGTCGACTGCTACGCTACAGAAGCCATCATAATGCTTGATCCACGCGGATGACGGGAAAAGACTTCGCAAAATGTGGTGGGGAATAGAAGCTTCATCCTTCACTTCACTCAGCGAGAAGTGTTGAGATGGTTGTCCTGTATACAAGAAGGTAGCTAGGATCGTACCGCGACCGCAAAACCACGGTGCGCTTCTTTACGATCTATCCTTTGCCTTTGAGATTTATGCGAGTTTATCCACAAAGGAACAGACTATTAAAATTTTTATTCTACCTTACTACCGACTTTTGGCCGGATACCTACGTAATAGGGATTATTTAAATATATATTTGGTAGCAATTACCGATTACACTTCTTTAACTCAGAAATCACTCAAAAGTAGGATTTGAGGATCCAAATATTTCAAATTAGAATGTATAACAGTCCAGAACTCCAGTGTGTAAGTGCTTACATCTGAATAAGACTTCGACGAAGTCTGTAACGTGTCTATGCAAAGTCTATGTTTTAAAAATTTAGCCAAACCAATAACAACAATAGCGGATCATTAAAATGTAATTTCATAGCGCCTGTAACATGCCAAGTGCGCGGGGGGTTTAGTCGCGGGAGGTGAGAGACAGAGCTATATTTAGCGCATAGCTTTGTCTCTCACCTTCCCGTGTCAACACGACCCCGGGGGGTGTCTTTGCACTAAATCTCGACCAGTAATTTGGCCATATTGGATGTAACTGCAAGGTGTCGTTCGTTAAAAAACAATAAAGAAAACACACACACGTTGTAATATTCATTATTTGCCGATTTTATTATTATTTTGTTCAACCTTTGTTCCCGCGTATTTCATTTATTCGTTATTTCATTCACATCATTGCCCATCTCAAATAATGAACGAAACTAAATGTCAAACTAACTGTCTCATTCTGCTTTTCAGATTTTCGTCGGGTTTACAATTTTGGTAAAATTATGGTAATCTAAGCGGAATTTAGACCAGTTTTTAATGAAATCTAGTGTATTTTTGTTTTAACTAGTTTCGAGAACTGAATGTGATACGGCCAGTGATTCTTTCAGAATATCGTGAAATGTGTGAAAAAGATCATTCATAAAAACACACGGTATGTTCCTTCATTGTATTGTACTCTTTTCAAGTAGCACATTGGCCGGCCCTGTGCTTTAACAAGCACAGGTCTCGCCTTATTGCCTGTACACTGAAATAAGCTAGTAGGGCTATCAATTTAGTATCTTCTATATCTAAATACGGTAACCTATAATTCCTTGAAGGTACTCTTGAAGTTTATTTTAAAACTTGAATTGAATTTGAAAACAAAAACCGAAGATCTGTTTATTGTGAACTGTACTGCAACTATTTCTGTCCAATACTAATAGTTGTAATCGATAAATTGCAAACAAACACAAAATTTATTAATACTTATGTCTCAATGCTTGATTAACTGATAAAGTCAGAAACATGTTTTCCGATTATGTTTACTTACTTCGTACGTAGCTAATAACTATGCATATTTATACATTGTTGTGCTACATAGGTACCAGCAAACCATGCTGGGCGGATAGAGCTGGGAATATTTGATAGCTCCATGATGGATAGCTACCAACATAACCCGCCAGCTCCTGGGGAAACGATGAGCCGTTCATTTTTCCCGGCCAAGTGAAAGTATTTTAAATTCAAATCAGACTGTGGAGAGTGTTTAGGCCGCAGCTCGACGATATTACCCTACCTTTCTTCGGAATGAGAGGAAAAAATCTTTAATATAATACCAGGGATATTTGGCATTCGTTATTATTAAGAGACCGCCTATGCCTACTAAGCTTCGTTTGTTTGAGAGTCCTGTTAATTTCCTAGGCACACCAAATATGGATATGATATAATAGTATTTTCGTGAGTTGCTTTGTAACGGTCATGCGGTCATTAGAGTGGTGTGCCTGAGGAAAAGTATGTGCCTGTATGTAATTTCGTCCATGTATAAAAAAACAATTCCTCAGCCAGGTCAGCAAGGACAAATTCTACATTATATAAGTCTAAACAGAACTTGTTCCCATGTGTGACTGAGTCATTGATGCGAAAAGTCTCATCACCCTGCGCTGTGAGAAGAAAAACTCTCGTAAACAAAAGAGATAAAAAAATCTACGTTCCCCCCGAACAGAACATGAAAGAAAACTAGTTTCAACAACATCTCCAAAAGTGTTTCCGACCGAATGCAACATAAAAACAATCTCGCAGGAGCAGAGAGCCCGCCTACCACATAACAATGTTATTCAGGAGAAAGTGTTTGAATATGTCTATTTCGCGAAAAAGTAATGTCTGAAATCCTAAGATATATTCATGGGCAGGTCACCTGCCTCACCTGCGACCCGGTTCACGACAAATGCATTAATTTTGCTCCCAGTGCGCTCTGCGTAATTTTTTAGCATTAATGTTGCTTGTAGGAGGTGAAAAATTGTCGCCAGGAAAGATTCATATAATTTCTCCCCTTTCAACTTTCAGGAAAAGGACGGCCGGACTTGAAAAACTTATCGTCGTCTATAATCTTTTATGTTGATTCCGAGTGTCGAAAGAAGAGATGTTTCGAGATGTCCGTTAAATGGAAATGCGTCAATTCTGCAGTGACATGTATATATTTACAAAAGCAGTTATTAAATGAGAATAATGAGTGTAGTGAATGCATTTAATTTCCGCTCGTAGTCAGAACAAAACCTTCGCTCCAGCGTTATTGCCGCGCTCATAAATCCTGCCGCAACTGACCTAAAAATTATTCATAAGCAAGTTTACGGTTGTACCTTCCTTGCTTTTGGTAAATAGTCATAAAACCTCAGCGTGAAACAAAGCAACTTCAACTGGGAACCGCAGAAATATGAACCCGGAAAGAGGGAAAGAGATCATAAGGACATTTTATTTTGTTCTGAACGTTATTACGGTAGGAACGATTATTCAGCATTTTAAATTCCTGAATTGTTCAACATAATGCTGTTACCTCTTTTCCTGTTATAAGCACATCGTATTATTATATCAGTATCCCAAATAGACTGAACCTCCATTATTTTCGATCGTGCATAACACCTCGCTTTTAAATATTCATAAGCCTTCACTTGTCGGTGCCGGGTACTTTCGTATTCGCATTTTCCCTCCCAAATCCATGATACCATAATATGCACATTTAATAAACTCTTTTGTCCTGGATGCCTGCGGGTTATCCCAACGACCCCTAGATCGTCACCTGCCGAAGGCACTTCTCGGTATTAGCAGTTAATTTATAGCGCTCGAACAGCCAACGACGCCCTGGCCTCTATTGCATATTCGGTCGATATTCAAATAAGCTCTACGTTTGGGGAAAGGTGAGAGGTTTGTACGAGTTAACGTTCCAGGTGTAATCTTTTACTGTAATCTCCGATTACTGAAGGCCGAAAATCTGGACCTTTAGCGGTACATTAAATTTTGATAAACACATTACAGAAAATGCCATCATAATGATCACTTTGAAAATGTATCTGTAAAGATTGACTCTCTTTTTATATTTAATCAACCGTTTTACCGGCTACTGTTACAAGTTGCGACAATGAGCGAATTCCAAACAAGATAGATTCAGTTTTTCATAATAACAAGTAGAACACTGTTTTGTATTGTTTCCTTCCATTAAAACTTAGTTCTCATTGTTATACCCGTTCCACAAAGAGCGAATGAATAGGTATAGCTTTAATGGACTGATTAGCACTGCTAATGGTTGAAAGTAAAAACTCAAACATTTATTTGTTTATACGAGTATTGAGGAATATAGCGGGTTGCAGCCGGTTGCAAAGCGAAAGCTAGCTCGCCTAGGTGACGCAGTTTTTGATAGTTGTGTGCAGACTGATACTATGCTAACTGAAATCCGAAGCTATGTAATTGTGTATGTCGATGCGCAGCTACAAGAACTGCGCGAGCTAAGTCAACTAAATTCTTGGGTATCAATCTAGATTCAAAATTGCAGTGGGGTCCCGACACATCGTCTATAGCTGGAAGATTGAGCTGTGCAGCTTTTGCTGTATGAAAAGTTAGACATTTTACTGATGAAGCCACTGCAAGATTAGCATATTTCAGTTACTTTCACAGCATTATGTCATATGGCATTCTGTTGTGGGGTAAAGCCGCGGATAACCAAACGGTATTTATGCTGCAGAAGAACAATTCCTTCTTTATAAACAGAGTCAAGTGTGTGTAGTTTTTTAGGCAATATTTTTTTCATATTAGACTTAAATTGTTTAAATTTCCCACGCCTACCGAACGGCGGGGAATCCTGAGGGGGATGTGCCTTTGCCACGTGAGAGAAAAGAATTGATGAAATTGGTTACTGAACTTGTCTCCGTAGGCAGGAAATCGAAAGCTCGATTCGAGACGGGAATACGGGAAAAGGGCACAGTTTGGGATAGGATATGGAGTGAATCGAACCCTATCGTTGCTGCCAACGCTGTCGCCGGCGTGCTGCCTGCCGTGACCGTGGAGTCGCCGCTACCGATGCGACGATGTCCAATCAACCGGGATCACTTGGCCGCTGACGCGAATCTACTAATTTCAATCAATAGCCCGACGCTATGAGGTAGATTTACACTATGACCAGGCCCGAGGCCTGTATGATAATTGGTACACCGAAATACCATCACGGGGCCCGAGCCGCCATGTTATTCTTACCGATGAGACAGACCGAGAGAAAAATTAACCTCCAATTTTACATCTCGCTTCCGATACGAGTGACAGCTGCTAGTCCGTTTTCGCTAGTGATGTCTCGATTACTCGCTATCGATTCGCGCAACAAAAAACCGGTGCGTTTCCGACGCATAAATACTAAACATAAATTATGTTGCAGCTATCAGTTTAAATTATGTTGCAGCTATTAGGATAAGTATTTTTGCAGACGATTTCAAGACTCTATAGTTTCTAAGAAAAGTGCCTGTGACAGACGGACTGACGGCCACCCAAGTGATACTATAAAGGTTCCCCCTTTTGAAGTACGGAACTCTAATAATATGAAATGCTGCGATACTCTCCGGGAACGATTTAAGTAGATCAATATTCTAACAGTGGCTTTTCAATACTCTTTCGGAAAAATATTAACACATTTGTCAAAAATTGCGATGTTAATAATTTCAACTCTAGAAATAAAAATAAATAAACGTACCTAGATTTCGGTTACAGAACGTGAGTGTTTCATTTATGGGGAACTGTATACGGTTTTGTAATGAGCTACCAGAAGGAATTGATCAATAACCCATGCAAAGGTTTTAAACATTTATTGAGGTCAATCTCATAAAGAAAGCCTATGAATGACCATATTAAAAACAAAAATGCATGGCCTCAGTGCCCCAAGATAATAATAAGTAGCGTAACTTTTACAAATGCAATATGAAATTTAATAGCCTGGTATTAAAAATAAAATTTACAACAGTACTGTGTGAGGTGACTCATAACAACTTATTATTTTTAACGTAGAATCCAAGTCTGTTACCAAGAAAACAGAGTTTTTTTTTTGGAGGGGATAAAAATGGAATTACCCATGCCCACATATTGAACGGGCATCAGCTCGTGTAGTATACGGACTAAAAATAACCCCTTTCTGTTTGCAGTTGTCCTGCTAAGACTTTACTGTGAGCCATAGGAAAGAAAACATAGTTTATGGTCATACTAACTAAAATGTCTTTGCTTGCGGCGGCTCTGTGTAGCGGGTTGCTCCCCTCCCTCAAATATGATGAGGGGGGTGATGGCTGGTTAGGAATCGAACCTGCATCTCCTTTGTGAGAAACAATTGTGAAACCCATTAGCCCACCAGATTTCTTTAGTAAAATTGTTATTTTGAGACATCTTATTGGCACTTATACATACCATGTTACAATATTACTACCTAAAGAACCGCCAACAATATGTACGACATGGCTATTTTGAGTGCCAGCCTTATCACACACGACCAGGCGTAAGTCAAGGTTTAATTCTTGGTCTGTTGTTATTTATCATCATGATAAATGACCTTGAAGTAGAGCTAAAACATGCCAAAGGCCTTTTGTATGCGGACGACCTACAACTCATACTTCTCGTGAAGTCACAGGACGACTGCAGGCTATTGCAGCAAGATCTAGACGCCGTGCATTGATTAAATTAAATAACAAAAAAAAAAAAAGTTTATTTCAGTAAGTACAGCAATACAGGTCGTGGGACTCCCCTTTCAAGTTAATAAAAACCTGTGGTAGGGAAGACCGCTCATTCCACATTGGAGAATTACACTTACGTCTTAATAAACCAGGTAGGTAGTTAAGTTTATAAACTTATAAGTATGTGTGTACAGTCCGAAACCCAAACTAGACGGGCCGGCCCGCACACTAAATTAGTATGCAGGCCGGCCCAGCCAATCGGGTCCCAGACTGTACCTATAAAGTAAGTACCTAATATAACTATTACAAGTATGTGTGTACAGTCCGAAACCCAAACTAGCCGGGCCGGCCCGCACAATAAGCTAGTATGCAGGCCGGCCCAGCCAATCGGCTCCCAGACTGTACCTATAAAGTAAGTAATATAACTATTATATTTTATTGTACGCGCAGGAATTACTCCGATCGGTGTAAGTTAATTGTATATCTGTTTTGTGTGGTACAATAAAGAAATTACACAAACCAATAAATACGAGTACACTGAGTAGGTATGTTGTTTACAAATAACTCAGATTTACGCGAAGTACTTAAATAAACCAGACATCAATTGAATTGAAAACCTGTGATTTTATATTGTTTTCGTAATAGGTTCTCGGTTTCGTCATAGGTAAGTGTTTTAAGCCATTTAGTAACATTTATCTTGCATTCTCTTGTGCTCATTAAGTATAGATTTTGTATTATTTTATTTACTGCATTGTATAGGACAATGGACTAGAACCTAAATTGTTTCGAGGCAAATTCTGTTTTGATCTTTATTAATTTAATGATTGTATTTATAATCCGTTTATGGGCATCGTCAAGTTTTATTCTATGAACTTTTAGTATGCATTAAAGTATATAAAGTTGTCTGACTGTTAAAATATTAGATTCGTTATATAATTGAAACGTACTAAACAACCTTTTTTTCCCCATCATACATTTACCAATCGATCTCTGAGCTTTTTCAATACTTAAGAATTATGTTTTGAATGTGCCACCCCAAATCCGTGCACAGTACAGTAGGACTGATTGGACTAGAGTGATCTAAATGTATTTAATAATATTGACGTCACAAATGTTACTAAAACATCTAAAAATCCAAATGAGCTTTCTTGCTCGGTTGGCTACTAATTTAAGTTGAGGATACCACGATAAATTTTTGTCAATTAAAATTCCTAGATATTTTAAATAATAATAATACCTTGGACACTATTTACACACATTGATCTAGCCCCAAACTAGGATTCCCTGTATCTTGGGTACTAGAATACGATACACATACTTATATAGATAAATATTATACTTAGATAGATAAACAACCATGACTAGGGTACAAGCATCCGTTCTCGTCAAACAAATATTTGCCCCCACCGGGACTCGAACCCGGGACCCTTGGCTTCGTAGGCAGGCTCACTGCCGATTAAATGATTAACTCTTTCAATTTTTAGGCAGTTACAGTTAGAGCGATTTGAAAGGTCACAAGTATGAGCTGTAATGAACAGGTTTGCACTAGGTTGGGTGGAGTCTCTGATAGAAAAAGTTATGTATTTTGTTTTTGATAGATTTTGTGTAAGTGAATTTAGGGATAGCCATTTGATAATTGAATGTAAGCCTCTATCGGCTGATGTAAACACATCCAACCATGAAGCCCCGCGAAAGAGTAAAGCCATGTCGGCATAAGAAATTACTTGACCATTTAGTAAACATAGATTAGTAAGATCGTTTATGTAAATCGGTTATTTAACCAGCTCCCGACACAGCTTAAGCTCATGGTTACGCACAGCAGTTTTAAGGACAAGCTAAGAAAATTCTTATTGGAAATGAGTCCATACAGTATTGACGAATTCTGCAATCAATCAAAATAACATTATACAATTTTTATTTATGACATGATATTTTATTCCTTGTGTTTATGAATTTATTTATTTATTGTGACATGCGCATGATTAATTTTAGTTTTGACGTTTAATTAGACGTACTTCACTTATGATTACTAATAACTGTTATGCCAGGTATGTGATTTGTATTTGTATTGAATAATTTATTTTGACATGTCAAAGTGTTTTGTTATTTTGTTTGTCTACCTATCATTTAATTTAATTTCAATTAAGTTACATTTTATTATATTTCTGACTTATAATGATTTCACTTGTATAGAATTGTTATACCATTTAAATAATATATTAGTTTTAATCGATGTATTTCAGACACAATTGTACTATTGTTTATGAATAAATACTATTGAACTATTGAAATAAAAAATAATGTCGGGCCGAGTACACTGCCCTGCGGAACACCATAGTTGGTTGTGTTTTCATTTGAGCTATGGACCTCATTATTCAGTTTAACACACTGCATACGATTCCGGAGGTAGTCAATTAGAACTTTTAAAAATGAATCTCTAATTCCAATTATTTCAAGCTTACGAATAACGATGACTGTATCAAAAGCTTTTTTCAAATCAAGGAAAACACAGAGAGCCTTTTCTACACAGTCTAGGTATTTTGTTATATTTTGCGTCAGTTCATGGATAGCGTCCTCAGTACTTAAACCTTGACGGAATCCATACTGATTCTTTGAAAGGAGATGATAGGCATTTAGGTACTTGATCAGTCTACTATTTATGATCTTTTCTAATATTTTTGATATAATTGACAATACCGAAATAGGCCTATAGTTATTGACGTCGTCCCTGGGCCCACCCTTATGCACAGGATGGATAATCGCACGTTTTAGTTCATCTGGAAATACTCCCTTCTCAAGTGATAGGGTACATATTCTGTGTATTATCGGGATCAGCAACTTTTTGGCTGTTTTAATGAACTTTGTAGGAATATTATCATAGCCTGGTGCTGATTCTGATTTCAGGCCATTTATTATCGTATCCATGGATATCCGTATAGATGGAGTGTGAACAACAAACTCCTGTTCAATACTGAGAAGTGTTGTATAATGTCCTTCACTCGCTTTCCACGCCCTATTAGCGTGACGTATACACTCGGCACGGAGTCTCTGACTCGAGTGTATCCGATGAAGGACCTCGGTGTTACGTTCGACCCTAAACTTACATTCCGTGAGCATATGAGCACTTTGGCCAAGGAATGCTTCAAATATTAGGGTTTGAGATACGGAATAGTAAGGGATTCCATAATCTGGGTGTGGTCCAGCTTCTTTACACATGCCTAGTAAGAACCAAACTTGAATCTAGCTTGGTTGTTTGTAATCCGCACGAAAGCTCATACGTCCTTATGCTCGAGAAGGTACACAAAGCTTTTCTTAGATACCTATATTAGAGGAAATTTGGATATTAGGTATGCTTGGATTTAACTCACTAGTAGTGAGACGTAACACCGAACAGCTTCTGACTGTGTGTCGATTGCTGCGAGGCGACAGTGACTGCGCAACGCTTGTCAGTGCCGTATGCGTGCTATACGTGCCTGACAACTACCAACTACCTACGCGCTCGTAGGCACCAGCTGCTAGTGGGCGGCTCGCACCGCACGGTGGCGCGCCGGCAGTCTCCGCTGGTCAGGGCGCGGGACAGCCTCAATGCACTCTTGGCTTCAGCACCATGTGGAAGGTTCTGGGAGATGAATGAATGATAGTATTGTCATTTAATTACATTCCCGAATGATTAATTGGTTATAATGTTGATTGAATAATCGAATATAATTGACCATTTCATGTGGTGTTTAATGTAATCTATTTTACTTGTCTTTTTTTCTGTCATATTGTACGAATTTACTTTAATAAAAAGAAAATATGGTCATAATATAACATTATTTTTATATTGTACATTGTGGCATAAAAACTAAAAATGTCGAAAATTTTAAAAAATTACAACACTTCCATTTCCTGAGCGAGATTCAGCCATGAATTACCGTTGAGAGTGAAATTTCCTTTTTCAAACTCAATAACCAGGTACTCATTAGATTAGTTGATCAAATTTGATTATTTTAATTTTTTTAAATCTATATGAGAGGAGTTTGTTTTTTAAAAGTGCATTATTTTTATCTATTTATGATAAATTATTCGAGTTTGAGTTTGAGTTTTAAGCTAAGACCCTCCCTCGTCATTTCTAACATTCGGGATTGTGGGGTTGGTATATGACAGATTTAGCAGAGTTTCGATGTTCAATATTTGTTTCAAAGTTCATTGAACTCTCGGTCAGTTGCCTTTCTTAAAAGTCGAAGGAATGTTCAGTGACCTTGTGAGTTTGTGACCTGGGGGAGGGGGGGGGGGGAGTGTGAGGGAGCAAAAAGTAACCTAACCTTACCTGTTAAATAATAATAATAATACCTTGGACACTATTTACACACATTGATCTAGCCCCAAACTAGGATTCCCTGTATCTTAGGTACTAGACAACGATACACGTAATAATATAGATAAATATTATACTAAGATAAAAAAACAACCATGACTAGGGTAAAAACATCCGTTCTCATCAAACAAATATTTCCCCCCACCGGGACTCGAACCCGGGACCCTTGGCTTCGTAGGCAGGGTCACTGCCGACTCGGCCATTCGGGTCGTCAGAATAGTAATAAGTTTTAGATGGATACGTACTAGATTCTCATTACTATTTCAAAATCGCCCTAGCTTATGCCCCTCCGAGCCTCCGGTTCATAAAAAGCACTCTCGAGCCCACAAGACTGCCTAAGGTAGTGGGGTGCGCGATTCCATTGATGTAAAATTTTATTCGAAATAGGTTATATTGCATTATCCATAAATACTCACACTCATGATATTCAAATATGCATACAAAGAAACGCAACAGATTTGGGGATATGTATGTGTTTCATGACTACAAATTGACAAAAAATATTGATTTTGAGAAAACCATATCTGGACTATTGAGTTCCGACACCTGCAATATCAGGATCGGAGGAATGACCCCTAACTATCCACCGAAAAATCGCGACAGCCCTCACAAAACGCGGTCTTTCTAAAGTCTAGCCCCCCACTCTATTAGGTGCTAATTAAGTGCTGTATACTATGGTTACCAAATCGATATATTATACAAACTTTTAATTAAAAGTTTGTATAATTGTTAATTAAAAGTTAATATAAAGTGTTAATTAAAAGTGTGTATTAGGTCGGTTAACTGCAAAGCTGTGGCGATAAGCGGATCCCTTGTCAGGCAAAATTGGCTATCGTATATCTTACTAAACAGGTTTGGGTAAATAGATTGCTTCTGCTACCCCGTATGGTAAAAGACGTGACTCTATGTTTTTAGTACTGTATATAAAGCATAGTTCCAAATAACCCGATGCATCGAGTCGTAAGCTTACTTTTTTGTGCCTTTCCGTCTGCCGAGCTACGAATAGCTACGATCAATACAGTGAACCAAATCTATTTAACTCTGATCTCAGTAAATTCCCTATTGATGCTGACACTTTCAATTCGCCTTAAAGTCATATTGTGCTCACGCCTTTTACCTGGAAGTCTAAAGAGTCTTTAGCCTCTGCCTATCCCTTTGAAGTTCACCACTTGTTACGATCGTTGTAAAACATATGCGTCGTTAGTATTAAATGGGTATCTGAAAGTGTTCGTATCGTCCAATACTTATTAAGCAATCAGAGAATCATGATTTACCACCACATATTTATTAGATAGTATCACCCGCTTCCTATGTTGAAAAAAATATCGGGAGAGTCAGCTCATCCGTCTCGTATAAACATATTTAATAGACTTCTTGACTATCGGGGAGCCCCTCGTGAATGACTCGGCAGGAGTTACCCAGCATCAGTTGAGCTAGACATCCCGAAATAATAGCCTCGGCCTTTGTTCGATCTGTTGCATCAGTGGAACTGAATCGAATACTGTGAACACTGACGCGATCGATACTCATAAACTTTTGCAAATACTGTTGCTTAACCGTTGACCGTTTGTGCTTACTCAAAGTGCAGCCATAGTTTGAGAACAATAGATAGGGATCTAAGGGGGAAAAAGGTCATTTTTATGGTAATAAAAAAGTCTTATTTAGAATGTTGAACCTCTTGAAACCCCTGGCGTTAGATAACGCCACCTTTCCGTTGAAGGTTTTAAATTTTATTATCATGGCGGCATAAGGTTCAATATCGCGACCCGTTCCAACTACCCTCGGTTTTTGAGAGGTTAATAGTTTTACGGAAAGTTGAATTAATGAATTCACCCCTGGGGTATGGCTAGATGAATCTTCAAACAACTATGTAAGTATGTAGGAGGTCTTTATTTTGTCTTTTTGTAACTGAAAATCTAATTAACAAGTTCCACCCCTGAGGCTTTCTAGGAGGGTGATCCTAATTCGTAGAGAGACTAAGTCGCGTTATGCCTAAACGTCATACAAAACTAGCTTAATGCCAATGATCCTGCAGGCCTATTCCGCAGTATGTCCTCTTCGTATTCAAGCTAAATTTTAATCGGCCTAAATTTTCGTCAGCCTCAATCGCGTATTGCCTAAACCGTCGTTTGCAAACTTATTTGTGATTATTTATTGACACTTAATCAGGAGTGATCTGATATATATATTATGATAAATAAACATGTGGGTGTCATCCATCAAGTTGTATCAATCGAAGAATACAATCTATAGGCTGACTTTAGAATAAAGGATAATTGTTTCAGTTAAAAATTAGTTAGATGTGAATTTTAAGCAGTTCTATTAGAAATATTAACATTTTCCTAAACCTAATATTAAACAAACATTGTTCTAATTAAAAAAAGAAGAAAAAGCTTAATAGGCAGAGAGGACCGCTTTCCAGATAGATTTTTATAAAGATAGTCCAGATAGGTACTGTAACATTAGTTTCGAATCTTTAATGCAGAAAAACTACGCATTTGATAGCTTGTAAGTCGGCAAAATTGTCACTTGCCAAATATTAACCTCGTTCAAATGCATATGATTTTTATTAATTTGGGTAAATATACATAGGCAAGTGTTTTTTGGTAACCGTGGTTTTATTTATAGCGGTGTGTCCACATTCAAGGTCCTGCATTAAATATCTTTAACTTTGACTTTGACTTTGGCATTTGTTAGACTCTTAAATCTGATGAATGTAGGTACGTCCATAGCCTGAGTATATTTCATAAAAAGATATAATGCAGAAATTTCTCAGAAGATAGTAGGATCACAAAGCCTCAGAAGATTAGCATTTGACATATCTTGGTTAGCATATAACCAAAGAGTAAGTAAGAGTTTCGTTCATCAGAGCATGCAACATTCAAATGAGAATACATTTCTAAATAGGTTGTAGAGAAAATATATTTCCTCACAAAACAAATATGAACTCTCTCATCGTTATTGACAAAAGATCAACATGTCTATGAATCTTTTTGCCTTCCTCTCTTCTAACCTAAATCGCGTTAGGTCTAACTAGCTATATGCCTACTTCGACTTATGACTAGTCATAACGCGATGTAGTCGATCTACGCTTTAGGTCTACCCTTCTAGAACGACCAAGTAACTTTATATATTTAATTTATGTGCCTATTTAATTTATGTGTCACATTTATTATTAAAATTAGAGGGGGAAGCCATGTAGATACCTATATATACCTACATAGCTGACCTTTATAACTAGGAAGTCAGATGCAAATCTAGAGCAAACTTGATATCTGTCAACATAGGCAGATTCATTAGTATTAATAGCTGGATATTTAAATATAATAAAGGGTAATAAATGTTCCGCCTTTCACTTCGCTCGCTTCACTGCTCTCTTCTATATAACTAGCCTTGGGTTCAGGAGAGAGCCCCCCTCCTCTTCAACTCTAACTACCGAATATATATATATGTATAACCGTATAGAAAAATAGACTATGTACATATACAATGAGGTCTTTACTGTTAATTATTATTTAAGTTAGGTTATAAGGTATTTAGGATCGTAACCCACAGGTGACCTCCAGACCAGACCGATAACCTTCAATTAACTAAGTCTGGGCTGAGCCACCAACCTAACGGCTCTATCCATTTTTCTTTGTTATAATTAATAAAGACAAAGAGGCGATACAATGACTTAAACTAGTATCTTGTATTTGCATGACAAATCCAGTAAATATGAAGAAATATAGAGATCACAAACAAACACACCCACATCCTCACATATCTGAATAAAAGTGAATCGGATGACCCACCAGATATAAAATGTGTGCCTCCTTTTCGACCGGTTACATATCTACCTGACGAAACATCACACGATGACAAACCTCATTTACTACACGGATACTATCGCGCAGTATAATATCAGCCCAAAGCTCATCACATTATCATCATATTCAGCTGCCCCAGACCCGACGACCGCGAATGACTTATTATCCGATAGCAACTCAACCCAGTCGCAAATTGATCCAATTCGCTTACAAGTTCTAGGTAGCTGCGATAACTCGAAATCAAATTAGGAGCTGTCCCGGTGACCCCAAAGCATGTTGAGATAGATCGTGGATTGTACCGAGTAGGTATTAAGATGATCTTCACAGTTAGTTCGCAGTTGGCGAGGTTGAAGTTGGCAAGTCTCGGTGACAGAGTATTAGCTTGGAGTATCTATTCGCAAGTTCGCCGTATGTGCGCGCTGTTACAGAGGTTTTAGAATGAAGGCACCATTATTAGATAAACCCAAGTTACCTTACCCGAAACTACTGAGTGAAACATTGCGCTCTTAAGAGCGTGGAACCTAGAACCACAGTACCTTAAATACGCTTCTTCGACTAATGCAAGTAAAGCAGCGAGTAAGAGCTAGTAACAAACAGGATGTCCCAAAAACCATGGATAAGCCCGTAGCTATTGAAAGGCCTCATCGTGACCTCTCTTAGTTAAAATGTTCACCTAAGAAAAAATATCACGGTTTTGGATATTTTTATATTTTTTTTTGAAAATTCGTCACTTTTGTTCGGATTATTTCATGCTATTTCTATAAATTAAAGCCGATTACACTATCAAATACACATCCAGTTGCTAAAACGATCTTTAAATTCCAAAGCCCCGCAAAACGCTAACGGCATATCACTTCCATAAAATTATGTTTTTTGATAAAACATGGCTCTTACTTCTTATGTTCGTGACAGTTCATACGCCTTGACGTCACGCCCATTATTAGCGTTTTGCGGATTTTGGCGGAAACAATGGGCACCACGAGCGTCATCCATTTTTTTACACCACGGCTGAAGTTCCATATTTCTTGTTTAATAATAATATTCTCGCATAAGTAAGTTGATTTTAAATAATTGTGTTTAATAGTTTAATCCTTGTGAAATAAAAAAAATATCTTAAAGAAATGTCAAAATTTTAATATGAAAAAAAACCGAACGAAAGTGGCAAATTGACAAAAAAACTGTAAAATTCAAATAAAATCTAGATAAACGTGACATTTTTACATGTAAGTTCGTTTGATTGTATTGCTTGATACGTTTTACAGGACGATGCTATCCTTCTTATACAAAGGTTTCGTTACAAATACGAACATTGCAGACAAGTTGGCACAAACTAATCAAGAGCGACTAATCGGGTGTGTTATTCATCAGCGCTAAGATTTGAATATTCAACGGGGCAATTACTGCTTAAATCTCTGGTGTCTTGTAAAGGGCCTCAGAATAATTGCGAATGGAAGCGCCTTTCTAATTCAATCTTCTACACAAAATTCTGACATTTGTTGCATGGACGAGGTAACATACGAGTACTTACCAACAAATTTTAATACCTTGGACACTATTTACACACATTGATCTAGCCCCAAACTAGGATGACCTGTATCTTGGGTACTAGACAACGATACACATACTTATATAGATAAATAGATAGATAAATAAAATAGATAGATAAATAGATAAATATTATTCTTAGATAGATAAACAACCATGACTAGGGTACAAATGTCCGTTCTCATCAAAAAAAAATTTGCCCCACCGGGACTCGAACCCGGGACCCTTGGCTTCGTAGGCAGGGTCACTGCCGACTCGGCCATTCGGGTCGTAACAAATAAACACAACTTCAGGTGTAAATAAACTCAGGTTATTGATATTAAAAATGCACACATTGTACGACGGCAATAAAATGATACTTTTACTATAATACATAAGCAAAATAATGGTGGCTAGAAAATCTACTTCGGTAATACTACTACTAATAATCTTACTACCAAGTCAAGGTCACTGAAGACGGATGGAGGAAACTTGGAAGTCGAAAGGCTAATTGGAGGTGCCCTAGTACTTGCCGGAGAGTACCCGCAGTACCGATCACCGCCCACGATACTATAGCCGCAACGACTAAGGACAATGTCTCCGACACCCCTAGCGATACGGTCAACCTGTCATCCATCATGGCGAAATTGGTGTCTATTGAATCTCAACTCAAGGATATAGCTGAGATAAAACACGACATGAAGGAGGTAAAAACTCAGGTCGAAGATCTGAAGACATTCTGTCAGTTCAACGGCGATGAAATTATCAGTTTGAAAGCTAATCTCAGTGGCGTGAAGAGCCGACTTGGTGCTCTTGAGCAGCTTTCAAAGGAGGAGATGGAGCGAGGAGCAGCGACGACTGGACACGCATGAACAACGCAGAAATAAAGGGCGTCCCTGTGAACAACAAAGAAAACCTATTTGATCTACTTGAAAAGATCACAACTGCTATCGGCTACACAGTGCCTAAATGCCAGATAAACTACATATACCGCGTACCTACATTCGGTTCTAAAGATAAGCACATTATAGTCTCTTTCGTGAATCGATGTATCAAGGAGGAGTTCGTCGCGCACGCTCGGGCCAAGACAAACCTTACGACCCACATTGGCTTCGCGGACGAACCCAGGCGCATATACGTGAACGACCATCTCTCGCCCATCAAAAAGAAGCTACTTACTCAAACCAAGAACGCAGCGAAGACTAAGGGATTTCAGTATGTGTGGGTTAAGTTCTTAAAATCCACGTACGCAGGAATGACACCAGCCCCCCCATGATCATCCAGAAAGTGCAAGATTCAAACTTATTAGTGTAATCCGTAGTCCACTTATTGATATCGGTCTTGTGATTTCGTTGCTAATTCTTACAATGTTGCTCACTGCTCCTCGCTGCAAAAAGTTTAGAACCCCAGCGTGCGCTCGACGCCTTATCATTTATTTTGTTCGCATGCCGCTAGGCTGTCGCTGTATTGTCCGTCCACTGTTCATGCCATTTTTTGTATTCTCCAATATTGATGATCCTTGCTGCCTGCGTATTAGAAGTTATCTTTCCTAAGAACACTACCTGCCTGACATATCTACCCTCTATTGGTTCATGGTTGCGCCTACCAACACAATCGATCACTACATTATTTGTATGCTTATTTTCTCGCTGTAGACCTAAACTACTCAGTCTTTGTCTCCAATTATTGTCGCAAAACGGAATTAAGGATATATCAAAACGTACGTGGCCTAAGGAGCAAATTGAATACTTTCAGACGTAACTTAGCATTATTTGATTATGATATCATAGCAATTACAGCATCGTGGCTCATCGATAGTATTTACGATTCTGAGTTATTCGACGATAGGTATTCTGTGTTTCGCCGCGATAGATGTTACGAGTTGACAAATCAATCACCGGTGGCGTGCTAATAGCCACCCACAAACGCCTTACAGTAAATGCTAGACCCGAGTGGAACTCATCTGCCGAAGATACTTAGATATACATAAAGCTCCGAAACTGTGTTCTACATGTCTGTACTATCTACTTATGTAAACAACAGTGTGGTTTTTCGTTTTCTGCAGTTACGTAACTTCTGGGACAAAACCAGTGGTCTTATTTTACAATACCCGACTGATAAATTTCTAATAATGGGTGATTTAAATTTGAGTGGAATAAACTGGGGGTCTTACGCCCAAGATAATGTCTCCTATTATTCGGGTGTAGCTAACACTTCTGACGAACTACTTTTATTAGACGAATTATCTACCTGTAGCCTGATCCAGTACAATGAAGTCCCTAACATTTGTGACAGATTCTTGGACCTTATTTTGGGTAACATTGCTACTACAGTATCGAAATATGACAGCCCACTAGTCCCTCTAGAGCCCTCACATGGCTCTCGAAGTAAGTCTATATGTTTCAGAAAGTGAGTCTCTTAACGCTGCGCCGCGTACTAAATATTTATTTAACAAGGCAAACTACGTTGAAATTAATAAATGTTTGTCGTCGACTAGTTGGGACTGTCTCAACATGTCTCAGGACGTGGATGACTCGGTAGAAGAGTTCTATAACGTACTTGTTGTATCCCTAAAAAAGTCCTAAAAGAAAAGTATAGGTTCTATAAAAAATATAAAAACTACAAAATGACGACTGACTTGCAGACTCAAAACTTACTTTCCAAACGAGCTAAGCTACTTGAGCATGAGTGTTACAGAAAGTACATATCTAACCCTTAATTAGTCGCGTGGGGTGCCACACACCCCAGTCCATGATTAAAGGTCTATAACTGTTAAGATTTTGAATTTACGGCGCTGGCACTTCTAATAGCTTTGTAAAAGCCCATGACCTTCGTACAACAGTCGCGAGCGGTGCTCGGTTGTCTGCGGTTGTGCTTGGACAGTGCGTCTGGGGTGTGCGACACCCCACGCGAGCGTTTACGTAGTCTAATTTTCGAGTAAGTATCTATTAGTTTATTTTAATATAATGCATAACAACAATTAGGTTTATCACTTTACCTCCCTTAGATACAAAATATTGATGTAACATGTTTGTTTTTGTGTATTTGATACATTTTTATCCCATATTTAAAATATTTGAGTTCTTCATATAGATGATTTATTCCCTGGCATGTATCACTAAATAACTTAATCTGTGGTTTGAGAAATAAATGAAAAAAGGTTTTAGAGGTTATTCTTTGTTTGTGATTCTGTGATTGTTTTAGGTTATCTTCACAATGTCACGTGCACTGGATGACCAGGAAATTGCGAACCTTTTAGAAGAAGAAGAAGACGAGGCTATTGATAGCTGTTCTGAAGACGAACAAGGGCACGAAGTCATAGCAAGTGACCACAACAGTGAGTCTGAACAAAGTGAAAATTATCAGTGGAGTAATGAGAATGAGATTCCTTTGCAGAATATAAGCCAGGCCTCAGAAAATAATGAAGAATCTAATGACGCTTTTTATCTCGGAAAAGATAAACGCACAAAGTGGTGTAAACAGCTACAGTCTGCCAGAGTTAGGACCAGAAATGCCAATATTGTGACGGAGCCTGCTGGACCTAAAGGACCTGCGGCAAATGTAACGACAATCAGCGAAGCGTTCCTTTGCGTATTCTCTAAAGAGGTTATAGAACTTGTCCTAAAATATACTAACGAATACATTGCATCTATTCAGAACAAGTTCTACCGAGATCGTGATTGCAAAATTGTAAGCTATGAAGAGTTACTGGCATTTTTTGGACTGCTGTATATGTCTGGAGTTCTTCGATCATCTCATTTGAATTTCAAAGATCTTTGGGCGAATGATGGTACCGGGATAGAGATTTTCCCAAACACAATGCCTTCTACAAGATTTTTGTTCATTCTAAGATGTTTACGGTTTGATTGCCGTACAACAAGACAAGACTCAGTGGACAAACTAGCGGCCATTCGGGATTTTTGCAATTTGATGAACGAAAATTATCAAAAATGTTACAGTCTATCTGAGTGCGCAACTATTGATGAACAGTTGCCTGCATTCCGAGGCAGATTCTCAGGCGTGGTATATATGCCGAGCAAACCGACCAAATATGGTATCAAGCATTTTGCTCTCGTTGACTCCGCAACATATTATCTACATAAATTTGAAATATATGTTGGTAAACAGCCTGATGGGCCATTCAACCTGCCTACTGATACTAAGAGTCTGGTAAAGCGCCTAATTGAACCTATTTCTGGAACTGGCAGAAACATCACTATTGACAATTGGTTCACTAGTGTTCCACTTGCTAAATCGCTGTTAGAAGATCACGGGCTTACCATGGTTGGTACGATGCGTAAAAACAAGCCAGAGACACCACAGCCTTTCCAACCTGAAAAATCTCGTGCAGTAACTTCAAGTTTATTTGGGTCCCAGAAAGATGTAACATTATGCTCATACGTACCAAAGAAAGGCAAGGCAGTTATGCTGCTATCTACCATGCACCATGACAACAACATCGAGGGTGATAAACATAAACCGGAAATGATTCATTTTTACAATCATACAAAAGGTGGAGTTGATAAAAATGATCAGATGTGCGCTTCATATAACGTAGGACGACGTACAAAAAGGTGGCCAATGGTGATATTTTTTCATCAATTCAACGTCTCTGGTATCAACTCCTATGTGATTTATAAGGCCAAAGTTAACCCCAGTATATCCAGAAGGGCATATTTGAAGCAGCTGGCTGTCAATTCGGTCAAGCTTCATCAAATGTCAAGAGCTGGCATACCCACTCTGCCTCGATTGTTGCAAAAACGACTAAAATGGAGTCACCAAGAAGATGGCCATAATTCGACTTCTGGGGCTAGCCAATCGCCTTCATACAAAAGGTGTCATGCTTGTCCAAGATCCAAGGACAAAAAAACAAAGACTGTGTGCTCCAAATGCCATAAACATGTGTGCAATGACCATATGAATGTGGTCTGCCAAAATTGTGATACCGAAAACTAGTATTTTTAAAAGTAACTACTTCATATAATAGATACATATATTATATGTTACAAAAGAGACTTATAGTTGATTATTATGTAAGCTTAAATATACTCATTAATAAAAGTCTGATTTTGCATGTTCATGGTGTCTTATTCCTATAAACGTATTGGGGTGTGTGACAACCCGCGCGACTATTTATGTTACTTTTTCAGCACGACTAATTGAGGGCTAATGTCGAAAATTGCATTGAAACAAATCCAAAATACTTATGGTCGCACTTAAAAAATATTTCAAAATCTAATGGCATTCCAAGCACCATGATCCTTGGAGCCTCAATGGCCACTTCAGGTGACCACGTTTGCGACCTTTTCTGGGAATACTTTCATTCTATGTTTTTAACTCCTAACATGGCCAATAATAATGTCGGAGTTACCCCGGTAATCCAAATTGCTGAGCCGAGACCCGCCGGTATCTGTGATCTCTCATGTATAGAAATATCTGAGGCCCTGGTTATGAAAGAGCTACTCAAACTCGAAATAACGAAATCCGCTGGACCTGATGACATTCCCGCCATTTTTATCCGGCACTGTGCCGACTATTTGACGGAACCCATATGTATTATCTTTAAATTATCACTTAAACAAAATAAGATGCCAAGTAAATGGAAACGCGCGTTTATCACACTGGTTCTGAAAAAATCTCCGAGAAACCAAGTGACCAATTACAGACCAATATCTAAACTATGCATCGCCTCAAAGGTATTTGAGCGAATTATTTATGATCAAGTGTATTCTGCCTTGCACGGTTTCCTTAAAGGCCGGTCGACTGTAACTAATCTTGTTTTGTTCAACGACAGCATCACGTATAACATGGAAAGAAGTCTACAGACCGATGCTATTTACACGGATTATGGTAAAGCTTTTGACAGGATAGATCACTCGCTGCTTCTACAAAAGCTATGTGCCATTGGTATAAGGGGAGACCTTTTGAGGTGGTTCTCTTCTTATAACCGGAGCCAAGCCGTTGTTATCAGCAACCATACTTCGGGCTGGGTGAGAGTTCCAAGCGGTGTACCGCAAGGTTCTCTTCTTGGACCGCTACTCTTCACTATATTCATAAATGATATTGATTCTTGTTTTTCTTAATTCTTTAAGCCCATTGTTAATACCTCTGGTGCTGTCTCACTTCAAGATGATCTAAATAGACTCGATGTTTTCTGCGAACACAATAATCTAGACCTTAATCCAACAAAATGTCTCGCTTTAACGTTTACAAGGAAAAAATCGCCTGTGTCTCCGTGCTTATAGCACCCGTGATTTAGGAGTCACACATGACTCGAAACTTCTATTTGACGCTTACATTAACACAATATTTAAAAAAGCTTTCAAGGTCCTCGGATCTGTGATGCGCGCCTCACGTGACTTCAAAAAAATTAAGACTATAAAACTTCTGTATTGTACCTATATGTTAGAAGCATACTTGAGTACGCATGCCAAATCTGGAACCCCCAGTACGACATATATGTTAACCGAATTGAAAGGATCCAAAAGAAATTTGTTAAAATTTAAAATCGACGCATTGGGTCTACTAAAGATTATTTACCCTCTTGTCGCTCCATGCACCTTCTCCCCCTGTCTGAGAGACGCCATATTTCAGACATGGTGTTTTTATTAAAGATTACCACAGGCATTATTGATTGCCCGGATTTGCTATCTCGAATCAATTTCCACGTACCTTATAGAACCCTCAGGCGTAAGTACACATTCCTCGTACCGCAGGCTGCAAGGAACTACAGAATTAATTCGTTCCTGTTACGAGCCTGTTCCGCTGTCAATAATCTAATCCGTGACCCGCGCTCAGACTTTTACATGAATCACGATCAGGCGACGATTAACACTGAACTCCTTTGGAGGCGAGTGAGTAGTGAGCAAGCGAATCTGTTTGTTTAAGTTTGTCACCCACCCTGGCAGCAAACTTTTACTACGTGTCTTGCATATAATACTACATATGTAGCTATAAGTGGTAGCCTTTAAGTGACTTTCTGTTTTATAAGTTGCCTTGTAATCAGTTATTATTTTGTCGATGGCTTCCCTAAAATCTAATAAAAAAAAAAAAAAAAAAAACGGTTGTCTGTAAAGTCGGTTCACTGACGATAGTTGAACGTGACAACGTCTTAAGAAAATACTGATGGAATGGTAGCATTGTTCAAAAGAAAATTTTAATTTCATTAAGCCTTACATGGAACTCCTCAGAGCGAGGTAACGCCGCATGAGTCATATTTTTTCGTGCGTGCAGCCGGCTCAATCGAATTATAAGACGTTGTCACGTCAAAAATGTTAAAACTTAAAACTCAAGCCCTGTTTCTTCTTCCCCGGTTGGGATGTGAATGTCGAATTATATACTCTTCATAAACGAAAATATATATACAGTTATTATTGTAGCCAGAATGAATCTCAAGAAAATGACCTTAAACACCAATACTGAGGTCAAGTTTTCGAAACATTCTATCAAATTTACCCTTACTGACGCAGTAGAGCGTCTAAACTCATCTCCTTAAGCTGGGTCCAGAGATGTTCTTTTGTCCGTAACATACCTCCGTTTCGTATTATGATCGCAATCCAAGAACACTAGTTTGGACGTCGATTTGGCCGTCTCGATCGACACGATACGATACGGTGCGCACGCGCCAGTCTGGACGTGATCGCGTCATGCGCAGGTTGCACACTTGGCACAGAAATGAACACACAATGATCGCAGTGAAGGGAGCGATGGAAATACGGAATATTTTACTTCGCGTCCAGAGTTTTTGGATCGCGTCGCTGATATGAAACGGAGGTACGGTACGAACAAAAGAACTTAGCTTAAGGAGCAGAGACATTTTCAAAAAAATGGACAAGTGCGTGTTGGACTCGCGCACCGAGTGAGTTTTTTGTTTGAGGTTTTCATATTATTTCCCTTTACTTGTGCTGTAAGATCTTGCTTCAAGCCTAATTTTATGATTCTAGGTCAACGGGAAGTACCCACTCGGTTTCGATTCCTTCACGAATATCAATCAAATTCAGTAAAATTGTGATATATATGGCGGTATCGTTTGATTGCGATTACCTTTAAGTTTGATATTTTTTTACATCTTTAACAAACCATAAATATTGTCAATTTTAATTTCAACTTATCTTATATCTTTACGTATTCATGAGAAAAAGGGTCTTGACAGACTGACAGACAGGTAGACATAAATTTACAGTTTTCAGATTCACCTTTTACTTCTGCTATAACACCTTGCTAGATGGGTAGTCGCTCAATCTGATGAATATCGGTTGGAGTGTGGTGTGAGGAAGAGGGGCTCACTTCGCCAATGCTATTTAATCTATTTATGAATCAGCTGATCGAGGGGCTTAGCAACATGCTGCTCGGTTGTTCTATTATTAATAATAATAATACCTTGGACACTATTTTCACACATTGATCTAGCCCCAAACTAGGATTTCCTGTATCTTGGGTACTTGGCAACGATACACAAACTTATATAGATAAATATTATACTTAGATCGATAAATAACCATAACCAAGGTACAAACATCCGTTCTCAGCAAACAAATATTTTCCCCCACCGGGACTCGAACCCGGGACCCTTGGCTTCGTAGGCAGGGTCACTGCCGACTTGGCCATTCATACGAATATAATCCGGTGTCTGCCGGTCTACATATGCTCAGCCTTCACCACAATGTTTAAAGGAAGAGTTGAAACATTCAATAACCTGCTTCATTTGGACAACCATACCCACAAATACGTTACTTTATTAGACTCCAATCATAAACTAACCTATTACGACTCCGGTACATTCACGAAGAGGTACGGAACTATAACAAACAAATGTATGCGTAAAATCTTCGAACTGATCAACCAATCGATTGATGACATAAGAGAACGGAAAGAATCTCACAAAATACGCATAGATTCTCATAAACTGCAGACGGTTCCCCGAGACACGCGCACAGAGAGAGAACAACAGTTTTTTCTTTACTAAAAGTCTCAACATACTACATCAGAACATTGCGGATCTCATTCATACTGCTCTATGACCTATGCTTTCCTTATGTTCAGGTAAATAGCAAAATAAGAAATAAACCAAAATGGATCTTGAAGGGGATAAAAAATGTAGCATGACACAGCGACAATTACTGTGGAAATCTAGACTAGATCCCACAACAAAGAAAAAAGATGACCTAAAAAACTATTCAAATCTACTTAAAAAAAATGTTAAATTAACACAAAGATCCCAAAATAATCACTATCTGCATAGTACTTTGTAAAAACTCATTTCGTATCTGAATATTGAACATTATGACCATAATGTGTAATTTTTCTACATATTATGACATTCAAATTTCGAACGCCAACACCCGTCTGCGTGCCGCCCCTACTTTGTCTGTGAAGTTGGTACTACAGAACCAGCTGATCAACTCAATGCCACAATGCCGGTCAAACATGCGGTTCCTGAATACATCAAAGAGAGCATATGATATGTGTGTAGATAAACTAGTGTATGTAACTGTATATAATTAGGCATTAAAACTCTCGAGTGATTATTATGTGACTGATACATAATGGAGGGATTTGGCCGCGTCTGTGATTTCTGTAATTATCAACAAGTACGACATTTGCTTTCCACTCACACGAAAACCACACCCAACACGCCAATCATGGGTTACACATAAGCTTCGAAACATTCAATCATTGCTCTTCGACGTTCTGGAGCTCTCGTCTGCTCATCCTGATGATACCATTGTTACGGAACTCATTGACAAATTAAAAAACCAATACGACAACCTGGTCAAAAATAAAAGAGCACACTTTTACACGAGCGCAATCACGTCCAGCACGGACGTAAGTAAAGCCATGTGGAACGTGATTAACAAAGAACGAGGGAAAAGCAACCGTACTTGTGTAGACTTCACGGATGTGGCCGTAGACTCAAACGGCATTAAATTTAGCAGCAAGCAAGCCGTGGTGGACGCGATGAACGCTCGGTTCGCCGGTGCCGCCGCCGCGTGCGGAGCCCCGGCCGCCGACGTGCCGCGCGCCTGTCGTGCCCTGCACTCTGCCCGCCCACCGGCCGACCGCTCCCTGAGACTGCGCCTGTTTACAGCGGACGAGGTACATCGCATCATATCCTTTCGGATTCCGCATAAGCCTACCAAGGATATCTACGAGACCTCGATGGAACTCGTCCACCTAGCTGTTAAACCGTTGGCACCAGTTCTCACTGAATTATTCAACGAGTGCATTAGACGAGCCGTGTACCCAACAGCGCTAAAGAGGAGCAAAATCGCTCCGATATTCAAGGGGAAAGGAAAGAGGGAGAATATCGATGGATACAGACCAGTGGCCGTAGTACCCACGGTATGAAGATCCTCGAAAATGGTCTCAGCGCCCGACTTCTTGAATTCCTCGCGTCGACTGATGCGCTGTCGGAGCGACAGTATGCGTACCGCGCGGGCCGCTCGACGACTGCACTGGCGCGGGAGGTGGTGTGCCGAGTGCTCGAGGCAAGAGAGAGGAAGTTCCAGGTCGCAGTTCTCTGCTGTGACCTCTCGAAAGCATTTGATGTTGCCGATCACGGCGTGCTCGCCGCTAAGCTCCGTCACTACGGTATAGTCGGGGGGCCTTTATGTCTACTAACAGACTTCCTGCGAAAACGCTCGCAGATCGTCGTTGGTGATGGAGGGAGAACGAGATCAGAACCGGTGATGACACATATGGGGGTTGCTCAAGGCTCTTCGGTATCCAACATACTATTCTCATTACTTCTGAATGACCTGCCACAAGCGATGACCTCCAGCGAATTAGTCATGTACGCAGATGACGTGGCAGGAATCATCACCGACAGGACAATTGGAGGCCTTGAACAAAGCCTAAACCATACTATCACTGAACTGTCTCACTGGTTCCGTAACAACGGTCTCGTTCTCAACATAAAGAAAACTCACTTCCTCCACTTCGACCTATCAGGTCGCCGTCTCGTCCCACTGAACGTCCAAGTGGACGGAATGCGGGTCGATCAGGTGGAAGCGACAACGTTCCTGGGCTTCGAGCTGGACCGTGTACTCACATGGCGCGCTCAAGTGGCGCGACTGTGTGCGCGACTCAGCGGCTCATGCTTTGCGCTGCGGCGGCTGGTGCGCACGGTGCCGCGCAGTGTGGCGCGCGCGTGCTACTTCGCCACGGTACACTCGCTGCTGCAGTACGGAGCCGAGCTGTGGGGGCGCGCGGCGAACTGGGAGAGAGCATTCAGGATGCAAAAGCGAGCCGTGAGAGCGATAGTCCAGGTCCGCCGGGACGTGTCGGTAAAACCTCACTTTAAAGCGCTGCACATCTTGACGCTCCCGTCCATCGTCATACTCCAGGTGGCCGTGTATATGCACGAGAACATCCACTCTTTCCGCAGGCATCACGTCATCCACGGACACGCGACCCGCAACGGTCACAGGCTCAGGACGGTTTCACACACCCTGGCCAAGTCATCGAAGTTGACTCACGTCATGGGTCCGACAGTATACAACCGCATACCAGAACATATTAAATCTGCGCCTAATTCCGCATGCTTCAAAAAGCAACTGAAACACTGGCTTGTCGAGCAAACCTTCTACTCATTCGCTGAGTTCGAAGCGACCAATATAAAATGTGATTCCAATTTAATGAAATGAAAAACTAATTTAATTTAATACAATTCAAATTTAATGTAATACTTTATGGCAATCTTAATTTTAAATAATGGTATCTTAATTTATGGAATGCATTTTTATGTGTCTGACATTTTTTATACAGATGTATATTAATCAATTTTTTATTTATAATCTGACATGTAATTGACACTTACCAATAAATATGTTTCAATGTTTCAATGTTTCATAAAAACTCGAGAGTGGGTTTATTCATTAGCTCTCTTTCCTGTGTTCAGGAACCTCATGTTTGACCGGCATTGTGGCTCTGCAGTTGTTTAGCTTGTTCTGTAGCACCAACTTCGGGCGTCGGCGTTCGAAATTTGAATGTCATAATATGTAGAAAAATTACACATTATGGTCATAATGTGTAATTTTTCAGATAAGAAAAGAGTTTATACCAAGTTGTTTAACATTATGCTGATCGTAACGTGCGGTTGTTGTACGCAGTAAAGAGGGCTTATGATAGGTGTGTAGATAAACTACTATAATATGATATAGTTTATTTTCATTTACACAATTAATATTTTAATGTAAACTTAATAGGTATTTAGTTTATAATTATATTTAAGTATATTGTAATGCCCGAAAAGGGTAACTAATTTCCTGTTCTATTTTAAGATTACACCACCTATTTTAAACTTACTAGCAATATTTTTTTTGAAAATTTGAAGTTTGAAGTTTCAAATACGAAAAATTATGATTAATATCTAGTGCCTCCGTGGTCTAATGGTTTCAGGTTTGCTTCTCACACAGGAGATGCAGGTTCAAATCCTGATTATGCACTAATGAGATAATTAATTCTCTCAAGTACATTATCGGACAGTTTTTCTTATGACACGTTAAGCTGTAGGTCCTGGCTACTATCGCTGTACGTCGCGCCACGAATTATGAGCGGTGACCTTGAATGCGCAGTAGTTACTTTTCATTACCTGTAGATATGCGCAGTAATTCCCGCCAATGTTGCCCAGCGCTTTTAATTCGTGGCGAGAGGTATACGTGGTAGTGGTCGTAAAACCCCTCCACCAACGCGCACTGAGCTAGCGTGGTGGAGTATGGCTCAATCTTACTCGTATCTGGGTAAAGGCCTGTGCCCCTTGATGGGGACATTAATGCGCAACATTTTTACTAACGCAGGCAGACGTTTGTTCATATTAAATAAAAGTGGTCAAATGCGGATCGGTCTCGCACACGAACACCAAAACAAAAAATTATGTCCGTACTAGGATTCGAACTTAGCACCAACCCTACAGATTGCGCCACTACAATAAACGACGCGAAATATATTATAATTGAATGACGATGATTTGGTAATATATTATATAATATGGGGACTCTCTTGGGGACCCTTTAATTGATAAAATCTCGTTTAGTCCATACAACAAAATATAATTAGATGAAATAATTTAAACTAGTGGCCCTGTGGGCAGTAGAACTCGCTAACAGACTGTGAACCAATTTATTGACCGAGCGAGCGAAGGGCTCCATTTCGACAAGATAAGAGGCCGATTTTGCTTTCGTCTGTCTCTATACGTGTATGTCAGTTCCGGTCTAGAGGCCACAGTTTTCAAGCGATGCTCACAAAATTTGGCAAGCAAACGTGTTCCTTTACGCACTTTTGTAAAGTACTTTACTACTTGATTTTGATTGAATCTAAAATACTTTTAAAAAAAAATGACGTCATAACCCCCCCCCCCCACTCCCCACGGGAAAATCGAGTAAAGCTCTCGACAAAAAAAAATATTCAAGGAACACGTGTGCCAAGTTTTGTGAGGATCGCTTGAAAAATGTGGCCCCTAGACCGGATCTGACAGACACACATAGAGACATAGAGACAGACGAAAGCAAAATCGGTCTCCTATCTTGTCGAAATGGGGCCCTTCGCTCGCTTCGCTCGCTCGGTCAAAAAATATGATTGTTTTATCATAATATGTAATAATATCCAAAAATAGTTCATTTATAACATAGCGTCACTCTTTTTTCCCATACGGGGTGGCAGAGGCACAATTGTGCCCACTTTGAGACTGTTATTCGATACTCCATTTTGCCTGACACACTGAGAAAAATGGATTGAAGACGACGTATTACAATATTATGCAAACATTCTAAAATATACTGCTAGCGCCTAATAAGGTATTGCACACCACTTTAAATAGTGACACGAATCTAAATACATTCTGCTGAGAATTGAAATTCATTGTGGAAGAAACCCACCAAAAAATAACGTACAAATGCCTTATCTTTTATCGTGCAAGTAGTATATAATGTTATGCACTCTGCACCAAAAAGACATATCGTCACTTATGCACAATAAAATTTTGCATTATGCATCATAATATACAGTGATCAATGCACGATAAACTAGTGACGTCACAAATGCACCATACTTTATGCACTTGTGCATAAAATGCGATTTTATGGAGCATACATCCAGCTTATAGAAGGACTTTTCGAGCATGAGAAGTGAAATAGTACATTTCCCACGAGATCGAAAAGACTTATATTTACGAACCGAGAAGGATACTGCACGAGCCGAAGGCGCTGTCGTAACAAGGTTCGTAAAAAGCCTTTTCGAACGAGTTAGGAATATATTTTTTCATCAAAAAGATTTTTTCAAAAATCGAGCGGCGATGGTACTATATTTAGCTCAGGAGTCGGAAAATAATATTTTACATGTATGTTTATCAAACAATTATAGCTGCAGTAAGCGAAAATTTTAGTCCACCGTCCACCTATAGGTTCTGATGCCCTGGCAAGTTTAAGCAAATACAACAAAGTTGCGACACAAATCTTTGATATTTTTTCACATCTTCAAGGGGCTGGAGACCAGTGCAATCGATAGCAATTTCAACGTGATACCTCCGCGAATAACTAAAAAATATGTCTTCACAGTGACAGACAGGCATACGGACTGACGGACAGATGGACAACGAAGTGAATCTATAAAGGGTTCCTGTGTTCCTTTTAAAGTACGGAACACTTAAAACCACTTTCGTGGTATGGACCGAAACCCGAAACCCACATGTTATTATTTTATATGTATTGTCGTGTACAACAACCACATGCCAAGGACACCAGTTTTTTTTTTATTAATAACATATGCAATACAGGCTGCTGTAATGGACAGTTTTAGTCCAATTTTACGGATTACTTCAGTGCAAGCTCTTAAAATTACGTTCTTGCAGGAAATCTTTGACTTTAGAACAATGAACGTAGAAATGGCGCGAGCCCACTGCGCGCGAATAACTCAGGCGTTCAACTTCAGACCCTCGACAAGGAAAGTCAATTTGAATCGAGAAGTTTTTTCCAAGAGTCAGAGTTCTTTCTAAACTCCTTTTCACGTTGGATATCCCATTCGCCAAACCTTCATTCATCCTGGTATTGACCAATTTGGCGAAAGCATCCACACGTTGGAAGATCGATCAGTTTTGCCACACACAGGCCAATGTTTGGACGGCAAAATGGATATTTATGGAGGCTAGCGGCTACTGCCGATTATTTATACTCAGCAAACCGCCATTTTATTTTAGTTACCAATTTCATACATTTTAATAATTAGCTTTCAAAATTGTTCATTTTGATATATATACAAGGTGACATTTAATTAGCTGACCATATTTTAGCCAATGATAGTACCCGTCATTATGAACAACTTTCCCCAAGAAACATATGGTCGTAAACGAAAAAAATTGTTGGGTCTCCCATAGTAACTTGTTATCAGCTGATCGGGTCAATGTACTGAGGGCCGAAAAATATTTTTGCCTTCCGACCATATGTTTCTTTGGGAAAGTTGTTCATAATGATCGTTGCTATCAATCCTCAAAATATGGTCAGCTAATTAAATGTCACCTTGTATAGATTTAGGATTAGTAGATTTTTGTTCATGCCGCTCCGCTATATTGTTGTTATGATGACGTCATAAATCCTACCTATGACACTTGGGATAACGTAACGGTTCTATCAATACCCTAATAAGGCTAAATCGGTTTATTAGTTATATAAAAAATGTGGGTTGAATAATCTTATCTAGATACATACACATACGTCATATATTCGGACTTGAACCCGAAAACATTAATGTCCTTGGCCAATATGTATTCGAAATTCGAATGAATGAAATGAATGATTGGCGAATGGGTTGGCCAACATGAAGAGGGGCCTTAAGATACGAGGATGTTCCCCTATTCAACTGATAGGCCTCTATGGTTTCCAATTTTATACAGTACTATAAAACGCTGATTGACGGTTACCAACAAACATACATGTATGTACATACATAGGCACGAACGACAGGACCGTATCAAGAGTGAGGGTACAATCAAGAAATTAAACTAGTACAAAACAGATTTTTCTAAAACATATTGGTGTGTACATTTAAATGGTGCCCACATGAGCGGTCAAACCGTTTTCATGAAGTAGTTCAGCTCAAATAAAACAGCAGGTGTAGTCAGGATAGTTAATGAGATAAGAGCCACTTATTTTATTTACTTCTACACACATTTCATGCCGAGTTTCCAGCCGATGCCCTTAGTCGTACAAGTACACAAAACTCACAGCGTCACGCCTTTTCCCATACTGGTTGGCAGAGGCACAGCGCGCCCACATTTAGCCAGTTATTCAACAATCCATTTTGCATAACAGGGGGCTAGCCCATCGCCGCAACTATGAAGGAATGATGGTTTTCACTAGTACGATATTAAAAATACCTAGAATTCCACCTTCTGCCAGTACCTACATAATTATTGCAAGGCGTTGGAAGCATAGAGTAAATAATATATATGTCATGGACCAAGTGATAAATCCGGGTACTATGAACAATGCCCGGACAAACTGCTTTGGGCAAAGTGAATAATTATAACTTGAATTTAGCCATGTGGGTTTCGGGCAATGTGATAACACAGATACTATTAGGGAAAACACTGCGGTACCTTAGGTGAAGGGTTAAGGGGGTGAGCGAAGCGATGCCCCATTTATCTATCGTGTTAGGTTGAATATGTAAGAACAACAATATTATCATAGGGCAGCAGGGTACCAATGAAAATAAACATTGTTCTGTCCCTTAGGTGACGGGCATTACATAAAATGCCCGGGCGATTTGATTATTGTAAGAGTTGTTATCACACTGCCCTCTCATTCTGGGCATTATTCAAACTGCGCGGGCATTGTTTAAAATGACCGATTAGTAATATGCTCCATAACATATTTAAGGGGTATAAAGCTGACATCGGTGTGAGAGAAAGTCTAATAAAGTTTAGTGGACCAACATGTTCCTCGAAGCTGAGCAGCAACGAGGCGTGTTATTTCCCTTGAAAGTACCTACCTACTGACTTGCTCGTAATTACATGAGTCGAGAAGAGACGTTTTGGCATGGCATTCGGAATTCATGTGTGCTGTAATGTGGATCATCCAGTTCAGACATCACCCTAGAGGACGGGAATCCCTCTGAGGTATTGTCAAGATACGAGCATAACCATCTCTACATCAACCAAATTAAACTTGCTGTTGTTATTATTGCCAAAGGAGTTGCTATCGGATGTTGATAAATATACACAACAATCTGCCACAGGCATTAAAAAATTTACCACTGCCTCTTTTTAAGAAGCACCTACACAAATGGTTAGGCAATAAATTTTTCTACAACATAGAATATTTTTTTGACTGATAAATGTAAAGATTCATATTATTTAAGTTAAGTTATTTGACATGAGTAAGAATTATTTTGACATTTTACATAGGTACTTAGAATACAAGTTTTTTTATTGAAATGAAGTATCAGCTTTAATATAATATAATATATATTTACATGCCTAATTATATATTATATATTAAATATATTTTAAGCAAATAAATGTCTATGTCTATAGTCAATAGTCAATAGTCAAAGTACTTTATTACTGTAGATATTTACATATACTTAGCAAACGTCATTTTTTGCCTCTTCTCTACATTGGGCCACTGTGGGAGAAGAAGGGCGTAGAAACTCCCACAGATTTATTTTTAGATCTCTTTTAAAAATAGGTTGTGCCTAATACAAATATGAAAAATTTTATTGTTATGATTAATAAGCAGGAATAAATAATTACAAAATTATTAACAGCAAGGTCTATGTCTATTAAACTTTTGTTGGCCCTATAGTCACCCTACAACCTGTCTGCCTGCTGATCTACCGAACATCTGAGGGGCAGCACAAGTAGCATGTTTACCCCCGCGGGGTGTAGCGACGACGGAAGGTGAGAGACAGAGCTATACGCTACAAATAGCTTTGTCTCTCACTTTCCCTCGTCGCGACACCCCCCCCCGCGGTCCACGTGCTACGGGGGCAGGGGAGTGCTCGTGCAGTGAACATGTGACACCAACTTGTCGCTGGCGGCATTTTGTTTGACAATTAACTCTTCTATTTATTAAGTTCCTGAATTCTTCTTTTGGTCAAAAAAATTTATTACGTATCTTACCTGGGGCCCTATTCATATAGCACATTGACGGCACTGTGACAATGGTCCGAATGAATAAAGAAAAGTAAAAACCTTTTATTTCTAATATTTGAAAGAAAATGTTCATTACCGTGCCCCCAGAGGCCCAATCCCGGTACACAATGACAGCTCCATGACAATTACATGACGATTACGGTCAACTTTAGATATCCAATATTTGGCGTTCGGAGATTTTTTTTTTGGCAATTATGGTAAAAATTAAGTTAATTGAGAAGCATAATAATAAAGTTAATCAACAAAGGGAATGGAATAACAAAATCGTCAGTTATTGGATATCTAAAGTTGACCGTAATCGTCATGTAATTGTCATTGAGCTGTCATTGTGTACCGGAATTGGGCCCCTTATATGAGCGTACGTCAAAAATTATGCAATTCGTTCCAATGACAGGTGAAGCTTTCCTATAGTCATGGGGCCCAAATGACGCGACGACGCGACGATCTACTTTACGTCACTGAATTGTCTACCGGAATAGGTCTCTGAATTTTAGATAAGACACAACGTCACAAACCATTCCCTGGAACACAAATAACTAAACTTTGTCCACTCTATTAATGTTCTTTTGACATTTCCTTATTACGTATATGGTAAGCAATATTTTTCATTGCAAACGACAAACATTTTGAGCTGTCGAAAAACCATAGACCAAAATGACAGTTTGTATGTGGCCACTTTATGGTGAAAAAATGTAGTCTCAGTCGGCCAATTCATTAATTACGATTATTAGATTAATTTCCATTTTGAAAACCTTTAGAGATGCGCAGCACCTATAATGGAACTTTTTTGACAAACGTCATCTAGAGAACTGAAGATTCTACTGGAGGAATTTGTGGGGCCACAACATAAAATTTGCCTTATTTGATAGGTCATTATTTTTTCTTTTCCGGCCAGCAGAGAAGTTAAAGGGTCAATTATTTTTTGAGGTAACTGTTGAAACGTAATTTTTGATACTACGTTGTATACGTTATACCTACCTATATGTACAGTCGGATGAACATAGACTGTAAAATTATGAACTATTAATAAAAGAATCAATAAACTTTTAATTATGTGTATTAATAATATTAATTAACAAATGTATGAGGTGACTAACCTATTTATTCATAATTCATGTCTTTATTGCATAAAAATTGAACGTAAAAGGTTACGTTAAGAGAAATAATATGTACAAAGGTGAGCCTATCTCTAAAAAGAGATTTTTTCCAGCAAACCAAGGCATGAAAGGGAGACATATCATGAAATGGTAGGTAGTCCACAATATCTAATATCTAATCTAGACTAAAATACATATCAGTCAATAAAACAGCTGTAAAATATGGAAAATAAATACCTATATACCAGACTACTAAACAAGTACCAATACATACATTTACCTGGACATATAAGTTATATATAATAATGATTATATACTATAACTAGAGGGAGGAAGTGTTCTTTTACCCGGTTTTTGAAAAAGGCAAGAGTGGGACTGTCTCAGTGCAAGGCGTTCCACAGCCGGACCGCCTGCAACCTGAAGTAGTTTCAAACCAATCGACGCATTTTCTAATCGAATCGATATGTCTCTGATTTTTATAAATCGATTTTTACAAATTTAAGATTGCAACATTAAAATAAAAACCGGTCAAGTGCGAGTCTAAATCGCGCACGAAGGGTTCCGTACCACCGTTCAATGGAAGCGATGGTGTGGAGTGAATAGTTTGGATTTTACCCAGCAAAATATTGTTTACAAAGTAATTGGTGCGGTTACTTTCACACTCCATGTACGTAACCAGGTGCATCCATAAGTTTGTATGTGGTATTGAAAGAATTGTTGTATGGGAGCCCCCTTAAATATTTCTTTTATCCTGTTTTTTAGTATTTGTTGTTATAGCGGCAACAGAAATACATAATCTGTGAAACTGTGTTTTCAACTCTCTAGCTAGCTAGGTTCTTGACAGACGGACGGACAGCGAAGTCTTAGTAATAGGGTTCCGTTCTTACCCGTTGGGTACGGAACCCTAAAAAAGGGCGAATTAAACTGGCATGTTGTGGTCCGTTATTTAAATTACAGGGTTGAGGTAGGTTTTTAATTGAACGCCTCGAATCTCTTGTAGATAGAATCTAGGACGAACCATTGTGTACATATGTAGTGGATAGCAAGATGTAAGTACTATTTTACGTTTGCTGTTGGTATATGGGGATTGAATTAGGTGCATCGATTCACTGCCTGTATTGCAACAAAGGGTCTTTGCCACATTAGCGTCTTAGGATAAAGAACCTAGATTGAATAGTACATTTCGTACGAGTTCGTAAAGGCTTATATTTTCGAACCGAGAAGTATACGGCACGAGCCGAAGGCGAAGGTCGTAGCGAGGTTCGTGAAGAATCCTTTTCGAACGAGTTACGAATAGAATTTTTCCGCCTGAAAACCCAAAATCAAGCGGCGAAGGTGTTATTTTGAGATTAGAAGGCGGAAAAATATATTTATATAATAATAATAATAAACTATTTAGGTATTCTAAAGTAAATTTATCTGGTATCTAAAGTAATCTTCATAGTTCGGTAGGTTGTAATTATTGCTTCTGTTTATTTTTTATACCGGCACATACGGCAGATTCTTCTTACCTACCTACTAGACTTCCTCCTTTTTTCAGGTGTATTTGTAAGTGTCTACGATTTATCAGTCACACACATCCAAAAATAGTGAAACATGCCATGAATCTATCAAAATCTTCAACGACAAAGCGTCTTAAAAAGTCAACTAAATACCCAGCACCCACCGCTGATAGGATAGAAAACTCAGCACCGTAATATTGGCTGGAAGGCGAACACCATTTTCTGGTACAACGCGCCGTCGAGCCGATGGTCCTTCGCGTTTGATGTAAAATGACACCCATCATCCTTTGTTCCCTTAGTTAGAAGTTTCTGGAACGATGTCGGTGTCAAGAGGCAACTTGCTGTCGATAGTTAGTTTTTGTTCCTATGGTGTATTAATATTGTAAACATTAACATCGTTGCTATAGAAATAGGAGAGGTTTGAACGCATGATGTGGGGAAATCATGGACGGGAATAAGTACTCGTTTAGTTCGGAGAAGTTTATCCAAAGTTTGCTTAATGAGATCTCTTGTAGGGAAAACTCTTTCACGTTTACTGTACTCGTGTGTTCTCTTTTGTCTATCGTTTTCGCTACCCCTACCAGTCGTCATACCGCAGGAACATTTATCCAATGAAGATAAATCCTCAGAATATATAACCTTACGCTTCTGAATCAGGGCAGCTCGGTCAATAGTCTTAGTAGCCATTTAAAGAAAAGCAATAAAGTGAGTTATGTCTCTACCGGCGCCCCGAGGCCGTTCACGTAATCAAATAAACTGGCACAAAGCAACGGATTTATAGACCACAATGCGGACCGCAGCCTGATTTATTCCTATTATTCGTAGAGTTACCTGAAGTGAAAAGGAGGAGGTTTTATGTCTACATATTATCTAATGATCACCAAAATATTTTTTTCTTACCTAAAATGGGTAAATATGGTACCAGGTAATGGTACCAGGAGTTGCAGAAAATATCAGGGCAAAATACTGCGGAAGCTTAGGTGTTGGGTAAAGGGGGTGAGCGAAGCGAAGCCCCCTTTATCCCTCGTGTTAGGTTGAACATGTAATAACAACAAAAAAACTTAAAACATAAACTTAAGTACACAAAACATAAGAAGAAGTTTGGTGATCATTTATTCAAACACAATTTGGTGATCATTTACTTATTCTGGCAGTCATTTATAAATTATTGGTAGTGAATTTTTGAATAATTTGGTAATCGTTTAAACACAAGATTTATTTAATTCATAAAAAAATAAAGCAAACGAAACTATTAAATTTAAAAAAAAAAATATCATGACCTTTTCCTGGTGGATAGAAAATTTCAAAGAATAGGTTTAAATGCCAAATTTGTGTCTAATTAACTTTCGAACATCCAAAGTTACGTATAGAAATTATGGAAAGAATTCCCGGACCCTTTTTATTTCTTGGAACTCACGTCCTAATAACAAGTTGGTACATAATTTGAGTAAAATTTTTCAAGAACATTTTCAGCAGAATTACAATAAGGTTTCGGGATGCCATTGTTAACAGTGAGGGTAAATTTTTTGTTTAATGAACCATTCGACTTATAAAAATGTACACGTTTTCTTGTCTCACGTTTAATTAATTATTATCTCTAGTGTCTTTAGAGCTCAATGCTGAAACAATGAAATCATTTTATTCAACTCTTAGCGTAGAAGAATTATCTCTTGATCTTAACTTGGTTTTTGAGAGCTCAGTAAAGTTCATTATGATCTCTCGACTCGACGAAAGGCAGTTTTAATTCATTTTTCTTCCTCGTTTATGCTGTGACAGCGTGCGGCTTTATTAGACTTTAGTTTCTTTTCCATTTCATTGTGGTTTTAGATTTGTAGCGATTTTTCAATTAAAAAGATTAGAAAATGAAAATGAAGATTTGTTATCGATTTAAGTAGACCTGTAATCTGTTTTATAAAATAGACAGGCACTACTAATCTAGAGTGTAATATAAACCTAAAATTTATTATGATATAATGAGATTCAGTCTACGTATTCTATGATTAGTTTTTATTAATTGACTGCAAAACATAAGGATGTTGAATGACAACAACATCAATCAGAATCAGTTGAGTGCAACTATTACTCTGGATATTGCAAAGATCTGCTCGCACCAAGCCCTGAATATTCACGGAAAAATACATTTTTAAATCTCGGACCTCGTACAATACTGGCATATATTCCGGACATAAGGGACGGTAGCTGAATAATGAATACTTGCCCACGTGTTGTGAAGGTTTTAATTTCCAGCAGCAGACCGCTTAGTATCGTCATTATTATGAAAAACAGTTTCAGCGTTCGTGGACGGAATATCTTATTATATCTTTGAGCAATTCTGTGAGGGGTGGAGTGGAGACGCGTGAGAAGGAAGGTTGCTTTGATCTAAATATATAAAACAAAGTCGGGTTAGTAACACCATCTAAACTCAAAAATGGATGGACCGATTTTAAAGATATCTTATTTGTTGGATTCGTCTCCGCCCCAATTAGCAGAAATTACGGAAATAATACACAACAAAAATTTATTTAAAATAAATTTGGAATCCCGCCATCTTCCGCAATTGACAGCTGTCTCATCATTGACTATAAAGGCGTTCTTTGAGTTCGTGAAGTCAGCTACGGATAAATAAAACTAAATCTTAAACTTTTATATTATGTTGTCTGATATAAAGTAAAAAAAAAGTGGCTAACTAGCTTCGACAGTTTCAAAATCCAATTTCATTAGTTTGCATCCCAGAAGTATCTCACATCCTACTTATGACTTTGTTTGTGGGAGCATAATTTAATGGGAGCATACCTATCCGTCCTTTGTAGCTACAACAACGTAATTGCTAAGTTACGAGTACATATTGCATAGCCTCATATTTTTACCTCATACCAATTATTTTGCTCCGAGGTTTATTTTAACTAGCATCTTACGAAATATTTATTTTCCTTAGACTTCCTTGTACGAACAAAAACCTATGACGTTGATAAAAAATATTATGACTCTGATAAAAATATTCTAAAATTTTCAAGTTGGTTTGTAGAACTCCAAAAATATAACACATCAACAGAAAAAGATAAAATTCAAACATTATAATGAAAATGGCCCTCTTCTTGATGACTCCGTTTTAATCGTTTTTGCAAAGATTAAGGTAGAGTGGGAATGCCAGTTCTTGACATTTGATGGGGATTGACAAAATCGCAAGCCAGCTGCTTTAAATATGCTCTTCTGGATATACTGGAATTCACTGCATTATTAGCTTCAGAAAGAGCAAAGCTGCTAACGTCAACTAGCCTACGATATGACCCAAACAGTTACAAATTCCTGCAAAAGGAGTTTCAACTTGAACTAAAGAACTCTTTGATGGGCTAATGGATGAGAACCAGGATTTGGAGTCACTAAACCACGCACCGACATGCTGACTCTATTATCTCGAAGAAGATAAATGAAAAATAGCTCCACATTGGACCTGAAAGAGCTTAACACCATTAAAAGGCTATTAAAAAGACAATCCGCAACGACATTAGGGCTTATAATACCAAAGCTATAGCCAAAACCATCCAGGACAATACAAGCCCCAAAGTCTTCAAAAAGAAGCTAAACAAAAACAAAAGGGAGATAAACAAGCTCACGGATATAGCCGGAAACATTGTGACGGATCGGGATCAAATTATAAAGATAGTTGAGAAGTTTTACGGGAAATTGTATGATTCCAAAGCACCGATACCGGACTCACCAGATTCAGCGGACCTGCGACTATAGTATTTTTTTTTTTTTGCTTATCATGGTGTACATAAGGTTTCTTAAATATCTAATGTTAGTTTCACATGACATAACCATAGGTATGCAAATTACATTTTAGTACACAATTTAATTACAAGTCAAATGTAGGTTAATAAAATATGATTGTAATGTCAGTCCATAATAAAATTAAATTATTTATTATTCTCATATGTAAGTCAAGTATTCATTGACTGAATAAAAAGTTGCATTAACGAGCAGAGTTTTTAATTTATTTTTAAAGGCATGTAAATGCTCGGTTTCTCTAACATTTTGCGGAAGCTTGTTAAATATTCGGGTTGACATATTGAATATACTCTTGCCATAGTAAGCACTTCTATGTTGCTCAGCACATAGCTTATTTGCATGGCGTTTGCTTTCTAACGTTTTATAGTGGTGTAAATTACTCTTTACAAATACACATGTTTCATATATATATAGACACGGCAAGGTCAGAAGTTTAAGTTTATTAAAAAAGGGTTTGCAGCTATCCGTAGGGACAAGTTTACACACTGCCCTAATACACTTCTTCTGTGCTTTAAATATTTTGTCATTGCCTGTGGCATTGCCCCAGAAAATTATACCGTATCTCAAGGAGGATTCAACAAAGCCGTGGTACGCGGCAATTACGGCATCAGTGTTTACAGTCTTGGCGAGCATGTACAGGGCATACGAAAACTGATTAGTTTGTTTTTTTAGTTTTTCGATATGCGTGTTCCAGGACATGTTGCGATCGATGTGTAAGCCTAAAAACTTAATAGTCTCTGTTTGTTCAATTTTTTTACCTAAATAATTTATATTCAATGTCAATTCTTGTTCACGCCCTAATGCAAATGTCATCAATTTCGTTTTGTCAAGATTAATTATAAGATTATTTTTATCAAGCCATTCAATTATAATTTTCAAAGTATTATTTATGTCAATTTCATAGTTGTCAAGATTTTCCCCAACAAATGTTACGGTACTGTCGTCAGCAAATAATACCATTGGGTGATGTATGGCTTTGGGGAAATCATTAATGTATATAATAAATAACAGGGGACCTAGTACACTCCCTTGAGGTACACCGTAATGAATATTTCTAATTTCAGAGCTGTATACAAGCTCTGTCTTTGTTTTTGGACATATTCTGTTAACTTGTGTTAATTGCGTGCGTTCGCTCAGGTATGATTTAAGTAGGTTTTGTACATTACCTCGAATGCCATAACTGCTTAGTTTATTTAGCAAAGTGTTGTGATCCACATAGTCAAATGCCTTTGTAAGGTCCATGAATAATGATATCACAGGTGTACCTATATCAACATTTTTCATTATTTTGTGTAAAAAGTCATATACCGCCATATTAATATTTTTGTTTCTTCTAAATCCCTTCTGTTCATTCGTCAATATTTTATTAAATTCTAGATAATGATAAAGTTTGTCATAAATACCCTTTTCAAATATTTTTGAGAAAATAGATATAAGGGCTATCGGTCTATAGAAATTAATATTTTCCCTATCATCTTTTTTAAAGAGTGGCTTTACAACTGTCATTTTCAGACGTTTAGGAAAAATACCGTTTTCTATACTAATATTAAATATGTAGCTGATAACAGGCGCTATTATAGAACTTACAGCCTTAATAACTTTAGTCGAGATTCCATCATTGCCGGTACTACTTGTGATTTTAAGAGATAGAATGTATTTGTGGATGTCATAGGGGTTTGTTGGAGTCATGAACATAGATTTGCTTGAGTTAAATATCAATGTTGTAGTCGAATTATTAGCATTAATTGTATTATGTTTCGAAATTGTAGATGATTGCATATCATTATGGGGCTTCACTTGATCTATAAAGTTATTATTGAAAGCTTGTGCTATATTATTTGGGTCTGTGATTGAAGTCCCATCATGCCTTATATATGTTATACTCTTTTGGCGCATTGATTTTGGACTTATTAATTATTTTCCATACCGCTTTACATTTGTTTGTAGATGAGATTTCTGTGTAAGTTTCATTATATTTTTTAAGCGTTTGGAATACTGTTTAAATAAATCTCTATTGACAGAATCGGGATGCTTTCTGTATTTCCAAAGCAGTTCCCTTTTTCTTTTACAGCACCGTTTAATACCTTTGGAAACCCAATTTGATTTATGAAACGTGTTAATCTTAAATCTTTCGATGGGAAAACATAGATCGTGCAGTAGTGTGAAAATATCATGAAATGAGTTGAATGCTTCATCGGGATTGTTGGTGTCGTAAACGTCGCTAAATTTAAACTGAGATAGATAATTATTGAATTTCGTGATATTTTCATCACTAACGTCTTGTCTCGCAATAAAGTAATGAGGCATTGAATAGCTCTTTTTTACAGGGCAATGTAGTAGTTGCGCTGTATGGTCAGAGAGTGCGAGCTCTATAACTTCACCCTTGCATCCATGTACGTTATGTATGAAATTGTCAATACAAGTTCCACTGCTTAGACGAGTAGGTTCAATAAAGTGCGGTTTCATATTGTAACTCCATAATAGTTCTACAAATTGTTTTTTAGTACCATTTTCTTTAAGTAGGTCAATGTTGAAATCTCCTCCTATTATTAAACGCTTATTCTTGTAGCAGAAAAGTTTGAGAATATCGTCTTATCTAGTGAGGAATACATCAAGAAGATTAGCTTTATCTTTTTGTGGAGGTACTCTATATAAACATACAATAATAATATTGTGTTCTGTTAGTTCGATGGCACAACCCTCAATTACGTTAAGAATGCTTAGGTTTTGTACCTCGGATATTGTCTTAAATTTGTGACTTTTTTTCACTAGTAATGCAAGAATCGCCATTTCTATTTCGTCTTGAAAAGTGGGCTGCTAACACAAAGTTTGGTATATTTAAATGGACCTCATCGCTTAGCATCATATTATGTTCCGTTATACAGATTATGTCCACTTGTTTGTTTTCTTCAGATAATTCATATAAGTGAACAGTCAATGGGTCTGATTTGGTAATTAAGCCGTCAATATTTTGATGTATCAATGTAATAGTGTTATACACGAAAAAAAGTATTATTGGTGATAGTTTTGTCAGGTTTCCTATTGTTAGTGTTTTCGGTTATGTCATTATTCTCATGTTTATCACCATTATCATCATTATCATTGTTACTGTTTAAATTGTCAATGCTTGTGTTATTTACAACTAATTCAGAGTCGGTTTGAGTACAGTTATCGACCAGTTTTTTCCCTACTGATTTCCTTGACTTGACCAATTTCTGAGAATTGTTCTTCATTAGAATAGTGTAATTAATTTTAAGTAACTCTCTTAGAAGATTCCTACTCAGATTCTTTGTAAAGTGGTCCCCTCTTGGGAGAAACCGGCTGTAATCCATATCCAGAAAAGACACATTATCATATTGATTGCAGATAAATTTCAGTTCGTAGTTCAGTTTCCGCTCTCGGAGATTCTTATTATATGGTATTTCAGTAACTACGACATTAACATTCCTGTTTGAATGTAACCAAATAATGACTTGGGACTTAAACTCGAATGGGTTTACCTCGTTAACGCCTCCTATTAGAATCAGAAAATCACTTTTGGTCAGTTCTGATATTTCCTTTTTCGCTATATTTGTCAGGTCACTCAGTTTTGCTCCAGCTTTCCAAAAACAGATAACCAAGTACCTCGGTCCTACAAGAATTTGTAGTGCATGTTGAACTCCTCTTGCCTGTTGGTCACCAATAATAAATATCTTTGTTCTTGTCTCCTTCTTGTTTAGTGTTTCATTTTTAGCTTTGCTTTTATCTGTCATGCCGTTTTCTGGATGGGTTTCCTTATTCTTCTTTTGGGTTACTTCGCAGTATATCATGGGTTGTGTCTTCTATGTTGTTTCTTTAATCTGATTATTATCTCCCTGCTCTATTGTTTCATTGTTGGTTTGAATAGTAATAGGTGGATGTGTGGTTGGTGTTTGACTGTTAGTCTCGTCACGAGTGGTCTCGATAGTGGTTTTCTTCGAATCAATAGAAGTCTCTATCACTGTCTTGCTGTTACTTTCTTCTGTGGTCTTGATGGCGTTTGACACTTGATCACATTCTGTGTGATTGGTTTTTTCGCTTTGCTCCGGTATAGCACTCTCATCACCATTTTTATCAGTGTTTTTGATGTCATCTTTAATAAGGAATTGTATTTTTCTATTCGGGTTACTGTGTGAAGGTGATTTCTTGGGTTTTTTCCTTCGTCTTGCAGTAAAGGGAGTCATGACTGTCTCAGAAAACCTAAATGTTTTATATACCTCAATTAGTTTGTTAGATTTTTCTATTTCCTTTCGAAGTCTCTGGTTTTCAGTGAGAAGATTTTCAATTTCCTGGTTAGCTGAATCAAGGTCATTTCTAAGTTTCTCAAGTTGTTCATTTGTATTTGAATTGTGGCTGATGTCGCACGATGTGTTCGGAAGACTTCTATTTAGATCTTCAAATAAGGATGAGCTTGATTCATCACCACATGAATTGCTTCGGTGCCTGTATTGGGTTCTAAGTGTTACATAGTCGTTGTGATCCATGATACTTTGATCCATGAGAATTTATTTTACTTCCAGTTGAATTAATTTGTGGTAGAAATCATGAAATTATATTGAGTACACTACTAGATCCCGTACAAATTCATTTGATATATTTTCCGTGTGGTCTTACGTGAAACGGAACGTGCTCCAGCATATCGCTTAGTTACGTCACTCCACTCGTTGGTCTATTTTGAAACGCGCTTTCACTCCGTGACATTGGTAGCCGTGCGTAATGTTATTTGTTTTGTTGTGCCAAGCAGCTGTTTATTTTGGAATGTGGGTGTATCAAATTAGAAAATTAGCGATTTAGCCGTTTAATTGTACTTTTAAATTGTGTTGATGTTTTTATAGTTATGCTTCTATATGGTGTCCCGATTCCTTTATCCAGATTTTCTTATTTATCAGGCTATGATGTTGAATATTGGATTTGTGTACTCACAGTTTGAGGTTAGTTGAGTGGTTTTATTTAGTTATTTCTCCTTCTTCTGTTGTTTTTAGCACTGTTTCTTATATTTTCGCTAGAGCCCTTTGTTTACGTGTTGTTGACAGCTGTCAAGTCTAATGAATCTATCTCCGATCACTTCAGATGAAGACGCTCTAGGCAAAATGAAAAAAGGCAAAGCATCTGGGGAGGATGGAGTGCATGTTGAGATGCTGCAATGATGCTGCGAATCGCTCTGTAAATGTACTGAACATAATTTTTGGCAACGACACCATACTGGTGGTCAGCGATTACGTCTATCATGGACATCGTTTATGCTTTGACCGCAATGTACAGGTAAAAGAGATCATCAGACGTGTCGGCTTAGAGCGGGCTACTTTTGGGAAGCTTGACGAAGTCTTTTTGTACGAAGATGACAGGGGACCAATCGATCAGTGAGACATCAGACCTAAGGGAGTCCAGATCTATGCCTTTGAAGCTTTGAGTATCTATGAATTAGGTTCTGCTCTTGGGAGACCTAATTTTATAGGAGTGGTAAATGAGATCGTGAAAGGAGAGTTAAGTTGACCGTGAGAGGCCACCTTATTCAAGATGGAGACGAGTATGATGACTAGAAGAGAGGGAGAACAATGCGGTTGGAAATGAGTGGCCTCAAGTGGCAAGATGTGGATAAAGATTGCTGTTAGGAATCATATAACCTGCTTCATTCAGTAATATATAACACAGCACACAGTTATGCTATAAAAACAAATAAACAACTGAACAGCGAACAGTGAAGGCTTAGAAACATAAAATAAATCAGAATGTGAAAAAGGTTTTAAATGTTATAGATGCACGGCCTCGAGGTGAATGCAAAAAGGACTGTGACATGGAACGCAAACGAAATGCACACATCTCTGCCAACACTTTAAAAATAATATAGTAATTTTGTTCAATAAAGCAGGAAATAAATAACGCAATTAAAAAAAATTAAAACCCGACTGCATACACTAAAAAACATCAGACAAGATAAAACAAGCAGATAAGATTTAACGTAATTATTGAGATACGATAAAATGCTTGTGTAAAATTAAATTAAATTTATATGCAGGCGGGACGAAATAAATCTAATGCAGTGGAATCCGCTTGCATTTAATATTAATTTAACACTTTACTTGGTTATAAATTCTGTAATATAAACATTGTTTTTCCTTCTGGGGTAGTTCTAAGAAACGCCAACAAAAATAGGCTCTCTATTTATATTTGAACTTTAATTATTTATAATTAATCGATGTATAATTTAATATAAAATTACTGACCTAGACCCTCCAATAATCATAATTAACTGATCACCTCACTAGTTGTCCTATCATCTATTATAATATCAAACACAAGCACAATGGACCTATACGCTGAGCTGCATAAGAACATGGGCGAAATCACGGAGTCTTCAGTGAGCGGATGGGGAAGTACTAGCAGGCACTGCATGCAGCCAGGCCTTCTCCAAGACCCCAGGACATCACCAAACTGACACGTGAGTTCTCGGGAGCCCATGGGGACGAAATTTCGGCCCCTGCTTGTGCCTGTTGCGCGCTTCGCAACCCACACAGCGCGCAATGAAGTTTGGAGTCTAAAGAAAGGGCTTAACCTATCAAAAACTGATGGTATGGTAATAAAATGTTGCCTGTTGCTGCCTGACGGGTCGCGGCAAAAGCTTGAGTGCTGGGTGAATTTACGGCCACTAACTGATAAGTTCCCCACCAAAGCAAAGAAACCTTCTTCGGGGATCACAGCTGGATCCGTCACGGGCGTAGTGACCAGGCTACAGGCAATCAGACGCAGGGCAAGCAGAAGTAAGGTTAGAATCGTCTGTCCACAAGCCAGTCATTCTCGGCCTTCAATTTTCGTGAAACAGTGTTCATTTAGCTGTGTTAAATATTTAGTAGTAAAACTTTTTCTTTGTGTCCACTACGAGTGTAAAGTTCAATTTTCGGTTTTAACATAACAATACGACATGGTCAGTCACTCACTCACTGTTTTGTGTCATCTTTCTACTTTTACATTTTAAGAGTGGGATCGAAACGCAAACGTCAAACTTCGTAATAGGGTTTTTACGACTACTAATACCAAGCAGCGATATTCAAAAAACGTTATTATGGATTATAAAATCGAGGATAAAGGAGTCTTGGGGGGTTGAGTCGAACGGGGTCAGGTCAGTTACCTTTGGGATACAATACGCGCTCTTTGGTCGAGATTTCATGCAAAACGGTAGCCTTGCAATTAGCCACTGCAAGGTAATGGACACGCGTCCTGTACGAAAGAGACGAGAACAGTGCCGCAGGCGAGGGGTGGGGGGTCTCGGCCATGCTGAAGCAGCAAGAGCGTACGGAGCAACTGGGGAGACAGAATTGTAATCTCCAGCCGTACTTCCTGCAGCACCCGATGTCACGCATGTAGAGCCAACCCGCTGCACCTATACCTTCTGGGTAGCCTCCTGTTGCCAATGTTTGGCATCCCCAACGGTGAGGGATCTGTGGAGAGTGGGGGACTCCTAGGATGAAGATATTCACAATGGAAAATGGATAACAAACGATACTGATGGGTCCACACAAGGTGCTGGGTCAGCGCAAGCTGCACCACACCCACTCACACAAAGATTAAGTGGGTGTGGTGCAACTTGACTGGTCTCCAGACTGGTGGTCCAGGTCTGGTCAAATGGACCCGCTCTCTAAAGTCAACACCGACAAGCGGGGGGTAGATGCGACGAAAGCTGCGTTACCCTCTTTCAAAAGTGAGTTCAGGGCAACGAAGTCGACCGCAGCCTCAAAAATTCCTCCCCAATGAGGACATCCCGGCGGACTGAAAACCCATTCAATCCCTCGTCGGGAGCAAGCCGTACCGATGGTGTCCTGGTTACCGTTCAGGAATTGAGTGACCTCCTGCAGATATCGCCTGGCTCCGACAAAATTTGTGCCGTTGTCCGAACGGATTAATGTCGGGAGGCCCCTTCGTGAGACGAACCGATCCAGACATGCGATAAATGCCTCCGTAGTGAGGTCACTGACCACCTCCAAGTGGACTACCTTCGTGGCCAAGCACACGAAGACGCACAGGTATGCCTTCACTAATCTGGCGTTCCGTAGCTGTGAAGACTTGACCATGAATAGTCCCGCGAAATCCGTTCCGACACCCGCAAAGGGCCGGATTTCGTTAACCCTATCCGAGGGCAAATCGCCCATCTGGGGCTGCATCGTAGCCGCCTTGGCCCGATAACAAGGCAGGCACCGAAATACGACGCTACGCACTAAGCGTCTTCCCGATATAATCCAGAACTCACGCTGGAGAAACGCCATCAAGGCGTGGCATCCAACATGCCCATTCCGAATGTGTCGATCCTGTATCAACAGTTCGACCAACTTCCCTTTCCTAGGGAGTAACAACGGGTGGCGAGCTGCATAAGGCAGGTTGGCATTCCGCAGCCAACCTCCTACCCTCAGCAATCCTTGAGGGTCAATAAACGGGTTGAGCCGAGCCACAGCTCCCTTCAGTTGGACGCGTCCGCGTCTCAGAATATCCAGTTCGGACTTAAAGTGCACCGTCTGCACGTTCCGTACCAATGCGAACAACGCATGGTTCCGTTCCCGTGGTGTCAGGACCTGTGTCCGCACTCGTTGCGCCTCAGAATTGCGACAATTCCGCGCAAATCGGAAGATCCAGGCGGTCACATTGACCAGCTTGTCGAGCGAGCTGTACCGTTCCAGCAGGCTGAACTCCTCTTCCGGCTCTGGTTGCGTCGTACAGACACCGACTGTCAAGGCGCCGTTCGCCGAGGTAACGCGTGGACTCATTGGCCAATTCGATTCGGCTTGAGTCAACCATTTTGGACCCCACCACAAGGGATGTCCAACTAACTCCGGAGCGTGACAACCACGAGACGCACAGTCTGCTGGGTTCATTTCCCCTGGAACATGTTTCCAGATTAAGGGAACCTCCGAATTCAAAATCTGCGAAACCCGATTCGCCACAAAAATCTCCAGCTTGTGAACTGAAGCCTTCAGCCAGCATAACACGATCTGGCTGTCCGTCCAAGCGTAGACCGTATCTTCTAACGCTATTGACCCACGAAGAACCGTCATCGTGTGGTTGAGCAGACGAGTCAGGAGAGCCGCTCCCGAAAGCTCTAATTTGGGAATGGTCAGGAGAGTGCGCAACGGCGCAACCTTGCTCTTGGCCATGACCAACCGCACATCAACCTCCCCCGAGGAGTCGACCGTACGCAGATACACCGCAGCTCCGTAGCCCTTCTCCGAGGCATCGCAAAACCCATGCAGGGTGGCGGTGTATCGTTTGGTGGGGACCAACCATCGTTTGGTGGGGACCAACCCCTGGGCCCCCGAGTCCAATAGTGCTCGTGCCATTCATGATTTGCCGTCCAAACTCCACGCTATCACAGAGGCGGTGGGGAGCATGACCGTCTGTGGAGTGGCGGCACCCTGTAAGTGGGTAGCGTGTCCCTAGCGGGAACCTCCGCGGGATCCGAACCCGCTGAGACCTCCGTCGGCCTCGGAGTAACTCGGCTGCTGATATGCAACCGGCATATCAGACCGTATGTGCATCAAGGGGTCCCAACCCGTATAATAGGCCCCTCGCTGTTCCGGTATCCATACCGGAGGTGTACGGTGTGCCCGGTGCGCACCGTGGATGAATAAGGGAGAGCGGATCCAACCTGGGGCGCTCTAGGAATGGGGGCGACATCCGACTGTTCGCCTCCCAGAGCGAAGGGCAGGGTGGCGCAGAAGGTGGTGGACTCCCAGCCTTCGCGCTACTCATAGGTGCCATCTGACACCCGCCCGTAACACGCGGTGAGCCAGCGGCCCGAAGTCCTCGCTGACCGTGGACAGCGGCGACCGAACCCCGGCTATCCCGCATGTTACCCCCCGCGCTGCCCCTTTCCCCTCGGGGGGGGGGGGGGGGGGGTCCCGTCCGCGGGTACCCCAGTCACCCCGTTGGTGACTCCCGCTGCCCGGAGGGGGACTGGGTCCAGCCCTGGTTGGGCCCTGTGGCCGACCAACCTGAGTCCGGCCCTGGTGAACATCCGAAGGGCCTGACCGATTCAGGCACAACACTATGTGGTGCTTGCCACCACAGCACTCACACGGGAACGCGCGCGAGCACTCGCTCAGCGTGTGCGGCCCCAAACAACCGAAACACAATCGATGACGGAAGACTATCTTCCTGCGGGCAGCTACCCCGAGCGCCTTAAATTTGGTGCAACTGGTCACGTCATGACCGGCACTGTCGCAGTGTACACAGCCGTCACCCGATGGCGCGGCATTCAAAACGCCAAATTGTTTCGACCTCCCACCCCCCCGTGGGGGCGGGGGGCGCGGCCCCTCCTGCATCCGCGCGGGTTGGCGCTGCACACTGGCCTCCATGTCCAGTGTGTCACATCGCCTACATTCTCCCTCCAAAAAATCTGTCGATTGGACAAGTGTGGGCAGTTCCGTGCTACTGCCCCCATGCAGCTGTTCAAACCGACTTTGAACAGCTGCAGGCAACCGTGACAAAACCTATATAAAATATTGTATGACCATTGGTCTACCGGAAGACCAAGGTTCTGAAGAGCCTTAGTGGCCATCAGCACAGGGTTGAGCACCTGTACTCGGATGTCAACATCCCGTGTTACTCTAGGGATGTTAAACAGCTTCCCCAGCTGCGCATCAACCAACCGCCGTTTGTGTTTGTAGCGGTCCAACAATATGGACCTTGCTTTCTCGTAATTACCCGCCGTGACCGTTAGGTGACCGACCAACTCCTTCGGTTCACCCCGCAGAGCCATCAATAGTTGGGCCAACTTGTAGGCGTTGTCCAGGTCGTCCCGACCGTGGACCAAACTATCAAATAAATTGATGAAGGCTGGCCACTCATCAATTGCCCCACTGAAGGCCGGAATCTCCAGGTGTGGCAGCCGTCCAACAACACCCTTTGGGGGTGGGTCTCCGTTACCATCCCCACGGTCATTCCTTCGCGGCCGCTTAATCTTCTCCGCACGACACTCGATGTCACCCAAGCATTCCATCGCTTGGTCAGCTGTTTCACTGTAGCCACCGAAGCTTCATCAGTAAGCCCGAGAGCTTCAGCCTCCGCAGCCAGCCGACACACCTTCCCGACGCGTGTCATTGCGTCCTCCACACGCTTGAGCAGGACATCATCCATGTCCGGTCGCTCCACGTACTGATAAGTATGGGCGAGCCATCTCATTTCCTCCCGGACACCATTCCGCAGTACCGTCAAGGGTGAAGGTGCCATATTGACTGATTTAATAGATTCTGGTCCTATACTTCACTACCGAACTAAGTATGGCCAGGGACCAGCACTTGCCCGTCAGCGCTGGGCACAGAAATTAAAACTAAGTTGTCAAAACTGAAGCGACTACAAACACAATTAAGTCCTAAAAATATTTAATATGGTCGCCCTGTGGATAACACCTTATAACTATATACTCTAAATCAATTAGAGAATGCCACCATAAAGCACAATAAAAAATAACACACAAAAATGTATTATAAAAAAGCTATTTTTAATATAATGTAGGTAGCCGTGAACCTTCTAGAAGTGGCCTTTCCGATATGACCTGCACTTCTACTGAGGTCAGCAAAATCAGCTTAATACCCCTTAAATAGCCTGACCCTGCTCTGTAAACCGAAATAACACTGCAATACTATAGAACCCGACGTTCGATTACAAGTAATACAATATAGTTACTTCGCGGAATGACTGTTCCATCCACACACAACAGTAGTTTCCGACTACAAATTTATAATTATCGTTAACTAAATCGTTAATTATACGTTCACTAACCGAAAATGAACCTAAATTGTATACCGACCACAAAAGACTCACTCACAAAAAAGATTGCCGACCAATCTGAGGTACCCTCTCCCTGGTATAATGTGGCAAAAAAAAGCAACCCTACAACCGTCCGTGAATCGATTTCCTACTAGGAAACCACGCCTCTGCTACCAAAATGTTAAATCCACGCCTCAACCGAAAGGGTGGAAGTCTGTGAAGGGTTGTTTTACAATGGAATGTCACAAAGTAGTACTGACCTTGACGCCGTCGACTGGTATTCGAAAGTTCAGATTCGAGGCAGGAGTACGGGATGAGGAACACAAGGGTGGGGGGTGTTGGGAGTCGAATCTTACTCGTGTCGTAGCCCGCTGCTGGTGCCATCTTAATGCTGCCGACTACACGGGTCGCTATCCGAGCGCGACGAATTGATCACCGAATCACTTCAAATTTTCACAGCACGAAGCACTCACTACGATGACGTGAAATCAACTTATTTCTTGACGATTATTACGAGATTATTATAAATAACATTCAGCCAAGGCCCCGATGCCTGACGCCGACAATTTTACCACGTGCCAAGTGACATTTTTTTTTCTATACAAGTCAGCTAGCTAGTGATGTCCCGATCACTCGCGGTCGATCCGCGCAAAAAAAACCGAGGTGCGTTCCGAAGCATAAATATTGAACAGAAACAGAGTGACCTCGTAGGATGCGCTGGGACATCCTTCTGCCGGGGGTCTGGGAGGACATGCGACCTGTCGGACGCACGCTCCAGTACCAGAAACCATGCGCAGAGGTGAACAGATAGTTTCTGCTTAAGGCAGACCGGTAGCAGATGTAGATATTCATCTTTGACAGCAGCAGCCAGACACTGCTAAGGTAATCACAGGTGAAGACAACCCTGGGCCCTCAACCCCAACGCAGCAGGCTGACCCGATTACTGACAAACTTGGAGAGGACGGTAAATCTGTCCAGGATTTGTCGGAGGATGGGATAGAATGTGCGAAGGGGATGGGTAACCTGGCGTTCGGGACGGATGAAGAGGTGCTGTTATCAGACAACGATGGCGCCCCCTTCCCCACCGTATAAAATCTTACAAGCAAACCTCCTCCGCAGCGAAACTGGAACGGCTTAGGCGAAGAAGTTGTTGGAGGTTAACCACACAGCCTTGGCACTGATCCAGGAGCAGTGGATCAATAAAGGCAATATATGCGGTTTCTGAAATCTTATAAGTCTATAGTTTGCGGCTACGAACTCAAATAGTCCTCGGGCCTGTATCTAGTCAGAGATGGTTGTCACCTCCGTCTACGTGCCAGAAGAGGATGCTCTGCCCCCGCATGACATGACGAGGCTGGTGACATACGGCAAAGATTTCGGGCTGCAGCTGATTATAGCCACGGTACGCACGGTGCGACTCGAACGCACACCACACTCTCCGGGGGATGAAAAATAATAATGACTGTTTACCTGAGTCATTGTTATTTCTCGTTGAATAGGTTCAGAACCAAAATTTAACACCACACGAAGCAGAACAATCAGTGATGTAACACTTAGAACTGAAAAAGCGTCCAGAGCCATCTCAAACTGGCACGTGTCTGCAGAAGCATCGTGCACAGATCACTGATGGATTCGATATACGATAAACGTAGTAGAGGCAACCTCAAAGCGGAATCCGCGCAGAACCAACCAAGTGCAATATTCCAAACGCTTTCATCAACTCCTGAAACAGCAGGGAGTGCTGGTAAGAGTATCGGGCGCCGAGGCTATAGAACACCAGATAAGCAACCTATTTAAGGCCATTACAGCCAACTACCACCATGCATGCCCCCTAGCAACTCCAATGGCAAGGGTCAACGCCGGTGCTGACTGGTGGGGACCTGAGCTGGGGAGGCTTAGAAGTAAGGTAAGGCACCTACTAAACAGGGCAATGAACACAGCTGCAGCTAAGTCCCAGTATGAAAAGAGCCTATAGTACAGAAGAACTAACTCGTGGCGAAAGTTCTGCAGCAATATCAAGAGCTGCGTGCAGGCGATCAGGGTAAAAGAGGTTTTTTGCCAATAATCCTATCAAACATTTGGATCCCTACGCAAAGCCGATAACAGACTCACCAACATTCCAGAAGAAGCAGAATGTACCTTGGTATAACACACACTTCCCTGACTGTCAACTATTAAAGACGGTCAACTGCAAAATTGAAGAAGAATCAACAGTAAGTCTATATGCCTAGGAATATTCATCGATATTAAAGGAGCCTTTGACAAGACTTAATTCACCAGCATATTAGCGGCACTGGTAAAAAACGGAGCAAAAGCAGTTATGGTGGAGTGGATAGGTAATATTTTGAGTAAGAGAGTCATTAAACTCACTTCAGCCGAATCCCAACACGCATTGGTAGCGAAGGGTTGCCCCCAGGGAGCTCTCCTCTTGCTGCTGCTTTGGAACCTAGTGGCGAATGACCTCATCACCAGACTGAACGCACAATAATATTACACGGAAGGATATGCCGACCATATAGTGATACTAACAAGTAGAATCGTCACAAGCACGGTTAATTTCTAATTTGAAATATCCCAATTTAAGTTTAATTTTATAGCAGACATTTAGAATTAATTGACTGTGTTTAAATTGTGTTATCTTATTTGTAATTTGAATTATTGTTATTTGAATTTAATATTTAGTTGACAGACTGATTGAAGGGAAATTAATTATTTTTAATTTAATTTCTTATTATATATTTTGTTGTTCGGTGTATGTAGAACGTATTAGAATTGTTTCTGTAATGTTGTACTTACTAAATTTGACAGATTCACGAGTGTCACTAAGCCCTGTCAGAGGTCTGTAACCACACTACTGTTACTCTGCAGTGGATAAAGGGACACAGTGGCTCGTGTGGCAACGACGCAGCCGACGCACTGGCAAGGTTGGGATAAGAACAGACATTGGAGGGACCAGAACCCATAATACTACTGCTAGTCAGCTGGAGGCCTTTAAGTAAAACCCTACGACAGCACACAAACGACAACTTAATTGGCCAACCTTGAATACCTGCAAGCAAGTCAGACAGGCCCTCCTGATCCAGAGCTCTAAAAAACAACCCATTTTTTAAAGATTTTTAAAATGTTATCTGTGGGATGTTCTTCGCCCTTCTGCTCCCACAGAGATCCAATATAGAGAAAAGGCAACAAATCACGTAGGTATTCCATGATTATCATTTTATATTTTAGAAAACAAAGAAATTTTGGTTTGATTTGCCGTAGCGGAGACAACATGGGTAAATTATGTAGATAATGCCTGGGCATTAATACGATACCTACATATTTGAATTCCATGATAACATTAGTTTTGTTCTCTAAATGTCTGTTGGATGTCTAGTTAAGGCTGTGGCAATTTTAATTATTTGAGAAAATTATGGAGGAAGCCCTCATTAAACCATGTAATAACAGAAAAAAGTTAATTATTTGTGGCGATCTTAATATAGATTTGCTTGTAGATACAACAATGAAACAACGATTAATAACTCTGTTCAAATCATTTATTTTTGTCATGTATTTCTAGATTTATCTCAAGTCAGTTATGTACGTGATCCTGGAGTTATTTACAAAATGAAAACTAATGACTCATTCACACAGAATCAGAAGCAGAGTCAGAATCAAATGTCTTAATTACTGTAGATATTTACATATAGTTAGCTATTTACATATAGTTAGCACAAAGAGGTTCTACCTAGTCATGGCCGCAGGAACGGCCGCCCCGGTTGGATCTATACTCTTGCCATCGCCGCACGCCGCCGCATCGACGGCGGACGGCCGGACGGCCGTTGCGTTGTGCGGTGGCCAATGTACTGTATGAAATATCTTTTACTCAGTGTCCGGTTGCATTTTTTGGGAAATATTAATCTGCACATCAAAAATACTGATTTGCTCAGCAAATATCAGGGGAAAATGCTGCGATAGCTTAGGTGAAGGGTAAAGGGGGTAGCGAAGCGAAGCCCCATTTATTCTTCGTGTTAGGTTGACCATGTAGAAACAACAAAAAATACTTAAAACATAAAAAGTGTGTCGTGTAGCGACAAGAACCTAAACAGAACCTAACAAGAAACAACAACCAGGATAAAATTTAGAAATGACAGTTTATTATGGGTATTTACAGTGACTGTTTAGAAAAATGATAGGAAGATGAGGGTGGATGAAGTGAGACAGGTTTTATAAAAAATACAGGTGTCAGATAAAAAAAAGGAAGCGGAGGACACGGAGAGTAGGAGCAGAAGGAGCAGCAGACGGTCTGGCGAACCGGTCAGTGGAAGCACTGGTGGGCGACGTAGCACTTGCAGATGGAGAGCGTGGCCGGCGGCCAATCAGTCATCAGACCCCGACGGGCAGCAGGAGTAGGGGCCCTGGTAGTGAAGCGCCGGCCAGGGTAGAGGCCCGCAACGTGTCGGCCTGAAGTCACCGACGGGCAGGTGTAGCAGAGAACGGGCAGGTGTAGCAAAGAACGGGCAGGTGAAGTGGAGACCCAACGAAGCGCCGGCCAGGGTAGAGGCTCGCCAAGTCAGGAGGCGTAGTAGTAGAGGCTCGCAGGATCCCGGGGCAGTGCGACCCCGGGATAAGGCCTTTAGGTGATGCTTCTTGCTTGAGAGCTGAAGTGAGACTCCAGAATTTCAGAAATGTTCCGCTCTTATACCCTTTTTGGAGAGTTCTAAAAATTATTTAAATTAAAAGCAATTTTTGTGTGTGGCCAAGAGAGAAAAAGTATTTTTGTAAAAGTATTGAAACAAACATATCAGACCGCTAACGAGTTTGAATGGACATTGCCATGACAACCAGATAAACAACAACATATTAAATGTCAGATTTTGGTTTCAGGCTCGTAATAGAAAAATCAACAAGTTCACATAGCCAAAATTACATAACAGCGAAAGATAAAAGGGTAGCGCACCAGCGCGCCCGAAGCCCGAGATTGCAGAGTTTCGGAGAAAGCCAAATACAAGGTCACCAAAGGTAAACCCCTTCGCTATCGATTTAGAAGTGCTGATAGTGTGAAAATACGAAGCGAAAATGATTTGTTAATGTGTTCTTATGGTTTAAAACGTTGCAGGGTCCTATGAAAATAAAGGTGATACCAAATATCAAGCTGTACAGCTCAGCAAGTATCCAGCTGAACAGACCGGAAAATAGCACGTAAGTAGCATAACACTACAAGTGTTTTTGTTGATCCTTTTTTGCTGTGCAAATCAGTATTTTTGATGTGCGATTAAATACTAACCGTATTTTTTTTGTTGGTTGTACCTGTATAGTTAAACAATGCTTAGATTTTCATAAACTCGCATTACCAATCTTGTAGATTAATGTTAAACAAACAAATGTCATTCGCCAGCACAATAAATATTATAAGCATGTCAAAGGTCTGAATGGCCAATGTCATTTCTTTGTTTACCTATCATCTATAATATTGGTAAGGCAAGTTTAGAATACCTACCTTTACCCTGCTTGAGTCAGAGTCAGAGTCATTTTTTATTGAATATAAATAAATAAATTATCTTATTCAACGTCAAAATTATACTTACTTATAACTACAAGTCAATTTTTTTTATATAAAAAAAAAGACTACACCGTTTCGGAAGGTGGGCCTCGGGGTTAAGAAGAAACGGCAAGAAACTCCCCCATACTTTTTTTTTTTTTTGATCCTTTTGACATTTCCTATTGCGTACTTTATAGCACTGGCAATGTCAAATTTAAAGGATAATATCATTTACGCGTTATTTCACAAAACAGCGATTAGATCCGAAACAAGGAACCGTCATAAGATACCTTGCAGACCGGAACGGCTGCTAGATCGGCCGCCGCAGAACGGAACAGCCACTTAAGAGTGATCAAGCAAGACCCATCCAGCGGCCATTCCAGCGGCCATTTCTTATAGAACCTCTGTTTGTTTGAGTTGGAAGCCATGTCAGTCACAATAACTTGTTTTTTCTCAGAGGGATTGGCAGCGACACATTATATATCCATATATAACCTAGCTTCATGAAATTTTTGACAATAGTAGTCACTGATTTAAGTTTAGATTAGGGCCTTTTTTTGCACTGTATTGGATTTAATTGGCCAGCCTACATTAATATTAAATTTAATTTAAACACTTTTTCTACTATTATATTTTTTCCGAAGCTCAATAATTACTTAAATCTTATTCTGCTTGTTATGTGCTTTTTAGTTTACCGCAGTCGGTCGGGGTTTCTGCTTTTGAAATCATCAAAAATACTGATTTGCACAGCAAATATCAGGGCAAAATGCTGCGGTAGCTTAGGTGAAGGGTAAATGGAGTGAGCGAAGCGAACCTCCTTCGTGTTAGGTTGAACATGTTAGAAAGTCAAAAAATACTTAAAACATAAAATTAAGTACACATAAAATATTTAAAACATAAAAAGTGTTTTTGTTGATCCTTTATTGCTGGCAAATCAGTATTTTTGATGTGCTTTTAAATAGTAGCCTAATTAATAGTCGTGCAGGATTAGTCAATATTTCCGTACTCGTCTTTGAATCCCCTTTGTTATAATACCTAACTTGAGGGTGTTGAAAAAAACTGTTTTAGCCCGCACATTAAACCGAATAAATACCGCGTTTAAACAAAATTTTATAACCATGGTTGAATTAGAAATTTGATTGAACGAAGAAATATTTTAAGGCAAACACTGCGGGAGCTTAGGTTAAGATTAAGGGGGCGAGTGCAGCGAAGCCTCCGAATAGTTTTCGTGTTAGGTCATAAACACCACGTATAGTACTGAATACAAATGCTTTTAAAAAATATTTTTTTTCGTGATATTCAACCCTTTCTGATAATTTCATGAAATAATTGACTTTATCATGAAATGGTTGTTTATTTCATGATATAGTCAAGCCATGGTTGGCTATTTCATTAAATAATCAAATTCTGCGATATAGCTACGACATATATGTACAATACCCATTGATACTCGCGCCATCAAGACACATCTAATGACGCATAATTTATCAAAATTGAGCCGTTGTGTAGTTACGGGGGACACAGAAACAAACATACATACACGTCAACCACATAACTCTCCTCATTTCCTCTTGGATGCAATTGGGTAAAAATACAAAACAGACACCCTTCCCAACCTCGTTGTTATTTTATTGTAGCACAATTAATAATGTCTTCTACGATAAAGAAATTGCATCTAGTCAAGAATATTCGTCGAGCTTGTCGATATAAAATGTAGGGTTGGGGCCCGGAAGTCTTACCTTCGTCGCACGTGGGCCCGGTACGACTGTATCCGGTGCAGTTCAATTTCCGGAAGGTGGCTTTTTCCTTAGTTTTATTTGCTCCTTGCTCCCGAGTTTTTTTAAATCAACCCGTTTTGTTATCTTCGCCCGTTATCGAGGGTTCAGCGAGCGTTGTTGTAGGTCTCCTTGAAAGCAGTAGTAAACATCCATTGTACTGTTTTTATTAGAATTTTACAATATTGCCGAACTTTTACAATTTTTCTTTTACAATATTGTCGACCAGTGCGACACTGTTTCTGATGAGATGTTATTTAAGATTTATGGTATATCTAGTGTACTGATTATGGAAAAACTACCAGTTTCTTTCTAGTGACTTTTTTATTTTTATTTTATCACAATTAAATTTGTCTCAAAAATTGAGCATTTTTTAGAGTTTTTAAGTTTGAGGTTTCATTCAACATTCAATATAAATATATAGCTTTACGTTTCTCAAAACGTATGGCTATATACACAGTCAGGTCATAAGTTCTGTCACACAATAAAAACTTTTGAATTTAGAACGCTGGCCACAAAAAAGTTTATTGAATTCGAATTTCGAATTTTTCATGAAAATAAAAATGTGTACTTTTTAGAATTTTCCTCATTTTTAAATATGGAGTGGACACTTAAAGAAGACCGTGTCGCAGTAATTGCGTTGCATCGTTGCGGTTACGCGCCAATTCAGATTTTCGACTTATTGAAAAATTTGAATATAACCAAAAGATTCGTTTATCGTACCATAAAACGATACAATGAAGACTCTAGTGTAGATGACAGGTCAAGAAGTGGTCGCCCTCGCTCTGCTAGGACTCCAGCAGTGATAAAAGCTGTGAAGGCGCGAATTCAAAGAAATCCCATACGTAAGCAGAAACTGTTGGCCCTTCAGATGGGGTTAAGCAGGACCACGGTGAAAAGGGTGTTAAATGAAGACTTAGGGCTTAGGGCATATCGAAGAAAAACAGGACATCGTTTGGACGCTCGTTTAATGGACCTGAGACTGAAGAGATGCTGCGCTTTGTTGAAGCGGTACGCGGGAAAAAAGCATCGGGAAATTCTTTTTTCGGATGAAAAAATTTTCACCGTGGAAGAGAGCTACAACAAACAAAATGATAAGGTGTACGCACACAGCAGTGAAGAAGCGGGCAACCGTATTCCGCGTGTCCAACGAGGTCATTTTCCATCCTCGCTCATGGTTTGGTTGGGAGTCTCTTATTGGGGCTTAACTGAGGTACATTTTTGTGAGAAAGGCGTAAAAACGAATGCAGTTGTGTATCAAAATACAGTCCTCAAGAACCTTGTGGAACCTGTTTCTCATACCATGTTTAATAACAGGCACTGGGTATTCCAACAAGATTCTGCGCCAGCTCATAGAGCGAAAAGCACACAAGACTGGCTGGCGGCGCGTGAAATCGACTTCATCCGGCACGAAGACTGGCCCTCCTCCAGTCCAGATTTGAGTCCGTTAGATTACAAGATATGGCAACACTTGGAGGAAAAGGCCTGCTCAAAGCCTCATCCTGATTTGGAGTCACTCAAGGCATCCTTGATTGAGGCAGCCGCCGATATTGACATGGACCTCGTTCGTGCTGCGATAGACAACTGGCCGCGCAGAATAAAGGCCTGTTTTCAAAATTGCGGGGGTCATTTTGAATAAACTTTATTACCATAAGAATCTATGTTTTATTAAGTTCATTTTGCTATATAAATGTTTACATAAATAATAAACATGTCTAAATTATTTCATATTGCACATGTGACAGAACTTATGACCTGACTATGTATTTATATTGAATGTTGGGTTCAAATCGAATCAAATCACTTCTACTCAACACTTCACTCTTCAAAACAACAATATTTTTTTTAATCCTTGATGTTGTCCCAAAAGTTAAAATAAATCAAGTGCTCGCGTCTTAAGTGATTCAAGATCAATAATTTATAATTTAATAATATTTAATGTATTCTCAAAATTCGCGGATTCAGTCGGTCAGGGAGCATGACCTCTATCCCTTACATCAAAGTGTCACAATGGCATTCTGGACGTCATTTCCTGGGTGTTTTGAAACACGTTTGTTTTACGTTACTTTACCTTCGTATTATTGCACACGAGCTGAAGCCCGCTCAATATGTGGGGACCCGGACATAGCAGGGAGGTCTGTCCTGGGTATGGACAATTCCATTTTTCCCCGTCCAACAAAAAAATGTGAAATCAATACCAAAGAGTTCTATAAACTCTTGATCTAGCCAAGTTATTCTGTCTTTTATATTCTACCATTATTAAGTCTCTATTTTTATCTATCTATATCTATGAGCGGTACCAAAAGCTTGGAAATTTAATATAGAAAACAATATGGCAACATTTTCGGACCAATGCGTGGTTTTATAAATAAAATATTTGGTTTTTCTAACAAAAGACCCAGTAGTCCAGTAGACCATTTTTCAAATGAAATCGCCAAGCTACAATGAAAGGAAGATCAAAACTGTCGTAATTCCTATAAAGGTTGTAATAAACAGGGACATTGCAGGGGCACATTCTGAAGCTAACTTTAGTCCATAGGATCTTCCTAATTTACCACTTTACCACTCGCAACCCAACATTACGGCTCTGCAAATCCCTCCAATCTCCCGGCCATACATCTTACCACTGGCTTTACCACTCTAAATTCATCCTACATACACTTCACAACTTCCAAGTCTAGCAGCCGACCTACCGTAGGATGTACTATATGGTTCCTGGCTAAAACCTGCTCCAACTGCCTGCTGACCCACTGAACACCTAAAGTCTCAGGGAAGTGATTGTGTGGTGAAAATCTGCCAAATCAACACCGAAGAGTTCTGTCAACCCTTGACCTAGCTGCGGTATTCTGGATATTATATACAATCATTATTAAATCTCTTTATGTAACTATCTATACTTATTTCTATCTATCTACCGTTAAGGCCCAATTTATTGTAGAAAAAAATGGCAAAATTTGCAGACTATTGTGTGTTTTATAAATAATATGTATGGTTTATCTAACAAAACAATTACCGTCCGCTAATTTGTCACATAAATAGGCATATTTACATGAAATTCCCAAGCGTAATTGGAGAACAATACCACAGAGGAATAAATAGGAACAGAGAGAAAGGTTCTAAGGAGCCTGCTTAATTCATACCTATATTAGTAGGGTTGGCAAAAGAAAAAAAAGAAAATTAACTAACTGTTACTTTATTATTTCACATAAAACAATTAAGCTTGTGAATACAAACTGTTTTAACGAAAGTAAACAATTTGGAAACCAAACAGCAAAATATCTGTAGGGTAATAAATAATACTAATAACAATTACCTTACTAAATAACACGGTTGGTGCTACCTACTTTTAAATTTTAATCTACCTAATTTTAAATAGGTATAACTAATCTGGTATTCATTTACTTACCTAGTATACTCCTTGGTATAGATAAAATATGAAATGTCTTTTCTGTTTCTATTATTATTAATAGAAACAGTACAGTACACCATTTTGAAAGTCCAAAACGTATACTTAAACACTTTGATAACTATTTACAGTTTATTCCACAAAAAACAATCCGATAAGGTAGGTGACAACAAATAGGATGGTTAGTGAAGGCCCCCTCCTTTTGGGCACTGGCTGAACGAGCGAAAACCAGTTTTATCCAGTGGCAGCGCGTACAGACCTATCAACTTAAGCTGATACTTGCATTTGTGTGAGTGTACGTGTGTACGCACCGCTTCCCTGCCGCCCGCTCACATACTTCACTTCACCTCCGGTACTGGTAGCAGATAGACGTGTAATTTTATGTGATTGATTGTGTTTGAAATATTAGTGAAATGGCTCCTACTGCTCCTGGCTTCTGCTAATGGCTCCTACAATCGACGATATAACGGAACGATTAATTATTAACACAGGCTCTGACTCTGATGAATCATCAGACGAGAGTGAAGATGAAGATGCAATGAGCGGAGTAGAAGAGTTATAAGATTCAGTCATTATGAGGTCGAGAATTGGACAGTTGGTAACATTGTGATTTATGGACTTCGTTTAAATAAAACATTGATTTTATTTGTATGTGTTTTACTAACTGTACTTTTGGCGATCACTCACACAAATGCAAGTATCAGCTTAAGTTGATAGGTCTGTACGCGACACAGCGGCCAGTGCTCACTCACACATGCGCAGTATGCTTGTAGAAGGTTACCTACGAAGGCGTGGTTCTATGAACCTTTGTCTCTGGTCCTTTCTTCCTCTGTGACAATACTGTCGTAGTACTTCCATATAGAAGGCGCCAAAAGTTTGTAACAAACAAAGAGTAAAAAAGCAAAGAGTTTGATTCATCAGAGGTTACAAATTTATTAAGTAAAGCAAGTTTAAGCAAAGAGTTTCGAACCAAAGAAATGTATCCTTACTATGTTTCTGTTGATAATGCTTGACATGTTACAAACACAGTGTCTTCTACCAAAAATGTTTGCGTTATCTTCCACATTACTTATTCATGTATCTTATTGTTACAAGGAAAAAGACCATTCATATTCTTTTCTCTTTCCTGTTTAGAAATGGACAAGAATTAAAATTTACCCCTGTCCTTTGTTAATCGTGGACGTGGACGGAAAACTATAAAAGCGTCTGTTCACATTTCTAGTAAATATAGCATTACTTAGATGAGCAAAGTCTTCTAGTTTGCTTTTACTTGTTGAGTCACTTAGGGATAGGAATGCTTTAGTCTTCGGTACTTGTTCTGAGATCAGAGATATACGCCACTTATATATTTGCCACCCCCGATGGGATGAAGCACTTGCTTGATACATCCATCTTGTTCGGTCTATGGAAACTCAGATAAGTCCATATGAAAATAGGATAGTTAGACTAGGCACATATCTATATACCTATGAATACTTATGAAAGTAAATCGCTGTACGTTAGTCTTACTAAATCTCTAAAACAGCCCGAACAGTTAGAATAATTCCTATTCACATTTATTCTCGTCAGTACAGAGGAGGTTTAGGTAAATATAAAATAAGGAAAAACGCTTAGAATCAGCCAAACAATCGAATAATCTTTGTATGGATAGTGAAGAAGTCTCAGCTTCCTGTCGCTTTAGGGCGTAGGTAGTCATAGAAAATTCAAACTCTTTGCCATTGATAATTAGGTAATATATTTAACCTCTTTGTAGGTAGTGAACTTTATGTTATACAGCTGTGCAATACGTATAGTTACTTTGCAAAGGATAGATGGCATTCGTAGCGGATCTTTTCACTTAATACCTACAAATAAATTACTAACGATTTTTATTAAACGACCAACTATTTTATTACAAGTTTTCTCGCCAACGTGACACCTTAGTGTATGTTTCGTAACAATATCGTAGAATTGATAAAGCCAACCATGGTTGAATTAGAACTTTTATTGAACCAAGAAATATATTGGGGCAAAGCACTGCGGTAGCCTAGTCGAATAGTCTTCGTGTTAGGTGAACATGTATAACACAAAAAACACTACGTACTACTGAATACAAGTGCTTTTAAAGACATGTTTTTGTGAAATTCAACCCTTTCTGATCATTTCATTAAGTAATTGACTATATCATGAAATGGGTAGTCAATACATGGTTGGCTATTTAATGAAAAAAATCAAATTCTACGATATTGCTACGACATATATTATATGTACCATAAATGATTTATTTAAAATAAAGTTTTAGGTGGTACGAAAGTAAATTAATAAAGATCATCAAATTAACGAAACTCATTACTTAAACTTTACTCACTTACACTTAGGGCTCGTCTATGGAGACGTGGGGTGTTGTATGTGACGTCAAGGGGCGCGTGGCGCGATCAAATCAAACATGTGTTAATGTTTGTGAGCCTTTATGTATAAGCGTTATCACAAGCGTTTTGTTAGATATCTGGCGGGCACAACGGCGGGCACAGCCACACCTCAGGTGCCTCGTGACCTTGAACGAGACCATACTAGTGTTATCACAAAATCGATACATTATAAAATAAGCCTTACTATCGACAGGCCTATCGACAGTTTCGATACTTTCGATAGGTCGATCTATTGCTGCTCATGAATAATATGCTATCAATACCATCGATATTAACGAAACTCTGAGAAAAAATACCATCGATAGTATAAATAGTATCGATAGTATAAGTGTTTTGAACTATCGGTTGTTTTGATACATGCAATATGTTGGGTATGGCGGTTAACATACATCAGAATATGTTTAAAGTGTGACGACGACGCGGGCTTCGCCACAGGCTGCACCGCACCGACGCGATGCACGCGTCTCCATAAACGCATATAAATCGTGACGAAGCGCAGCGCAACGTCCTGCTCGGAGCTAAACGAGCCCTATCTGATTTCTAATATTTTGACGTACATACACTTTTATCTATGACATACATCACGGCTACCTGTCAGTCAGGATAACAGAAACGTTTACTTTATTTTGTCCTGTATTCATATTTTTGTTGAAATGCCTTGGGGCTGGGAGTGCAGGGCCAAGCTCATCAAACAGCTGCCAACGAAGCCGACCCAGCGACGGGGACAACGGGAGAGCAAGGCACCTGGACCTTCGAACTACGATCCTCCAGAACTATTTTGTAAGTAAGGACGCTGTGCCTGGGAGCAATGGCATTACGAGATGATCATGGAACAGTGATAACAACCTAAGTAGCGGTGTGTATTTTTAATACACAAAAAAGGTGTTACAAGCTTCTACTGCTGTTTCCATCTAGACTAGACTAAACACAAAAGATACATAAAATCAATGGAATCTCGAAATGATGTAAGGATTTTTTTTCATATCCTGTGCTGGTTTGCTGGATTGGATCTCTTTTGGGGATAAGCTCGAGTAGGCTATAGATATCGTTCACACGATTTTTATTATTATGTAAATGGAGAGGGGTTTGGAGCTCCCATGTCCCCCTAGTATAGTTATTTTTGCGAGGAAATGTACAGTTTTTGAGAAAATAAAATATGTGAATTGAGTTTCATTTCGCGTAAGTCTTTGAATTTTAATTTAAATAAAACTGAGTCTCCGGCAATAAAAATATGCTAAAATTCCATAAATCCGAATAGGAAGCTCTCCCCAGCCCTCTACAGACGGGTTGCATCATGCCACTTTCATAACAAAAATTATGTCAACGTAACCTCAAATCTTCAAATTTGAGGTTAAGTTGACATAATCTTCAGTTTTATTTAAAATAAAATTCCAAGACTTACGCGAAATGAAACTTAATTTTGCCATGTAAAAAAAAATAAACACTATAAAGACTGATTTCAAGTAGCATTTATATTTCTTGACTCAAATTTTGCTAGAGTAGGTTATTGTGGCTAAATTTGAATTGGGTTATAGGTTAGGAGAAGTAAAACCGGAACGTAGCGAAGCGGAGTGGAGCAAAGCGTATGTAAATAAAAATGATAATAATAGTTTTTTTGTGTGGATGCGCTGCAGGTGCCGCCGCAGCAACTTAAAAAGGGGGCCTGCGGAGGGTGGTAGTTCCATGGATATCGCCCCCCTCCCCTCTACGGGTTACTTAATGTCACTTTCGTAGCGAAAATTATGTAAATGTTACCTCAAATTTAAATACTATAGTAGTTTATGTGACTGCTACATAATGGAGGGCATTAATACTCGAGAGTGGGTTTATGAAAAGAGCCGAAGGCGAGTTTCATATTAATATCACTCGAGAGTTTTTAATGCCTAATTATGTACAGTTACATAAACTAGTTTATCTACACACATATCATAAGCTCTCTTTGATGTGTTCAGGAACCGCATGTTTGACCGGCATTGTGGCTCTGCAGTTGTTTAGCTTGTTCTGTAGTACCAACTTCACGCAGAAATTTGAATGTCAGTACCAACTTCACAGACAAACTAGGGCCGACGCCCGACTGCGCGCCGCCCCTATTTAGTTGTACATACATACATGTAGTACATAATTAGCCATTAAAACTCTCGAGTGATATTATTATGAAACGAGCTCTCGAGTATTGATGCCCTCCATTATGTAGCAGTCACATAAACTACTATTATTTCTCAAAAACGCATTCTTCGCAAAAAAATATGTACTAGGAGAGCTCCTTCTTACCCACCACCCCCCATCCACTACCTCACCACCCACCACCCACCTCCCCCCACAAATTAAGGTGAACGATATCTATAGTTTACCTAAAAGCTCACCTTTTTACAATATTTTCTTGTAACGTAACTTGAATTTTATGTAATACGCATGTGTCTTTGTTGCACTCGGAATAGGCAAAGAATTATAAATTATAAACCTGTCGATTAAGGCCAAATCAGATGTGATAAATTTGCACGAGCAAACATATCCGACAGCCTAACGATAAAGCTCTTAAGCCGAGCTAAGATACGCTATACATAGTGAAGGCATTCCTGTAAATCGCATATACGCCAAATCATGCGAAAGCCTTTCAAGGCTTGAGTATTTAGAAAAGAAAACGGTATTTCTCAGTAGTTGACTTTATTAGTGCCTATCAATCATGGACAAAATAATGAGATATAGTTAGAGGCAGAACATTAGGGCAAGGAATGAAGGATGTGGATTCTTAACCATCACAAATTACAAACTGGCTATTGCGTGCGAAGATATACCTAAATCTGCCAGGTAAAGGGTCCAGTCCCTCGATACCTCTTGAGCACACATCTTAAGGTATTGATGAAATGCAGCCACCTAACATTAAGTTAGTCCCTGACCGGTTAAAAAGATCGCCTGAGCAATTTGAACCCATAAAAACCCATAAAACATTTTTACAAACCTAAGATTTAAATAACTCATCTTTAGCTTACCTCTTGGATTTACGTAATAAACCGGTCTATTGCGAGTAGGACGTCGGACACGCACACGAAGGGTTCCATGCAATTGTACACGGGAAAACGTACAACGACAGGCTTTTGTACAAGTATACCTTTTTAATTTTTAATAATATAATATTAAATACTAGGTAAGATACTGAGTAACTTATTTACAGAAATAAAATTAAATTTGATGAAAAACTTAATTTTGTTTATTAAAATACGAATGAGCAATCATTAATCATATAATGACAAATAAATAAGCACAAAACTCAATACCTGTAATCAAACATCTTCTCCAATATGATCGGGAGTCCAGAATTCATCGATAAACAAACAAATCAAACAAAATGAAAATGACCATTCCAACATTCTTTTGTTTGGGTATACTTCTTTTAATTCTTAAATACCGATATGGTTCATTATTTGTTGTTATAGCGGCAATAGAAATACACCCTCTGAGAAAATTTCAGCTCTCTACCTATTTTGGCTGATCCGGTAGAGCCCGGTGACAGACGGACAGACGGACAGACGGACGGGCGGACAGCGGAGGCTTAGTAATAGGGTCCCGTTTGGCACCCTTCGGGTACGGAACCCTAATAATCAATATTGACACACGTTAATAAGAAAAGACGAAAGACTAAAGTTTTTCCTTAATATCCACTTAAATAGACAAAAGGGTTCGCTTATATGCTATCCCCTTCAAAACATCCCTTAATTAACGCTCATTGAGTGATAGACATTCTAAACAACTTTTACATCATTATGGAATACCGTACAATTCAGATGACAAAGCAAAATGCCGATGATATGGCATTGTATAGAAAGAAAGGTATAACTATACGCCCGCCATTGCCAACTCAGCTTACTCAATCCTCAAAGCTACCGTACTAGTCCACTTAACCGTATTGCGTTACTCTTGGAGTTGATTTGACAAAGGCCTAGGGGCTGCAACATCACGCCTGGCGTGAACGCCGCTCGCAACTGGGCCGTGAGGTGCAGCATTTCCCACTTCTCGCCTTTGATCAACTACAAGTGTTGACTACCGAACTTGGGCAATAAGTTACTTTGTGTTTAGATAGAAGAGGTTCCCTGTGTAGGAGTTAATATCTGGGGACCGTGCCCGGCTCGGAGGTTGGTTGGTGCAGTTGCTCGCGCCGATAACAAATCGTCAAGCTGCATCACTCATCCTATAAGCTGTTATACCGTTAAACCTATGTGAAGGCTGAATGATTGAAAACCTGCGCCATGTGACCATAAAAATAGCGTGCTTTCTTGTTCAAGCAAGGAGATTGTATTTGGATCGACGCATTTGGACGAAACTTTTTGGTTAGGCTTCTCACTCCGAAGCACTTTGTCTGAAAGATGATGTAATTTTTTGCTGGAAGTTCCGCCTTACTTTTATCGGAATGCATTGAAGTTCACGTTAACTTAGATTGAATGTATAATATATAATATAATATATAATATACCTTGGACACTATTTACACACATTAATCTAGCCCCAAACTAGGATTTCCTGTATCTTGGGTACTAGACAACGATACACATACTTATATAGATAAATATTATACTTAGCTAGATAAACAACCATGACTAGGGTACAAACATCCGTTCTCATCAAACAAATATTTGCCCCCACCGGGACTCGAACCCGGGACCCTTGGCGTCGTAGGCAGGGTTAATATGTTTTGTCATTGAAATTTCTACCTTATGTTCAATGTCATGAAGTGAAATTACCGATCCCATTGTGTGGAAAAGATAAAAGAATGAAAACTAAAAAAAAGTGTTTTTGCAGTTATGAGGTTGGGTCGATGTTTTGCCTCCAAAAACCACTATACGTCAAATTTCATCAAAAACTTTAGCGCCGAATATTTCCTCTTTTAATAGTGGTATAGAAGTGGATGTTAATAGCCAGTAAATATATTATTTACTTGGCATATTTACTTGGTATTGTGTCAGTCAATTATTACCGACTGCATTTCATCTTGGGGTGGTGCTGGCAAAACGGATAGGTTGGGCCTTGAGAGAGCTCAAAGAGCTATTCTCAAGGTTTGTACTTTTAGGCCTAAACTCTTTTCAACATATCACCTTTATCAGACATGTGGTGTTCTCACTGTTCGCCAACTATTTATACAATATCTTTTACCCTTTATTGATAAAATTTCCTGTCATGCCTTGGTTTGCTGAAATAAATCTCTTTTTAGAGATAAGCTCGCCTTTGTACATATGTTTTCTTTTAATGTATCTTTTTTAAATAACTGTGTTCAATAAAGAATTATGAATTATATCTCGTTCTCAGCTCTCAAAGGTTTTCTTTGACCCAGCTGTACTCTCTACTCGTCGTAATGACAGAGTTTTCAATACGTCATCAATGAAAAAACACAGCTTGGCAGTTTCTGAAAGTTTTTTCCTGTTTTTGGGCCCTTGTCTCTACAACAACATCAATCAAATTCTCAATATTTATCCCCTTAATAAGAACAGATGTAAAACTCACTTAACTAAGTGGCTATAAAATGTCTGCTATGAAGAAACCAAATGTCTACTTAAAACATATTTTCAATCTGCTTATTTTATATTATATACATAAACACACTTTCATACAATTATACATCCTGCATTAGTTGTGTGCAGACACAACTTACCCACTCAATTACTCGCCCTGCTTTTTCAATAACTTTAAGTGTTTAATCTTACATCCTATCATCTTGAAAGAGCATGCACCACACTCTTTACATCCCTACACAACATTCCTATTTTTCTTTAATTTTTTATGCATATTTTATATCCAAAATATTTATTTTTCGCCCCTAGTACCAAACACAATCTACTTCAGAAGTAAGTTGCTCATTCCTTATATGTTATCTATACCACCGTTTGACACCATTTGACAACCGAGATACAGTGTTTTCACTAGTTCGTTTGTCACTGATCCCACCTATTTTACAATATATGTTCCTAATTCAGTATGTCTCTTTATTTTTGTAAGTAGACCATGTTATCTTTCAATAAACAATTTCTATTTCAATTTCAGCTTCACTTAATATTAAGATATGTTGTCAATTACTACATAGGTTTAAGGCGTATGTATCAAAAACATGCAAATCAATTTGTTGTGGTGTAAATTTTCGACAAAACCATATTAAAATAAAGTTCCAGCTGTACACAGTCGCGCGAGACAACCCGTGACTGATGTACATTCTGTTTTGTAGACTATTGTAAATCTGATATAGGTAGTCTGGAAAACGAAATGTAACTTTAGTAATGCATGTGTAAAGCGGCCATAACAGTTCACACTGCAACATGGCTCTAACGTCAGTTATTTTCCGAAACGACTGAATATTTTTCAAATTTCAACTACGTTTTAAGAAATTTTTAATAAGTACCTATTTTTTGACGCAAGAACCGTATCAACTTGCCTATTAGATCCCAAGAAATAACATGTTTGAGTTGAAAAACCTCTATATCAGGGTTGGGTACCCGAAGGGTGACAAACGTGACCCTATAACTAAGCCTCCGCTGTCCGCTTGGCTGTCCGTCCGTCCGTGCGTCTGTCCGTCACCGGGCTCTATCGGATCAACCGAAATAGATTGATAGCGGAAATTTTCACAGAATGTGCATTTCTGTTGCCGCAACAGCAACAAATAAAGAAACATACCGATTTTCAAGAATTAAAACAAGTACCCATAGAAGATATTATTGGTATGGCCATTTTCTTAGCCATTTTGTTTTATATGTTTATCAGTGAAAAATAGACTCCCGATCTTATCAGAAGAGATTTTTAATTGCAGGTATTGAGTTTTGTCCTAAGTTATTTGTAATTATATGATTAATAATTGCTCATTTAAATTGTCATAAATAATATTAAGTTTTTTATCATATATGATTTTATTTCTCTAAATAAGTTACTCAATTTCTATCCACTTCCGGTTTCAATGAGCAAAGAGTTTTGTTAACCTAACATAATACGTTAATACTAACATATTACTAGTATTAAATCTTTTATTATAAAAAATATAGGTATATGTATGTACTCGTACAAAAGACTGTCGTATTACGTTTTTCCGTGTACAATGTTATGGAATGTGCGTGTCCGATGTCGTAGTCGCACTTGACCGTTTTTATTTTAGTTTAGTTATGAGTTTTAGGTTAGTCGGTAGAGGTTTGAAGCTGAAAAGTTGGTTACAAAAGGTGGTGCATTGTTATTATTGGTTTATCTAGTAGATATGGGTGCAACTGAATCAATATAAAAAATGTAGCAAATATATCTGGATAACTTTAGGCACCTACAAAACCTCGAAATGTTGGGACTTTTTTGATTTCTCGCTCATGAATTATTTACGGTGGATCGTAGCGAAAAGTTACGATCTAACAAATTAAAGAGCTTACAATTTTGCTTCTCACGCACGAGATACAGGTTTGAGTCCCGGTGCTGACCATGTAACAATGAGATAAGTAACTTACTTTAAGTATATTATACGGACGTTTTAATGGTGATGTTTGTGTCTACAGGTCACCGAGGGATGAAAAAGGCCCTGGCCATTTGGAAATATTTGAGAAAATTATGGAGGAAGCCCTCGCTAAACTATGTAATAACAGAAAAAAGTTAATTATTTGTGGCGATCTTAATGTAGATTTGCTTGTAGGTAACAACGATTAATAACTTTATTCAAATCGTTTAATTTATGTCATGTATTTTTGAAGCCGACTAGATTTACAATTATACCAGCCAAACTTGCTTAGATAAAGTTTTTTGTGTCTGTGCATTCACAAGTAAAAGTGTAATTAACTGCTTACCTTCCGATAACAGTGGTCAAACAGTTTCATTCCCAATTGCTATTAAGGATAAGACTGGTCCATCATTTTATAGGCCTATTACATCCCATAGACTAGAGACATATATATACGAAAAACTTAGATATAAATTTGCCAGTACCGGATTTTAATGAACAGAGTCCAAACAAAATCTACTCAGACTTCTTCAACATTATTCAGACAGAATTCAATAAAGTTTTTAAATTAAAGAAAGTCAGTGACTACAACGGTAAATCTAAATTTAATGACTGGGCAACACTTGAAATTCGTAAAAGTAGAGTTATCTTGTATGAGCTTTATGAACAAAAAACCTATAACTTTGATCGAAAATTTCATGACTATGATAGAAAATATTCCAAAACTTTTAAGTTGGTTTGTAGAACTGCAAAAATTTTACACATTAATAGAAAAATTCAAAATTCAAATAATAGAATGAAAACAGTTTGGCAAATAATAAACCGTGAAACTGGCAAAGTTATACCAAGGGACAATGATTTCTGCCTAAAGATAGGTGATGATGTTGTTAAATCCAGCGCTGATGTTGCTCGAGCTTTTGAAACATTCTTCACCAATATACCCTTACTAACAACAGATCGTCTAAATTCATCTCCATATGAAGCAGAGACTTCATTAAAAAATAACACTAGCGTCAGTAAGGTATATTTAAAATTTCATCATGTATATCCCCAGGACATTGTCAAAACGTTAAGATTACTTAACTTAAAAAATACGGAAGACCTGTGGGGTATATCAGTCAGTCATTGGTTCAGTAATTCTAGTTATATATAGCCCCACACTTAGCTTATATATTCAATAAATAATGTTGACGATGGGGCTTTCCCAGACCTCAGGAAACATAGTAAACTGACAGCTCTGTTCAAGTCGGGAGATAAGGGTGATCCTTCAAATTTCAGACCAATATCTGTTCTTCCAACACTAAGTAAAATATTTGTAAAGATTATACTCAATCAAATGCTCTCACACTTCAACCGTACAAAACAACTCCACGCCAAACAATACGGTTTCACTAGGGGTAAATTGACTACGGATGCAGGTATTACCCTTATATTTCATATTTATTCTGCATGGGAGGCCGCACAAAACAACTCCACGCCAAACAATACGGTTTCACTAGGGGTAAATTGACTACGGATGCAGGTATTACCCTTATATCTCATATTTATTCTGCATGGGAGGCCGCACAGGATGCTATCGGAGTTTTTTGTGACCTGTCGAAGGCGTTTGATTGTGTTGATCATAATAAGCTATTAATTAAATTAAATCATTACGGAGTTAGAAATAAAGCGTTGGATCTACTAAGATCATACCTAAGCAATATAATTCAAAAGGCAGAAGTTAACGGCGTTAAATCTGATGGATCGGGTGTTAAAATTGGCGTTCCACAAGATTCCATATGAGGCCCTTTCTTATTCCTGGTATATATTAAAGATCTGCCTTTCATTTGGAGAAATTAACAGACATAGTGTTGTTTGCTGATGATACTTCTTCAATGGTATTCAAAATTGAAAGACAAAAAGGAGATTTTGATGATGTTAATGGTGTATTGTCTTTTACCTTGAATTGGTTCACAGTTAATAATTTATTGTTAAACACTGGTAAAACCAAGTGTATCAATTTCTGTCAGGCAATTTGAGACCAGTTTAGTGTTAGACAACAGCAAGTAAGAATTAGTAAATGATACAAAGTTTCTTGGAATAACCATTGATAGCAAATTGCAGTGGGGACCCCACATAGATAAATTCGCTGGTAAATTAAGTTCTGCGGCTAACGCTGATAAGAACATCAGACAAAGCACGGATGTGGCTACATCTATGCTAGTATATTTAAGTTACTTTCATAGTGTGATGTCCTATGGTATCTTGTTGTGGGGGAAAGCAGCGGATATTCAAACTATTTTATTTTACAGAAAAGAGCTATTCGAGCAATTTATAATTTAAAACGAACAGACTCCTTAAGAGAGCTTTTTAAAGAAATTTACATACTAACAGTAGCTATTCAATTTATTATCTAAAATATAATGTATTTACGCAAGAACCTTACAACATTTTCCAAACTTAGCTATAGCTGTAATGTTAACCTAAGAAATAATCACAGACTATGTGCGCCCCGATTTAGACTCGCGAAGGTTAGCAATTCTTTAAAGGGTCAGTGCATTCTCTACTATAATAAGATACCTCTGGAGATTTTGAAATTGCCATTTGAGCAATTTAAAAAGCATGTTAAAGCGACTTTGTTGAAAAAGTGGATATTACAATGTTCAAGATTACTTAAATGTCAGGACTGTATGGGGTTAATCTGGCTCAACACAGACCTTGCTGTTATTAATTTTGTAATTATTTATTCCTGCTTATTAATCATAACAATATTTTTTTTCATATTTGTATTAGTTAAGCACAATCTATTTTTAAAAGAGATCTAAAAATCAATCTGTGAGAGTTTCTACGCCCTTTTTCTCCCACAGTGGTCCAATGTAGAGAAGAAGCAAAAAATTACTTTTGCTAAGTATATGTAAATATCTACAGTAATAAAGTACTTTGACTTTGACTTTGATGGAAAACATCGTGAGGAAACCTTCACTACCCCATAGCTGCGGCGAAGGGCTAGCCCCTGTCGCACATATTATGGGTAAATTCATAGCCCAGTAAAGTTAAAAATATTGACTTACTGTACATTGCGTCAAATCCGGTGGTTCTAATTTTTTGCTGACTTCTTTAGGATTTTGGCCCAATGAATAATCACACATGTTGTGACCACATTTCTGGCAAGGTTGGAGCTACGAGCTCCAACAAAGCAACATTTCACAAAAATGAAGTCGAGACAAAACTTATAGCAACATTTCTCTGTTTTTATTTTTTAAATAATCTACACTGCTTTATATAGTAAAACCAGTAGATAAATTACTTGTCTCTTTGGTGAATGGTCAGCCCGGGAATCGAACCTGCACCTCCTACGTGACAAGCAAACGTGAAACTCACTATCACGGAGCTCTTCACGGACGATTATGGTCCAGTTATGTATAAAGTGGGGAAAAAACTTAGTTTTTTGACCATGATTTTCTAGTATATGGCTTGACCGAATTAGTACGTTCCTCATTCTCATAAGAGGCAAAGTTTTATATGGTTTTCAATCACTATGGTAGAAGAAAAGGGATGTATTTTTAACATTTCTTTATCTTGAAAGTGTCTCGTTTAAAAGTAATATAGGTCATCGCTGACATGTACGACCTCGCTCCCACTCGGCAAAAATTATTCATTCAAATATGCATTTTAGGTTCTGCTCTTTAGATATACTATCGAGTGGTACGTTTTCTGCAAGCTCTCTTAGCTCGAAGCTAAGCTATGTCAACAATGCAAAGTATACATACCTAAAGAGCAAAACCTAAAACCCATATTTATATGAACATTTTTTGCCGGGTGGCAGCGGGGTCGTATCAGTCAGCGATGATTCGTTTCTAAGATTGGCATTTGAAAATTTCCAGAGTCTTAACACAACGCCCACTTTCTTCTATGTTGCTGAACTTTAGCTGCCCAAAACAGTTAAGTAGTTTGTTAAGACAAAATACGAAGATAGTGTTAGAAAATACAGGCGTTACTCCTATTATATTAGTATCCGAAAGACTATAAGACCGTACGTTCCGACAACTTCAATTCCACAAGCCGGGCTTTACGGCAGGCACCTAGACTAGTGCAGTATAAAGATAATCCAATATTAAGCCTGGTGCGCACCAGACGGGATTACGTGCAGAAACTCCGTGGCGAAGCCAGGCTTAGCTTTTGTTTAAAAAAGACGTGTGACCTGCCATAGTGTCCGCCGAGCAAGAGATTATAGACGCAAAAAGCACTATCTGTTAGACCCTCGTAGTCGGATTGCATAATTTCGATTATGATTCCAAAGACGTTACGCCATACCTACAAGTAAACAGAGCCAGGAGCAGGAATAATCACGCATCGAAAAAGTAAGCGAATTCAATTGTTAGTCGCTCTTATACATCTACATAATGACGTAGGGATCATTTTATGTGGACTCGAATACTTTTTAAATCTGTCAAATATTCGTTCTCCCGGCTCAGAGAGTTTAGGTGTTGTCTGATCTGAGTGTTTGTTCCACTCCGTCTGTTGCGCAGTTATTGTATTTATAATTAATTAAAATCCTATTTTGTCATAATGCCATGACTAATGAAATGAAATGAAATGAAATGAAATCGTTTATTTCAGGTATTAACCCATAGTACATTTGACATAATGGAATAGTTTTTTTTTTTTAATATAAATGTAAAAATAGTAAAGTTAAATTACAAAATCATCCGTATCTTGGTCCACTGGTCACCGACACATTGACATGTGTCGCAACCCAGTGAGCCAAGAGAGGACAATCTACCGTGTCACTCCACACCATCAGAAGACCGTTGGTGCTCCCCCTAAGCCTGGCCAATGTAGAGGCTATTCTGGAGCGCAGTATCGTATGAAATCCATTCACGCGAGCATCCGCAAACATTGCTGATGCGCTACAGAAATGGGGAAGCCTCAACAGCACCCTGAAGGCGTTATTGTATTGGACTCGAAGAGCGTTGACAGCTTTCTGCGTATATTTAGCCCAAAGGCTGCAGGTGTAGAAAGTTTGACAGAACGCTCGGAACAAAGTGATTTTTACATCCTGTGTACACCTGGCAAACCTTCGAGCCAGCATATTGCATCTGACTGCCAACGCTCTTCGTTCCCTCTCCATATCCATGTCATCAGAGAGGTCTTCCGTGACCCAGTGGCCCAGGTATTTAAACTTACTTACTTGTGTCACTGGTACGCCATTTAGAGTGATAGGTGGCACTGAATAGGTTTTATTCCCAGATTTGAACACAAGCAGTTCACTCTTGGTATTGTTATACCTGAGCCCATGGGCCACAGAATACTCCTCACATTTCTTCTTCTCATATACGATTATGAGTGCCGACGCTTCCTGTTCCCGATTATTTCACCAATCAGGTTTTTAATCCGTAAAAGTATGGGTGTCCAAGTGTCAAATGCAAATTGTACATGTTTGCTCTACGATAGTCACAGCCAGTTTAATCTATTTACTATTAGTGATCGAGGCGCTGGTTGCATTACGGAAGGGTCGGATGTTTCAACGAAATATTTAACAGCTCGAATGACTTCCAGGTGGAAATGGGTTTTCTCACATAAAGCGCGCTCCAGCCTACACCTTCGGCCACCTGACTCCTATTGAAGTGGGAAAGTTTAAGATAGCGGCACACGCCAAAATGTTCAACTGTCGGGGATGGACTGCTAAAGGTTAGTTTCATTCAGACATATCTGAAACTCGGCCTCGATATTATCGTCATGCTGAGGTAGGAACTAGGAAGAAATCCCATTCCACAGAACCCCTCTAGTAAGTCTTTCTGAGACTCTATATTAAGGTAGCGTCATGTGGCAATGGAGTATACACTAAAATAAAAGATTTTAATGTAAGTGTAGAATCGTAGCCAATATCTACTCCTCTAAAGCATACAATTAAGCAGACTTTCCAAAAATGGCGTACTTCCATAAAACCTATAATAACGGAGCACTGCGGTTTACTGCAGCTGACTGTGGACTGATGCACGGAGTAAGGCGTGTGGCCAAGCCCACTGTTTAAGGACTAGGAATTCTTGCATATCGCTATTCAAATCCTGACCGAGGTTACGAAAAACCTAGGCGCGACACAAAATATACCATGTGTCCGTCCAGTTTACGACGAGCCGAATGGCCGAGTCGGCAGTGACCCTGCCTACGAAGCTAAGGGTCCCGGGTTCGAGTCCCGGTGGGGTCAAATATTTGTTTGATGAGAACGGATGTTTGTACCCTAGTCATGGTTGTTTATCTATCTAAGTATAATATTTATCTATATAAGTATGTGTATCGTTGTCTAGTACCCAAGATACAGGGAATCCTAGTTTGGGGCTAGATCAATGTGTGTAAATAGTGTCCAAGGTAGTATTATTATCATTATTGTTATAGTTTATTCTTAACCAACTTGAACAAGAAGCCTATTCCCAGGTACGCATCACATCAGGGGAGGGATAGTAACACCCGAAATACTTCCCCCCGGATATAAACTGAAGGTGCCTGGACCTGATACGTACGATCCTCGTACAGCCAAGAACAAGAAGTCTGCACCAGCATATAGCTGTAGGATCGCTGCGAAACCAAACAATGAACCCCCGGACATGTGGACGCCATCACCTAATATGTACCACCCTCCTATTCCATGCAAGTAAGTCAGTGATTTCATTACGTACTGTTCCTGGAATTGTAGGTCTTTTATTATATCATTTATTAAGTCGAGTTGTTGATGCATAAAAATCAAAGCTAGAGAGTTCTATGATATCTAATTCACGCCTCACGTACAGTTTGAATACGGATCGAGAGTATATCGCATCTCATCTCACCGCAAGCTGCCGCCCGCCTTGCAATCACGACTGCACTTCAGCGCCGCAGTCATTATTAAAACTGAACCAAACCACTGTTTGTTAATTTGGAGCCCAATTCTCAGACAATTAAGCCGAACACCAGATTGTCTTTCATTTCTTTTTATGATACCTGAATAAGGATTTTCCCGACGGTTTCCGTTTTAGACGGCGAGCGGAAACAGCTTTAAAGCCAGTTTCCTAGAATGCTTCTTCCTTTGTGCTATCGGAACACAAAAGAGCACTCCAATTAATTCAGCGACTTTTAACTACCAAGAAAAAGTCATAAGTTTCAAATAACTTGCTTGAGTTGGTTTCAGGCGGATGCCTGCTTACACGTTGGGGTATGGCGCTAAGCAGCTGCGAGCCCCGTCTATCCCTGGACCGGGGGAACATGACCCCAACTACAATTATGCGATGAAACGTTCCCCCCAGTTTTCGATGGCGCCCCCCTTCCGGAATCTGTCACCTATGAAGTCTCCCGCGCCGAATACTTATTGCGACAGAAAGGTTCGTGTCATATTATTATTATTATATAAATAGAGGACCTCTACGGCGTCGCGGTCCGAGGCTCTGCCTCACAAGCGAGGTTCAAATCCCGGCTGGGAAGGGAAAAACCCCAGGTCTTGGATGGTTTATGTGTGTGACGTCGTTGTTTCTTGTTCCCACGACACAGGGTATCCTAGTGTGGGGCCAGAAGCAATGCCTGTATATCAATTTAATGTTATTTTTAATTACTCGCAAAAGTTTAGTGTGTTGTCTAAGATATATGAATATGTATATGTATAAAGCGTGTAAATTCGGGCATATATTTTACCTACGTGTAGTATCGAACCTATAGAACGGATTTACTGACATTCTGAACCCAAATTGTTATTTTTATTTTCACACAACATTATTAAGCACGCAATGTTACGCAGTCGTATTGAAGTAACCTACCTCACGTTAAACTGTCAAATGCATGACGTCTGTTTATTTACATCTCAGTTCCGTCCCTCATCTCACAAATAAACACAACACCATCACCCACCATTCTCTTATCATATCATAATGCATTGTGTATTCAAAGAAGAATTGTTACTGATTTTCGATATGTGTAGAACGATATATTTTCGATACTTCATCTGGGGAAATATTTAAATGAAATCAGTCTGTGAGAATTTTGGTGTAAGTAGAGTGTCTTGTCATGTGTGCACGCTTGCAGCATAAGGCGATTTAATTGCTCACGAGCTATTTTATTGTTATAAACCACGTCTCTCCATTTGCCATTTTTATGATTATCAAAAAGATTTGAAAAATTTCTACTAGTCTGTCTCGACCCAGCCTATGAGAGGGTCATCAGATGACACACTGAAAGACGGTTCAATGCAAACTTGCTGGCAGCCTGCCTTGTAGTCTCATTTATGAATACAATGTCATGTCATGTCATTATGCCTAAAATATGAAGGTACATTATGCCGAAAATATCTATGTGCAAAAGTGTATCTATCGTTCTGCATCTTCGCGTCAGCTCAGGTTTTACCTAGGATCTACTCAAAGAACTCCTTCGTCGACGTATACGGTGTCTTCCCCGTGAGTGAAAAAGTTGGCACGAAAATGTCAATGATGAGACCTCAGATAAATAAAACTCTTTCTTAAACTCTTGCTTTGCTTACAGTCTTCACAAAATAAAAGGCCCGGTGACAGCGATTCTGCCTCTGACGTAATAAGATTGAATTTAGTTTGGGCCACCGGACATTTTATTTTGTGAAGACTCTGTGGACGAGATTTCTATTTTGTTTGAAAAAGTCAAAACCTCAGAACAATAACAATGCAAAAGCCTTGAATGTTTGCATGAAAATTGAGTGTAATATCTTATTTTTTGAATAAACATATATTATAACTATTTATAAAATGATAGTGGTACATATGTATGTAATGAACAGTTGTTGCATCCACGCTAAGCGCAAGCCGGGATTGAATGGACCTTTTACAGGAAAACTTGTAAAAACGTAAGTTTTATACCCAAATGTCATATGAAACCCATTGGTAAACTTTTATGGAGCACAAATAATGGGCGAACTATGCTTGTGATGGCGTGGATCTTATACAACACACACATTACGTGTAAAAAGCAACTTTTCATTGCAAAAAACAACTTAGCTTATTGACACTTTGCGGATTTTTGCAAAATAAAATATTATTGTAGAAAGTAAAAAAAAAAAAACTTTTTATCAGTCAGAACAATAGGACGCTATTTATTGCTGCTAGCAGTAGCAGTAAAAAAAAACTCTTTCACTAATAAAGTTTTTGTGAAAAATTATTTATATAATTTTTACCATCACGAACTATTTCTGGACGAAATATACGTCCGTGTGGAATTTACACGCTGTATATTTTTACTTTCGAGTTAAATGAAGTGAAAAATAACGAAGTATTGTAATCGTAAAAAAAATCGAGGTTGAGATTTTGATGGGGATAGGTATATCGCTAACTTTGTCCGAGAAAGTGAAAATATCGAATGTGTATTTATGTGGGTGTGTGCGTGTGTACATATATATGGACTGTTGGGTATTGGGCTATTTTCCGATGGCAGCTCTAGAGCCTAAACCATTGATTCGAATGGGATGAAAATTTTTATTGGGAGTTATTTTGTAAATATCTAGGTTTTTTTTTTGTTTTTGGATAACTTGATTTTTTAAGGTACCTGTCATACAAATCAAACACATTTATTGCGTTTATTCAAAAACGGGACTAACGATTTTTATCAAACTTCTCGTCATATTATCTTATAGTATCATCTATAACATGACATACTCGGTTATTACCGCAAAATTCTAAAAATGGTAGCTCCCATACAATATGCACACAGTGCCATATATGCCGTACATTAGGCGGCGGGCGGAATAAGCTCATAGTGCGGTGCATGGTTAAAGTTAGGAATGAGTTGTTTTGTCTGGTGAAATGGTTGTTAGGGACCTCATTTTGAATAGCTTTTAGTACGGGGCCGACTTGATGAGAGCAGCTTTATTTTCAACTCCACCATATAACTCAGGTGTGCGCTATAGGCCCGAAATGTACTGAGATAAGAAAATTAACTTGCTCTAATCACGGTTAGTTGTTCATAATTAGGACAGGGTGGCCTGCACAATTTATTTGTACAAGGAGAATGTATTTCGACCTCTGTGGCGCTGCGGTTGTGGCTCTGCATTCCATGCGAGAGGTCCCGGGTTCGACCCCCGGCTGGGGATACAGAAAAAAAACTGTTTTTGAATGTTTATATGTTTGTGACGTCGCTGTTTCTGGTGCCCACGACACACGATATCCTAGTGTGGGGCCAGAAGCGATGTGAGTGCCTGTAAAAAAAACTGTATCAATTTAACTGATTAACGAGGTGACATACTTATGTATATGAACTGGCCAAATGATGAATAATAACGTATCGAAAAACAAAAGTTTACCTAAAGATCAGATCAGAAATACAGAGGAGCCCAATAAGTAGCTCATCAGTTTCTTAGTAGTTTGCGGGCATAAAAACGGTTAAGTTCGGGTCGGACTCGCTCACGAAGGGTTCCTTGCCATCGTACAAGAAAACTTAAGGACAACAAATATGTAAACAAAACAATGTACGAACTGGGATTCGATTCTTTACCAGTCCCTACTGATTGCGGATCCATCGTCAAACCTGTTGAACCACCGACGATAAAAAAGCTGCTGAAACACGTATTTGTATGGAGACCACCTTTGTTTTATCAAATGTCGTGTTGCTGTAGCGGCAACAGAAAGACTCATAATGTGAAAATTTCAACTTTTTACCATAATAATGTTTCATGACATACAGCCTGCTGACGGACAGACTTCTAATTTCAATTATTTTACAGCTCATGGTGAAGAGGTCCATCCCGGCGCCAACATTCGGTATCCGTCACTCCCCTTACCTTGGCACCTTCGACCCTTATATCAGGAAGACGGCAAACGAAGAACTAGTTACATCAAAGGTTTGATTTAAAATTTCGGTTGTATGACTCCATTGTTGGATACTAATTATACAGTTGGAGTATTTTATTTTTAATATTATATTTTTATTAATATAACATTATATTATACTTTGTTCCTTTTAAAAATAAAGGTCACATTATTATCGCAATTCAACTCTTATTTTATATCCATTAGGTGTCCCATTGCTGGGCATAGGCCTTCCCAAGTTGTAACCACAATTCCCTATCCTGGGCTAAGTCCTTCCACCTGACAGAAACTTATCGAGCTCATCCCGCCGCTCGGTGTGCCCATGTTCGCCCAACTTTCCGGGCGCATCCGACAGACATGACTGACCAAACTTCATTTCAGCTTGGCGGTCTGCTCACCTACGTCAGCAATACTAGTCAAGGAGCGGATCCGTCCTTCAAACATTTAAAATGATGCGCTCCGGGGCTCGCTGGCAAACCTTGAGTTTGGACTTCTGAAGTTCGCACAGGTCGACGTATTTGCGTTTCAATCTCATAGTAAGGATACCCCTCATGGACTAAAAGCTCTTCTAGGCATTTGTGACTCTTTTCTCAATTTGCATGTCTTGCCTGTGAAGGGCACAATCTAGCCCAATTCGGTTTACTCATCGACTTAATGAATTTCCTGCCCGTCCTCCTCGATCCTACGTTTGTTGGTGTAGGTCATGGGTTTTTTTGACTGATTTCTCTTCAGTCCAACCTCAAGGCTCACTGTGCTGAGTTCTTATAGCATGTGTTGAGTTCGGGTTCTTGGAACTACTGTTCGGGTGGTATGGACTTTAAGACAATGTCATCGGCGAAGCGAAGGTGGGTAAGCCTTCTTTCGCCGACATCAATGGTCTTGTCTGCCCATGGGACCTCCAGCTTCTTAAACACTTGTTCTAGTTTATAAAGTTTAAGTGCCTCAAACCCGACTGCATGTTGTTTCAATATGAATGCACCTGGTTACGTAACTAATAACTTTAACTTTGTCAACAATATATATATAATCTAAAATCGAACCTTCTGACTATTTAATAATATTATATAGCCTATGTCACTCTCACGGTCTTCACAAATTTAACGACACCTCATTTGTGAAAATCTGCCCAACCGTTTGGTCTGTGTCTTTAGTGGTTTTTTTTATATTTTCCACCCCAAGTCGCCGTCATTTTGAAAAATATTCAAAATGTACTTTTTATCGTAAATCTCTTGTGTGATCGGTTTTGAAACGTTAGTGGAAAAAGCAGTGTGAAAATTTTATAACTGATCACGATCGCCAGCGTAATCTACCTTTCAAAACTGCGGTAAGCTACTTTATAATTTGAATTTTCTTTAAGCGAGAGATGGTCAAAGTAACGATTCAAAGTCACATTTAAGGCTTGAAGTGCGCCGAGCTTTAACAACGACGACAACGCCGCCACGAACATCAAAATGCGATCAAAGTTAATTTCGCAAAGTTTTATTCAAACTCTACCGAGCGCCTTATTTGTATGCAAGAGGAAATGTTTCGAAGTAAGTGGTCAAGTGACGCGACCAGCCCCTGTCGGCGCCACCGCCTCGCTCGCCGGCCCTCGACAAAGTTTGTTAAGAATACAATGTATCTTTTTGCAGCTAACAACAAACAAACCGACCCCTCGATGGCCGTCGAAACTGTGACTAGAAATCGATCCAAACAACTTTAAATAGGTACTCTAGTATTTTCCCAAGCGAGTTTTGTACCTTTCATGCGGACTAGCATCATTACTTTGTCCACTCTACAATAATGTTTCAATGGCTTTAGATGCCACTGTAAGCTGTTCCAAACAGAGAGAGCTCAGGCCGAGTGCACCACCCGAGCTGAAGTGCTCACGATTACAAACAGGCGGGGTCACAAAACGTACCAAACTCAAACATTCAGCCCGAACTGTGAATGCCCGTGAATGGATACTGTCAGATATTAGACTGTTGGTATTCTATGATTAGGTTTGCATTCGCTCCTTATTTGAGTTCGCGAAAGCAAACATCACGCCATCGTCAGAATTGTTTGGACACAGCTCGGATCGTATGAGTTCGATTCTCCAGTTCTGTGCTAAGGCAGCGAATATACGGAAAGATATTTTACTCTATTTTGCAAGTTAAAGTTTCCAGGTAAATGGTCTGCCGATAGATCTGGTCTGGTATTTAATTCGATTGACTAGATTGATTGCCCGAAATGCACATATGTTACTAGAATTTGCATTAAGTGATGTACAAATCGATGGCCAGTAAATGCTCAGATCCTTAAGCAAACCTGAACCACCAACGAGTTTTATTACCTACTAAGTAATAATTTGTAGCACAGCGAATATTGTGAGTACATGATCGTCACACTCACCACACCGTTCCAAACTCAACAAAAAGTATCCAAATACTAAAACCGGAAACAAACAATGAAGCTCACAAAATTAGCTTAATATTATATTAATATTGAAGTAATACATGAGACACATTCTAACAGAACACACCATTTAATTGAAAGTAGGCTACTACTATTTATTTGGAAGAGCCCTAAGCATCCATCTACTTATTCAAATATCAAATTCTTGCTGCGCTTTCTGCTAGTTTTATTTATTATTATTTATTGAACAAATTTAAAACCCGTGCAGCATTATTTAAACATTTTCGCAAAAAAAAAATAGCAAAATTAACATACATTAATTAATTTAATTCATGTATGTTTCTCCTCCCAGGATGACACCCCCGCGCCCCCGAAAGTATCACGGACCGCGGTGTTTTACAGTTATAAAGAAAACTAATAGATGAAAAGTGTGAAGAACTGGTGAAATAAAAAAAAACCTTGATAAATTTAATTAAACGTATTGCGAGTACGTAAACACTGTAAAGATCCCCCCCTTTAATATTTTTTTTATATTTTAACCTATACTTATAAGAAAACGCTTTTAAGCATATGTTAATTGCAGAAATATTCAAAAGTAATATTTCTCAGTGTAATGGCCAAATATGATCGTATTACTGTGGTAGGACTTGCTACGTTGTGTAATTTTTTGTTTCAGCAATCCCAGATTCTTTTAGAGGCATGAAATAGGTAAAGAAAATCCATGAGAAAGAAATTAATAGTTTGAGATGGAGGTGATGTAATTGGTCATAAAAATTTGTTTAGAAAGATTTGGAAAGATCCTTGGACGAGGCAAACATCGAATAATTATAAGCTTAAAGAAGGTAGTTACAGTTCCCTAAATCTAGATTCTGTCGTTGTTGTCATAAAAAAATGGGGGAAGGGGAGGAGTGGAAGATACCCCAAACCTCGCATCTACCTGTGAATTCCAACCAGCGTTGCTAAGTGAAAGATCTCGCATCTAGATTAACATCTAGTTGCGAGATCTGTTGAATTCCCTTTAATGAGGAGTAAGGATTTCCCTAAGCTTAGCACAGGATGCTACAATAGGGCCTAACAGACTCTAAGTGACGCATGTACTTATGTCAAATGACAAACTTGGAGCTATTTTGATATTCCCTACGGATGTGATTCCTCGACCGAATGCAAATCATATTAATTCGTTAGCATTCCCGCAGTATGAAACTGCAACAACGCCACGTGACTCGGAAGTATTTGCGATCAACTGTCTCACTCAGACAACCGCGAGAACCGGCTAGCAATAATATAATTCGCGGGGTTTGGAAGACATATTCCCATCCTTTCTTACGTAACGGCGTGTCCTACTCCCTTGTCATCGGGCACCACTACTACTCGCCATGACAATATGTACATCCCCTACCCTGTAAGACTTTTCAGGCAATCACACTACCTACAAAGGGGCAGATCCCTATTATTCGCCCAAGTTTGCAATATGACATAACCACCACATCACACAAGAGGATAAATTACAATTCAATATACAATACAAATAGCCAACAGGCACTCCGGCTACCAGGTAGTGAAGTTTTAATCAACACCAAACCGACAGCATAATTTCTATCTGTAATAAATAACAATCAAAAATTGCTTCAATTGAATCAGGCTAAATAAATAAAGTATATGTAGGTTTTTAAGAACGCTAATGCAAGCTCTGTCATTCGTAAGAATTTGGTATAGTTAAAAAAAACTTCACGGAAGGTGGAGAAAAATGTAACCAGAGTAGTTCTATAAAACGTTAATAAATACAAGTGCCAAGTAGATTATATAACGCAATACTACTAAGTGTTACCTGTGTAACTTAATTTTACAGAAATTTAGAACACAAAGGAAGGGAAATAAACTAATCCGTCAGTTTGATTATTAAAGGATGAGCTAACTGACAAAGAACTCAACTGTAATTTTAGTTCAGGATATAAGGATGGGGAATGCCTACCTAAGCGGCTAGCCGACGACAGATCTACCTTAATCAGTTTTGAAACCCAGTAACACGCATCTCATGTCGACGCAGCTATTTAAATAGGCGAACGACAGTGCTACGCATTATGGATTATCATTACACGCTTTGTATGTGTTTGCTATTCAGATAAGTATAATGAGGAGTCCGAGTCGAGATAATTAACTCAAAGTTCCAGTAACAATTATATACGCCCCTACTAAGACAGAAACCTCTACTATATTGACACTGCCTTGTGGTGTACAGTTCAAAAGGACAAGCAACGACAATATTGACAATACACGGTACCGGTATTTAAAGTGAAGAGCAATCAATAATTTAGGTTAAGTAAACTGTGCATCAAACCAGACAGGAGTTCCCGGCGCGCTGAGATGCCGCGCGAAAGCAGGTCAAAGCTCACCCGATCAGCCGACTGATGGTCAGGTACAGCCGCACATTGCTAAGCCAACAAGCGCGAGCGCAGCCCCTGGAAATGTCTGCCCGATACGAAATGAGTGATACGTAATAGCAAATAGTTTTAAGCAAGTTCACGTCGCGAACCCGAATCTTCCAAATTACGCGTAACATAGATAGATATATAAACAACAGTAAAATATAAATCACAGCAAGTACAAACAAGATTAGGCACTGTAACGGCACACAGCTAAGGTCGAGCCGCCGCTATCAGTAGCTATGATCGTCTATTCTATCTATCCCAAAATGAGAGGACCCGATTCAGCTGTAAGATTTGTAAGTAAGAATGATAAGTCTGAATTTCTCGTTCGTCGAGAAGTCCGTTAGGCGTACAATAGTCGAACGAAGTTTGGTTCAGGAAGTTACAGTTCCAAGTTAGACAGAGAAAGCATATATGTCCGCGAGCCGGTAATTCACATCAGTCAGCGGTGTATTGCGCCAAAACGATCGTTGTTATATTTTATGTGATGGCACCATCTGGTTTTTGTACATATGAGCGCATTGGAACTTCTTTTTGTTTAGTGGTCGACCACAGTTTATAATATTTGTTTGTGATATCGTATAGATATCCGTCGTAGTTTTACGACGTGAGTACTCAATGATATTTCATGTGCTCGCTAGTAGCGGCTTGTGGTGGTTCCAATTATATATTTGGTTCACGGCAATAACGATCCGAAAAGACCGGTTTACACAACTGCGATTTGAGTTCCGAAATGAGTTCTGAACTAGCGGTTACCTCAAAAGGTCCGTAACGTTTTGAAACCTTCAACTCTGCGCAATTTGAGCTGGATGTTATCGAAACGCAAGCATTATTGTTTTAGGAGATCTAACCCACACCATAGCGAAGTGCATAGTTCGATAAATACCGAACTATGAATTCCACTAGCCGCAGCACGTCCTGGGCTGAGCCAAATCATATATACCGACTCAGCTTACACATTAGACCTCCAGCGAAATTTACATTTAATTTAAAAATGCAACTTGAATCCAACCTGACCCTAGGCAATGCAAAACACCTACCCGGTCCTAAACAATGAACTTTAGACTGTAAATTGATCTCTTCGCGCGTCCCCGACAACACTCAAATGTCAAAATATCAACAGGATATGTTATCTGTGTTGACATCGGCTTAACTTTGTTCTGAATTTGTTATTTCCATCCGCGGAACCTCATCGATCAAACAGTCTCCCTATGCCCTGACAACCTAGGTTTAGCCGCAACTAAACTCCTGTCTAGCCTAGTCTAAAAACCTAGTGTTATACCACGTCCATTATCGACACCACTCGAAAATGGTTGAGTTTGATTTGAATGTGCTTGAATGTTTAATGACTGTGTGTGTGGGAATTTCAAAACTCGCTACTCGAAAGGAATGAGGAGAGGATTAGCCCGCGAATGTCCTAAGAGCCAATCCAGGAACCCTATGGTGAAGGAAAAAGGAATTTAGGGTCGCTCCAAGCCCAGACTCAGACTCAGATTAATTGACTTACAAGTTCTTTTCTAACGACCCAAGGATAGTTTTGGAGTTTGGGGTTGGTTGATATAAAGGTAGGAACCGAGGTATATTTCGGCGCTTCAGACACTCACGAAAACCCACTGAAACTTCGCAATCACAAATTCGTACAGTTCTGACGCGTAACACGGCAGACAAAAACTGTTTAGAACTCGTGAAAGACGACTGTCACAGTAGCTAGACGCTGAGACTGAATGCCCTCCCCTCTCATGCTCTGGTATTTATATGCGTCCTTTGCGAACACGCTCTGCCCAAGCGAAGCTTCTTATCACTAACTACACAGGGTCTAATTTCAACCATACCATGCAGATCCGCCGTTCTACAAATTGTGTGTACGCATATTGACTATGATCAACCGTAGGTGATCACTCAAATCGATTAGTACTGCCGATACACAGAATCTGTTGATCGCTGACCAATAAAAGCTTGTTGCGATTAATTAAGCATACCCGACCGCTAGGGCGCGTAGCTAAGACCACTAGAATGATATTCAGACTAGAGGTGTCAGACTCTCCATATCATACCTCAATCGCAATTGTATATTTGCAATCTACATAATAGCTTTCTCCGTATCGTTCCATAATAACCTTTCATTATTTAGTTATTCACAATTTATTCAACGCGCAGCCAAATCGGCTCTGATCTCTACACATCTCGCAGGAATGCGACAAAAAAAACTTGGCCTGAAACTTCCACGAACCAACCCACGAGTCGGCTCTGTTTTAATGCCAACTTTGCCAGTAAGCTACGCAAAACCCCCAAACGTTATCTGAACCGATTCTCGTATTCAAAACAGCGCGGCGTTGGGCTAGCTCTCTATCACGCAGAATGAAGTATCAAATGTACCGACTCTCGTGTACCATTACAGCCCCCTCCCAGACCTTGAGACACTGTTTATCTCAGTTAACATGGCGCAAGGATCTCATTACCACTACGCTACCCATGCTTTATCCATATCTACTCTATATGTACGGACATCTCAAATCATGTACACCGACCGATGAATCTGTCAATTATGTATATAATATTTACACAACTCGATTGAGTTCTCTCCTGTCTTATCTCATTTATCTATCTAACTATATAACCTCGCTTACCCGCAATTTATCCTAATTCGTATTACTATATATATATATATACAAATTGTTTTTTTTTTTTTGTTTTTTTTTTTGTTTTTGTTTCCAAACCATGCAAGATCCTTAAATCTACAAAGTAGTTACTCAAATTTACAGCTTACAGCTTAATTATATAACTTTTATACACTATATTATTTATCTACGCCCTTATTCGTCCTCACATAATACCTGGCTATATTTATAGTATTGAAGTTACCCAATATCTCATTTGAACCCGGATCTACTAACGTATAACAGTTCGGATATATCACTGCCGAAATAACATAAGGCCCTTTATACAACAATGAAAATTTCCGCATGATTTTATGTTCTTTATTTGAACGCACAAAAGTCTTAAGTTTCACATAATCACCTATACGATAGACCACTAACTTACGCCGTTTGTCCGCCTGTCGCTTACGTCGTTCACTAGAATTTTTAGAGTTTTCTATCGCTACATTCCGCACCTGTTCCGAATCTCGCACACTACGGCCTAATAACCATTCATCGCCTAATTCCTTGTCAATAGTTAACGGTTCCCGCCTACCAAACGCTAACTCATTGGGCGCAAAGCCTGTGCTTGTGTGTTCGATATTATTATAGCAATTTTGAATGTCCGGTAACACGTCGACCCAACTACGATTACTTCCGCCGCAATAAGTTCTAATCAGTCGACCTAGCTCGCGATTCACTCTTTCTACGCTATTAGAATTTGGACAATACACCGACGTATGAGTGACTCGAATCCCTAGCTGTTTGAGTCCAAATTCCCAAACTTTCGATATGAACTGTGGTCCTGAGTCCGTAATTATAGTTTCGATAGGTATTTCCCTATAAAATCTCTTTGTACAAGCGAGCACGCTCCTACCTGTCGCTTTTCGCATTGGATACAATTTTATTACCTTACTGTACACATCTTGAATCACATATATATATTGATATCCGAATTTACCTACGGGCAATGGCCCATAAAGGTCCGAGAAAACTTTCTCACCCAACCTTTCCGCCAACACCGGTGTACAAGGACCAACGGTATTGTTAGTACTTGGTTTGACCCTTTGACATATGTCACAACTTCTTATCACCGCGCTAATCACCCTACTCATATGAAGAAAATAATATCTGTCCTTCATCAGTGCTAATATTTTATATCTGCCGTAGTGACCTATTTCTTCATGTATGTGTAAAATTAGTTCCTCCTGTAGTGATTTCGGAATTACTAGCAACTGTACGTTCCGCTTCGGCACGTGAAAATATAACGTATCACCTACTAGCTTGTAATTTTCAAAACCTCTCGCTCCCGTATCTACCACCTTACGTCTGATACAACCGCTAATTCGATTTAACCGCTCATCTTCGCTTTGTAATCTCGCAATGTCCCGTAAACTCGAAATAACACTTGCGGTATTCGATGCCTGAAACCAGAATATCCCCGGCTGAACATTTGTACTGTCAATCATACCTCCAGGTCCCGCTATTTGCCTGCTTAGCGTGTCGGCAATTTGATTATCAGTCCCTCGCACAAATTCTATGTCGTAATCGAATTGCTCTAAAAACATAATCCACCAAGTAACGCGTGCCCCTAATAAGGTCCACGATTTAATGAACGTCAAACTTTTATGATCAGTTCTAATAATAACCTTTTCTCCCCGCAAATATATCTCAAATCGCTTTAAAGTGTATATAACTGCATACATTTCCTGTTCACTGATAGCCCATCTCGTATGAGCACCCTTAAATGCCTGCGAACAGAACCCTATAATTCGTTCCTGGCCCGAATCATCTAATTGATAAACATAGCCCCCAATTCCTATAGCGCTGGCGTCACATTGAACAGAATATGTTTTTCCCGCCAATAGCTGACTCAAAATTATACTTTCTGAGAATTGTTTTTTTATCTCGTCAAAAGCACTTTGCATCTGCGCACTCCAAACGAACTTGACTCCAGACCGTAATAAATTGTACAAGGGCTGTGTTCCACGTTCCAAAATTTTTTATAAACCTCCGAAAGTAATTTATGAACCCCAAAAACGCCCTCAATTGCCTGACAGTTCTGGGTGACGGATATAATTTAAGTGTTTCAATTTTGTCCGGGTCCATTTGCAAACCTTGTGTAGACAAAATATGCCCCAATAACTTGACCTTTTTTTGTGCGAACTCGCATTTTTTTAGTTTGCATGTGAAGCCCGCGTCTTTCAATTTACTCAGAACCGTGTCCACTTGAGACAAATGCTGTTCGAAGTCACCCTCAGTTAAAATTGCTAAATCGTCAACAAAATTTAAACAATATGACCTAACCTCTGGCCCTAGAATTAAGTCCATCGCCCTCGAAAATAAACCCACACTGGTTTTCAACCCCTGAGGTAAAACGTTGTAAACATAACTTCTGCCTTGATATACAAAACCCGTGTATCGTTTAGATTTGTCTGATAATGGTATAGATAAATACGCATCTTTGATATCAATAACTCCTATGAAGTTTATTCGGCGCCCGGATTGCAATATCTCACTCATTAAAGGTGTGGTTTCAACCTCCCCAACCATTCCCGTGTTTAATTGTCGTGCATCTAGCAAAATACGGACCTCTCCTGATTTCTTTAATGTACAAGTCAATGGACTGCTGAAATCCGTAGATTGCCTGCTAATAATACCTATCACTTCCATTTCTTCCAATCGTTTTGTTACTTTATCGCGATATGCGAACGGTATGGGATAGCTTCGTTTTACGAAAGGCGTTTCATCTCTCATTTTTATCTCATGTATATATTTATTTGTCCGACCTACCCTATCGCTAAACAACTCTGCATGTTTATTTAACACCGGCAATAACCTTGTTTTGTGTTCAACAGGTATTGATGAATTATTCACATATTCCTCTATCATATTTCTACTGGTATCTTGGTTCTGTACTTCCATTGTACAACAACAAGAGTCCTGATTAGGGCCAATACCTAATGGTATTTCACACATCCGCCCGGCGCTTCGTATAATTAGCCTCTTATTACCCTCACACATTAAACTGGCTCGCGTCTGTTGTATAAAATCAAACCCCAAAATTAAATCTTTAGGCACCCTTGTTAATACTAGCATTGGAGTATCGATAACGCATTCACCTATTGTTAATGGTAACGTTACTAATTTATCAACCTTTTTCTTACTGACTCCAAATGCACCTGTGATTCTCAAACTTAGAATCGGTATTTCCGTCGGTTTTCCCAATTGTCTGCACACTTCTTCGTACACTCTCCGACAAATTACACTGATTTCGCTCCCCGAATCAATCAAACTCCTTACAACAATATTTCCAATACGCACATCTATCTCAGGTAATGTCAATGTACTAAATAACTCGCGCCCACACTCAGTCGAATCGTCGTCTCTGAATATCGTATGTAAACGTCTGTCATTGCGGCCTATACAATTCAATCTAGATTTTTCATCTAAACACACGGCATATCCGTGCGCTTTATGCGCTAGTAATTGAATAAATTCATTCACACCCACGTTCGAATCCAAATTACACAAATCATACAGTCTATGCTTTTTTCCAATTTGATCGGCTGTCCACCCAAACCGTAATAAATATGTGAGCGCGAACGACCCGCGCGAGTCCACTAGTTTTTTGAATTCTGACTTATCGCATTATTCCTGTCACTTGAACTTTGCCCTGCCTCTGTATCTCCTGAACTATCATTGCCCCTCTGGAACCCTATTGCCTTGAAGCTAGGCTGAGGCTGTCTGCCTCTACCGCGAAAATAACCGCGACCGCGCGTCCCAAATTCGTTTCGCGCCTTCGTTACCGCGTTATAATTATTCCTACGACTCATCGCGTTATAACGTATCGTATTTACTCGCATAGCTCGATATTGCCCACGCATGTAGCTATTCCGCCTTACATTATTCGTATCCATTGTCTCAGAACCATGTATCGCACTTAATCCCCCATCGACATTCCGTTCTAAATGCCGAAGGAAGTCGACCGCATCACGTATAGTCATCGGTTCCTTTCTAGCAAAAAACGCTACCTGAATATCACGCGGCAACTGTCTGAAAATCGTGTTGATTTTCTCCGTATCAGTAAACGGTATCGTAAGCTCATATATGCTATTCAATTGAGAGGCAAAGAATTCTTCCATACTTTGACCTTTCTTAGAATCAAACTTCGCAGTTAGGAATCTTTGTTTAATTAATTCCTGTTCATTATCACCCCAGAATACCTCTCTGAAATCTTTTTCAAAATCCGAATAGGTTCGCCATGAGTCTCTGTATATGCTCATTCGAACTTTTGCAATTCCTACCAAACTATCCGTTGCCCATATCAAAGCCCTAGAACTATCTCTCGAGACTTTAATATAAGCCTTTAAATCTCTTAAGAAAATCATCGGATTTTCCGAACTCCGCCCATCGAATGTCGGCAACTTCTGTGTCATTTTCACAATGCATGATTGACGTTTTTCTACCGATTGTTCAAACGTCTCTAGTTCCTGTCTGTCAGTCTGTCTGTCCGAAGTCCTACTAGCATTGCTCGTGCTGGAACCCCTTTCCAAGCTGTCTAATCTATTCACTATTTCAGATAACAATTGCGTCACCTGCCCTGACGCCATTTCACTTGTGTGTGAAAGTGAATTTTGTGCTACCCGACTTACGGTTTTCCTAGGCCGGCCGGCCATTATTCCTAAACAAAACCGCCGTAGCTCGTCTGAAAACAATGCCCGTTTTTTGCTTATTTCTTACTTACAAAACTGAACTGTTTAAAATCGTTTCTACGTTGTGTTATTTTTAAAGGTAACGCGTTAGACCTTGATTCTTTTAGAATATCTAGGTATCAGACTATCTAGGATATCCTTCGGTCTCGGCACCAGAAATCTGTAACACACACACATCTGGCACACAGCTAAGGTCGAGCCGCCGCTATCAGTAGCTATGATCGTCTATTCTATCTATCCCAAAATGAGAGGACCCGATTCAGCTGTAAGATTTGTAAGTAAGAATGATAAGTCTGAATTTCTCGTTCGTCGAGAAGTCCGTTAGGCGTACAATAGTCGAACGAAGTTTGGTTCAGGAAGTTACAGTTCCAAGTTAGACAGAGAAAGCATATATGTCCGCGAGCCGGTAATTCACATCAGTCAGCGGTGTATTGCGCCAAAACAATCGTTGTTATATTTTATGTGATGGCACCATCTGGTTTTTGTACATATGAGCGCATTGGAACTTCTTTTTGTTTAGTGGTCGACCACAGTTTATAATATTTGTTTGTGATATCGTATAGATATCCGTCGTAGTTTTACGACGTGAGTACTCAATGATATTTCATGTGCTCGCTAGTAGCGGCTTGTGGTGGTTCCAATTATATATTTGGTTCACGGCAATAACGATCCGAAAAGACCGGTTTACACAACTGCGATTTGAGTTCCGAAATGGGTTCTGAACTAGCGGTTACCTCAAAAGGTCCGTAACGTTTTGAAACCTTCAACTCTGCGCAATTTGAGCTGGATGTTATCGAAACGCAAGCATTATTGTTTTAGGAGATCTAACCCACACCATAGCGAAGTGCATAGTTCGATAAATACCGAACTATGAATTCCACTAGCCGCAGCACGTCCTGGGCTGAGCCAAATCATATATACCGACTCAGCTTACACATTAGACCTCCAGCGAAATTTACATTTAATTTAAAAATGCAACTTGAATCCAACCTGACCCTAGGCAATGCAAAACACCTACCCGGTCCTAAACAATGAACTTTAGACTGTAAATTGATCTCTTCGCGCGTCCCCGACAACACTCAAATGTCAAAATATCAACAGGATATGTTATCTGTGTTGACATCGGCTTAACTTTGTTCTGAATTTGTTATTTCCATCCGCGGAACCTCATCGATCAAACAGTCTCCCTATGCCCTGACAACCTAGGTTTAGCCGCAACTAAACTCCTGTCTAGCCTAGTCTAAAAACCTAGTGTTATACCACGTCCATTATCGACACCACTCGAAAATGGTTGAGTTTGATTTGAATGTGCTTGAATGTTTAATGACTGTGTGTGTGGGAATTTCAAAACTCGCTACTCGAAAGGAATGAGGAGAGGATTAGCCCGCGAATGTCCTAAGAGCCAATCCAGGAACCCTATGGTGAAGGAAAAAGGAATTTAGGGTCGCTCCAAGCCCAGACTCAGACTCAGATTAATTGACTTACAAGTTCTTTTCTAACGACCCAAGGATAGTTTTGGAGTTTGGGGTTGGTTGATATAAAGGTAGGAACCGAGGTATATTTCGGCGCTTCAGACACTCACGAAAACCCACTGAAACTTCGCAATCACAAATTCGTACAGTTCTGACGCGTAACACGGCAGACAAAAACTGTTTAGAACTCGTGAAAGACGACTGTCACAGTAGCTAGACGCTGAGACTGAATGCCCTCCCCTCTCACGCTCTGGTATTTATATGCGTCCTTTGCGAACACGCTCTGCCCAAGCGAAGCTTCTTATCACTAACTACACAGGGTCTAATTTCAACCATGCCATGCAGATCCGCCGTTCTACAAATTGTGTGTACGCATATTCGCTCTGATCAACCGTAGGTGATCACTCAAATCATTTGGTACTGCCGATACACAGAATCTGTTGATCGCTGACCAATAAAAGCTTGTTGCGATTAATTAAGCATACCCGACCGCTAGGGCGCGTAGCTAAGACCACTAGAATGATATTCAGACTAGAGGTGTCAGACTCTCCATATCATACCTCCATCGCAATTGTATATTTGCAATCTACATAATAGCTTTCTCCGTATCGTTCCATAATAACCTTTCATTATTTAGTTATTCACAATTTATTCAACGCGCAGCCAAATCGGCTATGATCTCTACACATCTCGCAGGAATGCGACAAAAAAAACTTGGCCTGAAACTTCCACGAACCAACCCACGCGTCGGCTCTGTTTTTTTGCTAACTTTGCCAGTAAGCTACGCAAAACCCCCAAACGTTATCTGAACCGATTCTCGTATTCAAAACAGCGCGGCGTTGGGCTAGCTCTCTATCACGCAGAATGAAGTATCAAATGTACCGACTCTCGTGTACCATTACAGCACACGTCACCGGATTGCAATAAATACTTGACAAAGTGGGCTTAGGCCTATTCCTCTGTCAACCACGAGAGCTTGTTAAACCTAATAAACTTTATCATTCTAGAGCTAAATCAGATCAATAAATATGATTCAAAACGGCTAAGAAATGCGTCTTGCATTTCTTAAAATAAATTTAAAAGCGTTGATCAATTTATTAACTAAAACTATTGAATTATACTCAGTGATCTGGATTCGAACCAGATTAATTATAATTCTCCGTGGTCTAATGGGCCTCACGCTTGCCTCTCAAATAGAAGATGCAGGTTCGACTCCGATGTACGACATACTAGCCACTTAATGATAAATTTATTAACTATAACTACTGGATGATAATCTGTTCTCTGGATTAGAATCAGATTAATTATAAAGACCTCCGTGGTCTAATGGGTCCCACGCTTGCTTCTCACACAGAAGTTGCAGGTTCGACTCCCGACCAAGTACCAATGCGACAATCAATCCATTTTAAGTACATTATACGGACGTTCTAACGGTGATGGAAAACATCGCGAGGAAACCTTTACCACTCCATAGCTGCGGCGATGGGCTAATTGTCAGCCAAGGCGGAGCATGAAATAACCGGCTCAAAGTGGGCACAGTCGTGCCCCTACCACCCTGCATGGGAAAAGGCGTGACGCTTTGTAATTATAATTCTCCACATCTCTGAAATGTAACAAAATAAAATAGACTTACCACTTCGTGCTATCCTTCACTCGACAGCCGATGCCTACCACGTGTACCTTTACTCACCACTCGGCGAAGGCCTTTTGACGCCGCAGTCTCGCCTCTCGCGCCCGGCACCAGAAAAACTCCCGCACTTCCTGTTCTTCCGCTTGATGAAGTCCTCCTCGCTGTCGACTCCCCTGTTCCGTGTCTAAACCCGGTCTCCCTACTCTGTCAAATTATCGGCCTTTCGGTGTAGGCGCAGTCCTAACTCTACTACCTACCCTTCCAGTCTCGACCAATCACATCGCCAAATCTCATTCAAGACTACGCCCCTATGTCATCTCATTGGCCCATGTACTCATGGTGCTATCAGGATTATTATTTTAACAAGCATAATAGTTCGCCTATTTAGTTCTTTCCATGCCTAGATCCACCCCAAGAAATAGAATGATACTGACGATACTGATACATGAAACTTTTCGCCACCTTTTATAAGATGTTCTTAATATTAGGTTTTCGCTATATACTTTATTTGGTTCTTTACGCTTGCCCAAAGTGGGTGATAAAATAATTAGCAACCAAGATTAAATATATCAGGATCTCATTTTAGTATGTTACGTAAAAACAATGATTCAGTAAATGATTATGAGCCTAATAAATAATTCCAGAGCTCAAATAATTTCAACGACCCGAATGGCCGAGTCGGCAGTGCCCTTCCTACGAAGCCAAGGGTCCCAGGTTCGAGTCTCGGTGGGGGCAAATATTTGTTTGATGAAAATGGATCTTTGTACCCTAGTGATGGCTGTTTATCTATCTTAGTATAATATTTATAAGTATGTGTATCGTTTTCTAGTAACCAAGATACAGGGAATCCTAGTTTGGGCTAGATCAATGTGTCTAAATAGTGCCCAAGGTATTATTATTATTATTAATTAATTTCAAAGATGTCATACTGCATTCATTCAGTGAGGTTCCAACAATGGCATCGATCCCTGGCTTTATTGAGACAACGTCTTAAAATAATAAAACATCCTCGCCGTACCCGCCTTTTTACACCATCATCATTGAATTACTGCAGGACAGTATTGTAAAAAATAACAAATTACAAGTTATGACTTGTTTACCCAGAACTTCGCATTTCTTGCCATGATGCAAGTTATTGGCCAGAAGATAAATGACCTTTATTTTATTATCTCGAATGATCATAAGACTGACTTTGTGATAGACTAAATTACTTACTCCCTAACGAGCCATACATAGAACTGAGTTTTGGCTAAATGGTTCTGGTCAATGTTTCTTTTAAGTCAAACAAAACTAATCTGTGCACATTTGTTTACAGTCAGATTTTATAACTTTATTACTTAATTTATTCCCAAAACTCCAACAAACCGATATTAACTACCTTTCTTGATTTTATGATAATTTTGTATGATTTAGTTAAACAGTGCATGTTGGGATCGTTACAACACAAAAGCGATATCTCAAATCGTAAGTTTTATCAAAAAGATCCTACAATGCCGCCCAAATATGTATAATTTCAGTTAGCAATAGAATATGCTATTATAAAAAAGATTATAGTTTATTGCTAAACCCCTTCAATTCACGTTGCTGTGTTATTTTGAAAAAAAAAAACAATCGGCCATTCAGCTAAATATAAATACATGTACTGGTGAAGTAGTAAGAAATAGTTTCGTACCATTGTTCCAGAAGGTCTACGAAGATAAGAAGAAGACTAAAATAATATAAAACAAAAAATAAATTAATAAAAAGCCTTTATTTTGCTCACAGCATATAATACATTAAAATGTCTTAATACCTACTTTACATTAATATACCTAGATTACAGGGTGTCCGGTAGATCGATGCAAAGACTTTAACTGAAGTTAGTACATACCCCATGGCTCACAGTTAATTCTTAATAAGACAATTGTAAACACAAAGGGGTTGTTTTTAGTCCGTATACCACACGAGCTGATGCCCGCTCAATATGTGGGGACCCGGACATAGCAGGGAGGTCTGACTCCTGGGCATGGGTAATTCCATTTTTTTCCCCTCCAACAAAAAAAAAATATTAGTACATACCATTTAAAACCGTTTGAGCCGAACATACATATGGCGAAGTCTTACCGTTAATTTTTTATTGATGATTTAGTGTTTTTGAAGAAAATTTCCAGATTTTCACAGGTTTGTGATTATCATTGCAAAACTAAACAATAATTGGATTATTTAACAATTGATTCTTATAAATCACTTATTAAGCATTAAATTAATCTTGATTTGTGCATCTGCTATGTCAGACTTTGTTTTTAAAGACCATTGAAGAGCACGGAAAATTACAATCATCAATGAAATAAGTTATCCGGACCTAATTTTACAAAAGCTAGTGAAAGCTTTTTATGGGCAAATCTTTATCAAAACATTGATCTTTCCTTTAAGGTATTATTGACGTAGATAACTCATACATTCTTGAGGTTATGACCTACTAACCAGTTACAGGGAGAAAAATAGACTTTTTAGATAATTCTTTTTAATTAATTAATTAATTTAAAGTCTTTTTAATTAATTAAATTTAAGCTCGAAATGAGATCCTTGGTTCCTCATACAGACACGAGCTCGACTTCGGACTTCTGTGGTTGTGCTTTTGAGCATCATTTCATCTTTCATGGTATCGAGAGCCATTCTTATTTATAGCACACAGAGGGATAAACTGAGATTGAATATATGAGTCAGTGGAGACAGAATGGTGTGCTCAAAGCGCTTCATAAATCCATTGTTAATGTCATCAAGCCCTGGAGCACTCTGAAGATTTAGAAGGTGGATAAGAGAGGAGACTTCGTCTTCCTCTGTAGGCTAAATGAAAAAGGAGGAAGATAGACTACCATCAAGTGTAATAGTAGATTTTACAACAAGTGCACAAAACGAACCATTTTCATCCGAGACTTTTAGCAGCCCGAGCCGAAGGCGAGGGCTGATAGTAATGTCGAGGATGAAAATGGTTTTGTGGACGAGTTATAAACTCTGCTTTTCACTTCGATTGCGAGAAAATAAAACAGTAACATAACGTATTAACATTTCTTTAATTAAAATTCAAAGTAAAATTACTACAATTTTGAATGGTGAATGAAATGGGTTTTCCCGGCATATTGACGGTATTCTTTTGAATTTGAGAAGATGACATGACAGTAAATGGTATATTAATAGTTGATTGTTCTGGATATGGTTCTTTTTTCTGATCTGTGGATGGCTCAGACGGCAACAAGGAATCTCGGGATGTAGAAGGGGTTGGCTCATTTGGAATTAGATGAATGTCTTGTGTTACACGGTCGGTAATCCTGCTTTTGTTTTCTATTGATTGTTATATATATCCCTCAGCCACCTGATCCGACTTCCACCCACCATGCCTTTTTAGCATTGTCAAGTTAGCTCCCGAATCTGCTAGGAGGGTGGCCGAGGTCCGGCGGAAGCAATGGCCCGTGTAATTCTCGGGATTTTCCAATTCAAGAAAAGTTGCAATTTGTTTCGGAAATCCTGCAAATTTATTGCGTCCTATTACTTGCTTAGTGCACTTCCCATTTTGATAATTGAGGAAGAGTTTATTTGTCGGCACATTTGAAGGCCGAAGAGCTTGGTATTTTTTAACTATATCAAGGTACTCTCCTTTGACAACAAATGACCTCTCTCGTTTGGTCTTCGTGTCGGGTAAGTTAATTGCTTGTAAAAGGGTGTCCGTCTTGACGTCATCCATGGTAATATTAGCAAGTTCAATGCCGCGACATGCTCCGCTTATACCAAATATTAGTGCTACCTAAAACAAAATATAACTGTTAGTTGGTACACTCTTTGAGAACACGAGGAATAAAAAAATATGTAAATAATAGGTTTACGTACTTTTGTGGCCAAATATTTGTCATCGGGAGCGGTATTTAAAAAGGTTTCCACATTGTTCGCAGTAAGGACCTTGGACTTCTTGCATTTATGTCCACTACTAAGCCTCTTCAACAAAGCTGTAAGCTTCGTGTAGGACTGTACATTGACATTATGTTTCATTTGCAGTGTTGCTTTCAGCATGGAATATACACTCCAAAGTGTTGAAGGCTGCAGTTTTTTCGATAACTCATCAAAGTAACTTAAAAGAACACTTTCAGCGAATGTATTCACTTGTTTTTCTTTCCGCCAGCTTAGAAATTTGTCATAAGTTTTCATATATATTTGCCGAGATTTTGGCGGCAATATTTCTTGCACCACTTTTTGTGCGTTTATTTCCATTAAAGTATTAGGAGTAAGTTTTAAATCTTCTTCTTCACTTGACATTTTTAAAACTTAGCCAATTCAACAATAATTTGAGAAAATTCAATACGAAAAGTTCACGGCTTCTTTCCCGCTACTTTACTTTTTTTAATTTTCCTGCATAATTTTCGGGCAAAGAAAAAAAATATACAGCCTATTCTTAAATTATTTTGGAATAATGTTTTTTTTTTGTGGTGAACACGTTTTGATATTTAGTTTCTTTTTCGTATTATCTTATTATAAATCAAAAATGCAAATAGGGATGGAAATATTATAAATTAGCAAGTTTTATCCATGTACAATTAATTGTTTTTGGCTGTATGGGCTAAATGGTCACTGCCTTAGTGTAGACACATTTAAAAAGCTACTTTTATGCACAAGAGCATAAAATTCAACTTTATGTCGCCTAGATCCTGCATAAAGTAGTACTTTTTCGAGCATGAGAAGTGAAAAGATCTTTGATGCTAAGGATTGTTATGTTTCTATTGTGTTATGAAGATTTTTTTTCACCAAGGTTTCTCAAACACCTACTAAGTATTCATTACATGAGTCTAATGAGCTGCTGGTGTTGTTTTTTGTATATAGGAGTTATGATGCTAAATTATTAATGTTATTGTAGTGGCGTATTTCTTCAATTATTAACCATAGCTTTTTTGGGTTATTTTTATTTTCGTCTGATTCATTACATTCATCTTGATATTTTAGTTTGTGCAATAGGTCGGTGAAGAAGTTTCTGTATCGATTTGTTATGCTTCGTCATTTGGTAGTTTCCGTGCTTTCAGTTTGACTGCGTCGAGAAGTCTCACACATTTCATAAGTCGCGGGGTTTTCCATGGCTTCACGTTATATTTACCGCGGCTGTCATGAAGAGTCTGTTCATTTTGACAAATTATAATGTTTAACGTACGCAAGAACAATTTTGTGTCGACCGACACGTTCGTCGTTTCAGCGATTGGCGACCAGTCAGTGTCTTTTAGTTGGCTCTTAATGTTACCAAAATTGTATTTAGTGACGAAGCGCTTTTGTTTATAATTCTTGATTGTGTTAATTATTCCTAAAAACGGCTGGATCGGTTTATCGCCAGATTGTACCAGGTTATGTTCAGCGGTTAGACTGTAATATGGTCTGCTTAAAATTAAGTTCTACTTACTTTTAAGTCGTACTTAAGCATACAGATTGTAGAAAAACTTCTTTTTATTTCATCTGACAAGCTTACTGTTGACTAGCCTTCTGAAAAGCAAAGGTTTAGAATTCAAGCCTCACATTTCTTCTTATCTCTTCGTAGCTCTTCGATTGTTTTTGACGCATTCCTTCCTTGAGCTCTGAATAGCTAAGACGTATCCTCTACGTCAGTTTATTTTTATCTACTCATTATGCCATAGTTGTAGCGATGGGCTGATGTGCTGTAATTAATTGCTGACCCCACGTTGGGGTTCCACCTGTGCCCCCGCCTACCTACCCTCCTGCTCACACCACTGAACCTGAAACCCCTCTGTTAAACCGGACTCCTCGCAGCCCTCTATTGGCCGTTGTGTGCTGCCGCTCCTGCTGCCAGACCTCACCAGGGGAATCGCAGCCTAAACGCGCAAAGTCCGTCTAACGAGTTCACAGTTTCACACCCAAGACCTTGCTCTGTCTTCCCTTAAATAAAACTTTGTTGATATTGCTCTTTTCATACAAGGTAACCCTTAACCGTTACATGCTAGAGTTACTTTGAGCGGTATGCTGGAGTGTTCGTATCAGGCCTCGTATTGATGTTTATATCGCCCGCAACAATCAGACAATTTTTATCTTTAATGTTTTTAAGAACCTTCTTTAGATCAGTAAGAAAGGATTTCATACACGGGAATGAGGGTAATCGATAGAAACCTACTACCGTGAATTTGTGTGACATCTCTTTAATGATACAATTCGATTCTTTGAAAAGTGGTTCGCACATGGATGCATTCCAGCAACCACTCCACCAGCCTTGTTTATAAAGAAGTTTAAGCGATAGGAGTTATATCGATCAATCGCGACAATGAGAGTCCCTTCTTGTAGCCAGCACTCAGTTAGGTTTAGCACATCTTTGTCCATATTTAGTCGTCTAAAAGAAATGAGAAATAAATCATAGTTACGAGTCGTGCTACGTATGTTAAAAGTAAGTTTTTTTTTGTTAAGTTTGTTAGTGATGATATTATTACATGATTCTAAGGATTCTACAACATGACATTCCCTGGCTAAAGTTTCTTCTAGTTCCTTTTCTAAGTGGAGGCCTACGATTTATTATTTCGTATCCAGTAACACCTAGTGTTTAGAGTTTTGTTGCAGTGTATTTTTTTATAATGATGCTTGAATTTCAAGACTGAAATGCACTTGTAAATAATAATAATAGAGTATTACACAATTAAGTTTTAGTGATATATTATATGGTAAACAAGACAAGATGTAAGAAGTTTAAAATCGCCTTTACGTATTAATTCAGGACAGCTGTGAAAAAAACAATTTTCTAAATCAACGCAGTCAAATATACGGCCAATGTCAATTTATCAAGGATCATTTCGTTTATACACAATTATCTTATAAAAATCTTAAAAAAACCACGCTTCAGGACATTTCGGACCGCGGGGGTTCACGCTCACCCCGGAGGGTAGGAGGGGGGAGAGGGTACATACAATTTAACCCCGCTCTTTAACCTACATATCCCGATAGACAAAATAACTGCATTAATTTTAGAAATCTATCAATACATTGCAATCTAGATTTCTTGAACTATTTAATGTTATTAAGTTCAACGTTTAATATTTCAATAGAATTTCACGATATCTGTGATACCATTTGAATATTCAACAATGGATTCAAACTGACATGCCATTTCTAATTAGGGCTGGGAGTAAGCCGCTAATCATTTCGGGATAGTCATCAAATGTCAAATCAGTCAAATTAATTAGAATGCATAGATATTTCACTAAATGGAATTCGATTACTGACTAATATTCATTTATGGTTGATGCCCGATAGTATAAATTGGTTACTCGGATTCGCTGGTTTTTTATGTAATGTAAATGGAGTAAGCTCGATAGTTAATTAACGACTAGGTACCGTACCGACGCATTCAAGTGAGACTACAGTACTCTTTGAAAGAAAAAACACGAATTATATCCTAAACATTACTGTACAAATATTTTTTGTCATGTCTTTGATAGACGTTTTGTAGATAGATAAATCTACCAAAATATTTATTTGTTTAATTACAGAGCTCTCTTTTAATACATATACATATACGTGAAAGTACTACTTCATTTGAAATAAAGCCAATGATAGATCAATATTCTCTATTGTCAAAAACAGTTCCAAACAAATTCCACATTTTGGCTCCTAATCCTGTCAGTAGCTCTATTCATTTGCATGGTAATTAATATCCTTCGACATTTTGCGACAAGAGCTTTGATCACAAAGGACCGGCCCGCTAAAGGGGTCATCGCTTTGTTTGAATGAAAGTCCGGAAGAGGGCTCCTCTGTGTTTAGTTTTGAAATGTCATCCCGTTTTAGCAGATTCGTGCGCAATTTTTTGCCGAACTCTCCAAATTATTTCATTTCATTCTCCCCGCAGCGAAACTCTCAAAACTGCAATCAATCAATACAGCTTATCAATATTTAATAGAAGTTTCAAAATGTAGAGCTAAGAGGTTTCAGGAAAATTGCTTTCGTGGTGTGACTTTAACTTATTAGTTAAAGCATATTTTATTATATATTTTTAGGAACCAGAGGCCGAGATGATTTTTTTAAAAGAAACACGACTGCACCTAAACAATTATAACTTAAACAAAACCGGTCAAGTGCGAGTCTAAATCGCGCACGAAGGGTTCCGTACCACCGTTCAATGGAAGCGATGGTGTGGAGTGAATAGTTTGGATTTTACACAGCAAAATATTGTTTACAAAGTTATTGGTGCGGTTACTTTCACACTCCATGTACGTAACCAGGTGCATCCATAAGTTTGTATGTGGTATTGAAAGAATTGTTGTATGGGAGCCCCTTAAATATTTCTTTTATCCTGTTTTTTAGTATTTGTTGTTATAGCGGCAACAGAAATACATAATCTGTGAAAATTTCAACTCTCTAGCTAGCTAGGTTCTTGAGATACAGCCTGGTGACAGACGGACGGACGGACGGACGGACGGACAGCGAAGTCTTAGTAATAGGGTCCCGTTTGGAACCCTTCAGGTACGGAACCCTAAAAATGAACTCTAATAACAATTATCAAAACAAAAAATATATCGGACAGTGCAACAACAAAAATGGCAAGATGTTGAGTCTAAGACGACGGCTTGGCAAGTGCGCGAGCGTTTTTTTTTTGTTGGAGGGGGAAAAAATGGAATTTCCTGCTGAATTACCTCCTGATCCACATTGTCTGTATCTAACAGAAACAAACGACGACAAAATTAAACAGCCAACGCTGTGATTTTCATACAAGTGCATGGTTAATTCAGTATTTCTTATTGTTTCAGTTAATTAGTTATTCAGTACTGTTAAGCAGTTCGCAACAATGCTTAACAGACTTACCAAGACAAACAAAGTGTGTCTAAGAGACAGTTCGCAACATATCCCCCAGACGGCACATCTGATAAGCAGTGCGCAACATGCCCACCGGGTGGCCAAGACAAACTCCGCACGTCCAAAAAACAGTTCGAAACAATGTCTTTGGACGGCACACTGATCAGCAGTTAGCAAAAATGCTTAACAGAACATACACATTTGATATACAGTTCGCAAGATGCCTACCAAACGGTCAACCACCATCTAATTAAGCAGCGCGCACTTCAGGAGTCCACTCCCCGTGCCACGTGACCATGTAATCCGCCGCTGTTTGTGTTGACTTCCCGTGCCGGCCAGGTGTTGTAGCTCATAGTGCCCATACGGGGGCAACTTTGTAACTCAATATGGGCCGCGCCTGCCAGAGTCAGGCTCTCCAGTCGCCTGCGCCTACTCTTCAACAAAACTAAAGAGTTTAGCTCAAACACCCTCAGTAACTTCTTTTCCTGGTTCACATATGCAACTCAATTTTTCTGGTTCCCTCTGAGGCATTCTGATGTACGATGCCTGCTCATCTTGCACAGGGCCTCGCTATATGAGCGACTGAGTCTCCTTATCTATCTATTCTAGATCTATCAATTAATAAGTTCAAGAAATACATCAAGCAAAGGCTTATTTCTAAAGCTTACTACAGTATTTACTTTTATCGGATGCCTGGGCACACAGTGCCCAGTTCTGAGGTTTTTAAAAAGTGCACACTTAGACCGGATTCCGACTAAGATAATTGGCATGTGAACTTAGTAAACCTTTTCGATAGTCCAATTCAAAATCAAAATCTTACAAGTATACCCACCACAGGGCAACCCAGTATTGCAATTCTTTCTTGCGTTGTGTAAGCTTCAATGCGTTGCAGTTACTGACCAAAGTGGAGCGTACAACTACAACATAATGCCTGTAATACCGCAGAGCTCGGGCCAAAGTGAGTGTTTCAAGTTTGTACAAGTGGTACTTACATTCCGCACCCTGTGTTAACTTACTGTTAAGAACCAACTTGCTTATATCTTCCATCATGTATCTTCATTAGCACAGTTCCATAATTGATGAAACTTGCATCAGTGTGCACCTCATTCCGCAAGAAAGGGTCATAGATTATTAGAAAGGGTCATTAATGAGAAAATCTACAAAAATCGAAGTGTTAGCGTGCAACCTGATGTTCCGGTCCCCAATTGAAATGAAATCCTTTCCTAGTGAGAGCAGCAATGCATGTGGTTTTCTGAGCAAAATCTGGTATGTACGCCGGAACTAACTAGCGAGGCCTATGACTTGGCGCACATGCTTAACGTTTCACAATTTAGGTGCCTCAGTTAAGGCTGTAACTTTATTATGACTCGACCGTGCCTGACCCTTGCTAATAGTCCTGCCTGCCAAAATATTTCATGTCGTTCCTTATTGCTAGAACCACTGTCCATTGAAGTACTCGTAACCACCCATGTATTCGTCGTAGATTGTTTATTACAGGAAGCTTACCTGTGTCCTGACTGTCCCTAACCCAAGAAAAACACTTACCTTCCTCAATAGTACACTTTCTACCAAACGCAACATTTTTGCCTTTCGTGGGGATCTTACTTTGTGACGTAGTAGAACGTACGGTAGACGCATTATTTTTATGCACCCTAGGCTTCACGAAGATTGAGACAAAATCTACTACGTTACTTGGCAGTAGTTTTGCGTCTGTGGTTGCCGTTCTAAGGGTCAGAAACACCGCACACCACTATCGCTGAAATCAATTCCTCACGAAGACCCCTGACAATACGCAATCGAAGTAATGAGAGACGCGTGTTATCAGCGTAGGAAGAATAGTTGTCAGAATTTGTGCTCATTACCTCGTATAAGATATTCGCGATATCGGGCATAGTGGTCTCAATACTTTATTGAAACTCCACTAGTTTAAACTACGTACGAGCATCTCCTTTAAGACATTAACCACGATAGACATTCGTTGTCACTCCATTTTTTTTTGCGATTTGGCGCGAAAGAGTACAGCAACAGGCCCAACAGTTTCGCGGTCTTCTAACGCGCGGAAATGAACCAACATCGCAGACAATTCCTGTCGCAACTGGCCTAGGGGATCGATACAGTGTTCGATACAGGAGTGCGCTCCCTGTGTCGACTTTGATGTCGATCCCGTGAACGACTACTTTCACGGCAGCTACGACGTTGTTCACGTTCTGACATTTTTCACACTTTTAATTTGAAATTGATGTATTCGCGTGAAATCGAATTACAGGAATCCTATACCACTTCTGATTTTAGGAACCAGAGGCCCAGATTATTATTTTTAAAGAAACACGACTGCACCTAAACTATTATTACTTAAACAAAAATGACCTCTAATAACAATTATCAAAACAAATAATATATCAGACAGTGCGACAGCAAAAATGGCGAGGTGTTTAGTCGAAGACGACGGCAAGTGCGCGAGCGTTTTTTTTGTTGGAGGGGAAAAAAATAATTACCCATGCCGAGGAGTCAGACCTCCTGCTATGACCGGGTCCCTACACATTGAGCGGGCATCAGCTCCTGTAGAATACGGACTAAAACAACCCCTTTGTTGTATGACAGTTATCGATATTCGATGTTACTGTGAGCCATGGCATGAAGTGCGCGAGCGCGCGTTTTCACCTTCATGTTATAGCTCATCGTAGACGGGGTTTGAGGCTTCTCCAAAAATAGATTTTTATTATAATGTTTACATCATGTTGCTAAAGCAGCTATTTTTGGAGTGTCTGGTGGTCAATACTTAGTAATGCAATAGAAAATCACACACTGATATTATAAAAATACCTTGGACACTATTTACACACCTTGATCTAGCCCCAAACTAGAATTTCCTGTATCTTGTACCAGTACCAGACAACGATACACATACTTAGATAGATAAACAAACAACCATGACTAGGGTACAAGTATCCGTTCTCATCAACAAATATTTGCCCCCAACGGGACTCCAACCCGGGACCCTTAGCTTCGTAGGCAGGGTCACTGTCATCTTCGCCATTCCGGTCGTCAAAGGGCTTTTATAGTTACTTACACAAATTGTGCGAAACGAGACCCTATTACTAACCCTTCGCTCTCTATCTGTTCGTTTGTCCGTCCGTCAACAAGCTGTATCTGATAAACGAATAGAGTGTTTATTGCTATTGCAATTGTAATATCAAATAATGAACCACATGGGCTTAAAAAAAATTAAGTTATCCTCATGTAAGCTACGCATTTACAAAAAGAAGACTTATTCCACCTTTAAGTAATTACATGTCTCCAGAAGAACTGCTAAGGTCAACAGTAAAAACTTTAAAGGACAACAGACGTAAGCGAAATTTTGGTCCATCTTATTAAACATCCTGAAGATATCCATTAGGCACTGGGTCTATTAGTGTCACTTAAACTTTTAAAGTGGCAGTACATGAGTCTGAGTGAGTCAGACAATGAATTGCATTTTGTTATGTTCCCTTCATATTTCAAAGTTGGACAAGCAAAACTGGATTGTTATCCCTGAAAAGAACATTTAATTGTTACCGACGAGGGAGCAAAGACAAAATTGCAAGCTTTGCTTGATTTAACTGTATCCAGACTCATTATTGCAAATTATTTGTAACTGAATACAAAGGTTAATGTAAAACTTATAAAAGCAAATGGGGCTATGATGAGGCTTCAGGACAAAGCAATTTTAAGCAAAAGTCTGATTTGGGTGACTACACACATTTTTATAATTAATTTGGTACAAGTATCTAATTAATTTGGTTCCCTTAAGGATTCTTTCGGATGATGTTATAATGTGGGAACACGATCGACCGTAATCAATATTTTACTGTTGACCTATTATGTTCAAATTCATGAAAGAAACTAAAGAGTCAGCAGATAGAGAGAGAAAAGTAGTTGAAGACCAAATTTAAGTCCTGCAGCCCACAAAAATAGGAGACGTATCTATAAATCACGAATTGATCCTGACAATGATAGAACACAAAAAAAAAACATATATTTCTGACACTTCGCATGCTTTCTGCGATATCTGTATGTAAAGCAAAGCCCTCAGAAATTAACTATCTAAACGTTTTTTTTTTACTGCAGACCAGTAGGTAAATAAATAATAAGTAAGGACTTTCATCTTTACATGACTGGATAAGATATATCAGTCCAGTCCCAGTCCCTCCTACTACCTTTAATCGACTATGCAGATGTTTGCTGGATCGGTGCAAACGAAGAACAACTGAACAAACTCGAACGACTTCAAAACCTCGGGATTCGGTTTGTCTTCGGGCTGCGCAAGTATGACCATGTCTCACAGTATCGCAAGGAGTTGGGGTGGCTTCCGATCCGCCTTCGTCGTGATATGCACGTTCTCTCCTATCTGTTCAACATTTTGCGAAACCCCCGCTACCCCTCATATCTTCGAGAACGTTTCGAGTTTATTTCCTCCAGGCATAGCAACCGGAGATCCCACACGATGTCTCTTCTCTCTACTCCTCGGCATAACACTGCCGCTTACAAACACTCGTTTAGGTTAACGGCGATCCGACTGTGGAACGCACTTCCCTGCGCTATTAGAGATAGTCCCTCAATTTTCACTTTTAAGACAAGATTGAAAGAGCATTTCCTTTCTCTTTCGTGATAGGTACTTTTATATATGTATATATAAGTAGTATATGTTTGATATATATAAAAATTTTTGCTTTTGTATTTTATTTAGTATATATCATGTATTAAATTATTATGTTTTAGTTGTAAACAATTAGATGTACAGTTTTATTGCGCACTAGGACTCTCCTGTTGCACAATTTTTCCTGTCCTACCTAGGTTTGCTGGTAGAAATCTCTCTTTAGAGATAAGCTCGCCTTTGCTCATAAAATGTTTTGTTACCTTACTATTTCTATAAGATTTCTGTGCAATAAAGAATATGAATATGAATATGAATATATTGAATGTTTACTTCACATAGGTATATATTAATAATACTGCATATATATTTCCAAATAAGAAGTCACAATTACGATGCCAAATGTCACTGGTTAGACTTCAAACAACGGACTGCAAGAAAATAAAAGCAAAATCAAGAATCGTTCCGAAATTAATGCAATTTGCAGATTGACATTGTTAAACAGCTAAAAAGTTTTTCGGTTATAGTAAAATAACTGCACGTATTGCATGTGTAAATGAAGATTTAATCAAAAGGTTTCATTTTATACTGCAAACAAAAGCATGTGGAGAACATGTAGAAGTTGCAAAATTTTCTCAGTTTTGCCGGGAAACAGCAGCTTTGTTTGTAAATCTTTACCTGCTAGCGTCCATAAGATACATGGATCAGACATAATTGAACAATTTAGGTTTATTAACCTAACCCATCAAAAAACTTTCTAAAGAAGATTCAGAAGCGAGAAACAAAGATTTTAGAAAATATGGAGAAGGACATTCCAGAAAAGTAAGCAGGTATGCGTCTAATGAGGGAGAACTGCATAATCTCCTTTTGTGTTCCGACCCTGTGGATTATAAATGTGGTGTTATACACAAACACCCGCAGATTTAGCCTACAAAAAACCAGCTTGAGCACTTTTAAGTCTTGGTATTTATAGAGCAATATTAGATATCGCTCGATACATGATTTAATATAAAAAAAAACTCGCAAATTATAACATTTACATCAAAAAGTGCTCTGAGAGCATATAATTGCCTTAATTGGGACTATCGATTGCCATAAATAAAATAATGATATTTAATAAAACACGTACGTCCGCAGTTTTAAAATCCGTCCCAATGTGCGCCACGCCACTGCCACCCCCGCTTGTGGACAGAGACAGATAGATAGCTGTACAAAAATAAAGAGAAATTTGTTTGTGTTCCGTGAATACCGAAAATGATGAATGAAACTTGATTATATTTTAAATATCTTTGTGACAATACGAATTAATTAATTAATACGAATGAGAACATTTAAATACGTTGAAATATTCTCGAATTTAAAAATAATATGGTATTAAGCTTGTATGGATATTTCATCGTTCGCCGGCTTCTTAAGTTTTCTTGCTCGACGGAACCCTTCGTGTTCGAGTCCGACCCGCACTTTACCGACTTTTGTCATCATGACTACAGATGCCATATCGCTCCAATCTTTATTAGAAATCTAAAACAAGACGTGATAAAAAGGTGCAGTCTAACTTTAATAATAAGTTAAGAATATTAAGCGTATTAGTTAAATCAAAAGCTTTGTTGCAAAATAAATTACACCTTTCTCTAACACCCTGTGTATAAAATTGGGATCTTCAGTAGACAAAACCGGGTTAGTTAATCACATACGTTGAACCCGAGATTCCGCATCAACGAATTGCCAAGGGTAAAAGGGTACCCTAAGGCAGGGCAGCACACATTTGCAATAGGTTGTCGCGGCTACCCGGCCCAGCTGTCACTGGTCATAAATCCTGGGGCCCTTTGCAAAGGGAAGATACTCGTAACGTGTTCGCGCAGTCATTTCGGAAACCAAAGTCGTTCAACCACTTAGTGATTACAGAGACCCCAATCGGGATTTTTATGTGCGGCGTCTTTATTGTTATTTTTAAATCCACCAAGCCAAATAGGCACCCGCCAAAGTGACATATCGTCGTAACACGTGCGTTTGTGTCTATGCTGCGAACCGTACTAAGACGAAACGCGGTACCTGAGGCGGTGTGCGGGCGGGAAGGCGCATTCCACACGAGTGCCTAGTTGGCTTGGTGTAGTAGTACAGCGGCGTGTCATACCTAACGTAGCTTGCAGTAGGTCGCTTGTTGGTTTGGGCATATGTTTATTTTTCGAGAAGCTCTGAATTCGACTTTAAACACTTCCAGTACATAAGTACTTATTAGTGTTCCGTACCCAATGGATGACAAACGAGACCCTATTACTAAGACTCTGTTCTCCGTCCGTCCATCATGTATGTCCGTCTGTCCGTCAGCGGACTGTATCTCATGAACCCTACTAGGTACAGAGTTGAAATTTTCGCAGAATGTCTATTTTTGTTGCCGCGACAACAACAAATGAAACTATACGAGATTTCATAAAATAAAGAGGGTCCCCATACATGTTTAGTATTTTAGCACGTTCGCTGCGGAGTAAAAAATGTTGTTCTTATCGTGCGCGTTACGAGGTTGAAACGGCCGTTTCGTTGTGCCACCCCGGTGCGTTACTAGGTGCAAGGGCCTTTCATTGCAGTACATTGGTGCTTCAAATGTAAATTTTAGAGCGACGAAGCAAACAATAAAAAATAAACAATTACATTCTGTAGAATAAGAGTCTGTTAGTTATGTACTGGCTTCGTCCGGGATTCTGATTATTTGTTTACAACTAATAAACAAAATTAATTTCTGGGCCCTTCGACCTAATATCGCACAGAATTAAAGTCCAAAATGGGAAATCACTAGTGTTGGGAAACTACGTTTACATTTAGGTAAGCCCCAACATAGAATTTATAAGTAAATTCCAAATTCAAACAATAGAAAATAATGGAATAGAAAACACATTTATTCAGCTATCACAATAAATAAGACACAGCAAAAAGAAGTAAATAAACAAAAGCATGTGGGAAATAAAAGATACACATGAAAAAAAACACAATATGGGGATAGGCAGAACGAGGCCATAGTCAATAGTCAATAGTCAAAGTTCTTTATTACTGTAGATATTTGCATATACTTAGCAAACGTCATTTTTGCCCCTTCTTTACATTGGACCACTGTGGGAGAAGAAGGGCGTAGAAACACCCACAGGTTGATTTTTAGATCTCTTTTAAAAATTGGGTGTGTTTAACTAATACAAATATTACAATATTGTTACGCCGGTAGGTTAGGTCAAAAACTTTGAACGTCAATTTCAGTGCTTTAGAGGCGTTTTCAGCAGGCTGAAAAGTCATTTCAGGCCGTTTCAGAAGTTACTCTATCACATATCTAAAGATCGAAATTTCACGCAAGTTGCCGTCGTTTTCAGGCGCCTGAAACATGTTTTCAGTCCGTTTCAGGGCACCCTCTATCAGATGACGCCATAACCTGAAAACCCGTTTTCAGGCCAATAAGGGCCTCTGAAGCACAAATCGTTATATGGCGAAATATCCGGTAGGAGTGACAGAGATAGCACTACTAGAAAGAGATAGCTATACTCGGAACATTCGAGAAGTGTGTGACAGAGATAGCACTACTAGAAAGAGATAGCTATACTCGGAACATTCGAGAAGGGAGTGACAGAGAGAGTGCACCATTAGAGAGAGACATATATGGTCTCGAATGTTCTCGGCCCGCACGCTGTTCCTTACTAGAATATTCGCGATATGTGTGGACAATGTGTCCAGAGCGGCTCCGCGGGATATAAAATGCGTCGACGGCCGGCGCGAGTTTAGTTACACTTTAACTGCGATCGAGTGCTAGTACAAGGATAATCGGAGAGAAAGACTCTTCGTGTGAATAGTGAGTGCATAATTAGTGAAATAGTGTGTGTGTTTTAATTAGTGGATTTTAAGTACAGTTCGTGTGAATAGTGAGTGCATAATTAGTGAAATAGTGTGTGTGTTTTAATTAGTGGATTTTAAGTACAGTTCGTGTGAATTGTAAGTGCTCTCTTCCTGAAGAAGCGCCTCTGTCCATTCCTATGGACAGAGGCGCTTCTGCAGGAAGAGATCCGATGATCTGACCCTGACTCCCCACGCCCCAGAATGGGTGCGTGAGAAGAATGCTTGATTGATTGTAAGTGCGTGATTTGGGTAATAAAGTGAGTGTTTTAATTAGTGGATTAATCCGTGCTTTACTATCAAATACGAACCCCACGCTCGTAACATTTGGTGTCAGAAGTGGGATAGAAAATGCCGTTAATGCCACGAGAAACCGAGCCAAAAGGAGTGACGACGCGAAGCCAAACGTCTGGATCTGGAGACTCGACGCCTGGTACGTCGGAATCACCTGCTCCAGCTGCACAAGGAGTAGACCTCAACGTTATCTTCGTCCTCCTAAAGGAACAAGCGAGAGAGCTAAAGGAACAGTCGCGAAAACAGGAGGAACGGGCCAGGAAACAGGAGGAACAGACTCTAATCCTCCAGAATGAGCTTAGGGAATAAAAGGATCACCAGGAGGTACAGGCACGAATGCTTCGTGAGGTACATGAGTCCACGACCGAATGGAAGAGAGAGTTGTTCGAGGTCCAGGAAAAACTGGCCGATATGGATGAAAAACTGGAGAGTCGAGTCCATGATGTCGATAAAAAAAGTGAGACCTGTGAGAGCCGTCTCCAAAAACTTGAGATCAAAGTGGCTAATGCTCCAAGTACCTATGTACCCGACGCATCGGTATCCGGAGGCGGCAGGTTCAAAGTGCCCCCCTTTGACGGTAGCTCATCGTGGACTGCCTATAAGCTGCAGTTCGAGTCTGTTTCTCAGGCTAATGGTTGGAGTAAAGAGCAAGCCAGGACAGCACTGACGTTGGCGCTGCGCGACGAGGCTCTTACCATACTAGAGGCTCTGGGAAATGACCGGACGTACGACCGCCTTCTTGAAGCCTTGGAGGCACGATACGGTGACAGTCACCTGGAGCACGTGTACCGAGCTCAGTTAAAGGACAGGACACAAGGACGTAACGAGTCCTTACGTAACAGTGGGCCCTGGAAATCGAGAAGTTGGTTAGGAAGGCCTATTAACGTACGTCAGCATCCTTTGTGGACATTATGCTGGTGCAGGCCTTCATCGATGGGATCCGGAATCTGGAAGTGAGGGCAGCCATGCGATTGGGACATCATGGCAGCCTAAAGGATGCAGTAGCCCACGCTCTCGAGGTGGAAGCTGTACGACAGGATACATCCAGGCCTTTCAGGGTGCGAGAAGTGTCGACTACGAAGCCAGTAGATTCCCGCCGCGAATTTGGGCCACGTTGCTACCATTGTGGAGAACGTGGTCACCTGCAGTCAGGCTGTCCAAAAAGGACTAGGAGGGACAGAGACCCCGCTCCAATGGCGAGTAAAATAGGCTCTGTGGAGTCAGAGCCCCAACAGGGAAACGAATAAAAGCCAGGACTATGGGACGAGTGCTGGCTGGCGGTCGAAATGTCCCAATTATGATCTCACAGGCAAACGACGGGAATAGTCTGGTTGTCAATGGAGAAATCTGTGGAATACCATGTCTCCTTACCATAGACACCGGAGCTTCTCGGACTGTGATCAGCTCTCGGCTACTGAGACACCTGACCAGAGATCATCTAGTCCGACCTAGGAATCTCCAGCTGCAAACTGCTACCGGCCAGTACATTTCCGTCCAATGAGAACGAGAGTTAGCTATGAAAATAGGTGAAAAAGAATACTGGCATAAATTTATCGTTGCTAACATCGTCGACGACTGCATTATTGGATTGGATTTTATGAGGAGACATGACTGTAAAATCGACTTGAAGGTTGGAGTTCTAAAGTTTGGAGTTGATGAGATTCCTATACAAGGTGGAGTAAATGGAAATGTTTACTGTACCAGGAGAACCATTCTTTAACCAAGGTCACAGGTTTTAGTTCCAGTGAAATTGCCGAACTCCACAAGGCCGCACTCTCACCGCTGTGTGGTGGTAGAGAGGTTGGATCTGATAAACCGTGGATAACAGCCCGTACATTGGTAACCACGGCATCTTCACCATTTGTAAGGATCCTTAATCCAAGCAACACGGAATGCGTCCTCAATAAAGGAACGCTGGTCGGATCATGCCAGGAAATTTCTTGGGTAAGAGGCTGCCGGGAATCTGAGGTAAACGTGAAACCTGGGCATGTTAAGCCTTCAATGGATGTTGAAAAATTACTAAATGACTCCAGGGAGCACCTTACCGAGGAGGAATTCCTTAAGGCGCGTAGCTTACTGCTACGATATCGCAACGTCTTTTCTTCGCATGATGATGACATCGGAAGAACTGGAGTGGTTCAGCATGAGATCGACACTGGGGAAACTATGCCTATCCGACAGCGCCCTCGGAGAGTTCCAGTAGCTCGGGAGAAGGAGGTTGAGGGCATGATCGAGGAAATGCAAAGAAGCGGCGTTATTGAACCTTCAACAAGCCCGTGGTGTTCTCCCGTAGTTTTGGTTAAGAAGAAGGACGGCACCATGAGATTCTGTATTGACTACCGTCGACTTAATGATGTAACCAAGAAGGACAGTTATCCACTTCCACGAATCGACGATACTTTAGACACATTGAACGGAATGAAATGGTTTTCAACGTTGGATCTGAAAAGTGGCTATTGGCAAGTCGAAATCAAGGACAAGGATAAGGAGAAAACGGCCTTCTCTACTGGCAAGGGACTCTGACAGTTCAATGTTATGCCATTTGGACTGTGTAATGCACCAGCCACATTTGAGAGATTAATGGAACAAATATTAGCTGGCCTTCTAGGAGAAACTTGCTTGGTCTATTTGGATGACATCATTATCGTTGGTAGAGACTTCAACGACCACTTGAATAAATTGGAGCAGGTGCTAGGCAAACTACGAGGGGCAAATCTGAAACTCAGTCCGAAGAAATGCTCGTTTTTCAAACGTAAAGTGAATTAATTGGGACACGTGATTTCGAAGGACGGCATTCAGACAGATTCTGAGAAGATTAGCGCCGTGCAGGATTGGCCGACGCCAAAAGACAAGACTGCAGTACGTGCCTTTTTGGGGCTTTGTTCATACTACAGACGTTTTGTGAAGAACTTCTCGGATATAGCAAAGCCTTTGCATCAACTAACGGAAGAAAAGCGATCATTTGACTGGAACGAACAATGTGAGTCAAGTTTCAACGAGCTTAAAGGAAGACTTTGTGAAACGCCAATATTGGGGTATCCAGACCCGGACGAGGATTTCATTGTGGATACAGATGCTAGTAATACTGGAATTGGAGGTGTCTTGTCGCAAAACAAAGGAGATAACGAAGTTGTGATTGCATATTTCAGTAAGTCATTATCAAAACCAGAGAGGAATTACTGTGTAACTCGGAGGGAATTGCTAGCAGTTGTCAAGACGTTACAACATTTCAGCAAATACCTGCTGGGAAGAAAGTTTCGTATCAGAACTGACCATGCTGCTTTAAAGTGGTTGCTAGAATTTAAAAACCCCGAGGGACAAGTGGCGAGATGGATTGAACAACTGCAGGAGTATGTTTCATCATCGAACACCGTAGTGGGAAATCACATGGAAATGCTGACGCCCTATCACGTAGACCTTGTGCGGACAACTGTAAACATTGCTCAAGACAAGAAGGCAAGGAATGTGTTCGAATGATGAGAAGTGATACGGTTAGCGACGAGTGGAGTGATAAAATCATGCAGCAAGCGCAACAAGAGGACCCTGACGTGAGACCCATTTTTGATTGGATTAATGCTGGTGCACCTAAACCAAGATGGTGTGATGTAGCTCCTATGAGTGCGATAACAAAAAGCTACTGGGCACAATGGGATAGCTTGGTTATGCATAATGGCGTTCTATGTAGAAAATGGGAATCAACAAATGGGAAGGATGCTCACCTGCAAGTCGTTGTCACAAAGAAAAGGGTGAAAGATGTTTTGAGAAGCTTTCACGATGGAACATCCGGTGGACACCTTGGAGTAAAAAGGACCCTAATGAAAATTCGGCAACGCTTTTATTGGATTCACTGCCGAGAAGATGTTGAAAATTGGTGTAAACGATGCACTAACTGTGCATCAGTCAAGGGACCGCATACCCGTAGCCGAGGAACACTCTTCCTGTTGTCTTATAGATCGGCTACTCACGAAAGAACGGCGGTTACTCCATCGTATGCGAATTTTGGAAGAGAACTCCGTCTGCCTGCAGATCTCCTGACTGGACGTCCGCCCGATACACCAAGGACTATCACGGAATATGCAAGTGATTTGCGGGATCGGATTGATGATGTTCACAGCCTGGTACGAGAACACGGGCTCCACGCTAGCATAAAGATGAAAACCCGATATGACCGGAAGTCTTATCAAGTGGGTTTTGAGGAAGGTTCGTTGGTGTGGCTACATAACCCTATGCGACTAGTAGGAAAGTCCCCGAAACTATCTCCGAATTAGGAAGGGCCTTACAAGGTAGTCACCAAAATAAACGACGTCACGTATCGAATCCAGCGGAATCCTCGTAGTCCGAGCAAGATTGTTCATGTTGACCGGCTGGCCAGATACCACGGAAATAATAATGCTCGGGACGAGCATGTCTTAGGAGGGGGTAGTGTTACGCCGGTAGGTTAGGTCAAAAACTTTGAACGTCAATTTCAGTGCTTTAGAGGCGTTTTCAGCAGGCTGAAAAGTCATTTCAGGCCGTTTCAGAAGTTACTCTATCACATATCTAAAGATCGGAATTTCACCCAAGTTGCCGTCGTTTTCAGGCGCCTGAAACATGTTTCAGTCCGTTTCAGGGCACCCTCTATCAGATGACGCCATAACCTGAAAACCCGTTTTCAGGCGTTTTCAGGACCCCTTATGGGCCTCTGAAGCACAAATCGTTACATGGCGAAATATCCGGTAGGAGTGACAGAGATAGCACTACTAGAAAGAGATAGCTGTACTCGGAACATTCGAGAAGTGTGTGACAGAGATAGCACTACTAGAAAGAGATAGCTATACTCGGAACATTCGAGAAGGGAGTGACAAAGAGAGTGCACCATTAGAGAGAGACATATATGGTCTCGAATGTTCTCGGCCCGCACGCTGGTCCTTACTAGAATATTCGCGATATGTGTGGACAATGTGTCCAGAGCGGCTCCGCGGGATATAAAATGCGTCGACGGCCGGCGCGAGTTTAGTTACACTTTAACTGCGATCGAGTGCTAGTACAAGGATAATCGGAGAGAAAGACTCTTCGTGTGAATAGTGAGTGCATAATTAGTGAAATAGTGTGTGTGTTTTAATTAGTGGATTTTAAGTACAGTTCGTGTGAATTGTAAGTGCGTGATTTGGGTAATAAAGTGAGTGTTTTAATTAGTGGATTAATTCGTGCTTTTCTATCAAATACGAACCCCTTATTATGATTAATAAGCAGGAATAAATAATTGCAATATTATTAACAGCAAGGTATGTGATGAGCTAGATTAACCCCATACACTCCCGTCATTTAAATAATCTTGAACATTGTCATAGGCCTTTTTCGACAAAGACGCTTTAACATGATTTTTAAATTGCTCAAATGGCAATTTCAAAATCTCCAGAGGTATCTTATTGTAGTAGAGAATGCACTAACCCTTGTTTTTTGCTAACCTTTGCGAGTCTTAACTGGGGTGCAACTAGTATGTGATTGTTTCTTAGGTTAACATTACAGCTATCGCTAAGTTTGGAAAAGATTGTAAGGTTCTTGCGTACATACATTATATTTTCGAAAATAAATTGACTAGCTACAGTTAGTATGTCAATTTCTTTAAAAACCTCTCTCTTAAGGAGTCTGTTCATTTTAAATTATAAATTGCTCTAATAGCTCTTTTCTGTAAAATAAAATTATAGTTTGAATATCCACTGCTTTCCCCCACAACAAGATACCATAGGTTTTTTTTTTTTTAATTTATTTAATATACAATTACGATTTACAACATTACAGGTATACACCCAATGCGCTGTACAAAGTCTAATAGTTATACAATGTCAGAATCAATTTAGGTAAGTCGATTTCACAGGTAGGGAACAAAGGGTACAAATTCGTAGAAAATACTACATATCAAATCACATTAAACATTAACTTTAGGTCAAATTCAAATAGTATTAAACATTATTAGGTATTTCAAGGGTACTAAATTAAAATGTCAATACAAAAAATAATAATAATAATATTTCTAAGACAACACTTTCACTCCTTCATCTCGCAGAACCTGCCACATTCTCGCACAATATGCCTCCACTCATCACCAAACAGATCAGTCAGTGGTGCAGCAGCCAGCAGAGCATTGAGGCTATCCCGCGCCCTCACCAGTGGAGACTGCTGGCGCGCCACCGTGCGGTACGTGCCGCCCGCTAACAGCTGGTGCCTACGCGCGCGGAGATAACTGTCGGGCACGTATAGCGCGCATACCGTACCGACAAGCGCGACACAGTCACTGTCGCCTCGCAACAATCGACACACAGTCAGAAGCTGCTCGGTGTTACGTCTGACCTCTAGTGAGTAGTATCCGAGCATACCCAATATAAAAGCGGATGGATAAAGATAAGGGTAGTATTCAAATTTCCGCTTATATAGGTATCGTAGGAAAGCTTTGTGTACCTTCTCGAGCAAAAGTATGTAGGAGCTTTCATGCGGATTCCAAACCACCGAGCTAGATTCAAGTTTGGTTCTCACTAGGGCCATGTAGAGAAGCTGGACCACACCCAGGTTATGGAATCCCTTACTATTCCGTATTACAAACCCCAATCTTTTGAAGCATTCCTTGGCCAATGTGCTCACGTGCTCATGGAATGTAAGTCTAGGGTCGAACGTAACACCGAGGTCCCTAATCGAATACACTCGAGTCAAAGACTCCGTACCGAGCGTATATGTCGCGCTTATAGGATGAGAGGAGCGCGTAAAGGACATTACATAGCACTTGGCAGTATTGAAGAGGAGTTTATTGTTCACACTCCACCTATGAACCGCGTCTAAATCTTTCTGCAGCAAACTACAATCATCCTCTGAACTCAAGGGAAGTATCAGTTTCAGATCGTCCGCATACAGAAGGCAATTGGCGTGTTTAAGCTCTAATTCCAGGTCATTTATCATAATGATAAATAACAACGGCCCGAGAATAGACCCTTGGCTAACGCCCGACCGTGTATGGTACGGCTCGGACTCAAAACAGCCGTGTCGCACATATTGCTGGCGGTTCTTGAGGTAGTCAGCGAAGAAAACCAACAGCCGTGGGGCAAATCCAATGGCACATAACTTCTTCATTAGGACATCATTATCGACTCTGTCGAACGCCTTACGAAAGTCCATATAGGCGACGTCCACCTGACATCCCTTGTCCATGCACTTCGACACAATCTCGACTAAAGTCAGCAAGTTGGTGTTAACTGAGCGGCGACTCCTGAATCCGTGTTGCGAGTCGCTCAGATAAGGCGCAATCTGCGAACTGATTTTGTCTTTTATGATCGACTCGAACAGTTGTGCCAATGAACTCAGGGATATGATACTATGAAAGTGACTTAAATATACTAGCCTAGATCCGTGTTTTGTCTGATGTTTCTAAATAACAGCGTAAGCTGCAGAACTTAATTTATAATAATTTATCCAGAAACTTCGTATCATTTACTAATGCTAACGAGTTGCTGTCTAACACTAAACTGGTCTCAACTTGCCTGACATTTGGAAGTGAGAATTTGATACACTTGGTTTTAACAATGAATTATCAACTGTGAACCAATTCAAGGATTCAATTCATTCGCAATTCAATCATCAATATTTTGTATGTAAGTTTATAATTGTTTTCAAAAGTTTCTAATTCTAGTAAAAACCCTTTAACAGATTAACTGTTGGATTTCAGTGATCAAAACAATTATCTCCATTATACAATTGAAACTCATCATAAGAAAGTTAAAAAAAACGAGTTACACGTCCGAATAGTAGTTATACGCACATTACTAATTTCGACAAAATAATGCTGTTAGGACTATTAGTGCGGCACAGGGAAAAGACCATATACGCTACACTAGGTCTTTCGACTTGTTAACCGCAAGGAATGGCCTTTTTTCCATGTGTGCATCACTAGATCCAAAACACCTAGTTAAGTTTTTATAATTGTTTAGAGTCCTCCTTGAAGTCACAACCCCAAACCTGTATTTATCTCTTTCATACTTATAAAACTCTTCAAGTTACGCGCTCTGCAGCAGAAGGAGTACACCAGATTTAGCTCCTGTACTGCACGAAAGCGGTTGTACTAGGTCTATCGATCAAGTAACGCAGTGAACGTGTTAATCCTCTACACAAGATATGATATTATAAACGCAAATTTCGCGGCGGCAATATTATTGTCAGTGGCGCCATTGGTTGTACGGCGGACCCGCAATCAGTAAGGAGAGACTGATATCGAAACCCAGTTCGTACCTATTTATATATGTTTTATTTCTTGTACGGAACCCTTCGTGTCCGAGTCCGAGCCGATGTTAATAAATCTCCGCGGCATTTGTGTCTGTGAACCTCATCTAAAACTAAAGTTTGGTCATATTTGCTCCTAACAAAGTCGTACGATCCCATTTCACTTTCATAACAATTAACCGGTGGCTCTGTGAGCTCTAGTCCTCGCGAGTCTCTTGGTGGAACTAATAAACAAACTTATTAATGCACCTGGTTACTTACCAGGAGTATGAAAGAATAACTTTTTGTTAACAACATTTTGCTTCCTAAAATCCAACATATTAATTATTCACGAAAATTATATTACCTATGTCAATGTCACAGTCTCCAAAAATCCAACATCACCTAATTTATTAAAATCTGTCAATCCGTTTGTCTGCAGCGGTTTTTTTTTACATTTTCAAATCCATATCTCAGGCATTTTGAAAAAATCCAAAAACTCAACCGACATAAAAACATAATTATCGAATGCTGACAAATTTCACAGAAATCGGTTGAGAAATGCGACCTGTGGAGGAGAACAGCCGGAGAGAAATCCAGACATACGAAAGCACTTTGGCCAAAAATTGAAAAAAAAAACTGTATTTTTTCATGTAGCCTGTAATAGTCCCTCTGCTGGGCAAAGACGTCCCCACTCTTAGACCACACGTCCCTAGCTTCAGTTTTAAAATGTACTTATTTATCAAAAAATAACAGTCTTGCAGCTACCAATAACAAATGAGATTAATAAATAAATAACATTGTGTCACGCCTTTTCCCATATGAGGTGTTTAGCCAGTTAATTTAATAATCCATTTTGCGTAACAGGGGGCTACCCATCGAGCAGCTACATAGATTAAGGTTTTCCTCATCATGTTTTCCATGACCATTAGAACGTCCGTATAATATATTCTCAATGAAATGCTCTTTGAATATTATAACGATACAATTTAATATTGAGACTGATGTCTGAGTCAGTCTGAGGAATTCATTCAATAAAGTTTGCTTCACATAGTGCACGCACGGGCCTGACTAATAATTCCAGCATTTCTCGGAAAAATTGCAATTTGCAATAGGCCGCCGCCGGGCAGCTGTTGCAAGCCATAAATTCCGACCACTGTCCGAAGGGAAGGAAGATATCGCCCGGTACGGTCCACGCCCAAGAATAATTAGCATTGTAACCGCAATTAAAATTCAGCCCCCGAATTCACTAATTCTAATCGATGAAAACATTTCAAAAGGTGACAATTACCATACAGTACACTACGCGTGAATTTGACATCGTCTACATCGATTTTAATCTTTGAATTGGATTTAGTAAAACTAGATAATAAGTTCAATAAAACCGGTCAAGTGCGAGTAGAACGTCGGACCCGCACACGAAGGGTTCCATACTATTGTACACGGGAAAACGTAAAACGACATTCTTTTGTACCAGTACACCTTTTTTATTTTTTTATAATAAAATATTAAATACTAAAATAGGTAGGACTAAATTCAAGGCAGTACATCGAAACATTGAAAAAGTGATTTGTGTATGTATCGTCGGCCGATTGTAGAATCGGGTAGATCATGATGTGCCGCGCCATTTTAAGATGTGGCGGCGTTTCTTGAAATACGCCGTTGTCTATGGTAACGTCTAATATCTATATAAGTACGTGTATCGTTGTCTAGTAACCAAGATACAGGGAATCCTAGTTTGATCAATGTGTATAAATAGTGTCCAAGGTATTACTTTTATTAGCCTAATTATTAAATGATGTTTTTATTTGCATACGCTTCGCTCCGGTTTTGCTTCTTTTAAGTTCAAACCTAACCTATAACGCAACTGAAATTTAGCTACAATAACCTACTCTAGCTAAGTTTGGTTTTTCATTACTTTCAGTCGCAAGCTCGCACCGCTCTGGTTGCACATACACGTTGTAGTATGTAAATATTGAACTTTGTACTCAGATTAACGAAACTGAAACTCATTGAAACCGGAAGTGGATAGTAATTGAGTAACTTATTTACAGAAATAAAATCAATTATGATAAAAAACTTAATATTATTTATCATAATTAGAACGAGCAATTATTAATCGTATGATGACGAATAACTAAGCATAAAAACTCAATACCTGCAATTAAAGATATTTTCCGATAAGAACGGGAGAATACAGTTTTCACCGATAAACAAATAAAACACAATGGCTAAGAAAATGGCCATACCAATAATTTAATGTATGGGTACTTATTTTAATTCTTAAAAAACGGTATGTTTTATTATTTGTTGTTATAGCGGCAATAGAAATACACCCTTGTTAAAATTTCAGCTCTCTACCTATTTGGGTGGATTCAGTGTAGAGCCTGGTGACAGACGGACGGACGGACAGACGGACAGCGGAGGCTTAGTAATAGGGTCCCGTTTGGCAATCTTCGAGTACGGAACCCTAAAGATCATTGTGATTTGTGATTGAAAAAACATTGTGATCTTAATGTCAACTTGCACAGTATTCGTTAAATCAGTTAAGCTCTCTTTTATATTCCGAAGTCCCTTCCTATTTTGTATGGTAAGTAGACAAAAAAGTAAATTTGTCAGAAGCAAAAGAGGAAATCATTTTGATGGCTGGCCGGAAATTATGAAAGAATACGCTCCAGGTAGAGTGTATACGATTCATCCAACTAACACCGAGTGTTACATCTTGGCTTAGTTTTGCAGGAGGTTAGGGGTCCATCATCCTACGACGACTTAAAGACCGTCGACGGCATCCTCCATCCAACTTTTCAATTAGCTTTCATGACACTTGGTTTGCTGAAGGATGACAGACATTGGGATTTTACCCTAGAGGAAGCAGCATTATGTGAATCCCCATTCAAAATGCGCAAACTTTTTGCTGTAATGCTGGCATGCTGTCAAATTTCGAACTCTCCGAGTCTTTGGGAAAATACAAGGATGGTCTATCCGAAGATTATAAACGATAAGTGGAGATGCTTTCTGGCAATATAGATCAATTGGCAGATGAAATCTATAATAAGTGTCTATTCTAACTAGGAAAAGCTGTATTAGCATTCGGCGGACAAAACCTACAGCAATATGGGTTGCCAAAGCCTCAAAAGTCTACAGGCTTGCACAACCGGGAGTGCAAAAGGGAAATAAGTTATAATATCTATTCTTTAGCAGAAGTGGTGTCAATTGCTGCCACGCTGCTGGAAGGAGGTAAAATTGAACACTCTACGTTTAAACTCCCCCTTAATTTAATACAAACCGAAATTCCATCTACAATATTAAAAAACAAAGCTATATAGCTGAAGTATTTTTAAAAGCTAAATTAATTGTTTGGGATGAGAGTTGCACAGCTCATAAGGGGGGTTTCGAAGCCTTAAATAGATATTTACAATATATGAGGAATAACAATAGTCTAATGGGGGAGTTTCTGTATTTTTGGCAGGTGATTTCCGGTAAATATTACCAGTAGTGCCCAGGGGAATCCGAGCACATGAAGTCAAAGCGTTTGTGAAGCTTTCTTATGTGTGGCCATCAGTGAATAATCTTAGTCTTAGTGCTGGACAGTTTTCAGACCTCAAAATAGGAAATGGTGATTACCCAAAAGTGGAACTCAAAATAATTCTCCCTACAGAATTAAGCATAATTGTGAAAACTGTAGAAGAGCTAATAGTAAATATCTACCAAGATATAAGTATCATCCATGATGCACCTGCAGAATGGTTGTGCGGGCTTGCCATCCTAACACCGAAAAACGACCAAGCCACAATCATCAATGAAATTAATTTGACCTCGTTCGACCTTTGAGTTGCAAATCATTATAAATCAGTAGACTCAGTGATACAACGATGATGCCATACAATACCCGGTTGAATTTCTAAACACATTGAAACCTCAGGGCCTCCCAACACATATATTCAAATTAAGAGTTGGCGCCCAAGTTATGTTGCTGCTTAATTTAAACCCGCCAAAACTATGCAATGGCACCAGGTTGCAAGTGAAAACATCGAGGCAACTATAATGACCGGTTGTTCCCGAGTCTGTGTTTATCCCGGATTCCTCTTACACCATCGAACTATCCCTTTGAGTTCATAAAAGTGCAGTTTCACCCCAAAGTCTGCTTTGCCATGACCATAAATAATTCTCAGGGACAAATTTTTAATTTAGCAGGGGTAGACTTAAAGGAGAGCTGCTTTTCACACGGTCAGTTATACGTGGCCTGCCCCAGTGTAAGCTCACGGAGTAACCAGGTGATACTAGCACCTGAAGGAAAAACAAAAAATGTTGTTGTTTACAAGGAAATACTGCAGTAGATCATTTAAACGCTTCCCAGATATGAGTAAAATTTTACAGAGAACGTCGTCCTTATTTTGTATTTTGGATATATTGTTGTAGTTTGTATATTCAATTGACAGGGAGTAAGAGAGCTAACGTTTGTTTCTGAAAAAATAAATATAATTTATTTCCTTTAGGTCACGCGAGCGAAGCCGCGGGCAGAAGCTTATATTGAATAAAGTATGTTGTAGCCTTTAACCCCTCAACGACTTAAGAATGCAATAGAGGTCATTTTCGTGTTATAGGGTTTGAATTTTATTTCCAGGGCATAAGGTTTAAAATCGCGATGCCTCAAAATGGGGTTGGGTTGGTGGATAGTTCAACTTCAACTTAAATGGGGTTGGGTTGGTGGATAGTTCAACTTCAACTTAAACTTCAATTTTAAAATTGCAAAATGTTGATGCTCCTTTGCACATACAATTCAGTTTTAATACTTAACTTGGATACCTATTAACTCAAAAAGTATGCTTATAAACCTTGACCTATGAAAATAGAGTTTACATTGGTTTGATAACATTCTATTTTTGCAGTTTAATACCAAAAAATATACGGTTTCATAAAATAGATACTTGTTAAAGAAGGCCTAGTTGCATACCTATTGAAAATTATCCGTACCGTAGGGTTGCAAGGGTTTAACAAGTCAAGTTTGAGACGCACCGCATTTGTGGATGGTTTTGGATATTCATACCCGCATTTAACGTGTGACATAATTACAGCGACTACTAAGACCAGGCAAGACAATTATACGCAAAAGAATGCATGCTTAAAAATCTTGTACTTTGGCAGGGTGATAAGCGGAATGGCGGCGCCTCCAGGTCTAATAATCTGAGTTCCACGCTCATTTCCGTCCCGAAACATTGTGATAATTCCCTAGCGGTGCCGTTTGACCCCTTATTGATTTCTGGTGTACCGATACCCGCATGTCGTTTAGGTCGTTGGTACACTATTGGCACCAGTAGGACGAACACAATAACAAAACTCTTTGTACGAGTATAGGTGGAAAGGTATGAGGCCATAGAAGGAGCGCTAGTCATCAAAGGACGAAATAAACCTCTTTTCGGCAAGGACAGGAGGCGGTTTTTTTAATAATATTAATAATATACGTTTATTGATAAGATTTGACTGAGACTGTTTAATAATTATGCTTCGGAACGCACCTTTTTTTTGTTGCGCGATCGGACCGCGAGTGATCGGAGCGGAACTAGCTAGCTGTCACTTGCATAGAAACGAAATGACGATTTAGAGGTTAACTTTTTGCACATGGATAATTTGTCGGCGTCAGGCATTCGGGCCTTGGCTGTATGTTATTTGTAATAATTGTCTACCACAGGTATCGGGCCTGGTCGGAATGTTAATTGTAATAATCACGGAACAATCGTCGGGAAATAAGTAGATTTCACGTCATCGGAGTGAGTGCTTCGTGCTGTGGAAGGTTGAAGTAGTTCGGTCACCAATTCGTCGCGTTCGCATAGCGACCCTTGTAGTCGGCAAGCATCACGACGGCGACAGCAGCGGGCTGCGACGAGAGTAAGATTCGACTCCCCTCACCCCCCACCCTGGTGTTCCTCATCCCGATTCCTGCCTCGAATTGAGCTTCCGAATGCCGGTCCACGGCGTCAAGGTCAGTACTACTTGTGACATTCCATGGTAAAACAACCCTACCAAGATTCCACGCCCTGTCGGTTAAGGCGTGGAATTTTAACATTTTGGTAGCAGAGGCGCGGTTTCCTAGTAGGAAATCGATTCACGGACGGTTGTAGGGTTGTTTTTTTGCCAAATTGTAGCTGGGAGAGGGTGGGTACCTCAGATTGGTCGGCAATCATTTTGTGAGTGAGTCTTGTGGTCGGTATACCACAATTTAGGTTCATTTTTGGTTAGTGAACGTATAATTGACGATTTAGTTAACAATTATTATAAAATTGTAGTCGGAAACTACTCGGTGTGCATAAGGAACAGTCATTCGGTCGGACTATAGTATTGCAGTCGGGTCCTATAGTATTGCAGTGTTATTTCGGTTTACAGAGCAGGGTCAGGCTATTTAAGGGGTATTAAGCTGATTTTGCTGACCTCAGTAGAAGTGCAGGTCATATCGGAAAGGCCACTTCTAGAAGGTTCACGGCTACCTACACTATATTAAAAATAGTTTTTTTTATAATACATTTTTGTGTGTTATTTTGTATTGTGCTTTTTGGTGGCATTCTCTAATTGATTTAGAGTGTATAGTTATAAGGTGTATGTCCACAGGGCGACCAAAGGGCGATAAATATTTTTTAGGACTTAATTGTTTTAGTGGTTGCCTTAGTTTTGACAACTTAGTTTTAATTTCTGTGCCCAGCGCTGACGGGCAAGTGCTGGTCTCTGGCTATACTTAGTTCGGTAGTGAAGTATAAGACCAGAATCTATTAAATCGGTCAACATGGCACCTTCACCCTTGACGGTACTGCGGCATGGTGTCCGGGAGGAAATGAGATGGCTCGCCCATACTCATAAGTATATGGAGCGACCGGACATGGATGATGTCCTGCTCAAGCGTGTGGAGGACGCAATGACACGCGTCGGAAAGGTGTGTCGGCTGGCTGCGGAGGCTGAAGCTCTCGGGCTTACTGATAAAGCCTCGGTGGCTACAGTGAAACAGCTCTGCGCGGATGCTGACCAAGCGATGGAATGCTTGGGTGACATCGAGCGTCGCGCGGAGAAAATTAAGCGGTCGCGAAGGAATGACGGTGGGGAGGGTAACGGAGACCCACCCCCGAAGGGTGTTGTTGGACGGCTGCCACACCTGGAGATTCTGGCCTTCAGTGGGGCAATTGATGAGTGGCCGGCCTTCATTAATTTATTTGATAGTTTGGTCCACGGTCGGGACGACCTGGACAACGCCTACAAGTTGGCCCAACTATTGATGGCTCTGCGGGGTGAACCGAAGGAGTTGGTCGGTCACCTAACGGTTACGGCGGGCAATTATGAGATAGCCAGGTCCATATTGTTTGACTGCTACCAACACAAACGGCGGTTGGTTGAAGCGCAGCTGGGGAAGCTGTTTAGCATCCCTAGAGTAACCCGGGATGTTGACATCCGAGTACAGGTGCTCAACCCTGTGCTGGTGGCCACTAAGGCCCTTCAGAACCTTGGTCTTCCGGTAGAACAATGGTCATACATTGTTTTGTATATGGTTTTGTCACGATTGCCTGCAGCTGTTCAAAGTCGGTTTGAACAGCTGCATGGGGGCAGTAGCACGGAACTGCCCACGCTCGTCCAATTGACGGATTTTTAGAGGGTGAATGGAGGCGATGTGACACACTGGACACGGAGGCCAGTGTGCAGCGCCAACCCGCGCGGATGCGGGAGGGGCCGCGCCCCCCGCCCCCACGGGGAGGTGGGCGGTCGAAACAATTTGGCGTTTTGAATGCCGCGCCGTCGGGTGACGGCTGTGTGCACTGCGACAGTGCCGGTCATGACGTGACCAGTTGCGCCAAATTAAAGGCGCTCGGGGTAGCTGCCCGCAGGAAGATAGTCTTCCGTCACCGATTGTGTTTCGGTTGTTTGGGGCCGCACACGCTGAGCGAGTGCTCGCGCGCGTGCCCCTGTGAGTGCTGTGGTGGCAAGCACCACATAGTGTTGTGCCTGAATCGGTCAGGCCCTTCGGACGGTCACCAGGGCCGGACTCAGGTTGGTCGGCCACAGGGCCCAACCAGGGCCGGACCCAGTCCCCCTCCGGGCTACGGGAGTCACCAACGGGGTGACTGGGGTACCCGCGGACGGGACCCCCCCCGAGGGGAAGGGGGCAGCGCGGGGGGTAATATGCGGGACAGCCGGGGTTCGGTCGCCGCTGTCCACGGTCAGCGAGGACTTCGGGCCGCTGGCTCACCGCGTGTTACGGACGGGTGTCAGATGGCACCTATGAGTGGCGCGAAGGCTGGGAGCCCACCACCTTCTGCGCCACCCTGCCCGTCGCTCTGGGAGGCGAACAGGGTGGCGAACAGTCGGATGTCGCCCCCATTCCTAGAGCGCCCCAGGTTGGATCCGCTCTCCCCCATTCATCCACGGTGCGCACCGGGCACACCGTACACCGTCCGGTATGGTCGGATACCGGGACAGCGAGGGGCCTATTATACGGGTTGGGACCCCTTGATGCACATACGGTCTGATATGCCGGTTGCATATCAGCAGCCGAGTTACTCCAAGGCCGACGGAGGTCTCAGCGGGTTCGGATCCCGCGGAGGTTCCCGCTAGGGACACGCCGCCCACTTACAGGGTGCCGCCACTCCACAGACGGTCATGCTCCCCACCGCCTCTGTGATAGCGTGGAGTTCAGACGGCAAATCATGTGTGGCACGAGCACTATTGGACTCGGGGGCCCAGGGGTGCTTAGTCTCGTGCAACCTTGTAAGACGGTTGGGCATTTCGGTAAGGGAGTATCCACATTCCATTCGGGGAATTGGGAACATTGGTGCGACAGTTGGTCGCTGGGTTGTCACTGGCTGACCCGGAGTTCGACATTCCGGGCCCAGTAGACAGTTTATTGGGTGTCGATGCCTTGGGATACCTGTTAGTGCCAGGTGTCCACGTGTTGCAGGCGACTGGTCTGTTTTCGGTCAACACCAGACTGGGCCATGCGGTAATGGGTCCGGTCATGCCGGATGCCCCACGCCTAGCGACTAGTAGTCCCTTATTCGGTTCTGTACTCTCGGAGGTGATACAGAAGTTTTGGGAGGTGGAGGAACCACCTACGGTCCGCCGGTTGGACCCGGTTGAAGAAGAGTGTGAACAGTTTTATCGGAACAATACTGGTCGCCTTCGGTCAGGTCGATTTCTCACACTTCTTCCATTCCGGAGTGATCGCCCACCGCTGGGCAGTTCACACCATGCAGCCGAGACGCGGCTTCTGTCGATGGAACGACGCATGAAGCGTGACGGGATTTTCCGGCAGAAGTACGTCGATTTCATGCGGGAATACGAGTCGCTCGGCCACATGTCGGTTTCGGGTATCGACTGGAAGCGTGAAGACCACTGCTTCCTGCCCCATCACGCGATCTTGAGGACCCCGGAGGGCAAAATACGGGTAGTGTTCGATGGATCGGCATCAACATCTAACGGCATGAACCTGAACCAATGTTTGCATTCAGGGCCGAAGTTGAACCATGACATCGCGGATGTTATCACACGGTTCCGTCGACACAATGTTGTGTTTGTAGCTGACATCCGGATGATGTTTAGACAGACGGTCATTCACCCTGACGATAGACGGTATCAGCTGATACTGTGGCGAGAGAGCCCAGATCAGCCCATCAGGGTGTACGAGCTGAACACCAACACGTACGGGCTACGGTCTAGTCCTTATTTGGCGATTCGCACTCTGCGGGAGTTAGCGGATCGAGAACGGTTAAATTTCCCTAGAGGAGCAGCGATCCTGGAGCAGGATCTCTACGTGGACGATATCTGTACCGGTGCAGATTTCGTAGAGGAGGCGCTCGCTCGACGGGACGAGCTAGTTGAGCTCTTACGGGGTGGAGGTTACGAGCTCCGGAAATGGATGTCGAACTCTCCAGGGTCACTGACTGGTCTTCCGGATGACTACCAGCAGGATCCCCACATTTTTGAAAATTTGGAAAATCCAAATATGTTGTCGGTATTAGGCGTCCAGTACCAGCCGGTGTCAGACATGTTTTCGTATCGGGTCGAGTTGGACTCCCCGAAGGTCTGGACGAAACGGAACGTCCTTTCAACGGTGGCTAGGACATTTGATCCAAACGGGTGGATCACCCCGGTAACATTTCAGCTCAAGTGTTTTATGCAGCAATTGTGGTCTGCTGAGCTGAAATGGGACGACCCGATCGGCGGGTCATTGAGCTCAGAGTGGGAATCGTTCTTTTCGACCCTCCCTGGCATCAATCGGATTTCACTGCCACGGAGGTTGGTCCCCACCAAACGACTACTCAGTAGGCGTACGAGTACGACTACCAAGGTCAGTACTACTTGTGACATTCCATGGTAAAACAACGCTACCAAGATTCCACGCCCTGTCGGTTATGGCGTGGAATTTTAACAGAGACAATAGGAATTAGCTCAGCTCCTGCTAACACAGAATCGGGATTTCGTGTAGCGCTGATTTTTAGCTTATCTCGGTAGAAGCAGATCATTCCATATGCTTGCAGCCATAAAGCTGAAGCAGCTTCTGTAACGGGTTGTTTTGTGTGCTGATATTTTATGTTGATTTTGATAGCAGTTTTTGACCCAGTGCAACTTTTCAAATGGGTATTCTGGTCTCTTATTGCGGATGACTCTGTAAACTGCTTAATATAGCGTGCATGCGTAATGTAGCTCCCTTCTGACTTTTATGTTAAATCGCATATATTTTCATGGTTCAGTTTATACTTATTAGCCAAAGTTCTTCTTTTTCTTATTGGGCCTCTCCACTATTAGAGGTTGGCGGTCCATATAGTCCATAGGCTAATCTTCAAGTAGTCGTATACTTCATCATTTTTGTTAACATCTCTTCTATATATTTAATACTGGTATAAATGTGTTACTTGTGGCTTTAGAAATACGAAACTGCCGGTCTTAAGAGGAGAAATTAGAGACACTCAAAGGTGTGACGTCACAAAGAAGGCGGCGGACCGTTTCAAGTTTTGTTAATTTTTCGAGTATTATTGCATCAACTTCGTTGCTTGATAAGTCGTTTAAAAGGTCACTAAATATGCTATGATAGTTCATTCATTAACATTTTTCAAGCATTTTGATTATTAAAATATATAAAAAGGTACATTTTTGCCTTATACTTTTGCACATTATTTGAAGCGTGACCAGTTTAACTCAGCAACGAGATACTTTAGAGTAGTAAATGACATTATTAAAATTATAGAACGCTTCATTATGTTATTAACAATAGACATAAAATTGTTATAACATCATAAACAAAAAAGTTGTGACCGTAAATCAAGTACCCGCGCGAGAATTGAGTGACCGCGAGCTGATGCGCCTGATGAACGTCCGACCCTTCGCAAATTCTCGCGCGCCAGCGACGATCCAGAGCCGTACAGTTAAAAAAATATACAACGTCTCAATGAATACACGCATAACCTTATGTCCCCAACTTATTTTTTTTTTATGAAAAAAATTGAGAAAGAGTAGACAAATATTTGCCCAATATTGTGGAAAATATTTGAGCTTAAGTTGTTGTGCCATTTCTGACAAATTTACAACTCTGTGGAGCGCGAGTGCCACGAGCCTCCGCTCGCGAGTTCAATCAAAATATCCATCACCTTTTTTCCTTAGGTACTTTGGACTGGTATCCACTACCTACCTAAAGGTAGCTTAGTTTGTTAGGCTAGTTAGGTTACTATACCAACATAATAGTAAGTACCTATTTATAAATAAATCAAAAATAAATGGCAAGATGAAGTAAAACTAAAATTTAGATGAGGTTAGGCCGAACCGCTCAAAGTACACCAACACAGCCTGATTGACACTGTATTACATCACCATTTCACAATATTAATTCCACATTTGTATATCGAAATGCCATTGTGTGGCACGCGCCGCGCATGCGTTCGCGCACCTGAAAGCATATAGATAAGCACTGACGGACTTAACAAATACGGACGGAATAAACAAAACAAACAAAGAGATCCCCGCACCCCTCACATCCACCCCTAGCCCTTCCCCTTCCGTGATTTGCATTTGCTCCCTCGATGTTTCCGCCGCGACGCAGAGGCTGTCTCGTTTTTCCATACGGATAAAGAAAGTAAGCGACCCTATGAATTTAACCCTGCGTTTTGCTTAGTAAAGAAAACTAAATCAGGAGGCAGGGGTCAATTAAACTGGATGTTCGCGGCTAAGTTAGCTTAGCAATAAATAGGCAGGGCAACAAAAAATTTTTTTTTTTCAAAATATGACTTATATTTATAGTCAGTGACATCGACTCTGCTCATGATTCGGAACAAACAAGTTCCTCTTTATGCGTTGATTCATTGACACGTTGTATATATATAAAAAGGCGATTCAATTTGGACGCGGTTTGTTACTTTTTATGGTGAAATTTAAAACAAATATGTTTTATCTTAGGCTCGAGTATGGATTGACTCATTTAAAAGTTACTGATTAACGACTGTGAGTCATGGATCTACAACCAGTTGCAGTTTTGCAACTAACAACTTTAAATCGTACCACAACAAGGTGGAACTTATCTATAAAATGCCAAGGTGGCAGAAAAGACCTGCGTGAGGCAACACAACACAATTCAATAAGTTCTTAGATCTTTCTTCAACTAATTTATTTGATCGGCTCATAGGTAAGTTCCTTCACTAACTAACAGTCGATAAAATCTGGAACGAGAGTAAAAAGGAAGCAGTCAGTCGCTCCTATGGAATTAAAAATGCAGATTCTGGCACTCCTTTACCGAGAAAATGGGATCGCTTTATTCACCACTCCGGCAATAAGGCCAATCTTGCCAAATTAATTTCAAGATTAATTATCCTGCAGTTCATCTTGAGGGCTATTCTGAATTAGTGACTGCAGGTGGGATTGACGATCCACTTGATGTTAAGACAAATGTGAACCGAGACATCCATCATTTAATGTGTAATCATGAAGAATCTGACACAAGATTTGTAGTCCATGGGATACTTGTACTTGTGACCTACTTTTATGCGAAACTCCCGTCTAAAGTTAAGATGCAATTGGGTACATCACAAAAGCCGAACTATGTGCCTATTCATGAGTTAGCGCAATCTAAATGACCAGAAGGAATAATTTACACATGAGGATAGGAGAAAAGATTATCCTCACCATTAATCGTGAGAAAAAAAATCTACACATCAAGCCCTAGACAGCATTAATAATAATAATAATATAATCATCGTTTATTCAGTAATACGTGTACAGTTTCTTGTTAAAATAAATTCTTACAAATAACAAAATGGTGAGTCTGCCCCCCAAAGAAGGGTGAACCCTGTGTTTTGGGATGAGTAGGACGCTTTTCCCTAATACATGACCAAAAATTAAACAAGTTATTTAACGGATTTACGGTTAGTAACATTGGTTAACACACGAATAGAAATAAAAGGAAAGAAAAGAAAAGAAACTATATGTGTTAAGTGTTAGTCTGTGAGGGTCAGTGTAGTGAGTGTATGTATTATATAGTGAGTAATGAGTAAAAGTGTACTAAATACTTATCCTCAGTATTTGACTACTATTTTAAAATAACTGTTATTAAACATAAACATTTATATACAGGCACATACATTGCTTCTGGCCCCACACTAGGATACCCTGTGTCGTGGTAACTTGAAACAGCGACGTCACACACATATAAACATCCAAGACCTGGGGATTGTTTTTTTTTTTTTTTTCATTACCCCCAGCCGGGGATCGAACCCGGGACCTCTCGCATGGTAGGCAGAGCCACAACCGCTGCGCCACAGAGGCCGTCATTATTATATTATATATATTAGGATACTGTTTTCAGTTTCTTCATAGGTTTTAGATCGCAGCCATTTAGATACCTTATGTTTACAATGAAACAGGTTTGTAGAGTACAATATTTAGGATTTTGTTTATTCTCTTATGTAGGCAGGGTCCTAAAAATATGGCAAATCTATTAATAAAACAAGTGTGGATGGTAACTAAATCACAAACAATGTCTTTACGGCGTTTGAAGATAGTTTTAAAGTCAAGATTTTTATGTTGCATTAAAATTAAACTAAGAATAAAAAGTTGTCTGATTGTCAGAACCTCAAAATAACTGTAGATTTCGTAAGTAGGGAATAGAAAGGGTTTAAAAGACCTTTAATAAACCTTTCGCAGAGCTCTTTGGGCACATTCTAGGATGAGAATCGTTGTTTTATGTGCACCTCCCCAACATGTGATGCAATATCGCAGCAGAGATTCACATAGGGCTATATCACATATATCGAGAGATAGGCCCTTGGCGCTAAGCTTGTATAGGAACCAGTGTCGCCGAAAACTAAGAACACGCATACATTTACACCACTCGTACATCAATCCCTCCGCTTTTATTGGTCAGTGCAATGTCATGCACCTATCGTCCGAACACACCCACACTACCGCAGGTATACTATCACGATGCATCTTTGCTTTCGTTCTTAGATAAGTGTAAAATATTCATTGCGTGTTAGCTTGGCAATAAGTAGTGAAATTAAGATACAAAACAAGCAATGTATAGTAAACTTAGTGAGAACAACATGACATTGTCACGTTAATGTCAATTCGTGAATGATTTATTTTCGTGATAATGTTTATTTCTTGTGTTTTAAGAAGAAATAATAGTTGGAATGAGACTTACAAGTGATATGTGACACCGGCGTTCTTGGAGTTCACAATCTGTGACTACCGAGAATTTTAAATATCTAACCTGTCGGAGCTACATTTGTTCGCACGTGCCACGCCCCTCAACCTATCTCTCGATATCTGTGGGCAATATAGATATTTTTGAGAAGATTAGGTTTAGCTACATGTCTCAAACCTTTGAATATGCAGATTAATTTACGTATTTTGGTGCTAATATGTGCTGCTGGTAATGGAGTCTGAATATATTTTTTGAAATTGATATTTTGGTCGAGTATGATGCCGAGGTACTCTAAAAACTGAGTGTTTTCCAAAGCTCCACACTACAGTGTTTTATTACTGCACATGGGTAAATGTGCTTTAAGAATAAAGTTTTTAGGGGGTTAGGTAGAATTTAAAATTGAGAAAGAAATATACTTTTTGTTTCTTTGTTTAGAGTTAAAATATTGTTATGAAGCCAATCTGAAACTTTAGAAACCCCGCTGAGTACTTCAAAAACCGTCTCTCAACTTTTTACTGTAAATAGGGACAGTGTCATAGGCATAGGTGACAATATTCCCATGAAGAAGGGAGAGGTTGCACAGGTCATTAATGTAAATTAGAAAAAATGTTGGGCCCAGTATGCTGCCTTGTGGCACCCCCCATTTGACAGGCTGAGTAGTACTAATATAGCCACCTACGCCGACACTTTGCCTTCTATCTGACAAATAGCTTTTAAACAGGTTCAGTTATATACCCCGGATACCCATAACTTGTAATTTGATCAAAAGGAGATTTATCGAGACCGTGTCGAATGCAAGATCCAGGAAAATTCCTAAGCATCTCTTCTGGTTATTAAGGCTTGTGTCACTAAATTAATAACCTTACAGAATCATCAGTTGATTTACCCGAACGAAAGCCAAACTGATTATTAGATAATAACTTGTTTATTTTTTATTTTTTTCAAATATTTAATTAGCCTAGAGTTCGATTCGTTCAAGGATTTTTGAAATAGAGGGAAGAATAGAAATGGGTCTGTAGCACTCGACACGGTTCTTTTCAGTTCCTTTGAATGTAGGAAGAACCAATGATCTCTTGAGAGTGTCAAGGAACACACAATTTCGACTCCAGCCTCCCTCTGAGGGCGAAGCTCGGGATCTACAAGACCTACGTGAGATCCCGCCTCACCTACGCGGCTCCGGCATGGTACGCCCTGTGCTCGGAGACGAACAAACGGAGACTCCGAGCCCAAGAGAACCTCTCTCTGCGTACCATCGTCGGCGCCCCCCGCTACGTGAGGAACGCGACAATCCAGAGGGACCTAAGATGGGAAACCGTGGACCAGTTTGTCCAGAGGCTGGCGAAGGGCATGTTCGCGCGTGCGGATGCATCACACCTCCCGCACATCGCCGAACTGGCGCCGCACCACGCGCGCCCGCCCGACCGCCGACGCCTGCCACGCGACCTGGTTGCCTAGCCGGCGATCACCCACTGCATACCAGCGCCACAAGAAGACCACCGCCCGCAGGGGCCATCCGATGACCTGTCCACAGGAGTGGACAGAGGCAATTCTTCGGGAAGAGGTCCGTCGACCTGACCCCGACTCCCCACGCCCCAGAAGGGGTGCGTGAGATGACTATGAAGAACAATTTCGAGACACTGATTGAAAATGGGGCATTAAGGTGGCGCAAGAATACTTTTTACATTATTTTAGAATTTTTTCGAGATCTTATCTCATCCCACGGAGCAACCGTTTATATGGTTGTTAATATTTATATTTATTTTTTCAAAGTCGGTTTTGATAGGGGCAAAGGAGTCAAGTTGATTATTTATCAAAACTGTAGGTTTAAAATTACAGTTTTGTTGAAGAGGTTTTTTTGTGCCAAAGATTTCCCTACATTAATAAAGTAATTATTTATAGTTTCAACCGACTCCTCAGGTGTTTTTGAGATTTCAAATAGTTCTTGAGGCTGTTTTCGTTTCTTTGTTATATTGGTTATATTTTTTATCGATTTCAACAGATTTTTACTATTTTTACCTTTAATAAAAAAATGTAGCTGCGCTTCAATTTTTTAAGTAGGTAATTACAAAAAGATCTAAATCTAAAATAGGTGAACTTTAGGGTATCATTGCCGGGATCCATTATTGATTTTTATGGAGTTGGTTCCTTTTCTTAGACATTTCAGTAGACCGTGGGTCATCTTTGAAACCTTGTTTATTTAATTTGTTGTATGTGGTGGGTGGTTTAATCAATTTCCATGTCTAATAATGAGGCAATTAACATCCATAAAAACAGGTTCATGCAAGTATACGTTTAAATTATCTCTATAATAAACCACCACACCATCATTTTGGTATATGAAATTTCTACATGCATACATTTCTACATGCAGAGATAAAGCCATCTATGATAGGTATGACAGGAGCACTTGAGAGCCAGCATTCCGTTGGTATAATGATATCACAGTCAATCTTTAGTTCTTTTGATGATCTAAGAGCAGCAATTTTCCAAATATTAAGAGCCTAGATAAATTACTAACTTCTCGAGAAGCGAGATGCGGCTATGCAAGCAAAAGTGTAAGCCGTATTGGAAAATAATTCTGTTTTAATCAACATAACTTTGACGATGATAATTCTGTGGCATTTTGCTGCCCTGGTCACTAAATATATGCAATGCAATTTATGCAATTATATTTCAAGTATAGTTCAAGTTCAAAAGCTTTATTAGTGATTTCCATAACACCCTGTTGGTACGTTTTATTTGCACTGATAGGCACTTTCCTCACCGGCTCAGTGCGTTTTGGTTGCGGTACCAATTCTATACATAATCGGTACGGATTTTCTGCCAAGAGTCACTTTCTTACTGGTTCGGTATGTTTTCTGTACGGTAGCGTTCATTTAATATTGTGACTGTGACTGAGTTAGTAAGCGATATTGTGATTGAACGGGCAGGCATATGGCGGAGCTGGGGCGGGGGTAGTTGGGAAGGGGGAGGCTGGCTACTCTGTACAGATTCTGTGCAGAGGCGCGAGGGCTCTCTGTAAAGGATCTGCACCGAAACGACTCGGTGTGAAAGCTCCCATTTGATAACATGCTTTCGGTAAATTAAAGAAAAAATATAAAGAAATTGACGATGATACGTTTGTGGCATTTTGCTGCCCTGGTCACTGAATATGTACAATGCAATTTATGCAATTATATTTCGACACTTAGTTCAAGTTCAAAAGCTTTATTAGTGATTTCCATAACACCCTGTTGGTACTTTTTATTTGCACTGATAGGCACTTTCCTCACCGGCTCGGTGCGTTTTGATTGCGGTACCGATTCTATACATATAATCGGTACGGATTTTCTGCCAAGAGTCACTTTCTTACTGGCTCAGTTTTTTTTCTGTACGGTATCGTTCATTTAATATTGTGACTGTGACTGAGTTAGTAAGCGATATTGTGATTGAACGGGCAGGCACATGGCAGAGATGGGGCGGGGGTAGATGGGAAGGGGTAGGCTGGCTTCTCTACACAGATTCCGTGCAGAGGCGCGAGGGCTCTCTGTAAAGGATCTGCACCGAAACGACGCGGCTATCGTTTGATAACATGCTTTCGGTAAATTAAAGAAAAAAATAAAGAAATTTGTTCAGATTCTGTACAAAATCTAAGGAGAAGAAAGAAGGAAGGACCCATAAACATAAAATAAACATTCATTCATTAAAAAGTAACAATGCCGGTCCCGGCTACGAGTAAATATAGTATCATTCAGGGTATTATGGAATGGTGCAGTCATATTTTAAGTGGTTGTTAGGGAAACCACCTTATGATAATATTAATAACTTGTTTTTATATCAATTATACTAGCTTAGGACTTACTTCAAATTTGCTTGACGTGATGTTTCTATACCTGTCTTTATAAAAATCTATTAATACAATATTAATATAATATTTTTATTTTTTTATTTTATTTAATAAGAAAACCAACAGCATTACAGTTTAATTCTCTTAATTGAAATTACCTTTTTACTACAGCCAATTATAGGTTTCCATCAATTACTTAATTCAAGACTCCTTAAATTATGGAGTTAGTAAAGTAGATAAGTTATTTATTCGGAACTATGTTTTATATTATATAGTTTAATATATATATATATATATATATACATTTAAATCATTACTTTATTAGTCGTAGTCAAAGAATCACGGTAATCAGCGGCAGTAATCACGGCAGTCAAAAATGAGGCGACACGGTCTTTATGGAATTAGTATTTTTTTTGCCTTTAATTGCATCACATTGATGTTTATATTTTTGGTAAGTCAAAGAAACATGCTAACTTTTTTGTATAACATTAATTACGCTGCTATCTTTATTGAAAATACCGGTACATAAGAATATGTATATGAAAAATACACATTTTCCTTAATTTTCTAACAGCCAATAATTTTTATTAGGTTTTTAGTAAAAAATCATAAAAAATCTAATATCATTGTAAATAATATATCAAAGAAACGAAATTGACGCAACAAAACTCGAGAAATTAAAAAAAACTTGAACGGTCGTCCGCCGTCTTTATGACAACTTCCTCCTCTTAAGACCAGCAGTTTCGTGTTCTTCAGACCACAATGAATACACATGTACCAGTTTTAGGTATATAAAAGAGATGGCTGGTAAAAATCTCAAATTCCTTGTTTGCTTCTTGACTAATATTCCTCCCTGTTCCTTACCAAAGTAAACGTTTGCACCTAAATGACATTATTTAAAATAGAAAAGTGCCCGAATAACGTAACGTAATAACGTACAAGTCAACTAACGTAAAATTAAACATAAACATTTACATACATTGCTTCTGGCCCCACACTAGGATACCAGGGTAAAATGTAACTTAAAGTTAGTTTTTTTTTTTCAGTTTATTTATTTATAATTGTCAATTACAGGTCAATACACATTTAGGAATACATTTAAAATTTGATTTAAATTATACGTCATAATTAAGATTATTATAACCTATTAATAGAAATTATTATATACTAATTATATTGCACTGTTTATTACACATAATTCATTAAATACAAATACCTATGTTCAAAAAGTACGCAGGAAGGTACATTATATAAAAATACGAGGCTACGTATTAGTCAAGTATTCATCCACACTATAAAACGTCCGCTCGATAAGCCAGTTCTTCAGTTTATGTTTGAAGCCACTTGTTGTTATGGCGGCCGTGATTTCTTGTGGTAGCCGGTTATAGATAGTGGGGCCCATAATGTGCGTGAGTTTATCTGAACGAGCGAGACTTCGTGGGATAGCGGCTAATTTTTCCGCATTTCTGGTGCGGTATTTGTGAAGATCACCCAGTTTAACAAAATTATGGGCGTTTTCCCTTACAAAAGTTGCCACCTGCAGAATTACAATGGAGGGTAAGGTAAGGATTCTGAGGGCTTTGAAATGTGGTCTGGCCGACTCGTCATGTGGCAGCTTCATGATCGCCCGCACGGCCCGCTTCTGCATTCGGAAGGCGCGCTGCCAGTCCGCGGCGCGCCCCCACAGCTCGGCGCCGTATTGCAGTACCGAGTGCGTCATCGCGAAGTAGCAGGTGCGCACTACGTCGCGAGGAACCGTACGCTCCAGGCGGCGCAGCGCGAAGCACGCTCCCGCCAGTTGGCCGCACACCTTATCAATGTGCGAGCCCCAGGTGAGGGTCCTGTCGAGCTCGAAACCTAGGAAGGCTGTTGCCTCGACCTGGTTTATTTTCACGCCGTCTGCCAGCACCTTTTTAAGGTTAGTTAGTTAGGTTAGTTAAGGTTTTAAAATAAGTTCGGCAATTAGCAAAGCGGCCAATTTGCATGGGTATACTATACTTAGTATTACTATACCTAAAGTTATTTAGCGCCCTCAGACCAGGTTTTTCATGTTCCTGGTTGAGCTTTATATAAGTATCGTCAATGTATCATCGTCAATCATCATCAATGTTTGTGCCTGTATGTAAATGTTTATGTTTTTATACAAGGTGACATTAAATTAGCTTGCCATATTTCAGGTGGCATGGGAACCAGAAAGCGACGTCACATACATTTAACCATCCAACACCTGGGGGTTTTTATTTTCACCCCTAGCCGGGGTTCGAACCCGGGACATCTCGCATGGTAGGCAGAGCCACAACCGCTACGCCACAGAGGTCGTCAAATGTAAATATTACACATAAGTCGATAAACACTAATAACTAGATACAGAATCTCAAACTTAGATTCCCAGCCAGTCACGGGCAGAATTCTTATTTTAGAGACAACCTTTGTGATTCAAAGTTCTAGTCTAGATCTAGTGCTTATCTGCACTAGAGTACCGGCTAACCTCGTCTCAGCCCTGCCGGTCTATTATATTGGACTAGCCCGTGCCAAGTTTGGATTTCCTAATGTAGAGATTTTGAGTACTGACAGTGGAATATAGTCAGTACAAGTTTAATGCAGTTTGTTTCTTCAGTATATTTTATGACCAGTGATCAAAATAAAAGAAAGACCATAATAATTCTTTAGAGACTTCGATGGACAACATTTTCAACGGGCCCTTTTTTCGGAAATCACCAAAGTAAACAGAGTTATAGAAAATGTCATAGAAAGTTGCCAATTTATTTATTTTCATATATGCGCTATATACACATATATACCCTATATAATTAATTAATTTTTATGTATATATATATATATACGCTCGGAGATAATTACCTATCTCTGAGGACTAAAAAACATTACAGATAACCAGTTACCTGGCCATAGTTATCTCCAAGGAACAAGGGTTGACAGCAATGTGTTATGACGTCACATCACAATATGTATTTACATTGAACTGACGGATGAAAAGCATTTTGCTAGTTCCTAAAAGGCAAATATGTTGACTACCCTTTTCAAGTACCTAATTATACCACGTCAGCATTGATTGCTTGACCCTACAAATTCACGAAAAAAAAAACAATGACGCTTACAAAATAACACTATCGGAGAAAAAGCATATTGTTGATTGTTGCTATTCCTAAGTATTCATCGCAGCTATAATATTCGCTGTAATCTGTGTGAAAGAACATCCGCCCGGTTTATTAATCTAATGTTATCTCGCGAAGACAGCGCAATCGTAGCATAATACTATTTGTCAAGCACTCATAGGCTTATTTTGTGCGAGGCAGAGCTCCACAACCTATTTGCATTTCTCATTCTCACCCCTCTGCCTGCGCTCCCTGGCGTACAATTTTCACTTCTCGCGACAGATATTCTCATCTTTTTATACCGAGATAACCGAATTCGTGAAACGTATCCTTATTTAAACACTTTAGCGTAACGAGGCAAGAGTTTGGGGTGTCTCCACAGGGTGTCTCATTTCACTTAACTTTGTATTGGTGATTGCAATGTACACTCTTGTGCCAGAGACAACAACGAAGAGCATAAATCAATTTGCAACAGCGGCTCTGGCCGATGCCCGTGCAATATCGAACAGTGGGTAAGGAAAGCAATAAAAAGCCTATTTATTTGAAAGCCAACAAGGCCCGCAGTAATGAAATTCCTCGTGAATTATTAAAGCATTTTTTTCTTACAAAGAGGTGATGTTTCAAAAGGATACTCTATCAACGTATTATACCTATATATCGCTGTAGTTACGTATTTCTACTGATGTGGACATTGCAGAAGGTTTGAAGCAAATGGCACTCGCGAACCACTCTTGCCATCGGCGAAACTTCAACAATGTTGTCATAGATCCATAACAGTTCATATTATAACCATACCCACAAATTAGGTATATCTTAAGACCACAAAGCATACCTTTCAAGGACAATGTTTTTTGTCGCCTGCTTGAGACATCAACGTAGTGGCATCGATCAGGAAAACCTCGCGTTTCAATATCGTGTTCCACCTGAAGAAAATATATATATATCCTGATCTCTTGCTCCTACCGCGTTACCAGTTTGTTCTCTTTGAAATTGAATAATAAACGACAAACCTACGTAAAACCATCACGTGCGGTAATATATGGACTGATAATGGCGCTGCTGTTGGCAACCGAAAGAGCAGCTAAAACGTGGCGTAACAATATCCTACATACCATTCAATTGTGGCGGCCGCTGGGATAATATAAAGTCATGGATAGCGCGATGGAGGTAGAAAACCCGGTACACTGGGAGTCATATAAACGAGTATCTATGAAATATCTTGAGATGCTTCTCAGATCTCTCTCTTGATCAGATTTCCATAATGATATGAATGAGTCGAATAAGTCATACTTATATTTTAGTAAAATGACAGGTGGACAATTTGTGTGATTTTGAAGGCGCCAAAACCAAAAAAGTCGTCATTACCTATACATACCTAAGTGTTTATCTCTGGGCCCATTGCAATAGCCATTGTTCACTGAATTGCTTAAAGACTTACGGCCTTACTTATAAAAAAGTAAATTCACTGATTAGCTTAAGCAGTGTTTTGTCCTTTTCACACGGCGACTAAATGCCAAATGTCAAAGCAAGACAAAACACTGAATTAACTAAACAGTGAATTTACTTTTTTATAAGTAAGGCCGTTAATGTTTTGTAAAACATTATTTTTTTAATTCTACATTTCTATTGAATCGAATTACATCTATTGCCGCTATCTGCGCACACCACAATCCGTGATAGCCAACCACGTTACGCTCGCAGTCAAAGCCATGTATTCATTGGAATCCGGACAAATTACGTTGGTTGTTACGGCAACGAAACAATCACTGGCAATGATCCCCGGCTGTGTTATGCAAATATGGGCTTTGCGTCTTACCACCGCCGATAGTAGCAGCTGTCGATACACGGACGCGGACGGCAACAGCGGCAACATACTATAAAGGACGTAGATTTTTCATCTCATAATATTGGGTGCAATAAATAATTTACGATAGTACAAATAAAGTATTTATTTCCTTGGATTATTTGTCAAAATACAGGTGATGTTTCAACATATTTATCCAGAAAAAGAATTGCCGAGCGGCTGAAAAATCTTACCGAAATCAGTTTTATTTATGTTATGGTGTGAATCAACAACATTTATAATATGAATTAACATTCAGCTTCTTGCTGTATAAAGGTCCAGATATAGAGGGACTATCCCTTTGTTTAATAGTCCTTTCTGCTCGCATATTCAGCACCGTTTACATCGAATACAACTGACTAAACCACTGTTGCATTGAATTATGATTCAAATTATAAACAATGCTCTAATCAATTCCCGCAAATAGCACATTCGGCAAACCAGACACAATTACGATGTCCAAATAGAAACCGAATAAGATGTTTTCATTAATTAAATTAACCAAACATCTCACCCGCATAAAACATAAATTAGGTTAAGTAGTTACCAAATGAAGTTTGAAGACTTGATGATGCATTTGATACCAGACAGAAATTAATATCTACTAATTTAGGTGTCCTTGCAAAATTAATGAACCTTAAAAATATTCAAATTATTTTTACTTTTATACGCCGGAACTTGCGTGCTTCGTGCTTTTATACTAATGAGATCGAGTAGAACATTACATATTTTTTTCTTATTTGTTCTGAAACGTGAAAGTATTTTAATATATTCATACTTCGTTTAGCATAAAAGCTCGATAACATTTATTACTGTACTGTTATGAGCTGAGAAATACATTATGAAGCGATGCGACGAGGTTAAAGAAGCTTTGGTATTTATAAACTGCGTAGAAACTACTCTATTTTTCTTATCCATCCATGATTTTCTGGAAAATATCTTATCAGTTTTCTATATGCTCATTAAGGGGTACAATCTTCTTTACTTACTTACATAAATCATAATATCTTTAGTTCTACGATTAACGTAATAAAGTTAGGAGGATTGCGCTCGATTCGTCAACACAGTGACATAAACATAAGCCGCGATTAGTCCCCAAACCGGTCGCATTCATTCTGGTCTTTGTCGTGTTGTACACAGCACTGCACTTGGACGCACGCCAGATAAAGACGAAACAATCCCGCTGCGCATTTATCTTCATTATAACTTACAACAGACAGAACCCCTTTAAATCTTTATAAAACGAAAACTCAGCTCCATCCATTCCGGGCGCCAAGTTTACTGTCACCGCGTAAACAAAATTCGAATAAAATTACTGCCTTACCTTCCTTGGTCGTCAAGCGGTACACCCCAGAATCTGCTGGTTCGGTTCTAACCGACCAACCCAGTCATTACATATTCCACTCCGTCGGGCGAATATTTCGACAACAAACATTATGGTAATACGACTCCATAACGATCCATTTTACACCTGTTTACGTGAGTACGCCGCTAAAGCTGGCTTTTCATATTTTTGTGCTCGGTGCAGGAAAATGTTGTGCGGCGACAAAATTGCAATCGAACACGGCTAAGTCTCTACGCTCAATGGCGTTGTCTTTGTCTGTGCTGTAAACCCCGCATGATGCCGGTACTTCATGTTATGGCATCACTATATGAAAGTTTACAGCCACAATATGAGAATCAGCAGTACTTGACAACATGGCCCTCTGAAAGCACTGAATTGCTTCATACAGCGGTCTACTTCTCACCGGGGCGCTTCTGTTTTGTATCAAAATGGTTCCAATGTCATTTATCTCGTGGTTGTTCAAGCGACTGTAAATTAATCACTTCTTATTACCTCCGAGAGCTGTGGGAGGTGCACAGTGGCTAGATTAGCTTTTTGCTAAGGATGAACATTAAGTTAGTGGGAACCTATTTTTTGCTAGAATCATAATAATAATCTGTTTCACTAACGGTAAAAGATTTAAACATGAGTGTGAGTATTCATTTGTATTTATTACTTATATCTATTTCGTAGGTGTGTAAGTGCTTTTATGTATCATTTTCCTTTTCCAGATTTTCCCTTACTTCCGTCGCCAAAGGTAGAAAATGTCCATCTTATCCTCAAAATAAACGAGATGAAATAAAGCTCTTGACATGCACTCGCTGTGTTTGATCTTCGTCTTCCATCACCTAAATATTATTCCAGGTGCCTGCAACATTTATTTATGCAATCTCTTTTCTCATGTGATTAATGAAGCTTTGCACCAAACCTTTTCCCTAGTTGGTCGTAGATGCAAGCCCTTAAAGTGTTTTGCGGATAGAAAATTAGTATTTTTAAGACCTCGCGTCAAGTTGCATGACTTTACAGATCTCTTTAACAAAACTTACCGCTTCTTGGTGACAATTTGTTCAACAGCCGAAACGAAAACACTCACTATGCTTGGAAGTACACTTATCTTTACAAATAGTAAAGAGGTTGGGTTCACACACAAGCATGGCAAAATGTAAGTTGCTATTGTTTCGAGCGATCCTTCTGTTTCCTCCCCTTCGCCATATTTGTCTGTGTGTGTATCAAGTCAGAGTGCACAAGCCTACAAGTACATGCTCTTCTTTTGTGATTGTGGACGAGTGACAAGCACTCGAAGGAGGTGCTTCAGACCCCACACGAGCTCTGAGCACCAGCCTCGTTGTTGACGCACAAGCGGCTTGACACTGCCGGGAGAGAGATTACAAAGATTTGAACGGACAATTTGCTCGTATTGCAAACTCATTAGGGGTTATCTGGTGGTGATTTGTACCTATCAATGTGAGGGTGAAAAGTATGATAATAATAATTTACGTCGGCTGAATGGAGGGCCCAATTAGTGGACGGCGGGTCACCGCCTTTATGTGATAACACTATTGAGACTTTATTGAGGCAGGTGTCTGCCTGAACCTTTATACCACTAAAAATATTCCACTAAAATAAATATATGTAAGACATTAAAAACTAGGTCACAATATATACAAATAAACATTTAAAGAAAGGTAAATTAAATAAACAACTATTTTAAGGACTAGGTTATCTCTGATGCATACAGTAATACTAATTAGTATTTCTAGGAATATTAAGTCTACTAAACGAAAGCTGAAATTCTAAGAATCCATGCATTAAGGCGTGTCTTGCTTTTGAGGTATAAATCTCTGAGATAAACAAACAGTGAAATACTTCATAGAATCAACTTGTCTCCTTTTACTCCTACTCCTACGTTATCTATTAGTGTACTATTCTACTACCACTATTAGTGTACTACACCTATTGATTTCATAATGGAACCCACAAGATGGTTAAGCTATAAAATAGTATTGTCGAATTCAAGTAAAGGCCCGTGTCCTTCTGAGGGGACATAAACGAGCTACATTTACATTTAGGATCAATTTTTTTGCCAAAAATCATCTATGACTATTTCTCCATTTTATTAAGTACCACATACGGGGTGGCTGAGGCACAATTGTGCCCACGTTAATCCAGTTATCCAATACTCCATTTTGTTTGTCAGGGGACTAGCTCATCGCCGCAAATATGGTGATTGACGGTTTCCTCACGATGTTTTCCATCACGTTAGAACGTCCATATAGTGTACGTAAGATAAATTACTTATCCCATATTTACATAGCCAGAACCGGATTCGAACCCGGATCTCCTATGTGAGAAGCGGGCGTGAACCTAACTAGACTAATGAACTCACTTATTACATTAAGGCCTGTCCTAATAAATGACTATTGAACGGATAAATTAATATATGTGTATGTAAAAGGACAGATGAATCTGTCACATAAAGCTTTATTAATTAGATAAGTTTTATTGGGTTTAAGTTACGTTTATTAAGTAACGTGTTGTTAAGAGGGATAGGTAAACCGGTCTGTCAATTATTTCAAATATTACTAGATACATAATGAAAGACACAGTGCAGATATGTTTACAAAGGAACTGTGATTTCTGCGAATAAAACTTAGAATCTCTTCCTATTTGGAGAATTGCATGATTTTAGAAAACAAATTGCACACACATCAATGTTCAAGTTGAATTGACTTTAATATTGGAGCAGTTTCGTCGTGTATTAGACCAAAACACGAGTACTTTACGATTAAAATCAGTTAAAGATTCGGCCTTTCTCGGATATCATCGCCTAAATCCGGAGACGGAAATGACACGAAATACATTACCGCGATTTCTTGATGAGGGAGAGGGATGAGGGATTAACGACTATTTCCGAGGTTGGCCGAATCGTTAACTGATTTTAATCGTGTTGTAGGTACCTGTAAGAACAGCAGTATATTTCGAGTAAGTATGTAGGTACTAAATATCTGCACTTAAGTTGGCGATAGTGTTAACTTATAGATATGTTAACTATGTCTATAAGATCAAAACTCTTCATTGAATTTTACCAAGTTCTGCTTCAAAAACATAACAATTTTCAAACGCGTCATAGACGAATGCTTGAACGAAGCCTCTGGCTAAATCTAGTATAAAATAAATTCCGTTTTAAATAAAGAACCTCTATTAGGCTGAAAGCTTTCAAGAATAACAAGAAGAAGCCCGTAAACGCAAAGCTAACATACATTACATTATTTTTCATTACCTCATTATCTGTTGAAACTCGTCGAAATTGCAGAATTATGGTAAAGTGTAATCTTTTCCATTTAGTGGTGTAAGGAGAAGGAACGTTATAAGTATACTGACGTTGATGTGTGTGTGCTGGTGGGCAAGGATGAAAGTTATGGTTGTTATGGATTGAAGACGACATACATACAACTAAGCAGATAAATGTAGACTGTCAACGTCCCCGCCGACTGGCACAGGCCTTACGATTTCAAGAAAGAGGCTTTACTCTTAAGATCGTAATAATATCGTAACTACTCTAATCTACACCTGTCTGGTATTATTAGTGGTTAAACAAATTTACCTGTAGTGAAGTTTGACCATAATTCTACTAGGCGTTACGTCCGAAGAGATTTATAATAATTCATTAGGTAGTACACTTTTCAATATACTAGGCATCGCACAATATTTAGGAGTAAAATACAATAAATATTTTCAAAAAACCTCCACCAGATCGCTACGCCATCTACCGGTGCCGCGCGCCCCTCCATTTTAGATAATACCTATTTCGCCGCATGAATAAATAAAACACGAGGTGGAAACAGGGTAGGGTGGGTTATAAATATCTTCGGACGTAACGCCTCGTATAATAATGGTCAAAATTTACTTAAGGTTAGTTTGTTTAACTACTAATTATACTAACGGCGTTACGTCCTCTAGATTTATAATAATTCACTAGGTTCAGAGATACGCAAAATAGGTAATCAACTACTTGTATATTTCCGAACAAAAAATACATGAATCCTGTCTGACAGGTACCAGTAGGTATAACAAAATAATATTCAGTGATTGGCCCATTTTCAAACTTGGATAACATAACAATCAATCAATTTTGGCAGCTCATTGAGTAGCATTAAATACAGCTTCAGCTAAACTATTAAAATCTTGTTCAAACACAGGCCTGTTATAAAAACTAGCAAAAACTGTAGAATTGTCAGACCAACCGGCAGTTTTCTTTATTATCTCTATCGATTCGCTGTGTGCTGAAAATACATTCGTAACGACACCACTGTCTGACAACACTTTTTTGATCCAACGACTAATCGTAGATGCTATAGAATTATGAAAAGGCTTTCTAATTGTAATTAGCATATCGCTATTCGTGAGCCCTCGCATAGGTCTTGTCATTTCAATATAAGATAATAATGTCTTAGCTAGACCTATCTGGACTTTATATAGAAAAAAAGGGAAAGTCAATCTAGGGGTAGCTCTGCCTAGCGCTGGTGTTTTCATCAAGTCATCTATACATATATGCTAGCGGAATTCGTTTTTACATTTGATAGCCGAATTAATGATAACGTCTGTACCCGTTGTGCAGATGACAATGCGAGAATAGCTACCAGTTTTTTTGACAGTTTGTCTAAAGGTAAGTCTTCGTTAGGATAATATCCCGCGCTAGATAGTCAAGAACCACATTTGGGTCCTACGTCGTATGAAACTTGGGAAAACCAGGTTTAGTTTTAAACACACCTTTAAGGAATCGTAGCACATTTTGGTTTTCACTAAATGGTTTTCCTACTATCAATGACAATCCCGATCGATATGTATTCAAAGTAAAGTAACTGGCTACTGTTTGATATTGAACAGTAAGAAATTGGAGAATTAGTGGAATGTTAACACCAATTCCAGTCTCAATACAAAAGTGCCACCATTTCTTATAGGCACATTCATACTGTTTTAGTGAACTCGTTGCAAGGGATGAAACCATTATATCTTTACTCTCAGGTGCTAAGGATTGTCTTTCGAATGCCTCCCTGATAATATGGATACCACCAGGGTAAGCCGTTTCTAGAGAGGGTGTTACCTTTTGAAAGGAGACAGAAGAAGATCAGCACTGGGCCACAGATTAAACTGGGCTCAAAATAAAGTGGCTCAAAACGTGACATAGAAGAGAGCAGAGGATACCAGGGCTGAGTAGGCCAAATTGGAACAATCTGGATGCCCTTTCCTTATCATCGATAATTTGCCTGAGACAATTTAAAATTAGAGAAAATGGCAGAAAGGCGTAAAAGAAGTGATTATGCCAGTTCAAAGTCAAAGCGTCAATGTTAACTGCTTCCGGATCGCGTTTCCATGATATATATATTCGGCACTTTACATTTAACCTAGTATCAAAGAAATCAAATCTGAGGATGGCCAAACCTATTGGTGATTTTCTTGAAAGCCCCAGAAGAAAGACTCCATTCCGTATCGATGTCAACTCTACGTGACTCTTGATCAGCCTCAACATTGTCACTAGATGGAATATAGCATGCAAAAATAAATATTGATCTCTCTTCGCACCACTGCCCAATCTCACGCGATATGATATTTAGGTGTTCATACTGGACGCCCCCCCCCCCATTCTATTGTTATATGAAATGGCATTGATATTATCGTTTCGTAATAGGATGTTCTTATTGCGTAAATTAGAAGCAAAACACTAAAGCCCTTTAAAGGCTTCCTGTAATTCTAGGTAATTTATATGATTTGCTAACTCTTTGACGTTCCAGCAACCACTTGCACGTCCACTATGACATGTTACACCCCAGCCAGTCAGAAAAGCGTCATAAAATATTTCCAGAACGAATTGTTTTTTAAAAAAGGAATTACAAGTAGACATAATGTTTTATTTCCACCATGTAAAGTCATAATCTAAAGACGGATATAAAGTCATTAAGGTGCTACGAAAAAAAATGGGTTTTTTTCGAATCCATTTACTCCACCTTGAAGTCATCTACAGATTTGATTTTTGGGTTAACGTTTATTGAGTATTAGAAAACGCGATTGGATGAAATTTTCTCGACAGAATTTAATTACGAAAACACCTCTACATTGTTTTATTTTTCCTGTATTTCTGAAACCCTAACTAATTTCATTGTGGAACTGCGTTCAAAATGTAGGTATTTTGTATTCCCAAAATCTCCTTAAAAACTTTTTAACAAAATAGCGTAGTTTATTTTTAAACAATTATTCTGTAGTTTAGCGCTACGTTTTTTCATTTTTCCTCGATTTCGTCCCTCTCACATAGCGGGTCTTTCCGCCTGGAGTAACGGGGACCTTTGCACGGACGAGGTATCGCCTTAACGCATCATATTTTTTTTCAGAATTTTTTAAAGCTACTTTTCATATTCAAACTTTTTCGTATAAACCCAACCAAAAAAAACTGCAGGACAAGCTGAGCTCATTCCTAAAAATTAAAAAAACTTTCTAATAGTGATGATATTCTTTCTAGAAACACTTTCGAGTATTTTCCTTCGTTTTTTAATCAGTAATTTCAAAAAAAAATCTTGTGTATCTAATTCAAAGCCCAAAAACGTGTGTACTTGTTTAGGAACCAAACAACTTTTTGGGTGATTCACTAAAAGTCCCAAGTTTTGTAATAATTTGACGGTTTCTGATACACAATTAGAACATTGCTCATAGATATTACCTATTATTACATAGTATGTCATCTAGATAAATAATTAAAAGGCTCCATGAAGCCCTTATTCCTTAGCATTGAAACAACTGGTTTCATCAACTAAGTGAAAATATATGATGCTATTGCCAAGTCGAAGGGAGAAACTTGAAAATTTATTGTTCAAATCTAAATCTCAAATATTTTTTGCTGCTTTTGTGAATGGTTAATAAAAAATAAGCGTCTTTTATGTCTATACATATGTCATACAACCCCACAGCATAACAGCGCGTCCTATGAGCATGGGTTTAAATTCCGGGCTATTCAATTGTGGAATGCACTCCTCTGCACCATCAGGGACAGTCCTTCTCTTAATATATTTAAAAGTCGCGTGAAGAAGTGTTTAATTCCACGCCTCAACCGAACGGCGTGGAATCTTGAGGGGCTGGGTTTTTGCCAGCACGGGAGAGAAAATCTTGATTGTTACTTTACCTTGCCGCCGTAGACCGGAAATCGAAAGCTCGATTCGAGGCAGGAATACGGGATAGGAGCACAAGTTTGGGTAGGATAGGGACTGAATCTCACTATTCGCTGCCCGACGCTGTCGCCGGCGTGCTGCCTGCCGACACGAGGAGTCGCCGTCCGATACGACGATGTCCAATCACAACACGGATCACTCACTCCGCTGACGTGAATCTACTTATTTCCCGACGATTATTATGGTTGACACTCCGACCACGCCTGTGTTAGACAATTGTTACACCGAAATACAATCAATGGCCCGACGCCTGAGCAGACATGTTTTTTCTCCCGACAGAAAAGATAACCTCTAATTTTTCATCTCGTTGGTACGAGTGACAGCTGCGGTTCCGTTACCGTTCCGAGTCGCGCAACAAGAGGAGGTGCGTTCCGAAGCATAAATATTAAACAGTCACCCGCCCGGACAGGCCCGAACCTGTCCCTAATCAATAGGAAGGCGAGAAAGTGTTGCGACCGCTCTCTTGAGGACCGAGTCCCCCACCTTGACTTCTGCTGATCGAGGCGTGCCATCCCGACCCGTGTACAAATTGACGATCCGTCCTCGTCTCCATCTCAATGATGGCAGGTTCGCATCCTTAATCAGCACCAAATCACCGACTTGAGGGGGGCTCGTCCGGTCAGTCCACATAAGGCGCTGCTGCAAGATGTGCAAGTACTCAAGGGACCACCGTTTCCAAAAATCTTGAGCCATCTGCTGCAACATCTGCCACCTAGTTAACCGACTAAACTTAACATCACCGAATGGGTATTCTGGCAGGGCGTTAAGGGGCTGACCTATCAGGAAGTGACCCGGAGTCAACGCTTCCAAATCATTTGGATCCGAACTGAGCGGGCACAACGTACGCGAGTTCAGTGTCATTTCAATCTTACAGAACAGCGTCGCAAGCTCTACAAAGCGTAGAGAGGTCTCACCGATGATCCTCGTCAGGTGCGACTTACCCGATTTAACCGCAGCCTCAAATATTCCTCCCCAGTGAGGACATCCCGGCGGACTGAAAACCTATTCAATCCCTCGTCGGGAGCAAGCCGTACCGATGGCATCCTGGTTACCGTTCAGGAATTGAGTGACCTCCTGCAGATATCGCCTGGCTCCGACAAAATTTGTGCCGTTGTCCGAACGGATTAATGTCGGGAGGCCCCTTCGTGAGACGAACCGATCCAGACATGCGATAAATGCCTCCGTAGTGAGGTCACTGACCACCTCCAAGTGGACTACCTTCGTGGCCAAGCACACGAAGACGCACAGGTATGCCTTCACTAATCTGGCGTTCCGTAGCTGTGAAGACTTGACCATGAATGGTCCCGCGAAATCCGTTCCGACACCCGCAAAGGGCCGGATTTCGTTAACCCTATCCGAGGGCAAATCGCCCATCTGGGGCTGCATCGTAGCCGCCTTGGCCCGATAACAAGGCAGGCACCGAAATACGACGCTACGCACTAAGCGTCTTCCCGATAGAATCCAGAACTCGCGCTGGAGAAATGCCATCAAGGCGTGGCATCCGATATGCCCATTCCGAATGTGTCGATCCTGTATCAACAGTTCGGCCAACTTCCCTTTCCTAGGGAGTAACAACGGGTGGCGAGCCGCATAAGGCAGGTTGGCATTCCGCAGCCAACCTCCTACCCTCAGCAATCCTTGAGGGTCAATAAACGGGTTGAGCCGAGCCACAGCTCCCTTCAGTTGGACGCGTCCGCGTCTCAGAATGTCCAATTCGGACTTAAAGTGCACCGTCTGCACGTTCCGTACCAATGCGAACAACGCATGGTTCCGTTCCCGTGGTGTCAGGGCCGCACTCGTTGCGCCTCAGAATTCCGACAATTCCGCGCAAATCGGCAGATCCAGGCGGTCACATTGACCAGCTTGTCGAGCGAGCTGTACCGTTCCAGCAGGCTGAACTCCTCTTCCGGCTCTGGTTGCGTCGTACAGACACCGACTGTCAAGGCGCCGTTCGCCGTGGTAACGCGTGGACTCATTGGCCAATCCGATTCGGCTTGAGTCAACCATTTTGAACCCCACCACAAGGGATGTCCAACCAACTCCGGAGCAAGACACCCACGAGACGCACAGTCTGCTGGGTTCATTTCCCCTGGAACATGTCTCCAGATTAAGGGAACCTCCGAATTCAAAATCTGCGAAACCCGATTCGCCACAAAAATCTCCAGCTTGTGAACTGAAGCCTTCAGCCAGCATAACACGATCTGGCTGTCCGTCCAAGCGTAGACCGTATCTTCCAACGCTATTGACCCACGAAGAACCGTCATCGTGTGGTTGAGCAGACGAGTCAGGAGAGCCGCTCCCGAAAGCTCTAACTTGGGAATGGTCAGGCGAGTGCGCAACGGCGCAACCTTGCTCTTGGCCATGACCAACCGCACATCAACCTCCCGCGAGGAGTCGACCGTACGCAGATATACCGCAGCTCCGTAGCCCTTTTCCGAGGCATCGCAAAACCCATGCAGGGTGGCGGTGTATCGTTTGGTGGGGACCAACCTCCGTGGCAGTGAAATCCGATTGATGCCAAGGAGGGTCGAAAAGAACGAGTCCCACTCTGAGCTCAATGACCCGCCGATCGGGTCGTCCCATTTCAGCTCAGCAGACCACAATTGCTGCATAAAACACTTGAGCTGAAATGTTACCGGGGTGATCCACCCGTTTGGATCAAATGTCCTAGCCACCGTTGAGAGGACGTTCCGTTTCGTCCAGACCTTCGGGGAGTCCAACTCGACCCGATACGAAAACATGTCTGACACCGGCTGGTACTGGACGCCTAATACCGACAACATATTTGGATTTTCCAAATTTTCAAAAATGTGGGGATCCTGCTGGTAGTCATCCGGAAGACCAGTAACTCTGGAGAGTTCGACATCCATTTCCGGAGCTCGTAACCTCCACCCCGTAAGAGCTCAACTAGCTCGTCCCGTCGAGCGAGCGCCTCCTCTACGGAATCTGCACCGGTACAGATATCGTCCACGTAGAGATCCTGCTCCAGGATCGCTGCTCCTCTAGGGAAGTTTAACCGTTCTCGATCCGCTAACTCCCGCAGAGTGCGAATCGCCAAATAAGGACTAGACCGTAGCCCGTACGTGTTGGTGTTCAGCTCGTACACCCTGATGGGCTGATCTGGGCTCTCCCGCCACAGTATCAGCTGATACCGTCAATCGTCAGGGTGAATGACCGTCTGTCTAAACATCATCCGGATGTCAGCTACAAACACAAAATTGTGTCGACGGAACCGTGTGATAACATCCGCGATGTCATGGTTCAACTTCGGCCCTGAATGCAAACACTGGTTCAGGTTCATGCCGTTAGATGTTGATGCCGATCCATCGAACACTACCCGTATTTTGCCCTCCGGGGTCCTCAAGACCGCGTGATGGGACAGGAAGCAGTGGTCTTCACGCTTCCAGTCGATACCCGAAACCGACATGTGGCCGAGCGACTCGTATTCCCGCATGAAATCGACGTACTTCTGCCGGAAAATCCCGTCACGCTTCATGCGTCGTTCCATCGACAGAAGCCGCGTCTCGGCTGCATGGTGTGAACTGCCCAGCGGCGGGCGATCACTCCGAAATGGAAGACGTGTGAGAAATCGACCTGACCGAAGGCGACCAGTATTGTTCCGATAAAACTGTTCACACTCTTCTTCAACCGGGTTCAACCGGCGGACCGTAGGTGGTTCCTCCACCTCCCAAAACTTCTGTATCACCTCCGAGAGTACAGAACCGAATAAGGGACTACGAGTCGCTAGGCGTGGGACAGCCGGCATGACCGGACCCATTACCGCATGGCCCAGTCTGGTGTTGACCGAAACCTGACCAGTCGCCTGCAACACGTGGACACCTGGCACTAACAGGTATCCCAAGGCATCGACACCCAATAAAATGTCTACTAGGCCCGGAATATCGAACTCCGGGTCAGCCAGTGACAACCCAGCGACCAACTGTCGCACCGAGGGCGACAACCGTACGTGAGGGTGCGAGCCCATCACATTAGGCATGACTAATGCCGTGACCGTCAGATTCACCGATGAATCCACCCGTGACGAGAGAGTAATCCGACATACTCCCTTAACGGAACCGACTTCCGTGTTCCCAATTCCCCGAATGGAATGTGGATACTCCCTTACCGAAATGCCCAACCGTCTTACAAGGTTGCACGAGACTAAGCACCCCTGGGCCCCCGAGTCCAATAGTGCTCGTGCCACACAAGATTTGCCGTCCGAACTCCACGCTATCACCGAGGCGGTGGGGAGCATGACCGTCTGTGGAGTGGCGGCACCCTGTAAGTGGGCGGCGTGTCCCTAGCGGGAACCTCCGCGGGATCCGAACCCGCTGGGACCCCCGTCGGCCTGGTAACTCGGCTGCTGATATGCCGGTGGCATATCAGACCGTATGTACATCAGGGGGTCCCAACCCGCATAATAGGCCCCTCGCTGTCCCGGTACCCGACCATACCGGACTGTGAACGGTGTGCCCGGTGGCCACCGTGGATGGAGGGGGGAGAGCGGATCCAACCTGGGGCGCTCTAGGAATGGGGGCGACATCCGACTGTTCGCCTCCCTGTTCGCCTCCCAGAGCGACGGGCAGGGTGGCGCAGAAGGTGGTGGGCTCCCAGCCTTCGCGCCACTCATAGGTGCCATCTGACACCCACCCGTAACACGCGGTGAGCCAGCGGCCCGAAGTCCTCGCTGACCCTGGACAGCGGCGACCGAACCCCGGCTATCCCGCCTGTTACCCCCCGCGCTGTCCCGTCCGCGGGTACCCCAGTCACCCCGTTGGTGACTCCCGTCGCCCGGAGGGGGACTGGGTCCGGCCCTGGTTGGGCCCTGTGACCGACCAACCTGAGTCCGGCCCTGGTGACCGTCCGAAGGGCCTGACCGGTTCAGGCACAACACGATGTGGTGCTTGCCACCGCAGCACTCACAGGGGAACGCGCGTGAGCACTCGCTCAGCGGGTGCGGCCCCAAACAACCGAAACACAATCGGTGGCGGAAGACTACCTTCCTGCGGGCAGCTACCCCGAGCGCCTTAAAGTTGGCGCAACTGGTCACCTCATGACCGGCACTGTCGCAGTGCACACAGCCGTCACCCGACGGCGCGGCATTCAAAACGCCAAATTGTTTTGACCGCCCACCCCCCCGTGGGGGTGGGGGGCGCGGCCCCTCCCGCATCCGCGCGGGTTGGCGCTGCACACTGGCCTCCGTATCCAATGTGTCGCATCGCCTCCATTCACCCTCCAAAAAATCCGTTAATTGGACGAGCGTGGGCAGTTCCGAGCTACTGCCCCCATGCAGCTGTTCAAACCGACTTTGAACAGCTGCAGGCAACCGTGACAAAACCATATACAACACGATATATGACAATTGGTCTACCGGCATACCAAGGTTCTGAAGGGTCTTAGTGGCCACCAGCACAGGGTTGAGCACCTGTACCCGGATGTCAACATCCCGGGTTACTCTTGGGATGCTAAACAGCTTCCCCAGCTGCGCATCAACCAACCGCCGTTTGTGCTGGTAGCGGTCAAACAATATGGACCGGGCTATCTCGTAATTGCCTGCCGTGACCGTTAGGTGACCGACCAACTCCTTCGGTTCTCCCCGCAGTGCCATAGTTGGGCCAACTTGTAGGTGTTGTCCAGGTCGTCCCGACCGTGGACCAAACTATCGAACAAATTGATGAATGCCGGCCACTCATCAATTGCCCCACCGAACACCGGAATCTCCAGGTGTGGCAGCCGTCCAACAACACCCTTAGGGGGCGGGTCTCCGCTACCCTCCCCGCGGTCATTCCGTCGCGACCGCTTAATTTTCTCCGCGCGACGCTCGATGTCGCCCAAGCACTCCATCGCTTGGTCAGCATCCGCGCAGAGCTGCTTCACTGCAGCCACCGAAGCCTCATCCGTAAGCCCGAGGGCTTCAGCCTCCGCAGCCAGCCGACACACCTTCCCGACGCGTGTCATTGCGTCCTCCACACGCTTGAGCAGGACATCGTCCATGTCAGGTCACTCCACATACTTGTGAGTATGGGCGAGCCATCTCACCTCCTCACGGACACCATACCGCAGTACCGTCAAGGGCGAAGGTGCCATGGTTACCGATTCAATTGTTTCTGGTCCTATGCTTCACTACCGAACTAAGCACAGCCAGAGACCAGCACTTGCCCGTCAGCGCTGGGCACAGAAATTAAAACTAAGTTGTAAAAACCAAGGCTACCACTAAAACAATTAAATCCTAAACAATATTTAATATGGTCGCCCTGTGGACATACACCTTATAAATATACACTCTAAATCAATTAGAGAATGCCACCATAAAACACAATACAAAAATAACCCACAAAACTTGATTATGAAAACAATACAAAATAATAAGTGGTGGGCTCCGAGACTATAAACCTAAACAATATAGCACCCTAAACCACACTGGATTCTGAAATCCAAGCTATTTTTAATATAATGAAAGTAGCTGTGACCTTCTAGAAGTGGCCCCTCCGATATGACCCACACTTCTACTGAGGTCAGCAAAATCTGCTTAATACCCCTTAAATAGCCTGGCCCTGCTCTGTAAACCGAAATAACACTGCAGTACTATAGAACCCGACGTTCTACCGCAAGTAATACAATCTAGTAACTTCGCAGAATGACTGTTCAATCTTTTATGCGCACAAACAGTAGTTTCCGACTACAAATTTATAATAATTGTTAACTAAATTGACACTTATACTTTCACTAACCGAAAATGAACTTTAATTGTGGTATACCGACCACAGACTCATTGCCGACTTGCCGGCCAATCTGAGATATTCTTTTCTCCCAACTACAATGTGGCAACAACCCTACAACCGTCCGTGAATCGGTGATTTCCCACTAGGAAACCGCGCCTGCTACCAAAATGTTTAATTCCACGCCTCAACCGAACGGCGTGGAATCTTGAGGGGCTGGGTTTTTGCCAGCACGGGAGAGAAAATCTTGATTGTTACTTTACCTTGCCGCCGTAGACCGGAAATCGAAAGCTCGATTCGAGGCAGGAATACGGGATAGGAGCACAAGTTTGGGTAGGATAGGGACTGAATCTCACTATTCGCTGCCCGACGCTGTCGCCGGCGTGCTGCCTGCCGACACGAGGAGTCGCCGTCCGATACGACGATGTCCAATCACAACACGGATCACTCACTCCGCTGACGTGAATCTACTTATTTCCCCACGATTATTATGGTTGACACTCCGACCAGGCCCGACGCCTGTGTTAGACAATTGTTACACCGAAATACAATCAATGGCCCGACGCCTGAGCAGACATGTTTTTTCTCCCGACAGAAAAGATAACCTCTAATTTTTCATCTCGTTGGTACGAGTGACAGCTGCGGTTCCGTTTCCGTTCCGAGTCGCGCAACAAGAGGAGGTGCGTTCCGAAGCATAAATATTAAACAAGAAGCATTACCTTTCTCTTTAGAAATATAGGTAGTATGAATGTAATTATTAGTATAAATATATATATATACACAGTCAGGTCATAAGTTCTGTCACACAATAAAAACTTTTGAATTTAGAACGCTGGCTACAAAAAAGTTTATTGAATTCGAATTTCGAATTTTTCATGAAAATAAAAATGTGTACTTTTTAGAATTTTCCTCATTTTTAAATATGGAGTGGACACTTAAAGAAGACCGTGTCGCAGTTATTGCGTTGCATCGTTGCGGTTACGCGCCAATTCAGATTTTCAGACTTACTGAAAAATTTGAATATAACCAAAAGATTCGTTTATCGTACCATAAAACGATACAATGAAGACTCTAGTGTAGATGATAGGTCAATAAGTGGTCGCCCTCGCTCTGTTAGGACTCCAGCAGTGATAAAAGCTGTGAAGGCGCGAATTCAAAGAAATCCCATACGTAAGCAAAAACTGTTGGCCCTTCAGATGGGGTTAAGCAGGACCACGGTGAAAAGGGTGTTAAATGAAGACTTAGGGTTTAGGTCATATCGAAAAAAAAACAGGACATTTTTTGGACGCTCGTTTAATGGACCTGAGACTGAAGAGATGCCGCGCTTTGTTGAAGCGGTACGCGGGAAAAAAGCATCGGGAAATAACTTTTTCGGATGAAAAAATTTTCACCGTGGAAGAGAGCTACAACAAACAAAATGATAAGGTGTACGCACACAGCAGTGAAGAAGCGAGCAACCGTATTCCGCGTGTCCAAAGAGGTAAATTTCCATCCTCGCTCATGGTTTGGTTGGGAGTCTCTTATTGGGGCTTAACTGAGGTACATTTTTGTGAGAAAGGCGTAAAAACGAATGCAGTTGTGTATCAAAATACAGTCCTCAAGAACCTTGTGGAACCTGTTTCTCATATCATGTTTAATAACAGGCACTTTGTATTCCAACAAGATTCTCCGCCAGCACATAGAGCGAAAAGCACACAAGACTGGCTGGCGGCGCGTGAAATCGACTTCATCCGGCACGAAGACTGGCCCTCCTCCAGTCCAGATTTGAGTCCGTTAGATTACACGATATGGCAACACTTGGAGGAAAAGGCCTGCTCAAAGCCTCATCCTGATTTGGAGTCACTCAAGGCATCCTTGATTAAGGCAACCACCGATATTGACATGGACCTCGTTCGTGCTGCGATAGACGACTGGCCGCGCAGAATAAAGGCCTGTATTCAAAATCGCGGGGGTCATTTTGAATAAACTTTATTACCATAAGAATCTATGTTTTATTAAGTTCATTTTGCTATATAAATGTTTACATAAATAATACACATGTCTAAATTATTTCATATTGCACATGTGAATTTTTATGTTTAGCATGTACGAGTACATTATATCAGTCTTCGATGATCGATAACGTGAATACAAATCCTGACGAATCACCGCCTCCACCGCCGCCTACAATGCCCGGCGTCAACGACGCTGGTTTTGAATTTGATAAAAGAAGCGTCGTCGTTTCGACAAAACCCATCGGACCACTGTGAAGATTGCTGTAACTATCCGAAATGTATGCGCCTCGTCTGCGATTCACGTTCACATACGTATTCCCTTCGAAATTATTTAATATAGATGCCGTTTTTAGGTTATCCAGATCGGTTTGCACCTTCATCGACTGCTCCTCTGTAACATAGGTTTCTTTAACCGCTCGTAATTCACTTTGTAAAACCACAATGTCCTTTAGCAACCTTGTCACATCCACATGATCGAAAGTGATCGGTGGCAACAGGTCCTTGGCAACAAAGATCGGGATGTTCACATGATTCGCGTCCGCGTCTGTCATTAAATTACCCGCTTCCGAGATATTTTTCTCTTGTTTGTTGCGACCGAGTCGAACAAAAGATCTTTGGCCGTTTTCAAGTCCGCCTCCGAAAAAGCGGTTTTACAAACACGAACTAAGCTTTCCACATCCATGACGTCTAATTTATTTTGTATGAAGGCAAGAACTTCACAAATAACAATGTTACAGCTTTTGCATTTGAGAACATTGGACAAATCCATTGTATTCACGTTATCGGTCATCGCGACGCATGCGCACGTGAGAAGACTGATATCAGATAGATATAGAGAAGATAATATACTCGTACATGCTAAACATAAATTATATATATATAATTATACTAATAATTACATTCATACTACCTATATTTCTAAAGAGAGAGGTAATGCTTCTTCACGCGACTTTTAAATATATTAAGAGAAGGACTGTCCCTGATGGTGCAGAGGAGTGCATTCCACAATTGAATGGTACGGAATCTAAACCCATGCTCATAGGACGTGGTGTTATGCTGTGGGGTTGTGAGCATTGAAACCGCGTGTGTTCTCCGAGGCCTGCTGGAAGAAATGAATGGAAAACAGTCTCGTTGGATAGCGTTAATTGCATAAAATGTGAGAATCTCGACTAAGACGTATTGGCAGCCACTTCAGCTCTTTGCGATGCTGTGATACATGGTCTTATTTGCGCAGCCCAAATATGAACCGAATACCGAGATTATGAATTTATATAAAATCATGTTGGTAACCTTGGTCTCGACCCCCAGGACAAGTCTGACTTAGTGTAGGGTTTGCTATTAACCACTTTTTTTGTTAACGCTATGCTCAAGTACATTTGTATCGTATGTGCATATTATTAAACTAAACTGAAAATCTAGTGTACTTTCTTCTTCTTTGTCGGTCCCTCAATGCTGAGGATCGTCACCGCATGCTTTCCTCCATTGCCGACGATTCTGCGTAGTATGGTACGCGTTGTGTAGCGTACCCCCGGTCGCTTCTCTTATCTGGTCAGACCATCTTGTTGGAGCACGTCCTCTGGCGCGTTTGCCTTCTATCTAACCCAATATAATGAGCTTCTCCAGGTGCCTAGGTGAGCGCATTATGTGACCGAAGAAGCTTAGGGTCCTTTCCCGGCACTATGTGCCGTTTCAAGAGCCGTTTCCTGATATTCAGTTCACTCAGAATTGTAGTCTTCTCCAGCACTACATTTGTGTACTTTTTACTGTAGTAATGTTAACTATTACTGTTTGTTAGTTTACCCACATAGTATATGACTTATCATATACTATGTGAGTAAACTAACAAATATTAATTGTGCTATGAGAAATAAATTAATTTTGTCTTTGTCTTTGTCTTTGAAGTCGTTTGAGTTTGTTCAGTAATTCGTCGTTAGTACTAACCCAGCAGACATCAGCATAATCGATGAGGGGTAGAAGGAGAGACTGAGCGAGAATGATTTTGGTTTGTCGAGGCAAAAAGTACTTAAGTCTCCTGAGAGAGTGAAAAGCAGCAAATACTCGTTGACTGACCTCATTGACATGCGATGACCAGCTGGTTGTCGAAGATAAGACCCAGGTTTTTAGCTTTATCACTATACACGATTGTGGTACCATTAAAAGTGACAGGTGGAATGGGGTGTTGCTGCAACAAGTTAATAGATTGTCTGGTACCTATAATCATGTCCTGGGACTTGCTCGGGTTCACCAGGAGTCCGAAGTATGAAGCCCAGCTTCTCACCCCCTCCAGATCAGCGTTCAATGCCACCACAGCAGAGTTTACTTCGTTATGAGAGAAGTGGCGATAAATCTGGAGATCATCAGTATAAGGGTGCAATGAGGAAGACAGGATGTACGCGATGGAGTTTATAAAAATCGAGAATAGAAGAGGAGAAAGAATATCACCTTGAGGCACCCTTGAAAGGAGGTCACACTATTTAGTTGATGTCTCCTCCGACCTTATACGCTGTTACCGATCCCTCAAATAAGAGTCGAACCAGTTGGCAGTGAAGGAAGAGACGTTCAGAGATCTGAGAAGCTTATTGAGAATGTCGAAATCAACGCTGTTGAAGGCACTACTGATATCAAGTAAAGCCAACACGGAAAGCTGTTTGCGGTCCATGGCTAGCTGGATGTCATCTGTGATTTTCAACAGAGCCATGAGGGTGCTATGACCTGGTCGGAATCCTGACTGGAACGTGTTTAGCAGATTGTTTGAGGAGAGTTAATAGGAAAGCTGGTTATGTATAATAGTCTCAAGGACTTTGGAGAGGATGGGGAGGTTTGAAATGGGACAATACTCTTTGAAAGAGATGGGACTGGAGGTTTTGAGTAGTAGGATAACTAGTGATTTTTTCCACACTGTGGGGGAAGACGCCATTAGCTAAAGAATAGTTTATAACGTGTGTTATTGCTGGCAATAGTTCGTCTAGTATTGTTAGTAGCATTTTAAAGAAAATTTTGTCATCGCCTACAGCTTTCGAGTTGACTGCTAATAGCGCCTTCTTGTCCGCATCGATTCCAACATTACTCAAGTTGAATGGTGTGGTGTTGGGTAAGGACTTCGAGCGCAGGCTCTGAAGCGTGGCTTGTTTGACAGTGGGATCCATCACAACAGGCGAGATAGAAAGAAACTGTTTGAGACCGATGAGATCTACATAAAATATTATAAATGAAACACAGGATATGAGAGTCCCGTCGATGCAGGATCGGTAGCCACTTCAGGTCCCTGCGATGCTGGGAAGATGAACCGAATCCCGAGATTTTGGAGTCGTTCGAGTTTGTTCAGTTGTTCTTCATTTGCGCTGACCCAGCAAACATCAACATAATCAATGAGGGGAAGAAGAAGGGATGAGCGAGTGTTATTTCGGTCTGGCGAGGCAGAAAGTTCGGAAGTCTCCTGAGAGACTGAAAGGTTGCGTAAACTCGCCTGCTGACCTCACTAACATGCAATGACCATGAAAATTATTTATAGGAGATTACACCCAGGTTTTTAGCTTTATCGCTATACATGATAACAGTACCGTTATTAGTTACAATAGGGACAGACAATTGCAGCAAAGTGTTTACTGAGTGTCAGGTTCCCATAATCATGGCCTGGGACTTATTTGGATTAACCAGCAACTCAAATGATGATGCGCGTCCACTAATACCAGCCAAGACAGCGTGCGATGCCTCCACAGCGGTATTTACATTATAAGGAGAGAAGTGACTATAGATCTGAAGGTCATCCTGTCTGAATGCCACCTTGGGGGACACCGGAGGAGAGGTCACACCACTCCATACAAGCCTCCTCCAACTTGTTACACTATTTCGGTCTCTTAGGTAAGAGTCAAACCAGCTGGCAGAGAGGGAGGAGACGTTAAGAGATTTGAGAAGTTCAACGAGAATTTCGAAGTCAATACAGTTAAAAGAGCTGGTGAAGTCCAACAGAGCCAGCACCGAAAGCTGCCTTTGATCCATGGCGATCTGAATATCATTGGTCACTTTTAATAAAGCCGTAACAGTACTATGACCCGTTCTAAAGCCTGACTGAAAAGGATTCCTCGTAAAAAAAACTGTACTAGGGGGACAGGGGAGCTCCAAATAACTCTCCGCCATATTCATTATAGTAAAAATAGTGTGAAAAATAAATAATTAAACGTTCCGAATTGTTGCGATGCCCGCACAAAGAAAGCGAATGAAGGGGCGCGCAGCACCGGTAGATGGCGTAGAGATCTGGTGGGGGTTTTTTGAATTTATTAATTGTATATTACTCTAAAATATTGTGCGATGCCTTGTACATTGAAGAGTGTACTACTTAGTAAGTTATTATAAATCTAGAGGACGTAACGCCGTTAGTATAATTGTATGGCTTATATTTAACTGTTTATCAAATTGACTAAAACGATATTTAAAAAAAAAACAAAGCACAATGGTCATAATGGGCCCAGAGTGTAGCACTTTGTAACCTAGCTTATAATGATTAATCTCAACATTTTATTGTAAGGCTAGTGACGCATGTCAAAAATCATTACAGGTGTCAAAAGTACTGACATCTCTTCCTTTTGGTGGCAGCCCAAAAATCAGTGACAGCTGTCAAAAGTTTCGTGAAGGTAGGAAGGTAATATTATGAAAAGTTACCTCTGCCACCCCATTTCGGTAAACTCAGTTTATTATGACATGCACGTCTATACTATCCCTCTGCCGCCCCATCTGAGAAAATTCATGTTCTATAGAAGGCTTCGGGTGATAATGAAACAACATATCATCAAGATACTGGATTTTAGAAACGACTAACTTTTTACTTCGATATGTGAAGTTTTAATATAGTATGTCATCATATAGTTTTATAATGGATGAGGGATTTGCTAAAGGCCATCTGACAACTTATCTAAGGTGGACGTTACTATGGTTGCACAGTGTTTTTCGAAAAACAGTGACTACTTGGGTGCTGCGTTGCGTGGGAAAAAATTATAAAAGTAAGTAAAATCTTTTGTTGATCTTCACCCACTTGTATGTCCGTCTCGTCAATCTATTTCGACTTGGTCGACTTGGTCGACAATGATGTTCTGTGGAGGAATCTAACCGGCTTTGGTTTTAATCCACATCTACTTAGAAATTTGTTGATTATATGCAAGATAGGCAGAAATATGTGGAATTCCATGGATTTAGTTCCAAACCATATCTTAAAAATCTTGCTGCCTCACAATAAAATGTTGAGTTTAAACAGTTCTTCATTTTAAGCTTGGTTAGAAAGTGCTACACTCTTGGCCGACGGTCCATACAAAGTTGCCCATTGTTCTTTACAATTTTTTCATCAAAGGTACCTTTCCAAACAGATGAACAGACAGTTTGTGATAAACCTAAATACAATTTTATAAGGACAAATGTCTCCCAATCCCAAACTTCCTGTGAGACAACAAGGCTATTCTCTTTATCCTAATGGATAGAATGGGATTTGCATCGTATTCATGAGCATAAGAAGGTTGGGTTTGTTTGTAGACTTGGTGGTCGGATATGGGAAGGAGACTCGTCATCTAAATGCTAATTTGATTGAGAAGAAGTACTTTATTTTTGGTTGGGACTAATAATAATGAACCCCGATTCTGTAGGAAATGTATCTTAGTCTCTGGTGCAAAGTAACATGTGTATTTTTAACAAACGACTTTTACGACATGAGCTTATCTATTCATTCAATCAAGTCAGTAAGTAAGTATGTCTTAAGTCAGCACAGGATCTTATATCAATAAACGATGCAAACATACGCCCCAAAAAGATAATAAAAATACTACTTCAATTATTTTACCGGGCATAATACAGGATAGGATAGGTATTATTCATGAATATCATGAGTAAATAATATCCACAATATTTACTGAGAATGCTCGCAAAGTATTATTCCAACTTATTTATTTTCCATTTTTCGTTGACGAGATCAATCAACAGATAAATAGATCACTCAAGAGGGATATTCCTTCAGGATAAGTATAACAAAATGGGATATCAGCACAAGAGCTCGCAATATTCGTTTTAATTTAAGTTGGTCGGACACTAAGCCTTGCTCCTGAGGCACGAGAGCCCCACTTACTGCTGGCTACAGATAAAATTTGCCCAGATAGCGCAAGCCCGCTCGTGCTTTAAATTTAAATACCTATAAATAAATAGTAAATAAATATTTGAGGACAATCTTACACAAATCGAACTAGGCCTATGGTAAGCTCAATAAGGGTACTAGCCGAAGATATATTTAATGGAGATAAATACACAGAAAACATCCAAGACTAAGGAACAAATATTCATGCTCATCACACAAATAATTTCCCTTACCGGGAAATGAACCCAGGACCTTCAGCTTCGTTGGCACACTCACTACCCGCTCGGCTTAACTGGTCGTCAACCTATAGGAGCACCAGTTTACATCGGTAAACTTCCACGTTAAATGATACCGAATGCATGATATCGACCGCAAACGACAACGATTAAAACTAGGATGATTCATGATGGTTGCTAACTTTAATCATGAATGATTAAATCAGTTATTCAAGTTCGATCAAAGATATTTATTTCAAATTAATTAAATATCCTTGTTATTCGGTTTGAAGAAAGAAGCACATCCCGTTAAGAGCTCTGAACCAAATCTGCTACCGATCCCGAGCTCCCCCGAATATATTTTTTTAAACAATAGATTTACAGTTAGGGGGATATTGCTACGGGATACTGAAAGATATGGTCTGCTTTTCAAGTGTTTTGATAACCCTACCTGACATAGTACCACCATTGATACCTTTAGAATATTTTTGCACACCGCATTTCAAAACGTAGCAAAAAAAGGAAGTTGAAACGCGGGTTAATAAATACATCCAAATACGGCTGCAAATAAATCTTTAACCAGCGCGCCTATATTTTCCTGATGCTAACAGATGGGCGGAAAACTAGAAAAACAACTTCGATGAGAGAAAAAACCTCCAGATATTGGTCAAGTGTTCCGCCCACTTCGAGATAGCAAAAATACCTGCGTAACGTTAACTGCCGCCATAAATCTTTAGCACATCCGAAGAAATCCCTCGTCGGGACGCCTCTATAGGAAACTTTTACCAAAACTATAGGACAGGGGAGGTACAGGCTGTGGCATATCTTCAGGTTTGTAGCTACTGGATACTATATACATAGTCAGGTCATAAGTTCTGTCACATGTGCAATATGAAATAATTTAGACATGTTTATTATTTATGTAAACATTTATATAGCAAAATGAACTTAATAAAACAAAGATTCTTATGGTAATAACGTTTATTCAAAATGACCACCGCGATTTTGAATGCAGGCCTTTATTCTGCGCGGCCAGTCGTCTATCGCAGCACGAACGAGGTCCATGACAATATCGGCGGCTGCCTTAATCAAGGATGCCTTGAGTGACTCCAAATCAGGATGAGGCTTTGAGCAGGCCTTTTCCTCCAAATGTTGCCATATCTTGTAATCTAACGGACTCAAATCTGGACTGGAGGAGGGCCAGTCTTTGTGCCGGATGAAGTCGATTTCACGCGCCGCCAGCCAGTCTTGTGTGCTTTTCGCTCTATGAGCTGGCGCAGAATCTTGTTGGAATACCCAGTGCCTGTTATTAAACTTGGTATGAGAAACAGGTTCCACAAGGTTCTTGAGGACTGTATTTTGATACAAAACTGCATTCGTTTTTACGCCTTTCTCACAAAAATTTACCTCAGTTAAGCCCCAATAAGAGACTCCCAACCAAACCATGAGCGAGGATGGAAAATGACCTCGTTGGACACGCGGAATACGGTTGCTCGCTTCTTCACTGCTGTGTGCGTACACCTTATCATTTTTTTTGTTGTAGCTCTCTTCCACGGTGAAAATTTTTTCATCCGAAAAAATTATTTCCCGATGCTTTTTTCCCGCGTACCGCTTCAACAAAGCGCGGCATCTCTTCAGTCTCAGGTCCATTAAACGAGCGTCCAAACGATGTCCTGTTTTTCTTCGATATGCCATAAGCCCTAAGTCTTCATTTAACACCCTTTTCACCGTGGTCCTGCTTAACCCCATCTAAAGGGCCAACAGTTTCTGCTTACGTATGGGATTTCTTTGAATTCGCGCCTTCACAGCTTTTATCACTGCTGGAGTCCTAACAGAGCGAGGGCGACCACTTCTTGACCTGTCATCTACACTAGAGTCTTCATTGTATCCTTTTATGGTACGATAAACGAATCTTTTGTTTATATTAAAATTTTTCAGTAAGTCGAAAATCTGAATTGGCGCGTAACCGCAACGATGCAACGCAATAACTGCGACACGGTCTTCTTTAAGTGTCCACTCCATATTTAAAAATGAGGAAAATTCTAAAAAGTACACATTTTTATTTTCATGAAAAATTCGAAATTCGAATTCAATAAACTTTTTTGTGGCCAGCGTTCTAAATTCAAAAGTTTTTATTGTGTGACAGAACTTATGACCTGACTGTGTATAATTTAGGCCAGTTTTAGATATTATCGATAAACCATGACAAATAAAGCTTTACACACGTTTTTATGGTTGGTAAATCGGAAGTTAAGTGGTATACATTGTTTACAAAGGAGATAGAGAACTAATTTTAAGGCGAGAGTGTTTTTTACATCACTCGAGTTTTTAAATAGTTTGTACACATCAGGAGTAAAAACTATTTTACTCTACTTTTTATCACCCTCTATGAGAAAATGAGTTAATTAATTATAATAAAAGACAAGTTATGAATAACAACGAACAAGCTATGAATAATAATAGACAAGTTATGAATAATATTTACACAATCATTGACAGTAAAACATTATATTCAGAAGTTCATATTTATGATTGAAGTGCATTGTAAAAGTTTCATTGGGCCAATCCGTTACAGTTATTGATTTATTTAACATTTGAGAATCAAAGTTCAAAGTCTTTAGTGTAGATATACCTTATATATATTTATAATAATAATAATATAAAATAATGGTGTACATATACCTAACAAACATATTTTTTTGCCACTTCTCTACTTTGGACTATTGTGGGAGAATATTAGGCGAAGAAAATCCCACAGATTGATTTCTAGATCTCTTTTAAAAATTGGTTGTATTTAACTTATACTAATATTACAATATAATTTCACAATTCTTTATTGCACAGAACATTACACCAATACAATTATACACGAAATTAAAAGGCAAAGGCGAGCTTATCTCTCAACAGAGATTTCTTCCAGCAAACCTATCTGGATAGGATACCTATAAAATGAAAAGGGTAGTCTAGTGCAATTAAATACTTACCAAATACCAATAAAATATGATACTTACTATAAAAATACATATAATCAAAGAAATAGTAGATAAAATAAGAATAAACAAATAATAATAATAAATAGATAAATACAATTACATACTTATATATACAATACCTATGATGAAAGAGAAAGTAAATGCTCTTTCAAGCGATTCTTAAAGGAGAAAAGAGTGGGACTGTCCCTTATAGTGCAGGGAAGTGCGTTCCACAGCCGAATGGCCCTCAGCCTGAACGAGTGCTCGTAGGCGACGGTGTTATGCTGCGGAATACATAGAAGAGACACCGTGTGAGATCTCCGCTCCTTGCCTCTGGAGAAAAAGAACTCAAAAATTATTATATTAATAAGCAGGAATAAATAATTACAAAATTATTAACAGCAAGTTCTGTATTGAGTTAGATTAACCCGATACTATCTCGTCATTTAACCTCTTGAATACCACCGGCGTAAGATAACGCCACTTTTCCGTTATAGGTTTTAAATTTTATTACCATGACATAATTAAGGTTCAAAATCGCGACCCGTCTCAACTAACCTCGGTTTTTGAAAGGTTAAGTAATCTTGGCCATCTTTTTTGACAAATCACTTTTTCTGACGAATTGTAGAAGATTCAATTTAAAAGAACCATCTCTACGTCTTAAAAACATCGTGAATCATGCCAGATGATGCAGAACCTATGATGCCAGAAAATAATGAAATGTATTAGAAACTGCCCATACAAACCGAGGCAACGTTTTCTGAGCCTTTTTCTGATTGAATGAAATTGAATCATTACGGAGTTGGAAATAAAGTGTTGGATCTACTAATAATTCAAAAGGCAGAAGTCTACGGCGTTAAATCTGATGGATCGGGAGTAAAAATTGGCTTTCCATAAGGAAACGTTGGAACGTAGAAGACTCTGTTGGTTTTTGCTGAAATTTTGCCACATCATTACACATCCCTCTCTTGCAAAAAGGCTGCACTGTACAAGCCTCCACCAAGTAATCCATGTACGTAGCAAGACTATCGCATTACCCGTAAACGTAGGCTGGATCATTGAACCGCTTCAATTGCAGATCTTATGAAAACACACAAACAGTAAGCGAACTGTACCAAAATAACTAGCGATAACAACGAAACAAGAATAGCGTCAGAAATCAGCTCGGACAACCTGCCATATAATCAAAATAAATTGACTAGAATTAGAAAAACTCAAAGAATATCACAGATCAAAAACAAGAGAGCCGCTCTACACCAAAAGATAAAAATCAAACCACAGGCCCAACTACAATCTATGAACTTGTAAATTCAACAAAGTCTTAACGATTGCCCAGCTTAGGTCAGATCTTTTTTTTTGTTTCATCATTGCTCTCGTTGCCAGTTCTATCGGCCCCGTGGTCCCGTATACAGTAGCCGCTTGATTGCAAATGGGTAGTACTACTACCCATGGATTTTTTTACCGTAGATTGCAAATGGGTAGTACTACTACCCAAGCATTTTTTTACCGTAGATTGCAAATGGGTAGTACTACTACCCATAGGCATTTTGTGACGGACTATGTGACAAAACCTATTGTCTCTGTCACACTAATGATTAATTCAGTAAGGATCGTATTCCATCTCGTTCTCGGTTAAATAACCTTTATTTTGAGATACGACAACGTTTTAAACAATCCCAGCGATGGAAAAAGAATGATGCAATTCATTCCGTTCACTCCAGTGTCAAGTGTTGTTGTGTTGTGGAATTTGTGGTGTGATATTAAATAATTATGTGAGTATTTAGCTGATAATTGTTCATTTTCATACAGATTAGTTCCTTCCGCTAATGCCCAAACAAAAAACATTTGCTCAAAACCAGATTTCGTGCAATGTTTCACAAGTTTTGTCAACACAGGTTTGTTCAACCGAAATGTCGAAATGTTTCCTCTATTTATGGTGAATGTTTCGTGTTTTAAGCCCACAAGAAGCTTATATGTTGAAAAACTATTGTTCAACACTCGTTTTCTGTAAAAACATTGTAGAAAAACCCTCAACTACAGTTGAAAACATACACATTTTTAATCCGGGTGATTAACCACGGGGCGCTAGCAACCGCTAGCGAAAGTTTAAAAACATATAAATAAATATTTTTTATCTACATATTGCGAGTTTATTTTTTTTCCATGTGTAATATTAATACAGGAATATTTTAAATAAATAAAATAAGTAGGTTATCGCTTTACTTTTTTAGATATATATTTTTACATTGACCCTAGTCGATTTTACGCTTGAAGTCTATGTTTACAGCTATGTATGATTGTACAAGAGTATCAAATTCAATCAACACGTATGCCATTAGAATGTTTAGTTTACGAGCACTAACAATAACAACACTTCAAGCGGTATTCTCAAGAACCCATAGTCATAAATAATGTTTTTGTAGAGCGAGCCGCCGCGCAGCGGGCGGGCCCTCGATGACGTGTTTTTTATGGCAATCGACGGTTTTTTTTTTGCCGCGCCGCTGGCAATCGACGCATGATAATTTCCGGAGGCGATATCAACTGAGCGGGTAGATAACCATCTCAGTCGCGTAATTATCACTCAAAAGGCACTGCTACACTTAGTATGCAGCCAACGTGTACCATTTACCATCTCCGGCGCTACTAAGCACGGTCACATACCAGTGTAAATAAAAGTGAACCACAACTCATATTATCATTAATCGTTAGTTATTCATTGATTGATATGACACATTGATTACTATTAAACTCAGTAATGTCTTGCTTGATCCACACATGAACAAAGACATTGTTCTAAATGTCATTACCTAACATAATATCAACACGTAAGAACGCATCAGGCAGCTCGTGAAATAAGCTTTCCAACTAATCAGTCAACCAGACGACCCGAATGGCTGAGTCGGCAGTGGCCCTGCCTACGAAGCCAAGGGTCCCGGGTTCGAGTCCCGGTGGGGGCAAATATTTTTTTGATGAGAACGGATGTTTGTACCCTAGCCTTGATTTAATTAAATATTTGTTTATCTATCTAAGTATAATATTTTATGTGTATCGTTGTCTAGTACCCAAGATACAGGGAATCCTAGTTTGGGGCTAGATCAATGTGTGTAAATAGTTTCACCACAACCGAAGCAGAAGATGGCTCGGCTCGTGGCTGGCTGCTCCTTCTGCGTGGATTCTCAGTATATGAAACCCAGCCCTTTGAAGTTTTTCTGTGGCAAATTTCTCCTGTGCTCGAGGTGATCCCACTTCTGATGTCGCAGAAGGGTCAGGACCGATGGCTGAGGGTGTCCCGATAATGTAGGAGATGGGTAGTTGTGATCCTCAACATCTTTTCTATCGGTATGCATGGTGATGAATGTGTGGGTACTCGAGCATTGGAGATAACAGCTTCGTTATACAATAATATAATAACACAGTTTTTTAACTTTAGGGAACGAATCATGTACTAGACACAGAATAATAATACTTGACACTGGGAGCACTAGTTACAGAACAATCACAGTAAACACGGGGAGTACTATATACATAATAACCACACTAGACACGGCGACTGGCTAGTCCAATAATGTGGGAGGAGGAACGCTCCATACGACTGCTCGATACCGCTGATATTTATTTTTTTGTTGGTGGAGAAAAAATGGAATTACCCTTGTCCAGGAGTCAGACCTCCCTACTATTTCCGGGTCCCCACATATTGAGCGGGCATCAGCTCGTATGGTATACGGTCTAAAAACAACCCCTTTGTGTTTAAAGTTATCGATAGTCGATTTAACTGTGAGCCGTGGAGTCGATTTAACTGTGAGAATGGAAATACTGTACCACTGACTGGCGCGCACGCCCTGTATGTGCTTGCACACCTAACCTCCCCATTAGTGGCCCAACCTAAGCGAGTGCACATATCGCTTGTGTCACCGTAATTATCTCTACTGCCTTACGCTATAGCTTAATTCTTATACTACGACATAAAGATATGTAGAAATGAGAATCGCGCGGGCGGCCCGGCCGCATGCTTCAGTCTCGTAATACACGTCTTCTGGATCACACGCTGTTCTTATTTATCATTTGCAATGATATTAACCCTTCCACAGTCAGCCATTTTTTTTAGGGTGGCAGTTGTGTGTCAACCCTTTTTTCTGTTCTTTGACACACATGGGTCTTAGCGCGCCAATGTTTCATTTTTATTAAATTTCTCCGATTCTAATTAGATTTAGCCTTATTTATTATTAATACATGCATAGTGATCTCATCAGAATGCTTTACCTTATTCATATAAGTTTTCACCTAAAATTTGTTATTCAATTGCAGTACCCTAAATTATACTTGATTTAATTAAATATTTCATAATAAAAGCTTTCGTTTAAATATTATAATAGAACCAAACTTCATGACTAAGTTTGGTTCAAATGATGCGTTATCTTGCCTAAAACCCTAAAACGATAATAAACTCAAACATAAGTTATCTTGCTGCATTTATTTTTCAAAATCTTTTTTTTTTATAGAGGTATAAAAATAGCTCCTATTGTAAGTGCGTGCGGGTAGCGTGAGTGTTGAGTGACCGAAGCGCATAAAATTATTCATTCATTTGCTAGCCTGGTCCATCCTGTACATTTTTAAATATGCTAGAAAGAAATAGCATTAAAGTGACCGTTGGTAAGAGCCTCGAAATGTGCCTATTCACAGGGACTGTGTATCGGCTTTTTGACATCAAGGGGTTAATGATATTACAATGTTAAAGATTACTTAAATGACGGGACTTTATAGGGTTAATCTAACTGAAAACAGAACTCCCTGTTAACGATTTTGTAATTATTTATTCCAGCTTATTATTTATACCAATTAATATTGTAATATTTGTACAAATTAAACGCAAACAATTTTGAAAAGAGATCTAAAAATGTTTCCGTGGGAGTTTCTTCGCCCTTCTCTCCCACAATGGTCCAATGTAGAGAACACACAAAAAATACATTTGCTAAGTATATGTCAATATCAAGAGTAATAAATAAAATATGATTTAGATTTTGAAAACGCAAAAAAATACTTTAAACTTCAAACTTTTTTTTTATTTGGTCGGCCTTTCGAGAACGATCGCTTTGGTAGTAGTAGCTATCTGTTAAAACATAGTTAAACAAATGATTTGCTCTTTACTGGCAAACGATTCAAAAAGTTAATTTGCTCCCTGTTTACCGGGGATAAACAAGCTCTTTTCAAAGAGATGTGATAAAAAGTTATTTTCTTAACGGATCTTGTTATCTGAAATAGAAACTCCATACTCCTTTTTCCGTGAAAGCCATCGATAAAATTATTAATTCATGAACTCTCTGCGTCGCCAATAGACCTAGATGAGTTTCTACTTTTTAAAAATTAATAATGCTCAACTGATTAAAAATAGATCATGAAAGTCCCTTTTCTAGCCAATCCGGACAAGCAAAGTACTGCCGCTGAATTAAATATACTTTACCTTCTCTACATGATCACCTTAGACTGTTCAGTCTTGACGTCCGTCTACTCTTCGAGAGCTCCTGAGGATTTTTGCCAAATTAAATTACATTTTGTTTGATCAAGACCAAAATTCTGTGTCCAATTTGATCAAACCTATTACTTCTAAGTAAGCATGGAACGCAAACTTTTTGTTGCTTTTAAATATCTGACCTAACGTAGTGCTTGGTCAATTAACCAGAAGGATTGATCATAATTCCCCTGATACCTTACTACGATATTTCGAGGCCAAAATCCCAATGAATTAAAGTAAAAGTAGGAACTTAAACCTCGTAAATTAAGCTTCCTGGCAATTTCACTAATTATTACCAAAGTTTTACTCCCAGGGATCTCATTATAATATTGTTTCTTGACGAATTGAGCAAATATCGACGTTTGGTTTCAGCATTGATTTACCTTTGTATGAGTGTATGTGTTTACTAATTATTGTGTAGGTACGTCGAAACGATTTTTCAAAGGTGTGATTTGTATGGATCTCAACAGGTGATCAGATCGACTTCAATGTAAACAAGAACAAGAATAGCCATCACCCAAACCTAAATAATTCATAACTTTACCGCAACATTATTCGGCGGAACAGAAAATGTCTCCCATAACAATCTGGCGGAATTACCCGGGCCATGTTTCGCTCCCCCGTTTCATATTTTGCTGTTTCGTAGAAATTTCTATTACACACCGATATTATGCAAATACGGAGCTATAATATTTAATTGTCCCGCTCTCGGTCGGGAGCGTTGTACGGCGGAGAATGCCTCCCAGGCAAATTTTTGAAATGCCTAATCCAGCAATTCCAGCTTTGTGGCTGAGTGGGAAGGTTTTGTTTTCACGATTGTTTTCTAGCTGAATGGTTTGGCGTCCGGCATATTTTGATACCGTGTGTTTGTTGCTTTTTACGAGGGTGGTCCCAGAAGTAAGCAGCCTAACAAAGATAACATTAAATAATTTGAACAACACTTATTTATTTCTCAATACAGTCTCCTTTTAACGCATTACACTTTTCCCAGCGATGTACGATAGCTTCGACACCCTGTTTAAAGTTCTGTGTCAAGCTCCTTAAAATAGCCATCAACAGCAGACTCAACCTCTTCATTATGTGCAAATCTTTTCCCGCCGAGCCACTTTTTCAAGTTTGGGAACAGAAAATAATCCGAGGGAGCTAGATCTGGCAAATAAGTTACATGGGAAAGCAATTCAAACTTTACCTTATTAATTTTTGCCATTGCAATAGTGGACTTGTAAACCAGTGCATTGTCTTGATGAAACAACACTGTACTTTCTTTTTCGCTAAATGCAGCGGTTTTTCTTAATTTCTTCACTTAAACGCTGCTTTTTAAAGATAATCAATAAAAAATATTTCATGCGTATCCCAAAATACTTTGGCCTGACCTTGCCAGAAGTTGTAACTGACTTCGCCTTCTTTGGAGCCTTTTCTCCCTTTTAAGTCCATTGTTTCGACTGTTATTTCATTGCAGGAGTGAAGTGGTGGACTCATGTTTCGTCTATCGTCATGAATCGTCGTTAAAAGTCGGCTGTTGCGTTGAAATTTCTCGAAACACTGAATGGAAACTTCCACATGTTGCTGTTTTTGTTCAATGGTAAGCAATAGCGGCACCCATCTTGCGCACAGATTTTTCATCAGTAAGTTTTCAGTCAATATGCCTCAGTCAGTCAGTCAGGTTGACCGCTGCGATATTCGTCTTGGCAGCTCGTTCAACCTGTATTGAACTCAGCGACCCAATATTTTATTGCTGTGAATGAAGGAGTTGACTCTCCCAAAGTAGAATCCAGCTCATACTCTAGATATACGGGACTTAAACCTTTCAAATAATATAATATAATAAAATATACCTTGGACACTATTTACACACATTGACCTAGCCCCAAACTAGGATTCCCTGTCTCTTGGGTACTAGACAACGATACACATACTTATATAGATAAATATTATACTTAGATAGATAAACAACCATGACTAGGGTACAAACATACGTTCTAATCAAACAAATATTTGCCCCCACTGGGACTCGAACCCGGGACCCTTGGCTTCGTAGGCAGGGTCACCACCGACTCGGCCATTTGGGTCGTCTTAATTAAAGTATTGTATGACATATCTATACCAATTTTGTCCATGTTTGCAAAATCACCAGATCAATCTCGATTCGTGGCTATGAAACAAAAACAAAAAAACGTAGATTGTTCTTTTTTCAAATTTATGCGCCAAAAGATTCGAACATTTGAATAAAAAAATAAAAATCAGCCAGTATTGCTACCTATATGCCAGGTCGGCTAATTTTGGCACCGCCTACGTATATACAGACATTTAAACATTTAAACATGTTATACATTTTTATACACACATATAGGTACATTATAGGTACATACATTGCTTCAGGCCCCACACTTGAATACCATGTGGCGTGAGAACCAGAAACAGCGACGTCAAACACATTAACATCCAAGACCTGAGGATTTCTTCTTTTTTTTCCTCCTCCTCCTCCCCAGCCGGGATTCGTACCCTATCACAAGGGAGGCAGAGCCTCGACCCGCAACGCCACAGAGGTCATCTATCAGTCCATCAATATGTATCAAAAAGTTTATTCTTTATTTGAAGAATTAGCTAATTAGTTGTTTTGAATAACTATCTGCGCTGGGCATTGCACAGTTGAAGCCCCGTACAGGAAAAGGCGTGACACTATGTTTTGTTTTGTTTTTTCACTAATGAGTTCGTCTTTGTGCACTGAAACTTCACCCGATCTCGTAGTGTTTGTTCAATACGGACAAGGCTCGGTAATAGGATATTAAAAACAATAGCGGAGGTAAGCTTACATACTGCAGTGAACAAACTTGAACGAAAACTCTCTAACCAGCTTAAGGCGTTTGCACACCTGCAGCCTGCAGCCATGCGATAATGTGCCGTGTGTAAAAATAAAAAGTGCGCCTTATTGCCAGAAACTTATTTACCACAAACACGCTCCAGTAAAAGGTAATTGTAAAGAAAAATGCATACAAGTGATAATCATCTGCGTCTTTCTTCACCGTATCCATAAATTTCCTTTTAAAAACCGTTCGTAACTTACGGAACATTTAAAGCACCGAAAGAGCGTAGAATTTTCTGTGAAGTATTATTTAAGGTCCATTACCTTTCTCAGCTGCCTGTACAAGTTTTTTTTTCTTTAACATCATAAGTGCGGCTCGCTTGGTTCCTTTCTTGATCATCAGGTAATGCAAAGAAATAATGCAATGACATTGAATGAAATCTTGGTGAACACACAGACAACTTGAATATTGCTGACGGTCAAGTTGGTACTAGCCCTTCACCACTCCATCAACCCGCGCGCGTTTCGCTTGTCTGGTGGAATTTGGCTAAATCTTTCTCGAATTCGAACAAAGACCTGTGGTCTCCAGAATGTCTAAGATTGTTGTTCACGCTATATTTATCTCAGTTGTATGTAGTTTTGATAAGTGTCTATCATGTAGCACTTCTGCGGCCACCGTCTTTTGTCTCTAATGGCCAAATGCATATACTGCTACTCAAGTAATCTGCTACTTAATTTTGATAATGATGCTTCCTGCGAGCATCAGCGCTAAAGAGTGTATACTTTGACGTTTCAGCAATATCTTGCGGTAGTGTAAGAATTGTCATTGTTTCTATGTTTTAATTAAATCGTGCAGACTATATAAAAGTCCTCCTGCTCCACTAAAAGCAGTATGACAAGGAGCAAGCAACTTGACACGCTTCTTCTCCACACTTCCACACCTTTTCCCACATCGCACATTCATATGGGTACTGGTGAAATTTGTTGTGTGATCCTTGTGCGATCCCGCCCTTCGATTTATCCCTCACGGGTAGCACAGCAAAAATTTTAATGTTCATTAATCATGGATCGCATTGTTTTTTACCCATCTTCACCTTTTCTTTCGTCAGTTTAAGTTGATGGAGTTCACCGAGCCGGCCTCGCTACTGCCTGACCTGGCTAATTCCGTCGCTACCTACATATCGATCCAGGCTATTCGTGGCAGTTAATGCAGTCAGGACAGCATTCTAGTCTAGCCGACTGACAGATGTTGCATAATCAATTGTAGAAAAGCCGCCAGCCTAGATTTAACTTAAAATAGAGCTGGGCGAATGGCGCAGTCATATCGCTTTTAGACGAATAACTAATGAAAACTTGCAGAAGTTATAAGGCTGTATTATGGTGTGATTTGCTAAGAGTGGAGCTGGAGTGAGGTTGAAAAGACGGTACGGTCTGTTGTTGTTTAGGAATATATATTTTATTAGTTTTTGTTTTAACTGTTTTAACCCGGAGGCTCTTAGCTATTGAGGCTCCCTAACAACCGTTGCCTTCATGGAATGCTATTGAAGCTGAAAACTCTTGCTTTCGGTTATGACTTGCTCTTGTGATTATCTGCACCAAAAATGAAAACACCAACAGCAACGGGTCGAGTAAATCGAGTTCGAGTTTCTTGCTGTTGGCGCTGAGTTCAAACTGCTGCTGTATTGAATTGATTGCAGTTCGCACTACTCTTTCTTGCTGATGCACTTAAAAACAAGTTCAGTAACTAGCTTTGAAACTTACGCGATCGCTACTTATCGGCTGTAATTACTCAATTAAAAGTTGCTGGTGTGTGGGATGGCTCAGGTGGAGGTTCCCGATGTTTCTAAAACACAATTACCGGGATATAAAATACAGTCGATGTTTCAGCCGCTTTCGGGTTTTGTAGCGACGCGAACTGGCCGTTAACTACTCGCTTCTGAAGGTAATGTGTGTGTGTGTGTGTGTGTGTGTGTGTGTACGCCTGCTCCTAAGGCTATATTTTGAGGGATCTTTATCATTACAATTTACAGCCAATATATTGGATATGTTCTATGGATAATTGAGTTCACAATACACTTACCATTCACCCAAACATAACTTCTAGCCTGATATTTATACACCTTTTCTCAGACCACGACAAATAGTCACGGCCACGGCTGCAGCGCATAACGATATTAACTCGCTATGTAAATATAACCATCTCGTCTAGTCGTCTTGTACGAGAGATATTTCCATACCGTTCCAAATCAGACTATCATTACTCTTGTTCCTAAATTAGTTATGCAGATTTTGTCGACAAAGCCGCTCTGTGACGTACTCGTCACAGAAGGACGAGCTAAAAATGAGGATTTCATTCCAGGGTATACGAAGCCTCACTGAAGCGCTATAGTAATAATGTGCTTAATTGTCGCATGTGCTGTAATGCCACAGAGATTTTCGGGTAGAGACAGGCTTCAAAACTTGAAAGAATGCCGACATCTCCCTCCTACAAGCAGGCATCTGTTAAATATAACATTCAGACTTAACTCCTACATCTTTTCAACTCAAACAAACGTTCGCCACCACCGAAAGGGTTTATGACTGTAAGATCTCTATTTTTGATTCCCACGGCACAGAGTATTCTAGTGTGCGACCACAGGAAATGTTTGAGTTTAATGTGTGACTCCTAAAATACAAGTCATAAACTTTGTTAGTAGGGGTCAAGGAAACCGATATTATGTAACTACATATGTTGGTGTTAAATAAATGTTTAGATGTAAATGTTAACGTATATCTTGACAGGAAATGAAAAAAATAAATAACTGTCCCACTCTTTTCTCTTTCAAAAACCGGGTAAAAGAGCACTTTCTCTCTCTTTCGTGATAGTTGTAGTATGTATATTATTATTATTATGTGTAAACTCTATGTACAGGTTTATATATATATTGGTACTTATTTAGTAGTTTTATGTATTTTATCATGCCTTGGTTTGCTGGAAGAAATCTCTTTTTAGAGATAAGCTCGCATTTGTACAAATGTTTTCTCTTAATGTATCTTTTTAAATAACTGTGTTCAATCAATAATTAGGAATTATGAACTAATGGCAACATTAGAAGACTACTGCAAGCTTTTTAAATGAAATATTTGGTTCTGTTAGAACACTTGATGAGCTTGTCCAAACTGAAATGACGCTTTTCTCTACTACTTTGGCGATTTGCTTGTGTGCGTAAATGCGGTTGTGGGGCGCGTCATTTCAGTTTAGACAAGCTATACTTACATATGTTACCATCATTCATTTTCTAGCATTTCCTGCCAAGGTACCACTTGTATAAAAACGTTTGCTCTAATCCTGTAAGGCTAACCTTTTATAACGAAAAAGGAGGAAGGTTCTTCATTCGTCGGGATGTTTTTTTGCTCAAAGATTTGAATGTTGACTGGCGCTAGTTAATAAAAACTCAATTGCGAATATCCAGTTTTCTGGGGTTCCTTTCATAAACAAACAAGCGTTTCTGGACTGTGAAAGGCTCCATTAGCCGGCATTGTTATCGTACCGGTGCCGGAGCATCCGGTAAACGGAGCTCCTGAAATCTCGAACCGTGGAGAAGGCTAACACGATGCCCCGCGTGTGTGCGGTATAATTTACCGACGCGACTCAATTCGATCTCTGGAAATTACACATCTAATCAAAACAATCACACATGACAGTCTCTCTTTTTCTTTGTCTGTGACTGTAAAAAAAGAAATAAAGTCGTCTTCACCGATAAAACAATTGAGATCTAAATGGATAAAAAGTTCTGTAGATAATCCTGATATTCAATTGGGTCAAAAAAATATGGCTGCTGCACACGCTCAAATAAAGGCAGTTCTATGAAACGGTTCGTGTAATATAACACTAAGGTGACATGTTCTTTTGTCCGTAATGTACCTCCGTATCGTATCAGAGAGCGTCGCGATGATCCAAGAACGCTAGTTAGATCGAGACGCGCCGTACCGAACGGGCGTCCAAACTAGCGTAGCGTAGCGTTCTGACTATCCAGTCAACAAGCTTTCCCTTAGCACCTCCTTGGCCAGCGGGGCCGAGCGCAGTCCGTTGCTCCCCCGGGATGTGATATAAGTAATTAAAACGCCGACTCGTTAGCCAGCAGACGTGTTACACGTGTTAGAGCACGTTGCTATTTGCCTCGATGCACTCGGACGCAAGGGTGGATGCAGCTGGATCCCTGCGTTCGAGTGCACGTGCCCCCCGCCCCCGACATAAGACAAATGATTGGCGTTTGAGTTTTGAGGAAACAAGAGATATCCCTCCTACCAAGATTTAGGCAAGTAAAATGTAGCAGTAGAAGTAGTAGTCGTAGAAGAGTGCATTTTTTTTGTTAATTAAAAGCGTAAAGACGTCCTTCCCCCCACAAATAAAAATCCTGAATACGTCCACTATTGACTACATCTTCAAATTCCATCGGAGAGACGGAGCGAATAGAGATAACGTTGATTGTCATGCATGAAAATAGCGATTGGCTGTAGCCAACTGTGATGTCATTTGCATTTAGGTACAGTTCGCGCCAAGTTTGTTTGGCTCTGAGCGAGCTGTCACCTCTCTCTCTCTCTCTCTAACCCCTTCTTACCCTATGCGAGAAAGAGAGGCCACAGCCCGCTCAGCGCCAACTTAACTTAGCGTGGCATGTAATATCGAATGAGTAGAGGCCGACATTCTCACAAATTACTGAGTGGAATGATTCTGCTTCAAATGGTTTCGAGTCCGAATCACTATCATGCCGTTGTGCCGAATACCATGTCTCCCATATAGATTTGAACAATTTTTGTTATTTTTTTTTGACGTGGTGACGTCTTATAAATCGATGAACGCCAGCTGCACGCACGAAAAAGCATGACTCATTGTCACGTTGCGCCTGAGCTGAGCTTGCAAGCGAGAGCGCGGAGCAAGCGATAGAGAGGCACAATCGGCCTAAGTGTTTCTTACATTATAAATTTAATGTTATTATTTTATCTGGTAGGTAAGTTATATGCAAGATTATATAATTATTGCTGTGCGGTTAGGGATGGGAAAGAGAGGAGAATTCGTCGTCGTCTAGCTTAGCAGCTTAGAATTTTTTTTTGATTCACTTGGCTGAGCATTATGCTTCTACGGTCTTGAAAGTAGGCCATATTGTTGTCTTTTTTATCTGGATGTATTTTATTCAGATGCTCTTTAACTCTTGAAGGCTTCATCGCTTCGTCTGAAAATGTTTTTGAACAAAGAAACCACAAAGGCAACGATGGATTTTATGAATCCATATTTAATGTATTCTGCACTGTATTCTTTTTTGCTTCCGCTTTTGTTTTTGCAAATATGTAAGTAAAGTGGTGAACTTAAATACTTGTTAAAAGATTGCGCGCGAAACCTCTAACGAAAATAAAAGAAATGTGACAAGTTTAAATATAATTGAAATATACTTTAGCACGCTTTTGACGCTCAATCGTAATGAGCAAGTTAGGACAAGACTAACGCTGATCCCAATAACCTATCTCTATCCGTGATCTGCAGATTACGCATTACATTTGACAGTTGCGCTATGGGATTTTTGTCAAATTTGACACCAACAGTCTCGAATCTGCAGATTATGGATGGAAGATAGGTTATTGGGACCGGCCGTAAGTATCTATGAACCAGCTGATTGCTACAGGTTTGCACAAATCGCGTTATTTATAAAAACTTGATAATACTTCGTTTCGTTTGGGCTAACCTACAAAAGCTTAGTTATTTTTAGTTTTATGCAATCATAACAGCAAGAAATATAAACTAAATAATCAATATTGTGTAGTATGTAGGTTTTTATTTTTATTATTTTTAAAATAAGAAGTCTTAAATGAAATTACAAATCAACCATCGCACCCCTAAACGGGGCGTTATCACCCACTTTGAGAAAGACTAATTGATTTTGATTTTCAAAGGTCTTTATTCACATTAAAATTACATATATCAGAACCCAGTGTACATTAAGATCCTTGTTCTAATAAATCACGACATAATATATTTCCAGGTACTTATAATAACCCATTAATTAAAACTATTGACATGGTTATAATGTTGACAATGGTTAGAACAATTAACTCGTAATTTTCCTTACCCTTTACTGATGTATGAACTTAAAAAAGCTATGTTCACTTTGTGCAGTGTATGTACATATTAAATACATAAAACAATTACATTGATTACCAGTGATATTTAATCATTGGTTCTCGAGTTGGGGCTGTGTGGAGTCAAATAATGCTGGTTTGTTTTTTTTAAAAAGCGCGCGACGTTTGACAAAAATTTGCGTAGATATGCGTAAGACAAGTAAACAGGGCGAGCTGCGGTCACTGCGGTGTCAATACGGGTGATATTCGCGTGGCGGCGACGCCAGCGCATAGCGATGTGGTAGCTTCGTTAAATATTTGTAACGATACTTTCACGGGCGCGCCTTACCTATGGCTGCAATTAAGTTGTTATTGTTGTTTGGGTTTGTGGTAAGATATAATTTTTTGGTTAGCTTTAATATAAACTGAAATAGAGTTGGGAACTTTATGGTGAAATGTAATTTCAAAAGGTTAGTTCGAAATGGAGTGTTAAAGGCAAGTTTTAACGCTTTGTACTACTTGGAGCTTGTGGTGGTTTGTTTTAGATGTATTACTCCAGACAGGGCAGCCATAGGTAACGCAAGGCCTGATAAGAGTTGTGTAAATTATTAGTTTTTATGGCTAATAAGAATAGAACTCCTGTTCATAAGGGTATTTAATGCGCTGAAAGCTTTCATTCCTTTTAATATGAACTGAGAAACATTCCAGTCTAATTTTTGGTCTAAAACTAGTCCCAAGTATTTCACAGAAGTACTCCATGGAATAGGGTAGCCTTCTATCTTCAGTTGTCTAGTAGTTTTAGCTCTCGCACGTGTGAAGCAGATTGCTTCAGTTTTTGTGGTATTTAATTTTAGTTTCCACTTATTAGCCAGATAACCCATCTATTGCGAGTTGTAATCTGTCGATTGTCAAGTCGACATCGTGAGAAGAAGTGTAACAAGCGGTATCGTCCGCAAAACACGCTAAGCTTGTTCTGGTTTGTTTGTGTGGTTAGATTAACACCATGCACTCTTGGTTTGTTCATATTTTTAAAATAACTTTGTTGTAGTAGAGAATGCATTGACCTTTGAAAGGATTGCAACTTTCGCGAGTCTAAACGGGCTGATTATTTCTCAGGTTAATGTTACAGCTATCGCTAATTTTGGGAAAGTTTTTCGGGTTCTTGCGTACATTCATTTTATTTTGGAATAGCTATTTTCTATAATTAAAATAGTTTGAATATCCGCTGCTTTCACCCACAACAAGGTACCAAGGGACATGACACTGTGAAAGCAACTAAAATAGAATAGCATTGCAGTAGCCACGTCCATGTTTGGTCTGATGTTCCTAACAGCATAAGACGCAGAACTTAATCTACCAGCTAATCTATCTATGAAGGGCCCCCACTGCAATTTTCTTTCCATGTTATTTACTCATTCCAACGTGTTGCTGTCTAACACTAAACTGGTTTCAACTTGCCTCACATTTGGAAGTGAGAAATTGATACACTTGGTTTTACCAGATTTTAACTATAAATTAGTGAAGGTAAACCAATTCAAGGTTCAAGACATTATCACAATTTCTTTTTACTTTCAAGTTGAACGAAGTGAAAATTAAGGAAGTATTGTAATCGTAAAAAAACGAGGTTGAGATTTTGATGGGGATAGGTATTCTATCGTTAACTTAGTCCGAAAAAGTGAAAAAAAAAACAAATGTGAGTATGTGTTTGTATGTGTGTGTGCGTGAGTATGTATGTATGTATGGATGGCTACTTTCTGTTGTCAGCTCCAGAGCCTAAACCACCTAATAATGAAACTAAATTGATATTATTAAAATAAATTATTGAAAAAATTTTTATTTTAATTTTAAATCATTTTAATTTTAAGTAATTTATTATAAATGAAGAGTAAGTAATTCGGATATAAAAAAATAATATAACTAATCTTATTATAGTAAAAATAAAAGTTATTAAGTAAAAATTATTTATAACTATGAAATTAATAGTAATTCATTTAGGGAAAAATCCTAAAAATCCTAAAATCCTAAATTGGATGAAAATTTGTATTGGGGGTTATTTTTGAAATAACTAGGACTATTTGTTTTTGTTTTTGGATAACTTGATTATTTAAGGTATCTGTTGTACAAATCAAACACATTTCATCTCTTAAAATTATCTACAACATGGCATACTCGGTTATTACCGCAATACTCTAAAAATGGTAGCTCCCATACAATATGCACACAGTGCCATATATCCCGACCATTAGGCGGCGGCGGGCGGAATAAGCCCATAGTGCGGGGCATGGTTAAAGTAGAAAGAAGTTGTTTTATATGGTGGAGTGGTTGTTAGGGACATCATTCTGAACAACTTTTAGTATGAGGCCGACTTGATGAGAGCAACTTTATTTTCAACTCCACCATATAACTCAGGTGAGAGCAGGCCCGTAATGTACTGAGAAAAGAAAAATAAAGTTGCTCTAATCACGTCGGTTCCGTAGTAAAAGTTGTTCAGAATGATGTCCCTAAGAACCACCTTTCGGCTTGTAACTCCCTTTCTGTTAGACACTGCATACTTTATTTTAGAACTTCTTAAAACGTCTTCTAAACGCCTGCACACGAATATCCACAAACTATAATTTAAATAACAACAACGAAAGCAGCATGTGAGAAAGTTAGTACAGGGTGGCCTGCACAATTTATTGTCTTTTAACCTTAAAGACCAGTGAAGTATCATCAGCAAACAACACTCTGTCAATCAATTTCACCACCATAAAAGGCAGATAGTTAGAATGTACAATGAATAAGAAAAGTTTTCAAAGAGCTCCGTGGTCTAATGGGTTTCACGCTTGCTTCTCACACAGGAGATGTAGGTTCGAATCCTGACTATGTATCAATAAAATAATTAATTTATCTTAAGTCGATCGGACGATCAGTGTTTCGGGGGACACGTTAAGCTGTAGGTCCCGGATACTATCGCTACGTGGTAGTGGTCGGCAAATGGAGGCATCAAACCGCACTGAGCCAGCGTGGTAGAGTATGGCTTAATCTTACTCGTATCCAGGTAAAGGCCTTTGCCCCTCGGTGGGGTCATTAATGGGCTACATATTATTTATTAATAAGAAAGGGCCTAATATGGAATATTGTGGCACGCCGATTTTATACACCCGATTCATCAGTTTTAACGCCGTTGATTTCTTTCTTTTGAATAATATTGCTTAACTTCTTCCAAACCATGAACTTTTTATAAATGCCATTACCCGTTACAGGTTTTGAATTTTGTTCTCTTAGTAGATCCAACGCTTTATTTTTAACTCCGTAATAATTTAATTTCATGAGAAGCGTATTATGATAAACACAATCAAACGCATTCGACAGATCGCAAAAAAAGAAAAGAAAATGTTAGATCTAAGGGTAATGCCTGCATCCGTAGTCGATTAAACCCTTAGTGAAACCGTATTGTTTGCCGTATAGTTTTTTTTGTACGGTTGAAGTGTGGGAGCATTTGATTGAGTATAATCTTTTCAAATGTTTTTTTTTGTGTTGGAAGTACAGATATTGGTCTGAAATTTGAAGAATCACCCTTGTCTCCCAACTTGACAAGAGGTATCAGTTTACTGGGATTCGTGAGGTCTGGGAAAGCGTCATCTTCAACATATTTATTGAATATAAAAGATAAGTAAGGGGCTATAATCATAATATCGGAACTAATGACTTTGACCGATATAACCCTTCTTCAGCATGTAGCTACATCCTTGTTTTGTCTGATGTTCCTATCAGATAAAAAACGGATGTGGCTACATCTAGCCTAGTATATTTTAGTTACTTTCATAGTGTCATGTCGAAAAGAGCTATTCGAGCAATTTATAATTTTAAACCAACAGACTCCTTAAGAGAGATTTTTAAAGAAATTGACATATTAACTGTAGCTAGTCAGTTTTTTTCAAAAATTTAATGTATGCTCGCAAGAACCTTAGAAAGTTTTCCAAACTTTGCGATAGCTGTAATGTTTACCTAAAAATAATCACAGACTAGTTGTGCCCCGGTTTAGACTCACGAAGGTTACCAATTCTTTCAAGGGTCAGTGCATTCTCTTCTACAATAAGATACCTCTGGAGATGTTGAATTTGCCATTTGTGCAATTTAAAAATCATTTTAAAGCGACTTTGTCGAAAAAATTATAATTACAATGTTCAAGATCACTTAAATGATGGACTGTATATGGTTAATCTAGCTCAAGACAGTCCTCACTGTTAATATTTTGGAATTATTTATTCCTGCTTATTAATGATTATAATAAATATTGTAATATTTGTATTACAATTTCTAAACATCAATCTGTGGGAGTTTATACGCCCTTCTTTTCCCACAGTGGTCCAATGTAAAAAAATACACATACTTATATGTGTATTTTTTATTATTAATAAGAGCCCACCACGTCCCACTCCTGGGCAAAGGCCTCTCTCCACTTCTTCCACTCTTGTCGGTCTTTAGCGGTCATCCACCAGTTCTTCCTCCAGTTCTTGTCCCAGAGACCCTATTCGTCGCTTCATCTTTTCCTGGGTCGTCCACGCTTTCTCGTTAAATTTGTAGGAACCCATTTAGTGGCTCTGTAAGCCCAGTGGTTCGGGTGCATACGAGCAACGTGGCCGGCCCAGTCCCACTTCAGTTGGGCAGACTTCTCAGCTACGTCAATGATTTTATTTTCCGGATTCGCTCAAGAAGACGGACTCCAAGAATACTGCGCTCCATATTTCTCTGACAAACCCCAATTCTGAAGTTTTGCACGTCGGTCAAAGACCAGGTTTGGGTTCCGTAGGTAAGGATGGGGAGAATGCACATGTCAAAGAGCTTACGTTTTAGGGGCATCGGAAGGTCTCCTTTCATAAGCTCTTTTATAGACCAAAAGCTCTTCCAGACATTGTCGACTCGTCTGTCGACTCCTTTTTCTTGTCGTTCCTGGAAAGAGACTATTTTGCCCATATAGATGTATTCCTGGACATATGCCTCATCCACTTCTACTATGCTCCTTGCTATATTATTTTTTAATCTTTATTTAAAGGACTTGGTACACAAAATGAAACTCCTTGCTAATTAGACACATTACCTTGGTCTTTGACATATACATGCAAAGTCCGACCTAGAGGCTTGCAGTGCTGAGTTGTTGCAGCATTGACTGTAGCTCAGAGGTTGTGTTAGAGAGAATAGAGTAATAAATCAATATGACTTTGACTTTGAAAGGAAATGAACAGGCTCAGAAACATTTAGATTTATCTATTTTTTTATTTGTTTTTCGGTTTTTTTTAATTAATTATTTATTAATTTTTTTATTTACTTATTTACTCATTTATTTATTTATTTATTTATTTGTTTGTTTGTTTGTTTGTTCGTTCGTTCGTTTGTTCGTTAGTTCGTTCGTTCCTTCGTTTGTTCGTTTGTTCGTTCTTCCGTCCGTCCGTCCGTTCGTTCGTTCGTTCTTTCGTTCATTCGTTCGCTCGTTCGTTCGTTCGTTCGTCCGTCCATCCGTCCATCCGTCCATCCGTCTGTCTGTCTGTCTGTCTGTCTGTATGTCTTTCTGTCTTTTGTCTGTCTGTCTGTCCGTCTGTCTGTTTGTTTGTTTGTTTGTTTATTTATTTATGTATCTGTTACTGTACTGTACTGTACCAAGTTTGTTCAAAGAATTTAAATAGCTAATTAATTCTACTTGTTTAACCCCGTTGCAGTCAGCCACCAATAAATAATTGTTCTGCATTTCCTACAATTATTTTTTTAATGCATTTTTCGTTTGAAGAACCGGACATATAGGTTGATCTCCCGGTTATTCAAACACTTATCTTCATCATCGAACCCAACGAGAATTAACCACGATTTATAGGTATAAAGGAGTAATTTTCCGCCTAAAGAATTCTCTTTCCATCAGGTATATCTCCAATATCATAGAGAGCCATTTTGCATGTTCCGCAGCCTTTTCATTATCCATACGCCTTCATCCGCGTCAGGTAGATGGAACTCAATTAGCACCAATTATTCGAAGGGCGACGCTCATCCCAAAAGTTTCCTCGACTATTTCGTAATTAATTTTGTTACCGATGTGCCCCAAATAAGTCGCGGTCTATAACTTCGCAGGGTCCCGTTTGACCCCGCTTTAATATTTATGTTTTCACTTCACCACTTTATTAATGTTTGTCGAAATTAAACTTTGATAGAGATATGTGTTGGTTTTAGTTACGATTACTTTCAAAATTACGTGTTGATTGACATTACGGTATGAGGGATAAATTAGTGCTAATTTGTTTAATTTTATAAAATTCATAAAACAAAATTTTATTATTTATTATTGAAATTGAATTGGAAATATACTTTATTAACAAAAACATAGTAATACAAATGTATTTCCAAAATCCAAATGGTTTTAGCACGCTGGAAATGGCAAACATCACTGCAGACGTTTTATGTGATTACGAAACTGTACTGCTGAACTGAATAAAGGTTCTTCAAAGGACCCTTCGGCGAATCGTAGATACCCTGTCATCGACAGACAGTTTCATTCGAAACAAGAATTATGGATGTTTTTCGTGCGCTCCATCATGGAATTTTCATAGACATTCCATATCTCCACTATCATTTGTGATTTCAGTATAAACATAGTTTTGGTATAATTCGACAGATATAATAAGACATTTATTTTTGAAGGGCTTAACGTGGACGAAACTGTATATGACGGCCTCTGAGATACGATAGAAAGTCCCCGTATGAGAAAAGTTATTTTGTTGCTATAGATCGAGGTAGTTTGTTTGTTTGTTATTGCTAAATCACGGTTTATGTAAAACTGGGCTACCGGCAGGTAGGATACTGCCTCCTAAAATAAAAGCTTAGTCCTTTTTAGCCATTTTAAGTAGTGAAAAGCATAATAGTCAAATAGATGATAAAAGGAAACTTTGAATGGTTTTCACGCCCGCTTCAGATAGTGGTCCGTTACGACCATATAAGGCCGATTGCTTTTCTAAACTTATCCCATTTGAACCGTCAGCACGAGATCTAAGAATCCAAACTTCTTTATTGTGTCGAAGTTACGAGAACGAGAATGTCCATTTCCATTTATATCGAATAATTGAAGGATGTCAAGCCTAAAATTGACACGAAACGTTTTTCGTGGTTGAGGAATAACAAACTTCCGTGACATATGATATCATTGTTCATTGTTAACATCAGACCTCAGAACTTTCTTCCTCGCCAGACCAAAATAACTCTCGCTCAGTCCCTTCTTCTTCCCCTCATTGATTATGCTGATGTTTGCTGGGTCAGCGCAGATGAAGAACAACTGAAAAAACACGAACGACTTCAAAATTGGTTTATCTTCGGACTACGCAAGTATGACCACGTATTTCAGCATCGCAGGGTGTTGAAGTGGCTACTGATTCGGCTTCATCGGACTCTCATATCCTGTGTTTCCTTTATAAAAAATTATGGAACCCTCGTTGCCCTAACTTCCTTCATGATCGTATCGAATTCTTTTCTTCAAGCAGGCCTCGAAGAACTCACATGGCGTCTATGTGTCGGCGGCCGATCGTCAAATTCGCCACATCGTGATGTGCCTCTGCATATCATGATATGGAGGTATTTCTTGATCTGCCATGTTAAACCCGCCATATCATTTAAGGAACAACGAGCGACGATATTCCAACCCATAACTCGGCATATCGAAAAGTAGGGTGACAATAGATTGGAAGACTTTTATTATTTTTCAATTATTAAATTTTGTTTTTATTTGCATACGCTTTGCTCAGTTTCGCTCCGCTTCCCTTCGCTACGCTTCGGTTTTGCGTCTTCTAAGTTGCAACCTAACCTATAATGCAACTGAAATTTAGCCACAACAACCTACTCTGGCCAAGTTTGGCTTTTCATTACATACATACACGTATAACCCAACCTATCGAGCCAAATCTATTGTCATCCTATTTTTCGATATGCCGAGTAATAGGCTGACAAATCATCGAACGTTGGTCTTGTAACGATACGGCGGGTTTAACATGGCAGATCAAGAAATGCCGCCATTTCATGATATGCCTCGGCATGTGCCTAATATGACGATCGGTCGTCGACATATATAGGTATATTAATTGTGGTACATATTACTCGTAGTACTTATAGAGTTTTACTGTAGGCACAGGTCTTCCTCCGCTCACCCATTAACTTTCCTACCCATCATGGTTTGCTGAAAGACTCAAACAACAAGCGACCACAGTGGGTGTCGAAAGGTATCAAACTATGTACAAAGAGGAAAAGAGAGCTGTTATGGAAATCTATACTGCATCCCAACCAAGAAAATAAACAAAATTTTAAAAACTATTCAATAAGACTTAAAAAAGTTATAAAATTAACGCAAAAATCCCAAAATGAATATCAAATAAAAACATCAAATAATAAATCCAAAGCAACATGGAAAATAATCAATAAGTATAACAATAATAAAACTAAACCTAAAAATTACATAAATCAAATAAAAATTGACGATCATCTTGTCACTGATCCAAACGAAATTGCACAGTCATTTTATAACTTTTACGTTGATCAGACATCACAACAACGTCAAGTAAATGCCACAAATAAACCCATAAATATATCTTTTATAACCCTAATTCATTATTTCTACAGCCAACTACTCCATACGAGGTAAACCAAATAATACAAAATCTAAAAAATACAAACAGTACTGGATATGACAACCTAAGCACAAAAGTTATTAAATATGTATCGGATTCAATAGCACCGGTTTTGAGCAGTATAATTAACCTATCCATACAACAAGGCGTATTTCCAGAGAAGCTGAAAACTTGTATCATTAGACTGCTCTTTAAGAAAAAGGACTGTGAAGACATGAGTTTTTATAGACCAGTGGCACTCATCCCTATTATATCAAAAGTTTTTGAAAGAGTAATCTATAACAGTCTCTACCAATATTTTGAGAAAAAATGTATATTTGCAAAGGAACAGAAAGGTTTTAGAAAGGGTAAGACAATTGACTTAGCCATTTACGATTTCTTAATGCAGGTAGTGACGTGTTTGGATAAAAGAATTCCTGTCTCAGCGTTGTACATGGACATGACGAAAGCATTCGACTACGTCGACCATGTTACACTGATAAACAAACTCGATGCTTATGGTGTCCGAGGCAATGTGCTTGAACTTATTAAAAGCTACCTGAGCAACAGATCACAGGTGACACAGATTTCCAGGATATGCCAGAAAACAAAAACAGAAAATGAATATATATCAGGCCCGAGAACTGTTAAATATGGCCTACCACAAGGTAGCGTACTAGGACCACTACTATTCCTGATTTACATCAATGATCTCCCTATGTCAGTAAGTCACCCAATGGTATTATTTGCAGATGACAGTACTATGATTGTGGATTGTCGAGATGAAAATACTTATGAATCTGAAATTAATAATTCTCTTAAAAATATTATTGAATGGCTGAGCCGTAATAATCTAATAATTAATCTTGATAAAACTAATATAATGACATTTAAAAATAATTACAACCAAATAACAAACAATCTTGACATTCACTATAATAATAAGAAAATTGACGAAATAAATGTATCCAAATTCTTAGGACTTAATATTGACTCACATTTGACATGGAAACCACAAATAGAACATGTTTGCAAAAAATTAAGTCAGTTTTCCTATGCTCTATATATGCTTGCCAAAGTTACTGGGCAATCGGCTTTATTAACTGTGTATCACGCTTTTGTCGCCTCGACTTTAAGGTATGGAATTATTTTTTGGGGTAACTCAACAGACAAAGATAAGGCATTTATAGCACAAAAACGGTGTTTAAGGGCAATTTGTAAGTTGAAACCAACAGACAGCTAGGTATATTGACATTGACATCGCTGTACATCTACGAAACTGCTGTATTTGTAAAAACAAACTGGAACACAAGACAATTTAAGACAATTAATAGTAAACGAGATATTAAACTAAGTGCACCTGCCCGCTCTACTGCTTTATTTAGCAAAAGCATATTTGGTATGGCGCCAAAAGTATATAATAGGCTGCCTAAATCAATAAGGGACATTGACCAACTACATTCTTATAAGGCTGATCTTAGATATTTCTTAGTTGAAAAATGTTACTATAAGTTAGAGGACTTCTTGGAGGGCAACTGATCTGAATCTGACATATTTTATTATTATATGATGAGAATTTTATTTTATTGTGAATGAAACTTGACATTTTTGGATAGATAACTAACCTAATGTAATATATTTTTTTGTTAAATTGTTTTGCATAATAATAACATTTGCACGTCTGCATGGCAGAATATAGCGCAAAATATTTAAATGACATTATAAAATACCTAATGTACACCTATATTCATGCAAATAAACGTTACTTTACTTTACTTTAAAGAAATCTCTTGTTACAGAAAAGCTCGCCTTTGTACATATTTTTTCTATCATCTATGTCTGTTTTGTGTATTACAATAAATTAATTACGAAATTATGAATTCAAGACAAGTATTTTATTAATAAACGATAAGATGATTCAATTATTTCACTAATGATACAGGAAAATCAGTTACAAAAATAATGATACCTAGATTATTGTTTATTTTGAGAAACATGTAACTTTGCCGTTTCTAACCTTAAATCATGCTTTCATGAATCTTGCCAGTCTAGACTTGAGTCTTTACAATTTGGCCAGATTCCCCTATATCTGGGTTAGTTATTGTTGCCCGAAACATCACGCAAATTGGTCTCCTCAGTGTAAAACGCCATATTAACACGGTGAGGAACCCATTTCCATTATCATCCCCAATTTCGGGCTCCTGAGGCACTTAAGCACTTAATGGATCTGGGTCCCGGCGTAATTTACAGGAATGTTGGATTGAATAAAATCGTAAATCTTAACACCGCAGAGTGCTGCCGTTATTAGAACGAAATGATTTGCAATTATTCCGTGGCCACTTGTTTGTGTTTCGTGTTCGACGCATCCGCCTTGTGCGAACAACTTCCAACGAGTTTTCGTTCCCAGTAGTCAATTACACCTTTTGGACTTTGCCACATTCGTCTTAAAGGGGTTTATCATAGATAAGACGGTGTAAATATGCCAGCTCTATTATTTTAAACGAAATATGTAAGAGAGTAAACAAAACTGTAATAATTTAAATATACTCCGATATAAAATAATAAAATTTAAAAAATATGCAATGATGCAACTGAGTAATACGATACAATATTAGAAGTACTTAAACCGCATAATGTTCTTCGCAGTCGGACGAAACGCCATTTTGGGCGAAGAGAGCAGATGACCCCACTAATACTCAGACAAAGAGCAGTCATCTGCGACGCAGGTTAACAGCAGTTTATAGCTCCGGTGAGTATAAAAGCAGGTTGTATTTCTTCATTAAAAAAATAAAACAGTGATGAAATGAAACAGTGTTCGTCCGGTTGGCCGCAGAGTTCTGTGAGACTACAATGAGAGAAAACTACCAAAATTCTAAATAAACTATCTACAAAAACAACGTTGGCACGCAGTACTCTGTTAAAAGCGTTAGAAGTTTAGTTATCGAAACTTCTTGATGGCTAGAGTAAAAATCTGAATAAGTGCAAGTTGAATTCGCACACGAAGATTCCCGTACCATTGTACTAATGTCGTGTAATATGTGTGGACTTGACTGTCACAAGTCAACGTTGTCAACCCCCACGGTCTACAACGACTATGTAAGCTATTAGACTTCAAGACAGGTCAGGAAACCTTCAATTTTCATAGCTTCACGGCGATGGACTAGTCCCCTGGCACGTAAAAAATGTAGAATTGAATAATTGGATTAACTGTGCCCTATGTTAATATATTATGTTATAAGACTTCATTTTGTTGTTAAAAACTATTTGAACTGTATTCATTTGTGAAGTTTGTGAAGCGGTGTGGCATCTCAATATTAGTATACCTAGAGTTATAAAATAAAACTATAATAAATTACTTATACTGATACTGATTTAAGTGTTAAATATGTCCACTATTCTAAATATGTTAAGATTAAATTTAGATTTAAGATGTTATATAATAAGGTTAATGTTTTTACACCCAGTACTACTCTGGGTACCATCATTTGAAACAATATAAATAATATATAACCTAGTTACAAACAATGATGAATAAAGAACATTTTTGTCTTTGTTTTTCAAATATAGGAACCTATTTTGTAAATCGCCTGTATTAACCGGTAATCAAACCGCCAAATAAGGAAAAAAAAACCCTGTAGCTTAACATTACCGATCGAAAGGCTTAATCATAAGGATCATTTCAGTCTAAAAACATAAATAAAAGGAAGATCGTGAAGAAACAAACTAGTAATTTACGATTCGATTTATCTGCAGGAAGCTTCGTCAATTACTTAAAACTAAACTGTTTAAGTTTAGTTTACTTGCTGAACTAAAATAAGATAAGTATACAGCTAACGACTATAACTAAATAATCCCACCCTGGGACACTTCCCTACCAAAGGTCCCCATGACACTAGCGGCATTGCCCCGCTGCACTGCTAAGGAAATCCTCTGCATAAGGAATGCCCCGGAGCGGTAGTCATAACCCCCTTCACGCAGACGGCGCCCCAACTCCTTTATAAAAACTAGTAATAGTCTTACTTTAAATCAGTCCTATCCATCCTATCCATTTTCCTAAACATTTTTAGTTAAATGTTAAACGTGAATGAAGTATTCTTTCAATAAAACACTCTATCACAATATTTAAGGTACTTTCCCTCAATTTGGCAAAGCCTTGGACGTGGGACGGGACACATGTATAAGGACAAAGTTTCATGACTCTATGTAGGTCCAAAGGCTTAGGCTCTGCGTTGTCTGTCAATGACTAGACCAGCAGAATAGCATTTACTTTTGTATTATATTTATCTTAGATTCGTCTCAAAGGATAGGAAGGAATATCGCAAAGAACGTATTTGGAATTTTGTAGATATAGTTTAAGACTGTGAAGGCTATAATTATTTATCGATGCAGCTAGTTTTCCCAACAGGGCTGAGAAAATGAGTGCTCGGCTCCAATGGGGTTGGCCGGTGGAAGCTTGTCATAGGTGGCGCCACGTGCATTTGGTTTCTACATCCAGTTACCAGTTTCAACGATCGAGTAATTTCTGGGAGTTTTTCTGTGATATTTGGTTATCGGAACTTATTTACAACATAACAGATGAAGTTTTTCGTGTGTATGATGTAATATCATGTTATGAAACTAATATACAACTTCATTTTGTATTTTTTGGCAGCGGTTTTTTACTGACTGCCGATTCAACACACCGTACTGGCAACAGAGAAGCGTGATTTTGACGTTAGGGGAACCAACCGATACTAGCGCCACTATGACAGTTGCCAACCCCATTCGAAATTTAAATTTTGTTTTCTATCTGAGGGAGCAAAACAAAACAATACCAAACGATATGACCATAGAATATTATTACAAGCGAGTTTTAAACACGTATCTTGTATAGGGACCACTTAATATATTTGAAAATGCGTGTGGTTCATTATTTTTTGTTATAGCGGCAATAGAACCCTCCGTGAAAATTTCAGCACTCTACCTATTTCGGTTGATCCGGTAGAGCCCTTTGACGGCCGGACGGACAGACGGACAGCGGAGGCTTAGTCCCGCTTAATAGGGTCCCTTTTAGCACCCTTCGGATACGGAACCCTAAAAAAGGAAAAACTAGAAGAATTTCAAGAGAACAATCGAATACGACGCTGGGAAACTAGCACATTAAAGCCTCGTTAACGCGCTAGTTTTGTTAAAGTTCCGTAACCGTTCATAGGCACGGAGTGAGTTGGATAAAACATGATGCAAATGATAACTTACACCATTTAAAGCTTGCACTGATCTTTTCTGCCACAGGAGAGAAACTTTATTTTTTTTCCTCCTTCTCTGTGTGGAAATTATAGATATATATAATATTTTATGTATTTCCAAGATATAACTCCTTTGTTAACCTCTCATTTACTATATTATATCAACTGCAAATCCTTCAGTGTCTCTGTCATAACTTATACTATCTGGAGACCGAGACCTGCTCGGAGGTGGTTGGTGCAGTTAGTCGCACTGACAACAAATCACCAGACTGCACATCACTCATCATAGGCCGTTATACTGTTATACCAATGTGTAGGCTGAATGACTAAATAACTGTGTCAAGTGACCAAAAAAAAATGCGTGCTTGCTTGTTCATGCTAGGAAGATTTATTTGGATTCGGCCTCATTTAAACGAAACTTTTTGGTTAGGCTTCTACCTCCAACAACCACTGAATACTGTCACGTGATGTTAGGGCGGGAATCCCACGGGAATGATGATGTATTTTTTATTGTCATTGAAATTTCTGCCTTACTTTTATCGAAAGAAAGTGAAATTACCAGTCTCGCGACAACTTGGACCAAGAGTCGATTTTTTTGGTCATTCGAATTACTGCCTTATTTTTACTGAAATAAAGTTAGATTACAGATCTCATTGTTCTGAAAAGATAAAAGCATGAAAACACGAAAAAAGGCGTTTTCACAGTTATGAAACCTAGTTAGATCGATTTTTCGCCCCCAAAACCAAATTTAGCAAATTTCATCAAAAACTTTAGCACCGTTTTCGAGAACTCAAAATATATGTAATTTCAAATATTCTTCGTTTAATAGTATAGGTGGCTCGGCCACGGCCTACGGCCTACGCCTGGCACCTTTAGTGGATTCTACTGGCACATTTCCGCAATTTTCCATTCGAATTATTTAGTAAGGGGCTGCAGTCGCTATATTTGATAGCCAGCGTTTCATGATGATCACACCTAATACGTTATATCCAGGGGTTCGTTCCTTGCCTATATCTATTTATGGATAGTTTATGACGATCGTAAACTTCTGACGGCCATAACTGGACACAACTGTGTTTATTACAAATATTATATCGTGCAATTTCATAAAGATGCGTGTAGAGTTCAAGAGTACAAATTTCTTTATCACTGTAGATATTTTTACATATACTTAGCAAACGTTATTTTGTACCTCTTCTCATGATTGGACCACTGTCGGAGAAGCAGGGCGAACAAACTCCCATGGATTGATTTTAAATCTCTTTTAAATATAGGTTGTGTAACTTATACAAATGTAACGATATTCATTATTAAAAATAATAAGCAGGAGTAATTTGATGCTTTCCCCCACACAAGATACCATAGGATAGGATACAACGAAAGAAACTAAAATAGTTTTGTCTGATGTTCCTAATGTTTTGGACGGTTGTAGTGTGAGAGCATTTGATTGAGTATATTTTTTTCAAATTTGTTACTTAGTGCTGGAACAACAGATATTGGTCTGAAATCTGAAGGATTACCCTTGTCTCCCGACTTCGACAGAGGTATCAGTTTACTGTGTTTCATGAGGTCTGGGAAAGCTCTATCGTTAATACATTTATTGAATATAAGCTATAACTAGAATAACTGAACCTATGACTTTGACTGATAATACCCCACAGATCTTCAGTATTTTAAAAGTTAAGTAATCTAAACCTTTTGACGATGTCCTAGAGATATACATAATTACATTTAAAATCTACATTACTGACGCTAGTGCGGTTTTCAACAAACTCTCTGCTTCATTTGGAAATGAGTTTAGATACTTTGTTGTGAGTTCGGGTATATTGGTGAAGTATATTTCGAAAACTCGAGTTACCTGAGGCGTTGGATTTAACAACATCATCACCTATCTTTAAGCAGAAATCATTGACCTGATATACTGCACCTAAACAGATTCAGTCTATTTCTGTAGATGTTGCGTCCTTTTGAAGATTGACCCAGACATATGAGGAAATGCACAAGTTACAAATTTTTCATAACCAAGTTTGTCCAGCGAATCTAAACGGTTTATTAGGTCTAGCCATTGGTGAGGTCACATTTTGGGGGGAACGAGGGGCGATATAGTGTGTAAAACAGGGCAGAATAGTCATTGTGTGTAAATAGTCTAAAATATCCGATGTCAAAGAGTTTTACTAAATGACGTTAACTCAAAGAGTTCAGTTTTACCTAACAATGATGGAAAATATCGTGACTTTTTCGTTTGTCCAAAGCTACAGCGATGGCCTAGCCACCTATTAGAACAATTGTGTATTGAATTACTGTCTAAACGAGGGCACAATTCTGCCTTTGCAAATCCGTATAGGAAAAGGCGTGTCGTGTTTTGTGCTTTAAATTTCCTGTGCGCTTCCAGGACGAGTTGTTTAGGTACTAGGTTCGCCTCTATATAATCTCATCCCTAATTAGACGGACTTGTTTGACAAATGGATACAGTTCTACAAGGATATTTTGACACGCTCCTGCAATAGGAACTGAACCGTGTATCATTGTAAGAGCCATCAATGTGCCATTCAAGTGTTAAAACATCTTTGTAGCACTCTACCCTACTCAACAATCTTTCAATAGTGATGCGGTAAATACCGATATATTTATCGATAAAAGGCAGCACACCCATGTCATGATGAACGATATATTAATAAATTAAATCAACTGACAGCGCAGATTTGCGGGGTTGCTTAGGGGGTTCTTTAATAATTAATATCTAGAATTTGTGGCACAGTGATAGAGAGAATAGAATAGGATAAAAGAGTTTACGATTGTTTTATTGAATTTTTTCATCGTTATGTACAGCGCTATGCAAACTCTAACAACATTTGTGCATTTTGAGTTTTCAAATAAGACCGTTGAATTAAGAATGAAACCACAGTTAAGGTAAGATTGAGCTTCCATGCTCTGTGCTAAAATCTTTCAATATCCACAAATAAACCGGATCAATACTTCCGCCACCGTAGCCGTCCAGCGACGGATACCACGAAAATTGTGTACCTTTGTGCTATCTTACCTACATATCAACAAGCAGGCAGATACAAACAGGTACTATTTCAAATACGCACCATTTACCTCTTGTAAAATAACATTTTAGCCATTGTGGCTATGGCGACGGTCTAGCTCTCACTCTCACATAATAGTAGTTTATGTGACTGCTACATAATGGAGGGCATTAATACTCGAGAGTGGGTTTATGAAACGACCCGAAGGCGAGTTTCATAATAATATCACTCGAGAGTTTTAATGCCTAATTATGTACAGTTACATACACTAGTTCATCTACACACATATCATAAGCTCTCTTTGATGTGTTCAAGAACCGCATGTTTGACCGGCATTGTGGCTCTGCAGTTGTTTAGCTTGTTCTGTAGTACCAACTTCACGCAGGCGGGCGTCGGCGTTCGAAATTTGAATGTCACTACCAACTTCACAGACAAACTAGGCGCGGCACGCAGGCGGGCGTCGGCGTTCGAAATTTGAATGTCATAATATGTATAAAAATTACTCATTATGGAAATGAGTTTTTACCAAGTAGTTTAACATTATGCTGGTCATAACGTGCGGTTTTTGTACGCAGTAAGGAGGGTTTATGATACGTGTGTAGATAAAATAAATTATTATTTTATTTCATATATTATTATTAGTATATTAGGTACATATGTAATTGGCGTTTTGCATGGGAGGAACATCAAGTCGTTTTTTTTTTAAATATAATATATTTATTTAATCAAAGTATGTATCATTGCTATCTATACACTTTTGCCATCTCATATGTAGTTATTCGATCCCTTTACCAAAAAAAAAACATTCGGACGGTAATCAATAAAATCTTTGAAGGCGGTTTGGACTGCCCTATCGGAGTTGAATTTTTTCCCTTTCAAGAAGTTATCCAAACTTCGAAAAAAATGGTAATCTGTTGGAGCAAGGTCCGGAGAGTACGGTGGATATCTTAGACATTCCAATTGAAGCTCATCTAATATGGTAGCCGTCTGTTGTGCAGTGTGTGGTCTAGCGTTATCATGAAGCAGCAGTGGCCTAGAGCGATTAACCAGCCTCGGTTGTTTAGCATCTAGCTTTTCCATCATGATTTGCAGTTGCTGACAATAGACATCTGCCGTAATCGTCTGGCCAGATTTAAGAAAGCTGTAGTAAACGACACCAGCACTAGTCCACCAAACGCTCACAAGTAACTTTTTTGGAGTCAATTTTCGCTTGGGGCATGGTTTGGCTAGTTCGGCAGGGTTCAGCCAATGCGATGAGCGCTTCCGATTATCGTACAGGATCCACTTTTTATCAGAAGTAATGATTCGATTTAAAATCCTTTCATTATTGTGCCGGGTGAGTAATGCAACGCAGCAGTAAACGCACGTTTGTTGATTTGCTTCACTCAGTTCGTGAGGTACCCACCTTTCAAGCTTTTTCACCTTCCCAATTTGCTTCAAGTGGATTAAAACAGTTTTATCACTAACACCGCAGCCTGCAGCTAACTCGGACGTGGTTTGCGATGGATCCGCTTCCACAACAGCCTTCAATTCTTCATTATCAACTTTGGTCTCCGGCCGTCCACGGGGCTTGTTCTGCAGGTTGAAATTTCCATAACGAAAACGTTGGAACCAAAAACGCACTGTGTTTTCTATTGCGGCACCGTCGCCATACACATCATTAATCCTTCGAGCCGTTTCTGCAGCACTGGTGCCACTGTAGAACTCATACTCGTAAATAACGCGATATTTCAAGTTTTCCATTTTGTAAGCTGAGTGATGCAAGAAAAAAACAATTGAGGAAAAAACAAATAAATAAAAATTTTAGAAACACAAATACATGAATAAATAGCTGTATAAATTTTAATTTGGAATTCCTAACTATAGAGGAGATATTTGAGATCAAAGTGGCCAGTAAGGCGAAACGCCAATTTCATATGTAAGGACCTAATATTAAATTACTAGAGAGCGCAATTGCGCCTTTCCCGCAATGGAAAAACACATGGGAAAATTCGTAAAGCTATATGTTTGTATGTTTGATGTGGATTTGAGTTTCCACACAAAAACAAAGGAGTCGTGCAATTCGTCTTGTACAAGTCCGATGTACAAGCCCACGACAAGTCACACTAGCCAGTGGATGAGCTCTGATATAACACGTATCCAAGGCGACATCTCGCTGCGCTCTGAGTGAAAATCGGATTACGATGGAGCGCATCTGTGCGAGAAATGCAGAATGCACTATCCCATGTTTGAACTGTGTGAGTTACACTTGTAACAGTATGTATGACGCGAGCTTTAGTTCATCTCGAATATTTGCCGTTTTATTGTATCCGTAGCTCGTCCTTGTGTGTTTGGTGAACGAGTTTTCGTGTCGTTGCGAATGTTTCGATGATACGTTTTTTTTTGTGACAGTTGTACGATTTATATAGCTTTATAAATTACGAAGGCGGAAGTAGGTTAACGGCTTTGTAAGGACTTGACTTCATATTCAGTAAATTTTTACATATGTTTAGAAAACGTCATTTTTTGTTTTGCCTCGTCTCTAAATAGAACTATGGGAGGAGCAGGGCGAAAAAAATCCCACAGATTGATTTTAAAATCTTATTTTAAAATAATTAAAAAATTATTAAGCAAGTTCTGTGTTGAATTAGATTCACACGATGCATGTAATATTGAATATTGTTATATACCTTTTTTGTTAAAGTGATTTATACATGGTTTTTAAATTGTTCAAATGGCAATTTCAATTTCTCCAGAAGTATCCTGTTGTAGTAGAGAATGCTATGACCCTTGAAAGAATTGCTAACTTTCACGAGTCTACTGGGGTCTAACTGGCTTGCAACTAGTCTGTGATTATTTCTTAGGTTAACATTACAACTATCGCAAATTTTGGTAAATGTTAAAAGGTTCTCCCGTACAAACATTATATTTTCTAAAATAACTTGATTGCTAAAGTGCTGAACAGTATAACTAAATTACGTCTCTAATGATTATGTAATGAGCTCCTTTATAAATCCTTAGTTGAAAGGAGCTTCTTTAATACGGACAGAAGGGACTAGTTCAACGCATTATGTAATTGCAAATTTCCTAGCGCATAAGAAACGACTACTAAACGATTCTTTTGGCTTCCCGATGCAGCTGCCGTTTCCTTTGGCACCTGAAAACCTTATTTCCCATGGCGACGACGACACGGTGGGGGGCTACTCCAGCCAAAGATTGATGCTCAAGCAACATTATTATTTATGTAACCCGATAGCAAATTAATTATATGCGATTAAATTTTAAATAAACAAAAGGCTTATTTCTTGAGGTCCTATGTGCCAATAAGCCTATGTGATAAATCCATCTGATATTTAATATACAAAATGTATGATTTATCTGTTCAATAGTATTTTTCGGAAATTCTTTAAGCAGACTCTTACTTAGGTAGTTTAGGGTATAGATTTAGCATCACTCAAAAACTCCTTCTCGCTGTTTAAAGTACGGATATGTACCCAGAATTATACAAACATTTTATCACGAGCAATTATGTTATTTACCTATGTACTGAATGAATGAATGAATGATGCCTCTTCAGCCAGGTTTTGAAACCTGTTCCGGTCTGTCGTATGGCATACCAGAGGGCACAAGTTCTGAAATAGGGGGGAGAGACTGCCCTGCTCATGAGGATGGGAAGGAGGGTGACTTAAATCGACCGACCCTTCAGCCTAAAGCCATTATAGGATATATGGAATGGGGAGGATGTGGGTATTTGATAGCAGCTATAAATTTCTTAATTCTTGTTTTTCTTCTGTCTTCAGGTATAATTGGTTGAATTTCCTGAGACCTGTTCGGTTGGTTTATCTGGTGAGCTCTCAGTTTCGCTATCTGTTTCTGGGATACGGTATATTCGTTTCAAGGTCTTCCTAATTTCGTTTCTGTTGTGTGCTGATTCTGTCCAGTAACTATGTTCTTTACCGTACCTTACCGTACCATACCGTAGCATTCAATGTCGTGTTAGAGGAAGTCTTTCCAGGTGTATATGGGTCGGCCGGCTTTCTTCTATTTTGCTTCATACTTGAATGCGTCGTGAAGTAGGTGTTGTTGTGGGCGTCGTTGAATATGTTTATAGTAAGTAGTCCCATCCTGTAATTTTAAAATCATTTGGTAATTGTGTTGTCCTAAAATAAATCGTGAATCTTTTGGTTTCTTGGATAGCTTATGGCGTTCTCGAGTATATCCCTCAGGATCAAGAGTTAAAATTTTCTTAGTCTAGAATGGTTAGCTTTTTAAGGGTTAAAGTCGGCTACGGTTTTTAGTCCGTATATTATACACGGTATAATAACCATTTTGTAAATCAGAAGAACAATTTTCCAGTCCATGTTGCATTTCTTTATTAAATTTATTAGGGCCCTAGAATTGCGTATGGCTTGCTGGCACCTTTTCTTTATTATATTTCTCCTACTGTGCCTTTCGTGCCGATATATTTTATTTTATTTACGGATCGTTATAGAACTTTTTCCTATATGACAACTTGTGCGTTGACTGTTAATGGGGTATCTTATAAGAATTTTCGTCTTTGGTTCATTTGTGTTGAGACCTATTATTTTAAGTAGGGTGCATGACGATATTGTCTAGGTATTGATATTTCGATAAATTAAATATTCTCACACTAACTTCACTTTATATTTTAGAAGCATGCGCATTTGTGAAAAATAATGATCAACTCTTCCCCTTATACACAAGACCAGAAGGATTAAGACCACATAAAAGATTGGCAACATGCTCATCGAAATTACATTTAGTTCATTCAGGCCCCCGCTCGATGGCTGCCAAAATATTTAATTGTATACCGAAATCAATTCAGTCTATAGAAAAAATTAATGTATTTAAAAATGCCCTTAATAAATACTTAGTACGAAAAAGTTATTATACTCTACAAGAGTTTTTTGATGAACATGGCAAAAACTAGGTTTGGAGCTTGTGAGACTTGTGTTATTATATCTTAAGTAAAAGTAAAATATATTCTGTTATTGTTCTTGTTTTAGAGAGTCTATGAAAAATAATAATAAATAAAATAAGTAATCTAGGTAGTAAGTAAGAATTTAAGTTATAACCTTTTATAATCCTAAGTTAGCAGCGCCCTAGCAGGGTTCTTGTTTGTTCCTGAAAATACTTATATAAGACCCTATGTACAACAAGAAAGCTAATAAACGTCTATTCTATTCTATTCTACTGTAAATCTTAACCCCACGATGATGACGTCATCCGCAAAGGAGATAATAAGCGGTAAAACTATTTCTTCATCTTGTTCCAGTTTATGTGTTTTGAGGACATCATCTCTTGTAAAAAGTCTTGGTTATAGTAGACAGCCTTGTTTAACCCCTTTGTCTTTGTTGATCCAGTCAGAATAGCCCTAAGCATGTTTAGGTCTACCGTATTGAATGTTTTTGCCATATCAAGAGCCAATACGTAGATTCTGTTACCCACGCGTCATTCTTCAAAGTACCATATAGTGTGAAGTTGTGGTCATCGGTGGATCTATTGCGAAAAAAAGCTGCTGAGTAGTTCCTGAGTTATTTAATTGTCTCGCCTAGTTTATTGAGAAAGTATGTAGTGTAATTGCGATATCCTGTATATTCGAACATTGTTAATCGGCGATTTTCATTGGTGTCTTGGGGGTTTCTGGTTTTTGGGAAAGGTACTTAGACCGTTTCATTCTAGGACTCCAGTATTGTATTTATATGAACTGTCCGCAGCAGCATCGGAGCTGCTCCAGCTGCAGCAGCAAAAGACAGGGCTCCTATGCTCACTGCTGTACGACAACAAGGTAGCTTTGGCTGTGGGCATGACAAATATCGCGCCTGGCATGCCTGCCGTGCTTGCTCTACCTAGGACAGATGTCGTCATACCTGCGGCGCCTGTTTTATCTTATATACCTGCCGCGGCGGCTCCAGCCGTCGTGGCCAACATTCTTGCTCAGCCTTCGCGAACACGGCGGCGAGGAGAACGTCGCAATTGGCACGGTGCTGGTGCATCACGTGCGCCCTGCCCTGCGACCCCCGTACTCGAGGCTGTCGATAATGTGCAGTCAGCGGGGTCACCCCCTGCCCCCGCCCCCGCGCCGCGGACGACGGCTCAGGTGGCACACACCCCTACCGCCACACCTCGTGTCCTAAAGGCTCCTACCATCCCAGCCATAGTCGTCAAGTCTCCGCAGCCTCAGCCTCAACCTCGACATCACGCACGTCAATCTACGGCCCGTGAAAGGACAGCGAGCTGCATATTGAAGGACCCTTTGGTAGCAAATTCTAATAAAGCAAACAAAAGAACTGTAAATATTCAGATAAATTAGGTGTCGGTTTTGGTACTCTTTTGCACTGTGGCCTTAAGCAACAATTGACAAATATTTGTTGTCCTAATAGTTATTTTGAGAAAATTATAAAAAAGATAGCTGTAGGGAATTTTGATGCGCATACCACCAATATTATTGTGGTAGGAAACCACTCGAACATTAGTTGGAGTGCATTAGATACCGGTAAAGAAGTGCTGCTCAGATTATATAATAAGACGAAGTGCAAGTTTATTCTATGTAATTTCCTTATGTTCTCCTTTATTTCCACCTGTTCTGTTGAGTAGTTCTGTCGGCAGAACTACTGGTTTTTTTTTACCATTAGTTCTGTTCACAGAACAAATGGGAATTGAATTACTAGTAGTTCTGTTCATGAACAAACTACTTCTCTGTTCCCAACTGTTCTGTTGAGTAGTTCTGTCGGTAGAACTACTGGGATTTTTGGGAAGCAATTGGGCATTAAAGACAAACGCAAGAGAAGAATCGTAAGTTTGTGCAGCGTTCTTCCACTATTGCCCGAAGAACGTGTTATGGAAGGATGGGAATATATAAAATCCCAAGTGCTGGATTTTAGTGACAGGTGCCATCTTGGATTTGGATAAGTTTATGAAATATATGAGTTTCTGAATGAAACCAAGGCGCATCAAGTCATGGACTGCCTTTGGTCGGCGCTATCGCACAACTAATGTTGTTGAGGGCTGGCAGCGTGCCATTAACGGCACGTTCAAAACCAGGCCAGCGACTATTTTATAGTTCCTGAAAAACATAGAAGAAGATGCATCGTTTTTTTCTGTTAAAGCCATCCAAATGGCAAATTTCAAGAAAACAGCCAAACGAAGGACAAATCAGCAGGTCGAAAACGACGTGATGATCAGAGTGTACCAAATGCAATAACTTAACGATGACAATGGGATCCTTTGTTTTTAGAGAAAGTACGTTAATATTTTTTTAATCCTGTTATACCTAATTTATCGAGCCTTTTTTCTGCCACAAAGTACCAGGGCAGCAGACCGTTGAAGGATGTATCGAACACAGCATTGATAAAGTACCTACATACGTTTATTTCGTTGAAGTTTTTGACGCGGTCACTATGTGCCTGTGCCACCCCATTGTGAAAAGATGTGAAGCTATGTAAAAAATGATGACATGTTTCAAAAATGTTGACATCTGTCAAAAGCATTACAAACATACAGCTTCACATCTTTTCCCAATGGGGTGGCATAGGCACAATCGTGGCCGCGTCAAAAACTTCAATGAAATAAACGTATGTAGGTACTTTATCAATGCTGTGTTCAATACCTTCCTTCAACTGTCTGCTGCCCTGGTACTTTGTGGCAGAAAAAAGGCTCGATAAATTACGAGTAGTGTTGTGTAACGAGTCTATGTAGGTAGAATTTTTTGATATCGAAGAAACAAGTGTTAATTTTTGTTTATGTGACGATGTGTTGATAATAAATGACCTAAGAACTAATTAGTTTACTTACTAGTATATTTTTCAATGTTACTAATGACACAAAGTAGTGTCATTTGTATCATTGATGGTACTATAGACACCACGGGACATAACAGTTGGGAATATCTGAGATTGAAGCAGGGTGTAAAACATAGTCTCATAAATCACAGAACGAATGGTAAAATAATTCCCAGTAGGTCTGCCGACAGAACTACTCAACAGAACAGGTGGGAATATCTGAGATTGAAGCAGGGTGTAAAGCATAGTCTTATAAATCACAGAACTAATGGTAAAAAAAACCAGTAGTTCTGCCGACAGAACTACTCAACAGAACAGGTGGGAGCAAAGGAATATTCTAATTTACCGGTTAAACAAAATAAAAGTTTACATAGAATTAACATGCACCTATACAATATAACGTGTCATCATAGTGATGATATATTATATTTCGACATTAATAATTTTATTCATAACTTTACTTTAACTCAGCATACTATGTACATGTCTAATAAAACGAGTAGCTAGGTTGTTAATGTGTAAAATATGCGACACAGTTATACAGTCAGTTGATTTAAACTCATTGCGAAGACATCGGAAAGGCCGGGTAACCTTCGGGAGAATATACAGGGTCGATCCAGCAAAGCACTAGAATTAGAATTGTTTTTAGACTTTATTATAGTCGAAATTATATGTATAAGGGTGCTAATTAAACAAACTTCTTAGACTAGCATTATTCACCTCTAAAAATCTACTTTGACTTCTAAATTACTAAGTCAGCCACAATTAACGAGCTTCTGAGTGTTACTATCTTATCCACTAGTTATCTTCTATGTAAGCCACTCTAAATACAACTCAGCATTTGTAACATGCATTCAAGTAGTAAACTTCTTAAATATTAATTATCTTGTCTTTGTCTCAGAGATTTATCAACCATGTAGTCCCAGTTCTGGCAGCAAAGGCTTCGCACGTAGTTTATAGCGCCCTCTAGGAAAAAACAAAAGCAAACTCCTGCTTTGCCTGCCTACTGGGCGCTACCCCCGCTACCCGTCATTCCGTTCTGTGCGCGCGCACGCGATAGCACGTTGGGGGAGGTTATTTAAAATTAAAATTTTCGTAACGAGAATTAGTGATATTGAATATCGTGATTATGTGGTTCAACTACGCGGAAACCTTCGGAAGATGCCAAAACGTAAGAATGAAACCAAGGAGGAGCGATACAGAAGGAATATGAGAAGAAATTACGTCAAAAGAGGAGTAGAATTTCCTCAAGTGATGAGGAGGAGACTCCAATAGAGGGTAAGTAGTTGATTGTGTCCATCTACGCTCGGGGTTCTAAGTACTGAACAAATGCATATTGCATTTCATGAGCGTATCGACATGAATCGGTGAAGCACGTGTCACCCCGTACATTTTTTTCATAACCTACAAACTGCCATATTGTCAGTGAAGAGGTTTGATGATACGAGATCTTGCTTGCACGCATATTGCGTTACAGGCTGTTGCATATTGCAATAACTCTTAGATTTCAATACCCCGAATTTATAATTCGAATCCTATTTTCAAGCTATTTGGCCTGAAGCGGAAGTGCATATTGCACAACGTCATGTTGGCGTTCTCGTGCGGTTACTATGTAACTGATACTTGCCAATCGAACTTACGTTTACTTCTCGATAATTTCAGATATATTACCTGAAACACCGGTGTTTCAATTGCAAGACGAGGAATGCTATGAAGCAATGTGTGAACGTGGGACACCAGTCCCAACAATGCCGGCTGAGCCCGCAGACCCGATCATCGCCCCTGAGGACGTTTATGACCCGGAGTTACTAGAGATATTGGGGGATTTTGAGGTGGAGATAACAGAATGGGACGAGGACCTGCACGAGGGTCTCAGCAAAAGACTACAACAGATCTTACAAGAGGGGCTCAAGAAGGAAGCTAAGGAAGAGCTCAATAAGAAGTACCTATTTCCAAAGAACACCCCATATATGAAGGCTCCAATTTTAAATCCGGAGATAATGAACATGAGATCAGCCTTGGAGGTTTTTAAAAATCGGGATAAACACATGACCATCAAACAGAATCAGCTGGGGAAGGCTTTGGTAGTGCTGGGAAGTGCCCTAACAGAGCTGTTGAAGAAAAGCCCTCGGACCACTGAGGTGGTCCGTACGCTGAATGACTGCATCAAGTTGATTGCGGACTCGCATTACCAAGAGACCTATACGAGAAGGTCAATGGTTATCCCGATGTTGGATAAGCCTTTATGCAATGCATTAAAGGACCGAAAAAGAGATGATTTTCTTTTCGGGGAAAATCTCACAGAAACGGTGAAAACATCCAACATCATAATTAAAACAGGAACTAATGGAGCCTCAGGCGACGACGAGTTCTTTAAACGGCCAAGGCATGTTACTTTGGGCACGGATGCGCAGACATCAGAATACTGCCCCATTCAACAGGTACTTACATACAATATTTGGTTTTCTAATAGGCACTATACCTACTTAAGTTGGTTAACTATTTGCTCTAACAACCACTATGATTTGTAGGACCGGGGCGCAACGAGGTCGCTACGTATATCCGAGCCGACGCGGAGGACCGCCGCCGCCACCGCCGGCACGTCCCCGCCCGCCGCCGCCGCCGCAGAGGCGCCACGCTGCTCCGGCGACGAATGCCGGCCACCGCTCGCAGACCGACCGTCAGCGACCATAGATCCTCCAATCCAGCACCAGGTCCAAGCAGGACGCTTACAATATTTTGTAAAGGAGTGGAAGACTATTACAAATGATGAATTCATCTTATCCACGGTAGCAGGTTACTCGATTCCACTATTAGAAACTCCGAAGCTGCCGTCGTCGGAAAGTCAGTCTAATAAAAAATATACCATGCAAGAGCTTAAAATTTTGGATAGAGAAGTTGCCTATTTGTTTGACATAGAAGCGATACAAATTGTCAACCTGTTGCTAATCAGTTCGTCTCCGATGACTTCCTGATTCCGTAGAGCGATGGTAGTCTTCAGTTTATATTAAATCTTAAAAATTTTAATAAATTTGTCGAAACAAGTCATTTCAAAATGGAAGACATCAGAACGGCTATTAAGCTCATCAAACAGGGTGACTCTATGACAAATATTGATTTGAAGGAAGCATACTTCCTACAACCAATCCACAAGCACTCTAGAAAATATCTGAGATTTTATCACAGAGACATCCTGTATGAGTTTACCGCACTACCGTTTGGATTATCTCGCCCCCCTATATCTTTACCAAGATCCTTCAACCGGTATTTGCATACCTAAGATCACGTGGGCTGAGGTCTGTGAGGTATTTGGATGACGTTTTATGTATAGGTGACTCAGTAGCAGACTGCTTAGTTAACACTAAACAAACAATTGAATGCCTAGAGTGTTTAGGTTTCATCATAAATTACAAGAAGAGCACTCTAGTCCCAAACAAGTCTTGTAAATTCCTGGGCTTTTTTTTAAATGCAAAGGACATGATTTTAGAACTTCCAGTGGATAAAAGACAAAAATTATTCCTATATATTAACACTATCATTAAATTAAAAGTAGTTAAGATAAGGGATTTTGCCCGCTTTCTGGGTTCTCTCACTGCTGCTTGCCCAGCAGTAAGCTACGGCTGGGCACACACAAAGACACTAGAAAGGGCTAAATATTTAGCCCTCTTAGATAGCAATGAGGATTACAACAAAGATATGAAAATACCATCCCACATAAAGGGTGATTTGCTTTGGTGGCGAGATAACTCAAACTCAAATTTGAGTTTGAGTTTGAGTTCAATTCAATCTGCAGTACAAGTAATGAGTGCTTCCATAACATCCAGTACAAAATCTTAGTATTGTTCCAGCTGGAAGCTATGGTGGGATTACTGCCACAACAAGGGTTGTAATTTTTATAACGCTGATGTAAATCAAATACTTGATTTTTTTCTATCTGTTTTCAATCTGGATCATCATACGGAACTTTAAATAATCACCGTTCTGCAATAGCTTTTATTAATTCATGTAAAGTAGCACAAGATGACAAGTTAAGAAGGTTCTTTAGAGGTATTTTTAAGTTAAGACCTTGTTTCCCAAAGTATAATGTTACATGGAACCCAGCAATTGTTTTAGATTATCTCAGCAGCCAATCAAATGAGTCTGTCAATGTAGAACTAATTACTAAGAAAACTGTCATGCTTTTAGCATTAGCCTCAGGTCAGAGAGTTCAGACTTTGTCATTGATTAAGATAAGTAATATTAAGATTTATAGTGATAAGATTATCATATTAATTGACGATTTAATTAAAACTTCAGGAATTGGTCGGGCTCAACCGGCAATAAATTTACAATTTTTTTCACAAGATCTTAGTATATGTCCTGCTACAACCTTGCAATGTTACATGAATATATCATCAAGTCACAGGACTTCTTTAAATGATAAACTTTTTTTGACTTATTTATTTTATTTATTTATTTTATTTATTTATTTATTTATTTATTTATTTACTAATTACAGAGTTTACAGCACATACGATACAAATAAGACAAAAAGGTAAACTTATCTTTGGCCAATTACAAACTCTCATTATTTAAGACTAAGCAGGTATGATAGAAAGCATACAGTTTACATTAAAAAGAAAAATGAAATTAAATTAAATTGACATATAAGAATCCCTTCAGGCCGGCGACGTCGCGAACGATTAGCCGTTGGTTAAAAGACACGCTTTCAGCGAGTGGCATTGACACGTCTATATTTAGTGCCCATAGCACTCGCCACGCATCCACATCATCAGCAGCCCGATCAGGCATAAGCATAGATATTATTCGGAGATCAGCCGGTTGGACTGACCAATCCTCTGTATTTGCCAACTTTTATAATAGGCCTATGGTAGACAGTGACAGCAATTTGCTGAGGGATAATCGTTAAGTTTGTGTAATAGTTTGTTTTTTCATTACATTTATCTCAAAGTAAAAACATAAGTTTTATTTCATTAGCAACATTGATTGTTAATCTCTAAACATCTACATGGTTGATAAATCTCTGAGACAAAGACAAGATAATTAGAAGATCAAACGAACTTACCTTAAGTGAAGTTCGATCATAATTATCTTGTCTTTGTCGAGGAGATTTAAGGTCCCTCCCTTCCCGTTATATTCCCCATAACAATGTTGCCGTTTACTCTAAAAAGAATGACGGGTAGCGGGGGTAGCGCCCAGTAGGCAGGCAAAGCAGGAGTTTGCTTTTGTTTTTTCCTAGAGGGCGCTATAAACTACGTGCGAAGCCTTTGCTGCCAGAACTGGGACTACATGGTTGATAAATCTCCTCGACAAAGACAAGATAATTATGATCGAACTTCACTTAAGGTAAGTTCGTTTGATCTTCTAATATATGACATCAAATAAGATATTCTATTAGCTTCTAATTTTTTTACTCAGAACATTTAAAATGTAACACATATTAATTGATGGCAAAAATGTTTTTAAAATTGCCATCAAATAGTAAGTTATGGCCACTGATATTATCCAAAAAATAACTATTCATATCATTCAATGTTGATTTTTACTTGCATACGTTTCGCTCCGCTCCACTTCGCTACGCTCCGGTTTTGCTTCTTCTAAGGTCTAACATAACCCATAACCCAATTGAAATTTAGCCACAATAACCTACTCTAGCCAAAGAGCATGTAACCTTATTGGCATACTTTATTTTATTACAGATGAAACAATTTCAATATGAAGGCACTAACGACAATGAACAAATACACGTGACTACGGTCGTCGTCGTCGGTACATGAATCGGATGGCGCTCTCTGATTGGTGCAAATGGCCGGTCTGTCATCTCGCGCACTCGCGCCAAATCTGCAGTGGATATTTTTACGATAAAAGAATATGATGTGTTATTTTACAAGCTAAGTTATAATTATGGAAACTTGACCCCCATATTGGAAGCCTAATAAAGACAATTTTGAGAGTAGGTCGTAAAATAAATGAAAGAGAAATTAGAATTAGTCCTATCTATTTACACAAGTTTTCTTACCTGTTAACGTTATCCTACCTACCTATTTACAAGAAAATATAGTGACTGACCCCTGGGTGTCAGTCTGCGTCAGTCGGCGTTAAATTATAATCAGGATCCAGGTTTTGTAGAAAAGCGGTTATCCGGTTCAGGGTATGTGGTAATTCTAATAACCGGGTCCAGGTTTTGAGAAATGCGGATATCCGGGTCCAGGCTGTGTGGTAATGCGGATATCTGGGTCCAGGTTTCGATAGGAAGAGCATTTCACATGTACCACAGTATAATATTGAGAGGAAAATCACTTCACGTGGAATCACAGCATAATTTTGGAGAGGGAGAGTACTTCTTCATTCTTCAGCATTACCCGGGTAAGTTGAGCCTTTCGAGGTTTACAGATGAAAGACCACATTCTCTGTTTTTCAGTTTTCAGGAAAACCCGTTTCTTTCCAACTTCAAAACATGTTTACATTTTGAATTTTGACATAACTCCACCCAGAGTGCCAGTGAGAGCCATATATAAAGACTGTATGAAGCGTATAAAAAAGATCAAGTATTCCAAAATATCCACTATAACAGCATCTTAAGGTAAAGTTTATCGACTCATACTTCATCCGTTTATCGATAGAGTGAAAATTTACATCACTATTGTTTACAAACATACAAATATTTTTTCTCATTTCAGAAAGATAGAGTATAATTTTTAGTCTCGCTGATAGTTCAAGGGGACAAAATACTTTATTATTTTAGTAAATTTGTACTTTATGATCTTCATCTATAGAAAAATTTTGTCATAAATTTCCATCGATATAAATACTAAGGATAGGCCTTCCCGTACTAAATTTCTTACCATTTTGAGGCTAAGAAAAATAGCGCCCCTGTCGGAATTCTTCGGAACGAAGACAGTACGAAAAATTGTAACGGCGTCACGGTCGGTCACGTTCCGATTTGTGGTGTATAGACACAATATTAGGAAAGTTGATCTACGGATAACTATCAAATACCCGGTGACTTTTAATCGGTGATTAGGAGTAGAAATAAAATATATCTAGCTAAAATTTTACTTAAGGGGCGAGGTCTCACGCAATTAGCTCATGTTTAATTAATAAAAAGTTGAAACATAATTAAATAGGCATATTATTTTTTGTCTTTGCCGTTAAATTATGAAAGAGGATGTAAGCTCATAGATACACATTAGTAGCGTGACTTGGAATTTAAGATCTTGATTTTAATTTATAAGTAATAAACTACCTAATCATAGAAAAAGTTATGAATTAGTTGGGGGGGGGGGGGTAACCAAATGACATTACGAATGGTAATCTAATGACATTACGAATATTAATCTTGACATTACGAATAGAAAAATAACCAAATCGGATCGTTTTTCAAATATAGGAAGCGGGCAGTTTCACTGTGCGTCGTACGTCGCTACAAAGTTACGTCAGTCGAATGGTTGATTTTCGTTTGAGGATTCTTTCGAGAACAATATTTTATAGTTAATCAATTCAAAGCGCAGTAGACCTCGCTAACAGGGGGGACTGTGAACCAATGTATAGGTAAGTATTTTAGATTCAATCAAAATCAAGTAGTAAAGTAGCAGCACCAATAACTTTGTAAACTACATTTTGCGATTTAAAATACAATCTATTAACTTTTCACGAAAATAGTTATAGTCTATTTCACTCACTCTTAAATAGATATATAGATAGAACGGGCTCATGAAGTCTTTTAATTTGATACCCCACACGATAGGTTTCAGAACAAAAAAAAATAAAAATTCTTCGTTCAATAAAAGTTGATGTATTCATGATATAGTCAATTCTACGATATTGTTACATCTCTATCAACAATGGCTGGAATTGTGCAGCAGATTTTATTTACACTATTACGAGTATGTATCGGTATAAGTATGTATATAGACAGGAGCGTGGGTGGACCAGTGGCTAGTCGAGTTAATGACCCACCAATATCGCGGGGAAAACCTGGATTCGATTGGCACTTGGGACATGTTGGCCTAAGAACAGCATTGGGTTGAAACAAGCTTTTTTTTTGTTTTTTTAAGACGGTGTGTAATAATATATCTTTTAATATTTCTAGTCCGATATATATATATATTTTTATTGATTGTTTAGTCAGTTTAAATGTCTACTTCTCGGTTCTAGTCGCTGAAGTGTTGACAGGAAAAGTATAATAAGGTCTGTATAGATCCTCTTTACTAATCCGTCTCCTACTTCGAGAAGTCCAAACTTGGTATGTTTTGAAAATATTTCTTGGATTTTTAGAAAACAGGCGGTCGAAAGGTAATAGTGTAGTATATTTTTAGAACCGGTTCATGAAGCCTTTTAATTTAAAGCCCACACGATAGGTTTCAGAAAAAAAAAACAAAAAAAAAAACAAATCCCATACAAAAAATAATGACGTCATAACTACCCCCAAGGAAAAAAATCGAGAAAAGCTCTGGACACAAAAAAATCTTTTAATTCAAGGAACACGTGTGCCGAGTTTTGTGAGGATCGCTTGAAAACTGTGGCCCCTAGACCGGAACTGACAGACACATAGACATAGAGACAGACAAAAGCAAAATCGGCCTCCTATCTTGTCGAAATGGAGCCCTTCGCTCGCTTGGTCCCGCCACTCACCTCCACTTGTGTACCGCCAACTACCGAAAAATGCTACTTACTGTTCTCCGACAAATTAGGTGCAGGACTTGGGCCTCTAGTACATTAGCGGCTTAACTAAAAAGTCACGAACATTTGCTGTCCAAATAGTTCATTTTTGGATCTTGTGAATATAATGAGTTCAGACAACACTATTGTAATTATGGTGTGTAATCATTCAAACATTAGTCGGAACGATTTTAATAAAAGTATTGAAACACTTCTAGACTGACAGAGTAGGATAAAAATGTAAATTTATAATATGATATTTTCCATATGCCTGTAATTTGACCGAAGAAGAAAGCAAATCTGTACATATAATGAACATACATTTATTTAATTATTTAACTGGCCCGAATGTACAGTGGTGGATACTTTTCTTAAGTAAAGTAGGTTCCTACCCAGTTCTACTTGATAGTTTTTGAATTTAATGTATACTTATATCCTACCTATCTACTTATTTAGATTCGTAGAGGTAACGTAATAATTTGAAGCGAGCGTGGAATCTGTTCATGATATGGTGTTCAGCAACGAACGGGGTTGCCTGCCGAAAATAAATAAAATTTTGACGCTTAACCTGAATTAAAGATTTCTAAATCGGAACGATCTCACCATGCTGGTCCTCAGCTAGGTTGTCAGCGGTGGCGCCTGGCAGCAGCGCTGTGGCTGCGTGTCCTCGATGCTTTCGTGCTGCTGGTTTTCTAAGACTACACTGCTAAGTCCGACACTAAACAGATGTCTAGATGTTTCTCGCACTTTCACTAAGCATATCACCAGTCTCCAAATTTACTCTTAATTGCGTTTAGTTAGGCCCGTGATTCAGATTGAGGTTCGATTTTGAGAACCAAGGCGTAGCGTGGAGGTCTTTTTTAAGTATTGTTTATTTACAGCGCCCGCTCGAGACCGGAGGTGGAAAGGTGACCATCATGCTTTGGCGTCTCAAAAGAAACTCCTATGTTACATACCTATGTATGTATAAGAAAAGACCTTCCACATCGGTAAACGCGATATTAGCGCGTTATTATAATCCCTCGCATAATTTCGCGTTGTGTAATGTAAACCGATATAAATCTGCATTAGCTTCGTTAAATGGAAATCTAAAATTCAATCAGAGCGAGGCGAGTGGAGGCAGGATACAGCTGTAGCTAGAGATAGTGTCCGGCCGAAGATTCGGTATCGGTCCGCATAGATAAATAAGTCTATGCTTTGACTTGTTTACAACAAACACCACATTTGGGGAAAAGACGAAATAGTTTACATTTGTACGTATGTTTACTACTCCACCAAGCCAATTAGATACAAGAAGTTTATTTATCTGAATGTGTAGGTGGTATAATAAATACATATGTAGTTCTTACTACACTCTACCTTTAGGGCGTTCAAATATCAATTTAAAATACACATGAAATGTCCAAATTACAATTAAAATAATATAATACGAAAACATTACAAATTTCAGCAATAAATACATTAATCGTTTTCACTAGCCATTTAGGGAATGCTGTCCGCTGTAGCAGCCTTTGTAAATAATGCCTTTTGAACTATTATTGGAACAAATGTAGTATGTGACAAATGTTAGATTATTGTAAATTGTTGGTATTATCCCAATCACACTTTTTTTTTAAGTGCGGTTGAGTACCGCCTAATGCTTGATTTAATGTTTCTTTTAGAGTTTATTTGAATAAACAGATCATAATTATATATAACATATAATGCTATTTCGTAAATATACAACGATGTTAATCATTTATGGCTGTGGCTGACATGTGTCTGTTGGTTTCAGGTGACATATTGCCCTTAAACTCTGTTATGCTTTGACCTGTCCTTATCAGTTGAGTTACCCCAGAATATTATACCATATTTCAGAGCTGAAGCCAAGTAAGCGTGATATGTTGATAGCAACGCAGTGAGTCCAGCTACCTTAGCGAGCATAATTAGTGCCTATAAAAATTGGCTATGTGTGTTTTCCATGCCAAGTGGGTTTCAAATGTTAATCCTTAAATTTTTGTTTTAATTAATTTCGTCAATTTCATGTGTAATTTTATTTTTGACCGAGCGAGCGAAGCGAGCGAAGGGCTCCATTTCGACAAGATAGGAGGCCGATTTTGCTTTTGTCTGTCTCTATGTCTATGTGTCTGTCAGTTCCGGTCTAGGGGCCACAGTTTTCAAGCGATCCTCACAAAACTCGGCACACGTGTTCCTTGAATTAAAAGATTTTTTTGTGTCCAGAGCTTTTCTCGATTTTTTTCCTTGGGAGTAGTTATGACGTCATTATTTTTTGTATGGGATTTGTTTTTTTTTTTGTTTTTTTTTCTGAAACCTATCGTGTGGGCTTTAAATTAAAAGGCTTCATGAACCGGTTCTAAAAATATACTACACTATTACCTTTCGACCGCCTGTTTTCTAAAAATCCAAGAAATATTTTCAAAACATACCAAGTTTGGACTTCTCGAAGTAGGAGACGGATTAGTAAAGAGGATCTATACAGACCTTATTATACTTTTCCTGTCAACACTTCAGCGACTAGAACCGAGAAGTAGACATTTAAACTGACTAAACAATCAATAAAAATATATATATATATCGGACTAGAAATATTAAAAGATATATTATTACACACCGTCTTAAAAAAACAAAAAAAAAGCTTGTTTCAACCCAATGCTGTTCTTAGGCCAACATGTCCCAAGTGCCAATCGAATCCAGGTTTTCCCCGCGATATTGGTGGGTCATTAACTCGACTAGCCACTGGTCCACCCACGCTCCTGTCTATATACATACTTATACCGATACATACTCGTAATAGTGTAAATAAAATCTGCTGCACAATTCCAGCCATTGTTGATAGAGATGTAACAATATCGTAGAATTGACTATATCATGAATACATCAACTTTTATTGAACGAAGAATTTTTATTTTTTTTTGTTCTGAAACCTATCGTGTGGGGTATCAAATTAAAAGACTTCATGAGCCCGTTCTATCTATATATCTATTTAAGAGTGAGTGAAATAGACTATAACTATTTTCGTGAAAAGTTAATAGATTGTATTTTAAATCGCAAAATGTAGTTTACAAAGTTATTGGTGCTGCTACTTTACTACTTGATTTTGATTGAATCTAAAATACTTACCTATACATTGGTTCACAGTCCCCCCTGTTAGCGAGGTCTACTGCCCACAGGGCCACTAGTTATTGTGCTGTCATTATTTTTAAATGCCATGATACCAGTCTTATTAAAATTTGTTTCAAGATTATTTCTTCCGAGCCATTTAATAATCAATTATGTCAGATTCTATTATATATTAATAATTTCAACCTTATTTTATTTATAGCTTTTATTATACTATCATCAGCAAAGATGGCGATTGGATAAGTAACCGCTTCAGATAAATAAATCATAAATTACAGTGGTCCCATTATGCCTTGTGGTACACGATAATGTACAGTCCTTGAGTCAGAATAATAATGATTTTCTGTCTTGTTGTTTCCCATATTTTTGACATTTGAGTCAGTTGTCGGTTGCGCAGATAGCATTTAATAAGCAAGCAAGTATTGTTCTATAGTGATAAAGCAAAATTTGTTTCACAGGAGTGACACGTGATACTCCATTAAGCTATCTAAATGCCTGACATGAAATGGCGTCTAGTTGGTTTGGTGGAGTAGTATAGTGCGTTCTGTAGTACCCTGTGTTAGTACCCGTATTCGCCGACATCGCGGCGAATCAAATCAAATCAAATCAAAAATCATTTATTTCCATAGGATGTTGTTACATCACTTAGATCCGTCATTACATTTTTTTGGGTGAGTTCACTAACACAATGGCGGAATCTGTGGAGAAGAGCTCACCGAAGAAACTCCACAGTCGTCGCATCTTTTGCGTTTCCTTTTTTAAATAAAATATTGTCAAATTACAAAATGAATGCTAATTATATTATCGAAACAGCCTGTTACTCAAACAATCTATTTCCATGGACATCTGTCCTCTAAGTAATCAGATATCCTATAGTAACCTTTTTTATACAATTTCTTTTTTATTATTATTTTAAACTTGTCTAAAGGTAAGTTTTTAATATCAGTAGGGACCTTATTGTAATAGCGTATACAATTGCCTTTAAAAGAATTACTAATTTTATGTAGTCGGCTTACATAAGGAACCAACTTGTCTTTATTTCTAGTATTAAACTTGTGTATGTCACTGTACTTCTGAAAATTAGTTATATTTCTTTTTACATACACAAGATTGTCATAGATATATTGAGACACAAATGTCAGAATATTGATTTCTTTAAACTTTTCCCTCAGTGACACTCTAGGCCCTAATCTATAAATTGCACGAACAGCCCGTTTCTGCAGAATAAATATACTATTAGCATTCGCAGCGTGACCCCACAATAAAATACCATAGGTCATTAGACTATGAAAGTAACTAAAGTAGACTAGTCTAGCGGTGTCTACGTCGGTAAGAGCTCTAATTTTTTTAACTGCGAACGCTGCCGAACTCAGTCTGTTCGACAATTTATTTATATGAGGATCCCATTGTAGTTTGGCGTCTAAAGTAATGCCCAAAAAGACAGGCGACTGCACAAGGTCCAATCTCTGTCCTTTTATAAATATGTCTGTAGTTACCGGGTTCACATTGGGTAACACGAATTTAATACATTTAGTTTTCTTTTCATTAAGTTATAAATTGTTAACAGTAAAGCAGTTCACTATACTAGAGAAAGCATTGTTTACCTCGTCATAATTTGATTGCTGTCTTTTAACTTTAAATATCAAAGAAGTATCATCGGCAAACAATACTAACCCATGTTTTGCTTTAACAAGGTAAGGTAAATCATTAATTTATACTAAAAACAAGAAAGGACCAAGAATTGAACCTTGCGGTACGCCCATACTTATTGAAGACCCAGGTGATCTTTTCCCATTAACATCGACCATCTGAACCCTATCTGTTAGATATGACTCCAGAAGGCCAAGTGCCTGATCTTTTACACCATAATGGCGTAACTTCCTGACAAGAGTGTCATGATGGACGCAATCAAAAGCCTTGGATAGATCGCAGAAGACACCTATTGCATCCATTGCGTCTTCCCAGGCATCAAAAATATTGTCGATTAGTTCAACACCAGCATCGGCTGTTGAACGACCCTTTGTGAAACCAAACTGAGAAATATGAATTAAATTATTGAGATAAAAATGACTTTGCAATTGATTAAGTATGAGTTTTTCAAATATTTTGCTAAGCGTTGGTAGTATGGATATGGGTCTAAAATTGGTGGGGTCTGATGTACTACCAGCTTTGAATAAAGGTATAACTTTACTTAGTTTCATCAAGTCAGGAAACACACCATTATCTATACATTGATTAAATATACAACAAAGGTGAGGTGCAATACAATCTACAATGGAACTAATAATTTTTACTGATAGACCATGGGCGTCAGCTGTCTTTTTCATTTCCAGGGATTTAAACGCTTTTACAATGTCTTCATTATTTACGTGCCTAAATTTTAAATCTGTTTTACTTTCCTCAAAGTTTTGTTTAAGTATAGATTCAGCAGCAGCGGGAGATGAATTTAAAGACTTGGTTGTTGAAACTGGAATGTCCGTAAAGAAATTTTCGAAAGCTTTTGCTACTTCTAGGTCTGTACTTAGCAATTGATTATCTATCTTAAGCTTGAAGTTATTATGTGTAGCTTTGGCCTTTCCAGTCTCTCTGTTTATAATTTGCCAAGTCGTTTTCATTACATTGCTACTAGATTCAATTTTGTTTTTAATTAAATTAGATTTAGCTACGGCACAAACGCGTTTAAACATTTTTGAATAACTACGAACATAATCTAGAAAGGCCGTATTTTTGTTATATGATTTCTCTTCATAGAGTTCATATAATCTTCGTCTGCTCCTATGAATTCCAACTGTCGCCCAATCACTAAACAAAGCTTTGTTATTAACTTTTATAGTTTTAGATTTAAATACCGTATCATATTCATTTTTGACAAGGTTAAATACTGAGTTGTACAACAAATTTGGCGGTGGCGCTGGAGTCGCGGAGAGGCGAGAATTCCCCGCGAATATTCAAACTGCGTGTTCACAAGCTTCGGATTGGCTGTGCAGGCGGCATCATGCATCGGCGGGGCGAGAGGAAGTCGCCCTCCTGATTTGATATCAAGCTCGGCGATTGGCTGAGAGACATCACGAAACACATGTGCGGCCATGTTTTTGCGAGTCGAGACAGTTCCACGCGAGCCTCGAGACAAGAAGGACGTCGCGCATTGTCGTCGCCCCCGGTACCAGTCAAAGCCTTGCATTTTGGAGCCCGATCCTCATCAGTAGCTGCTGCCCGAGTGGAGTACCCACGCTGCAAGGACTGCCCATTGTAGCTGCACCTCGCTTCCAGCGTTCAGGTCGTATACCTTCGCCCTTACGCCGGAAAGAGACCCAGCCGTGGAAGAGCGAAGCCGGCATCTAGGTATCAAGGTTATGTAGGTTAGGCTGTAACGGCCCCTTAGCTATTTTGTACCCGTAGGATTTCTTGAATATAACTCTTGAGCGTAAATCTTCTTTCCTTGCCAGCCGTACCTTCAGGAAGTCACCCTCTAGGCAGGTAGGAACACAGAGATTCGAACCCACGACCCTAGATAGAGTAGCCGAGGCTGCCGAGTTTCGAACCCGCGCCGAACGCCACTTGAAAGATGTGACAGTTCACCCGGACTGCGTCGCGCCAGCATGGTACGCAATTGTGGTTATTATAATAAAATACAAATATAAATAACACATATAAGTTAGATATGAATGAAATGTAAAGATAATTTGAAAGAGTAGGTACATGTAAAGTAAAGTGAAATTAAACATACACATTGATGATAATATTTTTTTTAATTTTACTTATTTATATAGTTGACTTTGGGCTATGCCCAGCAGTGGTATGACAAGGGCTGATGATGATGATGATGAAATATTTGACATCGGTATCGGTATACGTAGCAGAGTCAACACATACACAACCTTTTTCTACCGGGGCGCTTCAATACAAACTAGCAAATTCACTTGCGTGTGTATGCTCGAAGCGGCATTCTTTATCGGCGTTCTTTGAAAATAATCGGAACGCGACATGGCAGCGCGATCAGAGGTGACTTTAATATCTCATTTATTTTAATTGAACCATTGAGTAAAGTTGATAAGTTACTTATAGTTACTGAACCGACGAAGTCTGTTTTTGAAACCTGTTACAGAAATTTAAAAGAGACTCCTAAAATTATTATCAAAGACTCCACATTAGCATTGGCAGGAGGTTGCCAATAGCCCAGTAAAAAAATTCACGACACTAATACGGGACTGTAAAATTGTATAAAAGTTTTCAGTTTTGTAACCAGTGGCCGAAATTCGGCTACAAAGCTTTCGGTCTGTCTCTAGCCGCCCGCCTCCAGCCCCGCGCGGACTTCAAGATCGTCATATTGTTTACGCTACTAGCATACAATCTATGATTATCTTGGGAATTCCACCTTCACGTCTTCGAGCAAGCAATTTGAACTCAGCTCCAATTTGTGAAACAAGAGGAAACAGCAGCTGTGATTGTATAGAAACAATGGAATGGGAAGAGAACGCTTCACTACGTTTGAAAGACTTTTCTTTGATTTGTATATGACACCGTATTGGGTATTGGGCTAGTTAGCTAGTCAAACCAATATCAAATACATGTCGGACGTTGGAGCCTTGTATATGTAGAAAAAGGTTTGTTGATATCAGAATTGTATACTTCTGTACTGGTCTGTGTTCTAGCAGCATTTATAAAATATAAAACATAATTTTGGGCTATAAAGATAGAAAGAAGACTTGAAAGTCTTATGACGTCACATCACAATATTTACATATCTACATCTGGAGAACGAAACGAGCGAACTCATAAAAGAATGTACTACATTGTCCAATAGCCAATTGTTATCACCGTTAGTTTACAATCTCGCCAGATTATTCACTGTTGATAAATTGTGAACTGTACCGTATATAATATAACGTATTGTTCCAATAGTTTTTAATATTTTCTTGATAAACAAATTCTATCTTCTCAGAAAAAGTAAAAGGTACATAGGTACCTACCTATAAGGCATTATTAATTTATCATACCGCAATAGGGTCTCTTCACCAACCGCACAATTCTGGATAACTTTGAATTGAAGTCTGAACAACCTGTATTAAATTGTTTTATCACACACTATCAACTTTTCGCTCAGAAGAAGTAGCTGGCTAAAGTTACGATGATCCCGGACTTTGGCGCAGCGATACTATCGCTACTCGTGCGTGTGGTCTGCGGAGTGTGTTCTCGCGCGGAGCGCGAGGACCACTACGGTTGCGGGGTCGAGGACTTATGGTTGCCTCATGCCCGCGGCGTCAACTCGGGGGGTAACGTCCCCCCCGGTCTTGGGTGGCCCTTACTTGTCAGGGGCCTCACGTGGTCTTCGTTGCGCTGTGCTTTCGCCGTCTATTGGCATACACTGGCGACAACGGTGCGGGAGCTTCTTCTTCTCCACTGTGCCGTGCTTTCGCCCTCTTCTGCGGGCTTACACTGGCGACAGTGGGATGAGCAGCAACTCTCTTGGGAGTGGTCTGCCTTCAGGCGGACGTGCGTGGTGCGGAGCAATGTCGTGGAGATGTGCGTGGCGGCTGTTGTCGGCGCAGTCGTACATGCGCCGTGCGAGCCGCGCGACGAATTTCTCCACGGTGGGCATCCGGGTATCTCTCATGATGGTGGTGTTGCGCACGTACCGCCCGGCTCCTGTGATCACCCGCAGGGAGATGTTCTGGAACCGCTGCAGCCGTGCCTTCTGGGTCTTCGACAGCAGGGCGTACCATGCTGGAGCCGCGTAGGTGAGCCGCGAGCGCACATAGGCCTTGTACACCCGCAGCTTGGCTCTCAGAGGCAGGCTGGACGACAGGACAGGCCGGAGCATTGCCCGCGCGGCTTTGGCCCGGTTGATGCAGTGTTGCACCATCGGGACCATGCGCAGCGAGCAGTCGATGTTGCAACCGAGGTATTTCACCGTCGATTGCCATTCGATGTCCCGGCCCCTCAGCTGTAGCGGGGTCGGACGGCGGGAGCGGGTGGTCAACAGGGCTGTTGTCTTCCCGACGTTCACCGCGGTCCGCCACTTGTCCAGCCAGGGCGGCAGCAGGTCCAGGAGTCGCTGCATCTTCCTGCAGGCGAGCTCAATTTTGCGCGACGACGCGAAGTAGGCGCTGTCGTCGGCGTAGAGGGCGAGCACAACGTCTTCCACCCCCTCCTCGAGATGGCCCTCGAGTGTGGGGATGTCGTTGGTGTAGAGCGCGTAGAGCACCGGCGACATCGCTACTCGTCATTTCTGCCACTGCGTTGCTGCTCCTGCATTGCTGCCGAGAAATGTCACTCCGTCGCTGTGACAGGTACGGAAGTAAGGTACCTTTAAGGTACGAGACCCAACTTGGCAGCACTGCTGCGCAGCAATCTAGGCCCCGTACATTATGTTATCTCCGTAGATTTAAAATTTCTCGGCAGCAATGCAGCGGCACAGCAATGTTGCCGCTGCATTGCTGCCGAGAAATTTACAGCCATGTCGCTCTGTCGCTGCAACAGACCTTGACGGGTGCGTGAAAGAGATAGCGACAGCATTGCTGCGGCAGAACTGCTCAGCACTGTGGCGTGCTGCAAAAGTTCGGAATTACGCCTTAACAAAGAACCACCCGCATTTGAGATTGGGAAATTTGGACACAATGAAGTTAGGGACTTCGTTATGTACTCCTAGATGTATGAATTAGAACTTGGCGAGATTAAATTGGTCAGTTCCCAATTAATATTACAAGCCCTTTTGTTGTAATGCCGTAGAACGCCTTTATGGTCAAGTTATGAATTACGTCAGGGGCGTTGAGTAATTGTGTGAGGCATGTATGACGAAATTTTCTGGTGAGATTTCGTGAATTATGGCTCGAACCACATGTTATGTGAAAAAAAACTTTGTGTTCTATTTTATTACTCATATTAATTACATTATTAATTTATTTAGGGCTAACCATAGGGTATGAAACCAATTAAGTATACATACGAATGTTTAATAATTATACCCATTTGCCATAAGAGTTCTAGTTATGTAGTTTTCTTTATGACCCATCAAATAATCCTCACATCAGTGAGTATTTTAAAACATCAGTTTTTCTATTGTTAAAGGGAACATAGTTACTGACTGGGTGCCACAAGACGGGCACCGGCGTAGGGGCAGGCCGCGGGCGCCGGGGTAGGGGCAGGCCGAGGAGGAGATGCCGGGATAACATCGATAAGTTTCTGCCAGGGTGGATGGACGCGGCCCAGTGTAGAGACTTGTGGTTGCAACATGGTGAGGCCTTTGCCCAGCGGTGCGAAACTTAACGGTTACAAAAAAGTAAAAAAGGCAAAATCCCCTATTACCACACAATAGGATCAGTAACCTTAAAATATTGGGCAACTTTTGTTTTAAAAGACTGGTCGTACCTTTATATCGTGGCGCAAGCAGAACACAATGTTATATTAGATACCGTATTTCCCGAGGGTAGAGCTGAAGCGAATTCCGTTTTGCAGCCTCTGACGTATGACGTAGTACAGGAATGCCTTTGTTTATCTTATTTCAACATTTATGAGTAACATGTTCTTATACTCTACTCTGTTCCCTAAGTTCACATCGCCGGGTAAATTACCCCTTATTATTCATAATTCTTTATTACACACAAATATTTTACAAGTTACATTAAAATAAAATGTATTTGCAAAGGCGAGCTTATTTCTAAAAAGATATTTCTTCCAGCAAACCTAGACATAAAGGAAATATTATTATAAAAGGAAGGTAGGCAGTGCACAATAACTAGTTTAAATCAAATGCCAAGGAATATTAAATACCTATAAAATAAAGACAGTTACTACTAATTAAGTACCGAAATATACTACATACACTTTACATATAAATACATACAATAACTTTTATGAATATAGGTAGGTAATACCTATGTTTGATAACTCACGTGTACAACAATAGGTACCAAGTATTAAGTTCACCACCGAAATTGGCGAACTAATTTGAGTTAAAAATCAATAAAATGGATATGTATACCCTGTCAACAATTACCGCGAAGTTAATTGGAAAACAAATTAACGTTTGCTTATATCGCTTAATGAGCACCCAGGTACACAATGTAAGCCAACTGATATCTGCGCAAAACTTGTCGAAATTATTTAATATTTGAGAAATAAAACTGGAACAACGAAAGCACCTTCCGCAGTCCAATCGAGAAAACAGGCCCTTCCATGCTGATTGCTATTACCGCTGTGAGTTTTTAAATGTCTGAGGTACTTAAGTAACAAAGAGAGAGTTTTTAAAGCACTCGAAACAATTAAATTTCCTTTCTGTTTATAATTATACTTTTTTCCGTCGCGTTCGCGGTCTCTGTGCTTGCCGAGTAGTTTTTGAAAAACTTTAGTTGCATTAACTAGTTCAATCCTGTGTGGATGGTATATAACAATAGGGGCTGGTTGCCGACCTCCCTGCAATGGCCTCCTTAGGTTGCTATTCTTGACTGGGTGGTTTCAACGAAATACTCATATCCCAACATTACTATGAATACCTATGATTACCTGCTGCAGTTATTTAATTACCTACTAGATTTTGATGTCACATATCACGGCAACTAAAGTCGAGTTAAGATAAGACTAATCCAACAAGTGACTTTGTCTATACTTAAAATGTTATTTTCATCTCATTTCACATAATACTATCAACCTTTCCTTTAACCTTTAACCTTTCACGTGATTGCTATTTTAAATTCTAGTAACCAGTCCTCTTACTCATTATTATCTCTGAACGTATCTGTTTTAGACTAGAAGCGGACTGCTCTATCAAGGAGAGGTCATTTTAGCTCCTTGTTTGTTATAAGGTTCCGTAGCAATTTGTGTACCCATTAACCCCTCGAGGCTGACCAATGACCCGTGTTTCAGCTCACGTGGAGCTGAAGGGTCAATGCTTCGTCAACAGCTAAATATGAGCCCACTGTGGCCTATAATGAAGTGCCTTCCGGCAGTGTGAAATGAGTTTGAGCCCTCTGAAGGGTTTATTACAGAGCAACAAAAACCTTTATAAACGTCACGATTACAGTATAGTATAGTGCTACTTTTAAGATATGTTATTTTACTCAAGCAACTCCAAGTACTGAAAACTGAAAACTGCCGAAATGTAAAAGAAATTATGCAACTCTATGGCCCTGAAGCTATAGTAAAGGGGACGCAAAAAATATGCCAATAGGTCCATCTTAAAATCTAGAATGAATATCTTCATCGCTATCGTATTCAGCAAAATGCTCACTTCTTAGAAACATCTCAAAGGTTAATAAAGTTCCAAGTAATTCAGAATTTGAGAACCGTCGTTATACCAACCAATTCCCCAGTTCTAGTAACAACTGCTAACAGATTAAGTACATCGCCGTCATAATTAACCACTCGCGTACATTCTGGTCAAACTAAACTAACACTAACCGTACCGGTCGGTCCTGCCTGCCTGCAAGAGCAACTGCATTGCACGGTTGTACCGACGCTCAACTAATAATTCCCGTAAGTCAAAGTTCCGTTCGAAACACAAACTGCAGTTTCGAGAGCACATGATTAGCGCCGACTCCATTAGTGTGGACTTGTCATAACTTTTGTATCGCGGACATATAACAAGCGACCTGGCGGGGCCAAAATATTCAATTGGCGTATCCTCCGCTGGCCAGGAGCCAGCCTGCCTGCATATTGATGTGCCAACTTTTACCGCCAGCTCAGCCGATAGCCGAACTTCCACCCGAACCTGCCAAACTGCGCCCACACACCGGTCGTATGAGTTTAATGAGGCGTCTTCGAGCGAAGGACGCCCTTCATGCCCCTAACTAATAGCCCTTCAATCGAATACCGGTTGTTTACTGAAAAGATGAAGCGTAAACAAAATACCCGGGAAAAGGCCATTTTATCAACAACAAACTTGTTTATAATACGGGACCTCAGACCGTTTGTTGGGCAAACAACAAATAATGGCGTTATTGGGCGTATCGGAGGAAAGCCGACGATTCTTCAGAAAGTTTTTCAATATGACAAAGATTATTACAGAGTAGCTAGCATAGGCAGGTTTAGGGCCTAGCCAGACAGAAAAGACGAGGTCGCGTCGCGGATGCGGCGCACCTTTAATTTACTTTCATACAAAATGTAAAGGAGCATCGCGACGCTAAACATATAGAAAAGACGGGACAAGGACATGAAACCGCGTCTTTTCTATATTTTTTGCGTCGTCTGCGCGCGACGCGTCCTCATCTTACGTCTTTTCTGTTTACATAAAGGCACATACATTGCTGCTGCCCCACACTGGGACACCCTGTGTCGTCAGAACCAGATACAGCGACGCCACACCTAAACATCCAAGACCTGGGGTTTTTTTTCTCTCCCCACCCGGGATTCGAACCCGGGACCTGTCGCTTGGGGAGCACAGCCTCGACCGCAACACCACCGAGGTCGCCACCCACCACATTATCGCCCATGCTAGGCTGCAGTGCAGGCACCCACGGCCGAGGCGGCTCGCTGTCGCGGCGGTTACGAACTGCCGACGACGTAAAACAAACTATCCGCTTTCATAAATTGAACGAAGATCGACTCTGATTTTGATTGATGAGGCAGTCGAGGCACACTGGTGGCACTGGCACGACCAGGTCCATAGCAAACAACCTGGAACGTATCACGTTTGTCGTACTGTTTAGTTTATGCATTTGTTAAAAAAACGGTCTCATAAGTCTTATGACCCTAATCACCGCCTTAAAAATAAATAGTAACCCTTTTATATATTATGTATTCGATAGCAGGTGTTAAATAACAAGGTTTGAGGAGATCCATTAAATAAAGCGCCCAAGGATTTGGTTCGTAAAAGAAAATGTGGTATAAATAAGCGCTTAAGGTTACCATAAATTTCTCAAGCTCATCAACCTGATAGAAAATATAGTAAGAACAAAGAAACACTTGAGGGTTTGAAGGCGGCTCTTTGATGCGTGCCAGCTATTATAATATCAAAAGAAATCGAGTTTCAATCTCTCACGTATTTTCCTCAAATTATACCGTATTATTTTTCCAAAGTCTTTTTGTTAAAAATCTCATTTGGGATAATGCCTTTGATTGGTTTTCTTTTAACGATGTTGCTAGCGCGGTATAATAAAGAATTAAAACAAAAACCTTATTTTTAGATCAAAGTTTTTTTTTTATATATTTTTAAAACTTTCCTTTTTTATCGTGTAAAATAATAGGCATCTCAAAAGACTGGTGTAATGTTACTCATACTTAAGCCGCTAAACTACACTCGTAAGTATGGGTGAAAAGGCAAACGGGAGTAGATCCATACTTACCATGTCTCCTCAGCAGCACCTTTCAGTGGGCCCATATTCTTATGCTACCATGTCGCTGTATCTTGGTCTCATTCTCGTCCCATTTCACTTATTTGCAATTCCTGTTTCTACATCAAACTATTTTTCTCTTGAATTTCAGGGAAGATTTAATTTGCGACCTGAGTAACAACAGATAGAAACTCATCATCAGAGATATTTCTCTACAATTCGCCACACTTCATCATATCGCGTGTTTAGTTTACGCGACCCGAGGCCCAGAGGGCAAGCAAGGCCACTGCAAATCGTTATTACGAGAATCGAGCCGAGCCGCTTCCACCAAACTTTTATTCCTCGTTAGGAAAGAGCGAAAACCGGAAAGTTTCCCGGCGTTTATGCCACGCGGGTTATTACGCCCGGGAGGCCCGCTCTATAAGTTCCTGTGCATTCGATTACCTACATAGCGCCTGCCGAGATTACTTAAGGGAGCTGAAGTGAAGAGCGAGTGTGGCCGTCGATGTAATTTGCGTTTGTTGAAACAAACTGAACGAATATATTCCTTGCGTTAAATGGTGACTTATACAACGAAGGCCATACGAAATATATATATGAAAGAAAGGAGAAAGAAAGAAAAAGCATTTATTTGACACATTGTGACGAAACAAACATTTGGTTTAAACATTCTCCAAAATGCGGGTAAACTTAAAGAGCTATGAAATAAATTATGAATCATAAATTTAAAATGAACATGGTTTAACTTCACCGTTGCTTTCAGTGAATATCGAATTATTAAATACAGATGGCGGTCGATCGCCTTTAAATTCCAAATGGTTACTCAAAGTAGAACTTTATTCACTATAATCGCAATAAGTTGTTTTATATAGAAAACAAATGAGTATTATTTTATTATGTTATGATGTTACAAAGTCTATTTCTAGTTGAACTGTGTGATCTAAAATATAAAGTGTGTATACGGTGTAGACCAGTAACCAATCAGAGCACTGAGTTTCGAAAGGAAATGAAACGAACCAATCAGAATGACTCGCGGAGTTTTACATTGTGGTTTGGCGAGCATGCCTTGAGTAGGACATTTTGGTGGGAATAGAAAATATAAAAGTGATGGGTCGAGATGAAAGGGCTCTTTTTGGTTGCTGGTCGTCGAGTGGAGTGTGAGTTGGAACTCAAATTATATTTTCAGGGGTGTGTTAATTGTTCTTTTGTGTTATATGTTTTCTGATAGTAGCTTGCCTGAGTTGGGTGGTGTCAATGTTGCCCCTGTTGTAAGCGGGGAAATAAGGACTAGAGTGTGGCGATGCTGCGTGTTGTTTCCTGCTGTAACCTCCGATATCCCAAGAATAGATGGAGATGGACCTGAGCGACCTGGGTCCTGGACTTCCGGCTGCCGAGGCAATCGTGCGCGGGTCATCGACGAGAGAGATTGTTTATGGTTCTGGGCTTGTAATTTTGGGTTTTGTTTTGCGTTCGTGCCGCGGGTTTTTGTTTTGCGGTATTCAAATTCGTCAATTTAATGAGTTTTCGATTGATTCGTCCTCGTGATTTGCTTTGGATGCATTTTGCGCAGACTTTTGGGTTGCCAGGCTTTCGTTTTCTGATCTTATTCTTGTTTGTCTTTTGGCTAAATGATTGAATTGCGTAGTTGAGGTTGTGTAGGTAGGGAGACTAAACACAATTATTTGGGTTTATGTAGCAAAACAAGTATCTGAAATTCGTATGACTACAAATAATTACGTTATTTCCTTCTCACTCTTGAAATAAACTAAATATCTTTTTATTGTGGCTGTTTTGATCTTTCTTTTCTTGACCGTCTATCATGTTGGTTGGCCTACATAACTTTACATTAAATGACAAACATATTCTAATTCCATATAGCATGTAGATTGACGTGGTTACTTGGTCATTCACAAAACACACACATACAAATTTACTCTACAACAAGCTGACATTACTATAAGAACACTACTAGATTCTACACGGCCTAAGGATTATTTGCAGCCATTCTCCCCTTCTGAAACGCCTCCGAATCAGAAGTTCGATCATTATTACTGCATTGGAATTCGAACGAACTTGTGCTTTCCATTTTCCAAAGGCTGTCACTGCTTTGAGTACTATCTGGTTCATACCTTTGTCGTAAGCACATAGTGCCTAGACTTCTTCTTACTCATGGACTAGTGAACTAGTCGCATACCCCGATTAAAAGATGGATTTGTACTATTCGGATTGATTTGACATTATTATTGTTTAATTATTTTTACTTTATTATTTTAGATATTTGCATATACTTAGCAAACGTCAATTTTGCCTCTTCTCTACATTGAACCACTGTGGGAGAAGAAGGGCGTAGAAACTCCCACAGATTGATTTTTGGAACTCTTTTAAAAATAGGTTGTGCTTAACTATTACAAATATGAAAAAAAAATATGATTAATAAGCTGGAATAAATAAATACAAAATTATTAACAGCAAGGCCTATGTTGAGCTAGATTAACCCCATACAGTCCTGTCATTTAAGTAATCTTGAACATTGTAATATCCCTTTTTTGACAAAGTCGCTTTAACATACTTTTTAAATTGCTCAAATGGCAATTTCAAAATCTCCAGAGGTATCTTATTATAGTAGAGAATACACTGACCCTTGAAAGAATTTCTAACCTTCGCGAGTCAAATCGGGGCGCACACAGTCTGTGATTATTTCTTAGGTTAACATTACAGCTATCGCTAAGTTTTGAAAATGTTGTAAGGTTCTTGCGTACATACATTATATTTTCGAAAATAAATTGACTAGCTACTGTTAGTATGTCAATTTCTTTAAAAAGCTCTCTTAAGGAGTCTGTTCGTTTTAAATTATAAATTGCTCGAATAGCTCTTTTCTGTAAAATAAAAATAGTTTGAATATCCGCTGCTTTCCCCCACAACAAGATACCATAGGACATCACACTATGAAAGTAACTAAAATATACCAGCCTAGATGTAGCCACATCCGTGCTTTGTCTGATGTTCCTAACAGCGTAAGCCGCAGAACTTAATTTACCAGCCAATTTATCTACGTGGGGTCCCCACTGCAATTTGCTATCAATGGTTATTCCAAGAAACTTCGTATCATTTACTAATTCTAACGTGCTGTTGTCTAACACTAAACTGGTCTCAACTTGCCTCACATTTGGAAGTGAGAATTTGATGCACTTGGTTTTACCAGCGTTTAACAATAAATTATTAACTGTGAACCAATTCAAGGTTAAAGACAATAAACCATTAACATCATCAAAATCTGCTTTTTGTCTTTCAATTTTGAAGACCATTGAAGTATCATCAGCAAATAACACTATGTCAGTTAATTTCTCCACCATGAAATACAGATCGTTAATATATACCAGGAACAAGAAAGGACCTAATATGGAAACTTGTGGAACGCCAATTTTTACACCCGATCTATCAGATTTAACCCCGTTAACTTCTGCCTTTTGAATTCTTTTGCTTAGGTATGATCTTAGTAGATCCAACGCTTTATTTCGAACTCCGTAATGATCTAATTTAATTAATAGCGTATTATGATCAACACAATCAAACGCCTTCGACAGGTTGCAAAAAACTCCGATAGCATCCTGTGCGGCCTCCCATGCAGAATAAATATGAAATATAAGGGTAATACCTGCATTCGTAGTCTATTTATCCCTAGTGAAACCGTATTGTTTGGCGTGGAGTTGTTTTGTACGGTTGAAGTGTGAGAGCATTTGATTGAGTATAATCTTTTCAAATATTTTACTTAGTGTTGGAAGAACAGATATTGGTCTGAAATTTGAAGGATCACCCTTATCTCCCGATTTGAACAGAGGTATTAGTTTACTGTGTTTCATGAGGTCTGGGAAAGCCCCATCGTCAACACATTTATTCAATATATAAGCTAAATGCGGGGCGGGGCTATAACTAGAATTACTGAACCAATGACTTTGACTGATATACCCCACAGGTCTTCCGTATTTTTTAAGTTAAGTAATTTAAACGTTTTGACAATGTCCTGGGGATATACATGATGAAATTTTAAATATACCTTAATAATAAAGTCTCTGCTTCATATGGAGATGAATTTAGACGATCTGTTATGAGTAGGGGTACATTGGTGAAGAATGTTTCAAAAGCTCGAGCAACATCAGCGCTCGATTTAACAACATCGTCACCTATCTTTAGGCAGAAATCATTGTCCCTTGGGATAACTTTGCCAGTTTCACGGTTTATTATTTGCCAAACTGTTTTCATTCTATTATTTGAATTTTGAATTTTTCTATTAATGTGTAAAGTTTTTGCAGTCCTACAAACCAACTTGAAAGTTTTGGAATATTTTTTAACATAGTCTTGAAATTTTCGATCAAAGTTATAGGTTTTTTGATCATAAACGTCATACAAGATAACTCTACTTTTACGAATTCCAAACGTTGCCCAGTCATTAAATTTCGATTTACCGTTGTAGTCACTGACTTTCTTTAATTTAAAAACTTTATTGAATTCTGTCTGAATAATGTTGAAGATGTCTGAGTAGATTTTGTTTGGGTTCTGTTCATTAAAATCCGGTACTGGCAAATATATATCTAAGTTTTTCGTATATGTCTCTAGTCTATGGAATGGAATAGGCCTATAAAATGATGGACCAGTCTTATCCTTAATAGCAATTGGGAATGAAACTGTTTGACCACTGTGATCGGAAGGTAAGTAGTTAATTACAATTTTACTTGTGAATGCACAGTCACAAAAAACGGTATCTAAGCAAGTTTGGCTGGTAAGTGTAAATCTAGTTGGCTCTAAATTTCAATTTCTTTCATTGTTGTTCCTACAAGCAAATCTACATTAAGATCGCCACAAATAATTAACTTTTTTCTGTTATTACATAGTTTAGAGAGGGCTTCCTCCATAATTTTCTCAAATATTTCGAAATTGCCATGGCCTTTTTCATCCCTCGGTGGCCTGTAGATACAAACAATAATATGGCTATCCAACTCAACACAGGATACCTCTATTTGTCTTTCAACAGTAAGTGCAAGAATATATTTGCGTTGTTTCACCTTAATATTATTTTTCACTAAGATTAAAGAACCACCTCTATCAGCAGTCTTTCTATTGTAACAACTGTCAATTTTGTACATTGTACATTGTAGTACAGACCCTGGTCGCATCATTCAGGGACGCTCATCGCCCCTGTTTAGAGTGAAGTTTACTTCGCTGTAGAATGCCTGTGGATGGCCTGAAATCCGTTAGAATCAAACCTACACACACGTTACATTATCAATCTAGTGACCTAAGTGAATACGCTGAATTTACATGTCTTAAAACTAATTTATATATAAAATATCTGGATGAACATCCACATGGTTACGGAATAAAACTTAAGAGACGTGTCTCTAAGGATAACCTCGATACCGAGTATTTGCAAATAAAAATATCCCGTAACCGATCAACAAACATGTTGGATTGATGGATGAGAGAAATCACAATATCAAATAATATAAAAATATATCCTTAATAGTCTTTATGTAGTTGATTGGCAGGGAAACTAACTCGAGAGGGATTTGAGTAGATTCAGACGGTCTCTAGGTGCTGGTGTATTCAGTTGGCTAATTCCAGGTCTTCAGCAGTCTTAAATATTGCAGTCACGTAGATTGTATATGGGAATGTGTGGGAGGAGGATGGCCCCAAAACAGGTGAAAGATAACGCCAAAAGCGTACTAATTAACACATAGTTAAGCCTATGTTTTCTTGTAAATTGTGTTTACAATTTTGAGTGGTTGTAAGCATTTTTTTTTATAAAATTTAAGCTTATTTTGCTTAGCTAAATCTAACTTCATCTGTCTTGGGTCCGTAGAACTCGGTTGACCTCCACTGGTGTTGGGCGGGGTTGTGGGGCCCTTCCCTAGGGCCCGTGTCCCTTCTGGCCCTGAGCTCTAGTACAAACCCTCCTTTATAAACACATGTGATCGAAATGTCTTTTAAATGGTTTTTTACTTGGAATTTATTCTAATAAGCAGGGACTCGATGCTAATCAATATTTTTATGTCACTTATATTCATCACTGACTGAGGATCCTCTTGACGAAGCCACTCTAAAAAGAACTTTAGGTTATTACTATCACAACGTCTACAGTCCTACCCATAGACGATCACCCACTACTTTGGCCAAATCATCTAGTTATATCTTTTAGGGGAACTCGTAGGGTACATTCATTGTATTTCTAATGCCAGGGGGGGGGGGGTTGTTACAACACGTCAGAGAACTGTATAAATTGATACAATAATGAAATTAATTATGTGTCAAAAAGGTTTGGTTTCAGCATATGTTGTATGGTGTGGTGGCAGCACACAACGCTGGTTTTCAAGCCAAACCCTTTTTAAACTAAACTAAAGTAAATCAAATTACATTACTTAAACAATATGCATTTTGATTATTTATAAAATATTTTTTTACTTTTACAATTAACCACAACACAAATTGTACCCACCTTTGTAACATTCTAAGTACATTTAGGTATCGCTATTAATATTTATGACACTTCTAACGATACTTTATTTCTTTGTAGTTATGTAAAAAGCACCAGACTCCCCTTGGACGGCACCTACAAACTTAGGAAGGAAGGATACCAATATTTAAAAATTATGAATACATATTTCTAATATATTTCTATAGATACCAGAGTATGAGGTAGATATTTAGGGTTCATTTAGCCTTGTAATAATTGAGTTCAAAAAATTACTTTCCGTACTTTCTTCTTGAAGGTAGCGTTACTCAAGGCGTCACACCTTTGCACACACGGGGTGACAGAGTTACCCTCAAGTTTAATCAGTTATCCAACACCCACCTAAAGAGAGTCATTCATAAATCAATTGTGAAAAATTTGCAATGATATGCCAATCGGAAAATGTGTTGTGCCTACTAAGCAATTTGTTGCTCTCATTATTCCACAAATTACTTGGTGGCCATGGTTCAGCACAATATCTCGTAACCACAAGAGATAAAGAGAAAATCCCCACCTACCCAGCAACTTAATTGCTGCAAATGCCTGCCAGTAATTACTATTTACATACTCTCATGGAAACTGCCTACATTGTGGATTCCGCCACAGCTAGTGTGGTCATTATTAGGACTCGTCCTAGCGAAAATCTGAATTTACACAATCTCGCTTTATTTGTGTGCCTGTTAAATGAACCAGAACCAGCAAATCTACATGGGGCAATTGTAGTACATTTTAGACATATTTCCCATCATTCTGAACTGAATTTGTCTTTGCTCCTAATACCGAATTTATTCTCTTACTTACATCGTTTAATATATATACGCAATTCTATAAAAAAATGTCTCTCGTTTTCAAAATTTCTCATTGACAACGTCGTTTCATTACATTTTATGATTTTTAGATTATATTAATTAAAAATCATATCTTCGAAATTGCGACCATTTTCTTTTGTTAATAAACTTTAGCTTGAGGCCTATGCCAGTAGTTAATTACGAAATCATTCCTATTATATCGTAATACACCATGTTTGCGGTCAACCGTTAGCTCATTCTGAACACGCACTTACTCGTAATGAGGCGCTAGGTTATGAATATTCATGCCAGCTAGTCATATTGCCAGATGAAGCTCTACGGGCTTATCCACGCGGTAAATATTAATCTCTGCGACTGATTAACGGGCCTAGTCGTCAACGAGCCTGTTAAAATGTAAACTCACTAATTATAACCAGTTAATTTAGGTGATTTGTGACTCTGCTTACCATGCGAGAGGTTCGATCCTACTGGGGATAAAGAAACAAAAATCCCCAGGTCTTAGATGTTTATGAGTGTGACGTCGCTATTTCTGGGTACCACGACACAGGGTATCCTAGTGTGGGGCCAGAGGGATTTTATGTGCCTGTAAATGTTAATGTTTATGTTTTATGTTTATTAAGTTTAATATAATTTTGGACATAGTTCCTAAAATATTTACAAAAACTGTATAAGGACCTTTATCGGAGTGTTTGTAGAAACTTAATTAGGGCATTGAAGCGTACGGAGTAATGTAGACAGACAAGATAAGAGCCGGGCCAAATCAGTAGAAATTGCTGAAATTGCAGTTGATACTAAGTTCAGGCCTGTGGAGCGAAATAGGGCAAAGAAACGTTGGATAAAGTTAGAAAGTACGTAAACAAGGGTCCTTTTCATTGCTTTTATTTGAAAAGTTTGACGACCGCGGTTTCATGCCACCCACTTTGAAACATCGAGAACTTGATACCTTTGAAATTGGTTTAGCGCTGAAAGTGTTTTAAACTGCGCATGGCTGACTGCTTCTGAGGAAATTCCTATCGAACACTGTTGGTGCTAAAAGGATCTTTTGGCACTTGGATAACACATTGATGGCTCTTACGAATAATGACACAATTCCATTTTCCATTGCAGGCACGTGCTAAAAGATCTTTCTTTGTAGCACTGTACTTGTACTATTGTAGTCTACTGTAAGTATGTTGTTTTTTTCGCATACGTTTGTTTGGCCTATTAAACTAATTCATCCATCAACCATTGAGTATGTTGTGTCTTGTTTTACGATTTTATAGATTACCTTGAGCAAGCCCGGACGCGAATACAAAATTAATAATTTCACGCTGCCTGAGTATTTAGTTGTCTATTCAATGTTTTATGCAACTCACCATATTTCCATATTCATGGCTGAAATTAAATTAAACAGTTGAAACAATTACGGCCTAATTGTGACAAACTGTTAACCGAGAGCTAACGAGTGAACTCGATATTTCTGACAGTGGCCGGAATAACTCTATAACTGTGATATAATAAGCGAGTGGAGGTAGAGTTTTATTCTGGCCATCGAGTCCCGTTATTTGGGGATTATTAAGTCTGAGTATGGCAACAAAATGTCACCTAAAACCACTACAAAAAATACAAATAATTACTGTTGTTTGCTCTACTATTACGACAACAGTACTTGCTTAGACTTACTACAAATTAACTTATACTACTGAAAATCTCAGTATGTAACTTATTATATCCTGAGATGAAAGAAAATCATTCTAAGTGAATAATTAGTTCAACCAAAGTTCTATTAAAATCTTAGAATGTCATAATAATAAGTAATGTTTGATTTTTATTTTCACCTAGCTCTACTTTTATTTAATTTTTTGTTTTGTTTCTTATATACGTATACTACTTTCCTTTAAGCCTTTACGTAACAGAGAGTGCAGAAGGTTGGGTAGATTGATAGATAACGACCCGAATGGCCGAGTCGGCAGTGACCCTGCCTACGAACCCAAGGGTCCCGGGTTCGAGTCCCGGTGGGGGCAAATATTTGTTTGATGAGAACGGATGTTTGTACCCTAGTCATGGTTGTTTATCTATATAAGTATAATATTTATCTATATAAGTATGTGTATCGTTGTCTAGTATCCAAGATACAGGGAATCCTAGTTTGGGGCTAGATCAATGTGTGTAAATAGTGTCCAAGGTATTATTGAGGGATTGAAATTGCATTATAAAAATACGTGTACAAAGATTAATGCTGTTGTAGACCAATTAGATTACACTGACACAATGAAACAAAAACTAAGATTGCAGAACATAGTTAAATCAACCAAACCAAACACTCGAACAAATCAACCCAACAAAGAGACACGGAAACTGGGCACTATACCATATTACTTTGAAAGTTCTCATGAAAATAGTACAAACAAATATCCAAAACATAACAAAAACCAAACCGATGATGAAACAAATAAGGGGACGATTCCCTATTATTTTAAAGTATCTTGTAATGCAGATCTTCATGAAACTGAACCCCAAAAATATACAAGTAGAAGTAGTACTACTAAAAATGAGTTTTTTCGTTCCTCCTAATGATTTAAAGTTTAGAGTATTACATCAAAACATACAAAGCATCAATTCCAAATTGGAGTTACTTGAATAAGCAATACAGGACTTGAGTGACAACAAGGAAGAACCAGACATCATATGTCTTTCTGAAACGTTAGTCAGGTAATGAAAACATGATAAATTTAAATAGCTATAAAATGGCAACGGCCTTTTCAAGAACCAAAAGAAGGGGAGGCAGTTGTATTTTGGCTAAAAAAGAAAATGACACCAAAGAACTTCCTTACATCAAAGATATGGCTGTACCAAACCTATTTGAAAGTTGTGGAATAGAGGTTCCAAAACACAAACTAGTGATTATTTGTATCTATTCTTTTAGGACACAAAAAAATAAAATAGAACAATTCTTTAATAAACTTGAGACCTTATTATTCACATTATCAAAAAAGCTAATTTCTAATATAATTATCACAGGAGATTTAAATATCAATATTCTGAAAAATAACATAAACACCACAAAACTAATTGACATAATGAATACGCATAATCTTAAGGTACTGATTAAGACACCAACAAGGGAAAAAGCCTGTCTTGATCATATTTACAGCAATATTAAGGATGCACAAGGAACGACACTACCTCTCGAATTATCAGATCACGACACTGCGCAAATGGTGAGCTTTCCAATAAAATCAAAAGACTACGCGATTAAGTCATGGCACATTGTGAAAAGAGACTACAGTGATGACAACATAAGAAAGTTTTGTAGCGCTCTACAAAACATTACCTTCAGTGAAGTATATGAGCAAACAGATGCAAATACTGCATTTGATAAATTCCACGAAATTTTCACTTTGTTCTATGAACTATGCTTCCCGAAAATAGAACGCAAGATAAATGCAATATCAAAAAGAGCATGGGTAACAAAGGGGTTAAATATATGTTGCAAAACGAAAAGATCTCTGCGCTATAATTTTTATGTTAACAAAACAGAAGCAAATAAACTGCAATATAGAAACTACACGAAACTACTAAAAAAATGCATCTCACAATCGCAAAGGAACCAAAATAGTAAAATGGTTTTGGAGAGTAAAAACATTTGCAGAGCTTCTTGGAAAATAATAAAAGAAGTTGGCCAAAATAAAACAGAATATAAAAACATAAATTCTATCAAAGACGACAATGATCATTTATTAATAAATCCTCTTGACATAGCCAATACATTTAATGATTATTTAATAAATTTGACAAACAAAAATAATTCTGAACTAAATAAAATTTATTTACATAAACGCAATTGTACAGGAACTAGTTTTCTAGAACTTTTTTCATCACTCCCGTAAGGGAACAAGACATAAAGAAAATTATAATGGGTCTAAAAAATACTGAAGCAACAGGGTACGATGACATAAAAACAGATGTTATCAAGACATGTAGCAATTCACTATGTGCAATTTTATGCCATTTAATAAATATCTCGTTTGAGGAAGGACGATTTTCTGAAAAACTAAAACTTTCGATTGTGAAACCGCTGTATAAGAAAGGGAATGCAGAAGAAGCCAGCAACTATCAACCAGTTACACTGATACCAATATTCTCGAAAATATTTGAAAAAGCTATGCAATTTAGGCTTAATGACTACTTTGAGAAGCATAAAATAATTACAAAGGAACAATACGGTTTCCAAAAGGATAAATCTACAATTCTAGCAGCATTCAATCTAGTATCTAGTGTGGCGAAGGGCTTCGATCTTAAATACAATACATCTGTTTTATTTTTCGACATGACGAAAGCTTTTGATTTTGTCTCGCATGATATTTTGTTAGATAAACTAGAACAATATGGCGTAAGGGGACCACCCCTACAATGGCTACAGAACTATATTCGTAATAGGAAACAAAGTGTGCACATAAATAGATTAAATAGCAATAACAAAGAAATTAAATATGAGTCTGAATATAAATATAATAATTTTGGTGTACCTCAAGGAAGTGTTTTAGGCCCACTTATGTTCTTAATATATATAAATGACATACCAAAAGTGACATTACACCAATCCATCTTATTCGCGAACGACATTTCGATTATAGTAAGCAATAATAATAATGACATTCTATTTAACAAATCAAATTATAATAATGGTAATAAGGATAATAAATTAATTGATAAACACAGAAATGACATACATAAAACAATAGGGTTAGTAGACGATTGGTTAAATAATAATAATCTAAAAATTAATGTGACTAAGACAAAGTTAATGAATTTCAACAATGTCAGTGATATCACTATAAACTATAAAAGCCAAATAATAAAATGTGAAATAGTGTGACATTTCTCGGTATTGTAATTGACAAAGACCTTAACTGGAAACTGCAAATTGACAAGGTTTGCAATAAAATAAATAGATTTGTATTTGCACTCTCAAAGCTGAGAAAAACTACCACCCTCCAAACAACACTTGCTGCCTACCACGGATACGTGGAATCCGTGTTAAGGTACGGCATCATCTTATGGGGAAATAGTACAGATGTCAACAGAGCGTTTGTTATACAAAAAAAATGCGTCAGGGCAATCTTAGGAGTAAAACCCCAAGAATCATGTAAAACGCTGTTCAAAAAACTAAACGTTTTAACTTTACCGTGTCTCTATATATTTGAAGTAGCAAAATTTGTGAAACAGAACATGAATATGTTCACGACTGCTAAAGAACAGTTTCCAAGGAATACTAGAAATCCGGATAGGTTAGTACTGGAACATAAGCCACGAACAACGCTTTACCAAAAGAATTGTTAAGCAATGAGCGTAAAAATATACAACAAATTGCCCACCGACATAAAAAGTCTCCCTTTCATAATTTTTAAAAGAAAGTTATTTCTATGGCTTCAACAGCATAATTTTTATGCACTTTCAGAGTTCTAATTTATAAGTCTTAATATTAAATTGTTTATGTATGCTTGATAGGTCCTATACACAAATCGAAATATACTACTATTTGCATGCTGTATAAATATAGCTGAATAAGGAACTTCTAATATTATTAACATCTGATATGTCTACCTAATTTCATAAGCAAATAAACGAATCTTGAATCTTGAATCTATTATTATTATTATTATTATTATTATTATATACTACAAAGGTGATAACATGTTTGTTTCCTTTATGTCGTTTTTCCGCTAAACTACGTATCTCTTTCACTTTCGGCATTTCACTCGCGTGATGTATAAACTGGGGAAATATTTCAAGGCAAACTCGGTTGATATATTTTTTGACGCCAAATCCTCAAAATCGCTTACGCAGCGAACCTATATATCAAATAAAGATCCGTCTTGCCTGCACCTGAAGATATTTAAACGTGACTTAATAAAACACTGTTACAAAAAAAACTGGCTCAGTGAACATGTTTGTGAAAAACATCAGGTGCAAATAAATTTGAATAAAGATAAGCAACGTTTTCCCAAAATAGCCCAGTTATTAATGTAGCCGATCAATAATATCAAGAGATAAGATTGTTCCGTCATTATTGAGCAGTAATTAATCTTTGTCTGACTCAAGACAACATTGTCTTCATTTACAGATCAGTTTTGGAGCGATACCATTATTCTCTGAGCATCTACTGCCTTCTAACTCATTTCATCTAATCGACTAAAATACTCTTCCCGTTGTTGAATTTAAAAAAATGTTTGTTCTTTTTTAGAGGAAGTCCAGCGCAACTTGAAATTAGACTTAATTAAAAAGACAAAAGGGACTTCTTTGTGTCATTTAAAAACTTTTTCATTAGAATTAGCTCTCCAGCCATAAATAAACTTGGAGTTCAAAGTGGATTGGTTCATCTGACGACAAATTACATGTTAACATTTTAAATTCATTCTCAAATTGCTCGCCAATCACACTTTCACAACGAGCAGATTCTAATACCTCTACCGTCCACAACTATTCTTGAATAATTGGAAGTACGCAAAACCCAGTGCTGAGCCGACCACAGACTGAATTATCTAGCTCGACCATTCCTAGAGGTAAGCCTGGTAAATGTTTGGGCGGCGTAATAAAATCACTGCCGAGCCAGGATCCGAAGTGAGTGCCAACGTATCAGGAGTAAGTATTGAGCTGCAGTATAAATATCTTTTGTCTGTGAGGGGTAGTGGCGTGAACTGACGCCATCCATCTCTGTTAATGCCGGTCGGAGCTGCTCGCTGCTCCATAGAGCTCGGGTGTGAACTCCGACTGCGCTCATGATACATGGCTGGATCGCCTGCATCGAAAATATTATCTCGACAGAATCTCGCGCGAACTCACTCAACTAATGCACTCTCAAGTACCAGCGGAGCTGCACGTTGCAACTTGGGGGTGATCACTATTTTGACGTTTTTAATAGAGTTCGTGAGTCAAAATAAAATGTTTAGTAATTTCTACGTGAGGGTCATGTGCCAGCGCGCTTACTTACTCCATGCACAAATGATCGACCTTACCCCCAACAGGAAAACATTTTCTATTCGACTCTTACATCTTAAAATAAATTAATTGAGAGAACACCAAAACATAAACGCTCGCTACTCAATTATGAAATCTTTTTGCAACGACCCTTACAGAACTCCCTGCAAAGTTACAAAAAACAATTCCGTTCTACTTATGAAATTCTCTCCAGTTTTTATTCACCCTCTTTCAAAATTTCTTGGCATGGTCTATCGTGATGTAAATTAAAAAGTTCCTCTAAAAACTTCACCGGGCGTTTAGGTTTATGATGTCGTAAAAACCTGTTGTCTCTTGTTTAAATTTTGATGAAAAATTAACCCCCTACTTTCCTTCCGCTGCCCTGCGAAGTGCGACGAGCTGCAAAATAGGTATGGGATTTTACACCACTGGAGCTTGGACAAATATTTGAGCCTATCAGATGAATATAACAGTATCAACAGAATTTCAATTGGTGTCCCCCGCGGTGTTAGGGAAACTCGACAAGCGAGCGTGGGATTTTGGACATTCCTTGTCATTTTTAGGGTACCGTAGGCCTCTGCTGTCCGTCTGTCTGTCCGTCCATCAGCGGGCTGTATCTCACGAACCGTAATAGGTAGAGAGGTGACATTTTCACAGAATATTTATTTCTCTTATCGCTGCAGTAACAACTAATGAACTAAATGAGATTTTATAAATTAAACGGGGTTCCCGTACAAAACGTTCAAACACCACACGCGATATTACAAGTAAATTCATGATTCAATTAAGATTGTAGATTTCGCGGCTTGTAGTGGCGCAATGGGTTTGTTATCGGCGTAATCTTTAACTTCTGGGTTCGAATCCCCGTTCGGACATAATATTTTTTTCATTATATTGTTTTATTATTTTTGTGCCTAAGTTTTGTTGTATGATGGTATGGAACCCTTCGTGTGCAAGTCCGACCTGCATTTGACCGATTCTTTTATGTAAATTCGAATGTGAGCTATACTTGTACCACCATAAACCTAAACTTAAACATTTACATACAGGCACATACATTGCTTCTCGCCCCACACTAGGATACCCTGTGGCGTGAGAATCAGAAACAGCGACGTCACATACATATAAATATCCAAGACCTGGGTTTTTTTTTTCTTTACCCCAGCCGGGATTGAACCCGGGACCTCTCGCATGGTTGGCACAGCCACAACCGCTGCCCCACAGAGGTCGTCATATCATATAGTTATGATAGAAAATATAAGTACCTATGTTTATGCAAACATACTATGCTGGTCGATGTTCCTACAGAGAAGTTTCATTTACCTAAATAGCAGACGGCGTTAGGGTAAATCGATGAAATTTTAAACACTCTGCAACCCTTTTCGAATAACCTTTCCATGTTCTCTGAATTGCGTTTTCCTAATGCATGAACAAGCCGTAGCTCCCTACTTCTGAACTGACCTGAAACTTCATAGGTATACTTGAATTTCGTAACATTAAACGTGCCAGAATAACGCTAAATCTAACGAAGATTTTGTGTTTTTCTTTTTCGCGCATCTTTAAACTGTTTAATTTACGCCAAATTTAAGATTTGCAGTATTGCTATGACTGTCAAAGTTTTTTCATTGGATAATAATGAATGTAGGATCCATTTTGCATTCTAATATGGCGACTGCGCCAAATTTACATCAAATTTATAATCGTCAAGGCAAGAAATGTATTTCTTAATTCGGCTAAATGAAAAGTAAGGGCTGGTAAGAATATTCAAAACTTATTAGTTCATGACCTTCCACACGGTATACACATCAGGAAATCCCTCACTCTGATTAGTAAATAAATCAAGATGAGCCGCCAAAGACGGCTTATCGGGTTCAAAGTGTTGCACAAAAGAATTGATTTCAAAATGGTGGAAACGTAAGCGCCATTAACAATATTTATTTATAGACAGTTGTTCACAATTCAACACAATCTATACATTATATTATTATGTCCACAGCAGCTGCGGTTGAGAGATAGCCCTCCCATCACGGACAGACCCAGACCTCTGCTACATTTGAAAGAATGCACAGAAATCACTGTCTTACGTGATATTACAGCGGCTTTTGCTGTTTATTATAGCTTACAATCTTTTTCTAGATATTTATATTATTTTTGCATTAAATAAATTTCGGTAACGGTAGATTTAGGTTGGTAGAATGTTAACTGTTATGTTAATTGTATGTACAACACGGCCTACTTTGCTTTTCTGTTTCTTTTTTTTTTCACAAATAGGTCTTGTATTACAATCGTGTGCGTGGCTCTTGTGCTGCGCTGGAAAATCAGAGCTCCATACCTCTTTGTCATTAATGTAATCATCTAACCTATAATATGCTTTATAACATAATGTTTTTTAATAATGCCTTTAAAATTATTTTCTGTCAAATTCAATATCTCTTCCAAAAAAATAATAGAAAGTAATAAAAAAATAATAAAAACATACTAGAAAGGTTGGCCAATTTTATTCCAGCTTTTCATATTATTTGTGCCTGTGCATTTCAACATTTTTAGTGAAGCTATTTATGTTCTTATGTTATGTGCATGATGTTTTCATAAATATACTGACACGGTACAGTCATACACAATGCTTATTTCTTTGAACACTTCCCTCAGGGAGTCACGGCAATGGAGGTTATAAAACGCTCTAATAGCCCATTTTTGTAGAACAAAAATTGAGTCAATATCAGCAGCTCGGCCCCGTAGCTACTCTCTACTACTCTACATGCGAGAACAAATTAATGGTTATTAGTTATTATATAAGTTTATTTATAGAGTGTGTAAAACTGTCTGTTCTCCTAATAAAATAAAATTAAAAAAAATATATAGCAAAATTCCATAGGACATAATGCAGTGGAAATAAGTCCGTCAGCTGTCTGATTTGTCTGTCCACAGCATACGCAGCTGAACTTAGTCTTCCCGATAAAGATGTAATGTGAAGGCTCCATTGTAGTTTCGAGTCAAGTGTTATCCCCAGGTAAAATTTATTATCAGTAAACTCTAACTTAACATTATTTCATATTATTTCATATTTATGACGACCCGAATGGCCGAGTCGGCAGTGCCCCTGCCTACGAAGCCGGGGGTCCCGGGTTCGAGTCCCGGTGGGGACAAATATTTGTTTGATAAGAACGGATGTTTGAACCCTAGTCATGGTTGTTTGTATATCTAAATATAATATTTATCTATATAAGTATGTGTATCGTTGTCTAGTACCCAAGATACAGGGAATACTAGTTTGGGGCTAGATCAATGTGTGTAAATAGTGTCCAAGGTATTATTATTATTATATAACATATTTGTTTAAGGAAATACCAATAGGCTAACTGAATTTTATACATTAAGTTTTTACGCATTAAACAATAGAATATTATCAGTAAATCAATTACGAAGTTGTCCAAGAGCGTTATTTACTTTGTCATAGCTCTGTACATGTAGATCTACTTTAAATATAAGAGATGTATCATCAGCAAATAACACAATCTTTGACAATTTCTAAGCCATGCACGGCAAATCATTGATATAGACCAAAAATAAGAAACGGCCTAACATGGAACCTTGAGGCACGCCAATTTTCACAAGGGATCCTAATAATAAATATCTAAGCTACATATGGTACTAATATATCTACAATTGAACTGCACACTTTGACTGACATCCCCCATAAGTCTTCAGTGCTCTTAACTTTAATATCTTTAAACGTTTTAATAATATACTGGGGACTGACTAAATTGATGACTAAATTTAAATCCAGTACCGCAGGCTTCCACGTTTTCCTTAATCAATGTAGCTGAAAGGGATGGTGAAGAATTTAGTGGTTCAGTAGTTTCAAGGGTATATTAGTAAAAAGGTTCTGAATTTAATTATTATTAAATTAAGAAGTAGCTCAGGTATTCCGCGATCTTTCTTACTCGCGTGGCTTTGTACTACCAGTTTTGCTATTTATAACTTTCCATACAGTTTTTATTTTACCGTCAGCATATTTAATTTTACTACTTATGAAATTTGGTTTGAATAAAGTTCAGTTCAGAGATTTTTATTCATAATAGCACAAAAATGGAGACTTAATGGAAGTCATAACATAATCAAGCAAGCATAATAAAACATAAAGTAGGTGCCAATTATTACACAATATATAGGGTGCAATGAACTGGTTTAATTCCAGATGTGGGTGTCTTGTAAAAAATCATAAATTTTGTAGTAGGCCTTTGTGCACAAAGTGTACTTTATACATTTTTTTAATCGAGCTTCAGTTAAGTGTTGCATTTCTTGCGGAATTTTATTGTAGAAACGTATACAGTGTCCCAAGAACTACTAACTTTTGTGAGTCTGAACATTGGCAAAGAAAGTTTATCTTTATTTCTATGTAGTTCGCACATCATGGCGGCTATCAATGGTTTTAAAGCTACTGATATTTTTCCTTACATACATTATCTTTTTATAGCTATATCGACTTGCAAATGTTAGGATGTTGGATTCTTTGAAGAAATCTCTCAGAGAATCTCAATTACCTAGCTTATAAATAAATCGGATCGCTCTCTTCTGCAAAATGAAGATGGTCTCAATATCAGCAGCCCGTCCCTATAGTAGTATGCCGTAGAATATAATACTATGGAAATAACAAAAATATAAAAGCCTAGCCGTTGCAATGTCAGTCAATTCTCTGATTTTTTTAACTGCTTATGCTGCGGAGCTAAGTCTATGTGCTAATTTTACAATATGAGGACCCCACTGTAGTTTGGCATTAATAGTGATTCCGATAAATACAGTTTCATCTACTAGTTTTAGTTTGTTTTTCCCTTCTAAATACGATCTCCTAAGCTTGGAGCTATCGCCTTTTATGCCGTAGTGATTTAGCTTTACAAGCAATGTGTCGTGGTTTAAAAGCAAATGCCTTTGACAGGTCCCTACGAACTTCCCACGCATTAAAAATATGTTTGACTAACATGACGCCAGCACCTGTTGTCGACGCCCTTTTGTAAATCTAAACTGCTGTCTATGGAGAATTTGATGCGCATTGAAGTGCGCCAGCAACTGACCCAATATAATCTTCTCAAATATTTTACTGAATGCGTAGAACCGAGATTGGTCCGAGGACGAGTTTAAAGAAGCCGTAGTAACAATTAGATCATTGTTAAAAAACTTTTCAAATGCGGCCGCGATGTCTTCGTTAGAAGTAAAATGTATTCGTGGCTTTATTTAACCCTTTGTCAAGCCGATAATGCAGATAAGAGAACCAAACAATTTAGCCCCCAATGACAGTGACTGTGTCGACATTACATTCGCTTTTTCAGGTCTAATTAAATTGGGTGCTGTAAAACTATGCAAGGATAAACCGGGTCAATCTATATCTTCAATATTTCTGACGCCTAAAAGTGACGGAACCAAAAGGTTCACAATTAACCTAAAATCACTTAACAAATACGTTAATGCTCTGGGGAGCATTAACGTATTTGTTTTAAAATGGGTTTTAAAATGGAAGATTTTCGTATGGCGACTAAACTGATGACAAAACATTGTTCTTTGGCGTGCGTTGACCTCAAAGACGCGTATTCCTTATTACCAATTTTCACGCGGAGTAGAAAGATTTTAAAATTCAGTTTGACGAGAATTTGTACGAATTTCATTGTTTACCTTTGGCCTGGCACTAGCACCATACATCTTTACTAAAGTCATGAAGCCGGTGGTAACTGCTTTGAGGGAACGCGGTCACCTTATTACTATTTTCCTCGATGACCTACTTTGTATGGTACTTTGTACCTACCTACTCTTATGAGGATTGTCGGGCATGTGTTACGGAAACAATAAGTTTGCTAGAAGGCGTATGGTTATTAATTTAATGAAAAGTAAATTAGTAAGTAAAAGTAAAATAGTTCTGAGAAATGTGCAAACGTTTCTTGGGTTCGAATTTGATTACATCAAGATTCAAATTACCTCAGGAGAATCTTCAGAAAATATACGCCAGCATTTCGAAAATTTATAAGAAGACGTCATTGACTATTCGCGAACTTGCCAGCTTTCTCGGGTTACGCTTCGGGTTTCGCTTGTACAGCCGCAGCGTATGTTTGGGTGTACACCAAGCGATTAGAACGCGAAAAGTTTATTACACTAAAACTTGCAGGTGAAGATTATGATAGGACAATATCCTAGAGTCCGGACTTAAAGCCGGATCCAATCTAATCCGTGCAGGGCTATGTTTGGAAATATTTTCTGACTCGTCCCTAAAAAACTGGGGCATATCCTATAACGGGAAGCGTAGTAACGTAACCCGAGAAAGCTGCCAGCTTTCTCGGGTTACGATTCGAGTTCCGCTTGTACAGCTGCAGCGTATGGTTGGGTGTACACCAAGCGATTAGAACGCGAAAAGTTTATTGCACTAAAACTTGCGGGTGAAGATTATGATAGGACAATAACCTAGAGACCGGACTTAAAGCCGGATCCAATCCAATCCGTGCAGGGCTATGTTTGGAAATATTTTTTGACGCGTCCCTAATAGACTGGGGCATATCCTACAATGGGGAGCGTAGTAACGTAACCCGAGAAAGCTGCCAGATTTTTCGGGTTACGCTTCGAGTTTCGCTCGTACAGCCGCAGCGTATGGTTGGGTGTACACCAAGCGATTAGAACGCGAAAAGTTTATTTCACTAAAACTTGCGGGTGAAGATTATGATAGGACAATAACCTAGAGTCCGGACTTAAAGCCGGATCCAATCCGTGCAGGGCTATGTTTGGAAATATTTTCTGACTCGTCCCTAACAGACTGGGGCATATCCTACAATGGGGAGCGTAGTAACGGTTTTTGGAATGTAGAAGAGTTAAAAAAACACATCAAATTCCTCGAGTTAAAAGCTGTCTTCATAGGGCTGAAATGTTTTGCCGACAAGCTAAGAAATGTTGAGAATTTTCTACGGATCGACAACACAACCGCTATAGCGTATATCAATACGGCGGGGTACAGTACAATCACCTTAATAATATAGCTTGTGATATTTGGCTCTGGTGTGATGTGAAGAACGCGGTTTACATATTTTTGCGTTTTACATAAAATCTAAAGACAACGTCTACGTTGAGGGGTCACGGCTTATAAACATTAGCACTGAATGTTCCCTCTCTGATAACGCATTCGCAAGAGTTTGTAATATTTGAAATTCCGGAGATCCACTTGTTCGCAACTAGGTAAGTATGTATAATATTGATGAGTTCACGATCTATTGGAATGAAGATATAAGCCACATTTTTCTCTAATTTTTAAAATTAGAGAAAAATGTTGCATATATCTTCTTATGTCTTATCTTGTGGCATATATAGTCCCATAGAAAGATCAAGTTACAAACCTTAGTTAATGATCAAGCAACGGGCATAATTATTGTGCCATATTAGTCAATGCAAACGTGGTTTCTTGTCTTTACCAAACTCTCTAGGAGCCTTCTCTCCTCTCGTTTCAGAAGGCGGCACCTCTAATAGAGAAAGCTTACCATGGCGTCACCCCTATTATCAAGGAAGCCTTTGCGAAGTAATTACTAGAGCCGAATACCACAGACATATTGATAGCATAGCTAATAAAAATATTTCTGACCTTCTCTTCTGTGAAGACCCGAATGCCCTAGTTGAGCTACTGGTTCATAAAATTAATGAATCCCTACAGGAACACACTACAATAAAAACAATACCAAAATCTAGTCGCACTATTAAACCCTGGATTACTCCTGGCATTCTGCGTTGCATAAGGAACAGGAACAAAATGCAAAAAAGAGCTAAAAACAACCCATTTGATCAAATAATGAATATAACATACAAGAGATACCGCAACTATTGTAATCATTTAATAAAAAAATAAAACGTAAATATGATAAGACACAACTAACAAATTCGATAAAAAACACTAAACTATTATGGAACAACATTAAAAATATTACTAATTTAAAACAAAATAAAACAACTAACACGGAATTACTAGACATGACACAGTGCCCTAAGAAATCAGTAAATATGGTTAATGATTTTTTTGTGAATGTTGGCAGAGTTCTGGCAGAAAATATACGATCAAACTACCCTACACTCGACCCTAACGCGCCTCCTTCATTTGATGCTTATCTCACAACTTCTGTGCTTTCTGATACTAATGTCAATGAAGCAGAAAAAATTATCATGAGCCTAAAATCGGATAGTGCCCCAGGCTGTGACAATATCCCTACAAGATTTCTCAAGCTAGCTAAAATCATGTCATCCCTGTTATTTGCCACTTAGTCAATCTTTGCTTCTCTAAGGGCGTCTTCCCATTGGTACTAAAACAATCCATAACTACACCAGTCTTTAAAAGTGGCAGCAAGGACGACGTCAACAATTTTAGACCGATCTCTGTTTTGACAGCAATTTCAAAAGTTTTGGAAAAAATTATAAATAGCAGACTCATTGGATTTCTCGACAAGTATGATATACTGTCAAACTCCCAATATGGCTTTCGACATGGCAAAACTACTCATGATGCAATAAAGGATCTAACGTCAATAATTATAGAACAATTAGACCAGGGAAAAAAGTGCCTTACTGTTTTCTTAGACTTAAAAAAGGCCTTCGACACTGTGTCTATACCTACTCTCCTACGAAAATTAGAACGAATTGGTATCAGAAGAACACCTCTAGAGCTAATGAAGGACTATCTTTGTAACCGGCGGCAAAAAACAAAAGTAGGAGATTATATTAGTGAAGACCTATATGTGACCTATGCAGTCCCGCATGGAAGTGTCCTAGGTCCTACACTATTCCTTATATATATAAATGATCTGTGTAACTATTAAATTAACCACGGTCACATATTCTCCTATGCTGATGACACAGCTGTGGTGTTTACAGGAGGGTCCTGGGATTCTGTACATAGTGTAGCTGAGGCTGGCTTATCAAAAGTTGATACCTGCCTAAAACAAAACCTTTTAACACTAAACACCTCAAAAACTAATTATATTTGCTTTGGTATATATAACAGCTCACAACCTAAAACGTCTAACCTTAGAATCCACGGCTGTAATTGTTTGCGTAATAACTGTGACTGTCCATCTATCGAAAAAGTTGCCTTTACTAAATACCTCGGTGTAATAATAGATCAAAGACTATCTTGGCACCAACATCTTGAGTTAACAACCAGTAGAATAAGAAAACTTATTTACACGTTTAAAAACTTAAGACACGTCACTGAACGTGATCTCCTAAATCAAATCTATTTAGCACTGGGGCAATCAATTTTAACATACTGCATTTACATTTGGGGAGGCGCTACAAAAGTAAAATTCCTTGAATTAGAACGAGCTCAGAGATCCTTACTAAAGGTCATGTACTTTAAGCCCTATAGATTTCCTACGCAAGACCTATACCGTATTTCAAAATTACTTACGGTGAGAAAGCTGTACACACTGAATTTACTGATGCAAAAACATAAATCATTGTCATACAATCCCACAAGCAAAAGAAGGAATGATATAGTTGACTCCTGTAGTTTTAAAACAACATTTGCTATACATCATTATGTATAAAATAAATGTATAAATATTAAATTACATATGTGTGGTGACAGACTTGCAGCCTGTAATTGTCTATGTCTCGAGGAGGTTAAATGTTTAAAATATTTAGGTGTGATTATAGATAATAGATTAAACTGGGCACCCCACATAAAAACTACTTCAGGTCGAGTCAGAAAATTGGTGTACATTCTGAAAAAGCTAAGAAATATATTGGACATATACACCCTGTATTCTGTGTACTATGCTCTATGTGAAAGCATTTTAAGATATTGTATTAGTGCGTGGGGGGGCGCCGCAAAATCGTACCTGCTCCGCCTGGAAAGAGCACAGCGTATAGTATTAAAAGTGATGTTTAAGAAACCCATTAGGTATAGTACGGATGTTCTTTATTACGAAAGTAAGTTGCTAAGCATAAGAAAACTTTTCATTCATTCAATAATGTCACGAATTGTCCTAAGCTCGTCATATTATAGCAACAATAAACGTAATTTTAGACTTGATGTACCCATAACCAAAACCATGTTTGCTAGGGGTTTCTTTTGGTATCTACAACCATACATTTACAACAAGATAAGTAAACTAATTGCACTAGAAATAAATGAACGAGGTAAAATACATAAGAATCAGTTAAAAAATTGGCTAATAACTGCAAAATATGAATCTGTTGAGAATCTTCTTTTGGCAATTACTTAGAGATCAAAGTGCGACAAAATTGTATCGTTATTTTTTTTTATGTTTTATTCTGATGTTTAACATTATCTAATGCATGTTAGATTAGATATTACCTAAATAGGCACGATGTAACCTTACGCTGTGTCCCATGATACGGATTTTTCTAGTATGGGATGCTACCCACAAAGTGTATAAATGTATTGTGCCTACATGAATAAACTTACTTACTTACTTACTTACTTACTTACTTACTTACATCAATATAAAAAGCAATCCGTTTATATATACAACAAAGTAAACAAAGTACTTAACATTTACCCGCTGCTGTTATACGAAATGAAGAGGAGAGCCACCGAGTGGTTATTGACCTTAAATTATGAAGAAGTGGAGGAGCTGTTTAAAGTTGTTGAGTGAATTTTGTGAGCTACTATTTTGTAGGCATTTGCATATTGATCTATTTATTTACTAATTCTATATATAAATGTATATATATATTTATATGTGTATATATAATATATATATATATATATATATACTTTACTAGCTATAAGACGTAGATTAGGTATATAAATAAATATATAGATAAACAAATAAATGGAGATAGATATATACAATATAATATATACACAGTCAGGTCATAAGTTCTGTCACACAATAAAAACTTTTGAATTTAGAACGCTGGCCACAAAAAAGTTTATTGAATTCGAATTTCGAATTTTTCATGAAAATAAAAATGTGTACTTTTTAGAATTTTCCTCATTTTTAAATATGGAGTGGACTAACACTTAAAGAAGACCGTGTCGCAGTTATTGCGTTGCATCGTTGCGGTTACGCGCTATTTCAGATTTTCGACTTACTGAAACATTTGAATATAACCAAAAGATTCGTTTATCGTACCATAAAACGATACAATGAAGACTCTAGTGTAGATGACAGGTCAAGAAGTGGTCGCCCTCGCTCTGTTAGGACTCCAGCAGTGATAAAAGCTGTGAAGGCGCGAATTCAAAGAAATCCCATACGTAAGCAGAAACTGTTGGCCCTTCAGATGGGGTTAAGCAGGACCACGGTGAAAAGGGTGTTTAATGAAGACTTAGGGCTTAGGGCATATCGAAGAAAAACAGGACATCGTTTGGACGCTCGTTTAATGGACCTGAGACTGAAGAGATGCCGGGCTTTGTTGAAGCGGTACGCGGGAAAAAAGCATCGGGAAATTCTTTTTTTTCGGATGAAAAAATTTTCACCGTGGAAGAGAGCTACAACAAACAAAATTATAAGGTGTAAGCACACAGCAGTGAAGAAGCGAGCAACCGTATTCCGCGTGTCCAACGAGGTCATATTCCATCCTCGCTCATGGTTTGGTTGGGAGTCTCTTATTGGGGCTTAACTGAGGTACATTTTTGTGAGAAAGGCGTAAAAACGAATGCAGTTGTGTATCAAAATACAGTCCTCAAGAACCTTGTGGAACCTGTTTCTCATACCATGTTTAATAATAGGCACTGGGTATACCAACAAGATTCTGCGCCAGCTCATAGAGCGAAAAGCACACAAGACTGGCTGGCGGCGCGTGAAATCGACTTCATCCGGCACGAAGACTGGCCCTCCTCCAGTCCAGATTTGAGTCCGTTAGATTACAAGATATGGCAACACTTGGAGAAAAAGGCCTGCTCAAAGCCTCATCCTGATTTGGAGTCACTCAAGGCATCCTTGATTAAGGCAGCCACCGATATTGACATGGACCTCGTTCGTGCTGCGATAGACGACTGGCCGCGCAGAATAAAGGCCTGTATTCAAAATCGCGGGGGTCATTTTGAATAAACTTTATTACCATAAGAATCTATGTTTTATTAAGATCATTTTGCTATATAAATGTTTACATAAATAATAAACATGTCTAAATTACTTCATATTGCACATGTGACAGAACTTATGACCTGACTATGTATATATATATTATATAAACACATTTATATATATATATATATATACTACTCAAAAGAAAATAGGGGAAACTAAGTATTTTGATTGCTACGTGAAAAATATAGTAAACAGTAATGTATATTTATTAAAATAACATGTAACAAGGCTTTTGTTTTAACTTATGCTAATAACCATTTAATTGTGTAGTCAATTGTTTCACTTATTTCAATTAACATGAAATTAGTCCATTGTCAACAGCAAAAACTAAACAGAAACTCTTTGCAAAACAAAACAAAAACTGACACAAGCTGTTTTTTTAATGGTTTAGTAACGGGTGTGTCCTCCTCTCCTGTTTTCACACTCCTGGAGCCTTGAATGCATACTCTCGATTAAGTTTCTGATGTTTTCATCAGGTATCTCTTCCCACGCACGTTTCAGAGCATCCATAAGCTGTTGCTGGTTGTGAACCTCTTGCTCATGCTCCCTAACCCTTCGTTTTAATTGGTCCCACATATGCTCTATTGGATTTAAATCCGGACTATACGCTGGCCATGGTAGGACACGAATATGGGAGTCATCCAGTACAGTCTGAGTGGCCCGAGCTGTGTGTGGGCGGGCATTGTCATGCATTAACCAGAACCCTGGCCCCACTCTCTGTGAGAATGGAATCACATGAGGCCTGATGACTTCATCGATGTACCGTTGTGCAGTTACTGTGCCTTGATTTAAGAAAACCAGCTCAGTTTTGCCATGTAAGCTAATCCCAGCCCAAACCTTCACACTAGGACCTCCAAAGCGGTCAATTTCCTTGATGCAGACATCGGAAAATCTCTCACCCTGTCGTCTCCATACTCTAATCGCCGATCATCACAACAAAGCTTCACTTTACACTCATCTGTGAAGAGCACCATACCCCATTGATTCATGCTCCAATCTGAATGTTCGCGGAAAAAACTTAAACGATTTCCACGTTGAACCCTAGATAAAGGAATTCGTACTACTCGGCGTCTGGACCTTTGCTGGTCTTCATGCAGTCGATTACGTATCGTTTGGTCACTAACACGAGTCCCCGTTGTCAACTGTAGGCGATTTTGTAACTTACGAGCCGTCACAGAGCGCTCTCGACGGGCGCTCAATCGGATGTAGCGATCCTCTTGTGCCGTAGTCGCTCGCACCCTGCCCGATCCAGGCCTTCTTGCAACACTGCCAGTCTCTTGGAACCGATCCCACACATTTTGGATGGCTCGGCGAGAGAAACCCAACGAAAAATCTACAGACCGCTGTGAATGACCTTCAACAATCAATGTAACGGCTCTGGTGGCAGTAATGGTATCCATATGCCTTCGTTTACGTGGCATTATTAACAAAAGATGTTATAAGAAGCAAAAGATGGACAGAAATAGTTTTTTAACAGAATAAAATTGTGATTCCATCTGAAAGGAATTTGACCTGAAACTCGTTTTTTATATTTGCTTCAATTTCTGGCCAGCTGTAAGACTTAAACACCAGCATTAAAGAGGTTGGATACTGAAGGAGGCCGGACATCATTAATTAGTCACTTATTAATTAGTTTACATCTAAAAATTTACTCAAAAACAGAAATATATAAGTGGCCCTTATTTTCTTTTGAGTAGTTGAGTAGTTTTATATATATATATATATATATATATATATATATATATATAAATATATATTATATTGTATATATCTATCTCTATTTATTTGTTTATCTATATATTTATTTATATACCTAATCTACGTCTTATAGCTAGTAAAGTTTAATTTAGTATAATTTAAAAATGTTATGTTAGGTTTTATAATAAAGTTCCTAGATTAAATGTAACTGTAACGAATCTGTTATTAATTAAAGCAGTTTTCGTTTCTTTTTCTTTTAGTCTAAAATTGTCGCAAACTATTTTTAATGTATTATATGGAAGAGCGGGGTATCCTGGCACAGGTACTTTATACTTAAAAGGATGCCCCATCAACTACTGTAATTAGTATGTAAGCTTTGCGAAATAAATTATTTGATATTGATTCCTTCCTTAGCGGACGCTACCCTTAAAAAGTACTATTGCGCGTTTAAAAAATGGTGGCTCTATTGTAGGCAAAATAAGATTGTTTTTTTTTTGTGAATGTACCAGCTGTATTGAATCCTTTTTCAAATCTGTTTAATGGAGGCGCCTAAACTAATATTAACATTCTTTATAAATAGAGATCAGATTTGTCCAGCGAACACTCCATATGCTTATATTAATGTAACAGAGCAGTATCGTCGCAGTTTTTCGAATGAAAATAAATTTTAACAACTATAAAATAAGTACACAATGCTAGTCCTTCAACAATCGCAAGATGGATTAAGACTGTTTTGACGAAAAGTGGAGTAGACTCATCAATTGTTTCGGCTTACAGACCCGACACGGTGCGACCTCAGCTGCTAGTCGCAAAGGTGTTTCAGTTGATATAATTAAGAAGACTGCAGGGTGGACGGGCAACACGCTCATGTTTGCAAAGTATCATAACTGGTTCCTTCCAGTTGTTGAGGATCAAGCATTTGCAAATGCGGTTTTGGATGATTTGACTAAGGAAAGCTGTACTTATGTCAGATGCAATTGAGTGGCTCTAATGATAAGTTAAGAAGGTTTATTTTTATTTCTTCTGCTTGGAAAGCAAACCTAAGGAGTCGTTATTTAAGCATAACTAACTTGGTTTCTAAATTAATCAAATAAAACGTTATAGGATTACACGGTTTTCAAATTAGAGCTATTTTTAAATTGCATGATCTATGAATAGTGATTTATATAAATCCGGAGGATGAAACGTTGCAGTATAATTAATGGTTAGACGAACTTACCTTACGTGAAGTTTGACCATAATTTTAGGAAACGTTACATCCAAAGAGGTTTATATAATAACTTGTAGTAGTATTAATTTATCTTATTATATAAATTGAGCAGCACTTCTTAACTGGTGTCACATGCACTCCGACTAATGTTCGAGTGGTTTCCTACCATAATAACTCTGGTGGTATTTTCGTAAAAATTCCCTACAGCAATCTTTTTTAAAATTTCCACAAATGTACTATTAGGACAATAAATATTTGCCACTTGTTGCTTAAGACTATAGTGCAAAAGCGTACTATAACCTACATCTAACTTATCTGAATATACTACAGTTCTTTTGTTTGCGATATTAGAATTTGCTAAGAAAGGGTCCTTCAATACACACTTCACACACAACTACTGTGCGACTTGTATGTGTGCGTGAGCGAGCCAGTTACGCTCTAACACCTAGAATCGACGCAATGGCCTGCGGCGGAGACCAGCCTTAAAGCCTGTAATTTGATACCTCACTCCCTCGAAGTGTCTTGTCGGTTGAGCAGTTGAGTATGTACGAGGGGACCCAGGAACGAACATAAATATAAACATAAACGGTGTTGTTTTACAAAGTTACGCCCGACTCAGGGGCGATACTTTACGTATCGCTTATAAGTAAAATTTTGTTTTATTTTCCCTCGAATAATTTTGATACACAAAATGCCGTGTTCTATTTGTCCCGAAATAACCGCAACGTGCGGTCACGACGGGCGGGTCCACGAAGCGCGTGCCCGCCGTGCAACGAGTGCCATATATATATATATATAAGTAAGGTCAAAATTTAATTATTTTTTGTTACTTTCATTGATATTTTTTTATTCAATATGATTATTTTGCTTCAGTGTCGTGTATACATACAATTACACATCAAGCTTCGTTCTTCGATATAAGCATAGGTACACATGTAGTTTCACTCAAGGCTAGCCATTTCGCGCACTATATTTGGAGAAAAATATAAAGGTTCTAACGTAAGGTAGACCAAAAAATTCACAGCTCGCCCTTCCCTTGCCATTTGCTTTCATTCACGTTTTAGTGCTTCGCTGTTTCGCGCGCTCGGTATTTTTCTATTGTTGATTAAATAAAAACACCAATAAAATGCCGAAAAGGAAAAGTGACAGTGATGACTACGACTATTTAGTGAAGAAACTTAAAAAATTAGAAAGAAAAGTGAAACATCGACGTCGCCGTAGACATTCTTCGAGCTCGGATGACGAAAATTATTCGCCTCATAACCGACTAGGGGAGTCATTCAACAAATAACACTTGTTGCTTGAACCTAAGGAACAGATTTGACTGTTTTTTCTTATCATTGTACATAACGGTGTTTTATCTGAACAAAACGATTGGAAAATCGGACTGTCCACCTAGGGGCTTTCCACTTCCTAATAAAATACATGCTGACCGGGTCTACCGTTTGGGTATTTCCATAGCAATGTATATGTAGACAGAAAAAACGTAAAACTGTCTCATTGAAAAAACTGGGTTTGCGTGTTTCTCGCTTTGGAGTCTCACATACCACCCACATTTGAGCAAAATACGTATTTTGCCTGCAGAGAGCGTCTCCATCGCCGTCAGGGCGAAGGTGCTGACTTACCTGGTTGCTCATACTGGAATATCCCTCCAGACTCGGAGTCTGCTGAAAATAGCAATGACGCCGCACATAGCACTGATGTGGTACCTACCGATCTGCCTCGTACCACTATTACCATGACTTCCGCCGTCACCGCCGCCGCCGCCGCCGCCGCTACCAACGCTGTCACCGCCGTCGATTCTGCCACCACCGCCACTACTGCAGCTGCTGTTGTGCCGCCGCCCTCTTCAGCTGATGTACTCCACGGGATGTCACTGGATGAACCAATACCCGAACTGGACCCAGAATTATTGCAAATATTAGGCGAAGACCCTACTCTTACCCAAGAGTACAGTTCTGACATCCAAAAGGATCTAGCTATCAGACTGAACTATATTGTCACAACCGGTCTTTCTAAAGAAAACCGCAAGGAACTGAAGGATAAATATCTTATCCCTGCAAACTGCAGACTTTTGAAAGCGCCAGTTTTGAATCCTGAAATTCGCGCCTCCTTGATTGAAGGCCAAGTAAAACGGGACAAGGGCATTGAACTCAAACAATATATGACTTCATGCGCTCTATCGTCGCTCAGTGCTGCAATCACGCTGCTTCTGGCGTCAAACCAAAAGGACCCTGAGATGTTAAAACTATTAATGGACACCGTCCGTACCCTAGCAGATTTACATCACTCTGACTCGATCCTCAGAAGATTCTTCATACTTTCAACAGTAAAAAAGGACTTAAAAGATCAACTAGAAAAAACCAAAATAGATGAAATACTATTTGCTAATCTCACTGAGACCTTAAAGACAGCAAAAACCATATCTAAATCAGGAGCAGACTTGAGATTGGCCTCAAATATCAGGCTGACTCAAACTTCATCAAGAGTCCCTAGCAGGCCTTTAAACTACAGAGGGCCTCCTGCGAGCCGCAGGCCTCAGACGATGGCGAGCGGGGCGGGGGGCGCGAGGTATGCGCGAGCGACGCCCCCCCCGCCCGCGCCGGTTGCTCCAGCGCAGAGGCAGCCGCAGCCGCAGACTCAGACGACGACGCAGAGGCACCCTGCCGCCTACAGGACATTCGCACGTCAGCCACAACAACGCTACAGGCGTTAGATACGGTAAAACCTGCAATAACCCAGTCATACTATCCTGGATTACAGGTTATGAAATTGTATTGTCTAGTTCGGTTACTCAATTTACTATTCCAGTAGAACCAACGTATTCGCAGTTTGAATGCAATGCTTATAAAGAATGCATAAAAAACCTTCTCACCATTGGGGCTATCTCACCTTGTGAACATTGTGAAAGGCAATACATTTCAACCACCTTTCTTATCCCGAAACCTGACGGTCAACAACGATTTATATTAAATCTTAAACAACTTAATAAACACATAACGACGCAGCATTTTAAACTTGAAGACTTGCGAACGTCTTTGAAACTTATATCACAAGATTGCTACATGGCGACTATAGATTTAAAGGATGCATATTTCTTGGTAAACATTCATCAAAATTCTCGAAAGTATTTGCGTTTTTACTGGTCTGGCCAATTATATCAATTTATTGTATTACCTTTTGGTTTAAATACTGCGCCGTTTGTTTTCACAAAAATACTTAAACCAGTTGCTAAACTTCTCCGTTCCATGGGATATTTATCTACATTTTATTTAGATGACATACATTTGGTAGGTCACTCTTATAAAGAGTGTTTAGATAACATGAAACATACAAAATGTCTATTACAATCTCTTGGGTTTATTATAAATACGGTAAAGAGCTCAAAGGAACCAAGCAGAACTTGTAAATTCTTGGGGAATATTATAGACTCGACGAAGTTAGAAGTGAGGTTACCTGAAAACAAAAAAGAAAAAATTAAACGGGAACTAATTAAATCTAAAAGCTTAAATAAATGCAAAATCAGAGATTTCGCTCGTTTTTTAGGTTTACTTACATCGGCTTGTCAGGCCGTAGAGTACGGCTGGCTATATACAAAGGATTTAGAGCGATGTAAATATCTAAACCTAAAAGACGACGAAAACTACGATAAATTTATGACGATACCTAAATCTTTAAACCCCACATTTAACTGGTGGTTAGATAATATTGATAATGCTGTATGCAAAATAAAAAGTGATGAATATGCCATTGAGATATACACTGATGCCTCTACAACGGGATGGGGGGCCGCGTGTGGGGGCAATACGGCCAATGGTCCTTGGGATGAGCATGAACGATCCCTACATATTAATTACCTTGAGATATTGGCAGCATTCCTAGGTCTTAAAGTATTTGCTCAAAACATGTATAACTGCCAGATATTATTGCGTGTTGATAACACAACCGCAATATCTTATATCAATAGAATGGGCGGAGTGCAGTTCCCGCACTTGACTAATATTACAAAACAGCTTTGGCAGTGGTGTGAAACCCATCGCACTACTGTTTGTGCCGATTACATTAAATCATCTGATAATATAGTCGCAGATGCGGAATCCAGAAAGTCACACCCCGACATTGAGTGGGAAATTTCCAATCAGGCCTTTAACACAATAACAAATCACTTTGGTATTCCTAGTATTGATCTCTTTGCTAGTCGAATCAATCATAAATGTAATAAATATGTTTCATGGCATAGAGATCCAGATGCATATGCAATCAATGCTTTTACGCTGCCGTGGACCAACTTATTTTTTATGCATTCCCTCCAATATCAGTTATCTTAAAAACTTTACGCAAAATAATTAATGACCGAGCAACAGGCATTGTTGTTGTACCAAAATGGCCAACACAGCCTTGGTAGGTACCCACTTTTTAAAAGCCTTCTCACGTCAAAACCCTTAGCTATACATTCAAGGGATGATCTTATTATTTCTCATTGTAGCGATCGGGCACTACACCGGCGGATTACCCTGGTTGTCGGGCTGTTGTCCGGACAGCGTTCTTACGAAGAGGAGTCCCATCATCCGCTATCCCAATAATGGTGGCATCCCTTGCAGACAACACGGTTAAACAATACGACACTAGTCTTAGAAAATGGTTTACTCATTGTCATATTAGCGGAATCGATCCCTACAATGCCTCCATAACAGATGTTCTACTTTTTTTAACACAGATCTTTGATACAGGTGCTCGCTATGGCACACTTAACAGTTGTCGGTCTGCTTTGTCGTTGTTATTGGGTCAAGAAAAAATTAATATTGATTGTATTTCGAGATACTTTAAAGGTATTTTTCGTTTACGGCCTCCACTACCGAAGTCTAATTTCTGGAATATTGATCTGGTGCTAAATTATTTATCAAATTGGTATCCCAATGAGGATTTAGGTCTTGAGAAAATTTCTAAGAAATTAGTCACAATATTGGCACTTGTAACAGCACACAGGGCTCAAACTTTGTCTTAAATTAAAATTAGTAACATAGTCACCTCAGAATCAGGAACGATTATTAAGATACCCGATCTTATTAAAACTTCTCGTCTCGGATCTCTCCAACCTCTGCTTTCATTACCATTTTTCGAACAGAAGCCGCAATTTGTCCTGCCAGGACACTCCATACATATCTAGATCAGACAAGACAACTACGCCAAAGTCAGCAATCGTTGTTTATATCATTTAAAAAACCATATCGAGAAGTAACGTCACAAACGTTAGGCAGGTGGGTAAAGGATACGTTAAAAAAGTGTGGCATAAACACAGAAGTATTCACTGCACACAGTACTCGACATGCAGCCACGTCTAAGGCATACAAATCAGGAATTAGTTTAGACACTATAAGAAAATCGGCAGGTTGGAGTGCAACCTCCGTTTTTGCTAAACATTATAATAAGGTTATTACAGATAACATGATTACCAGTGATGAATTCGCCAGAAATACACACATCAACACTGTCTAGGGATATTAGATTTTTGTTTGCATTTCTTAGTTTTTCAGAAAAACTACTCAGAATTAGGAAAAAGTTTATATGTGGAATTAAACCTCCTTGTTCCATTTTCAAACGGACATTGAAAAAAAAAAAAAACTTATGAAAACAAAAGAAAGCGCGGGAACACGCATTTGATTCAGTTTACAGTGCTAGTTTTGTGTTGAGATTTATTTAGAAAAACATTAATTAACTAACTCTATCAATTGTTTTGGTGATTTTTACTGTTTGTGTCATCTTGTTGGTGCCATGCAACGTCGACATCTGACGAGAGATAAGATGATAAGAGCGGTAGGAATTTTGGAAGCTGGCGCTATCCAAAACGTTGTTGCGGAGACCCTAGGCACCAGCCAGAATGTGATATCAAGGCTCTGGTCACGTTATCGTGATACTGGGGAAGTGGCGGAACGGCATGCTGGCAGAATTCGGGTGACCACCCCTAGAGAGGACCGTTTTTTCCAAAATACCGCCAGGAGAGAACCTACTCTGACGGCCATGGAAATGGTACAGAGGCTCCAACAGGAGCATCAGCTGTTGGTTAGCGACCAAACTGTCAGAAGAAGGCTACATGAAGCTAATCTTCATTCTCGCAGGGCAATTCGTGCTCCTGCTTTGCGACGAGGCAATCGCGGAAGGCGACTATTGTGGGCCCAAGAACACGTGTTATGGGATAATGAACAATGGTCGCCAGTGCTCTTTACGGATGAGTCTCGGTTTGGATTTCATCCAGATTCGCGAAGAACTCGAGTTTGGAGAGTTCCTGGCAGGGAAAGCCGGCTCCAGCATCCACAAGAGGTTCATTCGTACCAGGCAGGAACAATCATGGTATGGGCAGGAATTCGTATAGGCGCGCGAACCGACCTCGTTTTTGTAAGAGGCAACATGAATGCTCAGAAATACCGTGATGAGGTGGTGGAACCTGTTATTATTCCGCATAGGGTGCAAATCGGCCAGCAATTCGTACTCATGCATGATAATGCTCGTCCACACACTGCGAGGCTGGTATCAGCCGCACTTCAAGACAACGACGTTACGGTAATGAGATGGCCTGCGCAGTCGCCCGATATGAATCCCATCGAACATGCGTGGGACATGTTGCAGCGAAGGGCTATGCATGCCCTTCCTCCAAATCTGGCCACAGAAGAGCAACTTTTCTTGTATCTGCAACGAACCTGGGAACGCATACCACAGCAAGACATCGACACCTTAATTCACAGTATGAATAACCGATGCCAAACTCTTATTAACGTGAGGGGTGGCAACACTGATTATTAAGAGTTAAAATGTCTCACTTTAAGTTGTTTTTTTAAATAAAATTATCCATTTTATTCATTAATTTCATTCGTAGACTTAGCACCATTTTTAGTCTCTTTGTTATTTTATTTAAAAAAAATATTTGAAGATCTAAAATGTTTTTTATTTCTATAATTAAGTTGGGCATTAACTGAGGTTTAATTCCATATATACTGATCTTATCAAAATATTTATAGTTTATCAAAAAATTTAAGAAATACAAAATATCCCTAGACAGTGTTGATGTGTGTATATTGAACTAATAATTTATCAATGTTACAATTATAAAACTTACAAACATAAATTTGTATTTAAGTACTTGTTTAGTAAATTAAACCTCAGTAAATTAATATTTTGATCACATTTTTTTAATATTATTTATACTACCAAACATAAACGATCTACATATTGAATTAGTTGATATTTCACGACTATCTCTCAACATCTACATGTGTACCTATGCTAATATCGAAGAACAAAGCTTGATGTGTAATTGATGATTAAACGAACTTACCTGAAGTGAAGTTCGATCCCAATTACACGAAGAGCTTCGTTCGAAGATATTAGCATCCCTCCCGCCCTCGCTGTAAGCTGTACCCTATCCGTGAAATATCAAAAAGCTCAGCACATCTCCGAAATAAATGAAAGCAAATGGCAAGGGAAGGGCGAGCTGTGAATTTTTGGTCTACCTTACGTTAGAACCTTTATATTTTTCTCCAAATATAGTGCGCGAAATGGCTAGCCTTGAGTGAAACTAATTGGGATCGAACTTCACTTCAGGTAAGTTCGTTTAATCATCAAATAACACTCCTCTTTTTCACTTTGCTGCAGTCGGATAAAAACTGACATGTTTCCACAATTTTCTGTGCATTTCATTTACTGCATCGTGATGCCCCCTGGGGCAGGTCCGACTTTTTCATTATTAGGGTAAATTAATAAAGTTCGACGTTGAAGTCGTTCAATTTTTTCACGTCTTTAATCAGCAGTTCTTTTAAAACCAGTTTTAAGATACGAAATAATAAATTGGCGCAGCTGCAATCTTAAATTGCTGAATGAAACCCTAATTTATATACTATCACTAATACCTCAGTAAGAATGTAACTGGAATGTCCTATGTCCATTTGCTACGCGCAGCAGAGCTTTGTACACATTTTTCAGGTTTTCTTTTTGCTGGCGCAAACGACGTGCTCCCACTCTAAACCTGGGCGACGGAGCTCACAGCGTTGGTCATGCCGCAGCTGCGAATTAGTGTGAGAATTTCGGTCAGTAAATGTTCGAATATTTAGTTAACAAAAAACTAAAAATTCCTAAATGGGTCTAGTTCACAGCTGCCAGTAACAGCATCCAGCAAAGGCCACCTTGGAGAAGCGAGTCCGACTACATGGCATCCAGTAAGCTTCCAGCCAACTGTGTTTGAACGAACGTTGCATAGAGAGGACGTATCTCCGCTCGGATACCGTACATTCAATATAACGACGTCTTGGTATGTTTAATATAAAATTGCCACGATAGCATGGGTGCATGACATATTTGATATAAAATATCCCATGCATTTTTATTAGGGTTCCGTACATAACTTTAAAGGAAAAAAGTAACCCTTAAAGGATTACAATTCAATTCACAATTCTTTATTGCACAGAAAATTACAAAAATACATTATACATGAAATTTAAAGGCGAAGGCGAGCTTATCTCTCAACATCTTCCAGCAAAACTGTCAGGATGGGATACGTAAAACTGAAAAGGGTAGTCTAGTGCAATAATAAAATTAACAAGTTTATATACATTATATATATTTACACATATTTATTTAACAATAATTGCAATTTAATAAACAGATAAATACATTTACTTATATACGTCACGGCTAAAGCTAGGTGTGAAACTAAACTTAAGTTTAGCCGGCTAGTGTTCAGATTAATTTCGAGCCTCGGCTAATGTCCGAAATAATGTTCATTGCGATAAATGATTTCAACATTAGTCGGCTAAACTGCAGTTTAGCCTCGACGCTGTTGAGGATAAAGATGGGTGAGAAAATATGGTTGACATTAGCCGACTAAACTTAAGTTTATTTTTCAGTATACCTAGGCTAATGTTGAAAAATTATCGTCTTAATCTGGAATACGTGATGATAATGATTCGGTAGCCGTAAACGCTGCGGTAGCTTAGGTGAAAGATAAATTATTTAATTATTATGAATTATCCTTCGTGTTAGGTTAAACATGTAAGAACAACAAAAAATACTTATACTCGTCTTGTTATAGTTTTTGTTGCTCTCATATGTTCAACCTAACACGAAGGACAAAGGGGGCTTCGCTTCGCTCACCCCCTTTACCCTTCACCTAAGCTACCGCAGTGTTTTGCCCTGATATTAGAAATAGCCTTCTCATCTGAATAAAATTACCCCGCCCCGCTCCCCGCAGTCGCAAGAACACTTCGTTTTCAACATTAGCTAAATAATGTCCAACATTAACCGAAACGCATCGGCTAATGTGCAGTCTAGCCGATTAAAGTTGACATCCGTTATCACAAACGAACATGACTTCGGACATCAGCCGAGGCTCGAAATTAATCTTAAGACTAGCCGGCTCAACTTAAGTTTAGTTTCACACCTAGCTTTAGCCGTAGCATATACGATACCTATGACGAAAGAGAAAGTAAGTGCTCTTTCAAGCGATTCTTAAAGGAGAAGAGAGTGGGACTGTCCCTAATAGTGCAGGGAAGTGCGTTCCACAGCCGGATGGCCCTCAGCCTGAACGAGCGACGGTGTTATGCTGCGGAATACATAGAAAGAGAAAAAGAAAGAAAAGGAACACAAAACTTTCACGAAGGTAGGAAGCATATCGGGGTATTTCAATATGTTGAAGAGTAAAGCCAATATGTGGAAATCACGGCGAAGATGAACCGGGAGCCAAGCCAGTTCCTTGCGATACTGCGAGACGTGGTCATACTTGCGCAGCCCGAAGACGAACTGAATCCCGAGGTTCTGAAGTCGTTCGTGTTTATTCAGTTGTTCTTCGGATCACTGCGTTGTCCGTCTGTCAATAGACTTTTATATCGATTATAAAGCCGGTGGTCTGTTAAAGTTGAAAAAAATACTTATAGTATACTTATAAGTACCTGGTTCCAAAGATTGAGGATTTATTAGCGAACTTAAATGGGAATGTGTTGTATAGCAAATTAGATCTTTCTCAGGCTTATAACCAGGTCACTTTAGACGAGTCTAAAAAGTATACAGTGATTAATACCCACCGCGGATTGTTCATGTACAATCGGTTGGTTTACGGCCTGGCATCCAGCCCAGGAATTTTTCAACGTATGATGACTAATTTATTGAACGATATACCAAATGTGGTAGTCTTTCTTGACGACGTCCTAATCTGAAGCAAATCCTTAGATGACCATGTGGAAACGTTGAACCAAGTACTAACAAGATTGAGAGACAATGGGCTGAAAATGAAAACGAGTAAATGTGTATTCTTTACGTAATAGATTAAATATCTAGGATATGTTATTGATAGGAATGGCAATAGAGTTGATAAAGCAAAGATTAAACCAATATTGGACATGGCGGCTCCGGAAAACGTGCCGGAACTATACCTAGTCCAACATAGGATGATCTCTGACAGCTTGTCACTGTGACTTTACTAGGCATGGGGATAATGTCGAAATAAATTATCGATATTCTAACCAAAGTTTCTGAATGTTTCAAGCAAATCAAACAAAAGGATGTTGTAACATGTTTTTATTCTTGTTAAATCGGTTCACAGCCCAAATCACTATCATCAAAGTCTGATTCTGACTCGCTGGAGCAGTCTTGTAGATTTATAATCAGTTCCTGGGTAGATTGGTCGAATCGTACGTCACGCTCCCAATCATCTTCCATAATTTTTCTTGTTCTGTCTATGTCTTTCTTCCAATTGTCCGATGTGACACTGTCACATGCATCCTTCAGTAACTTCAGCATTTTATTTGCTGTAAAAGGCGGTGTTGTATTATGTCTGGCTGCGTAACCTGTAACAAAGAAATAAAATACATATAAAACACACCATGGCTTGTTGGAAGAGATGTCTTAATAGCTAATCGATGTTTTATTAGCTAATTGATGTTTTATGAGATATTTTTACATTCTTATCTTCCTATGCTATCAAAATGTATTTGATTATAATTTTATGTGAGTACAATAAATTACAAATATTAATCTAATTGACTTTTTTTAAGCAAACGAGAGAAATGCGAGCGATGGTGAAAGAAACACATAAGCACGTTTACCTTTGACTTGAGCCCAGATCAGCTCTATCGGGTTGTACTGGCAGTGGTATGGAGGTAGCCGAATTACAGTATGGCCCTTTTCTTTTGCTATTTCATCCAAGATGTATGTTGGAGTACGGGGTTTGTGTATACGGACCAATCGTAGTAATTCAGTTTTCAACATCTTTTCGTTGGCCTCTATACCTTTGCTTTGCAGCCACGAAATTAAATCCAATTTCCGGTTGCTTGACGTTGGTGCTTTATCTCTTTGTACGGAGTGGTACGATGCATTGTCCATCACGATGGTATGCGGTTCTTTCAGGTTTTCCAAAAGAGTTAAAAACCACTTTTTGAATCTTTCGAAATCCATTTCTTCATGATATTCGGTGGTCTTTACTGATTTAAACGCCAGCAAACAATTCGGCACAAAGCCAGACGACGTCCCAGCATGTGTTATAATTAATCTTTGCCCTTTGCCTTCGGGCACTTTTGTAGTTGACTCAGCTGTGTCATCCGTCCAAGATCTTGAAACTGTGTGATTTGCGTTTAGCCACGTTTCGTCCAGAAAAACCACTTTGTCCCAGTTTGAGATCTCTTTAATTTTTCGGAGAAAATCAATTCTCTTGAGCGCAACATCTGTCCGCTCCATTAGTATTTTTCTTTTGTCACTTTTTTTGTAGCGGAACCCGATGCTTTTTAGTGTTTTGGCTAACGACGAGTGGCCACCTTTAAATAATTCAGCGTCTTCAAGAGATGTTTGTAGTTTTCTGAGTGTTGGTAACTCTCCACGCGTGTAGTACCCATAAATATGGTTCCGGATTGCTGCGGCATCAAAATCGTCAATTTTTGATATTGGACACGTCCTCTTCCTTTTTTTATTTGGCGTCGACAGTTTTTGCTCTTCGTTTTCCTCTGTCGTCGTTGTCGCAGATGATTGCTCACCATACTTTTCTCTGCTGACACGAATCACTGTAGCAATCCCGATTCCCAGAGCATCAGCAACTCTGTTGCACGCTTGTGTTAATGGCAACAACGGTCCGCCATTTTGACTCTCGCGTTCAAAGTATTCGCGCAAGCGAATCACAAACTCCCGGCTTTCACTATTTAAAACAGTTTTCTTTGTTCTTTTTGGCATACTGTATCCAAAAACAGAACAAACTTAACAAACAAATAACAGCAAAACTCAACAAATTAATAACAATAACGATAACCGAATGGAGACTGAATGAAAACACGTGGCGTATACAAGGCGTTGGCACTCGTACTGAACAAGATGGCAGAATGGCAGATGCAATGCAATCAAACAAGATGGCGGCATGGCGCGGTGAAGCCCACTCTACACACTCACGCGCAAAGCCCGCGAAACATGCATGAATGAATGAATGGGATTTCATTATTGTTTCACGCGCGAGTGTGGAGCGCCCATGAAGCGCCACTCGTTAAAAATTCAGTTTGCTTTTAACAAAAATAAAACTATTTTTTATCGTTGTTTTAATAGTATTTCTATTTCATTTACCTTGTTGTTTGCAATCTATTTTATTTACAAAATATCATCAATATTCTATTATATGTTTCGAGTCAAGATCGATAACTTGTCTTACGATAAGTGTAGCACGTCACTATTTGCCAATAAAGTATTTAAATTGTCTCTATACATTTTACCGTCGAAAAATACGATACTTCATAGGCGTGTTTTGACACTGACAGCTGTCAGAGATCATCCTATGTTGGACTAGGTATAAGATCATTTCTAGGAATGGTAAATTTTTATGGTAGATTTATCAGGAATCTGAGTTTACATTTAGCCCCACTTTACGAGTTACTGCAGAAGGGTAAATTTTGGTCTTGGGGCCCAGAACAGACACGCGCATTCTTGCAGGTGAAAAATACTTTATCACGGACTCCGGTATTAGCTCATTACGACGGCACGCAACAACTGGTAGTGACATGCGACGCCAGCAGTCGCGGTATCGGCGCGGTGCTCGGCCAGCTTAACAACGACGGCTGCGAGCGACCGTTCGCGTTTGCATCGAGAGCTCTCACTCAGGCGGAAGTCAATTACAGTCAAATACATAAAGAAGCCCTGGCCTTAGTTTTCGCGGTTAAGAAATTCCATCAGTATTTGTATGGGCGGAGATTTCGATTAAAGACTGACCACAAGCCCTTGGTACGTATTTTTGGCCCAGGATCGGGTATCCCTAACATGACCGCCAGTAGGTTACGGAGATGGGCGTTTATATTATCAGCTTACGATTTCGATATAGAATATGTGGAAACAGATAAAAATGTCGCTGATTGCTTATCACGGTTGATAGCAGCCCACAAAGGGGATTTAGATTCAGAATTTCGTAAATGTCCAGAACAGACCTATTTACACGTCGCGTCGGAAGCGTTGCTCCTAGATTATAATAGGGTTAGAAGAGAAACTCAACGAGACACATTGTTAGGAAGGGTGTTGAACTATGTGACAGATGGATGGCCACAAGAAGTAGATAATCGTGAACTGAAACCATACTATAATCGTAGACAAGAAATATACACCGAATTAGGATGTCTAATGTGGGGTCATAGGGTAATCATTCCGAGTGTATGTAAGGAGAAAGTTTTAAAAGAGTTGCATGACTCACACATGGGGATAGTGAGAACTAAAATGTTTGCTCGCAGTTATGCATGGTGGCCCGGAATAGACGAGGCGGTGGAGGTGGCCTGTCGGACTTGTGCGGTGTGTGCGGAGCAGAGTGACGCACCCCGCGCACATGCATCACGCACATTGGCGTGCCGCGCTCAGAGAGTGAACAGTGCCCCGTGTCTGTTCTGTTACTAAATTGCTAAAATTGCAGTAAATTAGCTCGATTTCCTTCGAAAGTTATTCTAAAATTAACACCAAATGTCTGTGCGTCTGAGTGGAAATTATAAATAAAGTGTGCAGTGCCTAATTCGGTGTAAAACACGTGTTTCATGTGCAAATCGAAGATTACGTAACTGACCGGGTCGTCGACCGCGACAGCTGTTAACGTTGGATTTGCTACTGTGATTCGTCATTTGCTTGTGTGTGTGTGTGTCTGTTCATACGGCGCCTGCCGCGCGCGCCCCACCCGCCTCGCCTGCACGCTAGCTCGGTGAAACTGGTCCTTACACACATACGGACACACTTCCTCACAACGCTGCGCTTTGCACCTAGCACCACAGATCACCGTTTCTTCACTTCACACTGGAGCGGGGCGCATCGCACAAAATGAATTGCAAGGCATGTAAATCCTCTATAATGCTGGGAGAGCAGCTTCGCTGTGTAGCCTGTAGGGATTACTACCACTTCGGCTGCCTAAATATGACATCCGCTCGATTTATGGCCAATAAACTAAAGTTGGAGAAATCTTGGCTTTGTTCCGTTTGCTCGAACGTTACGGCGCGGAAGGTATACAAAGATGACACACCTGTGCGAGCCGCTGCTGCACCGCCTCCGCCCCGAGATGTGCAGTCACAGGCTGATATGTCTGTCTGTGATGTATCTCTGCACAAACCCGATGACGTCGCGCACCATATTGGACTTGAAGAGTTAATTTACAAACTGGAGTCCCGTCTTGTAGCCAAAGTTGATGACGTCCTCAAGGAAATTCACGCAGTGAAGGCTGAGTTTACGCGGACCACTGACTTTCTCAGCGAGCAGATAGTCGATCTGACGAAGACTGTCCAGGCGGTCACCGGCCGAGTGGCCCACCTCGAGCAGGAGAACGAGCGCCTAAAAAATGAGCTCAAAGCCGTTTCTCGGGTACAGCGGGAAACAAATACATCTGGGCTCCAGGAGGTGATTGAGCAGCTGCGCTCTGACCTAAATGATCGAGAGCAAGTCACCCTCCTCAACGATGTGGAGATATCAGGAATACCCGAGTACGAAGCCGAGTCTTGCGTCCACATCGTCTCCGCGGTGGCCTCTAAGTTGGGGATCTCTCTGGATCAGCGGGAAGTGGTAAATGCGGCTCGCGTCGGGCCGCGCCGCTCAACTGCGCTGCCGGGCGAATCAATACCCCGTCCGCGACCCATCATCGTATCCCTGGCCAGACGAGCGCTGAGAGACGACTTCATTCGGAGCTCCAGGGTGCGCAGAGGCACGGTCACCACGGCAGATCTCGGCCTTCCGCAGCATGACATACGCCGTATATATGTAAACGAGAGAATGACTAAAACAAATAGAAAACTATTCAGCCTGGCGCGCGAGGCATCTCGCGTCCATCACTGGCGGTTTGTTTGGTCGAGAGAGGGGCGTATTCAAGCCAAGCGCGATGAGTCATCTGCGGTGCACCGGATCCGTAACGAAAAGGATCTACGGGTTTTTGAAAATATTACTGTTAGTGCTTAATTTTACTTCTTGCATTATGCTTTGCTTGAACTTGCTACTAACCAGGCTCTCAACCGGATTTTGTATGCTTTCGGACTATTATATTTTGCATTTCTATTTTTGTTCCCCGCTGCTGTATTTATTTTTACTTGTTTGTTTGTTTTTGGCAATTCCTGCCGCATTATTATTGTGCGAACTCGCGAGGTTGGTGTGGGTATCTGTAATTGAGGTATGGCGTTATAAAATCGTAAATCTACATGAACAATCTTATAGAGAAATAATTATACTAGCCGCTATAATTCACATTTTAATTTATCAATGTGACTGCTCATTTGACATTAGACATGTTACTAATTATTTATATCATAATCAATTATATATCTTTTGACAACTGTATATATTTATTTCTAAATAATACATATTATTCCTGGACTGCATCATGCTTGCTTAATTTAGTTTACCCGTACCCGGAATGCCACGTTGTACAAGCAATTTCTCCATTATCAATTTTGCGCAATGACTACCAAGTCTAAGCACTTCAAGTTGGGTCTTTTCAATGCCGGCTCGCTGGGCACAAAGCACGACGAGCTCGAGGTCGCAGTCACGCGCGAATCCCCTGATATCCTTGCGATAAATGAAACATGGCTGCGCGCAGGCGAGGAAGCGCACGCGCCTACTATTCCGGGATACAGGTTACGTCATGTCCCACGTAATCGTAAAGTCCGCTCGGGAGGGGGAGGAGTAGGTTTTTATGTCAAAATGGGGATTTCTGCACGAGTATGTACTCATCCTCCTGCTCCAGATTCCATTGAACAGTTTTGGCTTAGAATGACTTTAAATACGCGTAAACTTATTATAGGAACAGCATATCGGCCTCAATGGGTTAATACAGATGTTTTTCTTGATGCGATTACCGAATCCATCTCGTCTTTTACAAATTATGACTACATTATTTTGATGGGGGAATTTAACATAAATCTGCTTTGTAACAACAATACTACGAGCAAAGTTAACCAATTTCTCGACTCTTTAAATCTTAAAAACTGTGTTACAGAGCCAACACACTACACCTCTCACAGCCAAACTTTGATTGATCTGATTTGTACGGATGCGCCCGTAGCAATGTCTCAGTGCTAAGTATCCCAGAGCTTGGTGGTCACGCATTGATAACGTGCAGCCTTAAGATAAGGAGGGAAAGGATACCGCCCAAAACAGTTACTTTTAGAGCTTTAAAAAATATAGACGTAGCCCAATTTAACGAGGACATTTCGACCCTGTCTAGATGTCAAAGCGGATTCTAATATCGATGTAAATGCCGCTGTATCGTTTATTACCTCTTCTTTGATAGCCTTGTTTGATCGTCATGCGCCTGAAAAAACAAAAACAATTAGGGAGGAAAATAAGCCATGGCTCACATCTAACATTGTCCACATGATGTACCTACGTGATAAAGCGCATGTCAAATGGTCCAAAACAAAATCAGATGCACATAAACTATACTACATAAATCTTAAACATCTGGTCAACTCCAGCATGTTTTTTGAGAAAAAGGCCTATTATGAACAGCACATAAATCGCAATGTGACTAATGGTAAGGCGCTTTGGAAAAATCTAAAAAAATCTGTGTTACCGGATCAGAAATATGCACCGCTTCCAGAACATCTCCAACATCCTGACATTTTAAACAATCATTTTTTGAATATTCCCAATAATTATAATTTTATCTTAACTTATTTGACATATCTTGAATCTAATAGACATCGCGATAATATTTATCTCAAATTAAATACCATTGATGAATCAGAAATCTTGAAAATAATTTTGGATTTACCATCAAATGCCATGGGCTGCGACAAAATAAATAGAGACATGATCATTTTGTCTCTTTCATTCACCCTGAGTCATATTACTACTGTGGTAAATGGGTCCATTCTATCGTGTAGTTTTCCCGATCAATGGAAGATAGGGACAATCAACCCACTTCCCAAAAATAACAACCCCTCAGATTATACCGACCTTAGGCCAATAAGCATATTACCTTATTTTTCGAAGATTTTGGAAACGGTTGTATATAAGCAAGTGATCGCCTACTGTGAGGAAAACGATGTCCTGCCGGAACGCCTTGCTTGACGTTATCGACATCATTTTGGGAAATCAAGATAACAAAAATGGTACGATTCTGGCTCTTCTAGATTTTTCTAAAGCGTTTGACTCCTTAAACTTAGAATTGCTGATCTCTAAGTTAGTTTATTATGGTTTCAATAATGAAACGATCAGGTGGTTCCAAAGCTATTTATCCAATAGAGTGCAGCAAGTGGTCATTGGCAAGGCAGATGGATCTTTAGTTAAGTCGGATTTGCAACAAGTAAGAAGGGGAATTCCTCAAGGGTCAATCTTGGGTCCGCTCCTTTTCAGCATTTACACAGCTGACATAGTTACATGCATAAAATCCTGTAGTTACCATCTCTATGCAGATGACCTACAAATATTTGTCTCTGCAAACACTAGTAACATCGATTGTTCAGGCTTCTCAGCACCTAATGACCTCGTAGGGGCCCATCAGCTACGAGGTAGCGTAACGATCAGTTGCCAAGAAGTATGAACGTCGGCGATTCACCGAGCTGAAGTTAATTGGGGTCGATCTAACCTGGTCTGTGCTTCGGTCCCGTCAACCTCCTGTCTCTCTGCAAGGCCCGGGTGCACCCTAGGCTCTTCTTGGTAGACAGGTTCTTCAGCCAACCAGGTATGACTGGCGGGCCAGCTTCAATGAGCACAGTGTTCCAACACAGGTAATGTTACGTGGTAAAAACTATCGGGCACGAAAATGCGAACTTTATCTGGTTCGAGAAACAATAACACACTCAGCTATAGGAACAATCCTGAGGGAAACCCGAATAAATTCCAGATGGCCTGCGATTTAATTTCAACACCCAAATCAAAACGCGTTTACATTGCGAGGGCTTTCGTCTGTCAGTTGTCAACAAAACTGCTAGGTTGGCAGCTAACGTCAAATTCAAAATGGCCGTTCAGAAACCATCGATCGAATATCGATTTGGAATCGAACAATCACCCGCCCGGACAGGCACCCACCTGTCCCCTAATCTACGGGCAGCCGAGACAACGTTGCTACCGCTCGTTTTAGAACCGAGCCTCCTACTAGAACCTCTGCAGACCGGGGGGTCCCGTCCTTGCCAGGGAACAAGTTAACAATGCGCCCCCTGCGCCAACGTAGTGGCGGTGGGTTAGCATCCTTAACCAGAACGAGATCACCAACACTAGGGGGGCTAGTTTTGTCAGTCCACTTAAGGCGCTGTTGTAAGATATGCAGATACTCGAGCGACCAACGCTTCCAGAAATTCTGAGTAAACTGCTGCAACATCTGATACCTTGACAACCGATACAATTACACTCCCTCGAAGGGGTGCTCGGGCAACGCGTTAAGTGGCTGTCCTATCAAGAAATGGCCTGGGGTCAGAGCCTCCAGGTCATTTGGATCCGAGCTGAGCGGACACAACGGTCGCGAATTGAGAACGGCCTCGATCTTACAAAACAATGTCGCGAGCTCCTCAAAAGTCAGCGCGGTCTGACCTACTATACGCCCCAAGTGCGTCTTAGCTGACTTAACTACGGCCTCAAAAATCCCACCCCAGTGGGGGCAAATCGGTGGGCTGAAGGTCCACTGTATACCCCGACGGGAGAGGGCCGTTCCAATATCCACTTTATTTACATTCAAAAAGTTGACTATCTCTCGTAAGTATCGTTCCGCACCGATGTAGTTAGTGCCGTTATCAGAGCGGATCAAAGTTGGAAGTCCCCTTCGAGAAACAAACCTATCCAAACAAGCAATGAAAGCCTCTGTCGAGAGATCAGCAACGAGCTCGAGATGTACCGCCTTGGTGGATAAACAAACAAACACACATAGGTACGCCTTGTATTGCCTAGCGGTACGCAATCGTGAACTCTTCACCATAAACGGTCCTGCAAAATCCGTACCAACACCTGAAAACGGTCTGACCTCATTCACACGATCAGGGGGCAAGTCCCCCATTAGAGGTTGCATCGTGGCAGCCTTAAGTCGATAACAAGGCATGCACCGAAACACGATGTTCCGTATGACACGGCGGGCAGATAAGATCCAAAACTCCCGCTGAAGCGTGGCCAACAACGCGTTACAGCCGGCATGCGCGTTTTTAATATGACGATCAGTCACCAGCAATTCAACTAACTGTCCCCCCTTGGGGAGCAGAAGTGGGTGACGAGCCGAATACGACAGATTCGCATTGCGCAATCTTCCTCCTACCCGAAGTAACCCGGTCGAATCAACAAAGGGGTTGAGACGCGCGACGGCTCCCTTCAATTTCGAACGTCCACTTCGTATAATCTCCAATTCCGCCCCAAACTTCGAGGACTGTACCAACCGGACCAAATTCAATAGCGACTCGTTTCGCTCTGCCGGAGTCAGAATAGGGTTCAACGTTCGCTGATCGCGAGGAGTACGACAATTTCGAGCGAATCTCCTAATCCAAGTGGACACGTTTATCAACTTGTCAAGTGAGCTATACCGGTCCAGCAGAAACCCGGCGTCAGGGTCCTCAGCCTTCTGGGTAACATGCACGGCCGCTCTGGGGCCATGATCCGAAGATACTACTACATGGCTGTGGGGCCAGTCCGATTCTCTCTTGGCAAGCCAGGGTGGTCCCCACCACAAATGGTGTCTAACGAGTTCAGGAGCCCGACATCCCCTGGATGCACAATCAGACGGGTTCAATTCTCCTGGTACATGTCTCCAGGTCAGTGGGACCTCAGACGACACAATCTGGGAGACACGGTTCGCAACAAAAACCTCTAAGTTATGGACCGAAGCCTTCAGCCAGCACAAAACAATCTGGCTGTCCGTCCACGCGTACACCGTATCCTCCAAAACCACTGACCCACGCAACACTGTTAGAGTGTGATTCAAAAGTTTGGTCAAAAGAGCAGCCCCGGACAGTTCCAGTTTTGGAATCGTCATCCTTGTCCGAATAGGCGCTACCTTGCTTTTTGCCAAAACCAAACGCACGTCGACCTCCCCGGTGGAGGTGACGGTTCGCAAATAAACCGCTGCCGCAAACCCTCGTTCAGAGGCATCACAAAACCCGTGAAGGGTTGCCCTGTAATCCCCAGCAGGGACCAATTTCCTCGGCAGCGATACATTATTTATGTCCGATAGCGAGGTGAACATTCGCGTCCAATCAGTCAACAAATCACCTGAGAGGTGGGTGTCCCAGGTCAACTGAGCCGCCCATAGCCTTTGCATAAAACATTTGAGAGCAAAGGTGACTGGAGAAATCCATCCATTCGGGTCGAACGTTCTCGCAATCGTTGACAGTACTGACCGCTTCGTCCAGGCCTTCGGTGTTTCTAAAACCACCCGATAGGTAAACTCATCATGGACGGGCCGGTACTGAATTCCAAGCACTGACAACATGTTAGGGTTGTCAGGATTCTCAAAAACGTGCGGGTCTTGTTGAAACTCATCTGGGAGACCAGCCATCAACTCAGGGGAGTTGGACATCCACTTGCGTAGTTCATAGCCGCCTCGTTCCAGCAATTGAATGAGCTCGTCACGTCGGTCCAGAGCTTCCTCTACACTGGCTGCCCCTGTGCAGACGTCATCGACTTACAAATCTTGCTCCAGGATAGCGGTGGCTCTAGGATAGCTCACACGGTCACGCGACGTCAACTCCCGCAGGGTACGCATCGCCAAATACGGGCTAGACCGTAACCCATACGTGTTCGTGTTTAACTCATAGACCTTGACTGGCTCGGCAGTGGACTCACGCCACAGTATCAACTGATACCTTCTGTCAGCCGGATGAATTACCGTTTGCCTAAACATCATCCGAATGTCTGCGACAAATACAATCTGGTGCCTCCGAAAGCTCGTGAGAATATCCGAAATATCACGACTCAACTTGGGTCCCGAATGTAGACACTGATTCAGGGACATCCCGTTCGAGGTAGGTGCTGACCCATCAAAAACAACTCGAATCTTGCCGGTAGGGGTTCGTAGGACGGCATGGTGTGGAAGGAAACAATGATCCTCAGATCTCCAGTCCACACCCGATACCGACATGTGTCCTAACGACTCATACTCCCTCATGAAATCAACATATTTTTGTTTAAATACGGCGTCCCTTGTCATCCTACGCTCCATCGATATCAATCTCGTCTCAGCCATCTTCCTAGATTCTCCTAGTGGCGGTCGATCGGCCCTGAAAGGCAGTCGAGTTACAAAACGACCAGAACGAAGGCGACCAGTACTATTCTGGTAAAACAACTCGCACTCTTCTTCGTCTGCGTCGACTCGACGAACGGTGGGAGGTTCCTCTATCTCCCAGAAACGTTGGATAACGTCTGACAACGCTGAGCCAATAAGTATGCCATCTGACTCGGCAGGCCTAACCATTGGCAATGCCGGACCCATGATCACGTGACCAAACTTAGTATCCACAGCAATCAACCCGTCCGGCTGAAGAACTCGCCGATCCGACAACAGAAACCTACCCAGAACGTCTGCTCCCAGTAGCAGGTCGACCGGGGCTGGAGTATCAAAATCGGGATCCGCCAACTTGAGTCCTGATGTCAGGAATCGAACGGCCGGATTCAACTTCACCAAGGGGTGTCTGCCCATGACATGCGTCATTACTAAAGCTTGCACGGATGTTTTTGTCAAAATGTCATAACGTGGAGAGAACGTGATCACCGATTGACCAACTACATTCGTAACCGTAACATTCCCCACGCCCCGTATTGATTTATTATACCTATTTACCTTGAGGCCCAACCATTTTGCTAAATCATTCGATACAATGCAGCCCTGAGCACCAGAATCTAGTAGGGCGTGAACGTATGTTGGGTTGCCCGCCAAATCCCAAACAAGCACAGAGGCGATCGGTAACACCACCGTCTCCGGTTGGGGGGCAACAAATGGTTGGGCCGCAAATTCCTAGCGAGGACCCCCGGGGCCCCACTGTGCCTGTAACCGATCAGGTATGCAGCTATACGCCAGAGGGTCCCATTGTACAAATGGCCCACGCGCCGGTTCCATTCCCAACCTACGATTCCCCGTAAAGGGGGGTGGGCGTGAATTCAACCGTGGCCGCTCCATGAGCGGGGGGGACATCACATGTGACCGACGAGGACGAGGCGACGAGCGGGGCGACAACTGAGGCGGCGTCCGAACCGCACCCGCATAGCTCGAAGGTGTCCCATGACACCCGCCCGTTACGGCCTGCTCAACACACCCAATGTCCCGCTGGGTCGGATGCTGAGTCGCAACCGAAAACTCAGGGCCCCCCATGTAATGGTCCTGAGTGCGGCCCTGCACCCTGGTACTGCCCTGTGCACGTGGGGACGTTGGCCCCTGAGTTGCGCTCCGAGTCGCAAACGAATTCTCAGGGCCCCATGCCGTGTCACCCTGGGTACGGCCCTGTGGAGGCTGTTGGCCGGACCGGTTCATGCACAACAGATTGTTGTGGGGCCCACCACAATATCCGCACATTTGTGTGCGCGTGCAGTCCCTAGCCATGTGTGGCCCGAGGCACAGGAAACACCAGCTCCGCTGCTTGGCCATCCGGCGCCGTCCCTGAACCCTAAGTTCCCCGAACTTATTGCAATTGGCCACAGCATGGCCAATCTGCCTACAACATGGGCAGGTCTCACCATGTGGGGTCAATTCACTCACAGTCCCATACGACTGCCGGTTGGTGCGGTCCTTCCTCGTCGGAGGGCCCCTACTCACAGCGCTCCCGGCAGCTATCTGTGGCTACGAAGGATGGGTGACCGTCAACCCCAAATTCTCTGCCCGTCGAGCCTCCTCTTCCAAAAATCCGACCAAGTCGGAGAAGACGGGCAGGTCCTCGGCCGACCTCCCGTGAGACTGTTCGAAACGAGTCTGCACGTCAGCGGGTAGGCGGGAAAGTACAATGTACAACAGTAGGTACGACCATTCACCAACCGGAAGTCCAAGATTCTCTAGAGCCTTGGTGACGGACAACAATGGGTTCAAAACCTCCGTCTGTATGGCCCCGACCTTGTTCACAACCGGGATGCTAAACAAACGGTTCAGTTGGGCATCGGCCAACCTCCGTTTGTTGTGGTAACGTCTGACCAACAATTGCCTGGCCGTCTCATAGTTACCCTCCGTAACTGTCAAATGAGCGACCAGCTCCCTAGGCTCACCCCTCAATGCTGCCACCAGCTGAGCCATCTTGACAGACTTGGTAATGTCCGATCGCATGTGCACCAAACTGTCGAACAGATTGATGAAGCTCATCCATTCACCGGACACGCCGTCAAAAGTAGGCATAGTTATGGCAGGTAACCTGGACCCCGATCCCTGATGCGTCAGAGGTGCTTCAGTGTCACCATCTTGGCTGGACTCGCGCTGTCTACGTATGTCCGCAGCCTTCTGCGTGATAGCAGCTGCCATCTCCATACATTGGTCGACATCCCCTATCAACCGTGACAGCCTGTCAGGTGCACAACCATCAACTGATTCCGCCTGCGCGGACAATTCGAGCACCCTATTGTAACGTTCCTTAACGTCCATAGACCGCTCCAATACCACATCATGCCTATCTAAACGGTCTATCAGACCGTGTGCGGAGGAAAACCATCTGAGTTCCTTAGAAACACCCTTCTGGATTTCAGATAACGACATGATCGGAACGATACTTACTCACAATTTGCAGTAACTCAATTTTATTGGACCCTCCAGTCTATAACCCAAATGAGGGAACCCTAAACTATAACTTAAACAATGTTGTTTTCCTTAAACAATAGGAACCGAGTTTTATATCTATATAAATTCTGTAAATAACAATTTAGTCTCCCTTTATCACTACAACACACACAGATAGTCAATATTAGTTCAAGTTATAAATTGCTATAAACTGAAAACAATGCAATAGCCTGCTATCAATAGATGTAACTACCTATGTTAACCAAAACATTCATTCAATAGCATTACTAGACCACTAATAGATTGACTAACTGGTAATTCAATGCAAATTTCAATTCAATATCTGTCTGTCTACTACCAGCAATAGACTTATAGCTTACAATACTACCAATCTATGTGGATACAGGAACAACCAAGTTACTTAACCGCCTATCCCTACAGATTGATAGTCCCAAATCGTGCCTTCCTGGAGCCCTTGACGGCTGCAAATCTCAGGAAGCCACGCTCTAGCTACCAAGATGTTCAGGCTTCTCAGCACCTAATGACCTCGTAGGGGCCCATCAGCTACGAGGTAGCGTAACGATCAGTTGCCAAGAAGTATGAACGTCGGCGATTCACCGAGCTGAAGTTAATTGGGGTCGATCTAACCTGGTCTGTGCTTCGGTCCCGTCAACCTCCTGTCTCTCTGCAAGGCCCGGGTGCACCCTAGGCTCTTCTTGGTAGACAGGTTCTTCAGCCAACCAGGTATGACTGGCGGGCCAGCTTCAATGAGCACAGTGTTCCAACACAGGTTATGTTACGTGGTAAAAACAATCGGGCACGAAAATGCGAACTTTATCTGGTTCGAGAAACAATAACACACTCAGCTATATGAACAATCCTGAGGGAAACCCGAATACATTCCAGATGGCCTGCGATTTAATTTCAACACCCTAATCAAAACGCGTTTACATTGCGAGGGCTTTCGTCTGTCAGTTGTCAACAAAACTGCTAGGTTGGCAGCTAACGTCAAATTCAAAATGGCCGTTCAGAAACCATCGATCGAATATCGATTTGGAATCGAACATCGATGATGCAGTACACGCTTTGAATGAGGACTTAGATCGTATCTACAGATGGTGTGTACAAAATGGCTTATTACTAAATAAAAGCAAGTCTAAAGCAATGATTTTGGGTACAAAAACACAAACCGATAAAATAATGGCACTACATCCCGCGATTATGATTGGGAGGGAGCCGCTGAGCTTTGTAAGCGAAGCGCGTAATTTGGGTGTGGTTATGGACTGTCACTTAAGATTCGAAAAGCATGTGGTAGAGGTAGAAAGAAACTGTTTCTTCCGGCTTAGAGTCTTGTACAAGCTCCGAAGATATCTCAATGTAAACACACGAATACTTCTCTGTGATTCTTTGGTGATGTCCAAAATTAACTACGCCTTTACTGCTTATGGCCCTTGCTTAAATGCTAAATCCCATAAACTGCTTCAACGCGTTCAGAATGCCTGTGCCCGATTTTGTTTTAATATTCCTGCTCGCACTCACGTTACTCCTTTCATAAATAATGCAAACTTGCTAAAAATGAAAAACCGACTTAAGCTATTTATGGCAACACTTATGTTTGGAGTCATGAAACATCATAAGCCAGAGTATTTATATAAGAAACTTGTTTGGCGCTGGACATTAAAGGGAGATCGCAACTGTATCAGACTATGCACAAAGCCGCTTAGTATGCCGCGGCACCGGACTTCTGCGTTTCGTGGTAGCTTCCGGTTCCAGGCTACTAAGTGCTGGAACGACCTACCTCCGCCACTTAGACAGCTTGAAAGTAAAGTAGCCTTTAAGAATTCATTAAAAAAAACTCTTTTGGGCTCACAAAAGATGCTCCCCTAGTCCCGCCTGCATTATTAATACATAAATAAATTGTAATCAACTAATTATAAAATAAATTCAGCTATACTCTATTATTATTATTATATTCTATATTCTTTATTATCTACATAACAGTATTCTATATCGTATTCAATTAACCAATACAAACTAATCCTACTAATATTATCAATTTGTATAGTATAAACTTATACCTTTTAAACTAAAAGTATACACTAACAAATAAGTCAGGTACCTTCTGTTAATGCTTTCAGTTGAGCACGCCGTCTCCCTTGTTCCGGTACTGACGGAAGATCAGCGCCTGAGGAGTCTACTTCTTAGGCACATGCTGAGTCAGAACCTTTTTGCAGATACCACACCACCCTCCGTTCTAATGCGATATAGGTACTTTGGTACCTATGTCCTACCTGTCTCAAGGTGTAATTACTTTAACTATAGTTTCTAGTAGTTTATTTTTGTTAAGTGGTACCAATGTTATTTTTTGTTAAGTATCTGCAATGTTTTGTGTGTGGGTGTGCGCTTATGCAAATAAATAAATAAACACATGGTGTGACGAAACAAACATTTAGTTTATTTCTCAGTAGGTAGAAATATATATATTTTTTAAAATCTCCAAAATGTGGATAAACTTTAAGAGCTATGAAATAAGTTGTGAATCATAAATTTAAAATGAATATGGTTTAACTTCACCGTTGCTTTCAGTGGATGTCGAATTATGACCATTTTACACATTTGTGATGTTGTTTTGAAGTGTCGCATTTGACATGGCTCATTCAATCGAAACTCATACGTAAGGGTGTTTAGTTACGATATAGTTTGGTGGGTCAAACAGACGCGTAGTTAGTTCAATGATGGAGGTACAGATGGCGGTCGATCGCCTTTAGATTCCAGATGGTTTGACTCAAAGTAGAACTTTATTCACTATAATTGCAATAAGATGTTTTATATAGAAAACAAATGGGTATTATTTTATTTAGATTATTTTATGATGTTATAAAGTCTATTTCTGGTTGAACTGTGTGATCTAAAATATAAAGTGTGTATACGGTGTGGACCAGTGACCAATCAGAGCACTGAGTTTCGAAAGGAAATGAAACGAACCAATGAGAATGACTCGCAGAGTTTTACATGGTGTTTTGGCGAGCACGCCTGGGGAGGACGTTTTGGTGGGAATAGAGGATATAAAAGGGATGGGTCGAGATGAGAGGGGGCTTTTTGTTGCTGGTCGTCGAGTGAAGTGTGAGTTAAGACTCAGAGGGGAGCCATTCAGTCTCCGCGTCAAACTACTGTGAAACACGTCTTTCTGGAATTATATACAGTTCGATTCGCCGTTTTACGCGTCTTGAACTGGGATAGTTGTGATTGCGTGTTGCAGTGGATTTTCGTGAGTGTCTGAAGCGCCGAGATATACCTCGGTTCCTATTCTTTAAATCAACCTACCCCAAATTCCAAAACTATCCTTGGGTCGTTAGATAAGAACTTTTAGGTAATTTATCTGAGTCTGAGTCTGGGCTTGGAGCGACCCTAATTTCCTTTTTCCTTCACCATAGGGTTCCTGGATTGGCTCTTAGGATATTCGCGGGCTAATCCTCTCCTCATTCCTTTCATGTAGCGAGTTTTGAAATTCCCACACACACAGTCATTAAACATACAAACACATTCAAATCAAACTCAACCATTTTCGAGTGGTGTCGATGATGGACGTGGTATAACACTAGGATTTTAGACTAGGCTAGACAGGAGTTTAGTTGCGGCTAAACCTAGGTTGTCGAGGTTATGTAGGGAGACAAACACGATTATTTAAGTTTATGTAACAAACAAGTATCTGAAATTCGTATGACTGCAAATAATTACGTTATTTCCTTCTCACTCTTGAAATACCTAAATACTTATAAAACTATCTAACAAACTAATTTTTTTTTTTTGATTGTGGCTGTTTTGATCTTTCTTTTCTTGACCGTATATCATGTTGGTTGGCCTACCTAACTTTACATTAAATGACAAACATATTCTAATTCCATATAGCATGTAGATTGACGTGGTTACTTGGTCATTCACAAAACACACACATACAAATTTACTCAACAAGAAGCTGACATTACTATAAGAACACTCTACTAGATTCTACACGGCCTAAGGTTTATTAGCAGTCATTCTCCCCTTCTGAAACGCCTCCGATTCAGAAGGTCGATCATTCTTACTGCATTGGAATTCGAACGAACTTGTGCTTTCCATTTTCCAAGGCTGTCACTGCTTTGAGTACTATCTGGTTCATACCTTTGTCGTAAGCACGTAGTGCCTAGACTTCTTCTTACTCATGGACTGGAGAACTACTCGCATACCCCGATTAAAAGATGGATTTGTACAATTCGGATTGATTTGACATTGTAGTACAGACCCTGGTCGCATCATTCAGGGACGCTCATCGCCCCTGTTTAGAGTGAAGTTTACTTCGCTGTAGAATGCCTGTGGATGGCCTGAAATCCGATAGAATCAAACCTACACACACGCTACATTATCAATCTAGTGACCTAAGTAGTTACGCTGAATTTACATGTCTTAAAACTAATTTATATATAAAATATCTGGATGAACATCAACATGGTTACGGAATAAAACTTAAGATACGGGTAGGTGCAAATAAAAATATCCCGCAATCGATCAACAAACATGTTGGACTGATGGATGAGAGATATCACAATTTCAAATCATTTGATTGGCAGGGCTAACATAGTTAATCTTATGTTTAATTGTAAATTGTGCTTACAATTTTGAGTGGTTGTAAGCATTGTTTTATAAAATTTAAGCTTATTTTGCTTAGCTAAATCTAACTTCGTCTGTCTTGGGTCCGTAGAACTCGGGTTGACCTCCACTGGATCGGGCGGGGTTAAGGGGCCCGATCTTAGGGCCCGGGTCCCTTCTGGACGCGAGCTCTAGCACAAACCCTCCTTTATAAACTCATGTAATCGAAATGTCTTTTAAATGGTATTTACTTGGAATTTATTCTAATAAGCTCAGAATCGATGCTTATCAATATTTTATGTCACTTATATTCATCACTGACCGAGGAACCTCATGACGATACTGTTAACCAAAACCACTCTAAAAAGAACTTTAGGTTATTACTATCACAACGTCTGCTGTCCTACCCATAGACGATCACCCACTACCTTGGCCAAATCATCTAAATAAGATAATCGCAATCGTTGGTAATAGAATCTTTCCAATTGGAGAAATATTCCAATAAAAATGCGTAGGGGTTAAATTCCGTCTGACATTAAATTAATGGTTAGCTGGTTATGTCTTTAAATTTACCTTTCATAGAATCGCTCGGTTAACTCGTAGGGTTTATTCATATTATTTCAATGAGCGGAAGGGGGGTTGTTACAATGGCCGTGGCCCGACCGTCCATGGACCAGATTACATGTAGATTTTCTGGGGTGAATTGCGGGAGCTTCTTACTTGGTAGTCGTAGATTCTTGTTCTAAATGGATCGAGATATCGAGGATGGGCAGCACGTCAGCTACGAGTGTCATACGTAAATTAAGAGAGATATGGTCAAAATTTGGACTACCTAAACAGGTGGTGAGCGATAACGGTCCACCTTGGTCATCGGAAGAATTTGAGTTGTTTTTGCAAAACAATGGCATCGAGCATTTATTTTCCGCACCGTATCATCCGGCTTCGAATGGGGCCGCGGAAAGTGCGGTTAATATGTAAAAAAGTAATTAAAAAAGCTTAAGCCCAACGAGAGGATATCGAGATAGCTTTGTGTAGGTTTTTACTCATATACCGCAATACGGAACACAGTACTACAGGAGAAAGCCCAGCTCAGCTGTTACAAGGGCGCGCGTTACGTACTCGTCTCGATTGTATGAAACCAGAGCGAGAGGCACATGTACGCGCAGCGCAAGTGCGGCAGGAGGCCGCAGCAGGGGGCTGCCAGCGTGCCTTACTTCCGGGAGATACGGTCTGGTATCGGGTCTATCAAATGGGACGGAAATGGCTGGGAGGTATGATTTTGGAAAAGATAGGAAACACCGATTATGGACATATCGATCAAATTAAGAAACGATGGGTTATCGAAAACATTGTTGGGGATCAGGAAGCACAGTCACAGTCATTACAGGGCGGAATGCACCACCCGGAGGAGGTAACTGGGAGAGTAAAGGGCATACCATCTTTACTTTATCCCAGCCCGAATATCTCTGTCAGGCAGAGGGAATCAGTGGATGGGTTGTCGGCGGGCTCGGGGGCGCCGGCGCTGGCGGGCAGTTCGGGGGACATAGGGGGTGAAAGTGTGGCCCCACCGCATTTTGAACGCCGGTACCCCCAACGGGAACATATGATTCCAATACGATATCGTGTATAGCATTATACATATAGTTTGTAACTACTCTGTTATATTTTTGGCTTTGTTTAGAACATCTGTCACAACTTTTAGTACTTAAGTCTGACTTGTTAAATTAAGGATGGGGTAATTCGAAAGTACTAGTTCAAATTATATTTAAGTTTAGTTTAGACCATTTCTATTAATTTAGTTATTTAGGGTGAAGGTGTTGTGTTGTTCACTCACTCATTCGTTCACTCGTGGACTTTCTTTCGTTCTGATGTATGTTCGTACGGTCTTGTAATAAAATGGTGGTTCAAGAGATATGATATGATTTAAAATCACTAATAATCACTCACAAATAACAAACCCCAGACCCAGAAGCTTAATTCTTCTACATATCCTTTAGCTACTGTAGAAGATTTCCATCCACCATGTCTCTTCAAAACAGATATTATGTCCACTCCCTTAGCAGAGCAATCTCTCTTAGAAGATTCGGGAGTGGACATATTTCAATGGCAGACGTCCTCCGGAAACAATGACCTGTATACAGCTTACCATAAGATAAAGTTCAAAATCTATTTTTTCAATGGGTTGCCTTATACAATTGCCAATTTGCTAACGGATAAAGAATCGATTGGTTTTTATATCAGAAATGCGTCGGTTCTGGTACTTTCAAACAATAAGTTTGTGTTCTCCTCGGATAATAAACGATCTGTCGATTTTGGTTTTTTTTCTTTCAACTTAATCAAAAGTAATTCATCTGAGTGGGTCTCAACATCATCGATCGTTAGATTAAGTAACTCATTGCTTCGACAACCTCCATGAATTCCAAATATCAATACTACCTTTAACAAAAATAAATAAAGTAAGGTTCGTACATTTAGATATTAGCGTCATTTTAATACTTACTTTCGTTAGGAGATAAGTTTCATCGGCTGCCTCATTCAAGAAAGTTTCAAGATTTTTAACCTTCTTTGGTTTATGTCCCTCTGATTGTATTATCAGAAAGGCTAATAATTTTGTTTACGTTTCTATTTAAATATCGTTTTGGATGAACTATGAACTCCACAGGGTCGAAAATTGTTTCGATTGACCAAAAACACATTTTCAGAAAATGACTTCGCTCCTAAAACTAAAGTTTTTCACAGGATGAAGTTTTCGCAGGCTTATAAATATTCTGACGTGTTTTCGTTGGTAACAGACCATGTATGGAGTTAAACTCTCATAATACCTCTTGAACTATTTTTTGGATAAAATTCGCTAACAAAATTTAAATACTCAAACAAAGCGGCGGAATGCATTTAGATTGAGTGAGATTTTCACAACTTTTTTATTATTTGGTCCAGTTTTTGAAGGTTTTTACCAGCTCAGCCAATTTATTGTTCTTAAGTATAACTCAGACAAGACAGACAGAGTGTCAGTGTCTCAGACAACCTTTCTATTTTATTTAAAAAGTATTCCCAGCTAAGCCAAGCGAAACAAGTTATACATTTTACACTACTTTCGATATCGATCCCTTTATTGATTGACACTGAAAAATAAAACTTTGTGAATATTTATAACTGTGCTGACAACGCAAAAAAATACTTTATATTACAACCTTTTTTTTCCATTTAATACGCGTTTCGAGATTAGTCAGTATCAATGAAAGTAATTAATTCCCCTGTACTGGCAAAATAAATTAAAAGTTACTTTGCTTCCCGGAAAACAGAGAACAAAGTAGAACTAAACTCCCTGCTTACCGGGAATAGACGAACTGTTATTACGAATATTTTGTACTAAAAAGCAGGAAATAAATGACGGACCTAATTACAAAAACTAAAAAATCTGGATTTTAATTTAAATTAACACATACTATAATAATTTTATCGAATCTCAATAATTACGTTTACTCTTATCTGCTTGTTCTGTGATTTTGTTATTGCACCGCAGTCGGTTTTTCTAGTGTTTTTTATTGCTTCAATCCATGTACTACAGTAATTTGGTCTCCGGTCTAATGTTATCCATGCACTATACGTCATATTCCCATGCTAATATATTTCACAAGATATAATTCCAATGACGTTTCCTGAGCAGTAGACCATTTTACGAGCGCGGGAAATATAGATTAACCCATCTTCCATGGATTTACCTTTGTCAAATATTCTAGCGATTTCGCGCTAAAGTCTTCCACCGGGATTGTTTCAATCCGGATTATCCGTAATCCAAAAAAAGACAGTCTTACTCAAGCATTAATCTTTATAGACTCGCGCACGAAAGGTTCCGTACTTCCGTACAATGGTAGGGATCGTGTGGAGTGAATAGTTTGGATTTTACATAGCAAACTGTTGTTTACAAAGTTATTGGTGCGGCTACTTTCATACTTCATGTACGTAACCAGATGCATTTATTAGTTTGTATGTGGTTTACAGGTAAATTACTGTATTTCTTTCACAATTTTACACTTTGTAGCTTCGGAGACAGGGAGGGGGAATGGTTATTTTTTACACTTTAATGATCAAAACTTTAGAAGTTATCTAAACTAAAATTTAAAAAATTAATTTTAAAAGTATTTAAAGAGCCCTTTGCAACGATACCCTACATGACTTATTACGCTGTTTTTTTTCGTTTTGTCATTGTACTCCCTCCACTTTCTTGTAGGCGATATTTTTTCCAACTTGAATTATGTTGAAGGTCAGGATAAGTATGTCTGCAGAAAATTTTAAGAATCATCTCTTCCTGAGAAATGTGCCTATGATAGACCGATGGACGGACACGCGATTTATCCTATCAGGGTTGCTTTTTTACCTTTTGAGGTATGGACCCCTAAAAACAGAAAATCTTGCCTATTAAGACCACATATTTTAATTTATTGAATAGCTTAATAATAATGAAAATAAATTAATGTAAAGAATCGGTCAACTGCTTTGAACAAAACTTAAATATGCAAAAACACACACACAAACACAGATTAAGATATATTAAAAGTCATTTACATCACTTTGCAAAATATGAACGTCAAATCCGTTGTCCGCATTTGCAATAATAATAATAATACCTTGGACACTATTTACACACATTGATCTAGCCCCAAACTAGGATTTCCCTGTATCTTGGGTACTAGACAACGATACACATGCTTATATAGATAAATATTATACTTAGATAAATAAACAACCATGACTAGGGTACAAACATCCGTTCTCATTCAAACTAATATTTACCCCCACCGGGACTCGAACCCAGGACCCTTGACTTCGTAGGCAGGGTCACTGCCGACTCGGCCATTCGGGTCGTCAAGGCAATCCCTAGAGGTCTGTAACAAAATGTCAAATTGACAATTGTGGACGGATCCAGCTTTCGGTTTTCAAATCAGGTATAATTTTACAGTCATACTAATACCGAAAAATCTCGTATTTTTTTACGCTGATACAATAAGGGAGTTTGCACACGGCGGTTTCTTATTGCGCGGTTGACGCGCGGACGATGCTCGGTTTTCGCAATTCGTACGCTAAGATAACGCAAGGCCGTCAGAACAAGTGACCTTTGCACACATATCGCGATAAAAACGCGACTTTGTCGCAATGACAACCACGTTTATCACGATAAAAACGCGCATTTATATCGCCACAAACGCGCGAAAATCAGCAGCCAAGTTTAGACTTTTTTTACCACAGTATTGCACTGGCGTCGCTCGTGACAACACTGCCTGGGCTAGCCTTCGTGGTGTTTTTAACCCTGATCTGCGTCCCAATTCATGGATATTTAAGAGTTTAAAACGATGCACTATTAAACACGCAAAAAAACATCGTAAATATTGGTTACACCCATTTACATTACAAACACTACAAAATAATTCTAAAATTGTAACCGGATCTCACATTCAACATACCAAGACCAGAGTTAACTCGTCAAAATACAGTGATAAGATCCTGTCTACCGGCGGCGAAACGTTTTATTAATAATTTGAGGCAATTTAAACTCTAGTAGGAGTTGTTCGTTGTTGTTTTCTTTCTTTCATTTGACTGTATTTGTGTCAGTCAAATGTCAAATGATTATTACAAAATGTAAGACCAGCATTGACTTATACTGTTGACATTGACGTGAATGTCATCAGAGAGAACAATGTTTCCATAATCAATTATTATTGTGACTAGTAGTTTAATTTTCAAAATTCTTAATCCTCCATAGTTCCCAGTAAAAAAATGTTTTCCCATCATAATTAACTATCTATTTAAATATTATACCTACAATCATCTTACTCACAAATACACACATTAACCAAACTATTTACTTTGCATCGCCCATTTCCTACGCCATCTAGAAAAAGAGGCTGAACTTCTCATACAAAATATTTCTCTGTTTATTAGCTTTGTTTGCGTTTTCTTTATACATCTCTTCCTCAACAAAATCTTTTTGGTTATAAGTTATAAATTGCGATTAGATTTGAATCATGTTATGATTTGTTATATCACGAGTTTTGTTAAAACACAAATCAAATCAAATATTTTATTTAACAAATAACATTAAGCATTGAACATAGTTGCTTGCAGACTCCACACTAGGTATAACCTGTCTCGTAGAGTCCTGACCAATTTAGAGTTGACCGATTTAGAGTTAGTTGCTAATCGTGTGCCAGGTATAAGATCAAGCAATGATTGCACTTTTAACTAAGTTAAACATAAAGACAAAAGTAAAGATTAAATGATAAGAGACCAACCGTTAAAACAAATGTACTAAAGTATGTTTGTAATTATATATATACATATATAAAATATATAGGTGTTTAATAATTTTATTACGTTAGATGCATGTGGATAGAAGAGCTTCGGTGTTTTCATAGTCCAGTGTCGATAGCCATTTCGTTAGTTTAGTCTTGACTTCGGGGATGCCGGAGTTTTTTATGTAGGTGTTCTTGGTTACCATATTATAGATGAAGGGGAAAGAGAAGGGGCTAAAACACTGCGCAAATTGAGTGCGGACAGTGGATGTTGGCACCCTATACACTCGTCTGGCTAGTATTGAGCTATATCTTTAGAAGTTATCGTTAATTTGTGCTTAAATAGCGCTACTCTCAAGATATAGAGTTATCGGACTGACAGAACCTGGCATTCGCTCACTATTTTTGTAGTGGCATAGAGAAACGGTATTTTCATCATTACTTTGAGAATGGGACGTTGAGCCCGTTCTATGGTGATCCCGGCAGTTTTTGTAGCGCTGCCCCAAGCGGTAATACAGTAGAGTAGGAAAGACTGGCCTAGGGAGATATAAACAGCTCTTAGTACCTCATTATCGGCCCCCTGTCGCAGAAGTTTCATTAAAGGTATTATTCTTCTGACACGACCTGCCATGATGTTGATATGTGGTCTAAAAGTGAGTTTTTCGTCTAGTGTGAGACTTAGATATTTTATGTTATTACTTCTGGCAATCGCGGAACAGTCACATTAATTATTTCTTTGCTGACAGGTGTGTAATCTCAGGTCCCTAAAGGCAACAGATGGCTTAGACGCCGCAGTCTTATGAAAGAAAGCATACGAATTTCGACTTTTCCGCATTTAGAGTTAAGAGATTTTCGTCAAGCCAGCTTCCGACCGATGACAAGCATGACTCAGCCCGAGCTTTAGTTTGGTCCCATGTATCCTGGCTTATCACCAGGGCCATATCGTCGGCATAGCAGAAAACCTTTACATCGTCATGCTTGTCTGTTGCCTGCCAGATGTCATTGATGTAGACGATGAAGAGGGTTGTGCCGAGGATACTGCCCTGGGGCACACCGAACTTTATCAGCTCTTCAGAACTAGCTCTATCTCCTACTTTGAGATACTGGGATCTGTCTAAGAGAAAGCTTCCGAACCAGTCTAGAATGGCAACCGTTTCTAGTTTTGCAAGAAGATTCTCCGGGGAAACTGTAGCAAATGCTTTTGATAGATCCAAGAAGACGCCTACACATGCTTTGCTTTTATCCAGCTCTTCGCTTACAACTTTAAGCAGTGCAGTGACGGCGTCCTCCGTGGAACTACCCTGGCGGAAGTCAAATTGACCGTTTGCAAGGATCCGGTGGGACTCTAAGTAGTGAACTATTCGTATACTCACGATTTTCTCCAGGACTTTTGAGAGAGTGCTTAACAAAGAGATTGTCCTATAGTTACAGGGCTCCGTTTTATCCCCACCTTTGTGGATTGGGACAACTGAGGCCCCCTTGCAGCATTGAGGGAAATGTCCCGTAGACAGACTGACATTAAATATTTAACTTTGCTTGTGCCACTCACGCATATATATGCGTGAGTGGCACAAGCAAAGTTGTGCCAATTGACTTCAGTAGCTTGTGATTGATGCAGTCTGACCCCGGTGCACCGTCGTTTTTGAGGTTTTGAATTATTTTTGTTACTTCATATATGTCCGTTGGCTGTAGGAATAGCGAGTTAGCACCAGGCTAGGCGGTGGTTTTGACTTTTTTTGTCAAGTGATGCTGATTGGATTTGAGTTTTGCCATAGTTTTGTTAGCTAGATTTTGTCCTATGCTGGTAAAGTATTAGTTCCAATAGTTAATGGATTCTTCTGCCGTAATTTTGGCCTTAAGTTAGTCAGTGCTACCTTCTGTATTTTTGTTTATGTTGCATATTTTTTAACAGGTTGCTACATTTGCTTAGGGTTGTCTCTACTTTCCGATAATATTTAATTATTATATTGGCTCTTAAGTCGCTTTAGGAGATCATTACAATAATTGTTGTACCTATTATAAGATATTTAATTAATTTTATTTAGCGGCTCGATGCGGGCACTCAGGTGTAGCATATCCCTGTTTTTGATGCAGCGGATGAGACCCGGCGTGATCCAGGGCTTTAATATGTATTTACTTTGACTGATGGTAACCGCTTTGGAATGGGCTCTGATTACTTGTGTCAGAGTGTCCGTGAGCAATTTAGCACTTGACGAGGCATCATTACTACTTAACACATCCACCCAATCCAGTTTACTTAGTTCGTCTATGATAGCAGGAGTGTCAATTTTAGTAATGGTTCTCTTTGTTTTTTTCTATTTAAATTGAGTTTGAAGTCACCTATTGTAATGCATTGTCATTGTACTCCCTCCACTTCCTTGTAGGCGATATTTTTTCCGACTTGAATTATGTTGAAGGTCAGGATAAGTATGTTTGCAGAAAATTTTAAGAATCATCTCTTATAGTTCCTGAGAAATGTGCCTATGATGGACGGATGGACGGACACGCGAGTTATCCTATCAGGGTTGCTTTTTTACCTTTTGAGGTATGGACCCCTAAAAACAGAATATCTTGCCTATTAAGATATATTATAAGTCATTTACATCACTTTGCAAAATATGAACGTCAAATCCGTTGTCCGCATTTGCAATAATAATAATAATACCTTGGACACTATTTACACACATTGATCTAGCCCCAAACTAGGATTTCCCTGTATCTTGGGTACTAGACAACGATACATATACTTATATAGATAAATATTATATATTTTTTTTACGCTGATACAATAAGGGAGTTTGCACACGGCGGTTTCTTATTGCGCGGACGATGCGTGGTTTTCGCAATTCGTACGCTAAGATAACGCAAGGCCGTCAGAACAAGTGACCTTTGCACACATATCGCGATAAAAACGCGACTTTGTCGCAATGACAACCACGTTTATCACGATAAATTTCGCGCATTTATATCGCCACAAACGCGCGAAAATCAGCAGCCAAGTTTAGACTTTTTTACCACAGTATTGCAATGGCGTCGCTCGTGACAACACTGCCTGGGCTAGCCTTCGTGGTGTTTTTAACCCTGATCTGCGTCCCACGCGCTGCGTTGGCGCCCAGACAAGCACGGGATCTTTTGTTCTCAATTCATGGATATTTAAGAGTTTAAAACGACGCACTATTAAACACGTAAAAAAACATCCTAAATATTGGTTACACCCATTTACATTACAAACACTACAAAATAATTCTAAAATTGTAACCGGATCTCACATTCAACATACCAAGACCAGAGTTTACTCGTCAAAATACAGTGATAAGACCCTGTCTACCGGCGGCGAAACGTTTTCTTAATAATTTGAGGTAATTTAAACTCTAGTAGGAGTTGTTCGTTGTTGTTTTCTTTCTTTCATTTAACTGTGTTTGTGTCAGTCAAATGTCAAATGATTATTACAAAATGTAAGACCTGCATTGACTTAAACTGTTGACATTAACGTGAATGTCATCCGAGAGAACAGTGTTTCGATAATAAATTATTATTGTGAGTGGTAGTTTAATTTTCAAAATTCTTATGCCTCCATAGTTCCCAGTCAAAAAATGTTTCTCCATCATAATTAACTATCTATTTAAATATTATACCTATAATCATCTTACTCACAAATACGCACATTAACCAAACTATTTGCTTTGCATCGCGTATTTACTACGCCATCTAGAAAAAGAGGCTGAACTTCTCATACAAAATATTTCTCTGTTTATTGGCTTTTGTTTGCGTTTTCTTTATACATTTTTACCGAAATCTCTTCCTCAACAAAATCTTTTTGGTTATAAGTTATAAATTGCGATTAGATTTGAATCATGTTATGATTTGTTATATCACGAGTTTTGTTAAAATACAAATCAAATCAAATATTTTATTTAACAAATAACATTAAGCATTGTACTCCACTGTTGCTTGCAGACTCCACACTAGGTATAAACTGTCTCGTGGAGTCCTGACCAATTTAGAGTTGAAAGATTAGAGTTAGTTGCTAATCGTGTGCCGGGTAATAGCTCAAGCAATGTGTTAAATCCACGCCTCAACCGAAAGGGTGGAATCTCTGAAGGGGTTGTTTTACAGTGGAATGTCACGAAGTAGTACTGACCTTGACGCCGTCGACTTGTATGCGAAAGTTCAGATTCGAGGCAGGAGTACGGGATGAGGAACACAAGGGTGGGGGGTGTTGGGAGTCGAATCTTACTCGTGTCGTAGCCCGCTGCTGGTGCTGTCGTGATGCTGCCGACTACAAGGGTCGCTATCAGAACGCGACGAATTGGTAACCGAACCACTTCAACCTTTCACAGCACGAAGCACTCACTAGATGACGTGAAATCTACTTATTTCTTGACGATTATTACGAGATTATTACAAATAACATTCCGCCAAAGCCCCGATGCTTGACGCCGAAAATTTTTCCATGTGCAAAATGAAATTAGCTAGTTTTTTTTTCTATGCAATTGACAGCTAGTTAGTGATGTTCCGATCACTCGCGGTCGATCCGCGCAACAAAAACCGAGGTGCGTTCCGAAGCAAAAGTATTAAACACAATGATTGCACTTTTAACTAAGCTAAACATAAAGACAAAAGTAAAGATTAAATGATAAGAGACCAACGGTTAAAATAAATGTACTTATATGTAATAAAGTATGTTTGTAATTATATATATCCATATATAAAATATATAGGTGTTTAATAATTTTATTACGTTAGATACTTGTCATTCATTTCATCATTACTTTGAGAATGGGACGTTGAGCCCGTTCTAAGGTGATCCAGGCAGTTTTTGTAGCGCTGCCCCAAGCGGTAATACAGTAGAGTAGGAGAGACTGGCCTAGGCAGATATAAACAGCTCTTAGTACCTCATTATCGGCCCCCTGTCGCAGAAGTTTCATTAAAGGTATTATTCTTCTGACACGACCTGCCATGATGTTGATATGTGGTCTAAAAGTGAGTTTTTCGTCTTGTGTGAGACCTAGATATTTTATGTTATTACTTCTGGCAATCGCGGAACAGTCACATGAACTATTTCTTTGCTGACAGGTAGTTTTGCAAGAAGAATCTCCGGGGAAACTGTAGCAAATGCTTTTGATAGATCCAAGAAGACGCCTACACATGCTTTGCTTTTATCCAGCTCTTCGCTAACAACTTTAAGCAGTGCAGTGACGGCGTCCGCTTTGGAATGGGCTCTGATTACTTGTGTCAGAGTGTCCGTGAGCAATTTAGCACTTGACGAGGCATCATTACTACTTAAAACATTCACCCAATCCAGTTTACTTAGTTCGTCTATGATAGCAGGAGTGTCAATTTTAGTAATGGTTTTCTTTGGTTTTTTTTCTTTTTAAATTAAGTTTGAAGTCACCTATTGTAATGCTGTGGTCAGTAGGTGAAGCTCTGCAGACAATACCTGATGAGTCCAGTTTCGTACCCACGAATATGTGATCTAGACAGGAAAGCCCTCTGGTTGGCTTTGTTATACGTAATACATGTCTCTTGTATTCGGACCCCCTTTAATTTATTAAATCTCGTCTAGTTCATTATTTGCTGTTGTAGCGGCAATAAAAATACAGATTCTGTAAAAAAAAAACACCTATCACAGTTTATGAGATACAGCCCGCTGATGTTGTGTATGTTTGTGTAAGTGAATTCAAATGATTTGCTGAGTCGTAAATATTAAGACTGGATCATGACGTCCATACCCCGTGTACAATATGTAGTGTTTTGATACAATTACTTAGTAACCTCCTGCTCCAACTGGGTCCGCACTTGGTCTGTTTACTCAGCTGCTGTGATTGAGTACAACCCGTGGCATGAAAAATAAGAATATGAGCTTGCGTATAAAGTTCAATAAATATAATTTAATTTTAAGACAACAGAGCGACACTTTGGCAAACACAATACTATGAATAGGAAACAAAATATAAGCACGCCCAGTATAACAACTGGAAATTGTAGATATTGCTTAAATCTTGTACATAACAATATTCAGGGCATGTTGGGCAAAGAACTTACTATTGATCTTTTTTAAATTGTGAAAATATTAATATTTTATGCATTACTGAACATTGGTCAATAAAATATCAAATAATATTTAGCTTGAATGGTCATCAACAAATGACCCACTGTATGCGCTCTACTCTCTTCTCGTGTACCGCGTGTTGAGGAGACCAGATTAAGGAGCCATACTCGACCTGACTTCTTACGAGACTTAAATATAAAGCGGTTGGCTTTCTGGTTTTTTAAATCCCGTAGTAATGCGGAGAATGAAACCATTTAGTTTATTACATTTAGAGGCGAGGAAGTTATAATAATTTATAAACGTTAGCTTACTTTCGAATATTACTCCAAGATCTCTCATAGAATCCTTCGGTTGCAGTAAATTGTTGCTAGCTTGTAAGTAAATGAAGTATTATTAACTTTTTTGAAGAATGTAATTAGGAAGCATTAAGATACATTAAGGAACATAAATTTGGATATGCACCACTGGGACAGTATACACAGGTCGCTCTGTAGGGAGACGTAGTCATCAACTGTATTAATGTTTTTAAAGATTTTTAGGTCATCAGCGTAGAGTACTTTGCAAGAGATCTACAAGTTCGTTAATGAATATAACAAACAATAGGGGACCCAAATGCGAGCCCTGGGGAACGCATAATCATTAGAGCTGATTTAAAACCGTTTATGGCGACTATTTAGCTACGATTTTTGAGGTAAGATTCGATCCATCTGAGCAGAATTCCATGGATGCCATAGAATAAGACCTTATTTACAATAAGATTGTGATTGACTTTGCCAAAGACTTTTCGGAAGTCAGTTTACATAGAATTGTTGTATATATAAGTGATTCAAATATTTGACCGAAGCATGACAGAATGCTAATTTGCCTATAATTATCACATTGTGTACTGTCACCAGACTTCAGTATCGGAATCACGTTTGCTGTCTTCCAAATGCTAGGGCACACATCTTGAGCGAGAGAGCGTGTGAAAAGCAAAAAAAGGGGAGCTGCCAGTTCTTTGCCACATAGTTTGATGAAAAGAGGAGGAAGGCCGTCCGTACCAGGTCTGTTATTGTTATTGAGTTTCTTTTTTTGAGTACATCAGCGGGGAACATTTGGAAATTGGAAATCGTTGACGAGCTGCAATCCTCAATGTTGCTCAAGTCAATAGAAGGCGCAGGCTTTTCAAAGATCGACGAGAAGCATTCAGAAAAAATCTCGCAAATGCCAGAGCCCATCGATGATGTCTCACCGTTAAAAGACATAGTTTGCGGGATGGAATCGCCAGCTCTTTTACTCTTAACATATGACCAGAATCTCTTTAGATTGGTGTGGAGAGATTTATAGCAGCTATCAGTTAACTCTTTCGCCCATGCTCTTAAATTTGAAATCATTTCGTATACGAAATCAGCATCGTAAGTAATCGCTAGGATTGCCAAACCGTTTGTGGCGCTTGTGAGCCTTACATTTTTCGTTCAGTTGGTTTATTCTAGAGTAAAAATTATTTAGACTTATATCAATGTCAGAGCAATTCAGCAATTCGACCCAGTCCGTGTTTCTGAGATCGGATTTGAGTTTCTCATATTCGCAGCGACAGAAGTTGGGTATTTTTGAGTTCTTCTTAACGAAACTGCTACGAGATTGCACTTTAATTTGAAGTTCAATTGAAATCGATGGGTGATGGACTTCTAATAGAGTAAAGGGGTTTGTGCTAGATACCGAGATGCTGTTGATATTCGTCAGGGCCAAGTCAAGTAGACGCGAATTGTAAAGATGAATTGTATAGGTCCATAGTATCCAGAAGCAAAGAAGACTTAGTTTCAGTAGCTGGGGTCGGTATCATTTTTAAACAATCAGAGCGTTTGGTGAAGCTGTCCAGATTATACTAGGCGTGTTAAAGTCTCCGATAAGCATAACCTTATCATCAGGATTAAAGTTGAGTAAAACGCTATTACAAATATAATACAATCCTTCGGCATCTGCGACTTATAGAAAATTCGGGTATATCTAATCGCGATAAACTCAGCCATAAATCCTCCGCTGCACTGATGTTGCAGTTTGCCAGTACCGGATTTTAATGAACAGAACCCAAACATAATATACTCAGACTTCTTCAACATTATTCAGACAAAATTCAATAAAGTTTTCAAATTAAGGAAAGTCAGTGACTACAACTGTAAATCGAAATTTAATGACTGGGCTACGATTGGAATTTGTAAAAGTAGAGTTATCTTGTATGACCTTTATGAACAAAAAACCTATAACTTTGATCGAAAATTTCATGACTATGTTAAAAAATATTCCAAAACTTTCAAGTTGGTTTATAGAACTGCAAAAACTTTACACATTAATAGAAAAATTCAAAATTCAAATAATAGAATGAAAACAGTTTAGCAAATAATAAACCGTGAAACTGGCCACGGGACAATGATTTCTGCCTAAAGATAGGTGATGATGTTGTTAAATCCAGCGCTGATGTTGCTAGAGCTTTTGAAACATTCTTCACCAATGTACCCTTACTCACAACAGATCGTCTAAATTAATCTCCATATGAAGCAGAGATTTTATTAAAAATAACACTAGCATCAGTAAGGTATATTTCAAATTTCATCATGTATATCCCCAGGACATTGTCAAAACGTTTAGATTACTTAACTTAAAAAATACGGAAGACCTGTGGGGTATATCAGTCAAAGTCATTGGTTCAGTAATTCTAGTCATAGCACCACACTTAGCTTATATATTCAATAAATGTGTTAACGATCGGATCGATATGTCGGGAGATAAGGGTGATCCTTCAAATTTCAGACCAATATCTGTTCTTCCAACGCTAAGTAAAATATTTGAAAAGATTATACTCAATCAAACGCTCTCACACTTCAACCGTACAAAACAACTCCACGCCAAACAATACGGTTTCACTAGGGGTAAATCAACTACGGATGGCAGGTATTACCCTTATATCTCATATTTATTCTGCATGGGAGGCCGCACAGGATGCTATCGGAGTTTTTTGCGACCTTTCGAAGGCGTTTGATTATGTTGAACATAATACACTATTAATTAAATTAAATCATTACTGAGTTAGAAATAAAGCGTTGGATCTACTAAGATTATACCTAAGCAATAGAATTCAAAAGGCAAAAGTTAACGGCGTTAAATCTGATGGATTGGGTGTTAAAATTGGCGTTCCACAAGGTTCCACATTAGGCCCTTTCTTATTCCTGGTATAAATTAACGATCTGAAATTAACTGACATAGTGTTGTTTGCTGATGATACTTCAATGGTCTTCAAAATTGAAAGACAAAAATGAGATTTTGATGATGTTAATGGTGTCAAAGTCAAAGTCAAAGTACTTTATTACTGTAGATATTTACATATACTTAGCAAACGTCATTTTTTGCCTCTTCTCTACATTGGACCACTGTGGGAGAAGAAGGGCGTAGAAACTCCCACAGATTGATTTTTAGATCTCTTTTAAAAATAGGTAGTGCTTATTTAATACAAATATGAAAAATTTAAATCTCCAGAGGTATCTTATTGTAGTAGAGAATGCACTGACCCTTGAAAGAATTGCTAACCTTCGTGAGTCTAAATCGGGGCGCACATAGTCTGTGATTATTTCTTAGGTTAACATTACAGCTATCGCTTAGTTTGGAAAATGTTGTAAGGTTCTTGCCTACATACATTATATTTTAGAAAATAAATGGACTAGCTACTGTTAGTATGTCAATTTTTTTAAAAAGCTCTCTTAAGGAGTCTGTTCATTTTAAATTATAAATTGCTCGAATAGCTCTTTTCTGTAAAATAAAAATAGTTTGAATATCCGCTGCTTTCCCCCACAACAAGATACCATAGGACATCACACTATGAAAGTAACTAAAATATATTAGCCTAGATGTAGCCATATCCGTGCTTTGTCTGATGTTCCTAACAGCGTAAGCCGCAGAACTTAATTTACCAGCCAATTTATCTATGTGGGGTCCCCACTGCAATTTGCTATCAATGGTTATTCCAAGAAACTTCGTATCATTTACTAATTCTAACGTGCTGTTGTCTAACACTAAACTGTTCTCAACTTGCCTGACATTTGGAAGTGAGAATTTGGTGTATTGTCTTTAACCTTGAATTGGTTCACAGTTAATAATTTATTGTTAAACGCTGGTAAAACCAAGTGTATCAAAATGGCGTTTGCTAAGTTTATGTAAATATCTACAGTAATAAAGTACTTTGACTTTGACTTTGGCAGTACCAAGATGTCCCGTACTATGCAAAAAAAAAACTTCACTGCGATCAACCAACACTCCACCACCATTTGATTTTTTATCATTAGTTAAATCGTGGTCTTTGCGGAAAATATTGAAGCCGTTATCAAATAACTCCTCGTTATAATACCAGAGGTAACGTTTGTTTCTGATGATCTAATGAGTGGCGTGTCCATGATCCGCGGGTAATGGTGTCACTGTTAAGGCTTAAGTCACAGTGAAATAGGTCTTGACATCTTGTGCACTTGACCCGTTTTGGGTGACTGTAATATAACTGTGTGTGAGTTTTCACATTTCATATTCACACGGTGCAGGCACTGTAGCTTGTCAAATTCGTACGTAGCACTCCCATGATAACAAGCTATGGTTGCCAATCAGTCACGAGTATCGTGGTAAGGGCAGACAGCATTTCCATTTACGGTGAAGCTTTAGTGGTAATGTCCCTCATAACATGACCAGTGAACTACACCGGATAACGCCTGGTGGGTGGTTCAGCCTGGTCTCGTTAATGGAATCGTAAAAGCAACCAACTGCCATCTCTACATCCAGAGCCTCGACAACATTGTCCCTGGATACGCTACACATGAGCTCGTATAGTACTCGATACTTACCATTGGCAAAAATTTTGTCATTGTGTCCGCCATAGTTGCTAGGATCCAAGCGGCCGGATCGCTGGTCCCCGCCCTGTGCTTTCAACAGCGGCACAATGACGACGTGAGGCGGGTGGTGCGTGGCACCAGGCTGTCTGACAAGGAGGCGCGCACGGTAAAGCCACAGACGCTCTCCGGTAGCAACACCACGTCAAGTACTCCTCCATGAGCATTCCTCACCTCATTCGTCTCATATAAATACCGGACATTAAGAAAGTACAATAGTAATTAAATATAGAGACAGATGCACTGTTTATTTTACTCTATTAAGATATTTTCGTCAGGAAGCTAGCTCATTATGGTTCATCGAGTTCATACCTCAGTAACATAACCCAAAAGGTTGTAGTCAATGGCCAGTGATCGTCGGGATCGACCACATGGACGATCCACAGGGCCGTTCCTTTTTCGTATTTATATTAACGACCTTCCCGATTATATTAATATTAAGGATGAAATAAAATTGTTCGCGGATGAGACCTCCTTACTCCTTAAAGTTAAAAGACAACAACAATTGTATGACGATGTGAACGTGTTATCTCCAAAGTAGTTGATTGGTTTACAACAAACAATCTTATACTTAATGAAAAGAAAACCTATTGTGTGAAGTTTTTTCTACCTAATGTTAAATAGACACCCACTAATATAATGTAAAAAAAAAAACTTAGCCTTGTGGATAAACCTGTGTTTCCTATCATCACCCTCGATTCAAAGCTTCAATGGGGACCTCATCTGGATGCACTAGTAGCGGGTAGACTGAGTTCTGCAGCATATGCCATAAAAATAATCCGACGTATTTCGGATGTAGACATCGCGAGATTAGTTTAGTTGGGGTACATCAATAGTTTGATGTATTATGGCATCCAGCTGTGGGGTGATGCCTCGGATATAAATCGCATATTTATTCTGCAGAAACGGGCTATACGTGCCATCGCTAAGAGACAAGTTTAAGGAGATCAACATTCTGACTCTGCCTTCTCAGTACATTATTGTGAATGCATTGTATATCAAGAAAAATATCCACCTGTTTAGTAAAAATTGCGATAACTATAATTTTAATACTAGAAATAAGAATAAACTGTCCAGCTAGTCTAGCAGACTCCACAAAATTTCCAATTCCTTCATCGGCCAATGTAAAACTATAAGGTCTTACCACAAAAAAGTCCTGTTCAACACTTGTTTAAAGGCAAAAATGTATACAGATTTGACGTTTGCTTTGATGTTAAACCATGTGTAACATTTTTTGGAGTAACACGGTATTTTTTATAATTTTGTACCAGATACTATTCAAAGCTTACCGACACATAAATTCAACACGTTTATTTAAAGTAAATTATGTTTGAAGGGATATTAATCAGTGCCAAATTATCTAGAAGACTTAAATCCTTGGGGATAAACTGCTTGTTCTTCCATTGGCTATCTTTAAACTCTTTATCTTAAAAATACACATCAGTAAAATCAATGTACATATGTATTGTTAGTTATAAGTATTTCCTTTGAAAAAGATCTACGTCAGAGTTTTTTGTGCGTTCTTCTCTGAGAAACATCTGCTTTTGGAATGTACACCTAGTATTAAAATAATGACGTGCTCTAAGAGATAAGTAATAAAAGTATAAAAGATAATTCAACAGAATAAATAATATTTTGATTAGTTTACTGAATATTAATAATTTAAATGATTATTGATTGGAAATCGGGTTGCTTTTCTGCGAAACCGTAAACTGACGAACGGAATTTTATGTTGTGGAGTACTGTACGTAAGTTCTACGGCCAATTTTATAGGTAGCGACCACTGGGTTTCGACACCGATATACATTACTGCCTAGATCATTCAAGAAACTCGTTCATTATTGTGTCAATGTAACGGAAACCATGACATTTAGGCTGGCGAATTATTTTTGTTGGTATATTGATCGACCTGCAAGCTTATAGCCACGTTCACTTAAGTATGGTAGGTATACACTTTTACAGGCTGAAACAGAAGGTTTAATCAAAATTTACGGCTTTGTACGTTTTTAGGGGATCTTCTGTACAACTTTTAGTTAAAACCTTGAACGTTAAAACATGACTGTACACCTTTCTGTTACTTACTTTTCATAGCAGACCCACCCATCTACTAGAAACAAGTGTAAACCATTCATTCGATACGAGCCTCAGTATTATATTGAGTCGTCACATTGATAAATGTGTTTCGAAAATGCGAGCATATTCGCAGGTTAGCGACAGATTCGCTTAAAAATAGTAAATTACATATAAATATTTGCGACAGGTTTTGTGACAAAGATATAAAACCTGTTCTGTAAACCTTACCACCTACGTCACATCAACGAAGCAATACTGTTTTATCATTTAGCGAGGATGAGCATTTTGGACAGGTATGTAATGTAGCGAAGATGATTTTCCAGTTTTCGACCTAATCAAAAGGTCAAAGACTTAGAATAAATATTTTAAATGTTTTTATTTTTATTTTGTCGTTATCACTCTTAAAACATCTTAACAATACATAATACTTTGCAATTTAAACAATTTCATATCAACATTAACCATGTCATTCTGCATGCATATCAGTCCATTGAAGAATTGAACAATCACCAACTGTAAAAGAAAGGTTTTGTTATTAATACAATTACCTAAATACGTTAATAATAATCAAAATCATCATTACATTTAGTTGTTTTCTAATTAAATTAGCATGTGAAGAGAATACTGTAAAGATAGTTTGAGATCTGGTAAGAATTCAATTTTGTTTCACTTGCGTGGCCAGGAATCCAACCCGAGACCTTTTGGGGCAGAACTTTAACCACTCGGCTATTGAAGTCGTCATGAAAGGTCTGTATCCCAAAGCGGGGGTGCGTTCACCCAAAATCTCTTCCAATTAAGAACTCCAAGGGGACAACTCAGTAAAGTCAAGCATCACCGTTTCGGCGAGAATATATTCAGGAATGGAGACTAATTAAAATTCATTTTCAATGAGTTAGCAACAACAGGAATAATCTAAATGTTTATGTACCTCTCTTCGATGATGTAAGTTGTTGGGTATCTGTGGAATAAAGAGTGAGTTGGGATGAGTATTATTGTGTGATGTGATGTCAAGTAATACGTGCTGGTGATAATAAAGATTCTAACCGAAGTGCTACCGTTTATTTCATTTGTTTATTTGCTGTTTTATTCTATGGCATACAAAAAATGAGAACACGTAAAAAGACAATTACGAAACAGAACAATTAATAAAAAAACAGGACAAGTAACCAAACAAAAAATAAAACAAGCATGTATGTGGGTTTTGTGAGTGTACATGCTAAAATAGGCTCTTTGAGCCATAATAAGGGCACGTGAACGACGCCTTTACCAGCCGTAACAGACCGTATGTACTACGACACTCAGAAAATGTATGCTATTTGACGTTTGCCGTGCAAAATATCAATTGACTTTGCACGTCAAATCGCATACATTTTCTTAGCGTCTCGGCCGTAGCGAGTGATAAAATAAGTTAGCGAATGCAACTTTTTTAGGGGGGTCGACCGGAAAGCGTCAATACACTTAAAGCTCTTTTAACTGAGTAGATTCCTACTGTAGTGTAGCGGCGGCAAAAGGTGTGTTGTTGTTAAGTCTGTATGGAGCGAGAGTTCAGTGCGGTGATGGCAGAGTATGATAAATAAGTCACCCGCCCCTCTCTTCTCCATTACCGCAGGGATCCACTCAGTCAAGCGCTGTGGGTGTACAAACTTACCCATAGCTGCTTCCGTAGCCGCCTCCATAGCCGTAGCCACCGCCGTAGCCGCCACCATGGCCGCCTCCGTATCCGCCACCGTAGCTCCTGCCGTAGCTGCCGCCGTAGTATTTGGAGGCAAGTGCGCCGCCGATGAAGCCAGCCTTCGCACCGATGACACCGGCACCCAGCACGACGCCGGCGCCCAACACTCCCGCGCCGAGAGCGCCCACTCCGAGGGCACCTGTTATGAAACAATATACATAAAATTTAGGTTTTGGCCTTTGCCCTTGTAAGCTGGACTGACGGCGGGGACCCGATCACGAATATATGACGGATCCAAATATGGGGGGGAAGAGTAAGTGCGGTTCGTCCAAGCCTCAAACAAAAATATCTAGCTGGCCTAGTTTTAGCACTAGGTAGGTAGGTATGTTTGGTATAGTTTTCTGATAAACACAGGACGTAGAATTATTTTTTGAAGACAAAATGCCACCTTTCCATCCAATAATTTGGTAAAAACGTTAAAAAAGTGAGAAATATTTATTTGGTTTTTATGTTTTATCCATTCAGCTGTGCATCAACAGATGATTGATAATTTTTCAAAAGTTTTGAACTTTATGACCAAGCAATAAGGTTCAAAATCGCGGGCCATTTTTTCACCTCCCCTCAGATGAGTGGCTATGGACTATAGTCACTAAATGTTTGTTTTAAGCTTTATAGCTTAAAATAAAGAAACATTTAGTGACCGAAAAAAAACTAATTATTAAGCTTATTTATTCTTGCTCCGAACAAAGGGTCTTGGTATTGGTCTTTTCTTCCGTGTGGCCAGAAGCATAGAGAGTGAGAGATAGATCTCTTTCGTCTTTCGTGTGTCGGCCTTCAGACCTGTTGACGCTCTTGTTGAGGCAAATAACTGCATTCAACGCATACCTGAGACTACTAATTTCAACTGCTGTTGCTCCTTTCAAGAGGTTTTCTCCATCTTTTAAATGTTTGATGATATTATGGAACGGAAATGTAGATAGATATGAAGAAAGACTGACGAATGACTGGAGGTCCTCTGCCCCACAGGATGGACATATAATTGCATGTCTAGAAGACAGTCCGCCTGGGTGTGTGCCATGGTGTTCACGATTAGGGTATCCTGGCAGCACAACAAAACCACCCAGTCCCCAAGATTAGGGTTGAATTAGAGAAGGCAACTATTCAGACACATGATTGTATGAAATTAATATGGCTAGTGGCCAATCGCACATCAAAAATACTGATTTGCACAGCAAAAACACTTTTTATCTATTAAATATTTTATGTATACTCAAGTTTATGTTTAAAGTATTTTTTGTTGTTCTTGCATGTTCAACCTAACACAAAGGAGAAGTTTTTCTGTTTCACCTTCGCTCCGCTCACCCCCGCTACCCTTCACCTAAGCTACCGCAGCATTTTGCCCTGATATTTGCTGCGTCAATCAGTATTTTTGATGTGCAGTTTAATATTTGCTGCAGTTGCAAAAACTGTTCCATCTAACACGAAGGTTCACCCCCTCTACCCTTCACCTAAGCTACCGCAGCATTTTGCCCTGATATTTGCTGCGTAAATCAGTATTTTTGATGTGCAGTTTATTATTTCCCAATTATTATTAGACGTGCAGCCACTGGTGAAACTGCAGCAAACAGGTGGGGAATATGCCTGTGGGATGTGCGCTGTAAAGAATAAAGAGAAATAGGCAGGGTATCTATCAATTATTATATTTGGGTGAAATAGTCATGACATGATAGAGGACCGATCACCCGCCTGGGGTTCAGCGGGCGTCCCACCTCATAATCATCATTTATTATATTGTTGTTTTTATTATGAATATCTTATTTAACTAATAAATTTCCACAGAATATGCTCAATGCCTTTCTTGCTAATGTTTTCATATAAGGAATTTATATGTACTAAATTCAGCAAATAGCTCTCACCAAAATTTTAATTCAAAATAAAATTTAAGGGTTCCGTGGTCTAATGTTTCACGCTTGCTTCTCACACAGGAGATACAGGTTCGAAAACTGACCATGTACCAATAAGATAATTAATGTATCTTAAGTAAATTTATCGGACTTCAGTGTTTCGGATGACACGTTAAGCTGGGTCCCGACTACTATCGCTTCGTGGTACTGGTCCTAAAATGAGAAGGGGCATCAACCCGCACTGAGCCAGCGTGGTGGAGTATGGCTTAATCTAACTCGTATCAGGGTAAAGGCCGGTGCCATTCGGTGGGGACATTAATGGGCTACATTTATAAAATAATCTAAAAAATCCCCACCGCCGCCATGAAAATAGTAAATGTTTATTAAAAGGCTGATTTTGTTGAAAAATATCTAGAAACCACCACGAGAATTGAATGCGGGTAAAGCATTGTTCATCCATTTAAGAGATAGGATGCCAAAGACACACTTACACACACAAATAACTTTCAAACTTATAACACCCCTCTATATGCGTCGGGGGTTATAAACCACTCCCATCAACTTTCTTTGATATACCAATACTCAACTCATTGCGAACAACACCTGAAGTGCGAACTAAGTTTGTTTTTCGATAGTCAACTCATATATTCATACACCTTCCCTATTTTTTCCTGAAGTGTTCCTCAGAACAAGTATATATAATGTATATATTTTCATAAACTATAGTAAATAGTAAGTAAATAGTTTTTTCTTTTAAGTTATAGTCCATAGAAGATAAGAACAAAACATTTCACTTTTTGAAGGTTTTCACCAATTTTTGTGCTGTACAGTAGGTGCCATTTGTCGTTAAAAAAATATCCTAAGTTTTTTATTCATAAAAAACCAAAACCAAACACGACCTAGTACTTTAGTTAGTTTACTTTAGTTTGAACTAGGCCAGCTATATTTTTTTGTTAGAGGCGCGAGAAAACCGCACTTTACTGGGAATAAGGTAAGCATTTTCTTAAGGTGTCGAAGGCTAGATATAAAGACTTAGAGTAAACAAGCTGATATCGTAACGTAGTAGAAGTAATTTTAATGCAAATTTGAAACTCATGAAAGACAAGTGAACTATTTGCAATCTGGGAATGACACCTAATCTCAAAATCTCATTGCAGATGGCGCTGGTGTGGTTGGAAGCTGTCAATCTGTCAAATTTGTTGAATACTTTTTACTTATTTTTATAATATATGACGTTCTAACCTCATTTCAGGTTTGTTTCGCCAGTGTCAAGTGTATTTGAAAGATCACGTGACGTGTTTTTGAACCGAACCTCAGATGAATGAAACTCTTTGCCTCAGACTAAGCCAGCACCACCAAGCGGGAGCAAAGGCTTAGGACTGAGCCGCCATTGAAGACCACAGTTTATTAGTCTAGTGTTTATTTGTAATACACACATGTTATCTCAAATTTTACCTCAAATAAATAAAACGCTAATTTTGGAGTTGAAACCTGATAGGTATTTCGGTGACCACAAAAAAATACAATTTTAGGTCATTAACATTTAAATAAGAAGATTAATCTCAGACATGTTTTGTTATTTTCCGTCATCTTCTAAATATTTTATGGAATAAGGAACCGTCTAACATGGAATGCTGGTACATTTGGAATTACTTAGTGGCAACATGACAATTCAACATCTGCACAATGACAAACAAGCTGTTTTATTGTACAGCGAGACAACGATCTTTTTGCAAGCGGACAATCTGATTGACGGAATTATTAGAATAAGACAAGGTACTAAAATAAAGATTTAAAAACGTAAGACTTGCTGCATTGACTTTGGTATTTATTAGAGATCCAATAATGAAAGTGATTGCTAATTGTAAATATCTTTATTCGTTTCTATTTTGCTTTAGATTTGAAATTAAGTAGATAAATCCCATGTTACTACAAAAACAATGTTACACAAAAACAAACCACAAATCGAATATATTTTTGTCTTACCTTCTTTTTTGTCTTCTTCTTCTCACTATACGTTTTATTTTTTGTGGTAAGGCCCATAATGATTTTCGACAATTTCAAAGCGTGATAATAAGGGACTATAAGAACAGGTTTTCGGTGGGCCGGGGCGCATATATATTTAGCATGTCACCCAACCCAACCTAACTCCAATTATTATTGTGTTTTAGCTGCCCGTGGCGCAGCTTCGCAAAACGTTGAAAGTGAATTGGCCGTTTTGAATTTTAGAGGAAAAAACAAAATACAAATTTAGAATTTGTGTGTGTACCCCCCGTCGTCCGCCGCCGCCGTCTTAAATTCTCTTAGAAAACCCCATGATAAACATTTTTCGGTTTTTGGCTTTCCCTGTGAGTTTTTTAAAATTATCTCTCCGTAAGGACCTTTCCGAGACTGCAACGAATAGTAAAAACCGGCCAAGTGCGAGTATAAATCGCGCACGAAGGGTTCCGTACCACCGTTCAATGGAAGCGATGGTGTGGAGTGAATAGTTTGGATTTTACACAGCAAAATATTGTTTACAAAGTTATTGGTGCGGTTACTTTCACACTCCATTTACGTAACCAGGTGCATCCATAAGTTTGTATGTGGTATTGAAAGAATTGTTGTATGGGAGCCCCCTTAAATATTTCTTTTATCCTGTTTTTTTAGTATTTGTTGTTATAGCGGCAACATAAATACATAATCTGTAAAAATTTCAACTCTCTAGCTAGCTAGGTTCTTGAGATACAGCCTGGTGACAGACGGACGGACGGACGGACGGACAGCGGAGTCTTAGTAATAGGGTCCCGTTTGGAACCCTTCGGGTACGGAACCCTAAAAAGGTTGATCCGAATCGGTTTAGCTGGTGGCGAGATTCGCGCTGACCAACACATTTTGGGATACGTTTTTATTTATATACAGGTTGACATTTTTTGGGGATTGATAGTACCCATCATTATGTACAAGTTTCCACAAGAAACACATGGTCACAGGGTGTCACAGAAAGATTCACATCTCCATACCAATCAGTTTGGAGAAATGTATGTAGGAGTGAAAAATTTAGTTGCTCTGATCAAAACTGTTTCATAGTGAAAGTTGTTCAGAATGATGTCCGTAACAACCCCCTAAAATATTACTAAAATTTCTCTTATAGCCTGTTATGTGACAAGCATTTTTACAACAAGAAAATTCCACACTAACTAGTTTATCTTTTTCTATTTCACTTAGTAATAGTTAGTGACCTCATACTGAATGGGATTCACGCTTCTCACAATCCAAGTTCAAGGTCATTGTCAACTGCCCACTCAGATGTTTACCGAAGGCTTTAGCATACTTGAGAGAACTTAGTTTGCACAACGCATTATCGCCTTTACGGCACACACAGCAAGATCCATGAAGAAGACTATAGAAACGTCCGCACTTTCATTGTCGATATCAGAATCCGAGATGAAATAAAAAATAGATAAAAATGTTAACATTATTATAGAAATGAGTTAATAATATCGCGAACATTGGAGGAAAATTGGTTACAAATAGGGTCTCAAGGTAACAATAAATATAAACACATCAATAAGGCTAAATGTGAGCCTTCTGTGCCTCTGCCACCCCGAACAGGAAATAGTGTGACGCTATTATTATAATTTTTCATCTGATATTGACCTCAATTTTGGTTTAGTGTAGAAGCTTTGACTCTAATGTCATTGAACGTTGTAAGTGATAAACTTTATTTGACTAACCCAAATCATAGATCATTCGAAAGTATCAATCAATTTTCACCTAACAATCCACAGTCCTCGTTGGGATTTTTTACAATATTTTAAAAACAAGCGTGCAGATTTTAAAAATTGCTACAACGCGTTACGCGTTAATACAACGCTGTGTCAATGGGGATTGCGATTTTTTTTTTGGTAGGGGATTGTGTTTTTTATCACATGGCAACATTGTCAACAGATCAGAGCAACAACTAAAGATATTGACGTTTCATTTATCTATTAACGAAACTCTTTACTTAAACTTGCTTTACTGACTTTACTCTGATTCGTTTGTAACCTCAGATGAATGGACTCTTTGCTTACTTAGGTTCTGTGTTTAACACATGCACTTTTCACGCCACTGCTCGGAAATATGGCCAAAGATGGATTGAAATGAGAGTAGAAAGTAGTTCTTAGTAGTACAATTCAAAAACAGTCAAACAATGTGGATTTGCAAAGTAAAATGTAGTGCTTAGCGGCCTTTTTTACTTTCTACTCTGCTATTGTTCGATTATTTTTGACATTAGTAACTCGTTTACCCTCCGCGCTAGTTTAAAGCTGTATTGCGGCAGTGTAATGTAAGATTACCATGGCCGTAACAATTTTTAGTTGATCGTACGGATCAACTAAAAATTGTTACGGCCATAGTACAGGAGTTGTTGTGCGTGTTAGAGTTCAATCAACCTGTTTTATTTCCTTACATTAGGCGTAAAAAGCACATAGTAAATGCCTCGGTAGAAAGTGCAATAGATGGACTCGCATCTTCGCGGGCCTCACCTGCGGCTCGGCCCGCGAACTAACTCGTCCATCTATTGCTTACTTTCTATACCTGGGCAACAATGTACTATACCGCCCTCTACGTGGAACTATTTGACAGTTTTCTTCCCCACTGAGCTGATATGCTGTATATCCAACGATAATTATGTATTGTATTTCATAAGGTAATCCGTCATCGTTCTCTAGGGTGAGACAGTGAGTTTGTACGTGCGCCCCTCCCTCACGGGACGCGCAAACTTATTATATAAACTTTGAAATGTATCTAAGGTACACCACCTAGCATAGTAATGTGGACGCTGTATCATGCCGGAAACGTAACTTGCCACTCTCCTTGTTTTATTTAAGTTGATGATGGGTCTCTCCTTGTATCTTTATGATACGAGTATTTGAAGTTTTTTGAGACGCGCTATCAGATTTTATGATGATTATTCTACAGTTTTTCTTTCACATTTTCAGTTAGTGTCCAATAGTGTCATTTTCAAAAGTAGGTTTTGTTTTAGAGTGGGAATATTGAGTCAATAATTTGGATAGAGACAATTGCGTCTTACTGTAATTTTAATTATCTTCACAATTATTTTTCAGATAGGTGTTTTACTACCTGAAGTATGTACTTATTTACGTACCAAGTAGCAGGCTTCTCTTCTGCCTGTTGTTCTCAGGTATGACTTGGACTAGCTGTGTGTTGGGTTCCACTGCCTCAACATTGGGTTGGAGGTAGGCCAACACTGGGCCATTGTCCAACTCTTGGGCCAACGCGGCGACGCACGCCAGCAAAACTCCGCAGATTACTGGGGCGAGCTTCATTTTCACTAGAGAAATTGGAAAAGAATTAGGAATGCGATTAATTTTCTTATATGTTAAAATTTAGTTACACCAATGTGTTAGGTGAGATACAAATGGGCAAGTATCAAGTCTATAGGAGTAACTACGTTAAATTGCGATTGTGTCTTGTGACTGTACCATTATCTATGTAACTTTTAATCATTATTAGTGAATCGATATAACCAATATCTTCATTACGGAGTGTATGAAGATGAATTATACTGCACAGAGTAACAACTCTCTTTTTGGAAGAACTAAAAGACCACCACATCTATCACTTTATTGTGTGAAAACTAATATATTGCAAGTTTCCTCGATTTTTTCGAAATATTTTATGTATGTACATGAGTTGAACGTAGGTACTATTAACAAAAAATATACGCACTAAGCAATCAAGACAAACTGATAGCACACGATCCGTCAATACTTAAGTAACTTCCATAAGTAATTAAACTGAGATTTACCAAACTCGACCCTTATATGTTTTGACTGAAACGCAATTTCCGGTCTATTTTTGTCTAAATAGCACTGAAAAAATAACATGCTAATTATTACATCCGGCATTTAAACGCACGGTTATTTATTGAGTATTAACTTCATGTTATTAGCTATTATCTTTTCATTATGTTGCGTGACTGAATCTATTATGCTAATATGAACAAAAATATGTCCAAACAGGTGTTTGCTACTATGATAATTATTGATCTCCTATAGGTACATCGCTAATCAAATAAGTATTAACCAAACATCGAGCTTCACCATATCAATGTACACACTCAAACAAAATGTAAATCTACAAACACCAGTGCAATGATAGCAAACCTAATTATGAATAAAACAGTGAAATACTTAAAATGAAATTACTAGACTTATCGGCTTTCTCACCGCGGCGGTTTTACTTAACTAAACCTACACAATATCCGAGTTACATAAAATAAAATAGTGATAAATAAAACTCTACGTACCTAGGTTAAATTATTTTTGGTATGATAGCACTGTCACGATCGGTGAGTCGCCTTACAATATGTCCGACTGATCCTGTCCGCGACTTTTATAGGTCGACCTCTGCTGTATTTTATGACAAGGTTTGTCGTCCCTACTCACAGATGTGTAGCCTCGTGCCCAACCCGACAATTTAATATATTACGTTATAATATCATTATAAACACTGATTATTTTTAATGCCTATACAGGATCACTTTTAATTAGCCGACCAAATTTTGGGGAAAGATAGTACCCATCTTTATAAAAAACTTTTCCAAGCGGACGTATGGTCGCACGCTAATGAATAAATGTTTATTTATCCTCAGTACATTGAACCGATCAGCTGATTACAGGTTACCCAAGAACTATTTTCATTTGCGACTATAGGTTCATAAGGGAAAGTTGTTCATAATAATGGGTACTATCATTTCCCAAAATGTTGTCAGCTATTTAAATGTCATCTTGGATTTTTTTAAACCTGTTAAAGGAAGTGCACGATGAATTTATTGATGTCTTGATAATATTGATGGTATTGAAAGTCTATAGGTCTGTTGGGTCTTTTGGAATGGGACCCAAGTAATACTTCGGTGTAATATTACTGCAATGTACACCTTGGCAAGAAATGATAAAAATAATTGATTGACAATCATGATGCCTTAGTTTCGTAGAGATTCCATAGCAAAAGCCAAGATAAACATAAACATAAACATAAACATAAACATTTATATACAGGCACATACATTGCTTCTGGCCCCACACTAGGATACCCTGTGTCGTGGTAACCAGAAACAGCGACGTCACACACATATAAACATCCAAGACCTGGGGATTGTTTTTTTTTTTTCATTACCCCCAGCCGGGGATCGAACCCGGGACCTCTCGCATGGTAGGCAGAGCCACAACCGCTGCGCCACAGAGGCCGTCGATGATGCTGACTCGATTCGACTGAAAATTTTGTAAAGTGACAGTTTTCCCAAACAAAAAGAGTCAACGTTACAAATTAGGCGATTTCGCTGTACTCATAGATTACACAAGGTGTTCCCTTGTGTAAACTGTTTTCATGCTGCATGGCTAATTTGAGGTTGCTGATTTCAAATCTACCCTCCTTTTTCTCTAACTGCTCCAGTTTTTGCGAAACAGCTGTCAAACATATTTTTGTACCTAAGCACATTTAAACTTCAAATTAACCCAGCTGTTTCAATAAATAGTGTTTTGTCTACCTCAAGAAATATCTGTAAAAACGATCCCAACTCTTTTTGTAACGTCTGTGGTGAATATACATTTAAAAATTGTAGACTAAGTGTGTCGGAGTTCATAAAACAGGTGTATTTTGGATTGCCTTGGCTTGCCTTTGGAGTGGAGTCTTTGAGATTATGGGCGAATAAGAGTAGACCCCATTTTAGGTATCAAACACCAATTATGTGGCGGAAACCTTCAAATCATCAAGATGATTGTTATTTTTGTGTGGTTGATATAAACGTGATTAATAAAAGAAACCGGTCGAAATGGTTTTACCCTAACTTGATATCTGTTACTCGGACCAGTCCTGTACTCCGGCGATGCATCAGTAGCCCAAGCTTCTTCATCTGCACAAAATAATCACGACTTGGAAGAGAAATGCTCTTCTTCAAGTGATGAAAGTGGGACAACTGATTTTAAGCCAGATATTTCTTCTGAGGCCCTGCCCTTTTATCAGGGAGACCTCAGTGCATTAGTCAGAGACCTTGGTCTGTCTAAAAAAGATTCTAGCTTCTCGATTAAAGCAAAGAAATCTTTTAAACACTGAAACAAGAATTTCGTGCCATCGCAACCGAGAGACAGAATTGCCTTCATTATTTTCTGAAAATGACGACTTTGTTTTTTGTTCAGATGTTCCTGGTTTATTGAAAGCAATGGGGGAGTGCAGAAGCAAGATATAAATGAATGGCGTTTATTTATTGATTCATCTAAACGTAGCCTAAAATGTGTAATTATGCATAACGGCAATAAGCTGGGTTTGATACCGATTGCACATTCAACTACTGTCAAAGAAGAATATGCTGCTGTAGCTTCTGTTATGAGTAGAATCAAGTACCACGAACACAAGGGGCTGATATGTGTTTTATTTTTCTGTGGGACAGCAGAGCTAAGCCTGAGCACTGGGTTAGAAAACATTGGCCTTCCAGGCAAGATATGGTTCCGGGAAAACTGAATGTCATAAACGAACCCCTTGTGCCCTGGGATCGCATAATACTGCCACCTTTGTACATCAAACTAGGGCTTATGAAACAATTTGTCAAAGCTTTGAATAAGGATGGTGATTGTTTTAAAAACATCTTTAAAAAGTTTTATATCTTGAGCACAGAAAAACTCAAAGCCGGAATGTTCGATGGTCTACAAATAATAAGGCTGGTGAAGGATGAAAACTTTAAGAATTACATGACTGATATGGAAAAAAATGCCTGGAATGAATTCGTTAGGATTGCAAAAAACTTTCTGGGAAACAAAGGTTGAAAGTTATGCGGAGCATATTGGACTGATGTTGTCAAACTTCCAGCAGCTTGATTGTAATATGAGCATCAAGGTACACTACCTCCTTGGCCATTTGGACCATTTCCCTGAAAATCTTAGTGATCTGAGTGAAGAACAAGGGGATCGGTTCCATCAAGACATTCGAACTACGGAGGAACGTTACCAGGGTCACTGGAATGCTCGTTGGAGCATTAAAAATAGCCCCTGTGATCCAAGACAAGCAAGAAAATCATATAAAAGGATTTTTTGACAAGTATTTGATGTATTTGTAATGGTTTTCCTAATAAAAAATAGATATTTTTTTAAAAACGCGTTTTAACTATATCTCAAAAACTAAAACTGATACAAAAAATCTGACTTCAGATCAGAAATCAGCACCCCGAGAAGGTATAATATTAGTCACAATATTTCATGCAACAACAAATGCTGTTCCCTTGTGTTATAATTCATTTTCACACACTCCATAATGAAGATATTGGTTACTGCATAAAGGGGCTAGGAATAGGCGCTGGGTTTTTCGCTTGCGTAGTGGTTAGCCTGTAAAACCTTAGAGCAAGTAATTAATTATGTAAAACGGCGTACTGGTAGATCTCTATGAACTGGAAAAAAAAACACTGATCTGGATCATGCTTATAAAATGTAGCCCATTAATGTCCCCAGCGAGGGGCACAGGCATTTACCCGGATACGAGTATGATTAAGCCATACTCCACCACGCTGGCTCAGTGCGGGTTGATGGAGGGGTTTTACGGCCACCACCACGTAGCTATAGTAGCCGGGGATAAATTTATTATCTCATTGGTACATGGTCAGGTTTCGAACCTGCCTCTCCTTGTGAAGAGCAAGCGTGAAACTAATTAGACCACGGAGCTCGGGTCATGCTTAAAACTGTAAATAAGGACTCAAAAGTAACTAGCGGAATAAACCCCTCTTGCTGTGGTAGTGGAAAAGGTGTGCTTTTAATTTTGCCTAGGCGTTATGATAAGCTTTCGATCTACCTTATATAACAAAGTCGGCAGGCCCTTCAGCGTATAATATTAAATATAGGTAGGTAAGACACCTTAACTCATCTTGACGCACGGTGCTGTGTGAGCGTAGCTTAGAGAGCAACGTGAAAGACAAGACTGTGAAAACCGTAAGTTTATTATCTAACGATTTTTTCTCGTTGGTTTATAAAGTGTCGATAAATTGTAAACTTTCCCATACTACTTACAATATAAAGCGTTAGTTTACAGCCGCGCGCGTCATTACCACACAAATCAAAGCTGCATAGGTGCAAATTTATCAAGCTCACGCGCGCAAAGAACCCCTCGCGCGCCAACTTGAGCTCAAGCATATGTACACATACATAGTATCTTTTGGAACATGACTCCCTTACATTGATTTTCTTTTTTTATTTTTGTAATTTTTTGTCTAATTATATTTTTATGGGCCTTACTGAATCTTGAAACAGATTCCAATCAAAAGTGTCAAAGCGGTATCGCACTCCACTCCACGCCGCACTCATGAACTGTGGCACCATCAACTCGTTATACTGGTGGTATGTCAAAGTCAAATTCAAATTTGTTTATTACTGTAAATATTTACATATACTTAGCTAACCTAATTTTTTCCTCTTCTCTACATTGGACCACTGTGACAACATTGTAATAACTATCCCTTTTTCGACAAAGTCGCTTTAACATGCTTTTTAAACTGCTCAAATGGCAAATTCAAAATATGACGGGGCACACCTATGCCCCATAGCTAGACTGAACTGAAAAAAAGTTTATGACTAAACTAACGGTCAAGTGCGAGTCGGACTCGCGCACGAAGGTTTCTATACCACCGCACAATGGTATTCAATTTTCTTGCATGGGTATCAGGTATCTTTAATTTTCCTGTATGTTTAGATAGCAGAATGTTGTTTACAAAGATATTGGTGCGGCTACCTTCAAACCTTCAAACCCCATGTATGTAACCAGGTGCATTTATAAGTTTTTATGGTGGATTGAATGAAATTTTCCCCCAATATATACGTTTCTCTACATTTTTCCTGTAATGTTTAAGTATAGACCTATATTACGTTTTTTTTAATGTTAGTATCAACAATTTCGGGATAAGAGGTTTGGTCTTTGTTTGTCTATTTTCTTAAATATTTTTGTAACTAAGCATTTCAGCTTACGATAAAAAAACGAGAACCTCGCAATAAGCCCTTTCATTCGACATTTCACAAACACAGTTTGTTAAACTTTTTTTAAATATCTGATTTACCCCTCATGATGATGATGATGAGGTGAAATGCCCGCTGAACTACAGGCGTGTGATCGGTCCTTTATTGTGACTATTTCACCCAATTCCCAATTCTTGTTCGCTTAATGAATTCTAGGATACCGCCAAACTTTAAGTTTGGTAAGCCATCTATTTTGATGATATCCGTCCCATCTTATGCTTGAATACAATACGCATTCTCCCAAGAAGTGCTGGCTACTTTCCTCCAAGCCACAGCGGGGGCATGATGGGTCTTGCACCAGCTTTGATAATGAAAGGTGTATATTTAGTTTACCTGTCGCCATACCTACCAGTGTCGCTAAGTTTTCCCTACTGAGATTAAGTAAATACTAAGCGATTTTGAGGCCTTTTCTTAAGAAAAACATCTTAGACTGCCTACAGTATTTGGTGTTCTCCCACTCTCTCGTGTAGCCATCATGTTGAAGATGTTCTTAGTGACAGTCACTGATATAGGTAATCTTGGTGTTGATCCAATAAAACGCTTATCAGCGCCGTTTTTTTTTGCCAGCTCATCTGCTTTTTTGTTACCTTGAACCCCTTCATTTCCGGGGACTCAAGCGATATGTATTTCTGATGTTTTTCCCAATGAGTTAAGACTTGCCTTACTCTTTTTGACTAGTGCAGATGTATACATTGGTTGTCTAAGCGCCTATAGCCTAAGCTACTTTTTGATTTCTGGTATTTCCCTTAGTGCTTCAAAAAATTCCATTATGGTATAGAATTTTGCTTGGAACACGTTGGCGTATAGCCCCAAGGCAATTGATTTATCTTGTTTGTTGCTGTACATGATGCAAAAGCCAGCTCCTTTGTGCTTTCTCTTCTTCAGCCGCATTTTTCAAGCAAGTTACAGCCGCATGGTCTGTTTCTATTTCCCAGTTTTCTCTTGTTTTTATATGGGTTCGGTATTTCTTGTCGAATCGTATTTCCTTCTTTATCAGATCATTGTTTGTCAGTAGCATTGCTAATTTTTCACCTGACTTTTCTATGGAGGCATGGCCTATGCATTTTTTGATCATTTTATTCTATACCATTGTTCAGTTGCTGTCCTTTTTACTTCTACATGCAATGTGTTTAGATTGAGCTTTAAGCAGAATCAGACGTTAACCTGGGACACGCACATAGATAAGTTATGAAGCAGAATGGCGAGCGCAAGCTTGGCCTTAAACTCTCATTAACACTAACTGCAGAGTCGATGCGGACGTGCTATTTTGCGTCGGTGCACTCGCTGCTGCAGTACGGCGTGGAGCTGTGGAGAGGTGCTGCCGAGTGGCACCGTGTGTTCATCTTGCAGAAGCGCGCCATGCAGTTGCTGGCGCGAGTACCGACTGACGAGTCCACAAGACCGCATTTTAAACAATCCAAGATTCTCACACTGCCTAGCCTACTTTTTTACAAGTGGCCACATATGTGCGAGAGCATATTCACCTAAACAAATGACTTGGCGAAGAGCATAGGTACGAGACGCGCAACTCCAGCAAAATGGCTGGAATTGCGCATAAACTCTCTAAGACGGGAAAAACCATCCACATTATGGGTCCAGTGGTGTATATAAGCTACCTGGGGCTATCACTGATGCTCCAAGTGTAGATTAAGATCTTGGCTTATCGAGAGGTCCCTATACATCTATGATGAGTTGTTAGCGTTAAATAACTAGCAATGTGAAATAATTATTATGCAATATCGTTATTTATTATTTACAGCATGATTTAATTGTAATTCTTTATTTTTGTGAAAATCTTATTCACAAAGTTTATTTTATTATGAATGTACTGTGTGTAAATTAATATGCTAATTTGTGATATATTTGTTACCGTAAGATTGTCAAAATCGTTCGTTTATAAACTAACGCATTAGTTTGTAAACTATTGACAAATTGTAAATCAGACCGACAGGATTCAGATTTTACGTTTCTTTTGCTCTTACATGTCAACCTAAAACGAAGACTATACGGGGGATTCGCTGCAATCGCCCCCTCTGGTCTTCACCTAAGCTGCAGCAGTGTTTGCCCTGGTATTTCGTTTGCAATTCAAGATTAAACCAATTCACAATTTAACGGTTTTATTATAAACTTACGCGTCATATCGCAAGCATTACGGTACAGTTTACAATTTATTGATAGTTTATAAACTAACAAGAAAAAAACGTTAGATTATAAACAAACGGTTTTGACAATCTTACGGTGACATATATACGTATTGACTTATAAGACAGATTGACTTGTAGTGAATATTATGAATAAACGATGTTTATGTCTATGTCTATGTCTATGCCTATGCCCATTGTAGTGATGCCGTTGGTGTAGACCTCATGGCTTCTATGATCATAAGACATGTCAATCTTTGTACCTTGCCAAGCTCTTTTCTCTTCGTTGCTTGTTCTATTCTTTTCCACCATACAATTGATCCTTGGTTGATTGATTTCCGTGTATATCCATTGGACGATCTCTGGCTTCAATCCTCAATGTGTTCCCTAAAGCTTTCTTGTATTGATTAGATTATAATATAAGACTCTACTGGCCTTAGCGCATTGTGACTTCAAATGAGTGTCAAACTTCATTCTCCAATCAAAGGTCACTCCTAGGTATTTAATCTCTCGTTCCACTTCTAGTCTTATGCCCTTTAACGATACGGGAAGCATTTCAATGATTTTCCATTTACTCGTGAAGAATAGTAGCTTTGTTTTCTCCGGCCTTAGGTCGGAGTCCCGCTTAAAGTCTTTTTCTTGACACCATTTTCTTTAGACCTTTCCTATTGTGTTCTTCACAATATCTCGTATCGTATTTAGTATTTTTGCTATTATGACAATAGCCCCATCATCTGAATATACCTGTAGGTTATATTCATGTTGGCAACGCGAGTTATAAGGGAGTCTATAAGTAGACACCACAACAGTGGTGATAAGCATCCACCTTGTGGAAATCCTCTATTTTCTCTGATTAAGTAGCTAATCCCAGCAATATACGCAGTGATCACCCTGTTTTTAATCATGGTTACCACCCATTTGGAACTATGCATGTATTCTGTTTCACTTCAGGGATTCCTCTATTATTGGTTGCTTGGAAGTTTTCCCTCTACATCAAAGAAACATCCCAGAGCAAATTATTTGTTGCCTAGTGCTCTCCCCACCTTTAGCGATAGGTTTTGTAGAGCTGTTTCTGTTGATTTCCCTTCATATGTATGCTGATTGCTATGGAAAGGAGACGCACTTTCATTTAGTTATATTCTTCTCTAGTGATTTCAATACGAAGAAGGAAAGGCTTTGCTTCCTGGTAAGACTTCTCTCCTGGTTTTGATATGAAAGCTGCTTTTACTCACCTCTAATTCGGAGGGAGCGCTGCTCTTAAATAGTTCCGTAAGATGGTTGCTAATAATTATGTACACCTTCTGTAGTAGTACAGGCAAAATGTCATCAGGCCCCGCAGATTTGAATGTTGCAAATGAATTAATGGCCCATTCCAAGTTTTCTTCTTTTATTATATCTGTTGGATCCTCGATGTTTTCTGGTGATCCGATATGTTGCTTTCTTTATATTATATATTATACACATACAAAAATGCATTAATCGGCCATATTCCTAGCATGTTAGAAGTAAAAAGCGAGTATTATGAAACTGAAATACCCAGGAAGAAGAACAGCAGCCCCCTTGCCAAAAAAGCAAAAAATAAAAAGAGGAATCAAATAGAAACAGGTGTAGTAGTCGATGGCGGCAACAGACATGTCCCCTCCCCTACAGAAGCTCATGATACGATGACCAATAATGAAAATCAAGAACAGGTTCTTGCGAAAAGGTTCGACCTACTGAATATGTAACGGAGGGTTGAAGAGGCTTTAATATCTGACACACAGTTCTAGGTGAAGATTACTTTTATTTTCAAAATTCTTATAGAGGAAGTTAAGAAGATATTTACTATGTACTCATTGAAGGACGGCGGATGTTTCAATGTCTCAGCCCTAAGAAAACTGGATACGAAATTGTTCGTACACTCTACTCTACTGTGCCGCTATCAAACGATACTGTTTCACGGTGAATTCATGATCTGGCAAGCTACGTCAAACAAGAACTAGTTACCCGTCTACAAAAAACGCGATTCGCCCTACAAATGGATGAGTCGGCTTATGTCGCTGGTCTACTTATCTAGCTGGTTATCGTGAGATATCCATATGAACGATCTTTGGAAGAAGACATGCTTATGTGTTGACTGCTGGCTACAAACACTACAGAAGAAGACATTTTTAATATAATAAATATATTTTATTAAATAAACCATTTCAGTTGAAACGATTGCACTGACATTTGTACAGATGGGGCCAAGGCAAGGTAAAACAGCAGGAGCAGCGAATAAAAAATAAAGCGCCTAATTGTAGTTCCAGCCATTATATTCTGCAAAGACAAGCACTTGCGATGAAGCAAATTCCGCCAAATCTAAAATTAGTTATGGATGAAGCGGTGAAAATAATTAATTTTATCAAATCAAGACCACTACAATCCCGATTGTTCTCATTATTGTGTAAGTATTATGGCAGCAAACATATAACACTGCTGCTCCATACACAAGTGCGATGGTTATCTCGGGGTAAAACTTTAACAAGGCTATTTTAACTTAAAGCCGCATTACAAATGTTTTTTTCAGATATTTCTTTTAATTTGAAAGACCGATGGTATGATAAAACTTGGTTATTCCGACTTTCTTTTATGGTGGATATCTTTCAAAAACTAAACGAATTAAATTTATCATTCTAAGGTGCCTGTAACAAAATAACAGCCATAAAAAAAATAGATTTTTGGATTATTTGTAAGAGAGAAATAGAAAGCTTTACTGAGTTTGTTTTGTTTGTTTGTTAAGGAATGACATCGGATACAAGTATGGAGTCACTGTTCAAAACGACGCCTTTCAACGATTTTTGGTGCAGTGTCCATGATGAATATCCAATGCTTGCCAAAATGGCTCGGAATTTCTTCTCCCGTTCCCAACAACATACTTGAGCGAAACAGGATTGCTGCCACAAAATTGTGTGCTGTAACGCACACAATTTTGTGCTGTCATTTTTTTTTATTTGGAACGCATTGTTGCCTGTATGAACGCATCGCGATTCGGCGATTTCGGAAGGTACCCGCTTGCAAAGCGTTCTGTTTCACTTAGTTCAAATAATTGACGCTTCACTTTTAAGCTTTAGCAATCAATTCAATGGTTTTGATTAATTATCTCCAAAGAGTTTTAGGCAGATTTAGCCTCTTTAGGCCGTAGATGTCTCGCAATTCAATATTAAGTTAGGAAATATAAAATGATATGAGCCTTCAACTCTCTTCTATCAAACCTGATCTCAACCAATTTATTATAGTAGTTTATGTAACTGCTACATAATGGAGGGCATTAATACTCGAGAGTGGGTTTATGAAACTAGCCGAAGGCGAGTTTCATAATAATATCACTCGAGAGTTTTAATGCCTTATTAATTATGTACAGTTACATACACTAGTTTATCTACACACATATCATAAGCTCTCTTTGATGTATTCAGGAACCGCATGTTTGACCGGCATTGTGGCTCTGCAGTTTAAACAACGAGCTAAACGCTCGTTCGAAATTTGAATGTCAGTACCAACTTCACAGACAAACTAGGGGCAGGCGGGCGTCGGCGTTCGAAATTTGAATGTCATAATATGTAGAAAAATTACACATTATGGTCATACCAAGAGTTTTTACCAAGTAGTTTATCATTATGCTGATTGTAACGTGTGGTTTTTGTATGCAGAAAAGAGGGTTTATCATACGTGTATAGATAAATAATAAAAAACAGTTTCATACCTGCCATTAGATTTTATTAGATAAGTTAATCTGTTACATTATACTCGTAATGCTTATTAATAAGGAATGCACATAGGGACATTTTTGTTTTATTGTAGGGTTTCATCAAGTATTTCGCTTTCCAAAAGGGTTCCGTCACCAAAAAAGTTTGAGAACCGCTGCCCTAGAGGTTCGATAAATTTTAACCGAAACCTTATTGGAACATCCATTTGTCTAAAGCTGTTGCTGCACGTAGGTTGGCGATGGCGGAATTCAGAGGAAACCCTACTCCTCATGATCTAGATATTTTACAAGGATTATTCGCCACGCTAAAACTGCTTCCTAGTGAACATTATGTGATAAATATTAATGAAGTGACTTCAACAAGTGAAATGTGGCGATAAATGAAATGGTTAAAAGGTCTCCAAGAATCCATGTTAATCAGGATACGTCTAGTAATTTGATAAACAATCTTGCTCCGGACTATGGCACGCCATGCACCCCTTTTTGTGCACTTTAAATAGCAGATGTTCAGGCCTCTCGGCACCCAATGACCTCGCAGGGGCCCATAGCTACGAGGTAGCGTAGCGATCGGATGCCAAGAAGCAAGAACGTCGGCGATTCACCGAGCTAAAGTAAATAGATTCTATCTGACCTGGTCTGTGCTTCGTTCCCGTCAAACTCCTGTCTCTCTGCAAGGCCTGGGTGCACCCTAGGCTCTTCTTGGTAGACAGGTTCTTCAGCCAACCAGGTATAGCTGGCAGGCCAGCTTCGACGCGCACAGTGTTACGTAAATACGAACTTTATCTGGTTCGGAGAACCACAATACACTCAGCTATAAGACAATCCTGAGGGGAGCCCGAATACAATTCCAGATGGCTTACGATTTAATTTCAATGCCCAAAATCAATACGCGTCACATTGCGGGGGCTTTTCGTCTGTCAGTTCTCAAAAAACTGCTCGGTTGGCAGCTCCGTCAAATTCAAAATGGCCGTTCCGAAACCATCGATCGAGTATCGATTCTGAATCGAACAATCACCCGCCCGGACAGGCACCCACCTGTCCCTTAATCTACGGGCAGCCGAGACAACGTTGCTACCGCTCGTTTTAGTACCGAGCCTCCTACTAGAACCTCTGCAGACCGGGGGGTCCCGTCCCTGCCAGGGAACAAGTTAACAATGCGCCCCCTGCGCCAACGCAGTGGCGGTAGGTTAGCATCCTTAACCAGAACGAGGTCACCAACACTAGAGGGGCTGGTTTTGTCAGTCCACTTAAGGCGCTGTTGTAAGATATGCAGATACTCGAGCGACCAACGCTTCCAGAAATTCTGAGTAAACTGCTGCAACATCTGATCCCTGACAACCGATACAATTTCACTCCCTCGAAGGGGTGCTCGGGCAACGCGTTAAGTGGCTGTCCTATCAAGAAATGGCCTGGGGTCAGAGCCTCCAGGTCATTTGGATCCGAGCTGAGCGGACACAACGGTCGCGAATTGAGAACGGCCTCGTTCTTACAAAACAATGTCGCGAGCTCCTCAAAAGTCAGCGCGGTCTGACCTACTATACGCCCTAAGTGCGTCTTCGCTGACTTAACTACGGCCTCAAAAATCCCACCCCAGTGGGGGTAACTCGGTGGGCTGAAGGTCCACTGTATACCCCGACGGGAGAGGGCCGTTCCAATATCCACTTTATTTACATTCAAAAAGTTGACTATCTCTCGTAAGCATCGTTCCGCACCGATGTAGTTAGTGCCGTTATCAGAGCGGATCAAAGTTGGAAGTCCCCTTCGAGAAACAAACCTATCCAAACAAGCAATGAAAGCCTCTGTCGAGAGATCAGCAACGAGCTCGAGTTCAGGAGCCCGACATCCCCTGGATGCACAATAAGACGGGTTCAATTCTCCTGGTACATGTCTCCAGGTCAGTGGGACCTCAGACGACACAATCTGGGAGACACGGTTCGCAACAAAAACCTCTAAGGTATGGACCGAAGCCTTCAGCCAGCACAAAACAATCTGGCTGTCCGTCCACGCGTACACCGTATCCTCCAAAACCACTGACCCACGCAACACTGTTAGAGTGTGATTCAAAAGTTTGGTCAAAAGAGCAGCCCCGGACAGTTCCAGTTTTGGAATCGTCATCCTTGTCCGAATAGGCGCTACCTTGCTTTTTGCCAAAACCAAACGCACGTCGACCTCCCCGGTGGAGGTGACGGTTCGCAAATAAACCGCTGCCGCAAACCCTCGTTCAGAGGCATCACAAACCCGTGAAGGGTTGCCCTGTAATCCCCAGCAGGGACCAATTTCCTCGGCAGCGATACATTATTTATATTGAGGCCCAACCATTTCGCTAAATCGTTCGATACAATGCAGCCCTGAGCTCCAGAATCTAATAGGGCGCGAACGTATGTTGGGTTGCCCGCCAAATCCCAAACAAGCACAGAGGCGATCGGTAACACCACCGTCTCCAGTTGGGGGGCAACAAATTGTTGGGCCGCAAATTCCTAGCGAGGGCCCCCGGGGCCCCACTGTGCCTGTAACCGATCAGGTAGGCAGCTATACGCCAGAGGGTCCCATTGTACAAATGGCCCACGCGCCGGTTCCATTGCCACCCTACGACGCCCCCCGAAGGGTTGTGGGCGTGAATTCAACCGCGGCCGCTCCATGAGCGGGGGGGACATCACATGCGACCGACGAGGACGAGGCGACGAGCGGGGCGACAACTGAGGCGGCGTCCGAACCGCACCCGCATAGCTCGAAGTTGTCCCATTCCACCCGCCCGTTACGGCCTGCTCAACACACCCAATGTGCCGCTGAGTCGGATGCTGAGTCGCAACCGAGAACTCAGGGCCCCCCATGTGATGACCCTGAGTGCGGCCCTGCACCCCTGGGTGGCCGCGTGCTTGTGGCCCCATTGCCCGCTGAGTCGGATGCTGAGTCGCAACCGAAAACTCAGGGCCCCCCATGTGATGACCCTGAGTGCGGCCCCGCACCCTAGTACTACCCTGTGCACGTGGGGACGTTGGCCCCTGAGTTGCGCTCCAAGTCGCAAACGAATTCTCAGGGCCCCATGCCGTGTCACCCTGGGTACGGCCCTGTGGTGGCTGTTGGCCGGACCGGTTCATGCACAACAGATTGTTGTGGGCCCCACCACAATATCCGCACAATTTTGTGCGCGTGCAGTCCCTAGCCATGTGTGGCCCGAGGCACAGGAAACACCAGCTCCGCTGCTTGGCCATCCGGCGCCGTCCCTCAACCCTAAGTTCCCCGAACTTATTGCAATCGGCCACAGCATGGCCAATCTGCCTACAACATGGGCAGGTCTCACTATGTGGGGTCAATGCACTCACAGTCCCATATGACTGCCGGTTGGTGCGGTCCTTCCTCGTCGGAGGGCCCCTACTCACAGCGCTCCCGGCAGCTCTCTGTGGCTCCGAAGGATGGGTGACCGTCAACCCCAAATTCTCTGCCCGTCGAGCCTCCTCTTCCAAAAATCCGACCAAGTCGGAGAAGGCGGGCAGGTCCTCGGCCGACCTCCCGTGAGACTGTTCGAAACGAGTCTGCACGTCAGCGGGTAGGCGGGAAAGTACAATGTACAACAATAGGTACGACCATTCACCAACCGGAAGTCCAAGATTCTCTAGGGCCTTGGTGACGGACAACAACGGGTTCAAAACCTCCGTCTGTATGGCCCCGACCTTGTTCACAACCGGGATGCTAAACAAACGGTTCAGTTGGGCATCGGCCAACCTCCGTTTGTTGTGGTAACGTCTGACCAACAATTGCCTGGCCGTTTCATAGTTACCCTCCGTAACTGTCAAATGAGCGACCAGCTCCCTAGGCTCACCCCTCAATGCTGCCACCAGCTGAGCCATTTTGACAGACTTGGTAATGTCCGATCGCATGTGCACCAAACTGTCGAACAGATTGATGAAGCTCATCCATTCACCGGACACTCCGTCAAAAGTAGGCATAGTTATAACGGGTAACCTGGTCCCCGATCCCTGATGCGGCAGAGGTGCTTCAATGTCACCACCATGGCTGGACTCGCGCTGCCTACGTATGTCCGCAGCCTTCTGCGTGAGAGCAGCTGCCATCTCCATACACTGGTCGACATCCCCTAGCAACCGTGACAGCCTGTCAGGTGCGCAACCATCAACTGATTCCGCCTGCGCGGACAATTCGAGCACCCTGTTGTAACGTTCCTTAACGTCCATAGACCGCTCCAACACCACATCATGCCTATCTAAACGGTCTATCAGACCGTGTGCGGAGGAAAACCATCTGAGCTCCTTAGAAACACCCTTCTGTATTTCAGACAACGACATGATCGGAATAATATAATAATAATAACTCAATTATATTGGACCCTCCAGTCTACAACGCAAACGAGGGAACCCTAATCTATAACTTAAACAATGCTGATTTCCCCAAACAATAGAAACCGAGTTTTATATCTACACAAATTCTGTAAACAACAATTTAGTTTCCCTATATCATATAACACACACAGATAGTCAATATTAGTTCAAGTTATAAATTGCTATAAACTGAAAACAATGTCCAAACATTCATTAGCATTACTAGACCACTAATAGATTGACTAACTGGTAACTGGTACTTCAATGCAAATTTCAATTCACCTACAATGTACCTGTAATGTAATTACTATTCTGAGTCACATCTCAGTACAACTGGTCATTTAGGGAAAACTGTTATATCTGTCTGTCTACTACCAGCAATAGACTTATAACTTACAATACTACCAATCTATGTGGATACAGGAACAAAACCAAGTTAGCTAATAACCGCCTATACCTACAGATTGATAGTCCCAAATCGTGGGTTCCTGGAGCCCTTGACGGCTGCAAATCTCAGGAAACCACGCTCTTGCTACCAAAATTGTTCAGGCCTCTCGGCACCCAATGACCTCGCAGGGGCCCATAGCTACGAGGTAGCGTAGCGATCGGATGCCAAGAAGCAAGAACGTCGGCGATTCACCGAGCTAAAGTAAATAGATTCTATCTGACCTGGTCTGTGCTTCGTTCCCGTCAAACTCCTGTCTCTCTGCAAGGCCTGGGTGCACCCTAGGCTCTTCTTGGTAGACAGGTTCTTCAGCCAACCAGGTATGGCTGGCAGGCCAGCTTCGACGCGCACAGTGTTACGTAAATACGAACTTTATCTGGTTCGGAGAACCACAATACACTCAGCTATAAGACAATCCTGAGGGGAGCCCGAATACAATTCCAGATGGCTTACGATTTAATTTCAATGCCCAAAATCAATACGCGTCACATTGCGGGGGCTTTTCGTCTGTCAGTTCTCAAAAAACTGCTCGGTTGGCAGCTCCGTCAAATTCAAAATGGCCGTTCCGAAACCATCGATCGAGTATCGATTCTGAATCGAACAGCAGATTTTGTGAAGAAATGTCAACGCTGTACCTATTAACAAAGCTAACAGTAATTTACAGTTTCTCTGCGGTTAAACCTATAGCATTAATGTCATGCCCTTGTAAAATTGTTCATTTAAGAATAACAGAATTGAGTGGTACGTCGAAAAGAAGGGTCTCCTCTCCGAACACATGGTAGGATTTAGCAACTCCAGATCCTGCGTAGATAATCTATCACGTTTAGTTAAAAGTGTTCAAATTGGTTTTTCTAAGGGCCAGGTTAGTTTAGGTTGTTTTATAGATATTGATAATGCTTATAATAATGTTGATATATATTGCTTACTATCTGGACAACCTGGGAATCGGTTCCATAATATGTCGTTATTTGTGGGAAATTCTGAGGGAAAGGCATTTGAGTGTGATATCTGCCGACGTCGATTAAAGAATCTGTAGAACTAGGGGCAGGGGTTTAGTTCAGGGCGATCCAATATCTCCGTTATTATGTATTCGCGTTTGTCATGAAATTGTTAATCTGTCCATATCTCAGTACGCAGATGGTTTTGCTCTATAAGTGACTCTAAAGAGCTTAGCTAATGCAGTTACTAATGTCAATTGGCTTTGAATTTGTTGCTAACTATTGTTAATGAACGATGTTTAGACATTTCATATAAGAAAAGTAAAGTTTACCTATTTAGTAGAGGCTTTAACCGGCAAAATGTAATTGTAAAACTAAAAGATCGTAACATTAAACTAGTGGATAGCTTCAAATATGTAGATTATGGCTAGATCGTCACTTACGTGGGGTAAACAAATCAATGTGATCTGTCAAAAGACAGCCAAGTTTTTAAACCTGTTTAAGGTATTAACAGGGTCGAATTGGTGTATCCACCCTTTACGCTTACGGCAATGAATACTACAGTAGCTTTCTACCTATACATATATGACAATTCTGCTAAATCATCTTTTCAAACTTGACAAAATTCAAAATCAAGCTATGCATGTTATTGGTGGATTTATAAAATCTACTCCCATCCATTGTATGGCAAGCGAGCTTTGTCTTCAACCACTCAGTCTCCGAAGATAGTTTATACCTAGTAAATTTTGGCTACGGTCCAAATCAAAGAACATTATCAATATTGACATCATAGATGAACTTTCTGTATTGACCAAAGGCAGCTACTGGGTTAACAAGAAGAAACCACTCCTTTCTATTTCACATGAGTCACTTAAAAACCTTCCTATGCATTCGTCTAGCGTTATGGGAATGTTCTCTTTAGACACCTGTGTGAGCAACATAGATGTATCCAACATTGTCGGCAACAAAATAGATCGTGTGGAAAAATCGAACAGTGAGTTGGACATCACTGTATTAAAAGATATCTATAACATGTTGGGTGGTATAAAGATTTTTATAAGGTTTATACCGATGTTGCTGGAACAGGAGCTGCATTTTTTGATAAACTATCGGGTTTCTACAATTTTTTTAAGATTGCTAACAAATTTTCTGTAATGTTCGTAGAGCTAATCGCTATTGCAGAAGCTTTGTCGTATATAAATCAACATAAACATAAATATTTAAATACAGGCACATCTGTTGTGGCCCCACACTAGGATACCCTGTGTCGTGGGAACCAGAGACAGCGACGTCACACACATACCCCCAGCCGGGGATCGACCCCGGGACCTCTCGCATGGTAGGCAGAGCCACAACCGCTGCGCCACAGAGGTCGTCTTCACGGCGATAAAAATATGAACAGACTCAAGGAGTGGTCTGGAATACACTGGCAAATGCTGCTCCGAATTCCGAAGGGCACCCAATGTTTACACTATTCTTGGTCTGCTTGTTAGTATTAAGGAATCAGGTAAAACAATTATTTTACTATGGATCCCGTCGTATGTGGGTGTTTTAGGTAACGAGGAGTTGGACAGGCTGGTAAGACTGCGGATGCGGTTGGATATGCATACTCTCTCGAGCCATTTTATACTGGCTTGATACCCGCGGTGAAAATGCAATGCACCACGTTGTGGAAAGAGTACTTCAACGAAAGATCGTTAAACGTGGACATCTGGCATAAAGTGTCCAGCCTAAGCCTTCTCGTTATCCATGGTTCAGTTCGAGACTGCAAAGGAGTGAAGTTGTACTTGCTCTAAGGCTTCGTTCTGGACTCACCCCTCTGAATAAATTTGGCTTTTCAATGGGGAAAGTAGGATCCCCAAATTCCGACGAGTGCGGCACCTCTGAGGACGTCGTCCACGTGCTGATGGAGTGTGTCCGGAACGAGGCCTTTAGGATGCAGAGACGCATTCATTATTATTAAATGTTCTTAATAATAATAATAATAATCATATTAATTTACTAATAACAGTATGTTATATGTCAAATAGATTAACTGATTGACGCACTTTAAAATGATGCAGATTCTAATTTGTATGTGGGTTTGTGTTGTGTGTGTTCGTATGATATGTGTATCTGTCATTTCAAAATTAGTATGTTTGTGTAGTATTCTATGTCTTTCATTGATGTGGATTAGAAGGCTCGTGCACCAGGGTTAGTTCGAAGACAGTCTGAGTGCCCTGTGTCGACATCACACTGACTCCAAACAGCACCCTCTCGCTTCGAGCCTTCTCTTCCTCTCCTCTAACGGTAGCCTCCTTCAATGTGTGTTTATCGAAGAAGCAGGCTTCGGTGATTCAGCCCTTTTTTGCCCCTCAAAATTGCCCCCAATTTAAAAAATTATTTGCTTACGTCACAAGTTCGTGTTTGGGTCACATAAATACACCAAATTTCTACTTAATCGGTTCAGAATTCGGTCGTTTTATAATACTAGAACCTAGAACTACCTAGAACAGACACACTGTAGCCCTGGATTTTGCGGCATGTAGCGTCATGTAGTAGTAGCTAGCCTATTGATTGCTTCACGCCTTCACGCGATTCTATAACGCCGGCCTGTGCAGTTGTCCTGTGCGAAAATCGCAGTGATTCGACAAATTTCCATAACAAGTCTATAAAATTCCTCAGGTGACTACTGAAAATACAATTTTTCTTCAATAAAACAACACGATCAACGAAATATTCCGAGGAAGTAATGTTATTGAGTCGCATCCAGATTCCGTCTCTCTCATACTCATTAGCGTTACCTACTAGCGAGAGAGACAGGAAATAAATGTAATGTCCATGACGCGAGCGGTGCCACGCTGTGGTAGATTAGTGATGTTATCGACTTAGCCTGTATCGAAAAAATGTACGCCTATATGAAAGTTCGAGTTACAGAATTAAACCTTTCCTGTGCAGTATGTATTTTAAAATGTCCCATGGCTCAGCTGGTAAATGAGAATACACCTAATCACCCTGGTTAAGCAACTGCTGCTTATAATGGGTGATCATTTTGTGGTCATCCCCGTGCCTCAGAGAGCACGTTAAGTGCACAAGACTATTTTAATTTTTTCAATGCAATTTTTTGATTTTAGGTCCCATGCAATTCGGAAATAAAAGAAAAATGGATTACAGCAACAGCTAGAGGACCTATTTGATGGCCAGTGAAGTACGCAGTAAATAAGCAGAGCATATTGTACAGTGAGTTCAATATGCTCTGCTTATTTTAAAGAAAATATTTTGTATCTCTGAGAATCTTTAAATGTACGTATTTTGAGTAATAAAATGTATGTATTGTCGGCAAGACCCATGTAGTTTCTGACTGCTACGCGACACTATGTTACAATAATAAATACTTTTCTTGACTGTTAAATAAGAAAGAGTTTTATTTTACTTATCTTTTCACGTACACAGTCTAAATAGTTTATAACACAATATAGAACACTAATGAATAACCCGATCTAAATTGTCTCCCAGGCCAAATTTTACTGTTCTAGAAGATAATGCGCGAAAGACAGTACTTTCGATAACCTTTTATCGACATCACCCTGTCCCCACATATTCATGCATTTGCTGCTGTGTGCGTGCTTAATGAAACAATGTGCGCCTCATGCGCACGTATACAGCCACGTAACTGTTTTGCCTGTGTTTACCAATACGAGAATAGGGATAAATGTGTAAGTAGCCATTATGTGTGCTTGTTCATTGTGTTTATTTAATGATACGTTGTGTGCGTGAATTCAGCCTGCGACAGTCGGTTTGCATACAAAATAGGCTGAATGCCCTATCTCCTATGTTGAGATATCTGTGGTCTGGAATGAGTTTTATGTCAAGCTTTTGGAAGATTCTTTTTTTTTGGATTTTCAATAAATAGGCCTAATGAGGCGAGTCTTGCTATTTTTTCCTGTTTGACGTTGGTTGGAGTGACATTGTTTGTGCCGGGGTGCATTTGTGTTATTGAACAAGCTTCGGTGGGCTGGCAGTTTGTTGGAGATTTGTGGTGAATCGACCATAATGTGACATAGGCATGATAGTTTGACAGTTGAAATTGTTGCTTTTGGTTTCCCGACCACGTGTCCCCACATGCATTGGGCGCTGCCATTTCCGTGACGAGGACCTTTCTGTTGGAATGCGACTGGCTGGTGCTATTACCATCAAGTTGAACCCTGGTATATATTCACGCTAGTGGTCCTCAGTGAAACAGATTTTAATCGTGACCTTTGTGCATCAGTCATCATCAGTAGGAATAAGTTGTAAACAAAAGATTAGATACATTTTATTGATTTAAAAATACTTTAATAAAATTTTCCAAGTTTATCGCATTTTTTATACAAATTAATTAAGTGTATTTTGTGTTAACTGGTGCATAAGTGTATAAAATTCTAATAGTTATCCTATTTTGTATATTTAAAAAACGTAACGTTGACGGTTGAGTATTTTATTTGAAATAATTTGCTACTGGGCTATAATTAACGATATTTTCAATATAACTAATTACTTAGGCACGTAAATTGATTTGGAATTACTTTGTTTTTTGTTGAATAGCTTATTTTTTTTGCACATTTCGTGACTGCTTATCAGCTGTGCTACAGCCGTGCTTTAATCTTGCTTTTTACTGTTGTTTTATTTTGTTTAAAATGCCAACAACCAGAAGTGAGGCAGCCCGTCAACTAGAAGATAACTTAAAATTAGCTTTATATGAATTAAAACAGTGTAAGGTAACCAATGAGCAGTTGCTTACTGAAAGGGATGAAAGTGAGAAGGAGGTGTTACTTATTGTTAATAAGAACTTAAAATTAAAAAGTGAGATGGCAGAGTTGCACAACAAGTTCCTTGATGTGACGGGAGATAGGGATCGGCTTCAGCACCTGGTAGATGGCTTCGACCGGAGTGGCAGTGCGTTCGAAGATGCCCTGAGGCGTATTGCTGTCCTGGAGAAGGAGCTTCGCGACGCACGTAACGAAATTTCTGCACTACAAACTGCAAACGATAGCCTCAGGTCGGGGCAGACCCAGTCACTCTTTGAGGAGCTGATCACTCCACCTGTAGCTTCTGTCATCTCACCCATAGATCAAAATTCAACTGTGACAATTGATCTTACGTGTGATAGTCCTAATAGATCGCAATCAGTAACCACTATGAGCTGTAGTAAAAATAAATTAAAGAAATATGTTAAACTGAATAATTATATAAAAAAACACAAAAACTAGCTAATAGAAATAAAATATTTTGTAAAAATGTAAATTGTAGCAAGGAACGTGTCGAATTAATTAACGAAATCGATGATTGTAGATTATGTTTGGAAAAAACTACAGAAAAGTACGAATGTGACACACGGCGACTCCAGTCAGATATGCATATTTTAAACTCATCATTACAAAGTATTACACGTAAATATGAGTCAGCACAATACGAAATTAAGGAACATGTGTCGGCTATGAATAGTTTGTTGGAGACGTGTAAGTATAATTATGACACTTTCATATCTTTGACCGACAATCACATCTGTGATTGTAAACAAGCTCCAGCGGACTGTTCCGTGCCGACCGTGTGTCCCGCCGAGCAGCCGGCCGAACAGCTGATACTGACCCAGGCGCCGCCGTCAGTCGACTTGAGTACTAATAGTGTTATCAATAACGCCTCCTTCTCTCGGACAAAGGATAGGTATACAATGTACAGCGATGAACTTGGAAAAAATATGGGTTTACAACTTAGTCAGCGCGTGGGCCAGGCAATATTAAATAACTGTATGCCTGGCGCCACATATTCACAAATATTAAACAAAGTGTTGTCATCGCAGTTTTTAGAACCAACCACCCTAATTATTTTAATTGGTAGAAGGGAAAATGTATCTAAAAAACTAATTACTAAATACTTTTCCAAATTAAATTCTTTACAAAATGTAGATAGAATAACCTTGTTTGCGTTTCCCTTCAGCCAATCTTTGTCACAACATGAAAATCATATAAGACATGATTATAATACATTTATACACACATTTACATGTCGTTATACTGAAAAATTTCATTTCGTAGACACCAATATTTTTATTGGAAAATATTTTTATTTGACTAAGGATAGGTATTACCTATCTAGGTTTTATACAAAACAGATAGCACAGTCACTATCTTATTTTATTTTGAACTCAGTCAAGTTTTTGACTAATGAAACGCCTGCTTCTATTGAGCAGTGTATTAATAATGACATGTACTCCTTGGAATCTGTTCCAAGCTCTTTAAATTAACCCATAGGACAACAGAGAGTAACTCTGGCAGTAATATTAATATTTGTATAAATATACCTTCATCTTGCCCATTAAATCAAGTTACTAGTAATGAAAAATGTAAAAGTAAGAATATTTTAAACGTGGTTCATCAAAATATACAGGGCATGTTAAGTAAAGAACTGGAAATTGAGTTATTCATGAACTGTAATAATATTGATATTTTATGTATAACAGAGCACTTTTTAAAGAGTTATCAGTTCATGTTCAACTTTAATAACCACCACGTTGCTAGTTCGTTCAACAGAAAAACAGCTGATCGCGGTGGCTCCTTAATACTTGTAAATAATAGTTTTAAATATAAGGAACGAGTTGACATAGTGAGCCTGTCTGTTGATTGTACCATGGAAATAGCCTGTATTGAACTTGAACAACTTATTGTAATGAGCGTATACAGACCACCAGATTCATCCTTTGATTTATTCGAAAAGAAAATGGATGAAGTGTTGATTAAAATCAGCGATAAAAACAATTTTTTTATAATTTGTGGTGATTTTAATGTTAATCTGTTAGAGGATAATAATATTTGTACTAGATTAAAATCTTTATTTTTATGTCACAACATGAACTATCTGTTTTTGGAGCCTACTAGAATTACTGCAATATCTGCTACCTGCATTGACAATATATTTACTAACATTACGCCCATTTTCAAATCGGTCATCAATAAATTAACCTCTGATCACTCTGGTCAGATAGGTATATTCAATATTAAAATAAAAAAGGACCAAAAAGAGGATATTACATGTGTGCCCGTTAGTGACACTCGGCTTGAACACTACAGGAATAATATTTTAGATAAACTATGGGAAATACCATACAGTGACGATCCAAATTTGTTGTACAACTCAGTATTTAACCTTGTCAAAAATGAATATGATACGGTATTTAAATCAAAAACTATAAAAGTTAATAACAAAGCTTTGTTTAGTGATTGGGCGACAGTTGGAATTCATAGGAGCAGACGAAGATTATATGAACTCTATGAAGAGAAATCATACAACAAAAATACGGCCTTTCTAGATTATGTTCGTAGTTATTCAAAAATGTTTAAACGCGTTTGTGCCGTAGCTAAATCTAATTTCATTAAAAACAAAATTGAATCTAGTAGCAATGTAATGAAAACGACTTGGCAAATTATAAACAGAGAGACTGGAATGGCCAAAGCTACACATAATAACTTCAAGCTTAAGATAGATAATTAATTGCTAAGTACAGACCTAGAAGTAGCAAAAGCTTTCGAAAATTTCTTTACGGACATTCCAGTTTCAACAACCAAGTCTTTAAATTCATCTCCCGCTGCTGCTGAATCTATACTTAAACAAAACTTTGAGGATTGTAAAACAGATTTTAAATTTAGGCACGTAAATAATGAAGACATTGTAAAAGCGTTTAAATCCCTGGAAATGAAAAAGACAGCTGACGCCCATGGTCTATCAGTAAAAATTATTAGTTCCATTGTAGATTGTATTGCACCTCACCTTTGTTGTATATTTAATCAATGTATAGATAATGGTGTGTTTCTTGACTTGATGAAACTAAGTAAAGTTATACCTTTATTCAAAGCTGGTAGTACATCAGACCCCAGCAATTTTAGACCCATATCGATACTACCAACGCTTAGCAAAATATTTGAAAAACTCATACTTAATCAATTGCAAAGTCATTTTTATCTCAATAATTTAATTCATATTGCTCAGTTTGGTTTCACAAAGGGTCGTTCAACAGCCGATGCTGGTGTTGAACTAATCGACAATATTTTTGATACCTGGGAAGACGCAATGGATGCAATAGGTGTCTTCTGCGATCTATCCAAGGCTTTTGATTGCGTCCATCATGACACTCTTGTCAGGAAGTTACGCCATTATGGTGTAAAAGATCAGGCCCTTGGCCTTCTGGAGTCATATCTAACAGATAGGGTTCAGATGGTCGATGTTAATGGGAAAAGATCACCTGGGTCTTCAATAAGTATGGGCGTACCGCAAGGTTCAATTCTTGGTCCTTTCTTGTTTTTAGTATATATTAATGATTTACCTTACCTTGTTAAAGCAAAACTTGGGTTAGTATTGTTTGCCGATGATACTTCTTTGATATTTAAAGTTAAAAGACAGCAATCAAATTATGACGAGGTAAACAATGCTATCTCTAGTATAGTGAACTGGTTTACTGTTAACAATTTATTACTTAATGAAAAGAAAACTAAATGTATTAAATTCGTGTTACCCAATGTGAACCCGGTAACTACAGACATATTTATAAAAGGACAGAGATTGGACCTTGTGCAGTCGACTGTCTTTTTGGGCATTACTTTAGACGCCAAACTACAATGGGATCCTCATATAAATAAATTGTCGAACAGACTGAGTTCAGCAGCGTTCGCAGTTAAAAAAATTAGAGCTCTTACCGACGTAGACACCGCTAGACTAGTCTACTTTAGTTACTTTCATAGTCTAATGACCTATGGTATTTTATTGTGGGGTCACGCTGCGAATGCTAATAGTATATTTATTCTGCAGAAACGGGCTGTTCGTGCAATTTATAGATTAGGGCCTAGAGTGTCACTGAGGGAAAAGTTTAAAGAAATCAATATTCTGACATTTGTGTCTCAATATATCTATGACAATCTTGTGTATATAAAAAGAAATATAACTAATTTTCAGAAGTACAGTGATATACACAATTTTAATACAAGTAATAAAGACAAGTTGGTTGCTTATGTAAGCCGACTACATAAAATTAGTAATTCTTTTAAAGGCAATTGTATACGCTATTACAATAAGGTCGCTACTGATATTAAAAACTTACCTTTAGACAAGTTTAAAATAGTAATAAAACAGAAATTGTATAAAAAAGGTTACTATAGGATATCTGATTATTTAGAGGACAGATGTCCATGGGAATAGATTGTTTGAGTAACAGGCTGTTTCGATATATAATTAGCATTCATTTTGTAATTTGACAATATTTTATTTAAAAAAGGAAACGCAAAAGATGCGACGACTGTGGAGTTTCTTCGGTGAGCTCTTCTCCACAGATTCCGCCATTGTGTTAGTGAACTCACCCAAAAAAATGTAATGACGGATCTAAGTGATGTAACAACATCCTTTGGAAATAAATGATTTTTGATTTTGATTTTTTGATTTTGAGTCGGGAGACCGCAGACTGCGAGATTCAGCCATGAAAGGGAAATTTCCTTTTTCAAACCCAAAACATAATACTCATTTATTTATTTAGTTTATCATATTTCATTTATTTTTATTATTTTCCATACATATGAGACTTAAATGTTTAACTTTTAAAAGTGCATTATTTTTGCCTACTTGCAATGATTTGAGTTTTGAGCTTTTGAGTGATCCTAAAATGGCTCCGTTATTCCTTTTTGAGGTACGCGACCCTAAAAAGGTAGTACATATGATAATATTACCCTTTCTTTTCCCAGACGAGGTGGCAGAGGCATATCAAAATCACGACATCAGTCAAAATACATAACACCTGTCAAACACATGATACCTGTTTAAAAATAGTACAGACTGTCAAAATCAGGACATGTAAAAAAACATAAAGTTTAATTTAGGTGATGCTTTTCCTCTGCCACCTCATGGAAAAAACATTTTAGTGTTGCCACGGGTAGTAGTTACTCTTAGGTATACCCCGTGATTTGACCTTTACACCAGAGTGACGACCGGTATTAGGTGTGCACGGTCGTTACACCAGTGGTACGAGCTGGTGGTACCACGGGTCATGAGTCCTTCCTCTACGTTGCTTGCAGTGTCATAAACAACTTCGCCGGGTTGACTGAAGCGAAGTGAGAGATAGATGGGTTAATGAGGTTAATGATGGATTCGCACGAGTGGCGTAAGCGTTTAGTGGCGCAGACGCGAGCATCGGTGATTTGTAGCGTGTGGCGGCCATCGGCGTTTACCGTGTGCAGAGAGTCCATATAAAATGTTGAAGAGTTCAGGAAATAGGGGGGGCCGCCGATTTTGGCGACGTCTGTCGTGTAGCGACAAGAACCTAACCAGAACCTAACAAGAAACACAACCAATACAATATTTAGAAATGACAGTTTATTATGTGTATTTTACAATGACTATTTTTATAAAAATGAAATGAGGATGAGGCTGAATGAGGTGACACAGGGTTTTTAAAAGATACAGGTATTGATATAAAAAAAGAAGCGAAGGACACGGAGAGTAGGAGACAGAACAGGGAGCACGCGGCGATGGTGCCCGGAGCCTGGAGTAGTGGCGTAGTTGGTGATCTGGAGGTGGTGAAGGAGGCGGCTTGAAGGCAGCAGCACCTCAAGATGTAGGTGATTGAAGACGGCAGCACGACGGGGTATGGATGGTTGGAGACGGCAGCACGTCAGGATATAGGTAGTTGGAGACGGCAGTAAGGCAACAGCAGCAAGCCGTATAGGTGGCTGGAGACGGCAATAAGGCAGCAGCAGCAGACGGTCAGCGACTCAACAGAGGCTCGCAGGATCCCGGGGCAGTGCGGCCCCGGGATAAGGCCTTTAGGTGAAGCTTCTTCTTTCAGAGCTGAAGTGAGACTCCCGAATTTCAGAAATGTTCCGCTCTTATACCCTTTTTGGAGAGTTCTAAAAATTATTTAAATTAAAAGCAATTTTTGTGAATGGCCAAGAGGGAAAAAGTATTTTTGTAAAAGTATTGAAGTAAACATATCAGACCGCTAATGAGTTTGAATGGACATTGCCATGACAACCAGATAAACAACGACATCAAAATATGTCAGATTTTGGTTTCAGGCTCGTAATAGAGAAAACAACAAGAAAACAATGAAGTAAATTAAGTAACAATGAATATAAAAAGGTAGCGCACCAGCGCGCACGAAGCCCGAGATTGCAGAGTTTCGGAGAAAGCCAAATACAAGGTCACCAAAGGTAAACATCGATTTAGAAGTGCTGATAGTGTGAAAATACGAAGTGAAAATGATTTGTTATTGTGTTCTTATGGTTTAAAACGTTACGGGGCCCTATGAAAATAAAGGTGATACGAAATATCCAGAGATATATGAGATGAATGCAGACCATCAACGCAGACTGGAAAATGGCATGTAAGTTGTTGGATATTGAATATATGTGGGTAGGAGATCATAATAAAAACCAGTACAAGCTCAGCACTCGTGTTTGATTGACATGGCGCAGCCGGTAGGATTAAAAAACGATTACCTGTAACGCGAAAACCTAATATTTCATTTAAAATAGTAAACAATAAAGTGTTAAATATCCGTGAAAGTTAAATTTTACACCTAATAGAAAAATGGAGGCGGTGTTGAAACCGCCGTCGGCGTTTCAATTTGATAACAATTTATTGAGTGTTACATCTGGTAATCTATGCAAGTCGTGGAAGGACTGGAAAAAATCTTTTATGGTATATTTTGAAGCGTGTGAATTATCAAAAAAGACAGAAACTGTTCAAATTAACATTCTGTTACACGTCATCGGTCCAAAGTGTCAGGAAGTTTACGAACAATTTAGTAAAAAAAGTGCAACATTAAAGGAGGTATTGTCTCAGTTCGATGATTTCTTTTTGCCTAAAAAGAATATCACAGTGGAAAGACATAAATTTTTTACACGTGAGCAAAAGGAATTCGAGTCAACGGAACAGTACGTGTACGAATTGAACAAGATGGCGGCGACGTGTAATTTCAAAGATCTTTGCGATGACCTGGTTAAAGATCGTTTAGTCTGTGGCATTAATGACGGTGCACTACGTGAGCGATTATTAAGAGAACAGGATTTAACATTGAGCAGAGCCCTCGACATATGTCGGTTAGCGGAGATGTCGCGTGCACAAGCCGGCAGTATTAAAAGCGAGAAGTCAATACACGAGGTAAATCATCATCACGGAGATTGCTTGGAGCAGCCAGGAGCACGCGAAGGATCAGTCAGTTGGGTGCAGTCTGGGCGCTGTCGATGTGGAGCAGCGCAGGCGCAGCACGCCTCCGGCACGCAAGACGTGCGTGACCGTCGCAGGCGTGGGCGCGGCCGTGGCCGCGGGCGCGGCCGAGGGCGCCGAGGGCCGCCCGCCGCTGCCGCCGCCACCGCCACCCCGTCCTACAGCGGTTCTAATAATTATGCAAATAAAGTGCAAACCCAATGCTCAAAGTGCGGTCTAAATCACGAGCTATACAAGTGCCCGGCCTATGGAGTGCAGTGTAACAATTGTAACCGTTACAATCATTATTCAAAAATGTGTAGGCGACAAGTTTATGCTATAGATGGCGAATCGTCTGACCAGGTAATTTATCATGTTAGTTCCAAAAATGACTGGTGTTCAACTTTATTTGTAAATGGTTGTGCTGTAAGGTTCAAGTTGGACACTGGGGCTGATGTGAATATATTACCTATAAGATTTTTAAAACAAATTGGAGTATCAGAAAGTGAGCTAACTGAAACATCAATTAAATTGCGAGGTTATTCAGGAAATATCATCAAAGTGGTAGGTAAATGCAACTTGAAGGTAGTTCATAAAGATAATACGTATATTATAAAATTTATCATAGCGGATGTCGACTCTCCACCAATAATAGGCAGAAGTTCATGTGAGGAACTAAACTTAGTAAGACGCGTGTTGTCGTTATCCAAAAATAAAGGAAATACTGATATTTTAGATACATACTCTGATGTGTTTGAAGGTTTAGGTTGTTTACCAGGATGCTATAAAATACAACTTAAAGAGAATGTGAGTCCGGTAGTGCATGCGCCGAGAAAGTTACCAATAGCATTAAAGGATAAGGTTAAAGATAAATTGACAGAAATGGTTAAACAAGGTATCATAGCCAAAGTAGAAGGACCTACAGATTGGGTTAGCAGCATGACGTTAGCGAAAAAGTCTGACGGGGACTTTAGGATTTGTTTAGATCCGCAAGACCTTAATAAAGCAATACGTCGTGAGCATTTTAAATTGCCAACACTTGACGAAATAACAGCGAAACTGTCGGGTGCAAAAGTGTTTAGTACGTTAGATGCAAAAAAGAGTTTTTGGCAGTATAAATTACATAACGATAGCACAGACCTTTGCACCTTTAATACGGCGTTCGGACGATACAAATTTTTAAGGTTACCATTTGGTATATCGTCAGCATCTGAAGTTTTTCACAAAACTCTTCTGGAACATTTTGAGGATATTGAAGGAGTTTGTCAGTTCGTGGACGATTTATTGATATATGGAAAGGATAAGAAGGAGCACGATGAACGTTTGCACCAAGTATTAGAAAGATGCCGAAAGATTAATATAAAGCTAAATAGAGAAAAGTGTAAAATTGGGTTAAATGAAATCACATATTTAGGTCACAAAATTAGTGAGAATGGTATATTGCCAGATGATTCACATACGTTGGCAATAAGAAACATGCCGGAGCCAAAAAATGTCAAAGACTTAGAACGTTTTTTAGGTCTTGTAACGTATGTAGGCAGTTTTATTCCACATCTGTCAGAAAAAACCTCAATATTAAGGGAGTTACTTAAAAAGGATATCGAATGGCACTGGAATGACAGGCACGCGGCTTGTTTTAAAGCTATAAAGCAGAGCTTATCGAGCCCGCCTATATTACAATTCTATAGTTTAGATAAACCAGTTACGTTATCAGTGGATGCTAGTAAAAATGGGTTAGGTGCATGTCTATTGCAAGACGGGCTACCTGTTTGCTATGCCTCAAAATCTCTAAATAAAACAGAGCAAGCTTACGCGCAAATTGAAAAGGAGTTATTCGCGTGTGTATTTGCGTGTGAAAAGTTCTATACGTACATATATGGCCGTACGGATATTACGATAGAAACCGATCACAAACCGCTCATTAGCATAATAAACAAACCTATAATAAATGCGCCTCCCCGTTTGCAGAGAATGCTAATGAGATTACAGCCATATACTTTCACACTGGTATATAAGCCGGGTAGGTATCTATATGTTGCGGATACGCTATCGCGCGCCTGCCACTCGTATAGCAACAGCGTTGACCGTGACCTTGAGCCCCGGGATCACCTCGATGCGCAGGCGCAGGTGTGTTCGGTAGCCATTAATAATCCTCTCACTGATTCACATTTCCTTGAAATTCAAAAGTACACTCGTAATGACAATGAGTTGCAATTATTAATAAAGGTAATAAAAAACGGATGGCCTACACATAAAAAAGAGGTTAATGAATTAATTAGGTGTTATTGGTGTGTAAGGGACGAGTTAACCGTTCAATACGGTTTAGTTTGGAAAGGTACTCGCATTATTATACCTAAATGTATGAGACAAGAGATGTTGCGTAAGATACATATAGGACATTTAGGTGTAGAAAAGTGCAAATTGAGAGCGCGTGAAACCATGTATTGGCCTAACATGAACTCCCAGCTAGAAGATATGATTTCTAACTGCCAAGCATGTTTAACCTACCGAAGGGCCAATTGTAAAGAGACATTGTTACAACACGAGATTCCTAACAGGGCTTGGTCTAAAATAGCAGCGGACTTATTTCACTACCGGGATCAAACATATCTTTTGGTTGTTGACTATTACAGCAAGTTTGTGGAAGTTATCAATATTCAGTCGATGACGTCACAGTCCGTGGTTGAGCAACTGAAGATTGTATTTAGTAGAAACGGTATTCCTGACGTCATCATGACTGACGGAGGCCCAGAGTTCAAAAGCGGATTTTTTATGCAATTTTCTGCTGAATGGAACTTCAAACATGTTACGTCATCTCCTAGGTATCCGCAATCTAATGGCCAGGTAGAAAGAGCGATTCAAACGATAAAAAATATATTAAAAAAGACTACCTATGATAACTCGGACTTCAGATTGGCACTATTGGAGTATTTAAATACACCAATTGATAATGTGTTACCTTCACCTTCCGAATTACTTAATAACAGGAAAATTAGAAGTGTTGTGCCATGCTTACCTACTTTATTACAACCTAAAATACATAGGGACATATGTTCGAAGTTAAAAAATCGTAAGGTTAAAGAGAAGCGTTATTATGACAAAAGTGCTAAGGATTTATCTTTATTGCAAGTAGGTCAAAACGTTAAAGCATGGTTAAATAACAAATGGCAAAATGGTATTGTCTGCGGTTTAAAAGGACCACGATCGTACGAAATACAAATGTACTCAGGTAGTGTAATTGTGCGGAATCGTAGACATTTAATAGAAGATTCAGTTAGCCGTCCCGAGTCGCATTCGTATAATAATAATAGCTATTGCTATGATGATATCGTGACGATGACTCAGCCGAGTAGTGCTAGGTCCCCGCGCCCGCGCAGCCCCAGTGTCCCACTGCGAACACCTATACCTAATGTAACAGCTGATTCTTACATAACTCGTTATGGCAGGACGGTGAGACCCCCTGATCGCTACGGCTACCCCGCGGCACCATCCACCACAGCTAGGAATTAGTTTAAAATTTTCAAGTATTATTATCTGTATAGAATAAATTGTACCTAATATCAATTAATGCGAATGTTAAATGAATTACTATTAAATGAATAATTTAGTTATAATTTTTTTTTATAATTTACAAAGAATTTCAAGTATACTGCCGATCTTTGTTAGTAAATATTATGTCGTATAATTTATAATTGTTATATATATATTATCTAATGTAATGAAATGCGTTATGAACTAATGAATAATGATTGTTAATATACCTTTATTACACAAGTAGGCAAGAGGTGAGAACATACCTACCTATGTACCTAATAATTATGCAATATACCTAAGCATACCTATGTACAGAATAAATTTGTGGTACTTAAGTACTTACCTACATTGTTACATGTTCTATGTTCTGTTACTATTGTCTAAATCGAATGTCTTCGTAAGGACTAAACAAAATTACTTAGGTACCTACTATCTACAAGTTTTAAGCATGTTATTTTCTTTTGTTTTTGTTTGTTTGCAATACAATGCATGTTACATATATGAATAATAATGATCAATAATTAATAATTATAGTCCAACCATTTTATGAGAAAGATAAACTGTCGTTGTTGAATTGTGTATTTACCTACTAAGTTAATTTAATACATGTCATTGTGTTAGTGATTAGTTTGAATTATATTATGCATGTTTAAAGAGATGGTACTGTTGTGTCATATTATTGTGTAACAATTATTTGGAATTATTTAAATTTCTATTATTCTTTTTATTCGTTATAAGAAGAGGGATGTTGGATATTGAATATATGTGGGTAGGAGATCATAATAAAAACCAGTACAAGCTCAGCACTCGTGTTTGATTGACATAAGTAGCATAACACTACACGTCTTGTGGTCCGTTTGCGCCGAAGCTAAAATATAGTTTGTGCGATAGATCACAAATGTTACACGTGCGTACTTACTTTTCCGCAAAAGTACTTTGCTACTGTGTATGTGCGAAGGTAACAAGTTTCTGCGAAGTTCTTTTTAGGACCAAGGGTATCAATCGCGCACATTTTGACTTTTACTGCTGAGGTGATTAACCTATATACAAAGGCAGTAACCTCTCCCAAGGTCAAGACCGACCAATGCTCAAGTTGCTACAGCACGAAATCACAAGCCAGGATGCCTGGATTATGCTGAGAATCTAGTTTTAAAAGTTAGTTTCGGCAAATAAATATTCATTTCATTTCATTCATTGAATATGTATGAGTTGTATGACGGACTTGTATTATAAATGTATAAATAAATGTAGCACGTTAATATCCCCAACGAGGGAGCGTACGGGCCGGGCGTGTCCGCACGTTGTGATTATTTCAGGACAAATTGAACACGGCCATTTGTGAATCAAAACTGGGAAAAATAAAACAATTTTTTTGTTACAATCGATAATTATACTAACTTTACAAAACAAAATCCTGTATATGAGCCTCCCCCCGTAACTCTAATGGCATACAATTTGGTGGTACCACCTACCAATCTAGATATTGTTGACGAAAAATTATAAAAACTGATTCAAACAGTTCAAGGTCCTGCCTTTTCTCATTTTGCATAAAACATCAGACAGGTGTGTGTCTGCGTGATCGCATTTAATATTTATAAAAATAGCGATGAAACAATTTAGTACTGATTAATAGCCGATTGGAAAACTCGTCTGACCAAAACAACCTCTACAATAGGCTCGTCATTACTTTAGTTTCATATATTGTAGAGAAATACTTCGAGGTTTCGATTAGGAATCTTAAAAATACTACAAGTAAATGTAAGTGTCGTACGAGAAAGAGAGGTTACCCCTTCCACAGACAAGACACAGCTAAGCTGCGCGTAACCAGTAGCCTAAAGTCAAGAGTGACAGGTTATGCTTTGCGCCCTTGGGAGCTATCAAAAAAATATTATATTCGTGTTTCATAAGAGACTCAGGCCCCTGTTGGACCGATTTTCCGACAGCTCCTAAAAAAGAAAACAAAGTAGTTCAAAGTAATTACATTTCGTTAAGGAGACATGTTTTTTATTTTTTCATGCCAGTTGCCAGTTCAAAAAAATGTGTATTTTTGATGGCGATTGATTTGTGGCAAAGGCAAAGCTGGTCTGTGACAAAACCAAAGAACAAGAACTGTCACTTGTCAACAACAAACAAAACACAAGTATGATGTTTGATTACGACGATACTGGCTATTCTTTCGGGCCTTTGTGAAGGATGATAAAACAACTTTTTTCCGTATATTTCCGCAGATTTCGCACGGCATTTCGGTATGAAAACCAAAATTCGCAATACAGGCAGGGCCCAAGCGTAATTCCAGGGTGCACGCGAAGGTCAATCTTGGAAAAAAATGCCAGAGCCGTCGTAATAATCGAAAAGGATAACAGATGACCCGTGTAACCACCACAGGACGTCGCCCACAGATTACATCGTTTTTGACAAAGCAATGCGCATGTGATTGTGTAATCTACTATGACACGTAGTTGCAAATGATATCAGAATGGATGAAACTCGTTTGACAAGAAGAGGGTAAGCTTGACTCAAAGAACACCAAAACTCGCCAAGACCTGTTTTGTATGAAATTCAACATTTGTTTAGATCTCATGACAATTAGGTCATCTTTAACAATACCCTTATCTTTATCTATATCCATGTCAACGGACTCTGCACCCATGTTTCTTTATCAAGTTGTTCTGTACTAAAGTAACCATAGAAATACTTTTTAAATATGTCCAGATGCTTTGACTCCTCTTCTTGTACCTACAAACTTGTGGTGTTAGTTTCATAGTGCTACCATCCACTTGTGGCAGCAACTCTTCCAACATCGAATTTTACAGCAACATTTCCTAATTATTATTTTAAAATTTGAGGGACCCCTGCCATGTTACATAAACAAAATGTATTTTGATTTTTAAGGCTATATCAGAAAATTATTAAAAAGTTTTTCTAACTATATCTACCATGTGATATGTCAAATGAAAGGGATGGAAGTGAGCATCTCATTTTTATATATTTTTTTAATTTTATATGTAAAATCTTTAAGGAAAAAGTGACCACTATTTTAATATAGGTCTTTACTTACATACTACATGAATATTAATGAGAGTTTAAATAGAGAACACAATTGAGGGCAAACCAAAAAAAAGTGATTTGTACGGAATTCAAGGTGAGCGAAACCGACTCGTACTTGACCAGTTTTTTATTGGCAAGAAAAAGTCCAAAGAAGAATTTAGTAAAATTATTAAACTATGTACTTATAGCCACGGCCTGTTTTGAAATCACATTCACTTTAGTATAATAAATCGTTTTATCAATTTCACTGCGAATTGGACCAACTGAGAATTTGACCAATTGCGATTTAGACAACTTGCGAATTGGACCAACTGAGAATTGTACCAATTTCGATTTAGACAACTTGCGAATTGGACCACTGTTATTTCAACGTTATGTGATTTGGACATTTTGAGCCCGCTGGACAATTTGCGATATGCGCCGCAACGACAGAAGAATATTACTTCTCTATTCTTTAACACCTGTTCATATAATAAAGCAACCATCGCATATCAGAGAGTTGCGTTTCAAGCCATTAGGAAACAGACACATTGGTTCCATCCAACCCAGTGTTTGATGAACCTCCTGCAATTTTCCAGGGTTTTTCTGAATTCCTAAAATAATTATTAAAATAAATAGTGTAGGTAGAATATTAGGATCTCCTGTAAGAAATAAGGTCGTCAATGTTCATGAAGATTCTGTTAACTACTGTTAACAGAATCTTCATGAACATTGAAGCCTTATCATACTCCTGAAGTTTAGGAATTTATATCCGAATCCATTCAAATTGAGAAATTAATTACTAAGATCACTGTTACTTTACACGAACTGTATTTTAATTGGATGATTTGACTATTTGAAATGGATTCTGATACAAATTCCCAGAGGTCGGAATAACATAAAAAGCCGTTTCTATACCTATTCTAGTTCTTGTTTTCATTCAAGAATATACACGAAAAATATAAAGAGGTACAAAATCGTATGAACAGGATTGGTTGGCAATAGATTTATTAAATTAGGCATACATCAATACAGATAGAGATGGATAGAAATCGGTACACTATTGAAGTGTTGACGGTTACTAAAGAAACACGTTTGCCATATGAAAGGTAAAAGGAAAAGAATGGAAAAAGGAAAAGAAAGGGATTGACCGGCTCACTATAAGCCGCAATAAAACATGCCACATGTATAAAAAATAACCAGTCATGTATTCAACAAAAACGAACTTAGAGTCTACTAAGGCACTATCGTTTTGTTATAAATATTATAACAAAACAAAACTATCCTAAATGCCACGTTATGATATGATATATACCTGTTTAACTTTCTATACGTCATATATTTTTCAACAATCCAATGATATAATTTGTGTAAGATGTCTTTTGTCTGTTAAATGAGGTAGATAAAAGACAACCTTAGTGTGCGTTCGTAAAAAGTATCATAGGTACCTATTGATTTTATATAACTTCTTCGCTTCACAAGTCTATTTTTCGTGACTGAAGCATTCCTAGTAATATCAAAGTTTCAATGATATTCAGCCATATTAAAATGAAACAGTGATTTCAAAAATGAAATTTAGAAACAATAAGCTACCCAAATGGGAATATCTTGGTACGATGATCTCTCACATTAGACTGTAGTGCGCACGATGCGACAACAGAAAGCTCGCCAACAGCCTTAGTGCCAACTGAAATAGAGAAAGAGATACGTTAAACTATAAAAAACAGAGCCTTTTTTGTCCAATATTTAATAATAACCTCCGATCCGCATTCCACCGCAACCCATGAAGCCGCATTTTTATTTGCGACCATCCGACCGCCCACATACATTCGAAAACCAAATCATATTCCTACATCAATTTGAAAGTCAGTTTGATACAGTATTACCATAAAGATTGTTCGTCGAAAACGACTACTAACTAGAGACATACCAACCTACTCAGAGTCTGCCGGTCGTTCTAATTCTGATTCTCGTCACTAATTAATATTAGCACAAGACGATGTAAAATGCTGTTTACTTTGTAAACTGGCACGAAATCCCTGAAGGACAGTGCTCAACATATTAATTAAACATTTAATGTTCTTGTTGGTTCATCTCACATTTGGCACGATGTTTGCTGTTCTCGTGTTTGAGTAAATAATTCTTTTGTTCGGTGTGAGAGCGAAAGATTCCATAACATTGCTCATCGCATCGGTACCTACTCGTGTTGTTGGGTAATCAAAGTTGGGTTTATTCATTGATTAAAATTATGAGTATCGCCGCCGGGTCAAGGGCCGCCGGCCCTCAGATATTCATCTGCATGCAACTTAAGCAACAAGTCAAGTACATAACTCTACATAGTGACAGTTGGATGAAAGAGCGATTTCTTAAAATATTAATATTGACCAGAAAGGTGAAGGTAGTTGCGATACGCCATTAATCGAAGATGCTACTCAATCGAAAGTATTACAACGATTCAGAAACCGAAGCCGGTCAGGAAGACATCGACATCAAACAAGTCCTTTAATTGATAGTCTACTAACAGATTATTGCGCTGGACAATACTAATAGATGCGCTTGATAGATAGATATAAGAAGTAATCTACAATTTGCCCACATCTTAATTTTTACTAGGACTATTGTTACGACTGCAAATACATATAATTTTGTGTTATATTTATCCAAAAGTATAAATGCATGTCTATAAAAACTGACAGAACTACTAATAAAGACGTGGAAATTCATCCATGCACGGATGCGCACGCAACGTTGCATAAAACATGCATAACTTTAACACCAGCCATTTGTATTACCTTCGAAAACCGGTGTAAATAATCTATTACGTGTGGACAAGCGAACCAGTGCTGTATAATAGGTAAAGGCTGTGTGATTATTTAAAAATATAGTCTAACTAAACTCACCTATGGACTTCAACGTTCCATGACGGACCGTGACTGAAAGATTTAACCAAAATAAGTCTATTTGCTCCTCAATGTACCTAGTTACATATGCAAAGGTAGCTCGCGTGGCCTTAAGGCGCTGGGTAACGTAAAATTCGGTGAAATATATTTGAAGCGCTATGTTTCCTAACGGGGACACTTCCCAAACCCCGAAAAAATATATGTAATCAAGACATCCCTTTTCTTAAATTTGTATGTTTGAAAACATCAAATGTCAATGGGGACTTAATGATGTTTTTCACCTTAAACTTGCTAGAACTTGCTATTTATTGGGATCTAAAAATAATATTGATATGGCTTTTTCGTCAAAATATAGATATTCAACATATCATAAAACTGTAAGTTTGGAATCAAGAAATAATCTGTGGTTTTGAAAAAATATCTGAAAACAAATAATTTTTGCAATGTTCCTCTCACATTGCGGCAGTGACTGACGTAACAGCCATTTTGCTGTGTGAGCTGTTATGAACTTTATTTTAGAATGGTTGTTTGCAAATTTTCAACCACCACGAATCGAGATGGTAATTTAGCTATACACGAGTCTTAATGTTTTTAGGGTTCCGTACCCGAAGGGTTCCAAACGGGACCCTATTACTAAGACTCCGCTGTCCGTCCGTCCGTCCGTCCGTCTGTCACCAGGCTGTATCTCAAGAACCTAGCTAGCTAGAGAGTTGAAATTTTCACAGATTATGTATTTATGTTGCCGCTATAACAACAAATACTAAAAAACAGGATAAAAGAAATATTTAAGGGGGCTCCCATACAACAATTCTTTCAATACCACATACAAACTTATGGATGCACCTGGTTACGTACATGGAGTGTGAAAGTAACCGCACCAATAACTTTGTAAACAATATTTTGCTGTGTAAAATCCAAACTATTCACTCCACACCATCGCTTCCATTGAACGGTGGTACGGAACCCTTCGTGCGCGATTTAGACTCGCACTTGACCGGTTTTTTATCGTTTGTCAGTCAAGTAAACCATCTCTCAGGGTTCAACTGACACCATGACATTAACCTGGTCAATAACATGGCCTTTTCTCAAAGTCACTAACAAACAAAACAATTAACACCTCAATATCTGCCTCGTCTGTTTCGTTTTATGAGAGGAGAACCTTGTCCTTGTTCGAAATTATTACAGGATGGTATTGACGATGTGATGAGATAAGTGATTTTAATGTGTTTTTTAATGTATTATTTATTAATTATAATTATATTTCTGATGTCAATTCGTCTCCTACTTAGCTTATCCATCCACTAAATTTTCCTAATTTTCTCCTATAGTTTATTTATTTTCATATCAATTATATATGCAGTTTTAATAAAAAGTAGTTTATTAACACCCACCCTTTATCTTCTCCTCCTTGATAAGGTGCCGACAGAATACCAGCGTTGCAGGACCTCTTGCAGGTTCTGTGGCACATGCTGAGTCGGAACCTATTCGCCGCCTAGGCACACACTTCACGACGTTACTGTCTACTCGTCGCTACAAAATTGTATTTTGCTTTTATTTATTTCTTGTTGTCTTGTGTATGTACTATACATATAAGTTACTGTGTGGTATGTACTTTTACTTTTGTGACGCGTGTGTATATTATTGTCTGCGATATTAGTTGTTATTACTTTCTCCTTCAATTGTATGTTTCACTTTTTTCTTGTCCTCTCATAATTATCGTGTATTTTATGTTGTGTGTGTTATGGCGTAGTCCGAATAAATTGATATTCTTTCTCTTTCTTTCTTTCTATAATACAAGGACGGATCTATGGAACTGATTTAACATCCTATAAGACCACATTTTTTTTAAACAGTAAATTTTTGGACTTAACCGTGATATGTTATAAGTGGTATGTTATTGTTATTTGATAAATCTACCTATAATCCACCCAGCTATACAAAGAGAGCCGCAGTGTTATTTTTGTTCTTCTTAACATAGACATTCAACTGATAGGCCCCACTAAGAATCATAAAATCAAACAATATATAGTAGATTGATAGAAGATAGAAGTAGTTTTCGAGTGCGTTCGGCTGTACATGGATGATCAAATAAGTAAACAAGTCTGTGTATTCGGCCATTATCTTTTTCACATCATCATCCTCACAATGTTGTGTGCGTATAAAGTCACCTGCTGTATCCGTACCCGTGAGGCGCGACGATGATGCGCTTGGGCTTATTCTTCTTGGCGGCGAGGGCTGCGCCCGCGACGGCGCCGCCGACCACGCCCAACTTGGCTGCCTTCAGGCCGAGAGCGCCTGCGCAAAGCAAACTAAGTAAGCAGAAGCTAATACTCCGAAATTTGTAGGCGTCGCAACCAACAAACTAAAATGGCAGCTTGTAATCCGACTGCTCCTCTCAGGTACTAAGATTAGTTAGTTTACATGTGACGCCGTTGGACTTTGTCTCACTGAGTTACACTAGAGAAGTTATCTAGAACCAGCGGGCAGCCTAGGAGCCGATCTGAATGGAGGACTGTTGTCGAGTGTACGTCTGAGGATATCCAAAGAGTAAATGGTCGGGAAAAAAATAGAGAAAGCTAATGATGGACTCAATCGTTCCATAATTGTGATGTTTTATAGATGTCGCAGTGTATTAGTTAGGAATGAATAAAGAAAACTGAGATGGAAGGAAATATGCTTAATTTTTTAAATTCGCATATCAATAATGATTTTCCTTCTGATAAAATAAGTAAACTAAAAAGTTATAGGTTCGTTATTTATTCGGCCCAGTGTCTCGTGAACTTGACAAAAATCCCACATTTATATCTAGCACCTCCATATTTCATTTATAAGACTGTAGTATGTATTGTTAATGTATACTACATAGCATATGCATTTACATTATTCAAAACTGTGATAATTAAATCACAGTCCCACGGTTTAGCATACGAGCAGTAACCTGGCTTGGTGACAGTATAATAAATATATCAATAAACCTATTTTTGCTAGGAAACAAACAACCTGTGTACGTGACCATCAATTTGGTTGAGGGTCCGTTTTTACACAGCACCAAGATATATGTAAACAAGCTTCTGGGGGGTTGTGTGGTCTTTATTTATCTTCGCCGATTATATGGAAAACATAATAATGGAGTCGTTCTGGTAAAATTGGTTTCATAGTAAAAACGTTGTTTAATTATTCGTTCGCATACTTCAAATTCAATACTACACTATTCTGATACATGTTTATCTCATCTTATCAGATGTACAACAGCCAACTCAGTCCAACAAACTTGACTCGATGATGAATGGCGCTGATTATCGTTAGTGAATAAGACATCGACAATACATCACTGATTAACAGTTTATATGTTCGGTTAACACCTACATAATTATCTCCAGGACAACAGAGTGTATCGTGTATCAGAATCTTGTAGCAAGTAATGTTTGAAGTATGTATTGAGGAATATTTAGTGTACACTTACCCAAAAGCAGTTTCTTCTTCAGCAGCAGCAGTCCTCTCTTGCTCCTCGTGCCTCGCTCCTCAGCCGGAAGGTCATGGGCGGAATCTTGAACTGACTCCAGGTCTTCAGCCAGGTTTAGACTGTCGACTGCTGGCTCCTGCAGCGCCTTGGAGTAGGCCATGGAGGCGAGACACGCGAGAAGGAGGACTGTGGTGGTCTGCATGGTGGTTGTGTTCTGGAATATTCGAACGCTTTTTAAATAGCGGGAAATTGTTCATTCGTTGTTGTTAAGGTTCCGTACCTTAAAAGGAAAAAAAGAACTCTTAAGGTATGCGTCCGAGCTCGGCAGCACTGCACAGCACTCTAGTCCTCGTACAATAATGTACCTCCGTCCGTTGAAGTTGTGAAAAAATCAAACTTCTAGGTCAACATAATCAAAAGATGTGGCCGTCTATGCCGAAAATTTGCTGCATTTGCTTGATACTATCAAGGAAATCAAAACCTATACTTCCTGCTGACCTTCAATCATAAAAGTAGGCAAGTAGCAAGGCTTATACTAGAAGTGAAGGGAAAAATCCGGAAATCGTAAAGTATAATGTAACTCTTCAATAGAAATCTGGTTAATAAAACATGACTTGTATAGAACAATGACTGATATCAGTAAATAGATAACGTGTAACTAGTAACTTTTATTGTGGGACCAAGAAAATCTGACCCAAAATACTTATTAAAAACTATAAGTATTGTGCAGCACAATAACTTTTGGAATGCCAATTTGATATGATGCAACTAAGTAGTAAGTAACTTGTAAGTTAGTGCGTAGTCCTATACGTTAAAAACAAATATATCTTATTTTACTATTTTGAAAAATCATATATTTTATAGATGAGCCAGATTTGTATGGTCTCTATATGGTATGGCGACAAAATGAAGTTAGAAATTATATGCATCGAATGAATTAGGAATAAAGATAGATTTATTTTTGATATAAAGATGATTTTAAAATAAAATTATGTTTATGCTGTACATCATATAGTTTTTAATATTTTGGGTAAATATATTTTTTTATCTACGAGTCAGAATTTATTGGTCCCGTAATAAAAGTGACAAGTTACAATAATGTCTATATTTATTGCAGGACCAAATTCTGTACAAGAAAACATATTTTTTGGGCAAATAAGTTGCATTTTCTTTTTTAGTACCATCGTACAAAAATTATTCGGAAACTCTCGGTGCGCGACTCCGACTCGCATTTGGCTAATTTTTATTTTAAAATAGGTGATTCTGCAAGAAACGTTGCAATGATCACAGACAGAAATGAGCTACCAAACAGAACCGGAAATCAACACAATCATGTTTCTGCTTAATGGTGCCAGCAGTTTAGCTGGAATTTCCTTTACAATACCCCATTTTTTCTTAGAGAAAGTGTAGTTTCCGGTGCCACAGGCAAGCAGCCGAGACCTGAGAACCACGATTGAGTGCGCCGACAAGAGTACACCACACAGACGAAACTTACAAAGACACGACTCACACTTCGTCGAAGTCTTAAACATGGATGGAAGCACTAAGTCGCACCATCAGCCTCGCCTTCTGGACTGTTCTACTTTTGAAATCTCTCTTTCTGCATTGCATTGAAAAAAAACGTCTCTTCATGTCGACTTTTGTGCAAAGTGCTTGGCTACTACTTGCATTTCTAATTTCTATCTACGCCATTGATTATCCCTAAGCAATGAATCATAAATAAATTTAAATGGCCCTTCAAAAAACACGATTATCCCAAAGATGGTATAAGATATACCTATATATTAATCGCTAACGATATTCAAACAATGTGTTTGCTTTATCCGAAGAGATCCGGATTCAACCTACTTACAGTTATTTATGGTTTTGTTTAACAAAGACGACAAACATTGGCCTTCAACTTTAACTTAAACTCATATAAATTTACGAAATAATAATGGGGCGGAGCTTGTCCCTACAACTTAATAAAACAAAAAGGCTTATCATTGTTGCCCTGGTTGGCATTGGAACGCAAACACCACAAGATGTTTAGTTCACCAATCAAACAAATCCCAAAATTTGTGAAGTTTAGAAAAGATAACTTTCTTATCCGCTAAACTATCCTCTACAGTCCGAAGCACGGTAGCACTAAATCACAGTACAATTCCCAAAGGCCTGGCACAAGATTTATTACTTGACGAACTAATTGCTCTTCATCCGCGATATCCTTGGAGTGTGATAGAAATTCCTATCTACCTTGGTTGGTATTGCACGCTCACTACTGCACTCACGCTCACTTTTGTTGTGATGACAATGATGCGCTGCCCAATTCTTATATAGGTACAGTGCAAAATGTTTGGGGAGGGCGTGCAGTGCATGCGCCACACGCATCGGTCGATTACGTAGGGCTCCTAGCGACGAGTATAGCACGCGCTGATGAATACGGGACAGCTAGGGAGCTCATTCACTAAGGCATACCAACGAAGCAGTTGATGAATAGTCATGTAGGCGGGTAAATATATTATTACGTATAACATATGAGAGTGCCATTCGTAACCCCAGGTTTTCTTTATGATAGCCGTGCGGATTTTTTTGGTTGTAAGATGACCTACGTCCTAATTTTAATCAAAACCAGCCGTGTCTCAATATCCTGTTAGATTAACTGAAACTATGGCATTCTGAAAAAGTCAATAATAATACCAAGATATTCTACTAAAGCAGTTTTTTATGACGCGAACATCTAAGTATACTTCGCGACCCCAAAGACGGATCCAGTTTTAAAGTCAGGAGAGGTCATATAGTCGAGGTCTAGTCAGGACAGGACCCTATTCGATGACAAAATTTATCAAATTAAATGGAAACACTCGGGCAACCAAACTGACTGAAACTGCATACACCAGCCGCATGAAAAAAACCTAAATAAATGGCATGAGGGGCGGTGCAGGCGACCCCTGAAATTTTACTCTATTTGCAAATCGAGTTATTTGCCACTAACAAGATCAGTCATGAAGGACGGTTGTTACAAGGCTAGCTATTCAAGTAATGTATAAGTAAGAAAAACTACCATGGTAGCAACCATGTCGAGTAATGAGCAAGCCCCCTTCGATCTGCGCTTGGCGATCCCCTACACTCCCACTCCCATGTTTTGTCTCATGTTAGAAATATTTAATTCTAAAATATTTTAGGCCAAGGCACTCAAAGGGAGCCCCTTCTTTCTCGAATACTGCGACCCCCAAAAAACCACTACACTTATTTATTGATAAAAAAAAACAATACCATTCTTAATTTGAACAGAGTATTCCCGAGAGGGACTAGGCAAACTTGCATAAACTAAGAATCTTGAAAACCGAATACGTACAGTATGCTCAATGTAAATACATGTGTAACTCGATCTCCTAATTAGCTAAATACTTATGAACTAGCCATCAAACATCGTATTGACTCATTTTTTTTTAGAATAAATCTTCCTTCTTGCCTATAAACTAGCATGTCGTTTTTATCATGATAATAATTCTCCAATCTAAATTTTTAAGATTGATACTTTGATTTGATTGATTGATATTGACAGGTAAGTAGTTATTTGTTCAGGTGTGTATGAATTTACTCATGTAATTTGTAATTTGTTCTTAGGCTAATTTAGTTACTATGATATTTTAATGTTTTTCTTTTCTTTTTACTGGTGTACTATTTTATATTAACAGTGTACACATAGTGCGATATTGTTTGCTAAGTGTTTCAAACATTTTTCTTTTTTCTATGCCACTTCTAACTGTGAGTTCCTATAATTGGCTTTGTATCACTATCTAAGACTTATAACATGTTTTTACAGCTGTTGGTACTCCATAAGTATAAATAAATAAATAAATAATGGCTCCACTGAATTATTTTCAACAAGTCGTAACAGAATAACGTCATATTTCAAGAGTTATTCTTAACAAAAACAGTTCCTTATGCTAATATCCAACGTAAGGACTTCACGTGCCTGTTGCATCCACTAATTGGACTACAGCCACAGTCTAGCCACTATTGGTCACACGTTAATGTAAACCTTTAAATACACCCTGTATCTCCCTTGGCCAGCAATTGGGCTAAGGCCTATTATTAAATTTTCCAGTGGACTTATTCCATCAGAAAAAGGAATACCTGGCATGACAAGTAGGTCTTAGATTGATTGCAAACGTAATCCGGCCCTTTGTGCGTACCCCACGAAGGTCGAACTTTTTTGTGATTAAAGACCTGTGGCAACATTCCTTTGTCGAGTGGAGTCCAAGAAGCTGCTGTGTTTAAATAATTAGGTCTGAGGTGGATTTATTATGTCCCTGTACTGAATAGGGTGTACCAGAAAGTTGAATTCGAAGGGTTATTGCATATTTCCACACAAAAACAATCTAAACACAAACGCCACGATGTAAAATTAATAAATATAAATCAATTTGCGAGTATCCTCACTCACGATTATAAGGTCATTTTTAGGGTTCCGTAACCGAAGTGTCCAAACGGAGCCCTATTGCTGTCACTCACGTGTCCGTCCGTCCATCCTTCGTCTGTCAAACAGATTTTACAGTTCCTCCTTTTGAGATACGGAACCCTAAAAATATTGAAAAACAAAGGAATGAGAAGCCGCCAAAGTCAGCTGGTTTTACAAAATTTTGTACCGAAGAAATCTGTTACTGGTCATTGACCTATGATCTTAAAAATTGGTGAAAATTATTACGTATATTTTACTAAAAAATACCAAAATATTTATAAATATATTTTTTTTTATTCCCTTTAGGTTTATATGTTACATGTGCGAATGGTTTACACGAAATGTGCGAATTCCGGCACGCATTTGGTCGGTTTTTTGCATACAGAAAACTTTTGAACTAGACCGTACTTTGGCTATAGTAGCAAAAGGAAACCATCTAAAACAAAATATTAATTTCAACAGGGCCTTGGCAAAGGAGACATCAAACTGTGGTAAAAGTAGAATAACCGTAAAATTTTAGGGGATTAATCAAATTCAAATTCAAACCGACGTAAAATTGTTTATTTGTGACACATAGGTTTCAGACAGGCGTTAACATGGTCAAATAATTAAGATCTGCTAGGTATGATAGTCTCACGTTCAGCACGCTTCGGGTAGGGATCCGTAAAAAGTTGACGGTTTACTTACAGCCTACAGAGGAGTCACGTATTCATACATTTTGCATCTACTAAGTTTGCATAACAGTTTCATTAGAATTGCCTACGTGTGTTGACATATTTAACATACGTGTTTTCGCGGGAAAACTATTAAGAATATATTGTGGTGGGATGTCTACGTAAATATAGAATTATGTTCTTATTTATTCGATGTGTCAAATGGAACCATGTCAAGGGTACTAATCAAATCAATGAATGCTGTTCATCGTAGTAAATACTTGGTATTATGATTGAAGGTCATGGTCATGGATGATTGTGCTTATTTACCCCTGCCATGATTTACTCCCATCTGCCACAGAAATTCTACCCCGGGCTTGAACATTCCGGGGTAGAAGAGAAAATTTGTGTCATCTGCCCCGGAAGCGTCTTCTGCAAAGCCCGTGGGGTACCACGCCGGGCCACGTTCTGCTCCATGGGCTATTCAGAATTTCGAACCGCTCGAAAAGCCAGAGCGCTACAGCGCGACGCTGCGTTGTACCACACGGGGTTTTTCAGCGCTCGCATTGACAATTCATCGTCTGAATAGCCCGTGGGGTACAACGCGTCTGACCCATGCGCTAGGCGAGAAAGAGAAAGCGGAGAAGAGTACCAAGCACCTGCGATGCATGCGCTAGAAGTGAAAGAGAGCGTTGAGTACCTTATTGATGAGTAAAACAAAGAGATCCAATATTATTTAGCAGTTTTGGGAAACACGCGCGTTTCAAAGTCACAACTTCTCATCGGTGATTTGTGGTCATTTTGTTTTGATGCAGTTATTGCCAGTATCACAATCAAGACGTGCGAAACAATTAAAATACTGTTATTATTCTCGGAAGAGGATTTTGAGTTCATTAAAGATAATGAACATAGTGGAAAACAAAAATTCTACTGCAAAAAGATTGTCTGAGGATTGTAAAATCGACTATAACTTGAACAAACTTGATTTATAAGGAGTATAAATTTTGAATTACTAAAATTAGAAAATAAATAGGCGCGTTGTAGCGTTGTAGCGCTCCGGTTTTTTAACTAGAAGCTAGAAAGCCAGAGGGACACAACGTCGCAGGCGCCGTACACCACGGGCTATTCAGACGAATTGTTGATGTGAGTTTTGAAAAACCCGTGTGGTGCAACGCAGCGTCGCGCTGAAACGCTCTGGAATTTCGAACGGTTCGAAGTTCAGAAAAGCCCGTTAGGGAACAACGCGTCCCAGCGTTGTACCCCACGGGCTTTTCAGAAGACGCGCCCCGGAACTCAATGCCTCTAGCGATGATGGCATAAGAAATGTGCCGTTCGTCCCGGCGTCGCAGGCGCCATGGCAAATGTCTCAGATTTAGTATCATCGACCCTGGAAAACCCGACATAGGCATTTACAAAATTAAATTTGTATTGTACCTAACGCAATTTACTTAGATATTTCATTTCTATGTCGTACTCTTCCATATTTTTCCATTGCCTGTTTGTTTCCGGGGAAGACGGCACTTCATCCATGCCATTCACCCCGGTAAACGCAAGTGTCGGCGTTTACAGTGGCAATGATACTCGCCCGGTTTCTGAAAGGAAAATTAGCTATGACAACTTATTAAACTCTTGTTAATCGCATTTCAGCCAATCACATGCCGCTATTTTGAATAAATGATCGATTAACCGCTTGTTACATTTGACCACTCTTTCGGAAACTGGGGGTATATCTGTGCCATCTGCAACGGCGCCTGGACAGATGCATGGCAAAAGTTTTTGTTCCACCCCCTTTCCGGGACAGAATCTCCGGGGCAGATGGGAGTAGATCCCTAGCATCAATTTCGTTACATATTACGTAACATAAATTATACAGATCAGTGTGAATTAATTCTTATGAATGAGTATACCTACATATGTATGATATCGAGAGTAACCTATCGACGACAGCCTTCTACTTTAAGCCGGCAAATAGTCACACAGCATAAATATAATGTGTGAGTGATGTGAACAGCCTAATGGGTAAATATATCTTGAACTTATATCTGCCATTAGCCATATCGGGCAAATCTGCGCCGAGTACTTGTAGTTCATACAGCAATTAACTTCAATGAAGTGCATAGTTACTTAATAAAAACTATGATAAGTTCGAGTACAACAAAGATAGTAAACAAAATATTTAATGGTTTAATTATTATTCATAGCGTCTATGGCGAGACCAATTTTGTTAACAAAAGACAGCGTTATGTCATAGGAAATTAATATTCAATGTTGACTCTTTATAAAATGCCTGGGAAACTAGTTCAGTGTCTAAGTCACGTCAAGTCAATAGCAACAGCTTACACAATAGTGCCACAAGCCGACAACTTTACTGCTAAATGAGTTGTACCTTCTTAGGTATGACGGAAGATCTTTCATTTAGGAGTTACCTTCGCCTTAATTAACCTACACGTAGCTTCTTCTTAAACCCGCAAATAGCTCCAGAAGGCCAGGCCGTGCAAGGAAATATACATGAGGTCGTTGATAGCAGAAGCCCATAAAAAGGGTAAAACCTCAAAGCACAAAGCGACCTGCGCTACAGAATAAGGGCCCTGCCGCAAGACAGGCAGACCTGGAACCTTGTTCTGGTCCCAGAATCCACGCAGAAATACTTTTCATAAATAACGATTATCACCACGTAAAGTACAGTTAAGTGTTAGATAAGAGGTGTTAGCTATACACGTCCATACAAATCTAGATAAATGATCCATAGTGTGTCATGAATGCTCACTCAATCTAATTACTAATCAAATAAAACCCACTCACGCTCGGAATTTAGTTCAACAATTACAAAATGCAATACAATAGCAAAGTTTACTCGAGTAACTCGCTTCCTCGTCGTCGCGCATCGCACATCACATTCGTGTTTCTGTATGCGCCCGCGCACACGACACACATGATCCAACATTACGTCAAATTGCGTGGACTCAGCACAGTAGTGACATAATAATAATGTTATATTTTACACTTTAAAAAACCTTCGCGTGCCTTTGGCCTGACAAGGACTCCAAATAATGGATGAAATAGGGTTAGTTTGAATATTCGGAAAAATAATAATAATAACAATACTTACACACATTGATCTAGCCCCAAACTAGGATTCTCTGTATCTTGTGTACTAGATAACAATACACATACTTATATAGATAATTATTATACTTAGATAGATGACTAGGGTACAAACATCCGTTCTCATCAAACAAATATTTTCCCCCACCGGGATTAGAACCCGGGACCCTTGGCTTCGTAGGCAGGGTCACTACCGACTCGGCCATTCGGGTCGTCTATGTAAATATATGGTAATGGTATGAAAAACGTTCGTGTTAACTTAAGATGACATAGTTAATTATTATCTTTACGCCGTTTCAGTAAATATGCCACAACATTCGTATCTTCATCATCATCTCCTTCTGCCACCCCTCATCAGCAGGTATTAGGCTCACATTAGAGATTTCTATATGTTCCGATCTTGGGCCATCAGTTCTAGCTCCACCCATTCTGGCGGCCCCTTTCCCCGTTGAAAGTCGCAACGAGTTTTTGGGGCGACCTTTCTTCCATTTCCCTTTCGATCACCATTTAAGGTGCTACGCAAAAAAAATGGGGTTTTTTTCGAATCCATTTACTCCACCATGAAGTCATCTACAGATTTGATTTTTGGGTTAACGTTTATTGAGTATTTGATTAAGATTTTCACTCAAACAAAAACGCGATTGGATGAAATTTTTTCGATAGAATTTAATTTCGAAAACACCTCTAAATAGTTTTATTTTTTCCTGTAATTCTGAAATCCTACCTCATTTCATTGTGGAACTGCGTTCAAAATGTAGATATTATGTATTCGCAAAATCTCCTCAAAAAACTTTTGAACAAAATAGCGTAGTTTATTTTTAAACAATTATTCTGTGGTTTAGCGCTACGATTTTTCATTTTTTCCCGATTGCGTCCCTCTCACACAGCGGGTCTTTCCGCCTGGAGTAACGGGGACCTTTGCACGGTCGAGGTATCCCTTCGAGAGGTTTTCGTCGGTCTCCACATCACGTGGCCAAGCCAACGTCACTTTCTTGGTAATCACCACCGACCTCTTTACGGGATTCTCCACAATTCCGCGTGAATATCGAATAGCTATAGCAGAGATTTATAATATAATTTTGCACAGCTCAGCCGTACGAAAAAAACGAGACTGCTTATTATATAGTCCCAAGCACATCAAGTTTGATACATTGGTTGGACGATACAGTTACATTCCAAAAATATCGTCGGAATACCCAAAATGTCCATTATTCCGACGAATATCGACGCTCGGTATTTGGCATAACTCTACATAATGATGCTGCAATCTACAATGTCTGTTATTATCGAACCCTCGCTTATTACACAAGTCTGCTTTCATGATTCAGACTGTAAGTTATATCTTTTGTACCTGTAGTTCAGTTATGTAGTTTATCTTTAGTCTGTACTTAGTCTTTACTGTCAGGCCGGATGCAAAACAGACGACTCAAAGCTTCGGGGACTCTCAATGTCATGCTGTCACTATCCTTTCGCTCGGAGACCTTGAAAAATGCAAAACCCACAAAAAATACATTGTACTGAGGGTGTCCCCACCCGAGCGAAGGGGTATTTACTTTATTTAAACAACAGCATGTTCGAGTCGCGCCCGGTTTCTGGAAGAGCGATCATTATAATCATAATCTCGTGTCAAACTCGTTTCAGCTTAGTGGTTCTGCGCTGCGTTGGTGGCTCTGCCTACCATGCGAGAGGTCCCGGGATCGATCCCCGGCGGGGGATAAAGAAAAAAAATCCAGGTCTTGGAAGATTGTATGTGTGTGATTTCGCTGTTTCTGGTTCCCACGACACAGGGTATGCTAGTGTGGGGTCAGAAGCAATGTATGTGCCTGTATATAAATGTTTATGTTTATGTTTAATCACGTGCCGCTATTTAAATTTAATCTTCTATCAATCGCTTATCACATTTCACCACTCTTTCAGAAACTTTTGGGGTAAGTCTGTTCATTTGGCTATCAATGACATACTACACGCCAAAATGAACTTGTCACCTCGCTCTGATGACGTCATCACATCGGTCACTGTCCTACTGAGCGTCGAGGGCGAGAGCGAGCGAGAGAGGGAAGGGAAACACATTCCTCGCGGGTGCCAAGAAAACATTGTGGCTTAGTACAATGAATTATTCTGATCGAATATTGTCTTAGATATTATTTTCCCCCAGAGTTTAGGCCCACGCCACCCATGTTCTCGAGCAGTGACCCTTCTGGAATTTGTACCGTGCTTATTTCGTGAGTCAAGTTAGGTAGGTTATTCGATATATTCTATAATAGGACCATGGCTATCCGCGTTGAGGTAACTCAACCCGATTGTTACTGTACTAAAGACCTCTGCCGACCTACCTACGGATATCGAATTTCGCCATATTTATCTCGCCTCACAGCTAAGCTTGTTGATTTTGGCAAGTCATCGTGATCGTGTGATGGATGATGATGACACCGATGAAAATAGATGACACTTTGACGAAGGCGTTGGCGATTTAATACGTCATACATCAGGTAGTTAGAACCTTGAGGTATTATTATAAAAAATGAACCCTTATAAACTCGCGTGTCCGTACGTCAATTTGTCACAGGCACTTTTCACAGGAACTATAAGAGATAGTCTTGAAATCCTTTGCAAAAAAACTTATCCTGTTAACCGCAACATAATTGAAGTCTTATATGAAAAATATAATTGCCTGTAAAAAGTGAGGGGTAAAATGACAAAACGAAAAAGAAGAAAAAAGCCCTTTTTTCCAAGCCAAGTCTTATAGGGAATCGTTAAAAAGGACTCATTAAAACTTTCAAAAATATATTTTTTCATTTTAGTTTTCATATAACTTCAGAATTTATTATCAAAAAAGTGTAAAAAAAATTCATCCCCCCCCCCCTTATCTCCAAAACTACAGAGTCTAAAATTATTAAAAAATACCAATATAGAACATGTACCTATATAAAACTCAAGCCAAAGATTACAGGCCCCCAGTGGTCGAGGCCGACCCGACCGACGAGGGAAGTCCCTCCAATAAAAACATTTACTGGTGGTCAATTTGATGGCTTCGGTTTTAAACGGCTTATGTATAAATGATTACCAAAAATTTTACTACCAATAAATTTGAAATGACTGCCAGAATGGATAAATGTCCACCAAATTGTGTTTGGATAAATGATCACCAAACTTCTTTTTATATTTTGTGTACTTAAGTTTATGTTTTAAGTATTTTTTATTGTTCTTACATGTTCAACTTAACTCCAATGATAAAGGGGGCTTCGCTTCGCGCACCTAAGCTACCGCAGTATTTTGCCCTGATATTTTTTGCAATTTTTGGTGCTCATTTATACATTTTGGGTAGGAAAAAAATATTTTGGTGATCATTATATTTGTTGCCGTTTACAACTGGCCAACCCAAAGCGGAGCTAACAGACCGACACCACACCAACTGGAGATGAAAGAAGAAAGCGAAATCTCCATCGCCTATCGCCACAAAACGCACCGCATTTAATAGAAGGCGGGTTTCCAACTCTAGCGGCAAGAAATTCCCAAATGTGACTTTTCCAGACATAAACCGAACGGAGCTTAGAATATCAAAAATTTATATCAATAAACAAATATCCATAGGTTAGTTGGTGCACAACCTAACCATTTATGGCTATAGCTCTTCGGACAGGTCATTGATGCAAAACGGCACTAAACAAATAACTATAACTTATTCCGACTCCATTTTTTAAACGAAAGAAACCGTACTTTTCCCACAAAATCGTGGTACGGCCACTCTCAAACTGAAACGTTTCGATAATGCACCGATTCTATAACATGGAAAACAAAAATGTGTGTCAATGTTTATTTTCTTCCTAAGAAGAAAATTGTACCACTTTACTAATAATACCACTTTATTTAATCTATTCTATAATTTTTTCGTTTACTGTACTAACTGTACTGCAAAAGTACAAAAAATATATATTTACAATCGGGGGCTTCAACCACAGGTGTGTCGACCACTGGGGGCCTACGGACCCACCCGGAATTGAAGGTTTTTTAATTTATCTGTAAACCACATACAAACGTATAAATGCACCTGGTTACGTACAAGGCGTATGAAAGTAGCCGCCACACCAATAACTTTGTAAACAACATTTTGCTATAAATATAAAATCCAAACTATTCACTCCACACCATCCCTACCGTACGGGGTAGTACGGAACCCTTCATGTGCGAGTCCGACTCGCACTTGACCGGTTTAGAACGATACGACCGTCCCACAAAGTGCTCAGACTTGATGAAGCGGTCACTGCAAACAATATCAACTCATGTATTCGCATAGGTAGGGTAGGTATATATATGTCGTAGCTATATCGTAGAATTTGATTATTTCATGAAATGCCTAACATTTTTTTTCGCTACGCTCGCCCCTTTAACTCTTCGCCTAAGCTACCGCAGTGTTTTGCCGTAGAATATTTCTTCCTTCGATGAATGTTCTAATTCAGCCATGGTTGGCTATATCATGATAAAGTCAATTCTACGATATTGTTACGACATAGATACAGGCCACGCCAAATTTCTGTGGCTCTGAGCGAGCTGTGACCTCTATTTCTCGCATAGGGTAAGGTGGGGTGAAAGAGAGAGAGATGATAGCTTGCTCAGAGACAAATAAACTCGGCGCGAACTGTAAAAACTATGCGTTATTTGCGTAAGTGAGTAGGTAGGTACCTACCTTACATCTTGCTATCGATACAGATTACACAAGCAGCTTTTGAGGATTGCTACCAGTATTGCTCTACATTCCTCTACTAATATTGATAGGGTTTTCCAATAGGCGGATTTGGAATAACCCTGTAGCTAGGTCATAGAGTCCTAGAGTCAGGAAGAGATCGGTCGGTTACACAGAAAGCAGTTACTTTTATTATAACTTGTAGTTATATGTATATGTAAGTACTATTAGTTATTCTGTGATTGTAGTTATGCACGCTAAATTAAACCACACAAAAAAGCAAAAACGCGTGTCATAAACCATGGGCTAAATCATATCTTTAGCCTCCTCTGTTTTTTATCAATGATCGTTTATGCACATACATGAATTTTTCACTAGATTTGGATGTATGTCACTAGCATAAAGCTATTTCGCAGCCTACTCCATGTGGCCTCTTGGTCTAGGGGTATGATTCCTGCTTTGGGTGCAGGAGGTCCCGGGTTCAAATCCCGGAGGGGCCCTGTTTTTGACCATTTTTTTATTCTTTTACTATTTTTATTAGTCCAAATTCTAATTCCTCCAAAAATATAATACCCCAGTTGTATCACGTTCTGAGTACCTACCTCTCAAACAACAGTCGACCGACACCTCTCGCGTGCCATCTGTTTACCTTACTTTAGTACCACCAGATTCAAACATGAGATCAGCGCCATCTAGCCGAAACGTCTATAACTACCACTTGACGTTTCTTATCTGTAAATCCCATAGCTCGCCATAGATGGCGCTAACGTACACGTAAACAGCTGTCAGCTGATCTGTACTGTTTTATTTTTCTTTCGTAAGCAACTTCATGTTACAGAATAGTGTGACCCAATGAGCATTTTATTTTATTAGTAGAAAAGGGTTCTTTTCTTGTCACAAAGAAATGCCTTTAAAAAGTTAAGATTTATAACGTTTGCGTCAGGTTTGGCTGGCCATTTGACGCCATTTTGGCCATAGTTACCAAAAAGGTACACGACAAATTGAAGGTAGGCTACCCTTTTTATTAAATATTGTATGACTGCTTAATTGCTAGAAACGCCAGTAGTAACGTTGGTAGGTTGGTAGTTTATGGACGATAAAAGTCTTGTGATACTAGAAGCACAGATTAATAAAGAGTTAGGAACAGATTGGACACTGTACATACACGTTCAACTAAAAAGCGACTCTTGCTACAACGCAACAAAGTACAATTCATGCTGTGTAGCGCTGCGCCCGCACTTCGATTTCTTACCTAAAAGTTGCCTCTCTTTCTGCCGCGTAACGCTATCCTCGTCTGAAGCGGCACGTGAAACTAAGGGTTGTCTCTTGTCACAAATAAAACTGAATATTTACTTACTAACTACGAACCACTTACTATTACTAGATTTATATTATATTGTCGACCCGAATGGCCGAGTCGGCGGTAACCCTGCCTTCGAAGCCAAGGGTCCCGGGTTCGAGTCCCGGTGGGGGCAAATATTTGTTTGATGAGAATGGATGTTTGTACCCTAGTCATGGTTGTTTATCTATCTAAGTATAGTATTTATCTATATAAGTATGTGTATCGTTGTCTAGTACCCAAGATACAGGGAATCCTAGTTTGGGGCTAGATCAATGTGTGTAAATAGTGTCCAAGGTATTATTATTATTATTATTATAGATTATAGATCCTGAATTCTGATCTGAACCCATTTTTTATTGTAACAATACATCAACAACATCCTATCGCCACGCGCCTCCCATTCAAACAGAACTTGTAAGTAAATACCTATACCTACCTTTTTGTATGGGGACAATATTGCCAACGAGAATGTCAAGCAGCTTGCGTCTCATGATTATTACCTCTAAGTAGGTATATATAAATCCGTGCTCATGATACCTCTCAGTGTCACGAACATCGTAAAGACTCTGTTCAACACGTGTGACATGAGATGGAAGATGCCTGACATTCGTCTTGAGATGGTTTGGTTGAGTAGTAGGCACGTATTTACCTAGTATAAGTAGGTACGTTTCCTTACCTTTCGTTGTCTTTCGGAAGTGAGAAAAACGTCAGGCTTTTATTTTTAGAATTATTTAGGCATCCATATGAGATGCAATATCGAATAACAATTATTTTTAAACTACACGCGGGTAGCGGCGTGGGGCGGCGGGGGGCGCGAGAGCGAACACGCGCATACCGCTTGCCGGTTTGCAGCCTACTAAATCTTTTCCCGCTGGCGAGGTGCGTCGGAGACGCCTATGTACTTGTAGCTTTATAGGTAAGTTGCGGAGTGTTCCAGGCCTGTTAGAAGGTTAAATAATGTTCGGCACTAGCTTCTCCGACGTCAATGATAAAACCTTTACACATTTTTCTATACCTATTAAAAGGATAATATTCTTTACTCAGAATTTCTTTTTATAGTTTCAATGTCCCAATTTTAAAGTGCTTTTCTGGGTAGTTCTCGTGCCAGAGATTGTTTTTTCTTTTTCTTACAACACGATGCCATTTTAAATCCAAAAGTACAATAATAAGCTCTAACGTGAGCAAGATCGAAATCGACAGGGCGGTCGATGCGGACTCGCGCAGCGCTATGGGGCACTATAGATATATTATATGACAATGTAGTAGGCCCCTATTACAACGGTACTTGGGGCCGTTTTAGGTGTGCGGGGCGTCCCCCTTTCCCACATTCCTCTTACCCCTAGGGCCATCCCAACCTGACGCGAATTACTTTTCGAAAATGTATAGCCTGTGCTTGTGGTATAATAATGAGTGATTTGCTGACGGTGGGTTAAAAAAATAGAAATAAAAATAAAACTTTGAAATAAATGCGTAAATATTGGTAATACGTAAGTGGCTCTGTGAGCTGTAAAACTCACAAGCAACACAGGAAATTTGGGTTTTTTTTAATTATTTTCTTACCCCTCACACCCCCGACCGCTTAAAGTTTATCGGATGAACAAGTGGAATTACTATCAAAACAAATAACCCGACTGCATTTTATTTCGAATACCATATACAAAATTATGAATGCACCTTGTTACGTACATGAAGTACGAAAGTAACCGCACCAACAACTTTGTAAACTACATTTTGCAATTTTAACCTGCTGAGACGCAGAGAACCTTGAAATGAACTTTTTTGACAGATGTCATGAATGTCAGATTTGAATACTGAAGATTCTATTGTGGGCATTTGTGGGACAACCACATACAATTTGCCTTAATTGTTATGTCATTATTTCTTCTATTCCGGCCAGCAGAGAAGTGAAAGGGTTAAATATAAACTATTGATTATTCACTAAAATTATATAACCTACGCCATATCACGGTATCGACAAACCCTACAACACCTAGTTTTTTTTAATCTGTAAAGCCATTTTGGCTGTAGCAGAATTTTACATCTTCAACCCCTTATCTCCGCCATGTATGTGCCTTTATGTTTATGTTTATGTTTATTTAACTTTCCAAAAACTGAATCGACAAAAAAAACATATTTATCGACACTGCTCACAAAATTTCACGAAATCGATTGAGAAATGCAACCTGTAGAGGAAAACAGCCGGACAGAAATTCAGACATGCGAAAGCATTTTTGACCAAGCTGAAACAGAGACAGAAGCGCCTCTCGCTTAGTCGATTAATGTTCATATACGAATCGCTACAGCCCAAACAGCTTGACAGATTTTAACAAATTAGGTATTGTATGATCTATGAAGACCATGAGATTGGCATAGACTTATTTTAGTGAATAATCAGTAGTTTGGATTTTAGATTGCAAAATATAGTTTACAAAGTTATTGGTGCGACTACTTTCATACTCCTTCTACCTAACTAGGTGCATTCATAAGTTTGTGTGTGGTATTTAAAGTAAATGCAGTCGGGTTATTGGTTTTTATACTGATTCCACTTGTTCATCTGATAAAATTTAAGGGGTCGGGGGTGTGAGGGGGTAGACAATAATGAAAAAAAAAACACTCGCAAGGTCTAGCCCCTAGTAATATGTACTTACTAGTTATATAATACTTACCTAGTTATGATATTTTCTCTCTAACTTTTCGGGTACACTTTTTTCAAAAGCTAGCAACACTGGTTTCATTGCTATCAACTTAACGGCGAAGGGACAAGTTATCTGAAACGCACTTTACCAAGCCGTTTGGTTGGTAGAAATTATTGTTTCTACCCAAATGTGGTAGGTTTCTCGTGACAAAGCTGGACGCTGGTGGTAAGGGGTTACCACTGGTAACCCCAACAGCAGTCGAAATTTCATATTTGTTGTCGAAGGTTGCGTTCGCTTGAAGTGCATTGATTTTGTTGACAAATAACTAATATAAATTGACAAGTGTTTGCTTTTATGGGAGCGTCAGTTCATGTGGACTTGGAATTGCTGCTTGGATTCTGTTCTAGGAGCGCCACTTTCCTGATACAGTGCTAGTACAAGTTCCCTTTCACAAAGGAATAAGACGGGCGGAGCACATACCTTCATTATTTTCTCTCGACCATATCGCAAGAACATAATCCTACGTAAGTTGTTTCAACTTTATGATTCGTGTATTGAAGATAATTACTTTATTTTTAATATGTTATGCAGTGAGAAGATTATCGATTACTTTTCGCAATTTCGTCGTAGGTAAACAGAAAGGTACCTACTAACAAATCACTGTTGATTCTGTGCCCAAATCGTGTCACTATCACTACATACAACTTCTGAGAAATAATAGACATACCTACCTACCTACTTCATTCACTGATAGTTTTGGTTGATTACTTTATTGACTGAGTAACAGTTTTATTCGATCAGCTGGTTGGCAAGTAGTTACAGACAATGCCTCTGGTCCCACACTAGGATTGTGACTTTGTGAATTCAAACATCTTTGGGTTGGTGTTTCAATTTTGACTCAAGCTGACATAATAACATATAAATATCTGATACATGCAGGTTCCAACTTTAGTTTATAACTTACTTGGCATTAGTTATTTTATGGTTGTGACAAATGCCTAAACATAACTGAAAATGTTCTGGAATGGGAACATTTTAGGACATTTTTGTGTAGGGCAGGCAATGCATTTGATGTATTTGTTATGTTGTTTGATAACATTGACCATTGATTTATCAACTCTGACATTAATTAACCGGTTTATACTAGAATATGGACTTTCAAGACAGATAACCTCCTCAGCATGTTTCAAACAAACATTCAGTCACAAAACCCCTATGGATGGGCTATTTTTTACATAAGTATACTCATCATCTCTACATTATAGAGCTCCATGGTCTAGTGGGTTCCACGCTTGCTTCTCAAGCAGAAGGGTTCCAATCCCGGTGGCGACCATTTACCAATTAGATATGTAATTTATCTTAAAGGTGAGACACTATTTAATGTTTGTGAAGGTCTCTACATTATCAAAACTTTGTAGATAGGTACTTATCAGAATAATTAAAAAGCCAGACAACCTTAGGGTACCTGCTTTAATATCTCATTCAAATTATAAGGTATAAGTAGAAGCGAATGAACAGATAATTTTATGTTAATACCTTTGTACAGACCTACATTATGAATAATACTATCAGTTTATCATCATATAATAGGATTTTTGGTTTTTAATATGTCCTGGGTTCTCAGACCTATTAACCCAGATGTCACAACACAACGCTTTTGAAAATTGCATCGCAATTTTGAACTTAAGCATTTTATCTTAAGGTGTCCTTCCTATAATTTGTTCGTGTTGTTTACGATGGTAGTATCAAGTAGGTTTGAACATGTCGGCCAAAAACAAGGTCTCTTTAACGCCAGCGTGCAAGAGTAATAATTTTATCAGTGTCTTTTAAAAGACAGTTTAAAATATAAGATTGGCCCCAGTTTTCCTTAAGTTTACTTCAAGTCCCTATACCTACTCCGTCTCGTAGAATGAACGCTGGCTTCAACACACTTTGTATGAAATCCAGCAGTCATGTTACGTTACGGTGGGTATACCTACCTACCGGCATACCTACCTACCGGCATTAAGATGTTCGGTGAGTAACGTCAACTAGCGGTTCATTCTCAGGGGCCGATCGTAACCGTATGTTATTATTTATCTTTAATATTTGTGCAGGAATCAAGTCACACTAACTGTAATCTTTCTGCAAATACCCACCTAAATGCGAAATTGCGGAATGTGAGCACTAAACACAGCTACTGTAATCACAGATACTATAATATTATACTAATACAGATATACCACGTAATCAGAGATGCTACGAAAGCATCTTTCGTTCGAGGCCTATATCTCTCGCTGCAGCACTGCTGCAATATTGCAAATACCACGAGATGGCGCAGGAGAAGGCCAGAGAACACCAACTGATTTTTTTTCTTAAGATTATTATTAAGATTGAAAAGATAAACTCCCAGCGCCATCTCTGGATGACGAAGGGTTACTAATTCCAATCTATATGGATTGAGCTCCCTGTCTAGAACTGAGCTTTATTCCCTTATTCTTAACCCATTACAGCATAAAGTTTGTTATTAAAGTAAATACCGTTTTTATGTAATATATTGGTCAGTTGGGGTCCATTATAAGACATTGTATCCCAAATATGGACAATTTAATAATAGAAAAGATTTTAGGGTCCGTCCGATATATCGGACGTTATGCATAGCGGACCATAAACATTACTTCAGGGTAGACTATGTGGACGATAGAAAACAGGTGATTTTTTAGCAGGGTTTATTAGAAAAACATAATATATACTAATGAGTAAAACATAGTATATATACACTAATGAGTTATGATGATAAGCCAATCACATGGTAGTCCCTAAAACACTTCGGGTGAAGGCCTACGTCACATTTCAGGCATATAAATTTTGCCTTTCCTCCGCATTTACTTGCACAGCGACGTTCTGTGCTTATGGGAATAATCCAGTGGTCTTTGCCATCATACCGAGTGATGGTCAAAGGTTTGGCTGGCTTTTGTCCTTGATGGGGTGGAGTTCCATGTGTGACAAGCAAGCTTCGAGCCATATACCTTCGGAATGCAAAGAGAGATTCCGTCTCTTTACTGGAACCATTTTTTCTGGCAAGTAGCCAACCGTTCACAATGGATACATCGAGAAAGTAGGCGAATATTGGCCACCACCATTTTCTAATTCGCATTCTTGTACGAAGGTTTGCAACAGCTTGATCACACTTGTCCACCCCACCCATGTGCTTATTGTAGCTTGCAATCAGGGACGGCTGGGGAATCGGAACTTTTGCCTTTTTTTCATGAGACCAGCGAGTGGCTGATGCCAGCTCCCAGTTTTCGAAGTTGGTGGCCACCGTGACAGCGTTATTGTCGTTCCAGCGACACACAAATACATCCTCTGACATGCGGTATTCACTGTAGCCTCGTTCTTCTCGCTTGAACTGGTTGACATCTTTTAGCGGGCAGTTTTCAACACGGTTGGCCCGTATTGTGCCAGTCGCACAGTAGCCCAACTGCCTCAAATGCCTCAGCAACGACAACGATGTAAAAAAGTTGTCAAAGTATATCTTTACGCCATTTTGGGCAGGCAACTTTGCGAGCTCTGTTAGGTTGAGAACCACACTTCCGCCTAATCCAAAATCTTGTTTTTCCGTGGATTTTCCGGTATACAGATTGAATGCTACCATATAGCCAGTACTGGCGCACATAGCCCAGTTTTTGAAGCCAAATCTAATTGGCTTTCCCCTTATAAACTGTTTGGCGTAATGTTTGCCGTAGTATGGTATCATACTTTCATCGACGCTGTAATGCTCGTCTAAACCATAGTGTTTTTGAAAACTCTTACCTAGGCTATCTAGCAGCGGACGCAACTTGAACAGTCTGTCAGAAGATGCTGATAGCTTTATGTTGTCATTCAAATGTAAATGTTGGAGTATTGCCTCAAATCTGTTACATCTAATGCTATCTGCGAGAATCTTCGGCACATCGTTGTCTCGAGAGAAATACAGCCTTTTGTTTGGTAGCTTGGCGTAGCCCGACAGCATCATCGCACCCAAAATAACGTAAATTTCGTCTTCTGTAACCATCAAAGATTTATTTTTCTGACCTGCGTACAGATTTGTTTGGTCTACAATGTGTTTCACTAACTCTTTGTGGAAAAAGAGCTTGAAATAATCCAAGGGGTCATTGCAATTTCGACTTTCTTCTGAAGTTGGTTGTGCTGTAAAATCTGGGCATGTAAAGTCGGGTAACTGTTTTTTCCATAATGTCGTCCTTTTCTTCTTAGCTTGTGACTTTTTAGGCGGGTTTTTGCGCGTTTGTAGATGAGAAAGGGGCTTATTATCTTCACCGTCACTTTCTTCACTTGTTGAGGAAGGCAACCGTAATGGCTCAGCACTTGATGATGGAAGATTCGACGAACCATCTCTCGTTGGTCGCAAACGTTGCAACTCACATCTACTTTGAAGCAATGTGCGGCCCAAATGGTTTAGGTTGGCACCATGTTCATCATCAGATGCGTCACTGTCTTCATCCGTAGCCTGTCCACTGCGTTCAATAGGTGGCTCAACATAAATAAGGTTTTCATCAGCCTCACAAGCATCTTCGCATTCCAAAGCTGATAAAATTTCATGCACCTTCAAGCTGAAAAAAAAAACAAAAAGAAAACCACACCTTAGGGTCCGCCATGCATAGCGTTCGATATATCGGACGGTATCAAAATCACACTCACAAGAAGCAAAGTAACAATGGGCCTATAGAAAAAAAGTATTTTTTATGTAGTTTGATAATATTGCAACAAGCAGAATAAGTTTTATTTCTTCTATCTGTAATATAATACAAGTAAATCTAAATATTGCTCACCATTTTTTCCTAATAGTCCGACTTTCAGCCGCCATTTTCGAAAAAGCCAAATGACGAGCATCTGTTCATTCATTCACTCAACGCAATGCTGCCAACATAACAAAAATATGTTCAAGTTACGTTCAAAAACCAATTATAAGCAAATATTATTATTTTACTTTGCCAAATCATGAATTTACTTGCGTCCGATTTATCGGACGTTATGCTGTAATGGGTTAAGGGTCTCAAACAGCTCGATACAATAAGCTTTGTCCATACGCGATTACTTACTGGGCAGCTCGTATTGTTTTGCCAAATGCGAACGACTGCTAATCGTGCCCTCTGCACTTCCGCTTGGCTCGCAAGGTCACAGATGCTGTTGAGGTTACTTTGTTTTCCATCTGACACGATTTACTGACAACCGAACTACTTACCTCAACTTAACCTCTGCAAAGTAGGTACCGTACTTGGACTTGACTGGCTCTTGTGGCGATTCGCAAGCTACCCAAGCAGTGAGCAACATTAGCACGCGAAGTTGATATGCATGTGGGTCACTGTGCGCTTCCGTCTGCAGTGCAATGTGCTCCGACTCGAGCCAAGTATTCGCTCTTTACGCCAATAAACAATTACTGTTCAATCGAAATCACGGGCGGAGAAACTAGGTGCCGAGAATATCCGTATATTGTTCGTGGTCGAATATTGGCAATGGATCATTCGCTAAGACAACTGAGCGACTGACCTGTGAAAGATCTGTAGGTTTTGTGCGTATGGGGGCTTCGGTGGTATTTATTGTTCATTTCATTTTACATAATACTTTGGTCTAGCTATAGACCTACCAAAGTATTATGTAAAATGTTTTTTTTTATGTTTTCCCTCATAATGAGGTGTGTAAACTGTATAACCATCATAATGAGGTGTGTAAACTGTATAATCATGATCTTGATCGAATTGATCTTGCTACTATGTACTTATATATAGTTGCTACTGAACGTTCAATACAATCCACGAAATATAGGCAATCACTTGTCAGTTGTCACGATAACTGCCATTTCTTTGTTGTTGTAAAGTGTAAAGTAAACCTTTTCCGGTCGTAAGATTACGTCAGTTCAGTGAATGTCAACATTGAAACGTATGAATGAACTATCCGTTTTTTCCCTCATCCAAGTCTTGAACTTCTTGCTTGTTCAAGTATTGTTACTGACTGTTGTTCCTGGTTTTCTTCCCAGGTAACTATTGTTCTTATTTTACATGTTCCCCTCGCGCAAAAAGATAGATCCACGCACGCCACAGCTGAGACGTGTCACTTGTACGAGTCAGAGACAAAGTTTCTCATCGTACCTATCCCTTTGGTGCGTTCAGTAGGCTATAAAGAGCAGGACGCCAATTCAAATAATTTGTTAGGCGCGATGACCACTGGACAGGCAAGACGGAGACATGACAAGAGATAGGCCACGTTTTAACGGCATCTCTTTTTGGGTACCCAATCCTTCAAGACCGATCCGATTGTACAGATACGAGTAGAACATGCCGTGCAAGAGTGGCGTATGCCTGTCGTATATCTGTCTCTTGTCTGTTCAGTGGGTATCTTATCTATTCATTTCGTTCCATGAAATGTTTTGATTCTGATAGTCGAACACAGCTAAATAGTAATACTAAAATATAGTGTTTTCTGTTCTTTTCTCGCCTAGTCTTCAGCGCATGCACAAGCGCCGCGTTGTGCAAGCTTCCTCGCAGGCGTCGAACCGTGCACTCCGCTTTCTGAGCAATTTTTTTTAATGCTACGATCTGAATTTTTATTTAAACCCAAAAAATAAAATCTTTTTGATGTTGTTTTTAGAATTTAGATCTTCAGAGGGAGCGTACGAAACTGTAGTGTATTGTAAGAGTAGTAGCTATGTTTGTAAAAGTATTACATCGGCTAACTGATATGATAGAGTACCTTCCTACCAATTTTGGTTAGCTGATAACGAGTGATACTACAATAAGAGGTCAGGGTGTTGCATATAATTTCGAAGTAAAAAACCTCAGTGGAAAACTATCTAGCTATCCTCTTCTTGGGAAGACAAACAAAATAATTAAGTAGACTTAATGAAAGCCTTTCAGCTTGCAAATGGTGATGTTACCTTGAGTTAATAAACGATTCTTGGTGAGCCCCTCGCATTAAATAATTCAGCTCCTCGGCATGAGTGCAATGACCAAGTAGGTAGGGAGAAACACCAACAGCAGAGCAAAACATATGGGATGCAGTCAATGCTTATATAGTTTTTCGTTTTATTATTTTGGTTTTCCTGGGTATGTAGGTTAGGTACATGCAGTATAATATGTTTTTACGCAGGTGCATAATGTTTACTAAGCGTCAATACATTATTGCTTCGCTGTTAACTCTGTGGCTAATCCCTTCTCTAATAAGGTTCGCCAGGTACATGGCATTTAAAGCAAGGTCTCGCATTCGCTTGGACTCCGTACGATCAGAAAGTTATCTGGCAAGGTCTTGGTATACACCCATATTATTGTAGTACAGTACGGTACAGTCAACCAGCACATTACATTCTACACTTTGTAGAGATCTGTTCTCTTCACGTGTTGTAGAACAAAGCCGACTTGAAATTCTGTTGTTCTGTTGACTGTATTTGTAGTATAAGCAGTAACAGATTATTCTACAAAATAGCATTCTAAAATGTATCAGATTTCAGGGTTGAGTCCCATTGTTCACGAGATGCACCAGGGCTTACAAAATATCACAATGTTACGACTGAAGCTTAAATTGTCTTGTCTGAGATTATGTTTGCGAAATGTGCTGTCAAGTCTCAAATACTGCTCTAGTTGAAGTTTATCAACAGGCCACCTGGATGTTGTTTGTCTTAATTACTATAACGTTTTATTTGAGCTAGAATCTAGATTCTAGATAGATCTTTGTAGGTTCAGACAACCTACATAGTATTCTTACCAGTTAACTCAAATATTCTTTGATTTTGACTGTAGGTAATATATAAAGCATTCATGATACAAGTACCTACATTATTTTCCGTCACACAGCTGACCTTATTTAGAAACAAACTTCTAAGTTCTAACCCAAATATTAAAAATTAAACAAAGTAGGTACATACTTACCTGGAAGAATGCTAGTTATCACTTATCAGACAAAGCGTCAAAGCGAGGTAGTAATACAACATCAAGTGTATAATCTAGTGATTTCTTCAATTGCCTCCAATCATCATGTCGTTAGTGGAGCAAAGGTTCTGCAACCTCACCGCACAATTATCAAATAAAGGACAGTATCTTATATCACTGAATTGGAACGGTGTTCCAAAACTTGCTTTTTCACCGTGCTGTTTGTTATCAGGCGCTTATTGTTCTCCTTCGATAACATCTAGGTATCTGTCTGTATCAGACACTATACATACCTATAGATACGCTCTCCATTCATGCCACAACTCGGATGGTATACAATAGGTGCTACAAGGACAGTCCTCGGGACGTTGTTTGTTGTGTCAGCTCATTGTTTCGTTACTATTTGTTTTCTGTTTTGGATACATTTCTGGAAAATCGTACAACAGACACCAACTTGACTGTAATGATGTAATGTAGAGTAGGTCTTATTAGTAGTTTATGTGACTGATACATAATGTAGGGCATTAAAACTCGAGTGTGGATTTCATAATAATATCACGCGAGAGTTTTAATACCTAATTATGTACAGTTACATACACTAGTTTATCTACACACATGTCATGAGCTCTCTTTGATGTGTTCCGCATGTTCGACCGGTATTGTGGCATTGATCATTGCTATGCACTTGTTTAGCTTGTCCAGTAGTACCAACTTCACAGACAAACTAGGGGTGGCACGCGGGCGGGCGGCAGCGTTCGAAATTTTAATGTAATGTAATGTATAATATGTCGAAATATTGATACATTATGGTCATAATGTATCAATTATCAGATAAGAAATGAGTTTTTACCAAGTAGTATATCATTATGCTGGTCATAACGTGCTGTTTTTGGACGCAGTAAAGGTTTATGATATGTGTGTAGATAAAGGTTTTTATATTATGACCTTGCGAACTTGAACCACGTACGTTTCGTGATTTTTGCCAACTCATCATAATGTAAAGCTATAATGCTAATGAAATTGCTTTTAACATATTTTAGCAAACACGTAAAATGGTAATATGCGGCGACCGTATCGTTAAGGGCCAAGTTGCTAATGTATCTCATATCAAATTTATTCGAATGTTTTATAGCAGTTTTTTATACCAAATAGCAAATAGCTATTTTGCAAATAGCAAAAATAAAGTTGTCTAGACACAAAACGTTCAATCGCATTGTTATGGTATACTGTTTCATAAAAGCAGAGAATGTTGTTGGGAATTTAAATGCTGCCATCAAATCCAATGCAACACATCTACAAATGTATACCCTGCTCCACAATCAACCTATCTCATCGTTACTTGGTTTGCTGGACGAGATATTTTGATAGAATTAGCTCGCCCTTGTTACACTATTTATGTTATTATCTTTCTGTATGTCGTTTGTGAAATATTATCATACGCCACAAATAAAAAACAATTACCAAAAGTAAGAACAATTGAACCTTCGGCCTCTAACATAAAACGCACATTTGAAAATTTTACCAAATTGCAAAGCGATGAATCACAATAATTTCAAATGAATTTATAATCATTTCATTGGTCACTTTTTGACAATTTAATCTGTAAAGCTTTGTGATATATGGGCACCTTGAAACAACTTAATAATGTCAATGTTTTAAAGTAAAGTCTTGATTAAAGGGTCTTGCTGAACTGCCCAAAACCCTTACTGCAGAGGGTAGTCATAATGACCTTGCAGGGTCGTTCTCGCCGCGCTCTGTGGCCGCTCGCTCGTCGCATAGGTGTGACTATTGAGCACGTGCACGAAATCCGCAGGTTTAACATGCGTTGCACATTTACATGGCATTCATAACTTTATTTTCTGCTATTGCCTTCACAGAGATGGCCACAAATGCCAATAAACCCAAAAGCTAGTCATTACGTCGATGCGGCGGGGCGTCACGTCCATAAATGACTATGATGGTGCAGTGCCCTTTATTGCATCTGTACTTAGCCACCTAAAAATGGTGGTAATGAAAGCATCTATTTGTGGGTATTCGTGTCGTAAAATATAATCATGGCTGGCCAATTCAGCATTGTTTCCCAAGTAGGAATCTAATTTGTTATCCAGAATAACAATTTATCATGTTGGACGTCGGTTGGGTGTGGCGAAATATGGTGCGACCTTGCGATAGTTGCGGCTGTGGGTGCCTTATCGATTTCCTACTATTGGTCGTTCTAATCAGCTGTTTAATGACTTCGGCGGCGGATATTTACGATGGATTTACGTAGGGAGGTTTAGTAAGGGACAGTGTGACACATGGCATTTACTGCGCAGTGCGACAGCTATATTATTCCGAGCTAGGTTGACTACGCACATAGTAATCAGATCGCTTACTTTTTCAGACAATATGGCAGGCAAAAATATCAATGAACTTTGACTTTTACGTAGAGTAATGATCGACCAAATAAATTATAATACGTATTATTTACTCTTTATTATGATTTATAAATAATAGGTCTGTGTTTTCGATTTATTGTCATGATGCTGATGTCTTGATAAAGAAAAGTCTCATTATTTCAGAGTTCGGTGAACACATTCAAAATAATGGACCACAATTTCGACATAATTTGTAGTATAATTTATTTGGTCGCAATTGTATTGTATCTACATACATATATAGCAGAAATAATGGTCTAAAGTTTAAATTGTATTATACCAACATATTTCAGGGCACAGCCAACCCACACAGTGTTCCTGATCCAAAGGATCTCACTCGCCGTGCAGCGCGGTGATGCTGCCAGTGTGATGGGTACCTTTGGGTCGGGCATGTCCTGGGGCGGTTTATTTGTTTAGTATTTTGTTTTTTATTATGTTCAGTTTTTGTGTGTGTGTATTTTTTAATTATTTGGTAATTTTAATTTCTTAGCTTATTGACGACGCACTTTGCGGATTTTTGCAAAATAAAATATTAATCCTTTTGATTGACTCTTCTGATAAATGTTGACAATTATTGAAATCTCAACAAGAAAAATCGGCCCTTCTTCCATGGCCTGAAGGCCATCTTGCCTTCCTTCAGAGTCGTATTGTTTACTAGAAAGTGTATGAAGTGGGATCACCGCATGCATGCTAATTGCGCTCGTAGCTGGAGGACCTGAAGTGCTGTCAAACGTGTATATTGATGTATATGAACCTTTCAAATATGCCTGTGAAGGTGCCATGTGAACTAACGATCCGATTCTGCATTGGGGCAGTACGATCGTAGTCAGTCTCTCCCTTCCCTGCGACTAAAAGAATAAAACATGTAGCCCATTAATATCCCCACCGAGGGGCACATGCCATTACCCAGATACGAGTAAGATTGAGCCATACTCCACCACGCTGGCTCATTGCGGGTTGATGAAGGGGTTTGACGACTACTACTATCTATATAAGCGATAGTAGCCGGGACCTACAGCGTAACGTGCCATCCGAAACACGGAACATCCGATAAGGTACTTGAGGTAAATTACTTATCTCATTGGTACATGGTCAGCACCGGATTAGAACCTGCATCTCATGCGTGAGAAGCAATCGTGAAACCCACTAGACCACGGAGCGCTGACTACGCACGAAATAAGTTCGATACAAGCATGTTACTATTTTTGTTCTGTTTCTGTGGATCAAGTTCAGGATGGTCATGACAGTGAATGTACTTCTATCCCCACTCCTTCATGTTAGTTTGATGTATCGTTCTGCATTGTTAATGTAGTTGTTGTTGTACTTTACTACTCGCTGGTCTTCTTCTTTGATACATTAATCTGATGCAAACACTATTCTTGCCTATGCCTATGTTCTTTTGGTCTGAAGCACCTCAAAAGTTTTGAAAAATACATTTTAAGTAGCGCCTGTTGCAGAGTTATATTATGTCACTCAATCTTGATGTATGTGTATCATATACATATATTTACTGGTGATTTCTGCTGCATTAATTACAATACAGTGCTAATCTTTTATAACACATCTTCAGATATAAAAACCTGATTGCAGTTTTTACTAAGTATTTTATTTCACGTTTGAAGGAAGTTTGCAAGTTCTAAATATATTTTAAGCTTGTTCTCTAAGTTACAGATCCTGTCTTAGGCACGGTTTTCTAATTTACTCGCTTGAAGTCTTAATTTGTCTGGTCAACAAATCTCAGTTCACAACGAATTGTGTAGTGAACCAGATTTAAATAGTTCTGTCTTTTGTTTGTGCTGGAGATATTGCTATATCGCTAAGGACCAATAAAATACTCGTATTTGGACCGGAAAAATAAAATACTTGAATTCACTAGCCCTAGAGAATTCAAGAGGCTACTAAAGGCTTCGATAATGCGTTTCTCAAACATCTTTCATAAGTCTTAGGCTCTCCCTAATACCTGCAGCACAATCGGATCCAGATGCCAGTTTAATAATTCATGTGGATCAACTCTACTCGTCTCGCACCTGATGGCAAATCCACATTTTTATAGAAAAATATTGATAGAATTAAAGTTTCTTCTCTAAGTATTACATTATTTTAGGAATATATCGCTCTCCATCTAACTCAAATGCAGATAATTTTATAAACTCTTTGAACTTACATCTAGATACATTAAATAGGAGTAGAAATGTTGTACTTACCGGCGACTTAAATATTAATATAATTTCTTCAGTAAATCAAAACTATGACTACAATAATCGATCCAACTACCTTAATATGCTTGCTTTGCACGGATTATTCTCAGGTCATTACTACCCCACTAGAAAAGAAAACTGCTTAGATCATTTTTTTCTTAAAATTAATAAACAAACATGTCAGGCAAAAATTGCAGTATTAAATACTAGTATTACGGATCACCTTATGGTACTTCTTGATCTTAGTTACTTAAAACATAAATATGTCTGCGCAAAAACAAAAACCATTACTGACTACCAAAAATCTGTTGAGTCTTTGAGCAAAAAAGATTTTTCTTACTTACTTACTTGTGAAGACCCTAACTTGATGGCTAGTGAACTAATTAGTAACATTTCGGAAACTATAGAACAAAATACAACAATTGTAACAATTTCTAAAAACAAAAGAATTATTAAACCTTGGATTACCCCTGGAATCTTAAGATGCATTAAAAATAGAAATAAAATGCAAAATGAACTAAAAACTGATCCAAACAATGAAATACTTATATTAACATTTAAAAGATATAGAAATTATTGTAACAAATTATTTAAGAAATTGAAAAGAACGTATGATAGGCAAAAACTTTTAGATTCTACAAAAAACTAGGGTTCTCTGGAGGAATATCAAAGATATAACTAACATAACTAGTAATAAAGCTGACAATACTGTTTTATTAAACACATGTGCGACATCGGCAGAATCGATTAATAAAATAAATAAATATTTCAGTAATATTGGAAAAACTCTGGCAGAAAATATAACAAAGGGTTTTAATAGAAATGCGTCAGTTAAAAAAGATAACTCTATAAATAACAGGCAGTGCTCCTCCTTTCTTTTATTAGAAACTTTTCCTGAAGAGATTCATAGCATTCTAATGAGCCTTAAAACTGACAGTGCTCCGGGGTGGGATAATGTCACAACCAAATTTCTCAAGCTTGCAAAACAAATAGTTGTGCCTTTGATTAGTTATTTAACAAATTTATGTTTTGCAAAAGGCATTTTTCCTGCAGCCTTTAAAAGGTCAATTATCACGCCTGTTTTTAAAGGTGGCGAAGACAGGCTAGACATAAACAATTACAGGCCGATATCAGTGTTGCCAGCGATTTCAAAAATTGTAGAGAAAATACTAAATAATAGATTAGTACAATATTTAGAAGAATTTAATATACTACCTAGCTCACAGTTTGGGTTCAGACCAGGTAAATCTACAGAGGACGCTGTGGCAGCTCTGAGCTCTATAATAGTTAAGAATTTGGATGCTGGAAAAAAGTGCCTCACTGTATTTTTAGACCTCAAAAAGGCCTTTGATACCGTGGCTGTTCCCATTATGATCAGGAAACTTGAGCTTGTTGGAATTAGGGGTATCCCACTGAAACTGCTCCGGGACTACATGAGTGAGCGGAAACAGAGTGTCAAAATAGGGAGTAAGCTCAGTGACTGTGATGACATTACTTTTGGCGTTCCTCAGGGAAGTGTCCTTGGTCCGACTCTCTTCCTGATCTATCTTTACGATTTAGGTAGTATCAATGTCTGTAGTGGTCATTTCTTCTCATATGCAGATGACACAGCGGTAGTATTTTCAGGCTCAAATTGGCGAAATGTTTATAATCATGCTGAAATAGGACTCGCCGAGGTCGCTAGATGGCTTGAAACTAACCTGTTAACCCTAAATACCAGCAAGACTAATTACATTTGTTTCTCGATCAATAGCCGTGGACAGCCAGATAGTAGCTTCGGCTTAAAAATTCATAATTGTGAGATCCCTTTTTCCAGTAACTGCGATTGCCCCACAATAACTCGGGTACCTGCTGTCAAATATTTGGGTGTCATGATTGACCAATGGCTATCGTGGCACGCCCATATAGATCTTTTGGTGGCTAGGACTAGGAAGATGATTTGGGTTTTTAAGGTCCTGCGCCATGTAGCAAATAAAGAACTGATATTTAAAATATATACAGCACTAGCACAGTCAATACTAACCTATTGCATTCCGGTTTGGGGCGGGACTTCCAAGACAAAATTTATAGAACTGGAAAGAGCACAACGAGCCTTACTAAAAACTATATTATTTAAGCCATATCGGTTCCCTACAGCATCTCTGTATGCCCTTTGTGATATGCTCTCAGTAAGACGTTTATATATCCTACGCATCATTCTTAGACTGCACAAGTCCCTATTATTTGATATAAATATTTATAAAAAGAAGAGAAATGGAAATGTTTCACAAATGGTTCGGAAAAGGACTACTTTTGCTAGTTGCCAAATGGCAAAACAATCTGCACTTTTATATAATAAAATTAACAAAAAACTAGACATATACCCTAAAACAAACTTTGAGTGTAAAAAGGTCTTAATCGAATGGCTTAAGAGTTTAAGCTACAATGAAACAGAACATTTAATAAAATTTCTTGTATAGTGTGCAAATGTTAATATAAGACTCTGAACACAAATACACACACACACACACACACACACACACACACACACACACCACTCACACACACACACACACACACACACCACTCACACACACACACATCTTCTATCCTTAATTCTACGAACTAAAATATTAAACTGCATGTTATATTTTAATACTAGGTTGTTTATTCGAATTACTAAATGTATATTTGTGGAAGAGCGGGCCCTCCTGACACAGGTATTTCTATACTTACTAGGAGGGTCCAGCCCCTGTATATTATTTGTAAATTTATTATGAATAAACAATTTGAATTTGAATTTGAAGTATATTTTGAATTCTTGTTTACAAACCTGAACCACTGATGAAGCTTATTTAAGAAATGCCGTACTGGAGGCAAAGTACACACATCAACACTGTCTAGGGATATTAGATTTTTGTTTGCATTTCTTAGTTTTTCAGAAAAACTACTCAGAATTAGGAAAAAGTTTATATGTGGAATTAAACCTCCTTGTTCCATTTTCAAACTGGCATTAAAAAAAAAAAAACTTATGAAAACAAAAGAAAGCGCGGGAACACGCATTTGATTCAGTTTACAGTGCTAGTTTTGTGTTGAGATTTATTTAGAAAAACATTAATTAACTAACTCTATCAATTGTTTTGGAGATTTTTACTGTTTGTGTCATCTTGTTGGTGCCTTGCAACGTCGACATCTGACGAGAGACGAGGTGATAAGAGCGGTAGGAATGTTGGAAGCTGGCGCTATCCAAAACGTTGTTGCGGAGACCCTAGGCACCAGCCAGAATGTGATATCAAGGCTCTGGTCACGTTATCGTGATACTGGGGAAGTGGCGGAACGGCATGCTGGCAGAATTCGGGTGACCACCCCTAGAGAGGACCGTTTTCTCCAAAATACCGCCAGGAGCGAACCTACTCTGTCGGCCATGGAAATTGTACAGAGGCTCCAACAGGAGCATCAGCTGTTGGTTAGCGACCAAACTGTCAGAAGAAGGCTACATGAAGCTAATCTTCATTCTCGCAGGGCAATTCGTGTTCCTGCTTTGCGACGAGGCAATCGCGGAAGGCGACTATTGTGGGCCCATGAACACGTGTTATGGGATAATGAACAATGGTCGACAGTGCTCTTTACGGATGAGTCTCGGTTTGGATTTCATCCAGATTCGCGAAGAACACGAGTTTGGAGAGTTCCAGGCAGGGAAAGCCGGCTCCAGCATCCACAAGAGGTTCATTCGTACCAAGCAGGAACAATCATGGTATGGGCAGGAATTCGTATAGGCGCGCGAACCGACCTTGTTTTTGTAAGAGGCAACATGAATGCTCAGAAATACCGTGATGAGGTGGTGGAACCTGTTATTATTCCGCATAGGGTGCAAATCGGCCAGCAATTCGTACTCATGCATGATAATGCTCGTCCACACACTACGAGGCTGGTATCAGCCGCACTTCAAGACAACGACGTCACGGTAATGAGATGGCCTGCGCAGTCGCCCGATATGAATCCCATCGAACATGCGTGGGACATGTTGCAGCGAAGGGCTATGCATGCTCTCCTTCCAAATCTGGCCACAGAAGAGCAACTTTTCTTGCACCTGCAACGAACCTGGGGACGCATACCACAGCAAGACATCGACACCTTAATTCACAGTATAAATAACCGATGCCAAACTCTTATTAACGTGAGGGGTGGCAACACTAATTATTAAGAGTTAAAATGTCTCACTTTAAGTTGTTTTTTTAAATAAAATTATCCATTTTATTAATGAATTTCATTCGTAGACTTAGCACCATTTTTAGTCTCTTTGTTATTTTATTTTAAAAAAAATATTTGTAGATCTAAAATGTTTTTATTTATATAATTAAGTTGGGCATTAACTGAGGTTTAATTCCATATATACTTCTCTGAACAAAATATTTATAGTTTATCAAAAAATTTAAGAAATACAAAATATCCTTAGACAGTGTTGATGTGTGTATATTCTCATAGCAAGATTTCGAAAATGTTACTCACAGGAATTCGAAGTTCAACATTTGCTTCTTTTATTTACACACAGATACCGTAGTACCGTACTGACAGAGAGACATCAGTAGTACCGTACTGACAGAGAGACATCAATACGATTATTTAAATATTTTTTTAATCGTGGTATTATTGAACAACCATGGAGGTTGAATCATCGGTAGGAATTTGAGCGACGACGATGACCCACCATCGGTCGATCACCTCCACTATGACTTCCCTTGCTTCTGGATATCCACGATAAGCATTCTGACGTGGAGTGATACATAGCTTGACATTAGAAAACCATGAATTATGTTAATGACTGACATTACTAACAATTTTCATGGCAGACTGCACGCTTTGAGTTGTGCTATCTACATATAGGTACAAACATACATACATAATGCTCACGATGTAGATATCCATAGGATCATATACCATTGCGTGTTGATTACATTTTGATATGGTCTAGATAACGTGGAAAGAAGATTCACATTTATTGAGTTGAGGCCATTGACCTATCAGGTTCACACAATATGGGCATAACGTTTGGTTTAATGTTGGTTTACGAAACGGCATACTACGATAAAAGTATGTTCGGCATGACCATCAGAATATACAACAAACTACTGGAGACATTAAGAGCAAATAACAATATAAATATGTTTAAATATAATTAAAAAAAACACTAATTCATAAGGCATACTACTCCTTCAATGATTTTCTATTGGACATTCATTATTGTGTATCGTGACGCTATCTTGTTTTCAAACACGCCTTTCGGTAAGACAGATTGTTAAACGTTTTCGACGATGCTTTATTGAAATCAAAACTTGGTTAAACGTCGGTATTTAATTAACGGTCTAGAGAGTTAGTTAAGTGTCTGATTTAACCAACCAACTGCGACATATCCATTACTTTTATATGTGCATGCATGTCTAGTCTGTATTATGTGATTTTAATTTTAATACGATTCTAAAAGCAATTTTAACGCCTTACGGCATATCATAGTTATACACTTGCCTGTTTTTTTACAACCAACCAACGAATACGTGTTTCATCAAACAATAAATATCTTAGATCATAGTGATACACTTGCCTGTTTTATTATAACCAACCAACGAATACCTAAGTTTCATCAAACAATAAATGTCTTAGATCATAGTGATACACTTGCCTGTTTCATAACAACCAACCAACGAACACCTATGTTTCATCAAACAATAAATATCTTAGATCATAGTGATAAGAACACTTGCCTGTTTTATTACAACCAACCAAGGAACACCTAAGTTTCATCAAACAATAAATATCTTAGATCATAGTGATACACTTGCCTGCTTTATTACAACCAACCAACGAATACCTGTTTCATCAAACAAATAATATCTTAGATCATAGTGACACACTTGCCTGTTTTATTACAACCAACCAACGAACACCTATGTTTCATCAAACAATAAATATCTTAGATCATAGTGATAAGAACACTTGCCTGTTTTATTACAACCAACCAAGGAACACCTAAGTTTCATCAAACAATAGATATCTTAGATCCTAGTGATACACTTGCCTGCTTTATTACAACCAACCAACGAATACCTGTTTCATCAAACAAATAATATCTTAGATCATAGTGACACACTTGCCTGTTTTATAACAACCAACCAACGAACACCTACGTTTCATCAAACAATAAATATCTTAGATCATAGTGATAAGAACACTAGCCTGTTTTATTACAACCACCAACGAACACCTACGTTTCATCAAACAAATAATATCTTAGATCATAGTGACACACTTGCCTGTTTTATTACAACCAACCAACGAACACCTATGTTTCATCAAACAATAAATATCTTAGATCATAGTGATAAGAACACTTGCCTGTTTTATTACAACCAACCAAGGAACACCTAAGTTTCATCAAACAATAGATATCTTAGATCCTAGTGATACACTTGCCTGCTTTATTACAACCAACCAACGAATACCTGTTTCATCAAACAAATAATATCTTAGATCATAGTGACACACTTGCCTGTTTTATAACAACCAACCAACGAACACCTACGTTTCATCAAACAATAAATATCTTAGATCATAGTGATAAGAACACTAGCCTGTTTTATTACAACCACCCAACGAACACCTACGTTTCATCAAACAAATAATATCTTAGATCATAGTGATCACTTGCCTGTTTTATTGTAACCTACCAACGAATACCTAAGTTTCATCAAACAATAAATATCTTAGATCGTAGTGATACTCTTGACTGTTTTATTACAACAAACAAACGAATACCTAAGTTTCATCAAACAATAAATATCTTAGATCGTAGTGATACTCTTGACTGTTTTATTACAACAAACAAACGAATACCTAAGTTTCATCAAACAATAAATATCTTAGATCATAGTGACACACTTGCCTGTTTTATTATAACCTACCAACGAATACCTAAGTTTCATCAAACAATAAATATCTTAGATCGTAGTGATACTCTTGACTGTTTTATTACAACCAACAAACGAATACCTAAGTTTCATCAAACAATAAATATCTTTATCTTATCTTTAGGAGTAGAAACCTATTATATCTTCCACTATAAAATCATGAGTTGTGGGTTTACAACTAGAACTAAGTAAAAATATTTAAGTGTCATTGTTGTTGTTGTTCTATACAACTTAATAAATAATTAAATAAATTGTAGATTCTTGCTCATGAATCGTTTTTCTAGCTAATATAATACCTATTATTATTTGCAATGCAAAATCAAGTATGTCACTGCCTCATCTTGATCTTTCATATTGGTTGGCCTGTCTGGCGAAACATGCGCCAATTGATTGTCGCACATGACCAAATACGTCCCTGTTATGACTCTATACTCGGAGACTCTCATTGAGGGAAGAGAACTTGTTTAAAATTTTATAAGGATATTTTATTTGCAAAAAAAATAGCTAAAAAAGTTATGCAAAGGATGCCCAACTAAGTCATCTCGATGATTTCTGAGTGATTATTCATCTCTTAAGTGGTTTGGTTCCTTATTCTTCCCAACCGTGGTGAATGATGACTTGATGAGATAGATGGAAATGGAACTCCTCTCGAGATGATCGGTCTGTCTTCAGACTAGACGTGAACGTACAATTTACTGTAGTGGATTCTTATAATAAATGTAAATCCAACCGATATCAAGTTTAGACCGTCTTTCCGAGATCGGGGGTTTACTAAAACGCTGCATGCTCGTCGTGTTTAGGAACCTAGATTGATCCGCAGAATTGCCATGACCGTCTTAAAATAAGTCTTAAACCTTGACCGTCTTAAAATAACAAATACGCGGGCTACTATCCGACTGCCAACATGGTTTCCGCCCTAGACGTTCAACACTAACTAACCACATGAACTTTGTAAACTATGTGACGTCAGCTCTCGATAAGCACACACAGGTTGATGCGACTTTTTTCGACTTTAAGAAAGCTTTCGATAGAGTCGACAATGACGTCCTGTTGGAAAAGTTTGCATCCATAGGGTTTACACCGAACTTAATTCGCCTATTTGCGAACTACTTCTCAAATAGAGTTCAGTACGTGAGGTTGGACGGTAATAGTTCTGAGCCCTATGAGACCTGCTCGGGTGTCAGTCAGGGTAGTACTCTTGGCCCCACTCAGTTTCTGATAATGATTAACGACCTTCCCGATGTCGTCGGGACGGCTGAGTGTTTGATGTTCGCGGATGACCTGAAGCTGTTCATGCGCATAGGCTGTGAGGATGATATTGGGCGTCTGCAAAGTGACGTTGATAGAGTGGTGGAGTGGAGTGAATGTAACCACTTGGCGTTTAATAGCGCCAAGTGCAAAACCATGACATTTACTCGATCTCGGGCGCCGCTCCATCATGACTACACTATTGCTGGGGCTGGGTTTGTGAGGGTTACCCAAATACGTGACTTAGGACTTTTACTTGACTCTGAGCTTACCTTCAACGACCACATCCGGGAGACTTGTAGGAGAGCCTTCAGATCTCTTGGATTCGTAATGCGACAGGTGACTCGGTTTAAGGACATATCTACATTAACCTCTTTGTATAATGCATTTGTTCGGAGTAAATTAGAGTACAACGCAATCATCTGGGACCCACATGAGGCTAAATATACACTCATGCTGGAAAAAGTCCAAAGAAAATTTGCTAGACTTCTTTACAAAATTAAATATGGGTATTATCCCTACTTATTCCCGTCTCTATTTGTGGCAGGGATGGTGGGGGTAGACACCCTAGAGCTGAGGCGGAAGATGTCCCTGTTGGTGCACTTCTATCTCCTCCTCCACGGCAAGGTAGATAATCCGGTGGCACTGCGAAGTGTTGCCCTTAACGCGCCGCCTCGGTACGCGATGTTACGATCGCGCCCGCTCTTCGCTACGGGTGTTGTTCGTACACAGCATGCCCGTCACGCACCCACTTATCAGGCACTCACTCTACTCAATGCCTGTGTTGCTCAGCAGCCAGATTTAGATATTTTTAGTATGCCGATCTATATGTTTTTTAAAATTGTGTACTTGTTTTTGAATAATCTGTGATTTGTAAATTTATATAATAAGATATTGTGTTTGTCGGTATTTCATTTTTTTTGTTTATTTTTTAAGTGTTAACCAATTTATAATATATATATATATGTGTGTATGTCATGTTACCGTTAACGCTCACATGATTTGGTCTCAAGACTGTAAATGTGACCTGTAATTACCAATAAATCTTTTTTTTTTTAATCTTTTAAAGTCTTGGTTATTATGTAAATAAAGCCCATTATGGCGTATTGGAATGGAAATGGTTGCCAAGATGATGTTCTCGTTTTGAACCTAATCTGAATCGCTTTATAGGTTGTGGTATCCTCCCAGGCTTTGGATATCAATTCCCCGGAGAATGTACAGAGTATGTAACGTACTCGTAAACCCATTTTTGGGTAAACGGTGAAATAGAGGTAGAATGGTAGTAGGTAAGTACCTAGATCTTCAATTTATTTTTCTATTCCTTGCCTAGAACAGAATAATGAGCCAAAATATGATTTAAGAACTACTTATTCAAATTTGTCCAATCGCTATACTTAAAGTAATGATCGTACTTAACTCCGATAGCCTTGTCACGGTTCTTGTTTTCATATTTGTGCAAATCTGTTATCTATGTTTTCGTATGTTTGTATGGATGTTCCAGATAATACTGTTATGCTCAAATCATGGCATTGTTTGTACTCACAACTGAAACTGTCACTAAAACCTTAGGATTTACACGAGCTGCTTTTATGTTTTTATCTTAGGTTATGGTCTATCGGTCATATACATTATGTAGAGTGCACTCTATGTACACTAATGGTGGCCCTTCGACATTCATACATACATACTTAAACATATTGTCACGACTGCCGGACAAAATGCTTTATTATAATGCGATAAAAGTTTATTTTGCGCAACAATTTAACGAAGAAAGTCCAATTTTAAATTGAATTTCGGATGCTTGAATTTTTCAATTACTATCCAGACTATTGAGCAAAATATATAAGTAGGTATGTAAGGGGTATAAGTTTTGGTGATTACTCGCGTTTCTTTGGTCCTAGGAGGTCAAATCTGGTGTCTACGGGTTCGTCTCGTGAAAGCGGGGAGTACTGCGTAGTCTGAGATTAGGTATACAGTTTCCGAAGTAAAATCGAAAACTAAATCGAAAGTGAATACGTTTGCTACAACAAACTTTCCCACGCTTTTCCCCCTCCACTATCCCCCGTCACACCCCCAACCCCTTGAAGTTTATCGGATGAACAACTTGTATTTTAAAAATAAAATAACCCACCCGACTGCACCAATAAAATTGTAATGCCACAAGTCCGCCAAAAAAAAAATCTAAAAACTGACGCGACGAGAAAACAATAATAATTATCGAAACTGTCTGTTGAGAAATGCGACCTGCAGGCGAGAACAGACAGACAGACAGAAGGACAAAAGCATTTTTGGCCAATCTCGAAACTACGCCTCGTCGCTTCGTCAATAATTAAAATGCTAATAATAATTTCGGTTGTTAGCTCTTATGTTTTTCGTGGATTCTGGTATTTATATGAATGAGCTCGGAAGCCATCCAGGACGTTTTTTCACTGATTGAGCACTTCAAAGTAGCAGAGCCTTATCGATTCTCAGTGTCCCATATTTCCGAGGGGGCGGAGACCGCGGGCTATGATCGCAACACTTTATTATTTCATATTAGTTCCGTTGGTAATATTCCACTTCTTTTATATCGAAAACCCAATACTAAGTTGACCGTTATAAACAACACTGCTTGTTATCATTATCTATACTGCTTGTTATCATTATGATCTTTATCAACTTTAATTTTGTGGTTTCCCGAACTGACCGTCCTTCGTGTCGTTTTCTTGTTTTCAAGACTAGGACCATAATAGTAGTTTATGTGACTGCTACATAATGGAGGGCATTAATACTCGATGGGTTTATGAAACGAGCCGAAGGCGAGTTTCATAATAATATCACTCGAGAGTTCATGTATCATGTACAGTTACATACACTAGTTTATCTACACACATATCATAAGCTCTCTTTAATGTGTTCAGGAACCGCATGTTCGACCGGCACGGTGGCATTGATAATTCCTTTGCACTTGTTTAGCTTATTCAGTAGTACCAACTTCACAAACAAAGTAGGGGCGGCACGCAGGCGGGCGTCGGCGTTCGAAATTTGAATGTCATAATATGTAGAAAAACTACACATTATGGTCATAATGGGTAATTTTTCAGATAAGAAATGAGTTTTTACCAAGTAGTTTAACATTATGCTGATCGTAACGTGCGGTTTTTGTACGCAGTATAGAGGGTTTATGGTAAGTGTGTAGATAAAAATATATTTCTCTTTAAGATTGATGCAGTTCAATCTGGATCACTTATAATTTCAGTATTTTTACGAAAGGAACCGTTGTAGGATCACTTTGTTGTCCGTCCGTCTGTCTGAATGTCAAGACCACTTTTCCAGTAACGCAAGAAGGTATCAAGAAGAAGGAAGACGACCTCTGTGGCACAGCGGTTGTGGCTCTGCCTACCATGCGAAAGGTCCCGGTTCGATCCCCGGTAATAATAATAAATAAAACCCAGGTCTTGGATGTTCATATCTGCGTGTCGATTCTGCTTCCCACGACACTGGGTATCCTAGTGTGGGCTCAGAAGCAATGTATGTGCCTCTATGTAAATGTTTATCCCACTAAAAACATAAATGTGAAAATGAGAGCCAAGTTCAATATTAACAATATCGTGGCTGTCGACTTCGCCGACAAAAGATTTGAGATCTAAATTAATGGCAAGGTACCAATAATAATCCTGAATTTATAACTTTACACAAAGTAGATAACTTAACACAAATTGAAGTTAAAGATTTAACTTGGCTAGTTTTTTCCGGTAAATCAAATTTTAGAAGGCAAGATACGTTGACCATATCAATATGCAATGACATTATTAGCCAAATATAAGACAGTAATATGTACAACTAGCTAAGTCAAATATTTTACTTCAATTTGTGTTAAATTATCTACTTTGTGGAATATTATAATTTCAGGATTATCATAGATACAGAACTTGGCATTCATTTAGATCTCAAAACTTTTGTCGGCAAAGTATACAGTCACTATATTGTTAATAATGAACTTGGCTCCCATTTTCACATTTATGTTTTTGGGGGATATCATTACTTTTTATAAATAAATTACAGTTAATGTTCCACATTTTAATTAAAATCAATCAGTTTTTAATGGAATGCATGTCTCCTGCAGCCTTTAATTCAGAAACCGCTCCATATGTTGTCGAATAAAGCATACCTGTGTGGTACTCTTCTTCTGAGTCGTATTGTTCACCGTTATGGGCGAAGGGGAGGCACTGAAATATTGCCAGTTACGACATACATACTCTTCTATGGACTATGTATATCAACGGAATTAAATAAAGAAAACGCAATAGAATGAAAAAGGTAACTTCCATCGGGATGCATTGGAATAATTCAGTGTAGTATAAATGTGTCACCGTCCTTAAATTTACTGTACGACTCCTCACTGTTACGTAAAAAAATACCTAAGTACTGAAAATTTTCGAATGTTAATCCGAAAGGAAAAATACGATCTGATAACCAGGCATAACCAACTCCGTAAAAAAAAATTGATAACTTTCATATAATTGTTGTTAATTACTCTTAAATTACCTAGCACGAAATTTTGCAAGGAAACTGCATTAGCATTCCAGTGAATACGAAAATGAAATGACAGGTGACAACAGCAAATAAAGCAATCGGGAGAGTAAATATTTAATGATAATATCCACGTATTATGAATACGGCGCTTATCACATAATAAGTAGCAGTCAAGGTGGCCAAATAGATCGTAACACGTCTTTATTATGACTGGAGTATGAACTTCTCCCACAGTGGTCCAATGTAGAGAAGAGGCAAAAAATGACGTTTGCTAAGTATATGTAAATATCTACAGTAATAAAGTACTTTGACTTTGATTACGTTATGATCTATTTGCCTCGCTGCTACTAACTACATGAATTTGACGTACTAAACTATAATATGCGGTTTAAATAACATTAGGACCTTTAAAATATTATTGTGCTAGCACTATATCTAGTTGATTTTGAAACTGAAATTCATTCATAACAAATTTCATAGGCGCTTAGTGTTTAAATAAAAACAGTTTTTTGGAAAATATTACAAATTGTAAAAAGAACACTGTTTCTTTTTCTTAGGTTCGTAACCATACAATTACCCAGCTGGATGCCAAATTTCAACTTGCTAAAAAGGTCATCTGGAAGTGGTTTAGGTTTTGGATGGTAGGTCAGTCAGTCAGCGAGAAAAATCTCGATTTTTAGGTGTTTGTATCTTAATAACCGATTGAGCTCTATTAATGAAATTTGGTGTTCTACTTAGCCTTAACCAGTAAACTTTTGTAAACCCTTAAACGGAACTTTTATGACAGACGTAACCTAGAGTACTGAAGATTCTATTGTGGACATTTGTGGGGAGACAACATAAAATTTGCCTTGATTGTTATGTCATTAAATTTTCATTTCCGGCCAGCAGAGTAGCGTAAGGGTTAAGGGTCATAATTCATAATACATGCACCAAATTTCATATGTTTATGTTTAATAGATTATGAGTTACGTAGGTGTCAAAAGTGGCTCCAAATTGTTCCTGTAATATAACACACGGCCGCTGCGTCGCCAGTTCTCTTCTTTTGAACTTGGCTTTTATCGCTACCGCGTGTCTAGATGTTTAAGATTTAATTAATATAAATTACTCAAGTCTATAGATGGTCCCTTGGAGTTGTAAAAAAATCAAACTTCTACAAACCCAATCAGAAGAAGACTTTAAGCCGCATTGCTTGATACTCGCAATGGAATCAAAAACCTTAGGGTAGGTCCCGTAGACCATGAGAGAATCATGAAATTTGGCACGAAGCAAGGTCTTATAGCAAAAGTAAAGGAAAAAATCTGAAAACCGTAAATTTGCCGGACCTACACAAAAAAAGCGATTTGTGCGGAACCCTTAGTGCGGGTCCGACTCGCGCATGGCCGGTGATCTATTTGTATCCTGTGTTTTTACGAATCGCCGAAAGCAAAAGCTGTTAAATGTTGTGGTTGTTGAGGAGAAAGTGGATCAAACCAAAATGCTAATCGAGACATAAGTAAGCAGGTCAACGCACTACACGAAAGGACGCGGAGCGTGGTTTCTAAACATGAACCTGAATTTTTCCATCCATTTCATCCAAATCTCCTTGATGACTCTTACCCAACACAATGAGCCTATTTGGACATAATTCCGACGACTATATACCTACGATATTCTTATAATTTCAGAGAATCAAGTTTAGATTCAGATGAAACATCAATTTGGTGAAACATCAAAGTGGAAAAACAAAACCCATTTTCGAAAACCTTTCTTTGAATACTGAGCGAAAGGTATTGTTGTGATTCTGAGAACGAACGGTGCCTGGTGCGGTCACTTTGCGTCTTCAAGTTGACGATGACGATGCGGGCCTAATGAATGACTCATGTTTGTTCCGCGCAAACCGGTTCCTTCAAGAATGCTCTGCGGCCTTAGTGAATCGAACTGATGATCTACTACCGTGGTCACTGCACTACCCACACCTACGTTAACCACAGTTTTTGTGTGTATTATTTTGGATCATAGATATCTTCGGGTTGGTTGTTTTTGGATTGGAGGCTCAGAATTTACTGAAACTTAGCAGCGGCTGGGCTTCATACGTTCTCTCATCTTTGGAGCCTGACTCAGAGAGGCCATTTCTTCCGGATGTCGCTTTTAAACGTTCAAGTGCGAGTCAGATTCGCGCACGAAGCGTTCCGTACCACCGCACAAAAAAACTGGTTAGTCCGTAATTGTGCCCCCCTCCCCTTTAAAAATACATTTTTCTATAATTTGCCTGTTATATTTAATCGGACTATAAAAGGAGGTTATGTCTTTTTTCTTAAATAACTTCTAAACTAAGTATGTCAAAACTCAGAAAAAATGTAGTTCCTCGCAACAAGCCCTTTCATTTGAAATGTCACAAAAAAAAACTTCTGATTTTCCCCCAATACGGTATTTGACTAAATAGATACTTTAGTCTTTTTAGGAACTTTCAAAGCAGTAATTTCGTACACGAGTTCTATGATGTACTTGCATATGACGTCATAGTCAAATGCTGACTTTTTAACACAAAATTGATTTTATAAAATACAACTGCTGGAAATATAAAATTCTGATGCTGAAATTGAAATGGGTTCTAGATTTATTGGACTACCTTGTCAAATACCGTATTGTGCCCTTCTATTCTAAGTATTTAAACGATACATTTCCCCAAATACGGACCGTACGTATGTTTTCAAAATGAGGGTCATCATTAGTCTTAAATATATTATTAACTAAGTACTCCGGATATTAAAAGTGCTCCTGAAAAGTGCCCCCCAATTCAAATTTATTTGTTTACGTAACACGAAACGTGTGCCAAATTTCAACTTAATCGGTCCAGAATTCGGTCATTTAATATACTTTTCAACACACCTGCTCGTAAAGTAGGTCTTATTACAGCGTATTTACACTGATGATGCAGAATATTACCCAAGCCGTGCCTTTTACATTACATTATCGCACTAGTGCCTTTTCATTACATATCTTTTTAAATATTAGCAAGAAGTATTAATGTTTCGAAAACAGCTAAGTAGTTATTTGCGTAAATATAAAATTCAATTCAAAATGTGATAAATAATTAAAAAAATTCATGAAACTGCTTGTTAGCTTGTTGGTATTTATATTTTGACGGTGTATTTTTACCTATAAATACCCAATTTCAAAATTTATAAATATGTGGCTGATTAGCTACTTTGCCGTTGCCCTTATCTCAGACTTGCGCGCGCATGCAGCGCTGAGCGCGCGAAAAAATAAAATTACGGCCGCCATCTTTTAAATGGGTTTCTGTTTGTTAAGTTTATTCACAGTATTGCATTTCGTTAGTTTTATTTACTTTTCCTCGCAAGTGTGTTGAAAAACGTCGTATGAAACACGTGAGCATTGGTCATTACACTTCTCGTCTCCATTAAGGACTCGAGTGTAATGACCAACATACCACACTTGTATCATAATGTACTATTTCAACACACCTGCTCGTAAAGTAGGTCTTATTACAGCGTATTTACACTGATAATGCAGAATATTACCCATGCCGTGCCTTTTACATTACATTATCGCACTAGTGCCTTTTCATTACATATCTTTTTAAATATTAGCAAGAAGTATTAATGTTTCGAAAACAGCTAAGTAGTTATTTGCGTAAATATAAAATTCAATTCAAAATGTGATAAATAATTAAAAAATTTCATGAAACTGCTTGTTAGCTTGTTGGTATTTATATTTTGACGGTGTATTTTTACCTATAAATACCCAATTTCAAAATTTATAAATATGTGGCTGATTAGCTACTTTGCCGGTGCCCTTATCTCAGACTTGCGCGCGCATGCAGCGCTGAGCGCGCGAAAAAATAAAATTACGGCCGCCATCTTTTAAATGGGTTTCTGTTTGTTAAGTTTATTCACAGTATTGCATTTCGTTAGTTTTATTTACTTTTCCTCGCAAGTGTGTTGAAAAACGTCGTATGAAACACGTGAGCATTGGTCATTACACTTCTCGTCTCCATTAAGGACTCGAGTGTAATGACCAACATACCACACTTGTATCATAATGTACTATTAACACACGTTAGGACATACACCAGTGATCCTATAATGGTTCTGTTTTTATTTTATAGGTGCGGAATCCTTAAAAGAGGTATCTACCAACTTATTAAGAAACTCCATATAACTAAGCTACGACGTTATCAGATTGCAGATTTCTCAAACATTTTGTGCAGCACCTTGATGCAGCGAACTTCCCACTCTGGCAACATATTGTGAAGCAAAGCGTCAACAGTCTTTCAGCAAACAATAGAAATTGCCAAACCGAGTTATTGCGTCTTCATATAAAAATCACGTAATATGCAACCTTCACCCGTTCTCGCTAATTACAGAACAATACAATTCACCTGAGCATTTGTTCACTGCTGGCTGTCTGCCAGGCACAGTTCAGTGTTCACACTTCCTGTCGCCCCCATACTAACCAGATGATGCATTGCTACACAGCAAATGCACGAGTTCCGATGCCACTACTATAGCATGAATACATGTTTAATGTTCTCTCGCAAAGACGAATTTTGCCTTTGCTTAAAATTAATAAGAAACATGTACCTAAGTAGGCGGTACCTTTGAGAGTGAACCAGTTATTTCTGTAAACATGTCGTTATCTCATGAATCTTTGAAATGTTTCTCCTTTAGCGTTTAAAAATAATGTTAAAGTATTCGTCAGTCTTTCTTCGTACCTGTTTTGTGGCAGGTACAGTTGCAGTTTATTAAGGTATTATTAGGTTGTGTGGTATGGTTGACGCCCCATACTCCATGATCTAAATAGAAGATATATTTATTAAGACGCTGATTAAATAAATATGGGGTGCTGTTTTCATGTGTTTTTCAGGAAATACTGGGCAAATCGTAATTAATTTCTGGTATATGTAATTTGACTATATAATCTAGAGATTCTTAATTGGAAGACATCTTTGGATAAAATTTTCTCGATAGAAAATAAATACAAAGTCAACCCTTTTTTTATGGTTTTATCCTATTACACCGCAGTAGTAAGTGAATATGACTGTGTGATAATTGCAATGTATGAACAATTGTTATTTCTAACGATTTTCAATTTGAAAGTTAATTCCCTGAAATAGTTTATTTTTTATGATTTTTTTTTACGTTTTGGCGCTTACGTTGTTTCGGATCCCGCTTTTTCTTATTCGCGAGTAATTATTGCATCTCACTTCCACTCGACAGCGCATGTTTATTCCATCATCGCCTTAAGCATTTCCGCTACTTATAGGTATTTAGCGTTCAGAACTTCTTGTTATTCCTATATTCATATTAAAAAATTATTCAATTCACTCGGGATTATCTTTTTTACTCATATGTCAATTGAATTTGATTTACATTATATCTTTGTAAACACTGTCTTTATCATGATGTTATTTGTAATGGCTTTCTGGACAGGAACATAAATAGACCATGTGAATAATGATATATCATTCAGAACTTCTTGTTATTCCTGTATACATTTTTTCAAATTATTCATTGCATTCGGCATTATCTTTTATACTGAAATGTCAATTGAATTCAAATTTCATTATATCATTGTCTGTAACATTTGGAATTTGTTATGGCTTACGGAACAGGAAAATAAATAGACCACGTAAATACTGTATTACATTATTTATTTGATAACAATAGGCGACCATAACACTCTCAAAACTACATGAATAATTCATGTCATTATTTCCTTGGAAATTTACGGAATCCCTTATGATCTTCCATATATCTTCTTAAGACCTTCGGTAACCTAACCTCACAGCACCCTTATTTAGTTAATAATCTCCATCAGTCTCCCACTATCTTCTTCAACCCCAACTTGCCTGGCGGTTATTAATTTGAATGATCCCGATCCTGGACTGTTATAATATAACACAAACCACGCATTTATATAGATTGTCGCGCCCACGCTCTGTGATGTGACCTCGCTAACTGGAGCCTTTCCCTCTATGACGTAAACGTTAGTACCAAAATTACATACCTAGTACTAGACTACTACATAGGTATTTAGTCTTGATCTAACTTAGCTCAGCGTAGATTTGGCATGCTTTACGATACATCGTGACAATCATATATCGGAGGTAGTGTGAATGAGCCATGCGATTTAAAGTAGCAGAAGCACCAACGATTTCATGCTGATGAAAGATGATTTTTATTATTACTATTTTGTTTTCGTCCAACTTCAGGTAACTTAACTACTGAAAGTGGTATACCTACAGACTTTAATTACAATGGTTGTAACCGTCCCATGTAGAATCAACGTCCACGAAAAGTTTAAATCAGAAGAGGTACAGTTTAAACTACAGTGCTTGATAAAACCCGGGGTGGTTTAAAAAAAAAAAACGTTCCCTTATCGAGCTTAATAGCTATTGTTTTCAAACAAAACCGTGGCGACTGCTTTCTTCGTCTTAAACAATAATGATACATTCATTATCATCACGACGGTAATATTTGTATATGTAGAGCAGGTTCATATCTTAGAATACTTCATTGCTGTTCGATCCATTAGTTATTGTGTACAATCGAGCGATTTTATGAATATTGTCTATAAAAATTCGTACGATTCCGGCTCAATAAGCAATATTTTTTAGTTGAATAACGAACAAACCAATAGGCAATTCAATATTTATCTTTTTCATATCTAAAGTTTGAAATACAAAGGTATCGACCGGCCACCTTACTGGAAGGTAAAGTAAAAGACCTTGAACACACACCCACTTTCACATAAAACTTAACAACTCATTCAATCTGAGCCACATGCGTTAGTATGTACCCACTATGAGGTAAGCATGGTTGACCATTCGTCTACTTAACGAAATACACAGTTCTATAAAATGAGTATTATAAATTATACTACCGCCCACACTAATTTATAAATTAGTGTGGGCGGTACCGAAATTAATATTTTGTTTCTTTCTATGTTACGTAAAGATTGAGGGTCTAATCACTTATAAATAAACTACTGTTAACACTTGTTTAAAAACAAAAATGTATGGGATTTGACGTGTGTTTTGAGGTTAAACACTGTTTAATATTTTTTGTGGTAACACGGTGTATGTTTATTTTCCAGTCGATGTTCGATTGTTCACTTATTCCGTTTAATACAGCAGCTGAAGGTTTGTGTCAAGTCTCAGCTTTACTGAAGATTTCAATACTGTTATTGCAATTTGTCCATCAGCAATCATAATTTTTCCCATCATTGGCTGTGTCGTGATGTAATTTAACTCAAGCCCCGTATCTAATGGATTTAGCTCAGAATCATGTCATTACGCGATTCTTCCGATATGATTCTCTTGTTACGTTATGTGTTTGTATTTTTCTCCGTTTTACCATTTTTTGTCGCAACAAATAGTTTCATTTTCGTACAAATGTCACGTAGTTTCATCATACCCTACTGATATTGGATAGACCCCGTCCCTGGAGACACGTGCTCTACAACTTAAACTCAACCCTAGTCTGAATATACGCACGAGTGAGCAATTCTAATCGGTGTGTAATTCTAATTCGCAATTCTAATCGGTAATACACAAATCATTCGTGAAACTGCATCGGGAACCATACTTACACATTTGTATTTTAATCTCAAGTATTGCATGGTACAATTTTTATTCTGTCACCGCGGCTGAGAGCTGCAAACATGCTGCAAACAACTTTTGCTCAACGCTGACCTGGCTGATGATTGCAAAAGTGGACACCGTACCTTCGTTCAAGAGAGAAATAAATTTCGTGGCCCTTTAGTATGGATATAACTTGATACCTTTAAGTGTAAATCTATATATATATATTATGAAAAGAGCTATTCGAGCAATTTATAATTGAAAACGAACAGACTCCTTAAGATTACTCTCTGTATATACCACTTCGGCCGTTTTTAAAATGCAATGGCATTTGATTACTTAATGCGTACATAATAAGCAACTATTTTTCATTGCAGATATAAAAAATATGGGTTTTGAGCTGTCAGAATCGCATTCTCTCAGCGGCCAGACTTTAGTCAATTTATTTTCGAAATTATAGGGTATTAATGTAAGAAAATGACAACATTTTCCAAATTCAACGAAAGCTGTAATGTTAAACTATAATAAGAAATAATCACAGACTAGTTGCGCCCCGGTTTAACTCGCGACAGTTAGCAATTCTTTATTTCAAAAACATTGTAAATTCCTTTTTAGACAATGTCGCTTTTACATGGTTTTGTTTAGACATTTTGTTTAGACGGACACAGTGCGGTCACGACTGACTCACGACGTCTGCGCTTAATACAATAGGACAATCAATTAAAATCGTTTTAGTTACTCCATTATAGACACATGACATGACACAGTTCAGCATGAGCCTCCGCGTAATAATGGGGAAGTATGACATAATGAAATTGCATCCAGCCAGCGCCACCCACCACCCGCTCGAGCGATTGTTTGAAGACTGAACGGGTGATACGTACGGGAGCACCAGGTAGGGAATAGAATTCCAGCAGAAACTATGAATCTGGGTTCATCTTGCACTATCAGTACATTCCATACATGGTTTATTACAATACATTGATATCGGACTTTGGCAAAAATAACATGGAAGTTTTCCAACTAGCAGTTTTTTTTATTATATTACATATCAGATAAACGACAATCACGAGCTACCTATATGATTGTTGTAGGCACGTAGGCATAAAGTATACCTAACAACATTCCTATATGTCTGAAGTTTCCACAGAATGCACAATATCCCAAATACTGGGAGTGTTTTAGCGTGGGCGAACCTGCATTGTTGCATAACGTTGCAGAGCCGTTTTGGTGCCAAAACTTCACTCCCGAGGGATTTTCTACAAAGCGTGTGATGCTGGTTCACAATGATCGGCAGTTCACATCACTTCCATGTGAAGTGGATTTGAGAATGCAATTACAAGAATGCTTTTGAATGATAGCTAAATATAGGTACATCTATGCACCCAACAATGTGCATTATATCAACAGAAAAAGTAAACAAGCATTCAGTCTATATCTTATATTATAGCTCCCAGGCACAAACCACTAAACAGTATATGAAACAGGTTACAAAGTTACGCTTTCTAAAACTGTATAAAATTACGGAAAGAAAGAATGAAGACAACGTACGACATATACACAACTCAAAGTCTGGTGTATTTCCCTTCACATTTCTGACGACGAGATGATATCATCTAAATTCGTAAGTTCGTAAATATTTTTTTAGTCATACACATTAATTATTTTTGACCTTTTCACTGTATTTCTTATCGTAAAACTTCACTTATTTTGTGGGTAGAATTACCTTACACTGATCTGAAACAAACATTAATGTATAGGTAAAATGTAGGATGTCTTACATGTTTGTCTCAACAAGAGTCTAACTCGGGGATTCTCAAACTTATTTCGTCTACCATCCACTTTGAAAATCAATTATTTTTCAGCGCTCCCTTTACAATCCTAAAGCTTAAAAACCATAATGACATTAAATTACATATATACTTTAATTAATTTAATTGTAGTATGCTATATCAGGCTGGTATGGAGTTTAAACTGACATTCTAATCGAGACATTTTTACCAATGAGAGCAATTAATACGCAACTTTATAACATTAAAAATATGTTTTATTAAAATTAAAAGAACCAAAATATATAAATCAACTTTAATTTTAAAACTAATTTAATGAGAGGGATGATTGTTGATATCAGGTTCGATTTTACTCAAATGCAGTCGCGTTCGGTAATATGCAAACGATTTCTCTGTTTAGTAAGCAACGTTGCCACAGCGCTAAATCCACGTTCCCACAAATATGATGATGGGAATGGAATCAAAAATCGTTGAACAATCGACCACAATCCAGTCATCTCCTTTAAGCTGAGGATTCATATCATTAAACAATTTATAAAGGTCTGCCAAGTATGCAATATCATTCTTTGGTGTGATGATGTGTGTGTTTATTTCCCAAGAACTCTATGACAGAGTCAATTTCCTAGTGATAGCCAACGCACTTCTGTGTGAAAGATCAATTGGTTGTAATCTTCGTCATTAGCAACACAAAGCTGATTGAATAATCTGTCATTTAGAGCGTTGTTTCGGATTTTATTGATTGCTTTGATGACATGATGCATTGGTTGAAACATTCGTTCACTTAAATTGCTAGCAACCAAATGTTATCGATGAATGACGCAATGAATAGCGAAAACATCTGGAATTTTGTTTTTTAAATACGCTATGAAGCCCTTTTGACATCCTTTCATAGCTGGAGCGCTATCTGAAGCAGCTGATGATAGTAGTCTTCAAGGGAATTCCTTCCTCATCACAAAACTTTTACAGTGCATTAAATATGGTTTCTCCTTTTGTGTCAGTCTCTAAATTTCTAGAAAATAATAGTTCTTGACATATTTTTTCATCTTTAATAAACCTCACGTAAGACAGCAATAACTCGTCATAAGTTCGAAAAGTGGACTCATCCAACTAAATAAAAAATTGACTGGTCTTCAGATGATTGCACAATGATTCTTCAATGTTTTCAGCCATTTCATCAATTCGTCTTTGCACAGAACTATTGCTCAAAGTAATTTTTAATAATAGCTTCATTTTTGCTTCCGACATCCAAGTTAAATACTTGTTAAAAGATTGCGCGCGAAACCTCTAATGAAAATAAAAGAAATGTGACAAGCTTAAATATAATTGAAATACACAATAAGACAGGAATAAGACAAACATGCACAAACTCGTTTATCCCCTTTGACGCTCAATCGTAATGAGCAAGTTAGGACCAGACTGAGTATCGATGAGCCAGCCGATAGCTACAGATTTGCACAAATCGAGTTATTAACAAAAAGTTGTTACAACTTGATTGCATTTGGGCTATCCAACAAAAGCTTAGTTATTTTTAGTTTTTATACAATCATACAGCAAGAAATATAAACTAAATAAGCAACATTGTGTAGATAGCAGTATGTAGGTTTTTATTTTAATGATTTTTAAAATATAAAGTACTTTAATGAAATTACTAATCAACCATCGCCCCCCTAAACCACGGCAACGCCCCCTATTTTTTTCTGGGCCCCTTAACGCCCCCCTCTAGAGCTCCAGCGCCCACAAGGGGGCGTTATCCCCCACTTTGAGAAGGACTGGCTAACTGCAATAACGGTGTGGTAGGCGAGGGGTTAACTATTCGACAACGGGCGGAAATCAAATGAAAATCAACATTTCGTTATTACTGTACAAACAAATAAACAAACTTTTACATACAGGCACATACATTGCTTCTGGCCCCACACTAGGCCTGTGTCGTGGAAACCAGAAACAGCGACGTCACACACATATGACACAGCGACGACCCGAATGGCCGAGTCGGCAGTGACCCTGCCTACAAACCCAAGGGTCCCGGGTTCGAGTCCCGGTGGGGGCAAATATTTGTTTGATGAGAACAGATGTTTGTACCCTAGTCATGGTTGTTTATCTATATAAGTAAGTATGTGTATAGTTGTCTAGACCCAAGATACAGGGAATCCTAGTTTGGGGCTAGGTCAATGTGTGTAAATAGTGTCCAAGGTTATTATTATTATATAAACATCCAAGAGCTGGGTTTTTTTTTCTTTACCCCCCGCCGGGGATCAAAACCGAGACCTCTCGCATGGTAGGCAGAGCCACAACCGCTGCGCCACAGAGGTCGTCGTGTAAATATTTACATATACTTAGCAATAGTAAATGAATGCCGTGGCGGGTAAAGTCGGCAAGTGGAGGCGAACTTCAATAATACGAGTCAGGCAATTGACATTTCCGCAGAGGCCATCGCCAGAGTATCTTGTTGTAGTAGAGATTCAGTGCATTCTCTACTACAAGATACTCTGGAGATTTTGAAATTGCCATTTGAACTATTTAAAAACCATGTAAAAGCGACATTGTCTAAAAAGGAATTTACAATGTTCAACGGGACTGGATGCGTTTAATCTAACTCAACACAGTGTAGGAAGCAGGAAGAATTACACATCGAAAAAGTAAACGAATCGAACTGTCGGAGTCTCTTTATGTACAATGACATAAGGTTCATGTTATCTGTAATTGAACACTTTTTCACTCTGGTAATTATTCCTGCTAGAGGCACAGAACTCGCTGTTAATAATTTTGTAATTATTTATTCCTGATTATTATTTATAACAATATTGTAATATTTATCCTAGTTAAAACACAATTTTAAAAAGGGATCTAAAAATCAATCTGTGGTAGTTTCTTGCATACACCATCACAAAGCCGTATCATAGTTTTAGCTTTGCCTAAAAAAACATACGACAAAAATACCTACAATTTGCGGGAAAATAACCAAAAAAGTTAAAAAGAGAGTGTTGAGAACAACAATTTTATCGAATAAATTATAATGAGAAATCCAGGGAAAGCTAATCAAAAGCTTACGAGAATTTTATGTCCTGGAGAATTGAAAAAGGCTTTTTAGGGTTCCGTACCCAACGGGTAAGAACGGAACCCTATTACTAAGACTTCGCTGTCCGTCCGTCTGTCACCAGGCTGTATCTCAAGAACCTAGCTAGCTAGAGAGTTGAAATTTTCACAGATTATGTATTTCTGTTGCCGCTATAACAACAAATACTAAAAACAGGATAAAAGAAATATTTAACTCCCATACAACAATTCTTTCAATACCATATACAAACTTATGGATGCACCTGGTTACGTACATGGAGTGTGAAAGTAACCGCACCAATAACTTTGTAAACAATATTTTGCTGTGTAAAATCCAAACTATTCACTCCACACCATCGCTTCCATTGAACGGTGGTACGGAACCCTTCGTGCGCGATTTAGACTCGCACTTGACCGGTTTTTTTGAATTTTCATTTATTTCCTTACATTTTATTGAAAAAAAAACCAAAACGCCTCGGCGGAAATGTCAATTGCCTGACTCGTATTATTGAAGTTCGCCTCCACTTGCCGACTTTACCCGCCACGGCATTCATTTACTATTGCTAAGTATATGTAAATATTTACACGACGACCTCTGTGGCGCAGCGGTTGTGGCTCTGCCTACCATGCGAGAGGTCTCGGTTTTGATCCCCGGCGGGGGGTAAAGAAAAAAAAACCCAGCTCTTGGATGTTTATATAATAATAATAATACCCTTGGACACTATTTACACACATTGACCTAGCCCCAAACTAGGATTCCCTGTATCTTGGGTCTAGACAACTATACACATACTTACTTATATAGATAAACAACCATGACTAGGGTACAAACATATGTTCTCATCAAACAAATATTTGCCCCCACCGGGACTCGAACCCGGGACCCTTGGGTTTGTAGGCAGGGTCACTGCCGACTCGGCCATTCGGGTCGTCGCTGTGTCATATGTGTGTGACGTCGCTGTTTCTGGTTTCCACGACACAGGCCTAGTATGGGGCCAGAAGCAATGTATGTGCCTGTATGTAAAAGTTTGTTTATTTGTTTGTACAGTAATAACGAAATGTTGATTTTCATTTGATTTCCGCCCGTTGTCTAATAGTTAACCCCTCGCCTACCACACCGTTATTGCAGTTAGCCAGTCCTTCTCAAAGTGGGCGATAACGCCCCCTTGTGGGCGCTGGAGCTCTAGAGGGGGGCGTTAAGGGGCCCAGAAAAAAATAGGGGGCGTTGCCGTGGTTTAGGGGGGCGATGGTTGATTAGTAATTTCATTAAAGTACTTTATATTTTAAAAATCATTAAAATAAAAACCTACATACTGCTATCTACACAATGTTGCTTATTTAGTTTATATTTCTTGCTGTATGATTGTATAAAAACTAAAAATAACTAAGCTTTTGTTGGATAGCCCAAATGCAATCAAGTTGTAACAACTTTTTGTTAATAACTCGATTTGTGCAAATCTGTAGCTATCGGCTGGCTCATCGATACTCAGTCTGGTCCTAACTTGCTCATTACGATTGAGCGTCAAAGGGGATAAACGAGTTTGTGCATGTTTGTCTTATTCCTGTCTTATTGTGTATTTCAATTATATTTAAGCTTGTCACATTTCTTTTATTTTCATTAGAGGTTTCGCGCGCAATCTTTTAACAAGTATTTAACTTGGATGTCGGAAGCAAAAATGAAGCTATTATTAAAAATTACTTTGAGCAATAGTTCTGTGCAAAGACGAATTGATGAAATGGCTGAAAACATTGAAGAATCGTGCAATCATCTGAAGACCAGTCAATTTTTTATTTAGTTGGATGAGTCCACTTTTCGAACTTATGACGAGTTATTGCTGTCTTACGTGAGGTTTATTAAAGATGAAAAAATATGTCAAGAACTATTATTTTCTAGAAATTTAGAGACTGACACAAAAGGAGAAACCATATTTAATGCACTGTAAAAGTTTTGTTATGAGGAAGGAATTCCCTTGAAGAATACTATCATCAGCTGCTTCAGATAGCGCTCCAGCTATGAAAGGATGTCAAAAGGGCTTCATAGCGTATTTAAAAAACAAAATTCCAGATGTTTTCGCTATTCATTGCGTCATTCATCGATAACATTTGGTTGCTAGCAATTTAAGTGAACGAATGTTTCAACCAATGCATCATGTCATCAAAGCAATCAATAAAATCCGAAACAACGCTCTAAATGACAGATTATTCAATCAGCTTTGTGTTGCTAATGACGAAGATTACAACCAATTGATCTTTCACACAGAAGTGCGTTGGCTATCACAAGGAAATTGACTCTGTCATAGAGTTCTTGGGAAATAAACACACACATCATCACACCAAAGAATGATATTGCATACTTGGCAGACCTTTATAAATTGTTTAATGATATGAATCCTCAGCTTAAAGGAGATGACTGGATTGTGGTCGATTGTTCAACGATTTTTGATTCCATTCCCATCATCATATTTGTGGGAACGTGGATTTAGCGCTGTGGCAACGTTGCTTACTAAACAGAGAAATCGTTTGCATATTACCGAACGCGACTGCATTTGAGTAAAATCGAACCTGATATCAACAATCATCCCTCTCATTAGATTAGTTTTAAAATTAAAGTTGATTTATATATTTTGGTTCTTTTAATTTTAATAAAACATATTTTTAATGTTATAAAGTTGCGTATTAATTGCTCTCATTGGTAAAAATGTCTCGATTAGAATGTCAGTTTAAACTCCATACCAGCCTGATATAGCATACTACAATTAAATTAATTAAAGTATATGTGTAATTTAATGTCATTATGGTTTTTAAGCTTTAGGATTGTAAAGGGAGCGCTGAAAAATAATTGATTTTCAAAGTGGATGGTAGACGAAATAAGTTTGAGAATCCCTGAGTTAGACTCTTGTTGAGACAAACATGTAAGACATCCTACATTTTACCTATACATTAATGTTTGTTTCACTTCAGTGTAAGGTAATTCTACCCACAAAATAAGTGAAGTTTTACGATAAGAAATACAGTGAAAAGGTCAAAAATAGTTAATGTGTATGACTAAAAAAATATTTACGAACTTACGAATTTAGATGATATCATCTCGTCGTCAGAAATGTGAAGGGAAATACACCAGACTTTGAGTTGTGTATATGTCGTACGTTGTCTTCATTCTTTCTTTCCGTAATTTTATACAGTTTTAGAAAGCGTAACTTTGTAACCTGTTTCATATACTGTTTAGTGGTTTGTGCCTGGGAGCTAGAATATAAGATATAGACTGAATGCTTGTTTACTTTTTCTGTTGATATAATGCACATTGATGGGTGCATAGATGTACCTATATTTAGCTATCATTCAAAAGCATTCTTGTAATTGCATTCTCAAATCCACTTCACATGGAAGTGATGTGAACTGCCGATCATTGTGAACCAGCATCACACGCTTTGTAGAAAATCCCTCGGGAGTGAAGTTTTGGCACCAAAACGGCTCTGCAACGTTATGCAACAATGCAGGTTCGCCCACGCTAAAACACTCCCAGTATTTGGGATATTGTGCATTCTGTGGAAACTTCAGACATATAGGAATGTTGTTAGGTATACTTTATGCCTACGTGCCTACAACAATCATATAGGTAGCTCGTGATTGTCGTTTATCTGATATGTAATATAATAATAAAAACTGCTAGTTGGAAAACTTCCATGTTATTTTTGCCAAAGTCCGATATCAATGTATTGTAATAAACCATGTATGGAATGTACTGATAGTGCAAGATGAACCCAGATTCATAGTTTCTGCTGGAATTCTATTCCCTACCTGGTGCTCCCGTACGTATCACCCGTTCAGTCTTCAAACAATCGCTCGAGCGGGTGGTGGGTGGCGCTGGCTGGATGCAATTTCATTATGTCATACTTCCCCATTATTACGCGGAGGCTCATGCTGAACTGTGTCATGTCATGTGTCTATAATGGAGTAACTAAAACGATTTTAATTGATTGTCCTATTGTATTAAGCGCAGACGTCGTGAGTCAGTCGTGACCGCACTGTGTCCGTCTAAACAAAATATCATAATGTAGAGCCCTTCCTTTCACATTCTGTTCATACTGTTGTCTGCTTTTATACTGTACTTAGTTATCTGTAAAAGTATTACTTTTGAGTTCATCTTTATTAACTTGAACAGAACCACTGTTACTGCTTAAATTCTGACTTAGACCTGAAAACTTCTTACCGATCCGGCAGATCTCGGATTGTTTATGAATTGTATTGCATGTACCATCACGTTCTAGTGCAAAACGGTGACGCTCTGTAAGCACTTTGTCAAGATTCCTGTTTAGATTATTAGCTATACAGTTTGTTTTTATGGTCTTCTAATACCGTGTTAGCTCGTCAGCCGTTCGGTGTTTAGTCGGAAATACTTTGCGCTCATTGCAGACTCTACATCTTTGCAAGATTCCTATCGTGCTTAGCACAAGAGTTAGAATAGCTTGAATAAACCGAAGAAGCTTAGGTCATAAGGTGGACAGTTATCTATCTCTACGTCACTCGGGCGTGGGAAAGCTTTCTCAGCCGACAGATTCTATGTTCCTTTATTCCCATTGTTTGCTTTTTTGACTTGCACCAGCGGAAAGTAGCTCAATTCCAGCGACATCCCAATAGTTACTAGGGGTTTAATATTTAAATTTATTAAATGAATATATATGTAAGTTGAGAACACGTAAGTACAAAATAAATAAAATCTGAATAAATAATGTATCGAAATAGTTAAGTAGAAAAGTTCTAAATCCATAAACTTCAAAAACATTCAAAGGTTTCATAATATATAATTGTCAAAATATATAATGGTTGAAATTCATAATGGTTAAAAACTCATAAACTTTATTTATTTTTTAAAGGGAAAATAAATCTACTGAAATACACACGAAATTGAAGGGGGAAGTGGTTTAGGAATAAAGCGCTTTAATAATGGGTCAACCTCGGAGTGTGTTTTTCTTAAATATCTCCCTTTCTATGGTTTTAGTGATGATGGCATCTCCATAACAATTGAAAGGTATAACATTCTAAATATTGTCTTAAAAGTCACAGTAAATCACGTGTCGGCGTCCCAAGTTATTCAGCTCAAAGGAACCAAAAAACAGCTTTTGGCAAATATCTCGCTTCCTATGGTTTCGATAGCGTAGATATGGGGTTTGAAAATGTAAAAAACCGCTACCTACAGCCCAAATGGCTTGACGGATTTTTACAAATGACATGTACTACTTCAATACTCCTGTACGTAACCAGGTATTACGTATTGATTTTATTTGTAATTAATGTGTTTTATAATTGTAATGTGCTAGGTACTCTGCTGTTGATGTCCCAAATAAACTATTTTGGTACCGTAACCAGGTATATTCATAAGTTTGTATGTGTAATTGAAAGAAAATGCAGTCGGGTTTATTTATTTATTTATTTATTTATTTGCATAAGCGCACACCCACACACAAAACATTGCAGATACTTAACAAAAAATAACATTGGTACCACTTAACAAAAATAACATCGCAGAAAACAAAAATACATACTTATAAACATTCAGAAACAACTAGAAACTATAGTTACCTAAAGTAATTACACCTTGAGACAGGTAGGACATAGGTACTAAAGTACCTATATCGCATTAGAACTGAGGGTGGTGTGGCATCTGCAAAAAGGTTCTGACTCAGCATGTGCCTAAGAAGTAGACTCCTCAGGCGCTGATCTTCCGTCAGTACCGGAACAAGGGAGACGGCGTGCTCAACTGAAAGCATTAACAGAAGGTACCTGACTTATTTGTTTGTGTATACTTTTAGTTTAAAAGGTATAAGTTTATACTATACAAATTGATAATATTAGTAGGATTAGTTAGTATTGGTTAATTGAATACTATATAGAATACTGTTATGTAGATAATAAAGAATATAGAATATAATAATAATAATAATAGAGTATAGCTGAATTTATTTTATAATTAGTTGATTACAATTTATTTATGTATTAATAATGCAGGCGGGACTAGGGGAGCATCTTTTGTGAGCCCAAAAGAGTTTTTTTTAATGAATTCTTAAAGGCTACTTTACTTTCAAGCTGTCTAAGTGGCGGAGGTAGGTCGTTCCAGCACTTAGTAGCCTGGAACCGGAAGCTACCACGAAACGCAGAAGTCCGGTGCCGCGGAGTACTAAGCGGCTTTGTGCATAGTCTGATACAGTTGCGATCTCCCTTTAATGTCCAGCGCCAAACAAGTTTCTTATATAAATACAATAGGGTTATATGTTGTCACTTCCTAGATGGCGTTAGTTCTAGTCTGCCTCGCGCTATCGTTTGGTTTTCATCTCAGTATATATTTCCAACGTAAAATGTATCAGTAACATTGATCGGAAGTTTAACAATAGATTGAATAGAGTGCGTTGCTCACAGATTGGAATATTGATATTATTTGGGTATTTTTGGATTTGTTTTGAAAGTTTGTGGTGTGGGTTCATTAGTACTCCATGTATGTAGGTAACCCAGTGCATTCATAAGTTTGTATGTCAGATGTTCAGCTTTCCACCAACAGGCTCGCGAGGTCTACAGCTCACAGACCCACTAGTATTATTTACTTGTATTTCTGCACAAAGGTCTGTCACTGCTATTTATAAATTTATCCTTTTCACATTGGGTTTGCTGGAAGAAATATCTTGTTAGAGATAAGCTTGTTTTTGTAAATGTCTTTTCTATAAGCTTGTAATGTGAATTTTCATGTGCAATAAAAATATACATGTCGCATGCTCGCAAGTAATGTCTGCGTTATACTTGCGAGATTTTTTTCGAAATCTGCGGAAGCACTGACCGCATGGCATTTAACCTGCGCGGTGGACGATTAAAAACCCGTTACCGACTAACAGCTCAATATGATTCAAAAGTGCGGTCGGTCTTAATACTAATTTTGGTTTTATAAATCTCGGTCACAGCCGACGAGAGGCTTAGGCATCCAAATTAATCGTGTTTTCTTTCAGTCAGTTTGTAAACAATTCCTACAATTGCTTAAATCTAACAACCACGCACGTCGCATATGTGCGTCATACTGTGTTGCGAAAAGGGCGTCACGTGTGTTTATTGGTAGAATTAGAGCACGGCGGGGGTCAACCACATGGTGCCGGTAATCGTGCTGGTACACCAGCCACCAACCAATAATACTTATCATCACCTACCTCCTGTGCTCCCCACCGGCCCGAAGCGCAGGCGCGGGACAGATATAGCTCGACGCAGTATTAGGCTTATTTTAGCAACATCGCCACTTCTGGATAATTCTTAACTGATGGATATTTCATTTAGATGCGGGGTGGCCAACATGTAAAAACGTTGTAAATGATAGTTTCGTAGGACTTTTTGAATTTATGATTTTTTATAACGCTATGCCAATTTTATTCTACTCCAGCTCCACTCCACGTATCCAGTATCAATATTATTGATCCGCGCCCACCTATCCAGAGACACTCAACATCACCGCCCACGCCAAAATATTTATTATCAGATTATGCAAGCCTTTCGGTTCAGAGCTAAACCCGAGTGACGTCATTACATTATTATCCCTTCGTTGGATGATTGAGCCCATTTGAGATATGAACAGATTTATCCCCTCCATGTTGCTACAATCTAACGCGATTTGCTGACGTACGTATTAGAGACTTTGCTTACAATATATAATAAATATGCTACTACCATCTCTAGCTGTGGACCTCGCGATTAACTCGGGAAATTGCGTTGTTTCTTCATTATTTTCCACCCCTCACACCCCCGCCACACACCCACCCACATATTGAACTTTATCGGATAGTACAAGTATCGCCTTGGCCTATAAAATTTATTGTAACTGTCTGTTTATCTATGTTTTCTGTGCAATAAAGAATATGAATATGAATAAGTGGAATTATTATAAAATCAAATAAGCCGACTGCATTTTCTTATTCTTATTTAATACTACATACAAATTAATGCGCCTGGTATACAGGGAGCATGAAAGTAACCGCACGAATAACATTTTAACCTCATATTTCCACCGCCAAAAATTTCCAAAAACTGAATCGACAAAAAAAAAACATATACAGATGGAATCGGACAGACAAACGAAAGCATTTTTGCCCAAGTTACGCACTCGCTGTGTCAAAAATATTTGCATAATTTTATCGAAGTGAAACATTACGTTCGAAATACTTCTTAGGGTTATCGCAAACGTAATGGTTATTGTTACCGCTTGTATAGGTATGTATAGTACCTGCAAATCATTTTTTTTAATATCAACTCGTGTCGTATTCGTATGGCATTAACATCTGACTTAACAACCTTTGGGTAAGCGCCATTATTATTTTCTAGTTCGTGAAATTACTAATTAAATTGGGGGTTATTAAGGCGCTTATCCCCTTTTGCGTTTCCTTTTTTATCTATCGTCTATAATTTATCTTTGCACCCAACTACCTCACTTGGCACCTGTCGATAGGGGCTAGATCCCCTGCTTTACATAGATGCTAGAATGCAGTTATCCGTTCAACGTTTGTGTCCATCAACAACAGGCATGTCCTATTTGGAAGTCAATCTATTCTAGGCCAGACAGTTCCGTCAAGCACAATATCTACAAACGCCAACATCTCATAAAATACGGGAGAATATTATGAGTTCAATCTCTAACCTCTCCTTCCTTAGATACATCAAGGCTTTATTCCTCCCTTGATTATTATCAAGGGGGAATAAACCCTTTCCTTACGTATATTTTGCCAATATATGCCAACGTTCTATGGCGTATATCATGATTCCCAGTCTTGGATTTTCACTTATGCGCCAAATTTAATTTGGAATATTCTAGTTAAATAATAAAACTTAAACACAGTACGATATTATTATAATCTTCTGAGGACCAGTTGAATTTGTTCGCTGTGATTATCCGGGAAATCGGGGAAGGGCGTTGGGATCCAAGTATTTCCTGCGGACATAATCAACGATTCGCCCGATATTTATATTTATTAATGCAGACATATCTTTCACAGGTGGAGAGTATCGCTGTGGGGTATGGGATCGCGGTGAGGTAGACCAGCAAGCCACGATGACCGAGGGCGAGAGGCAGCAGACAGCCGGCGGCACCAACGCCGCTCCACAACACAGGAAGGGGCACAGGTAATTGCACATTCTATTATTAATTTCTGTACTTCTCCTTTTGCGTGTCGATGGTTCAAGTACGTATGTAGCTACTTGGATAGCGTAATTCTTCTTGTATATACGTTTGTGACGTTGCTGTTCCAGGTTCCCACGACACAAGGTGTCCTAGTGTGGAGCCAGAAGCAATATATGTGGCTGTATGTAAATGATTGGCACTTCAGCAAACTTCTCATTTTGAACGCATGTTTCTCTGAACATGGCTTTGTTAATGTTAATTTATTCGGTTATCCAGCACTAAATATTTATAGTGTACTGTTTTGTTAAAATAGGCCAGAGAAGAAGGTTAGTCAATCCAATATTGCCAAATGTAAACGGATTTCATACTTGATCTGTCTCAAGACTTGATCGTCTTTGCCGGTCTGGTTTAGTCTGTCTGGAGTAGAGTGAGTCGTTGCCTTGTGACCTCCACGGTTTATACTTTACCACATGGCCGGTTTGATACAAAATTATCTAAATAAGTTTCGGCCTTATTATAAGAACGTAGCGTCTAGAATATAGCCTGCTATGGATCGCACTGCTGATAACCTAAAGAATGATATTGAATCAATTACGTCGACGATAATTAGGTCGTGGTCAAGTAAAACGTGTAAATTAAAATCTATAGAATTCAAAACGTGTCGTAAGATAATGGTCGTCATATGTTTTGATACGTCATCCTTTCGTACAGATGTATTTCTATTCGAAGAATTGTATGATAGATTGCATTGTAAGCAGTTTTCACAAAACGGTCTATGGTCCTATAAAGGACTAGTTCTTGTGGCCTGGCCGCATAAAGCCAATACCTGTGTAATACTCACTCAAGGTTCATAGGTCCTAAACAGTACACTCTTTAGCTTGCACTCATGCGCATACCGCGACTGAACATGATCTGTGCAAGCCTCCACGCCTAATGTTGTTATTAGGTCACCGTCTGTCCGAATACTCAAGTAAGGTTGTGTTAGGTCACAACTTTATAATAAAAGCCCTGTTATTTCCTAGAACCGATTTGGTTGCTATAGTAAATATCTAAACACGTAGAGTTAACGAGTACAGATGAAATTATAGGCTGAACACCTTCCGGAGGTTGTGTTGATAAGGTATGTTAAATTCACGAAAGTGCAAAAAAAATAGGAAATTAATTGTGCGGGCTTCAGCGGTGGGCCATACACAGGGCTGGCTTTACGTGACCTGGGCATAGCCCCATCTAGAGTCCCACTTAAGATTACATTTTGATTGGAGTATAATTTGAGAAGTCCTTCATTTGTGATGCTGAGTATACTTTACTTTGTACTCATACATTCTATTTGCTACTTATGATATCGATTTCGCTAAAAATATAGCAGACACATTAAATTACTTATTTAGAGAAAAAACTGCTGGCTTTAAGGATAACTTTCATGCGTTTGTTGACCTCTGTTGCGCAGCGGTTGTGGCTCTGCCTACCATGCGAGAGGTCCCGGGTAAAAACCCCAAGTCTTGGATGTATATATATGTGTGTGACGTCACTGTTTGTGGTTCTCACGACACAGGGTGTCCTAATGTGGGGCCAGAAGCAATGTATGTCCCTGTATGTAAATGTTTGTTTTTATGTTTTATGTTTATGATTGCTCTGTATGTTCTAAATCTAGGAATTCCGTAAGAACATGCGAATTTCAACTTACATGAGAAATCTGAAGGAAGATATGAATAATATGTGTAGAAATAGGTTCGACCTATAGAGGATTAATATTTTTAGATATAGTTACAAGAACTAGTAAATGAAAATTCGGAAGCTTAATTGAACGCTAAACGTTTTTTACGTACTTGCTTATGTACTTGCCTATGTACCTGCTTATATTATACCTTATGTACTTGGTTATGTACATGCTTATGTTATAGCTTATGTATTTTCTTATGCACCTTCTTATGTACTTATAAACTATACACTATAATCAAATGTATAAGCAAGTAAATAAAAAGTGTATTAGCAAGTACGTAAGGAAGTATATAGGTATGTATATAAGCAAGTAAATAATAATCAAGTAAATCAGCAAGTATATATACGCAAGTATGAGCAAGTTTATAAGCAACTATATAAAGAAGTAATTCAAGGAAAGGCAGGCAAATATTATCTTCTATTATAGAGCCGTTCGACAAGAAATAAAGTTGAAAGTAAACAAACAATATCGACCAGATGCTGCGACATCGGCCAAACATCCTGCTTGCTACTGAAGACAACATGAAAATATCGACAGATGCCTGTTTCAAGCATGAAGCCGCCGAAGCGATAGAAACTGCTTGTGGTGATATTCTTCAACTTGAACAGAAGTTGATAAGATGGTCTAAGATACGGTGCTGGTGAAAATCTCTCATCACCCGTTATACGATCATGGCAGAAATAAGATAAAATGTTAGCTTATTATAAATATTGATTTATCGCACCTGGGTTGCCTATGTAAATCTGGTGCCGATGTTTTTTGATGAATCGATGAAATACTGGTAAAAGTCAAATCTAATTTTCTGACTATGATGAAAACATCGTCTGGAAAAATGAAAGTCATATTGCAACGAATCTAATGAGCCCAAGCTTAATGGGTTCACTAGTAATTGTCTCCGGGTTCCGTCTCCCCCTTCGAGCTCTATAGTCAGATCAGGTTAATGGTACGATTACCTTTACTTTCCCGCCCCACACTTCTCTGATTTCAAGCGATCAAGATATCCTGGAAACTTGAAATTTGGCACAGAGATGTGTATCATAAAGAGTATATTAAGGAAAAAATCTGAAAACATCTAATTGGTTTACGATTTAAAAAAAAACCGAGAAGTATCGAGCGGTAAAGTTAAATAATCATACTGTACCATATTGATATTATTATGATCTAATATTACGCTCTGTCCGTCTGGTTTACAATTTGTCGATAGTTTACAAAATAACGCGTTAGTTTATAAACTAACGGTTTTGACAATCTTACGGTGACATATACATACCAAGTTTCGTTATGAAAGAAAATATATAAGAGTGAAATAAAATAAATTTAATATTATTATCAGCACCGTCACCAGATTTAGACAGACACCCAGGTGCGATATATGAATACATAGTTATATTAGCTAACATATAATCTTACTCCTGATCGAGTAACGGATGAGGCTTGCTTTTCACCGGTACCGTGTCTTGGGGCTAAGACAAAAAAATAAGAATTACAATCAACGGAACCAAGGAACCTTTTGTGTTTTGTGGAAATAATAGCGGAATAGAAAGAGGCCCGACACCTTGGACCTGAATGTAGTTTTACTCAAGTTCAGTAGTATTTCGCTTATTTATCTTTATCTTTAATCTGTAGTGTCATTCTGCTAATTACATTAATTCTCTTCATAGGTAGTTAGTTGGTTCCTCATAGGTTGTTGGCTCGCCTACGAAGCAGTGGGCCTTAGGAGCATTACCGACAAACATGATATTAAGTTAGTTGGCTTCGCTTCAAAATCTTTCTTTAATAAAGGAATACAGGTAGGTATTTACTAGCTATTGTGCAGTTCAGTGAGTGAGTTATGACGTCATAAATTTTTAGCATGTTTTTTTTTTTTTAAACCTATCGTGTGGGTATCAAATTAAAGAGCTTCATGAGCCGGTTCTAACCACGACCTTTCGGCCGCCTGTTTTCTAAAAATCCAAGAAATATTTTCAAAACATACCAAGTTTGGACTTCTCGAAGTAGGAGACGGATTAGTAAAGAGGATCTTTACAGACCATGAGAGTGAGTGAAATAGACTATAACAATTTTCGATAAAAGTCAATAGATAGTATTTTAAATCGCAAAATGTAGTTCACAAAGTTATTGGTGCGGCTACTTTACTACTTGATTTTGATTGAATCTAAAATACTTACCTATAAATTGGTTCTCAGTCCCCCCTGTTAGCGAGGTCTACTGCCCACAGGGCCACTAGTTTATATATGAACCATATAAAAGAACCAAAACTAATAAACAGCAAACTAGTTATTGTGAATGGTGTTGATGAATGTCGAGTTTATGCGTACTAGCTTGAATCACCAAGAAATAGGATCCGATTGAGTACAACGTACCGTTTTGCGCCGACCCGCTACCATGCCATACAATACAGGTAAACACAGCGAACATTAACTTATATAGAACACAGAATATGATACGCACATTGTGGTTTTGCAGTAAACCTAGTTCAGTGACAGTCTGTGTCAGCAACTTATATTTGTACAATAAAAGAGAGGGGGGGGGGGGGGGGAAGAAATAAACCTTAAAGGAACCTTTCAGGAACACCGGGCGGACCCTGTTAGTTTTCCCAGTAAACACACATGTTTATTTGTGCTTGTTAAGACTTCCACTTTTATTATATCAGACGTATGTTTCATTTATGAATGAATCATACAGGTCACTGCGTGGCTGTGGCGTAATATTTGTCCATAAATTGAGGCAAACCAACGCTATTTCTTAGCCGCTCCCTTTTACTACACGCGAACTACATATTTTATTGGCAGATCAATACAAAATTAACTATAGAAACACAAACAGGTGTTTCCAGCTATTCCATAATAAAGTATCGTGCAAATTTTTACAGCGTCCTTTAAGATTACTGCTCCATCCATTGATTGTTACCATGTAGGTGCCAGATATGATATCTGTTGATAAAACATAACCTTTTGGGACAAAATCAAACATCAGATAATTTATCAATATCGCGTCGGTATCTAAAAGGTAAGTACTTAGTCATCTCTGGACCAGTACCTGACTGATAAGGATGATGAGTGATATGATATGTTGTTATGTACATTGTTGGCTTGCGACATGGCCCTACCTGCATGGCCCATATTCAGATCTAATCTGATATGGTACTTTAAACAAAGGTTTTGTTAGTCATCCGAATTTAGTATGACATCAACAGTCTTAGATACAACGTCCTCCGAAAAGGCGTGTTTTAGTGGAATATAATAATACGAGTAAAATGTCTGTTGCGGTGAATGAGATAGATCAAGATCAATTGAAATGTTTATTGGCAAGGTAATATTAAATTAATACCTCCGTCGCTGAACTTGGAATTTTCTCGAAATTATATGTACATATATCATTCTGTATGTATCACATATAACTGTATGTGCCTTTTTGTAAATGTTATGTTATGTTATACCAGGCTTCGAATATTAAATCGTTAATCGGTCTTTTTTAATTAACTCCCGACGACCAAAAGAGGGGATTCATTAGATTGAAGCGTATGTCGGTGTGTAAGCGTATGTGTCTGTCCGTGGCACCCTAGCGGGTGGACGGATTTTAATGCGATTTTCTGCAAATGGTTCCATGCGATGGTTCATGTTTTGTTATTTCGGTTCATTTGTTCGAAAGTTATCAGCTTAGCAAGAAATAGCGTTGACACGCGTGGGCGGATTTGAATGCATTTTTTGTAGATCGAAGAAGACATTACTGCGATGGTTCTTGGATATATTTTTTTAAATCGGTTCAGCGGTTCAAAAGTTATCAGCCTTGCTAGGAAAAAAGTGGACCAAATTTTAGCCGTAAGGTATCATTGATATGTCGGGGGTGTTTTACATTTGATTGGATGAATGAATGAATGTGCCTCTCCAGCCAGGGTTTTGAACCTGCAGCCTTATGGCGTAAGTCGTCTGAGCTATGAACTTCATATAAGACTTTACGTTTGACACCTTGCACCAGCTTCATCTGTCAAATTGGTATCACGCAAGTAGCATCATAATGGAGGCCAAACCCAAGCTCATTGAATGAAGCCTAGAAGCCTTCTGTGATACCCTGCAATCGATGAAATTGTATGAGCATGAGATGAACCATAGACGCACGCTATGAACTTCAGAGAGTTACGCCATAAGGCTGCTGTTCCGGTTTTTCGGCCGGCATACCAGAGGGTACAAGTTTTGAAAGTAGGGGTGTGACCTGCTCGTCAGGAAGGAAAGGAGGGTGATTTCAATCGGCCTACTCTTCAGCCTAAAGTCAATATAGGATATGTGGAATGGGGAGGATGTGGGATTTGGAGAGCAGCAGTTGTTTTCTTCGAGTTCTTGCTATCCTTCTAATTTCAACATCATTGTTTCCATTTGCTGACTGATGTTCTGCTAGGTTTTCCAGAGAGCTGTCAGTTTCGCTATCTTTTTCCAAGATGATGTTTCTTCATAGCTTGAGGCATATTTGTCATCACCTCCGAGAAGCACACTGAGCACACTTCCAATAGCTGCTTGAAAAATTATTTCTCTTTTTTCCAAATATTGGTTGCCTTCGACTTTTGTCTTCTCTGTGTATTCAATATCTGTCAGTCTCTAGTTGCTGTGCTAAAATTATATACCTGATATTTTTTTTGGGCCTGTTCTGGAATAACTGTTGCATTGGCGACTACCTACTATTTTTACTTGTTTATTGTTTGTGGACTTTTGAGATTTAACATGGGAAAAACCACGCGATATTTTTAAAACATAGTCATTTTTATATCCTTGAACAAGCCTGTCCTAACATCCATACATGTACTCACCGGGAGGTTAAACTGCGTGTCACAAACTGGCTAGCAACTATGGATTATGACTACACAGAATCTTTATTGCTTAACAATGTGTAAATTTAAAGTAATTTTTATTTTTATAATTTATTTTTGTGCAAAAGTATCTGTTAAGACACAGTTATTATAAATATTGTCTGAATCCCACGATACAGGTTCGCCTAGTGTGGGATTCGCTGTATTGTCAAATGTTTTTATTGTATTGGAAATAAATAAATATTTTACCTTTACTTACTTTTATCTTTACCTCTCAACGACCCATGGCATCTATAGATGCCATTTTTCCGTTACGGGTTTTGAATTTAATACCATGGCATGAGGTTCAAAATCGCGATGCCGCAAAAATTGCGTGGTCGTTGTGTCATATATGGTGTATAAATACGAGGCGTTATTGCGTGGTCTTTGTGTCATATATGGTGTATAAATACGAGTCGTTATTGCGTGGTCTTTGTGTCATATATGGTGTATAAATACGAGTCGTTATTGCGTGGTCTTTGTGTCATATATGGTGTATAAATACGAGTCGTTATTGCGTGGTCTTTGTGTCATATATGGTGTATAAATACGAGTCGTTATTGCGTAGTCTTTGTGTCATATATGGTGTATAAATACGAGTCGTTATTGCGTGGTCTTTGTGTCATATATGGTGTATAAATACGAGTCGTTATTGCGTGGTCTTTGTGTCATATATGGTGTATAAATACGAGTCGTTATTGCGTGGTCTTTGTGTCATATATGGTGTATAAATACGAGTCGTTATTGCGTGGTCTTTGTGTCATATATGGTGTATAAATACGAGTCGTTATTTTTTTCCATTTCCACATTCCGCATTCCACGCCTCAGCTTCGTAGTACTTGACCGCTGGGTCTGCTGTGTCTATTGTCTCGTAGAATGTTAGTATATTTTATTCCGTTAGTTTCTTATCTTTCTTGTTAGTGCGGCGACAAATAAATCTTTTCTTTCCTTATTGTGAGCACACCGACAAGGCAATTTTGTTACAATTGAGTCAACAGATCGAGGAAATAATACCCATTAGCTTCTTTGTGTGTAAACATACTATTCATTTGTCGGTAAATCTGTTCTCATGGTTTTGTATGGCTTTCCATTACTTTGTGTATGAGTATCTTATAATTATGTCGCTTTCGTCTGATCTCACTGCAAGTATTATGCTGTTTCTTGTATGATACTACTCAGGTGTTAAGCCCCGATGAAAAAAGAAGGGGTGCTAGAAGTGTGGAGCGTATTCTGTGTGTGTGTGTGTGTGTCTGTGTAACTCTAGCGAAATCGAGAAAAAATCTATTTAATCAGTTGAGAAATGTGGCCTGTACAGGATAACATCCGGACATACGAAAGCATTTTTGTCCAATCCTGAAACGGAGACGCTTCGCTCGCTCAGTCAATAAGACTTAAACTGGTAGATGGATTTTAATGCGGTTTCTTCTTAAGGATAGTATTCTTCACTGCGATGGTTCTAAGACATTTTTTTAATATCAACATCGGTCCTGTGGTTTGAAAGTTATCAGCTTTACAAGGAAACAAGTTAGTCAAATTGTAGACTTAAGGTTTCATTACTATTTTAAGGGGTGTATTTTTTTAAGTATATATTGTTATTTACGATGATAAATAAATAATGGCTCAGACTACAAAGTTGATACATTTAAATCAAAACAGCAGAATGAATTACACGTTTGGTAGTTACATTACATAAGTAATGGCTGTTGAGAACAAGGCGAGCTACGATCAATACAAAAGTTCCAGAATAGGATACAAAGCACCAGAATAGAACATATCAGTTCCTGGAATATTGTACGCTTATCTGAATCTGCCCAAGATTGAGAGTACCGATTAATCATAGGCCTATTTAGTAGGAAGTATTTAAACTCGTGCCATTTGGTAAAAAATGTACCGATCAACACCCGTGCTCGGTGTTATTCAGAGCTCTACCATTTTTTATTCGAATCTAATAATTGGTCCTTGAAGTTTTACTTACATTTTACATATCTGTGCTATATTTACCAATTCCTCCTAACACAATCCCTGCCATTCATATTTTTTATGTATCGCGATTTTTAACCTAATGCTGTGATATTGAAGTTCACATCCTATGAAAAGCAATAGTTCCTTTTTAGGTTATCTGCCAGCCAGCAGGTTAACCATAATCCTGACTGGCGTCGCGCTCTTTCGCTCCCCAACCAACACCCCTAGGCACCAGTCCCTATACTAATGAAACCCATCACCACCCCAGGAGGCAAGAATCAATGTATGCGATGACGGGCCTCTACGCGGAGACGGCCGGCGAAGGCGCTGACGACGCCGCAGGGCCGAGCTGCCCTCCGCCCCCTTCGCACCCGCCCCGCGAGGCCGTCAAGTGCCACAGCAGAAACCCCTCAGCCGGCATATGCGACAGGTAACAAATAACACTTACATTACAGCCCATGGAAAAAATTAACCGTCTGTCTCTGGGTAGTTGCAGTTTTGTATTTGACTCAAGTGGCGCGATTTTTGGGCGATGACAAACGCAGTATTGCGTCTGTTTTGTACGTCACGTATGTCCCAATCTAAAGTGCTGTTACTGTCGTAACGCTGTGTAGTGGTTCAAGTGTTATGCCGATACAATTCATGCGCATATTTACGTTAACATCAGCAGGCAACTTTGCAAAGTTGTTTGTAATTTCGTTGTTTTGGCTAGTTAGAGCTATAGCTATAACATAAGATATTGTGATTTTATCAAAGGTGTTTGTGTAACAGCATCAACTCTTCGAACGAGAACCCACATACCTATAGCGTTCTACGCATCCTTCATATTGTGGAGCAAGTAGCAGCCACACTTGAGTCAATAGATGCTAACAAACTGTGTTGCTCTTCGAATTCTGATAAACAGCTTTATTAGCACGTATTAATGAAGTCGGTCATGCGCGACCAACGCCAATTATAACGCGATTTTGACTCAGCGATCGGTACCTAACACTACACGTGTGTTGCGGTTTGTCATGTAGTCAAACCGTGAATAATGTTGACGTGCGAATGTTGACGTCACTCTTACCACTCAAATGTTCATCTCGGACGGACCCGCGGAAACGTAATCAAAGCCCCTGAACCTTTTGAGTGCCATGCATCAAATACAAATTACTCACACGCCACTATGCAAAATACAACTTAATTCATACGAGACATTACGAGATAAGGTCTTTTTAAATATAATAATTTTGTTGGCTATAGCCGGACTTGGCGCCAGTGGCACGACTTTCAGTTGTCGGCCAGTGCCGACTGGGGCGTTCAAAAGGTTAAATTCAATTTCGCGGTCTAAATTCACTGTTTTCTTGCAGGGATCGAGAGAAGGAGCGAGAAAGAGAGAAACCCCACCAGTTGTTCCCAGAGATCTTAGACATTCCCCACGATTCCAGAGACTGTGGTATCTTATCGTGGAGACCACAATTTATCCAGAGTTTTTCTAGTATTAAGGTTTGTATCTTACCGATTTATCACCATTTACCGTTCTACCCTACTCTTATTATCCTCGGCTTTGGAGTAAATAATGTTTGTCTTTTTACGAGCTTCCCTTTGCCTCAGGGCAGGTGGATATTGATTTGTTTGTTCAAAGTTTTACTTTTATGCATGCGCTTCCTTTCTTGTGGCTCTGTACCATGTATGCGTGTCAAGGCCAATTCCATTATAATATTAAGCACGTAGTTCGGAACTAGCTAGAGGTTTAGTTAGCAAGTTCTTCCTGTTGTCATTGAAATGTGTTTTAAAAGGTAATGCCATATATGTGGACAACAGGGATTCAAATATATGGCAAGTAGCCTCTAGTCCTGCTCTGTACATCAACATGAATTCAACCGGCACTTAATTAGTCGTCATAATCATAAGTTACCATTTGCCAGCATACTAACGTCTCTACGTAACTAAGAACATCCGTCCTGAGTCCTGAAGCGTCCGTCCCCCACAATCATTTTACCATCTCCTTCTTTCCGCAGGTATTTGTGTTTTTCCTTTCGCTGCTGGTCACAATGCAGCAAGCGCTCAGTTCAGGCTACATCAACAGTGTGATCACGACCATCGAGAAGCGCTTTGAGATCCCTTCAAGTTTGTCTGGGCTGATCGCGAGCAGCTATGAGATCGGTAACGTGATCACGGTCATCTTTGTGTCCTACCTCGGAAGCAGAAGGCACATCCCGGTGTGGATTGCTGTTGGTAAGTCACACAGTTTACTCTACTTGTTTCGCTTCACACCCGCAATAAATAGTTTAAGTACATAGTTATTCCAATCGCGAAGACGTTAGCTTATTACTAGCTTGTGTTATATGTCAGTTCAATGTATCAATCTTGGTACTGAACGACCTGCTCCCCGTAGTCTCAGACGAAGATCTGTAAGGCAAAGTACTTCCGGAGCAACAGGGCCTTGTTGTGTGAGACACATACTTGTCATCTCGCCTGTTCGCAAACGGTTTAGCAGACACAGATTTTTTGCCACGTCTAGTCTAGCCACTTTATAGATCAGGAATAAAATCAAAGTACAACTTCTGCGGAGCTTAGTATGCAGACGAACAGTCAATATCTTTGCATGTCTGCATCATTTCGAAGGGGAGTGGTGGCGATATAATTAAATGAGTGAAACTTATTCCGAGTAGCTGTTCCTTATCGTGATGTTAAGGTACAGCTCAGTTTATTGACACAACTCTCACACTCTTATCGCATCAGCGCTTGCGATTTTTGCATTCGCTTTTCGCTAGACCTTCATTTATCATGTTCGTAAAGCCAGGGGTCAGATTTACTGTTTATTTATTTTAACTTGTCTTTCTCCAGTCCCAGTCTTCTTACATTACTAAAGCATCTTAGAATGCGATGTTCACTTACATTCTCAAAAAACTGTTATATTATATATATTTGTTATGTAGCATTCTGGTTTATGTAATTGCGTCACAGACTCGTCTGTGACTTTGCTGAGTCAGGGCCAATTCATTGCCGCGGTGCAACCACATTACCACATTGTTGCCCTGATTGTGTTCTGTTTTGGTGTGCTATTTGTAATTATTATTATTTCATTTTTTGTTCGTTTCATTGATCTTTTGTTTGTATTTTTTCGATGCATTTATATTTTGAATTATGTGTTTTACCGTAAGTTTAATGAATAATAGTAGTTTATGTGACTGCTACATAATAGAGAGCATTAATACTCGAGAGTGGGTTTATGAAATGAGCCGAAGGCGAGTTTCATAACAATATCACTCGAGAGTTTTAATGCCTAATTATGTACAGTTACATACACTAGTTTATCTACACACATATCATAAGCTCTCTTTGATGTGTTCAGGAACCGCATGTTTGACCGGCATTGTGGCTCTGCAGTTGTTTAGCTTGTTCTGTAGTACCAACTTCACGCAGGCGGGCGTCGGCGTTCGAAATTTGAATGTCAGTACCAAGTTCACAGACAAACTAGGAGCGGCACGCAGGCGGGCGTTGGCGTTCGAAATTTAAATGTCATAATATGTAGAAAAATTACACATTATGGTCATAATGTGTAATTTTTCAGATAAGAAATGAGTTTTTACCAAGTAGTTTAACATTATGCTGATCGTAACGTGCGGTTTTTGTACGCAGTAAAGAGGGTTTATGATACGTGTGTAGATAAATAAATTTATCTATCTATATAATTTGTAGACATCTAATGTAGGCATATCAATGTTATGTACTTGTGCTGGTGTTACGATCAAGTCTAGGTACCTCCCGCCATCTCATAACATGTCATTCAACACTGCTTTCCTATCAAAATAAACGCAAATGTATTTCTAGGTGCGGTGATAATGGGCATAGGGTCGTTAGTGTTCGTGGTGCCGCACTTCATAGCGGAGTCCAACAGCAGCATGCTGATCAACAACAAGACGGAAGACAACATCTGTAGGCTGCCGAGACTGGAGCCGGACATGGGAGGCCTGGGGAGGCTGTCGCAGAGTCTGCCGCCGAATAACCTGCGACCGGATAATTGTATCAAGGTTAGTACGTTATACTGCAGAATATAAATACATACGATTACAATCAAATGGAATATTACTGGTTAATGAAGAAAAATCTTTAATCGATACTTAAATATTAAGTTGCTTAGCTTAACTCTTCTTCATCACGACGTATAAGCCCCGCAGAATGGTAATGCGCGTAACGTTAACGCGTGTGAATGTGTGTGTGTTTATTATATTTATATATAAGCGCATTTTTCTTCGGAGCCTATACAAATATTTTGATAAGCCTAGATGGCACCCTCAGTTCGATAAATATGTGCTTATAGTCAGTTTTATAATAGCTATTTCGACTTTGCTTCTCCGAGTGTCAACGATGCCTTAAATTAGCAACGCTTGTTACTGAAAGGCTGTGCAATTTGTTGAATAATAACAACGTTGTTTAAAAACAACAATTAACTTAACAACTGTGACAGTTCTCCACTCTGCACAGACACTCAACTCAGACATAGTGAAATATGTCATACGCTCAAGTAAACGCAAACATGACTTTACAAACATAACTGTGGGATCGTTGTAAGTGCCCCCTAGCACTCAGTCTGATGAGTTTCACTTAAGCCATCCTAGATGTGATAATTTGTTATGATATTTTCTAGATTAAATGTTCCTTTCGGGCAACATTTGCAACCAATTGTGTTTTAAATTAATTCGCTATTTTCACGGGAAAGTTTGTTTAGTTTACAGTATACATATTTTCTATTAGAGCGCTAAGCGGCTGATGCGGCGCGGCAGCAACAGCTTGATTTTAATTGATGACACTGATTTTTAATAAATTAAGCTTTTAGATTAGATCATGGTAGTCGCGAGTCATTTGCACGACGGTTGCTTAATGGTAAAACGCTCTAAGAGCTTAATTAATTAATATTTTTGGAACAATCTGCTGCTGCTGCGTCGCAGTCACGCCGCAACCGCCATAATGTGAAAGCGCTCTTAACATTTCTGTTAAATATTGTTTAACATTGCATACATACATAGCAAACGCAGCTCTCCCAAAAGAGTCCCATGCAAAAAAGGCGCTTAAAATTTCGCATTCTCCAAGGCATAGCGATCGATATTCTGTCTCACTATGGGAAGCCCCAGGTTCGAATCCCGGACGGAGAGGAAGTAATAAAAATCCCTGAGTTTTGGATGTTTATATATTTGTGTCGTTCTGTATCTGATTCCCACGACACAGGGAATCCTAGTGTGGGACTAGAAGCTCCCTCTGCTTCTTCTTATTGAGCCTCTCTACTATTTGAGGTTGGCGCTCAGCTTTCCATACTCCTTCCTGTCCATTCCCAAGCCTATAAACTGTTCTTCGCTGGCCACTCTACTCCAATCCCTGATGTTGCGGGGCGACTTCCTTCTTTTGCCATTCCCGCAAATAAACCACATTCGCACAACCCCATTTGGCAGAGTACACCCAGCACGTTCCTGCCAGTGATGGTGTTCATCGTGGCTCAGCTGCTCCTGGGCTGCGGCGGCTCCCCGCTCCTGACCCTCGGCACCACCTACGTTGACGATCACGTACGCCCGGAGTCATCGAGCATGTATATTGGTGAGTACCTACCACTCACGGGCAATTGCTTGTACACATTTCGAAGGATTCACTTCGACTTTGGACAAATGACGTATAAATATTACATAATTAATGTTAGTTTCCTTCAGAAGAAGGTAGTAGAAACTATAATAATATATATATAAAATAATAATTTTTACAATTTGCATTCTAGTCTTTAGGTTCTGAGCCCTATATTTAAAGTACAATAGTCCCGCATTTTCAGCCCTTCTGGGTCTAGGTCTCGATAGATCGAGATCCCTAGGCTAGGGCCAAGGCAGAGAATGTTGACGTATGCGGTGACAGCTAGGGTGAGACTTCACAGTTACTCAAACCTGTAAGAACAATAAGCCCTCGTGCAACCTAGGACAGATTATATTTGCACTAGCGCGTAGAAGAACTTATTAGTGCAAACTCTGTAGGCAGTTCGAGTGCCCTCGTGTTGTTGATAATGATAGTATCAGAGTAATTACTCGTCAGTAAAATGAACAAACAGATGCTAGATATAATACTCAAACAAATAATAATAATACCTTGGACACTATTGACACACATTGATCTAGCCCCAAACTAGGATTCCCTGTATCTTGGGTACTAGACAACGACACACATACTTATATAGATAAATACTATACTTAGATAGATAAACAACCATGATATGCTGAGGCTACAGATTAATGACCGAGGGAGCGAAGCGGAAATGGGCTGTAGCAAACGTATTCGTTATAGCGGATTTCAGTTTTTTACTTTATTTCGGAAAATGTATATCTAATCAGACTACGCAGTTCTCTCCGCTTTCTCGAGACGAACCCGTAGACCCCAGATTTGACCTAATAGGGCTAAGGAAACGCGAGTAATCGCCAAAACTTATACCCCTACTTTGGTCAAAGGTCTGCATAGTAATTGAAAAATTCAAGCACCTAAAATTCAATTTAAAATTGGTCTTTCTTCGTTAAATTGCTGCGCAAAATAAACTTGAATCGCTTACTAATAAAGCCTTTTGTCCGTCAGTCGTGACAATATGTTTAAGTATTATGTTTGTTGAAGGGCTCGCGGGGTCTACTTTTCTCACAGAACCACTAGTGTTTATGTAATCTCGTTTCGTATGAGACTTATCGCTTGAGTGGTGGTCATCGCATCGTTCTCGGTTACTCGTACATAACCGTATGTAGCGCGTCTCTTAAACCGTGTCGCGTATGAGCCAGGTCGGTCGACGAACTCGGCAGATGTATACATTTGTGCCTAGTACATACATACATTATTATTTATTCATCCCAGACCCAGACTACGACATTAGGTCGAACAAACAGCTTGGATGTGATCATATAAATATTATGCAAAGTACACTAATTGGAGCTAAGAACAGAATTTGTTGGCGGGAGGTTTAATTGCGGTAGTTGACATCATAGAGTAAGTTATACGTATTGGTTGACATTAACCGCATTGTGTTTGTGGTGTTCTGAGCGTAGACTTTGATTGATGAGGATATCGTGTTAATAAGTTTAATCAGTCCATGCCTCGGCTCTATTGCAGTATGAATCATCGCTCGGAGACGTACAATTGCAGGACCCATTTGATGAAATTATTCGGGCCGCTGAGCCCATACCGAGTCGCGTGTCTCTCTACTGTTGATCATTATAATGTGCTGCCGGCTTATCATGCATGTGCATTTTATCTCCGCACCAATTCCCTCATCTTTAAGTGCAATGATCGATAGCGAATTTAATAGAGCGGGCTGAATGTATCATGAATCATATATCGCTTATAACATCTCCATCAGACCGGTGATATTTTATCAGCGACCTAGAATATTTAATAGGTGATTTAGGGCTCGTAAATTATAAGAGCATCTTGAAGCAATGCAATGCAATCTCCAGGCTGCTATAAAACGTCGCTGGTCGTAAAAGCTCGTCTGCACCAATATAAGGGCCGACTTCTTTCTAGGGTTCCGTACCCGAAGGGTGCCAAACGGGACCCTTATTACTAATCCTCCGTTGTCCGTCCGTCTGTCCGTCATCGGGCTCTATGTCAAAAGAACCGTCATAGGTAGAGTGTTGAAATTTACACAGAATGTGTATTTATGTTGCCGCTACAGCAAGCAAAAAACTTGGACAATTTTACGGAACCCTTAGCGTGCGATTCTGAATGGCACTTGGCCGGTTTTTTGGATTCCGTACCCGAACAATGCCAAATGGAACCCTATTACTAAGCCCCCACTGTCCGTCCCTCCGTCCGTCCGTCTGTCCGTCTGTCACCGGGCTCTACCGGATCAACCGAAATAGGTAGAGACCTAAAATTTTTACAGAGGGTGTATTTCTATTGCCGCTAAATAACGAATACTGAAACATGCCAGTTTTTAAAGAATCAAAAGAAGTACCCATACAAGAAATCATTTTGCTTTATTTGTTTATCGGTGAAAACTGGACTCTCTTAGTTATTTGTTATAATACGGGTAATAATTGATCATTCAAATTATAATAAATAATATTAAGCTTTTTATCATATTTTATTTTATTTCTGTAAATAAGTTACTCAATTTCTATCCAATTCCGGTTTCAATGAGCAAAGAGTTACGGTAACCTGAGTACATAGTTCAATACCTACACACTACATACATCATTTCAATATTGTGATATACGGCTTTGAATGTAGTCATACCTAGTATTTCATATTTTATTATTAAAAATTAAAAGGTATTTTCCCGTGTACAATGGTATGGGGGTCCTTCGTGTGCGGGTCCGACGTCCTACTCGCACTTGACCGGTTTTATTTACTTCTGTTCGCACGAGGGTTAGCTCACAAACAACACCAATGACTGTACTATGAGCGAAGACTGTACGTTAACAATTACCGAGTGTCTTGGCTGCTCGAACTGTGATATGAACATGTTTCTCAAAATAACACCGAATTACAAAAGAGATATATTTTTGCGGCTGAGCTCATTATCGAGTTTACATTCTACTGTGGTAGGTAGATATTTTAGTAACGTTATCGTTAACATTAGAGGCGAGAGCATATATGTATGTTTGTATGTATGTCATCGTTATGAATGTTTCGATATAAAACTCGCTCCGTTACATATAATGTTCCCATATATTTTGGCAATGGACATTGAAGTCGTATTTAAATAGTCAAATATATGTCAGTGATTAAAGCCAGAGAAGGAAGTTCTTAACCCAGCATCGCTTACGGCCGGGACCTTAATATTTTGTTTTTCTGGTTTTGGACTTCCTTTATAGCAGTTTTACTGCTATCATACGAATATCTTCTCCGACTCTCGCTCGGAAACTCAGGGTAATTTGAGGTCGTCGCCCGTACACTTATATGACGATAAAGTGGGTGGTAGGTTGGTGTTGCATTGATCTCGGAGCCTTACAAACACAACTAATACTTATTTAGGAATTGTGTTGTATTTCTGATAATACTCATGCTTGGATGCAAGTCTGTTAACAAATGCAATTTTATAAAGTTTTCCTTCGTGCCTGCAAAGTACAGAGTACCTGCAGTTCGATAGTTTGATATACTGCCAAGTTTCTCCTTATGCAATGCTGGATAGCGTGGGTGGCAGCGCGAGGGTTGTCGCATCGGCCATGTCACGTGACAACCTTGACCCCTGCCTGCTGTTTTGGCGGCACGCCTAATTGTACTCGTACCTATTTGTCAGCAGTATCGATTTTTCCAGCACACAGGCGGGAACAGGTGGAGCCTGTGCTAGCTGTTGTTCAATGTTTGGCTCTCGAGGTGTCATGACGCTGGCATTCGGCTGGCTTTTAGGTTTATAAATACAAGTAGATATGCTGCAAACCCAAAAGCAGCACAATAACAGAACGGAAAAGACACCCGGTTGCTGCAACGAATTTAATTGCCGGCCAGATATCTTGTTAGGAGATCTTAATTTACTCGTAATCTGATTGCTGCGCAAAAAGTGATTTCCCTCGTCGTTTATGGAATCAACGTTGAGCTGGTGACGGAATCAGAAATGTCGTATTTTTATAGTAGCAAGAAGGTATTATAGCAACCTCAATCTCGCATGGTGTGTTGAACAAATCGATTTTGTTTACTTTATTCATGCACAGCACGCGGCTGAGTTATATCGCCGCTGTATAATCTATTTCATGCTGCAGGAATTAATTTTAGAATATTTTACGAAGAAAAATATTAACCCCCACATGTCTTGAGTTTATCAACAAATACACAAATACTATGTGGGTTACAAAATAAATTCGCTTAGAATAAGTAGCTTTAATCCTTCGACACAGCAGAACCGCTAAGCGTATTATTAGAGTTTCTAGAAAAATAAAGTTCTTCCATTCTTCTATACTAGAGACTAGACCAAATGAAGTTCGTCTACGTTTGAAGCATCCATCTTTATAAAGCCATACATTCGATTGAGATGAGAATCGGCGGGAGCTCTGCTGGTAGGGCCCCTGGCCCCAGGTGGCAATGTGAGGAGCCCTCTTCACCTTCTCGTCTCGACCTCTCCCTATTTGCTTACACGCCCTCAAGTCTTGAGACATCCCGACCTATTTTAAAACGAAGCCCTTTTAAGATCCTGAAATGAATATCGCACCTTTGACCTTTTTCAAATGCGGGAGACGGAAAGTTCGGGCCGTGGGCCTTCTGGCAAATGGGAATGAAATTGAGATATCGGTTAAGCTATGGGCTATTTTGGTTGACAAACGTTATTAAATAAACGTAAAGGATATACGTGTATGTAGGTACACAACACAGTCGTTTGTTGGAAAATCGATAAGATCCAGCCGATGTAACTCATAAAAAAACGACCCAAACTTTTTGGGTCGTTTGCCTAAAATCGTGTCAATTAATCTATTCAAATTACCGAGTTTTTCTCGTTAGTGTTTATCGACTCCATAAAAATGATTATTGTGATGACTAATCGCGATTCGCGGCGGTGGGGAAAACGGCCATTTGTTACAGTACGATTATTTTAACTTTACGACACTTCTCGGCTTTTTGTTTGTTTTTTTATCGTTAATCAATTTCAGATTGTTCCCTTAATATGCTCTTCATGACACACCTCTGTGCCAAATTTCAAGTTTCCAGGAGATCTTGATCGCTTTCAGCGACTAAAGCCGAGAGAAGTGGCGAGCGGTAAAGTAAAAGTAATCATACTGTACCTTTACTTCAACTTCCATTTCACTAATGAAATGCCTTTATTGCCTTCTGGCACTTAATTCTTAATTTAATTAAATTGCTTACGCCAATTGGAGCCACCAGCAGAGCTCCCGCCGATTCTCATCTCTCTTTGATTAAGTTGATCAAAATATTATTGTCCCTAATAGGATTGGGTATGTTTGATTGTTTTTAAGTCCCGACCAAAAAGATGGGTGCTATAAGTTTGAAGCGTCTGTCTGTCGGTGTGTCTGTGTCCTAGCGGTCAAACAGGGGTGGTCGGATTTTGACGTGGTTATCTGAAAATGGTAGTAGACTTCCCTGCGTCTTAGCCATCTTTTATTAAAATCGGTTCAGCTCAACAAGGAAACAAGGCAGCCGAATTTTAGACTGGAGACCTGGACCTGGTTATGAGTCATCGCTATTTTGAACCTCAAGCCGTGGTAATAAAATTCAAAACCTATAATGGGAAAATGTTTTCTTTACAAGACATCCGGCAATAAGAGGTTTAAGGTTTCTTTCATTGCCTCGGGGGTGTTTTTTTTTTCACCCCTTTCGGAAAAGTAAGTTTTTCTCCACGACGAGAGGGAGCAAAATTCTACATTTCTGTTCAAGCTACTTTTTAAAATTATTCATTGGCATGTAGCATTTACGCAATGTGCCAATTGAACACAGATCTTAATAAAATAATCGATTGTAATTTCATCGTAGTCGATTAAAAACGAACATGTTACAAGTTTTAACTTTAACAACGTTGTTTGAAAATTTATGAATTTTTCGTAATATTTAAAAAAAATGTCACAATAAATGATATGTTTTACTGAAATCAAATCTATCGATAATTGTTGTTGTGATATAATGAATATTGATATCCGAAACCATTGTAATATTCGATTCGATTATTTTTACATATTGGTAAAAGTACACAGGAATATTTTATCTGTGGTGACCTTTCCCTGATCCTTCACAATCCGCCATTATAAAAATAAAAGTTTTGTTTACGTTGTTTGATTACTGTAAAAGTGGTGAAAGTATAATTCAATGAACAGTTATTTAATTTTTTAAGAGCATTTAATTTAAATTTTCCTCATAGTCGGTGTGAAAAGTTGTATGTGTCACTTAGGAGCAAAATTATTTTCGTCATGGGCGTTAACGCTTGAATCCTTCGTTACGCTCAGCATTCTAACTTAGAATCCCTCGCTACGCTCAGGATTCTATCGTAGAATCCTTCCCTTCACTCTGGATTCAATAAACCGCCCTCGCCGTAAATACATCATTTTGCTCCCTTGTGACACAAATAACTATTTGCTCCACAATGAGAGGGAGCAAACTGCTACTTCTTTTTTTATTTATTCATTGGCATGTAGCGTTTACGCAATGTGCCAACTGAACACAGATCTTGATAAAATAATCGATTGTAATTTCATCGAAATCGATTAAAAACGAACATGTTTCAAGTTTTGACTTTAACAACGTTATATAAAAATTTATGAATTTTTCGTAATATTAAAAAAATTGACACCGTAAATTATATGTTTCACTGAAATCGAAACTATCGATGACTGTTATTGTGATATAATGAATATTGATATCCGATACCATTGTAATATTCGAGATTATTTTTACACATTGGTAAAAGTAGCACAGGAATATTTTATTTGTGGTTACCTTTTCCTAATCCTTCACAATCCGCCATTATAAAAAAAAATATGTTTTCGTTGTTCGATTGAATCCCAGAAACAGTATGCAACCGTTACGGCTACGGGCTATTACAATTTGCATATTACATTTGGCAACATTTGTATTTCTATCGACGATGGTATCGCCACGGATTTCAAAACTGAACTGTCTCGTATGCAACATTATTCCTAACTCGTGTAACATCGAGTTCAAGAACAATTAACGAAACTTCATAGTCATTCTTTACACGCGAGTTTAGTAAGACTTGGAGGATATAAGTCGTTGATATTGGCCACGACATAGGCCGGCAGCATACTGCTTGCTACAACACCATTAGCACAGCACACGCTCATTTCCCTGCACGATCGAGTGACCTAGTTTTGATTCACTTACTTGTACTGGTACTGTGCTTACTGCATGCAGACTTTGGACAGTCGCCGTGCCAAAACCAGAAAACTGGCAGCCAGCTTATAATCCTGTGATTATTTTAGACGAAACCCAAGTTTGCACCAAGTAGGTCGAAATGCAAGGATTTCAGTAATAATTCACAGCAAAGGAAAACGTGGACATGATGAATAAGCATACTCGTACAAGATAACAACATGAATGGAGGGAGGCAGCCAAGCGTGCGAATTATTTTACAGGAAAAGAAACTATTGAATAGGTAATCGCAGCTTTGATGAATTAAAACGGAATTAAAATATAGTAGGGAAACTCACATTTATTTGCCATTCAATCAGAGAGTTGTTACGCAATCGCAGTTCTTAAACTGTGTGGAATAATTAGGAAATTTAATTAAGCAGGTGCTCACAATGTCGCAATATGTTATCTGCACTGAGATCATCGCCCAGAATGTTGTAACTTCAAATGTATCTTTTACATGTAAAAATAAATGTAGCAATCACTTGTAACTTGTTACGTATTCTAAATCGTTCATATTATTTTAGGCTACTATGTGTACGATATTTCTTCTGGTTAAAGAAGACGAAAGGTCGCTGATTTCTTATTAGGAATTTTATGGACTGTATTTATAGGTATAGGTATATATTTGACTGGAGAAAGCAATTATAATAATTAGAATCTCACTCACCTTTTCCACCCACTGCTTCTGTCAGACTTTGCCACACGCAGCACGACACCAGCACTGTTACTCCCCGTTTCTTGAGCGTCTGTCAAATGTACACAGCTGTGACGAGAAACGGAATGTCTAGGAGGTGTTACAGCCACGAGGAGACCAGCAGGAGCAAGGGTTAACAGGATCGAAAGCTATGAGCTGCTGACTGATGCGCGGCGATACGAGAACAGGGTTCGACGAAAAGTGAAGGAAAGTGCGGATACATAATAATTATCGCACTCGTCAGTTAAACATTAATTAAAAATACGACACACTATGTATTAGAATGTCCTATAATATGGCAGGTTCTTAGAAAACAGAAAAATATGCCGACTCTCTGTAAAAAATACGGTATGTTATTTTTTGCTACCCACATACATTTTTGCAGTAAAAAGCGGCCCAATATAACTTGGCACGGTTCCTCGCTTTAGCTTCCGTACATAATGTCGATTTCACTGTGGAAGCTTGATAGAAAAGGGAAACATTGTGTATGAATACAGATGGCTAAGCTAGCCTTAGCCTACTGCACTACTGCTGCATCCAAAGCCCCATGCCAAGAATGTTGTGCGTCAGCATCGCTAACATGTGTTTTGTCTTTTGTTCGCAGGATGCATGTACAGTATGGCAGCCTTCGGACCTGTCCTTGGTTTCTTACTCGGGGCCTATCTCTTGAACTTCCACATGGATTCCTTCGGCGGCGAAATAATACATATCGGTAAGAACGGAGCCCGAAACTCCGTTTTGATTTCAAACCCAAACTATTTTTTTTATTGCAAATAGATAAACTTTTAAACCTTTGCATGGGTAATTAATCAATTCCCTCTGGCAACTTATTATAAAAGCGTATACAGTGCCCCATAAATAAACAAACTGCCTTAACTTTGGCACTGATTCAAGGCAGCCGTACAAACTGGCAATGAAAACTGATTTGTGCAAACTTTCTCTTTCCACAGACCCTGGCGACCACCGCTGGGTGGGCATGTGGTGGGGCGGCTTCCTGCTCTGTGGCCTACTCCTCATGCTTGTCGCAATCCCTTTCTTCTCGTTCCCTAAAGTTCTGGTGCGAGAGAAAGAAAAGATCCGACTGGTGGAGAAGGCAGCTGCGGCCAGCGGCTCCTCCACTGCCAAAACACAGACCAAACCGCAATCCGAGATCAAGGACTCCGGATATGGGAAGGACATAAAAGGTACATTAAATTAACCCCCATGCTACTCATGCTTGTATTGACTGAGCACCAAAAGCACCGTTTTATTTCGTCGGCACACTTTTACTTTATTGTTTTATCTCGAACCTGACTTTATCGTCGGATTATAATGAGTCGGTATATAAAACAACCATTGGGTCGACGATCATTATGGTTGTGGTAGGAACGAAGTTGATAATGCAGAGTTGTAGTAGACTTTTAGAAAGACAAACATCACGGAATAACAACACAGGAGCGTGAAGTGATTGAACACTTTCTTGCGTGATCGTGGGTGGAATTCCGCTGAGTAACAAACAGAAGTTATAGAGATTTTAATTTATTTTGCATAATACGGCAATCATGGCCGTAAAAAAAATCTTCTCGCATGAGCTAGGTAAGCGACATAATACTCATAATGCAGCGTTCGCTTTTCCAGTGTTGTTCGTGTCACTCGGATGGTCAGCTCAACTGCAAACTTCTTTGACTGACTTTGACTTTGTGTATTCCGCTATGAGAGATCAAGCTATTCTTAAGCTAGGCTACGAGTCGCTTGTTGCTTGACCAAATAGCTGACGCAAAAAGACCTGCCAGACGTCCGATGCTCAGATTCTTGAATACCTCCGACTTTTCCATTATAGGTTTTAAATTGTATTACCATGGCATAAAATCGCGAACCGTTCCAACTACCCTCGGTTTTTGAGAGGTTAACCTCCTTTAACTCGTTAAGTCCTTAAGGACTCATGCAAGCGCGACACGGAGGACTTTAAAATCGAACCACCAAATTGGGAACTTATGGCACTGGATAGACCGGTTTAGAAATACTTAGGAGACAGCGCGTAGAGAAAATACAACCGGACCAACCACCTAGCGCCGACGTTGCTTGTGAGCATTATGGCAAGCTGTGCATATCACAAGAAAAAATGTGCTTCTCCGAATACACAGCTATTATAAACATTTGTTATAAACATCGGAAAAGATTAAAAGGCCTCAAAACAGGTCTATATCACAATAGGTCTCAAAACGATTTAGATCTGACTGTAGATTGTCGGTATCGTTACTAGTCCTAATTTCCTTCAGAATTTTCATATCATCGGCTATATCATATTTGGATACATTATGCAATATTGTTTTTCCAGACATACCGGTCTCAATGTGGCGGCTTCTAAAGAACCCGGTGTACGTGGTCACGTGCCTCGGCGCCTGCATGGAGCTGATGATAGTGTCCGGGTTCGTAGTGTTCCTGCCCAAATACCTGGAGACGCAGTTCAGCCTCGGCAAGAGTCAGGCCAGCGTGTTTACAGGTCAGTGTTTAGTGGTTAGTGTTGTTCCTGCCCAAGTACCTGGAGACGCAGTTCAGATAGATTGTTTCAATGACCCCGACGTACGATGCGCCGCAACCATAGACCCAGTATGAGATGATATTGAAAACAAGTAAAGCTCACGAAAACATCTAGTCAGATATATAGGTATATAGCTACCTGTTTTTCGTTGTGCTACCCGAAAAGCGGCAACTTCAGAGCTTACTAGATATGTGACGTGATCAGTATCTCCCGTGTTTGATCCCAGACGATAGGCAAGGGATACGGAGGTGTGGTCTAATAGTGGGCAGTACTTTGACCAGCGTCCCACTAGAGACATTTCATAAAAGTAATCTACTCATAAATTATAAAGTTATCTTTACGACAACTACTTACACAAAATAGCTTAGCATCATCTGAAACTACGATTCAGGAGTCCCCAAATCCCCCAACAAAAAACACTCTGAATTCCATCTCTTTCCCTCCAGGCTCAATCGCCATCCCCGGTGCCTGCATCGGCATATTCTTTGGCGGGTGCCTGCTAAAGCGGTTGGAGCTGCGGCCTAAAGGGGCCGTCCAGTTTGTGTTGATCTCCAACACCGTCTGTCTGTCCTGCTACGCGTTGTTGTTCTTCCTCGGCTGCGATAACATCAAGATGGCGGGCACTACCATACCTTACACTAATATCAGGTGAGGTTTATAAATTGCAGGTGATTCATTCAAATGGCACGTTAGGTTTATAAATTGCTGGCGGTTCATTCAAATGGCTTGTGAGGTTTATAAATTGCAGGCGATTCATTCAAATGGTATGTGGCTGGGCACCACGACAGCGGAACTTAAAATTTCACCATCAGCTTACTTTTAGGGATTTAGGAATTCAGATGTTAAAAAACACTCTTGGCTGATGTGTAGAGGACTAACAGGGCAACATAACTTAATATCTTTCAACACACTTGCTCGTAAAGTGACTCTTTATGGCAACACATTTAGGTTCATAATGGAGCTTATTAATAACCTCCTCGTGATTAATAACTAACTTTGCCCACTCGGATCATGATGTATTATTTTATACGACGACCTGAATGGCTGAGTCGGCAGTGACCCTGCCTATGAAGCCAAAGGTCCCGGGTTCGAGTCCCGGTGGGGGCAAATATTTGTTTGATGAGAACGGATGTTTGTACCCTAGTCATGGTTATTTATTTTTCTAAGTATAATATTTATCTATATAGGTATGTGTATCGTTGTCTAGTACCCAAGATACAGGGAATCCTAATTTGGGGCTATATCAATGTGTGTAAATAGTGTCCAAGGTATTATTATTATTATTATATATCTTTTGACTAGCTAGCACTAGCTTGACACACTTCACCAAGTATGCAAATCTGAGCCATCGTGATAGAATAATGTGTCTACTTCGAGTTATTGTCTGTGGCCCTCTCGGGGACGATATAAGGCATTTCACGGTGAGCCCTGGACATATTGATTGGTGGTTCATGGGCACTGTTGAGTGTTTGTGCAACCCGCGTCCATGGTTTGCCGGCTATCCTCACCAACTCGTCCTACCATCTGCCTGGTGGTCTGCTCCTTTATCTTTGGCATTTTAACCCCCGGCGAAAAACAGAGGTGCTACCTGTGTAAATTTTAAACGTCTGTCTGTCTGTGTGTCTGTTCGTGGCGATCTAGCGCTCATACGGGTTAATGAATTTTAAGGAGATTTTTTATTGGTTGTACACTTCACTGCGGTGGTTCTTAAATACATTTTATTGAAATCGGTTTAGCGGTTCAAAACTAATTAACCTAAAAAGGAAACAAGCGAACCCAATTTTAGCAGTAATATTTCATAAAAGTGTCGGGGTTGTTTTACATTTGTATTTATAGTTTTATCACCATCGGCCTGCCAGCGAACCCACTGTTGAGTAGTTTCAGTTTCAGTTTTCAGTTTATTTATTCATTAACAATATAAATTGTATTTGAAATTGCGTACAGACTAAAACATACAACAAATTCATTGCAAAACATATCTCGAACATTACATTACAATATAACATAGTAATTAAAACCCTAGATATCTAAATTATAAAAATAATGAATATTGAAATAAGATGTCAGCACTATGTTAAAAGAATTGAATAAAAATATAGATCATTACAAATTACATCTTCAACATTTGATTCAACATAATAATAAAATTCATCAAACTTATGTATTTTTTTAACTAAAAAAATAATCAAAGTACCTATTATTAAAATAAAGATGTCAATAAAACAATAAATATTATGATTAGTAATTCAGTCAGTCAAATTGAAATGATACTTGAAATATAATTCATAAACTTCTGTCCTCAAACTTATCAACCTTGTAATTACATTTGTTCAAAAGGAGTGTTTTAAGCTTATTTTTATGGATAAACTTATGCTTTCCTTGCCCAGCAACCCGGAGCCGTTCAAAGTGAACCTCACCGCCGCGTGCAACTTCAACTGCCTCTGCACGGAGACGGACATGGAGCCCGTGTGCGGGAACAACGGACTGACGTACTTCTCGCCGTGCCACGCGGGGTGTAACGACTTCTCGTCGCGGTACAACTTCACCAACTGCGCCTGTGAGTTGGACAATGTGGGAATTATCATAATGGTGATGGGCTGGCCTCCGGTCACGCGAAATGGAGTTTGAATAACTGGGTAAACGGCACACCTGTGACTCTACGTGGCACTAAGTTAATGTTTTTTTGTATTTGTTTTTTCAATGATAGGTGACGACCATTTGGTTCCAATCAAGACAAAACATTTTAGGATTGTTCTGGTTAGTTCAACATGTTGATCACAAAAAACACGATGCGAATGCTTAAGCTGGGTACTCATAAGCGAGCCGTAACTGTAACCATCGCACGAACCGTAAAAACAAAAAATCATAGTTTGTTCTTAATTGCGAGCCTGTGGCGAGCGTGCTCACAGCGAGCCGATGAGGGAGGACGACATATTATGACGACCAAATGTTTGTTTTCCAGTCTTTGGGAGAGAGTTTCAAAATAATCATTCTTAGCGAATCCTATCGAATTTTTCAAATCGGTTACCTTTCATCATAAAAGTTGTATAGGTTTTTCTGTTCTTTCACGTGTGATGTGAAAATATGGACAATTATAGTACATTCCGCTAATTCATCTGATTGTAGTAGTGGTGAAGTCACCAAAAAATAAATCAACGGCAGAATCTTCCGCCTTATTGTCTGAGAAGTACAATGCTATGAATATCACGTGCGCGGGGTGAGAACACGTGGAGCGTAATGATTGTAATCTATACTTATGAAAATGAATCGCTATACGTTAAAATCTCTAAAATGGCCCGACCAGTTTGAATAATTCCTATTCACATTTATTCTTCTCAGTCCGGAGGAGCTTTAGGTAAAAATAAATTAACGAAAAACGTCAAAAAATTAAATAATGTTTTTTATGGGAAGTGGAGAAGTCAAGGTATTTCAAACTCTTTTGTCATTAAATAATTATAAAGTAATACATTTAACCTCTTTGTTGATTGTCCACCAAAAAGTTTTAGCTTAGCGTAGAAATAACAAAACATACTTTACCTACGTAACTAGACCAACTATTTGATTAGTTATTTTTCGCCAACGCGACATTTTACCATATTACTTATTTTACAATCAAATTTTAGGTTGTACGAAGTTCACCGGGTCAACTAGTTAGGTAATAATGTTAATACCACACTACGATATTCATCTTGCGCGACTTTTTTTGTCTATGGCGATATCAATTGAATTTATTGTAGTATGTATAATCATTGAACAAACTGTAGATTTTTTTGAATATTTTATAACTGGCTAAAATTGATGCCTCTGCCACCCCGTGTGGGAAAAGGCGTGATGTTGTTTTATGAGATTATTTATTTATATCATAAGTTATCGGACGTTCAGTTTCGGATGTCACGTTAAGCTGTTGGTCCCGGCTTCTATCGCTACTTGGGTACTACCACGGTTTTACGACTACTACTGTAGTCGTAAAACCCCTCCATCAACCCGCACTAAGCCACCGTGGTGGAGTATGCCTTAATATTACTCGTTAAGACCTGTGCTCCTCGGTGGGGACACTAATAGGCTACGTTTAAGAATAACTTGACCAAAAGGTTCGGCGCAGCCCTAACAACCCCAGCTAGATAATGTCAATCAAATAGATTGATATGAATTGTGAATTAAGTTCTTCGTAAAACATGATTGCCGTGTAATACTGACCCAAGTCCCTTATCACCCTATCACATAGTCTAACTGCTCCTTTCCCATATGATGACAGGCGTTCACGAGCACAGCCCGGTCCTTCCCGGCGTGTCCGTCAACGGCGCATCAGCCTCCGCGCTAACAGCTGCCGGCGCGCGCGCGGAGTACAGCGAGGTCACCGTAGTGCCGGTAGCCACCGCCGGCGCTTGTAACCCGCCCTGCACCACCATATTCCCGTTCCTGGTGCTTCTCTTCTTCATGACTTTTGTTGTGGCCGTGACGCAGATGCCTCTACTCATGATTGTGCTTCGGTGAGTTCAGTAGATTGGGCACCCAAAAGGACATGCCGTGCAAACGTGCTCTTTGCGACATTTATTTTACGTCACGTTACCTAAGTGGACAGAACGCCTAATAGGGCCTTTAGTAGACGCATTAGCAACTGACTCGTTGGGCCCTAGATCCATGCCAGCTACGCCGAGCCTCGTTTGAGTACTTACCTGCAGATGATATTAAAAATACAGGTACTGAGAGCACGAATAGAGGTTTATTGGAGAGACATTCGTGTCAAAAAATATCAAAGATCAAAACAACCTCTGTGGCGTTGAAGTTCGAGGCTCTGCCTCCCAAGCGAGAGGTCCCGGGTTCGAATCCCGACTGGGGAGGAAGAATGTTGTGTGTTGTTCCATTTCTGGTTCCCACGACCTAGTGTAGTGTAATGTACTCGTATGTGCATATATATATATATATATATATATATATATATATATAAGTTTGTTTGTTTAACTTACCTACCATAAACTAACCAATTGCCCGTTCTCAGGTCGGTGTCAGAAGAAGAGCGCTCGTTCGCGCTCGGCATGCAGTTCGTCATCTTCCGTCTGTTCGGCTACATCCCCGCGCCCATCGTGTTCGGCAACCTCATCGACTCCACCTGCATACTGTGGAACCAGTCGTGTGGCGGCGAGAAGGGTGGCAGGTGTCTGTTGTACGACATCGAGCAGTTTCGATACAGGTAGGTCCCTGCATACTGTGGAACCAGTCGTGTGGCGGCGAGAAGGGTGGCAGGTGTCTGTTGTACGACATCGAGCAGTTCCGATACAGGTAGGTCCCTGCATACTGTGGAACCAGTCGTGTGGCGGCGAGAAGGGTGGCAGGTGTCTGTTGTACGACATCGAGCAGTTCCGATACAGGTAGGTCCCTGCATACTGTGGAACCAGTCGTGTGGCGGCGAGAAGGGTGGCAGGTGTCTGTTGTACGACATCGAGCAGTTTCGATACAGGTAGGTCCCTGCATACTGTGGAACCAGTCGTGTGGCGGCGAGAAGGGTGGCAGGTGTCTGTTGTACGACATCGAGCAGTTCCGATACAGGTAGGTCCCTGCATACTGTGGAACCAGTCGTGTGGCGGCGAGAAGGGTGGCAGGTGTCTGTTGTACGACATCGAGCAGTTCCGATACAGGTAGGTCCCTGCATACTGTGGAACCAGTCGTGTGGCGGCGAGAAGGGTGGCAGGTGTCTGTTGTACGACATCGAGCAGTTCCGATACAGGTAGGTCCCTGCATACTGTGGAACCAGTCGTGTGGCGGCGAGAAGGGTGGCAGGTGTCTGTTGTACGACATCGAGCAGTTCCGATACAGGTAGGTCCCTGCATACTGTAGAACCAGTCGTGTGGCGGCGAGAAGGGTGGCAGGTGTCTGTTGTACGACATCGAGCAGTTCCGATACAGGTAGGTCCCTGCATACTGTGGAACCAGTCGTGTGACGGCGAGAAGGGTGGCAGGTGTCTGTTGTACGACATCGAGCAGTTCCGATACAGGTAGGTCCCTGCATACTGTGGAACCAGTCGTGTGGCGGCGAGAAGGGTGGCAGGTGTCTGTTGTACGACATCGAGCAGTTCCGATACAGGTAGGTCCCTGCATACTGTGGAACCAGTCGTGTGGCGACGAGAAGGGTGGCAGGTGTCTGTTGTACGACATCGAGCAGTTCAGATACAGGTAGGTCCCTGCATACTGTGGAACCCGTTGTGTGGCGGCGAGAAGGGTGGCAGGTGTCTATTGTACGACATCGAACAGTTCAGATACAGGTAGGTCCCTGCATACTGTGGAACCAGTTGTGTAGCGGCGAGAAGGGTGGCAGGTGTCTGTTGTACGACATCGAGCAGTTCAGATACAGGTAGGTCCCTGTATACTGTGGAACCAGTCGTGTGGCGGCGAGAAGGGTGGCAGGTGTCTGTTGTACGACATCGAGCAGTTCAGATACAGGTAGGTAGCTGCATACTGTGGAACCAGTCGTGTGGCGACCAGAAGGGTGGCGGGTGTCTGTTGTTCGATATCGAGCAGTTTAGATACAGGTAGGTCCCTGCATACTGTGGAACCAGTCGTGTAACAAATTGATCAGGATGCATTGGATGCATGTCAAAAAGTATCTTGTATTATGTCAGTATTTGTGCCTGCCTTTTTACTCCTGAGTCTTTATATTATATTTGTCCTTGTCTATTCCTCACTCTGTGCATCTGTTGTCAACGAAGGATATTCTTGAGCGATGCTATCTACGGTTTGGTCGATGTCGCCACTTTATCCATATTCCATTCATGATTTTCTATGTTTACCTGCGGCGAGATTCGCCAGTTAGCTTATTGACTACACAGTTTTGTGCAGTCAATAACATTACAGACTGAACGTGGGCACAACTATGCCTATGCTACCCCGTATGGGAAAAGGCGTGACGCTACGTTATGTTATGTAAAGTGCATTTCATATAACTTTTATCTTCGCGCGCTGCACAACTGTCACAAAAAAATAGGCAACTGCAATTCCGGTTGCCAGGTTCACTTTACAATTCCCTCCTTTCGAAAAATAACTTAGCAGGTTTGTAGGAAGCTACTACAATCTCTTCACAATGCGAAATACGTAAACTAAATACAAATGATACTGCTGAGAAACCGCAATGTAAAATTTCATGTTAATGTTTCAATTAAACTGAAACTCACACTCAAATATTTTATCGTAAGTAGGCAAAAATGACCTTTTACAAGTCTAGACAATTTATACATGGAGAAAAACTTAAAAAATCAAATATGATCAACTAAACTAATGAGTAACTGATTATGGTTTGAGTTTGAAAAAGGAAATCTCGCACAGGAAAAGGAAACTCTATTAACTCTACCAGTGCTTCGTAAAACACGCCCGAAGATAGCACCAAGAAACTCTACGGGGATGTATTTTTTCAATTTTCGTATTTTTTATTTTATTCTATTTTTTATGCCACAATGTACGATATAAAAATAATCTCATCAATATTATAACATCGTATCTATTAGTGCCAATAAGATGACTCAAAATAACAATTTTACAAAATAAATAGTTTTAAAAAATAGTTTTAAAAATGATGAAGGAAAACTCTTTAAGTATTGTCCGATACACACTAACGTCAACTACATGCTTCTCAAAGAACAGTTCTTCAACACTAAACTACAACAAGAAATAAATCATCCTGTACAAACTCGACGCATCACACAAAAGAAAATGGTTACAACACGGGCAAATAACTTTTACGGCGAGCGAACCAGCTCTTATCTTGAACCGCGACTTGTCAACAACCTACCCACCGTAACTAGACAATCACTGACCCAATTAAATATTAAAATCAAACTAAAAAACTATTTTCTAGCGATGCTTTAGTTTAGAGCTATGCCATTGTTTCCATCTTACCTACAACCAACTGATTCTAGTTGTTGTTCTTATATACTCATATATCTACTTATTATACCTAGTAACTACATATATATTGCTGCCTTAAATTATAATATTTTATTAATAATTACCTACCTACCTATGAATGAATTGACTGAACTACCTATGAATTGTAGCTATAAATTATTACCTATTCTAATTATACGGTTGAAATGAAATTTGTCATATCATTATGTATTACCTAACCTACCTAACCGACCAAAAATGAAAACCCTGCTTAGAGCCTAGATTAAGATTTTTTATTTTATGTTAAATTCTGTTATGTACCTAAATAATAAATAATATTTTAATACCTACTAACATATTAAATTAAGAATTTTGTTATATACTTATAAATCAAATGTAAAATACCTAATTTAATTTGAATAATGTAATACCTACCTACTGTATAACGCAGAATGAAGGTGCTGCGCACAATCCCACGAGGATTATGTAGTATCTCATAGATTGTGAATGTGTTATGTATTTCTTACCTATAATTCAATAAATAATAAAAAAAAATAATAAAAAAAAAGCTGTAATGAACTTAACTTATGAGAAACCAGTCCCCGCAAGCAGCACCCGTTCACGAGTACGACTTGTACATGCACCAGCCATTCCCGCCCCCTCGCCATATTTATAGTATGAGTCAGTTATGATATTTTATCCCTAACTTTTGTGTAACACATTTTGTCAAAACATAGCAACACTGGTTTCATTACTACCAGCTTAATGTGGAAGGGAATTATTATCTGAAAAGCACTTAAGTTAACCAGCCGCCCCAACCCCCCTTCAGATACGTGGGCCTCTGCAGCGGCATCAAGATCGTGGCTCTCGGCATCTTCCTCGCGGACTGGTGGCTGGTGCGCCGGCGCACACAGCTGGACGATGCGCCGCCGCTCGGCCACAAGGACATCGCCGGCTCCATCATCAGCCTCGACCGGCTGTTCGAGGAGCCTCCCACCATCGAGAACAATAGTGGGCTGCGATCAGGTAACAGAACGCTTCAGTGAACATATTTATCACATTTTATAATATTTTCAGACTTAAAATGATAAAGGGAGCAATTCATTAGTATGTTTTTTCAACAAAAAATTGAAATTTAAAGTAAGATGAAACAGAAAGTATTTCAAAACACCCATCAGAGGAAGTGACGTACTCTGCGTTGTCATTAAAGTGCCCCGGAGACAGTCAATCGCGCTCGTCAATTTTTACGTGATTGACGGATCAAGGGGTCGTCTACAGAGGCAATTGAAGCGATTGTCAATCGCAACTACGTGATTGAAGCGATTGATGGAAATTCAGGTTGAAGCCCATTGACTATCGCGATTGACGCAGCTATTTAAACGTCTTCTTGTGCCTAGAGCTAGACTATCGTTCGGTCATTCGCTGGCTAGTCGAGAAACATGGCGGACAGGCTGCGTCCCGACCCACGCCCGAGTACAAGTGATTCCGTTCAGATTGAAGCTCCATCATTCGCACTGACTGCTATTCAAAATATATACATATATATGCCACGTCATGGTCAAATTCTGTATTTTTAACACAAAATTGAGTTTATAAAATACAACTGCTGGAAATATACATTTCTGATATTGTCAAACGTTTTTGTTGAAATAGGTTCAGCTTGAGACTCGTTTCTAGATTTATTGGACTACCTTGTCAAATACCGTATTGAAATGATCAATCACGTACCGATTGTGATTGACGAGTGATCGTCTCCGGGGCACTTTAGTTCCTGTGTCTTCCTGTTACTAGACGCTGATGGGTCCGATTTTGCGCCAAGCTGTCAACTTTCAGTAAGAAGTTTGTTTTGTAAAGTTAGCTCTGTCCATTACTTCCCGTGTCTTCTTGTCTGTCACTAGACGCTGCTGATGGATGTTTTAAAAACGTTCCAAATCACGTTACTTTAAAATCGTATTTTTTGTTGAAAATCAATACAAAGTTAAATAAAAACGTGCAAAGTAGGGCCTTTTATGTTTTTAGGTCTCAAGCTATTATTAAATGTGATAAATTTCCATAATTCAGCTTTCCTGATTATGATACTAAACCTTTATATGCATCATCTTACCTGACTAGACCTAGACCTAGAATAGCAACCGAATGAGACCAGACCAGAGGGCTAGACCTGATAAATGCGTTTGTGTAAGTCTGTCATCCGTATGAGTCTTCGACGAAGTGTGGAACATGTCTTTGTCGCAATTGTCAGGTCTCGCCTTCTGAATACAGTATTAATAAATAGTATTAATTTTATAAATTACTTATTAATGGACTTTCTATTCCAGGCCTATCCTCCTCCACAGTAACGCCACTAGATCATAACGGAATAGCGCTCTCCCTGTCGGAGTCGTTCCGCGAGCCGCAGAAACCGAAACTACAACGCGAAGACTCGCAATACTCCCAGGATAGCTACCGAAGTGGCAAGAACTCCCGAGTGCTGACCGCCTCGCGGCATCTGCGCAACGACTCCAAGACAATCCAGCTGGAACCGCGCGGCAGGCAACACTCGCTGGACGACACGGAGCGACCTGACTCCGCAAAGACCCGATCCAACTCCCGGGACTTCGCGCTGCCACGCTCACACTCGCGGTCCAACTCGCGCGACCTCAAATACCATTCGCGATCCAACTCGAAGGACCTCAGTCTGGAGCAGTTGAAGCATCTAGCTTTAAAGAGCGTGGAGAATCTAGATTTGACTGTGCTGGCGCTGACGAAGTGCAGCGACGAGGAAAGCAAGCGACTGATCGAAGGCAGCGGGGTGTTGCGGCACCGACGCACCGGCTCGCGAGACATCAAGCTACCTGAGTCGAGGCACAAGAGGACATCCTCCCATCACCTCACTCTAGAACCGTCTTTGGATGCGGCTCTTCAGATACAAAAGGGTCATAGCGTCGATCACCTCGGCCAAATGGACCCGCGGGTGTAAATTAGTGCAATTAATAGTGAACAGTGATATTGTGACGTCGGGGACGCTAACCGCACGAAGTTCAACAATCCTAGTTGGTAAGTAAATTAATAGACAGTGCAATGGGACTCGTTTTGGAATTGTGAAATAAACAGTGATGCAAATTCATATCCTAATAGAGTTAGGAACGGTCACTAAAGTGGAGCCATTTGTTTAAAGTAGCATCTGTCAACAGTAGGGACAGAGCTAAGCGACGGTCTCCCTTCCTTTTATAAATGAAACAAGGAGAAGAGGACTGACGTAAAGCTCTATCTCTACAGTTAGCAGATGTCAAATGCGACTTCTAAGAATCGCTCTACTTCAGTTTGCTGCTTGGTTAATATAGTTACTTTTCGGTACAATTTCGGAATAATATCGTCGTTTATATCCTTAATTTATCGATCAGACAATGTTCTATTTTGATGATTTCAGTAGCTATATAAAATAAATTAGGGCACTTTTAATATTTACCATCCTTCACCTCATCAACAAGGGCTCTAAGCTCTAGCCTGGTCATATGCTTTGATAGTATTGGCTATACCTGCCTGTTTCTTATTCGAGGCAGGAACTCCGATGTGAATTTCTAGGTGATATAAGGTTCAGCCGAACAAATTTATGCTGGTCCACACGCCTTTTGTTTGACTGTACATTATGAACCAATAGGCTCTGAATTAATATAAAATGTCAATTTGTCGTCTAATAAAGAAATACTCAGATTGTTCAAACTTTAGATATCTTGAAGTAGATTCTTGCTTTTAGTTAGCAAAAAGCAGCTAATAGGTTAAAAGTAAAATTTACTATTAGATCTAGAATTTATACAAAAAAATTCAACATCAGCTATTTTAAAATGATTTCACATGTTAGGTACTCAGTCTTATCTGTACTTATCTAGGCAATTGTAAGTTGGTATCACATTTTCCTTTTTTATCACCTTTGGATTTGTAATGTATTTTTGTAGCAAAGATCATAATATCAGTATTTTACGGAGGAGAGAAAATCATCTATTTTTTATATATATCAAGATTGTACCAGGCCCTGCAATCTCGACAACGATAACGAGCGCTCTACGGCCGATGTCGGTTGCAAAGTTTATTGTACACTATCACACTCTTTTATTTTGCAAAATTAAAATTTGTTGTACAGCGCTCGCTGTCTTTGTCGAGACAGCAGGGCCTGGTAAATAAAATATCTATTCATGGGCATAACTCAAAATAGTATATATTTTTCATGGCATGGCATCAGTTTATTTAATATCATTTTATTTTTGTTTTGTTCCCTGTGCATATTTTCTGTATTACATCAAAACAGGGACCTAAATCTATGCTTAAGCTATTTACCGACGTTAATGCTGTTGTTAACTGGAGTTTGCAAAATGTTTTGTTATTTTTTTAATAGGAGTATAAAAATAAATTGTATAAACATTACATTCCTTTGTGCAAATAATTTACTAACGCGATATATTGTTTTGTTTTTGCTGGAGTTAATTTACACACAAACTGAATTGTGTATTGAGTGTTATTGATTTCTGAGCCCCTGTGTCATTGTGTTCATTTCCTATTTTACTGATCTCAGTTAGTGACGAACTTCATTTTGTGAATGAACACATCTGTGTGATGGGTGCGTGTAGCCCATTTTGTTATTGAATTTTTATAAAGTCCTTTTCGGCTGCAGCACATTACAAATTATTTTTCAATCATATCTGCTTGTTTAAAGATTGAATTCTCATAATTATTTAATTGTATAATAACTGAAGGTAAAGTCAATTATTGGGCTGATAAAAAGTCATGTTTCCATCACTTGCTACAAAAAATATATATTTTCGAGCAATTTCGGCTAAAAATTGAAAATATATCTATGTAGATGTAAAAGGCATTGTAAGAAAATTGTGGAATATTTGTTGAGAGATGATAGTTTCTTATGAAAGAGTGTTTATATAAAATGCCTTATTACTGTAACTATAGTTGTTAAGACTCTGATACTGATTTAGTTTTATGTATTAGGTTGTTATATCAATAACGAAAGAAACAATTGATGATAGCAACTTCCAATTCGTTGCATTTAGTGATAAATAAAAATTGCATACTTATTTTACAAAGAGTTTTTATTTTATAATTGAAAAAATATTAATTTATCAATATGAAAAACATTGGTACAATGATGAGTGGGTTACCCTCGGCATTAGGCAAGCCTGTGTTGATAAGTGGGTTACCCTCGGCACTAGGCAAGCCTGTGTTGATAAGTGGGTTACCCTCGGCACTAGGCAAGCCTGTGTTGATAAGTGGGTTACCCTCGGCACTAGGCAAGCCTGTGTTGATAAGTGGGTTACCCTCGGCACTAGGCAAGCCTGTGTTGATAAGTGGGTTACCCTCGGCACTAGGCAAGCCTGTGTTGATAAGTGGGTTACCCTCGGCACTAGGCAAGCCTGTGTTGATAAGTGGGTTTCCCTCGGCACTAGGCAAGCCTGTGTTGATAAGTGGGTTACCCTCGGCACTAGGCAAGCCTGTGTTGATAAGTGGGTTACCCTCGGCACTAGGCAAGCCTGTGTTGATAAGTGGGTTACCCTCGGCACTAGGCAAGCCTGTGTTGATAAGTGGGTTACCCTCGGCTCAAGGCAAGCCTGTGTCGTGGGAATCTAACTACGTGATTTAAATAAAGATTAGTACGTCACGTCATGCGACATTTGTAGGTACAAAACTTATGAAAAGAAATATATTTTTTTACTTTATTTTTTGCTTCAGTGTCTTGTAAATAACCACCCCTGAGTCGGACGTAACTTTACAATACAACACACTTTATATATGTCACCGGAAAATAATACGATCCGCAAGTTTATAAATTTCCTATTTTTTTTCCCGCAAGTTTATAAATATACTAACTTAACCTAACATAACCTAACCTAGCCTAATATAATCTAGAAAGAAGTTTATAAATTTCCTAGGAAATTTATAAACTTGCGGATCGTATTATTTTCCGGTGACATATACATACACATACCTTATAGACATAAATACTTATTTAATATATATTTACAATACAGGATGCTTGGTAGATCGAGGCAAAGATAGTAAGATCATTTACAACTATTTAGGCTGAACTTGTCTAGGTACTAGGTCTTACAGTTTCGTTTCTACGATATTTTTTGATTTTGCCGAAAACATACTGAATTAATTGCCCCTGGTTTAGCTAATCCCGAAAGTGGGGTTTGAGAGGTAAGGATAAAAGTTTACAAACATAGTACTTTAGCTTCCTTGTATAGAGTGTTGGTTGGGAATTTATAATAGGCCGTTTTTTTAAGAACGGATGTTTGAGGTCATGACATGGCAAGTTGATGATCATACCCATGACCATGTATTGTGGTTGAGTACTCTCATCTCGCATCGTGGATTCGTGGACCTATGCAGGTACAACTCTACTTGTTCTTCCATACCATAAATATGTAGGGTTCTGATCGCGGAATTCGCGAGTTTTCTGTTAATGTTCATACAATAAGTACACACAACAGATCGCACTTCAGATAGGTACTATCTCGTTTGTCGCACATAAAAGTCTTTTTATGAAATAGGCCATTGTAGTCGCGTGATGCTAACACTACTTTTTCGTAGTACTTGTGATTTGATTCGGGTTCTTCACCAACTCGACACAAGAGACTGGACACACATGTGTCCAGCTGGTGAAACTCAAAATTAGTACAGAATACATTATTAATGATTAGTACCTATCACTTATTATGTCGTCATCTGGATGACACGCCAAGATTTTTACGCGTGTCCACATAGTGAAACTTAAATTAAATCACTTTTATGTTTTCGCCAACTGGATACATTCAGCTTTTTTGCAAATAAAGGGTAGTCAGGTTAATAATCGCCTCGCTCATTTAATTAATGAACGAAGCGATTTCATGAAAAAGCTGCCTCACTTTTTTGCCTGAAAAACCCTATCAGCTTCTATTTAAAGCATTTTGAAATAAAATTAATACATAATAATCAAATATAATCATCATTTATTAATATGGAGACATGTAACGTAAAAATATACAATATAATCTAAGTAATAAATCTAATAATTTAAAATCATCACTTCGAGTATCACAGAAAAATCAAAAATTAAACATTATTTAACTCAGCAGAATATATTTTTGTATGTTTCAAGAATTAACGCTATGACGTTTTAACCTTATAAGATATCATTCAACTTAACTAGGTATGTAACAACACAATATTTGGCACTTTGGAAATAGAGTATTACAGTAATATGTAAAGTAATTGTATCACAATCATTTTACTAACATAATATAAAGACACAGAATACTTAATAGTACTACGTACAGAAAGATCACTCCTCAAAGACACTTAGATAAATATCAATAGCATCCTATTTGGGCTGCGTCCATGGCCGCAATTCATAATCAGTCTGAAATATTTTACGGTTTATGCTCAGGTGTCGTGTGAGGATACGAACCTAACCAGAACCTAACAGAAAACAACCAGAATAAAATTTAGTAGTAGCAGTTTATTAGATATTTACAATGAAGACGATAAAAAAATGATACGAAGATGAGGATGGATGAGATGTGAACAGGTTTTTATAAAATACAGATGTCTGGATAGAAAGAAGGAAGCGGAGAACACGGAGATAAGTAGACCGGTGGGGAGATGACCAGGATGCAGGTGTATTTGTTGTTGTAGATGTTGTTGAAATCGTCGTTGTAGGAACGGTAGCGGCGTACTTGTAGCTACGGCTCGCTGGATCCCGTTGTAGAAATCGTCGTTGTAGGAACGGTAGCGGCGTACTTCTAGCTACGGCTCGCTGGATCCCGTTGTAGAAATCGTCGTTGAAGGAACGGTAGCGGCGTACTTGTAGCTACGACTCGCTGGATCCCGTTGTAGAAAGGATTGATTGAAAGATTGAGAGAGTTGAAGGCTCGCAGGATCCCGAGGTAGTGCGACCCCGGGATAAGGCCTTTAAGTGATACTTCCAGTTCAGAAGCTGACGTGAGACTTCAGAATTTCAGAAATGTTCCGCTTTTATACCTTTATTGGAGAGTTCTAAAAATTATTTAAATTAAACGTAATTTTTGTGAGTGGCCAAGAGAGAAAGAGTATTTTTTGTAAAAGTATTAAAGCAAACATATCAGACCGCTAACGAGTTTGAATGGACATTGCCATGACAACCAGATAAACAACGGCATCAACAGATGTCAAAGTTTAGTTTCAGGCTCGTAATACGGTAAACAATGAGAAAACCATGCAGTAAATTACATAACAGCGAAAGGAAAAAAGGTAGCGCACCAGCGCGCACGAAGCCCGAGATTGCAGAGTTTCGGAGAAAGCCAAATACAAGGTCACCAAAGGTAAGCCCCTTCGCCATCGATTTAGAAGTGCTGATAACATGAAAATGCAGAGCGAAAATGATTTGATAATGTGTTCTTATGGTTTAAAACGTTACAGGGTCCTTTTTTTTTCGGCTGGCAACCCCAGACCGAATAGCTGACGATGTAAACAGCTCTGTAGTTTTTATTTCAATTAAATTAGTCAAAATTGCTTTTCTGCACGAGTAAACTTAATTTAAGTAGTAATTAGTGATTAAATAATGTGTAGATAAGAAACAGCTGTGCAAATATACAAGCTGTGGAAAAAACAAGACCGATTGTACCGGCCGATTGAACTGTCAAAATCAGTTCAAATAGCAACGACGTAAACGGGGGAAGTATCGTTTTATTTCTGTATTTATATCAATAATCTCACCTTTCACACCCGTAACAAACTAAACAAACCTTCATATAAGTGAAACACTTGCCGTACACTCACTCAGGTACCGTTTTGTCTCTCTTTACTTGGCAAAAGCGGAAGCAAAGTTGAAGACGCAACATTCTGCCACATTCAACAAAAGCACACACTTAACACCTTCATTGTGCAATAAACTCCCTAGTGTTCGCTAGTATTCCACCCGGTCATACACTGACACCTATTCGCGGTTTTTTTTCAGGCGAAAAAGGGTGCAATGCTGACCCGAAGCAAGATGAGCACACGCGATGTGGAGTTGAAGCTGAAAGCGACCTTGCTGGAGCTCAAGAAGAGCCAAGAGCTTTGTGAAATACTTCTACGAGAGCGAGATGAGTGTGAAGAGGAGATAGAAAAGCAAATTAAGAAAAATTCGGCGCTAAAAGAAGAGCTCAGTGAGTTGGACATCCAATGCCAGGATCTCAGTGCCCAGAGAGATGAACTACAACACCAAGTCGACTCATTTTACAAGTGTCATGATGTCCACCATGTAGCATTGCAACACATAAAATCACTTGAACAACAGCTTGCAGAGGCACACCACGAGCTTCAAGTTTTCAGCGAGCGGGAGGAACAGCGAGACAGTGCTACAACCAGGGCCTTATATAATGAGGTCATGAGCCAAACTGGCATACCAACTATTGACCTAACAGCTTGTTATCTCACGTGTGATAGTCCTAATAGATCGCAATCAGTAACCACTATGAGCTGTAGTAAAAATAAATTAAAGAAATATGTTAAATTGAATAATTATATAAAAAAACACAAAAACTAGCTAATAGAAATAAAATATTTTGTAAAAATGTAAATTGTAGCAAGGAACGTGTCGAATTAATTAAGGAAATCGATGATTGTAGATTATGTTTGGAAAAAACTACAGAAAAGTATGAATGTGACACACGGCGACTCCAGTCAGATATGCATATTTTAAACTCATCATTACAAAGTATTACACGTAAATATGAGTCAGCACAATACGAAATTAAGGAACATGTGTCGGCTATGAATAGTTTGTTGGAGACGTGTAAGTATAATTATGACACTTTCATATCTTTGACCGACAATCACATCTGTGATTGTAAACAAGCTCCAGCGGACTGTTCCGTGCCGACCGTGTGTCCCGCCGAGCAGCCGGCCGAACAGCTGATACTGACCCAGGCGCCGCCGTCAGTCGACTTGAGTACTAATAGTGTTATCAATAACGCCTCCTTCTCTCGGTCAAAGGATAGGTATATAATGTACAGCGATGAACTTGGAAAAAATATGGGTTTACAACTTAGTCAGCGCGTGGGCCAGGCAATATTAAATAACTGTATGCCTGGCGCCACATATTCACAAATATTAAACAAAGTGTTGTCATCGCAGTTTTTAGAACCAACCACCCTAATTATTTTAATTGGTAGAAGGGAAAATGTATCTAAAAAACTAATTACTAAATACTTTTCCAAATTAAATTCTTTACAAAATGTAGATAGAATAATCTTGTTTGCGTTTCCCTTCAGCCAATCTTTGTCACAACATGAAAATCATATAAGACATGATTATAATACATTTATACACACATTGACATGTCGTCATACTGAAAAATTTCATTTCATAGACACCAATATTTGTATTGGAAAATATTTTTATTTGACTAAGGATAAGTATTACATAGGTAATAGCTAGGTTTTATACAAAACAGATAGCACAGTCACTATCTTATTTTATTTTGAACTCAGTCAAGTTTTTGACTAATGAAACGCCTGCTTCTATTGAGCAGTGTAATAATAATGACATGTACTCCTTGGAATCTGTTCCAAGCTCTTTAAATTAACCCATAGGACAACAGAGAGTAACTCTGGCAGTAATATTAATATTTGTATAAATATACCTTCATCTTGCCCATTAAATCAAGTTACTAGTAATGAAAAATGTAAAAGTAAGAATATTTTAAACGTGGTTCATCAAAATATACAGGGCATGTTAAGTAAAGAACTGGAAATTGAGTTATTCATGAACTGTAATAATGATGATATTTTATGTATAACAGAGCACTTTTTAAAGAGTTATCAGTTCATGTTCAACTTTAATAACCACCACGTTGCTAGTTCGTTCAACAGAAAAACAGCTGATCGCGGTGGCTCCTTAATACTTGTAAATAATAGTTTTAAATATAAGGAACGAGTTGACATAGTGAGCCTGTCTGTTGAGCGTACCATGGAAATAGCCTGTATTGAACTTCAACAACTTATTGTAATGAGCGTATACAGACCACCAGATTCATCCTTTGATTTATTCGAAAAGAAAATGGATGAAGTGTGGATTAAAATCAGCGATAAAAACAATTTTTTTATAATTTGTGGTGATTTTAATGTTAATCTGTTAGAGGATAATAATATTTGTACTAGATTAAAATCTTTATTTTTATGTCACAACATGAACTATCTGTTTTTGGAGCCTACTAGAATTACTGCAACATCTGCTACCTGCATTGACAATATATTTACTAACATTACGCCCATTTTCAAATCGGTCATCAATAAATTAACCTCTGATCACTCTGGTCAGATAGGTATATTCAATATTAAAATAAAAAAGGACCAAAAAGAGGATATTACATGTGTGCCCGTTAGTGACACTCGGCTTGAACACTACAGGAATAATATTTTAGATAAACTATGGGAAATACCATACAGTGACGATCCAAATTTGTTGTACAACTCAGTATTTAACCTTTTTAAAAATGAATATGATACGGTATTTAAATCAAAAACTATAAAAGTTAATAACAAAGCTTTGTTTAGTGATTGGGCGACAGTTGGAATTCATAGGAGCAGACGAAGATTATATGAACTCTATGAAGAGAAATCATATAACAAAAATACGGCCTTTCTAGATTATGTTCGTAGTTATTCAAAAATGTTTAAACGCGTTTGTGCCGTAGCTAAATCTAATTTCATTAAAAACAAAATTGAATCTAGTAGCAATGTAATGAAAACGACTTGGCAAATAATAAACAGAGAGACTGGAAAGGCCAAAGCTACACATAATAACTTCAAGCTTAAGATAGATAATCAATTGCTAAGTACAGACCTAGAAGTAGCAAAAGCTTTCGAAAATTTCTTTACGGACATTCCAGTTTCAACAACCAAGTCTTTAAATTCATCTCCCGCTGCTGCTGAATCTATACTTAAACAAAACTTTGAGGATTGTAAAACAGATTTTAAATTTAGGCACGTAAATAATGAAGACATTGTAAAAGCGTTTAAATCCCTGGAAATGAAAAAGACAGCTGACGCCCATGGTCTATCAGTAAAAATTATTAGTTCCATTGTAGATTGTATTGCACCTCACCTTTGTTGTATATTTAATCAATGTATAGATAATGGTGTGTTTCCTGACTTGATGAAACTAAGTAAAGTTATACCTTTATTCAAAGCTGGTAGTACATCAAACCCCACCAATTTTAGACCCATATCGATACTACCAACGCTTAGCAAAATATTTGAAAAACTCATACTTAATCAATTGCAAAGTCATTTTTATCTCAATAATTTAATTCATATTGCTCAGTTTGGTTTCACAAAGGGTCGTTCAACAGCCGATGCTGGTGTTGAATTAATCGACAATATTTTTGATGCCTGGGAAGACGCAATGGATGCAATAGGTGTCTTCTGCGATCTATCCAAGGCTTTTGATTGCGTCCATCATGACACTCTTGTCAGGAAGTTACGCCATTATGGTGTAAAAGATCAGGCACTTGGCCTTCTGGAGTCATATCTAACAGATAGGGTTCAGATGGTCGATGTTAATGGGAAAAGATCACCTGGGTCTTCAATAATTATGGGCGTACCGCAAGGTTCAATTCTTGGTCCTTTCTTGTTTTTAGTATATATTAATGATTTACCTTACCTTGTTAAAGCAAAAAATGGGTTAGTATTGTTTGCCGATGATACTTCTTTGATATTTAAAGTTAAAAGACAGCAATCCAATTATGACGAGGTAAACAATGCTATCTCTAGTATAGTGAACTGGTTTACTGTTAACAATTTATTACTTAATGAAAAGAAAACTAAATGTATTAAATTCGTGTTACCCAATGTGAACCCGGTAACTACAGACATATTTATAAAAGGACAGATTGGACCTTGTGCAGTCGACTGTCTTTTTGGGCATTACTTTAGACGCCAAACTACAATGTGATCCTCATATAAATAAATTGTCGAACAGACTGAGTTCGGCAGCGTTCGTAGTTAAAAAAATTAGAGCTCTTACCGACGTAGACACCGCTAGACTAGTCTACTTTAGTTACTTTCATAGTCTAATGACCTATGGTATTTTATTGTGGGGTCACGCTGCGAATGCTAATAGTATATTTATTCTGCAGAAACGGGATGTTCGTGCAATTTATAGATTAGGGCCTAGAGTGTCACTGAGGGAAAAGTTTAAAGAAATCAATATTCTGACATTTGTGTCTCAATATATCTATGACAATCTTGTGTATGTAAAAAGAAATATAACTAATTTTCAGAAGTACAGTGATATACACAATTTTAATACTAGAAATAAAGACAAGTTGGTTGCTTATGTAAGCCGACTACATAAAATTAGTAATTCTTTTAAAGGCGATTGTATACGCTATTACAATAAGGTCCCTACTGATATTAAAAACTTACCTTTAGACAAGTTTAAAATAATAATAAAACAGAAATTGTATAAAAAAGGTTACTATAGGATATCTGATTACTTAGAGGACAGATGTCCATGGGAATAGATTGTTTGAGTAACAGGCTGTTTCGATATATAATTAGCATTCATTTTGTAATTTGACAATATTTTATTTAAAAAGGAAACGCAAAAGATGCGACGACTGTGGAGTTTCTTCGGTGAGCTCTTCTCCACAGATTTCGCCATTGTGTTAGTGAACTCACCCAAAAAAATGTAATGACGGATCTAAGTGATGTAACAACATCCTATGGAAATAAATGATTTTTGATTTGATTTGATTTGATTTGATGAAAATAAAGGTGATACGAAATATCAGAACGTACAGCTCACCAAGTATCCAGCGTAATAGAGCAAGCAAGGACAGGAGCAGTTACCAAAGCTTCTTTAAGATGCTCGAAAGCAGCTGCAGCCTTGGAATTTTTAAGTCATTCAAGAAAATAGCACGTAAGTAGCATAACACTACATTTTCCCCCCGACCCTGGAAAAAATTTTGACTCAGCAAAAATTTTGATATGTACAAAAATAAACCAGAAAAACACAGCTTTGCAGAAACAGACATCACCAGACAAAATCAGATATACCATCTCTTACATTCATCATCTTCATTCAGGTAAGGGTGGAGTTTACATTCAATGACTACCACTCTAAAAGTGTGTTTTCAAAACGACATTCAGGCTTACTTAAGGAGTTGTCATCCGCTCCTGCGTGGAAAAAAAAATAAGTAGAGGTAAAGAGAAACAAATTAATCCTAAGGTAGCTTTAGTCGCTACGATTTAAGACAATTAAGAACGGCCAGAGCGGTAAAGCTCGAAGCCAGAGATCAGCCACATCGCCAACGAGATGTGTCTGAAATGAAGAATATACATATATACAACAGAGCGGTAGAGCTCGAAGCTAGAGATCAGCCACATCGCCAACGAGATGTGTCTGAAATGAAGAATATACATATATACAACAGAGCGGTAGAGCTCGAAGCCAGAGATCAGCCACATCGTCAACGAGATGTGTCTGAAATGAAGAATATACATATATACAAATTAACAGTTAGAAGTTAAGAAAATTTATGCTACTTACATGCAAAAATTTTATATAAAGATTCGTATCACCTTCAGGACAGAAGTTTGAGAAACAAGAGGAGGTTCCATAACAGTCGGATCAGCAGGAAGGTCAAGTGATGGAGAGTCATTTGCAGTTGAAGGTGGAGTCATTGTTATAGTTAAGTGTAGAGTCAAGTGTTATAGAAGTGAAGTGAAGTGAAGTGAAGTGAAGTAATGTAAGTTAAATGTAGGCCTAAATATAATCCAGATAAGTTGAAAAACTAGATGAAGTTTTGTTTTAGAATTTGGAAAATATTTGGGCTAGTGTTATAGTTAAGTGTAGAGTCAAATGTTATAGAAGTGAAGTGAAGTGAAGTGAAGTAATGTAAGTTAAATGTAGGCCTAAATATAATCCAGATGAGTTGAAAAACTAGATGAAGTTTTGTTTTAGAATTTGGAAAAGTAAGTCAAAATAACCCTTTCCATTGTTATAGTTAAGTGTAGAGTAAGTGAAGTGAAGTGAAGTGAAGTAATGTAAGTTAAATGTAGGCCTAAATATAATCCAGATGAGTTGAAAAACTAGATGAAGTTTTGTTTTAGAATTTGGAAAATATTTAGGCAAGTGTTATAGTTAAGTGTAGAGTCAAGTGGTATAGAAGTGAAGTGAAGTAAAGTGAAGTAATGTAAGTTTAATGTAGGCCTAAACATAATCCAGATGAGTTGAAAAACTAGATGAAGTTTTGTTTTAGAATTTGGAAAATGTGAAAAGGATGAATAGATAAAGATTTAAGAGTGAAAGAGAAAGCAAATCAAAGGGAAAGAGACAAGGCGCAGAAAAGGTGAAGAGTGGAGAAGAACTTTTACGTTGGGCGCCAAAATGTCGTGTGAGGATACGAACCTAACCAGAACCTAACAGAAAACAACCAGAATAAAATTTAGTAGTAGCAGTTTATTAGATATTTACAATGAAGACGATAAAAAAATGATACGAAGATGAGGATGGATGAGATGTGAACAGGTTTTTATAAAATACAGATGTCTGGATAGAAAGAAGGAAGCGGAGAACACGGAGAGAAGTAGACCGGATGCAGGTGTATTTGTTGTTGAAATCGTCGTTGTAGGAACGGTAGCGGCGTACTTGTAGCTACGGCTCGCTGGATCCCGTTGTAGAAATCGTCGTTGTAGGATCGGTAGCGGCGTTCTTCTAGCTACGGCTCGCTGGATCCCGTTGTAGAAATCGTCGTTGAAGGAACGGTAGCGGCGTACTTGTAGCTACGACTCGCTGGATCCCGTTGTAGAAAGGATTGATTGAAAGATTGAGAGAGTTGAAGGCTCGCAGGATCCCGGGGTAGTGCGACCCCGGGATAAGGCCTTTAAGTGATACTTCCAGTTCAGAAGCTGACGTGAGACTCCAGAATTTCAGAAATGTTCCGCTTTTATACCTTTATTGGAGAGTTCTAAAAATTATTTAAATTAAATGTAATTTTTGTGAGTGGCCAAGAGAGAAAGAGTATTTTTGTAAAAGTATTAAAGCAAACATATCAGACCGCTAACGAGTTTGAATGGACATTGCCATGACAACCAGATAAACAACGGCATCAACAGATGTCAAAGTTTAGTTTCAGGCTCGTAATACGGTAAGCAATGAGAAAACCATGCAGTAAATTACATAACAGCGAAAGGAAAAAAGGTAGCGCACCAGCGCGCACGAAGCCCGAGATTGCAGAGTTTCGGAGAAAGCCAAATACAAGGTCACCAAAGGTAAGCCCCTTCGCCATCGATTTAGAAGTGCTGATAACATGAAAATGCAGAGCGAAAATGATTTGATAATGTGTTCTATGGTTGATGATATGATATGATGGTTTAAAACGATACAGGGTCCTATGAAAATAAAGGTGATACGAAATATCAGAACGTACAGCTCACCAAGTATCCAGCGTAATAGAGCAAGCAAGGACAGGAGCAGTTACCAAAGCTTCTTTAAGATTCTCGAAAGCAGCTGCAGCCTTGGAATTTTTAAGACATTCAAGAAAATAGCACGTAAGTAGCATAACACTACACAGGATGGTATATTTTTATATTGTGAATAACCATTCATTTGTATATTTACTGCTCTTTGTTGGGGAGTAAACAATATATCAAACTCAAATAATGTATTGCAAGTGGGCAAAAATAACGCACTTTTACAAGTCAAATGCGGATTTACACCAGCCGCAGTAAGTCCGTGAATCGTGTGGAGCTGTTGTATCGGGGCGGCGAAACGCTCCTAAACGTACTATATTAGGCAAAAAAGTGGTGTACACTTTTTAACGGTCTCACCGGATGGACTACAAAACTTTTTTTTTCTCTGGTACCGTCATTCGAAATAAGAAAGTCTTTATTCAAGTTTTCACTTATATTTTAAGATGTTATATCCACAGACATTTAATAAGACACTACGTTATATCCTATATTTTTTTTAACACGGTTGCTCTCACATTACTGGTTTGATACTGTGAATCCTTGAAGGCCGTCATATTCTTTCTGGGTTCAATATTAAAGGCCACACAACAATTTCAAATATTTGCGGTATGGGCCCCAGATCATCACAAACGGCTTGTGTGCGTTTAGGCTGCTTTGGGCGGTTTAAGGTGGGGCCGTTCTTGGCCTGGGTCTTAGTATTTGGCTCATATTTTCTCAAGGTATTTTTTTTTTCTTAATCCCTGTATTTTTGCAAACTTCTTGGTGCGTTGATAGGGGGATGTTCTGCATCACAGTTTTGAATGCCATATCTGAGGACGAGTAAAATGCCCTTCTAGCCGATATATCTTCGGCACGTCAGCCGCAGACGTATTGTAGCGACTGGTCCGAAATGCGGCTAAGTTAGAATCATTTGAGAGAACGTTCTTGTGTATAGACGTAATCACTTGCGGATCACTGAGTTCCCTTGCCACTTTCTGCCCTCTTCTAGAGCTTGCCTTTCAAGCAAAAAGGAGGACTCCCAGAGTTATATCAGAGCTACACCAGTTTGGTGTGATGTTGGTCAATTGAGGGTTATTTTTGAAAGCGGTGAATACTGGCGTTGCATGAAGCTTCCTTGTAGCGCAGATTGTTCCACGTCTCTGAGCCCAAGCTTTGGCATTTGGTGCCCCTTGCTTGGTAGCAAGGGGCACCAAATGCCAAAACCATGTCCGCAGATGCCATCGGTATAGGGGGCTCAGTTTAAGTAGTAGCCGAGTCGAAACAAAGTCCCTCAATAGCTTCTGCTCTATCTTCCGGTGCAGGTGCCGTATTTGGTGATTTGCTAAAATTGTCTTGCTCATCCTCATTCTGACTAACTGAGTCTACTTCTATATCTGTGCAGGACGAGTCCACTTCAGCAATAGTGTGATCGGGTATCTCATCACTGCTCTTTTGTTATTGGCTATCTTTGATTGTGTTAACTGCCTGCACCACACGCTCATATGTATTGTTTGAGACAGCTATCATTTGCTACATTAATGCACTAAACATTTTCGTTTTGTTTCTCCAGTGCTGCAGCCATAGGGTCCTGAGGACTATCTTCATGCATCTTCTGCTATAACCTGAATATTGCGCCGCTTCGTACGAGCTGAGCATCGCGAAGGAGGGCTTATTGATCGTCTTAAAGTTGGAGACAAAAAAAAAAAAAAACTTAAATTCTCTCTCTAATGGATCTCTTTTTAAGTATTGCAATACCTGTATCAGGAGATACCTACCTTCCACAATGAACATTTAAGAAATAAACACATTTATGTATTTGTTTAAAAAATTTCTAGTGTGTTAACTAAGTGTCATTTGCACAGATAATTTGTGATTAGTGCGCTAAGCGATTATTACATTGTTATTATTGTTATTATACAACTGCTAAATAGCATCATAATTTTGGTGCAAATGGACCTGAGTAACAATAATGAAAAGTTGTCTTACTGTTGATAGCAACAGTAAGACAACCTCTCACCACCATCACTACAGAAACTTATATTTAATATTAAATTTAATCAAAGTATTAACATAAGTAATTAATACTTAGGAAGTTAATTCTAAAATACTGTAATTATATAAGTTACATATGTATGTATTCATATGCTTGTTTATACAATATAGGCTATTATGATACAGTTTTAAACAATACATTGTTAAGTGGAACGTTTGAACAAAGATTCAACCTCATCATAGTCCAGACTTGTAAGCCATTTTATAAGCGATTGTTTAACATCTCTAGTAGTGAGTTTGTAAATACTTAATATTTTATTTATTTTATTGTAAAGAAAACTTGCTTGTATTTTATACTGTCTTTGGGCAAAATTCGATTTGTACTGAGTAATATCAGAGACTGTGTAATGTCGTCGAGTTTCAGGTAGATTAGGGTTAAATGGTAATTGTCGGTGTTTTTTAATAATTGTATTAAGAATGTAGATTTTCCTGATAGAAAGTAAGTTGGATTTAAGATAGAGTTGAGTGGTGGGAAATCTATAAGGTAGGAAGTACATAACCTTTATGAGGGATCGTCGAGATCTTTCAAGTTCTAAGAATCTCGTTTTAGTTGCTCCACCCCATATCGGGATGCAGTAAGAAATAATGGATTGAACCAGTGCAGTGTATATTTGATTTAGTAGTTACCCCAGAGTAACATGTCTTAGCTTTTTAAAAATCCACATCATCTTTCTAATCCTGTTAGTTACCAGTTCAATATGATAAAACCAAGACAACCTTTCGTCCAGCATAATACCCAAATATTTTACTTTAGGAAGCTTATCCAACACCGGGCAGTCACACGTGTCAGATGGTTGGTTACAGCTGTGTATTTTAATTTTGAAGTTAGATTTGGGTTGGGTTCGTTTGTTCATAGTAAAGCACATATAATTAGTTTTAGACGTGTTGAGGGATAACATGTTATTTTTTAGCCAACAGTTAATTCTTGTTAGTCCTTTCTCAGTCAGCTCCTTGGTCTCTTCCCAAGATTGACCATGGAAGACGATTGCAGTGTCATCTGCGTAGGAAAATATTTGAGCATTACTAAGCTTAAGGGAATACATGTCATTAATATAGATCAAAAAGAGTGTAGGCCCAAGGACACTTCCTTGGGGAACTCCATATGTAATGTCAGACTCCTCACTAATATGTGATTCTATTTTAACTTGTTGCTTACGTTCACTGAGATAGTCTATAAAAAGAGCTAGCGGGTAACCTCTAATACCAATACTTTCAAGCTTGTTTATAAGGGTAGGAATATCAACAGTATCGAAGGCTTTCTTCAGATCAAGGAACACCGTTAAGCATTTAAGTTTGTTGTCTACACGTTCAGTTATTAAGGAACTGAGATCTGAGACTGCGTCTTCAGTAGATCTTGCCTGTCTAAATCCATATTGCGAGGGAGATAAAATATTGTTTTTTTCTAAGTAATTAAGAAGTCTGTTATTTAATAGTTTTTCTAATATTTTGGATATCGAAGGAAGAACAGAAATAGGTCTAAAATTATTAATGTCTTCTTTGTTACCATTTTTGTACACTGGTGTTATAATAGCTTGTTTTAGACGCGACGGGAAGATGCCTTGTTGAAAACATATGTCGGCGAAGTGACAGATTACAGGAATTAGAAGAAACTTAGAAAGTTTTAGAAAACATGGTGATATATTGTCGAGACCGGGAGAACTACCTGATTTCAGATTTGAAATGATTCTATTGACCTCTTGTGGGTCAGTGTCAAGAAGAACAAAGGATGAGGGTTGTGACATGACAGTTCTTCCTGTTTCAATTTGGATTTTATTACTATATGATTTGTCGGATGTGATTTCCTGGGCAAGTTTTTTTCCAATGTTGGCAAAAAATGTATTTACGTAGTTTACTGAGTCTTTCGGGGTTGATTTGAGATTTAGGAGACTAGAGTTTTTAGATTTGGTATTATTAAGATTTGTAATCGCTTTTATGGTTTGCCAAAGAGTTTTAGGGTTTTTCGTTGAGCTAGCTAGTAATTCTTTTTCGTATTGACGTTTCAGTTTCTTTATTAGGTTATTGCAGTAGTTGCGGTATCTTTTATACGTTATTCTAAGAATTTCATTATGGGGATCTAAGCGTAGAGTTTTCTGAAGTTTGTTTCTATTATTTATGCAGCGTAATATGCCACTGCTTATCCATGGTTTTATTGTTCTTTTATTTCTAGGAATTCGGACTATTGTGCTGTTTTCTTCTAAAGAATCAGTTATTTTATGTATTAATAAGTCTAGTATTATGTTAGGGTTATTTAAAGTAAGTAGTAGTCCTAGATTCTTTTGTTCTAAACTTTTTAAGGCATTATCGTAATTTATATTAATTTTACTTCTATTGATTTTATTTCTATGTTTAGAGTATTTCAAATTTAAAAATGTCATGAGATGGTCCGTGATAGTTGTGTTTAATACAGCTATAAATGTATTATACTTGGTTGTTTGTAGTTTTAGAAAAAAGTGATCTAGGCAGTTATCACCTCTAGTAGGGAGCAAATGACCTGGAAGCAATCCATGAAGAGCGTTAATATCTAAGTATTTTATTCTGTTGTTTCGTTCTGTTGAAGTTTCATTTTCCTTAGGAATAATATTAATATTTAGGTCACCAACTATGATTAAATTTCTCTTAGTTTGTAAGGACTCTAAGTGGTTATTAAAAGAGGTGATAAATGGGTCAATGTCACTATTGTGGGATGGCGATCTGTATATTCCAAGGATAGAGACATCTTCGATATTAATTTGTAAACAGGAGGCATGCTCAAGTTTTATTTCGGTAACATTAGCATTAAGGTTGTTTTTGACATAAACAACTACGCCATCACTCTTATTCAAAAGGTTGCAAGTAGTGTGGGAAGAATAAGATTCTAATAAAGGGACTGGTTTGTCATGATTTAGCCAACATTCTGTTAGTATTAATATATCAGCTTCATACTTTAATTGTGATAATGTTAGCTCAAGATTATCAAAGTTAGCACAAATACTCCTTATGTTTTGTGATATAATTGAGAGACTATTATCATTTGAAGGCATAAATTGATGAAGATCTAAGATATCACACGACACTGAATGTGCACAACTTGTGTTGTCTAATTCATTCAGAGTTTTTAAATTACTATCCATTAGGAGGCATTATTAAAGTCCTATCGGACTCTGAGGGCAATGTGATGCTCTTAGAAGATATAGTAGAACTCTGGGTAGGAGTAATATGTGTCAGGCTCAAACATTTTACATTAGCAGGTCTATTGAGGCTGTATAGTGTTCCAACATTTACAGTTTTATGTAGAATACAGGTTTGTAACTTATATCGTTCTGAATTTCGATAGATGACAAATTATTTAAAGATAGCACTAGGTAGTGTGAGATTGAAATGTGATCGTTTAAGTATATGTATAGTCACTTGTTATTATTGGCCGAAAAGGTCGCTAGTTGTTTATCGGACCTAATTACAATCGCTTTTTCTTCCTGGTCCGTACGTAGGTAGATCTTTCCGTTGGAATGCCAGCACGAGTACTTGTTTGCCTTAGCGACTTGTCTCGTCTCGTAAAGAAGTTTTCTAGTCGATGGAGCCAGGTGCTCATCTACATAAACAGGTTCACTCATACCTGGAAATCCAAGAATCTGAGTATTCAGTTTTTCCACGATGGGACGATCCTTGTTGTACTTGCGAATCGATGATAGGAGATGATTCCTTTTGGTAACGGTAGCAAATTCGACCACAATAGGTCTGGAAGTATTCGATTTTCCCGGTAGACGATAGACGTCACGTAGATCAGATGTTTGAATGTCTGTATTAATGACCTTTGTGACATTGGCAACAATAGAAAACAGGTCACTTTGCTTCTCAGAGTCCTTGTTTGGAACATTACGAACATTACGGAGACAAAGATCTCCCTCTTAAGAGGTATTCCGTTTCCTTGCTGCGAAGATATGGTTTCATTCCTCTGACTGCATTTAGTACATTTTCCAAGTTGTTGCCGTGTAGTTTGACCCCCAAGGAGTACCGGGCTCAAATCAAGGCTCTGGTGAAGGGCTAGTCAAGCTTTTTAATTTTATGCTTTTATAGGTTTTTTCGGTCAACTGTTTTAGGTTGGAGGCTGCTATTTCCGCTGTGGGGATGGCGTAGCGCAATTTGTTCACACTCTTAGAATCAATCAGGCGGATCTCCAACAATCTCGTAAATGTTTACATCTTCTATCTTCCAGTCTTCCAAAGTTGTCAGCTGTGATGGCCGAGAATTGGAGAATTTCCCGGATATTCGGCATGTTCCTGGAAAACGATTACACGTGTTTGTTAACAGCGTCTAATAATCAAAAATTCTAATAATCGTCGGATCAACGGCCGCGCTAGGCGTCGGGCCGTTGATCCGACGGGCGAGGCGTCTGTACGTCTACCCGTCGGATCCATTGGGGCCGTCTGTCGGACGAACCCCTAGATGGTCATATACCGGCCGTCAGATTAATCGGGTCGTCCGTCGGACGGACCTAGAAAAGATCGGTTACGGGCCGTCGTCGGGTCGAATAGCTCTAAGCTGTGACCCACTCGTTTCGAGTTTTTTCTATAGCTATAACGCTGGTACAGCGTATTGGGTCAATTGGTGTTTGGATTAGTGCTGATGTCACGACGGTGTTGCCATTGTCAGGTATCAGATTGTATAAAAAGTAGGGTAAAGGCAGCTTGTAGAACTTATTTATTGGGGAAAAATTATTCGCTCAGTGATTCGATCAATTAGTTTTTTATTCGTGATGGAAAGCAATATTTTTGACGCCCCCCGATCAAAGAAATTGATTCAAAGTACTTACACCAAGAAAGTAGTCAAACATGGGGGCGGAAATATCTAAGTGTGGGGCTGTTTGTCAGGACTTGGTGTTAGACCTGTCAGGAAAATAGAAGGCTACATGGATAAATTCCAGTACTTATTTTTATTTTATTTTTATTTTATTTTTATTGTTAACATATCCAACAGCAACATATATAAAGCTTAGTTGTTAAGTAACTTAATTTGTCTTAGCCAATAACAGGATATTGTAGATGCCTTAATTAGACCGAACCAATACGAACTTAATACTTAAAATAAAGGATGTAAGCAGGACAACTTTTATTAATCTAGGTTTTGTTGCACTAAAAACTATGAAAGGTATACCGAGACAAAACAATAGATTTCAAGGTACTCGATTTTGCTCTTTTAATAATATATCTAGTACTTGCTTCTTTACACCAACCTTAGATAAATTGAACATGTCTATACCATTGCTGAATTTCTTATTGAAACACTTAGTAGCTCTAGAAATGTATTCATTACGACCGTAGTTTGTCTTGCTATAGGGTGTGTAAAAGACATCGTGTTGTCGGCGTCGTGCGGAGCACCGACGGGGGACAACCAAAGATGTCAGTGTTGTTAGAGAGGGGCTGTCGATGGTGGAGTTAGCCAAGTCATGTAGGAAGGCCATATCAAGCATGGTGCGTCTATCCACTAGGGTGTTAATACGATGATGGTTGCAGGCTTCTTCGTAAGATGGGAATTGTATTTTCAGTCTATAGTTTAGGTGGTTTATAAACTGTTTTTGTATTCGTTCAATTTTATTAGTGTACACTGCATATTGCGGATTCCAGGAATATATTAGAACAAGCCATGCTGTCCTATGCCGAGCAAAGTTAACTGGTCATTTTACTTTCCGGTTACTTTCCAACAGGAAAATTATCCGTAACAATGCAAAAGTAGTAAACGACTTCTTTAGAAACCAGTCTGTGACAGTTTTGTATTGGCCTCCGTAAATCCGTAATCCGGATTTAAATCCAACAGAAAAATTGTGGTGAAAAAGGCAGTGCCGACAAAGCGGACATCAAACGTCGATTTACACACACAGATTTTATAGAAGCCATGGGAGCAAATTCCGGTAAAAGGTTAAACAAATTTGATCTCTTCCATGCCCCAGAAATGTCGTGCTGTTCTGCAAAATGCCATTTCTGCCAAAGGACATGCAACCAAATGTTGATACGTACCCGGAATATTTTAAAATTTTGTGGAATAAAGATTTTTACTATTTACATTAATAACAATAAATTTGTATTTCTTCTAAGCAAATGGTGTGTATTTAACTATAAGGCCTAATATCTTTGTTAAGTTTATATTGCTTGCAATTAGGATAAACCGAATAAAAGATTAGGAACAGACAGACAAGTTTTGTTGATAATATTTCACTTAACATTAGACAATACTAACACAAATATTTTTAAATTGTGTAGCAATTCCCAATAATAGTCTCATAAAAAATATAGAGGTTCCCCTCTTAATAAACTATTATAAAAATTGCTTAGTTATTTTAATACGCCTTCATCGTCTATTATTTTAATATGCATTCATGCAATCATTTAATAAAATAGTAAATAAGGCAATCCGGAAAGATTTAAGAGCATATAATACTAAAGTCATAACTGAAACAATCAAACAAAATAAAGGTCCGAAAGTATTTAGAAGGAAATTGAATAAATCTAAATCTGAAATTTCTAAATTGTATGACAAAAGCGGGAATCTTGTCACAAATCGTGAAGAAATACTAAAAATAGTTGAAAAGTTTTACGCCGAGCTTTATGCGTCAAAGTCTCCGGAACCAGAATCTCCAGACGCGTCAGACGCCAGGGCCGAACCTACCGAGCATCTTTGGGAGGATCTCGTAGATGGCTTACCTCCCATCATAGAAGATGAAGTGGGTTTTGCTCTGAGCAGAATGAAACGTGGGCAGGCATCTGGAGGGGACGGTGTGTACGTAGAGATGCTACAGGCAGGAGGTCAGAACAACGATCTGATTCTCCTAGCTGAAGAAGTTGAAGATCTCCAAAGCATGCTCGAACAACTTCATGAAGCATCCCTGTAGGTTGGCCTTAGAATTAATATGTCCAAAACAAAGATCATGTGTAGCGATCCGGAGCACGAACCTAATGTTATCGTAGGTAACTGCCCTATAGAGGCAGTAGATCAATACACATATCTTGGACATAACTTATCCTTTGGCCAAAGTGCTCAGGCGAAGGAGATCACTAGACGGATCCAGCTAGGATGGGCTGCCTTCGGGAAACTAGAAGACGTCCTAAAATCACAAATCCCGCAATGCCTGAAGAGCAAGGTAATCAAACAATGTGTCCTGCCAATCCTCACTTGTGGTGCCGAAACATGGATGCTCACAAAAGCCAATATGCACAAAATTAGAGTCGCACAAAGGGCTATGGAGCGTGGCATGCTAGGCATCAGCCTCGTTGACCGCGTGCCTAACGTTGAAATCCGCAGACTTACCAAAGTCACAGACTTGGGTAAGCGCATCACGGGGCTAAAGTGGCCATGGGCGGGACACTTGGTTAGAAGGGAGGACGGAAGGTGGACCAAGGCAGCCACAGAGTGGCGGCCGCAAACAGGGCATAGAACAGCGGGCAGACCACCGGCCCGATGGTCAGATGACATTGTTAAGGTGGCTGGAAAGCAGTGGACGAGACTGGCGGGTGACCGCAGCGAATGGCGTGCTTTGGGAGAGGCCTATGCCCAGCATTGGGATTGACAAGGGCTGATGATGATGATTCATCGTCTGTAAATATATGACCATCACTGTATTTGCATCGGGAGTTAAAATTAACTTTTAGTAAGTATGCATCCGAATGGATAGACAACCCGGAATCCCGGAATCATTTTTTCTAAAAAATATTTCAAGAAGCCGCTTCCATACTTTTATATAAAAAATACTTTTAAAATTATCCATCCGAATATCTGATCTCTATTATGACATACGAATGACGTTCTGGAGTAAATACTACTTCAACTTCAATTTTTATTCTTGGCAATCAGTCTTTTGCCAGACAATTTCTGCGAGTAGTAGAGTAATGAAAATACATGTGAGACGCGGTTCAAATATTACGAATTTTAGACTTTTTGATGCCTGGAGGTCTAATACCAACTCTTATAGCAGGACCTAAACTGAACTGCCCTGCTTTTTCATACTATGAGCAACAATTAGCAGGCCTGCAAAAGTACTGTTTAAGTTTCCGCTCAAAAACCATTCACCATTTTTTTGTGTAGATTTTTCGTACTATGTAACTATATTTCACAGCAGCAAATCGTTTTTTGCACTTCTGTTATGTCAAATTAGACGATCTTAAAAAAGCTGCTAGATATTAGCCTAAACAACATTGTTTTGTAATTTATAGTGGATTTGGTGGATCACTCGCTAATTTTTGAGATTTTTAGACGAGTGGATCATCCGTTTTTCGGCTTCAACCGCAAACGAAACTTGTCTAGGTGCACATGAAATGGCTCAAATATGGAATATCATCAAGCTCAGTCAGGAATTGTGTACGTGGCAGCAATGCGTGGCATTTGCAGAAGATCAAGGCCTCATTAAGAAGATTAAATTGAGGGAATAATAATACCTTGGACACTAGTTACACACATTGATCTAGTCCCAAACTAGGATTCGCTGTATCTTGGGTACTACACAACGATGCACATACTTATATAGATAAATATTATACAGATGTAGTGAATAATCCTTTCCTATCGGCAAAACTCGGAACAACGATAACACCCGAATGGTGCCGATGTGTCTATGAATTACTGTATTATTAAATTACGTGTATTAAATGTTCTGTGCGTGTAGGCACAGAACATTTAATAATAGGTTAGAAAGGCGGTGTGGGCGGTTCAGGCGCGCCGCGAGTATGAGCAAACGCTCATACACTCGGCGCCACGAATAAAGAGCTCTCGGAGAAACTGGCGGGGATTACTGCGCATGTGTACAGTCGCGGCATAATTCCGAAGTGCGTTTTTAGGGTTAGTGTGAAGGAATGAGTGTTCAGGACTTTCTTCACTTCTATTTTTTCTCTGTTTGATATTTTGTTGATTGGGATATTAGCCGATGTAAATAATGGACTTTGTGTCAAATAAACTATAGGTACTCTCTATTGACAACATTTGTTAACGTCAAGGTTGAAACCTATATATAAATAACCCCCTAGCATAGAATGCCCCTAGTCACTAGGGCCTAGTGAATATAGATACTTGTAGTAATAGTCCTGCACACTCTTTTCTTTCCGCTGACTAATAATTTGTAATTCGACCGGGGCGAAAGATAACGTTGGGTAATATTGTATGCGACTGTACTCAAGAAGCTTCGAGACGTGCTTTCGGTGCGGGCATCGGGAAGCGACTGATCAACGAATCAGGTGCCGGCGCTGACTACCGCCCCCGTCGCTCCTCACTTCCCCGCGCCAAACACTTGTGAAAAGTGACTACTGCGCATTCAAGGACAAAGCTCTTTAGTCGTGGCGCCGAGTATACATAGCCTAAAACGCTCCTCACCTCCCCTCAGTCGGCCGCGTTCTTTCGTTGAAGGCGTTACTCCGCGAAAACCCTCTAAAATGCCGAGTTGCGCAATTATAACTTGCAGAGCCAGAAGCCAACAAGCTAATGTGAATAATGGAAGGATTTCTTTTCATCGGTAAGTTCAATAAACGTAGATTTTTAATAATTTGATCGAAAATACAATCGAGGTACGATTTTCGTGATAGGGTGGGGACACATTATGCCATCGTATCGATAAATGGTTGTTTCTAAGTACCTTTTAAATAAATAAATATAGGCTACCAACGTCCCACCAAGAGGCACAGGACTCTTACCGGATTCGTGTAAGATTGAGACATACTCCACCACGTTGGCTCAGTGCGTGTTGGGGCGGGATTTAAGGACTATAGGTAAAGGTCTCGAACACGGACACCTGATTTTTGGAAGGAAAGTGGGCGGAGGGGGTGGGGCGGGTGAGGGGGTAGAGGGGACCTCCACCGCTTAAGTTTTATTTGTCGCAAACCAGGGTTTTATTTATGGATTTTTAAAAACCTTATATTGAAGTTAGTTTTGGTACTATAATCTCGTAATTTTCCCTATAAATGTAATTGTAGAATAAAGATATGTTTTTTGCTCTGTGTACCTACCTTTTTTTTTCAGCTTTCCTCAAGAGCCAACAATAAAAGAACAGTGGATTGATGTTACTGGTAGAGAACATTGGATGCCTACAAAATCAAGCACAATTTGTTCAAAACATTTCAAGGAAAAAGATTACCTAATAAAAAAATCTGGACATAAATACTTAAAGTGTGGTGCAGTGCCACAAGAAAATGTTGTTCGTATATGTTCTACCAATGCAGTGCGTATAACATTTCAATATAAGTACAGCATAACATTGTAGTACGTATAATAGAAATATCATGTAGTAGCAAAAAGTTTTTAACATTATTTTATTGATTATTACAGGACATCGAGTCGTTTATAGCAGCCAAAGCAAAAAAACGCAAATTGGAAAGTACATCTGATGAAACTAAAACAAAAAAACTAAGAAAAGTAGAGGTAATATAATCTAGTAATTTAGATATTAGTAAATATCTATGTACACGAATAAATGTGAGCATTTTTCATATATTTCAGCCAATACCTTCGACGTCAGGACTAAACTCAATCACATCGACGCCAAAAAGTCATTCAAACTACTCGGGTCAAGAAATAAAATATTCAATGGTAAATAAAAAGCATGAAAAATACCCAAACCGACTACCTACTGGAAATGTTTTTATACAAATATTAACATTAACATAATAATCCTTTCAGGAAAATTTACCTTGTTCAAATGCATCAACACCTAGGAAGAGAAAATTAAATGAAATAATTACTACCAAAGATGAAGTCATAAAAAGACAAAGAAAACAGATTAAGAAAAGAAAGAAAAGTGGTACTCAAGTATTGAAGGAGAACCCGGCTTTACATCTGAATCATTTGCAGCACTGAAATTGAAAGTGGAATCAACCAAATACCCTATTATCGCGGGGCTTGTAATGGATGAGATGGCAATTAGACGCCGGATAGAGTGGGATGGATACAAGTTGCATGGTTTTGTGGAAATTGGCAATAAACAATGCAGTGACCACATAACTGAAGCTAAAGAGGCTTTGGTATTTTTAGTAACAGGAATAAACTGCAATTTTAAAGTGCCTGTAGCCTACTTCCTTGTTGATGGTGTAACTGGAGATCAACGCTCTGATCTAGTAAAACAATGCTTGGAAAGTATTCATGATACAGGAGTAAAGATAGTGTCGCTCACGTTTGATGGTTGTGCATCTAATTTAGCAATGATAAAAAATTTGGGTTGCTCCTTTGAAAATGGCAAGATGACATTTGAACATCCCGTCACAAAACAAGAAGTGATGTCAGTATTGATCCATCACATATGATAAAATTAATTCGAAACGCTTTTCAGGTAGATTCCATTTTTAATAAACAATAATGATACAAAAATTTAATTAAATATTAAAATTTCCAGCATTTATTTAAAATGTTTCATACTTTTTCAGGTATACCAAACATTTGTGGATGCGAACGGCAAAAAAATACAGTGGGCTTACCTGGTAGAACTAAATAAAGTTCAAGAAAAGGAAAAGTTCCATTTACGTAACAAATTACGACATCGTCACATTCACTTCCAGAACCAAAAAATGAAAGTGAAGCTGGCCACCCAGCTGTTTAGTTTGAACGTGGCTGATGCTGTTGACTTTTGTGAAGAAAAGTTAAATATGTCGGATTTTCAAGATAGTTCTGCCACAACAAAATTTTTAAGAATCATCAATAATTTGTTTGACATCTTTAACTCTAGAAGCCTCAATCAGTATGGTTATAAGAAAGCTATAAATGAGTGGAATGCTCCCACAATATTCGACTATTTGGATGAGGCGGTTGAATATATTTCAACCCTTAAAGCTCAAGATGGGACGTTGTTGATAAAAAGTCCAAGAAAAGTCGGATTTTTGGGCTTTCTTGGTTGTGTACAGGCCGTCAAGCATTTTTACAGGACACTAATAGAAACGAAAGAACTTTTATTCTTTCCTTTTTATAAAGTCAGCCAAGATCATCTCGAACTTCTATTCTGCAACATAAGATGTCATGGTGGTGCAAATAACAATCCAACAGCACGACAATTTAAAGCTGCGTATAAAAAACTGTTGGTACATGTGGAGCTAAAAGACTACGGCAATGGCAACTGTACAGCATTGGAGAATTTGTCGATCCTCAATTGTTCTTCTGCTGTTAAAAGGATAAATTTGACAACAGATGCAACTTATGAATTAGAAGAGGGCAATGAAGACGATGGATCTGAAGAACGAGAATTTGCTGAGTTTTACAAAAACATGTCTAGCTTCAGTATACAGGTGCTTAGTCACATAGCGGGAAATGTTGTTCACGTTTTAATGAAAAAAATTAAATGTGATGTGTGTGTAGGTGCTCTGGTATCTCGCTGGCGTACCTCACAGCATAAATTCATCATTTGTAAAGATAAAGGCGGTCTCTTGTATCCGTCGGATGATGTCATTACTATTTGCAAAAAAGCAGAATCGGTAATCCGATATTACACAGATAATTCGAGAAAGTTTAACAAAGATTTTTTGGTCACAAAAATCCTACATAGTTTAGTCGGCACCAAATTATTTGAGGACATCTCATTTCATCAGATTGGGGAGTACCCAACTGGCAATCATATCACAGATCTAATTAAAGCCGTCATTGAAAAATATATTAATATAAGAGTGCATTTTTTACTGAAAGAATACGTTTCAAAAGAAACGAAAAGGCAATTGCTTAATAAATATGTTTTATTTCAAGGCCAATAAATAATATTGAGATAAACGTTATGAGTTTTAATTACTCCAGGACCGGCCATACATTTGACGCATCGCGATTTTGAATTCTATTTCATGGAAATAAAATTCAAAACCTATAACGGCCAAATGCCCCGAAATCGTGGCATCGGTCCGTGAGTGCTTAATTCCCTCAAAAGGTAAAAATAAAATAATTTCAAAATAATAATACATATACTAATATAGGTACGACTGCAGATGAAATTTTAAATTTTACCAATCGTTCTTATGCAAGTCGTGTTTCAATAAGTATGGTTTTTGTCGCGGATGGTAATATCATAGGAAATAAGGGAGCTAATCAAAGCGCACCGTTCTGTCCCTTACTTCCTACGATATTACCGTCCATGACACAAATTTTGAAAATTATAAACACGACTATTCCCGTGTTTCAGAATAATGTCCTATTCGATTCGATTCTTATGTCGATTCCTATTTCGATCGCTTCCGTAAACTTAGTCCCTTGTTTTTGCCGATAGTTTTTGACGAAATTATAAGCAATTTGAGTAAAATACATATTACATTATGTTATCAAAATTAACATCGATAATAAAAATATAAACATCGATAAAAGTTTATCGTTAGTCAATCCCTAACGTGTATGAAAAATAAATTGCTTTTACGCACACACGCACGACAGTAACAGTTGCGTTGGTGTGAGTTGCTTAGCCAATCGCGAGCCCGTATTGTTGCCTCACGCACACATGTGAACCCTTGCACGTATTTGTTTATCTTAGTAGTAGTCAGCTGGAGCGGCGACGGTGGTTCCCGTTCAAAAAATGGAATAGGGCCTTTCTAACCTATTATTAAATGTTCTGTGCGTGTAGGTATCAAATAAATCGCATACTTTATTTATCAATGTCAAAGAAGTGAAGTAGTAAGACAAAAACGAACATTTCCGAGAAAATACGAAAGGAAAGGATTATTCACTACATCTGTACTTAGATAGATAAACAACCATGACTAGGGTACAAACATACGTTCTCATCAAACAAATATTTGCCCCGACCGGGACTCGAACCCGGAACCCTTGGCCCTTGGTATTGATGCCCACGGTATTTGATCTCAGTTATTGTTTCGCTCTTAAGTTTGACCATACGCAAGTAATGTGGGACGACTTCACGAGGACTGATGATCAGTGTTTATCCTGCAGAACAATCATGAACTGGAACAGCTTTTGTCGGGAAGTGGTGGTGCGAAACCAATTGCACAAACAAGAAACTAAGGGAAAAGTTGCCATCCGGGGGCAAGATTGTTTAACTGAATGAAAGCAACTTTAGCAACAGGAAATATAACAAAGGTGAGCATCTCATGTCACAGGTTCTGTGACATGAGATGCTCACCTCACCTCACCTGAGATGTTAGGTTCTAATTGGTTGTCATAGGTCACTTCCTGTTTGAAAACTAAAGAGGTTTGTTAGGTTAGGTTCCTTAGGACTCAGGCCGGAGCGGAGCGAGGCGACCCCTAGTCTGACACCAGTTAAAAATAACATACTTGCTAATGAATCACCTAGGTAGTCAGAATTATTATGATTATTGTAAGATTTAATATAAGTTATTTTTAGGAACCAGAGGCCGAGATGATTTTTAAAAAGAAACACACTGAAACTGACCGATTATAACTTCAACAAAAATGGACTCTAATAACACTAATCAAAACGAATAAAGATATCGGACAGTTCGACAACAATAATGGCGAGGTGTTGAATCTTTGACGACGTCTGGGCAAATGCGTCGCACGCTTTTTTTTTTTTTTTGTTGGAGGGGAAAAAAATGGAATTACCCATGCCCAGGAGTCACACCTCCCTGCTATGTCCGGGTCCCCACATATTGAGCGGGCATCAGCTCGTGTGGTATACGGTCTAAAAACAACCCCTTTGTGTTTACAGTTGTCTTATTAAGAATTAACTGTGAGCCATGGCCTCGGTATATGCTGAAGGCTTTCTACCTGCAATTTGCCCTTTTGGGCGATATATATATGTGTATATGATATATATGGGAGGAGTTTGCCTGCTTACCCGATTTTATGAGCGGACATCAGCTCATAGTCAACGGGCATGATAGCGGCATGTTAGGGGGGCAGATAGCCCCCGCTACTAAGAGGTGGTTATATATAATTTTGAGACCTATCCTAATCCTAAACTACTTTATATTTGGGTCATTTAGGGGGGCTCTGACCTCAGTCCGGGAGGTTTAAAGGGGCAGGGGGAGATTGTGTGTTCGTCGAATCAAGACGGCGATCTCTTTCAATCCAAATTTGGTATCTGAGACGCTGTAGTGCTTCGGGAACACAGCCTTCGTCAAGTTGACGTGCCTGAGGGGCGGGGGGTGGTTGGCTTTAAGAGCTTTCGTGATATCGTCCTCCGGTTCTAGGAGGACGTCTTTGGGGCGCCTTTTAAAAAGATGTTTCTTATTTATATCTGGGGTCGGATCATAAAGGGATGCTTGTACTATAAGCGGGTTTGGGTGGCTAGATGCATTAATGAAGAAGCGTTCGGACGCTTCTTTCATATATTGCTTTACTGTGGGGAGTCTAAAGTCACTATGGAGGTCTACGTTGCGCATGTACCACGGGGCCCCTACGGCTTTTCGCATGAAGCGATTTTGTAAAACCTGAAGGGGCTTAAGGGAGTGGGAGCAGTGTACAAAGACTGGACTTGCATACGTGAAGACCGGACGGATGCAAGTTTTAAATAGAGTTACTTTGCAGCGCAATGGGAGATTGCTTTTACTTCTCATGAGCGGGTGAAGCCTACTCATGTAGAAGGCTGCTTTGTCGCGGACCGTTTTAATGTGGGATTTGAAGTTTAGGCGGGAGTCTAATGTCACGCCTAAATACTTCACTTTATTTTCCCAGGGGATAGGGCGGTCAAAGAGGGTGATTCCGGGTAGTGAAGAGGACGCGCGGTCAGCTCGAGTCTTACCCCTTGAGAAAAGCACGGCTGCGCTTTTCTCGGGCTTCATCTCTATTCTCCATTTGAGAGCCCATTCACCGAGGTCGGTTACTGCTTTCTGGAGTACTTGACAAACGCGCGCCCTCTTCCTACTGGTGTAATAGAGAGCCGTATCGTCAGCGTAAAGGGCTAGCTCGACGTATGGCGTGCGGGGGACGTCTTGGACGTAAAGTGAAAAGAGGGTGGGGGAGAGAACTGAGCCTTGCGGGACTCCGGCGGCTATGGGGTGGGGCCTAGAGCGCGATTTTTCTACTCGATAGCAAAAACTGCGTTCAGTGAGGTAGTCTTTGATAATGAGTACAAGATTATCGGGGAGGTTGAGTTGGTAAAGTTTATAAATAAGACCATTGTGCCGAACTTTGTCAAAAGCTTTCGCTACGTCAAAGAATATGGCACCGGTATCTTTGGACTTTGCCGTTGTGTGGAACCCTTTGTAAATGTGGTCCGTTATGCGGTGCACCTGTTGGACGCACGAGTGTTTGGGTCTAAAGCCAAACTGCTCGTTGGGTATGAGATTTTTGTCTATGCAAATGTCTTTGAGTCGGTTGAGAATCAGCCGTTCATAGACTTTGCCTATTGAAGAGAGTAAGCTAATGGGGCGATAGCAAGTGGGGTCGATTCGATCTTTCCGGGGTTTGTGAAAGCCAATAACGTCAGCTTCTTTCCATGCGGTCGGAAAGGCACAGAGACTGAGGGAGGCATTGAAAATTACCGTAAGGGTTGTTAGGAGTCTGAGAGGGAAAGATTTAATTGCCATATTAGTGATTCTATCAAGCCCCGGGGCTTTCTTAGGTTTGAGTTCCTTTATTACTTTTTGCACTTCCTCAAGGGTGATCTCGGGAAGGGAGTCAATGGGGGGAGAGAGCTTTTATGCTCAACTTCAGAGTTGACCATGTTAAGATGATCGGGGTCTATTGGTTGAGAGGAGGGAGTGTACTGGGTTTCTAGACTATCGGCAAGACATTCTTCCTTTTCGTCGTCATCAAAGGCTTCGGGTTGGTTATCCTGTTTTAGGGGGGGCATAGGAACAATCTCATCGGATTTGAGGTATTTACTGAATTTAAATATGGCAGTATGACTTGGGGCTATGCTGGAGACAAAGTCGTTCATGCGACTGCCTCTGAGCTCGCGCATGCATCTGGTAACCTCTCGTTGGAGGCGACGCATGAGGGACAGTTATCATAATCTCTTTGTGCCGCATTCTTTGCACTAAGCAGCAGTCTCAAGTCCTCTGGGAGTTCGAAGCGATGGTTGGCCTGTACCGGGACCTCGCTAGAGGCGCCGGTCTGGGCTTCGTTGAGACTGCTGCCTATGTCAGAGATTTTGGCTTCTAGTTGGGCTCTATTGTCAATTACTGATGTGATATCTAATCTTGGGTCCCGCTTACTGAGAGATTGCTTGAATTTACGGTTGTTAATAACGGTCCTGGTTTCAGTCGGTTGGTCGAATGGCCTGCCGAGATAGTCGCACGCGGTCTGCGATGCGCTTTATATAGGCGCGCGGCTGCCCGCCCCACGGCTGTCTTCTGAAGCCGTTAACAGTATTGTATGTTTCAGGGCGAAGAATCGAGGGACATTGGGTTTTAGGGATGATTAAAGACGGGAGTGAATACCTAAGCTTAGAAGGTCCCTAGAAAACGTTAGATCAGCTGAGGTCTTGGTGCCACTGATTCAGAAGCATGTGGACGTAGGTTCAACAATCCATACATATTTCTAGAGGGCATATGATAGTCGGGGTGAATATGGATTAATCTATAAAAAGGTGAACCATAGTGACCCAGACAATTCTTTCATTGCTCCCGATGAAAGAATTGTCTGGAATACATACCCAGAGGATTGAATCACAATGGCGGGTTGTGAAGAGATTCTACTACACTATACAACTACTTACAACAACCCGCAAAGCTTTGAATAAATGTGCATTGAGTATTAGTGGAGGAAGTAAGTGACAAATAAAAAGTCTGACCCATTCCTAGAATTAACTTTGGCCATAAAACATGTTTATGAAGTGTAATAATGTTAAATAAATAATACCTGTTTTTTATTATTTTTTCTATACGAGGGATACAGGGTAATGCCCCCCTGTCCCCCCTCTCACGAGTGTAACAATCCAACTCGGTTATATAAGGAAATTATGAGTTTAGGCAAACAACCTCATTATTTTTTTTATTAAATAATTGATTTCTCATAAATACATATATGGGGGGATGACTAACTCAACCTGAGCGCGCGGTTGAGAAGCCGACACTAGCTGCGTTTGGAATATTAAATAAAAGTAAACATCGCGTAATCGATCTGCTGCCTTTAATTTCACACAACGAATGCCGGTAATCTTGCTACAAACAGATGCAGCGGTAGCGCCTCTGGTGCAGCCACTAGGAACTAAAGATGGAATACGTTCTTACTCCAACACCTACCCTTGAGCGTATATCCCATCTTAGTTTTACAGTATCGAAGTTTATCAAGGGTAGTAGTCCCTTTGGTTAGGATTTCTAAACAAAATAATATCTCATTATTAACAATTAATCCTTAAGAAAATGATACCAAATATCAATATGTTTGCTTATTCCTAGGTAGGAAACAATAGTTGCTTGTCAGTCGAATCGCGCTCTGGTTATCGGTGAGGATGTGCAAAGAGGATGAACACTGTCCACACAGCTCAGTCTGTAGCTGACGTAGCCATATGGCCTCCTGCGCCGCGGCTGCTATAGCCATATACTCGGCTTCTGCTGTCGAAAGCGCCACAGTTTGTTGTTTGTGCGAACTCCATTAAATCGCACTATCCTGTAATATAAAAATGTAAACAGTACACGACTTTCTCTCATGATCGTCACTCGCCCAGTCAGCGTCGCAGTACCCAGCTAGTCTTGCATTACCATCCTGTGTATAAGTGAGCTTCCAATCTTTGGTACCCTGGAAGCATCGCATTAAACTCTTGACAGCATTCCAATGTCCATTATTTGGTTTCTTGTTAAATCTGCTTAGCATATTGCATGCATATCATATGCACTGGGCCACGTAAAGAAGAGAGCCTATAGCTTGCTGATGAGGTTGATCGATGGCTTCTTCTACATCCTGGCTGAATTTCAAGCCTACTTCAATCGGAGTGCGCACAGGCCTACAATATGACATGTTGTACTTACTAAGGATCTCCTTTATACTTTTTCTTGATCAAGGATCAAGCATTATCTGGCCTTCAATTTTGTCCGAATGTCCGTTGTCAATTTTGGCCAAAATGGTAATGTTAAGACCTATATATTGTCTTGCCTCTAATAGCTCTTTCATTTCCAGATCATGCATCAGCCTCTCCTTGGCACTCTGTTATACGCTTGCTTGAGAGATGAACAGTATCAGGTTATCGTCCCAGACAGTAATGTCAGCTTCTCGGCATCATGGTATACACACGGATCCATCTTTGATTGATTTAGGCCAATATCCTGCAGGACTCCATTTAGTTTTTGATTCCATAGCCTGCTGGCTTGCTTCAGTCCATACAAATATTTCTGTAAGCGGCAAACTTGTGTTCCATCTCTTTATTATTCCGGTTGTTGCGTGAACGATATCAGAGAACATCATGTAAGCAAAATAACTGCCGCGAACCAAGAGAGTTTATAAAATGAATTTTCTATTAAGTATTTTTTTAATGTTTCTTTAAAGTTTGGTATGTTTAATATATTTTTTATTGCTGTTGGTAACATATTATATATTTTAACACTCATATTGTATGGGCCTGAATCTACTAAACCTAAGTTTGATTGAGATGCAGCTAATCGTGTACGTGGCCTTAGGTTAGTAGGTCGATCACGGATTGGAAACAGGTGTTGGTGTTTTCTAACAAATAGGGAGGCTTCTAAGATGTAGATCGATGTTAGTGTGAGGATTTCATAAGATTTAAAGTATTGTCTGCAACTGGTCATTTGATCTATATTAGCTATTATTCTTATACATTTATTTTGAAGTGTAAATATGTTTCCTACGTCAACAATATTTCCCCATAACACAATTCCGTATTGCATCTGGGAATGTACGTAGGCATAGTACGCCATCAATGCCGTATCCGAATCAGTTGCTTTTTTAATTTCTTTCAATGCGAAGGTAAAGCTTGATATTTTAGAGCAGAGTTTGCTTACGTGTTGTTTCCAGTTAAGGTTGGAATCTAAGTGAATTCCCAGCAGGCAGTAGGATTTCACGGTTTCTATGTACTCGTTTCTAAAAGTAAAATTTATTTCTAAAGGTTTTCTTTGGTAAGGATGAAATTGTATTATTTTTGTTTTGCTGAGGTTTATGTCCAGATTGTGGTCTTCAAGCCAATTTATAATTGTGTTAAATGTTGATTGTAAATGATTGTGTAAGGTTTGTGTGTCAATAGTAGGGATTAAGACAGATCATCCGCGAATAAAGTACATGTATGCTCAATGACTTTTGGGAGGTCATTTGTGTAAATCAAAAACAGCAAACACCCCAGAGCACTACCTTGAGGGATTGATCTCTGTACGCTTGCCGTTTCTGATTTTATTTTGGAAACTTCTCCTGTGAGCTGGTTAAAATATTTTATTTCTACATATTGGGAGCGGTTATTTAAGTAGGATTCAAACCATTTGAGAGCTATGCCTCGTACGCCTATACCCGAAAGTTTTTTTAGCATTATGTTGTGTAAAACTCTGTCATAGGCTTTGCTCATGTCTAGTAAAACACCAACTGCATAAGTTTTATTGTTAATAAATGTTAATGCATTATTGATAAATTTGAAAATGGCTAATGCGGTCGATCTTCCTTTTCTGAAGCCGAATTGATTTTCATTAAAGATATTGAATTTTTCGCAAAAGGTGTATAGCCTCTTATGCATAACGGTTTCAAAAAATTTTGTGAAAGTAGATAATAGGGCGATTGGGCGGTAGTTTTCGGGTTTTTTTTTATTTTATTTTTGTGTAGTTTTGTGATAATTGTCTTTTTCAATAAATCAGGAAAACATCCAGTTTTGAAAGATTGATTAATTAGCAATGTTAATGGAGAAACCAAGTATGGAGAGCATTTTTTTATCAATGATGCGGGAAATTCATCAAATCCAGCGCTATTTCTGTTCTTAAGACTTTTAATTATGTGGTGGATTTCGAGTTCAGTGACAGGGTGTAAATAAAAAGAGTTTTCCATAGGTGAAATAACTGGGCGTCCAGGCGGGGGATTTGTGGCTGGTATTGTGGTTTTGCCTATTGATAAAAAATATTTGTTGAGTATATTTGATATTGTTTGTGGGTTGTTTATTAAATTGGTGCCTTCTAGTAATTCAATATTAGATTTAGATATTTTTAGGATCTTGTTTGTGGTCTCTTTGACTACTTGCCAGGCAGTTTTGGTAATATTATTTGAGTGTTTGAGTCTACTTATATAGTTTAATTTTCTAGATCTGTTTATTGCTTTTTTAAGTATTTTTGAGTATTCCCTGTAATGACTATTTAAGGTTGGGTTCTTTGTTTGAGATTTAAGTAACCTAAGAAGGCGATTATGTTGGCATGACTTTCTGATACCTTTTGTAATCCATTTTTGGGGGTGTTGTTATTAAGATTGGTTATGATTTTTGGAATGAATCGGTCAAGAGTATGTTTCATAGTTACATAGAAGTTGTTGAAATTTTTGTTAACCTCACCATCTTCTAATAGGATATTTGACCAGTTGATTTTACTAAGCTCTGATTTGAATGACTCTATGTTTTTTGTGCTAAATATTCTCTTAGATGTGTGCCATGTTTTTGACGGTCCGAGTTTGTTTGTAAGTGGTATAGGCATAGCAATTGAGACTCTCCTATGGTCGGATAATCCGAATTCTTTGGTAGAGATCATTGAGTTGGTCCGAGTGAAATTAGTGAATAGTAGGTCCAGGCAAGTGCTGGATTCTAGTGTAATTCTGGTGGGTTCATGAATATTTTGTTTAAAGTTATATAAACTGAAAAGATCTAGTAGTCTAGAGCTATTTCATGTTTTTACAAGCATATTTAGATTAAAATCACCCCCTATAATAATGTTTTTCTTTTTGTATTTTAGTTCTAAAAACTGCAGTAGTTTTTCAGTCGATTGATAAAAGAGATCTGGGTTTCTAGTACTATTTGGCCAATATATTATAATGATAACTAGACGAAAAGTAGGAACCTCTATACCGCAAACTTCGAAAACTAATTCAGAAGACATATTGTTAATATCGAGCTTAGTGTAATCGATGTTATCCCTTACATAAATGCCCACTCCCCCTCGAATATGGTACTTGCTACAATAATAGGTTGCCAGTTTATAGTCGGAGATTTTTACAATTTCTGTCTCACCCTCAGATAGCCATGTTTTGCTTATACATAGTATATTATTTTTCCTTAAGGAAGAGTCTGTTTCAATGAGTGGTATGTTATGAACTAAGCCACCAACATTTTGAAATAAAATATTTGCACTAGTTTCGAAAGTTATCGTTTAGATCTCTATGTGTATTTATATCATGCGAGGTTGAAGGTTGACTGTTTTGAATTGTAGTTGGATTCTTGATAGTGGCGGATGTGGCACTTACTCTGGCCTGGTCTGAATGTGAACAGATATCATGGTGTATCTTTCCATTGATGAGGAGTCGGTTGTTGCGAATGACTGCATGTTTACCTTCTTTCCTTGCTTCTCGTAGGATCTTGACTAGTGATTTTCTTTGTTTTAGAGAGTCATCATCCAAAAAGTGGGAGAGAATCAATCCTGCAGCTCTGAAGTGTTGTTTGTTGGCTAAAATAAATTTGGTCATTCTGGTACTAATTAGATCTATGGAGATTGGATTTCTGTTTCCTCTGCGACCCAGTCTTCGTAGATCATCTATGTAACCATCAATATTTACATCCATGATGTTCGATTCAGAATCGATACTCGATCTATGGTTCCGGAACGGCCATTTTTGAATTTGACGGAGCTGCCACAGAGCAGATTTTTGACTACTGACTGACGAAAAGCCCCCGTAATGTGACGTGTATTGATTTTGGGCATTAAAATTAAATCGTAAGCCATCTGGAGTTGTATTCGGGCTCCCCTCAGGATTGTCTTATAGCTGAGTGTATTGTGGTTCTCCGAACCAGATACTGTTCGTATTTACGTAAATTGTGCGGTCGAAGCTGGCCTGCCAGCCATACCTGGTTGGCTGAAGAACCTGTCTACCAAGAAGAGCCTAGGGTGCACCCAGGCCTTGCAGAGAGACAGGAGTTTGACGGGAACGAAGCACAGACCAGGTTAGATAGAATCTATTTATTTAGCTCGGTGAATCGCCGACGTTCTTGCTTCTTGGCATCCCATCGCTACGCTACCTCGTAGCTATGGGCCCCTGCGAGGTCATCGGGTGCCGAGAGGCCTGAACACTTTGGTAGCAAGAGCGTGGTTTCCTGAGATTTGCAGCCGTCAAGGCTCCAGGAACCCACGATTTGGGACTATCAATCTGTAGGTATAGGCGGTTATTAGCTAACTTGGTTTTGTTCCTGTATCCACATAGATTGGTAGTATTATAAGTTATAAGTCTACTGCTGGTAGTAGACAGACAGATATAACAGTTTTCCCTAAATGACCAGTTGTACTGAGATGTGACTCAGAATAGTAATTACATTACAGGTACATTGTAGGTGAATTGAAATTTGCATTGAGGTCATATCATGTTTGCAGTTTGAAGTTTGCATAGTCAATCTATTAGTGGTCTAGTAATGCTAATGAATGTTTGGACATTGTTTTCAGTTATAGCAATTTATAACTTGAACTAATATTGACTATCTGTGTGTTTTGTATGATATAGGGAAACTAAATTGTTGTTTACAGAATTTGTGTAGATATAAAACTCGGTTTCTATTGTTTGGGGAAACCAGCATTGTTTAAGTTATAGATTAGGGTTCCCTCGTTTGTGTTGTAGACTGGAGGGTCCAATATAATTGAGTTACTGCAAATTGTGAGTAAGTATCGTTCCGATCATGTCGTTGTCTGAAATACAGAAGGGTGTTTCTAAGGAGCTCAGATGGTTTTCCTCCGCACACGGTCTGATAGACCGTTTAGATAGGCATGATGTGGTGTTGGAGCGGTCTATGGACGTTAAGGAACGCTACAACAGGGTGCTCGAATTGTCCGCGCAGGCGGAAGCAGTTGATGGTTGCGCACCTGACAGGCTGTCACGGTTGCTAGGGGATGTCGACCAGTGTATGGAGATGGCGGCTGCTATCACGCAGAGGGCTGCGGACATACGTAGGCAGCGCGAGTCCAGCCATGGTGGTGACATTGGGGCGCCTCTGCCGCATCAGGGTTCAGGGTCCAGGTTACCGGCCATAACTATGCCTACCTTTGACGGAGTGTCCGGTGAATGGATGAGCTTCATCAATCTGTTCGACAGTTTGGTGCACATGCGATCGGACATTACCAAGTCTGTCAAAATGGCTCAGCTGGTGGCAGCATTGAGGGGTGAGCCCAGGGAGCTGGTCGCTCATTTGACAGTTACGGAGGGTAACTATGAAACGGCCAGGCAATTGCTGGTCAGACGTTACCACAACAAACGGAGGTTGGCCGATGCCCAACTGAACCGTTTGTTTAGCATCCCGGTTGTGAACAAGGTCGGGGCCATACAGACGGAGGTTTTGAACCCGTTGTTGTCCGTCACCAAGGCCCTAGAGAATCTTGGACTTCCGGTTGGTGAATGGTCGTACCTATTGCTGTACATTGTACTTTCCCGACTACCCGCTGACGTGCAGACTCGTTTCGAACAGTCTCACGGGAGGTCGGCCGAGGACCTGCCCGCCTTCTCCGACTTGGTCGGATTTTTGGAAGAGGAGGCTCGACGGGCAGAGAACTTGGGGTTGACGGTCACCCATCCTTCGGAGCCACAGAGAGCTGCCGGGAGCGCTGTGAGTAGGGGCCCTCCGACGAGGAAGGACCGCACCAACCGGCAGTCGTATGGGACTGTGAGTGCATTGACCCCACCCAGGGGTGCAGGTGAGACCTGCCCATGTTGTAGGCAGATTGGCCATGCTGTGGCCGATTGCAATAAGTTCGGGGAACTTAGGGTTGAGGGACGGCGCCGGATGGCCAAGCAGCGGAGCTGGTGTTTCCTGTGCCTCGGGCCACACATGGCTAGGGACTGCACGCGCACAAAATTGTGCGGATATTGTGGTGGGGCCCACCACAATTTGTTGTGCATGAACCGGTCCGGCCAACAGCCACCACAGGGCCGTACCCAGGGTGACACGGCATGGGGCCCTGAGAATTCGTTTGCGTCTCGGAGCGCAACTCAGGGGCCAATGTCCCCACGTGCACAGGGCGGTACTAGGGTGCAGGGCCGCACTCAGGGTCATCACATGGGGGGCCCTGAGTTTTCGGTTGCGACTCAGCATCCGACTCAGCGGGCAATGGGGCCACAAGCACGCAGCCACCCAGGGGTGCAGGGCCGCACTCAGGGTCATCACATGGGGGGCCCTGAGTTTTCGGTTGCGACTCAGCATCCGACTCAGCGGGACATTGGGTATGTTGAGCAGGCCGTAACGGGCGGGTGGCATGGGACACCTTCGAGCTATGCGGATGCGGCTCGGACGCCGCCTCAGTTGTCGCCCCGCTCGTCGCCGCGTCCTCGTCGGTCGCATGTGATGTCCCCCCCGCTCATGGAGCGGCCACGGTTGAATTCACGCCCACAACCCTTCGGGGGGCGTCGTAGGGTGGCAATGGAACCGGCGCGTGGGCCATTTGTACAATGGGACCCTCTGGCGTATAGCTGCCTACCTGATCGGTTGCAGGCACAGTGGGGCCCCGGGGGTCCTCGCTAGGAATTTGCGGCCCAACCATTGGTTGCCCCCCAACCGGAGACGGTGGTGTTACCGATCGCCTCTGTGCTTGTTTGGGATTTGGCGGGCAACCCAACATACGTTCGCGCCCTATTAGATTCTGGAGCTCAGGGCTGCATTGTATCGAACGATTTAGCAAAATGGTTGGGCCTCAAGGTAAATAGGTATAATAATTCAATACGGGGCGTGGGGAATGTTACGGTTACGAATGTAGTTGGTCAATCGGTGATCACGTTCTCTCCACGTTATGACATTTTGACAAAAACATCCGTGCAAGCTTTAGTAATGACGCATGTCATGGGCAAACACCCCTTGGTGAAGTTGAATCCGGCCGTTCGACTCCTGACGTCAGGACTCAAGTTGGCGGATCCCGATTTTGACACTCCAGCCCCGGTCGATCTGCTACTGGGAGCAGACGTTTTGGGTAGGTTTCTGTTGTCGGATCGGCGAGTTCTTCAGCCGGACGGGTTGATTGCTGTGGATACTAAGTTTGGTCACGTGATCATGGGTCCGGCATTGCCAATGGTTAGGCCTGCCGAGTCAGATGGCATACTTATTGGCTCAGCGTTGTCAGACGCTATCCAACGGTTCTGGGAGATAGAGGAACCTCCCACCGCTCGTCGAGTCGACGCAGACGAAGAAGAGTGCGAGTTGTTTTACCAGAATAGTACTGGTCGCCTTCGTTCTGGTCGTTTTGTAACTCGACTGCCTTTCAGGGCCGATCGACCGCCACTAGGAGAATCTAGGAAGATGGCTGAGACGAGATTGATGTCGATGGAGCGTAGGATGTCAAGGGACGCCGTATTTAAACAAAAATACGTCGATTTCATGAGGGAGTATGAGTCGTTAGGACACATGTCGGTATCGGGTGTGGACTGGAGATCTGAGGATCATTGTTTCCTTCCACACCATGCCGTCCTACGAACCCCTACCGGCAAGATTCGAGTTGTTTTTGATGGGTCAGCACCTACCTCGAACGGGATGTCCCTGAATCAGTGTCTACATTCGGGACCCAAGTTGAGTCGTGATATTTCGGATATTCTCACGAGCTTTCGGAGGCACCAGGTTGTATTTGTCGCAGACATTCGGATGATGTTTAGGCAAACGGTAATTCATCCGGCTGACAGAAGGTATCAGTTGATACTTTGGCGTGAGTCCACGGCCGAGCCAGTCAAGGTCTATGAGTTGAACACGAACACGTATGGGTTACGGTCTAGCCCGTATTTGGCGATGCGTACCCTGCGGGAGTTGGCGTCGCGTGACCGTGTGAGCTATCCTAGAGCCGCTGCTATCCTGGAGCAAGATTTGTACGTCGATGACGTCTGCACAGGGGCAGCCAGTGTAGAGGAAGCTCTGGACCGACGTGACGAGCTCGTTCAATTGCTGGAACGAGGCGGCTATGAACTACGCAAGTGGATGTCCAACTCCCCTGAGTTGATGGCTGGTCTCCCAGATGAGTTTCAACAAGACCCGCACGTTTTTGAGAATCCTGACAACCCTAACATGTTGTCAGTGCTTGGAATTCAGTACCGGCCCGTCCATGATGAGTTTACCTATCGGGTGGTTTTAGAAACACCGAAGGCCTGGACGAAGCGGTCAGTACTGTCAACGATTGCGAGAACGTTCGACCCGAATGGATGGATTTCTCCAGTCACCTTTGCTCTCAAATGTTTTATGCAAAGGCTATGGGCGGCTCAGTTGACCTGGGACACCCACCTCTCAGGTGATTTGTTGACTGATTGGACGCAAATGTTCACTTCGCTATCGGACATAAATAACGTATCGCTGCCGAGGAAATTGGTCCCTGCTGGGGATTACAGGGCAACCCTTCACGGGTTTTGTGATGCCTCTGAACGAGGGTTTGCGGCAGCGGTTTATTTGCGAACCGTCACCTCCACCGGGGAGGTCGACGTGCGTTTGGTTTTGGCAAAAAGCAAGGTAGCGCCTATTCGGACAAGGATGACGATTCCAAAACTGGAACTGTCCGGGGCTGCTCTTTTGACCAAACTTTTGAATCACACTCTAACAGTGTTGCGTGGGTCAGTGGTTTTGGAGGATACGGTGTACGCGTGGACGGACAGCCAGATTGTTTTGTGCTGGCTGAAGGCTTCGGTCCATAACTTAGAGGTTTTTGTCGCGAACCGTGTCTCCCAGATTGTGTCGTCTGAGGTCCCACTGACTTGGAGACATGTACCAGGAGAATTGAACCCGTCTGATTGTGCATCCAGGGGATGTCGGGCTCCTGAACTCGTTAGACACCATTTGTGGTGGGGACCACCCTGGCTTGCCAGGAGAGAATCGGACTGGCCCCACAGCCATGTAGTAGTATCTTCGGATCATGGCCCCAGAGCGGCCGTGCATGTTACCCAGAAGGCTAAGGACCCTGACGCCGGGTTTCTGCTGGACCGGTATAGCTCACTTGACAAGTTGATAAACGTGTCCACTTGGATTAGGAGATTCGCTCGAAATTGTCGTACTCCTCGCGATCAGCGAACGTTGAACCCTATTCTGACTCCGGCAGAGCGAAACGAGTCGCTATTGAATTTGGTCCGGTTGGTACAGTCCTCGAAGTTTGGGGCAGAATTGGAGACTATACGAAGTGGACGTTCGAAATTGAAGGGAGCCGTCGCGCGTCTCAACCCCTTTGTTGATTCGACCGGGTTACTTCGGGTAGGAGGAAGATTGCGCAGTGCGAATCTGTCGTATTCGGCTCGTCACCCACTTCTGCTCCCCAAGGGGGGACAGTTAGTTGAATTGCTGGTGATTGATCGTCATATTAAAAACGCGCATGCCGGCTGTAACGCGTTGTTGGCCACGCTCCAGCGGGAGTTTTGGATCTTATCTGCCCGCCGTGTCATACGGAACATCGTGTTTCGGTGCATGCCTTGTTATCGACTTAAGGCTGCCACGATGCAACCTCTCATGGGGGACTTGCCCCCTGATCGTGTGAATGAGGTCAGACCGTTTTCAGGTGTTGGTACGGATTTTGCAGGACCGTTTATGGTGAAGAGTTCACGATTGCGTAACGCTAAGCAATACAAGGCGTACCTGTGTGTGTTTGTTTGTTTATCCACCAAGGCGGTACATCTCGAGCTCGTTGCTGATCTCTCGACAGAGGCTTTCATTGCTTGTTTGGATAGGTTTGTTTCTCGAAGGGGACTTCCAACTTTGATCCGCTCTGATAACGGCACTAACTACGTCGGTGCGGAACGATACTTACGAGAGATAGTCAACTTTTTGAATGTAAATAAAGTGGATATTGGAACGGCCCTCTCCCGTCGGGGTATACAGTGGACCTTCAGCCCACCGAGTTGCCCCCACTGGGGTGGGATTTTTGAGGCCGTAGTTAAGTCAGCGAAGACGCACTTAGGGCGTATAGTAGGTCAGACCGCGCTGACTTTTGAGGAGCTCGCGACATTGTTTTGTAAGATCGAGGCCGTTCTCAATTCGCGACCGTTGTGTCCGCTCAGCTCGGATCCAAATGACCTGGAGGCTCTGACCCCAGGCCATTTCTTGATAGGACAGCCACTTAACGCGTTGCCCGAGCACCCCTTCGAGGGAGTGAAATTGTATCGGTTGTCAAGGTATCAGATGTTGCAGCAGTTTACTCAGAATTTCTGGAAGCGTTGGTCGCTCGAGTATCTGCATATCTTACAACAGCGCCTTAAGTGGACTGACAAAACCAGCCCCCCTAGTGTTGGTGACCTCGTGCTGGTTAAGGATGCTAACCTACCGCCACTGCGTTGGCGCAGGGGGCGCATTGTTAACTTGTTCCCTGGCAGGGACGGGACCCCCCGGTCTGCAGAGGTTCTAGTAGGAGGCTCGGTACTAAAACGAGCGGTAGCAACGTTGTCTCGGCTGCCCGTAGATTAAGGGACAGGTGGGTGCCTGTCCGGGCGGGTGATTGTTCGATTCAGAATCGATACTCGATCTATGGTTCCGGAACGGCCATTTTTGAATTTGACGGAGCTGCCACAGAGCAGATTTTTGACTACTGACTGACGAAAAGCCCCCGTAATGTGACGTGTATTGATTTTGGGCATTAAAATTAAATCGTAAGCCATCTGGAGTTGTATTCGGGCTCCCCTCAGGATTGTCTTATAGCTGAGTGTATTGTGGTTCTCCGAACCAGATACTGTTCGTATTTACGTAAATTGTGCGGTCGAAGCTGGCCTGCCAGCCATACCTGGTTGGCTGAAGAACCTGTCTACCAAGAAGAGCCTAGGGTGCACCCAGGCCTTGCAGAGAGACAGGAGTTTGACGGGAACGAAGCACAGACCAGGTTAGATAGAATCTATTTATTTAGCTCGGTGAATCGCCGACGTTCTTGCTTCTTGGCATCCCATCGCTACGCTACCTCGTAGCTATGGGCCCCTGCGAGGTCATCGGGTGCCGAGAGGCCTGAACACAGGATGTCATGGAACAAAAAGGCAATCCTCTTGTACAACTCATTTTCGTCTTCCCAGGTTGGTTGATCCAGTCCATATAGTATAAGTGTTCTTGTATGGTCTTTTAGAGTTGGAGTTTCCAATTTTTGAGGTGCTGATGGTGGGATGGTGGTATTTCCTTTTTGCTCCTTTAAGATTGACAGTTGTCCCTCAATATCTTTAATTTTATTTAGCAGGTATCCGATTTCTTGATTTGAAGCGCCTTGTTGAGAGTTTATGGTGTCAATATTGCTGTTTGTTTCCGATTTAAAGTCCTTAAGGGCGAGCTGTATCTCTTGGTGAACCTGTGTCTTAATTTCAGACTTTATGTTTGAGATAATTAGTGAGTTATAGTTTAATAGGAGGCTGAGCTGCAGGCTACCCGAGGGGTCACAGGTGGCGGATAGTGAACGGCCATTAGATATGATGGTTAGCTGCGAATATATTTAATAAGCAGTCCCCGACCAAGAAGCGGCAAGGTTAATAGGAAGTAGTGGGAAGCCTGGTGGGAAGGGCTTTCTAGAAAAAAGCTACAGTTTCCAACGACAACCCTGTGACATGGCGTGACAATGCCGCCATTCAATAAGCATTCCCCTGACACCGGGAAGCAGCGGTGGCAGTACGGGCAGAAAGCCGAAGACTACAGCAAGTCGGATGGGTTTCTGCACGATGAAACGAGGGCGGAGTTGCACCAACAGAATGGCCTTGTCACTGCAATGTGGAAGGCAAGGGGGATACCACCACATTAATTTCCCTACATATAGCAGCAACCATGAAAAAGTCAATAAAGGAAAGGAATGTAATCGACAGAAGGCCACGATCGCGGCCCGAGTCCGGCAGGCACAGCACGGAGGCTGTGTCGGTCGTTAACATACGAAATCCTCCAGAAGATATGCGATGGAATGAGAATACCAGAGACAGACGCAAGGCTGTCGATGACGCCATGCGAAACTCTTGCAAAATAGGGACGTGGAACGTGCGCACGCTCCATAAGACAGGGAGAACAGAAGAACTGGACGAGACGAAAGTCGAAATACTAGGTGTATGTGAACATCGCTGGGAGGGTAACGGAGACTACTGGTACGATGACTATAGAATCATCTTTAGTGGGGGCAAAGGGGGAAGTAATGGGGTTGCAATATTTTTAAACAAGGACATGGGACTCAAGGTTATGAATCTATCACTTATGTGTAGTGACACATAAGTGATAGACTACTTCTGATAACGCTTAATACTGCACCCATTACAGTTATAATCCAGGTATATATGCCAACTTCAGCTCACGATGAATCGGAAATAGAAGAAGTATATGAACAACTAGACGACTTGCTAAGAGGGGTTAAAGATGATCACAGGCTATATATTATGGGCGATTTTAACGCGGTTGTGGGAGAAAACCAAAACGGAAGACACGTGGGCAGTTGGGGTCTTGGAAAAACTAACTCAAGAGGAGAAAGGTTAATACAATTTTGCAAACAATATGATCTGTGCATAACTAATACCTTATTCCAAGTCCCTAAGAGAAGACGGTACACATGGAAGATGCCCGGAGATGTGGCAAGATATCAGATAGACTACATTATCACAAGAACTGAAGAGAGAAGGCACGTTCTGACAAGCCATGCTTACCCGGGTCCGAATATTGATAGTGACCATAACCTAGTGATGGCGAAGTGCATGGAACAGAGTAAAAGAGGACCAAGGGGGAAAAGCAACTCGAGGCTCAATGCCGATATGATACAATTCAAAAGCAAAGATTTGAGAGTAACTTTTGGTAACGAAACAGACAAAGAATTGACCAAGTTAGGTTTGGAAGATAATGACCTGAAAAATAACTGGAAGAACTTTGTTAGTATAATAATAAAATCGGCGGAGCAAACTCTAGGAAAATCTAAGGGGAAACCAAGAAAAGGATGGGTGACACCTGAGATCATAGATACAATAAATCGTAGAAACAGTCACAGAAGCCAGAAAACGGAGGAAGATAAAAAGATGTATAAATACTATAAAAACAGAGTTCAAACATTATGTGATAGAGAAAATACTAAATGGATAGAAAAACATTGTGAAGATATCGAGTTCTTTATCACAAAAAGTTTGGTAGCCCAAGGATACAACTTAATAAAAATGATGCAAAAGAAGGCAGCAACTAAAAGTAAATTGATAAGAGATACAGAAGGAAAACTATTTTATGACAAAGAAGACATAAAAGGGAGGTGGATTGAATACATAGAGGACTTATACAAAGGAGACAGTTTGGAGGAGTCGGCTATAGAAGAGGAACATGAAGTGGAGGAAGATAATAGGTGACCTTGCATAACATGGTCAGAATTTGAGACAGCGCTGAACGAGCTTTAAGACGGTAAAGCCCCCGGAAGAGACGAAATACCCTCAGAACTATTGAAACATAGCGGACCACAAACAAGAAGACAACTATACCACATAATAGTAGAATGCTATGAAAAGGGTATAGTACCAGAAGACTTTGCGACCAGCAGGACAATCACGATGCCAAAGAAAGGAAATGCCACAGAATGTGGAAACTACAGAACCATTAGTTTATTGTCACACGCAACCAAGATTTTACTTAAAATAATACAGCGCAGAATACATACAAAAATTGAAGAAAACCTAAGTGAAGACCAATTTGGCTTTAGAAAGAACAGAGGAACAAGAGAAGCTATAATAGCACTCAGAAATATAATAGATAAAAGACTAGAGCTTAACCTTAATACGTACCTCGGCTTTATCGACCTGGAGAAAGCTTTCGATAATGTTGACTGGAATATTTTATTCGGAATAATGAAGGAATAGGGATTTGACTGGAAGGTCAGAAGAATAATAAAGGCGTTGTACATTGACCAAAAGACAGAGATTACGATGGAAGACGTCACGAAGACAGGCAAAATCGACAAAGGAGTAAGACAAGGGTGCAGTTTATCCCCACTTCTATTCAACATCTACATAGAAGAGGCTATAAACGAAATTAGAGAATTCTCCATAGGAGTCAAGATAAATGGAAATAATATACCGTGGGTCCGATTTGCAGAGGATATTGCCCTAGTAACGGAATCTGAAGAATGGCTACATGCGAACCTAGAAACCATGAACAGAATTTTTCAAAAATACAAACTTAAAATTAATGTTAAGAAAACAAAAGTACTTGTGACGGCCAAAAAGGAAAGCCCTGCCATCAAGATAAAATTGAACGGGAATTAACTGGAACAAGTTAAGCAATTCGCATATCTAGGAAGCATCATTGAAGAAACAGGTAGAAGTGAGAAAGAAATACGCACCAGAATAGCCATTGCAAGAAGAGCTTTCACAACAAACAGAAATATTTACAGCAACAAAATCAACATACGAGTAAGGAAGCAACTTATCAAAACACTTGTATGGAGTATTGCATTGTATGGCTGCGAGAGCTGGAACATGACAACTAAAGACATAGAGCGTTTGGAAGCCTTTGAAATGTGGTGCTGGCGTAGGATGCTAAAAATTAGCTGGACAGAGAAAAGAACAAATGAAGAGGTTTTAAGAATGGCTAAAGAGACCCGAGCTATCATAAGAACCATAGCAAACAGAAGAGCCAAGAGCTTAGGACACATTCTAAGACATGAAGGACTCCTCCTTACAATTATAGAGGGCAAGCTTGAGGGCAAATGCCAGCGAGGGCGTCCTAGGGGAAGATATACAGACCAACTAAAGATTTGGAGCCATAGTGGATCGTACCAGGAGATGAAGACCAAGGCCCAAGACAGAGAGTACTGGAGGTTGCTGCAACGACAGGGGACGACAAGACCCCTTAATATATGATGATGAGTTTAATAGCTTGGCGTCAAGGAGCTCACTTATTTGTCCAATGATCCAATCTTTATCTTGCTGTGGCCCGACTATAGTGTCGCCGAGCATGTTTTCGTTTATGGGTTGAGTTAGTTCAATGTTCGAATCATTTGGTTCATTTAATAATACGGAGAAACTGGCATTTTCTATTTTCTTCTTTGGTTGACGACGATCATTTCATCTGGTTGTAGTTCCGTGGCTGGTAATGTTGAAGATCTAATTGGAGTATTATCATTATTATTTTTTGGTTGCTTACAGACACAGTTTGGGCATTTCCACTCCTTTGGATGTTGGTTACAAGGGTGGAAAAAGAAGTTAAATCTCTTTTCAGATACATTAGCACAGGTAAGGTCGTATTCATGTTTACAAATATGACATTTCATTCTTTCTCTGACGACAATTTCTTGTTTGCAACCTGCGCAACTTGACATTTTGTATTTTTTGTAGCAAAACGAAGAATGGGAAAAGTAGGGATGAGTAGGGATGTGGTGTAGTGGTGGTGGGGCAGGTGAACTTAATACGAGGGGAGAGGAGATTTGGGTAACCGATGTCGACGGTGGATGGGATGAAGGGACTCTGAAAGATGGCTCTGCTGAAGCTGCAATTCAACTTTATTCAACTACATTTCGTATGGTACAAAACCGATAATCTAATAAAATACGTAGTGGTTGGTGGTAACTGTTTTGAACGTTACTAGCGGGAAAAAGTGAATCTGTTTAGCGCTATTTCATTCTTTTTAGTTGACAGCTAGCAGACCAGAGACCGGTAAATTATATACTCTTTGCCAGAGACAAGCTAACCGTTCGCCTTGGCGGATTAGCAGGCCAACGGCGGCTCACCTTTAAGACCGTCATATTACGATCTGTACTGATACTGTCCTGTTTAAGGCCTGCTTTTCAACTTCGCAGAATAGGGATGGTTTCGTAAAAGTTGGTATTAGGCCCCCTAAAATTAAAAAGGGACATCACAATTTTTAATTCATTTCAAGTACACAGAACAAACGCCATGAGGACGTTTTCGCCAGATTTGCAAAAAAAAAAAACGCAGGTTTCGTTGAAAGCTAGACAAACTATATTACTCTGTTGTTTTGTCTTGTATTGAGCGCTTTAATAGAAATTAGGAACACAGTTGTCAAGCAAAACGTCAACCAAATCCCCATCGATATAAAATCCCACTGAAAATAAACAAACATATTCAAAATGATGAAAGCACAGATACCTAAATCAGATACATTTCTATACTTTTCATATGGCAGTAATTTATTGGAAAGGTTAATACACAGGCACAGTCCAACTGCAGAGTTCGTATCCATCGGTCGACTCGATGTAAGAGTTGAGCTGAATTATTTGCGTTACAGGTTTCGTTACGAGAGTAGGGCGAAGGCAATACCTTACGATCCCACAGTCGCGTACTAGGCACTGTAAGTGTCCTTACGAAGGAAGGACACGGGCGGGCGTGTTCAGTCGACGCGATTTCTCATCGCGCCCGCGCCGCACACACAAGCACCCGCGCTTCGCACGCCTAGCGCCCACGCAGCACACGATAAGCGCGCGCTTCAGCTAGTGAAGTGCTAGAGTAGACTGTAGCAGTGTTCCAGTTTAAACACGTGTCCATCACAATGGATTCAGACAGAATAAAAAATACTGATTATTGCATAGGTATAATAACTACAAACAATATCAGAATGAAAAGAAAATAGTAAAAGCCACTTAAGAAACTTTTGGATTCACCCGATATTAACACGCAGAGAAGACCATGGAGAATTTCAAACACTGCACATTTGTGCAATCATGATGTCATTTTCGTCTGTCCAAAAGTCATTTGATAAATTGTTAGCTATATTGAATGAAAAACACCAGGACACCGTTATTCTCCTGCCAAAAGATAAGTTGTTGTTTTGAAGTAAGTAGTACTTAATACAAGTTAAAAATATGTTTTAATCATGTATTAATAAGAAAATGTAGCATAAATATATTTTTTCCCAACCAAAACACAAAAGAATACCAAAAATAGCAAAAACTTTAATTCAATATCGTGAAGTCGATATCGCTTACATTTGAGGGAATTTCATGTATTCTTGTGTTAATTATCAATTTCTTGTTGGGATTTAGAAATCCTGGCACTAGACCATTACCACAGGCATTTAGTTTCCCAATTGTCATGTTTGCTGATGACAGTACAATGATAGCAGAAGGCCAGAATATTAATATTAATTCCTATGAATCTGACATAAATAATTCCCTAGAAAATATTATTGAATGGCTCGGACAAAATAATCTTATAATAAATTTGAATAAAACTAATATAATGACATTTAAAAACAATTACAATAATATAACAAATAAAATTGACATCCACTATGGTACAAAAATAATTGAGGAAATTAATGACACAAAATTTTTAGGATTAACGATCGACTCCCACTTGACATGGAAAACACACATTGACAATGTCTGCACAAAGTTGAGCCAATTTTCATATGCTCTGTTTATGCTCGCTAAGGTAGTTGGAGTCACTGCCTTGCTATCAACATATCATGCTTATGTGGCTTCGACTCTCAAATACGGCGTTATATTCTGGGGCAACTCAACGGATAAAGACAGAGCTTTTAAAGCACAAAAGAGATGTATAAGGGCGATATGTCACTTGAAACAAGTAGAAACATGTCAGCCACATTTCAAAAGATTAAGAATATTAACTCTACCATCGTTATATATTTACGAAATGGCTGTTTATATAAGAAATAATTGGGATCATTTTAATAAAATAAAGTCGAAAAGAAACATTAAGTTAAGCATCACGCGGCACTCTACCGCACTATTTCAAAAAAATGTGTTTGGGATGATACCAAAAATTTATAATACTATACCTAAATGTATCAGAGAAATAGAATCCTTTAATTTATTTAAATCAAAGCTTAAAGAACATTTACTTAATAAAGCCTACTATAGCGTACAAGATTTCCTCAACGGTGACTGAAAGATTGTTTCAAGAGTGATTGTTTAGTGTATGTTTTAAGAATCTATGTAATTTTCAGTATTGACTATTCAAACGGACATATGTAATGTAATGTAACTTTTATTTAATCTAATCTAAATTTAATTTAATTTAATTTAATTTAAATTAATATTTGTACACCTTTAAGGTAGAATGTGGCAAGAACAATATTTATTTAACAACTCTGTAACCCACATTTACAAATAAAATATAAACAAAAAAAAACAATAAACAAAAATAAACAGAATCATTACACCATAACTTACCGGCAAATGAAATTCATCAATCTTTTGCGGAATACTTTGTCTGAGCAGGGAGGAGTAGGTATCATGGCAAGATAGATATTGTTAGTTGTAGTTCGATTATAGGTACTCATATTTAATAGTAGTTTATGTGGCTGCTACATAATGGAGGGCATTAATACTCGAGAGTGTATCACTCGAGAGTTTTAATGCCTAATTATGTACAGTTACATACACTAGTTTATCTACACACATATCATAAGCTCTCTTTGATGTGTACAGGAACCGCATGTTTGACCGGCATTGTGGCTCTGCAGTTGTTTAGCTTGTTCTGTAGCACCAACTTCGGGCGCCGGCATTCGAAATTTGAATGTCAGTACCAACTTCACAGACAAACTAGGGGCGGCATGCAGGCGGGCGTCGGCGTTCGAAATTTGAATGTCATAATGTGTAGAAAAATTACACATTATGGTCATAATGTGTAATTTTTCAGATAAGAAATGAGTTTTTACCAAGTAGTTTAACATTATGCTGATCGTAACGTGCGGTTTTTGTACGCAGTAAAGAGGGTTTATGATACGTGTGTAGATAAATACTTATAACATGCGTACCGTATTTATTTTTCTCCACATCCGACAATAAATAAAAACATTCATGTAATATGGTACAGATTTCACGCCAGGCCTGTAAACTTTTCTTATTATCTCTATAAATCTCCAGTTTTAGCCCATAGAACCACAATTTCCTCCACCAAATAAATTAATATCTCTTTGTCAATATTTGCCATTTTCAATAAAATAGCACACGTCTTTCTTCATACAAAATCAGTGCAACACTAGTGGAATCTAAATGCGGGCGGGGCGGCGGCGCGGCGCTAGGGGCTATGCGGGCGGGGTGGACGCGGCGCTAGGGCTGCTCGAGTGCGATTGAAACCATCCGATGTAATCTGAGACTTACCAATGAGCAATAACACACTTTTATAGACACAAATCATATTTAAGCTCATAGCAAGTCGAGAGAGGCCAGGACGATTGAGTGCCCCGGGCGCGTATACGCGTTTCATACAAAAATGCCTTGGATTTCCCGAGTGCCACACGGCCATTGTCCTCAAGGTGCCTATTATTTTCTCCTTATGCAAATGTGCATTGATGGGCATAAGCAAAATATTCTATGGTCGCACTAAGGCGTTTAGGGCACTCGATTAGTTTTTGAGATGCGTTATTGCGATAATGCCACTTTTGAGTGATAGGTACAAGGGCAGGGGAATTTAGCACTTTCTTAGTGGGCATCCAATGAGTTAACTTGTAATAAAAAGATAGACGTTACTTTGCGTATTCACCCCAACTCTCTATGCATTAGCTGAACTTGCTGGTTACTGATATAAATATATATATTTTTCAATCACAATCACATTTACAGAACTACAGGATGGATTTCATTAGATACTGCAAATATTGGGGTGGTCCTGCCATTACTATGGTTCCTACTGCCAATGCTCACATTTGGGGAGCTATATGGAGAATCCATAAAGATGACTTGATATCCCTAGACGCGTAAGTTTTTAAATTATAAAATTCATGTGATCATTAGTAAGTACACCCACTGAAAGACACTCGTTATGCGTTCCAGTCATAAACAAGTGGACATAAAAAAATACTATCCCAGGAATGTTTCTATTTTGACCCCCTACATGGGGAGTTTCACCTGTCGCGCGTACGAGCAGAAGATAAACCCTCTCCCCAGAGGCGATAACGACGTTATACCGGTGGAGAATTGGCCGTCAAAAGTTTACAAGAAGATCATACTCTGTGGAGCACTGGAGCGTGCCCTGCCCCCGTATTACATAGACAAGTTAACGACGTTGAAGGACAACGGCGACATGGGCTGCTACAAAATGGTAGAGATGCTCATACGATACGGTACAGAGCCACCTTGTCTATGCCGGGTGCCGGGAGTCATACCCAGAGCACCACTCAAACTGGATCTGCAGCCCAAAGGCAGGGGGAAGACTTGTCCATGCCGTGCGCCGGCGGGACATCATACCCAAAATGCTACTCAAACTGGAGCTCCAGCGAATAAAACGACGTTTAATTGAAATATCAATTTTATTTGATAATCGTATAAGATTTCTGACGACGTACAAAATATATTTAAACAATCGGGACTTATTTTAGGATACAATTTGATATTAACTACATTTTACTAATTGTAACAGTTCGTCAATATAAATATTAAAATTATCGGTTTTCATTAAATAAAATTGTACACTATCAAGATTGTATCTAAATTGAGCTCAGAGCACAACGCTACCCCGACACACACACGCAGGACACGCATTCACTCAATCAACATACGAGGAACAATATTTGGAAAATATTTCATCAGTCATGCACAACTTTAATTACTAAATGAGGTAGGCCTTAAAAGGTGGAAATCACAATAAAAAATAAATACTGATAAAAATAAGAGCGAAAATTATACAAAAATTAAAGCCCGCAGGGAACGCCGTGTGAGGCAACGTTGTGCGAGACTTGTGCCCCACGTGGCCCGGCATGCGGCATGCGGCCTGGCGACTTCATGGCGGACCGGCGAACTGTGACGTCGCGCGCGGGCTCGCGCAAGCGAAGCCCAACACTTAATACAATATTCACATCAGTCTCATGCAGTCAGCCACAGTTCGCCCGAACCACACGTCCTAAATTCGAATCGGGTCTTAAATTCAAAATTACACTTATCGGTACATGTTATCATCATTGAGCAAAAGGCACTATGCAAATTCTAAAATTATAATATTTGGATCTGAACTTTGGAAACGAATCGAAAAATAATGTTCTCTTTTATGTTGAGGCAAGGTATCTTTAGCCCCACAAACTGTATTTGTATGACGTTTTGTATTTCCAGAGTCTACGCAAACATACAGGTATTACCATATTCACATTTACATGACAGAGAGCGAAATCATACGTCTAACTATTTTAAATGTCTTATTATTACTCTGTCGTGTAACTTATAAATGTGGCATAGGATTACTTAGGACAGAAGTTGGAAATGGAGACTTCGAAACATATAATATTCCCTACATTATTCTCTAGTCCTTCATATTGCCGCGACCAGCCAACAACATTCGAATTCCATTATAAATAGCAATCAGAGTACTACACAGTTGGTAGATAGAACATAAGAGACATAGGTAACTCTCATCTCATAGGTCGTTCTCGCTCTTAACTTCATTGAAGGCTGGTTATCAGAAGGCACTAGGTGTTTATAGGTACCCTAGGATTGGACTCCAGGCGTTTGTGATCTGTCTGTTAAACCTGTGAGATTTACTCACCACATCTGTACAGCGTATAGAATGCTTGCGTTATTTAACTCCGTACTACACAGTAGTAAATAGCGGAATAAATTACGAGCTGCCTTATTAACGGATTACTTACGCTTATGTTTTATATGTGTGTGTATACCTGCTACGTAATACATAATTTTTGGAGTAAACGGTACATGTAGATTATTTTTTATTAGATTAAATATCAAATCACGTATTACGTGGTTACACGAGTATGATTATTAATTTAAGGCACTTCGACAACTTTCCTTATTTCCGTAGAAAAACGACGATCATTATTACATACATACTTGTATGTATGAACTTAGATACTTCTTAGAGTAAAATAACAATTTTACCAGTGACATTCACTTTCTATTAGAAATATGTGTTATTTTGAAAAGAACTGATTCATTGATAGAGAACTAAATATCTCATGAATACCGAGGAGTAATGTCTGTTTAGTGGAAATAATAGTTTTCGAAGTGTCCAACTAATCTCACGCTCATACTAACTTACGTAGCGGCTCTGAAACCGACAAATGCAAAGGAGGCCTACAGAAGTTGCTATTGAAAACACTGTAACTACTTATATCTTGTACGATACAAAGCTTTATGCTGATTTATAAGAAAATATATAGTCATATACTTAATTAGTATGTAGCATTACTGCGTTGTGTATCTTAACAATATTTAGTGGTAAAACCTATTGCATTGTTATACTTGTAATAGTTGCCGAACACATTATTTTCAAAGAACAGATAGGATATACATACATACCTACACCATTATAGGTATATTCCTAGCAAACATACATACATAGTAAGCGTATTTTGTAAACAAAAATTATTTAATTATATTGTATTGTACTTGAATATTTTAGCTATCTAATCAATTCGTACTAATCGCTCAAGTCTTTGGTGGTTCATTCCCAGTTAATAGATGAATTTGATGATCTTACTAATAATGGATCGACGACGTGGTTACTATGTAGTTCGAGAACATTCAATGAGTATTAATTTATATACGGTATTCATAGAACATACACGTTGTGGTTTCTATTCGTGTCCAAAAACATACAAGTTACTTTACTGTGTAATCTGAAGTTGAAGCTAGAGGCCTGGGTATATTTTGTTTATAGATAAAGATCAACATATTGTATGCTCAATTCCCTTGTACGAAGACCGCCACATTCTCACAACATTTCGAAACACTTGTTATATATCAGAAAATTAACATTCTTTGTACAAATTCTTAACTACAATTTTTATACATTTTACATCTTATCATAACTTAATTACATAATAGGCTTGTCAAAATGACATCAGTGTTATACTATTATTGAGGTAAACAACATAGGACTCACTTAGAAGGACCCACGTGCCAGGTTCATATTAATTTCCTGATATATAACTGCAAATTCCTCTGGTAGCACAGGATCACAACAATAAAAATAGGTACTTAAAATAATTCGCTACGTTAAAATTCTACAAATAATGACGCCTCTGCTTACGGGCAAATTCCATGTGCAATAAATAAATAATAAATGCAGAGAAGTGGTTAAGGATTACCCTTAAACATAAATATAATTACGCTAAAGTCCAAATATTTAGCAATTAATTTACTTATTTATGGACATATTCACGACGTGACAAGTCTTTTTGGTTTCTTGTACTATATCTAATGCTTTCTGAGGCGAATAAGATGCAAAACAATAATGGTTAAGAAGAGTGTTTGAGTCTTTTTACATTGTACACTACAAACCGTATGTGGTGTATAATTTGTATATGTATCATATACGTTGTACTTTTTTCTAGGCAATAAACCAGCTATGACATTGTCAAAAATATTAGGCTGAATCTTATTATCAGTCATTGCAAGCCTTCTGTCGGATGAGAGTAAAACACGCAAAAAAAACAAGAAAACTTGTCATTTTGAGAAAAAAATCCATAACACAAACATAATGTTTCAGAAGACATATTCTGGATGATTCTCGTTGAAATCCATTACGACACAACGCGTCACGCAACAACAACAATAAAATACCGAACGACGTCGGTTAATCCGACGGACAAACAAACATATACAACAATGTACACGCGGAGCCGCCGGCTGCCGGGCGGGGCGGCCGGACGGAGCCGTCGGCGGCCGGGCGGGGCGGCCGGACGGAGCCGTCGGCGGCCGGGCGGGGCGGGCCCGCCGCGGGCGAATTCACAAAAATAGACAATCTCGTCGTCCGACGCGGGCCGACCCGCGGCCGTCGCGTCTGCGTACTCCGCGGTCACTCGACGTGATGCGGGCGCGCACGCTATGCACTACCTACGCTTACGGGCTAACGATTCGAAGAGTTCGTCGCGGACGCGATGCGACTCGAGGTAGATATCGGTCGGTGAGATTCGGTGGCGGGCGCTAGTGCGGCGCGGGCAGCACGCCGTTGGGGTCGGGCTTGTGTACGGCGCCGGACGCACGCGGTGTGGCGGGAGTGAGGCGCGGCACGTCAGGAGCGAGCGGCTCGGCAGCGGCATCGTCGAGCTGGCGGCGCTGCGCACGTGACAGCTCGCGGCGCCATGTGGCCAGACGTCCCGAGACGCCGAACAGGTTGGAAGCCGAGCCGGTCGCCACCGCGCCCACGTTCAGCACCTCGCGCTCCTGCTCCTCCACTGCGACACAAGACATATGCACGTCACTCCACTAGCCATTAAGTGTACCAACTGAAGCGATAATTTTACGTGCAAATAGAGATGGGCAGTGCTATTAATCATGTTAATATAATTTGGCTAGTAACAGGTTAATAACCGGTTAATAGCCACTTAGTAGCCAAAATGGCTATAAACCCTGCTATTAATGTTTTTTATACCAATCATGTTTTTTTACGGTTATATTATCATTCGTGATCTAAAATTCAGATGCTTTCGGTCAAGTCTGTTGCGGACTTCTCAGCCAAGTGCGAATCAGAATTTTCGGGAAATTTTGACGGGAAAAAGTCGCGAAAAGGGTGTCGTAGTTACTAGTCCAATTTGCTTCAAAATCAATATCTGGGGATCCGGTTGGAGTGTGATCATGATTCTGATGTCAGATTATGAAAAAGTGGCCGCCATTTTGAACTTTGCAGTTCCTGGTCCGATTTGCTTCAAAATCGATATGTGGAGATTTCATATTGCCTAAACATTCATGAGATTCATCTAATTAAAACTTAAAAAGTGTGGCAAACACACCTATTATGCATGCTCAATAGCTATCACCAACTTAAGTACCTATTATAAATCTAAACGAAAACCAGTGAAGTTCGTACAGATTTGGCAAAATATTACAAAATAACTCAATAAATAAAAAACTAAATCCCCAGACAGTGATTTTAGTGGATATGATACCTTCCCCCGACCGCATACTTCGTACCATTCAGGTAGACACACGGGTTCTCTCTCGAACGCAGAACATTTTCAGATATATATTTGTGCCAGAAAGAGATGGAGTGCATCTCGCCAAACACTTCTGCCTGCGTCAAGTACCAAACCTCCAGCCAATGGCGATTTTGAACCTTAACTTAAGGTATTAGAGTTCACAACCTATCACCAGAAAAAATTAAACAGATTCACTTAGCTGGTGGAAGGGGATTTGCTGCTCTACTCAGTTGCATAAAATTGCAATTACGAATTTGTCAGCTCCTTGTACATCAGCAGCTACTGAAAGGACGTTTATGCTCAAGCTGATGTCCATAATGCTAAAAAGAATAGGCTAACTACAGAACGGGCAGGAAAAATAACGTATATATCCCACAATTGGAACTTAACAAACAGACCATCCTATTCAACAAGTACACTAGTCACAGAAAGCGATCAGATGGATTGCTACTCGGAGTCACAGCCACCGACACCAGATACTACTCAAAAGAAAATAGGGGCCACTAAGTATTTTGATTGCTACGTGAAAAATATAGTAAACAGTAATGTATATTTATTAAAATAACATGTAACAAGGCTTTTGTTTTAACTTATGCTAATAACCATTTAATTGTGTAGTCAATTGTTTCACTTATTTCAATTAACATGAAATTAGTCCATTGTCAACAGCAAAAACTAAACGGAAACTCTTTGCAAAACAAAACAAAAACTGACACAAGCTGTTTTTTTAATGGTTTAGTAACGGGTGTCCTCCTCTCCTGTATTCACACTCCTGGAGCCTTGAATGCATACTCTCGATTAAGTTTCTGATGTTTTCATCAGGTATCTCTTCCCACGCACGTTTCAGAGCATCCATAAGCTGTTGCTGGTTGTGAACCTCTTGCTCATGCTCCCTAACCCTTCGTTTTAATTGGTCCCACATATGCTCTATTGGATTTAAATCCGGACTATACGCTGGCCATGGTAGGACACGAATATGGGGGTCATCCAGTACAGTCTGAGTGGCCCGAGCTGTGTGTGGGCGGGCATTGTCATGCATTAACCAGAACCCTGGCCCCACTCTCTGTGAGAATGGAATCACATGAGGCCTGATGACTTCATCGATGTACCGTTGTGCAGTTACTGTGCCTTGATTTAACCTTACAATCCCCCAAGCCTCTTATGACGCTCGCCTCGAGTACCGTCCGTCCCCCAAGCGTCATATGACGCTCTCGCTCCCGCGCTTTTTTAAACCGGTATATTTTGGCCAATTTTTGTCATGTTGGTACTGTTAAAGATTTTCCAGACGCTCAATAAGACAAAGTCTATAATCCGATACAATTGTCTATGGTCATTCATAGAAAAAAATATTCCAAACGTGCCTCAAAAAAAACACTTTTTCGAGGACTTTTTTTTGGAAAATTTCAAACGCTGAAATATTGAACAGTTTATATAAGAGCACACTAATGTTTTTATTGTTTTGAAAGGGTAATGTTATTTAGATTACGTAGGTATCAAATGACATGTATATGTTGTTGATGTTTTTCTCATGTCTGCTAGATTTGTGTCGAGAAGGACCATTTTCATAGATGTCTGTGATTCTCATGTCGGTACAATAATAAAGGAAGGTCACTGTGACATTAGTTTTGCATTGACTAAGAGAGGGTTTCATTAGCTACTCATATTTAGCACTCTCATAGTTCTAAGAGTTACCATTTCAACATAATCACTTGATACGTCAGTCAAGTGTCGCGCGCCGCGCGGGCTTAAGTGTGCCTGGGGGACGAGCTGTGTCGGCGCCAAGTGGCTGGGGGTGCGAGGGGTTAAGAAAACCAGCTCAGTTTTGCCTTGTAAGCTAATCCCAGCCCAAACCATCACACTAGGACCTCCAAAGCGGTCAATTTCCTTGATGCAGACGTCGGAAAATCTCTCACCCTGTCGTCTCCATACTCTAATCCGCCGATCATCACTGCAAAGCTTCACTTTAGACTCATCTTTGAAGAGCACCATACCTCATTGATTCATGCTCCAATCTGAATGTTCGCGGCAAAAACTTAGATAAAGAAATTCGTACTACTCGGCTTCTGGACCTTTGCTGGTCTTCATGCAGTCGATTACGTATCGTTTGGTCACTAACACGAGTCCCCGTTGTCAACCGTAGGCGATTTTGTAACTTACGTGCCGTCACAGAGCGCTCTCGACGGGCACTCAATCGGATGTAGCGATCCTCTTGTGCCGTAGTCGCTCGCACCCTCCCGATCCAGGCCTTCTTGCAACACTGCCAGGCTCTTGGAACCGATCCCACACATTGTGGATGGCTCGGCGAGAGAAACCCAACGAAAAAGCTACAGACCGCTGTGAATGACCTTCAGCAATCAATGTAACGGCTCTGGTGGCAGTAATGGTATCCATATGCCTTCGTTGACGTGGCATTATTAACAAAAGATGTTAAAAGAAGCAAAAGATGGACAGAAATAGTTTTTTAACAGATTAAAATTGTGATTCCATCTGAAAGGAATTTGACCTGAAACTCGTTTTTTTTATTTGCTTCAATTTCTGGCCAGCTGTAAGACTTAAACACCAGCATTAAAGAGGTTGGATACTGAAGGAGGCCGGACATCATTAATTAGTCACTTATTAATTAGTTTACATCTAAAAATTTACTCAAAAACAGAAATATGTAAGTGGCCCTTATTTTCTTTTGAGTAGTATATATACGAAGTCGATGAAGATGAAATCAAACCAACAGAAATTGATCCATTAGAATCCGATCCTATCCAAGAAGCCGATCCAATCCAAGATGCCAATCCAATCCAATTGCTTATCAGGACAGAAGGCAGTGATTGGGCTGCAGAATAACTTTTTAATTAGGCACACAATAAAACATGAAAGCAAAAAAAAAAAAAACATCATAAATAAAATAGCTGATTGAAACTTTTTAAATGGGCCAGTTAGTTCCAAAAAATTGCATTCACATTGTTTTAGATTTCGATTTTCCTAATTCTAATAACCATGGAGGGAAATTTGAAAACAATAATAGCTTGGTTAGTTTAGGTTCTAGGTAGTAGCCTCTTGAGGGCGCAACATCCCTTTGGCTTTGCCATAGTCGAATAAAAATGGCAGCCACTTTTTCAAAATTAGACGGCAGAATCATGATTAAACTCCAACCGGCTCCCAGATATAAATTTTGAAGCAAATCAGACCAATAACTACGAAGTTCAAAATGGCGGCTAATTTATTAAAATCTAACTTCAGAATCATGATTGGACTCGAACAGGATTTACAGATATCGATTTTGAAGCAAATCGGAATAGTAACTACGACACCTTTTCCCCGACTTTTTCCCGTCAAAATTTCCCGAAAATTCTGATTCGCACTTGGCCAATAAATCCGCTACGGACTTGACCGAAAACATCCGTATTCCCGATCACTAGATAAAATGTACAACCATAAAAAATCAGTTTTGTATTAAAACCATTAATAGCAGGGTTTATAGCCATACTGGCTATTAACTAGCTATAAACTGGCTATTAAAACGATCTAGCTATTAACTCATCTCTACGTGCAAAGTCATGCTTCTAAAATATTGTGGAAATAAAGCACATTGAAAATATTGAAAACTGACAAAAGTACTATAAGCCGCAGGGTGGCTGGGTCGAGATCATTCATACTGTGTCTATCGCCCGCTTCCTCTCCCCGCCACATATTGATATCGACGTATTTAATGTACGCTCTACCTAAAAAGAATTAACTAATCAAGCGAAAGTTGAGTAGCCGCAGCTCAATAGTCCTCAGAAAATGATAACAAAAGGTGTATAAATGTGCAAAAACATTCTTATAAGTATATCGAACTGACGTGACGTGCAAACAGTTCAGATTACTTACTTCTCTCATACTTCCGTCTTCTCGGTACAAGTATCTGACGGACGTAAAGAAATATATGAACTTTTATTACAATCTTTGTACTATATTCTCTTTTCTTGTCTTTTTATGTACGCCAATGTTATCATTTACTGACCAATTCAGCAATTGTGTACTCCATTATGCGATATTAAATTTATCTAAAACTGGTCTGGTCTAAACTGGGCGAACTAGCGCCACAGGGGGGACGTTTGGATTGACCCAGCCGCCGCTCAGGGGCGGGTGCGCAACCGACAAGTCCTTGCTGGCATGCCCTCACTGTTTCCCACTCTGTGCATTCATCCGTAAGGCGTAAGCCACAGTCAATGCGCGGTGACTAGGGGCCGTGGTAAGCTCGACTCGGCTTGTGGCCACACTTTTAGAACTTTTGGACGAGTGTGCAGGTGTTGCAAACGATACAATGGATAAGATGTTTTTATACTAGACAGTACATTTACATGGAAGGTGTACACCATTTAAATAAAAATCAAGCTGAATTGTGATTTTTTTGCTCTGTCCGAAGAAATGTGGAATCACCGCGCTAGTCACTTCAGTATGGCCACAAGCGGCGGTTGCATACGTTTGATATGTCGCGCCCGTGCAAGTTACTGAGCTAGTCCTGCAGTGTGGCCTACTATAAACACAACTAACACCCACTTGCGCTGTTCCGCTGCTGCGCGTACAGCTCCTAGCCCTGCGCCGTGTCGAAGAAGGAGCGCTGACGGAAGTGCGGCACCAGCTCCGCCACCAGCTGGAGACTACTTCAACACTTCCATCATCAAGGAGCCCCCGGGAACCTGTTTTCCCCTGATAGCCTACTGTAACACAACTAACACCCACTTGCGCTGTTCCGCTGCTGCGCGTACAGCTCCTGGCCCTGCGCCGTGTGGAAGAAGGAACGCTGCCGGAAGTGCGGCACCAGCTCCGCCACCAGCTGGAGACTACATCAACACTTCCATCATCAAGGAGCCCCCGGGAACCTGTTTTCCCCTGATAGCCTACTGTAACACAACTAACACCCACTTGCGCTGTTCCGCTGCTGCGCGTACAGCTCCTAGCCCTGCGCCGTGTCGAAGAAGGAGCGCTGACGGAAGTGCGGCACCAGCTCCGCCACCAGCTGGAGACTACTTCAACACTTCCATCATCAAGGAGCCCCCGGGAACCTGTTTTCCCCTGATAGCCTACTGTAACACAACTAACACCCACTTGCGCTGTTCCGCTGCTGCGCGTACAGCTCCTGGCCCTGCGCCGTGTGGAAGAAGGAACGCTGCCGGAAGTGCGGCACCAGCTCCGCCACCAGCTGGAGACTACTTCAACACTTCCATCATCAAGGAGCCCCCGGGAACCTGTTTTCCCCTGATAGCCTACTGTAACACAACTAACACCCACTTGCGCTGTTCCGCTGCTGCGCGTACAGCTCCTAGCCCTGCGCCGTGTCGAAGGAGCGCTGACGGAAGTGCGGCACCAGCTCCGCCACCAGCTGGAGACTACTTCAACACTTCCATCATCAAGGAGCCCCCGGGAACCTGTTTTCCCCTGATAGCCTACTGTAACACAACTAACACCCGCTTGCGCTGTTCCGCTGCTGCGCGTACAGCTCCTGGCCCTGCGCCGTGTGGAAGAAGGAACGCTGCCGGAAGTGCGGCACCAGCTCCGCCACCACCTGGAGACTACTTCAACACTTCCATCATCAAGGAGCCCCCGGGAACCTGTTTTCCCCTGATAGCCTACTGTAACACAACTAACACCCACTTGCGCTGTTCCGCTGCTGCGCGTACAGCTCCTGGCCCTGCGCCGTGTGGAAGAAGGAACGTTGCCGGAAGTGCGGCACCAGCTCCGCCACCAGCTGGAGACTACTTCAACACTTCCATCATCAAGGAGCCCCCGGGAACCTGTTTTCCCCTGATAGCCTACTGTAACACAACTAACACCCACTTGCGCTGTTCCGCTGCTGCGCGTACAGCTCCTGGCCCTGCGCCGTGTGGAAGAAGGAACGCTGCCTGAAGTGCGGCACCAGCTCCGCCACCAGCTGGAGACTACTTCAACACTTCCATCATCAAGGAGCCCCCGGGAACCTGTTTTCCCCTGATAGCCTACTGTAACACAACTAACACCCACTTGCGCTGTTCCGCTGCTGCGCGTACAGCTCCTGGCCCTGCGCCGTGTGGAAGAAGGAACGCTGCCGGAAGTGCGGCACCAGCTCCGCCACCAGCTGGAGACTACTTCAACACTTCCATCATCAAGGAGCCCCCGGGAACCTGTTTTCCCCTGATAGCCTACTGTAACACAACTAACACCCACTTGCGCTGTTCCGCTGCTGCGCGTACAGCTCCTGGCCCTGCGCCGTGTGGAAGAAGGAGCGCTGCCGGAAGTGCGGCGCGGCGAGCGGCACCAGCTCCGCCACCAGCTGCAGGAAGGCGGGCCGCGCGGCCGGCCGGTGCGCCCAGCAGACGCGCATGAGCTCGTACAGCCGGTCCGGGCAGTGTTCCGGCCGCTCCATCACGCCGCCGTCCACCACATAGCGGAGGACCTGCTCGTTTGATAGCCCCTGGGAGAATACGTTTGGTTTTCATCAGCTGCTTCTTTTACGTATTGTCAAAGTGGACTTAGGGATTTAGGAGCTTAGTTATGTGAGAGCCAGCAAATTCTCACTAATTGTTCTGCGTGGGTACTTAGATATTGGTAAACGTATGTTATTAAGCGAAACCAGAAAACACTACATTAGTAAAATATGAATAGCCGGAAGATCGCGTGCGGGTGGACTCTGTGTTTTGTCGTGTAGGGTGGACCCCTCCTAGTGGATCGTCCGGTGTGGACCTAGGTATTTACGTACAGGTTCGGATAACTTTGGATTTATACCTGATAAGGCTGCATTGCTAACGTCGCCATCTCCCATAAGACGACGCCAAAACTCCATACATCACTATTACTCGAAAACACCTGCAGACAAACCAAACGCAACGGTTAACAAAACTTATTATAAATACCACTAACTATGAAAAGTACACGGAAGAATCAATCTTAATTATTTAACTACAACTACGCAACAGAGAAGCTTCAGTGAAGATATTTATCACATTTAAACTAAAGCTTTATATATCGGCACATACATTGCTTCTGGCCCCACATTAGGATACCCTGTGCGTAAGTATCTCAAGAAACACGAAAATTTCATACAAACACCATGAAAAACAAAGTAACTATTTGCTGGTGAAGAATGCTAGTGATATTTTGGCTAGGTGTGTCAGGTGTATGTGAAGTGAGTACCTTCATAATTTATTTATTTTGCTTATATTCTACATTTATTAAATATGCGAAGTTCGTCACGCACTTGGCCCTTTTTTATTTTTTATTCCCAGCTAGGGATCGAACCCGGGACCTTTCGCATGGTAGGCAGAGTCACAACCGCATCGCCACAGATGTCGTCGAATAATAATATTTTTTTTCTAATTTAATAATATTTTGAGACCAAAAAAATAACACGCCCTTCCAAAATCTTTTGCACGTTTTTATTTTAAATAGTATTGATTTCAACAAAAAATACGAATTAAAAGCAACGTGTAACGGAATGTGTTTTAAAACCCCTTACAGCGGAAGTGATGTCCTGAACGCCATTGTGACACTTCGATGTAAGGGACAGAGCTATGCGTCACTCTCCCTTCCCTTTCCAAGCGCAAGAATTGACTGTTATGCATTCAGGATGTCACTTCCGCTGATGGTTGTTTGAACCCGCGATTTTAGCTATGAAATTATTGTTTTTTAATGTTCTATCTCTATGTTTGATGCTCGTGGTCTATTCGACGTGACATGCATACGTGAAAATAAAAGAAAAAATAAAATCAATTCATGTTTTCTGTAGTAGATTTTGACACAGGACAGGTAAGTCTTCAAGCAAGCAAAGCGAGCGAATGTGCTTTTGGTTTGAGGGTGTAATTGACCATTAACACCCGAGTGCAATAAATACTCTACTCGTCATCAACAATGCGAGGAAATAAAAAATAACTTACAAAACAACTGTTTATTACCTCTCCAGGCCCAATGTCCGGTCGACAAGACATTTTTATAGGTTTTGAAATTTATTACGCGTTAAAATCGCGTTGCCTCATGATTGGATTCGGGTTGGTGCGGTTAAACAAACAAATTGTTCCGTCGTAGGTAAAAAATATATTTCTAACAATGTTTTCAACAAGATTCGCGTGGCGCTATTTTAATTTATTTCACGCGATTTCGTTGCTAGCCAGTGAGATCGTTTTAAAAAGAAATACAATTTATTGCGTCACTTTGAAGCGTCTTACCGGGCCGGCGTCTTGCCTCAAATATGAGCTCTTGTTCCAAAAAACAATGAAAGCAGCATCGTTTGATTTTCAATTTTACTTACCTCCCGGTTGTAAATAGCATTTAACTCCCGCATATCGAGTTGCCAAAGGCAACCTCGCTCTGCGCGGGTGCCAAGTTCACTTTGCGGCGTAGTGCACTTGATTACAATAGTTATTTGTGCCACAAGGGAGCAAAATGATGTATTTACGGCGAGGGCGGTACATTGAATCCAGAGTGAAGCGAATGATTCTACGATAGAATCCTGAGCGTAACGAGGGATTCTAAGTTAGAATCCTGAGCGTAACGAAGGATTCAAACGTTCACGCCCATGAAGAAAATAATTTTGCTCCTGAGTGACACATACATCTTTTTACACCGACTATGAGGAAAATTCAAATAAAATACTCTAAAAATAATGAAATAACTATCTATACTTTGCATTATACTTTCACCACTTTTACAGTAATCGCACAACGAAAACTTTTTTTTTTATAATGGCGGATTGTGAAGCATTACGGAAAGGTCACCACAGATAAAATATTCCTGTGCTACTTTTACCAAAGTGTAAAAAATAATCAAATCGAATATTACAATGGTATCGGATATCAATATTCATTACATCACAATCAGTCATCGATAGTTTTGATTTCAGTAAAAAATATAATTTATTGTGACATTTTTTTTAAATATTACGAAATATTTATAAATTTTCATTTAACGTTTTTAAAGTTAAAACTCGAAACATGTTGGTTTTTATCGACCACGATGAAATTACAATCGATTATTTTATTAAGATCTGTGTTCAATTGGCACATTGCGTAAATGCTACAGGCCAATGAATAAATTAAAAAAGTAGCTTAAACAGAAAAATAGCCTTTTGCTCCCTCTCGTCGTGGAGCAAAACTTACTTTTCCGAATGAAAGGTGTGAAAAGAAATTTGTTACTAAATACGAAACAATCACTCACCCCATCTTGCAAACTCTCTGGGCTCATCCACCTAACCGGCAGCAGGCCCTTCGAGCCCTTCCTATAATAATCAGTCTCATAAATGTCTCTGGTCATGCCGAAGTCCCCCACTTTGACGGTGAGGTCCCCGGCGACCATGCAGTTGCGCGCCGCGAGGTCGCGGTGCACAAACTTCTTCGCCGACAGGTAGGCCATACCGTCGGCTATCTCTATCGCCATCTGAGGAACATACAGGATTGCTTATTCTTATGTTTGAGGTATAACAGGATGAAATTGTATGACGTACCTACTCTTCGCAGAGCTTCATAAACTACGTCACCACTATGGTCGGGACAAAACGCCTAGTCGACATTGAATTGTGACATTCCGAAGATATAGACGGAATGTCAAAAGTTGTTAGTTGTTAGTGCTAACTCGCTTTCTATCTTTCGGCCCTAGGACGGTGCATATATTCTTTTTGTGCACAACATACCTGCGTATTTATTTATTTAGCTTTTGGTTGGTAGAGTCTACGTCACAAAGGCGGCAGCCTGAGCAGCCACTGGACAGTCTCTTCGTCAGTGGAGTGGACTTATTGAAGTCCGTGAGGTGGGCCATGCTCTGAATGGTTCCGTAGGTCCAGAAAGTATATAAATAGATATCTGTGTGATCTGCTGCAGTGAGGGCGGCGGCTTAGTCCTCCGCAACTCCTCGGGTAGCGAGCCGTCCGCCGCGGGCCTAGGACGTAGTGGTTATTCTCTTTGTGTGCAACAAACCTGCGTGATTTGCTGCAGTGACGGCGGTGGCTTAGTCCTCCGCAACTCCTCGGGTAGCGAGCCGTCCGCCGCGGGCCTAGGACGTAGTGGTTATTCTCTTTGTGTGCAACAAACCTGCGTGATTTGCTGCAGTGACGGCGGTGGCTTAGTTCCCCGCAACTCCTTGGGCAGCGAGCCGTCCGCCTCGGGCCGGTGCGAGCGCAGGTACGACTTCAGGTCGCCGCTCTCCATCAGCTCCATCACGACCAGGGTCGGCTGCCCGCGGGAGACCACGCCCAGCAGCCGGACCACGTGGTGCGTGTCGAACGCCTTCATGACCGACGCCTCGTTTAGGAACTCGACGCGCTCCCTGGGGGAAACAATCGGTTAGTGGGTAGTGTTAAGGACTTACCTCCCATGACATTTCTAGAAATGCCATTTCCCGTTATAGGTTTTGAATTTACCATGGCACAATGTTCAAAATCGCGACCCGTCCCAACGACCCTCGGTTTTTGAGAGGTTAAACCTGTTCCGGTCTTTCGGCCGGCATACCAGGGGACACAAGTTTTGAAAGGGGGGTGTGACGTGCTCGTCAGGAAGGAAAGGAGGGTGATTTAAATTTTATACGATTCCAAACTCGGCGGCAGTGCTGCCTTCCACCGTAACTGTTCGTGACGTTGCGCTGTTGTGCAATAATGATTACCGCAACGCAATGCAAAGAAGGCAGTAGCTTTGTGTTCACGTGCTATCTCTGTCGCGCACGCGTCACTGGTCTGTCGCGGCGGCAGGGCGACACTGCTGCCGAGCTCGGCAGACATTGTAAACTCATATAAACCTATGCAGTATGTAACGGAAATGTGTAGTCATATTCTATATATGGGCGGTCAGCTGATTTGTATGGGGAAGTGAAAAATAAAGTTGCTGTGATCAAATCTGTTTCATAGTGAAAAGTGTGTGATGTGTTGTGTGAAGTCCCTAACAAGCCCCTAAAATATGACTACACCTTTCTGTTGCACCGTGTAGAGAATGTTGGGGAGCAGTAGCGGTGCGGCAGTTCGCAATCGTACATTTATGATAAAAAATCTTTAAACATAAGAATATAAAGTCAACCTATATTGGGAACACACAGTAATGCGAACCAAATAGATGATTAATTAGACACTGTATGAGCAGATAAAACCTTAGGAAGTCTCACCTGTCAGTGGCATGCTCATTGACAGTTTTCACAGCGCATCGAGTTTCCGGGACCCCTTTGACCACGTTTCTTGCTATACCTTCATACACCTGAAAAGGGCATGTTATTCAATTATTCTATTAAAACGATTGCAAACAAGCAACTCCAAGTTAACATAGATAGAATACACAGTCAGGTCATAAGTTCTGTCACACAATAAAAACTTTTGAAGTTATAACGCTGGCCACAATTTTTTTTATTGAATTCGAATTTCGAATTTTTCATGAAAATAAAAATGTGTACTTTTTAGAATTTTCCTCATTTTTAAATATGGAGTGGACACTTAAAGAAGACCGTGTCGCAGTTATTGCGTTGCATCGTTGCGGTGTCGCGCCAATTCAGATTTTCGACTTACTGAAAAATTTGAATATAACCAAAAGATTTGTTTATCGTACCATAAAACGATACAATGAAGACTCTAGTGTAGATGACAGGTCAAGAAGTGGTCGCCCTCGCTCTGTTAGGACTCCAGCAGTGATAAAAGCTGTGAAGGCGCGAAGTCAAAGAAATCCCATACGTAAGCAGAAACTGTTGGCCCTTCAGATGGGGTTAAGCAGGACCACGGTGAAAAGGGTGTTAAATGAAGACTTAGGGCTTATGGCACATCGAAGAAAAACAGGACATCGTTTGGACGCTCGTTTATTGGACCTGAGACTGAAAAGATGCCGCGCTTTGTTGAAGCGGTACGCGGGAAAAAAGCATCGGGAAATTCCTTTTTCGGATGAAAAAATTTTCACCGTGGAAGAGAGCTACAACAAACAAAATGATAAGGTGTACGCACACAGCAGTGAATAAGCGAGCAACCGTATTCCGCGTGTCCAACGAGGTCATTTTCCATCCTCGCTCATGGTTCGGTTGGGAGTCTCTTATTGGGGCTTAACTGAGGTACATTTTTGTGAGAAAGGCGTAAAAACGAATGCAGTTGTGTATCAAAATACAGTCCTCAAGAACCTTGTGGAATCTGTTTCTCATACCATGTTTAAAAACAGGCACTGGGTATTCCAACAAGATTCTGCGCCAGCTCATAGAGCGAAAAGCACACAAGACTGGCTGGCGGCGAGTGAAATCGACTTCTTCCGGCACGAAGAGTGGCCCTCCTCCAGTCCAGATTTGAGTCCGTTAGATTACAAGATATGGCAACACTTGGAGGAAAAGGCCTGCTCAAAGCCTCATCCTGATTTGGAGTCACTCAAGGTATCCTTGATTAAGGCAGCCGCCGATATTGACATGGACCTCGTTCGTGCTGCAATAGACGACTGGCCGCGCAGAATAAAGGCCTGTATTCAAAATCGCGGGGGTCATTTTGAATAAACTTTATTACCATAAGAATCTATGTTTTATTAAGTTCATTTTGCTATATAAATGTTTACATAAATAATAAACATGTCTAAATTATTTCATATTGCACATGTGACAGAACTTATGACCTGACTATGTTAACTTGGCACGGCTACAGGTCTTAGTGTTGTAGTGTAGCCCCGCAGACGGCAGACTTTTTGATGGGCCGACATTTTGGTCTGGTTGTGCTGCCATAGTAATTCGGCCGATACAGAATCGTTATAATGTTATGAGTATATAACTTCCATACATCTTCATACTGATTATGAAACCGACTAAACTATCGGCCGGCTCGGCCTCTTTATGTTAAGTACTCAAGCATTCCGAATCCATCCAATAGCGCCATCTAGCGAAACCAGTTGAAAGCAACTCATCAAACGACCCCTGCCCGAGCTCCTTCAGCATCTCTATATCAGAGCACGGAACCTCACAGTCATCCGGCACGTACACCATTGACATGTACACCGGGTTAAAGCTGGCGAAGAGCTTGCTCTGTTCGGATTCCGAATCCAACCACTACCGCCATCTAGCGAATCCCGTTGAAACCAACTCACCATGCCAAACGACCCCTGCCCCAGCTCCTTCAACAGCTCTATGTCCGAGCGCGGCACCTCCCAGTCGTCCGGCACGTACACCATGGACATGTACTCCGGGTTGACGCTTGCGAAGAGCTTGCTCTGTTCCGTGTGCGGATGGAAGCCGCGGCGCGCGTACCAGATGCCGCCGCCCATTACCATGAGGACGACCGCGCAGCCGCCAACGACGCCCCACACCCAGTCGAGGCCTGAGTCCGCGTAGCGCTCCTGGGGGAGTCAAATTGTATCGTGAAATGTGTAATACGTGCTTAAAACTGCACCCAGCCCACTGCCACTATAAACCGTCGACCGGAACGAGGGGAAAACTCGCCGGTTCTGTGCAAGAATTTGTGTCGTTTCTGGACACGAAATCTTACATACTCAGATCTTCTCTGCAATAGACTCGACATGCTTTCGTGCCAGGTTCGACAATATTCTTATCATGTACCTGACTTGGCGAATTCATTCTTGCTAAGACCCAGCGACTTTTCTTAGCATTTACACTCGCCCAGAGTGTTTACATTAGACCGATTACACTTCTTGCTCACACTCGTGCCGCTGTCTCATACGGCTGCTCCGGGCCACTGAGTGCCGCACGAAAATCCGCTAACGGAGGGAACACGGGAAGTGGGCAATAACATGAAGAGCGGCATTAGAAGCGAGCTTTTATATTATGTGCTCTTGCTCACTTCCCTGCCCCATTCCCAGCCCATTTGGGGGAAATGAACACCAGGCATAATAGATTTATGCCAATATTAATTTAATAGAGTATGTACGAATAATAATAATAATACCCGATGGACAGATAGAGACATTTCCACAACACTGCTATGGGTCACCAGGTTCTTAGCGAGCTCCGACCTCTCTACTACCTCGCCTTACCCTATGCAAGAAATAGAGGTCGGAGCTCGCTCAGAGGCCAAGTTACTTGGCGGCAGATATAAAAAGTAAATCCAAATAAATAGAAGTGGATGAATAAAGCCTATAGGACCCTATTGAGCGTCTGCTCGTCCTCTTGTTCGAAGCTGTTCAGACAGTTTGATACAGGTGCCGCCATTTAACTCTAGCGCTGACCTTTAACTCATTAAGAGAGGAGGGAAATATTGAAATAATGAACGCGAAAGAGACGCACTGCCAAGGTCAGCGCTAGAGTTTCGTGCCGCTACTTGTAGTCTGAATTTGCCAATACAAATGAACATTTGGTCGTTGGTTCCAGTTATTGGCGACCACTCACCGGTATGAGCACGAATATCTCGGCGGACACGTTCCCCGAGCCGCCGATGGTGACCGGCGTCACCTTGATGCTGTAGTTCCCGGGTGCGAGGCTGCGCAGCAAGTAGCTGCGGCCGTTACTCTCGTAGTCCTCCGAGCTCATGCAGCTGTGCAGACCCACGTCCGTCTGAGGGGATTTCAACATTTATTGATTTGACACAAACTTATGTAGTTTCATAATATCAGGATCACCCCTGGGCTAAGTCACCTGTATTTCAGGAGTCAGGGCTCTTCTAAGGTTATGTATACAATATTAAAACTAGTAAGAGACAAAGATGCACATCAGTAGGGAAGATTAGGGAAGATAGTGCATAAAACTTTTTGGTAGATTGCACAGTGTGCAACCAGTGGTGCAAGTTCTATTGATATTGACAATTAATTTATCTGATTCAAAACTGTTGGCTTCGAAATTGTGTTTGAATTTACATGTATTTCTGGTTCACTGCGGATTTTCATAATGTGATGCCTCTATTGTGATATCTTAATAACTGTTCTGCTAAATACAGTGACTGTAGTTACAGAAACAAACTAGTCATTATTTATCGTCTTTATTGGTATTAGGCGAAACTGATTCGTGCAGCTCTGTGAGGATGAGAACAATGCACATACCTGAGTGATGGGCTCGACGGGCGCGTGGTGTATGTGGTAGGCGACCACGAACCCGTTGGGATTGGCGGGCGGCTCCCACGTGACATTCACTTCGGGTAACGTCTTGTTGTTGGCGAGTATCTCGGCGTGCACGTTGCTCACCACGTCCACGCTCACTGAATAAACAACGATGAGGTGATTCTTCACAAGAAGTTATTGTCGTAACAAGAACACTGATAATGATTGGGAATAACAAGGCTAATAAATTAGATCATATTTATCAAAATGACGTACAATAAAAGTAACAGTGCCGATCTGGCTCAAAAATATTTCTATAGCGATAGTGAGAGTCTGCTATACATTATTATTAGCTAAATATCCTCTTATCTTATACCCTAGATAAATAATATCAATTACGTGTTACAAGTTCCTCTTCGTCTGTCTCGATCTCACCAAACTTAGTGAATCATATAAATACATAAATCTTCCCCCTTACCCACTCCACTCCAACCTCCTACCATTTACCCGCCTTAACACATTAACAGTACATCCATTGTCATTTATTCCACTATTATGATATATTATTTAGTTTTTCTAACCTCTCCAACTCCCCAAATGTTTAGTTAGTAGTACCTAACCTTGGAAGAGCCCTGACTACTGAAATACAGGTGATAAACCTAGCTCGGGGGTCAAGGGTCCTGATATCATGTAACTACATATGTTTGTGTCAAATGAATAAATGTTTAAATAACTTTACGGTAACAGAAAGATTGACTTGAAGACTTGGAATTCCTGATTTGACTTCGACGGCCGAATTTTCTAACAAGAATAATACTCATTGTACTCTTTAGAGTTCAAACTGTTGGGATCCTACCTTTCTATGGACTGCGTATTGATGTAGAGCTAAGAACTCCAATATAATAAATGAAAACGCACAACACGTTACAACAGAGCGGAGCAGTTAATAAATAAAACAAGTCATAAACATAATCACACAATGAGTTGGCTCCTGTCACAGATAATTCTTTTCTTTTACACGTGGCTCTCATTTTACTAAACATTTTATGAAAGTTACATCATTTTGGTAATACTGCCATGATTATGATCTGTTGAAATAACTCAAATCGTCTCATACAAACTCACCCAGATTCGCCGTCCTGAAGGTCTGATGCGCGCGCTCCGAGCACCACTGATCTCTATAAGCCTCCTCCGTCTCATTGGCGTCCTTCTTGCGGCATGCCCACACAGAGACCGTATACCACGTGTAGTGTCGTAGGCGACCCACGTCCAGCGACAGAGAGGAGACCGGCAGCTCGTAGTAGAGGGTCTGGACGTAGCCTGTGAATGGTATTGTGCTAATAGAAGGACATTTTCAAGATGGTTTAGTGACAAAATAGTATATAAATAAATATATGTAGCCTTTCGAAACGGATGATCTTCATAGCTGCAGCGATGTCACGCAAAATCGAATATTGAATATCTGGTTAATCGTCGGCACAGATGTGCCTTGCCACCCCGTATGGGAAAAGCCGTGGCGCTAAGTTATGTTAATGTAACATTTTGATGATGATTATGTCCGACCGCTTTCGGTCACGGCGACCGCTTCAACCACTTTGTAGTCGTCGCATGTGGCTTTTAATGTCCCACCAAGGGGCCGCGCCGCTATTACTTGTTTTTGAGTTAGAACGACTCACCTCCGGACTGGCTCAGTGCAGGTTTATGAAAGGGTGTCGAGCTAGGAACCCTGCTGTGATTAACTAGCATTCATTTTCAATAAAATCGGTCAAGTGCGAGTAGGACGTCGGACCCGCACACGAAGGGTTCCATATCATTGTACAGGGGAAAACGTAAAACGACGATTTTTTAAATAATCAAATATTAAATACTAGGTAGGACTACATTCAAGGCTTTACATCGAATCATTAAAAAAGAGCTTTGTCTATGTAGTATGTCAGTATTGAACTATGTACTCAGGTTAACGAAACACTTTGCTCATTGAAACCCGAAGTGGATAGAAATTGAGAATTTACAGAAATAAAATCAACTATGATAAAAAAAATTGTATTTATTATAATTCGAATGGGCAATTATTAATCGTATAATGACAAATAACTAAGCACAAAACTCAATACCTGCAATTAAAGATCTTTTCCGACAAGATCGGGACAGTCCAGTTTTCACCGATAAACAAATCAAACAAAATGGCTAAGAAAATGGTCATACCAATAATTTCTTGTATGGGTACCTCTTTTAATTCTTAATAACCGGCATGTTTCATTATTTGTTGTTATAGCGGCAATAGAAATACACCCTCTGTGAAAATTTCATCTCTCCACTTATTTCAGTTGATCCGGTAGAGTCCGGTGACAGACGGACGGACGGACAGGGGGGGCTTAGTAATAGGGTGCCGTTTGGCAACCTTCGGGAACGCAACCCTAAAATGGAAAGACGGGACCATTACAGGATCACTCGTGTAACTGTCCTAGGTGTGTAAAAGTAATATGCCTAAAGTTGACCAAATAGATCGCTCATTGGATTGTTGCACTGTTGGGTAAAATTCCGGTAGATATAAATCTAATGTTGGAGGCTGAAAAGATGATAAGATCATGATGTGATAATACGGCATGCCTTTGCACAGCTTTACGGGGCCGGGCTTCACTGCCGATTTATTGTTAACCGAGTTCAAAAACGAAGGAAAAGTCAATTAGATTGTAACAAAGAGTATAGAAACACTTGGGTTTTACGTTTTTTTAAGTTTGTTACCTGGAAACTGTTATTATTTATGAACCGATTTAAATATATTTTACGGCTAAAGCTAGGTGCGAAACTAAACTTAAGTTTAGCCGGCTAGTGTTAAGATTAATTTCGAGCCTCGGCTAATGTTCGAAATAATGTTCATTGCGATAAATGATTTCAACATTAGTCGACTAAACTGCAGTTTAGCCTCGACGCTGTTGAGGCTAAAGATGGGTGAGAAAATATGGTTGGCATTAGCCAACTAAACTTAAGTTTACTTTTCAGTATACCTAGGCTAATGTTGAAAAATTACCGTCTTAATCTAGAATAAGTGATGATAATGATTCGGTAGCCGTAAACACTGCGGTAGCTTAGGTGAAGGGTAAAGGGGGTGAGCGAAGGGTGCTTACCCTTTATCCTTACCGCTACCGCAGTGTTTTGCCCCGATATTAGAAATAGCTTTCTCATCTGAATAAAATTACCCCGCCAAGCTCCCCGCAGTCGCACGAATAGTTTTCAACATTAGCTAACTAATGTCCAACATTAACCGAAACGCATCGGCTAATGTGCAGTTTATTCGATTAAAGATGACATCCGTTATCACAAACGAACATGACTTCGGACATTAGCCGAAGCTCGAAATTAATCTTAAGACTAGCTGGCTAAAATTAAGTTTAGTTTCACACCTAGCTTTAGCCGTAACATATAAATAAATGTTAAAGGGTGAACCCATCAGCTTGGTCCCGTTTTTGGAATCGATCAAACAGTTTGGTTTCTAAATAAAATAAAAATCGGTCAAGTGCGGTTATGACTCGCACACGAAGGTTTGCATACCAACGTACAAGAATACTTTACCACTAAAAATATTAAAACAAAAAGAGAATAATATAATGTGGATTCGAACACAGAATTCTAAGATTGCGAAACCGGTATCAAACCAGTTGCGCCACCACAAACAACCATGCGATAAGTCGCGAAATCTACGATCATATTTGAATCATGTTATGGATTTTTATATCGCGGGTGATGTTAAAACACATATTTTGTATGGGGCCCGACCCCCATCATTTATAAAATCTCGTGTTGTTAATTATTTGTTGATATAGCGACAACAGAAATACAGTGAAATTCTGTGAAAATTTAAACTCTCTAACTATTGCGGTTCATGAGATACAGCCTGCTGTGACGGACGGACGGACGGACGGACAGCGGAGGCTTTGTAATAGGGTCCCGTTTGGCACACTTCGGGTACGGAACCAGGTCAGCAGCGGGCTGAATCTCATGAACCGTTAAAGGTAGAGAGTTGAAAGGACAATGGGTAATTTTGTATGGGCCCCCCCCCTACCCGTCCTTATAGCAACTTAAGGCCTACATCTTCCGACAAAGGTCATTCGAAATCCATTTTTTTATTGTATGAAGTTAACTTTCCAAAGACCTTTCTAAACATATCGGCCTTAAGTTGCTTCAAGGGTGGGTACGCTTTTCCTCGTGGTTCTTTTCAAAGAATGTGTATTTCTGCGGCGCTACAGCAACAAATAATGAACGCTATTGTGGAAATATAAAAATTTGAGGAGTATACAAAAGACATGGTTTTTTTGCGTTTTTCTTACCCTTCGCGTGCGAGTCCGACTCGCACTTGACCGTTTTTTTTTTTTAGTTTTTAACTTGTTGAATTATTGGTCACTAGCGTCTTCGTCACTGCCAATGATGATGAATGATGATGATGATGATAATCAACTCACCATCAGGGTCACTCTTGTTGGGGTTCTTCATATCAGGCTCTGGGATCTTGGTCGGCATCAGAATGACGAGCTTCTTGTCGGTGTCTCGCTTGTGCCGCGGGCGAGTCTTGTTGCGTGGGTTTTGCTTTACGTACACCTGGGGAGAACATTTTCACGTTATACTACACGCCAAAGTTGGCTACGCACCTCGCTCTGATGACGTCATAGCGTCCGGTCCTACTCTCATATAAACGAAACTCTTCGGTCGTACCGATGCGTCGAGGGGGACGAGAGCGAGCGACAGAGGGAGGCGAAGTCGCATTCCTCGCGGGAGTCTAGTTAACTTTGGCGGATAGTATACATTGATCCAATCAGATGATTGACTTAGATAAATAACTTAGATACCATACCTTACCATTCATTCTTTCATTCATTTACCCATCCAGTTATTATACCGTAATCAACCAGGGGGTTAAAATCATGGTGCCCAGACTGCAACAAAGCAGGGCCCCGATCTCTTAGGATAAAACACGAATAATAATAGTGTCTCGATTTCTCCGATGGGCGCAAAATGCCGCATTTGACAGTCAGCCCCCAAACAAAATACGGGCCGCCGACAAAACAAATACGACATTTTGCGCCCTCGGGAGCAAACGATACTCTCGCCATTGGTGCTAATGTGCGTGTTTCACAATCTTCAGTGCACTATGTGGCAGAAAAGTCACAAATGTACGTAAAATAATGATTTATCGGTCACATAGGGCTTATCCGTACATTGTGAAACAGGCCATAATTCACAGTAAATACTATCACCCTTAGGCCTAACGCTCACACAAAAGGCGTAAGGCGAAGGCGAGGCAGCGGCGCGGCGAGATGCGGTAGTGCAAGTGAGATGGTAGGTGTTACCACCGCATGTCGGCTCGCTGCCGCCTCGCTGCCGCCTCGGCCTCGCCGCCTTATGTGTGAGCGCAGCCCGTTATAATATTAGGTATTCGATGTATTCAATATCCTAAGAGCTCCGTGGTCTACTAGGTTTCACGATTGCTTCTCACACAGGAGATGCAGCTTCGAATCCGGTGCTGACCATGTACCAATGAGATAATTAATTTAACTTAAGTACATTATCAGACGCATGACACGTTAAGCTGTAGGTCCCGGCTACTATCGCTACTTAGTAGTAGTAGTCGTAAAACCCCTACATCAACCCGCACTGAGCCAGCGTGTTCATGGCTCAATCTTACTCGTAGCCTGTGCCCCTCAGTGGGGATATTGATCGGCCACATTTATTATAAGATATATTCCGAAGTAGACACCCGCATACTAACCTCGTTCTGCAAAGCGTTCTCGAACTCGATGGACTCTGCGTGCTCGTCCTCAAACTGCAGCGTGAACTTCTTTGGCCCCAACTTGGCGTCTGTGTCGGCGCGACACGTGCAGGTGTCATTGCCGGAGTCCTGCGGCGTCGGTTCCTTCTTCTTGTCGGAGTCGTCGTGGCGTACGGTGATTAGCTTTGATAGCGCGCCCGCTGTTGTGAACGATGATTTATTTTAATAGGGTTAAGTCTACTAACAATGTGTCGCAGTTGGTTGGTTAAATCAGACACTTGACTAACTCTCTAGACCGTTAATTAAATGCCGACGTTGAACCAAGTCATTTTGATTTAAATAAAGCATCGTCGAAAACGTTTAACAATCTGTCTTACCGAAAGCACAAAATAAATAGTTACAGAAATCAATCTACATACTAGCGCGCTCGAGCAACGCACACATAGATACTGCTCACGGACACGATATCTCAGAGCAGTTCAAACCAGAGCGAGCGTGAGTGCCATCCGCTTGACACGCGCGTCAGTTAATGCAAATAATGCAACAATGGAGCAACGGAAAAAAAGTTATTATAACTGTTCAGTGGACGGTTTAAATAAATAACAGTTGCCTATTTTTCAATCAGTATAATAAAATAAGTATTAACAATTTTTTTGTTAGGTAAATTCGCGCCACCTTAGTTACGTAAGTTGAAAACGTGTTTTTTTGTTTGTGTAGATATTGTGACGTTTTTCGTGTCATTTGACAGGTGTAGGTCTAAAACGGACAGGGCAATCGAAATTTTGTAACTCGGGTAGTCCGTTTAGAAGTTTTCAGGGATTTTCGATAGTGAACATTGACAAACGTAAAATTGAGTAGGTATTTTTCTGTTCTGTAAACCTTTTGTATTGTAATAGTAGGCAGGTCTATTGTTTTGTTTTTTGGAGCGCCAGTACCATGTTAGTTTTTCGTGCATAAACCGTAGTTGACAACCCCAGAGCGATCGCCGAGCGTAGCTATAAAAAGTGAAGTACATACATGTGGTTGACTTCTGTACCTATTTATTTTGTGCCGAAAGCCAGCGTGTTGGAAAGCAAGATGGCGTCACGACAACAGCTGATTTGCATAGTTTATATCAGGGCAAAACACTGCGGCAGCTTATGTGAAGGGTGTTAGGTTGAACATGTAAGAACAACAAAAACAACAAAAATACTTAAAATAAAAACTTAAGTACACAAAAATAAATATTTATATTGTACATTTCTTGTTGCCTAGGAACGTTTAGACAACTCTTTAAACGTTTCGTTCACTCACTTGTCTGACGGAATTTTAGTGAATTAGTTAAAAGTCGGTATTTAATTAACGGTCTAGAGAGTTAGTTAAGTGTCTGATTTAACCAACTAACTGCGTCATATGCACCAAATACATATACATGGTTGCTAGGTACATAAATCAATTACAAGTAAATATCACTTCCTCAATGAAGTGACACTGGGTCTTCTTCCGACCCCAAGTTTCAAACTTAAAATAAAAAGAAGGATTGGATCGATTAGCACGTTTGTTGCCCGTGGTCCCTCTCGTAGTCCCTCAAAAGCACCACGGGCTATAAAATTTCCATGTAACCGCACCAAATCTAAAAGACCGACGTTTTATATAATTATCTAACAGACGTGTTCTAGATGGCGTTGCAGACGCATAGCACAGCCATGCCAGTCAGAATAACATGTATTTTCTCAGATGGGGTGTCAGAGACACAATTTGACATGATGTAACTTATTATTTTTCTTCAAGGTTTCACTATTTTTGACAAGTTTCACTATTTTTGACAGGTTTGACAGGTCATGATTTTGACAGGAGTCACGTTTTTGACAGGAGTCACGTTTTTGACAGGTGTCATTATTTTTGCCAGCTGTCACTATTTTTTTACAGATGTCACTATAAGGTATCAATCCTGTCAAATTAGTGACACCTGTCAAAAACAGTGACTGCTCGCAAAATAGTGGAACCTGTCATAAATATGGACCACTGTCAAAAATAATAAAACCAGTAAGTAAAATCTACCACCCCATCCGAGACAGGCACTGATTTAGTGTAAGATAATTATTAAAACGTCAGTCTTTTCAATTCGGCTGATTTATATTAGACAGAGAGGGACCACGGGCAACAAACGATTTAACAAAGAGAGTAAGTTAATATTAGGCGTTTAAGTTGGCCTAATTTATTGAAAACATCAAGGAGTTGCTGTATATGTTAAGAAAGTTTGTAAGATTTGGAAAAAGGCTTATTCTGATAGAATCCCATTAAGATACATACGGCTGCTACAGTAGTTGATCTCGGAGATGACTGGTCGGTTGTAGCTGTTCAGTTGCACCTCGACGTAGTACATCGTCAGCAGACCGTTGGGGTTCGTCGGCGATGACCACTTGACGGTTGCTGCCTGAGGCGTGATCGACTCCACAGCCATGTTGGTAGGCGGGCTGGGTTCTGTGGACAATAGGTAATATGAATTCATTTTATTTTAGCTTTCATTTTCACGTCAAGGTGATGTACGTTGAATAGACGAGGATACTAAAAAAAAAAAAAACGGTTAAGGTACCGCCCGTTAAAAATCGGACCCACAGTTTGGCGCAAAAACGAACCTACAGCTGAAGTGACATAATTTTTGCGATGTCAGTAACCCCCAGTTTCCGAAAGAGTTGTCAAATGTAACAAGCGATTAATCGATCATTAATTCAAAATAGCGGCATGTGATTGGCTAAAATGCGTTTAACAAGAGTTTAACAAGTTGTCACAGCTAATGTTCCTTTCAGAAACCGGGCGAAAGTGACAGGAGCTAGGCGTCAATCTCCTTCTACTTTTTTCGCATAGAAAAGCTAATAGCTCCGTCCCTTCCTGACAACGCAGAGTACGTCACTTCTTCTGATGGCTGTTTTGAAAACACTTCTGTTTCACGTTACTTTAAATTCGTAATTTCACGTTACTTTAAACTGACTCTGTGAGCTGTAGTTCTCGCGAGTCTGATGATGAAAAGCTGAACTTCAAATTATGTATGAGTATAAAAATAATAGCCGTACCTTTGTAAACTATATTTTGCGATCTAAAATTCAACTTATTGACTTTTCACCAAAATGATATAGCTTCTTATGTCACTCTCACGGTATCCACGAATCCTACGATACCTCATTTTTTAAAATTTGTCAAGCCATATGGGAATTAGATTTTCAACCCCCGGCCATTTTGAAAAAAAAAATCATAAACGAAATCGACAAAAAAAACATACCTATATACTAATTTCGAACCTGCTCAAAAAAATCACGAGAATCAGTTGAGAAATGCTACCTAAAGTCCTCTATACACAGAGAACAGCCGGAAATCCGGACAGACGGACATATACGAAAGCATTTTTGCCCAAGCTGGAACGGAGGCGCTTCGCTCGGTCAATAAAAACATGCAAAATTGTATGTTCTTAGGTGTCAAAATAATATTAAATATGATAAATATCTTCACTGAAACTTCTCTAAAGGCCAATGAAATGAATATAGTCGCATGAAGTAATTTTGAGGATTATCCTAGATTATTGATAGTTGATGATTATAATGTGAAAGTGACACAAGAATTTCGAGATTGCCTCATAATAATCTCAGCATATGCCTGTATTTAATCATGTCTCTGTAGAGCGAGATATGTATTCCACGATCGTAGCAACTAGATAAAGCTGTGGGCATGTACTTTAAACTACTACTTCTGGTACTATGAACTTACGCCCAGGCAAAGTCTTGAAGTAAATGATCTGCGACTGCGCTCCCGTCTTGTCTTGCAATGTGGTGTATGTCTTCACATAGGCCGCGTATCGCGTGAATGACGTCAGATGCACTAAGGCTTCGAACTTGGGTTGACTCTCAGAGCAGGCTTCAAAGAGGATGTTCTTGGTAGGTGGGGCTTCAGTCTTGTTGGCCAATTCTTCGGTCTCGAACACGTCGTATACCATCCAACTGTGGACGTGAGAATGAGTTAGAAACACTTACGAGTATCTCATATTTCAAAAACCAGATATTAGTCCCCTTCTTACATTTTGACAGATGATTTAACATCACCTGTGGAAGAGAGGCGGTGCCGCTCGTGGCTAAATACTCCTGTGTGTGAACGGCACTTACAAATGTGAACGCTTGGTTGTTTGTTTACTCTATCACATAAAACAGCTGAAAGGGTTTCAATGAAATATGATTTGGTTCAGGATTTCGTTTAGCGAATAAGGGTGCTGATGATATTGATAGATGAAAATTAGACTGTCATCAAACCAAACTGACCATATCTATAACAAAGCATATACTTACGAATCAAAGCAAGCATCTCGTCTCTCGTACTGAGTGATATTATGTTCTGCTTCGATGTAGTAGATGGAGTAGCCGAGCATTTTGCGAGCATCCTGCAAGCAGTACGGATTCCACGTCAGCACGACGAAGTTGCGGAATAGCTGCGAGACGGACAGGTGCAGCGATACCCTCAGACCTGAGTACAGAAAGTTTATTGAATTGACATAAACAACATGATTATACTTACTCATACTTTATAAATAACACAAAAACAGAAGATACATAATCATCAAAATGGAAACTGCATGTAATAAGGCGAGCTTGTCTCTTAAAATATATTTCTTCCAGCAAACCTAGGATGGACAAAAAACAAAGAACAGGTAGACATATATGCACAATGTTAAATAATTAAAATAATAAACTTCTAGTACATAAATAAATAATATCAATTCAAATAGATAAAATTATACTACAAAATATATATAAGTCTATTTTATGGAAGAGAAAGATGTGGTAATTAAAGCGACTTTAAAAAATATGAAATGACCGTCAGTCTCTGATGGCGCTAGGAACATAAACATTTATAAACAGGCACATACATTGCTTCTGGCCCCACATTAGGATAACCTGTGTCGTGGGCACCAGAAACAGAGGCGTCACACACATCTAAGACCAGGGGATTTTTTTCCTCCTCCCCAGCCGGAGTTCGAACCCGGGACAACCTCGACAACAATTCCTCGACAACACCACAGCGGTCGTCAATTATATGGCGGATAGTGTTGAAAAATCACCACGTTAATAGTAAATATGCAACACGAGCACTTTTTGTAAAATACACTTACAAGAAGCCTGGTCGCCATTATTCTCCTGCGAGACTTCCAGCTCATCGAACGTAGAGTCCGGGTCTCGCGTCATATTCCGCAGCGGCTCTATGAGGTTGTAGCAGAGCTTCGGGTTGAAGTGGATGAAAAGTTTGCCGGACAGGATATCTATCTTGCGGTCTTTGTCCCAGTTCCAGAGAAGTTCGAGGTTTGGGTTGCTGAAGATGTACAGCGACTGCTTCCTGGAAGAACAAGTGGGTTGGAGTATGAGTTCGTAATATTGCCAGACGCATATCTATGATATTGAGAGGGAGGAGTAGATACATAGATGTTATATGGAGCTCGCAAGTTGGCATGATGCACACGTGCACTATGTGGTCAACTCTTTATTCGCGATATCAAAATATCAGGGCCAAATTATCTTAGGGAAAACGGAAAGCGATAGCATATCGATTGCTCCGAAGGGCGCAAAATGTAAACAAAATAGGCATTTTGCGCCTTTGGATGCTCAATTGCTATCGATACACTATCGCTATGTCTTTTCCAAAAAAGAATAAAGCCACAGGTTGTGATGTGTATAGAGGACCAGCCTATCGCCACCGCTCTGGAGATACTAAAGCCGGAACTCCACGGTATATATATGGCGAGTGATTCTGCGGATTTTATCACGCACGGCCGACCACCACGGACATCCACGGACCGCGCATCAATTGCTTTCCACGGTGCGTGTCGGTCTGTGTGGGTCTAGATTCGAAGCCATTTTGTCATCTATGTGTATAATTTAAGATATTCTTATTATTTCTGTTTATATTAAAAAGAAACGTATGGACACGGACGACCCCGGACAGCCGCGCACGAGCCCGCTCCGCACCTGTAAAGTTACCGACTCCGCGGCGGATCCGACGCACCGACACGCACAAACGTGTCGGTGCGGGACTGCGCGCTGGTCCGCGTACGTCCGCAAAATCACGCACCGTGGAATGCCGGCTTGGAAGTATGAGCCCATTAACACACCCATTGAGTCACGGATGTATAGGCTAGGCTGAAATACATACATAAATCGGGACATCTCTGTTATTTTTATACGCGGGTTTCAGAACCAAAAGCGATCTTACTTGAGTGCCGAGTTGTTTTTGTTGTTCGTGTCCGTGCCGCGAATGACGCGGAGGCTCTTCAGGAAAGACAGCGACACCAGCGAGTGTGATCGGATGACGCGCAACGCGCCGTCGATTTCGCGGATCTCGCCCAAAAACGACTCCAGTTCTGCCATCGTGTTACCTGGGGGCAAATAGAGGTTCTATCAAGTTCTGTGATATATTGTTGTTATACTAAAATGACTCTATTTATTTCACAATAACGCACATTTTTAAATTGGAACGGCAGGTCCTACTCTCTCAATATGTTTCTTTGTTTTGTCGTTAGTTCGCAATCCCATTAATATAAATCTGATTTGATATGATTCCGGCAATATTACGCAACTGATACAGAAATTCTTCCTCTTTGACATTAAGTGTTCAAGTTTAAAGTACTAAGGAAGGCTATAATCGTATCATTTGATGTCGGCAAAGTCGTGTCGTGACAAAACTTGGGGAAAAGTTTGCAGCAGCAGATGGCTCGATCCGGTACCCTTGTAAAGGTTTGGCAATGCTGCGGAAATTATCGCCGCCAAGTATAAGACGAATATAACGGAAACTTCCGCCTTACTCAGAAAATACGCCGAATCTTACACTTAAATTAAATCGCACTCCGGAGACTTATTTGGACTAGAGACCAGCCAGAGGTAATATTCCAATTACCTGCCTACTTTTACCATTCATACTCTTTAGTCATTCCTAGATGCAACATTTCCGATGAGGTGTGGACAGGTGTAATACCTTCGAATGTTACCCGGAGTCAGGACTACCTCTCACCGCGAAAAGTATAGCAAAATATAGTCTCAATCAAAATTATTTACCGCTACTAAACCTCAGCAAGATCTTTAGGTTGCTCTACTTGTTCTGTAACGCATAATGGAGTATTTTATAACCCACTTAAAGTGGGTGGGCGCAATTTTGCCTATGACTCCCCGTACGGGAAAAGGCGTGACGTGACGAAAGTTCATAATACACGATTGCGGGCACCAGCTTCGTCTGCGTCTGCGTGTACCTATGAAATATAATATACCGAGAAAACATTAGCATCCTTCTGCTGTCAGATAAAAAGTATCGTATTTGTTAACCTAGCCCATAAACTATCTGTGTGCTAAATTTCATTCAAATCCGTTCAGCAGTTTTACGTGACTGAAGCACAAACATCAACCAACATTCAACCTACATCCATCCAAACATCCAAACTTTCACATTTATAATATACTAGCAACAGGCCCGCAACTTCATCTGCTCCGTGTTCCTAAGAAGTATCATTCACCGAGATAAAGTTACCCTCCTTCGGGTGCAGTCGGATAAAAACGATCCTAGATGTAAATCTAACTCATAAACTATCTGGTGCTAAATTTCATTCAAATCTGTTCAGCCGTTTTAGAGTGATTGAGGCACAAACACACAATCATCAAAACATCCAAACATCGCTACTTTCACATTTATGATATTAGTTGGACACGCTGATGCCCACAACTTCATCTGCGTGTTCCTAGGAATCATCATTTACCCGGATAACGTTACCCTCCTTCTGGTTCAGTCAAACAAAAAGTATCCTATATGTTAATCTAGCTCATAAACCATATCTGTGCTAAATTTCATTCACATCCGTTCAGCCGTGATTGAGGCGCAAACACACAAACATGCAAACATCTAAACATCGATATTTTTATCCGACTGCACCAGAAGGAGGGTAACGTTATCTCGGTAAAGGATAATTCATAGGAACACTCAGCCGAAGTTGCGGGGCATCAGCTAGTTTATAATATTTGTTGGTTAGTTGGGATGGCAAGAACATATGCTTACGAGTAAATAATACCCATATATAGCTCGAAAGTAGGATCGTGTCTATCATTAAGCTAGTACAACATTTGCAGGTAGCAGGCCTTTAATATGCACAGATATATAGTAGTTACCAGCACTCACCACTACTAGACCTTAGCGAGATCTCGAGGTTGCCTTTAACGTGCGTGCATCCGCGGTAGGGCTCCGCGGCGGCCACAGAGTCGATGCGCTTGCCGGCACACTCGCGGTAGCACCAGCCCTCCGGACAGAGCCGACAGGTAGAGTTCTTGGCGTCGCCCACCTGTTGCATAACACTTGTTAGTACAATAGAACACAAGAGAATAAGTTCAAAAACTAAAACAGCTAAACAGTATGATAGCATTGTTCATTCTACCATTGCATCCCTACTCTCTTTGCCGCCCATAACTTCAATACTCGTATTAATCCTCGCCATCCCGTCACCTTTGTCTTACGGTTATTTAAAAATAATGTGCATGTGTCATCTCTTTAATGTCTAACAAAGACTTAGATATATATTATAATCATTTTTATTCGTTTAAAAGGAAATCTCTTAAAGAACTGCAGTCATGTTGATATCTTATCATGTCTTGTTAAGCTAAGTTTATAGTAATTTATATTTTAAAGTAAAATTTTGGTTTTGTTAAATAAGTTAACAAGATGTTTTTAAATTGTGTTTAGTTAGTTGTGTTAGTTTTGTTAAATAAGTTAACAAGATGTTTTTAAATTGTGTTTAGTTTTTAGTATGTTTATGTGTTGTTCTCAAGTGTGTGACAGTCAAGTTGGATGACAGTCTAGTACTGACTGTTGAATTTAGTATTTTGTGTATATTTTGTGATTGTTATCTGTTTTACATAATAAATAAATAAATAAATCGATGACCTTCGGACCGTCAATACACACCACAATGGTATTCGACTAAATGCAAGCAAAGCAGTGAGAAAGAGCTAGTAATATATACATACACATATACAACGTGTCAATGAATAAACGCATAATGAGAAACTAGTTAGTTCAGAATCTTGAGCAGTCGATTTCACTGACTTTTATTATAGGTCATATTTTTTAAGAAAAAAATGTTATTTTTGTAGCTCTGTCTATTTATTGCTAAGCTATCCTAGGCGCGACTGTGCAGTTTAACCACCTGCCTATACTCTACTCACGGTGAAAAGAAGCTCTCTCGACTGGCCGCCGGCTTATCTTTGCCAAAATGAAACAAGATTTCGTTTTCTTTACTAAGCAAAAAAAAAGCAAATTCGTAGGTACTTTCTTCATCCGTATGGAAAAAAAATTGACAGCCGTCGGGGCGGAACCATCGAGTGAGCGAGTGCAAACCACGGCAGGTGACGGGGTAGGGGTTGATGTGAGGGTTGCGTGCGGGGATCTCTATGTTTGTTTGTTTTGTTTAGTCCGTCAGTGCTTATCTATCTGCGTTCAGGTGCGCGAGCGCATGCACGGCACGTGCTACGCATTGGCATTTCGATACACTAATGCGGAATGATATTGTAAAATGGTGGTGTAATGACAGTGTCAATCAATCTGTGACGGTCTACTTTGAGCGGTTCGGGGTAGTGTCTCTCAGAACAATACTAGTAGCTACACGGCGACTATTACCTTCACACAAACGCAGCCCGTGTTCAGTACATTTTCTTTTACTAGTTTTACTTTATCTTTCCATTGATTTATTTCTAAATAGGTATTATTAAGATGTTGGTATGGTAATCTAACTAACCTGAAAAACTAACCCACCATTAGGTATGTACTTCTAACTCACCTTCACCGTGGGCTGGCACGCCCGCACAACAGAGTTGTGAATTTGTCAGAAGTGACACAACAACTTAAGTCTTAAATATTTTCTACAATATTGGGCAAATATTTGTTTTTTCTATCTCAATATATTTGATTATTAAAAAATAAGTTGGGGTGTATAAGGTTATGCGTTTATTAATTGACACATTATATATATACCTATATATTGGAATGTTATAAGATCGGCCCGGCCAGCCGAACTTGTCTTACATCTTGCTCTTTTCGTATTCGCAAGCTGGCCTGACGCCTGAGCCGAACGGAAACCCTAGCCGTTCAAGCTCTGGCTTGAACGGCTAGGGTTTTCGTACCTATTCTGATAGGTAGTTATCATTCCAACAGGGGCCTTGTTTACACACTCATTATAAGTGTACTTGTCTCATATCATAACCCTTCTTATGGCTCTGCCGTAGTCGGCGAAAAGCTAACAAACTCCTCGCTCGCTGCTACGATTAGCCAGTTCTTCATTACTACAATTTGTGCGGCAGGGTTTCCTCATATTATTTTACATCACTGTAAGAACAGTATTAAGTTAGTATTTACTTAGATACACACGCAACGGTATCAATAATAGTAATGGGGCCATCGTTTCATTGTCCCGAACATATCCTCTGGGTAGTACTAAAAATCATACTTAAAGAAGGTTCACGACACAGAAACTCGTCAAAACATTAAAGTGTTACATAAGAATTAAAACAAATTTTAGACGTCAACTTAAAAACCCATTCCAAAAGTATTAAATCTCTGCTAAAATTGCTTGACTCTTGCATTTTCATCTCAACCATACACATTTTACAGGATACAACAGAAAGATGTAGGAACGTTTTAAGGGGCTATTTATTAGAAACAAAATTCTGTAGTCACCCAACTGATATCAAATCGATATAGTAGTGAGTTCAATATTATGTCCCCAACAGAACTAGCAACGATGAGAAAAGAGCTTGGCAAGGTACAAAGATTATGGTGGCATGTCTTATGATCACAGGAGCCATGAGGTACACTTACGGCATCCTTATTAACAATGCTCAATCTAAACCCACTGCATGTAGAAGTAGAAAGAACAGCAATTGAACAATGGTACAGAATGAAAATCACCTCATCATCATTATCATCATCGTCATGTCCCCAATAGACCCCGTAAAATTAGACTACACTTTTTGTCGGACCCAGCAAGGGGTCGAATACCTCAGTGTAGCCACTCGGACATGTGACCACGCACTTTCCCTCGAAGATCTTGTAGTAGCGCGGCGCTCCGTCACTCGCAGGCGAAAGATTACGGCATTCGTACTCGGAGACGCAACGCTTCAGCAGCTGCAACAACCGTGAACCTTTATGTAGAGGTAAATTACATCTGGCCCTACACTAGAGTATCCTGTGCCGAGAAACAGCGACATCACAAACAAACATTTCCACACACTTAAGTGGCACGGTAACGGCGTCGGACAATGTAATAGAAGATTTTAGTAAGAAATAATATTGCAGTTCTAGAATGGAAAACGGAAATAAGAAATAATACAACATAACATATCGCACAAGTATTTTTTTCCATAGCAGAAGTGATACTTGTAAAAATAAACGAGGCGTAGATATTGGCTTGGCGCCCAACGTGGGACTATTTCTTTTTTCCTTTTACATACGCTAACGAAATTTATTGAGTCATTTATCATTTGAACACCAAATAAAGGTCTTTTGTTGTGTTGTGTAAGAATTCATAAGTTTAAGAGCTAAAATGTAAGCAAGAAGGCATTTATTATTCGTAAGTAACATTATTGAATTACATATTCTTTGGTCTTATAAATATCCATAGTAATATCCCGTCGTATGTATACCTTCAGAGGTATTATTTGTAACTTTTTCAACACAAATAGTAACCCATATAAGTCGAGGCAATCTTATCTACCGTTGAAATGTTTAAAAAACGCAAAACAATACGTCAGGATTTCACCAGAACGGCCTTATCGGAAAGGCCGTACTCATAAGCAAATAAGTAACACGCCATGCTTGCGGTCTGCTATCGGGGAGCATCACAAAGTACATACTAATACAGTGTGTCCCAAAATTGTTCATACATAAAAAATCGATAAAATAATAAGTAAGCCATCTACAGGAAATATGATTATTATTAATTAAAGTAAAATCTTTGGGTGATTATTTCTAAAAAATAGCATCGTCCAATGTCGCCAATGAATTTTCATTGGCGACATTAGACGATGGTTTAGAACTTTGAAGAAACCAGTTCAACACTGGAAACACCAAAATCGGGGCAACCAAGGTCATCAAATACGCCAGAACGTGAGAGAACCATCGAGACTGTGAACTTTGTTTGGCCTGTGGACAATATAAACTTTATTTTGGGACCTGTATAACTTTTACAGCTACTCAGTTCAGTGGGGGGCCGGCATATCATATCATATCTTCCGCACCGCTGCCCTACTGGTAAGCTTACCTCCTCAGTTGGGAGTAGTCTCCTTAGCATATTATTATACAAAATGATAAGCTAAGCGATGAGCGACGAAGTTCTTGTGACAGCTCGACCGTCGGTCGTCAGAACACCCTTCTATTTTTCTGCAGTTGAGAAAGTAATAGCGCCATCTCTGGTTTAAACTCCCCCCATTAATAGCCCTTATGGCGCTTACCTCATAAGTCCAGTTGGGGCACTTCCCGACACACGAGCCGTCGTAGAGCGAGAAGCAGCGGTACGCGTGGCAGTCCTTATGCGAGGTGCCGGAGCAGCCGCCGAAGCAGTTCTTGTGGCAGCATGCCTCTCCGTCGTCCGAACAGCCCTCACTTTTTCTCCAGTGAATAAAATATGAGCGCCATCTCTGCCTAATTTCCGCTCATTTTAATACTCATATAGCCCATATGGCACTTACCTCATAAGTCTGATCGGGGCACTGCTCGATTCACAGGCCGTAGTAGATCGAGAATAACGGCAGGCGTGGCTGTCGTTTTGGGAGGTGCTGGAGCAGCCGCCGACGCAGTTCTTGTGGCAGCACGTCTATTCTTCGTCCGAACACCCTCTATTTTTCAGTTAATAACGTAACAGCGCCATCTCTGTCTGAACTCAGCCCTTTATATCAACTCTTATAGCCCCTATTAGCGCTTACCTCATAAGTCCGATCGGGGCACTTCTCAACGCACGAGCCGTCGTAGAGCGAGAAGTAGCGGCACGCGTGGCAGTCCTTCTGCGAAGTGCCGGAGCAGCCACCGACGCAATTCTTGTGACAGCACATCTGTCCGTCGTCCGAGCATGCATCGCTGCAGGCGCTCGGACACACTGCATGGGAGGAAGGGAAATAAGTTTAAACGTATAAGGAGGAGTAGGGCCTACTTTAACCAACCTCCACTAAATGTTTCAATCCTATACAACAGAAAAGTACTTCAGTAAATGGTATTTCACATTTAGTATCTTGTTAAAAATAACATTCAAGTATGTAAACTGTCACTAACTGACGACTGAGCCATATTGAGATAGTTTTACAAAGAGGCCAAACTTCCAGCATGCACCTTGTAAACATTGGTGTTTACCCTCAATTACTGCATAAAAAATTATAACTGTATAGACGCTCCACTTTGAGGGACCTCTCACAGCTACACTAAAGGAAATCGAATAAATAATCACTAAAGATGTACATAACTCACACTTCTGACAGTGCCACTCGTCCCAGCACAGCAGCCGACCGCCGGCGCCGGCGGGGCAGATGGGAGTGCCGTGACCTTTGTTCAGACCCTCCGCGTTGGGGCACAAGCCACACAGACGGTTGTCGTAGTTTTTCTGGAAGGGGACGGGGATCTTGTTAGTTGTTATTGTTATACATTAGAATGGCTGAACAATCCATAGTCCAGTGATTCATTCGGTCGGATGGAGCAGAGTAGCGGCAATGGGCACACCCCTTGTCACGCAAGTGTATTTCATTACTGGATAATCGTGGGCACAACTATGCCGATGTGTGATATAGTGCAAAAATATAATCTTGTGTTTGCACATAGACGGACGTTTTAATTAGAAAACAGTTATGTGCGATGAACATAAATAATATTTTTAATGTATCCATAAATCCATCGCCCTATATCACTATCAGATTGCCTGTAGAATATTAATTCAACTCGGGGTAACTAATTAGCAGGAACACGGTGCCTGACGCATCACGTCTAGGCTAACACATCTAATGAGCGCTATCTTTTCTCCCAGACTACTGGTAAGAAACTAGTAGTCTTATAACTACAGTTATATGGTTGCTAATTGAATGAATATGTGCTTCTGAGGCAGACAACAACCGGAAAGCGGAACTAATAACGAACAAGTCCCACGGTTTGTGTTTAAAACAAGTTTTGTAAGAGGAAACATGTGAAACACTTACATAACCCAAATGGCTTAAACCAATAACCCAGTGGTCGATAAGTATCAATGACAAAAAATATGGTGCCATAAACGGTTACTTTTCTTTACCCATATTAATATTGCTTATAGTTCCATGGAAAGCCGGTTCCCGTGACGAAATATGTATTATTTATTATCGATGTCATATTATGGATGCTGAGAAGTCTCCCGTTCAACCGGGTGTGTGTAATTGACATCCATTGAATAGGATAACAAAGGAAGACCTATTTTGTTTATTTTACCGCGGTTAATGCCTTGACCTCGTTCCGCGATGACGATGCCTCCCTAGATACTCATCGGGGAACTACAATACCGGTCTCATAACTTGACGAGACAATTCGTCTAACTAAGGATCAGAATTACTGAGCCCGAGACCAATTACGCGAAAGGTTGAGTGATGTACTTGTACTAGACAAGGACTGCTGTGCTTAAATTACACCACTAATTAGGACTAATATTTAGCTATTAATGTATATATAAAGATTAACAATAGAGATAAACATAGGCCACATCATGAATAAGCACAAAATCAACAGATTGAAAGAATAATTATGGAAGTCATCCAATCTCGTTGACAGTTTGATCTCCGGTGATTTTGATTATGACATGACAAGACAAAAAATAACAAGTACCCGACAAGAGGCACAAGTAAATAAGCCTTTACTTGAATTGAGTAAGAGGCGAGCCACACTCGCGCCGAGTTAGTGAAGTGGCACAGTGCTCGCTGACGCGCGAGCTGGTCTGGTCAGTCACTGCTGCAGTGCAGCTACCCACCAGGATAGTGTGACCGCATCATACGATTTACTAAAGTTGCGAATCGGTGCGAATCTACTGTTATTACTGTCACCGTCAAAGTCACCGTCAACTATAATGTTAAAGGCCTTAACTCGACTGCTCAGAACTATTTTTAAGTCCCTATTGCAAGCTCCAAATCAATCGTTCTTGTGCAGGGTTTGCAGATATATATCATCGGTTGTATACCCTGATATATCACGATGTATGCACTTGATATTTATGTGGATAAACCATTGATATTTTTCAGTATTTTCTATTGATGTGGTACTAGAAATTCAGCAGATTGACTTATACTGAGACCTACTCCTCAACGTGACATGCAAAACACGGAGCGTCAAAAACAAAGGCACATAGAATCGGAACACCCAACCAGGACCCGACTAAGTCAGACGTGGCTTCACTAAAACTTTTAGATATTCATTTCCTGAAATAGCAATCTTAGCGGAAGTTAGAGGTTAAGTTCACCAGTAAATAATGTGTTTGATAAACTTTACACAGTTTAAGATAAGTATACACATATCGGATAAATATCAAAAGTGGCCAAGTGCGAGTCGGACTCGCCCATGAAGAGTTCCGTTGTAGCAAGTAATTATGTGACTGGATGTTTGTGTTGTAACTTTGTTTTTCATAGTGTTTGTATGAATGACAAAGTATTTATAATAAATGTTTTATATCTTCAAAACTGCGTATTTAATTTTGTTCAAACCAATTTTCGTTGAAAGTGTGTATTGAGATACACAGCATATATTTTTTTGTAGATTTTTTCACTCTCTTACTTTAAAAGTTAGAACTCACATTTCACACACACATCCCACACATATAGGTTTGATATTTTTTTTTGTTTCGGATGACGGGCAGACAGACTTGACGAAACTATTCCTTGTTTCTCTACGGAACCCTAAAAAAAGTTTTTATTTTATATTTATTATAAAAAAGCGAATGTTTGTGATCCCTGCTCTGAGGACATGTTGTAGTGCTTGTCATCTTACCCTGATGATGTTATTCTCGACGCCGGCCTCCACGATACGCGACCAGTCAATGCTGTTGGTGTAGCAGAGCCGGTCGTTCCTCTCGATGCGGACATACCCGCGCTCCACTTTCGCCAGCGAACGCAGCCCCAGCGACTGTAGACAGAGAATTAACGTTTTAGGTTGAAGAGTCCATAATTCAATATACTCAATATATTTATTGCATTCTTTAAAATTTAAGTTGCATAGGATGTTATAAGGATAAATGTTATTTATGGACCTTGTAAAAAAGGCATTGCAATAGAAGAGTGGGAAACAAAGTTTGTTAATTTATAATTAAGTATAATATTTACTAAAAGTCAGTGGAAAGGAATATCAGTCATGAAAAAAATATCCTAGAAATAAATTTATTGTCTATTTAAATTTGTCATTTAAGTTCTCATTAACTGTATAATAGCATGTATTGTATATACAGATTATTATATATTTTTATTGAAATTGCTAAAGGTCCTGATGAATATAGTTTTAAATTGGAAATGGGAACTATTAACTTGTTTTTTCGTGTAGGTCTTAGAGAACGGTTGGATGGTGTATTGTCGCGTCTGGTGTTCAATTCAGGGTATTTTCGAATAAATTTACATATTTCGAGTAGATAAAAACATGGTAAGGGAGGGATTTCATGTTTTTTAAAGTAACGCTTACAACTATCAGTCGATTTTATGTTGGCCAATATCCTTATGAGTCTTTTTTGAAGGGTGAAAAGCGACGGTACATCCGTGCTATTTCCCCAAAGGATAACGCCATAGCTTAACCACGCGTACGCATATATGCATAATACGTGACTAGTGCGGTTTGTAAATCCGTAGATATTTTGACTTCTCGAAGTGCATACGCAAAACGTGATATTTTAGTTTCAGTTTGTTTATACGGTTTTTACAATTGACAATACTCAAGCCAAGTAACGCTGATTCAATTTTAATGTCATTAAATATGATATAGATGTCTAACGCTGGTTGTTGATGGGGATGAAATGTCATTATTTTAGTCTTATTATAGTTTATCTCTAGGTTGTGGTCACGTAGCCACTTATCATTTTTGTCGAGGATAGAGTTCAGATTATCGTTTATGTAGTTATTGTTTTGGTATGGTGTAATTATAGAAGTAACGTCCGCGAATAATATACGTCGATCGTATAGACAGATCAGAAATAAGAGGCAACCTATTACGCTTCCTTGTGGGATTGATGCGTTTACTGATGTACTGCCAGATTGGATGTTTGTTATTTCTGCGTTTTTATGATCAAAATGTTCTATTTCTACAATTTGTTGTCTGCTTTATAAGTATGACGTAAACCATTTGTTTGCTACGCCACGAATTCCCATGCCGTAAAGTTTATCTAATAATATCTGAAATGGAACTTTATCATATGCCTTCGTCATGTCAATAAATATACTTATTGCGTATTTTTTATCATCGATCATTTTTAGGGCCTCTTGTTTATATTTATAAACAGCTGAAGTACTCGATCTGTTCTTCCGGAAACCATTTTGGGAGTTGTCAGAGTTTATATTTTTTACGGAAGGTGTATGATTTGTTGCACATAGTTTTTCCAAAAAAAAATGAGGCAGAGGGTATGAGAGCAATAGGGTGATAGTTACTGGGATCGTATTTAGATTTTTTCTTATTTTTAGGTTTTATTAAGGATATTTTGAGTAGGTCGGGGAAAACACCCGATTCATTAAATGATTGGTTAATAAGTAAAAAAGGGTAATGTCAATTGTTCTGCACATGTCTTAAGAGTAAACTGGGTGGAATCTCGTCTACTCCGAAACTTTTTTATTCCTAAGATTTTTTAGAGTAGTGAATACTTCCGTATATTATAATTGCGTATTTTCGGATAGGTAGAGAGGCGGGCGGCCGCGGGTCTTATTGCTGTTAGCATTGTTAGTATTTGGCGAGGTTTGAGTTGCTCCTCCTCTCCTTTGCGACTCTACGCAAAGTAGTGCTTAAAAATACTCGTAATCTGTTTTGGATCATTGATTAGAGTTATGTATTTTCAATTAAAAATTTTTCTTTTCTTCCGTTATTATTTTATTTGTTCGTTCATTTATAATAATCCACATAGTTTTTATAACATTACCAGATTTTTTAATTATGTTTTTATAGTTAGATGTGATCACGGTTTTCTTCAGTAGTTGTTGATATTTCCTATAATAATCAGTAAGTGTATATAACTATACAATAATACCAAAGGTCTACATCTGCCTCGGGATAGAATATTAGGTCGCCTGCACCGCACTTGATAGGTTAAGAGGTGCCACCAGGCTTTAGGTTGTGTCACATACACACCCACACACATACACACCCACACACGTACACACCCACACACGTACAAATTAAGACCAAGGGGGATTATCACCTTTTAGCGATTCAGATTCGGTTCAAAACAAGAACATCACCATGTGGTGTATCAGGTACATAAAGCCATAATAGGCTTTATTTACCTGATATCAAGTCTTGTTGAGGATCAGTTTAGGTTCCTAAATTGAATAAGCATAGGATTATGTGGTACCCCCCCCTGTTGGCGTCTCTAAACCTGGCAGGTGCGGCGATGGCGACCTAATGTCATCTAATGTTCTATCCTGGGATAGAATTTCCGGGGCAGATGAGAAGAGAAACACCTCCAACTCAATAAATGAAACATTAAGTATAAAATTCGGCTTACTTAACCTTCATTAGGGCGTCGTTGGTTTCATTTGGTACCACATCATTTTCAACCTTAAGACTTTGTATTACAATCGGAAGCCAATGAAAAATTCTGTTCTCGGCCCTATTAAAGGTTGATTCCTTGTTAAGCTGATAACTTTCGAATCACTGAACCAATTTTCACAAAATATGGCTAACAACAACTACAGGTATTTCTACTACCATTTACATAAAACTGCATTAAAATCCGTCCACCTGTTTGAGCGCTAGAATGCCACAGACAGACACACACACTTACAAACGCTCCAAACTTACGGCACCACTCTTTTTCGTCCTCGGGGGTTATACCTGCCGCAAAGTTCACAGCATTTGCATTACTGAATTGGCAGAACCCGTAAAATTTGCAGTAAGGGCAAACAAACATAGATTCGCCTTTTCCAACGAGGGGTGGCAGTAGCACAGAATATTGAATATCCGGCTAAAAGTGGGCGCTACTGCGCCTCTACCATCCCGTATGTGAAAAGGCGTGACGCTCTGTTTGTTTTGTTCCCTGCCGACCTGGTTCAGGGAGTTATGTGAACCGAACGCGCTCCTGACAGAAACAGTTTCATGATCATAGTTGCGAATAAACAATCCGATTAATTGTTATGCAATGGGCCCAAAAGGACTGATCCAGATGGCGGATCGCTTCGGTGACAACCGCCCCCTTGGATTAAACGGAACGCCCGGGGTTGGTGATGCCGTCTAATTATATAAAATCCCTTGCTGTTCAACGGTTCTGTTTGTTTCGTGGGCGACAGTTGCCTATTCGTGACGACCTCTGTGGCGTAACGTCGATGTTCTGCCTCATAGTTGAGAGGTCCAGAGTTCCGATCCAGGCCAGATCAAGAAACAAGAACCCCGGGTCGTGGATGTTTCTACGTTCGTAATGTCGCTGTTTCTGGTTCCCACGACACGGCACAGAGAATGCTACATTGAGGCCAGAAGCAATGTATTGTATGTGCCCGTCAGTATATAAATGTTTATGTTTATTCCAAGGTAGAATTCCTTTGTGTGTGTGGTTTTCAAAACAAGTAAAAAATAATTGAGTTGAGTTGAGTGGCTAAGTTCAGGATAAGATGAATTGAAAACCAGTTAGAACATAGAAGGGTACATAAACAATCATTTTGCGATAGTTAAAAAGTGTATTTTTGTGCTTTAAGTAAAAGGTAATTAACATATGCGTTTTTCAAGTATAGTTAGATACCTAACCTACCTCTATTACTTGTACCTGAATACCTATTTCCAATAATAAATATAAATTGTTAATTGTGATTTATAAATTTTTATCATAATCATAAGGCTGCCTTTATACCAAGTACCAACTTGTATTAAGTATAGTGACTTTGTGAGCCGTAGACCTCCCAAGCGACTAGGGCATGCACCCGGGTATACCCGGTTCCTAACTACCCGGGTATACCCGGGCTTGGCATATAGGAAGATGAACAATGTGTAATGGTACACGAGAGTCGGTACATTTGATACTTCATTCTGCGTGATAGAGGGCTAGCCCAACGCCGCGCTGTTTTGAATACGAATCGGTTCAGATAACGTTTGGGGGTTTTGCGTAGCTCAGTGGCAAGTTAGCAAAAAACAGAGCCGACGCGTGGGATGGTTCGGGGAAGTTTACAGGTCAGGTTTTTTTGTCGCATTCCTGCGAGATGTGTAGAGATCAGAGCCGATTTGGCTGCGCGTTGAATAAAATTATGAATAACTAAATAATGAAAGGTTATTATGGGACGATACGGAGAAAGCTATTATGTTGATTGCAAATATACAATTGCGATTGAGGTATGGAATGGAGGGTCTGACACGACTAGTATGAATAGCATTCTAGTGGTCTTTGCTGCGCGCACCTAGCGGTCGGGAATGCTTAATTAATCGCAACAAGCTTTTATTGGTCAGCGATCAACAGATTCTGTGTATCGGCAGTACCAAATGATTTGAGTGATAACCTACGGTTGATCATAGTGAATATGCGTACACACAATTTGTAGAACGGCGGATCTGCATGGCATGGTTGAAAATAGACCCTGTGTAGTTAGTGATAAGAAGCTTCGCTTGGGCAGAGCGTGTTCGCAAAGGACGCTGTTTTTTTTTTCCTTTCAGACGTGTGGGGCGTATAAATACGATTGGCGGGGGAAGGGAGAGCATTCAGTCTCAGCGTCTAGCTACTGTGACAGTCGTCTTTCACGAGTTCTAAACAGTTTTTGTCTGCCGTGTTACGCGTCAGAACTATACGAAATTGTGATTGCGAAGTTTCAGTGGGTTTTCGTGAGTGTCTGAAGCGCCGAGATATACCTCGGTTCCTAACCTTTATATCAACCAACCCCAAATTCCAAAACTATCCTTGGGTCGTTAGAAAAGAACTTGTAAGTCAATTATCTGAGTCTGAGTCTGGGCTTGGAGCGACCCTAAATTCCTTTTTCCTTCACCATAGGGTTCCTGGATTGGCTCTTAGGATATTCGCGGGCTAATCCTCTCCTCATTCCTTTCGAGTAGCGAGTTTTGAAATTCCCACACACACAGTCATTAAACATTCAAGCACATTCAAATCAAACTCAACCATTTTCGAGTGGTGTCGATAATGGACGTGGTATAACACTAGGTTTTTAGACTAGGCTAGACAGGAGTTTAGTTGCGGCTAAACCTAGGTTGGCAGGGCATAGGGAGACTGTTTGATCGATGAGGTTCCGCGGATGGAAATAACAAATTCAGAACAAAGTTAAACCGGTGTCAACACAGATAACATATCCTGTTGATATTTTGACATTTGAGTGTTGTCGGGGACGCGCGAAGAGATCAATTTACAGTCTAAAGTTCATTGTTTAGGACCGGGTAGGTGTTTTGCATTGCCTTGGGTCAGGTTGGATTCAAGTTGCATCTTTAAATTAAATGTAAATTTCGCTGGAGGTCTAATGTGTAGGCTGAGTCGGTATATACATAGTCAGGTCATAAGTTCTGTCACATGTGCAATATGAAATAATTTAGACATGTTTATTATTTATGTAAACATTTATATAGCAAAATGAACTTGATAAAACATAGATTCTGTTTCGTTTTTACGCCTTTCTCACAAAAATGTACCTCAGTTAAGCCTCAATAAGAGACTCCCAACCAAACCATGAGCGAGGATGGAAAATGACCTCGTTGGACACGCGGAATATGGTTGCTCGCTTCTTCACTGCTGTGTGCGTACACCTTATCATTTTGTTTGTTGTAGCTCTCTTCCACGGTGAAATTTTTTTCATCCGAAAAAAGAATTTCCCGATGCTTTTTTCCCGCGTACCGCTTCAACAAAGCGCGGCATCTCTTCAGTCTCAGGTCCATTAAACGAGCGTCCAAACGATGTCCTGTTTTTCTTAGATATGCCCTAAGCCCTAAGTCTTCATTTAACACCCTTTTCACCGTGGTCCTGCTTAACCCCATCTGAAGGGCCAACAGTTTCTGCTTACGTATGGGATTTCTTTGAATTCGCGCCTTCACAGCTTTTATCACTGCTGGAGTCCTAACAGAGCGAGGGCGACCACTTCTTGACCTGTCATCTACACTAGAGTCTTCATTGTATCGTTTTATGGTACGATAAACGAATCTTTTGGTTATATTAAAATTTTTCAGTAAGTCGAAAATCTGAATTGGCGCGTAACCGCAACGATGCAACGTAATAACTGCGACACGGTCTTCTTTAAGTGTCCACTCCATATTTTAAAATGAGGAAAATTCTAAAATGTACACATTTTTATTTTCATGAAAAATTCGAAATTCGAATTCAATAAACTTTTTTGTGGCCAGCGTTCTAAATTCAAAAGTTTTTATTGTGTGACAGAACTTATGACCTGACTGTGTATGATCAGGCTCAACTGAGGCGTGCTGCGGCTAGTGGAATTCATAGTTCGGTATTTATCGAACTATGCACTTCGCTATGGTGTGGGTTAGATCTCCTAAAACAATAATGCTTACGTTTCGATAACATCCAGCTCAAATTGCGCAGAGTTGAAGGTTTCAAAACGTTACGGACCTTTTGAGGTAACCGCTAGTTCAGAACCCATTTCGGAAAATCAAATCGCAATTGTGTAAACCGGTCTTTTCGGATCGTTATTGCCGTGAACCAAATATATAATTGGAACCATCACAAGCCGCTACTAGCGAGCACATGAAATATCATTGAGTACTCACGTCGTAAAACTACGACGGATATCTATACGATATCACAAACGAATATTATAAACTGTGGTCGACCACTAAAAAAAAAAAGGTTCCAAGCGCCCATATATACAAAAACCAAATGGTACCATCACATAAAATATAACAACGATCGTTCTGGCGCAATACACCGCTGACTGATGTGAATTACCGGCTCGCGGACATATATGCTTTCTCTGTCTAACTGGAAACTGTAACTTCCTGAACCGAACTTCGTTCGACTATTGTACGCCTAACGAACTTCTCTACGAACGAGAAATTCAGACTTATCATTCTTAACTTACAAATCTTACAGCTGAATCGGGTCCTCTCATTTTGGGATAGATAGAATAGACGATCATAGCTACTGATAGCGGTGGCTCGACCTTAGCCCTGGTGCCGTTACAAATGCAGGCGATCAGCTGAGTAAGATATTTTGCAAATTCTGCTTGGGGGGGAGGGGGAGTGGGAAGGAGGAGGAGCTTGTGTTTATAAATACGATATTATAATATTGACATTAGATTAGATTATTTTTATATTGTAGCACAAAAAAAAAGGCAAAAATTTCAAAGCGGTCGGGCCCGCGCAAGAAGTGTTTCTTACAACCGTACAATGGTAGAGGTGGTGTGGAGTGAATAGTTTGGATTTTACTTAGCAAAATGTTGTTGACAAAGTTACTGGTGCTACTTTCACACTTCAGGTACGTAACCAGGTGCATTTATAAGTGTGTATGTGGTTAAAAGATAAATAAAAAACCTTTGCAATTACGGGAAGGTTTTCCATTAATCTTTGGCGTAAGTTCTATATTCTGTAGGAGATATTTTCGGAGATAATTCTCACCTGAAGGTTCTCATTGTCGTAGATGACAATGGCGTAGTCCCTGAACAGCGTGATGCCCCGAACGATGGTGAGGTTCGGGAAGAGGTCGCCGAGGCTGCGCAGCCCTTTCAGTCTGGAACAAATTGTCACAAGTATTTATTGGGCCAAGTTTCGAAGCGAATTCGGGAGAGATGCGATCACTAATCTCAAGTGTTGTTTGACATTATTTATAAAATATATATTGGAAGCGGAGGTGATCTCTAGGAAGTGGCGAAGGCTTCGCCACGCGATGAGGAGACCTGACGAAACACCTGTCGAAAGAAACCCTCAAATGGTGGCAAAAGGGGAAACAGAAGAAAGGTCGCCCCAGAACAACATGACGATGGTTAACGGAGAACGAGGCCGCCATTGTGAACTCAGATTGAGCGGAGCTAGAGCAGATGGCCCAAGATCGGGACAAATGGAAATCTGTAATAAGAGTCCTATACCGCTGCTGAGGGGCGACAGGATGAGATGATGATAATCATGAGGATGGTATGTCAAAGTAGACAAGTAGCCTAGGTATTTCTGATACCAGTCGCAAAGCAAGCCAAATCCGAAATCGACCTACAACATCGCAAAAAAGACAGCTCGTGAAAAATAATCGTTTTAAATTTTACTTGTGTTGCCATTGATGTCAGAAATGAAAAATAAGAGGCTAGAGATAATAGTGCTTCCTCGCTTTATATATGTAGGCCGAAAGTGTTTATAGTCCCCACTGAAGGAAAACGCGATTTGATGAAAAGTTCTCAATAGAATATAATTGCGAAAAGACCTCAAAATGGTTTTATTTTTCCTGTAATTCTGAAATTCTAACTAATTCCATTATGGAATTGCATTCAAAATGTGGATATTATGTATTTGTAAATTCTTCTTGAAAATATTTTTGACAAAAGTTAGTTTATTTTTAACCAATTTTTATGTAGTTTGACGCTACGTTATTTTGGTTTGAGTCGAGCGCATTGTTTGCGCTCTCTTTTCTTTCTTATGTAGAAGTTATTAACGCTATCACTTTTGTTTACATTCGTATTCCTTTTATATATATTTTTATGTATCGCCTATTGTCATGGTAGCATGTTTGGCACACAGATATTGTTCACGATGACCCCTCCGTGATGTGCGACAAAACTTAAATAAATGTGTGCAATACCTAAGTACCTTATAGCTCTGTAATGTAAATAATTCGTAAATATTTAGTAATTGTTATAACGTGTAATAAGATGTACCTACCCCCTATAGAGATAGGCTGATAAATAAAGAGTCCGCTTCTGTTGTTGTTACTGTCAGGAAATGAGTAAAGATAGCAGATAGGAAAGTAAATAGAGACGTAGTCACTCAGACAGTATGTCATAGCAACATTTTAGTAGGTAACAACCGATTTGTCTGTAACTCGGTGTAGAGGTAGTTTACGCATAGTTATGCCCTAGAGTACACGATGTTATCGCTACGGCGTCTCGCTGGCTTCTGGAGCGCGATTTCCAAAACCCTCCGTATTTACGTGAGGGGGTGAGGAAGCGGGGAAGCGCGCGTCCGGAGGCTAGCGGGGCGTCGTAAACGAGAATTTTAGTTCTAATAGTAAGGATTCTAATTAGAATTTGTAAATGATGATAGTGTATATAAACACGGCAGGTGTAAATAGCCATGTATGTAGCCAATTTTAAGGAAATAAAGATTTTAGCTAAAGCGGGGGTGAGGGGAGGTGAAATAGGTGCGTGCCTGCCCGCGTCGCTATAAAAGCGAGCCACCGCGTTGGTTCGACCCTCTTTTCCACGCCCGAACGTCGTCGAGTCAACACACCACGCACCTCGCCTACTCGCCTCGCCCACGCCCAAGCCGCCATTTTGTTCTGAGTAACTTGGTAGTTTTTCTGCACCCCAAGCTCGCAGCCCCAGGATCCCCCAGCCCCCACATTTATGGTCCTTCGAGCCGGATCCTGCGAAGATGAGCGAGAAGAACGCCAGGGTCACCAGGAGCAAGGGACGCCGAACCTCAAGTGAGTGTGACATTCCCAGCGGTAGCGCATCAGACGCGACGATGCGCACCGCCACCGACTCGACGGCTACGGGCACCACAGCGACATCGAGCGCGTCGACGGGCACCACGGCCACGTCCGGCACCGCGGAGACCATCGTCTCCTCCCACTCGCCGGGTGCTGCGCCCCCGAACCCAGAGGTCGCCCAGAGGCTGCCATTCGCGCCTCCGACCTCCCCTATAGGCCCGCCGCCGCCGATGCCGCCACAGACGCTGCGCCCCGATCGACCCAGGCCGCCGCCGCGGCCTCCCGCGTCCATCGCCCGCAGTGCAGCGTCCCGCAAGAAAAGGATGATGAGAGCAGAGATGGAAGAGAAGCTCGCCGCGCTGGAACTTCGAGAATTCCAGATTGCGGCCCGGATAGAGCGCGCAAAAATGGAAAAATGCAGGTTAGAAGAAGCATCGTCCGAAGACGAAGCCCATGAAGAGGAGGAGCTTATGGAGCACCGCGTGGACCAGTGGTTCGAGCAGCAGCCGACGCCCGCGGAAGCTGAGCGTCCCCCCTCTCCTCCCCGGCCCCCCGCGAGGGCCATCACGGCGCCAGCGTCGGTCGCAGAGCCGCCGCCGCGCCCCCGAGAAAACCATGAGTACCAAAGTACGAGGTATGTAACTATGCCCATATTAAGTGATAACCAACCGCGCCCGGCGGCGCCCGCCCACGCCCAAATAGACGCGCTCGCGGCGCAGGTAGCGTCGCAGGTGAATGCGCGGCGCGCGCCGCACTACATAACAGAGCTGCCCAGCTACGGGGGCCGGGCAGAGGAGTGGCTGTTGTTCAAAGCTACTTTCGAACAGACGTGCGATCGCTTCGCACCTGGCGAGAACGTGGCGCGCCTACGTCACAGTCTCCGGGGGCCCGCGCTAGAAGCAATAACCTCGCTACTTATCACCCAGTCGGCGCCAGAGGAGATAATGCGCGCGCTGGAGCGGCGCTTCGGTAGGCCCGACGCGTTAGTGATGGCAGAAATGGAGAAGCTAAGGACGCTGCCGCGAGTCAGCGACACGCCACGCGAAGTGTGCGTGTTCGCAAACAAACTGAATAACATAGTGCGGACCATAGAAGTTTTGCACAAACCGCACTATCTACACAGTCCAGAAATGCTGCGAGCGGCAGTCGAGAAGCTGCCGCCATTACTACGCGATAAATGGTATGAATGCGCCGCTAGCGACCGCAGCGGTCGCCCCGAGTTGATCACACTAACAGAATTTCTAAACCACCAGGCAGACATGCGCGCCCCCTACGCGCCCCCGGAGCTGGAGACGAAGCCCGAGGCGCCCCGTAACCCGGCCAGGCAGAAGAAGATGGAACGCACCTTCGTGACCGAAGACACGAAGGACGAGTGCCCGATGTGCGCCCGTCCGCACGCACTCCCCGATTGCAAGCGTTTCATCGAGGCCGACGTAGAGAAGAGGTGGGAAGTAACCAAGAAGAACAAGGTATGTTTCCGCTGCCTACGCAGCACCCACCGGAGAGACTCCTGCCGTGCACGCGTATGCGGCGAGGCAGGCTGCACGCTGCGCCACCACCGACTGCTGCACTACAAGCGACGAGAGCTGCCGATCGCGCCGCCACCGCCGCAGACCGAAGAAATACACGCGTCGGCCATCGGCACCGAGATTGCGAACGCGGCCCAGACGCGGCGCCGCGCCTACCTAAAGGTCGCACAGGTAACGCTAATAGGACCCAAGGGGAGTCGTGACACGTATGCGCTCCTAGACGAGGGCAGCACCGTGACGATCATCGACCAGCAGTTGGCGGACGCAGTAGGCCTCGAGGGCCCCACCGAAGTTATGAAGGTGCAAGGCGTTAGCGGAAAGGTAACAACACACGCAGACAGTAAGCGAGTCACGGCGCACATCAAAGGCAGATACGAGACGGAGACCCACGAAATGAACGACGCGCGAACCTTCGGGGACATGAACTCGTTCACACAGTCCGTCCGCCCCTGCGACATAGAGAACTGCACCCACCTCGACGACGTGAAGACGCAGCTGCTCTACGACAGCGCCACGCCCACAATACTAGTAGGCCAGGACAACTGGGAGTTGATTGTATCGCGTGAGGTACGTAGCGGACCCCGCCACCAACCCGTGGCATCACGCACTCACCTCGGCTGGGTTCTGCACGGCTGCAGGACGACAACCACCTACCCTATGGTATTCTGCGGGCGCCTAGACGCCGCCCCCGAGGAAGACAAGCTGGAGGGCCTCATGCGCCGACACTTCGAGTTAGAATCGTTGGGAGTAGCACCGCGCCGCCAAGCCAGCGACCCCGAAGAACGCGCCCTAAGTATTTTAAAGGAGAAAAGCCGCCGTCTGCCCGACGGCCACTTCGAGACCGGCATGTTGTGGCGCGATCCCAGCGCCCCCATCCGCCATACCGGGTACGAAGACGCCAAAAAGAGACTGGTGAGTTTGGAACGAAAACTCGACAAGAACGAAGATTTGAAACTGCAGTACAGCGAGCGGATAGAGAACTTGCTAACGTCGGGCTACGCCGAGCGCGCGCCAGCGCCCCCTATCGGCGGGAGAGTATGGTATCTCCCGCACTTCGCCGTAGTAAACCCCGACAAAAAGAAGATCCGCGTCGTGCACGACGCCGCTGCGAAGGCGCGCGGCGTCTCGCTGAATGACATGCTGCTACCCGGCCCCGACTTGCTACAGTCCCTGCCGGCCGTAATAATGAAGTTTCGTCAACATCGAGTGGCAGTAACATCCGACATAAAGGAGATGTTCATGCAAGTGAAGGTACGTGAAGAAGACCGCGACGCGCTTCGCTTCCTGTGGAGGGGAACACGCCGCGACGCCGCCGCCCCGCCCGAAGAATATAGGATGACATCAATCATCTTCGGGGCCTCGTCGTCCCCCTGCAGCGCCCTCTATATCAAAAATAGGAACGCAGAAGAAAACGCGCATGAATGTCCAGCCGCCGCGGACGCAATAGTAAACAACCATTACATGGACGATTACCTCCACAGTTTCGACACCACCGAGGAAGCCGCCCACATCACCACCGCCGTCGACCGCATACATCGTCGAGCTGGTTTCGAGCTACGCGGCTGGACGTCGAACGACGAGGCGGCCATACGACACTTCGCGCCGCGGCTGGACAGCGCACATAGCGACACGGTTGAAATCGGCGGCAACGACTACGAAAAAACGTTGGGCCTGTTATGGTATGTCAAAGAAGATTTATTAGGGTTCCGTGTGAACCAGCGACGTGTCCATCCCGATGTACTCAGCGGCCTGCGCGAACCGACCAAGAGGGAGGCGCTCAGCCTCATTATGTCGATTTTCGACCCACTGGGTCTAATCTCGCCCATAACCACTCCAGCGAAGCGGATAATGCAGGATACGTGGAAGTATAAAACCGGGTGGGATGACCCCATCCCGCAGGCGCTTCACGACAGATGGCAGTCGTGGCTCATGGGTCTACGTGAGCTACACACACTACAAATCCCGAGATGCTACGACAAGGAGCCGGCAGCTGAGTACGAGCTACACACATTCGTCGATGCGAGCGAGGAGGCATACGCAGCGGTCGTATACATCCGTATACAGCGCGCCGACGGGTCCATACAAGTAAGCATAGCAGCCGCAAAGAGTCGCGTCACGCCCACGAAACCCATCTCCGTGCCACGCCTCGAGCTACAAGCAGCGCTACTGGGTGCACGCCTCGCACGGTCGGTACAGGAGGGCCACAACTTCGACTTCGCCCGCCGCACGTACTGGAGTGACTCGCGCACCGCACTGCATTGGATCCGCGACGAGCCACGTACCTACAAAACGTTCGTAGCACACCGCCTCGCTGAAATAGAAGATTTAACCAAGAAAGACGAGTGGCGGTGGGTCCCCACCGCTGTGAACGTCGCCGATGACTCCACGCGTGCCACCCCAGCTGACATGTCGCCGCAACACCGCTGGTTTACCGGCCCCGAGTTCCTGCGCAGCGACCCCGAGGAGTGGCCGCGAGAGGACAAGAAAGAGGTACCTACAACAGGAGAGGAACGAGCAGCGGTCATCGCGCTCCCCGTAGCTGCAAACGTGGCCCCGCTCATCGACGTCGACCGCTTCTCAAAGTGGAACCGACTGTTGCGCGCCACAGCCCGCGCGTTGCAGTTCATAGAGCTATGCCGGCAGCGCCACCTGTCGAACGCCGCGCGCCGCAAGCGTACGAAGAAGATTGAAGGCGATGACGACTGGAGAAAACGTCCCGCCAACAATAAGGCGGCCAAAAGGCCCCCCCCGATCGTCGCTGCCCCCCGCGAGTACATCCCACTACCCGCGCGCCATCTATATGCGGCGGAAATGTTACTCGTCCGAACATCGCAGCGAGACATGTCGAGGGCAACGAACAAGGACAGCCCCCTCGCCGATCTCAGCGTGTTTACAGATCCAGATGGCGTCCTACGACTACGTGGACGCATACGAGAGGCCAACGACGTGAGCTTCGAGGCGGCCAACCCCATCATTCTGGATGGCAAACACCGCTACACGCGACTATACGTGCAGCACACCCACGAGCGACTACACCACGGCGGCGTCGAGATAGTCGTAAACGAATTACGACAGCGAGTATGGATGGCGCGAATTCGACCGACGGTGAAAGAAGTCCTGAAGAGCTGCCCGCCCTGCCGCCTGAAGAGGGCCAAGCCGGCCCAACCGAGCACGGGCGACCTGCCGTCGGCGCGCCTCGCACACCATAACCGCCCCTTTACGTTCTCAGGTCTCGACTATTTCGGCCCGCTGGAAGTCACTGTGGGCCGGCGCCGCGAAAAGCGTTACGTCGCGCTTTTCACCTGTATGACGTCGCGCGCCGTACACCTGGAAGTCGTCGCGTCGCTGAGCGCCGACTCCGCCATCCACGCCCTGTGCCGCATGATTGCGCGCCGGGGCTGCCCGACCGAGCTATGGTCGGACAATGCAACCTGCTTCCGCGCCGCCGACCGCGAACTCGCGGAGGCGTGGCGCGCCCTAGAAGACGAGGCGTCGCGACGCCGCATCAACTGGCGTTTCCTGCCCCCGAGCGCCCCCTTCATGGCTGGCGTGTGGGAACGCATGGTGCGGACAGTAAAAGAAGCCCTACGAGTCACCCTGCACGAGCAACGCCCGAGCGATGAGACACTCGCCACGCTGCTCGCGGAAGTTGAAGCCACAGTCAACTCCCGCCCTCTGACGCATGTACCTGTCACGCCGGAAGACCCACCCGCGCTGACACCCAACTCCATCCTGCTTGGGCCCGACTGCCACATACCGGCCCCCTGCGCGTACGAAGAGGACGAGACCGCCGCGCGCACACACTGGAGGCGCGCCCAGCGCCTTGCCGACATCTTCTGGCGGCGCTGGGTGAAGGAGTACATGCCCCTACTCCAACACCGGCGGGAGCCCCACGCTACCGGGGCTCCACCCAAGATTGGCGACGTCGTGGTGATCTGCGATTCGAACCTGCCCCGCAACACATGGCCCCGGGGACGAGTAACACGAGTCTACCCCGGCAAGGATGGCGAGGTGCGAGTCGTCGATGTCACCACCGGCAGCGGACGAGTACTCCGGCGGCCGACCAAGAAAGTCATCGTTCTGCCGACGGGATCGCCTGCAGCGACGGCGGGAGAATGTTCACGATGACCCCTCCGTGATGTGCGACAAAACTTAAATAAATGTGTGCAATACCTAAGTACCTTATAGCTCTGTAATGTAAATAATTCGTAAATATTTAGTAATTGTTATAACGTGTAATAAGATGTACCTACCCCCTATAGAGATAGGCTGATAAATAAAGAGTCCGCTTCTGTTGTTGTTACTGTCAGGAAATGAGTAAAGATAGCAGATAGGAAAGTAAATAGAGACGTAGTCACTCAGACAGTATGTCATAGCAACATTTTAGTAGGTAACAACCGATTTGTCTGTAACTCGGTGTAGAGGTAGTTTACGCATAGTTATGCCCTAGAGTACACGATGTTATCGCTACGGCGTCTCGCTGGCTTCTGGAGCGCGATTTCCAAAACCCTCCGTATTTACGTGAGGGGGTGAGGAAGCGGGGAAGCGCGCGTCCGGAGGCTAGCGGGGCGTCGTAAACGAGAATTTTAGTTCTAATAGTAAGGATTCTAATTAGAATTTGTAAATGATGATAGTGTATATAAACACGGCAGGTGTAAATAGCCATGTATGTAGCCAATTTTAAGGAAATAAAGATTTTAGCTAAAGCGGGGGTGAGGGGAGGTGAAATAGGTGCGTGCCTGCCCGCGTCGCTATAAAAGCGAGCCACCGCGTTGGTTCGACCCTCTTTTCCACGCCCGAACGTCGTCGAGTCAACACACCACGCACCTCGCCTACTCGCCTCGCCCACGCCCAAGCCGCCATTTTGTTCTGAGTAACTTGGTAGTTTTTCTGCACCCCAAGCTCGCAGCCCCAGGATCCCCCAGCCCCCACAGATATGTACCGAGACACTGGAGAGAGCTAAAAGTATTTTAAACACCTAAGCCTGGTAAGAGCGACTTCTCAGATCCCAAGTTTTATATAGACCAATCAGCCTCACCTCGTTGCTGCCGAAAACGATGGAAAGGCTATGTGATAGAGATCTTCGGGAGAAGACCCTGAGAAACATACCCTTGCATCAAAATCAGCACGCCTACAATCAGGGTAGATCTACAGAATCAGCTCTTCATTCTGTTATTTACAAAATTGAGGAAGCCATCAACAGTAAGTCTATGTGCCTAGGAATCTTCATTGATGAAGGAGCCTTCGACAAGACTAAATTCACCAGCATAACAGCGGCACTGGTAAAACACGCATACAACGCAGTTATGGTGGAGTCGATAGGTAATATGTTGAGTAAGAGAGTCATTAAACTCACTTCAGCCGAATCCCAACGCGCATTGGTAGCGAAGGGATGCCCCCAGGGAGGTGTCCTCTCGCCACTGCTATGGAACCTGGTGGCGAATGACCTTATCACCAGACTGAACTCACAACACAATTACACGGTAGGATGTGCCGACGATATAGTGATACTAATAAGTGGAAAGGAAATGAATGTGATGTCTCACAAGCAGCACTGCGAATCGTGGAATGCTGGTGCACAACTAACGAACTATCAGTCAACCCAAACAAGATGGAAATGGTAATGTTCACCAACAAGCGCAATCCGGACACCCAGGTTGTTTGGTACAGAGCTACAATTTCCTGCTGAATACCTTAGTGTAATACTAGACAGCAATCTAAATTGGAGCAACCATCTGAACAACAAGATAGATAAAGCAACAGTCACATTTTGGCAGTGCCGAAAAATGGTAGGTAAAACTTGGGGGCTAACCCCAAAAACCACCCTTTGGCTTTACTCAGCTGTCATCAGACCCTTTATAAACGACGGCACGATAGGTCTGGTGGCCACGAACCAAACTATCTACTGTCGAAGCAAAACTACAACGACTACAGAGGCTTTCTTGCATGGCAGCACGGAATGCATGAAGACCACACCCACTGTGGCCTTGGAGGCCGTACTGGATCTGCCACCTCTACACCTATTTATCAGACAGGAGGCAGCTGCAAGAGCGGTGCATCTTAAAAATAATACCTGTGGAGACAAGCTAGGGTACCCCACACTGAAATACACGACGAGTACATAGGTAAGGAACCGCTAATAGACGCGGCTACTGACAGGATACCCTAGCAATATGTCTTCGACAAAAGGTACACTGCAACATACTACTGCATGAAGACCCTTGGGAGGGCCTCAATCAAAGAGAACTAAGGATCTTCTCAGACGGTTCTAAAACAAACTCAGGTACACGGGCATTCTCGGAAGATCTAAACATGAGGGAATCAACATCATTAGGTGCCCACAACACCTGCCGAGTGCCGAGTGTATGGGCATCATAATGGCTACTACAGCTATTGCAGAAAGAGAGGTAAAGGATCCCTATCCGCATACTATTCCGACAGCAAGGCAGTTCTGCAAGCCCTTCGAAGCAACACCATCACCTCCGAGCTTATATACGAGTGTCACCAAGCTCTGTCAGAGGTCTGTAACCACAGTACTGTTACCCTAAGGTGGATAAAGGGAAACAGTGGATCGCAGGGCAACTACCCAGCCGACGCACTGGCAAGGTTGGGTTCGGAACAGACGTTGGAGGGACCAGAACCCCTAATACGACTACCATTCAGCTGGTTGAGGTTTAAAACTCTACGACAGCACACAAAGGTAACTCACCAACTTTATTGGTCAACCTTGGATACCAAGCAAGCCAGACAGGCCCTCACGATGATCAGATCCGGATTATCACGTAAGCTTCTGAATCTAAAGAGGTCACAGCTCCGCTTGGTAACCGGAGTGATGACTGGACACACTTTGCTAAATAAACACTTACACACTGTGGGTTACAGACAGCCCACTGTGCAGAGCCTGCATGGAGATCGAGGAGCCCTCGTCCTACTGGAATGTTCCGGCGTGGCCATCTACCAGACAACACACCTCGGGTCGCCGAGGTCGCTCCAGGAAGTCGTCGGCTACGTCAAGGGTTTGCTAGTCTTCCTACAGGAGCTGGGTTGGCAGGAGTAATGCCCCCAACCCACATCACGCAAAATAGGCGCAAAATTTAAGACGTAGAGTTGCGGAAAAAACGTATCGCCTAAATCAAATATTCAATGAACCCCAAAAATCTAATCTGTAGATGACTTTATAGTGGTGTAAATGCATTCGAAAAAAACCCCATTTTTTTTTCGTATCGCCTTTACTTTGTGGTGTACAATAACGTGTGGTGCGATTAGGTAACGCGATTCCGAGCGTCGTTTACCTTACCGCTATACGCACAGACTTTGGTGGCAAAGAAGGTGGGGTAAGAAACTCCCACAGATAATATTTCCTTATCACAAGAGCACGCAAACAGTGGAAAATATTACCTATAGATCTGTATATAGCCGGTGACCTCCCTCAGCTCGGGAAAGGAGATGTTCTCGAACGACTTGGCCGTGGTCCTCTCCATGAGTACGATGCTCAGCCGGCCCTCGATGACGGTGCAGTTGCGCAGGCGCTGCAGTAGGTCTACGTTGTTTCGAATGTCCATTGAAGGGCAAACTTTGTAGGCTGGAAGGTAAACGTGATGATGTGTTACCAAAAAAGTTAAAAACTATCCAACAAAGTAAACTTGGCACCAAGCTCTGATGACGTTATAGCGTCCGTCCTAGCCCGTCGAGAGCAAGAGGGACGGGAAATCGCATTCCTTGCGGGTGCCCGCGCCAGGTTTCTTGGCCTCTGAGCAAGCTGGCAACGCTCTCTCTCTCGTCCATGCATACATCTCTCTTGTTCCCAAGCGCCGCTGCCCCCTCCAGGCAGCCTTCAGAGACCAACAAATTAAGATATGTATGTGTTTATGAGGCCTAAGAGGCTAAGGACCGGAGTAGGCCTATACCCAGCATTGAGTGAATGTGGGCTGATTCATTGAGTTGAGGCCTTTGGCAAGAACAGTTAAGGCTGGGCACCCAAACATTACAACTTAAAATTTCACCTTACTTTTACAGGAATAGTAATTAATACAAATGTTAAAAAAAACTGATAGCCGATGTGTAGAGGACTAGCAGAGCAACATCATCATCATCATCATCATATTCAGCCCACATCGACCCACTCCTGGGCATAAGGCATACATAACTTAATATTTTTATAACTATATAAATAAATTATAATGACAATTATATAAATAAATTCTAATGCGGTACCGCAATTGTAGAAAATAAAATGTTATAAACAGATTTTATAATAATTTCGGGAGACTTTTCTACCGAGCTAAAATAATCAAATTACGGTTTTATGATAGTGAATGCATGCTGACACTCATTCATAATTAACAAACTAGTAAAGATACCAACAGCATTAATTATTTCTCATTATATTGCGTAACTTGCGAGTTACAAAAGGCTGTTTTGGCCTGGTGCGTCGCCTTAAAGGGATACCTCGTCCGTGCGAAGGTCCCAGTTACTCCAGGCGGAAAGACTCGCAGTGTGAGAGGGACGGAATCAAGGAAAAATTACATAACGTAGCGCCAAATCACAGAAAACTTGTTCAAAAATAAACTACGCTATTTTGTTAAAAATATTTTCAAGAAGAGTTTACAAATACATTATATCCACATTTTAAACGGAGTTCCGCAATAAAATAAGTTAGGATTCTAGAATACAGGAAAAAATAAAACTAAATTCTTTTAGTAATTGAGAAAATTTGATCCAATCGCGTTTTCCTTTAGTGAGAATCTTAATCAAATACTCAACAAACGTTAACCCAAAAATAAAATCTATAGATGACCTTATGGTGAAGTAAATGGATTCGAAAAAAACAAATATATTTTTTTGCATCACCTTAACAGCTTTTTTTTAATAACATTGACACCGCTCTGTTTCTTTCTCCTCCTTTTACCGTGTACCAGCGGTATATTTAGGTTTAGTAAAACTACTGTTGTAAGATTGATTTCATACTAAAATTGATAAAGAGTTACGCAGGCAGACGTATCGTAGTGAGTTGGCAATCTTGGCACCAACTGCGAGTAGATTACCTACATCAGTGGTGCATGTCCGCACTGCCTCGGTTGTAAACAACAATTACGGCGTAATAACAGGCAAGGCAGTCTGCGTCATTCATTTTAGTGGCTACAGAGAGAGACCAATTATTTCACACCGGTACAGTACAACAATTATGTTGGGGCTGCAATTTTAAAAATAGATTTTGTTTATTTATTCAATTTGTTGACAGAGCGGCTTGCCCATCTGCAAAGATTATTTTTCGAAACCGTGACTGTATTTTGTAACTACATACTTATGTAAATGTAAATAATGAAAAATCGATAGTTGTTTTGTTGTTAATTAGTGGCAACCCGCAGCGCAATTCAGCGGTCCATTTTGCGCCGCAAGGGGTAATGCGAGCGGGGGATACTCTTGCAATACAAGAGTTATTGGAATTGCGGTTGATAAATTATAAATAAATCATAATGCATGGTGTGTTTTTTGGACATCTTACAGTATTGTGGAAAACCTGTTTCAAAGACGAAAACACGGTACAGGTATGTATCGATGATTGCGCCAATTCGAGAGGCAAAGGGGGCGCAAAGACAATGTGGAGCTAATTAATCACTGTGACAAAAATGTATTGACCAAATGAGTGCTGTGTTGAAGTAAAATGGAGAATGGAATGGGATTGGAGTAGGCCTCCTGAAGTGCCGAGGAGCGGAGAGTGGTAAACAATTTCAATTACGCTCTGCGGGCGAGCCCGTGTTGACAAATAATATTCTTTTATTGCGTGACTCACGCTCCTTTCATTAAATCGCGTGATACTGTTGGTCCCTGCGAAATAAATACGAGTTTCGCACACCCAGAGTTAATAGATTGATTGAGCAAGGTAAACGTAGTGCTTTGTCGCGCCATTAGAACGGCATCTCCCTGGCCACTGGCTGAGCTGAGCCAGCAGTACCGTGACAAATATGAATTGAGAGTACAATCAAAACAAGAAGGACCTTGGCGCGAGTTGCTCAAACACGGCACGAGTTGTTTGTTTCCTTCATTCATTTGATTTAATATGGTATGGTTTTACGATATTCACGTGCAAGTTGATTGCTTGTAACTACAAGGACCTAGTAAATTCTTGGGCTAAAATAAGTCAGTTACATAACTCGACAATACTATAAACTCGTATACCATGAGGTATGTAGATGAAGTGCCGAGACAGAATGCAAGGTCGGCAAAGGTAACTGCGTAATTGCTAGTGCCTACGCAAGTACGCAGTACGCACCTTGCTTGGCGGGACTTGATGTGCGCATGTGCAAACAAAAAGAGCGGGAGGAAATCTAAGATGGCGGCATGCCCATCCCAGCGCAGCGTAAACAAACACGCGCTGCTGGAGCTCATTGCTTCAGAGCCGATCCAGCAGCGTGGGAGGACCTTAAAAATATATCCCACTCACACAACAACTACGAATATCTTGATTCGTCACGGAATGATGACCAAACGGGCACATCGAACATATCTAAACAAATAACCATGTTTATCGTGCAGGTGTTATACCGCTTATACCTGTTGTGTGACAGGTCATGATAAGATACCGGTTCGAGTCACAAATATTTGCAGAAATAGGTACGTTACGTACGTACGACACCATGTCGATTTTCGCCTTCGCGGCATATCTCCATTGCATTGAATTTGCATTGACCAGCAAAATCATCTGTTGGTTTTGTTCATTGTATCAACTGTTGTTCTCAGAAGCACGGGAGAGAGCAAGCGAGCTCAGCGCCAACCACTCATAGCAAGCAATAGCCTGCGAGCGACTGACCATTTTCACGGTCGATTTTTAAATCTTCTTAAAATCTAAAATCGGGCTTAAGACAGATTTACACTTCAATAAATACAGTAGCGTGTGATACTGCGTCATCGGCGAGTTAAGTTGTTATTGTCGTTTAAGCGGCAAAAGCGAGTTAAGTAGTAAGTTGTTGAACACGCTCAGCGCCAGTGTATCTTTAATGATATACAATAGGGTGCTTTGTCACAGGCCAGTGTATACCTATAATTTTGTAGTATTTTTTTTAAGAAAAACCCCATATTTTCTTTATTTTTTAAGATATTTACACCCCAAAAACACAGGCACATTCTCCAGGGCCAACGCTTTTGAACGCGCTACTAAAATGTATGAAACGGGTATATTGAGGGATACACCGGCCTCTGAAGTCGAGGCAGTGTGGTGTATCATTAAGGATACACTGGCCTGTGGCAAAGCACCCTATGGTGTATCATTAAAGATACACTGGCGCTGAGCGTGTTAAGTTGAGTTGAATAGATCGCGATCCTATTTTTCGGCCGGTATATACAGTGCGACGTACGTAGCCCTCCCTTTCGCGTCTCTCACACCCCGCCAACTTTAGTGGCCGTGGCGGCATGTAGACGGGAGTGTTTAGTTTATAGTACAGTCCATAAGTTTGCAAACAGCGACCGCAAAAAAACTTATAATATAACTCACTCGCGTACGCTTGGACGCTACTTACCACTTATGACTTAACTGACCGTTGACTACACTCGCTACTGTACTTATGGGAATGTAAATCAGGCTTTAGTCACCAGTCGCATGCGGCCGGTCACCGCACGGCGAAAGTGGGATGCTACTTGATGCTAGTCCACTTTGGGTTAGCCACTTTAGTCACGTGCGGCCTAGCCGCATTGCCAATTAGGCGGCTTTAGTAACCCGTGTAAATACCCTGTATTGGTGGTGGGGCGTCGTCGAAGCGGTGACGCGATGGGAGCGAGCGAGAGCATAAACAACATGATGCAAGCGACACACTCATTCAGGTCAGATGCCTGGGCTTGGTCCAGTCGGTCCATGCTCGCGTCGCGCTCGCGATGCAATGTGCAAATGAAATGAACTCCACCGCATGCAAAGCGCCAGCCCCCCGCTCACCCTCCCCCGTCCCGCGGCCCCCGCGCTGCCTGCACTACTCGCTCGGTACCAGCCAGCAGTGATTATTTATAGAGTTTGGAATGTTATTATTGTAGAGCTTGCTTAACAGTGATGGGTTTGAGATAGTATCGATTGTCTGTACCCCGGTCTATTGTCTAGGATGGACGACATTTGGAGGTTGATTAAGAAATAGACTGGTAAACTCTGTGTTGCTTGAGACACAAACAGAGCCTCACTCAATAAATTCAGTGTTGAAATTGATCACAAAAGATCAAGTTTGGGCAGTTCATTACCATTATAAATAATTCTTCTAACCGGATTCAACATTATCAGAACCACAAACGCAGTTAAACAATATTTGCAACATCGGTACCTATTGTATAGGACGCGGCGCATCACTTGAACAAAATGGCGGCTGTCTGCGCAGCGCAGGTACACAGTTACACAAAAGTGTTAATGTTATTGCCCACGAAATTCAAAAATACTCCCGACTTTCTTTGGAATACGTAATGAAACTGTTATTTTAGTAGGTATGTTTAATTAATTGTTTAAAATAATGTTTATTTTGTAATATAAAAACAAAAATTTTATTTCAAGAAAATGTTTATTTCTTTATAATGCAATGCTACGTAACATCCTAAGTTAGTATAAATGGATCACTGTCACTCATTCGCATTACAACTTCAACATAATTTCCGAGTGGGATGGGAGCAGAACTTGGGCCAGGAGTTGCGAAATCCTCTTCAGAGTCAGTATCAGTAGAAAAATCCGTTTTAAAATCACTGCTGTAATAAATTCTTCCGTAATTTCATCGACGACCCTGGTCGCTTTTGGCGTAAGATTATTATTATTTTTTTACCTTGTCGCAAAGATTTTGCTACTCAGTTGGTCCCATCATTTGAACTTTTTCTTTTACTAATTCCATGACATGGGCTACGTTCCGACGCACATTGTTACTACTTACCTAACCCGTATTTTTCAAGAAGTTGATTGTGGATCAACTTCTCCTAATTTTAGGAATTCATGTCATCATGATAGGCTCCGGTTTACATTCCTAACTTAAACGTCAACAAGGCGTTGGGCACAAAACCTGCCTCCGATATATCCAAGGGGCAACGGGTTGTCATCGTACATGCCGGATCGATGACAACCCGTTGCCCTGGATCTGGATATAGGTTTATTTAAACCTTTAGTGGACGCACCTGTTCAACCTATCATTTTTGTGGAGAAGTGGCTAAAGACTTATCTGTGTATATCATTGTTCTGTTTTGCTGGCGATATTGTTTTATTTCCCGTTGCTAATTTATTTTTAGTAATCTTATGGTAGATGTTTCAATTAATACTTTTCTATTGTTCTCGGTTGATTTCCACTTCAAACCTAGCTCTTGTATGATGCGCCGGAGACATTTTTTTAAACTTGAAAATTATGTTATAGCGTACTTTTGTACGAAGTTTACCAAGGGTCGGCAATTCGTTTTCAGTCTTATGAAAATGTATGAATGCATATTTGTAAAAGTCGGCTAAGCCAGTTTACTCGTTGTATCTTTTTTCCAGGTGTGCTAAATGCAACTATAAATTCGGAACTTTCACAATTACTTTTACTGTAGATAGTGTTTTTTTCGTAGCTTCTGCTATTATTTTTTTGAGCTTCTGTTTTGTTATTACATATATCTTTTGAAAAACAGTTGAAGACATCAAATACCATCTTCCTCGCTTGTCTCCTAAAAACCGGTTGTCGGCGAGGTATTGTTTTCTAACGAACGTTAGATAACTTTTGTGCGCGACTGTATTCGAGGGCACGAGCATCTTGTTGCGTAGCGAGGGACGGAGAGTGACTAAACAAACGCAATCAATCAAGAATTCATCTCACGCACCCATTCTGGGGCGTGGGGAGTCAGGGTCAGATCATCGGATCTCTTCCTGAAGAAGCGCCTCTGTCCACTCCTATGGACAGGTCATCGGGGGGCCCTCGCGGGCGGTGGAGATCTTCTCACGAGGGGTGTTCCGTTGGATGATCGCCGGCTAGGCAACCAGGTCGCGTGGCAGGCGGCGGCGGCCGGGCGGGCGCGCGTGGTACGGCGCCATGTTGCGGATATGCGGATGTTGTGAGCTATCCGCACGCGCGAACATGCCCTTCGCCAGCCTCTGGACAAACTGGTCCACTGGTTCCCATCTCAGGTCCCTCTGGATCGTCGCATTCCTCACGTAGCGGGGGGCGTCGACGATGGTACGCAAAGAGAGGTTCTCTTGGGCTCGGAGTCTCCGTTTGTTCGTCTCCGAGCACAGGGCGTACCATGCCGGGGCCGCGTAGGTGAGGCGGGATCTCACGTAGCACTTGTAGATCCCGAGCTTCGCCCTCAGAGGGAGGCTGGAGTCGAGAAGTGGACGCAGCTTGGCGCGTGCCACCTTGACCTGGTTGACGACGTTGTCGACATGTTGCTTCATGGTGAGCCGGCGATCGATGGTCACTCCCAGGTACTTCACCTGCGGAGACCACGCGATGTCCTGTCCTTGGAGCTGGAGTGGTGGTGGAAGGGGGGACTGGCCTGTGATGAGCGCCTGCGTCTTCCCAACGTTGACGGACAACCGCCACTTGGCGAGCCAAAAACAAACGCAAGTGCCGCGTTGCGTTCCTATGGTTCCGCACGGTCCCCGCCCCCGCCTCTCACTTCATGCCACACCTCGCTTGAGGCCCGGAAATGTACTACTGCGCATGGTTCAAATTATACGCCGCGTACGTACTGATCTGAACCATAGCATTCATGCTAAAGCCATTTATTTTCTAGCACCTCAATGTCCCGCGCGCTTATCAACCTAAAAGTCGATTTAAATATGGATTTAGTTACCTACTTAATCGTACAAAGTACTACTCTACTAGTATGTAAGCCGGTGAAGACATATCATCTTTATCGATAAAACCGTCAATAGGCTTCATCATCGACACCCCTCCCTTCTCTAGAAGGCCGGCGGCGGCCGCTCTCACAAAACTGATAATATATTGAACACGACCAACTCCGGGGCCCTCCGACCCTCCGCCCCGCGCTTACTACGTCGTCGTCGCCACTACTACAGCCTCACGCCCCGCGCCCCGCGCCGCCCGCCCCCTCAGCTCTCTGAAACTGGAACGCGAAACAATACCGCCCCGAGAAACTCAATGACAACAACGTCCATCACCGCTTCGAGGAACATCACTACTCCATGGAAACTTTACGAGCCAGCCACGTACGTCGCGTTCTACATTCCGATTGCCATTCAACTCGCCGGTTTGTCCAATGATAATTTAGCTGGATAATAATGGTGAACACCACAACGCTTTTACGTTTTACGATAAGATTGTGGCTGTAGTAAATTGAGGGGCTGAGCTTCGGTGCTAGAAATAGTGACTGACTACAAGCCCGTTTGTCAGAATATATTTATGTAGCGGCTTACCACGTTCGTTCGTTCGTTCACAGCGCTTCGTATCGAAACATTTATCAATCAATAAATTCACACGCTTCATTAGGTAAATAGTTGTTGGTAGCAAACTTTCTTTTTGGGATTATTCTGTTTACGACATCAAAGCAATTAATTGAAATACATGCTAGCGTTTCATTTAAAAATAATTGAGTTTGCCAATCAACTTAGTTTTTTCACAGGCGACCAAATGAACACAGTTGAAGTTAACAAACTTGTTAAATTTTGCAGAACTGATCAGGGAGTTCAATGGATAGCGCACTATCTCATATTTGTAAAATTAGGGGCAGCATGAGAAATACTACGTTGTACGTTTTCCCCCCAACTATTTGGATAAGGGTTAAAGAAATAGATTTTCCCCCCTCTTAATGCTTGCCGTCACGAAGCGTCGAGTTTCGAGGCCAAAAATCAAAAATGTATATTCTTCTGTCTGTCTGTCTGTTCTCGCCTAAAAGTCGCATTTCCCAACCGATTCTCGCAAAATTTTGTGAGTAGATTTGATAATTGTATGAATCTATTTTGTCGGGTGAGTTTTTTTTTTTTTTTAATGGCGGACTTATGGCGTAGAATGTCGTTACAAAGTTATTGGTGCGGCTACTTACATACTCCATGTACGTGGTATTGAAAGAAAATGCAGTCGGGTTATTTTGTTTATAATAATTCCAGCTGTTCATCCGATAAACTTCGAGGGGTCGGGGGTGTGATGGGGGGAGTGGAGGGGGGAAATGGGGGGGGGGAGTATGATGTGGCAAACGTATTCGTTATAGCGGATTTCAGTTTTTGCTTTTATTTCTAAAAAATATACCTAATAATCAGACTACCCAGTTCTCTCCGTCTTCACGAGACGAACCCGTAGACCCCAGATTTGACCTCCTAGGACCAAAGAATCGCGAGTAATCGCCAAAACGTATACCCCTATAGTGCTCAAAAGTCTGCAGAGTATTTAAAAAATTCAAGCACCTGAAATTCAATTTAAAATTGGACTTTCTTAGTTAAATTGTTGCGCAAAGTAAACTTGTATCGCATTATAATAAAGCCTTTTGTCCGTCAGTCATGAGAATATGTTTAAGTATGTATGTATGTCGAAGGGCTCGCGAGGTCTACTGTTCTCACAGAGCCACTAGTGTATACAAAGATGACAGTTCGCCGATTCCCTAGGCAACAATCAAAACTGAATAAACTAGTCTATGAAAACGGAATGTGTGGTTCGTTTTGATGCCTTAGGAATTTTGACAACTCTCTTCATACATTTGCTTGTTTCCAGTCTTTAAACACCTACGAATACTCGTCCCTATAAATATACCCTGCTATAGGTACACGTCGCTTCACAAATTATGAGCGGGGAGCGCCTTGAATGCGCAATAGTAATTTTTAGGGTTTCGTACCCAAAGGGTAAATGGGACCCTATTTCAAAGATTCCGCTGTCCGTCCGTCTGTCACCAGGCTGTATCTCATGAACCGTGATAGTTAGACAGTTGAAATTTTCTCAGATTATGTATCTATGTTGCCGCTATAACAACAAATACTAAAAAACAGAATAAAATTATTTATTTATCTGTAAACCACATACAAACTATTGAATGCACCTGGTTACGTACATGGAGGGTGAAGTAGCCGCACCAATAACTTTGTAAACAATATTTTGCTATGTAAAATCCTATCTATTCACTCCACACAACACCATCCATTGTGCGGTGGTACGGAACCCTTCGTGCGCGAGTCAGAATCACATTTGACCGGTTTTATTTAAAACTTGTACATATGCGCAGTAATGCCCGCCAGTGTCGCCCAGCGCTCTTTTTACATGACGCGTACTGTATTAGGTAGCTTGTTTGTTACGCGACATTTAGTTTTTAGTGTTGTTTTGTTACCATTCAGAACCGAATTAATAGAGACAATTGGTAGAGCAAGAGAGGCTGGTCTACCAAAAGCAGCACTTGGGAATGTTCATCTCCTATCTACTTTTCGGAGGCAGGCATCAGTCATACTCAAGTACGTACGTATGGAATAGTGGACATTCGAGTCCGACGTTGTCCATCCGAGACGCGCAAGCGCAAGTAGCATCGGAGAATCCGACGGTAGTCGCCAACGCACCTCCTCTATTTCCGACACAGCGCGTGACTCACTGCAACTAGAACTACTTCTTAATGTCTACTGATAATTGGGCATTCACCTAGATTTAGCGGCTGGCTCGATAGTCGGCGGTGTGCGGTGTAAAGCAACCCACGTGTTTTTTAGTGCGGTCCAGTTCGTTGATGCTTGGTACCCTCATTAGTGCAGCAGGCAGACCATTGCATTTACAAAGACGAGCTTATCTCTACAAAGAGATTTCTTCCAGCAAACTAAGGTTAGCGGTCGCGCACGCGCCAGTAAGGCTGACCCGTCGCGGAACGCTGATTTATGTTTCCTGCCTCTGAATGAAGATATCAGCTCGGCTCACATGGTGTGTGTGACGCCGCGCCGGCGACGGGGACACTCACTCACCGACGGCCACGCCGACACGTCGTATTGTTGCTGTTCATTCACGCTTACTTACTGCGAGGAACGTGAATTGTTACGATTGATGTCAGACGTACCAAGGGGGGTTTATTAAAGTCGTTGCTGAGTCACTTTTATCTCGAGTGCAAAAGTGATCGTCATTGTGCGCGGAATGCGCGATATTTGCGCTTTGCTGATGTAACAAAAGAGATACGAGGGCCGAGTACGGCGCCATAGCTGATTTATCTCCTCTTATCCAGGTAAAACACATTTGAGAAAAGCCCCAAAACAGCCATTAACCAACTCCATTGTTATAGCCGACCTAAGGTGAACAATATGACGCGTGAAAAATGTTGTTTATAACTAATTTGATTAGCTGCTCGCACGAAGGTTAAACGGTTTTAATGCTGGTGGTAGCTACTCTAGTATGTCGTCGGTATTTCGAGAGCCACCCGTTGTTTACGTTGAAGCCGTGAGTGGGCCTCGCGGATAGATATGTAGCAATTGTGAAGCAAAGCAAAACAAGTTGCGCAACCTCCTCGGCGACAAATGTGCGTCGGCGCAGAGTTGCTATTGCTGGGCCGCAGACCGACCGCCTTCGCGTAGCAGCCGCCGAAACGATTGTTTCGGACGACGGCGTGGGCGAAAAGAGACGCACGCAAACCGATGTGAACCGCATTAACCATCAACACAAGAACTGGGAGTAAAGTCCTTACAGCAAAGCAAACAGTTTTATCAAGTCATGCATGTATCCACAGGTAAAGTGATGTAGCTACACATATATGTCTATCTGTAATGTCTGATTGTTTGATAAAAGGTTCTTGTCTAGATTCCGATCCCATTAGGACGATACGCTACGATTGCGTTCCACGTGGACTTTGCCGTTGTACGTACCGACTTGTTTACGTAGCGTATGTTTTGTTGCGTCAATTTTGACTATTGCTTGTCGATAACGCGCTCGATAAATCCCTTCCGGTAGTATTAGTGATGCAACGAATACTACTTTTACGAATACGAAAACGAATATCAAATCTACTATTCGGTGAATACGAATACGAATACGAATATCTGGCCATGGTGATAAAAGACTAATTAATTTGATGAATTTCTATTCTCATAATAATTAAAATTGACAATAGGCATTTTTTTATTTAAAAAACATAAAATTTGTAGATTATCTGGTTTAAGGCGATTTATTTTTTCAGTCTGGATGTTTCCAGCTGTTGAAAAGTCTTTCCGAGGCGACTGAACATGGCTTCAGTGAAAAATATTTTGGGCGAGTTTTTTCAGACTTGGAAAATTGACATCTTCTCAGTAAGGACCACGTCGTATTTTTACGTGCTGACGACCGACGTGCGTATTCGCCGAATACGAATATTCGTTAAATGTCTATTATTCGGCGAATAAGAATATTCGTATTCGTATTCGATTCGTTGCATCACTAGGTAGTATTTACGGCTGCACCGAAATTCCGATTTCATCCTATTTCGAAACCATAGACCGTTTCATTCATGGTTAGCACATTCTTGTTATGATTAGCTTTACATAAAACGTTCTTTTTCAGTCATTGGTAATGCGTATCAAAATAATATGAGTAGTTTAACACTACACAACATAGAATAACATTACACACGTAGGTAAACAATTGTAAATGGAAAAACATATAATTTACAATCAACAGTTACAAACACACTCGCATCGCAATACAATGTGGGTGAGTAAATAAATTAAATACGACCTACGATACGAATACGACGCGTGATAACAACATGGAGTTACACAACGAACGATAGGAACCAGCAAACAGTTGAAGTCGAACCTTCACAGAGTATTCACCTTCAAGGGTGTTTTAACGATAAGCCAACAATAACATGTTACATTATGTGCTTGAAGGAAGGAAAGTCCCCGCGAAAACATTTAACGACTGTACACCACTCAAACATGTCCTGTTACGAAATGTCCAAAGTGTCACTACGTCGAGTTGGTCTGAATCGTTTTGCATGTTGCACGTTGTACGTAGTTATGTTATTAAATAAATTAAGGCATTAAATCTGGTATTGGCAAGGGTCCAATTCGGTCAACAGACAACAGTCTCATCGTCTATTTCATTTATGTGTAAAGTTATATTCACACACTCATGGTAATTCACAATGTTTAACTGGGTTGATATGATTGAAATCACTTGAATTAATGTGATGTCGATCTCTCAGGTAAGAGTCCGACCAGTGAACCGCATCTGAGGACATCTTCAAAGAACCCAGCGTCGATTCTGATATTCTTGTTGCGGTGCTGGGTTCTTTGAAGATGTCATCTGAGGACATCTTCAAAGAACCCAGCAACGCAACAAGAATATCAGATTCGACGCACCTAAAGGCATTACTGAAGTCAAGCAGGGCCAACTTAGGGTTGATAAAAATCAGGTTTTTTTTTAACGAAAAATATCAGATTAATTTAATTAAATCGGATTTATTTGATTTAAATAGGATTGTTTTTTTTACCATCCTGATCTATTTTAATTTGGATGTGAGTTATTTATTTAAAAAACACATAATTTTTAAATTAACATTATAATTATAAAATACTATCAAAATTATCAACAATCTAAAAGTTTTCCAAAATCTTACACTTTATCATATTTAACTAAACATATTTAACAATCAAAACAAGAGACTTAAAATTTATAAATATCCACTTTACTACACTACACATATTCACTTTCTATCACGGACACGAATTACCGGGCGAAAGGCGAAACGGATTGATTCAGACACTAGTTCAAGTTTTAGGGGAGTTCCCGACCTGTGTAAACATAGCATTGGACACGGGATAGTTTGTTTCGGGGGAAGCCCCTTGACACTTTTTGGCTGATTGGTCACAGTAAAAGGTATTGATTTAAATCAATGTTTTTTTATCACTTGATTTTAATCGCGATTTAAATCAATGATTTAAATCAAGTGATTTTAATCATATCAACCCTGGATTGTTTAACATGGAGGCGGATATTCTGTCTCTTCTAGCAGCTATGAGATTTAGATTAGAGTAGAAGCTTCAATCAAGCAACAAACCTAGAAATGTATTATACAGTAGGGTAGTACTCTGTACACAAGTAGGTTTAGAAACAAATGAATTATATGATTTTCCCTAAGCTTGGAAATATGTATGTAAACGTATCTATTTAGCTACAGTTTGTGCCAGATTTATTTGGCTCTGAGCGAGCTGTGACCTCTCTTTCTCGCATAGGGTAAGGTGGGGTGAGAGAGAGAGAGAGAAAGAGAGGTGAGAGCTCGTTGAGAGCCAGTATGTAAAAAAACTGTATAATTATTGTGTATAATTCGCGCCATATTGTAAATTGTGGTCCATATCACTAATGGTTAGTCTAAAACAATGGGCATGTAATATAACTTTTACAGGCTTGCGAGTAATCGCTCTGGGCTGGGATTTGATTCTGCTCATGATCAAGAGCCACGATCGTTAGGCCCGGTCTCCACCAAAGCGGAGAGGAGAGGAGACGAGAGGAGTTGTGCTGCGAAGCTGGCAGGTTATTTCCACCAAAGCGGAGAGGAGAGGAGACGAGAGGAGTTGTGCCGCGAAGCTGGCAGGTTATTTCCACCAAAGCGGAGAGGAGAGGAGACGAGAGGAGTTGTGCTGCGAAGCTGGCAGGTTATTTCCACCAAAGCGGAGAGGAGAGGAGACGAGAGGAGTTGTGCTGCGAAGCTGGCAGGTTATTTCCACCAAAGCGCAGAGCAGAGGAGACGAGAGGAGTTGTGCTGCGAAGCTGGCAGGTTATTTCCACCAAAGCGGAGAGGAGAGGAGACGAGAGGAGTTGTGCCGCGAAGCTGGCAGGTTATTTCCACCAAAGCGGAGAGGAGAGGAGACGAGAGGAGTTGTGCCGCGAAGCTGGCAGGTTATTTCCACCAAAGCGGAGAGGAGAGGAGACGAGAGGAGTTGTGCTGCGAAGCTGGCAGGTTATTTCCACAAAAGCGCAGAGCAGAGGAGAAGAGAGGAGTTGTGCTGCGAAGCTGGCAGGTTATTTCCACCAAAGCGGAGAGGAGAGGAGACGAGAGGAGTTGTGCCGCGAAGCTGGCAGGTTATTTCCACCAAAGCGGAGAGGAGAGGAGACGAGAGGAGTTGTGCTGCGAAGCTGGCAGGTTATTTCCACCAAAGCGGAGAGGAGAGGAGACGAGAGGAGTTTTGCTGCGAAGCTGGCAGGTTATTTCCACAAAAGCGCAGAGCAGAGGAGAAGAGAGGAGTTGTGCTGCGAAGCTGGCAGGTTATTTCCACCAAAGCGGAGAGGAGAGGAGACGAGAGGAGTTGTGCCGCGAAGCTGGCAGGTTATTTCCACCAAAGCGCAGAGCAGAGGAGACGAGAGGAGTTGTGCTGCGAAGCTGGCAGGTTATTTCCACCAAAGCGCAGAGCAGAGGAGATGAGAGGAGTTGTGCTGCGAAGCTGGCAGGTTATTTCCACCAAAGCGGAGAGGAGAGGAGACGAGAGGAGTTGTGCCGCGAAGCTGGCAGGTTATTTCCACCAAAGCGGAGAGGAGAGGAGACGAGAGGAGTTGTGCCGCGAAGCTGGCAGGTTATTTCCACCAAAGCGGAGAGGAGAGGAGACGAGAGGAGTTGTGCTGCGAAGCTGGCAGGTTATTTCCACCAAAGCGGAGAAGAGATGTGCTGCGAAGCTGGCAGGTTATTTCCACCAAAGCGGAGAGGAGAGGAGACGAGAGGAGATGTGCTGCGAAGCTGGCAGGTTATTTCCACCAAAGCGGAGAGGAGAGGAGACGAGAGGAGATGTGCTGCGAAGCTGGCAGGTTATTTCCACCAAAGCGGAGAGGAGGGGAGACGAGAGGAGTTTTGCTGCGAAGCTGGCAGGTTATTTCCACCAAAGCGGAGAGGAGAGGAGACGAGAGGAGATGTGCTGCGAAGCTGGCAGGTTATTTCCACCAAAGCGGAGAGGAGAGGAGACGAGAGGAGTTGTGCTGCGAAGCTGGCAAGTTATTTCCACCAAAGCGGAGAGGAGAGGAGACGAGAGGAGATGTGCTTCGAAGCTGGCAGGTTATTTCCACCAAAGCGGAGAGGAGAGGAGACGGGAGGAGTTGTGCTGCGAAGCTGGCAGGTTATTTCCACCAAAGCGGAGAGGAGAGGAGACGGGAGGAGTTGTGCTGCGAAGCTGGCAGGTTATTTCCACCAAAGCGGAGAAGAGAGGAGACGAGAGGAGATGTGCTGCGAAGCCGGCAGGTTATTTCCACCAAAGCGGATGGAGATAACGTTTTAAAATTACATACAGGTATATAATTAGAAAAGGTCTATTCCGAGGAGGAATATGAAATCTCCACCATTTGCTTCAGCCTATTTTAGTATCTTGTTCTGAAGATATAAAACTGAAATATTTGAGCAGGCCGACCAGTGCGAAGAGGCTTTTAAGGACATTTATTTGGCGAATGTTATAAAAGTGGTGAGTCGTGGCGCCTCCGCTGCGAGCCTACCGGCACGTGACGAGCCTATGAACTCCCGAATTCACTATTTATTTAGGCATTCTGTGCAGATGTCGCGGTAATAGCAGCCTAATCCAAAGAAATACAACGGCCGAAAATGCCTAAGGATATGAAATAAAAACAGTTTATGTATTAGTATGCAGCCAGCGTAGCAGGCTCGCCGAAAATTTGCAAGTATACCTGGTACCATCGAATGAACCGATAATAGTCCGGTGTTTAGTTTTCATGGAGATCGATGACGTAATTACGGCGAATTGATAGTCAATTTCCTGTTTACAATTCCATTTCGATTGCAAATAGAAATTATAAAGTTAAAATAAAATATTGTGAGTATAATATCATGTGGAGTTGGAGCATACCTATAGACTTCTCGCTGGTTTCTTCTTGCAACGGTCGTATTTCGGCAAGAGATACCTGGTGTTTATTATTTTAAGCATCAAACAGATTTAAGTGTCACGAGAGCGTCACGAAATACGTAGCTAGTTCCGTTTTATTCATGTTATTTTATATGTACAGGTAGTTTTGTTTAATATGATGTGAAGATGACGGCAACATGATAGAGGAATTTTTCAATCTATGTTCTATTTTGTAGCGACAGCAAACTCAACAGGACACTGCATTAGGCAATTAAGAAAATAAATACCGGCGTCGACTAACATTTTGAAGTTATCATAAGTGGTTCGAAAACTGTATGAGATTTATTATCGAGAATTAGGGGTGGAAAACCAATGGCTAAAAGTGGTGACATTTTTTAAAGCAACCAGCAACCTAACCATGTAATTTCCTATAATAAGTAACAAACAAAACTTAGTATCTCATATATACTCCGAAACTTAGCGCAAATATTTTTTAAACTTGACTTCCTACATTTTATTCGACTTCAGTATGGGTTAAGGTTGACTTACTCTAAGGATATGGGTTTTCATCATCATTGGTCTCATGTGTGGGTTTTTTTTTTGTTGTAAAACTAGTGTAATTCATTCATTCCTTTATCAATAACATGTTTTTCCATCACCATGACTCTACCATTCAGGTATAGCAATCAGACCTGTCAAAATGCAGGCTTCGTCGTAGTACAGTCGCCACCTACTACGAAGGACTGAGTTACGGATATTTTTTGATAAATGTTCGTTCTAAATACTTATTATTTAACCCACGATGAACGGAACGGCGGGCTTATTACCTGAAATTGCGCAATTTTTGTCGATTGCTTACTGTTTGCAAGAGACGTAATAACCCCGCGGGGGCGGTTTATGCGTTTGGGTTAGAGGTTGTTTGTGTCTGTGTGTATGTATGTCCGTTACCATTTTCCTCGAAAACTACTCGACCGATTTCGATGCGGTTTTTTGCATTGTATTAGCCATAAGGTGTCATTAATGTTTGTCGGGAGTGTTTTAATTTTTTTTAGTCATTTACCCAACAATTGTCTTTCAACTTGTGTCATATAATTAAACAACTATAACTTCGTTGTCTATTTTGTAGCGGTATTTCCAATACAGTAGTTGTTTAATTATTATTATGATGACGTAGAATGACAATTTTCCGCATAAAATAAGTATTTCGGACGAACATTCATCAGAATACCCTTCGTAGTAGGTGGCACCTGGATATGACGTAGCCTGCATTTCGACCAGATCTGATGCTATAGCTATATGGATGTATCATGCATGGCCCACCCATGATTTATGGGTACATTGTGTGTGCGAGACCATTCACATGGACCAGAGTTGTTTAATATAAAGGTTTAACGTAATCTCACGAAACATCAATTAGAGCTCATTCACACGGGATCCGACATTCACGATTCGTCACAATATACCGATAGATTTTCACATTCCGTCATTTTTCACGACTCGTATGAGCAAGGCCGTGCCCGAGCATTTAAAAGATATTGCCGCCGTCAAAAACGAATCGTGAAAAATAACGATTCGTCAAAAAACTGCCTCGTATGAATGAGGCATAGTGTTTATGGAAAGAAACCCTTGCATTAATTCATAGAAAGTTACCTTACATTAAACCATTCCGCTATTCAGAGTTGCGAACGATCTGGATTCGGGTATTGTTTCCGGTGTAGTATTTAACGTGTTTATTTGACTTACGAAAAAAAGTATTCCGTATTGATTGAGTATTTGATTGAGATTCTCACTTAAGGAAAACGCGATTGGATGAAATTTTCTCATTAGAATTTAATTCTGAAAATACCTCTAAATCGTTTTATTTTTTCCTGTAATTCTAAAATCCTATCTAATTTCATTGCAGATTTGCATTCAAAATGTAGATATTATGTATTCGTGAACTCTCCTTGAAGATCTTTTTGACAAAATAGCGTAGATGGGATGAGCGATAGCACTGTCACAGAATACTTAATAGTACTTACCTACTAGGTCACTCGTTTTACTCGCCTTACTCGCTTGATACGGTGCAATTGATTATTATCAGAGTTTTTCCAGTGTTGGATAGTGGAGAAATTATTGAGTGTGGTAGACAGAGTTTCCGTGCAAAAATGGGTGAGTATCTTTTACCTTGTAAATACTTGAACGGCTAAGTATAATTGCTTGACCACAAAAGCACTAAAAAGGAACTTGGCGGTAACGTATTAACAACTGCCTACAAAAAGCGAAAAACTAAATGCCTGCTACCGGAAAGTATAATCTGTAAAATATTGTGTACAAATAAGGGTCAATACAACAATATAACGGGTATTATAAGAGAAAATTTGGCGCAAATGGTGAAACGCTGGCGAGTCTGGCGCTACTGAGAATGTTGATCTAACAATGTATTTTGTTTATAAATTGGGTCATTACATCTTGGATTTGGCCAGTGATTTGATTGGTCTACAACTCCTAATAACTATGATCCTGACATTGCCATGTAACTCGCGATGATGATGACACGCCAAGTGTCTGTCCACTGTGTCGAGTCCCTGTAATGCCCGGCCCAGTATTGTCCGGCCCCGGAAACGGCGTCCCGTTAGCCCACGATTCCGGAGTCGGGCATTCCTGGGCCGAGCATTCCGAGGCCGTGCAAAACAGTGCTCGACCCCGGAATGCCCGGTCCCGGAATTGGCGTCCCGATTACCATAGACAACTGCTACATCAGAGATTAGGGCGTGTTCAAAGTGTCTCTATCTCAAAAAATATATTATTATCATTAAATGTTTTTTTTATTTGCATACGCTTAGCGCCGCTCCGCTACGCTTCGGTTTTGCTTCTTCTAAGTTCCAACCTAACCTATAACCCAATTGAAATTTAGCCACAATAACCTACTCTAGCCAAATTTGACTCAATAAATATAATGCCCTTGAACTCAGTCTTCACAGTGTTATTTTTTAACAAATAGCAGAATTGAGTTTGTTTTTATTTTAAACTAACCAAATATGAATAATTTTGAGGTTATGCTTTGTGTCAAGCGAATGTTAAACTTGCTTACAAAAAAACCTCACTACTATGACCATAGCCTTAGATTCGTCTAAGTTAAATCGAAAATGTTCGACCAATCAGAAGCCAGTATTTCCAGCCAATGAGAGACGTCCCACAATTCCGGGGCCGGGCATTCCGGGGTCGAACAGGCAGTGCACGGCCTAGTAATGCGCGGCTTGGAATGTCGGGCCCCGGAATTGGCGTCCCAAATCCCACGATTCCGGGGTCGGGCATTCCGGGGCCGGGCATTACTGGGCCGTGCATTCCTGTCCCCCCACTGTGTCCACTGTGGCGGCGCGGCGGCTCTTGTCAAAGAAAACGCCTCCACCGCCGCCTCGCACCGTAGTAAGCGAAATAATTTGACCCTATACAGGAGTAAAAATAATTACGTAGTTCCTTTTAATTCTGAGAGGTTATTCTATTCAAGTAATAGTCACATAAAAATTGAACTGGAGAAGTAAGTAACATTCAGATAATTAATAATGGGGCTAAATTTATTAACTTATTACAGATGCGATTGTATAGATGAGATTATATTATTCTTATTCTTATTCTCTTATGTTCATGCGGAATGACCCGCAGTGTGAGAGGGACGGAATCGGGGAAAAATTACAAATTCGGTTTTAAATTTATACAAAATTAACCAAAATAGCCATGAAAATTTCTATAATAGGTAATTTAGGTATTGTCAAAACCCACCTCAATAAATATTTTTGAATTCTGTGTGCTAGTTCAATTTGTCAGAAAATCTAAATTTAAGTGTAAATTTACACCTCATTTCGATAATTATTTCTATCGAGCGAAATTCCTCCAATCGCGTTTCTGTTATTACAAAATATAGAAAAAGGTCCCAAAATTGTTATATTAATTTATTTAACTTGGGACTTTTTTTGATCAGCAGAAAAATAACTTAATAAAAGTGTCGATTTTGTCGAGAAATCACTTTAAATCAAAACAGTACAGAAACATAAGTAACATTCGGATAAATAATATTGGGGCTTAATTTCATTACTATGTGTTTCAGATGATTATCGACTAGGTAAAAAAGGAAAGCTACGTTTATCGACAAAACAGAAAAAGGTGTAAAAAAGGGTAATAAAATGAACAAGTGAGCATAAATATGTGTTGTATATTATATTAAGATAAAGTTCTTTAAAAACAAACGTCGACTTGTAAGCCTTTCGTCACACCGATCAAGCTTTTGATGCGAATACCTAAACATATATTAACGCTCATCCATGCTCATCAGTTCATCACATTAAATTTCAGGCGCATGCCTTAAGGCCCAGTTCTGGCTGTTGAGGTGAGGGGCGCCGCATTCGCCGGTCGCCTTCTGGCGGGGTAGCGGAACTGGCGCGGTAGCGGGCGGCGCGGAAAGGCATCGGGCCGCCCAGCGACGTTAAAAATTATGAGTTTTTTTTTCGAATTTACTGAAAAGGGGAAATACGCTAATTGATAAAATTTAAGCATTGATAAGGAGCAACAAATATTATGAGAAAATCAGTAATTTTATATTAAAATTATTTTATTTCCTCTTTAATATGGACTAAGTTCAGGATTTTATACGATAGAGACAAATTAATCCAATCGTGTAACGACACAGTATTTAAACTAGATTATCTCATTGTGAATAACATTTTTTTTTTGAGACCGACAAATTTCGTGTTTTTTTTTTTATTTTTTTTTGCCAAAGCGCTCTTCAGTGGTTTTGTGTGATCTTGGGCCTTAAGAATAAGAAAACCTAGAACGCTCAGCAGTCAACCAAAGCACTGTAAGGCCGATGTTGCAGCCTTCAAGAAAATATTAACTGGTAAATATGTATTCGGTAAACAAGCAGAAACCATCTTCGAAAAAGATTTAAATGCATCTAGGGATTCAAAAGCAACTGAATGTGTAACAACTATTTTAAATTGCACTTTTGATTACAGAGATGGGTGTTTTTACAGGTTAAGATTTAAATTTGGATTTGTGCTAAATAGCACAAATCCAAATTTAAATCTTAACCTTAATTAAATCTTAAGTTTAATATTCCACAATTTGTCGTAGGGTTAAATATAGAATAATTGAATTTAACATATCAGAAAATGGCGTATCGTGATTTATTTTACACTCTTTTAAAGATTTTCGTGCGAGTTCCAGGTTTCTAAATAACGGTGACGAAATTGATCACCCCACTTCGAGCTCCAACAAAGATACACAAGGAAAAGAAGACACCGTTAAAAACCTTACCTATGCACCGACATATGAGAATGTTGACAGGTTTGTTTTTTTGTATGTTTCAAGTACCTATTTAGTCATTTTTAATTGTGTAATTTAATGGATTTGGATTGTATTACTTCAAGTTAAACCTATGGGTTTAACATTCTACTAAGTGTTTTTTGCACATCATTCAATGTCATACATATCACATACTATAAAAAAAAACCTTCTACTGCATTGACCCTCTTTGATATTTGGTAATTTTTGTTCCGGTTCATTAATATCAATAATTTTTAATTAACAAGGAAGAAAAAGTGCTTGAAGTTCGATCATCATCCGACAGATTGCTCGATTGCATTTTCTTTGAAATTTTGATAATCGTGATTATGGATTCAGCAAAATTTCAATTTACAAAAAATAAAAGAGGTGGTGAAACATTATTACAATATTAGCACAGGTATAACTTCAATGCGTGTAATAACTAAGACGGAACTACTCAATGGAGGTGTGTTCGAAGAGATGTTTGTAGCTCAACCATAACGTTAAACAAACCGACAAACGATCGTTAAAAAGCCGATACGTAGGTTCGTGCTCGCCAAGAAAGATTGAAAACCAGATGTTGTTGACCCTAAATGCATGCAAAGTGGAGGTTTGTAATAACTTGGAGCCGGTACAACAAATACATGAAAAACAATTTGAAAACTTAAAAAGAAATTGCCCGTCTGATGAGGTTGAGGATATTCCAGGTTTCTCCTCTGTAAAAGACAGTGTGTTTACGGCCCGAAAATCATACTTCGCATCGGAAAAACTGAAAATCAAGAAAATTGAAGACGTATTTGCTCCCCGGGGTTTAGGCGAAGGTTTCATTGTTTGCGAAGATGGGGGACACGGATAAAATAATATTTTGACCTTCGGGACTCGCGAGAAATACTATTAAAAATGATAATAAGAAAAAATATACTGTTAGTGATGGGACCTTTCGATGTGTGCCTATTATGTTTTATTAATTGTACACATTACATCTTGATCTATGCTCAAATGAAACTACCACAAACGTTATCCCAGTCATATACGCGTTGCTTCCTAATAAAAGCGAGGCGACATACACAAGTTTTTTTTAATTGGTTAAGGATAAATTGGCAGCAGTAATCGAGAATTATAAATGTGACTATGAAATTGCAGCAAAGAACGCTGTACAAATAGTTTTCCCGAACTGCCAGTTTACCAGCTGCTTTAATCATCAAAACAAAAATATAATAATATATATAAAATGTTGGAACCTTTTGATGTCTTACAAACAGACGGAGCAGTATTGTTTAAAAATATTGTGAGGATCAGTGGATCTCTTATTTGGATCCAAAAATATTGAGCTGTGCTTATGAACGCCACCGGACAACAAATCCGGCTGAAGGATGGCACCCGACGACTAAATGCGAGAATTACTAAAAGGCCCACATTCTTTGAAACTACTATGGGTGACACAGCACAACTTCACATATTTTTTATGATTTTGACAGCTGTCAAAAATAGTTACAAGTGTCACAATAGTGACAAGTGTCACAGCAGTGACACCTGTAAAAACATAAATATTATTTGAAGTGGTGCCTTATGGTCCCTCAGGAGTGCTCGGTCGGCATTCCCGATCGGTCTACATTCCCGTTCGGTCTACATTCCCGATCGGTCTGTTTCAGTATGTGTCTGTTTTAATAATTTTTATATTTTATCAAAACTTATGACAACTGTCATGATTTCACCATGTTTGTCACCATTTTTGACATCTGACACCTGACAACAATACGTATATGCGTGAATGTTGTCATAAACCATGGCACCTTTCAAAATCATGACACCTTTAAGATACGTTTTGGTAAAATAGATAATGAAAAATAGAGCGATAGGGCAGTGGAGAGATAGGGAAAATGGACAGATCGGGAAATAGACTGATTGGGAAAATATATAGACTTATCAGAAGAGCAGACCGATTGGGAAAGCAGACCGATCGATCCTGAGTGTACAATGTAGTCTTCAAGGGAATGTAAACATTGTGAGAATGTCGAATTTTTAGGAAAGTGGTCATTATGGGGTCAAATCTATAAGTGGTCAAAACAAGAAGTGGTCAATTCCAGAAGTGGTCAAAACCAGTAGTGGTCAAAACTAGAGCTGGTCACCAACCGTCAAAAGGAACTAAACATAAATGGTAATTGATTGTTCAAGGCAAAACGATAACTTGAAATCTGGTTCAGTTGATGTGATACTTGAAATTGAATTTTTGGAAGATATTCCACCAACACAACTGCCTTTTGTTCAATAATTCATGATATAATATTTATACGATATAGGGATTCCAGTAAAAAACAGAGTTTAACGATAACAGAGGTAGGCAGATTAAGTTCTGCGGCTTACGCTGTTAAGAACATCAAACAAAACACGTATGTAGCCACAGCTAGGCTAGTCTATTTTAGTTACTTTCATAAGAATCATGTCCTATGGTGTCTTGATATGGGGGAAAGCAGCGGATATTCAAACTATTTTTATACAAATAACAAAAACAGTTCCCCCTAAGATAACGTTTTAAGGAAATTGACGTACTGACTGTAGCTAGTCAATTTATTTCTGAAATACAGGGTGATTACGGGGTCGTGGAGCAAGAAAGAAGCATTTAACTTACTTTCTCCTAAGGATCACGATAGGTTAGGACTAACAGTACACCAGCGACTTATTTTAGTCAGCAAAAAAAAACTGCGATAATTCGAGATCATGGTCACCCTACTATTTCCCAAGGAAACTTATGTCAAGTGCATGGACTTAACAATCGTTGCAGTAAGGTTGTTATGACGATATTGATAGACAGATAAGAAAGTAGGGTGACCACGCATTTTGAGTCAATAATAATTTTTAAATAAAAATACGTAAATAACGAATCACCTTTGTTTCAATTAAAATAAATATAGGTAGCATCGCAATCATTTACTGAGTCAGAAAAAAATGGTTGGGATCACGACCCCGAAATCACCCTGTATAATGTATGTGCGCAAGAACCTTTCAACATTTTCCAAAGATAGCATAGCCGTAATCTTAACCTAAGAAAAAATCAGACATCTAGTCTGCGCCCGATTCAGTAGACTCGCGAAGGATAGCAATTATTCCCGGGGTGAGTGCATTCTCTACTACAAGATACCTCTGGAGATTTTGAAATTGCCACTAGAACAATTTAATAAACGGTCAGGTGCGATTCCGACTCGCGCACGAAGGGTTTCTTACTACCGCACAATGATATAAATGTTTCTTACCTGGGTATTAGGTATATTTAGTTTTCCTGTGGGTTAAGATAGCAAAATGTAGTTTACAAAGTTATTGGTGCGGCAACTTTCATACTAAATTTTTCTAACCAGGTCTATTTCTAAGTTTGTATTAGTATTGAAAGAAATGGTGCCCCCTCCCCCCTATTTAAACCATACATTTCTCATTATTGTTCTTGTAATATTTAAGTAAAAAAGTGATGAACGAATTTTAATGAAATTTAGCACAGAGGTAGTTTATGAGCCAGATTAACTTAAAGGATACTCTTTATCCGACTGCACCAGAAGGAGGGTAACGTTGTCTCGGTAAATGATACTTGCTTGGAAGACGCAGATGAAGTTGCGGGCATCAGCTAGTTAACAATAATTAATATTGCAATATTCGAATTAGTTAAACACAAGCTATTTTTAAAAGACATGAATATCAATCTATCGAAGCGAAAAAATACCTTTGATAAGGTGTAATTATATACAGTAATAAATAAATTTTGACTTTGGACCTTCTGAGTAACATTGTTCGCAAAATATCATTAATGCTTGATATTCAAGGATACAAAACCGAATTTGAGTAATGAAAGGCAGTTATCTTCTTAATATATAAAACAAAGTCGGGTTAGTTCCACCTCTTACAACTCAAGAACGGCTGGACCGATTTTAATGGTCTCTTATTTGTTGAAATCGTCCCCGCCGACAATTAAAATATCGGAAAAAATTGACAAAATACCAAGGCGCATGCGGGGTCAGCCAGTATTTAATAAAACCACCTCACCACTTAATTATCGCAACTGCTCACAAAATGTCACGCGCATCGGCGCGGCGGAGACACGCGACCTTCGGAGGCGACCGGCCGGAAATCCGGACATTAATTACAGCGTCGTAAGTTTTTAATTACATTATCTTTGATATGCAAATTATTTTTCTTTCTTTACAGTATGATATTCATCATTCCTCAAACCAAGTGTAAACATATACAATATACAGTTTGTAAATGTCTATGTCCAACCGTCATGCGCGCATGACGCGTTTTTTTTTTGACGAATCGACAGTGTCGGATCCCTTTTGAATGAGTTCTTACTCGTACTTAACTACTCAATCTAGGGCAATATTGGCAATAAGTGGGCTTTTTTAAAGCGGAAAAATTCGTTTGTGTTAGTTTCACGTGTCAGCGAAACGTGTGAAAGAGATCTCGCACACAACATCCACACGTGCCACGCACATAAACACATTTTTCCGATTAAACAAAAAGCACTATATATTATTCCACCAAGCCAACTAGGCACTCGGGTGGAATGCGGCTTTCCCGTGTGCCCACAAACATGTGCGGGTGACGTCACATTTGAGAGGCGCCTAGTTGGCTTGGTAGAGTAGTACTCTTATATTAGCTTGGCATCCAACCGGTTTCAAAACCAGACACTATATCTACTTAGTAATCTTTTGAATGAGTACGAGTCTCACAGGAAAAAATGTTTGTGTTGATTTTTTAATTAGCAACAAATAACAATGTAATCTTTGGCGGTCTCGATCGGAAACTGGTCAAACTACGACGGCCTTGTTAGCACAGCGCTACCAGAATGTAAAAGAGCAAATAACCGGATATAAATTAAAATCGGTTAATCTGAAACTCCATCCGAAGACACAGAATAGAATTCCGATTGTAAAAAACTACTCACTTTCTGATTGATGTGCGTGAATTAACAGATTCGTGAGTTTCATAGATACGTCGTCTGCCTCTCACTTCAATGACTTGGTCCATCGATCGCCACCGATTCGCCATTTAAGGCAGTTTCTACTGCAACTGGGCCAATAAAAGATGGCGGTCCAACATCGGAATTCCCAGGCAGCAGCATCACTTTCCGTCAATAACGTTTTTATACGTTTTGTATTTCGTGTGACCGGCAAGTTTTCCTTTTTGGCATACCGACGCGGAGCACTGATTCTCATGGCCTTCTAAGCCGAGAACGGCCCGTCATCGTCAGGTAAATTCCGTTACCTATAAAATAAAACTAGCGAGGCATGAGAATTCAATTCAAGGAATTCATAGGGCCGGTAAGTATGATATGATGTTCGAGCAGATAATCGTGTAAATTATGCGCTAACTAAATATGTGTTTAAGGTGCTACAAAAAAAGAGGTTTTTTTCGAATCCATTTACTCCACCATGAAGTCATCTACAAATTTGATTTTTTGGTTAACGTTTATTGAGTATTTGATTAAGATTTTCACTAAAGGAAATCGCGATTGGATGAAATTTTCTCGATAGAATTTAATTACGAAAACACCTCTTAATTGTTTTTCCTGTAATTCTGAAATCCCAACTAATTTCATTGTGGAACTGCGTTCAAAATGTAGATATTATGTATTCGCAAAATCTCCTTAAAAACTTTTTAACGAATTAGCGTAGTTTATTTTTAAACAATTATTCTGTGGTTTAGCGCTACTTTTTTATTTTTTTTCCCGCTTTGGTCCCTCTCACACTGCCTGTCTTTCAGCCTGGAGTAACGGGGACCTTTGCACGGACGAGGTATCGCCTTAAAAAAGAAATCGCGCTCGAAGGACCAAAAACTGCGACCGAGTTGTAAATGACATTCGGCGGCGCTGTTTTGGAAAATGGTGCCGAAATCCATGCGTAACGTGTTCCGGCTGCCATTTAGATTGGCCTCGTGGGCCGGCCGGGTTGTTTACATCGCTGCCGGTGACTCACGACCAGTGTAACCTCGCCGACTTCACTATTCAGACCGATTCCCACCGGTTAAGGAGTTGTGCGCGGCGGCGGCGGCGGCGGCGGCGGCGGCGGCGGTAATATGCGTGATGCGTGGCGGTTGATGCAAACAAACACCTATGAGATGAAAATTAATCTTTATATTAAATAAATATATATTTTATGTTTCGCTGTGGCAAAATGTGTCAATGATTAAAATGTTGATTTCGTATATTTGTTTTTATTTAGCTCTTTTTAACTTAAATAACCATTTTGTTTTTAGTTCTTTTTTCATAACCTACTAGCTCTCTTTCCACATACAGTGTTGGCAACACTGGTAGGCAACCATTTATTAAATTAAGTAATGCTGCCCTGTGCTTGGTTTTTCTTCATTAGCCCCTAGGTTTTCATAAGTTGCCATAGTATATATTTTAAACACATCTTTGGGCAATTCATAGTGGTGACAGCACTCTTTGATTCGTCGTAATCCTGACCTGATAGTCAGACTCGTATTGGTTGTGACATTTCTCGTCTAGTCCTTGACAATATTTAGTTTTACTGTAAAATTCAATAAAAAAGACCTTTAGAGCCAAACATGTTTCGTTGGAGCTGACTCTTTATAAATAAAGCTTAATTTAACTCTGAAAAAGCTAAGTTGGCAACACAGTGGAACTGAATTCACCCAGCGGCTGTTCATTTGCTAATGGGTCATTGACAGAGAAGTTCTTCCCAGGATCGGCCGCAAGCACGGCCGCCGCCGGATAGGTCTTTACACTACTCATCGAAGGGCGCGGCGGCCGCGGCAGTTCTTGGACGCGGTCTCCGCACAACACTTCTAGTTAGCTTTCTCTCTCTTTCCACCGGATGGGCGATAGTCGCGGCCGTCCTGCGGCTAGCCGGGGGCGGTTCGTTGACTGTTTACATTACACCATACGTCAGCTTGCGGCCGGATTGGATAGAACTGATCGTCTAAACGTCCCATTACGTTTGTACTTGACGTACTTACTAGTTGTAGGTATGTATCTATACTAGTGTTCATGCGACATCGGTCGGTGTGAGGACGTAGAAAGGGCTGGGTTATTCCGTCTCCAAGGTCGGCAGCCCGCGAGCAACGACCCGGAAGCGGGGTTCGGCGGGGGAGGGGTAGGGGGTAGGTGGCGGTCTCGGGGCCCTTGCCTGCAGCATTCCTAAACGCTTTATTGCCCGTTCTACCGACCGACGTGACGTCTGCTACCCATTTCCGCGCCCAAAATCGCCGGCATATTGCGGTGTACAATTCGCAATAAATGGTAGGCGGAATAGCCGTTTAATGTTTTATGGACGGAGTAGCCTGCTAGGAGACGCCCGCCCGCACGGTTGTGACCGCGGAATGCGTTAGGAATGCGAGCTGATGCAGATCGCGGACCAAGTCTTGAAGTATTCGCACGCTGCCAACAACCGGTTCCACATATCGCGGGGAGAGGCCGGGACCAGCGATCAACAGATTTATGAACGCGCTACAAATATTTCAAATAGTTGCGAGTAAAAGTCAACAGATGACGTCAAGCACATCATCCAGGTCATTACCTCGATACGTCGTGACGTGAGCGTGACCGAAAGAGGCACAGTCAGGTTGCTCACAACTTTGACGTCAAAGAGTTCCATTGGTCTATCAGATAGCATTGAGCTTACTCAATAAGATTATTTTAAACTATAGCCTTCGCCAGATACCTAAGAATGGTAAGTTATCATGATGATGGTTAAAATATTACCGAGCAGTAATTTTCAAAAAAAAATAAAAGCAGCTAATTAAAGGGAGATGAATCTGTTTGCTTAACTCTCTTCTAATCTATGTCGCGGTAGGTCTAATCTATTTAGCTACAACCCGACTTAACATAATGCGATGTAGTTTATCTACGCATTAGGACTACCCTTCTTGAAGGGTTTATGTCCTAGTAGTCTAGCATTGGTAACCTTTCATCGCTATCGTCTTTAGCACAAGAGTCAGAACACTGCTAATGCCAGCAACGTCACATTTAGTCGGTGACGCATGCCGAAGTTTCCAGAGTTTTAACTATTTGCTGGCTTACAAGGCATCCAAGAACTTCTATGACGTCGAAGTCTTTCCGCATGTTCCTGTCATCTGCACGCTCCCATTTGTCATTCCTTGGTGACCCCAATAACAAACCACAATGAATACTGCGCGAGCAGCCGGCGGTACTCCCCAACTCCGGAAAGGAATTGAGAGAACTGCGGCAAAAAAAAATGCTTCTCTGGGCAAGTGGTCAACTCCACTCTATACCCTGCTTATTTGAGGCATCATGACAAGTTGTGGAAGAGGCGATGCCATCTACTCTACTACACTCATGATGGCTTGCTGATAGCTCTACATGCCGTGCTTACAGCCCTCATTAGAAAATAGAAACAAAATCTTCATTATTAATTATATTTCGTACGACAAAAGATTGTACAATCAGTTGTGCAAACAGTCTCGCGTCGCCGACGTCGGCGCGGCGTCGCGTACGTAGTTGTGTCGTCATCGTCCGTCGCGTATTGACGACAGGCCCGCCGGAGTCCGCCCGAGCGGGCCTCTCTATTCGCAAAACAACATTTGTTGCGGAAAATGAGGCGACCGCCGATTGAACCAAGCCAGCGCAGCTAGCACTAAACTCATGTAAATCAAGCTTTGGCATAGGCACGTTTCATTCACGTTTTGTAGGGGGTCGGTGGGTCGAAAAAAAATACAAATAATCTAGATTTTGCCCAGGCTTTACGCAGAGGTTTAAACCCAAAATCAGTATTTAGAATGGACACAAACATAAAATTAATTAAATTTCAAATGGCCAGCAAATCGGTAATAAATTCATACGCCGTATATCATAAATAAATTCTTATAAACTTGAATGCCAAGTGCAAGGTGGGCATGGCGGCGCAAGCCACCTCTGTAATTTTGACTAGCAAGTCGAGAAATGAAATGAGATCTGTTTTGTATGACGGGCGACACAAGCTGCTTATGAAGTATCACATGGCAGAGATTGGATAATCGGATGCATAATTGCCTAATATTGAGGTTTTGGATTTTATGGAATGCACTTTTGTATCGAAAAAATCCCGCGATTCCGGGACCTACATAATATGGAATGCAATTGTGTATCTATAGTAAAAATCCCGCGATTCCGGAATCACCACATTCGGTGTTATACTGACTATAGAGTCGGATGCCTATTATATCCCTATCTTATATTGTAAAGTAGATAGATACCAAACTGGCATAACAAACAACGTCAGGATAACTTAACAGACTACATTTAGAATAATTTATATACCAATTGGAAAATAAAAGTTATAATATGGTTGCACCCGATTAGTTTGCATTCCCGGATTTCCTGGCAGACCGGGATTTATTTTCAAAAAAAATATTTATTAAGCGGCTTGTATAATTTTATAGCCAAAAAATAACTATAATATGCATCCGAATGGCCGATGTTTTGACTTATGTATGACGCTGACTGGTGACGCAAGCTGCCCATGAAAACTTTCAATTCAGGAGTCGCACAGTTAAATAGGTCTAGTAGTTGACGACCTCTGTGGCGCAGCGATTGTGGCTCTGCCTACCAGGCGAGAGGTCCCGGGTTCGACCCCCGGCTGGGGGTAAAAAAAATCCCAGGTCTTGGATCTTTATAGGTATCCTAGTGTGGGGCCAGAAGCAATGTATGTGCCTGTATGAAAATGTTGATGTTTATGTTAGTAATGACAGGCCACGATTCGTTTCAAGCTGCACACACGCCCTTTTTCACATGGCCAGCAGGTCGTGTAAAGAGTGGCCAATAAGGTATGTTACAGGATAGAGGGGCGGGAAATTCTCATCTCGCCTATCAAGCCGGGTAGTGAGCAACTGGCAACAATTGTTTTGAGGAAAAACGAAAATTCTACATGGCTACCTAGGCGAATAGTGAGCACCTGCCAATCATCGATATAGGGGAGGCGCATGGGACCCCGGAAATTTCACATGGCTACAAAATGGCAAGCTGAGTAGGGAAGATCTCATAAGAACTGTTATATAGGGGCGTCGTAAGCTGCCCCAGAAATTCAAAACGGCTAGCAAGACCAGTAGTGAGCACTCCACAAGAACTGTTATAGGGGCATCGTAAGCTACCCCGGAACTTTTACACGGCTAGCAAGACCAGTAGTGAGCACTCCACAAGAACTGTTATAGGGGCGTCGTAAGCTGACCCGGAACTTTTACACGGCTAGCAAGACGATTAGTGAGCACTCCACAAGAACTGTTATGTTGACAACCCGAATGGCCGAGTCGGCAGTGAACCTGCCTACGAAGCCAAGGGTCCCGGGATCGAGTCCCGTTGGGGGCAAATATTTGTTTGATGAGAACGGTTGTTTGTGCCCTAGTCATGGTTGTTTATCTATCTAAGTACAACATTTATCTATATAAGTATGTGTATCGTGGTCTAGTACCCAAGATACAGGGAATCCTAGTTTGGGGCTAGATCAGTAGTGAGCACTCCACAAGAACTGTTATAGGGGCGTACGACGCCCCTAAGTTCCGGGGTAGCTTACGAAGCTACCCCGGAACTTTTACACGGCTAGCAAGACCAGTAGTGAGCACTCCACAAGAACTGTTATAGGGGCGTCGTAAGCTACCCCGGAACTTTTACACGGCTAGCAAGACCAGTAGTGAGCACTCCACAAGAACTGTTATAGGGGCGTCGTAAGCTACCCCGGAACTTTTACACGGCTAGCAAGACCAGTAGTGAGCACTCCACAAGAACTGTTATAGGGGCGTCGTAAGCTACCCCGGAACTTTTACACGGCTAGCAAGACCAGTAGTGAGCACTCCACAAGAACTGTTATAGGGGCGTCGTAAGCTGACCCGGAACTTTTACACGGCTAGCAAGACCAGTAGTGAGCACTCCACAAGAACTGTTATAGGGGCGTCGTAAGCTGACCCGGAACTTTTACACGGCTAGCAAGACCAGTAGTGAGCACTCCACAAGAACTGTTATAGGGGCGTCGTAAGCTGACCCGGAACTTTTACACGGCTAGCAAGACCAGTAGTGAGCACTCCACAAGAACTGTTATAGGGGCGTACGACGCCCCTATGTTCCGGGGTAGCTTACGAAGCTACCCCGGAACTTTTACACGGCTAGCAAGACCACTAGTGAGCACTCCACAAGAACTGTTATAGGGGCGTCGTAAGCTACCCCGGAACTTTTACACGGCTAGCAAGACCAGTAGTGAGCACTGTATAAGTTGTATAAGTATAACTAGCAAGTTGAGTAAAATGAGCCGTCAATATCATCCATTGAAAAAGGGTGGCGTAAGCCACCTTAGAAAATTAAGATACTCGTTGCAACAAGTCTAGCAGTGAGCACCTGATATCTAATGTAATGAGAAGCGGCTAGGATGAGGAGCTATACCAGGATTTTTAATTTGAGGCCAGAAATGTACACAAAGAACTGTCATTTTCCAGAACAAAAAGTATAATATGAATGTCAAAGTCAACGGTTTTGTTCTAGAAAATTACAGTTGTTTGTTTACATTTCTGGCCTCAAATTAAAAATCCTAGTATAGTCGAGAATCGTTGAACAAATACCAAGAGGTGGGATTTGCTTCTCAAACTCCCATGCTGCATGCATCTTAAGATGCAATTTTCCCGTTATATGTTTTGAATTTTATTACCACGGCAAAATTTCCGTGGTGTTTGTGAGGTTAAGAGTTAATATTTTTTCGACCGAGGCTTGGGGTTTGGCAACCTGGTACATAGAGGCCTAAGGAAGTCATTGCATGTCGTTGTCTCGCACCGATTCATATTAGACTGGCTGACCTTGCTAAATCGAATTTATCGTGAGAGTACCTCTTTAGATTAGATAGCTGAGTGTAAAATCACTGTTAACGACCTCAGAAGATATTCAGTACCAAACCAGAAAACTATTAGGACCGACATAGAAAATTAAACCCCCCTTTGGCCTCATCAAAAAGATAGACGTGGCGAGAGCGAAACGGGATAAAATTAGCCGGTACACTGACATTGAACGCCTAAACAAAGTAGAGCAGTTTCCACGCGCATGCGCACAGGTGGACTGTACTGTGTCAGTTTCAGCAATAGCAGAGGTAATTGCGCTCGTGTGAATGCGGACGGCCGGAGAGATGCCCATATCTTGGCCTGTTATAAATTCTTGCCTAGTCGCGCTAATTGGTCCGAGTTTGACTATGATGAACAACGGTCGACGACCGCTGCCTTCAAGCTATAGGAAATAACACGAAAGGTTGTTAGCCTGCTAGGCCCGAGGCCTCTTCTCACTCCAGCGCCACACACGACATCAGCAATGATGATTAATGGAAGATCAACCGACGTTTCGACATTGTTTACATTCACTCAATCAACGCGACGGAAGTAGACACTAGACACCCACATACAAAGTGAAAAGATTTTGTGCCTCTAGGTACCTTAGGAGTTGCGGAAAAAAGATTTAGTGGAGTTTCCTTTTTCTGTGCGATTCATCCATGGGATGGATCACCACTTGAAAGGGAAATTTCATTTTCAAACTCAAACCATAACCAGTTAGATACTCATTCATTAATTTAGTTGATCATATTTAAATTATTTTTTATTTTTCTCCATGTATAAGAGATTTAAGAGTTTTACTTGTAAAAGTGCATTCTTTCTGCCTACTTGCAATAAATGATTTGAGTTTTGAGTTTTGACCATTATCAATCGCACTTCACAGTTATTTAGACCAATTGTGATTAAGCTACCGAATATTATCGTCGAACTGACGGGAGATATCTCTAAGTCCCAGTGCGAAGAGAGGCCTCTCAATAAACTGATTTAATGAAATCCGTCTCAGGCGGGTAAAGAGCAGATTAAGTTAAAATAATCTTAATCATCTAGGTATCCCTGTCGTACCGGCCCTTGCATATATTTAGCCACCAACTTTGTGACCTGATTCCTGGCAATTGTTTATACATTGATAAAATAAGCCGGGCTATATTTATCCGCGAGCCGCTGACTATCATAAAGTTGTCAGTTGCAGAAGCGTTAACAAGCTGATTTTGTAAATGATGGATTCATAATTCTGAATCCCAGAATTGTACTACATGTAGTGTGTGCGCTGTGAAAGTATCAGATATTTCGAAGCGATAACAAATATTGCGATATTGCGCCGGCGACACCACACTTGTTACATACGTTTAATTACACTTTTAGTTCGTTAATCTGTTTAGAGAATTGAGATGCAAAAAATCTAACCTCTTTGAAAACCACCATGGTATTGTTTCTCTTTAACTTTATTTAGCTACATAGATACATATTGATAATATATTTTAAGACAATATAATTTGTGATACGTACCTTTGAATTTAAAAGAGGATTTGTTATGACTGGCTATCTTCAATAAGTATAGTTTTTATTATATTAAAATTCATAGATTGCATGTTTTGGTTTACCACTGACTTCCCATTAAGAATATTGATATCTAGCCTAGCTACATTGATAACATTTTTTGTGATACGTATATGCAATTCTTATTGAGATTATAGTTTTTTTTTAATACTACATACCCGCTTATGCCATAACGTTTACTAATTAATTTTGTCACATACAACATGTTTAATTTTTTATTCAAACCTAGGTATCGTCATTTCACATCACTATGCTCATTCTGCCACATTTATTGGCATACCACGTGTAGCAATGATTGCCCCGGTCATTCATTGTCGAGGAGATAGCATGTGCTCAATGTAGCCAATTAAAATGACTGGACGATTTTTGCTAAAATGAGAAAAATATGGTTTATCATTACATTTCTTGATTTAAAACAATTTTTGACTGGTTTTTCAGACCCCAAGGAATAGTCATAGATAATTCATTAGTTAGTTGCAAGCCCATGCTCAGAGCAACATATCTTCAAAGTGAGAAGTGCTTAGCTTAGAGGGCCAATTATTGCTACGTTTTCCCCTATATTAACTCGCTTATAAGATTATATTTATACCTGCGTATTTATTGACAAAAATTTATATCAACATTTTTTTAAATGAGATCTAAAAATCCACCTGTGGGCGCTGCTCCGCCCTTCTTCTCTCACAGAGGTACAATGTAAAGAACGAAAAAAATTATCGGTCAAGTGCTGAGGTCGGACTCGCCTATGAAGGGTTCCGTACCATCGTGCAAGAAAGCTGAACCACAAAAAGTAATAAAACAAAAATACACAGTCAGGTCATAAGTTCTGTCACACAATAAAAACTTTTGAATTTAGAACGCTGGCCACAAAAAAGTTTATTGGATTCGAATTTCGAATTTTTCATGACAATAAAAATGTGTACTTTTTAGAATTTTCCTCATTTTTAAATATGGAGTGGACACTTAAAGAAGACCGTGTCTGTCGCAGTTATTGCGTTGCATCGTTGCGGTTACGCGCCAATTCAGATTTTCGACTTACTGAAAAATTTGAATATAACCAAAAGATTCGTTTATCGTACCATAAAACGATACAATGAAGACTCTAGTGTAGATGACAGGTCAAGAAGTGGTCGCCCTCGCTCTGTTAGGACTCCAGCAGTGATAAAAGCTGTGAAGGCGCGAATTCAAAGAAATCCCATACGTAAGCAGAAACTGTTGGCACTTCAGATGGGGTTAAGCAGGACCACGGTGAAAATGGTGTTAAATGAAGACTTAGGGCTTGGGGCATATCGAAGAAAAACAGGACATCGTTTGGACGCTCGTTTAATGGACCTGAGACTGAAGAGATGCCGCGCTTTGTTGAAGCGGTACGCGGGAAAAAAGCATCGGGAAATTCTTTTTTCGGATGAAAAAATTTTCACCGTGGAAGAGAGCTACAACAAACAAAATGATAAGGTGTACGCACACAGCAGTGAAGAAGCGAGCAACCGTATTCCGCGTGTCTAACGAGGTCATTTTCCATCCTCGCTCATTGTTTGGTTGGGAGTCTCTTATTGGGGCTTAACTGAGGTACATTTTTGTGAGAAAGGCGTAAAAACGAATGCAGTTGTGTATCAAAATACAGTCCTCAAGAACCTTGTGGAACCTGTTTCTCATACCATGTTTAATAACAGGCACTGGGTATTCCAACAAGATTCTGCGCCAGCTCATAGAGCGAAAAGCACACAAGACTGGCTGGCGGCGGCGCGTGAAATCGACTTCATCCGGCACGAAGACTGGCCCTCCTCCAGTCCAGATTTGAGTCCGTTAGATTACAAGATATGGCAACACTTGGAGGAAAAGGCCTGCTCAAAGCCTCATCCTGATTTGGAGTCACTCAAGGCATCCTTGATTAAGGCAGCCGCCGATATTGACATGGACCTCGTTCGTGCTGCGATAGACGACTGGCCGCGCAGAATAAAGGCCTGTATTCAAAATCGCGGGGGTCATTTTGAATAAACTTTATTACCATAAGAATCTATGTTTTATTAAGTTCATTTTGCTATATAAATGTTTACATAAATAATAAACATGTCTAAATTATTTCATATTGCACATGTGACAGAACTTATGACCTGACTATGTATAATAAAACCAGAAGCAGTAGACCTCGCTAACAGGGGGGACTGTGAACACATTTTTTAGGTTAGTATTTTAGATTCAATCAAAATCAATACAATCTATTGACTTTTCACGAAAATAGTGATAGTCTATTTCACTCACTTTCATGGTCTGTATAGATCCTCTTTACTAATCCGTCTCCTACTTCGAGGAGTCCAAACTTGGTATGTTTTGAAAAGATTTCTTGGATTTTTAGAAAACAGGCGACCGAAAGGTAATGATGTAGTATATTTTTAGAACCGGCTCATAAAGCCCTTTAATTTGATACCCAAACGGTTGGTTTCAGAAAGAAAAAAAAATTCAAAAAATTTATGACGTCATAAACACCCCCCCCCCCCACCCAAGGGAAAAATCGAGACAAACTCTCGACAAAAAAAAGTTTTATTTCAAGAAACACGTGTGCCAAGTTTTGTGAGGATCGCTTGAAAACTGTGGGCCCTAGACCGGAACTGACAGACACCAGACATAGAGACAGACGAAAGCAAAATCGGCCCCCTATTTTGTCGAAATGGAGCCCTTCGCTCGCTCGGTCAATTATGTCCGAACGTGGATTCGAACCCAGCACCCTAAGATTGCGAAACCGATATCAAACCATTTGCGCCACCACAACCGTGTAATAAGCCGCGACATCTACTATCATATTTGAATCATGATTTGGTTTGTTACATATCGCTAGAGTGGTTCAAACATGTCTACTATACCTGTGGCGCCCTTTAATTTAATAAATTTCGTGTAGTCCATTATGTGTTGCTGCATCGGCAACAGAAATACACATTCTGTGAAAATGTCAACTCTCTAGCTATTGTTTGACGAGAACGGATGTTTGTACCCTAGTCATGGTTGTTGTTTATCTATCTAAGTATAATATTTATCTATATAAGTATGTGTGACGTTGTCTAGTACCCAAGATACAGGGAATCCTAGTTTGGGGCTAGATCAATGTGTGTAAATGGTGTCCAAGGTATTATTATTATTATTATTATTACGGTTCATGAGATACAGCCCGCTGATAGTAATACGGTCCCGTTTGGCACCCTTCGGGTATGGAAACCTAATAAATTATTTGTTTTAAGTAAGATTAATTTATTAATTACATATTATTATTATTGATTCAATATCTACAGAAATAAAGAACTTGGATTGATTGATTGTTGAAAAGCTAATCATATTTCTCCATGCCTTGCCATATCATAACTTTTATACGGTTACAGCAGCGAGCGGTCTCGTGTTTTGTACTAGCGTTTCTAATCTGGGAATTAATTGAAGATTAGAAATATTTTGTTGTTTCCTCTTTTTTGCATTCCTCGGAAGTTTATTGGCGTGCCGACGCCGGCGGTTGAGGTTTAATGAATGCGCAAGACAAGAGAATTGCGGAACGTTGCATGTGCTAAGGCTATTTATAATACACGGGCTCGGAATAATCCATAAGTGTAATCCAGGTATTCCGCACCAGCGAGCAATGAGCAGACGGCGCCAACGACACATCATGTACAAGTAACGAAGGCTTGTCTGCCTGCTTATACTACATACAGTATGTACCGAACAGTGGGGGCATCCATTCATGACGTAGGCGCTTTGGATGTCTAATCCCCCCCGCCTTCCCCCCTGATGAAATGTCGTGAAATTTGGCAACCCCGCCCCCCGTAAATCTTACGTGAGATTTTTCATTATTTTTGACTAGTATTTAGGATTTATACGCGATCATAGGCTAGAATCACAGTGATAAAATTTTACAAAAAATACAAATAGGATTTTGATGTATTTTAGTCATTACCATTATTTACTTTCATTCAGCCCAATTTTTCTCGCAACTTTACACTGGTTTTGGAGGGGCGAAACTTACGTGAGATTTATCTAGACACCAGCCCCCAACGTGAGATTTGGCTTGACGCATGATTTGACAACCACTCCCGACAAAAAATTAAGCCTCCGCCACACCAAACGCGAGGCGTGCGCGGGCGCGCGCGGCGGCGGCATCGGCAGCAAGGAATTTTGTATAAGGGTCCCTACATGTTTTGCATATTAAACAAACAAACACACATTTATATACAGGTACATAAATTTCTTCTGGCCCCACACCGTGTTGTGGGTACCAGAAACATCGACGTCACACACAATTCGAACCCGGGACCTCTCGCTGCTTCTTTCCCATACGTGGTGGCAAAGGCACTATGGCGCCCACTTTTAGCCAGTTAAACAAATTTTTGGCAACCACAAATTGTTATTAAAGCCACTCCAAAAACTTATACCTCCAAGATAGGGCCCCTTGGATTTTATCTACGGGTTTTAACATTGAATCTAAGCAAACATTTATTCCACGTGTTCTTTTTTGTGTAACAATTACAATACCTCAGACATTCACGTGTATCAAAGAATTAATCCGTATAAGTAGCTGGGTCACAAATAAATAGTTGCGATGGAAACAACCAGATCAATGAAAACACGGTGTGTTGACCAGGTGGAACGTTTAACACGAAGCATTACGCGTTTTAGTTATATGGTGCTTACCTTTGAAATCAGCGTTTTTTGTGGAGAAAATGAAGGAAACTCAATTTTCAGTACAAACATTTTTGCATTTTTTTACGAATGACAAATCCTAATTTTATAGAACTATCTGTGTATGAATTAGACCACATTTAGCTCATAGCAATTTTGATTAAATTTTTGAAGTGTCTGCTGCAAAAAAAAAATTACGAATCTTATCATGAAAATGGATGACATAACGAACTGATTTAATATTAAATATGTAAAACTTTGAAATTAACTTTTAGACCATAAAGTAATAATGGAAATAGCTATTGAATTACACGAATTATAACTCCTGAATCTGTAAGAAATTGGCCAATTTCATAGGTAAGCATACTATAATTTTCAATGACTTCCTTTACGCTAGTAACTTATTAGATTCTAGAAGTTGATTAAATAATTCCGGCCGTTTTCGATACCTCAAAAAGTAATAATTAACGGTATTTATGTATTTAAGTTTTAACCTCAAAACAAACGTCAAATCCCATACATTTTTATTTTTTAAACAAGCGTTGAACAGTAGTTAATTTTTTTTTGTGGTAAGGAGCTTTGTGTTTCGTGTCTGTCGGGGTTTGCTGGCTGTACCAACGTGTAAAATTATATACATATTTGCATAATATATATGTATGAAATAAAAGTAGGTAGGTAAATAAAATAATCGGTCAAGTGCGGGTCGGGCACACACGATGGGTTTCTTTATCATCGTAAAAGAAGGCTTAAGGACTAAACATTATAATAAAACAAAAAAATAAATAACCGAACTTGGTTTCGATACCAGTCGCTGCAGTTTGCGGATCCGCCGTCAAGCCAACGAGCTCCGACCACGATGATGGCACCGCGAATGCTGGTGATGATTCGATAATCAGCAGGGGCAGAAATGATGATTCGATAATCAGCAGGGGCAGAAATCAAAACACGTAAAACAGAGTATCGGGACCCTCTTTAATTTATTAAATCTAGTTTAATTTATTATATGTTAATGTATCGGCAACATAAATACACATTCTGTGTAATTTTCAAGTCTCTGCTTCAATCAATACTGCTCGCTGACGGACGGAAGGACGGACAGACGGACAGACGGACAGCGAAGGCTTAGTAATAGGGTCCCGTTTAGCACCCTTCGTGTAAGGAACCGGAAACGAGATGATAAAGAATGTTAATAAAAACGCAACCCATGTTTATACACACGTACCAATCATTTAGTATTTACGTTAAGCGAGAATTGTAACTGTAATTGGTCTTATCTTTGGTTTGTTCTAGTTACGGGCATGTAAATTTTATTTAAATTATTTTAAATTAATAAAAAAATATCATTTGATAGTTCTCAAAACGGAAGTCGTACGAACATGATTCTTACTGCTGCTATTTCCTGTGTTTAGATGAGTACATCATTTACGAGTACTAATATACACCAAATACGATCCATGCACGCAGCACTGTCGGCCCATGAATGAGAAATAAACATCGGAAATGGATATTTATGACAAAAGAAATAAGCGTCGGAAAGTGGAATAAGATAAGATGAATTCGATTCATTAAATCTGCAGTAAGGCTTGCTCTGCTAACCTAGTTAAAACTTTGAGATGTACCTAACATGTTGTTATTGAAATCGTTTTCAACATACTTCAAAAAGGAGGAGGTGCTCAATTTGTCTGTTTGTTACCCGATTACGCCGTCAATTATGAACCGATTTTGACGATTCTTATTTTGACTGGTAGGTCATACTTCAGAGGTGGTCCCATAGTAATTTTATCAAAATTGATTCAGGACTTTTTGAAAAAATCAACAATTAAAAAAAATACACAGATGACGTTTTGGTTTGTAGTTCCGTGCAGCAAAAGTTTTTATGAGGACTTTTCATGTACACAGACTTCATTCGCTTCCCGACCAGGGGGGAAGAAATAGGGCTTGAGCTTAAAGTGGGTTTTTTAAGTTTTTAACTTGGTGAATTATCGGATATCTACTGCCTTGATGAACGGCTGCCTTCTATTTCTGGCTTCTTGAGCAAAATGAAAAGGTTTTTTTTTGCTATGCTTGTTGCTGCGGGGATGGGCTAGCCCCCTATCATGCAAAATGGAGTATTGAACAACTGGCTTAAACTGGCAATAGTGCCTCTGCCACCCCGTATGTGATAAAGCGTAACGCTATGTTTTTTTGCATTCTCTAGGTAAATTATCTGCCAAAGTCATAACAACAATAATAAACATACTATATTCTATTTATTACATATGTTTATTTCACTATAAGTAAGTGTAATAGTAGGACCGCGCCGCCGCGACACAATATGCAAATGGGAGGATAATTGAGAATACAAAATACATGACTTTCATGTTGTGAACAAACACAGATACTATAAGTCCCCCTAGGCAATAGTTAATATAGCAGTAGTCTAACAAGTCCGGTTCACGCCAGTACTAGCTCAAAAAGTCACTTTTCTAAATACTGTGACGATCAACCTTATTTCGTTCCATTTATTTCTTTTTCTTCATTGTGTTTATGACTTTGAGTCTGACTTGCTTTGAGTTGACTGATTACAAATTTGCTAACAGACCAAAATTTTAATAATTTTATTACTATCTAATACTCTTACTACTACTGGCGTTTTCTGAAACTTAAGTAATTCAGTGTTTCCTGGTTCCCATCTAGGAATCTACCGGGTTCCCATACCGGATTCTTCTTTATAATTACCAATTACATTCCGGGTCAAAACACAACCGGGTATAAACCCACCCGGGCTAAACCCGGGTATAAACCCCAACGAGGCCTGCATAGTAAATCGCGTCGCGCCCCACCTACCTGACCAGACCTACTTACCAATCTTGAGTTATTTTTATCTTTAAATTTTAAGTTTAGGCTTTTTTAAACCACTTATTTATAATCACCTTTGATCTAAATACCAATAAATTGTCTTCCTTAATTTTATTTCTTTTACTTCTTTTAGCTGACCTTTTAGGCTGACCCTCAAGTCACACTGCGGCTGATACCGTTGGATTCGTAAAATAATGTAATAATTTATATTTTTAGCATTATTGCACATTAGAGTGGCGTGTCTTATGTCTATGAACGCCTATTAGACAATATTATAACCACCCCCCCACCCCACACCACTTCGGCACTCCAGTTTCAGGAGATCAAGACGAATCCATCGTTATCAGTCGTAGGTATTCACAAAACTGATAATCTAGCTAGAAGAGCACTTTTGGTCGAAAATTAACCTCTTAACTTTGTTTCTCTCTACTCAATTAAATGTTCTTATAAAATGCAACGATGAAATTGTAGATTGTACTGAAAATTATCTGTACAATTACGCCGCATTACAAAATAAAGACCGTTTATTATTAAACAATCAGACAGTTAATTAGTAACAGCCTAGGTTATGTTTACAAGTTACTATCAACATTGAATGCGCTTGCGCATCAATAGGCAGGGTAAACAGGGCAAAGGTTGACGAAGGTTGTGAACGTCAGATTTCAGTGCGTTTAATCATGTTGCTTTTTACGCAGAAAGTTCACCTAGCGTTCGGTGTAGGACTTACTCGCGTTATAATGACGGAGATATTAAGATTCGGTAATTATAAAAATTTATTAAACTTTATAAACTTGACGGTTAATAGGGATGAGTAACACCTTGCGGCTTGATAGCTTAATGAATACTGACTGCTCTAAGAGCATGTAGAATTTCGGTTAAAACTAAAGCGCCGCGTAAGGCAAATGTAAGTACAGTTGGTGACACGCTGCGTCTAGCTCAGACGCCATTTCATCCGATCATCATGTCCAATGTCCATAGTAGAGGCAAAGTGTAAAGAAGTAACAGTGGGCCGACGCTTTTGATGTTTGCGTAAATGCCGATACCGCACAAGGCCATAGTACTTACCTAGGGTTGTCACAGACATTACTTTAACTGCCCAAAAAAGGAGGGTAATGTTTTTAGGTTTCATGCATGTCAGCATGTTTGTATGTATGCATGTACTTTTCTTTGTTCCGCCATAACATCTTCCTCTTCCTCGCCATCTTGCCATACCTATTCCATGGTTTTCATACTATTATTAATTGCTTATGATTTCGATTCAAACACCCTCACAATTTTGTTTAGAAAATTTATTTCCGCAATATTGGATTTCAAAATGGATGTCATTTTCGTAATCAGCACTCCGAGGAACCTCGAAGATGACACCCATATCATTATATTTAAAAAAATATCTCCGCCATCTTGGATTTCCAAATTAATGTCATTTTCGTAATCGGCTCCCCGAGGAACCTCGAAGATGACACCAATATCGATTTTCAAGAAAAATGAACGTCCGCCATCTTGGATTCCAACATGGATATCTTTTTCGTAATCAGCAACCCCAAAAACCTAGATAATGACAATTATATCATATATTTTTTTAATAATGATATGGTTGTCATTATCTAGGTATCATAGTTTTTTTTAAATCATGTTCGCCATTTTGAATAACTAAAAAAAGATATATTTACCTTTCTACTGAGCGTGGAAATTGATGAAATCGCAGTTCTTTATTAATGCGAGATGACGACTTGCATTCTCGCACAGCACATGTCGTATGCACCATTTTAATTGTGAACAAATCAAAACATTAAAACAAGACACGCGTTAGCCCTGAAAGTTATGGCCCGAACTACTAACAATGGCGACGTATGCAGCTCGGGCTCGCCCTTCCCGCCCCTCGCCCCTCACACCCCGCACGATTGCCCTGTCTAGACGGCTTCGTCGAATGACTGTATTGGTTTATAGACTGTGGTAGAGGTGCATTACCTATTTACCCGTAGTACTAAACTTATCTGTTGTCTAAACTTATCTACGGTAATCTCTGTCCAGGCAAGCATATCGTGGCCACTCATGAATGAATAAGATGCAGGCTATTTAGACGTACGGCAACAATAACATGCATACGGCACGGCGCGGCGCGGCGCGGCGCGGCACGGCGGCGCGGCGCGGCGGGTGCAGGCGTACCGGTTGTAATGGCGCTTCAGATAATGGAGTCGTCCGTCCCGTCGCTAGTAACATGAGATGAGTACGCGCTTGTAGCGGAGCTAGTTGCATTCTTGCGCATTTGAGAATACTTTTTGTCTTTATTTACATGGGATGTGGATTGTGGATGTGCTCGCTGATACACGCGAGTAATAGCGGATAGATTACTATCTAATCGATTTGTGTAAGTTTATTTTACTAAATGTGTACGCATACTTTGTTTTCCTATACTCATGTCGATGTTAGATGTTTAATTAATACATTTAATGGGTGTGAAACGGGTCTGAAGCTTGAGTTGAAGTGTCCCAAAAATGTGGCGTTCAAGCCTGCCTGAAACCCGAATCCTCCAAGGAAGTTTTAGATATTGAAGATCAGGGTGGGATGATGCTTAAGCGAGTTTTAACGTCATACCTTAGGAGTTATGTTTGAATCATACACGAACTTGACTTATTACATGAGTTAATCTTATGTATGACGCTAGGCAAAATTCCTGCTTACCCAACAAAGGTACTTTTGTTTATTGTGACTAACTAGCGTGTATGTTATGTACTTGTGTTCGTAGGTACTTACTCGTATCCTCTGGCGTAACATCGTTTCGGGTTTCTCTGTGTATCGTGTGTGCGGTAGGTCGTGGTCTGATCGATGAACAACTGTTCGATATTTGAACAATGCGATGTTTGTTCCAACTCGAACGTTTCTCGGCACATTATTATTAGTGTGGGACAGTCGCTCGGATGCGGTGCAGACTGGATTTTAAATACCTACCTGTCTCGTCTGCCGTCTCGAATGGAGACACGATTGAGTTGCAGTTACACCGCTTTGTTAAATAATCCGTTTTTGCTCGGCGCTGGTTACCCTGGCTCCTCGTGTCAATTAGTGGTTACAATTACAGACGACGCATTAGGCCATAACAGCCTTTTGTAAATATAAAGTTACGCAAAATTGACGTAATTTGGTTATTTTTGTTCGTTTTTTTTACAATTTCGCACCAAATTTCATTTATGTGTATGTTATATATGTATAATCATGTATATATGTATGTTGCTGTGATAGTCCTCTATACAACTGTGAAGAGCCTTTTTACCAGACTGCAGGTGTACCGGTTGTAATGGACCGACTGCAGCGAAGAGGAAAAGAGGAGGGTTATGTGTTTGACCTGTATACAGTGGTGGTCACATAATTAAAGACCACCATAATTATTGACCACCAAAAACTTAATTATGTGTAATGTATGTAGTAACATTAGCTATAATAGGTATTTAATCTAGAGTTATTGTTATAAAACCATACACAATGTTGAATTCTTAAAATGTGGGACATTTTTTTTTTGTTTTTGTTAGTTGTTTATATGTTTTTGCTCATTGTGGTAACACAAACTTTTTTAACGTACTTGTAGCGGGCCAGCTAATAAAAGGCAATAAAAGCTGTGCTCTAAATAAAAAATATAAAAACATCCTGTTTTTCTTAGTTTTGCCGCGTATTTTCATGAAACGTCGATATATTGCTTTATTTTATTGTACCTACATAATTTTATTTGGAAAATTAATTACAACTTAGGGTACTTCTTTATTGAATAACACATATTAGCTGTAATCTAACTGGAATAAATTGGCTATTGGAAGAAAAGGGTAATGAATTCTAATAAGAATATTATTCTAATAAGAATTGACCTTAATTCTAACAAGAATAGGAGAAATCATCAAAATCAAATCATCAGCGCCCAAAAGTCCCGTTGTGTGAGGAATCCTGGAGCAGGATCCACCGATACGGAGAAAGTAACAAAATGGCCGCCAATGGCAACCGCTTAAGAAAGGTTGGTCATACAGAAAGTAGCAAACCACTTGAACTGTTCTAAGGACATGGTTATGAATACTAAAAAATATTTCAAGGAGTTCAACACGACCGAAAACGTACTTAGACTAGATGCTATTGTTGGCGTAAGGTATAACGAAAAAAAAGATCCGTTCAAGGGATCGGAATTGATAAGATCGGAGATGTTTGGTGCAGGAGGGTCGAAGGGAGTGTCTGCAAGAACAATTACATGAAGACTATGTGAGGCAAACTTGTACGGGAGAGTGTCTCGAAAGGTACAACTTTTGAAAAAGCAAAATGTTAAGGCAACATTAGCGTTTGCTAAAAAATATGAACACTGGACTGAACGAGAGTGGAAATATGTCCTTTTTTCAGATGAACCAAAAATAAATATGATTAATTCTGACGGAAAATAGTATATTAGACGCCACCCGAGCAAAGAAATGGATCCAAAGTGTGCGAAGAAAGTAGTCAAACATGGGGGCGGAAATATCAAAGTGTGTGGCTGTTTTTCTGGACTTGGTCTTGGACGTCAGGAAAAAAGAAGGCAACATGGATAAATTACAGTACAAGAATATAATGAAACAAGCCATGCTGCCCTATGCCGAAGAGATTTTACCGGTCAATTTGGACTTTCCAACAGGATAATGAACCGAAACACATTGCAAAAGTAGTAAAAACTTCTTAAGAAACCAGTCTGTGACAGTTTTGTATAGGCCCCCATACTGTCCGGATTTAAATCCAATAGAAAAGTTGTGGTACCAGATAAAGAAGACAGTGGCGACAAAGCGGACATCAAACGTCGATCAACTTTACACAGCTTTTAAAGAAGCATGGGAGCAAATTCCTGTAGAAGCTATAAGGTTAGGCAAAAGCCGCCCCGGAAATTTCGCAAGGCTAGCAAGTTGAGCAATGACGTCCTCTGTGGCACAGCGGTTGTGGCACTGTCTACCATGCGAGAGGTCCCGGGCTCGATCCTCGGCCCCAGGTAAAGAAAAAAAAAACAGGTCTTGGATGTTTATATGTGTGTGACGTCGCTGTTTCTGGCACGTGTTTATGTTTTAATGAAATTAGTAACGGAAAACAATTGTTACGCGGGGCGGCGCAAGCGCATATACATGGCTAGCAAGTCCAGCATCGAGCAACCTGCTAGGAAGGGCGGCCGTAATCGCCCCGTAATTTGACACGACTCGCAACCTCGCAAGTCCAGATAACCAATGAAACTTATTATTAGCGGCGGCGCAAGCCACCCTGGAATATTCGGAGAAAAATTATCACTAGTCAATGATCAAGCTAGAAGCATCCCATCTCAGGGAGGGGTCATGGCTCCCATGAACCCACCTCTGGATCCACCCTTGATAACCGTCTTATTACCCCCGCAAAATACCAGTTTCACCCCTGCAGAGGTAATAACCTCCAGGTTAGGAACCATACAGGAAGAAAGTTCACGTGATGCAGTTTTTAGCCTTAGTCTGCCGCTTATAGCGCTAGAACCAATCAAGGTACTATAGGTATTAAAGGAGTACTAAAGTCTAACTAAACCATAATCCGTGAGACAATCTTGACATGTCAGTGACAGAAAGAGGGTTACCATGGTTTGACAAAATTAAATGATATCGATAATCAGTATCGTCTAGATCTAGACTATTATGGTATGCTTAGTCGGACTCGTCTTAACTATGGTTTGATTTTAGTACCAATTCGGGAATATTATTGTTGTAATTGTCATTTTCACGTAGATAAACGCTATCCTCAGTATAGATCACTCAAGTACTCGTTCCACAAAACCAATTCGTTTCGCCAGCCGGTTTCGCTTGGAACGTGATTGAGATCTATACTCGGGTTTATAATGAGGATGTTTTCAAATTGATATTTCTAAAACACCATAAATATATCAAAATCATATTATGAGATATTTATGCCGCGTACCAAAAGATAATACTTCGTTCGAAATAAGCTCAAAATAAATGTTTCGGAACGCGGCATAGGTCGTAGGATATGAATAGTTACTTAAATGTATATTTTTGTTTAAGTGGCGTCTTAGAGAATGAAGAACGTGAACTACCGACCTACGTGAGTACATACAGGTCGCGCCAACATTGTTTTGTGTCTGAGTGTCTCGAGGAGGGGGTAACCCCTCTCTCTTTCTCTCTCACACACCCTATAGATGTGCATTCACGGTGAGTTGGACTGGTCAAATTGGACTGACGTCATTTAGAACGAATGAAGTCCAAGTCACTGGTATCAAACTGGCTTTCGTTTCTCGATCGACGGGGTCACGCACAAACGTACCAACTACATATCAGGTAACGGCTCCAGGTTGTACATGAAGTTGTGACCTAACACAACCTAACTTTGGTATTCGGACAGAAAGTGACCTATAGCAACTGATTTTATTTAAGTGATGCACATTTTAATTTGGGGATGCTTAGGTAACTTTATTTGATTATTGTCACCAACAAAAGGAATGGATAAATACTACTGGTAACAAAACAGTATATTTAATATCAATACGGACGTGCCACTGCCTTTACTGTGGCAACACTTGTGCAAAATGAATTGTCAAAGTGTCACGGATTATGGTTTAAACTTTACAACATAATTTCATATTTTACATGTATATTTTAGCTGTTCAGCAGTAAGTGCTGTAAAATGACACACATGAGGACACGCCATCGCAAACAAAGGTCCGGAATCTGGATAGATCAACATCCATATTGCCGCCTTTCGTGGTTTAAATAAATTTCGATTATGATTTGTGGCTTGGATTGGCTTGTGGATTTGTCAGCGCTCCTTTTATTCAATAACTTTGCTGTAATTTGTCTACTTGCCCTTCTGGGCCTTTTCAAGTTTTAAGAAAACACGACAAACCACACAATTGTTTATGAAGTAAACAACTTCCTTCGCCCTTATAATAACAAGTCAATTCGATAAAAATATTTTTATGTCGCCCGATAAGTTTCTCCGAAGCCGCGGCGCCATCGGAATTATCTGTTTTTGTCCCATTTCTTATCAACTCGCATTGCGCGACTGACAAATGTATACGTATGTGTAGTAATTGGATATGAATGGATGGAAACGTACATTACGAGGTACTGAGTACCAGATGGTTATGTTATTGGCATTGTACCATTAAATAGCCAAATATACGTCGCGCCACACGTTATGAGCGATGGCCTTAATGCGAAGTAGTCACTTTTCAATACGTGTACATATCCGCAGTAATTCCCGCCAACGTCGCCCAGCGCTCTTAATTCGTGGCGCGAGGTATACTTGACAGTCTGACTTCTGCTATTTTCTAATTGCCCAGCCACTTAGCAGCCGATCGTTTCGTTTTCATATTCTACGCCACAAAGTCCACTCGGCACCCGCGAGAAATGCGTTCCCCCTCCCTCTCTCGCTCGCTCTCGCCCTCGACGCGTCAGTAGGACAATGACGGACGCTATGATGTCATCACAGCGAGGTGCCAAGTTAACTTAGGCGTGTAAAGCATTTAACACATCGCTAGTTGTGGCGTCTCCAAATACAATAATACATAAGGAAAAAATACAGTTGGCGCATAATGTCCGGCGTAATGAGAACAAATCCTAAAGGGTCTGATACACGGCTTCCAGCAAAGGTTACCTTGAAGAAGCGAGTAAGGCTACGCGGCTTCCAGCAAGCTTCCAGCCAACACAACAGTGTTTGAACGATCCTTGCGCAGAAGGGACGTATCTACGCTCGCGTACCGTACATTCACTGTCGTTGTAGTGGCGTGATCATGGCATGTATAATAAAAATGGTATTAAATATCCCACGATGGCATGGGCGCATGGCATATATAAAATATCCCATGTTTTATTTTTGAGTTACAAAGCCAATAATAATATAATATAAATGGCTATCCTGTACAGCGATTTTAGTTTTTTTTTACTTAGCTCGACCACTACAGAGGCAGGTCCCTGTTCAACTCGAGAAGTTCCGTAATATACTCTAACACTTTCCGAGTGAGTTTAGAATTGGAAAAAGAATGACTTAAAGAAATATACACCATACAATACCTCTCGCCCATGTATATATCTCTCTCGTTCCCATGCGGCGCTACAGCCTCCAGGCGGCACTCAGGCGCCGAGAAACTTAGCATCAGGTATACTTTAGTGTAGTACATAGTGACTATCCGAGAGCATTTAAAAATACTTTAAAGGGCATAACTAGTAATAACAAGTCAGACACCATTTCTCTCTCAAGTGTAAAGGGCTATCTATGTTCACTGTGCTCTCGAGCCAGTTTTCTCTTTTGTGCTCAGAGCGTCGCGTGCCTCTGCGTTCGCTCCGCCGCCGCCCGTTTGCGATGCGAATTAAGCGAAGCGATTACACTGCTTCCAGCCAACGCTGCTGTCAGCTTGCTGGCAGCGTATGCCTCCACCAAGGGCGTATTAACCTTTCAAAACCCGAGGGTAGATGTGACGGGTCGCGATTTTGAAACTTATGCCATTGTGATAAAACTTAAAACCTATAAGGGAAAAGTGGCGTTATCTAACGCTGGTGGTATTCAAGAGGTTAAGGTCATACTAATTTCGGCTGGAAGCAATTTACTACACTACTGTAATCCTTTGCTGGTAGCAGTTGCTGCCAGCCGTGTATTAGGCCCTTATCCGAGTCTAGGCAGCGGTCTCTAAAATGCTTTACGATTAATCAAGGCCTGATGCAGATTTCAGCTAGGTAATCACATAACATTGATTAACTACTGTCCAACTCAAGTTTCATGGCCATTTTTAGTGAGGTAGTCGTTGTCGATAGTTACCAAAAGGTAGACGACAAAATGAAGGTAGAACATCAACACCTTTTATATAAACTAATATTTTATTTATCACAATCAAAATCAAATGATAAGGAATCTTCGTTCCTCGCTGATTTTATCATAGAATTGGCAGTCATTTCTCTTCTTCTATTCTTCAATGTCATCATAATTGTCCATTACTTTTCTTGCTAGTTCTCGTGCTTGAGAAAGATGTTACCTTTTCATATAAACGAAGAGGCACCCGATGACATTTTACATACACAAGTAGAAGTGCAAGCTTCAACGTTAGCAAGATCGAAATCGATAAAAAGGGTCGATGCGGAGGTCGCAGCACTAAGGCGCAGTACCTTTGCGGGTGTGTGGGACGTCACCCCTCCGCGATTTCCTCTTTCCACCTTTCCATCAATCCTGACTTGGACTACCGTAGAGATGTAGGGGTGAAGGGGTGTTCTATTTAACTCGATCGTTAATAGGCTGAAAGCGCATGCTCCGGTTCCAATTCGCAGAATGTTTCTGAGTGCAAGTGATGTGATGTTGATTTGTAGAGAGTGCCATATTTCATGAGTTTTATCGGGTGCACTGCGAATGCGGGATGAATTTCTTGCTCATACAGATCCTGGTTTGCTGATATTACTTAATTGAACGACTATAATGTTAAATCAAGCCTAACACAATATAGGAATAAATGCTGGTTTACCTACAAGTATTTATTTTGTAGAATATCAAGTACAATACAATACAATAGTAAAATATGTCAACACGCAAGTACATTCAATCGATGTTTTTAGTATACCACATTACATTTACACAATAAGTAAGGTTAAATAGTAGGTTACGTACGATTTAAGATATATTTGTATATTGTACTTGGTGAAAAGCCAGTTATCGTGTCAAGCTAAACCAATTCAAATAGCCATTAAGGCTTCACCACACCAAACGCGGGGCGGTCGCGCGGCTTCAACAACGAATTTGTAATACAGAAAGCAGACTGCAGATCGGCAGCGGAGCGGCGGCCGCGGGGCGGGCGTAGCGGCCGCAGGACGGGAGTGCAGCCGCGACGCGGGGCTAAAGCGACGCGATGCGGGAGTGCAGCCGCGACGCAAGGCTAAAGCGACGCGATGCGGGAGTGCAGCCGCGACGCGGGGCTAAAGCGACGCGATGCGGGAGTGCAAAGATAGCGCGCCGTTGTTGATTTGTTAGCAACAATAACCTTTTGATGGCACCGCCTATCTAGAGTTTAGCTCGGCATTCACGGTGAGTTTGATGGGATGAAATTGATGATAGTTGAGGGACAGAGTTATGGGCTATACATCGCTCTGTCCCTCACCTACCCATAAATTTCATCCCATCAAACTCACCGTGTTTTTTGTTCTCTTGAAATACTTACCATACTTATCTATGTTATCTACCTACTACTACCACTAGGTAGGCATCCCTACGACTCATCTACTCGGAACGATCTATTAGGTACCTACCTACAAACAGATCTACCTACGCTACTAGGTAGTAGTAGGTGAAAGAAGGTACTTACATAGCAGGTATTTCAAGAAAACAAATTCTAGTAGGTACATCGTTTTGGTTGTAGGTAATAGGCTGTTCGTATAGGTGTATCGAGCCGGCATTTATGGGCAGTTTGGAGTTTTGTACAGATGAAATTGGAAATAGGCTCATGAAGAATGGTCTGAAATGCGGCGATGAAATTTTTGAATGACGATAACCACGGATTTTCACGGTGCATCGTCCGCTTTCCGCCCGAGGGCATCATAAAGTTTAAAATCAAATTCCGTACCTCAAAAGGTAAAAAAGGAACTCTTATAGGATCACTCGCGTGTCTTGAAATTTTCTGCAAAAATACTTACCCTGAAAACCGCAACATAATTCAAGCCTAATAAATAAATAAAACACCGTAATAAGTCATGAGGTCACGCTGAAATCACTCTTTATAAACTATTCCAAAATATTTCTTTTTAAATTTTAGTTTTGATAACTAACAAACTTCTGATCAAAAAAGTGCAAATAATGACCATTCTTCCCCCCTTGTCTCCAAAACTACAGTCTAAAATTATTAAAAAATACCGTATATATACAGAAACGCGGCGACAGCAGCGCGGCTCCCGTGCGGCTCATGCGCGGGAGCCGCGGTGCTACCGCCCCGCCGCCCCGCGCGCACGCCCCGCGTTTGATGTGGCGAAGCCTTTAGGTACAAACAGTTAGATTTGCGAGTAATTTTCCGATCTATATCTTTTTGCACCGATTTTTTTCGCAACCAGTATCTATTAATTAACCAGTTTTGTCATCTGTAAAATATGTCGTCTCATTTGAGGAAAATCTTAAGATTCGAGCAACTATTACGCGGCCCGAGTATAATGTTTCCTACCCGAATATCGTATTGTTGAGCAACTAAATGTAAAAACATTAAACAACCATACATACATATACCATTAAAAAATGGTAGGTTGGTATTCAATAAACATCATCGAAGAAATAAAGTTAGCTTTCTTGCTTATATCAAGCTCACTTTTAGAGAAAAGTTACTTCAGTCAGCCCTACGTCGAAAATATTGACATTCTCTCTGCAAACTGTACCTTCGTACCTGTTTGAATAAAGAGGAAACGGCGATTCGGAAAGCAATAATACCGTCGAATCTTTTGTATGTGGATGCATTGCATTGTATGTTTTATGGGGCGGTTGAAACATGACATGTTATGGAAGGGTTGGTTTCACACGACGGTCATCGACCCCGAAAGCTGGCGTATTTTTAATGTAGGTAGGACAATAGGACATGAATACTACCTAGGGTTGAGTTAATGGCAAGCTCTTTTTTTAGATGGTACTCGAATTTAGTTTCGAGGCCAAATGGGCGTGGCCTGATGATAGAATAATTATAAAATATTATAACATTCTGGACAGTGGACTAATTGGTGAAAATAATATAAGATTCATCTGTGTGTGGATTTAAATTACTCTCAGATAATCTACCCGATTAGGACTCTCCACGTTTATGCTGTCAAAAGAATAGTTTTGTTTTTGGAGTAGGCCCCTCATCTTTACGGTACTTGCAATATATCAAAACGCAGCATACAGGTTCAGCGTATAAATGTAAATTTTCATTACTCACCAAAACTTAAAATAAACAAAAATCTTTTATAGCGGTGATAAAATGTTATCACTACAATTACAAGGTCAAATTAAGAAATGATAAAGCGAGGCAACGTATTCAAGTACAAATTATTTGAAACAAAGTCAACAAGTACATACTGAAATGAGCAATGAGCATTCATGATAATGTTGATGATATATATGCGTAGTACATCAGCGCATGGTCCCCTTTTGGACAATATTGCGTGGAGATAAGCTAACTAAAGTAATGAATTTTTGCGAAAAAAAATGCATAGCAAGGTTTATCGTTTTACATTGTTCAATTAAACTGGGATGTTAGGAATTCACGAGAAGTGCAGAGTACACTACCAATACGTTATAGGAAGGTACCTACTTATTAATAAGTAAGTAACATTTAACCAATCAGTCGCACCTATATAAAATACAGTCCCTGAAAATGACTGTCATAGGCTAGGTATTAGGACTCTACAAATGTCAGAATGAATTGTCTTCCTCTCTATTTCTATTATTAGAGTATACGGGTCAAAATCAGAGAGGTTGACATTTTAGGTTTTCAAATATCTGAGAAATCAATATTTTTTTAGAAGAAAACTAACAAGAGCAGTATGTTGTATCAAATACCATTTAACTTTTCTGTGAAGAGGCGCGCACAAAATACTATAATTTTCGAATTATACCTGTTAATAAGAAAAATGGCAGAGTCATAGGTCATTTCGGGAACACTTTTATTATTTTTTTTATCAATAATATTAACCAACCTATTTTAAAATCTCCTTCAACGATTTGTAATAAACCTGTTTCTAAATAAGAAAATGTTGTTATTTTGTATATTTTTATAATTAAAATACTCATTTTTGATATTCATGTCCATACATTTACAATTGGTGTGAATTCTGATCCTTGATTTCAATTTATTGCATAAATTCTTGCACTACGTTTTTTATTTATGACATAAATACAATTGTTATATAGGCTATTTTATGTTGTAATGCAATATTAAATTATAACTTTACTAATTAGTGATATAATTACCTTTTTGTGGCGTTCCCGAAAATGATGGGGGTGTTCCCGAAATGACAGTGCAGTTCCCACAATGACGTTAACGTTCTCTGAATGACCGTTATACTCTGTTTTTGGAATACATAACGTTTTTAAATAAAACCCATACACAGTATTATACTTCTCTTTATTGTATTAAGGTAACGAGTTACATGAGTATCAAAATTAAATCTTAATAACTAATAAACTTTGTAGTTTTAATCAACAAAAACGTATTAGGAAAAAATGCACTTCTATCATTGCGTCAATCACATCACAGGCTCTAAGCCCTGGTTAAAGATGTTTGTTTTAAATTTAGCTGTTTTAAATTAAACAGGCATTAGACATAACATGCATAATCAAAAAATATCACGAAGTATTTCAGTATTTGTACTTAAAGAGTAATTGTACTTAAAGTCTCACAGTTCCACACGAATACTATCAATATGACAAAAACAAGACAGAAAAATCAATAGACATAACAATGCTTAAAATACAGTTTTAAACATTGTAATAAAAAATAAACAGTCAGTCTTTACCTTTAGGCATAACATTATTACTTACTACTTGCACAATTAAATAACATCTACATATCACAAAGTAACTTGAGTATCAAAGTATAGCTTAAAGTCTATCACTATCTTACTTTTCGAATATGTCTATATTTTCATCAAAACAATAAAGGCTACGACTCCCTTTTTTCTGCAATTTTGGTGCGGGTAAAACTTTAACGACTTCATCATAGGAGATATATGAAATATCGTTTTGTTCAATTTTGAATATGTTTGCTGACTCCCGTTGACTACGGAGAAAGGTGACTTTTATTTCGCCATCTTCATCAACGGAGGTGTCAGCAACCGCAACGTACCTATAACTATAATTTTTGTTTTCAATTGGAACATTTACTAGCATAAATGTCTTTGGGCATATCATGCTTGGATGTAAGTCCTCGTTGTTATTTCCGTACGATGTACCAGCACCAAGATCGTTATTCTTTCCATGAAGTCGGTCTGAAACAGTCTGAAGATTTTCATCATCTGAAGTATCTGATCCGTATACGGCGTGGTATTTCCCTATTGACGTAAAGAGGATTCAGACACTCTGGATCTATATCTTTCTCTAAATCCATAATTTCAGACGGTTCTGCACTTTCTCTACCTCTATCTTCGACTGAAAATGCCTGAAGTTTAATTTCTCGCAACAACTTTGCACACTGATATAGGAGTATGGAGACATCAGAGGCTTTCTGCCAGACAATCTTAGTTACATTCATGATTCCGGGGATCGCATCTATCTTTTCAGGTATTTTGTTTTTGGCTGCAACTATTTCTTCGTCGGTGACTTCGTGGAGTGAAACAGTTGAATTTTTTAAAACACGGACAAAATGTGCAGCTGTGTTGACATCGGTTCCTCGCAACACGTGTTTATCAGCAGATCTTTTTAATGCTCCTCCTACACCATCCATTGGCCCTTTACCGTGACCTGGTTCACTGTATGTCCATGTGGAAGCAGTTATTTCCGGAAATTGCTCTATTAAGGTTTTAATCCATAAGTAAATGTTGTGCGGTTTCGATATTGGGATGTGGGCCCGTCTGAGAATACGTGTAGGGTGTTTACGTGAGGTCTGGTACTTAATTATTTCTTTAGCGTTGATTGCAGATGGCCCCATACAGCATGAGCCTGATGGTCCAAATTGTCGCTCACAGTGGCAAATGGAACAGTTTCTGAAGACTTATCTGTTTTGGCATACAAAACGCCTGTGTGGATCGATAATTGGCCTTTTGAAGCTCCGAATCTGATTGATTGAATCTCTTTCCCATATTTTGTCATATAGTTTTCAGCGAAGTCAATTTGAATCATTATCTCTGTTTCTTTCAAATTATCTTTTAGTTCCATTTTGGCCTTTAAATTTTCGCTTATTCCATAGAGATGTTTTTTCATTGAAGGAATATCCTCAGCCAAAGACTTTCTCACATCATTCACTGTGCTTGTGATCGTAACTTTTTTGGTGAGTTTGACGGTTTTCTTCTCCCCTTTTATCATTCGGTCTTCTTTTGTTACTTGCCACTGAAAATATTGGACGGTATCTTCATTACTCTCCAATCCCAATTTGATCTCTTTGCAGTCACCACACAAACCAAACATGCAATCATAGCATTCAATGTCACAACTGTACGCTTTTATACATTGAGAGGTAGTACTGTGCGGCATCTCTCCTAGGCGGTTCAGTTTGCTCAATTTGTATTCAAAATTTTCGTGCCTCACACAAAGACAAGTATCTCTATCCCTTTTTGTAGGTTGCACTACCCATTATTATCCTATTCCACACTTTTCAAAAGTGTGGAATAGGATACTCGAATTCCAGTCTCAGCACAGAATTGGGGATGCAAGTTTTTAACAGTTTCTAGAAGCAACCGCTTTTGTTTTTCTCCCTTGAGGCAATCCTTTTTACCAGGACACATTCTGCTGACATCATCCCGTTCAAAAAACTTATGAATTTCTTCACGGATCTGATTATTCACCAAAAATGTTGGATGCCTTCGATCAGATGTTAAAATATTGGCATTGTTCTTATTGTTGCGGAGAAATTGTTTGGCCATATTATCCATACGGTATTTCTTGATACGGTTGCCACTGACGCACTTTTGGAACGCCTCCCGCTGTTTAGAATTTTTTGGTAATTTCTCAGCAGTGTCTTTTAACTGAGATTTCAAAACCTCTCCAAATAGTAGATGTCTACGAACTTGCGGGGTAACCAAACATTCTCTTGTCAATTCATCAACTTTGCGAGTTGGCGTATCATCAGCCCTCTTTTGTGATATTTTTTCTTCCCGTCTTTTGCTTCTTTGTACCCTTTTTCGTAACTGATCTATTGTTTTTTGTATGTCTTGTATTTTATGTTTCTGTTTTTTAATGGTTTTATAAGCCCGCGTTCTGTCTTTTTTTACTTGTTTTCTTCCTGATATCTTCTTCAACACCGGCGCATGATTTTCCATTTCGTTTTCTGAATCTGGAGGGCTGTCAGCTAATGCATTAGCCAACATCTTTTTCTTCTGTCTATACTTTTTAGAATTTTTTTTCCACGTCTTTCTCTGTTTTTTCTTCTCTTTTTCAGTCATACTACTAACAGTCTTCAGTTTATTTTCAGCTTTCTTTCTTTGGTAATATTCTTTATCTTTCAGTCTCTTTATCTTTTTTTGTTCAGGTGTCATTTTATCCAAAAACTTGCGCTTCCTTACATTAGCCAATTCGCGTTGTCTTTTATAGGCTAAACTTTCCTGTTTATTTCGTTTTTTAGACTTTTTTTCTCTTAATTTTTACTGTTGTTCATACTCGCACCAAATGGAATACCTAAAACAATTTTTTATGGTAAAAGACTTTTAAAAGCATTTTGAAAGTATGATTTTGTTCACAAATTATCATTTCGGGAACTCTTGTATCATTACGGGAACGCAAGTCTCATTTCGGGAACGCCCGTCATATACGAGAACGTTGCCGAAATGACCGTTCTCGAAATGATTATTCGATAAATAATTTCACGTCACGCTTGATGCCGCCATCTTAGATATTGGTTTTAGAGGTTATGACTGCATGAGCTGTAACAGTTATAAGAATATGGCAAAAAGTCTGCAAATTTTCTAGAAACTAATTAGCAAACAGCGTTCCCGTAAAGACAGGGAATAAAGGTACCCTTCACAGATATGAAAATCAATGGTACTTACCAACAAAAACAATTGTTTTCTCCCGAGAACGCAACACACACCGGTTGCTGTGAGTAGCTAACTTCACACTGATGCTTCCCAACGCCACCTAGTGTACGATGTTTTAATTATATCGACCGATTTCAACCGCGTTCACTAGATGATTCCATAAACGTCGGTCAGCATGGATTTGCCAAAATATGAAAAAATACAATTGAATGAATTTTATTTATAGCTGCATTATTAATTTCAATAATTTTCGAAGCTAATATTAAAATATATATTTTTTGTTAGTGGTGATTACAACCTTTTTTTACTTGTCTGAACTGTTAAACTTGGTATACGGACGCGATCCCGGAATGACATTTTAGGGTAGTTTTTCTTTATAATCACGTAAATTTTTATCTAAGACACATGATATTTTATGTGCCATGTAATTATGCACAGTACCTTCATTTTGAAATCAATATTTTGGTAGTATGACGATATTTTCTTAGGTTTTTTTTTGTCGGAAGCATAATGTCAACCTCTCTGATTTTGACCCATACGTAGTGTCTTTACCATCTACTACGTTTGTATTAGTATCAGTTAGTTTTTGATATCTTCCGTCGATACCTATTTAAAATAAATTCAAATCACATGACCTTTCACGCCACAAATAATTTACAACTAATAGCTATCTATACAGTCATTGAATATAGAGTTCACTCGCCTCTAACTTGTCTAAAGTAGGTATCAATACAAATTCTGTGAACTCCTCCGATATAAATACTAAGAAAAAAGTTAGAAAAAACACGCGGCGATTGCCTGTTTGATATTCGATCGTTAGTTATTACACGGACGAGTGATTTTCGACTGTCGGCCAGATAAACGGGGCGCCTCGTCTCCTAAATGAGGCCTCATCGAGCGGCCTCAGTCATCGGGCGGCGGGCGGCGAGCATTCACAAACAAACAACAGAATCGTGGAGAGTCCTTATCTTTCGGATAAACGTTTGGCAATGCCGCGGCCGCGATGTCACCACGATACAAGCCTTGGTAAGCTGGGTTGTGGGTCTACACGAGTAAAGCGTACCCCGCCACGTAGTGAAAAAATCTTTTGTAGGTAACCGATGTTGTCGACAATAGCAGGCCTCAGCAGGGGGGTGCGCGGGGGCAATGGCCGCGGAAGTTTTTGCGAATATCCGGTGTGTAATCGTTGTTGACTTATAGTTAAGTTCGCACAACAAGCATACGAACTGCTGACAAAAATTGTGCTGAGACTATTTTTCAGCAAACATTACCATTAATTTTGCGACATTTAGTAGTAATTCAGGTCCTTTCCGTGTCTGGGATAGTGCATTACCGCCGCTCTATAGCTAGAGTATGATTTATGAACACACCAGACCCAATGCATAGGGATTTCCACCCGAGCCCTACCCGCGCCGTTGAACAACCGGTTTCTCGGATACCCGTTCGGATATTATTATTTTACATCACTAATTAATGACATGCGTCGGGAAACGGCGGGTAACCGACGACAGAAGGGCCATCCGATGACAGAGTGACAGAAAACTCGTCATTCTTGCGAGTCATGGACTGAGTTCATGGCAGGCGGCCTCTACCAAATGGCGGGCCTGGCTAGGGGGTGCTCAAAACAAATGAGTGATGTCGAGTTCACGGAATAATGAGATAGAGTCAGTCTGGTCTGGGAGTCAAGAGAAAGTGTTTTCTAAGCTCGGTGATAAGTACGCTACCTATACGAAACATCCGATAAAGTAAAGCTTGCAGAACAGCCAGAGCTATTATTAATAATAGCTCTGGCTGTTTTTCTCCTATGGTCTGTCATTGACGGACGTCACTTTAAGCCGTGATCGCTGTCGGGTCTGATTGTTAAGTACTACCAAAATATCTAGTCCTAGGTGTAGGACTAGGATAGCGATGCGACGACTGCGCAAAAGCACTGATTGATAACCCAATTCGATAGTGGACTGTGGACGCCTGCTGAGTAGAGTCGCGAGGTGTGTCCGGCCGGCTCTATCGATACAAACTTTGTTGATATTCGAGTTGTTATATTTCTGCAACTAATTTTACGTAGATATACTTGAATATGGTAGGTTTGTTATTTTTAGATGAAGATGAAACGTCAGAAAAGTAGATTCGATCACCCAGGCTTGTCATCGAATATAAAATTTGCACGTGGGTCCCAAAGGCCGTCGGTAAGTAAGTATCGATAAATTGTAAATTTACATGTCGTTGATCGTTGAATGCCATTAATAATAATAATATAATTAAGTACATCTTTATAATATAAAAAAAATTGTTTGATCAATTGAGCACGTCCGAAAGAAGTAGTAGCTGCTGATTAAGTTCCTTCAAGAGCAGGTCTTTTAGTTGTTTTAAGAATATTGCATCACTACCTACTTGTTTAATTTCAGATGGAAACGAATTGCATATTTTATGACCCGTAACATTTAGGCTTTCTCAGATCTCGCCAGACTTTTCGACGCTTTATTTTATACCCCTGCCACACACTCCTCGTGTAGCGTGGGAAGTAGCGAGGAAATGAGGCAGAGACGTAGTGTGGCCACGTTATTCGTCGTACTCCTCGTTCTGCACACCGCTCCCCGTTTTGTCGGTTTTTCGGCGCGAGTCAATATCGACGGCAATACCGACCAATAGCCACATCGGGCGAGGCGCTTAATTTCGCGCTAGAGCAGTGGCCAGACGGGCAACATCGCGGCAGAACAAGGAGCAGCGCGAGGAGCATAGCACGGCAGGGATATTACAGAGATACATTCGAGAATTCCCCTACTCGGTGACTTGTAATAATAGCACAGTGTTTGATAGTACCGTATTTCCTGTCATGTCGGTGGTCGAGGGCCGTGGTGGCGCCGGCGGTGTGGAGGCCTGCCAGCAGCAGCGCCACCGCCAGTGCCGTGAAAGCTGTGGCGGGCCGCCGCATCACACAGCGCGGCCCCTCCCCGCTACTCGCATGGCCCGAGCTGGGAACAAAACAGTTGTTTTAAGAACGGCGACAAATATATTGTTTACCGATAATAAGTTTTGACTACCAAATTTAATAAATGTTCATCAAATTTAGTGCTCCCATGTATTTGTAGTTTCACAGAGCTAACTGTAGGCTTGCTGACTTTTGGGACACAAATCATTGGGACAATGTGTCCGTATGGACACTTTTTAATTTCAATGCTTATTTAGTGACGATTCGGACACCATCATAATATTGATGATGTTTTGTACAGTCAGATAAAAAAGCTTCAAAGTATAATTTGTAGAAAAAGAGAGCTACCAAAACTGGATCATTTTCTGTCCGAATACTAAAGTTATGTTTGTTAGGTCACACTTTATATACCTACTTAATTATTGAGATTCTATAAAATTATCTCGGTGTACACTGTAAAATATCAAATTTAAATGCAAGCGGAACCCACTCTATTGGATTTAATTGGTCGCACCTGCAGTAACATTTAATTTAATTTACACTGTACTGTAATAAATTGTATCGAATCTCAATAATCACGTCAAGTCTGCACTGAAAAAAAACCCTTGTTATTCGTAGCTAAACTTTCGTCTACGTATAACATAGAAAAAGTGACCACAAAACTATAGCAATACGTAACCAAATCTAGTTGGGTTATTTTTTAACTAAACTGTTTTGTAATTAATGTTAACACTATTTTGTTTAAGTCATACCAAGGTGCTTACTTAAAGGTTAGGCCTACTTACATGCAGTTAGGAAGCCAATTGTTTGTTTATTTCAGCCATTTTTTACAAAACAGTTTGACTGTTATTAACTAAACTAATGAGTTGTTTTAGCTGTTGTTTTGTTACTATAACCTTATATATTAGTTAATTTAGATAACTTGTTTTGTTAATTTTTACAAAACAGTTTGACTGTTAATAACAAAACTGTGCTTGTTTTAGCTGTAGTAGTTTGTTTATATAATATTTAGTACTTCTTTAGTGTGTAGCCTAATTTATTTTAGCTATCTGAGCGTTTTAGCATGGCAATAAGCGGTAATTTCCCTTTTGTTAATATTTCAAGAATCACCGATTAGATTGACATTATTTTCAAATCAATCTAATCGGTGATTCTTGAAATATTAACAAATGGGAATTACCGCTTATTGCCATGCTAAAATGCTCAGATAGCTAATATAAATTAGGTTACACACTACAGAAGTACTAAATACCATATAAACAAAAAACTACAGCTAAAACACACAAAAAAAAAATTTGTACTACCCATATAAAACAGATAAATAAAAGCAATTGTTTTACAAATGTAATTATTGTATTGTTAGACTTCAGAAATTTTACAATGTAAGAACCATTATCACATAAATCAAAATCTCAAAACAACGGGAATCTTTTTCCCAGTGTCCCAGTGTCCTCCAGTGACTGTAGGCCATACTCGTACGTTGTAGAATTATTAGTACCCTGTGAAGCCTGTGATCTATTGATTGACTGATCTTCATATGTCTGAAACTGAGAAAACCATGTGATTAGGGCGTATCAATCTATTTCGATTAGGTAACGACGTAGTGGTAAGGAAATAGAGGTACCTATTCAATTACTGTTGATTGTTAAATATACTTCTATTTCTATTCTATTTAGACACAGATGCAAGCTAGCCTTATTTGTAGGTTTGGGTGCCGAGGTACTGGCGCGTTGGCACCATGCTGGCGCGGGCCGCGCCAGGCACGTTATGCCTTTTTACCCCCAGATTGGCATAGCTTTAGCTTACCACAAGATAATGAAAGGAAATGATTAGGTAAATACTTACCTTTGAATTGAGTAAAATACACTTCCAGGCCCCACTGCTGCAGATAATCTTCGAGAGCATCTGGGCTCTGCTCGGCCATCGTTCTCTCACTCATTTTTAAGTAGGCCTCTGACTGAAATAAAGATTCTTCTTCTGATTATGCTGATGAGAGATACGACAAGCACAGAAATATTTTACTTTGTGGTTTTATGAAAAACGGAGACCCGTCTTCACACGATTGTCCCGAGAGGCGCAAGCGCAAGCAGCAAAATGAATAGAAAATCAACGTGTTTGACATGGCGTATCGCGTCGTCGTCGCGTCGATCGTAGCAAAATGCAGTTTTTGAAATGTTTCGCTCTTGCACAGATTAATAAAGAGTTGCTCTTGTCACTGTGCCGCACGGTCGGATTTTGTTTGACAAGACTACATTCAACTCGCGCGAGGACTGTTGGTAGTTCGTCATGCCGTAAACAAAAGTGTTTGGTTGTAAACAATCAAAATACGGCTAACACTTGGATAACGCTATGTTTAGTTCAACATATTAGTTTGTTGTTAATTACATAAGTTTTGTTGAATTGCAGTTTTGTGTGTAAAAAATAACAAACTTAATTGAGATAATAGTAACAAGATGTTTGTTTAGTGTTTAACAATAATAATTGTTTGATAGTTCAGCAAGCCTTTAGTAACGAATAGTCTAAGAATTAGTATAAACTAAGTAAACATGTATTGTTGCATGTTACTAATCCAATTTGTTTACTTCATTAAGGTTATACATGACTAAATCTTAGCTATTAAACAACCGAACTGAAAATAACCAAACCAGTTTTGTGCTTCGTAAATAAACCACTTTAATTATTTCAAATTAAGTTTATTGACGACTAACTAAAGTATGGTTAAAAAGGCTATAACCGAAAAATTTTTGTTATTAATTTTTTTCAGTGTGAACTGCTTGTTTTGTGCTTTTTAGTGTACCGCAGTCGGGTTTTTAACTTTCTATAAATAAGTCATTAATTTCCTGCTTTTTCGTGGAAAATTACAAAAATCTGTAAATGATTAATTCAAAATTATGTAGCATTATTCATAGATTGTGTAAGATTAGTATATATTTCAACACTCGCCCTTTATTTTGATGCCACATTTCTTGCAAAAAAAATATGTTTAGCCCGCCTATTAAAGAGCATTAAATCCGCCAGTATTTTTTCATATTACCTAGTGACCCTTGGGCCATCAAGACCAATGTAATGACATATCATTTATCAAAATCGGTTTTGCCGTTGAGTAGTTACGAGAGGCAACAGGAACAGATGTACATACAGGTCAAACATTTAACCCTCCTCTTTTCCGCTTTGCTGCAGTCGGGTAAAAAGGTTAGGGACCTATGCTTTAGACTGAGCTGAGATAACGCCGAATTCACACATCTTGGGACAGAACAAAGAATGTCTACCGTCTGCTTCAATGCAACGATCTCTATTAAGAAACGTTAAAAGCCTAAAAATATCAATCCTTCTGTGCTGTGCATTTTCTTCTTCTTTTCCAGGGGGTTAAAGAAGAAGTGTGAAGTGCAACAGGAAAATTCAATTCAATTGAATAGAGCGAGCGATACTAACACGTAGGGCACAAATATGCGGGAATTTTTGGAATGTGAACAAGATTGGGGAGGTTTGATTTTCTACACATAATGTAATGCTTTAATGAAATGCCGAGTGCACGCGAACCGCGTCGGTTGTAGTTTCCTGTCGCCATCCAGAAGGAAATCGTTAGCCTATTTCTGAATGTGGACAGAAATTTGTTTCCGCTTTTCTTCTAGTTCGTTTGAAGATGGAACGCGTTTCCTTGCTAGCATACTACATCTGCGATGTTAACGGTCCCTTTTCGCAGAAGATATCGTTTAGGATTCATTTGAGCAAGATTGGAAGTTACTGATGGAGTAGATTTACACACGTTCACCTAAAACATATCTAACTTTTGATTAGGGCGATGATGCATTTGATTGTGGAATGCGGGACTGTCCCTGCACCATCAGGGACAGTCCTACCCTCAGTATATTTAAGTCGCTTGAAGAATCTCTCTTTAGAATTGTAGGTAGTATGCATGTAAGTATTTATTAGTATATGTATATATATACTAGTGGCTCTGTGAGTTGTAGACCTCGCGAGTAACACTTTCTTTTAATATCAACTAACTTATGAATGCACCTGGTTGCGTACATGGAGTATGAAAGTAGCCGCACCAATAACTTTGTAAACTACATTTTGCGGTCTTAAACCCAACCTTGTGACTTTTCACTAAAATTATACAGACTGTCACTTTCACGGTCTATACAAATCCAACGACACCTCATTTGTTAAAATCCGTAAAGGTTTGGACGGTGGCGGTTTTTTGAAATTTTAAAACCCCAACATCTACGCCATCTTGTAAAATTTCCAAAAACTGAATCGACAAAAAATACTATTTAGTTATCGAACCGCTCATCAGTTGAGAAATGCAGCCTGTAGAGGATAACATCCGGACACATATCTGGACATACGAAAGCATTTTTGCCCAATACCTGAAACGGAGACGCTTCGCACGCTCGATCACTAATAGTAATTAGTATATTATAATAGTAATTATGTAATTCATTTTATTTCTCATATTGTTGTACTTGTAGGTCTACCCCTGCTCAGCAATCAACCTTTCCCATCTTAACCTGGTTTGCTGGAAGAGATCTCTTGTTAGAGATAAGCTTTGTACATTATTTACGTGTAACTCTTGTTTTTTATATCATTTGTGTCCAATAAAGAAATTATGAATTCATGCAATCTTGATGTGACAGACTTCCATTCTGTTCTTATGGTCAGATGTTTGGCAGTTAACTGTTAGCATTTGCTACAGTAACTTCGTCGTCGTCTCCGTTCAACTACCTTCTAAAGAATAAAAATTGCCCGCTGATATTGCATGGTAATTCTATTCAATATAGATTCAAAAGGGCACTCTGGATAGGAAGCATCCGATGTCAAGCACCATTAATCCTCAACCAATCATTCAATGCGTTTTCTTTGATAATTGTAAGCCTATTGTATTAACGTAGGTAGTCATTTCATTCATTGCATATTTCATTGATGGAATCGTCTGTGTTCAAGGAGAATACAATGATTGGCTAATAGCCCAAGTTGGTAATTAGCACAAAAACAGCCAGTAGAGGATAGTAAAAAACAATTAAGCACGCTTGGCCAGGATTTTAATCCTTTCGCATAAAATTTGATCCAGCTAAAGAAACCGACCCGTACCTGGTTATTGTAAAAACAGGCAGGAACCGCACAGGAAATAGAATATCGCCAATGTCAGTTGGGCGAGCGCGAACGAAGATCTTCTAAGCAAACTCGAACGACTTCAGAATATCGGGATTCGGTTAATCTTCGGGCTACGCAAACACGACCATGTTTCTCAATATCGCAGAGTTCCGATTCTTCGAGGTTTCCGATTCGTCGTCGCCGAGAATCTCATTCTTTCTTTCTTTTTAATATATTGAAAAATCCGCGCTAGCCCAGCTACCTTCGAAACCGCATTGAGTATCTCTTTTCAGGAGATCGGCACCGGAGATCAAAATTCAAAATTCAAAAAGAGTATATTTCTATAAGAAACACATAGGTAACATTTGGAGAATGTCAAATCTTAAACTAGCACATGTATAAGGTACAGGGAAATATAGAACTCAATTTGAATTCCGTCACCTCAATGTTTTAGATGCTGGAGGCAAAGAGGCGACTAGAAACCTCCAGCTTTATACGTTATTTTTTACAGAATTGGAGCAAACACCTTCCCAAGCTTTCTTGTCTTCTACATAATCTGATATTTTGTAGTAACCTTTTTTACATAAGTGATTTTTAACAACATTTTTAAATTTATTTACAGACAATTCTTGTAACTCAGTCGGTATTTTGTTGTAAAAGCGAATACATTGCCCTTTAAAAGATACATTAACCTTATGGAGCCTAGTAGTAGGTATAGCTAGTTTATTCCTATTTCTAGTGTTGACATTGTGCCTGTCGCTATTCTTAGGAAATTTATCAATATTTTTGTGGACGTACATTAGGTTTTCATAAATATACTGACACGGCACTGTCATAATGTTAATTTTCTTAAATTTACAACGCAGTGACTCTCTGGGACCCACATTGTAGATTGCACGAACAGCCCTCTTTTGCAGCACAAATATTATGTTAATGCCTGCAGCGTTCCCCCACAGCAGTATGCCGTAAGACATAATGCTATGGAAGTAGCTGAAGTAAACTAGTCTAGCTGTTTCCACGTCCGTAAAAAGACGGATTTTTTTAACTGCATAAACTGCGGAACTGAGTTTTTTTTATAGCTTATCTATGTGTGGGCCCCACTGAAGCTTATTATCTAATGTGATTCCTAGGAATACCGTGCTATCTACAATTTCAAAATTTTCACCTTTAACATTAACATTAGCCGAGACTTGTTTAACATTGGGGAGTATAAACCGAATACATTTAGTTTTGTTATTGTTCAGTAAAAGATTATTAGCACTAAACCAATTGACTACCTTTGAGATTGCATTATTCACATCGTCAAAGTTCAAACTGCGTCGTTTCATTTTAAACAAAAGTGAAGTGTCATCTGCAAACAGTACAATCTCATGATTATCTCTGACAAGATGTGGCAGGTCATTAATATAAACCAAAAACAGGAATGGCCCGACTATGGAACCCTGCGGTACACCCATAGTAACAACAGACTCTGGAGATCGTTTTCCATTAATGTCAACTCTCTGTATCCTGTTATTTAGATAAGAAGAGAGAAGATCTAAAGAGTTATCCCTAATTCCATAGTGATGTAATTTCCTGATCAATGTCCCATGGTCAACGCAATCAAAAGCCTTAGACAAATCGCAAAATACTCCTAAAGCATCATGCGAATCCTCCCGGGCATCATATATATGTGATATTAACTCAATACCGGCATCAGTAGTTGATTTGCCTTGTGAAAACCAAATTGTTTACAGTGGAGCATGTTGTTGGTGTTGAAATGTGTAAGAAGTTGATTTAAAATTACTTTTTCAAATACTTTGCTAAATGTAGGCAATACCGATATCGGTCTGAAGTTAGAAGGGTCAGATGTACTACCCGATTTAAACAAAGGTACTATTTTACTGTGTTTCATTAAATCAGGAAACACGCCAGCATCAATAGATGCATTAAATATGATAGCTAAATCAAGTGCAATAACATTTATTAGGGGCTTCACAACATGAACAGAAATATCCCAGAGGTCTGCTGTTTTCTTAACATTTATTGATTTAAAGGCTTTAATAATATCTTTATCATCTACATAATTAAACGAGAATTGATTTTTACATCTAGGTATCTCACACGGTCTCACTCTTAGCAACACCAAGGCATAACACCTCGGCATAAGAGCACGCCTTCAGGTTGCAGGCGGTCCGACTGTGGACCGCACTTCCTTGCACTAAGAGACAGGCCCACTCTTTTCTCTTTTAAAAACCGGGTAAAAGAGCACTTCTTCTCTCTTTCATGATAGTAGTTATATTATGTATATTATTACTATTTGAACAGGTTTTTGTATATGTCGTAGCTATAGAATATCGTAGAATTTGATTACAGCCAACCAATTCATGATATAGTCAATTATTTCATGAATATCATAGTCAATTCTACGATATGGTTACGACATATATATTGGTACTGATTTAGTACTTTGGTATATAGATATTTTATTTTCCATATTTGATAGATATTTAATTTACTAATATGAATTTTATAAATGATAAGATATTAGATACTATGCACTGTCTTCCTTTTCCTGTCGTGCCTTGGTTTGCTGTAAGAAATCCATTTTTAGAGATAAGCTCGCCTTTGACATATACATATATGTTTTCCACTAATGTAACTTTTTATATATCTGTGTTTAATAAAGAATTATGAAAGAAGAAAAAAGAAAACCCGAAGTTTACTGTGACACACAAAAGGTAAAATGCTTAAATCTGGACTTTTTATATATAGACATTTAAAAAAATATATAATATAACTAATGCTGCTCCGAAGTGTAGTAAAACTTGTAAAATTACATACCAATTGCGGTAGCTTTATTGTTGTTATTATGGAATCCCTAGCATACCTATCACTTATTGAGTAGTATTCAACTTATCATAATACAAAATTATCGAGTAAATGGAGTACTCAACTCAGCTAGATACTTGAACAAATATGGAGGTAGGTAATACAATGTTGTTCATTACGATTTTGCAAATGCCAACAAAAAATTCAAACGTCGCACACTGTAACCGCTAATGACCGATCCATTAGCTATTTCGATCTGTTTACGATGAAGTTTTTTGTGTCTATCCACCAAGTCTTTCAACGCGTGTAAGTAACCGTTACCACGTGGAGTTTACGGAGTGCGGAGCGCGTCATTCATACTCAGCCCAATACCATAGGGCGGCATGAGGAGACCTAAACGAAAAATGGCGCCAAAACTCGCGTGCATTCCAGGGTGCGCGTGGCGTCGGGGCAGGGCCAGGTAGGGGGCGGGGCGGGGGTGCAGGGGAGTGCACCTTGAGAGTTGTTTATGATGCGTGGCACGCGGGGTCGACGACCGCGCTCTCGCCACGCCGCCATATTTTGGTAGTAAATAATGGTTGGAGGCCACGGCGCGCGGCGCGGTGCGGTGCGATCGATCAGCCCCGGGGCTAGTGCGGCGGCGCAAGGAGTCTCTCGTAGCCACCCAAAACATTGCACCCTCTAAGTCCCGCCGCACAATGCATGCCCCTCCGCCACCGCGGCACATTTTGCTGTCTGCCTCTTTAGGTAGGTAGGTATAGAGTACAGTTCAATGCACTCCGGCCTAATTGCATAATACCACTGATCCGGTAATAGAGCAATTAAATATTCATATTCTTTATTGCACAGATAATATAAAATTACAGACAATTACAAGAAAAAGCAGAGGCGAGCTAATCTCTAAAAAGATATTTTCTCCAGCAAACCTAGGCAAGACAGGGACAGTCCTAGTTCGCAATAAAACTCTATACATACGTACGTAAATTACTTTCAAAATAATATATAAACTATACCAAATAAATATATTATACATACTTCAACTACATAAAATACAATGCATGCATAAATATATAAACTATAACAAATCATACATATACCTACATATAAATGGTACTTTTTACGGAAGAGAAAGGAAATGCACTTTCAATCTTTTATATCTACGTAAGTTCTTGCTGAAGCAAGCGGATTTTGCTATAACGTCTAATACTCCGATAAATCACACGGTCGAGGATACCTACCGTGCGGTCCCATGAAACCCCAGCTGGCTGGAGCTGGATGCTGCAAAAGGCCTTTTGTGGCACGCATTTCTTTTCGATCACTTCTGTTTCACTCCAGCTCCATCTGGCAACTTTCGCTTCTCGTGCTTTCACGAGAAGAATTGGACATTTTGAACATTTTTTTGCCTATTCTCTACATTGGATCACTGTGGGAGAACAAGGACGAAAAACTCCCATAATATGACTTGGAGATCTCTTTTAAAATTGGTTGTGTTTAACTAATATAAATATTATTTATTATAAATTATATGCAGCAATAAACCATTACAAAATTATTAACAGCGAATTATGTGTAGGCTATGTGTAAAAATCAAGGGGGCGCCCCATACATGGAACTGAAACCAATTTATTTTTTCATCACACCTGTATGTTTGGGTTGTCTATCTATAGATAGGTGTTTAAAAACGACGTCGAGGTTCCTGAAACCATTTTTTCTCAAAGTAAATCGTTAAAGAGACAGACGCTTCCAAAGCGGAAAAAATTGTGCCCCCCCCTCCAACTTTTATATGAGAGTCAAAAATCTAAAAAAAATATATGTTGTGTATCTCAATAAACACTTTCAAAGAAAATTGGTTTGAACAAAAAAAAATAAGCAGTTTTTAAGATATAAAACATTTATTAAAAACCGCAAATATAACTTTGTCATTCATACAAACACTACGAAAAACAAAATAATGATTTGCTAGTGAAGAAAGGTAGTGATATTTTGGCTAGGTGTATCAGGTGTATGTGAAGTGAGTACTTTCCTAATCTATTTTTTTGGCTTATATTCTACATTTATTACGGAACCCTTAACGTGCGAAGTCCGACACGCACTTGCCGGTTTTATTATTTTTCAAACGGCAATTACAAAGAGGAGAGGTATCTTGATGTAGTACATCTGGCCCTTGAAAGTATTGCTAACTTTCGCGAGTCTAAACCGGGGCGCAACTAGTCTGTGATTATATTTCTTCGGTATCGCTAATTTAAAAAAATGTTGTAAGGTTCTTGCGTAAATGTATACGAATACATTCGAAAATAAATTGAACAGTGCAATATAAACATAGTTTGAATATCCGCTGCTTTACCCCACAATAAGATAGCATAGGACAAGACACTATGAAAGTAACTGTCTGATTTTCCTAACAGAACCATCAGCAGAACTTAATCTATCAGCTAATTTATCTATGTGATTCCCCACTACAATTTGCTACTAAAGGTTATTCCAAGAAACTTCGCATCATTTACTAATTGTTGCTGTCTAGCACAAAACTGGTCTCAACTTGCCTGATATTGGTATATTAGTGAGAATTTGATACACTTGGATTTACCAGCGTTTAACAATAAATTATTAACTGTGAACCAATTATCATCAAGAATTAATTCATACGGTAGCTAAACAATTTAGACAGAGATTGCTTATTCTTATTAGAGAAGTGTCGGCGGGTAAGAGGGAGACCGCGTCAAACTGACGTCCGCATGCATTTCCGAAATTGATCGTGTAAATGACCCATCAGTACACAGAATTTATGATACACATTTTTGCTAAAACTCCTCATTTGTACTACGATGAACACCGAAGAGACCGATTCTTCTGTGACAGGATTTTTTATTTAACCTATCTTTGTTGTTATGGTGTGTTTCAGGTTACGAGTCCACCGCTTTGAGTTCGCGTGATAAGACCTTTGAAAGAAGTTGTTATTGTTGACCTAGTTGTCGCTAAGACGAAGGTCATGTTTCTAACTGGTCCATAATTACATCCCAAAAGTTTACCAACGAGGTCATTTTACACTTTTCTAATATTATTTATTATACATACATACATATCTATATATCTAATAGTTTTAAGCTATTTAACCTGTCATTCTAACGGTGAAGGAAAACACCGTGAGGAGCTTCACGGCTGCGGCGATGGGCTAGCACCCTGTCATGCAAAATGGAGAATTAAATAACTCGCTAAAAGTGGGCACAATTGTGTATACGGGATTTTTTCCTGAAAAAATGTATTGATTGATGACGAGTATTGCATTCAATATACTGAAATTATGCTAATCATACTAGTAGGTAGTAGGGTATATTACACTGTGGACGAACTCCGGCGCATGTCCTGGGTTTGGATCCCAGTTGAGGAAGTGGAAACCTAGAGATTTATTTTATTAAATACAAAAACTTACACGATGCTGTTATTTATTTCTCTAAGACCCGCTCTACATTTTTAACCGACTTCAAAAAAGGAGGGGGTTCTTAATTCGGATGTTTCTTTTTATGTTTGTTATTGTTACCTCAAAACTGGTACTATTTAAGAACCGATTTCAAAATTCCTCTTTTTATATTTGAAAGTGTGACGACCTTCCAGTTCGATCCCATTTTTAGAAAATTAGAACTCGGTCCAGTAGCAAAAAGACTGGAATTATGATATCATCCAGGTTAACGAAATTGCGTATTGTTTGCTTTACTATGACTTATTTATCAGTGGTGTATAAGGCCATTGTCATAAGATGAATACTATAAGTACCGTATATTCGTTTATGTCGTGTAATATATGTGGACTTGACTGTCAGACAGACAGATTTCGTAGAATTGTTTTCGCGTATTTTGACGACATTCGCATCCAGACCGAGCAGAATGAAATAGGGCTAGGTTTTTTTAAAGTTTTTAACTTGGTGAATTATTAGTGGTGATCTTTATCACGAAATGAGATGCAATCTGGCATTTTTTTCACTTATCTGCCGTACATACATATTCGTTGTGTATAAGTAGACAGGTTTCGTAGCATCGTTTTCGTGTGTATGAACATTCGCATCCCAACCGGGGAAGAAGCAAAAGGACTTGAAGTCAGTTTTTTAGATTTTAACTTGGTGAGTTGTTTTATACCAAGCATAGCAAAAACTTACGAAACGCAAACATACCTGTTAAATTAAAATCCAACACTTTTGCTGTACTTACTAGGTATGTATAGCCAAGTGAAACCTTATCCCTCCACGTGTAAATTGTGGATCATATGACCTAAACTCGGACGCCCTATTCTAGCCCTTATACCGAGCTGTTATGGACTGTATTAGGTATAATAGGACGTTGTAGGTAATTTCGCTGGAAGACGTGAGTAGTCTCACGACGCCTGACGCTCTAGTCATTAACGTAGGCTAATGAACTTAGATCGCACTATTGTGTATTATGCACTTTGCACTGCACTATTGTTTAAGATGGCAGGTAGCTAGACCTAAGAATAGAAACACCACGTTGGTGTTGGATACTTATTGGTCGTCTTATCAGAAGAAGGTGTTGACTGGACGGAGACCTATCTAGTAAGAGCGCCCGTGTGCATAAATGCTGCTGCAATTTTCAGGTGATAGGATCATCTGGGAGACTATATTCGTGGAGAGCTCTTCCCCTCCATCGATGAACAGATGACCGGTTCAGTGCCACTATGGACTGGTTTCCTGTCGACCACAGAGGTTTAGTGTGACCTCCTGTCTGATTCTATCACCGTAAATCAATGGAATCATCATTGATGTAATGGTAAAGGTAGTAATAGTTAGTTCCCTATATGGTAGCTAAAGGATATGGGTGATTGGGTGGCCGGTTGGTCGTGCTCTAAGATGTATTAACTTCCTACTTACCTAACTAAGTACAGAGAGATTAGATCGTTAAGTGGGTAGGCGTGGCATTTGCTGAAACTCATTTCACGGTGAATACATTTTCTCATGCCTATCAAAGTTGCATGCAATTGTACCTCCTGTTCCGCCCCATTATGATTAAACCAATAGGGCCGGTATCTTGAACATAATATAGCTATTCCGAGTATTGCCACGCCAGTTCCACTCATTTTAAAAGAGTAGTTACTTACCTGGAAAGGCATTTTAAGTAGCGTTCAAGCCTGGCAGGCTACATCACTAGTGTCGTCATAGCGGTTCCTAAGCTTCGCTTAGAATCGAGTGCCCCCAAATTATAAGATAGATGTTTGAAATGCGTCAGGTCCGGTACAAAGATACAAAGGTATTTTCAATGATTTCTTTTAGAGTGCAGTTCCTGCAAAGTAAGTTCTAACGAATATGTGACTTAAATAGTCTTGGCGTTGAACTTGGCAAATAATACATAATAATAATGATAAATATTTTAATTATTACTTTTAGTCTAGTATTTAATATACTGATGTGCATAGAAAAAGGATCAACAAAAATACTTTATGTTTTAAATATTTTATGTGTGCTTAAGTTTATGTTTTAAGTATTTTTGTTGTTCTTACATGTTCAACCTAACACAAAGAATAAAGAGGGGGCTTCGCTTCGCTCACCCCCTTTACCAGTCACCTAAACTACCGCAGCATTTTGCCCTGATATTTGCTGTGCAAATCAGTATTTTTGATGTGCAGTTTAATATTTCCCTTGCTTTTATAAATAATATGTAAATACTTCCCTAGTGAAGACCTATACTACAGATATTATGATGAATTGAATAAGTACCTATCTTGACTTAATGAAGAAGACTACAAACGAACAGAATATCCTATAGGTAATACGTATACAAGATATTAAAATATAATATAATAGGTTATAAATGATTTTTAATAGCCGATACTTACTTACCTTTACAAGTTTTTGATCACAAGTTGCACATTACACTACGGTACGAATAAGTAGGCAGGTAAGTAGGTATATCGAGTCTAGAGAGAGATGTACCAAGATTGCGGGGGCGAGATTTGCAATACATTGATTAATTATGATTTAATTTAATGTACACATGTTTATTTATTTATTTACCGGCTTTTCAGACAACAACAAACCTTTGTCAAAACTTGTAAGCAAATCTGACAGATTGTGTTGTGCAATTCTAATGGCCCGAAAACTAAACAAGTAAAGATCTAAATTGACAGGTTAAAATGCGTAAGCTCTTGTCTGGTTGCCATAGGTTATATTTTCAAGTGATTCTTTCAATCAATAAATTATAGTTGTTGCGAATTTTGACTCCTCTGGAATATCTGTCAAACATATCATAATTTTCTTTTCATTAATTTTGTCCTGCCTGTTTATTTCACTGTTGGCCATTCAAGTAGGTAGTAAATACTTATTTCTGTGAAGAGTATGCAGCATGCTAAATTTGGCGCAATAATTGCGACAATTTATCTACTTTACACGTGTCAATTAATATTTAATAAAACGTAGAATTTATAAACTAAAATTTCGTAGGTAGACCTATATATATATATATATATATATATATATATATATACCTAGGTAGGTAGGTGCCCCATCTGGACTAAGTACCGTTTTCTTATTTCGTGCGTCTGTATGTAAGAACCTACTTAGGTCTAGGTAATATATAATAATAGGTAGTAGGTACCTATACCTAATTAGTCCTACTCCACTACGACAAATGTGACTGTTAGTAATGATTAACCCCTCTTTCTCGGATACGGTGAGAGATAGAGAGGCCTGCCCCTCAACGCGGTACTCAGAAACAGAGCAACTTGGCGCACACTGTACTGGTACAGGCCCGCCAGATTTCTTGGCGCGTGAGCGAGATGACACCTCTCTCTCTCTCGTCGTTGTAGATATGCATCTCTCTTGAACCCATGCGCCTTTATACCCTCTCCAGGCAGATTCGGAGGCCAAGAAACCTCGCGCATGCTATACCTTAGGAAACAGTAAAGGTCCTCTGCGAGACCTAGGAGCGTCAAACTCCTCCAGCTTGTAAGTTATCTACTATGTTAGCTATAATATTTTTTTCAACACACATGCACACAAGGCCCGAGAAGTCAGGCGGGGCATGCTACTTCAATCCACCAGCTAACGTAGAAACCACGTGGTAGATGTACCTAGCTACGGTGTGGCTGCGTCAGCAAACAAAGCAGGGCTACCTCCTACAGCACAGGGCTGATCGATCGATACCCAACGTCTCGATGTCGTCGTGTTGGTACACAGACGATCACGTGGGCATGTTTGTTTCACAAGTCAGGTGCGTACATCTTGCATGTAGCATGCTCCGCCCGAGTGGAACGCATTCCAATCCCAGACGAAGGCGACGAGAAAAGCGCAGCCAAACAATCAAGCAAACAGATCCGAAATTGAAAAACAATCCGAAAATCCTACCTGTGCCTGGCGCTTGCCGTGGTTGATTCGAAGACCACGTTCTCCGTGTTCCCAACTCAGATAAATAGTATCATACACACACTTTATGTTTCTCACACTGTCACTGGCAATATTCACTGCAGATTCGACTTGGGGATAGCACTAATAACACTGTAAACACACAACGCTTTCACCATGAGTCACACAAAACCAAACGCAAGGAGCGCGCGCGAACGACTGCCTGACTGAACTGAAAAAAATGCGCGGGAGAGGCCGGGGGGAGGGGGGGAGCGCCGCGCCGCCACCGAGAGGGGCGCGGGGGACGCGGAGACGCGACGCGCCAGCGACCGACCGAGTCCGACCGACCGACCCAGTCCAGGAATGCGGCTCGCTAGTAGTGTATTGTAGCTATGTAGGCAGGTACCTACTTGAATCCTAGGTAGATCTACCCCAGACCAAGGCCCCTATTTTTTTTACAAGAACATACATTGCTTCTGACCCCACACTAGGATACTCGTAGTTTTGGGATCCAGAAACAGCGACATCACACACATATAAACATCAATATTACCAACCGGCACTGCACCCCTACTCACTAATTGAAGGCAAGGCAAAAACATTAGCGAAATCTTTTCGCTAGGAAGTCCGAGTGACATGTAGGGAGATAGGTAGGTAGGGTAGGAAAGTAAGAGAACTAGGGAAGAGATACGGTTACTATGCCAGTTTGCTGCCATGGGCCAGTTGGCGGCCATATGAGGGGCCTACTGAAGAAATATCAATATACCTAATAAGAATTCTAATGAATTACAAATTCCTTTTCTTCTTTATTTCTGATTAGAGAAGAAGGTTCATGATTTTCAACCTGATTTAACATATGCGGCTTTATAGATACTTCACTGTGAGATTACGGCCGCCAATATATTATTGCTAAAAGTGTGGTCGCAATCTAGCTGGTAGGTAGTCAGGAGGAGGAGGTAAGTTTGCGGCCATATCAAAATTGTATAGAAATTAGATGGTCGGCAACTGAACATAGATTAGTAATCTTGCGACCGTCAAATTTTATCATTTCAATTACACTAAAACTTCAGTTAAAATAGTAATTTGAGGTTGCTTAAACTCGCATTCAGCTGAAAATCCACATATTAAAAGTCCCCACCGATCCCATTTGTGGTAAAAAGTAGCTTAGTGTCAAAAACATCGGGTTTTTAAAATTCTTCTATTAAATGACAAATTAGGTCGAAAAGTTGTAGATCATAATATTATCTAAAAATATATATATTTTGTAGGTTTTATCCTAAAAATTCTCCATAAATGAGATATCGCGAATCTAAAAGTTAAAGAAAGTCATATTTTACATAAGCGACACAGACTGCACCATATTTGAGGTGGCGTTGTTTGGCGCAAAAAGAGAGTTTCTTACCCGAAGGGTACCTAAAATGGCGACTCTGTTTCTAAGCATCCGCTGTCTGTGCATTCGTCGATAAGTCAGCTCGTCCTTCGGTACGTCCACCCGCCTTCCGTACCCCCGTCCGTCTATAGGTCGTCTGTCCGTAAGCAGGCTATAACTAATGGACTTCAATAGGTAGTCATTTTCACATACTGTATAGATATTTCTGTTGCCGCTAAAAAATATTATATAAAATAAAGTACGAAAAGGGGTCCTCTACCCCATGCAAAAGACTTGACTAAATTGTTTAATTTTTTCCTAGGTGATGATTTGAACGCAAACACAGGGCTCTTTCTGTACGAATCCAACTCGAATATCACTGGTTTCGAGGGTTCCGTACCCGAAGGGTGCCACGGGACCCTATAACTAAGACACCGCTGTCCATCTGTCTGTCTGTCCGTCTGTCACCAGGCTGTATCTCATGAACCGTGGTTGTTAAACAGTTGAAATTTTCACAGATGATGTATTTATGTTGCCACTATAACTACAAATACTAAAAAACAGATTAAAATAAATATTTAACCTCTAAAAACCTTGGGTAGTAGAGTAGAGCTCGTTTTTGCTCGATATTGATAACGGCTACAGGTAGACGCTTGAAATATTCACAGAATATCTAGTTATATATTCACTTTAAAAATAAATAATTAAATTAAAATAAAACAAATTTAAGGGGGCTCCCATACAACAGACATGTTTTTTTGCCGTTGATAGATAATGGTACGGAACGCTTCGTGCGCGAGTCCGGCTCGCGATTGGCCGGTTTTTTTATGTTTGACGAGGTGTCCCCGGTAGGTATACTCCACGGTATATTATTATTGTTTTATTTGGTCAAAATCGAGTCGGACTACGAACACAAAGATTTACGTAACCGAAAACAAGAAACAATCAAGTCTCTTCTATGGGGACCCCCTTCAATTTATTAACAAGTGAGAATTATACTATCTCGAGGAATTTCAAATATTTCTACCTATTACAGATCATGAGATATAAGAGTCGCCCGCTGAAAGACAGGCGGACGGTCGGACGGATGGACGGACAGAAGGAGGCATGAATGGAAGGACGGGCGGCCGCACGGATAGCGGTGGCGGATGCTTGGTCAAAGGGTCCCTTCGGGTATGGAACCCTATTAATGCGCCAAGTACACCACCTCACTGGTGGTGCGGACAATTTATTGACATCTCATCATGAGAGCTTACAAGCACTTAGAAATGCACGTACAGTTGGTAAGATCTGTCCTGAATTATTGTTTACAGGTCTGGAATCCATTCTATCAGGTTTATAAGGATACTCTAGAAAGTGTCCAAAACAGATTTGTCTGCTACCTCGCAAATGTTAGTTTTAATGATCTAGAGTCTAGAACTCCGGTCTTACTCTTGCAGTTAGAAGGAAGGTTCTAGACCTGACACTTCTGCAAAAACTATTAAACAGTGAAATAGACTGTCCACAACTATTGGATTATTTTAGCATCATGGTACCAAGTAGACAACCGCGACCCGGCACGTATAAATTGTTCAGAGAACTTCTTCATAAAGCCAACCTCAGTATCAACTCATCCACTACTAGAATGATATGTCTGTACAATTCACTGCACAATAGTCAAAATACAGTCAGCGATTGATGTATTCAATGACAAACTAGGCTCATTCAAATCTGAACTAGATTCTTACTTACCTCAACTGCCTCCTTGATCTGATTGTCATTCAATTTCTTTATTATTTTTATTAAAATCTTAATTTCAGTTTCAGTTGTTAATATTATATAATAATTAAACGTTTTTTTTAATATTTAGCGATTTAATGTTGTATGCTTTGTTTGCCTATAAGTAGATGAACATCTACAAATCGTGTACTTGGAGTCAATTGTGTGATTTGTTGTATCATCTGTTGGTGAACCTAATAAATAAATAAATATCTCGTGATTCTCTTAAAAAATGTATAAATACTATTTTGGAAGAAAATACCAAGATGTTTGTTTGACTTTTTTTGATAAAATTTACCGTTTACCAGATAAATTACAAAAAATGAGTTTATTTAAAAAATATATATTATGGTCGCTGCTAGTTTGCAACGGTCATTAAAGTGACAAAAGAAGCCTTAAACTAGCATTTAATCCTGTTTTGATATATATATTTTTAAACTCTGAAAATATTTAAAGGGAAATAAAAAACCCATCATCAAATATAATAAAAGTTATCCTCAAATTAAATTACTAATTTGCAGCTTCTTTTAAATTTTTTTATCCTCAAATTTAATCTCTAATTTGCAGCTTCTTTTACAAATTTTGCCGCAGAGTTATTAATTGGTTAAAATGTTAAGTTCTTCTTAAATTCTGTTAAAACCCATATTCTATTATATATCTTCCTTTTTATATAATTACGGTACCATGTGATCTATGTCTGCAAAAATTAGTTATACAATACGACGAATAGTCTCCTCAATTTCGTTGCGTAAAGTTGGGCATTCTACTAATCGGCCGCGAACTGGCATAACCCAACTAAACAGCGAAACATTTCGTGTTGAAGACAAGAGTGAAGAAGTTGTCATGTAATGCTATCGATATCAATAATTATCTTTTTAATTTTAGGAATACTTGTATATAGGTATAGGTAGTAAGTATAGGTATCTACATATCTAGATGACAATCATGATGATTTTAGATGCAGATTTGTTGCTGGGCTCAACCTACCTACCTTGCTCCCGGACGCGTATTTCCTTATCCGTATTGAATTCGTCCCCTAGTGACCAAATCAATACGGTTATGAAAATTCATTTATGCCCCGTGAGCGTATCGATTTCGTCTCCTCGCGTTGACGAAATCGATATGGTTATGGGCATTTTTTCGAGGTGATTTAGGTAAGACGCGATGTTTAGCTAACTAGCGCCACCAATGACAAATATCTAGTCCAAGGTTTTTAGCAATAGGTTCTAGATCCTAGGTCCTTAAATATTTATTAACAGGACTGAGAAAATGCCAGGAGCACTTTTTTCAAAAACTAATCATAAAGGCGCTGGCAAGTACATACCAAAAATAATTAATTGAACAAGAGAAGTCAGTGCTACATAGCTTCTAAAGTGGTGTTCTATATTTTTGCTGAAATATTGTGTACGTTCATTATCAGTCATTATAGTTTGAAAGAGATAAATAAAAATGCAACGATGTATTTCTCTGCAACGATGTATTTTACATTGACAAAAGCCTATGCTACTTTACTTATCTATAATACTATTTAATTTAAATGGAATAACGTTCATTTTTAGAAAAAAATAAAAATAAGTTAGAAAGGGACAACATCGATACGTTTAAGGACGAGTCCTGCATAGGGAACCTGCACCGTAACCGTTTTTAATTCGTCCCCACCTGTTGTCAACAGGCTGTTGACGAGGCCAATATGGTTACGGCGAATATTATGTATGACAATCTTTACACGATAACCGTATTGATTTCGTCAACATGAGGAGACGAAATCGATACGCTCGCGGGGCATAAATGAATTTTCATAACCTTATTGTTTGGTCACGACGAGGGGACCAATTTAATACGGATAAGAAAATACGCTTCCGGGACACAGACAGTCATACTCACAATTGAATACCCATTTGGTGTTCTCTGGCTGGGAGTTGGCAGAAACTATGAAGCAGTCAAAAGGTTTTTAACAAACGTTCTTCGCATCTACGTCATTCGCAAAAACGACCGTTCGCGATAACCACTGAGCTAGCCTATTTTTTTTTGCAAAAGCGTGCTTCTCGCAAGCGTTTTTCGCACCTTCGAACGGGACCCGTTTTCACTCCTTACTGGCAGAAGGGTCTTTACCTGCTATGGGTATGAGTGTGTGTGTGACACGAAATAACTCAAAGTAACCATACCTCACCCAGGTAATAAATAAGGGTAGGTAGTCAACACAACAAAGCAACATCCCTTCCTAACATCGCTTTACATCCCTCGATTGATTTCTAAAGGCATATTTTTTGTACAGTACGTCAGTGAGCGGCAGAGCAAGCTTTATTATTTTGGAGTTAAATCTTTGCAGGTATCGTATCATTATTGTTCGAAGTAAGACAAAAATAAAGACCACCAAAATATGTTTTTCCTACCCAAAATAACCGTTGATTAGCAACCATTTAAACAATCGTATCCCAACCCATTAAAAACCTAGAACTGAATAGCCGGTGGCAATTTATAGTTTCATCATCTTCTTTCCAAGGACCGCCGCGCAGCTTCCAAGTGCACGAGATAATATAAATCAGGGATGCTAGAGAAAGCTTTTCGAGTCTATCACCAGCAATATACATATTATAGTTATCATGTCCTACGTAAAAGCTCTTTATTAATCAGTGATAAAAGGTAATATTTAAAGATATGCGACGAGAACCGACGATCACTAGCAGAGACAGACTTTTTTTGCCAATCGAGCCAATTTGTATTTCGCGTCGTGGGTAGTTACCTATAGTGGGAGTTCAGTCTAGAACAAAACGACTTTTTTTTGTGCATTTATTGAACGAATCCTGTTTTTTTACCACAGCTGGTACATGTGCTAAGGTTCATATTTAGAAATTGAGGAAAGTCGGTTTCGACCTGAGAGGCCTGTGAGGGTCAATTCAAAAACGCTCCCCGCGCCATACAAACAAAAATTCTGATAAAGTTCTGCTACTAGGGCATGTTTGATATCGTTTTAGTATAAAACAAGAATGAGCCAGCCAATCGTTCCCCAGCCAATTTTGAAAATGTCAGCAAATTTGTAAAAATGTCATGTTGTTTTATAATTTTCAGCCCAATTCGACCCCCCCTCTGGGGCATGCCTCTTCTCTGTCCAATTTATTCATGCGGGGAAAGTAGTACATTAATAAACAGAATGTTATAAAAAGCGATGGGTACAAAGAGCGAATAGTATAAATAGCGCGTGGAAAAAACGAGAATAAGCTAATGGTAGCCAATAACAACCCCCTTTGACGTTTTAGCCCCGTTATGTTACACCCTGTACGGTTTCATTGAAGCTTCACAAGGCTTCTATTTTACCAATAATAGTATTATTATTTTCGGTAAAATCGTTTTTTTCCCCCCTAAAAACCTATTATTTATAATCGTTTTATTAAGAAATAAAATAAATCTGTTTTTTTTTTAATTCTCATCTCTAGTTCCCGCCAAAATTTGCAAACCCCTGGCTCGTTGGCGGCTCACAACAAAATAGTGTAACTTTAAAATTTAAATTTTGGTGGCAAATATTTCACATATTATTTGATTGTGGTGAAAGATTCATTTTGTAATACTGTTTCGATTCTCGTTTATTAAATGCTTCTACTACCCAGGAAGTATTTCTATTTATGCAGAAAGTCATTGTTTGATAAGTATTTTCAAGATTACAGCTTACCGGTTTTGGCAGAACCTATACCCAGTTGTAAATTTTGGAGAAATTTTGGACTAAAATAAGATACCTCTGGAGATTTTGATATTGCCGTTTGAGCAATTTAAAAGGCATGTTAAAGCGACGTTGTCAAAAAAGGATATTACCTACAATGTTCAAGATAACTTAAATCATGGGACTGTGTGGGGTGGGGTTAATGTAGCTCAATACAGTCTTTGGTGTTAATAATTTTGTAATTATTTATTATTGCTTATTAAATATAATAATTTATATTGTAATATTTGTATTTTTAAAGCATTACAAGCATTTTTTAAAAGATATCTAAAAATCAATCTGTGGAAATTTCTTACTTCCTTCTTCTCCCACAGTGGTCCAAAGTAGAGAAGCGACAAACAATGACGTTTGCTAAGTATATGTAAATATCTATAGTAATAATAAATTTGACTTTGACTTAAAGTATTGAAAGTATTGATACCGACAAAAGTATCGAACCAAAAGTATCAGTACTACTCAGTATTGATTACTTTTTTTATCACACTAACGTGATCAAATCTCTAAAGATTCGATATTATCGCAAAAAACAGTAGAAAACAAGTACATACCTAAGCAAGTAATTACAAAATTTATCATTTTCTATCTTTGATTCAATGAAATCATTTTTTATGTCGGACAGCACACTGCAGGAAAAAAAATATCGGTGCTTTAAATGTCAATATTGATTTAGTTAGTAACTAGTTAAGTACTTTTCTGTAGAGTATTATTAACTGAAGTAAACTTAATTTCTTATAAAATAAAATAAACTTAGCAAATGTAATTTTTTGCCTCTTCTCTACACTGGACCAATCTTCTTCGTTGCAGTCAGACATAGAAAATGTCTATAAACGACCCAGCAGCGAGCGAGGGGAGTGACGCGGTATTAACAAATATTGGCTTGCCAAACAATTTGATTTTGGAAAGACTTTATACTACTTTAGACAGAAATATCGAGTATGTGAACAAGTATCGATAATTAATAAACTATCGGAACAAAAGTATCGAGCACAAAAATACTAGGTGTCTAGGAGAAATTATCGATACTACTCAGGTATCGATAGTTTTTGCTGATCCCTCTTACTATGCAACTTTTCTAAAGTTTTCTGTATCAAGAAGTTTTTATGAAATTCTAATACAACGGTTTTGTTTCGTACATATTCTCAGTTTGCAGATTTGATAGTTCTTATTTTAGTTTGTTGCTTTTTTCGTAATTTGGGTGTATGTTTCTCTGATGTTACGCAATTTTCGTTGATTTCATATTTCGTCAATTTCCCGAAATACGAAGTATACAGTTTCTAGCTAATAAGTAAATAACGTAGAAAATAAATGAAATAAATTTATATTTGTTTTATTTATTTTCTTAACTTGTCTACTTATTCATTAATAATCAAACCACTTTTTAAGTAGGTTGTGCACTTTTCCCTCGAAAAATCCTTTGAGGGATAAAAACTTAGCATACAATCTATTCAAATAGCGGCAGAAAACCATTATGAATAACCAGGTCTTTTTTCAGAAACCTCAAATGCTTAGCTAAAAAAATATTTAAGAAAATAGACAAAACTAAACCGATCCTAAAATAAAAATAAAAACATCGTAATATACAAATACTGCGGGAAAAATATAGAGAAATGCATGGTTTAAATAGCGGGGGAAAATTTTCTTTTAATACATGGAGTATTAAGATAGCTTTGTAAACAGCATTTTGCTATCTTACACACAAAATAAAGGTACCTAATCACCATGCAAGAAACTTGAATACCATAACTGCGGTGGTACGGAACTCTTCGTGCGCGAGTCCGACTCACGCTTGACCGTTTATTTTTTAATTACGTCATTTAGTACAAAACTAGGGGGGGGGTAAGGTAAACTTAAACTCTACAATGTTTTTTTTGATAGTTTTATACATAATTGATCTGGATTACTCTGGTTACTTTCAAAAAGGATATAAAACTCGAATGACCTCTAAGCCGACATTTGATTAAAATTTATAATCTAGTATACTTCAGTCGCTCACATATTAATATTGACTCTCACAAGTATCTCAAAAAAACTAAGATATAGTAAAAAAATATAATGTATGGTTGAGAAAATTTCAATATTTATTGAACAAAATAAGCTGGGCTCTACATAAGATCTGGTACCTTTTTTACAGTGCGAGCCCTATGGTCTCCTCTTGGCAACATTAAACATTTAGGTAATCAAAAAGGCATTTATTACGTGATCAATAAAATCATACCTATGAAATATTTGCAAGAAAACCAGTATGTAGCAAGATTATTGGGCAGAACGACTGTCTGTGCATGTTGTGCATCGCAACCGCGGATCGGCTGCGATACAGCATACGTTACAGGACATATAGGAGGTGCTGCAATGCTGATTGAAAATCTGTCTGATTATATGACATCCTTGCCATTCCATCAAGCAATTTTGCATCTTAGTGTAGGTAGACGTATGTGGTGCCGACTGTTGTACTAACACTAACGTTTCGCTCTAATTCAAAACAAAATACACTTTCCTTTTTCTTTTTATGTAGAGTTTCAAACGACAAAATTTCTCATTTGTTTCACGATTAGGAGTAATTGTGAACCTAGATATACTGAACAAACTCGAACAACCTCAGTATCTCGGTATCCGGTTTATTTTTGGGCTGCGTAAGTAGAAGAGATATTAGATATTATAAGAGATAGTCACACTTTTCTCTTTCAAAAGCAGGGTAAAAAAGTACTTCCTCTCTCTTTCGTGATAGTTATTGTATATATTTATTTTATAATAATAGTAATTAAGCCTTGTTTATTACTTGATAAAAAAATACAATGCAAAATGGCCAAATATAATGATCACCAAAATATTTTTTTCCTACCCAAAATGGATAAATGAACAAATATCAGGGCAAAATACTGCGGTAGCTTAGGTGAAGGGTAAAGGGGGTGAGCGAAGCGAAGCCCCTTTACCTGCGTTAGGTTGAACATGTAAGAACAATAAAAAATACTTAAAACATAAACTTAAGTAAACAAAACTTAAAAATAAGTTTGGTGGACATTTATCCATTCTGGCAGTCATTTCGAATTTATTGGTAGTAAAATAGGAGCGTTTTTGGTAATCGTTTAAACACAAGCCATACAAAATTTACAACATTATGTCGTAGTGTAAGATTTAAGCTACACAGGCATCGCTTGTGTCAACGCACTCATCACGACAGGCAATAGTGATGGGTGCGGTGACACAAGCGATGTGTTTACTCGCTTAGCTGGGCCACTAATGGGGAGGTTAGGTTGCGTGCTATAAAAAGGCGTGTGCGGGTCGGTCCATGGCTCACAGTAACATCTGACGATAACTGCACAGATGCCCGCTCAATGTGTAGGGACCCGGACATAGCAGGGAACTCTGACTCCTGGGCATGCGTAATTCTATTGTTTTCCCTTCCAACAAAAAAAATATAAAATCTACGGGTTGGTCAGTCTGTGTCGAGCAGGACAGTACGGAGCTAGGGGATGACGACTCCACTAGGGAGAGAGTGAAACGGGGGAGCGGAGCGGTGTTAACACTTAAAATAATGCAAGAAATATTTTTTTACTGTTTGTGTCTTTTGGATCGAAATGAATCGTTTCCGCTTTGAATCGATCTCCGATTTAATCGAGAGGGTTTATATCGATCTAGCGAAGCTTGAAAGAATCGGACCGTATTTACAAAACATGAAATTAATGAATTATAATGATTAGAAAGAGTATTGACTAGTGATTAAGTAATGATTTTTTAACTCTCTAGACCGTTAATTAAATCTGTATTTAATTATTTATTAATCATTGTTCAAAATATAGTTTACAATTCGATTAATCTACAGGAAACTTCGTCAATAACTTAAAACTAAACTTAAACACTTGCTAAACTACAAGATATGGCAGGGAAACAACTTAAAAATTATATGCTTCCAAATAATAATAACCTACTTAAATAATAAATAAATCTAAAATACATAAAACTACACAAATAAACCACCCCAGAACGCTCCCGGACCAAAGGTACCCATTACGCTGGCAGCGTTGCCGCGCTGCACAGCAAGTGAGACCCTTTGCACCAGGAACGCTCCGGAGCGGTAGTCATGGCCTCGGTCCCTCAAGCGACGCCCAATGTCCCTGATGAAGGCCCTACCCTGCGATCCCCACACCCCCGTGGTCTCGACGGCCAATGGAACAAACCAATAACTCCCCATCAGCTGTGCGTACTTACCGCATTTCTGCCGCGCCGCCGACTCCGCAGCCGCACCAGCAGTCTGCATGGTGGAGCCTATATGAGATGCCGCGAAAGTGCACACGCACGTCGCATCCCACAAAAGGCTACGGCCCCTCTCCCAAGGTATCAAAGTGACACCGTCCGGACGTTTCCCGTCGCTGCGACACAAACCAGGCGGCTCAAGAACCGCCGGTATGTTAGCCGAGACGAGAGCCCTCCGGACGATGTCATTGATGGAGTGATGACGAGACTGCCTCCCTGCACTTCTGACGCAGTGTAGTCCGTGACGCCCCAGCGAATCGACTGATACACCGCAAACACAGCGGTGTGGCTCACAAATGCTACATCCCAACCGAAGCGCCACGGCCACGCGCAGGGAGTTGTCATCTAGATGGGTGCCTAAATGAGGAGACGGCAACGCATGCAGCCAAGCACCAGATTCCGGCTGGGAGATCGCGCGCAGACGAGCAAGCTCCGCTCCCGAGGACTGCCCCAACAACCCGTCAAGTGTCGACTTACATATCTCCTCATCCCAGGAGCGCTGCACGCCTGGCTTCTCCGGAACGTCTCCCGCCGGGCAACGTACCCGCCACAGCTGAAGAGCCTCGTCCGCAAATGGGATGCTGAACCCGTCACCATTAATATTCAAAATACGAGTGACAAGCTCCAACACCCCCCGCGAAGAGGCTAAGAAGGCGGGGAGTTCCGTGTCCCGAAGGCGACGAACGCCGAGACCACCAAACCGTATAGGCATCGCTGCCTGCGACCACTGTGAGGGAGACATATTAACGTTTAAAATAGTCTCCAAAAGACACTTCAACGCCTCGTCATAAGCGTCTGTCTCCCCTCGGCACAGCCAAACCGGAGCAGTTCGCAAAGTATAGGTTAACCTTGGCTGGGACAGACAACTCCTGAGAATAGTAAGAGCCACATGCGCGGACAACTCCTTGAGATGTGGCTTAGCCCCAGCCAGGGCCTTCAACTTTCCTCGCAGAACCCCCGGCACGCCTTCCGGAAAAATGGGTGCGCCTAACAGAGTGAAATCAGGTTTATCAAGAACTTTCAGCCCCGGCATCAATTCCTCCAGCTTAGCTCTGGAACCTTGTGCCAAGTCACCAGAGGAAGAAAACACCTCACACTTCTCGGAGTTCAGGCGGAGACCCAAGTCCCCTAGGCCACTGATAACCGTTTTCAAATCAGCCACAACAGTCTCTAGTGGTCCCCCAATGGTACCATCGTCTAAGTACCAGACGTTCAAAGGGGAACTCAATGATTTAACAACGTCGTGGATGGCCAAGCTGAATAGCAGTGGGCCCAGGGGGTCACCCTGTTGCGCACCCACCCGCGACTCCACCAGATTTTCACCAAAATACAGGTTGGTTGGGCTTGAGTAACACTGGTGGAGGAACGGATAGAGGGACGGAACCAGTTCGTTGACCTTTCCCAGAATGACGTCTCGCTCAACTGTATTGAATGCATTCTGGAGGTCAACCTTCACAATGACGCTGTCGGAGTTTTCCCGATCGAACAAAAACGCTCGGGTGGCGTGGATTGCGGCCTCGCAACCTAAAGGTACTCCGAACCCCAACTGCTGCGGCTGAAGAATAGATGATGCGACTCCCCTGGCTGCCCTGCATCCGAGTTTGGCCACTAAGCGCCGAAGGACACTCCCCACTGCTATGGGACGAATCCCCCCGCCCTTCTTATGCAGAGCACATAGGGAAGCGCCATAAAGAAAAGGGCACACTTCCCTATTGACCATTCCCTTAAGCATGAAGTTCACTAAATTAACTAGTGAACGCAGGAGAGTCGCACCGCTATCCCCAGCCGCCACTGAAATCAACTCCTTCAGTATGTCGGGGCGGATCCCATCCAAGCCCGCTGCGGACCCGCTATTGAAAGACGTGATTGCCTCCAACACGTCAGCCGCTTCAACCGCCAATGTTTCGCTTGAGAGGGCGGGTTCCGGAGGGAAGTGGAGGTCACGTGACGGTGGCGGGTGCTTTCGCCGCAGGGACTCCAAAGTCTCCTCACTGTCAGCTGCCACAGAGCAGTCAGACAGGAGGATCCGAACAGCACCGCCAAGGTCGCCATCGTGAACCTTGGACTCGACGTACTTGTAAAAAGCACGCTGGCCAATATTACCTCCCTTCCTTGAATAAACATCCGATGACTGAAGGCCGCCCAGAGAACTAGCTGTAATGTTGTCTTTTACCTTACTGGTAAGAGACCGGCCCCTGTCATCGGACAAAGGAACCCGGAGGCATGAATAAGCAAAGCTTAGGAGATCCTGCCAATCGTTGGTCTCATTAGTCTCCACACACCTCTCAATAAGCTCCGACAACTTCCCTGCGGCCAGACTTCTGGCCCCCTTGGGGACGTGTTTTAGAAGTCGGACATTTCTTCTCAAGGAAGGCAAATCACTGAGCGTCGGCGGTGGCGAACTACCGACCACATCAGCAGGCGAAATACCAGCGATATCTGCAGGCGCATTACCGCCCCGTCGCTGTGACTGTTGCGGTCGAACAATATTTTTGTGCACCTGCCCAATGTGAGACTTCAAACCACGCGGAACAATAAATTCCCTTGTGGAACCGGGGCAATGAGGACATGTTGCCTTAGTTACACTCATGCTTGCCTACTACATTTCTATTTTCCAACACACATTTAAAAATTTCCACCATAGTAGTAAATAATAATAATAATAATTAAATTTTTGCCAAATAAATTAATTAGAAATCTACAGTCAATAATAATGTCAAATATAGCTTAAATAATCCGCATTCAATTCCGTCATAAATATCCCTAATACTATTTATTGTTATTATAACACTATTAATTATTATCAAACAATATCAAACATTAAATTAATTGTACTTACAACAAAACATAAGTGGTTCCAATGTCAACTACATACTTAAAACATAGAGAAAAAAAAATATATCAGTCAAAAAATGTTTGTCTTAAAACATAAAATTAAAATAGTCACAAAATCAAAAAATAAAAGAATTAAAAATCTAATTCTAAAACAAAGCAAAAAAAAAAATGAAAAAATAATATAAATACTTTCTACGTTAGACGGGTTTCGAACCAGAGCAACCTCTTCGTTGTATTTGTTCTCGGCCGAGAGCGAGGCCCGCTGAGCCACCAACGTTGTGCGATTTCTTGGCGAAATAGAAGTATCGATGCAGCGTTTTTTATTTCATAAATGAGCGGTACTTCGAGTTGGCATAATATTTTCGCTTGACACCCACTGTGCCATATGAACGTTCACACTGAATGTAGATTTTTCACTGATACTCGACTGAAAATCATTGTTCTTCTTGAAGAAACCACGCACAACAAAGCAAATGGGTGCACTAGCCCGCCTGAGCGTTTTGTGTCGTTTAGTTTGTTGATTTATTGCCGCTTGGTGTCCTTGTCACTGTTTTGATGAATTGTCACTTTTCAGGTTGTGATAACACTCCTGTAGGTCAATTGTCACTTGTTCTTTAAGTCAAAAAAAAGAATCCAGGTATATTTACACGAATTCTATTTTAAATTTGATTAAGATGTAGATCGTCTTCAAACTGCTTGTTTACATCGCAGCGCCCCCTGGTGGCAGTAATGATTGGCTGGAAGTGAGCGCATCAGTGACTATGCACACCCCGTATGGGAAAATGTGTGACGCTATGATATGATAAGATAATGATTAGAAAAGAAAACAAATAGGTATATAGATTGAAGATATTTATTAGATGCAGTTTTATCAAAATCAAATCAGTTAGTACATATTGTTATAGGTACATTTGTCACAGCACAAAACTATAAGTAAAACATTTAGGATTTGACGTTTGTTTTAAGGTTAAACTATGTGAAACATTTTTTGTAGAAACACGAAAACAATTTTACGGTAGATATACTGTCTTGAGAATATCATACATTGCTAGTGAAATAGTTATACATAAAGGAGACCTAGGATTTATTTTATTTCATGCAAGCAGCTAGAATTATGACTTCAACTATTCCTTGTCTGCCAGCGTGAAAGAAAAGGAAGACAGGTTCGTTCAGGCCATGGAAATTTCGAAATATTTGAGAAAATTATGGAGGAAGACCTCAATAAACTTTGTAATAACAGAAAAAAGTTATTTGATTTGCCTGTAGATACAACAATGAAACAACGATTAATAACTTTATTGAAATCATTTAGTTTATGTCATGTATTTCTAGAGCCGACTAGAATTATTTACCAGCCAAACTTGCTTAGATAAATTTTATGTCACTGCATTCACAAGTAAAAATGTCTTTAACTGCTTCCTTCCGATCACAGCGGTCAAACAGTTTCATTACCAATTGCTAGTAAGGTTAAGACTGATCCACCATTTTATAGGCCTATTACATCTCATAGACTAGAGACTTATACTAGAAACTTAAATATAAATTTGCCAGTACCGTATTTGAATGAACAGTACCCAAATGAAGTCTAATCAGACTTCTTCAACATTATTCAAACAGAATTTAATAAAGATTTTAAATAAAATAAAATCAGTGACTATAACGGTAAATCTAAATTTAATGACTGAGCAACGCTTAGAATTCGTAAAAGTAGAGTCTATGACCTTTATAAACAAAAAACCTGTAACTTTGATAGAAAATTTCATGACTATGTTAAAAAATATTCCAAGTTCAAGTTGTTTTGTGGAACTGCAAAAACTTTACACATTAATAGAAAAATATAAAATTCAAAGAATAGAATAAAAACAGTTTGGCAAATAATTAACCGTGAAACTGGCGAAGTTATACCTTGGGACAATGATTTCTGCCTAAAGATAGGTGACGATGTTGTTAAATCCAACGGTGAGGAAACTCGAGTTTTTGAAACATCCTTCACCAATGTACCCTTACTCACGACATATGACGCAGAGACTTTGTTAAAAAAATATATTTAAAATTTCATCATGTTTATCCCCATGACATTATCATATCTTATCCCCACAAAAATACCGAAGACCTGTGGGGTATATCAGCCAAAGTCAGTGGTTCAGTAATTCTAGCACACTTAGCTTATATACTTATTCAATAAATGTTTTTTTGTTAAAAATTCTTGACAATGGAGTTTTCCCAGACCTCATGAAACACAGTAAACTGATACCTCTGTTCAAGTTGGAAGGCCATGGGTATCCTTCAAATTTCTGACCAATGTCTGTTCTTCCAGCTATTAGTAAAATATTTGAAAAGATTATGCTCAATCAAAAGCTCTCATACTTCAACCGTACGAAACAAATCCACGCCAAACAATACGGTTTCAGTAGGGATAAATCGACTACGGATGCAGGATACGACCCTTATATCTCATATTTATTCTGCATGGGAGGCCGCACAGAATACTGTCGGAGTTTTTTGCGATCTGTCGAAGGCATCTGATTGTGTTGATCATGATACGCTACTAATGAAATTAAATCATTACAAATTTAGAAATACAGCGTTGGATCTAGTAAGATCAAACTTAAGCAATATAATTCAAAAGGCAGAAGTCAACGGCGTTAAATCTGAAGGATCGGGTGTAAAATTTGGCGTTCCACAAGGTTCCATATTAGGCCCTTTCTTATTCCTGGTATATATTAACGATCTGCCTTTCATGGTGGAGAAATTGACTGACATAGTGTTGTTTGCTGATGATGCTTCTTAGTGAAAAGAGCTATTCGAGCAATTTATAATTTAAAACGTAATAATAATTTAAAAAAACTCCTTAAGAGAGCTTTTTAAAGAAATTTATTTAGTAACTGTAGCTAGTCAATTTATTATCGAAAATATATTGTATGTACGCAAGAATCATACAACATTTTCCAAACTTAGCGACGCTGTAATGTTAACCTAAGAAATAATCACAGACTAGTTGCACCCCGGTTTAGACTCGCGAAGGTTAGCAATTCTTACAAGGGTCTGTACATTCTCTACTACAATAGGATACCTCTGAAGATTTTGAAATTGCCATTTGAGCAATTTAAAAAGCATGTTAAAGCAACTTTGTCGAAAAAGGGACACCACAATGTCCAAGATTACTTAGATGATGGGATGGTATGGGCTTAATCTGGCTGAACACAGTCCTTGCTGATTATTATTTTGTAATTATTTATTCCTGCTCATTAAATATAAGAATTAATATTGTAATATTTGTATTAGTTAAGCACAAGCAATTTTTAAAAGAGATCTAAAAATCATTCTGTGGGAGTTTCTACGTCCTTCTTCTCCTACAGTGGTCAAATTTAGAGAAGAGGCAAAAAATACGTTTGCTAAGTATATATATAACTACTGTATTAAATATATTACAGGGAAAATAAAAAATATAGGACAGGGAACCAATTTGTATTGTTTATATATGTTTATGTAATAATTTATTATTATTATTATTATTATATTTGACTTTGACATTGACTTATAGTCAAGAAGTTAAAGTCGAAAACCTATATTTGCCTCACATACTATCGTGATATTAACTCGTGATAGGGAAATCAATATAAGAAACTGTGGCACAAATAAGTGCACTCCTAAAGCTACTGGAATAGCTGGAATGAAATGTCTATTCAAAAGCTATTCAAACAGTCATGGTAGATTGTCCTGCTCAATTAAATATCACTGAGATGGCATTACGAGTAATACTTAATATTTATCACCCAATTGTGTAGTGTCAAGTATGAAGGTGAATACATTGATTGGAATTAGCGGTTTTGCGATCTGAAGTTCCGGAAACATCCGATAGACTGAACCGTACTGTCGGTCTCGCTGGCTGTATTCCGCGAAACGATTCCTTCAAGATATTTGAAAAATAATGCGTCATCGTTCTTTGCGATCTTTTCATCCGATCTTCTAGGCGTTTCGAATCGATCGATATGAATAATAATAATAATACCTTGGACACTATTTACACACATTGATCTAGCCCCAAACTAGGATTCCCTGTATCTTGGGTACTAGACAACGATACACATACTTATATAGATAAATATTATACTTAGATAGATAAACAACCATGACTAGGGTACAAACATCCGTTCTCGTCAAACAAGTATTTGCCCCCACCGGGACTCGAACCCGGGACCCTTGGTTTCGTAGGCAGGATCACTGCCGACTCGGCCATTCGGGTCGTCGTGAGCTTGAAATGATTCTTTATGATGCTTGATTTTGTATGCTGAGGTTTTAAAAACTGCCAAGATGAATGTAAGTAAATTAGCTTTGACTACTCATTTAAACTGTCAAGGCAGACAACAGAAAAGTCCCCTATAAAGCAAATGGTTTTAGTAAATCAGAACTTACAAGGTGGCTTTTCTGGCAAATTACTAGCGCTAGAACTATTCTTGGAGAAATACAGAGTAGACATACTATGCCTAGTGAACACTGGCTATTTGAGTCTCAAATGAATTTCGCTGTACACAACTATCAAGTAGCCAGCTGCTTCAATAGAAAGTTTGCAATACACGGAGGATCCTTAGTAATGGTTAAAAACCGGTCAAGTGCGAGTCTAAATCGCGCACGAAGGGTTCCGTACCACCGTTCAATGGAAGCGATGGTGTGGAGTGAATAGTTTGGATTTTACACAGCAAAATATTGTTTACAAAGTTATTGGTGCGGTTACTTTCACACTCCATGTACGTAACCAGGTGCATCCATAAGTTTGTATGTGGTATTGAAAGAATTGTTGTATGGGAGCCCCCTTAAATATTTCTTTTATCCTGTTTTTTAGTATTTGTTGTTATAGCGGCAACATAAATACATAATCTGTGAAAATTTCAACTCTCTAGCTAGCTAGGTTCTTGAGATACAGCCTGGTGACAGACGGACGGACGGACAGCGGAGTCTTAGTAATAGGGTCCCGTTTGGAACCCTTCGGGTACGGAACCCTAAAAATGGCCTAAAATTTAAAGCGCAAAGGATATTTGCAGACTTTCTGTTGAGAAAGTAATAGAACTATCGTGTATAGAACTTGGTAGACATATTGTAGTAAGCGTATACAGACCCCCTACCAGTGATTATGGTATATTTGAATCAGTATTGGAGGATGTCTTGAGAGTAGCTTCTAGTAGTAACAAAACAGTATTAATTTGCGGTGACTTCTGAAGTGTGTGTAGTCACTACGTTCTATGATTCTATCATTATTATACGGGACTCTTAATCTAACAGTCGTGTTTGATTCCACTCCTCTGATCCCCACATCTCATGGCGACCTTTGCCATATACGGCACTTGAGTGTCGGGTGACGAGCCGCGCAACACATCGCAATAATGAAGACCGATTAATTCATAACCAGTGCATACAATATAATAAAATAAAAATACAAAATGGGTAATACATCAACGACTCCGCGACCACCACCGATGTCCAACCAAGAAATCATCAGCCATGTTGGATACAGTATGTATGTGTAATAACATCGATCAATCTCAACCGCACGCACCCCCTTGCTATACACCTTAACTGGATGGTGTACGGAATGTTCATCGCGCTATACACCTTAACTGGATGGTGTACGGAATGTTCATCGCGCTATTACTATTGTGCCTCTACCTACATGCTGAACCAAGTGATTAAAAAAGTGAGCCAGTGTATAACAAGAAAGATGGAAGCTATTGTGCAGGAGCGAGGTATTGTGCGTCAGCGACCAACCTACGACTCACCGGTATAAACACGCATGTATTCAAGTGTTTTTTTTTTTTTATAATGTGCGAAAGTGAAACGTAATTAGTCCGCCACTGAACTGTACTGCCGTCATCGACGTAAAAGGAAAGATGAGACATTCCAATGTGTTATTGTTTAGTTAAGGTAACTGCCTAGATAAGTAAAGTGTTAGATTTAAAATAATGTAAATGGCAAGGCAATGGCAAGTGATTTAGAGGCAATTTGTGGCGAATTAAGTACTATACGGAAATACCTAATTAAGAAAGGAAAAAGTAGATATCAGGGAAACGTAATTAAAAATAAATTAAATGAGTCAAATGAATTATTGTCTAAGTGTCAAGTAATATATCATGAAATTATAACGGAAAACGAAGCTGAAACGTTAGGAGCTGCCACCCTAATATGTAATAAGATTCAGTTATTGTTTAACGAAATATCAGATTTGTGTAAAGTCAAAATGTCGGACGATTTCGACCTAAGTGCGGCTAGTACTTTGATTCCGGTGATGGACGGTAAAGATGATACCACAATAAAATAGTAGAAAGTGTAGAACTCTATGAATCCATGATTTCGAACGAAGGTAAGAAAATTCTTAAACTGTTTGTGCTAAAAACACGTCTCAATAAGTGCGCAAAACTGAATCTAAAATCAACCTACAGTACAGCACAGGACCTTTTGCGTGATATCAGGCAATACTTGCTTGTTAAGGAATCCACCACATCTTTGCAAACACAGTTAAATAACGTGTCCCAAAATAACGTATCCTTACAGGAATATTCTAAAAAGATAGAGGAATAATTTGTAGAATTGACGGTTTCCCAGGCAGACAACAACGAAGTGGCATATGAAGTGCTACGCCCAATTAATGAAAAATTTGCAATCAAACGGTTCGCAGATGGACTCCGCAACCGACGGTTAAGTACTATAATTTCCGCGAGAGATTACACCAATCTCCGCGATGCTGTCCGAGCTGCAGAAGACGAGGAGCTGGCGCAGCGAACTGCGTCGGGTCATCAGATGATGACGAGTCCTAAAGGTAGGTCTAGCAATAATGGTTTCAGAGGGAGAGGTCAAAGAACCTTCGGGCAACGTAGAAACGGCCAACGTGGAAATTTCCGTGGAAATATGAATAATGATCGTGGTCATCGTGGTTCGGGTTCCACATTCTACCACAACTCGAACCGCGGTACGTTTAGGGACAGGTCACAAGGTTATCCAGGGTATAATCGTGGTTACCGAGGCAGGGGACAAGGCGTTTACGCCGCCCAACCAGATTTTTTTTTTTTTTGCCTTGAACTTGTTGTTTTCAGACTCTTTGTCCTTTAAAACTTTGCCTTGGGAGTGGGCGGGACAGGTAGTCCCCGCCTCAAATAGTTTATTCACACGTGAGTGCGTGCCCTACCGGGGGAGAGACCCAACCTGGGAGGGTTGTGGTGAATGAAGTGAACTTGGCAGCCGGGCACAACTAAGGTGTGTCGCTGCGTCTCTGTGTCTTGTGCCGGCGTAGAGTGTACGGCGTCATGTGGGGCGTCTGCGGCTTGAGCAGTGTCTGGTGTGGGTGATCTAAGTTGCCGCCTCCGCCTGCGCGTGCGCGGGCGGTGGATGTACAATGGACGGGTGGGTAGAGTCGAGTCGGAGTTGTCTGTGTCCGGGGGTACTTGTAAATTTAATTGCGCCGTAATGGCGTCTACAGGGTCTGAGAGAATGTTGCGGGGACGACGTCTCGGTTGGGTGGCCTCGGGAGATGCGGCGTAGTCAGCCGCAAAGCGAATAAGGGGATTGGAGTGGTGAACCAACCAGATATGGGTCAGCAACAGTCCCAACAGGAGACATCTTCCCAAGAGAATATTCAGTTTTTTCGGACTTTATGGCATTATTTTAAACTGCAATACTAATGTAAAGTACGTAAAAAGTTACGTTAATAATATCCCACATACATGGTTACTAGATACGGGCGCGTCGCTGTCCATAATTAATAAGAAATTGTTATCACAACATGGTACCATATATAGAGACGATACAACCATTAACGGGATAGGAGGTAAGATTTACCTACTCAGAAGGATATGTTTATCTTACTCTTTGTTTTCAAGAAGACCCAACTTACCAGCATACATTTTATTTATTTGGTAACTTACCATGTAAGTCTGACGGTATATTAGGTTTAGACTTTCTTGAAAAATATGGAGCAAACATAAACATAGGGCAGTGTACGCTGACTTTAAACAAGAATGGAATGAAATGTGTTTTACCTTTGTATGATTCACCAAAATGGAATGATGTTTTAGTACTACCAGCAAGATCGGAATCTGTGCATTATGTGAGAATAAATAATTGTATGAAGGGAGATATTGTAATCTGTGCGAAAGAGCTACAGGATGATGTATTTTTGGCAGGTTCAATTGTTTCACCAAAAGATGGTTTTATACCGATAAAACTTTTAAATGTGCGTGACAAAGCGATCACATTACCAACATTTGTACCCGAATTTCAGTTTTTGCGGGAATATGACATGTGTAATTTCACTCAATGTGAGAGTAGTTCAAATAGAGCTAAGACCCTGTTGCCTATATTAAAATTAAATTATTTACATCCGGAAGAACAAAATACAATTGAGACAATATGTACAAAATACGCCGATATATTTCAATTACCAGGTGACGTACTCACAACCACTAATGTTTATGAACAGTATATTACTTTGAAACAAAATTCAAGTCCAGTTTATGTGAAACCGTATAGAATGCCTGAAAAATTAAAGCCTGAAATACAAAACCAAATAGATAAAATGTTAGAAAATGATATAATTGAACCAGCACAGAGTGAATGGTCGAGCCCGGTATTGTTAGTACCTAAGAAAGAGGACAGTAATGGAATGAAAAGCTGGAGGTTAGTAGTAGATTACAGAAAGTTGAATGAAAATATACAGGATGATCGATTTCCACTTCCAAACATAACTGAAATATTGGATTCCCTATCCGGATCTATTTACTTTTCCCATTTAGAGATGAGCCAATCATATTATCAAGTGAAATTGGACCCTGACAGTAGAAAAGTAACTGCATTTACAACAAATACAGGGCAATACCAGATGAAACGGTTGCCCATGGGATTAAAAACAAGTCCCAGTGCCTTTAGTCGAGCTATGACCGTAGCTATGTCAGGATTGACTTGTGAGAAATGTTTTATTTACCTTGATGATTTAGTAGTATTTGGTAGAAATCTGGAGACCCATAAAAAAAACTTGGTAGATGTATTTGAAAGATTGAGAAAAGTTAACATGAAACTGAACCCCAACAGTGTGAGTTTTTGAAAAAAGAAATTCTTTATTTAGGCCACGTAGTTTCTTCAGAAGGAATATCCCCCGATCCAGAAAAAATAGGAGTGCTAATAAACTATCCGATTCCAAAAGATGCAGATGAGTTAAGACGATTTGTAGCTTTTTGTAATTACTATAGAAAGTTCATACCAAAATTCGCAGATATAACGATACCATTAAACAATTTGTTACGTAAAAATGAGCCATACTTGTGGTCAAGACAGTGTGATGAAGCTTATAAAACATTAAAATAATCTTTAATAACCCCCCGAGTATTACAATACCCAGAGTTCAGAGAAGAAAACTAATTTATTTTACAAACTGACGCTTCAGGGATAGATATTGGTGCAGTATTGTGTAACAGACATATGAGACCTATTGCCTACGCAAGTAGACCATTGAATAAAGCTGAAAATAATTACCCAACTATACAAAAGGAGCTATTGGCAGTAGTATGGGGAATAAAATACTTTAGACCATATTTGTATGGACGACAGTTTACTATTATGACCGATCATAAGCCACTTATTTAATTATTCGGAATGAAAGACCCGTCAAGCAGATTGATGAAATTTAGACTTATGTCGGAAGATTATGACTTTAAGATACAGTACATAAAAGGAAAAGATAACGTCGCAGCTGACGCATTGTCGAGAATTATTGTCACATCGAATGATTTGAAGAGTATGAATGAAAATATTGTGAATTTGATGACTAGAGCTCAAAGAAGAAGAATGGAAGAAGAGAATGAAAGAAGTAAGACACCGGTTATCAGTAAATCCACTGACGACAGGACTGTACAACCTAGAGTTGTGGAGTTATTAAATAAACCAGGTGACTCAGTTGAGATGATATTAGTGAAAGGTGAAGAATTGAATGGGTATAGAATAAATAAGAGTATCATTAAAGAAGTAGAAAGTTTAGCGTATGTACAAAGCAAATTGACTATATTTGTAAACCTCGATTATAAACTACAATTCACGCGAGCCGTATTTGTAGATAAATTAAGAGAATTTTGCGCAAGTCAAGGGATACACCAAGTATGTATCATAAAAAACGAAATAAATGAATCATTTCTGAAAGAAATAGTTAATGAAGTGAAATCCCGAAGCGAATGGTCCGGACCACGCATTTGTATACTTCGAGGAATAAAAAGAGTAGAAGATAATGAGGAAAAGAAGTTTATACTGATTGACAATAATTTACTACCAACCAGCGGTCACGCAGGAATACGTAGAATGGTAAACAACATCAAGACAAAAATATTACTGGCCAGGTTTAGAAAAAGACGTAAGAGACTTCGTACGAACATGTGATAAATGCCAAAGGATCAAACACTCTCGTCATATCAGAGAGCCAATGGTTATTACAACCACTACTACATCTGCTTTCGAGAAAATATTTTTAGATTTAGTAGGACCTTTAGATAAGGATGTGGAAGGATATAGCTACATTTTAACTGTTCAATGCGGACTAAGTAAGTTCGTGGAAGCATACCCACTTAGGAATAAGGATACGGTAAGTGTAGCGAAGCAATTCGTCAATAATTTTATATTAAGGTTTGGAATCCCAAAATCTATTTGTTCGGACCGAGGAACAGAATTTTTGTCATCAACCATGGAACAGGTAAGTAAACTACTAGAAATAGAAAAGCTAAATTCAACTGCTTATCATCATGAATCAATAGGTGCACTAGAAAATTCTCATAAAAATTTAGGATCGTTTTTACGAATACAATGCGATAATCGTCCAGAATCATGGTCATATTGGTTACCTTATTGGTGTTTTGCATTTAATACAACAGTCCACACAGAAACAAAGTACACCCCGTTCGAACTGGTCTTTGGAAAAAAATGTATGATTCCTAGTAGATTAACCAATAGAGAGAACCCCTATATAACCCTGATAATTATGCCCTAGAATTAAGATATAGATTACAAGTAGCACGCGGGGACGCCCGATAGAATTTAATAAATAGTAAAACTAAAAGAAAATGTAACTACGATAAGAAAATATATCCAATAGTTTATAAGGAAAATGATTTATTATTAGTTGAATGAAACAGGAACAAAACTTGAAACATTGTACAATGGACCCTATGTCGTAATAGAAGATTTGGAACCAAATGTAAAGATAATGACAAATAACAAAATTGAAATCGTACATAAAAACAGGACAAAGAAATATGTATCAGAAGAATGTAACAAATAAAATTAAGGTATATTTAGTTTATAAAAATCATTAGATATAAGATTTTTATTTTTATCACCCCCGAGGTGAAGTGTGTGTAGTCACTACGTTCTATGATTCTATCATTATTATACGGGACTCTTAATCTAACAGTCGTGTTTGATTCCACTCCTCTGATCCCCACATTTCACTTCAATATAGACTTGCTGGTGGACTCCCCGTTGCGTACTAAATTAATAATAATTTTTAAAACATTCAATTTAGTTAACATCTTCACAGGGCCCTCAAGAATAACTGAAACTACTGCAACCTGCCTTGATAACGTCTTCTGCGGTTGCGAAATTTTGAAGAAGTGTACAGTAAATTGTTTAAAGTCTGATCACAGTGGGCAAATTGTCAACTTAGAAGTAGATTCAAAATCACAGGAAATAGTCTTGTGTAGGCCAATCACAACAAAAAAAAATAAAACATTTAAACAAGATTTACAAGCTTACCTACTCAAAATAATACTCAAAAAGCGAATGATCACTATACGGACTTATTCAACAAACTTTCAGATAGTTTTGAAAACAATTTCAAATTACATAAACAAATACAAATACAAATAGCGATAGTAAAGCAGGGTTTAGTGAATGGGCAACCAAAGGAATCCGTAAAAGCAGGGATTCACTATATGCACTTTATGACAAAAAAACATCTACACATGACCCAATATTTATCCAACATGTAAAATTATATTTAAAAATATTTAGGGCCGTCTGCCATAAAGCTAAGTGCGAACACATAAAAACGAAGATTCTTACATCGTCGGATAAAACTAAAGCAATTTGGAATATAATAAATAGAGAAGCAGGTAAAGCAAAATCAGGAGACCGTAGCTTCTTACTTAAGATTGAAGATAAAGTAATAACTTCTAACGATGACATCGCAGCCGCATTTGAACAGTTCTTTACAAATGTTCCAATTGTTACAACGGCTTCTTTAGACTCGTCTCCGGATCTTGCTGCATCAAGATTTCTTATTCGCATATATTGAGCCCTTTGGCATAATTAAAGCATTTAAGTTGTTAAATTTGAAAAAATCTGAGGATCTCTGGGACATGTGAGTAAAAATTATTAGCTCGGTGATAAACTTGCCCCTCATTTAGCTAAAATCTTCAATAAATGTGTAGATGAGAGTGCTTTCCCTGGTCTCATGAAACACAGCAGGCGTACTTCAATGCGCATCAAATTCTCCATAGCCAGCAGTTTGGATTTACAAAAGGGCGGTCGACAACAGATGCTGGAGTAATGTTAGTTAAACATATTTTTAACGCGTGGGAAGATCGTAGAGACGCTACAGGTATTTTTTGTGACCTTTCCAAGGCATTTGACTGTGTACACTACAAAACATTGCTCTTCAAGCTAAAACATTACGGCATAAAAGGCAATAGCTCTAAGCTTATGAGATCGTATTTAGAAGGGAGGGTTCAAAAAGCTGACATCAATAGGACAAAATCGTCGGGTTCTCAGGTGAAGATGGGAGTCCCACAGGGATCTATTCTGGAGCCGTTCCTTTTCCTCGTTTGTGTAAATGATTTGCCATTCATGGTACAAAACATGTCAGAGATAGTATTATTTGCAGATGACACGTCACTAATTTTTAAAGTTAGGAGGCTAGAAAATGACTTACTAGACTGGTTTAGTGCCAATAACTTGCTTCTGAATTCAAAAAAGACAAAGTGCATAAAATTCACTTTATCTAATGTAAAGCAAGTTGAGAGTAATATTGAACTGGGGAAAGACAAACTAAAACTAGTAGATGAAACTGTATTTCTCGGCATCACTATTGATGCCAAACTACAGTGGGGTCCCCATATTGTAAAATTAGCACATAGACATAGCTCCGCAGCATATCATTTTGCAGAAGAGAGCGATCCGGTTTATTTACAAGCTAGGTAATAGAGAGTCTCTGAGAGATTTCTTCAAAGAAACCAACATCCTAACAGTTGCAAGTCAATATATCTATGAAAACATAATGTATATGAGGAAAAATATCAGTAGCTTTAAAACCGTTGATAGCCGCCATAATGTGCAAACTAGAAATAAACATAAACTTTCTTTCCAATGTTCAGGCTCACAAAAGTTAGTAGTTTTATGGGACACTGTATACGTTTCTACAATAAAATTCTGCAAGCAATACAAATTTAACTGAAGCTCGATTAAAAAATGTATAAAGAACACTTTGTGCACAAAGGCCTACTGCAAAATAAATGATTTTTTACAAGACACCGACATCTGGAATGAAACCAGTTCATTGCACCCTATATATTATGTAATAATTAGGCACTTTCTTAATGTTATATAATGCTTGCTTGATTATGTTATGACGTTCATTAAGTCTCAATTTTTGTGCTATTATGAATAAAAATCTTTGAACTTGAACTTGATTCAAAATATCGAAAATCGGACGTCCAAAATTCGATCTTTGATTATATCGATTTAGTTCGGGTATCCCAATGTACAAGAGAGCCGCGTGCACAAAAACACAATGATGCAAATGTCCGATTGCAGCTATTATCGTTATAGATAAAAAAACAAAAAATATCTTAAAAACGATTGAGTTCCTTGACCTGAAACTTCCAGGTTATGCTTAGAATGACCCCAACTATCTGCCGAAAAATCACGAACTTCCTACCTGTGCGTCAAATTCTAAAGGTGAACCGTGAATTGTGGGCAAACTGGTGCTTTCCTGATAAAGCGTCTTCATCCGAATTCCAAAGAAAGCTTTATTTGGATCATATGATGCTTTGCAGTAACCATTTCCTCATAAGTTCTTTACTTTAATGAAAAGAAGCTGCACAGAAACGCTACTCCACAAGCAGAATGTAATGAGGTAATATTTGTGTTATGGTATGAAAAACTTGTGTCTCTAATGGGAACTTCGATTTAGAACATAATTTTTAGGGTTCTAAGTTTAGGTTACGCCTCCGCTATCGGTCTGTCAGTCTGTCCCTCTGTCCGTCCGTCACCGGGCTCTACCCGTTGAACCGTTAATAGGTAGAGAGCTGAAATGATTACAGAAGCTGAATTTCTATTGCCGCTATAACAACAAATAATGAACTACACGAGGTTCTATAAATTAAAGGGGGTCCCCATACAAGAGACGTATTTTAACAACACCGGGGTATTACAAACCATAACATGATTCGAATACAATTGTTGATTTCGCGGCTTATTTCATGGTTGTGGTGGCGCAATTGGGTTTGATATCGGTTTCTCAATCTGAGGGTTCTGGGTTCGAATCCTCGCGGACATAGTAGTATTACCGGACTACGGCTTAGGCAAAATTATGGTTATGATATTCTGAAACATGCATATTTTAAGATATTTTGTTTCAATTTCAGGTTGAACCTGAAGCCATGACAAGAAGATATTAACGTTAGAAGAGACAAAGTCTTATAGGCTCTGGTTAGTCGTTAGGTTATTTGGAATCGGTCTATTTTTTTTTATTACAAAGTGTTTTATTTTTCATAAAGCTCATTCATCACTCTTAAGCTTTGTTACTTACTTATCGATTTATCCCGGAACAAATGTCTTAAGATAGCTTATTATCGAGATAGATCGGTAAGGAAGTATGTAGCTAAGTACAAAATCTTCCGGAGGGTCAGACTGGTTTGAATTCCACGCGCTGGCCAAATTTGAATTTCCTGCTTCAGAGCCAGGAATTCGTCACCAGGGCCATTCAATAGATGGCGCCAGCAATGTTAAATGTTAATGCACTTTTTTTAACTGAATCGTGCTTCTTCCTAGGGTATATTTGTTCTGTGTACGGAGCGCACCTCCTCCCACATTATTGGACTAGCCAGTCCTCGTGTCTAGTGTGGTTGTTATGTATCTAGTACGCCCCGTGTTTAGTATGACTGTTCTGCAACTAGTGCTCCCAGTGTCTCAAGTGTTATTATTCTGTGTCTAGCACATGATTCGTGACCTAACATTAATATTATAAGGAAGCTGTTGTCTCCTTATAAGAAAACTGTTGTCTCCTTATAAGGAAGCTGTTGTCTCCATTGCTCGAGTACCCACAAAGTACCCACACATTCATCACAATGTATACCGATAGAACAGGTGTTGAGGAATCACAAAGACCCACCTCACCCTTCCTTGGAATGCCCTCAGCCATCGGTCCTGACCCTTCTGCGACATATAGGATACAATTTCCACATTCCATTACATTCTCAATTTTATTGTTTTTATTAAGATATTTGTTTTTATGGTATTTTATTATAATATGTTCAATTCAATAATAATGCTTTATAAATTAATTACTGATTATGATATTAAGGACCCACTACTGAGTAAAGACCTCCTCCATTTTTCTTCACGTTTGTAGGTTAATTGTCTTTTCAGTCCAATTATTTCCTGCTGCTTTTAATATTTCGTCGAGCCATCTCTCCACTGGTCTACCTCTACTTCTCTAGCCTGATAGGTCTTTCCATGTAAGTATATTATCATATGTAAACTATATACAGGTGTATGTTAGGTATGTATCGCTACTATTTAGTATAGTATTATATTTTCTGAATTTTATAGATATTTAATTTATTTATGTATTTTGCAACATAACATAAACAAAATAAAGGACCAAAAGTATTTAGGCGTAAATTAAACAAAGGTAGATCAGCAATTAACAAACTTACAGATAACTCACGTAACCTAATAACACACGTAGTTAAGGAGTTCTACAAGAAGCTGTAGGCGTCACAAATCGAGGATCCAACGACACCAGACACCCACGATCCAAAAGCAGAGCCGACTGTGGGACTAGAAGACGAACTGTTACCTGCGGTAACAGAGTGAAGTCCGGCATGCCCTGAGCCAAAAGAAACGGGGTAAGGCATCTGGTGATGATGGTGTGTATGTGGAGATGTTGCAAACAGGATCTCCAGAAATACTTAAAACTCTTTCCATGCTTTGCAACAAAGTCATATATGAAAGCAATACTCCGAAGGCGTGGGAGAATGCAATAATCACGATCATCCAAAAAGCGATAAGTGCAATGTGGGCAACTATCGTCCTAGAAGCCTCCTTTCCCAAGTATATTAATTATTTGCGAAGGTCCTTTGCAACAAGTTAACACGAACTCTGAATGAGTATCAACCAGTAGAGCAGGCGGGCTTGGACCACATTCACGCAGTCAAACAACGGATGGAAAGATGCCGAGAGTATAACCGGCCCATGTGCCTGGCCATTGTCGATTACGAAAAGGCATTCGACAGAGCATTCTGGCCGTGTTTCATTCTCTCCGTCGGTGTAATATTGACAAGCGATACGTGGATGTCCTCCGGGTGCTCTACCGGAATGCAACTCTTCAAGTATGAATGCACAACCTTTCTGACTTCGTGCCAATCCGGCGGGGTGTCCACCAGGGACCACCATCTCCCTAAAACTATTTACTGGTGTGCTCGAAGATTTGCTGAAGACACTCGACTAGGAAGGGTAGGGAAATAATTAGATCTATATCACATCTACGCTTTGCCGACGACCTCATCCTCCTAGCCGAGAACTATGTGGATCTTCAGACTGTGCCCGACGACCTGCATAAGGCTTCGCTTGCGTTAGGCCTCAGGAGGAACGCGTCCAAGACCAAGATTATGTCAAATCCTACGGGTCCTAAGCCTAACATAATCTTAGGTAATTGCCAGCTAGAGACAGTTGCCGACTACATCCACCTTGGACACAGTTGGACTTCTCGAGACGTATCCAGCTGGGTTGGGGCGCTTTTGGCAAACTGGAAGATGTCTTATAGTCTAAAATCTCCCAATGCCTCAAAACCAAGGTGTTCAACCAATGTGTCCTGCCTATACTCACTTACGGATCCGAGACATAGCCGCTCACAAAGGAATTCATGCACAAAATCAGAGTAGCATTAAGGGTAATGGAGCGTGCCATGCTTGGAATCTCCTTTCTCGACTGAATACCCAACGTGGAGATACGACGACGAACTAAGGTCGTAGACGTGGGGAAGCGGATCGCGAGGATAAAGTGGAGATGGGCCATGAGGGAAGACGGAAGGTGTACAAAAGCAGTGACGGAATGGTGGCCATGGGACGCAACTCGACCAAGAGGCAGACCACCCGCCCGGTGGTCGGACGATCTTACCTACTTTGCTGGGCGCCAGTGAATGAGGCTGGCGCAGGACCGCGTCAAGTGGCGTGCTGAAGAGGATGCCTATACTCAACAGTGGGTGCGGGAACCTAAATAGATAGATAGATGTATTTTATTATAGATTAGTTATTGTGCACTGCATAGGGTATGCATTTGCATTTTCATATCATGCCTTGGTTTGCTGGTAGAAATACATTTTTTGAGATAAGCTCGCCTGTGTACATTTGTTTTCTTTTAATGTAGGTAGCTTTACGCCCTCTGCATTTTTTTCTAGGTATAATGATGTTGTTAATTTTTAAATTTGGTACCTATTCGCAGATATTTTTTACACATTTACGAACACATTTTCTAATAGAAATATTTCCAGAGAAATTTACGAGACAGAAAGGGAACAAGACCACGATGAGGACAGGGGGAAATGTCAAGCAATGAGTCGCGACCTGTGTAAGGAGGATGTAGATGCGTCCCATTCCGACCAGCTACAAAACAATATCTACATCCTCGGATGTAGATATTGTTTTGTAGCTGGTGGGATTGGTGGGAGTGGTACGCGTACAATCGGGTCAAAAGACGAGCGCCGACAACCCTGACCTCCCGAGACTTGTTCTGGGACGGACTTGGGACGTAGAATTTTAGATATGGACATACTTTATACCTTAGAAGTTAAGGAATTCACCATATTTTGTATGTGGAGACAAAGTACAATGATATATCTAACATTTTGACAAATGACAGCAATGTTTTACTTATTTTTGTCCCATACTTTAGCGTCCTTACTAATAAAAAAAGTAATACACTGTTTAATTTATACAGTGTTTTGTCCTTTTCATACGTCGAGTAAATGTCAAAGCAAGACAAAACACTGTATTACACTGTGAATAACTTCTTTTATTAGTAAGGCCGTCTGTGTATATTGAATTGACAGACAACACGAGCAAAGAAAACGTATTTAGACTTTACGTTTTAATATAAATAAATAGATATTAACAAAATTTAACACTGTTTTTTATTTTCGTGACGATCACCCCAAAATAAATGACCGGTGCATATTACATTTCATATATTTACACGGTACACCGTGTTGTCGACCGACGACAAAATATTTGACAGTGGCAATACAATTACTGCAATAAAAACCTTTTCACATTGGAAAATTATTTAGCTTGTAAAATATTTCTCCCTTCGTATCCTAATAATATATTAGGTACCTACTATTCTTAAAAAAATCAAAATGAGTACATATAAAGTGAAATAATGTAATATGTAAACATTTTAAAGATATAAGACAAATAAGAATTCACTTGTTGAGTAAATATGTTATTAAATTGCTATTAATTAAGTTGCGTAAATACTATACCATTTGCATACCTATTTAAGTTTACCTATATCAAGTGATACTGAAATTATATATTTCGAAACGTAAACCATGATACGCAAATAAAGTTTCTGATTTCTTATCTCGATCCGTAAGGTTAATGTTCAAATTCTCTCACGCCCTCTAGCGACCTATTTGGAAAGTTTTTTAATCAACTGTGAGAAATCTCCTCATTCCATCATCGCATCAACCTATTCTTAACGTGTTGATACGACGGGTACACCAACCAATACCAATTCCATTAGGTAGATACTGAGCATGTCTTTTTCCAGGTGAAGAGTGGCCTGCTCCCTTGCATGGCTTTTACATGACTTGGCAAAGCTTAGTGGTGCGCTGAACGGGGGAGTATCTTCAACAACATATCAGCCCTTTATAACAGCACTAGAAATGAGCGCTGAATCAACGAACCTAATAAATTTAACGATAATTTAACGAACGAACAGTACACGATATCATATTATTTGTTGATTTTTCAACTGGTACCACTTTGCCCCCTTGAGCTGCCCCCTTAAGGGGGCAAAGTGGAACGCCTAAAAATGATTAGTGGAATCGGCCCCCTTCAAGGGATTTGGGGGGAGCAAATTCCGTGGTAGTCTAAAATCTTGTGCATTCAAAGGAGGCCATGGGAACTACGTAATAAAACGACGCAACCGTATCGATTTTCGGCTTGTATGATTCGTCTTGACTAGTTCCCTGATCATACATAATTTCCAGGGTCTGTTGATGGAGCCGGAAGGTGGCCATGGGAACTCTGTAATAAAACGACGCAACGCTATCGAGTTTAGTCCCGTCGGGCTTGTCTTGACAAGTACTTTACATTATAATTATTTACATTATATTAGAACAACGAAAAAGAATAATAGGTAACAGCTACTCCAATTACTGGACATTGCCTGAATATCAAGGCAAGTGCTACTTATTATAGTTAATATGCCGCCACTCATTCGCAAAATTGGAATCAAAAAATCAAAGACAAAATTTATATGAACTGCAATGCTACAGATTCTCCCATACAATTCCCACGCCGCGTCGTAGCGCCGCCGGTGCGGCACCACAAAGCCGCACAGCTTTGCCGGCACGTCCCGGCCACACGACACACGATGCGGCTCGGCACCGCATTTATGTGGTCACCAGAGTGGGTGGAAATTATTGCGGTTCGGCGTCCGCCGCAGCGGCGCGGCGGCGCGGCGTCTTGCGTGAGTACTTACGTGTGGCCCGGCCGCGTCTTCTGAAAAGCCCGTGGGGTGCAACGCTGGGCCGCGTTGTGCCCCACGGGCTTTTCAGAATTTCGAACCGCTCCAAAAGTAAGAGCGCTACAGTGCGACGCTGTGCTGTACCACACGGGGTTTTTCAGCGCTCACATTAACAATTCACCGTCTGAATAGCCCGTGGGGTACAGCGCCTGCGCCCTTTGTGTCCCTCTGGCTTTTCGTTAATTAGTTTCTAGTTAAAAAACCGGAGCACTACAACGCGCCTATGTATTTCCTAATTTTAGTAATTCAAAATGTATACTTCCTATAGATTCAAGTTACGGCCGATTATACAATCCTCAGACAACCTTTTTTCTGTAGAATTTTTGTTCTCCACTATTGTCATTGTCAAATCGAATCAAAACAAAATCCTCATCCGAGAATAATATCACGTTTTTAATTGTTTTGCACATCTTGATACTGGCAATAACTGCATCAAACAATATACCTACCACATGAGGTGAGGATTTGTGACTTTGAAACGCACGTGTTTCCCAAAACTGCTTAATATAATATTGGATCTCTTTGTTCCACTCATCAATAAGGTAGGTCAATCAATCAATCACTCACTCGCTTGGTGGACTAATCTGCTTTCTCTTTCACGCCTACCGCATGGGTCACACGTGTTGTACCCCACGAGACGATGAATTGTCAATGTGAGCGCTGAAAACTCCGTGTGGTACAACGCAGCGTCGCGCTGTAGCGAGTGGTTCGAAATTCTGAAAAGCCCGTGTGGCACAAAGCGGTGTACCCCAAGGGCTTTTCAGAAGACGCGGCCCGGCCAACAACGTTGACGCGTACGCAATACAGTTATATATCAATGAAAGTAAGTTTGATGTTATCGAACACGTTGTGCTCAAACCACGTAGACAGGACACGGCAATCTATACGCATCCAACAACAATCGGGGCGTTCGGTCAAATAATCCACAAACAAACGATTAACAGGATCCCATGCGCCAATACAATACAGAGGATTATTGGAAACCACCGAAGACAAACACACTTCCATGATAGCCAGAGCTGATGGACCACTTAGGGGTGCATCCGGATTTCAAAAAGGTATGCAGGATGAACCATAATGACAATCACCTGTTATATCTCGTACTCAGAATTCAGGTGAACTTTGTATAACTAAGAATTTTCATGTGCAATAAAATATACGAAACTATACCTATGAAACGTCCAGCACTATTATCTCTCTTAATCTTTTTATAATTTATTTACAATCTAGGAAAGAATTAATCCAGTTCATAGTTTTAATATTTATCCATGAATGTGTTAATTGAATTAATTAGAAAATCGTTCGAGTGCGAGTCGGACTCACAAAGGGTTCCGTACCATCCGTACAAAAGAACAACACAAAAAATACTTCTCTTGTATGGAGACTCCTTTAATTATTAAAATTGTGTGTAGTTCATCATTTGTTGCTATAGAAGCAACAAATATACACATTCTGTGATCATTTCAACTCTCTACCTATAACAGTTCATGAGATACCTACAGCCCGCTGATAGACAGACAGACGGACGGACAGCGAAGGCTTAGTAATAGGTTTGTCACCCTTCGGTTACGGAACCCTAATAAATGATAAGTTTGTGGGCTTTAATTGGACTTCCTCCTAGAAGTTATGCATCGCTGCCCGAACGTTTCACACCTGGTACAATCAACAACACATCAAGCTTTACCCCAAAAGAAATGAGTATTGAGTATAACTCCAGTGCGACTCCACTAACTACTGGAGTGGAGATAAGCTTGAAAGTGAGCAGTGATAATCAGAATGCCATCGTTTTAAATACCGGTCATGCTTTGGTTTGCTGGAGAAAAATGCCTTTTATAGACAACCTTGACCTTGTACATATGTTTTCTTTTACTGTTTAAATATGTATGTTTAATGAATCTGTCTGTGTTTATTTCGTCGTAAAGGAGTAGTCCTAAGAAGAAGTTACTTTAGAACCCTTCCCAGTCACTAATAAACTGAAACACAGATCTGTTAGCTACTTTTCAAACCGGACTTCTCAATTCAACTCTTGTCCTGAGGTGTTTAGCATGCAAACTTCGAAGCAAACGTCCTAAATGCCCAATTATCGTTGAACTTCCACTACAAACTAACATAAACTTTAACTTATTGTTTAATATTCCGCCAAGATAATTATATTAGTTGGGCCGTTGGTAATAAAACGGTTTAATTCCATCGTGCTCCGCATTTCCAAGTACCAACCTAGTTTACAACCAAAACCAGCACAATACATAAATCAAAGCGGTCGTAAACTCGCCAGGCGGAGAATAAAGTCATAAAAAACCATAACGTAGGTATTCCAAAATTGTCGATTCAGTACAGTATAATAAAACTGTATCTTGTATAGGTAAATACCGTACTTAAAACTTCTTTATCTCGTATAAGTATTTACATAAATTTCAGTCAAACAACTCCATCCCTTGGTCAAGTGGCCACCCTGTGCTCTGGTCACACTATCATATTAATTTGTTTCACGCTGTGGTTTCACATTAAGATGATGAACTAAGGTAACTTCACCCTGAGGTTTCACCTAAATCTAACAACACTCAAGAAACTCCTTTGTTTTGAACCTCTTGATTTCACCACATCTTTCTAAACATAATAATTTTGAACATGTCTATCATGATCACGACATCCCTCAAGTGCAGACAAATAAAAGAAAAATTTCCTAAATAAAACAAAAGCTATAAATTGGCAGAAATATTGAAGAATAGTGTTCTGATTGATATCCTAATTCCCAGAAAACTTCCTAGGAGATAGCTATTCCTAGGAGATAGCTAGTTAACCAAGGATTTGTTTTGACTCGCAGATCACTGTATTTTTTAACAGTTATCTAAGCATGACGAAAATCTATTCCTCGGAATCATTACCTCCGAGGAATAGATTTTCTTCCCAGATAACTGTTAAAAATATAGTTATCTGCGAGGCAAACAAATCCTTCGAGATACCTAGCTATCTCTGAGGAAAAAAATCTTCACAGATAACCAGTTACCTGACCATAGTTATCTCCAAGGAACAAGGGGATAACTTGTATTCCCCGTATATATATATTAACGATCCGCCTTTCATGGTGGAGAAGTTGACTGACATAGTGTTGTTTGCTGATGACACTTCACTGGTCTTCAAAATTGCAAGACAAAAAGAAGATGGTGTTAATGGAGTATTGTGTTTAACCTTGAATTGGTTCACAGTTATTAATTTATTGTTAAATGGTGGTAAAACCAAATGTATCAAATTCTCATTTCCAAATGTCAGGCAAGTTGAGACCAGTTTGGTGTAAGACAACAGCACGTTAGAATTAGTAAATGACCCTAAGTTTCTTGGAATAACCATTGATAGCAAATTGCAGTGGGGAACCCACATAGGTAAATTAACTGGTAAATTAAGTTCTGCGGCTTACGCTGTTAGGACATCAGACAAAACACGGATGTGGCTACATCTAGGCTAGTATATTTCAGTTACTTTCATAGTGTCATGTCCTATGGTATGTTGTTGTTGGGGAAAGCAGCCGATATCCAAACTATTTTTATTTTACAGAAAAGAGGTATTCGAGCAATTTATAATTTAAAACGCACAATTTATTTTCGAAAATATAATGTAACAAACTTAGCGATAGCTGTAATATTAACCTAAGAAATGATCAGACTACTTTACTCGCGAAGGTTAGCAATTCTTTCAAGGGTCAATGCATTCTCTACTACAAAAAGATACCTCTGGAGATCTTGAAATTGCCATTTGAGCAATTTCAAAAGTATGTTAAAGCGACTTTGTCGAAAAAGGGATATTGCAATGTTCAAGATTACTTAAATGACGGGACTGTGTGTGGTTAATCTGGCTCAACCCGGACCTTGCTGTTAATAATTTTGTAATTATTTATTCTTGCTTATTAATTATCATAATGATATTATAATATTTGTATTAGTTAAGCACCAGCAATTTTTAAAAGAGTTCTAAAAATCAATCTGTGGGAGTTTCTACGCCCTTCTCCTCCCACAGTGGTAGAGACGTGGCAATGTAGAGACGTGGCAAAAAATTACGATTGCTAAGTTATGTAAATATCTACAGTAATAAAGACATTTGTAATTTGGAAAAAAAAACTTGGGGAACATCCGCCAACTTGAAAAAGTACTAATTTTGCGGCTGAACCGAGCGTCTGATTGTATTAGTTTTGGTGCCAAGTTACTTAAATAAAACTGTTCTATCTCCCAAAATACTAAAGTTTATAAATATTGCCAATTGCGGCTCTCTGAACGACAGGCAACGCACAAGCTATGCCGGTGGACCTAAAGCTTTGAGTAATAGTAACACAATGACCTAAAGTGACCTTTGTACAGGGGTTCCTTAGGTAGGTTTGGGAAAATGTGTTTGTATGAAAATCAAAAACTACTTGAAGCTGAAATTTTGCAGGTATGCCAGACTCAGTTGACAAAGGGATTTAGGGGGAATGAGGAGGGTGAACTTTGTTTGAATAAAAATGGCGGAAAGATGTAACTTCAATATATTTACAATCAGAACATATTATTTGCCATTTCCATTAATTTTAGCTTGAGGTTTCAAATGTCCAGGTCAAATTTTAATTTGCCTGTAGTATTAATCTACTAGTCTTGCTAGATGGCGATATCAGCATTCTCTCATATTATAATTTAATGAAATCGAAGCACGATCATACGATACATAATGTAAAAATTTGGTTTCCATTTACAAAATTATTTATAAAATTATATTTATCTACACACGTATCATAAACCCTCTTTACTGCGTACAAAAACCGCACGTTACGATCAGCATAATGTTAAACTACTTGGTAAAAACTCATTTCTTATCTGAAAAATTACACATTATGACCATAATGTGTAATTTTTCTACACATTATGACATTCAAATTTCGAACGCCGACGCCCGCCTGCTTGCCGCCACTAGTTTGTCTGTGAAGTTGGTACTGACATTCAAATTTCGAACGCCCGAAGTTGGTGCTACAGAACAAGCTAAACAACTGCAGAGCCACAATGCCGGTCAAACACGCGGTTCCTGAACACATCAAAAAGAGCTTATGAAATGTGTGTAGATAAACTAGTGTATGTAACTGTACATAATTAGGCATTAAAACTCTCGAGTGATATTATTATGGAACTCGCCTTCGGCTCGTTTCATAAACCCACTCTCGAGTATTAATGCCCTCCATTATGTAGCAGTCACATAAACTACTATTTTAGTACATAGAAAGTTAATTCATATTCTTTATTGCACAGAAATCTTAATAGTAAGTTAACAAATCATTTTATGAGCATAGGCGAGCTTATCTCTGAAGAGAGATTTCTACCAGAAAACCTAGGCAGGACAGGAAAAGTTGTGCAACAGGAGAGTCCTACTGCGCAATAAAACTGTATACATCTTATTGTTTACAACTAAAGCATAATAATATCATAAATTATGTATAGTTTATACTAAGTAAAATACAAAAGCACAAAAATAAAATAAATATCAAACATATACTACTTGTATATACATATATAAAAGTACCTATCACGAAAGAGAAAGGAAATGCTCTTTAAATCTTTTCTTAAAATTGGAAATTGAGGGACTATCTCTAATAGCGCAGGGAAGTGCGTTCCACAGTCGGATCGCCATTAACCTAAACGAGTGTTTGTAAGCGGTAGTGTTATGCCGAGGAGTAGAAAGGAAAGACATCGTGTGGGATCTCCGGTTGCTATCCCTGGAGGATAAAAACTCGAAAAGTTTTCGAAGATATGTGGGGTAGCGGGGATTTCGCAAAATGTTGAACAGATAAGAGAGAATGTGCATATTACGACGAAGGCGGATCGGAAGCCACTCCAACTCCTTGCGATACTGTGAGACATGGTCATACTTGCGCAGCCCGAAGACAAACCGAATCCCGAGGTTTTGAAGTCGTTCGAGTTTATTCTTCGTTCGCACTGATCCAGCAAACATCCGCAGTCGTTAATCGACACTAAGTTTAGGTTGTGCGTTGTCTGTCAGTCAGTTGAGCAAGCAAACAAGATTTTCATTTTCATTTCCTTAATCATAATATTAATTATCGTTATTTTACCATAGTAAAATGTCACGGAGGCATGCTTCAGGATTGTGATGCTATCGCTAATGGTCAAGCCGGGCGGCTACGGGGCCACGCCCGAGGATGCGGGAGGAGTATCATGCGAGTACCCTGGCTCGGTACCTACCTACTCGCTCGACTCGCGATTCCATATACGGATATCGACTATATCGACTGATTTTGCACGGAAATCGGGCAACGCGATTGTTACTCGAGTTTGATACGCATGCGCACGACGCGACGACGACGCGTTTGACGTCCATACGCATGCGTATCAAACTAGAATAGCGGTCGCGTCGTCGTCGTCGCCCCATGTGCGGGTGGCCTACGACTAAATATGACTCCCGGTCCTGAGTTTCCACATAATGATAACTGTCTCTTACATTAAAAGTCAACTGCAGTAGTCAGGTCCTAGCTGTGGGGAAGATGCCCACTGAGCAACACAACTAATCATCATCGTATCTAGAACTCCAATCCTCACGGTCCTGTGCGTAGCGCATATATGCCTAAGGTCCTGTGCAGAGGCATCCAACGAGATTCAGTCGACTTGATATCGTCTGACCAACACACCCGACGAGTGAATGAGCAGCCGCGGTTGGGTAAACAAATTAGCCCTTCGATTGGGGGCGATTGGGGTCAACTCAGCCCCGATCAATCTTCACTCGGAGTCACATTGCAGGCTTGTCTTGTTACATCACCATATTGCCTGCAAATCATGTCAAGCTCGGCAATTTATGAGACCAATATATGTCGGTACCAATTAGGAGTTAAATAGTCCGACGTTTTGGTCGCGGCGTTGGTGCTAGGATATAATTTACAAAAAACCAGTCAAGTGCGAGTCTGATACACAAACGGAGGGTTCCGTACCATCGTACAATAATAATAATAATACCTTGGACATTATTTACACACATTGATCCTTTCCCAACTAGGATTCCCTGTATCTTGGGTACTAGACAACACTATGACATACTTATATAGATAAATATTATACAGATAGATAAATAAACCATGACTAGGGTACAAACATCGGTTCTCATCAAACAAATATTTGCCCCACCGGGAATCGAACCCGGGACCCTTGGCTTCGTAGGAAGGGTCGCTGCCGGCTCTGCCATTCGGGTCGTCAACGTGACAAAAAAGGCAAAAAACATGTCGCTTGTGACGTATCAGGGACACTCTTTAACCCAGATGTCACGGGACTTGGAAATTGGACTTAAACACTGGTGATGACACTGTGGTGCGGTTGTGCCGTTATGTTTTGAATTTATTTTAAATGGCATGAAGTTTAAAAACGCGATACCTCATTACCAGGTCTACCTCATTATCAAACAAAATGAATCGGTAGTAACATCTGGGTTAATTTAAAAAATCTCGTGCACTTAGTTCATTATTTGTTGCTGGAGAGGCAACGGTAATACATATTCTGTGAAAATATTAAGTCTCTACCTATTATGGTTCATGAGATGCAGTCCGCTGACGGACGGACGGACAGCGGAGGCTTAGTAATCCGGGCACGGAACCCGAAAATCTGACGAATGAAAATATCGTGAGGAAACCTTCATATCTATGGATCTTCATATATATTCAGGGGCTAGCCCATCACCCTAGCTATGGAGCTAGGGTGATGAGCTAGCCCCTGAATATTGAATAACTGGCTAAACGTGTTTAACTGTGCCTCTGCCACCGCGCAAGACGACCTCTGTGGCTGCGGTTGTGGCTCTGCCTACCATGCGAGAGGTCCCGGGTTCGATCCCCGGCTGGGGATAAAGAAAAAAAAAACAGATGTGTTTCTGGTTCCCACTGCACAGGGTATCGTAGTGTGGAGCCAGAAGCAATGTATGTGCCTGTATATAAATGTTTATGTATAATAAACGGCGAAACGCAATGTTTCTTCCATTGGAATGGTTTCATTTGAAGATTGTGTATATGACACAATCCTGTCAAGTCGGCTCCAATTTTAACAACACTACTCTAATGAATGTTAGGAGGTAACTAGACCACACTACTAAGTACATGTTAGCGTACATTAGGAATGGCACCTACACTTACAAGCTCATTGCAGATGGCGCTAGTGTAGTTGGTGGCTGCCAATCTGTCGAAGTTGTCAAATTATATTTACTTCTTAAAATATATGGCGTGCTAGCCTCAATAAAGGTTATTTTAGCCAATGTCAAGTGTGTTTGGAAGATCACGTGACATGTTTTTGAACCTAACCTCAAATGAATGAAACTCTTTGCCTCCAATTACGCCGGGCCCACCAAGCGGGGGCAAAGGCGGACATAGCTGCCATTGTTATTGTCATTATCTGCATTTGAAATAAGTAGGTATTAATAGAAACTCGCTGTATATAGATTAAAATGTTTTTTATTTTTCTTTGATACTATTGTTCTTAAATTCATAATCAAATATGTTTTTTTAATACAGTTGCTCAAAAAGTGGCGTATTGCAGGGACGTATAGCGTTCGGGATGTGGGCTATTACATACTCGTGCTTTTTTTTACCTTTCCCGAACTCGTGCGTTCTCTATCCCAACTGTCAAAATAATGTCTATTAAAAAGAAAAACCAACCATGAAGTTTTTACTAAAAAAATTCATAGAAGTTTTTATGATTCATGAAAATACGTATATTTCTAAAAAGAAGCTACTAATTTGTTTCAATATCAGATTTAATGATTTGATTGAATGAGTTAGGTTAGGTTTAATTTCATTTCATCTCATTAAATTTCATTTTCATTTCATATAAATAAAAAAAATCTTCTGAAGACTTGGCTGTATGGGCATAGTTCCCTTTGCCTACCAGAATGGGTGAAGAAAAAAAAACTCTGCTTATATTCTACGGTTGGCGGCGGCGCCATTTTTCAGAAATTTTCTTTGCGAGTTTAGTTGTTTGTTGCACAAAATGAGTAATTTCGGCCCTAGTTTTTTTGAATTAACACCACCGGAACTCAGTATAATTGCACAAAATGCTTCGGAGAACATTTTACCTGAAAAGTAAAAAAGTCGCTACATACCTACATACGACGAATTTATTGCGTGGAGAGAAGAGAAAAAAGCAAATAGTTTTTCAGAAAATGTTATGTTGGCATACTTCTCCGAACTCTCAGCAAAATTAAAACCTTCTACGTTATGGTCGAGGTTTTCGATGATAAAAAGTATGCTGAAAATAAGGAACAACGTGGATATAAGTGAATACCCAAAATTAAATGCTTTCTTAAAACGACAATCAGACGGTTTTACAAGTAAAAAGTCGAAAATATTAATATCGAATGAAGTGGAAATGTTTTGGAACGAAGCTCCCGATGATCGTTATTTAGCCACAAAGGTAATTTATTTATAAGTACTTATATTTTTCTTTCGTAATCAGTTTACAAAATCGCAAAATACAGTCAATATATTATTTAAAAAAATATTAATCAAATCCCTTTTTTTGCAGGTTGCTCCGATTTTTGGCGTTGTTGGAGCTTGCCGCAGAGATGAGTTAGCCAATATTACTTTAAACGATATTGAAGCCCATGGAGAAATGCTACTAATCAAGATTCCGAACACAAAAAATAAGATATCGAGAAGCTTTGTTGTTGAAGGAGATTTTCTTAGAATAGTGCAAAAATATATGAATCAGCGGTCCCAAAAAGGAAAAACCGACCGTTTTTTTCAAAATTACCAAAAAGGGAAGTGTACAGCTCAAGCAATCGGGATAAATAAATTTGGTAATATGCCAAAAGAAATAGCTACGTTTCTTGGTCTGCCGGATGCTGAGTATTATACTGGGCACAGCTTCAGGAGGACCTCTGCTACATTATTGGCAGATGCATGAGCCAATTTGACGTCCTTAAAGAGACTAGGAGGTTGGAAATCGGACAAAGATGCAGAAAGCTATATTGGTGATTCATTAAACAACAAACTAGAAACTGGGAAAAAAATCACACAATCCATTAATTTAAGGTCCAGTCCGTCTCCTTCACATGTTTTCGTCCATCTACCTTCGTTGATAATGATAATTCATCAGATCCAACTCCATCAACTAGCAAACGCCATTGTATGACAAATAAACATGAACAATCATACGAAATTAATAATAGTTTGTCTCAAACAGTAAATATGCAACCTAAAACTTCCCCAGTTAGTATAAAAAACTGTACCAATTTCAATGTATATGTGAATTATTACTTTTATAAGAAATAAATGTTAAGTTAGTTGAGTTTGTTGTGTTTTTATTATTTTATTAAATTGCTTCATTTTTTCGCAGCTGTATTAAAAATAGTCGTTCAGTACACGTGCGGAACCGTCATTGCAACTTGTTCTGACTGTCAACCCTCGCGCCTCGGCTCGGGTAGACATTTGTCGGAACTCTTTGCAATGACAGCCTTTCCGCACTTGTAATGAAATATACTATATTTACAGACGTATCATAATCCCTCTTTACTGCGTCCAAAAACCGCACGTTACGACCAGCATAATGATATACTACTATTATGACATTCATATTTCGAACGCCGACGACCGCCTGCGTGCCGCCCCTAGTTTGTCTGTGAAGTTGGTACTACAGAACAAGCTAAACAACTGCAGAGCAATGATCAATGCCACAATGGCGGTCGAGCTTATGTTATGTGTGTAGATAAACTAGAGTATGTAGCTGTACATAATTAGGCATTAAAACTCTCGAGTGATTATTATTTCAGAGTATTATTTCACATAAACTACTATTAGACAACAATGCGTAGTTACCAATTAAGATATCCTCATAATATAGTTTATCAAAACCTTACCAGCGTTAATTATAAAGATACCATAAATCCGGTTCATCAGTGTCGAATGCATCTTTCAGCTCTTTTAAAACCACATCTTGAATCTGGTCCACCTGAAATAAAAACACGGCATGTGTAGGTAGTCACCAGACACCAATGAGGTTAAAATCCAAAAGGTCAGAACAATAAGACGCTCTGGGTATTGATGAATTCATTGGTTTAAAGTGTGTGGGAGTTTAAATTGGACCTCGGGATCTGATTTGAATATACTTGAATAACATGCTCTCTTTGAAATTGAGCCTGAGTTCAGGCTTTTGTAACCAACGCACAAAATCGAAGCAACTATTACACAGTGTCATAATTACGATTACTTTTCATTAATAAAAAGCATAATATTGTGACTAGGTACTAGTTCCTCCAATTCCCAAGACGCCCATCAATACCTACTAGTTTACTTGACTAAACTGACCGGTCTTGTCCAGTTGTCATAGGTTCTATTTTCTAACTCTTAATTCAATAAGTTTAGTTCTCATCTGACTCCTGAGGAACCTGTCTCACTATCACTGGACTTTACTTACCTGATCCGTAGGGCAATAACCATCTGTGGATGATCTGGCAACGGTGATCAGCACCGGCGGCGGCAAAGCCTGGAGCAGAGACCGCAGCGACCTGACCACGAGGCTCTCGATCTGGTCCTTCGAGCTGATGTGCCGCGGCAGGCCACCCTGATCGCGGGTGCAGCCGCCGGCGTGAACCGCCCACCAGTCTACTGGCTCGCCGGTACTCTGCGCTTCTGATATTAGCAGTTCTGATAGTTTTAATACCTGTAAATTACAACCTGTTAGGTAGAGAAACATGAATAGTGAGTTCTATAAAGGATCTCCTGCATAAGCCCCCTCTTTTACTTAACACTTTAACCTGTTTCAAAACAATGTGAGCAGAAAATTTATGAAAGCCCTTTGCAACCCACCTTCGAATACAGTTCAGATTTCACCCCACCCCAGTAATTCAACGAGCCGTGCTCTTCCAAGAACAGGAACAACTTTTCCAACTCCTGTAATTGCCGCTCGCGTAACTCAACGACTTTCTCAACAGTTTCTAAGTCATCTTTGTCCGGCAGTTGGAAGCCAAATATCGGTTCCAGACGGTCGTACAATAAAATACTTTCATACAGGCTTAGGAAAGGATTGTCGGTGCTGAAAAAGTCCAAGTCTATGTCAAGGACGTAAGGAGTGCAGACTTCCAATTTATTTGTTAGCTCTTTTGCGTGGTTGAATTCATCTTGCCGTTTGCAGTCGGGATCGCCGAGCTCTGCTACGGTCAACGTGAACTTTCGTTTGTTGTTGAGGTGGCGGGAGAATAGCGCATCTGAGAGGTAGTACGGTTCTGGGCTATCTACTCGGAGCAGGCCCGTCTCGGGATGATCTCCGACTCCGACGACTCGCGTGCCATCAGCCAGCTGCAAAGCCCACGGAGGTCGCAACCAGACCACCCGGCTCAAGTGACCAGCGGCGGCTGCCGGGACAATCCAGTTTTCTATCTGAAGCAAATCCAAAAGTTTTTTCCCTGAACGAGCATCGCTGCCTTTCAACTCTCGTGATATAAGCATATCAGGGTGAGAGTCAAGATGTAGGAGCGTAATCCCTTCCACAGGCAACTTCTTTCCGCCTATGGCTGCGTATACAAACTGTAATGCGTCATTGTGTTCTTCGACTACGTGGATGGGGATCTTCTTGAACCGCTTTAATGGAGACGCGCCTTTTGCTGACCCGGCCATGATTAAAGATCGAGTTAAGCCTTCATCTTGTAATTTCGGTCGCAAGAAATATTCTGTAACAACCGCCACCGCTTAATTAATTACGTAACAGGGCGCATCCGTCTCTCGTTACAGGAGACAGCCACTTTATTATTTTATATTAGAAAACGCCTTTTCTTGACGCAAGCCTACGACTACAAAACCTGTTTGAAAATAGCACGATCGTCTCCCGTCAGGTCCATTTTTATATATTTCCAAAAAAGTTTTGCGAATTAGCACAAACAAATAAGGAGATTAGCGGTATCTTTGTTATCCTGTCTGACATCCTTGACTAAGTCAACAGACCATCGCTTTCTGCGCCTTTTAGCCGTAGGGGGTGCGAGCATTTGGGTCATGGCCCTTCACGCAATAACACCACCAGGAAATTCGCCGCCGACCCTGCCTCGCCCCAAATGCGCACTTGTTGAAGGACCCCTATCGACTTGGATGGGAGCTCATTTTATTTTGTTTTTTTTTTGTATAACCCTTTGGTTGCTTAGCTTTATAAGAAACCTTTTTTATTAAATTTTATAAGCTATAGTTAATTGTTGTTGGTATATATGTAGTTTCAAAACCCGTTAAAATACACCCCAAATTTTCATTGGTTTTGGACTTTATTAGAAATCCTTATGTTGAACATTTGGTGGGCGTTGTAGCGGGTTGACAAGACGACTCTCTAGTTGCCTTAAGTTTAGGTGATAGTGATTTATATGAAGAGTTTACAAGATTCTAGACTAAACTTGTAGACTAAGCCAACACTATTCTCTGAATAACTTTGACAACACCATATCCACCAAAATAGTTCCATCCCAACATGACTTGGACATGTAATTCTGAGATTCATGAATTTCTAATGCTTTTCGAAAATTTACCAATAACAACACGATTATTTGGCACGAGCGGTATTTTATTACGACTGCTTGTTTATGCGATGTTCTGATAGGTAACATAACATGGCGTCACGCCTTTTCCCATACGGGGTGGCAGAGGCACAATTGTGCCCGCTTTGAGCCAGTTATTCAATACTGCTTTTTGCGTGACAGGGGGCTAGCCCATCGCCGCGGCTATGGAGTAATAAAGGTTTCCTCACGATGTTTTCCATCACCATTAGAACGTAGGTATAAGTATTTACAAGTATATGTATATATAATAAGTATATACTTAAGATAAATTAATTATTTCATTGGTACATGGTCAGGAATCGAACCTGCATCTCCTGTATGAGAAGCAAGCGTGAAACCCATTAGACCACGTAGCTCTTGAAACCCGCGTCTGATTGGTATTTTTTTCACAGGGATTGAAATTCCTAGATGTCAGAATTACATGATATGGCTATGTACTGTCCCTAGGATTTTTAATTTGAGCCCAGAAATGTAAACAAACAACTGTCATTTTCCAGTACAAAAAGTATAATGTGAATGTCAAAGTCAACGGTTTTGTCCTAGAAAATGAAAGTTGTTGGTTTACATTTCTGGCCTCAAATTAAGAATCGCAGTATAGTCCTGTTGGGATGGCACTATTTTAGTGAAATAGTCGATGTCAATAGTAACCAAAAAGGTACGCGACAAAATGAAGGTTGAATATGATCACATTTTTTATTTAAACTGATACTTTATTTGTCACTAATAAAATCTAATGAACCTATATTATTAGTGCATCGCCGGAAACACTTATACCTCCCAGTGCGAAATTTTAAATGGGGCATCGCGATTTTTTACAGCCATTGTAATAAAATTCAAAACCTCTAACGGGTTTTCATCCGTAGGCTGGACGAACACGCTTGAGGGGTTAAGGAATCTTCGTCACTGGTTTCTCCGACTTCTATGACAAAATCTATTTTTCTAACCTTCTATACTTAGTATTAATTGAACAAGTTTTTCGAACCCTTTCAATGCCACCATTTTTTCAGTACTTTTGGCGAGTTCTCGTGCTTTGAGTATTGGACCATTGGTTTTTCTTTTCATACATGATGAAGAGGCAACTGATGCCATTCTAATACACTAGTGCAAGTACGAGCATCAACATGAGAAATATCGAAATCCATAAACGGGCTCAATGCGGACTCGCGCAGCACTTTGACAAAGGTGACGCAGGGCCTTTGCGGGTGTGCGGGAGCTGGGCGGGACGTCACGTCACCCCATAAGCGACTTCCTCTTTCCCCTATGGCCATCCCACCTGACGCGAGCTACATGTATGGATTTGTCCAAGATATACAGATAACAGTCTTGACTTGCGTTTGAAGGGCCTTAGAGGTGACATCGTGAAAAGCTTAGATTAAAAGGCTTATTACTTGATGTGCTGCAAGCATCTAGCGAAATTGTATACAAGGGCTCGAAGTGGGCGAAACACATTAAATAAAGCGCGGGGTTTCTCATATTCTGTGCCTCAAATACATGAAACAAAACATAAAACGCGAATTTATTGTAAACCAAACAATCAAACTTCAATTACCTATCAACATTACTTTTCAAAGCGCGAACTTTAATAAGAAAGAGCCCGCTGGTAGGCAAACGGTCAGACGGACAGCGTAGGCTTAGTAATAGGATCCAGTTCGACACCATTCTGTTACTAAAACCTAAAAATGACCGATGCCAATATATCGGCAAACCTAAAATGCCGCCGAAATATCGGTAACGGATTTTATCAGATGCATTCCTAGTTGTACTACATTAGCGTAGTACATCACCGGCTGGCCGGGCGGCGCGAGGCGAAGTTGCGCGGCCGGACGGGCGGGCGGGCGGAGGGCGACGCAGGCGGGGTGTTGTGACGCGCCGCGTGGGGGTCGATATGCGCATGACGTCACTACGCTACTACGAGTACGACTACGACCGCCGCCGCGCCGCCCAAACACCCCTCCTTCCTCCCGCCGCAGCCCGCCCCGCTGGCTCCCGTGACCTATTTCGCTGCTGCCTCTGCCTACCTGGGTCAAGGTACAGAAATGACTGGACCCAGCCTGATGCCCTGTGTTTAATGAAATGACCAGCTCTACTGTTCTTACAAAATAAATCTGATAACCTGATGGATCTTTGGGAAATATGTTTGTGTTGAAAGTTGCGTACGTGTGGAATGAGTGGCAAGTGCTGGTATAAAGATAACTAGGTATATGCCATCAATTAGTAGAACGCCTAAATCAATTGTAATATGATTGTCAAAATTTGTAAAACAATAAAACAGAAGTTACATGACCGAAAGGCTCGTCACTCAGTTCTCCCAAAGGACCTATCTACCGGACAACTACCGGAAGCCTTTGAGAGGAAGAAGTCACTCGCTATTCCGAGTGCCGCTAGCGAGAACTGGCATTCTGCGGAAAGCGCCCGTGGAGAGGGCTCTGCTACTGTTTAACAAAATAACAGATATGTAGAACGGATGTGGATTTATTTTACTGTTCTCTGACGGAGTTCACAAGGGCGGCCAGTTTTTGTCTCTGTTATTAATACTGATATTTTATATTTTATATGCACATTTTGAATTATTATTGAATTATTGGTTTATTGGTTATTGGAATTATTATTATTAATTTTATAATATTTGGAATTGTCAATTGTATATTGTTAATTAAGTATTTATATTTGATATTGATGTCTGGATCCCGAAATTTTATTTTGTTTTAAAATGTGTATATTGTGTCGACTTGGCCTGTCTGTAATGGCACAATTACTAATTGGAAATAAATAAATAAAAAAAATTAAAAAAAATCTTTAGCTTAGAAAATATGCAGTTTTCCTGAGATATAATATGTAGTTAACCAGTAATAACCCTATCTATAGATAAGCTCAAAATTCTAAAGAGCTCCAATGTCGTATAAAAAATAGTAGTTTATGTGACTGATACATAATGGAGGGCATTAAAACTCGAGTGGGTATCACTCGAGAGTATGATATTTAAGAGTGCCTAATTATGTATGGTTACATACACTAGTTTATCTACACACATATCATAAGCTCTCTTTGATGTGTTCAGGAACCGCATGTTGGACCGGCATTGTGGCATTGAGTTGTTTAGCTTGTTCTGTAGTACCAACTTCACAGACAAAGTAGGGGCGGCACGCAGGCGGGCGTCGGCGTTCGAAATTTAAATGTTATAATATGTAGAAAATTTACACATTATGGTAATAATGTTCAATATTCAGATAAGAAATTAGTTTTTACAAAGTAGTTTAACATTATGCTGATCGTAACGTGCGGTTTTTGGACGCAGTAAAGAGTGTTTATGATACGTGTGTAGATAAAAATACAAATAAATTAATTTGTCACTCAGTCCTCACCTCACACTTAGATAAACGCACAAACACCCACGATCTTAGAATAATGACTCCACAATCCTATTACGCGCCCCCTAAACACGCATTGAAAATATTCATCTTTTTGACAGGAGGTTGGCCTATGGAAATCACAGTCAATCACTATTCTAAAGCGCTTTGGTACGAAATCATCTCTGAAGAGAAAATTTTGATGCACAGGGCACAAATGATGATTTGTGCCCTGAATTGGTGCCACCAGAGCTCTTAAAAATTCCCAAAAAACCTAATTGGATCAAACTGCAACATTTAGTGATTCATTTAATGCAATGTTTCTATGGAATTTTTGGGGTCGAGAAGTTTTATTCCGCTTTGCAGCTATTGGCACGCCCACGATAGATTTTCTTTGCACGTCAAGGACCAAGTAGTATTTCAAATCTATAAAATAAAATTGATCCTTCTAGGGTACTTACTTTTTGTATAATTTGCGGTATTAGGTTTGTCACGCAATCCACAAACTTTGGAAAAAAGATACCTAAGCTATAACAGGCTTGCTTGACCAATCAAATCAGTATATACATAGTCAGGTCATAAGTTCTGTCACACAATAAAAACTTTTGAATTTAGAACGCTGGCCACAAAAAAGTTTATTGAATTCGAATTTCGAATTTTTCATGAAAATAAAAATGTGTACTTTTTAGAATTTTCCTCATTTTTAAATATGGAGTGGACACTTAAAGAAGACCGTGTCGCAGTTATTGCGTTGCATCGTTGCGGTTACGCGCCAATTCAGATTTTCGACTTACTGAAAAATTTGAATATAACCAAAAGATTCGTTTATCGTACCATAAAACGATACAATGAATACTCTATTGTAGATGACAGGTCAAGAAGTGGTCGTCCTCGCTCTGTTAGGACTCCAGCAGTGATAAAAGCTGTGAAGGCGCGAAATCAAAGAAATCCCATACGTAAGCAGAAACTGTTGGCCCTTCAGATTGGGTTAAGCAGGACCACGGTGAAAAGGGTGTTAAATGAAGACTTAGGGCTTAGGGCATATCGAAGAAAAACAGGAAATCATTTGGACGCTCGTTTAATGGACCTGAGACTGAAGAGACGCCGCGCTTTGTTGAAGCGGTACGCGGGAAAAAAGCATCGGGAAATTATTTTTTCGGACGAAAAAATTTTCACCGTGGAAGAGAGCTACAACAAACAAAATAATAAGGTGTACGCACACAGCAGTGACGAAGCGAGCAACCGTATTCCGCGTGTCCAACGAGGTCATTTTTCATCCTCGCTCATGGTTTGGTTGGGAGTCTCTTATTGGGGCTTAACTGAAGTACATTTTTGTGAGAAAGGCGTAAAAACGAATGCAGTTGTGTATCAAAATACAGTTCTCAAGAACCTTGTGGAACCTGTTTCTCATACCATGTTTAATAACAGGCACTGGGTATTCCAACAAGATTCTGCGCCAGCTCATAGAGCGAAAAGCACACAAGACTGGCTGGCGGCGAGTGAAATCGACTTCATCCGGCACGAAGACTGGCCCTCCTCCAGTTCAGATTTGAGTCCGTTAGATTACAAGATATGGCAACACTTGGAGAAAAAGGCCTGGTCAAAGCCTCATCCTGATTTGGAGTCACTCAAGGCATCCTTGATTAAGGCAGCCGCCGATATTGACATGACCTCGTTCGTGCTGCGATAGACGACTGGCCGCGCAGAATAAAGACCTGTATTCAAAATCGCGGGGGTCATTTTGAATAAACTTTATTAGATTAAGAATCTATGTTTCATTAAGTTCATTTTGCTATATAAATGTTTACATAAATAATAAACATGTCTAAATTATTTCATATTGCACATGTGACAGAACTTATGACCTGACTATGTATGTACAATCGAACCAACTGAATCATGACCCATTTGCCTGATAATTCGTTTGAAACTTTCAAACTTGTAAGATCTATGTAAATGTCAGTGTCTAATCAAATGATAACAAGTTCGTTACCAAGGAAATAAACCTTCAAGCGAATTTCGACCTACTTGCATTTAAGGGGTTTAGCAAAATAAGCTTATGGTGGGTCATGATTCAGATGGTTCGATTGTACCTAGTTAAAATTAACCTTCTTTTGGAAGATTCGCACATCGGCAGCGATCGTGCGGTGGCAACATCTGCCCGAGACGGCCCCTGGTGTCCGTTTCTACGTGGGATTTGTTTCGGCCGCTGCCGTGTTTCGGATGACACATTAAGGTGATACGAAAAAAATATATAAAAGGAATACGAATATAAAAAAGTGACAGCGTTAATTATTTCCACATAAGAAAGAAAAGAGGACGTAAACAATGCGCTCGATTCGAAACTAAAATAACGTAGCGCCAAACCACATAAAAATTCATTAAAAATAAACTACGCTATTTTGTCACAAAAATTTTCAAGGGGAGTTTACGAATACATAATATCCACATTTTGAATGCAATTCCGCAAATGCAGGAAGAAATAAAACAATTAGGAGTTCTTTCCATTGTTTCCATTTTGATGTATCTGTATCTTCTGTTTTTGTGCAATAAAGTATAAAAAAAAAAATATTAAATTCTTTCGTAAATTAAATTCTATAGAGAAAATTTCACACAATCGCGTTTTCTTTCAGTGAGAATCATAATCAAATACTCAATAAACTTTAACCCAAAAATCAAATCTTTAGATGACTTTGTAGAGAAGTAAATGGATTCGTTTTTTTTTGTATCACCTTAGCTGTAAGTCCCGGCTACTATCGCTACTCGGTGGTAATAGTCGTAAAGCAGTGTCAGAGGCCCTAACAGGGCAGCTTGATAACATCTGACAGTCGGGACGGCCACTAGCCCGACACCCTTCCATCAACCTACACTGAGCCAGCGTGGTGGAGCATGGCTCAATCTAATTCGTATCTGGGTAAAAGCCCGTGCACCTCGGTGGTGACATTAATGAGCTACATTTATTATTATTTATTACTTTTACGTATAATGCCGTGTTAAGTGAAGATGTATTCGATTCATACGTGGTGTACCAGAAAGGTGTAGTCATATTTCAGGGGGTTGTTAGCGATATAATTTTAAGCAACTTTCACTATGAATCCGCTTTGATCAGAGGAACTTAATTTTTCACATCCCGATACAAATCAGCTGACCGCTCGGACCAATGTGTGAGAAGAAGTGAAAAATAAAGTAGCTATGATCAAATCCGTTTCACAGCGAAAGTTGTTCACAATGATGCCCCTAACAACCCCCTAAAATATGTGTTTGTTAGGGATGTGGATGTGTTAGGGACGTATCCAAGGGGGTGAGTCAAGAATTTATGCAGATTGTTCAAAACTATTTTCTGCAAATCAAAATTCTTCCTTCCTCATTCCCTTAAGAGCAAAAACAAGCTTTGATATTTCCCTCTCACTCACACTCATTCATACCTCTATTGATGAGCGCCTACCTATTTAGTCTTTCAATACAGAACAACTTGTTACCTAAAATCCGTTATCACTTTATCAGTATTGGCTTCATAATATTTAATTAATTAATTCATTAAATATTATGAAGCCAATACTTACAATACATTAAAATATTAAGTTATTTTTACCTCATTGGTTCTCTCAAGTCATATAATAACAAATAGCATGAAACAATATACATAAGCATTGTTTCCGTGTCTGGCTGGAGTCTGGACCAATCATGATTTTGGTCAAGACTGAGTTAACAATATATGCTTTGGGGAACTTGGAAATTGTGGAGACCAGGCATCATACATTTCAAATTCACCTGACAATGGCAAAATTAACCTCAAAAGAGCATGCTATAACAACTAACGTGACCATACGTCCCTCTTTAGGCTGGACGGTCCCGCTTTTACGCTTTTAGACTGCCGCCGTCTCGCTGTCCCCCGAAACAGCAAAAATGAACCGCTTTAGCTCAAAGGTTATTTTAAATGTATTTTGCCAAGTTTAAAAACTACTTAGAAAATACACTATTTAACCAATTTGTATATATTTTTAAATCGATTCAAACTGGAGTCACCCTTTCAAATCGATTCATCATGTTTTGATGTAACAAACATAAAAAACGATCGAATTAAGAAACCCCTCCTTTTTTAAGTTTGTTAAAGCAGTTAAAACAGCTATAAGTTAATGTTTAGGGATCCGTACCTTAATGCTCGCCACATGCGACTGGATGTGGCGGCCATTTCGCCGTATCGGTGCGTCCCGCTGCGGGAATTCTCCAAATGTCCGCACATCAGGACTTCTGAGCGCCGATGTTTATTTTTGATGTAATTCTCCTATTCTATTCTAATTATTAAGGTTGATTATTCTTATTATAATTACAGTCTAATTAGAATAATCTCTTTTTCCATTCCACAACGTCTTTATTTCAGTTTGATTACAGCTAATATGTGTTACTCAATATGAAGCACCCTAAGTTGTAATTATTTCTGTATTATTTTAAAAACAAAGTAAGATTTGGCTCTACAGTTTGGTTTTATTTATACGTTATAATGTATTGAACTATGTTTATGTATAAACTCAAATACAGATAGCCTTCATACATTTATTTATCAATAGAAAACTTTTCCAATAGGTACAAATATAGGCCCTTAGAAGTGAGTTTTATTAAGCTATGAGTGACCACAGAGTATAAAATCATTAATTCATTAGATAGCCTGTTCTTTCTTGTGCAATTTGAATAGGTTAGAAAGAGATTGGATTAACATGAATGCTGCAATGGAAGCAAAATTGAACCTACCCACATTCATCCCGCTCTGCGGGAAATTCATACACAGCGCCAGTGACATTTCCTGCTGCGGAATTTTTCACACACTAGAGGTTAAAAGGAAAAATGTAACCTTTATCGGTCTGTCTGTCTGTCCATCTGTCCCATTTTTCTGAGCAATAGTGGAGACATGCGGTTGAAATTAATATCTTAATGTCTGTGGTCTCTTGGAACTGCAAAAAAACAAACTTCTAGGTTAACACAATCAAAAGATACAGCTTTTGCCATTGAAATTAACTCAATGGCTTTTGCAGCAAATTTTCTTAATTTACTTGATACTCGCATGGAATCAAAACCATAGGATATATGCTTCTCCTTGACCTAGAATCATGAAATTTGGCAAGAAGTATTGGCAAATGTGTGACAGCACAAGTAAATTTGTAGTTCCTTCACAAAAATAATGCAATTTGTGCGGAACCCTTGGCGCGCGAGTCGGATTTTCACTTAGCTTTTTAGGGAGAAACAAGGAACCCTAATAGTTTCGTCAAGTTTGTCTGTCCGTCCGTCCGTACGTATGAAACAGCAACTATATGCAGTAACTATTAGGACTACACAGTTCAAACTTGGTATGTATGTGGATGTATTCTGTAGGATTTTTATACAAAAATTGAAAAATTAAAATAATTAAAAGTGGCTCTCCATATATGGAACTGACACCATTTTTTTATTTTATTAAACCTATATGTGTGTGGTGTCTAAGGATAGATCTTTCAAAATGATGTTGAGGTTCCTGAAACCATGTTTCCTCAAAGTAAATTGTTAAAGAGACAGACCCTTCAAAATGATATGCAATATGGAAGAACACCAAAGACTCTAGGGAGTCTAAGATGTTTATCTTAACAAAGACCCCAAAAATGCTAAGTCTTACCACAAAAAAAAAACTCACACACCCACCCACAAATAAATATTATAGACAAAAATGTTTAGGATTTGACATTTATTTTGAGGTTAAACTATGTGATACATTTTTTGTAGTAGCACGGTAAGTATTTACTCAATCTCAGTAGGGAAAAATTTGCAATACTGGTAGGTGTGGTGACAGGTCACTGAAAACTAAATAAAAACCTATCATTATTAAGGCTCGTACAGCATCCATTATGCCCTCACTGTGGCTTGGAGGAAAATAGTCAGCACTTCTGTAGATAATGCTTAATATATTGAAACATAAAATGGCATTTCATTAAGCGAAGTGATTTGGGGAAGGACATCTGTTGAACCATTTTTTTTTTTTTTTACCTTGGACACTATTTACACACATTGATCTAGCCCCAAACTAGGATTCCCTGTATCTTGGGTACTAGACAACGATACACATACTTAAATAGATAAATATTATACTTAGATAGATAAACAACCATGACTAGGGTACAAACATCCGTTCTCATCAAACAAATCTTTGCCCCCACCGGGACTCGAACCCGGGACCCTTGTCTTGTAGGCAGGGACACTGCCGATTCGGCCATTCGGGTTAAAACCAACAGTAAATATAAATAGAAACAGAAATAGTCACAATAGAGGACCGATCACGCGCCTGTGGTTCAGCGGGTGTCCCACCTAATCATCATCATCAAGATCGTGGATGTCGGCAAGCTAATCACGAGACTGAAGAGGGGGTGGGCAGGACACATGGGAAGGACAGATGACGGCAGGTGAACTAAAGCGGAGGCCCAGGGAAGAAGAAGATGGCTGGTAAAGAAGAGGCCTATACCCAGAGGTGATTAATGATAATGGTGAATTAAGCCACACTCAGGTTACAATAAATCTCATGGATAAACCTCATAATTTCAGCTTCAATCTTCTCTAATGAATAAAATCAATGTGTTTCTTTATCAGAAGAAAGTTATTGCGTAGGCAGGCTTGTGGATTGAGCAATAATTATACATGGAAAACAAATTTTTGAGGTTAGTTCTATAAAAATAGTGAGTAGCTGAGTAGGTACATAATCTATACTTACGTAGGTGTGATATGAGTGAAACACAAACTTTACTAGCTCAAATGGTTAACAATTAACAGACAATATGCAAAAATACCGCATTGCATTCTGGATCCAATAGTTGATTATTGTTTGTTTTGAAATTTGTTTGACGTATCTTCATTCAGTACACAGAACAATATACTTCAGTAGGAATAGAGATGCCAAATAATATCATGTGAGTTTGGCTTGTCGATAAAAAACATAAATAGATGTAGCCCTTTTAATGTCCCCACCGAGAGGCATAGGCCTCTACGCGGATACAGAGTAAGATTGAGCCTTACTACAGGTATAAAGTATGATTATTTTAACTTCACCGCTCGACTTTTTTAAAAATCGTAACTAAATTAACTTTTTTCAGATTTTTCCCATAATTTCAATGTACTCTTCAATTTACCAGGACATCTTGATGACTTTCTGCGACTAAAACCACAGAATACTTAGTAGCATACAAAGAGTGTAGCATAGTAGCTAAAACCGAGAAGTGTCGAGGTATAATGTGTGATATACAATTACATATGTATATGAACATGTTAGTTCTAAATAAAAAACAGACGGCGCTAGCTATGCACTTCCCTTTCTGGGTCAAAGATTAGTCTCTATTTCAGTATTTAACAAGGTATTCTGTGACTGCAACCGAGGACCGGGGCGGAGCGAGCTTGCGACTGCGACTGAAAGTAATGAAAAGCCAAACTTGGCCAGAGTATGTTATTGTGGCTAAATTTCAGTTGTGTTTAGGTTAGGTTGGAACTTAGAAGAAGCACAACCGGAGCGTACCTAGCGTCTGCAAATAAAACCAACATTTAATAGCGAGGATAATAAAAGTCTAAAATATCATACTCGAATAGGTACCCAATAGTAGTCCACCCACTCCCGTTTGATGATCATCCTACTTTTCTTGATTTGGTTTATAACCTAAAAACAATATTTATGGATAATTATTTTTAAAAGTAAGTAGTTACTTATAGATACAAAAATAGTCATCTAGCATAAGGGTAACAATAAAAAAAAACATTTTAAAATTAAATAGATATGTTAAATTTGAACTATTTTACGATATAACGTTTTATCCTTTAGCCATATCATGATGTGGCGAAGCGTTTACTGGGAATATCGACAAATGTTTGTTTCTCATCGATCTGCCCGATTTTGGTTTGGGCACATCACGATGTGCCCCATAGACAAAGTCAAAGTTTCTTATTTATACTATGGTCAACGCGTATTTCTTAAAACGCCGCCAAAAATTACCAATACATTCGAAATTGAAATTTTACTACCAATAATTTCGAAATTACTGCCAGAATGTGTAAATGATCACCAAACTTCTTTTTGTTTTATGTATGTACTTAAGTTTATGTTGTTGTTCTTACATGTTCACCCTAACACGAAGGATAAAGGGGGCTTCGCTGCGCTCACCCCCTTTATACTTCACCTTAAGCTATCGCATTTTGCCGACATTTTCTGCAACTTTAGGCGATCATTTACTCATTTTGGGTAAGAAAAAATATTTTGGTGATCATTTAAATTGTTCTCATTTCTTAATATGGTGCGGCACATCATGATGTGCCCAATTCTATAATGGGCCACCGACAATAACACCTTTAATTTGCCACCAAAAACTTCAGTCAAGAGAGAAATAGAAAATTTGATCGAACGACTATACATACCTTACCTGCCCCTTCCTCTTCAGATGAAATTGTAATAGTAGACCCAGCAGACTATAATGATGATAATACGAATCTTGTCTTTAGTAGCTGTAAAACCTCTCGATGAAAAATTACAAATGATTTTGAAAGCCCGCCCTATAGTGCTAATTGATAAACTTTTTAGACAAGAAATAAATCTGTTAGAATCAGGCGGAATAAAAGGGCAGACAGCGTACCAGTGCCTATCATCAGTGGTGCCAACAAGCATCAACAAGAGGCAGAACGGGCCTTTTCTGCTCCCGGATATTAGGCACTAAACATCCGAAGTCAGTTGGCAGACGACACTCTAGTATGTTCGTGTTGTGTTTTGAGTTTCCTTACTTGTACCTGACGTTGCTTCTTGTCACTTATAAACATTTGCGTTTGTATGTGTATGTGGGTGAATTCACTGAAATATGTTCAGTGTTCAAAAATACTGATTTTACTGACCAGAAATCTAAAAAAACTGACTTTTACTGACCATCTGAACTAACTTAAAATAAAAGTTTCATGTGGAATTAAAAAAAATATATTATTGGCCTCTACCATCCCCATAGCCAACCATCACCACCTTTTTATTATTAAAAAGTTTACAAATAGTTAACAGTTTTTAATATTTGTTAATAAGCAAATGACACACATCCAATCATGCAAATAATATTAAAATGATTTCTTGAAGAAGTTAGTAATCAAAGCATTTTTCTTTTTATCTATAATTTTTGTACGTTTTCTTCTTCTAAATCTAAAGAATTAAAATTTTCTCCTCGTAGTCCTTTCTTTCTTTAACAGCGGCATCTAGTAATGTCTTGTCAAACCATCACTGGGACCGGCTTAGAAAATTAGAAATTACTAGAAATTTGTTTTTTGTTGACACAATCTAAATGTATATTTAAAATGCTAATTTTAGTACGGGAAGACAGGGTTTTCTCTATGACCACCAACTCCAATCATCTCCCCTTTGGTCTCCTGGTGAAAGTAAGGAAGTTTGGTCGTGGTTGTGGGTGGCGAAAATGTGAAAAGTGTTGCAACTGATGAAATGAATGCACTTGAAAGGTGGAACCCGAGCAACGCCGGGTTTGGCTGCTAGTAGGTATATTATAAGATATATATTTCTTAAGCAAAATCTAGAATGAAGAAGGTAGGCGTAAATAGGAACGACACAGACAGGCAAAATTGTGTCAGTAAAATAATTAATAAGGTTCCAAAAAAAAATATGGAGCAATATGTGTTGATCTCAAAAAACTCAAAAACTGACCATTTTTACAAAAAACTGACTTTTACTGACCATGCTAAAAAAACTGACTTTTACTGATTTTACTGACTAGTTTCGACACCTGTATAGGTATAGGTAAGGATTTTATTCCCCTGGTTTGGGTTGATTCTAGGAGAAATAAAACATCTTATAAAACATCTAACTTAAATATAGTACTTTATTTTCTGTTATGATACGACGTATTTTACAAATGTATGGAAAACTGGGACCAAAAAGACTCAATTATTGGACACCATTAACCTTTTGATCGCCCCAAGTCGTGCCACTTGCGCCACGTCGTCGGCTATAGCCGACACTATTTTATATTAAAAGATACCTTATCTCGAATGAAATAAATTGTATTTTGCATACCGTAGCAAACATGTGTGGCGTGGAAGTTCCACATTTTGTATCTGATGTACGGCGGTCAAAAGGTTAAGGCACAATTATCTAGAAAAATGCAAAAGTAAATTAGATTCAGTCCTCTACGAATACAATGCAATGTGTCTAATTTTACTATGATTTTACATCGAAATTATAGGGATAAAACTTAAATGCATCAAACATTTTAACTCTTATTTGAGACTTGCACGCGTATTGTTTAAATTTTAATAGAATTCAACACGGGGCGTTATATTATTTGCAAACTTATTATATTGGGTCAGTAATGTCAGCTCTTATTCTAGAACTATGATTAGCTAGTTCGGTGCAACTAACATGATACAATAATTTTAAGTAGTAGATGTTATCTACTATGCCTGGAGCGAGCACATTTTCAAACATCCACGCACCATGTGCATTGCCGTGGCTCTAATAGGCCTTCAATGGAAAGTAAATAATTTGAACATATTCATTAAACGGAAATCTTTCTTAGACAAACATATTTAAATATAATAAAGCACACCACTACATCGCAGGGTCAACTAAAAGTAAGACATCATTTTCCTTATAGAGTAAAACCTCGAACTAAACATGAGTTTTTAATTCAGTAAAGTAACTGACCGCCTGAGGCTTCCTTGAATGTAGACGAAGACGTCACAACGCGTGTTTTCCGATCGTAGCGCCCTCAGTATAACTGTAGCAGTTGTGTAAGCCAGTTCACCTAACTGAATTAAATACCGTACATAATAAATGCTTCCAACTTACAGGTTTAATATTAGTCTTACGGGTAATTCGAAAAGAATGTAAAACAACATTGTATTTTCCGGAAAGATACAACAGTCTCATACAAATCGTCGAATAGATTCGAGATATAATAATGAACAGCGTAGGAAGCAGGAGTAATTACGTGTCGAAAAAGTATGGGAATCGAACTGTCAGTGACTCCTATGAACAACGACATAAGGTTCATTCACTCTAGTAATTATTCTTGCTTGAGCCATTGAACTATATTCGTTGGACTAGCTCACCGGGCAAGACTCTTGTATCTCCCCCTTCAAATTTAATAATAAATCATTACAATTTAAGTAAGTTTATCTTTACGAAAAAGCTATGTTCCTAGAGATTTATGCTTCTAAATAGTAGTTTATGTGACTGCTGCATAATGGAGGGCATTAAAACTCGAGAGTGGGTTTATGAAACGAGCCGAAGGCGAGTTTCATAATAATATCACTCGAGTTTTAATGCCTAATTATGTACAGTTACATACACTAGTTTATCTACACACATATCATAAGCTCTCTTTGATGTGTTCAGGAACCGCATGTTTGACCGGCATTGTGGTTCTGCAATTGTTTAGCTTGTTCTTTAGTACCAACTTCACGCAGGCGGGCGTCGGCGTTCGAAATTTGAATGTCAGTACCAACTTCACAGACAAACTAGGGACGGCACGCGGGTGGGCGTCGGCGTAATGACCATTATGTGTAGTTTTCCAGATACGAAACGAGTTTTACCAAGTAGTTTAACATAATGTTGATCGTAACGTGCGGTTTTTGAACGCAGTAAAGAGGGTTTATAATACGTGTGTAGATAAATAAAATTATATACTACTCAATGATTTTTCAAAAACTCTCATAGAACTATACTTACCTATTTAGATATTTAGGATCAGTGAACGACATCAAACACAGAATATACGACATTTATTTGTACTTGTGTTCATCTGAAATTTAATTGCAAATGGTTTTGCAAACGTTGGACGAATCCTTATGACAATAAACAACTGTATCTGCTAACTGTTCATTGACTCGAATGAAACTGAATAGAATCATTATTATTTGATATTACAACTTAACATTTTCAACACAAGACATACGAAACCATATCAGATCTCGCAGCATTACCATTCTCTCGATTATAGATTCGTTTAGATGACAGACACGTCTGATAAAATAATATGGGGGTTTTTATTGTCAGCTGAATATTTTGGTGTAAAAATATGTAGCCAGCTACCATTCGTTCTTTAGGCACCTTATCGTACTGTAATACACAATACAGTACTACAGTACTAGTAGTAGTAGCAATACAGTACAGTATTTCAACTAATCTAATTAAACAGCGCAAAACACTTAAGATTTTATCTTTAGCCCTCCATAATCATGGAGTCGCTGCAAAGACTCGTCCAACATCATTGTACAGCATTTGTTCCAGAAGGTTCCACCACTAACATGAACATTCTGGAACAATGGGTATGTGTATGTTTGTGTCTGTATGTGTTTGTGTGTGTGTGTCGGTGGTGGGTGCGGGGTGCGGGGCGCGGTGGGACTACATGATGCGGCAGTTCTCCTCTCCCTCGCGGACCTCTCCCAGCTGTGGAGGGAGACTCGGTTATACCAGATATCTGTACTATTATATTATACTAATAATAGTTATACTATGCGTTCAATATGCAGTCCTGCTGGCAGGTGATACGTCGAATAAATGATATAAGATCTGTAAGATTAATCTCTAACGCAACACAGCAGTTCACTCAGTTATATTCCAACAGCAGGTGATGTCACTTTATCCGGATTACAAGGCAGAGATCAGTTTCCATGGGTGTATGCGCGATGCGATCGAGGACCCGGGCACTAGGCGGACGGTGTACGTTAAGAGGTTTTAGTCACGCGTGTTAAGGGCGAGTGTAACGGTAAAATTGGTAACTCGATCCATGGTGGTTGCAATTTCGGACACAACCATATTAAAAAAAAGTTCATAATAGCTCACACCGCAACATGGCTGCGGCAGAACAGTGCGACAATTGTCTCTTAATTTATTTTGCAAAACCACTAATTATTTCTATAATTTCAAACACTAGGTTTTAAGATATTTGAATACCTATTTTTTGACACAAGAACTATATCAATATTCCTTTTAGATTCCGAGAAATAACATATTTTAAGAGAATAATATAATTGCATATAGTTCCCATCGACACTGTGATGTTTCCAAACGCTACGATTGAAGAAAAGGGATGTCTTAATAACATATATTTTTTATAGATTTGGAAAGTGTTTGCTTTAGGAGGAATAACGCTTCAAAGATGTGCATTTGATGAAACAACCTGCTCATACATACCTGCTCGCGTCGCGGGTACTTGTGCGCCAGCTCGCGGTGTCGCTGTGCACTCGTGCTGACCTGTCGCCGCTGCCGCTCCGACACCGCCACCTCCTGCAGGTTAGGACACCAGTCTTTCGTTATATACAATACATAATGTACATCAAAATTCAAAAAATTCAAAAAATCAAAAGGAATTTATTTCCAAGAAACACATAGCTTACATTTGGAGAATGTCAAATCTTAAACTAACACATATATAAGATATAGGGAAATATAGAACTCAATTTGAATTCCGTCACCTCAATGTTTTAGATGCTGGAGGCAAAGAGGCGACTAGAAACCTCCAGCTTTTCATCAACATGGCTATTCCGAAGAGATACCATATCTAAAATCCCGAAATGGTATTCTTAATTAAGATCATAGTGTATGTACACATATCAATTTGACTGCTCGCCTTGGCTTATATCAGTTTTTGTAACAGTCTGTACCTTTATATTATCTGTGCAATAAAGAATTGAATTAATTGATTGATTGACTGGTGATGAGAGCAATCGAGTTAGCTCACTCGAAGCTCATTTGTATTTAACCTACCAGTGGGATACCCTAAGGGATTAGTTAGATTTTAATTGATTGTGAATTTATTGTCATGTTTTTTTTGTATAGTAACTTGTCTTGTTTGTAAACCCCAAATAAATAAATTGATTAAAAAAAAAGAACCAAACGCTTTTTACCATGGGTACCCCGCTGAACTGATGAATGTTTAGCATGCAGATAGTTTACGAGGTAGCCTAACAAATAGGATATCTCGGTAAATGATTACTAGTGAGTCCACCCACACAGACGAGAAAGAGCGCGTGACTGCTGCTTCAATGAGAAGACGCATGGAGTATACGTATAGGCCCCGCCAGATTTCTTGGCCCGTGAGCGAGCTCTTAACTCTCTCTCTCTCGCCCACGTTTGGATCTCTCTTGTACCCATGCGGCTCTTCCTCCTCCAGGCGGCATTCAGAGGCCAAGAAATGCGGCGGGGCCTGTACCTACCTCCAACTTTCACGCACGATGGAACTTCATTCATTCATCTACACACGCGTTAATTCTAACACACGACTTTCTGCGACTAAAACCACAGAATACTTAGTAGCATACAAAGAGTGTAGCATAGTAGCTAAAACCGAGAAGTGTCGAGGTATAATGTGTGATATACAATTACATATGTATATGAACATGTTAGTTCTAAATAAAAAACAGACGGCGCTAGCTATGCACTTCCCTTTCTGGGTCAAAGATTAGTCTCTATTTCAGTATTTAACAAGGTATTCTGTGACTGCAACCGAGGACCGGGGCGGAGCGAGCTTGCGACTGCGACTGAAAGTAATGAAAAGCCAAACTTGGCCAGAGTATGTTATTGTGGCTAAATTTCAGTTGTGTTTAGGTTAGGTTGGAACTTAGAAGAAGCACAACCGGAGCGTACCTAGCGTCTGCAAATAAAACCAACATTTAATAGCGAAGATAATAAGTCTAAAATATCATACTCGAATAGGTACCCAATAGTAGTCCACCCACTCCCGTTTGATGATCATCCTACTTTTCTTGATTTGGTTTATAACCTAAAAACAATATTTATGGATAATTATTTTTAAAAGTAAGTAGTTACTTATAGATACAAAAATAGTCATCTAGCATAAGGGTAACAATAAAAAAAAACATTTTAAAAATTAAATAGATATGTTAAATTTGAACTATTTTACGATATAACGTTTTATCCTTTAGCCATATCATGATGTGGCGAAGCGTTTACTGGGAATATCGACAAATGTTTGTTTCTCATCGATCTGCCCGATTTTGGTTTGGGCACATCACGATGTGCCCCATAGACAAAGTCAAAGTTTCTTATTTATACTATGGTCAACGCGTATTTCTTAAAACGCCGCCAATAATTACCAATACATTCGAAATTGAAATTTTACTACCAATAATTTCGAAATTACTGCCAGAATGTGTAAATGATCACCAAACTTCTTTTTGTTTTATGTATGTACTTAAGTTTATGTTGTTGTTCTTACATGTTCAACCTAACACGAAGGATAAAGGGGGCTTCGCTGCGCTCACCCCCTTTATACTTCACCTAAGCTATCGCATTTTGCCGATATTTTCTGCAACTTTAGGCGATCATTTACCCATTTTGGGTGAGAAAAAATATTTTGGTGATCATTTAAATTGTTCTCATTTCTTAATATGGTGCGGCACATCATGATGTGCCCAATTCTATAATGGGCCACCGACAATAACACCTTTAATTTGCCACCAAAAACTTCAGTCAAGAGAGAAATAGAAAATTTGATCGAACGACTATACATACCTTACCTGCCCCTTCCTCTTCAGATGAAATTGTAACAGTAGACCCAGCAGACTATAATGATGATAATACGAATCTTGTCTTTAGTAGCTGTAAAACCTCTCGATGAAAAATTACAAATGATTTTGAAAGCCCGCCCTATAGTGCTAATTGATAAACTTTTTAGACAAGAAATAAATCTGTTAGAATCAGACGGAATAAAAGGGCAGACAGCGTACCAGTGCCTATCATCAGTGGTGCCAACAAGCATCAACAAGAGGCAGAACGGGCCTTTTCTGCTCCCGGATATTAGGCACTAAACATCCGAAGTCAGTTGGCAGACGACACTCTAGTATGTTCGTGTTGTGTTTTGAGTTTCCCTACTTGTACCTGACGTTGCTTCTTGTCACTTATAAACATTTGCGTTTGTATGTGTATGTGGGTGAATTCACTGAAATATGTTCAGTGTTCAAAAATACTGATTTTACTGACCAGAAATCTAAAAAAACTGACTTTTACTGACCATCTGAACTAACTTAAAATAAAAGTTTCATGTGGAATTAAAAAAAATATATTATTGGCCTCTACCATCCCCATAGCCAACCATCACCACCTTTTTATTATTAAAAAGTTTACAAATAGTTAACAGTTTTTAATATTTGTTAATAAGCAAATGACACACATCCAATCATGCAAATAATATTAAAATGATTTCTTGAAGAAGTTAGTAATCAAAGCATTTTTCTTTTTATCTATAATTTTTGTACGTTTTCTTCTTCTAAATCTAAAGAATTAAAATTTTCTCCTCGTAGTCCTTTCTTTCTTTAACAGCGGCATCTAGTAATGTCTTGTCAAACCATCGCTGGGACCGGCTTAGAAAATTAGAAATGACTAGAAATTTGTTTTTTGTTGACACAATCTAAATGTATATTTAAAATGCTAATTTTAGTACGGGAAGACAGGGTTTTCTCTATGACCACCAACTCCAATCATCTCCCCTTTGGTCTCCTGGTGAAAGTAAGGAAGTTTGGTCGTGGTTGTGGGTGGCGAAGATGTGAAAAGTGTTGCAACTGATGAAATGAATGCACTTGAAAGGTGGAACCCGAGCAACGCCGGGTTTGGCTGCTAGTAGGTATATTATAAGATATATATTTCTTAAGCAAAATATAGAATGAAGAAGGTAGGCGTAAATAGGAACGACACAGACAGGCAAAATTGTGTCAGTAAAATAATAAGGTTCCAAAAAAAATATGGAGCAATATGTGTTGATCTCAAAAAACTCAAAAACTGACCATTTTTACAAAAAACTGACTTTTACTGACCATGCTAAAAAAAACTGACTTACTGATTTTACTGACTAGTTTCGACACCTGTATAGGTATAGGTAAGGATTTTATTCCCCTGGTTTGGGTTGATTCTAGGAGAAATAAAACATCTTTTAACTTAAATATAGTACTTTATTTTCTGTTACGATACGACGTATTTTACAAATGTATGGAAAACTGGGACCAAAAAGACTCAATTATTGGACACCATTAACCTTTTGATCGCCCCAAGTCGTGCCACTTGCGCCACATCGTCGGCTATAGCCGACACTATTTTATATTAAAAGATACCTTATCTCGAATGAAATAAATTGTATTTTGCATACCGTAGCAAACATGTGTGGCGTGGAAGTTCCACATTTTGTATCTGATGTACGGCGGTCAAAAGGTTAAGGCACAATTATCTAGAAAAATGCAAAAGTAAATTAGATTCAGTCCTCTACGAATACAATGCAATGTGTCTAATTTTACTATGATTTTACATCGAAATTATAGGGATAAAACTTAAATGCATCAAACATTTTAACTTATTTGAGACTTGCACGCGTATTGTTTAAATTTTAATAGAATTCAACACGGGGCGTTATATTATTTGCAAACTTATTATATTGGGTCAGTAATGTCAGCTCTTATTCTAGAACTATGATTAGCTAGTTCGGTGCAACTAACATGATACAATCATTTTAAGTAGTAGATGTTATCTACTATGCCTGGAGCGAGCACATTTTCAAACATCCACGCACCATGTGCATTGCCGTGGCTCTAATAGGCCTTCAATGGAAAGTAAATAATTTGAACATATTCATTAAACGGAAATCTTTCTTAGACAAACATATTTAAATATAATAAAGCACACCACTACATCGCAGGGTCAACTAAAGTAAGACATCATTTTCCTTATAGAGTAAAACCTCGAACTAAACATGAGTTTTTAATTCAGTAAAGTAACTGACCGCCTGAGGCTTCCTTGAATGTAGACGAAGACATCACAACGCGTGTTTTCCGATCGTAGCGCCCTCAGTATAACTGTAGCAGTTGTGTAAGCCAGTTCACCCAACTGAATTAAATACCGTACATAATAAATGCTTCCAACTTACAGGTTTAATATTAGTCTTACGGGTAATTCGAAAAGAATGCAAAACAACATTGTATTTTTCGGAAAGATACAACAGTCTCATACAAATCGTCGAATAGATTCGAGATATAATAATGAACAGCGTAGGAAGCAGGAGTAATTACGTGTCGAAAAAGTATGGGAATCGAACTGTCAGTGACTCCTATGAACAACGACATAAGGTTCATTCACTCTAGTAATTATTCTTGCTTGAGCCATTGAACTATATTCGTTGGACTAGCTCACCGGGCAAGACTCTTGTATCTCCCCCTTCAAATTTAATAATAAATCATTACAATTTAAGTAAGTTTATCTTTACGAAAAAGCTATGCTCCTAGAGATTTATGCTTCTAAATAGTAGTTTATGTGACTGCTGCATAATGGAGGGCATTAAAACTCGAGAGTGGGTTTATGAAACGAGCCGAAGGCGAGTTTCATAATAATATCACTCGAGTTTTAATGCCTAATTATGTACAGTTACATACACTAGTTTATCTACACACATATCATAAGCTCTTTTTGATGTGTTCAGGAACCGCATGTTTGACCGGCATTGTGGTTCTGCAATTGTTTAGCTTGTTCTTTAGTACCAACTTCACGCAGGCGGGCGTCGGCGTTCGAAATTTGAATGTCAGTACCAACTTCACAGACAAACTAGGGACGGCACGCGGGTGGGCGTCGGCGTTCGAAATTGGAATGTCATTATATGTAGAAAAACTACACATAATGACCATTATGTGTAGTTTTCCAGATACGAAACGAGTTTTACCAAGTAGTTTAACATAATGTTGATCGTAACGTGCGGTTTTTGAACGCAGTAAAGAGGGTTTATAATACGTGTGTAGATAAATAAAATTATATACTACTCAATGATTTTTCAAAAACTCTCATAGAACTATACTTACCTATTTAGATATTTAGGATCAGTGAACGACATCAAACACAGAATATACGACATTTATTTGTACTTGTGTTCATCTGAAATTTAATTGCAAATGGTTTTGCAAACGTTGGACGAATCCTTATGACAATAAACAACTGTATCTGCTAACTGTTCATTGACTCGAATAAAACTGAATAGAATCATTATTATTTGATATTACAACTTAACATTTTCAACACAAGACATACGAAACCATATCAGATCTCGCAGCATTACCATTCTCTCGATTATAGATTCGTTTAGATGACAGAAACGTCTGATAAAATAATATGGGGGTTTTTATTGTCAGCTGAATATTTTGGTGTAAAAATATGTAGCCAGCTACCATTCGTTCTTTAGGCACCTTATCGTACTGTAATACACAATACAGTACTACAGTACTAGTAGTAGTAGCAATACAGTACAGTATTTCAACTAATCTAATTAAACAGCGCAAAACACTTAAGATTTTATCTTGAGCCCTCCATAATCATGGAGTCGCTGCAAAGACTCGTCCAACATCATTGTACAGCATTTGTTCCAGAAGGTTCCACCACTAACATGAACATTCTGGAACAATGGGTATGTGTATGTTTGTGTCTGTATGTGTTTGTGTGTGTGTGTCGGTGGTGGGTGCGGGGTGCGGGGTGCGGTGGGACTACATGATGCGGCAGTTCTCCTCTCCCTCGCGGACCTCTCCCAGCTGTGGAGGGAGACTCGGTTATACCAGATATCTGTACTATTATATTATACTAATAATAGTTATACTATGCGTTCAATATGCAGTCCTGCTGGCAGGTGATACGTCGAATAAATGATATAAGATCTGTAAGATTAATCTCTAACGCAACACAGCAGTTCACTCAGTTATATTCCAACAGCAGGTGATGTCACTTTATCGGATTACAAGGCAGAGATCAGTTTCCATGGCGCGATGCGATCGAGGACCCGGGCACTAGGCGGACGGTGTACGTTAAGAGGTTTTAGTCACGCGTGTTAAGGGCGAGTGTAACGGTAAAATTGGTAACTCGATCCATGGTGGTTGCAATTTCGGACACAACCATATTAAAAAAAGTTCATAACAGCTCACACCGCAACATGGCTGCGGCAGAACAGTGCGACAATTGTCTCTTAATTTATTTTGCAAAACCACTGATTATTTCTATAATTTCAAACACTAGGTTTTAAGATATTTGAATACCTATTTTTTGACACAAGAACTATATCAATATTCCTTTTAGATTCCGAGAAATAACATATTTTAAGAGAATAATATAATTGCATATAGTTCCCATCGACACTGTGATGTTTCCAAACGCTACGATTGAAGAAAAGGGATGTCTTAATAACATATATTTTTTATAGATTTGGAAAGTGTTTGCTTTAGGAGGAATAACGTTTCAAAGATGTGCATTTGATGAAACAACCTGCTCATACATACCTGCTCGCGTCGCGGGTACTTGTGCGCCAGCTCGCGGTGTCGCTGTGCACTCGTGCTGACCTGTCGCCGCTGCCGCTCCGACACCGCCACCTCCTGCAGGTTAGGACACCAGTCTTTCGTTATATACAATACATAATGTACATCAAAATTCAAAAAATTCAAAAAATCAAAAGGAATTTATTTCCAAGAAACACATAGCTTACATTTGGAGAATGTCAAATCTTAAACTAACACATATATAAGATATAGGGAAATACAGAACTCAATTTGAATTCCGTCACCTCAATGTTTTAGATGTTGGAGGCAAAGAGGCGACTAGAAACCTCCAGCTTTTCATCAACATGGCTATTCCGAAGAGATACCATATCTAAAATCCCGAAATGGTATTCTTAATTAAGATCATAGTGTATGTACACATATCAATTTGACTGCTCGCCTTGGCTTATATCAGTTTTTGTAACAGTCTGTACCTTTATATTATCTGTGCAATAAAGAATTGAATTAATTGATTGATTGACTGGTGATGAGAGCAATCGAGTTAGCTCACTCGAAGCTCATTTGTATTTAACCTACCAGTGGGATACCCTAAGGGATTAGTTAGATTTTAATTGATTGTGAATTTATTGTCATGTTTTTTTTTGTATAGTAACTTGTCTTGTTTGTAAACCCCAAATAAATAAATTGATTAAAAAAAAAGAACCAAACGCTTTTTACCATGGGTACCCCGCTGAACTGATGAATGTTTAGCATGCAGATAGTTTACGAGGTAGCCTAACAAATAGGATATCTCGGTAAATGATTACTAGTGAGTCCACCCACACAGACGAGAAAGAGCGCGTGACTGCTGCTTCAATGAGAAGACGCATGGAGTATACGTATAGGCCCCGCCAGATTTCTTGGCCCGTGAGCGAGCTCTTAACTCTCTCTCTCTCGCCCACGTTTGGATCTCTCTTGTACCCATGCGGCTCTTCCTCCTCCAGGCGGCATTCAGAGGCCAAGAAATGCGGCGGGGCCTGTACCTACCTCCAACTTTCACGCACGATGGAACTTCATTCATTCATCTACACACGCGTTAATTCCTAGGAAAATGAACATGAATGAGCGTACCTCGTGGTCGTTATTGAAGAGCGTGGTGGTGATGTTGTCGGCCACGAACCACTTCTGTCCTTTCATGACGATGTCCCTGGGCGGATCGTGGTTGGCGCCCACGTCTGCCGACCACACTGTCGCGCTCGCACCCGGCTCCAGCTTCACGGTGCGGTGGAACTTGAAGAGGGTCTCCTGGTCGCCAGCCTTGCGCTGGATGGTGAAGCCGCCCACGCTCAGCTCCTGGGGAGAAGTAAACCAGGCTATTTGAAGAGCTTTCTAATTCACATATTATGTATGATGGATGATGGTGATGTGGTTCGACCGATTTCGGTCATGGCGACTGCTTTAGTTTACCTGTACTCGTCGCTTGTGGGCTCTTATACACATATACCGCTACAGGACATACAGGATAAGAGGACAGGGCCGGTAACTATCGCGGACGAGAGAATGGTCAGAGGACGTAGCGTGGGTAGGCGGCAAACGATGCGAGGTCTATAGTCAACAGTGGTTGCTGAAGATGACGGTAGATATGTCGCAGCCGTTTAGTTTGATTAGGCACTTAATCAGCAGCCTAGGCCGTGCAATTAATCAAATGCTTCCTTTTGATTAAACTAATGCATCGTCGTCAACTTTTAACAAACTGCCTAACTATAACAATAATAATAATAATACCTTGGACACCATTTACACACATTGATCTAGCCCCAAACTAGGATTCCCTGTATCTTGGGTACTAGACAACGATACACATACTTAAATAGATAAATATTATACTTAGATAGATAAACAACCATGACTAGGGTACAAACATCCGTTCTCATCAACCAAATATTTGCCCCCACCAGGACTCGAACCCGGGACCCTTGGTTTCGTAGGCAGCGTCACTGCCGACTCGGCCATTCGGGTCGTCAGTCTGAAAGTCGGCTATGTTTTTTTTTAGTCTTAACTTAGCTGAAACACGAATTAAGTGTGTAACCTGTAGGTGAGGCAAGGGTTGACTTTTGATGTGCAACCAGAGCAGAGCGAGCGAAGCCTGGGATACTTATCTGAAATGCGAACTTTAAATATCTTATTCAACCCACTACCAAAGTTGAAATCCGTCTTGGGTTAATTATTTGTGTACGCACGTTTTTAATCAACTCTTTAACCGATTCATACAATGTCTTGCCCGACTGAACATTTAGCCATTAGATTGGATGCCGGCGCCTAATTAACGGCTCGGCTGTTGATATACAAGCACAGACGAACCCTAATAACCCCATCGTTCCCAGCCGCACGTACCTTCTTGCCCTTGTTCCTTATCTTCACGAACTTGCCCTCGGGGCAGGCCTCGTGCACCTCCAGGTCCCCCTTGGCGCTGGCAGTGATGTGGAAGTCGTGCAGGCTGCGCTCCTCGCTCTCGTCCAGCAGCGTGCGCTTGCGGGCACGCAGCGGCGTGGCGCGCCGGCCTGGCGTGGCACGTGACGCGCGGGACTCGCTGCGTGCGGGCGACGTGGGGCTGGTGATGTTCAGTCTGGAGACGAGAGAGAGAATTCGTAGTAGATTTTACCGCGATGTTACTTGGAAATATTTTATTTAAATCCGATCAGCGGTTTAAAAGTTATCACCCTAAATAGGAAACCAAGTGAATTTTTAATGTTAAGGTTTCATTGATGAGTCTGGGTATTTTAAATTTACAATTATTTATTTAATGGTAATGTGGTCCACCAGGCGCTATGCACTATGGCTATGTCACGACATATTCAATTCAATATGGCGCCCTCTAGAAGGCATAAAATCATAAATTTTAAAAAACAATGTTTTTGAACTCAATTGTGGTTATTATATGTACATGTATACAAAAACGCCACTAATTCTATTATTGGATCACTTTTACTTTCATCTTAAAGCATTAAGGTCCTCCTAAAGACAAAGACAAACAAAACCTTTCACTACGGTTCTAAATTCCAAATTCACTTGCGGGTGTACGCCGCTCAAGACGCCCTTTGTAATCCTTCGTTAGGAGGCCGCGCGTGCCAAGGCGGCGGTAACAAATTGAATAAAGCATACCTGTCCTCCTCTCCCTCGAGCAGCGCGCGGTAAGTGGCGATCTCGAGGTCGAGCGACGTCTTGATGTCCATGAGCGTGGCGTACTCGCGCAGTTGCGCCGTCATCTCGTCGCGCAGGCGCGCCAGCTCCTGCTCCAGCGACGCCAGGTCCTCCGCGTGACGCGCACGCTCCGACTCCAGCTGGCGCTCCAGGTCGCGGCAGCGGTTCTGTGAGACAGACGGTCCAAATCAATCAATACGGTACTTTCCTGAGTAAAAACGCTTATTTAGTTCGGGAGTTGCATTGAAAACGGCAGAATGACGTCGTGAAATATTGAGGTCAAATGTTGGTTGGTAGGATAAGATAAAGTCTTATCCTCGGCGGGAACATTGGGGGGAGGAGGGGGGGCTACATTAATTTAGTTTAGTTGTTTCTCTACAGCCCCGTATGAGGAAAGGCGCGTGTAGTGTACTCACGTTGAGTGCGGCGTTCTTATTCTCCAGGTCGGAGAGCGTCGCGTTAAGCGACTCGATGCGCTGGCGCATGGTGCGCAGCTCCTCCACCGCCACCGATGCCGCGTTGCTGTTGCGGTTGGCGGCGGAGTGCAGACCCTGCATCTGTGCACAACGGAAATAGCGTACATTAAGTATATTAAATATGAAAACGTAATTGGCCACTAGATAAGGGTAGTGGTAGTCAACATTGATGCTTTTTATGAATGGTCAAAACAGTTTTTTGTTCGTCAATGGAATGGAAACATTGGGGTTTGACGTCATAGCACATTGTCGTCAAATGGTGGTATTCTTTTACAAAAAAAAAAACTTTATAAAATAAAACAGCTGAAAATGTATAATTCTGATATCGACAAGCCCTTTTGTTTATAGGGTTCAAGGATTTTTATAGTTGTTAAGACTCTAGTAGCCAATTGTGACTATCAAGATCAGTAAGAGAGAAGTAGCACACGGAGGAAGTCGTGGTTCCGCAACATCAGCAATAGGACAGCAGTGACCGGCGTAGGACAGCTGATGCGCCTGGATAGCACAGGGAGGAGTTTGGAGACCTGACCGCCAACCTCCAATAGTGGGCAGGCACAATAAGAAGTAAAACTGCAGGTATAGTATATATCTAAAATACCAGAATAGCATAGTGATATGATAAGTAATAAGTAAGTAACCTCGTTTGTGAGAGAAAAAAAATTAGAGTTCATCTACCTCTTTATTGCTGGCACCCTATTTGCATAGTTTTCTTAATACTTCCGTTATATTCTAATTAACAATAGACATTACATTAGACACCGAGATCTAGAATAATACAACAAACACCTGTTACTGCAAAGTTTATCGACCTGTCATTATTTTACTAATGAATCAATAACATACCTTCTATAAAAGCATTGTAATACTCGTGCCTCATATAAATTTATAATTCTTAAACACAAAGTATACTGCAATACTTTCACTGTCTTACACCGCAGTTACTTTACTACATGTTTAATTTACGATCACAGAAAACCTGACAAAACTTGAAACTTTTTTAGTAAGCAATAAATGCATACAGTCAAACTTTAGCGGACCACATCAATATTTTATAGTAAGCAATAAATGCATACAGTCAAACTTTAGCGGACCACATCAATATTTTATAGTAAGCAATAAATGCATACAGTCAAACTTTAGCGGACCACATCATTATTTTATAGTAAGCAATAAATGCATACAGTCAAACTTTAGCGGACCACATCAATATTTTAATCTTCCTGCCCAATAGCCTCAGAGGCTTATTTAGATGCCAGTAACATTTAATTCCAGACAAGGCAGAAAACAGAAAATAAATAATCTTTATAGTTGTCTTGTTAGTTTGGATGGTACGAGAATTCAGTGAGTCGGCACCTGCAACGCTAAACTGCCTTGAACCTAGTCAGGGAACCGCTACTCCTACAACACAGAACGTTCAAGAGTTTGTGTATGTCAATCTCAAGTGGGGAAAAGACGCGCTGGCAGAAGGAGGATGTCGTGGCTCCGCAATATCAGAGAATGGATGGAAAAGGAGAGCGTAGAGCAGCTCATGCGCTTAGCGTAGAACAAAAAGGTGTATGGAGAGTGGACCACCAACCTCCGATAGGGGAGAGGCTCAAAAATAAGAGAAATGCCTATGTGTTGTGTATGTTACCTTGTTCTCATAGAGGGCCTCGATCTCGTCGCGGTTGGCCTTGATGTTGGCCTCCTGCTGCTCGCGCAACTCCTGCAGGCTCTGCTGCAGCTTGGCCTCGTACTGCTGGGCCAGGCGGCCATCTGAAAACAACATCATATATAAATAAATTGATCTGGATACGAGTAAGATTGAGACTCATGCCACCACGCTTGCTCAGTGCGGGTGGATGGATTCCCGTGTCTGGGCAGTGGCCAATCAGACTGTTAGTAGTCATCAAGCTGCCCTATTAGGGCACAGCTTTACGACTACTACCACCGTGTAGCGATAGTAGCCGGAACAGCTCAACATGTCATCCGAAAGACGGATGCGCCACATACAAATGCCACATAGAAATGCCACATAGAAATGAACACCCATGCCAGGGCCGGCAGTCTCGACAATCATAACAGAGGCACAATAATGCCCACGTTAGCCAGTTATTAAAAACTCCATTCTGCATGAGAGGGTAGACTTAGAACAACTCCGCATAAAGATTTATGCGGTTTAGGTTGAAGGTTTCCCCACAATGTTTTAGATAGATAGATAATTCATTTATTCATTGTTCGGTACAAACACAAAAACATTATTGGTTATTTACAATTACAAACCAAACAAAATTCATTATGACAAAAAAAACAAAGAAATTAAATAAAACAATGAAAATAATTATAATTAACACAGCAAAAATATGGAAAGTAAGGGTCACTAGGTGGTACTGTGACTGTACCGCGACAATGAAATGGCCCTGACTCAGCAATGTGTGACGCTGATATTCTGCCAGAGCCAAAGAGGATGAGACAGCAATAGGCTCAAGTACACAAAACACACAAATTATTACAGCAATTAAATTAAATTAAAAAATAAAATATTAAAATCTACTAATATATGGAATTGAATTAATTATTGGAATTGAATTTGAATTTAAATTGAATTAATAATGTATAGAATAGTATTGGAATTGTGTGATTAAAATTAGATGAAATTTCAGAATTGTATAATAGAAAAAGGATAATATGATGTCGACGATTATATTGGTAGTCAAATAAAAAAGATGATTTTGTGAGGTTGAAGATTTCTTCAAATTATAACCAAGGGCATAACAGTCATTTCAAAGTACTGCCTCCTCAGCCCTCAGCTGCAGTATTAAAAACCTTCTAAAGGCACTTCTGAAACCAGCCTTTACTATTTAGCAATCGAAGGGGTGGTGGTTATTCTAGCACTTTGTGGCACGGTATTTAAAACTGAACACGGAAAACTGCACTTTTATGTCGAGGCATTGAGAGGAAAGGAGCGACTCTCTGGGACAGACACCAGGAGAATTTATAATAAAGATAAGGCGGTGTTATCGTCCGGACAACCTCAAAAAGCAACATTGAATAATAAAGATTCTGTCCAGCTTTCATACGTAAAATATTTGCCTTATTTAAAAAAGGAGTGACGTGCATTCGACGAGGAATCACGAAGCAGAACCTGGCACAGGCGTTTTGTACTCTTTGTATGAGTTTTTGCGTTTTCTCAAACAGACATGATCCATACACCTTAATACAGTAGTTTGGCTTGGTTTTCCATCACCTTCGTTGGAACGTCCGCACAATTTACTTAGGATGAAACACTTAGGTATCTCATTGACACATAACCAGAATTGGGATTCGTAACAGCAAAGATTCATGACGAAATGAGCGACTGCGATTTTCTCTACATTTATTAGTTCTATGAGATCTTTGATTTTTGGGAAGCTTTGTGAGTTCGGGTAATTTGTGTGCACACAGTGCGAGTGTAAGAACTTACATTTCATATTATCAACGATCTTGTTTATTTCACTATGAAACTTTAACACAATATCAATTAATTCTACACATGATACACTCCCCGACATCGACATGTTTACTAGTTCAATTCGCACTACTTCCCTTGGGTGTCAGTTAAGGGTGAATCACCAAAACAAAATAAACCTCCCGTTTTATAGGATTCACTTGCCATTATTAGTTAATAACTCGTCATTAATTAAGAATGATGATCTAAAAAAGGATCATTAGTGAAGTTTGTTGGTATATGATATGGTTTATGATAACCCGAAAATTTCTACACATTCATTAAGGTAAATAATTCGTTTCATGAAATCATCAATCACAAAGAATTTGATCATTAGACACTCGGTCTGTGTCAACCGTGGCTGCAACAGACCGGCGGCGATGATATGGAGCGGGGCGGTGGTATGGAACGGCCACACTAGGACAACATTAGCACCAGCTTGATGTTTGGTTAGAATGTAGAGTAGAGCCCTTTTAAGGTCATGAGCCTCTTAAGGTCGCATGGATCACATATATACTTAATAAAACTCTAATGATGAATTTTCAGTCAATACAGAAAGACAAAACATTTATTCCAGTGGACATATAGAAGCATAAACGTTGTACAAAGGTTCATTAGGCTGGGTAGGGGAACACTAAGAAAGAATATTTCGAATATTTTCCGCTAAGGGGGCAGTTACAATGGCGCTTCCGACTCACCGATCTCGGAGATCTCGACCTGGCGGCGCGTGCGCGTCTCCTGCAGCTCCTGCTGGAAGACTTGGTCCTTGAAGGAGAGCTCCTCGCGCAGGCTCTGCGCAGAGTTCTCCATCTCGATGCGGCACAGCATCTCGACTTCCAGCTCCTTGCGCGCTTCGGCAAGATGCTTGCGGAGCTTCTCCACCTCCTTATCGAGGTCCTAAGGGGAAGTTGCTTTATGAGCATGTGCTCCAGGAGGTTTTATAAATAGATGCCCGATGTCGCTTGACGAAGAGTTAAGATGAAGCGGTAGAGGTTTTAAGACTTGGTCTTCCAAGAAGTCCTCGGGTCGTGACACGCGAACAATCTAAATATGTTTCGTAATTTCTTTATTCTCCCTACATGTCAAAGAACTTGTAATTATATCGAACACTAATGACCAAATGAACAGTGGTTATTTTGATTCGAGACCTTAGCAAGGAAAGTGTTCTGTGACAAATACATTCGGACCGCCAAATGAGATTCAAAAATCTTAACCAGAGGTCGATGGAGGAAGGAGAAAATCGATGTCTTAAGGGTAATGTGGTGCTGATTGTGAAGGGCTCTAGGAACCAAGTATTTCCTGACCTGAGCAACTGCCTCCACTTTGCTTACTTACTCTGTGTTTGTTATTGACCGAGCGAGCGAAGGGCTCCATTTCGACAAGATAGCAGGCCGATTGTGCTTTCGTCTGTCTCTGTCTGTGTGTCTGTCAGTTCCGGTCTAGGGGCCACGGTTTTTATGCGATCCTCACAAAACTTGGCACACGTGTTCCTTGAATTAAAACTTTTTTGTCGAGAGCTTTTCTCGATTTTCTCCTTGGGGATGGATTAACCGATGGCGTTACCATGACTAGGGCACCTAATCGCAAAAGCTCATTGCAGATGGCATTGGTGTTGTAGCAGGCTGTCTGTCTCTCAATGTTATGTAATTCTATTTACTTCTTACTAGAATGTATGGCGTGCGAACTTCATTTGAGGTTCATTTTACCGGAAGTGTATTTGAAAGATAACGTGACGTGTTTTTCAACATAACCTCAAATGAATGAAAATCTTTGCCTCAAACTACGCCAACGCCAACAAGCGGGAGAAGGCGGACATAGCTGCCGCCGCCAGTTCTTACCCTGGCCTCATCCTCAGCCTTCTTCCTGTCGGCGATGGCACTGTTGTATTTGTTGGTCAGCTCCGAGGCGCGCGACTCGTAGAGGCGTGCCGCGTTCTCCGCCGCCGTGCAGTCCTTGGTCTTCTTCTCCAATCTGAGCACGTGAAGAAGGGCGAGTTAGTTACATCACCTCCTGCTTTACTCTTCTCGATAGCTCATCGCGGTTTCGCGAACGCGCGATAGTTCTACTTAGTAGAGATATATTTAGGGTTATTTTCACCAATCCTTACTGAAGTGTTATAGAGAATGTCATGCTAATATCGCAAATCAGGCTGTCGAAGTCAGAGCTCTACATTGAGAATGTGTGTCGGGATCAGCTAGTGTGAGACTTAAAACCAATGACCTTGATTCGAAGGATTGATCAGATTTTATACTGAAAGCTTGCTGAACCGGCATAGCGTTTTTGACCAAGCTAACTTATTTATTGCTGTGGTTAGGTAATGAATTTTACTGGCGAATTCCAATCATCGTGTGGATCTGGAAAACTATTCGACGAACAAATCGATATTATAATGTAAACATGGCACGAGGAAAGGAAAGCCAGAGAAAACAAAAAGTTATTCATCCGAGCGAGTCTATAGTTTACAGTGGGCGATACCGGTTGTTGGTATGTGACCCGAGGCTTTGCGGTGGCTGCGAAAGTCCAGCGTAGGCACAATAAGTCCGAATTTAAAGAATATCGTCAAACCGTGATAGAGAAGCCCTTTAAGTAGAAAATGGCTGATGTTTACCAAGTAACGGTGTTCACAACTAAATATCTGTTTGTCGATGGTTTCAAGGTTAATCAGAACTATTCAGAACTGCAATTAACACTCAGGATAATGAGCCAAGTGACGTCAGCACCACCTGACTTCATGATATAGTTATGATGGTCTGCCATTCAACTGTTCGTAATTACGTTTTTACTGTCTTCATTCATAGTTGTATTATCACTAGCCGGAAGCAAAGATAACAAGTAATATCAATAGGTAGATAGCTAAGAAAAATGCTTTTAGACTATTTTGGAGGCTGCATAATGATATTTTCTTTTGGAATTCTTTGCTAGTCCTAACTAAATAATATGACTAATTTCTGAATGTTATTGTAAATACATATTGATATATCGCTTGGTAAGATTAAATGTTAGCTGTGTCCTCATCACTTTAACAATGATGATGATATCATTCACGCCTTTTTACAGAGAAGATCGTTGCAATTATGAGTTAGACTAGGCATATAAAAATCCCTAATTGCAACGATCTTAACATAATCTAACGTATTTAAGTTCTTAATCAAAGCATTATAAGAAAAATCATGCTATTTTAGCTTGGGACAAAATGTGCCGATTACACGAGACTTATAAATATTTAATTTGTAATTTAAACGCCTAATGAGAACATGATGTCACCAAGGCAAATGTCAAGCAAACATACGCGCGAAGAAGGACACTTCCAAAATATGAGATATTTTTTTAAAGAACTGATAAGGAAGTATGTAATTGTGTTATAGTTAGTTGCTCTAACTCTTGACCATTGAGCCTCTCTCAAATAGAAGATAAGATCTCATTCATTAGCTTCAAGTACAGCTTACATTTTTTCATAACGACGCCTTTAACGAAGCAAGACATTAGCCGTAACATGTAGAGGTTTTTAATCGGAAAGTGGGAAAAAAGGCCGGTCGGTAATATCGGTACAAGAATGCGTGGTTGTCTCCGATCCCGACTCGATCACACGTTGCGCAACGGTCACGTAAACGCGCGCATATTTTTGTAAACACGCCACCATCCGGTTCTGATGCGCGCCTCGTGGCAACAGCGGCATAGCATTTATTTTTGTATGAAGAGGCACCGCGGTCGCCACCGCCCGCTATTGAAGCCCGATAGTACAGAGGGCGGCGTTCCTTCGGAGTATAGTTTCGTTCTCGGATCTCGGGAAATAAGTCGTTTCCGCACCCGGGAAACTTACGGGGGTTCCCGGGAATTCCCGACAATATGATTAGAAAAACAAAAACAACCAATCGATAAGGAACTATATAATTTTCATAAGCAGATATAATGGGCCAGTTACAGTTACTTCTTTAGGTCTTTTTGTTTGTTTTTATTAAATTTCTTAGATAGTCGTAAAGTAAATTTTAAAGATTGAAAAAATATTTAGCACTACATCGACTTGAATCGTGTCACTTGAATGTATGTCTGAGCCAGTAGAGAAAAGTGTTGATTCTGTTCTATTGATACAACATGAGTGGCCAAATTTTATAAATTTTTATAAGTTCATACTTCAGAAAACTGTTAAATACCTACCGACTTTAGCTAAATCTTTAGAAGACATTTCCTATTTCCAATTCATGGCCACATCAACTGAGAGATACTTTATCGACGTCGGTAAATTTTAGCTCAGCTTATTAGTCAGTACAGTTTCAACAAAAATTATAAAAAGATTTGGGTATAATAAGAGGTGATGGATTAATAATAAGATTCTATAAATATTTCACCAAAACATGCTTTTGAAAAGATTTAACTTCTAAGATAAATAAATAACTAGTGTTAACTAAACTACGTCTAAATTTCTTTGCTGGTAGATAAAATCAGCAAACTCAGTAGATTTTTATGATTTTTCAGGACACGGGAATTCCATTTTTGCAAATAACCGGTAGTAGTAGTCCGGGAAAACCGAGACCCTACTTCGGAGAGAGAGACTTACTATTTTGGCCCCCAATCGTTTAGTAAATTACACGTTAACAACATGGGATAATATGAACCTAAAGACTGAATATCCTAGCTCGGCTGAGCCATAGCTTGGAGACTTCCAGGCTGAGACACGGGCCCCGGATTTACAGGCCGAGGTGCGCCCGCATGTAGGCCACGGCCGGAATTAATCCGAATGCGGCCCTGAAGTAAAAGCGTCGTCGATGCCAATCAAACCTATTAAAACATCGAGGGGGAAGAAAGTCACTATTCGGCGTAACACTTCCTTGTGGGCCTCGTGGTAAAACTTGAGTCATGCCATCAAAATAGACGGGCTTGCGTAGGCATTTATTTGTACACAATGACGGCAACCGTGAAATATATACTAAATCTTGGTATTATACGCGATTTAATGGTGTCGCTTGGATTGAGGAGGCAACAAAGTGAGACCGCGGTGACGTAAGCCATTCAATTTTTGAACACGATTTGCATGATAATTGAATAGCCGAGGAACCTTCTGTAAAGTAATGAATCCAGGTAAGTTAGCCCTAATGTGAAAAGCATTGTAAAGACACTATTCTGTGACATTACAGTGAATATTTTATCTTTTCTTAATCGATAGGATAAGATAGGGCGAAAACGTTCACTACATAGATAAGAAGAACAATAATAAACATTTCCAGGATCAACGAAGAACATGTGCAAGTAATAAATAATTGCAATTGGAACGCTAAGCGGGAGGTGGAACCCCGCGTGCTATAAATGTGAAATATAGAAGGAATATAAGCTTTAGTCTTCATGTGATTACTTGAGGCGTAAACAAACATACGTCTGATGTCCTTCTGTGCAACCCTTCCTACAACTTGCAAAACCACAGGAAGTCGACAATCTACCAATCAGTGGGAGCTAAACATAAGTCGCCCTTGTTTTAGCAGTCATACATTTAGTGTCGTGTTACTTTCCTCGCCAGATACATTCCTAGCACGGTCGTGGTATGGTACGGTTTAGTGGGGAGACACCTTTACAACAAATATTTCAGCTGCATGTGCTATCGGCAATAAAGGCTATTTATTGAATTCGGAATTTGAATAAGTAATTTTGAATCACTTATTCAATAAAAAAATTAAGAGTTACTATCGAGGAATATGCGTAAGGTTTTTTCGGACAATCGCAACGCGTTTGCGGATTACGTCATTGAATACTTGATGACCGTCATCGGTGGGCGACTTGTCGCCAATATGGCTGATGACGTCACACCATCACGGTCAACTACCGGTAACACGGTGACTTGAACATCAACGGCGTTACTATAAAAAATGCTTCACATAGTTTAACTTCAAAACAAACGTCAAATTCTATACATTTTTGTCTTTAAACAAGTGTTGAACAAGAGTTTATATTTTTTTGGCAAGATCACAAAGGTCGTATTTTTCATCGAATCAATTGAATACTTGAACCGTCATCGGTGGGCGACTTGTGGCCAATAAGGCTGATGACGTCACACCATCACGGTCAACTACCGGTAACACGATGACTTGAACATCAACAAATGCTTTACATCGTTTAACCTCAAAACAAACGACAAATTATATACATTTTTGTCTGTAAACAAGTGTTGAACAAGAGTTTATATATTTGTGGCAAGACCCCAAAGTTCATATTTTTTCATCGAATACCATGATGAGTTTGCACTTTACATATTGTGTATTTGTATTTTGTTGCAAATCGTTGGGATGCTTTGTAGAGATTGTTTTTTGGAAAAAAGATGCTGACAAGCCTAGGTTTTTTGTAGTGTCGGCACGCTATTTTTTCATAATAGAGTAGGTAAGTAAATAATAGACTATGAGGAAAATTTACTGATATGCTGGAGATGATCACGTCGAAGACATGCATGTCCAATTAAACAGGGATTGAAAGTTCTTCCTTATAGGAGTTCAGCATCATATTATCAAAGAGAGGTTGATTGATAACACAGCAAATTTATTTACATACATACCTAATAGTAATCACAGTTGCACCACAGATAGTAATTGTAATAGCACATAGGTACCTAATAAGACTTTAATTGTGTAGGTAAGTGTACAAGTTCTGAGTCATTAAGGTAATGGAATTGAAGTAAAGGCAAGCAAGATAGGTGGCTATGTAGGTACCTACTTTAATAAGGCTTGTCGCGTGCCTGTAGGTCATCATAAAAGACAGACGGCGCGGCCTCGCAGCCTGACACGGCCAGGCTTCGATCTCCCGCCAAAAATGGTACCACATGGCAAGGTTTAGCAATTTATCATAAAAAAAAAGTAAAAAAAAAAGGTCAAGTGCGATTCGAACTCGCGCACGAAGGGTTCCATACGACCGTACAATGGTAGGGATGGTGTGGAGTGAATGTTAGGATTTTACATAGCAAAATATTGATTACAAAGTTATTGGTGCGGCTACTTTCACACGTACGTAACCAGGTGCATTCATAAGTTTGTATATGGTTTACAGATAAATAAATTATTTTATTCTGTTTTTTAGTATTTGCTGTTATAGCGGCTTCAAGGAATACATCATCTGTGCAAATTTCAACTGTATAACAATCACGGTTCATGAGATACAGCCTGGTGACAAACAGATGGACAGCGAGTCATAGTAATAAGGTCCCGTTTTACCCTTTGGGTACAGAACCCTAAAAACTGTTACTATCATCTGGTCTGGTACAGGTTTTTCAAGACTGGAGGTCATGAATTATTGTTTGAGGAATAATAATTGTGGAGGCTCATGGTGTTAATATCTACACCCAATTAGGATGCCATAGATAGAGGATTGTGGTTGTAAACAGGATTAATGTGTTATTTTATTGACTTTCGATAAATTGTATCTTAATATTGCTGTAGGTAAATCTAACTCTTAATAACTAAATCTACTCCTATTAATTGATAAGTTATTTTTGATTTCGTGTGTTATTTGCGATTGAGCGAAGTTTAAGTATATCTACCAAATATTTTTTTATTATTCTGCATCTTTTACTTTATTAAATAATTAATGATTAAAAATATGATACAAATACAACACCCTAAAATGAATAATTCAGCGCCAGGCTGTAATACGTAAAAATCTGAAAACAAAATAACTTGGTGATAGGATAGGCGTTTTAGAGGCTATTATAAAAGTAAAAGATACAGAATAATTAAAATTAATTTTGGAATGTAGTTATGTACTTAATCAATAATCACGAATAAAACATGGAATAAAATAGTAGTTTATGTGACTGCTACATAATGGAGGGCATTAAAACTCGAGAGTGGATTTAAATAAAGAAACTAACTGAAGGCGAATTTCCTAATAATATCTCTCGAGTTTTAATGCCTAATTATGTACAGTTACATACACTAGTTTATCTACACACATATCATAAGCTCTCCTTGATTTGTTCAGGAACCACATGTTCTGCCGGCATTGTGGCAATGATTAATGCTCTGCAGTTGTGCAGATAACAAATGAGTTTTTACCAAAAAGTATACCATTATGCTGGTTGTAACGTGATGTTTATGGACGCAGTAAAGAGGTTTTATGATATGTGTGGATAAAATACCTTATGAGCAGGTTTTTGACTACCTGTAGCAATATTAGGAGCTTTTACCAATTTATTGAAGCTGATAAAATATCTCATTCAATCTCTACAAAATAAAATATAGATTTCTATATAAAATGCAGGATATGGAAATATCATCAGTTACATCAAACTTCAATTAGAAATAATATGTTCTATTTAATTTATCATGTCAAGGTACTAAAATAAAAATGACCAAATAGATTCAGAGACAACCTCTGTGGCGCAGCGGTAGTGGTTCTGCTTACCATGCGAGAGGTCCTGGGTTCAATACCCAGTTGGGGGTAAAGAAAAAAAACTCCAGGTCTTGGATGTCTATATGTGTGATGTTGCGGTTTCTGGTTCCCACAACATGGGTATACTAGTGTGGGGCCAGAAGCAATATATGTGCCTGTATGTAAATGTTTATATCAGGCAGCATTTGACAGTAGGTATGAGTAAATTGCTGATAGTATATTTTTTGTACCTGTATTACCTTACATTTCACCTTAGTGCATGTAACTTATCTTAATCTTCAGTAGGCACATTGTCCTGTAATAGCAGGCAGAAAATGCCTAACATATATATTTGATGTTTATCAAGGTAATGCATTTAAGTTGCTACTTTCATGTTAAGTTTTGTCAGTTTTACAATTTTAAGAGACATGACTATCATGGGAGGAAGCCTAATAGGATAAACAAGCATAATTAAATATTCATAAATGAAAATACTCATTTAAATGACTGATCCATCTTGAGTATGCAGGTTAAGTTTGGCATAAAAATCAGTAGCTATGTAGCAGAGCATCAAACAGCTAACATTCCTATGTGTGAGTAGGCTTCAGTTATATCGAGCTATGATGTCACTCGTGTCGTAAAAGCGAGGCCGAGTTGCGCTTCGCGGGCTCAGAAACTCCGTCGATGACGTAAACTTGAAAGTAAGGTTAGTCCAAGGGACTTACAAACAAGAATAATCAATGACACCATCGAAAGAATATTCACGCAATGCCGATATGACTATACGATATGATTTGACTGAGAAATGTGTTGTATTGTCAGAGAAATCGACTCACCTCCTCTTCAAATCTTCGTTTTCCTCGTATAGCCTTTTGACGTCGATTTCCAACTTGGCCTTGTCCCGCGACGTGACGTCAAGCATATTACGAGCATCTTGCAGCTCATGTTCATAGATTCCCTTGATATTGGACACTTCACGCGTGACGATCTCCTGGGTGGTCTGGATCTCTCGTCGCAAGCCGGAGTTCTCACTCTCGAGCTGTCGCACCTTGTCAATGTAGGCCGCCAGCCGGTCGTTCAGGTTTTGTAGCGCATCCTTCTCCTGCAGTCGGGAATGCCTCGTCGGACTCAGCGGGCTATTTGGCCGGCCGGCAGAACTTGAAGGGCGGCTTGGTGTGCTCGACGATTGAGGGCTTTGCACAGATGACACGACACTTATGTTTGTTGACGATGTTACTGTCTTTTTCGATTTAGACGACATTGTAACCGGGTTTTTCTTTATCACAAGGCCTCTTTAGCACGAAAATAAATTCCAGAAAATAATTACACACACTTTCAACCAAGCGCACTATCCAAGAACGTCGAACGAATCGAAGTACTAAAAACGACCAACCAAAAGCCAAGCTTCGTGATCACGTGACCGTGAGTCATTGAAATGAGTTGCCAGAGTAAAAAATATATTAAAACCGCAATTTTCGACTCGAGGCCGCGCAATCAAAATTGTGTATGGTAGACCGGAAGTGAGATTGAATGAACGAAATGTGTAGGTATGTTTTTTTTTTAATGTGTTTCACGGCCCTGTATAAAATTTCTTTTGGGCCATGTAGGTAAGAAGTGTGATTGAATGAAAGAAATGTGACGTTTCGAGTTTCGGGCCGTAAAACAAATTGAAAAAAGGATCTTATCTACTACAAATTAGTACCAGATTACTTACACCCACCCACCACTCCTGTTCAAAATATGAGCCAAACCACTGGGCAAATACAAGACGAAACAATCCATGAACCCATAAACCAATCACAATTACCAGAAACCATCCAAAACTTCTTCCTAAAAGGATTCAATGCCAGATTAATTAACAGCGAAGGTGGCCCAGACTCAATCTGGAGACAACGCTGGAAAAAACTTTTAAATTTTCGTAGTAAGCAGTATAGTATCCCACAAGGAAACACAGGCAGACAACTAACCACACTCCTTGCTACAGAGATAAAAGAACTCTCAAACAACCTACCAGGAGAAGGAAACTCTGAAAAAATATTCATCTTATGTAGTACAATATTGCAGAGAGACAATTTGGTTAAATCAGGCCAGGATATTAGGCGAACAATTCAAAGAAGATTGGAGATGTGGAAATCAGGTCATTATGATTAATTAATTGCAGAAACTTTAATGTGCAACTCAAAGCTAGCTTCAAAAAACAAACAGAAACAAGACGCTGATCATACTGCCCGAATATTTGGCCGCCTAATGTTACAAGGAAAAATTAGACAAGCAAATAGATGGATAACGGAAAGATCTGGGGGTGGAATCTTGGACCCATCAGAAAAAATAGGAAATAAAACAGTACATCAAATATTTAAAGACAAACATCCTCACCAAGTTACCCCACAGCTATCAGATTTTATAGACCAACCTGATCTCCCGATTATGACGAATGTCGATATCACCTCAAACCACATAGAAAAAGTTGCTAGAAAACTGTCTGGCGGAGCTGGACCAAGCGGCACCGACTCAGAACAATGGAGATCACTTCTACTTCGCTTTGGGAACCACAGCTCAGAACTGAGAGAATCAATCGCAGCACTAACTAGAAAACTCAGCAGTGAAATTGTCGATTGGGACTGCATAAAAGCTTTATTAGCAAGAAGAGGTATATCACTGGATAAATGTCCAGGCGTCCGCCCTATTGGCATAGGTGAAATACTACAACGCATCATTGCAAAAGCCATGGCGACCGCAACAGGGTTAGATGTTCAACTAGCATGTGGCTCTGATCAGCTATGTGCAGGTATGAAATCGGGTATTGAAGGAGGGATTCATGCCATGACCAAATGTTTTAATGAAGGTGAAGATGATGAAGGCCTCCTACTAATAGATGCCGCGAATGCCTTCAACGCGCTGAGTCGCCCAATCGCTCTCTGGAATGCTAGAATCTACTGGCCGCGCTGTGCAATATTTCTTTTCAACACTTATAGAGGTGACGCAGTCATTTGCCTATCAGGCTCAAAGGATTTCATCTTAAGCAAGGAAGGAACAACACAGGGTGATCCATTAGCAATGCTAATGTATGCAGTCGGTATTCTACCCCTAATCCAAAGCTGCAAAGACCCTGGAAAATATGTACAAAACTGGTATGCTGATGATTCCGCCTGTTTTGGAAAACTAAAAAATATAAAAGAATGGCTAGAAAAACTGATGAAACTAGGTCCAAAATACGGTTATTTCCCAGAACCTTCAAAAAGCTATATCATAGTCAAAAATAAATCAACCGAAGAAGCTTACCGACTTTTTGGGAACCTTGGAGTGAAGACTGTACTTTAACATCGGTTTTTGGGTGGTGTCATCGGAGACGAGAATGGAAGAAAAGAATACATCAAAGAAAAGGTTAACGAATGGATTGAATGTATAAGACTACTATCAAAAGCTAGTAAAAAACACCCACAACTTGTACATACAGCCTTTACAAAATCACTCCAATGCGAATGGAGATATTTACAAACAGTCATGGATAACACTTGTGAGGAATTTCACACTTTAAAACAAACCATCATGACAACACTGATACCATCAATCTTAGACAGAGAAATAACGTCACTAGAACATGAGCTATTCAGCCTACCGGTGAAACTTGGCGGGCTAGGCATTAACGACCCAATGAATAACAACGACTGTTATAAAACATCGATAGAATCAAATATTATACTAACGCACGCCATCAGATCTGACGAAAATCTAGACTTACTAGCCCATCAAACTCATGCTACAAATATTATCAAAGAAGAAAAACTATCGCGGCAAAAGAGAGACGCTGAAAAAAGTAATGTCATAATATGTAAACTACCAAATAAAATGAAAAGATGTCTCCAAAGAGTCATTGAAATGAACTCTTCACAATGGCTAACAGTTATAATATAAACACGTTATTTTCCTTGTATAGTTATTTTATTTGTGACAGTGACAGTCTTGTCATAACAACGAGAACATAAACAACTTAACAGGTTACTAATAAAAAGGTTGGTTATTCAAACCAAATCCTACCTATTTCTAACACTCCCACTTAGGTAGGATGTAGTGAGGTGTACGGACAACAAAAAATAAAAATAAATAAATTCTCCCACTGAGTCGAAAAGTTCAGATTGAAATCAATTTCGCTTAAGAATTGACGAATTTACATTGCTTCTTTTGTAGCATGTATTCGGCCTCTGTTGTAGAGAGCGCCACTGAGGGCTGTCGACGACTGCTCCACGTGACTGGTCCACCATTCATCAAAAATAGATATCCGGTCGTCGACCTTCTAGACTCTGGGTCAATCTGTCTGGTACAACAATCCAAGTTGTGCAGTACCTGCCAGATAGCGCATAATTCTTTCACAAGATGCCAGTGCGATGCAGTGTAGTTTGTCAGAAATCTGCTTGCGACCCCTACAGCATAGGAGATATCTGGCCTGGTTGTAGTTGCAAGATACCATTTCTGTGTTTACTCTCTCTAGTAGATTCTCTGCGGACTTGTTCTGTTTGTAGACAGTCTTCTTTTGGGGGTTCAGATTCAGCAAAACTTCTTTCTCCTTTTGAAGACTACGCAAATTTTTCCTCAAATCCTCGGTCTCCCTGTTGATCTTCGCTATAGTCCGTTGCTTCGCTGTAAGCTCTGCTTGCATACCCTTTATCGTCGCACACAGGTAACTATCCTCTTTCAGCTTATTTAGAAGCAAAGCAGAATTCTGCGACAGCCTGCTAACTGCTGACGAAGCTCGCTCTGCCTTTATAAATGTTTGAGTACTGACAGTGCTTCCAGCTATGGGCGCTGTTTGAATACATGAGTCCATGAGATTGGTTTTATTTATCTTGTTTTTCAGTTCTGTATTAGTTTTCCTATCGTCCATTAGTTGCCTTTCAACATCTATGATGTGGTTTTCATATTTCTGCTTCATATCACTGAACTTTCTTTGAAGTGTTAGTAAGATTCCTTGGAAATGGTCTTCCTTATCTTTTAACTCTCGCTCCAGGCGCGAGATTCGTTCTTCGAGTAGTTTCTTTTTGTTATATTCTACTGTTGAAGATTTTGAAGCCACTATCAAAGCTGACACTGAATCAGGATGTTTCCTCTTCAATATCATCTCCATTTCCTTGCACTGTCTCTGTAGATCCTGTATAACCAATGCATCTTTATCATGTTTAATCTTCAAGTTCTTGCTCTCGTTGCGCTCCCTATTCAAGTCAGCCCGCACTCTGATTTCATTCTCTTTTACAGCTTTAAGTTCTGAATTTCTGTTTTCATACTCCTTTCCTAGTCTGCTTATAAATTTCGCGCATTCCGCTATTTTCAGTTCTGCGATATGTTTCTGTTCATTTATTTGATCTAGTTTCTTGCGCAATATTTTGTTGTCCTCGTTTAGGTGAACGTTAATTAATTCCAAACTCTTTGCCCTTTCATTTGTATATTTCAGTTCTTCCAAAAGTCCGTCATGTTTACAGTTAAACTTCTTGGGAGAGCTTGTTACAGATCGTGCCACTTTTGCAACCTCCCCCTTTTTAGAGACTATAACACCGGCAGAGAACGGCCTTACTTTCGATTTTCGTCTGATAACTTCTGTGTTTTCTTTGTTGCTGAGCTTTGGTGTTTGATTGGGCTTAGTTTTATGTTCAGCAGAATTTTTGACAATTTTCTTCCCACCATGGTCAGGTTTGGTCACTGTGATCTCTGGTACATATTCAGCGTTTATATGTCCGAGTCTCTCGTGCCACAATTTCAAATTGCTATTTATTGTGACAGGATTGGCATCACAGGTCAGTGTCTCTTTATATACTGCCGTTTTAAATAGTACTCGATATAAATTATTTGGTTGCTTGTGTGCATATGCCACCAACCTTCTATCCATGTCAAAAATATTAGCGTGCCATTTTTCTTTATTAATAATATAACCTTTCTCCGTTAGAACTCCTTCCGAAATTAAATTCTTCTTGAGATTTGGGATGTAAAGAACATCATTAATTTCCGAATCGTGCCATTGATTATTTAGCAATTTCTTAATATAGACTGTCCCTATGCCTTTGACACACAACTCAGTGTCATCTCCTAGACGTACAGTTTTTGTCGGGCAATCGTAGAGCTTATTAAAGAATTCCAATCTGCTTGACATATGAGCAGAAGCTCCGCTATCTAAAAGCCAAATATCTTCATCTTCAGCTAGACAATTTAAAGCAGCAGTTTCTGCCATAAACGCAGAATACGTCAAATTTGCTCCTGGATTCAATTTGAAGTTTCTTTTTCTTGAGTAACAGTCTTTGGCAATATGCCCTGGTTTTTGACAGTAGTAGCAGATAGGAGCCTTTGGAAAGCTTCTTCTTTCACCATACGCATTTTTGGTGACCGTAGCCAAGACAGTAGGTTCAGTGGTGTTATCATTCGCGAGGTTTGCTTCTTCATCTAGTAGCCTAGCGGTTAAATTAATGACATTTTGTTTTTCAACATCCATAGATAACCACGCTTGTCTCACATATCTGTATTTAGGAGGAAGACTGCCGATTATTTTCGTAATAACGGCTGTATCACTTATGTTGTCACCTGCCTCTCGTATTTGCTTAGCCAGGGATTCTACTTTGGCAATATGTTGAGCAATACCGTCATTTTCTCCCATTCTGTATTGGTAAAATCTTTCGTGAAGTGTCATTTTATTAAACTCTGATTTTTGAGCATAAATTGAGTCTAACTTTTCAATCATTTGCTTCGAAGTTGTACAATTCTCTATCAGCACCATTTGCTCATACGTCAATGAAGACGTGACTATAAACATTACAGCGGCATCTTCCCGTTCTCGCTTATCCGCTGCCTCTGCTGCTGAGGTCACTCCGGCATCTCCAGTACTCGCACCTGCGCTCGCGTTCACGTTCACACTTCCTTCATCTTCTATATACCTTCCCAAGCCTTTTGCTTTCAACGCGCACTTTAATTGAAATTTCCATTGAAGATAATTTACTCCACTAAACTTTTGTTACATACCACATATTTCTTTTTCCATTGTGCTGGGCCCATAACCGTTATAATATAAACACGTTATTTTCCTTGTATAGTTATTTTATTTGTGACAATAACAGTCTTGTCTTGCTCTAGCTAACAGCTACATTTTCGTGCCACTTGCTGTCGAGACGACTGGGGTGTGGGGGATACAAGGCAGACTATTTGTGAAAGAGTTGGGCCGACGCCTCAGAGACAGAGGTTTTGACCACCGCTCCGGGGCATTTCTCATGCAGAGGATTTCCTTGGCTGTGCAGCGGGGTAACGCTGCCAGTGTCTTGGGAACCTTTGGAAGGGAGATGTCCTGGGGCGGATTGTTTAGTTAGTTTTTGGCATATAGATATATTATTTTATTGTTGATAGAATATTATTATTAATTTGTAATAGTGCATGATACTTGTACTTTTTTTGTATGAATAAAAAATTTTTGTGTCTTGTCATAACAACGAGAACATAAACAACTTAACAGGTTACTAATAAAAAGGTTGGTTATTCAAACCAAATCCTACCTATTTCTAACACTAACTATCATCCCGACCACCGCAAATAATACTGATCTCACAGCTACCCAGTTTAGGGATGCTTTAGCTATTAGATACGCCCACGAACCTGCAAACCTCCCTCAGGCCTGCGACGGATGCGGAGAGAGTAATTTCGACTTAAACCACGCATTAAACTGCAAGAAAGGAGGATTTATAAAAAAAGGACATGATCAACACAGAGATGATTGTAAAAATTGGGCCGAACTAGCCTGGGGAACTAGCACAATAGAACCCATAATGCAAGATGCAAATATAAATCAACCAGCACTTATAGGTGATCTGTTACTAAACAGTGTTTGGGAACCTGCAAGGAAAGCGTTCTTCGACGTACGCATAGTAAATGCTGACGCTTCCTCTTACAGCAACCTCACCTGGCAAAAAACAGCACAAAGACATAGCCGAGAGAAACACACAAAATACGACCGAGCAGCTGAAGACCTAAGAGCCTCGTTCACCCCACTAGTTATTTCATGCGATGGAGCCCTAGGAACTGAATATAACAGTTTTTAAAAAAAAAAACCGCATCAAAGCTTAACGAGAAATGGGGAAAAGCGTACTCTTATAGTGTACTGGCTGAAAGTGAAAATACAAATCTCAGTTATAAGAGCAGTTTCCATGAGAGTAAGAGGCACGAGAAAACATGTCGGCTTTTCAATGCGAAGATGGAGCAGCAATACTTTGGTGACAGCTTGATCTCCTAAAACAGAAATACCTACATAGGTTTTATTAATTTTACTTATGTGTAGGTACTTTACAAATTATAGGTGTGTAATAGACTAGTATTATACATGATGTTACATTCAAAAATACTGATTTGCACAGCAAAAAAGGATCAGGAAAATCACTTTTTATGTTTTAAATATTTTGTGTGTACTCATGTTTATGTTTTAAGTATTTTTTATTGTTCTTGCATGTTCAACCTAACACGAAGGATAAAGGGGGCTTCATTCGCTCACCCCTTTTACCTTTTACCTCAGCTACCGCAGTGTTTTGCCCTGATATTTGCGTCTCGAAATTATATATATCTTATCTACTACGCTATTCTGTATGGTTTGTGGCGGTATGGCCTAGCACCGTAGCCTTTCCCTGAAGGTATAAATATAACCAAAAAATACTCTATGGTTTGTTTTTCTCGTGTTTTCGCTTGAGTTTTTGTGATTTCAAATGAAGTTTTCTAAGTAATTTGCCCTAAAAATGGCAGAAATAGACAGTATATTTGATTGCTTTGAGGAGTCGGCACCCAATGAAGCAGCCGTGCAATATCCCAACGTCACGAAAACAGAAACAGTACCGTAAGAAAATAACATAACCTCTTCGCATCTGGTTATTGCCTTCTCTGGCGCAAAAATAAAGACATAACAGTGTATTTTTTATTTTAGTGTGGAATGTGAAGAATCTGCTACTTCTAACAATAAACGGGCACACGATGAAGATGATATTGCGATTGTAAAAAGGCCTAAACAGGAAGACGATGACAAAGATGATAGTGAGGAGCTTCTTGGTGATCTCAAGTATGTATTCTTATTTAAGTATTGTTATTATGTATACCAAGACTGCATTATAAGTTACGTCTACTCTATAACAAATCAACTTTTTTTCAGCCTTGATCTACTTGATTTACGGATCGTGATCCACACACTTGAAACTCATGAAGGTTGCACGCACGAAGTTGCTATACCTCCGAATCATGACTACGCTCCACTGGTCGCCCCTATAGGAGAGCCTGTCAAGCAGTACAGCTTCATACTTGATCCTTTCCAGAAGGAAGCGATCCTGTGTATTGATAATAAGCAGTCAGTGCTGGTTTCTGCTCATACATCTGCTGGGAAAACTGTTGTTGCAGAGTAAGATCATTTTTCATTTTGTATAGTTTTTGGTTTTAGCTTATTTCCCTCCTAACTCCTTATTCAAGCTAAAGATTCAAAATTGATTCCATCATTACACAAGTTGCATTCCTATGATTATAATAATAATAATAGTATAGCCTTTTATTTCCAATAAGGGATTACAGTTTTCACAATTAGTCCTCGCTTATCATATGGTGCCCCTTAATGAAGTGTGCCTTTTGGCTTAGGCCTCCTCCAACTGTCTCCATTGATTTCTATCAGCTGCTACTCTTGTCCAGTATAGTCCCAGTGTCAAAAGGATATCATATTGTTGTTGGTCATCCCCTTTTTCTTTCAAAATCACTAGGATACCACAGCACGACTTATTTACTCCATTTGATTGTATTGCAGCGCAGCATATGTCCTGTCTGGCCCCATATGTGATGAATGATTCATCTTCTTCTTCTCTCCAGGGGGTAATAGTGCCTGCACCTGGCCCACTTTGTGCCAGCACTGCACCCACTCTTCCAATTCAGACATTCCAATCTCCTGCTCAAGCTGGAGTAGGAGGCCTGGATGTTCTAGGAGCTCCGAGCTCATTTTTGTTTCACCCAGATTTGCCATCCTGTTTTCATTGGTGGATGAGCACGCAAGCAGCGTGTGCTTAACGGTCTCATCCACTTCCATGCATCCCCTGTGTCAAATCGTGAAACCGATTGACAACGCCATCTATGCATTTAAGCGTGTACTGTTTCGTGGCATAGATGGCTGTAGCTTCCCCCGGTCGATGACGATAGGAGATAGTTCCTAGAATAGCCGCCAATAAGTGGCGTTGTAGTCTTTACTGTTTATATATAAGCTGTAAGTCAATTAGAAAAGGCCTCTCTTTCCAAATATACACTATCGAAGCAGCACGTACTTGAAGCTTTCATTTTCTCCGCCCGTCCCGGTTCCTGCTCAACCTTCATCCACGAGTTAACATTTTGGTGACCCCGACGTGATGAAGATACTCTCACACGAATACGCTAGGAGGAGAAGCTTGGCGAATCGAGCCGAACGACAAGGGCGGAGGAAAACCGAGCGGTGAGGCGGCCATCCCGTGATTCCGATCCGACAACGCCACGTGTGACGTGCGTGGTGGATTCAACCAATTTTTCCGGCGGAGAAGGGATCCAGGTGCTACAACCGATCAGATCTTTACCTACGAGAAGATTTCAACCAAATTTAATTGGAAAATCATCAATTTACGGCGGTCGAAGACGCCACGAGGTCACTTCCGGTGGTCAAAGTCCAAAGAGGAGTCGAGAGGAGAAGAAGAGAGGCTACAAGAAGGTTTCTATTATCAAGTAAGTGGCTGGCAATTAGTTTAAAGGGCACAAATTTCGAAAATCCTTTAACCTTCTCATGACAATTTACCTATAACCTATAACTGTACATGTGGTATACCTACTCTTTCTAGTAAGTACTCATATTTAGCATTACTTTAACTTCAATATGGATTCATCAAGCTCTGACAGTAATTCTACAGTTGTATGTGATAAAAAATTAAAAACTTTAATTAAAAAACGGGGTGTAGTGAAGGGAAAATTAACCCTATTTAAAAAATATTTGTCAAAACTCGCATCTGCCTCGTTAAATGCTGATCAATTAATCGATTTAGAGTTACGAACGTCTAGAATAATAAGTGTTTTCAAAGAGTTCGAAATTATTCAAGATAGAATCGAGACGCTAAGTGAGGAGCTCGAGGAGCATTTGAAGGAGAGGGAGACCTTTGAGGACACTTATTTCGAATGTGTGTCTTTAAGCAAAGGTTATTTAGCGCAGGTTTCTAGCCCAGGAGCCTCCGCATCAACTGAAGGCAACGCCCGTGAGGTCAGCGAGCCACGTGAGCACGATTCCATTAAATATCCAGACATTAAGCTACCGTCCTATGATGGACAGGTTACGGACTGGATTGAATTTAGAGACACATTTGACGCACTTGTGAATCAAACCAGTCTAAAACCGATTCAAAAATTTAAATACCTAAAGGGTTGTTTAACAGATAGTGCACTGGAAGTTATCAGTTCATTGGAATTTGCCGAGGAAAGCCACGTCATAGCTTGGCAACTACTCTGTGAAAGATACAATAGTCCAAAAACACTCGTTTACAGCCATTTGAGAGCACTGTTTAATATTGATGCCGTTCCTAATACAGCCACAGCCCTTAGATCATTAAATGATAACATTTCTAAACATTTGCGCATTCTTAGATCCGTAAAGGTACCTACCAACGATTGGGATTTGTTAATAGTTTTTTTTCTCAGTTCCAAACTCGATAAAAAATTGCAAAACAAGTGGGAGGAAAAAATTAATTCCCGCGAATTGCCTACGTTACAGGACTTCAAGTCGTTCCTGCGAACTCAAGCTGATCTCAGAGAGGCCGTCTGCCAAGTCGAGCCCGTGAAGCCCGCGGCCCGCGAGTTTCCGCCGCGGAAGGCTAATTTGGTAACCGCGTGCCCTCCGTCCCATACCAACATAACCAACAGTAAGGTAACACCTAAAAATACCTATCGTAACCAGTGTCCGAACTGTAAGGAGGCCCATTTCATAAACCAATGTCCGAAGTTTTTGGCTCTGAATGCAGCGACACGCATTCGTGTAGTTAAACGACTGGGTCTCTGCCTAAATTGTTTAGCATCGAATCATATTCTACCTAACTGCCGCGCGAGTAGCTGCAGAACATGTAAAGGTAAGCACCATACGCTTTTACACATTAGTCATACCATCGACACAAACGAGTCGACACCGCGACAGTCGACGCTCCATAATGCGTCAGAGCCGGTGGCACTGGCGCCTGGAGAACCACAGTCGATCAATTTAATTACCAATCAACGACAGTTGAACTCTGGGGAGGGTACGAGTGCCGTCGACGACGGTACACCTCCGATGGCTCCGATGACACAAAACAGAGGTGTTATTCTGTCCACGGCCCGAGTAAAGGTAATTGACAAAAATAATAAGCCAATTATTTTGCGTGCATTGCTCGACAGTGGATCGCAGTCTAACTTTATAACCGAAAGTGCATGCAATAAATTAAATATACCCACACAGCAACTAGACCTTGAGATTATAGGATTTAACCAAAATTTAACGAAAATAAATCAGGCATGTAATTTAACCATTCACTCAACCGACGACTCATTTTCAACGAATTTATCCTGTCTAATTGTATCTCAAATATGCAAGATACCTAACCACGCGATTACCGCTCGTCAGCTCAATATACCTACACGATTCCGTTTAGCAGATGAATTGTTTCACCAAGGTGGGGATATCGACCTACTTATAGGAGCTGAGCATTTTTACCAACTACTCTGCATCGGACAACATTCCTTGGGGAACGATCTACCAATCCTTCAGAGAACGCGACTAGGATACGTAGTATCCGGCCCGTACTCGTGGAACTCAGTCAATATGCCACAACAGGTAGTATGTAACTTTGTTCAAATTGCTCAAACTCAGGCGCTTCAGACCTTTTGGAATGACGGCTGTCATACCACGCCGGCGGCGGTACCAGATCATGAGTACATACAATGCGAAAGGGTATTCAATGAGCACTCCAGAACGTCCAGTGGTAACTTTGTGGTAACTATTCCTTTCAAGGAGCCGCCAACCGGTTTGGGCCAGTCGCGATCTGTAGTTTACAAAAGATTTAAAACATTAGAGTCAAAGTTTTCTAGAAACCCCGACTATAAGGAAAAATATGTTCAATTTATGAAGGAATTCAAAAATGCAGGACATATGGTTCAGATAAAAAATACTGAACACTGCAATTTCTTGCCTCATCATGCTGTTTTAACCCCCCACAAGGTCACGACGCCGTTAAGGGTCGTAATGGATTGCTCATTCCAAACTGACAATGGGAAATCGCTCAATGGAATTCAATACAAGGGCACAATAAACCAAGACGACTTAGTAAACATATTGCTAAGATTCAGAAAAAATAAATACGTAGTTAGTGCAGACATCGAACGTATGTACCGAATGATTTACGTCAACCCTAACCAAACACATTTGCAATGTATTCTGTGGCGCGACAATCCCACAGAACCTTTACGTACCTACTCACTCACAACCCTAAGCTTCGGGTTAAAAAGTGCACCTCATATAGCTACACGGTGCCTGCAGCAGCTCGCGCAGGAGTGTCAGGAGTCGAATCCGGAAGCAGCGGCAGCGATACGTGACAGTTTTTACATGGACGACTTCATTTTTGGAAGCAACGACGAACGACAGGTACAAGAAACAGCTGTTCGTATCCAGCAGATCCTTCAAGGAGCGAATTTTCACCTGCGAAAATGGAAATCTAATTCCGCCAACATATTGAAAACTGTGAGTAAAACCGAACCCACACACACTACCACAGCACCCACCTCACTCGCACACGATACGCATAAGGTATTAGGGCTCGCGTGGTGTAGTAAAGGTGACAATTTAATGTACCAATTAAATTGTCACCTCTATCAAGTCCATTAACCAAACGAAAAATATTATCCCTAGCCTCAGCTATATTTGATCCCCTAGGGCTCTTAAACCCTACCTTAGTAATTGCTAAATTCATTATAAAAAAATTATGGGATAATAAATATCAGTGGGACCAAAGTTTACCAACAGATGTTACAAACGAATGGGAAAACTTCTATAAAAAGTTGTTTACACTCAATTCATTACGTATACCTAGACACGCGCTTATCAGTGAGTACATTGCGTTAGAACTGCACGGGTTCTCGGATAGCTCATTAAAGGCATTCGGGTGCGCTATTTATTTACGCACTAAAAATACTCACGGACAAATTTTAACGCAATTATTATGCTCTAAAACAAGGGTGGCGCGTAAAGAAACTATACCGAAACTTGAACTTAGAGCAATGTTGCTACTTGCACAGCTGTTTAAAAAGGTAAATAATGCTTTAAAGTGTAACTTTACGAAAATAAACCTATGGTGTGATTCAAATGTAGCTTTGGCTTGGGCAAAATCACAACAACCAAATAATCTTGATTGTTTTGTAAAAAATCGAGTAATCGAAATACAAAGTTTAACTAATACCAATGATTGGCACTGGGTTTCGTCGAATGACAATCCTGCTGATCTCTTGACGAGGGGCTTACAGGCAGATAAGTTGCTCGATTGCGCCCTCTGGTGGGAAGGACCTTCGTGGTTAGGTAAACATAGTGACGAGTGGCCTTCCAATCGTACCTTCACCCCAGTGACACCATTGACAGGTAGTTCTGTACTGACCGAATCTCATTGTAATATTTGTAATATCACTGCGACTGTTCAATCAAACCCATTCATGGATAATCTATTTCAAAGATGGTCAGACGTAAACAAACTTGTCAATTGTGTTGCGTTTATTTTGAGATTTGCGAACAATTGTTTAAATCGAAACAAAAAACTTACCGGACCGCTCTCAGTAACTGAACTGGAGTCTGCATTAAATAAATTAATCGAAATTTCACAAGTTCAAATGTTTCCAACCGAATATAACTTACTCCAAAATAATAAACCATTATTAAAATCATCAAACCTATTGTCTTTAAACCCTTTTATGGAAAACAAACTAATGAGGGTAGGTGGCCGATTAGGTTTATCAGCTTACGACCATAACAAAAAACACCCGATTATCCTATCACATAAACATATATTAACCAAACTCATTATGAGTGACCTTCACGTGAGACTGCTGCACGCCGGGCCCCAGCTGTTGCTGTCGTCGGTCCGGGAACGATTTTGGCCGATAAACGGTAAGAGTATAGCAAATAAAATAGTCGAAAAATGCGTGACCTGCTTCAGAGCCAAACCAAGGTCACAGACTCCGATTATGGGTAACTTGCCACCGACACGTGTTACCCCCGCTCTCCCCTTTCTGTTTACAATGTTGGACTATGGTGGCCCTTACACGGTCAGGGACAAGAGGGGACGCGGATACAAAACCTATAAATGCTATATAGCTATTTTTACTTGTATGACAACGAAGGCAGTTCACATAGAATTGATTTCAGGGTTACAAACGGCGGCATTTATGTCAGCATTTCGACGGTTTATTGCCCGACGAGGTATACCAAGGGAAGTTCTAACAGACAATTCTACGACCTTCCATGGCGCCTGTAACGAGTTGACAGAGCTTTACGATTTTTTAAATATCCATTCCAATGACTTGATAACTCATTGTGCGAAGGAAAGAATTCAATGGAAATTCCTTCCGCCCTATGCTCCCCATATGGGAGGACTCCATGAGTCAGCTATTAGACGATGTAAGTTTCATTTAAAGCGAGTACTAGGCAAAGCACTATTAACCTATGAAGAATTTTTTTCAATTACTGTTCAGGTTGAAGGAATTTTGAACTCTAAACCGTTATGCCCAATTCCAAATTCGAATACAGATGAAATTACATGTCTTACGCCAGCCCACTTCTTGATAGGTAGGACTCCTAATTCTATGCCAGACTACGACTACAAAGATGTACCTATAAACCGACTCACCTTGTACCAACAATTACAGCAGCTCCAACAGAACTTCTGGACTTCCTGGTCAAGGGACTACATAGGACTATTACAGGAACGAACAAAATGGAGAAGTTCCAAAGGTCCAGGTCTTCGCGCGGGGACCGTGGTGCTGGTGCGGGAGGAGCGTCTGCCGCCCTGCCTCTGGAGGATGGGGCGCATCATCAGCTGCTGCCATGGTCGAGACGGCGTCGCGCGGGTGGCCGAGATCCAGACAGCAAGAGGCATAATCAAGCGGTCCTTTAATAATATCTGTCCGCTACCGATCGACGCGATAGACGTATAAATAAGTAGAATATTACATACCTAACTATTTAAGTTTAGCATATACCTATCTAATGTTACTTAGTTTCCTAATTGTAATTAAAACATTTTTGCATGGCGTTTTACTTACCTAAACTTTAAGTTAAATGACAAAATGTTTGGTACTTGATCACTATCAATCTACCTAGTTTATTCGTAAAAACCTACCTCTTTAACTCATTATATGTTGTAAACAAATATAAGTACCAAACAGTTTGTAATTATGCTTCTTCCAACATAAAAATGATTGTAACAACGGTCATAGTTACCTACATTAAGTTATTGACAGTCATGTGTTGAAAGAAGTTTAATAAAAATCTGCTTTGCCGGTCAGAGATAACGCATACGCAGGTAGCAACTGCAGTTGTGTCCTTTCTGAACGGTATGACAGATTACAGCTCCTCGCCGGGGGACGCCTGGGAGCATGTCAAATCGTGAAACCGATTGACAACGCCATCTATGCATTTAAGCGTGTACTGTTTCGTGGCATAGATGGCTGTAGCTTCCCCCGGTCGATGACGATAGGAGATAGTTCCTAGAATAGCCGCCAATAAGTGGCGTTGTAGTCTTTACTGTTTATATATAAGCTGTAAGTCAATTAGAAAAGGCCTCTCTTTCCAAATATACACTATCGAAGCAGCACGTCTTGAAGCTTTCATTTTCTCCGCCCGTCCCGGTTCCTGCTCAACCTTCATCCACGAGTTAACACCCTGTATAGGGAGCTGTCTGTTGCAACAAAAATTTTCAAGTGTTTGTTAAGTGTACAGTGGACTGTAATCAGGCCAGTTAGTATTATTATTTTACTGCGTGGCAGTCTCATTACATAGCTCTGCATTTGATTTAATCGCAGATGGACAAGGAGATTATCCTACATTCCAGCATTTTGTTTATCCAGTGTATCAGGTGCAATCTAATCCCTAGTTGTTCTAGCCCCGTTCTGATACTACTGAAGTTGGTTTTGCCTAAAGCACCCTCAATGTCTATGAACACCACTAGGCATGATTGTTGGTTTAAAATAGAGCTTTCTATTTTCCAGACCACCATGTGTAGATCTGTTTCGGTTGATTTCCCAGCTTGATGATTTTATTTTATTTATTTTTTATATGTTTTTATTTGGCACACAAAACGGTTTTAAAATTTTACAACAAAGTGCTTAAAATAAAAAGAACATAGGTAACATGAGCAGTCGCAAATCCTCAAGATCCTCGCCCACAATATTAAAAAGTTAGAATACAAATGCAAAAAGTCTATTAACATAATTTAAGTATCAAACTATCTATTAAACAGTATATTCTAAGATTAAAGTTTTAATGTTAATTTAAAAAATAGTGGTACAGAACAAGTTAATGTTATATTTAAAGACAAATTCGCTAATCTGGTAATTGGGGCTTGTTGACTAAATTTGGTGCGAGATGTGGGACGAACAAATGGAGTGTAATTACGTTGTCTAGTTTCTCTGTCATCTCTCAGCCTCAACACTGTTTCCTGGTTATGGCAGGCGAATATCGGTCCACCTTGCTTCAGACGAAGCAACATGTGCACGAATATTGGGATTATGTCTCTCTCTTCGTCACACGCCTGCTTCCGTCCGTTCCGTCTGCTTATCCTCCAGTGCGGTGCAGTGTATCGCCGTCATCTCGCGCCAGTCCTTCGGGATGACCACTATGTTCAGGTGCGACTTTGCTGCCTAAGCATGGTTTCGGGCTGTGTCGCCATTTCGGATGGTCCCAACTTGCAATGTCTCTTATGCGGGCCCCTCAATCTCTGTTCGTCGGACCTCATCCTTTTTGCCTTTGCTTTTCCGGGCCCGACTGCCGGAGCCGCACTGCGTGCTGCCTCCGTGCCCTCCCGAGACGCCCTTACCCGCACCCTTACCCTTGACGGGTCGGGGTGCAGGCCGCGCGGCTGAGGGAAGCCCCGTGCCCGGGCATACCTGGGGTGTTTTTTGTGCTCCGGTGCTTACTGGTGCACTTGGTCTGTTGTCTCTCGGTCCCGTCTTCCTTGCGGAGGTTGGGGACCTGGGAGGAGCAGAGTTTGGGCGCGGCCTGGGGCTGTGTGTCCAGCACCACTGCCGGTAGGCCGGCGCCATTGTTTTTCGCGATTAGCTTACGTACGATAGAGGCGAGTCTTACCTCCTCTGCCGTTCGTTCCCTAATGCGTATTCTTTTCATGGCCCCGCTACGACGGTTGTTATGTTATTTATTTTAATTTATCCTCTGAGTAAAGCGCGTGTCGCCACGCGACGGAGATAAAGTTACGGCCCACAGAAACGGAGAACACAACAATACGCCACTCGACCTGGAGGAGGTCAGAGGGGTGCCCCTTGTCCGCGGCCACCTGCTCAGAGAACAGGCGGCTGACCTTCCGAAAGGAGGGCCATTCGCTATCCGTTCGTTACTCGGTTCGTACCCTCTGTCGTGCCTCGTGGTCACCCCTGTAGGCATGCTGGGGAATATCGCCAAGTGTGGGTCCGTCAAGCAAGCCTTTTTAAAACTGATGAATACAGCCAATACTTCTAGGATTTTTTATAAAGCCATAAGTCCAGCCTTGCAATTTCTATTTAATATATGGTGTGGTCCGTCTTTCGAAATATTTTCTTACTATCAAGGAAATGCTTACAGTAATTATATTACATTAATTGAATCACAGGTATGCAATAGCCCTGTCACTGAAGATGAAACAGCGGGTGATCTACACTACACCAATCAAGGCCCTCTCAAATCAGAAATACAGAGAGTTTTCTGAAGAATTCCATGATGTAGGGCTGATCACTGGTGACGTCACTATCAACCCTTCTGCATCTTGTCTCATCATGACCACTGAGGTAAATGAATTCATTATATTTTATTTTTATTTATTGGCAAAGCATTTGCAATATAGGAGGATATCTCCATTCAATTGCATGAATGCTGATTCGACTCGACACATGAGTGCCAACGACAAAAGATATCAACAGCAAAGTTAAGGCACATTCGTGGCCACGTTTATTTGCTCTATCAAAACCACATAGATAAGTCTCTAAAATGGTTTCAGATTCTCAGGAACATGCTGTACCGAGGCTCGGAAGTGATGCGCGAAGTAGGGTGGGTGGTGTTTGACGAAATTCACTACATGCGAGATAAGGAGAGAGGTGTCGTTTGGGAAGGTAATATTTGCTCTTTAATTACACCATTTCACGCTACCCTGCCACGCGAAGTGTTGTAAACTAACAGTCAATAATATCAAAAATGAGTAGCAAAGTTGTGTACAAGTTAAATTATATTTGCTTCTTTTTCCATATTTTGGACACCATAATTTCATTGCTTTTGGACTTTCCGCCCTATAAAGGGTTAAAGGAATTTTAACCCTGGGTCTCGCCACCCCGTATGTCAAAAGGCGTGACGCTATAATGGAACTAAACCCCCAGAGTCACTAATCCTGCTGCCCGACAACGTGCACTACGTGTTCCTATCGGCGACCATCCCGAACGCGCGCCAGTTCGCCGAGTGGGTGTGCCGCCTGCACTCGCAGCCGTGCCACGTGGTGTACACCGAGTACCGGCCCACTCCGCTGCAGCACTACATCTTCCCGGCCGGCGGGGACGGGATACATCTGGTGGTTGATGAGAACGTAAGTCATTTTAGAAGAATCTGAATTTTTATTCGGGTTATAAATGACGCGAAGCTCGAACATCCAAGATTTAAACTCAGTCTAGCGGAGGACTTGGCGTGGCTATTGCGATGCTGGCGACCCTAATGTTCTATCCCGGAGCAGGACTTCCGGGGCCAATGGGACTAAACATAAACAATTTTGGTTTACTCCCATCCGCCCCGGCAATCCTGCCCGGGATGAGTCTTCTGAAAAGCCCGTGGGGTACAGAGTTGGGCCGTGTCGTTCCCCACGGGCTTTTTAGGACTTCAAAGCACTCGAAAAGCCAGACAGCTACAGCGCGGCGCTGCGTTGTACCACACGGGGGTTTTCAGCGCTCACATTGTCAATTCAACGTTTGCATACAGCGCCTGCGGCTTTTCGTGAATTAGCTTCTAGTTAAAAAACGGAACGTGCTTATGTATTTCCTAATTTTAGTAATTCAAAATGTATTAATATTTCTAATAGATCAAGTTTATTCAAGTACTGCCAAAAATACATCTTAGTTATTGTTTTTTTTGTTCTATTCCCTTCTTCACCGCGCCTAGTTTATACTAGAATACAACGCAGCCCAGCGTTGTACTCCACGGGCTTTTCAGAAGAGGCTCCCGGGATAGAACATTGGGGTGTCCAGCACCTCGCCTGATAGATTAAAGGTGCCATGGTAGGTAAATATTCCTATAATATCGTTTGCTGGAATAAATATTTTCTTTGCGCGTAACTTTTCATATAACTTTACCGTTAATTGACAGTGCAATTATGATTTTATTACAGAGTCAGTTCAAAGAGGACAACTTCAACACAGCAATGGCGGTGCTGAGCGACGCCGGAGACGCTGCCAAGGGTGACGAGCGCGGGCGCCGCGGCGGGTTCAAGGCGAACGCGGCTCAGACCAACATCTTCAACATTGTGAAGATGATCATGGAACGCAACTTCGCGCCTGTTATCATATTCAGCTTCAGTAAGAAGGACTGTGAGACGTATGCTATGCAGATGGCCAAACTGGATTTTAATACAAGTGAGTATGTCGTCCTCGTCATGTCGGCCCAGGGCTCTTCTAGGCATGCTGTACGTGTCGTACACCAACATATTTATTTACCTACTTTTGCCAGACATGACATAACATAACATTTACATACATTGCTTCTGACCCCACTAGGATACCCTGTGCCGTTCGAACCGGAAATAGCGATGTCACAAACATATAAACATCCAAGACCTGGGAATTTTGTCATCCTTCCCAGCCGGGATTCGAACCCGGGACCTCTCGCTTGTGAAGGATAGCCTGCATCGCCAGAGAGACAATACATAATTACTACATTTCGTTATCCACTCGTTTTACAATCGTCTTATTTCACGGCTAATTATTCAATCGTACATCAAAACTAGCCAGGTCTTTACCTATTGTGCAGGGTGTGCAGCGCACCGAGACGAGGCGCCGGGTCTTAGAGGACACCGAACGCTCAGGGGCGGCTTACCAGTGTTTGTTGGCTTTTCAAAGCTCTACTTCCATCCATGTGAAACTGAGGACCGGCCTGCGCCGCCCTTCATAACTAGTTTATTACTTGCTCGTAACTCGACTTGAAGGGTGGTTTTAACCTCGGGTCACGCATCAGGGGCAAGAGGTCGTCGGTGAGGAGGAGCAGCAGCCGCATTTTCAGATTACTTCTCCGACGTTTTACTCAGCGACCGTACTACGTACAAATTTCACATGTTTCCCGTAGGGATGTGGAGCAGAGGCTGAGACAGCTAAGGCCAAGGATCGCAATTGGACCTTATTTTTTGATGGCCTACAGCGATCAACTGATTCAACAGCGATCGATTGAGCAAGGAAGGTACCCTACCAGCTGGGAGCTCTCTCGAGTCAGCCCCATCCCCAAGACAACTGACGCTGCCTCAGTAAACCAATATCGTCCTACAGCTATCCTGAGTTCATTGGCAAAATTGTTCGAATCGTATGGTAAAATCTTCACCTAGATTGCGTCGTATTTGTGCGACTCGCAACTCGGATTCAGGAGTCGCCGCTCAGTAGCCACCAACTTACTGACGTTGGTCGACATGGTTGGTCTCGGAGAGTATGGATCGGGGATGTCAGGTGGACGTCGCCTATCTGGACTTCCGCAAGGCGTTCGATAGAGTCCATAATGACGTCCTAATGAAGAAATTGTGTGCCATTGGATTTGCCCCACGGCTGTTGGTTGTCTTCGCTGACTTCCTGAAGAACCGCAAACAAAATGTGCGACACGGCTGTTATGAGTCCCAGCCGGTCGGGTGTTAGCCAAGGTTCTATTCTTGGTATCATCATGATAAATGGCCTGGAGTCTGAGCTGAATCACGCCAAATGCCTTCTGTACGAGGACGATCTAAAGTTGATACTTCTTGTGAAGTCAGAGGATGATTGTAGGCTTCTACTACTACAGGAGGATTTAGACGCGGTTCATACATGGAATGTGAACAACAAACTCTTATTTAATACTGAGAAGCCAATAATGTCCTTCACGCGCTCCCCTCGGCCTATTAGCGCGACGTATACGTGTATTCGATGAAGGACCTCGGTGTTACGTTCGGACCTGAAGTTTCATAAACCCACTATCGAGTTTTAATGCCTAATTATGAACAGTTACATACAGTACTTCATCTACACACATATCATAAGGTCTCTTTGATGTGTTCAGGAACCGCATGTCCGACCGGCATTGTGGCATTGATAAAATTGCTCTGCACTTGTTTAGCTTATTCAGTAAACAAACTTGTTCAGTAAACCAACTTCACGGACAAATTAGGGGCGTCACGCAGGCGGGCGTCGGCGTTCGAAATTTGAATGTCATAATTTGTCGAAAATTTATACATTATGGTCATAATGTATCAATATTCAGATAAGAAATGAGTTTTTACCAAGTCGTATAGTATAATGCTGGTCGTAACATGCGGTTTTTGGACGCGGTAAAGTGTTTATGATAAGTGTGTAGATAAAATAATAAATAAATTAAACATTGCAACATTTTCACCCGAATTTCCGTTCGCTGGTGAAAATATTAGTAAAGTTTCTATTAATTTTTTACCGCCGGTTACTTAAGGGCGCCAGGTTATTGTTTGCACACGGCGCTACATGAAAATACCTTACCTAACAAAAATTCGAACCGAGCGACTGTTTTACTGACAGAGCCAGATACTCTTGCCTTATAGCTAAGTACACTGTTAAGTTGATAGGTCTATAAGCCCTGTTCACTACTCACAGTCGAAGAGAAGAAGCTGGTCGACGAGGTATTCAACAACGCAATGGACGTGCTCAACGAGGTAGACCGCAAGCTGCCGCAAGTTGAGAACGCCATACCGCTGCTGCGGCGCGGCATCGGCATCCACCATGGCGGGCTGCTGCCCATCTTGAAGGAGACCATTGAGATACTGTTCGGGTTGGGCTTGATAAAGGTACGTCATCACTTAACCGAAATGGGTCGCGATTTTCAACCTTATAGCTTGGTAATAAAGTACAAAACCTATGAAACCCATATACCCAGGGTTCTCAATTCGTCGGGATCTTTTATGGTTTTTTTAATCAATGTTCGATTCCAAATCGATATTCGATCGATGGTTTCTGAACGGCCATTTTGAATTTGATGTTAGCTGCCAACCTGGCAGTTTTTTGACAACTGACAGACGAAAGCCCTCGCAATGTAAACGCGTTTTGGTTAGGGTATTGAAATTAAATCGCAGGCCATCTGGAATGTATTCGGGTTTCCCTCAGGATTGTTAATATAGCTGAGTGTGTTATTGTTTCTCGAACCAGATAAAGTTCGCATTTTCGTGCCCGATTGTTTTTACCACGTAACATAACCTGTGTTGGAACACTGTGCTCATTGAAGCTGGCCCGCCAGTCATACCTGGTTGGCTGAAGAACCTGTCTACCAAGAAGAGCCTAGGGTGCACCCGGGCCTTGCAGAGAGACAGGAGGTTGACGGGACCGAAGCACAGACCAGGTTAGATCGACCCCAATTAACTTCAGCTCGGTGAATCGCCGACGTTCACGCTTCTTGGCAACTGATCGTTACGCTACCTCGTAGCTGATGGGCCCCTACGAGGTCATTAGGTGCTGAGAAGCCTGAACAATTTTGGTAGCTAGAGCGTGGCTTCCTGAGATTTGCAGCCGTCAAGGGCTCCAGGAAGGCACGATTTGGGACTATCAATCTGTAGGTATAGGCGGTTATTAGGTAACTTGGTTGTTGTTCCTATATCCACATAGATTGGTAGTATTGTAAGCTATAGGTCTATTGCTGGTAGTAGATAGACAGATATTGAATTGAAAATTGCATTGAAGTACCAGTTAGTCAATCTATTAGTGGTCTAGTAATGCTATTGAATGAATGTTTTGGTTAACATAGGTAGTTACATCTATTGATAGCAGGCTATTACATTGTTTTCAGTTTATAGCAATTTATAACTTGAACTAATATTGACTATCTGTGTGTGTTATAATGATAAAGGGAAACTAAATTGTATTTACAGAATTTATATAGATATAAAACTCGGTTCCAATTGTTTAAGGAAAACAACATTGTTTAAGTTGTGGTTTAGGGTTCCCTCGTTTGGGTTGTAGACTGGAGGGTCCAATAAAATTGAGTTACTGCAAATTGTGAGTAAGTATCGTTCCGATCATGTCGTTATCTGAAATCCAGAAGGGTGTTTCTAAGGAACTCAGATGGTTTTCCTCCGCACACGGTCTGATAGACCGTTTAGATAGGCATGATGTGGTATTGGAGCGGTCTATGGACGTTAAGGAACGTTACAATAGGGTGCTCGAATTGTCCGCGCAGGCGGAATCAGTTGATGGTTGCGCACCTGACAGGCTGTCACGGTTGATAGGGGATGTCGACCAATGTATGGAGATGGCAGCTGCTATCACGCAGAAGGCTGAGCGCGAGTCCAGCCATGGTGGTGACATTGAAGCACCTCTGCCGCTTCAGGGATCGGGGTCCAGGTTACCTGCCATAACTATGCCTACTTTTGACGGCGTGTCCGGTGAATGGCTTCATCAATCTGTTCGACAGTTTGGTGCACATGCGATCGGACATTACCAAGTCTGTCAAGATGGCTCAGCTGGTGGCAGCATTGAGGGGTGAGCCTAGGGAGCTGGTCGCTCATTTGACAGTTACGGAGGGTAACTATGAAACGGCCAGGCAATTGTTGGTCAGACGTTACCATAACAAACGGAGGTTGGCCGATGCCCAACTGAACCGTTTGTTTAGTATCCCGGTTGTGAACAAGGTCGGGGCCATACAGACGGAGGTTTTGAACCCATTGTTGTCCGTCACCAAGGCTCTAGAGAATCTTGGACTTCCGGTTGGTGAATGGTCGTACCTACTGTTGTACATTGTACTTTCCCGCCTACCCGCTGACGTGCAGACTCGTTTCGAACAGTCTCACGGGAGGTCGGCCGAGGACCTGCCCGCCTTCTCCGACTTGGTCGGATTCTTGGAAGAGGAGGCTCGACGGGCAGAGAATTTGGGGTTGACGGTCACCCATCCTTCGGAGCCACAGAGAGCTGCCGGGAGCGCTGTGAGTAGGGGCCCTCCGACGAGGAAGGACCGCACCAACCGGCAGTCGTATGGGACTGTGAGTGAATTGACCCCACATGATGAGACCTGCCCATGTTGTAGGCAGATTGGCCATGCTGTGGCCAATTACAATAAGTTCGGGGAACTTAGGGTTCAGGGACGGCGCCGGATGGCCAAGCTGCGGAGCTGGTGTTTCCTGTGCCTCGGGCCACACATGGCTAGGGACTGCACGCGCACACAAATGTGCGGATATTGTGGTGGGCCCCACAACAATCTGTTGTGCATGAACCGGTCCGGCCAACAGCCTCCACAGGGCCGTACCCAGGGTGACACGGCATGGGGCCCTGAGAATTCGTTTGCGACTCGGAGCGCAACTCAGGGGCCAACGTCCCCACGTGCACAGGGCAGTACCAGGGTGCAGGGCCGCACTCAGGACCATTACATGGGGGGCCCTGAGTTTTCGGTTGCGACTCAGCATCCGACCCAGCGGGACATTGGGTATGTTGAGCAGGCCGTAACGGGCGGGTGTCATGGGACACCTTCGAGCTATGCGGGTGCGGTTCGGACGCCGCCTCAGTTGTCGCCCCGCTCGTCGCCTCGTCCTCGTCGGTCACATGTGATGTCCCCCCCGCTCATGGAGCGGCCACGGTTGAATTCACGCCCACCCCCCTTTACGGGGAATCGTAGGTTGGGAATGGAACCGGCGCGTGGGTCATTTGTACAATGGGACCCTCTGGCGTATAGCTGCATACCTGATCGGTTACAGGCACAGTGGGGCCCCGGGGGTCCTCGCTAGGAATTTGCGGCCCAACCATTTGTTGCCCCCCAACCGGAGACGGTGGTGTTACCGATCGCCTCTGTGCTTGTTTGGGATTTGGCGGGCAACCCAACATACGTTCGCGCCCTATTAGATTCTGGAGCTCAGGGCTGCATTGTATCGAATGATTTAGCAAAATGGTTGGGCCTCAAGGTAAATAGGTATAATAAATCAATACGGGGCGTGGGGAATGTTACGGTTACGAATGTAGTTGGTCAATCGGTGATCACGTTCTCTCCACGTTATGACATTTTGACAAAAACATCCGTGCAAGCTTTAGTAATGACGCATGTCATGGGCAGACACCCCTTGGTGAAGTTGAATCCGGCCGTTCGATTCCTGACATCAGGACTCAAGTTGGCGGATCCCGATTTTGACACTCCAGCCCCGGTCGACCTGCTACTGCGAGCAGACGTTCTGGGTAGGTTTCTGTTGTCGGATCGGCGAGTTCTTCAGCCGGACGGGTTGATTGCTGTGGATACTAAGTTTGGTCACGTGATCATGGGTCCGGCATTGCCAATGGTTAGGCCTGCCGAGTCAGATGGCATACTTATTGGCTCAGCGTTGTCAGACGTTATCCAACGTTTCTGGGAGATAGAGGAACCTCCCACCGTTCGTCGAGTCGACGCAGACGAAGAAGAGTGCGAGTTGTTTTACCAGAATAGTACTGGTCGCCTTCGTTCTGGTCGTTTTGTAACTCGACTGCCTTTCAGGGCCGATCGACCGCCACTAGGAGAATCTAGGAAGATGGCTGAGACGAGATTGATGTCGATGGAGCGTAGGATGACAAGGGACGCCGTATTTAAACAAAAATATGTTGATTTCATGAGGGAGTATGAGTCGTTAGGACACATGTCGGTATCGGGTGTGGACTGGAGACCTGAGGATCATTGTTTCCTTCCACACCATGCCGTCCTACGAAACCCTACCGGCAAGATTCGAGTTGTTTTTGATGGGTCAGCACCTACCTCGAACGGGATGTCCCTGAATCAGTGTCTACATTCGGGACCCAAGTTGAGTCGTGATATTTCGGATATTCTCACGAGCTTTCGGAGGCACCAGATTGTATTTGTCGCAGACATTCGGATGATGTTTAGGCAAACGGTAATTCATCCGGCTGACAGAAGGTATCAGTTGATACTTTGGCGTGAGTCCACGGCCGAGCCAGTCAAGGTCTTTGAGTTAAACACGAACACGTATGGGTTACGGTCTAGCCCGTATTTGGCGATGCGTACCCTGCGGGAGTTGGCGTCGCGTGACCGTGTGAGCTATCCTAGAGCCGCCGCTATCCTGGAGCAAGATTTGTACGTCGATGACGTCTGCACAGGGGCAGCCAGTGTAGAGGAAGCTCTGGACCGACGTGACGAGCTCATTCAATTGCTGGAACGAGGCGGCTATGAACTACGTAAGTGGATGTCCAACTCCCCTGAGTTGATGGCTGGTCTCCCAGATGAGTTTCAACAAGACCCGCACGTTTTTGAGAATCCTGACAACCCTAACATGTTGTCAGTGCTTGGAATTCAGTACCGGCCCGTCCATGATGAGTTTACCTATCGGGTGGTTTTAGAAACACCGAAGGCCTGGACGAAGCGGTCAGTACTGTCAACGATTGCGAGAACGTTCGACCCGAATGGATGGATTTCTCCAGTCACCTTTGCTCTCAAATGTTTTATGCAAAGGCTATGGGCGGCTCAGTTGACCTGGGACACCCACCCCTCAGGTGATTTGTTGACTGATTGGACGCGAATGTTCACCTCGCTATCGGACATAAATAATGTATCGCTGCCGAGGAAATTGGTCCCTGCTGGGGATTACAGGGCAACCCTTCACGGGTTTTGTGATGCCTCTGAACGAGGGTTTGCGGCAGCGGTTTATTTGCGAACCGTCACCTCCACCGGGGAGTTCGACGTGCGTTTGGTTTTGGCAAAAAGCAAGGTAGCGCCTATTCGGACAAGGATGACGATTCCAAAACTGGAACTGTCCGGGGCTGCTCTTTTGACCAAACTTTTGAATCACACTCTAACAGTGTTGCGTGGGTCAGTGGTTTTGGAGGATACGGTGTACGCGTGGACGGACAGCCAGATTGTTTTGTGCTGGCTGAAGGCTTCGGTCCATAACTTAGAGGTTTTTGTTGCGAACCGTGTCTCCCAGATTGTGTCGTCTGAGGTCCCACTGACCTGGAGACATGTACCAGGAGAATTGAACCCGTCTGATTGTGCATCCAGGGGATGTCGGGCTCCTGAACTCGTTAGACACCATTTGTGGTGGGGACCACCCTGGCTTGCCAAGAGAGAATCGGACTGGCCCCACAGCCATGTAGTAGTATCTTCGGATCATGGCCCCAGAGCGGCCGTGCATGTTACCCAGAAGGCTGAGGACCCTGACGCCGGGTTTCTGCTGGACCAGTATAGCTCACTTGACAAGTTGATAAACGTGTCCACTTGGATTAGGAGATTCGCTCGAAATTGTCGTACTCCTCGCGATCAGCGAACGTTGAACCCTATTCTGACTCCGGCAGAGCGAAACGAGTCGCTATTGAATTTGGTCCGGTTGGTACAGTCCTCGAAGTTTGGGGCAGAATTGGAGATTATACGAAGTGGACGTTCGAAATTGAAGGGAGCCGTCGCGCGTCTCAACCCCTTTGTTGATTCGACCGGGTTACTTCGGGTAGGAGGAAGATTGCGCAATGCGAATCTGTCGTATTCGGCTCGTCACCCACTTCTGCTCCCCAAGGGGGGACAGTTAGTTGAATTGCTGGTGACTGATCGTCATATTAAAAACGCGCATGCCGGCTGTAACGCGTTGTTCGCCACGCTCCAGCGGGAGTTTTGGATCTTATCTGCCCGCCGTGTCATACGGAACATCGTGTTTCGGTGCATGCCTTGTTATCGACTTAAGGCTGCCACGATGCAACCTCTCATGGGGGACTTGCCCCCTGATCGTGTGAATGAGGTCAGACCGTTTTCAGGTGTTGGTACGGATTTTGCAGGACCGTTTATGGTGAAGAGTTCACGATTGCGTACCGCTAGGCAATACAAGGCGTACCTATGTGTGTTTGTTTGTTTATCCACCAAGGCGGTACATCTCGAGCTCGTTGCTGATCTCTCGACAGAGGCTTTCATTGCTTGTTTGGATAGGTTTGTTTCTCGAAGGGGACTTCCAACTTTGATCCGCTCTGATAACGGCACTAACTACATCGGTGCGGAACGATACTTACGAGAGATAGTCAACTTTTTGAATGTAAATAAAGTGGATATTGGAACGGCCCTCTCCCGTCGGGGTATACAGTGGACCTTCAGCCCACCGATTTGCCCCCACTGGGGTGGGATTTTTGAGGCCGTAGTTAAGTCAGCTAAGACGCACTTGGGGCGTATAGTAGGTCAGACCGCGCTGACTTTTGAGGAGCTCGCGACATTGTTTTGTAAGATCGAGGCCGTTCTCAATTCGCGACCGTTGTGTCCGCTCAGCTCGGATCCAAATGACCTGGAGGCTCTGACCCCAGGCCATTTCTTGATAGGACAGCCACTTAACGCGTTGCCCGAGCACCCCTTCGAGGGAGTGAAATTGTATCGGTTGTCAAGGTATCAGATGTTGCAGCAGTTTACTCAGAATTTCTGGAAGCGTTGGTCGCTCGAGTATCTGCATATCTTACAACAGCGCCTTAAGTGGACTGACAAAACTAGCCCCCCTAGTGTTGGTGACCTCGTTCTGGTTAAGGATGCTAACCTACCGCCACTACGTTGGCGCAGGGGGCGCATTGTTAACTTGTTCCCTGGCAAGGACGGGACCCCCCGGTCTGCAGAGGTTCTAGTAGGAGGCTCGGTTCTAAAACGAGCGGTAGCAACGTTGTCTCGGCTGCCCGTAGATTAGGGGACAGGTGGGTGCCTGTCCGGGCGGGTGATTGTTCGATTCCAAATCGATATTCGATCGATGGTTTCTGAACGGCCATTTTGAATTTGACGTTAGCTGCCAACCTGGCAGTTTTTTGACAACTGACAGACGAAAGCCCTCGCAATGTAAACGCGTTTTGGTTAGGGTATTGAAATTAAATCGCAGGCCATCTGGAATGTATTCGGGTTTCCCTCAGGATTGTTAATATAGCTGAGTGTGTTATCGTTTCTCGAACCAGATAAAGTTCGCATTTTCGTGCCCGATTGTTTTTACCACGTAACATAACCTGTGTTGGAACACTGTGCTCATTGAAGCTGGCCCGCCAGTCATACCTGGTTGGCTGAAGAACCTGTCTACCAAGAAGAGCCTAGGGTGCACCCGGGCCTTGCAGAGAGACAGGAGGTTGACGGGACCGAAGCACAGACCAGGTTAGATCGACCCCAATTAACTTCAGCTCGGTGAATCGCCGACGTTCACGCTTCTTTGCAACTGATCGTTACGCTACCTCGTAGCTGATGGGCCCCTACGAGGTCATTAGGTGCTGAGAAGCCCGAACAATCAATGTTCAGCGATTTCTCCAAGACGGATGGACCTATGTGGAAAGTTATTTTTTTGTTGAAAAGGTTTAAATTCCGATTAGTACCATTGTTTAATTCCACGCCTCAACCGAACGGCGTGGAATCATGAGGGGCTGGGTTTTTGCCAGCACGGGAGAGAATCTGGTAGTGGTACTTTACCTTGCCGTCGTAGACCGGAATTCGAAAGTTCGATTCGAGGCAGGAATACGGGATAGGCGCACAAGTGTGGTAGGAGAGGAACCGAATCTCACTCGTTTCGCTGCCCGACGCTGTCGCCGGCGTGTTGCTTGCCGACACGAGGAGTCGCCGTCCGAATACGACGAGTTGGGGACCGTACAACTTCAACCTTCACAACACGAATCACTGACGCGAATCTACTTATTTCCCGACGATTATTATGATTAACACTCCGACCAGGCCCGACACCTGTGTTAGACAATTGTTACACTGAAATACATTCAAGGCCCGACGCCATGAGCAGACATGTTTTTTCTCACGACAAGAAAGTAACCTCTAATTTCTCATCTCGTTTCGATACGAGTGACAGCTGCGGTTCCGTTTCCGCTAGTGATGTCCCGATTACTCGCGAACGATCCGCGCAACGAAAACCGGTGCGTTCCGAAGCATAAATATTAAACAGTCACCCGCCCGGACAGGCCCGAACCTGTCCCTAATCAATAGGAAGGCGAGAAAGTGTTGCGACCGCTCTCTTGAGGACCGAGTCCCCCACCTTGACTTCTGCTGATCGAGGCGTGCCATCCCGACCCGTGTACAAATTGACGATCCGTCCTCGTCTCCATCTCAATGATGGCAGGTTCGCATCCTTAATCAGCACCAAATCACCGACTTGAGGGGGGCTCGTCCGGTCAGTCCACTTAAGGCGCTGCTGCAAGATGTGCAAGTACTCAAGGGACCACCGTTTCCAAAAATCTTGAGCCATCTGCTGCAACATCTGCCACCTAGTTAACCGACTTAACTTAACATCACCGAATGGGTATTCTGGCAGGGCGTTAAGGGGCTGACCTATCAGGAAGTGACCCGGCGTCAACGCTTCCAAATCATTTGGATCCGAACTGAGCGGGCACAACGGACGCGAGTTCAGTGTCATTTCAATTTTACAGAACAGCGTCGCAAGCTCTTCAAAGCGTAGAGAGGTCTCACCGATGATCCTCGTCAGGTGCGACTTAGCCGATTTAACCGCAGCCTCAAAAATTCCTCCCCAATGAGGACATCCCGGCGGACTGAAAACCCATTCAATCCCTCGTCGGGAGCAAGCCGTACCGATGGCGTCCTGGTTACCGTTCAGGAATTGAGTGACCTCCTGCAGATATCGCCTGGCTCCGACAAAATTTGTGTCGTTGTCCGAACGGATTAATGTCGGGAGGCCCCTTCGTGAGACGAACCGATCCAGACATGCGATAAATGCCTCCGTAGTGAGGTCACTGACCACCTCCAAGTGGACTGCCTTCGTGGCCAAGCACACGAAGACGCACAGGTATGCCTTCACTAATCTGGCGTTCCGTAGCTGTGAAGACTTGAACATGAATGGTCCCGCGAAATCCGTTCCGACACCCGCAAAGGGCCGGATTTCGTTAACCCTATCCGAGGGCAAGTCGCCCATCTGGGGCTGCATCGTAGCCGCCTTGGCCCGATAACAAGGCAGGCACCGAAATACGACGCTACGCACTAAGCGTCTTCCCGATAGAATCCAGAACTCGCGCTGGAGAAACGCCATCAAGGCGTGGCATCCGATATGCCCATTCCGAATGTGTCGATCCTGTATCAACAGTTCGACCAACTTCCCTTTCCTAGGGAGTAACAACGGGTGGCGAGCCGCATAAGGCAGGTTGGCATTCCGCAGCCGACCTCCTACCCTCAGCAATCCTTGAGGGTCAATAAACGGGTTGAGCCGAGCCACAGCTCCCTTCAGTTGGACGCGTCCGCGTCTCAGAATGTCCAGTTCGGACTTAAAGTGCACCGTCTGCACGTTCCGTTCCAATGCGAAAAACGCATGGTTCCGTTCCCGTGGTGTCAGGACCTGTGTCCGCACTCGTTGCGCCTCAGAATTCCGACAATTCCGCGCAAATCGGCAGATCCAGGCGGTCACATTGACCAGCTTGTCGAGCGAGCTGTACCGTTCCAGCAGGCTGAACTCCTCTTCCGGCTCTGGTTGCGTCGTACAGACACCGACTGTCAAGGCGCCGTTCGCCGAGGTAACGCGTGGACTCATGGCCAATCCGATTCGGCTTGAGTCAACCATTTTGGACCCCACCACAAGGGATGTCCAACCAACTCCGGAGCGTGACACCCACGAGACGCACAGTCTGCTGGGTTCATCTCCCTTGGAACATGTCTCCAGATTAAGGGAACCTCCGAATTCAAAATCTGCGAAACCCGATTCGCCACAAAAATCTCCAGCTTGTGAACTGAAGCCTTCAGCCAGCATAACACGATCTGGCTGTCCGTCCAAGCGTAGACCGTATCTTCTAACGCTATTGACCCACGAAGAACCGTCATCGTGTGGTTGAGCAGACGAGTCAGGAGAGCCGCTCCCGAAAGCTCTAATTTGGGAATGGTCAGGCGAGTGCGCAACGGCGCAACCTTGCTCTTGGCCATGACCAACCGCACATCAACCTCCCCCGAGGAGTCGACCGTACGCAGATATACCGCAGCTCCGTAGCCCTTCTCCGAGGCATCGCAAAACTCATGCAGGGTGGCGGTGTATCGCTTGGTGGGGACCAACCTCCGTGGCAGTGAAATCCGATTGATGCCAGGGAGGGTCGAAAAGAACGAGTCCCACTATGAGCTCAATGACCCGCCGATCGGGTCGTCCCATTTCAGCTCAGCAGACCACAATTGCTGCATAAAACACTTGAGCTGAAATGTTACCGGGGTGATCCACCCGTTTGGATCAAATGTCCTTCGGGGAGTCCAACTCGACCCGATACGAAAACATGTCTGACACCGGCTGGTACTGGACGCCTAATACCGACAACATATTTGGATTTTACAAATTTTCAAAAATGTGGGGATCCTGCTGGTAGTCATCTGGAAGACCAGTCAGTAACTCTGGAGAGTTCGACATCCATTTCCGGAGCTCGTAACCTCCACCCCGTAAGAGCTCAACTTTTTTTTTTTTTTATTTATTTATTCAAAAACAAATTATAATTATTCTTAACATTACTTAGGTGGCCACTCAATCCTTGACAGGTTTAAGTGTGACCACTGTCCCCCGCTTTTACCCTGTTTACATTTTAATCTCATATTTTTTTCTATGAGCGAAATACTATGAGCCGGTTTCACAGGCTACGGATATTCCCCGCGCGACAGGCAAGCCGCGATTTCTTAGCAGAATATTCACGGCTCGCCTGCTACGCCGCCGCCGCCGGGTCCCTCCGCCACCTGTGAAGCCGGTCCGTGTTTACATTGTTGTAGGAAGTACTTTTTAAATACAGTTTTACATTTGTGATTGTCCACGCACAGGGAATCAATGACCTCGCTCGGTAGTTCATTGAGTACTAGCGGTAGCATACATTCTATCGTTCGCCTACCGTAGTCATTGTTAAATCTAGGTACAACAAATGTAGGTATATAAGATAGTGCGCGCAATGATTTCGGTCGAGCATGGCGTTTTACATTAATTATATTTTCTTTTTCTTCACACATTATTAGGATCTTAGTTTTATTATAGATATTGATAATATTACAGTATTCAAATATTGCTGTGCTGTCGTCTTTGTATTGAATTTTTATCTTTGATGGTACAATCTTTTTTAGAATACTTAGTTGTAGTTTATATATGTTATCTATGTATGTTTCATATGTCCTACCGTAGCTACTTAGTTCATAACTTATTACAGAGTCAGCCAATGATAAATATAACAATCTTAGTATGTTGTAAGGAATTTTATATTTTAGTATAACTAGTTTTCCCATTATAGCCCTTAGACGCTTACATATAAGTTCGATGTGGGGTCCCCAATTGAAGTTACTGTCTATTATCATGCCTAGGTACGTATGTTGGTCGACTAGTTCCAGATTAGCACATGTACCGTTACAAATGATGTTTTGATGCATACATTGGTGCCCGTGGGCCACGATCCTGGGTATTGTTGTTGACTTTAGATATGGGGAATGAATGTGCATGAGTTTAGTTTTTTGTTCGTTGATAACTAACCCAACATCATGAGCCCATTTACATAGCATATCATAATTTTTCTGTAGTCTATTTTGCGCTTCCTCAATATCTTTATGTGCATACAGTAGGCAAGTATCATCTGCAAATTGGTATACCGACCCTCCATTAAAGTTGTTAGACATATCGTTAACGTATATAAGGTACTCGGTCGGTGCAAGGATTGACCCCTGTGCCGAGCCCACCTCGGTTGGTATTTGCTTGCTGCGTTTTCCGGCTATGCTCACCGAGGTGGACCGGCCCTCGTGGTAATCCCTTAACCATCCGAGCAACGGACCCTGTATACCAGCCTGCTGTAATTTTCGGTACAGCGTTGAGTAATTTAATGTTTCAAAGGCCTTACTGAAATCCACAAAAATAGCCAAAACATGTTGTTTATTGTGTAGGTAACCATTTACTTCGCTGGTGAATTTACTGAGTAATTGACAAGTATTTTTCTTCTGCTGGAATCCATATTGATTCTCATGTATGACATTATTCTGTGTTAGGTATTTATTTAGCTCGTGACCAAAGTATTTTTCTATTATTTTATCTATACACGATAATATAGTTATTGGCCTATAATTATTAATATCCTGATGGCTACCCTTTTTATATACCGGTCTTATGATTCCTAGTTTGAGATCGTCCGGGTACTGTGATGTGGAGATGCATGTGTTAATTAAGTGGGTTATTACCGGGGCTATTTTTTCGTTTATACATTTTATGTCCGACGCCCTTATCCCATCGGCGCCCGGGCTTTTTTTACCATTCAAATGTTTGATTATCACGTGCACCACCCTGTCACTCACCTTTTTAAGCCTCATACACGTATTAGGTATATTTTCATATGTATCTTTATTTAATAAGGGTATGTTACATTGGCTACATATTTTACTAACATTATTTTGAAATTCGTCTGCAAATTTATTTGTTAAGTCATCTAGTTCACAATTTTTAAAAGCTTTTGATATTACCTCGTCTACTGACTTTACACTTCTTCCACACAGTTTATTTATAATTTCCCACATCTTTTTTGGGTTATTAAAATTTTCACAAATTATATTTTTGGTATATTCATTTTTTTATTTTATTGATGTGTTTACTAGTTTTATTCCTGTATCTATTATATAATAATCTATTATCTAGGTTACTTTCATCCATCTTCCATATTGAGAATAATTCATCTCTTTTTGCACACATCTCTGTTATACTTTTACAGTTCCATGGGCATTGTTTTCTTTTACTTATATTTATCTTAATTTTGAGTCTTTTTTTGTCGTATACATTTGTGAATTTATCAGATATAAAGTTATAGATATCATTGGGATTGTGAAAGGTTAGAGCTTGGTTCCAGTCAGTTTCGTGTAAGTCTTTTAGTACTTTATTGTTATCTAATCTGTACGTGTATTTGTATTGGTTGTTGTTTTGTTTTTGGTTATTTACAATTGACAGGCCAGTTATGAAGTGGTCGGCGAGGGCATTGTTTATCACAGCTGCTCGCACGTATCTGTTCTCATATCTATCCGCGTCTCGTATAAAAATATGATCTATACATGATTTCGTGATTTTATCCAATTTCTTTTCAATCCGCGTATATTGACTGATACCGCACTCGAACCCTAATCCATATAATCTGTTAAGGTAGTTATTTACAGTGGGATTTTGTATTTTTAAATCGATATTGACGTCCCCTATTAAAACATAGCTTTTTTTGATTGGGTACTTACTTAGGACATTGGATAGCTCCGTTATAAATTGACATTTATTTAAACTAGGTGGTCTGTACACTGCACACAATCCTATGACACTATTATTACTTAATTCTAATTCACCCAGGATACACTCAAAGTTACATGTAAATACCGAATGCCTCGTAAATATAACGCTTTTATGTATGTATATTATTATCCCCCCTCCTTTCTTGGCGTTTCTTAATTCCGAATACATGGTGTAGTCTTCCAATTCAAACATACATGTGTTTGCGTCTGAAATATTTGCTTCACATATTACCACGACCTGTACGAGCCGCGAGCTGTTAATTACGATGTGTTCTAACTGATTGAAGTTGATGATCCGCTGATGGATCTTATATTGATGTGTAGGACAGTCATAGTGTTGTGATGAAAGGGAATCTCATCGGTGAATTCATTCCATGTGTTATGATTTTCTTCGGATATTGTCATAATTCATAATTTCTTTATTGCACACAACTAATAATGGACAACAAGACTTACATAAAAATAGTGTACAAAGGCGAGCTTATCTCTAATAAGAGATCTCTTCCAGCAAACCAAATTAGGATGGGAATGGTCGATTGCTGAGCAGGGGTGACAATGTGTACAACAATATAATTTAGTACATATCTAAATAACTAACATATGGTTAGATATATGTTATATCTAAATAACTAATATAAAACAATATTAACTTAATATACGAGGGCTTACATAAATATCATATAATATACTCGTACATGCTAAACATAAATACTATATAAATATATATAATTTTTAAATAAATATACTAATAAATACATACATACTACCTATATTTCTAAAGAGAAAGGTAATGCTTCTTCACGCGACTTTTAAATATATTAAGAGAAGGACTGTCTCTGATAGTGCAGGGGAGTGCATTCCACAATTGAATGGCCCGGAATCTAAACCCATGCTCATAGGACGCGGTGTTATGCTGTGGGGTTGTGAGCATCGAAAGCGCGTGAGTTCTCCGAGGCCTGCTGGAAGAAAGAAATGGAAAACGGTCTCGTAAGAAGGTTGGATAGCGTGGATTGCGTAAAATGTTGTAGAGGATGTTGAGGATGTGAGAATCCCGACGAAGACGTATTGGCAGCCACTTCAGCTCTTTGCGATGCTGTGATACATGGTCGTATTTGCGCAGCCCAAAGATAAACCGAATCCCGAGATTTTGAAGTCGTTCGAGTTTGTTCAGTAATTCTTCGTTAGCACTGACCCAGCAGACATCAGCATAATCGATGAGAGGTAGAAGGAGAGACTGAGCGAGAGTGATTTTGGTCTGTCGAGGCAAAAATTACTGAAGTTTCCTGAGAGAGTGAAAAGTAGCAAATACTCGTCGACTGACCTCATTGACATGCGATGACCAGGACAGCTGGTTGTCGAAGATAAGACCCAGGTTTTTAGCTTTATCGCTATACACGATTGTGGTACCATTAAAAGTGACAGGTGGAATGGGCTGTTGCTGCAACAAGTTAAGAGATTGTCTGGTGCCTATAATCATGGCCTGGGACTTGCTCGGGTTAACCAGGAGTCCGAAGGATGAAGCCCAGCTTCTCACCCCCTCCAGATCAGCGTTCAATGCCTCCACAGCAGAGTTTACATCGTTATGAGAGAAGTGGCGATAAATCTGGAGATCATCAGCATAAAGATGATATGAAGAAGACAGGATGTCCGAGATGGAGTTTATGAAAATCGAGAATAGAAGAGGAGAAAGAATACCACCTTGAGGGACGCCTGACAGGAGGTCACACCATTCAGTGGATGTCTCTTCCGTCCTGATTCGCTGTTGCCGATCCCTCAAATAAGAGTCGAACCAGCTGGCAGAGAAGGAAGAGACGTTCAGGGATCTGAGAAGCTCAACGAGAATGTCGAAATCTACGCTGTTGAAGGCACTACTGAAATCAAGTAAAGCCAACACGGAAAGCTGTTTGCGGTCCATGGCTAGCTGGATGTCATCTGTGACTTTCAGCAGAGCCGTGACGGTGCTATGACCCGGTCGGAATCCTGACTGGAACGTGTTTAGCAGGTTGTTTGAGGAGAGGTAGTAGGAAAGCTGGTTATGGACAATGGTCTCAATGACTTTGGAGAGGATGGGCAGGATTGAAATGGGACGGTACTCTTTAAAGGAGGTGGGACTGGAGGTTTTGGGTAGTGGGATGACTAGAGCTTTCTTCCACACTGTGGGGAAGACACCATTAGCTAAAGAAAAGTTTATAACGTGTGTTATTGCTGGTAATAGTTCGTCAAGGATTGTCAGTAGCATTTTAAGGCAAATTTTGTCATCGCCTACAGCTTTCGAATTGACTGCCAATAGCGCCTTCTTGACCGCATCGATTCCAACATTACTCAAGTTGAATGGTGTGGTGTTGGGTAAGGACTTAGAGCGCAGGCTCTGAAGCGTGGCTTGTTTGACAGTGGGATCCATCACAACAGGCGGGGTAGAAAGAAACTGGTTGAGACCGTTGAGATCTACATTACCAGCATGTAGGTCCCGGGCCTTACCTACACCAAGCGTTCTCAGGAATTTCCACACCTGAGCTGGAGTGTAGTTCTCAATGCATTCGTGTATGTGCCGACGTTTAGCATCGCGACAGAGACGGTTGCAACGGTTGCGAAGACATTTGTAAGAGAGGAAATTATCATCTGTCGGATTCTTGCGGTATCTACACTTGGCTCTATTCCTCTTGGCCATTAGGCACTTAATAGTGTCTGTTAGCCAAGGGGCAGGGTGGTGTTTAACCCTCACTTTTTTTGAAGGTGCGTGCTTGTCATAGAGACCCAGGACTATAGAATTAAAATTGGCGATTTTATTATCAACAGTCTTACTGGTAGTGACAGGGGACCAGTCAATAGACATGGCATCAGACAAAAGGGACTCATGGTTGATATCCTTAAAGTTCCGGATATAAAGGAATTTCGCTCTGCTCTTGAGAGGCCTTATCTTATAAGAGAGATAAATGAGGTCATGATAAGAGAAAGGAGAACTTAGCTGACCGTGTATTGCGACCTTGTCCAAATTGGAGATGATCATAATGTCGAGAAGCGAGGGAGAGCAATGAGGTTGGAAATGGGTGGCATCAAGCGGCAGAATATGCAGATTAAAGGAGTCGACCATGGACTTGAGTCTGGCAGACCGTGGATTGTGTTTAAGGAGACAGGTGTTGAAATCACCAAGAATGAGGGAATCATTATAAAGTGGTGTCAGTTCATTGAGGAGTGATTCAAAGGAATCGAAATAATCGATGCGAAGAGAGGGACTATAAAGAACACCGAGGAGGACCTTGTTGTGGTGAAGAATGATTTCGAGAAAGAGATGTTCAGCAGACTCGGAGTATTGACTAGGGGACGCACTGATCACCTTGCACGGAATTTCCGCACGTAGATAGATAGCGACGCCCCCATCGGCCTTCCCGACTCTGTCGTTCCTGTACAGCCTGTAACCTGGAAGGGAATACAATGAGGATGGCAGCGAGGGCTTGAGAAACGACTCGGAGACAAGAATGCCGTCCACGCATTGTTCACTAAAAGCATCGAGCAGGTCCGGATAGCTGGAATGGATGCTTTGTGCATTTATATGTACGATGTTTAGATTTTTCTCCACACCACCAAAGACAGTCTTAATTTTGACAGATAGGGGTTCCTCTATAGAGGAGTCATTGCTTTCCGCACTCAAAAAATCATCGTCGCTAGAAGAACACGAAAGGAAACTTTGATTAATAAGATCAGGTAGAATATCCATATATATAAATATACTTATCAATATAAAATATTATATATACCTATTAAGTTATAAATATTCTAAAATCAAAAGTAAACTAATTAAAATTTCTAATCAATAAGCTTCATGCTTAGACCCAGACCCACCCTAGGATTGAGGAAAGAGATTGTTTGTTATATCATCTCACAAGTAACAAATAACAATAACTACTACAGATAGACGAATACAGAGATTTAAATCACACATATAAGTTCTGGATTCTGACTTCTACTTATCACGAACACAGCATGGCAAAAATATATATATTAATTTAACAAACAAACAAGACCAAGAATGGAACCGAAACGCAACCAATGGCCGCGGCCGTCCGGTCCGTACATCCGAAAATGAAAAGACACAAACCACGAACCATACGTCTTTGCTTCAAATTGACAGATGACAGCTGATGAAATAAAAACCACTTACGCACTACACGTTTAGTCAGAGTGTCGAAACAAAAACTTTACACACACCGATAGAAATGGATTGGTTGGACAATGGATATTGCGGACTACCTCACAGTTGTCGGATAAAATAGTCGCCTCGTGGAATGATACCTGTGATATAAGTGGTCTTGTGAAGATGCGACCACCTCACTTAGCTTGAGCACCCTTCCTGGTCGTGACGGTCTTGATGGCGCTGGAGTTCACGCTCGCTGCAGGCTTCTTTGCCGAGTCGGATGATGGCGGCAGGACGTCCTTACTCGGATACCTAGACGTCAGCGGCTGTAGGTCACCCATGCACTCAACTTTGTGACGTGACTTGTCTGGCAGCGCAACGATGATCCTGCCTTCGGAGGTCCAGACGCTGCTCATCCCGAAGTGCCTGCGCGCCGCTGCGAAGACTTGGTGGCGCGTTTTTGTCAGAAATTCGGTCACAGTTGTGCCCGAACCCTTGAGCGCCTTTTGCAGTCCCCACACCTTGCTACGGGCTGCCACTGTTGAGAAGCGAACAAGCAGGGGTCTGGTTTTCGCCCCCTTAGCACCTAGCCGGTGGACCACACTGACAGCACCAATGCACTCGTCCGACACCTTAAGTTGGTCAGTGAGTAATAACCTCAAAACAGCTCCTGGCTCTTCATCAGCTACTTCAGGCACACCATGCACCAGCAGCACCTTCCGCCTGGAGGCTGTCTCATGCCGGTCCAATCCCAGTGTCAAGAGCGTCAACTGTGATTTTAGCATGGCAAGGCACTTCCATATGAGGACTTTGAAATTTGAAAACTCACTTGCCAGGCTAGCCATGTTCTTCGGGGCAGGAGCAGGTGTAGCTGCATGCAGCTCATTTTCATATCTGTCCATCCGCTCTCCGAAGGACTTAACAATGTTTTCCATGTTTTTTGCCAGCTCAGCATGCAGATCCATTGTTGCAAGGATGTTTGTGTTATTTAAGCGTTAATGTAAGATAAATAATTGAAAATGTGATTGGTGAGAGTCAAGGTCAGTATTCTATTAATAAATATTCATACAGATTACTTATTGTATTTTTAATGAATTTAAAATTAGGGAGCTACTAAATATGATATATATTGTCTTTAGGCTGCCCTCTGTTTCCGTTAGTTATTTTGTCGGGTTATACGTTGCTTTATTCATCCTTGGTTCTTGTTGCTTTCGCGTGCAAGTCTTTCTATATCCGCTTCAGATCTTATCAGGTTAGCCTTGTCATTCTCTTCTCTTCTTGCCAGAATTGATCCGCCTTTGTACCATACGTATTTGTATAGTTTGGTGAATTTAAGTTCTTGTTTAGCCTTCCACAGTAGGTATGAGTTGCTCGGCGTAAGAGATTCACAGATATATATTTGTTCATGTTTTTGTTTGCCAGTATTCCACTCCTTCGCTGCTTGCAGCCACTTGTCTCGGCAACCTTCTTTCAATGATACAATTATAATATCCGCAGCTGTATCTTTGTTAGTGCCTGTTTTATTTTTCATTTTCTTCCTATATTCCTGTTTGATAGTGTCACTGATGTTTTGGACAATTGCTTTGATATTCTCATTCTTTTGCTCCTGTACACCACATATTTCAAGGTTGTTTATGATGTTTCTTTGTTCAATAGCATTCACTTTTTGTTCTAATATATTGTTCCTCAACACCAAGTTATTGTACTGATTTTTGAGGTCAGTGCAATGTCTCTCTACAGTTTTGATGTTTTCTACGTAGCCGTTGACTTTGATTTCATAGTCATCTATTTTGTTTGAATAGAATTGCATCGTCGTTGCGAGTTCATCGCGTATTACCTGACGAACTTCACGTAGCATACGTGTCATCATGGTGTGGTAATCCATCCCTTGGTCTTCGCTGTTGGGTAATTGCTCTGCGTCAGTATTGTCATCGTCTTCTGGGTCCGGCATAATGCATGACAGACGCTTTGCTAACTCGTCCCGTCGAGCGAGCGCCTCCTCTACGGAATCTGCACCGGTACAGATATCGTCCACGTAGAGATCCTGCTCCAGGATTGCTGCTCCTCTAGGGAAATTTAACCGTTCTCGATCCGCTAACTCCCGCAGAGTGCGAATCGCCAAATAAGGACTAGACCGTAGCCCGTACGTGTTGGTGTTCAGCTCGTACACCCTGATGGGCTGATCTGGGCTCTCTCGCCACAGTATCAGCTGATACCGTCTATCGTCAGGGTGAATGACCGTCTGCCTAAACATCATCCGGATGTCAGCTACAAACACAACATTGTGTCGACGGAACCGTGTGATAACATCCGCGATGTCATGGTTCAACTTCGGCCCTGAATGCAAACACTGGTTCAGGTTCATGCCGTTAGATGTTGATGCCGATCCATCGAACACTACCCGTATTTTGCCCTCCGGGGTCCTCAAGACCGCGTGATGAGGCAGGAAGCAGTGGTCTTCACGCTTCCAGTCGATACCCGAAACCGACATGTGGCCGAGCGACTCGTATTCCCGCATGAAGTCGACGTACTTCTGCCGGAAAATCCCGTCACGCTTCATGCGTCGTTCCATCGACAGAAGCCGCGTCTCGGCTGCATGGTGTGAACTGCCCAGCGGTAGGCGATCACTCCGGAATGGAAGACGTGTGAGAAATCGACCTGACCGAAGGCGACCAGTATTGTTCCGATAAAACTGTTCACACTCTTCTTCAACCGGGTCCAACCGGCGGACCGTAGGTGGTTCCTCCACCTCCCAAAACCTCTGTATCAACTCCGAGAGTACAGAACCGAATAAGGGACTACGAGTCGCTAGGCGTGGGGCAGCCGGCATGACCGGACCCATTACCGCATGGCCCAGTCTGGTGTTGACCGAAACCAGACCAGTCGCCTGCAACACGTGGACACCTGGCACTAACAGGTATCCCAAGGCATCGACACCCAATAAAATGTCTACTGGGCCCGGAATATCGAACTCCGGGTCAGCCAGTGACAACCCAGCGACCAACTGTCGCACCGAGGGCGACAACCGTACGTGAGGGTGTGAGCCCATCACATTAGGCATGACTAATGCCGTGACCGTCAGATTCACCGATGAATCCACCCGTGACGAGAGAGTAATCCGACATACTCCCTTAACGGAACCGACTTCCGTGCTCCCAATTCCCCGAATGGAATGTGGATACTCCCTTACCGAAATGCCCAACCGTCTTACAAGGTTGCACGAGACTAAGCACCCCTGGGCCCCCGAGTCCAATAGTGCTCGTGCCACACATGATTTGCCGTCCGAACTCCACGCTATCACCGAGGCGGTGGGGAGCATGACCGTCTGTGGAGTGGCGACACCCTGTAAGTGGGCGGCGTGTCCCTAGCGGGAACCTCCGCGGGATCCGAACCCGCTGGGACCCCCGTCGGCCGTGCTGTAACGCGGCTGCTGATATGCCGGTGGCATATCAGACCGTATGTACATCAGGGGGTCCCAACCCGCATAATAGGCCCCTCGCTGTCCCGGTATCCGACCATACCGGACGGTGTACGGTGTGCCCGGTGGCCACCGTGGATGGAGGGGGGAGTGCGGATCCAACCTGGGGCGCTCTAGGAATGGGGGCGACATCCGACTGTTCGCCTCCCAGAGCGACGGGCAGGGTGGCGCAGAAGGTGGTGGGCTCCCAGCCTTCGCGCCACTCATAGGTGCCATCTGACACCCGCCCGTAACACGCGGTGAGCCAGCGGCCCGAAGTCCTCGCTGACCCTGGACAGCGGCGACCGAACCCCGGCTATCCCGCCTGTTACCCCCCGCGCTGCCCCCTTCCCCTCGGGGGGGGGGGGGGGGGTTTCCCGTCCGCGGGTACCCCAGTCACCCCGTTGGTGACTCCCGTTGCCCGGAGGGGGACTGGGTCCGGCCCTGGTTGGGCCCTGTGGCCGACCAACCTGAGTCCGGCCCTGGTGACCGTCCGAAGGGCCTGACCGGTTCAGGCACAACACGATGTGGTGCTTGCCACCACAGCACTCACAGGGGAACGCGCGTGAGCACTCGCTCAGCGGGTGCGGCCCCAAACAACCGAAACACAATCGGTGGCGGAAGACTACCTTCCTGCGGGCAGCTACCCCGAGCGCCTTAAAGTTGGCGCAACTGGTCACTTCATGACCGGCACTGTCGCAGTGCACACAGCCGTCACCCGACGGCGCGGCATTCAAAACGCCAAATTGTTTTGACCGCCCACCCCCCCGTGGGGGCGGGGGGCGCGGCCCCTCCCGCATCCGCGCGGGTTGGCGCTGCACACTGGCCTCCGTATCCAATGTGTCGCATCGCCTGCATTCACCCTCCAAAAAATCCGTTAATTGGACGAGCGTGGGCAGTTCCGAGCTACTGCCCCCATGCAGCTGTTCAAACCGACTTTGAACAGCTGCAGGCAACCGTGACAAAACCATATACAATACGATATATGACCATTGGTCTACCGGCAGACCAAGGTTCTGAAGGGCCTTAGTGGCCACCAGCACAGGGTTGAGCACCTGTACCCGGATGTCAACATCCCGGGTTACTCTTGGGATGCTAAACAGCTTCCCCAGCTGCGCATCAACCAACCGCCGTTTGTGTTGGTACCGGTCAAACAATATGGACCGGGCAATCTCATAATTGCCCGCCGTGACCGTTAGGTGACCGACCAACTCCTTCGGGCGTTGTCCAGGTCGTCCCGACCGTGGACCAGACTATCGAATAAATTGATGAATGCCGGCCACTCATCAATTGCCCCACCGAAGGCCGGAATCTCCAGGTGTGGCAGCCGTCCAACAACACCCTTAGGGGGCGGGTCTCCGCTACCCTCCCCGCGGTCATTCCGTCGCGACCGCTTAATTTTTTCCGCGCTACGCTCGATGTCGCCCAAGCACTCCATCGCTTGGTCAGCATCCGCGCAGAGCTGCTTCACTGCAGCCACCGAGGCCTCATCCGTAAGCCCGAGGGCTTCAGCCTCCGCAGCCAGCCGACACACCTTCCCGACGCGTGTCATTGCGTCCTCCACACGCTTGAGCAGGACATCGTCCATGTCAGGTCGCTCCACATACTTGTGAGTATGGGCGAGCCATCTCATCTCCTCACGGACACCATACCGCAGTACCGTCAAGGGCGAAGGTGCCATGGTTACCGATTCAATTGTTTCTGGTCCTATGCTTCACTACCGAACTAAGCAAAGCCAGAGACCAGCACTTGCCCGTCAGCGCTGGGCACAGAAATTAAAACTAAGTTGTCAAAACCAAGGCAACCACTAAAACAATTACATCCTAAACAATATTTAATATGGTCGCCCTGTGGACATACACCTTATAAATATACACTCTAAATCAATTAGAGAATGCCACCATAAAGCACAATAAATAACACCCAAAATTTGTTATATAAACAATAAAAAATAAAATTTATTAAAAAATAATAAGTGGTGGGCTCCGAGACTATAAACCTAAACAATATAGCACCCTAACCACACTGGATTCCGAAATCCAAGCTATTTTTAATATAATGTAGGTAGCCGGGAACCTTCTAGAAGTGGTCCCTCCGATATGACCCACACTTCTACTGAGGTCAGCAAAATCAGCTTAATACCCCTTAAATAGCCCGACCCTGCTCTGTAATCCGAAACAACACTGCAATGCTATGGAACCCGACTGCAATGCTATAGTCCGACCAAATGACTGTTTCTTAGGCACACCAAGTAGTTTCCGACTACAAATTTATAATAATTGTTAACTAAATTGACAATTATACTTTCACTGACCGAAAATTAACTTTAATTGTGGTATACCGACCACAGACTCACTCACAACTGATTGCCGGCCAATCTTAGATATTCTTTTCTCCCAACTACCATGTGGCAAAAAAACAACCCTACAACCGTCCGTGAATCGGTGATTTCCCACTAGGTAACCGCGCCTGCTACCAAAATGTTTAATTCCACGCTTCAACCGAACGGCGTGGAATCATGAGGGGCTGGGTTTTTGCCAGCACGGGAGAGAATCTGGTAGTGGTACTTTACCTTGCCGTCGTAGACCGGAATTCGAAAGTTCGATTCGAGGCAGGAATACGGGATAGGAGCACAAGTGTGGTAGGAGAGGAACCGAATCTCACTCGTTTCGCTGCCCGACGCTGTCGCCGGCGTGTTGCTTGCCGACACGAGGAGTCGCCGTCCGAATACGACGAGTTGGGGACCGTACAACTTCAACCTTCACAACACGAATCACTGACGCGAATCTACTTATTTCCCGACGATTATTATGATTAACACTCCGACCAGGCCCGACACCTGTGTTAGACAATTGTTACACTGAAATACATTCAAGGCCCGACGCCATGAGCAGACATGTTTTTTCTCACGACAAGAAAGTAACCTCTAATTTCTCATCTCGTTTCGATACGAGTGACAGCTGCGTTTCCGTTTCCGCTAGTGATGTCCCGATTACTCGCGAACGATCCGCGCAACGAAAACCGGTGCGTTCTGAAGCATAAATATTAAACAGTCACCCGCCCGGACAGGCCCGAACCTGTCCCTAATCAATAGGAAGGCGAGAAAGTGTTGCGACCGCTCTCTTGAGGACCGAGTCCCCCACCTTGACTTCTGCTGATCGAGGCGTGCAATCCCGACCCGTGTACAAATTGACGATCCGTCCTCGTCTCCATCTCAATGATGGCAGGTTCGCATCCTTAATCAGCACCAAATCACCGACTTGAGGGGGGCTCGTCCGGTCAGTCCACTTAAGGCGCTGCTGCAAGATGTGCAAGTACTCAAGGGACCACCGTTTCCAAAAATCTTGAGCCATCTGCTGCAACATCTGCCACCTAGTTAACCGACTTAACTTAACATCACCGAATGGGTATTCTGGCAGGGCGTTAAGGGGCTGACCTATCAGGAAGTGACCCGGCGTCAACGCTTCCAAATCATTTGGATCCGAACTGAGCGGGCACAACGGACGCGAGTTCAGTGTCATTTCAATTTTACAGAACAGCGTCGCAAGCTCTTCAAAGCGTAGAGAGGTCTCACCGATGATCCTCGTCAGGTGCGACTTCGCCGATTTAACCGCAGCCTCAAAAATTCCTCCCCAATGAGGACATCCCGGCGGACTGAAAACCCATTCAATCCCTCGTCGGGAGCAAGCCGTACCGATGGCATCCTGGTTACCGTTCAGGAATTGAGTGACCTCCTGCAGATATCGCCTGGTTCCGACAAAATTTGTGCCGTTGTCCGAACGGATTAATGTCGGGAGGCCCCTTCGTGAGACGAACCGATCCAGACATGCGATAAATGCCTCCGTAGTGAGGTCACTGACCACCTCCAAGTGGACTGCCTTCGTGGCCAAGCACACGAAGACGCACAGGTATGCCTTCACTAATCTGGCGTTCCGTAGCTGTGAAGACTTGAACATGAATGGTCCCGCGAAATCCGTTCCGACACCCGCAAAGGGCCGGATTTCGTTAACCCTATCCGAGGGCAAATCGCCCATCTGGGGCTGCATCGTAGCCGCCTTGGCCCGATAACAAGGCAGGCACCGAAATACGACGCTACGCACTAAGCGTCTTCCCGATAGAATCCAGAACTCGCGCTGGAGAAACGCCATCAAGGCGTGGCATCCGATATGCCCATTCCGAATGTGTCGATCCTGTATCAACAGTTCGACCAACTTCCCTTTCCTAGGGAGTAACAACGGGTGGCGAGCCGCATAAGGCAGGTTGGCATTCCGCAGCCGACCTCCTACCCTCAGCAATCCTTGAGGGTCAATAAACGGGTTGAGCCGAACCACAGCTCCCTTCAGTTGGACGCGTCCGCGTCTCAGAATGTCCAGTTCGGACTTAAAGTGCACCGTCTGCACGTTCCGTTCCAATGCGAAAAACGCATGGTTCCGTTCCCGTGGTGTCAGGACCTGTGTCCGCACTCGTTGCGCCTCAGAATTCCGACAATTCCGCGCAAATCGGCAGATCCAGGCGGTCACATTGACCAGCTTGTCGAGCGAGCTGTACCGTTCCAGCAGGCTGAACTCCTCTTCCGGCTCTGGTTGCGTCGTACAGACACCGACTGTCAAGGCGCCGTTCGCCGAGGTAACGCGTGGACTCATGGCCAATCCGATTCGGCTTGAGTCAACCATTTTGGACCCCACCACAAGGGATGTCCAACCAACTCCGGAGCGTGACACCCACGAGACGCACAGTCTGCTGGGTTCATCTCCCTTGGAACATGTCTCCAGATTAAGGGAACCTCCGAATTCAAAATCTGCGAAACCCGATTCGCCACAAAAATCTCCAGCTTGTGAACTGAAGCCTTCAGCCAGCATAACACGATCTGGCTGTCCGTCCAAGCGTAGACCGTATCTTCTAACGCTATTGACCCACGAAGAACCGTCATCGTGTGGTTGAGCAGACGAGTCAGGAGAGCCGCTCCCGAAAGCTCTAATTTGGGAATGGTCAGGCGAGTGCGCAATGGCGCAACCTTGCTCTTGGCCATGACCAACCGCACATCAACCTCCCCCGAGGAGTCGACCGTACGCAGATATACCGCAGCTCCGTAGCCCTTCTCCGAGGCATCGCAAAACTCATGCAGGGTGGCGGTGTATCGCTTGGTGGGGACCAACCTCCGTGGCAGTGAAATCCGATTGATGCCAGGGAGGGTCGAAAAGAACGAGTCCCACTATGAGCTCAATGACCCGCCGATCGGGTCGTCCCATTTCAGCTCAGCAGACCACAATTGCTGCATAAAACACTTGAGCTGAAATGTTACCGGGGTGATCCACCCGTTTGGATCAAATGTCCTTCGGGGAGTCCAACTCGACCCGATACGAAAACATGTCTGACACCGGCTGGTACTGGACGCCTAATACCGACAACATATTTGGATTTTACAAATTTTCAAAAATGTGGGGATCCTGCTGGTAGTCATCCGGAAGACCAGTCAGTAACTCTGGAGAGTTCGACATCCATTTCCGGAGCTCGTAACCTCCACCCCGTAAGAGCTCAACTTTTTTTTTTTTTTATTTATTTATTCAAAAACAAATTATAATTATTCTTAACATTACTTAGGTGGCCACTCAATCCTTGACAGGTTTAAGTGTGACCACTGTCCCCCGCTTTTACCCTGTTTACATTTTAATCTCATATTTTTTTCTATGAGCGAAATACTATGAGCCGGTTTCACAGGCTACGGATATTCCCCGCGCGACAGGCAAGCCGCGATTTCTTAGCAGAATATTCACGGCTCGCCTGCTACGCCGCCGCCGCCGGGTCCCTCCGCCACCTGTGAAGCCGGTCCGTGTTTACATTGTTGTAGGAAGTACTTTTTAAATACAGTTTTACATTTGTGATTGTCCACGCACAGGGAATCAATGACCTCGCTCGGTAGTTCATTGAGTACTAGCGGTAGCATACATTCTATCGTTCGCCTACCGTAGTCATTGTTAAATCTAGGTACAACAAATGTAGGTATATAAGATAGTGCGCGCAATGATTTCGGTCGAGCATGGCGTTTTACATTAATTATATTTTCTTTTTCTTCACACATTATTAGGATCTTAGTTTTATTATAGATATTGATAATATTACAGTATTCAAATATTGCTGTGCTGTCGTCTTTGTATTGAATTTTTATCTTTGATGGTACAATCTTTTTTAGAATACTTAGTTGTAGTTTATATATGTTATCTATGTATGTTTCATATGTCCTACCGTAGCTACTTAGTTCATAACTTATTACAGAGTCAGCCAATGATAAATATAACAATCTTAGTATGTTGTAAGGAATTTTATATTTTAGTATAACTAGTTTTCCCATTATAGCCCTTAGACGCTTACATATAAGTTCGATGTGGGGTCCCCAATTGAAGTTACTGTCTATTATCATGCCTAGGTACGTATGTTGGTCGACTAGTTCCAGATTAGCACATGTACCGTTACAAATGATGTTTTGATGCATACATTGGTGCCCGTGGGCCACGATCCTGGGTATTGTTGTTGACTTTAGATATGGGGAATGAATGTGCATGAGTTTAGTTTTTTGTTCGTTGATAACTAACCCAACATCATGAGCCCATTTACATAGCATATCATAATTTATCTGTAGTCTATTTTGCGCTTCCTCAATATCTTTATGTGCATACAGTAGGCAAGTATCATCTGCAAATTGGTATACCGACCCTCCATTAAAGTTGTTAGACATATCGTTAACGTATATTAGGTACTCGGTCGGTGCAAGGATTGACCCCTGTGCCGAGCCCACCTCGGTTGGTATTTGCTTGCTGCGTTTTCCGGCTATGCTCACCGAGGTGGACCGGCCCTCGTGGTAATCCCTTAACCATCCGAGCAACGGACCCTGTATACCAGCCTGCTGTAATTTTCGGTACAGCGTTGAGTAATTTAATGTTTCAAAGGCCTTACTGAAATCCACAAAAATAGCCAAAACATGTTGTTTATTGTGTAGGTAACCATTTACTTCGCTGGTGAATTTACTGAGTAATTGACAAGTATTTTTCTTCTGCTGGAATCCATATTGATTCTCATGTATGACATTATTCTGTGTTAGGTATTTATTTAGCTCGTGACCAAAGTATTTTTCTATTATTTTATCTATACACGATAATATAGTTATTGGCCTATAATTATTAATATCCTGATGGCTACCCTTTTTATATACCGGTCTTATGATTCCTAGTTTGAGATCGTCCGGGTACTGTGATGTGGAGATGCATGTGTTAATTAAGTGGGTTATTACCGGGGCTATTTTTTCGTTTATACATTTTATGTCCGACGCCCTTATCCCATCGGCGCCCGGGCTTTTTTTACCATTCAAATGTTTGATTATCACGTGCACCACCCTGTCACTCACCTTTTTAAGCCTCATACACGTATTAGGTATATTTTCATATGTATCTTTATTTAATAAGGGTATGTTACATTGGCTACATATTTTACTAACATTATTTTGAAATTCGTCTGCAAATTTATTTGTTAAGTCATCTAGTTCACAATTTTTAAAAGCTTTTGATATTACCTCGTCTACTGACTTTACACTTCTTCCACACAGTTTATTTATAATTTCCCACATCTTTTTTGGGTTATTAAAATTTTCACAAATTATATTTTTGGTATATTCATTTTTTATTTTATTGATGTGTTTACTAGTTTTATTCCTGTATCTATTATATAATAATCTATTATCTAGGTTACTTTCATCCATCTTCCATATTGAGAATAATTCATCTCTTTTTGCACACATCTCTGTTATACTTTTACAGTTCCATGGGCATTGTTTTCTTTTACTTATATTTATCTTAATTTTGAGTCTATTTTTGTCGTATACATTTGTGAATTTATCAGATATAAAGTTATAGATATCATTGGGATTGTGAAAGGTTAGAGCTTGGTTCCAGTCAGTTTCGTGTAAGTCTTTTAGTACTTTCTTGTTATCTAATCTGTACGTGTATTTGTAATGGTTGTTGTTTTGTTTTTGGTTATTTACAATTGACAGGCCAGTTATGAAGTGGTCGGCGAGGGCATTGTTTATCACAGCTGCTCGCACGTATCTGTTCTCATATCTATCCGCGTCTCGCATAAAAATATGATCTATACATGATTTCGTGATTTTATCCAATTTCTTTTCAATCCGCGTATATTGACTGATACCGCACTCGAACCCTAATCCATATAATCTGTTAAGGTAGTTATTTACAGTGGGATTTTGTATTTTTAAATCGATATTGACGTCCCCTATTAAAACATAGCTTTTTTTGATTGGGTACTTACTTAGGACATTGGATAGCTCCGTTATAAATTGACATTTATTTAAACTAGGTGGTCTGTACACTGCACACAATCCTATGACACTATTATTACTTAATTCTAATTCACCCAGGATACACTCAAAGTTACATGTAAATACCGAATGCCTCGTAAATATAACACTTTTATGTATGTATATTATTATCCCCCCGCCTTTCTTGGCGTTTCTTAATTCCGAGTACATGGTGTAGTCTTCCAATTCAAACATACATGTGTTTGCGTCTGAAATATTTGCTTCACATATTACCACGACCTGTACGAGCCGCGAGCTGTTAATTATGATGTGTTCTAACTGATTGAAGTTGATGATCATGGATCTTATATTGATGTGTAGGACAGTCATAGTGTTGTGATGAAAGGGAATCTCATCGGTGAATTCATTCCATGTGTTATGATTTTCTTCGGGTATTGTCTTTAGGCTGCCCTCTGTTTCCGTTAGTTATTTTGTCGGGTTATACGTTGCTTTATTCATCCTTGGTTCTTGTTGCTTTCGCGTGCAAGTTTTTCTATATCCGCTTCAGATCTTATCAGGTTAGCCTTGTCATTCTCTTCTCTTCTTGCCAGAATTGATCCGCCTTTGTACCATACGTATTTGTATAGTTTGGTGAATTTAAGTTCTTGTTTAGCCTTCCACAGTAGGTATGAGTTGCTCGGCGTAAGAGATTCACGGATATATATTTGTTCATGTTTTTGTTTGCCAGTATTCCACTCCTTCGCTGCTTGCAGCCACTTGTCTCGGCAACCTTCTTTCAATGATACAATTATAATATCCGCAGCTGTATCCTTGTTAGTGCCCGTTTTATTTTTCATTTTCTTCCTATATGCCTTGTCTACTTCTTGTATTGGCTGTTTGATAGTGTCACTGATGTTTTGGACAATTGCTTTGATATTCTCATTCTTTTGCTCCTGTACACCACATATTTCAAGGTTGTTTATGATGTTTCTTTGTTCAATAGCATTCACTTTTTGTTCTAATATATTGTTCCTCAACACCAAGTTATTGTTCTGATTTTTGAGGTCAGTGCAATGTCTCTCTACAGTTTTGATGTTTTCTACGTAGCCGTTGACTTTGATTTCATAGTCATCTATTTTGTTTGAATAGAATTGCATCGTCGTTGCGAGTTCATCGCGTATTACCTGACGAACTTCACGTAGCATACGTGTCATCATGGTGTGGTAATCCATCCCTTGGTCTTCGCTGTTGGGTAATTGCTCTGCGTCAGTATTGTCATCGTCTTCTGGGTCCGGCATAATGCATGACAGACGCTTTGCTAACTCGTCCCGTCGAGCGAGCGCCTCCTCTACGGAATCTGCACCGGTACAGATATCGTCCACGTAGAGATCCTGCTCCAGGATTGCTGCTCCTCTAGGGAAATTTAACCGTTCTCGATCCGCTAACTCCCGCAGAGTGCGAATCGCCAAATAAGGACTAGACCGTAGCCCGTACGTGTTGGTGTTCAGCTCGTACACCCTGATGGGCTGATCTGGGCTCTCTCGCCACAGTATCAGCTGATACCGTCTATCGTCAGGGTGAATGACCGTCTGCCTAAACATCATCCGGATGTCAGCTACAAACACAACATTGTGTCGACGGAACCGTGTGATAACATCCGCGATGTCATGGTTCAACTTCGGCCCTGAATGCAAACACTGGTTCAGGTTCATGCCGTTAGATGTTGATGCCGATCCATCGAACACTACCCGTATTTTGCCCTCCGGGGTCCTCAAGACCGCGTGATGAGGCAGGAAGCAGTGGTCTTCACGCTTCCAGTCGATACCCGAAACCGACATGTGGCCGAGCGACTCGTATTCCCGCATGAAATCGACGTACTTCTGCCGGAAAATCCCGTCACGCTTCATGCGTCGTTCCATCGACAGAAGCCGCGTCTCGGCTGCATGGTGTGAACTGCCCAGCGGTGGGCGATCACTCCGGAATGGAAGACGTGTGAGAAATCGACCTGACCGAAGGCGACCAGTATTGTTCCGAGAAAACTGTTCACACTCTTCTTCAACCGGGTCCAACCGGCGGACCGTAGGTGGTTCCTCCACCTCCCAAAACCTCTGTATCACCTCCGAGAGTACAGAACCGAATAAGGGACTATGAGTCGCTAGGCGTGGGGCAGCCGGCATGACCGGACCCATTACCGCATGGCCCAGTCTGGTGTTGACCGAAACCAGACCAGTCGCCTGCAACACGTGGACACCTGGCACTAACAGGTATCCCAAGGCATCGACACCCAATAAAATGTCTACTGGGCCCGGAATATCGAACTCCGGGTCAGCCAGTGACAACCCAGCGACCAACTGTCGCACCGAGGGCGACAACCGTACGTGAGGGTGTGAGCCCATCACATTAGGCATGACTAATGCCGTGACCGTCAGATTCACCGATGAATCCACCCGTGACGAGAGAGTAATCCGACATACTCCCTTAACGGAACCGACTTCCGTGCTCCCAATTCCCCGAATGGAATGTGGATACTCCCTTACCGAAATGCCCAACCGTCTTACAAGGTTGCACGAGACTAAGCATCCCTGGGCCCCCGAGTCCAATAGTGCTCGTGCCACACATGATTTGCCGTCCGAACTCCACGCTATCACCGAGGCGGTGGGGAGCATGACCGTCTGTGGAGTGGCGACACCCTGTAAGTGGGCGGCGTGTCCCTAGCGGGAACCTCCGCGGGATCCGAACCCGCTGGGACCCCCGTCGGCCGTGCTGTAACTCGGCTGCTGATATGCCGGTGGCATATCAGACCGTATGTACATCAGGGGGTCCCAACCCGCATAATAGGCCCCTCGCTGTCCCGGTATCCGACCATACCGGACGGTGTACGGTGTGCCCGGTGGCCAACGTGGATGGAGGGGGGAAAGCGGATCCAACCTGGGGCGCTCTAGGAATGGGGGCGACATCCGACTGTTCGCCTCCCTGTTCTCCTCCCAGAGCGATGGGCAGGGTGGCGCAGAAGGTGGTGGGCTCCCAGCATTCGCGCCACTCATAGGTGCCATCTGACACCCGCCCGTAACACGCGGTGAGCCAGCGGCCCGAAGTCCTCGCTGACCCTGGACAGCGGCGACCGAACCCCGGCTATCCCGCCTGTTACCCCCCGCGCTGCCCCCTTCCCCTCGGGGGGGGGGGTCCCGTCCGCGGGTACCCCAGTCACCCCGTTGGTGACTCCCGTTGCCCGGAGGGGGACTGGGTCCGGCCCTGGTTGGGCCCTGTGGCCGACCAACCTGAGTCCGGCCCTGCTGACCGTCCGAAGGGCCTGACCGGTTCAGGCACAACACGATGTGGTGCTTGCCACCACAGCACTCACAGGGGAACGCGCGTGAGCACTCGCTCAGCGGGTGCGGCCCCAAAAAACCGAAACACAATCGGTGGCGGAAGACTACCTTCCTGCGGGCAGCTACCCCGAGCGCCTTAAAGTTGGCGCAACTGGTCACTTCATGACCGGCACTGTCGCAGTGCACACAGCCGTCACCCGACGGCGCGGCATTCAAAACGCCAAATTGTTTTGACCGCCCACCCCCCCGTGGGGGCGGGGGGCGCGGCCCCTCCCGCATCCGCGCGGGTTGGCGCTGCACTCTGGCCTCCGTATCCAATGTGTCGCATCGCCTGCATTCACCCTCCAAAAAATCCGTTAATTGGACGAGCGTGGGCAGTTCCGAGCTACTGCCCCCATGCAGCTGTTCAAACCGACTTTGAACAGCTGCAGGCAACCGTGACAAAACCATATACAATACGATATATGACCATTGGTCTACCGGCAGACCAAGGTTCTGAAGGGCCTTAGTGGCCACCAGCACAGGGTTGAGCACCTGTACCCGGATGTCAACATCCCGGGTTACTCTTGGGATGCTAAACAGCTTCCCCAGCGGCGCATCAACCAACCGCCGTTTGTGTTGGTAGCGGTCAAACAATATGGACCGGGCAATCTCATAATTGCCCGCCGTGACCGTTAGGTGACCGACCAACTCCTTCGGTTCACCCCGCAGTGCCATCAATAGTTGGGCCAACTTGTAGGCGTTGTCCAGGTCGTCTCGACCGTGGACCACACTATCGAATAAATTGATGAATGCCGGCCACTCATCAATTACCCCACCGAAGGCCGGAATCTCCAGGTGTGGCAGCCGTCCAACAACACCCTTAGGGGGCGGGTCTCCGCTACCCTCCCCGCGGTCATTCCGTCGCGACCGCTTAATTTTTTCCGCGCGACGCTCGATGTCGCCCAAGCACTCCATCGCTTGGTCAGCATCCGCGCAGAGCTGCTTCACTGCAGCCACCGAGGCCTCATCCGTAAGCCCGAGGGCTTCAGCCTCCGCAGCCAGCCGACACACCTTCCCGACGCGTGTCATTGCGTCCTCCACACGCTTGAGCAGGACATCGTCCATGTCAGGTCGCTCCACATACTTGTGAGTATGGGCGAGCCATCTCATCTCCTCACGGACACCATACCGCAGTACCGTCAAGGGCGAAGGTGCCATGGTTACCGATTCAATTGTTTCTGGTCCTATGCTTCACTACCGAACTAAGCACAGCTAGAGACCAGCACTTGCCCGTCAGCGCTGGGCACAGAAATTAAAACTAAGTTGTCAAAACCAAGGCAACCACTAAAACAATTAAATCCTAAACAATATTTAATATGGTCGCCCTGTGGACATACACCTTATAAATATACACTCTAAATCAATTAGAGAAGGCCACCATAAAGCACAATAAATAACACCCAAAATTTGTTATATAAACAATAAAAAATAAAATTTATTAAAAATAATAAGTGGTGGGCTCCGAGACTATAAACCTAAACAATATAGCACCCTAACCACACTGGATTCCGAAATCCAAGCTATTTTTAATATAATGTAGGTAGCCGGGAACCTTCTAGAAGTGGTCCCTCCGATATGACCAACACTTCTACTGAGGTCAGCAAAATCAGCTTAATACCCCTTAAATAGCCCGACCCTGCTCTGTAATCCGAAACAACACTGCAATGCTATGGAACCCGACTGCAATGCTATAGTCCGACCGAATGACTGTTTCTTAGGCACACCAAGTAGTTTCCGACTACAAATTTATAATAATTGTTAACTAAATTGACAATTATACTTTCACTGACCGAAAATGAACTTTAATTGTGGTAAACCGACCACAGACTCACTCACAACTGATTGCCGGCCAATCTTAGATATTCTTTTCTCCCAACTACCATGTGGCAAAAAAACAACCCTACAACCGTCCGTGAATCGGTGATTTCCCACTAGGAAACCGCGCCTGCTACCAAAATGTTTAATTCCATGCCTCAACCGAACGGCGTGGAATCATGAGGGGCTGGGTTTTTGCCAGCACGGGAGAGAATCTGGTAGTGGTACTTTACCTTGCCGTCGTAGACCAGAATTCGAAAGTTCGATTCGAGGCAGGAATACGGGATAGAAGCACAAGTGTGGTAGGAGAGGAACCGAATCTCACTCGTTTCGCTGCCCGACGCTGTCGCCGGCGTGTTGCTTGCCGACACGAGGAGTCGCCGTCCGAATACGACGAGTTGGGGACCGTACAACTTCAACCTTCACAACACGAATCACTGACGCGAATCTACTTATTTCCCGACGATTATTATGATTAACACTCCGACCAGGCCCGACACCTGTGTTAGACAATTGTTACACTGAAATACATTCAAGGCCCGACGCCATGAGCAGACATGTTTTTTCTCACGACAAGAAAGTAACCTCTAATTTCTCATCTCGTTTCGATACGAGTGACAGCTGCGTTTCCGTTTCCGCTAGTGATGTCCCGATTACTCGCGATCGATCCGCGCAACGAAAACCGGTGCGTTCCGAAGCATAAATATTAAACAACCATTAACATCAGCTCAGATGATGGGATCCTGGAGAAATCTGTCTTAAGCGTGTCACATCACGGCACAACATCAAGTATAAAAACATCTGATTCGATCCGATCCGATCCGAACCTCCGAAACAAACAACATTGATTGATATCCGGTGGGATATGTGTGAATATTGGCGTCATACATAAGAGATCTATTCTATACCCAGGAGTGGGTCGATGTAGGCTGTGTTCGTAAACGTTTTACCGAGCTATCTCATGAAGTAAGATGGTGCTAGTGTGCTACAATCTTATTTAATTAGATTATACTTAATTTACTCTCGGCCGTATGAAGCGAAGTTGTTTACGCTGCGCTTGTGGTATGATGCGGTAGCGTCGTTGTATTCTTATTTCGAATACTGCGATTTTTGTAATATGTTTATAACTTTTTAGGCACTATTCGCAACAGAGACCTTCGCCATGGGTCTGAACATGCCAGCGAGGACCGTCGTGTTCACCAGCTGCCAAAAGTTTGACGGAAAAGACTTCAGATTTGTAAGTATTTAAGATACAGGTAACTTGAGTTTCGCTCAACTTTATTTGGCTTATTTTGTTGAAGTAAGGTTATGGTCTCATATAAGTATTTACGGCATGGGCCGCCTACTCCATCACGCCGTACGCCGTGACACAATGCTCACTATACAAATGTACAGGTGCGGTCTCCATCACGCGACGGCGCCAACGACTTTTCGTACGAACGTGAAGTCAGACGTTGCGTACAGCGTAAAATAAGCGATTAACTATTCGTTGTTGTGCGGCCCCATTAACATTTTTTGGCACATTTCCGAGCAGTGGAGTAAAAAATTGATTATCTCACAGATATCATCAGGCGAGTACATCCAGATGTCCGGTCGCGCCGGCCGGCGAGGCCTGGACGACAAGGGAATCGTCATCCTGATGATCGACGAGAAGGTCACGCCGGCTGTCGTCAAGGGCACCGTGCAGGGCAAAGCCGACCCTATCAACTCGGCCTTCCATCTCACCTATAATATGGTAACTAATCAACACATAAACCCTGAAATGATATTTTTCCGAATATTTATCGTCCTTACAAACTATCTATGACATACTTTTATTATTGAGTCTCCATTTAATTGTCTGAAATATTACTAAAATATGAACAGGATATTAAAATTAGGTTAACGCATCACAATCGGTCGAAATGTGACGTCAGATGCCACGACCCAGGCCGGGGCGCGGCCTCAGATGAATCAAAATCTTTGCAGGAATAAATGAGGCACAACTAGTTTCTTTAGCTGAAGTGTCACTTTTCGCCGTGTTCTTTCATTAGGTTGCATTGAACATAATTTTCTGTATCCTCCTTGACCTGACATAAATTCAATTATACCTTTGTAAACACTACCGCCGATGATAAAATAGGTACAGTACTGTACAGTTCTATAAATCCATCTATAAATGAGGCCGTAGGAGTTTTTACAAGCTTGCAACATTAAAATAAAAAAGTGCGAATCCGGCTGTCATTGAGGCCCAGGCATTGAGTTATCAGGATTAAGTGGTGTTCCCGAACTTTGTTGTACTAGGGGATATTGTGCGGGTAGCAGAGTCACTTGTAAGCTCCATTTTTGCGTGACAGGGGGCTAGCCCATCGACTCAGCTTTGGGGATATGAAACTTTCCTCGCGGTTTGTTCCATCGCCGTTAGAACGTCCGTCTAGACTAGAGTACTTAGGATACATTATTCATCTCATTGCCTACCTACATTTTAACAAATCCTATTAATGTCTTTGTGTGCCCCCAGGTACTTAATCTCTTGCGAGTCGAAGAAATAAATCCGGAATACATGCTCGAAAGAAGTTTCTTCCAGTTTCAGAACCAGGCTGCCATACCTGATATTATTGACAGTAAGTGATCTTTTATTGCTCGTTTATCAATATTTTTAGACCTCTTGTGCCAGTTGCTATGTAATTATTAATAACTACTGTGCTAAGGCTGTCAATCAATCACAGCAGCAATGCTATTCGTAATTGGACTGGTACTCAAAATATATACTTTTTATGAACTGTCAAAAAAAACCTGTTCGTGAGTTCTATAAAGATACAGTCTTGTAACGTTATTGTCAAATGCTGTCTTTATACACAAAATTGAGTTTACGAAAAACAACTACTCGAAATATAGAATCCAAATTGTTTCAACTTCAGACACGTTTATAGATTTATTGGACTACCTTCTCTGTCAAATACCGAGTTGACCATGCGTGCGACCATGGCGCCTTATTATTGACATGACATCGAGTCGCCAAGCCAGCCTATCACTCTGTAAATGCTCACATCTTCACATCTCCCACAGAGGTGAAGAAGCAACAGAAGGAATACGACTCAGTGTCCGTGGAGCACGAGCACTCCATAGCGTCCTACTGCAGCATCAGGGAGCAGCTGGACTTGCTGGGTGCTCAGTTCCGGTCCTTCATCACCAAGCCGGAGTATTTGAAGCCGTTCCTGCAGCCAGGGAGACTTGTCAAGGTTTTGATTTTTTTTATTTTACACATTTTAATTCCTGTCCTTTAGCCGGTTCTTAATTTTCCGTCCGACCGATGCAGTCGAGTCGGGTTTCTAACTTCACAAATGTTATCATGTTATTTTCACTAAACATTCTGCACAATATTGTAACTAGACGAGGTAATGAATGAAAGTATAAATCGGCCCTTATTCACCCATTGCTGTGTGTTTAGAAGGGTGGAATTCTGAAGGCGTCAAAACTAAACTGAGAACTTGAAATCCGACCGCTCTTTTGCGGTAGCCGTAGATTCCATTATCAAACTCGTTTGTAGGGTTTCGTACCCGAAAGGTGCCGAACGGGACCCCATTACTAAGCCTTTGCTGTATTTCTGTCTGTCATTCCCACCCGCACCCAAAAAAAAAAACACATTTTGACTAAGATAAACATAGACCGCCGCGCCGTTAGTTATTTTTTTTATTTTATATTTCCTCAGGTCAAAACTGAGAAACATGAGTTCGACTGGGGCATAATAGTGAACTTCCGGACCCAGACGAAAGGCAAGAAGGGCAAGGACGAGAACCCTCTGACGGCGGTGCCCGTGATCGTGGTGGACATCCTGCTGCACGTGAGGAAGGGGAAGGGAGACGACGGCAAAGAGTCCAAGGAGACCGACGCTCATGTGCCGTGCCCGCCTGGAGAGGTAGGCTGGAGTTTATTTATTGCACACAACTAAACATTGAGGGCAACTTATTGACGAACTCCGTGGCGCTGCGGGTGTGGGTTGTGCGAGAGGTCCCGGGTTCGATCCCCGGCTGGGGATGAAGAAAAAACCCCAGGTCTTGAATATATATATATATATATATATATTATATATGATGTCAGTTTCTGGTTTCCAAGACCCAGGGTATCCTAGTTTGGGGTCAGAAGCAATGTATGTGCCTGTATATAAATGTTTAGGGTCTTTCCTCAAAAAAATAAACTGTTTAAAGAAAAAAGTTTGTATTGAGGTTAAACTATGTCTATAATTTTTTGTACTAACACGGTTAATGTTAAAACTCCTTTTTCTTTAAGGTACCAGTTCGAAGGCGATCGCAACAGAAGTCGACATATCGGAGACAGAGACAGAGAGCGTAGTTACGACGCGAGTGAGCGTGACAGTGTACCTACGTAACTACCCTCTGTGTCTCTATCTACGACATGTCATCTGCAGTTGAGACCAGCTTCGAACTGACAACTTTATTGTTCATATAGGATACCTATATATTTATTAACATAATTACTTAACTAAAATTCCAAGTTGTTTTGGCACGAGGGGTAAAGGAAAAACCGTCGGAATGTCACTTCTTTGATAAATAAGTTCTACTATTCATGGAGTTTAGAGTCCAGACTGGTTAGAATTCAAATATGCATATACGATATTCTATTTTACCCTCGGTTCCACAGGCAGGTGACGTAGAAGTGGTCCCAGTGCTCCACACCCTCATCTACCAGATGAGTTCGCTGCGGGTGCACTACCCGAAGGACCTGCGTCCGCCGGACAACCGCAAGTCAGTCCTCAAGACCGTCGGGGAAGTGAAGCGCAGGTTCCCAGACGGCCCGCCACTGCTGAACCCGCTCAAGGATATGAAGATTGACGAGCCAGTGTTTAAGGAGTGCGTGGCGAGGATCAAGCAGTTAGAGGAAAGGTGATTTATTCATAATAATAAATGCTTGCCCTCTTGAATACCACCGGCGTTAGCTAACGCCACTTTTCTGTTAACGGTTTTAAATTTTATTACCATGGCATAAGGTTCAAAATGGCGACCCGTCCCAACTGCCCTCGGTTGTTGAGAGGTTAAACGGAGATGGCGGCGGTATGAGCTCGACAAGTTTCTGCCGGGGTGGCCGGAGATTGCACAGACTCAATAGATGTAGGCCTTGGCCCAGCAGTGGGACACTATTACGGATATACCAAGGGGCAGAAGCCTTTACTCGATTCAAGCAAGATTGAGCCGTACTCCAAAAAGCTGGCTCAGTGCGGGTTGATGGAGGGTGATTTAATTAGTCATTTTTTTTGATGGCGGTGTTGGTCCGGGTAACTTCCTCAATTGTACTCCAGAACGCCCAGTCCTGTCCAAAAAGTATGGGTTGCTTCGCATTCTTTCCAGCTGATGGGTTCTGTCGGGCTATGAGCAATAGTAACTCTTCACTGTTGGTTTTCCATGGGCTACGTGTTGTCTCTCTAATGGGAATACAGTCGTGCGTATGTTATCATCCCCAACAGATTATACGAGCATCCGCTGCACAACGACAAATCCCGCGGCGCGCTCCAAGCCACGTACGAACGGAAACAAGAGCTGCACAAGGAACTGACCCTCGCCAAGACGGAGCTGAGGAAAGCGAAGAGCATCCTGCAGATGGACGAACTCAAGAAGAGGAAAAAAGTGCTCAGGCGCATGGGATATTGTACTTCGTCAGACGTTATAGAGCTGAAGGGGAGGATCGCTTGTGAGCTGAGCAGGTTAGTAAGTCGTCCAACGCTAAAGCGAGGGACATTTCAGTGGCCTATCACACAACACTTATCAGGCGTAAAATTCAACAAAGTGACCAATCACAATATTACAAATTAATTTAGAAATTTAATTTTCAAATACAAATATATAAGTTTTCTGATATAGGCCACATCTCTTGAGAATTAACGCCTTTGGGGCTGTCATCGGCCATTTGCGGACTTTATTAGATACATGGACCCACAGGGATGTTTTCATCAGTTTATTAAATATGCCAAGGAGAGAAAGTTGGATACAGTAAAGCATAATTTAAAAAAATCACGAGAGAAAAATTCATTAGAGGACAACTGCGTGTTTTAATAGACAAACCAAATAATTAATTAAAAAACACGCAGTCTGCAAATTTTGCCATCATTTAATATAAGAATAAAGGTAAGAAATGAGGATAGACATTACTAAACTCTGATGATTTATTGCTTAGAATTCTGACAGCTATAATTTTTTGACATGTCAGAGATTACAAACCTTTTTGGGCGGGGACATTTTTCAGTTTCAATCCGAGTCTAAACAACTGAGTCCATACATTTTATTTATTAGTGAATTTATCCATTTTATTAAGTGCGGCGCTCGTAATTAAAAGGAACTTACTAATTATAATTTTTGTTCTAATGTTCAAAGCTAACACAAAAACTGGCCACTACCCTGACCAAATGAACCCCGATAATTTCAGAAAGTGGTTAGAACAAAAAAGTTTTGCCTAATATAAGGCCGAACCGCATTATACTAATGAACAACGCATCGTACAATAGTTTGTTTGTTTTTCAAAATTCTTTATTATGTAATAATGCAAGTAAGTACACTTATAACGTAAACATTACGGCTATAGTTGCACTACATGATACGGTTCACTTTACCAGGCTACGGTACGGTACACCTACAAAAGCTTTTGGCACTAGTAATTTAGAATCTATCTATCTAATCTACAATAAAAAGTAGCATAATAATTTTAACAGAAATATATACTTACTCACATTTTGCGATACTAATTTGTGAACTCATTAGAAGTTGAGTATAATTTTACTCATACAATAATAAAGAGGAAGACAGGCCTCCCAACATGGGCCCAAAAATATTTCGAGTGGCTCAAGGCCTATAATATATTTTTTCCATAAGTACGAAAACTGATTTATACATGATCATCAAATCCCACAGAACTCCTAAAATGTCACCATTGATAAGATTTTGGTTGATCATACGAACCAGTAAGATTACCGCCTTATAACTGTAATTTAAACGCTATGTAATATATTTGGAACCTTGTAAAGCGTATTTATCCGATGATAATGTTGAACAGCTAGAATCTAAAATAGAGTCTTTAACTCTTGATGCTTTAGTCTATCGCACCTGATGACCGGAAGAAAAAGGTCAACCAATGCAAACGCCTTAAAGAATATTACTGGCACAGAGAATTGGTTGATGAGGAGTTCATTAGAGAAAGCAGTAGGTTCTAACTTCGAATCTGGACAGGAGTATACGAGTGGAGTTGATATTTGAATTTGAATAATAAACTTAAACTAGTATTATGTTAGCGTAACCATGGATCCACATACAAACCCGATGGTTTCCGCGGATCCAATTGAGATGCTCATTTTCTGCTTTCTAGTGAATGTATGTAGTAAATAATAAAATAAATAATAGTAGATTGTACAACAAGGGCATAACACATTTTTTTATCTACACACGTATCATAAACCCTCTTTACTGCATCCAAAAACCGCACGTTACGATCAGCATAATGTTAAACTACTTTATAAAAACTCTTTTCTTATGTGAATATTGAACATTATGACCATAATGTGTAAATTTTCTACATATTATGACATTCAAATTTCGAACGCCGACGCCCGCCTGCGTGCCGCCCCTAGTTTGTCTGTGAAGTTGGTACTATAGAACAAGCTAAACAACTGCAGAGCCACAATGCCGGTCAAACATGCGGTTCCTGAACACATCAAAGAGACCTTATGATATGTGTGTAGATAAACTAGTGTATGTAACTGTACATAATTAGGCATTAAAACTCTCGAGTGATATTATTATGAAACGAGCCGAGTTGCCTCCATTATGTAGCAGTCACATAAACTACTATTTTAGTTTGTACACTACAGCACTTGTGGCATTTTGTGCAGCATACATCCAGCACAAAAACCATCTTAGCGAGCATGAGAAGTGAAATAGTAGATTTCCTACGAGTTCGCAAAGGCTTAGGCCAAAGGCGCGTGTCGTAGCCAGGTTCGTAAAGAAGCCTTTTCGAACGAGTTAGGAATATAATTTTTCCGCCTGAGATCCCAAAATCAAGCGGCGAAGTTGGTATTTTGAGGTAGAATGCGGATTTTTTTTATTGTTTTGTTTAGAATGGTCACAGTAAATTGTAAAATTGCCTTATTTTCTCATTAGTATAATAAATATGTATTTTTAACTGAAAACGTTAAGGAAAAGTTTAATTGTGCAGTTGTAACTTTGAAAAATACATAATACTGAGAGCCCCCCCATATATTATCGTATTCCAGCGCGGACGAGCTGCTATTAACTGAGTTAATCTTCAACGGCGTGTTTAACTCGCTCACGCCGGAGCAGAGCGCCGCGCTCGTCAGCTGCTTCGTCTGCGACGAGAAGAGCACACAGAGCTCCAGCACCGGCGAGGAGTTGCGTGGAGTTCTGCGCATGCTGCAGGTAACGCGAGCGTGTCACTGTGTGTGTGTGTGTGTGTGTGTGTGTGTGTGTGTGTGTGGCTACATAAACACAAGCCTGTTCAACCCACTTACGTCAGAACAGAGCGCTGCACTCGTCAGCTGCGTGCGTTGTTCAAGTCGCTCACATTATGCATGTGTCTGTGTGAAGACACTCTTTCTTGTTTGTGGCGAAAGCCGCTCATCTCGCTCGAGGTCTATACCTGGCAATGGCCTGAAGTGGGCCTATATGATCATGATTAAGGGTCTTAACCGCATTAATCGTAGAGGTCCGTTATTTCAGCTACTCTTGGTTCAGAGCAACTGTAGGGTAAAATCCCTTCCCGTCAGAGCCTGCTCATTCTTTAACCGTCTCTTCGACGCTGGCATTGATGAAGATCACAACATTGATATTTTTTAAAGCAGAGTTCTATAATTGAGCAAAAGTATTATTAGGAGGCTTGTAACGTTGCGCAAGAGTAATGGATGATGCAGTTGATGGTAATGTTGTTGGAAGAATGCGTGAGCAGTGAGCATTGAAATCTTTGGTAACTACAGTTTTTGTGGCTTAATTTTAATTTCCATTATGCTACTTGATATAGCTTTATGCTTTCTAACTGATAAGAGTTAGAAAGCATAAAGCTATATCAAGTAGCTATATGTGTTTGCTTATAACTTACTCATAGTTCACTATAGTGTAAAACTGTTTAATAATGATAGCTGTAAGCTTCCCGTGAATAAATAAAACAATTAAATGATGTGGTTACTAAAATGGAACCAGACGATACAACGAATATTAGTAGTTTATGTGACTGCTACATAATGGAGGCAACTCGGCTCGTTTCATAATAATATCACTCGAGAGTTTTAATGCCTAATTATGTACAGTTACATACACTAGTTTATCTACACACACATCATAAGCTCTCTTTGATGTGTTCAGGAACCGCATGTTTGACCGGCATTGTGGCTCTGCAGTTGTTTAGCTTGTTCTGTAGCACCAACTTCGGGCGTCGGCGTTCGAAATTTGAATGTCAGTACCAACTTCACAGACAAACTAGGGGCGGCACGAGGCGGGCGTCGGCGTTCGAAATTTGAATGTCATAATGTGTAGAAAAATTACACATTATGGTCATAATGTGTAATTTTTCAGATAAGAAATGAGTTTTTACCAATTAGTTTAACATTATGCTGATCGTAACGTGCGGTTTTTGTACGCAGTAAAGAGGGTTTATGATACGTGTATAGATAAAATAAATAATGGAGCAAGCCTTGACGTTATTTTGTGTCACTTTGACAACGCTCATGCAGGAGTACGCGCGCCGCATAGCGCGGGTCTCTATCGACGCGAAGCTGGAGCTCGACGAGGAGGATTACGTCAGCAAGTTCAAGTGTACGCTGATGGACGCGGTGCTGGCCTGGTCGAAGGGCGCCAGCTTCCTGCAGATATGCAAGATGACCGACGTGTTTGAAGGTAGTCCTTCAAAATAAATAAATAACAGTGGGTGGTAGTATTGTCAAAATTTCTGTTTTTGATTGACAAGTTAATGATCTTGCCTGACAAAATCACTGAATTTTGCAACCAACTGAGTGAGACTAGAAATACTGATTTTGTCTGACAAAATTACTGAATTGTGCGACTAGAAATCTGAAAAACTCGAGTAACATAAAATAAAAACCAAGCATTGCATCTTGTTGTTGTTACATGTTCAACCTAACGCAACAGATAAAGGCCTACACCACAACTTCGCCAAGGCAGTCAGTCGTTATTTAGCCAATAAGCTTTGGCTAAACCTTTCAGTATTTTTTCACCTAATTCAGCAATTTTCCCGCTCATTTCAAATAATTCCGCTGTTCATGGTCATTCTCTCAATTAGTTTATTATTCGCTCATTTTATTATTCCCCATTAACAATTGTTCCTATAAAGAAGGGTGAAGTGAACGGTCTACACGCCAAAATTAACCGGTCAAATGTAAGAAACGTGTCTTTGATGCCAAAATCTTGTCACATCTTTATATAATACCACTTAATTGTATATTTTGAAAGTCTTGCTGATTGTGGGTGCAATTATGTGCCAATATCACCTCAATTAGGAGAAGGCGAGACGATAACTGTATTCACAATTCAGAATGTTCCCACAGGATCAATAATCCGCTGCATGCGGCGACTCGAAGAGGTACTGCGGCAGTTGTGCCAAGCGGCCAAGAACATCGGCAATACAGACCTGGAGAACAAGTTCAGTGAAGCGATCAAACTGCTCAAGCGAGACATAGTGTTCGCGGCCAGCCTTTATATGTGAACTGTGACAATCGTGACGTGACCTATTGTATATTTGTGGAAGTCTAGTACATGATGGGAATACGAATTTTGCCGTTTTTGTTGCATCCGTAGTTGGTGGTGGTAGGAGAGAAAGCGGCTCTACCGAGTTTGATACGCATATCCAACGCTTCGTTGTTAAGGCTGGGCATCCCGGGAGCGGAACTTAGAATTTCACTTTCAGTTCACGTTTAGAGGAATAGGAGTTCAAATGTTAAAAAAGCGTTATAGTCGATGTATAGGAGACACCGGAGCAACGTAACTTAGGGTGCGTTCGGAAACCGAGTGAAAATTCACTCGGAGAAAGAGTTGTGAATGTCAAACCAACTATCTGAAACATAGATACTTATTAAAAACGGCTCCGGAACATGCTATCCGTTTCTCAAAATACCCGTTACCATCACTACCTTTTCCTTAATAATCCGAATTCCGATATATGTGTCTCCCAGAATGTATTATCCCCAAAATATACGTTTGTCCTAATATCCGTTTTCCAGAAAGGCCTAATCCTGAAAAGGCCGTTCCCGTCACTACCGTTTCTTAAATAAACTGTTTCCCAGAATGTGTTACAAGGATGTTGTCGGAACCATATAGAGAAGTAATCTACGTTACTTCTCACAAATTACCTAAGTGTCACTGGAGGGCGCAGGTCTTCATAATTCATTAGGTAAGGCTGTAAGAATTCACTTTTCAGCAAATTAGCCAAAAGGAGCTGATGACAGTCCTCGAGTCTCTCAGGACATTGATATAAATTTGAGATTGTACATCGTGATTTTTTTATATCTCCACTATTTATTTTATTGTTTCTCAATAGTCGCTTTACTTCGACATATCCCAAGCGAACCACAAAGGCAGTCTACGAAATCGAGGTTTAACCAAAATGTGTCTTGGATGTGGCCGGTGAGGCATACAGCCCACAAGCAGAGTTCCTTAATATTTCTTAAGTAACTATGTTACTAGAGGAATATTAATTATAAAGTGAGTAGCAATGGAATATTAAATATCGGACTGAGCACTATTAAGTATTCTGTGACTGAGCATGATGTACATAGTGTATTGAGCCTGGGCGCGATTGTGCCTGCCCCCCCGTACGGGAAAACGCGTGACGCTATGTTATGTTAGCACACCAACCTGGTATTTTTACCAGTGAACTAGCTTAATTACAGTTTTGCAAAACTTTTGTAACCATCTACCTACACTATAATTTTAATGAAATTTATGACCACGCCCTTATTATCCCACTGAAGAATATTTGACTTTTATGGTTCAGTCCTAGGTAACATGGTTTCAGTAATGTTGTCTACACAGGGTAATAATTTAAACGCGTTCAGATACTTGTAATTATGTGATTAGGTAACTGGTCAATGATAATTGAATACAATGGATATTAAAGTTCTTTTTCACTGTACACCTTTACCAATATGCTTATTACGCGTAAACTTGTCTTTTCTCTATGCTTGCCCACTGTAGACTGCCACATTTAGCTATTCTTCTCATCATTGATACGAAAAGGTATTTCCTTATTATTAGATTAGATTAATTGAGTAACTTTATTATTAAAGTCAGATAACAGACTTGTTCGTCAGTCGTTTAAAACGACCAGTGATATAATAATATGGAAGCACATAATCAATGGTAGTATATCCAGGAGGACCTGTCTGTGCATGCTATACAATTATAATAACTCATTTCCATATGTTGTCGTGTGACGACAAGAACCTACCAGAACCTAACAGAAAACAACCAGAATAAAATTTAGAAATGACAATTTATTAGGGCTATTTACAATGAATTAATTTAAAAAAATGAAAGGAAGATGAGGATGAATGAGGTGAGACAGGTTTTTTAAAATACAGATGTCTGGATAGAAAGAAGAAAGCGGAGAACACGAAGAGAAGTAGACCGGTGGGGTGATGACCAGAATGCAGGTGTATTTGTTGTTGTAGATGTTGTTGAAATCGTCGTTGTAGGAACGGTAGCGGGCGTACTTGTAGTTACGGCTCGCAGGATCCCGTTGTAGAAATCGTCGTTGTAGGAACGGTAGCGGCGTACTTGTAGTTACGGCTCGCAGGATCCCGTTGTAGAAATCGTCGTTGTAGGAACGGTACCGGCGTACTTGTAGTTACGGCTCGCAGGATCCCGTTGTAGAAATCGTCGTTGTAGGAACGGTAGCGGCGTACTTGTAGTTACGGCTCGCTGGATCCCGTTGTAGAAGGATTGTTTGAAGGTTTGAGGGAATTTGAAGGCTCGCAGGATCCCGTTGTTTGAAGGATTGTTTTGAAGGAACGGCTTGCAGGATCCCGGGGTAGTGCGACCCCGGGATAAGGCCTTTAAGTGGTACTTCTAGTTCAGAAACTGACGTGAGACTCCAGAATTTCAGAAATGTTCCGCTTTTATACCCTTTTTGGAGAGTTCTAAAAATTATTTAAATTAAACGTAATTTTTGTGAGTGGCCAAGAGAGAAAGAGTATTTTTGTAAAAGTATGGAAGCAAACATATCAGACCGCTAACGAGTTTGAATGGGCATTGCCATGACAACCAGATAAACAAAGACGTCAACCAATGTCAAAGTTTAGTTTCAGGCTCGTAATACGATAAACAACAATAAAACCATGAAGTAAATTACATAACAGCGAAAGGAAAAAGGGTAGCGCACCAGCGCGCACGAAGCTCGAGATTGCAGAGTTTCGGAGAAAGCCAAAAACAAGGTCACCAAAGGTAAACCCCTTCCCTATCGATTTACAAGAGCTGATAGTATGAAAATACAAAGCAAAAATGATTTGTTAATGTATTCTTATGGTTTAAAACGTTACAGGGTCCTATGGAAATAAAGGTGATACCCAATATCAGACTATGCAGTTCAGCAAAAATATAGCTGAAAAGCATGAAAGCATGACAGAGCAAGGTACCCTGAAGGACAAACAAAAAAGACTGATGGTGGAGCTGGAGCTAAGGGATAGGAAGCAAGAATAGCATGTAAGTAGCATAACACTACAATGTATAGCGGACGTCTCTACCTCCGAGGTTCGTAGGTCAGGCGGATGACCTGATCCAGACCTCGCAACTGCAGTCTTGGTAGTGGAGGTGAATGGCGAGCTAGCAGCCAATCACCGAGCACCAATCTCGGTGAACTTGTACGTACGTGCTGACTGAAGGCAAATCTACTGGAGGTAAGCTTTGTATATTCTTAGATTCATATAGATCAGGTAAGTCTTGCCTGAAACTGTAATTGTTTACAAATTCTGAAGATGAGATGCTAAGTCTAACCAAGCCCGAAACTCTGCTTGCTTCAAAAGATGACTTCATCAGACCTTTCTTAACCTCTCCTTTTCCGCCGTCAGCATAAGCAGCGCGGCCCCGGTCACTCCCTGTACCGCTGTCAGCATAAGCAGCGGGATGACTAATATTTTTGAAACCGGTATTTTTTATCCAACGGTTGGACCAATTTTTACGGTTCGATCATGTGTGGACACCCAATTAGACAAACTTTATGGTCTGTGTGCTAGTTTATGCTTTTCCGTAGAAAAAAATAATTCAACCGCGTTTTGAAAATCACTTTCTTCCGGACGCTCCCAACGTATTTGGTGGTGAAATTTTATTGGGAGAAAAGTGTAGTTTTTTTGGTGAATTGAGGTAAGTATTTGTTTTATTCATATTTACAACTCTATTTGCGATAAACAAACCACAAATCATAGTAAAATTCATCAAGATGTCCAGAAAATCGGCAAATTTACATGATACGTCATGCAACCAGACGGATTCCCCCCAATGCTATTTGTAATTCCAATGAGAAATACAGTTAGATTTCAATAAAAAATACACATATCTTATTGGAAATCTTATAAGGAATCCATTTTTATAGGTTTCTTTATCAAAATAATGTACCAATTTGCTGATTTTCCGTCAGAAACGTGATCAGGCATCCAATTCACATGCTTCACCCGCACACATAAGCATTCCGCGACGCCATTTTACTCACACACAGACAGAATCTCACTACAGGATGCGGGTGTTTTCAGTCATATTCGGTGAAACTCCATATCATAGGTTTCGGGGTGATGTGATGATTGAGGTTTCCATATCAAAGGTTCCGCGGCTTTATGATTGGAGTTCAGTGTCGATAAGGGGGCGGAAGCCCCTTTTTTTTATCAATGGAAAAATCCAGCATCCAGCGACTTAGAAAAATTGTGTTAAAAAATATTTTTTTTGACTGTTATTTTTTGCTTCGGAATCGTGTAGTGCTGCTTTTTGTTATCACTTTTGGTTATAAACATTTTCCTCGTGCACCTCACCGATTTCGAGATATACGTCATATTATGTTTGTAATATCGATATCTCTATAAATATTGGTCCTAGGGAAAACATGCATATGACATAAAATTATGCTCGTAAGACACCCTACACGATGCCCAAGTGAAAATATCAAAATAAAAAAAATAAAAATAAAAATAAAATAAAAAAATAACAAATTTGTGTCATATTGTGTTAACTTGTCTTTTTAGGCGGATTCGTTTGCCTGCAAGTTCAGATATGTACTTTTGACAATTTAGTGTAAAATGACAAAAAAATGCAAAATTACACAAATTTGTAAAAGTGCACAGAGTGTACGTTTTGATCCTAATGCCTTAGCTACTTTTTTCAGAATGGATCATGACTACCATGCCCAGCTTGATGAGAAGCTGGTGTATGTGCGCTCCCGCTCCGGTCGGATGAAGGTAAATAATTGAAATTTCACTCGCATCGTTTTTGCTTCGTTTCCTTTTATATTTATATATATACATATCCATTAATTTGTTCCATTCAGCAGCCTAAACGGTCTGAATATAGTTTTACCAAGTATAATTAAATATTTACCTGGGAAATGTGAAGTTTTATACTAAAAGGACACAAATAATTATACTGCAAATGTCACTGACTGCCAGTCTGGTATTTTGTTTATATTTAATTTGCCTATTTTATTTATGTTATAGATGGTGAAGCAACCAGCTTCTCTGGGCCGGAGCGGGAGCGAGGGCGACTCCTCCCCGCAGCCGTCGACATCAAGGCGCTGCCGGCGCTCGCTGGCTGAAGAAATGGTGGTAGGTATTCTGATTAGCAAGCAGATAGATCACCGGTGGTATCATACCATTCTTCTCCTCCAACAGGGTGTGGCCTGCCTGCAGCTGGCCCATTTGAGCGGGGCCTTTGTGCATTTCTCCTGCACCTACTCTTCTATTCCAGCTATCCTTCCATGCTTTCTAGTACCATACCATATACAATAATGTATTTTTCTATTTTCACAGTCATCAGCAGCTGCTAGCTAGACACATCTAAATCAGCCATCAGTGTGTGATTGTAATTCTCCTCCTTCATAGCGTTAGCGATCCGGATGTTTCTATCTTTTTGTGTGTAATTTTTATGTGTGTATGTGTCTAATGTTTATGAGTTTGTGTAAATAACAATTTCTATTTGTGGCCAACTACCTAACTATCTTATAACTTGTATAGAAATTGTTTACTTTAACAGTTGCAATGTTTCTATCTTTTTGTGTGGAATTTTTATGTGTCTAATATTTATGCGTTTGTGTAAATAACAATTTCTATTTGTGGCCAACTACCTAACTATCTTATAACTTGTATAGAAATTGTTTACTTTGACAGTTGCAACAAAATTCTTTTTCATTTTTCCGTAATTGTGTACTTTATTCCATTTTTTATACGGTAAAAGTTACAAATATCAGTCAAACAACTATCTAAGAACTTGTATAGAATTGTTTACCTACTTACTTACTGTTTACTACTTTTCCATAATTGTGTACTCGTGTGTGTGTAAATATAATGTATACAGTTTCATTGTGCATTAGTACTGTCCTGTTTTTTAAACAATTATGTCTCGCCCAGGTTTGCTGGAAGAAATATCTTTTTAGAGATAAGCTCGCCTGTTGTTATAAAATTTCTTTTAAGTACATTTTTATGCACAGGGCAATAAAGAATATGAATATATAACTATATAAATTTTGCTGGAAGAAATATCTTTTTAGAGATAAGCTCGCCTGTTGTTATAAAATTTCTTTTAAGTACATTTTTATGCACAGGGCAATAAAGAATATGAATATATAACTATATAAATTTTGCTGGAAGAAATATCTTTTTAGAGATAAGCTCGCCTGTTGTTATAAAATTTCTTTTAAGTACATTTTTATGCACAGGGCAATAAAGAATGTGAATATATAACTATATAAATTTTTGTTCTTTTTTATTTTTCCAAAACCTAATTACACAATTACACATTAGGTAGGTGGTAGCTAATTACTAATTACACATTTCAAATAATTGTTTATTTTTTACAAATTTGTGTAATCTTACACTAAATTGTCAAAAGTACATATCTGATCTCGCATAACACTAGTTAACACAATATTACACAATATTACACTTTGTAAGAACAGTAGGTATCTGTACTTGCGCGTGAACGGAGCCGCGTGGAAACACTTCATATACACATAACAACTAAATACTAGTTAACTCAAACTTACACCATACCTACACGAACGAAACACCAGTTTAGCTATTTTACCTAGAATCAAATCACGGCGAAACATTTTCTTCGTTCCATCTTTGCACACTCTGTATAAACGCATATCGTACACCTGCCGAGACCTTGAGAAAGCCCAGAAACAACACACCGTGACACGAAATAACATGCATGATTTTGAATTATTTTTGTATGAAAAGGTACATAGTACGATACACTGTTAGAAAGCCTAGTTTGTCTTCTACTTAGAACCACTAATTCTAGAATGATAAGTATCACCTATTGCCTATAAATTCAATAATAGTACAAAGTGTTGATTTCTACCTATTTTATACTTTCCTTGCGAGATATGGCGTCCTCACACTTATCATTTATGATTTAGTGGCAAATACCACTTGTTTTCCTCTTATTGAATAAATTACCTATCCTAGGAACTAAGAAATATAACGCTAGGTAGTCTAGTCTCTTCACAAATAATTTCACAAGATTTGCATAATTCGCGCGATGCGTCAGTTTACTTTCCGTATTTTATGAAAATTTGAAACGCTGAAATATTCGAAAGTTTCTATAAGAACACCCTAATGTTTTTATTGTTTTGAAAAGGTTATTTTGTGTAGATTACGTAGGTATCAAACAACATGTACATGTTGTTGATAATTTTCTGATGTCGGCTAGATTTGTGTCGAGAGGGAGCATTTTCATAGAAGTCTGTGTTTCTCATGCCAGTACAAAAATAAACTAAGGTCACAGTGACATTTTCTACACATTGTGTAAAAGAGGGTTTCATTAGCTACTCAGATATACAACTCCCATAATTCTAAGTGTTACCATTCCAACAGAATCACTTGATATATTAGTCAAGTGCCGCGCAGCCCGCACGCTCAAAAACACTCCGGTATTTGTCGTTTTTGACGTCTCGAACTCCCGGGAAAGGAGAGGTTAAGTTTGTGTTTGTTTCCATAAGGTTTCCATAAATGAACTCCTAGTCATATCACATTGGTGTTTTTAACTCAGTAGTCGATACCAAACACTACTCAATATTAGGCATAAAGCCAGGTAACGTCAGGTATAATATAGCAATTTTACCTGAAAATAAAATTGTTATTTGGCTTTAACCCTAGTAGTAATAAATCGCTACCTGCTGTGCATTGCATGATTGTGACACATTCTTAGACACGATCAGCTCTTTATTGAGTTGCCAATGACCTGAAAACTGAGCGCGTGCAATTACGCTGTCTCCTATTGCTGCCATTTCTGAAACTTTACGCGCGCAATGTTGCTGAGGTTCCAAACGGATATGACATGTATTTTAGAAGTTTTAAACAGGAAGTGAGCTGTTTGGGACTAATTTCGTCGCACTGGAAAGGAAGTCAAGTATGCTACTCTCAATGTTAGGTAAGTATGTATAATGACAATTTTATTCTCAGGTAAAATTGCTAAAAATAAATGACCATAATCTATTGCCAGCAAACTACTCTCACCCTTTTGACTTTGATCTTTTTGACCGAGCGAGCGAAGCGTTTCCGTTCAGGATTGGGCAAAAATGCTTTCGTATGTCTGTCTGTCCGGTTGTTCTCCTCTTTCTTAACCGATTCTCGTGAAATTTTATGAGCTGGTTGGATAATTAAATATAATTTTTTAGTCGATTCAATTTTTGGATTTTTTTCAAAAGGGCGGAGATATGGGGTTTGAAAATGTAAAAAAACCGCTACAGCCCAAACGCCTTGACGGATTTTACAAATGACATGTCGTTGGATTCGTCGTGACCGTGAGAGTGACAAAGACTATATCATTTTAGTGAAAAATTGCAAAATGTAGCTTACAAAGTTATTGGTGCGGCTACTTTCATACTCCATGTAAGTAACCGGGTGCATTCATAAGTTTGTATGTGTTATTAAAAGAAAGTGTCACCCGCGAGCTCTACAGCTCACAGAGCCACTAGTATTTATTAGGTTCAACACCAATGCATGAGAGTAATAAAGTAGTGCATGACACTGCACATAACTAGGTATTAAAACACTCGTTAAAAACCTCACCTACGTGTGCAACCCCTAATTATGAAACAATTTCATGAACTACTTACTTACTAATTATAGTAGTAAATAAATTCAAATGCGGTGCGAAATTGTGATATTTTTTATTATGATTAACAAATTTTACAATATTATTTGCGATCCATGCCGACGACCTCGTAAATAAGGGTCTTATAATATTAATCTTATAATCATTGATTGGATATTTAGGTGCTTATTTACCTTAATTTTAACGGAGCGGTTAAAATCCTCTTTCAGGACTTCGGGGGAATTCCCGGTAAATCCGAAATTGTCTAGTATGTTGTTGGTTTTTTGCCGAAATCTTGTATAAGACTACTATAATACTAGACGAAATATAAATGTAGCCCATTAATGTGGCCCACTGAGGGGCACAGGCATTTTCCCAGATACGAGTAAGATTAAGCCAACTATGGCTTAATCTACAGTACGTACGCGTAAATACAGTAAATACGCGTAAGAATAAAAGTGTCTTATATTTCGTCTAGAAATAAGATTTCTGCAAAAAACCAACAACATACTAGAAAATACCGGGAATTCCTCCGAAGTCCCGAAAGAGGGTTTAACCGCTCCACGATAGATATATCTACTCGCAAAATAAGCTCCGGAGTATCCGATTATTGGTTATAATTATAACTGGACAGGTTGTGTTGACCAATAGCTATCAAATAAAATGCAGGGTCACAATGTTATAAGAGAACTTTATTGTTGTAATGATGGTATATCTATATATAGCATGAACTGGCAAGTAACAAAAGAACTGATTTGACTAGAATTATGCTAGCGAACCATGTTCGCAGGTTGGCCGAGCCCAAACATACAATTCTATCATGAACACTAACGAATCAATCAAACTTAATCAACAGTGACATCAAAATTCCATTTCGCTTATTTTAGTCTAATGAGTGTTTGTTTAATTTTGAACATTACATCCTAAAAAGCTTTAACAAGGGAATGATTGACTGTGTCATTGTTTTATTTACTGATAAATGTCTAAAATGTAGCTTCTCTTCCATAGAAAAATGTACATCGATTTACATACCCTAACATCGAAAAATTGAGATCACTGTCTTCTCGTTCTCGTAAAAATGTGGTGCACATACAAATATTAACATACAGAAATCACAATTGAAATGAATGATTTAATATACTGTCTCTTAAACTATAGTCTCTTTGGTGCTTGATTGATATGTTCAAGAACTAAATAAGAATCGGAGTCTAACTTCTAACTATAACTTTAAAACTGAGGTAACCGGATTGTACCTACGAGTAAAGTACGCCCCAGTGGCGTGCATTGAACTTTTAATTGGAAAATCCATCAGAAGGTCAAGTCTAACAATAAAAAAAACACGAAGAAAAATTAAATGTCACTGAAAAAAACCCGGGCGGCACATACAGAGGGCGGAAAATTCAAGCTTGGAGAATACACTACTCAGCATTGTCGCAACTTTGCGATGAGTGAGACGCGCAGTATAGTAAAATCAGTTTAAATTTATTTTTTATTATAATTTTTTAAGATAACTAAAGGATCCAAAGTGTTTTAGTATGGCTGATAGTATGTAAGTATTGATAAAAACACAAAGCACTTTAAATATAAACATATCCTTAATATATTGGACGCGCAAGGCGCCCAGCGATCTTTTGGTAGACCCAATCCACAGCCCTAAAGCCCTGCGCTCCCTTTCAATATCAGCATCGTTTTTACGCACATCATAAATTATCTCCGCTGGGGCTCGTAAGCATAGATAAGACAACAATTGCGGTCGCGCGGCGGCTGGTGCAGTGGCAGTGTGCAAGTGAAACGCACTCCCATTTTTGAAACATCGAATTAATTTGTGTTTACTGTTAAGTTTTTGTCCATCAGCTGAATATGTCAAAATCAACAAGATGGTCGGCGAAACATGTCGCTGTGATTCTTAAATAATTTTCTGGAAGTGGTGGAAACCTTGGAAGAAGTTAAGCAAACTTCTCATGCTCCGGAAGCAAAGTACGCGGTAGGTCATCTCCCACATGCTATGAGGAACTTTGAATATATTCGGAACTTGACTATTTGGGCAAATATTCTACGCGAAATTAATCGAGTAATGTGATATAATGATGTAATGATATGTATGATAATCCTTGCGCGTTGCGTCTCTTTAATGGATGGCCTGATGCAAACTTTGCAAAACATGAGAGAAAATTCAATTGAGTATTGGATGGAATAGGCTAAAGAATTTGCTGGAATATTTGGTTTTGAGCATATTATGCCAAATAAACTAATTCCGAAGGGAAAAAAACAAATTGATGAGGTGAGTGATGACGAATCACGAAAACTTCAACCTGTTCAACTCTTTTCTAAGGCAACAATGATGCTATTTGAACGAATCTTATCAGAAATTAAAAAGAGGGTTGTAGTATTACAACCACGTTGGATTCAAATTTTGCATTACTCAATGGTGCTGAAATAATGAATATGTCAACTGAAGAACTGCAGAAGCATGGAGCAAATCTAGGACGAAAATACGGGCGAGATTTAAACAAAGTTGAATTCTGCCAGGAACTCTACGTTTTTAAAGAGCAAGCTCCACTTTTGTTTGAAAATATAAAAAATGCAAATATTTTAATCTCTTGCAACAGATTTTGTCTTTCCCTTCACGCATGATTTGTCTTTCCTTATATTTGTGTTGCTCTGCAAATTTACTCGACGCTTCCTACTACAACTGCAAGATGCGGGTGAAGATTAAGCAAGGTTAAAATTATTAAAAATTATCTACGATCGTCGATGAGCCAGGAATGTTTATCGAGTCTCGCAATATTAGCAATAGATAATTGAATTGCTTATGAGATGAATTGTGATATGTATAGTTAATATAAGAGTAAAATTGCAATTTCAATTTGCAATATATTAACTATTTTTAATCTCACGTTTTATTTCAGACCCTATCTGTACTGTCCTATCCTAATTGAAATATATGTCCGACATGTCCATGTATTTTTAGAAAAAATATAGGCTTAAACAGTGAAAGAACAGCGTTAGACCGGTTGATGTAGCGTTCTTTGCTTATATGTCCGTCAGTTGGGTGGGTGTCTTATGACTGAAATGATGACGATGATGATGGTAACAATATTGGCAGGCGGGGGCGGCATTTTAAGTTTTTGCCCCGCCTCGAAAAACATCAAGATCCGGGGCTGATGAGAACCCTTCCCCTTATACAGCGGCACGAAAACAGCCTTGCACCGGCCTCCTGGAAACCGACCGATAGTCCGGCACATATTAAAGAACGGCACAGCTGACTAGCCACGAGGCCACGTCCTCCCCTCAGCATCTCTAACGGTGCTCTATCAAACCCATTTTTTTAAATTGTTTTTATATTATTTTATTGTTAGACTTGACTTTTTGATTGATTTTCCAGATAAATTAAATGCACTACACTGGTACGCCCACGTAGAGAGGGGACAATACCGCCAGTGCCATCTATGCTAAGTATACTCTATGTTATTATCGCTTAGTACTTAGACATTATAATAATACACACGCCATGCTCCCGACTGCTATGGAAGACTCGATGCTAAGATAAGCACTTTCAATACTTGACCAGCCGTTCGCCTCATCCAAAATCCTAAGCCATTAAAACTTACTGTATTAAGTTTTTACAAAATTTACAGTTTCCTTAGAAGGCTGATCTGACTCGAAGATAATATGTTAGATAGATTATGTGGTTACGGTTTAATTCTCATCTCTGGAACATCATCCAGATTACTGCACCTACTTTTTGCAACAGGTGCTTCGACTCTTACTGCACGACCACGATACATATAGGACAGGGATATGTGACAATCTCTCTCTTTCCTTTTCCAAGCGAAACAAGGGAGAGGGAGATTCACGCATAGCCCTGTCGCTTATTTATCGTGAAACCCTCTCAGAAACTCAGTTACTACACGCCAAAGTTAACTTGACCTCGCTCTGATGACGTTATAGCGTCCGTCACTGCCCTACTCGAGGGCAAGAGCGAGCATTAGAGAGAGGGGATACGCTTTCCTCGCGGGCACCAAATTAACTCTGTGGCTTAGTAGATAACATATAGAAACTGTTTATTACTATAGAGATATTCCGACTCGATTTAAAATGGAACTTAGCATAAATAAGTGCGGTTCACAAATCTGGATGAGTTTATTCGTGCTTTCTACTAATGATTAGAGTTATGACAAATATTCTGACAAAGCTTAGTTTTCTAGGTTTGCTATTGCCCTTAAATATTGTATATCTAGATTTGTAGGACCAAAGAAGGGGTATGGTTATTGCTCTTGTTTTGTCGTCGGTGGCTTTTGTACTATTGCATGTAATTTAATTATTTATAGGTTTTCTGTATAGGGCAATAGCGCACTAGAATGGGTATTACTATGTTATTGTATTCTGATATGATTTGCATGATTATGTTATCGAACGAGTTTTAACATTCACGTAGATTAGGTACAAACAATATTCAATATTATAATTTTCTTACATTTCCAATTTTAAGAATAAACTACCAACAAAAAAACTAAGACACATTAAAATAAATCATCACAATGAAATATGACGTACTCGTATAAACACTAGTAATTTCGAGATAATCATTAAAGTATTACAATTGATCATAAAGTCTATATTTAACGACTTAGCATTAGCAACACCCGTTCTAAATTTTTCTTATTACCAATTAATATTTTAAAATATTTACATTAAAAAAAATCGAAACTGTTTACAGTTTCCCAAAGTACAGCAATATTCGAAGTTTAGGCGAGAAAAATTACTAACAACTAGCTAGACGAATGATAACTTTATACGGTACGGGCCCGCAGGATGGCACGTTCGAGTGTGTCGTGAGGTGTTGCGAGCGTCCTGAATGCTAGTGCGCTTCCAGTGTCGTGCGTGCTTGTCACACGGGGTGCCGGGCGCCATACTTACAGCACCCGCGTGCGGGCTCATTCCCATTGTCAATCCTGCGCGCATAATGAAACCCTGCGTCAATCCTGCGCGCATAATGAAACCCTCATGACACTGAAAATGCCGTTATGTAGTTATACAAATTAGAGTATACTTAAACAATACTACTTGCATATAAGAAGTTTTCAAGTATATTTTTTACATTTCTTATTACTGTGCGTTACAATAAACTTTACCATTGGTGGTGCACTAAAGTATAATGGTAGAGCACGAACTGCCGCAGCAGCGCGGCGCTGCCCGCACCCCACGACACTCACTCACATCCCGAGGAAGACTGCAGTACGAGACCGACATTGTAAGATTCCAAGAGCCACGCCGATATATATTAAGACAAGCACACGCAAACGCTGCAAAGTAAACAGCTTATAAATCAACCCGAATATGTACATTCTCTATGCAACTATTCAATAAATCTGCGATAGAATGAGTAATCCAGAAATAAATACCTATATAGGTTCAACATAGGTAAATTTTTCTAAAACAGTTTTAAACGTTCTTTATTTTACATTTATTATTTGAATACCTATTAACATTGCCCATAGTTTTTTAGAGTTTTAAGTGTGGCAATTCTCGATTTAGATTTTAACAAGATATTTCATTACCTACCTATTTACGCAACTGTTTTGTAATAGATAATAATACAATATGAAAGTGACAACTTAATTGAGAGGGGTTAATATTTTAGTTATCGTTATAATAACCTAGTTCGAATAAACTTCCTGTCTCGAAACAAGAACTCAAGTTCAGTTGGTCGGACCAAAACATCAGTCAGTAAAATTTATTGGAACTTCACGCCCGCAATTCTCAAAATTCACATTTCCAAAAACTGTCTACAATCACACTCGATTCTTGTTTATTTTTGAACACCTCTGACTGTTTGGTTTGAATCTGTATAATTCATATAATTATCATAAACATTGTGCCCCCAACTTGTCGCTTTAGTACTTTACCGTCAACGATAAATAAGGGGCAGAGCTTTGCGTCATTATCTATCCTTTTCTAAACGAAAAGGAATAGGATCTCGTCAGCTCCAGGCAGTGGTCATCATCTTTTATTTTTGGCTTTAAGGTACAAATCTGTACCTCCCCGTCCCGTGACAAACACCAGACGCAAAGAATATTACAACCCATACGCCCCGCGCGCGGGTTTTACAAACATTTTAATACAAATCCATATCGAACAGTCAGCGCTGTTAGGCTCGTAGCCGAAGGGTTAGTTTAGTAGATGCATTGCTCTGCGAGTCACGTTGCTATGCACAGAAGCAGCCATATCGCGATGGTGGCCAGGAATGCGCGGAGTGGACGCGTCCGCTCGCCGCGACCGCAGGACTGTATCTCGATCTCCTGCAGTCAATGCATGCATGTTAGGAGCGGAGCTTCTAAAGACTTTCAAAGAATAGGGGGCTAGGCTGATGATAACTTAAAATAAGGAGGAAAAGGGAGATTAGATTGAAAATTTTTCGGACCAGTCACATATCACCAGAGCTCCCCGTCAGACAAGGCTTGAGCCGCACTTGCCCCCATGCTACGCCACTGCTCGGAGACGCCCAGGCCGATTTTGCCCACTATGGCGATGTTTGATGACATGATTCAGCTCGAAGGACCAAAAAATGATTCGGATGTAGGTAGTGCGTGAAAGGGCTATCTGTCGCCTCTCTCGCTCGCAGTACCACAATGTTCTATTTCTGTCACACTCGCCTCAGGGTGGTAAGAGACGCAAGTCCTCGGGCGTCGGCGGTGCGCGGCGGGCGAGTGACGGCGACAGACTGTCCGCGGTGGCGCCTCTCTCGCCCGCACGTCCAATCGCTTACTGCCGCATGGACAGAGCGTGTCCACTACGAGGAGGATCAGGTTGCTGTGCGGAATCTTCTGCACGCTGAAGGGCCTGTGGATATGAGTTGTTTCTTCTAGTAAAATATTAGAGGCTCTTCAATCGGGGAAAAGGGGAATAACATAAGAAGATTTGGGAATCCGAAGCCGTTTGCGCGTTTTAAGTCAACAAAATTACTGAATACCAAACCGATACTGGCACCAACCTTATTTCAGATGGTACAGAATAAGAAGCGATGCTAAATCTACACTTGACGTTATATATGGAACCATACCTTTCACATCCAGTGTTGTGACAATTCGTCAGCTTCCCCTTCAGTGGTTGTTGAGCGTTCAGCCTCGAGGATTGCAATGCGAACAGCTCGGCACTCGTGTCACACGGCCTCACGGAGGCGGAACGAACCGCTTCCCTGTAAAAACTATGATATTTAATGCTGATGGTAAATGATGAATCGTGTCACGAAAGCTCTAATATGAGCTGGAAAGCCCTGTAAACTGATAAGATATAATCATGGTTACCATCAAGAAATGAAAAGTTGGCATATCTGGAGCATGTGCTACGACACGATTGATACCAACTGCTTGAAGTGGTCATGAGGGGAAAGGTTGAAAGGTATATTTGCGTCGAAATAAGATGGACTGTATAACGTGGCTCTCTAATGTTTTGAAATGGAACAATACAGCCGTTGTCGAAGACCTGTCCCGCCTGGTGGAAAGACCGAGAGGCTTATTTAAAGCTGAGTGCCAACCTCCACTATATTGGAGAAGAACTAGAAGAAGAACAAAACGATGAGCTTGAAGAGGCTAGGAATCGAGAGATGTGCACCAAAATAAAGAACCGAACCAACCGTGGCCTAGCGGTACTGGCTCATCTGAAACGATGTTAAGCAACCTCTGGCCGAGACAGGCACTAGATGGGTGTCCCGTTTCTATGTGGTGTTTCGGATGACACGTTAAGCCGCAGGATCCGACTACTATCAGTACTCGGTGGTAGTAGTCGTAAGTCTGTAACAGAGGCCCTAATAGCGCAGTCTAACATCTGCCAGTCGGGTTGGCTAAGCCCGACACCCCTCCATCAAACCGCACTGAGCCAACGTGGTGGAGTATGACCCAACCTCACTCGAATCCGTGTAAAGGCCTGTGCCCCGAGGCGGGGACACTAATGGGCTACATTTATTACTATAAGAAACCTGGGTGGTTCCCTCGGCGGTCCAGGCAGCGGCCCCATGCCGCGGTCGTCATCGTCCTTGTCGGCGGCCCCCAGCCCGTCGATGATGATCTCGTACGTGCCGCCGTCGCGGTCAACGCCGTCGCTCCGGTCCTCGCCGTCGCCATCGTAGTCTTCGTAATCGGCTGGGGGAAGTTGTTAAGCTTACAATTCGGTATTGGACAGGGTAGTCAAACAAATCTAGGAACATGTTTGAAGTTGAAGCATCGTGTACAAAATGGCTTGACATGATAAATAAACTCAATTTTGTATAAAAAGAAAGATTTCATACTCAACACAACTCATGAACATAATTACCGTTTTGGCAGTTCCTAGAAAGTATTCATTTTGACTAGCAGTCCCTTACCGTATTTGATCGTGTTGTGCCAGAACCGACCAATCCACAACTGCGATAAAGACAAATATTTAGTATCCGTTTCGAGTGGTAATACTCTTTATTATACGCAGTTATGGATTGGTAGGTTCTGGCAGAACACGATACAATTAGGGGATTGAAATGAGGAATATCAGGCAGTCCCGTCAAGGTGTTACAAACGTGAACGTAAAATGAGCTGTGAATAAGTCAACCCACATAGGAATACAAATATGTACAAATTATTCGTTCATCATCATTGAAACATTGACATTATCTGGAATTCGGAAGAGTAGTATGAACTAGTAGACTCTTATAATTATGGACCATGAGAGTTGAATGACTCACCAACGTCGTCCTCCTTATAGGCATGCGCTCGCGCTTTGACGGATCCCCAGAGCGGGAACCATACTGCCAACAGATTGGTCACGTAACCGGCGACCCAAGCTAACGGCTTTATGGGCTGGAAATACAGAAATATGGATCAGACATTTAGTCAAATGCTTCACAGTTGAGAGAGTAATAATTTAAAGATATTGGAGACTAGTGAAGATGAGGGACCCTCAATAGGCATGATTTCTTCTCCTCGATTCGATTAGATGAGCTTATCTCTATCCAGCTTATATCTGTACCAGTGTTTTTCATGACTGGGGGTCGCGTCATGGAAAAGATGAAAAACACTGGTATTTAAAAATACTTCGCGGCTCAAGCAGCCAGTTTGAAGAAGAAAAGACGTCTGATAGTGAACGTAAACTTTGAATACGTAATTTATGATCCATGCCTAACTTATCCATCTTAATCCAACCTAGCCCAACATAAAGCAAATAACGCGACCTAACTTAACTTAATCTAAACTTACCCAATCTACCCTAACCTAACCTCACCTAAGTGAGCTACTAAAGAATAATAAAGGGGTAAAAAGTAACTAACAAAATAAACTGAAGGATTGAAATCCGACAGCTCTTATCTCGTTGCACATGAGTTATTATTTTAATGTATAATTAGTACGAGAGCTCCGTGGTCTAGTGCGTTTCACGCTTGATTCTCACGCAGGAGATATGGGTTCGAGTCGCGGTGCCGACTTTTTAGTTTACCTTTTCTCCAAAGCTGCGGCGATGGGATAGCCCCCTGTCACGCAAAACGGAAATTTTTATCGAATAAGATTACGTTCAAAACAAGTACATCGCCCATGGTAACCATTACCATTGCAATGCTGGAGCATTTCAATGGAAATTCAAGGTAAATAAAACCCATTATGGATAATGGGCTTTATTTACCTTGTACCAAGTCTTGTTTTAAGACGGTCATGGTACTTTTGCGGATAAGCTTAGGTTCCTAAAATGAATCGGCATTAGACGTTGTAGAAACCCCCCTGGTACACCTACCATGGAATTTTATATATATTGAAATGCAAGCAATATGTAACCAATAAGATTATTAAAAGGGGCACCGCAAGCCGCCCCTGTAATGATATATGGCTAGCAAGTCGAGTGATGAGTAACTATATCATGGTATGAGGGGCGGCTCTTTATCGAATACCGCGACCCCCCTAAACAAGCCCCGTGGGGGTCGCGATCTACCGGTTGAGAACCACTGGTCTACTGGGTATGTTCGTGTTATCAATACTGGATGCGGTCGAAAAACTCACCCTCATATTGCTACTATCGCCACTAAACGGACTCCTGGAATCCGGACAACGTCCCTGATGGTCATGCACCATGATCTTCTTGTATATCCGGTCCTGGACTAGAGAATCCATGATGGTCCCGTCTACTTGGCCGAAGAACAGGCCTGTTTGGCTGGCTTCCTCCGAGAGGATGATGAAGCCATTGTCGTCGAGGATATAGCAGTCCAGCTCGTCTCCTGCACATGTCTTTGTGCAGACACTACCCGCGGTGCACTGGAAGACAATAGTTTGGGTTTCAAGTATTGGTTAGATTATGGGCATTTGGCGGATTCAGCACCTTTTATTCTGACTAATCTGCCCTGTCGCTTGTACTAGGGAAAAACTTGTGATATCTACATAAAGAATGAGCAAAAGTAGCAGCTTACTGATATGACTGATAGCCAGTTCTTCTAGAACTATTGATACGAAAAGAAGATGGTACAGCGCTAAAATATGCATGTTAAATTTACCGTAGAAGTAATGTTCAAGAAATGCCTCGTGAGAGAGTCGAGTTGAAAGTGCAGCCCGACGACAGCCGCCGGAGCCCTGTGGCCTCGCGACTCCACGAAGACCGCGTGCGTGGCCAGCACCAGCGGCGTGCGGCCGCCCAGCTCTTCGCCCTCCGAGCCGTCCCGGAAGGGAACGGAGAACACAAAGCTCTCAGGCTCGATGTTGTGGTGCTCCACGGCGCGACGGTACCACTCGGAGTCGAACGCTCGGGAGTATTTCTCGCTGAAGTGCCTGTAATGGGAATTGTCTGTTTTTAAGAGCGCGTATATTGTTGTCTAGAGTGAAACAAATTTGGAATTGGCCTGGGCGAAGAACAATAAGCCTTCAACGCTGGTGCACTATGTCTGCTGACATGGAAGCAAATTACTAAAATAACTGGTACACCACTCACCCACTACAAGAAGGGATCAATTTAATAATCATCCATATATACAATCGCTTCATATGTTACTTCGATAACCTACTCCTTGATGACTTTGTAGAAAATTATATTTTTTGGGTCTTAGATCTTCTAGAGACATCTAATCCTAGATCTACTTCATCAAGTGTTCAGGAGGCGGTAGCAAGTAAGCAATACTCACGGCTCAGCAGAGTCGGAGGCCCTCGTTGTATTCTGCTCGGTCCACTTGAGTAGGCCACTGCGGGTCGCAACGAACGACTGCTGCACCACAAACTTGCTGAATCTGCCCTTCCTGTGACAATCGAAGGGGGTTAGAAAGGAAAGGAGGTGATGATAGATGACGCGAAGGTTTTTTTATGGACTACTAGGAATCTGGAAGGCAGTCGAAGGTCTTTTTCTTTAGTATTGTTTGATTTAATGCAAATTTACTTAATAGTGGTTTCATAGGTAAGTATGTCCATGACTTTGTTACAATATCTCAAATGGAAACCTAATTAAATAGTATTTAATCGTACATAAAAAAGTCTAACCTAACCTAACCAATTAATAACTTATAACAAAAATAATAACAAAAATTAACAAAAACAGCTGTAAAAAATAAATTTGATGGTAAATTTTATCATATTTGAAGTGGGTTAATTATTAAATTTATTGAAATGTGAAATTGATAATAATTTTTGTTGACAAGTTTTACGATTTGTTCACTTCAAAATTATAAAAACATTTAAACAAATCTTTGGTATAAGTTGTAAATCATCCTTGAGCAGCTAAAAGAAAATGATTGTTAGCGAGACACACGTTACCTTTATCCGGGATAGCTTTTAATTAAATGGATATAGATTGGAAAAATACCCCTAATCTTTATAAAAAATTTAGTACATAAAACATCATCAATGTGATCTCCAATCTCTCTCCATTTAAATAGGAAGGTGAAGAGTCCCTTTACTCTGTTGGTATCTAGAGGCAGAGGTAGCTAAATCTAAAGTTGTAATAACATATTGTCTTCGGAAGTTCAGGTAAACATTAAACAAACAACAAACTATCTAATGCCACTGCGGCTAGCGTAAGAAAACAGGAGCCACCTCAATTCAATATTTTATGCAGAGGTTGTTTTTACTTAATAGGCACAGTTCCGTAAATAATGGGCGTATAGACATGTTCTCTGAAACTACTGCCCTAAAGCCAATTACAATAAGTTTATTTTCTGCAGCGGGTCTAAAATTTTGATTACTACTCCTAAATATCATCTCTACATCTAGCATCATACAAAGAGCTATTCTTTCCACGTACATCTTCTATTATATTTATTTTTCCGGCGTTTTAGGCTGTAATTTATGAACATTTTATCTACAGTAGCCATAACGAAGATTCCTGTTACGTTACCTTTGGAGTAGTGCCATTAATGTCGCTATCGGGCTATTATTGTGACAAACACAAATTCAAATTAGTCATCAACGTAAAAGTGCACTTTATAAATATAAATAAAACTTTTCACGGTCATGCAAAAAGTGTTCATTTGTACATTTATTAAATTTCTTTTATTTTTAAGTGCAATGAGCATGCATGCTGTATAAGGAAGTGCTACTTACTGTGAGTGATGGTTAGAATGTCCAGTGTGAGCGTCCAATTCTTTGATTACCATGGCATCGCGTACTAAGGATTGAACTAAAGTTTTGTCACCTGAAAATAAAATGAAATATTAATCTTGACTTGTTTTCAACAACAAACCCCATAAGAGTACAGTAAGATAAATCGCCTTGGTAGAACTTAAACATCCTCGCGACTCCTCCTATCTCTACGATTACATCTCTTGTTATGATAGATATGATCCCAACATAACCCCCTGAGTTACTGGCCCGCCCGTCTCCCTTCCTTTTCTATGCGAAACAAGGAGAAGCAGACTGACACATAGCTCTCTCCCTACTGTTGACAGATGTCAAATGGGACTTCTAAGTTGGCTTCACTTTAGGTATCAGTTTATCAATCCTATGCAGGTTTTTGTGAGATCATTACTTCGGTTGTACCTGGATTATACAAATGGCTATTTAAATACCTACTCATTATACGTCGCTAGTTCATCGCTGACTTATACGGACCGCTTAAGAGGACCCATAACCCATATTTGAAACAACATTATTTAGCTGCGCTGGAGTGGTGTCGTTTAAGTCAGCTACGACTTTTAAGCACTGACAAATCAAAATTGAAGGACACTCAGTGCTGTCAGTGTCTTTCGCTTGAGAAAATGACAGCGCCGGTATAACATAAGCGGCACTTACAGCAGTCGGCCATATAACTTACAGAAATAAGAATCCCGGTCCTGTTTCTTATGCGCGTTGTGCAGCGTCAGTGCCCTCGGTCGGAGCGACATCCACTTCCAGCCGGGCCGGCCAGCGCGGGACAGGAAGTGCAGCATCTGCTCCTCGGGGGAGTTGAACGATTGATCTGAGGTGGACGCGTACTCGCAGTACACCCTGGATATAGAGTTGAAATGATATATCACTACGAATCGATTACTAGACACTAACTATTATTGTAACATTTAATTATACTTTCTTTTATTATCTACAAATGTACAGATATGTATGAACAAAATAAAGAAATTAATTTAAATAAAAAATCTGGGCCAGATCACTGCCGTGCAGGGTGCCGAGAAGGCTGGCGGGCGTTGCGTCGCTGTATGGCGAGACTCAGCCGTTGCCCAAGGAAGGCTCCATGCCCTCTGGTACTTACTTCAATACTCTTGGTTAGAAATCAATGATTTTATTCTTCACATGTTCGTTCCTACGAAACGCTGAAACACCTCTTTCTTCTACTAAGATATTGTACCCTTTCATCTTCAATTTTTATTGTTTCTAAGGCGCTGTCAAGCATGCCTTTGTAAGAAAAACGGCACAGTACGGACATAGCTGTAGGAGAGGCGTTCCAGCGTTAAGTTAGAAAGAATAACTAACGAACGATCTTTGTGATTTCAGACCTAAGTATATAATCTTATATGATCTTAGTAAATAAAACTAGGTAAATCCATTCGTTGTGATGCTGTGATAGATGTATCAATCGAGGAAATATTGCGGAAGAAAGTTCAAATAAGGTGAGAACTTACCAGTCGGGGTGAATTTTCCAGTTATCGCCTTTAAAGAATTCAGTAACTGAAACATATTGCAAATTATGTTATATTGCTAAAGCTTTTTTTTACAACGGAATGAGAGATACCCTCATTAGAGAATATCAGTTCTATAAAAATCTCATTAAAAATATGAGCGTTTTTTTTGCTCATTATTAATGTGATCATCAAAGAAAAGGACATCATGATCCTCTTAAAACATAAACATTTATATACAGGCACATACATTGCTTCACACTAGGTTACCCTGTGTCGTGGGAAGCAGAAACAGCGACATCACACTCATATAAACATTCGGGACCTGGGGTTTTTAATTTTTTTGTATGTAACTTGCAATGTATGTTGTATGTATGTATGTTGTATGTACGGGTCAAAGTTGACCCTTTTCCCGATTTCCGATTGAGCTGAAATTTTGCCTGCATATGTAAATCCGATGACAATTCAATATTTTGATAACATGGGGCTGATCTGATGATGAAGCCGGAAGGTGGCTATGGGAACTCTATAATAAAACGACGTAATCCTATCGGGTTTGGGCACGTTTGACGTCTTGACATGTCCTTTGGTCCTATATACGAGGGTGGTCCCAGAAGTAAGCGGCCTAACAAAGATAACCCAAAATAATTCGAAAAAAACTTATTTATTTCCCAATTTCTCCTTTTAACGCAATACACTTTTTCCAGCGATGTTCGATAGCTTCGATACCCTGTTTATAGTGGTATGTGTCAAGCTCCTCAAAATAGCCATCAACTGCAGACTCTACCTCTTCATTATTAGCTAATCTAATTTTTCAAGTTTGGTAACAGAAAATAATCCGAGCGAGCTAGATCTGGCGAATAAGGTGCGTGGGGAAGCAATTTAAACTTCAACTCATTAATTTTTACCATTGCATTAGTGGACTTGTGAACCGGTGCATTGTTCTGATGAAATAACACTTTCTATTTCGCTAAATGCGGCTGTTGTTTCTTAATTTCTTCACTCATACGCTGAAATCGTTTTACGTAGTACTCGCCGTTGAGGGTTTCGCCTTTTTGAAGAAAATCAATAATAATTATCCCATGCGCATCCCAAAATACTAACGCCATGACCTTGCCAGTAGATGACACTGACTTCGCCTTCTTTGGAGCCGGTTCTCCCTTTTCAGTCCATTGTTTCGGCTGTTCTTTCATCTCAGGGGTGAAGTGGTAGAAACATGTTTCATCCATCGTGATGAATCGTCGTTAAAAGTCGGCTTTATTGCGTTGAAATTTCTCCAAACACTGCATCGAAACTTCCTCACGTTGCTGCTTTTCCACCCATCTTGCGCACAGCCTTTTCATGACTAAGTTTTCAGTCCCTACAATGTCTGCTATCTCGCGCACTTTTAGTGTACGGTCTTCCCAGTCTTTGTACTTTTTTTCACTATTTCTGGTGTAGACACTTCATTTGGTCAACCGCTGCGATGTTCGTCTTAGCAGCTCGTTCGACCTCTTTTGAACTCAGCGACCCAATATTTTATTGCTGTGAATGAAGGAGCAGACTCTCCCAGAGTAGAATCCAGATCAACTTTAATATGGGTTGTACTTAAACCTTTTAAATGAAATTATCAATGACCAATTTTGTACATGTTTGCGTCACTCAGATCAATCTCGATGAATGGGTTATGAAACAAAACAAAAGAACGTAGATCCTTCTTTTTTTAAATTTACGCGACAAAAGATCCAAACTTTCGAATAAAAAAAACAGCCAGTATTGCTATCTATATGTCTTATTACTTTTGGGACCGCCTACGTAATATTTTTATGATCTGGTGATGGAGCCGGAAGGTGGCCATGGGAAATCTGTAACAAAACGACGCAACCCTAACAAGTTCGGGTGCATTTGATTCGTCTTGACATGTCCTTTGGCAATATACTATATTTTCATGACATGGAGCTCCATGTTATGAAAATCATCTGATCTGATGAAGGAGCCAGAAGGTGGGCATGGGAACTTTGAAACAAAGCGACGCAACCCTACTGAGTTTGAGCTCATTTGATTCGTCTTGACAAGTAGGTACTCTGGTCCTAGTTTTTTTTAAGTGACGTCTTCAGAGTTTCCCTAATCTTCTAAATTATACTTGCGACATCTGACCTCTATCTTTTTATCTATCCAGCATCGAGCACGCTCCTATTGCCATTTTTTAAGGTCCTTCGATAACCTATATAACGTATTTTTTTTCAAAATTTTATATCACTAGATTCAGAGATTTGTTGTTATATAGGGAGAGACGCATTTTTTAAGCGTTTCAGAAGTGATCAGTGATCCTAAACGCGCTTTAAGGGTTAAATTATTCCAATTTAATTTACGGAACCCTGAAAATTGCTGTCAGATCATCGTACTGCTTAAGAAATACAATACACTCACCATTTATAGTACTATGCTTGACCTCCTGCTCCGATTGAAGTTCATACATGCCGTATCCGTCCGGTAGTACAACTGCCAACGAATAAGGCGTACCCTCTACAGGCGCGTAGAAGTACCGCTGTCGCCTAGTGGCGACTCGCCTCATATTGTCGTATTGTACTTTCACTCCTATCTCGGTTTCACCTTCGCGTTGCTCGATCATGTCGTGTCGGAGCTAAAAGGAAGGGCATGGGTACTTTAGTATGTTGGAAAATTGCTCATTTACTTCTACATTGTGTAACCGCTCGGATGTTGAATCTAAAAAATAAAGATTAATTGGTTCTGGACTCTATTACTAAGCCGAGCTGAAAATACACGGCGTAGATCTCAGTTCCGACAGACCAAAGGTTAAGATTATACAAATTGTTTTGTGTTGACGAAAATATTTGCCGTGACTATCTCTTTCTGACTTCAATTCATCGTTTCAATTTGTATATCAACATCATCAATGACGACCGGTTTAGCCTAGCGGGTAGTGACACTACTACCTACGAATCTGACGGTCCTGGGCTCGAATCCCGGTGAAGGCAAATATTTGTGTGATGAGCATCATATTTGTTTCTTAGTCTTGGATGTTTTCTATGTATTTTACATAAGTATTTATTTCCAACAAATATATCATCGTCTAGTACCCAGGGGCCTAGTTCGTTATATTCACTCACTGCTGGGTTTTCCCCTTTCTTTCCCACCAGAATTATAATCATGGTCGCTTAAAATATTACTTCTATATAGTATCATACAGAGCACAGAAGGAATAGCACTTACATCGAGTAGCAGGGAGGTGAGATTGACCCTCGAGTTTTCATCAGCGTCCACCAGCAGTTCCACATCGGTGAGGTCCACGCTCGAGTACAGTGGACGCAGCGTCTCTGTGTACTGAACATCATTTTTATAAATTTATCTAAGATCTGCACAAGTATCATAAACCTTCTGGTGGTAAAACCAAGTGTATCAAATTCTCACTTCCAAATGTCAGGCAAGTTGAGACCAGTTTAGTGTTAGACAACAGCACGTTAGAATTAGTAAATGATACGAAGTTTCTTGGAATAACCATTGATAGCAAATTCCAGTGGGGACCCCACATAGATAAATTGGCTGGTAAATTAAGTTCTGTGGCTAACGCTGTTAGGAACATCAACAAGCACGGATGTGGCTACATCTAGGCTAGTATATTTTAGTTACTTTCATAGTGTGATGTCCTATGGTATCTTGTTGTGGGGGAAAGCGGATATTCAAACTATTTTTATTTTACAGAAAAGATCTATTCCAGCAATTTATAATTTAAAACGAACAGACTCCTTAAGAGAGCTTTTTAAAGAAATTGACATACTAACAGTAGCTAGTCAATTTATTTTCGAAAATATAATGTATGTACGCAAGAACCTTACAACATTTTCCAAACTTAGCGATAGCTGTAATGTTAACCTAAGAAATAATCACAGACTATGTGCGCCCCGATTTAGACTCGCGAAGGTTAGCAATTCTTTCAAGGGTCAGTGCATTCTCTACTACAATAAGATACCTCTGGAGATTTTGAAATTGCCATTTGAGCAATGCGATTTTGTCGAGAAAGGGATATTACAATGTTCAAGATTCTTAAATGACAGGACTGTATGGGGTTAATCTGGCTCATCACAGACCTTGCTGTTAATAATTTTGTAATTATTTATTCCTGCTTATTAATCATAACAATTATTTTTTTCATATTTGTATTAGTTAAGCACAGTGAGCACAACCTATTTTAAAAGAGATCTAAAAATCAATCTGTGGGAGTTTCTACGCCCTTCTTCTCCCACAGTGGTCCAATGTAGAGAAGTGGCAAAAAATTACGTTTGCTAAGTATATATATATTATAGTAATAAAGTACTTTGACTTTGACTTTGACTATGACTTCTTTACTGCGTCCAAAAACAGCATGTTACGACCAGCATAATGATATAATACTTGGTAAAAACTATTTCTTATCTGAATATTGATTCTGATAAGAAATAGTTTTGTATCAATATTTCGACATATTAAGACATTAAAATTTCGAATGCCGACGCCCGCCTGCGTGCCACCCCTAGTTTGTCTGTGAAGTTGGTACTAGTGAACAAGCTAAACAAGTGCAGAGCAAAGATCAATGCCACAATGCCGATTGAACATGCGGTTCCTGAACACATCAAAGAGAGCTTATGATATGTGTGTAGATAAACTAGTGTATGTACATACATAATAAGGCATTACAACTCTCGAGTGATATTATTATTTAACTCGCCTTCGGCTCGTTTCACAAGTCCACTCTCGAGTTTTAATGCATTATGTATCAGTCACATAAACTACTATACCTATAATATTTCGTAATGGGGTGAATAACTGACATAATACTGCCTATAAGTACACTATACATAATATAGAAGGTATTTTATGTACAATATTGTACTGTTTGTGTTGTGACTGTTAATTTACTCATCTTATATGAATCACAGAGTTAAGATTTAGTACTAAATTCTCGTGAAAAATAAATTATACCTTAATTACCGAATTTAATCGAATTAAATAAAAATATAAGCAACTCCTTGTTACTTACTTCCTCGTTAGTGTGCTGAAATAAAATGAGAAGAAGTTTGTTACGTGTTCTGTACATTTTTAAAAATTTCAGAGGCTAAGTATCTTATTTTAATATCAAATGTGCCCACTGGCCATTATGGCAACATATTTACATTACATGTTAAAACATTGGGGACACAACCATATTGAATAATAGAAGAATAATGTATATGTTAAGATTGATGAACATTATTAATAATTCTCGATTATTATTAATAATTACTGCACGATTTGATCAATGGATTTATACCACACAATATTATAACATTTCATATTATGCAATCCAACAGTGAGCCCTCCCGCCATCCCCGTCCGCTTCTATTGCTCGAAAAAGACGCAAACCGAACGATTTTTTGCAAATTAATTATATTTATAAGGTGAAATAATCAGTTCAAGTGAATAATTAATCACTTTCATTATAAATCTTGAAAATGATTAATACTAACCGATAATTATTAATAATTTTCAATTTATCACATTTCTCGTAACATATAAGTACTTACCAATGGTCTCAGGTCAGGATGATACAACACATGCCCGTTGTTATCCACCATGAACGAGTAACCGTTCACACCAAGCTGCAAAAGATATTTAATTTTATACATAAAAATCTATAAAATTATGCTAAACATCATCTGTTAAATAGGCATTCGAATCAAGTTTACCTTGTATGGTGGCACGAGCTTCTTTAGCTGATCGACGGGGACATCGGTCCCGACTACGCCCAACAGATTTGCTTCCCTTTGCTGAAATAAAACACACATTCAATGCTGTTTTACTAGAACGAGTACAATGAAGGTGATTATTTCAGACTTCGTATTGGCCGCATAGGATGCGTTATTAGGTTTGAAAAAGGAATAGAAAAGAAAACTGATTAGTAAGCCCCGAAGACCAAGTGAGGGGTGAAATGATATAAGTTTGAAGCGTCTGTCAGGGTGTCGGTGTCTGTGTGTCTGTCCGTAGCACCTTAACAGTCAAACGGGTAGAAGAATTTCAATGCGGTTTCCTGTAGTCCGTGGTTAGACTTCATTGCGGTAAGTTCATTTGGTTAAAATCGGTTCAGTAGTTCGAAAGTTACCAGCTTAAAATATAATAGCGGTCAAAGATATCGACGGATTTTAATGTGGTTTTTTGTAGGTGGTAGTAGATTTCACTGCGATGGTTCTTAAGTATGTTTTATTAAATTCGGTTCAGTAATTCTAAAGTTATCGTTATATAATATTACCGTATGGTTCCTCCTGTCGAATATTGGGACTGCCACGGATGTCATTAGCTGACCCATTCCGTCGTCGGCGAGACTGCTACTCTGTAAATACAATAGTTTAGCACATTTTGATCGATGGAATAAACCTTATGACACAGATTTCGGCTGAACCCAATTTTCATTTTTTGAAATTTCGTAAAAGTGAAAGTGTTCCGTGGTCTAATGGGTTTCACGCTTGCTTCTCGCACAGGACATGCAAGTTCGATTCCTGACCATGTACCAATGAGATAATTAATTTATCTTAAGTACATTATACGGTCGTTCTAACGGTGATGGAAAACATCGTGAGGAAACCTTAATTACTCTATAGCAGCGGCGATGGGCTAGTCAACTGGGTCAAAGTGGGCACAATTGTGCCCTTGCCACCCAGTAAGGGAAAACGCTTACTGGGTGGCAAGGGCACAATTACGCTATGTTTGACAGTTTTCCTTCACATGAATGGTCAGTTTGACACAAAATGCGATTCACCTGTATCATATCAGCATAATCTGATGGGTATACTCACTCGTCCACCGACATATGAAGGGCTCCAATGTACAGGGTGTACGGTCTGGTACATAACTAGTGGTCTAGCCAGCACTTCCACCAGGTGCAGTACCTTGGACCGAATCTCAGAGTGCTCGTTTATTGACACGTGGAATCCTGTGGGAAAGAATTGAAACATTAGACTACCTATCCTGTCTATGTATACTATAATATAATTTCTTGTAGCATTCAGGATACTCAGTGTTGTACTATGTACATCAGTAAAAAAACGAGATATACTTATATATGCGTGCTCAACTAACTCAACATAAGTGGTTGGTTTCTACCCTTATTAGTATATGCACTAATAAGGTCAGAAACCAACAACTTATGTACCCTGCGTCGTGGGAACCAGAAACAGCGATGGCGACACAAACTTTATTTGTTATTGTTTTTCAATACTTCGTCCGTGGTTCAAACACTGAACCTTGGTCTTGTCAAAGGCAGAATTTTGAGCCCTCTGCCCTAAAACTTAAGCTTACCTTTGTTAGTACACGCCATATCCTTCAAGCTATGCCCGGCCGCCGCATCGCCGCCCACTCTGTACGTGAAGATGCGCACGGGCATATGGGGCCAGTTCCACGTGCGGAACACCCCCTTCACCCCGCCAGCACCACCGCCGGCGCCTATCACTGCGATGGCCTGGTTGCACTGGCAGCCTTGGCCGGTGCGGTTGTACTGAAGGGTTTACAAATAAGGGAATAAGGGAAGGCAAAAATTGCCCGGCTTCATAAAGGACACCATGACTCCTTATGGCGAGGGCGATAAAAAGTTATGCCGATTCGGGGGAATAGTAGAGTTATAGCGTGCTCTACCACCTATTCTTAGAACATATACCACTCTTATACTCTTGCCTTAGCGCCTGTTGTTTGTTGGGCATCTCTTGTACAACATCGTACCCATTTTCGTTATCGTTCGTTGGACTGGACATAAGGCCGCTCCCAAATCATGCTATTTATTCCGGTCCACTAGCTGCTTCCTAAACACCAATATGGTCTGACTATCTAGCTGGCGGTATACCCTGTGTTCTTTGTCCATTTCTTGGCAGTGGCCATGACTATAGTGGTAGTGACCACCACTACCTACTTCATCATCATCATCATCGACAGCTTGTTTCCGCCCTCTGCTGGGCATATGCCTCCTTATTATTGTGTCCAGGTTCAGGTTTATGATCATCATTGTTAATCCCATGATTATAATTATTAAATGTATTCTGATAAAACATACTCTATGCAGTATCTCGAAGGCAGTAGTGAGTGCGCCAGTTAGGTTGGCGGCGCCGCCCGTAGCTTCAGCGTTCCAGGTGGCGGACTTCAGCTCACGAAGCGTATCTGGGAGGGCCTGACGGCAATAGAGGAACTCACTGTTTATATCTTTGTGCATTACTTGAGCACATCCATACGCCCCAAAGTGAATCAGAGATTGGCAAGTTCTAAGGTAATAATATGTACATAATGTATATGTCGAAACCATATCGTATAATGCCATGTCATGAAATGGCCAACCATGTTTGAATTAGAAATTTCATTCTTTTAGGAATCTTTTAGGGAAAAACACTGCTTAGCTTAGGTTAGCTTAGCTAGGTAGCTTAGGTGAACACTAACGGGGCGAGCGCAGCGAAGGCCCCGAATAGTCTTCTTGTTTGTTTGACATGTATATCACAAAAAACATTAGGTACTGAATAAAAATGGTTTAAAAAAACATTTCATGAAATTCAACCCTTTCTGACCGTTTCATGAAATGGTCGGCCAGATCATGAAAAGGTTGGCCTTTACATGAAATGATCAATTCTTTCATATGGCTACGTGCTAGGTGAAGATTTTTACTAGATAAACTGAGATTTACATGGGTAATTCGATGAGTAAATAATCAAGACTTCAATTTACGACTCACGAGAGTGTTATATGCAGTATATAAGTAGAAAAGGTCGTACTCGAACTCGATACTGGTAGTTGACTTACGTCATGATATAACCAAAGCAAACATTACAGCCTGATGCACTAACTGCGTCAAACTAAAACCGCCGTGGTGGTACGAAGCGGTACAATCCAGCTGGGTAGAATAGAGCTATCGAATTACAACTGCTATGCCTTCCTAGTTAGGTATAACCGTTGCACTTGATTGGCAGTAATTAACTAGACACACATACGTAGGAACCATACAAGTAGGTATGACACGTAGTGTGTTTTGTAAATTACATATAACTTAAGTTTAACATTCAATATAAGTATTTGGGATAAAATATATTTTTTTAGATGTAACTTTTTACTCAATTTATTAAACAGTTAACCGTACGCCTCTATAGAAGCAGCTTCTATCGTACACCTTGAAACTGTAACATAAGTAGCCCGAGTACGTTGCACTGCTTCCCAGGCGGTTTGTTTGCTGAAGTAAGGGTACATTGTGAGCGTTCTGCTGCCTGTGCTTCCAACAATTGCATGGAAGTTAAGTGGCCTTGAAACTGGCATGGAGGTCATTGTACCTAGTTTCTGGGGAACATGGTCCGATAGTTGTCGACGTTAAGTTAAACTAAAATAAGCAGCACAGGACACACTTTTTATCACGCTTTTATTAGCTTCACCTGTATGTTTGTTTGTTTGTTTGTATGTAACCGACTCCTTTGGACTCGATTTTGACCCACTTTAAACGGACAGATTCAATTCAAACTTTGTACACTTATCAATAATCAGCGACAATGTAATAATTTCAAAAGTTTATCTCATTATCCTGATTAGGATCGCCAGGATTAATTAATTTCTCACACAACCTCTAACTCTCCGGCTCGCGCACTCGAACTAAAAAATGAAAAATAAATATAGTTTAAAAAAACTAAAAAACACGCTTTTAAAACACTTCGAACTAAAAAGTTAAAAATATTTTTTAATATAACCTTAAAACAATAAAGAATAAAATATAATATTATTATTGTGAAACAAAAAGCGTCGGGCGCTCGATGTATGAAAGATATGGAACAAAGCGCCCGACGCTTTTTGTTCCACAATAATAATAGTATTTTTTAATCATTATTGTTTTAAGGTAATATTAAAAATTATCTTTAACTTTTTAGTTAGAAGTGCTTTAAAAGCGTGTTTTTTAGTTTTTTTTAAACTATATTTATTACTTGGAAGTGGCCTCAGCAAGTACTAATGAATGGGTTATCGGGTTAGGTTGTTAATCCAAGGTTTTCATTTTATTTTGTACCGCAGCGCTTCGACGCTTATAGCATATTTTAAAGTCAGCATACTGTCTTTGATGTCTATCAAAGCAACACATTCGTAACGATTGTTAAACATGCCAAATTTAAACACAGAAACGTATCGCACACAGAACTAGATAGAACCTTCTAAGTGTACTGTTATCCCTCTAGAATGGCCAAGAAATCTATTAGCGGCATGTGGCGAATGTAAGTGGATAATCCACTTACATATGTTTGTAGAGTCGTAAACACCAATATGCGACTGTGGCGCTATAAAACCATTCTTACAAGTGGCACTTCGTAGGAGACGTGCCTATTCGCTGATAGACCCAATGTAAGCTCCTAGCTTTCTATTATTTTCGAGTTGGATAGATATTTACTCTTTTACTTTATAACAAATTCTTTATCTAAAAGTTAGGTCAATATATCATGGAGCTGGGAGAAGTAAGCACCTTTTCGTATCTTGTTAAATTTATATTCGTACGTATGTTTCTACTAAATAAGTTAAGTTTCCTATCTTTCGTTCGCTATCGCTGCTTATGCTACGTCAGAGTTAGCTGTGTTATCCGAAAATGTATTTAATGGGAGAGCAGCACATCTACAATAACTGGTATACTTCATTAACTGAAAAATTCGGATTACAGATATTTATGGATGATTATGGGCCTCTTTATTTTACAGGCTGGAAATATGACGTTTCACAGCAATACCTTCCCTAATGTAAAACGATAACTTTCAGTACCTATCTTCCTAAGGCTTTGTAAGGTGTTACCTAAAACTTTTCGCTTTATGGTATGACAAAGTGTCACTCTTTCTTCTAAGTGGTAGAATGGGCGTCACACTTGTGTGAACACATCATAAAGTATTAATGACACAACTGGTAGGTAGACTTCAGCGTTAAGTGCCCCTTCCATGGACAGTATATAATTTATCTACATTTATAAATTAGTCGATATTTCATTGCTTCTGAAATTTTTGTATTGATAAAATGTACAACACGTGTCACGTTTTGATCGGTACTTAGCAGATTGATTTTAGTCGTTTTATTAATAATCTGATGAAACACGTTAGATATATTTGTTAATGTTAACATGGGGCAATGTCACCATCTTTCTTTGGGGGGTCGATGCTATTGCTGATACGATCAGTGTCAGATGCGGCCCAGATTTAATAGTGGGTAACATTAGGTACGCTTTTTCTGAATCCATTAAGGTGCGTCTACTTCGACAAAGACGATCGACTGATCCCTATCAGCTAATGCTGGTGGCAGCACGCGAACCCAGCATTTGCATCAGCACGTAAATAACTCGACTAATTTACAAGTTTTAGAGTTATCGGATTGCGGTATTTGTAGGCCTGGTATGAAAAGGCTTTATTACTTGCGTACAGATTAGTAGATAAAAGTTATGAATATTAATGAATTTTGAATGGTTTCTTTCGGTTGGAAGGTTTTTTTGTGATTTACAATGACTTGGGACGAATTAACTCGAAATGTTTCTCCGCATATGATATGATATGATCTCCGCAGGAGAAACCTGAAGTCATTTTTTTAAAATATCAATACCTTTTTTTACATTTACACAAAGAAACCAACGAAACCTGAGTACATCCTGGGAAAGAAGCCTCTTAGACACCCCACCGACAGCATTTATCAGGACTGGAAGGTGCTGTCGGTAAGGCAACTCTATTTACTTAGGATAACTCTGGTGCAGCATAAGATTGCTATTAACTCTGACTCATACTATACACTTGTGAATAGACGAGTCACACTCAGTCAGCCCACACCTATAGTTCACACTGCCTTCTCTTCTGTATCCACATCAAAGTTTGCAAACACATAGACATAAGATCTGCTACAACGCGGGACGCTAAACCGCAATCCAAAAGTGGCTTACTGTGTTAAATTATGACGAAAGTGAAAATTTTCTAAATTTAATTGGATGACATTCACTGAGAAAAGTGGGTGTGCTGTGCTATATTTATTTATTTATTCACAGTATATATATCATTTATTTTTATTTTTATTATTCTGTATATCGCCCTGATATTTCTATTTCAATTATTTATATAAAATACATAACTATCTAAATCTAATTGCTTATCTGAACATGATAAGGAATCATGTTTATGATAATTAACAATACTGTCAATCAACAAACCGGGACCCACGATACAGGTTAGACCTAGTGTGGAACGCAGTAGTAATTTTTTAATTTAACTACGTGTTTCATAATAATCATTTTTATTTTTATTATTATTTATTAACTGGAATATAGTCGTTCGTGAAGAGCTCCGCAGCTTACATGCAGGTTCGAGTCTCAGTATCTACTGATCAAGTACCAATGAGATACGTAATTTATCTTAAGTAGATTATATCGAAGTTGTAACGGTGATGGAAAACATAGTGAGGAAACTAATTATCTAAAGAGACGCAACATTTTATGTTCTTTAATTATTCAACAAGTAACATTTCGTTAGGATTCTCAGTAAAGAACCAAAAAAAGTCCCAACATTTCGAGGGTCTGTAGCTACCAAAAGTTGTCCTGAGATATCTCGTGCTACCATCTTTTATATTTATTTAGTTGCATCCATATCTACAAGATAACAAAGAAAACTATTGCACCACCTTTTGTAACAAAGAATTACTCTACCGACTGTGGTATTTGGCATATCGTAGTTTAAAAGATTCGATATACAACAAAAAAAAACTCACCTGAGCAAGCACCTTCGTATAGCAGGAATGTATCTCCGACACCGTTTCACTATACCGGTACACATTGACGAAGTCATTCGGGCCCAGCGTGTCCAGCAACCCTGACACTGTAGCCTTCGCCAGCCTCCAGTACGAGGAGCTCAGGTCATCGGAGTCATCGAGGAGGATGACCAGGTCCTTCGGCGAGGTGGCGGCTTCCACGAACCAGTTGGAAGATCGGAAGTCGTAGAAATCGCGTGCGTGATGCGAGTAACCATCTTCCGGTGGCCAGGACATCGCTGGCGAGAGAGGGTATTTGGTAAGAAATGTAGAACAAGAGTAATTCGTAGTTTGCTCAGATAAACTTGCTTGCTGAGATAAGCTCGCTTCTATACTCACGGCTGTGAACCCATCGAGGGCAGCCAGAATTGTAATCTCATATAAGACTCATGGTCAATATAATGTGCTAGTTCAGTTATAAAAATTAAGATAAGTGGATATGAACATCTGCGTTGTTGAGAGATCAGGTTCGTTGTCTAAGCTACACACATAGCGCCTGACTACGTTCCTGAGGTGCCCATGTGAAGCGGTGCGGGAGGGATGACATAAGGTGGACGCACTTAAAACAAGACCAGACTGTTAACCAATGCTGCGCACGCATTCGGGTCTTCGGGTGAATGGTGTTGACAGGTGTGCGCGGTTCTATACCACTTCATAAAAAGTATAAAAATGCAATAACTACTATAGTCTACGGGCCCTGGTGTAATGCTCTGCCGACCCCGCACCCAAGTCTGGCGCCATACAGATGTTGCTTCATTACCTCTGGGACTTACTCAGTGATGTGCTATGCCCGGAAAAGGCAATTAGTTGAACTCAGTTACCTGGATACCGCCTCATGAACCCAGAAGAGGAGGCGAAGTATTGCCACGAGAGCGTCGGGTCGATCTCGTAGTTGTTTACGAACAGCGGGTCCAGGTGCTCCGACCACGCGATCTGGTTCATCACCTCGCCGTCTGGAACATCGGTACAATTCCCGAAATTAGAAACCAAAGTTTATTGCGGATTATAATTTAACATTACCGTTGTGAATGGTCTAGTGTTGGATATGTATAATCATAAACATTTACACACACATTACTTCTACATACATACATTGCATCTAGCCCCACACTAGGATACCCTGTGTCGTGGGAACCAGAAACAGCGACGTCACACTGTAAACATACAAGACCTGGGGATTATTTTTTTCTTCTTCCCCAGCCGGGGATCGAACCCGGGACCTCTCGCTTAGTGGGCAGAGGCACAACCGTAGCGCAACAGAGGTCGTCACAGATATACAGGGTGATTTCGGGTTCGTGGAGCAAAAACATAACATTCAACTAGTAAGTTGTAAGGAAAGTATTCCTCAAAGAATCACAATAGGGAGAGGAAAGGAATAAAATTATTATTGACTTTTTTTTTTTAAATTATGGTAACCTAGGCCGTTCTAGGCGCGGAATTGACATGCAATACGTCGATATCCTCCGGGAGCTGTACAGGTCGGCGAAAATGCATGTGCGCACCATAGGAACACTGATTCTATGTCTATTGACCGGGGCGATCGATAAGGGGATACTCTCTCACCCAAACAATTCACCAACGTTCTTGAGGATATTATGAAGACGTTGGATTGGAGGGAGAGTCAATATAAACGGCATGTCGTATCTCAGATTCGCGGATGACCTCATACTCGTCGCCAAACGCATCTCCTCAGACCACCAACATATGCTCTCCGAACTTCTTGAAGCTTCCTTGAAAGTTGGTGTCAGGATAAACATGTCCAATGTTTTAATGTACCAACCATAATTTTTGGCAATGACACCGTACAGGTGGTCCGCGATTATGTCTATCTTGCACATTGTTTATCCTTCGACCGGGGTGCCCAGATGAAGGAGATCGACAGACGCATCGGAGGGTGGTTTGCTTTCGGGAAACTGGACGGAGTCTTTAAGTTCAAACTAGTAATACTACTACACTACTTCAGGCAACTATACAGTTGCCTGAAGAGCAAGGTGTATTACCAATATATCTTGCCTGTCGTCAACTATGAAGCGGAAACATGGGAAGCTCTCTATGCTAATTATGCACAAAATTAAGGTGGCCCAAGGAGCAATGGAGCTTTTAATGTTAGGTATCACTCCAGTTGACCACGTGACAAACGACGAAATTCAACGGAAGATCAGGGTTGAAGATGTACATAGAAAAGCGGATGACTGGACTGAAGTGGAGATGGACGGGCAGAAGGCACTTGGCTAGAAGGGATGAAGGACGGTAGACCAAAACAGTCACATAGTGGTGGCCAAGGGGAACAACAAGGGCAGAAAAACTGCGCGATGGTCCAACGATTCATCAAGTCCAGAGGATCTCAATGGATACAGCTGGCACAGGACCGTATGGGTTGGGGCTATAGAGAAGAGGCTTATACTCAGCAGTGGGTTGATGTGGGATTGTGGGCTGAGTATGGTACTATTATAGTATTTGTGGTAAGATGAACATTTGCAGACTACTGCGTGTTTGTTTTCATGAAATATTTGGCTAGTCTATTAGAACACGCAATGCTCGAGTTTGCTTACATGCCACTTAGTTTCCAGAATGTATTTCCCAACATTTCCTGCCAAGGTGTATTTAACTAGTTATTTTCAAAGAGATTGTACATTGAACAGTGCCATTTCCTTAAGTTAAAATTTTGTTTTTTCAAAATAAATGAATAAATACTAGTGACTAAATAAAACATTTACAGGTAACATTGCAATCATTTACTGAGTCAGAAAAACATGGTTGGGATCACGAACTCGAAATCATTCTGTATAGATGGCGCTGATAACGAATAGACAAGGTGGGAGCAATCTGGTTTGATTATGAATGAATTCTGTTATTATTGTAAGTATTATTCCAATGTTTGGGCACGTATCCTTTCTGTCGTAATGAACTTTAATATCAAGTAAGTAAAAGCTCTAAATTGAGTTGACATCAAACATGGCAAAGCAGCTTAATAACTAAAACGTTCCAATGATAAGGGAACTGCTAATCGATGTGTCTACTATAGCTAAACCAAAACGTTGAATAGGGGCGAGCCCAACGCGAAGTAAATCGAGCGATTTAGCGAATAGCATCATTAAAAACTTGATTGGCGATCGTGGTTCATTAGGCCACCGTGATTGATTATGGTGTATTTACACGGGTGACCATAGGCGCACGATTATCGCCGCACGGCGAAAATCAACCGTTTAATGACCATTCGCCTAGGCTACAGGTGACTAAAGTTGCTTATCCCAAAGTAGACTAGCATCCGACTTTTGGCTGCACGTCGACCGGCCGCATGCGGCTGGTGACTAAGATTGATCTTGAAAATGGTCAATGCTATGAGTACGCGCTGTGCTAACTCGCTCTGTCCCGCGCTTGTGAGAACGAAAGTTGATACAATGAATTAAAACCAATATGATTCACGTAATTCGTTAGCAGTGGCTCGTCGAAGAATTTCAACACCAGTACGCAGTGCGACTGTTCTTGTCGACCTTTTTAATGAAAATTACAGAGTCACTTGCAATTTTTATCGACCCGTGACTGGCGACTTGCCGCACGGCGAAAATCGAGCAGTGTAAATACCCCATTACCGCTTGTCAGGTCGGTCGGGCGGAAAAATTAATAGTGGTTGGTGATTCCCCTCCCGGGGATTTGTTCGTGAATTACTACTCGTATTAGGGAGGTCGTTGGGGAGGTCACTAGGTTGGATGAGGTTGAGTTCTGCCGTCGCGGCTGCTGTTGCCGGTTATATCTTGAATAATTGATACAAACTTTTACGACCCCATTGTTAAAGGAGCTTCGCTTCGCTCACCCCTTTTGCCCTTCACCTAAGCTACCGTAGTGTTTTGCCCTGACATTAGCTGTGCAAATCAGTATTAATCCTATTCACCACGGACGTGTGGTGATTAGATATACTTTATTGCACATAAACATGATCGGACAACTACAAACACAGTTGATGATCAAAGGCGTGCTTATCTCTATATAGAGATTTATTCCAGCAAACCCTGGCTGACAGGAAAGGATAGTTTCATTATAAGGGATAGACCTATTAGTTATATACTAACCGGTTAGTATGATAAATCTTGCTGTATTAATTGCTTTAACCATCGCTATGGGTATGTATGAATAAAAGTCGGTAAGTATGCATAATAACCGAATCATTATCTTGACCGTAGCATATATAGCATCACGCCTTTTGCCATAAGGGGTGGCAGAGGGAAAATTGTGCCCACTTTTAGCCATTTAGTCAATGTTCCATTTTTCGTGACAGGGGGCTAGCCCATCACCGCAGCTATGGAGATTAAAGGTTTCCTCACGATGTATGCCATCACCGTCAGAATGTCTGTATAATGTACTTTGGTTAAATTACTATCTCATTGGTAATTGGGCAGCACCGGATTCGAACACGCATCTCCTGAGTGAGAAGCGAGCATGAAACCACTAGACCACGGAGCTCAACTGGTATAAACCGATTTATGAGGGTTTACACTATTATAATTTATACACCACTGTACACGTATGTATGTATGGGATATTAAACATGGTAATTTTAATGCACTTCTTCAAAGTATACCAGGTCGAAATTATTACTGTTTCGGTGGACTATTTCTGGACTATTTTTGACACAAATTTCAAACTGAAATATCTGGAGATATTTAATGATATCAAATATTCAAGCTGTAATCCTCATTAAGATTTCTTAATAACTCTTGAATCGTTGAAGGACTTTTTCTGAAATTTGATATTGCATGTGGAATATTTCTGGACATTTAAAAAAAACCTAAACCAAGTTAATAGGCGTTTCCCTTTGCTTGCAGTGATATTGCAGATGATCAGCTTGAAGTCAAGCTGTAATCCTCACCAATCTATAGCTATAACTACGAAACTTTCTTGGGGTGTGCTTCGGAATATTTCAGGACTATTTTTAGCATTTTCATGGAAGTTTCAATAGTGAGGATTACAGCTTGAGAGTCGTAAACTTTATACCATTGACCAATAAAATAGACCTGTCAAAATTTTCAAAATGAGTCAATTAATTCGATCAACTGTAACTTTACATACCTATGCATTCCATGACATTATACATTTCGCGAAAGACATGCCGTCTAATCGGATCAAGATATGAGTAATATAATTGACGTTTCCCATTATCAGAAAAATACTTCTTTTAATATTAAAGTGTTACATATTTTGAAAGTAATTTTCGTACATAAGTACGAAAATTACTTACATAAGTAAAGAGTTTTATTGCGAACTAGGACTTTCCTGTATCATTAACTCTCCTGTCTTGCCTAGGTTTGCTGGAAGAGATCTCTTTTTAGAGATAAGCCCGCTTTTGCTTATAACATTTATTTTAATTGTCTGTAACTTTATATTATCTGTGATTGTGTGTGATTTAATTTAACAACACAAAATATCAGCCTCGGAACAAACTCCGAGATTCCTAATTATCTAAATCACAGCAATTATTATAAGTAACAGAACTGTAATATCGTTCTTTGATCATCATTAACATCGCATTAACTGGACGTCGTCGGTCGGGAGTCAGGAGGCCACCGTAAATGGGCCTGTCCACTAATAGGCAGAAATACGTCAATCTGTCCATAAATCATTCTCCGCCGCCTGACGCGCGGGGGGAATGCCCTCCTGCCCCCTCCTTGACGCGCGTCAACAATATATTCTGTCAGTGTTTAAGGTTAATGTGTAAGCTCGTCGCGACGCTCGCTACACTAAATTGTCGAATGTGTTGTTCGTTCGGCGATCACGGAACAATTATTGTTTTAGCTATTGGGTTTTAACACGGAATCTATTGTGGTTCTACCTTTAATTGCATGATGCATTAACTACTATCGTGCAAGCGGTCCTTTCCTATTTCTGTCCGACTGTCCGTTACTAATTTCAGGTAAAAACATTTTTTAAATCAGCCCCTTTACCATATACTAACCCTTATATGAGTCTCATAGGTTTTGAACTTTATTACCAAGCAATAAGGTTAAAAATCGCGATCCGTTTCGGGTAAATACATTAACAGTGCAGTGTAGGTGGCACGTGACTGTTTTTTTTTGTCGTCTTGATCTGGGTATTTATTGCAAGCGACTGAAATGCTGTACTAGCTAATGGATAAGATTGATATCAAACTTTATAATATTTTTTACAACACCTGGATACTTTATTCCATTCAATATTTTAGTATGAAACTCATTATTTTAGTAGTATTCGACATATATAAACTTTTTTTAAAAAGCCTATATGTATTTATGAATAACAGATTTTTACAATTAATATAACATTTACATATGTCTACAACTTAACCTAGCTAAATATATAAAATACACATATTAAACTAAATAAAAAATGTCCTTCAGGTCGCCGCCGCCGAGTGGCGGGGTGCCCAACATGCTGGCACCATTACCTCGCTGTAAGACTAATCCTCTGGGCGAGGTAGGTGCCAGCTCTTGGATTCCCCGAAGATTCAACTAGTCTTTTGGGAATCTCCCTAAAGAGTCATAAACCCCTTTCTCATCGAACCTATATGTGTGGGGTGTTTATAGATAGGTTTTTAAAAATGACGTCGAGGTTCCTGAAGCCATTTTTCCTCAAAGTAAATCGTTAAAGAGACCGACGCTTCCAAAGTGGAAAAAATTGTGTCCTCTAACTTTTAAAATGAGAAAGTGAAAAATCTAAAAAATATATATGTTGTGTATCTCAATTAACACTTTCAACGAAAATTGGTTTGAACAAAATAAAATATGCAGTTTTAAGATATAACATTTATTAAAAACCGCAAATATAACTTTGTCATTGATACAAACACTATGAAAAAACAAAGTAGTAATTTGCTGGTGAAGAATGATAGTGATATCTTGGCTAGGTATCAGGTGTATGTGAAGTGTGTACCTGCCTGTTTCATTTTTTTGGCCTATATTCTAAATTTATTGCGGAAACCTAAATGTGCGAAGTCCGACGCGCACTTGGCCGGTTTTTCTCATAATTTTAATACTTAAATTTTCTTCTTTTAGAGATCCTTAAATTTATAAATTAACTTTTCCCCGTTATCAGTAAATTAGAAAAAAACAACAACAAAAAAACGATCAAGTGCGAGTCGAACTCGCGCACGAAGGGTTCCGTACCACCGTACAATGGTACGGATGGTGTAGAGTGAATATTTTGGATTTTACAAAGCAAAATGTTGTTTACAAAGTTATTGGTGCGGCTACTTTCACACAGGTGCATTCATAAAGTTTGTATGTGGTATTGAAAGAATTGTTGTATGGGAGCCCCCTTAAATATGTATTTTATTCTGTTTAGTATTTGTGATTCTAAATCCCACCCCCCGTTTTTTTTTATACACCACTCGAGGGTCTACATTAACAGCGTAAAAAAACCGCCATTTTATTATTATTATTTTATACACCCAGTCACACTCACGCCATCAAGGCGAGTCTTATGGCGTAACTACTCATTGGCTCTACTGATTTTGATAATTGATAAATTATAAAAATCCGTCGAGCCATTGCAATGAGGGAACACAGGAACAGACGTATGTGTTCAAAAGTGCCAATTTGTATATGGAAAACAAAATTTTGATTCTATATACATACATAACCTCCCCTTTTCCCCTCTTCGCTGCAGTCAGATGAAAAGAACAGTTGGAAAATTTGAGAAAGACGCCAATTTAATCCTTTCTGAAATTGTGAAGATTTTAGGTTTTCCGCAGTACTTAATTAAAACTTACTCACACACGAAGGGATCGGAAATGATGCTCTGTGTCAGCGTTTCAGATCTTGTCCAAAAATCAAAACACAAAAAGAGTTAATGTATTTTTTTAAATAAAATATTTACTATTTATTTTAATGCAAATACATATTGTAAAATTGTTGTTATCGTATAAGGTACCAAATCTTATGTATTTCATAATTTATCTTTTCATCTGTCTAGTAGCCCACTTATTTGTCCCCCTCAGTCCCCTTATCCTCATACACTTTTAGATTTTCAGATCACGGCTAAAGAAGTTATTCACTTCATAAAGTTGGTCTTCGTCGATATTTATTCTTATTTTATTACTCATTGCAGTTTTCTGTTGAGTTCGCTGTCGCTACAAAATAGAACCTACGGCTACGTCTCGTTTTCGTTCTCGTGCACAACAAATTAGGAGTTGTTTATTAGGGTTCCGTACCCAAAGGGTGCCAAACGGGACCCTATTACTAAGCTTCTGCTGTCGGTCCGTCCGTCTGTCACCAGGCTGTATCTCATGAACCGTGACAGTTAGACGGATGAAATTTTCACAGTTGATGTATTTCTGTTGCCGCTATAACAACAAATACTAAACAGAATAAAATACATATTTATGGGGGCTCCCATACAACAATTCTTTCAATACCACATACAAACTTTATGAATGCACCTGTGTGAATGTAGCCGCACCAATAACTTTGTAAACAACATTTTGCTATGTAAAATCCAAACTATTCACTCCACACCATCCGTACCATTGTACGGTGGTACGGTACCCTTCGTGCGCGAGTTCGACTCGCACTTGATCGTTTTTTTGTTGTTATTTTTTTTCAAATTTACTGATGATGGGGAAAAGTTAATTTATAAATTTAAGGATCTCTAAAAGAAGAAAATTTAAGTATTCAAATTATGAGAAAAACCGGCCAAGTGCGAGTCAGAACAGTAAAGATGATGGAACTGTTCTCGTATTTCATTAACTACTCGGGCTAGCTAAGTTGGCACCTGGCTCGAGTGACGCTTGTGCAAAGTACAGTTCGTTAGTACAGTATTACATATTACTAAATGGAAATTCGATGTACATAATCGATATCAAGCAAGCAAAAGAAAGAACCAATATATATCATCAGTTTACCTAAGTACAAATCTATGTTCGCTCGTAGACAATACAGATTCCAGTCAGTCAGATATATAGATATATAACCAATTGAACACAAGACTTGAATTATATTGTAAAAGTAAACCGGAATGTAAAAAACTGATAACTAAAACTTTACTAGCAAAATCGTACGAAGGAACCGAAAATCTTATAATTCAAATATGTACCTGCATATTTGAATTATAAGATTTTCGGTATTTCGTACATAATTCCGGACAACATTTATTAGTAGTTCCGTACTGTTATGGATAAAACTGGTAGTTACCGTACAAATACTCTCTCTCTCTCACACACACACACGCATACACACACACCAACACACACACACACACATACATACACAAACACCACAAACACGTATTATAATGAAACAACAAATTGACATCCACGTCTACAACTTACTTATAAAAATAAAATTAACACATAATGCAATTATGAAGAATTGGAGTTATAAACAATTTTATAACTATAACCAACACTGATTTGTAATTTGTTTATTCTAAATTATTAGTTAGACTTGAACCAGAGAGCGAAGTCGTCTGGAACAGGTATGCGTATACTTAAAAAACGGCTTCTGCATATATTTTGTAACAATAATCATAGCAACAATAATTGTTTTTGTATTTGTATTTGATATAGGTTTTGGTTGTGCGTTATTTTGTACGTTGATTTACTTACGTTACGGTGATTTGAATATATTTGGCGGCGCGCCTTTGAATCGGATTCACGTTTTGATTTAATTTCAAGTCAGCCCATCACTAAAATGCGCTCGTGACGTAAGTAGGTAGTAAAAAAAAAACACACGTTTGGTTCTCATACATTTATCCGTGCTTGCGTTGTCTACTCTATATATGTATATGTGAGTAAACCTTATTCCTTTGCTTAATCGAATACAATAAATAAAATCGTTCTGTATTCACTTTACTTTGCACAAACGTCACTCAAGCAAGGTGCCAACTTAGCTCGCCCGAGTAGTATGTATATACTTACCCTACAGCGTCACCAGAGGCAAGAGAAAGTAGTTAGACTAAGGAGTAAGGACTCTGTTCAGACGATATGAAATAGCAAATTGATAGTGATGAATTTACCTTTTCACATCTTTTGAAGCTATAGGATCTTTATAAGCTCCTGGCTCTTCTTTTTGGTAACACAGTTGTAGAAAAATGTTTGTATATCTCGAAGGTACGAATTTTGAATGTTGGTATATCTATGGTCCAACTAACCTTCAACACTGATATATGGCGGCATAAGCACAGCACTATAGCTGGCGTTCACCGCAATATGGTCGAAGTGTCTGCTCGGTGCTAGCAGCAGTCTTCTAGCCTTAGCTGATAGGGTTCCGTCGTCAGAGTGGACGTTCAACCACCGGGAGTCATAGTAGGAGCCCGGAGTTCCGTCGCTGCCGCTCGAAGATAGAGCTGCTGCTTCTGCCGAGTCCATGATGCGCTGCAACAAGGAAATCAAATTAGCAACTGCTTACGTAGATGCGTCACGAATACTTTTCTCTTACGTGGTGGCAGTTCTTGCACCAACTTTAGCCAGTAATTGAACCTCAATTGGAAACTGTTCGTGAAAATCGTTTCTAAGCAGATAAAAAGATAATGGATAGGAGACCTGAATTTAGTTGGCTATGACGGACGGACATGACTAAAAAAACAGTAATAACCACATTGATTGAATTTGCGTCCGTGAAATACCAAATTCACAACCGGTGCAGTTCAGATCTGATGAGTTCTATCGGAAATGGAAATATCAAACTAGATAGCAACGGTCGGCTGAAAGTTCGCTGGCTTTAAAATGATTATTTTACACCATAGACTATCGATTGAAATATGACTCAAAATCCTGTGACTCATGGCATGAACAGTCAAGCAGAATTTCCGCAATCGCTGCCGTCTCTGCAACAACGTTGCAATTGAAACCCAACGTTGGCGGCTCCGCTCCGGCAGGAAATTTAAATTCCGAAAATAAGGGTGATCACAAATTCAACAATGCGCGCAAATGGAGGCGCGGACAATTGGCGGCAATTAGCAAACTGATCGATAGCAAGCCTTTGTCCCAAGGCATTAGTGGCTGATGAAAAATGACAAATAATCAGCTCTCCACGCAGTCTTAATGGGCAGAGCCTTGGCGACGCTGGTTCCTCGTTTGGGGGCGGAAAGGTTGAAAGAGTCAACACTGATTCCTTTCTCTTTGATAGCTAGTATAGCCAAAAGGCTTGCTTAAGTTTCAATCGTTGTGTTGATTAACTTGGAAATAAAACATAATCAAACATTTACATACAGGCACAAACATTGCTTCTGGCCCCACACTAGGATACCCTGTGTCGTGGGAACCAGAAACAGCGATGTCACACACAAATAAACATCCAAGATCTGTTTTTTTTTCACCCCCAGCCGGGGATCGAAACCGGGACCTCTCGCACGGTAGGTAAAGCCACAACCGCTGCACCACAGAGATCGTCATAAAATGAATCGAAAAATCGACCGTGAGTAACTTGTATTTTCGTTTTCCCGTGACTAATAGTGTAGCGCGAGCTTTATCCTAACTAGTCATCGATATTGAGCTTGTTCCTAATTCACATTACATCACAAGGTATCAACCTTTAATTCACGGATTAATTATATGATTCTCCATAATCGTCAAAAACTCGATCTTACATTCTTTTTCTCCGTCACAGGCTAGAAATCTATTAGATCAATCTCAGAACCAAACATCATAATAACATAACCGCGAGTAGACTCGGTAACATCCCACTTTGATCTTCAGCATTGAGTCAGAAAGTAGTTTATTTCCTGTTTGAATAATGAATTTGTGAAATCCTCGAGTGTAGGTAGATAAGGCGAGGTCTGACCCAGTTGCCGAAGTAAGGTTTCAGCTTCCGCGAGAGCCTTTGATCTGAGAGTGGCACTGAACTAGGGTAAGCGTGACGACGAAGCTACTATCATACTAAGTATTGTAAAGTTATTTGGTAACGTAACTTACAGAAAACTTCTAACATCTTAAAAACCTAGTTAACCCAAAAGACTAAACGAAAAAAAATACTGCAAAATGAATTTGAGGCGAAAACACCGCGAAACTAGTGTATTGCTCAACCCAAGCCGACAAGCGAAAAACACGACCTGAAATTACAAAGTAACCACACATGGTGACTTGCTAAAAAGATGCAAGTTTAAAACCTGAGTCGAAATGGCCTCATCGCTGTTCGCGCGGGGGTGAGCAGTGCGGGGCGGGGGAGGAGGGGGGGGGGGAAGTAATTAAAAGTTATGCTTTGCCTAGGAGACCGTGAGAACTTGTCCCGCCATGGTTTAGGTCGTTGACTAAATCCGGACAGAATCTAGCTGTAGAGCGATGTCGGATGTGCGGATATGGATTTGAGGTTGTTTTAATTTCAGGCGGGTTTCCGATATAGTCCGATTGGTAGTTTTGGTACCTTAGCTTAGATTTACGACCAAATAAAACATAAGTTTCCGGTTATTTTTTATGAACACAACAGTTTCACCTTATTCCCCATAAAACCCAAGAAATGGATACCAAAAATGCAAACCAGCTTGTCTGTAATAATTCTCCTAATTTAACCATTTAACCTTCTGTAAGTTAGGCGCCGCGACGGTTACTCCCGCGGACTAGGCGCCCAGGGCGGCGTAGGGCGGGCGCCGGTGGCGGCTGCGGCAGCGCGGTCCCGGCACAATCCCTCAATTTTTCAACTATATTGTAGAGCTAAGTTCAGGGCTTCAGACCAGTTTGTTCTCAAGTTCGCAACCACTCCACAATGACCGTTGAAATTGGGAAAATGGTGCGTCCAACACTTACATGGTAGAGGGTTGACGTTGATTAAAAGTGTAGATTAATTACGATTAAGAGTTGACCTAGAAATGGGTCTTTTGCATATTACACGAGAAAAGCTTCGGGCTTTGCTGCATACAGATGAGTTTTGAAAATGTAGTCAGTGAAAAAATAATTTACTGAGCATAATAGTAGTTTATGTGACTGCTACATAATGGAGAGCATTAATACTCGAGAGTGGGTTTATGAATCGAGCCAAAGGCGAGTTTCATAATAATATCACTCAAGAGTTTTAATGCCTAATTATGTACAGTTACATACCCTAGTTTATCTACACACATATCATAAGGTCTCTTTGATGGGTTCAGGAACCGCATGTTTGACCGGCATTGTGGCTCTGCAGTTGTTTAGCTTGTTCTGTAGTACCAACTTCACAGACAAACTAGGGGCGCTTTTACCAAATAGTTTCACATTATGCTGACCAGCTTGCTTGCGTGCGGTTTTTAGACGCAGTAAAGAGGGTTTATGTTAAGTGTGTAGATAAAAATAATAATACACCTCTTACTCATTTAGTATTCGGTCCCCGAGTTTACTTAGTTCAGACAGAATCAGGTCGAGGAAGATAAGATCATAAACAGAGTTCGATGAAGCGACTTTATGTATGATTGATGGTTAAAATTCGACAGTCGTACATTAGCCTAGTTTGGTATATCTTATCTATAATCTGGATAATATTGTACCTGGGACGTAAGGGAGCGGCGAATGAAAATTGTTAGCAATACAGGGTTAAATTATACGAAAGCTAACATGTTTTTTTTTATTATTGTTTAACATTGAATATATTATCTTTTTCATCGACACCACATATTCCGTTTGATTTTCTACTACGGTAAAGGGGGGCTAATTGGACTAATAGAAAATGCAGCCAAATTTCTGCATTTTGTTTTAGTTCCAATTAGCCGCTCGATTCCAATTAGCCCTCTTTTACAGGTATAGAAATATGGATGATATACAATTCTGAAATATTTTATACATTCACATTACACTACTGAAATTTCATATTATGTCCCTTATTTCAGTCTGCCTTTTGTCATAAGGCCTTCTCCAGTGACTTTCAGTGTTGTTCTATTCTCGAGTTTGGCGCCACAGTCATCAACAAATCACTTTTCCATCCCATGATCGGTAATGCCCGATATTTCTTCTCTTCTCTAGGGTACCATTCAGTTTTGGGTTCGACCATTTCTCTTTGGTCTCTCGAATCACGTGGCTAGTCCATCTCCAATTTTTCTGGATACGACAGCCACCATTAAATAATACATACATTATCCTCACTTCTTATTTTTTCCCAGATGAAGGGTTGGGTTGACTGAGGACGACGCTTGATATGCATCTGCCGTAATTTTCTCGCTTTCTCAAAGTTTGATAGGTGTTCTACAAGCCCGTCTTCAACTTCTTTTTTGTGACATTGTTAACTATTTCCTTAACCCTGTACACGGCCCCCGACGAGGCGAGGGTGCGACCAAATAAACGAGATAAACGACCGAGATAAACACAAAGAACTGCGACACACGTATTCACATTATACCGGCTCACGGCGATCACCGCACTTTGCCTGTGCCCCGGCTATGTCAGCTTCGTATTAAATAAATAAATATTGGAGGACAGTACACAACTCGAACTAGGCCCTCTACGACATTCGCATCCCCACCGGGGAAGAAGAAATAGCTTGAACTTGAAGTCGGTTTTTAGGGTTCCGTACCCGAAGGGTTCCAAACGGGACCCTATTACTAAGACTCCGCTGTCCGTCCGTCCGTTCGTCCGTCTGTCACCAGGCTGTATCTCAAGAACCTTAACAACAAATACAAAAAAACAGGATAAAAGAAATATTTAAGGGGGCTCCCATACAACAATTCTTTCAATACCACATACAAACTTATGGATGCACCTGGTTACGTACATGGAGTGTGAAAGTAACCGCACCAATAACTTTGTAAACAATATTTTGCTTTGTAAAATCCAAACTATTCACTCCACACCATCGCTTCCATTGAACGGTGGTACGGAACCCTTCGTGCGAGATTTAGACTCGCACTTGACCGTTTTTTTTTTAGTTTTTAACTTGGTCAATTATTTTACCTGACAAAATTCTCTGTTGAGCGTCAAACTGAAATACTGATTTGGAAAGTGAATTGAAAAACGGTAACTTGAAAACTTTCATTCTCCCATGCTAAGCTCTACAAGGCTTGTGTTACGGGTACTAGACGATGATGTATTTAAAAGAGATGAATACTGATGTAAATACATAGAAAACATCATTGTCTGTACTGAGAGTAGTACTGTATGTTAGGTAGTATTGAATATTGAATAGTGGCTCTATGAGCTCTTTAAATAATATATACAAACTTATGAATGCACCTAGTTATATAAATGGAGTATGAAAGTAGCCGCAAAAATAATTTTGTAAACTACATTTTGCGGTCTTAAACACAATTGTCTTTTCACTAAAATTATATAGCCTGTTACTCTCGCTCTCTACAAATCCAACGACACCTCATTTGCTAAAATCAGTGGAGCTGTTTGGCCTGTAGAGGTATTTTTAAAAATAAAAAATTAATAAAAAATTTAAAACCCCCACATTCCGCCATTTTCAAAAATTTCCAAAAAGTGAATCGCCAAAAAAATATATTTAATATCGAACCTGCTCACGAAAAATCACGAGAATCAGTTGAGAAATACGGTCTTTAGAGGATAACATCCGGACACACATTCGGACTTACAAAAGCATTTTGCCCAATCCTGAAACAGAGACGCTTCGCCGCTCGGTCGACTAGTTGAACGTGGGCACAAATGTGCCTCTGCCACCCCGTATGGGAAAAGGCGTGACGAAATGTTTTTTGTTTGTTTAAGGACAACGAACTGCGACTCACTGTATTCATTTAAGTGGTTCGCGATTACCGCGCTTTGCTTGTCCCGGATATGTCAGCTTTGTATTGTACAAGACGACCCGAGTGGCCGAGTCGGCAGTGACGCTGCCTACGAAACCAAGGGTCCCGGGTTCGAGTCCCGGTGGGGGCAATTGTTTGTTTGATGAGAACGGATGTTTGTACCCTAGTCATGGTTGTTTATCTATCTAAGTATAATATTTATCTATATAAGTATGTGTATCGTTGTCTAGTACCCAAGATACAGGGAATCCTAGTTTGGGGCTAGATCAATGTGTGTAAAAGGTGTCCAAGGAAGGTATTATCATTATCATGAATAGAAGTAATGAATAACTAGGTGAACGTTGGCGCAGCTGTGTCACTGCAGCCCCGTTAGGGAAAATGTGTGTGTTGTTGTGGTTGTCATTATAATTCGACGGTGGAGAGGCTAAGTGACTGAAGCGACACATAGGTCGAAATGGAGTTATGTACATTGTTAGAATCAGTGTCGCAAGACGCGTCGAATGCACCCAATCTCAGCTCGATCGGAGCAAGTTTTTGCCGTATCAGCAAAAAAATAATTGTAGGGCGTTTGGAAAACTTGGGACTGATGTGACATCGAAATCTCGTTTTTTTTTTATTTTGGCTTTTGCAACTTGCTAGAAAACTTAAGTTTTGGATAAAATAGATTTGACAGCCGTCAAGCCATTTAGCCTCACTCCAGTTTGGTGGTCCGATGATAAACCATTTGTTCCTAACTCTAGTTTCCACTAAGCTGCCACATCAGCATTTCGTTCTTGCACAACTTTATTAGTGCAATGTCGGTTAAGCTAAAAGCGTTGAAATATACATTTTGTTTTTGGTAGATAAGTCATATAGCTTGAATCCTTTATCACAGATCAATGGGGTTTCAGCCCAAAACGCCTTATCCCAGATACTATATTTTGTGTCGCTTCAGCAAAAAGTACCGATTATAGTTTCCTACTCGTTTGGATATAAGCCAAAAATATCACCAATAAAATAAGGAGAGACTGGTGCTTAAAACAAAAACAATGAAACTGTTTTTAAAATGTATGGTGTAACAGCCAAAGTCTTTAGCAGATTATCCGCAAAGCTGACATGGCATATAAACAAGAGCCGCTATGTTGTCGTTTCAGTCAAAAAATAACAATAAAATATTCTATGGATCCGAAAGCCATTAGTGAAGATATAGCAGTGATAGGATCAAAATCAAAGCCAGAAAAAAAAATACAAAGCCCGCTTGCCAATCCCCAAAAAAATATGTGATGATTTGATTAGACTATGCAAAGAGAATGTAATACCAAAAAAATACCATCGAGAATACGAAATGCTTACGTATGATGGTGCAAAAAAAGATGTTCTTCTGGATTCGGATATTGAAGACGTAACTGATTGAGCTGTTCTTCAACTTATTATTGTAATTTATTTTTTGATATTTTTTTAATTTTGATTATATTAACTACTATTAAGGTGTTCCTATCATGTTCCAATTACACCTAAATAATGTTGTGCACCTATACAGTAACAGTCCGTCTAAAGAACGCCTTTAAGTTTTAGATCCTAGCTAACGTCTAATTGCAAAATTTTTAATATCAAAAGACTGCATTTACCTAATATTAAGAGTGGTACCAACTACCAAATAATTAATTGCCATTGTGAACTCCAACCTTATTTTAAATGTTATTTAGGTACCTACTTGTGCTGAAGGTCGAAAAAGAAGATTTATTTTGTTAATGAATTTAAAAGTAATTATTATTTAAGTACCTTGTCATACCTTGTGATAACTATGGTCAAAGTTTTGAAAAAATATTTATGTTTGAATGTAGCGTCTTGAAAACTTTCAACACCTAGTGATTGTTCTTACTGGTCCAAGAAAGACTTTTATGGTTTTTTTTGTTTGTTAGCAGAGTTTTTAATTTATGTTTTTGTATGGATAAAGTTGATTTTGATTTCATTTTCTCTTTCATTTAAACCATTTAGCCTTTCACCAATCAGGTACCTTTAGACCATCATGCTTTTTTGCGAGCTTTAAAAAGGAAAACTGCAGCAAATAAGTCATTTAGCTTGATTTTATTTTAAAATGTAAGGATGGATAAGAAATTAGGTCCTTTTTCACTTTTGGCGATTTTTGTCGCATCAGTCATTTATCCTGATTCTGTCTGGAAGTTAAAGTGACTGAAGCGACATCTAATTTAAATTAGTATCCATAACTATATGCCCGAATATGCATAAAAAATATTTGTAGGGCTATCATAGAATACTTCCTCGTGCGGCTTTATGATAAATGGTTACAAAAGTTTTTTCCATAATAAAACTTTAAATGGCTCTCCTGTAAAGTATGGTTTATGTCGCTTCAGTCACTTAGCCTTTCCACCGTCGAATCATGTGTTTGTTGTTCTGCAAGTGATCTGTTCTATTTCACAGTAAACATAAGCCTCCTCAAATTCTGTATCGCATCATATAAGTTTTGATAATACGCGAGAGCTTTAGAGTAGGTTCGAGAAAAGCCAAAATGTGCTTAATTTAGAAATTGTAGTCGTTACGTATGAGCCACGAAACCCTCACTTCAACCAAATCCCAACACGCATTAGTAGCAAAGGGATGCCCCCAGCGAACCTGGTGGCGAACGACCTCATCACCAAACTGAACACACAACACTATTATACGATAGGATATGCCGATGATATAATGATACTAACAAGTGGAATCGTCACAAGTACTGTATGTGATGTTTCCCAAGCAGCACTGCGGATCTGTCAACCCAAAGGAAATGGTAATGTGCACCAACAGGCGCAATCTGGGCAACTATCGCCCACCCAGGTTGTTTGGTACAGAGCTACAATTTGCTGCTGAGGTAAAGTACCTAGGTGTAATACTAGATAGCAAGCTGAATTGGAGCAATCATCTGAATAACCAGATTTATTTTGATATGTTACTCAACGTTGATAGACCAATTAAGCTAGAGAAATTGAGACGATAGCTGAGCTTCCACAAGCTTATGAGTTAGATCAGTAATTGACATTGGACGAGGTTATTGCTGCTATCAAAGAACAATAAAATAGCATGACGGTAGGCATTGATGACATACCAGGAGAGTTGCTAAAATATGGTGGTGACTCGTCGTACAGAGGAATTTCACTGGAGTCATATACTGGAAAATTCTTCACCACTTCGTCTTCTCTACTTAACCGCTTGAAAAGTCTAGCAGAGAATATTTGGCTTCCGCCTGGGAAGAGGTATGTGTGAAGCTATATTCTCAGTTCGACAGCTACAAGAAAAGTCCAGAGAACACGTTCGAAAGCTTTAGAGAAGGCATTTGATAGCGTGACGCGTGAAGCCTTATAGAAGATGCTGGTAAAAATAGGATATACGCAGATGTTTGTCAGGTTGTGGAATGGAATACTGTGTCACAAAAAATGGCGAACAATCGGATTTTTTCCGTGTCAGTAATGGCATACAACAATTTCATTCATTCATAATTCACAGAAATATAAAATATTACATTAGTGGAAAATATATGTACAAAGGTGAGCTTATATCTTAAAGATATTTCTTCCAGCAAATCAAGGCACGATAAGAAAATTTACCATGAAAGGATGGCAGTGCATAATATCTAATATCTAATCTATAATTAAACACATATAAGTAGATTGTTTTGTTTGTTTTAAAAGGTCTTTATTAATCATAAACTTAAAATTATTTAACAACCCAGTGTACATTAATCCTAGGCTAAACAATCATAAAATAACAAAGTTTACAAGGCTGTACAAGCCTATTGAAACATATAACAATGGAATTAAGTTGATAACATAAGCTACGCGGTTAATCTGTGAGACAAGTTATGTTCATCTTAGTAAATGCACATTTTTGATATCTACATATATAATAAAATACTGTAAAATACAAAATAAGAATACCAGCTAGCTTAGGAATACTAGCTCAGACAATCATACTTAATAAGTATATTTGAAAGTTAAACAAAGCATTAACAACAAAATATAAGTAAGCATATTTAACTACTCAGTTAACTTTTATACCAAAAGTGTACGGTAGTTATTAAAAGTGCGGCTGCGAACATAAGCAGTGCGAGCTGCGACCGGCCGGCGGCGATGTGATCACGCGCATGACTCATGTCCCCGCACGGCCGTCGTGGTGCAGCAAGTAGTGATGGGGGAGTTTCGTCACGTATCGATATCGATAGTTTGATTTCATGGGACGAGTTGTACCGATATTTGAAATGAGATCGTTTGGGTGGTCAGGATTAGTAATGGAGTAAAAATTTTTGGTCAGTCTAATTATGAAATCGATTAATCTTGGAAAATTTATTTGTTTGTGTAGATTGATCAGATTGGTACAAAATGGAGTATTAAAAGAATTTTTTAAGGCACGGTTTTGAATTACTTGTAATTTGTTAATATTAGTAATAGTTGTATTACTCCATACGGGACAGGCGTATGTAATGCACGGCCTTATTAAAGTCGAATACATTCTCATTTTGGTGGAACTGCTAAGAGTGGAGCGCCTATTGAGTAGTGGGGATAAAGCTTTAAAAGCATTCATACCCTTTGTTCTCAGGTGAAGGATGTGATCGTTCCAACTCAATTTGCTTTCTAGGATTAATCCTAAATATTTTACGGTCTTATTCCAGGGTATGATGTGATCGTCAATTGATAAATTTCTTGTAGGCATTTGTCTAGCGCGAGTAAATAAGATTGCCTCCGTTTTTGTGCTATTTAACTTCAGCTTCCACGTGGTGAAAAATTTAGATAGGCCTTCGATAGCAAGTTGCAATCTATCTATTACGAGATCAACATCCTTTGATGATGTAAGACATGCTGTATCATCGGCAAAGCACGCCAAACTTGTTCTGGTTTGTTTGGGAATGTCGTTTATGTACAACAAAAACAAGTAGGGACCAATAATAGAGCCTTGTGGTACACCGGCAGGAATAGGGTGAGAAGTAGATGACACATCGCCTATATGTACATAAAAACTACGGAAAGACAGATAAGAATGGATCATTTTAATCAGGTGCATGGGGACTTTGCATAAAACAAGCTTATGAATAAGTCCTTTATGCCACACTGTATCGAATGCCTTTTCTATATCTAACAGGAACATTCCTGTTGAGTGACCTAGATTCATATTGTGAGCAATGGACTCAGACACTCGGGCAAGTTGCTGAACAGTGGAATGGGCATTTCGGAATCCGAACTGTTCATTGATGAGAAGATGTTTGGTATGCATTAGAAGACGTGAATTTATAATTTTCTCGAAAAGCTTTGCAAGGGAAGGAAGTAGGCTTATAGGACGATAACTTATGGGAATGGTCCCGTCTTTGCCAGGCTTTTTTATAGCTATTACCTTTGCCACTTTCCATGCTGATGGAAAGTATGCTAGTGACAGGCATGAATTAAAAATTTTGGTGATTAAGACAACAGCTTTCTGTGGAAGACTTTTCAGTAAGCAGTTCGCAATTTTATCCAATCCTGGAGCTTTGCGCAGTTTGAGTCTGCGAATGAAATTAGCTAATTCCCTAGGAAAGACCGGATTGACTAGTGTGCCTGGTTGAAAGTTGGCAAGAAGTGAAGATGACGCCATGACATCCGCTTCAACCTCGGTGCTTTGCCAGTCGTGTGTTAGGATCAAATTTTTGTGGAAGGCAGATGCTAACTCTTCACATTGTTCAAGAGGAGAAGATGTTTTAGAGCCATCGGTCCTCAAAAGAGGGGGAATTACCGCAAAGGAAGACGCTTTAATATTTTTGGCCAAACGCCATAAATCTGGCCCCGGATTATTAACTTTCTTCAGTTTATCGCTCCAGATTTTGTCATTATGTTGGATAATATGAGAATGGATATGTTTGTTAAGGAAATTAATTTGGGTGCGAAGTTGCTTGCGGGTTTCCGAATTAGTCTCGTGTTGGTCGAGTTTACGTAGGCGGTTTTTGGAGCTAATAAGTCTTCTGATTTTGCGAGGAAGACGTTTAGGTGAAATTGATGCAGAGACTAGAGGTATTGCAGTATCAGCAGCGAGGGTAATGTTGTCAGTTAGATTCGCAATTGCTCCGTCAATTTCTTCAGGGGACTTGAAGACTGCGGAGGAGAGATGTATGTTATTATTCAGAGAAGATCGATAAAGATTCCAGTTTGCTTTAGCAAAGTTGAAACGGGTGGTGGATTTACGCTCAAAAGTTACCATTATCCGAAAAAATACGGGAAGATGATTTGAAGAGAGTGCAGCTATTGTTATAAAACTTGAGTCATCGATGTTGTAAATGTTGTTAGATACTACGAGATCAGGTAAAGATTGAGTGTGGTTAGGACGATAATGAACTAAGGTTGGGCTGGATGGCGCATAGATTGAATAATCGCGATTGAGCATATGATTGAAGAGAATATTACCAAAAGAATTAACTACCCCTGGAAACCAGTGCTTATGTTTGGCGTTAAAATCCCCCATTAAGAGCACCTGATTATCAGACTCTAGAAGTGAATCGATATCACTAGTCAATAATGGAAGATTTGGAGATTGATAAATTGAATAAATTGTGCATTTAAAATTATTAATGTTAAGTTTTATGCCTATTGATTCAGTATATTTAGTTTTTGGAGAACCAACGAGGGAATGATCAACATCTGATTTTACGAGAATCGCTACACCTTGCCCTATGCCGTTTTGGTGTTTGTCGTTGCGGTAGCAGACGTACCCAGGAATGTTGAGTTTGAGGCGATTTGTCAACCTAGTCTCGCAAATAGCAATAATGTCAACTGCCAAACTACTTACAAGGTCTGCAAGCTCGCACTGCTTTTTGTTTACGCCATCAGCGTTCCAGTATAAGAAGCGAAGGTCTTGAGAGTTAAACATAGTGGCCTAGATGAGTCAATATCAAGACTACCTTATCCAGGATTGAATTACACTGCAAAAATTGGCTCTTGATGGTTTGGATCGTTCTTAGAATATCAAGCATCTCCTGTGTTGTTGAGTCCTGTCCCAGGTTATGGGTGGGAAGTAACGGTGGTTGGTCTGCAGGATTTGTTGAACTAGCGATGTCAGCCCACGTTCTATCATTGCGCATAAAGACCGGTTTTATGCCAGGCAGATTAGGAGCAGGACGGTTCGGAATAGCAGGACGGGCATCTGTACGGTTTACTCTCATTCTGTCCAGATATGAAAGTCTCTGCGGACACTTATGATAGTTTGCTGGATGCTCTTCTTTACAGTTGCAACACTGAGCGGGAGTTGAACGATCCGTTTTAGGACATGCTTTGGTTTCGTGTGGTTCAGTGCACTTCACGCACCTCGGTGGAAAATTGCAGTTACGAGCTGCATGCCCGAAATTTTGGCAACGGTAACATTGCGTGCCAGCAGATTTGTTTGCCTTGAATCTCGTAATTTCTACAACGCAGTTTCCAATGTATTTTATCTGGCGAAACTTGACAATGTCTATTCCAGGGGGAAATTGTACCAAGTATGGTGGACACGTAGCACCTGCATTGGATGGCGACACGAGTTTAGTGACGATCGCCCCTTCAAAACCAAGTTCTTTTAGATCCTCAGGTAAGGTGGCTTCAAAATACGCTGGCAGGCCTCTAATGACTACTTTCGTCATTTTTTCATCCTTCCTGGTGAATGTGTGGAACTGGACATTTTCAGCTCGAAGACCGTCGATGATTAGTTTATGGGTCGCAGCGGAGTAGCATTGAACAGCCACTCGATTGTTGCTTCTATATTGAAGGTGAAAGTTTTTATCGATTTTATCAATCATACCTTTGATAGTTCCGTGAGTCCAATTATCTTGGATCTGGATGATGATGGGAGGAACTCGTGTCGGGTTTTTCCTCGCTGTCACTGCGTGTTTTAAAGGTTCAGATAGGCCTTGACTTGGATCCACAGATAGGTTGCTGAAACGGTTTTGAGTGATGAATCTGGGCTTATCAGAAGCTGTTTCGGAACTTGAATGAGTAGCAGTTCGCTTCGGCAGCTGCCAGCCATCTGAAGTTTCTTCATCTCTGGTGCGCTTGTTATTAAGGCTGGAGCTTGAGGAGCTCCTGCTTACGAATTTATCCATGTTGGATTCAACGACGATATCGATACTCCCAACTATCGATACTTTGCCCCATCACTAGTTGTAGTCGAGTGGGAACCGGTAGCTCACTTGCGAGGTAAGAACAGACGTGCGCGCGAAACGAGAACCCAACGAGGAATATAAGTAGATTAAATTTCCATAAAATATGGAAAACAAAATACATATATAATAAACTACCATATATACATAAACCTGCACATAAACCTGTACATATAGTAATAATATACCTATTACAACGACTACTACGGTTGTGGCCCTGACTACCATGCGAGAGGTCCCGGGTTCGATCCCCGGCTGGGGTAGAGAGAAAAAAAAGCCCAGGTCTTGGATGTTTATATGCGTGTCATGACGCTTTTTATATTTATCATGAAAGAGAGAGGAAGTGCTCTTTTACCCGTTTTTGAAAGAGTGGGACGGTCTCTTATGGTAGTGCAAGGAAGTGAGTTCCACAGTCGGACCGCCTGCAACCTGAAGGCCTGCTCATATCCTTGGCATATTGTATTTTGTTTGTTGTGCCTTGGTGTGGCTAAGAGTAAGACCTCGTAAGATCTCCAGTGCCGATCTGCTGACAAGAGATACTCAAAGCGGCCTCGAAGGTACCTGGGGTAGCGCGGAATTTTCAATATCTCAAAAAGATATGAAAGAATATGAGAGCATCGGCGACGACGAATCGGAAGCCACCCAACTCTTTGCGATATTGAGAAACATGGTCGAATTTAGTAGTCGAAGTTAGTGGCCGGAATATAATACCGAATCCCGAGATTCTGAAGTCGTTTAAGTTTGTTCAGTAGATTTTCGTTCTCACTCGCCCATCGCCGTAGTGGATTAGCAGCAGGAGAAAGTGCAAGAGTGATTTTGGTCTGCCGTGGCAGGAAGAACTGCAGTCATTTGAGGGAGTGGAAGGACGCAAGGACCCGTCTGCTGACCTCGCTGACATGTGGAGATCAAGACAGCTGGCTGTCAAAAATAACCCCGAGGTTTTTCGCTTTATCAATAAATTCTATTGTGATGCCATTGTATGATACAGGAACAATAGGTTTTTGTAATAAAGAAAGAGAATGCCTGGTTCCTAAAATCATGGCTTTTGATTTGGTCGGGTTCACCAACAGCCCATATGATGAGGACTAGTCTTTCACATTCTCGAGGTCAGCATTCAGTGTCTCCACACATAAAACTTCATCGCAGGGGGAAAGGTGGCGATACATTTGGAGATCATCGGCGTACACATGATACGAAGATGAGAGGACGTCGGAGATGGAGTTGATAAAGACTAAAAATAGAAGAGGAAAGAGAATACCACCTTGAGGCACTCCTGAGGAAAGATCACATCATTGAGTTTCAGTCTCTTCAGACTTAATTAGTCGCTGAACACTTCTCAGGTATGAGTCCGACCGGTTAGCAGTGTGGAAGGAGAGGAGACATTCAGTGAGCCCAATATAGCGACAAAAATGACAAAATTGACGCAGTTGAAGGCATAGCTGAAGTCAAGCAGGGCTTCTGATCCATGGCTAGCGGTATGTCATCACTGATTTTAAAACTATAGTGGTAGTAATATGCCCGGTCTGAATCCAGATTGGTATAGATTGAGAAGTTTGTGTGATGAAAGGTAGGAAGTTGGGAGTGGACTATGGATTCAAGAGACTTTGGAGATAATGAGTAAGACAGATATGGGCCTATAATCTTTGAAGGAAGAAGAATTGAAATTTCTGGGCTGTGGGATTATGAGTGCTTTATTATACAGACTAGGAAAGGAGCTAACAGATAGAGAGAATTGGCTAATGTGGTTAATTGGAGGAAGCAACTCTTCAAGGACGCTGTGGATCATCTGATGGCTGACGTTGTCGCCACCAGCAGCTTTGGAAGTGATAGCTAGCACTGCCTTTCTAACTGCGCTGATTCCAACGAGCCTGAAATTGAACGGTGTGGTGCAGACTGCAGCCCTCAACCGCAGACGACAAAGGGTTGCCTCCTTAGCGGAATGGTCCATCGCGACGGGGGGAGAACAGAAAAACTGGTTGAGACCGTTGAGATGATTCCTGGGAGTTTCCAATATCAAGGGTTTAAAGGAACTTCCAGTCCTGAGCTGGGGTGTACATCAGGCTCAGGATGTGGGCTTGCGATCACTCTATTCACTTTGTACTTTGCAGTCGTTGTAAGGGATGCTCTAGACTCTAGAGTCCTCTAGAGTCTAGAGGACCTCTAGAGTCTAGAGGACCTCACTGATGGTATTCGAATCCGTTTGCGCACTGATGGAAAGCTTCTCAACATGGCCAGACTCAACGCACGTACCAATGTGCCATACTCTACCATATCAGAAATAATGTACCTATGCCGATGATTTGCGGTTTGTTGCGGAAACACATGAAAGTCTGCAATGACCAACTCGATGAGTCGTGTCGTAATTTTGGTCTGAATATCAATGTAAAAGTGACCGAGATATGCCTACGCCCACAAACGTTATCAGGGAGCTACTGAAAATAGTACTTGGCGAAGACGAACCTAAGCAGGTGGATAAGTTTAAATACCTGTGGAGCAGTATTGCATATAATTGTGACATTGAACCTAAAATGAATGCCAGGATGAGCAGCCTTTGGGAGTCTTCGGGTCAAGGTGCTTCGCTCTATGACATTAGTCTGAGATGTATTCCTCAGAGACATGGTACTTGTACAGCAGACATATTCGCTCATCAGATGAATTTCATCTACGATTCCTACGCTACGCGACATTATAAACATCAAGTGGTCAGATCGTGTGAGAAACACTGACGTTATACGACGAGCAAAGGTCGGTGGAGAGGAGGTCTATCTGATGAGACGACAACTTGTATGTTGCGGATATGTATCAAGAAAATCAGCGCTGCAGCTCTGCTGTAGCATTACATGCTGAGTTGGAGCCATTTCAATAACAAACATCGACATGCGAACATCTTCATCTATTCCACAGATCTATTCTCTTTTATGTCCTATGTGTTTTCTTCTTTATGTCACATTCCTGTCATAGAAACTTTTCCGATGTACTTGTGTGTTTTGTTGTGAATAAACGTATGTATATGTCTATGTTGAAGTAATTTTCTATTCTGAACTACATGAAGGCAAGCGGAAATCAGGCGACCAGTTCCTCAGGTACAAGGATGTGTAGGGGAAAGTCAGGGAGAGAGTCAACCAGAATGGTGACGTTTGGTGCAGGAAAACATATACAGCTTTTAAACCCAACACGAAGCGAGACAACTTGAAGACTAAACTATCGGCAGCCATACGTTACAATTACCAGAATGATGTATTAACTTGCACTCTATTTTATGTACAATTAAGTTATTGTTCATAGATGAATTTCGAAGAGAATTTCGAAGATAATGTATAATAAGAAGGCAATATAACATAGTATCACGCCTTTTCCCATACGAGGTGGCAAAGGCCAATCGTGCTCACGTTAAGCCAATTATGCAATACTCCATTTTTGCGTAACATGGATAAACTAGGTTAGGCTTAGAAGATTCACTACGTGAGCACATTTGAATCCTATTTACCTAGAATATTGGAACTTGACATTATACACCCGTTTATTATAATGGCGAATAAATATAACATCAATCTAAAGCTACAAAATAACAAAAAACTGTCAGCTTCGCGTTACAGATTACCCCCAAACCTACCGATCGATGAGGCGTATTTAGCGTCAGAGCCTCCCTCGCCATCCCGGGGTGCCGAAATAATGTCATACCGTAAAGGTCGTTGCATCAGGTCGTTGACCCTCTCTCAACCCCCGGGCCCCCCTCCCCTCAGCCCCGAGTCTTGAAGCTTCATGGATGAGTAGTTGGATCGTCTTTTATTAATAACAATTGTCTAATGCAATTTAATTCTATGGTTCTAGGGGTAAAATTTGCCAAGATCTATAAGATTATAGAGCTACAGCAACTGCTTGATAAAATTGCAACAAAGTGCATTGACCAGCTAAGAAAAACGTCAAATCGCATACATTTTCTTAGCCGGGTAAATGTTCTTTATTGCACCATATTGCATAATTTGATTTTTGACAACAGTTTCCGAAGGCGTTGGGATGCGTATGGACGTCATTGACAGACGTCATCTAGAGTACTGAAAACTGTATTGTGGGGGAAGAAAACATATTTTTCCTTCATTTTTATGTCAATATTTTTATTTTTCAGTCAGCAGAGTAAAGAAAAGGATTTGGTACGATAAATACATATCATAACAATCTGGCTATACAAGGACGCAAGTTGGCCCAGGTAAGCATGTTCAACATTTGATGTCGCGTTTCATCAAGCGAGCTCTCAATATGAAATTACTGTTCTGGCACCAATGTGGTGCCGCGTGCAATGTAGAAAATCACAAGCAGTAAAAACCGGCGGAAATGACATCGCAAATATTGCCACATGAGAAAATAATGGGGCATAATAAAACGAGCGAATAAAAAACGAATTGAGCAAATGACCATGAACATCGGAATAATCTGAAATGAAAAAATTCTGATTTGCGCGACAAAATTACTGAATGGTTTAGCCAACGCTTATTGGCTAAATAAATACTGTCTCGGCAAAGTGAGGGGTCAGGACAGGTGAAGGATAAAGGGGATGAGAGCAGCGGATCCCCCACCCTTTGTGCCAGGGTGTAAGAACAAAAAATTCAACGCTCGTTTTGTATTAAATCGATGATTTTATGTTACTTTTAATTGCTGTATTTACCCGAATTCAGCGAAGTCAAAAGGAGAGTTATCTGTTTGTCCGGTATGTATGTATGCATGTTCATTTCAACTAGTTAACAGAAATAAAATATAAACTACTTTTCAGAAGTTGACAAATGAGGTATCGTTAGAAGTGTCCTGATCGTGCGATGGTTATAGGCTATGTGACACTTAATTCAATATTTTGCCCTCTATTAAAAAAAAAATTAAACAGGGTGGTGTTAGTTAGGTATCAAATAAAAGGGCTTAATTATAATATATAATTATTTTAAATGTGTTAATTATATTTATTGCTCGGTTCTTTGCTTGCATTTAGTCTAATCGTTAGAAGTGTATTGATCGCCCGGTGGTAATCGGTTTAACATCGCTTCGACAGCGATGTTTTAGCAGTCGGGTTATATTTTTCGAACTTGTTCAGTGTCTTGTTCAGATTTTTAGTCACGCAATTCAGTAAGTTTCTCAGTTGGTCGCGCATTTCCGTTATTTTGTCAGGAAAAATCCGGTTTTTGTCAATCAAAAACTGAATTTACAGTCATACGTTTAAATACTACCCGAAAATAATTACTGCGTGACTGTAGACTATCCATATATTTAATGATTAGTGTTGCAAGCGACTCGTATCTATAAAACGTACACAGAGTTTATAGTTATATTGTGTTGAATGTATTTTGTACAATTGTGTTTCCGTCGAGAATGTTTGACTTTTAGTCTCATTGATGGAACACCAGCACGATTGTATGGGTTCCCCATGTCAACACTGTTCATTAAGAGTGAATAGAAGGAATTTTCTGTAGTCACGGTTACTGTATACATTACGGGCGTTTGGCATACCTTACTTTCCACTTCAACAAAGGGGTTCTCAATTCGTCGAAAACTTTTCTGTTTTTTTTTAGATGTATTGATCGATATGCTATTTATTTATTTTTTGAAGGGGTTTACCTTCTGATTGGTCCCATTGACATCAGGTCAGGATCATCATATCCTGAAATTATTTCCTGGAACTCTTCAAATATAACGACCCGAATGGCCGAGTCGGCAGTGACCCTGCCTACGAAGCCCGGGTTCGAGTCCCGGTGGGGGCAAATATTTGTTTGAAGAGAACGGATGTTGTTGATCTATATAAGATCGTTATAGTACCCAAGATACAGGGAATCCTAGTTTGGGGCTTGATCAATGTGTGTAAATAGTGTCCAAGGTATAATTTATTATTATTATTATTATAGGCAGACTTATAGCGATGTTGGTATTTTAATAGCATGTTGCGCATTTACTCTCGAGAAGCATCATTTTGTAAAGTGGTGATGAAGACCACACCTGGCCACCGGAACTGCTCCATACTAGGTATTTACAAGTTGCGATATGATAACTTTATTTAGGTTTTATTTACTGACCAGTTATATATTGTTGTATATGTTTGATGAGAACGGATGTTCGTACCCTAGTCATGGTTGTTTATCTATCTAAGTATAATATTTATCTATATAAGTATGTGTATCGTTGTCTAGTACCCAAGATACAGGGAATCCTAGTTTGGGGCTAGATCAATGTGTCTAAATAGCGTCCAAGGTATATTATTATATATGCTCGTTATGATGCATAATGGTGAAAAGGAAGTGATGATGACGTAGGCACCAAGAGAGCTTCTCAACAATTTATAAACTTCGGTCATGGGAAAATTAAGGGCACTCTTTAATTAATGCAGACACGTAAGGGTATGTCTCGTAACAAATAGGGTTTAATTGAAGCAGGTTTTTACTAAAGTTTTACTTTATGTTTAAATTCTATAAAACTGGTCTAATTAAATTAAAAATAATGAAACAATAGCCTTACAATATTTTTCTACCATTTCAAGTAAATGAATAATGAATTTCTGAACATCTAGAAATAAGCCACGCCCTCCTCTCCACTCGCTCGGTCGCAGTACGCCGTTGACCTTGGCTTTCTATGTGAAATAAATAACTTAACAAGTTAAATACAAACCAGTTCCCTGTTTTTCATTGAGCTGAAATTATGCATGCGTGTTAATGCTGTTCTGTAGGCCAGTGTAGAATGACTGCAATATTTTTATGAAATGGGGCTAATCTGATGATGGAGCCGGAAGGTGGCCATGGGAACTGTGTAATAAAACGATGCAACCCCATCAAGTTTGGGTTCGTTTGATTCGTCTCGACATGTACTCTGGTCTTAGATGAAATCCAGAGTCTGATGATGGAGCTGGAAGGGGCATGAGAACTCTGTAATGAAATGACGCAGACAAGTACTTTTGGTCGTAGATTCGTTTTTAGGGTTCCCCACCCGAAGGTGCCAAATGAGACCCTATTACTAATCCTCCGCTGTCTGTCTGTAACCGGGCTCTACCGGATCAACCGAAATAGAGAGCTGAAATGTTCACAGAGGGTGTATTTCTATTGCCACTATAACAAAATATAATTAAACTGCTTTTAAAGAATATGACCATTTTCTTAGCCATTTTTAACCGACTTCAAAAAGGAGGTTCTCAATTCGGGAGTTTTTTTTTAAATATTATTACCACCTCAAAACTGGTACTATTTATGAACCGATTTAAAAAAATATAATTTTTTTATTTTTTTTATTTACACAAAATTTTACATGGTTACTCATTATGGGAACACCACTTAAACCACTGGGGTTTGTGTGTGGTGTGATCTACTCATTAATTATCGTATTTAAGTTAGCAATAGCATTATTTTAAATATTCAATTACATCATTAATAAATCAATTACATAATATTCAATGGTATTCATGACATTCAAAAACATAATTTTAAAATTCAATATAATTAGTAGGTACATTTCTCAAGAACTATTCCGTCTTTCTAGTTTTTCTGTAAAGTGTGATTTGAGTTTAGTTTTTATATTAGTTTGACTGATCGAGTCTCTAATGTCGGGAGGTAGGGTGTTTATTAATCGCGTCATCATGTATGAGCTCGTCCGCCGGCCATAGCTATTGTTTGCGCGCTCGGTAACCAGTTTACCTTGCGCCATTCGCCTGGTCACTACAGGATGATTGATTTTTTGACTGTCTTTGTAGTCAAAGAACTGCTCTTTGAGGAGGCAATAGTTGACTTTGTCAGTGACTGGTAGTACTCCGCAGTGCCTAAAAAGTCGGAGATCATCGTCGTCATGGTTGTTTGTGATCTGAGTTGGGGCAATTATTTTAAGTAATCTAGTCTGTAGTTTTGGATTAAGCTAAGGTATGTGCTATAAGTACGTCCGTAGCTGGAGAGGCCGTAAGTTATTACTGAATCTCCTAGGGCATTGTAGAGCATTAGGCGAATTTTATATGGTATTCGATTCCTTATGATCCAAAAAACTGCCAAAAGCGATCTCAGTTTATCACAAACGCGTTCTACGTGTGGACCCCAGTTAAACTTGCTGTCCATCACCAGCCCCAAGTATACGTGTGTGTCGACGTTTTCCACTAGACCGCAGTCGCAGCTTCCAGCGTCGCAACTACTATGCATGCAGGCGAGGGAGTGGGCAACAATGCTAACCTCTGACTTGTCCTTGCAGTAGGGAGACTTTATGTGGAGTAGTTTGGTCTTCTGGGCGTTTAGAACCAGTCCCGCGTCATGGCACCATTTGGACAGGATGTTAAAATCGGCTTGTAGTTTGTTTTTTGCCACAGTTACGTCCTTGTCAGCCACTATGAGACACGTATCGTCAGCAAATTGATAGGTGGTGCTCTGTTCAATTGGGATGCTCATGTCATTAACATATGTTAGAAAATGTAGTGGCCCTAGGACCGATCCTTGGGCTGTACCTTGGCTAGTAATGATGTCTTCGCTCACTACATGATCGATTTTGACATTATATTTACGTGCCTCTAGGTAGTTTGTGCACCAACATAGTACAGGACCTCGAATGCCACAAGCGTCTAGTTTGGCCACTAATTTGGTGTGATCCAGAGTATCAAAAGCACGCGAAAAATCAATAAACAGAGCAAGGACTTGTTTTTTATCATCTAAATGTGCGTTGATGTCGTCCGTAAATTTAGATAAAAGTATAGTCGTACTTTTTTTGGGTTGAAAGCCGAATTGATTGGGATTTAGTATGTCGTTATAATGGAAGAATTTATGTAGTTGTCCACAAACAAATTTTTCACAGATTTTATCTATTGAGGAAAGAAGTGTAATAGGACGGTAGTTGAAATGTCCTATTTTTTGGAAAGTAGAAGTCGGTGCAGTATTTTGGTTTTTAAAGCAAAAATCATCCAGGTAAACGAAATTGCGTATAATTGCTTAACTGTGACTTATCAGTGGTGGTTAAGGTCATTATCGTAAGATTAATTTTGTCTATAAGTACCGTATATTCGTTTATATTGTCGCGTAATACGTGTGGACCTGACTATCAGACAAACAGATTTCGTAGCCTTGTTGTCGTGTATTTTGACGATATTCGAGCTTAATATAAGAGGCAACATACGACGCTCCACATCTCCGTAGCCCTTTGTTGCCTGAAACGTAGTTAGTTGTTGATGGTGGTGGTGTGGGTGTCTTTTAGCCACAAACCAATAGCTTCATCATCATCTTGTACAAAGACGACATTCGCATCCCGGCAGGGGAGGAAGAACAAGTCGGTTTTTTTAAGTTTTTAACTTGGTGATAGTGTTTTATTTGTTTATCGGTGGCGACCTTATCGAAAAAGATCTTTAATTGCAGGTTTTGTGCTTAGTTATAATACGATTAATAATTGCTCAGTCTAATAGTATAATAAATAATATTGAGTTTTTTATTACTGTTGATTTTATTTCTGTAAATAAGTTACTCTTTTGCTATCCACTTGCGGTTTCAATGAGCAAAGAGTTTCGTTAACCTGAGTACTTAGTTCAATACTTACATAGTATGTAACACAAAACACTTTTTCAATGTTTCAATGTACGGCCTTGAATGTAGTCCTACCTAGTATTGTAAATTTATTATTAAAAACCCTTTCACTTCTCTACTGGCCGGAATTGAAAAAATAATGACATAACAATTAGGGCAAATTTTATGTTGTTGCCCCACAATAGAATCTGCAGTACTCTGGTGACTTCTGTCAAAATAGTTCCTTTTCAGGCTCTCTGCGCCTCAGCAGGTTAAAAAGGTACAAAAGACTGTCGTTTTATGTTTTTCCGTGTACAATGGTATTGTCCGGCCACGGCCGTGTCCGAAATCCTACTCGCACTTGACCAGTTTTGTTTGGTCATAGCGTCATGATTATTTTGATAGTAATCAACAAACTTATATTCGGTCGAGATGTGAGGTCCGTTTCGCTCAAAAAAGTGTCCCAAAAGGTACTGAGTATTCGGCTGAGTCTGGGCTCAGCGTCGGAGCCGTAAATTCAGTTGTAGTAGGAACGGCGCTGGCCGTAGAATAATTGTGCTGCCGTCTGCATCTAACTAAGCCTCAAATTCACCTATCACATGTTCAGGAAAATCGCCGGTTATTACCGTTTGTGTATATTTGTTGCCAAGTCGTGAATATCAAGCCCAACATTCCCTGAAACACCACAACTACTGTTTGTTGTTTGCCGAATTTCATGTTTCACGGTTCTGTGATACCATTCTAAAAATTCTTGAAGTTTTTTTTAAAACTAAGAGATTATCAACAAACCTACTCTTCTTAATAAGTTGATAAATACTAAATAAATGTGCCAGTGGCTGACTAGAACCCCAGGCGTTCAAGTATGCCAGGATGCTGTGTGGCCTTAATCTGACCAAACTATAGATTTCCCCAACCAACTATTCCCAACAGTGAATTAGACCCTTAATGCAGCGCTTTACACCCGTGCAGTTTGTCACGACACGGCTCTCCAACACCGAGAACTCTGAGATTTCTCCTCCCGCCATGTCTCTGCTGGTAATATACGAGATAATGCACTTGTATTTCGGGGCCTGGTTTATGTTCTTGGGAGTCTTGTGCAAGAAGTTTGTTGTAAACGGAAATGTTACTTAAGTAAGCAGAACGGTTTGTCGAGTTTGGTGAAAGTAGCGGAAAGATCCTTTTAAATGCAGCGGATTTTCGTAAGAATAATTGTAATCAAACGTTTTATAATAGTGGCAGTTTAGTTAGTTTTAAAAGATCGCAAAGTTTACAATAAACAATTCATATGAGAGGAAATTACCTACAAAGTTCCTCTCGTAGATATTAAAATATATCGTAGCGTATTTCGTAGCACCCGCTACGAAGCCTACAACTGCCTACGCCGTAGCGAGACAGAAAACACTAAGGCCCTTATTTTAATAAACCGCTCTCAACTCTGAGAGCTATCTCACACAGCTTTGAGAGCTATCTCAAGCGCGAGAAAATGACAGATTTGGTTAGGGCGACACCGTCATTGTGATATGTTTATCAATACGGGCCTATGACACGCGGCGCCCACAAAAGCGGGGTCACAAGAAGAAGCCCCGGCTCAGAAACAGTTTTACAAAAAGGACACGCGTAATACTTCCGCTTAGCACCGTGCGTGTTACCTAACCGTCCCCTATTACTGCAGGCGTCCCGGCTGAATACAAAGTGCTCTCCGGGAGTCGCCGTTCTCTCTTGCTTGCACTGGTGGCTGCGGGTGCGAGGAGGACGGGCACAGCGTCTCAAGACTGCGAATCAATAAAGTCCACTCGTATAAGTCGCTCGGTGCAGCCCCTGTATATGGGTCACATTGCACCGAGGGCGCTATTTAATAACCCCTGCGACAGGACATCGCGCGGTCCTTGTGCGATTACTTTTAGATGTTACTCGGGATCAGCAAACTTTTCCTATTGTCTGCCGGGGCGAAGTTATGAACGACCCCGATAAGTTTAAGTGGCTTCTTATGATGATAAGATAGTTACCAGGACACGAAACTATAGAGAAGACGATTTACGAAGCTTTCTTATTTTGATATTAGACGTCTTCGCATTAATTTCACCGCATCGGAAATTCTCTTCAAGTGCTGCATTTAACGTTCATGAAACGTTATCGGTGAGATTGAAAGACCGCAATGAGCCGAGATGGAGAAGTTTACAATTCGATTTCCGTTGAGACCAACGTTGTTGGATTGTTTCAAAGATTCAGCGCCTTCTCTTTCTGAGTCAGCGTCGTGTTTCAAGTTATTACCACACTGTAGCTACATTTAAGAGGATTGTGTTCATGTTGCACATTTAGCTAAAACTTACGTGGTGTTTTGGGTAATTGCATGTGATAAAGCTGTAATTTCGTGGTAAATAGCAACATTTGGAAGTAAGACAGAAAAGTAAGCATATCTGCGCATAATAGGTAGTGTATTTAAAAATATCTAATAGTGGGGTTTATATGTTGATAATGCTGATAATTTGTTTTATTTTAATTGATTTCTTATTTAAAAAATATATTGAAGTGATCAAGTCGATTTCCTCTAATTTCGTGGTATGAGTAACTTTTTCCCTAATTTTGTGAAAGTCTCTACCTAATTTCGTGGGTCGGAAAGTTGAACCCATTGGGTTCCGTAGAAAATTATATTCTTCGTAGGCAACTTAAGGGTTAATGTAGATTATATTATGTCTGGGGTCTGTATTTATAAATATGTAGAGTGGAGGCAGAATACAGCTTGCCCATTGGTTCATTCAAATAAATTTGACGATTGTGTTCTTTTGTCAACCACAGCGCGTCACGGCTGCTTATAACCAATGAGCAAGCCGTAATCTGCCTCCCCATACATTAGACTACATACTTGAAACATAGACTATACAGAGTATAAGAAAAAGGGGTTACAAATTTTACGTCGGCTTTTTTCACGGTCTTGAGAAAAGCAATCGTGTGATAACTTTCATGTTCTTGAATATCCACCTCTTCTACAAATCCTATGTAAAATCTCCATTTCTTGCGAATGTAATATCTGACTAATAGGCTTTTTTACGATAGCCAGAATTGCTGTCATTTTCTTCGTGAGCTTGTCTCTTTTGGTTTTGGATATTTTGTATGGGTGTTTCATTCATGTTAACGTTTTCTTCGTTCGTTCTTTCAGACTTTTCTTTTTTGTTAGTTTTGATTTCGTCCATATCAGGGTTAGTATTTTGCACTTCTTTGCGTTCTTTAGTTATTTTGTTTGTTTTTATGTTACCTTTGATAAACTTAGTTTTCCTCTCTTTCTAACTTTCTTCAGTCTTTTATTTTTGGTTCATTTTTATTTTGTCTATTTCAGGTTTAGCTATCTCGGTGTTGTCACTTTGTTTAGTATTTTCTTCTTGGTTTGTTTTTATTTTGTTAATTTCAGGGTTAGCTATCTCCTTTTTAGCACTTGCTTCAGTCTTTTTGTTTTGTTTCATTTCTTCCACACCAAAGTAAGTGTTTTCCTCTTCTTTGCATTTTTCAGTAGTTTCTATTTGGTTTGTTATTATTTCTTCTTTGTTTTCAGTCTTTTTGTATTGTTTTGTTTCTTGCACACCAAAGTTAATGTTTTCCTCTTGCTTGCATTTTTCAGTAGTTTCTATTTGGTTTGTTATTATTTCTTCTTTGCTTTCAGTCTTTTTGTTTTGTTTTAATTCTTCCACAACAGGGTTACTTTTTTCCTCTCCCTTGCATTTTACATTAGTTTCGAATTGGTTTGACATTCATTGTTCTTTTCTTTCAGTCTTTTTTTTTATTTCTTCCACATCAGGGTTGGTGGTTTCCTCTTCCTTGCATTTTTCAGTTGTTATTCTTTGGTTATGTTTTATTTCTTTATTAAGTTCAGTCATTTCTATTTGGTTTATTATTATTTCTTCCAATATACCAGGATCAGTATTTTTAGTTTTTTCCATTTTTTTAGTTGTTTCCCTTTGTTTTGTTATTATTGTGTGCCCACTCAAACACTCGACTTCTTCCTCATATCCTGCATATGATTGTAGCAGGGAGTTGTTAGGGAAAAGGGTTGTTAGGGACATCATTCTGAACAATTTTCTGGATGAAACCGATTTGATCAGTACAACTAAATTTTTGTCATCTCAGTACATTTTGGGACGAGCGCACAGCTGATTTGTACGGGGGAGTGAAAATAGTGTTGCTCTGAACAAGTCGGTCGAGTCACTGTGTGAATACTGAATACAGACTGGCGCTAATCGAGAGGGTTTTGATGTTGTGTCCCCCCCTTAATTCCTTGACATGGCGCAGCCGGTAGGCTTTGTGAAAGTTGTTTAGAATGATGTCCCTCACAAAAATTCTTCTTTCTTTCACCAATACCGGCTCTCTAGCTATTTGACAATGTGAGCGACACTGACGCGTACTCCAACTAAAATTTATTGACAACCTTAACTCCAATAGCTCTTATTCTATTTAAGAAATCAGTTTTGTAGTAGTTCAGTTCAAACTAAACTCATTCAAGTGACTTTGACCTGAGGAGTGATAAAGGTTGTCAATTAATTAAATTTTGGAAGATGAAAGTGACCAAAGTGCTTGTTTCATAATTAAAACTTTTGAAAAAGTCATAAAACTGCAGATAAATAATGGTTTAATAATTTCAGTTATATCAAATCAAATCAAATATACCCACTAAATACACGAAACACAAAAATGTAACAAAGTAACAACATGTACAAAGGTGACCAATGTAACAAAGTAACAACATGTACAAAGGTGACCGTAGCAACATCTTACCAATTTAAGAAACGCCCAATAAATTACTTCCCTTTGATTTACTTATATTATGTACCACTTGAACATCGATGGAACCCTAAAACATTCCCCTAAGATGATAATATCAATCCAAATTAGGTAATATGAATTTTCTTATTTTGAGGCATACACATGAAGTTAGGGTCTCATAGAACCTAACTTCGAGGGTATCTAAAATTCGTATCCCGAAATTGGGAGATTCGTTAGAGTTCTTTCAACCAAATTTCGCTCCATACAAATTGCATAAACAAATGCAGGTAGTTTAATCGATTAACGATGTTTTTTTTTATAGCATATATAAGATTGAACTAAACAGTAAAACATTAAGTGTGTTTTTTTCTCAATTAAAAAAGACAATCACTTTATAGGCTTTCTAAGAAACGAACACTTTTTATCAAAAGTTTTTGTACTAAAATAAGAGTACTTGTGGATAAAACATACCACGTAATTAGGTTTTCATATTGTTAGACTAAACAGCATTACTATCAAACATAAGATTAAATAAATAAGATATTACTATTTAAGTTATTAGCAAATAAACACGATGCATGAATTCTTTAATGTTGGTGTAACCCGCGAAATTAGGCTCATCCCTTTAGATGAATGCTCTAATTTCGGGGTATTTCGTTTTTCCATTTTGGAAAGGAAAAAGTTATAAATATCATTTTCACTACTTGAAGCGGTAGAAAGACACATTAAACATGGATTGAATTTACACGTGCTATTACCTGACTCACTCTTCGTTTCTATGGGGACGTCCTATCGCGTCGCCCTCGCCGCACTATTTAGTTTCGTTGTGTTGCCCTTGATTGAGAATTCCCAGCACCAATTATGTGGTGGGGTATAATATTTCGCACTAGCATATATTTTGTATGTGCACCTACACCTACCCAATCGCGGATAAAACATGAAAACATAAATACCCCGAAATTAGAGCGTGGTTTTGAATACCCTGAAATGAGAGCAGTTTACCTTAGTTACCCGAGTTGGTGGAATGAATAAGAGACGTGAACAATACATGGAATTCATAGGATATTTGTTAACGTGGACCTAAGATGGTGGAAGTGTTTATTCAGCGGGAGACAATTCTTTTAGTGTTATTATTTCTTAATACTACACACTATAAAATTCCAAGTGCTAGTCAATGAATGCAATTCTAATTAAGCAACCGTCAACTGCAAACGCAGCAATTTGTGTCAGCAATTGCGGTTCGATGGCGGGAATTATGTCAGAGGGGTTTCTTGTCACAAGCAGCTGTGTTGCAATTTGCTGATGGCAGCATTAAGGTCTGGCTAGTGCAGCGCCCATCCTCAGTCACCCCCCGCCCCACCGCTCCGATCCCCGCGCCACATCTCCGGGGCTATGGCTTTAAAATGAGCGATTATTACTGTTTGAAGCAATGTTTGAATGGCTGAAGAACACCATTATTGCTACATTTATGTGTCACCAGAGTATTGGTCTCGTAGATTGTATTGTATATGTTGCAGTAAGAACCCGTTTACAGTTAGAATGCGTTTTTATTAGATACAACTAGAATTTACTGCTAGTCGAAAATGAATGTCAATTAAGTCTAATCTAATACAACCTAACTTTGGTATTCGGACAGAAAGTGAGCTAAAGCAACTAATTCAGCTTCAAATCCTAGTAAGTACTAGGAAATGCTAGTTATAACTAGTTTTGACTTGTGAAAAAACGCGTTCTTACTAATAACGGGTATTCACTATAGCACAGTTTAAAACTAGTTTTACATTCTTGTATATCAGTAAATTCTAGTTATTACTAGGAAATTCTAGTTTTATCTAAGGCACTTAGTAAAATCTAGTTTTAACCAGTAAAGACACTATCTAACTGAAAACGTGTTTTTACGGTAGCATATATATACGTGATGTCAGTATATTTTCTTTTGGCGTGTATTTAGGGTTGAATAAGATAATTGTACTCGTAGAATGGCTACATACTTTCAATAATCTAAACCACATTTAAATTGACGTATCAAAAGGAAGATTTGCCTCGGGGTCCCTGTCGTGCAAAATAGCTGGTAAAACGTGGACACAACAGTGCCTGTGCCACCCGGTATGGAGGAAGACGTGTCACTAAGTTTGTTTCCCTTATTGTCCTCCGGCCGTCCCGCCGCGGCCCCACCGCGCACGGCGGGCGCGGCGCGCCGTCGGAATGTGGCGGTGCGCCGCACTGCCTTGCAACTGCACAGGAATTCGTATATGCTCTGAGCGGCCGACTATATCACAAGCGTCTTATAACATAGCGTCACGCTGTTTGCCATACGGGGTGGTCGAAGCACAGTTGCAAGCAAGTTGATCCCACGTTGAGCTAGGGACAGAGGGCTGGCGTTTTGAATATGCTGTTGAGATATCAAGGTTTTCTTATGGATGTTTTCCGTCTGCGTTAGAATGTTCGTATTCGAGTTATGGGGACAAAACAGAGGGAATTAATACTTATTACCTTTATAAAGCCCTATATGATAAATAGTGTCGTGTAGAATCGTTTAAGTCAAAACACGATTTATTTGTCACACAAGGCTCATCCGGATATTGTAAAACAGTTGCCATAGTATGTAGCTGTGATATTTAGGAATTTCAATTATTATTATTATTATTGACAAATCGACCAGGAATCATGACACGGATATTTCAAACGAGCTTTATTTCGTAGCGAAGTCTACAAGAGCTTTCCCGCCGTACTTTCGAAACTTACGCCACGCGCTTACCGGCAAGTGGTGACACCCGCAAGCTTCCGTAACCACTCCCGACATGAAACTTTTAGTGCGTCCTCTCGGCTTACTGTACGCCCACTAGAGGCTCTCACCCCGATGGGTGTTTCGTAAGTACGGCTTGATTCACGCTATATACAGGCTGTAAAAAAAGGTGCAGTTATGTTTTAAAAGGTTTTTAGGGACATCATTCGTAATTTCGTAATTACATAACAGACACTTTCACTGTGATTCCGATTTGATCAAACCAAGTTTATTTTTTATTTCTCCATACCAAACCGGTCAACCGCTCGGCCTTAAATGTGTCATCATCCCATCACCAGCCTATCAGGGAACCCACTGCTGGTTATAGGCCTCCTCATATACACGCCACTCGACCCGGTCCCGTGCACCCCGGGTCCACTGCTGCCCTGCTATCCTCACTATGTCATCGGACCATCTGGCAGGTGGTCTGCCGACTGATGTTTGGCCTCCTCTGGGTACCACTCGGTCACCGATCTGGTCCATCTGCCGTCTTCTCGCCTTCTTCCACCTGAGCCGTATTATCCGTTACCGACAAAATGTATGGAGATGTTAAAAATATTTTTTCTTCAGATCTAACCGTTTTCTTGGTGGAAGTTGTTCACAATGACGTCCCTAACACAGGGTATCCTAGTGTGGGGCCAGAAGCAAGGTATGTGCCTGTATGTAAATATATGTTGTTATAACAACCCTTTAAAATATACCGACACCTTTCTTGTATGGCAGCTGGGTCTGCTCAATGAAATGATAGAATAGTCTCTAAGGCCCACTAGGACCTGAAGTTTTCAAAGTTTTGCCAACTCCATATAATGTAGAATAGTGTTGCCTCGCGTTCATAATTATAATATATAATTTTATATCTTAAAACCACAACACAATTTCACCGTCATATTGACTTAAGAGAAAAATTAAGCTTCCACAATTTTTGTTCTCTAGATCAAAAATTATGGAAGTAAATGTGCTTTTAAATTAATAAAAAAAATTGTAAACCACTGAGTCTCAGTGCGGGTTGATGGCCAACCGAAACTGCCAGATGTTATCAAGCTGCCCTATGGGCCTCTGACACAGATGTAACGACTACTACCGCCGAGAAGCGATAGTAGCCGGGACCAACACCTTAACGTGTCATCCAAAACACGGAAGCGCTCGAGATAAATTCCACATAGAAACGGACACCCATCCAGTACTAATCTCGGCAAGATGGTGCTACCCGCACGATCGCTTCCGATGTGCGAATACCGCTAGGCCACGGACGCTTCGCGGGCTACATTTATTTTGAACACTAATATATTATTGTTGCTACGTTATGAAAAAACACATGACAGTAACTATGTATCTGGATACATAGTTATCGTCATCAATAGATATGAAAAGCTTCCAGCTCTGCCTAAACTCTTCGGAATTAACAGCGTTACATGTTTAGTTATAGAGTTACATATTCAATACCTTATCATTTCCTTTGATATATCTTTCGTCAGTTTAGTATAATCCACTCTATACGGATCCGCAAATATTGCCTAAAGCTTAACCAACCTTTGTCCACAGCAAGTATAATTTATTACGCCGAAAAACAAATAGCGATATAAAATTCCTTTCGTAACCAAATAAGCGTGCTGCCGGAGGGTCTCCCAATAAGGTTAGAGAGCGGCGTTATACCGTGGACACTGTTTACATAAGAGGCATAATATTATTATGATTTATTGCTCTATCGATGCTGATGTTACCTCCTCCCGCTCCCGACCGAGTACACCCGCCCCAGCTCTCCCCCCAGCGGAGCTCAGGCAGGGAGCAGATTCTACCTTGGCGTAATTTAACACAATTTTATTATAGCTTCCTCGAGCTTATAATGGTATTCTGACTACGCTCCAGCGTGCAAAGGATTCGATAACTTTGATGTAAAGAATGTACAAGCTCTAGCTCATCGACTTACGGCCGTGGCGTTACGCAGCAAATAATTAAACAGTTTATTAGGTACGTCAATATGGGTCCACGTTCCACATTCAGCAACATTATCTCTGCATGATAGTTTTGATTCATGGGACACAGAAGCGTGAAATAAACACGGTAGCTATTCCAGAGCATAAAGTGACAGGTGGTGGCTAGATAATGACTCTTTGTAGGGAATTGGCCGGTGGTCAGTGAAACCAAAACTCGCATAAACTTTTTCTTTTTTTATATATTTTTTTATTTAGCCATTAAGGTGTCCCACTGCTGGGCAAAGGCCCAGCATAAACATTTAGATACAGGCAAATACATTTCACAGGTAGGTACCAACTCTATTCGTTTGGCTGTGAGAAATGAACAACGGAATATTCTCGACCAAATCGTATTCCCATTATGCTAGAGGTATTCAAACAAGATTTTAGAGGTGAAAAGAAATTGAACCCTTGCATAAGTTCAGACACTTGAAAGATCCTAGGGGCTCGCCGTCATCCAACAATGCGACAAATTGGGAGCGCTGTGTCAGAATGCAAATACTAGAAGAACGAGTGCATTCAGCAGGATTCCCTCCCCTCCCCTTCCCCTCCTCTCTAGCTCCCCCCGTCTCGCCCGGCTGAGCGGAATATGTGCTCCGCCACCTCCCGGCCTGGCGCGTGAAAGCAAAAATTTACATTGGCTAGAATATTTCTACACTGTGGTCGAAAGTCGAAAGCAAAGCCGCAAATTAAAGTTTTTGAATATGAATGAAACTGAATTCATTTGATTCAAAGGGCCCGCTAATTCAGTTTTCACTTGGTTTCGACCACGAACTCAGTCGGGTACGCTCGTTGAGATTGCTTTCATCGCATTTGAAAGACGACATGCGCGACACGATTTATACAAAATAACAATTACGACGAAATGTTTTTGACCAATGAATCAATTTGCAAACGCGCCAGATCAAAAGGTTTCGCGGCATTGACACGGCGCGCGTTAATGGAGTTGCGTATTTTTACGTTCCGCCCGGGACAAGTCACAAAACATCCGTGTCCCCTCTCTTAATTGATTGCTGTAATGTAGGCCTTCATTAGAGCACGGAGCGGGACCGGCAAAAAAGAACTTCCCCGGATAGAACGGAATACGGAGCGCGGACAAAAACCACAAATGACGTTCCGGAGGTGGTCCGAATCGAATAATAACGCCGCGGCTTAAGCCGCAACTTGCCTTTCGCACTCCAAACAGCGCTTCTTCAAAAACTTAGCGCTCAACTTCTTGTTGGCTTATGTTCGTTATTAACGGCTGCTGTACAAACATCTGCATGTGCTATATTAGTATCTACTTTGCTCTAGTTTCTGTTTTGTCGTGGATATAACGTGTTGGATATGATTTCCCGAAATTGTTTGCTATTCGCTAAAAAGGGGATTCAGATAAATGCCACCACTGCTCGTAAGGTGCACAGTAGGTAGTACTTTCGTCATCTTTTCTCCCATTATGGCGCGTGTGTCGGTGAAATAAGCAACTCGATTCGTGGTGGTTGTAATTTCGGACACAACCAACATGTTCAAATAAAGTTCATAACCGCTCACACCGCAACATGGCTGTGGTCAGTCGCTGCGGCAGTACATAGCGAAAATTGTGCATTAAAGATTTTTTGAATGCCTATTTTTTGAGGCAAGAATCACATCATAATTGTTTTAAGATCCCAAGAAAGACCATGTTTTATCTTGCTAAAACATGCTCTTTCTTAGATGTAAAATCAAATAAAATAGATGTTTTCCCATCTATTTTATTTGATTTTTCATTTTCCCATAGATATATGATGTAATCAAACATACAGATTGAAGAAAAGGGATGTCTTCATAACAAATAGACGACCTCTGTGGCGCAGTGGTTGTGGCCTACCATGCGAGAGGTCCCGGGATCGATTCCCCGGCTGGGGGTAAAGATATAAAAAACATGTCTTGGATGTTTATTTGTGTGTGACGTCGCTGTTTCTGGTTCCCACTACACAGGATATCCTAGTGTGGGGCAAGAAGCAATGTAAGTGCCTTTATGTAAATGTTTATGTTTTATGTTTAAATATTTTTTCGCGATTTGGAACGTGTCTCCTTTAGGAGAAATAGCGCTTCAAAGATGGTCTTTTGACCGAACCTGACGTTACCCAGCGCCTTAAGAAGTGAGATTCACAATTCCCCGCACACCAGTACTATTTAATCAAAACTTTACATCAGCAATCCGTTCCCCAGGCAATCTGGAATTCAGTGGCCGATTCGAAAGAATTCTAATATGAGGGCACGCCGCCGCCGCCGCCGCCGCCGGCCCGCTGGCAAGTCGCGAACAGCGCGTAGCGTGCGAAGTTGGCGCGACCACAGCTACGGCAGTCGGTGCAGTATCGGGCATCGCTGAATATGTTAATGCAGCGACGGCGCCCGCTATCGTCGCAATATCGCCGCACTTCGCAACTGGGGCGGGAAACTTCCGACGCCGACGACCCGCACGCTCTTTCATTTCGAGCCACCGGTTTAGTATCCGTCAAAAGTTCTGCCGCTTATCGGATTCGCATAGAAATTCTGTGAAGGGAACTATTGGCAACTGGTGAACGCCGCAACAAGGCAACTTCATTAAAACCTCTATGAAAAATACATTGATCGACACGAAATCATATTAGCAGTGGCGCCTTGCCACCATCGCCTAAACGTCAAAATACATGATTCTATTTATTGGTTCCTTCGTAAGTTACCAAATGAGTTTAAACACTCAATCTTCTTTCACAGATCTTTCGGTTAAAACATGTTGTGTCAACAGTGGTATTGTAGAAATTGTACTGACTGTGTACTGACATTGCATTGAATAAACACTGTAATGCATAAAATACCACTAATCCTAATTCTGTGGAGTCTGTAATTGTCTGTCGTAAGGTATTGAGCGCGGATGATGCGGTTCTGTGACTTTGCATATTGAGCTAAGTTACGTGAGTCACGTGAGTACGTCAGATGTCTTCCAAGTGTCGCATTGTAGATAGATTGACGAATTAGCGGGCTGTTCGACAGTTTGTCTGGATTGGGCATAATCAGAAACAATTAAACTGAAAAAGCATTTCGGGGAAAAAACGATAGTAAAACGTTTGCAGTATGTCGAAATAGAAAACGATATTTGTCTTATACATTTTGGAAAATGGCTGTTACATCTAAGTAACTATTTTTGGTAGGTATCCATTTTGTATTCCAAACAACAGAGATGCAGGTTTTTATAATTGAATCGTTCCTAAACTTATTGACCCATAATATATGACCAGGGGTATATAATACGTTTATTTTGGGCTCCATATTTAGACGTCGTGCCTCTTCAAGTTGACTCCATTGCTTACGTTCACCGGAATTCCATGAGAACTAAATTCCTTTTATTATATATGGAGGATTGACATCCTCGTCAGCGCAGTTGGTTGCTAGCAAAGCGGTTTTAATTTTTCCTTTTTGATAAGGCCACGATATTCTTCTTCTACTCCAGGGGGTTAAAGTGCCTGCACCTGGGCCACTTGAGCCCACTTGGTGATATTAAAAAATATTTAACGATTTAAAATTAAATGATTTTGCTAAGTATAAAGCGGAGATATGTAATTTACTCTATGGTTTCAATGTCTCTCTCTGCTCCGTCTACATCTATGGTTGCGGGTGCAAATCCTAAATGAAGTCGGCTGTCGTCGGGGACTCGTCAAAACTCGGCTGAAGTTGGATGGTTTCGGTTCAATACCGCTCGCGTGTTCCTTTGAGAGGATTTCGTTAAACGTTTTAATATTAGGGATGTGACAAGTTGATCGATAGCTTTAATATTATTTCCACATTACTCTATGGCTAAGCTTTCTATGTTATATTATTTTTATTTTTACCTGTAGGTATACATGAAGCTTTCAGATCCTTTAATCTTTCTTAATTGGTTGAAAATATATAAAAGTATGATCATTCATAATTCCATAAATAACACAATTGCCTAATAGTTTCGTCTTGCAGTTATATGAAGAACAAATGAGCAATCGCATCGATTTTCTATAAACAAAAAGAGCAATAGATACACATCCGTTTCAACTCGCTCTAAGGAGTTGGCCACTTATATCGTATTTAGAAAAGGAAGAAAACGGTTTCTATTGTAAGTTTTCCTTTATCAACAAATCTCTTTTACAGTTTCCTTTTTCTTTCGCCGCGAAAATAAACGCATCATTGTACCACTCGAGATAAGGGCGCTCTCTACGCTCCCTTCCCTTGCAAGATAGACAGCTATTCACTGCAGCCAGTATTTTTCCCGCGCGATGTTATTTCTTCTCTAAAAACAAAGGAGTCCGTCGTAGCTGTTTCTCTGAGCACGCGATTAAGATTTCGAGATGAAAAATCGAGTTTTTGTTTCGCTGTAAATCTTTTGAATAGTCGATTTTTAAACGGAGCTTGTAGACTAAAGAGGTTGCTGTGATTAAAAACATTGGTTAGTATTGAATATCTTATTAATATAGGTTTAGTAGATTAAACAATCTTCTGCGGCGGTAATTAATTGCGACATTAGTCCTAACTTGATACCGATTAATTTTACAATTGATACTGTATCAATGAGGATTAGGATTCCGCCCAATTAGAAAGACATAAGGCTTCTGATGATGAGGCTGGTCCTGACCGTTTTGGGTATCAGCGACTTTTTGGCCTATTAGGAGTTTCGATGGTATGTCTGCATATGGCTCATGTAAATTTATTTGGCTTAGCTTGAGCGGTGTTACTGGCTGCCGCAAAGATTTGAGTGCCTTTATAGGAAGTGGACAATAATTAGAGTAGGCCACCCTCTCAAAATTTCCATGGCCGGTAGTGGTCAGAATGCTCAGAAAATCGAAACGTGACGATGTGATTACAGCAGCAAGGTCTAGGAAAAGCCTGACACACAAGATTTAGAGCTAACCGAGCCGCCACAAAGAGTGTATCTAAACGAACGACTGACTCGCAAAAATCGTAAGTTATTTCTCGAGTCTCGCCAGTTCGCTGCTGAATAGGAAGTCAAAACATTCCAACTTTACACACAATACTTACTTAAATGACAGTCACCAATTAACTTGTACAAGATATTGACAACAACTCCTGGAAAATTCTAAAGAAACTCTTAGTCTGGTAACCTTAATATTAAGATTCTAAATTTAAACATTAGCAGCTTACAGGGAAACTTGGATATGACTCCTGCGGTTCAGATAATATCACTATGAGCATGATAACTCTGACGCTACCGCACACTCTTAACATTATCACTGAAATAATTAACAGATCGATTGCCACCAGCACCTTTCCGACCTCCTGGAAAAATGCCGTCGTACGACCGTTTCCAAAAGTTACCGATCCTCAAACCTTATTTAATTTACGTCCCATTAGCATACTTCCCTTTTTGTCTAAGACTTTGGAGAACGTCATTTACGAGCAGGTCGTCTCGTTTGCGGAGGAAAATTCTATTCTCCCGAAGTTACAATCGGGATTTAGAAAGAAAAGGAGCACAACTTCAGCTCTTCTTGATGTTGTGGACAACATACTTGCGTCGCAAGACTCCGGTAATGGAACAGTCCTCGCACTCCTGGACTATTCAAGAGCCTTCGATTCCATCAATGTTAGTCTGTTGCTGTCTAAGCTGAGCTGTGGTTTCAATCCTATCTTAGGGCTCGTAGTCAGCAAGTGGTACTGAGAAAGACCGATGGTAGCAGCGAGCAATCACAAACTGTCTGTATTAACAGGGGCGTACCCCAAGGTTCAATCCTGGGACCACTATTATTTATAATCTACAGCGCCGATGTTACAATCCACGCAGACGACCTGCGGATTTATATTAGTCTGAAGAAAGATAACTTTGTCGATTCCGTAAGATGTATTAACGATGACTTGGATAGAGTAAGCAACTGGTCTATGAGGAACGCCTTGGTCTTAAACCCCATTAAGTCCAAATATATAATTTAGGGTCAAAAAACAAATAGAGACATTGACTAACCTAAATCCACAAGTTACTATAGCTGGTGTCTCTGTAAAACGTGTATGTGAGGCCCGTAATCTTGGTCTTGCCATGGATAATGAATTACGCTTTGAGAAGCACGTTCTTGAGTTGGTGAAAAACTGCTTCTATAGACTCAGCATATTGTATAGGATACGAAATTTTTTAAGCGAACCGATGCGCATGTCACTGTGTGAGTCGTTAGTTCTCTCCAAATTAAATTATGGTATCACAGTCTACGGGCCCTGTTTGCTCAAACGTACTCACCGATTGCTGCAAAGAGTTCAAAACGCATGTGCCAGGTTCTGTTTTACCATCCCACCGCGTAGTCATATTACACCTCACCTTAACAAGGCCAATATCCTCAATATGCACGGCAGGCAGCAACTACACCTTGCTTCTCTCTTGTTTGGTGTGATAAGGCAACAAATACCAGAGTATTTATTTGAAAAGCTCACATGGCGGGTCTCCTATCACCACATCAATAGGATCACAACCAGTATTCTGACAATCCCCCGACATGGATCAGCTGCCTTTCGGGGCAGTTTCAGGTATCTGGCGACGAAGTGTTGGAACAACCTGCCACTACCAATTCGAGTTTACAAGTCTGTTGCCCGCTTCAAACTTGCATTCATACAACACCTTCTGCTTTGGCAGAAGTCAGATGCCTGATTATTCCCTGAACAGCTATCGCGTTTGCCATTATAAAGCCAAAGCTTAGTTTTTGAAGGACGTTTTTGAATTGGTCAAGTCATTCAACAATCTTCATGCTAGCATTCATTATTACTCAATATCCCTTCTATTTTCTGCCATTGTTGTATTTTTTGTATTAAGTGTTTATTAATGCATATTACTTCCTTACCCCCATATTTACTAAACATTCCTCGTAATCTATTTATTTTATAAATTTGTATGACTTTGTATTTTATTTACGATTATATATTCGGATTTAATAAAAAGTAGTTTATTAACACCCACCCTTATATTATCATCCCCTCTTTGATAAGGTGCTACAGAATACCAGAGTTGCAGGACCTATAGGCCCTGTGACACATTCTGAGTCAGAATCTATTCGCTGCTTCGACACAGACTTCACGACTTTTACACATAATATGTTATACTTTTGTTGTGCGTGCTTTTATTCTCTTCTGTTTTATATGTTGCTGTTAATATTGCCTTTAATTGTATGTTTCACCTGTTTATGTTCTTTTGTTTCTTTTTGTATGCAATGTTGTGTGTGTTTTGTAGTCCAAATAAATTTATTTATATTTCTATTTCTATTTCAAACTTTGATGCATTTTTGGTAGCACTAGCAAGACTCGATGGCAACGATCTGATGAACGCACAAGTTGATCAGATCGATCCCAGGATTCTCGCACTATTACACTAGAAATATCAATAAAAACGCAGGTGGGGTTGTAACTTATGTACGGGATGACTTGAATTACTTGAATCAGGCTGCATTATACTAGACCTCCCAAACAAACACAAAATTATAGCCACCTATCGTTCCCCTTCCTTCAAAAACACAGATACTTTTTTGACTTAATAATAATAATAATACCTTGGACACAATTTACACACATTGTAAATAGTGACCAGGACCCTTGGCTTCGTAGGCAAGGTCACTGCCGACTCGGCTATTCGGGTCGTCGAAACATCTCTCGAAACATTAATTAAAGGTATGGATGTCTCAAAAATTATATTTGTAGGAGACATTAACATAAATATTTTAGAATCAGGTGACAAATCTGATGAATATCTTTGTCTTATGTCTGAGTTAGGGCTCACAGCAGCTATAACAGAATGTACAAGGGAAAGGTCTTGTTTAGATCATATATTTGTAGACTATAAAATAAAAAGCGAAGGCCGAGTAGATTGGTTCTCGAGTTTTCTTATAGGTCGACACCAGATCGTCAAAGTCGGTGAACACATAAGCGACCCACAATATATCTCTTTTGGTGTCCCACAAGGGAGCATACTTGGCCCAACTTGATTTATCTTATATATTAACGATATAGTAAACATTTTCTCAACTGATCCTGAGGTTGACATCTCCTGTTATGCAGATGAAACTGCCCTAATATTTCAGTACTCTTCCTGGTCCCAAGTGTTCAAAAAGGCTCAAAAGTGGGCTTAACTCTGTTGCTAACTGGCTCGATAGGAACCTACTCACAATAAATACTTCTAAGACTTACTTTCTATGTTTTCATAAAACCAAGGCATCGAAGCCGTCCACCCCACCAGACCTAAGAATACACATCTGTGATCATCAAACAAGAGACTGTTGTGGTTGCCCTTTAAAAAGAATCCCTCATGTCAAATATCGAGGAATAGTCATAGATGAGACCCTTAAATATCACCAATACATAAATACCCTCGCTGGAGGAGTTGAATGCTACAGGCATATCTATCCATATCTATCCTCCATTCTCTTTCAAAATTGCTCGAAAAAATAATGAACACAAGGCTGATAAAATATTTGGAAAAACATTGTCTACTAGCGGAAAATCAATTCGGTTTCCGTGCAGGAAAATCCACCTCCGACGCTGTACACGAACTAACCAGCAACATAGCCGAAAACCTTGACAATGGCCAACGCTGTTTGGCAATATTCCTCGATTTAGCCAAAACATTCTCCGTCTCGGTCGAACTCCTCTTGAAAAAACTAGAGATCATGGGAATAAGAGGGACCCAATTAGAGCTCTTTAGAAGTTATCTGACAAACCGAACTCAATGTGTTAAAATAGGGGAGTTCACGAGCAGTACACAGTTAGTCCATTGGGGAGTCCCACAAGGCAGCATTCTTGGACCTACCTTATTTCTCATTTATATTAATGACCTTTGCCGACTCACATTATAACTTATAACGACCAAAATTATAACTTATGCCGATGACACGGTGTTACTCTTTGCAGGAAAAAAATGGGATGATGTTTTTGCAAGTGCTCAAACAGGTTTCAATCTTGTCTCCTCTTGGCTACATGAAAATATTTTGACGGTTAACACTGAAAAACTAAATATTTAACTTTCTCGATCACTGCCTCAACACAACCAAACATTGAACACAAATTATATGCTCATACATGCAATATTTTAGGAAATAATGTTTACTCATGTAGAGTGCTAGAAAGGATTTCTAATATCAAATCTTTAGGTATAGTAATGGACAATAACCAGTCTCAGCACTAAAATTAGAAAATTAATATATATTTTTAAACATCTTCGACATGTAGCAGAGCCATTCCTTATGAAACGCATCTATGTGGCTTTAGCCGAATCTCTAATACGCTACTGCATCTCTAACTGGGGCAGTGCCCATAAGACTACACTTTTACGCGTCGAAAGAGCCCAGCGTGCTGTGTTGAGGGTTTGCACATTCAAACCGTACCTTTTCCCTTCAACAGAACTCTACAATTATTGTGATGTTCTGACTGTCAGACAGATATTCATTCAGATCACTATACTTAGACAACATAATATACTCTCATCAAGTAATTCTAATAACTATAAAATTATTTCAAAAAGACGAAAAGATAAAGTATGCCCACTTATAAAGGTTCGTACTTATTTTATGCAAAAGTTTTTAAAGTTTCTGGGACCCTTTTTATACAATAAATTGAGTAAAGCAAGCGAAATTTACAATAAAACTAACTTTGAAACAAAAAAAAACAATATACCAATGGCTTAGATCCCAATCATATGAGGATACTGAAAAATGCGTAACTATTTTACCTTAATAAAACTCACATTATTAAGCACATACGTTATAAAGTAATACTGGTAATTCCAAATATTATTTTTTAAATATGGACATACTCATACGACTCACACACACACACACACACCCTCACTCATTAACACACACCCTCACTCATACACACATACACACACACACACACACTCACACTATACATTTTATAATATTTTTCTAAATAAGTTAGTAACCACGATGTCTAGATAAAAAACATACTACCTGTATTACATTTAATCATTTAACAATTTACTGCTAGAAAACGGTTCTTTTTACTCTGTTCATTTTCTAAAATTGTTAAGTGTCACTTACTGGAGGGAAGTACTACTACTTAACCTATACCATAGGGTTCGCCCTATTTTAGGGAGTAGTGATCATCCCTTGTTCCTTACCTAGTGTAATAACAAGATTTATGTAGTAAAATTTTCAAGAATATACGATTATTATTATTATTATATTTTTATGAATTTTTCATTTCACTCTTGTAATAAAGAGATTCTGATACACGGGCTTACGCCAAGTGCTTATCTACTAAAGATCACGGTCCTTGCCCATGAATTTCCGTACAATTCTACATGTTATTATTATTATTATTAGTTAGGAAACTCAATCGAAGTTTCTTCGAGCGGGCGCAGACCAAGACATTTTAATACTCGTCTTTGTTGAACTATGCCAGCCATTGTTTACATACTGCAATACTGTATGGCGTGGCGCAGGCGCAGCAACGACGACGCTTATACCAGCAGAAAGAGCACAAAGAGCGGACCTGAAGGTAACGCTCAGGAATCCTTTCAGGCATCCGACAGCCGCTTTGTTAATCCAATCAAAAGTAACCAATTCGGCAACTCTACATATTACGAATAACATTGATAGAACACAAGCTAATTTTGGGACTCCCTGAGTACCAACATTTTCCACAAAAAAGAGTTTTTAGTGAAAATCTTTCCAAAAGAAATATTGAATTTGCTCGACGATTCTCATCGTAATAAAATTAATATGATTGTGAAACCTCCCGGTCGGCAAAATGTCTAAATCCGCCACTGGAAAAGCCAATATGCTATGTAAACTTGTTTAAACAATTCTATGAACCTAAGTGTGGGACTCACCATAACAGCGTTGATCTTGAAGTCCATGTGGTTCTTGACCTCAGCAGCTAGCTCCCGCACCAGCAGCAGCCCGTCCTTGCGAACCACCTCCACGTTCGACTCGTGAAATTTCTGCCAAAACAACATGGTACATTAATAAAAGTTACTCATTCGGTCTGAGCCAGCGTGGCGGAGTATGCTATCGATCTTGTTTAAATTCGGATAATGTTTAGAATATTTCTTGGGTTCGGATTTGTAAAATTTATATTTTCACATTTGATCTGACGGTTCTCACACTTCCTTATCTTTTTTATATGTATATCTTAGGACAGTTTTGGCCACAAATATAATGTTCAATTTCTGCATATATATGGATGCGAATCTGTGCCTATGCCACATCGTATGGGATAATACACATAAAAAGGGAAACTTTAGAAAAGACCGACTTCGATTAAACCCTGTTTGTAATCAAAAATACCCATGCGTTTTCATTAATTAAAGAGTTCCCTTTATTTTTCGATTATCCCATCATCAGATCCTGAACGACGTTGATAAATTGTTGAGAAGCTCCGCTGGTACCTACGTCACCATCCTTACATTACATTTAACATAAAGAAGGGCCCGGAAATTTTGTTGTACGACATAATTAAAGCTGATAAAATTCACTACAACTTTGTTTCTATACACTATTATCTATTCTCAATCTAGGATATGAGGCTGGAGAGCTCAAGCATCTGAATTACTCAACACTCCAGTTTATGATACACAGATTACCATTCTTCATCATTAACAAGGTAGATGAAGCATTGACCAAACACTCTCACCATACTTGGAGTATAAGGTCAAGCGAAAAGCTCTTTCCGGCTAAGTCTTACGAACAAACACCAGAAGTAAGCCTGCTTCATCGACCATCTCTAGCGGTGGCCTGTAGTAAACCTTTGGCTCCTGCATTAGAACACGAAGATGAAGAACATTTTACATATATTTTGTCTGATGAGATAGGGCTAGGCTTGGGTTCGATGATGCTGGATGAGTGTTTGAATAACCGCTTGATTAACATCTGAATGCCCGGTGCTTCATACACACCGCTAGTATAATGCAATTTGAATCGTAGTTTCAGGAAATGCGGTACAATTATTTTGTCGGTGTGTAAGTTGGAAAGGAGTTAAGAAAAAGACCAAATTAGCTGTTTAAATTCTTTGAACAAACATGGTGTACAATATTATAACTTGTGTTTTTCCTTATATAGGGCCTGCTTCAAAAGGTCGCAACAACTAAAAATAGGCTGAACCAACTTATGTGCATTACAACAGGTCAATATGCCTATAATGTTTATCTTGACACAAACTTTTTGAAATCTGTTGTTAATGATAAGCTCGCTTTTGTACATGTTTTTTTTCCATTATAAGTTATCTGTATTTTGGCAGACGAAAGATAATCTTTATCTTGATAAGTACTCTAAACGATAACTCCATCTTCTTACACTGAAAGAACGATATGTTGGCTTTCTTTAGTGTCGTTTTCATGTGCTTGTTCAAACTTAATTTGTGATCAAGCCATACAATACGCCTAGTATTTCACGTGTTTTGAACGTGTTAGGGTTTTATGAAAGAGTTTGGGCAACCTGTAACTACCGTGGTTTATCTTTTTTGTGAATGGTACCATCTCAGTTTTAGCGGGGTTTACTGAGAGTTTGTTTTTGTTAAATCATGTTTCTATGTTCTGTAGTGCCAATTGCAAAAATGTGTTTTTAACATCACGTTTTTGTCATACATTGCTTTTTTACTTTAAAACAGTCCATCTGAGGTAAAAGTGCCCCAAATAAATTTATAGAGTTAAATTACTTTTCAAATATTTACTAATATAAAAGTACGGAGCTTATAATCCTAGACAAGGATTGGGAATAAGTGTAAAGAATTTTATCAGCTTTTAATAAGTCGCATACAACAAAATTTTCTATGACGCGTCGTTTTCGAGATGTAAGCAAAAAAGCAAAAAAGGGACCTTCATTGTGCCAACCCCCCCTCCCCCCTAGGGCTCACCTCAGAGGGGTCAGGACTTCAAGACTATATTTGTCTCCTTAGCAGTCCAGACAAGGTTCTGAAGTCAAACTTTCTGCTTTCGAATTTTCCATATGGGATGTACATGGAAAATTCGAAAGCAGAAAGTTTGACTTCACCCTGTGAGCACTCATTTACAAAGCTATCGCACTGTGCTTTTAGTGGGCATTGCAATAACTCGCGCAGGCGACGTATACCCGTAACACATAAAGATGTGTGTGTCGCACCTGTTTTCATTCCAAATGGAAAAGATATCTACCTTATTATGACTCTAACATACATATTTTCATTGTAAACTGTAACATAAATAAATCAACCTAGTCAAGAGCATCACTTTATGTGCTCCGAATAAATAAATGGGGAGGCAATTGCTCACGTCTGAAGGAAATACTTGTTTCCCACAGCCGTTCACGTCCTCCCTAGGTAGTGCTAACGAGCAATAAATGAATCTCAAGGTGTTAAAAAAAGAACCTGACGAAATTGTGATCTTTTAAATACAATTGACCCTGACAAAATAAACCTTAAAAGATGTTAGTAAAAAGAAGAAGAAGAAGAAACAATAGAGAATCTTGGGTTAAGATATTTATCACGTTTAATTATATTTAGAGATCTAAAACATAAAAAGCAAAATATGGGGCTTTTTATGCTGTTAGATCTCAGCATAAATTAAATGTGATAAATATCTTGACCGAAGGCACGCTTTTATTTTATTTAGTATTGATTTTCAACAATAAAATCGAAAAAACTTAAAGTAACGTCAAACAACACTTGTCTAAACACCCCATCAGAGGAAGTGATGTAATAGTTGTTGTAGCAGTAAGTGACAGAGCTATGCGTCAGTATCTCTCTTCGTTTCTATGCGAAAAAAGGAGAAGGAGATTAACACATAGCTCTGTCGCTTACTGACAACCGCGACAGTTTTGAACCCGCGATTTTTGGCATTAACTTATGGTATTGTAATGTCCTAATATGCTCGTGGTTTATTCGACACGATATACGTGAAAATTGAAGCAAAAATAATATAAAATGATGATTCCTATTGAATATAACAAAGAACAAAGAATTTGTTTTTCAAACGAAACCAGTAGTTATGTACTGTACAAGTAAAGATGGGATTTTATAGTGATGTAGTAGATGTCGATAGTTATTACCAAAAAGGTACATGAAAAAATTAAGTTTGAATATCATCCATAAACTTTTTATTTAAACTAATATTTTCTTTATCACAATTGATTATATCGCTATATCATCGCTAGAAATACTTACAGGATCTTCATCGCTGGTTTCTTTGACTTCTATGATAGAATCTTCCATTTCTTTTTCTATTCCTATTTCTTCACCCAGTTTTAATATTTCAGTTTCTGAACATTATTTTCGAAAATGTTTAATGTCACAATTTCTAACTAATTTTCTGGCTAGTTCTCGTGCTTGAGAATGGTTATTAGTTTTTTCCACTTCGTAGATGATGAAGAGGCAACCGATGCTATTTTAATACACAAGTGCAAGTAAGTACAAGCTTCAACTTGAGCAAGATCGATATCGATGAATGGGGTCGATGCGGACTCGAACTGCACTATGACAAAGGTACTTCACTCTCTCCGCGACTTCCTCTTTCCGCTATGGCCATCCCAACCTGGCGCGAACTAAACTTACGCTCCGATTCACCACACTCGATAATTACCCAGATATCCATCCGAGGTACCCACAATGAAGGCGTGCATTATGCGCGAACAATATTTCAAAGCAAATGAAGTAGTGCTAGTAATATCTGCATAGAGCAGGCAGTGTGAAATTTATTGCTTTGCCGAGCACAGATAAACATTGGCAGGCATGTAGCGCTCGCATAATTTGCGAAAATGACAACAATCATGTCTCGCCCGCGCTACATTACGCTCTGAGTTATTGGAGCTAACATGGCGGGCGGCGGCGGGCGGACGCGAATCGGCCGAGAACTGTCAAATTTAAAAATGGAGCGCACACTTCCGGTATTTCCCGGATGTGGCTGCCAAATTATTGTTATTCCCCAGGCCGGCACGCCTCGCAATGCATTGTTATTGAATTTCATATTGTGCCCGTCATCGGCTTTGTTGTCGTTATCAAATATGAACAAACGAGACACGGTGTTAGTTTTTTGAAGTAGAACTACTATTTCGCTGTAAACGGCTATTTTACTTTTCTTATATCCCCCAGCAATGTAACTAAATTCGTAAAGTTTAATCGGTATTATCGAGTCCGATACCTATCAGATCGGCATAAAGAATGAGAAAATAAAGTAAAAGCGCCAAATTGGAGCTTATAGAGGGTCGGAAAACATTTTTCACGGAAAAACAGCTGCCGCTCACTCAATAAAGTTCGTTTTAAGGGCACCTTCGACCGCGGGTGAGAAATGGCGGCGAGTTGAGCCGGGAGGAGACCGGGCGAGGTATAGAGACGTTCGCTGGTGGCGCCCCCTCGCGCCCAACGTATTACATTGTCTTGAACGACACTCAGCGCGGCGCGGGCCTCGATTTAATCGATAGCTACTGGAGTTGGCGCCTCGAGATAACATTTATGTAAGATTCTATCAAAGAGAGCGGGCATACTCCTTTTTTACGCCCCTCAGGACTAGGAATCACATAATTACACGCGGAGTAGTCAGGGAAAACTGGCTCCGTATTTTAGCTTTTTAGTTGTAAAGTGCAAAGTATCACGAAACTTTGCGAGAAAAACGTCAAATCGCAAACATTTTTTTAGGGTCGCAGCGAGTGAAAAATTATATAACTTGGCTACGGGGGCAATGCCCCGGTAATTAAACATTTTCACTGCATGTCCGCCCCGCCGGCCGTCGATCGGACACAGCCACTCTGCATTATGGATAAGGGTTAGGACGGTTCATGCAAACAAGTCCATGATATATTGGTAAAGATTGACTGATGTGAAGCGGCCGGAAGAAACGTTGGTCCGGATTTTTCCTGTCCATACTTGTCTTTATAGTTGGGTTCCTTAAACCCGCACGCACTTTTAGCCCCAAAGTATTAACTCCTTATGCTACATTGATACTGCACACTTGATCTTTGACCGTACATAGGCACTCGAATTGAATCTACGCATGCATATTTGTCTTTATATTCGTATTATAAAATAACGGAAGTCGGTATGTCGGTCGAAAGGTTGTCTCCGTCGTTGTCTTTGGCGCTCTGTCACCTCATATGCGGTGTGTCCCAAAAGTGACACGCCACAGTAGACACGTGGTGACACTTAAAGTCGATGTTTTTATTCTTGAGCTAAGTATTAATCAAATATCAATCAATCACACGACATTCCGAAAGATTCACGTAACGTAGATTACCACAATAAATTACAAACACTAGTTTAAACACTCACGCATTTATTAGCACAGTTTTTTTTATTGTCGTTTTAAATAACATATATATGACTAATACATTTCTGCACACAGATTGTCAGAACAGAGTGACACAATGTAGGTAGATCCGCCTTTGTGGTTTACCACTTAACTCGAGCATAACAACACAGACGTAATTCGATGCCTTGTAAAAGCCTAACATATGAAACGGGTCTCAGGAAAACTTCTTTTAGTTCAAAACTTTTATTGAATCACTATTTACACTGGTATAGATTCCTCCTTACAACCTTATTCCACAAGATTCACATCAAGACTGAGCTCTGCTGACACGGACAGCCATTTTTATAGACTTCCATTACCGCTTCTTTATACAATTTCCGGAAGTGATATTATCCTAACATTCATAAAAACTTCAGTAGCATAATAATTACGTATCTTTTAATTCTTAAATATTCTAAAAATTAAGATTACTAATATCTTAGCTATCAATAAAGAATAGCTTAACTTCTCAATTATTATGCTACTGTTACACATGTATTCTAAAATATATCAAAATAAAGTAAATTAATATCTGAGGGGCTTAAAATTAATATCTTAGCTACTCAATAATTATGCTACTGTTACAGTCTGCCATCCGCATCAGAACGAGTCCCTTCGTTCAATTAAATTTGTATAACAATCAATAGCAATAAATAAAATATCACACTTCCAATACAAAAAAAAACTTACAAAAATAAAATAACTCATTCCATAACTAAAAGATAAATTATGTTTAAGCACAAAGACAAGCAAAAAGTATTTATTATCATGATACCTCATGGTTTAAATACCAAAGAGTGCTATACCTGGGCGTCGAAAACTCACGCCAATCCTGCCCACACTCATATTATAGTATAGTAGTTAAAGGCGGCGAAACTTACGCCTGTCCTGCCATATTCATTATATTTTATCCACATATTGTGCATTGTAGATCCAGCATCAATCCAAGATAAATATTACTGTCATTTTTACTAATTCGTCGGGGTAGGTGATCATGAAAGGCTACGTTTTACAACTCATCTTCACTGGATTCTGATGATGAACATGCTGCGTTGAAGCTTAGCCAAGGGAATATTTTATCAATTGCGATAATGTTTTCATAACGGCGACCGTTTCTAGTGATAGGAGTATCTTCAACGACGAAACGGTCATTTGGCAGTACCTTTTTTATTCTATATGGACCCTGAAGTTTTGGCTTTAGTTTATTTGACTGTCCAGACCCTGAAGCTACTGCTTTAACTATTCTAACTAAATCTCCTTCCTTAAATTTAATTGATTGTTTTCTATTTCTATCAAATCTGGTCTTATTCTTTTGTTGATTTTTCTCGATAAGTTCACTTGCTTTACTCCTAACTTCATTTAATGGCATGTTCAACATGCCGTTACCTATGTCTGAAATTACGTCATTTAAAATTCCCTGTGATGGATTAATGATTTGTCTTCCAAATAATAACTCAGATGGACTCTTTTTTGTCACGTCATGTACTGTTGAGTTTATACCCATTTGTACATCTGGAACGTACTCATCCCATGTTTCTGGTTTTTTGTCGTGAGACATCGCACCTAATGCTGACAATATACTTCTGTTAGACCTTTCTACTTGACCATTCGCTCGAGGTGTGGCTACCGAATTAAGTATGTGTTTAATTCCAATAGACGATACAAATGACTCAAATTACTTACTAGTGAAGCTGGTGCCTCTATCTGTAATCAAACTGACAGGTACCAAAAATTACTGAAGAAATTACGAAATACTTTTATACTTTCTTTGGATTTTGTGCTTCGAACCGGATTAAGACTGATATATTTTGTAAATGCATCTATTATTACGAGTAAGTATGTGTTTCGCTGCTTACTGCGAATAAAAGGGCCTAGGTGGTCTGCATGCACAGTATGAAAGGGGATATCTAATTTCGGAATTGGATGAAGTTTTCCAGCTTTTGCTCCAGATGGCGCTTTGTGATGTGAGCACTCCAGGCAGGCCGCTACATACTTTTTTACGAACCTGCGCATTTTCGGGAACCAGTAAAAGGCCCGGATTCGTTCTAGAGTTTTTTGAAACCCGAAATGGCCTACATCGTCATGATTAATTTTGAGGATTTGCCACCGGACACCTCTAGGCACAACCCAACGAATAGTTTTGTCATCGATAATCCGATAAACACGGCCATTCTTAACTATGAAACTATTACGTATCGATGTGGTCTTTGCGGTTTCAGGATCCTCCAAGATTTCCTTTATCCGCTTAATCTGTGTCCGTCGACTGCACGGTAGTAATCCAGTCATCCGCACTCAGAGATAAAACATCTAGGATGTGTGATCGGTTTTAATCCTGTTCCTCAATAGGCCCCCGGCTTAACGCATCTATATGTGCCATTCTATCACCAGTTCGATATTCTATATCACAGTCATACTCAAGGAACTGTATCCACCATCTTGAGATACGAGAAATAAGGTCACGTTTGGTAAACGTGGATCGCAAAGCATTACAGTCTGTAACAATTGTAAATTTTATTCCTAACAGGTACACTCGAAATTTATTTAGAGCGTTCACAACAGCGAGAGTTTCGAGCTCAAATGAATGTAATTTTTGTTCGTCTCCTGTCGTTTGACGACTGTAATAGGCAACTGGCCTCCATGGATCACTTCCTCGCCTTTGCACAAGTATCCCTGCTAATCCTACTTTGCTTGCGTCAGTGTGCAACTGTGTTTCGGCTTTCGGGTCAAATAGAGCTAAAACTGGGCGGGCGGTTAATAGTTGTTTAAGTGTGTTGAAAGCTCGCTCCTCTACTTCTGTCCATTTCCAGGGAGTGTCTTTCTTGAGAAGTTGTGTCATGGGTCTTGCGATTGTAGCAAAGTCTTTTACGAATCTTCGAAAAAAACTTGCTAGTCCTATAAATCTCCTTACTTCCTGCTGATTTTTGGGAGTCGGAAATTTGGAGACAGCTTCCGTTTTTAGGTTACCGGGTCTAATACCTTCTTTACTTATTTCAAAGCCTAGAAAATCCAGCCGCTCTTTAAAGAAATGACATTTGCCAAGTTTAAGCGTTAATCCACTGTCATTCAATGCATCCAGTACCTCTTTTAAACGACTAATTCCTTCGTTATACGAGCTGGCAGGTATCAAAATGTCGTCCATATATACAACGACGTATTTGATGTCTGCTTTATTCAAGACTTTATGTATTACCCGTTGAAAAACCGCTGGAGCATTTGCAAGGCCGAACGGAACTCGATTATATTTGTACTGTCCATCTGGCGTAACACGTATTTGGTGATAGCCTGACGCTAAATCAAGAGTTGTGAAGAGGGTCTGTACCGTCAGTTGGTCCAATAAGTCGTCAATTCTTGGTAGAGGGTAATGATCCCTAATTGTTTTGTTGTTGAGGGCGCGAAAATCAACACAGAGACGCTTCTCTCCAGTCTTCTTTTGCACTAGCACAATTGGACTGGCATATGGTGAATTAGACTCGCGTATGATGTCGTAATTCAACATTTCGTCAACCATTGTTCTTACGCGTTGGCGTTCGGAAAGTGGTAGTCTATAAGGCCTATAAACTACTGGCTCAGTGTCTTTAAGCTGTATTGTCATTTCCGCTTCAGTTATAAATCCTAAATCATGCATCCCACTAGAGAAACATGCTTTGTATTTATCTAGTAGGGCTTCTAGTCCTTGCTTTTCAGAACATGACAGTTGTTCGCCGTGATTCAAAGCAGGTTTCTCTACAGGAGTAACGACAGTAGTTAGAGTATTCACGATTAGCCCTTTTCCTACGTATCTTGCTCTAGTAATAAGTGTGTCTTTACTAAACTCAATAGAATTTGGTCCTAAACTATGTATAAGGAGGGAACATTCACCATTATTTATTTGAAATTCACCTGGAAATAAATAGTACCCATATCCAGGTACCCCCCGAACTGTTCCCTCAATATAAATATTTCCATTTCGTGAACCGTTCGATTTAACCCGTATTGACTTTGTTTGACTTAAAGCAAGGGTTTCGTCTCGTTCCAACAACAATGGGATCTTCACTTCACAATCATGATCGATATATCGAAACAAAAGCTCAGTTGCAGTTTTGAGAATGCACAAATCTGACCTTTCTGTAAAACTATGCCCTAACAGTACCGGGCTATTTATCAAGTGATCATCTACAATCAAAACTTCAACTCTGTTTTTAGTTATTCCTTGAACTTCGATAGAAGTCTCAACCCGACCCAGCGGCAAATATGGTACATTACCCAGACCGCGGAGAAGCGGTCCCTGCACAGAGTCCCAAGTAAAATTCAGACGTTGTGCATCAGACTTGCGAACGAGTGTCGCTTCGCTACCTAAATCTACCACCGCATTTATTGGTTCATCATTCATCTTTATTATCATCCGATATTTGTCGCTACTTGAATAAGACTCTTTATTGGAATGTGGTTCCACGACAATCTGATTTTCTTGCTCTACAAACACTTTCAGAACATGTTTGTCCTTAGGGTCAGATATTTTGGGATCCGACTTAGACTTTTTGAAGCACTCACTTTCTGTATGTCCCATAGTATTACAGAAGGTGCATTTAGTGATAGGTTTGGGACATTTAAAGAAAGGGTGTCCCTTCTGTTTACAGTTGTAACAAGTAATTTCATCAGATTGTGGACGAGGCCTGTAGGTACTTCCATTATCGGTTCTACGAGAGACACTGGGTATCCGTTTATCTCTCGTTGTAGAACTATCCCTAGCCTGACCCTTCACAGTTTTGAAAAATTCAAGCACCTCTTCTGGTTTTGTAAACTTTGCCGCTTGTGCTCTTACTCTAACACCCCTGTCATCCACCCCATGAACTAGACAATCTACTGCGTTCTTTTTGAATATTTTACACCTGTTCAATAAATTTACTTTGTAGTAGTAGTAAGTTTCGAGAGATTCGCCAAAACGTGCCCTTTTGCTAAACATTTCAGTCAACATTTCCGCGTAGTTTTCTGTTGGTGGAAAAGATTCCTTTAGTAGTTGTTTCCATTCGGGCCAAGACCGGCGAAGCGAAGGAAGACCCTGATACCAGGTTTTTGCATGACCGATAAGTTTAGGCAGTGCATAGTGTATTATCTGCTTATCACTCCAGTTATAAATTTCACTACATTCCTCTACCTTAGTCAGCCACACATTAATAGTTTGCTCCTTCGACATTGGGTCAAATTCTGGCAGTACGTTGTTTAACACAGGAAATCTTTCACGATCACCTGAGCTATCCTTTAAAGCTTTTAGAAACTCTTGGACAAGAATTGATGTTGACTCATACCTGGACCTTTCCGGGGAGACATGCCGATTGGTGGATTTCCTTATCGGGGAGACATGCCGACTGCGACTTCTAGCTGGGGAGACATGCCGACTGCGACTTCTAGCTGGGGAGACATGCCGACTGCAACTTCCAGCTGGGGAGACATGCCTTTCTTCAATGGATCTACGCGTATCTCGCTGTCGTCGATCATAATTTAACCGGTCTTCCAATAATTTTTCACCCGATTTCTTTCCAATTACAACTCTTCTTCCTTGTCCTTTAATCTCCGTAATATGCTCCTGCTGCGGGAGCGGGAACGGGAATGGTGATGAAGCGTATCACCATCGATACGGCTACGTCTTGTCCTATTTTTTTCTGGTGTCCTCAGCTCTCTTGAACGTCTACGTGGTTCGAGTATGATACTCCGAGATCGGCTGGGACGAGTAGTGTCTTCATTTGGGCTTTCCATTTTCTCTGAAACTTTCAACAGGCACTTGTATTTTGCACGAGATACGCTATTTAATGTAAAAATAAAAACTATGCATTCATTGCGTTTCATTTATAAGATTTATAGTTAATAGGACCGGTATCTAAGATAAATTAAGTATGTTTACTACTGATGTGATTCTACAGTCTATCCATGAAAATTTACACACAGTGTGTAAGTAGTCACCACCATATTTCGTGTGGTAAACTTTGTTATATGCAGTAAACCTTAAGTAAATATGTATTCCAAGAGGTTTAAATTATATACTTTGGTGTATTACCCAAAATGACTTGACAATACTGTTGTGAATCAAGTAAGCTTGTAAATCTATTAGTACTGCAAAATGTATTGATGTTATGAACCTACATCAAGAGAGTAGCCCTGGCAAAGAAGATGGTGTTTTGAGTGTAATAATACTTCCAGAGAGTAGCCATGGCAAAGTATTTGGCGTCGTGAGTATAAATACTTCCAGAGAGTAGCCCTGGTAAATTACATAGTGTTGTGAGTGTAATAATACTTCCTGAGAGTAGCCCTGGCAAAGTATATGGCGTTGTGGGTATAAATACTTCCAGAGAGTAGCCCTGGCAAAGTACATGGCGTTGTGAGTGTGTAAATACTGGTGTCAATGTCATCACAACAAGCACTTTATAGTGTGTTTAAAAGTAGCAAGACGAAGAGAAAAAAAAAATACCGTACCTTTTTATTAATCGTGGGCGTGTAAAATCCCACTTCTGAGATGAAACGGGTCTCAGGAAAACTTCTTTTAGTTCAAAACTTTTATTGAATCACTATTTACACTGGCATAGATTCCTCCTTACAACCTTATTCCACAAGATTCACATCAAGACTGAGCTCTGCTGACACGGACAGCCATTTTTATAGACATCCATTACCGCTTCTTTATACAATTTCCGGAAGTGATATAATCCTAACATTCATAAAAACTTCAGTAGCATAATAATTACGTATCTTTTAATTCTTAAATATTCTAAAAATTAAGTTTACTAATATCTTAGCTATCAATAAAGAATAGCTTAACTTCTCAATTATTATGCTACTGTTACACATGTATTCTAAAATATATCAAAATAAAGTAAATTAATATCTTAGGGGCTTAAAATTAATATCTTAGCTACTCAATAATTATGCTACTGTTACACATAAACTCACTAAAAGTTGCATAGTTTATTCGAGATATCGTCAACTTAAGATTTCATACTATTCGTGAATTGGCCTTATTCCTGAAAATAGTACTTCCGTATTGTGCTCGCCGTACTGCAAACACATCCAGTAGCCACATACAGCAATAGCGATTCTAATCACAGATCGGGTGCGCGGTTCCTTAATAAATTATTTCAACGCCGCGCGGGTTGTGGCGCGTCCCATGGGACACATTGGCTAACAAGGAACCGAAATTGAATTAAGCCAGTTAATCTAATCTGCACTGGAAGTCAACAGTGACGCCGAGGGTCCTTGATTTATATGCCTTTTTAGCTTGGCTTGGTGAACTTATACCTTGCAACTTATACCTAAGTAAAGGGATGGCTAAATGCTTTTGAAGAACCATATTACAGACAATATCCACTACTAATATTCTAACTGCACTCATCTATATATTTTTAATCTGTATTCGAGTGCCTGTCACTGCTGTCACCAAATGTAAAAAAGTAAGTTGTTAGCTTTTCTTCAATGTTCGAGTAAAATGGAATAAAATGCCTCTTTGTACCTAGCCAGTTACAAGTATACAGATGTATTAATACAGCTATTGCCATTACAATATGCGTCAGCCATTGGCTGGGCAAAGACAAGATCCACATATTCAAAGGTCGATGTGCTCGAATGCACATTACTGGAAGTTCTATGTCGATTTCATTGCCTTGGCAGCTATATAAGTATACCCCGAAATACCTGCAAAGCACCGGATTCGCCTCTATTAAGACGCAGTAAGGACTATATCAGCAAGTACTAACTGCACAGACTATTTGGGTCGAAACTAGCGACGTACGTTGAGGACATTTCCGCATCCTGCCGGCACTCGTGACACAAGGAAGTAGGACTTGGAACATGTCTAATGCATTTCTCTGAACTTCTCTTCAGCTGACACGCATTTTTAAGAAAATTCGGTGGAAATTAAGTGCGACCTTTAAAAAATAACAAATAAATTCATATACCAAACGAGTGAAGCGTGTTTAGCGTCCAGCGTCAACTCCGTTTACCACCAAATTTTCAACCTTATGGTTGCTAATGAATGCGAAAACCAATGAAGAATTCTGCAAGCTCATGGGTACCGTAGAGAGGTAGAGGAGGTTAATGGAAGTTAATTTAAAACATGGGAATACATAATAAGGGGTGGCCACATCTCGAGGATTACAAAATTATCATGCAGCCACATGTGGACTGATTATTAACTAGTGGTTCTGTGAGAACAGTAAACCTCGCGAGCCCTTCGACATACATACATACCTAAACATATTGTCACGACTGACGGACAAAAGGCTTTATTATAATGCGATACAAGTTTATTTTGCGCAATAACTTAACGAAGAAAGTCCAATTTTAAATTGAATCTCAGTAGCTTGAATTTTCCAATTACTATGCAGTTTGTAGTAGTTTAAGCAAAATAGGGGAATACGTTTTGGCGATTCCTTGGTCCTAGGAGATCAAATCTGGGGTCTACGGGTTCGTCTCGTGAAGGCAGAGAGAACTGCGTAGTCTGATTAGCTTTAAATTTTCCGAAACAAAACCAAAAGTCGAAGTCGCGCATGAAGATTATGTACTGTACCACCGTACAATGGTAGGGATGGTGTGGAGTGAATAGTTTGGATTTCACATAGCAAAATGTTGTTTACAAAGTTATTGGTGCGGCTACTTTCACACATCATGTACGTAACCAGGTTCATTCATAAGTTCGTATGTGGTAATAGCTCGCTGGTACCATTTTTATGTGAACTATTATACATTCCAAGTTTCGTAACGATAGAAAAAGTAAGATAGGATAAGGCACGTATTTTCCATTTTGATGTTTCTGTATCTTCTGTTTTGCAATAAAGAATAAAGAGGTAAGCTTAGAATAATTCTAAGGAGGTAAGTAAGAAGTGGACGAAATTTCCACTCTGAGATATGTTGCACAAAGTTCTTTTATTACACAACACGACCTAATAAAAGCGTGTTAAAGAAGAGAAATATCATTAATACCAAAATGCCATAACAATAGTTGAAAAATGAAGAAAACACAACAGCATACATGAAAATTTAAACAGAATCTAGAAAAACCGTCAGATCACGCCCCGGCTCGGCGGCGCGGCGTAGCGCTATCGGACCGCAGTTTCTTGTCGATTACCAACAGGCTTTACCACTCAGTCTGTTTACGCGCCCAACACAAGAGAAGTCCATTTCCTAGCAAAAAACGTGTAGCGAAAGGGTACTACGCTCGGACACCCCGCACCCCTGCCCTGCCCCCCCCCCCCCACGCCTCCTCCTGAGTCCCCCCCGCCCTGTGCGGTACGCGGGTTGTTACGAATGTAAGTGGTTCTGAATGGTGTTGGTAATAATAACATTTTCAAATATAGTTTTACTTTGTTTATGGTCTGACCATGGTTTTAATGTTTTGGTGGGATGGGGAAATGGGGTACACGACACATATTAAAGTTAAGGGCAATTGCAGTCGCTTACTTTATCGATACATTTACATTCTTCAGATATAATGGAATATCTGTCGGAATATCACTGACGACCCGAATGGCCGAGTCGGCAGTGACCCTGTCTATGAAGCCAAGGGTCCCGGGTTCGAGACCCGGTGGGGGCAAATATTTGTTTGATGAGAACGGGTGTTTGTACCCTAGTCATGGTTGGTTATCTGTAAGTATAATATTTATCTATATAAGTATGTGTATCGTTGTCTAGTACCCAAGATACAGGGAATCCTAGTTTGGGGCTAGATCAATGTGTGTAAATAGTGCCCAAGGTATTATTATTATTTTTATATCATGGAGTGATCAATATTTTCCAACTGGCTACTTCTAAAGGTTGTGGTGAAATGTGGCATCAGATGTTTAAAGCAGTGGCCTGGAAAATCAGGCAGGCGGACTGGTTGTCTATTCAATGGTATTTGAAAACGACGGTTTATTAAGGCTCTATTTTTGCTCCTCGTACTTAGACTAAACAAATCATTTGTTCAAGACATTTAAAAGAACATGTAAACGTTCAGTTGATCTGATATCCAAACCGTTTTTAAGGATACTTACGGGGAAATGAAATTGTACGAGTAACTAAAACTGGAGGTTTATGTATCCATTTAAGGGAGAAGTTGAATACAACCCTGAGTAAAGGGTAGAGGCATTTGATGCTTTGATCTCAGACGGGTATGTCTGATGTTTATATATATGAAGGTATCAGGTGGATGGGATCTGGTTCTCAATCAGTTGCGTCTATTTTTGTTAGCATATTGAAATCATTTGCCAATTGGTTTTCTAATAAAAAACACCATTTCAGACTCTTCTAGAAGAGTTGGCTGGTCTAGGTTGCATACTTATTAGCCTTTCTGCTTTTGTAGACACTGCAATATTCGCTAATATCTCTTATAAAGGTAGAGTATGTTCATTGATGACTTGATGCCATCAATATCGAGATGATTTCTTCGTGGGAACCAGAAACAGAGACATCACACACATATAAACATCCAAGACCTGCCGTTTTTAGGGTTCCGTACCCGAAGGGTGCCAAACGGGACCCTATTACTAAGCCTCCGCTGTCCGTCCGTCCGTCCGTCCGTCTATCTGTCACCAGGCTGTATCTCATGAACCGTGATAGTTAGACAGATGACATTTTCACAGATGGTGTATTTCTGTCGCCGCTATAACAACAAATACTTAAAAACGGAATATAATAAATATTTAATGGGGCTCCCATACAACAATTATTTCAAGACCACATACAAACTTATGAATGCACCTGGTTACGTACTGGAGTGTGAAAGTAGCCGCAACAATAACTTTGTAAACAACATTTTGCTATGTAAAATCCAAACTATTCACTCTACACCATCCCTACCATTGTACGGTGGTATGGAACCCTTCGTACGCGAGTTAGACTCTCACTTGACCGTTTTTTTTTTGTTGTTTTTTTCTCCCCAGCCGGGGCTCGTCAATCTGGGTCCAAAAGTGAGATTTCCCTGATAAAACATTTAAAACGGCTTATGTTTAAACGAATACCAAAAACGCACCTATTTTACTACCAATAAATTCAAAATGACTGTTAGAATGGATAAATGTCCACCAAATTGTGTTTGGATAAATGATCACAAAACTTCTTTTTATGTTTTGTGTACTTAAGTTTATGTTTTAAATATTTTTTGTTGTTCTTACATGTTCAACCTAACACGAAGGATAAAGGGGTTCACCTAAGCTACCGCAGTATTTTGCCCTGATATTTTTTGCAACTTTTGGTGTTCATTTATCCATTTTGGGTAGGAAAAAATATATTTTGGTGATCATTATATTTGTTGCCATTCAAAACTGTAAAAGATAGACGTGGGGGTTAAGAGTTAAGTGTCCACTCAATATTCGGAGCAGGCTACAACATTACATATTGACTTTACAAGTGAGGTCCGTTCCGAACAGTGTAATATAATAACCGGCGATCCCGAAGCCGCCAATCATTGCGTCTAGCGCCCGCCCGCCGGTTAATTAAAAACGTGTTACTAATGAAATTAAAGTTTTTGAACGCCCCTGGAGTTCGCTCGAGCCAGCGAGGATCGTCCCGGGATATCTTATGAAATTAAATTCTTATTTGAACGCGGCGCAGATATTACGCTTCATTTTGAAGCAAAACTTAATTTTGCAGCGTGGTTTACTGCGTTACAAGTGGTACGAGAAGTGAATCTAGGTGTCATTCAAAATAGCAAATAATGAAGTTTTAAGGGTCTATTATGCCTAATGATAACAGTTTTACTATTTTACCAATGAATTCGAAACGGCCGCCACAATTAGTAAACGACCACCAAATTGTATTTGGATAAATGATCACCAAACTTCTTTTTATGTTTTGTGTACTTAAGTTTAAGTATTTTTTGTTGTTCTTACATGTTCAACCTAACACGAAGGATAAAGGGGGCTTCGGTTCGCTCACCCCCTTCACCCTTCACCTAAGCTACTGCAGTATTTTCCCCTGATGTTTTCTGCAACTTTTGGTGATCATTTACCCATTTTAGGTAGGAAAAAAATATTTTGGTGGTCATTTATATTGTTCTCAATGATAAATGAGGTCTAAACGTAAAGTCTTTTTAGCGCTCTTTTTAACACAGTTCGTTCTGAGGTTTATTGTGAAAAAACAACATATCTACTTCAATATACTCATCTAACTGCGACTAGAATTACCGTGAAATTAATATTAACCTAAACGCGATCGCATGTAACAAAGTCGCCATTTTCCTCGTCTAATCTTTTGAAGGTTTTCACCATTGTGTACAGTTGTCGTGCCTCGAGACTTCCGACTGTCGGGTAGGTACCCTACAACAGCCAGCTATGAAGTTTAACCTAATTCTAATGTCTTTTGTGCCTTCAGTTCTAACGCTCGCTGGCGTATTCTCTGGGTCTAGGCCGCTAGTCAGTCCTGTGCTAATAATATAATAATCATTCTTGTCTCAATCTCTTTATGAGAAATCAATAGTTTAGCCTACGAGCGCCGCAAAGTCTACAAGGGGTCTACAAACAAGGGTTTGGACTTTTTAGGGGTCTATACTAAAACGCAATAAAAAATCACTTCGTGTCCGTCTATCTGTCCATCCGTCCGTCGGTTTATTATTTTTTCTGTCTTAGACCGAGAAGTTTCAAAAGTTTGTTGACCGAGCGAGCGAAACGCGCGAAGCGTCTCCGTTTCAGCATGGGCAAAAATGCTTTTGTATGTCTGCATTTCTGTCCAGCTGTTCTCCTCTTGATTCTCGTGCAATTTTGTGAGCAGGTTCGATAATAATATTTTTGTTTTTTTGTTGATTCAGTGTTTGGTATTTTTTTTTCAAAATGGCGGTGATATGGGGTTGAAGATGTTGAAAAAAAAAAACTACAGCCCAAACGGCTTTACAGATTTTAACAAATTAGGTGTCGTTGGATTTGTAAAGACCGGGTGATTGAAATACATATTTTAGTGAAAAGTATTGACTTTTCTATTGAGGTTGGATTTTAGATCGCAAAATGTATATTACAAAGTTATTGGTACGGCTACTTTCATACTCCAAGTACGTAACCAGCTGGATTCATAAGCCTTTAATGTATGTTAGAAGTTCAGCTTTCCACCAACAGAGTCGCGACTCGTGAGGTCTACAGCTCAAGGAGGAAACACATAATGACTCAACCTTACCTATAACACAACTGAAATTGGCTTTTCAATACTTTCAGCCGTAACTTCGCTACCCTTTGGACAATAGCAGACTTATCATACTTTCAGCATGAGCCACTTCTAGGTATTTAATGTACAATTACCTTTCCTAATTTTACCTTACACCTGTCGTAAATACTATCATCTGTAGCTGCAAGGGGCGGGGTGTAAACTAGATTTATGTTAAGAGTGTGTTGTTCTTGTTCTATTCGTTTGAACTTTATAGTTCAAACGAATATACATCACTTACAACACTGACCTTACGGTCAGTGTTGTAAGTGATGGTATACCTATATAACTATGAATAATGGGTAGACACAACTTACTAGGAAATCCGTAAGGGGGCAAGTTTAAACGTGATATCCAAAGCTATAGCGCACAACTATCACTAAAGTCATTCTTAGAAGTGGTATTTGACATCTGTCAATAGTGGGGACGAAGCTATATGTCATCGTCATTCCCCTTTCTAAGCGAAACGAGCAGAAGGAGACAGATGCATAGCTAGGTTCCTACTACAGACAGATGTCAAATGCGACTTCCTTAAATAGGAGAATCCTATTGAATTTGTATGCATACAACATATACTAAACGGATTTATGGTAATCTGCCTTTGCATGACAATACGTTAGTAATAACTACAAACATGTAATGTAAGTCGAAAAAGGTTTAATTCATGCTTTTGCAATAGTTGTTATTAAAATGGAGGTTCGCTACAAACTACAAATTTATCAGACAGATTTTTAATACGTTCGGTAAGTATGTTGTCATAATCATATCTTTATCTGGTATTCAGCAACTTTTAAAGAACTTGGCCTCTTGGGATATCGCTGCTCGCCAATATTACATAAGTTGTGATGGCTAAGTTTACTTAAGCAACATTTATTACTTTTCGGGGCTGAACCACCGCAGAATTTAGATTATTCTATTCTTGACCCTGAGTATAGAATAACTAGGTATTATAGTTAGGTGTAATTACTTAGCTTCACCTGCTCCTTAGAAGCAACTTATGTTATCTTTTGCAGATTTTTTGTAACCTTTTTTGTGTTTGTTTGCTTAATTTTGTTATTTGCAAACCGGTTTGATAAAATAAAATGACGCCGTCTATATTCATAACGCAGATAGAAAACAGACGGCGCAATATTTATTCTTGTTAAGAAATTGAATACAGACAGTTTTCATATTAGAAAAGTTAGGCGATATAACCTTTGTCTAGAACTTTGGAAAGAGCGCACCTTACCTGTGGTTGTGAATGTATGTAGCCACTTTGAAACGACCTCAAAATGTGCAAGTTTATACTCTGCCTAATGTCTTCATACCTGTTAAGTTAGTAGAAGAATTTGACCTGTTATTCATTATCATTATGGATGGTAACTCCACTGCTGAAGCTGAGCGAAGCCCTCTTCCATAATTAGCAGTCATTCGTCTGTCTCCCTCGCCTCATCTGATCCTTCGATCATGGACAGATACGACAGATATGATCCGCCAAAAAACGGAGATTGTAATAAATTTATAAGTACCCTTAGTACCACCAGTCCGAAGGCGAGTCACCATAGAACAGTGTTGACTCACCTTGATACTGGTGGCACTTAGAATCCAATTAAAATAATTTCAAGAATTGTAATTGAAATAGTTGCTTTGTACATTTTAAAGGTCCGTTTTTCCAAGTTGAAAAACACACGTTGCGATTATCTGCGGTTAATTATAGAACTAACTTGAGCAACTTGCTCGGGACGCGGTGAACGTATCTTGCGTATCCGATCCAGCGATAAGGACTTTCCTCGCCTTCCATTTGCCAACTTATTAGCTCTTGTGTGTACGTGATAAAGGCTGAATTGGCTAGTATGGATGTGGGGGGAAGTGGTTCGGGGCAGGGGAAGGGGAAGGGTTCAGAGTTTAGAGTGAAAGCTCTCCCTCGCTGCGTTTTTGTCTGGGCGTTGGTCCCGCGCGGGAGCCCCCATGTTGTTCTACACCTACAGATTGTAAAAGGAAACAGTTCCTCGTAAATAAAACAAAGACTGCACGCTTTACTCTGTACTCACGTTCTGTATCTGGTTCATTTTTGTAAAATGCCGACCGAACTCCCATAAGTCCACTCCGAATTTTAGCGCCCAGTTTTTCACTCTGTAACAAACAAATACGTATTTTAGAGATAATTAAATGCTATGATATTGTCTCCAAAATCACCGCTAAAAATAAAACGGTAATCTGAAATTCATATTGACAGCCCAACACAATTTCCTCCGAAAACGATTTCTTTAACTTGAGTACTTATAAACCAACAGAATTATATTTATATAAAACTTGGCGCGATACGGAACCCTCACAGAATTTATCATGATTCTGTCATGGGGGGGGGGGGAAGTAATTGTGATTGGGGGAAGAAGGTTAAGCATTTTTTCCAGTTCGCTGGCGGCTCCTTATTTCATCTTCATCTCTCCGCCGCGCCGCAGCAGATAGATAATATGACAAAAATAATGCGTGGAAGACAAAAAATCGTCAAGTGCGGTTTGGACTCGCACACGAAGGGTTTCGTACCATATTGTACAAATAAACTTAACCACTAAAATTGTTTAAACAAAAATATGATAGTATTATGTCCAAATATGGATTCGAATCCAGAACTTAAAGATTGCATAACAGATACCAAACCAATTAAACCACCACAACCGTGGATATGGATATGGATAAGCCGTGAAATCTACGACCATTATTGGTATCTAATATTTATGTATTTGTTTCATATTTATATAAATAGCATTATTTTTGGTATTATATAGATATTGGTAAGTTGTTTATTATTTTAGTAACATTTTTATTGTTTATTTTATTATTTCGTTTATTTTCCAAAACATATAAAATACACAAATTTTACAACAAAAACCTGCCGCGTAAACCACGCAGGGTTTATGTGTGGCAAGTGCGGTCAGAAGTGGTTGTGCACATAGTTATACCTTTAGTTTCTCTTTTCCCTCGCCATTCTAGGTTTGCTTGAAGAAATCTCTTGTTAGAGATAAGCTCACATTTGTACATATTCTTTCCTTTATATTTGTTTTGTTTTCACTGTTTTGTGCCATAAAGTATTACAAATAAACTAATATAAATCATATTCGAATCATTATTTGGTTTATATAAAGCGGTGGATGTTAAAACATGTCTCGTGTATGGGGATCATCTTTAAATAATAGTGTATTCCCGCTGACTGACTGACATTCAGACGGACAGACAGACAGCGGAGACTTCATAATTGGCGCGCCTTCGTGCTTTAGGATAACTCCAATTAAATTATGTCTTGTTAAATAAAGTATCGATTCATCTACCTTGGCAGCAAGGTACCTGACACTGAGATATCGTGAAGATAACCCCATGATGAATCCGGTAAGAATATAGTAATACCTGTTTTCAACATACACATTGTTTTCTGTAGATAGCAGTTGCTAATTACTATGGCTCGGCCCGGTCCTAGTCGGACTTATAAACGAAAGGTTCCGTACCAACTTACAATAAAAAACACAAAAAAGCTCGAACAGCACAATATACGTCATAGCAGTAGAACTAGTGCTGTAGAAAATTTGTAGTTTACGGCAAAATAAAAATGATCATAAACCTCCGTCTGCGTTTCTCCGTATTCAGATAAAAGTTAAAGAACCACGAATCTAATAAATAAGTAAATAATAATTAGTTGGGTATGGTCAAAAGTCCTGGCATATCATATGGCTGAAGAACATTAAAAAAACAAAAAAACTGCTTAAATTAATTTAAATATAATTATTATAAATCTGTCCAATTAAGATTCTCTATTACGACTTTAATTTTAATATAATCTGCCCTGCCGAAAAAAGTTTTAAAATAAATGCGCTTTTGAAAAAGCCTTCAACTGTTCATCCGTCACATATTCTTAACCCCTCGTCTGTGGTAATGGCGGAATCCGACAATAAATCAAGCGATGTTATAAATTACCCACTGATGAGAGGTTAAATAAATTTTACCCCCCCATCACAAATTCACGAATGACAAAGCCACTTCTACCATTACTCTAAATACTCAATATGCATCTCTAGTATGTGGGTTCTTCATTTGTTGCTGTGGTGCCAACAGAAATACACATTCGGTGAAAATCCCAACTCTCTAACTATACGGTTTTTTTTGACTGCTAGTCAAAAAATATACTTTTAAATAACTGTCAAGACGGTAATTTTTTTCACGAGTTCTATGAAATGCTAGCATGTGACGTCATAGTCAAATGCTGTCTTCATAACACAAAATTGAGTCAATAAAATACAACTCCTGGAAATATACAATTCTGATATTTTCAAACTTTTTTGTTGAAATAAATTCAGCTTGGAGACAGGTTTCTAGATTTATTGGACTACCGATACCGTGTCAAATACCGGTTTTTCACAACATAACTTAACACACAACACAGTGTCACGCCTTTTTCCATACGGGGTGTCAGAGGCACAATTGTGCCCGGTTTAAGCCAGTTTATTCAACACTCCATTTTGCGTGACAGCGAAGGCCCCATAGTAATAGTGTTCCGTCTGGCACCCATCGGGTACGGCACTCTAAAAAGCAAGAAACTATTAGTTTTTAACGAACTTATACACTTGGACCAAAGCAGTCACAGGCCTTGGGGAGCGACAAGGCCAGTGGGCAGACCACCAGCCGGATGGTCCGACGATATCATCAAGCCGTCGGGATCCCCCAGGGTGCGAATGGCACAGGACCGGGGAGATTGGTGCTTTAGGGAAGAGGCCTATGCCCTGCAGTGGGTCGATGTAGGCTGGGTATGATGAACGTATAAGTGTCATGCTACGGGTTCAGGTGCGCTACAGCGCCTATTTAGTAAAGGCTTAGAAGATTAACAAATGGATGCTCTGCTCATAGGCGGGTAGATGGGTGGGTCACGCTGTCACACACATTATATTTAATAGGGCAGTGGTTCACCATCACTGTAGAGATTAATCATCGGTTAGTAGTACTGCGGTGAAAATTGTAGATATAAAATATAGTGATAGATCGTATGGCGGATAGTTTCTCGAAACAAGAATTCGAGACAACTTAGACAACCAGTACTTGTCATACAGATTTTATAAATCTAGTACAAGGCCCTATCGTATATTTTGTAATTGATTTCAATTTTTGAATAAATGATTTTGTATTTTGTATTTTTGTATTTTGTATTTTGTAACTTTGTCTACCTATAATGCTGCTCTTAGTTAGAGTCTAAGGGCTGCAACTATGTGCCACCATGGCAACGGTGGTATCGGTTCGACGTTGTATAATAGGCCTTTGTTACGAATCCTTACCATCCGGTGCCACAAAGTGCCCACGTCAAGTGGAACGACCAAAACTTGTGCCAATTTCATGCGAGAATTCGTTTCATTTAATCCAGTTATTCCACAGTGTCCTTATTAGCAATCAGAAAATGTTTCACGGGACTGTTCGTTTTTGCCATAGAGCACTGAAACTCAGAGACTCGACACGGCCAGAGACGCCGCGCTGTGGTCGTCGGAGTGCTCCGCGCGAGAACCACTAAGGTTGGGGGTTCGAGGACTTACGGTTGCCTCATGCCCGCGGTGTCAATTCGGGGGTAACTTCCCCCTGGTCTTCAGTGGCCCCTACTTGTCAGGGGCCGCGCGTGGCCTTTGCTGTGCGGTCCTTTCGCCATCTTTTGGCATACGCTGGCGACAGCGGTGCGGGAGCTCTTCTTTTCCACTGTTCCGTGCTTTCGCCCTCTCTGCGATCTTAGACTGGCGACAGTGTAAGCTAGAGACGCTTTAAGCCATGTTTTACTTTAAATATCCCTTTTAGGCGGCAACAAATCCATTGTTGTGACTGTAAATGTTTTTTTTTTGGTAAAAACTTACAATTTTGAGATAGCTCGATAGATCGATTCGATCCTACGAGTAGCATTGTCCTGCCTTGGCGATGATTTGACAATGAAATTAACATGATTATTGATGTCATCATATACATTATATGACACATGGCTTGTCATAGGCTTAAGTATTTTTAATGTCATCTACTGCCTTCTCTAGATCAAGCCTATACAATGTTCATAGCTCTGTGGTTTCAGCCAGAAATACCTACAGAACGTATAAATGGGTCATGGGGCTGTTTGTGAAGATACGTAACCAGTAAAAGTAAGTAGGTTATTTAAGCTTGGTGTTTACGCGGGACGTTAGCGACGCTGTGAGAAAAGACCACAGCAAAAATATAGGCATATTCTTCTCCGAGACATAATGACGGCAACTAGGGTGCATGAACTGTGGACGCCCACCTAAGTACCGTGACAACGGATTTGTATTTATATATTTATTGCATATCATTGACAATGATACCCCGTGGGGGCACTACAACGTAAGTGTTCATTAACATATTTTCTTATTATCTATTTATATTAATGACATATTCTATTTTATGGAACAGTTTTGGTAAGTATCTACAATAATCATTTAAAATGTAACAATAGTCACTTATGCCTATTTATAAATCTTTTGTTAATTTATCGTTTATGTATTCATTAATTGAGTAATAGCATTTTTCTTGTAGTAGTTGTTTTAGCTTATTAATGAATGTTTGGTCTTTTACTTCTTGTTTTATTTTTTCGGGAAGGTGCTTAATTGGTTATATATTTTAATCGGCATAGCTAGTGGATCTCGCTTTATCGGCGAGTGTATCGGCGTAGCGTGGCATAACACGACACGACGTGGCCCTCCTATATGTTTTGGTGACGTCACTTAAATGGGCTCTACAGATGGTGCGGATCTGTAAGCAATCATTTTCCGGCAATTACCACAACGATGCGGGTTCTGCTATTGCTTAAGAAACAGTTAAAGTTTTGCTTAGCTTTCTTATCCAATGGCATATAATGATCACCAAAATATTTTTTTCTTACCCCAAAATGGGTAAATGATCACCAAAAGTTCCAGAAAATATCAGGGCAAAATACTGCGGTAGCTTAGGTCTTCACAATATTAGGTTGAACATGTAAGAACAACAAAAATACTTAAAACATAAACTTAAGTACATAAAACATAAAAAGAAGTTTGGTGATGATTTATCCATTTGGTAATCATTTGCTAATTCTGGCAGTCATTTCGAATTTATTGGCAGGTAGTAAATTTTCGAATTTTTTGGTAATCGTTAAAATACAAGCCTTATCCAATTAGTTGTTCTTATCTATTCAGTAAACGTTCATATTTTGACCGTTTGGTGTTTAATTAGTCAGTTACAATCTAAACCAGTATCGGGATGGGCCATTTCAAAGGGTCAGTAAGGCGTAATCACAAACTATAAGAGATTCTTCTTTCTCTTATAGTTTGTGAATTCATTTCTTATTTGGCCATACCACCCTGTATACAGTACCCCACCCACTTTGTATAGGTAAACCCAAATAATATACAATAACTAAGTTTGTGTACCCACGGTTACTTAGGTACCTATGCATAGGCACGTTGATTATATAATACACTGACGAGCAATGAAAAAGTTCTACACACAATATGCCGGGCAAAATGGCCATTTTTTTAAAACATTTAATTAAAAATTTGAACACAATATTTACGTGTTTAATTGGTAATATTCTAATGCGCTGGTAAATGTACTTCAATATTGCAGACGGCAACATTAAGCTACCCTTTCCCGTTTAGGAGTAATTTGGTGCTATGTCACTGGAACTTTTCATTGCTCGTCAGTGTAGAAGCAATAAGAAAAAATGCCTAAACCAAATGGTAGATAGTAGAGTTGGGAAGCACACGGCTAGCGTCCGGAGCCGCCCCGGCGACGTCGGCAGGTGGCCGAAAGCGCCCCGGAGCGATCTCAGAGCACTTTCAGCGTCCGCTGCCAACCAAACTGCTACGGCTGCTGCGGGGAAACGAGCATTTGAAACTCGAAAGTCCGTGTCGTTTTGAATAAGGACCGAATCTTCTTCAATTGCGGAAAAGAGGTTTGATTTGGCTTGGAATATAAAATTTAATAATAATAATAATAATACCTTAGACACTATTTACACACATTGATCTAGCCCCAAACTAGGATTCCCTGTATCTTGGGTACTAGACAACGATAAACATACTTATATAGATAAATATTATACGTAGATAGATAAACCTTCATGACTAGGGTACAAACATCCGTGCTCATCAAACAAATATTTGCCCCCACCGGGACTCGAACCCGGGACCCCTGGCTTTCGGCCTCGGCCATTCGGGTCGTTAAATAAGAATAAGAATAAGTCATAATATTATAATAGTAATATAAATTTGTCATTAAGTATATCATTATTTGTTTAGATTGTTGTAGTGATGAGATGTTGATCACGACCTCTACGGCGTTGCTGGTCGAGGCGTTGCCTCCCAAGCGAGTGACCCCGGGTTCGAATCCCGGCTGGGGAGAAAAAATAGCAATTGTATCTCAGGTCTTGGATGTTTATACGTGTGTTAATTCACCGTTTCTGGTTCCCACGCCACAGGGTATCCTAGAGTAGGGCCAGAGGCAATGTACGTGCCAGTCTATAATTGTTTATGTTTATGTTTATATAGCCGAAGGCGAGAGCGATCGCTTTAACATCCATTAAAGAAGAAATGATTTAATAGAAGTGAAGAATATGATATGACTTTGAAACTTGTGTGAGTGTGTCTTTTAAAGGTTACTCATTCCCATCACACCGTGTACAGGATTTCATTCGCATGTGAAGGAAGAAGCTTAGACTGCAAGAATCTGCTTAAAATATCTTGCTACGCTAATCGGTTTAACCCTCGCTGTCGACGGGCCTTAGGGGGTTGCGGGGCTGAGGGGAGGGGTGAGGCACATGCGAGGAAAATGAAGCCAATTTTTACAATGTAAGAAGAAAGAATTAATGAATTACGGGGAAGAAACCTGTCAAAGTAGGTACATGTAGAGGGCACTAAGTATTTGTAATAAACACAGGGAAAGTATGCAGAGAGTTTCGTTCATCTGAGGTTAAAAATGAATCACAGAGTAAGTAACTAAAGCAAGTGTTTAAATTAAATCAAATCAAAATTTTCTCATTACTATACATACATACTAACTAGTACAATAAAATATGAATTATTTACAATTGTTATATATACCAGTCCCGCCTAAACAACCTGCTGAACATGTACCAGTCAGGATTCAGTACGGGTCGTAGCACCGTCACGGCTTTGCTGAGAGTCACATATGATATCCAGGTAGCCATGGACCGCAAACAGACTTCCGTGCTGACTTTACTTGATTTCAGTAGTGCCTTTAACTGCATATAAAACGACATTCAAATTCAACTTCTCAGAACCTGAACTTCTCCTCCTTCTCTGCCAGCTGGTTTCACTCTTATTTGAGGGATCCACTGAATGGTGTGACCTCTTTACAAGCATCCCTAAAGGTGGCATTCTTTCTTGTATTCTATTCTCATCATTTTCATTAATTCCATCTCGAACGTCCTGTCTTCCTCACCTTTACGCTGATGATCTCCAGATTTATCGCCACTTCTCTCCTAACGATGGAGGCACTCAACGCTAATCTTGAGGGTATAAGAAGTTGGGCTTCATCCTTCGGACTGCTGGTCAACCCGAGCAATTCCCAGGCCATGATTATAGGTACCAAACATTCTCTTAACGTGTTGCAGCAACAGCTCATTCCACCTGTCACTTTTAATGGTATCACAATCGTATATAGCGATAAAACTAAAAACCTGGGTCTGATCTTCGACAACCGAAAATGAGGTCAGTCGCTTTCAGGAGACTTCAATATTTTATGCCTCGACAGATCGAAATCACTCTCGCTCAGTCTTTCCTTCTACCCCTCATTGTTAACGCTGATGTCTGCAAAACAGTGCTAACGAAGAACTACTGAACAAACTCGAACGTCTTCAAAATATCGGGATTCGGTTTAACTTTGGGCTGCGAACATACGATCGTGTATCACAACATCGCAAGGAGTTGAAGTGGCTGCCAATCCGTCTTCGTCGGGATTCACACATCCTCAATTTCCTCTACAACATTTTACGGAATCCACGCTATCCAACCTTCCTACGAAACAGTTTTCAATTTCTTTCTTCCAGCGAGCTCGGAGAACTCACGCGTTTTCCATGCTCACAGCTCCACGTCATACACCGCGTCTCATGAGAATGTGTTTAGACCCCGGGCTATTCGGTTGTGGAATGCACTCCCCTGCACCATCAGGGGCAGTCCTACTCTGAATATATTTAAAAGTCGTGTGAAGAAGCATTACCTCTTTCTTTAGATTTATGTATGCATGTTAGTATTTATTAGTATATAATAGTAGTAGTAGTATATAATAAATATTTGCTATAATAGTTAATAGCTCTTTATTGTAATATAAGGATAGTTTGAATATCCACTGTTTTACCCCATAACAAGATATCATAGAATTATAAACGTAGCCTAGCTGTAGCCACTAGCCTAGATTTTCCCAATAGCGTAAGCTTTAGAACTTTATGCACCAGCTAATTCATCTACGTGGGTTCTCCACTGCAATTTGCTATTAATGTTAATGCCAAGAAACTTCGTCTCATTTACTAATACTAAAATATGCCGTTTAATAATCAACTGGTCTCAACTTGCCTGACGTTTGGAAGTGAGAATTTGATATGCTTAGCTCTTAAAAACCAGCGTTTAACAATAAATTACTAACTGTGAACCAATTCAAGGTTAAAGACAAACGCATCAACATCATTAAAATCTTTTTTCAATTTTGAAGACCAATATCTCCACCATAACAGGCAGATCGTTAATATATACCACGAATAAGAAACGGCCTAATTTGGAACTTTTTGGAACATCGATGTTTTCACCCGATCCATCAGATTTAACACCGTTGCTTTCTGCCTTTGAATTCTATTGTTAAAGTATGATCTTAGTAGATCCAACGCTATATTTCTAACTCCGTCATGATTTAATCAAGCAAAGGTTTCGAATCAGCGAAATAAATTGCCAAAATTCATAGAACTTTGCTGTTGATCATGTTGAACATGAGTGCTACAAACAGACCGTGCTCTCTGCCAAAGAATGTTGTGTGATATTCCCCATAGAAAGCAAAAGCTTTGGCCGGATGTTAAAATAAAAAATGAGCACAAGTTTTTTGGCAATAAGAATAGAACTTGGGCGTTTAATATATATCTTGTTATAAGGTAAAACTACTTTTAAAGTAAACATAACATTAGGTACGATAAGTAGATATTAAATTAGGAAACGGTAGTTAAAATCCTATTTTGCACCGGTTGCTATCTCAGCTATTTTCAAGTTCTCCATTTTGAACAGACTGAAGCTGCACATATTACATTCAAAACCATCAAACATTGAACCCAGTACAATTTAAAATACCTCCCGGTCAAGTTCTATCTATATCCCGATACCGAAGGGCTGTTTTATTAATCAGACGCTCGCAGCAGTCGGCCCGACAGACGCGGGCGAGCCTTACGTAAGTCCGACTGTAGTACGTCGCCCGCCCCCTCCACCTCCCCCCCGCGGCGACCCCCCCGCCCCCACCCCGGGGAGCCCCACTCTAGATCAATACCGGACCCGCTGCCTATGACATGTGCCCGCGTGCCTCCCTGCAAATATTTACGTTGGGAAAACAGATCATAAGTTTCATTTGCCTGTTTGTATAACCTTCGGCGGATGGGAAAAAAGAGAAATTAACTGACGCGGTTTTAAGTCTTAATTGCTTGATTGGTGATTGATTTTTGGCGCCGCTTTGATTGCTAGATCGCTTGTTGGTCGGGGATAGGGAGAGGCGACTGGTTCATCAGTGAGCTTACCCCTATTTAATTACTTCTGAACTTTGAAGGTCTTCCACGCGATGTTTGAAATATAATGATAATGATTATAAGGACTTTCATTTTAATCTCATAATAAGCAAATAAATATTAATAACAGTTTATATTTATATAACTATATAACAGTCTTTACTCTTTTAATTACATTTTATTTTACGTAGCTAGGTTTTGTAATTGTAATTGCAATCATAAAAAGTTGGTTAGTGTCGTCTGACATGGCGTGGCGTGTCTGTATGGACGGCGAGGCCGTTGCGGAGGCGTCGAAACTAATGGAAACACGCTCATTGCTTAAATTCGCCCGAAATAAAATTACCGCAGTTGTAGTCATCATCCGATTGTACTGATTCTAACTTAATACAGTTAATTCGATGGCAATTTCAAAACCCTTTCGCCAGCAGCGGCCCGTGATCACATTCTTGTCGGCCTGCTTATACGTCTGCTCGGTTACCAATAAAGATAAACAAATGAGACCAATGTCAGCGTTGTTGGGCAAACGATCGAGCGATATGAATACAGGCGCCAATTTATGATCTGAGGAATGTGTGCTACGAGCTTCAAGAGCGTCGCTACGACGTAGCAGCTACGCCGTAGCGCCTGCTACGCTACGAGGGTGTGTGGGCGTCACATGTGCTGAAGGTAGGTAGTTTTATTTGTCCATATATTTTCTAGTCTGAGGATTGTCTGTCCTGATGTTATTGACAATGTGTGTAAAAATATATCATGGTTTCTTTTCTTAGGTGTTTTGGAAATCGTCGAGATTTGGACAAGTCATGCAACCCACGGCATTTGACGGCCTCTGTGGCGCGGCAGTTGTGGCTCTGCCTACCATGCGAGAGGTCCCGGGTTCGATCCCCGGCTGGGGATAAAATAAATAATCCCCAGGTCTTGGATGTCTGTGTGTATCGATGTTTTTGATTCCCACGACTCAGGGTATCCTAGTGTGAGGTCAGAAGCAATGTAAGTGCCTGTATGTCATTTTTTATGTTGTTTACAGATTTTATTTTCTGTCTAGATAATCTAACGAGGTCTATTGTGATTATAACATTTAAAAGGCATGGCTACTTAAACAACAAACATACTAGGCTAGCATTGTAATGCTCGTTTATCCAATTACAATTTAATTCACACATCCTGCTGACTTTGAATCGGTATGTCATCATTTCAACTTCACCTTTTGCCTGCGTGGAGCATTATAAGCACAGCTTATTTTTTTAATTTGGTAGCTACCGCATAGTATTAAATGTCTGTTCTCCTCGGTGTAGACATTAATGGGCCACAATTTTTAATTAATTTATCTATCATAGCGGCTATTTAAAGCTATGCCATTTATGATAAAGTTTACTTTATGTTAGGTAGTTCCTCGTGAGACGCAAAGAAAACGCCTTGGAAAATATAATAAGAACAATATTCAAAGGTGAGCTTATTTCTAAAAAGAAATTTCTTACAGCTAACGTGTGAAGAAAGGAAAAAATATATGTAGAGAGGTAGTCCTAGTGTACAATTAGGAGTTAAAATAAATAAATAAAATCAATATACTATCAGATAAATCACTATACATCCTACATACTTACTATAAAATAAATTAATAGAATACAGTAAATACAAAGATACACATACATACTATGAGATACTCACTATGAGGAAGAGAGGAGATGCTGTTTATTTTTTTTCTTAAAAGTGAACAAGGATGTGCAATCCCTAATCGCGCAAGGAAGTTCATTCCACAAACGTATTGCCCTTAACCTAAACGAGAGCTCGTAAGCTGCTGCGTGCTGTGCTGAGGAATTGACAAAAGAGAAAAAAAGCTCAAAACGTTCACGAAGATATGCGGGATAGCGCGGATTGCTCAAAATATTGAAGAGGAAGGAGAGAATGTGCATATCACGACGAAGTCGGGTCGGGAGCCAGCCTAATTCCCTGCGATATTGGGACATGTGGTCGTACTTGCGAAGACCGAAGATATATATAGCAGCCACTTAGAATCTATGATACATTTTATATTGTTTTTGTAAGAATAAACTTATTATTAATGAATCTGATGAAATGAGTGTGCATCATTGTGGTATTTATAAGTCTTCATTTATATAATAACATACAAATATTTCGCTAATAAATTCATGTATTACTATTTAAGAGACACTCGAACATTAAGTTTGAGAGTTAAGGTTGCTTCTACGACCCACTCATATTTAATTGTCTTACCTATTACGAGGGTTGATTGACCCCAAATGCCTTACTCTTGTCAATACACATAAAGAGAATTCCGGAATAATTTATTGCATTTAATTTCATATCAAACGCATTGTTACGCAGTAACAAGACAAACTAGAAAAACCAAAATATTTTTTAGCGTTCCGTACCCGAACGGTGCCAAACGGAACCCTATTACTAAGACTACGCTGTCCGTCCGTCCGTCTGTCCGTCTGTCACCAGGCTGTATTTCATGAACCGTGGTAGTTAGACAGTTGAAATTTTCACAGATGACGTTTTTCGTTGCCGCTCTAACAAAAATCAGAATAAAATAAATATTTCAGGAATTTCCCATACAACAAACGTGACTTTTTTGCTCGTTTTTCCTCGATATTGATAACGGCAATAGGTAGACGCTTGAAATATTCACAGAATATCTAATTATTTATTCACTAAAAATAAATTATTGAGTTAAAATAAAACTAATATTTAAGGGGGGCTCCCATACAATAGACATGATTTTTTGCCGTTTTTATAGATAATGGTACGGTACCCTTCGTGCGCGAGTTCGACTCGCACAAGGCCGATTTTTTTTTAAATAACCTTTTATTAATCGTAAAATATAACTAATAAATACAGACCCCTATAAATAAAAATAAACTAATCTAGGACCAGAGAACTTGTCAAGGCATATCCGACTATCCTCGAACTCGATGGGGTTTCAAAGACCTCTGTGGCACAGCAATTGTGGCTCTGCCTACCATGCGAAAGGTCCCGGGTTCGATCCCCGGCTGGGGATTTAAAAAATCCCCAGCTCTGGTATCCTAGTTCGGGGTCAGTAGCAATGTATGTGCCTGAATTAACATGTACATGATGGCTATGTCTGGCAATCTTCCAGTGCCATCATCAGATCCTTGATATCATCTAGGACCAGAGAACTTAGAAAGACGAATTCATTGGGGCCAACTGGATGGGGTCGCGTCGTTTCATTAAAGGTTTCCCATGGCTTCCTTCCGGCTCCATCATCAGATAAGCTACATCTCATAAAAATATTACATTATCATCCAACGTACATACGCATGTAGCATTTCCGGGAAGTGGGTTAAATTTAACTCGCAAGATTTGATTACAGCCGGACAGAGCCCGGGACCAGCGAAACTGAATGAAAGCTTATCAAAAATGGGCCCGTGTTGTTATTGAGGTACAAACAGAGTTAAATTCAAATTTATTTATTTACCAGAGCAATAACAGATACATGGTCGTTATACCTATGGTCTCCATACTAGCATAACCTGTATCATGGAGGCCTAGGCACAAACTTTATTGTGTTGCTGAGAGTTAAACTAGTGGCTCTGTGAGCTGTAGACCTCGCGGGTGACACTTTCTTTTAAGAACGCATACAAACTTATGAATGCACCTGGTTACGTACATGGAGTATGAAAGTAGCCGCACCAATAACTTTGATGGCTACATTTTGCAATTTTTCACTAAAATGATATAGTTTGTGTCACTTTCACGGTAAACGATGAATCCAACGACATGTCATTTGTAAAAATCCGTCAAGGCGTTTGGGCTGTAGCGGTTTTTTTACATTTTCAAACCCCATATCTCCACCATTAAAAAAAAAAAAAAAAACTAAATCGAGGAGAAAATTCTATTTAATAATCCAACCTGTTCACAAAATTTCACGAGAATCGGTTGAGAAATGCGATCTGTAGAGGAGAACAACCGGACAGACAGACATACGAAAGCATTGTTGTCCAATCCTGAAGCAGAGACGATTCGCTCGTTCGGTCAGTAACAATAAACTGGTACAAGAAAGAGACAATACAAAAAAAAAACAGATTAAAACAACTTAGTTATCAGGGTGACCAAACCATTCATATTCATGTTCTTTATTGCACAGATAATATATAGATACAGACAGTTACAATAAATGTTATAAGCAAAGGCGAGCTTATCTCTAAAAAGAGATTTCTTCCAGCAAACCTAGGTAAGGCAGGACTTTATGAAACAGGACAATCCTAGTGCGCAATAAAACTTTATACATACGTACGAAAATGGCTTTCCAAATATAAATAAACTATACCAAATAAAAGATATACCTCAACTCTATAAAATACAATAGATAGCATGCATATACAGGGTGGCTCATTCAAATCGGTCAGTATGGGAAAGTCTGAAACTATAAGACATACGAAGATTTGTTCTTAGGAACCATGTCACCGATCTTGATAAAAAGAAAAACTGCATTCATACATTGGAAGAAAAAGTGTACCCAGCTGGGGAATCGAACCCGGTTGTTTTGAAAAAAAAAACTTACAGTTTTTCTGTTTAAATAACGATTGTGAAGGTTTTAAGCAGCAAATGTCTCTATGAAACACGATGTCTAAAATGAATAAAATGCATTGTTTTTACATAAGTACTTTAATTTATCATAGTAGGTGTTCGAAGTGACCACCGTCTTTTTCAATACAATATTCAACACGTTTAAGTAACGATCTTACTATGGCATTTTGTATCTTCATGTGGTGAATTTGCGTTAAAATGGACTCTATGGCTGCTTTTAGGTCTTCAACGGTGTCATAGCTTGTTTTGTACACTTCATCCTTAACATAACCCCACAAGAAATAGTCTAGAGGAGTTAAATCGGGCGACCTCGCAGGCCATTTGATAGGGCCGTTCGTGCCAATCCATTTTCGCGGAAAGTCTTTTGCTATGCGACTATTGTGGGCTGGTGCTCCGTCCTGTTGAAAATAAACTTGTTCTCTTACTTCTGCTGGCATTTCTCCTACGGCCCCTAAAAGATCTTCTAAGATTGCAAGGTACTTGAATCGGTCCAAATGTCCATCATAAATTTTAAACAGGAGTACGTTATTGTGAAGTAGGCCGACCCAGCAGTTAAACGAGAATCTAACTTGACGGCGTCCTTCGTGTATTCTTAAGGGATTTTCTCGACTCCAATAGTGACGATTTTTACGATTGTACATTCCATTGTTGGAAAATTGAGTTTCATCAGAAAATATTACATACTTTAAAAAATGTCTGTCTAGACCCATTGTTTCTTTTATCCAATTGCAAAATTCCAGCCGTCTAATATCATCTCCTGCATGTAAGGCCTGCACCCAATGTCCATTCTTGTAGCACTTGTATTTGTATTTCTTTAGGGTTCTTTGAATAGTCGGACGTGAAATTTCAGGAATATCACGACTTGCATTACGGGTGGAGGCATCTGGTGTTGCTTCAAAATAGGTTAAAATATTCATTTCCATGTTTTCATCACATTTTCTTGGTTTTACTTTTTTTGGCTTTTTAAAACTTCCATGGGTCTTCAAATTGTGAGCAATTTTGATGAATATCTTACGTGTAGGTAAAATACGTGCTGGATATTTGATATGGTACCAATGTAGTGCACGGGAGCAATTTCTGTCGTTTTTAAAGTAGGCTTCCAATAAATCAAAGTGCTCGGAGTTTGTAAAACGCATTTTCCCAACCACACAGCGATAAACACAAAAATACCGAAGCATTAATTTTCAGTTCCCGCCAAAATATTTGACAATCGAGTTTTCTTTTTTTTCTTTTTTTATTGCTATTCGGCCAGTCACACCTAGACGTTCCATTTTCAAATGAGGTTTGACATGTCTGCAATATCTACACATTTACTTTAAGTGGGCTTTTCAATTGATTGTTAGTGTTTAATTGATAAATAGATAATAATATGACTGTAGATAACAAAACTTCCTTAAAGGTTTAATGCAATGTCAATGCCATATGATATGTTTAACGGTGTATGTAACAAGTAGAGAGGTACAAACAACCATAAACACAATTTTACATGCCTGAACTTGTTGAATATTGTAACGGTGGTGGTCACTTCGAACACCTACTATGATAAATTAAAGTATGTAAAAACAATGCATTTTATTCATTTTAGACATCGTGTTTCATAGAGACATTTGCTGCTTAAGACCTACACAATCGTTATTTAAACAGAAAAACTGTAAGTTTTTTTTCAAAACAACCGGGTTCGATTCCCCAGCTGGGTACACTTTTTTTTCAAATGTATGAATGCAGTTTTTCTTTTTATCAAAATCGGTGACATGGTTCCTAAGAACAAATCTTCGTATGTCTTATAGTTTCAGACTTTCCCATACTGACCGATTTGAATGAGCCACCCTGTATATAAACTATAATATAACATACATAGATGTAGTACCTATAACGGAAGAGAAAGCCAATACACGTTCAATCTTTTCTTAAAAGTGAAAATTGAGGGACTGTCCGTAATAGCGTAGGGAAGTTCGTTCCACAGTCGGGTTGCCTTTGACCTAAACTATTATAATTATTATGTAATAATAAGATAATAACAACATACATAAGTAAATAATAAGTATATTTATAAAGTTTTATCCAAGCAGCGCGCTTATCACTAACTAGGGTTAGATTTTTGGATATGGTTTTGGCTTGGTTTTGCCTACAAGTTAGATGTTTATGTGTGGAGGAGCGAAAAAACTGAACCGTCTAGCGAATGAAGAGTTCACAATCGATACCTAGGCCCTTTGTGTAATAATGTATATGTTACGGCTAAAGCTAGGTATGAAACTAAACTTAAGTTTAGCCGGCTAGTCTTAAGATTAATTTCGAGCCTCAGTCATGTCCGAAGTCATGTTCGTTTGTGATAACGGATGTCATCTTTAATCGGCTAGACTGCACATTAGCCGATGCGTTTCGGTTAATGTTGGACATTAGTTAGATAATGTCGAAAACGAAGTATTCGTGCGACTGCGGGGAGCGGGGCGGGGTAATTTTATTCAGATGTGAAAGCTATTTCTAATATCTGGGCAAAACACTGCGGTAGCTTAGGTGAAGGGTAAAGGGGGTGAGCGAAGCGAAGCCCCTTTATCCTTCGTGTTAGGTTGAACATGTAAGAACAACAAAAACTATAATAAGTATTTTTTGTTCTTACATGTTCAACGTAACACGTAGGATAAAGGGGGCTTCGCTTCGCTCATCCCCTTTATCCTTCACCTAAGCTACCGCCGTGTTTACGGCTACCGAATCATTATCATCACTTATTCCAGATTAAGACGGTAATTTTTCAACATTAGCCTAGGAATACTGAAAAATAAACTTAAGTTTAGTCGGCTAATGTCAACCATATTTTCTCACCCATCTTTAGCCTCTAATGTTGAAATCATTTATCGCAACGAACATTATTTCGGACATTAGCCGAGGCTCGAATTTAATCTTATCACTAGCCGGCTAAACTTAAGTTTAGTTTTACACCTAGCTTTAGCCGTAACATATACATTATTACTCAAAGCCTGGGCCCTTCATATTTTTTCATAAGACGGCAGTATTCCCCTGAGTTAATGGTTATGCTGTGCTGGAGTATTGAGGCCATAAGAATATAAAGTTGGCGCTCTGACAGGGCATGGCATTCACTGAGGATGCATTTCGTGGATCAGCTGAAAGATTTCCTCATCATTACTTTTAGGATCGAGCGCGGGGCTCGTTCCAGAGTTATGAGCGTGGTCTTGTGTGTGCCTCCCCATGCTATGATGCAGTACGTTAGCGAAGACTGATAAAGGGATATGTATACCAGCCTCAAAATATCTGGGTCGATGATTTGGCGCAGGAGTTTAAATTATGGAATAAGTTTGGGTACCCGGCTTGCCATGCTGGTGATATGCGGTTTAAATTATAGTTTCTCATCCAAAATGATTCACAAGTACTTGATTTGTGCCACTCTTGATATGCCGGGACAGTCGTAAGTCTGGGAGGTACCAGAGCAGGAGAAAAGCCTAACCGTCTTGTAGTCTGGAGGTAATTGGGATGCAGCTATCTTGTGGAAGCAGAGAAATTTAGTTTTGTCGGTGTTCAATGTCAGTGAACTATAATATACTGAAATTAGTTAACCAGTGATTTATTTTAACTTTGGAAGATTAGGTACATAAGTGACAAGGTAAGTTCTCATTGCTCATCCAGCAACTGATGTCGTTTCGGGAACGGGAACGGGAAAAAACGGGACCGCGTGATCAGAGGGTTAATAATGAAGTCGTACATTTTTATAGATAGGGTGGCACAGCATGAAATTGAAATATCTATCACGCCGTTTCTTAGATGGTTTGGCAGAGGCACAGCATAGCCAAGCAAGTCACAAAAAACTCTAGCCTTATTATGTATTTCTGATATCAGTCGCTATAAATCATCTGGGAAAAGAGCTGTTATTATACTATACAAGCTCACAAGGTTCTCTTCAGTATCGCGCAGTCAGTCAGCCAAATTACTGTCAGCTGTTGTGAGAAGAAAGCCTTAGATCAAGGCACTAAACACTGCACATGTTTGCGTATATCGTCACACATCCCTCTATGTCCGTATCCGTTTGTGTAGTTTCGTCACGTCAAGTAATATTTCTGTACAATTGAAGGCATCACCGCCGCACGACAGCTGTCCTAACATTAATCTCATCAGGCACACCTGTTGCAACTATATTCGCCCTTATTTTCATGAGTATATGCCCAACATGTATTTTAGAACTAAAAGTATGGGAAGTTAATAAGACTTACCCCCATTTGCACTAAATGTAAGTTAGGCTTGTCCTAGTTAAGATTAACCTAAGCCTAAGAACAGCCTAGCTAAAAAAATAGATAGCACTGACAGATTGGACTTAGGAGTTAGGGTTAGTGCAATCATTTTTTTTGCTAGGAACAGCCCAAACAAGTTAGGAAAGAACTTAGGCGTTTCTTATGTTAAGTGCAAACGGATGTGAAGCCCGTGTCATAAAATAGCGAACGAATGGGCACAGGGTAAAGTAAATAAAGTAGGTTTTCCAACTAATACTCAAGCGCTTAAATTGCGCCAAAGACATGTCTGACTAAAAACATTGTCTTATAAATTAAACTGGAAAGGTTAAGAAAAAATACAGTGTGGTACGACCGCGGGGCCAACCGCCGCTAAGCAGCTTATTGACAGGCAATTATAGAACTGCCCACCCCTCCTTCCCTTATACCGCCGTATAATCCGCTGTCGTATCCCCCCCCCAGTCCGCAACTGAATTTATGTAATGCCAACATTGATTGAATTAAAAAAAATACAAGTTCCCACTGATGAGAGATTAGGTTATTTGCAGTTTCAGAAAGTTTGTATTTAACAAACTTGTTGTAAATTTACAAGCACCCTATTTCAGTGGGTTATACAGAAGCACCATTATGATCTGCTTATGAATTGGGCAAAGCAGTTACTTGCCTAGGGCTTAGGTTTCAAATGCATTATGTTACTGAATATTTCAAATGAATTTAGGGGCACGGCAGTGTCCCCGCGAAGTCGAGCAAAGGCACAGCAGTACCATCCTTTTCTTGAAGCCATTCAGGCCATTTTCGACACTCCAGAAACTTCGTTGTCAATAAGGCTAGAACCCTGAATTTTCTGTGGCAAAGGGCATAATATAACTAGTAATTCTTATTATTATTCCCAAATTTTATTCAATTTAAACCGGGGGTTTACTACAACGTCATATGCCGATTTAGTTTAGGAAGCTAAACTGACCCGCAAAAAGCATGACCGTCTTAAAACAAGTCTTGATCAGGTAATATGAAGCCCATTATGGCGTATTGTACTGGAAATGGTTGCCATGGTGATGTTCTTGTTTTGAACTTTATTTGAATCTCTATAAAGGTTGTGGTAGCCCCTAAGTAGATTAGAAACTACAGCAAGTCAAAGTTCCCTTGACTTGCTGGTCAAAGTTTACACTGACGGCTGACTCACTAACAGACCATCAATATTCTAAGGTACTTCTTGCAGACCCACAACGTTCAAATTTTCACCACGACTAGTGTTTTACTGACAATGCTAGGGAAACCTGAAACATTTTGCAATGTCAATCCCGATTTCTTGATATTCCACATGCAATTTAACTTTAATAAATAATTCGATTTACTTAACGCCAATAGACAAAATAGAGATTGAAAAATATATAATGACCCTCAACAAAACAAACGCAGAAGGGTATGATAAAATATGTACAAAAATAATTAAAGCCTGCAAGAAAGAGATTAGTGAAGTATTAGCTTACTTGATTAATTTGTCCATACAAAGTGGTATTTTTCCAGACAGATTAAAGATAAGCATTGTAAAACCTTTATTCAAAAAAGGTGATAAGAATCTTATAGAAAATTATAGACCTGTTACCCTAATATCAATATTTTCGAAACTCTTTGAAAAAGTAATGCATAATAAACTTTCATCTTTTTTGTCAAAGTATAATATTATAACCGAAAATCAATACGGGTTTCAAAGAGAAAAATCTATAACTCTAGCAACATTTAATTTGGTAAACGACATACTTCACAGACTAAACGATGATAACTATGTGACAATTCTATTCTTTAACATGTCAAAGGCATTCGATTTCGTGTCCCACAAGCTGCTTATGATAAAACTTTATACATACGGTGTAAGAGGACCGGCATAAAACTGGGTTCAAACCTACCTAAAAAATAGGTCTCAAACTGTAGAGATTACCGGATTTGATGCCGCAAGGAATTTAAAAACTTACAAATCCGAACCTAAATTTAATAAATTCGGCGTGCCTCAAGGTAGTGTACTCGGACCGCTCCTATTTCTGCTCTACATTAACGATATTACTGAAATTACTAAGTATAGAAATATATTATTCGCTGATGACATAACAGTAATTATAACAACACCAAAACTACATTCATTATCAATACATGAAAAGGAAATAAATGACGTAATATTAAATACTATTAATTGGCTAAATAAAAATAATTTAAATATAAATATTAATAAAACCTGTTATATCAATTTCAATAATATAAATAATCTTAATGTATCACATAATAATATAATTGTTAAAAATGCTGAATGTGTTAGATTTTTGGTTATTGACATTGATAATAAATTACATTGGAAATTTCAAATAGATCGCGTTTGCAATAAATTAAATAGGTTTTCGTATGCTCTTGGTAAGATGACTAGAGTGGCTAGCAGAGACACTGCATTAATAGCATACTTTGCATACGTAGAGTCAGTACTGAGATACGGGTTGCTTGTTTGCGGAAACAGCACAGACGTAAACAAGGCATTTGTGGCACAAAAGAAATGTATTAGATCAATCGTAGGAGTTGCCCCAGACGTATCATGTAAACAATTATTTAAAGCTCTGTATATATTGCCTCTACCCTGCCTTTATATTCTAGAAGTAGCTACATTTGTGATGCAAAATAAAAAAATGTTTACAGAAGCGAAAAACCTGAAAGGAAACCTAAAAAAACTTACCCTTGATGTGATCCCAAAAAGTGCAAGATTTACAAAAAAACTGCTACGCTATGTGCACAACAATTTGGAACAAATTACCAAGTCACCACCAAATTATAAGTAACAAACAGAAATTTAAAAACGTTATAAGATATTGGTTAATGCAACATGTTTTCTACTCGATTAAGGAATTCCTAGCACATAATGTTAAAATTTGTGTCAATTGTAAACTTTGACTAATTTGTTACCTACTATTTAAAATTGTGTGGCTCTATGTCATAATTGTTTTGCATGCTATAATTTAATTAGCTGGATGTGTGTATCTGACTGAAACTATATAGTACCACCTTTGTATAACCATATCTATCGCAAATAAAAGTCTTTATCTTTATCTTTAATTGTAACTTTGTAATCCTATACAAATTATTTACGATAACTAAGTTACTTTTGTAGATTATACAATTTTATATTATTATATACATTTATTGTAAACTGCCGTAATAGATAGATAGATCCGTAAATCGTAGATAGAGGTAAGTTAAACTCTGTTTAAAGGAATATTGAGTCCTTGGTATGCCATACGGAGTGGTATAATCGACTATGTGGTAGGTATTGTGATGCATATTACTAATTGTGAGAAACTTTGAGACTATTAGAATTAGAAGAATCGGAGAGAATATTAGGCTGATCTACCGCTACCGAGAGTAAAAGGAATGCTAATTGCACTAACGAAAACTTCCACCTCTGCGGTTCCGATTTATACGAACATGCTCGTTTAACACGTTGAGTGCCCATGACTCGAATTTGCAAGCAAACAAATGTACATTCACTTCATAGGCCGTCAACAAGTTAAGAGGATCATTCCGTGATGATCCTGGGAAAGTTTGTAAGGTGGTCATTATAAAATATTTCTCCTTATATTAAGTTTTGTGGAGTATCTCGATTGTGAATGATCTATTTAATCAACATTCTATATATGTATAACGATGCAGAAGAAGTAGACTCGAAAAAAAAGGATCAGTTAGCAAGTCGGTTAACTTTGTCAGTTCCTACCTATCTATAGGAACTTATTGCCTACAACTTAGTCATAAATGGTTACTTAATTAACTTAACTTAGTTTAATGAACTACAGTTTATAGTGACTGATAAAGGTAACCGACATTGTTTTACGGTAGAATAAACGATTAAATCGCGGAATGCCGACTAACGCGCTTGGTTAGTTTTCTTAACTTTTCATATACTAGGTAGCACCACGCCGATAATATGAAATCTCCATACACCAGATCGCGCTTTGCCAACTTTTAAAATTTGGGCTTGCGCTGTGAGACTTGCATGTTTTTTACATGCTTGCGTGTTTTTCTTGGATGTAATAAACTAGAGATTGGGACAAAAGCCGACTGCAAGCTCTTATTTAGCGGTATGTAGTGTCGAGCGGGTATAAAAACTGTACGTCTGCAAAACGAAATAAGTGGCTTAATTACACTTAGATTTCACTAAATAATTGTGTTGATAAAATTTGCTATCCATCATGATATAAGTTTACAAATTCCGGTATAGCAGTCCATTCCTGCCAAATTTGGACTACGTCATAATCCAGTTGCCAGTTACCAACAGTGTGAGTGAAACTACCCTAGTCGCCAACTTAAACTGCGCAGTTTATTGGACAATACCGCTACAAAAATACAAATCGAAGTTATAGTTGTTAATTATTATTATGACAATTGCTGGGTAAAAAATAAGTATTTGGAACGGAAATTTATCAGAAAATACCCTTAACTTAGTCCATCGTTGTAGGTGGCAACGGATATATGTAGCGTGAATGTTGACAGGTCGAACAGCTATACCTGGTATCGTTTTCTATGGTACGGATCAGTTGATAGAGGAGGCAGCTGCTCAAGTCAAAAGGAAATACTTGGATACCACAGCCTTTCACGTCCTTCCAGGGTAGTGCTAACAATCAGTAAATAAACTCTAAAATTTCCACGTTCTTGAAAGGGAAACTACAAATACAGTGAAATAGGTATATAAAACAATTAACATTGGCGATAATAACCTAAGTTGTTAGACCACCATTTATTAAGAAAATAAATCAGTCAATAGATAAATCTGCACAAATAAACACATGTGTTATGTTTATAAGAATCCTGACAGGAAATAAATGACCTTGCACAAACACACACAGTCGTGTCTGACATACAAATCTCATGCTGTTTCCACGCAGGAGTAACGAGAATTATGAAGGGGTGTTTGTGTTGTGCTTGCTCTGGTTGCAGCAATGGTGTTGATTTGTCCTGAAGGCCAAGATTGTGTGTCCTCATATAACCCCACGTACCCAATTTTGTTTGTGAATGTGCGGTTGCACTGGTTACACTTCAGTATTACGTTTTTTTAAGTGTACCGCGCCAAACGCCTCTAGCTTAACCAATAAGGGTTGTTTGGACAAGTGTAGTACTAGTCGGTACTTACTCGTTGTGCGGTATCTCCTCGAGCTGGTTGGCCACGGCGGCCGCACTGGCAGCCACCAGCAGGAGCAGCGCCAGCGGCCGCGGCCGGCGCAGCATGCCCGCACTCATCGCACGTCCCACATTCGAGCCACTCTCACTGCACTGCACTATCCGTCACTGCACCCCACCCTAGCAACCGCATCTAACACCCGACAAACCTAGCACCGTAGTGGAAATGTGGTGGAACGGTAGTGTCCTGGTGCGGCCGTGTCGAGTCGCGCGCCGCCGCGGTCTGCCGCGCGACCCGCGCAGTCGGCCCGCAGTGCCGCGCAGCTCATCATACGCCCAATAACGCAGCCTACTACTTACTACTGAGATTTATTCTCTTACTATCGCCGGTGGTCAGCGACCTGTCCCGGTGAAACTAGCTATGGCAACGTCGATATGTGGGAGAACTATGGCTGTGTATGTTGTTTTTGCTGGAAACATGGCAACGCATCAGGCGGGTTCGGGGTTCAGCGGCGGAGTGGCACCACGCACATGCGTGGGCACGGCGCCAGGAAATCCTTTATTGATTCCCGCGCTCCTGCTTTCTAAGGAATGTCGTCGGCGTGCTTGCCGCCAAAATTCAGCCATACCGGTCGCTGCCATGCACCGCTGCCGCCGCCGCCGCCGCGAGACGCCAGGGGACACCGGACGCCGGCCCCACTAGGGGGAGTTAGGGACAGCTAGGGGTAAAAGGTACTGTAAGTACTTAGGTACCTACCGCCGCGTCCCGCCCCGCCGCCGCCGCGGGGGTTCATCAATGTTTTTGGATTCAGGACGCGCTTCCGGCGGATTTGACAATGGCGGTATTAAGAAAATGACGTTTCAACTTTTATGATTGAGCGTTTTTCCTTTGTAAGGACAGCAACGGCAACAGCTTTCAAATTATTAGGCAGTCGTAAAGTAATGCTAGTTTATTGGTTTTATTTTTGTTTGATTATGAACTAAAAGTAAATGCTCAAGAGAAAAACCCTAACGGTAGATGAGCAAAACTCCATATATACCTCAAGTAGTTTATTCTTTCAATACAGTCGAATGGTGTTACCTTTTCATACAGTTGCTGATTCACAAAATAAGATTCAATTCTCATGTGTCAATTTACAAAAGTAAAAACTAATTTAATTAATTTATAATATATGCATAAATAGTAATAAAATGACACCAGAACTGTAGAGATTAGTTTCCAAAAAATATTCACTTTGTGCGCAAATCCTACATACAGTTTACTATCAGCAAAGCCTGTGCTGTGTAGCACTTTGCAACCTTATTTCCTTACAATAGGGTTAAAAAGTGATTCAGCGAAGTCTTCGCTCACACTCTTAGAAACAGAACAATTCTCTACCTGGAATGCTGTAACATGATATGTTATTAAGTGATAGTGCTTTATAATATGAGTACAGGTCGGTTAACTAAAGCTGGCACTTTCAACACATTTACACGTGGTTAAGCGCGCGGCATGACGTTGCAATGCCTATGCATCAAGAATAGTTGTCTGCCTCTCTCGCGCGCGGTCAATCTTCTGAGTATGAAGGCGACAGTTATTGTTTTGCTATTGCTACTGCTTATAAATATAGAGTGATCTTTTTTGCATTCGTATCACGTGACAATCGTCGGCCGTTATTGCGATTGTTTACCTATTTCGACGTTAGAATAAAATCATTCAGTGCAAGTACTGTGAACGTCCAAGATTTAGTTAACTGACGTCTAGTGTAGGTACATTCATGAAAAGCATTCCCAAGGAGAATACCAGTATAAAGATGGTACGAATATAACACACTTTATCTTTCGCTCATACAGTTCCTCATTTAACACATACAAACAATATAAGGAAATTCCATTCCTCTAAGTTACAATCTATGTTTTTCGACAATGTGTCAGTTAAAATTGTATAAAAATAAATGATACAAATCTAGGGCACGCGCATACAGGTTGCTCTATCTAGGGCACGCGCATACAGGCTGCTCTATCTAGGGCACGCGCATACAGGATGCACTATCTAGGGCACGCGCATACAGGATGCACTATCTAGGGCACGCGCATACAGGTTACTCTATCTAGGGCACGCGCATACAAGATGCACTATCTAGGGCACGCGCATACAGGTTACTCTATCTAGCGCACGCGCATACAGGATGCACTATCTAGGGCACGCGCATACAGGTTGCTCTATCTAGGGCACGCGCATACAGGATGCACTATCTAGGGCACGCGCATACAGGATGCACTATCTAGGGCACGCGCATACAGGATGCACTATCTAGGGCACGCGCATACAGGTTGCACTAACGCAATATTTACAAAGATAAAATCATACAGTTATAAATTAATATCTCTAATAAGTACTTTGCACAAGTCACAACACAGTTCGTCATTACAAAGGGAGGTCTTTTTTATTCAGATCAATTCATTTTTCGTATCTCGTTCGCATTTTTTTCATGAATACTGTGTTTTGATTGTTAAATACAGACTTCTCGTCAGTGCGAGTTACTACATTCTAAACCAAAATCACATATACGTACACAACATATTAAGGAATCTATGTAATCTCATAAATAGCTGCCTAACTTAATAATTAATCTGCCTAAATAATTTGTACAATGTTATTTTAGTCGAACGATAAGAAAGTAAAGCGATAAGGGAAGTCTTAGTACAAATAAATAATATTATAAATTAAACCCTAGCTAGAGAGATAAACAGGTTCTAATATCAGCGGATTTTACTAAGGAATTACATATAAATCTAAAACCGACATATCTTATAATATTTTCACAAAAATACCGGGGTGCTATGCTACTATAAGACGATACCAGCTAGCGTCGTAGCAAGGCTAAAACTACTTTATCGAAAGAACAGTCTTTATAACAACAGCTATGATTAAAATAGAAGTGGAGACAAGATTGGAAATGTACTAAAAATTAGGAACACGATATATTGTAAACCTAATAATTATATGCATGAGACTCTATAATGATATTTGGTCTGTTCATATAGGTTTAGTTAGTGTGGATTATGGAATGATTTCAGTCCCTTCAGATGCAATGTAGACGACGGAAGACCGAGCACGTTACGGTAAGCAAGTCAATTCCCAACTTTATATTTGAGAAAACTAACTGGGACATTACAACGATTCTAAATAAACATAATGCTCTGTTAATAAATTTTAGCCTCCGTTGTGCAAGTGAAAATATGTATGTCCCTCTTACCTAAATTACAAACAAAGCTAAGAATTTTGTATCTTTACACTTACCAACCTAAATCTAGCAAAAAATGCGGTTAATCTTAGAAGGCATAACTTTACGGTAAAGATGTCTAGATCATTGTCGTCGTAGTCAGTTTATTGATACGAAAGTTCATCGTATTTTAACCAGTCTTTAGAGAACACTGAAGTGAGAGCACTATTTAGTGTACTACTTAGTAGCTCACTATGTTATCAGGTCTCTAACAAGATCACTTTGTGTAGCGCAGGCATACCACTTCACTCGTCAGTGGATCACTTGTGCACATTAGTGTCGTGAGGAGTCACTTTCGTGTCCCGAGTCCCGTCCGTTTTCCCGCGGACTGGCGCGGTGGTCCCGCTCGTCTCGGTACCGGTCTCGTCGATCACGTTCCCGGGAACGGTCTCGGTCCCGCTCCCGGTCTCGGTCTTCATCTCGGTCCCGGCGGCGGTCGTAGTAGTGGTAGGAGCGTCGCGACTTTCCGTCCGTGACCACTTCCACCTTGATGTTTGCTGTGGCGGTTACCTGCGAAAGAACATTTAGCAGTGAGTTGAGATTCAACCAACAAATAGCTAAATTCAAATATAGCGAATTTTATAGCTATCCGCCTCAGCTTCAATGTCTATAGCTTAGTTGGAAAAATCACTAAAGATATACTAACCTTGGTAGTAATAGCCCCTGGATGCGGCGACTTGGAAGTCGGCGTCGACCGCCCACTGCCAGCTGAGTCGCTGCCATTGTACGTCGTCGTCTCCACGACCACTTCAGGTTGAACCACGATGCTCTGCATCGACGACTGGACCGACGGGGCGGAACTGTGCCAGCTCGGAGGCTCTTCTGAGATGGTCGTGAGTGAAGGCGCGCAGGGTCGGGGTGCCGACTTGGTTCTGGACTTGTCTCCGTTGTTGTTGGAGCTGGAGCTAGACTTGCGGGGGTGGATGGGCGAAGACTTGGGCGAGGGTGTGGAGAGGCGTTCCGGATGTTCTAGCGGTCGGACCTGGGGAAAGTAAATATGAAGTTATAGGATGAAATATTTTGAGGAATATCGTGGTTTAAGTGGACTAAAGATCTGATTAAATGTTTTAAAAAATAATATGCTATGCCGGCCGAAAGACCGGAATAGTAGGTTTAGCACCTTGACTGGAGAGGCACCATTCGTTCATTCATTCATTCATAAACTTAGCCATCTATCCTTGCCTCCGGGTATTTTCCTAATTATCAAGAATAGAAGGCACACAACATATCTCTACAAATGGTAATCAACAAACCTCAGCAGCCGGCCCCAAGATCGCGAGCACGATCGGAAAGAACAGCAGCCCGTCTATCAGTCCTAGCAGCACCAAAGCCAACAGCAGCCGCAGGAACAGTCTGGCCACGAAACCAAATTCACTAGTAGCTAGCATGGAAGCTGCTAGGGCGGCTGCTAGGGCTCCGTGGACGACTGGCGCGAGGACTGATTCGAGGGCCAGCGAGGCGCGGCGACGCTTGCAGCCTATCGATGTGACGAACGCCTGGAGGGTGAATTAGATGTTGGAGTGTGTTTGGTAGTAGGGTTATCTAGTAATTTACATACAATTTCGTTTAGATGTTTAGTTTGTGGGTGATCTGTGAAGTGTACAAGGATACTATAATAGGAAGTGGATTTTGTTGACTTTCTAATGGAAGTTGGCGGAGTGAGTTACTAAGATATTTCTTTATATCTAACTATTTAGTATGTTTGTACACAGATACTTCCTCTGTAGGTATGTAGCTCACTTATTAGAGAGTTGAATTGGGAGGCGATAACTGTATGATAAAAATATTATTTAAACTTTAAGCATTAGGTAGGTACTCACCAAGCACAAATGCACGGTGAAATGCACTCCTCTCCCGATAGCCACGACCAGTAGGACCGCAGGAACTGCTGATAACTTCACTCCTAGCATAGCCATCACACCCATCAGTTGCAGTACGAGGGTGGTCAGAGCCAACGTGACTAGTGCGGCCGCCCACACGTTCAGAAGGAGAACCATTAGCGCCTGAAAGTAACGCATAACGTGAGTATAGTGCTGTTGTACTTGTAGAATCAATTAACATAGTTCAACATTAGAATTCTAATCAGCTATCTAGTTAAATATTTGTATTTCCTTGAATATGAAGAAAAAACTGAACTCTTACTACAGAAGAAACTGTAGAAGAAAGATAAGTAATGTGCTCATTTAACTTACCACAAAGACTGCAGCTAACGCGCAGGCAAGTGCTAACATCAGTGATGTTCTCAGATACAAGTACTGCTCCCAGAATAAGAACGGTATTCCAGAGGGGAAGTTGGATAATCCCTTCGCCTCAAACTTAAGACACAATTCTCTCACTGACATTATCAAGTTAGTTATACTCTCTGTATCACTCAGTCCCGATAAATAGAACGGCATTTGGGTGTAAATGAGCGGAGACGACTTCGGGATCTTCAAATCGACATCTTTTTTGGAATGGAACCATCTTTTCGGCTGCGGCTTCAGGTTGCCTTGGGAGGCTCCATAAGCTAACGCGTCGTTCGTGTTCCACGCCGACAAGTAGTTGTAGAACGCTTTAGGGCTGATGATACCATTTTTATCTACCAGTCTATGTCGTGAGTCGTTCACGAGAGCCTTTTCGATAGGGTTGTCAACGTGACCGGTTTGCACTACGAGTTTGTATCCGAGTACTCCTTCTTCCGTTGCGTTTTGGCACCAACCCTCAGGCGTGATGCAGCCGCTCGCTACTTCCTTGTCGAATGCGGCTTGCTGTTCCAACAACCAATCCCGGAAGAGACTCAGCCAGAATTTAGTCAAACCACCGTCGTCGTTCTTGATAATGTTGGGTATCCTCACAAACTGGTCGTGGTATTCGTAGAGCAGCTTCTGGTTGGTCGGGTACTCGAAGTCTCCTTGTGTGACTGCGTACATGTTGTAGAAGCCGAAGTACTTCTCTTGGCGGGAGAGGAACTCGTACTCGATGGTGTTTTCTGGCACGATGTCGGTGAGGTCGAGCCCGTCCTTCACCTTGGTGGCGCCCCACACGCTGGCGAGAATGATGGCGATCAACGCCAGCATCGAGGTCACCTGTGGAGAGAGTACGGGGTATAAGCGACGCTAGAAAGTTAAGAAACGGTCAAAGACTGGGACGCTGTGGTGGACACGTAACTTTTCAGATCAAAAAAAAACATCATGGAATTCCCCGATATTTTTTATGCTCATGACAAAGGATGTAGGTCAGTTCGAAAAACGTTCTATGTACCTTTACAGCAGGTTTCATGATAAACGGAGCGTATGTGTTCTTCGTCCATTTTGTAAGCGACAAGCTGAGGCAGCAAGTCTTCTGAGCTTCATCTGCGTGGACGCTCGGATCCAGCGGTTGTTTAGTGGTATCCTTCCAATTAGTCTGCGAAACAAACAAACATAAACATTGAAGTAGGTATCTTAATGTGAGTTAGCAAAAACTACGCAGATGTGGCCATTAAAAAAAACGGCCAAGTGCGAGTCGGACTCGCGCACGAAGGGTTTCGTACCATTTTCTATAAAAACGGCAAAAATACCAAGTTTGTTGTCTGGGAGCCCCCCTTAAATGTAAATTTTATTATTTATTTTTAAAGTGAATAACATAACTCTATATTCAATATATTTCAAGCGTCTTCCTGTCCCCTGTCTTCAGCCCCCTTAAATATTTGTTTATTTTAATTTAATTATTTATTTTTAAGTGAAAATATAATTAAATATTCTGTGAATATTTCAACCCTCTACCTATTGCCGTTATCAATATCGAGCAAAAAAATCACGTTTGTTGTATGGGAGCAGATTATTTATAATTGTTAAAAAAATATTTTATTCTGTTTTTTAGTTGTTGTTATAGCGGCACAATACATCATGATCTGTGAAAATTTCAACTGTCTACCTATCACGGTTCATGAGATACAGCCTGGTGACAGACGGACAGACAGACGGACGGACAGCGGAGGCTTAGTAATAGGGTCCCGTTTGGCATCATTCGGGTACGGTAGCCTAGTAACGGTTAAGTGCGGGTCGGACTCGCACGGGAAGGGTCCCATACCATCATAGAAGAAAGCTAAGTATAGGGACAAAACAGTATTAAAACAAAAAATATGTCTGTAATTGAATTCGGTAGGGGCAGGGATATGAAAACACGTGTCTTGTATGAGGTCCCCCTAAATTTATGAAATTTCGTAGAGTTCATTATTTTTGCTGTAGCGGCAAAAGAACTACACATTCTGTGAAAAATTCAACTACGTACCTAGTACAGTTCAAGGGATACAGAAAACTGACCGATGGACATCGAAGGCTCAGTAATAGGGTCCCGCGTTGCACCCTTTGGGTACGGAACCCTACAAAGTATATATGTTTCAGTCGAAGTATATAGTCGATAGTTTCTCAGCCATTCTGTACACGACAGGGTTCAACAAGGTCAAGCACCTGAATGACTTAGATAATGAACCCACGGAACCACGACTACATATATAATGATACCACGGAACCCTTATTTTAGATTTGGAATGTAAACACTCGGGCATCGAACTTTCTATTTAGTAGGCTTTTCCAGAACCCTCGAGATCTTTATGGTTTTTCTAAACGTTTGTTATGGGTCTCTGGTTAATCTAGAATGTTCGATACTGTTCCGGAATGTGGTAGAATTATGTAGAACTTTCTAGATTACTAGTTGTTTACTTGCGGGATGGAATATTCTAGAACCCTATTCGCCGGGTATAAATACCGAGTCGAGTTCCGGCGGAAATCAATTAGTAAACATCTCGAAGTGTCTTGAACAGTGCTTGATTATGTGAATAAGTGAGTTTGTCCAATAGAGAATAAAGTGAAGTCATATTGTGATAGTCTCAGTCAGGTCGTAGTTAATAAAATTTGTGTTTTTCATCATATCAGTGTTTTTCTTTTATTCGTATTCGGAGACATTCTTTGTACCTTAGCATTCTTTGGCAGCGCCTTCGTCTTTCTGTCGAATTTCTTCGGTCGCTTTGGCAGCGGGCTTTCCGGCATCACGCAGCACAGCAGGTCCGCCCTGGCCGCCGACCTGCGCCGCAGATCCAGGGAGATCATCGCCGGGAACACCAGCAGGATCGAGCCCAGATTGAAAAGCAGGAGGATGGCACCCTGGAGACAAACGAAATCAGTTGAAATGATTAAAACTATAGATGCAACGAAAAGCGATTTAGCCGAATACCGAATATCCGGCCACGTTCTTAGCCGAAGCGCCGAATTTCTTCTTTACTCTACCAGATTGTGTTACTTAGTCTGTATTACTAATAATTCACCAAGTAAAAAATTTAAAAAAACAACTTAAAGTTCCCCCCCGGTCGGGAAGCGAATGAAGTCAGTGTACATGAAAAGTCCTCATCAAAACTTTTGCTGCACGGAACTTTAAACCAAAACGTCATCTGTGATAAAACCACCTAGCTGTTAAACCGTTGGCACCAGTTCTCACTGAATTATTCAACGAGTGCATTAGACGAGCCGTGTACCCAACAGCGCTAAAGAGGAGCAAAATCGCTCCGATATTCAAGGGGAAAGGAAAGAGGGAGAATATCGATGGATACAGACCAGTGGCCGTAGTACCCACGGTATCGAAGATCCTCGAAAATGGTCTCAGCGCCCGACTTCTTGAATTCCTCGCGTCGACTGATGCGCTGTCGGAGCGACAGTATGCGTACCGCGCGGGCCGTTCGACGACTGCACTGGCGCGGGAGGTGGTGCGCCGAGTGCTTAAGGCAAGAGTGAGGAAGTTCCAGGTCGCAGTTCTCTGCTGTGACCTCTCGAAAGCATTTGATGTTGCCGATCACGGCGTGCTCGCCGCTAAGCTCCGTCACTACGGTCTAGTCGGGGGGCCTTTATGTCTACTAACAGACTTCCTGCGAAAACGCTCGCAGATCGTCGTTGGTGATGGAGGGAGAACGAGATCAGAACCGGTGATGACACATATGGGGGTTGCTCAAGGCTCTTCGGTATCCAACATACTATTCTCACTACTTCTGAATGACCTGCCACAAGCGATGACCTCCAGCGAATTAGTCATGTACGCAGATGACGTGGCAGGAATCATCACTGACAGGACAATTGGAGGCCTTGAACAAAGCCTAAACCATACTATCACTGAACTTTCTCACTGGTTCCGTAACAACGGTCTCGTTCTCAACATAAAGAAAACTCACTTCCTTCACTTCGACCTATCAGGTCGCCGTCTCGTCCCACTGAACGTCCAAGTGGACGGAATGCAGGTCGATCAGGTGGAAGCGACAACGTTTCTGGGCTTCGAGCTGGACCGTGGACTCACATGGCGCGCTCACGTGGCGCGACTGTGCGCGCGACTCAGCGGCGCATGCTTTGCGCTGCGGCGGCTGGCGCGCACGGTGCCGCGCAGTGTGGCGCGCGCGTGCTACTTCGCCACGGTACACTCGCTGCTGCAGTACGGAGCCGAGCTGTGGGGGCGCGCGGCGGACTGGGAGAGAGCATTCAGGATGCAAAAGCGAGCCGTGAGAGCGATAGTCCAGGTCCGCCGGGACGTGTCGGTAAAATCTCACTTTAAAGCGCTGCACATCTTGACGCTCCCGTCCATCGTCATACTCCAGGTGGCCGTGTATATGCACGAGAACATCCACTCTTTTCGCAGCCATCACGACATCCACGGACACGCGACCCGCAACGGTCACAGGCTCAGGACGGTTTCACACACCCTGGCCAAGTCATCGAAGTTGACTCACGTCATGGGTCCGACAGTATACAACCGCATACCAGAACATATTAAATCTGCGCCTAATTCCGCATGCTTCAAAAAGCGACTGAAACACTGGCTTGTCGAGCAAACCTTCTACTCATTCGCTGAGTTCGAAGCGACCATTATAAAATGTGATTCCAATTTAATGAAATGAAAAACTAATTTAATTTAATGCAATTCAAATTTAATGTAATACTTTATGGCAATTTTAATTTTAAATAATGGTATCTTAATTTATGGAATGCATTTTTATGTGTCTGACATTTTTTATACAGATGTATACTAATCAATTTTTTATTTATAATCTGACATGTAATTGACACTTACCAATAAATATGTTTCAATGTTTCACCGTAATAAAATGTATTTGTTGATTTTTTGAAAAAGCCATTAAATTTTTTGTTAAAATTTACTTCTTTACTTCTGAAGTATTGACCTACCAATCGAAACAAGAATCATCAAAATCGGTTCATAATTGACGGAGTAATCGCGTTTCAAAAATCACAAAAAAAAACAAACGAATTGAGAACCTCCTTATTTTTGAAGTCGGTTGAAAAATATCGGTTATTGTTAGCTCAAAGCAAAAGATGGTACCTTATCAATCCATGGTGATGGTACCATCAATAACTGTGGGAGGTTTTCATTGGCTTCTTAGTTAGTATAATTTGTAGCGTATGTTGAAGAAAGCTTCCCCAAAAATGTGATATGTGTAAAAATAAATAAAATTTAATGCGATTTATTTTATTTTGAAAAGAAAGAAAAAATATTTATTTATTTGGTAAAAAGTTTACACTTAGGAACAGGAACAGTAGTTAGTAGGTACAGAAAAGTTAATGCTAGTTTTACGTCTTAGTTAAGAAATGTCCGTGTTTCCCACACTAGGAAAATCCTGTGTCGTGGCATCTCATTATTTCCTTGTAGTAAACTAAGTTAGGAACCTCGACATTTATGGTAAATTATGTATGGATTTCAACGGTTGCTTCAAAATTTAATGTGTCTGCTTATGATTTGCAGTATGAACAAACAAAACAAAAACAAAAATAATTAAACATAAGCATTTACATACAGGCACATACATTGCTTCTGGCCCCACACTAGGATACCCTGTGTGGGAACCAGAAACAGCGACAAAACACACATATAAACATCCAAGCCTGGGTTTTTTTGTTTTACCCTATTGAGGTCGAAATAAAAGGTAAAAGTAAAGAAGGATTCAGTACTACAATATTCACACATATTTATGTGTTCGATTCCAAATCGATATTCGATCGATGGTTTCTGAACGGTCATTTTAATTTGACGTTAGCTGTCAATCTGGCAGTTTTGACAACTGACAGACGAAAAAAAAGGAAAAAACCTCGCAATGAAAACGCGTGTTGATTAGGTTGTTGAAATTAAATCAAAGGGCATCTGGAATGTATTCGGGATTCCCTCAGGATTATTAATATAGCTGAGTGTGCCGTTGTCTCTCGAACCAGATAAAGGTCGGATTTTCGTGCCCGATTCGTATTTACCACGTAGAAACATAACCTGTGTTGGACCACTGTGCTCATTGACGCTGGCCCGCCAGTCATACCTGGTTGGCTGAAGAACCTGTCTACCAAGAAGAGCCTAGGGCGCGCCCGGGCCTTGCAGAGAGACAGGAGGTTGACGGGACCGAAGCCCAGACCAGGTTAGATCTACCCCACATAACTTTAGCTCGGTGAATCGCCGACGTTCATCACTTCTTGGCACCTGATCGTCACGCTACCTCGTAGCTGATGGGCCCCTACGAGGTCATTAGGTGCTGAGAAGCCTGAACACTTTGGTATCAGAGCGTGGTTTCCTGAGATTTGCAGCCGTCAAGGGCTTCAGGAAAGCACGACTTGGGACTATCAATCTGTAGGTATCTAGGCGGTTAGGTAACTTGTTTGTTCCTATATCCACATAGATTGGTAGTATTTGTAAGCTATAAGTCTATTGCTGGTAGTAGACAGACAGATATTACAGTTTTCCCTAAATGACCAGTTGTACTGAGATGTGACTCAGAATAGTAGGTACTCAACTTAGGTACGCATTGTATTAGGTACATTGTAGGTGAATTGAAATTTGCATTGAATTACTAGTTAGTCAATCTATTAGTGGTCTAGTAATGGTATTGAATGAATGTTTTGGTTAACATAGGTAGTTACATCTATTGATAGCAGGCTATTACATTGTTTTCAGTTTATTGTGCAGCAAGTGTATAGCAATTTATAACTTGAACTAATATTGACTATTATCTGTGTGTGTTATAATAATAAAGGGAAACTAACTTGTTATTTACAGGATTAGAATATTAGAAGTGTTGCATAATTTATATAGATATAAAACTCGGTTCCTATTGTTTAAGGAAAACAACATTATTTAAGTTATAGTTTAGGGTTCCCTCGTTTGGGTTATAAACTGAAGGGTCCAATAAAATTGAGTTACTGCAAATTGTGAGTAAATATCGTTCCGATCATGTCGTTATCTGAAATCCAGAAGGGTGTTTCTAAGGAAATCAGATGGTTTTCCTCCGCACACGGTCTGATAGACCGTTTAGATAGGCATGATGTGGTATTGGAGCGGTCTATGGACGTTAAGGAACGTTACAATAGGGTGCTCAAATTGTCCGCGCAGGCGGAATCAGTTGATGGTTGTGCACCTGACAGGCTGTCTCGGTTGATAGGGGATGTCGACCAATGTATGGAGATGGCAGCTGCTATCACGCAGAAGGCTGCGGACATACGTAGACAGCGCGAGTCCAGCCATGGTGGTGACATTGAAGCACCTCTGCCGCATCAGGAATCGGGGACCAGGTTACCTTTGACGGCGTGTCCGGTGAATGGATGAGCTTCATCAATCTGTTCGACAGTTTGGTGCACTTGCGATCGGACATTACCAAGTCTGTCAAGATGGCTCAGCTGGTGGCAGCATTGAGGGGTGAGCCTAGGGAGCTGGTCGCTCATTTGACAGTTACGGAGGGCAACTATGAGACGGCCAGGCAATTGTTGGTCAGACGTTACCACAACAAACGGAGGTTGGCTGATGCCCAACTGAACGTTTGTTTAGCATCCCGGTTGTGAACAAGGTCGGGGCCATACAGACGGAGGTTTTGAACCCATTGTTGTCCGTCACCAAGGCTCTAGAGAATCTTGGACTTCCGGTTGGTGAATGGTCGTACTTACTGTTGTACATTGTACTTTCCCGCCTACCCGCTGACGTGCAGACTCGTTTCGAACAGTCTCACGGGAGGTCGGCCGAGGACCTGCCCGCCTTCTCCGACTTGGTCGGATTTTTGGAAGAGGAGTCTCGACAGGCAGAGAATTTGGGGTTGACGGTCACCCATCCTTCGGAGCCACAGAGAGCTGCCGGGAGCGCTGTGAGTAGGGGCCCTCCGACGAGGAAGGACCGCACCAACCGTCAGTCATATGGGACTGTGAGTGCATTGACCCCACATAGTGAGACCTGCCCATGTTGTAGGCAGATTGGCCATGCTGTGGCCAATTGCAATAAGTTCGGGGAACTTAGGGTTCAGGGACGGCGCCAGATGGCCAAGCAGCGGGGCTGGTGTTTCCTGTGCCTTGGGCCACACATGGCTAGGGACTGCACGCGCACACAAATGTGCGGATATTGTGGTGGGGCCCACAACAATCTGTTGTGCATGAACCGGTCCGGCCAACAGCCACCACAGGGCCGTACCCAGTGTGACACGGCAAGGGGCCCTGAGAATTCGTTTGCGACTCGGAGCGCAACTCAGGGGCCAACGTCCCCACGTGCACAGGGCAGTACTAGGGTGCAGGGCCGCACTCAGGGTCATCACATGGGGGGCCCTGAGTTTTCGGTTGCGACTCAGCATCCGACTCAGCGGGCAATGGGGCCACAAGCACGCGGCCACCCAGGGGTGCAGGGCCGCACTCAGGGTCATCACATGGGGGGCCCTGAGTTTTCGGTTGCGACTCAGCATCCGACTCAGCGGGACATTGGGTGTGTTGAGCAGGCCGTAACGGGCGGGTGGCATGGGACACCTTCGAGCTATGCGGGTGCGGTTCGGACGCCGCCTCAGTTGTCGCCCCGCTCGTCGCCTCGTCCTCGTCGGTCGCATGTGATGTCCCCCCCGCTCATGGAGCGGCCACGGTTGAATTCACGCCCACCCCCCTTCGGGGGGCGTCGTAGGGTGGCAATGGAACCGGCGCGTGGGCCATTTGTACAATAGGACCCTCTGGCGTATAGCTGCCTACCTGATCGGTTACAGGCAGATTGGGGCCCCGGGGGCCCTCGCTAGGAATTTGCGGCCCAACAATTTGTCGCCCCCCAACCGGAGACGGTGGTGTTACCGATCGCCTCTGTGCTTGTTTGGGATTTGGCGGGCAACCCAACATACGTTCGCGCCCTATTAGATTCTGGAGCTCAGGGCTGCATTGTATCGAATGATTTAGCAAAATGGTTGGGCCTCAAGGTAAATAGGTATAATAAATCAATACGGGGCGTGGGGAATGTTACGGTTACGAATGTAGTTGGTCAATCGGTGATCACGATCTCTCCACGTTATGACATTTTGGCAAAAACATCCGTGCAAGCTTTAGTAATGACGCATGTCATGGGCAGACACCCCTTGGTGAAGTTGAATCCGGCCGTTCGATTCCTGACATCAGGACTCAAGTTGGCGGATCCCGATTTTGACACTCCAGCCCCGGTCGACCTGCTACTGGGAGCAGACGTTCTGGGTAGGTTTCTGTTGTCGGATCGGCGAGTTCTTCAGCCGGACGGGTTGATTGCTGTGGATACTAAGTTTGGTCACGTGATCATGGGTCCGGCATTGCCAATGGTTAGGTCTGCCGAGTCAGATGGCATACTTATTGGCTCAGCGTTGTCAGACGCTATCCAACGTTTCTGGGAGATAGAGGAACCTCCCACCGTTCGTCGAGTCGACGCAGACGAAGAAGAGTGCGAGTTGTTTTACCAGAATAGTACTGGTCGCCTTCGTTCTGGTCGTTTTGTAACTCGACTGCCTTTCAGGGCCGATCGACCACCACTAGGAGAATCTAGGAAGATGGCTGAGACGAGATTGATGTCGATGGAGCGTAGGATGTCAAGGGACGCCGTATTTAAACAAAAATACGTCGATTTCATGAGGGAGTATGAGTCGTTAGGACACATGTCGGTATCGGGTGAGGACTGGAGATCTGAGGATCATTGTTTCCTTCCACACCATGCCGTCCTGCGAACCCCTACCGGCAAGATTCGAGTTGTTTTTGATGGGTCAGCACCTACCTCGAACGGGATGTCCCTGAATCAGTGTCTACATTCGGGACCCAAGTTGAGTCGTGATATTTCGGATATTCTCACGAGCTTTCGGAGACACCAGATTGTATTTGTCGCAGACATTCGGATGATGTTTAGGCAAACGGTAATTCATCCGGCTGACAGAAGGTATCAGTTGATACTTTGGCGTGAGTCCACGGCCGAGCCAGTCAAGGTCTATGAGTTAAACACGAACACGTATGGGTTACGGTCTAGCACGTATTTGGCGATGCGTACCCTGCGGGAGTTGGCGTCGCGTGACCGTGTGAGCTATCCTAGAGCTGCCGCTATCCTGGAGCAAGATTTGTACGTCGATGACGTCTGCACAGGGGCAGCCAGTGTAGAGGAAGCTCTGGACCGACGTGACGAGCTCATTCAATTGCTGAAACGAGGCGGCTATGAACTACGCAAGTGGATGTCCAACTCCCCTGAGTTGATGGCTGGTCTCCCAGATGAGTTTCAACAAGACCCGCACGTTTTTGAGAATCCTGACAACCCTAACATGTTGTCGGTGCTTGGAATTCAGTACCGGCCCGTCCATGATGAGTTTACCTATCGGGTGGTTTTAGAAACACCGAAGGCCTGGACGAAGCGGTCAGTACTGTCAACGATTGCGAGAACGTTCGACCCGAATGGATGGATTTCTCCAGTCACCTTTGCTCTCAAATGTTTTATGCAAAGGCTATGGGCGGCTCAGTTGACCTGGGACACCCACCTCTCAGGTGATTTGTTGACTGATTGGACGCGAATGTTCACCTCGCTATCGGACATAAATAATGTATCGCTGCCGAGGAAATTGGTCCCTGCTGGGGATTACAGGGCAACCCTTCGCGGGTTTTGTGATGCCTCTGAACGAGAGTTTGCGGCAGCGGTTTATTTGCGAACTGTCATCTCCACCGGGGAGGTCGACGTGCGTTTGGTTTTGGCAAAAAGCAAGGTAGCGCCTATTCGGACAAGGATGACGATTTCAAAACTGGAACTGTCCGGGGCTGCTCTTTTGACCAAACTTTTGAATCACACTCTAACAGTGTTGCGTGGGTCAGTGGTTTTGGAGGATACGGTGTACGCTTGGACGGACAGCCAGATTGTTTTGTACTGGCTGAAGGCTTCGGTCCATAACTTAGAGGTTTTTGTTGCGAACCGTGTCTCCCAGATTGTGTCGTCTGAGGTCCCACTGACCTGGAGACATGTACCAGGAGAATTGAACCCGTCTGATTGTGCATCCAGGGGATGTCAGGCTCCTGAACTCGTTAGACACCATTTGTGGTGGGGACCACCCTGGCTTGCCAAGAGAGAATCGGACTGGCCCCACAGCCATGTAGTAGTATCTTCGGATCATGGCCCCAGAGCGGCCGTGCATGTTACCCAGAAGGCTGAGGACCCTGACGCCGGGTTTCTGCTGGACCGGTATAGCTCACTTGACAAGTTGATAAACGTGTCCACTTGGATTAGGAGATTCGCTCGAAATTGTCGTACTCCTCGCGATCAGCGAACGTTGAACCCTATTCTGACTCCGGCAGAGCGAAACAAGTCGCTGTTGAAATTGTTCCGGTTGGTACAGTCCTCGAAGTTTGGGGCAGAATTGGAGATTATACGAAGTGGACGTTCGAAATTGAAGGGAGCCGTCGCGCGTCTCAACCCCTTTGTTGATTCGACCGGGTTACTTCGGTTAGGAGGAAGATTGCGCAATGCGAATCTGTCGTATTCGGCTCGTCACCCACTTCTGCTCCCCAAGGGGGGACAGTTAGTTGAATTGCTGGTGACTGATCGTCATATTAAAAACGCGCATGCCGGCTGTAACGCGTTGTTGGCCACGCTCCAGCGGGAGTTTTGGATCTTGTCTGCCCGCCGTGCCATACGGAACATCGTGTTTCGGTGCATGCCTTGTTATCGACTTAAGGCTGCCACGATGCAACCTCTCATGGGGGACTTGCCCCCTGATCGTGTGAATGAGGTCAGACCGTTTTCAGGTGTTGGTACGGATTTTGCAGGACCGTTTATGGTGAAGAGTTCACGATTGCGTACCGCTAAGCAATACAAGGCGTACCTATGTGTGTTTGTTTGTTTATCCACCAAGGCGGTACATCTCGAGCTCGTTGCTGATCTCTCGACAGAGGCTTTCATTGCTTGTTTGGATAGGTTTGTTTCTCGAAGGGGACTTCCAACTTTGATCCGCTCTGATAACGGCACTAACTACATAGGTGCGGAACGATACTTACGAGAGATAGTCAACTTTTTGAATGTGAATAAAGTGGATATTGGAACGGCCCTCTCCCGTCGGGGTATACAGTGGACCTTCAGCCCACCGATTTGCCCCCACTGGGGTGGGATTTTTGAGGCCGTAGTTAAGTCAGCTAAGACGCACTTAGGGCGTATAGTAGGTCAGACCGCGCTGACTTTTGAGGAGCTCGCGACATTGTTTTGTAAGATCGAGGCCGTTCTCAATTCGCGACCGTTGTGTCCGCGAGACAGGAGGTTGACGGGACCGAAGCACAGACCAGGTTAGATCTACCCCACATAACTTTAGCTCGGTGAATCGCCGACGTTCATCACTTCTTGGCACCAGATCGTCACGCTACCTCGTAGCCCCTACGAGGTCATTAGGTGCTGAGAAGCCTGAACATTATGCATGATAAATAATAATAAATGTAGCCCTTTAATGTCCCCACCGAGTCCTTTACCCAGATACGAGTAATATTAAGCCATACTCCACCACGCTGGCTCAGTGCGGGTTGATGGAGGGGTTTTACGACCACTACCTCGTAGCGGTAAAGCCGGGACCTACAGCTTAATTAACGTGTCAACCGAAATACTGAACGTCCGATAATGTACTTAAGATAAATTAATTATCTCATTGGTAAATGGTCAGGAATCGAACCTGCAACTCCTGTGTGTTGAGCAAGCGTTAAACCCATTAGGCCACGGACTTGCATGCATACATGTTATATTATAATGGTAAATATGTGTGTTGCTCATGGCCGATTATTATCTAATGAATGTGAGTATTTCTTCGGTGTCAGTAGTTTTTGCTCAACAACCATCCCTTTAGTGCTCGTTGTGCTTCAACGATTGTTGGATCGCGCAATTTACAACGATGCTATCCTTTCATTTTTTATTATTTTTATTCGGTATTCGGCCGAACATTGAGAAGTAGGTATTTGGCCGAATACCAAATAATACAATAAATAGCCGAATAGTCCGATTACTGAATAGTTGCCGAAAATTCATTGCATTTCTAATTTAAACATTCAATACCAAAACAGAGATGAGTATGTTAAATGTCACTTTGAATTGAATCCATTATTATTTACATTATCAGAAGGCCTTCTTCGTCTAAATTTCACGATTCCGAGTAGTCCGGTTTTTTCTATACATATCCCTAATCATCACGGGACGCGCGATCTTAGTTCTAAACCCATTATTATAGTATTTCAACACTGCAATGTTAACTAAGACGAGAGATGACATGTGGGACGAAGGCCTCACCTGCAGGCAGAACGCCCTCAAGGCCGGTATCGGCAACAAGGCCGCCGCCAAGAACGCCAGCACGTTACACAGCGACGCGAGCAACACACTAAGCCCGCTCTTCTTCAACACCAGCCCCGTCCTTTCCTCTCTCGGCACGTCGCCCGCCTGCTCCACGTAAGTGTGAGTGAGAAGGAACATGTCCTGTACGCCCAGTCCCAGAGCGAGGAACGGGACGATTTGCGTGCTGGATGCGTTGAACGGTATACCTGGAAAGGAAAGGAAGGTTTTAGATTAGTAAGGTTGCCATGTATTTTTCGTTGTAATATTTAATATTCAGTTAATATTGACCGTTTGTCAATTGCTCAAAATTACGTCTGGCGATTTACCCACTCACTCACTTGTAACTAATTGGGTTGTGGGACCGACACTTACAAATTGTTTGAATAATAATTTCTGTACTAGTTATGCCGATGGACTGAAATTGGAGTACACACGCTACTATGTACGAGTTTAGTTCGTTCTTTAGATCAGGCTTTGATTATTGTCGGATATACGCTTTACCTCATTGCATTATAATCATTTTTTGATTAATGGCGTGGTTTTCTTAGGCTTTAGCCTGCTATAAAGGCCTAACTGTAAATGCACTGTACTTGCAAGCAGTACTGGCTCATTAAATTCAGATCTCTTCTCTCTTTACTTTGACAAAAGCATGATACCAGAAATGATAATAGGTATACGGAACACAGACCAAAAATAATAAACAGGGCAAAGAAAAATAAATGACATAAATCACCTAATAAAGCACAAAATCCTAGTCCGGCGGCGACTGAGATCGCCAAAAGAAGGACCCCGGCGATGCCCACCCCCACCTGCGACCGCACCGGGTCGCGCCATTGCACTAACGTCACAGCTACATAAATTAACTGAAATGAATCAAAAGAAAACATGTGAACATAATAATAACTCAAATAGAAGACAAATAAACGAATATTTGAATATTCTAATGGAGTAACCCGAAATAAACAATGTGATGTGTGAATCTTTAATCACATATTTTTAAAAGAAATTTTAATGGGGAAGGTTCTTCACATAAACAGCTCAAGAGATACAAAGCAAACAGTCGAATTGACGAAGACACTTACCATAACCATATAACCTAATATGATGTTCTTGAGCGACAGCTCTGAGAACTTGCCGAGGATGTCATTCAGGGTCGAGGTGGAGAAGGGATAGAAACTATACGATGCAGACTCTTCCTTAGAGGCTGTCTCTTTTCTCACCACCTGTTGACAAATAAGACTCTGAATTACATAACTATACATGAAACGTTTAAACACCCCCGAGCCAATAACTGAAACTTTAAGTCTTAAATTTGGCTGACTTGATTTCTTGTTAAGCTGACAGCTGTCGAACCATTAAACCGATGTTCATAAAACATGGCTAAGAATTATCGCAGGGAAGTCCTTTTACAGAAATCCGTCAACCCGTTTAAGCGCGAGAGTGCCACAGACATACAGTCAGACGTACACACACATAGGCTGACAGACAGACAGACGCTTCAAATTTATGGTAGCCCTCTTTTTCGTTGGGGGTTAAAAATGCATTTGCAATGCAATGCAATCACAATGTTGATCAAGATTTTCTGGTAAGTTTGATCAAGGTTTTAGGAACCAACTTCGTCTGGTCGCCAGGTACAAAATGACCAATTTCAAACAAAATTCACTTACCTCAGCAAACTTTCTCTGCCAAGCATCGAGAACTGCCGCAGCCTTCTCTTGAGTCCATCCAATATGATGGACCTTGTAGTTCTCCGTCCAGTAACCGAACATCTCGCGCTCCCCCATCAGTTGCACCACCGTCTGCAGTGCGCGTGCGCTTCGCAGCGCTGACGTCACGTTCCTGGTGACCCCGCCCACCATCAGCTGCTCCGGCCAGTGCATGTAGGCCGCAGCGAACCCGTAGCACCCATTCGACAGCTCCGCCGCCACATCTGGAATCTGAGCATTACGACCAAGGTTAGACACACAAAGGACGAAACCATTTCAAAGAAAAATACAGGGGACCCATTCGAACGTGTCGAAATGCAACGTTTCTATTGAGCCGTCACACAAAAACAGCTATTTTGGTCGCCATTACCATCGACAATACATCACCTGCACTCGACAACATAGTCAGGGCACAATGCGAGCGACGCAAGATTTACGAGGCCTCCTCGGAATTCGGCCGAGTCCTGGGTATTATTGATACTGTTATTGTGATGGGTGATAGCAGCGGCAAACGAGGTACTATTGAAGTGCGTACAATGCGCCCGTATAATACGCGGTCGAGTCGGGCGCGGGACAAAGCGGGGCGTCCGTGGCGAGCGTGGGTGGTGCTGCGCTGCACTGGATGAGGTGCCACAAAAAACATCAGCGACCTCGCTCCGGCCACTTGACTATGGCTCAAATACGAAGTGCACAAAAAAAGGTACGTGGAAGACATTAGGATTGAGATCTGAATCAATTACGCTGACATAGTTAATCTCCTCGTAATTATGACCACGTTTATTGGTATCTAAAGGTAAATTAGGTTTCCGGATTTCCCAGTGCATGGAGTAATTAAGTTGGAAGCATAACTTTCTCGCGCTCACACGGAGCCAGGTAGCCAGCCGCACGCATCTGCTCGCGCGGTCGCTTTCATCCCAAGTTATTGCCGTTTCCAAAAATATTTTATTATTATGGAAAGTATTTAAACTTTATGCGTTCGCTTCGATAAAGTCATTTTATTTGTCGTGATCCTACACGCTTTATTTATGAGCCAGTAAAATTGTCGTAAATCGAAGTCTTCATAAAAGGCTGGGGAGCTCGTAATAGTCGACTAATGTGAATCTCACGGGTGCGGAACGAATTATCCCAACAAACAAGAATAATACTTTGCTAGCGAACGAACCCCTACGATTAAGGTAGCATATCGTCAGGGTCTATGAATGAACATCATTACATTTTACTTATCTCTGGAAGTTTTAGAGTTGTCATTATATAGGTAAATACAAAAATTCCCTTCAATAAATAGTCTAACGTTCGAACCACAACAACACATCGATGGCACAAACAAATGTACTTACATAGAAATATCGACATCCGAGTCTTTACATTCGAGCTATAGCTAAGTTTGTGAAGCTTAACCTCGATCATTCGGCCATTGCGGTCGTCATGCCTCTAAAGTAGTCTGAAGGGAGTTCTAGTAAGTCTAGTATAGGTTCATACCTGTCCGGATTTCTTGTTAGGTGCTGACTGTGGGCACTGCTCATCGGCTGGGTCGAGGCAAGGCTTCTTCATGTAGGCCGACGATATGCCGGCTCGCTTCATATACGCGCCCATTGTGCTGAGCGTGGGTAGCATATTCGTGTTCTTGATGCCTCGAGACACCTGCTCGAACACCTCTTGAGGATTGAGGTTGGTCCATTGCAATCTGTCCTTGAGACCACTGTAGGAGTAACATGAAAATATTGAAGTGTTGCTGTGTGGAAAAATCTGTTAGACATACAAATATGTTTTGCAGTCTGGCAGTGAGAACAAAACGATGAAAGGTTCTCAACAGATCGAAATTTTAATGGCTCCTGAAATTAATGAGTCGCTTTGCATGCTATGGCTTTATGATGGTTTTAAATACAACCACGTAGGAATACTACCTACAGCGCAATTTAATGTAGTTATTGGTTGACCTGTTTTGAAACTCGTCTTTGCAGTATGCATGCCTTATGTCACTGATAGTACTTTCCTTTATCACTAAACAGGACGGTTGAACTCCGTCTATATCCTAAGGCATCTGGCTACCACTTTAAGGACTACGATTTGTATACTTTGCTAAAGTACTTACGGTACTAAAATAGGATATTCCGGTCCGAGGAGCTTAGAGCCCTCCCAGAAGCAGTCCAATGGGGTGATGATGGAGCAGGGGATGATGTTATCGAAGATCTTCTCTATGTGGTAGGCATCAAACTCGGGAACATTGGGGCTGTAGCAGAGGTCCTTGAGCCGCCATTCTATGTCGTACATATACACTGTGACGCGGGTCGCTTCTTGGACCACCTGGGGAAATAAACGTCTTGTAAGTGCCTTGACCTTAATGCTTAGATTAATGATGAGTTGACCTTAGTGCTTCAGTTATACTTGTGTGTGTGCGAATACCATTTTCTAATTTTCGTGTCAATTTTCTCAATATCGTGTCCACCGTATAGCAGTTTCTTCGCAGTCGTAGTCAAGCTTTGATTTGGCACATATAAACCCTTATCGTCTGGCTATAATTCCATTGTATCCTTAGAAGTTAAAGAAACAGAACAGAGAGGCAGCTGGTGCTACTCACGCTTAGTATCAAGAAATGTGTTTGAGTCAGTAGCGCCACAGAATAAATGAAGCCTAGTAATGTGATTTGTAATATGTATATGTTTTGTGTACTCTTAACGTACTCACCCGTAAATGTTCGAGCAACGCTCCGGGGTGCAGCAACGACGCGTCAGGGTCCTTCGCCGTCTGAATGATGAGCTGATGCGTGCTCGTCTCAGCCTCACCCAGAGCCTTCGCCGTGTACCGCAGCTCCGCCTCCAATCTACCGCCCTCTACAACAAAACAACAACCAATCAGGCCCAATATCACCGAGAAGGGCTCCGACGACAGAGTGCAATTAAATCCAGAAAAGAGTTATTTGTTTACTCAAAAATACAATAAGTCGAATCACTTTACGGCGTTATTAATTCGCCGAATGACCGCGCCCGGTGGTCCATGCTTTGTTTATGGCAACATTGTTCAAATTAGTGCTCTCAGCCTCTGAGGGCGAAACTGAGAGCAAATATTTAATGAAAAAGCAATTAACCGAGCATTTTATTTATTCATTTTTTTCTTGATCGCGCATAGTGTGCCGCCTGCCCTAAAACCATTAAAGTAAATCGCTGCCGCCTGGTACGAGTATATGTAGTCGTTATATGGTACAGACAACTTAATTTACTTATTCTCGTACCGTCGCGTCGACTCCACCGGAGATAATGTTCGACAAGTTCTTTTATTTACATCGGACTCGAACGCATTACCGTGTCTAGAAACAATTTTAAAAGGGCTTTAGTATACAGCATAATTAACCTGCATCCGACAGACAGTGCTCATATATTTATCGACATTATTCTGAATTTATCTGGTGACACATTTATGTAATAGTCTTACGTTCCAAGTTAATTTTATCCTCTATCGTGAGGGTTATATAATAACGTAACTGAGTTATGCACCTACATTTCGCATTACTTTTGAGCATCATATGTTAAGACATTACTCACTCACAGTTCGTTACTAACGCGGCCAATTCAAAGGGCATTAAGTATTCACTATTTCAGTATTTATGGTCGTAAGAAAAGATTTAGTTTTTTTAACTATCCGCCCATACTTTATTTAGGTTGTCGTCATCAGGGAGTGAAGTGACGGCAGCCGGCAGTTAAGAATCTCGGTGGTAGGTGATTTATCTAGGAGTTGTGACACCTCAAGCCGCCCCTTCAACGCCATGTGGTGTGCTTTAATTACAAACTAGACTACAGGGTGACACACGTGAGGTTCCGTAATTTATGGCATCATCACTTTCACAGTCATACGAGTCATAATATAATAGAGCTAAGAAATGCAGCAATATGCATTTTATCTTTCCTTCTGACGAAGTTTTATGTTTTGGGGCTCGGTATTTTGATTCCAAATGCTCGGTATCAGTTTTGGATACTAAATTAAAGTTTGTTGTGCTTTACGATAAATCTTAGAAGTCAATAAACGAACTGACGAGGACCAATTTTTTTTTGCAAATTTTTTTTGGACGCTATATATTTATCAAGAAACGATGCAGGAATTCGTTCCAATTAACACCATGTCTGCTGATTTATCGAGGGGCTTGACACTTTTTTGTATGTACCGAATTAGAACCTTTCAGTTCGGTGGGAAAACGTGGCGACCGCATAACGCGAGCTTTGCGAAGACCCATCTGTGTAAGTCATGCAAATAAATCAATAACAACAAGCACTGATCGGTGTCTATGGCATGTTTTCTAGGTTTCATCTATAAAAAATAAAATAGAGTATTTTATTCACTTGTGGTGGAACTGTGTGGTGTACGTGTTTCAGATTATCAGCAAGGCAAGTGTACTGCTTTATCAAATGAATTCATCTCAAAAGGTAGATCTCTATCCAAAGATGCTCTAAAACATAGCTCGGAAGGAAAATCTCATCCTAGACCTACAAAGGTAGATTCGATTTAACACTCTCCCGCGCCATAGATGCGCGCGCAGTTAACACGTCGACGCTCGGTGCATCACGGGTGCATGGCATTTATTTCGGTCGCTAATTTACGGCAGGGCGGTTGAACTCACTGACACTGAGACGTAGAGACGAATGCTTCTAGGAAAGTGATCTCTATTTTGGTCGGTTTCTCCGGAACGGTGGAAATGAGATTTGGAGCTTTGGAACTATCTTTTGGAGCTTGGTATATGGCTTATTTTGTTGCGTGCTACTAAATGTCTTAATTTGGTTACGTATATATATATTTGGTCGCAACATGCTGATGTTTTTCCATTTTGGTACCTACTAATTAGGTACCTATTTAATTTAACTGGTATTAAATACTGAATTAAACCATTTTTTGTGTGATTAGGTGCTGACATTTTTGTCGCGCAGCACCGTCACCGTTTATTTCAGGTGAAACACGATAGGGGTTCTCTCTCTCAGTGAATGGTGCTACCTAAACTTAAAACTAAAGTCTCTTTATCTCTAAGTTCAAAAACTTAACCCGACTACTAAAACATTGCGCTCTAAAGAGTATGAAACCTATACTATAGAGACCAGGCGGTCATTACCCTTTTTAACGATTCCACAAAATATATACTTAATGCGCTAATTTAGCCTATTAATTTGATAAACCACATGGCCCTGTTCAAATACTTTCTTAAAATCCAGTATTGTATGCCATCGAGAGAGCGCCATTGAATTAAGTGTGACGTCACATAGCCTACTTTAACCAAACTCAAACTCAAACTCACAAACTTTATTGCAAATAGGCTAAAAGAATCAGCGAACGATCAAGACAAGTTTCGATATGTAGTTTAGATGTTCTGGTGGAACAAATTAACCTGCATATGTTCATACATATCGGTCAAACTGATAAACCTACATTTGTCTTCGCAGTAGTCGGGCAAAAATAGTCGCCTTAGTCAAAATTATACGGACAGCCGGTTGAACAAACGTCGCAATATTACAATAAATTGTATTTCACCAACGGTACAGCTTAATTGATGAGCGACAAAATAATTCACCAAAGGTGAAACCAAGCAAGCAACGGTCTTAGCAACCGCATTGTAAAAAAACTACTCAACAACATTATGCTGCGAAAATTCCTAGATACGTAGGGTAGGGTCTTATATAAGACACATTGAAATATGAAGATTGGAGTACTTAGGTGGTTAGGAGGGGGCCTTAGCTATCCTCTGATACCATATTCTGATTTAGGAAACATCATTTTAGCACTTTAATTATAAAATATGTTTACGCGGTTTTTACAACTTGGCCAATCTCGTAACGACAAATGTCAAACCCAAAAGCTCCAACGTTGGATATTGGTACATGATTTTAGTACAAATTACAAGATTTTGTTGTAATGGTAGAAATTTGTGTCAGCAATTTTGTATTTTCTGACATAATGACTTGCTCATTTCATTCCGATTCCTTCCGTGTTTCGTGAATGTTCTGTTGCGCTCTCGTTTTATCCGTGATTCTCTGGACGACTTTGGCTTTGTTTACTTACTAACTACTTTATGGAGTTTATCAGAACCAAATTGGTTGCTTTAGGTCACTTCCTGTTTAAAAACTAAAGATAGGTTTGTTAGGTTCACACGTTACAGCAGACCCGGGAGCCGGAGCGAAGCGGAGCGGAGCGAGGCGACCCCCTACTCTTGGCAACCCCTCCTCCAACCCCTCTCCTCCTCCAACTCCCCCGAAATCCAAAAAATGTAGGCATTTTCTTCAATCTTTGGACCTCCATAACATAAAAACTAGTGGTTTCCTGAAAGGGGGGGTAGGTGGGGGGACCTCCCCTCCCCCACCCCTCCCCCCCTCCACGGCCCCCTCCCCCAAATTCAATGTGTCTTATACAAGTACTTACCCAAAGTCAAAGTTGAGGTATATGTGCAAAAAATAGCTACTTCCATTACATGAAATGAGAAGGTACATGACTTATAACAAATCCCATGAATTCTTGTATTATGTACCTACCTATATATAGATATAGGTACACCAACACAACTCGAAGGCACAGTTCTAAGATGATAAATAGATGCAATAAATAATTTGTGTTTATAATTGACTTGGCATATATTTTGACATCAGAAATAGTTTATCTTCTTTTTTTTCAGAGATGCGACTCCACTGTTGATGGCATCAGTATCGTACAGTCAAGCAGAAATTGTTTTTGGCCAACTTAATAAATGGCGTAATAAAATGAAACCGGTCAAGTGCGAGTAGGACGTCGGAGCCGCACACGAAGGGTTCCATACCATTGTACACGGAAAAAACTAAAACGACAGTCTTTTGTACGAGTTACACCTGTCATTTTTACATGAATACAACATTCAAGGCCGTACATCGAAACTTTGAAAAAGAGTATTGTGTATGTAGAATTTACATGCTACATAAGTACATACTTACGTATTGAACTATGTTCTCAGGCTAGCGAAACTCTTTGCTCATTGAAACCGGAAGTGGCTAGAAGTTGAGTAACTTATTTACAGAAATAAAATCAAATTGATATCTCATCATCATCAATCTGATATCAATCAATATGATAAAAAACTTAAAATTATTTATTATAATTCGAATAAGCAATTATTAATCATATAAAGAAAGAAGAAATAACTAAGCACAAAACTCAATACCTAACTGCAAGTATATATATATATATTCCGATAAGATCGGGAGAGTCCAGTTTTCAACGATAAACAAATAAAACAAAATGGCTAAAAAAATGGGGCCATATCAATAATTTATTGTATGGGTACATCATTTAATTCTTAAAAACCGGTATGTTTCATTATTTGTTGTTAGAGTGGCAATAGAAATACATCCTCTGTGAAAATTTCAGCTCTTTACCTATCAAAATAGGTAAGCTCTACCGGATCAACCAAAGTTGATCCGGTAGAGCCCGAAGACAGACGGCCAGATACGGACGGACGGACAGCGGAGGCTTAGTAATAGGGGACATAATTATACAGAGTGTTACAGAAAGGTGGTCTTATTTCAAGGGTTTGTTAGGGACATTATTCTAAACAACTCTTACTACGAACCGATTTGATCAGAGCAACTTTATTTTTCATATCCCCATATAAATCAGCTAACTACCTGGACCAATATGTATGAAGAATTCAGTATCATTGCTTTCCTGTGACTTTTCAGTGGTGTCTACGGTCATTGCCATAAGATGAATCAAAGTTTCATGTTCCGTCCTTACTCCCCACTGGTCACCACCAGTGAAAAGTAAGTACAGTGAAAAAAGATTGGTCCAGAGTAAAAGAAGTCCCTCTAAAGAAATAGGTGAAATAGGCGGTGTAAATGATTTGAACCTGACTGTACCACGCCGAATACAAAGTCTTGGGTTCGTTTGAGTTTTACAATATGAATGGTCCACCTGCCACCATCGTCATCGTCTGTGTCACTCCGCTTGTCAGACTGAAGGAAGACGAATACTGTATCTCTTTAGTCCAGTCCGCGGAACACTTTGTATGTAAATTACGACGGTATGTTACAATGAAAAACGGGATTAAATATTTAAATAGTTTTGGTGTGGCAAAAAGAAGGTTAGAATACCCCTAGCTAACCTAAGGCTGTCCTCACACGGCCGGAATGCCTTTCTGAGTTTAGAATCTAAATCCATAATGGAAATAAAAAATTAATATTGTAATTAATCACACTTCTCTCTTCTCTCGTCTTAAAAAAACAATAAAGGGCACTCTTAATAAAGCAGGAAAATTAAACTTTAACCCACATTTGAAATATTAAGCAAAAAATTGGTTGAAATGTCTACGAATAGTATTCTGATTGATATCCTAAAGTTCCAAAAAAAACATCTTGGGGGAAATCTACACTTCAACATTTCCACCAATATTTTGCTAAATGCCGGATTCAAGCATTTTTTATTAAATTTACCTGCACTATACAGGGTTATCTCTGGAGATCTTGAAATTGCTATTTGAGCAATTTAAAATCCATGTTAAAGCGACTTTGTCGAAAAAGGGATATTACAATGTTCAAGATTACTTAAATGATGGGTCTGTATGGGGTTAATCTGGCTAAACACAGACCTTGCTGTTAATAATTTTCTAATTATTTATTCCTGCTCATTAATTATGATAATGACTAAATATTATATTTTGTATTAGTTAAGCATAAGCAATTTTTAAAAAGAGATCTAAAAATCAATCTGTGGGAGTTTCTACGCCCTGCTTCTCCCACAGTGGTCCAATGTAGAGAAGTGGCAAAAAATGACGATTGCTATGTATATGTAAATATCTACAGTAATAAAGACATTTGAAATTTGGAATTTATTTTTGGACCCCTAGTATTTTTTTCACGTCATAGTATTCCTGGTTTACTACAATCAATTTATGAAATAAAAAACTACATTATTTTTTTACATTTTGTCGCCAATTTGTCCTAACACAAATTAAAATTATGCTCACTTACTCGTTTGTTCACCGCGCGGACCGGCCATTATTATTATTTCCTGTCGCTCGCGGCTCGCGGCGCGTTAAGCGCAAGGGTGACCAAACGCGTCTGGAAATGTCGGATTTACAAAGTGGCGTAAAATTAAGATTTAAAAATGGAAAAGTTAATATTTTTTACCCAAATATTTTTATTCTTCCTTCCATAAATCATATTTTTCTGGTGTGCACTTGCAGGGTGGATGTGACACGTAAGATGGCGAGTGGGAGTACGACATGGCACCCTGAGGGAGCAAATGACCGTTGTTTAAAGTAGAGTTTCAACTCACCCTGAGCCGTTCACCACGCTCTTGCCGCCTTGAAGCCATTTTAGGTCCGCTGAATGGGGGGCCTAATTAGTGGACGGCGACTCACCATCTGCCTATTTTTGATCATTATTGAGACCTGCCTGATTCATTAGCATGGACTTACCATTCCATTGAAAAAGCAAACCCATTAGTTAGTTCCCCTTTAATTTAGCACTAGAGCAGGGGCCGCTCAGTGCCAGTGACGCGACGATGACGATCAACTTTAGGTTTCCATTATTTGGCGTTTGGACAACCATTTTTTTAAGCAATTGTGGTAAAAATTAAGGTAATTGTTAATCATATGAATTAGTTATTCGATAATGGGTAAGGGATAACAAAATCGTCAGATAATGGATAAGTAATGAAGACCTTCGCCGTCGCGTCATTTTTATTTAGCGCTTATGGGTGTACTCGAGGACAGACCCAACGGGTGCACCACGTCCCATATATGTTTTGAATAAATTATCTGACGGGGAGCCTCTGAGTGTTAGACCCAAGTCCCCACGCAGTCCTACAAAAGTGACCGGGACAGTACTGTCCCGTGAAGTCTTAACTCAGACACAAAACAATGATAATAACAAATGTACCACATTAATGTCCCCACCTAGGGACACAAGCATTTACCCAGATTAGAATAAGATTGAGCTTGCTCCACGCACGACGCTCCATAAAAGGTGAAGATTGTCCAAAATATCTTAGATAGACGATGATCGGCGTTATTGTATCTAAGTGGAGGGTGGGTCAGGCATCCCTCCCGATGCTAAACATAGACCATGACCACACTCGTTCCGGATATTAGGGATTATCATAAAGTAAGTGGAATGGGATCCCGCACAGGCCGCCTCTATTTTAACACCTCGCACCTACCCGTGGGCGCGATTTACGACACCCGACGTGCTCATACCCTCGTTAAGCCCACTGAGCGTCCACGATGGATTTAAGAGCTGGGCTATTGATATAATAGAAGGAATCGGTAAATTTGTGTTGTCGAGATTCATTGGTCTTGCTCGTGCAATGCTACGCGAAAAGCTCGGGCCGCGCGCTGGGCGGGCGGACAGCGCGGCGGGGCGGCGGAAACAGCGCAAGGTCATTCCAGGTTATCGCGCTTCTCTCTAGACCGGCCTCGCTCGCCACTTTATCTCCGATAGCGGCGGCATCTCTCAGCTATTCCTTATCAGCAACAATGTAAGGCGGAAGACGGATGTGCGAGCGACTTAATGGTCGTTCCCCGTGACAGTACAATGAGTAATAATTCTGCATTGATAAATCTGTCAGTGTATGCTGCAAGAGTCACAAGCGAGTCGCGAGCCTTTTATTGCATGAACGATGCGTGCGCGCCGATAATGACAACATTTCTACTCGGCAGTAGCGAGTGATCAGCGCGGACGATCACAATGAATGACGGCGGCGGCGGAGGGTCGCGGGCGGCGGTCGGCTGCGCGGGGAGCACGCATGTGCGGAGCCCCGGCCGGCGCAGGCCACCCGCGCTCCGCCACCGCCGCCGCCGCGCCGCGCCGTGTGGTCCACTCCCGCCGCCCGCGCAGTCGCCCTCACACCCGCCGCGCCCTCTATGCAAATTAGCCAGCGTACACAACAGATGGATAGCGGAATAAACAAACCCGCGTCCTTTGCGGCCGACTCGTCGTCGTCTCCGATCCGCATCGGGACATTCATCTCGACAATATAATGCCTACGTGAAACCTATACCGGCTAGCTTGCATTCAATTACTATGAGAACTAGCGATGCTTTACACGCGCCAGATGCGACGACATTTAGAAGGTAAAAGTTTAGTCTTAATTACTGCAACAGCGTAACATGTCGGTCACGGTCGCATTATTGATCACGCTCGGGACCCGGTTTTTGGAGAAGAACAGCATTCCGTTTACCGTAGCATCCGCAAAGACAGGCCTCGATATTACATTACCCAATGAAACAAGAACGCTACTGCAGACAGCCAATGCAACAATCAGAATTGTTGTTCCCCTTTCGAGAGTTAAGTTCTGAAAATCTATGTACTAAGTAGACTGTGAGCACGATCTCTGACTGGCCACGGCCCCTGTGCCAGGGATGCGGGAGCGTAGCACCATCGATGTAAACAAGTGATAGACGATACGAACTTGTATCAGTTACAGATACGATACGATACGATGTAGGTGTAGGTGTAGGTGTCGAGAGGAAACATCGAAAGTATCAAATGCAAACGAGGGGTCGTAATAATCAAATATCGAATTTAAATACGTCGCTGTGATGCAGTTGACTAGAGTTTCAATAGTTACTCCAGTGCGATAGTCATTTATTAAGATAATTGAAATATCCCGATAATTAGGTATGTCATTACTTATGAACCGCCTTCTTTAGAGACAGATTCAAGATTGGAGAAGAATTAAATATGTGGCAAACTCAAAAGGTTACCGTGCAATAAATACATTCGACGCCGACGTTATAAGAGTTTCTAAATATTTAAAAAAAAATAAATGAAACTATCTTCTCTCTCCAGCATGCTACATCGATACAGTTACTATTCTCAATGAAGCGTCTACCCAGGCCAGCAGCATATGTCCCGTCACGTTCCGCACATAATGTGCCCATTCTCCATGGTGGCTAATGTTCAACTCGAACACCGCTTCATGGATAACATCCGCGGTCTATGCTTGTCTCGGTTCTCGACATTGTGTCTCTTTGAAATATAAAATACTCATTCATCAGAATGGTGAAACCAATTAAGAGCAGCTTGATTTTGTTATAATTTATAATTCACGGAAGCGGTTATCGCACAATGGAAGACATTTGATATTCAAATAAATGTCATCTACTTAGATTGTGTTGTTGCCAGGAAAAGACTTCGGGATTACGCGGGTTTAGTCTGTTTGGGTATAAATTTAACTTGCAAGATTTGATTACAGACAGACAGACAGAGAGACAGACAACGAGACAGGTGAAACTAAATAAAAGCTTGTAAAATACAAACTATTCAATCCAAAACTAATTTAATTCTCCAGTTTTTGGTCTTGAAATGAGAGCAATTATGTATGTTATTTGGTACTAACGTAAACTGTGAGTAAGCTCAAGAGAGATCCATATCCATAGAGATCACTTACATATTTCAAAGGCCAAAATCAAAATGCATCAGTAGGCATTTAACTAGGCAATAGACTGGATTTTGAAATATTAGCCAATAAATAAGCGTCACGGATAAATATGACACGATGAGAGTAGCCCTCACCTCAGCGAGACGTCTTCATACAAAAGCGGCCGGGCCTCGCCCGGGCCGGCGGGCCCGAACAATCCAATCTCTTGGTTTTTTGTGCGTCAATAGAAATGTTATACATTTTTTTAGTTTTATTGGTCGTAATTTCACGTGGCGATATTTACGGGCGGACCCGAGGCACCTAATTAAGTTGTTAGGGACTTCGGACTTTGGTATTGTTTAACAGAGGCCGCATTGTTATATAACGATAATGAAATCAAAGCACAATCCTGTGTGTGATATACTTGGTAAACCATCGTCAACGATATCAATCGAGCAGAGGAAGCTTATAAATTAATTTATTCTATGATTTGTTATCAGCACACACTTACCGTAGGACAGCTACTATACTACGTAAGGTCATAAAGACCACGTTCGTTTTGTATCCAAAGTATATTTACCCCAGGTAGAAGATAGGTATGTAGGTAAATATTTTCAAACTTGCACCTGTTTACCAACACAAAAACTGCGGGGCGTAAGGACATTGACATTATTTTATTACATTTTACAAGCTTTTGACATTATTGTATTGTTTGATTCTTACTTCGCATTGTGTAGCAATATTTTTTTATTTTTTATTTTCTGTGAATGTCTCGTCAATATGATTGAACCCAAAAATATATTATTAATTCTTGCAAATTCCTTCAATTCTTTTCGCGGCGACATTATAACCGTTTGATTTTGTACTTTTAGTTTTTTTTCCCACTGGCCACCTGGTGATATCAATCAACTTTTTAAACTTAACTTTTTTCTGAGTCTGGACTGAAAATCAGCGTCACAAGCCTGCTTGTGACACATGCTGAGTCTAAGCCCTTTTGCTGTCGCAGCACGTGCATATGGCAGTAAAACCACTCACAGCTTATGTGGATAATTTTAAATTTCATTTTTTACTTTTCATTATACTGTTTTAATACTATACGTTTTGTTGTTATTTGTAATTTTATATTAATGTGAGTCTATGCTGAAACTGTAAATAAATGCTATTCTATTCTATTCTACGGAATATTGCGCAACTCGTTTTCGTAATAATATGATTATGTCCCTGGGTCTGGTCTATAAGTTGTAGTCTTTCTATTGTATTGCTTGTTTTTTCCTGATAATATAAGTTCAATCTTTTTATTTAAAATGGTTATAATAGGTATATTTGAAAGGACTTCAATCTTTTGTGTTTCTGTTGCTTCAAGGACTGTATGGTCTCTTCAGAGGACAACAAAGGCGTGTTTGCAAATAACAATAACAAATAGCATTTGTTCCTATCTTGAAAAATCTGTTATTTACAGTAGACTTTGTTCTCTCTCTTACTACATATATTCCAGTAGGTGGTACGTACATAAGTAAACGTTTGTCGATATATATGTAAAAGAACTTACGGTGATTATAATGGCATGTCGATTAACATGATGGTGTTGAGATAAATGCAGAGGGATAGTTACTGACTGCAACGGCAGACTGAGTAAATGAGCCCCGCATAGGAAGTGCGTGTATCCGGCCGGTCGGCCTCGCTCGGCAACCGCTCTCGCCGACAAATGACAATGTTAACTATGTTAGGCGCATCGGTCTCAAACGTCTCGGTCTTAAATGCTCATAAGGTGAATCATATCGAACGGATCGACCGCGCGGTAGGAATCCTACACGCTGCTCTTGCACGGTGCAAGAGATTGCGCGGACGATGCCGACGATTCGTCCGAATCGTCCGCGCCGAATCTGATGACGTCATCAGGATTCCTAAGGTTCTACGGCTTCCGTTTCTACGGCGGCTACGGCTACGGCTACGGCTACGAGGTCCTCGGCCTGAGGGCGAGGTTTTATAGGATTTCATATAAAGAATTCTAAAATTTGATCCGTCCGGTGCGAACGATGCCGTTCACCATAATTAATTGCACTTTAAATTTAATTGAGATTAAGTAGGTAGGTATACAATCCCACAAACGTATAAGTAAAATTTTTGTGGTAAAGCTTAGCTCTTTTAAGTAATGTTTGTCTAAAACGTTTACTTTTCACTATCATGAATGAGACACGAATAACAATGAATTGATAAAATAAATAAATAAGTTAATTTATAATTATTAAAAAATAAAGCTTTTATTATTTTCAAAAAATGAACTAGAGTAGGTACCTACATGTCATGTCATGACGAATAAATCGAGCCCAAACTTGATGGGGTTGAGTTGAATCATTACAGATTTCCTAAGGGCACCTTTTTGTTCTATCATCAGATCAGCTCTACGTCATAAAAATATTGCATTGTCATCGGATTTACATAAGCATGCAAAATTTCAGCTCAATTGGAAACCGGGAAGTGGGTCAAATTTAACTTGCAAGATCTGATTATAAATTATAATACATTATAAACACTCGACCAGCGGATTATACCAGTAAGAAATTAATCTGATCTAGCTAGATGTACTCTCACCCAGACAGAACCGGTCTATTGCTAATTGCTAATCGCTAATCAACCGTGATTAATATCACCTGAATATCGATATTTTAGCACAGGTTGTTGTGTTGTTAGAACATTAAATCGACATATAATGATGTTGGAAAACACCGCAGTCTGGTACGGGTACATCATGTCATGACTTTTGTAACCATAATGACATCCTGCGCTGTTCTGTCAAAGAGGCCGTCCTGCGCCGGCGCTCACGTAGAGGCAATAAACCTGCTTCTGGCAACAATCACCCGGGCCATTTGCACGCACTATGTAACGCTCGACGAAATAATGAATAATTTGACTACAATTACAGCAATTCAAGTAGGCTGCCTCGCGGTACTAATGTGGCGATTGGTGGATGAAGTCATGAACGCTGTGTGCAGTCGCGCCGGCGGCTGCCGCACGCACACGGCACGTCTCGTCGCCGCAGACGGACGGAAGTGATGCGGCAGGCAGCCAGCTTGCGAGCAGCCACGATCGACGACGTGCCCTCACTCGCAGCTGCATTGGTATTCAATGTCACGCGCCATTGTCCGCCACAAAGTTTTGATGGTTACAGATAAGCTTACTTGCTTTACCGTTTTTAGATCAAGCCAGATAAGGAGGATGCGGATTCTTAAAAGGTACTGGGGAATGGTGTCCTTACCTTGTACCCAGAGTTGGTCGACCCGCGAGTGTATCTGTGCGGACTTTAGACCGACACAGAAGGTTGATAGCACAAGTATGGCTACGAAGAGGACTTTTCCCGCGTCTCCCTGGAGGAAACAGCCCAATATGAAGAGCTGTTCCTGCAGCCACGCTCTGATCCACAGCGACGAGCGGCCGCCCTCGATGTTACCCTGCAGGTAAGAAAAATATCGGTTAGCTTAATAATAAAACAATCGAGGAATCACATAGTGACTAGCTGTTGCCAAAGGCTTCACCCGCGTGGGGTCTTGCAAACATGGCCATGTCAAAAGGGTGGCGCGTACCAAGATTTTATTACATTTATCTATTTATATGTTAACCACACCTTCTCCGAAATCGTCGAAAGAATGACGTTTCTTATTACTTTTCTTTAAAGTGTGTGCCCCCACCCTTGATACGGCCCTGTCACTAAATACGTTCATAGTCGTTTTCACGTTTCCCTTTACCTCCCTCTAAACAACGTATATCTACCTGCCTTTCAGCTCCATGCTAAACAACGTATATCTACCTGCCTTTCAGCTCCTTTACCTCCCTCTAAACAACGTATATCTACCTGCCTTTCAGCTCCATGCTAAACAACGTATATCTACCTGCCTTTCAGCTCCATGCTAAACAACGTATATGTACCTGCCTTTCAGCTCCTTTACCTCCCTCTAAACAACGTATATCTACCTGCCTTTCAGCTCCATGCTAAACAACGTATATCTACCTGCCTTTCAGCTCCATGCTAAACAACGTATATCTACCTGCCTTTCAGCTCCATGCTAAACAACGTATATCTACCTGCCTCTCAGTTCAGCTCCATGGGTCAAGAAGATTTTAATGAAGATCTTTCTCTCCCGAAGCCCCCCCTTTTCTTTTATGCAATTTCGGAAATCACACAGATAAAGTGATCATCGTCTCGTATCTATCCATAGACTACCTATGTGCTCATGTGTCATTTCATGGATAAATTAGTATTTGAGTTTTATACAAACTCTAACACCCTTATTTTCCCCGCGTGGGGACAGAATTTTGGAAAAAATCTACTGGACTTCCTGCTTTTTTAGCCTTCCTATCTGCCAAATTTCAGATCAAGTATTTATTGTTATTTTCATACAAAGTTCACCCCCTATTCCCTCCCTCGTAGTGGGTTCAAATTTAAAAAAAATCTCTTGCTAACTGTTGTCTCGCAAATATAAACTTCCTGCCTGTAAAATTTCATCTTCATAAGTCAATTAGTTACAAACTGTAACCCCTCACAAGAGGAGGAATTTCGCCAAATCCCATCTTTGTTTTTACAAAATTAAGCTTAATTAATATCACAAATACTAATCAATTTGTTTCGCTAATAGGTACAGTGGTTTGCTGGCCCCAAACTTGGTAGTCCTGCATTTCAGGTACCAACTCGCTCACTCACTATAAATTAATTACAAATACACCATGAACTTATTGTGAGCGGTATGTGATACAATAATGCTTGTGATATCCGTAGTAAAGTTATTATACTAAATTAATTGGTTGATTTTGGATTTAATATTGGCGTTCTGCTAAGTAGATGGTTCTATATTGTGGATGTACAACACGAACAGAAGCCACATAATAACTTGCTGGGTCATCTCATCACATCACCGAAAAATCGTTTTCTTTTTCTCGTATGCATATTAAGTAGGCCGAAGTTTAGGTGAACATGTAAGCAAAGCATTGGATTTTTAAACGTTAAAATAATTTGTGAGTTGATTGTGATTAATGACGGGTCGGCACCGCGGCGCCACAGGCGTTCGTCCAGAGTCCAGAGGCTGAGTGAGTCAGAGCCCGAGACTGGTGAAGCGGTCACTAATTACTAAATAATAACTCAATCGACGTTTCGTCTCGAACGTGGCCATTACGTTGCGCTGTGTGCCGCTACCCTTAACAGCGTTTTTCGTAATGGTCTGACCGTTTAAAAGAGTAAGATGTCAGTTTTTTTAATGAATAGTCAACCTCCACAGTACTGGTGCCGAATTCTATATCTATATTCTAGGTGCAATATAATGTCAGATATGTTATATCGACAGAAAATAGCATGTTTGGTATTCTACCTAACTACTGTCCTTTCTTAGCATCAAAATGCAAACCTACCTCACCTCATCGTCCTCACCTACCGTACCTCGGTCTGCATTTTTAGGGTTCCGCAGAGAAACAAGGAACCCTTATAGTTTCGTCAAGTCTGTATGTCCGTCCTTATGTCACAGCAACTTTATGCAGAAACTAGTAGGACTTCACAGTTGAAACTTGGTATGTAAATATATTCTGTAAACCGCTTTACGATTTTTATACAAAAATTGAGAAATTAAAATAAAATTAAAGGGGGCTCCCCTTACATGGAACTGAAATCAAAAAAATATTTTTTTCATCAAACCTATATGTGTGGGTGTCTATAGATAGGCCTTTAAAAATGACGTTGAGGTTCCTGAAACCATTTTTCCTCAAAGTAAATTGTTAAAGAGGCAGACCTTTAGGTAATTGGTAAATTACACTTCGTCACATTACAGGCCTAAGAGGGTGTAATAGTTACTTTAAACTCTTATCTAGTGGTTTTAAGATATTTTAAAATACCGTTAAAAGCTAAAGAAACAGTTACTTATAACAGCTAATAGAGGTAATTATTACGGTGCTTCTCATTATTCAACTCATTTCGTGTTCAGCAGTCAGAGTGACTAATTCTTCGTAGTGTATAGTGATGATGGTGCAGGACACACACATCACTATATCCTACCCTGTAGGGCAAACGCTACTCAAACTCAAGACGCAACAGGAATGGACATAACAGGATTACCTACGACGATATGCTTGATGCTATAAATCCAGAGAAAAACTAAATCCCGAGTGAAACGGGATATATAGGTAGGTGCAGGCATAATTTAATTGATGGTTGATCCTAGTGTTAGTTTTCTTCTAACCAGCCACTACATTGTTCGAAAGTCGATTTATTTGCTTGCATTGAATTATGAAATGAATCAACTAATCATCGTTTACCGGATATCTTGATGAAATGAAATAAAATGTTTATGAAATATAGACGCAGTGCTTAACTCTCGCGCTCTCTGTCCAAGGGACGCCTAAATTAATGGTGTAGTTTAATATTCTCTCTATCGGTCTCTCATTGGAGTGGCCAAGGGCACCTTTCCATTGAGGGCCCTCATTCAGCGCAATGTAATACCACTTTAAATCCTAGCTCTAAGTGTTTAAAATAAGTAGTTTGCGAGTGGGAGCGCACGCACAAATCGTGAATCCGACAGCAACAATTAAAAGGTCGTTAGTGGCAAGGCGAACTCCTTGGTGATTATTTCCAATCGTTGTTCAAGAGAAACATTGCTCGACCTGCGGGTTCGCTGAACCGTCCCTTTCCGCTAAATCAGACTTGTTTAGTCGCTCAAATAAATATTCGCAGCAATAGCAATATGCCAGCTTCCTGTAGAAAGATGAGATGACGATGTAATCTGTGTTGTTTTAGTCAGGAGGAGGCGAACCGCTGGCCCACGTTACGTCCTCATACTATCCACTGTTAAGAATACCCCTGACCAGCCAACAAACAAAATCCGTAATACTAAAACATTTATTTAGTAGGTACCTACATACCTACCATAATAACTTGGAAGTTAAGAACCTGGAGGTCCTGTTCGTGATAATCTTGACATTGGCTAAATTGTCTTCAGCAGCTAATAAATAGTTATAAAAGAAATGGCAGATACTACGGTCTACGAGAGAGGAGCGGGGGATCAGAGTTGTATCGAGCTGGCATCGCTCGCGAGGTGAATGTCGGGCGCACTGGGTGGGCGTGACGTCACGGCCGGAATGCGCCCGCGCCGCCCGCGCGCCCGCCACCCCCTCTCGACCCACGTGGAGCGTACGCAACGCGCACTACGCCCCGCCGCCGCCGCCACGGCCGCAGCCTCACTCGAACCCTTCATTCAGGTAACGAATACCGCTAAATACTCCCGAATCAGCTAATGTCGGAAATGACGCAAGTGATAACGTGGGGAGATTAAATCGCTCTAATCCATGAAACGATGGCGCCGCTGCGACAACGGCTGCAGCACTTCCTGCTGATAAGAGAATAGGCAACGACAGCTCATTCTTGCATGACGAGAAGTACAAACCTAGTGGTGGTTCTCTTTAAAATGTATCCACTAAAGACGATACAAACATACAGTGTCGGCGCGTGATAATGATAAATAAAATGTTTAATAAAAATGTCAGTTACACAGGAAATTATATCGTACCTCGAAATATATTTTTAGAAATATGTATGTACCAGACGGCAGACTTTGTCTCTTATCTGAATAGGTATCAAGAGTATAATGGGATCGTTTAATTACTTCATAATGTGTCTGTAATGTAAACAGAGAAAAAAACAAAGATAATTTCGAACCTTTATCGGAGAATATTGCCGATATGGGTGGTCAAAGTAAATTACGAGTAGTACCATGGGCAAACAAACAGCTAACGAGTAGTACCATGGGCAAACAAACAGCTAACGAACTCTTCGAAAGATGATCGTATGGTCGCATACATAAGTATTTTGCTAGTCATACCCAGGTATCTATAGTCAATACAAATCACAATAAGCGAGTTGAATGTATGTTTGCCGTAGGATTCATAATTTACTCTAACCTTTACGGCCAAACCATTAAGAATAGACCTCGAATTCCACATAATCCAGGCTGTGGTTAGGTAGGTGGGTCACATAGCTTGCTGCATGATGAATCACATGTCTGAGATAGCCTGGGGATGACAGAAGTCATTGTCAGAAAACATTACAACTGATTTACTGATTACCAAAAGAACCACTCCGGGTTTGAAATGACCGTCCACACTGCTGAATACATATGGTATTTTGAAGAGCGTTCAAACGATATCCACATCAATAAATAGTTGGTAGGCAACTTCCAGTCTATTGGTATAGTTATATAATATCGATTGTTGTAATCAAATTCCCAAGAAACTTAAGACAATCTCCAAGATCAGAGCCAGAGGTTACTGAAATGAATAAAGCGTATATTTCCTTTGATTGGCGCGATCTTTTACATCCGCCGGCGCCGGCTTAGGCATAAGCACAACAACAGGGCACCGATATTCCGGATCTGCATATAATGCACCGTGGGTGTGGGCCCTCTATTATCTCCTCCGATCAGAATGCATGGAGCGACGCGTCGTGCCTTTACTTACACCCGACTTTTATACAAGTACTCGTAAGTACATAAAAGAGTATTCGAACCATTGCCTCAAATGTTACTTTGTAGGTTTCCTAGAAATGTTTAAATTTCGAACTAAATTTAACGCAGTAAAATTAGACAATTGAGAGTGAGAATCTCGGAATGGGAGATAATTAGCAGCAAACTTGCAGTACTTTTCTTTTGGCGTTCCTGATGACTCAAGGTCAAAAATAGTTTTTTTGCAAATTTCTTCTTATGGTTTCAATGATGATGGATCTTAAAAACAATTGTCTACAAATTGGCTTCTGGGCTTTTTCCGATTTCTATGTAGCTGGATTGATTGACCAAGTAATATCTATTAAATTATGTTCAAGATTAATAAAATACTTGTTATCATAAAATCAATAGCATGATATTGAGGTTTTCGAATTTGGTCAAAATAGCTACAATGGTAAAAGCTCTTCATGAAAATCACTAAACATTCCCCAACCGCGGAACTTAAAAATATTGATAACCATTTTTGTGCAATATTAGCTTTGGTTACATTAACGAGTACTACCAAACTCTCAGTATCCAAATTCAAAAGTTTATGATCGATGTTAAGATATCTAGAGAGAAAGAATACGACTAAAACCATTCAATATAACTTTATAGCCAAGCAAATAATAACGAGTGAATGCCTGAGATTATGCCTTGCTTGTTATGCAAAGCTCAGTTTCAGCCAATTTCGTCGGGTTGCTTTTGCAAAGACCCAGCAGAATCCCGCTCGTATCTTCGTCTAGTTAGAACCCTAACCGGTTCAGGTTGCCATATTTTGTCCAATTCAGCAATGCACTAGGTTACGGAGTGAGCACGAGAAAAAGTTGGTATGTTAGTTATTTGAAAAGACCTTGATTGTGTAACAGCCGGTGTGGTGGCTACTGGTCGGAGGCGAGGCCTAATGAGGAGGAAAACTGCATGGAAGGCGCAAGCGCAGTCGACTGTGTAAACAGCCACGTGTTGCGGTGGGGCAATCTTGGCACCCGCTAAAAGGTTGCGGAGCCCTGGAGTAACCTGAGACGTGTGCTTCCATGCTTGCGGTTAATGCAGGTACATGCCGTCAGTTGCTTCGAAGTCTGTAAGTTTTGTTGCAATTTTTCGGGTGGTGGTTAATTTGAAAGGAACTGGGCAACCAGGTTTTATGTATCAAATTAAAAAACTGAAAAAAACTACTCTTAGACCACCTTCCCTATCTTTAGCCTTCGATTCTTCCCCATTTTCTGGAGACTACTTATCAGCCAGCGAGCGTAAGCCATTTTTACTGTTAAGACCTAATTGCTCAGACTTAGAGTCCCACCCTCGATGGATTTTGGGTACCCTGGGTACCCAAAATCCCGTTATAGGTTTTATACCATGGCATAAGGTTCAAAATCGCAAAACCCTTTAAAAATCGCAGTGTATAGGGATGTTATGAATTTATGCAATAGATGCACTGATGCAGTATATTTCTGTTTACGGCAAATAGATTTGAATGTTTAGGTGATGTTAGTGCTAATGAGGTTCCAATAAGTATGGTTATTTAATACAAACATGTAAGGAAACATTCATTAAGCTGTCCGACCTCCATTCCATTTGGAAAGTTCAATCAAGATCTGAAAATACCCAAAAGTAAAGACTAAAAGCAGCACCTTTGAAAATCGTGGGTGTAATCATTTATAGGTCTCCGGCGCAGCTGCCGACCGCGGCATGCTCGAATGTTTGGACGAAGACAGAAGATAGGTGGGAAAAACTGGCGGGAAAGAGACGGAGCATACACTTTAAAGGAAAGGAAAGCCACTACACTGTTACCGAGAAAGAAAGGGATGCTCGATCGGAAACCACAAGATGTCTCAATTCCACGAGGCGAGTTCTGTGCGGGCCGGACATAAAACACTGTAGAATCTCGCGTGGCATTCTTTTATTTTATATGGTTGGGTCCAATTATGTAATTTTAAATTTCATTTAACAAAGCTACAACTGCTTGAGGAACTTTCCTGTTCTGTTGAATGTTTTTGAAAGTTTAAAGTTTGTCCATGATATTTAACGGTTCTCTGATTGCAGGTTAGAATTGCGATATCTTCTTCTTCATCTGCGATTATAACTTTTATAACCTTGTTTTTTAGGATTCCGTACCCAGAGGGTGCCCAAATGGGACTCTTTTACTAAGCCTCCGCTGTCCGTCTGTTCGTCAATCCGTCAACGGGCGGTATCTCACAGACCGTTATAAGTACAGAGTTTGAAATTTTGACAGAAAGTGCATTTCTGGGGATTCATAAACAAGTGCCGTGTTTTAATATTCCTGCCCCAAAGAATTACCAGATCATCATGATTCAAATATCACGCACGCGACACTTGGCGCAATTGGTTTGACGTCGGATCCGCATCTGTAGGGACTGGTATCGAAAGTCGAAACCAAGTTCGTTTTTTTAGTCATTTAGTTTTCTTGTACGATGGTACGGAACCATTCGTATGCAAGTCCGACCCGCACTTGACCGATTTTTCATCATACTTCATATGCTCATCATCGTTTTGTCATATGCTCAATTTAAATAGCTTTTGCTCCCCTAGTACCAAACCTACCTATGGTTAATTATATACTACTTTTATTTTAGCCCATTTTAGCAGGTTCTATTCCATGGTTTTGCCGAGTCGGTTGATGTCTCTATCGGCGCCGTCTGCGGCTGCGCGTGCCGTGAGGCAGGCCCCCTGCGCCTGCGCTCGCCCCCGCTGGGCCTTAATTGCTTCATCTTGCATACGCTCGACTGGACCAATATTACATGTTGCATTAACGTCTCCAACAACTACATTTTCTTCATCGTGGCTGGCGATTTCCTTTGAGGTTTTGTTTTTTTGGGTTGTGTTTAAATTTTAAGACTTTTAAAGGTTGAAAACCGCTTTTTATATTAATTGAACGGGGACCTTTGTGTTCTTCAGAAGGGTTTCGCAAATCGCTTAGCGGGGGTTTGTATTGTCGAGGCCCGGGGAGCGTGTGGCGAGCGAGGCCAACCTTCTAGGAAAGCGCTACCTTCCGCGAAATCCCTTCGCAGGTCGTTTCTGATGCTGTGCAGCAATACGTGCCGATCAAGGGCAATTACATAACATTGAGAGGTAGGCAGATAATTTCATTAGATTTATTTCTATGTAATGGGATGATGTGTTGGTTTTGTTTTATATTATCTAGTAAACATTTGCTAGCTACCTAGGTATGAAGGTTCTTTATTTAGTTAGTTTTAATTATGCTAAGAAAATGGTCCTTCGAACAGGATAGCTTGTGAAATAACGGTCGAAAGCAGATTCTTGATGAGCTTCGTTTTCGACGTTGTGCAATGTGTAAAGTTTTGGCACAAAGCTCCTTGCCGTAAGTGAGAAGGTGGCCTCTACGTGCACGGCCTTGATAGTACAAACGATAGCCGCTAGTTGGCGCCACTACTACACTGCCGCGTTCCAGGATGCAATGACATTCGAAGAAAAACAATCACACGTGCAAGCATATATTTAGTGAACACACACAACACCTTTTCCAATTCAGAGAGTGCTAGGGCAGCGTCTACCCAGCTGGTCCGTATGTACAGGTCGGCGCTGTGGCGCGCCTCGGCGGCGGATTGTGTTTCGCGTGTGGCTGCTATCCGAGGATTCGACGGAGCCTCGGAATCGGGAGCCACCATGATCTCGGGGCCAGGCTTGTCACCAGTATCCTCATGAAGACGGCCGGAGTCCGTCTGGCGGCGCACGCAGTCATATCACTCGCCGCCACATAACCACACACTGTCACACGCTGATCCTTCACTTCTATCTTACACTATCCGAAACGACCACGGAATATCACCAATTTTCGCTATTTCATCAACGTCAACGGATACACGCGTCCCTACTTTAGCGCGGCTCGAGAAACACTGACTGTTTGTTGAGCCGCCATTATGTTTCTGGCGGTTAAGTTGCCGCTCTGTAAGCCGAACTCGCCCGAACCCACGCGGAAAATGCCGAAGCGTCTCGCCGGAGGACCACACACGTGAGGAGTTTGTCCTTGTCGCTCTTAGGGAGTGGGGTGGGTTAAGCACAGCAAAATAAACACTTAAGAAGGAAGATCATTGAATGAAGCTCAGATCAGAAGACGGGCGCCAGCCAGCAGCCACCTACACTTGTTAGTTTGTAAGTCATTCACTACGTTCACTATTCTTTAAAAATAAATTGGGAAGGTTCAGGGTCACTAAATAAACCAATGACGAGAAATGTAAACCGGTCATTGGAGCAGGATAAGATTGCATTCCACGCAATGACCTAAGTTCACAAGAAATTCCATTTTCATAGAATAAATACCTACTGTGATTTCTCAGAAAGCACGAGACTGTTTTGGGGCATGACCGCGGTCAAAAACACTTCAAAGCAGTGTTTACCAGCTCTCAACAAAAGTTATTACATCCCCACAAAGAGAGGGGCGTTTGCTAGCCAAACATTCACTCTGTGTACAGATAATAAAGGTGACTCAAACATTCGGACGCACCATATCATTTTGTTTACAGAATTTTCTGAGTAAAAACTCGAACGAGCGCGCCCGGGGCAAGGCGGCGGCGGCGGCGGGGCGGTGGCCGTTTGATGTTGCCGTCACAAAACGCCGCCAGCGGCGATTTAACTAATGAATTTATTTAGCGGAAGCACCGAGTGCGTGCTGGCAAGTCTTTTAACTCTCATCCAACACTAAACCACCCTCAAGAAAACCGGTGATGATGCAGGCTAGATGAAGCAATTTGACCCGTTTACCGATTCAGATTAAATTGGTCCTTCGAGCTAGATACATGATATCGAAGATTCTAATCATGATCGTTTTGGATTAAGTGATTCGGAAAGCTCTCGGAAACGGTGAGTCGCCGGCCACTTCTTTCATAAATGAAGTGCATAGTTCAGTAAGAAGAATGCTAGGAACTCCGATCGAGACCGGGCCCGACATTTATCGGCCACCAGCTCGCAGATAAACATAAATTTGTCCATTAGGAACGATAAATAACTCTCTAGTTGGAAGTGTTGATAACGATAGCATAGAGGGCAATCGGAAATATAAGGCTATTTTAGTTGATTGTTGCTGAAGTTTTAGGTGAAACTTACGAAGGTAAATACATAGTAAATAGTGGTCCAAAAAAAAACAAATTTTATGTTTGGTACCTTATTCTACGTTCAGCGTTTCACTTTATAGGGTTCCGTACCCGAAGGGTGCCAAATGGGATCCTATTTATAAGCCGCCGCTGTCCGTCTGTCCGTCTGTCCGTCTGTCACCGGGCTCTGCCGGGTCACCCGAAATAGGTAGAGAGCTGAACTTTTCACAGAGGGTGTACTTCTCTTGCCGCTATAACAACAAATAATGAAACATGCCGGTTTTTAAGGATTAAAAGAAGTATCCATACAAGCAATTATTGCTATGGCCATTTTTTTAGCCATTTTGTTTTATTTGTTCTATCGATGATCCCGATCTTATCGGAAAAGACTTTTAATTGCAGGTATTAAGTTCTGTGCTTAGTTATTTGTCATTATACGATTAATTATTGCTCATTTGAATTATTATAATTAAAAGTATGTGTTTTATCATATTTGATTTTAGTTCTGTAAATAAGTTACTCAATTTCTATCACTTCCGGTTTTAATGAGCAAAGCGTTTCGTTAACCTTAGTACACAGTTCGATACTTACATACTTCATACACAATACTCTTTTTCAATGTTAAGATGAACGGCCTTGAATGTAGTCCTACAGTCCTACCTAGTATTTCATATGTTATTATTAAACATTATAAAGGTATACTCGTACAAAAGACTGTCGTTTTACGTTTTCCCGTGCACAATGGTATGACACCCTTCGTGTGCGGGTCCCACGTCCTACTCGCACTTGACCGGTTTTATTAATATTGAACTGCTTGCCATTGAACTACGAACTACTAGTTTAGGATGGTGTTCGGAAATTTATAATGTTTTTTTTTTGTTGGACTTTCGAGTTGCCTCACGAACTAACATTCAACAGAAAAAACACCTCATAGTTGAATGATTCTTGGATCTAAGTACATATTTGGACGCCAGAGGTTCCACCATGGTTCGACAGAGATGAGAGAAAAAAACACCCATAAAATGCGTTTTTTTTTCAAAAAAATACCTAGATTCAAAAGACCAGCTGAAGTACTGAGAGAGTGAAAAGTAGAAAATACTCGTTGGCTGACCTCATTGAATTGGTACATTTTCAATGTTGTGAAATTGCCACTAATAAATAAAACCAACTAGTTAAAATGCATTTAATGGCAAATAATTACATCTATATTCAAGCTCAGGGACTTGATACAGATCTCTCTTAGAACAGAGCCTCTTTGATGGTATAATTTTATATTTAATCTTATTATTTCCATAAAATTACCACCTCCGCTTTCTTCGGCTATTCAATCCATGACAGTCCGCACATGCTAGACACTCTGTTCTGTCCTTCCTGTCATTTTCCTTGTGTCCTTCGTGACATTTTCCCTGGATCGGAAGACTGATTGCAAATCTGGTCCAAAAAGACCTGGACTATAGTTGAGAGCAGATGGAAATTCAGACAACCAATTTTTTGTTGGAAAAAATAACTCTTTAGGGAAGGTCATATCAGAATATGATTATCCACTTACTTTTCATTCAGCAGTATAAGCCAAAATTCACCAATTGCACTCCAAGTATTAATCGTGATATAAATTTTGCAGCGTTGACATACTCATTGATACTGGGTTGATATACCGACTGAGATGACCACACGGAAGCGGAGCGAATATAAGATTGAATTGGTCCCACCCGCATTTAAATTAAATTAAATTTAGCACTATACTGTAATAATTTTATCGAATCTCAATAATTACGTTAAGTCTTATCTGGTTCTTTTGAGCTTTTTAGTGTATAGTAGTCGGGTTTTAAATTTTTGCAATAATTTCATAATTTTGGTCAATGTTTTTTTTTCGTTGAAAATTACGAAAAATTTGTAAATGCTTTAATCAAAACTTTAATGTTTTATTCGAAGCTTGTGCAAGATAAATATATATTAACGCACTTGCCTTTTAAAGCCCCTTATTTTGATATCCGCCTTGAGAGTCTTAAAAAGTTTGTAAAGCCCGCAACACACAACACAGAAAAAGACATACATACATATTGACCCATCTCTTTTTCGCTTCCCTGCATTCGGGTAAAAATAGTAAGCAATAAAATGATCAAATGGCATTGTTGTCATGAGAAGTAGAGTTTTGGCAATTTCACTACACAGGAGTATTCGGACCATAGATGCCGCCAGGACCATTGTTGCGTGCTGTAGGTACCTACAACAGTTATAAATAATAAAAGTATTTTTTTACGAAGTACAGAAGTTAAAAGTTGGCAAGTACTTAGCATTCACCTCAACCAGCGTCAACAAAACCCGGATGTACTAATTGCCGACTCCAAATATACTTAACAGCGCTATATTACAAAAGAAAAATATTGACATACAATGTATCTGTATGCCAGCTACAAAGTGGCATTCAGTTGTCACACTGACGAATGTGTGAAGTAAAACGCTTCTTGTAAGCTAAGCAGCAGCACTTACATTGACTGCGCTCAACGCTCCGTTTTATGAATAACAAACAATCAAACCTTTTGGCAACGCACGACCAGAATAAAATAGGAACAATTTGGTCAGCCGGGCCTGACAACGATCCTATCTTCGAGCCAGCCAGCCCACATCCACTTAACTCTATTCGGCCCAAAATTGTGGATAAGAGGCGGTTTTCCCTTACACTAACTATATCTGAATTTACTATATGTATATCAATTTGTCAATAAACTCCGTCGCTATTACTGTGAGTTGTTGGAGTTAGTGCATAAAGAGGGCAGCCGCATTGCCATAGACGAGAGAGCATTAAAAAAAAAGGCCAAGTGCGAGTCGGACTCGCGCTCGAAGGGTTCCGTACCATTATCTATTAAAACGGCAATAAATTCATATCTGTTGTATGGGAGCCCCAATTAAATATTTGTTTTATTTTAATTTATTTATTAATTTTTTAATTGTATATAACTAAATATTATGTGAATTTTCAAGCGTCTACCTGTTGCCGTTATCAATATCGAGCAAGTACGAGAAAAAAAAATACGTTTATTGTATGGGAGCCCCCTTAAATATTTACTTTATTCTGTTTTTTAGTATTTGTTGTTAGAGCGGCAACAGAATAGTCGTTTATGTGACTGCTACATAATGGAGGGCATTAATACTCGAGAGCGGGTTTATGAAACGACCCGAAGGCGAGTTTCATAATAATATCACTCGAGAGTTTTAATGCCACAGTACAGTTACATACACTGGTTTATCATAAGTTACATACACATATCATAAGCTCTCTTTAATGTGTTCAGGAACCGCATGTTCGACCGCCATTGTGGCATTGATCATTGCTCTGCAGTTGTTTAGCTTGTTCTGTAGTACCAACTTGACAGACAAACTAGGGGCGGCACGCAGGTGGGCGTCGGCGTTCGAAATTTGAATGTCATAATTTGACAAATGTTGGTACATTATGGTCATAATGATCAATATTCAGATAAGAAATGAGTTTTTACCAAGAAATTTATCATTATGCTGGTCGTAACGTGTGGGTTTTGGACGCAGTAAAGAGGGTTTATGATACGTGTGTAGATAAATATATTATCATCTGTGAAAATTTAAACTGTCTAACTATAACTGTTGATGAGATACAGCCTGGTAACAGATGGACAGACAGATAGACGGGCAGCGGAGTCTTAGAAATAGGATCCCATTTGGCACCCTTCGGGTTTCGAAACCCTAAAAACACCCATCCCCCTTTATTTTTAAAATTGCGTCTAGTTCATTATTTGTTGCTGTAGCGGCAACAGTAATACACATTCCGTATTTCCCGATAAAAATTTCAACTCTCTCTAACTAGTTCGGTGAACCCCCTGACGGAAAGACAGACGGACGGACAGACGGCCGGACAGAGCGGAGGCTTTGTAATAGGGCCTCGCGTGGCCCCCTTCTGGTACAGAATATTGAGAAAAGACTTAAACTATTTCACTTCAACTGATATTTCAGACTGGAAGATCGTCAAGGTCTCATAGGTGTTTGGTACCTTATGATCTGTAGTTGCTTTAATACTCAAAAACAAATCTTTTGTTGGCAGTATTTAGCGAGTTTTAAGGTGACCATTGAATGTATGTTGTAGTGATATGAAAGCAGAGTAGAGCAGAACTCCTCTTCCTTCCTTAACTAGTAGTGTTGTAAATAAATGCCAATTAGTATTTTGTTCTAGAGTTTGAAATGCAGAGACGTTATAATGTCCCTGAGAAACAGATCCCGTGCTTGGACTTAATGGTGAGAGCCACTTAGAGCTCAACAATCTTAGTTTCCAAGTAACCCAGTTCCGTGAGAAAGTCAAGCAAAATTCATCGTTAAAGCTGTTAAGTACTGTAAACCGATTCCAGTGAAATCGGATCACATTATCGACTCACAATAAGTTGATGTCATTGAATTGCTGGCAATCGGATTACCATCTCAAGACACCTGACGACACCTTAATTTCACGGAGCACCCTTCTCAGAAGAGGCCGAGGTGTAAAAGAGTCTATTGAATCGGTTTCTTAAATCGTAAATGCGTAGATCGACGGCTCGATTGGGCACCGCACCGCAAATGGGGTGGGTTGACTGGGACATTTTGACACTTCAGGCGAAAACTCAGCAGGGTGCCGCAGTGTCTTGTTCCTGGAGCCACGCGTGAGGTAGGGAATTGAGACCACAATGGAGTTACGCTTACGTGTCAATTCCAATCTTTAAAATAGAAATGTTACGATGTTTTTTCTTGTTAGATCAGCAGGTAAATAATGTCGATATGTCAGATGAGGGGTGGATTTTCTTATGGTACGTTTTGATTAGTTGTTTAATAGTTAGTGTACCTACCATAAAAGGACGTGTGAAATTCAACACATAAGAGTGTAAGAGTGTATAACTGGAAGTAAGTTTGTAATCTGAATCGGAAGGAGGGATTGTTTAAGGATTTATTTTTAAAGAATTTGCTGTCATGCATGATAGTAATAAATTAGAAAAATGTTGTTATACCTCTAATTATGACTGGGAAAAAGTCATGAATACCGAATGTATTCATGACTTTTTCCCAGTAACCTTTTCGTACATATTGGTAGCTCAAAGTTCAAAGGCTCTATTTTCGACAACCAAAGGCGTCTGTATCGAATCGACATGTCCATTGTGATTGCAAGTCGCACACTGACGTGTTTTTCCGCACTTTATCACTCAACAGTTGCGTCAAGCAATCAATCTGAGGTCGCCTCGTGAATTACTTATGGCAAATTACATTAGCTTTGCAGATTAGCGTTGATTAAAAATCAGCATCGTTTGCTAGCCGACGCGCCGCCGAGCGGGTGACATTGACGAATTTATGCGCCGGCGCCGAGCCTGAATTTAGACTGGGGCTCATTGGTATGACATGTGGCGCCCGCTGTCGCCTACCAGTTTTACAATCCTAGTAAAGTGGACCGCCGGACGAATGGCAAAACGAGTACATAAAGGCGCTGACATAAAGTTTTTTATCACCCAACCAAAAACTTAAGTTCAAATGGATCAGAAACAGAATCTCTGTGACAGGCAAATAAATATTATATAATATATTTTACATAGGATTAACAGATACTTAAGAAAACGACGTTGGATCCCCACATGAGGTACAGAAACGCACGATATCAAAAACTAGTGTGTTTGGAGAATCTGCAAACATCAAAAGATCGTATCGGTTTGACGATGGCATCGCACGCATCGCATGCATCGAGGCCGGCAGCGGGCAGAAGACCCATAAAACATGTTTACAGCCGTATTCCCGTGAAAACAATAGTTTGCTTTGCAGTGCTATCGTGTCGTGTGCCGACGCTGGCGCCTCGCTGAATCGTTGCCAGACCGTAAATCAAATCGCCGGTGTATTAATTGCACGCCCTCCGCGTTCGCACCTCGCCGCAACATCTTGATAACAACAGCCGCCGACAACTCGTTATGTATGACCGCCATCTTCATCTTAACATATTACGCGAATTAGACCCTACTACCTGCCCTACGCTTGCACTTAGCGCCTAATGGGGATAAAATAGCCCGAACAGAACATATTAGCCGTGGAAGTTTAATGTCAGGGTAGATAATTTCATTCTGCGTATCAGCATTATTCAAATGAAGCGGAGCGAAAGTCCTAATCGCTTTTTAATTTCATGTATGAGAATCAAAGAAAGTAGCAAGTGGAGGCTATGCTTTGGTGTACAAACATTCGGGCTCCAGGTCCGGGACCAAATTATCTACAATTTATCTTTAATAAGCGGATCGGGCCCGGCACCGTGGGTGGTCGCTGGCGGCCGAGAGTCGGCCTTCTAATTGGATAAATTGCCGTGTTAGACGAACGATAAACAAATTGTGGTTGTAACTGTGACCATTATGTAACAATCAGCGGCTGCGTACTCGACAGCCAACAATCAGCTGTAAGTTCCGCTTGCACGTTGCTCTTGCTGCACGAGAGAGCTTTTAGAATGTTGTTGCGTCAGGGCTCATTTGACTGAAAGAGTCTATTGTCGCTCGAAGTAATGTAAAAAAATCGATGAACTCGATTTTTTGCTAATCTCAAGACTTTCGATCATTCCGTCAATGGAACGGAGTCTCACAGATCGATCAATCAAACGCATCGACACAAACAAGACGTTCGTTTCACGTCGCAGGTTTATTTCGAGCTCGTATTTTATTGATAGATATTAGTTCCCAGGTACAGAATGGGGGCTCCGTTCACCGTGGGTGGTCGGCTGACATCTCTATGTCCCGGTACTATACGATACGATACGATGCGATGGGTATGTTTTATTCACTACATATAGTACATCTGCCACTTTCGTGCATCAGCGAAGGTATGTAGGGTAGCCAGTTACGATGATAATCTCACATAAATCACTTTTTACCAGAATACTGGAAACGTGTACAAAAACCGATGTTTGAAGGGAATTCTGTCTGTAATTATAATTTCACTTCTTTCAACGAATGGATAGGTCATTGCAATAAGTTATCATTTCTACTAAATGTACCTATCCTTACAGAAACACACAGTACACTACTGGATATCCTTTAACTGTTTAGTTGCTTGTCCTACAAAATCTTTACAAGATTGTCACCCCCACGCGTCTATATCCATGCGTACCTTGAGGCATTGATACGGAACTCGTTCTGTTGATGAAGTTAATTACTAGAATTACTACTTAATGTCAGCGAGATGGTACGTGTAATGTGTGCCTTAAGATAGTTTCATTACGTTTATCAATGCCTTAGGAGGTATAGAGTGGTTGGATTGCATTGAGGATGCTATATCAATATTAATAAGGCAGATGAAAGGTTGATACTATGGTTGGGTAATGCAGTACTGGTGCAATATCCACTTTATATGGTTAAATGGGATTAATTATGCATTTTTCAACTTGAATTCTGTTGTTTTTATAGTCCCGTGCATGTTAATATCATACTCGTAGGTAATAATAATGCCACCACTTCTACGCGAGTTTTATAACGTAAATTATATAGCCGCTAAGATTTAGTTTTCATTTCATTTTCATTGCCCTACAGATTAAAACTAACGAACCAAAATAATCAAAAGTGTAACTGATGGCAGCTGTGTATAATTATGACATGTTTAAAAATAATCTCGTAAATAAGATATTAAATTAAACCAAAATGTAGTTACTACCAACAATACATTAATCATTAGTGTCTTTATAAAGTTGCAGTATTTACAAGTCTGCGCAGTCGGTTAAAAAAGATGTGGTTCCGTATGACCGTCGATAGATGAAACATTTTCATTGTTGGGAATTTGTTTTATTTCTTAATTAACCCAATTGATATTCAGCGTATGTAATACATTCATCATACTATTTAAAAAAACATAACCACGTCTGTATTACGGGCATAGTCCAGTGCAGTCCGATCACCTAAGAATTGCACAATTAATCCAGTACTTGGTGCCCGTGGCGCGGCTTCGCAACACATTGTTGGTACGCTCATAGTTTCTGTAAGAAAACTGTTCGTCCATTTTTTTTGAGGCACCTAGCTAAAGATCATCACCGTCTTAATCAGCCTAATGCCTCTGATTTAACGCAATTTTTTGCGGACTCAGTAACTCTGCATCGCGCTACGGTCAAACATAAAGTCCGCTAGCAGCGCCCTCTAGTGACACACGGACTCAGTAACTCTGCATCGCGCTACGGTCAAACATAAAGTCCGCTAGCAGCGCCGTCTAGTGACACAAGGCTGAACTTCCCATATTAATATTTTTCGCGGTTTCGGCCTTTCCTCTGCGTTTTTCCTAATTTTATTTGTACCTAAACCTCCTCCGGATTCATGAGAATAAATCAAAATCGGAATAAGGCAAACCAGACAAGCAATTTTCGGTTTTAGCGAGTCTAACGCGCTTAATTTTTTAATTTTTTATTTATTTATTTATGTACTATGGATCTTTTACAAAAAATACGCTTTGCTAGCTTAACATAGAGACTTAAATATAGAGGACATGCGCTTTTTAAATTAAAAAGGAACACAGCATGCAATGCGACAATGTTAAAGTTAATTATACACTTTAAAAAGTTAAGACTACTATGTATGTATAGATGCAAATTTTTTATAGCTATAGATAGAAGACGTATGCGGAGTGAGGTATAAAAAAGAAGACTACTTATCAGTGGATAATTAATAGCGTAGCTGAAAGAACACTAGACCCTAATACCCTTCATCACGTCGTTGAAACAATATGAAGGTTTGTATTTTTCCACGCCAGATCCCGAATAAGTGACAGTAAAATTACAAAGCACGGCCATTTAACCTTCACACGACAGTTACCGCGAAAGATCACCAAAATCCGTCCTACTCTTAACAAAAGCCCTTATATTATAAATATAAACATTAAAGCCATATGGGGCAATAAATTTATTTAATGCACAATAAAATAATGTAGCGAGCGTTCGTCGTGGGTGGTCTGGCCTCAAATCTGAGAGCAACTTGATGGTAGTAGCTGCCATGCCATAGTTAACATCTGTATAGCAGAGAAGTGTCGTACACCCTCCGGCTTACCGGGTAAGGAGCTGAGACAATAGATACTGGACAATAAAGCGGTAATCATGTGTCACGCTTAGTTTAGTAGTCGATAGCCAGTTAAAACATAATCTGCACGGAATAATATCATTTTCTTGTTAGAAATAAACTTGACTTTATAGAGGTTTTTTTCTTTATTTAATTGCCTTTTCTGTAACTATTGCCATGTGCAAAGATTTTTCACTTTAGTGTAATATTTACTAGTAGTGCAGGTAAAGTAAGCTAAACAATTAATGTTTGGCGGCAAAATATGTAATTAATGAAACTTTAAATATTAACAACTTAATATTACATATATAGTGTTCAAAATTTCCTAATTATAAAATTGAAAAAATGAAAATAACATATCTTATATTTTCCTATAAAACCAATAAAATCGCGCAAAATATCAATCCTTTATGTATAATTTTCTATATAATTACTTATAAATTATACTACACCTTTTTTTTCCTTCTGCCCGGAAGGTTATATATGTCACCGTCAGATAGTCAAAACCGTTAGTTGATCAACTATCGAGAGGTAGTAAACCAAACCGACTGGGCTTAGAATTTACGTTTCTTTTGTTCTTACATGTCAACCCCCCCTAGTCCCCCTCTAGTCTTCACCTAAGCTACCGCAGTGTTCGCCCTGGTATTTCGTTTGCAATTCAAGTTTAAACCAGTTTACTATTTAACGGTTTTAATCATTAGTTTATCAACTAACGCGTCATATAGTAAGCAGTACGCTACAGTTTACTATCTGTCCATAGTTGACCAACTAACGAGAAAAAAAACTTAGTTTATCAACTAACGGTTTTGACAATGTTAGGGTGTCATATAGGTACAAAGTCTGATTGATGTAAAAATGTTTTCTCCAAAATAGTCCTGTACCAATTGTTGTTGTTGGACCAATTCCATCAGGTAAGAACATACAAGGCACACAGCATTAGTCATTTTTGTAAAAAAATACAAGTAGTCGAATTCGTACATACTTGGACACTAATATAATATCTTGGACACTATTTACGCACATTGATCTAGCCCCAAACTAGGATTCCCTGTATCTTGGGTACTAGACAACGATACACATACCTATATAGATAAATATTATACTTAGATAGATAAACAACCATGACTAGGGTACAAACATCCTTTCTCATCAAACAAATATTTGCCCCTACCGGGACTCGAACCCGGGACCCTTTGTTTCGTAGGCAGGGTCACTGCCGACTCGGCCATTCGGGTCGTTATGCAACTTATAATGCAATGTATGTATTATTCATTGATTGATTGATATTCATTTATGTGCATATGCACACACACACACAAAAATAGAAGAGGGCATTAAACAAAAAATAATATTATAATCCTTCACACAAATAAAATACACTCACAAACAGTTAAATTAAATTAGTGCGAGTCTAAATCGCGCACGAAGGGTTCCGTACCACCGTTCAATGGAAGCGATGGTGTGGAGTGAATAGTTTGGATTTTACACAGCAAAATATTGTTTACAAAGTTATTGGTGCGGTTACTTTCACACTCCATGTACGTAACCAGGTGCATCCATAAGTTTGTATGTGGTATTGAAAGAATTGTTGTATGGGAGCCCCCTTAAATATTTCTTTTATCCTGTTTTTTAGTATTTGTTGTTATAGCGGCAACATAAATACATAATCTGTGAAAATTTCAACTCTCTAGCTAGCTAGGTTCTTGAGATACAGCCTGGTGACAGACGGACGGACAGCGAAGTCTTAGTAATAGGGTTCCGTTCTTACCCGTTGGGTACGGAACCCTAAAAATGTTAATAGATAGGACATACTTACCGGGGTACCTCTATCGCACTAGAACTGAGGGTGGTGCGACACCTGCCAAAGGGTGCTGACTAAGTATGTGCCATTAGATATCACATCAAACAGGCGTTCCCATATGATATAAACAAACATATTCCACGACATACAATTTGTCCATGCGCGTGTTGGCATGGAAACACCGTGCGACCACTCACGGTAGGTTGGTCCTATCTCGCACGCTTAGATCGTAGGTTCACGGTAGGTTGGTCCTATCTCGCACGCTTAGATCGTAGGTTTGCCCGATTTATTGTCAATATCTACAGGAAATCTACTCACTTTGATTTCGGAACCAATAAAAGCATATGTACATCTACACAACGGCTCGCTTCTTCAAAACTTCAACGCTCGGCCAAAACCTAAGGAGAAGTGAACAAGTTGCTCTGATTATATATGGGGTTCATTTTGAAGTAAACATTGTTCAGAATTTTGTCCCTAACATCCCATTAAATTGGAAGAGGTACACGTTTCTGATTAACCATTTAGGATTTAAAAAAAACTTTTAATGAAACTATTCGGTGGACAATAGACGAGCCCAGGCGCCGTAGCATCAAACAACAATATTGTCCCATTGTCTCGTTCCAATTGTGCATTTAAATAAAGCCCAGTCGTCGCTCCACATAGCCAATGAGTTTAATTCATGCTCGTGCGCACCGAAGATGCGACAATCGAATATTTATATGACGATTGCTTTTGGAATAGTAATTATTTATTTATTATTTTAAGTGCGATTCTGTCACCCCGTGTGGGAAAGGGCGTGACACTATGTTTGGTCGATTTAGATGCTTACTATTTTACTTACTTGAAACAACAGAAAAGTGTTGTAATATTAAAAGGCAATAGTAATCTGCATGATTGTGCATTAAAAGATAAGATTTGAGTTTGGACAACGCGTTGAACTCTTTTGTACGAACTACCAAATATGCCTCTCGATGTGACGTTCCCGGGAATTTGCCCTAGGTGGAAACAATGAAATTTTCATATAAACTTAATACCATAATAATTTTTAATTCGAGAATATTTCAACGTATACATGCTGTTATTCGTATTAATACTATTTACCTAGGTTTCTGTCCAAATATTTTTCTAAAAATATTTATCTACTCAAAAATATATTTTATTAAATTTCATAAATTTTTAGGACGTAAACAACGCATTTTCCACCTGTTTTTTTACTGTAGATATTTACATGTACTTAGCAAACGAAATTTTTTGCCTCTTCTCTACATTGGATCAGTGTGGGAGAAGGAGGGCGTAGAATGTCCCACAGATTGATTTGTATATCTCTTTTAAAATTGCTTGTGCTTAACTAATACAAATATTACAATATTAATTGTTATTTTTTTTTCCATATTACTTTTACATGTAAGCGCTGGTTACATATTGATTTATTTTTGATATATTTCAGTGTAAGCTGATATTTTCTAATATAAACTAAATGGATAGAAGCTAAATGTTTACAATAATACGTGTTACGTACTTAAAAATGGCGGATAAACGAGTGGTCAGTGTTAACTTAAATTTAATGCTAAATGCTTTATAAATGTCCACGCATGGCTTATAATGGTAAATTATAACTCAAACAGCAGTCTTAATGCCGAGTTAAATTCCATTATTCAGCCCGGGTCTGAATTGACGGGCACGATGTACAGAATTAAAGCAGTGCGCTGCTGTGTAACTGCATAAAAGGTCACACTTGGTACAATTTTGGCCAATATTAATGCTGATATACGAGTATACTCTATCAGCGAATAATGACGTAAAAGTCCACGTTTAAGCAGCACATCGTGTCTGTTTGCGTTATAGAGGTTCGTATTTTCTCTCTTAAAATGCAAGTGTTTGAAAGGTACACCTGTGAACCATTATTCAGAAAACTGCACTATTTGTGTCCACAAAATGCGTTTTTGCAGTTGATAGGGTACAACTCTACTAAACGCTGAATAACAGTGAATCTGTGGCGTCTGTGTAGCGCTTAATAGAATCGAAGTACCGAATATTGCATTATATTGGGTCTCGATATTTCCTATGCAGCTATTGCAGTCCGAGTGAACACTAATTAGTCGTTAAAAGTGCTTAAACAACCGATGTGGACCTTATGTGGAATTATATAATGCAGCTTTGTGCTACTTGGGAAGATAGTCAAAACCGTTAGATAATGAACTAACGCGTTAGTTGATCAACTATCGACAGATAGTAAACCAGACCGACAGGGTTTAGAATTTACGTTTCTTTTGTTCTTACATGTCAACCTAACACGAAGACTATTCGGGGGCTTCGCTGCGCTCGCCCCCTCTAGTCTTCACCTAAGCTACCGCAGTGTTTGCCCTGGTATTTTGTTTGCAATTCAAGTTTAAACCAGTTTACTATTTAACGGTTTTAACCGTTAGTTTATCAACTAACACGTCATATAGTAAGCAGTACGCTACAGTTTACTATCTGTCCATAGTTGACCAACCAACGAGAAAAAAAACGTTAGTTTATCAACTAACGGTTTTGACAATCTTAGGGTGTCATATAGGTACAAAGTCTGATTGATGTAAAAATGTTATCTCCAAAATATCCCATTAGTCCTGTACCAATTGTTGTTGTTGGACCAATTCCATCAGGTAAGAACATACAAGGCACACAGCATTAGTCATTTTTGTAAAAAAATACAAGTAGTCGAATTCGTACATACTTGGACACTAATATAATATCTTGGACACTATTTACACACATTGATCTAGCCCCCAAACTAGGATTCCCTGTATCTTGGATACTAGACAACGATACACATACTTATATAGATAAATATTATACTTAGATAGATAAACAACCATGACTAGGGTACAAACATCCGTTCTCATCAAACAAATATTTTCCCCTACCGGGACTCGAACCCGGCACCCTTTGTTTCGTAGGCAGGGTCACTGCCGACTCGGCCATTCCGGTCGTTATGCAACTTATAATGCAATGTATGTATTATTCATTGATTGATTGATATTCATTTATGTGCATATGCACACACACACACAAAAATAGAAGAGGGCATTAAACAAAAAATAATATTATAATCCTTCACACAAATAAAATACACTCACAAACAGTTAAATTAAATTAGTGCGAGTCTAAATCGCGCACGAAGGGTTCCGTACCACCGTTCAATGGAAGCGATGGTGTGGAGTGAATAGTTTGGATTTTACACAGCAAAATATTGTTTACAAAGTTATTGGTGCGGTTACTTTCACACTCCATGTACGTAACCAGGTGCATCCATAAGTTTGTATGTGGTATTGAAAGAATTGTTGTATGGGAGCCCCCTTAAATATTTCTTTTATCCTGTTTTTTAGTATTTGTTGTTATAGCGGCAACATAAATACATAATCTGTGAAAATTTCAACTCTCTAGCTAGCTAGGTTCTTGAGATACAGCCTGGTGACAGACGGACGGACAGCGAAGTCTTAGTAATAGGGTTCCGTTCTTACCCGTTGGGTACGGAACCCTAAAAATGTTAATAGATAGGACATACTTACCGGGGTACCTCTATCGCACTAGAACTGAGGATGGTGTAGCACCTGCCAAAGGGTGCTGACTAAGTATGTGCCATTAGATATCACATCAAACAGGCGTTCCCATGTGATATAAACAAACATATTCCACGACATACAATTTGTCCATGATCGTGTTAGCATGGAAACACCGCGCGACCACTCACGGTAGGTTGGTCCTATCTCGCACGCTTAGATCGTAGGTTCACGGTAGGTTGGTCCTATCTCGCACGCTTAGATCGTAGGTTCACGGTAGGTTGGTCCTATCTCGCACGCTTAGATCGTAGGTTTGCCCGATTTATTGTCAATATCTACAGGAAATCTACTCACTTTGATTTCGGAGCCAATAAAAGCATATGTACATCTACACAACGGCTCGCTTCTTCAAAACTTCAACGCTCGGCCAAAACCTAAGGAGAAGTGAACAAGTTGCTCTGATTATATATGGGGTTCATTTTGAAGTAAACATTGTTCAGAATTTTGTCCCTAACATCCCATTAAATTGGAAGAGGTACACGTTTCTGATTAACCATTTAGGATTTAAAAAAAACTTTTAATGAAACTATTCGGTGGACAATAGACGAGCCCAGGCGCCGTAGCATCAAACAACAATATTGTCCCATTGTCTCGTTCCAATTGTGCATTTAAATAAAGCCCAGACGTCGCTCCACATAGCCAATGAGTTTAATTCATGCTCGTGCGCACCGAAGATGCGACAATCGAATATTTATATGACGATTGCTTTTGGAATAGTAATTATTTATTTATTATTTTAAGTGCGATTCTGTCACCCCGTGTGGGAAAGGGCGTGACACTATGTTTGGTCGATTTAGATGCTTACTATTTTACTTACTTGAAACAACAGAAAAGTGTTGTAATATTAAAAGGCAATAGTAATCTGCATGATTGTGCATTAAAAGATAAGATTTGAGTTTGGACAACGCGTTGAACTCTTTTGTACGAACTACCAAATATGCCTCTCGATGTGACGTTCCCGGGAATTTCCCCTAGGTGGAAACAATGAAATTTTCATATAAACTTAATACCATAATAATTTTTAACTCGAGAATATTTCAACGTATACATGCTGTTATTCGTATTAATACTATTTACCTAGGTTTCTGTCCAAATATTTTCCTAAAAATATTTATCTACTCAAAAATATATTTTATTAAATTTCATAAATTTTTAGGACGTAAACAACGCATTTTTCACCTGTTTTTTTACTGTAGATATTTACATGTACTTAGCAAACGAAATTTTTTGCCTCTTCTCTACATTGGATCAGTGTGGGAGAAGGAGGGCGTAGAATGTCCCACAGATTGATTTGTATATCTCTTTTAAAATTGCTTGTGCTTAACTAATACAAATATTACAATATTAATTGTTATAATTAATAAGTAGGAATACATAATTATAAAATAATAATAATATTACCTTGGAAACTTTTTATACACATTGATCTAGCCCCAAACTAGGATTCCCTGTATCTTGGGTACTAGACAACGATACACATAAATATTATCCTTAGATAGATAAACAAACATGACTTGGGTTTGTACCCTAAAACATCCGTTCTCATCAAACAAATATTTGCCCCCACCGGGACTCGAACCCGGGATCCTTGGCTTCGTAGGCAGGGTCACTGCCGACTCGGCCATTCGGGTCGTCTAAAATAATTAATAGCAAGGTCTATGTTGAGCTAGATTAACTCCATGCAGTCCCATCAATTAAGTAGTCTTAAACATTGTAATATCCCTTTTTCGACAAAGTCGCCTTTTTCGAAAAAGACACTTTTTTAACATGCTTTTTAAATTGCTCAAAAGGCAATTTAAAAATCTCCAGAGGTATCTTATTGTAGTAGAGAATGCACTGACCCTTGAAAGAATTGCTAACCTTCGCGAGTCTAAACCGGGGCGCAACTAGTCTGTGATTATTTCTTAGGTTAACATTACAGCTATCGCTAATTTTGGAAAATGTTGTCAGGTTCTTGCGTACATACATTATATTTTAGAATATAAATTGACTAGCTACAGTTAGTATGTCAATTTCTTAAAAAAGCACTCTTGAGGCGTCTGTGCGTTTCAAATTATAAATTGCTCGAATAGCTCTTTTCTGTAAAATAAACATAGTTTGAATATTTTTGTCCTATGGTATCTTGTTGTGCTTTCCCCCACAACAAGATTCCATAGGACATGACACTATAAAAGTAACTAAAATATACTAGCCTAGATGTAGCCACATCCGCGTTTTGTCTGATGTTCCTAACATCGTAAGCAGCAGAACTTAATTTACCAGCAAATTCATCTATGTGGGGTCCCCACTGCAATTTGCTATCAATGGTAATGACCATTTATAGCAAATTGGAATGCCAAGAAAATTCGTATCATTTACTTATTCTAACGTGTTGCTGTCTAACACAAACTGGTCTTAACTTCCCTGACATTTGGAAGTGGAAATTCGATACACTTGGTTTTACCAGCGTTTAACAATAAAAGAACTGTGAACGAAATCAAGATTTAAGACAATACACTATTAACATCATAAAACTTTTTTTTTTGTCTTTCAATTTTGATGACCAATGAAGTATCATGAGCAAACAACACTATGTCAGTCAATTTCTCCACCATGAAAGGCAGATCGTTAATATATACCAGGAATAAGAAAGGGCCTAATATGGAACCTTGTGGAATGCCAATTTTTACTCCAGATCCATCAGATCTAACGCCGTTGACTTCTTTCCATCCTGTCCCAACGCTTTATTTATAACTCCGTGGTAATTTAATTTCACAAGTAGCGTATCATGATTAACACAATCAAATGCTTTTGACAGATCGCAAAAAACGCTGATAGCATCTCGTGCGGCCTCCCATGCGGAATAAATATTATTTTGCGTGAAGTTGTTTCGTACGGTTGAAGTGTAAGAGCTTTTGATTAAATATAATCTTTCAAATATTTTACTTAGTGATGGAAGAACAGAAATTGGTTTAAAATTTTAAGGATCACCGTTGTCTCCCGACTTGAACAGAGGTATCAGTTTACTGTGTTTCATGAGGTCTGAGAAAGCTCCATCGTCAACACATTTATTGAATATATAAGCTAAGTGTGGGGCTATAACTAGAATTACTGAACCAATAACATTGACTGATAGTATATACCCCAAAGGTATTCAGTATTTTTTAAGTTAAGTAATCTAAACGTTTTGACTATGTCCTGGGGATATAATTAATGATATTTAAAATCTATATTACTGATGCTGTGCTGTTTTTTAACAAAGTCTCTACTTCATATGGAGATGAAGCTAGACGCTCTGTTGTTAATAGGGGTAATTGGTGAAGAATGTTTCGAAAGCTCTAGCTACCTCAGCGTTGGATTTAACAACATCATCACCCATCTTTAAGCATAGATCATTGTCCCTTGGTATAACTATTCCAGTTTCACGGTTTACTATTTGCCAAACTGTTTTTATTTTATTATTAGAATTTTGTATTTTTCTGTTAATGTTTAAAGTTTTTGGAGTTCCACCACCATCTTGAAAGTTTTGGAATATTTTTTAACATAGTCTTGAAATTTTCTATCAAATTTCTTTCTTCGGTTCTTTGTTCATAAAGGTCATACAAGATAGCTATACTTTTACGAATTCCAAACGTTGCCAAGTATTTAAATTTTGATTTATCGTTGTTATCATTGACTTTCTTTAATTTTATAACTTTATCGAAGTCTGTCTGAATAATGTTGAAGAAGTCTGAATAGATTTTTTTCGGGTTCTGTTCGTTAAAATCCGGTACTGGCAAATTAATATCTAAGTTTTTCATATAGGTCTCTAGTCGATGGGATTTAATAGGCCTATAAAATGATGGATCAGTCTTATCTTTACTAGCAATTGGCAATGAAACTGTTTGACCGCTGTGATCGGAAGGTTAGCAGTTAATTACATTTTTACTTGGGAAAGCACAGTCACAAAAAACGTTATCTAAGCAAGTTTGGCTGGTAAATGGAATTCTAGTCGGCTCTAAAAATATATGGCAAAAATAAAATGATTTGAATAAAATTATTAATCTTTGTTTCATTGTTGTACCAACAAGCAAATCTACATCTACATTTTGTAATTCGTAATTGGTAATTCGTTTATTTGCAAAAAGTATGGCAAGGAACAATAGGCTCGTTGGCGGAGTAGTTTGTGCGGCGTGCTTGCACTCGCAGCAGCAGTGTGTGCCGCGTGCGCCACCGCGGCGCGCATTACGCCACCGAGCGCACCAGCGAGTATCTCGCAATTCGAGAAACCAGTACATCATCCAGGAACAGCGTGCCTAAAATTATCCGTCTGTCTGTTAGGGGAAGAATAAGATATCCAGAGCAACTGTCTTCATATGTAGAATGGGAAGAGCGAGCCTCATAGTTAAGATAATTCAGGAACTTCTTCTGTATTCTTTCGATGCGATTCTTAAAAGTTAGATAACAAGGTGACCAGATAATGCTCCAAATACACATTTTCATACAAGCGAGATCGTATATTTATATATTTATCTTAGTATCATCTGCATACATCAAAAAATTTGAATGTTTAAGACATTTGTTTATTTTATATAGGAATGCGTTGTACAACAGCGGTCCTAAGTGAGATCCCTGAGGTGCTACGGACGGGATATCCACATAGTTAAATCTGTATCCACCGACAACTGCTTGTACTTAACCGACAATAATCACAGATTAGTTGCGCCCCGGTTTGGAATCGCGAAGGTTAGCAATTCTTTTAAGGCTCAGTGCATTCTCTACTACAATAAAATACCTCTGGAGATTTTATAATTTCTATTTGAGCAATTTAAACAGCATGTTAAAGCGACTTCGTCGAAAAAGGGATATATTACAATGTTCAATGTATGGGGTTAATTAAGTCAATGGGGTTAATGTCAATTTATTTATCAGAAAGATACGAAGATAGTCATCCAAATCCGCCTTTTGCTTATTTTTTTTTGTCCTGAAGCCTCATCATACCCCCCTCCCCCCCCCTATTTGCTTAGAAGTTTTACATTAGCCTTTGTATTCCGTTTTAAATTAAATGTTCTTTTGAGGGATAACAATCCAGTTTTGCTTGTGCAACTTTGAAATATGAAGGAAACACACCGAAAAAGAAATTCATTGTCTCCCTACTACCTAGATATTTTACAGGAAATTTATTAATTTATTCTTATGTATCATTTTGGGGGTACCGGATTGTTTTTGCAACGGATAGCTTTTTTTAGGATATTTCATGTGTCGGTTACATTTCGACAAAAAAAATACCCGGTCGGTTGGTGGTTAATTCGGTAAAAAGCATTCCATTTCCGAAGGTAGACATGCCAGATGTAGGTATTTACTTCGGACTGTTTGATCAGAATATTTTAGGAGGGAGGTTTCTATGCCGGTTAGGATCCCAAGGATTATAAAGTAGGACTACGTCTTGATTGGACGGCCTTTTGTTTCGCTTCCAGAATATCCTTATCCATATTTAGATGTTACGATGACTCGGTTATCACTTATCGCGATTTCAGCAAATCCGAAAGATGTCCCAAAATCCTTCTTCGCGATTCAGAACGGAATATCTTCATATGTTACATCACAACAACCACCAATCCACCCAAGATGATTTAGTTTTGATAAAGGAAGACAATACAAAGGCGGCGCGGCGCGTTGGCGCTAAGGCTGTATTCTTTCGTATCGGTTGAAGACACGGCAAGGTGCTCTTTTATGAAATAAATATATTTTAACGTATAGTCGGTCTCGAATCTTTATTTTTGGTGTTGATTTTGGCTTACCAACAAGGTTGCAGTGCACTGATCTGTGACCTTGAAAGGGTCACTGCTTCCTGCGGCATAGAGGGAAGACGTTATACGGCAGGGATAGACTGGCAAAAGGTATGGTCTCATCGTATAGTTTTAACGGTCTGCTATGTAAGATGTCAACATAGAATTAGCTCCTGACTACAGAAGGTTTTGCGCGAACACACTCATTTATGAGAGGGGGAGATGCAGGTTCGAATCCCGGTGCTGACCATGAGATAAGTAATTTTTCTTAAGTACATTTATCTGAATTGAAATTAAGATAGATAAACCATTGACCCTGAAGCGCAAACTCATCGACATGTGCATCCTGCCCATCCTAACCTATGGCGCACAAACGTGGTCGCTGACCGAACATCAGAAGTCCAAACTCAAAGTTTGCCAGCGAGCAATGGGGCGCAGTATTCTAGGTGTTAAACGTATAGACCGCGTTAGGAACACTATACTGCGCTCCAAAACTGGCATTGTTGACGTGACGTCAACGTAATTTTAAATTTTTTCATAATTGTACAGTGCCCTAGTGTCAATAAATCAGTGTAATAATCAAATTATCTCTTTCGTATAAATTCTTCATCATCAACTATCATCACAGCCCTTTGGAAGGTCAGGCGCGGCGACAACTTTCCCGCATAGTCGTGGATGGTGTTCCATCGTCCAGGCCAGGTACCGCCAGCGATCGAGCTGGGAGCTCAGGCCTGGCAGGCATTAAACCCTTGGTGATTCATCATCATACGTAACGTTGGAGCGGGCGGAGCCACGTACAATTCCAGTTGGTAGTTCGGCATTTGGGTGTCTCGTGGTGAGATCTACCACTTCTCTCAACATCTTTGGATTCCCAGGAGGATACATCATCATTTGATGGCCCACGAGGTCCCACCTACCATTTCATCATACATTTTGACTCAAAGGCAATTCTATTCAAAAGGGTTTTCTTCGCGCGGCTTGTACCTAGAAGACTCCCTACTTTTTAAGGGTTTTCTATTATTAAAGGGGTTTCAATTATTTTCAAGGATCCCTACTTAAACGTTTTACTACATTCTACGTATGATACTATATTTATAGTTTCAAATGTTCTCCTGTATGATGTGAGCTTCCCAGTTACAGGAACGATCCCGGTCACACTGGGAATTTCCCGATTAATTTCCCCACGGGGAATTTACTGAGAACGGAATTTTTCCTGCGGTACATCAGTACCTGTGCCCATTAGTCTATATCGGTGTTTATTATTACTTTCATGGTAATTAACGGCTTATGTTTAACTGTTTATCAAAATGAGTAAAAAGTTACATAAAAAAACTCCAAATTATAACTAAATGTTCACCAAATACACCCTATTTTATAATAAACTTTATGGGATCGCCTCGTTCCGCTCTATTTTGCTTCGGCTCAACAACAACACCAACCTAAAACTAACCTCAGCGTTACAACCTAACTTTAGTGTTCTGACTTAAAGTGACCTATAGCAACCAATGCGGTTCTGTGAACCTACATGGGGGCACTAAATCTGAAAAACATTTAACATACCTATTTGGGAGTCGAAACTTAAATTGGTTTCAAAATATTTGTTGCCGTATTTAATTTACGTAAATAAAATCTTATACTTTTTAGACCATTCGTTCCAACTTTCCGTCATGGGAAGAACTATACGGTTTCCAAACAACCAAATAGATCCAATTTGCAACCAAAATTCTACACGCAATGCTCCACACCGGATGCCGGCGGCTGCCTAATGACATATCTGAAATGCTTCCTTGATGATGTTTGCTGATGTTTATTGATGGCTCCATGATTGGTCAAAACTGCAGGAATCCTGGTATAACAACTCATAGCGGACGGGATAAAATTAAGCCAATCAAGCTCTACCTACTTGAGAGCTTCATTTACCTGGTTTGCCCAACTCCCATACAAGTTCTTGCGAGCGTCTATTGCACGGTGCATCAGCATCAGCACCACTCACGCTAGGCCAGCACCACTCACGCTAGGCCAGCACCACTCACGCAGGCCAGCACCACTCACGCTAGGCCAGCACCACTCACGCTAGGCCAGCACCACTCACGCAGGCCAGCACCACTCACGCTAGGCCAGCACCACTCACGCTAGGCCAGCACAAACGCACCGGATACATACACGTTTATGTTTGGAGTTTGGATGTTATTGCCAATCATGTACACGTGCCATTGAAAAGGTTGCAACAACGAAGTAGTGTCTTGAGTGTTGCTAGATCTATATTTTGTTGGGTATTATTTACCTACCATCTATATGGTTTGGGGGTTAGGCATATGTGATTGAAACATAAAACAGTTCTGGGGTGGATAAATCAAATCAAATCAAATCAAATCAAAAATCATTTATTTCCATAGGATGTTGTTACATCACTTAGATCCGTCATTACATTTTTTTGGGTGAGTTCACTAACACAATGGCGGAATCTGTGGAGAAGAGCTCACCGAAGAAACTCCACAGTCGTCGCATCTTTTGCGTTTCCTTTTTTAAATAAAATATTGTCAAATTACAAAATGAATGCTAATTATATATCGAAACAGCCTGTTACTCAAACAATCTATTCCCATGGACATCTGTCCTCTAAGTAATCAGATATCCTATAGTAACCTTTTTTATACAATTTCTGTTTTATTATTATTTTAAACTTGTCTAAAGGTAAGTTTTTAATATCAGTAGGGACCTTATTGTAATAGCGTATACAATTGCCTTTAAAAGAATTACTAATTTTATGTAGTCGGCTTACATAAGCAACCAACTTGTCTTTATTTCTAGCATTAAAATTGTGTATATCACTGTACTTCTGAAAATTAGTTATATTTCTTTTTACATACACAAGATTGTCATAGATATATTGAGACACAAATGTCAGAATATTGATTTCTTTAAACTTTTCCCTCAGTGACACTCTAGGCCCTAATCTATAAATTGCACGAACAGCCCGTTTCTGCAGAATAAATATACTATTAGCATTCGCAGCGTGACCCCACAATAAAATACCATAGGTCATTAGACTATGAAAGTAACTAAAGTAGACTAGTCTAGCGGTGTCTACGTCGGTAAGAGCTCTAATTTTTTTAACTGCGAACGCTGCCGAACTCAGTCTGTTCGACAATTTATTTATATGAGGATCCCATTGTAGTTTGGCGTCTAAAGTAATGCCCAAAAAGACAGTCGACTGCACAAGGTCCAATCTCTGTCCTTTTATAAATATGTCTGTAGTTACCGGGTTCACATTGGGTAACACGAATTTAATACATTTAGTTTTCTTTTCATTAAGTAATAAATTGTTAACAGTTGTTCGATTCCAAATCGATATTCGATCGATGGTTTCTGAACGGCCATTTTGAATTTGACGTTAGCTGCCAACCTAGCAGTTTTTTGACAACTGACTGACGAAAGCCCTCGCAATGAAAACGCGTTTTGGTTAGGGTATTGAAATTAAATCGCAGGCCATCTGGAATGTATTCGGGTTTCCCTCAGGATTGTTAATATAGCTGAGTGTGTTATTGTTTCTCGAACCAGATAAAGTTCGCATTTTCGTGCCCGATTGTTTTTACCACGTAACATAACCTGTGTTGGAACACTGTGCTCATTGAAGCTGGCCCGCCAGTCATACCTGGTTGGCTGAAGAACCTGTCTACCAAGAAGAGCCTAGGGTGCACCCGGGCCTTGCAGAGAGACAGGAGGTTGACGGGACCGAAGCACAGACCAGGTTAGATCGACCCCAATTAACTTCAGCTCGGTGAATCGCCGACGGTCACACTTCTTGGCAACTGATCGTTACGCTACCTCGTAGCTGATGGGCCCCTACGAGGTCATTAGGTGCTGAGAAGCCTGAACACTTTGGTAGCTAGAGCGTGGCTTCCTGAGATTTGCAGCCGTCAAGGGCTCCAGGAAGGCACGATTTGGGACTATCAATCTGTAGGTATAGGCGGTTATTAGGTAACTTGGTTGTTGTTCCTATATCCACATAGATTGGTAGTATTGTAAGCTATAGGTCTATTGCTGGTAGTAGATAGACAGATATTGAATTGAAAATTGCATTGAAGTACCAGTTAGTCAATCTATTAGTGGTCTAGTAATGCTATTGAATGAATGTTTTGGTTAACATAGGTAGTTACATCTATTGATAGCAGGCTATTACATTGTTTTCAGTTTATAGCAATTTATAACTTGAACTAATATTGACTATCTGTGTGTGTTATAATGATAAAGGGAAACTAAATTGTATTTACAGAATTTATATAGATATAAAACTCGGTTCCTATTGTCTAAGGAAAACAACATTGTTTAAGTTGTGGTTTAGGGTTCCCTCGTTTGGGTTGTAGACTGGAGGGTCCAATAAAATTGAGTTACTGCAAATTGTGAGTAAGTATCGTTCCGATCATGTCGTTATCTGAAATCCAGAAGGGTGTTTCTAAGGAACTCAGATGGTTTTCCTCCGCACACGGTCTGATAGACCGATAGGCATGATGTGGTATTGGAGCGGTCTATGGACGTTAAGGAACGTTACAATAGGGTGCTCGAATTGTCCGCGCAGGCGGAATCAGTTGATGGTTGCGCACCTGACAGGCTGTCACGGTTGATAGGGGATGTCGACCAATGTATGGAGATGGCAGCTGCTATCACGCAGAAGGCTGCGGACATACGTAGACAGCGCGAGTCCAGCCATGGTGGTGACATTGAACCACCTCTGCCGCTTCAGGGATCGGGGTCCAGGTTACCTGCCATAACTATGCCTACTTTTGACGGCGTGTCCGGTGAATGGATGAGCTTCATCAATCTGTTCGACAGTTTGGTGCACATGCGATCGGACATTACCAAGTCTGTCAAGATGGCTCAGCTGGTGGCAGCATTGAGGGGTGAGCCTAGGGAGCTGGTCGCTCATTTGACAGTTACGGAGGGTAACTATGAAACGGCCAGGCAATTGTTGGTCAGACGTTACCATAACAAACGGAGGTTGGCCGATGCCCAACTGAACCGTTTGTTTAGTATCCCGGTTGTGAACAAGGTCGGGGCCATACAGACGGAGGTTTTGAACCCATTGTTGTCCGTCACCAAGGCTCTAGAGAATCTTGGACTTCCGGTTGGTGAATGGTCGTAGCTACTGTTGTACATTGTACTTTCCCGCCTACCCGCTGACGTGCAGACTCGTTTCGAACAGTCTCACGGGAGGTCGGCCGAGGACCTGCCCGCCTTCTCCGACTTGGTCGGATTCTTGGAAGAGGAGGCTCGACGGGCAGAGAATTTGGGGTTGACGGTCACCCATCCTTCGGAGCCACAGAGAGCTGCCGGGAGCGCTGTGAGTAGGGGCCCTCCGACGAGGAAGGACCGCACCAACCGGCACTCGTATGGGACTGTGAGTGAATTGACCCCACATGGTGAGACCTGCCCATGTTGTAGGCAGATTGGCCATGCTGTGGCCAATTGCAATAAGTTCGGGGAACTTAGGGTTCAGGGACGGCGCCGGATGGCCAAGCAGCGGAGCTGGTGTTTCCTGTGCCTCGGGCCACACATGGCTAGGGACTGCACACGCACACAAATGTGCGGATATTGTGGTGGGCCCCACAACAATCTGTTGTGCATGAACCGGTCCGGCCAACAGCCTCCACAGGGCCGTACCCAGGGTGACACGGCATGGGGCCCTGAGAATTCATTTGCGACTCGGAGCGCAACTCAGGGGCCAACGTCCCCACGTGCACAGGGCAGTACCAGGGTGCAGGGCCGCACTCAGGACCATTACATGGGGGGCCCTGAGTTTTCGGTTGCGACTCAGCATCCGACCCAGCGGGACATTGGGTGTGTTGAGCAGGCCGTAACGGGCGGGTGTCATGGGACACCTTCGAGCTATGCGGGTGCGGTTCGGACGCCGCCTCAGTTGTCGCCCCGCTCGTCGCCTCGTCCTCGTCGGTCACATGTGATGTCCCCCCCGCTCATGGAGCGGCCACGGTTGAATTCACGCCCACCCCCCTTTACGGGGAATCGTAGGTTGGGAATGGAACCGGCGCGTGGGCCATTTGTACAATGGGACCCTCTGGCGTATAGCTGCATACCTGATCGGTTACAGGCACAGTGGGGCCCCGGGGGTCCTCGCTAGGAATTGGCGGCCCAACCATTTGTTGCCCCCCAACCGGAGACGGTGGTGTTACCGATCGCCTCTGTGCTTGTTTGGGATTTGGCGGGCAACCCAACATACGTTCGCGCCCTATTAGATTCTGGAGCTCAGGGCTGCATTGTATCGAATGATTTAGCAAAATGGTTGGGCCTCAAGGTAAATAGGTATAATAAATCAATACGGGGCGTGGGAAATGTTACGGTTACGAAAGTAGTTGGTCAATCGGTGATCACGTTCTCTCCACGTTATGACATTTTGACAAAAACATCCATGCAAGCTTTAGTAATGACGCATGTCATGGGCAGACACCCCTTGGTGAAGTTGAATCCGGCCGTTCGATTCCTGACATCAGGACTCAAGTTGGCGGATCCCGATTTTGACACTCCAGCCCCGGTCGACCTGCTACTGGGAGCAGACGTTCTGGGTAGGTTTCTGTTGTCGGATCGGCGAGTTCTTCAGCCGGACGGGTTGATTGCTGTGGATACTAAGTTTGGTCACGTGATCATGGGTCCGGCATTGCCAATGGTTAGGCCTGCCGAGTCAGATGGCATACTTATTGGCTCAGCGTTGTCAGACGTTATCCAACGTTTCTGGGAGATAGAGGAACCTCCCACCGTTCGTCGAGTCGACGCAGACGAAGAAGAGTGCGAGTTGTTTTACCAGAATAGTACTGGTCGCCTTCGTTCTGGTCGTTTTGTAACTCGACTGCCTTTCAGGGCCGATCGACCGCCACTAGGAGAATCTAGGAAGATGGCTGAGACGAGATTGATGTCGATGGAGCGTAGGATGACAAAGGACGCCGTATTTAAACAAAAATATGTTGATTTCATGAGGGAGTATGAGTCGTTAGGACACATGTCGGTATCGGGTGTGGACTGGAGATCTGAGGATCATTGTTTCCTTCCACACCATGCCGTCCTACGAACCCCTACCGGCAAGATTCGAGTTGTTTTTGATGGGTCAGCACCTACCTCGAACGGGATGTCCCTGAATCAGTGTCTACATTCGGGACCCAAGTTGAGTCGTGATATTTCGGATATTCTCACGAGCTTTCGGAGGCACCAGATTGTATTTGTCGCAGACATTCGGATGATGTTTAGGCAAACGGTAATTCATCCGGCTGACAGAAGGTATCAGTTGATACTGTGGCGTGAGTCCACGGCCGAGCCAGTCAAGGTCTATGAGTTAAACACGAACACGTATGGGTTACGGTCTAGCCCGTAATTGGCGATGCGTACCCTGCGGGAGTTGGCGTCGCGTGACCGTGTGAGCTATCCTAGAGCCGCCGCTATCCTGGAGCAAGATTTGTACGTCGATGACGTCTGCACAGGGGCAGCCAGTGTAGAGGAAGCTCTGGACCGACGTGACGAGCTCATTCAATTGCTGGAACGAGGCGGCTATGAACTACGCAAGTGGATGTCCAACTCCCCTGAGTTGATGGCTGGTCTCCCAGATGAGTTTCAACAAGACCCGCACGTTTTTGAGAATCCTGACAACCCTAACATATTGTCAGTGCTTGGAATTCAGTACCGGCCCGTCCATGATGAGTTTACCTATCGGGTGGTTTTAGAAACACCGAAGGCCTGGACGAAGCGGTCAGTACTGTCAACGATTGCGAGAACGTTCGACCCGAATGGATGGATTTCTCCAGTCACCTTTGCTCTCAAATGTTTTATGCAAAGGCTATGGGCGGCTCAGTTGACCTGGGACACCCACCTCTCAGGTGATTTGTTGACTGATTGGACGCGAATGTTCACCTCGCTATCGGACATAAATAATGTATCGCTGCCGAGGAAATTGGTCCCTGCTGGGGATTACCGGGCAACCCTTCACGGGTTTTGTGATGCCTCTGAACGAGGGTTTGCGGCAGCGGTTTATTTGCGAACCGTCACCTCCACCGGGGAGGTCGACGTGCGTTTGGTTTTGGCAAAAAGCAAGGTAGCGCCTATTCGGACAAGGATGACGATTCCAAAACTGGAACTGTCCGGGGCTGCTCTTTTGACCAAACTTTTGAATCACACTCTAACAGTGTTGCGTGGGTCAGTGGATTTGGAGGATACGGTGTACGCGTGGACGGACAGCCAGATTGTTTTGTGCTGGCTGAAGGCTTCGGTCCATAACTTAGAGGTTTTTGTTGCGAACCGTGTCTCCCAGATTGTGTCGTCTGAGGTCCCACTGACCTGGAGACATGTACCAGGAGAATTGAACCCGTCTGATTGTGCATCCAGGGGATGTCGGGCTCCTGAACTCGTTAGACACCATTTGTGGTGGGGACCACCCTGGCTTGCCAAGAGAGAATCGGACTGGCCCCACAGCCATGTAGTAGTATCTTCGGATCATGGCCCCAGAGCGGCCGTGCATGTTACCCAGAAGGCTGAGGACCCTGACGCCGGGTTTCTGCTGGACCGGTATAGCTCACTTGACAAGTTGATAAACGTGTCCACTTGGATTAGGAGATTCGCTCGAAACGCGATCAGCGAACGTTGAACCCTATTCTGACTCCGGCAGAGCGAAACGAGTCGCTATTGAATTTGGTCCGGTTGGTACAGTCCTCGAAGTTTGGGGCAGAATTGGAGATTATACGAAGTGGACGTTCGAAATTGAAGGGAGCCGTCGCGCGTCTCAACCCCTTTGTTGATTCGCCCGGGTTACTTCGGGTAGGAGGAAGATTGCGCAGTGCGAATCTGTCGTATTCGGCTCGTCACCCACTTCTGCTCCCCAAGGGGGGACAGTTAGTTGAATTGCTGGTGACTGATCGTCATATTAAAAACGCGCATGCCGGCTGTAACGCGTTGTTGGCCACGCTTCAGCGGGAGTTTTGGATCTTATCTGCCCGCCGTGTCATACGGAACATCGTGTTTCGGTGCATGCCTTGTTATCGACTTAAGGCTGCCACGATGCAACCTCTCATGGGGGACTTGCCCCCTGATCGTGTGAATGAGGTCAGACCGTTTTCAGGTGTTGGTACGGATTTTGCAGGACCGTTTATGGTGAAGAGTTCACGATTGCGTACCGCTAGGCAATACAAGGCGTACCTATGTGTGTTTGTTTGTTTATCCACCAAGGCGGTACATCTCGAGCTCGTTGCTGATCTCTCGACAGAGGCTTTCATTGCTTGTTTGGATAGGTTTGTTTCTCGAAGGGGACTTCCAACTTTGATCCGCTCTGATAACGGCACTAACTACATCGGTGCGGAACGATACTTACGAGAGATAGTCAACTTTTTGAATGTAAAAAAAGTGGATATTGGAACGGCCCTCTCCCGTCGGGGTATACAGTGGACCTTCAGCCCACCGATTTGCCCCCACTGGGGTGGGATTTTTGAGGCCGTAGTTAAGTCAGCTAAGACGCACTTGGGGCGTATAGTAGGTCAGACCGCGCTGACTTTTGAGGAGCTCGCGATATTGTTTTGTAAGATCGAGGCCGTTCTCAATTCGCGACCGTTGTGTCCGCTCAGCTCGGATCCAAATGACCTGGAGGCTCTGACCCCAGGCCATTTCTTGATAGGACAGCCACTTAACGCGTTGCCCGAGCACCCCTTCGAGGGAGTGAAATTGTATCGGTTGTCAAGGTATCAGATGTTGCAGCAGTTTACTCAGAATTTCTGGAAGCGTTGGTCGCTCGAGTATCTGCATATCTTACAACAGCGCCTTAAGTGGACTGACAAAACTAGCCCCCCTAGTGTTGGTGACCTCGTTCTGGTTAAGGATGCTAACCTACCGCCACTACGTTGGCGCAGGGGGCGCATTGTTAACTTGTTCCCTGGCAAGGACGGGACCCCCCGGTCTGCAGAGGTTCTAGTAGGAGGCTCGGTTCTAAAACGAGCGGTAGCAACGTTGTCTCGGCTGCCCGTAGATTAGGGGACAGGTGGGTGCCTGTCCGGGCGGGTGATTGTTCGATTCCAAATCGATATTCGATCGATGGTTCCTGAACGGCCATTTTGAATTTGACGTTAGCTGCCAACCTAGCAGTTTTTTGACAACTGACTGACGAAAGCCCTCGCAATGAAAACGCGTTTTGGTTAGGGTATTGAAATTAAATCGCAGGCCATCTGGAATGTATTCGGGTTTCCCTCAGGATTGTTAATATAGCTGAGTGTGTTATTGTTTCTCGAACCAGATAAAGTTCGCATTTTCGTGCCCGATTGTTTTTACCACGTAACATAACCTGTGTTGGAACACTGTGCTCATTGAAGCTGGCCCGCCAGTCATACCTGGTTGGCTGAAGAACCTGTCTACCAAGAAGAGCCTAGGGTGCACCCGGGCCTTGCAGAGAGACAGGAGGTTGACGGGACCGAAGCACAGACCAGGTTAGATCGACCCCAATTAACTTCAGCTCGGTGAATCGCCGACGTTCACACTTCTTGGCAACTGATCGTTACGCTACCTCGTAGCTGATGGGCCCCTACGAGGTCATTAGGTGCTGAGAAGCCTGAACAACAGTAAACCAGTTCACTATACTAGAGATAGCATTGTTTACCGACATTATAAGGATAACATTCTAAGCAACATCTATGAAACCGATTTGATCATACTTAATTATTTCAAAACTTTCTGTTAAATCCTGTAAACTCCTTATTTAAAAATTTTGGGTTGCCTTTCTTGGATCTTTCTAAGAACGGCTTAATGAATTATGTATTACTGTTTATGTGATTTTGGAATGAAGTTAAATGATACATATTGCCTAAGAAAACCTGACCATTATTATCTATTAACTACTCATTGGCATCAAGAACCATCGCGACGACGACATAATTAGAATATCAACCATTATTGATCTAGATAGAATTCTATCTTGACCATATCCACCTTTAAAACAAACAAAATAAGGTCAAAAATCCCTCGAAAGTCCTTTAAAAGATAATTCTCTCCCATGCGGCGACAGGGAGTATTACCTTCGGCGACGACTCTACTATCATACCATTACCAACAACCTAACCCAGCAGTAGCAACAACAATCAATAAACCTTAATACCTAAGAATAAGGGTTACAGAATGATCAGACAGATGCATTTTGAAGTTTGTCAGGACTTATCAATCTACCTGAATGGACAAAAACATTATTGAGACATTATTCCCGTCCCTTTGGTGTCATTAGTTCGGACGGACATGTCAATTTGTAAATCGGCTTGCTTCTGAGAAGGAATAAGTATGCAGGAACAGGAGGAAGTTGCAAATTACAGCCTTGATTTGGTAATTATAGGTTGTTATTTCCCTGTTTAGCTAACGTCTAGACGTGGGTATAGTGAGCGGACAAATCGCTTGAAATTCGCGCCCAGCTGAAATTATATGGTGTTGGCCGTGACCTGCCTGACCACCCAGCGGTCCTCAGAGTTGTACTAACGTTGGCTTTTAGGGCTCTTAACCAGTCGTATCTTAATTTTTTTAAGTCGAATTAAATATCTACAGACGAGTAATAACATGAAAATAAGTCAACATCACATACCGTATGCCCTGTGCCCTATCTTTGTAATTTATTGTTTGATAGAAGAAGAATCAAGTCATCAAGTGGGAAATAAAACTTATTACCATACTGCACTGGAATAATGTTTTGTTATGCATAGTTTTTATTTTCGAGTGTATTTATGACCATTTCGTTAGCACGCGCTACATATATATTTGACCGACCACAAATTGAGTAATTCTACCTGCACCAAATTAACTAATATCCGACGTAAACCCTTAAGTTTTATGAGGTAACTTGTTTCCTCATCCGTTCAGAAACCTCAACACAAGTTAGGGCCCTTAACGACTCGTGAGTTCCCCGAAGGCACGAGGTCAGCCTGACACAAGCAGAGCTTTAAGCTTTTCGTAATGATGATGATTGCCTTAATACAGGCCATTCATCGCTTTATCTTGTGCAAAAGACATTTTTGTCACTGAATAAATTGCTTTATATCTTAACATAAATGATTTTTAAGAAAATCTTTTTTATACTGTTTGCCGTACGCTTAACGATATGCTTTGTAAGTAAAACTTTGAATCCATCAAGGTACTGCACTCGAAGCAAAGGATTCATATTTAACAATAAACGAATATGTATGAATATAAAGAATGTAATTGTGCGTGAATGCGTTTGGATCTGACGTTCTTGCTAGCAGTATTCAATTTATATGACAAAGCCTAATGTTCTCGACTTACTATACATTTTTATATACCTTAGATACTCACATACGAGTATAAATAAATAATACCTTTGACACTATACACACATTGATCTAGCCCCAAACTAGGATTCCCTGAATCTTGCATACTAGACAACGATGCACATACTTATATAGATAAATATTATACTTAGATAGATAAACAACCATGACTAGGGTAAAAACATCCGTTCTCATCAAACAAATATTTGCCTCCACCGGGACTCGAACCCTTGACCCTTGACTTCGTAGGTAGGGTCACTGCCGACTCGGCCATTCGGGTCGTCGAATCAGTATAATACCGCAGTTTTATTCGTACTTTGATAGATTAACTGCTAACTCCACCTTGCCAATAGCCGGCGGCGATAGTTCGCGTGCCTCTAATGAAATTATTCGCAAGGACTAATACAGCCAGTGCAATCAAAAGAGATTGATCGGCTTTTACCGCTCCAGGCGGTTGTGGACTTACTGGGACTTGAATAATCCATGTCTGCCTAATATTTGTTGGATTAAAAAGAAAATTGAGTTTGTATTACTGGCTGAACGTGGGCACAGCAGTGCATCTGCCACACCGCATAGGAAAAGGAGTGAGGCTATGTTTGTGTTGTTTTTGTATTTTAAAGCGACAATTTTGGTTTGAAGATCTTTGTCAAATTCTGTTACTGTTTTTTTACTATGTTATTGTTAATATCGTGTCTTGAAATTAGGATTGTGAAATATCCGCTGACATTATCCATGCATTACTTAATGGATGGCCAAAAAACGAACAAAACATTGTAGCTGAAACAAAGTACATTGTATTCTTACGTTTTTAATCCAATAACACACCTTTTCACGTTTATGTTTTGTTGCGGATCTCTATTTCAAAGTAAACTGATGAAGAGGTTTGTTGGAGATGCGGCCGGCTGTGGCAAGATGAGAGAAAGCCGCATCTCTGCCAAACGGAAATGACGCGCAATGCTCAGCTTCCCAAACTTCCCATATTACTTACATGAATCTTAGTTTTTATTTACCTTGTACTATTTGAATGTGTTATTTTGTTTAACGGACCGTGGGCAAAATTCAAGTAATGCAAGTATCTCGAAAAAGTAAACAAAAACAAGCATTTTTTACTATGCGGGTGTATAAAAATATCCCAGAGGTTATCATATAAAACTGTATTCACGACTTAGAAGAAAAAGTTATTTTTACTTGCAATTCTCACAGTTTTACAGATTTGAGTAGGCAAATGACGTTTTCACAAATACTATAGACAAGATTAGAGGCAAAACAAAAGGTTAGAATAACAGTATAACATACCATTCCTCTTTTAGCGTAGGCATTTTTTTATTTCCCTCTGTCGTCAACACTACTGTCGCATCGCAAAAAACTCCGACTTGCCTGCTACAATACAAATGCATTAGTAGCGTAGTCATTAATAAAGTATTCCTTCACCATTATTCGCAATATTCGATCTAAGTCATTGAGTGCGAGTCGGGCTGCGCAGAGGCAGGACAGAGGTCACTGGTCAATTTCATAAAGACACTATTAACAATTCTAAAAACTGGCAACTTTGTCAATTGTATCGGATTTCTGCCATTGTTGTCACAGATTTTGGCGGCGCTTGCGCATGTCATGCGGTGGCGGCTCCGGCAGCAGCGAGGGCAGGTGTTCCTTCCCCGACGCACTGCAACATTGTTTTTGCACTTTTAAAATAATAAACTGCATTTTTCATGGCGTTGCTGCTTATTTTATTCAGAAATAACATTCGTGTTTTGGAGCTGTGGGTGGATTATTTAAGGTTGTTATTGCAGGTTTCTACGTTGCTAATCTGCTTGTTAGGACAATTTGAAAACTTTTATTATAATACAATAAAAATAAAAGCATAATTTTGGAATTCATATTTTATGCCATATGTTTCTTGAAAATGTAGCTTAATTATATTCGAGACCCAATCAGTTTACTCAAAAGTCATACTAAAGTATCCAACTCAGTTATGTATATTTGTAGAAACCCTGTTTAAATGCCCACTTATCGAAACCCATTAACATTTAGACATGAATAATGTAAGCCCAAGAATATAGCGCGACACTACTCACTTCCCTAGGATGCCCTCATATGGACACAATGAACCATATGCGAATATCCCATTTTAGGTTCCTCTCTAAATATCCATCTACATATTGTAGGTATCGCTAAATACGTAATAATCTTGTAGACAATAATGTACTACCGGTCTTAAATTCAGAGTCCCTGCCATAACGTACCTTTGAATATATGGCTGATTAATTTTTACTTCACAAATGAGTCAGTGGGTGATACCACCGGATTCTGATTCGGACTGTATTTAACATTAAAATATAAATCTGGTTGTAATATCGTATCGATTGACATATATGACTCTTTTACGATACGCCGCCCCGTGGGGCTCTGCATACGGCGCGAGGATGTGAAGCACGATGTCTGCATCCATAAAATAATATCTCTCACGCGCATAGATCACCGCGGTCAGCGTCCGAATGTTTCCTGTCACTTGTAACAGTCAGATATGAGCTATTAAACGTTATCATCCGCCGCCGCCGCGCCGCAGCCAGGTCCATTACTAATCAGATTTCAATTAGATTGGGTGTATCGGAGAGAGACGTGTGTCAATCAGCGAGACATATCGATGTCCATAGCGACGGAGAGGACGCGGACGGTAGCTGGGCCGCTCGCGTGGCGGAGGTGAATAGTGGACCGCGGGCCGCGGGCGCGGCGCCCCTGCGTCGTGGGTGGCCGCGGCGTGGGGCCGCGCGCTGGGTGGGCCGCACTACCGCGCGCACGCACTCACACAGCCCTGTCGGCACCAACACACCGGCGCCACGCGCAAATAAACACAATAATCAACTAGCGATACTTTACTCCGTCACCGGATAGAGCAATCGCTTGCCGAGATTATTGCAGGAATCGCGAGGAGTGACACGCGCCCGCCGCCGCCGCCCCGCAGCACTCGCGGGCCGCTCAGGGAAACTCATGGGTGGAGTGGAACCTCAGCATCAGATCAGTACTCTGCAGCAACCAATGGCCCAGCAAACTCCACGCGCCACCGCTAATTTTCTAATCGGCATTCCTTCTCGGAGCTTTTTATGGGTTGGTTATGGCTGTCTCCCAAGAGTATTTAATTTAACCGCTTAATGCCACCATAGAGTATCTACGTTATAAAACTTATACTAAATATCACCTTCAAATTATTCCAATTCTTCAAACGACTATAAAATATGCAGAAAACGCCCTACTAAATGAAACAACTATAGCCAACATAAATGCCGGGCGCTGTCGTCGGATACGACGAAGAGGACATCATTGTAAAATTCGTGTTTATGTTATAACATAAAATATAAATACATTGCAACCACTACTAATAAACCAAGAACACAGTCCTCGGGCAATGTCCCATTGTATGAACTTGTTTGTACAACCATTACGCTACCGAGAAGTAACTGATACTGATATTACCGATGCCTTCTTACTAGCGCAGGCCCGACACTCCCTCTACAATCAGCAACTAAAAGCGCTCTCACACTAAGCAGCGCGACAGCCGCGCGACTGATTATGGCTGTCGCGCTGCTCACAAGCGGCTGATGTCCATATTAAAAAGAGCAGCGCGACAGCCGCGCGACTGATTATTGCTGTCGCGCTGTTCACAAGCGGCTGATGTCCATATTAAAAAGAGTAGCGCGGTAGTCGCACGACTGACTAACAGTGGTGCAAGCCCACGTATTCTTTCCTTATTTTAACAAATAACAGACTACCATCAAAAGCAGGAGCAGTAATAATGAATCCATCGCACGGCTGATGAGCCATATGAAGGCATGTGCTGCCGCCATGTGAAAGCGGTCTAAGAAGGAGAGTAATCGTCACGTTCCAAGCTGCCGAGCTGTCAAACGAACAAAGCCTAACATTGGCGTTCCCAAAATTTTATGGTCCTTTGTTTCACTGTCGGTGCTTTATCGCACGTTGGCAGCCCGACTCTGTTCAATGCCGGCAATAACAGTGTAAGCTGAAATTCACACAGGCAATGTAGGGAGAGTTGCTGCGTCTCAAAGAATGCAACTGTGGGCGGAGCACTAGGCTATTGTCGGACGCCGACTGATCCAGAGAAATCAGCGCATTTTTAAGCAAGAATATTGAAACCTGTCACATAAAGCACAGTCAGCAATTGATCTTCCTGATTGTCGCTTTTGTCGAAACACATTGTACGTGACGTTACGAAGGCAGAAAGCGATACAGACCCGCCCACACGTCCCTGATTACATAATGCATCCAACATGCTCTTTGACACCAAAGCTTTTTTGTTACAGATAAACGAGGCAGGAAACAAACGTAGATTTCATTAGAGACCCACTCATGAGTCGTAAATCGAAGAGACCCATGTCGAAACAAATGTTGGAATGTTTTAATTTTGAAACCGGGACATGGGGCGATATCCTTTTCTCAAACAAATAAGGCAGTATTTCCTACCTCCACTTACAATATTTTTAGGGGTTTTAGGGAAATCTTTATGAACCGACTTCAACAAAGGAGGATGTTCTCAATACGTTATATTTTTAATTTTAAGTTTGACATTTAAACACATTGATCTAGCCCCAAACTAGGATATAGGACTAGGGTACAAACATCCGTTCTCATCAAACAAATATTTGCCCCCACCGGGACTCGAACCCGGGACCCTTGGCGTCGTAGGCAGGGTCACTGCCGAGTCGGCCTTTCGGGTCGGCCAAACGTTCGGGATATTTTCTGTTTTTAGGGGTACATACCTTAAAAAAATAAAAAAAATACGTAAGGTCTTAGGGGGCACAGTTGAAGGGAAATCAGAATATAAAATATAAAGTTTTTCAACCTGTATTATGTGGCATGTCAAATGAAAGGATTATTGTATAGATCTAATTCCTTTTTCTAGTTTTGGTTAAAAAGTTGTTTAAGAAAAAAGACAAAAAGACATTCTCTCCCCTTATCTCCAAAACTATTGATCCTAAAATTTTGAAAAACACGTGATATAGGTTTTTACCTAAATATTACAGGTAAACTATAGATAAATGTAAGGTTTAAATAGGGGGAGCAGAATTAAGGAAACCCAGTTTTCTGTTCGGCGGTATGGAACCCTTCGTGCGTGTGTCCGACTCGCACTTTGCTATTTTTTATGTACCTATTTTCTCCGATTTGTCCAAGACGGAGGGACCTATTGAAAAAAATATTTTTCTGTTTGAAAGGGTTTACCTGCTGATTGGTCCCACTGACATCAGATCAGGATCTGATGATGGGAACCAGGAGAAACCGAGGGAACTCTTCAAATATTCAATCAAATCTTCTGGCAGACCTATAGCAATTTTCGTATTTTTCATAGCAACTCATTACTCTTGGGAAGCATTATTTGTGAAGTGGAACTGATGACGAATACGACAGATGGCCACCAGAACTGCTCCATGCTAGGTATCCGGAAGGATAACTTAAATACGGTTGTTGATTAATGTGAAGGTGACGTACCTGGAGAACTCCTGAGCCAGTTATCAACATCGGTCTGGATCTGATATTGGGATCAAGGAGAAATCGAAGGAACTCTTCAATAATTAACGCAAACCCAGCGATTCCGATTTCTTGTGCAGTAACTCGTGCATTTACGCTCGGAAAGAATAAAATAAATAAAATATGGTTGCTAATCGAATAGGGTTATTATTCGAATAGGGAGATTAAAGTAGTTTATTTAAGTTATGTTGTGATCAACAGATTTCATCAGAGGAACTTTACCAGTCGCTCCTGTCTATGTTTTCTGAGACATACAGCCACCGTAGGAAAAAAAGGTTCTCCATCGCCCCCATTCCCCGTAGACATTGGACCGCTAATTAGCAATAATTATGATACATCATAAACAAAACAAACCAAACCTCTCCGGATAATGGCCGACCACCTGCGTGACTATTACAAAACTAATAATTCAGGGTTCAAAAAACGGTCGATCATAAAAACAATAAGGCTTGACCGCTTTACCATAAAGAAAAGTAACATGACCAATCGTACGAGCAATTAAGGAATCTAATAGCAGGAAAGGATGGACGTGAGCTCCATTATCAGGGGTGGAGCCACCGTGATTTGTTTCTATGGTCTTAGTGTATAAACGCACTATTCCGGAGATACGCGACCGAAGTACGCCATGATTCCGCGGCTGATTTTACGTTCCGACATATTCGGCTGATATGACACGCCAAGTGCCGAACTTACGCGGCAGGAATTCAGTTGCGCAACTTTGTGTGTCTCGTTCAGTAGAGGTCTCGGCAATCGAAGCGAACGTCGGTCGCGTACAATGTGCGCTCTACAGAATAAGTTGCCGCAAAACTTACGCCCGACCGAAGTTTGCTTTACGCTATAACGCAACGTAACTTCGGCATTATGTGTCGTAAAGTAATTCAAATTGCAGGCGTAATCACGCGTATCTTTGGCATAGTGTGTTTAGACAGTTAGGGTGAAATACACCGATGTGTTTCAAACTCTTCAGTTTATTTCGTAAGCAAATGTTGGAAAAGGACGTAAAATATAATGTATGTGTATACCGTTTGTAATGTACCAAACATTCCGGGTACATTTCCCTTTATATCTGAAAACTGCACTATATTGTTGTCATGTTGATACAACAAAATTACTTGAATGTTTAATACATTCAAGTAATTTTGTTACCTAAAAAACATTTGATGCAGCAGGAAATTATCAGACCAAGTCCAAAGTGTAGAACTGGACAACTACTTTCGTTAGTCCACTTCTCATGTTCAGTGGTTTAATAATATATTTCTAGCAAGTATATGCTCTCTAGTACCTAGTCCTTACTAATAGTCATTTGAACTTCATATCGTCAATAGAATAAGTATAACCACAAAAAAATAAACTACTGTTCAACACTTGTTTAAAAACAAAAACGTATGGGATTTGACGTTTGTTTTGAGGTTAAACGCTGTTTAATATTTTTCGTGGTAACACGGTTAGAGTCTATAATAATGATAAGGGCGCATCTTCGGTGCCCGGGGGTTCAACGGTAATGTAATAATCTAAAGATGAAATCGATAATATTACGGGGTACTATAAAAACCGATACATGAAACAACTGTTTATGTAACTTACTAATAATACTAAGTTAAAATGTGAAACGGGAACTAATGTTAAACATTAGATAAGTAATTTATCTTATGTACATTATATGGACGTTCTCACAATGATGGAAAATATCGTAAGAAAATCTTCAATCTCCCATCCCATCCCATCATAGCCGCGGGGCGATGGGCCACGTTTAGCCAGTTATTGTATAACTGGCTAAACGTGGGCACAATTGTGCCTTTGCCAGCCCGTATGGGAAAAGAGGTGACGCTATGTTGTTTGTTAAATACTGATACAAATCTTGATAATTGCCCCCAACATTTTAAATTGAATTGACATAGTTTGACGACCTCTCTGGTGTAGCAGTCAAGGCTGTGCCTCCCAAGCGAGAGGTCCCGGATTCGAATCCCGGGTGGGGAGAAAGAGTATAAAAAATACCTAGGTCTTAGATGTTCACATATTTGTGACGTCGTTGTTTCTGGTTCCCACGATACAGGGTATCCTAGGATGGAACAGAAGCAGTCTTAAAGTCGTAAATTTGTGGTCGTATGTAAATGTTATTTTAATATTCAATGCATAACTACAATATACCCATATGCAGCATGCAGACCAGCTCATTCCGTTCATAATTAATAATACTTCAAGTATGTAGTTGTCTACATTTGTATTTTGAATTATGTAATCGTAAGTTCGGCCGGGGTGGCTGGCTGGCGTGCCACAGGTGCCCGGAGGTGGCACAGAAGAGGGACGTGTTGACTCACAGAGAGGAGTCCTTTGCCCAGAAATCGGACAACAAATTGACTACATAAAACAAAATCGTAAGTTCTACTGAACGTCACTACTCTATCTATACATATTTTTTTATTTATATTTTAATTATTTTATTATGACATTTGAGACTCTTTACATCTCTCAGAAACAATAATTAAGTACTTTTTTTTTTCTGATAATATGATACAAATAATAATACCAAATGTTCTGTAAAAAATGAAATGAAATGACATGTGAAAGTGCCCTTGTGGCCTATTTACAGAATAAACGTTTTGAGTTTTTTGAGTATACGACAAATTAATCATGCTTTTCCAAATTTTTCGATTCATCTTAAGTTATTCATTTACGTTCGAAAGAAAATGACAATATGAAAACATAATATATGTATATGTCACCGTAAGATTTTCAAAACCGTTAGTTGATAAAGTAACGTTTTTTTTCTCGTTAGTTGGTCAACTATCTACAACTGCTTACTATATGACGCGTTAGTTGACAAACTAACGGTTAAAACCGTTAAATATTAAACTGGTTTAAACTTCTATTGCAAACGAAATACCAGGGCGAACACTGCGAGCAGTAGCTTAGGTGAAGACTAGAGAATAGTCTTCGTGTTAGGTTGACATGTAAGAACAAAAGAAACGTAAATTCTAAACCCTGTCGGTCTGGTTTACTATTTGTTACTAGTTAATTAACTAATGCGTTAGTTAATCTACCAACGTTTTTGACTATCCTTCAACACCCTACAACAGATTAAAAACATTTGCAATGTAAAACAGTCTTATTTATACGAACCTATTCGATCATTAATCATTATTAGGATCGATTAGCCAGATATTTTTATTAAAGAAATTCAAGCTTCAGTCAACAAACATAACATTTGAAACAATAACCACAGTCTAGCCCGATATGTACTCATATGCACTTAAGCACGAAGGAATGTTAGTATATAGTACATACAGGATGTATGATAAAAGTTAAGTCATATACAAAAGGGATATAGGGTCTGAAAAAAATGATGGCTCCATTATTTTGGGGTAATCGATCAACTTCGGAAAAACATTGCAAAAAAATACATTGTAATGACCAGACGTGAGGTGATGGATATTGAATTATGGATGGGAACATTTTTAAAATAGGTAATGGAGATAGTTCAGATAGATCCAGAAAAACATCTCTAATAGCCATTTAAAATATGACGGCACCTTTCTGTTACACCCTTCGTATACTAGGTTGGATGTTTATCAGCAGCTCTTGGAGTGGAAAGTTGAGGGCATCAGGGAACTCCGGCGCACAACTCTTACTGAATTAGCTCCACGCACTGTTTGCTCTGCCTCACGCCAAATCGAGACGGACGGACCACAGAGTGAACGATGTTTAGATATTTTCGGACTAAGTTCATATCATAGAGCAAAGTTAATGGAGTATAGAATAACCGGATTACCGTGGATGCAAATGCGCCTCTGCCACCCCGTATAAGAAAAGGCATGACGCTATATTTTGTTCCGTAAGTTGCAGCATGACATCAGGATACCATAGATTGCAAAGTTAGCTGAAAAAGGGTGGACCACTGACAACTTCGTTGCTTATCGCCTGACAGAACCCTCCGCCGTACTTAGAGCCATTTAATGAACCATTATCCGATTCCAAATTTGAATTTACGTACAAAACCGTTCACTAAGTAATTCTTCATAAATCATTAAACCACTCTGGGTATGGCGGTTAGACATTAATGCCTTCTACTTTGACTCCACAGAAGTACTGTTACTTGAGAGCATCTGATCTTTCTCTTTCCGATAAGCTCCAACTACGGTGAGTAGGGAAGAATGCAGGTAAATATGTCGATTTTCAAGACATTCAAGACATTGCTTGGATCTTTATAGATCATGTGACTGATGTAACCGTATTTAGGCAAAGGTTATGATCTAATTTCCATCAAAGACAAATAATTATCATAATCTTAAATTATGAATCAACATAACATAACCCACCCGATTCATTCCAGGTCTACATTCACAACAGAGTTTGCTTATCTCGCTCGCACTCGCCATCTATCGAGCTGTAGCTGGATTCTTTACACAAATACCGATGACTTTCAAATTCTAATTACAGTCGCTTTAAAAAACAGCTTGTATGAACTTATTGCGTTGTGATTGGTCAAACGAGAATTTTAAGTTTGGAAACATCGTTAAAAAATAATTTGAATTGGATTCCGATAGGAATCCCCTGTTGTGAGAGAAACAGATCTACAGTTGGAAGCTCGAAACTTCCTCAATGGAACAAATAAATAATGTAAAATATCACCTTCATTGGACGGTAATTTTTCAAGTCAAGTTAAGTCAAAATTTATTTCTGTAGATATTTACGTATACTTTGCAAACATCATTTTTTGCCTCTTCTCTACATTGGACCACTGTGGGAGGAGCTGGGCGAAACAACTCCCACAAATTGATTTTTGATCTCTTTTAAAAATTGGATGTGTTTACCTAATACAAATATTACAATATTAAGTATTATACATAATAAGCAGGTAGAAATAATTACAAAATTATTAACAGAGTGTTCTGTGTTAAATTAGATTAACCCCATACATTCCCGTCTTGAACATTGTAATATCCCTTTTTAGACAAAGTCGCTTTTGCATGATTTTTAAATTGATCAAATGGCAATCTCGAAATCTCTAGAGGTGTCTTGTTGTAGTAAATAATGCACTGACCCTTGCGCCTCGTATGAATTGCTAACTTTCGCGAGTCTAAACCGGGGCGCAACTAATCAGTGAGTATTTCTTATCTTAACATTACAGCTATGGCTAAATTTGGAAAATGTTGTAAGGCTTTTGCGTACATACATTATATTTTCGAAAATAAATTGACTAGCTTCAGTTAGTAGGCCAAAATATTTTAAAAGTTCTCTTAAGGAGTCTGCGCATTTTAATTTACAAATTGCTCGAATAGCTCTTTTTTGTAATATAAAATTAGTTTGGATATCCGCTGCTTTCGCCCACAAAGAGATACCAAAGGGCATGACACTATGAAAGTAACCAAAACAGACTAGTCTATATGTTGGCTACATTCTTGTTTTGTCTGATGTTTCTAACAGCGTAAGCCGCAGAACTTAATCTTCCAGTTTATTTGTCTATGTGGGGTCCCCATTGCAGTTTGCTATCAACGGTTATTCCAAGAAACTTCGTAACATTTACTAATTCTAACGTGTTGATGTTTAACACTGAACTGGAAGTGACATTTGGAAGTGAATTCTCACCCAGGCAATTGTCAGGCAAATTGAGACCAGTTTAGTGTTAAAAATCAACACATTAGGATTAGTAAATGACACGAAGTTTCTTTGTTTCTTGATTCACTTGGTTTTACCAGCGTTTAAGAATAAATTATTAACTGTGAACCAATTGAAGGTTAACATCATCAAAATCTTCTTTTTTTCTTTCAAATGAAAAGACCAGTGAAGTATCATCAGCAAACAACACTATTTCAGTCAATTTCTCCACCATAAAAGGCAGATCATTAATATAATCAATAATGATAATTTTCCTTCAAATATTAGAAGTATAATGATATACTTTCTTTACGCATTCGGCACATTGTCTCTTATTTCAGATTCGCAGCTCTACAGTCGTCGTGGGTGGCCGCACTGTCAGTCCGTCGCCGCGTCGTAATCAATTTGTATGCCCTTCGCCTGCGCCCGCGCATACGACCGACCCTCGCGACTAGCGACATGGCAGATAGACGGCGCTTTCGTCACGCACCCAATATGGAGACATTTCTATTAACATTTTTCTAAGTCGCTTTGAGAAACGCCGACATGGTCATGATAGGAAATGACTGAATTAACACGGTCACGCATTGAGTGTGGGTCAGAACAGGATATGATGTGAATGGGCTGCGAAAGAATTAAAGCGTATATCATACGTCGCAAACAGGACCCTATTCTAAGCCTCCGCTGTCCGTCTCTCTGTCTGTCTGATGCCAGGCTCTATCTGATGAATAGGTAGAGAGCTGAAATGTTCACAGAATGTATATTTCTTTTGCCGCTACGGCATTAATAAAGAACTATACAAGATTTTATATATTAAAGGGGGTCCCCAAACAAGAGACCTGTTGCATCATCCCTGCCCCTGCGAAATACCAAATCATTGCAATTCAAATACAATCGATAATTTCGCGTGATGGCGGATCCGCTTCTTGTATGGTAGGTGGTGGTGCTAGCTTCGAGACATCAACTTTTTTGTTCTTATTTTATTATTTTTCTGTCAGTCATTACTCATCATTATGTATGATGGAACGGAACCCTTCGTGTACGAGTCCGACCTGCACTTGACCGATTTTTAAATAATTTATGCATTACCCAAACCCTTGAAGTCGTAAATATGATACTATAACCTAGTTCCTAGGGAACATTCCTATGCGTGACGCATAAATCAATTATTTGAAACAAAATATTCTCACGGTGACATCGATGATATCTAAAAGCTCGATGGTCAAACAAAATCGAAAGTAAACAGTTTTGTAATCGATCATTAACGCATCATGATCATTGCGATAGTAAAGCGCTGCTACGGTAGATTTACGTGGTAGATTAAGAACAAAGTCGTGGTGACCTTGTTTAATATTCACTACGTTATCAGGTCCTGCGCAACACATAATACGTTGTGTGGTCGATGATGCTTGTATACATAAAAAAACATATCATTAACCTTTTGACCACCCCAGCCGACACTGGCCAAAAACTAAAAATCGTGCCACTGGCGTGCCTGTGCGACGTCGCCTTTAGCCGACACAAACTTTAACATCAAAATTGTGTTTAATAAAAAACTTAACAAGAAATTTAATGGAGTGTTGTTATTGCTATACAAGTCTTTATTAATTCTAAATATAATAATATAATATATAAAAATAAATACACTTTTAATATGATTTAATGCCATTACTACAGCAGCACCGGCACAAGCCAACCGTGATGTGACAGCCCGCTGTGTTTTTTGTTTCAAGTCTGTAAGAATAACTATCACAGGGTCATTTATCCATGTTTAATTATAAAACTACGTAATCCAAATTTACTATAAATTGCTTAAATATTATGTAACTATGGTATCACATATACTTTGCACGCAGAAATGGTATAATAATAGTTCACTATTCAGTAGTAATAAAAATCGACAAACTGGTTTTGCACACCTCAAGTAAACAAGTGCCTATCAGTGTCCTATGGCACCCCCGTCGGTTGTACACGACAATTATTTTAAATAGTGTTGGGCAGTGCCGACGAAATTTGTGAGGAGTCGATGAGTACGGAGGAGCTGCTACGAATTTTAGAAGATTTTTTCAACGATGCTGACGATGATACTCCCAAATTTATATTGGAACAAGTTAAAGTCACAAAGTTGCAGTGTCACGTTGCAGCCTCATGTTCAGAGTCGTTTTCTCCCTAGGGCATCTTAGGATTTTTTGTAAGTGTCGGGGCTGTTGTTTATATATTATACACGAAATAATACTCTATTATTTTCAACTTGAAAGCTGTTAAAATTATTGATAAAACTGATTTTATTATTGACCAGGTACTACACCCTTTTACTTCTATGTTTAATCAAACTATTGTCTAGTATTTAACGATATTTCGATGTGTAAATTGTCGTTTTTTGTGTTTGAAGTTAGTTTGTATAAGATCTTATTAATAGGTTTATTGTTCTCACTGTGATTATTACTTAATAATGTATGTTATAAAAGCAGTTTTTATGTATAATTGATTTGTTTTAGATACTATTTATTGTATTCAAAATCGGACTCCATCAGTCTGCTTTTGAATAAACAGACCTTATTTGTGTGATTGTCACTCAAACGTCACTTAAACTTAATTACAGTTAAACTGTTATTAAGATGCCATGTGAAACATTTCGATATGAAAAATTAATGCCTTACTTACACAGTTTCCCAACTCTAGTATTATTACAATTTCCATTGCCTCTGACATAGTATAAATAAGAAACCTCTGACGCCCGTGTTAGACAGAGCCGACAACGCATGACGTTATCACCTCACAAAAAAACAAGTATTGTTGTGACTCCATTACTAAATTAAAATACATGTCATGCGAAATTTTGGTGTTTTCATTCTTCGTTGTGGTTTTATAATGTTAATAAAATATGTAAAATGACTAACATTATAATGTGAAATATGTGTTAAAGTTTTCCGATACTCAAATACACTTTTACATAGGGTCATTTATGTTATCGATATTTCATTTCCGATTCACTACGGTTTAGAGATCGACTTTGTACGTTTTTGTTGCGGCATCTGGTAGGCAACATTTTGGTTCGGTGCTTGGCGTTCAAAGGGTTAAGTTTGTCCCTTGGATCATCATAAGCGTATAAGAAGAGCCCACGTCAAAAGGAAAACAATTGTAGCCGTACCTAAGTAAATGTAGCCCAAATGTAAGTAGTCCCCACGGTCGGACACAGGCCTTTATTGGAACTCAAAATCAAGCCTTACACTACCAAGCTGCTGGCTCAGTGCGGGTTTAAGAGTTGTAGCCGCAGTGTACTACGGAAAAAATGCTAAAGCTATACTAGTTTACAGGATGTACCCTGTCCATTCCCAGAGGGTTTTTGTCTCCTTTCGTCAAGGCGACGCAGCAACCGTGGACGAGATGCCTGAACAAACTTTAGTCTAGAGCGCGACATCGATAATTCACTCTTCAAACTTTGTTTTTCTTAGCCCCTGTTTCCACTATCGCTTAAACTTCTTAACTGTACGTGCGGTCGCTAGACCATATCTTTTGTTTATTTTCGTCATTTATAGCATAGGTTCTACTATCTACAATGTGCATTATTGCAATTTGTGGCAGTTTGACGAAGTGGCAGTGTGTGGCAAGGTTAATTTCTCTGAACTGAAGAATAACTCCTGCAGAGTTGTTCCCAATGAATGAATTCAAAAACATACTCGAGGAAATTAGTTCGGTAGAAATCTTATGACGGTATCGCGAGTCTTATGGACACCGACGAAGATCACGCACCACCCGCACAGACCATGCTTCCGGAGCGAGTTGGTTTTGGCGGTAATTTCTTAAAAGAGCTTATTTGACAATAATCCGTCTCGCTGTCGCCATGCATGACCGATGATAGATTCCTCGTGAGAATCTTGGGGCTTTACCACAAAAAAATAAACGCGTGTTCAACACATGTTTAAAAAGGAAAACGTATGGGATTTGGCGTTTGTTTTGAGGTTAAACGCTGTTTAATATTTTTTATGGTAACACGGTTTATGTTTTGCTCTCGTCCTTGTTTGAATGATATTTGTAATAGAAAAGAGCCCGAAGTTAAACAAATAATCTGAATCTGATGTCTGTCTGAATTATTAACTTACTGCAGATTCTTAGGTAGTCAGTAGTATGCCGAATTTAATTAGATACATTCGGAGTAGAAAATGCCACCCTAATTATAATTTTCATTATTTAACACCACTTATAACAAAGCGTCTAGATATATGTATGTTGTTGAAGACTTTGTTCCACTTCGGATGACTTACAGACATTTATTATATGCTTTATGAACATTACTAAGAGAGCATCTGCGTTACATTCCACATTGTTTGCGCATGCTGATCGACATAAGGCATGAGTCTCAACTCAAGCAGCAAGCAGGGCTGAACAGAACCAACAGAAAACCCCAGAAAAACCGTTGGCAGTGGCACAAAGCGAGTCCTCGACAAACGCTGGTGTTTACGGAGATATTTAGCGGGCTCTTGTTATAATGTCGAGGGCACAGGGTAAACAACCACCGTAATTCCTTGTCAGCCAAGCCTCAACGTTTTGCATTGTTGCATGGTGGTGTGACCATGCGATCTGGGCGATGGGAATAGAAGTCACAAGAATAATCGTTAGAGCAGAAATATTTCATATATAAATATATATATTATATAGCTGGTGAGGCAGTAGCTTTAGTAAGGTACCTACGTAGCGACAATGTTACACCGGGTTGGTTTGGATTCTTCCATAGCAAAACGATACTTGATCTTCTAAAATTACAATTCACTTTATTAATTAATTTTCTTATCTTATATTTTATTCAAACACACATTTATCAAGTGTTTTACCCGCCCCTGATAAAATGCCTCTGGTCGTCGTTAAAAATATAACTAATGTCAATGTAATAATATTTTAAGTAAAAAGTTTAGTAGCAGGATAATTTTGACAAACTTGTACTCTGTTAATGAATAATTCTGCAGCTGCTTGCATGCAACTTGATACAGAACTGCCTCATCATCACCTCGCCTGGTAACCCTACCGGTGTATTGTTTACGCAGGCTGTGTACTCAGGACCATGCACAGTAGCTGTTTGTGCTACCTGTGCTACACGCTACCTGCGCTCGCGCACCCCACCAACACACCCGCGCTTCTTATCATTCCATAAAATACTACACAGATACTCCAACGGTCCTAAGCCCAAATAAACTGGAAAAAACCGACCAAGTGCGAGTTGGGCTTGCGCACCGAGGGTTCCCACAAAATCGTTTTTTTTTTAAAGAAACTTTACCTTTACGGTTTTGATTTTTTTCTTTACTTCCTTGCGTCGTGCCAAATTTCATGATTCTAGGTCAACGGGAGGGTACCCTATAGGTTTTAATTTCATTGTGAATATTAAGCAATTTCAATTGCCTTGCTAAATTGTGACATATACGGAGGTATCTTTAGATTGCGTTGACCTATAAGTTTGATTTTATCACAACGTTAAGAAACCACACACTTGAGTAATCAATATTAATTTCAATTTGATAACTCCACGCGATCCTGAGAAAAATTGTCTTGGCAAACGGGCACACAGACAGCCTGGAATTTACAGTTTTCGGATTTTTCTCTTTAATTGTGTTATACTACCTTGCTTCGTACCAAATTTCATGATTCTAGGTCAACGGAAAGTACCTTATAGTTTTTGATTACCTTGTGAATATCAAGCAAGTTCAGATTTTTTAAACTTATATTGCGGTAACTTTTTATTGCCTTGACCTATAAATTTGATTTTTTCACAACTTTAATAAATTACAGATCTGAGTAATCTATATTAATTTTAACTTGATATCTTTACGCGTTCCTGAGAAAAGACAGACAGACAGACAGGAAGACAGATAGACACACGGACAGACAGACGGACATCGAGATGATCCCATAAAAGTTTCTTTTTTCCTTTTAAACGGGTTCCTATAAAGGGGCGGAATAAATACGATACTCCTCAACTTAATGCTATTTTAATTACTTAATCCATTCCTTTAGCAAACGCTATAATATAAGCCACAACATAAATCTTGGTCTCAGACAAGTTTAAAGCGAAAAAAGTAACACATGTTCAAGTCGTGTTTTAGAGGGACTAATTTCCTTTTGTTGTTGTTTCTTTTTTGTGTGTTCATTTTCAAACAAAACAAGAGTCAGGTCTGAGATGCCACCCACGACGATTGCGACAAGGTAATAACGACGAATAAAAGCATTAGCGGTACGGTAACATTGCTCGTGTGTACAACACTTTAGTGAGTGAGACAGTTATTTTTGTAGCGTTAAAGCAGCAAAATGTTTAAGTACAGTCGATGTGAACACGAATCCTCTTATAGGTATTTTGTTTTAGGCAGCTGCTGTTACTTTGAGCAAACTACCTGTGTTTGATGTCGCCCAGCGGCCACCCCCGAAAAGACTTTTATATCAGCTAATTTCAATTATCTACCATAATATCAAGGAAGGGACGGGGATCATGTGGGCTAAGCAAGGTGATGATCATGATGTTAGCAGGTTCATAACTATGTAAAAGTATAATCACAATGTGAAAATATGGCGTTGATATTCTATTTCACAATCTCTCTGTACTTTTAGGGGACCTAGTTTCTTATTTTTATTTTCGGTATTTATATAAAATTTTGTTAAATATCCTTTATTGTAAAGGAGAATGATGTTCATCAATTTCGTGTTTTCTGTCAATTTTCATAAAACACGACTGGAGCAGGAGTCACATTTCTAACAGAATAATGTCCTATGTTTGCATAAGACATGTAAAATGATTCGGCGCCTGAAATAGCCGTTCAATAAATTGTTCCAAGTATCAGTAAAAAAATTGAACATTTGGCGAAGTCCTACATCAAAATGTGGCGGACTGAACATAACCGAATCATTCAGAGCTCTTCATGTGAAATATGACGGTCCCTCGTCTCCCGCCAGCGCCAACATGAGTAAAAGAAATCTCAACACTTTATTATCATCCGAATTTCGCTCAAACACATGAATTTAATTTATCGCACAATATTCACGTCAATTTAACATAGGACGATATCTCTTGACCGCACTCTTGTGCGGCGACTCTCAATTTATTAAGGTCTCATACAAATTTATGGCAGCACATATTTTTATTAGTCATTGTTAATAGCTAAAACATTCATCAGTTTTATTTCATCGGCGAGTCTTCGTGGATATCGGTGTTAATAAAACTGTTGCATTTTATTATTCTTGCATTTATATTTGTTCCGTGGCTCGAGTGTAACAAAATATAAATAGACAAGCGGACGTTTTATATTTAGGAGTGGTCGGATAATCCACTTGGGTGGTCTGACGGCGGCGGTACCACGTGGGCTGGCTTCGCGCGCAGCTAGTCGGAATAAGGCCAGAGATTCCAAGATACGACGCTGTCGGTCGTTGTCGGTATGAATAACATTTAAATAGATGCCATTGCTGTCTTACCACGTATCGGTGTCCGTTGTACAATCGCAACCTCATCCAGTTAACCCTCACAGACTTTGTGCCGCGCGTCATATGGACTACGGTCGTACTGGGCTAGGTCTACCTGGTCGTGACTGTACCAGCGAGCGCCGCCGCTGGCACACCGAAGGTACCACCTAGAAACGTCAGCTCAATCTCTGTACAGGGCAACTAACACCGTGTTCTCTGTTGCGGAAGCAGATAAGGATCAACTTTACAACTTTGGGCAATAAAACAACTTTTGCATAATGTTCTTACTTACACATTGACATGCTTTTGTACCTACACCTACTTATCTAAACAAATTCGTGCCATACCCTCTATTTCAATTATTTTACTACTTACATGTTTACAAGTGGGCGAAGACGCAGGCAAACGACATTTAAAATTTCTTAAATATTCTCTTTCAATATTTTGAACCAAATATGGGATAAACTTATGCAAAAAAAAACATTTCCTTATGCGGGCTCGTCAACTAACATGAAACTAAACTACAACTTTACAATTAGTCAAGACAAGTAGGTAAATATTTAAAACGAGCTGATGCCCGCAACTTCGTCTGCGTGGACTTTGGAAATTAAAAGATTGTTAGGTGGGGTACAATTCGAAATTCGAATGAAGATACGGAGGTCGAAGGCGTTCTTTTTCTCCGGACTGATTACGTTGATACCAAAATATATATAAAAGGAATACGAATGTAAACGAAAATGAGATCGTTAATTACTTCCACATGAGAAAGAACAGAGAGCGCAAACATTGCGTTCGATTCAAAGTAAAATAACGTATCGCCAAACCACATATAAATAGTTTAAAAATAAACTACTCTATTTTCTCAAAAAGATTTTCAAGGAGAGTTTGCAAATACACAATATCCACATTTTGAGTGCAATTCTGTAATAAAATTAGTGAGTATTTGAGAATTACAGGAAAAGTAAAACAATTTAGAGGTATTTTCGTAATTAAATTCTATCGATTTTTTTTATCTAATTGCGTTATCGTTCAGTGAAAATCTTAATTAAATACTCAATAAACCTTAACCCAAAAATCAAATCTGTAGATGATTTTATAGTGGAGTAAATAAAAACGAAAACAAAAGCCTTTTTTGGGTATCTATTGCTTAACCTCTTGAATACCACCGGCGTTAGATAACGCTACTTTTCCATCATAAGTGTTAAATTTTATTACCATGGCATAAGGTTCAAAATCGCGACCCGTCCCAACTGCCCTCGGTCCAGCAGCACTCGATGTCTCTACTTCATTACGGGTGCTTCGCCCACCCGACCCCTCGTCTTCTACTCCGTACTTTAACGTGTCGTGTAGCGACAAGAACGTAACCAGAACCTAACAAAAAACAACAACCAGAATAAAATTTAGAAATGACAGTTTATTATGTAGATTTACAATAATTATTTTAAAAAAAAATATATGAGGATGAGGATGAATGAGGTGACACAGGTTTTAAAAGATACAGGTACAAAAGATATAAAAAGGGGAGCGAAGGACACGGAGAGTAGGAGGACAGAACAGGGAGCACGCGGCGGTGGTGCCCGGAGCCTGGAGTAGTTGCGAGTAGTTGGAGATCCGGAGGTTGTGTAGGAGGTGGCTTGAAGGCAGCAGCACGTCAGGGTATAGATGGTTGGAGACGGCAGCACGTCAGGGTATAGGTGGTTGGAGACGGCAGCACGTCAGGGTATAGTTGATTGGAGACGGCAGCACGTCAGGGTATAGGTGGTTGGAGACGGCAGTAAGGCAGCAGCAGCAAACAGTAGGCGACTCAGCAGATGCTCGCAGGATCCCGGGGCAGTGCGGCCCCGGGATAAGGCCTTTAGGTGATGCTTCCTCTTCAAGAGCTGAAGCGAGACTTCCTCCTGATTTCAGCAATGTTCCGCTCTTATACCCTTTTTGGAGAGATCTAAAAATTACTTAAATTAAAAGCAATTTTTGTGAATGGCCAAGAGGGAAAAAGTATTTTTGTAAAAGTATTGAAGTAAACATATCGGACCGCTAATGAGTTTGAATGGACATTGCCATGACAACCAGATAAACAACGATATCGAAATATGTCAGATTTTGATTTCAGGCTCGTAATAGAGAAAACAACAAGATAATAATGAATATTGGGACATTATCGATATATAAAAAAGGTAGCGCACCAGCGCGCACGAAGCCCGAGATTGCAGAGTTTCGGAGAAAGCCAAATACAAGGTCACCAAAGGTAAACCCCTTCGACATCGATTTAAAAGTGCTGATAGTGTGAAAATACGAAGTGAAAATGATTTGTTATTGTGTTCTTATGGTTTAAAACGTTACAGGGTCCTATGAAAATAAAGGTGATACGAGATAAATGCAGACCATCAAAGCAGACTGGAAAATGGCATGTAAGTAGCATAACACTACAAACGTTAACGACGCTGGAAAGGGTTAACAGCTCAAATTAGTCTATTTGTCATGTATTAGAAAATCAAACAGACCTCAGTCTATTCTAGCAGCCATAAGAGTCGTCTGGCCCTGGGCCTTATTTAACAGCGCTAATATATTTTAATATAATATAATTATAATTTTAATTGTATATTTGTCCAGCAGCAGTCATTGTTTTTATTTAAATCGGGGGGCGTCCTTTCCTCCGTGCCGCTTATGTTCACCACGCCAGAAAGTTAACAGCTCCAATTTCTCTATTTGGCCAGCAGCAATTGTTGTTTTTGTGTCATAATTCCATAATTTCTTTATACATAGGGCGCACTGTAAGTTTCCGGAACTGGCCACTTACATAAACAATATTTAAAAATTTATTGCAAAATTTGAAAATAGAACTCTTTGGCTGTAGAATGCAGTTTGTTTCATCTGACTGCCTTTTGTTTTTACCTTGTGGCGCCATTTAAAAAATTGTGTGTCTGCATCAACATGGATTTAACTCGGGAAAATTTTCGTAGTATGATTTTCTACGATTTTAAGTGTAATTTGACAGCTCAACAGAGCATCGCTCGGCTTGAAACAGCTTTTGGCAATGAAGCACCATGCAAGACAACTGTTTATAGCCGGTTTGCAGAATTCAAGCGTGGTCGTATCAATCTCAGTGACGAATCTCGCGATGGTCGGCCGTCCACCGCTGTGACCAACAAAAACATCGATGCTGTGCGCCGTATGATTGAAACAGACAGGCATGTGACCTACCATGAAATTCGCGCATCCTTAGAAATAGGCATGAGTCAAATACAATTAATCCTACACAAACATTTGGGTGTGAGAAAGCTGTGCTCGCGGTGGATCCCACACAACTTGACCGAGGCTCAAAAAACGGACCGCGTCACTTGGTGCAGTGCCATGCTTACCAGATTCAACGAAGGTGCGTCAAATTTGGTGTGGGACATAGTAACAGGTGACGAAACATGGATTTATTGCTACGATCCCAAAACAAAGCAGCAATCGAGCGTATGGGTCTTTCAAGATGAGCCGAAACCAACCAAAGTGGCGCGCGTGAAAAGTGCATCTAAGCGGATGATTGCTTCTTTTTTTTAATAAAACTAGACACGTGGCTACTATTGCTTTAGAGAATCGTCGTACAGTGAATAGTGACTGGTACACGACCATTTCTTTGCTGGAAGTTATTGACGAACTCCGTAAAAATAACCGTAAACGCCGTATCATCCTGCACCACGACAATGCTAGTTCTCACACGGCCAGACAGACAAACGACTTTTTGAAGGTGAAAAATGTAGAACTCATGAGTCATCCTGCATACAGTCCCGACCTGGCACCTTGTGACTTTTTTCTGTTCCCAAAAATTAAGAACCAATTACGCGGTCAACGATTTTCATCACCAGAAGAGGCGGTCGAGGAGTATGAAAAACACGTTTCAGAGGTCACCACAGAGGAGTGGCACAAAAGTTTTCAAAACTGGTTTCATCGAATGAAAAAGTGCATAGACGCCAAGGGAGATTATTTTGAAAAACAATAAATTAATTTTGTACCTTTAATAGTATTTTTTCATATTCATTCCGGAAACTTACAGTGCGCCCCACACAAATAATTAAAATTTGAATAATTTAAATAGTAAACAAGAAACCCTAATTACAACTCAATAAACTACATACATAAAATATACATCCTAAATATAACGACGACCCGAATGGCCGATTCGGCAGTGACCCTGCCTACGAAGCCAAAGGTTCCCGGGTTCGAGTCCCGGTGGGGGCAATATTTGTTTGACGAGAACGTATGTTTGTACCCTAGTCATGGTTGTTTATCTATCTAAGTATAATATTTATTTATATAAGTATGTGTATCGTTGTCTAGTACCCAAGATACAGGGATTCCTAGTTTGGGGCTAGATCAATGTGTGTAAATAATGTCCAAGGTATTATTATTAATAATTATTATTATTATTAATATTATTAATATAAATAAATATTAACTATATCATATTTCTAAAGAGATAGGAAATGTTTCTTCATACGTTTTTTAAAGATATTCAGAGTAGGACTATCCCTGATTGTGCAGTGGAGTGCATTCCACAATCGAATGGCCCAGAGTTTAAACCCGTGCTCGTAGGATGCGATGTTACGTTGTGGGGTCATGATCATCGACACTGTGGGTCCTCCGAGGCCTGCTGGAAGAAACAAATTAAAAACGGTCTCGTAGGAAGGTTGGATAGCGTGGATTCCGTAAATTGTTGTAGAGGAAGTTGAGGATGTGAGAATCCCGAAGAAGATGTATCGTAAGCCACTTCAACTCTTTGCGATGCTGTGATACATGGTCGTATTTGCGCAGCCCGAAGATCAACCGAATCCCGAGATTTTGAAGACGTTCAAGTTTGTTCAGTAACCAGGAGTCCATAGGATGCAGCCCAGCTTTTCACATCCTCAAGATCTGCGTTCAGTGCCTCCACAGCAGAGTTTACATCGTTAGGAGAAAAGTGGTGATAAATCTGGAGATCATCAGCATAAAGATGATATGTGGAAGACAGGACGTCCGAGACAGAGTTAATGAAAATCAAGAATAGGAGAGGAGAAAGTATACCACCTTGAGGGACGCCTGTAAAGAGATCACACCCTTCAGTGGATGTCTTCTCCGACCTGATACGCTGTTGCCGATCCCTTAAATAAGAGTCGAACCAGCTGGCAGAGGAGCAGAGACGTTCAGGGTTCTAAGAACCTCAATGAGAATTTCGAAATCTACGCAGTTGAAGGCACTACTGAAGTCAAATAAAGCCAAGACGGAAATCTGTTTGCGGTCCATGGCTAGCTCGATGTCATCTGTGACTTTCAGCAAAGCCGTGACAGTGCTATGACCCGTTATGAATCCTGACTGGAACTTGCTTAGAAGATTGTTTGAAGAAAGGTAATAGGAGATCTGCTTATGTACAATGGTCTCAATGACTTGGGAGAGGGTGGGCAGGACTGAAATGGGAAGATACTTTGAAAGACGTGGGACAAGGAGTTTTGGGTAATGATATGACTAGTGCTCTTTTCCACACTGTGGGGGAGGCGCCTTTTGATATGGAAAAGTTTATAATAGGTGTGATAGCAGGCAATAGTTCGTCTAGGATGATCAGTAGCATTTTAAGGCAAATTTTGTCGTCGCCTACAGCTTTCGAGTTGACTGCTAATAATGCTTTCATGACCGTTTCGATTCCAACATTACTCACTTGAATGGTGTGATGTCTGGTAAGCAAAGGCTCTAAAGGCAATCCTCTCCTATCTATCAAGCAGAAGTCGTTATTACTGTCTGCCAACGCGGTCTGTTTTACTCGGTCGTACTTACTGATTACTTCCACCATGCCAGAAAGGGTTATCAGCTCCAATTTCTCTATTTGGGATGATCGATGAAGATAGTAACAATACGTTATTGAAAAAAAGGAACGATCTTCGAGATTACGTAACCTTAGCTATATGCCCTCATTTACATTAACATTATAATACTTGTGGAACTAGAACATGGATGTACTTTTTGCCGGATATGGTCAACAAACTTCCATCAAGATTTACATATTAATAGATAAGATAAAATATTTTCACATTAAAAACTCTGTTTTCAAATAACATAATTAAAATATGTACCTTCTTGCGAGAAATTTAAGACTCTGTTTCTTAATATGTGTATAAGAAAAATTGTTTTTAAGTATATAAAATAGTGGCTTTGGCTTGCATAGTGGCTAGATAGCATTAAGCATACATATTAATAAATAATTGGTAAAAGCAGCACTCGTTGTTTCTGTTTCATTATTTGTATTGATGTTGTAAACAAGCAAATGTATGAGTCAACATTCCTAGGGAATCAAAACTAATCATTGATTCCTTTTTCATAGTTAGTTTAGTTTGTTTGTAGCCTACGGAACGGCACTTGTACCTTTGTTGACAATATTTTAAATACCTACTTGGCTTGACTATAAGTAGACCAATAAAATAAAATAAAATAAAATAGACCCTAGGTTGGTTACAGGTTAATTTATCCCTAATTCCCGATCAATTCTAGTGGATACACTGGAATCTAGTGCCTGGATCTTGAATGATGTAAGCATGCATGCGCGCATCTTCCCTACTCTGCACTGTATTTATAATAGCGAGCATGAAACAGTGTGCTCGATTCTGTGCTTTAGATACTTTTTAATTTCTTGAATACCACCGGCGTAAGCTAACGCCACTTTTCCGTTATGGGTTTTAAATTTTCATGGCTCATGGTTTTAAATTACCATGGCATAAGGTTCGAAATCGCGACCCGTCCCAACTACCCTCGGTTTTTGGGAGGTTAAATCTAGTTTGCCTTTTTGATGACTCTACATTTAGGTTGCAACATGTGGCAATAGAGTATGTACTAAAATAAAAGATTACAATGTCAGAGTAGAATCAAAGGCAATATCTACTTCTCTAAAGCTTACAATTAAGCGAACGTTACAATAATTGCGCATTTCCTTAAAACAGGCCAGTGCCAGATCACGATAATTACGTACCACTGCGGTTTATAGGTTCGAGCTCCTAGCCTTCAATGTTTACTACCCAGGGTTGGGTGGACTTCCAAGAAGTGGGAGTGTCTACTTTGACCACCCAGCCAGTGCGCTTGCGACAGGGACGTCCACCGATCCCCTGTTGTCGCGATACAAGCGAGCCCACTCAATGTTGATTGGTTCTACTATTCTTTCAAAATGGGATTAAACGGACCCGTAGCAATGGGTTATAATTTATAGTTAAGCCTATCATTCTCTTTAGGCACAGTTCCTGAAAACTCAGCCATATCTTATCTCGATTGCAGTTTACTGCCCAATGGAAGGGAGTAGGCGAATGTTAAATTACAATTTATTCGCTAGCAATAGCCTACGCTGCTCCCAGTTATATTAGTTGTGGGTCAGTAACAAATTGCTTGGATTAGTGCGGTTATTAAGGTTTCGAACGATAAAGCGATGTCATATGTCATAGTAGAGTAGGTAGGTACTCAATGCTTACAAACTTGCAGACTATAAACGGCTGTCGAATACGAAATGTAGTAGTTAGGTACCTACCTACTCGTCGATCGTTTTATGTCAGTCGTCCGTCTTCGAAACGTCGACAGTTGGATATGGATCCGAGTGTATTGTTCTGAATAGCAACTAAGTAAGTTGTTGTAAAGGACGACGAGTCAGAAATCAGAGACGGATTCAAAACACAGTAACAAAAAAATGTAGTCGTGAGTATTCTAACATGTAATTGGGGACTTGAGCGCCTACCGTATAGTTATTTTAGGTAGTCAATCAACAATCGAAAATAAGTGGCGCAACAAAATGGATTGTCTCTATTAGTTCCACTTGACACTGATACGCATATAGGTACAGGGGTGGGCCCTTTGAAAGGGTCAGTATGACGATATCAGAAGCTCTAAAAGATAGTAGTTTCTGCTGTGTGGAACCATAACAAATGTTTTGATAAAACATGAAACTGCTTCAATCGAATTTAAAATAAATATATTTCCTAGCCGGGAATCGACCCCGCATTTTGAAATAAAAAGTCACCCTACTAAAGAGTGTTGCTGATAAGTATCAATTTCTGGGAAGTAATATCATGGCAAAACAGTGGAAAGTGTTGTCTTTTAACCCGACTCCGGCAAAGACAAAAGGAGAGTTATGTATAATTTTGACCGGTATGTATTGTACGTATTATCTAAACATCTAAAGAATTTGACAAATAAGGTACAGTTAGAAGCATACTTGATCGTCCGCTGGTTATAATACGTTATTTGACGTCATACCACATTAAATATATTTCTATTTCAACAAAATCGCTGTCATGGTTCCTTACATCAAACACTTATCCTAAATCCTTATTCTAAAATTTCCGATTTCATTGTACTGACATTTTCAAATAGCCCATCCTTTATAAGAGCATGCCTAGATGCGTGCGGGGAAGTATGGAGGAGAGATATATGGGATCACATTGCGTGCTGTCGGGCAGCCGCTTACTGTGTGGCAAGCACGGTTGAACAACTAGTCTTGACCGTTTATTTCATCATAAAATGAAGTTAATTTAAAATGTACACGAAACCGAATAAGATCACATCCGCAAATAGCAACAATATAATATAACTCAAAGCTACCGATAAAAAAATTGCTTCTGAATTGATAACTCTATTAACATCTAAATTGATAAATCCTATTCCTTTCTTAATCAAAATTAGCACGGAGTAAGGGGAGTGCGGAAATAATATCATGTCCGACCCAAATATCATCCTCGCCTGCACGCGTCCTTAACGGCAGGCAACAGGCACACAGCCATCGTGGTGCTCCCTGCTAGTGCTAGACAACAAACAAGGCTCTGGCAACCGAGTAAGTAGCGGTATAACTACTCCTTGGCCATTCACTGGAAGAGGCTATCAGCGGCCTTGGGAACTGAATGTCCCCTAAAAATATGGATAGGAGATGGAACCCTGATAACAAACCGGTGTATCTGACTGCTTACGTAGCAGCCGTACCATAAGATTATGGTACTATGGGCTAATAACCTGTTTTCTTCAAACCAAAAGTATTACTGAAACTCAACATATAGAATAACAAACCGATCCAACAAACGTCTTTTGAGATGAAATACTGGACTTTGGTAGGCTGCTGGAACGTGCGCACAATGCGTACAAGCAGTCGTGTTGTCCAAGTGGCGCAGATGCCATTGCCATGTCATGCGAAAATACTAACGCGATATCTGGCATATCAAACTGGGCATATCAGAAGCTGAGCTGGAAGGAGTTAGGAGAAGAAAAGTGGACGAACTGTTGCTGCTATAATCAGAGAAGGATACAACATACGACTCCGGAATAGCCTTCCCTACCGAGCAGGCAAGCAAAAAAATTATTTTGGGCTGGAACTGCCAGATAATATCTATAACCAGCTTACCTCAACATTTAAAAATATAGTGATATGCTTGGGTGACTTTAATGCACAGCTCGGAAATAATAATGAGGGTATTGAGTCATGGCTGGGGAAAGATACATTAGGGGTAAGAAGGGAGCTCGGAGATATGCTAGTGGTCTTTAATGCCAAAACGACTATGGTAATGGAGTATCTATTTTCCCACATAATGATTGTCATAAAGTTACATCGGATTCGCCGGATACTGACTGACTGAGAACCAGATTGACCCCATTATGAAAAGCCGAAAATGGATACTCTCTGCTTAATGTCAGAAATACAAGAGGCGCTGACGTAAACAGTTACTATCACCTAGTGATTGGAAAAATACATCTAAATAATGCGAACAACAGCCTCTGCCAAGTGCTACGACGTTGCATAATAGCAAAGCCAGGCAGAAACTAAGCATCACAATATACAAGAAGGACCACCTGATAAATGTCATCATGTAAATAAAAGAAGTGCTTCAAAAGAGTTGCGAAGAAGTATTAGGATAAAGAGAGTACTCCCAAAATTGTGGATGTCAGACGAAACACGGGACAACCGCAGAAAAGACGTAAAGAAAAATTTTCATTTCGCTGCAGATTACCACATGAAAGAGACTCTGGCATATGAATACTTTCTATGTGAAATGCCATTAAACGCAATTTGAAAATGGACAAGCGATCCTATGCTGATGCTATATCCCGAATGGCCCAAACCGCTGCGTCGACAGGCAATATGAAATGGGAAATATTAAACTGCACATCAAAAATACTGATTTGCACAGAAAATATCAGGGCAAAATGCTGCGGTAGCTTAGGTGAAGGGTAAAGGGGGTGAGCGAAGCGAAGCCCCCTTTATCCTTCGTGTTAGGTTGAACATGTAAGAATAACAAAAAATACTTAAAACATAAACTTAAGCACACATTAAATATTTAAAGCATAAAGTGTTTTTGTTGATCCTTTTTTGCTGTGGAAATCAGTATTTAGGATATGCGATTAAATACTAGCCAAAGCATTTGATCGAGTAAGGAGGACCTGTATCTGGAAAATTTTGCGATCTGTCGAAGGTTTTTGATTGTGTTGATCATGATAAGTGTATCAGTGTGACAATTATTTAATTTCATTAGTAGCGACTAATGAAATTAAATAATTGTCACACTCAGTCGCAGTTTCGCAGTTTGGAAAATTTGTTTGGTCGCTAATTTGTCGAAAAGGTGAGTGATAAAAGTTTTCTTCTATTCATTTATCCTTTAGCAATGTGTCTTTATCTTATTTGGGCCGAATAGAAAAATAAAGTGACAAAATCTACGCCTATTCGCGTAAGCCCTAAAAAGATATCCTATCCGACCGCGAGCGCGCGAAATCGTGGTTTCGAAAACGCTCGATTAGGCTACGTTTTATTGTGTCTATGGTACTTATCAGAAGTGCCACTATTCCAACATGAGCGAAAAGGTTAAATGTACCTACTATTGACGTCTGAGCCCTAAAATCTCACTGCAATATGATTAGATATAATTTAATGTAATTTTCGTGCCAGGAAGCGCTTTTTCCCAGTACAACCAAGCAACATTTAAAATATTGAAACCAATTAAAACGGTGACTAATTTCATAAATTAAAATGTACTCAAAAACATATAACTAAATGTCCGTCATCAACAACCATTTATATAGTTTTAGTTGACTGCTGAAGTGTCTTGAACAAACGCCCTACAATGCCTGGAGAAAAAGTTACAGCAATACACAACCTCTATCACATATTTTATTGAAAATTGCATCATTTTAGATGTCAATAGCACAATGAAGTACAATTGTTTTAATGAATTTGTACTGATATAAAAAGTAAAAATCTGCCATGTTTGAAATTTCACATGACTGGTAGTTGAGGAGTGAGCACGCACCGGGCAGGAACCATTAAAGGGGCGGTACAAACCGCCCCGGAATGAGGGTTTTCTGACTTTGTACTATCTGACAGCTGTTTAGACCTTACGCCTACGAGGCGCCGCCTGGTGGCAGAAAAAGTATCGAAAACCCTCATTACACATTGCTAGCAATGGGAAACAAAACTGTCAGAGTATTTCCCGGTAGAGGGCGCTATGTGTTTGTAACAAACACAGATTAAGTAAGCAAAGAGTTTGTTTAACTGAGGTTACAAATTAACTTATTCTGCGAAGTATGTAAAGCAAGTTTAAGCAAAGAGTTTCGAATCACCCATATAACTATGCTGTTAACAATGTTTGACATGTTACAAACACCCAGTGCCCTCTACCTTTTTTTTGAGTAATCTTCCCCATTGGAGAGATTATTATCCCAGAAACAACACATGGGAAGAAATTTGAGCCCTTCGGCCACTTTCGAAACCAACAAAACGGTTCGAAACCAGTTTAGAAAACAGAATTATTTTTCTTTTTAGGAAACCTGGTTTCGGATAAAGAAACATAATTGTGATTTCTAAACTGGTTGTGAATACAGATTATAGAATCTTCTTAAGAAACTCGTTCAATATGTACATAGTCAGGTCATAAGTTCTGTCACATGTGCAATATGAAATAATTTAGACATGTTTATTATTTATGTAAACATTTATATAGCAAAATGAACTTAATGAAACATAGATTCTTATGGTAATAAAGTTTATTCAAAATGACCCCCGCGATTTTGAATACAGGCCTTTATATTCTGTATATTCTGCGCGGCCAGTCATCTATCGCAGCACGAACGAGGTCCATGTCAATATCGGCGGCTGCCTTAATCAAGGATGCCTTGAGTGACTCCAAATCAGGATGAGGCTTTGAGCAGGCCTTTTCCTCCAAGTGTTGCCATATCTTGTAATCTAACGCACTCAAATCTGGACTGGAGGAGGGCCAGTCTTCGTGCCGGATGAAGTCGATTTCACGCGCCGCCAGCCAGTCTTGTGTGCTTTTCGCTCTAAGAGCTGGCGCAAAATCCTGTTGGAATACCCAGTGCCTGTTATTAAACATGGTATGAGAAACAGGTTCCACAAGGTTCTTGAGGACTGTATTTTGATACACAACTGCATTCGTTTTTACGCCTTTCTCACAAAAATGTACCTCAGTTAAGCCCCAATAAGAGACTCCCAACCAAACCATGAGCGAGGATGGAAAATGACCTCGTTGGACACGCGGAATACGGTTGCTCGCTTCTTCACTGCTGTGTGCGTACACCTTATCATTTTGTTTGTTGTATCTCTCTTCCACGGTGAAAATTTTTTCATCCGAAAAAGTTTTTCTTCGATATGCCCTAAGCCCTAAGTCTTCATTTAACACCCTTTTCACCGTGGTCCTGCTTAACCCCATCTGAAGGGCCAACAGTTTCTGCTTACGTATGGGATTTCTTTGAATTCGCGCCTTCACAGCTTTTATCACTGCTGGAGTCCTAACAGAGCGAGGGCGACCACTTCTTGACCTGTCATCTACACTAGAGTCTTCATTGTATCGTTTTATGGTATGATAAACGAATCTTTTGGTTATATTCAAATTTTTCAGTAAGTCGAAACTCTGAATTGGCGCGTAACCGCAACGATGCAACGCAATAACTGCGACACGGTCTTCTTTAAGTGTCCACTCCATATTTAAAAATTAGGAAAATTCTAAAAAGTACACATTTTTATTTTCATGAAAAATTCGAAATTCGAATTAAATAAACTTTTTTGTGGCCAGCGTTCTAAATTCAAAAGTTTTTATTGTGTGACAGAACTTATGACCTGACTGTGTATATGTCACCGGAAGATAGTCAAAACCGTCAGTTGATCAACCAACGGTTTTTTTTCGTAAGTTGGTCAACTATCGACAGATAGTAAACTGTAGCGTACTGCGTACTATATGACGCGGTTGTTGATCAACTAACGGTTAAAACCGTTAAATAGTAAACTGGTTTAAAATTGAATTGCAAACGAAATACCAGGGCAAACATTGCGGTAGCTTAGGTGAAGACTAGAGGGGGTATTTCGTTTGCAATTCAATTTTAAACCAGTTTACTATTTAACGGTTTTAACCGTTAGTTGATCAACAACCGCGTCATATAGTACGCAGTACGCTACAGTTTACTATCTGTCGATAGTTGACCAACTTACGAAAAAAAACCGTTGGTTGATCAACTGACGGTTTTGACTATCTTCCGGTGACATATACACAGTCAGGTCATAAGTTCTGTCACACAATAAAAACTTTTGAATTTAGAACGCTGGCCACAAAAAAGTTTATTTAATTCGAATTTCGAATTTTTCATGAAAATAAAAATGTGTACTTTTTAGAATTTTCCTCATTTTTAAATATGGAGTGGACACTTAAAGAAGACCGTGTCGCAGTTATTGCGTTGCATCGTTGCGGTTACGCGCCAATTCAGAGTTTCGACTTACTGAAAAATTTGAATATAACCAAAAGATTCGTTTATCATACCATAAAACGATACAATGAAGACTCTAGTGTAGATGACAGGTCAAGAAGTGGTCGCCCTTGCTCTGTTAGGACTCCAGCAGTGATAAAAGCTGTGAAGGCGCGAATTCAAAGAAATCCCATACGTAAGCAGAAACTGTTGGCCCTTCAGATGGGGTTAAGCAGGACCACGGTGAAAAGGGTGTTAAATGAAGACTTAGGGCTTAGGGCATATCGAAGAAAAACTTTTTCGGATGAAAAAATTTTCACCGTGGAAGAGAGCTACAACAAACAAAATGATAAGGTGTACGCACACAGCAGTGAAGAAGCGAGCAACCGTATTCCGCGTGTCCAACGAGGTCATTTTCCATCCTCGCTCATGGTTTGGTTGGGAGTCTCTTATTGGGGCTTAACTGAGGTACATTTTTGTGAGAAAGGCGTAAAAACGAATGCAGTTGTGTATCAAAATACAGTCCTCAAGAACCTTGTGGAACCTGTTTCTCATACCATGTTTAATAACAGGCACTGGGTATTCCAACAAGATTCTGAGCCAGATCATAGAGCGAAAAGCACACAAGACTGGCTGGCGGCGCGTGAAATCGACTTCATCCGGCACGAAGACTGGCCCTCCTCCAGTCCAGATTTGAGTCCGTTAGATTACAAGATATGGCAACACTTGGAGGAAAAGGCCTGCTCAAAGCCTCATCCTGATTTGGAGTCACTCAAGGCATCCTTGATTAAGGCAGCCGCCGATATTGACATGGACCTCGTTCGTGCTGCGATAGACGACTGGCCGCGCAGAATATACAGAAATAAAGGCCTGTATTCAAAATCGCGGGGGTCATTTTGAATAAACTTTATTACCATAAGAATCTATGTTTCATTAAGTTCATTTTGCTATATAAATGTTTACATAAATAATAAACATGTCTAAATTATTTCATATTGCACATGTGACAGAACTTATGACCTGACTATGTACATATTGAACGAGTTTCTTAAGAAGATTCTATAATCTGTATTCACAACCAGTTTAGAAATCACAATTATGTTTCTTTATCCGAAACCAGGTTTCCTAAAAAGAAAAATAATTCTGTTTTCTAAACTGGTTTCGAACCGTTTTGTTGGTTTCGAAAGTGGCCGAAGGGCTCAAATTTCTTCCCATGTGTTGTTTCTGGGATAATAATCTCTCCAATGGGGAAGATTACTCAAAAAAAAGGTAGAGGGCACTGGGTGTTTGTAACATGTCAAACATTGTTAACAGCATAGTTCTATGGGTGATTCGAAACTCTTTGCTTAAACTTGCTTTACATACTTCGCAGAATAAGTTAATTTGTAACCTCAGTTAAACAAACTCTTTGCTACTTAATCTGTGTTTGTTAGAAACACATAGCGCCCTCTACCGGGAAATACTCTGACAGTTTTGTTTCCCATTGCTAGCAATGTGTAATGAGGGTTTTCGATACTTTTTCTGCCACCAGGCGGCGCCTCGTAGGCGTCAGGTCTAAACAGCTGTCAGATAGTACAAAGTCAGAAAACCCTCATTCCGGGGCGGTTTGTACCGCCCCTTTAATGGTTCCTGCCCGGTGCGTGCTCACTCCTCAACTACCAGTCATGTGAAATTTCAAACATGGCAGATTTTTACTTTTTATATCAGTACAAATTCATTAAAACAATTGTACTTCATTGTGCTATTGACATCTAAAATGATTGAGCAATTTTCAATAAAATATGTGATAGAGGTTGTGTATTGCTGTAACTTTTTCTCCAGGCATTGTAGGGCGTTTGTTCAAGACACTTCAGCAGTCAACTAAAACTATATAAATGGTTGTTGATGACGGACATTTAGTTATATGTTTTTGAGTACATTTTAATTTATGAAATTTCCATATGACATAACAATATATTATAACAAACCATCTTTTCAGGATTTTTCTAAAAATTAAAATATTTCACGTATAAACCGCTAGTTTGTGACTCAGACTGTAACTATACAATAAAAAGTTGGTAAAGAGCAGTTTCACATGTGTTCCATACCTACAGACAACAGTGCAATCTAGTGTTTTTGATGACTTATGTCACCTGAATAATAGGATCAGTCGGTGGAAAATACTACGTTATAAGCTGTTTAGATAATTGCTGAGGACTGCAGATTCCAATTGGCAGAGAGATGCCTCTCATCAACTATGAGACGGAACTAGTCAACACCGGGAGCGCGTCATCACGCTGCTGCATCTAGCTCAATTATACGAAACTATTCTACGAGTTCTTCGAGGCTTGTCGTCGCCGTGTGCTGCGACGACGTCGTACAGCGCCACGACCAGTGGTGTGTTGTGGGACTGCACTACGAAAATTGTTTTTAAGTAACTCATTAATTATTTATTTAAATTTTATTGGTCATATATATTGTACATGGAGGTAATAATGTATCATTTAATTTAATTTTACAATTTGTATATTAAAAAAAAAGTAATTTAGTTTGTATGAGCATGTCTACAGCTTTGTGTCCCCACTGCCCCGATTCATCGAGGCTATATGTGGTTCCCCGTGGTTTGAGTGTGCATATTAGCCGCATTCATGGAAGTAGTCAGACGCGCTTCGCGCGGTTGCTAGTTCAGGATGCCCCGAGTGCGTTCCCTGGGGTGGTGGCGTCCACACCTTCTTTGGACCAGTTATCAATTCTGAGGAGGAATGTTAGGGTGCTTAAACACATTCCGAAGGGTGCTAGGTGCATCGCTGCGTCTAAATTGTCACAGGTTATTGAACGCTGCATACAGTCTAATGACCTTTTGGATTGGTATAGTTTGTTGACCTTTTCTTACACTGCGCTCAGGGTTCCCTCATCGGAGGACCGTAGCCGTTCACTCACCGCGAAAGTGAAGGAAAATGTTGCAAACGAAGCTCCGAGTGACTCACTTGCATCAGTTTGCGCCACGATGGGGGTTCCCTTGGGTCAGAGGTCGTTTTATAGATTAGTAGAATCGAAGGTGCACGATGGTGATCTGAGTGGAGCGGTACGGGTGTTATTGTCGGACTGTTCCATCGCACCTGATAATGACGAGACCCTGAAATCCTTAAGAGAAAAGCATCCTTGTCCTCACCGACCTTTGGACTTTCCTCCTGAACCTGATCTTTCTTCGGTGTGTCTATCTGTGGAGGTGGGTGACGTTGCGCAGACAATTGCCTCTTTTAAGAACGGCTCGTCTGGTGGGTTGGATGGTTTGCGCCCTGAGCACCTTAAGGAATTAACGTCTGTAGGGGCTGGTGATGGTGGGGTTTCACTGTTGAGTTCTCTATGTAACTTGACAAACTACATGTTGAAGGGCGTGATTAATAGGGAGGAGTGCCCTTATATCTATGGAGCCTCTCTTTGTGCTTTGGAGAAGAAGCATGGGGGCATTCGGCCAATTGCTGTGGGCAGCGTGATTCGGCGTTTGGTGTCAAAGATGTGCTGTCGTGCGGTGAGAGGTGATCAAGCATCGCAGTTGCAGCCTGAGCAGTTAGGAGTCGGAGTAGCTCTGGGGTGTGAGGCTGCCATTCATGCTACTCGTTCATATGTGATGAGCAGGGTTGCCTCACATGAAATCGTTGTTAAGGTGGACGTTAAGAACGCCTTTAATACTGTTGAGCGGGACGTCGTCTTAAGTAGGGTGAAGTCTTGTTGTCCAAATTTGTACCCATACCTGCACCAGTGTTACAGTGCCACTAGTAACTTGTTTTTCAGTGGGAGCCTGGTGCAGTCAAATGTAGGGGTTCAGCAGGGTGATCCCTTGGGTCCTTTTCTCTTCAGTATGGCAATCCAAGAAGTTGTGGCTTCTTTGCGTTCACCTTTAAACGTGTGGTATTTAGATGATGGCACAATCGGTGGCAGTCCAGAGGTGGTTCTGGAGGATCTTAGAAGACTGATACTGGGGTTCGGCAAATTAGGGCTTAAGTTGAATACCCAGAAGTGTGAAGTATTTTCTTGTTCAGGACAATTACCTCAAGAGGTGAGCGACGAAATCCAATCAGTCGTTCCCGGAATCATTCTTAGGAATAAGGTGGATTTCACACTTCTGGGTGCTCCTATTTTCCCGGAGGGCATTCCCGGAGTATTGCAATCAAAAATTGATATCCTTAAGGCGTCGAAACCACATTTAAAGCAGCTTTCCGCCCATGTTGCCTTGACGATTTTAAAAAGTTGTCTTTCTTCACCAAGGCTAACTTATTCCATACGGACTGCCCCGATTTGGTTGCACAGGGAGATAACTTCTAGATACGATGCAGTTTTGAAGGATTTGTTGGAGTGCATCATCAACGTAGAGATGTCCTCGTCTCAGTGGGTGCAAGCCACGCTGCCCATCAGGTACGGGGGTTTAGGTGTTCGACGCTTGCAGGACACCGAGCTCCCTGGCTTTGTGGCTTCTTCGCATGGTGTTGTGGACCTCGTTACTCACATCTTGGGTATACATGGTGACGGGTTCCGCATTCCTTTTGCGGGGGAGGCGGAGAGCTTATGGCGTGCCCGATGTCCTAGAAGCGACCTGCCGGAAAGGCTATGTAGTCAGCGCTCCTGGGATGAGGTCCTGTGCGAAGTCATTCGTGATGATCTCCTCGCTCATAGTTCGGGGCCGGAATTGGCGCGCCTGCGTGCCGTTTGTCAGTCCGACTCGGGGTTGTGGCTGCACGCAATGCCTTCTCCCCAGCTGGGAACTTTCCTGGACGGCGACACTTTGCGCGTGGCAGTCGCTTTGCGTTTGGGCTGCACTATCTGCCAGCCGCATCGATGCGTTTGTGGGGCGTGGGTCAATGAGTTGGGTCGCCATGGCCTACATTGTACCAGGAGCGCTGGCAGGTTTTCGCAGCACCACGCAATAAACGACATCGTTCGTAGGGCTTTGGTATCGGCCAACGTTCCTAGTGTGTTGGAGCCGCCAGGTTTGTGCCGGTCGGATGGGAAGCGTCCGGACGGCTTGACCCTGGTACCTTAGGAGAGAGGACGTTCCCTGCTATGCGATGCGACCTGCGTCTGCACCTTTGCAGCCTCCCATGTCGGGTCAACGGCGGCCCGCGCTGGTGCAGCCGCCGAGTCTGCCGCAAGACAGAAGTGCCTTAAGTATGCCGCACTCACGGGAAGCTACATATTTGTGCCTCTTGCGCTCGAGACGACTGGGGTTTGGGGGACACAAGGGAAAATATTTATTAAGGATCTGGGGCGCCGTCTAAGGGATAGAGGATTTGACAACCGCTCTGGGGCATTTCTGATGCAAAGGATCTCCCTGGCGGTGCAGCGGGGAAATGCTGCAAGCGTCATGGGAACCTTAGCCTCGGCAATGTCCCGGGGTGGTTTATTCGCGTAGTTGTTTCTTTAAGTGTTTCTATTTTATTTTTAATTCATATATTTTGGTTACTTTCATTGTTAATAAAAAATAAAGTTGTTCCATTTATGAAATTAGTCACCGTTTTAATTGGTTTCAATATTTTAAATGTTGCTTGGTTGTACTGGGAAAAAGCGCTTCCTGGCACGAAACTTACATTAAATTATATCTAATCATATTGTAGTGAGATTTTAGGGCTCAGACGTCAATAGTAGGTACATTTAACCTTTTCGCTCATGTTGGAATAGTGGCACTTCTGATAAGTACCATAGACACAATAAAACGTAGCCTAATCGAGCGTTTTCGAAACCACGATTTCGCGCGCTCGCGGTCGGATAGGATATCTTTTTAGGGCTTACGCGAATAGGCGTAGATTTTGTCACTTTATTTTTCTATTCGGCCCAAATAAGATAAAGACACATTGCTAAAGGATAAATGAATAGAAGAAAACTATTATCACTCACCTTTTCGACAAATTAGCGACCAAACAAATTTTCCAAACTGCGAAACTGCGACTGAGTGTGACAATTATTTAATTTCATTAGTAGCGTATCATGATCAACACAATCAAAAACCTTCGACAGATCGCAAAATTTTCCAGATACAGGTCCTCCTTACTCGATCAAATGCTTTGCAAACGAAATACCAGGGCAAACATTGCGGTAGCTTAGGTGAAGACTAGAGGGGGTATTTCGTTTGCAATTCAATTTTAAACCAGTTTACTATTTAACGGTTTTAACCGTTAGTTGATCAACAACCGCGTCATATAGTACGCAGTACGCTACAGTTTACTATCTGTCGATAGTTGACCAACTTACGAAAAAAAACCGTTGGTTGATCAACTGACGGTTTTGACTATCTTCCGGTGACATATACACAGTCAGGTCATAAGTTCTGTCACACAATAAAAACTTTTGAATTTAGAACGCTGGCCACAAAAAAGTTTATTTAATTCGAATTTCGAATTTTTCATGAAAATAAAAATGTGTACTTTTTAGAATTTTCCTCATTTTTAAATATGGAGTGGACACTTAAAGAAGACCGTGTCGCAGTTATTGCGTTGCATCGTTGCGGTTACGCGCCAATTCAGAGTTTCGACTTACTGAAAAATTTGAATATAACCAAAAGATTCGTTTATCATACCATAAAACGATACAATGAAGACTCTAGTGTAGATGACAGGTCAAGAAGTGGTCGCCCTCGCTCTGTTAGGACTCCAGCAGTGATAAAAGCTGTGAAGGCGCGAATTCAAAGAAATCCCATACGTAAGCAGAAACTGTTGGCCCTTCAGATGGGGTTAAGCAGGACCACGGTGAAAAGGGTGTTAAATGAAGACTTAGGGCTTAGGGCATATCGAAGAAAAACTTTTTCGGATGAAAAAATTTTCACCGTGGAAGAGAGCTACAACAAACAAAATGATAAGGTGTACGCACACAGCAGTGAAGAAGCGAGCAACCGTATTCCGCGTGTACAACGAGGTCATTTTCCATCCTCGCTCATGGTTTGGTTGGGAGTCTCTTATTGGGGCTTAACTGAGGTTCATTTTTGTGAGAAAGGCGTAAAAACGAATGCATTTGTGTATCAAAATACAGTCCTCAAGAACCTTGTGGAACCTGTTTCTCATACCATGTTTAATAACAGGCACTGGGTATTCCAACAAGATTCTGCGCCAGATCATAGAGCGAAAAGCACACAAGACTGGCTGGCGGCGCGTGAAATCGACTTCATCCGGCACGAAGACTGGCCCTCCTCCAGTCCAGATTTGAGTCCGTTAGATTACAAGATATGGCAACACTTGGAGGAAAAGGCCTGCTCAAAGCCTCATCCTGATTTGGAGTCACTCAAGGCATCCTTGATTAAGGCAGCCGCCGATATTGACATGGACCTCGTTCGTGCTGCGATAGACGACTGGCCGCGCAGAATATACAGAAATAAAGGCCTGTATTCAAAATCGCGGGGGTCATTTTGAATAAACTTTATTACCATAAGAATCTATGTTTCATTAAGTTCATTTTGCTATATAAATGTTTACATAAATAATAAACATGTCTAAATTATTTCATATTGCACATGTGACAGAACTTATGACCTGACTATGTACATATTGAACGAGTTTCTTAAGAAGATTCTATAATCTGTATTCACAACCAGTTTAGAAATCACAATTATGTTTCTTTATCCGAAACCAGGTTTCCTAAAAAGAAAAATAATTCTGTTTTCTAAACTGGTTTCGAACCGTTTTGTTGGTTTCGAAAGTGGCCGAAGGGCTCAAATTTCTTCCCATGTGTTGTTTCTGGGATAATAATCTCTCCAATGGGGAAGATTACTCAAAAAAAAAGGTAGAGGGCACTGGGTGTTTGTAACATGTCAAACATTGTTAACAGCATAGTTCTATGGGTGATTCGAAACTCTTTGCTTAAACTTGCTTTACATACTTCGCAGAATAAGTTAATTTGTAACCTCAGTTAAACAAACTCTTTGCTACTTAATCTGTGTTTGTTAGAAACACATAGCGCCCTCTACCGGGAAATACTCTGACAGTTTTGTTTCCCATTGCTAGCAATGTGTAATGAGGGTTTTCGATACTTTTTCTGCCACCAGGCGGCGCCTCGTAGGCGTCAGGTCTAAACAGCTGTCAGATAGTACAAAGTCAGAAAACCCTCATTCCGGGGCGGTTTGTACCGCCCCTTTAATGGTTCCTGCCCGGTGCGTGCTCACTCCTCAACTACCAGTCATGTGAAATTTCAAACATGGCAGATTTTTACTTTTTATATCAGTACAAATTCATTAAAACAATTGTACTTCATTGTGCTATTGACATCTAAAATGATTGAGCAATTTTCAATAAAATATGTGATAGAGGTTGTGTATTGCTGTAACTTTTTCTCCAGGCATTGTAGGGCGTTTGTTCAAGACACTTCAGCAGTCAACTAAAACTATATAAATGGTTGTTGATGACGGACATTTAGTTATATGTTTTTGAGTACATTTTAATTTATGAAATTTCCATATGACATAACAATATATTATAACAAACCATCTTTTCAGGATTTTTCTAAAAATTAAAATATTTCACGTATAAACCGCTAGTTTGTGACTCAGACTGTAACTATACAATAAAAAGTTGGTAAAGAGCAGTTTCACATGTGTTCCATACCTACAGACAACAGTGCAATCTAGTGTTTTTGATGACTTATGTCACCTGAATAATAGGATCAGTCGGTGGAAAATACTACGTTATAAGCTGTTTAGATAATTGCTGAGGACTGCAGATTCCAATTGGCAGAGAGATGCCTCTCAACTATGAGACGGAACTAGTCAACACCGGGAGCGCGTCATCACGCTGCTGCATCTAGCTCAATTATACGAAACTATTCTACGAGTTCTTCGAGGCTTGTCGTCGCCGTGTGCTGCGACGACGTCGTACAGCGCCACGACCAGTGGTGTGTTGTGGGACTGCACTACGAAAATTGTTTTTAAGTAACTCATTAATTATTTATTTAAATTTTATTGGTCATATATATTGTACATGGAGGTAATAATGTATCATTTAGTTTAATTTTACAATTTGTATATTAAAAAAAAAGTAATTTAGTTTGTATGAGCATGTCTACAGCTTTGTGTCCCCACTGCCCCGATTCATCGAGGCTATATGTGGTTCCCCGTGGTTTGAGTGTGCATATTAGCCGCAGTCATGGAAGTAGTCAGACGCGCTTCGCGCGGTTGCTAGTTCAGGATGCCCCGAGTGCGTTCCCTGGGGTGGTGGCGTCCACACCTTCTTTGGACCAGTTATCAATTCTGAGGAGGAATGTTAGGGTGCTTAAACACATTCCGAAGGGTGCTAGGTGCATCGCTGCGTCTAAATTGTCACAGGTTATTGAACGCTGCATACAGTCTAATGACCTTTTGGATTGGTATAGTTTGTTGACCTTTTCTTACACTGCGCTCAGGGTTCCCTCATCGGAGGACCGTAGCCGTTCACTCACCGCGAAAGTGAAGGAAAATGTTGCAAACGAAGCTCCGAGTGACTCACTTGCATCAGTTTGCGCCACGATGGGGGTTCCCTTGGGTCAGAGGTCGTTTTATAGATTAGTAGAATCGAAGGTGCACGATGGTGATCTGAGTGGAGCGGTACGGGTGTTATTGTCGGACTGTTCCATCGCACCTGATAATGACGAGACCCTGAAATCCTTAAGAGAAAAGCATCCTTGTCCTCACCGACCTTTGGACTTTCCTCCTGAACCTGATCTTTCTTCGGTGTGTCTATCTGTGGAGGTGGGTGACGTTGCGCAGACAATTGCCTCTTTTAAGAACGGCTCGTCTGGTGGGTTGGATGGTTTGCGCCCTGAGCACCTTAAGGAATTAACGTCTGTAGGGGCTGGTGATGGTGGGGTTTCACTGTTGAGTTCTCTATGTAACTTGACAAACTACATGTTGAAGGGCGTGATTAATAGGGAGGTGTGCCCTTATATCTATGGAGCCTCTCTTTGTGCTTTGGAGAAGAAGCATGGGGGCATTCGGCCAATTGCTGTGGGCAGCGTGATTCGGCGTTTGGTGTCAAAGATGTGCTGTCGTGCGGTGAGAGGTGATCAAGCATCGCAGTTGCAGCCTGAGCAGTTAGGAGTCGGAGTAGCTCTGGGGTGTGAGGCTGCCATTCATGCTACTCGTTCATATGTGATGAGCAGGGTTGCCTCACATGAAATCGTTGTTAAGGTGGACGTTAAGAACGCCTTTAATACTGTTGAGCGGGACGTCGTCTTAAGTAGGGTGAAGTCTTGTTGTCCAAATTTGTACCCATACCTGCACCAGTGTTACAGTGCCACTAGTAACTTGTTTTTCAGTGGGAGCCTGGTGCAGTCAAATGTAGGGGTTCAGCAGGGTGATCCCTTGGGTCCTTTTCTCTTCAGTATGGCAATCCAAGAAGTTGTGGCTTCTTTGCGTTCACCTTTAAACGTGTGGTATTTAGATGATGGCACAATCGGTGGCAGTCCAGAGGTGGTTCTGGAGGATCTTAGAAGACTGATACTGGGGTTCGGCAAATTAGGGCTTAAGTTGAATACCCAGAAGTGTGAAGTATTTTCTTGTTCAGGACAATTACCTCAAGAGGTGAGCGACGAAATCCAATCAGTCGTTCCCGGAATCATTCTTAGGAATAAGGTGGATTTCACACTTCTGGGTGCTCCTATTTTCCCGGAGGGCATTCCCGGAGTATTGCAATCAAAAATTGATATCCTTAAGGCGTCGAAACCACATTTAAAGCAGCTTTCCGCCCATGTTGCCTTGACGATTTTAAAAGGTTGTCTTTCTTCACCAAGGCTAACTTATTCCATACGGACTGCCCCGATTTGGTTGCACAGGGAGATAACTTCTAGATACGATGCAGTTTTGAAGGATTTGTTGGAGTGCATCATCAACGTAGAGATGTCCTCGTCTCAGTGGGTGCAAGCCACGCTGCCCATCAGGTACGGGGGTTTAGGTGTTCGACGCTTGCAGGACACCGAGCTCCCTGGCTTTGTGGCTTCTTCGCATGGTGTTGTGGACCTCGTTACTCACATCTTGGGTATACATGGTGACGGGTTCCGCATTCCTTTTGCGGGGGAGGCGGAGAGCTTATAGCGTGCCCGGTGTCCTAGAAGCGACCTGCCGGAAAGGCTATGTAGTCAGCGCTCCTGGGATGAGGTCCTGTGCGAAGTCATTCGTGATGATCTCCTCGCTCATAGTTCGGGGCCGGAATTGGCGCGCCTGCGTGTCAGTCCGACTCGGGGTTGTGGCTGCACGCAATGCCTTCTCCCCAGCTGGGAACTTTCCTGGACGGCGACACTTTGCGCGTGGCAGTCGCTTTGCGTTTGGGCTGCACTATCTGCCAGCCGCATCGATGCGTTTGTGGGGCGTGGGTCAATGAGTTGGGTCGCCATGGCCTACATTGTACCAGGAGCGCTGGCAGGTTTTCGCAGCACCACGCAATAAACGACATCGTTCGTAGGGCTTTGGTATCGGCCAACGTTCCTAGTGTGTTGGAGCCGCCAGGTTTGTGCCGGTCGGATGGGAAGCGTCCGGACGGCTTGACCCTGGTACCTTGGGAGAGAGGACGTTCCCTGCTATGGGATGCGACCTGCGTCTGCACCTTTGCAGCCTCCCATGTCGGGTCAACGGCGGCCCGCGCTGGTGCAGCCGCCGAGTCTGCCGCAAGACAGAAGTGCCTTAAGTATGCCGCACTCACGGGAAGCTACATCTTTGTGCCTCTTGCGCTCGAGACGACTGGGGTTTGGGGGACACAAGGGAAAATATTTATTAAGGATCTGGGGCGCCGTCTAAGGGATAGAGGATTTGACAACCGCTCTGGGGCATTTCTGATGCAAAGGATCTCCCTGGCGGTGCAGCGGGGAAATGCTGCAAGCGTCATGGGAACCTTAGCCTCGGCAATGTCCCGGGGTGGTTTATTCGCGTAGTTGTTTCTTTAAGTGTTTCTATTTTATTTTTAATTCATATATTTTGGTTACTTTCATTGTTAATAAAAAATAAAGTTGTTCCATTTATGAAATTAGTCACCGTTTTAATTGGTTTCAATATTTTAAATGTTGCTTGGTTGTACTGGGAAAAAGCGCTTCCTGGCACGAAAATTACATTAAATTATATCTAATCATATTGTAGTGAGATTTTAGGGCTCAGACGTCAATAGTAGGTACATTTAACCTTTTCGCTCATGTTGGAATAGTGGCACTTCTGATAAGTACCATAGACACAATAAAACGTAGCCTAATCGAGCGTTTTCGAAACCACGATTTCGCGCGCTCGCGGTCGGATAGGATATCTTTTTAGGGCTTACGCGAATAGGCGTAGATTTTGTCACTTTATTTTTCTATTCGGCCCAAATAAGATAAAGACACATTGCTAAAGGATAAATGAATAGAAGAAAACTATTATCACTCACCTTTTCGACAAATTAGCGACCAAACAAATTTTCCAAACTGCGAAACTGCGACTGAGTGTGACAATTATTTAATTTCATTAGTAGCGTATCATGATCAACACAATCAAAAACCTTCGACAGATCGCAAAATTTTCCAGATACAGGTCCTCCTTACTCGATCAAATGCTTTGGCTAGTATTTAATCGCATATCCAAAATACTGATTTCCACAGCAAAAAAGGATCAACAAAAACACTTTATGTTTTAAATATTTAATGTGTGCTTAAGTTTATGTTTTAAGTATTTTTTGTTCATCAACCAACGGTTTTTTTTCGTAAGTTGGTCAACTATCGACAGATAGTAAACTGTAGCGTACTGCGTACTATATGACGCGGTTGTTGATCAACTAACGGTTAAAACCGTTAAATAGTAAACTGGTTTAAAATTGAATTGCAAACGAAATACCAGGGCAAACATTGCGGTAGCGTAGGTGAAGACTAGAGGGGGCGAGCACAGCGAAGCCCCCGAATAGTCTTCGTGTTAGGTTGACATGTAAGAACAAAAGAAACGTAAATTCTAAACCCTGTCGGTCTGGTTTACTATCTGATGATAGTTGATCAACTACCGCGTTAGTTGATCAACTGACGGTTTTGACTATCTTCCGGTGACACATACAAACTAAGTACGGTACTCCATCTAACCGCTAAATCTTATCACCAATGGTGGTCAATTGGAACGGAACACTTCCCATTTCACCGCTAGTGGCAAATGAGAAGTGTTTCGTGCCAATTGACCACCAATCGCTAAATCGCACTGAATTTGCCACTAAGTAGGTAATGGAATACGAAATAGAGAATTTTATTCGATTGGCTCGTATTGTACAGTACCTACAGTTCATTGCCATGAGAATTCAAAAAACGAAAGTTATCAATCCGACACGTATATACTGTGCGTAATACTATTGGAACTTCAATGTATTCACATAACGATAATGTATTAGGGCTTTCAAACAAATTCAACCCGCGATAGATTCCTACGCTACGGTACAAATCATATGAAAAATAAAATAAAATAAGGAATTAATTCCTATTTCGGTTTATTTAATTTATATTTTTACTGTAATGCAGAAGAAACTGTGAGTTGAACGTACCTATTGCAGCACGCTTTTGAATATTGTAACTATATCGTGCGTATGTTCCTTGTCAAAATTGAATGAGTTTCAAAAGAAGATTATACAATCTGTATTCGAAAGCAGTTTAGAAAACAGAATTATTTTTACTTTATTTGAAACCAGGTTTCCTAAAAAGAAAACTAATTCTGTTTTCTAAACCGGTTTCCGACCTTTGGTTTAGAAAGTGGCCGAAGGAAATTTGAGTGATGATCGTTTACCACACGCTTTTAAAAATATCTCAGGTCGATGTTTGTTAGCCAAGCCAGTAGTTAGCTGGCTGGAGGCCTACCTGAGCTAGGGTGCCCCGCCTATCCCTAAGGTACCTACGCTCCTGAGTACAAATTAAACCTTCAGCAGGTAATTTAAGGGCATTGGAAGTATTGAAACGTGACCGTTCCGCTCCCAGCGAATCAGGGGCTCATTGTAACCTCAGTGTAACTACTTACCACACACAGAACTCTGGCCGACACTACACGAACTCGCGAACCTCATTCATCATATCAGGGTTGATTGATTGCAACTGTCAAAACCGTAATGGTGGCGAGAGCCTCGCTCGCTCCAACCAAAACGATGAATGTATCTAACCTAAGCCAATATTAATGCTGATTATTGATGAGCCCAACCAAGTTCACGGTTACATTAGACGTATAATTTATTTTATAACACTCGCCTTTAGAGGTAAATAAACGATTACGCCTCGTTAGCGTATGGAGCTACGGCTCGCGGTGGCGATAAATCTTTAATTGAAATCGTGCCGGGCAATCAATCTCCTTCACGGATAAAAAGATGAAAATGCATCTCGGATGATCAATTCATCTTCATTTTTTAGCAGTCCACATTCGTCATTCACGGACCACCATAAAACAACCGCACGAGAGATGCAAATTCAAACAAATATGTACGTGTTTCATTACCGCATAAAGATGCGAATCGTTAAATCTAAGCTTTCATTACGGACTGGGATTTGTAATGGACCTTAAAATTGTTATAAAGTATCAAATTACGGCTCCATAGTATTACGAAGTGTTTTTATGAGGCTGTTCGCATTGATACAGCGCCATAGAGCGTGAAGATGAGAAGGCGGATGATAAGATCTGAGCGGAGTTGATCGGACGCATCGCGTAAGCGCTCGACTTGTGTGATAGGTGTAGTTACCATCTTGTGTGTTATGATGATAATTATAAGTGTATGCTAATAAGTAAATAAATATGTATAAATGTATCTGTTATATATTAAGTTCTACTTGACATCGTCTTCTGCAATAAGGCAGTATTTTCCATTGGTAGGTTTATTTCAAACTACATTAATTTGTTCGACATGTTTATTTATAATAAAATATGTATAAGTAGTGTTGTTATCTGTGGTGTTGTATACGTAAACAAGAAACACTAAATTTGACCCCAAGTTTTCAGGTAGACATAGTACATAGGTTCTCGTACAATACATGAGAAATAAAACGTATACACTTAACTTTTTTATATTTACATTAAACATTTATTTTATACCAGCACATATGTTCTCATGTATTAATATTAACATCATGAACGAGCAGTATATTACCGATGTGATTGATTTGTATTGCACAACACATAATTATAAATATTATATTGTTTATGTACAATGCAATACATACACACTTTGCATAAACTCATTGCATTATATCGGGATGCCATTCTAATAGTTGTTATTTTAAAAACCATACATAGGAGCATGTAAGTAAGTAAGCATGAAGTATTTTGTAGTCATGCGCCCTCACAAAAAACTTAGATTTAAACTCATTCAAAATGACAACAATTACAACAACATCCTATGTTACAATAGGAGTACTATATACATTATTTATTTATAAATGGAACTCATATTTATATTTATACAAAAACAAAATACCACACCATTAAACACCATATCGCGATACATAATAGCGATTTATAGCAACTCGCACAGACGCATTTATACTAAAGTGACCATTTTGGAGATCGATCAACAAGTAGGTCTACATTGTTTCGGTATACACGTCAAGGGATTTTATCATATGTTCATAGGATATTACATATTTACAACAAAATGTAAGAGATTTTCCGAAAGCAAGTCCATATGTAATCTCATCACCTTGATAACTCTCTAACTTAGATACTTTAGCAACAGTTGTATCGACACAAAATGTGATATCACAAACTCACAATATACTCCGAACTTTATCACATGGAGAGTAATAAATTATTACAATGAAGAATCACTAACATTTGTAACTAAGTAGTTCATAAATTGCTTCAGGAATATCAGACGTCTTCGTGTACCTGGAAGGGAGAAAGTGGATGAATAATAAACCCTAAATCTCAGACACTAATGTAATATGGCGCTGTTACATCCAGCCCAGCCCCAGATACTTAAATCAATACTATAACAGGTAGGTATTATAACAACATAAGAAACATTATTACACAATTAGCACTCCTACTGCAAATTGTGGTGGATGAAAACAAATGTCGCTGCAATAAGAAGTAGCAAACGCTTTGCATTTCGCTTGTCTTCATAGATCAGCCCCCGTAGCCAAGTTACATTCGCTAAATTATCACTCCCAACGACGACAAGAAAATGTGTAAGATTTGACCTTTGCCGTTCAAATGTGGCATACGAGTTAGCGAATGCAACTTGGCTGGAGGGGAAGGCCAGCTTAAGAACAAATACTTTCACTGTATACGCAGCTGCAGGGTGCTATAATATAAATTCTAGCAGACATTTGGCTTAGTAAATGATTGCTCACAAGGGGGGTGTAGATGGAAAAGTCGAAAGCAGAATGTTGGACTTCGGAACTTTGTTTGGACTAGTTAGGAGACAAACATAGGAATAAGTAGAGAAATAAAGGTAGTTCCTAAAGTTTTTGAAACAAAGACGAAAAGTGGAGACTGATAATAATTGAGAAACTTACTTACTCTAAGAACATCGGTATCGTCAACTGGGAACAATATATGTATGTAGGTTTCTTGCTGAAGGAATAATGAATGATATCTTTAAAAATAGTTTTTCTCAACCGATAAAGCCAAAAAAATCCTTTCTACTAATATTTATCATTATTGAAAGAAAAAAATAATTTATTAATAAAAACCAATCCTAGCACCATTACGGCATGTATTCAAATTTTAAACCGATGTCAGAAAACCGTCACAAAGTCCCCAATAACAAAAAATGTTCTAAGGAAGTCTCCACTTTTCGTCTCTGTTCCACGAACTTTAGGGACATTAGACCCTACCTATTCCTATCGCTGAATATACAGGTGAACTTTTACCAAATTTGGGGGCATGAAAGTTATTACAAACAACTTTCCTCTAAAAACCTATGGTCGCGAAAAAATTTAAATTTAGGTCTTCCATAGTAACTTGTATCAAGCTGATCGGGTCAATGTACCGATGATCATTGAATAAAACTAATTTGTGACCATATGTTTCTTTGAGAAAGTTGTTCATAATGACGGTTACTATCATTCCCCAACATATGGTCAGCTATTTAAAAGTCACCTGTATACATCCATGGTCTGAAAGCAACTTAAATCTGAGATTAACCCAACCCTGTTTTGAGGCATCGAGATTTGAAACCTCATCCCATGGTAATAAAATTCAAAACCTAAACGGGAAAATAACTGTTATTGCAGTCATGGATCGTTGGGGGGTAAGCATATTTGTAAATATCTAAAGTAATGAAGAACTTTCGACTTTGAGCGGTTTTGCATCTAAACCTATGAACCAGTGTATGTACCAGATGCCTCTATCCAACTCACTAAACGTTGCAACAAAACGCCGCCACTTGTGGCGACCACTGAACACATGTGCCCGGTGGTCGCTACTTTTTTATCCCGTTGCCTGCAGTGTCATGTCTTCGCCCGGGTCGACTGAAGCGAAGAGAGGGAGGGATGGGATAATAGTACGAATGACGTGTGTCAGCGTTTTGTGGCGCCACGAGAAGCGAGCAGCCGAGATTTTTAGCATGTGGCAGCCACCGGCGTTTACCGTGTGCGACGAGTCCATATAAAATGTATGCAGATTACAGGATATAGGGGAGGGGTGGGGGCGTTGTGTAACCTATTTACACGTTTACTAGGCACCTCGCCCTGATGACGTCATAGCGTCCGGTCACTGTCCTGCGGTCGCGTCGAGGGCGAGCCAGCGAGAAAGGAAGGCGAAATAGCATTGTTATCCAACGAACCTTAACTGAGCTCGAACCCCGCGCCCGACTGTATGGCGTACAGCAGCTTCTCCGCCAGCACCGCCTCCGAGGGGAAGTCGGGCAGCTTCAGCAGGTTCATGCAGGTGGACGAGGACGGCAGCCGGTCGGAGGGGCCCGCGTTCTGTATGCAGAACGGCGGCTGAAGGTCCTGGGGATGGGATACGATACTAGTCTAGAGGCACGAATAGGAAACAAAACTCTCAAATTAGTTCCACGCAGAGGGCGGTAAGTGTCTGAGACCAATACAGAGTATGTGAGCAAAGAGTTTCGTTCATCTAAGGTTTGCTGGCTATTGAATCACAGAGAGGCATTGTCAATATCCAGATATCCATAGAACCTCAGCTCAGATGTAAGTATAGTAGAAGTATACAGGTCTGGCAAAAAAGTGCTGGGCCAATCAACGATATGTCGTCACCCCTGTGTTATCAGTAGGAGGTGTGATAAACAGGTACGTGATCACAGGCGTGATGCCGTATCCTGTACATGATCATAGGCGTGATGACGTATCCTGTATTTGACCTTGAGCTTCTTTACTATACCTGTATTTAACAAAGTTTGACAAGTCTCAGACAGACAGTGCCTTCTACCAAAAAGTTTTGCTTACTGTTCCCCATTATGTTGTTAGGTTGAGTTAGGTTAGGTCAGTTAATTTAGGCTAAGTATTAGCATGTTATCGTCGTCATCATCAAAGTCAGTCCACATTGACCTACTGCTGGGCACTCTCTGTAGTGTAGACAGCCATTCCTCACGATACTCCGACTACCGCATCCAGCGAGATCCCTTCGACTTGATATCACAAGTAGACCCATTCGAATTAGATCTTGAAAGATCTAGAGCTATGCATTATTATCTAAATAGTCTAGCACTAGTTGACCCGCCAGACGTCGTTCTGTCAAGTTATTGGACTGCGGCAGTCTGCTACCAACGCCATCTGTTAACAGAATGATGTACTGGGCAAAATGTGTTTTCATTTATCAGCTTTCTATTTGCGTTTTTTTTAAGAAACTCGTAGGAGACTTCAAGGAATATAAAAAAAACTACATCCAAATCGGTCGAGCCGTTTGCAAGATTCGCAAGATGCACTTAGCGATTCTTTTTATATATAAATGAGATAGATACCAGCTAAACCAATTTCGGGCATGTCTCTAAGCTGTCACATGCAAAGGGTAGTAGAGGTACGGTACCGTTTTGATTGCAGCCTATAGCCTGAGACCTGTTGATAGGCAGACCAATATGAATAACCCCTCGGTTGCATACCTTGAAGCCGAGCAGCGGGGGTCGCGAGCAGCTGGTCACGAACTTGAGCAGTTGCCGCCGCTGTGCGTCCGTGAAGCCCTCCACCACCTTCCAGAACGTCTTCACTGTGTGGTGCGTGTCGGAGAAGCCGCCTGCCGACACATGAAACGGTTCAGTAGCTGTTGGTAATGAAAGCACATCGGACTCGTTATGAATAATCGGCTGGTTTCGGCTTTCTGGAGCGTCCTCTCTGTACTGCGTATGACGCCGCAGGTCGGTCTGGGGAACCAACCACAGACTTTAAAGCGATTGAGTTTAGGATTCTAAACTGATCCGTAAAATTATCATCAAGACTTGGTATTAGCATAGACTAATAATACAAGAAGACTAGCCATCCCGAACAAAAAATCGTACTCCGGAAGAAAGATAAAATTTCCGCCCAGGCACAGATGGCGTTGGCCCTGTTTGCTGCCTGCGTAGACAGAGACGGCTGCCTATTTGTTGCATGTATGCCTCCTCTATTTAGACCATATATTTCTCTATAGTTTACCTGTAATATTTAAGTAATGACAAGGACAAGTAAATTGAGAATCGTCGTTTGAGGGACATAGGTTTTGACAACCGCTCTAATTATGATTAAACTACGGCTCTGGGGCTTTCCTGGTCCAGAAGCTTTCGCTCGCTGTGCAGCACGGTAACACTGCCAGTGTAACGGGATTGTTAGCGTTATGTGTTTGTATAATTGTTCCTTTTTAAGGCAACCCTAAAAATACGCGTGAAGCACCGTACACCGTGTTAGAAAGCTAATTACAAAAGTTGATCGCAATACTATTTGTAGTACCTAGATAAAATAAATAAAAAACTTTTGCTCAATAAATAAAACATTATAAAAAACATAAACCAAAGGTCCTTTAATTTTCCTGAGCTTAAATCATCCCCGCTGAACACCAGATGTTCAGCGGGGATGATTTAACCTAGATGACGGTACACTTGGGGGTACCCCGGAGGAAGTGAAGCTGGAGGAAGTGCTCACGCTCCTTCCACGCTTAGAGATCAACACTAGACAATGCGAGCTATCCCCCTACGGCGCTGATTCCGTTTCTTCCTTTGCTTTGTTCAGTGCCGTGCTTCCCGGGCTCAAAGAGTTAACAACCAGCACCTTCAACCTCTTGGGTTCTCCTATTTTCCCTGAAGCTATCCCTTGAAGCCTTCGAGGAGAGAAGGCAACATGTCTAGTCTGCTAGGGAGAGGTTGAAGCTGCTGTCAGCGCACATTGCTGTTATTTTACAACGTGTCTGTTTGGCTGTTTCTCCACTCACATATTTTTACGCACGTTGCCGACTTCGGTGCCGGTTGGCTGCACCCGGTGCACACCGATTCTTGTGATTGTGTGTTGAAGGAAGTGGAGTGCCTGTTGAATGTCTCCCTCAAGTCGGACCAATGGGACCAAGCTTCCTTACCCATTCGGAACGGTGGATTGGGATTAAGGCGCGCACGTGATGTGAGTCTTCCAGCTACCCTGGCATCGGCGGAGGGGGTCTTGGACCTTGTCACTCAGTTTTTTTCTTATATGGTGAGAATGCAACCATACCTTATGCGGTCGATGCTTCGGCGGCCTGGAAGACTCGGGTGCGCCTGTGCCTGAAAAATTGGACCGCCAACGGTTGTGGGATGATTTAGGGACGAAGCGGACTTTGGACGACCTGATGGAGAGCGCGGTGGGTGTAGACAGGGCAAGACTCATGGCGGTATCAAGGCCAGAGTCTCGGGCGTGGCTACACGCTCTCCCTTCCCCGCATTTGTGTACTCTCCAGGACAATGACTCTCTACGCGTGGCCGTGGCTCTTCGCCTGAGCTGTAACGTATGTGAACCTCACTTATGCGTCTGCGGCGCTACGGTGGAGAGTAGCGGTCATCACGCATTGAGTTGTTGTCGTTGCGCGGGAAGGTTTCCACATCACCATGACATTAACTATATTGTTCGGAGGGCGCTGTGTCAGCGAATGTGTCATGTATGTTAGAGCCCCCAGGGCTTTGCCGGTCTGACGGTAAAGGACCCGACGGCTTGACCTTGGTGCCCTCGCAAAAAGACAAATATCTCCTCTGGGACGCTACATGTGTCAGCAGTTTTGCTGCTTCGCCCATTAGTCGCACGGTGCGGGCGCCTGGAGCTGCGGCTGAGCTGGCGGCAGTGCGGAATAGGGACAAGTACTCGGGCCTCTCAAATTATTTATTAGTTCCTCTTGCGGTGGAGGTTACTAGGTGTTGGTGCTCGGAGGCCAAAACATTTTTCAGGGAAGTGGGGCGCCGCTTACAAGAGCGAGGTGTCGATCCTGGCTCTGGGTCGTTTCTGGTGCAAAGGTTAGCCTTAGCTATTCAGCGCGGCAATGGGGCTAGTGTTATGGGCACATTTGCACCTGGAGTGGCGCGGGGCGGGTTATTCGATACTTAGTTTTTAATTTGACTTAGGTGGTATTTAATTTTAGTTTAAGGTATTGCATGAATTATAAATTTAACAGATTGTTGTATTAAATTTAAACATTAATATTTAAATTCGGAAAAAAAAAACCAAAAGATTATATGTCCATTGTCGACTGAGGATCGAACCACGATCAACCACTTGAAAGTCTGACGATGAACCGCTCGAACATCCACATTGCTGATAAAAACTTTCTTTCGTTCAGCAATTGAGATTGTGGTGAAGACTAAAATTAAAATTTAGTGACGAAAAAATACTATGAGCGTCATCTATGTTGTTACCAATTAACTATTTTTCTATGTACGATGCTTTGTATGGCGATGAACACTCTTCTATATATTATTACTCTATGGTATTAGATAAAATAAAGCCCATTATGGAATATTGGAAATGGGTTGCTAAGAAGATTTTGTTTTAGGATTCCGCTGTATTATGTGTACCGGGGTACTGCGTGTGCCGCCGCAGGTCATTCCCTACGCGAGCAGTAAGTTCTGGTAACTAGTGCTAAATGGCGCTAGTAGTTTATGAGTCTTGACTACTTCTTACTAACCGGCGTTCAGTGTGTCACCGCAGGTCGGTCAGCTCGACGGGCACCTTGGCATCAGCTGAGCTGTGAGTTCAGATTACTACCACTAGATGGCGCTAGAAGTTTATGAGATTGACTACTGTTTACCACCCTGGCGTACTGCGTGTGCCGCCGCTGGTTGGTCAGGTCGACAGGCACCTCGGCGCCGGTAGAGCAGTGATTTCAGGCTACTACCACTAGATGGCGCTAGAAGTTTATAAAATTGACTACTGCTTACTAACCGGCGTACTGCGTGTGCCGCCGCAGGTCGGTCAGGTCGACGGGCACCTCGGCGCCGGAGATCAGAAGCTGCAGCTCGCGGCACGAGAACATGCGCAGCCACTCCGCACTCACTACCGAGGTTAGGCCGCGCTTGAATGCGCTGCATTGGGCACGGATTTGTCTACAGAGAAAGGGCGATATGGTATCTATAATTATTGTTTATGGATAGTTATGATTGAAAAGGCACATAAAGTAATAGAAATTATGTATGCACAGAGCACAGAGCCGCTACTAACAAACTCACCTATTTAATTTATAATCAGCGACTAGATGGATGTATTCTATCCTATTTTCAGCGGTAACTGGAATGTTCTCACCACCCGGCTTCAATTCCTCTATCTGAAACACAAACACCAAAATAATATGGATCTATAATAATAATAATAATAATATAATAATACCTTGGACACTATTTACACACATTGATCTAGCCCCAAACTAGGATTCCCTGTATCTTGGGTACTAGACAACGATACACATACTTATATAGATAAATATTATACTTAGTTAGATAAACAACCATGACTAGGGTACAAACATCCGTTCTCATCAAAGGAATATTTTCCCCCACCGGGACTCGAACCCGGGACCCTTGGATTCGTAGACAGGGTCACTGCCGACTCGGCCATTCGGGTCGTTCAATATATATACCGTGATGAAGCAATGTACTGATTCCAAAATCTCGACTCCAGCGCAATCTAGCAGCTCTGCAAATATTGCCGGCAGCTGTCGCTAGATGGCGGTAGTAGTATGTTAATAACTAGCTATTAGCTACTTACCCTCTGCTCCCCCAGCTCATCGCTGACGATAGTAAAGTCTAACCCCAGGTCTGGGACGTCTTCTTTCCTATGAGACTTGAGCATTAGCAGACCGCGGTACAGGCCCGGGTCGAGCGAGGCTAGCGCGTGAACGTCGGGCTCCCGAGATGAGCACAGCATGCCGAGGAAGAATTCCGCTAGCGGGAGCTCTACTAGCAGATTCTCGTAAAGCGCCTGGAACGCACAAAGTGTGTTAGAATATTTTATGGGTAATATAGTCAAAGTTAGATATTTAGAAATATGCATTATACACCTATATATTTACTTCTTCCACGTTGTGCTTGATTAAATGGTACAAAACTGACATATTAACTATTGTCAACAATATAAGGCTGGGGCAAATGGAACGTGATTTAGCACTAAACTCCAGTCTATGTATACTTTGACATTTCATAGCACATAACATAATATTTACATAGAGAACCAGAAACAGCGACGTACGTCAAACATGTAAACATCCAAGACCTGGGGGTTTGTTTTTTCCTCCCCAACTGGAATTCGAATCCGGGACGCGCGTGGTAAAATTACTATCCGAAATCAGCGCTAACACGTGTTCCATTTGTCGGGGTTTAGGATCATGAGCTCTATTTTTGAATCACTCGCGTGGCTTAATATATCGCATAAGACATATGTCACGTTCGACTTACAAGTCGCATGACGTTGATTTTCTGCATTTTTGAATAGTTCGTCATCGGTGTTGCCAATAAATTTGGAAATGTTGATTTTTATCCGTTGCACGCAGGACAAGTAAAAACCGGTAAAGATCGCATAGGAAACGGAACGTTAAATGCACTCATATTATAAGTATGTATGAACAGTGTCTGTTCAATTAAGCTGCCAACTAAATCCTAGCAATAAAATGGAACAAATCGGGCTGTTCAATCTGTCGCAAATGTCACATATTTGACGTTTTGGATTCCAAATAAAAAAAAACGCGCGAAAACAGCAAACTCTGACACATCAAATTGTGTTGACATTAGCTTTGACGTATTTGACGTTTATTCTACTATTCGACTTGCGCAACGAGTGGTGATGACCACTCGTTGCAGGCGAATGACTGAAAAATACGAAATTTCGGATATCGAAGGAAAATCAGTAGAAAAGAGCGATCGCGTGACATAAAAGTCATACGAGCGATTCAAAAATAGAGCTCCGAATCTCAGGTATCATAAACACGGTCCCATAATCAAGTTTCAAAGTCAACAATATAAAAAAACCGGTCAAGTGCGAGTCTAAATCGCGCACGAAGGGTTCCGTACCACCGTTCAATGGAAGCGATGGTGTGGAGTGAATGGTTTGGATTTTACACAGCAAAATATTGTTTACAAAGTTATTGGTGCGGTTACTTTCACACTCCATGTACGTAACCAGGTGCATCCATAAGTTTGTATGTTGTATTGAAAGAATTGTTGTATGGGAGCCCCCTTAAATATTTCTTTTATCCTGTTTTTTAGTATTTGTTGTTATAGCGGCAACATAAATACATAATCTGTGAAAATTACAACTCTCTAGCTAGCTAGGTTCTTGAGATACAGCCTGGTGACAGACGGACGGACGGACGGACGGACGGACAGCGAAGTCTTAGTAATAGGGTCCCGTTTGGAACCCTTCGGGTACGGAACCCTAAAAAACGCCATAAATTTGACAGACCATTCATGTTTTTTCGACACTTTTGGGTCCGAAATAACGTGTCTTCTTGACATGAGTTGTAGTGTAGGAGTGTGAGTTATCGTGTCGTCCGTAACTGACCTTCCCCACCATTCTGCCCACGAAGTAGTAGTGCATCGGGAAGTCATTGTACAGCAGATGCACGCCCGGGTTCGGATACAGCATGTTGTCGCGCGTCAGACGGAACAGACCCCGGTTCGGGTCGAATGCTGACCTGCAAATTATAGACTTTTATTTTTTTTGTGGATTTTTGGCCGGATGGACAAGCTATTTATGAAGTTGTGTAGTTGTAATGTAATTTTAGTATAGTAGTCGGTGGTATTTCGAAGATGCCAAACGGACTAACTAAGGGCGTATACAGAAAAAAAGCAACCCAGCGCCGATCTAATAACGCTTATCGGCGCTGGTCAGCGCGAGTAATCGGCGCACGTAGCCGGCGTCTAGTTTCTATACAATGTGCGAAACCAGTACCGATAGGCACCGAATAGTACCGACAATTTCAGTCACCGACAAGTATCAGTTAATTAAACAAACAAACCGCCCCGGGAGTGGTCCCAAGTGCCCATCACACTGGTTGGGTCACCGCACTGCACAGCGAGCGAGATCTTTGGACCAGGAAAGCCCCAAAGCGATAGCAACAGACCAATACTCAGTCGCTCTTTTGATGACTCATAGTTAATAGTGTTTTTGCTATGACTGTTCTAACAGACCGACTTTTTTGATATAAAAAAAATTGCGACGACGTTCGCATACATATTCGGGTGCTTACGGCGTCTACTTCTAAGTATGGTCTGTGGCGATAGCGAAATCCTCGGTCGCTCAAGCGACGCGCAATGTCCTCGTTACTTGATTAGTCTTACTTGAGCAGTTCAGAGAGGAACTCCCGGAAGAGGCCGCCGCCGTCGACGCCCGCCTCGTCGGCGCCCGCCTGGTTGATCAGCTGCACTCGCAACTTCAACTTCATGTTGGGCTCTGAAATGCAACGATACAACATCAACATCAACAATAATCCTGGGTCTTGGATGTTTATGACGCCGCTGCTTCTGGTTATCACGGCACAGGATATACTAAAATCCGTTTCTTCATAAAATATATAATTTAACTCAGTAGTATAACGCGTTAGTTGATCAATCAACGCATTGTTTAGTGGATTATTCGATATTGCCGCTAAGGTAGAAGAGAGGGTCTTAAATTTTCTATGATATCAGTGATGATTTCTATGGAAGCGTCTGTGGCCTAGCGGTATTCGCGCATCGGAAACGATCGTGCAGGCAGCAACATCTGGTCGAGACGGGTACTGGATGGATGTCAGTTTCTATGTGGTATTTGTTTCAGGCGCTTCCGTGGTTCGGATGATACGTTAAGCTGTACCCGGCTACTATCGCTACTCGGTGGTAGCAGTCGTGACGCTGAGTGAGAGGCCCTTCTCTCCATCAGCCGTCACTGGTGGTGACGTGGCGTGGTGAAGCATGGCTCAATCTTACTCGTAGCCTTGAAAGAAAGCTCGTGTCCCTCGGTGAGGACATTAATGGGGTGCATTTATTTTCTTTATTAAATTAAAAAATATTAAAAAATCTAAAGTGGGTAAATTGGGGTAAACCAGTAAATAATTGTTTTCTTACCATTATCAGGGCTGAGTTTGTCGAAGGCGTCTTCATACAGATGCGTTCGTCGCACGCTGATATTGATCATAGGGCCTTCGTTGAAATTCGCCATCTCGTACCAAGAGTCGTGTTTTTCTCTATAAATACCAGATCATTAATATATCTTTACTTGAAGAAATAGTCAGAGAACTATTAAAAAATATTGTTTATTTTAGAATTTTTTTTAAGAAGTTTTTGATTTATAATTTTAGCATACCTCATCAAAAGCCCTTGGAAGATAAGAACTCGTGTTGAGAATGGCACGACAAAGGGTATTTCCCGCAATATTGTGACCGTCCTGAGCTCCCTTATCGTTAAGGGCGGGCCCTCCTCTGAAACCAAACCATCCACAATAAATATTAATAAAAATCAAGCCTATTAATCTCATATACCATAGGGGTCTCACTATAGTATAGCTTGTCCAAACTATAATGACGCGCCCCACTACCGCATTACGCACACAAGCAAATCGCGGAAGTAGTAGTGGGCGCGTCATTACAGTTTGGACAAGGTCTTTTTTCTACAGATGTAGATGTAGTGTTTTTCGTTCAAGCGGACCAATGCGTTTGTGTGAGTGGCAGCTGTCAGCGATACGTGTCATACAAACGCATTGATCCGCCATCTTGAATACCACCGGCGTTAGCTGACGCCACTTTTCCGTTACAGGTTTTACATTTTATTACCATGGCATAAGGTTCAAACTCGCAACCCATCCCAACCGCCCTCGGTTGTTGAGAGGTTAAACTAAAAGCACGATACTCTGCTTGTTTAATATTTATGCTTCGGAACGCACCGGTTTTTTCGTTGCGCGGATCGACCGCGAGTGATCGGGACATCACTAGCCGTCACTTGTATAGAAACGAGATGACGAGTTAGAGGTTATCTTTTTGCACATGGAAAAAGGTCGGCGTCAGGCATTCGGGCCTTGGCTGTATGTTAATTATAATAAGCACGGAACAATCGTCGGGAAATAAGTAGATTTCACGTCATCGGAGTGAGTGCTTCGTGTTGTGAAGGTTGAAGTGATTCGGGGATCAATTCGTCGCGTCCGGACAGCGACCCTTTGTGTCCGCAAGCATCACGACGGCGACAGCATCGGGCTGCGACGAGAGTAAGATTCGACTCCCCCCCCCCCTGGTGTTCCTCATCCCGTATTCCTGCCTCGAATTGAGCTTTCGAATTCCGGTCCACGGCGTCAAGGTCAGTACTGCTTTGTGACATTCCACTGAAAAACAACCCTACCAAGATTCCACGCCCTGTCGGTTAAGGCGTGGCATTTATCGCTGCTAATACTACAGTCATTTGGTAGATTTGTCTGGAAAGTCATCCGGGAGTTGTGAAAACTGGGGGGTTACCACAATCTTTTTCCGATTCAAATTAGGTTCAAATCAAGTACATCACCATGGCAACCATTTCCATTCCAATTCGCCATAATGGGCTTTATTTACCTAATACCAAGACTTGTTTTAAGACGGTCACGATAATTTTGCGGATCAAATTAGGTTCCTAATCTGAATCGGCTAAGACTTTGTGGTAACCCCCCTGGTGATTATTTAGATTTTGTATTCGAGGTGGCAAAGTACTAAGTCAGAAAGAGCACATCAAAATCTATAAAATCACCAAATTTCAAAACTCCCGCGATTTTTTCCAGGTCGTCTTAACCTTTCAACACCTGGACCTGGACCTGGTCATGAGGCATCGCGATTTCGAACCTCATGCCATGGTAATAAAATTCAAAACCTATAACGTAAGGTTAACGTATACAGGTGACATTTAATTAGCCGGCCATATTTTGGGGAATGATAGTACCCATCGATGTGAACAAATTTCCCCAGGAAACATATGGTCGCAAATGAAATGAAAAAACAATCGTTTCTCAGTACATTGACCCGATCAGCTGATTACAAGTTACTATGGGAGACCAAACATTTTTTTCATTTGCGACCACGTTTCGTGGGGAAAATTATTCATATTGATGGGTACTATCATTCCCCAAAATATGTCAGCTAATTAAATGCTAACCTGTATATACGTTTCCAGGTTCCGATTGGTAAAATAGGTCGCACCAAATGACTGGGTCATTAGCTAAACCATATCATGGATAGGAGAGTTTTTTTCTACAGAATCTCTGTAAACCCATCAGCAGACGATGCTTTTTGAAAATGGTTGGTAACTGGGAACCAAGGAAACTAGTCACTACACACTGTTTTTCAGTAGCTGCACGTGCAGAGAGCGCCCAAGGTTCAACAAATTACGGTTTAGAGTATTTTATATAACAAATCTCTTCTCAGTTAAGTTGGTAGCAATGAAACTAGTGTTGCTCGTTTTGTGAAAATGTATTACACAAATGAGATGCGGAAATATCATAACTAACTCATACTATAAATGTTCATATGGGTTGCCGATTTTTCAGGTATCATTTATATTTAATTAATGAAATCCTTATCGTGACGACGTGTCTGTCTACAAACTTACAAACGTTTTTTTTAAAGCGAGGAATCGTAATGTGAATCGTGGTTGCCAGATGCAACCGTATATTGCAATTGTTCATTTTTTGATGACTGTGGACAGTTATCTACTACAGCTAACTTAACAGCGAATGGACAAGTTATCTGAAACAGGACTTCAGCGAGTCGCCACCACGCCATCTAGCGCCTCACCTCTGTGGAGCAGCGGTCGTGGCTGCGCCTATCATGCGAGAGGTCCAGGGGGGCCAGAAGTAATGTGCGTGGCTGCAAGTAAATAATATGTTGTTGTTGCCATGTCACCTTGCACGAAGGCGTGCAGCTCCGGCCCCCTCGCCTCGGCGCGGCTCGGGTCACGCGGACGCCGCAGCTGGCGCGGGTTGGGACGCACACGCGTGCCTGCCACCAGCACCACCGCGGCAGCACCGGCCGGCACGGCACCCTCCACAGTCCACGCGGAGCCGCGCCCACAGAACTGCAGCCGCGAGTCGCGCGCGTGCAGCGCTCGCAGCAGGTGCGTGCACACCTGCAGGCAGAGAGGCGACAACGTCGGTCAAGCGCGGTTCACTACCAAGATAACAAGACAACAATTATACAAGACAACATAAGGACTAAAAAATAAAGTTTGTGTCCGTACTAGGCTACGAACCTAATACTACTCCTACCCTACAGATAGCGGATCCGACGACAAAACAATTGCACCAGCAACGACGATGACGGGAGCGGCGAATTTGTGTGATATTTGAATCATGGTTATTGGTAATTCGCAGGGGCAGGAATATTAAAAATACGTCTCTTGTATGAGAACCCTCTTTATTCACAAAATGTCATGTAATTCATTATTTGTTGCTGTAGCAGCAACTGAAATGCACATTCTAGGAAAATTTAATCTCTTTACCTATTAAGGTTTGTGAGATACAGCCAGCTGGCAAACGAACGGACACACGGACAACGGAAGCTTGGTATAAAAATTAAAATTACGTATTCCAAGTCGATAATAAAGACATTGGATTTCTTCAATATAGGAATACTGAAAATCTAGTACTGAATAACGAAAATGTTGTCCAGTATTGACCGCTTCAAAAAGGTAGAAGGTTCGGTAAGAATATGTTCGATCGAACTTATTTACGTGATGCAGAAATATACTCAACAAAAAAGTCTCAACCAGCGCCATCTAGCGGGTACATTAAACATGTGGTGGTAAATTGGCGTTCTTTCGGTTTAACTAACGACGCGCACGAAAGGGCAGGCGAGCTCCACAAAACCTCCCCGCTGCGAATCTCACCTAGAGCATTATATCGCCATGCACTATCGTTCTCAACTAGCGCCATCTGGCGGCGAGTACTCGTACCTTGAACAGATGGTGGTAAGTAGGCGTGCGTTCTGCGGTGGGCGGTGTAGGCTCATTAGCGGCGCGAGCAGCAGGGTATGCGAGTTCCACCAGGCCGAGGCATACCTGCCGGAGTGTTCGACAGAGGGCGCCCAGTTCGGAAAACTCGAACGCGTGCTGGCGGCCGCCCGCGCATGTTGTTGATGTGGTTGACGCTGCGGGGAAAAGGCCAAGTTGAGGTCAATGAGATGTTACTTTGCCTGGCTTGTTATATTCATAGTGCATACTGAGCAAGTAGGTACAGCTATATTAGCCTATGTTGTTGTGAATGGTTTCGCACAATGTACTGATTGCAAAAAAAGGTAATTTATGAACGAATATAGGAATTGCGCAAGATTTCAACAAAAAAATACTGACACATGAAACCAGTGTACCTATTTTTATAGTAAGTCGCCGTAAAACCCATACTAAAGTCGAATAAAAATTGCACAGAGTTTCGGGTAATACATGTTATACTACGTTTTGTTTGTTACATAGTCTAGGATCAATATTTCATGGTTTGGTAGACAGCTGAAAAAAATAGGCACCACTTTTAGCCATTGGTGATCGCCACTCACTCTCACTTCAAAAGTTTATCGACGTCGACGACGACGTCCATGTTTATTTTATGTTATTACTTATTCCAGTTTTTTTTTGATTTTGCTGTCGCTATAAAATAGAACATGGAAGTAAAAATTGAAATTCACATCAACCTAACAAACTACAGCTTTAGTAGTCGGTCTCAAAATAAGAATGGAACATGTTTTCACTGTAAAACTCAACTCCAAAACCATGGTTCTATATCAAATAAAACGGTTCCTAAAATCTAAACAGCTCCTTTGTGCGACACGAGAGTGACGCCACCATGCAGACGCGGCAATACTTACAGACTAGTGTCACCTTCTCATCCCCGTCCATGTAGACATCCGTACAGAACTCCGTATCGTGCAGCGTCCCGATCAGCAACGAGAAGAGTGCACAGAACACCGCCAGCGGCGCCAGCAGCCTGTGCACACCTAGCACCGAGTTGTCCGCGCCCGCGCCCATCCCTCGAGACAGGGCGGAGAGTAGGGGGGTCGCTGACCCTCCGAACGAAGACTCGTGGCTCATGTGACTGAGCCAGCGCCACAGACCGCGGAGGAAGACCGGCTTGAAAGCGAGCGTGTAAAGGAGCCTGGAAAGATACAATTGTAGAGGTAGCCTAGGTACTTCCAGTAGCCACATCTCCGTATTTTTAAATAACCTCCTTAAATTAACATTTGCCGTCTAAGATCGAGTAGTCAGGATACTGCCTCTCCACGCTAGAAGTACTGGGTTCGAATTTAAAAAACTTTAGAAATCCACCCGGATATCGTATTTATTATGTTTGTGACTTAATAAACATAGTGTGGATGAAGAAATGTATGATCCTGCATTTAGTTTTTAGGTTTAGTTTAGTTTTTTTATATTACTTAGCCTCCGCTGTCCGTCCGTCCGTCTGTCTGTCCGTAAGCGGGTTCTCTCTCTAATAGGTAGAGTTGAAATTTACACCGAATGTATTTCTGTTGCCGCTAGATAATGAACTAGACGCAATTATAAAAATTAACATTAACATTTACATACAGGCACATACATTGCTTCTGGCCCCACACTAGGATACCGTGTCGTGGGAACCAGAAACGGCGACGTCACACACATATAAACATCCAAGACCTGGGGTTTTTTTTCTTCTTACCCCAGCCAGGGATCGAAGCCGGGACCTCTCTCATAGTAGGCAGAGCTACAACCACTGCACCACAGAAGTCATCAAATTCAAGGGGTCTCCATATAACAGACCTGATTTTTTGAGCTTTATTTTTGGTCGATGGTATGGAACCACTTGGGCGGTTTTTAATACAATTACCTGTATTTATGCAACGCCATACTGTGACTCAGCAACAGATTATGACAAATCTTCGACATCGAGTCTAGAAACTCGTCGGTCATCTGATCCTCCGTGATCTGAGAGCAAGTGGCCATCACGCATCGCTCCGGCTCATTCAGCATTTCTATACAACGTGTTAGGAGGACTTGCTCTCTCAGTGAGGTGGGGTTGGGCTCCGCTTCGTCGTCGCTGTCGTCGTCCTTGTCGGCTGCCGTCTCCTGGCTGTACAGGGAGCCTTCGAAGTCATACGTGATCTGTTTGTTGCACACATTGATGGTCAGCTTGGCGATGATGCTGAGGTAGTCTAGTACGGTGGGGTGGTTCGGCAGGCGAGTGCTGTTTGCGCTCCGGATTTCGGCCACTGTAACAATGGGTTTGGGATTTTAGAAACATTTTCGTAAACACATGAACTATGGTATCACAAAATGTTCCGTGCGGTGTTGTTACAAAAGCAGCGAAGTCAGATAGCTCGGGTGGCAGTTTATGAAATCCTTTGCATAGAGCGGGCATAAATTATTTATTGTCATGACGCATTACGTATTTGAATTGTAATGTCATTGTGTACGCATTTTGCATTTCTAAGATCTTCTACGTCTACGCAAGCCATTATTATTATATAATAGCCACCTAAACATTTGCAATACAGCTTTTAACACACAACGTAGCGTCACGCATTTTCCCATACGGTGTGGCAGAGGCACAATTGTGTGGATAAACAATTATCCTTTTTGCGTGACAGGGGGCCAACTCATCGCCGCGGCTATGGATTAATGAAGGTTTCCTCCTCCAAGCAGCTTTTATAAGACACTATTTATCACACAAATATCAAACCAAACTCACCAAAATCCTGCGGCTCCAGCCCCAACACCGAATGCAGCAGCCAAGAGTCATTGACTAGTATCTTGTTGGTGAACTTGTCGTCTCGCAAGCAGCGCAGCAGAGCTAGGAAGGGGAACGGCCGGGAGCGGTCCACGGCGAGCGCGGGCAGCACGAACAACTCCACTGCCTCGGGGTACGCGCAGCAGAGGAACGATGCGGTAAATGCGGTCATGATCGCGTCACTGCAAGGCAAGAAACGCGTCAACGACAGGGTCCCAGTCTCGCTAGCACAATGACCGCTTGTACAGTCAAGTGAAATGAAGTGAAAAGTGTCAAAATTATCTCAACATCCAAGTTAACTCTTAGGGTGTCTGACATCATTTTGTCACTTTGGCTATATCGATATTTCTGATTTGTTAAGATGTGTAGATCTTTTTGAGTAGCTAACCTGCTCACATATATCTGACGCTGACTGACTTTTGAGATTTCCTAATTGCGTACAATACGATTATTGTTTCTTATCTGCTCGACACTTCTCGGTTTTGGTCGCTGAAATTCGTTTTTAACGTAGACTTAATAAACTCCTAGATATTAGTCACAGTTTATAAGATGATATTTGTCGGGTTTTGAAAGTAAAGAAGTAAAATAAAAAGGTTCATTCATCCATGGGGGTTTTGACTTTGAGTCTGACAATTAAGATATTTGTCATACATAAGACATAATAAACTCAAAAAGGAGATTTATTTATATTTGGCGTTGTTAATTTTTATATTGGAAATTATTGACCGAGCGAGCGAAGCATCCAGTTTCGAGATTGGCCATAAATGCATTCTGTCTGTCTGTCTGTCTGTCTGTCTGTTCGCGCCCACAGGTCGCATTTCTCAACCGATTCTCGTGGAATTTTGTGAGCAGGTTCGATAATTATATAGATTATTTTTGTCGAGTCAGTTTTTAGTTTATTTTTTAAATACTTTCATACTCCATGTACGTAACGTGGTGCATTCATAATTTTGTATGGAAATGGAAATAAAATGCAAATAAATGAAATTAAGTCCAGGTGTTCAACTTCAACTTCAACTTCAAGGGGTCAGGGGTGTGATGGGCGAGTGGAGGGGGAAAATGGGGGGGGGGGGGGGGGGAGTTTGCTGCAGCAAACGTGTTCGTTATAGCTGTGTAGAACTAATGCTGGACTACTCGTACCTCTGCGAAGACTGGTTATAACTTTAACGCACACTTTGAAACGGTCGACATATTCTGTCTACCAATACACCATTTCAGACAGCGTTACGCGAACAGCGTAGCGAGTTCAGACACCATTGAAGTCACGGAAATAGCGTGGGATTACAGAGCCAGGAACTGTGACGGGATCGGTCATAGCTGTAAATATTGACAACTCTAACATATACAAATTCTTATTAAAAACCTAAACTTTATTATAGTTTTATTCCCGCAGAGCTTGATTGGATGGATCCATTTATTACGCGTTTTTCTATGTGCACATATTGACGTGTGAGCATGGAGGAATATGCACAGAGTATATCGCTTATACTTACTTATAGCAATAATTTGGCTGGTCTTCGCATGGGTGTATGTGTATAATAAAATATGCACATGCAAATATGTAAAACCACATACAGCACATGTATGTTAGTATGTGTGTGTGTTCTTAGTCTATCTTAGCTAATTAGTTAACAGTTAGTCCTGTCTCAGATGTTACATGTGGACGATGTTGTGGGCTCCACAATTATAACTATTTTAAGCACGTACTATTATTAACATATGTTGTGTGGCTGTTTTTCATCCTAAATAAAGAAAATAAATATAAAAAATTGCGGATTTCAGTTTTTGATGTTATTTCGGAAAATGTATACCTAATCAGACTACGCAGTTCTCTCCGTCTTCACGAGACGAACCCGTAGACCCCAGATTTGAACTCCTAGGACCAAGGAAATGTGAGAAATCGCCAAAACTTATACCCCTATTTTGCTCAAGTCTGCATAGTAATTGGAAAATTCAAGCAGCTGAAATTCCATTTAAAATTACGACTTTCTTCGTTAAATTGTTGCGCAAATAAACTTGTATCGCTTTATAATACAGCCTTTTGCCCGTCAGTCATGAGAATATGTTTAAGTATGTATGTATGTCGAAGGGCTCGCGAGGTCTACTGTTCTCACAGAACCATTAGTTAATAAATTGCCATGGAGGCAACAACGAGCAATCCTGTTGCATCTGCCAGTAATATTAGACAGGGTAAAAAGCTTGATGCGAAATTGTAAATAATATATATAAATACTTTTGTAGCGAAGCCATTATATTTAAGTAATGAAAATAATTATTTTCAAAAAGTACTTCAAAGAGTTAGTAACGCAACGTGAATATCTGAAAAGAACGTTCGAAATATTCTGAAGTAAAATGAATCAAATTGCAATAAGGAAAATAACAAAACTGGAGTAAAGCCAAACATGAAACATCATCGGTTGAATCTGGATGATTTCGATTATAGAGTAATATGGCGGATGATATACGATTTACACTAGAGGTTTAAACTCTATTACCAAGCCATTACAGAAAATACTAATAGAAGATTTGCCAGAGGCAATTATAAGGAGAGCGACATCTTCGGGAGTAAAGTAAAAGGCTTGAGACGCGCGCAAATACCAGACTATACTAGACTAATTTTATTATAGGAAATCCTAGCTTATATACTAGGTTGGTACATGTTATTAATGACGTACATAAGACATAGTGCGTGATGAATATAAATATACCTTATCTGTGACGGTCGTCAACTTATCTTAACATTACGTGAAAATATGACTAACATAGTCGACCGGCACAGAAGACATCGGATTCAAAGGATCAGTTTGAACTCTTTGAAATATTATTCAAGATATGAGATTCTGATTTAGAACAACAGAAAATAATCGAAAAATATTAATGGAAACATATTTGGGCACAATTGAAAGGATATGTTGCTTCTAAAAATATAGTGGTTTCCGGAAAACCGTTATTTACGCGGATTAATTAACGAGGCGCTTGGCACTGGAGTGCCTTCGGTACATTATTATTTTTCTAATGTGAGTCAAGTATTGTGATGAAAATGCAGCAATGTATATTTGCTTCCGATCTGTGCCGATAAAAGCCGAGAAGTATAGAGCAGTTAAGAATTAAAATAATCGTATTGTACAATATTTTTCATTGCAGGTATCAAAATTGTATGGGGTTTGAGGCTGACAAATGTAAAGCCATTCGCCGGACAAACTATTGTGACAATGACGCCACGACAACGGTCAACTTCAGGCATCATTATGCGACATTTTAGTAATCCCTATTCTGTTTGGTCAATAACTGATTAATATGATAAGCAATAACCTTAATGTTTAAAAAGTTTGTTTATGTGTAAAAAGTTTCTATATGCGCCAAATAATGAATACCTAAATTTGCCCGTCGTCGTTGCGTCATTGTTCTAGCGAAATCCAGACTCTGTTGATTTCCATCCCAAATGGCAAACATATAGAATGCAGGACTTTCCAGTCTGTTTCTGCTTACAACGGAGATCCAGGCAAGCAAGGGACTACACAGAGGTGCGATTTGTTCCCCTCATTCTACTTAACACCAAAAATTGGACCCAGACCTGTACAAACGTTATTATACAGTTCAATACAAGCTATATTCGCCAAACGCCACCACAACCACCAAGTCCATATAGATGTCGTTGTGGCGGCTTTTTGTGGGCTGATTGATGATTATGTTAAAGATAAATATAAATCTACGATGTTACACATATAAATCAATTTCACCTACCAAACTTATCACTTTTTTATATTTGATGATTGAATTTGTATTAGTTGCGACTCGGTATCAGAGACAAACTACAACCACATACACTATAATACTGAAGTTCTATTAATACGACATAATGTTCAATTTTTGTAATAATTAAGAGAAAAGTAAATAAATAAAAAATCAAGTGAGGGTCTCAAATAGACTCACTCGAAGCCCGCGACGGCGACACGTCCAGTCAAGGCCAGTGGCCTCTGTATGAGATCGAGCAGTGCGCCGCACAGAGGTGTCGGTGGGTTTGGTGACGGCCCGTACAGCGGGGGGGTGCGTTGACACATCAGGTTACGGAGATCTTTGAAGTAGCCTGTAAAATAATAACTAGGTAAGAAACATAACCAGAAGATGTTTTTTTTAATAATTTTGCAAATATGCAATCAGTTCTAGGACAATAAGCAGTTGTTATGATGGAGTAAATGGCGTGTTAGGCATGCCCTCCCATTGTCAGGTTGCCTTCATTAGTCACTGCGGTAAATTATTCCAGTGGGTAGCCTTTTCCAGCGTTTTATTTTTAGGGGTTCCCTCAACATGTGGGTTTGCATGATGTGCAATTCTGACCATAAAGTTGCCTATAAAGGCATTAGTCATGTTGCTAATGTCCTCTTTTACTGTAGGATGTTCAGGTATTTATGGATTTCGTCGATTTTCGTAAGCCATGGGGCGTTGCCTATTGCTTTGAGCAGCCCATTTTGAAATGTTTGCAGTATTTCTGTGTTTGAGGTTATGGCTGTGCCCCAGAGTTGTAACCCGTATGTCCAAACGGGTTTCAGTATAGCTTTGTAGATGAGTACTTTATTGTCAATGATGAGTCTAGACTTTCTTCCTAGTCACCACTAGGATCTAAATTTGGGTCAGAATCTGAATCGGGGTGACGGGAAATCGGATATTTAGATCCCGGGTGCCGGATATGAAAAAAGTCCGGGAATACCGAAAGTCTAGTCTAAATAGAGTGGGCACAATTTATTTTAATACCACATACAAACTTATACAATACCTGATTACATACATAATGGAGCAGGAAAGGAGCCGCACCAATAACTTTGTAATTAACACGTTGCTATATTAAATCCAACCAGTGCGGTTATTGTATTGAATAGGGAGGAGTTGTGCTTATGGTGGCAATTACTGGTGAATGGTCTGAAGAGGTGCCGTAGCAGCTTCCAACTTCTAGGTAGAGGGATTGTATTCCTTTATAGGCAAAAAAGTCTAAAAGGTCTGGGTATTTTTTGGACCTTCGGCTAGTAAGTTGGTTGGCATGTTGTCAGGACACTCAGATGGTTTTTATCAATGCTCTTTCTAAGATTTCGGCCCCTGGTCACAGTCAGCCTTGAACCCCATATCAGGTGTTAAGCATTCCAATCGCTGCCAACCAGAAATGGTTTCAGGCATTCTTTGCTTTTTTGGAGGGCAATAAATGGATGACCGTGTTATTGAGTTGTGCTTGTATTTTGATGGAACGATACTCTGGCAACAGTTGGTGTTCAATGCCAGCGCGTGCTGTATTATCTGGATGATATGTGGCGTAGGTACTATATCCATGTAGGTGGAATGACAATTTGTCTGTCAGGTGTGCTTCTGATATTAGTAGGACATCAAGGTTCTGTATTTTTAGCAGGACATTCACGTCGTGTTTCTCGTCCAGTAGGCCTTTGATATTCCAAGTATCAACCCGGAGAGCCATTTTAATGCGTTAATTTGGTAACAATTTTTGTGAGTAGGACCATGAGAGTGCGAATTTGGTCAAAAAAACGATCGAGCTTTTCAGCATTTCTAGTTTTATTATTGGTAGTTGGTGGTTTAAAAAAAAACTGGGGCTCAACATCTGGTTCATCTTGTTCATTCACACTAAGCACAGAGTATCTATTTAGTCTAGATGTTGATGCAGTCTTATCAGGTAGTAGAACCTAACATCTTCCTTTTGTATTTGCATGTTGTCATAGTATTGTGAATGATTGCCAATTATTTTCGATAGCTTTGTCTTGGTTTTCAGGGACTAAGTTTAACTTAAGTTTGACTAAGCCTAGACTGTTTGTATAAGAATGAATGTTTATGAAGTCTTTGTTAGTGGTGATCGGAGTACATTCGTAATTGAATTTTTGTTTATTGGGTCTTTGTACATTTTTCCACCGGTATGGTAGTCATTTTCTGGAGTATTTATTTTCTTGCTATGGCAACACTATTGAAGTGAAAGAAGTAATTATTTAAGCTTGGGTGTAGTTTTTGAATGAGATGGGTAGATGAATATATTTGCGAGAGTGAATTGTCAGATGCTGTTTTTATTTCACTAATTTTGGTTTAATTAGCGTTTCACGCGCAGCTAACACTATCACAAGTTTCAACAATGTTTTTGTGGCACAATTTCACTTTTTAGTCACTAAATGTAATACAACTTTGGAGAGGGTTTGCTTGTCTTTGTTTTGACAGTCACGAATATGAATGTTTTATTGTTCCAACAATTTTTACATGTTGGAAATTGAGGTTTTGTTATCTAAACTAGGTTAAGGCTAGGAGTCGTAAAATGAGTCGTTCACTCATGTCAAGCAATCGGGTTTGCTATAGATATCGTTCACACTATTTTTGCTATAATGTAAATGGCAGGGGGTTATTTGGAGCTCCCCTGTCCCCCTAGTATAGTTTTTTTGCGAGGAAATTTAGTTTTTGAGAAATAAATTAATTTTGTTAAAATGTGAGGTTATGTTCACACAATTTTTGCTATGAAAGAAATATGAAGCAAGTATGCAACCCGAGAGTGTTGGGTAGAGCTTCCTATGCGGTCTTGAGGTATTTTAGCGTATTTTTTATTACTGGAGACTCGGTTTCATTTATTAAATTAATTACTATATTTATTAAAAGACTTACGCGAAACGAAACTCAATTCCGCCATTTATTTAAAAAATATATGAAGACTGAGTTCAAGTAGCATTATATTTTCGAGTCAAATTTGGCTAGAGTAGGTTATTGTGGCTAAATTTCAATGGAGTTTTAGGTTATAGGTAATATTTAATGATATGACAATATCATTAAATGTTGCTTTATGCCACTTTCATAGCAAATATTACCTCAATTAAAAAATATATATAATTTATTACTCAAAAGCTTTACATTTCCTCGCAAAAAAAAACTATTCAAGGGGGCCAGGGAAGCTCCTCCCTAAGCTCCCCACCACCTCCACCCCCACATTAAGGGAAACAGTATACCGATAAAAGTAATTAAAATCATATGTATGAGAGAATTACCTCTATTTGCAAGGTACAAGAAGGTCTGGCCAACAGTACTATAGGCTTCATTAGCGGGCATCGCAGCCTCAGCCGACCCCACTGCAGTAAACACTTCAAACATGCGTAGAGGCACTGCAAGAGGCACCTGAGAACATATTCAATTATACCTATTAACTGAAATAGCTGACAACAGGAAGAAACTGGAGAAGTATTGCTCATGATAGAAAACAGTGGAAAGCATTAGAGGAGGCCTTCGCTATGAGGTACTCCGAAATAAGAGACATTTTGGGGTGTTGCCAGGACATGTTAGAGGAGGCCTCCATCAAGAGACACTCCAAACTTCTATCAGTAAACAATTATAAATATTATTATTAAACATTTACCGCCTTATTCATAAAACTTATCAATCCTATTATTATAGCTAAACGGTGCTTTGTCCTTTTCTCACAAACACAAATTTAAAAGTGACAGACAAAGACAAACGAACTATAAAGGCATTATAGTTAAAATAGGTTTATGAATAAGGCGGTAACTATATAAACACAACATATTATATTGTAAATCTAAATGAAATACTTAATGCCATCAAACTATGTCATGCTAATAAATAAAACAAAAATAAACCTATGGATGTCATTTAATTGTTATGTTGTGTCAAAACAAATTTAACTAAGCAAAATTGAAATGAGAGATGTATTTGTAACAATTGTGATACAAATTATTTAATTATATTTTATTAGTTAAGGGCTAAAAATAAAGATAAATTTGGTTTGGAAATAAAGGTTAGTTTATTTATTATTTGAAATATGAAACTGATTGAAACATTAAAAAGTATTTTTCGTACCACTTGCTCAAAAAAGTGACATTCTATGCCACAAACAGCGAACATAACAATAGTCAATTTTAATCTGTTAAAAACAGGGAAAGAAAATTGTACTGAATTTCATTCATCCTCTAGGGGGAGAATGTGATTTAAATTTGGAATACTTACCGAAATTTATACTGAACTACATCTGTGTTTACACCATTGAGTTTGTATATAAAGCATCATACGTCTTTTTGAAAAAGGAATACGCATTTATTATGCAGTTATGATTATTAAACAAAATTACGAAAACCGACGAGGCCGTATGAGCTTGATGCCTTTGCTTTTCCGACAAAAAAATATTTGTCCAGGAATTTGCCGCGTTTTTGTTTTCTTCAAATACATAAACGTTAAGTTTATTTTAATTTATTTTTATAAATAAGTTAATGTTCTAAAAATTACGTTACGATGTTAAATCAAAGCGACAGTGACAGTGAATTGTCGGATTCCATCAGTGCAAATGCTGCCGCAATTATAAATAATTTGCTTCCAACAAAATCCAAGGAAAATTATTTAAAAACTTATGAAGAATTTTCAACGTGGAGAAGTGCGAAAGGCCTATCAATTTCAGAATCAGTACTTCTTGTCTATTTAGATTATTTATCCAAGACAAAGAATCCGAATACACTTTGGTGCATATACTCAAAACTGAAAGCTACAATAAGCATCAAACATAGGATTGAAATAAATAGATTCACGAAATTACTGGCTTTTTTTAAAAGAAAATCAGAAGGGCATTGCGCAAAGAAGTCTAAAGTTTTTACGACTCAAAATGTGGAAAAATTACTTAATGAAGCTCCTGACGAAATTTTTCTCGCCACAAAAGTAAGTATACATGATTTAACTACGAATATTTCGTATCTTAGTAATGGTAATTATTCTATATATTTACCTGTTTTTTATCTTTGTTATAGGTGGCCTTAATTTTTGGACTCAATGGTGCTTGCCGCGGATGTGAACTTGTAAACTTAAAGGTGGAGGACGTTGAAAATCATTCCAAAAAGTTGCTGCTGATTAATGTAAAGGAAACTAAGACAAAGAAAAATCGGTCATTCATTGTACAAGGACAATATACTAAAATCATTCATAAATACCAAGCATTACGTCCCACCAACATGGAAAACAATAGATTTTTTATAAACTATCGGAATGGGAAATGTACTCGACAAGCCATCGGCAAAAATAAAATGCCATCGGCAATATGCCAAAGGAAATTGCTAAATATTGCTAAACTCTACACCGGTCACTGCTTTAGAAGAACTTCGGCTCTGATAGAGTAGCTGAGGGTTATATCGAAAGCTCAATGGCGAATAAAACCATATTAAGCAGTCAAATTAACAAAAATATAAAACTTAATCCATCAGAGCCACAACTATCAACTTCCGGCATCTTATCTTCATTCGTAACTCACGATGCACCACCACCACTATCTCCGACGTATACTAACTACAATGAAACGCAAGTTCCTCAGACGCAAGAACAGAGAAATACTCAAATCAACTCATCAACAATAAATGTACCAAACAAAAATGTAACTCTCTCTATCAATAATTGGACCAATGTTTCGAATGTTAACTTTTACTTTTAATTGTCATTATTTTTAATAAAGGCTTATCTCATATTATTATTGCGTTAATTTTTTCGCAAATGGTACGAAAAGTAGAGTATTTTCCTCGGTGATAAAAGTGTCTTAGTCTTGGGTGAACTTAAATCCCTCGCTACACTCAGGACTCGTCTTAAATCCCTCGCTTCGCTCGTGATTTAAGATTTTAACACCCTCGCTAAAACTTCGTTACGCTCGCGATTTAAATCGTCACCCGCGACAGAAGACACTGCTTTATCCCCTTGGTTAATAATCTACTATTACTGGACAAACCAGACTTACAAGTCTGGCGCGTGAATTTAATATAGATAAGATAATAGCTAATCATAGCAGAGTTAAAAAAACATTTTTTTGGATGAAACATGGCTAATGTGGTTATTTTTTTTAATGCTTTTAATGTCCCACTGAATTGAATTACCTATTATTATAGACTTTAGTATTGTTTAATTTCAATGCATTTTTCAATGTTTATATTTGTGAATTAAAATTTATTTTTTGTTTTAACTAGGGCACTGCTGTAATTATGTCTGGATGGAAATTATATTAAAAGTAGCAGACAGGCATTTTTGAGAGGTCTCTCAAGTGGGCTTAAAAATCTGCAGGAAGTGAAAAGGCTCATTATCACCAACATAGGAAACGATGATGGATTTCTCGAAGGTGGGGAATGGATATTTGAAGCAAAGAAGTCGGATGGGGAATATCATGGGGAAATGGATGCTCATAATTTTGAAATATGGTAGCTTTAAATCTGTTTGATTACCATGTTTTTAAGATCTGAAGGTAACATACTAAATAGTTGTGCTCCTTCGAAGGATAAAATTCACCCAGGGTCTGTAATTGTCGTGGAAAATGACCCAACCCTTATTTACCCTTAAATACCCATTCTCACCAGCTCGGACATGTGCCTAATATGAGCTGGAGGAAGGACATTTATACAGGACAAAGATATAGCTTTTGAAACAAGCGAAATAAATGCACAGTTTGTTTTATATCTTTCTTTATCGAATTTGTGAGCAAATTCGATAAAGAAAGATATAAAACAAAATATGTCGACGATCTCGCCACATCAAAAGGAATAACTGTGCTGCGCCTTCCTCCATATCACTGTGAGCTTAACCCAATTGAACTCATTTGAGCGCAGGTAAAGTCTTATGTAGGAAGAAAAAATAAATTTTATACAATGGCAGAAGTTAAAATGTTGCTAAAAGAAGGTTTGGCGAGAATCGGAGTAGAACAATGGGCTAAAAGCGTCGGTCACGTTCAAAAGGAAGAGGAACGGATGAAAACATTACACGGAATTATGGATGTGGCTAGCGACGCTGTAACAAAGCCTTTTATAATAACTTTGACCAGTGACACATCAAGTGATGATGAATCTGAAATAAGCGAATGACGATTATTGTATGTGTATATATATTATACTAAATAAATTTTTATTCTATTCTATTAAATTTTCATTTTTTTTAAGGGAGAGCGCCTAGTGCCTAAGCCAGCTCGTTTCGGTGTCTATCGATCCTTCCCTTGTGGGTTTTTGTCATGCTATTTACCTCCTCCTTGACTGTTGGCACTTGTGTATTTCTTCATTTTTGGTAAACCATGGTGCGTTGACGATGGATTTTAAGATGCTGTTTTGGTGCTGTTTCAGAATTCCCACATTGAAGTTACTAGCTTTTCCCCACAGCTGTATCTCATATGTCCAGACTGGCTTTAGTACCGTCTTGTATATAAGTAGTTTATTGTTTACTGAAAGCCGAGGCTGCCGACCTATGAGCCACTGTAGGGACCTACATCTGTGGTTCAGTTCGTAACGCTTTTCCTTTAGGTTTTCTCTCCAATTCTGTAAGGTATTTTACAACAGTCTTATGTGGTAGCACTTCTTGACCAAGTTTTACAGCTGGGCAATCTCCTTTCCTAGGGGTTGATGTGATGCGGTTTGATTTACTAGCACTGGCTTTAATTTTCCATTTATTTATCCAGGTATGAAATTTGTCCAGATATTTCTGTAGAGTGGCTGAGGCGGTCTTTGTATTCTGGCTAGCGGTCAGCACAGCTGTATCGACTGCAAATTCTGAATCGTTACAGATTCTGAATCGGGTACATCTCACGTATAAATTAAGTAAAGGGTCGGGCCTAACACCGATCCTTGGGGCACTCCAGCTTTAATTTCAGAGAGTGTCGAAGTAGAGTTGTAAATTTTGCACATAAGATATTCGGTTCTCTATATATGACTTCAATAGTAGGTAGATGGTATGTGGCAGTTTATTCTTTTGTCAAACGCTTGATGTACGTCCAAGAATGCCCAGAACAAAATTGTTTTTCTACCAGTGGCATGCGTATTTTTTCGCACACTCTGTGCACTTGTACCATTGTCGAGCGCTCACTTCTGAAGCCAAACTGGTGTTCAGGAATTATTAATTTTCTTTCATACAGTGGTCCAGACGGCGTCGATATAATTTTCTCAAACACTTTGTATATAACTGGTAAAAGGCTTATTGGTCTAAAGGGTGATACCATATGCTGTGGTTTTCCAGGTTTCGGAACCATAGTTATTTGTGAAACCTTCCATATTGCGGGAGAGTATGAAGTTGGTAGGATTCCATTAAGAATGTAGTTCAGGAACATTAAAGCCTTTTATCTACACACGTATCATAAACCCTCTTTACTGCATCCAAAAACCACACGTTACGATCAGCATAATGTTAAAGTACTAAAATCAAAATCAAAAATCAAAAATCATTTATTTCCATAGGATGTTGTTACATCACTTAGATCCGTCATTACATTTTTTTGGGTGAGTTCACTAACACAATGGCGGAATCTGTGGAGAAGAGCTCACCGAAGAAACTCCACAGTCGTCGCATCTTTTGCGTTTCCTTTTTTAAATAAAATATTGTCAAATTACAAAATGAATGCTAATTATATATCAAAACAGCCTGTTACTCAAACAATCTATTCCCATGGACATCTGTCCTCTAAATAATCAGATATCCTATAGTAACCTTTTTTATACAATTTCTGTTTTATTATTATTTTAAACTTGTCTAAAGGTAAGTTTTTAATATCAGTAGGGACCTTATTGTAATAGCGTATACAATTGCCTTTAAAAGAATTACTAATTTTATGTAGTCGGCTTACATAAGCAACCAACTTGTCTTTATTTCTAGTATTAAAATTGTGTATATCACTGTACTTCTGAAAATTAGTTATATTTCTTTTTACATACACAAGATTGTCATAGATATATTGAGACACAAATGTCAGAATATTGATTTCTTTAAACTTTTCCCTCAGTGACACTCTAGGCCCTAATCTATAAATTGCACGAACAGCCCGTTTCTGCAGAATAAATATACTATTAGCATTCGCAGCGTGACCCCACAATAAAATACCATAGGTCATTAGACTATGAAAGTAACTAAAGTAGACTAGTCTAGCGGTGTCTACGTCGGTAAGAGCTCTAATTTTTTTAACTGCGAACGCTGCCGAACTCAGTCTGTTCGACAATTTATTTATATGAGGATCCCATTGTAGTTTGGCGTCTAAAGTAATGCCCAAAAAGACAGTCGACTGCACAATGTCCAATCTCTGTCCTTTTATAAATATGTCTGTAGTTACCGGGTTCACATTGGGTAACACGAATTTAATACATTTAGTTTTCTTTTCATTAAGTAATAAATTGTTAACAGTAAACCAGTTCACTATACTAGAGATAGCATTGTTTACCTCGTCATAATTTCATTGCTGTCTTTTAACTTTAAATATCAAAGAAGTATCATCGGCAAACAATACTAATCCATGTTTTGCTTTAACAAGGTAAAGTAAATCATTAATATATATACTAAAAACAAGAAAGGACCAAGAATTGAATACTTTGTAAAATCTCATTTCTTAAACCCACTCTCAAGTTTTAATGCCCTCCATTATGTACAAGTCACATAAACTACTATTTTGGTATTTATCGTAAGACTTCAGAGGTGATCAGATCGAATCCCGGCGCCTTTTTAAATTCTAGGTTCAGGATTGTTCAACGGACTTCCTTAGGAGAACAGCGGCGCAGTGGAGGACTCAGTAGTAGATCAGATTCGAGGTAAAATCTGACTTCTTCATCTAAACTTTTAGTTGCCGTGGTTGCGTTTGGTATAAATGTTACCGGCAATCTGTATAATGCGACATTATATATAATCCCTAGGGAATATATATCTATATAATGCCTAAAACCTGCAGGTAATGTATGAAATAATTTTTATTTTATACTTTGCCTAGGTATTATACATAATACCCAATGCGCAGCCGGTTATATATGTAAAAGCGTAAAACACTGCGGTAGCTTAGGTGAAGGGTAAAAGGGGTGAGCTAAGCGAAGCCCCCTTTATCCTTCGTGCTCGGTTGAACATGTAAGAACAAAAAAAATACTTAAAACTAAGTACTTTTTGTTGTTCTTACATGTTCAACCTAACACAAAAAATACTTAAAACTAAGTATTTTTTGTTGTTCTTACATTTTCAACCTAACATGAAGGATAAGGGGGGCTTCGCTGCGCTCACCCCCTTTACCCCTTCACCTAATCTACCGCAGTGTTTTGCCCTGATATTCTACCAAAATCTATTTATTTTACCCATTGCCGGTGGCCAAGTAGGTATTCTATATAGTCCCTGGGCATTATATATATTACCTAGGCAGAGTATGTAATGGACATTAATATTAATAATATTTCATACATCGCCTGAACGCACCAGGTATTATATGTATTGCCTAGGTATTATATAGAATACCTGCATTATACAGATTGCCGGTAACTTAAACACGTCACTCAGAAACTTTCTATACGCCTCAGCTCTGCCTTCGTCAGTTTTCGACCAAGAACCATCATCTCTTTTTAATGTAAATTGCGCCAGCTGTGGTTTCAGGTTGGATTTGATGGCTTTCCATAGGGAATATTCGTTGTTGGCTTTGGGGCTTAGTGATTCTAGTTGATTTTGTACTGTGTCGTTTTCGATTTCTGCTAAGTACACTTTCAGATTCGCAGCTGCGTTATTGAATGCTGTCTTATATAACTGGCGTCGAGAAGTGTGCCATTCTCTTCTAAGTTTTCTTTTTAGGGTTCCCTACCCAAAGGGTGAAAACGGGACCTATTACAAAGACTCCGCTGTCTGTCTGTCTGTCCCTCTGTCACCAGGCTGTATCTCATGAACCGTGATAGTCAGACAGCTGAAATTTTCACAGATGATGTATTTCTGTTGACGCTATAACAAGAAATACTAAAAAAAACAGAATAAAATTTATATTTCAGGGGGCTCCAATACAACAATTCTTTCAATACCACATACAAACTTATGAATGCACCTGGTTAAGTTCATGGAGTGTGAAAGTAGCCGCACCAATAACTTTGTAAACAACATTTGCAATGTAAAATCCAAACTATTCACTCCACACCATCCCTTCCATTGCACGGTGGTACGCAACCCTTCATGCGCGAATCCGACTCGCACTTGGCCGTTTATTTTTTTTCAGCACTTTTGAACTGACTTCCAGAGGTATATTGTAGTTGACCTTGTTAACTCTTTTTTTCAGGTGGTGTACTCAACCAAGCCGCAGTTTGTATAATATTTGTGGCGTGGACTGCAGCTGATTCAATATCATCTTCTGATTTTAGCGAGACTTAAGTTTATGATTTCTTCTAAATACTGCCGGAAAGCATCCCAGTTAGTATATTTTTTATATAGATAAGGACTTTTTGGTCTATCAATCAATGTTTAGCATTAATAGTAGCAATGACTGGAGTGTGGTCTGAAGACGAATCAAGGCAGCTTTCAACCTTCAAGTAATAGGACTGTATTCCCTTATACATCTCCTATTATCATTGTATTATTGACTAAAGAGACTATACATCTCTGTTATTTATATTTTAATTATTTTATTATGACATTTGAGACTCTTTACATCTCTCAGAAACAATAATTAAGTACTTTTTTTTTTCTGATAATATGATAATAATACCAAATGTTCTGTAAAAAATGAAATGAAATGACATGTGAAAGTGCCCTTGTGGCCTATTTACAGAATAAACGTTTTGAGTTTTGAGTTTGAGTTTTTATAGATAAAGAAACCCAGATCAGGCAACTTGTTGACATCTGTAGGCCATGTCACCTCCAGCAATAAATTTGTTTCCCAGAGACTTGAAGTAGGTTGTAAAATTTTCAGCAGATATTTCAGGTTGTTTTTTCTTCTTTCGCAAGGTCAGTGAACCATGTTTGTCTTGAACAATAATGGTTGTCGCCTATATTTGGGTTGTACGGTATTCAGGAAGCATCTGATGTTTGATGTTATTCTTGATAATGACTTCACTTCCTGCATGAGAGGTTATTATTATCTGGATGGTGAGACAATATCCCTTCCATTTGAATTTTACATTTTCTGTGAGATGGGTCTCTGATACTAGTAATATGTCCAAATTATAAAATTTTATTGAACATTTTTCTTCATAAGTAGACCATTGGTGTTCTACGTGGCAATGCGTTAGGACGCCATTAGTGGTCGAGTTTGTTGATCACTGTGGTGAATGGACCCATTAGGTTGCCCATGTGATCAATGAGGCGATCCAGCTTTTCAACTTGATTTATGACGATATTTTCTAAGCTTTGACTTTTGATGTTCTGACGTGATACACCTTGTGCATAAGTAGTTTTCTTGTTCTGGTGAGTTTTATTATTTTCTTCATTTGATTCTGGCGTGCACTCATATTAATTTTGGGGTGTTATTTTGCTGCTCGTGCGCTGTCTTGTTAATAACTATCGCTTTCGTATTTCTAAAATTATTGTTGTTGTTTTCTGCACATTTCATACACCTATATGGCCTCATACAGTTGTTGCGTGTGTGGCTGTATTGTTGGCACCTTGCATTGGGGGATGACGTTTTTCCGTTTCGGGCCTTCTATGATAACTGAGGTGTGATAAACTTCAGCTCCTTAACACTCTTGTTGTTTGGGACTGGCTCTAGATTAACGAACCATGTTGAAAGGGGCGTTTTAGTGGGCCCATGTCTGGCATTGATAATTTACCCTTTAATTACATTTCCAGTGCTCTCAATTGCTTGTTTAATCGCTTCAGTTGGCGTAGACGAGTTCATATTTCTGATCACAATTCTATAGGTCGTTCATCTTTGCAGGTGAAAGTATGCCCAATGATATTTTTTCACCGACTAAGTTCATTGATTTTTAGTCACAACTCTGTAAGAAATAAATGTCTATTCTATTCTATTCTATTCTGTATGAATAAATTTATTTTTCCAGGGTTTTCCCAATTCATTCATTTAGTTAAGTGATGTTCTGAACGCCGTAGAGCATAATTGGTGGGGGTTTTCAGATTTTCTCTCTGCCCGGTCATGAAGGGATTCACGGTAACGAAAAATCAGATGAGCTGGCAAGAAACGGCGCTGATGAGCGTTTTATTGGACCAGAACCAAGATTACCTATATCAGCGACTGTCACAAAAAACATCTTCAACATGATAGCTACGCGAGATACAAACCAAGAAGTAGGCAGTCTAAGATGTTTATTTTAAGGAAAGAGCCCAAAAAGGTATTTACTTAATCTTAGTAGAGAAAACTTGGCAATACTGGTAGCTGTGGTGACAGGTCACTGAAAACTAAACAGACAACTATCATTATTAAGGCTCGGACTGGACCCATCATGCCCTCACTGTGGCTTGGAGGAATGTAGCCAGCACTGCTTGGGAGAATGCGTAATGTATTCAAACATAAGATGACGAACACTAGGGATGGATAACATTAAAGCAGATGATTTGTCAAACTTAAAGTTTAGCGACATGCTAGAATTCATTAAACGAACAAGAAGAAGATTTGGGGAGGGACATCTGTTAAACCAACAGTAACCAGTGCCCAAACACTGGGAATTGTGTGAAATAATCACGATAGAGGACCGATCACCCGCCTGTGGTTCAGCGGGCGTCCCACCTAATAATCATCGTCATATTTTTTTTTGCCAGAAGCTTGGGTTTACTCTTCCGGTATTGTTTGGTTCGTGGTAGATATTATTTTGCTTTTATGGCAACGCTATCTAAAACGTCAAACAACATTTTTAGCGCTTGTCGAGAACGAGAAATGTGAATTTTTTGTGGGGTAGATGAATATTGAATGGTGTCAATTGCGAAAATTTCAGCACAATTTCACTAGTTTTTCGAGTGTTTTACGAGTAGATAACAAGCACAAAGGTTTCAGAGTTGTTTATTTCCACTTCGGCACTGTTTTTTTTTTTCAAGATGTTACTGTTTTACCACAAAACGTATTTAATCTTCACAAGCAAGAAGTTATTACAAAGACAGTTGACAGCCGAAAAAAATATTCAGTTAAGTTTTTTTTTGAAGTTTTGAAATATTGCAAAAGGCCTTTCATTAATTTTATTTCTGTACTTAAAGCCTAAAATACACACATCAACACTGTCTAGGGATATTTTGTATTTCTTAAATTTTTTGATAAACTATAAATATTTTGTTCATAGAAGTATATATGGAATTAAACCTCAGTTAATGCCCAACTTAATTATATAAATAAAAACATTTTAGATCTACAAATATTTTTTTTAAAATAAAATAACAAAGAGACTAAAAATGGTGCTAACTCTACGAATGAAATTAATTAATAAAATGGATAATTTTATTTAAAAAAACAACTTAAAGTGAGACATTTTAACTCTTAATAATCAGTGTTGCCACCCCTCACGTTAATAAGAGTTTGGCATCGGTTATTTATACTGTGAATTAAGGTGTCGATGTCTTGCTGTGGTATGCGTCCCCAGGTTCGTTGCAGGTGCAAGAAAAGTTGCTCTTCTGTGGCCAGATTTGGAAGGAGAGCATGCATAGCCCTTCGCTGCAACATGTCCCACGCATGTTCGATGGGATTCATATCGGGCGACTGCGCAGGCCATCTCATTACCGTGACGTCGTTGTCTTGAAGTGCGGCTGATACCAGCCTCGCAGTGTGTGGACGAGCATTATCATGCATGAGTACGAATTGCTGGCCGATTTGCACCCTATGCGGAATAATAACAGGTTCCACCACCTCATCACGGTATTTCTGAGCATTCATGTTGCCTCTTACAAAAACAAGGTCGGTTCGCGCGCCTATACGAATTCCTGCCCGTACCATGATTGTTCCTGCTTGGTACGAATGAACCTCTTGTGGATGCTGGAGCCGGCTTTCCCTGCCTGGAACTCTCCAAACTCGTGTTCTTCGCGAATCTGGATGAAATCCAAACCGAGACTCATCCGTAAAGAGCACTGTCGACCATTGTTCATTATCCCATAACGTGTTCATGGGCCCACAATAGTCGCCTTCCGCGATTGCCTCGTCGCAAAGCAGGAACACGAATTGCCCTGCGAGAATGAAGACTAGCTTCATGTAGCCTTCTTCTGACAGTTTGGTCGCTAACCAACAGCTGATGCTCCTGTTGGAGCCTCTGTACCATTTCCATGGCCGACAGAGTAGGTTCGCTCCTGGCGGTATTTTGGAGAAAACGGTCCTCTCTAGGGGTGGTCACCCGAATTCTGCCAGCATGCCGTTCCGCCACTTTCCCAGTATCACGATAACGTGACCAGAGCCTTGATATCACATTCTGGCTGGTGCCTAGGGTCTCCGCAACAACGTTTTGGATAGCGCCAGCTTCCAACATTCCTACCGCTCTTATCACCTCGTCTCTCGTCAGATGTCGACGTTGCAAGGCACCAACAAGATGACACAAACAGTAAAAATCTCCAAAACAATTGATAGAGTTAGTTAATTAATGTTTTTCTAAATAAATCTCAACACAAAACTAGCACTGTAAACTGAATCAAATGCGTGTTCCCGCGCTTTCTTTTGTTTTCATAAGTTTTTTTTTTTCAATGCCAGTTTGAAAATGGAACAAGGAGGTTTAATTCCACATATAAACTTTTTCCTAATTCTGAGTAGTTTTTCTGAAAAACTAAGAAATGCAAACAAAAATCTAATATCCCTAGACAGTGTTGATGTGTGTATAACAATAATAATAATACCACCTTTGGACACTATTTACACACATTGATCTAGCCCCAAACTAGGATTCCCTGTATCACTAGATAACAATACACATACTTATATAGATAAATAGTATACTTAGATAGATAAACAACCATGACTAGGATACAAACATCCATTCTTATCAAACAAATATTTGCCCCCACCGGGAATCGAACCCGGGATCCTTGGCTTCGTAGGCAGGGTCACAGCCGACTCGGCCATTCAGGTTGTCAAATGTATGTTGTAATGCATATTAGGCCGTAATAATTCATATAATTCGATTGTGTATCATGTTTGTGTGATAGTTATATATGTTTATCTACACACGTATCATAAACCCTCTTTACTGCGTTCAAAAACCGCACGTTACGATCAGCATTATGTTAAACTACTTGGTAAAAACTCGTTTCGTATCTGGAAAACTACACATAATGGTCATTATGTGTAGTTTTTCTACATATAATGACATTCAAATTTCGAACGCCGACGCCCACCCGCGTGCCGTCCCTAGTTTGTCTGTGAAGTTGGTACTGACATTCAAATTTCGAACGCCGACGCCCGTCTGCGTGAAGTTGGTACTAAAGAACAAGCTAAACAATTGCAGAACCACAATGCCGGTCCAACATGCGGTTCCTGAACACATCAAAGAGAGCTTATGATATGTGTGTAGATAAACTAGTGTATGTAGCTATACATAATTAGGCATTAAAACTCTCGAGTGATATTATTATGAAACGAGCGAGTTTTAATGCCCTCCATTATGCAGCAGTCACATAAACTACTATAAATATTCCCATTAAACATTTGGACAAAAGTTAATCCTGACTTTATAGAACAAAATCGATAGGTACACAAAAAGTCTAGTATAATATTAATACTATAGGCTCTATCTGGATTATTTAAAATACTTAGCATGAAGCAACAAACAGTGAACTATATCTCAATGATCAATGCTCAATCACTCACTTTGACATCAATATTGGTACAACACTATGATCATAGACAACTGTCAAATAATTATCTTGTTTACATTATCCGGATTCTATTGAAAGGGACTTTCTTTGTTCGTTTTTTTTTAGCCTTTATACCTATATTTTTGTCCACTCTATTATGCTCTGTCCAATCTATTGAATGTTTGACATTTCCTTATTGCGTACAGAATAAGACAAATTTTCCGTTGCAGATGTGAAAAGTGTAGGGACTTTTGTCTGTCAAAAAACATTAACAAAGTGGACAAAGTATAATGGGTCTTTCGACATTTCCTTATAATAAGCATTATTTTTCATTGCAAACACAAAAATATATAGGTTTTAAGCTGTCAAAAAACCATTTGTGAGTGGTGTGTGGTGGTGTGAGTGGAACCAAACCAAGAGTGGACAAAGTATAGGGGTCCCACTGCTGGGCAAAGGCGTCCTCATGTTGCGCCTACAACTGCCTGTCCTGGGCCACATCCGTCCAACCGATTTTTTTTTGCAAGATTAAGTTTTTAGGTACTACTACCTAATGATATAATTTTGTTCTACTGATGATGAACCAATATGAATTTTAAGAAGCAATTATGTTGACTTGGGTAATGGGTAATGAGAAATGCAGTAGTGGTACCTTCTATAGCATCACATAAACCAATTGCAATTTAAAACAATCATAAGAGCACATACTTCAGAGCCATCTCTCAACAGTCGCAGGTGTAAGGTCAGGAGCCTCCTGATTTGAACTGTCGACCTTCGAGACTTGAACACTTTTTCCCACTGTCGAAGAAGCAGTTGTGATATGGATATCTGCAATAATAATACCTAAATTGGTTTCATCATGTAAGTTTTAAGTGTTTGGGTAGAACCATTTGGTTTGCTATTCCATTGAATAACTTTAAGTAAGTAAATGTTACTAATTAATGTCTGCATAGAAATTTATAAAGAATTTATTAAGATCAAGCAATATTAAAATCCACCAAGCTTAAAATTGATGAAAAACAAAGCTCAATATGATTTGCTGTAAACAGACAACACATAGATATCACTATGAAATGATTCATACTATCTATCTAGCATAATTTAAAGAAATAAATGCATACCAATCTTTTCAAATCCTTTGAAACATCATAAAAGAACAGAATTTTCGCAACTAGATTAGACACCAACACATCATCTTTAGGATCATCTCTAGGGAAAATATTATCAAACTGCTCTCTTTCTATCTGTTTGCAGTGTTTTCTAGCAAGATAACTCCTGACATATGCCTGGATCTTTATAGTACTATTCAATCGTTTCCTTTGCTCCTGAAACAAAAACCAGGGTAACGGTTTTGATCATGGACACCTGAATTGGGGGGTGGGACCTCCCCCCTAAGTCTCAATTGTCGGAAACTAGGGTTTTTTTTGTTATGATTATTCAAAAATAGCATTTCAAAATTATTTTTACTAGGATTATTGAAGTCACGAAATCGCCTTAGCTCCGGCTACTACGGGCTACAGCGATGCCCCTGTACTGCAACACCCGTGCTTGCCTCCATCTCGCTTGGTGCGCGGTTGCCTTCGCGCCCCCCCATGCCTCCGGCTCATAAAAAACACTAGGGAGTAGCCACAACACTGCCCAGGAAGGACTGCCCAGATGTCGGTTCAGTACCAACACTAACCTAATAGTAGCCACAAGACAGCATAGTAAGTGGGGTGCCCTGACTCAGATAGTCTAAATCAGTCAAATAAAATAGCCATGTTTGCTATACTAAGTACACTACTTTATTTCATATATATATTTCACCACACATTTGCCAATTGGTGGCATCTCACATCACATTACGTTCCATTTCACCAAACTGTACAATACATATTAGACATCTATCATTAAATACATATGGAAAGAGTAAAAATTGCATTCTATTTCAGGCAAACAAAATAGTATTTTGTTTTAGGCATTATAAATCCAAAACAAGTTTCCGAAAATTAAGACTAGATATAAAAGGTTCAAGAATATAGTCAACTATCCTCCTAAATAACTTTAGTAATTTATATCAGGTGTCTGTGATGAAAACCCAATTCAAAACCCGTATCATCGTAAAATAATCATCATGTTGTAGTCAGGAAAACAATACTTTCGGTTGGGGTATAGCTATCTATACCGGGGCGCCAAGGGAAAAGACTTAGAAAATTCTGCACCCTTATCGACACTCTGACCGTACTTTATTGAGTATAATGTAGGGAAGTGTAAGGAAATGGACACTTACCTCTCTTTTCTGTCTTTGTTGCTGAGTTTGAAGGATCAAAGCATTTCTCTCAGGGTTGCGTTGAGCACTTGCTCCTGCTAAGTTCTGTTGAGGTTTTCTTCGAAAATCTCCTTCGAATGAATACATGTCCAAATCGGATAGCTGTAATGGAAAGGAATGGCAAAATTATTCCCCTTTGTAGTATTTGGTAAACAATAATCAGCTGAATCAGATATTCGACAATAATTTCACCTTTAGTCTTTCGGTTAATTAAATCTTTGAATGCAATTGTTACAAAGGATTTTTTTCAGACAAAATAGATTCACCTTTATGTTTAAACAGAACAGAATTTACACAATTTTATGAAACGAAATATATTGCAAGCCATTTCTGTAAAAAGTTCAGTGTTCAATGACACAAAACGAGTGAGTGACATTTCATTTTTTTTTATTTTTTTTTGGGTAAGGGTTGGTTTGGAATGATTTGATTCGATCGATCGATCGATCCAATAAAGATAGAGTAAAGATTATTATTATTGTTCAAATGCATGAATGAATAAAAGTTGATTGACGTTTGACGTTTTATAATCTCTCTCGCTTTTCACTTTTCTCTTGGTTTGTTGCGGGAAAATAAATAAAATGAATGAGTGTCGTTTATTTAATGAAAAATTATTGTTCTCTTGCAAATGTTTAGTGAAAAATGCATCAATCTAAATAATTTCTAACAAAAACTAGTTAGTGTATTGTGTTTTTAGCCGCCACAAAATTGTGAAACTATCAATAGCAATGCATAGTTTATGTGTGCCTGGTCGGTATCATTATATTCATGGAATTATAGTGTTATACTCATGAAAAATAGCACAGGTGACCACACCACTTACGTTATTAAAAAATGGAAGAGGTTTTAATAGAAGTGGATAGTATATCCTCAGTGAGTATTAAAAATAATTTTGGTTGTCAAACAACACTCAAAACTAAAAGTTCAGAGGCTAATTACTGAGTTTGCATTCCAGTGATTATAAAATATTAATTATGCTGAATATTATAACATTACAAGAAAAGTCTAATTCACACATATAGTACTAAAGATAAAAAGATTGGTAGTGATAAAACAAATCCTACTGAAATTGTCTGGTTTCAGTCCCGCCCCTCATTAGAGCAAGTGACGGCTGTTGTTGAGTTTATGCAGAGGCACCCAGATCTGGCAACTGCCAAGCTGAGGAGCGGCTTTAGTCGTCAGAAAGCCAAGAAGTTATGGACGGAACTATCAAACATTGCCAACTCTATTCCTGGAACAACAAAAACCACACAAGGCTGGATGAGAGTATGTTTTTATAACAGTTATAATTTTATGAAATGTATATTGAATTAGTGACCCAAAGGTGATTTTATTTGTTTTTTTTTCAAGTTCTGGATAGATAAGAAGTGCATGATAAAATCCAAGAAGAAACAAGTTGATGATGGCAACCACTCAAATATACTCACACCAATTGAGGAGAAGATATGGAGTCTTTGCTTTCTAAATAATGGCACTAGCAACTCTGCAATGAGTATGTATACCTACTTTTCTTTAAGTTTAGAATGTATTATTTAATTATTATTTGTGTAATAGGATGTCAAAAGAGATATTAAATAATTAGGCTCAGGGGCTAAGCCAGAGCTTGGCAACCTATTGAGGTGAAAAAGACAAAATTTCCCAGTTTTTAAAGAGCCACTAGTTTTGATCCATAAAAAATGTATAAATAATTTCTAGAAAAAAATCAGTGCTAAAGTGGTGTTTTACCTTTAGAAGTCTTGTATATGAAAACTTTTTCTTTTAAACTGCTGGAATAATAAAATAAGTAGGTGATCAAATAATATATTGATTGGTTTAGCTAATAAAGTAATGTGATAAAAAAATGCCCATCGAACTAGAGAGCCCCAACATTACAAAGGCCGCAGGTTGCCGACCTCTAGGTTCATCGTGAATTATCATCATCATCAAACTTCAAATATTTGTTTTAAAAGCATTTATTTATTTATTTTATTATTTATTGCACACAGATGCATAAAAAAGAAAAGGCAATTACAAAAATTATGCAAAAGGTGCTGCAAGAAAATTCTTCCTGCAGACCCGAAGAGAGAAGAAGTATAAATCGGGTTGACCACAAATATAAATTTAATAATAAGTGAGATATCAAAACTGAATACATACGATAAAATAATAAATAATAATAATGTAGCCCATTTATGTCCCCACCACGGGGCACAGGCTTTTACCTGGATACGAGTAAGATTAAGTCATACTCCACCACGCTGGCTCAGTGTGGGTTGATGGAGAGGTTTTACGACCACTACCATGTAGCGATAGTAGCTGGCACCTGCAACTTAACATGCCTTCCGAAACACTGAACGTCCGATAAGTATATCTCATTGGTACATGGTCAGGAATCAAACCTGCATCTCCTGAGTGAAAAGCGTGAAACCCATTAGACCAAGGAGCTCTTAATAATAAATAATAAATACTACTAAATAACATAATAAATAGATATACAGGTTGATCAATCGGGTTCTTAACCAACTCGACACAAGAGACTGGACACACATGTGTCCAGTTGGTGAAACTCAAAATTAGTATCACTTATTATGTCGCCAAGATTTTTAGAAACTTAAATTAAATCACTTTTAAGTTTTCGCCAACTGGGCACATTCAGCTTTTTGCAAAAAAAGGGTACAGTCATGTTAATAATCGCCTCGCTCATTTAATTAATGAACAAGGCGATTTCATGAAAAAGCTGCCTCACTTTTTTGCGTGAAAAAACCTATTTAAAGCATTTTAAAATAAAACTAATAAATAAGGATCAAATCATCATTTATTAATATGGAGACATGTAGCTTAAAAATGTTCAACATAATCTAAGTATACCTAATCATTTAAAATCATCACTTCGATTATCACAGAAAAATCAAATAAGGACAACATAATTTAACTCAGCAAAATATAATTTTATATTTTTCAAGGATAAACGCTATGACGTTTTAACCTTGAAAGATACATTGCACTCTTATAACATTCAAAAATCACAATGTAAACAATAATCATTCAACTTAACTCTGTATATTTGACACTTTGGGAATAGAGTATTTCAGTAATAATTAAAGTAATTGTATCACAATCATTTTACTAAGACTATAAATATAAATAAAATCAACACAGAATATAAAGTACAAAGACAGTATAAAGATACTTTATTTACTTTTTTTTTTCGATACAGTGACTATGCTAATTCCTCCTGATTCAAACTCTCTAATAGTGGTCGCGATCATAGTATTCATTCTGATAGTTTTTTTTTTCTTGATATAGGTCCGTCCATTATCACCCGGCGCCAAAAATCATTCATGTCTCTTTTGATCGCGACCAAAAATTGTACCACATTTGGATTCCGTTTCAATTTGTTGGCTATTCCGGCATTCCATGCCTCTACAGAATTATTAGTGCGATGATGTTCTGTATAGCAGATGTGTATGTGTTTGCATAATCGGAATTGTCATCGAGCCACTTTTTGATAAGATAGTCGTTAAATTTTGATGTAGCTTCAGTTTTTGTGCATTCCGCCATGATATATAACCAGACATCTGATTGTGCGTCAATCGGTAAAAGTGGCAATGTACAACATCTCTTCACGTGATATTTCCCCAATTTCGACTTTGTCCTTACAAACTTTCTGCTTTTCGCCACAGACATCTCTTGAAATGAGTATAGCACCCCACAATTTTTATATTTGGAAATAATTTTACAACAACATACAAAATTACCAGTTCCCAGCAGTGGGACGTTGAGTGGCCGATGATGATTGTGACATAAAACATTAATCTGCGTGACTGTACTTTGTCATAAATTCGGGTAAAATGCGAACGTGTGTCCGGTTGGCGAAAACATAAAAGTGATTTAATTTATGTTTCACTATGTGGACACGCGTAAAAATCTTGGCGTGTCCAAATGACGACATAATAAGTGATACTAATTTCGAGTTTCACCAGCTGGACACATGTGTGTCTAGTCTCTTGTGTTGAGTTGGTGAAGAACCCGATCAATCCAAATGGGTCAGTATGGAGAAGTCAGAAACTATAAGAGATAGCGAAATCTGTTCTAAGGAACCATGGCATCAATTTTATATTTAATAATAATGACATTCAAACTATTTTTTAAACTCTCATACAGAACAAGGAATCGAACCTGGTCAATATTCTTTATGTAATCAAGTGTAGTATTTATTTTATTGATCCTGAATGTATAAGGATCAAATTTTGCTATGAAATCTTGTGTAAACATTAGACTGAAATGCCCACAGTTTAAATAATTTGCAAAATGCCGCCATCAATATGAATCCGTCATCATTATGAATCACATCAATCAATCACATTTACTGGAATAAAATTATTATCTTATTGTTGGGTTTTTCTTTCCATAACTTCAACAATATTAAAAATGTGCTCTTGGCAGCCGGAAAAGTCGATCTCCGGGGTCTCAATAGTTTCTTTGCAACTCCCCCTGTCGTGATGGACCCCCTCGTCAAGGATGCAACCCTTCGTAACCTACGGTCCAAGGCAACAGCCCTAACCTCAGCATTTAATTTCATCCCTGTCGGAATCGCCGCAGTAAGGAAGACAATACTGGCAATCTCGTCGAAGGCCATAGGTGAGGACAAGATCTGTTCTCAGATGATAACAACTATCATTGATGTATCTCCTCTCATCACCCACATAATGAATGTGTCGCTTGACCAATGTTGCTACCCCAGCCAGTGGAAATTGGCACTTGTGATTTCCCTCCCCAAAACGTCCAATCCCGCCTCCTTTAAAGATTTCCGTCCCATTTCTATTTTGCCTATCCTCCCCAAAGTCCTGGAATCAATTGTTCACTCCCAACTCTCCTCCTACCTTTCCTCAAAAATGTTACTGAATCCCCACCAATCAGGTTTCAGGCCGGGTCACAGCACTACCACAGCACTGCCCAAAGTCACTGACGACATTCAATTAGCTATGGATCCAAAGCATCTTAAGGTCCTTACACTGCTTGATTTCAGTAGCGCCTTCAACTGCGTCGATTTCGATATACTAGTTGAAATTTTAAAGTCACTTAATGTCTCCTCGCACTCTGCTCGCTGGTTTGACTCCTACCTGAGAGACCGCCAGCAACGCATTAAGTCTGAGGAGATCTCAACGGACTGGTGTGATCTCTCCGCAGGGAGGCATCCTTTCTCCTCTCCTCTTCTCGGTATTCATTAACTCCATCTCTGACGTTCTTAACTCTTCTTATCATCTGTACGCAGATGACCTTCAAATATATCGGCACTTCTCTCCGTGTGATGTGAATCTGACAGTAGAGGCGTTGAATGCTGATCTCGATAACATCAGGAAATGGGCTACCTCATATGGTCTGCTTTTCAACCCGGGCAAATCGCAGGCCATGATTTTGGATACTCGTCACTCTCATAACCTAGTTCAGGAAATGCCCGTCGACCCTATAGTGTATGATGGTAACATAATTTTATACAGCGAGAAGGCCAAGAATCTTGGGGTTGTATTTGATAAATTGTTGTCCTGGTCGCCTCATGTTTGTGAGGTCAGCAGACGAGTCTTTGCGTCATTTCACTCCCTACGGAGATTGCAGCACTTTCTGCCGCAGCAGACTAAAATCACCCTTGCCCAGTCCCTCCTACTACCTTTAATCGACTATGCGGATGTTTGCTAGATCGGTGCGAACGAAGAACAACTGAACAAACTCGAACGACTTCAAAACCTCGGGATTCGGTTTGTCTTCGGGCTGCGCAAGTATGACCATGTCTCACAGTATCGCAAGGAGTTAGGGTGGCTTCCGATCCGCCTTCGTCGTGATATGCACGTTCTCTCCTATCTGTTACATTTTGCGAAATCCCCGCTACCCCTCATATCTTCGAGAACGTTTCCAGGCATAGCAACCGGAGATCCCACACGATGTCTCTTCTTTCTACTCCTCGGCATAACACTGCCGCTTACAAACACTCGTTTAGGTTAACGGCGATCCGACTGTGGAACGCACTTCCCTGCGCTATTAGAGATAGTCCCTCAATTTCACTTTTAAGACAAGATTGAAAGAGCATTTCCTTTCTCTTTCGTGATAGGTACTTTTATATATGTATATATAAGTATATATGTTTGATATATATTTTATTTTTTTGCTTTTGTATTTTATTTAGTATATATCATTTATTACATTATTATGTTTTAGTTGTAAACAATTAGATGTGTACAGTTTTATTGCGCACTAGGACTCTCCTGTTGCACAATTTTTCCTGTCCTGCCTAGGTTTGCTGGTAGCTCTTTAGAGATAAGGTCGCATTTGCTCATAAAATGTTTTGTTACCTTACTATTAAGATTTCTGTGCAATAAAGAATATGAATATGTGTTCCTTGTGCTTGCTGTGCAAAAAACTTGCAGAATTTATATCTAACATTGTTTACAGAGACTTCGACCAGGTTCGATTCCCGGATATTTAGGAGAGATTTAAAAAAAAATGAATGCCATTATTATTCAATCTAAAATTAAAGCCATGAACAGATGTCGCTATCTCTCGTAGTGTCCGATTTCTCCCTAATGACCCATTTGGATTGATCATCCCTGTATACACCACGTAGCGATAGTATCCGGGACCTAACATGCCATCCGAAACACTGATCGTCCGATAAGTTGACTAATTGGTACATGCATCATTAATAAACCTGCATCTCCTGTGTGAGAAGCAAGCTTGAAACCCATTAGCCACAGAGCTCTTAATAATAAATACTACTAAACGAAATAATAAATACTACTAAATAATAAATAGATATATACATACATAAAATACAATAGGGCTATTATGGTTCGTCACACAGTTCTAGAAGGTGTTCTCTCAGGGAGACTTTAAAAGTGGAAATTTTATTTCATTGTATCTTCAGGCCGCTCCATTGTTTTTGTCTCTGAGTGAGTCTACTGTGACTGTGACCTCTCTTTCTTTTATAGGGAAGGGTGTGGTGAGAGAGGGAGAAAGGTGACAGCTCGCTCAAAGACAAAGAAACTTGGCGTGAACTGTTCCAAATTTAACAAATATTTTTATTTCACATTCGCAGAAAGAAGAAAGACTACTGTTAAAAAAGAATATTGTGGAGAAGAGGATAACTCAAGTGAAGATGTGCCCCTTAAGAGGACAAAAAAACCTGTAGAAGCATTCGACTTCAATGAACCAACAATGCCTGATGCGGAAGAGCGGCAAATGGCGGTTATGGAGAAAATGGTTTAAATAAATTTGTTACATTGAAAGCAGTATGGTAAATTTCATAATTTATCAACAGTTTATAATCTTGCGGGTTAGATTATGAACATGGAGTTCACGATCAATCTAATTATATTTAGTTTTGATAGTTTACTTTAAAATTAACTATGCCTCTAAAAATTATCTTAACTGTATGATTTAATTATGTACACTAAAGAAATTACGATGTTATTTATACTCACCACATTTCACTAAAAGAGGGTTGTACGCCATACTTGAGTCCACTACCTCCCACATTTTTGTCTTACCGATACATATTGGCAGAGCAGAGGGTCGCCAAGCTCATCTTTTTCTCGGAACTTGGGGTGGTTATGCGCCAGCACGCCAGACAACTCCTCAGGTACAAAGATTTGCAGTAGCGGCACATGAAGAAGTATGGCATACTATTCATAATTTCTTTCATAATTTCTTTATTGCACACAAATAATTATATTGACAAGATATATATTAAAATAGTGTACAAAGGCGAGCTTATCTCTAACAAGAGATCTCTTCCAGCAAACCATGTCAGGATGAGATAGGTTATTCACAGAGCACGGGTAGACCGATGTGTACAACATACCTTAAATTACAACTCAATAAACTACATACATAAAATATACATCCCAAATATAAATAAATATTAAATATATATACATATATAAATTATAAATACATAAATACTACCTATATTTCTAAAGAGATAGGAAGTGCTTCTTCACACGACTTTTATAGATATTGAGAGTAGGACTATCCCTGATGGTGCAGGGGAGTGCATTCCACAACCGAATGGCCCGGAGTCTAAACCCGTGCTCGTAAGTTGCGGTGTTATGTTGTGGGGTCGTGAGTTTAGAAACTGTGTGGGTCCTCCGAGGCCTGCTGGAAGAAACAAATTGAAAACGGTCTCGTAGGAAAGTTGGATAGCGTGGATTCCGCAAAATGTTGTAGAGGAGGTGGAGGATGTGAGAATCCCGACGAAGACGGATCGGAAGCCACTTCAACTCTTTGCGATGCTGTGATACATGGTCGTATTTGCGCAGCCCGAAGATAAACCGAATCCCGAGATTTTGAAGTCGTTCGAGTTTGTTTAGTAATTCTTCGTTAGCACTGACCCAGCAGACATCAGCATAATCGATGAGGGGTAGAAGAAGAGACTGAGCGAGAGTGTTTTTGGTCTGTCGAGGCAAAAAGTATTGAAGTCTCCTGAGAGAGTGAAAAGTAGCAAATACTCGTCGACTGACCTCGTTGACATGAAATGACCAGGACAGCTGGTTATCGAAGATAAGACCCAGGTTTTTAGCTTTATCGCTATACATGATGGTAGTACCATTGAAAGTGACAACTGGAATAGGCTGTTGCTGTAACAGTTTTAGAGAATATCTTGTACCTATAATCATAACCTGGGACTTACTCGGGTTAACCAGGAGTCCGAAGGGTGAAGCCCAGCTTTTTACACCCTCAATATCTGCGTTTAGTTTCTCCACAGCAGAGTTTACATCATTAGGAGAAAAGTGGCGATATATCTGGAGATCATCAGCATAAAGATGATATGAGGAAGACAGGACATCCGAGATGGAGTTAATGAAAATCGAGAATAGGAGTGGAGAAAGTATACCGCCTTGAGGTACGCCTGTAAAGAGGTCACACCATTCAGTGGAAGTCTCCTCCGACCTGATACGCTGTTGTCGATCCCTTAAATAAGAGTCGAACCAGCTGGCAGAGGAAGAGGAGACGTTCAGGGATCTAAGAACCTCAATGAGAATGTCGAAATCTACGCAGTTGAAGGCACTAATGAAGTCAAGTAAAGCTAAGACGGAAAGCTGTTTGCAGTCCATGGCTATTTGGATGTCATCTGTGACTTTCAGCAAAGCCGTGACGGTGCTATGTCCCGTTCTGAATCCTGACTGGAAAGTGTTTAGAAGATTGTTGGAGGAAAGGTGATAGGAGAGCTGGTTATGGACAATGGTCTCAATGACTTTGGAGAGGATGGGCAGGATTGAAATGGGGCGATACTCTTTGAAAGAGGCGGGACAGGGAGTTTTAGGTAATGGGATGACTAGCGCTCTTTTCCACACTGTGGGGAAGACGCCTTTTGATATGGAAAAGTTAATAATATGTGTGATAGCAGGCAATAGTTCGTCTAGGATCAACAATAGCATTTTAAGGCAAATTTTGTCATCGCCTACAGCTTTTGAGTTGACAGCCAATAATGCCTTCTTGACCGTTTCGATTCCAACATTGCTTAACTTGAATGGTGTGGTGTCTGGTAAAGTCTTAGAGCGAAGGCTCTGAAGCGTAGAGTGTTTGACAGCGGGATCCATCACAACTATTCTCAGTGGAAGAATAAAAAAATCCAGACGACGGAGTGGAGGGCCTTTGGTTCATACCAAAGTCCGTGGCTTAGAAATTCACCGGCGCGCTTATATAGATAGATTCCATACGTGATGAAATAACAGCCCGACCACCGCGCCAATTCTTTGTAATTGCTATATGGGGGTGCTCTCAAAGTAATACCTTGGACACTATTTACACACATTGATCTAGCCCCAAACTAGGATTCCCCGTATCTAGGGTACTAGACAACGATACACATACTTATATAGATAAATATTATACTAAGATAGATGAACAACAATGACTAGGGTACAAAGATCGGTTTTCGTCAAACAAATATTTGCCCCCACCGGGACTCGAACCCGGGACCCTTGGCTTCGTAGGCAGGGTCACTGCCGACTCGGCCATTCGGGTCGTCAAAGTGCTAGGATCTTCACAAGGAAGATTGGCTACATAAGCCGATGGGAGCCCACGAACGACATCTACAGACGATAAGGTAAAGCTGTCGCCGTGTCCGAAATCGGTCAGACCACATTATCAGCATCACATTGTGCTGATATAATATTAATTATGACTATATATATATATATATATATATAAATACTTTCATATTACATGTGCGTAACCAGGTGCATTCATAAGTATGTATGTGGTATTAAAAGAAAATGCAGTCGAGTTATTTTATTTATAATATTTCCAGTTGTTTATCCGATAAACTTCAAGGGGTCGGGGCTGTGGAGGGGGAGTTTGCTTGCAAACGTATTCGTTAAAGCGGATTTTAGTTTTTGATTTTATTTCGGAAAATTTATACCGCAGTTCTCTCCGCCTACACGAAACGAACCCGTAGATACCAGATTTGACCTCCTAGGACCAGCTCGACTAATCGCCAAAACTTATTCCCCTATTTTGTTTAAAAGTCTGCATAGTAATTGGAAAATTCAAGCACCTGAAATTCAATTTAAAATTGGATTGTCTTCGTTAAATTGTTGCGCAAAATAAACTTGTATCGCATTGTAATAAAGCTTTTTTTGTCCGTCAGTCGTGACAATATGTTTAAGTATGTATGTATGTCGAAGGGCTCGCGAGGTCTACAGTTCTTCCAGAACCACTAGTTTTACTTAACTTTCATAACCAAAATATTGACTTCCTATCTTTTTAAACCCGCCAGGTAGCAGTAATGGATCGCCAAGCATCAGCACTGTCGCAGTTAGCACAGTCTTCCCTTACCAACGCTCAAGCCATGGACAGATTAGCAGAGGCCTCTCAAATACAGGTGCATTATTTTAGTATGTGTAAACATGTGGTCATCCAACCCGATTGTACTATTTTTCTTGCATAATGATACGTAAGCTTAAGAGAAAGGTCAATTCACTCATTTACGAACGTGTGGAATATACTTATGGTGGGGTTGTGTATCCAACATCAAAGGGCCGTGAACCCAGTCCACTGGATGGTTTGGGATCAAAATCTATTATAAATCCTTTTGCATCAATTAATACCCAAAAACCCTGCTATAAATATTTTTTAATATAAACCTCGTGTAACCCTCCATTTATGGGTATGTGATCCTAAGTCCATGGTCCTTTCATCTTGTACAAAATGCCACCAATAGTGGAATTGTATTTGACTACATGTAATTTTTAGGGGTTTTATTGTTTAAAGAAAAAGTACCGTTAGACAAAACAATGAAATAAGTAAATCCATATCTGCTGAAAACAACCGTCTTGCATAATACTTTTATTCACTTGGTATCAATACTTTTCTTAGTTACATACGAGTATTAACTATCTACTCAAAGAAAATAGGGGCCACTAAGTATTTTGATTGCTACGTGAAAAATATAGTAAACAGTAATGTATATTTATTAAAATAACATGTAACAAGGCTTTTGTTTTAACTTATGCTAATAACCATTTAATTGTGTAGTCAAATGTTTCACTTATTTCAATTAACATGAAATTAGTCCATTGTCAACAGCAAAAACTAAACAGAAACTCTTTGCAAAACAAAAACTGACACAAGCTGTTTTTTTTAATGGTTTAGTAACGGGTGTGTCCTCCTCTCCTGTTTTCACACTCCTGGAGCCTTGAATGCATACTCTCGATTAAGTTTCTGATGTTTTCATCAGGTATCTCTTCCCACGCACGTTTCAGAGCATCCATAAGCTGTTGCTGGTTGTGAACCTCTTGCTCATGCTCCCTAACCCTTCGTTTTAATTGGTCTCACATATGCTCTATTGGATTTAAATCCGGACTATACGCTGGCCATGGTAGGACACGAATATGGGAGTCATCTAGTACAGTTTGAGTGGCCCGAGCTGTGTGTGGGCGGGCATTGTCATGCATTAACCAGAACCCTGGCTCCACTCTCTGTGAGAATGGAATCACATGAGGCCTGATGACTTCATCTATGTACCGTTGTGCAGTTACTGTGCCTTGATTTAAGAAAACCAGCTCAGTTTTGCCTTGTAAGCTAATCCCAGCCCAAACCATCACACTAGGACCTCCAAAGCGGTCAATTTCCTTGATGCAGACATCGGAAAATCTCTCACCCTGTCGTCTCCATACTCTAATTCGCCGATCATCACTACAAAGCTTCACTTTACACTCATCTGTGAAGAGCACCATACCCCATTGATTCATGCTCCAATCTGAATGTTCGCGGCAAAAACTTAAACGATTTCCACGTTGAACCCTAGATAAAGGAATTCGTACTACTCGGCGTCTGAACCTTTGCTGGTCTTCATGCAGTCAATTACGTATACGTTTGGTCACTAACACGAGTCCCCGTTGTCAACCGTAGGCGATTTTGTAACTTACGTGCCGTCACAGAGCGCTCTCGACGGGCACTCAATCGGATGTAGCGATCCTCTTGTGCCGTAGTCGCTCGCATCCTGCCCGATGCAGGCCTTCTTGCAACACTGCCAGTCTCTTGGAACCGATCCCACACATTGTGGATGGCTCGGCGAGAAACCCAACGAAAAAGCTACAGACCGCTATGAATGACCTTCAGCAACCAATGTAACGGCTCTGGTGGCAGTAATGGTATCCATATGCCTTCGTTGACGTGGCATTATTAACAAAAGATGTTAAAAGAAGCAAAAGATGGACAGAAATAGTTTTTTTACACAATAAAATTGTGATTCCATCTGAAAGGAATTTGACCTGAAACTCGTTTTTTTTATTTGCTTCAATTTCTGGCCAGCTGTAAGACTTAAACACCAGCATTAAAGAGGTTGGATACTGAAGGAGGCCGGACATCATTAATTAGTCACTTATTAATTAGTTTACATCTAAAAATTTACTCAAAAACAGAAATATGTAAGTGGCCCTTATTTTCTTTTGAGTAGTATACATTAGAAGCGTCTTATCTTAGCCAATTTTTAAAGCTAAGGGCTGTTTACTATCCGAAAAGGAATGGTAATACCGTAAGAAAGTAAGGTACAGAATTAAGCGTTATTTATTGCTCTGTCCCTCGCTTTCCTACGATATATCGTTTCTTGTCAGAGAGTCAAAAGCCCCTAAAGTTTTGAAAGTTGGCCAAGTTAAGATGTTTGTGTTTGTGCGGAGAGATCCAAAGGGGGTTCGGCGAGTGGCTCCAGAACTTGAATTATTAAAATTAATAATTTCACGTCGCGGAAATAGAAATTTTCATGTGTCAGGAGCGGCTTGCGCCGCCTTTCTTAACAATTGCTCGATTCTGTATTTATTAACAGGGCGTACTCTAGTCAATTAATTCGCTTTAGATGACAGATAATCGCTGATTGACTAACGTCAATTTTAAGTCGGGCGAACAGTTTATTTCACAGTATCAGAATAGATCTTATGGGTTGCTCGTCACACGAATTTGTGATTTATTTATTTTCTTTATGAAATTTCAGGGGCAGCGCAAGCTGCAGAACAGGTTTTGTTGGGCTAAATTCCAAGGGCGGTTGGCGCATAGAATAGTGGGCATACAATACGGTATTTTTTTATTGCTAGCCAAAATATAATTTTTTTAGGAACTGCCAAAACGGTAATTGACAACATGTCATTTTTGTTCAGGTAAAAAGATTAAATGTTCATTGAGATATATTTCAATGCTTAATACGAAACACATTTAAATATATTTTTCTATTCTTTAGTTTTAAAGATACTTTGAAAATAATTAAGATATCGAGGATGTAGGCACAGGAACTACATTACCTTTGCCTAGAATTAAAAAAAATTCTAGCTGACACTAGATTTCAATGTCATCATAACATCTAACTTGTTTCGTATTTAGCATAACCGTGAGTTCGATTTGTTTGATCGTCCACCCACACCCGCATAAAACTTACAGAAGAATAGCACTATACAAATTCTACGCCTGCAAAAGAGATAGCATGGAAGGTGGGCTCACGGCGGGCGTCAACAGAGACGTACAAACCGAACGCAGCCTTTGTTTTTTTTTTGTACTTTCTGGGACAGGCAAAGACAAAGCCTTGACAATGACATTTTTTATGTTCTGGCAAAGGTAACATGGTCCATTATGCCAACATCAACTTTTTCCAAAAACTCAAGATTTAAAAATTTATTTAAACATATTTAAATATGTTTTTCATAAAAAATCCAAATTTTGGAAAATGGTAAAATTTAATCCCTTAAGCTCTCGACCAACTTTCGAATTAGCTATTAAAATTAGGGGGTTAATAATTTGAAATATTGTCAGTTGTGTTCACGAGTTCTATGAAATACTAGAGCATGTAACATCATAATCAAATGCTGTCATTTTAACACTTTGAATTTATAAAATACAGCTGCTGGAAATAAACAATTCTGATATTGTCAAACGTTTTTTGTTGAAATAGTTACAGCTTGAGACAAGTTTCTAGATGTTTGGACTACCTTATCAAATAGCGTATTCCCACGCCGCACCGCATCGTGTGGCCCGGCCCTAAGTGGCACATATACCATACTTCCCACACATGCATGAATCTCGTTGCTATGCATATAATTCGTTTATAAATTTTAAGTCAGAGCCAACTCATCACCTATCTATCAATGGGTGAATTAGACACAATAGAGGAGCGGGCCCCCGCCCGTGTTCAGCTGACGTCACACCTCATTAGTCTCATCACCTATCTATCTTGGGGTGAAATAGTCACAATAGAGGAGCGATCACCCGCCAGTGTTCAACAGGCGTCATACTTCATCACCTACTCGTAAGTCAGAGCCAGCATTCTAATCTCTATTTAATTTCGTGTCTGTCTGTGGCTGTACCCAGGCTCGCGCAGTGGACCGCTTGGCGACGACCTTCGAAGGCATCGGCTCAGCAGTCCACGACATGAGGAACGCCATCATCAACATCGACTACACGATGAAGCGCTGCTACTCCATCAACCAGACCTAGCACAGGGAATGCCATCTTCAACTGAACGGTTTAGTCATTAGCGATAGTTTCAGAGCAAATGTTTGGTGAGAGGGGCCATAGCTCAAGTGTTTCATGACTGTACCGCGGAGGCTTGCCTAGCCTAGTGTTTGACTCCAACAACTACAATGATCTCCAGTCATTTAAGTGGTGATTTTTTACCAATCGAGTCAAAAACTCCAATGTAACATTGGATACAGAGCAACCAGATTCTTTCAAGATTTCCTTTTTACGGACTCTGGAACAACCATATAACACCCACTTTTGGACATTTTATTTTAGAATTTAAGTGTTTACAATGATTCTTGCAGTCTGCTCGATTAGAATTGAAGCTAAGGCTGTAATTTTTTGCCACAGGAGACGAAATAGGAAAGCATGCCAATAATTAGTAATTCTAAAGATAAGTCTTTTTTAATGGCGTGCTAACTTCTTTTGAGGTTAATTTTTCCAGTGTCAATTTGAATGCTGGTCAGGTTCTTTTACGAGAACCTGGAAATTTACGTCAGAATGATTTGTTGCTCCTTAGCACTACCCAGGAAGTGAAGGGAAGCAGGATCCAAGTATTTCCTTCGGACGCGAGCAACTGCCTCCCATTAGCAATCTCCATTTTGTACTCTTAACCCATTGTGACCATCATAACATCCGTTGTTTATAGGTAGCCTACCTACCTACTACCTAAAGATAATGGATGTTATGGCGGCGATTCACTGGCCTATTATATTTGGCATTGTTTGAAATATTTATCTTTGGTAGTTTGCAAATAGCTAGGTATTTATTTATTAATATTTCATTCATCCATTCTCGTGTCGAGAATAAGGTAAACTTATAAAAGTGAAATCACAAGCTTGACTGACAAAAAAGGTCACAATTAAATTGTACAATAATAATTATACAATTCTCGTGTTTATATTTCCCCAATATCTCGTATTCAGATACACCAATGACTAGCGTTGTATTAAGGCTTATCTCCTTATCGCCGTAATATGAAACTGATAAGGCAGGTTCCTTATCAGTCCGTGTATCATACTCTCGTTTTACAAGAAACCGTACAGTGCGTCAGTGCTTTTCCTGAACCGATTCACGATCATATCATAATGCTTATATCTTTTGCAATAAGTTGGAAGTTAAGAAATGGCGCTAATTAGTTGCCTTATATTTTTGGTGATCTGGACTTGTGCGAAAAGTCAAACGTGCCCTAAACAATGTGACTGTGATATGGAAAATGGCCTCAACCGGGCCATGTGTGTTGATCAGAGTTTAGTAAGTATAGACGTGGGAGTGCCGCGGGCAGTGCAGGTGTACACCTTGAGCCATAATGTCATCAGCGAGTTGGATAACTTTTGTTTCAAGGTAAATATGTAAAGATAATACATACAGGTTAAACATTACTGTTTTCCAAACATTTGGGAGTCCCGAAACTCCAGGAATACATTAGGAGCCAGGTGATGCTTGCTACGATTTATTATGATGTTCTATTACGGCTGGGCACACCGACAGCGAAACATTCACCTTCAACTAACTTTTAACGGAATAAGAATTCCAATCTCAAGCTCTCAGCCGTTACAGAGGGCTAATAGAGCAACATAACTTAATATTTTGTAACGAATAGATAAATAACAAGTACATACATTCAAATCCGGTGCAGATACAGTGAAAAACAGATTTTGTGATAACTTCGGGAGACACTTATGATGAACTAGCGAGTTATAAGCAACTGATTTGACACTCCTTTTTTGCGTAACTTGAGATTTACAAAAGGCTATTTAGCGAGACCTACTGCGGTGCCATAGTTATGAATTATGCTAGACAAGTATCTTCCTTCCAGGAGGCTGGCTATAGCTCAATCACCATACTCAACCTTTCCTTCAACCTCATATTCTGGGTCGGCATCCACGCGTTTGCTGGTCTAGACCACCTGGTCCACTTGGACCTGAGCAGCAACAGGCTGCGCTACCTGCCGTCGGATCTCTTTTGGGATACGCCAGTCTTGGAATCACTGGATCTTTCGGGGAATGTATTTGAGGCGTTGAAAAATGAACCGTTCTTGATGCATACCAAGTTACAGGTATTATTTAATTCTTGTTCTGGTAATTCCTTTCGTGAATGCTTTATTTGTTGGAGCTTACGACCTACATAATGTGTCTTCTGTTTCAGGTCCTCAACCTGAATAACTGTCGAATCAAGTCACTGCCAGATAGGCTATTCACAAGGCTGCCCAATCTGAAGAAACTAGACTTGAGTGATAACTACCTGATATCTCTAAAGACCGAAGTTCTGCGACCGATGCGCAAACTGCAGAGATTAGAACTGCATAGCGAATACTGGCAGTGCAATCCTGAATTCATTGCCGTAGAAAATTGGATCGCATCACACGGTATTACGTACGAGAATCAATGCAGGAAAAGGCGCCCTCATATGCTAGAGAAAATGATAAGTATAGCACCTGAGGAAAGACATGCAGTAAACATAAGTACCGTGTGGGGGACATCAAAAAGCAACGAAACGTTGCCATCGACGCCGAAGACGAACCTAACTGCATTCGAAAGGTTCGACCGTGATTTTCCAGCGGTCCAAGCCCTCATCATAGGCGTAGAAATAGGATTATCTATAGGCATAGTAGGCACGTATATCTGGCTGCGTGGTCTGTGCACCTGTCGGAAAATGAACTGCAGCCGTCCCCAGAACAGGCGGCAGCGTCGGAGAGCGCAGAGGATAGCTGACAACGACATGAGGGCCAATTTACTGTGGAGTACCATAGTGAATCCGGACTTGGAGACTCCCCCGCCATATCGGAGGCAGCTGTCGCTACCCGACAGAACTCCACCTTTCCCGATATTCGGGTTGGCAGGGTTGACAGAGCCGACGGCGCCCGCTAGGACGCTTCAGAGAGCGGAGACGCCGCCGCCACCTTATAACGACTATAGGGTTAATATGTAGATCTACTTCATTCCTTACTAATAAAAAACTCGAAAATATAAGGAGGCGTCATGTCTCCTTTTTTATTGAAAGCATCAGCAAATTTCAAAGCTCTTTTAGCTACTGAAATGAATTTCATGGTGTATATATATATAATTTGGTATGAAACCAACTACGTGAGTGTATTTTTGAAGACTGAATGAATGTGGATATTGATTCTTGTGATACGCGATGCAATGAATAACAAATAACTAAAAGGTACCTACTTGGAGCGATATGTGGTAATTACAAGATAAACGAGATTGTTTTGGAACATAAAACTTATTGTTTATTTGATAGTTTGTTTTTATAAATACATTTATCACAATTCTTCTTAATTACTGATATATTCATGTCAATTGCATAAAATAATATACTTAGTCAGACTTATGCAGTAGAATATAAATTCTCTTAGATCTAAGTTTCATGCACAGGGTAACTCTATAGATATTTTTTGTACATTTCTTATCGTAGAATACTAACACAACCCCTTGGCAAAATATATTTCATATGGCAATCTTTGTGTGTTATAAATTAAATATATTTATATGATTTTTGTACATTTCTTTAACAAACGATTTAAATACGGAATGTTGTTTAGTGGGTGTAAATTAACAAACAGAGAATAACTACATTTTGATGAAAATGCTTTTAAACTGCTGCATGATACGTAAATAATATCTGAACATTTATTGTTAAAGCAAACGCAATACAAACCAAGAGAACACCCCAAAAACCCCGCGTTATTATACAAATCAACTAACATTAATGTCAGATCATGATGATTAATTCGATGTATGTAACATACGTTTATTTAGTTTGGAACAAGTAAGAATGTAATACAAATGAATAGGTATGCAGATTTAACTAAGACTTTTTGGTCTTGGCGGTCGCCAGGCACATTTCAAACAAGTCCATATTCTGTTCTAGTGGAAACCAAATCTCAGAATATCTCACATAACTGTCTTACACTAGACCCAAAACCCGCACTCATTCATTAAATACTCATCCTAATACCATTCGCATAAAATCTACAAATCGATGCAGGCAATATGATATGTTCAAGCAGGCAGGAGGACCAACAGGTACTCTATTCTTCTCTTTTCAAAACAAGCACATTCTAAAGTTTCTAGATGTTAAAATCACGATATGAGTACAAAGTTTAGTGAATATGTTTGTGGCACTATTTTTTATCAGTATGTCAATAGTGCCTCTTGGAACTACCATATGCAGAAAAGAGTTCAGAAACGAGAAGTAGAAGAAAGACTAGCCTAGTTCCGTCAGACCAAATAAAATACCTTTCAAACTTCAATACCCGTCTGGACATCGTCATCTTCGTGGACAAATTGGCTAAGGTTCTCGTAGTCTGCATGTTGCGAGAACATGAAGACGAGCTTCTGGAAGGTAGGCCGGTCTTTCGGGTAGTACGCCCAGCAGTCGAGCATTATTTGGTAGATTTCATCGGGGCAGTCCTTGGGTCGGCTGAGCCGCTCACCGTTTTCCACCAGTTGGATGGCCTGCAAGGAAAAAAACACATTTTTGAAGTTAACTTCGTGCCTTACAGGCTTCGTGAAATACAGACACAAGTTCTATGCAGTAAGTAAAAAACGGTGAAGGCCTACGAATATTCCTACGAAATTCCCTACAAATTATATTTGTTTTGTGATGGTACTACAAAGGACAATAGCAGGCTTCTATGGGTATCTCGTACTGCATTGACACCACATTATGATATGATACCTTACCTATAGCATATCAGAATTAAATCGAAGATTTTTGTAAAGATGGGCTTAATGTAAAACGTTAAGATAACTTTCAATGAGATTTTGAGGTTATACTTTAATCGGTTTAATATGTGAGGTTGTCATACTTCTTGATTGTGATTGTATCATCTTTGTAGTCTTGTGTCGGTCATGTACGAAGAACGAATAGGAAACGTTACTGTGCAATGAACGAAAAGAAACGTTTCCCTACGCTAATCGGACATTCGGTCTATTAGGAGGGCTAAACACCTCGGTCAATCGAGGGACCTTCCAGGGATAGTCGGTAACGTAAAGGGCCTGCTGGCGTTCCTGGAGGAGTTGGGTTGGCTCGAATGATGTCGCATTCCCACCCACACGCAAAATAGGCGCTTTCGTCGTCGAGTTGCGGAAACCATCCCGTCTTACAATTGACAATTGACAATTAGGAGCGGCGGCGGGCGGGAGGCATTGAGCCATGCCGACTCGCTCTCGCACACACAAACACGGCATTGACATCGTGACTAGAATGACAGCCTGTTTAAGTATGAAGAGAAATCAAATGTTATTTAACTTTTTATTTCTGCTATGCAAACAGACACATAGAATTGTATAAATATGTTAATATTATCAGAGTATAATATTCCACAAGTTTCTGCTCTGCACGAAAAGAAAGGTTAACCTAATAGCTCCATTTTTTATTCGATTCTACGTCATAAATAATAGTACTAATAAAACTGTTAGATCTTACTGGTACACTGACTGAAATGTCCTAGTACGGAGCGCTCTCTGATGACCGAGCAGGCATATTTTTTATTCATAAGATCCAACGTCCCAATAGTACTAATAGAGCTGTTAGAGTGTACTAGTACACTGACTGAAATGTACTAGTACGGAGCGCTCTCTCTCTGATGACCGAGCAGGCACAAGACTACATCTTTGACCAAATCATCGTGACGTCATCCCTTTTCTTGTCGTGTCATCATGTGTCAGTCCAGCCCATGATTCAAGCATATCGGGGCTCAATGCTCTGGGAAATAGCGGTAGCTTATCGACTGCTCCGAAGGGCGCAAAATGCCGTATTTGGCAGTCTGTCTCCAAACATAATAGGCGCCGCTGACATGCCAAATACGGCATTTTGCGCCTTTGGGAGCAATCGATATGCTATCGCTGTGCTGTGCATTTTCCATAAAAGAATAGGGCCCGAGGTATAGCGGTCAAATCCACACTACGTCATTGTCACTATCAACGATGTACTCTATAATTCCACCAAGCCAACTAGGCACCTGTCAAGCATCTACCGTCTCATGTCACACACACATGTTTTCCAATCCAAGAGTCCAATCTGTTCCTGACTTTTTATTAATATGTGCCTAGTGTTTGATTCCCTTGCGACTCTCACGCAAGCCCTAGCTTTTGATTCCCTTGCGACTCTCACGCAAGCCCTAGCTTTTGGTTGCGTTGATCTAGGAGATTGATTTTTTACAACTTCAAAGCGGATCTGAGTAGGTAATTGATATTAATTTCAACTTGGCACGTTTCCGCATCCTGGAAAAAAGGATCTTGACAGACGGACAACGAAGTGATATTGTTTTTCTTTTAATATACGGAACTCTAAAAATCGCGATAAGATACCGTTTATTTAGGTTACCTACTAAATAAACAGTATCATACCGCCGATAAAGATATTCTGAAGATCAACAAACAAGCAATACAATTGAAGACACAAGTGGATTTTTAATGTTTGTTACAGATGGCGCCACTGTTTCTTACTTTGGTTGGTTCAGGATATGATGGTTATGAGACCCTATTAAAGTAAGGTCATCGCTGACTTACTGACCTATAGTCCCCGCTTCCACGTTCGTTCAAATTTAGGTTTTAGGTTGTGTACTGTAGATAAACTTTAAATTGCCGATATAATTTAGCAAATAGTTGACTGTAAGCGAGCTTGCCGCCAACGTAACATTTGATAGTATATCTACAGAGCACAAACTAGAGCCCATATTTGAATAAACATTATTTAGCTGTGCCGTCTATTAAAAGATGCGAGCAGGAATAATTACGTGTCGAAAAAGTACGCGATTCGAACTGTCAGTGACTCTTTTATGTACAATGAATGACATAAGTTTCATTTTATCTGTATTCGAACACTTTTACACTCTGATAATTATTCCTGCTCGAGCCACTGCACTCTCACTTCCATACGAAGACCGTCACTACATCCATCATGTGTATCGCTCACCTCGACACCCTTCATGTCGCCGTACGGCTGGTCGCCTCCTGTGAACATCTCCCACAGCGTCACGCCGTAGCTCCACACGTCGCTCGCGTGCGAGAAGCTGCCGTAGTTGTAAGACTCGGGCGCGTACCTGGAGACATGCATGTTATTACTACACTACAAATGTAGCTGACCCTACAGACATCGTTCTGCAAATCACATTGGATTACCAACGCCATCTCTTGGGAAAAGCATCAACTAAACAATTGAGCTGTTTCCTTTGCGATTTTCAAATTATGCTCCAAACCTCCCCTACACGAGAGAGGTCTGGTCAATCAATCCAATCAGCCTGATTGGTGACTGGCCAGTAAGAGTCGCCTAACGCCCTCTAGCGTAAGTTTGCATTTTCGAACACTTCAAAAAGGGACGCTTGCCGCGGTATAGCTTGTCGAATTCGTACGTAGCACTCCCATGGTCTGCGGGCGACGGGGGACGAAAGATGCGGGGGCGGGAAAGAAGGGCGCGGGCGGTTCCTACTTGGCTCCCGCCGCCCGCGCTCTCCTTTCCCGCCCTCGCAGCCTCTGCATCTTTTGTCCCCCGTCGCTCGCAGACCATGGGAGTGCTACGTACGAATTTGACAAGCTATAGCAGCGTAATTTAGGAATAAATAGTAAGAACTAAGAACTTTTCTTCTGTCATCTGTTCATCGTCACCAGCCGCGGCCAACCAGTTTGACTTTGGGCGCGAAGCCGGCCAGAGGATATGATGGTAAACTACCGGATTTTTTCACTGAACAAATTCGTATAAAATACTTCAATAGTTATATATTAAAATTAAACTTCAAGCGTACATATAATAGTAGAGGAATGGATTCACCTTATATAATAAATAAAATATAAATGTAGCCCATTAATGTCCCCAACTGACTGACCAGATGTATGTATACTACAGCACGCTGGCTCAGTGCGGGCTGGTGGCCAGCGGGTGGCCAGCGGGTCGGGTTAGTCTCCAACCTGAACTGTCGGAAGTTATCAAGCTGCTCTATGAGGGTCTCTGACACAACACAACGACTACTGCCACCGAGTAGCGATAGTAGCCGGGACCATCAGCTTAAGGTGATACGAAAAATATATACAAAAGGAATACGAATGTAAACGAAAGTGACAGCGTTAATTACTTCCACATAAGAAAGAAAAGAGAGCGCAAATAATGCGCTCGACTTAAAATAAAATAACGAATCGCCAAACCACATAAAAATTGTTTAAAAATAAACTACGCTATTTTGACAAAAGGTTTTTCAAGGAGAGTTTACGAATACAAAATATCCACATTTTGAATGCAATTCCGCAATGAAATTATTTGGGATTTCAGAACTACAAAAAAAATATAAAAAAATGGTCTTTTCGAAATTAAATTCTATCGAGAATTTTTCATCCAATCGCGTTTTACTTCAGTGATAACCTTAATCAAATACTCAATAGACGTTAACCCAAAAATAAAATCTGTAGATGACTTTATAGTGGAGTAAATGGATTCGAAAAAAAGCCCCATTTTTTTTTCGTATCACCTTAACGTGTCACCCGCACCACGGAAGCGCCCGAAACAAATGCCACAGAAACGGACTCCCATCCAGTGCCCGCCTCGACCAGATGTTGCTACCCGCACGATCGTTTCCGATGTGCGAATACCGCTATGCTAAGGACGCTTTCACCTTAACAATTCCTAATTATACGCGCATGACACCATTATGGTACATCGCACCTCAATGAATGATCTGACACCTCAGTTGAGATAACTTGTTATACGTTACCATTTAATCGGCCATTTCCCGCCGTGACTCGCCTTGTAGTAGGAAGTGTTACTAGAGATTGCCCGAGAGAGGCCAAAGTCGCTGATCTTGGCCTGGCTTCTGTTGGGCAGAGGGAATCCTTTATTAGTATACTCAGGTCGACTAGCTATACGGCGAGTTAAGCAAATCAATATACATTTGCATGGAGTCGTCAAAGTTTACTCGAGTTTGTGTTACCTCGTGTTCCAAATTTAAATGTCTTATATCATTTCCCGAGCGGGACAGTGACAACATAACTGAGTGACTGTCAATTTAAAAAGATAGAAAGAGAGTCAGTCTATATCCAGCCAACAATATCATTCTGCAGAGGATATATTTATTAAATATAAAATACGTGGGTATTGATTTGTAAAGTTACGCCAGACTCGAGGGTCGGCGTTATTTGGTGGGGTTATTCATACGACACTGTAGCAAACAACAAATATATATTTTTTCAATTAAAAATACCTAAAAATAATTATATTGTGGCCTCACGGTGTGGAAAATGCGACCTGTAGGCGAGAACAGACAGACGGACAAAAGCATTTTTGCCCAATCTCGAAACTCGACGCTTCGCTCGCTCGGTCAATTATCTGCCAGAGATAGGGTTGATGTTTGAATAAAGCAGACTTGTCATTACATACGTCTATCTCCCATTTTCTTCAAACACCACTGTTTTAATAAAATTAAAAATAAGGAGTGAGTAATGGTTGTGTTTAGCAAAGAGATACGATTCACGTAGAGTAAGGTATTTAAAATTTTGCTTTCAGTAAAAAAGTAAAATATCTATTAAAAGCAAAAGCAAGGCAAAGTTATATTCCTGTATACAAATTTAACAAGGAATTAACAACTTTAAAGAAACATATCGTCGCAAACTATACAATAATTTAGGTCTCCCATAGTAACTTGTAATCAGTTGATCGGGTCAATGTACCTGAGGGACGAAAGGGCAATGACCACTTTGTATGACATTTTGGCCTAATGTGAACAGGCACTTTGATCAACATTAAGTAATAGATTTAGTAGCTATTTGATCAGGAAACAAGATATAAAATTAATTTTGTGGCCATGTTCAGAAATGTTGCTTTTTTCTACTTGTGTCTGTAAATTATTTGTAAGCAATGAGACATATTATTATTTTTAATTTTTATTATTCTGAATCATATATCAATAATATATTGTCTAGAAACTGAGCAGGTGGGTATATGTTATCTTGGTACCTTGTCCAGCTTAGGTACCAAGTAATGGTCATGATGTGAGCACAGCAACCTACAGTGCTTCGGCCCACCAAACAGTTTCAGTAATATTCTTTAATAGCTGCTCTCCCATGCATATTATTCACAATTAAAATACGAGCGTGCCTGCTTTATTTGGTATGTACCACATGCCATTAATATTAATTCATTTAATTCTAATCTCGGAAATGACACATTGTTTATGTTGGCATATTATAGTATGTTCATATTATTTGCAATCACATAGGTAGTCTGCAAGAGTGTTACTGAGAAACATTATATCATTAATTATTTCCAGAATCAGCTTCTTGTGGCATAATCCATTCTGATATTATATTTCTGATACGCAGTTCTCTTACTGTGTCTGTGTGCAGCATGTGGAATCTTGTCCGATGCAGTGAGCAACCACAGTTGATACAGACACTTTGGCGATGGCCTGTAGTGGTTGATTGTACTTCATCAAATCATCAACCACCACACTATGTCTTCTTGACTGATTTAAAGCTAGATTCCAGCAAGAGCCACAAACTATACTGCCTGTCTTCAATCTGTAAGAAAAGAAAACAAATAGGTATTTTAATTAACTTCTCCTTAGCCCAAACCCACGCCAATGGCCCGCGATTTTGAACCTTAACTAAATGTATTAGAGTTCACAACCTGTATCGGGAAATCCAGGGCTGTTAACCGGTTAAGTGTATGTAATTAATTATGCTGTACTATAATTAAGAACAGGTACTGTAGGACGTAAGATACTCACCATTAGTGGTGAAACCCATTGTCGTACAACCGACACCACCTCCAAAAGAATGAGGTTATGTCTTCTCCTTTGTGTCAAATCGGTTCCACAATTTATACATCTCGGCTCCACAGCACCGAGTTGTTGCGTCGAAAACTCTCCATCCGTGTCAGTGATCAGGTTGTCATGTATAGAAGCAGACGTGTCCAAGTTCAAGCCGGGGTTATAGTTAGGAGCAGGTTCAGGATTCGTAGAAGTGCCAGGTTCGTCGTAGAAATCAGGTCCAGAGTCCGGAGATACGCCAGGGTCACAAGTTAATACGATATCGGGATCCAATAACACAAGCCAATTCGTAAGAAGATGAAAAGAGATAAAAAAAATATTCACATACTACGAGTACAAACTGAAATAGTAACTGAATTGTGACGACATGACAGACACGACAGACAGCTCAATTTGTTAGTGAGTCGTGTTGCCAGAAAGAAATAAGCAATCGATTTCCGATTCGATTCTTAAGTTATCGATGTTTGTCGCATTTTTTCATTTTCAGTTATTTATAATTTATTGCACACATAAATAAAAACGTAACAGAAAGCATGCACAAAAGCGATTTACATAATTTCTTATTATATGTTAATTATTACACTTTTGCATTTCTAATCATTACTTTGAAGCAAAACATGACTTACGGCGGGTTTCCTAAGCGCGGAGTATTCATTTCAGCCAATCACGTGCCGCTATTTTGAATAATTGCAGCACGTGGTTGGATGAGACTGATTTAACCAAGTAGTTAACCTAATCAGGCAACCGGCGGCCGTTATGGAAATAAATCATGAAATTAATTATTTCCAAATCGATACATAATAAATATCCAATTGATACTGGCAACACAGAGTCGAGCTTTAGGCAAAAGGTCGTAAAAACACTCATTAAAATGAATTATTTTTACAGACTAATGGCTACAACGAGAATATGAAAAATATTCGTGTTCCTAATAATAATGATCATTGATTACTTTGAATTTCTATGAACATTCTGTTCACGCTTAGCCAAGAATGGTCAATGTCCTTTATTTTTCATTTGCGGCCATATGTTTCTTGGGGTAAGTTGTTCATATTGATGGGTACTATCATGCCCCAAAATATGGTTGGCTTATTAAATGTCACCCTGTATGCGGGCACGTTCGATAACTAAATCCAGTTACAAGTCGAGTGTGGCGCCATCTGAAAAACTGCCTTATTTATCCCATTCGGAATAAATCTGCAAACGTCAACGACTATATCCGTAGCTATCTAACCCACCAAAAATTCAATATTCTCTCCATAAATCAAATAATTGAACCTATTCGACTCCTTCCGCACCTTCCTTCTGTCGTCTCGGGGTAGAATGGCAATAGCGGGCATCGACTCCTATCTACCACTTTACGCTCAAGATTGAATTAGCGATACTTACTTATTACGTGCAACGTTCGAAATTACTGTCGTTTAGCGTAACATTGTTGCGGTCGACCACGGTCACCGACCGTTACCATGGTTACCATGTATTTTCGGCTCGCAGCAGCGGTCGGGTCTGTGACCGCTATCGCTATGCCCGTAAATACTACACAGTATTGTTTATAACTCACTTGCTAGCCAGCAGAATGTTTCTAGCGGCGAGGTCCCGATGCACGAAGCCTCTGCTCTCCAAGTACTGCATCCCGCTGGCCACTTGGCACGCCCACACTCGCAGCTCGCGCTGTAGGGACGAGGGCTTGTCCGAGAGCAGGTACTCCAGCAGTGAGCCGAGTGGGACCAGCTCCTGGACCATGGCTAGAGGGGGACCCTGGGAAAGGAGAAGGCACACGATATTAACAAAATATTTGATTACTTTGTTACTGGGAGCCGACGGATTGCGCCCATTTCTTGGCAACGTCACTACCAGCCGCACTACCAGTAGTGTCGTTCACAATTAACGACACTACCAAGTGTATTTTGCGTTAAAATGTACAGTCAGCACAGCATAGTTCCGAAATACATTTCTTTAAATTATACTCAGTACATTATTAAATAAAAAGTAACTCTATTGAAACTCAACTTAAAAACCGTGTGAAAAAAGAAATCAAATGCCCTGTGAGTATATTTCCTTATCTTAGTTTATCAAGTGCGTGACCTAAGGTTATCTCTTCCTTTACGAGTTGCATTTGCACATGTAAGATAAAATCATCTTTTGAGATATCTCTTCTGATTCTTTTAGCGTTATTAGTACTATTTTTAAGTTTAATTTCTGTATTTTTCTGAAACTTTTGTACAACATTTAGTAAGCGTAATAGCGTTAAAGTATTTTTGTTTAAAGCCTTATTCAATTTTGAATTCCAGCCTTTAGAGATATTGTTCGTACGATGGTGTTCTCCAAATACACATAACATGTCACTAAAATATGGCTTCATCCAAAAACTCTCTACGTAATTTATGAATTTTGTCATTTCTATGTTTTGGTTACATTCAGACTTTATGTTGGGAGTACATCCTCCTTTAAATAGTATCTGTGGAATCAATGGCAGTGCAGCCGTAAGTGCCACAATTCTTTTTTCGGCCTTACATTTGTGGCCCAAGAGTTTTGCCCTTTTCCAGAAAATTTTTGACCAGTGATAAAAACAAGCTTTAATTTGAATAGCTGGGTAAACTTCCATCAAAGGGTTTATTGGTTCTATTTCATAATCGCAATGAACTTTTTTTGGAGTGAAGTCCGGTAGCTGTGACTTGAGTAATCTAAATAAAATATGATTACTGGGGGTCTTTTTATCCGACATCAAAGCAAAAAATAAAGGCCTCACATTGTTTGAATTGTTAGAGCTACCAACATCTCCGTGTATTATGTAAAGCTGAACAAAAGGACGCGGACAGCTACTAAAAGTTCCATCCATAAAGATCTCTTTTACACTTTTTTTTTTTACGTGCATCCTCTTCCATCAAGCAAAACACGTTAATTCGATTGCCGTTATAATAGTAGTCAGCTAATATTGACTCACGAAACTTCAATGGCACTACAACGCTTTTTGAATCTGTAAATGTAGTTATAGGGACATCATTTGCTTCGTGTTGAGCACCATAAAGGATACGTGAAACATTAGGAAACGGAGGTAGTTTAGTTACAATGGGATGATCGCCGCTATTTTGAACTTGTGATAACTTATCATCGTATACTTGAGTAACTGGTAAGTCCTTATTTTGTGCTCTCGCCTTTAAGTCCACAATTTCCTTTAAAAGCATCGATATAAATACTAAGGATAGGCCTTCCCGTACTAAATTTCTTACCATTTTGAGGCTAAGAAAAATAGCGCCCCTGTCGGAATTCGTCGGAACCAAGACAGTACGAAAAATTGTAACGGCGTCACGGTCGGTCATGTTCCGATTTGTGGTGTATAGACACAATATTAGGAAAGTTGATCTACGGATAACTCTCAAATACCCGGTGACTTTTAATCGGTGATTAGGAGTAGAAATAAAATATATCTAGCTAAAATTTTACTTAAGGGGCGAGGTCTCACGCAACATAATTAAATAGGCATATTAATTTTTGTCTTTGCCGTTAAATTATGAAAGGGGATGTAAGCTCACAGATACACATTAGACTTGGAATTTAAGATCTTAATTTTAATTTATAAGTAATAAACTACCTAATCATAGAAAAAGTTATGAATTAGTTAGGGGGGGGGGCAACCAAATGACATTACGAATAGTAATCTAATGACATTACGAATAGTAATCTTGACATTACGAATAGAAAAATAACCAAATCGGATCGTTTTTCAAATATAGGAAGCGGGCAGTTTCACTGTGCGTCGCGCGTCGCTACAAAGTTACGTCAGTCGAATGGTTGATTTTCGTTTGAGGATTTTTTCGAGAACAATATTTTATAGATAATCAATTTAAAGCCAATAGTAATTGAAAATATAATATTTACTTGTGATACTCCCTGTTTTTGTGTTTTGCGATTTGGGTATGATTTACACCTTTTTACGTCGCAGGTCACCATTTTTGTTTTTGCTGCCGATATGTCAATCGGCTGTCACCGTCCAAGCGCGACTGATTGCAAACAGTCCAATTTTCCCGATTTTGTACTGTTTTTGTAGCGACACTTTCAAGCGCTCCGTGCCCTGTCCCTACTATTCAAGTCTGTGTTTAAAAGTAAGTTTTTCGAAATATCGGGATTGCAGGAGTGTGCTTTTCTTTTTTGAATAATGGTGCCCTGAAAACATGAAATTATTTTGATTTTCATACTGAATAGACAGATAAAAAATAATGGATAGCTATAATAATTAGGACAATGTGGATGTGGATAGCCGGTATCGTAATATTTGCTTAACATAATATATATTAGCACGGTAACTTCACTCCTGATTTTAAAACATTGCAGTACATAACAAAACATTCCAAAACATTTTCCTTTTTTATAATTCGAGCACCTCCAAATAGATGCACCATTTTTATACTTTTTAAGTACTTACATGATATTTGTGCTTTCCCAAAAGCAATGCAGACCCACCATTCGTCGGTAAAAACTTTAGATCTGTTTCGTTATTGTCAGCTTCCGACATTATTAAAAATGTCAGTTGATATCTAGATATTAATTATTTATGGCAACGGGTCATCATCCGTCAAATGTCAGTCAAAACAAACGATCAATTTTATCGACAGTGTCATTTATAACATGTCACTAAAGAGCTAACTTGATTAATCTAAGTTAAAGAGGTTGTACTAGTGTTTTCAAAAATAGGTTTAATCAATTAATCAACTCGAACTTGAATTAGTTATGTTGTACAACAGTAGAGAAGGTTTATTTTGGTTTTTATTTATTTTATAGAGTTACTTTTTATTTAATAATGTGCTGAGTATAATTTAAAGAAATGTATTTCGGAACTATGCTGTGCTGACTGTACATTTTAACGCAAAATACACTTGGTAGTGTCGTTAATTGTGAACGACACTACTGGTAGTGCGGCTGGTAGTGACGTTGCCAAGAAATTATTGCGCCAGTTCTACTTTGTTTCCCAAATTTCATCAATATCTACATTTGTAACGAGTAGGTAGTTAGGTTGGTGGGAAAAAATAAACTCTTTGTATATAGAATATGAATACTGTATTTCGAAGTAGATAGGTAAAAGTTGAGACATAAGTAACATTGACTGATCTCCAGCTACAGCGAGTGTTCGCGTGCAAGCGACAATGTGCTTTCGCTGCACGACGTGATACCTTACACCAGGAGTCACCAAATTCAGGACCGCGGTCCGCTTTCGGGCCGCCGACCTATTTTTTTCAGACCTAAAATAAACAGAACAATCTAATTTACTTTTTTCTTGAGTACATAATATATCCCACGCTTTGTTTTTGCTGCCTTCAACTCGACAACGGACGAGCGCGAGATCATTAGTCGTCGCGCCGAGGAAAGGTGTGGATATTTTGAAAATTGGACTTCAGGGGAAAGCAAAGCTGGTATGGCTGACAGAAACCTGGCGTTTTTCGTGAACAATTGATCTTATTAATAACGATCTTGATAATGAACGACTGTATTTTAAAAAAACAATGCGATTAACGTCAGCCAATATAAGACGTTCATGAGGGATCTTAAATCGGAATTTGAAAACAGATTTTAAGAAATCCTCGTGTAATGGAGCAATGAAGCTGCAAATGTATTCGGGATCATTAGCTACTTTCCAGATGGAGATTATCGATTTCCAGTTTCTTGTCAAGAGTTTTGGATAAAATTTGTGAGGTAAATACCCAGACTAAAAAAGCCTTGAATTGAGACCGCGACGGTAATACTGTTTAAAAAACGGACCCCAAATGAAAGTAACTGGTGACCCCTGCCCTACACCTACAAAGCTAGTTAGTGACGATAATATGTTACATATTTATTTGCTTTTAACAAACAGTAAACCAGAGAAATTAGGGACGTCTCATTCTGGACAATTTTTACTGTGGCACCGAATTCATCAGAACAATTTTATCTTTCACCTAACAATACTAATATGTTGACCGCTCGGCCCAAAGCGTAAAAATCGTAAAGAAACCGATATTTCCACTTTGAATGGAAAAATAAACAAATGAGAGAAATGTGTATAGACTATAGATCATAAAGGTTTTTTATACAGTGACTGGGTCAAATTCGATTGTAAAACACTATTCTGAGAAGACACTGCATTTATTTTCCTCGAAAGCAGCCAAATCATGCGCTCCTTCGCTAGTGCTCTAATGCTTTTAACTTTTCAGTTTATTTATTTTTTATTTTTTCGTCAGCCCGACGCAAAGAGATTTTACTATTTGAGTCAAGTTTACTAATTAGTCAAGTACCTCCAGATTATGATTCCTAAAAAAGGGCAACAAAACGATCATTAAACTAAAAATTAAACTAAAACTCAGATTAAGATTTACTACTACCTTTTTGCGATACGAAGTGGCAGCTTCTTGCACACAGGCAGTAGTAGAGTCCCCGCCACCACTCAACACCGACAACCGCGGCATCACCGTGTCGTCTTGCCAGTGAGATTAGCGTATTTAGTTCATGGATATGTTGAGCGCGAATGTATTTAAATAAGCAAATATATTACTAATTTCTTGTTTAGTTCATTTTCATTTATCGATTTATACACTTGTCGGAAATCACCTACCTTCATAGCATAAATAGCTATTGTTCTTACATAACAACCTAACACGAAGGATAATGGGGTTTAAGGCCTCAGCTACCCTGACCCACTACTTCGCTCTGATATTTCGTGTGCCGGTTCATAATTTAACGGTAGAGATTGTCGGAGAGACATGACCCCGGAACATTGGAGAGAAAGAAAAAGTGATATAAGGCAAGTAAGAGATACATAATCAATAAAAGGATTCAATCCTTTTTAGGGTTCCGTACCCAAAGGGTAAAAACGGGACCCTATTACTAAGCCTCGAACCGTGATAGTTGAAATTTGCACATATGATGTATTTCTGTTGCCGCTATAACAAATACAAAAAAAAAACATGGTGTGAAAGTAGCCGCTATAACCAATAACTTTGCAAACAACATTTTGCTATGTAAAATCCAAACTATTCACTCCATACGATCCCTACCATTGTACGGTGGTACGGAAAACCCTTCGTGCGCGAGTGCGACTCGCACTTGACCGGTTTTTTAACTGACTGACACAAAGGTGTAAGCGGGCGAGTTGACCAGAACAAAAATAGGTGTAATCGAAAGATGTCAATTCGCCCGTTGGTGCGAGTTCCTTTCGGGCGAGATGACTACCGAATCGTTTTGGGTAGGAGTAACTCACCAGAGCGACGCCAATCAGCCGCACGATGCACTCGTGCCGCAACGACATCATCAGCTTGGCTTCAGACAGGAACTCTTGCTTGTTGGTGTCCATGTGTTGCATGTGCAGAGTTTTGACTGCGACACGTGTCGGCGGCCGGTCGGGCGGCGCGTACGTCGCTTCGAGGACGGAACCGAACTCGCCCGAGCCGATGAGGGCGCCTAGTGTGAGGTCGGTGAGGGGGATGAATTCTGAAAATAATAGGTTTCAGCTTTATTTTTTAACACTAACATTTTTAAGAGGTAAAAAATGAAAATGGAGCAGGCTTCTCCTAAGATGTGGAGCGACCACCTCAGGAGTTCTGTCAAAAACCCATATGTGTGGGCGGCCCGCTCGGGTCCCCGTTTTCGCGCCTGTATTTTAATGAAACACATCGATAACTACCCCTTATCTCTTTTTAACCTACTGAAATTTGTTGCCGGTGAAACGAGACAGCTAGTAAGGAGTAGTAAGGAACTACAGATTTACGGTTTTTATTGTTTTTCCTTTTGACATACTTCGTGCCAAATTGTAGGTCAACGGGAGGGATCCTATAGGTTTAGGTTTTAATTCCCTTGCGAGTATTTGTTTTAGTGTAGTCAGGGGTCCTCAATGGCCCATTCTGTGGTGGCACCTACTGTGGCTTCCATAGTCAACGCATTTCCGCCATTTTGGTCAACGACCTCTGTGGCACAACAGTTGTGGTTCTGCCTACCATGCGAGAGGTCCCGGGTTCGCTCTCCTGCTGGGGGTTAAAAAAATATACCCAGGTCTTGGACGTTTATATGTGTGTGACGTCGCTGTTGATGGTTCCCACGACACAGGGTATCCTAGTGTGGGGCTAGATGCAATTTATGTGCCTGTATGTAAATGTATGTATGTAAAAAAACACACCTGAGGGGATATCAGCTCTGAACACATAAAGGGACATTAAGTAAGTGGAGGGGTATAAAATAAAAGATGTTTGTCCGTAACCTAGGTTTCGTTGTTTGAATTTAAAAACAAAGGTTTGGTTGTAACCTACCTGCCTACATTGGTTTTGTTATTTGAATAAGTAACTAAACGTGGGCATGGTACATTACCTCTGGTTGGCCCCACCCATGGAATTCTAGTAGGCGGACCGGTTGCTAGCAATACACAAATAGCGTTTAACATTAAATTAAGTAGTTCTAACTTCAACCAAACATGTTTCCATTAGTAACATATTCCAACATACCTTATCGATTATAAGATGACTTTGAATAGGGTAAATCTTAAACAGTAACCTTGCAGTGTGGATAGCTGGCCATCAGAATTGACCGAGATCTCGTTGTAATTCTCCGCGAGCGCTTCCACCATGGAGTTGTTCACGGGCACTTTATACGTATCGTTATCCTCCTCATTGTTGTTCACACTGTCGTTCACACTGAAGTCGGAAGAGAAGGACAGGTTTCTCGCGAGCTGCTCTAGATCGTTGTTGTTAGAGGGAGATAGCTGCTGGTCCGAGAGTATGTCGCGTTTTGCGAGCTTGAGCGCTTTGCGGGAAGGCGATAGTTTTTTGTTTCGCGGCATCGTGGCGAACTGGAAATGGGATAGAATATTTGGTTAATAAAAAAACTTACTTAATATCAAAAGTATGAAAGAATATTCTGGTATAAATCTGGCCAGTCAAGCGTAAACTACTGCATGAAGCTAAATCTTCATGCAGTAGCTTACGCTTGATTGGCTAAAATCTAATTTATATGTCGCAGTTAGTTGGTTAAATCAGACACTTAACTAACTCTCTAGACCGTTAATTAAATGCCGACGTTTAACCAAGTCACTAAAATTCCGTCAGACAAGTGAGTGAACGAAACGTTTAACGAGTTGTCTAAACGTTCCTAGGCAACAAGACATATACAATATAAATATTTCTTTGTGTGTACTTAAGTTTATATTTCAAGTATTTTTTGTTGTTCTTACATGTTCAACCTAACACGAAGGATAAAGGGGGCTTCGCTTCGCTCACCCCCTTTACCCTTCACCTAAGCTACGACAATGTTTTGCCCTGATATAAGCTGTGCAAATCAGCTGTTGCCGTGACGCCATCTTGTTTTCCAAAACGCCGGCTTTCGGCAAGACAGATTGAAGTTTTCGACGATGCTTTATTTAAATCAAAATGCTAGTGACTTGGTTAAAAGTCGATATTCAATGAACGGTCTAGAGAGCTAGTTAAGTGTCTGATTTAACCAACCAACTGCGACATATATATTTAGTTCTTAGACATCAGATCATAAGGGACTATAAATTCGCGTAGAATAGGGAATAGTGCAACAGTTGTACTACGACTTATTGTGGAACAGAGGCAGTTGTATTTCAACAGTTCTCGGTCGATTTCAATGACTGAATAATGAGGCTTGTCAAAAGCAACATCTCTCGGTCGCGTCTCTACACGCGTCGGTACACTCACGTCCGGCAGCGGCGGCTTGGTCTCGGGCGGCACGGGCCGGCTGAGCCGCGTCGGTAGTCCGTCCGGCACCGCGCCGTAGTGCTCCACCAGCCGCTCCAGCGACTCCAGGAGCGGCCCGTCGTCTATGTACAGCCACTCCTCCTGAACACGCAGACGAATGCGTTACGCCTTTTCCTATACGGGATGGCAGAGGCGCAGCTGTCCCCAACGATCGACCAGGTATTCCAGAGTCCATTGTTGCGTGATAAGCCCAGGCCACTTAGAAAAGAGGTTTGCAAAACATACAGAACAGACGGGGCGCGTCACGAAGCTGACTTTTCTGCGCCTCGTATGCGCCCTATTGCAAAATATAAAGATCATACCTACGGGGCGCATCACGACGCATACGAGCCATGGGTGCAACCAGGCAGGGCATGCGGGCGGGACGTGGGGCGCATCACGACGCATACGAGCCATGGGTGCAACCAGGCAGGGCATGCGGGCGGGACGTGGGGCGCATCACGACGCATACGAGCCATGGGTGCAACCAGGCAGGGCATGCGGGCGGGACGTGGGGAGCGGGTGGTGTTGTCTTGTCAAAATGCCTCCAAAGTCACCATCAGTCCCGTCAAGTCCGCGCCTTGTCTTTTCTTTATGTTTTAATAAGTCACGACTGCGTTCCGCGCCTTACGTCTTTTCTGATATTAATTATGGGATTCAGATGATTTTGTTGCAATGCGCCATAATATGGGAGATATGTCCCTTCGGCCTCCTTCGTTTCTATAACCCTTCTACAATACTATAACATACATTTTATAATTTATATTTTGTAGTTGGAAAGGAAACCTGTAAGATGTAACAGTTTCTTCATAAATGGTCCCAAACCATGTCAAGTGTGCAGGGTTGTGGCTTAGAGTTCGCTTTGCCTTCCCAATAAATTATCGTTAAAAATGATCTGCCATCCTTGCCGCTTTCCCACACAACACGTTACCTACCTCTTGTCTTATGATGAAGTTGAAGGGCGTGTTCGCACTGAGCATGGTCAGCACATAGGGATGCCGATGCGACTCGCTGTACCGCACCAGGAAGACTCCCTCCGAGGCGCGGCTGCTGAGTCGGTGCGTCTTGCAGTACTCCTGCAGGGTGCGCAGCGCTTCGCCGCGACTCAGCGTGCCGTGGTACCACTCCGATTTGCTGTTGTTTGGGGGCTCCGGTTTGTGGTTTTCTGCGGGTGGCGAGGAAAAGGCATGTTAGATCCACTGTCCACGGAGTCCCTAGCTTCATAGAAGTCGTCATTATATGTTTGGAGTACCACTGCTTGCAGCTTACATTCAAAACGGAGGGATAACGCGAGGACGCTCGGTGTACGTGCAAACACGCGTAAGCCAAGCGTATAATGAATGACGAAATAGTGGGCCTCAGAAATATAGACAAAGTAAAGACGCATGGAGTATTAAATAAGACAAAGCGCCTTTGCATGTATGGGATTCCAAAAATTAGGCCCAGCGATACTAATTGTATAGTTTATTCCATATAACTTTTCCCTTCGCCGCCGAAACTAATTAGTATGGTAGCAGGTGAATTCCATAGTCACTGACTCATGGTAGGTGCAAACATGGGTCGTTAAAATATAATTAAACATATAACGGTGATGCAAAATAAATGCGGAATAGTAAGTTTTTTTGCAAAAAAAAAATAGAAGTAAATACTCTCACTTTTGGATATTTATCGAGTAGAAACGAGTGTTTATGATTATTACATACTCTCAGACAGACGGACGGACAGCGGAGGCTTAGTAATAGAGTCCGGTTTGGCACCCTTCGGGTACGGAACCCTAGAAATGGTTTAGCACTCACGCCTCTGTTAGTTACCAAGTCATATCCAGTTTTAAGTGATTAATGTAAAACTTACTGAGTAATTCGTAGCAATCTGTGTGTCCGTTTTCTAGAGCTAAATCTGCGGGCGTTTGTTTCTTCAGTGTCCGTGGGTTTGCGGGTGCTTTCAGTTTTAATAATACCTGGAAAGGATTCAGTAAACACTATCTTACTACTCGTTTACAAAACCTTTGCAGAGCTTCATGTGGGCCGACGCCAATAATTTCCAACATATTTTGTTTTACCCATAGAATGTATGTATATCTACATAACTTACCTTTAGGTAAGTTACCCTGCACCCGCAGCATGCCCTGTACGACTCGCGTAAATCGCGCATTTCACCGCTTCTAAATGTCAATATCCGCGACAAAATGTAACATAGACGCGGTAGAGTGCGCGGTGAACGCGAGTCGCGCGGGGGGAACGCTACGGGGGCAGCACTGTCCTGACTCTTACCTTGATACAGTCGGCATGCCCTCGTATCGCCGCCTCGTGCATCGGCACTTGGCCGCTGGTCGCGTGTCGCATCTGGTAGTTGGCATGTCCCTTGGCGATGAGCAGCTCGGTCGTGCTAGGCAGGTTGTTTTGGCAAGTGTACTGGGGGCAAACAGACAACAACAGTGAAGTATCATTGAGTAACGACGACTAGGTGTGGGAGATGGGAACGGTGCGTTTCGTGTGCGTTTTGTATGCAATACGTTTGCAATGGCCGTGCCATGTTCGCGCCCGATTATTTGATATTGATTGTAAAGCCCGTGTTATATATAGTTATATATAACACGGACTTTACAATCATAGTTATAAATACAATATATAGTTAAAAAATGAGTAGAAACATAACACATAACGTAGAAAAACTATTAAAAAAGAGATATCTGCATCTCTTGTATAAGGGTTCCCCACCGTTCAACCGAGAAATCGCTCAGTGGTGTTCGGTGAAATGAAATACGATCTTTTGAAGTCGCGTTTTATTTATTTTATAATGGTTTTTCTACGTTATTTGTACGATACATTTATCGCTTATGTCAGTTCAATTATTATTACCAAAGGCGAATAATAATATAATATACCTTGGACACTATTTACACACATTAATCTAGCCCCAAACTAGGATTCCCTGTATCTTGGGTACTAGACAACGATACACATACTTATATAGATAAATACTATACTTAGATAGATAAACAACCATGACTAGGGTACAAACATCCGTTCTCATCAAACAAATATTTGCCCCCACCGGGACTCGAACCCGGGACCCTTGGCTTCGTAGGCAGGGCACTGCCGACTCGGCTATTCGGATCGTCGAAATATGAAGACATGTCAAATTACTTACATGCAGCGGCGTATACCCAAAAGTGTCTCTCACGTTGACAGTGGCGCCACTTTCTATGAGCTTCTCGAGTATTCGGTCGTGGCCTTCCTTGGCGGCCAGATGGACGGCGGTTTGACCATCCTGGTTCTTGGCATCCCGACCTTGGTAGCCGGGAGCTAGGAGACTGGATACGATCTTGAGTTCGCCGGCGCGGGTTGCCCTGTTAAACAAACAATGGAAATATTTGTATTCATGCACATTCAATGGTCTCACGCCCGTACTACGTAGGATGTCAGAGTTATGAGAACGAAAAAAAGAATTCATGGAGAATCTCATGCTAAATACAATCTATTTGTGTGGCTCTTCATCCAATTATTAGTATAAGGGAAATATTAACTGCACATCAAAAATACTGATTTGCACAGCCAAATCAGGGCAAAATGCTGCGGTAACTTAGGTGAAGGGTAAAGAGGGTGAGCGAAGCGAAGCCCCCTTTATCCTTCGTGTTAGGTTGACCATGCAAGAAAAACAAAAAATACTTAATACATAAACTTGAGTACAAATAAATATTTAAAACATAAAAAGTGTTTTTACTGATCCTTTTTTGCCGCGCAAATCAGTATTTTTGACGTGAGATTATATACTAGCCTTAGTATCATAGTATCATCTAGTAACATCTGTGTTCTAAGCATGAAAGACCTTTGAGGACAAATTTTTTTTAGACCTCACTTTTTGCTGCTTATCCACCGTGAACAAACGAACGGTCATCCGTCGTCATCACGCCCAAAATTAGAGACAAATGCTAATGCGTAAATTTTAAGTGCAAGTTTAATGGCCTATGCACAGACGAAATGAGCACTTTTAAACATGATAAAGTATACTTCGCAAGTATCTCCAATCTAGTTTACATAAGTTTTCGAATATTTAGTAACAAAATACCGATCCTATTCAAAGAATCATCTTCAAGGTTGTCGGTTGTCGCACACCAGAATATAGAATTGTCCAAATAAGTGTACCTATGGCTAGTTTAACACACAGATTAGTTTCGTTTTCAGAGTTAAGTATAGGTACAAGCAAGCCCTTCTTTCAGATTCCGCGACCTATAAAACAGTTTCGTTTTCAGAGTTAAGTATAGGTACAAACAAGCCCTTCTTTCAGATTCCGCGACCTATAAAACAGTTTCGTTTTCAGAGTTAAGTATAGGTACAAACAAGCCCTTCTTTCAGATTCCGCGACCTATAAAACAGTTTCGTTTTCAGAGTTAAGTATAGGTACAAACAAGCCCTTCTTTCAGATTCCGCGACCTATAAAACAGTTTCGTTTTCAGAGTTAAGTATAGGTACAAACAAGCCCTTCTTTCAGATTCCGCGACCTATAAAACAGTTTCGTTTTCAGAGTTAAGTATAGGTACAAACAAGCCCTTCTTTCAGATTCCGCGACCTATAAAACATTTTTTTTTTCTAAACTCGGGAATATAAACTGAACTTTGTATCAACTAGCCTTAACAGATGCTGTCACAATGAGTGACTCATAATAAACAACAGTGAGTCAGCGTCACCAAAACAGATGTATCTGAGGCTCCCGGTACACAAGATATTGTTAAGTTACCAAAACAAACTGGAGTGAGTAATGAAAACTTCGCTTAGATGACGTGATGAAAACTACAATTGAATACATAAAATGAGCAACATACGGGGTCGTGGGTGCCAATTTCACTATAAACAAATAACATTTTGTAGGTAATTACATTACTACTGGTTACTTATGTCAATTGTATTAGTTGTTCTTGTTGTACCTACATATATGTAGGTACAACAAGAACAACTAATACAGGTATATTGTGTATCTTGTGATTGTTTTATCTGCATTCATTGATTGTATAAAGTAGACGCAAAACAATTGCAATGCAATCAATAAATAAAACAACGACAGTCCGATATCTCTCAGAAAAAATTGTCCACTCATTCAATATTACAGCCGCCATCTGCAATGTCATCCATGTACATGCTACTACGGTCAAGATAATGATTCCGTTATTATGCATATTCATACTTATATATATACGGCTAATATTCATACTTACCAATATCGATGGTTAAAGTAATTAATACAGCAAGATTTATCACATCAACCGGTTAGTATTATATGTTATGGACCATGTAATTAATCGGTCATTATAAACAATGCCCGCGCAGTTTGAATATAATTTCATGGTAATTTTTGTTATCATGCCTTGGTTTGCTGGAAGAAATCTCTTTTTAGAGATAAATAAAGAATTATGAATATAATGCCCAAAATGAGAGGGCAGTGTAATAACAACACTTAGAATAGTCAAATCGCCCGGGAATTTTATATAACGCCCATCTATGGGGCAGAACAATGTTTTTTTTCATTGGTACTCTGCTGCCCTATGATAATATTGTTGTTCGTACATGTTCAACCTAACACGAAGGATACCCTTCACCTAAGCTACCGCAGTGTTTTACCTGATAGTATCTGTGTTATCACATTGCCTGAAACCCACATGGCAATATTCACAATGTCTGGGCAAAGTGATAAATAAGGAAGTTCAAATTATGATTATTCACTTTGCCCAAAGTATTTGTCATTATTCATAATGTCCGGGCATTGCTCATAAATCCCGGGTTTATCCCTTGGTCCATGACATACATAATAAAAACACTTCCGTGGTGAATATGATTAGTATTGATTTGCACATCTAATATCAGGGCAAAACACTGCGGTAGCCTAGGTGAAGGGTAAAGGGGGTGGGCGAGCGAAGCGAAGCCCCCTTCATACTTCGTGTTAGGTTGAACATGTAAGAACAACAAAAAATACTTAAAAGATGAACTTAAGTACACATAAAATGTTTTACACCTTAAATAGATATACATATTTTATGTGTACTTAAGTTTAAACATCCTGTGCAATATAGTGCATTATAGACAACCAATATTAAGAAGAATTAGCTATTTGTTTTATGTTATCTTTAATAAACCATATTTATCTATCTACACACGTATAAGTCGCGCATCGATTAAGAGCGCTGGCGACGTTGGCGGTTATTACTGCGCATATGTACAAAAGTAAAATATTGAAAAGTGACTATGAAAAGCGCATTCAAGATCACCGCCATGTATCATAAAGCCTCTTTACTGCGTCCAAAAACCGCACATCACGACCAGCATAATGTTATACTACTTGGTAAAAACTCACTTCTTATGATGTATCAATATTTCGACATATTATGACATTCAAATTTCGAACGCGGACGCCCACCTGCGTGCCGCGCCTAGTTTGTATGTGAAACTTCACAACTGGTACTACTAAACTAAACAAGCTAAACAAGTGCAGAGTGCAAGTCAAACATGCGGTTCCTGAACACATCAAAGTGAACTTATGATGTGTGTGTAGATAAACTAGTGTATGTAACTGTATATAAATTAGGCATTAAAACTCTCGAGTGACATTTTTATGAAAGTCGCCTTGATTAAGAAAATAAGGCTGTCCTATTACTTCCACAAAGCCCTCTTGGTGAGTATTAATAATAACCGGTTAAAGTAGTTAATCGGACTGATTTTGGCCATATTTATTACATTCAACAAAATCAGTGGTTAGTATGAATAACATATCATATTTTTTTTCCATACGGGGTGGCAGAGGCACAATTGTGCCCACTTAGAGGCAGTTATTCAATACTCTATTTTGCGTGACGGGGGCTAGCCCATCGCCGCATCTATGGAGTAATGAAGGTTTACTCACGATGTTTTCCATCACCGTTAGAACGTCCGTATAATGTACTTAATTCAGTCTCGTGCGAACACTCACTCCGCATGCGCGTGTCCTTCCCGCACCAACATTGAAATTTACCGTCAACCTTTGGCTCGCGTTACAACACGTATTATTTTTTACGTTTTTCGTCCTATCGGCTCCCTACTAGTAAAAATGCAGTGTGCTGTCTGTAAAAATAATTCTAATGATGGGGTACAATGTTCGATCTGCAAAAACCAGCTGGACTTCAGCTGTGCGAACATTGCCGAAACCACCTGGAGGAGATACGGACCCGACAAATGGGCACAGTGGAAGTGTCCAACGTGCCGTGCTCCGTCACCTGCTGCACCCACCCCCGGCGAGCCTGCCTCTCTGGACACCATATTGAAGGAGCTCCGGGACCTTAAACGCCATATGTCTGGCATGACAGGACTCAAGGAAGATATGCAGACCATCAAAAAAGAGCTGTCCGACCTCAAAGACTCATGTATCTACATGAGTGAAAAAGCCGTGGAGCTCGGTGGAAGGCTTACTAGTGTTGAGACCAGGGTGGAGCAACCTGGAGAAATTTCAGGATAGTGTCCATAATTTGCAAAAGGAATTAACCAACACAAGCTCGAATTATCTGCCCAGGAACAAAGATCGCGGCTGAACAATATTGAATTAAAGGGAGTACCTATCAAGAAGGATGAAAACCTCTTTTCAATCGTTAAGAAGGTCAGCAGCAAAATTGGTTACGCTGTGCCTAAGTCCCAGATTAATTATATATCTAGGGTTCCTATGCACAATACTAAAGAGAAACTTATAATAGTCGGTTTTTAAACAGATATATTAAGGAAGATTTCATCGCGGCAGCACGTGCTGAAAAGTTGGTGGCCGCGGATATCGGGTTCCAAGGAGCTACTGGCAGAGTGTACATTAATGACCACTTGAGTATGGACCAGAAAAAACTACTCACTTTAACGAAGACCACTGCTCGGGAGAAGAGTTTCAAATTTGTGTGGATAAAGCACGGTAAAATACACGTGCGCCGCGACGACTCTTCAAAAGTGATCGTAATCAGACGTGAAAATGATTTAAACAAAATTGCTTAATATGTTGGTCACCTCACTGCCCCATTATAAACAACGTTATTAACTATAAGTCATTCTTATATGTAAATATAGTTACTGTAGTTTCGTCACTTTGTAAATTGTTGTGCACTTGTGTGTGCCTTGCAGCCTGTTACTATCGTATCATGTTATCCTCGCTGAATGAGGCGTCCATCTCATTTGCTCACATTAATTCCGCAAACTATCTATTTACTTCGCACGCTTGGCGATTTCACTGTGGATCTATAAACCTACCTACCCGCGCTCACTATATCTATATTCTATTGTGTTTTTACCAAAATTGTTTATTATTCTGGCTTTTCATACTGCTGCTTATTGTGTTGCTATGTTTGTTTTAGTTTGCAATGATTTCGTTTAATGGCTTAAGTATTTATTATCAGAACGTACGTGGACTACGAACGAAAACTGAAGAGGTTTATCGTAATGCGTGTTTGAGTGCATATGATGTAATAATCTTAACTGAGACATGGTTATTGGATAGTATATCTAACTCCGAGTTCTTGGATGATCGGTACCTAGTTTGGCGTAGAGACCGCGACTACTGCTCAACTGATCAAGTAGTGGGCGGTGGTGTCCTGATAGCTACGCGTAAGCACCTGCAAGTTAAATTATTGCCCCATTTCAACTCCACGGCAGAAGACCTCTGGTTATGCCTACGTATAAAACAAGCTCTTACACGTAAGTGGATTGACTTGTACCTGTGCGTGATATATTTGTGTGCACAGAACAATGGCTTGTCATTTAGTTCTCAATTATCTAATTTTCTTACTAATCTGAACAACGCTGTTTCAAATAACCCGTCCGATGCGTTCCTTATTGTTGGGGACTTTAATCTGAGCGACATTGTTTGGGCTACCACACCTACCGATCATTCGAGATTTTACCCGTCAAATATTAGTACGGACGAATTTTTGCTAACTGATGAAATGAGTGCCTTGTATTTCGATCAGTATAGCGTCTGATAGAATTCTTGATCTAGTTTATTCTAATCAATTGATAACGGTATCTAAGTGTGTTGACCCTCTAACGCCAAAAATTGATTTGCATCATCCTGTTCTATTGTTAAATGCTAAATCATTCGAAACCCCATCATTAGACTACGCGCCGCGTACCCGCTATGTATTTGACAAGGGCGATTTTGAATCAATAAATAATGCAATTAGTAGTGTCGATTGGAATGCCAAGTTTCTATCCTGTTCAATTGATGAGTGCGTTACTTTATTTAATAAATTTATATATGATCTACCTAGTAAGTATATACCAATTAAAGGCATCCGTAACTATTCGTATCCTATATGGTATAATACAGCTTTAAAAAAAGCTATTAAGGAAAAGTATAAGTTTTTAGTAAAATTCAAAAAATATGGTAATAGATCAGACGAACTAACCTATATGCTTTTGCGTGACAGAGTTAATCGCTTGGAATCGAGTTGTTATCAAAATTATATTCAGTCGACTGAGGATGCAATAATAAAAAATCCTAAGCATTTCTGGAGTTTCGTAAAAAATAGATCTCAATCTCTATCTATCCCAAGCTCGATGACATACATAGTCAGGTCATAAGTTCTGTCACATGTGCAATATGAAATAATTTTAATTTATTATATATGTAAACATTTATATAGCAAAATGAACTTAATAAAACATAGATTCTTATGGTAATAAAGTTTATTCAAAATTCATTTTGAATACAGGCCTTTATTCTGCGCGGCCAGTCGTCTATCGCAGCACGAACGAGGTCCATGTCAATATCGGCGGCTGCCTTAATCAAGGATGCCTTGAGTGACTCCAAATCAGGATGAGGCTTTGAGCAGGCCTTTTCCTCCAAGTGTTGCCATATCTTGTAATCTAACGGACTCAAATCTGGACTGGAGGAGGGCCAGTCTTCGTGCCGGATGAAGTCGATTTCACGCGCCGCCAGCCAGTCTTGTGTGCTTTTCGCTCTATGAGCTGGCGCAGAATCTTGTTGGAATACCCAGTGCCTGTTATTAAACATGGTATGAGAAACAGGTTCCACAAGGTTCTTGAGGACTGTATTTTGATACACAACTGCATTCGTTTTTATGCCTTTCTCACAAAAATGTACCTCAGTTAAGCCCCAATAAGAGACTCCCAACCAAACCATGAGCGAGGATGGAAAATGACCTCGTTGGACACGCGGAATACGGTTGCTCGCTTCTTCACTGCTGTGTGCGTACACCTTATCATTTTGTTTGTTGTAGCTCTCTTCCACGGTGAAAATTTTTTCATCCGAAAAAAGAATTTCCCGATGCTTTTTTCCCGCGTACCGCTTCAACAAAGCGCGGCATCTCTTCAGTCTCAGGTCAATTAAACGAGCGTCCAAATGATGTCCTGTTTTTCTTCGATATGCCCTAAGCCCTAAGTCTTCATTTAACACCCTTTTCACCGTGGTCCTGCTTAACCCCATCTGAAGGGCCAACAGTTTCTGCTTACGTATGGGATTTCTTTGAATTCGCGCCTTCACAGCTTTTATCACTGCTGGAGTCCTAACAGAGCGAGGGCGACCACTTCTTGACCTGTCATCTACACTAGAGTCTTCATTGTATCGTTTTATGGTACGATAAACGAATCTTTTGGTTAGGTATATTAAAAAAATTCAGTAAGTCGAAAATCTGAATTGGCGCGTAACCGCAACGATGCAACGCAATAACTGCGACACGGTCTTCTTTAAGTGTCCACTCCATATTTAAAAATGAGGAAAATTCTAAAAAGTACACATTTTTATTTTCATGAAAAATTGAAATTCGAATTCAATAAACTTTTTTATGGCCAGCGTTCTAAATTCAAAAGTTTTTATTGTGTGACAGAACTTATGACCTGACTGTGTATAATAATACTACTTTTTCTAGTGGGGAGACAATTTGTAATGTATTCTCCACATTTTTTCAGTCTACTTTCCTTAACCCTACGAAAGGTTTTAATTCATCTCCCTCACTTAATACTACTGCCATTGGTCATTCAACTCCTAATAATATAACCACTGATTTAGGCAATATTGAGGTTAACCCTATAGAAGTTAAGATTTTGCTGAATAAACTAGATACATCAAAAGCACCCGGTCCTGATAATATCTCGTCGAAATTCCTTCTAAAGAGTTCTTCAACTATCGCCTATCCAATGGCTGCCTTATTTAGTAAATCACTTTCATGTAATATTGTTCCTAGCCTATGGAAATCTGCTTTTATAACCCAAGTCCATAAGAAGGATTCTTAAACGGAAATAAGCAATTATAGACCTATATCCAAACTATGCATTATTGCCAAAGTTTTCGAAACAATAGTTTATAACCAAGTGTACGGTGCCTTAAAAATACATTTAGCCCATTTCAACATGGATTCTTGAGAGGAAAATCCGCAGTGTCAAACCTCATACTCCTGAATGATTACATCACTGAAGCAATGGATAATGGTCAGCAAGTATACAGATTATAGTAAGGTGTTTGATAGAATAGATCATAATACATTGATAAATAAGCTTATTGGAAAGGGAATACATGGTGATCTGCTGAGGTGGTTTTCATCTTATATCGATAATAGATCCCAGGCTGTCATCCTCAACAATTACGTTTCTAGTTGGGTCCCTGTTCCAAGCGGAGTCCCTCAGGGATCCCTGCTTGGTCCTTTATTGTTTATCATTTATGTGGGAGATATCGAATCGTGTTTTAATTCATCAAATCTATTGAGTTTCGCAGATGATATGAAAATTTATTCTATTATATCATCTCATGTTGATGTGATTGCCCTTCAGGCAGATCTCACTCGCTTAGAAGATTATTGCCGTATCAATAAGTTAGAGCTGAATCCTTCTAAATGTTTCGTCTGTACTTTTACCCGTAAATTCAATGTTCTTCACACAAACTATACTTTACAAGGCCAGGATCTTTCTAGATGTAATATAATGCGTGATCTCGGTGTACAGCATGACTCAGGGTTGCTCTTTGATCGTCATGTTGATAAAATTGTCAATAAAGCTTCGAAATCACTGGGTTTTGTTGTGCGAATATCTAAGAGTTTTACTAATATCAAAACTATAAAACTATTATATTGTACATTTGTAAGAAGTAACCTTGAGTATGCGTCTCAGATATGGAACCCGAACTATGCCACTTATATAGATCGTATTGAAAATATCCAAAAGCGGTTCCTGAGGTACCTACGTTTTAGAGTTAAAATTCCCTATACATCCAATAACTATCTAAATCTCTGTAAACAATTTCACTTTTTACCTCTTCAAAATAGGCGGAATATTGCCGATTACCTATATATGTTAAAAATAATTAATAATGACATCGATTGTCCGGTCCTCCTGAGCAAATTTAAATTTGTTGTTCCACAGAGGTCACTCAGAATCAACCCTCCATTAAATTTGCCTCAACTAACTATAGACAAAATTCATTTTTGATACGAGCAAGCAGGACTGTTAACTGTTTTAGCAAGTTGTTGGACATAGATATATTTCATACCAATATTGTCAAGGCAAGGCGGTGCCTAACCCTTAACTTTTTTAGTGCATAGTTTTTATCTTTTTTTAATATGGTTTTTGTGTCAATATCTCACTGTTTGTTTTAATTGGCAAGTGTGACAAATATGATGAGTGTTCCCATGTTTAATTTTTGTTCTATTTCTATAAGTGAATACCTGTAATTGGTTTTCTATTTCTATTTTAGTTTTTAAAGAAATTAGTTTTATAGCTGTTGGTTTTCCAAATTTTAAATAAATTAATAAATTAATTATCTCATTGCTGCATGGTCAGGAATCGAACCTGCATCTCCTGTGTGAGAAGCAAGCGTGAAACTCATTAGACCACGGAGCTAGTAAATATATACTCACATACCAGGGCTTTACGTAAAACATAGGTATGATTAATAGTAGGATGTAATGTGGTTCTGATGGAAATCATCACGAAATTACATATTTGGTGTTCTGTTAATAAACGTATCAATTGGAAACTGAATATCTACCCAGTTCAGTTCTAATAGAATTCGCAGTTACAGGGCTGTAGTAAAAGAAGATGGGAAATTACAAAAAAACCTAGCTCACGCCTTTTCCCACACCGAGGGACACAGGGCACAGTTGTGCCCACTTAAAATTCTGTCAAAAATAGGTATCTCACGCGTACTTGAGTTATAGGAACAGCGTTTGCGCAAGGATGTTTGTATTCCTACCGACAAGTTCTCGGGTATTTATTGAATAATCACGTCGAACAAAGCGGCATCGTATCGGGCAGGAAGACAACAATACAGTTTAAGTGCATGATATGCTGTTCACTGGTTATCATAACGCAGTGATTTGAGATCAATAAACTGTACTATAAGGCGAAATCAGTGCGATATATGAGGATTAACTGAGACTTAAGTCAAAATCTAAGGATTTATACGTCGCATTCAAGCGTACCTACGTCAGAAATTTAAGTAATCCTTGATATTTTATTCAAGAAATTGCATTGCATTTCTGTCTTGTAGATAATATCAGTAATCAACTAAAAGTAAACAAATCGGTGATCCATTTCAGGATAATATTGGTGGTCTATAAATAGAGCTAAACTGAAGTAATCGGTTCTAAATGGATGCTGTGGGAACGTCGACAACATACAATCTAAACATAGATTAGAGATTTCTGGGATAGACTGCTTGCCTCATTTCTATATTTGTGTTACACAACTAGAAAACAAGAATGCGGTTACCACTTGGTATGTAGGTATTTCCATTATAAATACATATCCTTGGCTGTTATTAATAATCACAGGTTACATCAAACTCAGGTTTTAGTTTACCCTATGTTTATGGTATGCGGTAGTGGCCCTGCCTACTATGCGAGAGGTCCCGGGTTCGATCCCCGGCTGGGGATAAAGAAAAAAATACCCCAGGTCTTGGATGTTTGTATGTGTCTGATGTTGCTGTTTCTGGTTCCCACCACACAGGGTATCCTAGTGTGGGGTCAGACAGAAGAAATGTGCGCGCCTATATATAAATGTTCGTGTTTTTCCGTAGAGTCAGTGTCCTCGACTTTGGTCGACGTGGTCTGGTTTAAACATCAGCATAGTAATCATTGTTGCTGCTCTATAGGTACATCTGTTTACCAAATCAAATCAAGTATTTATTACTGGAGATATTTACATATACTTAGCAAACTTAATTTTTTGCCTCTTCTCTACATTGTACCACTGTGGGAGAAGTAGGGCCTAAAAACTCCCACAGATTGATTTTTAGATCTCTTATAAAATTTCTTTTGATTAACTAATACAAATATTACAATATTAATAATTATAATTAATAATTAGGAATACATCATTACACAATTATTAACAGCAATGACTGTGTTGAGCTAGATTAACTCCATACAGTCCCATCAGATAGTAGTATTGAACTTTGTAGCCAGGTTAGCCTAGAAACTAAAATATTGGAGAGCTGCTGTTGTGTGCCGGACTGTGCTCCGTCAGCTACTTCCCTTCTGGATATTAGCACTTCATATCCAGGGATAAAAACAATTACAGTGATGTACAGTGATGAACTTGGAAAAAATATGGGCCAATTATTAAATATGTATATGTATAGCAGCAAAAACAGAAAAATTCAATATAGTAAAATAAATGCAAAGTTTACTAATCTGGTCCACCAAAATATTCAACGTATTAGCAGTAAATTATTAGAGTTGGACTCTTTTAATATTGATATTTTATGTCTAACAGAACATTGGCTAAAAAGCCATGAGCTCATGTTCAATTTCAGTAACCACCAGGTTGGTAGTTCTTTTTGCAGATCACATGCTGTTCGTGTAGGCTCTCTAATATTTCTAAATAAACACATAAAGTTCAAAAATCGTAATGACATAGTATGATTATCAGTTGAAAGCCACATTGAAGTAGCATGTGTTGAATTGGTGCGCATAATTGTAATAAGCGTTTACAGCCCACCATCAGGTTCATTTGATGTTTTTGAAAAAGTCATGGATGACATATTATTTAAAGTATCAAAATCTAATAAAACTCTTATGATATGTGGAGACTTCAATGTAAATTTATTAGAAACTTACTCCCTTAGTACGAGACTAACTAACTTATTTAATTCTCACAACTTAAAGCCACTTTTCATGGAACCTACTCGAATAACTGAAACCTCAGCAAATTGTATAGACAATATATTTGCTTATCCAAATGAAAAAATTGTACTTAAAAAATTATAAGTAATTTAAAGTCAGACCATTTAGGTCATTACATTAGACTAGAAATTCAACTTAAAAAAAGTTCTACAAGAAAGATACAATACATATCTGTGACTGCGCGTCGGTTTGAAAGGTTTAAATTGAATTGGGATAGCAAACTACCTATCAATTACTCTAATAATAACCCTAATGAGTCATATTGTATTTTTTTTTACAGATTCAGCAATGCGTTCAATGCAGTATTTACTACAGATCGATTGTGGTCTCAGACAAACTTAACTTTAGTAAGTGGGCCACAGTAGGTATACTTAAAAGTAGACAAAATTTATATGAATTATATAGTGAAAAACAATGGAATCATAGTGAAGAGTTCATGGATAAAGTAAAAAAGTACTCAAAAATCTTTAAAAAAGTTTGTCAAATTGCAAAATCAAATTATATCAGATCTAAAATAAGAAAAAGTCATAACAAAATTAAATCAACCTGGGATATAATTAAAAGTGAGACTGGAAAGGTCAGTATTAAAAACAATGAATATGAATTAAAAATTAATGATATTACTTTCAAAAATGATATTGATGTAGCTAAAGCGTTTGAATTTTTTTTTACTGACATCCCAATCTCTACTACAAAGTCACTCTTCCAAAGTAGTCGCTGAATCTTTTCTAAAAGACTATGTACCTAAATGTGAAAATCAATTCTCGTTTAATTATGTAGATGATAAAGATATTGTTAAAGCCTTTAAATCAATAAATGTTAAGAAAACTGCAGACCTCTGGGATATTTCTGTTCATGTTGTGAAGCCCCTAATAAATGTTATTGCACTTGATTTAGCTTTCATATTTAATGCATCTATTGAATCTGGCGTGTTTCCTGATTTAATGAAACACAGTAAAATAGTACCTTTGTTTAAATCGGGTAGTACATCTGACCCTTCTAACTTCAGACCGATATCGGTATTGCCTACATTTAGTAGTATTTGAAAAAGTAATTTGAAATCAACTTCTTACACATTTCAACACCAACAACATGCTCCACTGTAAACAATTTGGTTTTACACAAGGCAAATCAACTACTGATGCCGGTATTGAGTTAATATCACATATATATGATGACTGGGAGGAGTCGCATGATGCTCTAGGAGTATTTTGCGATTTGTCTAAGGCTTTTCATTGCGTTGACCATGGGACATTGATCAGGAAACTACATCACTATGGAATTAGGGATAACTCTTTAGATCTTCTCTCTTCTTATCTAAATAACAGGATACAGAGAGTTGACATTAATGGAAAACGATCTCCAGGGTCTGTTGTTACTATGGGTGTACCGCAGGGTTCCATACTCGGGCCATTCCTGTTTTTGGTTTATATTAATGACCTGCCACATCTTGTCAGAGATAATCATGAGATTGTACTGTTTGCAGATGACACTTCACTTTTGTTTAAAATGAAACGACGCAGTTTGAACTTTGACGATGTGAATAATGCAATCTCAAAGGTAGTCAATTGGTTTAGTGCTAATAATCTTTTACTGAACAATAACAAAACTAAATGTATTCGGTTTATAATCCCCAATGTTAAACAAGTCTCGGCTAATGTTAATGTTAAAGGTGAAAATTTAGAAATTGTAGATAGCACGGAATTCCTAGGAATCACCTTAGATAATAAGCTTCAGTGGGGCCCACACATAGATAAGCTATCAAAAAAAATCAGTTCCGCAGTTTATGCAGTTAAAAAAATCCGTCTTTTTACGGACGTGGAAACAGCTAGACTAGTTTACTTCAGCTACTTCCATAGCATTATGTCTTACGGCATACTGCTGTGGGGGAACGCTGCAGACATTAACATAATATTTGTGCTGCAAAAGAGGGCTGTTCGTGCAATCTACAATGTGGGTCCCAGAGAGTCACTGCGTTGTAAATTTAAGGAAATTAACATTATGACAGTGCCGTGTCAGTATATTTATGAAAACCTAATGTACGTCCACAAAATATTGATAAATTTCCTAAGAATAGCGACAGGCACAATGTCAACACTATAAATAGGAATAAACTAGCTATACCTACTACTAGGCTACATAAGGTTAATGTATCTTTTAAAGGGCAATGTATTCGCTTTTACAACAAAATACCGACTGAGTTACAAGAATTGTCTGTAAATAAATTTAAAAATGTTGTTAAAAAAGGTTACTACAAAATATCAGATTATGTAGAAGACAAGAAAGCTTGGGAAGGAGTTTGCTCAAATTCTGAAAAAAAAAACGTATAAACTTGGAGGTTTCTAGTCGCCTCTTTGCCTCCAGCATCTAAAACATTGAGGTGACGGAATTCAAATTGAGTTCTATATTTCCCTGTACCTTATACATGTGTTAGTTTAAGATTTGACATTCTCCAAATGTTACTTATGTGTTTCTTTTTTCTGCGTTTGTGTTTCTGAGGGATTGCCACAATCTTTTTCCGATTCAAATTTGGTTCAAAACAAGAACATCATCAAGGCAACCATTTCCATTATAATTCGCCATAATGGGCTTTATTTACCTAGTACCAAGACTTGTTTTAAGACGGTCACGGTAATTTTGTGGATCAAATTAGGTTCCCAATCTGAATCGGCTTAGGACGTTGTGGTAACAGGGGGGGGTCTCAACTTGCCTGACATTTGGTAGTGCGAATATGATACACTTGGTTTTTCAAGCGTTTAACAATAAATTATAACTGTGAACCAATTCAAGGTTAAAGACAATAAGACTCTGTTTAATATTTATGCTTCGGAACGCACCGGTTTTCGTTGCGCGGATCGATCGCGAGTAATCGGGACATCACTAGCGGAAACGGAACCGCAGCTGTCACTCGTACAGAAACGAGATGAGAAATTAGAGGTTACTTTCTTGTCGTGAGAAAAAACATGTCTGCTCATGGCGTCGGGCCTTGACTGTATTTCAGTGTAACAATTGTCTAACACAGGTGTCGGGCCTGGCCGGAGTGTTAATCATAATAATCTTCGGGAAATAAGTAGATTCGCGTCAGCGGAGTGAGTGATTCGTGTTGTGAAGGTTGAAGTTGTACGGTCCCCAACTCGTCGTATTCGGACAGCGACTCCTCGTGTCGGCAAGCAACACGCCGGCGACAGCGTCGGGCTGCGAAGAGAGTGAGATTCGGTTCCTCTCCCCCCACTCGTGCACTCCTTATCCCGTATTCCTGCCTCGAATTGAGCTCTCGAATTCCTGTCTACGGCGGCAAGGTCAGTACCACTTACGATTCTCTCCCTCCTGGCAAAAACTCACCCCCTCAAGATTCCACGCCGTTCGGTTGAGGCGTGGAATTAAACAGACTCCATTAACATCATCAAAATCTTCTTTTAGTCTTTTAATTTTGAATACCAGTGAAGTATCATTAGCAAACAACACGATGTCAGTCAATTTCTCCACCATGAAAGGCAGATCGTTAATTTATACCAGGAATAAGAAAGATTTAACGCCGTTGACTTCTGTCTTTTGAATTCTATTGCTTGGGTATGATCTTAGAAGATCCAAAGCTTTATTTCTAACTCCGTAATGACTTAATTTCAATAGTAGCGTATCATGATTAACACAATGAAATGCCTTTGGCAGATTGCAAAAATGCCGATAGCATCCTGTGCGGCCTCCCATATATGAGATATAAGGGTAATATTAACCTGCATCCGTAGTTGATTTACCCCTAGTGGAACCGTATTGTTTGGCGTGGAGTTGTTTTGTACGGTTGAAGTGTGAGAGCATTTGATTGAGTAAAATCTTTTCAAATATTTTACTTAGTGAGGGAAGAACAGATATTGGTCTGTGAAGGATCACCCTTGTCTCCCGACTTGAACAGAGGTATCAGTTTACTGTGTTTCATGAGGTCTGGAAAGGCTCCATCGTAAATAAATTTATTGACTATATAAGCTAAGTGTGGGGCTGTAACTAGAATTACTGAAACAATGACTTTGACTGATATACCTCACAGGTCTTCAGTATTTTTTAAGTTAAGTAATCTAAACGTTTTGAAAATGTCCTGGGGATATACATGATGAAATTTAAAATCCACATTACTGATGCTAGTGCTGTTTTTTTACAAAGTCTCTGCTGAGTAAGATAACATTGGTGAAGAATGATTCGAAAGATCGAGCTACCTCAGCGTTAGATTTGACAACATCAGCAGAAATCATTGTCCCTTGGTATAACTTTGCCAGTTTCACGGTTTATTATTTGCCAAACTGTTTTCATTTTATTATTTGAATTTTGTATTTTTCTATTAATTTGTAAAGTTTTTGCACCAATAAACCAACTTGAAAGTTTTGGAATATATTTTAACATAGTCATGAAATTTTCATAAAGTCATAAAGGTCATAAAAGATATCTCTACCTTTGTGAATTCCAAACATGGCCCAGTAATTAAATTTAGATTTACCGTTGTTATCACTGACTTTCTTTAATTTAAAAACTTTATCGAATTCTGTTTGAATAATGTTGAAGAAGTGTGAATAGATTTTGTTCGGGTTCTGTTCGTTAAAATCCGGTACTGGCAAATTTATATCTAAGTTTTTCGTATATCTCTCTAGTCTATGGGATGTAATAGGCCTATAAATCTTATCCTTACTAGCAATTGCGAATGAAACTGGGAGTTAACTACATTTTTACTTGTGAATGCACAGTCATAAAAAACGTTATCTAAGCAAGTTTGGCTGGTAAGTGTAATTCTAGTCGGCTCTAGAAATACACGACATAAATTAAATGATTTGAATAAAATTATATGATTTGATATCAATAAGCAAATCTACATTTAGGTCGCCACAATTATTTTTTTCTGTTATGTATCATAGTTATCATATCACAGTGAAGGCTTCCTCCATAATTTTCCTTTTTCATCCTTCGGAGGTCTGTAGACAACAACAATAATATGGCTCTTTCTACAGTAAGTGCAAGAATATCTTTCCGTTGTTTCACCTTAATATTATTATTTACTAACATTAAAGAACCAACTCTATCGGCAGTCTTTCTATAATAGCAATTAACAATTTTGTAATTATTTTTGTTAAAAGACATCATATTTTCCTTTAACCAGTGTTCTGTAATACAAATAACATCGGTGTCAGAATTATTAAGAAATAATTCTAAAACATGTTTTTTGCCAGGCCCCTGCATGTTTTAATGGGTAATATTTAAGTGGGGCTTACCCTTTGTCGGAACATTATTTAATATTGGGATATTATTACACTTTTTTGACTTTATTCATTCGGGCAAGATATTACACATTTTTCATCTCCTATGCCTGCTTGATATATTTAGTGGTTCATGATGCTAGAGATTTTCTCTATTGTCTTATACATACCAATCACATTATCACATGCGCAATCGATCAACAATTTGCTGACCACATTACGTTCATTTCTATGCGTAAGCCTTGATTTAGAAGCCACATGGCATTGGATTGTGCCTACTTTGTTGCTTTGTTCCAATCATACTACTTATATTGCTCTGTGGTTCCAATCGAGTGATATGACACCATGCCCCATGACGCCGTAGTCGTAGATCGAAATTTTCATATTATACTTATAGAAGGAGAATATTAGCGATTCTCCTAATCATCTTTAGCAGTAAAATTCTAGGGTAAGAGCGCCTATTGCCGCTCAGCACCAGGTATCGCAAGCTTGGCACAATATCCTCAGAGTATCTTTATGAATAATTTTGCGGGCATCAGATTAGAATTGCTGGCCTTAGCGTCTGGCTTTACTGAATAATAGTTATCTCATTACTTCTCTATGCACTTCAAAAATTGCTCCTATGAATACATTTTTCACCTTACGCCGATGAGACAATATTTTAATTCATAATAATATTAATTTTATATTAACAAGCCACATATTTTGACTAAGGTGTAGAGTTTGTGAAGTTAGGGCTTGTAGACTCAGGGCGTGTAGAGTTTGAAGCTTGACTGTATATGAGATCTGATAACTTTTTGACCGTGCGAGCCACATGGTCTCGTCTCAGCAACATTTTACATGAAAACTTCTTTTTGTCAGTTGCTTCTGACAATTATTATTTCTTTTTTGGTCTCTTGCATATCGGAGGTTTAAAAGTTCCAATTTTCAGAATTGTTTTGTTGTTTGTTTTCTAATACTAGCTTACATACCATATTTCAGCTTTATAGGACTTCAGGAAGTACCCTTAGAATTTTGATGATCATCAGTGAGTCAGTGACGAAATCGGGGATTCATAAATATCAATTAAATCTAAAGTATAGTAGCGATGCAATTGAAACTTTACATGTCTACTATTAACATCATATGCCGAGATTTTTCTTTAACTTGGAATAACCAAACCTAAGTTATGAGGGTTTTAAAAAATACGACGAAGTGCTTCAAGAAAAGGCAGTAGAGACCTTGCGCAGATATTATGTTGATTTTAATAAGCTTTTATCAGCCACCTTCATTTCATGATCAGAATAAGTGTGCGATATCAGGGCACCATCTGACCGATATACGGCTTGAAGTGTGCGATACCAGGCAAATGGGGTCTGATGCTAAATAAATTATCATACCAATACCCAGACAAACTTGTTCTATTTTAATGCATAATGGTAACCTGATATTTTTATAAAAGGAAAAATATAAAGCTAACATATAAAGTTGTTAAATTCCAAGCTGGAGGAAGTTAAGTGGAAAAATTTGGACTTGTGCTATACAAAGCGCTATTACCCTAATAGGAAATATAAATATTGATTAACATACAAATTCTACACTAACACACTGACTGTCTGCTTCCTAGGACGGGTGAACCCGGGGTGCCACCTTAGTTTTACCTCCCGACGAAAAACAGGGGGCTTATAAGTTTAAGGCGTCTGCCTGTGTGTGTGTGTTTGTCTCTTTCTGTGGCACTAGACTAGAGCGCTCAGAATGGTGGACGGATTTTATTGCGGTTCTCTGTAAATGGCAGTATACTTCCCTACGATGGTTTTTAGCCATGTTCTATTAAAATCAGTTCAGTGATTCTACATTAACAAGAAAATAAGTCAGTTAAAGTTTACAGGTTTCTTTTATTGTGTCAGGGGTATTAAATTTTTTTTTAATAGGTAGTTAATTAAAATTCGTGAAAACTAAGTGCCGGCACAAACTAAAGTAAAGAGTTTTATTAATGTGTCCAAACAGTCACACTGGCAGATTATAATTTTAACCCAATTGGTCATTAATGTTCGTTAGTAACATTCCCATGGACCAGCATTGTTTCGACAGATTCATTAACCAATATAACATGCAAAGAAAATTAAGGGCAATTGTGACACACTTGTCCTAATAGAACTTCCTTATTGTAGGCAACTTACAGCAACTTATAACAACAGCACAATTAATCAGTACACAGTGCACAGGGAGATATGGGAATAAATAAATGGAACAGAGCAGTTCAAAGTTTATAAGGACAAAGTGCAATTTTCTTGAAAAATATCAAATGAGTTTTGCTATTTGCACGCTGGTTTAGCAATTAGCACGAGATCAAAACCAACCAACAAAGCCGACACATTCTCCCGATCGGGGTGCCTGAGCTGAGTCACAAGAAATATATAATAAACATGGATTTTTAACCGACAAAATGTATGTATGTATCACCACGCATAACTTTTTACCGATTTTGATAATTATTTTTTTATTTGCAAGGTTATACCCCGAAATTGCTAAAAATCCTACCCTAAGAGTGGGAAAATAGGGGTGATTTATTGTTCACAGATTTTAATGATGAGTTGTGTATTACAATTATAAAAAAATATATAATAAAAACGTTTTAACAAAAAAAATAAACCCCCCAAAAAATTTAAAAGCAAAAAACTATAAACTTTTTTTATTTAACCTTAATAACTAAGCTCTTAAACTAATGTAAGTATATCTAAATTATTATTTTTTGTAATTATTTAGAGTTTTTATTTAACCTAAATAATTTTGAGTCGGCGCCAAACAATAAATGAAGAAAGATTACTAATTACCTTAAATTTAAAGAAATAACCAAATCAAATTAACAATGCAACGTGAAACCTCCAGCGATAAACATTAACATTCCAAAAATGCGCTCTCCGCCCGACCACTGCCTGGCAACGACGTGTGCCCTCTCACGTGCGTGACCATTCGGGTTACTGTCTCGCCAGCGTTGCCAACTCTACGTATTTTTACGTAGATCTACGTACTTTTGGCCTTTCCTGCGAAACTACGAAGTTCGGCCCCGGCCCCAGAATCTACGTAATTATACAAATATACGAATTTGAAAAATTATGCTGATCCTCTATTTTTTAGCGAAAACAAAACATTCTGATTCCGTTTCATACCGCAAGCTCGGCTTGCCTCGCCTTATTATTAATATTACCATTATGTACCTAAGCTAAATCACATGTCATATCAACACATTATATCCAACAATTAAGACGATATTAGACCGGGACGGAGAACTCTAAGAAACACAAATCTTCCATTTCAAGAGGACCACATGATCGAAGCAGACGAGTTTTCGAGTCATATTTAAAAAACTAGAAAAGGCGATTTGTCTCAAATGTTTCCTTTATTGGCTCAATTCGCGCAAATTGTATTGCCACATAGCAGTGCAAATGTCGGGCATTCTATGGTGGAGCGATAATTTGCGATAAATTTGATGAAAACCAAAATCAGAAATAGACTTTGAAACAATCACTTTTCACGAAAAGTGGTTTAAAAATAAGTTGCGAGCCTACGCAGGAACATATTAGATATTTTAGTATAAATATGTATAAATTCAATTAATTCCTAAAATTAAAATTAAAATTAATAGATTGCCTAGCAGAACCCTTGTTTTATTCAGTGTTACCCTCCTCAATTTACTCAAAAAACAGTACGTAGATCGACTTCCTTTTCATTCGCAATTTTACCAATTGTACGTACTTTTCTATGCTGCTCTACATATTTTTAAAATTCGAGTTAGCAACACTGTGTCTCTACTATGTCCCAATTGATGCTTGATAGGGCCCAGTTCTAGTTCATGTAGGCTTTCATGCGTTCTGAGGGTACGGGTATTTAGTGTGTATAAGTATAAGGAGGTATTTTTGTATCTGGGTTGTTTGGGTTGTAGTTGGATTCTATACTTTTCTTCGGATATTTTGTTGGTTGGAGGGTATTGGCCATTCTTCTCCGCAAAGACTAGTCTTACTGGAGAGGGAATATTTTTTGCATTTGGTTTCGACAAAGTTGTGTTATTTAGATTCCGGGAGCCTACGCCATGCCATTAAAAGGTTAAAATTATTACTTATCATAGGAAGAAACTCGGGAGTACAAAATTACCTGAAAACTTAGATGGCATAGCTGCAACTAACTGTTCATTGTGGAGAGCCACAGAGAAGCTGAAGAGACCCAGTTGGAGCAACCGCCTCTCCGCAAGCAGGATAACTCATGGACCAGAGATGATGCACAGAAGGCTGATGTATTTGCTGACCATCTCGAAAAAGCATTCATGCCGCACCCTGATGATGACTCTACCAAGCTGGACTATGTTTGTGACACACTTGCGTCTACTAATCAACTTAACATTCCACTTCAAAATGCTTAAGAAATGAAGTCCGGACTGCAATCAAGAAACTTAAAAATCATAAAGCACCAGGATATGACCTAATAACTGCTCTGTTACTCAAACAATTACCAAATGAAGCCATCATCTTCCTCATGTACCTACATACCTAAACAATGGAAAGTAGCACAAATTATCATGATCTTAAAACCAGGAAAACCAGAACAAATCATACAGGCCTATAAGTCTCCTACCAGTAGCCTCAAAGCTATTAGACTCTGTTCCTGAAATGGCTCACTCCACAACTGATTGTGCAAACATAATTCCTGACTACCCAGAAAAGGTCACAGCACCATTGAACAAGTACGTAGACTCGTCAAAAAGATAAATGATAGCTTTGAGAAAAAGAACTATTGTGCTGCAGTCATCCTGGACATATCACAGGGTTTTGATCGCATCTGGCATCAAGGCCTACTAACGAAAATCATGACATCTTTACCAAGTAGTTATGACCTGTTCCTGAGCTCTTACCTAGAAGACAGACACTTCTTTGTCAAACAGCGAGACGAAATCACTAAGTTGCGAAACCACAGGGAAGTGTCTTGGGACCAATCCTATAACTGCTCTACACTGCGGATCAACCGCTGAACGAAGAAGTACTTACGGGAACATTTGCGGGCGATACAGCTATTCTGGCAACATACTCTTATCCAAAGAATGCCTCGAACAAACTGCAGACTTGTCTCAACCAAATTTATGTGTGGCTTAAACACTGGAGAATTAAAGCTAACAAAACCAAATCGGTACAAGAAACTTTCACTACACGGAAAGATGTGTTCACCAGTAATGCTGAACAATATAGAAGTACCTCAAGTGGAGTCTTGCAGATATCTAAGTATATAACTAGACAGACGCCTCACATGGAGAAGCCATATATTCACCAAACGCAAAGTTCTAGGACAAAAACTACATAGTTTGTACTGGATGATGAACAAGCTTCCCTGGAAAGCTACCTACTTCTATAAAAATGCATCCTGAAAATCAAGCCCATATGGACCTACGGCCTGCAACTCTGGGGAACAGCCGCCAAATCTAACATTGCAATACTACAAAGGTACCAGTCGAAAACTCTGTGAATGATAGCTAATACCATGGTACATCACAAATGAGAATATCCATAAATACTTGAAGATTCCCACAGAGCAGGAAGAAATAATATCCAGCCTTTATAAGATACAAAACAAGACTGGGAGTGGGAGGGCATCATCATCATCAGAGACATCAACATTTAAGAGACTAATAAAGATGAATTTAGTTTGGGCCACCCGGCCTTTTATTTTGTGAAGATTGTAGGTATATTTACATTAGTTTAAGAACTTAGTTATTAAGGTTAAATAAAAATGGTTTATTATTTTTTGCTTTTCAGTTTTTCAGCGGTAAATATTATATATATTTTTTTGTTAAAAAGTTTTGTATCAACGAAAATCAGATTGAAATTGATAAATTGTAGGATTGTCAATTTGGTGAGACTGTTCTTGAAACTACCCAGTCATACTACATGTTGGTGTGGTAAAAGCATGACTAATGTTTAAGTACTACACTCACCTATGTAGCAAGTTGGTAGTCCCCTGTGTCCGAGCTTCATGTGGTGGCGGCTGCCCCTTGCACACAACACTCAATGGAGTGATCAGCCCGTTAGAGTCTGTCCGGTAATGCTGAATCAGCACGTCCAGACCATGGACTGTTGTGTGCTCTTCAATCGAGAAGATGGCGTCTTCCCCATGCCTTCTTATTTGGTAATGGACGACTTCACCCTATAAATAAATTGCTATAAGTGTTGGTGTAATTCAACACATTCACAACAAAACACAACTCAACAGCCCCCATAGCCAAGTTGCATTCGCTAACTTATCACTCCCTCCGACACTAAGAAAATTTATGCGATTTAAAGTTACACAAAGTCATAATCATATCATGTATGTTTGCAAGAACCTTACAACATTGTCTAAAGTTAGTGATAGCTGTTATGTTAACCTAAGACATAATCATAGACTAGTTGCGCCCCTATTTAGACTCGCAAATTTTAGCAATTCTTTCAAGGCACTGCATTCTCAACTACAACAAGCAATTTAAAAAACCTTGTTAAAACAACTGTCTAAATATTGCAATAATCAGGATTACATAAATGACAAGACTTTATGAGGTAAACTAACTCAACATAGAACTTCTTGTTTGTGATTCTTAGTTTCTATGTTGTGTTATGGCCTATTTATTTTTAGAGATTTGTGAACTTTTTTTTACATAAGTGGTTATTCCACTAATCTCCATTACAAGCCCGAATGAGACGTCAATTGGGATTAGTGGAATAATCAAAAAAAAAACACCCCAACTGGGATTGGACCGCTTGCTTGGAAAGCACAGACTCAACGGCAGCACAACAGCACACCAATTTGATTTATAAAGTTTTGGATATTATGAGTAGATATTAACAAATTCTGGAGCCACGATGCCATCTGGATTTTTCTTCTGATAATTCATCTAATTGGTAGAATGTGTTCTTTCTCAAGCACAACTGTTTGTGATGGATGATGAATATGAACTCACTTGATGTAGCACAGAGAGCACATAGTCGCCAGGAGAAGTATTGCTCTCACGCACCAGGAAGACACCATCCTCCTTCTCTGCAGATATAAACATAATTCAGAGATTAGATAGGGGCCTTTGTTTTGTAAGGCAGTATTGTGCAAAAGCGTCCAAGTTGTCCAATGTATTACCGTCTTTCAATAACCTCTCGGCAGCTTCTCTTGATATTTTCCCATGGAACCAGTTCACGTTGTCCTCTTTGTTCATACTCAACAAAAAAGAGTTAGTCTGAAAAGTGGAAACTTGTTTGAAATCTAAGTTGTTTGAGTTTCAAAGAATTTAGCACCTAACAACAGCGCAGGAAACGAGGAATTTAGGTAAAACTTGATAAGTATTGGATATTGATAAACGGCAATACCTCCAAGAACAAACGATTTTATTAAAAATAAGGTTTTGTCTGCGAAATCCCACAAAATAACATGGCTATTAGATTCTACTCTCGCACTTGTTTGGAAGATTTTATCTTATTTAATGCTTCTAGTTTAGGTGAAACCTAAAGATAAATGTGAACTATCTTCTATCTCTATCCCAACTAATGATTACAGCTTGAGAGAGCGAAGTAGATAAAAAATGTTATTGACTTCTCAATTTAGTTGGGGTACATCAAAGTGACAGCATGAAACTACTGAGTCAAATGCTCCACTTTTAATATTTTTGCTAACTAATCGAAGTAGAAATAGCTTGCATTAATCGATTTAGAAATAAATCCAAGCTATGAAAATAATAATAGAAACTGTAGCACTACGCTTACCTTCAAAAATACGAATGACGTCATGGTTGTTATCATGATCTCTAACTTCGAACTCAATAAAATGTTTACAAATGTTCTAAAAATTATTTCAGCACTTTCCTAAAGGAATCACATTTTTGTTTGATTAATTAGAATTTATTTTTGCAGTTAAAAACCACAGCGACGTATTATAAGTGAGCGGTTGCTTATTCTGCCCGCAACACGACAGGCAGGCGCGCGGTATCCCCGACTCTGCCTTCCAACGAATGACTCATAGCAAGGTCAATTCCGAGAAATGAATCACCAGTCGCGTAGGTATTCAGTTCTACAATGCTCTAAGTACACATACTTCAAATAGTCGGTATATGTATAAGTTAATGTATCTATATAATAGCGTGAAAATATATTTTATTTCTACTACTTACTCCGAAGGCTCATTAGCATTACTGACTGAGCAGTAGGTAGGTCTAGGTATATTACAAGACCACCTAGAATTAGTCAAGAACTGATTTATTTGGATTATAATAATCAGTCTTATCTTGATGAAACTCTGCTACCTACCTACTAAGTAAGTACCTACTTAAGATTAGTCGAGGACCATGTACGTGATTTTAGATTATTTTTCAGCATATTACAAGAGCAAACTTAACTTCCGGGAAAATGATTTTCCTCTTTATTTATCATCAATAGGTATACCTACTCAACGACATTTCCGGCTGTAATTAGTATCCGTTTTTATACCGGAAGTCAAAAAGCATCTAAAAAAATAAATGAATCGTCCTTGTGTTGTGTAATTATGTTGATCTACTTTAATCAAATTCGCTGTGCTTAGGAATAAGTTGATTTAAATAATGAAAGATATCTATCAGACACTAAAGCTTTGCATACAATCTTAACAGATTGTTTATTGTGAGATAGAGACCAAACTGCTCAATCGGATTTCACCTTGTTCATCTGTAATACTAATAAGAATAAGTCTGTAATGTAGGGTTTGTCTGTGTGCGACTTCAATCACGGGGCGGGCGGGGGGCGTAAGCAGACTAGCAGAGAGTTTGGCAAATCTAGGTTATGATATGAACTAAGCTTTAAGACCTATAAACCTAATAATAAAGGTCACTTTCTGTCCGAATACTAAAGTTAGGTTTTAGGTCACAATAACTTTATAATTTAACCTGGAGCCGAAGCGGAGTTTAAATGTTGGTGAACAATTAGTAAATTTGGGATGTAAATGTTTATTTTTTGGGTGTAACTTTTTACTCAAGCCGTTATTTTCAAATACAGGTCGCCAACGAAATGAACCTTAAAATCAAGTGAATGAGCATCATGTACCCTCTCCTTTTAATTTTCTATTTTATCAGTTTTATACTACGATTGTGACTATATCCCTAGATGTCGACAAGACAATGTTTCCAAAACCAAAACCCGAGTAAGTACTAAATCATCGTGCTCAGAGTACTTACCTATGAAAACTATTACCACGAATTATGATAAGTAGTTAAGAATTTAAGATGCTCTGGTGACACAAATAAGCATATAAACATACATACCGGTCAAACACATAACCCTTCTTTTGCCTTCGCTGTAATCAGTTAAAAATGGTACTGTACCCACAGTCTTGCGATGCGAACACACGCTTGCAGCCAAGCAGCTTGAGCCCGGACCGTGACTCACCACTTTCTACCAATCAGCAGTGGGCCGGCCGTGCGGTCGTTGACACCACTGTTGTGTGGCCCTTTACCCAACCCGGACTTCAGGGCTTGGACAGCACTTTGTGCAGGGTGTTGGAGGGATTTTCGGTCGGGCATCTAAGGGATATCGTAATTTGAACAGCGGCGAAATGTGGAGTATTGTACGGCTGTGCTGCCTGTGCACGCATTGAGTTATTAACTTACTTATATTATACCACCTACTACGTACAAACTACGTCGCCTTAAATCACCTTCAAAAATCAGTCTATACGCAGTCGACGACCTATTCCAAATAAAATTATCATGATATCATAGGGGCCTATGGGACTCTGGTGTTGTGGTTTGGGTGCGGTGCCTAACGTAGCTATACATATTACCATATCTCAGGATTTGTCCTGAGGTTTCAGGATTTTTAGGCTCTTCTCTAGATTGCGCCCGGGTTTGGAAAATCTCGGATATTTTTGGATTTTCAATTAAATAGAGTAGTTTTTTCAAATCAACTTTGGTCTTGTGAATTGCACATATAAAATCAATACCTATGAAACCTTGAGTTATTTAATCATCAGTATTATCAATTTGTCATATTGTATTTACTGTGCGTTGGTAGGAACTTTTTTAAGTAAACATTTTTCTTTCATTACTCTTCTATAAAATGCTTCGCACGCTAAGCTATTTAAATGATAGTGGGTTAAAAGTAAAGCTCGGACTGAAGACACCGTTCGTTGCTTTATTTCATTCGAAAATTACGCCCCCTTGATAGAAAAAAAAAAAAATTCTACGTTTACGCCCAGCCCAGTATGGTGCGCCAAACCATTAAAAAAATGTTTTCTACAAAGCCGCAAATTCGCAAAATGCGACGAAATTCGTAAAAACGAAAAATTATCAAGATTTTTCGATGGGAATCAGGATTTTTCTCCGTTACTAAATTTTCTATCTGGTACAATCCTATCACAATACATAGTATAATCTATATTACAACAACAGCAACGGGCACCATAGGTGTGCGCAAGAACTACTATAGCTACCTACTTTAGAGTAAAATTTGATGCTAGAAACGGAGTGAATGAACAAAGGGATATTTAATCACTTCTGAAAATCCGATGTAAGTTATGCAACCGATAAAGACATTGATACAAAACTAGCTTAATAAATTCTACCCAAAAACAGTATCCAAGCCAGCCAGGTCAAAATATTCCGTCAGCCTTCACAAGGAAACTCGACGCTAAATATAGCCGGGAGGAGCATGAACGGGGGACGAACAAAAACAACACAACACAAACGATATAGCGGGCTCTCTAGCCGAAAGCTGGCTAGAGACGAGCCAAGCGCGCCGGCCAACATGTTGGAAGAAAGAAAGACGGTTTAAGGAAATATTAGGAGCCTCGCTACTTATCCAAAAACTCAGGGGAAACCCTATCTTGGGGAGTATCGACTCTGACGTTATTTTTGCTTACTACGAACACCTAATCTCATATACCTATACAGATGATGTATCTATCTTTAGTTAAGTTTATATAACATGAAACTGTACCTTTCTTATTCTGTATTCATTTGTCATTTTGTCATTTTTGTAAAATATTTAATGAATAAATCATTATTATTCTTATTATCATAAGCATTGTTTGTTCAACTTAAACTATAATTTTATCAGTTTTGATGAATGACAATAAAAAAGATGTAGATTAAAAAAGAAAAAGATGTAGATTTATATCTGAATTAAAACTGACTCTGACCTTAACTAACATTAACTACAGTATTATTGTGATTCGGAATTTAAAAAAAAATAAGACTGCTGTTAGCTTGGTTAAGAGCACCGAAAAGGTAACTAGGCTATTGACTATGGTAGTCTTAAGTTTTTTTTAGATTGGTTTCTTGGGGAAAGTTTTTCATAAATCATTATCAACAACTTACGGGTCAATATTCTGAGGTTCGATAAAAAAATCATTTGCGACCATATGTTCATTTGGGAAAGTTGTTCATAATCATGGCCACAATCATTCCCCAATATTTGGTCAGCTCATTAAAAGTCACCATGTAAGTATTGCTGTTTTTGTAATACTGTTTTTATCAAGAAACCCGTAGTCAGATTAATCGTCCAGTCCAGCCTGGTTGTTTCGTGTGTGGGGTGTGCTGTGCTTCCGATAGTCGACTTGGAGCAAAAAGCCGGGTTAGCGCACTCTCGGGTCGCTCTACTGTCCGAACATTGAAGTTAGACTCAACTTTTTAAGTACTAAATAATCTGAGTAAGAATAATTATTTTTTGACAATATCAGAATTAAACACGTTTAGTAATTCAGACACCAAAATAATTTAAATGAAAAGAATGTCAATAATCCGCATGATGCTTCGTCGAAAACTAAACATAGTTACTAGTATAGTTTATAAAAATATCGAACATCGCAAACTCGCATGTATCTACGTTTTTCAATGTTATTAGTACCCCTGAGAGTAATTTATACCCTGTAAGTATGCAACCCTGAAAACCCTGTGCTCGAAAAGCTTCAAAATTCTGGCATTTGCTGAAGTTTTTTTCGAGAAAGCTACTTTAAGGAATCGTTATTTAATAACGTACAAATTGAGTTCAACCAGAGCTCTCTGGTTCCATTGTTTGCGGAGACACAGCCAGTCAAAGATAAGATATTTTTTCCAGAAAGTAAAAATGTTTCGGCATGGTCATTGGGAAAAGGAGCATAGGATAGTCAAAAGTCAAGTTCAGTCCAAGATTACTCTCTTGAGAGGCTAGAGTTACGTTGAGAGGCTAGAGTCTATACAGCGGTCCTTTACACGACACCCTGCTTTCAATTCCTCTGGAATCAGTCACAGGGACTCTTACGAGGACATGCTTTCTTTTTTCAAGCTGACCACATTATCTGATCGAAGGCGTATACTTGACCGGACTTTCCTTCATAATATAATTAACAGCCAAGTACAATGTAGAGATGTTCTGGAGAAAATTGGACTATCTGTGCCACGTAGGTACCTATTAACTCTCGACGTATCAATTCAAATACGTTTGAGGTGCCTCATTGTAGAACGAACCTACTACGCCATGCACCATTAGCTAGAATGCTCTCCACCTATAATGAGTTTTGGAAAACATGCGAAGTCGATATATTTCGAGACAGTATTGGTTTCTTCAAACATAAGCTGGCCAATAAAACTATAGCAAATGATACCGTCTTATACTCGTATTTATATATTAAATAAATTTCACGTAATCCTTAACATTGTGATATCCCTTTTTAGACAAAGTCGTTTTTACAAGGATTTTAATTTGCTCAAATGGCAATTTCAAAATCTCCAGACGAATATTGTTGTAGACCTAACTCTTTAATGATCTGTGTTGTATTAGAGAATGCTCTGACCATTTAAAGAATTGCTCACTTTCGCGAGTCTAAACTAACCGGGGCGCAACATTATAGTCTGTGATTATTTCTTAGGTTAACATAACTGCTTTCGTTAATTTGGAAATATGAAATAAGATTTACAATGATAAGGCTGAGTATAACGTTCATAAAGAATATAAAAGAACGCCTTATTCAGCTATTAAAATCTTGCAAGCCTACTTTTGATATTTTTAGTCGTCGTTATTATTACATTATCAGTATTATCAACTACTACATTCAATTATGAAAACACGATAACAACAATAGGCAACATTAATATTAAGTACATTTATGGTTAATAAATTCGCCTACAGCAAAAACAATTTAACGGTATTTTATCTCATTTGGTATTTTATTATAAACACACGTTGCTGAACATTTTATTATATGCAGTTGCTAAACAGTAAGTATATTATATTCTCTCGGTGTGTGACTGAAGAAAAGCCTGTCAGAGTTTGTTGTGTACCTCGAAAAATATTCTTGAGTTTTTACGATTGAGTAAATAATAAATTGAGTACCTAACTACGGTTAGTATGTCAATTAAAAGGTTCTCTCAACGAATCCGTGCATTTTAAATTATTTATTGTTGGAATACATATTTTTTGTAATATAGAAAGGCGTATGTTTAAACGATTACCAAAATATTCGAAAATTTACTATCAATAAATTTGAAATGACTGCCAGAATTGGTAAATGATCATCAAATTGTGTTTAGATAAATGATAACTAACACTTATTTTTATGTTTTGTGTACTTAAGTTTATGTTTTAAGTATTTTTTGTTGTTCTTACATGTTCAACCTAACACGCAGGATAAAGGGGGCTTCGCTTCGCTTACAGCCTTTACCCTTCACCTAATCTACCGCAGTATTTTGCCCTGATATTTACTGCAACTATTGGTGATCATTTACCCATTTTGGGTAAGAAAAAAATATTTTGGTGATCATTTAAATTTTTCTCACATAAAAATTGTGTAAATATCCGCTGCTTTCCCCCACAACAAGATACCATATAGGACATTATGAAAGTAACTAAAATAGACTAGCCTATACTCTATTTGCCGAAACAAGATAATGGGAAACAAATGCACTGGTGTCTGATTGGTAGAGCCACGACGGACGCTAAGACCGTGTTCACAATGCGAGAATTTTTTGTTTGTACGTGCGACTCGTTCCGTTCGTTCAGACGTGCTTTACTGTCTCGTGTTGCGCAATTGATAATATTTCCTGTGACCCGGCTTGTTAATTGGACTTTGTGATTGATTATTTTTTCGTATGACCCGGCTTGTTTGGACTTTGTGATAGAGTGCATACCTGACTAATTGGCGGACTAGTTAACTATTACTTGAAGAAGCCTGAGGGAAGAAGCGGAAATGATTCTGTGGAAAGAAGACGCAAACGAGCCTTTTGAACTTGTATCAAACATAACATAACATGTGATAGACGAGTTTGGTAGAAACAAAAATGAACGCCATGGACAGAAATGTAGAAGCGATTGTTGGAATATACACAAAAAAATCCATCTCGTTCCAATACAGTATTCTCTCTCTCTCTAACTCGTAAATATTAGTTTTTATATTGGATCATGCTAGAAACATTTGACTCGGATTCAGTTACTTTTTCGAGTCGCGTCACACTCTCTGCAAGGTACTCGTGTTCGAAACACAACTTTCCTGATATGAAACGATGAATAAATGAAATATTATTTAAATCGTCAAACTCTGCTTTTTACTGGAATCCTTATATCCTAACAGGTTATGGGGCCCAGTCACGAATGTAAATAAAGAGTAAAAAATAAAGGTAAAATAAAATAACGGAACATTTAAAGTGAAAACTATCTGACTTTGTGATGAAAAGTGAACAGTGAGAAAATAGAAAAAAGGAATCTTGAAAGTTTTAGTGATTAAAATCTATACACAAAGATAAAAACGGACCACTAAACCGCTTGATGGTGATGAATACAGTGTTTGGAAATTTAGAGTTCGTAATCTATTAAATGAAGTCGATATACTGAACGTGATCGCTGATGAAATTCCTGCAGTGCTAGATCGTGACTAGACAAAAAAAATGCATCAGCTAAGAACACTATTAAAGAATTTCTATCAGATTTTTTACTTGGCTTGACCACATAACAAGACACGGCCACGAACAAATACAACAGGTGGGAATATCTGTTGTGTTCAATAAAGACGGTGCTGCCCAAATATATCGCGATGGTAAGGTTGTAATAAATGTGCAGCGGTAGGATCTGACAAAGGATCTGTCTAAATAAAAGAGTCAGATAAATCACCGGATAATTTTATTTGGAGTAGGATAGATCAGGGTCGTGAGTAGTTGGCATTGATGATTGAACGTATTACACCCAGAAGTGGCTCCCCGAGTAGTTTAGGTCTCCTGCGGCGTCTCCAATGAATTTCAGCTTTCAGTCGTCAACGAGGGGCAGGTCACCCACTGTCAGAACGTCTCGTCTCCATCTCGACTCTGGTGACATGGTCCAATGGTAGTTCGTAGATTATCAGAGGTTATCCGAGAGCTGGGCATTCAGCCCCAAGGCTTGGAAATTGGCCACCAAGGTCTTGGAAATTGGCCATCAAGGGCTTGGACCCTGGAATGAAACAGATGTGAGAACAAAGGTTACAAAATTGCCCCAGCGTCCCGACGTTCGGCGGTCGTAGCCCATCGCGAGTCATTGCCCGGCGAGACGCTTAGTGCAAGTAGGCATCAGAGGTATGGTACGTGGGGCGCACTGTAAGTTTCCGGAATGAATATGAAAAAATACTATTAAAGGTACAAAATTAATTTATTGTTTTTCAAAATAATCTCCCTTGGCGTCTATGCACTTTTTCATTCGATGAAACCAGTTTTGAAAACTTTTGTGCCACTCCTCTGTGGTGACCTCTGAAACGTGTTTTTCATACTCCTCGACAGCCTCTTCTGGTGATGAAAATCGTTGACCGTGTAATTGGTTCTTAATTTTTGGGAACAGAAAAAAGTCACAAGGTGCCAGGTCGGTACTGTATGCAGGATGACTCATGAGTTCTACATTTTTCGCCTTCAAAAAGTCGTTTGTCTGTCTGGCCGTGTGAGAACTAGCATTGTCGTGGTGCAGGATGATACGGCGTTTACGGTTATTTTTACGGAGTTCGTCAATAACTTCCGGCAAACAAATGGTCGTGTACCAGTCACTATTCACTGTACGACGATTCTCTAAAGCAACAGTAGCCACGTGTCCAGTTTTATTAAAAAAAGAAGCAATCATCCGCTTAGATGCACTTTTCACGCGCGCCACTTTGGTTGGTTTCGACTCATCTTGAGAGACTCATACGCTCGATTGCTGCTTTGTTTTGGGATCGTAGCAATAAATCCATGTTTCGTCACCTGTTACTATGTCCCACACCAAATTTGACGCACCTTCGTTGAATTAATTATTTTTGGATTAATTGTATTTGACTCATGCCTATTTCTAAGGATGCGCGAATTTCATGGTAGGTCACATGCCTGTCTGTTTCAATCATACGGCGCACAGCATCGATGTTTTTGTTGGTCACAGCGGTGGAGGGCCGACCATCGCGAGATTCGTCACTGAGATTGATACGACCACGCTTGAATTCTGCAAACCAGCTATAAACAGTTGTCTTGCATGGTGCTTCATTGCCAAAAGCTGTTTCAAGCCGAGCGATGCTCTGTTGAGCTGTCAAATTACACTTAAAATCGTAGAAAATCATACTACGAAAAATTTCCCGAGTTAAATCCAAGTTGATGCAGACACACAATTTTTTAAATGGCGCCACAAGGTAAAAACAAAAGGCAGTCAGATGAAACAAACTGCATTCTACAGCCAAAGAGTTCTATTTTCAAATGTTGCAATAAATTTTTAAATATTGTTTATGTAAGTGGCCAGTTCCGGAAACTTACAGTGCGCCCTATGTACTACAGCTGTTGTAGGGAAAGATATAGAGACAGATATCGAAGATACGTACCCGTAGAATGGGGAAAACAGTATATAGATTAGTAGATTCTACATACAAATAATGGCAACGACTTTTAGCCCTGACTTCAGATATTGATTCTCCAAAGAAGAACCACCGTGTCGTTCAGAACTCAGCTCCAGAATGACCTCGTGTCAAAAGAAAATAAAAGAAATCTGAGCTGAAATTATTTAAAATTAGAAGCTATAAACTTTATTATATTGACAGATACTACTCAAAACAAGGTTCTACTACAATATATAAAAGCTTAATTACGACTTAAAAATAAGCAAGACACTAAATTTACGCATCGTTACATACGAAAATGAAACCCTATCGAGTTTGACAACCTATTTCTAGAAAAAACACATAAACAACACACCTGTCAGGCAGCAAATAACAAGTCTTCGCAACTGGAGTACACGACACATCTAATCTTTAGCTACACAATAATGGATATAAACGTTCAATCATCAAAAAGATTCTAAACGACCTCTATTGAAAATCCACACAGATGTCCGCGGTCAAATCACTCCATCGAGCTTTGATGACAAAAACTATTGTGTGATATTTATCGATGATTATTGCATTATTGTGTGACATACTTATCGGCCCATAAATCTGACGTTTTTGTTGCATTTGGTACTATGTAACAAAAAGTGAAGCCCTTTTTGGTTTAAAATTAGTACAGTTGTTTTGCGTTAATGGGGGTGAGAATTGGTCTCACGAAATGAAGGATTTATGTGTGCAGAAAGGTATATGCTATCACTTCAGAGTGCCGCATACACCAGCTCTCAATGGGATTACCGAGCGTATAATTAGAACAATAACAGAACGAAGTCGTGCAATGATAGCAGGATCTAAATTAAATAAATCGTTTTGGGGTCAAGCTACGTTGACAGCTACTTACTTGGTAAATATCAGCCCCACAAATCACTGAAATAAGATAATACGCCTTATGAATTGTGACATACTAAAAAGCAGCATAAAGTAATTAAAGATTTTTGGGTAAACTGTTTATTTTGTTGATAAAAGTAGAAAGTTATTGTGTGTTGAATCTTTAGTCTGTAAAATTTCTCACTCATATAAATGACTTGAAACTAGGTCTGTCTGATACACATTTATGGGAAAAGGCTATCAGGGAGGAATATTTACTTGAATAAAATGATACCTGGGCACTAGTACCAAAGCCTGATAGCAGAAATATTATAGATAAGTAGTAGTACGGTCCAAGACCGCAGCCAACAACTCACCCTTCAACTTCAACCGTGTAGAAATCGGCGCAGTAAGGAGGGCAATCTTAGCGATCTCGTCGAAAGCCATTGGTGAGGACAAGATCTGTTCTCAGATGATAACCTGTATCATTGAGGAGCTGTTACCGATCATTACCCACATCATTAATGTATCGCTTGAACAATGTTGCTTCCCCTCTCAGTGGAAAAAGGCACTTGTGATTCCCCTACCTAAATCGTCCAATCCCGTCTCCTTTAATGATTTTCGTCCCTTATCTATTCTGCCTATCCTTTCCAAAGTCCTAGAATCAATTGTTCACTGTCAGCTCTCCTCATACCTTTCCTCTAGTAACTTATTAAATCCCTATCAATCAGGTTTCAGGCCGGGTCACAGTACTACCACGGCATTGCTTAAAGTCACCGATGACATTCAATTAGCCATGAATCAGAAGCAGCTTACGGTTCTTACACTGCTTGATTTCAGTAGCGCCTTCAACTGCGTCGATTTCGATATTCTGGTTGAAATTCTAAAATCGCTCAGAGTCTCCTCGCACTCGGCTCTCTGGTTTGACTCCTACCTGAGAGACCGCCAGCAGCACATTAAGTCTGAGGAGATCTCAACGGTCTGGTGATTACACCAGACCGCAGAGAGATTACTCTCCGCAGGTGTTCCGCAGGGTGGTATCCTTTCTCCTCCTCTCTTCTCAGTATTCATTAACTCCATCTCTGACGTTCTTACTTCTTCTTATCATCTCTACGCAGATGACCTCCAAATATATCGGCACTTCTCTCTTAGTGATGTAAATCTGACCTTAGAGGCATTGAATGCTGATCTCGACAACAACAGTAAATGGGCAATTTCATATGGGCTGCTTGTCAACCCGGCAAAATTTCAAGCCATGATTATGGGTACACGGCACTCAATTAACACAATACAAAATATGCCCGTCGATCCTGTGATGTATGACGGTACGATAATCACTTACAGCGAGAAAGCTAAGAATCTTGGGGTTATATTTGATAACTTGCTGTCCTGGTCGCCTCATGTTTGTGAGGTCAGCAGACGAGTCTTTGCGTCATTTTACTCCCTACGGAGATTGCAGTACTTCCTGCCGCGGCAGACTAAAATCGCCCTTGCTCAGTCCCTTCTACTACCTTTAATAGACTACGCGGATGCTTTTTGGGTCAGTGCGAACGAAGAACAACTGAATAAACTCGAGCGACTTCAAAACCTTGGGATTCGGTTTGTCTACGGGCTGCGCAAGTATGACCATGTCTCCCAGTATCGCAAGGAGCTGGGATGGCTTCCGATCCGTCTTCGCCGTGATATGCACATTCTCTCTTATCTATTCAATATTTTGCGAAATCCCCGCTACCCCACATATCTTCGAGAACGTTTTGAGTTTCTTTTCCCCAGGGATAGTAATCGGAGATAACACTGCCGCCTACAAACACTCTTTTAGGTTAAGGGCAATCCGACTGTGGAACGCACTTCCCTGCACTATTAGGGATAGTTCCTCAATTTTCACTTTTAAGAAAAGATTGAAAGCGTATTTCCATTCTCTTCCGTAATCGGTATCATATTTATGTAAGTATATGTATGATATTTTGTAGTTTATATATGTGCATGCTATCTAGTGTATTTTATATAGTTGATATATACTTTTTTTATTAGGTATATTTTATTTATATTTTAAAAGTAATTTTCTTACGTATGTATACAGTTTTATTGCGCACTAGGACTGTCCTTTTTCATAAGCACTCCTGTCTTGCCTAGGTTTGCTGAAAGAAATCTCTTTTTAGAGATAAGCTCGCCTTTGCCTATAAAATTTATTATAACTGTTTATCTATGTTTTCTGTGCAATAAAGAATATGAATATGGATATGAATATGAATAGTAGTAGTAAGTGTAAGTGGGTGTTCAGTATTAAAAATAATGACTTCGGAAATCCCTTCAAATATAAAGGATGTTCCGTAGCACGCGGTTTTAATCAAAAATATTTGTTGATTACAATGAGACTTTTGCCCCAGTAGCATGAATTGCGACTTTTAGAACGAGCTTATTAGCTTTCGCAAAGCAGTTCAGTTTGCTTGTTCACCACATGGATGTAATAACGGCGATTGAAACGGGAAACTAGATGAGGAAATTTACATGAAAATTCCTGAAGGTGTATCTGGCACAGATGCGGAAAAAATGGTCTGAAAATGAAATAAATCGTTGTACGTATTAAAATAACCTGCACGCTGTTGGTTTTAAACGTTTGAACAAGCTTTGTTAAAAAGAGGGATCAGCTGATCGATGCATGTTCATTCTAATTGCAGGTGATATATCGAGAAACACATATGTACACAGATATCGAGAGATAGGTTGAGGGGCGTTGCACGTGCGACCAAATGTAGCTCCTACAGGTTTGATATTAAAAATTCTCGGTAGTCACTGGGCGACCGCAGTGACGAATTCATTTCCGTAGTTTTTCGAAAATGCCGACCTGTGCAATACTCACGTGCAAAAATAGAAGCGAGATTGTGAACTCCAAGAACGCCGGTGTCACATATCACTTGTAAGTCTCATTCCAACTATTATTTATTCTTAAAACACAAGAAATAAACATAATTACGAAAATAAATCATTCGCGGAAAATTCGTCACGAATTGACATTAAAGTGACAATGTCATGTTGCTCTCGCTAAGTTTACTACACATTGCTTGTTTTGTATCTTAATTTCACTACGTATTGCCAAGCTAACACGCAATGAATACTTCACACTTATCTAAGTACGAAAGCAAAGATGCATCGTGATACGGAGGCTGTGTAAATTCTCGGTAGTCACCGGGCGACCGCAGTGACGAATTCATTTCCGTTGTTTTTCGAAAATGCCGACCTGTGCAATACTCACGTGCAAAAATAGAAGCGAGATTGTGAACTCCAAGAACGCCGGTGTCACATATCTCTTATCAGATATCACTTGTAAGTCTCTTTCCAACTATTATTTCTTCTTAAAACACAAGAAATAAACATTATTACGAAAATAAATCATTCGCGGAAAATTCGTCACGAATTGACATTAAAGTGACAATGTCATGTTGCTTCCGCTAAGTTTACTATACATTGCTTGTTTTGTATCTTAATTTCACTACGTATTGCCAAGCTAACAAGTACTTAGATAAGTGTGAAATATTCATTGCGGGTCAATGAATATTTCACACTTATCTAAGTACGAAAGCAAAGATGCATCGTGATACGGAGGCGAACTGTTACACGCACACAGAGACGACATATAGTGATGGGGATAGTGATAGGAGAATTATGTTTTTGAATCGATAGATTTTATCATTACGCAATTATTAGTAATTGCGGAATGATGAATAAAGTTAATTTAACAATAAAGTTATTTAATTACTCATAATACGTAAGTTTAGTGTTAGTTATTCCAATGATTGCCAAACAGGCAGTTTAGATTTTAAGTTTGTTTAAAACCTCGCCCGACGAAGGATAATGGGGTGTTATAAGTATTGATCGGAAATTGCGATGCTTTCAGTCAGGTCCGAAGAGAATTTCTCGGCTAAGTCCGAATCAGAATGAACTCCGTTCACAGTTATTCTACCTTCAGAAACCTCTTTGCCTCTCTTTCTAGCTGTAAGGATTCTGTTGAAAAAAAGAAGAGAGGCAAAGGGGTCTCGTATGTCGTATGTCTTATAAATATGTCGTATTTATAAACTATTTTATTTATAGAACCCGGCATTGTATACGACTGTCTATACCAGTGTCTATAAATTATAATCGATCGATGATACACGCTGTTCTTGCATTGTCCCAACACTAGCTCGGCTAGCTAGTATACCTGCGGTAGTGTGGGTGTGTTCGGACGATAGGTGCATGACATTGCACTGACCAATAAAAGCGGAGGGATTGATGTACGAGTGGTGTAAATGTATGCGTGTTCTTAGTTTTCGGCGACTCTGGTTCCGATACAAGCTTAGCGCCAAGGGCATATCTCTCGATATTTTGGTGATCTTATTATAGCAACAGCTGATAAAAAATACCATGGATAGATTTAAAAGGTACATTATGAACACTTTTAAGATGATTGATTTGAATGAGGTCAAATATTTTAAAATATTAAGCTCAATAAAATGCTCTCACACTACAACTGTACAAAACAACTCCACGCCAAACAATACGGTTTCACTAGGGGTAAATCGACTGCGGATGCAGGTTTTACCCTTATATCTCATATTTATTCTACATGGGAGGCCGCACAGGATGCTATCGGAGTTTTTAGCTATCTGTCGAAGGTATTGGATTGTGTTGATCATGATTCGCTACTAATGTAATTAAATCATAACGGAGTAAGAAATACAGCGTTGGTTCTAGTAAGACCATACTTAAGCAATAGAATTCAAACACAGAAGTCAACGAAGTTAAATCTGATGGATCGGGTGTAAAAATTGGCGTTCCACAAGGTTCAATATTAGGCTCTTTCTTATTCCTGGCACCATTCGTTCATTCATTCATTCATAAACTTAGCCATCTATCCTTGCCTCCGGGTATTTTCCTAATTATCAAGAATAGAAGGCACACAACATATCTCTACAAATGGTAATCAACAAACCTCAGCAGCCGGCCCCAAGATCGCGAGCACGATCGGAAAGAACAGCAGCCCGTCTATCAGTCCTAGCAGCACCAAAGCCAACAGCAGCCGCAGGAACAGTCTGGCCACGAAACCGAATTCACTAGTAGCTAGCATGGAGGCTGCTAGGGCGGCTGCTAGGGCTCCGTGGACGACTGGCGCGAGGACTGATTCGAGGGCCAGCGAGGCGCGGCGACGCTTGCAGCCTATCGATGTGACGAACGCCTGGAGGGTGAATTAGATGTTGTAATACGAGTGTGTTTGGTAGTAGGGTTATCTAGTAATTTACATACAGTTTCGTTTAGATGCTTAGTTTGTGGGTGATCTGTGAAGTGTACAAGGATACTATAATAGGAAGTGGATTTTGTTGACTTTCTAATGGAAGTTGGCGGAGTGAGTTACGAAGATATTTCTTTATATCTAATTATGTACAGATGTAGTGAATAATCCTTTCCTATCGGCAAAACTCGGAACAACGATAACACCCGAATGGTGCCGATGTGTCTATGAATTACTGTATTATTAAATTACGTGTAGGTATCAAATAAATCGCATACTTTATTTATCAATGTCAAATGACAAAGACGACGACGTTCAGTAAGACAAAAACGAACATTTCCGAGAAAATACGAAAGGAAAGGATTATTTACTACATCTGTACGTATTAACGATCTGCCTTATTATGGTGGAGAAATTGTCTGACTTAGTGTTGTTTGCTGATGATACTTCACTGGTCTTCAAAATTGAAAGACAAAAAGAAGATTTTGCAAATTAGCTGGTAAATTAAGTTCTGAGGCTTATGCTGTCAGGAACATCAGACAAAACACGGATGTGGCTACATCTAGGCTTATGTATTTTAGTTACTTTCATAGTGTCATGTCCTATGGTATCTTGTTGTGGGGGAAAGCAGCGTATATTCAAACTTGTTTTATTTTCAGAAAAAAGCTATTTGAGCAATTTATAATTTAAAATGAATAGACTCCTGAAGAAAGCTTTTTAAAGAAATCGACATACTAACTGTGGCCAGACAATTTATTTTCGAAATTAAAATGTTTGTACGCAAGAATCTTACAACACTTTCCAAACTTAGCGATAGCAGTAATAATAACCTAAGAAATGCAGCACCACTTACTGATCTGTTTGGTGATGAGTGGAGGCATATTGTGCGAGAATGTGGCAGGTTCTGTGAGATGAAGGAGTGAAAGTGTTGTCTTAGAAATATTATTATTATTTTTTTGCATTGACATTTTATTTCAGTACCCTTGACATACCTAATATTGTTTAATACTATTTGAATTTGACCTAAATTTAATGTTTAATGTGATTTGATATGTAGTATTTTCTATGAATTTGTACCCTTTGTTCCCTACCTGTGAAATCGACTTACCTAAATTGATATTGACATTGTATAACTATTTGACTTTGTACAGCGCATTGGGTACCTGTAATGTTGTATATCGTACTTGTATATTAAAGAAAATAAAAAATAAAATAAATAATCACAGACTAGTTGCGCCCCGGTTTAGACTCACGAAGCAATTATTTCAAGGATCAGTGCATTCTCTACCATAATAATATTCCTCTGGAGATTTTGAAATTGCCATTAGAGCAATTTAAAGCGACTTTGTCGAGAAAGGGATATTACAATGTTCAAGATTACTTAAATGATGGGACTATATGGGTTTAATCTAGCTTAACACAGTAATCGCTGTTAATAATTTTATAATGATTTATTCCTGCTTAAGAAATAAAATAAATAATATTGTAATATTTGTATTAGTTAAGCAAAAGCAATTTTTAAAAGAGATCTATAAATCAATCTATGTTAGTTTCTACGCCTTCTCCTCCCACAGTAGTCCAGTGTAGAGAAGAGGTAAAAAATTACGTTTAGTTATCTACAGTAGTAAATAAATTTGACTTGACTTGATTTGACTTATTTTCTGGGAATTAAAATCATATAGACTCTAACTCTGTTAGTATACCTCTTGAAAATAAAATTGATTTAGAAATATTTAATTCCTGTGAAATAAGAAATGCACCTTTTAGAAATGTTATCGGTTGCTTAATGTATATTATGTTGTGTATAAGACCCGACTTGAATTTTTGTATTAATAAATATTTTGAGTAGATTTTCTAACAAAAACTACCATTCGCTTTGGTTGCATTTGAAGAGGGTGCTCAGATACCTGAGAGGGATCTTAAATCTAAAAACAATTTACATACTTATTCGAACAATGCACAAATGCTTGGCAAACAAAATGTCAACAGACAGTGGCAACATCGTCTACTGAGACTGAGTGTATGGCTCTGTATGAAGCTGAGAAGGAAGCTCTGTGGTTAAAGTCATTATTAAACATAATGTAGATAGAATACATATTAAAGATAAAGACATAGGATAAATAAAGCCAAGTTATAATAAAGATAATGATACAATAAATTGGTTTGATTAGGTTTTCTGGGTTTCCCTAAACATGCGCAACAAATGTTGGACCATGGTGATTGTAAACCAGAGAAAGGAAGGTATGTGTTTTGAAATTGTATAAAGTATAATTTTAGAATTTTATTAAAAAGGGATTTATTTTTAAGGGGGCACAAATAAATCCATCTTGTTCCAATAAAGAATTCCATCTCTTTCTAACTCGTAAATAGTTTTTATTTTGGACCACCCGCGAAGCACTTGTCACGGATTCTGTTACTTTTTTAAGTTGCCTCACACTCTTTGCTAGCTACGCGTGATTTATTCACACCTTTCCTGATATATAACGATGAATAAATGAAATATTACTTAGATCGTTAAACTCTGCTTTTTACTGGAATTCTTCTATCCTAACAGCTATGACTAAAACATTCATAATAGACGTGGGAAGCGAAAGTGGTACGTCGGAGTAAATAAATGTTTTTAATAATGCAATAATTTACTACAATATAGGACGGCCCAACTTCAGCGGACCAAAATCCTTTATAGCCCTTGCCTTTTATCATTTTGTACTTTCAGTCCGGAAAGTTTAAGGTCACTTTGTCCTAATTTTTTATGTTTAAAAGATATGTTTTTTCCTCATACATATATTTCATTCTTTACATACAATTTTTCGAGCGTTAGCTAAGCAAAAAAACATACATCCCAACCTTTAAAAAAAAAATGCTGCACTGAGGTTAGGTCATCTGTAGTAAGTGTAATTAAGTAGAACTAAGATTAACTTCGTTCGATTCCAAATCGATATTCGATCGATGGTTTCTGAACGGTCATTTTAATTTGACGTTAGCTGTCAATCTGGCAGGTTTGACAACTGACAGACGAAAAAAGCTCGCAATGAAAACGCGTGTTGATTTGATTGTTGAAATAAAATCAAAGGGCATCTGGAATGTATTCGGGATTCCCTCAGGATTATTAATATAGCTGAGTGTGCAGTTGTCTCTCGAACCAGATAAAGTTCGGATTTTCGTGCCCGATTCGTATTTACCACGTAGAAACATAACCTGTGTTGGACCACTGTGCTCATTGACGCTGGCCCGCCAGTCATACCTGGTTGGCTGAAGAACCTGTCTACCAAGAAGAGCCTAGGGCGCGCCCGGGCCTTGCAGAGAGACAGGAGGTTGACGGGACCGAAGCACAGACCAGGTTAGATCTACCCCACATAACTTTAGCTCGGTGAATCGCCGACGTTCAACACTTCTTGGCACCTGATCGTCACGCTACCTCGTAGCTGATGGGCCCCTACGAGGTCATTAGGTGCTGAGAAGCCTGAACACTTTGGTATCAGAGCGTGGTTTCCTGAGATTTGCAGCCGTCAAGGGCTTCAGGAAAGCACGACTTGGGACTATCAATCTGTAGGTATCTAGGCGGTTAGGTTAGTTAACTTGTTTGTTCCTATATCCACATAGATTGGTAGTATTTGTAAGCTATAAGTCTATTGCTGGTAGTAGACAGACAGATATTACAGTTTTCCCTAAATGACCAGTTGTACTGAGATGTGACTCAGCAAGTGTATAGCAATTTATAACTTGAACTAATATTGACTATTAAATATCTTGACCGATATTCAGGGCCTAATTAAAAACATGAGAGAAGACATCCTTGATTTTCAGTGCTAAACTAGTGACGTATATCCGGTCCGTCCATTCCCGCCCGGATGTTCGGTTAAGCCCCGTGCTACCTTGTTTGCGCGCGCGCCCCACCACACCACCGAGGCAGTTCGGATTGTTGAATTCGAATTTAGCTTCATTGGCGATTTTCGCACGGCACAGTCGCTGCTCAGCTCCTGAGTACGGCCCGCCAAAAATCTATACATCGTGACGTGAGAACTTCTTTTGCATATTATAACCAACTGTTCGTTAAAGAATTTCTTAGAATTTTCTGATTTATTGCAGGCAAATAAAAGATTCCCAACGGTGTGACCGTTCGTTTGTGTAAAATGGAGCAAGAAACCCCGGAGGTTCCGTCCAGTGTGGAGCACGTGGCGGCGCGTAAGGATAAAGGCAAGAAAAGGCGGAAACCGGTGAGCTCTTCGGACTCACAATTCTAGTTCGTCCTCGTCGAGTTTCTCGGAAAGCGACGATCGCAGGAAGCGGTACCGACGGCACAAACGCATCAAGGAACGTAAGTTCGATCTTCTTTTTAACGAGATTAAAGATCTTAAAAGCCAACTTGCTGCTACACAGGAATTTCACGAATATGATTGTGAACCACGGCATGACTTGATTAACCCTAATGTTAGTGGAGACCTCTACGAAGGTCATATTGAGGAGTCCGAGCCCGCCAACATTGACTCGGCTTTCGAGGTCGATCTTAACATTTTTACTGGTACAAAAACCAAGGAGCCCGCTGTACCGCAGGCGTCTCCCGAACTAACACAACAATTAAAAGATTTGCAGCGATTCAATAGCCAGGACTGGATTAACGTCCGTTATGCCGACGTCCAAAAACACTATTTAATTGCGCCGGGTTTCACTAATCTTGAAGCTAATGACGAGATAAAGAGGTACGATACATCTAAAACTACCTTAAACATGGAAAAGGCTTTTTCCGGCATTTCCTATGCATTGCTCAAACAGCGCGACGCGCTTTTGAGTGAATTACAAGCCTTTCTAGCTTGGGCGCATCAGGTCTAAAACCTACGATTCGGCGATATCCATACAAAGCTCAAAGAAATGTTGGCCAATGGTGAGTATAGCAAGATTTCAAACGACGCTCTCCACCTCGTCTGTGGACACCGGGCTGAACTTATTCAATATCGCAGAGAAGGCATACTCTCATCAGTAAAAGACCAGTACCACAAAAATATATTACGCAAAATTGCGCCGTCAGGTTCTGATCAATTTGAAGCCGACAAATTTAATGCTTTATTGGAAAAAGCGGGTGGAGTTAAAAATGTGTTTTGGGTGGAAGGAAAGTCTCGCTACAATACTGCGCCACAGTACGAGCCTTCCACTTCTACCCGCAGTCAGACGCAGAAACAGGCCGCAACTTATAACAATCGCGCGCAATATCATAATCAAAGCCAGTATCATACTTCGGCCCGAGGCAGGATAAACAATAATTCGTTTCGCGGGCGAGGCGCGCGGGGTTCACGCGGCCGTGGTCTCCCCGACAGGTCAGGAAGGGATTATCAACCCAGACGTTCTCCCTCATCCCACCGGGATAGGAGACACCAAACCCATAAACGAAAATATTGACTATGCCATGCACATGCATGCAAAATTTCACGCCGGACAACTCCGCATGTACTACGATCGTTGGAAACAGTTGGGAGGTCCCACATACATTCTAAAAATTATACAAGGATGCCGCATTCCTTTTGTGTTGAAACCACCATTGCACATTCCATACAGTCGCAGTGTGAAAACACCAGAATCAGAACAAATGTCGAAAATAATGAAAAACATGATCTCGCAGGGTGTGCTAGAAAAGGTGCGCCCATCGCCCAGCTTTATTTCCCCGATATTCCTGCGCCCCAAGAGCGACGGCACATGGAGGCCCATATTCAACTTAAAAAATCTGAACCAATACGTCAACACTCGTCTTTTCAGACTAATAAATGTTCATCGGGTAACGGATTTTCTACAACCCAAGGATTGGTTGGCCAAAGTGGACATTCACCAGGCATACTTCCATGTCCCTGTATTCGAAGGCCACAGAAGGTTTCTCCGCCTTCTGTACGGCGACAAAAACCCACAAATACTGGAAATGACGTGCCTACCCTTCGGCCTTTGTTCAGCACCGAGAATATTCGCCTCAATTACCAACTGGATAGCACAATACCTCCGCGATCACGGTATCCGGATCATCGTGTATCTCGACGATTTTATGCTGGCTCATCAAAACAAAGCCACTCTCATAAATCAAGGTCGTTGACACTGAACACGCTCGCCCACCTAGGCTGGCAAGTGAACACAGACAAATCTGTTTGCAACCCACAGAAGGCAGTGGAATACCTGGGCGTTGTGTGGAGCACATGGCAGAACGCGAAATACATTCCTCAGAGGTTAGTAGCAAAAATACATTGCACGGTATCCAAAATCTTGACAACACGGACAACGTCCGTCAAACAGTTACAAGGTCTCATTGGCCTGCTGAACTTTGCCAGTTTTGCTGTACCGAGGGGTCGTCTAAATTACTGGTATTTACAGTTACAGGCCAACAAGGCCTTGAAACTAAAGATGACAAAAACCTTTCCTCTAGTTGCGAAAGCCCTAGTCGAGTTAGAATGGTGGCAGTTGAATTGTCAGAAGAGTACTCTACTTCATGTCCCACTATCGTCTCATTACCTAACAACAGATGCCAGCGACATCGGCTGGGGGGCCAAATTAAACGAAATCTCAATAACAGGCTCATGGCTACCCTCACAGCAGAACCTTCATTGCAACTTCAAGGAGATGTTGGCCATATTAAATGTTTTACGCCATCATTATCAGCTCCTGAGCTCAAAGTCGCTGCTAATACAGTGCGACAACAAAACTGTCGTCTCTTATCTAAGAGAAGAGGGAGGGGCGAAATCTATAGCCCTTACGGAGCTGGCAATGAAAGTGCTACAAGTACTGGACCAAAACAACATTCACATGTCCCTCTATCACATAGCAGGGAACTACAACTGCGAAGCAGACCATTTATCACGTCTCAAAGACCCACCAGAATGGCATCTCCTGTCAAACATAACAAATGTCGTGTTTGCCAAGTGGGGAACCCCCGTAATCGATCTTTTTGCTTCCAGGAGAGCTCACGTGGTTCCAACGTACTGTACACTGGACAGAACCGACAACCAGGCGAGCATGTACGATGCTCTAGGCAGCAAGTGGGATTTCAAGTTGGCATGGCTGTTCCCGCCGCCTTATCTCATTCCCAGAGTATTGACGCACTTAAACAATGCACTGGGTGTGTACCTGATCGTAGCCCCGAGATGGCACAAAGTTTACTGGAGACCAGACCTGAAGAGCCGCGCATTGTCACCCCCATTCACGATAAGGAACCTGTCGCAGGTCCTAGTCGATGTAACGACGGGACGTCCGCCCCCCAACATATCGGAGATGACGCTGGAGATGTGGGGTTGGCAAGAACACCTAAGTGACTGGAGCGAGGAACAAAAAGCTCTGCTCCGTTCGAGCTGGCGTGAATCCACTCTTAGAACGTATAAACCAGCTTGGACCCGTTGGCGAAACTGGACCATAACTCACAAGGTACATACACATAAACCTACAGGCTCAGACCTGGCCCGATTCCTCACTGATCTACATCAAAAGGAAGGCCTTTCATACAGCACTATCCTTGTTCATAAATCTGTAGTGTCTACTCTTTGTGATCCCAGTGAAAGTAATAAGCTAAGCTCACATACACTTGTAAAACAAGTCCTAAAGTCCATTGGGTTAGCTAAGCCTAAACCTATCAAAGCCCCCATCTGGGATATAGACTCCCTTGTAAACCATCTTTCTAAAAGAACCTGCAATTCATCAAGTTTATTTGCCACCTCTCAAAGAGCGGCTGCTTTACTCCTACTATGCTCGGGTAGACGTGTACACGATTTAACTTTACTTACCGTTACTCAGGAACTATTAACATTAATAGTTCTATTAACTATTATTACTAATATTATCATTGAATATTGATTGTTAATATTGAACTATATTGAACTATTAACATTAATAGTTCAATATTAATAATTAACTATACTATTTCAGATGACAGCATAATCTTATGGCCATCTTTTGGCTCCAAAACTGACTCCATTACCCATCAACAATCGGGATGGAAGCTAAATAAGAATAAGGACAAGTCACTGGATCCTATCTACTGGATACGCCGCCTCATTGAGTTGGGTAAACCCAGGCGAATTGCTGCTAAGTGCGATAATCTGTTTGTGAGTACTACAGGCGACCCCAAAGCTGCTACACGTACAATCATAGGGGGCTGGCTGAAGAAACTACTTCAAGATGCAAACATCAATGCTACGCCTGGCAGTTTCAGATCAGCTGTTGCATCCAAAAAATCTGGAGATAGAAGAGAGTCATTGATTACGAACCTATTCTCCCCTGTCGAGTAATTAAGACAATTATGTATTGTTCAACACTTTATTCCAAAGTTTGATTTATATTTGCTGATTTTAGTAATACCTACCTAATTTATTTACTGGTTTGGTACCCAATACTCAATCATTTATTGCACTCCATAGGTTTACAAAGATGGTAGAACAGATTTAACAAAGTACCAAATATGGACCCTGACACGGGCATGGCAATGTAGTGTCCTCTTGGAGGACGCTTGAAACTTACATAATGACTTACTTCTAAGTTAAATTTATATAATACTAAAGAATTTAAATATTTATTTAGGTAGGTACATATTACTTTTATATGGTACATATTACTTTTATATTTATATTTAAACATATTTATTTCTCTATTATCTTAAGTCATCATCATTTTCGTATATATTATATTATTATCTATTTCAGTATATATTTCACCATTTCTACGCAGGTTCTATCAAGATGAATAATAATACCTGTTTATAAGTTACAAGTTAATTTTATTTCCTTAAACCACACTAATCACCTCATCTTAACAGAAAGCAATACAGAACAGATACAATAATGTCATAAGTCATAGTACCTAACCTACATACAGTACATGTAAACTTTAGGTTTCTTCCTAAGGGATCATCGATCAGTCCGAATAAATTATAGATAGATACTTACTTGTTTATCAAAATACCTGAATCATTCATAATTTCTGTATGTCACAATATAAACATACCTACTTTTATTTAAATATGTATGTTTACGAATCACATTAGCGTCCACCAACACCAGGCGATATCAAACACGTCTCTCATGTTTTTAATTAGGCCCTGAATATCGGTCAAGATATTTAATAGAGACGTTTTACCTGAAAATAAAACGTTTATTAAATACTTACCATATTCAGGGCCTAATATTTTTTAAATCTGCCTGGTGGACATGAGAGATCCAATGAAGCTAAATTCGAATTCAACAATCCGAACTGCCTCGGTGGTGTGGTGGGGCGCGCGCGCAAACAAGGTACCACGCGGCTTAACCGAACATCCGGGCGGGAACGGACGGACCGGATATACGTCACTAGTTTAGCACTGAAAATCAAGGATGTCTTCTCTCATGTTTTGAATTAGGCCCTGAATATGGTAAGTATTTAATAAACGTTTTATTTTCAGGTAAAACGTCTCTATTATCTGTGTGTGTTATAATAATAAAGGGAAACTAACTTGTTATTTACAGGATTAGAATATTAGAAGTGTAGCATAATTTATATAGATATAAAACTCGGTTCCTATTGTTTAAGGAAAACAATATTATTTAAGTTATAGTTTAGGGTTCCCTCGTTTGGGTTATAAACTGAAGGGTCCAATAAAATTGAGTTACTGCAAATTGTGAGTAAATATCGGTCCGATCATGTCGTTATCTGAAATCCAGAAGGGTGTTTCTAAGGAACTCAGATGGTTTTCCTCCGCACACGGTCTGATAGACCGTTTAGATAGGCATGATGTGGTATTGGAGCGGTCTATGGACGTTAAGGAACGTTACAATAGGGTGCTCGAATTGTCCGCGCAGGCGGAATCAGTTGATGGTTGTGCACCTGATAGGCTGTCACGGTTGATAGGGGATGTCGACCAATGTATGGAGATGGCAGCTGCTATCACGCAGAAGGCTGCGGACATACGTCGACAGCGCGAGTCCAGCCATGGTGGTGACATTGAAGCACCTCTGCCGCATCAGGGATCGGGGACCAGGTTACCCGCGATAACTATGCCTACCTTTGACGGCGTGTCCGGTGAATGGATGAGCTTCATCAATCTGTTCGACAGTTTGGTGCACTTGCGATCGGACATTACCAAGTCTGTCAAGATGGCTCAGCTGGTGGCAGCATTGAGGGGTGAGCCTAGGGAGCTGGTCGCTCATTTGACAGTTACGGAGGGCAACTATGAGACGGCCAGGAAATTGTTGGTTAGACGTTACCACAACAAACGGAGGTTGGCCGATGCCCAACTGAACCGTTTGTTTAGCATCCCGGTTGTGAACAAGGTCGGGGCCATACAGACGGAGGTTTTGAACCCATTGTTGTCCGTCACCAAGGCTCTAGAGAATCTTGGACTTCCGGTTGGTGAATGGTCGTACCTACTGTTGTACATTGTACTTTCCCGCCTACCCGCTGACGTGCAGACTCGTTTCGAACAGTCTCACGGGAGGTCGGCCGAGGACCTGCCCGCCTTCTCCGACTTGGTCGGATTTTTGGAAGAGGAGTCAGAGAATTTGGGGTTGACGGTCACCCATCCTTCGGAGCCACAGAGAGCTGCCGGGAGCGCTGTGAGTAAGGGCCCTCCGACAAGGAAGGACCGCACCAACCGGCAGTCATATGGGACTGTGAGTGCATTGACCCCCCATAGTGAGACCTGCCCATGTTGTAGGCAGATTGGCCATGCTGTGGCCAATTGCAATAAGTTCGGGGAACTTAGGGTTCAGGGACGGCGCCAGATGGCCAAGCAGCGGGGCTGGTGTTTCCTGTGCCTCGGGCCACACATGGCTAGGGACTGCACGCGCACACAAATGTGCGGATATTGTGGTGGGGTCCACAACAATCTGTTGTGCATGAACCGGTCCGGCCAACAGCCACCACAGGGCCGTACCCAGGGTGATACGGCAAGGGGCCCTGAGAATTCGTTTGCGACTCGGAGCGCAACTCAGGGGCCAACGTCCCCACGTGCACAGGGCAGTACTAGGGTGCAGGGCCGCACTCAGGGTCATCACATGGGGGGACCTGAGTTTTCGGTTGCGACTCAGCATCCGACTCAGCGGGCAATGGGGCCACAAGCACGCGGCCACCCAGAGGTGCAGGGCCGCACTCAGGGTCATCACATGGGGGGCCCTGAGTTTTCGGTTGCGACTCAGCATCCGACTCAGCGGGACATTGGGTGTGTTGAGCAGGCCGTAACGGGCGGGTGGCATGGGACACCTTCGAGCTATGCGGGTGCGGTTCGGACGCCGCCTCAGTTGTCGCCCCGCTCGTCGCCTCGTCCTCGTCGGTCGCATGTGATGTCCCCTCCGGTCATGGAGCGGCCACGGTTGAATTCACGCTCACCCCCCTTCGGGGGGCATCGTAGGGTGGCAATGGAACCGGCGCGTGGGCCATTTGTACAATGGGACCCTCTGGCGTATAGCTGCCTACCTGATCGGTTACAGGCAGATTGGGGCCCCGGGGGCCCTCGCTAGGAATTTGCGGCCCAACAATTTGTTGCCCCCCAACCGGAGACGGTGGTGTTACCGATCGCCTCTGTGCTTGTTTGGGATTTGGCGGGCAACCCAACATACGTTCGCGCCCTATTAGATTCTGGAGCTCAGGCCTGCATTGTATCGAATGATTTAGCAAAGTGGTTAGGCCTCAAGGTAAATAGGTATAATAAATCAATACGGGGCGTGGGGAATGTTACGGTTACGAATGTAGTTGGTCAATCGGTGATCACGTTCTCTCCACGTTATGACATTTTGACAAAAACATCCGTGCAAGCTTTAGTAATGACGCATGTCATGGGCAGACAGCCCTTGGTGAAGTTGAATCCGGCCGTTCGATTCCTGACACCAGGACTCAAGTTGGCGGGTCCCGATTTTGACACTCCAGCCCCGGTCGACCTGCTACTGGGAGCAGACGTCATGGGTCCGGCTTTGCCAATGGTTAGGCCTGCCGAGTCAGATGGCATACTTATTGGCTCAGCGTTGTCAGACGCTATCTACCGTATCTAACGTTTCTGGGAGATAGAGGAACCTCCCACCGTTCGTCGAGTCAACGCAGACGAAGAAGAGTGCGAGTTGTTTTACCAGAATAGTACTGGTCGCCTTCGTTCTGGTCGTTTTGTAACTCGACTGCCTTTCAGGGCCGATCGACCGCCACTAGGAGAATCTAGGAAGATGGCTGAGACGAGATTGATGTCGATGGAGCGTAGGATGTCAAGGGACGCCGTATTTAAACAAAAATACGTCGATTTCATGAGGGAGTATGAGTCGTTAGGACACATGTCGGTATCGGGTGTGGACTGGAGATCTGAGGATCATTGTTTCCTTCCACACCATGCCGTCCTGCGAACCCCTACCGGCAAGATTCGAGTTGTTTTTGATGGGTCAGCACCTACCTCGAACGGGATGTCCCTGAATCAGTGTCTACATTCGGGACCCAAGTTGAGTCGTGATATTTCGGGTATTCTCACGAGCTTTCGGAGACACCAGATTGTATTTGTCGCAGACATTCGGATGATATTTAGGCAAACGGTAATTCATCCTGCTGACAGAAGGTATCAGTTGATACTTTGGCGTGAGTCCACGGCCGAGCCAGTCAAGGTCTATGAGTTAAACACGAACACGTATGGGTTACGGTCTAGCCCGTATTTGGCGATGCGTACCCTGCGGGAGTTGGCGTCGCGTGACCGTGTGAGCTATCCTAGAGCCGCCGCAAGCCTGGAGCAAGATTTGTACGTCGATGACGTCTGCACAGGGGCAGCCAGTGTAGAGGAAGCTCTGGACCGACGTGACGAGCTCATTCAATTGCTGGAATGAGGCGGCTATGAACTACGCAAGTGGATGTCCAACTCCCCTGAGTTGATGGCTGGTCTCCCAGATGAGTTTCAACAAGACCCGCACGTTTTTGAGAATCCTGACAACCCTAACATCTTGTCAGTGCCTGGAATTCAGTACCGGCCCGTCCATGATGAGTTTACCTATCGGGTGGTTTTAGAAACACCGAAGGCCTGGACGAAGCGGTCAGTACTGTCAACGATTGCGAGAACGTTCGACCCGAATGGATGGATTTCTCCAGTCACCTTTGGTCTCAAATGTTTTATGCAAAGGCTATGGGCGGCTCAGTTGACCTGGGACACCCACCTCTCAGGTGATTTGTTGACTGATTCGACGCGAATGTTCACCTCGCTATCGGACGTAAATAATGTATCGCTGCCGAGGAAATTGGTCCCTGCTGGGGATTACAGGGCAACCCTTCACGGGTTTTGTGATGCCTCTGAACGAGGGTTTGCGGCAGCGGTTTATTTGCGAACCGTCACCTCCACCGGGGAGGTCGACGTGCGTTCGGTTTTGGCAAAAAGCAAGGTAGCGCCTATTCGGACAAGGATGACGATTCCAAAACTGGAACTGTCCGGGGCTGCTCTTTTGACCAAACTTTTGAATCACACTCTAACAGTGTTGCGTGGGTCAGTGGTTTTGGAGGATACGGTGTACGCTTGGACGGACAGCCAGATTGTTTTGTGCTGGCTGAAGGCTTCGGTCCATAACTTAGAGGTTTTTGTTGCGAACCGTGTCTCCCAGATTGTGTCGTCTGAGGTCCCACTGACCTGGAGACATGTACCAGGAGAATTGAACCCGTCTGATTGTGCATCCAGGGGATGTCAGGCTCCTGAACTCGTTAGACACCATTTGTGGTGGGGACCACCCTGGCTTGCCAAGAGAGAATCGGACTGGCCCCACAGCCATGTAGTAGTATCTTCGGATCATGGCCCCAGAGCGGCCGTGCATGTTACCCAGAAGGCTGAGGACCCTGACGCCGGGTTTCTGCTGGACCGGTATAGCTCACTTGACAAGTTGATAAACGTGTCCACTTGGATTAGGAGATTCGCTCGAAATCGTCGTACTCCTCGCGATCAGCGAACGTTGAACCCTATTCTGACTCCGGCAGAGCGAAACGAGTCGCTATTGAATTTGGTCCGGTTGGTACAGTCCTCGAAGTTTGGGGCAGAATTGGAGATTATACGAAGTGGACGTTCGAAATTGAAGGGAGCCGTCGCGCGTCTCAACCCCTTTGTTGATTCGACCGGGTTACTTCGGGTAGGAGGAAGATTGCGCAATGCGAATCTGTCGTATTCGGCTCGTCACCCACTTCTGCTCCCCAAGGTGGTGACTGATCGTCATATTAAAAACGCGCATGCCGGCTGTAACGCGTTGTTGGCCACGCTCCAGCGGGAGTTTTGGATCTTATCTGCCCGCCGTGCAATACGGAACATCGTGTTTCGGTGCATGCCTTGTTATCGATTTAAGGCTGCCACGATGCAACCTCTCATGGGGGACTTGCCCCCTGATCGTGTGAATGAGGTCAGACCGTTTTCAGGTGTTGGTACGGATTTTGCAGGACCGTTTATGGTGAAGAGTTCACGATTGCGTACCGCTAAGCAATACAAGGCGTACCTATGTGTGTTTGTTTGTTTATCCACCAAGGCGGTACATCTCGAGCTCGTTGCTGATCTCTCGACAGAGGCTTTCATTGCTTGTTTGGATAGGTTTGTTTCTCGAAGGGGACTTCCAACTTTGATCCGCTCTGATAACGGCACTAACTACATAGGTGCGGAACGATACTTACGAGAGATAGTCAACTTTTTGAATGTAAATAAAGTGGATATTGGAACGGCCCTCTCCCGTCGGGGTATACAGTGGACCTTCAGCCCACCGATTTCCCCCCACTGGGGTGGGATTTTTGAGGCCGTAGTTAAGTCAGCTAAGACGCACTTAGGGCGTATAGTAGGTCAGACCGCGCTGACTTTTGAGGAGCTCGTGACCCCAGGCCATTTCTTGATAGGACAGCCACTTAACGCGTTGCCCGAGCACCCCTTCGAGGGAGTGAAATTGTATCGGTTGTCAAGGTATCAGATGTTGCAGCAGTTTACTCAGAATTTCTGGAAGCGCTGGTCGCTCGAGTATCTGCAAATCTTACAACAGCGCCTTAAGTGGACTGACAAAACTAGCCCCCCTAGTGTTGGTGACCTCGTTCTGGTTAAGGATGCTAACCTACCGCCACTACGTTGGCGCAGGGGGCGCATTGTTAACTTGTTCCCTGGCAAGGACGGGACCCCCCGGTCTGCAGAGGTTCTAGTAGGAGGCTCGGTTCTAAAACGAGCGGTAGCAACGTTGTCTCGGCTGCCCGTAGATTAGGGGACAGGTGGGTGCCTGTCCGGGCGGGTGATTGTTCGATTCCAAATCGATATTCGATCGATGGTTTCTGAACGGTCATTTTAATTTGACGTTAGCTGTCAATCTGGCAGTTTTGATAACTGACAGACGAAAAAAGCTCGCAATGAAAACGCGTGTTGATTAGATTGTTGAAAAAAAATCAAAGGGCATCTGGAATGTATTCGGGATTCCCTCAGGATTATTAATATAGCTGAGTGTGCCGTTGTCTCTCGAACCAGATAAAGTTCGGATTTTCGTGCCCGATTCGTATTTACCACGTAGAAACATAACCTGTGTTGGACCACTGTGCTCATTGACGCTGGCTCGCCAGTCATACCTGGTTGGCTGAAGAACCTGTCTACCAAGAAGAGCCTAGGGCGCGCCCGGGCCTTGCAGAGAGACAGGAGGTTGACGGGACCGAAGCACAGACCAGGTTAGATCTACCCCACATAACTTTAGCTCGGTGAATCGCCGACGTTCAACACTTCTTGGCACCTGATCGTCACGCTACCTCGTAGCTGATGGGCCCCTACGAGGTCATTAGGTGCTGAGAAGCCTGAACAACCTGACTAAAATTACGTGAGCATACGTATGAGTATTTGAAAAAAAATGGTAAATAAAAGTTAAAATGAAATCCGTTTTTTTTATTTGTACAATACATAGCAAGTATTTTTATTTTACACCTCATAACTGTCTAGTTACTCACAAATGTTTAGTTGAGAGTAAAACCTTGACGCATGAATGCGCCTTTAGTTCTAACCAGTTTCGTTCACGCACACTAGCGATTTTTTGACCTTGTCTTTTGTATGAAGTTGTGTAACAGAGACAACGCTCTATTTACTAGTTTTGGCAAGTAGAGTATCGCGTAAGCCACAGAATCTACCAGTTAATTTATATATGTGGGGTCCCCACTGCACACTGCTATCAATGGTTATTTGTAACGTGTTGCTGTCTAACACTAAACTGGTATCAACTTGCCTGACATTTGGAAGTGAGAATTTGATACACTTGGTTTTGGTATTTAACAATAAATCATTAAGTGTAACCAATTCAAGTTTAAAGAAAATATACATCATTAACATCAACAAAATCTTCTTTTTGTATTTATAATTTTGAAGACCTGTGAAGATCATCTGATAACAACACTATGCCAGTCAATTTAACTACCTTAAAAGGTCGATAATATATATCAGGAATAAGATGTAGCCTAATATGGAACCTTGTGGTACGCCAATTCTTACACCCGATGCATCCGATTTAACGCTGTTGACTTTAGCCTTTTGAATTCCAAGGCTTAAGTATGATCTTACGGCCGATCCCAATAACCTATCTCTATCCGTGATCTGCAGATTACGCGCTACATTTGACAGTTGCGCTATGGGATTTATGTCAAATTTGTCACTAGCAGTCTCAAATCTGCAGATTATGGATATAAGATAGGTTATTGGGATCGGCCGTTGGTCGCTTTATTTCTAACTCCGAAATGATTTAATTAGTAGCGTATCATGATAAACATAATCAAATGCCTTCGACAGCAAAAACGATGATAGAATCCTGTGCGGCCTTCCGTGCAGAGAAAGTACTTATTATACATAGTCAGGTCATAAGTTCTGTCACATGTGCAATATAAAATAATTTAGACATGTTTATTATTTATGTAAACATTTATATAGCAAAATGAACTTAATAGAACATAGATTCTTATGGTAATAAAGTTTATTCAAAATGACCCCCGCGATTTTGAATACAGGCCTTTATTCTGCGCGGCCAGTCGTCTATCGCAGCACGAACGAGGTCCATGTCAATATCGGCGGCTGCCTTAATCAAGGATGCCTTGAGTGACTCCAAATCAGGATAAGGCTTTGAGCAGGCCTTTTCCTCCAAGTGTTGCCATATCTTGTAATCTAACGGACTCAAATCTGGACTGGAGGAGGGCCAGTCTTCGTGCCGGATGAAGTCGATTTCACGCGCCGCCAGCCAGTCTTGTGTGCTTTTCGCTCTATGAGCTGGCGCAGAATCTTGTTGGAATACCCAGTGCCTGTTATTAAACATGGTATGAGAAACAGGTTCCACAAGGTTCTTGGGGACTGTATTTTGATACACAACTGCATTCGTTTTTACGCCTTTCTCACAAAAATGTACCTCAGTTAAGCCCCAATAAGAGACTCCCAACCAAACCATGAGCGAGGATGGAAAATGACCTCGTTGGACACGCGGAATACGGTTGCTCGCTTCTTCAGTGCTGTGTGCGTACACCTTATCATTTTGTTTGTTGTAGGTCTCTTGCACGGTGAAAATTTGTTCATCCGAAAAAAGAATTTCCCGATGCTTTTTTCCCGCGTACCGATTCAACAAAGCGCGGCATCTCTTCAGTCTCAGGTCCATTAAACGAGCGTCCAAACGATGTCCTGTTTTTCTTCGATATGCCCTAAGCCCTAAGTCTTCATTTAACACCCTTTTCACCGTGGTCCTGCTTAACCCCATCTGAAGGGCCAACAGTTTCTGCTTACGTATGAGATTTCTTTGAATTCGCGCCTTCACAGCTTTTATCACTGCTGGAGTCCTAACAGAGCGAGGGCGACCACTTCTTGACCTGTCATCTACACTAGAGACTTCATTGTATCGTTTTATGGTACGATAAACGAATCTTTTGGTTATATTCAAATTTTTCAGTAAGTCGAAAATCTGAATTGGCGCGTAACCGCAACGATGCAACGCAATAACTGCGACACGGTCTTCTTTAAGTGTCCACTCCATATTTAAAAATGAGGAAAATTCTAAAAAGTACACATTTTTATTTTCATGAAAAATTCGAAATTCGAATTCAATAAACTTTTTTGTGGCCAGCGTTCTAAATTCAAAAGTTTTTATTGTGTGACAGAACTTATGACCTGACCGTGTATATTGCGGTAACAACTGCATCTGTAGTCGATTTACCCCTAGTAAGTAATCTCATCGTTTTGAGAACGTCCTGAGGATACTATCTGTATGTACATGATTAAATTTAAAATATTCATTACCGACGCTGCTGTTTTTTACAAAGTCTCTGCTTCATATAGAGGTGAATTTTGACGCTCCGTTGTGAGTAAGGGTACCTACATAGGTAAAAAATATTTCGAATGCTTGAGCTACCTCAAATCATTGTCCCTTGGTATACCTTTGCTAGTTCCGCTGTTTATCATTTGCCAAACCGTTGTCATTCTATCATTTTAATTTTGTATTTTTCTATGAATTTGAACCAACTTGTGGATGAAAACCAGCTTGAAACATTTGCAATATTTTGAAGTCATAATTTTCTATCAAACTTGTAGGTTTTATATTCATAGAGGCAATTCAAAATGCAAGTACACTACATGTACGAATTTCAAACAGTTCAAATTTGTCATTAAATTTTGATTTACCGTTCTTGTCATTTACTTTTGTTTAATTTAGAAACATTATTGAATTCTATTTGAATAATGTTGAAGAAGTCTGAATAGATATTGTTCGGGTTTCGTTCATTAAAATCTAGTCTATGGCCGAAATAGGCCTATAAAATGATGGATTCGATGGATCAGTCTTATCCTTACTAGCAATTGAGAATGAAACTATTTGAGCGCTGTGGTCGGAAGTTAAGCAGTTGATTGCATTTTTACTTGTGTTGTAAATGCACAGTCACAATAAACGTTATCTAAGCAAGTTTGGCTGGTAAGTGTAATTCTAACGGCTCTAGAAATAGATGACATAAATCAAATGTTTTGAATAAAGTTTAAATCGTCGTTGAATTGTTATATTTACAAACAAATCTATATAAAGTTAGCTACAAATAATTTACTTTTTTCTAATATTACATAGTTTAGTCAGGGCTTCCTTCCTCCGTAATTTTTTTAAATATTTTGAAATTGCCATAAACTTTTTCATCCCTCAAATGTCTGTAGACACAAACTATAATATGACTATCTAACTCAACACAGGATAGCTCTAGTTGTCTTTCTACAGTACCACAGTATACACACATACACATTTTTTTATTTTTTTTTATGGGTTGCGTCTTCTGAAATGCCCGTGGGGTACAACGCTGGGCCGCGTCGTGCCCCACCAGCTTTTCAGAATTTCGGACCGCTTGAAAAGCCAGAGTGCTACAGCGCGACGCTGCGTTGTACCACACGGGGTTTTGCAGCGCTAACATTGACAATTCATCATCTAAATAGCCCGTGGTGTAGGCTAGGCATGAAAGAATAAGTGGATTACCGCACCAAGCGCGTGCGGTGCAAGATCAAAACATCTCACCGGTGATTTGTGGTCATTTTGTTCTGATGCAGTTATTGTTAGTATCGTAACAGAGATGTGCGAAACAATAAACTACCTGTTATTATTTTCGGATGAGGATTTTGAGTTGATTAGATTTAACGATGACAATAGTGGATAACAATTTTTCTGGTGCGGGTTGTGGTGGAAACTGAAAAGCGAATGTTACGAAAAACAGTGTGATAACTTAATTAAAATATTATCTGCCAATACCCACCCCAACTGGATAACGAAGAGAAGATATTCTATAGAGTATTATGAAGAGTAAGTAGTACTAAGAAGGGATATCGCGAATTTGATCCCCGAGGGTGGGAAATGGTATGTATGAAAATCAAAAACGACTTGACTTATGAAGCTGGAATATTCCAGGTAGGTAGTTTACAGGTCTGAGACTGCAATTAAGCAAGCTGTCTGTTGAATGGGTGAGAAATGCCGGACAGAAATCTAGACAAACAAAAGCATTTTTACCCCGTTGCAAAGCCAAGTAATTTATCTGCATGAGAAATGCCCCGGAGCAGCGGCTCCTTCACGAAAAGATTCCCCTGTGTCCCCATATTCCTGTCATCTTGACCGCAAGAGGCACAAAAATGTAAGTGCCCATGAGGGCGGAATATTTCTGACGCTTCAGTCTAGTGGCTGATTCTGCCGCAGTACTATAGCAGAGGCCGTCGTCGAAACCACATAAGAGGCTGCGAACGCGCAGACACACGTTGCCTCCCACAATAGAGAACGCCCTCTCTCCCAAGCGACCAATTTCAGGCCATCAGGTCACTGTACGGCACAGACCGGGCGGCTCCAGCACACTCGGAACAATTGCCGAAACCAAAGCCCTACGGACAAAGTCGTTAATTGCGTGGTACCGCGAAAATTGGCCAGCGCTCCTGAGGCAGGCGTCTACGGCGTTCTATCTAACCCATCTACCCACGCCCCACATACGCAACGATGCGGCTGGCAGATAGCGCAGCCTAAACGCAAGGCAACTGCCACACGTAAGGAGTTGTTGTCCAGAAGAATCTGGAACTTATCATAATCATAATGTTCCTGCGTTTTTATGAGTTGACGCGGATTTTAGAAAATATACAGTATGTTTTGTAAATTTTTTGGAGTATGTACATGCCATATTTACCGTTTTTATTTATTTAAAAAATTATATACCTAAAAGTTTTTTTTAAACTGGCCTCTAAACTGTGCCTATTTCAAACTGCATGCGAAATAACGCGACGATTTGTTAAAGCTTCTTACTATTTTTAAATATATATATATATAGAGTAGAGAACGCAAGCACGAATAAAAGTATGAGAACCAAGCGTGTCAATTTTTTACTACCTACTGTGACGTCACGAGAATCCTATTCATAGGCAATTACCTCTATCTTTGCAAGTATTCTTTTTTGGTTTGGACATTTCCTGATAGGGGCACGGTAACGTTTGATATTGACACCCCCCAATTTTTCATAGATATGGAAGAAAATAATTAGAAAATAATATCATGGCATATATTTTATTCCAGTGTAAAATCTTAGTAGCTAGGTAATACAAAAGGGTAGATAAGTATATTATAATATAAAACCTTATTATAACATTTTATTTACAGTTACACACTATGAGTTAACTCTAAAGAATTTAAATGAAAAATATAAGAAAAAATATATTTTTATAGCAGCTCTACAATGCTGTTATTCTAAGTACTTTAAAATATGTTTAATATATCAAGTTTCAGTGTCTTATATTTTACAAAAATAATCATTTGAAAGTACCTAAATGGATACAACTATATAGTTAAGACAAGTAGATAATGAAAATATTGCAAACAAAGATGACAGTTGCCGATTCCGCAGGCTACACACAAAACGGAATTTTGACAACACTGTCGCATTCGAGCAACATAGATTTTCTTCTGTAAGGAAGTCCGTGTCGCCCATACATTTGCTTGTTAACAATCTTATTATACTCTTACTTACCTTCTTGTCTTGACTGTAGGGAGGATACATCATACATTACATGTTTTGTTTGGGCTAGTATTTAATCGCACAGCAAAAATACTGATTTTCACAGCAAAAAAAAAGGATCAGCAAAAACACTTTTTATGTTTTTAGTATTTTTGTTGTTCTTGCATGTTCAACCTTATACGAAGAATAAAGGGGGCTTCGTTTCGCTCATCCTCTTTACCCTTCACCTAAACTACCGCAGTATTTTGCCCTGATATTTGCTGTGAAAATCAGTACATTTGCTGTACAAATCAGTATGATTGATGTGCAGTTTAATATTTCCCTTTTGTTTGTACTAAGCACCTAAATTCAATGGTCGATTTGTTTAATATTGGTCTAAACTCATGAGTTTTCTTGTAGTGTAAAAAGTGGTCAAATTATTGACACGTTTTCTCTGAGGCATTTCTTATGCAGAGGATTTCCCTGGCCGTGCAGCATGGTAATGCTGCCAGTGGCACAGAAATGTGCCGGGGTGGTTTCGGTTAATTTTCATTATTAACGTTTTATAATTTTTGATTGATGTTTGAATGTATTTTGACGAAGAGTTTGTGGATAGTATTTTATATGTATTTCTTTTAATGAGTAAATAATTTTCATATTTAAAGATTATTATTATGTCATTCATTACTTTGGACTTTTTAAATTTGTAAATGTAATTACACATTTATTTCAATAAAGCTAAGTAAAATTCTACGTTTCTTAAAATTTTGTAAACTTCATGAAGAACTTTCGTCCTGAAACAAACTGTATATACTTCAAAACTAACTTAATACGGGTCCTATATAAACTAACATCTAGGGTCGCTTAAAATAAACATAAATAGTATTTACAATTGTTACATCCTATAATTTACACCGACTTTCAGAACAATGTTTTTTTTTATAGTAAATGAATTAGAATTTATGTAATTAAGTAATTAATTACCTTACATTTCGGAACACATATTACATAAGTAAAGTGCATTCCATATAAGTTATAACTTTCCCTTCGCCGTTAAGTTGGTATGACAAAAAAACAGTGTTGCAAGCTTTAAAAAAATATAGGGCTTAAAAACTATCCAAAGTAATGAAAGAACTATTGACTTCCGCAACTACATTCCCACTAATTTAGTTTATGTAAGTGGGGAATTGTGATCTGACTCTGGAAACCGAATATTGATTTTCCCCATTTTTGAAAGTTGTGCACTACAGTCAATTTAACGGCGAAGAGAAAAGATATGCAATGCAATGCACAGATACACAATACCTCTCTTGCAATCAGCCAGTTTCTTAAGGCTTCGATGTGTAATTTTATGGACTTTTCAAGTATAGTATAGTATAGTATTACGAATAGGACGATAGCGGACGGATCAAAATAATACAATCAGAAAGCCCTCGACGGGCCCATTACACTCATTGCAGAAGTTACTTTTATGGCGGATAGTGTTCTGGGAAAACACCTCGGTGCTACCTCTTGCATAGTATCTACCTAGTGTTATAGCGCCCGTCTTTCCTGCATTGAATTTATCACAGTTTGTATCCACTCATCAACCCCGGTGATAAAAGGCTATCTTAATCTAGATTTCAACTAAACTTATGGGATAAGGACATGCAAGATATTCGACCCCCAAACAAGTTTCCAACCCTATCATCACAAAGTATCAAAGTCCGAAACTTTCACAACTAAAGTCTATCACGTATAACAGTTTTCTTCATCCGCATGATCCGAGCAGTCGATGGTACCATCACAGAGTTGGGCGAATGTGATGCACCTTCCGTCTACACATCGTAGTTCCCCGCTGGGGCATGGTGAGGAGTGGGAACTATATGCCTCGGAGGACCATTCCGAATCAATTTCAATTCTCTTCCCGTTTGGAGGGGAGTTATCATCCTCATGTGGGGAAGTGGTAGCATCCTCGAGCGCTTCGCTTGCCTGGTTCATAAAAATATGGTTAGTTACTAAGGACAAAATCACATATATTTTTAAACACTTAAACATCGGCGATGGGCTGTGCACCTTGTGTCGATAAACTCATTGGCACGGTTCCTCTGTGGTTTCTCTACATTCCCATATTTTATAATGACCTAATTAGCATAGCGAAGACGGCAGTATGACTGAGAGAATACCACAATATATACATATTTATCCTAGACCCTGACAATACAACTCACCTTCCTCATTAACTCCTCACCATTGAGAAGCCGCTCCAGCTTACTGACTGTTTCGTTATGTCCATTTTCTGCAAGATTTTGTCCGACAGCTGCCTGTTTTGGACTTGCCCCCGAAGCTAGTTCTCCCTGCCTGCCTTCAACAGCCGGCGCATTTGGAATCCTCTGTCGCACGGACACAACGATGATCTCAGCCTGACCATTCTCAGCCTCGTCCCTTTTCATCTCCTTAAAGATATCTTCATCGCCAAGATCAAAGTCATTTTTTTGGATTTGCATCTTCAAGTTTTCTAGATCTTGGTTTCTTTGCTCAGATGTGGTTGCCCTGTCCAGGTTTACGGGTTCCTGTGTGGTGGTAGTGGTAGTGGTGGTTTTGGACGATTCAGGTTTTTTGAACGGTAGTCTGGTGGTACGAGAGTATGGTGTGAGGCGGGACGGCGAAGGTCTTCGGGTGTAGTTCCGTTTCAAGGCGTTTGTGCTGTCGCTCGTCATAAGCAACTCTTTACTGCTCTCGTAGTCAACTGAAACAGACCCGATTTAAAATTAAGACAGGACTGTTTTGTTGTTTTCTGTCCTAATCAGCTAATAAAACGCATCAGCAATATACCATAATTCCTAATCTAGGTAATCTTCATCTTCTCGGCACCTCTAAATCCACGAGGAGCATGGGCCTCAACTCCAGTCTCCAACTTCTGTCAGTGGCCTTAGCCACTTCTGGGAAGCTCATATCATTGGTTTTAACTTAGCTTGATTTCTTCCTGATTAAAAGTGATCGTATAGGTATCTAGCCTCTACCATGTCTGGGAAATTAATTTTAATAAAGGGTTACCAGCTCGATGTGAATTCGTGGTCTTGATTCTCTCCGGCGACACCACGTTCGGCCTGCTAACTGAGGGCGCGGGCGCTGACCCCGCCAGCTCCTCGCCAATGGCCCCCAGCAGGGACGTAGCTTCAGGTCCGGAGACAGCTAAGAAATGTAAGTAGACAATTGTAAATGAAACCTGTCAAGTGCGAGTCGAACGCATGAAGGGTTCCGCACCACCGTGTAATGGTAGGGACGGTGTGGAGTGGAGGATTTTACATAGCAAAATGTTGTTTACAAAGTTAGAGGCTACTTTCACACTCTAGTTTACAGATAATTCATAATTCATAATTATTTATTGCACACACACATATTAAATTTAAAAGGTTACATTAGGAGAAATCATATGTACAAAGGCGAGCTTATCTCTAAAAAGAGATTTCTTCCAGCAAACCAAGGCATGAAAGCGAAATGTATCATGAAAGGGTAGGCAGTGTACAATATCTAATATCTAATCTATACTAAAATACATATATAATATAAAATACGGAAAATAAAATACTTACATACCAGACTACTAAATACAATACATACATATAGTTTATATATTATAATGATATACATACTATATATAACTCTCACGAAAGAGAAAGGAAGTGCTCTTTTACCCGGTTTTTGAAAGAGACAAGAGAGGGACAGTCTCTTATAGTGCTAGGTAGTGCGTTCCACAGTCGATAAATAAATTATTTTATTCTGTTTTTTTTTGTATTTGTTGTTATAGCGGCAACAGAAATACATCATCTGTGAAAATTTCAACGGGCTAACTATCACGGTTCATGAGACCTGGCCCTGGTGACAGACGGACGGATGGACGGACGGACGGGTACCGTTTTACCCTTTGGGTACGGAACCCTAAAAAGAGTGTGGGAAAGAGGCCGCCCATTGATTCCAGGCTGGGTGGAGCAGCAAGCGCATATCGCCCAGGATCTGACTATAAGGAAAACTGTACTCTCTGTGGGTTGCAGGCTGAGATGATGATGATGATTCTGTGGTTGGTGCTTTCTTTCTACATTAATTCATATTCCGGAAGAAAACTACGAAGTACAAGATAATTAGGAAAAAGCCAACAGAGGGATGTAAGCTTGTAATCAGAGTTTTCTAGGTTAGTTGGTCTGAACTGTTTGTCAACTGAATACCCGAATGGCATGGGTATGATAAAAAATATACCTGCGCTGGATGAGCTTAATAAAGTAGATACGCCGATGGCAGTGCACTGGCTCTCGTCCTCGCCGCCAGGGCAGTCTTCGTAGCCGTCGCATAACCAGCTCTTCATTATGCAGTCACCGGTACGACATCTGGTGGGGCAAAGGATTATATTGAACTGTATGTATCAAAGGAATCTTAATCTTCAGAGTGTGATTTTGATGAACTTGGGACAGACGCTGGCTCGATCGAGGTCTTCGTTGTTTTTCCATTTTATTCGGCCACATTCATCCATTGCTGACCTCTCTCAACGACGCTATCTACTCTGGTCCTGACTTGAGCGAATATTTACGTAACAGCAAACTTTCACTGGGTACATGGCAAATGGCATTGCCTCGTATACCTAGAGCCTAATATTGTAGCCAAGCAAACCAATGATTAGCTTAGCTCTTACCTAAACTCATTCTGCGTACACGCCACGCACTTAGCCTCGTCCTCCCCAGCCGGACAATCCCTGCTGCCGTCACAGATCCAGTCACGTGGTACACATGACCCGTCTCCGCACTGCAGCTCCTGGGAGTTGCATGGAGACCGGGCAGAGTGACAATTGGTGCGAGGGTACCGGCCGCATTTGAACATGCCAGCCAGCTCGAGAGGTATGTAGCCGTCGCAACTGTCGAGAACCGCTGGAATGTGAGAAAAGTAAGGTTTTAGATAAGGAGATAGAGGAGGAGGCTTTGGAAGCCTGAAAACTAATCCTAATCCTACAATTTAAGAATTTTAGAGGTTTTTATACCGATGATCATCTAAACTCAGATCTGTCGTCGGAAGTGGAGGCCACCTTAGTTAGGTATTGGTTCCTCCATTAGTATCTGTAGAGTGCCATCAATTGACATAGATTTATTAAATAATGTACTTACATTTGCAGAGACTTTTGCATGGTATCTTCGGAGGGTTGAGAGGCGCGCTGCATTCCGGCTCCAGCAAGGAACATGCAAACTGCTTAAAGCGAGCGCTGCAGTTAGTAGCCACCATGTACTCGATCTGAGGAAGCAGGGTGATGACGTCGAAGCCGCCGACCTTGGTGGTGCCCATCATAGCCAGATCGTAAGGCAACACGCCGCGACATAGAGCTAGTTGGGTTGAGCGACATTGTGGCTGACCTGTAACACGTATAATTTTTAAATGGGCCGGCCACTAACTGAGTATTCGTCAGAATATTGTATGGATCGTATTGTGTTTTTATGTTAATAAAAAAAACAATCACATTAAAACAAAATTAATAATATACGTGAAAGGTGAACGAAAAATGTGCTACTCAAAACAGTGCACTACCTAAAATAGGATACCAGACGACCCAATTTCCGTTCCATATACTCACCTTCAAGACCTGAGTTGATGGGATACTTTTTCGTGGTAGTATCGTCTCCTTCTCTCCAGACTGGCAGGGTAGGAGAAACCTTCGTGTTGTACACTGTATTTGGAGTCGTAGACTTGAACTTCTCGGCTTCTTCTATTGAGATTCCGAAGAGCTTCGAGTGGCCGGACGTGAAGTTCATATTGATGCCCGTGATAGGATCGCGATACTGAAGGATGTCTGGCTCTGGCTTGGAATTCAGGTCGTCCTTTGCTTCCTGCCTTGTGAATGGCTTATGAATTTTGTCTACCATATTCCGATTTTCGCTATCGTCGTATGGGCCGAAATTGTTAGTAGCCTGTGAGCTGGCAAACGTTTCTGTGCTCGACTGTACAGCTTCATTTTCTTTGAAGTATATAGCAAGGGGTTTTTCAGGTTTTTGGGTGATGTGTGGCTTCACCGTAGAATCTGCTGCTGGTACCAAGTTGTTATCTGATATGGTCTTTGATGTTCGTGTGTTATCTTCATCTGCTTTCTCGTTCCCGTATTGCACTTCAGGTGCGATGTGACTGGGGTAGGCGGGGATGACAGGCAGTTTTCTGTTCGCTTTCGTGTCTCGCAACTTATCCAGCAAGGAATGTATGTCAACGTTGGATTCGCTCGCAATGTCATAGAAATCTATTTCCGTAGTTTTTGTACCTGGAATTCATTAGTCACGTGAACACCACATCTAAGTTAATACATTTTTGTTTTAGTTAGGTTAAACGTTATGGAAAAACACAGAAATAACAGACAATAAACCAAAATTGTGAATACTAGATATAATCGTTAACATTGAAACAAATAAGTGGCCAGCTACCTACTTTAGCTAACCATTATTACTACTACGACAATCGGGGATTTACCAGTGCAAGAGGTTTATACCTAGCTATAAATATTTTACATAATAAGCATATTTGCCTCAGCCACATGCATATTAAACTTTGTATCTCCCATTAGATATTGCTCTACCCTAAGCACAATACAAATTATAACTACCGAGCACAAGTTCACAAGATTATAAAGACAATAGCGAGCAGGTAATACAGCATTTCAACATACCATGACTGGGTTTCTTGGTCCCTTCACTACTGTTTAGCTTTTCTGGAGTCTTAGACACTGGAATTACTGATTTGTTGTGTTCTAGAATCTTCGGCAGCTGAGAGCGTGCGCCGGCGACTCCCGTCTCCCAGAATGTTCCATTCACCACGTCTGAGTCTGTTTCTTGTATCGTGTCTGGAATTGAAGAATATCACCGCGTTTAGTGAATAAGAATACTTGAATATACTTTATTGCACGAAAACAGAAGATACAGGGTAGGAAGAAAAAACATCACCAGGCCTTGGATGTCTATATGACGTCGCTGTTTCTGATTCTCAAGACAAAGGGTGACCTAGTGTGGGGCCAGAAGCAATCTAGGTGCCTGTACCTGTATAGGTACGACTATGGAACGCACTTCCTTGCACTATAAGAAACAGTCCCACTCTTTTCTCTTCAAAAAACCGGATAAAAGAGCAATTCCTCTGTCTTTCTTGATAATTACAGTATCTACCTATATATTATTACTATATGTAACGATATGTACAGGCTTATGTATATATTGGTACTTATTACGTAGTTTGATATATGTAGAGGTATTTTATTTTACATATTTTATAGTAACCTTTCATGGTAACGCTTTTTGAAAAAAAAACAAAAATTTAAAATAGGAACACAGGTGACGTTTTGGTTTGTGGTTCCGTTCAGCAAAAGTTTTGATAGAGACTTTTCGTGTATATAGCAACATTCGCATCCCGACCAGGGAGGATAAAATAGGGCTTAAACTTGAAGTCGGTGTTTTAAGTTTCAGCTTGGTAAATTGTTAGATATAAGCTCGTCTTTGTACGTATGTTGTCCTTTAATGTAACCTTTAAAACATGTGTGCAATAAATAATTATGAATTCTGAATATAACATTAGAAATGTTTATGTTCATGTTTATAGTATGTTAGAACCGCAGACGTTATCGCCTTACCTACAAACTACATACAGCAAGAACGAGTAATTTGCTAAGAACTGAGAGACAGGCGCAGAAATGCTAACTTTAAATTTGATTCAAAGACTACATGTGATGTTGCTCAACCAAATGTTTTAATCAAACTGCAGTCAGCATCAGCAATACAGAATGAATCATAGAGCCAACCTAAATATTTTATTTACTATAATTTCGTAAAATGATTATAAAAAGCTGACTGAGTTGTGTTAGATAATATAACAAACTGCCACTGACATCTTCACCTGACCACGTGGAATGGAAGGTGTTACTTATTGCCTTATGTTTTGCTTCTTATTCTGCAGGTCTAGTAACAATTTAATGATATTATGAGATGGTTAAGGATAGAAATATGACCATTTTCGTGTTTAAGTACTAACGTATTGCATTTCTCCAGACATGCTCATTTAATCTTCTCTTTCTCAACTTCATAATTTCATAATTTCTTTATTGCACACAAATCAAACAAAAAAACAAGAGTTACATAAAAAAGTGTACAAAGGCGAGCTTATCTCTAATAAGAGATCTCTTCGTAGCTCTCTATAGATATCATATGTGTAAATATGTTTTGCCAGAGTTTGTTAATTTTTGAAAATGTCAGTGTGTAAATGCAAAGTCATACAGCCAAATGTACAGTTCAGTCAATCTGCTTGCAAGAGCACGAGCAAATTTTTCATATCCGAAGTCTTGTTGAATACATAAATATTTTTGTCTCTATTGCTTCTAAAACTTTCACCATTTATCTAAATTACCTAAATACGTTATGTGCGAAGAACAACGGTAAACACACAAAGAAAACGTTTGTTACGAAAATAAGGTAACAAACTATGGACACAACCCATTAAACACCTCATCAAATAAACTAATAAAAGCTATAAATTAAAAGTAACATGACACATCTAGGCCAAAGCCCATCTCAGATAATAATATAGCGCAATACAATCCATAAGTCGACTACTGTACGGTCAACCCATCTTACGTCGTGCCATTTAAGTTCCTATTGTGTTGATCACAAGTGCTACTAGTGTTTGGATGTGTATCATTGTGAACTGTACAGCCATAAGTGCCTTTGACGTAACCAAGGGAGGGAGTTCGCAAGATCGAAGGCAGAATCGGAGAAAGCACAGTTCAAATGTCACGGGGAGCACAGAGGCACGGGGTCGGCATCCGGCAACCTCTATGATGATGAGTAATATTATATCTATATCATTTAATACACATACCAGTACCACCAATGACTGCAAGGTTTTGGTGTGAAACTTTTTATAATAAATAATATATATATATATTTGCATGCTACAATTTAATAGTTGACTAAGGCGTTCTATTTATATAATGCTATAAGAACCTTTTTATCCTTGTCTTTGCAAATATTTTTCTTATTTCCTATTTCTTATATATTTTATTTGTAAGGAAGAAAATAAACCGGTCAAGTGCGAGTCTAAATCGCGCACGAATGGTTCCGTACCACCGTTCAATGGAAGCGATGGTGTGGAGTGAATAGTTTGGATTTTACACAGCAAAATATTGTTTACAAAGTTATTGGTGCGGTTACTTTCACACTCCATGTACGTAACCAGGTGCATCCATAAGTTTGTATGTGGTATTGAAAGAATTGTTGTATGGGAGCACCCTTAAATATTTCTTTTATCCTGTTTTTTAGTTTTTGTTGTTATAGCGGCAACATAAATACATCATCTGTGAAAATTTCAACTCGTATCACGGTTCGTGAGATACAGCCTGGTGACAGACGGACGGACGGACAGCGGAGTCTTAGTAATAGGGTCCCGTTTGGAACCCTTCGGGTACGGAACCCTAAACAGAGCTCCGTGGTCTAATGGGTTTCACGCTTGCTTCTCACACAGGAGATGCAGGTTCGATTCCTGGCCATGTACCAATGAGATAATTCATTTATCTTAAGTATATACATTATACAAACGTTCTAACGGTGATGGGAAACATCGTGAGGAAACCTTCAATACTACATAGCTGCGGCGATGGGCTAGCCCCCTGTCACGCAAAATGGAGTATGAATAGCTGGCTCAATGTGGGCATAATTGTGCCTCTGCCATTCCGTACGGGAAAAGGCATGATATGGCTTGTTATGTTTCACTATGAAACCGGTTTGATCTGAGCAACATTAAATTTCACTTCTCCTACAGTTTGGGCTGTAGGAGAAGTCCTACAGTTTGGGCCGGGCGATCAGCTGTTTTGTATGGAGAAGCGAAAAGTAAAGTTGCTCTGATCAAATCGATTTAAAAGTGAAAGTTGTTTAGAATGATGTCCAGAGCAATCCCCTTAAATATAACTATACCTTTCTGTTACACCCTGTATATTACTTGTAGTACTTAGATAGTTTTATTGTACGCGCATGCAGGTCTTCCCACGCTCAACCATCACATTTCCTACTCATCTTCAGTGAACATAATCGTTCACTGCCCATCTTGGTTTCCTGGAAGAAATCTCTTGTCAGGGATTTATAAGTTAACTATATATGTCTGTTTTGTGAAGTACAATAAAGAAATTTCGAATAACGAATCCTAACTAGAAGACCAGCACCACACACCACAATCCACAATGTAGATTACACACACAACAAAGCTGTTTCCCTTACGAGGCGACAGAGACACAGTATAATGCAGAGCAAGTTATTAAAGTTAAGGTTATACAGGTGACATTTAATTAGCGAACCATATATTGGGGAATGATACCATCCCCATCTATATGAACAACATTCCCCAAGAAACATATGGTCGCAAATGAAAAATAATATGTCCCTCAGTACATTGACCTGATCAGCTGATTATCAGTTACTATGGGGGACCCAATTTTTTTTTCGTTTGCGGTCAGATATTTCTTGGTGAAAGTTGTTCATAATTATGGGTACTGTCATTCCTCAAAATATGGGCAGCTAATAAAATGTTTTTTTTTACATAGCCTATATTGTGTCCCACTAAGGCCTCCCCATTTCGAGCCTACACATCTCTAGTTAGAGCTAGATTGACCCACTCTGGTTCGAACGTGTCCAGGTCGTCCCGCCATCTCCTTCTGGGCCTTCCACTGCGCCGGTGTCCGCCTATAGACACCCATTCAGTGGCTATCCTCGCCCACCTGTCTGGGTGCATTCGACACACATGGCCTGCCCAGCTCCACTTCAGTTTGGCGGACTGCACACCCACATCTGCGATGCCAGTTCTTAACGCGGTCTATTCGTTTTACACCTAAAATACTGCGCTCCATCGCTCGCTGGCAAACCTTGAGTTTGGACTTCTGTTTCTCGGTCAACGGCCAAGTTTGTGCGCCGTAGGTTAGGATGGGCAGGATGCTCATGTCGACGAGTTTGCGCTTCAGGGACAGAGGAAGGCTGCCCTTCATTAGCTCTTTCATGGACCAGAAGCTCTTCCAGGCATTCGAAGTACGTCTTTCGATTTCCTTGTCCTGCCTGTTTTCGAAGGATACCATCTGGCCCAAGTAGATGTACTCGTCGACATAGTGAATCTCCCGCCCATCACTAACTACCTTACGCTTTGCGCCGTTGGTCATCAGTTGAGTTTTTGACCGATTCATCATTAGTCCAACCTCAAGGCTTGCCGTGCTCAGTTCATGTAGCAGTCTCCAGTTCCGCAGCCGATGAAGCAAACAGGACAATATCGTCGGCGAAGCGGAGGTTGTGTAGCCATCTCTCGCCGACGACAATCCCCTTATTTTGCCATGATGCTGCCAAGGTTTTGAAGACCTCTTCAATTGTGCTAGTGAACAGTTTTGGGGAGAGCGGATCGCCTTGCTTCACGCCTTTTTCTATTGTAAATGTGGGTCCTGGAAATTGAAGTTAAATGTCTGCTGTGCTATTGTTGTAAACGGATCTTAAAATGTTAACGTAGGTTGGGTCTATATTTTGGTTGAGCAAAGCTGTGAAAATTGAATGAATATACATATATTTATATGAAAGGGCTTTGCAGCAATAGTTAGAGATCTAACTATTGCTGCAATGCAAATCCTTTTATATAATAATGTGTGGTCTGGACATTGCACAATTCGCTAATGGCCAACGGCATAAATCATTTCAGATCGTCGGCGTACAGTCTAAATATAGCCTAATGGTCTCTGTTCGATTCAAAATCGATACTCGATCGATGGTTTCGGAACGGCCATTTTGAATTTGACGGAGCTGCCAACCTGCAGTTTTTGACAACGGACAGACGAAAAAGCCCCCGCAATGTGACGCGTATTGATTTGGGCATTGAAATTAAATCGTAAGCCATCTGGAATTGTATTCGGGCTCCCCTCAGGATTGTCTTATAGCTGAGTGTATTGTGGTTCTCCGAACCAGATAAAGTTCGTATTTACGTAACACAACCTGTGTTGGAACACTGTGCGCGTTGAAGCTGGCCTGCCAGCCATACCTGGTTGGCTGAAGAACCTGTCTACCAAGAAGAGCCTAGGGTGCACCCAGGCCTTGCAGAGAGACAGGAGTTTGACGGGAACGAAGCACAGACCAGGTCAGATAGAATCTATTTACTTTAGCTCGGTGAATCGCCGACGTTCTTGCTTCTTGGCATCCGATCGCTACGCTACCTCGTAGCTATGGGCCCCTGCGAGGTCATTGGGTGCCGAGAGGCCTGAACATTTTGGTAGCAGAGCGTGGTTTCCTGAGATTTGCAGCCGTCAAGGGCTCCAGGAACCCACGATTTGGGACTATCAATCTGTAGGTATAGGCGGTTATTAGCTAACTTGGTGTTGTTCCTGTATCCACATAGATTGGTAGTATTGTAAGCTATAAGTCTATTGCTGGTAGTAGACAGACAGATATAACAGTTTCCCCTAAATGACCAGTTGTACTGAGATGTGACTCAGAATAGTAATTACATTACAGGTACATTGTAGGTGAATTGAAATTTGCATTGAAGTACCAGTTACCAGTTAGTCAATCTATTAGTGGTCTAGTAATGCTAATGAATGTTTGGTTAACATAGGTAGTTACATTTATTGATAGCAGCCTATGACATTGTTTTCAGTTTATAGCAATTTATAACTTGAACTAATATTGACTATCGGTGTGTGTTATATGATATAGGGAAACTAAATTGTTGTTTACAGAATTTGTGTAGATATAAAACTCGGTTTCTATTGTTTGGGGAAATCAGCATTGTTTAAGTTATAGTTTAGGGTTCCCTCGTTTGTGTTGTAGACTGGAGGGTCCAATATAATTGAGTTACTGCAAATTGTGAGTAAGTATCGTTCCGATCATGTCGTTGTCTGAAATACAGAAGGGTGTTTCTAAGGAGCTCAGATGGTTTTCCTCCGCACACGGTCTGATAGACCGTTTAGATAGGCATGATGTGGTATTGGAGCGGTCTATGGACGTTAAGGAACGCTACAACAGGGTGCTCGAATTGTCCGCGCAGGCGGAAGCAGTTGATGGTTGCGCACCTGACAGGCTGTCACGGTTGCTAGGGGATGTCGACCAGTGTATGGAGATGGCAGCTGCTATCACGCAGAAGGCTGCGGACATACGTAGGCAGCGCGAGTCCAGCCATGGTGGTGACATTGAAGCACCTCTGCCGCATCAGGGATCGGGGACCAGGTTACCCGTTATAACTATGCCTACTTTTGACGGAGTGTCCGGTGAATGGATGAGCTTCATCAATCTGTTCGACAGTTTGGTGCACATGCGATCGGACATTACCAAGTCTGTCAAAATGGCTCAGCTGGTGGCAGCATTGAGGGGTGAGCCCAGGGAGCTGGTCGCTCATTTGACAGTTACGGAGGGTAACTATGAAACGGCCAGGCAATTGCTGGTCAGACGTTACCACAACAAACGGAGGTTGGCCGATGCCCAACTGAACCGTTTGTTTAGTATCCCGGTTGTGAACAAGGTCGGGGCCAAGGTTGGTGAATGGTCGTACCTATTGCTGTACATTGTACTTTCCCGCCTACCCGCTGACGAGCAGACTCGTTTCGAACAGTCTCACGGGAGGTCGGCCGAGGACCTGCCCGCCTTCTCCGACTTGGTCGGATTTTTGGAAGAGGAGGCTCGACGGGCAGAGAATTTGGGGTTGACGGCCACCCATCCTTCGGAGCCACAGAGAGCTGCCGGGAGCGCTGTGAGTAGGGGCCCTCCGACGAGGAAGGACCGCACCAACCGGCAGTCGTATGGGACTGTGAGTGCATTGACCCCACATAGTGAGACCTGCCCATGTTGTAGGCAGATTGGCCATGCTGTGGCCAATTGCAATAAGTTCGGGGAACTTAGGGTTGAGGGACGGCGCCGGATGGCCAAGCAGCGGGGCTGGTGTTTCCTGTGCCTCGGGCCACACATGGCTAGGGACTGCACGCGCACAAAATTGTGCGGATATTGTGGTGGGGCCCACAACAATTTGTTGTGCATGAACCGGTCCGGCCAACAGCCACCACAGGGCCGTACCCAGGGTGACACGGCATGGGGCCCTGAGAATTCGTTTGCGAATCGGAGCGCAACTCAGGGGCCAATGTCCCCACGTGCACAGGGCGGTACTAGGGTGCAGGGCCGCACTCAGGGTCATCACATGGGGGGCCCTGAGTTTTCGGTTGCGACTCAGCATCCGACTCAGCGGGCAATGGGGCCACAAGCACGCAGCCACCCAGGGGTGCAGGGCCGCACTCAGGGTCATCACATGGGGGGCCCTGAGTTTTCGGTTGCGACTCAGCATCCGACTCAGCGGGACATTGGGTATGTTGAGCAGACCGTAACGGGCGGGTGGCATGGGACACCTTCGAGCTATGCGGATGCGACTCGGACGCCGCCTCAGTTGTCGCCCCGCTCGTCGCCTCGTCCTCGTCGGTCGCATGTGATGTCCCCCCCGCTCATGGAGCGGCCACGGTTGAATTCACGCCCACAACCCTTCGGGGGGCGTCGTAGGGTGGCAATGGAACCGGCGCGTGGGCCATTTGTACAATGGGACCCTCTGGCGTATAGCTGCCTACCTGATCGGTTACAGGCACAGTGGGCCCCCGGGGGTCCTCGCTAGGAATTTGCGGCCCAACCATTGGTTGCCCCCCAACCGGAGACGGTGGTGTTACCGATCGCCTCTGTGCTTGTTTGGGATTTGGCGGGCAACCCAACATACGTTCGCGCCCTATTAGATTCTGGAGCTCAGGGCTGCATTGTATCGAACGATTTAGCAAAATGGTTGGGCCTCAAGGTAAATAGGTATAATAATTCAATACGGGGCGTGGGGAATGTTACGGTTACGAATGTAGTTGGTCAATCGGTGATCACGTTCTCTCCACGTTATGACATTTTGACAAAAACATCCGTGCAAGCTTTAGTAATGACGCATGTCATGGGCAAACACCCCTTGGTGAAGTTGAATCCGGCCGTTCGACTCCTGACGTCAGGACTCAAGTTGGCGGATCCCGATTTTGACACTCCAGCCCCGGTCGATCTGCTACTGGGAGCAGACGTTTTGGGTAGGTTTCTGTTGTCGGATCGGCGAGTTCTTCAGCCGGACGGGTTGATTGCTGTGGATACTAAGTTTGGTCACGTGATCATGGGTCCGGCATTGCCAATGGTTAGGCCTGCCGAGTCAGATGGCATACTTATTGGCTCAGCGTTGTCAGACGCTATCCAACGGTTCTGGGAGATAGAGGAACCTCCCACCGCTCGTCGAGTCGACGCAGACGAAGAAGAGTGCGAGTTGTTTTACCAGAATAGTACTGGTCGCCTTCGTTCTGGTCGTTTTGTAACTCGACTGCCTTTCAGGGCCGATCGACCGCCACTAGGAGAATCTAGGAAGATGGCTGAGACGAGATTGATGTCGATGGAGCGTAGGATGTCAAGGGACGCCGTATTTAAACAAAAATACGTCGATTTCATGAGGGAGTATGAGTCGTTAGGACACATGTCGGTATCGGGTGTGGACTGGAGATCTGAGGATCATTGTTTCCTTCCACACCATGCCGTCCTACGAACCCCTACCGGCAAGATTCGAGTTGTTTTGATGGGTCAGCACCTACCTCGAACGGGATGTCCCTGAATCAGTGTCTACATTCGGGACCCAAGTTGAGTCGTGATATTTCGGATATTCTCACGAGCTTTCGGAGGCACCAGGTTGTATTTGTCGCAGACATTCGGATGATGTTTAGGCAAACGGTAATTCATCCGGCTGACAGAAGGTATCAGTTGATACTTTGGCGTGAGTCCACGGCCGAGCCAGTCAAGGTCTATGAGTTGAACACGAACACGTATGGGTTACGGTCTAGCCCGTATTTGGCGATGCGTACCCTGCGGGAGTTGGCGTCGCGTGACCGTGTGAGCTATCCTAGAGCCGCCGCTATCCTGGAGCAAGATTTGTACGTCGATGACGTCTGCACAGGGGCAGCCAGTGTAGAGGAAGCTCTGGACCGACGTGACGAGCTCATTCAATTGCTGGAACGAGGCGGCTATGAACTACGCAAGTGGATGTCCAACTCCCCTGAGTTGATGGCTGGTCTCCCAGATGAGTTTCAACAAGACCCGCACGTTTTTGAGAATCCTGACAACCCTAACATGTTGTCAGTGCTTGGAATTCAGTACCGGCCCGTCCATGATGAGTTTACCTATCGGGTGGTTTTAGAAACACCGAAGGCCTGGACGAAGCGGTCAGTACTGTCAACGATTGCGAGAACGTTCGACCCGAATGGATGGATTTCTCCAGTCACCTTTGCTCTCAAATGTTTTATGCAAAGGCTATGGGCGGCTCAGTTGACCTGGGACACCCACCTCTCAGGTGATTTGTTGACTGATTGGACGCAAATGTTCACTTCGCTATCGGACATAAATAATGTATCGCTGCCGAGGAAATTGGTCCCTGCTGGGGATTACAGGGCAACCCTTCACGGGTTTTGTGATGCCTCTGAACGAGGGTTTGCGGCAGCGGTTTATTTGCGAACCGTCACCTCCACCGGGGAGGTCGACGTGCGTTTGGTTTTGGCAAAAAGCAAGGTAGCGCCTATTCGGACAAGGATGACGATTCCAAAACTGGAACTGTCCGGGGCTGCTCTTTTGACCAAACTTTTGAATCACACTCTAACAGTGTTGCGTGGGTCAGTGGTTTTGGAGGATACGGTGTACGCGTGGACGGACAGCCAGATTGTTTTGTGCTGGCTGAAGGCTTCGGTCCATAACTTAGAGGTTTTTGTCGCGAACCGTGTCTCCCAGATTGTGTCGTCTGAGGTCGCACTGACTTGGAGACATGTACCAGGAGAATTGAACCCGTCTGATTGTGCATCCAGGGGATGTCGGGCTCCTGAACTCGTTAGACACCATTTGTGGTGGGGACCACCCTGGCTTGCCAAGAGAGAATCGGACTGGCCCCACAGCCATGTAGTAGTATCTTCGGATCATGGCCCCAGAGCGGCCGTGCATGTTACCCAGAAGGCTGAGGACCCTGACGCCGGGTTTCTGCTGGACCGGTATAGCTCACTTGACAAGTTGATAAACGTGTCCACTTGGATTAGGAGATTCGCTCGAAATTGTCGTACTCCTCGCGATCAGCGAACGTTGAACCCTATTCTGACTCCGGCAGAGCGAAACGAGTCGCTACTGAATTTGGTCCGGTTGGTACAGTCCTCGAAGTTTGGGGCAGAATTGGAGACTATACGAAGTGGACGTTCGAAATTGAAGGGAGCCGTCGCGCGTCTCAACCCCTTTGTTGATTCGACCGGGTTACTTCGGGTAGGAGGAAGATTGCGCAATGCGAATCTGTCGTATTCGGCTCGTCACCCACTTCTGCTCCCCAAGGGGGGACAGTTAGTTGAATTGCTGGTGACTGATCGTCATATTAAAAACGCGCATGCCGGCTGTAACGCGTTGTTGGCCACGCTCCAGCGGGAGTTTTGGATCTTATCTGCCCGCCGTGTCATACGGAACATCGTGTTTCGGTGCATGCCTTGTTATCGACTTAAGGCTGCCACGATGCAACCTCTCATGGGGGACTTGCCCCCTGATCGTGTGAATGAGGTCAGACCGTTTTCAGGTGTTGGTACGGATTTTGCAGGACCGTTTATGGTGAAGAGTTCACGATTGCGTAACGCTAAGCAATACAAGGCGTACCTGTGTGTGTTTGTTTGTTTATCCACCAAGGCGGTACATCTCGAGCTCGTTGCTGATCTCTCGACAGAGGCTTTCATTGCTTGTTTGGATAGGTTTGTTTCTCGAAGGGGACTTCCAACTTTGATCCGCTCTGATAACGGCACTAACTACGTCGGTGCGGAACGATACTTACGAGAGATAGTCAACTTTTTGAATGTAAATAAAGTGGATATTGGAACGGCCCTCTCCCGTCGGGGTATACAGTGGACCTTCAGCCCACCGAGTTGCCCCCACTGGGGTGGGATTTTTGAGGCCGTAGTTAAGTCAGCGAAGACGCACTTAGGGCGTATAGTAGGTCAGACCGCGCTGACTTTTGAGGAGCTCGCGACATTGTTTTGTAAGATCGAGGCCGTTCTCAATTCGCGACCGTTGTGTCCGCTCAGCTCGGATCCAAATGACCTGGAGGCTCTGACCCCAGGCCATTTCTTGATAGGACAGCCACTTAACGCGTTGCCCGAGCACCCCTTCGAGGGAGTGAAATTGTATCGGTTGTCAAGGTATCAGATGTTGCAGCAGTTTACTCAGAATTTCTGGAAGCGTTGGTCGCTCGAGTATCTGCATATCTTACAACAGCGCCTTAAGTGGACTGACAAAACCAGCCCCCCTAGTGTTGGTGACCTCGTGCTGGTTAAGGATGCTAACCTACCGCCACTACGTTGGCGCAGGGGGCGCATTGTTAACTTGTTCCCTGGCAAGGACGGGACCCCCCGGTCTGCAGAGGTTCTAGTAGGAGGCTCGGTACTAAAACGAGCGGTAGCAACGTTGTCTCGGCTGCCCGTAGATTAAGGGACAGGTGGGTGCCTGTCCGGGCGGGTGATTGTTCGATTCAAAATCGATACTCGATCGATGGTTTCGGAACGGCCATTTTGAATTTGACGGAGCTGCCAACCTGCAGTTTTTGACAACGGACAGACGAAAAAGCCCCCGCAATGTGACGCGTATTGATTTGGGCATTGAAATTAAATCGTAAGCCATCTGGAATTGTATTCGGGCTCCCCTCAGGATTGTCTTATAGCTGAGTGTATTGTGGTTCTCCGAACCAGATAAAGTTCGTATTTACGTAACACAACCTGTGTTGGAACACTGTGCGCGTCGAAGCTGGCCTGCCAGCCATACCTGGTTGGCTGAAGAACCTGTCTACCAAGAAGAGCCTAGGGTGCACCCAGGCCTTGCAGAGAGACAGGAGTTTGACGGGAACGAAGCACAGACCAGGTCAGATAGAATCTATTTACTTTAGCTCGGTGAATCGCCGACGTTCTTGCTTCTTGGCATCCGATCGCTACGCTACCTCGTAGCTATGGGCCCCTGCGAGGTCATTGGGTGCCGAGAGGCCTGAACAGTCTCCATAATACTATAATAATCTATCTCTCCATAATACCATAATATATCCTGTCATCCGCTATTAGACTGAATTTTTCTACGTGAGGTCAGTTTTCCTTGCAAACTATGTCAGTGTGGGCCATTTCAAAGGGACTATTGGATGGTTCAATAATACATAGTAACATTGCTTATTCAAAAACTGTGGGATCGATTCCCGGCTAGGAAATTAGATTTTTAGTTTATAGCAAAGTGACATGGTTCCTACATCAAAAAAAGAACATTTCATAGTTTATTTTTCTAAAGGGAGCTTCGTGATCTAATGGGTCGTGGCTAATGTTCACACTTGCTTCTCAGACAGGAGATGCAGGTTCGAATCCTGACCATGTAAAAATGAAATAATTCATTTATCTTAAGTACAGTATCGGATGTTCAGTGTTTCGGATGACAAGTTAAGCTGCAGGTCGCGGCTACTACCGCTACGAGGTAGTTGCTCGTAAAACACCTTCACCAACCCGCACTGAGCCAGCGTGGTGGAGTACGGCTTAATCTTACTCGTATCCGGGTAAAGGCCTGTGCCCCTCGGTGGGGTCATTAATGGGCTACATTTATTTATTTTCTAAAGACATGTGTATTTTTTACATTTTCATACAACCTTTATTGAGTCCCTAAGAAAGTATAATATATTGTCTCTGTCGTTGATAAATATTCAGCGCGAGCGAGAATTTTAATTGGACTGTTCATTACGTATTTCATAACGGATCGACACTGATTTCCAATATTTTTTACTAAAAAGTTTACGGAAATCTCTTAAATAAGAAATTGTTGCTGTTTGTTTTGTAATCGGGTCGATTTACTTAAATGCTAAAAACTAGGCTACTATTTACTCGCACAGCAAAAATACTGATTTTCACAGCAAAAAAGGATCAGCAAAAATACTTTTTATATTTTAAGTATTTTTCTTGTTCTTACACGTTCAACCTAATACGAAGGATAAAGGGGGCTTCGCTTCGCTCACGCCCTTTACCCTTCACCTAAGCTACCGCAGTACTTTGCCCTTATATTTGCAGTACAAATCAGTATTATTGATGTGCAGTTTAATATTTCCCATATACTAGTCCCCCTGTCTCGCTAAAGTGAAGTATTAAATAACTGGCTGAAAGTGGACACAATCGTGCCTGTGCCCCTCGGTACGGGAAAAGAGGTAACGCTATGTTTGTATGTTTTTCTTTTCCACTAGGGATTGTATTCGATAAAGGACGTTCATCCTAATAATTATTTTCACAATTCTCTGTACGAGTAATATCTCAAAGATCTAATATAAAGCGTCACTTCTGGAAAAATAATGTTGTTGCATATAATTAGTCAAATAAACATGGTTGGCATATATACGTTGTTGCTGCGCCGTTCAACAGGTAGATATTTTGATTGCTTTCTCTGCTCCTGCTGATTCGCCTCAATTCATAAGTTGATTGGCTACCGTGATACTGGTTATAAACCTGACTAGGTTATGTATATCTAGGCAGGGATATGGGACAGCTCATGGCAGATATCAGACATGATGCAAGCGAAATGAGATTAAAATATAACCGCAAACGAGTGACATTACTAGAGCAACCGCAGTGATACTTCCATTGCTTCATTGCAACTGGGTTTTATACGGAAATACTTACACGAAACAAAGAACCTGCAGTTCCGTCAGTCAAAACTAAAACTATTTATTTATCATATTGATGTGAATTGGCAATACTTAAACGATATACCGTATATGTATTTAACATACACGGTACTCGTCCTTCTACGAGCAGCTGCAGCAGCTGAAGCGCCACGCGCAGGGCGAAGGTGTCATCATCATCATCATCAGCGTGTAAGGGAACCTACTGGTGAGTATAAGCCTCCTCATGCAACGTCCCGTGCACCCCGGGTCCACTGCTGCCCTGCAGTGGACCCGGGGTGCACGGGATAGCAATCCTCACTATGTCATCGGACCATCTGGCAGGTGGTCTGCCGACTGATCTTTGGCCTCCTCTTGGCCACCACTCGGTTACCGATCTGGTCCATCTGCTGTCTTCTCGCCTTGCCAAGTGTCCTGCCCACTTCCACCTGAGCCGTGTTATATGTTTACCGATGTCAGCCACCTTGGTTCGGCGTCTGATTTCGGTATTCCGGACGCGTATTTCCTTATACGTATTGAATTCGTCCCCTCGTCGTGACCAAATCACGGTTATGGAAATTCATTAATGCCCCGTGAGCGTATCGGTTTCCTCTCCTCGTGTTGACGAAGTCAATATGTTTATGGGTGTTTTTTTTGTATTAAAAATAAACTCCGAAATCGTATACTTTATGACTGCCCAGGTGATTAAGACGCTATGTTCAGCTAACTAGCGCCCCCAATGATAAATATCTAATCCTAAGTTTTGAGCAATAGGTTCTAGATCCTAGGTCCTAAAAATTCTATCCTATTGACAGGATTGAGAAAATGTCAATAGCAAATGTTTGAAAAACGAATCATAAAAGAAGATCTTTTTTTTTATCATTGGTCATACATAACAGAATATGTTTTAGTAAACAATATCAGTTTTAAAACTGTTGACAAAAATCATATTGAATCCTGTAACCTCAGCAGTTTAAAATGAGAGTCGAAATAAAACTAAGTAAGTAAACCAAAAAAAAAAAAACATTGAAAAAGTTAGTCGGTGCTTCGTAGCTTCTAAATAAGTAAGGAGGGGACAAGATCGATACGTTTAAGGAATAGCAAAACTACACAAGGAACTTGCACCGTAAGAGTATTGAATTCATCCCCACGTGTTGTCGAGGCCGATATGGTATTGTCATATATAATAATCGCCGTAATATTTACACGATAACCGTATTGATTTCGTCAACATCGAACATCGAACAAGGAGGCGAAATCGATACCCTTAGGGGGCATCAATGAATTTCCAAAACCGTATTGATTTGGTCACAACGAGGGGACGAATTCAATACGGATAAGGTAAAACGCATTCCGGATGCGGTCGGACAGCCTATACTACCTAACATGGCACGCTCCATGGCTCCCTGTACTACTGAAACTGTGTGGGCGAAGGTGTCAATGTGTGTAGTAGGTATAATACGTCATCGGTAAACATCTGCTTTTATTTAAATTATCTGTAAAATGCCGCACGATATGTTGTACAGCTTTTTCTACATTATAAATATTCATTCATTTAATTTTTACAGAAAAGAAAGGCTCCGTATAAAGACATGGACATTTGCTGTAATAAATTATGTTTAAAGATTTTGGTCATGCATGGAGGCATGTCTCTTGATGATAATTGGTGACTTTTAATTTAATATAAAACTGACTGAGACTTTCTCCAATGAGAAACAGCAAAATTAACCTTTGTTTCGTCGTGTAGGCCTGTTTGAGGGATTGGCCTCATAATGGTGGCGGGCGGCATCAAATCGACGATCAGGTGAAAATCCTATGGTGTGTGTTACTACTGGTACTGGCTCCTTACGTGTATGTTTCTTGATGTACTATCGAACCATCTGAATATTTATAACCCACCATAAGCTTATTTTGCTAAACCCCTTAAATGCAAGTAGGTCGAAATTCACTTGAAGGTTTATTTCCTTGGTAACGAACTTGTTATCATTTGATTAGACACTGACATTTACATAGATCTTACAAGTTTGAAAGTTTCAAACGAATTATCAGGCAAATGGGTCATGATTCAGTTGGTTCGATTGTACATTGATTTATCGTCTTATTCCAGTATACCGGATTTTGGTTGCAAAAGCATAGCTTATGTTCAGATTTCTCTAATTAATATTTATCTGTCCCATTCGACATACAAGGCATGTTAATCTTCTGTTGCGTATTTCTTTCACCTTTGACATTGTTTGAGCCTTGGAAGATAACACCCTCCAATCTGATATGGACCTACCGTAGAAAGAATTAGGAACTGCCCAGGCAACATTTACCTTCTGAATAACGTCTGAATAAAAGCTGTCCGCGGCGCTCTAAGCAAACGAAATGTCTGAGTAAGTTCTGGGACAGCGCCTACTCAGACGTTATTCAGACAATTTGGGCACAAAAATGTGGCCTTAGTTCTGAATAGAAGCTGAGTAAAATCTGAATAGCAGCAATGTAGATGTCCACTATCTGAATAACTTCTGAATAAAAGTGGTTTTCGGTGTTAGACAGACGTTATTCAGACATTATTCAGACAATGACTGTCATCACTATGCTACTCCGCAAACTTAGACAGACACGCACACGCGTGTTGATTTGATTGATTTGATATCGTTTCCTGTGAGTGATTGTTTATTGTTCCAACGAGTGCCAACGAGCTCCAAACAGATTATTCTTGGTAAGTATGTATGTTTATTGTATTTACATTTTGAGATCATTGTACAAGTAAAATATTAGTGCGCGTGGAAGTTTATCGTGAACATGAGTAACTTACTTCGATTTATGTCATGCGCCGCTTGAATTATGAAGGATTATGATTGTAAACATAATATTATACTCTAATGAAGCTCGCGTGACATAAATGTCTATCAACCCAAGTGCTGTTTTTTGTACACGAAAAGTATGACGTAGGTATGAAAGTACATAATAATGTTTTTTTGTGATTTCATGCGTTTTGTCATCAAATAAATCTTACAATAAAGCATAGAAATAATATAGTATTTGTTAAAAATGGCGATACTTTCCAGTCTGATTAAGCGATACCTTCACGCCAGTTATACAGCTTAGTTCTTAATAAAAGTCACGTGTGTACACTTATTCAGCTATTAGCTGGGAAAGACTATTCTGACAGCACATATTGCTGTGTACTATTTGAGTAGAGTATCACAGATTCCACAGTAACCAGCTTATTAGGGTTCCATCTTAGAAGTCAAAACAAAAACGTAAAACACGAACACTTACATACAGGCACATACATTGCTTCTGGCCCCAAACTAGGATACCTTGTGTCGTGGGAACCAGAAACTGCGATATCACAAACAAGTTTACAAACAAACCCAAGACCTGGGTTTTTATAAACTTGTTTGTGAATATGTATGTAGGCATATTTATTTTTTCTATCAACGTATGTAAGATATTTACGTCTACCTTTATTTACAGGACAATGCCGTTTAAAATTGTTTCAACGCGTCGCAAGGGTAAAACGGAACTGTGCATAGTACCCTCTAGTTGGGAAACTAATAGTAAGCTGCGATGGCCAAAGCATAACGCGGAGGTGTTAAGCAAAAATGACATAGTTGTACCTGGGGAAGATGGCTGGCTAACCATGGACTGTAAATTAAAGAGGACGTTTTTAAACAACTATAATGAAGCGGAAGATGAATTGGCAAAAATGCTTCATAAAACGGATACTGATGATACGGACGTGGAAATCTCAAGACAGCACCGTCAACGTTTGAATAATTCTATTGAGATGGAGAGTCCAGATTATAACTCTATAGTTGAAACACTGGTACGTACTTATTACAAAACCTCTACATACAAACATAATTACAGTACTACATGGATGTTTTGGCACTTAGATGACATTGACAGGGTGGCGCTTCTGCGCTATTGATTGATTGATTGGATCAACCAAGTGACACTTCCAAGAAGGCCGCGTTAGTTTCGATATGGCCAAGTGCCAAAACATCCATGTAGGTAGCACTGTACTACCTACTAAATTATCCTAAACTTCCATTAACAAATTATTTCTTGTTCAGCATAATGGTTTGATAAAACAAACATTTAGTGTTAGAAAATCATGAATTAACTGTAATAAACTTCAGAATAAACTAAATAATGCAACTTGTAACAAAAACGAGGGAGTTATGCTCGCCTTTCTTATGTATAAAAATTGTTCTAGCATAGAAAACATTAATGTATAGTGGCAACACCACGTTGTCCTATGACATGTTCATTCCATGGGCCCGTCCAGATAGAGCAAGGCATGTAGGTGAGGCATGTGGGTGTGGTCCAGACTGCGCGCATGTAGGTGAGACAGCGTCTGGACGTGTTGTGACGTGCCTCACGCGTATGCGGATTTGGCGATGCTCAAGGGCGCCTCAGCAGATTTGCTGCTCTGCTGGACGACACCCACATGCCTTGCTGCCTCGCTCTATCTGGACGAGCCTATTGAATAATTTATAGAATATAAAAAATATGTGGATAAAACTATTTTTTTTTATAGTTTAGATAAACTAAAAAAACACGCTTTAAATAAATAACTAATAAGTAAAAAAAATATTCTTATTATTATTAATTAATGGCATAGGTCCAGTTGGAAACTGTCCTAATATTTTGTTTACTTTAAACCAAAAGAACTACAAAAGCACTTACTTGTTTTGCAGATTAATCCAGGAACTACAATGGCGAGCCCCACGCCTACTCAAGCAGCAGGAAATACTTTGATATCTGACGAGGGCATCATTTATCAAATAGTCACCACCGATGATGGTTCTAGTAATGTAGATACTAGAAACCAGTCATATTTACAGCCGAACAGTGGGATAGAGCAAGTTCTCGAACAAGTCAAAAACTTATATGCGATTCAGAGTATTGTCATAAATAATCAGGAAACTATTATTGAATAAAATAAAGACAAAAAACAGCACTTGGGTTGATAGACATTTATGTCACGCGAGCTTCATTAGAGTATAATATTATGTTTACAATCATAATCCTTCATAATTCAAGCGGCGCATGACATAAATCGAAGTAAGTTACTCATGTTCACGATAAACTTCCACGCGCACTAATATTTTACTTGTACAATGATCTCAAAATGTAAATACAATAAACATACATACTTACCAAGAATAATCTGTTTGGAGCTCGTTGGCACTCGTTGGAACAATAAACAATCACTCACAGGAAACGATATCAAATCAACACGCGTGTGCGTGTCTGTCTAAGTTTGCGGAGTAGCATAGTGATGACAGTCATAGCAGCTATCTAGTCCAGAGGCATTTGCAAATCTTCAAGAAAAATATATCATTTTATGTTCAAAGCAAATAGGAAGCGGCCCATCAAGCAGTTACAGGCTGCTGGATGCCTTATTTGATAAAAAATTCTTAAGCAAATGTTCCTGGACTGGAGGCAGTAGGAATAATATTGAAGTAAAAGTAGGTTTTAAAGCATATAAAAACATACTAAATTTTTTCTTCTGCCTGATCAATGGATGGGACAGCACATTTACTGTACAGGACAACGAAAAATTTTTTAAAACTGTTTTGAGAAACGCGACTAAGAGAATGGCAATAAGGGACATGCGAGTGTCGAGCCAAAAGAAGCGAGTGAAGAAAAGTAATGCTGACCAGATCAATACATACAATAATGAAGAACAGCCACAAGAAGAAGATTCTCTGTGTTAGAATGGTAGTAGTAGGTAACTTAAAGTATTTTTGTACCTACCATGTGTCATTGTTCAAGACTGATTGTTAATTAGAAGGTTTCAAACTAAGCATTTATACACGGTTACTTTTTATCACCTAGGATGTTTTGGGGATTGATTGTACCCATGATTATGAACAACTTTCCTCAAGAAACATATGGTCGAAAATGAAAAAAAATATTGGGTCCAACATAGTAACACGAAAACAGCTGATATATGTAGGTAAATGTACTTAGGAAAAATTTTTTTTTTTATTTGCGACCATATGTTTCTTGGGGAAAGTTATTCATAATATGATGGGTACTACCAATCCCCAAAATATCCGTGGTGATAAAAAAATAAACGTTTTTACTAATTATTTTGAAGATTTTATCGCGTTATGTTTATATTGCTGATTTTAGCGTAAACGTTTAGTATCAATGTACCTTATGCCATTGTTCATGACTGATTCTTATTTAGAAGGTTTCAAACCAAGCATTTATATTCATATTTTGAGAATTTTATCCCGTTATGTTTGTAATGTTTAATGTTTAGTGTAAACTGGCCTGTCCAAGTAGACCGCTCGTTATACGCGCGTCACCATGATGCCATAGTTGTGGTCATGGCGTGCGCGTACTAATTTGGTCTAACTAAACATATGGTCGAAAATGAAAATAAAAATGGGTCCCACATAGTAACACGAAAACAGCTGATATAGGTAAATGTACTTAGGATTTTTTTTATTTTTTATTTGCGACCATATGTTTCTTGGGGAAAGTTATTCATAATATGATGGGTACTACCAATCCCCAAAATATCCGTGGTGATAAAAAAATAACCGTTTTTACTAATTATTTTGAAGATTTTATCGCGTTATGTTTATATTGCTGATTTTTTAGCGTAAACGCTTAGTATCAATGTACCTTATGCCATTGTTCATGACTGATTCTTATTTAGAAGGTTTCAAACCAAGCATTTATATTCATATTTTGAGAATTTTATCCCGTTATGTTTGTAATGTTTAATGTTTAGTGTAAGCTGGCCTGTCCATTGGACAGACTCCAAGTAGACCGCTCGTCATACGCGCGTCACCATGATGCCATAGTTGTGGTCATGGCGTGCGCGTACTAATTTGCCTTTGCCAGCAATATTGACATTTGCTGCGCGTCAGTTGACGATGGCGTGCGCATGTCGTGTGGCCTACGTGGACAGTAATTTGTTTCGTATTTTTGTACCTTATATGCCATTGTTCAAGACAGATTATTCATTATTATGTTTGAAACCAAGCAATTTTTATTTTGAGAATTATATCGCGTGTTATTTGTAACGTTGATTGTTGAGAGGACTTGAACCCAAGTCGACCTGAATAAATATTTCTTAGTACTAGAACAGTATTTTAACTAACGTTACATCTTACTGAAAACAACCTATTCATAAATCTACCACCCCGGGGGAAATGAAAGGTCCGCGACGAGTCTGGCGGCGCGGGGGCACAGAAGAGATAAGGGAACTCTGTTAACACTTCCGCGCGGTCGTTGGCGGAGGTATCCGCACTTTTTGGAATTTAATTAACATTATAACTACCTATATTGCATAAAAACTATGCAAGGGAACATGAAAATATATTTTTTAGTCATCAGCGATACGTAAACTGTCGATCCTGAGTCGGGCGTAACTTACATGCTGTACCTATATTAATAATATTTAGTCCATTAGATTTCCCACCGAGAGTCACGGGCTTTTACTCGGATAAGAGTTAGGTTGAACCATAAGTATAAAACCATTATGATTGACCTTCTAAATTAAAAGAACAGAAATTTGATGGCAGAAAAAAAAAATTACACATATAAATAATATTTATTATTTTTACCTTATTTTATAATGTATGAATCAAAGGAATACAATAAATATTTCCACTGTATATCGTACATGCAAATTTAAACTGAACATCGGAAAACTTAATTGCAACGATGTTGCGATTATTATAAGGGTAAGTGGTTCTGTACATTCTTATTTCCGAACGAAGAGTTGAGTTTTTTAATTCCACATGAATGTCTGAGTCCGAGTCATCTTCACTTGATGCAGAACCATTATAATATCCACTTACGGAACCCTCTTCTACAGATGGGTTTGAACGGACTTCACGCGTTACTTCCGAAGTACTCGAGGAACTTGGTTTTACGATTGTTTCATCAGCGATGACCACCTCATTATCAATTTCCCAGTTCACAATAGACTTTTTCATTTTTTTATACTCCCGTAAACATTTTCTGCGGATCCCACCCGTTCTTTTCCTATTTTTCCACTTCATTTTATCCATTTTCATCTAACCAAGTCCAACGCTTTTTAACCAGCCAATTGCTGTATAATAATAAAACTATCCTATATTTTATTTACATTACCCAGCACAACGCTGATTTAATTAACTATGATAACCATTAAAACAGTAGCTGAATAAATGTGAAATAGTGTACTATAATTCAGATTGTAGCTTCGGACAACCACCCTTAGTCAGCTATAAGCTAATTTTACAGCTTAATGTCGGTTGTAAGTCCCCTTATACAGCTTTAAAAATTCTGTAGTGCATAAAGCTTAATAACGACTGAATAAGGGTCCTTAAATTGCTGTTATTAAGCTTTAAGAATAAACATGATCTTTTATCAGACATTACCAAGCTTATTGCTGAATACAGATATACCATTGCTTTATACAGATTTAGACTGACTCCAGAGCTATTACTCAGACAATATACATATTTAAGCTGAGCATTGTGCCACAGTCGGATCTTTATTTTGCTTGGATGTTGCCTGGGTGGGGCATGGACACACTGTGTGACCCATAGGCCATAGGTCAAACGTGAACAACTTCCACTCAGCCTCTATTATATCATACAACCATAAATCAATATGTGGGAACTGATGAAGACCATAGTTGACATTTATTGTCAATAAAAGTAATTTACTTTAATAATGGATATAATATCTATCAGGTAAAAACATTGTTAAACACTCGCTTGGACACTAATCTACCTAGTAGAGTTAGTCGTTAAGTGAATAAAAACCGGTCAAGTGCGAGTCTAAATCGCGCACGAAGGGTTCCGTACCACCGGTCAATGGAAGCGATGGTGTGGAGTGAATAGTTTGGATTTTACACAGCAAAATATTAATTACAAAGTTATTGGTGCGGTTACTTTCACACTCCATGTACGTAACCAGGTGCATCCATAAGTTTGTATGTGGTATTGAAAGAATTGTTGTATGGGAGCCCCCTTAAATATTTCTTTTATCCTGTTTTTTAGTATTTTTTGTTATAGCGGCAACATAAATACATAATCTGTGAAAATTTCAACTCTCTAGCTAGCTAGGTTCTTGAGATACAGCCTGGTGACAGACGGACGGACGGACGGACAGCGGAGTCTTAGTAATAGGGTCCCGTTTGGAACCCTTCGGGTACGGAACCCTAAAAAGGCACTTCACATGTAGTATCCATAATTAAGTTGAAAATTACATAGTTTTTTGCAAATAATGGATGTTTATCTAAGTGGTTTTAGCCTTAATAATCACAGGAGTTAAGCTATAAGAATAAATACAGGGTCCTCTGACACCCCCCAGGCAGATGAACTATTGAATTTGCAATTTTCTATCGATGTTGTGAATCTTCAACGATGACTGGCATGAGCGTGCATTCTTGACGACAACAAATGAACAATAACAATACATAATAATTAAACAAAAGAACTACCTACGTACAGAACTTAGGCTTAGGTGTCAAAGTGGTGAAAGTTAGTATTCGCACACGATTCGCGACAAAGTTCGGTATGTTCAATGTTCACCTCTGAAGACCCCGGATGGACGATTCGCTAAGGTTAGGTATCGATCGTCACGCTATACCAGTGATATATCATAATGATAGTACGATGTAAATTCCTATACTGATATTAAATAGCAATATCTGAGCCCTCCTATGGCTTTTGAACAGAACACATTCCTAAAGTGGAACTTTCTAGCCCGACCCAGAAGCTTACAGAACCTAAAGTGGAACTTTCTAGCCCGACCCAGAAGCTTACAGAACGACCTGTGAACTGATGTGTAACAAGTAAAACATTACGTAAAATCGATCCATCGTGGAGTGCAGATGATTTACGACGGAAAGCCGGAGATGACAGCTTACTCGAGAACCCTAATCATGCTGATGGGATAATAATGCTATGGTGGAAACCGTGCTCAAGAGAGCAAGGAAGCACCAATGAGGGCATGAAATATCCAAAGAGGCGGCTCTTTTGATTTTATATTGCATGGACTACTTGAGAGAAGTTCAGTAATTTGTTGCGCCATCCCTGTTAACAAAAACAGATCTGAAAATCTATAATTTTGTACAATATTTTTCTAGACAATATCTTGAGATGGATCGTAGATGATTTCCTAATAGTCTTCGTTCTATTTGACGTCTTTGCGTTAAATTTATTCAGAGGAAAACACTTTTAAAGGCAATCGTAATAATATTTGTAATGTTTGGCTAATGTAAATCTGACAGATATTCCAAACAACAATACAGATCACAAATTATGATAAAACGTGATAAACGTTTTCAAAACGTGACCACATTCCACATAGAATCTTTGTGGAGATCTATGAGATGTTTGGCACTTTCGTACAATAAATAGGTAATCTTTTATCTACGACCTGCCAGATGAAAGTAATAGAGCAGTGCAAACAGGTAAAAGGAAGAGCTATTGTGGGGAAAAGTGGTGAAAGGTGTTATGAGGTGGAAGGTCTAGAACGCTAGAAAAACAATAATTTACTAATTATCACTTTTATCATACTAACTACTGTAAGTAACAAATAACTAAACATGTCATAGTGGATGTGGATGTAATTGCTGACGTCTGTTTGTGAGTTCTAACAGGCGATCAGCTAATTTCACACTTGTTTCTTTTTCAAGCTCTTGCAGATCCAGCTATATCTCACTATACCACTACAGCTCTGAATCACCATGCGTTTCTACGGTTTCTTAAGAAGTAGTTAGAGTTTCTTACCCGGCATCAGGAAGTAAACGAAGAGCGCCAACGCTACACATGTGACGATCAGAGCCACCGGCCATCGAAGCAGGCGCATTATTCGAGCCACCCGCCCGCCTTTGCCTCCTGGGGTAGCTGGCAAGCGGTATAGGCTGTCGGGATGCGAGCCCTGGAACAAGCGAGAAAAAAAAAATAAACGGCGGGAAAACTGAAAAAAATCTACAATTATTTACATTAATGGGTAATGGAATGAAGGTTGAAGATTATTTATATGCCGAAATAGCCATATCGTCTTTTGCCTAAGCCGGCTGTGATGCGATTCTCCTCTTGTGTGTAATACAACGTAACTTTTACAGGTCACATGCAATCTCGATCAAACAGGTCAATTGTATGAAGAACATCTCACATTAGCTATTAACGTTTGACTGCGGTTGTCGACATCACTAATTTTATGAGATAAAGAGTCAACGGTCAAATAATAAGGAAACTGATGAAGCTTCTTACAAGATCGTGCGTAATAAAATCAACATAATGGAAGCTTGCGAAAACTCCAGTTCATTTCTATATACAATAAATTACAGTTTCTTAATGAAGTTCGAAATAGTAAATTTTATTCTGTTTATCTATCCAACTATCCAACTAATATTATAAATGTGGTGTATGGATGGGTGATTGTGTGTTTGTGCCTCAATCATGCTAAAACGGCTGAACCGATTTGAATGAAATTCTGCACAGAGATAGTTTATGAGCTAAATTAACATATAGGATCATTTTATCCGACTACACTAGAAGGAGGGTAACGTTATCTCGGTAAATGATAATTCCTAGGAACAGGCAGATGAAGTTGCCTTGTTGTATCAGGTAGTTGCTTTATAGAAATAATCGGTGCATTCGTTTTAAACACGAGACAGCAAATTAAATTAAAAGAATCAAAATTTCTGTATTTTCTGTGAATATTAACATATGTTTAGGAAACGTCGTATTTTTCCTCTTTTCTTCTCTACTCTACTATTGGACCACTGTGAGGAAACATACCTCATATTTTCGAAAATAAATTTTCTTGCCACACTTAGTGTGCCAATTTCGTTAAAAAGTTATCTTAGAGAGTCTTGTGCCTTTTCAAATTATTAATTGCTCAAATAGCTTTTTTCTGAAATTTAAAAAAAAGTTGGACTATCCGCTGCTTTCCTCCACAATAAGATACCATAGGAGATAAGCATGACACACTATGAATGTAACTAAAATGGTCTAGCCTAGCTGTAGTCCGTTTTTTGTCTCATGTTTCCAACAGCAAAGCCGCAGAACTTAATCTACCAGCCAATTTATCTATGAGGGGTCCCCACTGAAATTTGCTATCAATGGTTATTTCCAAAAAAAAATCTGATATTTACTAAGCCTTAAGTGTTGCTGTCTAACATTACGCTGGTCTCAACTTGCCTGACATTTGGAAGTGAGAATTTGATACACTTAGTTTTACCAGCAGGGTCACATCAGACTAAGTCATTGAATACTCTTGTCATGTTAAGTCAATACAAGGCTGAATACCTAGGACTTGTCGTCAAAAAATGTTGCTGACTCTACCTAATTCTGATGATGATTTTAGATCAACATTATTTATCTGTCAGGGGAAACCACAGAAAAAGGTCTTCGATAGAAAGTAGAACAGAAGCGATAACAAAGCAACAAATCGGAATATATTTGATAGCTTTATAATTTAACTATTCACAAAAGAAATTTATTAAGTGACAATGGAAAGTCGGATTCTATGAATAAATTGACTTGTAAAGTCAATAAAATAGACTTTGGTGGGGTAGGCCCATCAATTCACAAGGCCTAGAAAATAAGAGGATATAAAGGGGATTTTAATGTAACCTAAGGATTTAAGTAAAGGTATGGAACTCTCCTTCAATTAACAGAGGGCTAATGAGAATCGTGGCCAATTAAAAGCAAACTGGCACGGATCGACAGACATTCATTTTCAGAGAATGTAAATGTATGACACGCATATGCATGCATAATGCGAGTGCTTGTTCAAGCATAAAAAATACCAGAGGTTTTCATATAACACATGATCGATTATTATGCAGGGTTTAACAGACACTTTGTTTTCGACACACCATTAATTTTACGAGAATAAAACAGCCAATTTCCCCTTGTCTCTTAAAGTTTTATCTAAGCGCTCTGCCGTACCTACGAACATAATATGTACAAGCTAATACCTATGTCACTTTCTGTACTCACTTAACTATTATTATTGTTATGTATTTCATATTTCTATTGTATATCTATATGTATATCTACCTACAAGGGCGTACCCAGGATTTCAGCTAGGGGGGGCAGCTCAGCTCTTTCGAGAAGATGGTCGGCCAGGTATATTGAAACAAGGAAAATTGACGTTTATTTTATCTTCTAGGGGGGGGCAGTAGCCCCCCCCTGCCCCTACCTGAGTACGCCCATGTCTACCTACACATCGCATGGTTGAGAAGTGCCTGCGCGGATATCAAATGGTTTTGACTGAAAATCAGCGCTGCAGCCCCTTTGTAGCCTAAGCTGAGTTGGAGCCATTTCACTGGCGAGGCATGCGTACATCATCTTTGTATTTTCTTTTTTGTTTTCTTCTATAATAGAATGTCTATTTCCTGCCTCTAAATTACCCTGTTTGTGTACTATGTTTTTTTCAGTGAATAAACGTATGTATAGGTCTATGTCTATGTCTTTGGAACGTGCACTCTTCCTATAGAGATAAAAAAGTTATATTCCCTAGGTTCATGTAGGTACCTATATTGTTTATTGTATCATGTACCTGTTGATGTACCTATATAGTCAAACAAAACCACGGAGTTCTAGTATAATATTCCCTGGGTCAGTCTCCATGAATAGGGCCGGCCACCCGCAAGAGTTGATACAGGTGTAGCCGGGCGGTGTTGTCGATAGTAGTATCTAATAACTGAAATGTCTTGCCCGCCCGTAACTCAAAACTGTTTGTAATAGGTATCTAATACCTCGACCTACCAGTAACTCTACGAGATCTAATTGACACGCACGTGTGTAGTTAGTCTACCAGTAACATATTACCCCAGGTCATGTACCGATATGTCTGGTTACAACTTACGGGACGTATGAGACATGTTGCAGCACCACGGAAGCAATTCTGTCCCAGCATAACTTGTACCCTTAGTTAATACGTGGACCAGTATCGGGGCAAATTGTGTCACATTCTATGATATCGTAATTATGCTGGAATCTACGTGTACTGAGCTTAATCTTGCTAGTCCGATATGAAAGTTGTAACTTGTTACTACGTAGAGCCCATATAAGTAGGTAAAAAGTATAATTATAAATAGAGAAATAGCATGATTGATTTAACAAACCCATCACAGATTTGAACGAAGGATATTGGTGAAGTGGTCCAAAAATGAGCTCATATGTAGGCGAAACGTCCACGACAAGTGGAACCATTTTAAAGCTGATTGGTATGCTGATTTTGACCTATACGGTGTAATCTAAATGTATTACACCTTTAAGTCTTTCATAAATAGGTATTAAGTAGTGCATAGTATTTTGCATGTCATTATCTGATGTTCAAGATTATATGCCGCAAAATAATATACAGCTGCTAACGCATGCTACACCTAACTAAGAAGGTGATGTCTTACTTATTTTCTAGGACTAAGTTATAATGTTGTAGCTTGTAGTGAATCTACATAATGCTACAACAAAATTTGCATCTCGTCTTCTAACTAGCCGTCCACTTAGCAGGCCGCATGATTGATTGCCGTCAATGGAAAATAAAAACATAATGCCGGCGACTTTAGGCCAAATAAATACGCATAAACAAAACAACGTATAAACATAGCGTCACGAATTTTCCCATACAGGGTGGCAGAGGCACAATTGTGTCCACTTTGAGCCAGTTATTCAATACTCCATTTTGCGTGACAGTGGGCTAGCCCAACGCCGCAGCTGTGGAGTAATGAAGGTTTCCTCACGATGTTTTCTAACACCGTTATAAAGTTCGTATAATGAACTTAAGATACATTAAATATCTCATTGTTACATGGCCAGGAATCGAACCTGCATCTCCTGTGTGATAAGCAAGTGTGAAACCCATTAGACTACGGAACTCATCTTGTATGTGTATATGTCGCCGTAAGATTGTCAAAACCGTTAGCGTATGTACTGCTTATATCAAGCAGTACGCTATAGTTTACTATCGACAGATAGTAAACTATAGCGTACTGCTTACTATATGACGCGTTAGTTGATAAACTAAAGGTTAAAACTGTTAAATAGTAAACTGGTTTAAACTTGAATTGAAAACGAAATAGAGGGGGCGAGCGCAGCGGAGTAAATTCTAAACCCTGGGTCTTGTTCACTATCTGTCGATATTTGATCAACTAACGCGTTAGTGTATCAACTAACAGTTTTGACTATGTTACGGTGACATAATCAATTTTAATTAATAAATATATCATTCTTGTAAATCTACAATTTTTTTTGATGTGCCGAGTTATAAAATGGTTTAAATACATACATGAGATAGCTAGAAAGAATTAGTAATCAGCAAAATATCAAATTTCTTTAATAAAATTAGCTCGACTCTTAAGACCTTGATGTCCTAAGTTAATGGTTTATTTTATTTTACTGGTATTTTTGTTTTGACCACGATATTGGAAAGTGCGAGAAAGTACGAATACAATAAAATGACGACGCAAGATTGGAGATACAAAAAGCGTGTCAAAACTGCGCGTTGATCTGTGGCTTTTCTTGTGGTTGATGTCCCAAAAAAGCAAAATCTTAAGTTATCACAAAAGCGAAATTACTTACATTATAGCTAATACACGTCAAGGACTTCTTGGTTTCCCGCGGCTTCACGAAGTACTTGTCCAGTTTCCTATCGTAGCCGACCACATCCCTCACAGGGCTGGGTGGCGACCTGACACGATACGTGCCGTACTGCTCTCCGTGCTCAGAAATTGTTGGCAGGTTGCCTCCTGGGGAACTGCAGCTGCTGCTGCTACGAGAATACGCGTAGTGCACCGACCCATCAGTAGGGTTTCTAGGCTTCTTGGTAAAGGCATAACGTCTCGGAGGTTCTTCAGCAGTTTCAAACTTCTCCGTGATATAATTCTGTTCGACTTCCGTTGTGGGTATGTAGCGGAGTAGTTTCGGCTCTTTGACTTTGTTCCTTTCGTATTTGACGGAGTCTGTCTCGTTGTCGAGGTTTGTCATGTTGAGGGTGCGTTGCAGTTCGTTGGCGGTTCTGTTGGGTTTCCGCCGACTCTTGCGCTCGGCGGTGCGCGAGTGGACATGGTCGTCTATCACCTCCGTCTCGGAAGACGGTCGGTCGCCATATAGCACGTAATTGCCGGTCACCATATTGATGATTCAAGTTCTGTGATACTCGCTCTTGACCATTTCATCAGTAATTTGGTTCTTGATGAGTTAATTATCCACTGATGTGTGCAATGTTCGGCTGCCCGGCGGCTCTGAGCTGGCAGCTGAATGTGGCTTGTTTGTAGTCTTGTTGTGCTACGAAAACAACGGATTCCTTTTGCGTATTGATTAATTGGAAACATGCGTGATTGCTGTTTATAAATAAGTTTGGGTATGCATTGTTAAGAATTTGAATTAGGAATGGTAGGTGAGTAGAATAGTCATACTATTCGAAGTGACAAAGACCACATTGATTGTTTGACTACTGGAAACAAGCAATGAGAACATTGCGCAGGTTGTGAACTGTTAGAAGGCGATAGATAACATTCGGAGCGTTATGTCGGCCATTATTGTTCAGGTGGTGTTCCCGCGCTTTTTGCTCGGCTCACGCGGGAAAGTTCCCAGGCCACGCGCGTGCGCGACAATGCCTCTACTGCGCCTGCGCGCCGCAACGAGAGTGAATTGTCGGATTGTGCAACCAGCCCGCAACTTTTATGCAACTGATGTACCGTTAATGCAACAGATCTGATAACTAGGGTCATTTGTGAATAGGGCCTTCCTTGTTGGGCGGGGAAAGAGCTACGCACTACGACACATGATCTCAGTCTGCCGGGGTTTGTTTCGGACGAACAAAAGCAAAGGTCTAGATAGTTGTTTGCGTCTGTAAGAGCTTATAACGTAACACTCTAGCTACTCTATATCAATGTAACTACAAAATTAATCTGCATAACCCTTGTCAATTGTCAATTGTCAATTGTAAGACGGGCTGGTTTCCGCAACTCGACGACTAAAGCGCCTATTTTGCGTGTGGGTGGGAATGCGACATCATTCGAGCCAACCTAACTCATAACCCTTTATACATGTTAAAATATTTTCGCCCAGTTACTATAGACATTATTTAAAGGTATAGTTTTGGCACCTTGATTGGTGGTCTGTATACGAGTTGATAGATGCGCGCACTATCATACCTACCTCCAAAATAATAATCACTACACCTACATTTACTCTATTGAAGTCATGGTCAGAGATAATATTTTCAGTTACCGCACCAGTCTTTTCGTATCGCCTCCATCTTTCTCACGCTAATATGTAGCGCTTCGCGAGTTTGCTAAACGACAGACGTATAGTACTTATAAGGGAAATTGCGACATCCGAACACGCTCCAAATTGTCCAATCCCTCAGCCTACTCCACCGTGATGGCTATTTATTTAGTTGTGACCATTTAACATTGTCCAAGGTACCAAGGTTAGAGCGCAAATTGTATTGCAACAATCGCGTAAATTGTACGTACAAAGATTGCGGTTTTCTGAAGATGAACCGATATATTTTAGTATGTGTGTATGCAAATTCGATAAATCTGAAGAGCATAGGGCTATTGTCCTTTAAGGAGCCTTTGACAATTTAGGTTCAAAGTAATAAGAGCTCTCATTGTAGATATCTTCAAAATGGTCAACTTTGGATATGTCGTGGAATATTGCCTATTGCCAAAATACAAACCATATGCCTACATGATGATGATGTCCACTGAACCATAGGCTGGTGATCGGTCCTCCATTATGACTATTACCCAGTGTTGGGCACAGGTTACTGTTGGTTCAGAGATATATCCCTCCCCAAATCTTCTTGTTCGCTTAATGTATTTCTATATCTATAATGTAATTCTAGCATGTCGCTAAACTTTAAGTTTTACAAGCCATCTACTTTAATGTTATCCATCCCTAGTGTTCGCCATCTTATGTTTGAATACATTACGCATTCTCCCAAGAAGTGCTGGCTACTTTCCTCCAAGCCACAGTGAGGGCATGATGGGTCCTGTCCGAGCCTTAATAATGATAGGTGTCTGTTTAGTTTGCAGTGACCTGTCACCGCACCTACCATTGTTGCTAAGTTTTCCCTACTGATATTAAGTAAATACTTAGCCTTTTTTGGGGTCTTAAATATACAGACGACTGCTTAGAATTGTTAATTATAAAAGTACACACACCATGTGAATTTTTATAATTTTTAAGCAAGAATTCCTACAATTTAAACATCACCATTGTAAAATCTCGGCTCGGTCCTTGATCTATGAGTAGGCGGTATTTCGTAACTTCATTATGATTATAATGCACCTTTGTGTGTAACTCAATATTAAAGTTCATCGGAACATCGTGATTGAGATCATGGAATCTGACCCAATTTCAAATTTGGCATATCGTTTGTGTTACAGTTTGTCACAGTGATGGTAAAATAGCATTTATAAGTATGAGAATTATTTTACCTTTCAAGTACATATCACTTTTAGTTCTCAAATCACTCCTAGTAAGTATAACAAACAAGCAACAAACTTGAATTGATGTAATACAATTAATTTATTAAACATTATGAAACCTTAGCTTGATGGATCAACAATCTGCCCAACTTTTGAGAAAGCAAATATAACTTAGATTCTAGATTAGCCTGATCATTAAACTAAATCTGATTACGATGTTATGTCATCCCCGAAGATTTATGTAGAGTTGGTTAAATGTTCACCAAGCTTAAGAAATATTGGACTCGATCGTTTGTTTCGATTTGCGATATTAGACGCCGCATGTTTACAACACAATAGCTTTTTTTCGTCAAATGCTAACAAACAGAACAATAAGCACCACATGACATATACCGGTATACTGATAGTACATTCATATGTTCGCTACAATAGTACATTTCTTGCCACGCGTAGTTAATTTCTTTCATTATTTGTTTCGCGAACCGTTCTCACCTGCCAGCGACAATGTGCTGCAGTTGTCGAGCTTGTAGACGAACGGTACCTATCCATGCAGTTTGCACGTCACATACGAACGGACACCGCGAGTTCGCTGGACACCAACCAAGTTACCACTCCAACCGTGGCGGCAAGATTACTTATTAACTGGTGCAGATATTTTATAAGCTGTAAAATGTGTCTGGATTACAATACGTGTTCGCTTTCGTTTTCTAAATTATTGGTTTGAAATAACAACTGTTACAGTTAGAGAAATTTGAAAAATACGCTCGAATGCGCTACTAACGCTCGAATAGCGTTGACAGACATGTGGAATACATGGAATACGAGGTTGTGACAGGTTTTGATTGAATTGTTCCGTCAATTTATCTAAATGTCTATTCTGAATGTTGTTCTAATTTAAAAGCCCGGTAAAACTAGTAGCAATCAGCAGCTTTTTGTGGTTTTAAACGTTATCAAAGTTGGAATTATTGGTATTCTATTTGTACGTCCAAATTGTAATTGTATTATAATAATAATTCTGATGAAATTGATAGAAACATAAAAAGAGTTTCAGGTGATGAAGAGAGTGTTAAATGTTTCAGTTGACCGCTAAGGAGCTGTTCCAGTCCGTTCGACGTGATTGCCAACTACAGAACTAGTGAAGCATTGAACTATGACACACAATTACCATACACGCCCACTAACCGGTTCTTTATAGTCAGCAATTTCATTAGAAATCGTAGAATTACGGATTCTCTGTCTCTGGAGGTGATGGATGACGGATTTGATGTGCCATTGGCCTCAAGGAGACCTGTCAATGACTTCACAATGAAAGATATAGAGATATAAATATGCTGTTAAACATCCAGCACATCGAGACTCTCGTAGAGTAATATTAGGGATAGCAGTAGGAACACCATATTACCGGCTAATAAACTGCTGAAATTACCCTTACACGGTATGCCTATGATATGAGCCTCATGAAAATTACTATTATTATACATTACAACCTAACTATTTAAACAATGTTCTTATATTGAGTATATGGTATGAACTACAATACTCAAGCTAAGTTCTGTGGATTATCTTATCTTGTATATAATTAGTATAGTTAGAGTACTGTCATCTTTACGCCCGCCCACGGAAAGCTTGCTCGTAGGTGATAATAACACGAATATGTAAAGTGTTGTGTTTTGGGAAATCACACCTTACAGTTTTGACGTTTTTGTTAGGACATATCTCCATAATTTCTTTATTTGTGCACCTAATTAATTAGTTATTTGTTTTTCTATGTTTTCAGGGAATTCAAACAAATTTTACCCAGTCCCAGAATAAACTGGGATCCTCAACGTATTTACCACGTCGACGTAAACACAATACACAAACAACAAACAAACCACATTCAGCAACCCCTTATCACTTCACAAACAATGACAACAGTCCAAACAACGTGACAGGCAGGCACCACACAAAACTAAATCAATAGAAATAGACCGAACGCGTCACCTCACCATATGAGTCCAAAACAAGTGATGCACGTGCAAATAAAGCATGAAACAATAGCAAACTAGTAGACACCACTGCACTGCGCGTGAGACTAAGCATGCAGTAGCACGGACGGATGGGAGGAAGCTTGCACCATGCCTGTGCTTTGTATTGTCAAGCAAGCAAGCAAGACACCGTGGAAACTTTACGCAATATATTTTCGAAGATCCGTCGCTGTATGAAAGAAATGGAATAGTCTCGAAGGTTTGTTAGTGTATACCTATAGTCGGTGATCTTTAACTGTTTGATAACAAGGACGATGATATATTAATTTAAGTATAAACATAAACGTACATTTACATACAGGCACATACATTGCTTCTGGCCCCACACTAGGATACCCTGTGTCGTGGGAACCAGAAACAGCGACGTCACACACATATAAATAATAAACATCCAAGACCTGGGTTTTTTTTTTCACCTACAGCCGGGGCTCGAACCCGGAACCTCTCGCATGGTAGGCAGAGCCACAACCGCTGCACCAGCAACAAATTAAATTGTTATTTGTTTATTTCTTATGTTCGAGTATATTGTATTATTTAATGAAGTAAGAGTTTTAGATAGGTAAATAAGGATATTTTATACACTTAGTATGCTTATATTTGTATGCATAGTTTTTCCCTCGCTTGATTTTCTTCTCCTGTACAACCATGTTTTGTTATCTTGTTAGAGATAAGCTCGTCTTTGTACACTTTTGTCTTATAAGTTTTCTGAATATATTAATTGCAAGACAATAAAGAAATTATGACTATTTTATACGAAAAAATCCAAGTTACTTACACATTACACTACCATATTTTGCTTGTTAATGAACCTATCAATTTAACTCCGCTTTGGACTTGGCCGGTTTTCTTACTAGATTAACGGATAATTTTGGCAAACTTCGACTCTGTGAATCAACAAAAACAATGGCAACTAGGTGAGTGCTTTGAAGTTCAAAGTTTGTTACCATTCTTCGTAATTTGTTGGAATTGTTCTCAACCGATTAAATAATTGAATAACTGCTTATTATGAAACTGTGTCTCCGAACACAGATTGTTGACTAAGTTTAAATTTTATGTAAAAGTGTTTTTTACTTTGATTATGTATGTTGCGCCAAAATGTTACAGTTCAGGCGCTAGTTGCACTAATTAACAAATAGCAGTTTATGTGACTGCTACATAATGGAGGGCATTAATAGAGACGTTTTACCTGAAAATAAAACGTTTATTAAATAGTTACCATATTCAGGGCCTAATTAAAAACATGAGAAGACATCCTTGATTTTCAGTGCTGAACTAGTGACGTATATCCGGTCCGTCCGTTCCCGCCCGGATGTTCGGTTAAGCCGCGTGGTACCTTGTTTGCGCGCGCGCCCCACCACACCACCGAGGCAGTTCGGATTGTTGAATTCGAATTTAGCTTCATTGGCGTCTTGATTTTCGCACGGCACAGTCGCTGCTCAGCTCCTGAGTACGGCCCGCCAAAAATCTATACATCGTGACGTGAGAACTTCTTTTGCATATTATAACCAACTGTTCGTTAAAGAATTTCTTAGAATTTTCTGATTTATTGCAGGCAAATAAAAGATTCCCAACGGTGTGACCGTTCGTTTATGTAAAATGGAGCAAGAAACCCCGGAGGTTCCGTCCAGTGTGGAGCACGTGGCGGCGCGTAAGGATAAAGGCAAGAAAAGGCGGAAACCGGTGAGCTCTTCGGACTCCGATGATTCTAGTTCGTCCTCGTCGAGTTTCTCGGAAAGCGACGATCGCAGGAAGCGGTACCGTCGGCGCAAACGCATCAAGGAACGTAAGTTCGATCTTCTTTTTAACGAGATTAAAGATCTTAAAAGCCAACTTGCTGCTACACAGGAATTTCACGAATATGATTGTGAACCACGGCATGACTTGATTGACCCTAATGTTAGTGGAGACCTCTACGAAGGTCATGTTGAGGAGTCCGAGCCCGCCAACATTGACTCGGCTTTCGAGGTCGATCTTAACATTTTTACTGGTACAAAAACCAAGGAGCCCGCTGTACCGCAGGCATCTCCCGAACTAACTTGCCGACGTCCAAAAACACTATTTATTTGCGCCGGGTTTCACTAATCTTGAAGCTAATGACGAGATAAAGAGGTACGATACATCGCACTGTATTAGCAGCGACTGTGAGCTCAGGAGCTGATAATGATGGCGTAAAACATTTAATATGGCCAACATCTCCTTGTAGTTGCAATGAAGGTTTTGCTGTGAGGGTAGCCATGAGCCTGTTATTGAGATTTCGTTTAATTTGGCCTCCCAGCCGATGTCGCTGGCATCTGTTGTTAGGTAATGAGACGATAGTGGGACATGAAGTAGAGTACTCTTCTGACAATTCAACTGCCACCATTCTAACTCGACTAGGGCTTTCGCAACTAGAGGAAAGGTTTTTGTCATCTTTAGTTTCAAGGCCTTGTTGGCCTGTAACTGTAAAATACCGGTAATTTAGACGACCCCTCGGTACAGCAAAACTGGCAAAGTTCAGCAGGCCAATGAGACCTTGTAACTCTTTGACGGACGTTGTCCGTGTTGTCAAGATTTTGGATACCGTGCAATGTATTTTTGCTACTAACCTCTGAGGAATGTATTTCGCGTTCTGCCATGTGTTCCACACAATGCCCAGGTATTCCACTGCCTTCTGTGGGTTGCAAACAGATTTGTCTGTGTTCACTTGCCAGCCTAGGTGGGCGAGCGTGTTCAGTGTCAACGACACTTGATTTATGAGAGTGGCTTTGCTTTGATGAGCCAGCATAAAATCGTCGAGATACACGATGATCCGGATACCGTGATCGCGGAGGTATTGTGCTATCCAGTTGGTAATTGAGGCGAATATTCTCGGTGCTGAACAAAGGCCGAAGGGTAGGCACGTCATTTCCAGTATTTGTGGGTTTTTGTCGCCGTACAGAAGGCGGAGAAACCTTCTGTGGCCTTCAAATACAGGGAAATGGAAGTATGCCTGTTGAATGTCCACTTTGGCCAACCAATCCTTGGGTTGTAGAAAATCCGTTACCCGATGAACATTTATTAGTCTGAAAAGTCGAGTGTTGACGTATTGGTTCAGATTTTTTAAGTTGAATATGGGCCTCCATGTGCCGTCGCTCTTGGGGCGCAGGAATATCGGGGAAATAAAGCTGGGCGATTGGCGCACCTTTTCTAGCACACCCTGCGAGATCATGTTTTTCATTATTTTCGACATTTTTTCTGATTCTGGTGTTTTCACACTGCGACTGTTTGGAATGTGCAATGGTGGTTTCAACACAAAAGGAATGCGGCATCCTTGTATAATTTTTAGAATGTATGTGGGAGCTCCCAACTGTTTCCAACGATCGTAGTACATGCGGAGTTGTCCGGCGTGAAATTTTGCATGCATGTGCATGGCATAGTCAATATTTTCGTTTATGAGTTTGGTGTCTCCTATCCCGGTGGGATGAGGGAGAACGTCTGGGTTGATAATCCTTTCCTGACCTGTCGGGGAGACCACGGCCGCGTGAACCCCGCGCGCCTCGCCCGCGAAACGAATTATTATTTATCCTGCCTCGGGCCGAAGTATGATACTTGCTTTGATTATGATATTGCGCGCGATTGTTATAAGTTGCGGCCTATTTCTGCGTCTGACTGTGGGTAGAAGTTGAAGGCTCGTACTGTGGCGCAGTATTGTAGCGAGACATTCCTTCCACCCAAAACACATTTTTAACTCCACCCGCTTTTTCCAATAAAGCATTACATTTGTCGGCTTCAAATAGATGAGAACCTGACGGCGCAATTTTGCGTAATGTATTTTTGTGGTACTGGTCTTTTACTGAGTGTAGCAGCAAGTTGGCTTTTAAGGTCTTTAATCTCGTTAAAAAGAAGATCGAACTTACGTTCCTTGATGCGTTTGCGCCGTCGGTACCGCTTCCTGCGATCGTCGCTTTCCGAGAAACTCGACGAGGACGAACTAGAATTATCGGAGTCCGAAGAGCTCACCGGTTTCCGCCTTTTCTTGCCTTTATCCTTACGCGCCGCCACGTGCTCCACACTGGACGGAACCTCCGGGGTTTCTTGCTCCATTTTACACAAACGAACGGTCACACCGTTGGGAATCTTTTATTTGCCTGCAATAAATCAGAAAATTCTAAGAAATTCTTTAACGAACAGTTGGTTATAATATGCAAAAGTAGTTCTCACGTCACGATGTATAGATTTTTGGCGGGCCGTACTCAGGAGCTGAGCAGCGACTGTGCCGTGCGAAAATCAAGACGCCAATGAAGCTAAATTCGAATTCAACAATCCGAACTGCCTCGGTGGTGTGGTGGGGCGCGCGCGCAAACAAGGTACCACGCGGCTTAACCGAACATCCGGGCGGGAACGGACGGACCGGATATACGTCACTAGTTTAGCACTGAAAATCAAGGATATCTTCTCATGTTTTTAATTAGGCCCTGAATATCGGTCAAGATATTTAATACTGGAGAGTGGGTTTATAAAACGAGCCGAAGGCGAGTTTCACAATAATATTACTCGAGAGTTTTAATGCCTAATTATGTACAGTTACATACACTAGTTTATCTACACACATATCATAAGCTCTCTTTGATGTGTTCAGAAACCGCATGTTCGACCGGCATTGTGGCATTGATCATTGCTTTGCAGTTGTTTAGCTTGTTCTGTAGTACCAACTTCACAGACAAACTAGGGGCGGCACGAAGGCGGGCGTCGGCGTTCGTAATTTGTACATTATGGTCATAATGTACAAATTTTCAGATAAGAAATGAGTTTTTACCAAATAGTTTTACATTATGCTGGTCTTAACGTGCGGTTTTTAGACGCAGTAAAGAGGGTTTATGATACGTGTGTATAGGTAGATAGGTATGTGTATAATACACATACCTATATATGTATGATGATGATGATGATGATCAAGAAGGTGCAGTTTCATTAATACCGTATAAGTTAAAGCATTCAATAATTGTAACAAGATGATACATATGCGCTCATCCAAGCTTCTCATGAGCATTAAACGGAAAGTTTTTACCAAAAGCAGTTATCCCCGTCATTACAAATGATCGTGTCCAATACATACGTAATTGCAATACATCATCGATCTTATTACATGAGATACAGGGTGTATTAACGGTGGCAACAGATTTGATAAAAGTCAGAATGGTCGAAGAATACTACAATGTAATAATAAGGTATAGACCACACAAAAGACCCTGCAAATCAGGCCCACACGAGAGGGAACAACGGGAACTACCTGGACTATCCTATGCTCAGGCTGCGAACTCGCACTGAGCATGGTATTTGTTCCTAGTGACGGTCGGGACATGACGACCGAACGAATGTAAGTAATTCTCCATCTACAGATAGAGAAAAAACAGGAAAAGGCGGTAGATGACCTAACATAAGACTTTGTACCGGGTTATGATCATATGCCGTAACGTCTTAAGAAAGGAGAACTTAAATTCACCTGCCTCGACACCTTTTAGATACTTACAGTCTCCCATAAGTATCTAAAAGAGACGACAGCAGATCCTCCTCCTCCAACGGGTGGCACTGAGCAGAGCAGCAACACCATACCAAAACGCAGGTCCTCGGCAAACAGTGAGGGGGAATCGCTAGGTTTCGGAAACCTGGCGGACGACTCCCCGCTGTCTGCCGAGGTCGAGGCACTTCTCTGCTCCGACGAAGAAAACACAACTAAGGAGGAACTGAATGCGCTACTCAAAAAAGTATGAATAAAATTACATACCCCTCGAAATTCGATGCGACGCCAATGCGCTTAGCACTCTATAGGGAGGAAAGGACATAAACAAACTAGGTGAGTATCTCATGGAATTTCTTTCAAAACAAAAACTGTCAACACTAATCAGGGGGTCAGAACCCACATTTGTCACAAGAAGAGATCAAACAATACCGGATATAACAATTGTCAACTTTTTGGCATCAGATCTTATATCAGGATGGAGAGTTTTATCAAAAGTATCGGTTTGGATTATAGCTGCAACACTTTCTGCTTGAAGAACATAAAGTTAACGCCTAGACAATTTAGAAACCCTAAAAAACCATAAGTATATATAGCACCTTGAAACCGATTTTTGTACTGATACACCGGAAGACATTGAATCAATTGTCAAAAACCTTAACCGGGCGACAAATGACTGTTAAAACAAATCCTGCGCCTCTAATGACAGCGAAATCATCTAAAGACAGCTAGCATAAACTAGCAAAGATACGGGTGAATATGACAAAATTATTCAATAGTGCCATCAATATTGAAAGCAGAGGACGATTGGAAAGCCTTTTATAAAGCACGTAACCAGTTCAAAAAGCAAATTAAGAATAACTTCAGAGAATCGTGGAGAAATGTCTGCAGCCCGATAATCAACGAGTCACAGACCTCACGAATCAATAAGCTGATAGGTAAAGATTCACATCACCAACCTGGACCTGGAAAAAAACTAGATGGCGAGTACACGTATTTCTATGGTGTATTTCTACAAACGCACTACCCGGGGATCACAATCTTACCCGTAACCGGAGAAGAGATATCTATGGAAAAATCAAGCTTCCCGCTTACATCAAAATCTGTGGAAGCGAAAAACCTAATAGATGAAGAGAAAGTGATATGGGAGATCAACTCCTTCCTTCCATATAAATCACCCGTACCAGATGGCGTAAAACCAGCCTTACTACAATGGAGAATATAAAGCTCACAATGTAAAGGCTCTCAGTAAACTCACAATAAACATAAACCACGGGAGATTTAGTTTGCCCAAACTCTTTAGTAAAACACTATCACTTACTTGTAACACAAAACACGTGAAATACCTAGGCGTATGGCTTGATTGCAAACAAAGTTGGAACAAGCGCATAGAAGTGACGCTAAAGAAAGCCACCATATAGTTCTTCCAGTATAGGAAGATGGTGTGGAATCGGATGGGAACTCAAGCCTAAAATCATTAGATATGGCTAACTGGTGGCAACGAACATCACAAACCACAACAGCAACACAATCATAGCAGTTCCAGGTAATGGCATGTAAAGCCAACAGGCTGCATGAGGTCAACGCCATCCGCGGCTCGGGAAATCATGCTAGGTATACCACCATAGCTATTCGTACTGCAGGAGGCTAAATCTTCAGCCATTAGGCACAGCACAGGACATTGGAATGGCTGAATAGCAGACAAGGGACACTGCACTATCCTAACAAAGGCATTCGAAGAAGTGCCCGGAGCCATTATTGGGATTGATTGCATAAAAATAGAATTCCTATTCGGTAGGAAATACGAAATTATAGCCAATGAAATGGAAATAGCCAAATCCATATCATAATAACATAACAATATACAGAGACAGCTCAAACAACAGTCGCATTTTTTCGATTTCGACTTTTCGAAGGAATTTTCTCGCTGGAACTAAACATTAGTCATTCCCTGAGCACTGCCTCCTCCACGAGGCAATGCACATAAATGGCAATTCAGCGGGAAATGATATTACCTTTAACGAGGACTGCGCAGCCGTAGTAAGCGCACTAAAAAGGCCGTTAACAAAATCAAAAATTATACTAGAATGCCACGAAACACTCAGAAAGCTAGGTGGAAAAAAACTAAGTAGGGCAATTGAGCAGCTGTGTGTCAGACGAGCTAGCAAAAGTCTGGGCAAGAAGAACAGCGATTGGCCCTCCACCATCCTCGCCCTTATCAGCGGGAGCTAAGACAATGGCTCAAAACAGTACTACAGCATAATTAATTATGGTCTAGCAGAGAAGACTGCAAAAACACAAAACTAATTCATAAATAAGTAAAACCATAAAATTACTAACTTCCTAATGAGTCTGCCACGCAGTAAAATGAAAAAACTGGCAAGCCTAATAACAGGCCATTGTACACTAAACAAATACTAAAAAGTTACAGGTACTTCAGACAGCCCCTTATGCAGTGGGCGCATGCATCACCTTAAGCTCTTTGAACACCCAAACACCCAGGCCTCCCACTCCAGCTGGTACAGGAGTTAGGATTGCTGCATTAGATGAGCAGGCGAAGGGGAGAAGTACAAAGGCCCCGCTCAAGTGAGCCAGGTGCAGGCGGTACAACCCCCTTCCAGAAGAATAGAATAGAAGGTATTAAAAGTATGCCTGGTAGGCGAACTTTATTTGTCAAATCGTATTACAATGTTTCATGTGGCAGAAGCATCTATATTCACCCAATGTTTGGATAGAAATAAAATAAAGTCCTATAAGGCTCAAGCCTCCAAGGTCGATACAAATAAAAACATGTTTTAGGAAAACCTTTTCGCCCCATGATGATTTCCAATCTAAGATATTGATAAGTGCAAAAAAATCCCGAATGATCTAGCGGATTTCGAGGAGCCAACACAACTCTTCCGTTGCTGCATATCGGAATACCATGAATAAAACAAGAGAAGTCTTCAGTCTTGTTGAGAAACCAGAGCAGTGCCACGACACCGTTACTGTACTGTGTCAACACATATCAATTGAGCAGTCAGTTGGCTAATTGTTTAATAGGAGGCTTCTCCTCGTACGTATGCAGAGCCTAGTTGCAAAATAGCTAAAGGGACGCTAGATGCCATTCTTAAGTGCTCAGTAAATTATAGATCAGTCAATGATCAACTATGCGGCAGAGGGATTGCACCACAAATCGTTCTGAAATTCGATCTTTCACCGTTTCGTTAACTGGAAAGCTTCAACCAACGTTTGTTACCACCGTTATCTTATACGCACTTATTTTCTATGAGAGCAATTTAAATGACCACCCAAGTATTTTTTTCTTACCAAAATGGATAAATGATCACCAAAACTGCAAAAAATATCAGGGCAAAATACTGCGGTAGCTTAGGTGAAGGGTAAAGGGGGTGAGCGAAGCGAAGCCCCCTTTATCCTTCGTGTTACGTTGAACATGTAAGAACAGCAAAAAATACTTAAAACATAAACTTAAGTACACAAAACATAAAAAGAAGTTTGGTGATCATTTGTCCTAACACAATTTGGTGGACATTTATCCATTCTGGCGGTCATTTCGAATTTATTGGTAGTAAAATAGGTGCATTTTTGGTAATCGTTTAAACACAAGCCATTTTCTATTATGTCATACGTGATATTATATAGGTTACGGGGCTAAATACAAACACAGTGATGAAGCGTGGCGGATCGACAACGCACGGTGTCGGAAACTGACGCAACAAAGAGCGAGCGCGCGTTGATGTCTTTTGTATAGAAACGCCGTAACCTGTGTTAATATGCGTCTTTTCTCAAAGCTTTTGTGAAGCGAACGCAGTAAAGTATCATTCATAGAAGCTTCATGTTTTCACTGTCTCTTGACAGCTCGAGGAATGCTATTATGATGCTAAACAAATATATAACCAGCGTTTCTTCTCTATGGTTTTGGACAATTTGTTTGTGCAGAGACTCGAATTTATTTGACACGGTTTAACAAGTTGCAAAGGTTTCAAGAGAAGCTGTAAGTATCCTTTTGTTATTACCAACCGGAAAAGGTATTATTGAAGCCTATTATTTGTTATGTGCTAGTCAAGGTGGTTGGTTGCTAAGCTGCCTTAGATTTCGATTTGTCAGTTTAATTTACAAGACTACTTTAACGCCCTCAGAATTGGACTCATTGCATTCTCACCCTTCTAAAACAGAAGTTCGGTAATACATACGTGATGTAAAGTCGGAAATCGCATCTAAAAGGCCGCAAAGTTAACAGGGTTACAGAGCACAAGTTAACACACATACATAGTTAATGTATACGTAACCGCTAATTGACGGTCTCAAACAACGTAAACAGAATTAATGTGGGAATCGAAATATTTATTCAATTTCTCGGCAGTCAATCTTTGGCGTCAATCATATCAATACATATAGAATATCCGGTTTTAGCAGGTAATTAATTTGAAGAACGAGTTCTGAAATGAGTATTTTATGAGTTAATAATTTTATTGGTCAGTATATCATCGAATTGCATAAAAACGATGTCGCAGATTGAGCGGTGTGTTTTGTTTTTACCATAATTTTAGGGAAATGGAACGTTACAAATTTAGCCCATTAACCTCCCCACCGTGGGGCGCAGGTCTTTCCCCAGATGCGAGTAAGATTAAGCCATACTCCATCACGCTGGCTCAGTGCGGGTTGATGGAGGGGTTTATCAAATAGAGATATAGTAGCCGGGACCTACAGCTTAACATGTCATCCGAACACTGAAAGTCCGATAATGTACTTAAGATAAAATTTATTATCTCATCGGTACACGGTCGGGATTCGAACCCGCATCTCCAATGTGAGAGGCAAGCGTGAAACCCATTAGACCAGGGAGCTCGTGGAACGTTAACTATATTTTATTATATGTGAAGCCATGGACTAGCTGTGGGTATTTATTGAATTTTGTTAATTGTACCAACTTACCAATACCATTCTAAATACCGATAGTAATACTCATTAACTTACATGAATGACTTTCTATTGTACATCGTTTATCGCTTATAAAGATACTTTACCCTACTCCATTCCTTCACCCGCCCGCCACCCTCCACCCTCCCCCCTCCCCCCTCCTCCTACGTCATGAAATATGGACAAGTACATAATAAAAATAGTATTTACAATCTTAATTTAAATACCCACTCACTATAACTTAATAACATTAGACATAAGTAACTATCATTCTTTAAAACTGCTGTATTGAATTGTATTGTATTTGAGTACCTTGTAATTGGCGTAATATCATATAATGTCACTTGTATGTAATACTAAAAGCTGTAAGGTTTACCTAAATAAATAAATAATAAATAAATAATGGATACACATACGTTGTTATCTTTATATATATAATTCTACTGTACGTCTGTATGTCACTGAACTCCTCCTAAATGGCTGCACCGATTTGAATGTTTTTTTTGTATGCGTTGGGGTGGCGCCTGGATGGTTTAGATTCACAAATGCAGGACAACGCCTGTCGGGTCCGCTAGTACATATGTATGTTCGTAATTTCTGAGGAGGCTATCTATCATTTTCCTTAGCTATTGCGCCAACATCATACATTATCCAATATATATTCACCGCAGGATATAATCTACCTATCATAAAAAGGTAAAAAAGCAATGAAGAAGGAAATTTAAATTTTTTGCGATCCATTTTTGAAATGCGTCAAAAAATGTTACAAAGCCTTTTCTGTCCTTAATTACCAATGTAATGTAAGTAAATGACAAAGTTCATAGGAGGCAAAAGCATTGTAAAGCAACGGAAATACGCATAGAACAAAAACATAAACATTTACATACAGGCATATACCTTGCTTCACTCTGCACACTAGGATATCGTGTATCGTGGGAACCAGAAACATCCAAGACCTAGGGTTTCTTTTCTTTACCTCAGCCGGGGATCGAAGCCGGGACCTCTCGCATGGTAGGCACAGCCACAACCGCTGTGCCACAGAGGTCGCCGGATAGATATTTATGGATATATAGAAAGATTTTTATAGCGATAACTGCCTGCTTCCCGTTTTCCAAATCAGGCGGTACCGCCAACGTTAGATTTAGATATCAATATAAAACATTTACTGAAATATTTGTCATTCATTAGTCATTGCTCTCTATTACAAACTTATCGTATATCTATAAAATTCACGTAACATCTCGCGGAAACTACACTTTAATATTAACTGACACTTATCTTATCAAATTTTCACTCCAGTAGTGACAGAGCCTTCCGTGTGCGTGCAATTAATCAGATATAATCGTATACTCCCCTATAATAACTAGACACCTAAAGAGGCTCGCTTGATTCAGATCACGAAGTCATTTTATGCTGGTTTGTACATTTTATATTCTAGGCGAAAGATTAGACTAAACTTGTCATCGGAGCTGTTATTCCGGAAGAAGTGACACGAATGTATATACGTAAGAGAATATGAGGTTGCAGTGCCGGTATGTATGTACCCACAATTTTGTGTTGCACTTATGAAAAACTCTAATAGCATATTTTTACTGAAACAGACATCAAATAAAAAGAGACGAGTGTCATAGAAGATTAAGTTTGGCAGTGACACCATCTTCATACATCCTTGGTTGATGGCTTTGTATTTACATATAGTTAAGATAAGTACGTATTTAAAAGGATGTTAACAAAGAGTGATACGCGGCGAAATTTCCAAGACGTGAATAGTTTTTTTTTTATATGTAAGCGGCTTGATTACGGACGACCCGAATGGCCGAGTCGGCGGTGAAGGCAGGGCCTTCGAAGGTTTTTTTACGGTTCGAGTCCCGGTGGGGGCAAATATTTGTTTGATGAGAACGGATGTTTGTACCCTAGTCATGGTTGTTTATCTAAGTATAATATTTATCTATATATCGTTGTCTAGTACCCAAGATACGGGGAATCCTAGTTTGGGGCTAGATCAATATGTGTAAATAGTGTCCAAGGTATTATTATTATGATTATACCCGCTGTGCCCTTTTATTTTGGTGTGCGAGCATAATTCAAATCAAAATGAAAAAAATAAACTCCTAGTGAATTGATTGATGCAAAAAGTCGTAACTTTGTATACAATAAAGAAAACTATTCATACGATATTCAATAACAAAGTTATCAAAACACATTCCACACCGCTCCCATAGTACAACGTCAATAATATTGTCATTGTTTACGTCCTTGCGGGTTAGAAGCCTCGACACTCGACAACCGAGGGTAGTAGGGACCGGTCGAGATTTTGAAATTGTGCCATGGTAATAAAATTCAACACCTATAACGGAAAAGTGGCGTTATGTAACGCCGGTGGTGTTCATCCACAAAAGAAACAAAATATATCATCTCAGGCTGCAATCCAATGCATTCTTATGCAAATTTGTAGGCACACCTTGCCTTTCTAAATAAGCTATCATCAATAAAATCGCGTTTGGGAATCGCAATCGACAATAAGAATTACTCAAGAACACGACAGTAAACACAGTGTGAGTATTCAAATGACTTGTAAAGCAGTCAAAGCGAATTAATTGCCACTAAAAGGTCATAAACCAAAATAAAACTTTATGGCTGCAATCGTAATCGACGAAAACCTATGATCGGATATTAATTGTCTGAAAGGAATAAAAACTATATAAAGTGAAGTAACCTAACCTAACAAGACACGCACACTGTGCAAAGTACCAGTAACGTTCTTCAATTACGGAGTAATTATAATGAAAATATTCATTTTATAGTAATATTTGACTAGGTTTCCGAATGGAACATTTGTCTGCGAGTCTGCGACAACTGCGACATTTCAGCAAATCATGAATTCATGTGCCGCTAGTTTGAATGAATCTTCGGTTGATCTCCTGTTTCATTTGACCGGTCTTTCTGAAACTGGGGGTAAGAATGGGGAGGCCTTTTTCCAGCAGTGAGAAACACCGCAAGCTATACTAAGGCTTGTCAAGTTCCACCATCTTTAGTGTTCAGTTGATAGCGTCACTAGTAGAGAATTTGGTATTGCCATTTAAGAAATTCACCAAGAAAAAAGGGAATAAAAAGTCAACGGCAGTCTTTAAATAGCATCATAAGAATATAATATAATAATAAGATACTACGATCAATCATACAAGTCTAACTAATATAGTAAATATTTAAATATGGCTATAATAATTACCATAGTAAAATATTACAAATTATTTACCTAAAATATTGAAATATACCTATGAATCTTGAGTCAGTAAATAAATAAAACAAAAAGTGCGGAATAATACAATTATATTTATATTTTGAAAAAATAATTAAAATATGAGTTGGAGCGGCCGCACTTCAGGAATACCGGTCGTAATGGACGTTCCCGAGCCATCTGCTGGTTCCCACAATTCATTTTCTGAGTTACTCAAATCGCTGTCACTGCCACTCTGTAATTGCATTGTAAAAGGTTCATCTAAATACGCATATTTCCGTCTGTATTCATTTTATATTTTTTTGACATGATCGCAATAATTTCTCCACTCCGCCCTTGTCATTTTGCGGAATACATCTACAATCAATGGAGCCATCTGTGCACTTGATTTCCGAACTGTTTTCTCTGCTTTGTTCCTCTTCATCGAGCTCCGTATCATTTCAATTGCATTCAAATCGCAATTATAAGGAGCCAATCGAAGAATGTCATGACCATGACTTAAAAAAATGACAATTTCATGTTTAGGGCTCTTTTTTTTAACTCGTAAAGCTTGAGGCTTTGTCATTTGTTTGTTAATCTCCACGCTATTTTCTAACATACATTTGTGCATATGAGCCTTAGTCTGGTTTAAGTTGTCCTCTTTACGCGAATACGCGAATTATATGGCGCATTATCAATCACAATAAGCGTGGGTTCCCGCAGATTTAGCAGTAAGTTTTCAAGAACTTATTTTTTTAAATTTCTATTGTTCATCTCGTCATGGTAGTCCCCACTTTTTGTGTTTGATTTGAAAACGAGAAGGGCATTTTCTACAAAACCTTCTTGATGAACAATGATTCCCCTGGTCCCTTTCGAAACTGGTTCCAAATCAGCTACAAAACCTTCTTGATGAACAATGATTCCCCTGGTCCCTTTCGAAACTGGTTCCAAATCAGCTACAAAACCTTCTTGATGAACAATGATTCCCCTGGTCCCTTTCGAAACTGGTTCCAAATCAGCTACAAAACCTTCTTGATGAACAATGATTCCCCTGGTCCCTTTCGAAACTGGTTCCAAATCAGCTACAAAACCTTCTTGATGAACAATGATTCCCCTGGTCCCTTTCGAAACTGGTTCCAAATCAGCTACAAAACCTTCTTGATGAACAATGATTCCCCTGGTCCCTTTCGAAACTGGTTCCAAATCAGCTACAAAACCTTCTTGATGAACAATGATTCCCCTGATCCCTTTCGAAACTGGTTCCAAATCAGCTACAAAACCATCTTGATGAACAATGATTCCCCTGGTCCCTTTCGAAACTGGTTCCAAATCAGCTACAAAACCTTCTTGATGAGCAATGATTCCCCTGGTCCCTTTCGAAACTGGTTCCAAATCAGCTACAAAACCTTCTTGATGAACAATGATTCCCCTGATCCCTTTCGAAACTGGTTCCAAATCAGCTACAAAACCTTCTTGATGAACAATGATTCCCCTGTTCCCTTTCGAAACTGGTTCCAAATCAGCTACAAAACCTTCTTGATGAACAATGATTCCCCTGGTCCCTTTCGAAACTGGTTCCAAATCAGCTACAAAACCTTCTTGATGAACAATGATTCCCCTGATCCCTTTCGAAACTGGTTCCAAATCAGCTACAAAACCTTCTTGATGAACAATGATTCCCCTGATCCCTTTCGAAACTGGTTCCAAATCAGCTACAAAACCTTCTTGATGAACAATGATTCCCCTGGTCCCTTTCGAAACTGGTTCCAAATCAGCTACAAAACCTTCTTGATGAACAATGATTCCCCTGGTCCCTTTCGAAACTGGTTCCAAATCAGCTACAAAACCTTCTTGATGAACAATGATTCCCCTGGTCCCTTTCGAAACTGGTTCCAAATCAGCTACAAAACCTTCTTGATGAACAATGATTCCCCTGGTCCCTTTCGAAACTGGTTCCAAATCAGCTACAAAACCTTCTTGATGAACAATGATTCCCCTGGTCCCTTTCGAAACTGGTTCCAAATCAGCTACAAAACCTTCTTGATGAACAATGATTCCCCTGGTCCCTTTCGAAACTGGTTCCAAATCAGCTACAAAACCTTCTTGATGAACAATGATTCCCCTGGTCCCTTTCGAAACTGGTTCCAAATCAGCTACAAAACCTTCTTGATGAACAATGATTCCCCTGGTCCCTTTCGAAACTGGTTACAAATCAGCTACAAAACCTTCTTGATGAACAATGATTCCCCTGTTCCCTTTCGAAACTGGTTCCAAATCAGCTACAAAACCTTCTTGATGAACAATGATTCCCCTGGTCCCTTTCGAAACTGGTTCCAAATCAGCTACAAAACCTTCTTGATGAACAATGATTCCCCTGATCCCTTTCGATACTGGTTCCAAATCAGCTACAAAACCTTCTTGATGAACAATGATTCCCCTGGTCCCTTTCGAAACTGGTTCCAAATCAGCTACAAAACCTTCTTGATGAACAATGATTCCCCTGGTCCCTTTCGAAACTGGTTCCAAATCAGCTACAAAACCTTCTTGATGAACAATGATTCCCCTGGTCCCTTTCGAAACTGGTTCCAAATCAGCTACAAAACCTTCTTGATGAACAATGATTCCCCTGTTCCCTTTCGAAACTGGTTCCAAATCAGCTACAAAACCTTGTTGATGAACAATGATTCCCCTGGTCCCTTTCGAAACTGGTTCCAAATCAGCTACAAAACCTTCTTGATGAACAATGATTCCCCTGGTCCCTTTCGAAACTGGTTCCAAATCAGCTACAAAACCTTCTTGATGAACAATGATTCCCCTGGTCCCTTTCGAAACTGGTTCCAAATCAGCTACAAAACCTTCTTGATGAACAATGATTCCCCTGTTCCCTTTCGAAACTGGTTCCAAATCAGCTACAAAACCTTCTTGATGAACAATGATTCCCCTGATCCCTTTCGAAACTGGTTCCAAATCAGCTACAAAACCTTCTTGATGAACAATGATTCCCCTGATCCCTTTCGAAACTGGTTCCAAATCAGCTACAAAACCTTCTTGATGAACAATGATTCCCCTGTTCCCTTTCGAAACTGGTTCCAAATCAGCTACAAAACCTTCTTGATGAACAATGATTCCCCTGGTCCCTTTCGAAACTGGTTCCAAATCAGCTACAAAACCTTCTTGATGAACAATGATTCCCCTGGTCCCTTTCGAAACTGGTTCCAAATCAGCTACAAAACCTTCTTGATGAACAATGATTCCCCTGGTCCCTTTCGAAACTGGTTCCAAATCAGCTACAAAACCTTCTTGATGAACAATGATTCCCCTGGTCCCTTTCGAAACTGGTTCCAAATCAGCTACAAAACCTTCTTGATGAACAATGATTCCCCTGGTCCCTTTCGAAACTGGTTCCAAATCAGCTACAAAACCTTCTTGATGAACAATGATTCCCCTGGTCCCTTTCGAAACTGGTTCCAAATCAGCTACAAAACCTTCTTGATGAACAATGATTCCCCTGTTCCCTTTCGAAACTGGTTCCAAATCAGCTACAAAACCTTCTTGATGAACAATGATTCCCCTGATCCCTTTCGAAACTGGTTCCAAATCAGCTACAAAACCTTCTTGATGAACAATGATTCCCCTGATCCCTTTCGAAACTGGTTCCAAATCAGCTACAAAACCTTCTTGATGAACAATGATTCCCCTGGTCCCTTTCGAAACTGGTTCCAAATCAGCTACAAAACCTTCTTGATGAACAATGATTCCCCTGTTCCCTTTCGAAACTGGTTCCAAATCAGCTACAAAACCTTCTTGATGAACAATGATTCCCCTGGTCCCTTTCGAAACTGGTTCCAAATCAGCTACAAAACCTTCTTGATGAACAATGATTCCCCTGTTCCCTTTCGAAACTGGTTCCAAATCAGCTACAAAACCTTCTTGATGAACAATGATTCCCCTGATCCCTTTCGAAACTGGTTCCAAATCAGCGTCAACTTCAGGACCTTGCCAACATTTGCCAGATGAGTGAGACGAGTGAATAAAGGTTTCACCTAAATAAAGAACAGACTTTTCTCTCCACTCTCATTTTAATTTATTTTATGTATTATAGCCTGCTCTCTACGCCACTACGTCGTTACGTTTACACAGCAGTTCCCTATTCGATTTTCACGTTTTGGATGGAAATTAATGTCTTCCCTAAAAACATTCAGTAACTTCGGTAAGTTTAGAATTTGTTTTCTTATTTAAAAAAAACATGTCTTTCTTTTAACACTTAATGTCAAAATTATCAATTTCTAGTGTCCCTGTTTTCCTTTCTCTTTTCTTGCCAGGGGTGAGATCTTAGAATAAGTTTATTATTATTAGTTTGTAGACAAATCGTTCGGAAACACCCCTAACAAACCGTTCATTTTTAAAATAATACTTTCAGATTGATTTCGATAAATTATTATAATTAAATTAATACAACAAAAAAATGGTGGTTTTTTAAATAAAATTACCACCTCGAAACAAATGTGTTTTTAATGATGAGTGATTTAATTTTTCCATATCTGGCAGCACTGACCTGCTGCAGCAGCAACGCGTTCATTCAGCTTTTCGAATGGTTTTATTATTGGAGCTTGAGAGGCGTTTTTCTTCTCTCATAAAAGATAAAACGTTTAAAATAACTAGCCTTGCATCACTTTTGAGAGGTTTCAGCATTTTGTTTGCACTTTCAAGAATGAAATCAAACAAAATAAAAAACCGGTCAAGTGCGAGTCTAAATCGCGCACGAAGGGTTCCGTACCACCGTTCAATGGAAGCGATGGTGTGGAGTGAATAGTTTGGATTTTACACAGCAAAATATTGTTTACAAAGTTATTGGTGCGGTTACTTTCACACTCCATGTACGTAACCAGGTGCATCCATAAGTTTGTATGTGGTATTGAAAGAATTGTTGTATGGGAGCCCCCTTAAATATTTATTTTATCCTGTTTTTTAGTATTTTTTGTTATAGCGGCAACATAAATACATAATCTGTGAAAATTTCAACTCTCTAGCTAGCTAGGTTCTTGAGATACAGCCTCGTGACAGACGGACGGACGGACGGACGGACGGACGGACAGCGGAGTCTTAGTAATAGGGTCCCATTTGGAACCCTTCGGTTACGGAACCCTAAAAACACGGGATATTTCACACTAGACTGATAATGACAGCGGAATGATGCTGTTTTCTATGACGGCCCGTAGCTCTAATTTTGCTCATCTGAACCGCTTACGGGAAGGCTCTGTAAAGAAACTGACTCTGTAAATTCAACAATCTAACCATGTAACGCTGAGCACAAAACTATGAGTATTAACTCTTTGAATTATCACGAGCGAATCGAGGGAATTAATACTGAGACCTGATGGCAGTGAGGGGTTCAAGCGAGCCCAAGATAAAATAGCTTTATCTCCTCTACTTTTCTCACCATTTGCGACTAAATCAGCATTCTATTAAAGTAAATTATAAGTGAAAATTGTTTGATACATCGGTCCAGTTGTGGAAAGATAATAGAATTTTATCTTCCATTTTTAGAGAATCTTGCAGTTTCACTACTTATATAAGTATTGCAGCTTCTTGTAGGACTGGCGGATTTTGCTTTATTTAAAATGTGTTCCATTCCAGCTCGATTTTCAAAAAATTATTTTATGAACCAGCGGGTTATAATGAAATTGAGTACAACATTATGACCCGGCCGAAGTCAAGGGCTATAATGAATGACGCTTTAAGTAAGGTTTGTATGATGAATAATATGGCATTGTCGAGCAGGTGGTGTGAAAATAATTGAATGCAATGATGACTTCATTCAATTCACAAATGTTTGAAGTCCGTATCGATTCATTCAATTTACTTAATCGATGTTTTTAAGCTAGTTACCTTACTATGAAACTAAGACTGACAGATGTCAAATGGGACCTGTTATAATAGTCCTACATTATGTAAGTAATAATAAAAATATTATTAAAATATTATGTTTTTGTAATGATGCTTCAGAATAATGTTCCCTAACACTTTTTTAAATCGTAGCCACCTTTTTGTGATGTTGACGGCCGGTTTAGCCAGGCGGGTAGTGACCCTGCCTATGAAGCTGACGGTCCTGGTTTCGAATCCCGGTAAGGGCAAATTTTTGTGTGATGTGATGAGCTTGAATATTTGTTTCTTAGTCTTGAATGTTTTCTATTTATTTACATAAGTATTTATTTCTATTAAACATATCGTTGTCTAGTGCTCATAACACAAGCTTTGTTGAGCTTAGTGTGGATCTAGTTCGATTTGTGTAAGATTGTCCTCTAAAATTTATTCATTTATTTATTTATATGTAAATAAATAATAAATAAATAAATAATACTTTGGACACCATTTACACACACTGATCTAGCCCCAAACTACACTCTCAAAAAATATTGCCATTGCAACAAAAAAACTTTGATGCTGGACAGCCGTCAAAGGTGCATAGTTATGAGGGCAACTTTTTTATTGTTACTAAGTAAATTTACCAATTTTGATGTAATAGCAATAAAACATTGTTGAAATTACAATGCTAAAATTGTTCATGTCACTATATGATTTCTTGTCCTTTTGTTCCCATGACAAATGCCTTTAGCTATCATATCAAAGGTTTATTGTCCTGATGACAAGGGGTTTTGCTAAAAAGACAAAGGTTTACTTTCCGTGGATCTAACTTTGTTTTGTTGAATTAGCTATCTTCCTTTGTGCTTTTATCAATTCACCGTTGCTTCTCCGACAAAGTTACTTTTCTCGTATATATTTTGCTGCTCTAGCAAAGTAACATGGCTGATCTTATCCCTGCACTTTGTTAATGGTACACCATGAAAAAATATTATATTCTCCCCGAAGCTTCTGACTATTATTCCAGGAGTATGCGTACCCTGAACTATGTTTAATGTACACCATACATCTGTATGGTGCATACACAGAGCACTCCGGTCAAGGTACGTATACCCGTAACAATATAGAGGCAGAAGCTTCGAGGAATATAGATTTTTTTCAGTGTACCATTTACAAAGTGAAGGGATTGAAATCTACAATGTAGTACATTGCTTGGGTAGCACAAGATACGATAAGAGGATAGAGGTATTTGAGAATCCTAAAAGAAAATAAGAAAATATTTATGTCAAAAGTATGTAATAATCTCTACTTTACTTATTTATTCCTATGGCATTAGTAAACAGTTCATACCAAATTACAAGTTAATATTAAGGGATTTAAGCCACTCGGTGGCTTCGTCAGTAAGCTTGATCAGGTCCTCGGGAGGTCCCCCGGTATATCGCGTTTCTGGGCATTCAGAGATAATATGTTGGATGTCTTGTACTTCAATTCTGCAGGTACAAACAGGGGAGTCTATCCAGCCGCAGCGATGTTTATATTGGGCACAGCGTCCATGCGTAGTCCCGTGCGTAGTCTGTTGAAGTTACACCAGTCACGCCTCGGCAGCTGGGACCCTTTTATTTTGGAGCCTGGAACAAGATCTGAGCCCAATTTGCCGGCCATTGTTGAGTTTCATTGTTGCGACCATTGTTGCATGAGGTTGGAGTGGAGCTGCAAGAAGTTGCAGCAGATTTACCGCGATTTTGTTTGGTGGGTTTCTGGATTCAAGACGGTGAACGACAACGACAACGGGTCAACGACATGAACATCATAATTGTATTAGGGCACTGTTACTTACCAAGCATAGACTGCAGCAGATGCCGCAGTTTATTTTCTGTTAAAAAAGTCTCCAATGCCATATTTCATATCACTCTTGAGCACAAACACTACTTCTCTGCACGACATCTACGTTGAAACTGGCAGAATAAGAGAAACAGTTTGCGCTTGCGAGAACAAGTATAAGACGTCACTTTGTAATTTTATCTAAGAATACTTTGTCAAAACATCTACTTCGTATTTTGTTAGTATATAACGTTGCCGTATCAACAACATCATTTAGCCGTAGTAACAACTGTTATTATGGTAGATTAAACTTTGCTGTAACATCACTTCATAACGTTGCCGTGTCAACAACACCATTTAGGCATAGTAACAACGCCTATTTTGATAGATTAAACTTTGCTACAATATCACTTCATAACGTTGATAAGTTGACAACGTGCCGTTGTTATCCCGTTTAAACATTTTTAACATAGTTACACTCGGCGCCACGAATAAAGAGCTCTCGGAGAAACTGGCGGGGATTACTGCGCATGTGTACAGTCGCGGCATAATTCCGAAGTGCGTTTTTAGGGTTAGTGTGAAGGAATGAGTGTTCAGGACTTTCTTCACTTCTATTTTTTCTCTGTTTGATATTTTGTTGATTGGGATATTAGCCGATGTAAATAATGGACTTTGTGTCAAATAAACTATAGGTACTCTCTATTGACAACATTTGTTAACGTCAAGGTTGAAACCTATATATAAATAACCCCCTAGCATAGAATGCCCCTAGTCACTAGGGCCTAGTGAATATAGATACTTGTAGTAATAGTCCTGCACACTCTTTTCTTCCCGCTGACTAATAATTTGTAACAATTAAACCACAATTAAGTTTTTAACATAAAAAATATTATTCATCTGACAGTAATGATATTCCTTCCATTAAATCATCCTGCGATAAGGAACAAGGCTGCTGTTGAAAACCATTTTTCTAGCTTGCCTAGTCAGTACTTTATTTTTCGGCATTTTCGACCGGGGCGAAAGATAGCGTTGGGTAATATTGTATGCGACTGTACTCAAGAAGCTTCGAGACGTGCTTTCGGTGCGGGCATCGGGAAGCGACTGATCAACGAATCAGGTGCCGGCGCTGACTACCGCCCCCGTCGCTCCTCACTTCCCCGCGCCAAACACTTGTGAAAAGTGACTACTGCGCATTCAAGGACAAAGCTCTTTAGTCGTGGCGCCGAGTATACCGTATCTACGTGTCTTTAGCTAAAATAACAAAAATAATTTCAACAATAAAAAAGTTGCCACAGCAACTATGGGCCTATAGCTGCAGCGACGATGCACTTACGTGCGGTAACAATAAAATTCTAACAAAGCTTTTATTGTCGCTTTGTTAGCCGATTTTTCTCTGAGTGTAGGATTCTCTGTATCCTGGGTACCAGACAAATCGTTGTCTGGTACCCAAGATGTGTATCGACACATACTTATATAGATAAATATTATACTTAGGTAGATAAACAACCATGACTAGGGTACAACCATCGGTTCTCATGAAAAAAATATTTGCCCCCACCGGGATTCGAACCCGGGACCTTTGGCTTCGTAGGCAGGGTCACTGCCGACTCGGCCATTCGGGTCGTCGAACCGAAATGTCCTTTACGTAAGTACGTAACGTTATTAATTAACCCTAAATGTTGACAAATGAAGATTAACTCCATCGAACAAATTATTCCACGATCTCCTAGAATGACGTTACTTAACGATAACTATGAATAAAATAAAACTTTTATCGTTTCACCTTGATAGTCAGTCACGAATTTGTTTATAATAATAGCGTAAGTGATGTACGGCAACAAAGGCACTCGTGCCATCGGCAGGAATCCCAGCAACCTTTACCTGACCTTTCTATAATATTTTATAGCTAATGTAACCCACGAAACACTTGGTTGAACTTTGAGGCTACGAAAACGGTTTGCCCGTGCGCATGATTATTCTATTTCCTCTAGCTTCAAGTAACGCCTTTTTATTGTCATGGGGGTCCTGTCATTATGACGCCCCGTGTCCCGGAGGCGTCTTCCGATAAGCCCGTGGGGCACAACTCTGGGCCGCATTAGGCCCCATGTAATAGTAATTTCGAACCGCTCGAATAGCCAGAGTTTTCAGCGCTCACATTGACAATTCGTTGTCTGAATAGCCCGTGGGGTACAGCGTCTGCGGCTTTGTGTCCCTCTGACTTTTCGTGAACTAGCTTCTAGTTAAGAACCCGGAGCGCTACAATGCTACAACGCGCCTATGAATTTCTCAATTTAAGTAATCCAAAATGATTAAGGTTATTCTTATAGATTAAGGTTGTTCAAGTTACGACCAAAAATACATGTCAGTTCTTGTTTTTTACCCTGTCCTCTTCTTCACCGCGCCTAGTTTATTTGAGAATTTAGAGCCAAATTGGTTGCTATAGGTCAGTTTGGGCCTTACCACAAAAAATAAACTACTGTTCAACACTTGTTTAAAAACAAAAATATATGCGATTTGACGTTTGTTTTGAGGTTTGACGCTGTTTAATATTTTTTGTGGCAACACGGTTTGTGTCCAAATACTAAAATTAGTGTTAGGTCACAACTTTATGTACTACCTGGAGCCGAGCGGAGCGAAGCGACCCCATGTAGCTTCACAGGACCGTATTGGTTGTTTCTTTGGCATTTATTTTCGACCAATAGTTACATACAAACGTTGTTTTTGTCATTTCACTAAACCAGTTTCTCATCAACGTCGCACCGCACGCGTTATCCCCTTTTTCTTTCACGCCTAGTGGATGGGTATAGTATTATAATATCTGTGTGCATGGGTCACACGAGTTGTACCCCACGAAAAACCCAACGGTACGGTACAACGCAGCGTCGCGCTGTAGCGCTCTGGCTTTTCGAGCGGTTCGAAATTATGAAGAGCCCTTGGGGCACGACGCGGCCCAGCGTTGCACCCCACGGGCTTTTCAGAGGATGCGTCCCGGAGCACGTAACTGACAGCGCAATAACTGGTTAAAAAAATCGAGTCATACCTCATACTTATAATGTATGATAGATATATCTGACGGAAGAGCTAGCTGATGCGATACGTGTTATGTTATGTTATGTTATAGGTAACCGCCTAACAAAAAATCAGCCTTTTGATTTTGAATGAGAATTGAACAGAAGAATTGAGAAACGCCCCAATCAGTTTTTGCAAGATGGCTCCAACGCAACAGCTGATTTATTTCAGAGTCAGATTAGCCGAAATACGATTTTAGTGTGAAACCTGTAGGTTAGGTTAGATATTAATTATAATGTGCAACCAGCCGAGCGAGCCAAGCTTGGGTTACCAGAGCTCACATTCGAAACTTATGAATAGGCTAAGAAATCTCTTCTTACCTATTTTTTATCTTATATCTTAGTCTCCACACCAATTTTGAAAACCGTTTTAGGTCATTCATTTCACTGTCAAGTTTAGGCAACTCGTTAAACGTCTTGTTCAAATTCCTTGCCCGACTTAAGCCATTACCAGACGGCCCTGAGTCAACGGCCCGGGCTATATTATTAAGTGCCTATTTTATCCAAAATGTCGGCAACATATATGCACTGACTTTTTGACACCCTTCTCTTGCACAACGCATTACTGTTGTCTCTTTACAAAATGGAATGTTCTGATAAACGGCGATTCCTTCGGCTGCTGGCCGGTGGGCGGGTCACGAGCGCCCGCGAGGTGATAAACGGGTGCATGCGATGACTTCAGAGGTCAACCTGTTCTAAATGGGTCCGGTTGGTGCCACTCTGCTATTGATGGAGCTATGCGACCTTTTAACAAATTATAAGCTGAAGGTATGAGAAGTGAAGCTTTTAAACAAAACCGTCCTTCACATATCGACATGCACGATTACCAAGGTTTCATAAGAGATACCTAAAATATATCTAATATGAACGAACATAATACCTAGTTTTGTAGGAAGAACGTCAAAGACTAGTCATTTGTTTCTACTGTACAATAAAGTATAACAAATGGCCCACCTTGACACGGGGTCAGGTCATTATGCGAGTAAACAATATGGACCCATAATGCTGCAGATTAGCATATATGCATTTGACTTGAGGCCATAAATCACAGTACAGGTACAACCACTTATAACAGACAGAAACAATGATGTGATATGATGTCGATTGACTTTGAAGCAAAGTTCATTATGATCTGCATCGGCACGAGATAACTACAAGTCGCTAACTCACATAGTAGCTTGGGGTGAGTCGGAATTTCAATTGATCGTTGTTTCACAAACATTTTCGTTGTATTGAGTGTTTAAAGTTTTAACTTTGACAGAGACGCGATTGGAGTTCTACATAACTGCATGATAAATAAATTAAAAGTTAAAAAAATAATTATGTGATATTGAATTAACAGAAGATGTAGATGCAAACTTGAACAAGGTCATCGAGGGAACCACATTCCATAACAAACGCTTTGCCGTAGGTATCAGAGGCGCTTACACGTTTAGACCACACGCGTGGGAATCGGTAAAACAGTATTCCTCTTTTAATGTCATACAATATATATGTCACCGGAAGATAGTCAAAACCGTAAGTTGATAAACTAACGCGGTAGTTGATCAACTATCGACAGATAGTAAACCAGACCGACAGGGTTTAGAATTTATGTTTCTTTTGTTCTTACATGTCAACCTAACACGAAGACTATTCGGGGGCTTCGCTGCGCTCAAGTTTAAACCAGTTTACTATTTAACGGTTTTAACCGTTAGTTGATCAACTAACGCGTCATATAGTACGCTGTACGCTACAGTTTACTATCTGTCGTTATAGTTGACCAACTTACGAGAAAAAAACCTTTAGTTGATCATCTAACGGTTTTGACTATCTTACGGTGACATACTTTGAGTAATACATTATTACTCAAAGGACATATACAAGTGTGTATATGTCCTTTTAGTAGTAGTGTTTTGACTCTACTTAAGGCAAACGTACGATTGGTGAAAATGACCAAGTACCGGAGTACTTATCAAGACAAATCAAACGAGCTCAAACTCGATAGGGTTGCGTCATTTTATTACAGAGTTCCCTAGGCAACCTCCCGGCTCCATCATCAGATCAGTTCCAAGTTATTAAAATATTGTATTATCATCCGATTCACATATGCGCGCGAAATTTCAGCTCAATCGGAAATCGGAAAGAGGGTCAACTTTGACCCGAACTTACAACATACATATAAGCATGCATACATACATTGCAAGTTAAATAAAAGCTTTTAAAATGACTGATTTAAAATTTTATATATGAAATCATTATTATTATAATATTTTTTTAAATTAGAATGTACTACATGTAACATAAAGCTGCTTAAGGAATTGTCACCTTGTTGTACTCGAACGAAGAACGAAGAACTGCACAAACTCGAACAACTTCAAAACCTCGGGATTCGGTTTGTCTTCGGGCTGCACAAGTATGACCATGTCTCACAGTATCGCAAGGAGTTGGGGTGGCTTCCGATCCGCCTTCGTCGTGATATGCACGTTCTCTCCTATCTGTTCAACATTTTGCGAAATCCCCGCTACCCCTCATATCTTCGAGAACGTTTCGAGTTTATTTCCTCCAGGCATAGCAACCGGAGATCCCACACGATGTCTCTTGTTTCTACTCCTCGGCATAACACTGCCGCTTACAAACACTCGTTTAGGTTAACGGCGATCCGGCTGTGGAACGCACTTCCCTGCGCTATTAGAGATAGTCCCTCAATTTTCACTTTTAAGACAAGATTGAAAGAGCATTTCCTTTCTCTTTCGTGATAGGTATTTTTATATATGTATATATAAGTAGTATATGTTTGATATATATTTTATTTTTTGCTTTTGTATTTTATTTAGTGTACTTATATCATTTATTACATTATTATGTTTTAGTTGTAAACAATTAGATGTGTACAGTTTTATTGCGCACTAGGACTCTCCGGTTGCACAATGTTTCCTGTCCTGCCTATACACCCAAGCTTACACCTTTGTTTAAAACTAAGTTGTATAGCTCATAGCTTGTGCAAGATTAGTAAACATTTCTACTCACCTTTTGAAGCCATTTATTTTTTCACACCTTTCATTCGGAAAAGTAAGTTTTGCTCCACGATGAGAGGGAGCAAAATGCTACTTTTTTGTTTAAGCTATTTTTTTAATTTATTCATTGGCATGTAGCATTTATGCAATGTGCCAATAGAACACAGATCTTAATGAAATAATCGATTGTAATTAAATCGTAATCGATTAAAAACGAACACGTTTAAAGTTTCAACTTAAACAATATTATATGAAAATTTATGAATTTTTCGTAATATTTAAAAAAAAACACATTAAATTATGTGTTTTACTGAAATCAAAAGTTATTGTGATGTAATGAATATTGATATCCGATACTATTGTAATAATCGATTCGATTATTTTTACACATCGGCAAAAGTAGCACAGGAATATTTTATCTGTGGTGACTTTTGCCTAATCCTTCACAATCCGCCATTATAAAAAAAAAGATTTCGTTGTTCGATTACTGTAAAAGTGTTGAAAGTATAATTCAAAGTATAGTTATTTCATTATTTTTAGAGAATTATATTTAAATTTTCCTCATAGTCGGTGTGAAAAATTGTATGTGTCACTCAGGAGCAAAATTATTTTCGTCTTGGGCGTTAACGCTTGAAACCTTCGTTACGCTCAGGATTCTAACTTAGAATCCCTCGCGTTGCTCAGGATTCTATCGTAGAAGCCTTCGCTTCACTCTGGATTCAATGTACCGCCCTCGCCGTAAATACATCATTTTGCTCCCTTGTGACACAAATAACTATTGTACCCCACTCGAAGGCCTTAAAAAAAGTTGTTTAGCCTCCACATTATAAATGAATAAATGTAGCCATAAATACACCGAGGGGCAAGGGCCTTTACCCGGATACGAGTAAGGTTTAGCCCATCTCGATCGAACTACGCTATCAATATCCATTGGGGATTTTGTGAGATCGTATTACAGCAACATGCTAGATATACCTATAGATACGAAAATGATTTAGATTGGCAGCTAGGTCCTTACCAATATTATCCATGTGGTTACCTATATTATACAAGAGCGTGAAGGAATTCACTTCAACTGCGAATAACTAGCATTAAATACAATAGCTATAATGTTAACTGGTAACTCAGCCTGTTTGTGACCTCGGGGTCAGGTGACGTTCCTTTCATAGGCACAAATAGAGGCACGCAGAATACCTGTGGGCTTACTCACAGCCGCTGAAGTCAGTCTTAAGAATGATATTAGTACTCAGTACTCTACAAAAACAATAATCCACGCACTGATTGGTATAAATCGAACAATGTTTTCGACAAATAGCAAATATCGCTGTTACCTTTTAATAAATGATGATTATTAGTCCGCTTTATTCTGGTGGTAGCGGCAGTGGAATCTTTCAGCAGTTTTCTAGTCTTGACTGCTTGCCCCTTTTGAGTATATTTGGCTCGAGTAACCCCAGCAGTGGAACCAACTACCATGGAAGAAACGTCTGTGAATAAGTGGAACCTTTGAAATTTCAAATAAGGTTCGTTATTGGGTAGTTGTTAGGACCTCCCTAAAAGGCTATGATCGCTCGATAAGTAATCCATGTAAGTAAGCTAAACAGATATTACGAAACACCACTGCAATCTTCTTTACCCTTCCTACTACCTACTTAAAAATTACGTACTGTCTCATTAAGATGATAACTGAATTTAGGTAAAAATAGTTCAACAATTCGTATGCAGCAGATGGTATTGCTTCTCTTTAGTGCTAATGAAATAAAGCAATCATTATTAAAATTAAAATAAATGAATTCATTTGCTTTAGCACGAAATCGTGACAGCGACTAAAAGCTTTATAAAGTAAGCTTCTCTTTGTCGACCCTGATACGGAAGGACAGGGATTTCGAATTAGACTGATAAATACATTATGATACTCCTTTCTATGGCGGCGAAGTCAGAGAGTCAGCTACAATAGTAGAATGAGGCAAGACAAGATACTACTACCTCGATAAAGGGCTAGTTCTAAACAAGTTCTGGATTATTCGCATATTAATATGACAAATAAAATATCGAATCATTTGTGCCCATGACTGACCCTTTCCATACATATCGTAAATATGAAATTATGCAAACATAACAATGCAATTAACTCGACATACAAAAGCTATTAAGGAATGAATGCAACTAGCAAAATTATCCATTATACCTATACATACGAGTCTATGTAGCTACTTCCACATGAAGGTTAGTTAACCTTCTAATTAATACGCTGAATAGTTAAACTATAAACAAGCAAATAAGCACAATCAATTACCACCCAGGTACCATTAGCAAAGATTTGGCACTCCTTTGATCTCTATATCTAGATGGTTAAGGCGAAAGAGGAGGCTCATTTCTGATAGTATTTTCTCAGACAATAGGACGGATGAGCAGCCAAGCTCTCCCACACTTACTCCTTGTCTGAAGGAGATGATTCACAGGTGAAATGAATAACCTTACCTTGACATATGGTGTTGGTGTTTTGACTAAAAGTTTATGTTCAATTAAAGGTAATGAAAATCTGACTTGGTTGTAGTGAACACGAAATATGTTGGATGCTAAAAAAAACAGATGCATCTTGTGAGCCTATGCATGCATCTGGTATCCAAAATTGTCGAAGAAATATGATACTCAATACTCAATATATTTATTGCAGTCCATAAAATTGATGTTGCAGTGTTATTTATGACCTTGTTAAAAAGGTATTGCAATAGCAGAGAGGGAAACAAAGTTTGTTCATTTATAATTAATTTAATTAGGTATAATATTTACTAAAAGTCAGTGGAAAGTAAACATCGGCCATGAAAATTTATCCTAGAAATGAATTTATTGTCTATTTTGTCATTCAAGTACTCATTAACTGTATAATAGCAATTATTGTATAACATTTGTTTTAATTATTATCTTTTGGTTCATTTAATAGAGTTTCTGGCTGATTATTATATATTTTTATTGACATTACTAAAGGTCCTGATGAATATAGTTTTAAGTTGGAAATGGGTAATATTAACTTGTTTTTTCGTGTAGGTCTTAGCGAAAGGTTGTATGGTATATTGTCACGTCTGGTGTTCAATTCAGGGAATTTTCGAATACATTTACATATTTCGAGTATATAAATACATGGTAAGGCAAGGATTTCATGTTTTTTTAAAGTAAGGCTTACAACTATCAGTCGATTTTATATTGATCAATATCCTTATAAGACGTTTTTGAAGGGTGAGAAGCGACGGTACATCTGTGCTATTTCCCCAAAGGATAACGCCACAGCTTAATAATGCTTATACATATTATATGCATAATACGTGACTAGTGCGGTTTTTGTATCAGTAGATATTTTCACTTCCCGACGTGCATATGCAAAACGTGCAAATTTTAGTTTCAGTTTGTTTATATGTTTTTCCAATTAATATGGTGGTCAATATTCAAGCCGAGTAATGTAAATTCGTTAACTGATTCTATTTTAATGTCATTATATATGAAATTGATGTTTAACGCTTGTTTTTTTATGGGGATAAAATGTCATTATTTTTGTCTTATTATTGTTTATATCTAGGTCGTTGTCACGTAGCCACTTATCAGTTTTGTCAAGGATAGAGTTCAAATTATCGTTTATATCGTTATTGTTTTGGCATGGTGTTAGTATAGAAATATCGTCCGCGAATAATATACATGGTTCGTTCATTACTTTGGGGAGATCTTTTATATAGATCAGAAATAAAAGGCAACCTATTACTATTGATTACTTACTATTGATTCGATGGCAAAGTTGTATAAATATACAAAGTCACTTTACATCAAACAATGACTTGCTCAAACAAAACGATGAGCAAGTCATTGAAATAATTTTGCAGGTTACATTCGCAACGTTACATTACAGCAATGTAAAGACTGTTACTTCATTCATAAACTGATTTAAAAAACCATTAAAAACAAAATACTATCGACAAACGCTTCGTCAAAATTCATTTAAACAACCATAAAAAAATAAAAACCGTCAAAACTTAAAATTAACCAAATAAACCATAAAATAAATAAAGGTAAAAATAAATGTAGACCTTTAATTTCCCCACCGAGGGGCACAGGCCTTTACCCGGATACGAGTAAGATTAAGCCATACTCCACCACGCTGGCTCAGTGCGGGTTGATGGAGGTGTTTTACGACCTACCACGTAGCGATAATAGCCGTGACTAACAGCTTAACGTGTCATCCGAAACAATAGTATACTTAAGATAAATTAATTATCTCATTGGTACATGGTCAGGTTTTGAACCTGCATCTTTTCTGTGAGAAGCAAGCGTGAAACCCATTAGACCACGGAGCACAATGTAACGGGGTAAAGTAAAGTAATGTAAAAAATCGTTTGTTCACTCACAAAAATAAGTCCTTGGGTTTCCATAGCGTCACGCCTTTTCCCATACGGGGTGGCAGAGGCACAATTGTGCCCACTTTTAGCCAGTTCAATTTCAATTCATACTCCATTTCACGGGACATCCACACATCTAGTAATGAGGCTATCCTCATGATGTCTTCCATCACTGTAACAAACAACGTCCGAATAATGTAATTGAGATAAATTACATTTCACATTGGTACATGATCCGCACCGGGATTCGAACGTAAATTCGCAATAAGTAGTAAATTCAGGACGCAAAATTTATGATAAAAAATGCGTATCCATAAATCTGCTTTAATCCTATACTGATGAACATTGACTGAAATTCTATCTATTTCATCTTAGGCCGTCAATTGTTCGAAAATGTTCACGAATGAATGCACCGCGGTGCACAGGGCTCCGCCCATCCACTTTGTTCTTAGGTATGCGCAATATTACCATAGAAGCCCTATTGCGATATCTTCTAGAATCTATGTCGACATACCCACAACTGTGAAGCATTGAATACTGATCGATTCTGGCTTAAAACAGATTGTTCTACTCTGTTTTTGGAATTTGCATGAAAACGAGGTTGCAAAATTAAACATAAACATAAATATCTACATACAGGCACATACATTGCTTCTGGCCCCACACTAGGATACCCTGTGTCGTGGGAACCAGAAACAACGACGTTACACACACATATATATTTACATATATATATATATATATATATATATATATATATATATATTCTTAACCCGCAGTCGGGGATCGAACCCGGGACCTCTCGCATGATAGGCAGAGCCACAACCGCTGCGCCACAGAGGTCGTCTGGATTAATGGATTAATCCTAGGGAAGAAAAGCCTTGATATATGTGTCTGTTTTAGTGAGATGTAGTCCTTGTAAAAGTCAAATAGTTTTCACCATAGAGTAAATGTACATACTTTTTGGCATACACAATTTGGCCATTTGTTTATGCATATCTTCTTCTAAAAATAAACACGTTTTCAGTGTATCTGTGGTTCAGTTACATAAAGACCCAATACGAAGCTGGATGGATGACAACAATATTTATCACCCGGACCCCAGTCGCAGGCGCATGATATCACGACGGAGTTAGTACCGTAAAATAATGATACCAACAACATTTTTTTATCTTTCGTGTGAATAATTGGCTATTTTTACTCTGCATCTTCTATTATCTCTATTTGTAATGTAGTAAACATAACAATCACTTGTTTGTGTTTCAGAAACAGATTTTTATGTAAGTACTTTATGCTGATTTATGATTCTCTAGAGCGCATGGAGGCAATATGATAAGGAGAAGAAAGAAGTATTTCACTCGAAAATCATGTAATGTCTGCGTGTTATATGAAAACAGACCATTATTATCATTCAATGAATCGTTTCTCCGATTAGAACGCCTGATAGATGCAGCGATATCAGTATACAGCTGTTTCGTTCCGCACATCGTATGACTTACACGCGTAAATCAGAAAGACAATTTATTATTATTATGCAGGAAGATGCGTCCGTAGCCTGGCGGTATTCGCAGATCGGAAATGATCGTGCGGCTAGCAACATCTGGCCAGGACGGGTACTGGATGGGTGTCCGTTTCTATGTGGCATTTTTCTTGGTGGGGACATTAATGGTTACATTTATTTATTTTACAAATACAGGGCGATCAATCCAAATGGGTCAGTAGGGAGAAGTCAGAAACTATGAGAGTAAGCGACATCTGTTCTTAGGAACCATGGCTTCGATTTTTGATTTAATAATGATGGCATTTTTTTTAAATCTCTCATGCATAACCGGGAATCGAACCTGGTCGAAGTCTCTGGTAAACAATGTTAGGCATAAATTCCGCAATTTTTTTCGTTGTTTGTCGATGGTGCGAATCATAAGTCACAAGGAACACATTTTTAATGTTGTTTAAGTAATTGGAAAAAAAACCCAACGATAAAATAATTACTTTATTTAATTAAATGTGTTTGATTGGTGTGATTCATAATGATGACCGATTCATATTAATGACGATATTTGGCAAATTATTTAAATTGTGGGCATTTCAGTTTAATGTTTACACAAGATTTCATAGCAAAATGTGGTCCTTATACTTTCAGTATCAATTACAAAAACAAATACTACACTCTAGAGTAGTATTTGTTTTTATAATTGATACTGAACCGATACTGATACGGACCTGGTCCATATACTTCATGTAATCTATTACATAAAGAATATTGACCTGGTTCGAGTCCCGGTTATGTATGAGAGTTTTTTTTAAAGTTTGAATGTTATTATTATTAAATCAAAAATTGACGGCATGCTTCCTAAGAACAGATTTCGCTATCTCTTATAGTTGTTGACTTCTCCATACTTACCCATTTGGATCGATCACCATGTATATATAGTGTTCGTATAGGTTGTACGATAAAATTGCAATGAACTATAGTCAAAATGGAGAATAGATACTGAACCACTTTCACTATGAAACCTAAAATTATAATTGGAGCAACGATATTTTACATGATATATCTCCGTGGTCTAATGGCTTTCACGCTTGCTTCTCACACAGGAGATGCAGGTTCGATTCCTGACCATGTATCAATGAGATAATTTATTTATTTTAAGTACATTATACGGACTTTCTAACGGTGATTGAAAACATCGTGAGGAAACCTTTATTATTACATAACTGCGGCTAGCCGTGACAGTGTCACCCAAAATGGAGTATTGAATAACCAGCTCAAAGTGGGCACAATTTTGCCTCTGCCACCCCTTATGGGAAAAGGCGTGACGCTATGTTATGTTATGATATTTTTCACTTCGCCGTACATATTGCTGAACGTCCAACATTTTTTGATTATGTGATACATTTTTCACAAGTTGCTCTGATAACTTCTGTTTAGCGGCAGTGTCTCAATATCTTTACAACATCTCACTATTGTAAGTGTAGTTAAACCCACTGTATAGGTCCCTGTTTACCATATGTACGGTCGTTATGGCTTCGCGGCTCGTTTCTCGATTAGCATCTCACAGGCCATATTGTTGTGATAGGTAGGTCATAATAAAAAGTAATTTTCTTTCTATTTGTAGCTGCGAGTTTGATAACCATTGCGGATAGTTACCCAACATGTGAATTAGAGAGTACATTGAAAGGGCCATTAGAAGTAACATAAACCTACAGTATGATTATTTTATCTTTTCCGCTCGACACTTTGATGACCCGAATGGCCGAATCGTCTGTGACCCTGCCTACGAAGCCAAGGGTCCCGGGTTCGAGTCCCGGTGGGGGCAAATATTTGTTTGATAAAAACGGATGTTTGTACCCTAATCATGGTTGTTTATCTATCTAAATATAATATTTATCTATATAAGTATGTGTATCGTTGTCTAGTACCCAAGATACAGGGAATCCTAGTTTGGGGCTAGATCAATGTTTGTAATTAGTGTCGAGGTATTATTATTATTATTATTACTTCTCGGTTTTAGTCACTGAAATTCTTAATAAACTCCTAGACATTACTCACAACACATGAACCAGACAAAGGTAACAGATTTAAACCATGGTTTACGAGATGAAATTTGTCGGGTTTTGACACAGAGTAAGTTACTGGATGTATTTAGTGACAGCTTTACAATCAATTTGTGTGATTCAGACAGTGAAAGTGATTATGCGAGGGTCTTCGGTACATTACTTTTTTTCTACTATGAGGTAAGTAGTATTGTGATGAATATGCAGCAATGTATATTTTCTTCCCTGTGCCGACAAAAGCCGAGAAGTGTCGAGCGGTAAAGAAATAATAATCCTATTTGCGATAGACTGCGACGGAAATACCCAGAGTCCTTTAATGATTCATTATGGACTACTTAGTGAACGAGTTTATATGAAAATTCAAATTTGTATTCGGATTAATCGTTCATTAAAAGAATGGGTACTGCGGTTGTCTTTTTCAGGGTTGCGTACCTCAAAAGGTTCAAGTTTTAAGTTGAAAACCCTTATAGGATCTACAAGAGATAAAGTCTTGTAATCTTCTGAAAAATACTTATCTTGATAACCGCTACATAATTCAAGTATAATATGAAAAAATATATTGCCAACAAAAAAGTGAAAGTAAGGGTAAAATTACAAAACGAAAAAATAATAATACTCTATATCAGTCCTGTAGGGTACTGTTGAAAAGGGATTTTTATAAACTTTTTAAGAATTTTGAATTGTTATTTTATTTAAGTTTTCATAACTTCAGAAGATATGATAAAAAAGTGCAAAGGAATTGCCATGGTTTTTATTTATCTGTAAACCACTACGAACTTATAGCCCCAACCAGCACCCCCAGGAAACCAAATACATAAAAATAACGGTCAAGTGCGAGTCTAAATCGCGCACGAAGGGTTCCGTACCACCGTTCAATGGAAACGATGGTGTGGAGTGAATAGTTTGGATTTTACACAGCAAAATATTGTTTACAAAGTTATTGGTGCGGTTACTTTCACACTCCATGTACGTAATCAGGTGCATCCATAAGTTTGTATGTGGTATTGTTGTATGGGAGCCCCCTTAAATATTTCTTTTATCCTGTTTTTTAGGATTTGTTGTTATTGCGGCAACAGAAATACATAATCTGTGAAAATTTCAACTCTCTAGCTAGCTAGGTTCTTGAGATACAGCCTGGTGACAGACGGACGGACGGACGGACGGACGGACAGCGAAGTCTTAGTAATAGGTTTCCGTTCTTACCCGTTGGGTACGGAACCCTAAAAACGATTTAAAAAATACAGTTTTTTTTTTTAAGATATATGTACATAAGGCAGTATGGTACATATCCGCTCTACCCAGCAATGTACCCCTCGTTGTTTCTACTAGGGATGATAGGAGATCACAGGCGGGATATAAGGAGGCATGTAGCCCTGGCCACTTATGTGTGGAAAGTATTTCGGGGTAGATTACCCAATCCGAGACTATTGGATTGTATTTGCCTGAAAATCCCCAACACGCGGCTTAGACAAGCGCCCCGTAATCGATTATTTGCTTTTCAACTGTGCAGAACTAACATATCAAAATTTGCTTGACTATAGGCCTTCGCACTTAAAATTATATTGCAATAGAAATTGACATACATATTTAATTGGTCACTGGCGAAGTTCCAAGGAAATTCTTATAATTATTTGACTAAATGACTGATTTAAATTTTATTGTGTAGAAATGTAATTAGGATAGATATAATTAGAATTTGACGGTGATATTTTTTTATGTTTACGAATAAACCTACATAGTTGGTATGCTTGTGATAAGTCAGATGGTTTTTATTAATAATATTATTATATTTTGTAGACATCTCAACTTAATTTACTATGTATAAGAACAAGCAATGTGTGTATCTGCATATAAAGGTTATGTTATTAATAGCTTCATTAAGATATATGATATTGAATTGGGTCAGCACCTGTAATGATATCACGAATTGTTATGTAATGAATAAATGAAATGAAATGAAATTGAAATAATAAATGCACCTGGTAATGTACATGGAGTTTGAAAGTAGCCGCACTAATAACTTTGTAAACATATTGCTAAGTAAAATCTAAACTATTCACTCCACACCATCCCTACCCTACCAGTGTACGGTGGTACGGAACCCTTCGTGCGCGAGTTCGACTTGCACTTGAACGTTTTCTTATTTATTATAATTTTCTGACTATAGTATCAACCTTCATATGTATCTTCCATCTTCTTTCTTCAATTCTTCTTAAATTCATGATTAGAACTTATTACTTTAAAAGCAAAACAATGTACAAAATCCCGATTCTCAAACAAAAAAAACTTACAAAAAGGTTCCATGCACAAAATCTATGAACGAGCATTATGTAAGTACCAACATTAAGTACAGTAAAGAACGATCCATTTGCAACACTGTTCTTTTGTTATTACGTTAAGTATTTCTGAATGCCAAGGCCTGACTCTGACTAGGACCCAAATACTCCAACACGCATTCAGCAACGTCATCAAACAAAACAGCTTGACGGACAGGTCAAGGTTACTTCACAGATCTGAATAGGATCATAACATTTTAGGGGCGGAGTGATTTTGACACCAGCTCGCGACAAATCTCTCACACAATGGACATTTCTTTCGCAATTGCAGACACTGGCTGGTGTTGGTATATACTCGTTGGTGTTGGTAACGCATTCCTGGTGTTCTATGCAGATGAAGGATGAAGGTTAATGGGTATTTAAAGCAATACACCAAACAGCCACTTTATTCAACGATGACTCTCTGAATAAGGCGATGTTATAGCAAGCAGGGACAGATTAGAGGGTCCCCAGAATAACTATACAGCTATGTTTAGATGTTTGTTTGTTTGTGGCTCAATCACGCCAAAACGGCTAAACGGATTTGAATTAAATTTAGCACAGAGATAGTTTATGAGCTATATTAACGTATGGGAAACTTTTTATCCGACTGCAGCAGAAGTAGGGTAATGTTATCCCGGTAAATGATAATTTCTAGGAACACGCAGATGAAGATGCGGGCATAAGTATATAATTATAATAGTTTTCCGAATAAAGATTATGCAGTAAAAAGTGAATCTAATCTCAAAGAATAAAAGATACAATTGGGTACAATTAGTAAATATGGTAATGTGGGATGCATTTCATAGTTAATGACATCGGTTGACAAGAAACGTTATCTCAGGTTAGTGATGCGTTATGTGAGAAGTTGTATGTAGGCACAATGCTACATGTGGAGAATAAAATTACATGATACAATTCCATATTGGTAAACATATCGTAAATATATCTCTTTGAACTGGCCCTATTGAACATTCTACTACGTCAGGTCTCACAGTTACAGTTACAGTTAGTGTCTCCCCCTCTGGATGTTCATTTAGGACTCGTAAAACCAAATGAGAGTTAATAAGAGAATTGGCTTTCCATTAACATACACGCCACAAGACCACAAAATCATATGCTTAACTTAACTTACCACATAACTGATTGAATTAACCCATTAATACGGCAGCAGCTAAACGTTAATAAAACAGATGATGACCTAGCCTGGGTTGTGTCCACTAGGCGAAGTCTTCCATGTCCTCTGCTGCCTCTTCCCGTCCGGAAAAAACGTATCCGGGCGTCCTGCCATCGACGTCTTGGCTTTCCTCTACGCCACCTCCGCCCCGGTATCCGTCAGTGGCAAACAAATATTATCTCGTCAAGTAAGTCAACAAATAAAGATTTGTAGGCTTGTTGACTAATAAAATGCTTGTTTACGTGTGATAAGTAAAAATATCTTTAAAAGGAATACGAATGTAAACGAAAGGGACCGCGTTAATTACTTTCACATAAGAAAGAAAAGAGAGCGCAAACAATGTGCTCGACTCAAACTAAAATAACGTAGCGCCAAACCACATAAAAATAGTTTAAAAATATACTACGCTATTTTGTCAAATAGATTTTCAAGGAGAGTTTGTGAATACATAATATCCACAGTTTGAATGCAATTCCGCAATGAAATTAGTCAATGTTTAAAAATTACAGGAAAAAATAAAACAATTTAGAGGTCTTTTCGTAATTAAATTCTATCGAGAAAATGTTCCTTCAGTGAGAATCTTAAATAAATAATCATAAATGTTAACCCAATAATCAAATCTGTAGATGAATTATGGTGGCGTAAATAGATTCGAAAAAAAAAACCCAATTTTTTTTCCCTATCACCTTAATTACATGGTCTTTACCGAATATTGTGTTGGTAGTTTACTCTATTAGATTTTGTTTATTTAAGCTGTTACTAGGTACCAACAGCTGTCATAATAATGACTGGGTTTTCTTACCAAAATAGGTAAGTAGGTAGACTGGCTTTCTCGGCCAGATATCCCTTTCAAATCCCTACTGGGAGTGCTTATAATATTTAATTCCCACCTACCTACATACATACCTTAAGATGTTCTGATTAACAGATTTGACGGCATATGACTTGAATACAAATTTAAATCTATAATATACCTTATGCCTGAATTTATCTTAAAAGTTACAAAATAACCATTATATTATTAAAAATTAACCTAATCTTACTTATAAACAATTATTAACATACAAAGCTTTAATTACATCAACATATTAGCAGTGGAACAGCAGATAAGTAGGCATAAGTCAAACTTGGAAATAAGCCAATTTAAGCCCTCACAAACCTCAAACGTTCATAATAAGGCAAGCATTTTTGACAGTGTCGTAATTCTAGATATCTTACTGCAAGTGTGCAGGTGTTCCTTCAAAATTGGCCTGAACCTAACAAGTGTGTCGAAGGCCCTGGTGAGACCATGGCATACATTATACAATAATTATCTAACATCCAACAGTTTGAAGGTGTCCTCACAAAAACTGTGAATACTGAATATCTAAGGATGGCATGTGTAGGTCAGATAACGTCAATTGCTCGTCGTGTTTAGATGTCGGTTCTATAGGTATTCAAAGGCTATTGAATGATGTATCGATAGAGTAAGATTAATAACTTTATCAAGTCGAGACTGTCGAATTAAAAAAAGAGCTAAAAGTAAAATTTTCTAAAAATATTCATTGATATTTTTTGCGGCTATTGACCGAGAGACGAGGCAAAAATGCTTTCATGACCGGATTTCTGTGCGGATGTCCGGATTTCCGGCTGTTCACCTTTAAAGGTCGCATTTCTCAATCTCTTCTCGTGAAATTTTATTAGCAGGTTCGACAATTATGTGGATTTTTGTGTCGATTCATTTGTTGTGCAACGGGTCGGGGGTGTGAGAGGGTGGAAAATAATTAAAAAAAAACGCATATTTTCTGTTTCGCTTGCGAGGTCTACTGGTCTCAGGGCCACTAGTTTAATAAGGATGTCTTAGTCGTCATGCACCAGGATATCCTATATATGGATGATTGAAAACGAAGCAGGTATAGCTTCACATCTAACATCCCAAATTTGATCAATAGGATCAACCTAGTATTGAACATAGAAGTTAACATGTCACGACTTCAGCAATATACGACGATGCATTAATCCTTGCATCGATCTGCAAATGACGCAATCGATTTTAACTGTCACGGACACCAAGTTCTCGCTGGTAAATACCTCGGTATTTATTTTGTCACTGGCTGCTGTTATAATAAATGGTTGTACTCATCAACCGTCATGTTAATATCATTCAAAATTAGCCATTATTACATTGCGGACTTCAGCTGTGTAATTTATACTAATTTTTAGAGGTAACAACTTAAATATTGAATCTGCTTGTAACAGGGAAAGATTTTTTCTTTTGAATGCATCATTGATTATAGAGTGAATTATTTTAACGATTTTAGTAACTACGATATAAATAAGCCTTTTTATGAAATTAAGCTACCTCATAACCAACATCCACCATGTTAATAGAAGTTATTATCATTGCTGCCATTAGAAGTTATCTATACTTTTGATAGTTTGTGAAAAAGGATAAGATTGTATGCCCCGCGGTCCCTGATGAACTTTTATTTTGAATAGAGAAAAGAACTTTACGCCATACAGTGCAATGTATGACGCAAAGCTCTATGCTATACTATAATTAAGCCATTATTATAATTACAACACAAGAGATGCGACACCACCAAAAGATGTTGTGAAATAAACTTTTTTAATTATACCATGCTGAGTAAGACAGACTTTACATAATCTGATTCAGAGAGCAGCGGCATAATGATCTTGTTCAAAATCAATGCGATATTAATTCATTAAGGATATAACAGAAGTTATGGAAAATAAAGTAGTTTTTAAGAAATAAAGTATCTAATGAAATACAACTCACGCACCAAGCTCGTGGCACACGACAATCTAAGATAAATGCTAATATTTACCACACGGAGGCATAGTGATTATTTTATTACTCAGATAGTCTAATCAAAAAGATACAGTGTTATCAGCATTTATGTATTCATACATATGTACGTACAGGACCTTCCTTGAGGGCCATCTGGGGATAGGGATTAGGATAAGATCATTCATGTCAAAATGCCAAGCCGAGGGTAATAAAACCTATGTACTCAGTAGAGTTAAGGCCCAGTTCTAGCTGTTGAGGTGAGGGGCGCCGCATTCGCCCGTCGTCATCTGGCGGGGTAGCGGAACTGGCGGGGTAGCGGGCGGCGCGGAATAGCATCGGGCCGCCCGGATACTTTAAAAATTATTTGTTTTTCGAGTTTACTAAAAAACAGAAATAAGCTAATTGATAAAATTTAAGGATTGATACGGAGCTCTAAAACAGGAAAATTTAGGTATAAAAATTATGAGAAAAAACAGTAATTTTTTATATTAAAATTATTGTATCTCCCTTTAAATATAGATAATGTTCAGGATTTTTCGATCGAGCCCAATTAATCCAATCGCGTAACGACATAGTATTTAAACTAGATTATCTCTTTTTGAATATCATATATGTTTTGAGACCGATGAATTTATTGGAAATAATTTTATATTTTTTTGTGCCAAAGCTCTCTTCAGTGGTTTTGTGTGATATTGGGCCTTAAAATGAGAGCCCTAAAGTTCGAGAATAATAGAGGCCGCAGTTAATTTTTACGCGGGAAGTTGTTCTCAATATGTTAACCACCACAATGCATTGATTTTAAAAAAAATGGCAGTGAGAATTATAAGACTTTTATAATAATAATAATGATTACGTTTATTATTATACTTTAACATTACTACAGATACTATAATGCTATACAGATACTTACAACGGGGAATACGGTTATTGATTTGATATACACGTTTGTAATAGCTTAACTTCTGTTAAACAATAGATGAGAGATGTTACCAATTATGTAGATTAAATATATATGTCACCGTAAGATAGTCAAAACCGTTAGTAGATCAATTAACGGTTATTTTCTCGTAAGTTGGTAAACTGTCGACAGATAGTAAACTGTAGCGTACTGCTTAATATATGATGCGTTAGTTGATCAACTAACGGTTAAAACCGTTAAATAGTAAACTGGTTTAAACTTGAATTGCAAACGAAATACCTGGGCAAACACTGCGGTAGCTTAGGTGAAGACTAGAGTGGGCGAGCGCAGCGAAGCCTCGTATAGTCTTCGTGTTAGGTTGACATGTAAGAACAAAAGAAACGTAAATTCTAAACCCTGTCGGTCTGGTTCACTATCCGTCGATAGTTTTTCAACTACCACGTTATTTTACCAACTAACGGTTTTGACTATCTTCCGGTGACATATACAATAGTACATTACGCTACAAGGGAAGTAACGAGAGTAAGTGTAAGTGAACGAGATGCAATTTGGTGCCCGTGCGAGCTTCGCTCGCAAAGGGCTCTAAGGATCGAGTGCACCCGAGATATTTAGACAAGCAAGCAGGCGGGCGTCGGCGTTCGAAATTTGAATGTCATAATGTGTAGAAAAATAACACATTATGGTCATTATGTGTAATTTTTCAGATAAGAAATGAGTTTTTACCAAGTAGTTTAACATTATGCTGATCGTAACGTGCGGTTTTTGAACGCAGTAAAGAGGGTTTATGATACGTGTGTAGATAATAGTACATTACGCTACAAGGGAAGTAAGTGAGCTATTACGGAACGAGATACAATTTGGTGCCAGTGCGAGCTTCGCTCGCAAAGGGCTCTAAGTGCAATAGCTACTTACAACCCGAGAGAAGTATACTATTTTACACCTTTCTTAAGAGGAAAATAAAACACAACAAATAAAATAAAACAATGTAATTTAAATTCATATCAAAAAACTAATGAGGTACCTACATATTAATTTTCTTTTGATTTATTTGGCAAAAGGTTGTCGATTACATTCTCAGCTTCCATATCCACTTCATCACTTGACATTTTTAATTAGGTAATTAATTTGAGATAAACTTTATCAAACTTCAAATAATATCGATTGAATTACCGCCAATTTTTTTGTGTTGGTTGCGTTTTTGACCAAGGAGGTTTGCAAAGCTTGAACTGTAAAGTTGTATGAAAATCCATTACATATCAAGCATTGCTTGTTCTGCAAAGTAATTTGAAAATGGAACGTAGTTTTCAATGCAGACAATGAATGAATGACGTAAAGACTAACTTACATTCACTCTTTGAACGTAAGTAAGTAGGTCTTTACGAGCAAGGCAGGTGTAAATATAATTACATACCGTGTTATTGTACAGACTGGTGTTAGATCACGTACCTGCAAACGGACAAAACGCATTATTAATAATATATCACATTATGTTTGTATGTACGTTACGTGAAAAGTAATTTACTTCATACACTATATACCCAAACACTATTTTTAGTAGTCTTCAAAATAAACCTTTTCAGCTTTTACGTATCCTATCCTGATAGGTTTGCTGGAAGAGATCTCTGTTGAGAGATAAGCTCGCCTTTGCCGTTTAATTTCGTGTATTATGTATCGTTGTTGTTAATGTTCTGTCCAATAAAGAATTGTGTAAATTGTGAAACCATTTATCTCTTTTGTAAGATGACCTCTAGTATTTTAATATAATAACCCCTCGGCGTCCCGAGTCCCGGCCCTTTACTACTTTCCACACTTTTTTAACCGACTGTAAAAAAGGAGGGAGGTTCTCAATTCGTCGGGATGGGTTTTTTATTGGTATTTTTTTATTACATATGTTCAACAATTTCTCCAAGACGGATGGACCGATTTAGAAAGTTATTTTTTTTTTCGAGAGGGGTTACCTTCCGAAGATCTCATTAACATCGGGAGAAATTTTGTTTGTTTGTAGACTTGTTTTTTCCATACTGAGGTGGTTGAGCCATGTACAACTCTACATTTATATCATCTTGCAGGAAAGCGGAAATTTCATCTAGTTTCTCAATTTGTAGCTGAAATTTAGCTGCCGTTCCAAGTAGATATTCTAAGGTAATTATATGAAGGCACATTAGTATAATCAACACCATAAGTTTTTTCATACCCTTTGATGACTAATATTGCGTTATAATTAGCAAGGTTCTCAATGCATCTACAATTTGGTTTCAAAAACCCATTGTAACCGAACCAGCGGCGGAAGCGTGCGGGTCCATAACCTGAAGGAAACTAATATGGCGGGTTATTTAGTTTTATTGATAGTTGGTTCCTTTCCCATTATCCCCTTTCCTCGTTCAGCCTCCATTTTACTAGCTCTGACACCAATTACAGAAACGATCTTTAAATTTTAATGTCTCGCTAAACGCTAATGGGCGTGTGTGTGCCATAATTTTTATCAAAAAAACAAAATTGTACAGCACTGACTCGCCATAAGCGTTTTGCGGGGATTAACATTTTAAGATCATTTCTGTGACTGGCTGTGAGTATCAAAGATATTTCAAGATGTCTGCAATGAGGTCGGAGGCAGCGTGCCTCCGCGAACATTGTGGAGCGCGCGAAATGTCAGGGCGTTCGCATTACACGCAAGGGCGTTCGATTCCATCAGTCTCCCACATTCTTTTACAGAAAAACGTGATTTGTTGACTCACCTAAGTATTTCGAGTTGTTGTATGGCGTTGTATGCTTTGGCGACATATCGTGCAAAAATTTCATAATACATAATATGTAGTATGTTATATTTTCATTATAAATATAGAATAGGGATGGAACTATATATTCGCGTATAGCTCTGTCTTTATTTTATACTAAATATGTATAAAAACTAGTAACTTTGCAAAAATATAGAGATATATATGTACGAGACAACATAAAATTTTAGCTAACTAACGTCTCCATCGAACCGTGACACGAGCGAGCAATAGCAGTCCTTCGTTCGATATTTATTGACTAATTCGATTGTTTCAATCGATTGGGGACGCTCCGGCAATAAATGTTCTCTTCTTGTGAAATTATTCAGGCAGGTAACATTTAGATTTCTAACTTTTTTAACTTCTGTAGCAATAGCTCAATGTTTAAGGCTGAATGGCCTAAGGCAGAGAAATTTAATCTGCATGTTCGATTGCCAAAGTTTAGCGATGAATTCGTAGCTATCTATTATATATAATATATCTATTCATTTCTATCCGACTTAAAAAAAATGTGTTCTCAATTCCGAACGAGCGAACGAAACGAAAATATGTTTGTGAACCGATATCAAAAACATATTTTACATTTGGAACTTCTACATTCATAAAATTTTTTGAAATCGACCTAGTAGAATATTAGGCCATTTCTTAATACAAAAAACTGGAATTATAATGTCATCGACGAACATTTTTCAATGGTGTATCGATCTTTGTCATCATATAAATGCTGTCTATAAGTACCGTATATTCGTTTGTGTCGTGTTATATGCATGGTCTTGAGTACAGTAAGAAGAGAGACTCCTTAGCCTCGTTTTCGTGTATATGGACGATGTTCACATCGCGACCAGGGAGGGAGAAATATATGAAATATGAATAATGTGGAAGAAGGCACTCGTCATCCCACTGCCCAAAAATTCCAATCCCTCCTTCCTTCTCCTTCAAAGATTATAGGCCCATATCTATCTTACCCATACTCTCCAAAGTCCCTGAATTCATAGTCCACTCCCAACTCTCCGACTAACTTCTCAAACAAATTCTCAATCCTTTCCAATCTGGGTTCAGAGCTGAGCATATTACTACCACAGTGCTCTTAAAAGTCACCGAAGACATACAGCGATAGTGTTATTGCTTTCCTGACTTTCCAGTAGAGTTTAGTTTCAGTAATTTAGTTTACCTGGATGACATTACTTATGAAAGAGTGACCCCCAGTTTGGTCCCATTTTGAACCGACTAGGTGTCTTTTATGTCTTTGCCTATCTCCGAAACTATGAATCGGATTTTTACCATTTGTTTATTGACTTAAATTTACTCAAACTTAGGGAACAGTGCAAATTTTTGGGATTTTCCGCAGTACTCAATCAAAATACTGAAGATATTTGCATAAAACTAAAAATTACGAAGTAAAGAGTAATTTAAGAAAAATAAGTTGACTTCAAATTAACTCAACCATAAAAAATAATACAAACAAAAGTAATTCAAACCTAGGTGCAAAACAAATAAGGGCATTTGAATTAATTTGAAGTCAGTTGACTATTCAATATTCATTTGAATATTTTCAATTTTTTTTTTTTGAAAATTAATTAATCGAAATTGCGTTTTAGTGTTTCCCTTGATTCCTGGGACAGACTTGAACGCTTTATAAACCATTACAGATTAGTGTTAGCCTGAGGAAAAAATGCACTGTCTCTTCATTCTGGGCAGTACTTGGTGCAACTTCCATATATAAACTGTCAATGTCATTCAAGACCAACTAAGTTCAAGATGAGTTCGTTTAGGGAGAATTATAAAAGGAGCGAATAAAAATCTAATTGAGTGAATGACCATGAACGGAGGAATTAACTGAAATGAGCGAAAAAAGTTCTGAACCGCGCGACAAAATTTCTAAACTGCGTGACTAAATTACTGAATGGTTTGGTCTGGGCGAAGTGGTTGATGAGGGTAGGTTCGCTTCTCTCACCTCCTTTATCCCTTGTGACATGTTGAACAAGTTGTAAGAACAACAAAATCCAAACCTCGTTTTAGGTTTTAATGTTGCTCCTTTCCGGTTGTCTGTCGTGCAATACAGTAATTTTGTCAGGCAAAATCAGTATTTTAATCGATCAAAAACTGGATTTACTGTCATACGTTTAAATACTACCCTTAGTTTAGTGGCAAAGCATTTCAATTTCAAACGTGTAATCAACATTTGATGCCACCACGCCTCTAACAATAAATCTATCTTACCGTTAATTAGACACCATTATTCGCTGTTTAGTACCTACCAAGGTGTTTTATATTTGTTCTATGCTAATAGGATCATCAATTATTTGCCAATGCAGATCAGTAGAGATCGCCTTTCTTTGTCAAAGTACCAGTCACAATAATAACTCATTCAGTAAGGAACCAGATAAGCATTGTTCTTCGGTAACTTTCACGGATCGTACTAAGATCTAATGACAGTGATACGGAAGACAATGGCACTTTCGATGTGTATAGTCTTAAGTAAGTACAAAATCAAAATTATTTATTTGTTAGAGGAATATTTGACAACCGGTTTAGCCTGGCGGGTAATAGTGACGCTGCCTACGAAGCTGACGGTCCTGGGTTCGATCGAATCCCAGTATGGGCAAATATTTGTGTGATGAGCATGAATATTTGGTTCTTAGTCTTTGATGTTTCCTATGTATTAACATAAGTATTATCAAATATATCGTCGTCTAGTACCCATACACAAGCCTTATTAAGCTTAGTATGGGTCTAGTTCGATTTGTGTAAGCTTGTCCTCCAATATTTATTTATTTATGTTACTTATAGTAACGTGCGTAACATCTGAAGGAGTGATCAGAATATGTGTTAGGAACATGTTGGGGCACTCAATCAGGTACCTTCCTAGTAAACATAGAAGTATGAAAGCACTAGAGCAGCGCACGTATTAACTATCGTATAGCTTTATCCATTCTAAGTTATTTAGGATCTAAGTAGTTCAGCATTTGGGAGTATTTAGTCTAAAAGTTCAAAATAAGTTACTTATAACTTTGAAGTGACTGGTATGTTCAATGATAAATGTGAGGTTAATTAATGATAATCTTTATACAGAGCCCTTTCTATCAAGCGCATAATGTTTTATTGCAACTAACACGAATGACCTCTGTAATGAATCTCTCTAGTTAGGTGGCTGCTGGCACTTTTAAAAACTGACACTAATGCTAGTTCATTACCTTTTCGACTTGCTGTAGAAGACTCGCACGAAATAGTATATATATATATATATATATATATATATATATATATATAGTATATAGACTATTTCGTGCGAGTCTTCTACAGCAAGTCGAAAAAGTAGTGAACTAGCATTAGCGTCTTATATATATATAAATAAGGCTTTGTTTCCATTTAGCTTCTAATCAACGGCCTAATGTCATCTTTCCATATAAATTTGATACTTCGCTAGATTGCGCGTCTCAAATTTATATAGAAACATGACGCTGATTATAGATGCTAAATGAAGTCAAAGGATTTACTTGCTGAACAAAGAGGAATCTGTTTTATCTTGTATGAATGTATTTGTATTAAATTTACTAGATATCTTTGTTTCATAAAATCTGAACAAGAAGGAAAAGGATCCTTCGAATACAAAGTGGCATTGTACACTTTGTACACTTTTGCCACACGCTGATGCGTATGAGTTGATGTGATCGTTGCTCTTTATCTCAAAATATATTGAATGGATTTTTATGAAACTTAGTGTTTTAACATTGACAAAAAGTCAGCTAAATCCCGAAGTTTGCACCATTTGAACGGACAAAGTCGCGGACAAAAGCTAGTATTGCATATTACAGAACTATTTACTATTGTCGTCACACGATACTACGTGCTCGTGGAGCTTATCTCCCATCAGGTCATTTCCCTGATAGCCTTGCCAATGATCCGTCGGCTGGCGGCTTAGATCCACGTCAGTGCCTTATCAGACCATTGCATGACAATTTGTCTTGTCAGTTATTGCTACATATACATGTAATTTCAAGAAAATATGAGTTTTTTGTAGTATTTCGTTAAATTTTCGCATAATAATATTTCGTTAAAATTTCGCATGTTTGGAATGTATACTTGCTTGAATAATAGATTATTAAGTTTTATTATTATAATATTCTATCCAATGAGATTTCTAAATGTGTACCACATGCAAGCTTGTAGAGTCGACAGAACATCAACCTTAAAATCGACCGAAGAGGGTGCGCTTCGCGCGTCGAACACGTGACCACAACACGAGCAGAGCGTGACGAAAATCCAGCCAGGCGTCGTCGTCATTGACTTTTAAAGTTCTCTTGCGTAAGAATAATCAAAAAATTATTTGATATAATTTCATAATTAATGCTATTTCTGACTCGTTAGAATTTCCCAGGAGGAACACTTGCTTGGAACTGCAATAAAAGTATGTTTTTGTAATACATACGTATTTACTACCTAAGCCAACCTAAGAACCAACCTCCCAAAAAGTCAAAAAAGTTGGTGAACTTGAGATGATGTCGGAATTTCTGCTAGTTTTAACGATAACAACAGCCTGCCTCATAAAATAACTGTTAAAGTGGGCGTTTAAAGAGTTTTAAACAAGTTCCATTAAAACGAATGGCAACACTAATACCTGACACTGAAAACAATGCATCGTCAACTCCTAGCCTATATTTATGGCTTGTTAAACTGCCATGTGTGAGCAAATTGCATGTCTTATAAATTAGATCCTGAATGTTGAAGAGCGGGCGAGGTGCGCCTGAGGTTAGATTCAGAAAAGCGGCGCCCGCGCACCGCTCGCCTCGTGAGAACAAGCGATCTTGCAACACCTTCATCCACCTTCAACGGAATAATAGCTAAGATACTCGTGTGGACTTTATTTTGAACCACTCTTTTATTGTATTCGACGCGGACATTACTAAGCATACAGTCGTGATACTCCTTGTTGAACTTTGTGCAGTGCTCATTTATCGGTAGTAATGGTAATGCATTTCGATGAATCAATCTGGTCGAGAATGTATACAGCAACTGATGCATATCTTACCTAGAACTAAACTATTCAAAACATTGCATAAAATCTATTACATCAAAGACATTACCTGAATTCGAATAAAGCTTAAAATTCTTAGGAACTCCGCGAGAATTCTTAATATGTTGGGTTTTACAATAAAGATAATAATAATAATAATTATTATTTATTCAATAAACATTTCACAAAAATGACAAATGAATACAGAATAAGAAATGTACACTTTAATGTTATATAAATTTTACTAAAGATAGATACATCATCTGTATATGAGGTTAGGTGTTGTTAGTAAGCAAAAATAACGTCGGAGTCGATACTCCCCAAGGTAGGGTTTCCCCTGTGTCTTGGGATAAGTAGCGAGGCTCTTCCCCTAAAGAGATGAATGAAGAAAAATTAGCAGACCAAATCAAGTACTTTTACAGTTTCAATGTAATGCAGCTATCTAAAACTTAAACTCAATCACCAGCGATATATATTATAGTGAGGTCCATTGCTCACAAACCCTTAAGATCAATTAATTGTTCATAAGACTGTAATAGATATTGAATTGAGGAGGATAGAACGCTCATGATGGATGGATGATGATGAGACAGTCAGATTGAGGAGGATACAACGCTCATGATGGATGGATGATGATGAGAGAGTCAGATTCAAGATTACGAAAATAATGCAGTATTTTCACACGCCATTGTGGAGTTGATGACATTTGTTACAGTTCGAAATTACTAAATTCGGCGTACCTTAGTTGCATACATAACCACTTACTTAAATACTACCGACCATATAAGAGCAAAACTAATGGACTGTAATGCCTTAACCTCTTGAAACCACCGGCGTTAGATAAAGCCACTTTTCCGTCAAAGGTTTTATATTTTATTACCATGGCATAAGGTTGAAAATCGCTACCCATCCCAAATACCCTCGGTTTTTGAGATGTTAAAACCTCCCAGAGATTAAGTGAAGTACACCGTCTATAGATTAAAATCGGTGGCCACCAAAAGATATTAAGTACTAAGTGGTTACACATTACACAGTACGTCAAGCTTACAAATTAAAATAACTAAGAAGATCGTGAGATAGAATAGATAGTCACGATTTATTTAGCAACGATTTGAGATGCCTCTTCACTTGATATTGATCTAATTTTAATCTGCGTGAAACAATGAAGCCATTACGAAACATAAACAACAATCAATCTCGCCTGAACATTATAGAAGGATTCTACATAAACACGCTTATTTATAAATGCTGTTAAAGGCTGGGCACCCTTTACCTTCAGCTTTGTTTTAGAGGAAAAGGGATTCCAAGTTAAAAGTTTCGGTGAAATTCTAAGTTCCGCAACAGATTAATAAAGAGGTTCCGCTGTCGGGTGCCTTAACCTTAAAATAGCATTGTTACCGTACCTGTCCGCCATTTTGAAAAATGGTGATTTTGAAACCGGTGTCAACCGATTGAGTTTAATATTAAACAAAAGCATTCTGTGTAAAGTTAACGTAGGTATGCCGACTCCTTACATAATGTTCGAACCATTTTCTTTTACTATTTTCTTACAAAACATTACTTAGTAACTTTCTAATACATTTTTCAAATAATGTATTTATCGTTACCTACATAAATAAACAAACACAAATAAGGAAGCAGCATTAAAATTCTCCAAAGATTATAATCCGAGCGGTTAGCTTTGAGTTGCGCTCACATGATTATAGCTAGGGATGCAACGATACGCCTTTTTGCCGATACGATACCGATACCGATACGCTTATAAAAATATCGCCGATACGGATACCGATACCGATACGCCTATTTAATAAAAAAAAATGAAGGTAAAATAGATAAAACACAAGTCAAGTCATTATTTTTATTAGGTAATACAAAAATATACACAGGTTGATGCAGTTTTAGTAATTAAAATTAACATTAATCAGATTTTTGTTTAAAAAACAAAGTATTCTTAAGTTTGACGGAGAAAGGCGATTTCGCAAGTCTGTTTGAATGAGACCTGAGGTGGAAAATAGTCTCTCAGATGCGACAGAACTCATTTGGAAACTAAAATACTTCTGCGCCATTTTTTTCAAGTTTGGGTATAAGACGTCATTGCGCCAGAAAGCGAAAGGATCTGCATCTCTCGCTATATTAGGAGACCTTAGGTATCTCTCGACTTCTTCTTTGAGAGAATTACAGCTCAGAGTAGACAGGGGCTCATCTTCCTCGGACTCTCTGATAATATTCTCACAAACGCTCCAAAGCCCGCCACGCGTAGGCATCTCAGAACTTACAGTACTACATGTAGGTGTGACCGTGTCTGATGCTAGATTAAGCTCAAGTAAGTGAACAAGGCGCGTTTTTGCCGTATTAATAGTAGACTGTAATTGAAATATTCGTGCTTTGTAACGAGGATCAAGTATTGTGGCTAAGCAATACGTTTCTTCTTTTTCCAAATCATAAAACTTTTCATTAAGAGCTAATAACAAGTCAGCTGCTAATTTTTGCGATGAATTTTCCCTTTCTGTCGACGGACTTCTTAAGTTTTGTAATAATTTTCGAAGACTGTTAATTAACGGAATGGCGTCAGATAACATAGCAGTGGCTTTGCTTATTGACTTTGTAGCCTCTTCGAAGTATCGCAAAATGTTCACCACTTTCTCCATCATTACCCATTCTTCAGTCGTAAGTTCTACTTTGCATTTTACACGAGGCAGACAAGCTTGTACTGCAACTCGTTGTTCCAGTAAACGCCTTAATGCCACTAGTGTCGAGTCCCAGCGTGTAGATATGTCCTGGATAAGGACATGATTGGGAATATTATGTGCATTCTGCATTTCTTTTAAAACCTTACTGCTGCTTGTGGAATGACTGAAATGTCCAATGATAGACCTTGCTTTGGTAATCATTTCATTCACTTTGTCATCATTAAAGAGGCCGGCTTTGATAACCAGTTGCAATGAGTGAGCCAAACATTTGACAGGTACAACATCGTAGGTTTTTTGAACTTCTCTAATAGCGACAACCATATTTGCGGCGTTGTCGGTAACTACTGCTCGAACTCGGTCTTGTATACTCCAATCTTGAAAAGCCTTGTTAAGATTACTTGCTATGTTTATACCTGAATGCTGAGCTCCATCGAATGGCATAACCTCAAGGCAGTAATTTTTGTATTCAAAATTTGCATTGATTCCATGAGCTGTCACGCTAATAAAATCATTAGATTGCGAAGAAGAGTCACTTGTCCATATGTCAGATGTTATCACAATATGCGGCAGCTCTTTTAACAGCTCTAGTACTTTAGCTTTAACTCGCTGATAAATTTCTGGTATGACTTCTTCAGTAACATGGGGCCGCGAAACCATTTTATAATTTGGCCTTAGCTTTTTTATTAATCTTTGGAATCCTATTTTGTTCACCAGATCAAACGGCTCCATGTCTACACATATTTCCTCTGCAATAGTGCGAGTAATATCTTTTGCCCGAATATCGTCGTCGCTATAAAGTAATTTCTTATCGATAGTCTCCTCCAGAGTGGCTTGTTTCTTAGGTTGTGGGCCATTGTCATCGTCAGACTTTGTTTTCTGGGTAGTCGTTTTCGACGTTGAAGCGGTGTGCAATTCACTTGGATGGTGCCTCTTCATGTGGATCCACAAGTTTGATGTGTTATTACTTTTAGAAATGATGCCACGGGACACTTTTTCTTTACAATACAAACATATTGCTTTGGATTTATCAATTGTCGAAATTTCAAAATGATTCCATATAGTAGAACTTTTGAGCTTTGAAGTTGACATGCCTACTAATTTACTTTATCTGACTCAAACGACTAGTTATAGTTAATAATATACCACGCGCGACAACAGTTAACCTAGCGAAATATGACAATAATATAATATTATGTGCGAGGCGGGCGATACAAAACACTGAATAGAGCGCGGGGTTTCCCCGGGCATAGTTCGTTCGTGCCTCGTTTGCAACGAAAAAGACGAAACAACGCGCGCGTTTACATTGTATTGCATGTTTAACGTGCCTCGTTTGCAACTAATTATACGAGAAAAAACGCGCGTTTACATTACATTTTTAAAGCGCGAAATTTTAAATGTATCGTTGTATCGGCCATAAAAATATCGCCGATGCCGATATATCGGCAAACCCGAAATATCGCCGATGTATCGGTATCGGTATCGTATCGGTTGCATCCCTAATTATAGCTTTTTGTCTTATGCAATTCTAAATGAATGGCTATTCTGCGAAATTCTTAAAAAAAATAGTCTGAGCCATTTTGATGCAATGTCGAAACTGACACTGAATTTTCAATTACAACTTTATATACACAATTAAGTAAAAACTAATAAAAACTCTAAATTATTAAAATGTTAAAATTACAACTTATTAAAATGTTTTCCGTAACAATCGGTATAATTTGTTTCTTCTCCGTGTATTCTGACATTATTTAACATTTTGTCTAGACTTATCCCATATTATGAGATGGCAGATTCGCAGATTTGCACCTACATTTAGTTAGTAGTTTATTATTATCATTTATTCGATCTAGAGATTAAACTCAGCCAGCAAGAACCCAATAGCTCATATATAGATAACAGAATAGCCAGATGATGAGACAGCTGTTTAGTAAGAGACCCGATCGGTAACGGTCACACGACCACTGCGTGCGATCAACTCTGATCATCAATTACGCACTTGGAGTTTTTACTATCACCGCGTTGATTTCAGCGTTTTAATCACAGGCATTAAACACGGGGAACGAACACGAAGTTGCCAACTACCAATGACTCTGCTGATGTATTATTTATTTGTGTAGCGTGAATTTTTCAAGTCTATCTACATAAGTCAGGATCATTAGCCAGTTGACAGGTCAGGAAAACCCTCAGAAAATTCATGATACATCATTTCTTTATTGCACACAAATAAATACAAAAAAGTGAAAGATCTGCTTGTATAGATCTGCTTTTCATTACAATCTATACAAAGTAAATTTTTGTAGGCGCAAATGTATTAGGCTAGATCATACAGGGTGACATTTAATTAGCTGACCATATTTTAGGGAATAATAGTAACCATCTGTATGAACAACTTGCCTCAAGAAACATATGGTCGCAAATAATACAAATATATCGTCCCTCAGTACAATGACCCGATCAGCTGATTACTAGTTACTATGGGAAACCCAAAAAATTACTTCGTTTACGACCATATGTTTCTTGGGGAAAGTTGTTCATAATAATCGGTACTATCATTCCCCAAAATATGGTCAGCTAATTAAATGTCACCTTGTATTTATTGTCATTGATAGATTAATTTGGCGTATACGAAGTCTGATTAAAATATCTAATCTTTTCGTCTTCCTGAACTACTTACTGAATCGACTCGTGTATAGCAAGCGCTAGGCAACAACATACAGCTGTAGCCGTAATTTACGATACAGTCGGTAAAGCCAATTTAGTTCCAAAACTAATAAAACGCAACAACATGTTTTATGTTATCGATGCAGTATCCAAGGCAGATTCACGTTTTCCTCGAATTACAATTCCCCCGAGGCACAGGGTCTTTGCATTCAGCCAAATGTGGCGCAAGCAAGATTTACAACCTTTGTGGTGCCAACTGCTTGCTACGAAACGCATTCCGATGTAGCGCAGCGATTAGCATTTAAAACAATAACCATATTGTCGACGCGTTACCACAAAGTTACGTAAAACTTATATGAAGATAGGACTAACCGAGCTGCGTTATCTTGTTGCCTTCGGATTTACGACTTCACCAAATTCCTATATATCATACCTCTCGACAACTCAACATCGCCAATCCATAAAAAACTTTATCTACACACGTATCATAAACCCTCTTTACTGCGTTCAAAAACAGCACGTTACGATCAGCATTATGTTAAACTACTTGGTAAAAACTCGTTTCGTATCTGGAAAACTACACATAATGGTCATTATGTGTAGTTTTTCTACATATAATGACATTCAAATTTCGAACGCCGACGCCCACCCGCGTTCCGTCCCTAGTTTGTCTGTGAAGTTGGTAGTGACGTTCAAATTTCGAACGCCGACGCCCGTCTGTGTGAAGTTGGTACTAAAGAACAAGCTAAACAATTGCAGAACCACAATGCCGGTCAAACATGCGGTTCCTGAACACATCAAAGAGAGCTTATGATAGTGTGTAGATAAACTAGTGTATGTAACTGTACATAATTAGGCATTAAAACTCTCGCTCGAGTTTTAATGCCCTCCATTATGCAGCAGTCACATAAACTACTATAAGACGTCAATAGTATTCGATCGGTTAGCTGTGTCCACTGCACCGTTGCGTCAATCCAAATACTCCACGTAATATTCCATTGGCTTTGTAATAGTGATTAGTTAGTGGAGTGGAGGCCTGCTTATCAGCACTGATAAGAGACCCGGGAGGCACTCCGTTCGGAGACTCCTTGATAACCTGGAGACCTTATTTGGTACAGTCTTGCACAGTAGGTACTGTACAATTGTCGAGTACGTCTTAGGAAGTGCTTTTCGCTGGATTTACACTGTACATAGATGCATGATTTCGTCAAGTTACACTTCTGGACTTTGAGTTATTCTTATATCGTGCATAATAGGAGATTTACTTGAACCACAGAATATACAAGGTGACATTTAAATAGCTGACCATATTTTAGGAAATGACAGTATCCATTATTATGAACAACTTTCCCCCAGTAACATGTGGTCGCAAACAAAAAAAATTGGGTACCCCATAGTAATTTGTTATCATCAGCTGATCGGGTCAATGTACTGGAGGGACAAATATTTTTTTCCATTTGCGACGATGTTTCTTGGGGAAAGTTTTTCATAATGAGGAGTACTATCAGTCCCCAAAATATTGTCAGCTAATTAAATGTCACCTTGTATAATAGTGCAAGGTGTAAGTTACACAATTCAGTTGACTTCATCGCTACTGTACGTACACTACATTACACTCACAACTCGTATGTTGTAAACTTACGAGCTACGGCGAGTATTTCGCGATAATACTTTTATAAAATAGGGTTTCCGTCGGTATATAAATTAATTATTACATTGCTTGCAACCACTAATTAGACCTTTTCTTATCTTTGAGGTACTGAATCTATAACTACGAGTATTGCATATGTACTGCATACAGGATACGCTGATTGTGAATACAACTGCGCAATTAGTCTAATTAATAAAACCAAAGTAATATTGATTAGATTGCAATGACTACATTGCTGGTAGACTCGTGTGATTAATATATGGCTTAATCTCTAAGCCGGAATACAGAACTGCAGAAATTTTGACGAATACTCAAAGACATGTGACGCTGTCTCTTAAGGGAAATGACTGGGCTGTGTCTGTAAGACTTTTAAGTCGCTCTTTCCTTAAGCAGCAGTATATAAATAATATAAACGTCTTCTTGTATGGTTGTACACTCATATATAACTATTTTGTTAATCATAAATGGGCAGTTACGTAGCCATGTATAGGAAACAGTGGTCAATTACATATGTATACAGATACGATCGATTAGAAATTGATCAGATTTTTTGTGAAGAATTTGTCTCGACTAGGTACTGCTCTGTGTGACAGATCTATGCTACATGTAGTTATAACTCATACGAGAATGACAGCAAGTCAAACACGTATGTCTGTCTGTATGACACAAAACATGTGAGATTAGAAGAAAGTTTTGTTACAACAGGTTCCAGTTGTAGCTGAAGGGCTCATAATAACGATGAAATGAATGACGTATGATATGACAACTCATTTAATAAAATATTCGCAATTTTATTATATAAATGTATTAGATATATATAATTAGTTATCTCATGGTCAGGATTTAATCCTGCAACTTTTTTTTGAGAAGCAAGCGTGAAAGCATTGGACTATGGACCTTATATAATATATATATATAGGTTTATATATATATACAAATCGATTGCATAAGGAAAATATTAAACCACACATCACAAATACTGATTTGCATGTAATTCTGATATCAATCGCTGATTTGCACAGCAAATATCAGGGAAAACACTGCGGTAGCTTAGGTGAATAGTCATTTATCCTTCGTGTTTGGTTGAACATGTAAGAACAACAAAAAAAACTTAAAACATAAACTTAAGTAAGTACAGATAACATATTTAAAGTGTTTTAGTGGAATCTTTTTTGCTGTGCCAGTCAGTATAATTGTCTTTGATGTGCGATGAAATAATAACCATTTCTAACATTTGATAGCGTGCGTAAGTGACACTGTATAGTTTGGAAATAATCTTTCGCAAGCATTCACTATAAACTATACACGAAAATTCCGCAAAATTCGTGTATGTTCCGTGGTTGCAGATGTGAATCAGCATTCCGAAATATACATGAGCAGTACTCTATGGGAGCGTAATTGCCTTATATACAACGGAAATACGCGTACTGCCACATTGGAAACGATAGTGCTGTTAGCAACATCTGGCTTAGACGGGCACTGGATGGGTGTCCGGCTCTACCTGGCATTTGTTTCGGGCGCTTCCGTGTTTCGAATGACTCGTTAAGCTTTAGGTCACTGCTACAGCTTGATAACTTCTGAAAGTCGGGTTGGCCACAGCTTGACACCCCTCCCTCAACCCGCACTGAGCCAGCGTGGTGGAGTATGGCTCAATCTTACTCGTATCCGGGTAAAAGGCCCTTGCCCTTGTTATTGTATTATGTGTAGCTACTAACTCAATATTCCCTTGTTATTTGATCTATGTAAAAATGTGTCAATGAGATACCTACCTCAGGAGATTATAGGTAGTATTTTGTAAAAATAAGCATCTACACGTTGCTTTCTTGGAGAAGTTTATATGAGCTATAAATTATTTTTACTATAAAAACTTTAACAAGTATCTTAACATTTCCATTGACGTTTTTAAACATAAACTTTTAAAGCTTTTACTGCTATGGTAATTTTACGATTTCATTTATCTTCTTCTCAATCTAAATAAGATGATAAAAATATGAAAATATATGCAAACAAGGTCGTAGACAAATGAATGTATTCCAAACAAATCGTCATATCATGCGCATTTTATTGATATTATCACGCAGATAATATGATCCAAAATAGGTACAATATTTTTTTCTTCGATTAGTGTTGAGTGTTTTAATTTTGTCTACGTGCTAAAAGGGGCAATTTTATTATTTATTTATTTATTCCAATTATTATGATTACTTACCATTGGTAATAGACGCGGCGGGGGTGTATGTGGTTTGTATCTTAGAAAGAATTAAGAATGCACCTTATTACCTACACAGAGTATGAAACTAGCCGCACAGAATATCTTTGTAAACTACTTTTTGCTATCTAATATCCAAGCTACCGATTTTTCACTAATATTAAAACTAATATTAACTAATATTAACCTAGGTCACTCTCACGGTCCCAAAAAATACAACGAGAACTCCTTTGACACCTTATTATAGTTAAATATCCATGAATAAAAATAATTACTGTATAGCTACCCACCTACTTATTGTTATTTTTTCTTTTATTAATAAATGTCTGTTGTTTTTAAAGTATTTTGGAAAGAAGAAAGAAAGAAGTATATTTGCAACAGGAAACAAAAATAGGAACCAATATTGAACACAGACCTATGAGTATTTCCTGTCACAAGCCGACCTCAACTCAGCCATATGCTGAAATGTGAACAATCAGCGCCGCTCTTCCGTTGAGACCGACGGGTGACAGACAACGCGCACAACAAGAAAGTACGGAAGTAGAAAAAATTGTAAAAAAGAAACATAGTACATGAATATTCAATCTTTGTAGTAAGCAATAATAGGTAAATTAAGGTATAAAATTAATATATATAAATATAACACGATAATAATATTTAAGGTTGCAATTTCATAGGATACAGACAGTTATATTGTGTCGTTTTTAGGCGGAGTCTTAAGAAACATCTTAAAAATGAGAATAAAGGTGTTAAAATATATTATTAATTGCCATATATAATTAGTTTTTACTATAACAATACTTATATGGTAATGTGTTGTAATCTGATTGAACCTTCTCATTTAATGGCTTTTAATACAGCTAGCTAAACATGTATACCTGGATCACCTGTTAGCTCCAACACTGTATACCTGGATCACCTGTTAGCTCCAATACTGCATACCTGGATCACCTGTTAGCTCCAACACTGTGTACCTGGATCACCTGTTAGCTCCAACACTGTATACCTGGATCACCTGTTAGCTCCAACACTGTGTACCTGGATCACCTGTTAGCTCCAACACTGTATACCTGGATCACCTGTTAGCTCCAACACTGTATACCTGGATCACCTGTTAGCTCCAACACTGTGTACCTGGATCACCTGTTAGCTCCAACACTGTGTACCTGGATCACCTGTTAGCTCCAACACTGTGTACCTGGATCACCTGTTAGCTCCAACACTGTGCAAATTATTTAATAAGTACATGACTGTACATTGTCCCGATTGACCATAAAAAACAATAAGTTTTTTAAAATTAAGTGGCCATGAGACGAGCTAGGAGTAGTCAAGTGTGGAAATCAACGTCTACTTTTGTTATTTTTATTATTAATTAAATAGTTATATTTAATTATTATTTATTTATATTAATTGTCCTTTATCTGACTACTTTGTGACCCGCGGTGACCCCTTCCTGTCAGTTGTCGTGCACTCTTCGTAAAAGACATAAACGGGACACCTCGGTTCAACAATTCAAATCAAAATCCTGCCACGTTAAACGTTTCTTTTCACCAGTTGGGCCTAACCCAAACAGAGAATAAATCCACGACCTTATAAATTCTACTAAGCAAAGATGATAAACAAGATAAAATTGTATTCCGTTGTGTTTCGATATAATTGTGTTGTTGACCGAATGTCAAAAACTGGGGCGGACTGATAAAAGCACGCTTTGAGTTCTTCATCGCACGTGACTCTATCTCAGCTCTTCAACTTTTCGCTCTATCTCAAAGCTATAGAGACGTCAATTGCATCGGCATACTTTTGCTGATGGTACATCTACAGACAATAGGAAGGTCCACACTGTGCCTCCCAGCAGTGGGTCGTAACCGTAACCATGTGTGGCCTGACAAGGAATAGTGAGTTTAGTATTCAAACATGTGATTGTGTAGTAAAAATAGTGCGTGGCTTGACTATTAGTAATTAAAATATTTGTTTAATTTTTTGACTTCAAATCGACCCACTCCTACCATAGACGAAAATTTTTCATCGAAACTCAGGCCTGAATAAATTATTCTGTACCGGTCTGTATCTTTATAAGATACAGACCGGTACAGAATAATTTATTATAAATACTTACAGGATCTTATAAACACTTCGGTGATATAGATGTGGTAGTGTAGTCGACAAATCAAGCTAAACTCGCATTTGGCTTTGGCCGCTTTCAAAGTATGGCTATTATCTGCCCTATCAATAACCAAAAAGTCACGGGATAGCATTCATTTCTTTAGATTAGAATATCGTGGATCTATTTGACTGTACATATTGAAGAGCATACTGACAAGTTGTCGGTTACTATGCCACGTGACCGCACATAAATGTAACCCCGATCCACAAAGTGCAATCGAGTACAAACTTGGATATAGTCTCGAATGGCACTCGGTCCCTAACCAAATGTCAATGCCACTGTTGCCATGGCGAGTGACTCAGAGAGCCGCTAAAAAGCATTGCGATGTGAACCTGAACGTCGTGAACTCATCAAGTGTAATAGTTTAATAATAAACCATATCTACAGGGCTACAAACATATAACTTATTTAATGATATTGCCGCGCTCTTATCCCGTATATCCTCATAGTAACTATGTATGTACCCCACTTAAAAACATGATAAAAATTATTTTATAAATAAAAAGGAAACTGCTTTCTGTAAACAAAGCTAATTAGCGCTAAATAAAGACCCCTTATCAACTTGACGATGGATAGTCAATAACCTCTAGACTTCTATTGTACTCGTTGTTTGACAACGGACTCTTAAGATAGTAATGAAAGATTATTCGGGACTGTAAAATGTAGAGCGCGCATTTATCTAGACGTAGGACATTTAATTTTTATTAGCATTTGGCAGTAAGCGAAATAAGTTGGTAATTCCGCCAGAAACAAATAGCGAATAACTGTAAACACCTAATCAAAATAAATAAAAGGTGTTCAACCAGCAATAAATCTACCTACTAATACTGTTCACGCAAAAACGCAAACTTAAAAGTTTATAAAATAATGTATACTACTCAAAAGTAAATAGGGGCCACTAAGTATTTTGATTGCTACGTGAAAAATATAGTAAACAGTAATGTATATTTATATTAAAATAACATGTAACAAGGCTTTTGTTTTAACTTATGCTAATAACCATTTAATTGTGTAGTCAATTGTTTCACTTATTTCAATTAACATGAAATTAGTCCATTGTCAACAGCAAAAACTAAACAGAAACTCTTTGAAAAACAAAACAAAAACTGACACAAGCTGTTTTTTTTAATGGTTTAGTAACGGGTGTGTCCTCCTCTCCTGTTTTCACACTCCTGGAGCCTTGAATGCGTACTCTCGATTAAGTTTCTGATGTTTTCATCAGGTATCTCTTCCCACGCACGTTTCAGAGCATCCATAAGCTGTTGCTGGTTGTCAACCTCTTGCTCATGCTCCCTAACCCTTCGTTTTAATTGGTCCCACATATTCTCTATTGGATTTAAATCCGGACTATACGCTGGCCATGATAGGACACGAATATGGGAGTCATCCAGTACAGTCTGAGTGGCCCGAGCTGTGTGTGGGCGGGCATTGTCATGCATTAACCAGAACCCTGGCCCCACTCTCTGTGAGAATGGAATCACATGAGGCCTGATGACTTCATCGATGGACCGTTGTGCAGTTACTGTGCCTTGATTTAAGAAAACCAGCTCAGTTTTGCCTTGTAAGCTAATCTCAGCCCAAACCATGACACTAGGACCTCCAAAGCGGTCAATTTCCTTGATGCAGACATCGGAAAATCTCTCACCCTGTCGTCTCCATACTCTAATCCGCCGATCATCACTACAAAGCTTCACTTTACACTCATCTGTGAAGAGCACCATACCCCATTGATTCATGCTCCAATCTGAATCCAATCTGCAAAAACTTAAATGATTTCCACGTTGAACCCTAGATAAAGGAATTCGTACTTCTCGGCGTCTGGACCTTTGCTGGTCTTCATGCAGTCGATTACGTATCGTTTGGTCACTAACACGAGTCCCCGTTGTCAACCGTAGGCGATTTTGTAACTTACGTGCCGTCACAGAGCGCTCTCGACGGGCACTCAATCGGATGTAGCGATCCTCTTGTGCCGTAGTCGCTCGCACCCTGCCCGATCCAGGCCTTCCTGCAACACTGCCAGTCTCTTGGAACCGATCCCACACATTGTGGATGGCTCGGCGAGAGAAACCCAACGAAAAAGCTACAGACCGCTGTGAACGACCTTCAGCAATCAATGTAACGGCTCTGGTGGCAGTAATGGTATCCATATGCCTTCGTTGACGTGGCATTATTAACAAAAGATGTTAAAAGAAGCAAAAGATGGACAGAAATAGTTTTTAACAGAACAAAATTGTGATTCTATCTGAAAGGAATTTGACCTGAAACTCGTTTTTTTTATTTGCTTCAATTTCTGGCCAGCTGTAAGACTTAAACACCAGCATTAAAGAGGTTGGATACTGAAAGAGGCCGGACATCATTAATTAGTCACTTATTAATTAGTTTACATCTAAAAATTTACTCAAAAACAGAAATATGTAAGTGGCCCTTATTTTCTTTTGAGTAGTATATATACCTACACGATTTACGTATAAACCACAAGAAGCATTGCGTTAATTTATCTCACAAAATAATAACTATTCATTTGAGCAGGAAATAAAAATGATAGTAAAAAAGGCGTGTGCAATGCATTATTTATAAGGTTAGTTCTGATTAAATCCTACATGCCATAGTCGAATGATTGTGTGAAGCAAGCAGGAAACCAAACCCGTCCATACGGTTGCACACATAGAGTAGCAGTATTGTTTAATCTCTTCATCTGCACGCATCTATCAAATAAGTTATGCACCTACAACTTTATACGTAATATAATCTAATTTGGTACACCAGGGAGCAATCGGAATACAAGGTCCTTACATATGAAATTAGCGTTTCGCCGTACTGGCCACTTTGATCTGAAATATCTCCTCTATGGTTAGGAATTCCAAATTCAAATTTATACAGCTATTTACTCATGTATTTGTGTTTCTAAAATTATAATTCTTTTGTTTTTCCTCAATTGTTTTTTTTCTTGCGTCACTCAGCTTACAAAATGGAAAACTTGAAATATCGCGTTATTTACGAGTATGAGTTCTACCGTGGCGCCAGTGCTGCAGAAACGGCTCGAAGGATTAATGATGTGTATGGCGGCGGTGCCGCAATAGAAAACACAGTGCGTTTTTGGTTCCAACGTTTTCGTTCTGGAAATTTCGACCTGCAGAACAAGCCCCGTGGACGGCGGGAGACCAAAGTTGATAATGAAGAATTGAAGGCTATTGTGGAAGCGGATCCAACCACGTCCGAGTTAGCTGCAGGCTACGATGTTAGTGATAAAACTCTTTTAATCCACTTGAAGCAAATTGGGAAGGTGAAAACGCTTGAAAGGTGGGTACCTCACAAACTGAGTGAAGCAAATCAACAAACGCGCGTTGACTGCTGCGTTGCATTACTCACCCGGCACAATAATGAAAGGATTTTAAATCGAATCATTACCTGCGATGAAAAGTGGATCCTGTGTGATGATCGGAAGCGCTCATCGCAAAGGCTGAACGCCTATCGAACCAGCCAAACCATGCCCCAAGCGAAAATTGACTCCAAAAAAGTTACTTGTGAGCGTTTTGTGGACTAGTGCTGGTGTCGTTCACTACAGCTTTCTTAAATCTGGCCAGACGATTACGGCAGATGTCTATTGTCAGCAACTGCAAATCATGATGGAAAAGCTAGCTGCTACACAACCGAGGCTGGTCAATCGCTCTAGGCCACTGCTGCTTCATGATAACGCTAGACCACACACTGCACGGACCAATATTAGGTCATTATAAATTAAAAGTCACCCTGTATAGTTTGGTATTTGTGCATGCTTAAGATGCCTTTACAATTACAAGCTGATGTAGTTTGTCCATGCCCAATTCGCAGAAACATCAAGCATTCAAATTAGGAGTACCTACCTCCTAACAAAAACTTATAGGCCAAGAATGTCAAGGTTTTATTATATGTAACTATTGGTTTTGTAGTTATTAAATCCAATCATACAATTATATTTATTCAACCGATGGCAATAAGTGACATATCGATCGTGACTTCCACGTCCATTCAAATTCCTCAGAACATACATCATGAACTATTCTTTTGTCTTATCAGAAGTAACTTAAATAGATTACGATAATATTTTCCTGAGTTTCATGTGGTTAATAAAGAAGAACGCAACTTACAAAAGGAATACTTAAATAATCATAAAATTACTGATCCTCTAATGTCCCATGTCATCAAAAGGAATATGGCTAAGAGGCTCAGAGTTTACTCTTTAACTCCCTATGGGAAAATGTGTGAACATATTTATGAGTACATCAAGTAATAAATAATCGTCTAATTAATAAGTTTACACATTATTATGTTCGATTTTTTTTATCGCCCATGAATGACGCTCACATCTTACCTAGAAACAAACAATATTTACATTATTTTATTTATTTATAGCCAACATATCAATATGAGGTGAGGTCGTGACAAGACCAGCCTTCGTGTTCTCAACTGTCGTCAGTAAATTAGAATACAATAGACAAAATAACGCCTGACAATTAATATGCGCGAACGCACATGGACATTTTATACCGATTACGTAACTTACAAGACAGAAGATTCTGAAGGTCCTACACAGGCCACCCCGTGACATACACATACTTACAGTGTTCCAACGTAGAATAGAGGCAAAAACATTATGTGTACTAACGTAATTAACTTGTTGATTATTTATTTTTAACGTATCATTTTATTTTTATTCAAAATCTTATTGTAACTCACCATCTTTAAATTTAAATTTATTTAATTTTATTTATAAACACTCCAAATTTAATCCTTCTACTCTGCGTTTTACATTTTTCTACATACGAAGGGGAAGAATATAGGAAAAAATATTTCGGAAAACCGAAAAACTTAAGACAAAATTCTAACCCAAAATCAAAATAGGTATTTCTTCTGAGAAAAACGCACAATAATAATAATAATAATATACGTTTATTGCCATAAAGAATACAGTTTTTTGATACATGCAAGATTTGACTGAGACAATAGGAAGTGGCTCAGCTCCTGCTAACTAGGAATCGGGACTCCGTGTAGCGCTGATGTTCAGCGTATCCCTCTTCCCTGAGGTTTTGAGCGGGGTAACTTGTCATCGAGGGTCGCCATAGAGTTTAAATTTATGTTATATTTGACGAACCATCGCGACCCGGGTCGCGCGCGGCTTAACTCAGTGTTTTGTGGTCTAACTAACTAAATCGTTGAAACGGATTGCGAAGCGCCGGCTAATCGGATTGACATTATTATTTACAAGGCATACTTGAAATCATCTAAACATTTCATAAACCTTATTGAATACGGTTAAGGCTTGGCACCCCTTCGGCGGAACTTAGAATTTCACCTTCAGCTAAATTACTTTTTATAATGATTAAATAAATAACAAGTACAGTAACTCAAATCCGGTGTGAAATTGAAAAAAAAATGTGACATTCTGAATTAGTGATAACTTCGGGAGACTTTTCTATCGACCAAACATTGTCAAGTTATGTTTATTTATTTATATCTTTTGGAAAACAAACAGCTATATACATTTTACATCTTAGTAAATACGAGTGATTTTTACATGGAGCCAGTGAAGTTTTCACCGATATCTTAAACCTATCATTTATACACAAAGGGTGTCACAACCTAGATATCAAAACAGAGTATAAGATTATTTAACAAAAAAGAGGGTAACATTATTATTAAACTACTAAGTATCTAACTACTAATCTACTGTCGACCTAATCGACTCATGAAAAACCTGCTGTAAAATTCAGGTGGAAAAGTATATAATAATAATCAATAGCTTGTAAATATGTTATTAATAAAGGAATGTAGGAATTTGGGACAATCGGATTGACAGGATTCGGTTTGGCCGATTGCACAGATTAATATTTTTTTAAATTAAAAGAAGAAATAACAACCAAAAAAGTAATTTATAAGAGAGAATATTACATTTTTTAAATTGCGGCAACGTAAGAAGAATATTTTTCGTTGAAAATATCTATACTACTGTAATTTTCATTGTATACTGTCGAGTGGCTCTGACAAGGTAAAGATTTTTTGAGTATTTTTTCTTTCTTTCCCGAATGCCTGCTGACACTCATAATCAACAATCTATGTAGTATAAATAAACAACTGCTTAAATACTCCTACTTTGCGTAACTTGAGATTAGGCTGTTTCGGCCTATTGTTTCGTGTAGCGTCCGCGACCACTCATGAATCTCGTGAGCAATAAAAACAGTCTAATTTGTTGGATGATGATCGCTTTACTTTTAATATGTAAACGTACACACAGTACGTACAATGGGACTATAATATCGTGGTGACATGGTGACTTTCCGTAACAATTTATAATGGCTGCATTTGTCACTGTATATCTATCTAATATATCTAAAAAACAAAGACTATATTTTTATCTAGCTTCATTATCCATAGTTTCGTAATTTTCAGTTTTCGCCGCTTGCTAAAGATCTTGTGCACCTACATATATATATATATACCTCTACTTAATAACTGCATTACGCTACGATGGTCATCGAACCTTCCTGCCTAATGTGTAACGATCGGAAAATCTCACAAAATTACGCAGTACATTTTTAGAATAAAGATAAACAAACAAACATAGCGTCACATCTTTTCCCATACGGGGTGGCAGAGGCACATTGTGCCCTAGTTTAGCCAGTTATTCAATACTCCATTATACGTGACAGGGGCCTAGCCCATCGCCGCAGCTACCGAGATTGAAGGTTTCCTCACGATGTTTCCCATCATCGTTAGAACGTCCGTATAATGCACTGGATAAGGGCCATGTGGCCAGCACCGGATTTGAACCGGCATCTCCTGCGTGAGAAGCGAAGATGAATCCACTAGAAGGCCAGTCCTTATAAATAGGTTTCACAAAGTTGTTTTGTATGTAGCTCTATGCTGACTAAGTAGCAACTAGCAAATGACTTTGATAAGTGACAGTACTAATTAATATCGGATCTCAGAACAAATAAACCAATACATAATTCGTTTATTTGTTCTGAGCATCGGATGTTAATTTTGCGTCAATGAACCTACATGTATTATTTACTCTATAGAGTAAATAATACATGTAGGTTAAGTAAAGCGAATATATTCGCATATGAATAGTAACTTTTATATTTAAAGTTTTAGATATTAACTTTATGTATTTATCTAGAATGAAGATACATACATATATGTATGTAATGTTGTGTTGTTTTATACCTACCCACATACACATCTTGCTGTCCTCTCAAAGCACGACAGATCTACGTCCTACTACTCCTCTCAAATGCCTCAAGCATTCTCTCGGTAGGGACCTACCTAACCTGCCTACATCCAGTAAAAGTGAATTTAGAATACTTGTTATTAACTACCTACTACGGTATAGCAACCAGAACTAACGATGCACGACAGAGGAGACATCGGACCAGTTTTCCATAATTCTTAACCATTCCGAGAGTGGCTAATAGTATTCTCGCTTTTCAATGTATAACGTCACGGTAACATCGCCTTTATGTAAATACTAGTAATGTGAAGCAGCGGATCTTACTTCCGAAAGGCAAATATTCAAGGCAATTACTGACGATATGAGTATTTGGAGTACTTACTGCGCCTACATTGATTGTACATAATGTAATTGTTTGGCGGTACGGGGTTTTACCGCGGCTTTTTTTAGTGTGATAATAATTTGTCTTAATTGCATTGGTTATGTTGATGGAGGCTGTCTTTGCTGGGATTGTCTTTCCCAAAACTTTTCTGAAGCCAAATTACTTTTTTGGTTCGCGGTACACCCACGAGGCCCACATTTCCTATACAATATCCGGTACCTTAGTAGTATGCCAATGCCACGAGAACGTTTATGTCGGAACATCGGTGCCCTACTCGATTGAGTTATTCAGATGCATTAGTTGTCCTTCTCGTGATTTTGTCCTAACATAACAGAGCGTGATTGATAGTAACAGTAAAACAATTAGAGGTTCAAATGGACCACTTATCCAAATCATTAATTTTACTGATAAGTGCAGAAGGTTACAGGTTACAGGCGACTCTTGAACAATGGTTCTGAAGCCTTGGAGGGATCGATGGTATTAGAGGAATGTCGTATGCGCACGCGCACGACAATACGCAGCCTGCATGACAGTTGAGAATTTGGCATAATTTATATTCGGTTGATCGACGTGTGATACCGGATGTAAATGACACTGAAACATTATTTGAGCAACGGGTCGTATTGTGCTGTAGTTCGAATAACAATTCCTGGGAGATCACTATTATGCTACTGATTTCCAGTCTTCTAGTCTACGAGAAGCCATATATGAAGGAGTTCTACAAATAATTGTAAATTGAACCACGCATTTAAACAAAACTCTATTTTGAATACGAATACGGGTGGCTCAAATAATAATTAAGACCAGATAAGTTCAGGTCATCTTTGTCTAACAAATTATTTTTAGTTTAAAAGCTCGTCGAAACATTCTACGTTAAAATGCAAACTTAAAAAAATCACAACATAAATTAAACAATAATTGACGACCCGAACGGCCGAGTCGGCAGTGTCCCTGCCTACGAAGCCAAGGGTCCCGGGTTTGAGTCCCGGTGGGGGCAAATATTTTTTTGATGAGAACAGATGTTTGTACCCTAGTCATGGTTGTTTATCTATATAAGTATAATATTTATCTATATAAGTAAGTTTCTGTATAGTTGTCTAGTACCCAAGATACAGGGAATCCTAGTTTGGGGCTAGATCAATGTGTGTAAATAGTGTCCAAGGTATTATTATTATTTTTTAGACAAAGATGGCCATAAATGGTCTGGTCAACTTAAAAAAATCAAAACTTTAACTAACAATAATTTCTTAGACAAAGATGACCAAATTAAGTAAAAAATATATAATTACCACCGAGGTTGGGCCAATCTGTATAAATACCCTGTAGAGATATAAAAGTGTTGTTGGTTATTATTGTCATTGGTGGCATATCCGGTTTGCGTAATCTACTTATAAGAACAACATCACACTCGCATCCTGGCCACTAAAAGCCTTCTTATACTTACCAATAACTTCGAAAACAAAGTTGTATTGAGGTCAAATTTCCATATGAATTGCAATGTCCTCTTTTACCGATAACTAAGCCGTAAATAAATAGGCTATCAAAAATTCACAACCTGCCTGCCCTGCTTTATTAACAAATAAGTTTGTTGATCTAAGTAGGTATAGCAAATGCAACCAGCCTTCCGATCGATGGTGACTTCAACATAACGTAATTATGTATCTAGGCACAAATATTATGATTTGGATACGCCTTCATAGGTAGTACACCATACAAAGCAATATAGGTACGTTAAATCCAAAATGTTACGAAAATCTCTCGCTAAGCAGTTGAGTTTCAGCAAATCAACTAAGAGCGATTTTCCCAGTCCAGAGGTTAACTCCGTAGGTGTAACGTACTTCACAGTTTGTTATTGCAAGTAGAATCTTGTCACGGAGCGGCTCAATGCAAACCAGTGCGCAAAATTACATTCCAGAGCTGACATGTCATTGTCCCTGACGGCACCTTATAGAGCTATTTTTAGCCCGTATCTGTTTGTACCTAAATGTCTGGTCAAAAGTAGCTTTAAAACTTACCTTGAAAACAATTTTGTCCTTCTCCATGCTGTCGTTTGCCGGGAGAGATAAGATGATCCTGAAACAAATAGCAACCTCTTAGAATACATCTTAACAACTCCTGTTACCTCAGGTAGGTATATCTTCAAAAGTTTTGCTACAAATACATAATGAATTAACTATAGATCACTTATAGTTTACAAGTAGATACCTATTGAAGTTTAGCTTCCTTTTTTTCTATTAGCACACTAATTTGAGGGCAAGTGACACAACTTGCGCCACACACTGGTAGGTACCTAATAAAGCTGGCATTGTTGTAAAGGTCCTGGTTTCTCAATGTGCCGCATACTTATGCATGCACCTACTTCTTACTTAAAAGTGGAAAATAAAATGCAGTTACAAATTGAGTGAATGGGACTGACTGAGGGTATACCTCGCGCTAAGAATTAAAAGCGTTGGGCCACGTTGGCGGGAATTACGCGCATAAGGTATTGAAAAGTGACTATTTCGACTATGACTATTTCGCATACAAAACCACCGCTCATAACGTGTGGCGCGGCGTATAAGCAGGATTAGACGACATATTAGGTATGAAATAAAGTTGTTTTGCAGGGTAAGTTTACCTACTTTTAAGTTAGTATAAATATTTTTATGATTAAGTACCTGAATAAACCTGAAATATCGTGTGAATTACAAATATTAACTGTAATAGACCAGCCGGGTAACATACCAATCAATTTATTACTAAACGCTGCGACTACGCAGCAGAACACAAAGGAACTTCATAATGGATTTGATAATTACAGGGAGGGTCATAAGAGTAATACAAGTACATAACTATAGATAGATACAGATAGTAGCTACTCCATTAATGCTTGTGTGCCGTATTATTTTTTGGTAAATATTAAACTGCGCGTCAAAAATACTGATTCGCACAGCAAATATACTGATTTTCACAGCCAATATCAGGGCAAAATACTGCGGTAGCTTAGGTGAAGGGTAGGTTATCCTTCGTATTAGATTGAACATGTAAGAACAACTAAGTGCGTTTGCTGATCCTTTTTTGCTGTAATAATCAGTATTTTTGATGTGCGATTAACCTCTCAAAAACCGAGAGTAGTTGGGACAGGTCGCGATTATGAACCTTACGCCATGGTAATAAAATTTAAAACCTATAACAGAATAGTGGCGTTATCTAACGCCGGTGGTATTCAAGAGGTTAGATACTAGCCTTATTTTTTTAGATGATGCTTTATCGTCGTGGACCGTTAAACTCATAGGAGTACTCGGTTGATTTTAATCATATAACAAACTTCATCACGCAGATTTTTCATTGGGTTTCGGATTTATTACCAAACTTTAGGGTTGAAAATTATGTGGGAAGCATGCGTCCGCGGGCCTGTTTATGGTGTAAAATATTGACTAACAAATCCTACATCCAAAGTAGCATAATAAGTATCTACCTACCTATCAAGTACCTATTAATTTTCTTCTGTTTTGTGATAATTGGCATACGAGTAGGTGTTTATTGCTTGATTGTCTCTCCCACGATATGTTAAGCATGCATGTACGTACGATTTCCTAATTGGATCCAGCAAGTTATTAATATGCATAGGTGGCAATACTGCACCACTTTGTGAGTGTTTCGACAATACCCTATTTTATCGAGTTTGTACCGATCGACCTGTAGACAAGCACACGTGATCATATGTGGTAAACTGTTACGCGTTTTAAATTATGATAGCATAATTAATATTTCAAAGATGTGTATAATACTTAGTAGTGCATTGCGTCTGGTTCGGGCACGTGTGGATGTTGCGTGTGAGTGAGAGCTCCGGCCGGCGCGGCGGCGGCGGCTTGAAGCGCGGAGCTCTCGCTTACAAATATCGTGTTTTCACATATAGTGTTTTTACTCGTATAATACGAGTAAAAATACTATAATGTGATTAATTTGTACGTAAAATTATTTTGTTTTGTAAATTGTTACGTAAAATTGGTCTGTTAGTTCTATTAACTTAGAAAGTTGTTAAACTAAATTATGTACCCTCACCCTGTCGGTATGTCTGTCAGTAGGGATGAAGACAAACGGGTTGCTTCGTCTATCATCGTACCTAGTGGTAAATACCTACAGCTATATGTACCTCTACCTATATTATGTAATTACATCTTAATAATTTGGCCAGCAAAAAACTTTCAACGATTCACAAACTATCAGTTATCGTTCGGTAAAGGTTTTGATCACGGACACCTGAATTTAGGGGAGGCGAGGGTGAGGGGGGATGAGGGGGGTGAGGGGACCTCCGACCCTAAGTCTCAATTGTCGGAAACCAGGGGATTTTTTGGTATGAATTTTCAAAAATCGCATTTCTTACAATAGAATTTTTACAAAAAGGCATTGTTTGTAGTATTGATGTTCGAAATCGTCTTAGCTCCGGCTACTAGGGCTCATAAAAAAGGCAAGTATTTAATCGCAAATCAAAACTACTGAGTTTGACAGCAACAAAGGATCAGCAAAACACTTTTTATGTTTTAAGTACCTAGTTTTGTTGTTCTTACATGTTCAACCTAATACGAAGGATAAAGGGGGCTACGCTTCGCTCACCCCCTTTACCCTTCACCTAAGCTACCGCAGTATTTTGCCCTTATATTTGCTGTGCAAGTCGGTATTATTGATGTGCAGTTTAATATTTCCCCATTAAAATTGAAAACACACTAGGTAGTAGTCACAAGACTGCCCAGGAAGGACTGCCCAGATATCCGGATATTGGTACCAACACTAACCTAATACTTAGTAGCCACCACAGACTATATAGGGATAGTAGCCACAAGCAAGACTGCCTAGTAAGTGGGGTGCCCTGTCTCAGATTTCAAAATCAGTAAAATAAAACAGCTAAGTTTGCTATAATCTTTTTTCCACGTTCCATTTCCCCCAACTTTACAATAAGTTTTTGACATCTATCATGAAATACCTATTGGAAAGATTAAAAATTGCGTTCCATTTCAGGTATACCAAAGAATATTTTGTTTTAGATATTATAAATCCAAAACAAGTTTCCGACAATTAAGACTAGGATAAAAGGTTCAAGAATATAGTCAACTATCCTCCTAAATAACTCTAGTATTTAAAATCAGGTGTCCGAGATCAAAACCCAACCCTCGTATTCGAAGGAATGAAGCAATTTCTTTTATCCAAATGGTGGGATTTTATAACGTTTTCACATTACCTAAATAAAAGGCTAGTAAAAGCTCCACTCGTTTGAGTATGCCGAAGGAGTTGCAATAAAAATGTTAAAACCATTACCGGTTACAGCATTGTATTCTAATGTTTAGAATGGTACAAACGATTGATCAAGCCTATCAGACAAATGGTCAAATATTAGGATTACCCACCAGCCCACATTGCGCAAGGCAAGATGTACGATTGTCATTGTGTAACTATAGCCGGCCGGCCGGCGGCGCCTGCATCGTCTGAGATGAGTCAGTAACCCCAAATTTGACATTTCTTGACGATCGTTGGCCAATGAGATCTGCGGTTTTTCGCTATCAGCGACGAAATCTTTTATTGGAATGACAAGGTGACTCATATATTGCTTGCTACTGTAATATCATTCCACTATTTGTTTGGTACTTCTAATCTGGTTTATTAGGATTCCGTACCCGAACGGTGCCAAACAGGACCCTTTTACTAAGCCTCCGCTGTCCGTCCGTTTGTCTGCCCGCCTGTCCGCCCCTCCTCTGTGCGTCAGAGCAGGGCACTATCTCATGAACCGTAATAGGTAAAGAGCTGAAATTTTCACAGAATGTGTAAGTATTTATGTTGCCGCTACGGCAACAATAAAAACATATTTTTCAAATTAAAGGGGGTCCAAGAGACGTGACTTTTCCGCGATTTCTCTAGTACGATGCTTCGTACACTTCGTGTTCGATTCCAACTCGCACTTGACCGATGTTTATCCTTAGCATTGTTTTTCTGTTGATGTCCTCAGGTTAAACACAAATAAAATAAGAGAGCAATTGTGTGCTTAAGTGGGAAGCGCAGAAGCGCCTTGAACATAGTTCAATTGTTCATAGAATAATTGTGGGGGGTTATTATTAGCTCTTTAGTTAATATAGTGTTTTGTATTTAGTGAGTAAAGCTGTTACCTCTCCTAAAAATGTAAAATAAAAAATAAAATAAAATAAAATAGTTGATCTATAAACTGCTGGCTACATTTCGTTCCGCAAATATTTATTCGTTAAGCAGTCGATCTATGGGTACCTGCCTGTACGGAGAACTATTATACTATTTAGTTACATTTAAATACTGCATCATATTTTGCAAATGGTCTATTATTTGATCCATGTTTATTATTGGTGCGGCATCAGTAAATATTTTACTCTCCATTTCCCTAAAGGAGTTAAGTTTGAAGTTACTTGATGCGTTACATTGTCAGTTCTGAAGGTAAAAATATTTTTAAAGAATATCCTGCATACTATTATTTATGTGATGATTGTCAGATGCGTTTAATGCCTACCCACCGCATGCTCTCCACTCCACAGGTAGATTAGATTACCTATCAAATACCTAAATGAACTTAATTACCTGCTATCGACTTTGCCGTTTCAATATCAGTTTCAGTGGTGTGGACCGCATAAGGATGTGCGATTTCTACCGGAACTCATTCATTACAGCATACTTGTGGATTGATTTTAATCATACCCATTTCCACCGAAGTCGGTAAGTTTGTATGTATCAACCATCTTTGTAACTCAAATTATGTTGGGTTTTTGCGAAGATTTTCTAATTAGTATTAAACTTCTAACTTACCCGAAACTTACTTATGGTTCGTTATTTAGATAGTCATACAATGAGGTAAGTTTACCAATAGCACTATTTACACATTAAAAAGGCTGGGTATATTTTATGATTATTAAGATTAAATACAGTCTCATAAGCAGCCGCAATAGATGTAACTACTTACATTAAAGGCATCAAAGCACATCTAATGATCATTATCTCAGACACGCTAACGTAATCTTAACTTAAAATGCCTATTATAATAAATGGTGAGTAGGTAACCTAAGGGAAACGACTTCCGCCATAAAATTATCCCTGAGTAACTTAGCCACGTTTAGAAGTATGTAAGATGCCAGCCAGGGTACATACACGAATCTATCTCATCTTTTAATTACGGCAGGATGATTAAAATTATTTTGGTTTTAAACATTTTTCATTTGCAAGGATTCTGAAATACCTACCTAAAACTAGTACCTCTGTTTGCAAGCACATGATTTACCTCATATTGCGATGTCCCCAATTTTGTTATGATCTGATTAGTATACCTAGCCTAGGTACTATATACACACAGAAGTTTAAAAATATGTAAATAATAAGGAACGGAGTAGCTACCATCTCCAAGTCTGAACTAGATCCCCAAAAATACTTACTAAAATCCTTATCGGAGCATGCGGCAAGAATCCACACCAAACCCAATTTTTTTTAAGTTCAGTCAACACAAAGTTCGCGCTTGAGTTATCCCGCCTTTTGTTTACGCGGTCGTCATGGCAACGGGTCGTGTGAAAATTCAATATGGCGTCGTCTGCTGTGCGCGCGCTCTTTGGCTTGCAAGCGCGGACTGGCGGCGGCTGCGGCCCGTACCAACGATCTAGACGCTTCAAGGGAGAGGACCACTCTTGCTCCAAGCAAGTTTTAGCTATGCGAGGCCAAGACCGCTAAATTCGGTGTAGGTTCTACAATACGCCTTGCTAACGCTCATCACTACACGCTGACTGATGTGATGAGGTGGGTGATGCGCTTCTTCGACACAAAAGCGCAGGCTTCACCTTGAGCGATCAGTGAAGTGCCGATGGTTTACCGGCAAATACATTTTAGTACTTAAATAGTATGATAATGTAGCCATAGACAGATATAATTGAATAATCAAACGAACTTACCTGTAAGTGATGTTCGATTGATATTATGCTCGTTGTTGTATCAAGGATGAATCTTAGGTATGATACCTTGGTCCTATTGATAAAGACTATAAAAGTATAGTCTTTATCAATAGGACACATGTAGTAGGCATCTTTCAGGTCAATTGAACCTAAAAAGTAATCTCTTTGTAGCAATTTACACACTGTGCGGTGATCCTCCAATTTGAAATGTTCTGTTTTAACAAAGAAGTTTAGATTTTTCAGATTTAGGATAAATCTTGAGTCACCATTCGGTTTCTCAACTAGAAAAACTGATGAACAGAATTGAATATCAACCGGTTTACGGGTCTCTATAGCTTTTATCGATAAAATTTTTCAATTTCAAATCCCATCAGCTGTTTCTCTTTGACAGAGAGTTTGTTGTTCAAAGGTTGTATTTGCTGAGTAGGTACCTCAATAAAAGGGATCTTATAGCCAGATACCCAACTCAAAATAGTGGAGTCACTAGTAAGCTTCTTCCAGTTGTTAAGGAAGAATTTTATTCTGCCTACCTGTGCTAACGTCGGATCGTGGAGGTGGCCGCTTCTTGTGGTCCCAATCCTTGTTGTATGGCTTGTGTTTGTGGGCTGGTGTGGCTTGGGGCTTCCCATGCCCTGCCATCATCCTGCCGCTTGGACGAGGAGGGCCCCGCCAGTTTAAAGTTTTATTCTTGACAGCAGCTGGAACACTCGTACCCTCTTTTGGCTTGATTGTTTGCACATTTTACAGGTCTTGACTAGACCGTTGTACAGCCTTGGCAGTCTTTATTTGTTCGGACATGTTTCCACCGAATAGGTATTCACCTGCTTCCATCTGAAGGATGCTGCTCTTCATGTCTTTATTTATAACCGATGTTATTAAATTTCTTCGGCTCTTTGTATCTCCATGCAAAATCTCACATAGTATTTTTGCACTGTCGTTGAGATTTTTAATAGGCTCACGGCCGGTTCCTTGGGCGCTGGTTAAGCTAACAAAATAGTTAAACTGATGTCAGTCAGCCAATCACGTGCCGCTATTTTGAATATTAGCGGCACGTGATTGGCTGACATCAGTTTAACCAATTTGTTAACTTAACCAGCGCTCAGGAAACCGGGCGTCAATCTTGTTTAATCCTTGGATAAGAATCTGAAGTCCTGCCCCTAGGCTGGGGAGAGCAGCTGCGGTCAGTTTTTGACGGTGTTCGATCAAATAATCACGCTTTTTGACACCTTCAGGTACTGCAGTGCTCACGTCCGGAATTAACTTTGGTGCTGCCATCTGCACATTGTCAAACACACCATATTTTGATTCAAGATCAATCCGCACTTCCTTGGGCAGCCCATTTTTTAGAATGGGATTCCACCTGGCGGCAAGCTCGTGGTGGAGTGACATTTTCTTTTTGTCTTCAGAGGCAATGGCCCTTAGGGCATTAAGGATCTCCGGGTCCACCAACTCCTCTTGTTCTTCACTAAAAGGCAACTCCTCTAGCTCTACCTCTGCCTCTCCGTTGGGTGGTGGTGGTGTTGATACCTCTCCGCTGGGTGGACGCGTTTCGACTTGACATGTTAGGATGCGAACTAATATTTTTTGTTTTTAGTTTTTTTTTTTATACACTTATGTGGCACGGAAGCTAGCATCGAGACGATACTACACGATTTAACACGATTTTTCTCATCATAGAGGACGATACAACAACGAGCATAATTAGTATCATGTGAGTATACCTAATGAATGAGTAATGAAATGAACCATGTATTGACTTAGTGATCGGAGTAGATAGAGTGATTTGGGGTGAGTGACCTCAATCCTATTTTTTATTTCCTATTAAATGTATTTTTTCAGATAAGAAATGAGCTTTTACCAAGTAGTTTAACATTATGCTGATCGTAACGTGCGGTTTGTGTAGATAAAAATATTTATTAAACCAAGCCTATTTCTTCCTCCCCGGTCGGGATGCGAACGTCGTCAAAATACACGAAAACAGGGCTAAGAAATGTGTCTGTTTGACAGTCAGGTCCACGCGTATTACACGACATTATAAACGAATATACGGTACTTATAGACAGAATTCATCTTATGACATTATGACACCCCTTAACCACCACTGATAAGTCTCAGTAAAGCAATAATACGCAATTTCGTTTACCTGGATGACATCATAATTCCAATTGTTTTGCTTTAGAAACCAAACTCCCAGATCGATTTCTAATTTAAAAAAAATGGGACCAAACTGGATTTTCAATTAAAAAAATAATTTTATAGTATCAGTTTTGAGGTAACAAACATTAAAAAAATAAAAATATTTTTTTTAGTTATAGAACCCAATTGATGACCTTCTTTTTTGAAGTCGGTTAATGATAACTACGAGTTTATAGACATACCGAATTCGCATTCACGATCAAATTGCTAATTGAAATGATAGAAGAAATACATTTCTGATAATGTTTTATTTTGTATCATCTAATAACCACAACGTTATTATAAAACACTTCAAATTAGTATAAAGTCTTACAAATAGTGTTATATCTAAATCCATTTCATACAAAAAAGTTCCCGCCTTTGCGACAGGTGATATTGTAACTGGAGAATTTATGAAATGGCGTTCCTTATACAAGATTAAGTTAGTACGTACATAAAATAACAAAATTAATTTAATGTTGCTACAGAATATTCGTTAATAGCATTAATGTATCATTAAGTATGTTTACTTATAAATGGATACTAATAACATGGATTAACATAAACAAAATATATTGTGTAATAATTAAAACAAATGATATGATGCATTCTTGTAGCGTTAGCACAGAAGTGCGACTCGCGTCTTAAAATATTACTAAAATAAAAAGACACATAAAGACAAAGCTGATTGACAGTTAGTATCATACCATAAATGAGGAAATCAGGAAACATTAAGAAGATACAAAAATGTTTAACATAGTCAGGTAAAGTAAACAAAGCCAAATCAAATAAATAAATATGAATTACGTAATCTTTCTTTTTTTTATAAACATTTTTTATATTATTTACAGTGCAGTCTTATTTAAGGGAACAGCTATCGTATTGATTTTGATATAATTTTCGTTCACGTGACCATCTGAGCAACGTGACCAAACGTCTGTAGACAACAGCAAATATTATTTACAACACCAACAGTCACCCAATCAGAGTATAAAGATAATAATTTCGCCTTTGCCACAAAACACTAGATTCTCACAAATTGCACAAAGAGCCGATAATGGCGAGCGAGCGAATTGGAATTTTCCACCCCCAACGTAATCTAGACGGTGTTCACGACTTGATCGAAGCACTTGGCGACAAACTGTTCTGTGTCGTCCAGCTTCCTCTCATCCTCGCCGGCGTGCCGCGTCAGCATCGCATCCTGGAGGGCATTCAGAGCTTCAGATGTGAACCTCTTGCCTTTCAGCTGCGTTATCACTGACGCCTCGCCGTGGAAGCCCGACTCGACCAGCCCGGGGGGGATGTTGAGAGTTACGTCGTCAATAAGTCCCTTCTCGACAGTCATGTTGATCGCCAGCTCCTGAGTGGCTCCATACACCTTGCTGGGGGCCAACAGCTCAGCTGGTACGGGGAATGCTCTGCTGACTGTGAAGATAGGAGTTTTTCCGAAACACCAATCCCAAGTCTCGAGCTCATTCTTGACATCCGCGAGACCTGTTGAACAAGGAGATCGTTTATGCTACTGGAACTATCCTAGCTTCCTACACTGATAACGGCATTTGTTTTCTTCAACAGTCCAAAGATAAGGGCTGAATGTAGCTCAAGTAAATAATCCGAAGCGTCGCGACGACCGGAGTTATCACACCATCTTATATTCTGTTCTAATTAAAACAATAACCTTTGATACTCATACTTTGTAGGAACAGCGTACGATAAGACACGTGACACCCAAGAACATAAAAACACAATTAACTAAATATAGGACATTGAAGACGTTATTGACGCTGATAAAGTAATAGAAGCGGTTTGAGGTTGCGGAGAATATGGGAGAATTTCAGGATGCAGGATAATGGCTGTTACTAAACAAACAAAAATAGATATTGGCTTAAACTCGGCAACATTCTATTAGTAATTACAAACCACTCATGGCCGCAATTCGCATGTAATGTAACAATTCAACAGAGATCACAGATCTTAGAGAAACATAATGCTCGAATCTACATTACAGGCGAATATTAAACGATGAAAAGAAACTTACCAGGGAACCACTTATCAGTCGGGTTGACGAATTGGAATCCGCGCTGCTTTGAGATCTGGTTCTCCCCTCCGTCCTCCAGGTGGTGTGCCGTCGTGCGGAGGTACTCGTACCCTAGTGCCGTCTGCAGGCTCTCCACCGTCACTTGGCTGTTCATCTCAGCCAGGTTGGCGACAGGAGAGGGCGTCGAAGCCGTCGCGTTTGTCTGTATGCCATGCTAGATAAAATTATATGCCCCTCTTAGGCTTAACGCTTGATGGACAGGATGGGTTAGGTTTAGGCACGCCACGCTACATTAAGCTGTTATTGGATGATGGACATGTTAAGTAATATGTAGATTTTAGGTTAGTTGTCGAGTATTTTTAGATTGATACATATAAATGAACTGATTGCATTATCAAGTGAGTTGCAAGAGTTTGTACAGTCACCAGAAGACAATGAATCATAATAGAGCAGCGACCTGTGCCATTAATGCATAATATGGAAACAGTCAAAGTGGGTCACACAACACGTGTACTTAGACGAAATCAAAGGTGAAGGTAATTTGAATTATAAATGGGTAACAGTGAATAATCACACATCACATGGCGATGGAAAACAAATCAAAAATTAAATAATTCCAGCTTTTAGTATTAATTAAATGTTGTTTATATACCTACTGCGGTTGTTATTAAAGCCATTATATGATAGCAATTGCAATGACCTTTGACATACCCAAAATATTATAAGACATGGACCATACCTGACACCATAGAAATTCCACAAATTTAAGTTTAAGACAGAGAATCTTCTAATTGGATTCTTTGAAGTAGATTATACAAATACAGTATGTATTAAGTGGGTCCAACATAATCCTTGCAGCAAGAAAAGTAATCTTAAAATGGTTCTGTAGAGAATAAATATGGTAGATTGGACTCACCTCACGTTTTCCAAGAGCCTTTTTAAGTTCAGCCTTGTCAGCATTGACTAGAAGAGTGCAGTGATGGTAAGCACTAGTACGGCCTAGTTTAGCAGCTGTGCCAGAGATCTGGGATGCAGTTTGTTAAGGAAAGTATCTTCCAAAAATCAAGGGCTAAGTTAAAATCATAAATTATTCCAGATATCTTGAATATAAATATTAATCCTTATTATTCAGCCTGTGTTTCAGTGGGCGTCCCACCTCATCAAATTATATACTCAGCGTCACAAATATCTCACCTATCTAAATTCAAACCTCAAGCACTATTAAATCTTATTTGAGACACACTGTGGGGACACTGTTGGTGTAAGTGATTTGTGTATTTGGCCTAACATTAGAATATGCCCAAAGAGCCCTAGGTTATTCCCAAAGAAGAATCTGGTACCAAGTAAAATATCAAAAAGGTGCAATATTTGTGACACTGAGTTTACAGTACATAGATTGGTTCAGTAGATTGCTTCATACCTAATTCTATATTCCTATTCCTAGTAAATGATTCTAGTAATATGAATTCTAATGCCAGTTTTGAAAAATATACAAGTTTTCCCACTTATTATTATTTATTTTTTTTACTGTAGATATTTACATATACTTAGCAAACGTCATTTTTTGCCTCTTCTCTACATTGGACCACTGTGGGAGAAGAAGGGCGTAGAAACTCCCACAGATTTATTTTTAGATCTCTTTTAAAAATAGGTTGTGCTTAACTAATACAAATATGAAAAATTTAATTGTTATGATTAATAAGCAGGAATAAATAATTACAAAATTATTAACAGCAAGGTCTGTGTTGAGCCAGATTAACCCCATACAGTCCTGTCATTTAAGTAATCTTGAACATTGTAATATCCCTTTTTCGACAAAGTCGCTTTAACATGCTTTTTAAATTGCTCAAATGGCAATTTCAAAATCTCCAGAGGTATCTTATTGTAGTAGTCTAAAACGGGGCGCACATAGTCTGTGATTATTTCTTAGGTTAACATTACAGCTGTCGCTAAGTTTGGAAAATGTTGTAAGGTTCTTGCGTACATACATTATATTTTCGAAAATAAATTGACTAGCTACTGTTAGTATGTCAATTTCTTTAAAAAGCTGTCTTAAGGAGTCTGTTCGTTTTAAATTATAAATTGCTCGAATAGCTCTTTTCTGTAAAATAAAAATAGTTTGAATATCCGCTGCTTTCCCCCACAACAAGATACCATAGGACATCACACTATGAAAGTAACTAAAATATACTAGCCTAGTTGTAGCCACATCCGTGCTTTGTCTGATGTTCCTAACAGCGTAAGCCGCAGAACTTAATTTACCAGCCAATTTATCTATGTGGGGTCCCCACTGCAATTTGCTATCAATGGTTATTCCAAGAAACTTCGTATCATTTACCAATTCTAACGTGCTGTTGTCTAACACCATACTGGTCTCAACTTGCCTGACATTTGGAAGTGAGAATTTGATACACTTGGTTTTACCAGCGTTTAACAATAAATTATTAACTGTGAACCAATTCAAGGTTAAGGTGACAATACACCATTAACATCATCAAAATCTCCTTTTTGTCTTTCAATTTTGAAGACCATTGAAGTATCATCAGCAAACAACACTATGTCAGTTAATTTCTCCACCATGAAAGGCAGATCATTAATATATACCAGGAATAAGAAAGGGCCTAATATGGAACCTTGTGGAACGCCAATTTTAACACCCGATCCATCAGATTTTACGCCGTTAACTTCTGCCTTTTGAATTATATTGCTTAGGTATGATCTTAGTAGATCCAACGCTTTATTTCTAACTCCGTAATGATTTAATTTAATTAATCGCCTTCGACAGGCCGCAAAAAACTCCGATAGCATCCTGTGCGGCCTCCCATGCAGAATAAATATGAGATACAAGGGTAATAACTGCATCCGTAGTCGATTTACCCCTAGTGAAACCATATTGTTTAGCGTGGAGTTGTTTTGTACGGTTGAAGTGTGAGAGCATTTGATTGAGTATAATCTTTTCAAATATTTTACTTAGTGTTGGAAGAACAGATATTGGTCTCAAATTTGAAGGATCGCCCTTATCTCCCGATTTGAACAGCGGTATAAGTTTACTGTGTTTCATGAGGTCTGGAAAAGCCCCATCGTCAACACATTTATTGAATATATAAGCTAAGTGTGGGGCTATAACTAGAATTACTGAACCAATGACTTTGACTGATATACCCCACAAGATATCTATATCATACAAGATATCTCCAGTCAGTGCGATTTATTGTGATATGACACAAGCATTTGACTATGTGGACCACAATATCCTAACGAAAAAACTTGAAGCGTACGGAATTAGAGGTAATGTTTTAGATTTAATACAATCATATTTGACAGATAGACACCAAATAACGGAGACATCAAGGCTGAACTGCAAAACAAAGAATGAAGTGTCATACAGGTCCAATTCACGTAAAATTACTCACGGTGTGCCACAGGGAAGTGTACTGGGCCCCCTTTTATTTATTATATATATAAATGACATACCAAAATCGACTAATAATCCAATATCCCTATTCGCCGATGACAGCACAGTGACTATTAAATATAAAGACGATAATTATGAATTAGATATAAACAATTCCTTGACTTCGATAATAAATTGGCTCGACAACAATAATTTAAAAATAAATCTAAAGAAAACGAATATTATGCACTTCAGCCAAAGAATTAAAAACAATGACATTAAATTAATTTTTAAAAATAATACGATAAATCAGGTTGAAACTGCAAAATTTTTGGATTTGACAATTGACAATAAATTAAACTGGAAAGAACACATAAATCAATTAACAAAAAAAAATTTGTACTTCAGCATATGTTTTACATAAATTATCTCCAGTAGTCAGTACAGATGTGTTACTCACGGCGTATTACGGGCTTGTAGAATCTGCTCTTAGATTCGGAATCATATTTTGGGGTAATTCGACTAATAAAGAAGTAGCATTTAAAATGCAGAAACGGTGTATACGTGCTATGTTTCATATTAGGACAACCGAGACATGTAAGCCTTTATTTACTAAGCACCGAATTCTGACACTTCCGTCATTATACATAATAGAAGTAGCTACTTTTGTGAAGACCAACCCTCATTTATTCCCACGTTTATCTGAAACAGTGACTCGTGATAGACGCGACACAGAAAGACTGCGCCGTTTTTCCTGTAAAACGGCGCTATTGAGCAAAAGCATCCTATGTATGGCGCCTATCATATTCAATAAAATACCAAAATGCTATAAACAATTAAATACTTCCCTATTTAAAAATAAGCTCAAATCATTATTAGTTGATAAATGTTATTATAGTGTAAATGACTTCCTCAATGATAAATTCCAGTTAAAGTAGTGACCGCTGTTATTATTAAAATATTATTGATGAAATTTATAAATGACATTCTCAATGACAAATTCTAATTATATTGACCACTGTAATTATTTAAATATTCTTGATGTAATTGAAATGTTAATAATTGAATTTTTATAATGCAAGTTAAATTAATGTTAGTTTTTTTTTTTTAACATCAGAATGGTTGAAACCGTGTCCTGACTTACCGCCACTCAAATTTGTACGCTGATAACAGTAGAACATGTTGATCCGAATTTTTCTTATTTATTATCCAAAATGCATGCTTATGTATCTTGACTGACACATGTTTTAGCAAATAAATAAATCTTTATCTTTATCTTTATCTTTACCCCACAGGTCTTCCGTATTTTTTAAGTTAAGTAATTTAAACGTTTTGACAATGTCCTGGGGATATACATGATGAAATTTTAAATATACATTACTGACGCTAGTGTTTTTTTCTAATAAAGTCTCTGCTTCAAATGGAGATGAATTTAGACGGTCCGTTGTGAGTACGGGTACATTGGTGAAGAATGTTTCAAAAGCTCGAGCAACATCAGCGTTGGATTTAACAACATCATCACCTATCTTTAGGCAGAAATCACTGTCCCTTGGTATAACTTTGCCAGTTTCGCGGTTTATTATTTGCCAAACTGTTTTCATTCTATTATTTGAATTTTGAATTTTTCTATTAATGTGTAAATTTTTTGCAGTTCTACAAACCAACTTGAAAGTTTTGGAATATTTTTTAACATAGTCATGAAATTTTCGATCAAAGTTATAGGTTTTTTGATCATAAAGGTCATACAAGATAACTCTACTTTTACGAATTCCAAACGTTGCCCAGTCATTAAATTTAGATTTACCGTTGTAGTCACTGACTTTCTTTAATTTGAAAACTTTATTGAATTCTGTCTGAATAATGTTGAAGAAGTCTGAGTAGATTTTGTTTTGGGTTCTGTTCATTAAAATCCGGTACTGGCAAATTTATATCTAAGTTTTTCGTATATGTCTCTAGTCTATGGGATGTAATAGGCCTATAAAATGATGGACCAGTCTTATCCTTAATAGTAATTGGGAATGAAACTGTTTGACCACTGTGATCGGAGGGTAAGCAGTTAATTACACTTTTACTTGTGAATGCACAGTCACAAAAAACGTTATCTAAGCAAGTTTGGCTAGTAGGTGTAATTCTAGTCGGCTCTAGAAATACATGACATAATTGGTTTGACATAATTAAATGATTTGAACAGAGTTATTAATCGTCGCTTCAGTGTTGTATCTACAAGCAGATCTACATTAAGATCGCCACAAATAATTAACTTTTTTCTGTTATTACAAAGTTTAATGAGGGTTTTACTTATCCACGTCTTATCCCATATCGGATGGCAGAGGCACAGTGGCCCATGATTAGCAGTAACTTTTAACTTTATTGTGCCAGACAGGTACACAAACAGACATTTTTCAATCCAATACTTAATTAATAAAGTGAATTTATGCACTTTATTTGTATTGTAAAACAATGCTGCTATGAATAGAGTTACTGGCATGACTTTTACAATTTTTTTTATATAACTTCCAGCAGAAACAATTCAGTATGTCCAACTCCTACATACCAATAAAAATTGTTTTACGTAGTTATTTCACCTTTAGATTTTGTCATTTTCAAAAGGATACTTTGTATTTGTCACGTAGAATGAGATCCTGGCGTTCATTGATGGTAGCTCTTACTCCAAAGCCACGGAATAGAGCCCTCTTGATGAGTTCCAAGTTGTACTTCCTGTCATATCGCTCACGGGGACTGAAGAAGGTCACATTTAGGTTGCCTCTGTCATGGTAGACCGTGCCCCCACCACTACTTCTGCGAGCTAGAGCAATATCTTTTTCGGATAAAAGGGGAACATTTGCCTCCAGCCAAGGGTTCTGGTGTTTCCCAATAACAACACAAGGGTCATTCTTCCACACCATCATGACATGGTGGTTGGTGAAGTCCATGTTCTTGTACATCCAGTCCTCAAGAGCCAGGTTGGTGTAAATATCAGTTGACTGTGACATGAACACCGACTTGGTGACCTCCCCTTCCGCTGGCAGTTCACATTCCTTGTTCTTGGTCGACAAGTTTTTGACACCAGCGATCAGAGACCGGGAGCTGCTTCTTCTTGTCAGGCCTATCATCACACAAGCACCACCCATTCCCATCTTTCTCATCATCTGGGCCATCTTATTCTATAACTTAACTGAAACTTTTCTGTATGAAAGTGCTTATCAGGCAGGGCACTAAGCGTAAGTTCTTAGGTTCTATTTCTTAAACTGGTAAGTAAGATTAGTGTGGATAGTCCGGTGGTGGGCTAGTGTTTACAAATAGCGTCAGTATCAGCCGAGGAGAGGGAGATGAGGTACTCGTGGAGAGCGATGGTCTGGTGCAGCCACTTCCACGTTTGGTGCAGGGAGTTAATTCGACAACGAATTCCCAGACAGTCTCGGCAGTCACTTTGCATTCCTCTTCTTGAATGCAGGTTGGCGGAAAAATTCACAGGCCTGTGGATTTAACACGAGAACTGAACTTTTTGAAAAACTAGTGAACAAGCGTTAGCGGGAAAAAATGCTTGAGTAGAGTGAACACACGATTGTCACAACGAACTATGCAGTCGGGCACGATAATAATTAATGAATTAATTACCTTCCGCCGTCTCGTTTTATTCATGCTGATAGTGATAAGCGAGCCGGGTAACTAGCGTGAGGTCGGCTGAGGGCACAGACGAAGTTCACTTCGAGACAAGAAAACAACCTGATAAGAAACACGACGGAGCCACGGGCGGTTTTATCGCAACAAATGATTACGGTTCTCCGTGATAGTAGCTTTTCATACCCCCTTGTGCGGGCAATGTAATCCAAGTTTATACGCAATTACATTTCTAAATAATAACAAAATCTGAATTAAAAAAATCACATGACGAATGGCGGATATTATTACATTTAATATTCTGTGGATGGTTGAATGGATGGATGATGTGTGCTATGGATGGATGTCAGATTTTTGACAGATAGGGAAGTTTTGCAGAGGTTAATGTTGCTCACGTCCGCAGGTTATGATTATGATCCTATCTATCCCTGCGGCCTAGACGTTTCGCCTGGGTAGTGGGTAGTGCACGCACGGGGAAGTAGCACAGCAGCGGCGGCCTAAGGAAGACTGATTTATGACCGTTTTTTATTTCATATTGGGTTGTGTTGTTTGTTGGAAAGTGAGAGACAGCGCTATAAGCTTTAAATACAGCTGTCCCTTATTTCCTACGACACCACCCAACACTAATAAAATATCGAAATTAAAAACTCCCATCCCATAACTTTGAGTAATAATGTATAAATACTAGAGACGCTAGCTCGAACAAAAAAAGTGCCCGGCCTCTTGAAGAGAGGGGTACGCGCGGGGCGAGAGCGGGCGTGTCAGTTGTCATAGATAGAAAATCTTTGCGCTCAGATGCGACATGACGTAATTCTGTATGGAGACGTACTACCGTCACCTTTGCCCAAAAGTTTACCTATCGAGTGAATCCAGCAAAGGCGAGCTTATACCTAAAGAGAGATTTCTACCAGGAAACCTGTATTAAGTAAACAGGTTTCGTAGTATTGTTTTAGTGTGTATGTATAGAAGACATTCGCATCCCGACCGGGGAGAAAGAAAAATGACTCGAAGTTTTTTTAAGTTTTTAACTTGGTGTCACAAATAAACTTCAAGAGGTCGGTTCCCTCTCAGCATCTCAACAAATCTCACATGATTGTCTCTTCAACTATCACCTCATTCCTCCCCCCCCCCCCCCCCCCCCCCCTCCTCAAAATACAATATAAAGTTGCGAGAAAAAAAATGGTTCAGAAAATCGTTAAAACGCCACATAATTAATGGACGCCCCCTAAAACATAAGCATTTCCTTACATTGCTTTTAGCCCCACACTACGATACCACGTGTCGTGGGAACCAGGAACAGCAACGGGATTCGAAGCCGGAAATAAAAATAATATATGAGAACATAAACTCGATGTCTATAGAATGTATTCAGTGGTTTTATTACGATTATCTCATCTCTCTCTTACGCCAGTCATTAGCACGGACGGATGATGTCATGAGTACGGAATGAAAATGGACGACCGTCTGACCTCAAACTTACCCCTAACTAGCTAACTAACCGTGAGCCTGTGTTCTAGTGCTTTAGGTTTGGAAACTAAAGCTTGATTCAATATCTCTTGACAGCCTGATTCCTTTCATATTCAAATCGAAATCGCTTAAAATGACAATCAAGTGCAAGTTTTGTCTCTCTGTCGAGGTCATGTGAGAGACTAGGAGTATTGCCATATCTAAAGTGCAAGCATGACAGGTGGGACGCGAGAAAGCCAATAGAATGCGGACTTGTAAACTAAATAGTTATAGCCATTTTAAATAGAAGCGATGTATTTTTGTCTGGCAGCAAGTTATATTTACAAAGGGCTATTTAATCGCACATCAAAAATACTGATTTGCACAGCAAAAAAGGATCAGCAATGACACTTTTTTTATTTTAAATATTTAATGTGAATTCAAATTTAGATTGGCAGCAAACCAGGAAAGGAAAAGTTGTGCAACAGGAGAGTAGTAGTGCGCAATAAAAATGTATACATCTATTTGTGTACAACTAAAACGTAATAATGTAATAAATGATGTTTATGTTACCGGCCAAACCCGATTTCAGGACAAACTAGTTTTGGCTAGGATAAACTAGTTTGCGCAGCTTATATCAGGGCAAAACATTGCGGTAGCTTAGGTGAAGGGTAAAGGGGGTGAGCGAAGCGAAGCGCCCTTTATCCTTCGTGTTAGGTTGAACATGTAAGAACAACAAAAAATACTTAAAACATAAACTTAAGCACACATAAACTAGTTTATCCTAGGCAAAACTAGTTTGTCCTGAAATCAGGTATGGCCGGTAACATATATACTAAATAAAATTCAAAAGCCTCTCATCAGTATCTACTACAATTTCATCTGTGTTCGTATCATGACATGCTTTCTTGTATTTCTGCGCAAGGGTCTACCTCTGCTATGAAATTTATCCTCAACATCTTGGGCTTGCTGGAAGAAATCTCTTGTTATAAATAAGCTTGCCTTTCTAAATGTCTTTTCCATAAGCTTGTAATGTGAATTTTCTTGTGCAATAAAAATATACGACATGCAAAACACGTTTGTATTCGGAAATGTCACATCTGCATGTCAAAATCTTGTTACTCTTTGATTTTCAAAGAGAAAACATTTCGCTTTGTTGATTTTTGTAATTCACAAAATATTATTGAATATGCGTATTTACTGATAGTACTTACGTATGAAAAGTTATTCCTTGGCTTTTTTGTATCTTAACTGTGTAGTTTTTACAGTACCGCAGAACACACGACGGCATTATTTAGTTGCTTACTCTCGCAATCAAACACGTCACGGCTCGGCAAGCGCTTGGCACATACTGAATTGGGGTTGAGTGAATTAGCTCTACTTATAGCTGCAAAAAAGTCAGTTTGCGGCGCCTACTCTAGTATTTATACATTATTACTCAAAGTCCCATAATGCATTTATATCGCGGACCCAACGCAGTACCGAAAGGTCATCCGGAATAGCCACCCATGTAATTTATAAATTCGTCCGTAAAATGTACGCACTGATTTACCCGACAGTTACCTGTCGGGCGCATCTCAGATCTGATCTGCCCGTCGTCGTCGCCGGCAACAGGTAGGCATATACAGACCAGATATCGAGACAGACGCAGCAAACACGGTCGAATGTATGAGAACCAACCGTGTAACTTTTTCACTACCTACTGTGACGTCAAGAGCGCCTTTTAGTGATGGGTTGACGTGTTAATCGTAAAACAGAGTCAAAGGCGCGCCGCCAAATCGATTCAAAATAAGCGCTGCTGCGGGAATCCCCTACCTACCACGACCAAGTACCTACCGCGTTGCCTTTTTGTCAGTAAGCCGGCAGTGTTTCGAGCGGGAGATCGTATCGTAGCATCGCACCCGGATATCACATCATAGAGTGTTAAAGTATGTATTTGTCTGTAGAACCTATTTACCTTTTATTATTCATGTGTAAATCCTTCCAACCCCCTTATTCAGTAACTCGAATCGATCTTAAACTGTGGAATAGTATCAGATTTCCCATAGTTATGTACAATCAATTGACACTGCGTTGCATTTGACCTGGCTCAAGCAGGAATAATAACCAGAGCGAAAAAGTTTTCGAGTTCAGAAAACATGAACCTTATGTCATTGTACATAAGAGTCACTGACAGTTCGATTCGCATACTTTTTCGACGCGTAATTATTCCTGCTTCCTACACTGGATTAAAGTTACTAATTAAGGGGGCTGACTAGAATAATGTAGGTAAGGTAAAACGGGGTGTATTGATACCCAAAGGTAAATAGAAATAACTCTTAGGCCCACTACTTCGTAAAGTATTAGAGAAGATAGATTGGGAGCTATCTCTATTCTCTCCTGGGTATCAAATTACACTCAGTTTTACTACAGTATTACCTACTTACTTGTTCAGTCTTGTTCTACCTACCTACTTATCTTTTTTTAAATCATTCCTCTGTCTTCTACTCATTCCTCTCTCGAAGTGAATCGATGTTGTATCGACAGAGGAATGAATTACTAATCGACTTTCTATGTGATGCTGAGTTACACGAAAAAAGCTTAAATTTTAAGTCATGATTAAACTAATTTAATCACGAGAATCCATCCAGCGGGTTGGGCTGTGCTTTGATATGTCAGTCAGTCAGTCACTCACTCAGTCTTCTTTTATATATAAACATAAAATGAATACATATTTCGATTTATGTTCATAATACTATAAAATTCGAGCTAACAGAAGATCTAATTGAAAACGGGAACCACTACCTATGGATACACATTGATAAATTATCGATAAATATTGGAGTGATATATAAGCCTGACGGAGGTTATGACATGGATGTTTTTTTAGATATTTACTCATCGCAATTGGAAAAACGAAATCGGACTGTGGTCTTTGGCGATTTTAACATCGATTTGCTCAGTAATGAAAATTACGTTACACAATACACTACTGAGATGAAGGAATCAGGATATGAAATACTGAACAAAACTGATCCAAAGTACTGTACACGAGAAACAAGCGATACCAAGACCATAATCGACCATGTAAGTACGAATGATTATAATCATTCCCTCAGTCTATCTATCATTGAATCATCACTTTCAGACCACAAACAACTATATCTAGAAGTTGGCAAATTAGCACCTATACAAAGAAAAAAGTTGAATACACAGCAATTGATTATGAAAATCTTTATAAAAGCATGTCAAAAGCAATACAAAGTAATGAAGATCTCGACGACTACTGCAATTTAGAAAAACTTATATTAGTTAACATTGAAAACAGCAAAATACAGAAAACTAAAGTGCTCAATCCACCACAGAACGACTGGATAAATAAAAATATTATTGATACTATAAATACCAGAAATAGACTATGGCAAGAAACTAAAATAAACCCAAATGATGAAGACCTGAAGAAATCGTTTACAGTGGAACAAACTAAAGCTAAACTTATGATCAAAACATATAAAGAAAACTACTATCATAAACTATTTCACGACACCTACAATCAGCCGAAGAAAATGTGGGAGATCATTAATACATTAGCTCTTAACAAAATAAAAAACAGCGTTGCTCCCCCAAAGATTATGTCTGATTCCGGATTGGTAACTGACGGTACTGAAATCTGTAACGTATTCAACACATTCTTCTCGTCAGTTGGTGCAGAGCTAGCTAATAGAATACCAATTAAATATCACACTGATAGTAGTCAGATTTTTATGTATGGACACAATTACACTCACGACAAATATACTGAATGAACTTAGGCCGTGCACTATAGACGAAATCAATATCATTATAGATGACCTTAATATCAATACAAGCATTGGTCTAGATGGAATCTCAACTAAAGTAATCAAATGTTTAAAGAATGTCATTGTTGAAAAACTTGTCCAATGCTTAAACAAATGCTTGAGTCTAGGGGTTTTTCCGGATTCACTTAAAACTGCTAAAATTAGTCCAATATACAAATCTGGACCTAAAACGGACCCAAGCGACTACAGGCCGATATCGGTGTTGCCTGTCATCTCGAAAATATTTTAGCGAATTATGTATAATAGACTTAATGACTACCTAACGGAAAATAATTTTTTAATTGACCAACAATATGGCTTTCGACCAAAATCTAACACATTTGCGGCCGCTTTAGACTTGATTACTAAAATTAAAATAAATATTGACAAAAAAAACATTTCTGTTGGCATATTCATAGATCTAAAAAAAGCATTCGACACAGTAAGTCACCAAAAGCTACTCCTAAAATTACACGACCTCGGCGTCAGAGACTCGGCTCTGAACACGTTCAAATCCTATCTACACAATTGATGTCAAGCTGTTAAGATCGAAAATTTCACAAGTTCATTCCAAAATATCTCATATGGTACCCCAGGGTTCCATAATCGGACCGTTACTTTTCTCTATCCATGTAAACAACATATATACGATAGGACTAACTGGAAATATTACGCTATATGCTGATGACACTTGCTTGTTTTATTTCGGCAACTCTATCAATGAACTAATCCACGATGCGCAAAGAGATTTAGAAGTACTCAATCAGTGGTTACTGAGTAATCTGTTAACGATAAATGCATCAAAAACTTCATATATGATCCTAGCCGCTAAAAATAAAGTAATCCCTGAATTTGAGCCACTTAAAATAAATAATGAATATATTAAAAGGTCACACCAAGAAAAATACTTAGGTTTAATTATCGATGATAAATTAACGTGGAGACCACACATTGAGTATGTCAGATCTAAACTGATATCCACACTAGGAGCACTTCGAAGGGTAGCACATTGTATACCAAGTAGAATAAGACCCCTTATATACAATTCCTTAGCCAAATCGCATCTCGAATATTTAATTGAAATCTGGGGATCAGCGGCTCCATCCAACCTTAACCAGCTACAGAGAACCCAAAACAAAATTGTCAAGGTTTTACTACACTACCCCTTTGACACGCCAACAAAACAACTGTACGAGAAAACTAAAATATTTAACATTAACCAACTATATAAATATAACACATGTATTTTAATAAGGAAAATTACTACAAATGCCATAAAATCTAACATTGAACTACACCTATCAGATAACAGAAATCTTCGTAACAAAATCAAACTTAAGCTAACTAAACCTAGGACTAATTATGGGAAAAAGACAATAGTGTTTGAGGGAGCACAGATGTTCAATAACTTACCAAACGATGTAAAGATTTGCGAATGTATTAACACTTTCAAAAATAAGTTAAAGCTACATATTGCAACGAGTACCGTAAAATAATCTACCTATGTATTTTTAAGCATATCTCATTTTAAGTGAAATGTAATTTCTTATGAGAATAAAGTTCTTTAAACCTTACATAACAATCTCACATATACGTTATTCTACTACTAAAATATAGATTGCAATGAAAATGCAACTCAGAATTATCATTCTTCCGTCAACAAAATCGAATCATCCAGCGATTTTGCAAGAATCGTCGCATTGTACATGATTATTTGTATATGATTAAATCGACAGAAAAATGAGCAAATCGACTGTACCATGCAACTGTAAGGTTAACGAAAACTATACTTTCGTTAACCTTACAGTTGCTTCACTGTTCATTGAGGGCTACGAAAGAGATATCCATGAATTGTGTAAAGTGGAAGCAGCAGTGGATGAAGTCCATGGGAAATATACGCTATGGTTCAACCTATCTCAGTAAAAACGGGAGACGCTACTCGAAATTAAAAATAATTGATTATTAAATAAATTAGGCGAATTTCAGAAATAAAATTACTTACGTATGAAAGTTAACGCCGTTGTTTTCTTTGGAAACAACATTGCTTGAGTTTTTGCAATTCACAACGGCACACTAAGGCATTTTTATGTTTATTAGTACACGGCTTACATTCGAACAGCCAGAGAGCGACTGAACCGGGATGAGCGGAATCCGCCTATTAAAAACACGCGAAGTAGGTAGACTTTCGCTGTCTTTCTCGATATCTGGTCTGTGCATATACGCATGGATGTACCCGACAGATCTGCCCGCCAGGCACAATATATGGCAAGAAGCACGGATATGACATTCAGGCAGATCTGTCGGGAAAATCAGTGCGTAAATGGCTAGCTTTTTTGGCAGTTTTGCCCGCCAGGCACGACTGGCGGGTAGATCTGTTGGGTATATCCGTGCGTATAGGCAGGCATACGCCCACGGATGTACCCGATTTCAGATCTAACACGGGCACGGGCCGGACCTCTGTTGTGATCCTGATTTTATCAGAAACGGTTGTCTCCCTGTCTGTTATGTCTCTTTCAAAGAAAATATACCTATAATTTGTGGCGTATTAATATGTAACGAAAGAAAACGTATAAGAGTTTAGGTGAAAAAATGGCTAAAAGAAAGACCGCGCAACTGAGGGGCGATCCTTCGCCTTGAGTCGCATCAATTCGGATGCTCAGATATGTCTGCCCCGTGTCCGATACGGTCGATTTGATCTGTGCTTGTTCTTGCCATATATTCGCAGTTTTGCCTGCCAGGCACGACTGTCAAGTAAATCAGTCAGGTTGTAACCCCGTGCGTGTATGGCTCGCTAATAGGCAGGCATATACGCACGGATGTATCCGACAGATCTGCCCACCAGTCGTGGCTGGCGGGCAAAACTGCCAATGGATGGCAAGAACAGGCACGGATATGCCTGGCGGGCAGATTTGTCGGGTACATCCGTGCTTGTATGCCTGCCTATGCAAAGTCACGGATCAGATCAAACAAATTCCATCTTGGATTTAATATCTTTAAATGTCAGTAAACATTCATTATCATTGTGGCACTTGCAGATGAAAGAAACTACACTTTTACAGATAAGAAAAAGATATATTTTTGAGACAATTTAGACAACTCCATAACTGACTTAGACATACCAAACTCGTGACTAAACATTGAAGCCAATGAAGAACAATAAAAATAAACTTAAAACTAAATCCTTATTCCATCCATCGGCCATGTCCCCACCCTAGTACTGACTCAGCACTCTAAAACTATAGAGCCACAAACTTACAGATTGACAAACTTATCTGTAGAATGAAGGGATGAAGCCACTATCGAAAAGGGTCGCCCTAGGGCCGCCCCTGTCTAGAACTCTCTAGAGATCTGTTTCTTGACTTTGCCAGCATTTTTTAGTGGTATATGAGTAATGTTTTTATTTAATTCTTGCAAATATTTAGCTCTCCATGCAGAAATATCATTGCGCTCGGTTAAAACCTTGCGATTGCTTTGTGTTTTTTGGAAACGAAAGCCAATTGTTCGTAACAATTTACGAAGTTTTTCTCTGCTACCTTGCAAATTTATGTCGCCTTTAGAACAGTAAGCAGTTTATTAATCGTTGGTAATTCCCTTTTAATACCATAAAATTCATGCACTTTTCGCTTGATCAAACCTAGATCGAAACTGTCAACTTCTATTTTGCCACGTGTCCTATTTTATCGATTTTCCTGGTGTGGTTATTTTTGTACCCATTTCTGCAGCGGTTTTACCTTGCGCAACAATTTTATAAATTTTTGATATACCAATACCTAAAAGAAAAAAACTCATCATTAGAGTAATAAAATTTGAGAAAATGTAACCGAATTATAGGCGGCCGAAGTCGCGGGCATCAGGTTATATATAATCTAAATTAAATTGAAACTAATAAATACCTACAGCTGTTTTAGTTAATAGGGATGGTTTCTTTAAAGTTGGTATAGGGCCTCCTGGTCACTGTCGCTTTAGATCACATCTTCACCGTATGCAAATTATATCTTCACCAATTTGTAATGATTGAAAAGTGAATGTCAGTAAAACGAAGGTCATGGTTTTAAAAAAGGATGAAGAAGTAACTGAATGCGTGATTATTATTGATGATGAACAAGTGGAACAAGTGAATGAGTTTATATACTTGGGTAGTATGTTTACAGGATATGGTAAATGTGAGGGTGATATTGAAAGGAGAGTTAGTGCGGGCAATAAAATCAGTAGGGCGCTGCATTCCTTGATGAGTAGCCAAACGGTGTCCCAAAAGGCACGTTTGGCGATTCATAATGAAGTGTTGAGTCCGACATTGATGTATGGGAGCGAATGTTGGGTATGGCAGAAGAAGCATGAAAGCCGAATAAACGCTGTAGAAATTAGGTCTTTGAGGAGTATATCGACGCCTTGCAGCTAGAACCTACTAAGTGACGTTATTTTCAAAAATTAGTTATTCACACTGCTAGGACCGTATTTCCGAGATCTATATTATGGTAAATCCCGTTTTTTTATACGATAATCCGTTGCCAAGTTAGCTTTTTATTAAGGTACCTTAATGTCGTAAATTTCATATTATGATCAGGCAAAAACTCATAACAGCAACTTAAATTAATAAATTAGTTTTTTGATTCAGGAAAAACCTTTTATCCGCTACTTATCACGTTTATGCAATGTAATTTTATGTGTAGAGTGTTCTTTTTATTACTGCTAAAACCAACAAAACTATATTTAGTTGGTTTTTGAAGTAAGCCCACAATAACCGTGGATATATAAGTCTTTTGATAAAACAACCAAACCGTGCTTAAAACATTTAGGCACTAAGTCCTCGCCCTAAATATAAACAATTTCTTACAGCTTAAACCTACTAGATATATCTTACTCGGTTTTGGCTGTAAGTGTTGTAGTACTGGTCACTAAATGTCATACAGCTGAAACCTATTATCTGCGCATTCGCGGATCGCGCTGTTCCCCCGCGCGGCCCCCGTGCGCCCCGCGAACGTCCGTCTAGTCGCACGCAGTCGCACCTGCAACTGGCGCGTAAAATGATAATATTTCATATTTTCAGCAACGATATTGAATATTCTCAGTGATAATTAGTGGTTACAGCTGTGGGATGTGTTCAAGGAGCAGAAAACTGATTGAAACTTGATAATCGGAGACAGCCATGTGAAGGAAAGTAAGTGATTTAGTGCTTTGTTTTCGTACTCATATGAATCTTTGAGGTTAGACTTTTTTACAAATCTTTGCAATCAATAATTCACGATAGAATGAATAATTATCATGCATGTTTAGTGTAAAGTATGACGATATTGGTATATATAGTTGAATAACTGCAATTACTAGTTGCTAGATGTGTTCGATAAGTAGGTAAGTATTCGATGCAGAGCGCGTACAGATGTAGTGAATAATCCTTTCCTATCGGCAAAACTCGGAACAACGATAACACCCGAATGGTGCCGATGTGTCTATGAATTACTGTAGTATTAAATTACGTGTAGGCACAGATATCGAGAGATAGGCCCTTGGCGCTAAGCTTGTATCGGAACCAGTGTCGCCGAAAACTAAGAACACGCATACATTTACACCAATCGTACATCAATCCCTCTATTTTTATTGGTCAGTGCAATGTCATGCACCTATCGTCCGAACACACCCACACTACCGCAGGTATACTAGCTAGTCGAGCTAGTGTTGGGACAATGCAAGGACAGCGTGTATCATCGATCGATTATAATTTATAGACACTGGTATAGACAGTCGTATACAATGCCGGGTTCTATAAATAAAATAGTAAATTATTTGTTAATACGACATATTTATACGACATACGACATACGAGACCCCTTTGCCTCTCTTCTTTTTTTCAACAGAATCCTTACAGCTAGAAAGAGAGGCAAAGAGGTTTCTGAAGGTAGAATAACTGTGAACTCTTCGGACCTGACTGAAAGCATCGGAATTTCCGATCAATACTTATAACACCCCATTATCCTTCGTCGGAAGAGGTTTTAAACAAACTTAAAATCTAAACTGCCTGTTTGGCAATCGAATAACTAACAATAAACTTACGTATTATGAGCAATAAAATAACTATATTATTACATTAACTATATTAGTAATTGCGGAATGATAAAATCTATCGATTCAAAAACATATTTCTCCTATCACTATCCCCATCACTATATGTCGTCTCTGAGTGCGTGTAACAGTTCGCCTCCGTATCACGATGCATCTTTGCTTTCGTAATTAGATAAGTGTGAAATATTCATTGCGTGTTAGCTTGGCAATAAGTAGTGAAATTAAGATACAAAACATGCAATGTATAGTAAACTTAATGAGAACAACATGACATTGTCACTTTAATGTCAATTCGTGACGAATTTTCCGCGAATGATTTATTTTCGTAATAATGTTTATTTCTTGCGTTTTAAGAAGAAATAATAGTTGGAATGAGACTTACAAGTGATATGTGACACCGGCGTTCTTGGAGTTCACAATCTCGCTTCTATTTTTGCACGTGAGTATTGCACAGGTCGGCATTTTCGAAAAACAACGGAAATGAATTCGTCACTGCGGTCGCCCGGTGACCACCGAGAATTTTTAATATCTAACCTGTCGGAGCTACATTTGTTCGCAGGTGCCACGCCCCTCAACCTATCTCTCGATATCTGTGCGTGTAGGTATCAAATAAATCGCATACTTTATTTATCAATGTCAAATGTATCAAAGTAGTAAGACAAAAACGAACATTTCCGAGAAAATACGAAAGGAAAGGATTATTCACTACATCTGTACCGTACGAGAAAAATGCCGCCACCTGCACCCGTAGCATGCCGGCCCCCGCGGGGTGTGTTGACGCGGGAAAGAGAAGGATGGAGCTATGCGCTATAGAAAGCTCTGTCCTGCTCTGTGCTGGTGTGCCCCAACTATGTAGTTTAACTATGGATACCTACTATAACTTACTGTTTATTTCAGATGACGGAACGTTAGAGGCGACAGAGGCGGGACAAGGTGAAAGCGTATTGTCATGTATGACTACTTCCCCGTATAGTATTCATGCGGATGGGCCAGGTCGTACAGGTATAGACGTCGCTAAACTATTTAACCCCATGAGTATTTATCACAGAATCTCATGCTCTTTTGGATTTGGTTGCATCCTTAGTTTCATGAAAGAGATCTCTTAATGAGATAATATCGTTTTTGTACGTTATAAAAACCAGAATACAACCATTTCATGTGTATCTATGATCATGCAGAGTAGGTTTATAGATGCCACTTACAGGTAGTATTTTATTTCAGATGATAACAAATCGAAGCCTGCTAAAAGCCTGGAACAGACTATTCCATCACGTCATGAGGGTGAGTAGGTTTTGTTATAAGTACAATATAATGTGTTGCGGTGGCGTTTAAAATAGAATAAGCAAATACTCCGTTGACTACACAGACATAATAAACAGAATACACGTCAATACTACTTCAGCCTCAAAATATCATTAATGGATCCAAAGGAACCTCATGCTAAGCTTGTCAATGTTTCAGATGACAACTATTCGTCAGATCTCAACGAGGATCAAGCATGCATTGCAAATGAAATGGAGAAAATTATCGGACAAGACAGCACTCCATCGCCAATTCAACCATTGTCATCGCCAATCCAACCATTGCCATCGCCAATCCTACCATTGCCATCGCCAATCCAACCATTGCCATCGCCAAGACAACCATTGCTATCGCCACACTCCGACACGACACGAGTATCCGAAACGGACTCCGATGAGGAACTTTTTGGTTATACTGATTTATCGGATGACGACCCCACTTATGTAGTTCCAGTAAAGGCCTTGCCCCGGTTTATCAGCGAATCCGATGATGACACCGATGAAGATATGATTACCACAGAGGACCTAGGATTAAATGGAATGGAATCATACTACTGCCCGACCCCGGAATCGTGGGATTTGGGACGCCAATTCCGGGGCCGGACATTCCAAGCCGCACATTACTGGGCCGGGCTTTCCGAGGCCGTGCACTGCCTGTTCGACCCCGGAATGCCCGGCCCCGGAATTGTGGGACGTCTCTCATTGGCTGGAAATACTGGCTTCTGATTGGTCGAACATTTTCGATTTAACTTGAGACGAATCTAAGGCCACGGTCATAGTAGTGAGGTTTTTTTGTTTAACATTCACTTGACAGATATCAAAACCTAAAAATTATTCATATTTGGTTAGTTTAAAATAACAACAAACTCAATTCTGCTATTTGTTAAAAAAAAAAACACTGTGAAGACTGTGTTCAAGTGCATTATATTTATTGAGTCAAATTTGGCTAGAGTAGGTTATTGTGGCTAAATTTCAATTGGGTTATAGGTTAGGTTAGAACTTAGGAGAAGCAAAACCGAAGCGTAGCGGAGCGAAGCGTATGCAAATAAAAAAAACATTTAATGATATTAATAGATTTTTTGAGATAGAGACACTATGAACACACCCTAATCTCTGATGTAGCAGTTGTCTATGGTACTCGGGACGCCAATTCCGGGGCCGGGCATTCCGGGGTCGAGCACTATTTTGTACGGCCACGGAATGCTCGGCCCTGGAATGCCAACCCCGGAATCGTGGGCTTTCGGGACGCCAATTCCGGGGCCGGACAATACTGGGCCGGGCATTACAGGGACTCTACAGATAAGTTTGTCAATCTGTATGTGAATCGGTATCAGCTAGCAGACCAGAGACAAGCTAACCCTTCACATTGGAGGATTAGCAGGGCAACGGTGGCTCACCTTTAAGACCGTCATATTACGATTTTAAGCTGTCCTGTTTAAGGCCTGCTTTTCAACTGCACGGAATAGGGATGGTTTCTTTAAAGTTGGTATAGGGCCTCCTGGTCACTGTCGCTTTAGATCATATCTTCACCGTATGCAAATTATATCTTCACCAATTTGTAATGATTGAAAAGTGAATGTCAGTAAAACGAAGGTCATGGTTTTAGAAAAGGATGAATAAGTAACTGAATGCGTGATTATTATTGATGATGAACAAGTGGAACAAGTGAATGAGTTTATATACTTGGGTAGTATGTTTACAGGATATGGGAAATGTGAGGGTGATATTGAAAGGAGAGTTAGTGCGGGCAATAAAATCAGTAGGGCGCTGCATTCCTTGATGAGTAGCCAAACGGTGTCCCAAAAGGCACGTTTGGCGATTCATAATGAAGTGTTGAGTCCGACATTGATGTATGGGAGCGAATGTTGGGTATGGCAGAAGAAGCATGAAAGCCGAATAAACGCTGTAGAAATGAGGTCTTTGAGGAGTATATCGACGCCTTGCAGCTAGAACCTACTAAGTGACGTTATTTTCAAAAAATAGTTATTCACACTGCTAGGACCGTATTTCCGAGATCTATATTATGGTAAATCCCGTTTTTTTATACGATAATCCGTTGGCAAGTTAGCTTTTTATTAAGGTACCTTAACGTCATAAATTTCATATTATGATCAGGCAAATACTCATAACAGCAACTTAAATTAATAAATTAGTTTTTGATTCAGGAAAAACCTTTTATCCGCTACTTATCACGTTAATGCAATGTAATTTTATGTGTAGAGTGTTCTTTTTATTACTGCTAAAACCAACAAAACTATATTTATTTGGTTTTTGAAGTAAGCCCACAATAACCGTGGATATATAAGTATTTTGATAAAACAACCAAACCGTGCTTAAAACATTTAGGCACTAAGTCCTCGCCCTAAATATAAACAATTTCTTACAGCTTAAACCTACTAGATATATCTTACTCGGTTTTGGCTGTAAGTGTTGTAGTACTGGTCACTAAATGTCATACAGCTAAAACCTATTATCTGCGCATTCGCGGATCGCGCTGTTCCCCCGCGCGGCCCCCGTGCGCCCCGCGAACGTCCGTCTAGTCGCACGCAGTCGCACCTGCAACTGGCGCGTAAAATGATAATATTTCATATTTTCAGCAACGATATTGAATATTCTCAGTGATAATTAGTGGTTACAGCTGTGGGATGTGTTCAAGGAGCAGAAAACTGATTAACTTGATAATCGGAGACAGCCATGTGAAGGAAAGTAAGTGATTTAGTGCTTTGTTTTCGTACTCATATGAATCTTTGAGGTTAGACTTTTTTACAAATCTTTGCAATCAATAATTCACGATAGAATGAATAATTATCATGCATGTTTAGTGTAACGTATGACGATATTGGTATATATAGTTGAATAACTGCAATTACTAGTTGCTAGATGTGTTCGATAAGTAGGTAAGTATTCGATGCAGAGCGCGTACCCTACGAGAAAAATGCCGCCACCCTGGTGTGCCCCAACTATGTAGTTTAACTATGGATACCTACTATAACTTACTGTTTATTTCAGATGATGGAACGTTAGAGGCGACAGAGGCGGGACAAGGTGAAAGCGTATTGTCATGTATGACTACTTCCCCGTATAGTATTCATGCGGATGGGCCAGGTCGTACAGGTATAGACGTCGCTAAACTATTTAACCCCATGAGTATTTATCACAGAATCTCATGCTCTTTTGGATTTGGTTGCATCCTTAGTTTCACGAAAGAGATCTCTTAATGAGATAATATCGTTTTTGTACGTTATAAAAACCAGAATACAACCATTTCATGTGTATCTATGATCATGCAGAGTAGGTTTATAGATGCCACTTACAGGTAGTATTTTATTTCAGATGATAACAAATCGAAGCCTGCTAAAAGCCTGGAACAGACTATTCCATCACGTCATGAGGGTGAGTAGGTTTTGTTATAAGTACAATATAATGTGTTGCGGTGGCGTTCAAAATAGAATAAGCAAATACTCCGTTGACTACACAGACATAATAAACAGAATACACGTCAATACTACTTCAGCCTCAAAAGATCATTAATGGATCCAAAGGAACCTCATGCTAAGCTTGTCAATGTTTCAGATGACAACTATTCGTCAGATCTCAACGAGGATCAAGCATGCATTGCAAATGAAATGGAGAAAATTATCGGACAAGACAGCACTCCATCGCCAATTCAACCATTGTCATCGCCAATCCAACCATTGCCATCGCCAATCCTACCATTGCCATCGCCAATCCAACCATTGCCATCGCCAAGACAACCATTGCTATCGCCACACTCCGACACGACACGAGTATCCGAAACGGACTCCGATGAGGAACTTTTTGGTTATACTGATTTATCGGATGACGACCCCACTTATGTAGTTCCAGTAAAGGCCTTGCCCCGGTTTATCAGCGAATCCGATGATGACACCGATGAAGACTTGATTACCACAGAGGACCTAGGATTAAATGGAATGGAATCATACGGTAATGCCATCCCAACAGAACCACAGCCAAGCACAAGTCGAAAAATCTGCTGTAGTTAACTCATTTGACACCGATGAAGATTTGATTACCACAGAGGACCTAAGATTAAATGGAATCAATGGAATATATTCATACGGCAATGTCATCCCAACAAAACCACAGTCAAGCACAAGTGGGCAGTCTGCTGTAGTTAACTCATTTGACACCGATGAAGATTTGATTACCACAGAGGACCTAGGATTAAATAGAATGAATGGAACGGAATCATACGGCAATGTCATCCCAACAGAACCACAGTCAAGCACAAGTGGGCAGTCTGCTGTCGTCAACTCATCTGATAATATAGTAGCACTTATATTATCCGGTATTCTCGATTTAGTGTGGAGTCGTGTTAAACCAATAACCCGCTGGCGGACTCCAAACCCAGGTGCATGGAAGAAATATATCGCCAAGAAGAGACGCGCAGAGGGTTCCGTTTACATAACAAACAAAAGATTAAGAGCAGCAAAGGTACCAAAGATGGTTGACTGCTCTAAATGTGCATTCAAATGCCAAGATTCTTTTTCTGTCACTAAACTTCGTGGGTAGGAAGAATATGATACTGTCGCTCGTTACAGTTCAATTACCAAAAAAAGTAGTAGTGAATAGAAAACGCCCGAGACCGTACGTCACCAAATGTTATTTTCACAGCAACTTGGAAAAGAAACAAGTCTGTCAAAAGTTCCTTTGTTCGACTTTGTGTATATCAGCCGCGGTTGTTCAAGATGCTATGAAGAACAGAGATGAAACAGGACTTTACTCGCAAAATGGAGATCCACGAACGCCAATAAGACCACCAAATAAAACACCAGATGCAAAAGTACAAGAAGTTATTGACCACATAGCTTCCTTTCCCATAGTGGAGAGTCACTATGTGCGAAAGGAATCGAAAAGGCAGTATTTAGATAGCAAATTGTCGATTCCAAAAATGTATGCGCTGTATGCAGAAAAGCATAAAGATTTTGAAGACCTTGTTACAGAAATAACGTATCGACGAATTTTTGCGACAAACTTCAATTTGAGTCCTTTTGTTCCCAAAAAGGACCAATGCCTCGTATGCAATAAGTACAATACAGCAAATGCGCAACAGAAGATGGAACTTGAAACCTCCTATAATCAACATATAGGGAGAAAAATTAGTTGCTTGGCGGAAAAGGACACAGATACAAAAAGAGCGGAGACTGATAAGAATTTCGTTACAGTCACCTTTGATCTGCAGGCTGTATTGCAGCTACCCTGCTCTATGGTCGGCATACTTTATTATGTACGGAAATTGACCGTTTACAATTTGTGCATTTACGAGAATGCTTTGCCGAACAATGCATATTGCTTTCCCTGGTCAGAGATCAATGGTAAGAAAGGAGGCGTTGAAATTGGTACAATTCTGTATCACTATCTGTCAAAATGCATTCCTCCTAATGTGACAGAAGTAACTCTATTTTCGGACACTTGCAGTGGACAAAACCGGAACCAATATGTTGCTGCTATGTTGCTATGGGCCGTTAATACAATTGATCACATTAAAGTTATTGAGCACAAATTTTTAGAGTCTGGCCATTCTTACATGGAGGCTGATTCCATGCACAGCAGCATCGAACATGCAAAAAAATATTCAGATGTTTTCTCCATGAATGATTGGATGAATATTTTCAAAAACGCAAGAGCGAAAGGACTCTATAAAGTTGGTGGGAAAAAAGTAAAAAAAGATCGGTGCCAAGTGAAAGAATTCAAATACGACGAATTTCTTGACCTCAAGAGCCTAGCTCAAGAGATGATAAAGAATAAGACTTATGACACCGATAATAACAAAGTGAACTGGCTGAAACTAAAAAAAAATTAAATATGTGAAGGGAGAGCAGAAAATTTACATAAACTATGACATGACTGACGAATACAAGGTCCTCGACACTAAAATTTCTGCAAGTGCAACTGGCAAACGCACGACGCGAACAACACGAAAGTCCAACCCAAACTCAGTAGAGCCACCTTACAGCTCGGATGCCCTGCCAACTCTAAAACAAATTTACGAAAATCCGTTTACCATTAGCCAAGCGAAAAAAAAGGACTTACTAAGTCTGTGCAACAAGGGAGTGATCCCTGAGGAGTATCAAGGATGGTATAGAACTTTAAAATGTGACGGCTCTATTGTAGACAGAGTTCCAGATGTCGCATTTTGGAGAAACAAGTAGTGAAGAGGATAATTAATGGCCAACATCTGACATTGTAATTAATCGTAATTCTTTATTGCACGATAAAATTAAGGAAACATTACAAGAAAACTTAATAGCAACGGCGAGCTTATCTCTCAGGAGAGATTTCTTACAGCAAACCAAGGCAGGACAGGAAAGTTACATACAGCTAAGGGTAGTCCTTGTGCAAAAAATTAAAAATTACGGTATCTACAGATACACTCAAAAACTTTAGACCTACTCACATCTAACCTACTAACATTAAATAAATAAATTTAACTCAAAAAAATCTTACTATAACATAAATAAATATAATACAATAAAAACATAGATACACATACTTACATACTATAAGATAACCACTAAGCGGAAGAGAGAAGATGATGTTTCAATTTTGTCTTGAAAGTGCCCATAGTTGTGCAATCCCTAATAGCGCAAGGAAGTGCATTCCACAACCCTTAACCTAAACGCGTGCTTAGTAGTGTAGCTCCACTGATTGTTTAGTTTTTAAGCTTATGATATTTTTATTAATTGTGAATTATTTTAATTTGATAACGCCATTAAACTTAAAACTAAGCAAGCTGTTGTATTGTTTTTATGTTCATGGACAAATTTTAGACATCAAGGAGATAGTTAGTTAAGAAAGACTCAGAGTTAGTAAGAAAATTAGGTGTACTTACTATGAAACCAAAACAATGTTTTACAGGCAAAAACTTCTTAGTGAAGGATACGTGGAAATTTGTTCTAAAACCCAGAAGATGAGCAACTTTTTTCTACAGCGATAACCTTCTAAGTGCAGCACCTTTCTCAATAAAATGATAAAAACGGCCACTTACTTGTGGAATTGATTTGTTTTCTGTATCTAATAATATTAAGCAATAAGCTACTTAAATAAAAACACACCAAAACTAAGCCTATCACCAGTTTTTACAACGATAATGATATGCAAACTTTTAACTTCTTTTTTCTCAGTTTCACATTTCATGTAGTTAAAAGGTTCTAGCTTTAAGGCGTCGATATGTGGAGTAACATTGAAAGATAGATTGAAGAATGAAGTTATAAGGGATTGTGGATTGAGAGAAGGCGCTGTGGATTGAGAGAAGATATAGTGAAAAGGATAGAGAAAGGCCAGCTAAGATGGTTTGGTCACGTTGAAAGGATGAATGAAAGGATTTATACAGCGGGTGTGAAAGGAACCGTCGGGCGGGGACGCCCAAGAAGGTTCTATAAAGACCAACTCGGCGATTAGTCAGTAAAGGGGCAAATACGAAGTACCCGTAACCGGCGAGCTTGCATGAAGAGACTTATGAATGTTGAGGAAGCGAGAGATGTATGCCAAGAGCGTAGCAGGTGGAGGTCTTTGGTGTCTGACTACCTCTCTTCCGGGAAATAGGCGTGAGCATATTCATAATTTCATAATTTATTTATTGCACACAAATAATTATATTGACAATATATATATTAAAATAGTGTGCAAAGGCGAGCTTATCTCTAACAAGAGATATCTTCCAGCAAACCGTGTCAGGATGAGATAGGTTAATCACAGAGCACGGGTAGACCGATGTGTACAACATACCTTAAATTACAACTCAATAAACTACATAGATAAAATATACATCCTAAATATAAATTAATATTAAATATATATAAATTATAAATAAATAAATAAATACTAACTATATTTCTAAAGAGATAGGAAGTGCTTCTTCACACGACTTTTAAAGATATTGAGAGTAGGACTATCCCTGATGGTGCAGGGGAGTGCATTCCGCAACCGAATGGCCCGGAGTCTAAACACGTGCTCGTAAGTTGCGGTGTTATGTTGTGGGGTCGTGAGTATAGAAACTGTGTGGGTCCTCCGAGGCCTGCTGGAAGAAACAAATTGAAAACGGTCTCGTAGGAAGGTTGGATAGCGTGGATTCCGCAAAATGTTGTAGAGGAGGTGGAGGATGTGAGAATCCCGACGAAGACGGATCGGAAGCCACTTCAACTCTTTGCGATGCTGTGATACATGGTCGTATTTGCGCAGCCCGAAGATAAACCGAATCCCGAGATTTTGAAGTCGTTCGAGTTTGTTCAGTAATTCTTCGTTAGCACTGTACTTCGTAGTCACTGACCCAGCAGACATCAACATAATCGATGAGGGGTAGAAGAAGAGACTGAGCGAGAGTGATTTTGGTCTGTCGAGGCAAAAAGTATTGAAGTCTCCTGAGAGAGTGAAAAGTAGCAAATACTCGTCGACTGACCTCGTTGACATGAAATGACCAGGACAGCTGGTTATCGAAGATGAGACCCAGGTTTTTAGCTTTATCGCTATACATGATAGTGGTACCATTGAAAGTGACAACTGGAATAGGCTGTTGCTGTAACAGTTTTAGAGAATATCTTGTACCTATAATCATAACCTGGGACTTACTCGGGTTAACCAGGAGTCCGAAGAATGAAGCCCAGTTTTTTACACCCTCAAGATCTGCGTTTAGTTTCTCCACAGCAGAGTTTACATCATTAGGAGAAAAGTGGCGATATATCTGGAGATCATCAGCATAAAGATGATATGAGGAAGACAAGACATCCTAGATGGAGTTAATGAAAATCGAGAGTAGGAGTGGAGAAAGTTTACCGCCTTGAGGGACGCCTGTAACAACATCATCACCTATCTTTAGGCAGAAATCATTGTCCCTTGGTATAACTTTGCCAGTTTCGCGGTTTATTATTTGCCAAACTGTTTTCATTCTATTATTTGAATTTTGAATTTTTCTATTAATGTGTAAAGTTTTTGCAGTTCTACAAACCAACTTGAAAGTTTTGGAATATTTTTTAACATAGTCATGAAATTTTGGATCAAAGTTGTAGGTTTTTTGTTCATAAAGGTCATATAAGATAACTCTACTTTTACGAATTCCAAACGTTGCCCAGTCATTAAATTTAGATTTACCGTTGTAGTCACTTACTTTCTTTAATTTAAAAACTTTATTGAATTCTGTCTGAATAATGTTGAAGAAGTCTGAGTAGATTTTGTTTGGGTTCTGTTCATCAAAATTCGGTACTGGCAAATTTATATCTAACTTTTTCATATACGTCTCTAGTCTGTGGGATGTAATAGGCCTATAAAATGATGGATCAGTCCTATTTTTACTGGCAATTGGGAATGAAACTGTTTGACCACTGTGATCGGAGGGTAAGCGGTTAATTACATTTTTACTTGTGAATGCACAGTCACAAAAAACGTTATCTAAGCAAGTTTGGCTGGTAAGTGTAATTCTAGTCGGCTCTATAAATATATGACATAAATTAAATATTTTGAACAGAGTTATTAATCGTTGTTTCAATGTTGTATCTACAAGCAAATCTACATTAAAATCGCCACAAATAATTAACTTTTTTCTGCTATTACAAAGTTTAATGAGGGCATCCTCCATAATTTTCTCGAACATTTCAAAATTGCCATGGCCGTTTTCATCTCTCGGAGGTCTGTAGACACAAACAACAATATGGCTATCCAACTCAACACAGGATACCTCTATTTGTCTTTCTACAGTAAGTGCCTCTGTGGCGCAGCGGTTGTGGCTCTGCCTACCATGCGAGAGGTCCCGGGTTCGATCCCCGGCTGGGGGTAATGAAAAAAAAAAAAAAAAAAAAAAAAAAAAAAACAATCCCCAGGTCTTGGATGTTTATATGTGTGTGACGTCGCTGTTTCTGGTTACCACGACACAGGGTATCCTAGTGTGGGGCCAGAAGCAATGTATGTGCCTGTATGTAAATGTTTATGTTTGTTTGTTTATCTTTCCGTTGTTTCACCTTAATATTATTTTTTACTAAGATTAAAGAACCACTATCAGCAGTCTTTCTATGATGAAAGGTCCCTCCAAATATCCGTCTATTTTTTCTGTACTCCTCTTCCAAACGCTTGACATGGGAACAACAATTTTGCCATTCATTGATAGTTGTGGCATTAAATGCCTTTTCTACCATTTCCGGAATTTCTTTTGGTGCCTTCCGTATGTTCATCTCTGACTCTTTTCATTGAAGCCCAGATCATTTCAATGGGATTTAGATAACAATGATATGGTGGTAAACGTAATATCTTGTGAACCAATCCTTATAAAATTGCATCAACTGCATAAACCGGTGCAGGCTTATGTCTTTTTACAATTTCCATTAACTGGGGTTTGGTGTATTATTCCGAATATTCAATATGTTGTCGTGCCAACCACTCAATTATATCACTTTTCCTGCAGTTGGTGTTTGGTGCCTTATTAACGCCGGAGCGTTATCCATGACAATGAGACTGGGCTTCTTTAAATTGGGCGCAAGTTTTTCAGTTACCCACTTTTTGAAATTTGCATAGTTCATATCATCATGATATTCTCCGCAAGCGTTCTACACAAAACCTTGCTCACCGCCACCATGGACGATAATGAACCTTTGGCCTTTGGATATGGGCTGTAATACTCCATCTGTTTCACAGTCATCATCGTCCTTCTGCCAGCAAGTTTGTAAATGACAGATCGAATGTTGGTTTTTTATTTTCGTTATTCAACATTACATACACCTAATGTAGAAGTGCCCCTTCTTCCCCACTGCTCAACTCGATTGCTCAATTACTCAAAGTTGAGCAGTGCGGAATAGTCATTATGACCCATTGGTCTACTGGTATTTGCTCAACTATCTATAGTGGACCAGTGGGGAATAGTCGGAATCTACGCGACAGAACGTTTTACCATATGTTGGGATAAGTAGAACTGCACTTGATGGTATCACTAACCGGTCATAGCGGCGACCCTCTCACTTACTTTTTCAAACGGAATTATCGGGTTATTGTTATTTTTTTCCTTCATACAAAACTCCTTGACCTTTATAACCATCTCTCTAACACCACTTCTAATCATTTTTGGCATGGTATACGCAGTAATTGATTTTATTAGCTCGAAATAACCACGCAGCACAACCTAGCACAACCAATTAGCCACTGGAGCGATTGGTGTCACAATCTGATACCAGGTGGGCGCATAGCAAAGGGCTGACCCCGCGGGTTGATTGGCTCCTAAAGCGATGCTGAAATTGTAGAAATTACCAACCGCAAATACCGCGATATGATTTTGCACTGGTACAGTTATTACAAAAAAAACATGCAATGCTTTTAATTTTTGAAACAAGTTTCTTAAAAGAGATTATATAGTCGTTAAATGAACATGCATTGCTATATGAATATACCGTGTGAGATATAAGTAAATCACGTAAATAAAAAAGTTTTGTAAATATTTTGTTCACTTGCAGAAAATGATTTATGTTTACGAATATAAATAATAAAATGTGTGGGTTTTGTACGATTTCAAACCATAACAACCTACGTAATCAAATAATTGTAAAAAAAACTAACTGTCCAGAAGAAAATTTATAGAAATATCTTCATAGAAATATGCTTTCAAATAACAAGTATCAACCAAACATTGCAGCGCTCAGCGTTAACAAAATGATATTCACTTGTGTTACGGAAAAATGATGAAAAACGTGGAAAACATTGTACTCTTTGACTTTACGCAACATTAGTGAAATGAAAACCTGGAAATACCTTGCTAAAAATCGTCGAAGTCTCCGAGCGCCTCGTTACGTCACTATTCACAAATTTTCATAAAATATCACTATTTTTGTACCGAACAGAAAGATTATTATCGCACTAGAAAGTACACAAAATTCTGAACAAGTTAAACTAAGCACTATTTAAAATAACAAAAGAAACCTCGCAAAATCTAACTCACAAAGTACACATTGAAGGAGACCGAATCACATTGATGCACGGAGCGTTTTATGAAGCCCATAGGTCGTTTCACGGTGATGTATTTGCTGAACCAAAAACAACTAAATAATTTTCGGTGCGGTTTTAAACTTTAATCATTATATACTTAAACATGTCTAAACATATGTGGATATGTAATGTGTCGTTCAGTCGCAGAATGTCGGTAACTTTCTCAAAACATACCAAAATGCGAAAAGAAATTACGTTGTTTCATACCTAAACTGTTAACGTTACGATTTGCGACAGGTACATTTTGCGAAAGGTACGATTTGCGATAGGTACATTTTGCAACTGAACGCTCTTACTTTCATTCGCAGAATGTACCTTTCGGATATCGTTCGCTATGAAAAAATGATATAATTCGCAAAATGCACATATCGCAATATGTACCCTTCGAAAAATAGGTACATTCTGCGCCTGAACAGTGAGCGGTATGCCATTTCCTATAAATATTTTTTCGATAGACTAGTTATTTTGACATAAGTTGTATGAGAGAACTGTCAAAATAGATACCTCGGTAAGCTACTCTATCGGAAAATTACTTATGGGAAATGGCTGGTAATGAAAGAAACCTAAACCACTCAAACTGTGCAAATAGAAAATAAGCTGTAGTGTAATAGAGGTGAAATTAGAAATTTCAAGGTTGTTTATGGAAACAAAAAATCAAATCATGCCAACTCGAAACTCAAGTGTTTTCTTATAAACTAACTGGTTAATAAGCCATTAATAAAATGCCGTGTTTTGATATGCAAACAGGTTAATATAAACAAACAACCCAAGCCAACGATGAGTCAAACAATTTAAACACACCTTTATATTTTAAATGGCCGACTTCGTACCAATTTGCGACACGCAGCGGCACAGACATTAAGGAATTATTGACAAAAACTCATATTTCCTGAAAATAAAAGTAATTTGAAAGGTTTAATTTATGTCTATAAATATCTTAGAGTAGTTAACATGCATTTCTTGCTATTAGAAACAATTCTAGGCACTTTACTGACCATGAAAAGATTCGTAAAAAAACGAACCATTTTCACGAAGTATTTTCTACCAAAATTTTAACAGATTCTGCCTAAACTAATCAACAGATTTGAAACACGTATTCTCTAAATTACATTTCTACCAAATTTACAGTAATAAAGTACTTACTTCATTGATAAAAATAGAGAAGAACCCTTCCCACAATCCTCCAACGAACCAAAACTTCAAAGCGCAACAGCGACTTTTTTTTTCATTGTGTTCATAGATGTTTTACTTCACAGCAATAGTGATGTCCACCTAGGTTCGATTTCAATGGATCGAACTCGAGTGACTCGTCTTATAATTGAATAAATTGCATTTTTACACCACTAGTCGCCGAATCAGCTGGTCGCATCATATTGGACGACTATCCCTTTATCACATTCGAAACTGGTATACAATAATGCAGGCCAGCGCAGCGCCCAACGGTCTTTGCCTCCTATTTATCCATCGCCTTAGTGGTTATATTCTCTTTGAGCACAACAAACACAGCGAACTGTCAACATAGTGAATTAGTGACCACAGAGTAGCTTTAGCGTTAGTTCTGATTTTCGCCACACGCCAAAACATCCATGTATCACTGTACTTAGTATTGCGTATTTCAATTTGCAAAAGCGAGGAAGTAAAGGAAGATTGCACCAAAACACTAAATTTTCTGGGCGTTTTTCGTGAAAATGGCTTTCAGGTTAACTGCTCGACTTATGAACAAAAGTAAGTTCCATTTCTAAAATGAATCAGACAATATTTGTTTTTGTATAGTTATATAATCGCTGCCTTTATTTTTAGGTGGTCTGCAGCAATGGGCCTACAATTTATCAGGTTTCAATAAATATGGTATGTTTGCTACATTCACACATAACCCTACCTACCCTAGCTACTTGACCACTCACATCAAGTGACCACCATTTCTGATCGACTACTACCAGCAGTGTTCCAACAGACAGTGTAACCTTAACAAGAAAGACTTGCTGTATTTTGCATGTATAATATAGGTATTGTGACCAACCAAAATTGACACCAGGTTTTTATGGTGCAAATTATGTTCTGCTACTAAGCAGATAATCACCAGACATTACTAATAGTGACCTGTGGTTAGTCAGCTTTGGTAACAACTCAATTATTGCAGGTCTCCTCCGAGATGACATTCTTTACGAGACCGATGATGTGAAGGAAGCATTGCGCCGTATACCAGAACACATTGTTGATGAGCGCAACTGGCGTCTGCTGCGAGCCGTGCAGCTCTCGCTTCAGAAGACCATCCTGCCCAAGGCAGAGTGGACGAAGCTGGAAGAAGACAAGCTCTACCTAACTCCGGTGGTTGAACAGGTGGAGAAGGAAAGGAAGGAACGTGAGGAGTGGGAGTCCAACTATTAGAGAAATTTGGGATGTAATTTAATATTTATTTAATAAATCTAGCTGTTTAAAAATGTTTCTGTATTATCTGTGTGTGGCATACACCTTTTGAATGGAATACATTCTGTTTTGAAGCACCAAAGATCAAAATAAGGGGTAAAGTTTGTGTTTTTCTAAAGATAATTTTATAAATAACACTTGAAGCAGTACATTTATATAAAACATTTTATTTTACACAAATAGGAATAGATTACAAATATGTAAAAATAACTGTATAATTAAAATTAAATAAAGCAACATGATTAGACATTATAATTGAGAAAGGGTTTATAAAAGTCGCCTGATGTTTCAAAATTGGGGCCTGAGAGGATCACCAGTTCATTACACTATCACTACTATAGATGGAAGTTGCACTAACCAATATGGCGTAAATGGTGACTGCAATTTCACCCACAGGTAATGAGATATCAAATCTAACATACAACAATATGGACTCAATATGGATCCTGCCATGGAAAGGACAGTTAAGTTTGTGAATAAATTTATCAATAACTAGAACTCAACAGTTACAATAGATAATAACAGCTTCGATCACACATTTCCATAATTCCAAATAATAAATTGATTTAACAAATATAATAATAATGGTCCCATAAAAATTTAAATCAATGTTTTTGACAAAATTTCATGTTGGTTAGTGTTAAAGTGTTTGATATGGTATGTTCATTTACATACGAATATAGTAGACAACATTTAAATGGTTCTTTCATAGAGGTATTTACATTTTTTATTGATGTAGGTACATACGTCAATCATTATACTTACGTTACATTGAGTACCTATCTGTATCTATGTACCTAGATTACCTAGATGCAGTGAATAGAAGTTGGAGATTAGTTAAAAATTGGTCCATACTGGAAGAACATAATGATAATCAGTAAAATGCAGTTTAAACATAACAGTACATAGAGGATTAAAATATATGTAAAAATCACGTAGATGTATTTTCAAAACATGTCTTTAAACATTCTAAACATGACTGAACAATGCTATGGCTAAAATTAATTAAGTAGCCTAATTGTAATTAGTTATGGCAAAAATCAAACTATATATTTAAAATGTTCAATTTATATTGGCTTGTCCTATGTGCTTCCATATCAACAAGGTCATTGACTATCCGCTTCCTTTCATTTTCAAGTAAACTAAGCTGTGCACCAGATAATAATGTACAAAATGTTTAAGTATGTATGTATGAAAGCAAAAAGCAAATCTGTTGCAAAACTAATAACATGTTTCCCAAGTAAAGGGTGACAGAGGCATGGCTTGGTAAAAGGAATTCGTGATGTAGAGAAGAAATAATAGTCCATATTTCTTCCTGTCATAAATAAATATAGTAATTAAGATATTATTTGGTAGCTTGTAGCAGCATTAGCGCTTTTTAATAAACAGGAAAAAGACATTTTCTTCAACCCAAGCAAACACAGCAGCGCTATTTTGTGATTTAAATATGTCTTAGTAACTAAGTATATCTTACAATAAAGTACATGATTGACATCTTGCGACCCCAAAGTTACCGAAATCTAATTACAATTAAATGAAATAATGTTAAATGATAGGTCTAAAATTTCTAACACAAATGGTAATCAATCAGAAATTCCGAAATAATCACATTCTATAAAACATTAGAGTTTAACTATAACTGTTCTAGCTACCCCCCTGTATTCCGTATATTAAAATAAAACTAGCCTAACAAAAATATTCATTAGCTAAATAGGAATTTATTGTTATATTCGGATTTGCTAGTGATTCGCCTGAACCCCAAAAATAATACAATACATATTAAATTTATTTATCGGACCGGTGATGATTCCTATAATTATATTATTATTATCTTTATAATAAAATTTTATGGCAAGTTAGCAGTCAACACAGATCGTGGCTGAAATTACCTAATTAGAGTTTTCCCTAAATAATAATTTAATGGGTAGTATTGAAACTGGTGACCGTCAATCCAGTTTGCGGTTGTCAAATCACTGGTATTGGCTAACAAAATTACTGAATTGAGTGAATAACTGTGAGCGACTAGAAATCTCAAAAACAGCACCAAGTATTTTAATTTACTCAAATTAGCAAGCTTAATTTGAGTATATTCTATTATAAATTGTGCATATTTTTTATACTTACATGTCAACCTAACACAAAAGATTAAGCGGGCTTCGCTTCGCTCACACCTAGCTTGCCCCATCACTTTTCCCAGACAGTTTTTATCAATGAACCAAATCATTCAGTAATTTGCTCACTCATTTCAGTAAATGTCTTCACTCATTTTATTAATCTGCTGTTCATGGTCATTCGCTCAATTCATTTTTTACTCGCTTGTTTTATATTATACCCTTAGTTTTATCTAAGTATAGCAAAGCTGCTCTGCTATCGTAAACAGGCAGCAGTACAATAGAATGATTTGAGTAGCATATGCATAATATTTTACAAAGTTAAAGTATATTCTGAATCTTTGTGGCATTTTATCTATTTACATTTCTTTGGAAATAATGTAGCATCATCAATCATAATTGGATGAGTAATTTGTGCTTGGCGTTAAAGGATAAAGTATGGATACGTTACAGTAATGCAACTCCAATGTTCTTGAATTCCAAGAGGCCGAATAAATTCGGAACGTTGTCCCAAGAATGTACTTGCTATAGCTGAAAAGGTAACACTTGTACTACTTCCTAGCCCGATAAGTAATATTGGATAATCATAACTAAGAAATTCTACTCCCCGCTTATGAATGTCCTAAATCTTTATTACACTACATCACATGTAGTTTCCGATCCATCTACCATCATAGTTACGTACTTTTGTAACAAAGTTCATATCATTATTATGTCCAGATCAATTTGAATTTCAGCCCTAAATTTAGAGTTCTTCGTCCCCGATCGCCTCAAAGGCATTGTTCTCAACGCAATCTTTACCGGGCTTGAACGCGACTGACGCGAATTTCTCAGTTAACTTCTGAACGGAGAATATCTCCCTGGAGCTCCCTGATGTAATGGAGTCGCCATTCTGGAATAACATGAGGTAGGTGTTAGTGGATCTGTTGTTATTGAGGGGGGTTTTGCTGCGGTAGGTTAGTGGTTGAGTCGCCCGATATTTCCACCGCGATCCGGCCATATCGAATTCATTTATTACTGTTTGTCGCTATCGTTTTTAACTAATGGCACCTATGGCCGCCTTTGTTCCCGCTTGGAGGCGCTGGCGTAGTTGGACAAAGAGTTTCATTCATCTGAGGTTAGAGATCACGTCTTCAAAAACAATTGGCATTGGCAAAATTAACCTCATAAGTGGTCAGTACGCATGTAATAAAAGAAGTAAATAAATAGAATTTGGCAACTTTGACAGAGCCTCAAACTTAGATAGATTTCGATTTAGAAATTTGCAATGGGAAATGAGAAATGAAGAGTACGAAATGAGAAATACGAATTGAGGAATGAGAAATACGACATGGGAAATGAGGAATACGAAATGAGAAATAAGGAATGAGAAATGAGGAATACGAAATGAGAAATGACAATTGAGAAATGGGATATGAGAAAGGAGGAAGATTAGGTAACCACTTATGAGGTTAATTTTGCCAATGTCAAGTGTAATTGAAGACGTCACCTCTAAGTGTAGTGTATCTATCTATCTATGGAGATCTACTCACCACAGAGCTTAGCGTATCACTAGATGATGACGGCGTGATGAGCTGACTGGAGCCGTCGCGTCGCACGTAGGTGAGACTGCCGCGCTTCAAGCCGCCTCGAGCCGTCGCCGTCGCCGTCGCCGGGCCCTGCCCGCTCTTCTGACGCATCAACTCTTCCACTACCGACTGCAATACAGCAAGCACCCCGGTATATATGCGACCCGACTAGACAATTTTTAGGGTTCCGTACCTTAAAAGGTAAAACCCATATAGGATCACTCTGTTGTCAGTCTGTCTGTCCGTATGTTACACCCCTTTCTCAGGAACGCGTGCAGGTATCAAAGTGAAATTGATATCAATTACTCACGTCTTTGGACCCTTGGAGCTATGAAAAATAAAAACTTCAAGGTCCAACGCAATCAAAAATATAGCCGTTTATGTCCGTGATGAAATTTCTGCATTTGCTTGATACTCGCCACGGAATCAAAACCTATAGGGGGACTTCCGTTTGCTAAAGCAAGATCTTACAGCACAGGTAAAGGGAAAAATCCGAAAACTGTAAATTTCTGTCGGTCTGCCTATACGTCTGTCAAGCAAGACCCTTTTTCTCAGGAACGCGTGGAGGTATCAAGTTGAAACTCATATCAATTGGTCAGGGCAGTGGTCTCTTAAAGTTGTGAAAAAATCAAACATATAGGTCAAGGCGATAAAAAAATACCTAATAATACATACTTTTTGTCACAATTATGTACGTAACCGTTTATAGCATATCAGCAACGTCTGCCAGTTAGAAAAGTCATAGCAAATACACTCTCATCTATGAGTTATAAGGTGACCGTGATTCTAGCAAGCAAGTACGATTTAGACAGATTCTTGTATCATAACGTGATCCTAGCAAGAAAGTGTGAAATCGAAAGATTTCACTTATATGGTCATTTAGTGTGTCGTAAGTGGTAAATGTGACCGAAATGCCAATTTTGTGTGTCCACGGGTTTCAGAGATATTCCATTTCCTGCTAGGATCACGTTTGGCCAAATGCTGATTTGAGAAAACTATTGAACACACAAATCTTGCCAGCCACATAAATATTCGTGGTAAATTGTTTGTAATTTGTGTGGAATTACTTTTTTCAATTATCACACCGTTTGGGAGTCTTTGGTAAATCTTTAAAATAGCTAAATGGATTAATACCTCCCTAACAAAGAAACGCAAAGTCAAACGAGATACACCTAACGATACATCTTACTCAATACTATCGCTACACCGAATTTCATTATTTCAGTTATTTTTTAAATAAATTTGGTTTGGAATTCCGCCATCTTCCGCGATTGGCAGCTCACTCATCAATTATCCATCATTGACTGTTCTGCGGTATGAAGTTCGCGGGGTCAGCTAGTTTATTATAAATAACCGGTGATATCGATACGTGGCGAATTGAATAAACTAATGCTAAAGTTCGTAGGTCATCCATCTGGCCCGCCAGCCAGTATTTGAACACCAGCCTAGCCGTCAATTCCGTGTATTCCCAAGAACACAACTGTGATTATGTTGAGTGTACCTGTAAGCACACACTGATGAACGTCGCGTGCTCCGTCTGCAGTGTGATCCACTTGAGGTTCTCCTTGCTGATGAGGTATTCGAACGACAGCTCGTAGTTCCCGGTCGCGTCTTCTGGCGAAGGGCCGTGGCCGTTAGTAGGGGGCGGCTCCATCTAAAATGTATAACATTTTCGAGTGAACCTCTCAATTCAATATTCATTACAGGCAATTCAATATGTTTAACTGTTGAGTAAAAGTTTCATCCAAAATAAACAATGTATTTTTTTTTAGATGCTACTTTTACTCAAACTAACTAAATGTTCACCAAAATTTTACACCCCATTTTTTACTGAATTACACGGAGTCGCCCCGCTCCGCTTCGCTTCGGCTCGGCAGTATTATAAAGTTCGGCCTAATAAACCTAACTTTAATATTCGGACATAAAGTGACTTATTTATAGCAACCAATACGATTCTGTGAAACTACATGGGGGCACTATATTGTCGAAACTTATATTGGTTAATAACATTTTTCCCATGGGTGACGAGGCACAGTTCTGTTAAAAAAAGAATCAACCATAGGTTTGCAAAGCGACCTGAGTATAACCATGAAAGATCTTGCAACAGGACGAGTTAGCGCAATTGTCGGTCCGGAAATTAACCCCAGTAAGTAGTCAATATTTTTTAATTACCTTATTAACTTTGGCCTTTGGCCAGCAGCGGGAAGATATAGGCTAATAATAATAACTTTGGGTTACCGGCTTGGCCCTCGCGGGCCTTAGAAGAGTTGTCTTGTTTATCTTACAGTCCAGGAGGCCACGAGGCTATTTGGTGAGTATCTAACTTGATCGCGTCAGATTAAGATATGAGAGATACCGTTACACCCTATTTAGAACTCCACAAAATCTGAAGTTTTCATCTAGAGCCGCGCCGTTAGGGTAAGAAAAAATTAATCCATGCAATATAGTATTTGACAAGGTAGTCCAATAAATCTAGAAATGTGTCTAAAGCTGAACCTATATCAACAAAAACGTTGGACAATATCAGAATTGTATATTTCCATTTGTTTTATTGTTGTTTTATGCGGTTGTATTTTATAAACTCGATTTTGTGTTGAAAAGACAGCATTTGACTATGACGTCACATGCTAGTATTTCATGGAACTCGTGAACAAAATTTGACAGTTCCTAAAAAGTATCTATTTCTACTAGCAGTCAAATACCGTATTGGGATGGGCGTATCGCGAGGGCCCACCCCCACCCCTGTTGGCCTCCCCTACTATTAACATAAATGTATATTTGACTCGCGCTAAGGCAGCTACAGGCAGTACAGGCAACACTCAGGTTCAGCTTACCGGATGTACAGTGGTGACCCGCCACCCCTTCATCCTGGTGAGCTTGTAGCGCTGTTCCCGCAGCGGTGGCGCCACCGTAGTCAGAGTCAGCTCCTTACTGGCCAGCGAGACTAGCACTCGGCACGGACCTGTGGAGGAAAAATAAACAATTAGCGCCCATTCATATCCCAACCGAGAACAAGGCTTTAAGATCGAGAATTACTCCAACCAATTTTTAATACAGCGGAGGTAATTAGCAGGAAGTGGCGTGGCTTGGCCACGTGATGAGGAGACCTGACGAACTTCCGTCGAAAGTAGCCCTCAAATGCTGCCCAAAAGGGGAAACGCAATGGTCGCCCCATAACAACGGCCGCCATTGTGAGCTCCGATTGGGACAAATAGAAATCTGTATTGAGAGCTCTAAACCCCTGCTGAGGGGTGACAGGAAGAGATGATGATGAATGTGTAATACAATGGTACCATGCTTGTGAGATACATACATGAATTGACAAATCCTATTACCGTTTGGTTGGTGGTCGTAGACCTTCATTACACCTATGAACAGGTCAAGACTGGCCAGCAAATGACAGTTGAAAGCTCGCTGTCTTACCGCCAACCTCCAATAGGGGTAATATTTTATATAAGTACGCACGAATTTAGGAGGGAGAAGGGGGGGAAGGAGTTTAGTCCCCCCCTACAATTCCCCCTTTGAGGAAAGCCATAGTTTTCAAGATATCATGGTCCAAAGATTGAAGAAAATGTCTACTTTTTTTGCATTTACAAGTGATGTAGAGGTTGAAAAGGGGGTAAGTACTTGTATAAGACACATTGAATTTGGGGGAGAGGGGCGTGGAGGGGGGGAGGGGTGGGGGAGGGAGTTCCCCCCACCTCCCCCCCTTTTAGGAAACCTTTAGTTTTTATGTTATGGAGGTCCAAAGATTGAAGAAAATGCCTACATTTTTTGGATTTCGGGGGAGTTGGAGGAGGAGAGGGGTAGCCAAGAGTAGGGGGTCGCCTCGCTCCGCCCCGCTTCGCTCCGGCTCCCGGGTCTGCTGTAACGTGTGAACCTAACAAACCTATCTTTAGTTTTTAAACAGGAAGTGACCTAAAGCAACCAATTTGGTTCTGATAAACTCCAAAAAGTAGTTAGTAAGTAAAACAAAGCCAGTCGTCGAGAGAATCACGGATGAAACGAGAGCGCAACAGAACATTCACGAAACACGGAAGGAAACGGAATGAAATGAGCAAGTCATTATGTCAGAAAATACAAAATGGCTGACGCAAATATCTACCATTACAACAAAATCTTGTAATTTGTACTAAAATCATGTACCAATATCCAACGTTGGAGCTTTTGTGTTTGACATTTGTCGTTCCGACATTGGCCAAGTTGTAAAAATCGCGTAAACATATTTTATAATTAAAGTGCTAAATTGCTGTTCCTCACTTAGAAAATGGTATAAGAGGATTGATAGATAGATAGAGATAGACCCCCCATAACCACCTAAGTACTCCAAACTTCAAACTTCGTGCGTACTTAACTAAAACCCAACCCACAAGAAGTATAAGAATGAGTAGTAAAATAAAACAGACCTGTATTGGCGCAGCCCATAATATTAGCAGGGTCAGTCAGCGCCGAGCCGGCCGGTATCCGCCCGTAGTATTGGAGGGTTCGCGCTAACTCAATGTACTGGAATGGAGAGGTGATTATGGCTTTAAAAAATTTTAGGCAAATTGTGGGTGCTATTTTACTAAACAGAGTTCAGTGAATTCGGCTATGCATCTAGATGACTCAGCATTATGAACTTATTCATTTATATGATTAACAATATAACTGATGGTCAATTCAACAGACATCCTGATAACGAATTGGTTTATATAGCTATCTATGATAATTTATATATCATCATATGAACAATGAGAGCCCCACATGTATATAATAGTAATCTGAATATGAGTCAGATGTGATGTCAAACAGTTCTCATTTGTGCTTGAGTGATATCATTTCCTAAATTAATATTATTGCCTAATGCCTTGTACCTGCATGGGTGCAACTATTTGCACCCATGTTTTAATTCAACACTCCTCTGATAATCCCCACACATCCTTATTTACAACTCAATAGCATTAAATGAAGTACATTATTTTCAATTTTATTGATAGGTAGTGTGTGTACCTACTGATAGCGTTATTGGGACATTAGATTGATAGCAGGCCATTCACAAAACATCTGCCACCAGGTCAAATTCCCAATGTTGATATGCTAATACTATTGTAAGAAAATTAAACTCGGCGTGTGTGGAAATAAAGTTGATAATTGAATGATTGTTGTTTATTTGCTATGACATTTATTGTGGGCAGTTTCAATATATTTTAATTATCTAATCGATTTCTTGAAAATTATGCATTACCTTTGTTGGTATGTGAGGCCTGCTTATACTAAAGAATAAGGAATGTTACTAGAGTATTTTCTGTCTTACCTCTCTTTTCTGTTTCTTTTGCTCATAGCCAGAAAGAATGTCTCTTGATTCTGATTCTGCTAATATCCAGCCAAGGTCTATTTCTTCTATTATTTGTAGATATAATAGGTCTAGGGATACCCTGTCAATCATCAGATCTACGTCATAGCAGGGATCCCAGTAACTGAAAACATAAAATGTTTTGTACATACAGTTTCTTCTGTGGAAAAAAGTAATGACAATATAATACAGTAATGCAAGGTTCTGCTACAATATTAAGAGGAGAGCCTTTGTTAACTCTTATTGAATAAGAATAGATTTTTGAAGATGTCAGCTCGCCGGAGAGCTTGGAGTGTATGTCTATTACATAAAGTACAGCTACAAAGGACCCGACTACCTGTTCAAAAAGCTGATATTTTCTAAAAACATACACAGTAGAGGTACACGCTCGAAGGCTGAGAACAGGAGATCAAATTGTTGATCCCCAGGCATAGGTCCAGCAGCTTCAGAGGGTGCTTTCACTTTGCTGCAGCCAAAATTTGGAAACCACCGCCAATACAAAAGAATTATTAAGAGATATCTATTAGACGAGCAGCGAGCAATACCTACAGTCACCTAGCCTTTCTAGCCTAAATAATGGAGCATCATGTCTTTTTTGGGTTGTGCATGAGTTGCAAAGTATGTGTTTTTTAAATTATCATTATTATAATTTAGATCATTTTCTAATTTTCATATCTGCATGTAGTAATAATTTGCTCATGTTTTAGAGGGCCGGCTGAAAACCAGTGCTGAAATTAAGACCTGTCTTAATGCAGCATTGCTGAGCCAATTCTTATTAACAGCATCCCTATGTAATATAATTTAATGCTTGTGTTACTTACTGTACAATTTACCTTAGCTACCAATAACACCTTGATAATAAAGTAAATATTATGCACTTGGAATAAAAATAACCTACTACTTATTGATTCTATCATATGTTGACACACACCTAATATGTTAATGACTCAATTACCATGGCATTTCTAGAAATGCCATTTCCCATGATAGGTTTTGAATTTTATGAACATGGCATAAGGAAGATTAAATCGCAATGCCTCATACATAGGTACGGTAATGGACCGGTTTGTCAACAAATATCCACCACTATAAAACCTCTCACCTCTTCCTTAGAACAATTTTGTCTTCAGGCCTCACATATTTGTGTGATATGTACGGAGATTCATATTCCTCTAGCTTCTTCAACGAAGGCTGGCCATCCTTTGCACACCTCCAATTGAACAAATATAGAGAGAAGTACTTTGTCAATTCTTTAGGCAGGTTTATGTTATTACATGCAATATCTAACAGGGTGCCTGAGGAGTCTGTAGAGGAGACAGAGAGTGGTATTCTGTAGCCGTTCATGAGTGATATTTCAATATCTACTTCATGCATCCTCACTCCATGTGTCTCCTGTTGTGCTGAGAACAGGAAAGCTACCAGGAGCTCTGAGCTCGCCAGCAGTGGATTCTGGCCCACTGGAACAAATTATGACACATTATTTTAAATCAATATATCTAGTTTTAGTGGAAGTCTGAAGGTGACTCTGTTTAAATTATATGGAAAACCCTCTACACCCAATAAATTTGTTACTTCATTATAATGAGACCACCAACTTTACAAATTGTGTGATAGATGAATTTTTTCTTTGTCCCTTTTTCTTAATTCTTATGTTCTCTACACAACAACAGAACTATCTGTGGATTAAGAAACCAGGATATTTTCTGCAGCGATTATATAAACTTAATAAATTACCTTGTTGTATGTATTTCTCCAAAAAGATGCGTCTTTCTTCGAGTTGTGACCCAGTGAGAAATATTTTCTTTGGTGGAAATTGTGGCAGCTTGATGTATGGGTTTTGTACCTGCAGCTGTTCATGCAGACTGAGTAGCTGTTTGTACCGAGTCGTGCAATGGAAAAACCCATCTATATAAATATTGTAGCCCTACAAAAAGAGAAGTATAACAGCACATGTATATCGAAGAATAAATGCAGTAATTATACTACAAAGGTACATATTGTACATCGTAATCAGACCATAAGATGAACAAAACAACTTTATCTCCACGTTTAGAAAAATAAATTTGCCTACCGTGTAAGAAAGTCCATTGTCGTCGTGGAACTGTTGTGTGTCTGGGATAGAGAAATGCATTTTGGCATCTCTATAAAAAACACTGCATAACTAACTAAAACTAAGTGTTTAGGGCGCAACAGCTGCACAAGAGATTGCAATAGAAAAGAAAGTAATTCGGAAATTAGCTCGTTCGGTTCGCCCACTGCCTTGTTTCAAAACACAAAGTGACGTTTATGGACAGTGTTACCAATCTGTTCTCCTGTCTCAATAGAAATCAAAACAAAACCCACCCGTGTGAAACCAAAATTGAGCCGATCCGTTCTACCATTCACTTGGGTGGGGTCGTGTATGGGTTGAAATCGTTATCTGTGTCTACGGACAGTGGGAAACGCACAAACCTATCAAATATAGAGTTCCGCCAACACTCAAGTCCGATGGTCACGGCGCCACCGTACCGTGTCGTCTTGCCATGCCAGTGAGGTTTGCCTGTGAGATAAACGTATTTATTTTCCACTTTCCTTCGCAGGTCATGAATGGTGGCGCGGACTCTACCTATGTTTTCTTCCTCACGGAGAAACGGATAGAGATGAGTCGTACTAGGTAAATTTCGTGCCTTGTCTACGTGTTCCTTGCCCGCAAAAATACTTATCCAAATAGCAGTTCTTGGAATTTCATCTAGTATCACAGTCACAGAACACAATTACTCGGACGAGAAGACAGCAACTTCATACAAAAAAAAATGATACGATTTACTAGCGCCACCTTGACGTTGCCCGGGGCAACTATTTGGCGGCATATTCAAAATAGTACCATCCTACCATTTTCTAGTAAAAGATCATTTCTATTGAAAGACAAATTCACTTGGAAAACAGGAATTGTTGTTGTGTATTTCAAATGAATTTGCCTGTACAATTGCTGGCTGAGATATCAAAATAAAACGAGATTATTTATGTGTATGCATATAATGTCACTATACAAATTCACATATTTCACACTTTGATTGCCATTGTCAATGGTGTTTTCTTTGTTGTGAATGGCACCTTCTTTGTAATGAATGACACTTTCTCTGTTGTGAATAGGATTTTCACATTTCAATATTTGTCTGTCCTCGATGTTACCAATTTCTTTCAAAGGTGTTTGATGGCTTCCTGTAGCGATTTCCAGACCATGAGATGGACCTGGCTGTGGTTCATCATATGCTGGTAATGTCATAGACACTTGTCCAGCCTGCAATATAATTAATACTATTATTAAATAATTGTCTGTTATTAAACATTTGCTGACATGTTTATGCTGCATAAATACAAGCAAACTTGGTCCTATCTTGGAAATAATCAAGATGTGGTATTAGGGAAGATCCAAAGAAGACCAAAACATCTGGGTCAGAGTGTCGATAAGGGGGCGGAATCTCCACCTTATTTACACCCCAACCAGCATGCAAGCTAATAAAATAAAGCTACATCCATATCATAGCGTCACTGCTTTCCCGTACGGGTCTGGAAATCTGATGCTGACTGTACAAAGAAAACTGTCTGCGATGTTTACTTTTGAAAGCTCAAATCCCATACATTTTTGACAAGTGCACTATGGAAACGTAAAAACTAATGAACAAAGTACAACACTGTAACAATATCTCTGGAACTCACTGGAGTGCAATACAGCAGCTAACAGTACAGGGACGACAGCCCTACTGTTCGCTGCTGTATTGCCTTCGTGTGAAACAGACATTAGAGCGCCGTAATGAAGTCACGAATCTTGGTCCAGAGATACTTAATAAAACCGAATAATTATTCGCCCGTCGATCCTATATTGTATGATGGTACCTTAATTAATTACAGTGAGAAAGCTAAGAATCTTGGGGTTATATTTGACAACTTGCTGTCCTGGTCGCCCCATGTTTGTGAGGTCAGCAGACGAGTCTTTGCGTCATTTCACTCCCTCCGAAGATTGCAGTACTTCCTGCCACGGCAGACTAAAATCACTCTTGCTCAGTCCCTCCCTTCTACTACCTTTAATAGACTATGCGGATGTTTGTTGGGTCAGCGCGAACGAAGAACAACTGAACAAACTCGAACGACTTCAAAATCTCGGGATTCGGTTTATCTACGGGTTGCGCAAGTATGACCATGTCTCCCAGTATCGCAAGGAGCTGGAGTGGCTTCCGATCCGTCTTCGCCGTGACATGCACATACTCTCCTATCTGTTCAATATTTTGCGAAATCCCCGATACCCCGCATATCTACGCCAACGTTTTGACTTTCTTTTCCCCAGGGATAGCAATCCGAGATCCCACACGGTGTCTCTCCTTTCATCTCCTCGGCATAACACTGCCGCTTACAAACACTCGTTTAGGTTAAGGGCAATCCGACTGTGGAACGCACTTCTCTGCGCTATTAGGGAAAGTCCCTCAATTTTCAGTTTTAAGAAAAGATTGAAAGTGCATTTCCTTTCTCTTCCGTAAATGGTACCATATTTATGTAGGTATAAGTATGATTTATTATAGTTTATGTATATTCATGCTATATATTGTATTTTATGTAGTGGAAGTATATATATATTTTGAAAGTAATTTGCGTCCGCATGTATAGTGTTATTGCGAACTAGGACTTTCCTGTATAATTAACTCTCCTGTCCTGCCTAGGTTTGCTGGAAGAAATTTCTTTTTAGATATAAGCTCGCCTTTGCTTATTACATTACTTTTAATTGTCTGTAACTTTATATTATCTATGCAATAAAGAATAAAGAATGCTCCGAAATATACCATCCTTTTAATTTGTGATTATGGCAAGGTCAAAAGTTATCCCTAATAGGCATTTTCATTTCGTCATACAGTGTTGACAGGGCCTGCTCGGTCATCAGAGAGAGCGCTCTGTACTAGGACATTTCAGTCAGAGTACTAGTACTAGTACGCTCTAACAGCTCTAGTACTATTAGGACGTTGGATCTTAAGAATATAAAATTATGACTGCTCGTTCATCAGAGAGCGCTCTGTACTAGGACATTTCAGTCAGGGTTTTAGGAAGCTCTAATAGCTTTATTATTACTATTAGGAGGTTGGACTATTAGGTTAACCTTTCCTTTCGTGCAGAGCAGAAACTTGAAGAATATTTTACGCTCATCATAACATTAACATATTTATGCAATCGTAGTGTCTGTTTGCATTGCAAAAATAAAAAGTTAAATAATATTTGATTTCCCTTCATACTTAAAGAGGCTGTGAGGACTAAATACCTTAATTATTGACTATCACAGGCCAACGATACTTCTCTCGGATGCGAGTTGACTAAAACGGATAAAAAAATGTTTGTAAACAAATAGACTATAAACTACCTAACACTTACGCACAAAAAACCCAAACGAAATTAAGCTATGGATTGCATTTTGTCTCATTACGAAATTAGCAAAAAATGATGTCTATTACATTACCTTACAAACTATATTTGCCAAGGAATGCGATAATTACCTGATACCGGCGCCAATCAATTCACCGAAAGAACGAGTTCGGAAAACAATTGACCCTGGACTGGTTGATAAGGTTCTTTTCTGTCATAGGTCGCACCGCACACCTACTCTCGGCATGGCTCCCCCCCGACACTCTCTCGGAGCGATGTCCGAATAGACCGAATGTCCGATTAGCGTAGGGTGACGTTTCCTAATCGTTCTTCGTACATGACCAACATAAGACTATATCACAGTATGAGGGCGCGCCTATTCGCACCAATCCAGTAAAGTACTTACTAAAGTCACGTTCTTGCAGATTAGGGCGTTACCAGGGTAAACTGAGCTAGCTGCACTTCGGAAGAACGTATATTTTATTTGTGATATATGAGCTTGGATCAAAATCACAGATTAGCTAGATTAGACCGTCACTGTATCTTACTTACTATTGAGTAAATATGAATGAACCTAGTCAAGTGCTAAATTTCTATGTACCTTTATTTATTTACCTTGTATACGTATATTATTTTGTTACCTTGTATAATTTGTATATTTTATTTTAAATAGGTTAGTATACGGGAATAACAAAACGTTAAATTAGTGATAAGATAATTGACTTACTTCATTAGAAAAAGAAAAGAAGGAAAAACGGAAAAAAACTCGGAGTTACTACCGGGTTGAAATAACTTGATACCTGTTTTCATGACGTCATTACAGCGCTCTAAAGCAATTGCATCCCAATGAGGTGTCAACTTGATTCGTCCGTTTAGTACTAGGTTTGAATCCATTAGTGTAGATCAGTAGATTACTGGTTTCAACGACCTCCGTGATTCTGAAGTTTATATTGCTCATAGACAATGTAATTTTCACTCAATACCCACCCACACCCGCCTACCCACTGAAACGTCTATGTATACCACAGTATACAAGCGCCGGCAACGCCATTAAGTCTATGTATACCACAGTATACACGCGCGACCAAGTTTGTTTATGGTCCTATTTCTCTTTATCAGTGTGTTTATAGTTCCATTTTTTAACGCAATACGAGTGTGCAAATGTGTGGCATGAGCTTATGCAGGCTGAAAGCATAGCAATCCAAACCAAATCATGTCGAAAAAAATAGTCAAAGTTGACAGTCGAAATTTGTGTTGAAGACGGTTGTATCTAGGGATGAAACGATACCATCTAGGTATCGATACTTTTACTCGATACCGTATCGGTCGTGAAGTATCGATACCTACTTGGTATCGAATGAAAAGTATCGATACCTACTTGTATCGGTCAGTTTTTTCGTAGGAACTATTAGATGAAAATAAGAACAGCAGTAAGTACATGGTATGTATTTTATTTTGATTTCAAAACCCGATAAATCCACCCCCCAAATTTTCATTGGTTTTAGACTTTATTGCCATGCCATAAGGCTGAAAAATTGGGGGTGGATTTAGCGGGTTTTGGAATCAACCAACTCAAATACAAAAAATATTAAGCAAAAAAGTCATTTTTTGATGAGCTCCCTAAAAATAATAGTTTCTCGAGATGTTTCCCTGTTAATCTATTTCTGGCAGAAGTCATTGTCGCGCCAGCTTTGGAAAACAACCTCTCGCACGGTACAGAGGTACCGACTATATGCAGATACAATCTCGCCTGTCTATATAGTGATGGGAAAACTTGTTTCTTATCTTCCCATTCTTCCAATGGATTGGATTTTAAAGGGCAAACAGGACTACTCAAATATATTGACACCTCATCAGCCTTGGAGTTAGCACGTCGTCGCTTTTGGCCAACTGCTAGCTCTTTGTGATGCAGCCAAAAATCAAAATTTTCTTTGGGGGCTTCCTCATCTGATCCACTTGTTGAAGTCGAAGTATCGCCTATAGTTATATTTTTCAATTTTTGTATAGCCCTGCCACAAGCACTTGGATCCTGAAAATGCAGATTTTTAAAGCGTGGGTCTAAGATATTTCCCAGCGCTGCGAATGTATTGAATTCAATCTGGCCAAACCTCTTTTTCAATTCGGCCAATAATTTAGTTTGCAACTGTGTCACACAGTCTATCTGTGTCTGAAATGTCCTTAACTGGGACGTGAGGCAACTAATCATCGGTATTATCTTTGATAAAGTGACATAATTCTGGCCTGAAGATTCCCTGGTCACAAACTCGAATGGTTTTAACAAGTGGATTATCTGTTTTATAGTTTCGATTTCATGGCCGGACACCATTTCAGGACCATCTGTTGCATCGAGTAGAAGTTGTGAAGCCATTCTTGACATATTTAAAAACCTCTCGAGCATATAATATTGTGAATTCCATCGTGTCCTCACGTCCAGAATAAATTTTTTCGTACATCCTTCAGAAACCCCATTATCAGTCAGGATTTTTCTAAGTTTATCTGAATTTACAACACTGTTTTTGACCCATTTAACAATTTCTCTGACTTTTTTTATAATACCATGAACTGGTGTCAAAGGATCATTTAGTGAGGAATCTACGATCAAATTAATGGTGTGCGCAAAACATGGCAAATGTTTGGTTTCACCTAGAGTTCTTTTCATTGCGGCAACCATATTAGCGCCATTGTCTGTAATAGCACAAGTTACTTTTGGCAGTGGAATTTTCCATTCGTTGAGAATATCTACAAATACATTTGATATGTACTCCGCTGTGTGGTTTGATTTGAGTTCTCTTGTGGCAATATTAGCGCTGGTAAAAGCTATTTTCTCTAGAAAATGTACAGTTACACCCAAAAAGCTTTTTTCATTCATAGTCTCGGTCCATGTGTCGAGCGTCACACACACATCATTTGCATTTGATATTCTTTTGAAAAACTCCAACTTTACGACGTCGAATTTGTCACTGAGCAGTTTCTTGAAATGCTTCGATGACGGTACTTTATAGTAAGGTGCTAATTCCTTTATCAATTTCAGAAAGCCTTCCCCTTCAACGACATTGAAGGGCCGCATATCTTTGCATATGAAATATAGAATGCACATATTTATATTATTATATTTTACGCCACCCTCTGAAACAAAGTAAAATGATTGTTATAGCATAGCATATTTTAGCCAGTGGGAGTCAAGAGCGTTAAATAACCACCGTTAACATTGCAAAGAAATAATAAATCATATGCGTATATGTCATTCCAAATTTCATTTAAATTCATCTAGTAATTTCAGCGTGAAAGTAACAAACATTCATCTATTTACCTACCTTTTTGTGAAACAGCTTTTTCGAAGGCCGCTTTCAATGTGTGATGACTTTCTTGATCCAAATCCATCGATTTCTCTGACATCGATGTCGTCGAGGCTTCAACTAAACTTACTTCACAAGATTGAGTCTTGCTGGGTCCTGCTACTGCAACGTCTGCGACGTCGGTTTCCTTTTGCGTTCTCCTACACATTTATGAAATATATTTAATCCAAAACTTTATTATTGATATTATCCGGTTCAAATGCTATTAGGATACGACCTTTTGGAATGAAGCTGTCAGTGCTATGGCGGCGCTCCGCCCGGCAGCGGCTACTTCTTTCTCTTTCTGACCCTATAAGCCATCACTGTCGCGTAACGCAACTCCAAAATGTCAAATCCTAATAGCACTTGAACCGGGTAATACTGACCTACTTTTTGTTTTATCCAAGCTCATTTCAAATGTCGATGTTCAAAATTTCAATAATATCGATACTTTCATCGGTATCGACTAGCGCCCCACACTAACAGTTATAAAAATATGGCTGAATTGCCGTTTTTCAATACGCCGGCCCGGTACCGGTTTAATGCGAAAGTGAGGGATAGAATTATAGCTCTGCCCCTCACTTTCGCACTAAACAGGTGCCGGTACAATTGCCGTGTCGGCGTATGGAAAAACGGCAATTTTTCGATAACTACCTATACAATTCACAAGGATACCTTGACAAGTTAGATTGGAGCCTATAATGGTAAATACTGGGTAAATACTGACCTTGAAATCTTGATGTTAGTAGTTGGAGTATAGTCAGGATGGCTTTTTAGATGCTTGTGCAAATTGGAAGTATTGCCACAATATTGCACGTCTTTGAAGCATTTCTTGCACTTGGCTGTTTTCTCGTTTTTTTTGGTATAATATAGCCATACCTCAGACCTTTGAGGTCCCATTTTCACTGATTTATTACTAATTAAGTCAGTCACAGAGCTGTATAATGAAATGAGTTAGCAAACAAAACACACGCACGCACGCATCGAATAGCTGAGCTGAATCTGCTGAATGAGAATGAATGAATGAATGAATGCCGCCGTGACTGCACTGCAAGAAACAACTTGACGGAAATCGGGTCTCAATATGCGTTTTTCCATTACGCCGGCAAAGTCGCCGCGACGGCAGTAAGTGAGGGACAGAGCTATAAGCTCTGTATAGCTCTGTCCCTCACTTACTGCCGTGGTCGCGGTAACTTTGCCGGCGTAATGGAAAAACGCTTAATCACAGATTTGAACTTCGATTTGAAAGTTTTTTTTTGTTTTTCTACCCTCATCATCAGTGAGGTGAGTGACCGACTGAGTACCGATACGAGTACTTTCTTTGCGATACTACTTGGTACTCAGTTCTAAAGTATCGATGCCAAAGTACTTGGTATCGAAAGAAAAGTATCGAGTAGGTACTTGTATTTACTCGTATCGTTTCATCCCTAGTTCTGTTATCGAAATGTGGTAGTTTTCTGATTTATTACTATAATTCTATAGTTATTATACATCAAATGAATCGTAAAGATATTTCCTATAAGATTACCACAATATTTCTTTAATTCCAATAGGTTTTATTTCAATGATCGTCCACTGAGATTTGAAGCCGTTGCGACCGGCATTTTATTATGTTTTTGGTGTGACAATTTGGTATATTATTTCTGTTGATTCTTGTAAAATAACTAATAGAAGGGGTAGGTTAATTAGTTACAATCGTATTTACAGACATTTACAATAAATTTTAATTAAAATTACAATAAAATTTTAAGCACCCACTTGCCGCCTGAGAACATGCAACATTGTGCTGTATACCCGGATTAATTAATTTTAGTATGATACAAACTAGCTGAAATACAGTACAATGCTGGTATTTCTTCAAAGGCCATATTGTCTTCTTTTTGAATTAAAATAATTCTAAATGATTACTTGAGTATAGTACTGATAAATCTCGAGAGAAGATAAAACTTGCTGAAATTAAACGTAGATGTTCAACTTTTCATAACTCCTGACGCTTTGTTTGTTAAACTAATAATTAACTGATTAAATAATTAGATTCTATATCTGTTAAGCTTTTTGGAACTGTTCTTCATTTCTTTATAGCTTTAGTAGTTAATCAACAGGAAGCGTTTTAGTCAACTAAGACGTGGCTGTACTTCGCCGCCGGCCGTGCGAAAAATTCGCATCGACGTATTGAGGTATACGGGTCGCGCGGTTTAGACGTGTGAGTGGATAGGTGAAACGTACGAAGCACAGAATCTGTACTGCTTCCGCCCGAGTCCTGCGAACGGCGAACATTTCCGAGACATCCCAACATCGCTGCGGCCGCCGAATACCGAATACCTACTTGATGCACGCATCGCACGAGTACGCGCCCCGCTGGGAACAGGGCGGCGCGCGTATCGCGTACCGGTTATACTTAAACGTGATACTAGGTGAATCACGTCCAGCCCAAATGCTTCCGAAGACTAATAATGTACTCTGAGCAACCAGTATAGACAAATAGCTAGTGCTGGGACCTTGTTCTAGTAGGTAGGCCTCACCTCTATAAACGAAAACAACCACATTTGACATAAACAAGGTAGTTATATTCTCCTCTCGACCTGAAGTGCTGACTGTCAACGCTTCATCAGCACTTATCTCATAGGTACAGATGGGTTCCTAGTAAGCATTTCTGCCCATCTATGATACTTTTTTGGTACAAGAGTGACTTCCAAGAGTTGAGATGACGTGGTCTGCTTCCTGGCAGCCCGTAGAGCCGTGGGACAAAGACAATTAGCCGTCTGGATTCGAATCGTACAGACGTGTTTAAGTTAGTCTAAGTTTAGTTGTCTGTCTCTCAAAATCGAGCAGTAATTTTAAGCAGTATTAAGCTTTTCCAATAAAAAGTTGTTTTTAAAAAGCTTTTCCCTCTACGCGAAAACTTGTCTAGGTACTCTCTAAATGTCTCTGCATGTGTTGACTTGACTTTGGCCCAAAGGTCTTTGCAACCAGTCCATAAAATACAAAAAAAAAAGTGTTGACTTGACGTATCCCTTTAAAGTCTGTGCTTGACGTTCATTTTCTTGGTTGTCACTTTTTGAAAAAATCGTATTATCATGCTCAATAAGTAAACAAATAAAATAAAGTAACCACTGTAAAGTACTGTGTAGTTTATGAAAGAAACTAACACGCCTGAAAGTTTTCTAAATAGTTGTGGTCCTTGAGTGCTGTACATTCTCCATTCAGTATGTCCGCCAATTTTCCAGTCATATCCATCCAGTGCGATTGGAATGATGCAGTAAAGTATGAGATACCAAATTCTCTACTCTATCAATCATACAGCCCTTTACGATCTCCTCCCTCCGAAATTCCCCCGTCCGTTCAATCTAAACATCCTTCTCACCTTATCTCACCCATCCTCTGTCAATTTACTTAACAAATTTATATCTACCAACAATATTAAACTATAGTCTCAGCTTAAAGTTCTGGTTGGAGTGTAGATAAGGGAGCGCCACTTCCGCCCCCTTATCGACACTCTGACCAAAGTTCTCTTTTTATTAACTGTTCCACGTGATTTCTTATTGTGCAGGTCTCATCACGAGACATTGGCGAAATTCTTGTGGCAACACACAATAGAAGCCATAACCAAAAAACTTAACTTAACTTACTAAAATTTATTGTAACAAACCAAACTCAGATGCAGCCTCCCAATTCGTTTTCTCTATTACAGATTGCCTAATACCAAAGTTTGGATATCATCAAAGTACTTGAATGAGATCAGTGTTCATGAACACTTGACAACTTCCATCAATTCTGCAGACAGTAAACTCAAAATCAATGTGCCTCCCAATTACCAGTATGTTTCACACACCATTTTGAGTTTGGTGCTTAAGCATGTGTCAGGCTTAAAGGTGGCTTTTGTGGCACCAACTAAAGCTCATAAAGTGCATGACAAAGGAGTTCTTTCGGTTTCTGCTGCAGAGAATGCGTTGGTTGTGTCTTCATGTGAAGGGGACAAAGTGGTGGTCTGGGACAGCAGGACAAGTGAGTTTTACATCTTCTATAATTACTTACAATTATGGCCTATTTCGATAAAATTTATTGAACATTAACATTGAATATACAGGCACCTTGCTTCTGACCCCACACTAGGATAACCTGTGTGTATCCCGGGACCTCTCGCATGGTAGGCAGAGCCACAACCGCAGTGCCACAGAGGTCGTTATTGATTATTTGTCAGTTCCACAGACCTTCACATCCTTCCTGGCTAGTGATAATGTGCCACAAATCAACACTAAAATTTCCAGATGCTGGAAGGAGAACCTGTCCAAATGCAGTATATAAAAGCATGTAACAATGGCGATATTAAACCTAAGTTGTTAACCTCTGGAATGTCCCTGTACAGCGAATCTCGTGGACCCTAACGCGTCCAAGGTTCTGGCGAAAATAAACTTTCAATCGACTTGCGTTAGGAATTTGATAAGTTTGTTAAGTTATTTTATTTGTTTCCTAACATGTTATGTACCATAATAAAGTTTATGAAATTACCTATCTTGTGATGTATAGTACTCACATGTGATAATAAAGTTGATAAGGCTTTTCATCGATTGTTTGCAGAATCCATTATTTGACACCCACACCTCTAATTATATTTCGTTCTTACGGGCCAAACACAAAACTTACACTATTTTCCACTTTTCACATCACCACTATTAATTTCTCCAGCGATAAGATGTATTATTTTATTACAAAACACAGTAATTACTTCACAATAAATAAATATTGACAAACATAAAATGTAAGTCTGCGGCCGGTCGCCTGCCAAAAATGGCGACATGGCTTGGTATTTTATTTATCTCAATGTCAGTTCCAATCATATCACACGGTTGCCAACTACACTACTCATAATCTAAGACTACTTCCGGGAACGTTCTGAAACTTGGTGAATATTCATAAAACGTCGAAGTTTGCAATACTTTCTATGCGCTTATGCAGCGCATAGGACGCTAGCCGCCCAAAAAAGTTATGCGCTTATGTAGCGCATAGGACTTTGACAGGTTAAACAACCATTCATTAAGAAAAAAAACAAGGGAATAACATTAATTGATCTTGAGCAAGCTCATTTGAGCAGCTCTACTGAACCAATTCATCTCAACAACTAAATGTTATATTTCAGGTGAGGTGTTACTGGACTTAAAAGGTCATGGAGGACCAGCATACAAATGTAGATTATTTCCATCTGGTGTAGTGGTGATCACTGCAGGAGCTGATGGTTCTTCCAGGGTCTGGTCGACGGAGACAGGTGTCAACCCTGTGGTACTGAAGGGGCACACTATGGCAGTCACAGATCTGGTTATTGTGGAGAAAGGGAGGAATGTTTTGACTGTTAGCAGGTATTTCATCAATCATCATCATCATCCCACCTGGGGTGTATATCCCACCTCAGTCCAAAGTGGCTACCTATAATCACTACTTTGATAACATTAGCGACAGAATTAACCTTTGCAATAACAAAGTTATGATTTTCGGAGACTTTAACCTTAACGATATAAAATGGAACATTGATCCTTCGGGACTCTGGACAAATCCAACACATTGTGACTCAAATCCATCCATATCTCTATTTGATTTCATGTCCCTTACGAACATGTACCAGCTGAACAATGTCGAAAACAGCAACCATTGTACGCTTGATCTTGTCTTGAGTAGTTTTCTGGGCCCAAATCTAAAGGAGAGTATTTCTACCTTAAGTAAAATTGATGTGCATCATCCCCCGCTGGAGATCAAAGTAATATTATGTACAGATAGTCAGGAAACCTCGAAGCCAAAACAATTTATTCACTATAGCTACAAAAAAGCTGATTATCAAGTAATCAATCAAGAACTAAAAAAAATTAATTGGGAATATATTTTTAGTAATGTGATAGGCGTAGACGACATGGTTGCTACATTTTATGAACAAATTCGTGCTGTAATAGAGACCTTAGTTCCAAAAGCTAAACCAAGAAAAAGGAACTACCCGCTTTGGTACAGCAATACACTTATCAAGATGATTCAGGAGAAGGATAAAAAGAGATCACTATTCCGCAAAACGCAAAATCCTCGAGATAAACTTGAGTTCTCATTACTTCGATCTAGGGTCCACACTAAAATTAAATTAGACTATGACTTGTATGTGAAATCCATTGAAAGCAAACTCAAAACTTGCCCAAAAGCATTCTGGTCCTTTGTCAAGGAAAACCGGAGTGTTAAGTCAACCTATCCTTCTCGCATGCAGCTTAATACAGATAAAGCAACAAACGATGTTGAAATTTGTCAACTTTTTGCCAAACAATTCTCTTCCACTTTCACACAACCTGATCATAATATAAATCACAATCTGAGTAAAGCCATATTGAACATTAATATTTCCAACTTATCTAGTATACACGTAACAGAAAGTTCGGTCACATATGCAATAAAGAAATTAGATATTAGTAAAGGTGCGGGCCCGGATGGCATTCCTCCCGTTTTTATAAAAAGATGTAGTAAGAATTTAGCACTCCCGTTAACGTTATTATTTAATAGGTCCCTCCAGTTATCATTATTTCCATCATACTGGAAAGAGGCTAATGTGGTTCCCGTTTTCAAAAAAGGTGACAATATACAAATTAATAATTATAGGCCTATATCTCTTCTATCAATAATTGCCAAATTGTTCGAATGTGTTGTGTACCCGGTCTTGTTTTCCCATGTTAAGGAGCAAATCACACCTTTGCAACACGGGTTTGTCCCTAAGAAGTCAACGACCACGGCTCTTATGCACTACATTGTAGATATCTCTCACAGTATCGATGCGGGGCATCAAGTAGATGCAATATATACGGATTTACAAGGGGCATTTGAAAAAGATGATCACCATTTACTACTATATAAATTAGAAAACTTCTGCGGAGTGTCAGGGAAATTACTAAAATGGTTGGAATCGTACTTAATAGGACGCACACAAAGAGTTGTCAAGGACGGGCACTTTTCTGTGGCCTACGAGGTATTATCTGGCGTCCCACAGGGATCACACCTAGGCCCGCTCTTATTCAATATCTTTATAAACGACATAGTTACAGTAATAAAAAATTCAAATTGTTTATTGTTTGCCGATGATTTAAAGTTATATAAAGAAATTTTAAGTGACTTAGATTCAATGTTGCTTCAAGAAGACTTAACAAGCGTTAATGAGTGGTGTAGAGCAAATAGAATGATATTAAACGTAAAAAAATGTAGTCACATAAAATTCGGGAAAAAAAAATGTCCTAAACCTACACAATATACTCTAAACCAGGAAATATTGCAAGAAGTAGATACAGTGAGAGACTTGGGTGTGATCCTTGATGGTAAATTAAGCTTCAATGCTCATGTGAGCCACTTAGCGGAGGTATGTAACAAGATGTTGGGTTTCATAAAGCGAATGGGGAAGCACTTTAAGCAAATAGACAGCCTAATAACTGTATACAACTCACTGGTTCGGTCGCAACTCGAATATTGTAGCCAGGTGTGGAACCCCTCATATAAGATTCACAGCGAAAGGCTAGAGAAAATCCAACGATCATTTACAAGGTACCTGGCGTTTAAGGATTGCTTCCGTGGTGAGGGTAGGCGCGCGAGCTACGAAGAGAGACTAGAACACTTTAATATACACTCACTAAAGCATCGCCGGGATTATCTTGATCTCACATTTCTTCACAAGCTGCTTAATCACTCAATCAACGAGCCACATCTACTGGCAAAATTAAACTTTTTTGTACCTCGCCCCAACACCCGATTGTCCAGGGCTTCCACATTCCAACCCAGCGCTGTACGCACAAATCTAGGTAAATCGGCACCTCTTCATAGACTTCAAACTCTTTACAACTCTCTCGAGAGGCCAATGGAACTGGATATATTTGCTGATCGCATTGGTCAGTGGAAAACAAAAATGCTGCAACCAAGTCCCGCCGATAATAAATAAAATTTATAATATATAATATAAGTAAAATAATAATTGTAACTGTTCACTTTAATGTAATTTGTCTAATAATCTGCTCTGTCAATTATTTACAATAAGTTATAATTCAAAAATGTATTGAATGCTGTTGCACGCCTGTTATTGGGTATTAGGCTAGACAAGAACCACATAGCATAAGAACTCTGTATTTTTGTGCTTAATACCTGTTGGCTGTGTCAATAAAATATATAAATAAATAAATAAATCATTTTTATCATTACATATGTATGTCACCGGAAGATAGTCAAAACCGTCAGTTGTTCAACTAACGTGGTAGTCGATCAACTATTGACAGATAGTAAACTAGACCAAGACGGTTTAGAATTTACGTTTCTTTTGCTCCTACATGTCAACCTAACACAAAGACTATTCGGGGGCTTCGCTGTGCTTGCCCCCTCTAGTCTTCTCCTAAGCTCCCGCAGTGTTTGCCCTGGTATTTCGTTTGCAATTCAAGTTTAAACCAGTTTCCTATTTAACGGTTTTAACCATTAGTTGATCAACTACCGCGTCATATAGTACGCAGTACGCTACAGTCGATAGTTGACCAAGTTACGAGAAAAAAACCGTTAGATGATCAACTGACGGTTTTGACTATCTAATGGTGACATATATTTACCAAACTTTTTATTATTACATACTTCAATTAATGTGTGTGGCTCTCTTATGATTACACTTTTTTATAGTGACAAAAATTTACCGAAATATATGTTTCATAACCATATTGTAGAAATGACTTTATAATGAAATTGTGTACCTTGGTTGAATTAGAACTTTTATTGAACAATGAAATATTTTAGGGCAAAACACTGCGGTAGCTTAGGCGAGGACCAAAGGGGGTGAGCGTAGCGAAGCCCCCGATTAGTCTTCGTGTTTGTTTGACATATATGTATAACACAAAAAAACATGGAGTACTGAATACAAATGCTTTTAAAGGCATGTTTATGTGAAATTCAACCCTTTCTGACCATTTCATGAAATAATTGACTATATCATGAACTGGACTGGTTGGGTTGGTTGAAATGATCAAATTCTACTATATAGTTATGTGAAATATGCATTTCAAACTTGGTTGGTGTGAGTTGCTTTCAGTAATTCAACCTGGTGGTGCAAGTCCACAGTGACAAAACATTCTAAGTCACTCCCGAAACTGCGCGCTTTGGTACAGTCTGACCCTTTTGTGCTGTAATGTACCACACAATCCCCAAATCAAGTAGCAAATTGCTTTTAAAATAAAAAATCAAAAAATCTTTTGAAATCAAACGGGATGTGTCTAAAAATAAATTAATACAGTGTTCCTCAATCCTACAATCTGTTACCTCACCAGTGAAAATGCATGGCTGTATATAGATTATTGTATTGGATCTAAATATATTGTGTTTAACACATTTTCTCATTCTGTGCCAGAGATGGATCAGCCAAACTATGGGATGTTGGTGAATCAAGATGCCTCGACAATGTGGTGGAAGGCCACGGAACTATAAACTGCTGTGCCATTGCCGACGCAGCTGACGAAATCCATGTGGAAAATGAAAGAGAGGTGAGAACGATAATAATTGAAAACCAATAGCAATAAATGCATATTCCTTTGAAGTGGCTGTTAGCTAAGTTAGCTATCTACAGCTAGTCTAATGATGCTTGATTAGGAAACGGCAGTTAATGTCTTGTTTCTACCCGTTTTCAGATTGGAACTAGCAACAAACTACTAATAGCTGGTTGTGAGAGTGGTCTCGTCATCTTTGCACGAGTGGCGAGTCGAGAGGAATTATTCAGTAAGCAGTTCGAGTCTGCCTGCGATGCTTGCGCAGTTGTGGAGCAAAGTGTTATTGCTGGCTTCAGTGATGGCAAGGTAAGTTTGGAGGCACTATACTTGACTTGGCGTCACAGATGGTTAGCCCATCGCCGCTCCGGAAATATTTATTATACCTGTGCCCAATCAATTACCCAAGATAGGCTTAAAAATCAGGTTATCGTCACATATCGCTTTGCAGAGAAGTAAAACTCCGAAACCATCCTTACATTACAGATAGTCCAACTGAGTCTCCAAGATGGTTCTCTCCAGCAAGAGTGGAACGAATCGGCAAACCCCGTTCTTAGCCTAACAACCTTGTCGAACCAACTGTTCGCAGCTGGACGCCAGGATGGCACCTGCACAGTATATTCTATCAACCAATCACGAACTGCCACAAGGGTCCAGCTAACTGGCTCGGACTGTGACGGCATAAGAGATATATCGTTCAACGGAAAATGGATATTTGCGGCAAGCCGAGACGCGCACATTAGGAAATACGATTACAATCAAGTGATAGTACATTTTAAATGATTGTAGACGTCATAATTTGTGGTAAGGTTAAATTTAATACATTTTCAATTGTTATTGTAAAAATTGATGTTTCGTTTGATTTAAAAAATCAGGGCTGTAATTCAACTGGTTCATATTCCTTTTGTTACATTGACATCGACTTTTATATTTAGAGGAATCCGGCTGAAAGAAAAATAATAACTCCAGAAGATTGAATTTAGGCAGAATATGATCTCATCTCCGGTGCAAAGCGAGCACTGGCTTCAAAACGAATAGTTACAAGATAAGCAGGTCAATCCCGTTTGCCACAAACGTAAAATGCACGAAACCCAAAATGCCAGACACCGACACCCTAAAAAAAATATAATAGTGTTATATACCATATAAAGTTATGCCTGTACAATCCCACCTGGGAAGAGGCGTGATATTCTGTTTTGCAACTTTCTGAAAATGTTTACAAGTCCATGTCCCATACAAAACACTGCACAAATTAGTCTTTCTTTTCTGGCCTTTTGAGTTTTTGCGTTTCTCGCTTATGCATGCAAACTATCAATCAATGTTTTTAGTTAGCGTAGTAGAAAATAAAAAAACTGCTTTTACGAGATTCATCTACGTTTGACCTTTAAGACTACATTGACGAGTAGTACATAACGAGATACCTTCGTCGGGGAAACTGTATTTCTTCTGTACAGTTTATCGCGGGTCTTTTTGTTTAGTTTTGTCCACAAGACGACATCTTTGTCAACGCTTCTCTTCAACTTGTTCCAGTCTTGAGATTCCAATCGTGGATTATATTTACCACGGCGGTTAGATATCCCTGAAAGTTGTATACATTTTTAAAGACACACAGAGTAATTTTGATAGGGAAATATTAAAGTGCACATCAATAATACTGATTTGCACAGCAAATATACTGATTTTCACTGCAAATATCAGGGCAGAATACTGCGGTAGCTTAGGTGAAGGGAAAAGGGGGTGAGCGAAGCGAAGCCCCCTTTATCCTTCGTGTTAGGTTGAACATGTAAGAACAACAAAAGTACTTAAAACATAAAAAATATTTTTGCTGATCCTTTTTTGCTGTGAAAAACAGTATATTTGCTGCGCTATTAAGTACTAGCCATTTATAATACCCTGGACGCTATTTACACACATTGATCTAGCCCCAAACTAGGATTCCCTGTATCTTGGGTACTAGACAACGATACACATACTTATATAGATAAATATTATACTTAGATAGATAAACAACCATGACTAGGTTACAAACATCCGTTCTCATCAAACAAACATTTGCCCCCACCGGGACTCGAACCCGGGACCCATGGCTTCGTAGGCAGGGTCACTGCCGACTCGGCCATTCGGGTCGGCAGTGATTTTGATATCGCTATAAATACAGGTTGTCCGGAAGGTAGGTGCAGTCCTTTGAGGGGGTGATAGCTGTCACAATTCCGAACATTTTAAGTTTCAAAGTTTAATTTGTTATGTTCAATGTTTATTTAATCAAATACCATGAATTTAAAGCATCTGTGTTGACTGAGATAAAAAATAGAGACATAGAAACCTGAAAAATATTTGTAGAGTTGCAATAAAATACTTTGTTTGGGGCTTAAATAAAATTCAATAAAATTGCTTTCATCGTTGAAACTTTTTAAGCTATCGTTAATGCCGATAACTGGCTGAATCTCAGAATTAGGGCGTTTACGCCATGTCGAGGGAGTAGGTGGAAGTAAGCAAAGTTATTTTAATGTCACGTTTTTATGTCAAATAGAACACAATGACTGTCAATATACCATTTAATTTTGATGCTCAAAATGTGATCCGCCATTTCTGAGACATGCACGGGGCCCTATTTCTTACGCTGGTGGTGGTCACCTTCAGCTTTATCTCTTCCTTCATTGTGGTAAATGCTTCAAGTGTACACAAGCTCCTTGGCCCGGCCCCAGACGATAAAATCCAATGGAGTTAGGCCCGGTGATCGAGGGGACCAAGGGAAGGGTGCGACTCTGCCGATCCAACCCTCCGGTAAACGCGAGCTCAAGTAGTTCCTCTCATCCAAGGGTCAATGCGCTGGACAACCATCTTATTGGTAAATTATTGGCCTTTCTTGTTCTAAGAGTCCAGCTTCCGCTAGAAGTTCCGGGATATCATTCTGTAGAAACTCTAGTATTTGGGTTCTTCCAAAATGTCTGGTAGGTAATGTGGCCCAATAAGAGTTCAGCCGATTACTCCGGCCCACATGACCGGAAATGATTTCTGTTTCTTCCAGTGCGGATTTGCGTCTTTGGGAGCCCATTTATGGAGGTTGTTAAAGTTATTGATACCGTCCCTCGAAAATTTGGACTCGTCTGTCCACAGAATACTTTAAAAAAATAATGGGTCATCGATGTCCATGTTCAACAAAAAGCAGCGAAACTGGATTCTTCTTGCAGGGTCCTCTTCTTTTAAGCCCTGCACCCCGTACCATGAAAGGGATACTTTCCTTCATTGCGAATCGTCGTCCGCACCTTCCAACGCGAAAGGCCAAGGTTTTGAGTTACTTTTATGACGCTCGTTGTAGGATCCGCAGTAAAAGCTTCCAGTATTTGCTCGTCCATCTCTACATCATGACCAGGGTTGACTCCACGTACCGGATTGTTGCCAAAGCCAACATCACTAAGCCGACGAAAGGTCACGCCACTGCTCGGAAATATGGCCAAAGATGGATTGAAATGAGAGTAGAAAGTAGTTCTTAGTAGTACAATTCAAAAACAGTCAAACAATGTAGATTTGCAGAGTAAAATGTAGTGTTTAGCGGCCTTTTTTACTTTCTACTCTGCTATTGGTCGATATGCAATCTCAAGTCCAATAACACAGCCAATGTCCAACGTTGTAGCGATCGTAAACTGTCCAAAATCACAGCAAAAGTCGTCGGGTTCCGTACCACCGTACATTGGTAGGGATGGTGTGGAGTGAATAGTTTGGATTTTACATAGCAAAATGCGAATATCAATATTACTTTTAATTAAACTGTGTATTATACTGTGTACTCAACCTGTTTTATTTCCTTACATTAGGCGTGAAAAGCACATAGTAAATGCCTCGGTAGAAAGTGCAAAAGATGGACTCGCATCTTCGCGGGCCTCACCTGCGGCTCGGCCCGCGAACTAACTCGTCCATCTATTGCTTACTTTCTATACCTGGGCAACAATGTACTATAGCCGACGACAAAGCTCCATTACCGTCAGCTCGCCCTACATGAAGACAATGTCGGCGTACGTTTGATGTTAATGCCATTAACATCAAACGTTGTAAAATACCATTAACTTAATGGTATTTCACAATGGGTAGTATTTAAACGAGTGACTGTAAATTAATGTTTTAAGTGACAAAAATAATATTTTCAGTTATTGTATTACAAAGTGAGCGACTGACTGCGAGTGAGGAGAAATCAACAGAACAGAAACATACAAACATTAATTTGAGTTACTTAAACATCGATTTTAAATCGATGTACTTAAAATAAAAAATGAGAAGCTTTTCTTTGCATACGCTCCGCTCTTGTCCGGGGTTGCTTCTTCTAAGTCACAACCTAACCTATAACCCAATTGAAATTTAGCCACAATGACCTACTCTAGCCAATTTTATTATTTCTTTGAATACGCTCCGCTACGCTACGCTCCGGGGTTGCTTCTTTTAAGTTCTAACCTAACCTATAATCCAATTTAAATTTAGCCACAATTACATACTCTAGCCAATATTGGCTTTCTGTGTTCCATTATTGAAGTTGCCCTCTGTATTTCTAGTCGCTCACTTAGTAATTTGGTCGCACGGTTAGAATTTTAATATCTGAAATGCCCACTTTTTGAAAGCTCGTTCTGAATTTTATGCTCAATTTAGTGTTTTTTTTCGCTCATTTCAAGTATTTCGGCTGTTCATGGCCATTCGCTCAGTGATCATTCGCTTAATTCGTTTTATATTCGATCGTTTTATAATTCCCCTTTCACAATTGTGTCCAATAAAAGTCAAATTTAATTCAAAACTTGAAGGAACTCAACGCCGGAGTGGACTCAACTTGACACGGTGATTTAAAGAACTGTAGGCGCACTTAACACGAAGTTCATAATAATCACACAAACAGGCACGAGAGCAGATGATGCTACAAGTGTAGAGACATTTTTTTTTTTGGTTATTAGGTGGGTCCCGTCCCTTTAAATGCAGAATCTGGTTACGATGCCAGCTCTGGTAAACAAACAGTTTTTGTTCGACCCCTCGTCGAGTTTTCGTCACACGCACCCTTTCTGGGGCGTGGGGAGTCAGGGTCAGATCATCGGATTTCCTCCTGTGGACAGGTCGCGGGCGGTGGAGATCTTCTCACTGTCATGTCATTCAGTACTCTGGTGAGCTGAAGCGTCGTAGAATGCTTGGGCCTGAAGCCGAACTGTTCCGGGTGCGGCTGGATGTGATGCAGTAGCTTCGCTAGCAGGAGTTTCTCAAACACCTTTGAGATGGTACTCAGTAGAGTTATCGGCAACATGATGACCAAGCCCTCCTTCCACTGGGTTGTGCGCAAGAAACAGTTAAACAGGCGCGTAACGGCCGCCACAGTGCGTGGCGGCAAATGACAGTGCCATGTTGGGTATGCGGTCTGCGCCCGGGGCTTTCCTGGGCTTGGTACGTTACGTACGAAATGCACGCATGATCTGGCCGGGCGTGACGACGACGTTGGGGTCCTCTTCGGGAGCTAACGGCGAGGCGAAGTACTCTCGCAGGTGCCTCTCGACTGCTGCGACGTGCTCCACATCATCCGTAGGGTTTGGCTTGAACTGTTCGATGCGCACGACCGACGCTGTCCCACAATAGAGGCCCTTATTCTTGAGGATCAGCCAGTTACCGGCATGAACGATAGCTTAAAATAGAGGGCAGAAACCAGGCTTGTATTTAAAAAGGTTAGAATGATGAAAGCAATTTTCTTAAATTTTATTTAAGCCCCAAACAAAGTATTTAATTGCAACTCTACAATTATTTTTCAGGTTTCAAAGTCTCTATTTTCTCTCTCATTCAACACAAATGCTTGAAATTCATGGTATTTGATCAAATAAACATTTAAACTAACACATTAAACTTTGAAATTTTGATACCAATTCTAACTGGTGCTGTATTTCCGATTTAGTGTGAAATTTGAGTTTTTTTCGAAAAAAATACAAAAGATGCAATAAAAAAAATAAAAATGCTTTTCGACTTAGACATGTTAGGCTTAAAATGTTCGGAAATGTGTCAGATATCACCCCCTTTACTACTCAAAAACCGAGGGTAGTTGTGACGGATCGCAAAACGGAACGCTATGCCATGGTTATAAAATTTAAAACCTATAACGGAAAAGTGGCGTTAGCTAAAGCCGGTGGTAACTGAGGGTTAGGATTGTACATACCTTCCGGACACTCTGTATAGTTACCATAAAAAAGTTATGCCTGGCTAATATGTATTGATCTTAGCTAGTAAGGCGCTGTGTCTATCTATACGTAAGATGCGTGGCACGGATCTGACAAAAGGGTGTTTTATAAGTCTGTCGGTCTGTATGTCTGTCCGTGGCACAATATCGGTCAAATGGGTGGACGGATTTTAATGCGGTTTTCTGTAAATGGCAGTAGACTTGCCTGCGATGGTTGTTAGAAATGTTTTATTAAAATCGGTTCAGTAGTTCGAAAGTTATCAGCTTAACAAAGAATAGCGGTCAGACGGGTGGACATATTTGAATGCGGTTTGCTGTAGTCGGTGGTAGACTTCACTGCGATGGTACTTGTTTTATTAAAATCGGTTCAGTATTTCGAATGAAAATGATATCAGCTTAACAAGGATTACGGATGGACGGATTTTAATGCGGATTTTCTTTAGTAGTAGGCTCCACTGCGATAATTCTTAGATATGTTTTATTAAAATTTTCGCTTCAGTAGTCAAATGGCTGGACAGATTTGAATGCCGTTTCCTGTAGTCGGTAGTAGACTTCACTGCGGAGTTAGATATGCTTAATAAATCTGTTCAGTAGTTCGAAATATATCAGCTTAATAAATAATAGTGGTCAAACGGATGGACGGATTTTAATGCGGATTTTTGTCGGTAGTAGACTTCACTAGGATGTTTCTTAAATATGTTTTGTTAAAATCGGTTCAGTAGTTCGAAAGTTAACAACTTAACTAAACAGCGGTCAAACGAGTGAACAGATGTTAATGTGGTTTTTCGTAATTGGTAGTAGACTTCACTACGATGGTTCTTAGATATGTTTTGTTAAAGTCGGTATTTCTAAAGTTTTTATTTATGGGTCCAATCCTTCAATGTCAATTGGGTAGAAAATGCCGTGCAAAAGTGACCTTTTGTAATATCAAAGTAAAGCATCTTACTAAGATGAGCACAGCGCCTGAGTAACAAATTAGTGTAAGCGTATTTTTCCTGTAACCATAAAATGTACCGTGTTTCTTCTTCAAGTAAATAACATTCGAAGTCACATTATCGATCCATTGATATCCCTTCTCCAGCTTTGCTACAACACCGATTAACTCCTGACACCATTTTCTGTAGTCTCTTTCATGAATCTTTTGCGGAACTGAAATCAAAGATTTGTTTTAAGATAAATATAAACATGAAGCATCCGTCGCCTATTGGTATTCGCACATAGGAAACGATCGTGCTGTTAACATCATCTGGCCGAGGTGGGGCACTGGACGGGTGTCCGTTCTAACTGGATTTTGTTTCCGACGCTTCCATGTTTCGGATGACACGTTAAGTTGTGGGTCCCGGCTACATAGCTACTCGGTGGTAGTTGCCGTAAAGCTGTGTCAGAGGCCCTAATAGGGCAGCTTGATAACTTCTGACAGTCGGTTTGGCATCCCCCCATCAACCCACCCTGAGCCAGCGTGGTAGAGTACGGCTCAATCTTACTCGTGTCCGGGTAAAGGCCCGTGCCCTTTGGCGGGGACATTAATGGCCTACATTTATTATATTATTATAAACCTTTATACAGGCACGTGCATTGCTTCTGGCCCCACACTGTATACCCTGACCTCTGACGTGGGAAACAGAAAGAGCGACGTCACACCCATATAAATAATAAACATCCAATACCTTATTATTAATTATTATTACGAGCCTATTATGTCCTCCTGCTGGAACGCTGGGCAAAGGCCTGAAAAATATTTTTTATTCCTACCCAGCCTAGTAACTAAAACAAATGCATCATCTGATGATATCGATAGTATTACTACCTAGTCTCCTGATAGATCCTTCTTCACTTGGTTCGCCACTGCCTATTCGTATCCAAGATGGGGCTGTATCCAAATAGACTTCTGTAACGAATACATGGTGTAAATTAACAATACTGTTATAAACGATGAATTGGTGTCATACTAATCTGATTAATTACAGAAAAGTTAGCGACTCGTGAGTCATCCAATCATCCATTAATTTTGAATTGAATTTTAAATTTGAATTAGAATTGTCAACTTGTGTCGAACCGCCAAAATCAGTAATGTTGTCATAGAAACTTACTGTAGTCAAACGTTGTTTCATATGGCAATTCAAATTTATCATCGGGCGATTTTATGTGATCTGATCTTTCAATTTCGTCTTGTGATTTTTCATGGTCTTTTGATGTTGTCCCGATATTAAGAGATGGTCGTATAGGCTCGTCGGGTTCTCTTGGACTCCTCAAGAATTCTATTGGTAAATTGCATAGTTCCTCAATAATACTTGCTTGTGTTTTGATCAGGGATTTATTAAGTGTATGTCCAGTTGATGCCACTTCTATCAATTTGTCATTAGTAATTTCGTCACATTCAGTGTGTCTTGATTCGGAAATTTCTAATGGAATTTTGGTTTCCTCAATATTCGTTATTGCGATTGGTTTTGTGAGTTTCTTAACTTCTGCATCAGCAGCAATACTGCTCTCAGCTGCTTCCGTGGGCAACGAGCCCGGGTCTTCAACCACTGATTCTGGTGTATTTATGGGTGCCGCGATATTTTCATTAGGTTCGAAAACCCCTGTTTCATTGGTTTCAACCGGTAATAGGTTTTTGTCAGTTCCTAATCCTTGCAATAATTTAACTTCAATAATTTCTTCGCTATCTCGATCTGGCTTTGCGGTGTCTATTTCTGTTCCTAACGCCCCTAAGGGTGTCCTCATGGTGGATTCATCATCCAACTCTGTAATTCTTCCCAGAGACGTAATTGACTTACTTACACTTGCACTGATTTTAAGGGGTGTGGTGTTCCCGAGTTCTGGCCATACTTCATCAGCATCACCTGTTCAATTATAACATAAAACACAGCGTCACTCCTTTTCCCATACGGGGTGGCAGAGGCACAATTGTGCCCACTTTTGACGAGTTATACAATACTCAATTTTGGGTGACAGGGGGCTAACCCCCTCACGAGGTGTTCCATCACCCTTAGAACGCTCTTATAATTTACTATATGATAAATTCATTATCTCATTGGTACATGGACAGCACTGGGTAAGAAGCAAGCGTGAAACTCTCTAGCTAGACCAAGGAGGTATCCATAGCTTGCGGATCTAGCCATATTATGAATATAATTCAAAATAAACCTAGCCCTTACTCAAGATCAAGAGATGTTCATTGACGGGTCCAAGTATTAAAGTATTGTTTTCGCTCGTCTGCCATGATCTTCGCTGGTTGCTGCAAAGCGACAAATACAATATAGTTAATAAGTACAATAAAAATGTGTAATATGCTGAATTTGTAGTATATGAATATTAAATTTTACCCTTCAACATTTTCTTCTAATTTGTGTTCTGGGATATCTGAAAATAACAAGCGTATAATAACAATACATTATTGCTTTACTCACAATATTAAAACATATTTTAATAATTAGAAACCAATCTAGAGTAATGAAAAATAAAACAAAAATGTGTTTACCGTTAGCAGAAAATTTTACTTTTCGATTGTTTTCGTCATGGGAATTTTCTTTATCTGTTTCATCCATCACATTTTCTTGCACTTCTGATGATTGATCGTTAGAAGTACTATCGATTGTACTTACATCCTTTCCAGGATCGTTTTCATCTTCGATATCTTCAGTCTCATTTGGTACTTCAGTTACCTGAGCAGATTCAAGTTCTATGTGTGTATCTTTGCCTCCATCATCACTAACTGCAGTTTTACCAATTGATTCATTTATCTTATATCCTTCTTCCTTTAGATCTGATGCATCATCACTAACTACAGTTTTATCAATTGATTCACTTATCTTATCTACTTCTTCCTTGAGATCTGATGCATCAAAAAATGTGGCTGAGTGGTTTTCGTCATCGGGCAGCATGACGACTTTGTCATTAGTTTGATCATGATTAATCGGTTCGTTCTGTTCTTCTGCTTCGGCAAAATCTATAGAATTCATTAGTTCGTTCATAAGATAATCAGTCACATATTGGTTCACATCGAACGCAGTGCCAGGATCGAGTGATATTTCATTTTCTTCATTCAGTTCTTTTATCATCTCTTCTTCATCAACTTCTTCGATATCGCTTTGTTTGAATTCACCATCTGATGTTATCGGTGAACCACTAGACAATTCCCATACAAATGTATTTGATGCGGTTTCCGGTGGGTACGGTTCACATGTGTTCTGAAAGATGCCCATTTTCATTATTATTATTTTTTCATTTTATTGAGCTACTTCTCAAATATTCTTAATACTTACCAGGACGCCATCAACTACATAATCTAAGAAATCTAGTATATGGCCTTCCTCTTCTTCCAATTCTGTAAATAAAAATATATTTGATGAACCAGTGAACCAATTTAGCGCATATAAAGACGATACCTGCACGTAAGATACTGGCTTCATTAACAATTACACTCAATTACAATCAATTTATTTTACCATATAATTCTTCTTGTAGCTGCTTGAAGTTAGAGTCTTGCAGGATTATAGCAATCCAGATAGTTATCCTGTTTGATATTTCAGAAATTACTGTCTTCCTGTTATGTTTGATGTTTTTCTTCTTGCATGACTTCATCAAATTGATAATTTCTTCTCTTACTAGGTTGCAAATCTTTTGGAGGCTGGAAAAAAAAGTAAGTATTTCTTTCATTCAGAGAGTACAGTATTTAAATTGTTAATATTATTTGTTGTTTCAGTTATCTTACTTCGCATTCAAGGGGATAGTATGAGGCACTGGGGTATTCATACGTTCATATATTTTGAATCCGAAAACTCCACATAATACTTTTAAAGCTGTTATTTGTTTCTCAGTTTTGAAGTGTTTGGACCTGAAATATTTTTACAAATTACATCCTAAACAAAACAAACAATCATCCCATTTAGGGTCATAAACACCAAATAATTAATTTAATTTAATCTGATTTTTTATTTATATTTTACTGCACACAGATAAATAAACATGTAACATTCAAAGAAAAATTATGTACAGTCAGCTGCAAAAGTTCATTTATAGGACTAAAGCATCCAATCACACATACATGGACATAATATTATCACAAATAATTTTTTACCTCAACTTGACAGAATTAGGCTCTACATACTACTTATGTATGTCGGCGGCGGATCGTAAAATTCCGCACATCATGATGTGCCTCGGCATATCATGATATGGCGGCACTTCTTGATCTGCCATGTTAAACCCGCCGTATCGTTTCAAGACCAACGTTCGACGATCTGCCAGCCTATAACCTCAGCATATCGAAAAGTAGGGGGATAATAGATTTGGTTCGGTAGGTTAGAACGTGTATGTGCAACCAGCGGAGCAAACTGGCGACTGAAAGTAGTGAAAAGCCAAAGAAAGGTTATTGTGGAAAAGGTTATTGTGGCTAAATTTCAGTTGTGTTATATGGAACTTAGAAGAAGCAAAACAAAAGCGTAGCGAAGCGGGGTGGAGCGAAGCGTATGCATGCATATAAAAACAACATTTAATAATGAGGATCATAAAAGTCTCTAAAATATGATACTCGGATACCCAATAATAGCCCACCGACTCTTGTGTAATGGTCATCCTACTTTTCTTGATTTATAACGTTTATAACCTAAAAAATAAAAGTACGTATACAGAAATAGTCATCTAGCATACGTGTTACAACAAAAAAAACATTGAAAAAAGGAAATTTCATAATTTATAATTTCTTTATTGCACATAAATAATTAAAATAACAAGATACACATTAAAATTGTGTACAAAGGCGAGCTTATCTCTATCAAGAGATCATTTCCAGAAAATCATGTCAGGATGAGTAAGGTTAATCGCTGAGCACGGGTAGACCTATTGTGCAACAAACCCTAATTACAACTCAATAAACTATATAAATAAATATTAAATATATAAATGTTAGCGGCAATCTGTATAATCCGGTATTACCTATATTATTATATATAATCCCTAGGCAATAAATATAATGCCTAAAACGTGCAGGTAATGTATGAAATATTATTTTCAGGCGGTAATGTATGTAAAAGTGTACTTAAAACTAAGTACTTTTTGTTGTTCTTACAAGTTCAACCAACACGAAGGATAAAGGGGGCTTCGCTTCGCTCACCCCTTTACCCTTCACCTAAGCTACCGCAGTATTTTGTAAATCTATTTATTTTACACATTGCCGGTGGTCAAGTACGTATTCTATATAATCCCTGAGCATTGTATATGTTATCTTGGTAGAGTATGTAATGGACAATATTGATAATATTTTCAACAAACCTGCTCGTAAACTGGTTCTTTGTAGCAGGCATACAGGACCACAATAGCGCGTATTACACCCTCGTGCTTTTTACTTTGCATTTTTTTTTTTTCAATCTCAGGTGCGAGTTAATATTTTTGTGAACATTTTAGCGTTAAGTATAATATTATAATGAAACAATCATCTTTTTAACATTATTATATTTTTTTCGCTACATTTTGCCCATAATTTATGTTTAATATTTATGCTTCGGAAGGTCGGTCGAAACAATTTGGCGTTCTAAATGCCGCGCCGTCGGGTGACGGCTGTGTGCACTGCGACAGTGCCGGTCATGAAGTGACCAGTTGCGCCAACTTTAAGGCGCTCGGGGTAGCTGCCCGCAGGAAGATAGTCTTCCGCCACCGATTGTGTTTCGGTTGTTTGGGGCCGCACACGCTGAGCGAGTGCTCGCGCGCGTTCCCCTGTGAGTGCTGTGGTGGCAAGCACCTCATAGTGTTGTGCCTGAATCGGTCAGGCCCTTCGGACGGTCACCAGGGCCGGACTCAGGTTGGTCGGCCACAGGGCCCAACCAGGGCCGGACCCAGTCCCCCTCCGGGCAACGGGAGTCACCAATGGGGTGACTGGGGTGCCCGCGGACGGGACTCCCCCCGAGGGGAAGGGGGCAGCGCGGGGGGTAACATGCGGGATAGTCGGGGTTAGATGGCACCTATGAGTGGCGCGAAGGCTGGGAGCCCACCACCTTCTGCGCCACCCTGCCCGTCGCTCTGGGAGGCGAACAGGGAGGCGAACAGTCGGATGTCGCCCCCATTCCTAGAGCGCCCCAGGTTGGATCCGCTCTCCCCCATCCATCCACGGTGGCCACCGGGCACACCGTACACCGTCCGGTATGGTCGGATACCGGGACAGCGAGGGGCCTATTATGCGGGTTGGGACCCCTTGATGTACATACGGTCTGATATGCCGGTGGCATATCAGCAGCCGAGTTACTCCACGGCCGACGGAGGTCTCAGCGGGTTCGGATCCCGCGGAGGTTCCCGCTAGGGACACGCCGCCCACTTACAGGGTGCCGCCACTCCACAGACGGTCATGCTCCCCACCGCCTCTGTGATAGCGTGGAGTTCGGACGGCAAATCATGTGTGGCACGAGCACTATTGAACTCGGGGGCCCAGGGGTCCTTAGTCTCGTGCAACCTTGTAAGACGGTTGGGCATTTCGGTAAGGGAGTATCCACATTCCATTCGGGGAATTGGGAACACGGAAGTCGGTTCCGTTAAGGGAGTATGTCGGATTACTCGCTCGTCACGGGTGGATTCATCGGTGAATCAGAACGGTGACCGGTGGCACGGCATTAGTCATGCCTAATGTGATGGGCTCATACCCTCACGTACGGTTGTCGCCCTCGGTGCGACAGTTGGTCGCTGGGTTGTCACTGGCTGACCCGGAGTTTGATATTCCGGGCCCAGTAGACATTTTATTGGGAGTCGATGCCTTGGGATACCTGTTAGTGCCAGGTGTCCACGTGTTGCAGGCGACTGGTCTGGTTTCGGTCAACACCAGACTGGGCCATGCGGTAATGGGTCCGGTCATGCCGGCTGCCCCACGCCTACTCTCGGAGGTGATACAGAAGTTTTGGGAGTTGGAGGAACCACCTACGGTCCGCCGGTTGGACCCGGTTGAAGAAGAGTGTGAACAGTTTTATCGGAACAATACTGGTCGCCTTCGGTCAGGTCGATTTCTCGTCTTCCATTCCGGAGTGATCGCCCACCGCTGGGCAGTTCACACCATGCAGCCGAGACGCGGCTTCTGTCGATGGAACGACGCATGAAGCGTGACGGGATTTTCCGGCAGAAGTACGTCGACTTCATGCGGGAATACGAGTCGCTCGGCCACATGTCGGTTTCGGGTATCGACTGGAAGCGTGAAGACCACTGCTTCCTGCCCCATCACGCGGTCTTGAGGACCCCGGGGGGCAAAATACGGGTAGTGTTCGATGGATCGGCATCAACATCTAACGGCATGAACCTGAACCAGTGTTTGCATTCAGGGCCGAAGTTGAACCATGACATCGCGGATGTTATCACACGGTTCCGTCGACACAATGTTGTGTTTGTAGCTGACATCCGGATGATGTTTAGACAGACGGTCATTCACCCTGACGATAGACGGTATCAGCTGATACTGTGGCGAGAGAGCCCAGATCAGCCCATCAAGGTGTACGAGCTGAACACCAACACGTACGGGCTACGGTCTAGTCCTTATTTGGCGATTCGCACTCTGCGGGAGTTAGCGGATCGAGAACGGTTAAATTTCCCTAGAGTAGCAGCGATCCTGGAGCAGGATCTCTACGTGGACGATATCTGTACCGGTGCAGATTCCGTAGAGGAGGCGCTCGCTCGACGGGACGAGCTAGTTGAGCTCTTACGGGGTGGAGGTTACGAGCTCCGGAAATGGATGTCGAACTCTCCAGAGTTACTGTCTGGTCTTCCGGATGACTACCAGCAGGATCCCCACATTTTCGAAAATCTGGAAAATCCGAATATGTTGTCGGTATTAGGCGTCCAGTACCAGCCGGTGTCAGACATGTTTTCGTATCGGGTCGAGTTGGACTCCCCGAAGGTCTGGACGAAACGGAACGTCCTTTCAACGGTGGCTAGGACATTTGATCCAAACGGGTGGATCACCCCGGTAACATTTCAGCTCAAGTGTTTTATGCAGCAATTGTGGTCTGCTGAGCTGAAATGGGACGACCCGATCGGCGGGTCATTGAGCTCAGAGTGGGACTCGTTCTTTTCGACCCTCCCTGGCATCAATCGGATTTCACTGCCACGGAGGTTGGTCCCCACCAAACGATACACCGCCACCCTGCATGGGTTTTGCGATGCCTCGGAGAAGGGCTACGGAGCTGCGGTGTATCTGCGTACGGTCGACACCTCGGGGGAGGTTGATGTGCGGTTGGTCATGGCCAAGAGCAAGGTTGCGCCGTTGCGCACTCGCCTGACCATTCCCAAATTAGAGCTTTCAGGAGCGGCTCTCCTGACTCGTCTGGTCAACCACACGATGACGGTTCTTCGTGGGTCAATAGCGTTAGAAGATACGGTCTACGCTTGGACGGACAGCCAGATCGTGTTATGCTGGCTGAAGGCTTCAGTTCACAAGCTGGAGATTTTTGTGGCGAATCGGGTTTCGCAGATTTTGAATTCGGAGGTTCCCTTAATCTGGAGACATGTTCCAGGGGAAATGAACCCAGCAGACTGTGCGTCTCGTGGGTGTCACGCTCCGGAGTTAGTTGGACATCCCTTGTGGTGGGGTCCAAAATGGTTGACTCAAGCCGAATCGGATTGGCCAATGAGTCCACGCGTTACCTCGGCGAACGGCGCCTTGACAGTCGGTGTCTGTACGACGCAACCAGAGCCGGAAGAGGAGTTCAGCCTGCTGGAACGGTACAGCTCGCTCGACAAGCTGGTCAATGTGACCGCCTGGATCTTCCGATTTGCGCGGAATTGTCGCAATTCTGAGGCGCAACGGGTGCGGACACAGGTCCTGACACCACGGGAACGGAACCATGCGTTGTTCGCATTGGTACGGAACGTGCAGACGGTGCACTTTAAGCCCGAACTGGACATTCTGAGACGCGGACGCGTCCAACTGAAGGGAGCTGTGGCTCGGCTCAACCCGTTTATTGACCCTCAAGGATTGCTGAGGGTAGGAGGTCGGCTGCGGAATGCCAACCTGCCTTATGCGGCTCGCCACCCGTTGTTACTCCCTAGGAAAGGGAAGTTGGTCGAACTGTTGATACAGGATCGACACATTCGGAATGGGCATATCGGATGCCACGCCTTGATGGCGTTTCTCCAGCGCGAGTTCTGGATTCTATCGGGAAGACGCTTAGTGCGTAGCGTCGTATTTCGGTGCCTACCTTGTCATCGGGCCAAGGCGGCTACGATGCAGCCCCAGATGGGCGATTTGCCCTCGGATAGGGTTAACGAAATCCGGCCCTTTGCGGGTGTCGGAACGGATTTCGCGGGACCATTCATGGTCAAGTCTTCACAGCTACGGAACGCCAGATTAGTGAAGGCATACCTGTGCGTCTTCGTGTGCTTGGCCACGAAGGAAGTCCACTTGGAGGTGGTCAGTGACCTCACTACAGAGGCATTTATCGCATGTCTAGATCGGTTCGTCTCACGAAGGGGCCTCCCGACATTAATCCGTTCGGACAACGGCACAAATTTTGTCGGAGCCAGGCGATATCTGCAGGAGGTCACTCAATTCCTGAACGGTAACCAGGACGCCATCGGTACGGCTTGCTCCCGACGAGGGATTGAATGGGTTTTCAGTCCGCCGGGATGTCCTCATTGGGGAGGAATTTTTGTGGCTGCGGTTAAATCGGCTACGTCGCACCTGACGAGGATCATCGGTGAGACCTCTCTACGCTTTGAAGAGCTTGCGACGCTGTTCTGTAAAATTGAAATGACACTGAACTCGCGTCCGTTGTGCCCGCTCAGTTCGGATCCAAATTATTTGGAAGCGTTGACGCCGGGTCACTTCCTGATAGGTCAGCCCCTTAACGCACTGCCAGAATACCCATTCGGTGATGTTAAGTTAAGTCGGTTAACTAGGTGGCAAATGTTGCAGGAGATGGCTCAAGATTTTTGGAAACGGTGGTCCCTTGAGTACTTGCACATCTTGCAGCAGCGCCTTAAGTGGACTGACCGGACGAGCCCCCCTCAACTCGGTGATTTGGTGCTGATTAAGGATGCGAACCTGCCATCATTGAGATGGAGACGAGGACGGATCGTCAATTTGTACACGGGTCGGGATTGCACGCCTCGATCAGCAGAAGTCAAGGTGGGGGACTCGGTCCTCAAGAGAGCGGTCGCAACACTTTCTCGCCTTCCTATTGATTAGGGACAGGTTCGGGCCTGTCCGGGCGGGTGACTGTTTAATATTTATGCTTAGGAACGCACCGGTTTTTTCGTTGCGTGGATCGACCGCGAGTGATCGGGACATCACTAGCTGTCACTTGTATAGAAACGAAATGAGGAGTTAGAGGTTAACTTTTTGCACATACCAAAAGTCGGCGCCAGCATCGGAAAGCTTGGTTGAATGTTAATTATAATAATCGCGGAACAATCGTCGGGAAATATGTAGATTTCACGTCATCGGAGTGAGTGCTTCGTGCTTTGAAAGGTTGAAGTGATTCGGTGATCAATTCGTCGCGTTCGGATAGCGATCCCCGTGTCGGCAAGCATCACGACGACGACAGCTTCGGGCTACGACGAGAGTAAGATTCGACTCCCCTCCCCCCTACCCTGGTGTTCCTCATCCCGTATTCCTGCCTCGAATTGAGCTTTCGAAGTCCGGTCCACGGCGTCAAGGTCAGTACTGCTTTGTGACATTCCACTGAAAAACAACCCTACTAAGATTCCACGCCCTGTCGGTTAAGGCGTGGAATTTATCAATTTGCATATTCAGACTTATTTTTATAGGCTGTTTAGCGGTGATGCCTGTATCTTCATCAACAACTGCGCGCGCCAGGTGCGTGGAAAAAGAAATAAGCGCGTCAATTTGCACAAATCTTTGGTAGCGTTTTTGTTGATTAGCAATTTTCTGTCAAAAATGTCGAGAACGACAAATAGTGAAGAAGAGCAAATAGCTTTAACTTAACCCCGTCAGTAATACTCAGCGAATCACAAAAAGCAACTGATAGCCTGCTACCACGAAAATCCAGGGAAAGATACCTAGCGGCCTACGAAACTTTCCTACAGTGGAAAACTCATATGAAAATAATATACAATCGCCGCCCTTTACGCAAGAAAATGTAAATGATGAAATTACTACATTTTTTTTAACAAAAAAGATTAGGTATAACTTTGATAATTATAATTTCACCAATTGTAATTTTTAATAACTAATAACACTAAATTGGATATAAAAGTTAGAATATTATTAGAAGCTTGGCTGCATCTATTTATTTCCTCGCAAGTGAGTTGAAAAATGTCGTATGATACTTGTGTGCATTGACTATTACAGCCTTGGCTATCTTTACGCGCTCGCCTGGTGTGCTAAAATCAACTTTCCAGAATTGTATCATAATGTACTATTCATTTGCCTGAACTCCCCAGGTATTATATAAGTTACCGTAAGATAGTCAAAACCGTTGATCAACTTTCGACAGCTAGTAGGTAAACCAGACCGACAGGGTTTAGAATGTAAGTACGTTTATTTTGTTTCGCTGCGCTCGCCCCCTCTAGTCTTCACCTAAGCTACCGCAGTGTTTGCCCTGATATTTGATGTGCAAATCAGTATTTTTGATGTGCAGTTTAATATTTCCCTATCTTAATATAGCGCGGCAAATCATGATGTGCTCAATTCTACAATCGGCCTGTAGGTAACTTACATATAAATATATAAATACACACATTTATTTATGACACACAAAACTACATACACACATAATATTTCATAATTCACAAGCAAAGCCGGGCGATATCCGTAGTATGCGGCGGGCCGTATGTTTCACAACTCGCAGCGCCTGTATACTTACATAGCTAGATGTACACGCTGCGCTCGAGTGCCGAGTCCTCGATCGGCCGACCGGCGACGCCCGCCGCCAGTCGCAAATTATCAGAGCCACGCGAAGCCCGCGTCGCTCGCTGTACTACCGCGCACTATCGCGTCTTTGTTTCGTATATGTTTTACGCATTTTAACTTCTGTTTGTATCGTTGCTTCGATCTTTCTTCTTCTACTATTCCTGTGCTATCTCTCCTTCTATAAACTGCTTGTTCTAGCTGTATATAAACTGTGGTGCTTGTGAATACAAACGTATCTGCTTGTTTGCTATTTCGTTGTTTTCTTACAACAACTCTTCACACCATCTACAACATATCGCTAAACTGGTGACCCCGACGAACACAAAACGAAGGCAGGAATGTCAGACACGGAAGCAAATGTAACCGTACGTACAAAAAAGCCCGATAAAATGGTCGACTCCGAGTTTGTGGACGCAGCGACCGCGCCCATAGCGCCAACGCCTACACCGCCCGTGCATATGCGAATACCTCCATTCTGGCCGGAAAAACCAGCAATTTGGTTCGCTCAGGTGGAGGGACAGTTTGCAATAATGCGGATTACCGAAGATGCAACAAAATTTTATCATGTACTGGCGACACTCGACAGACAATATGCAGCAGAGATGGAGGACATACTGACCGGTCCGGCTGACTACGTCCGCCTCAAGTCAGAACTTATCAAGCGATTATCTGTCTCACGCGAAAACAAGGTGAAACAATTGCTCATGCATGAACAGTTAGGAAACAGGAAACCATCGCAATTTTTGCGGCACCTGCAACACCTCGCCGGACCAGCCATTCCTGAGGACTTCTTGCGGACGATATGGACGAGCCGTTTGCCCGCGGGAATGCAGCCTATCGTCGCGTCGCAACCATCGTTGTCATTGGATGACCTCGCCGAACTTGCCGATCGTATAAATGATATTGCGACGCCGTCACAGCAAGTAGCCGCCGTATCACCGCCGTCATCAGCGATCGACCAACTGACGCGCCAAATGACCGAATTGGCGAAACAAGTAAGCGCTCTCTCAACCCAAGTTAACGCAAGGCAGTCCCGTCATCGTGAGCGACACCAAAGGCATCGGTCACGTAGCCAGTCATCGTCGCGCACCCGATCGCAATCAAACTATCGGCGTTTCCCAGTATGCTGGTATCATCACAAACACGGGGCAAAAGCGAGTAACTGCGTGAAACCCTGTGACTTCAACTCCAAGTCGGGAAACAATCCAGGCAGTCAGTGATGGCGACCGATGACTGCCAGAACTCCACCGGCCGCCTCTTCGTCATGGATCGTGCAACAAAAAGAAACTTTCTAATAGACACCGGAAGTGATGTTTGTGTATATCCTGTTGCCGCGCTCAATGAACTTAGAAATAGAACCGATTATCAACTTAGCGCCGCCAATGGTTCGGCTATCGACACATATGGCTATACTCAGTTAAATTTGAACTTAGGTTTACGCCGTAATTATCCTTGGCGATTTGTGGTTGCCGACGTCACGAAACCGATCATTGGCGTAGATTTTTTGTCATTTTACCAACTTATCGTTGACGTAGGCAATCAAAAACTCGTCGATAGCCTAACCAATGTCAGTGCAATTACTACTGTAGCCACACCTGATTGTCTTGTATCTAGCGTAAAAATTTCGACTGGTGGCAATAGTAGGTATCATGAAATTTTATCTGATTTTCCGGAAATAACACGACCCGCTGGTATTCCGGATATCGTCAAACACAATACTACACACCACATACGAACAACACCAGGTCATCCAGTATCATGCTCACCTCGCCGTTTAGCTCCCGACAAACTTAAAATAGCCAAACACGAGTTTGACGCTATGCTAGCTAACGGCATAGCACGTCCGTCAGACAGTCAGTGGGCATCACCCCTACACCTTGCAGCGAAAAGGGACAACGGGTGGCGCCCTTGCGGTGACTATAGGTTATTAAACGCTAGGACAATACCAGACCAATATCCGATTCGCCATATACACGATTTTTCACACTCCCTTGCAGGATGTAAGTACTTTTCTGTGGTAGATTTGGTGAAAGCCTATCATTTCATCCCAGTGGCAAATGACGATATCCCAAAGACCGCAATAACCACCCCATTCGGTTTATTCGAATTTCCCTATATGACTTTCGGGTTACGAAACGCGGGAGCAACATTCCAACGATTTGTCGACGAGATGACCCGAGGCTTCGAATTTTGCTACCCATACTTGGACGACTTTCTGATATTTAGTAAAACCCAGGCCGAGCACGAAGATCACTTGCGTCAACTATTTACTCGTATGAGAAATTATGGCGTACTCGTCAACACAAAAAAGTGTGTCTTCGGAGTCTCCGAGGTCACATTTCTCGGTTACCAAATATCAGAAGCTGGCACAAAACCTTTAGAGAGCAAAGTAGAAGCTATCTCCAAATTCCCTTTGCCCAAAACAGTCAGAGAGCTTAGAAGATTTCTGGGCATGGTAAATTTTTACAGGCGATTTATGCCCAATGCTGCCCAGATACAAGCGCCTCTAAATGCCTTACTGACTGGATCAGTAAAAGCCTCTCATCCTGTCAACATCACGGGACAGTCCCTCGAAGCTTTTGAAGCTTGCAAGAAAAACCTTTGCGACGCAGCTCTTTTGTCACATCCTGATACGCATGCTAAGTTAGGACTTGTCACTGACGCCTCTGACACGGCGATAGGTGGGGTCCTCCAGCAACAAAAAGACGGACATTGGCAACCATTAGCGTTTTTCTCACGAAAGTTGAGCCCGTCGCAATCGAAATACTCTCCGTACGATCGTGAGCTCCTTGCCATATACGAGAGCATAAAATATTTTCGCCATATGCTTGAGGCCACTGATTTCACTATCTTTACTGACCACAAGCCACTTTGTTACGCTTTTCACGAGCGCAAAAGTAACTGCTCACCTCGTCAGTACAGGCACTTAGATTTTATTTCGCAGTTTACAACGGACGTGCGTCACATTTCGGGAAAAGACAATGTCGTTGCCGATACGCTTTCCCGTATTTGTGAACTGCAGAAACCAGTCGATTTAGAAATCATGGCCAAGCTACAAGCCACTGATCCTGATCTAGCTGAGCATCTCCAAGGCAATAGTGCACTCCGTCTTACAAAGATGTTGGTACCTGGGAGTAGTACCGAAATGTACTGTGATGTCAGTACATCAACCCCCAGACCTTTCGTCCCCATGGAACTGCGTCGGCAGGTATTTAACTGCCTTCACTCACTCAGCCATCCAGGAGCTAACGCAACAGCCAAGCTCGTCGCACAACGCTTCGCTTGGCCACTGATGCGTAAAAACTGTCGCGAATGGTCTAAGGCATGTTTGGCGTGCCAGCGCTCGAAGGTAAATAGACACGTAACATCACCTATTGGTACCCTAAATTTGCCTTCAGCGCGTTTCAAACATGTACACCTAGACCTCATCGGACCATTACCTCCAGATGGTGAATATCGGTACTGTCTTACACTTGTCGATCGCTTCACGCGATGGCCAGAAGTGGTACCAATCACCGATATCACTGCTGAAACAGTGGCCAAAGCTTTCATTTCTTGCTGGGTGTCTCGCTATGGTTGTCCCATAGAGGTCGTAACCGACCGCGGACGACAGTTCAATTCAGCGCTATTTCAGCAGCTGTCCAGATCGATTGGGTTCGATCATCGGAAGACAACGGCGTATCACCCGCAATGTAACGGCTTAGTGGAGCGTTTCCATCGGCAGCTGAAGGCAGCCATAACCTGTCACGCAGACGCGAAATGGACCGAGACGTTGCCATTAGTACTCCTCGGTATCAGGAGTGCCATTAAAGAAGACCTGCAAACTTCGTCGGCCGAGCTCGTCTATGGCGAGCCACTTCGCCTACCCGGCGAATTTTTCGGCGACAATTTTTCTTGGTACACAACAGATATAACGGATTTTTCAGCCCGCTTGAAGTCTTTCGCAGAAACCGTACGTCCAGTACCAACCCAGCGTCACTCGGCACACAAAACCTTCGTTTACAAAGATCTCGCCACATGTAGCCACGTATTCCTACGGGAAGACATGCTACGTGGCTCACTTCAGCCTGCATACACAGGGCCACACGAAGTGTTAAAACGAGGTGCCAAATATTTTACTATACGCCTAAAAGGGAAAGACAATACAGTAAGCGTAGACCGCCTTAAACCAGCCTACATACTGTCTGATGACGTATCCCCATCAAATCCTGATATCATTTCAACATATACTCAACAGTCACAGTCACGGGATCCGCCTAACATCCCTGACGTCCCCGACACTCCCGTCATACGAACAACTCGTTCAGGAAGGAAAGTACATTTTCCTGACTACTATCGCCCGTAGACACGGTCTCTCGAGGGGAGTGATGTAGGTAACTTACATATAAATATATAAATACACACATTTATTTATGACACACAAAACTACATACACACATAATATTTCATAATTCACAAGCAAAGCCGGGCGATATCCGTAGTATGCGGCGGGCCGTATGTTTCACAACTCGCAGCGCCTGTATACTTACATAGCTAGATGTACACGCTGCGCTCGAGTGCCGAGTCCTCGATCGGCCGACCGGCGACGCCCGCCGCCAGTCGCAAATTATCAGAGCCACGCGAAGCCCGCGTCGCTCGTTGTACTACCGCGCACTATCGCGTCTTTGTTTCGTATATGTTTTACGCATTTTAACTTCTGTTTGTATCGTTGCTTCGATCTTTCTTCTTCTACTATTCCTGTGCTATCTCTCCTTCTATAAACTGCTTGTGCTAGCTGTATATAAACTGTGGTGCTTGTGAATACAAACGTATCTGCTTGTTTGCTATTTCGTTGTTTTCTTACAACAACTTTTCACACCATCTACAACATATCGCTAAAGCCGACATGTCTGTGTAATATTGTGATTGATGTTTAGCTTTTCGAAACAACGACTAAGATTCTATATTTATATTTCATCAACTCACTAATATGATCTAAAGCTCAGAAATTGTCTACTATCGGGCGTGGCCTAACATTTCCCGCCGCGCAGCCCCGCCTCACCCCCCCATCTAAACATACCGACAGCGAAACCAAAGTTTCAAAAGAACCGTAGGTATAAGCAACACGATCGGAGAAATTATTATTTATGAATCGGAGGCTGCTTTAGGTAAGTCAGCACCTAACCTGCCTGAGCTATTATGGGGGAACCAGTGGAAAGGGTTGTAGAAGCAAAAAATCTCGGCTTACTAATTGATGGAGAGCTGCGTTTCGAAAAACATATAGGCAACGTAGTCAGCAACTGCTTCTATCGCCTTAAACTTCTCTATAATATACGCGATTACCTTAGCACTGATTTGCGTGTCAGGCTAAGTGAATCGCTTATATTATCAAGATTAAACTATTGTGATGTCGTTTATGGTGGCTGTATACTTGCCCGGACAAGAAAGTTAATACAACGTGTTCAAAACGCATGCGCACGTTTTTGCTTCAAGGTCCCTCCCAGATCCCATGTCACTCCACATTTGAACAATGCAAAACTCCTGAACATGGAAGCCCGACGAAAACTCCATTTGTCCATGTTGCTTTTTGGTGTCATACGCACTGAAGCTCCCAACTACCTATACAAGAAGCTCCAGTTTTCCACCAGGCAGCGTAGCGTTCACAAGGAGAGAATCGTCACCCCTCAGCATAGAACGATGGCATTCCGGGGTAGTTTCAGGTATGCGGCGTCCAAATGTTGGAATGATATTCCTCCCCCAGTCCACGAAGCTTTCAGTAGATATGCTTTTGGGCGAAAGCTCAAGGCATATTTGCTTGAACAGCAGAAACTTCCCTTCCCTGTCTGAACAACTCGCCGCAACTCAACTTGACGACGACGACGTAATCGCATCAGAAAAAGCAGTTGTGTTATGTCACACATTTTTAAGTTATTATTAATTTATTGTATTATTTATTTATTTATTTATTTTTCAGTTTATTCACACAGCACATATTATCTCAGCCTTGTATATACACACCGATCATAGTTTATTTAAATATAAGTAATATTATGTAAGTATTGTACGCACACTACACGGCAATTGTGACACGTGCGGTCACTACCTGGCACTAACTGAAAATCAGCGCTGAGGGCCTCCACCCCCAGCACAATGCTGAGTTAGTGCCTTTTGCACAGCAAGAACACACCGTGACCCTGGCCAATAATTGTTTACAATTAGTTGTGTTTTTAGATGTTTAGTTTTGTTTATTATACTTTTTTGTTTTGTCCTACTGTAAGGTGTGTTTTTTGTGTGTAATAAATGTCTTTCTTTCTTTCTTTCTTTCTTTCTTTCTGATTTGATTTGAAGGTTCTTGTTACCTATGATTTGATTTGAAGGTTCTTGTTCAAATCAAAATATATGATATCATCATCACCTATTTAGATTTAGTGTGGCAGTAGCAGATAATGTTGAAAACACCTAATATAAGACCTAAAATAAAAGATAGCCCATATGTTAAGTCAGGGTATAAGCTATATCCATTCCAATTGTTATCCAATGACCATGCTACGGGAACAGTAATAATTTTTCGGGATAAAAGATAGCCTATATGTTAAGCCAGGGTATAAGCTAATTCATTGCAAATTTCATCCAATGATCATCCTACTACGGGAACAGATATTATTTTGCGGGATAAACGATTGCCTTAATGTTAAGTCAGCGTATAAGCTATATACATTCCAAACTTCATCCAAATTCGTCCAGCATATTCAGTGTGAAAGAGTAACAAACATGAATACATACACACAAACTTTCGCAATTATAATATTAGTAGGAAGTAGGATACAAGAAAATAATATCAAAAATTTACTGACATAGCACACGTAAAATGGTATTAATTCGTTTTTATGTATCTATATATCTATCGGGATATCGGTACTTAAAATGTTTGGACCCGCCTCTCCCCTCTGGGGTGTGCGTCAACGTGCGAAAGTGTCCCGAACTATAATGCTACGGTTAAGATAATGATTCGCTTATCTTATTATATGCATAAAAACCGGCTATTATTCATACTTACCAATTCGATAGTAAAAGTAATTAATACAGCAAGATTTATTATATTAACCGGTTAGAATATAATCACCACACGTCCGTGGTGAATATGATTAATACTGATTTACACAGCTAACATCGGGCAAAACACTGCGGTAGCTTAGGTGTAGGGTAAAGGGGGTGAGCGAAGCGAAGTCCCATTTATCCTTCGTGTTAGGTTGAAGATATAAGAACAACCAAAATACTTAAAACTAAGTTAAAACATAAACTTAAGTACACATCAAATATTTTACACCTGTCTAATAAACTTCCTGTGCAATAAATACTGTGCATTATAGACTGACAATATTAATAAGAATTTAACTTTTTTTTTTCTTTAATAAACCATATTTGATTAAGAAAATCAAGGTGTCTTATTACTTTCACAAAACCCTCTTCGTGATTATTAATAATAACCGGTTAAAATAGTTAATCGGACTGATCTTGGATTATTACATTCACCAAAAACAGTAGTTAGTGGTTAGTATGAATACTTTAATTATCTATGTTAACCGGATTTATTGCGTTGACCGTAACATATACACTGTGTACCGTAGACGATACATGAAAAGTTTTACAGATTTTAAATAATACTCAAGATTATGGTCCCTCAAATATCTGATAAAATCGAACTGTAAGGCCCTTTAAGCCGCTAAATTGCTGGCTTTGCTTGATACTGCAAGCGAATCAAAAACTATAGGGCACCTCCCGTTGACCTAGAATGATGAAATTCAGCAAGAAGAAAGGTTTTATAGCAAAAGTAAAGGAAAAAATCCGAAAACCGTCAATTTGTAGTTGCATCACGAAAAAACCTGATTTGTTGGGAACCCTCGGCGCGATACGGACTCGCACTTGGCCGGTTTTTGTTTTATTTATATAATAGTTTGCTCCTTAAGTTTTCTGGTACGGCGGTACAGTACGATTATTTTTTCTTTTCCGCTCGACACTTCTCGGCTTCAGCGCTGACATGACATACATGTTTAACGTAGACTTGATGAACACCCTAGCCTAGCCTAGACATTACTCATTCACATCACAACACATGAACAAGACAAATGCTAACAGATTTGAATTAAGGATTATGAGAAGATATTTGTCGGGTTTAGACACAAGTTTAGCAAGTAATGCAAAGAGTTTCAGTCATCCATGATTTATTTCCTCGCAGTAAAATCACTATCTAATGCCTCGGCCGAAAGTGCAATTAATAGTAGTTTATGTGACTGATACATAATGGAGGGCATTAAAACTCGAGAGTGGGTTTATGAAACGAGCAGAAGGCGAGTTCATAATAATATCACTCGAGAGTTTTAATGCCTAATTATGTACAATTACATACACTAGTTTATCTACATACATACATACCATAAGGTTTAAGGTTTTAAGGTTTTAGAATTTATTTCTCAAAAGAACAACAATTAGTCCACTTACACAGAAACATTAAATAAATGTTAGTAACATATTTGTTAGCACACTAAACTTATGAGAGTAATTAAATATTTTAGTTGTGACACTGTGACTTAAATAAAATCGATTATTCACGACAAATTATGCTTTTTTAATTTTGATTTAAAACTAAGAAGTGATTGTGCTTCGGTAATATTTTGCGGTAGTTTGTGAAACATTTGTGCACCCTCAAACAAGATACTAGATTTTCCGTAGTTCGTCCGTGGCGTTATTAATTGTAACTTATTGCTACTTCTAAGGTTATGCTAGAATTTTTTCTTAGTAAAGGTTATTTCGGAGTGAGCCAAGTTGTTTAAAATTTTGTAAACAAGTATACATGTTTTGTAGATAAAGATTTGTCTGATATGCATTAATTTAGTTTCTTTATATATTTTAACCGATGGCGTGAAAAAATCCATTTCGAATAAGATTTAAGTAATTTATTTTGTGCTTTTTGTAATAAGCTCTCTTTGATGTGTTCAGAAACCGCATGTTCGACCGGCATTGTGGCATTGATCATTGCTCTGCACTTGTTTAGCTTTTTCAGTAGTACCAACATCACAGACAAACTAGGGGTGGCACGCAGGCGGGCGTCGGCGTTCGAAATTTGAATGTCATAATATGTCGAAATATTGTTACATCATGGTCATCACGTATCAATATTCAGATAATAAATGAGTTTTTACCAAGTAGTATAATAATACCTTGGACACTATTTACACACATTGATCTAGCCCCAAACTAGGATTCCCTGTATCTTGGGTACTAGACAACGATACACATCGTAACACATTTATATAGATAAATATTATACTTAGATAGATAAACAACCATGACTAGGGTACAAACATCCGTTCTCATCAAACAAATATTTGCCCCCACCGGGACTCGAACCCGGGACCCTTGGCTTCGTAGGCAGGGTCACTGCCGACTCGGCCATTCGGGTCGACATCATAATATATCATTATGCTGGTCGTAACGTGCTGTTTTTGGACGCAGTTAAGAGGGTTTATGAATCGTGTGTAGATAAATAAATAGATGGTCTCGTCTCTTCGTCTTAAACTCACTCGTCCGTCATATCATATAGCTTACTTTCCAGCCTCTTCAACAATGTACCTACTACTACTACCTACAATCTGAATCTGTATAGCGTTCATAAGAAACGTTAAACATGTTTAACATTCGTATTTTTATCAACCTTCGAATTGAAACGTTCGAAAGGTAACGCAATAAAGCCGTTTAATGGTTTTCGTTTCATATAAAAAAATACAACGTCGCCGTCGTCGTCAAATCACAGCGGATTTGAACCGTCGAATCTTGCATTACGCTGATGAGTAGCGAAATTGTAGATAGGGTACTCGGCTAAGATTAACCAGTTGTTAACGGGAAATATTAAACGGCACATCAATAATACTAATTTACACAGCAAATATACTGATTTTCACAGCAAATATCAGGGCAAAATGCTGCGGTAGCTTAGGTGAAGGGTAAAGGGGGTGAGCGAAGCCCCCTGTGTCCTTCGTATTAGGTTGAATATGTAAGAACAACAAAAATACTTAAAACATAAAAAGTATTTTTCAATAAAAAAAAAACAATATTTTTGATGTGCGATTAAATACTAGCCGTTGTTAATTATTGTAGCTGTGTGAGTGAATTATTGTAGCTGTGTGAGTGAATGTGATCGCTGGCGTTGGAAACGATATTTTTTCCATACTAAATATGGACTTTTGCAGCAGACCGTACAGGCGAGCTTATCTCTAAAAATAGATTAATAATTAACGATAAGAGTGACAATTCTTACCGCTTAGGTGTAATACGTTTCTTTCTTTTGAAACATGTGATAGCGTCCGGTATCTGAACAATAGGTGTTTCGTCCATTATGTATTTTCGCAGTCTATCCATCTGAAATATCGAATTTTTAGTATATCGGCTTATCTTAAATTAAAATTCACGATTGTTAGCTTTGGTTAGTTTTCAACCGACTTCAAAAAGGAGGAGGTTCTCAATTTGTCTGTTTTTGTATGTTTGTTACGCGATTACTCCGTCAATTATGAACCGATTTTGATGATTCTTGTTTTGATTAGTAGGTCATACGTCAGAGGTGGTCCCATACAAATATTTATTAAAATTGATTCAGCGCTTTAAAAAATAACAGCAACAAATACAAAGATGACGTTTTGGTTTCTGGTTCCGTGCAGCAAAAGTTTTGATGAGGACTTTCATGTACACAGACTTCATTCGCATCCCGACCGGGGAGGAAGAAATAGGGCTTGAACTTGAAGTCGGTTTTTTTAAGTTTTTAACTTGGTGAATTTTTCAATTTTTCACACCTTTCATTCGGAAAAGTAAGTTTTGCTCCACGACGAGAGGGAGCAAAATGTAGCATTTCCAACTCCAAACCCACCATTATAAAAAAAGCTTTGTTTACGTTGTTCGATTGCTGTAAAAGTGGTGAAAGTATAATTCAAAGTATAGTTATTTATTTTTTTAGAGCATTTAATTTAAATTTTCCTCATAGTCGGTGTGAAAAGTTGTATATGTCACTCAGGAGCATAATTATTTCGTCATGGGCGTTAATGCTTGAATCCTTCGTTACGCTCAGGATTCTGAATCCATCCCTTCACTCTGGATTCAATGTACCGCCCTCGCCGTAAATACATCATTTTGCTCCCATGTGACACAAATAACTATTACAGTCGGGTTTTTAATTGTTTTTATAGGTAATTCTAGGCCCTATTCTATAGTACTGTCTAAACTTGATACTTGATCCAATGTAGCAGCCTGTTGAAGCGGCGGCATATTCTATTACAGGAAAATCGAAACGAAGGGAACGACATAAACAATTGATTAAACAGCGGGGCTTCCCAATTTCCGTCAAAGAAGCATGAACCCTCTCAGTTTAAATATTAAGCCCAAATTGACTCTGTGTACTGAATTTAGTTACTTACCATGTAATCCGGTAGAATGTTTCCCTTGCTACGCCATGTTTCGATACAATGCCTTTTCGACGGCGCCGCTAACTCGACAATTCTCAATGGACACTTTAAGTGATTCTTGGATTGTTTAGGCGAACCGGGTCTTGATGTTTTGGAAGGACTTTTCTTTCTAGTTTGTGGGGAACCATGATGTGATGAGCTCTTGTATATATGTATAATGCAATTAAGACCAGGCGCTTCAGTCTCGACAAAGATAGTGATCGCTGTACGACAAAGCTGGACAACCGATGTCGTTGTTGAATAGTGTAGTAGGTCCTATCACAATTTATTTGAAAATGAAAATGTATCTTGTATGATATGTAATAAATTTAATTGGACTTATATCTTACCGATCCTTGTCGTACAGGCACGGTGATCTATTACTTATCCGGCGGACTTTCAACTCTTGGGGCTGTGGCACGCGCCTCGATTTCTCTACGCGCACCACTCTTCCATGCTCCACTGCTCTCTTCAACGGCTGCAACTCCTTCCAGTATTGTCCAATCTCCAAGTCGTTGGAGTACCATGGTTGCTCTGTATCTGGTTTGGTACGAATGGTAAAGTTGAGACACGAAAGATATAGCGTCACCCGTTTTCCCACACGGGGTGGCAGAGGTCAAGTTGTGCCCACTATTCAAGTAAAGATTGAATGAGTGTTTATTGACGTTAATGATGGTATGAATAGTATTTCCCGGGTCTTGGATGCTCTAAGTATGTGATTTTGCAAAGACAAAAGTCCTAAGAAGAGTCACTACATAAATAACAAGACGATGACGCGATTGTACCTTGCCTAATCTGGTCTTTTTATAATTTGAATAATGGTGATTAAATGTGACTACATACCAGAGAGAAAGCGGAAAGGGTCCATATTTTACGATATGTATGCAGTTCAAACTATGTGTATAAACTAGTCAAGAATCAATTATATGATTTCAATTTTATTCGTACTATAATTTTGTATTGATATAATCAAAAACGACTTAATTATTATAAACATAATGACCTGAAATCTATGAGCCCATGATTTCATTTTGCAAGGATGTTCATGAACCCGGTTTAAAATCAGCGCAGAAAACGCGGGACTTTAAACGCGTACTTAGCGCATTCAAAATCAGCGAAATTAAATGTTAGGAGTGTATGTGTTACCGGCAATCTGTATAATCCGGTAATATAAATAATCCCTTTACAGGCAATATATATGTCACCGTAAGATAGTCAAAACCATGAACTAACGCGTTAGTCGATCAATTATCGACAGATAGTAAACCAGACCGACATGGTTTAGAATTTACGTTTCTTGTGTTCTTACATGACAACCTAACACGAATACTATTCGGGGGCTTCGCTGCGCTCGCCCATGGGCGTACCCAGGTAGGGGCAGGGGGGGGCTGCCCCCCCTAGATGAAATCCTGGGTACGCCCTTGCGCTCGCCCCCTCTAGTCTTCACCTAAGCTACCGCAGTGTTTGCCCTGGTATTTCGTTTGCAATTCAAGTTTAAACCAGTTTACTATTTAAAGGTTTTAGGGACGTTCTTCTTTTTTACGTCACATTTGCTGTCTCCCTTAGAAAAAAAACATTGTCTGCAAAATTTGTTGACTTTTTTATATTTTTTTATTACAATGGCTTATATACTATACGAGCATTAAGGTGTTTAAATAACACGGTCTAATTTTAAGAATTTCTGAGTAAAATCGTTGTGACGAAGGTCTCAAATCGTGGGACATAGGTGTTTTCATACATATTTTAGGTGTCTCCCAACTCCAGTCACTGCGTTTAAATACATAGTACAAATAAATGTTATATGACATTATAAAATGTTTGAATGCCATTTAACGAGTGAAACACTAATTATTATTATAATATACGATTCATAAACAAATGAACTAAAATAACAAAAAAGTGCTAATATGAACTTTATGTCTCCGAACGAAGTACCATTTGAGCGGTCGCCTAGGTCACACGTTTTTGCCGGATTAAACTTGTAAGAATTGCTATTGACCTTGGGTGGATGGCATGGGCACACGCCTCGCCCCTCCCCCAACCCGCCTTCAACGTCCCTGTGCCATCGCCGGCCGAGCCAGTCGCCCGAAAGTTGTCGCAGGAGGTGCGTGTTTTAATTCGGCGTCTGCTCTGTCACGTAAGTTTACTGTTGCAAATTTCATTTTATTTATTCAATATTTTATAGATTGATTGCTATTTTATTAATATTGTATTTAGGCAGCCAAGTTTTTTGATTTGACGATAAATAAAATAGCGATAATCGTGTTCATTAATATTTAACACCTCCGCCAGTGTTGCCAACCCCATTCTAGACTAAAACTGCAAACAAGCTTTCAAAAAGCTGTAGAAAACTGTAAATTTCTACTTACAGAACTATAAATCTACAGCTTTTCTTATTTTGTATTATTTAATGGCAGTAATCAATAAAACAACATAATAAAGTAATAAAATCAACTTTAAATCTTAAAAATATTACAATATGTCTACTTTTCGTGACTTCGTTTTCAATTTGCACATCCTCCTCATTTTCAGTTTCATTTTTGTTCTTGAAATCGTACATATTTTAATTAAATCTCTTTAAATGCTTATTGGTAGCATGAAACTCGAAACAATTTTTATATTCTGATTTCGTATGTAAGGTGCCTTTATGGTGGTGGTAGACAGTTTATTCCTAAGTTTGGTTTTCATAAGTTTTGTTTAATTTATTTATTTATTTATCCACTAACGCCACCTGTGCAATTAAGCAAACCGTGCCTTAGACGTTGCCAAAACCGAGTTGTACGGGTTACGCAGCGAATAAAATAGATGACGTAGTATTATATAGAAAAGCTGTAGATTTGGAGGTCTGAACTAAAAACTGTGACGATATGGACAAAACTGTAAATCTACAGTTAAAACTGTAGAGTTGGCTACACTGCCTCCGTCACACTACACTTCTGTAACGCCATGCGTGACAGAGTGGTAAATTATGTGACGGAGTAGTAGCTTTTGTATGATGTTTCAATGTTTTAGTGTATTATACGGAAAAATCTCGTGTTTTTAGTTTTTTAAGTGCTACAATTGACTGTGTTTTTGTTATAGATATGACTGCTTAGTGATGGCTTTGTCAGCAGCTGAGAGGCAGCGACGCTGTCGTGAAAAACGAAAAAACAACATCGCAAAGGTTGAAGAGGTAAAAAGGAAAGATTTAGAGCGATACCACGCTAGAAAAAAGCTTGTGAAAGACATCAGACACACACAGACACAGTTAATCCACTATCACATTCCTTAAGTGACACTGACCTTTGCAAAGATCCTCTGGTTGACATTACAAACTTCACTAAAGCTTACCGCCAAAGATTCTTTGACGCTGTGTATTCACCATGCTCTTCTTCGGATGATGAAAATGAGCCTCAGTCTCGTATAAAAGAAGCTAACAACGATAATATCATTCCCAGCACTTCAAATGATAATCATAAGATTTCCACTAAGGAGCTTCATGCATATTCCATCAAAGATGGTACACATCTTCTTGTAAGGGTCGTTAGTGAAAGAAAAACACAATACACTTACATAGGCGTGGCGAAAAGCGGTGTTGATGAAGAAGGAGATGTTGTTCTTTAGGACTGTTGGAATAGGCGGAAAACTTTTTAAGTTGGTGGAGTCAGATGTTTCAGACGTGATGTTTGAAAACTTGGTAAAAATTGTTCCAACGCCCAAACAAATTAAAAGAGGAAAGCGTGTTTTGTACGAATTCAAAGAGCCGATCGATGTGTTTGAAATGTAGAAGTTGATTTCTACTTTTTAAGAGTTACAATGATAGAGACTGATAAGTTTAATCATAATTTTCAAGACTGAAAAACGCATTTAATATTACTAAGAGGCGTGTAACTTTACGATTTAATTGATTAAAAATAGTAAGTTATTCTTTGTTACGTTTAAAAGCAAGTTCCTATTTCTAAAATACTATAGTTTAACATACCACTATCATTATTTTTAGTGACTGAAGTACTACTCTGTTACATTTTTACCACTCTGTCACAATGTGTCCCCATACAGCAAATTATTCAAGGAATTCTGCCGGGCTAACTAATTGTTTTTACAAGAAGTTTGTTTTTGAATATACTAGAAAATATTGTAATTTATGAGTCCATTTATATTTCAATGCAACTAATATGCTATAAAACGGTTATTTTTTAAAATTGGTTAACTTAACGGCATAAATATGTGACAGAGTGTTGAGAAAATCATATAATATTTTATTATTTTTAAGAAAAATACCAATTTTTGTTACTAACTTAAATATTTTAATTAGTAGTACACATAGTACAAGTTAAAACTTAAATGTGATTTTGCATGCCATAATAAAACTAAAAGTGAAACTGTGACAGAGGTGTTTGGTTTTTTGCTGCACTATCCCAAATAACTAGGAATTAATACAATTATTATTAAGAAATCATCGCTGCTGAGCATGTTTGTGAAATCTTTAGTTATGGAATTACAACTTCGGATATCAAAAACATAATAAAAACAAAAATAATATTTTTGAAAATTTATTTTGGAGTGATCCAAATGTGACGTAAAAAAGAAGAACGACCCTTTAATCGTTTAGTTTATCAACTAACGCGTCATATAGTAAGCAGTACGCTACAGTTTACTATCAGTCGATAGTTAACCAACTAACGAGAAAAAAAATTTAGTTTATCAACTAACGGTTTTGACTATCTTACGGTGATATATAACGCCTAAAACGTGCAGGTAAAGTATATAATACCCAATGTAGGTATTACATAATGTGTTTTACGCTTTTACATACAATACCAAACGGTAATGTATGTAAAAGCGTAAAACACTGTGGTAGCTTAGGTGAAGAGGGTGAGCGAAGCGAAGTCCCCTTTATTCTTCGTGTTAGGTTGAATATGTAAGAACAACAAAAATACTGAAAACTAAGTTATGTTTTTGAATGTCATGAATACCATTGAATATTATGTAACTGATTTATTAATTATGTAATTGAATATTTAAAATAATGCTATTGCTAACTTAAATACGATAATTAATGAGTAGATCACACCACACACAAACCCCCGTGGTTTAAGTGGTGTTCCCATAATGAGTAACTATGTAAAATTTTGTGTAAATAAATAAATAAAAAAAAAAAAAAAAAAAAAAAAAAAAGTACTCACATGTTACTCAGACACCATACTCTAAAGATCATTACATGATATGGTTAGCCATTAAATGAAATGGTTACATTTCATCAAATGGCCATGGGACCTAGAGGTCTAAATATACATCAGGCCAGAGCGCATAAGAAATATGACCCCGCACCACATGGCAACCAAGGCAATCAGAGTGTGCCCGATGACAGCAGCAGAACAGTGCACGAGTGCATTCTGGGTGACCTTGGGACAGCTGAAGCAAAGTTGCACAAAAGTCCCACTCGATACGACAGGACGTCTTGAACACTGACGGCCCACGTTGGGAAATGCTGACCTTTGTGTAGACAGGAACGGAAGTAAGAATAGCTCCCTAAATCAATGCATAAAAAATGACTGCAAAAAACCGGTCAAGTGCCAACGTACAATGGTAGGGATGGTGTGGAGTGAATAGTTTGGATTTTACATAAGAAAATGTTATTTACAAAGTTATTGGTGCGGCTACTTTCACACTCCAGGTGCATTCATAACTCTGTATGTGGTATTGAAAGAATTGTTATAAAGTAGCCCCCTTAAATATTGTTTTTTTTCTGTTTTTTAGTATTTATTGTAATAGCGGCAACAGAAATACATCATATGTAATATTAAACTGTGCAACCTTCACGGTTCATGAGATAAGCCTGGTGACAGACCGAAAGACAAACATACAGCGAAGTCTTAGTAATAGATGGTAATAGGGCCCCTTTTTTACCCTTTGGGTACGGAACCCTAAGAATCAGCGACATAGACTTATAGCGAGGTGCTCAACTTCTGTTCTTGAGTGACGCTTTCGTCCTTGAGTCCCTAGACACCTAAAAAGCGCTGGAGTCAAAGCACCCAGCACCCTCATCAGCACTTCACCTCCCCGATCCCCCCAAACCTTCTAGGCGAACCCCACAGGCTACAACCGAGGATGTCACCACTGCGGTGATGTGAGGTGGATGAAGGAGGTGACGTGCTGCTTAAGGTAGACGTGAAAAACGCCATCAATTCGGTAGACAGGGGTACCCTGCTATCCCAAATAAAAGAGCATACACCGTCTATTTACAATGACATGTGGCAATGATACAGTCCAAATGGGGTCCCAGGTTCGAGTCCCGGTGGAGGCTAATATTTGTTTGATGATAACGGATGTTTGTACCCTAGTCATAGTTGTTTATCTATCTAAGTATAATATTTATCTTTATAAGTATGTGTATCGTTGTCTAGTACCGAAGATACAGGGCATCCTAGTTGGGGGCTAGAGCAATGTGTGTAAATAGTGTCCAATTATTATTATTATTATTATTATTATTAGGTATTATTATTATCATAAAATTCTAAATTAATCTTCAGGCAACATCTTCTACATTCGGCCTTTGGCTGTCAGCAGGGCAACCTACTGGGACCGGCAATATTTAGTTTGGCTATCCGTCCGATCATTACCCGCCTAAATTCCAAATTCAACATTTCGCTGCCTCAGTGCTTGAATGGTCAACAGACCACTGAGTGAATTTCACAGGAAACGTTTATTTTGTTTGACATTGTTCTAAATCGTAGTCTACGGAAATTTACGGAATGTTAGCATTGTCTTAACGTGCCCAGTAAGTAAAATACATAATTTGAACAGATATGTAAGCTAAGTACTGAGTATTTCAAATTTAAAAGTGGATGTTGAACAAAATGCCGCTGTAAAAATTACGCAGTTGGATATTGAACACAACATGTGGAGGTTGCATAGCATAAAATACTTTTTAGTTTCGTGCTTGTGTGTTCAAAGAACCATTGGTAGAATACAGGGTGTTTTATTTTATTTGAATCTTAGGTAACTAACGACACGAGGTGTGCAGTGTGCGCGAGCGGGAATAAGGTACCCACCTATTTTGTTTAATAAAGTTTATGCAAGTAGTTACAGGTATTTGTCAATTGTCTATTGTAAGACGGGCTGGTTTCCGCAACTAGACGACGAAAGCGCCTATTTTGCGTGTGGGTAGGAATGCGATATCATTCGAGCCAACCCAACTCCTCCAGGAACGCCAGCAGGCCTTTTACGTTACCGGCTATCCCTGGAAGGTCCCTCGATTGACCGAGGTGTTTAGCCCTGTAGTCCGCTACTCCTGTGCACTCCATGAGGACGTGAGCAGCCGTTTCTTCTGCCTCCAAGTAGGCTCTGCAAAGGGGGCTGTCGGTAACACCTAGGACATATAGATGTTTATTAAAGAAACCATGGACAGTAAGTGCTGCAGTCACCTGTCGCATGCGCGGCCTACTAAGTCGAAGCAAGGTCTTAGCAAGCCTAGCGCTAGGGGACGGCAAGGCCAGCTTAGCCTGTCTGCACTCCTCATGGTTTGTCCAAAGAGTGGCATGATCATTCCTGGTCGACTCTCAGAAATGTGCGTACCATCTTGAAGGGAAGAGGGATGATAGGTTCGGGACCATACGCTGTCAAGCTAGATCCTTTACGCGCCAACTCATCCGCTGCATCGTTACCTCTTGACCCGCTGTGTCCTTTTATCCATTGAAGGATTACGCAGTTATGTTGACATACCTCCATTAGTCGTTTGTGACACTCGTAGATTAGCCCTGAGTTAATAGTGTTGCTATTTAGGGCTTGTAGTTACAGGTATAAGGTAGAGATGTGTAGATTGCCGGATCATTGGGCTCATAACCAGCTAATAGCGGTAAATTTGCCGGTTAATAGCTAAACTGGCTATTTTTAATACGAAACTTGTTTTTTTTTTATAGCTGCTTTATCATTATTGATCGGAAATTCGGAATATTCCTTTTTTTCGTCAATTTTTTCCGAAAATTCTAATTGGCACTTGGCCGAGAAATCCGCAAAGGACTTGACCAAAAGCATCCGAATTACAGATCACTAATGATAATACAACCATAAAAAACACATTTTGTAAGAAAAACATTAATAGTGGGGTTAATAGCCATTTTGGCTATTAATATTAACACGATTAATAGCACTGCCCATATCTAGGTATTCATAATGTGCATGCATAAGTATGAAATAAAACGTTTCGATCGTCAACTTGGTGATGTGAACGAACGGAACTTTTTGAACGGTGCAGATGAACGCGAATTAACGTATAAAATAACATTTTGTTAAGTATTGTAATCTAGAATATGGTCGGGAATTTACGTAGGTACTTAATTCGTCGATATTTTAAATGGGTAGGTAGACCACTGATTAGAATAGGTACCTATTTACCTATCAAATTCGGCCGACCAAAATAATATTGCATCAGCCTGTATCAGTCACGTAAAAGAAGTAGAGAAATTAAAATATGAATAAAAGTCCAACATACCTTTCCAAATCCGTCAAATTCCTGTGATTTTTTGTTTTCCTACGTGTAACTGACATTTCTGCCGTTGGTTTTTCTCAGTAACAGGTCCTAAGCTCAGTAAATTATTAATCTTTACCAAAACCTCAACAAAACAAGCCACAACTTGACTGACACTTCGAAAGCAAGATGGCGTCGCGCAAGCGCGTTATAGCTGAATCCTTGTCCATGATTGGCTGTAAGGTGGATGTTGATTAAACAAGCACGGAGATCGGTTTCCGATGCGTTCAGAATACGCAAATTACGGAGGTTGGCCAAACAAGCACTGAACACAATATTTCTACTGGATATTAACTTTTTTTATTTTTGCATAGAACGTGAATTGTAACCACTTTAGGACATTTTTGTCCCATTATACGATGTAAAATCAGCTGTTCTTTAAGTAGACGTCAAAAAGTAGGCAGCGATTTGGTAGGTACCTAGAATACGGGACCATAGGAGGCAAAGCTGAAAACGTATTACAAGATTTGGAACACCTAACATCAGAATTAAGACAAATGGGCCCAGACTTAAATTTCTCGAAATGCGTATTATTCATATCCGATGACACCACGCCCTCCGAAAAGAGTAACATCATCTCAAAATGCAACTCAGCTGCCCCCAACATAAAAGTTCTAGACAAAAACTCGCTCCCTCTCCTAGGGCCCCCGTACTAGAGTACCGTACTCAGTCAAAATTTAAACAGACTCACCGATTCAATTAGATCCGCATAAATAGCACCGATCATTAAGAACAACTTTCCCAAAGAAACATATGGTCGCAAATGAAAAATAGGCTAAATTTTTAGATTCAATCAAAATCAAGTAGTAAGATAAGAGCCTTTCTATCTACGGTTTTGACTTTTTGTATCAAAGCTTACATACCTCCTTCGATTCTCTCCTGTTTGGAAATATCCTCAAATTCTCAACCTGTTAGACGTTTTGATCCAAGATTCACTAACTCAAATTATAAACACTTCGATGAAGGAAACTGGACCCAAACTACCCTCCCAATCAGACACGGAGGCCTGGGGATCCGGAAAATCTCCGATGTGGCACTCCCGGCTTTCTTGTCTTCGGCCCACAGCGCACGTGACCTCTATGGTAAAATCATTACTACGTTATGTAGAAGGCACGTGTCTAACCGAGGCCAGGAATGCGTGGACGCAAGCCTGTCCGAGACAAAATTTTCCAATAACCCGAAACTCCAAGAGGTTGTGGGACGAGCCGCTCTGTATTAAAACGAGAGATCATCTCGAAAACACATCTAGTTGTTCAAAAGAGCGCGCTCGTCTCCTAGCAGCCAGGGAGAAGGACTCAGGACACTGGCTGCACGCTATTCCCTACTTGACCCAGCCACTAACTCTTGCCGTCTGCCTACGACTCGGCGTGAGGACAAATGAACCTCATCGTTGCCGTTGGGGTGCCAGAGTGGACCATTTAGGTCCCCACGGCCGCTCTTGTCAGCGCAACGCTAGCCGGTGGTCGCGCCAGCCTGAACGAAGTCATTCGCCGGGCCCTTGCCAGTTGTGGCAAGCCAGCCATCCTCGAACCCAATGGCCTGGCACGTGATGATGGCAAGCGACCGGACGGAATAACGCTCATTCCCTGAGGGAGGGAGGTTGCTGTTTTGGGACGCGACATGTGTGGATATGTTGGCACTGTGCCAACCAGCTGCAGAGGGTCTCAAACGACGGAAATATGCCGCCATAGGCAACGAATTTCTATTCATGCCGTTAGGCGTGGAGACCCTCGGGCCGTGGGGCCCTGATGCTCTACGAGTCCAGGACCTCACCGCCCATGGCATTTCTAGAAATGCCATTTACCGTTATAGGTTTTGAATTTTATTACCATGGCATAAGGTTTAAAATCGCGATGCCTTGTGCGTAGGCGCGGTAACGGACCGGTTAAAGACATATCTAAGCGACTCGTCAAATAGCACGACTCATTGTCACGTTTCGCCTGAGCCGAGCGTGCAAGCGACAGCGCGGAACAAGCGATAGAGAGGCACAATTTCTTATGGCGTTATCACGTGAAATTATCGCCCGTAAACCAACTTTACAGACAACCAATATTTGTTTTTGTTTTTGGCGTGATAACGTCTTATAAATCGATGAACGCCGGCTGCCCGCGCGAAAAAGTATGACTCATTGTCACGTTCCGCCTGAGCCAAGCGTGCAAGCGAGAGCGCGGAACAAACGATATAGAGGCACGATTGGCCTTAGCGTTCACCTTATGACGATATCACGTAAAATTATCGTCCGTAAACCGTCAATATTTTATTTTTATTTAATCTTTCCATCTTGGATACCCTACATTAAAGTGCATGGCCGTATCGTCAAACGTTGATGTTTACGCGATATGGTAAATTTAATGAAATGGCCAACCACATCATGAAATGATCAATTCTACGATATGGCCACGACGCTACTGAAGGCAGGCATTCGATATTTTTTGTACTGCTTCTCAATAATAGATGTCGCTGCGATCCGCTGCTTAGGTTATATAGCATTTTTATGAGTATTTTTGAAGGATTCATTAATAGCATCGATCGATCGATGATGTTATTTTGTTGGTAAGAATAACATCACTACTTGTATGTATTTTTTTGATTCATTTCATTCATTTTATTGATTCATTGTTGACGATTCTGTTTTGACAGGAGCGGATTTTACATATCATTTCATTCATTCATTCAGCAGTAAGTTGAATCATTCGAGCGCAAGTCTTACATACGTTACGTGTCGTGAATTTATAGAATATTATTTGTTTTGGTGACAAAACGTTTACGTTTATCAAAGTGATATGTAATAATCTAATAAGTCTTAAACCAGCAACAACATCCCCAACCTTGAATTTAAAAGCATTATCTAATTTCATAACAAAAACTTCCTTTGTGTTTATCTACATTATTTTAAACCTGTATTAATTTTATTACAAAGGATTCGACTAAAACACAATATGTGGGCACACTTAGAACGTGGTAGTTCACCTGTAGATTGGTGTGAATCTAACTATTCAATATCACCTGTTATAGCCGAGTTTGTGAATACGGTTAGTTTAGTTTAATTAGCGCTCATTTGTTTGCTCTATTTCCATTATACAAAGGACTGCCCTTCCATCTGTTGTTTAGTTTTAAATGTTTTTTTTTTTCAACAGTTTAGCAACGTGTTGTTCTTCCTTCTTCCCCCTGTATTGATTCATCTCTTCCAAGAATATTCCAAATTCGTCAACCCCGCAATAAATGTCCTATGGGTCTTGCTAATGGTTGTGGGACTGAGTTCAGCATATTTCCACGCTACTCTGAGCCTAGTTGGTAAGTTCATAATTGTAGGTATTTATAACACAAAACTTGAGCAAGTCATTACCTTAGCCTAATACGAAGTTATTTTCCACAGGTCAACTTCTAGATGAGTTGGCAATTCTATGGGTGTTTTTTGCGGCATTTGCTATGTTCTTCCCAAAGAAATATTTTCCAAAGTTTTTGGACGGAAACAGGTAATTATGATGTTATTTATAATATATTATTATTATTAATAACTAAATTATCATTACTCATATTGCAACAGACAGATATACATGGTGCTTTGCTAATTACATCAGCAAGGATTGTTAGTAAACTACTCGGAAATGCGCAGTCAGAGGCAGCCTTTTTCCTTCTGTTAACTGTAAATTAAACTGATAATGATAACATAGCAAATCTCTGTTATGGTTTTTTATAGTAGTCGTGAAAACCATCTTATCGCCTTTTAACTATGGACTGTGGTTTTATTAGCACTTCACAATAACTTGACTAACAGAAAAAATATATGTTATGGTTACCTAAGCTATACCTAACGCATTTATTTTTCAGAAGAGTTTTTGCATTCTACTCAACTGCCTTCACAATTTTCTCAACTGGATTTTTGGTAATGCACCCAGCAGCAAATGCCTTCGCTTTGATGACATTAGTTGGGCCAACTATGGTCGTGATGTGCCAGGAGCTTAAAAGGTAAATATTATTTTCTGTATAAGCGGATATTATGGAAGTAATCATCATCATCATAAACATCAGGCTTATTACTTCTTGCGCATCATCTGTGTTCATCGCATTAAGCAGCATCTGTGAGTCCATAAAAATAATATCATTTCTTTTTACAGGGTGAAATGCCCACGAGTGTATCGACTTGGCCTGCGATGCGTTGGAGTAACCTTCGGGGCTCTATTTAGTTGGATCATGGATCGTATGTTCTGTGACGCCTGGCTCTACATCAGTTTTCCCTACATGCACGGCGTTTGGCACGTACTTATTTTCATATCTAGTTATACCGCTCTTGTTCTCTTTGCCTTTTTCAATGTATCAGAGGAAAGACCCGAACAAAAGCCAGTTCTCATGTACTGGCCGAAAAATGATTTTGAACTAGGTGTGCCATATATTACTATCAAACATCCATGTAAGGTGGACAAAGACATGGCGATCTAAATAGAAGATATTGATTGCCGTTTATTTAGGTGCCTATCCTACCATTTACAACTGCTTGTAATTGTATTTTAGATTATTTATTATTGAGATTGGGTCTATATATAAAAACATAAAGGGTACATAAAGGCAAGGTGAGGGCTCATGCAAAGGCAAGTAATTTAAATAGTGGTTTTGTGTGATGATGTAAAATATAAAATAGTGTGATATTTTGATCTAGTGCCAATCTGTGATTTAATATTGATGTGCAATTATGATTGATTTTGAGTATTTTAAATTATCCAACTGTACTTTAAGTACCTACCAACAATGGCAGCTATATCTACGCTGGCGTAGTTGGAGGCAGTGAGTTTCATTCATCTGAGGTAATGTTCAAAAACACGTCACGTGGGCTTTCAAATACCCTTGACAATGGCAAAATTTATCTCAAAAATTAGCACGCCATATGATAAAATAAGTAAATAGAATTTGACAACTTTGACGGATAGGCATTCTCCAACTACATCAGCACCATCTGCAAAGAGCTTTTGAGATTAGGTGCCATTGTATTTATCTGTATGAGTAAATGTATAAAATGTATGTTTTTCAAACTATTACGTAGTATGCTTAGATTAGGATCCAATTTCTTGCTTTATTTTAAAACTGTATAAGTTTTTTTTTTAATATTATATTTATATACATAACGAGGATCCCAAGGATTAGTTAAGTGGGGGAGCTAATCGCTTGTGAGTAGATCAAAACGTTCGAGTAAACACCGCTAAATGTACTTTCTCTTCTCGGCAGCATTTGGGTCAAACCAATTAGATTACCGTAAATGATTTTTGGATTTAATAGATTGTCGACCTCTGTGGTATTGCGGTTGAGGTTGTGCTTCCAAAGCGAGAGATCTTGGTTCGAATCCCGGCTGGGAGGAAGAAAAAAACCCAGGTCTTGGATCTTTACTTGTTAGAGACCTCGCTGTTTCTGGTTCCCACGACACAGGGTATCCTGGTGTGGTGCCACAAGTAATGTAACTAATATTTATTTTAATCAAGTAGGGCACCCAATGTAGGGTCAAAAATAATAAGGTTTTATTTTAGAAAAGTATTTAATTATAACTAACCATCATTTTGAACATCGATAAAATAGATTTGATGATTAGCTCCTTTGCCTTCATATTTGATTGAAAATGTTTCTTGGGATTAAATAAAGGTACAAAATTATTTGTAGTATTTAAGCATAAAATATACTTTAGGAGTAATTTGATTGTGCAAATAATGCAATTAAAATGTCCGTGGTTATTGATCCTTTATACGTTCAAACTATTCAGGAAAACAACATTTTACATGACTGACTAACAGCGTCTTTTTTTCATGTAAGACATGTGTGGCGGTAAACATTGTACCTACTCGTTATCTGGTAAATAAACGTATTTTGTATTTGTTGAATTATATTGATGGTTGTATTTTTATAACTTAATGCCAAATTCCCTTATACCCCAGCAGGGGTATAGGGCTTTCAGTACAGATTTCCATTTGTTCCGATCTTGGACTATCTGCGCTAGCTCCGCCCGATCTGAGCTCACAATGGCGGCCTCTCCGTTGAACGTCGCCACATTGTTTTGGGACGACCTTTCATCCGTTTCCCCTTTGGGCACCATTTGAGGGCTATTTTCGACAAGTGTTCGTGGTTTCCCCATCACGTGGCCAAGTCATCGCCATTTGTTGGTGATCACCTCCGTTTCCAACGGCTTCTGATACGTAAGTCCACAATTCTGCGTTTGTGATTGTGTTTGGCCAGAATAGTCTCAATATTTGCCTCAAGCATTTATTGACAAATAATTTGAGCCTGCCTGAGATGTTCTTTGGAACGAACCACATTTCGCATCCGTCTATCTATGAGAACTGACTTTAGGTTGATTTCGAAGATATACCTACCTAATAAATTAAATTCTAAGTAAGGCTTGGTAACAAACAAGCCAGCTCAAATATTTGTTATTGTAAAGCATTGTATTTTGAAGCATTCAGAGGCATCGCATGGTAGACATTTAAGTATTAACATATTGTTGGTACGAGTATGTTTTTTGAAATATATTTTTTCCTTTTGGCCCAATGGTGGTTAGAAAGTGGCTTGACGCTTGGCATGGTGCTGAAAGAATTTCATATGTTGGCCTTGCTCATTATTAAAAATTAAAGGATTATAATATTTCAAATGACATTTTAATTTCAGTATACCTTCATCATCTTTTAGTAATTTTTCATTGTGCACCGCCAATTTGTGATATATTTTCGAGGCACTATGCCAGCCCTCGATGAAAATATTTAAATCCCTTTGGGTTTTAATTAGATACTTACATTTTTTGTAAATGAAACGAGATTTTAAAGAACTGTTAAATGAATTATATTTCCTGAATAATAGCATTGTATACATAATGTTTCAAAAAATGTGCTCTCATAAAGTATAAGTTGTCAAATAAAATTCGAGTTACAGCAAACGAGTTATTTCTGTTACCTAATCAGAGTCAGACGATACGTTGTGATTCTGGTTAGGGTGTAAACTAGACGTATCTAATTTCTTCCTGGGGTATGTCGATCCGCCGCGGTAAACCACATGGTTTTTCTCAGTCTCCAATATTTTTACCTCGTGTAGAAGTTGTGGTTTCTCCATAAGTTTTTGGAGTTGATCCCAAATGAATATAGCAACGTTTTCTGTAGTACTGACCTGCCGAATAGATACGGGGTAACATAACGTTATGTAAGATCGAGGTCAAAGTAATTAGGCAAATTGATCATTATTTTATGTGATAAGCATTTATATTATTCAAGCCGCTTCACTACAAACTTACCACTGATTTAAAATACGGCACGTCCTGGTCAAGATTTTTGTGGTCCAGTGGATTCATTATGGCTTCATGCATGTATTCTTTTAGTTCATGTACATTCATCACCATTCCGGTATGTGCATCTACAGGCCCCTTTACGGTTACTAATACTGAAATACAAATACGCTTGAATTACGTGTTTATACCTCTAAAATAAAAAATATATATCTAGTGATGACACAAATATATGTTTATCTCACCAACGTAGTTGTGACCGTGTCCATTGGGATTGTTGCATTTTCCATACAATTTCCGGTTTTCCTCATCGCTCAGGAAAGGGCTGTAAACAATAATCTCAACTTATCTCACGAACAACCCCATGCCTGATTTTAGAAACAGTCGTGTTTTTATTCGTAGGTAGACTTAACACGACGAAGGAGCTAATCATATTTTTGACTATTGTCGTTCTTTCGAGATTTTATTAAAGAAAATTAGCGAAAAGGGCAGTTTTGTAAGGGCTCGAGAGATGTATTTGTACTTTAACATTGCAGTTCATAGAAATTGTTTATCATTTAATCATTGAGTTTATTTAGAATATAAGATTTTAATGATCGTCGACACACCTAATCACGAAATTAAATTATTATGGCAAGAAAATGGTACCAAACGATTTGCTTGAATGTGTGTTGTGTGGGCTAATTATTTCACCTTATCATCAAGAAAATTAAATGAATCAAAAAAAAAAACTTGTCACTTGGCTGTGTGGGGTATGAGCTATTATAAGTAGCTATCAAGTTGATTTATCTACAAAGTTTAAATTTTTTCAAACTTATATTATGTTTCTGTTTATATTTGGCATTACAACATATCTACCTACAACAAAATTGCATTATCTAAGTATACCGAGTGCACGTGTGCGATACCTAAGTATCTATTTTCCAATTAGATACCTCTATTTAGTTATGTATCGCAGAAATTCGTCTTTCATTACATTATGGTATATCAGTAGGTAGGTACTCCAAGTGGTGTAAGTACGTACCTATAAAAATGTTTAGAGCTATAACAATAAACGTTTGAATTAAAATAATCTTACTTACCTATGTAACCTGTGGCACGAGCTAAATGTTTCACGTCTGGTAATTGATACAATCGGTAATGAAGACATTGTAATGAGTATTCCTAGTAATATCGAAAAATTTATTAGAAACAAGTGACGTCCGAATCAAACCGGTGCACGAAGCGAAAAGAAAGAAAGAGTGGATGGATAGATCTAAAGTACAGACAGTGCATTTTGTAAACAAAATAAGTTTGAGAGCGTTTGGCATGTTTCATTCGTGCTATGTATGACGTGCCACTGTTGAGTGAAGGATGACAAAGTGAGTGAGTAATTCGAGTATTTTTTGTCTATGGCCATTTAATAGTGTTGGACTCTAAATATGATCGATCGATTTCGAGGCTGGAATTTATTCACTCGAATGGGAGCCATTGGGAGCTGAGCGAACGAACGAGATGAGAGATTTTCGTCAACAAATTGTGTCGTGTGGATGGACTTTATTGAATGAATTGGACTTTGTAACCAATTTGGAAGAAAATTTTACACCGATTGTAATTTATATGAAATACTAATCATCAAGACTACAGCCTCAATATGTTTGCTAAGAGCAGTAGAAATCTGCTATTTTCTAATCAGGTAAGTAAGGCTTTCCAATTACAACCTCTTTGGTAGTGGCCATAACTTCACATTCTAGTTGAATCTTTATTTCAGCTTCGTAGACTGCAGAGTACTTTGGTAATTGCAGAGCATAACAATGAGGCTCTGCATCCAGTCACGCAGAACGCTTTGAATGCAGCTAAGAAGATTGGTGGTGATGTCACGGTCTTGGTAGCTGGCACCAAATGTGGACCGGTGAGTGTTTAGTTTCGACTTCATACTCGTCTTCATTAATGTCAGCCAGTATTGTATAGATATGTAAAAAGGTTTTAGATTGAAGTTCCATTACCAATTACCATTTAATAGTAGTTTATGTGACTGCTGCATAATGCCTAATTATGTAAAGTTACATACACTAGTTTATCTACACACATATCATAAGCTCTCTTTGATGTGTTCAGGAACCGCATGTTTGACCGGCATTGCGGTTCTGCAATTGTTTAGCTTGTTCTTTAGTACCAACTTCACGCAGACGGGCGTCGGCTTTTTTAAATTCGAATGTCAGTACCAACTTCACAGACAAACTAGGGACGGCACGCGGGTGGGCGTCGGCGTTCGAAAATTGAATGTCATTATATGTAGAAAAACTACACATAATGACCATTATGTGTAGTTTTCCATTTACGAAATGAGTTTTTACAAAGTAGTTTAACATAATGCTGATCGTAACATGCGGTTTTTGAACGCAGTAAAGAGGGTTTATGATACGTGTGTAGATAAAAATACTTAATACCATTTCCTCAGGCTGCGGAATCTATTGCAAAGGCTGGTGGTGTCTCCAAAGTTCTAGTAGCCGAAAGTGATGCTTTCAAGGGTTTTACAGCTGAATCCTTGACACCACTTATTCTGGAATCACAAAAACAGTTCAAATTTACTCACATTGTGGCCCCAGCAACTGCCTTTGGTAAAGCCATATTGCCTCGAGTGGCTGCCAAGTTGGATGTCTCACCAATCACTGATATTATCGGTGTGAAAGATGCCAATACCTTTGTGAGAACTATCTATGCAGGTTTGTTTCATATTTCTAAGCCATGCTAATTGCTCAACTCAATAAAAGTAAAAACAAAAACTCTTCTAGTTAACTGTTTCATATTATATTTACTAGTTACCTTAAACTGCCGCAAATCTCAATTAACACATTAAACGCATCTGTACACTCTAGTTGTCAACCATACTTTGGCTAATGGATCTGATCTATTACTTTGCTCAGTGCCTCTGACCACTCTGCGTGTCCTTTTAATTGGAAGGAAATGGTTTATTCCCATTTCGACCACCACACCAGTTTGTTCTGAATTTTTTATGAAAATAAAGTTCTACACCGGCCGTGGTTCTACCTGCCTGGCTATTATACATATTACATACATGTAATAGGCCGCTTCACACACACACACACACATACATATTCTTGTCTACTTGCATTTGATCATGATCATCACAGACAGACTAATAGCCACAGAACAGAATACCAAGTTTTTTGGTATGAACTAAGTACAACCCGGACAACTCTGGGTGTGAGCGGCACCTTGAGTCGGGATTCGATTTTCTATGAATGACATGTTCTCGGCACCTAGCGCTGGTTAATACGAACAGGTGTTCAACGGCATCGATTGTTCATAAATAGGACATGACGTTTGAGCAATAGTTGCTGGGTGGTCTGGCTGTCAATGAGTTCATTCGATAGATTATAATTATAAATGGGAATTAACAACTCATTAATTTCACTAGGAAATGCCATCCTCACCCTTGAGGCAACTGACCCGATTAAGGTGATCACCGTCCGAGGTACAGCCTTCCCCGCCGAACCCTTGGAAGGTGGTTCTGCTGCTGTGGAGAAGGCACCAGAAGGTTCTTACAAGTCGGACCTCATAGAGTTTGTGTCACAGGAGCTGACCAAGTCTGACAGGCCAGAGTTAACTGCTGCTAAGAATATTGTCTCTGGAGGTAACAATTGAATTGAATGATTGCAAACATGCTAGTATGAGACAATGATGAGACTCCTCATGTTGAAGCTAGTCAACTCGGTCCTCATCTATAAAATTAATCTATGTGATCTAATTCAGTGACTGCCTATTTGTCACTATTTATTCAGCACTCAAATCTCTCAGTACCATTTTAGTTTAGCATTAGTTATTAGTTATTTTCTTTAGCATCTTTTTTATTTGTAAGCAATGAGCGAAAGGAGCTTCTATTACGCTACAGAATATTAAATATCCAGCGCCAATTCACAAACTACAATAAATTATGCTACTCAGCTATAAAAATTGATTACTCAGCGGTAATTTTTCTAAGTGGGCCTCTATATATTTTGTGAGTCTGTCCTGTAAAAACATTTAATTAGATTAATCACATGTAGCTATGGCGATTTCAAAATAATAATGTGAATTTAGTATAGTAGGTTCCGACATCAATTACATGCTTATAAAAATAGAGGTGACTATATGAAATTTGTGGTTATTGAAATTATTTTTTAGATGCAGTTGATACACTTATTAGAAGCTGGCAATGTGTAGACATTTTACAAATTTAGTTGCTTGTTAGAATTCCTATATAGAATACCTTTAAATAATTTATAAGCTATTAAAATTCATCCATCACTGACCTATTAATTCAGTAGACATTTAATCAATTTTGAAGACGAAACTGGTATTTAATAAAAACGGCACTAAATATTACCCCTTTCAAACGACTCCAGGCCGAGGTCTCAAGTCAGGAGACAACTTCAAGCTGCTGTACGCGCTAGCTGACAAGCTGAATGCAGCGGTCGGCGCGTCCCGAGCGGCCGTCGATGCCGGCTTCGTGGCCAACGACCTGCAGATCGGACAGACTGGCAAGATTGTCGCCCCAGTGAGTGTACACTGTCGGTAGATTTACAATGTTGGGTTTACTCATTGTGTAAATTGTTCAGAATGGAGGTTCATCGGAGGTCCCACCTCATCATCTATGGGTAAGACCTCCCCCTTCTGACTCCACACGGAGGTTCATCGTAGATCCCACTTCATCATCTATGGCTAAGACCTCCCTCTTCTGACTCCACATGGAGGTTCATCGTAGATCCCACCTCATCATCTATGGGTAAGACCTCCCCCTTCTGACTCCACACGGAGGTTCAGCGTAGATCCCACCTCATCATCTATGGCTAAGACCTCCCTCTTCTGACTCCACATGGAGGTTCATCGTAGATCCCACCTCATCATCTATGGCTAAGACCTCCCTCTTCTGACTCCACGTGGAGGTTCATCGTAGATCCCACCTCATCTATGGCTAAGACTTCCCCCTTCTGACTCCACATGGAGGTTCATCGTAGCTCCCACCTCATCATCTATGGCTAAGACCTCCCCCTTCTGACTCCACACGGAGGTTCATCGTAGGTCCCACCTCATCATCTATGGGTAAGACCTCCCCCTTCTGACTCCACATGGAGGTTCATCGTAGATCCCACCTCATCATCTATGGCTAAGACCTCCCTCTTCTGACTCCACGTGGAGGTTCATCGTAGATCCCACCTCATCTATGGCTAAGACTTCCCCCTTCTGACTCCACATGGAGGTTCATCGTAGCTCCCACCTCATCATCTATGGCTAAGACCTCCCCCTTCTGACTCCACACGGAGGTTCATCGTAGGTCCCACCTCATCATCTATGGGTAAGACCTCCCCCTTCTGACTCCACATGGAGGTTCATCGTAGATCCCACCTCATCATCTATGGCTAAGACTTCCCCCTTCTGACTCCACATGGAGGTTCATCGTAGATCCCACCTCATCTATGGCTAAGACTTCCCCCTTCTGACTCCACATGGAGGTTCATCGTAGATCCCACCTCATCTATGGCTAAGACTTCCCCCTTCTGACTCCACATGGAGGTTCATCGTAGCTCCCACCTCATCATCTATGGCTAAGACCTCCCCCTTCTGACTCCACACGGAGGTTCATCGTAGGTCCCACCTCATCATCTATGGCTAAGACCTCCCTCTTCTGACTCCACGTGGAGGTTCATCGTAGATCCCACCTCATCTATGGCTAAGACTTCCCCCTTCTGACTCCACATGGAGGTTCATCGTAGCTCCCACCTCATCATCTATGGCTAAGACCTCCCCCTTCTGACTCCACACGGAGGTTCATCGTAGGTCCCACCTCATCATCTATGGGTAAGACCTCCCCCTTCTGACTCCACATGGAGGTTCATCGTAGATCCCACCTCATCATCTATGGCTAAGACCTCCCTCTTCTGACTCCACGTGGAGGTTCATCGTAGATCCCACCTCATCTATGGCTAAGACTTCCCCCTTCTGACTCCACATGGAGGTTCATCGTAGCTCCCACCTCATCATCTATGGCTAAGACCTCCCCCTTCTGACTCCACACGGAGGTTCATCGTAGGTCCCACCTCATCATCTATGGGTAAGACCTCCCCCTTCTGACTCCACATGGAGGTTCATCGTAGATCCCACCTCATCATCTATGGCTAAGACTTCCCCCTTCTGACTCCACATGGAGGTTCATCGTAGATCCCACCTCATCTATGGCTAAGACTTCCCCCTTCTGACTCCACATGGAGGTTCATCGTAGATCCCACCTCATCTATGGCTAAGACTTCCCCCTTCTGACTCCACATGGAGGTTCATCGTAGCTCCCACCTCATCATCTATGGCTAAGACCTCCCCCTTCTGACTCCACACGGAGGTTCATCGTAGGTCCCACCTCATCATCTATGGGTAAGACCTCCCCCTTCTGACTCCACATGGAGGTTCATCGTAGATCCCACCTCATCATCTATGGCTAAGACTTCCCCCTTCTGACTCCACATGGAGGTTCATCGTAGATCCCACCTCATAAAGCTAAGATAAAGATAAAGATAAAGATTTATTTATTTGCTAAAACATGTGTCAGTCAAGATACATAAGCATGCATTTTGGATAATAAATAAGAAAAATTCGGATCAACATGTTCTACTGTTATCAGCGTACAAATTTGAGTGGCGGTAAGTCAGGACACGGTTTCAACCATTCTGATGTTAAAAAAAAAAAACTAACATTAATGTAACTTGCATTATAAAAATTCAATTATTAACATTTCAATTACATCAAGAATATTTAAATAATTACAGTGGTCAATATATATAGTATTTGTCATTGAGAATGTCATATATAAATTTCATCAATAATATTTTAATAATAACAGCGGTCACTACTTTAACTGGAATTTATCATTGAGGAAGTCATTTACACTATAATAACATTTATCAACTAATAATGATTTGAGCTTATTTTTAAATAGGGAAGTATTTAATTGTTTATAGCATTTTGGTATTTTATTGAATATGATAGGCGCCATACATAGGATGCTTTTGCTCAATAGCGCCGTTTTACAGGAAAAAAGGCGCAGTCTTTCTGTGTCGCGTCTATCACGAGTCACTGTTTCAGATAAACGTGGGAATAAATGAGGGTTGGTCTTCACAAAAGTAGCTACTTCTATTATGTATAATGTCGGAAGTGTCAGAATTCGGTGCTTAGTAAATAAAGGCTTACATGTCTCGGTTGTCCTAATATGAAACATAGCACGTATACACCGTTTCTGCATTTTAAATGCTACTTCTTTATTAGTCGAATTACCCCAAAATATGATTCCGAATCTAAGAGCAGATTCTACAAGCCCGTAATACGCCGTGAGTAACACTTCTGTACTGACTACTGGAGATAATTTATGTAAAACATATGCTGAAGTACTAATTTTTTTAGTTAATTGATTTATGTGTTCTTTCCAGTTTAATTTATTGTCAATTGTCAAACCCAAAAATTTTGCAGTTTCAACCTGATTTATCGTATTATTTTTAAAAATTAATTTAATGTCATTGTTTTTAATTCTTTGGCTGAAGTGCATAATATTCGTTTTCTTTAGATTTATTTTTAAATTATTGTTGTCGAGCCAATTTATTATCGAAGTCAAGGAATTGTTTATATCTAATTCATAATTATCGTCTTTATATTTAATAGTCACTGTGCTGTCATCGGCGAATAGGGATATTGGATTATTAGTCGATTTTGGTATGTCATTTATATATATAATAAATAAAAGGGGGCCCAGTACACTTCCCTGTGGCACACCGTGAGTAATTTTACGCGAATTGGACCTGTATGACACTTCATTCTTTGTTTTGCAGTTCAGCCTTGATATCTCCGTTATTTGGTGTCTATCTGTCAAATGATTGTATTAAATCTAAAACATTATCTCTAATTCCGTACGCTTCAAGTTTTTTCGTTAGGATATTGTGGTCCACATAGTCAAATGCTTGTGTCATATCACAATAAATCGCACTGACTGGAAATATCTTGTCCATTTGACACATAACATTTTTTAGGAAGTCGTACATTGCCATATTGATTGTTTTATTTCGACGGAAGCCTTTTTGTTCGTGGCATAAAATATTATTCTTTTCTAGATAGTTGTTTATTTCCTTGTAGTAATATTTTTCAAATATTTTAGAAATTATTGAGATTAAGGCAATTGGCCTGTAAAACTCCATTAGTTCTTTGTTTTCTTTCTTGAATAGGGGTTTAACAAGCGTTAGTTTCAAATCCTTTGGGAAAATGCCCATTAATATACTTTGATTAACTATATGGCTTAGTGGGTGGCATATATATTTATTTGCAGCCTTAATTATTCTTGTTGAAATGTCATCCACACCCACACTATTTGTGTTTCTAAGGTTATTTATGATTTTATAAATATCGAAGGGTGTACTTGGAGCCATAAACATCGAGTTCATTTGGTGATTAATATTACATGTCACTTTATTTCCAGCGCCTAACACTGGTTTAATTTTATCAATAAAAGAGTTATTAAATGCTGTGGCTATGGCTGCAGGATTTGTTATATAAGTGTCATTAACTTTTATTTTTGCAATGGTTTCTTTGGGTATTTTAGGTCTTGATTGACTGATTATTTGCCACATTGTTTTCGTCTTGTTCACAGACGATTTTATTTTATGATTGTTTTGAGCACGTTTTGTAAGGTTTATAATCTTTTGTAATAATTTCGTGTAGTTGACAAGATTTAATTTATTCATTGTATTTGGTTGTAAGCGAAATTTCCAAAGTAAATCTTTTTTCTTTTTGCTGCATATTTTGATACCTCGTGAGATCCATTTTGGCTTAGTACATACTTTTATTATGGTCTGTTTTCGTGGAAAGCACAAATTATAAAAGAAATTGAAATTGTCTATAAAGTTTCTGTAGGCCGATGTTGGATCAGCAGCGTCGTAAACGTCAGAAAACGATAAGTTTTTTACGAACCCTACAATTTTTTTTTATATTTTCATTTCTGAAGTCTCGTCTCATTTGGCGCCAGAATTTTAATTTTAAAGTTTTTTTGACTGGAAATTTTATTATTTGGGCAGTGTGATCCGATAAACCGCATTCCAACACTTCAGTTTTACATGTTTTATTATAATTATGTGCAAAGTTATCTATGCAGGTTTTACTAGCTAGGCGAGTGGGCTGTCTAAGCGCCAATTTCATATTATAATTCAAAAGTAAACACTCTAGATCCAGAGTAGTGTTATTATCCTTAAGTATGTCGATATTAAAGTCTCCGGCTAATATTATATTGTAGGACTTCAGCTTAGAAATGTAGTGGAGCACTTTGTCAAGTCTTTCAAAAAATGTGTTCAAATTATTTTGTTTCGGAATTCTATACACACAAATAATAACAATTTTAAAGTCAATTAGTTCCACTGCACAACACTCGAATATGTTAATTAAAGACATTTTTTTTATATCTGGTAGGTCTTTGCATTTGTACTGATTGTTCACCAGAATACATGATCCGCCTCGTTTATTGTCATTTCTGCTAAAGCATGCTGCCAGAGTGTAGTTTGGAAGATTTAGGAATGACTCCTGTCCTGCCATCATAAAATGCTCCGTTATACATATCACATCTGTGTTTATATTTTTGTCTGCTAGTTCATCTAAATTGATCACGAGTAAATCTGCTTTATTTAATAGTCCGGCTATATTCTGATGTAGAATATTAAGATACCTAGTCTCGAAAAAAAATTGTGTCATTATCTATTGGGTCATAATCCTTGTCTTGTAGGTCAAAATTAGTTGTTGATCCCATTTCAATAAACTTTTTTATGTCGTTGATGATTTGTCGCATACCGTATTTATTTAGCTTGCCCGTGAAGCTAGAGAACATGCCCAATGATAAATTCTTGTTTGTGTCTAAGAACCAGCAGTGTTTGTGTGTGTCAACATCAAGATATAATAGATTTATAAATTGCTCAGCTCTGTAGTTGAACATTAAAGCTCCACAGATATAGGTCGGCGGGCAAATGATTACATTTGTGTGTGTGATTTTTTTTAAGGTATTTCTCAGTAATTGTATCACACTGATGTAGTTTTGGTTCATTTTGATGTCCGATTCTCCCAGCAAAATTATACAGAAGTCTTCTTTCGTGAGTTTACATACTTTTGTCTCTATTCCCATCAGAAGTTCATTAATTTGTGCTGCAGGTTTCGAAAAATGACAGAAAGTAAACTTTTTCGCAAATGTGTCTTCAAGTTTTTGTAGTACATTGTTATTTCTGCCGCTAATTACACATAGATGGGGTTTTCTTTGTTGGTCTGTTTTTGGTTGTTTTTCCATATGCTGCGTTTTCTGAGTATGCATTAGAGAATTTAAGTTAGTATTAGATATTTTCCTAGTTATCCGAGCTTTGGATGCTGTATTTTTTTTATGTAGTTGTTTTTTCCCCGATACTTCGCTATTTGTTGCTGTTAATTTAGTTTCATCTATTTCTGGATGGAGCTTTTTATGTGAACATAATTGAGCATTTGAATGGCTCTTAGTTCTTAAAGGGGTCTTTTGTGATTTTGGTGATGATGTAACCGTTTTTAGTAGTTGATTTTGTCTAATTAAATCATCATTTTTTGTTTGCAACTTAGTATTTTCTATGTTTAAGGCAGCTATTTCCTCGTGTGCACTTTGCAACTCAAGAGTTAAGTTTTCAATCTTCTCTCTCATTTGCTTCAACTGTTCGCTGGCATCTTCGTCGTCCGATATGTTTGGCAAGCTATTTGTTGTGTCGTCCAACGTCCGTTCCCTGATGTGACTGTTGTTAACGTCAGACTCTGAATTGTTACGTGGGCGTCGAAATGTGATGTTTTCGAGAAAGTTCTGCATTTTTTCTTGCGCCTGTGGCTTGGAGGAGTTTATTATTTGAATATCAAGAAACAAAAAATATTTATTTAACTAGGTCTCGAACCCGGGGTACTTCGCTTAGCGACGACGTATTGAGTCAGCCCGCTAGCCGATCGAGCCACTGCGGATGTTATTGGGTGTCGCCAATTTGAGCATCTAGTGTTTCCTGAGAAAAGACAGCTTTTCAAGGTCGATCACTTATGATGTGTCATCGAACTCGTATTGCAGTCACAACAAACAGCAGTTTAACCGTCACTTCAAGACCATAATTTGGATAAACCACCACTTTTTCACTTCACATTTGTGTGATTAATGACTAATTTTAATTCACTTCAGTTTAAGTTTTAGATTATCAACTTTGTTTGTAAAAAAAGCACGATTTTTACGTTGTTTTGATTAAAATTTTGACTAGCTTTGCGTAAGCGTGTCTATTACTCGCGCCAGACGGAACGTCACTTGATCTCATCATCTATGGCTAAGACTTCCCCCTTCTGACTCCACACGGAGGTTCATCGTAGATCCCACCTCATCTATGGCTAAGACCTCCCCCTTCTGACTCCACACGGAGGTTCATCGTAGATCCCACCTCATCATCTATGGCTAAGACCTCCCCCTTCTGACTCCACACGGAGGTTCATCGTAGGTCCCACCTCATCATCTATGGCTAAGACTTCCCCCTTCTGACTCCACATGGAGGTTCATCGTAGGTCCCACCTCATCATCTATGGGTAAGACCTCCCCCTTCTTACTCCCCATCCCCCTGGTGAGTGCCAAATTAAAAGATCGCAAGATCATACTTGTAACAGAAATTCGTCCATTCATCATCCTGCATTATTTTGTTATCGGCTGCATTGTAGTGGACTGATGAATTGATGATGGTAAATGTTGAAACTGTGCCTCTAATAACGCAAATAGTTTTCTTCATTCAAAACTTGTGAAATTAAATTTTATTCTCAATATCTATAAATTAAAATTTAAAACACCCTTCTGTAAGAGAAGAAGAAGTGTGATAGAGAAGAGTGATGACTTGATAAATCACTTTATTTATAATGATTGCAAATGGTAGACGAATGTGAACTGTTTGATAAATCTAACTTATAAAATAATGATAACATCAATTATACATTAAAGCTGACGTTAAAATACCAGACGATGCACGATAGAATCGTACACATGAATTAAACTTTACAGCTAAAAGGTTCACTTGTTTCATATTTATGCTGATATCTTTTGAAGAGCTGAACTGATTTTGATAAAATATATCTATGAACCATCGTAGTGAAGTCTTCTACCAATAAAAAAACGCATTACAACCCTTCCCCCCGTTTGAGCGCTAGAGTGCCACGGACAGACAGACGCTTCAACATTATAACGTTAAAAGTGATTGTTGCCTATTCAATCAGGACCTATACATCGCTGTGGGCATCAGCGGAGCCATCCAGCATCTGGCCGGCATGAAGGACTCGAAGACCATCGTCGCCATCAACAAGGACCCTGAAGCGCCCATCTTTCAGGTAAACTTGGCTCATTTACTTATTTCTTATGCTGCCCCAGACTCGTCTCGGTGTCAATGCCAGAATCGTGTATTTCCAGCAGTAATACATTATTTTATAAACATCATTTTGTGTAACTATGACCTAAGTTCAAGTCAGGATTGATGGCCAGAGGGGAAAGAGGAATATGAAAGGGTAAAACCTAATAATCCATTATCAAGCACGATAACTAGCTAGAAAAGTACTGGATTTTTTTTACATCATGTCATCATTTGACATATACATTTGATTTTGATTGTGATGTATGAAATATTAGCATAGTCAATCATCATGTTGTCGTGTACCTTATTGGTAAATATCGACATCGCTACAAATGTCCATTAAACTTACCATTTAATTTCAAAATATCATGACGTACATTTCTTATGTACGAGTTCGCGAGGGCTCATATTTACTAACGGAGAGATGTTTGCGGCAGGTTCGTATAGAAGCCTTTTCGAACGAGTTACGAACATGATTTTCCGCCTGAGAACCCAAAATCTAAGGTGCTATTTTGAGGTTAGAAGGCGGAAAAAAGTATTTTTTTGAAAACCCATTCTAATAGCGCAATTGCATTATTTGTAATACTCTTAAAAGGCTTGTTATGATTCGAATCGCTTATAATATATCCAGAATCATTACTTCATATCATATTTACGATGTAATAATGATTTGATTTGTGGCTGACGTGTTATCGGTTACGTGACCTACACCCTAAATATATTCTTATCTCATTAAGACTTTGTCTCTAGTATTATATTATATTTTATCTACAAACATATCATAAACCCTCTTTACTGCGTTCAAAAACCGCACGTTACGATCAGCATAATGTTAAACTTCTTGGTAAAAACTAATTTCTTATCTGAAAAATTACACATTATGAACATAATGTGTAATTTTTCTACATATTATGACATTCAAATTTGGAACGCCGACGCCCGCCTGCGGGCCGCCCCTAGTTTGTTTGTGAAGTTGGTACTACAGAACAAGCTAAACAACTGCAGAGCCACAATGCCGGTCAAACATGCGGTTCCTGAACACATCAAAGAGAGCTTATGATATGTGTGTAGATAAACTAGTGTATGTAACTGTACATAATTCGGCATTAAAACTCTCGAGTGATATTATTATGAAACTCGTCTTCGGCTCGTTTCATAAACTTACTCTCGAGTATTAATGCCCTCCATTATGTAGCAGTCACATAAACTACTATTAAGAATAGTATCATCTACAGACTTCCGAGTTGTGGTTTGAAACTTTTATGTCCGTAAAGTGTTTGGTATTCAATTTATTAAATATAGATTATGTTTCTAAAACTTGCCGTCGTTGTTATAGGTTGCTGACCACGGTTTGGTAGCGGACTTGTTCAAGGCTGTCCCGGAGCTCACATCGAAGATATGAATGTTTGTAAATATATACAGTGTAGTATGAATATAAACGAGTCACCTTAGACCCTGTAGTAGTAAGAGTAACCGTTAGCTATTTTTATGGCCGTTTTACATCGGAGAATTATCGCTGGGTTCGTTTTTGCGATATTATTTATAAGTATGAAAATCAAGTACCTACATATTTTGTGAATTTTCGAAACATTGTTGAATATTTGTAAGAATAATAAATACATTTTTTTAAATTAAATACCATGTTTTATTTATAAATTCAGAACATACGAAGTTTGTAAAAGTATAAGTACAATTAGTTTGAATTTGAATCCGAATTTGAGAAACAAACATAAACATAAACGTTTACATTGCTTCTGGCCCCACACTAGGATACCCTGTGTCGGAACCAGAAACACGACGTCACACACATAAACATTCAAGTCCTGGGGTCTTTTTTTTAGCTTTACCCCCAGCCGGGCATCGAACCCGGGACTTCTGCATGGTAGGCAGTATCAAGATTATTAATGTACTCTGTGGTAGGCAGAGCCACCACCGCGTCACCACAGAAGTCGTCATAGTCGAAAGTAAGGCAAAGGAGAATCTTGTTTACCATTTACAGTTCTATTGCATTATAACATTGATTTACTTATTTAATTTTCATAGCCTAATGATCCGGTATTTTTGTTTAGATAGTACCGCTACTCGACAACAGATGGCGCTAGGCGTCCAAAGATATGACTGAAAGTATAATTACTGTTTCAGCTTTACTATGGAGCCTCCACAATAAAAACAAGCACATGTCCACGCCACAGTGAACCTAACCCTGCCTACTCCGGCACACGTAATTACCTATTTGCAACAAAAAGAAGCAAGTTAAGAAGCGTAGGATCAATAAAATAGCGAGCATACGAACAGTGCATAATGTAAAAGGGCCTTCAATCATACCGTGTAATGATAGTGGCAGGGTAGTTAAGAAAGATGCGGTTTCGACGAGTGGCATCCTTGTTATCATATCTTGGAGATGTTTGTGGGTGCGTGGGGGGGGGGGGGGGGGGGGGGAGGAGGGGCTTGGGGATGCCCCGCCCAGGGCTGCCACGCCCTCTACAACTCAGCTTTTTAGGCGCTCTGCTTTTATTCTTTCGCTACTCTGTTTAGATTACTAGTACGGCGCTTACAACTTGTAGATGTCACCGTAAGATTGTGAAAACCGTTAGTTTATAATCTATCCATGTCAACACGTCAAATTGTGAACGAGACCTACAGGGTTTAAAATTTAGGTATGTTTCTTTTGCTCTTACAAGTCAACCTAAAACGAAGGATAAAGGGGGCTTCGCGCGCTCGGCCCCTTTAGCCTTTACCTACCCACAACTTCGCCCTGAGATTTCGTGTGCATTTCCAGTTCACATTTTAACTGTTTAGCGTCGATAGATTATAAACTATCGAACATTACTACGTATTGTGAGCAGTACGGTACAGTTCACAATTTACAATCTCGTGAGATTATAAAATAACTGTGTTCATAATTACACGGTGTCACAGACAAATTGTACAAATTAGATTATGTAAAAACCAAATATCCATTTAGATATTGTACATAAGATTAAAATATTTCCGTTTTACTACAAAAAATATAGTAAACCTCAAAACAAACCTCAAAACCCATATGTCTTAAACAAGTGTTGAACAGGAGTTTGTTTTTTTGTGTTTTTGCAAGCTATGCGAGTATTGCAGTTATCTATCTATCCACTAAGATACCGGTAGATAGCATATTTATGTATTGAACAAATCAAAAATAGTAACGGGCGGGTGTCATTGTTGACTTTCCAAGTCTTTGTATAATTAAGGTTAGATAGATAGATAGATAGATTAGCAGGTGTACCTCACATTATTTATCTATTTAATATGAGCAGGCCCGATTCACAAATTTCATACGCGATAAATAAATGTGTTCCGCCGTCCAGTTCTGGAGGGGAGGGTTCCGTAATCGGTGGAATAAAAAACAGGGTCCCGTGACGAGCGGGTGTACACGTAATTTTTTAGGGTTCCATACCCGTATGGTGCCGATCGGGACCCTATTTCTAAGCCTCAGCTATTCGTCCGTCCGTCTGTCCGTTTATGTGGCCGTCAGCGGATTTTATCTCATAACGTATGAATGATGATGAATTATGAATCGTTATAAGTAGGTATAAAGTTCAAATTATCACAGAATGTGTTTTTTCTATGAATGTTAAGGATAGGAAAGCTATGGTCAAATTAAATAAAAATAAATAAAATAATACGAACAATAAACCAGCGTTGTGCCATATCATATTTCAGAAAAGGTAAGCACGTCGCCTTGACGCCGCCGCGACGGGCACAACTCGCTTCGTGTGATGCGTATGCGAATGTCGATACGAATACCTATACAAAATTATGCGAATGATTCGCATAAGCGACTGCGAATGCGAAACTCAACAAACATCCCTAAACTACACGCAATAAAAAAGGAGGTACGTACAAGAGACATTTTGATTTTTTGCTTTTTTTCTTGTACCGACCATGTTACGGAACCCTTCGTGTGCTAGTCTGGCTCGCACTTATTTTTTTTAAATATTTATATGCAACGGCCCCGGTAATTAATATAGAGGAATGGTCGGGTTCGGTCCGTTTTGCCTTGAAGCGTTTTTAAGGGCGCACGCGAACACCTTTGAAATGAAGCTACAGGGTGTTAATATGGATCATACTTATCAAGAAGGAAACGAGTTGATGGATATTCCCTTCTCTTCTTTTGTTCGATAGGTAGATGATATCAGATTCTTTTATTTCAATTTCGCTCTGAGGACACGGCTTGTTTACTCACCTGTTTACGGTATTTGAATGCTAGTCAAAATAGACACCTTTTAAATACATACATACATACATACAATGGGGTAGGCAGAGACTAAAGACCTCCACCTGCTACGATTCTAGCACACATCTCTCGCTTCCTCACCATTCATAAGTTTCTTCATGCAAGCTCGCCGGTTACGGGTACTTCGTATTTGCTTCTTCACTAACAAATCACCGATTTGGTCTTTATAGGACCTTCTTGGGCGTCCCCGTCCAACGGCTCCCGCACTGTCACACCCGCTGTATAAATCTGTTTAGTCAATCTTCTTTCATTCATCCTTTCATCGTGACCAAACCATCTAAGCTGGCCTTTCTCTATCCATGTCACTATATCTTCTAACTTCATTCCTTCAATCTATCTTTCAAAACCTTTTAGGAATTGTCAAAACGGAAATTTTGTTCACGAGTTCTATGAAATACTAGCAAGAGACGTCAAATGCTGTCGTTTTAATACAAAATTGAGTTTCTAAAATACAACTGCTAAAAATATACCATTCTGATATTGTCAAACTTTTTTGTTGAAATAGCTTGAGGCACGTTTCTAGATTTATTGGACTATTTAACCTGAGAAATTGTTTAGAAATATCGGCATGACTCGGTGTCTTCTTCGATTTAGATGGATGGTCTAAGTATGTATGCATTCGTAGTAAGTAATATCTATCTATACGTTAAGGCAAACAAATACTTGTTAACAATAGGGACTTCAGAGTGCTGCTTCATATTGGATGGCTGCACTTGCTTAGTATCGAGCGACAATATCTTGAGGGCTGTAGAAAAGAAATCGTTTGTAATTTAAAGTCAATATGTAGCAACAAGGAACTAAAGTTGCTACTATGGAATGTTATTCTTATACGAGTTAACTAGCGATTTCAGCGTCAGTTTTTGTTTTTAGTGTGATCCGTTGATGTTTAGATATCTGTGTTCGTAGACACCTCTAAAGTAGAATTTTTAATTTGAGGCCAGAAATGTAAACAATGAACTGTCATTTTCCAGTACAAAAAATATAATATGAATGTCAAAGTTAACGGTTTTGTTCTAGAAAATGACAGCTTTTGTTTACATTTCTGGTCTCAAATTAAAAATAGTACTTTAGTTTCAAATGCGGCGGAGTTATATATATGTGGCTTACACATAACGTCACCGGGTCGTATGGGGTGGCAGGGGCACAATTTTGCCCACTTTTAGTTATTTATTCAATACTCCATTTTGCGTGACAGAGGGCTAGCCCATCGCCGCAGCTATGGAGACTGAATGTTTCCTCACGATGCTTTCCATCGCCGTTAGTACATCCTTATAATGTTTAAGATAAGTATATGACTTATCCCATTGGTACATGGTCAGCACCGGGATTCGAAGCTGATTTTTGGCTATGGTATTTATATTTCTGGCTAAAATAACCCATCTACTATGGATATAGTACATAAATAACCCATCTATTACAATATAATACATAAATAACCTATCTACTACAATATAATACATAAATAATACCGTTCATTGCTTTGTAACAATATTTAACACATGATAATTATTGCTAGAAGATTTCGTAGCAATTTCCAGTAGCTAGTGGAATCGTGGTATGTATAGTTAGAAAAAGGTTTCTTGGCCCCTGAGCGACGCCACCATCTTATTTATTTATTTATTTACTAATTTATATGCATAATGCGCACTCACACACACAAAACATTGAAGATACTTAGCACTAAAAAAAATAACATATAAACATTCAGACACAAATAGAAAATACACATCACACTAAGATAGGTACGACATAGGTACCAAATATATCGCACTAGAACTGAGGGTGGTGTGGCATCTGCAAAAGGTTCTGACTCAGCATGCGCCTGAGAAGTGGACTCCTCAGGCGCTCATCTTCCGTCAGTACCGGAACAAGGGAGACGGCGTGCTCAACTGAAAGCATTAACAGAAGGTACCTAACTAATTTGTTAGTGAATACTCTTAGTTTAAAATGTATAAGTTTATACTATACAAATTGCATTATCCATCTCTCTCTTGCCCATGCATATTCTCTGTTGTTCCCATGCGCCGCTACCTCTTCCAGGCGGCACTCAGGGGATAAGAAACTGGCATCCGGTATTTAGTTATTTATTTTTATTTATAAGAGGTAACAGGTATATCAACAATAATCGTGAATTCGTAATGTTTTAGCTATGCTAAAAGAGCTCCGTGGTCCAGTGGTTTTACGCACCACTCATGCAGGAGATGAATAATTTATTCTATTGACCTGTAACTTACGTTATTAATAAATGAATTATGAATTATTATGAATAGTAAAGTGATGGAAAACAGCGTGAGGAAACCTTCAATCTCCACATCTCCGGCGATGAGCTAGCCCTTTCGCTTCTCTGCTGGCCGGAAAAGAAAAAATAATGACACAACAATTAAAGCAAATTTTATGTTTTTTGCCCATAAATGTCCACAATAGAATCGACAGTACTCTAGGTGACGTCTGTCATAAAGGTTCCGTTTTAGGGTTTACGCGAGTCTAAAGGCTAGTCACGCAAAATGGAGTTTCGGATAACTGGTTTAACGTGGGCACAACTGTGTCTGTGCCACCCCGTATGGGAAAAGGCGTGACGCTGTTTTGTGACTTGCTAATAATTCTCGACTAAGTAGTTCATGGGGAAATATACCCCCACGTCATTTTCAATCCTATGTCTTGGCAATAAATGCGAAGACCAATGAAAAATTACTAACCTAAGGCGCTGGTTAATTGACACAGGGATTGTTTTTAGTCCGTATAACTACTAGACCAGCTGATGTCCGCTTAATGAGTAGGGAATCGGACTTAGCAAGCAGGTCTGACTACTGGGCGGCTATAGAAAGTCTTTTTCTCCTTCCGACAAAAAAAAAACTCGAAAGAGAACACCTGTATAGTTGTATCAAGATCTGTCGACATCGCCTCAAATCTCCAAATACATCGCCCATCACGTCCCGTAGATACCGTACACAGCAAACTTCGTTTTTGTCAATTCAAACTTTCACAATTAGGTCTTTCACCGTGCCTGGAACGTGAGCTACTGGAACCGGGGTTCCGTACAAATCGGTTCTCACGGACACGAGCGTTCGATCTGTAAAAAGTTTTTTTTTTTTTTTAGAATAACGACGCGACAGCGACGCGTATTAATCAGTTTAGTTGCTAACGCTTCTGCCATTGCTCTGACGCTCTGCTGAGATGTACAGTTGGGGAGAGAAGTACAGTCTGTACAAAAGATGGCTGGGCCAGGCTGGTTGAATACTATGTGATATTTACTGCATACTTTTTATTTATGTTAGGTAAGTCATTGTGTGGTTTTGAAGTTGCTATTTCCGGTTCTCATGGCACTCACAGGGCAATCTAGGGTGGATCTACTAGGACTACATCATACAGAAAATGTGGCCCAGTGCATGATTTTACAAAAACTGAGTGTTAATTAGGGGCTGTTTATTTAAGTGGACTTGTAGGGAAAAATTTAGTCTATAACGCCTTTTCTTAACCTTTTGACCGCCCCTGTCGGCAGTGGCCGACAACTGAAAGTCGTGCCACTGGCTATAGCCGACATCAACTTCAACATCAAAATTAAGTTTACTAAAACTTAACAATACATTTAATGGAGTTTCATTATTGCTATACAAGTCTATATTAAGTCTAAAGCCACTTTTTATCAGACTGTGATTTCAAGCAGTGTTACTACTTACTATGCCAGCGTCCGCACTAGCCGACACAAACTGATGTGACCGCCCGCTGTTTTTTTTCTCTGTTTCAAAAAGTCTAAGAATAACTATCCCAGGGTCATTTATGCAAGATAAATTATTAAATAATAGTTCACCATTTAGTAATAACAATCGACTTCTTTACTCTTCTTTACATTTAAAGTGAATCCTAGGTACCTACATGCATTGTATAAAATATCTGGGGGCACGGTAGTGCCCCCGCCAAGACGAGCGAAGTGAACTACCTTTTGTCGGACCCTTTCACGAAAACTTTCAAGTTGGTTTGTAGAACTGCAAAAACTTTACACATTAATAGAAAAATACAAAATTCAAATAATAGAATGAAATCGGTTTGGCAAATCATAAACTGTGAAACTGGCAAAGTTATACCAAGGGACTATGCTTTCTGCCCAAAGATAGGTGATGATGTTGTTAAATCCAACGATGAGGTAGCTCGAGCTTTTGAAACATTCTTCACCAATGTACCCTTACTCACAACAGAGCCTCTAAATTCATCTCCATATGAAGCAGAGACTTTGTTAAAAAACAGTAATAGCATCAGTAATCTAGATTTTAAATTGTATCATGTATATCCCCAGGATATTGTCAAAACGTATAGATTACATAACTTAAAATACTGTAGACCTGTGGAGTATATCAGTCAAAGTCATTGGTTCTATAATACTTGTTATAGCCCCACACCTAGCTAATATATTCAAAAAAAATGTTGATGATTGAGCTTTCCTAGACCTCATGAAACACAGTAAACTTATACCTCTGTTCAAGTTGGGAGACAAGGGTGATCCTTCAAATTTCAGATCAATATCTGTTCTTCCAGCACTAAGTAAAATTTTGCACTCACATTTCAACCGTACAAAACAACTCCACGCCAAACAATACGGTTTCACTAGGGGTAAATCGACTACGGATGCAAGTATTACCCTTATATCTCATATTTATTCTGCATGGGAAGCCGCACAGGAAGCAGCACATAGCTACTAATGAAATTAAATTATTACGGAGTTATAAATAAAGCGTTGGATCTACTAAGATCATACCTAAGCAATAGAATTCAAAAGGCAGAAGTCAACGGCGTTAAATCTGATGGATCGGGAGTAAAAATTGGCGTTCCACAAGGTTCCATAATAGGCCCTTTCTTATTCCTGGTATATATTAACGATCTGCCTTTTGTGGTATAGAAATTGACTAACATAGTGTCGTTTGCTGATGATACTTCACTGGTCTTCAAAATTGAAAGACAAAAAGAAGATTTTGATGTTGTCAATGGAGTCTATCTTTGAATGTCTATCTTTAACCTTGAATTGGTTCACAGTTAACAATTTATTATTAAATGCTGGTAAAACCAAATGTATCAAATTCTCACTTCCAAATGTCAGGCAAGTTGGGACCAGTTTAGTATTGGACAGCAATTCGTTAGAATTAGTAAATGACACGAAGTTTCTTGGAATAACCATTGATAACATATTGCAGTGGGGACCCCACATAGAAAAATTGGCTGGTAAATTAAGTTCTGCGGCTTATGCTGTTAGGAACATCAGACAAAACACGGATGTGGCTACATCTAGGCATCTACATCTACATATTTTAGTTACTTTCATAGTGTCATGTCCTATGGTATTTTGTTGTGGGGCAAAGCAGCGGATATTCAAACTATTTTTATTTTACAGAAAAGAGCTATTCGAGCAATTTATAATTCAAAACGCACATACTCCTTAAGAGAGCTTTTTAAAGAAATTGACATACTAACTGAAGCTAGTCAATTTATTTTCGAAAATATAATGTATGTACGCAAGAACCTTACAAAATTTTCCAAAATTAGCGATAGCTATAATGTTAACCTAAGAAATAATCACAGACTACTTGTGCCCCGGTTTAGACTCGCGAAGCTTTCAAGGGTCAATGCATTCTCTACTACAACAAGATACCTCTGGAGATCTTGAAATTGCCATTTGAGCAATTTAAAAACCATGTTAAAGCGACTTTTTCGAAAAAGGGATATTACAATGTTCAAGATTACTTAACTGACTGTATGGGGTTAATCTGGCTCAACATAGACCTTGCTGTTAATAATTTTGTAATTATTTATTCCTGCTTATTAATTATGATAATGACATAAGTATATATATTTTGTATTAGTTAAGCATAAGCAATTTTTAAAAGAGATCTAAAAATCAATCTGTGGGAGTTTCTACGCCCTTCTTCTCCCACAGTGGTCCAATGTAGAGAAGTGGCAAAAATGACGATTACTGAGTATATGTAAATATCTAAAGTAATGAAGACATTTGGAATTTTGGATTTTTTTTTTGAATTCCACCCCCTGATCTTTCCGTTATCCATCTATTCGCTTGTCTAATTTTTCCTTGTAACATAAGGCGGCCAAATATTGGGGCAGTATGATCAGCGTCTTGTTTCTGTTTGTTTTTTGATGCTAGCTTTGAGTTGCACATTAGAGTTTCTGCAATCAATTCATCATAATGACCTGATTTTCATATCTCCAAACTTCTTTGAAGTGTTCGCCTAATATCCTGGCCTGATTTTACTAAATTACCTCTATGTAGTATTGTACTACATAAGATGAATATTTTTTCAAAGTTTACTTCTCCTGGTTGGTTGTTTGTGAGTTATTTTATCTTTGTAGCAAGGAGTGTGGTAAGTTGTCTGCCTACATTTCCTTGTCAAAGTTTTTTCCAGCGTTCTCTCCAGATTGAGTCTGGACCACCTTCGCTTTTAAGTAATCTTGCATTGAATCCTTTTAAGAAAAAGTTTTGGATGGCTTCTGGTATTTGTGATTGGTTTACGGGTTCAGGGATTGTTTCGCCTTGTATTTGCGCTTGGTTGAGTAGTTCGTTTGTTGTTTCAGTGATTTGGCTCATATTTTGAGCAGGAGTGGTGGGTGGGTGGAAGTAATCTGGGTGCGACGCGAGGATATGTCTTTTGAGACCTCGTTTTTGGTTTCCGTACCCAAAGGGTAAAAACGGGATCCTATTACTAAGACTCCGCTGTCCGTCTGTCTGTCTGTCACCTCGTATCTCATGAACCGTGAAAGTTAGACAGTTGAAATTTTCACAGATGATGTATTTCTGTTGCCGCTGTAACAACAAATAATAAAAAACAGAATTAAATAAATATGCTAGGGGGCTCCCAAGCAACCATTCTTTCAATACCACATACAAACTTATGAATGCACCTGGTTACGTACATGGATTGTGAAAGTAGCCGCACCAATAACTTTGTAATAGTAGTTTATGTGACTGCTACATAATGGAGAGCATTAATACTCGAGAGTGGGTTTATGGAACGAGCCGAAGGCGAGTTTCATAAAGGTTCAAGATTACTTAAATGACAGGACTGTATGGGGTTAATCTGGCTCAACACAGACCTTGCTGTTAATAATTTTGTAATTATTTATTCCTGCTTATTAAATAAAAATAAATCATAATTGTATTAGTTAAGCACAACCTATTTTTAAAAGAGATCTAAAAATCAATCTGTGGGAGTTTCTACGCCCTTCTTCTCCCACAGTGGTCCAATGTAGAGAAGAGGCAAAAAATGACGTTTGCTAAGTATATGTAAATATCTACAGTAGTAAAGTACTTTGACTATTGACTATTGACTATTTAATAATAATATCACTCGAGAGTTTTAATGCCTAATTATGTACAGTTACATACACTGGTTTATCTACACACATATCATAAGCTCTCTTTGATGTGTTCAGGAACCGCATGTTTGACCGGCATTGTGGTTCTGCAGTTGTTTAGCTTGTTCTGTAGTACCAACTTCACAGACAAACTAGGGGTGGCACGCAGGCGGGCGTCGGCGTTCGAAATTTGAATGTCATAATATGTAGAAAAATTACACATTATGGTCATAATGTGTAATTTTTCAGATAAAAAATGAGTTTTTACCAAGTAGTATAACATTATGCTGATCGTAACGTGCGGTTTTTGTACGCAGTAAAGAGGGTTTATGATACGTGTGTAGATAAACAACATTTTGCTATGTAAAATCCAAACTATTCACTCCACGCCATCCCTACCATTGTACGGTGGTACGGAACCCTTCGTGCGCGAGTCGGATGCGCAATAGGCCGGTTTTTTACTAATCTTCTTTGCGTTATCTTACTTGCGCACGATGGTATTTGTTTCTAATTGTTTATAAACAGTTGTAAAAAATATTTAAAAAAAAGTCCTAAAAATTTATATCCCCGCCGCGTCTGCAAGACATTTTTCGACCAATCTTTTAACAAAGCAACAACTTCTTGCAAGAATTTGGATGAATGAATTATTTAATAATGAAATGATATAAGACGGTAGGTCTCAGATGTACATGAATAAAAAATGACCAAAAAAGATTCCGTTTGCGCTAAGACAATAGCGAATGCCTAACTATCAGAACTCCCAATTATAATAAACTTTTATGCTTATGTTTCTCGACTGGATCCCCCCCAAACACACATGCACTCACACAAACACTTACACCCACACTTTCACTAACTTGTATTTCAAAAATTAATGTCTTTTATATCTTAAGTTCTACATAGTAAAATCCTTAATTGGCTCAATTCTAAGTTTACTTATAAGTTTATTGTATTTGAACGGCTGTGGATTTTTGTTAAATTAATAAAATAAACGCTGAGCGCGGGACGCGGAAGGGGTTAAGGTTTTATAACTTTATAAGGGTAACAATCTAGAATAAAAAATGACTAAATACACTCAATCAGTTAAAACAAAAAAACAGTAATTCGAGCTACATTGGGAAATAACTATGTTTTTCGTTTGATTCTCCTAGCATTTTTTGTCTGGGTAATCACATTGTCTTAAGTCTAACTTCTTAAAATAATGGTTTTAATATGTAATAGTTTACTGAACTGAACCAACCGGGCATGATTCTTTTATTGGTTTGTCGCATGGATGAAATTTGTAGCTGCGATGATGATATATCAGCATCATCTCCTCCGTCGGCGTTGTCATCCTCCATTATTGTTTCCGGGTATGTAACTTTGTATAAGTAATTCACTAATAATTTTGTGTTGAAATACAAAATAAAAATGGGTATAAATAGTAAAAAATATATATATTTTTTTGATTTGACGTCTTGACAGTTGAAACAGTATATAGTAACATTCCATTTTCAGTTTTTGTATATTTGATTTGTTTTAGATACTGTTTGTTTGATTGAAAATTTGATTGACTGAACAGACCTTATCATACACATTAAAGACGCATTTTTTTATATTAAGATAATCAAACATTTCGATATGAAAAGTCAATGCCTTACACAGTTTCCCAACTCTAGTATTATTACAATTTCCATTCCCTCTGACGCCCGTGGCGGCCAGTGCCGACAACGCGTAACGTTATCACTTCAAAAAAACAAGTAGTGTTGTGACTCTAATACTCAATTAAAATGAATATATTGTGGCTGAATGTCATGGACCGAATGCCTATAGGCAGAGAGTTGAAATTTTTACAGAAAGTGAACTTTCTGTCGCCACTCAAATTCAAATTCAAAATTCTTTATTTTCTGTAAATATTAACATATGTTATAAAAGTATTTTTTTGCAAATCCAACGGATTGATTTTTAGATCTCCTTTAACTAGTAAAATTATTACACATTATGTATAATAAGCAGGAATAAATAATTATACAATTGTTAAGCGAGTTCTATGTTACATTAACACCATGCACTCTTGTCATTTATGTAATCTTGAGCATTGTGATATCCCTTTTTAGATAAAGTGGTTTTACATGGTTTTTAAATTGCTCGTATGGCAATTTCAAAATCTCCAGAGGTATCCTATTGTTGTAGAAATACAAGAGACTTGTTTTAACACCCCCCTCGATATAACAGACCATAACATAATTCAAATATGATCGAAGATTTTGCGGCTTGCCACATGGATGTGATGGCGCAATTGGTTTGATATCGGTTGCGCAATCTTTGAGTTCTGGGTTCGAATCCACGTTTGGATGCAATATTATTGTCTTTTTGTTTTATTGTGTTATGCTTAAGTTTTCTTGTACGATGGTACGGAACCCTTGGTGTGCGAGTCCGACCCCCACTTGACCGGTTTTTAGTTTGATTTTTATGAACTGATACCCAAAAATTCGATCGACGGATCGATCAAAAATAATTTAGATTTACAGGTGCAGATTTGCAGGAATTGAATTCACAAATATTTGAATTCCGTATTCATAAAACAGTAAAATAATACTTTAACCCACAACCACATAGCGTCACGCATTTTCCCGTACGGAGTGGCGGAGGCACATTTACGCCCGCGTTGAGTCAGTTATTATTGAACCCGTTTAACCCTTTAACAGTTTTGGACTCGACGGTATCCCGTTGGTGGCCAGCTCACAGTCCGTGCGTGACGGATCCACTCAGCCTCGCATTCACGCCAAGTCAAATGTTTAATTTGCTCTATAAATCACGCCATTAGAATCATTTCAAGGGTGTCATCGCGCTACCGATCTCATTGGGAACGTGACGGTGTGTGGTCGGGGAAGAATGCGGCAGCGGTTTAGGGGTTAAATCTTGTATGGGTACAAAGTGGGATGTGTGTCGTTTTGCCGGTAACCCACTATAGAAGTAACTAAGTCCATGACCATTTCAATATTTTGCCACTAACTAGAAGGAGCCTGAGAAGCGTTCATGCGGTATTCGCACATCGGAAACGATCCTGCGGGAAGCAACATCTGCTCGAGACGGGTACTGGATGGGTGTCTGTTTCTATGTGGCATTTGTTTAAGGCGCATAACTTCTGACAGTCTGGTTGGCTACTAGCCCGACACGCCTCCATCAACCCGCACTGTGCCAGCATGGTAGTGTATGGCTCAATCCTACTCGTATCCGAGTAACGGCCCGTGCTAATCTGAGAGGACACGAATGGGTTACATTCTTATTTTATTTTTTGTATACTTGACCCTAGCTCGGCTTAGCATAACCTTATTTTTTAGGAGTTTCTCTAAATAAGGCACCTCGTTTAATTCATACATGAACATTAAACAGCGTGTCAATGTCGCAGTTAGTTGGTTAAATCACACACTTAACTAACACCCTAGACCGTTAATTAAATACCAACGTTTAACCAAGTCGCTAAAGTTCCGTCAGACAAGTGAGTGAACGAAACGTTTAACGATTTGTCTAAACGTTCCTAAGCAACAAGACATATACAATATAAATACACTTAAGTACACATAAAAAATATTTTCTGTGTACTTAAGTTTATGTTTTAAGTATTTTTTGATGTTCTTACATGTTCAACCTAACACGAAGGATAAAGGTGGCTTCGCTTCGCTCACCTCCTTTACCCTTCACCTAAGCTACCACACTGTTTTGTAGTGAAAAGATCGCCTGTGAAAGTAATCAGCTTGTGTCGTGACGCCATCCTGTTTTACATTATTTAACCAACACGCCGGCTTTCGGTAAGACAGATTGTTAAACGTTTTCGACGATGCTTTATTTAAATCAAAATGCTAGTGACTTGGTTAAAGGTCGTTCTTTAATTAACGGTCTAGAGTGTTAGTTAAGTATCTGATTTATCCAACCAACTGGGAGCTTTACGACCTAAAATAAGTGTCTACGATCAGTCGACATTTCTAACCCTTACTTCACAGTAAAAGCCAAATTATCATGTCATATTGCTTCACAATTTCATAAATTCACATCGGACATTCTACCACAAGCTGCTTTGTAAGGTCCTTATTACGACGAATGCCAACCCTATCGGTAAGTAATTGCTTGAAATAACACGGCGTAGGGTTTGCGTGACTGTCGGAAAGGAAGCTCCGGGTCTAAATTAAATTAGATTAAATTGATTTATCGGGGGAGGAGCGTGTAAGAGACCCTGGGATCTAATTCTAGTAATATAACCAGAACTTGTTGTGAGCTGTGCTGGTTCTATTTCGGCCGGTTACCTTTCCTATTCTGGAGATGTGGTGTGTTTTTATCACATAAAATAACATAGCGTCACGCCTTTTCCCACACGGGGTGGCAGAGGCACAATTATGCCCACTTTGAGCCAGTTGTTCAATACTGAATTTTGCGTGGCAGGGGGCTAGCCCATCGCCGCAGCTATGGAGTAATGAAGGTTTTCTCACGATATTTTACATCACCGTTAGAACGTCCGTATAATGTAATTAAGATAAATTAATTATCATTGGTACATGGTCAGGAATCGAAACTGCATCTCCTGTGTAAGAAGCAAGCGTGAAACTGATTATAACACGGAGCTCTTCGCGGAGAGGTTGCTGTGTTTATATCGGGAAATTATCAGATATTCAGCCAATATTCACATCAAGTGGACAGGCCGTGGTTTGAGATATCAGTAAAGAGTTCAAATATAGTAAATAATGTAATTTTATTGTTTATTTCAAGCTTGACTGCTTTATATTACGAGAATAGAGTCCGGGATTCGGGTTCGTTCCGCCACTAGATGCTTCTGAGAGTTAATTAATGCAGTTAGATCCGGAAACTCGCTGGAAAATGGACCGCTGCCTTTGTCTTTTTTGGACATCGAGGATCGTGGAGATCTGGTCATTTGATTTGGTACCGTTTATGATGAGTTCTTAAAAAAATGATTAAGGCCTTTTAGAATAGTCCTTTGTTAATCGGCGTTCTCTTAACATTCAGTCTATTTATGCGATTTTCCGTGTTACCACAAAAAATATTAATCATAGTTTAGAAATTGAATTGAATTGAATCACGGCCTCCTGAATGTATTGAATTGAATTGCAATTGTAACTGTGTCAGTCACATTTAAATTTTTATTTTATTTGATTTAATATAACATTGGTTATTGTGATTTAATTTTATTTGATTTAGTTTAATTTAATGTATTTTTTGGTTGATTTAATTTAAGATGATAAAATTTTAATTGAACTTTGTAGGACCTTATTTTAATTTTAATTGAGTTTTATCATTTAATTGTCATTTTTATTACTAACAAACTATGGAACCTTTGTGATCCGAAATAAAATTATTATTATTATTATAATTATTATTATTAACCTCAAAAGAAACGTCAAATCCCATACATTTTATCAGTCTTTAAAAAGCTTTGAGCAGTAGTATATTTTTTGTGGTAAGACCCTTTATATTTAAGTTATCTGTCGAAAGAAGCCAGATTCTACTAATATAGCGACAACCAACAAAGTAAGCTAAATCATTTAATATGGTAGACGGCACGAGGTGCGTGCTACGTTAATCGAGGTTTGGTTATACTTGTATTGACCGAGCGAGCGAAGCGTCCAGTTTCGAGATTGACCAAAAATGGATTTGTTCTTCTGTCTGTCTGTCTGTCGATCTGTTCTCGCCTAGGTCGCGATTTTACATAGTTTTTTTTGTCCAGTCAGTTTTTAGAATATTTTAAAATGGCGGACTTATGGCGTTACAACTGTATGGCATTGCGGCTACTTTCATACTCCTTGCGTAACCAGGTGCATTCATAAGTTTGTTTGTGGTATTGAAAGAAAATGCAGTTGGGTTATTTTATTTATAATAATTCCAGTTGTTCATCTGATAAACTTCGAGGGGTCAGGGTGTGATGGAGGGTTAAAAAAAGGGTGGAGGGGGCAGTTTGCAGTAGCCAACGTATTCGTTATAGCGGATTTCAGTTATTGATTTTATTTCATACCTAATCAGACTATGCAGTTCTCTATCCCTATATTGCTCAGAAGTTTGCATAGTAATTGGAAAATTCAAGCACCTGACATTCAATTTTAAATTGGACTTTCTTAGTTAAATTGTTGCGCAAAGTAAACTTGTATCGCATTATAATAAAGCCTTTTGTCCGTCATTCGTGACAATATGTTTAAGTATGCATGTATGTCGAAGGGCTCGCGAGGTCTACAGTTCTAACAGAACCACTGGTAAGTATAATGTAAACCGCGCGTCAAATATATTTGCCTCTTAACGAGAGATGCGAATGAAAAGGTGAGATGTCAAAAATAGAGTAAGGGAGGGTGAGTGAGAGCGACGCCACATGTTATTCAGAGCCAGAGATATGACGCGGCCTGTATAGTAGTTCACCTGACTAAAATAAACATACCGCTGATAGCCGAGTGTTGGTCATAAACTTTAGGAGATTATTTCTGTAGGCACTAATTGGAAGTGCAACGCGATCATTGAGAAATAACCAGACATCCATTGCACTGGTGTGAGTTAATTGCTTTTGTTTATCACCTACTCTTCCCGGATACGATACTAGAATGTTGGGGTTCGTCATAAGAACTTCGAAACCCTTTAGAAATTCTAGAACTAAAATACTTTTGTACAACACCTTGGTAAGATCTATATTGTTCCCAGGTCTGGAGCCCAGTTCACCAGGTGCATAACGACAGGAGGAAGAGTTCAAAAACAATTCGTCAGTTACCTTGTTGCGCACGTGGGATTTAACAATGTTCATCTGCAATCCTACACGGACAGAATGTCGTACTTTAATATTACTCTCTGTCTGTCAGGAGGAAGATTTTAGATCTCACATTAATCACACAAGGTCCTCAAGGGGATATAGATTATCCTCAAGTGTTGGACAGTTTTAGCTTAGTGGTTCCAGCCAGAATTTCGCGACCCGGCACGCTAAAAAAAATCTGAACCCGACCTTGGAAAACTAACCTAGGCATAAACTCACCTCTAACTAGAATGATTCGTTCATACAATGCTCTGCATTGTTTTTTTCTATGACAAGCTGCCTTCTTTTAGATCTAAGTTGGAAATTTTCTTATCTTAGAAGAAACTAAACTTAACTTTGTGTAAATTGTTTATTTTTTTTGCGATTCTCATGTAGTTTCATGTGTCGTTCAACTTTTTTTCTTGTAATTGTAATAAAAAATTGTAAACAAAATTGTGCACAAAACAAAAGCATGATGTGATCACCTGTAAGTGGGTAAACATATAGATAGTGTAATGCAAGGTATAATACTATGAAAAATGTATTATCTGTTGGCGATTCTAAATAAATAAATAAATAGTCTAATGTCTGCTAGACTTCTGCTCAAACAATGCGTCTCTCATATGTACTGACGTCGTCAATTCCAGGGAGTTACCACAACGTCTTATGCCGATTCAGATTAGGCACCTAATTTGATCCGCAAAATAATCGTGACCGTCTTAAAAAAAGTCTTGGAATTAAGTAAATAAAGCCCATTATGGTGAATTGGAATGGTAATGGTTGCCATGGTGATGTTCTTGTTTTGAACATAATTTGAATCGGAAAAAGATTATGGTAACCACCCTGAGCGAAATACAGTGACAGCAAATGTCTGTCAAACTATTGCCCATTTGCACTAAACGTAAGTTAGGCTTGTCCTAGTTAAGATTCACCTAAGCCTAAGAAAGGCCTAGCCAAAAAAATTTATTGCACTTCAGATTGGACTTAGGAATGGCTCAGGGTTAGTGCAATCAATTTTTTTTTGCTAGGAGCAGCCTAAACAAGAGTTAGGAAACAACTTAGGCGATTCTTATGTTGGGTGCAAACGGGTGTAAGTGTTGTCTTTTGTGCAATCGGGCCTGAGCAAGCAATGTAACCTTTCACGTACTTCCCTGGTTAAAGGGAACTAGAATTAAGACTCATTTGCTTAGATTATTGTTTGATATTAATTTGTTGAACACAACTAAAGCATCCTGTTCCATCCTGACGACCTCTGTAGCGCAGCGGTTGTGGCTCTGCCTACCATGCGAGAGCTCCCGGGTTCGATCCCCGGCTTGGGGTAAAAAAATAAAATAACCTAGGTCTTGAATGTTTATATGTGTGTGACGTCGCTGGTTCTGGTTCCCACGACACAGGGTATCCTAGTGTGGAGCCAGAAACAATGTATGTGCCTATGTAAATGTTTATGTTTTATGTCCAATCACCGATTTATTGAAAGATCAGCTTTATTGGCTCTTTTGTCTTCTACGTAATCAATTAACTTTATAAACGCATTGGTAGCGTCTTGTTCAGCTATATAAAATATTATAATCCCCGACACAAAACGTTTATTAAGGCTGCGTAGCCTCCATTATTCAAAGATATTTATACATGTCGAATGATTGCTTCTCCTTTGTGTATGCACAATAGCGCGCGCCGCGTTCCCTTTACCTATTACTCTTTATGCACGCGAGTTCTTTTACCAACTTTTTGTTTCGTCTTTTCACGCGCTCCAAAGCGACTTACGTTGATAGATGGACGGTAGGCGCACTCCAAGCAATGCGGTAATCACTTAAGCACTTAAGATCGGGAGGAGGAGCGTAATACCGCAAAAAGTTCCTGAGTAGGATTTTTATACGTAGTTGGTATTGAAGAAAGTGAGATTTTTTGTAGTTGGCTCTATAACTATTTACTGCTGGCTCTGTGAGTTCGCGAGCGACACAGGAAATTTGCGTTTTTTTTTTTATTTTTTTCCACCCACTCACTCCCCCGACCCCTTAAGGTCGCGTCTTAATAAGGGTAACAAAAAAGTTTTGTTATTTTTTATCGAAATGTCTGAAAAAAATATTTTTTTACATTTTCCACCCCCAGATCACCGCCATTTTCAAAAATATCCAAAACTAAATATGCCAAAATCCATATAAATATCAAACCTGCTCACAAAACTTCACAAAAATCAGTTGAGAAATGCGCGATGTACCTATAGAGGTGAACGGTCGGAAATCCGGACATACGAAAGCATTTTCACAATTAATGGAACTTGACGAGAACAAGCAGCACTACCCAGCAAACTTTGACATTTACCGGTCATTCACACCGTAAACCGAATTCCAACATAAGGGCAAGTTTTTCGTCCATCAAGCCCTTATACATATTTGAAGCTATTCCCGCCCGCACCGCGTTGTGTTCTCAAATTAAATGAACCCAAGATTGATGAGTTTAAACACGACCTGTGACATCCACTACCGAATAGGTGTTGCCAGTATTCCTACAGGGGGTAACGGAGAGATTTATTTCAAGGGTTAGGGACACCGCTAGCAACTGCCTTACCATATACGCATAGTTGGAAGAGAAGTTGTGTCTTCATTTCGGACCGAGTGGCCGCCATTGTGGGTAGCACGAATAACTGTCAGATGTACAATGTCGTAAGAATACAGTTAATTTCATCTTAACTCGAACACTTTTTTGATGGCCGAGTGGCCGAGTCGGCAGTGACCCTGCCTACGAAGCCAAGGGTCCCGGGTTTTAGTCCCGGTGGGGGCAAATATTTGTGTGATGGGAACGGATGCTTGTACCCTAGTCATGGTTGTTTATCTATCTAAGTATAATATTTATCTAAATAAGTACGTGTATCGTTGTCTAATACCCAAGATACAGGGAATCCTAGTTTGGGGCTAGAACAATGTGTGTAAATAGTGTACAAGGTATTATAATTATTATTATCTGTCTGATTATTAAATTTGTCAAAAGCAATTACACGATAATGTTGCTGGTCTGATGAAATACGTTTCACTTAAAAGTAGTCACATGAGAGGGGAATATAAGGGACGATCCCCTCAAACCTCTGTTCAGTTACACCCTGTATAGATATAGTAAGGTATGTGGCTCATTTCGCCCTTCACAAACAGTAGGCTCTGTATTTTAGCCCCTGGCTGGCCGTGCGGCCATGCATAAAGTTTTGTATGCTACTGAATAAGCTCTAATCATTGTTGTGATATTGATAAATACGATGATATTTGTATGTTTTAAAAATAGCTTTGTATGAGGATCAATGACCTTCCTATGGTACACAATATTAGTTAGAAGGGTAATGATGTAATTACGATGAATAAACATATTTGTTAGAAGGTTATCGGGTTGACTGTGTTCAACAAACTCACTTGCCAAAGTCTTACCACTAATAGCATTTAATATTTAATAACAAATAAGCTTGTTGGCCTAGAAAGATATTTATATATCAACAAGTAATAATTACGTTTTTTCCAATGCCCTGAGGTAGTTAGAGAAGGCATCTAGTTTGACTTTTGTGTGCATTGTCTGTCCGTTTGTTTGTATTTAGAGTGTGTTAAGTATACACAATACGACGGAAGCAATTGTTTTGCAAGATTTTATTAGTTATTTTTTATTTTAACCCAAACGTTTTCATGTCCAACGCAATTATAGAGATAGATATGCATGCGAAAAAGTAACTCATTAATTCACCAAGTTAATAACATAAAAAAACAGACTTCAAGTTCAGGCGCTATTTTTCCTCTCCGGTCGGGTACTGACGTCTATGTACTTACTATGAAAAATCCTCATCAAAACTTTTACTGCACGGAACCACAAAAAAAACGTCAACTGTGTATATATTTTTTGTTTTTGTTGTTCTGATAAAATTTATAAGGGACCACCTCTGAAGGGACCATCACCTATTCATAATTGATGGAATAATCATGCAAAAACATGAAAAAAAAACCTGTCAAATTGGGAACCTCCTTCTTAAGTCGGTTGAAAAGTTGTGAAAAGAGTGGTGATGGCAATGGTAAACCAATCTCACAGGAATATGGCCACAATGGTTAATCGGGAGTGTCCGTATACCTCTTGCCGTTACGGTCCATCTACTTATTAGACACTTACCATTTTCCAACTCAATGTTCCATTACTGCCAGCGCCGGCCTCACCAACAAAGGTGTTGTATAAGTACACATTAGAACGTATCTGTATCTATCTTATATTACACAGGGTACCCATTACCCTCTAATTCGAATGTTTGGCCAACGCCGCGGCTCGGAATTAGAACAAGCAGTAGTTTGGACTGGCCCTGTAATTTGTCCGTTGCCGGCCCGGCCCGGCCCGTCTTGCCCGAAACTATTAGGCTATGAGATTATGATGGGGAAAACAAACAATTTCTTTTGAGGGATACACGGATACTGGGAAACTGAGAAAGGTGTACAGAGGTTTGGGTAGCCTGGAAAGGATTAGATATAGACTAGGCTAATTGGTGTTAAATTAGAAGATAATACGAAGTTCATTGTTCAATGCGATCATTGACAAAACTATGTAGGAAAGTTATGTTTTTGTTCCTTTATTATCTTCAGTTAACAATTAATTAACTTAAAGCACTACTTAAGCCACAAAGTTTTATATGTCGCATATAAATAGTCTACTTTAGTAGGTAGGTCAATAAAGATTGAAGCATGACGTCGGTTGCTGGCTAAAAGCGCTAACACAGTTCTTGTTGGGTTATGGTAGTAATGAAATCAATTGTGATTTTAATTTGCGGTTGTCACTACTGTGTACACATCATATATTTGTATTTAGAATTCTAAAAACATTCTTATCAGTACGACCAAGATGCTTGACTTGAGCTTCAAATACACGAAAGTGACGTAGCTACAAATTGGCATTGATCTCATTAAAAAAAGGGACTTCTTATTGTGAGTTCAGAACAGAACAGAACTGTACTACTTGTGTGTGCTCGTATAAAAACCACGAAACTCCCTGGTTAAATCCATAGTTCAGATACGAGTATAATAATTTTAAGTGACTTGCCATACTTACGATACTTCGCAGTAAACTGCAGGCAGTACAGACCTCATAAACAAGGCTGTGAAGTAGCAAAATGGTGATACAAAATAGTTATAATCGCGTTTGTACTGTTTCGAGTACGCTGAGCTGACGCGTGTAGATTGTAACAAAAATAAATGTTTATGTTGTTAGGCGGGAAAGCCTACAATTATTGAGGCTAGAGCATCGGGGAGAGCGCAGCGCAGCCCTGTGGGCTCCGTACGTATAGAGGAGACGGAATACTATGATCACCAACACTCCCGAACAAACGTCATTGGTTAATAAGACGACCCGAATGGCCGAGTCGGCAGTGTCCCTGCCTACGAAGCCAAGGGTCCCGGGTTCGAGTCCCGGTGGGGGCAAATATTTGTTTGATGAGAACGGATGTTTGTACCCTAGTCATGGTTGTTTATCTATCTAAGTATAATTTATCTATATAAGTATGTATATCGTTGTCCAGTACCCAAGATACAGGGAATTCTAGTTTGGGGCTAGATCAATGTGTGTAAATAGTGTCCATGGTATTATTAATACCCTTGTGCCACATTTCTAATTTTGCATCCGTATCGAAAAACAGTGGTATTTCAATCCTTTCAGGATTCCCCACTTTTCTCTAAATTTTCTAACAACTCAACTCGTCGATAATGCAATAAAGTTAAGATAGTCACGAGGGCCAATCCCGGAATGTGAGATAATAAGCTGGAAACTTTCATAAGCCCTTTATTTTTCTTAAGTTATCAAGGTCAAAAGTGTCGAAAATCGGTTTTTCGCAAATATCTCCCTAAATATGGTTTCAATGATGATGGTATCTTCATAACAATTATAGGGCATACAATTTAAACATTGTCTCAAAAGTCACAATAAATCACGTGTCCACGGCTCACATTATTCAAGCTCAAAGGTAAAAAAAAACAGTTTTTGGAAAATATCTCGCTTCCTATGGAGTCAATGATGATGGCATCTTCAAAGCAATTGTAGGAAATTGTAGAAATGTTCTAAATATTGCCTCAAAAGTCGCCATAAATAAATAAATAAATAAAACAATTGTTGATACTTTTGACCATGAATAACTTAAGGCGCCGACACGTGATTTATTGTGTCTTTTGGGACAACATTAAGGGTCCCCAAGGGTTAAGGGTTTTTCCTAGTTTCCAGCTTATTATCTCACATTCCGAGGTTAAACTCTAAATAGCATGGGCTACAACTCACAGCTAGCAAGTGAAATATTAATTCAAGAAGGCAAATGACCTAGCAATGACTGTCTTGTTTTCTCATGTTCGCTAAGCAATTCCAGACAAACAGAACCTCCTCTATACCGTAGTCAGATTTGTATCTAAAACGGTGAGCCGCGCCGGCGTTTCCATCGGCGTAATTACAGAGTTTAGGTCGGATAGTGAATTATTAGACGGGGCGCGATGCCGTAATCAACAAAATAATTGTTATTCGGCCTCTTAGAGCCCATTCTGCGTTTTTGTGGTCACTCATACTCTGACGGCTCGATTCCAAATTGAATTTCGTACAATTGCCCCCCTAACAGTCGGGCGTTCTAATATAAGTGCTGTGTGTACAACGCGATGCGGCTGATCTACCAATAACCATACCTTGAAGGTTGCATTGTGTGCTCTGTTCGCAACTGCAAATTATATTGAAAATTTCTCCCGTTATTGTAATTTAAGCTAAAACATTTGATGTTGCATTTTTGCGTTTATAGTTTTTTATCTACGAAAACAAAATCGTACATAGGAATTGGAAACTAAAAAGTAATTTACTGTGTGAGGGCGGCGCCCGCCTTTGTAGGTAGCCGTGCGCAAATTCATTACCAGCACAAGTAGCTGCTTCCGTTTCCGCCAAGCACTACCAACATTACCATACAAACACAAGGTCTACGACAGCACAGGTATTTCTCCCTTCATTGCGTATTCCTTTCCGGGCACCTAATTTGCATTAAAACAAGGGCAGCAATAGTAGTAGTATCAGCGATATTATCAAAAGCTTCGAAGTATTTTTAGTGCAAGAGTCCATCGTGATAACATGCCCCACACAGCTGGAGTTCGTTTGCATAACCTTTCACAGGAAAACTAACATAAGTTTCAATGTACTCCTGCCATGCACGGCAAGCAAACACGTGGATTAAAGTCAGAACAGTAAACATTTCAGTTAAGGTAATTTGAATAGAAGTTTATGCTAACTTCAGCGTCTTACGCTTTCTTTAAACATAACTTTGCATGATTAGTCATCCCTTTTCGTATTCATACTTCATACCCCATTGGTTTTTATTTTATTATCGCATGCAGACGGCCAGAGTCAGGATGGTCCTGTCCTGTACCGAACTGTCTGGGTACGCTGCTGGATAGTGGGGATGGCGTGCAGCTAGTGTACTGACTCACGTTCTGTGAAGAAGATGAGCAGCCGAGCACGCTCTGCAGGGTCGGCTGAGGTGTCGAGCAGGCTCTCGTGCCTTCGAAAGCAGACCGGCTCGTTCCGCCACCTTCAACCTGTTAAACGGGAATATTCGTCCAGGACATGCAGGCTTGCGTCCAAGCATTTCTTTCGTCGGCTAGGCATGCGACCTCAACATCACCAAATTGTTAAACTCTTGATCAATGTATTTTTTAGCTGTGTTTATTATTTTACCCCAGAGGCCACGTGTACCGTGCGCTAAGGCCAGGAACGCTGAAACCGCAACATCTGATATTATTTGGATCCCCAAGCCACCATGCCTTATAGGCAGGGGCGCCGGCGTCCAACTGTTATCGCCAAAGTGCAGTTCGGGGTGGCTGTCAGGGTTTTTTTTTTGTACCAGCTGGTCTAAGGATGAGAGGGATGGAAGGTGTTTCCAGAGTGGAGCACAGCGGAGGACATAAGCAAATTTAGGGACAAGAAGGCAAGAACGAAAGGTTGTAGCGGCCATATGAGGGTTAAGATCTGTCAGTCTGTCTATGGTTTCGTGGATTTTCGAATTTCGTTCTTTAAGAGAAGAGAAGCGCCAGAAGAAGTAGTGATTGCTCATTTATAATATAAGTAGATGCCTGGTGCCTAAATTTTATACTCTTTATCTTTGTAGTTCACCTTCACTTCGCCTAAGCTACCGCAGTGTTTTGCCGAAATTATATCAATTGAAGGAGTGATATCAATTGAATAAATGGATGGAAAAGGGAGCACATTCGCGTAGCTGGTTCAGAAACGGAATGAACTGAAGAACAAAGAGATTAAAGTCACTAGGTACCTACCATTTTACTGAATAATAGCGTCATGTCAACGTACGCCATTTGGAAAATGTTTTGCGCACTTACGATCAAAAAATTACAATATGATTGGCAATATGTGCAAATTTCGGATGGTGAGAACTTTTCGGGTAGATAGAGCTCGCACTTTGAGTAATTTAGATACAAACCGATTTTGCCAAATTTATTCTGCAGCTTGTTGAAGTCCTCAAGGACGATTTTTGTATCGCCTCTCAAGGTCGTCTCAAGGTCGTCGTCGAGCTAGCAAACAACTTAGAAATTGATAATATTTAAGAAACTTAGTGACCACAGTAATTCTTTCATATTCATATTCTTTATTGCACAGAAAACATAGATAAACAGACAGTTACAATAATTTTTATAGGCAAAGGCGAGCTTGAGTTTATCTCTAAAAAGAGAAAGAAATTTCTTCCAGCAAACCTAGGCAAGACAGGAGTGTTTGTGAAAAAGGACAGTCCTAGTGCGTAATAAAACTGTATACATACGTCCGAAAATTACTTTTAAAATATAAATAAAATATACCTAATAAAAAAAATAATATCTCAACGATATAAAATACACTAGATAGCATGCACAATTGCACATATATAAACTACAAAATATGATACATATACTTACATAAATATGATACCGATTACGGAAGAGAGAGGAAATACGCTTTCAATCTTTTCTTAAAAGTGAAAATTGAGGGACTATCCCTAATAGTGCAGGGAAATGCGTTCCACAGTCGGATTGCCCTTAACCTAAAAGAGTGTTTGTAGGCGGCAGTGTTATGCCGAGGAGTTGACAGGAGAGACACCGTGTGGGATCTCCGATTACTATCCCTGGGGAAAAGTAACTCAAAACGTTCTCGACGATATGTGGAGTAGCGGGGATTTCGCAAAATATTAAATAGATAAGAGAGAATGTGCATATCACGGCGAAGACGGATCGGAAGCCATCCCAGCTCCTTGCGATACTGGGAGACATGGTCATACTTGCGCAGCCCGTAGACAAACCGAATCCCAAAGTTTTGAAGTCGCTCGAGTTTATTCAGTTGTTCTTCGTTCGCACTGACCCAACAAGCATCCGCGTAGTCTATTAAAGGTAGTAGAAGGGACTGAGTAAGGGTGATTTTAGTCTGCCGCGGCAGGAAGTACTGCAATCTCCGTAGGGACTAAAATGTCGCAAAGACTCGTCTGCTGACCTCACAAACATGGGGCGACCAGGACAGCAAGTTATCAAATATAACCCCAAGATTCTTAGCTTTCTCGCTGTAAGTGATTATCGTAACCTCATACATCACAGGATCAACGGGCATATTTTGTATTGTGTTAATTGAGTGCCGTGTACCCATAATCATGGCTTGAGATTTTGCCGGGTTGACAAGCAGCCCATATGAAATTGCCCATATACTGATGTTATCGAGGTCAGCATTCAACGCCTCTACGGTCAGATTTACATCACTAAGAGAGAAGTGCCGATATATTTGGAGGTCATCTGCGTAGAGATGATAAGAAGAAGTAAGAACGTCAGAGATGGAGTTAATGAATACTGAGAAAAGAAGAGGAGAAAGGATACCACCCTGCGGAACACCCGCGGAGAGATTACACCAGTCCGTTGAGATCTCCTCAGACTTAATGCGCTGCTGGCGGTCTCTCAGGTAGGAGTCAAACCAGAGAGCCGAGTGCGAGGAGACTTTGAGCGATTTTAGAATTTCAACCAGGATATCGAAATCGACGCAGTTGAAGGCGCTACTGAAATCAAGCATATTTAAGCATACATAATTCTTGTTAATATGTCTGATGTAATTAAACGCTAAGCAAATTAATGTAATTTAATTATGCTATATTATTCAATTTATTGCACAGATACCTACTTTAATGTATAGATAATATGAATGGAAGTAAATGTGTTGACTAATTAGTTAATCAATATTCAGTTAGATGATTACATTACCAGCTATATCGCTCAATAATCTAACATAATATCAATTTCCCAACAAGCATCATAAAGGTTAGTATGAATAATGCACTATTCGTGCACACGTCATCTTCGTCACAAGTCTAGAGGGTCTTATTCTCAGTCGTATCAAGGTTAATGCGAGTTCAACAAGAACTTCACTGTCGCTGTATTTTAGAAAATCGTTTATGCCCTAACTTCACATAAATTTTTTTCGTGTTTCGTGTTCGTGTAGGTAATAACGCGTAAAATTAGCAAAATTTGCACCAACAACATTTCTTTAAAAACACTTCCTGATGGACAAATCGAATAGTCCACTCTCTTGTAAATTGCCATTTAAATGTTTCTATTATGGTTTCCTAATTTTAAACAAAATTGTTTCAAATAAGTCTATGATAATGTTTATAATATCTGAAAGATTTAAACATAAAATTAATTATTAAATACTTTCTTTCTGTTTTATTTATCTTCACACCTAAATCTAAACTCAGTAAGTAAACTGTTTACGCGCAATTCATCTTAATATTCGTAGTATCTGAAAGATTTCACAATTTGTGAGTGTAAATATTTCAGGTATTTATTTACCTTTACGCCTAAATCTAACCTAAGTTCACTGTTTACGCTCATGAATAAGCCCTCGTCGGCTTCACAGGTATAACTAACATGCCGCCCGCCCCCGCGCCCGCCCCCGCCCCCGCCCCCGCCCCACGGAGTGACAACGAGTTTAGGTGTCATTCGGCACCGATAAGTGCTTTTCATGTAGCTTTGGCTAACGAAATAGCTTCTAGATATAGATCTTTTATATTATGCTTCGAACGCAGTCAAAGAGTTGTTGTCTACCGCAAGCCTATGGCTTCTAATGCATGCATGCAACTCGTACCTTTAAAAACACCATTTAAATAAAAACTTTCAAGGAAACTGTGAAAATCATACCAGCCAGCAGCCACCAATCTTGGTGGGTCTGGTCTGGTCTTCGTCAAATGTCGGCATCAGGCGACCCCATCCTAACAAACAAAATCAAAATTAGTATATTTTCGCTAGGTTTCGGATGAGGCCCACGGAAGAAGCGATCAGAGTTATAAGTGGCATTTTTTACAGATTGTTCAAAGAGGAACGGGTGTTGTACAAAAAGGATGGTTTTGTTTTGGCCTAAAAGAGTAAATGTTGGAACATTCACGTACAGCCACACTTTCACGGTGTATAAATGTCAGGAACGAAATTGATTAACGCGTACACATATACGTCATATAAATAATGAGAATGACTGGATAATTTGCCGATAAAATGAAATATTTGATATATTTGATTTGATAAAAATAAAATTACACAAATCGTCACCAGGCAGCGCTAGTGCAGATTGGAGGTTGGAACTGAGATGCAAAGCAACTTTTCGTAAATATAAATATCACATCTGTAAACGATGCCTTCATTATGTGTTGTACCTGGGTGTGCTTCTAGAACAACCGGACATCGTTTCCCTAGCGATACTAACAGAAAAAAGCTGTGGATCGCAAGAATACGCCGAGAATTTAAACCCACAGTTTATGCTAGGGTCAATTGGATCTTTATTTCGTTAACAGTCCAGCTTCCGTATTTATCAACCACTTTTGGGCAAAAATCAAAGATAAAGATTAAAAACAATGAAAAATAACCCAATTACGGACGAAAGTAAACATCGTTTGAGTTTGACAGGTCTCCATCTACAGCAGCGCCACCAAGCGGAATACATTTTCTGTCCTCCTGCCAGGTATACCAGGAAGCTGATTTTAATTAGTCAAAAACATTTAGTAAGAGCAGTCATCAGGTAACATTTAAGAAACAGTTTTATTTTGTATGATCGTTAATAACACTCTTCTCGGTCGCTTGTCTGTTTAACATGAAATTGTGATCTCACTGATTTTGAGATCCAAGATAAGAGGCAATTAAGACTGCATCAATATACGGGCAGAGTGCACATTCGCATCGGCCATACACAATGAATCAACGACAAAACCTCTCCTTGGTGGGTTAATAAATAAAATCTCATATTTGCAGTCTCCCTCGCCAATGATATATCACAATTGTTAATTAGGTTATCTTCTGGCGGCATCATCAAAGGGATTTAAGCTCGTTGATATTTAAAGAGCCGCATAAGTTTTACAATAAATCACCCCCTGGCTTAGTTGCGAAAAAATTACGAAACACCAGACTTATGTTTTATGTTTATATGTTTATTCCGTAGGCTAAAGTGGTAGAATCTATTTTGTTTTGCAGTAGCTGAATGCGTAAGTTTGTTGTATCGAACCGATCTACTTTGGGTCGAACAAAAAAATATGCAAGTAACGGTGATCGCCCTGAGAGCTTTTTCGAGTTTTTCTTCGGCAGTGTGTTAAGAATTAATTATGTTTTGTTGCGAGTGACCTATCGGCAAGGAAATGACGAAGTGACGTCACAGGGAAAACGATGACGTCAGTCTTTTCTAAAATAGAAAGACCCTGGGTCGGGTTTTAACCAAATATTAGTTTCGAAAACATACCTGTCCAAAAATTTTACAACTGGCAAACTTTTTTGTCAAAGCCAATCAAATCAAATCATTCGCTAATTATTAAAAATACCGAGAACCGTGTGAATTTGCAATACACCATTGCCTCCTAGCCGCGAGTGTCTTCTCTACTCGGCAGAGCGATGTTGTCGCGCGAAGATGAATTGCAAGATCCGCGCTTATTAAAACACCGACAAGCTTTTATCGTGTGCCTTCTCGATAAGCATCCGTGACGAATTCGCACCGCACTTACTATCCCCGTACGGTGATGCAAATTCGAAACAAAAAGCCTTTCGTTCCCCTCAACGATTACACTGCTTTAAGCTCTGCTGCGGAGTATTTAAAATCTATATTAGATTAGGAAGTTTTCACACATGTGAAGCCTAAAAATGTACGGCGGGAAAATGGCCGAGATATTCGGAGCGATATAAATTTATTTCCAATTACAAAGCTCGTCTTTTCTCAGTTTATTTCGGCTTTAAAATTACGGGCTAAATAAAGCTTCGTGTTACTGTAGCGTTTAATACAAGGTTATGGTTGGTGAAGGAGAGCGTGAATAAATGGAATTTATTGATCGATTCAGTCATGTTTAAAATTTATACTCAGAAAGAACAATAGATAAAGGCTTTAATTGAGTTTTGTGTTGTATATTTTAATGCGAATGTAAAGGCCGTTTTTTTTTTTTGGATTCACTTACTTTATATTTGTTTATCTACACACGTATCATAAACCCTCTTTACTGCGTACAAAAACCGCACGTTACGATCAGCATAATGTTAAACTACTTGGTAAAAACTCATTTCTTATCTGAAAAATTACACATTATGACCACAATGTGTAGTTTTTCTACATATTATGACATTCAAATTTCGAACGCCGACGCCCACCCGCGTGTCGTCCCTAGTTTGTTTGTGAAGTTGGTACTGACATTCAAATTTCGAACGCCGACGCCCGCCTGCGTGAAGTTGGTACTACAGAACAAGCTAAACAACTGCAGAGCCACAATGCCGGTCAAACATGCGGTTCCTGAACACATCAAAGAGAGCTTATGATATGTGTGTAGATAAACTAGTGTATGTAACAGTACATAATTAGGCATTAAAACTCTCGAGTGATATTATTATGAAACTCGCCTTCGGCTCGTTTCATAACCCCACTCTCGAGTTTTAATGCCCTCCATTATGTAGTAGTCACATAAACTACTATTTAGGCTGTGTAATTTTTATGGTTAGGTTAGGTTAGGTTAGGTTAGGTTAGGTTAGGTTAGGTTCGTCGCCTGGTCCCCCGGCTTGAGCGGACAGCTGGTGCTCTACACCGACTGCTGCCAAACCTTGGGGGCCCTGAGGAGGGAGTCCGCCGCCTCTACGGGGGCGTACTGCGGTCCATGGCCCTTTACGGGGCGCCCGTCTGGTCACCTCGACTGACGGGCGTCCGGCGCAACAGAGCACCTCTCTGTAGCGTCCAACGTAAGGTGGCCATTCGGATCGCAAGAGGTTACCGGACGGTATCCCTTGAGGCGGCCACTATCCTGGCGCGCTTTCTTCCGCTGGACCTCCTGGCAGAGATGGACGCGCGGGTGTATGCGCGTCTCCACCAGGGAGGAGGCGGAGGATAGAACGCCGACGGAAATTCGGCAGGAAGAGCGGCGAGCCGCAATAGCGAAGTGGCGCGAGAGGCTTTCTGAGCCATGGATCTCGCGCCAGCGCGCCGTAGGCGCTATCCTGCCGAACCTCGAAGCCTGGCTCGAAAGAAAGACGTACGTCACCTTCCGGCTGACGCAGGTGCTTACCGGACACGGTTGTTTCGGTGAGTACCTGTATCGGATCGGACACGAACCGACGGCGCAGTGTCACCATTGCGGGAGCGACCAGGACTCAGCCCAGCACACGCTGGAGGAATGCCCCGCGTGGGCCTCCGAGCGAGAAGTCCTGGTGGCCCGGATCGGGCGAGACCTCTCTCCGCCAGCAGTAGTTGCGGCTATGCTGGCGGATAAAGAGCCGTGGAGCGCAGTGGTCTCCTTCTGCGAAGCAGTAATGCTCCAGAAGGAGGACGCGGAGCGGGATCGGGAGAGGGCTGATCCCGCTCGTAGGCGCAGACGACGCAGGGGCGGTGGCGTGGGCCGCCCTTGAGCCTTACGGCTATCCCTGTAGGTCGGGAGAAAGAATACATCTACAGTAATCCCTGCTTGGCGTAAGAGGCCCCTAAAAGGGAACCGGAGTTATGGGCGTTCAGACTTCCAACTCTGAACGCCTATGACTCCAAGACGACGACTGGGAGGGCACCTGAAGCTCTCCCAGGGCGGTCGCTGGCGGTCGCAAGCGGTCGGGGCGGGGGCCCTTGATCGCAACAGTGCGCCGCGAGGAGTTTACGACAGGATTGGTTGTGGCCGTTCCCGTCGTGAAGTGGGAGGAAGTTGAGATGCTTCCTCCCTGGGTGCTGGGGACAGTTCCGGTGCGTGTCACCAGCGGTCCCGGAGCTGCCCTCACCATGCACCATGACGGCCACCCCGGGGGTTTTTAGTGGGTGCAAGCCCCACATAACCGCCCTGGCGCCCCCGCGCCTCAGCGGTATCCGTCAGGGATTTTCCCCCGGGCATCAAAAAAAAAAAAAAAAGGTTAGGTTAGGTTAGGTTAGGTTAGGTTAGGTTAGGTTAGGTTAGGTTAGGTTAGGTTAGGTTAGGTGATAGACTATGGCTATCAATCATAGAATTTAATAATTTCAAGGATAATTATAAGGAATAATTACCTCCTCATTTACAAGGAACATCAAGATTGCGATCATTATTTAAACAATTGACGTCAAACCAAATGTTTGGTATTGTATTGTTTAGTGCAGTTATTATGTTATTCATTTGCGACCATTGCATTATTGACAACAGTAAGTATTTAAGAGTTCCGATTTGTAATTACTGTTGAAAATTAATGTTTAATACTTTTAATGTTTAGTACTTTACTAATTTATTAGACATACGTCACTCAGTAATTAACTACTGAGAACAGTCAGTAGAAACCCCTCGAAATCTTTGGACTCTATTCTCAAGCTATAAGGTTGATAATAAGCTACTCTCTGGGGAGCCCGTGGGTTTCGAGCTCAATAGGTACAAAATTATGTCACATGAATATTAAATAGATAGTTATAGATAATTATATCATAGCTAACCTAATTTATGATGGTTTTGTCAAATTTAATAACATAACATAGCGTCACGTCTTTTACCATACGGGGTGGCAGAGGCACAATTGAGCCACTTTGAGCCAGTCATTCAATACTCCATTTTGCGTGACAGGGGGCTAGCCCAACGCCTCAGTAATGAAGGTTTGCTCACGATGTTTTCCATCACCGTTAGAACGTCCGTATAATCTACTTAAGATAAATTAATTATCTCATTGCTACATGGTCAGGAATCGAAACTGCATCTCCTGTGTGAGAAGCAAGCGTTAAACCCATCAGACCACGGAGCTCTTTTAGTAAAATAATTATAGTTAAATATTAGGTAGTGGTTGTATGTGAACTAAAGAAACTTAATAATTAATAAACTTTATAACGCTAAAGAAAACTTGCCCCCTTGGCCCTCCTGTTTTCCGACTAAGTACTCAAAAATTGAGATCGAATAAAAATTTAAATTAAACCATGTAGCTGCCAATTTTCGTCAAAGTCGGTTGGAAAATGCGGACATACGGATAAAAGCATTTTTAACCAATCTCGAAACTGGACGCTACGTCGCTCGGTCAATTATCAATATTAATATATTTAGTCATTTTGGAAAAAAAACCAAATATACTTCTGTATTTAAGTGAGCAAAAGTAAATTGTGGGTACGGTTACTAATAAACAAACAAGTGATAAGGAACTTAAATATTGTCTTTTCGTTTTTGTATTAAGCCCAAAGCTGCCTTTGAAGCGACGTCGACATTAAAATTTACGTTTTTGTAGAGGTTTTTTAAGCTCCTTAGTTCGTTCACCCCTCAAATCATTGATGACGAACGACAAAACATTTCGTGACTCGACTACCGGATGGTGACTTTTTATAATATAAATCGAGCTATGAACGATATTATATTGTTTCAATGCCGAGTAGGTTTTAATTTAAAGTATTTCATTGAATAATTGCGATCTATTAAATAGATGTCATACAACAATGGGACAATGAGTGACAGTTTTTATGATCATATAACCACCATAAGTAAGTAGGTATTTAATATAGCGATACCAGTAGGTATCTCATGATAATATAATCATTCATCATATAGACTAGATTGTAGAGCGCCATGAATTGTTTACAATCTATTTCATTATTCGAAAGTCATAACAATAGCAGGCTAAATACAAAGCTGTTCCCAACTTAACAATTCAAAGTTCACTGACGATGTAATGTTTCGTATCATTCGTCTTTTGACTGTTTCATCTCGCCGCCACGACGCCGACGCTCCACTGCATTGAAATTTAAATGCTGAGAATTTTTAATATGCTCATCCATCGTTAAATTGGTGTATAATTCAAATCTCTTTTTCTGTATCATCGTAATTTACATACGCTAAATAAAAAGCGGTGTCATCACAAAAGATATTTGGAGGCAATATAAACATAATATCAATTTAAATTCCTTGTTAGTGGAGCGAAAGCCGACACCATACCTGTAAGCAGCGGGCCGCCATTGGCCGGGCGCTGCGCCAATGAGCGGCGCGGGCTCTGGTGGCGGCGCAGCGCCCTCGCGGCGGGGCGCACGCGGGCGGGGCGCACGCGGGCGGGGTGGGCGGCGCGGGGCTGGGCGCGGCCTGCCAGCCAGCTCGCGTGCTCGCTCTCCGCGCCTCAGTTCCTCTCTACTGCTCGCTCCGAAGTGACGTGAACACGACCCTAAACAACATACTTTAACCTGCTGAGTTGTTGAAACTTTTCTAGTTCTGAGTCGGAGTGTTATACAGTGATCATGCCGCGTCCGACGCGTGAGTCCTACGGCGATCAGAAGCCGCCGTACTCCTATATCTCGCTCACCGCGATGGCGATCTGGAGCTCGCCGGAGCGCATGCTGCCGCTGTCGGAGATCTATCGTTTCATCACGGACCGCTTCCCGTACTACCGGCGCAACACGCAGCGCTGGCAGAACTCGCTGCGGCACAACCTCTCCTTCAACGACTGCTTCGTGAAGGTGCCGCGGCGGCCGGACCGGCCCGGCAAGGGCGCCTACTGGACGCTGCACCCGCAGGCCTTCGACATGTTCGAGAACGGCTCGCTGCTGCGTCGCAGGAAGAGGTTCAAGCTGCACAAGGGCGACAAGGACAACCTGAACGCGGAGCTGGCGGCGCTCGCGAACTTCAACCGCGCCTTCCTGGCGCGACAGGCGAGCGCGCCGCCACCGCCGCCGCCGGGGCTGCCAAGCACGATGTACACGCCGACCCTGTGCCCGCAGCGGAGCCCCGAGCCTGCCGAGCTGCCGGAGCCGGCCACGGTGCTGGGACGCGAGCGGCCGCGCCGCGCCTTCACCATCGCCGCGCTGCTGGCGCCCGAGCCGCCGCGCCGGCCCGCCGAGCCGCCGTCGCCCCCCGCCGCGCACCCCGCTTACCCCACGCTCGTGTCGCCATACCTGCTGGCGGCGCAGCGCTACCATGCCGAGCTGCTGGCGGCGGCGCACGCGCTGCGCCCCTGCTACCTGCCCCCGCCGCCACTCTCCGTCGCGTGACACCCGCCCCCGCACCCGCCACCCTGCGACGATCTCTTGTGCAATGCTAGATTGTAAGTACAAAGACTCTACATTCCTACTTGTAAATACTGTAAAGAGTAGCTAGCTCCTTTACATCTTACTGGTTTAAAAAATCATTACTCAATTGTAATAGTTCAGTGTTATTTTAATAATGATTGGTTAGTTGGTAACAGTAGTGGAAAATAGTGTAAATCTAATCCAATCATCATTGTCCGTGTTAGTTTGATTGTAAGCGGAGTGGCCGAGGTTCTGGGGTGGCGAGTCGAGGCCTAAATGCTTCAACGTTCCGTGACGCGGCGCTCAGTTCAAACTTATTTACTTATCAAAATGTAGGCAAATTTTAGACAGTATTTTAAAATATATATTTTTATGTGATCTCACAACTTAAGTTTTAAGGTAGACATGCTTAGTGCAAAAAGACTATTAGTTCAATAAAATGTAGTCTGTTTTGATCCGGTTCCGACGGGGCGTGTCCAAAAGTTCCCTCAGTTGACTCTTAAAAATAAAAATACATTTGTAAACATGTAGTTACATTAAAAATATAAATGTGTTGTTATCGGCATTCAAAATAATATAGAATAACTGAATTCAACATAGCAACAGCACATAATGCAATGATCGACCGACTTATTTGTGTTTTACAATGGCAAGAAACAACTCTATTGTTCTGTTATTATGGCAGCTAAAATAAAATATAATTTAACTTCAAACTACTGGACTTAACATTAAATAAATACTGCAACTTAGATAACTCAATGTAACTACCTATTATTTATTCTGTGTCAATGTTGTGGCTCAATCTTTCTATGATTGATAGCCACTTGTTATTTATTTCATACAATTAATGGATGTTATGTTTGTATGTGTAGATAGATACCTCAATGTAAATAGTGTTGTATATTGTTATTATAATTTTCATAGTGAATATTATTATTAAACTGAATATTTAAAGCGATTTATCGTGTTGTCATTGAAACCTCATTCAAGAAAAAACCTGACAGAACTGCTTCACCAGCCACAAGTCACCATGGGTGGCTTCCATAGCGCACGATCTTCTCCGACTTTGTCAATTGCATTAGCTTTGAATCAAGGCCAAATTTAATGGATTATCAGTATTCGTCATGCTGAATCATGAGCCCAGAAAGCCTGCGGCATTCTTCGTGGGGGGCTGTGGCAAACTGCTGGTTGAAAAGTGTTAAAACGGTGGCAATAAGTGGAAAAAACTTACCGAACCCGGTGGCCTGTTATATGCTTTAACGTAGCGCGTCGAAGAGCCTTTCGTTCTAATAGCCTGTGTTATTGCCTCCAGGTCAAACCTGCTGTGTCACTGGCCAACTCGTTTGAATTTTTGGAATACCCTACATCGCTTCATCTTGGTGGTGGCGTACTTTGAAAAGGGATAATCAACCTGTAGAGTCAATAAACCTGCAAGATCTGACACTGAGAACGGATGATTTGCTTGTTAAAGTTAAACTTAGAGTACTTACTAGGTAGATTATAAAATGTGCATATGCTGTTATGTACGAATATTAGTAATAAACGAAAAAATATACTTAGCACTGTTTGATACCGTTTTTTATATTAGTGATGAGTATATTGAAACGAATAAAAATATAGGTATTTAACAAAGCTTTTTTATTTGCAAGTCTACATAGAACTAGAGTCTTTTCCTCGACATAAGAATTATTTTATTTTATTTATACATAAAATATTATATCTTCGTCAAATAAGTCTATAGCCTGCACTTTTTACGCTACGGCGTAATGGGATGCTTTACGCCGTAGTAGTACTGTCACACTCGTTGATGTCTTTTCTATTCATCATTAGCTTTCACAAAATGATTCTTGTTTTGTTGTCTAAGTTAAGAACGGACGACAAAGAACCTAACGTTCTTAAAAGCAGAATATCATATATCTATATAATCTAATTAACAAGGCACATACTTACGATGTATGGCTAATATTCGATACCTTAATCGCTGTTTCGCTAAATAGTTAAACCTGGTGTTAACACGTAATACAAAAATAGAATAACATTAAATGTCAGAATTATCTAGCTATCACCTTAGTTAAGTAACTGGCGCAAGTTGACCTTAATGTGATAAGATCCTGTCCTGACGTCAAATATGCATGCTAATATACAAAGTATAGCTATTCATAAAGAAGCTGGTATTATTAATGCATATTTATGCATAAATCATGAATAATTCAAAGACTGCGAAACTATCCAATATTTGCAATACCTGAACTTTTTACCGTGCATTTTATGATAAAAAACAGGTTGAAGACTGCTGTCGTAACTACATACTTCAAGATAGTTGTCAAGATACTAAAACAACACAATTACCTACTATATCTAACATAGTTAATACCAGTGTTAATGGTATATAGTATATAATAATTTACTTACTATAACTTGTTTGTTCAGCGGCAAGATAAATGTGTGAATGTTAAAAGGACTATCTATTTGTGAACTTATCAGCATTCGGGTATTTCCAACGTATCAGTCATCAGAGAAATCAACAATGGCAAAGGAGTGTGCTCACTACACCGTAAAGTTAAATAGATCAAGTGGATACTAGACTATTACGTGGTGTAATAGATGATAATAAATAGGTAATAATAGAATACTGTCCAACTTATACTATATTATATAATAATAATAATAATAATAATAATACTGGACTCTATTTACACACATTGATCTAGCCCCAAACTAGGATTCCCTGTATCTTGGGTACTAGACAACGATACACATACTTATATAGATAAATATTATACTTAGATAGATGAACAACCATGACTAGGGTACAAACATCCCTTCTGATCAAACAAATATTTGCCCCTACCGGGACTCGAACCCGGGACCCTTGGCTTCGTAGGCAGGGTCACTGCCGACTCGGCCATTCGGGTCGTCTAAAATATGTATGAGAAGACTTACAAAAACACGTTGCATAATCCAACTAATATTATAAATGTGAAAGTAGTTATGTTTAGATGTTTGTGTGTTTGGGCCTCCATCACGCTAAAACGGCCGAACGATTTGAATAAAATTTAGCACAGATAAGTTAATGAGCAAGATTAACATATAGGTTACTTTATATCCGACGGCACCAGGAGGAGGGTAATGTTAATTATAATGATAATTCCTAGGAACACGCAGATGACGATGTGGGCATCAGCTAGGACTTCAATAAATGGAAGTTGACGTATTTTTTGCACTGCTATTATATTGACAATTTGTCAAATTGCCAGCCATTCTTTTTCAGTCCTATTTTTCATAAGTTGAAAACTACTGAACCAATTTTGATAAAAATTGAATTTTTCGCTTGTTTTCTATCATCTCTTTGTTGCCCAGATCGTACATTTGATTAGAAAAGACTACAATACTTACAAGTACTAAATAGTCCATAACTTGAAAACTACTAAAACTATTTTCATAAAACTTGCAATATTCCCTGAGTAAGCGAATACAAAATAATGCTCAAAATCCAATCCATAGTTTTGGAGAAACACGAAGCCACAAATATATTCAAACATACAATGTATATAGATATACATTTACTTGTAGGGAAGGCCTAAAAAAAACATGTTATTACAAATGTTCAAACGATAGAAATGAGAACCCATCGATTTAACCATTTAAAATTCAACCATACTGATATATACAAATACAAAAAAGAGTTTTAATTTTTGACGTTTTAATTACATGTTTATAGCTTCAGAACCAACTCGTCAACACGCACCTTAGCAGTGTTTACTCAAGTGCTGTTCGCTAAAACATATATTATAATTCAACTTACGTCATTAGGTATAATTACGGCAGCTGCGAGCTATAGCAGGGTAGGCAGGTAGGTACGTAAATACATGGTAATACTATGGCTTAACTTTTTGAAGTGCCAACCGCGTTATTTAGTATCTACAAGTCATTTAGTACAGTGATGCTAGAGCCTGCCCCGGGCGATAATTAGTTGATGTTTAGGTATATTGTAAGTATTATATTTTTAGTGTTTTGTACTTATTTATCACTTAGGTGTCTATCTTTCTGTCATGCGAAACTTAAGAATTCTATTGAAGGCAAAATAAAGTTATGCTTAAGGTGACGTTACAGACTCTCATTGTAAGTTATTTTTTCTAAGTTTTAACTTTTAAAATGTAACATGCAGTGTTATTATCTTAAAATTAAGTGTTTCTTCTATTACTTTTTTATTAAAATTTCCCACAAGCAGATTACTCGACAAAAAATCAATCCAGCTGTTTGACACCAAATGAAAGACTACAAATCTTCCAAACATCATTATTGTACAATAAAAACTATTTAATTTGTTATCCAACAACCCAAATGGTGCGAGACAACTAGACAGATCAGATCCTGCAAGGGACATACGGTCATCTGCCTACACTTAATACAGATTTTTGTAAGACTGCAAAAGTATTCAAAAGCAACCTTTAAGCTGGTTCAAAAGGGTCGAAGGTGGCATATCAGAGGAGGTTTTTGGAACCCCTTAAGGCGATACCGCGGTAGATATAATTAACAGTTACGGTGTCGGGAAAGCTATAAAAACGGCAAATCAAGGGACGAACGAATAGGTATGATGGTGTTAGGAATTAATTCTAAAATTATAGGGCAGTGTTTCGCCTTAAAGGTGTTCGGAGCAAAAACTTTGCCAGAAGTGCTAAGAGACGCCGATTACAATTTTAGGTTCGCTTAATAATATTTTATAATAACAGCTGCCTTTACAAATATTTATTGTGAGTAATGTTTGGGGAAAAGCACGACCAGTTTGTTCCTTTGTATGTTGCTGAAAAGTTACATTTTTGTGGAACTTATTTTATTTACACAGAAAACTGCAATATTTTAAACTCATTTGTATTTGCTGACGCATTAAGTTATTTCATAGGTTCTAAAAAGTTTAGACTCTGTAATGCAACTCTAGCGTTGACAAATTGAATTGTCCATCGAGCTTGTATTTAATATTGTTTAATGGGCTGGTGATGACATATTTAATTTTCTTAATTGTCCATGTAAAAAACAAAGGTACTAAACTGAAAAAACCAATCCGATAATAATTGTGTTCCTAATTAAATTCCGTTATTCCCATCAAAAAATATTACAGGATTACTGAAATATTCGTAAAAAACTTAATGTACTTCACTTGTCCTCTACGGCGTAGTTTGTTCAAATTCCCTTCGCCGCTAAGTTGGCTGTTCTGCAAAACTGTCAAGTATCAACAGTTTTACTGACAGTAGACAACGCAGATGTCGGTCGGAACGTAAACAAATATTGTAATTATATTTGTATAGTTTTATCATCGGAAACAACCAGCCTCAAGTACAACCGTTCCAAAACTATGAGCAAGTGACGGCATAAGGAGTGTTATTTAAAAAATAATTAAAAAAATAATTAGACATCTACCATCATCATAAAAACGGCTAAAATTTATTAAAATAAAATGAAAAGTAGTAGGTACTTACGTATGTTTTTAGTTGGCCCATTGATGGCGGTCCAACAAGTTAGGGTTAACTTAACATCGCTATATATTTCACTGTATTTCAACAGGTTCTTTTTAGAGAACCTGACAATTTAAGTGTTATCATACCTTGGATACTATTTAGACACCTTGATCTTTAGGATTCCCTATCCCTATCTTGGATACTAGACAACAGAGTCAGATTTCACATTTTCTATTGAATATAAATAAAAAATATATCTTATTCAACGTCAAAATTATACTTACTTTTAACTACAAGTCATTTTTTTACATAAAAAAGACTACACCTTTTCGGAAGGTGTGCCTCGGGGTTAAGAAGAAACGGCAAGAAACTCCCCCATTTTAAAAAAAGTGACTTCACAACAGGTACTGGTTTCGGTCTAAGGAAATTCGCCGGCGAGTGATAGACTTGATTCATCGCCCTTCGTCGAATTTCTGTGCGCTGAGATGGTATAGATGGACCATGCAGTTTTGTCATCCAAGTATTCCTTAATACTATAATAGGACTTTCTTATCAGCTAATTTTTAATATAGTATTTGATCCTCTTTTCAGGAAGGGTCAATGATTCCTCCAACGATACCTTATTATACTTAGATAGAACCATGACTAGGGTACAAACATCCGTTCTCATCAAACAAATATTTGCCCCCAACGGCACTCGAACCCGAAACCCTTGGCTTCGTAGGCAGGGTCACTGCCGACTCGGCTATTTGGATCGTCGAGTTGATTTGTTGCTCGATAGTACTACCTAGGAAGGACGTGAAGGGCCGTAGGATATTCGGCATTTCCTTCGGACGTGAGCAACTGCCGCCCTGTGAAGAAACACACCGACATCTGCAACCAAAAACAAAACACAAACACGACGCAGCGTCAAATGGTTTCCTCTCAAGTTAAGCGCATCAAACAATGTCGTCACGTCAATCGAGTTCCAAATCTCGGACCAACTTACCGCCATTCTGCTGCTATCCAAAACTAACCTTTATGTCTTTCCCTCACAGACTACCTTAATTGTGGATGTAAAGGTGGTGTCTCACCGGTGTCGGTGAATGGACAAAGCTGTGACACCTTGGTGTCCCGCTGCGTAGTTCCGGCGATTGTGTTCTGTCCTGCAGGGTCCCGCCCACTGTGTCTCTAACTTAAAAAAGATGGGTGATACTTGACTGTCTTACAATTATCATACCTGCATCGATGGTCATCAGAATTTTCTAAATTCATATTGGCTGTTAAAAATGGTGTCTCTTTTGAAAAAATGTTCAAATAGCTCCAATGACGAGTGAACTGGTGGTTGTTTTAGAGTGAGAGGAGTAACTTTCTTAATATGTCTACCGGAAGTAGACTTCCTTATTACTCTATCATAAAATAGCAGCCTATATTGACCACTGCTCCGGATGTCTCAACAAATGCTGACATGCTGTTGTAGCAGTCCGAGGACTGGGTAATGACTGAAGGCAACAAATATAATAATCACCAAAATATTTTTTTCCTACCCAAAATGGATAAATGAACACCAAAAGTTGTAAAAAATATCAGGGCAAAATACTGCGGTAGCTTAGGTGAAGGGACCATTATCCTTCGTGTTAGGTTGAACATGTAAGAACAACAAAAAAGACTTAAAACATAAACTTAAGTACACAAAACATAAAAAGAAGTTTGGTGATCATTTATCCAAACACAATTTGGTGGACTTTTATCCATTCTGGCAGTCATTTCGAATTTATTGGTAGTAAAATAGGTGCGTTTTTGGTAATCGTTTAAACACAAGCCATGACTAAATCACCTTCCTATCTCGATAGCTTCGGCGAAGGGCTAGCCCCTGCCAACTCGTGTAGGAAACGGCGTGACACTACATTCTTCATACTCTAGTCATAACTAGAGTATGAAGTATTGAACCATAGTTCAAGAACTATTTCGTGCTTGATGACTACAAAACTGAATTACCAACGAAGCTGTTATTTTATGAATAAACCCCTTGACTGGAGAGTTACAGAATTTTCATTGGTTTCGGCCTAAAATTACAATCCATAAGGTTGAAAATATCGAGGCATGTTTATGGCCTCTGTTAGTTAAGGGGACCGCTGTTCATATATTCTATAGAGCCGTTTTTTCGCTCGTAAACAATAAATTCACGCTGAATATGCGTCACATTGTCCAACAAGCAACGATTCTACAAGTAAGTACAAACGACAGCGCCATTTTAATTAAAAGTTAATTAATAAAACGTATTTTTGTACATATTATCATTTTATGGCACGGATCCTCAGTAATTAAAACTCGCGTAATACAGAAAGCTATAAGCTTTAGAAAAAAGGACAAATCGTTTGATCAGACAGGCAGAAGAGTCTGGTTATATAAAATTAAAATGGAATTGGCGGTATCTTCAGCGAAGCGAGTGTCTATTGCTTTTTGTCCAAATCCCCAATTTAAAGCTGTCCATTAACTCCTCGCATATTTCACCTAATCTTAGGATTCCGGCCCTATCGCTGTGCTGTTTACGGCATATATTCCTCTGCGGGTGTTCAGTGCATACGTGAGCTGGTATGGTTCGCTTGTCATTAGGTCACGTGAGGCTCCGGTGATGGTGTGAAATGGCTCGTCGGCGGTTCCTTTGAAGCCTCCCTAAGCTCCACGGATACCGTTTTGAACAAACGCGTTTTTATGCTATGCGTTTAGGATGCGACCTCCTTTTTTCCGACCGTTTTGTTTGTAATGCCGAGCGTGTGGGACCTGACACGTAACTATTGTTGAACGTTGGATCATACCTGTTTGTTGTTAGAAAAAGTTGAGTGTAAAGCAATTCAGATTTTGTTTGGTTACTCTCTCTTGTTACCTTTTGTTGTTATGTTTGTATTTTGGTTACGTAAAGTCAATAACTGTGTTTGTTTCGTGATTCAGGCTTCTCAGAAGTCATTGGTAATGCTAATAACATCGTTTAATGGACAGGAAGTGAACTTTCTTGGAATGCAGTTTAATAGACAGGAAGTGAACTTTATTGGAATGCATTAATTTATATAGATTCCTAGGCTGGCATGTTTGTCATGCAATTTCTAATTTGCCTTGTTGATGATTGGTTTAATTTTAATTGCAGCTTAGTTAATGAATTCATTTGTAATACTAGGTACAAAATTAGGAAGCACTTCATGTTGTAGGCGAAAGCTCGTCGTATCGCCAGTAGAATTGGCTATATCCTCAATCATTTATAACATAATCATAATCATACTCGCAAAGGCGATGTCTTCGGGTTTTTACTCTGTGTTTACATACACCACACCACATCACTGAAATTAGTTTCCAATTGCACCTCTACAACAGAAGGTTCAGCAAAAACGGATCTAAATTCAGTAGGGGTCAAAATGACGTCTATTAAAATGCGCTTTTCACTTGTTATGAGGTTTTGAGTGGGTTAAGGGAAACGTGGGCAATCCGTTGACAGGTTGTTGTAATCAAGGAGTGCTAATGTCGTCAGCTGCTTAATAATAGGATAGCAAAGTACTAATGTCATATTTGGTTCAGCTTTCCTTTGGCATGGACGATGGCTATCAACGAATATATCGGATGTAACAGAAATGTAGACTACACACTTAAAATATTTACTCATTTTCAATTTAGTCTCAATATACCACAGTCATATTTTAAGATACAGCTTTTGCCACAATTAGATAAAAAATAACAGCCCCTTCCAAAACCAGACAAAGACGAAGATACGTCCTAAAAATTAGATTGAAAGTTCACTGTCGGGGCCGTATAAAAGGAAAATCTCCAGATATAAAAGTTTACATTAAAGCGGAACTGATTTTGCGTCATTAAAAGTTGTAAGAATTAATTCCCACACAGAGAGGCTGTCATCTATAGAGGCTGAAGGCAAACGCGCTTTCATTGTTGTTAAAGCAAAATGAAGTCATAATGAGTCTTCGAGTGCAGTTACCGCGACCGCGGTCTTTGTATAGAGGAGCTGCAGGACTCAGGTGATGACTGTAGAAGAGGATCGAACCGAACCACGTATGGTGCTCTATAAATAGCGCAATTCCACTAGAACCAAATGTTATGGTAATGTTTTTAACCCCTGACAACGAAAAAGAGGGGTGTTGTAAGATTTAAGCGTTTGTCTGTATGTGTATTTGTATGTTTGTATGTCTGCTGTAGCACTTTAGCGCGCCAACGGGTGGATGGATTCCTTCCTTCCCTGCGATAGTTTTTAGCCACATTTTATATAAATAGGTTCAATGGTTTGAAAATTAAGTCTTAAAATTAAGTTACGTTAAGTTAATACCTCCGATTTCTGAATTGAGAATTTCACTTATCAAATACTTAAGTATCGTGCTGTCTCTGCTGATGGTGTGTGTGTGTTTGTGTGTGTGAGTGTGTGACAGACAGACAGACAGACAAAAGAAAGTGTCAGAACGATACTTAAGCATTAACTTAGTGAATTTCTCAATTCAGAGACCGGCGCATAATTTATTAGTACAACTTCATTGTGCCGTAAATAAATAATATTAACCAAAACGCGTTAGTAAAGTTTCAAGGAATATGAGATAGGAATAGTGGTTATGTCAGCAAAGACTGGTGAAAGTAAATGTGTGATGTGATCTTAAACGTGAAAATGAACTGTGTCAAGACAAGTAGTTATTTTAAATAATGAAAACAAATAAATGTATGAGAGAAACTTGACAAAATACCCAAGGCGTCAAAAGATTCGGAGTCAATAATTAAAATGAGTCTTGTTTCTTTGCCTTATTTTAAATACCTACTTGTAACTAGTGGTTTTTGTATGCGAGCTCAACTGACTGCACCTTCTCTATCTAGAACCATAATGCCATCTCGATTGTGAATGTCGTTTGAATTGAATTAAAATTGCCTCAATATTGCGGCTTTAAAAGGTTGACATTTGACAGGCGTCGCTGACATATGTCATCGTTTGACGACTTCACGGTGGCACACAATGGTTTAAACTTAGCAGTGCAACATTTTATATTACATACGTAATGTAGAGCATTATTTAATTAACTTCGTATATATCGTTCACGCACAATCGAAACCGTGTTATTACTGTCGTAATTTAATTTTAATATGGCTGGTAGTGATTTTGTTGTTAATCTTTTTTGTAAACATCTATAAATAATCATAAGCATATATCTGTTGTTAGCTAAAGAGATATGTTTTTATTTTATTATTTAATTATTATTTTGAACCTGTGGCGTCCCACTGCTGGGCAAATGCCTCTCTCCCCTCTTTCCACTCTTGGCGATCCTGAGTTTTCATCCACCAGCATTCGTCCCAAAGACCAGCTAATACCCCTATCTCTTCCTGGGTTGACCAATCTTTCTCTTTGTATTTTTCTGGACCCATTTAGTGGCTCTCTTGAATCAACGATTCCCAGTATGCCGGCTGATTCGGTACCTCAATTACACACGTATTATTTGAGTTTAATCTCGTGGTAAGATCTCATATCAATTTGTATATAAACCAAGTATTTATAATAATAAAGTTAGATAGTAATTGTGCATATTCCAAGCCTTTTATTACGTCTCCCGAAGGTAGTCGTCAGGAATTGCCTAAACCGGCAAACCCAGGAACGACGTGACATTGACATGACAATTAAAATTAAAAGAAATAAATTCATAATTCTTTGTTGCACATAAATATTTCAGCAGGTTCCTTAAAAGAAAATGCACGTACAAAGGCGAGGTTATCTCTAACAATACATTTCTTCCAGCAAACCAAGGCATCAAAGGAAATAGTATCAAAAAAATCAGCCCACACCTACACACTGCTGGGTATAGGCCTCTTCTCTACTATGCTATCCACTCCGGTCCTGTGCCTCCCGCATCCACTGCTTACCGGCTATGGAGGCGATGTTGTCCATCCACCTAGCTGGTGGTCTAACTACCGGGCGTTTTGCGGTTCTGGGGAGCCACTCAGTAACCGCTTTTGTCCACATACCGTCTTCCCTCCGTGCCAAATGTCCTACCCAACCCCACTTTAGTCTCGTGACTCGCTTGACGGCATCGACGACCCTAGTACGATGTCTTATTTCTGTATTACGAATACGATCCAGAAGTCTGATACCTAACATGGAACGCTCCATGGGCCTCTGTGCCACTTTTATTTTGCGCATGTTCGCATTTGTCAGGGTCCATTGGTTATAAACCTTGGTCTTTAGGTTTTGAGCGATCTTGGACTTGAAAGCGTCTTTCAGCTTCCCAAAAGCTGCCCAACCCAACTGAATCTGTCTGGCGATCTCCTTTACCCAAAACCAAAGGCCAAAGGACAAACACAGTCCAAGATAAACATAACTGTCCATTGCCTCAATAGGGGTATTACCGACGATTATGTTCGGTATTTCTGAGTTACTCATCATAATTCTGGTCTTGGACATGTTAATCCTAAGGCCGACCTGCAAAGATGATGTGTGCAGTCCTTCAAGCAAGTTTTGGAGACTGCCGACGTCTTCAGATATTATTAACAGATCATCTGCGAACCTCACGTGAATTAGCTGCGTTAATGTTAACACCATTTCCCCCCCACGACAGAGTCTTCAGTGCGACCTCAATTGGACATTGGTGAAGAGGTTGGGGGAAATAGTATCATCTTGTCACACCCGGCTTAAAACTACTGGGTTGGTTAGCTCATCATGCATACGCACCTGCATCGCCCGTGGAACCGTAGAGCTCCGAGAGGATACTCCAGAGAGAAGGAACTGTGTGAGGCTAACTTTGGTCTGCCGTGGCAAGAAGCTCTGCAGTCGCCTGAGGAAATGGAAAGACGCAAAGGCCTGTCTGCTGACCTCGCAGTCATGTGGAGACCAACCCAGCTGGTTATCAAAGATGACCCCGACGTTTTTCGCCTTATTGTAAAACAATTATAAGTTTCAGGATCAATAGATTTCTGTAATAAGATAAGAGAGTGCCTGGTTCCAATATCATTGCTTGCGATTTGATCGGGTCCATCAACAGCTCGTGGGACGTGGCCCAGTCTTTCACGGTCAGCATTCAACATCTCCACGGATGAAACTAAATCGAAGGGGGAAAAGTGGCGATATATTTGGAGATCATCGTAGACATGCTACGAAGAAGAGAGGATATCGGGGAATACCACCTTGAATAAAGTTAAATTACCTCTTCAAAGTAATTCGTCGTCAATAGTATGATCAAAATCAAATAGACTACTAAATTATAAATCGATAGAGGACAATATCATCGCCGCTAGAGCAAATGCCCAGTATCTGAACAACGGCCGCCATAATATACTAACCTGAAAAAACCCGTCTTTCCATAGGTAGAGACTCAGCATTAGCTGAGGCCCACTTGCGTGATTCCATGAACCCAAGGTCGATGAGATAACTTGATAATTCTGACATTTAGGGTGACATTGCATTGGCACCAAGGTCTTATAACGAATTTATACATGTAGTCACACTTATAATATTAGTAACATTTCAAAAGTATTAAAACTGTGCACTAGTGAGCCTAATACTTCACTGCCCAGTCCTTGAAGGGACGTGGCACATCATATTTCCATTCCCGATATAAATATAATCTGTGTGTCTGTAAAACGAGTGATGTCGACGAAACGTGTGCAGTTAGCGGCGCGCACCGAGCCCGGCTTGTTTGTTATTATCAACAATGAGCCGACTTGCGCAGGCGCATGTTGGAAATAAGCTCTGGAAAATGATGTGGCATATACCTCGCGCCACGAATTAAGGCGATACCTCGTCCGTGCAAAGGTCCCCGTTACTCCAGGCGGAAAGACCCGCAGTGTGAGAGGGACGGAATCGGGGAAAAATGTCATAACGTAGCGCTAAACCACAGAAAAATTTTTGAAAAGTAAACTACGCTATTTTGTTTAAAAAAAATTAAGGAGAGTTTACGAATACATAATATCTACATTTTGAACGCAGTTTCACAATGAAATTAGTTAAGATTTCAGAATTTCAGGTACACATAAACAATTTAGAGATGTTTTCGTGATTAAATTCTATCGAGAAAATTTCATCCAATCGCGTTTTCCTTCAGTGAGAATCTTAATCAAATACTCAATAAACTTAACCCTAAAATCACATCTGTAGATGACGTCATGGTGGAGTAAATGGATTCTAAAAAAACCCGATTATTTTTCGTATCACCTTAAGAGCGTTGAGCGACGTTTTAGCGGGAATTACTGCGCATATGTACAGGAATTTAAAAGTGACTACTGCGCATTCAAGGCCACCGCTCATAACTCGTGGCGCGAGGTATACTAAACATGAAGAGATGACCTATATTAAGGAAATTAGTACTAGTGGAAACATTACTATAAATAAAAAATTGAATACACCACTGACACATTAATGAAACCTGGCTAAAATTTGGTTAATGTTGAACCGCTGAACTTAGTTTAATAAAATATATCTATGACCTATCGCAGTGACGTCTACTACTAATTAAAAAAAAGCATTAAAATTTGTCCACCCGTTTGAGCGCTAGAGAGCCTCGGTAAGACAGACAGACGCTTCGGGGTTAATAAAAACTGAACCCGCTTAGTTCTTATGCTCAAAACTTCCAACCTCATCCACTTCTTCTTCCTCCTGCGCACACGCAGGTATCCCGGTCCGTGTTGCGCGGGTAATTAGCCGGCGCGGCCCTATAATCACGCCTCCGTAGCCCGGGCGTCTGCGCGGACGCACCCCTCCCCCCGCCCGCACATCCCGCTCCCCGCTCTGAGGAGAGGTACCCCGCCGCCCGCCGCGCCGCCCCGGGCTTATCTGCAGTGCAAACAGAAAAATTCTGGGGTACTCCTATTTGGTGTTATCATATTGTACCTTGTTGGCTTAGTATATTTTTCGATATCTGAAAATTCTTGTTGAATATTTTTTTTTGATGTCAACATCATTTACCTACACTTACCAACATCACTACTTACTGATGCTATGGTTCGAGTATCGAATAATGATTGTGTTAGTTTGAGTCAGTAAACAGATAAGGATCCGAAGGCAAAGACATGGTAGAGCTTTTTAAGCCTTGACAACATTTATGTGATTACGTACAACGCACATGTGCTGAAACAAAGCATCATTTAAAAATCAGTCAAGTTCGAGTTTGTCTTGCAAACGATGGGTTCCTTACCAACCCTGTTCCAAAGTACAAGATAAACACGTCTCTTATATGGAGACAACTTTTTAATTTAAAATTGCGTTTATTTACAGTATGTTATTAAGTACAGTGGTTAAACATAAACGTAACATTTATATACAGACATATACATTGCTTCTGACCTCACACTAAGATACCCTGTGTTGTGGGAACCAGAACATCCAAGCCCTGGTTTTTCTTTGCCTTACCTCTAACCGAGCATCAAACCGGGGACGTCTCGCATGGTAGGCGGAGCCACAATTGCAGCGCCACAGTCGCCTTATAAGTTGCTGTAGAGGAATCAGGAAACACATCCTGTGAAAATTTCATCTCCCTAGCTATCAAATTAGCGATCAAAATTTGGCTGCTGATTTACTAGTGAAAACCTACTTCAGGAAACAAGGATCCTGTTGCTGCGTAACTCTCTCTTTGTAGAAATTAACAAATGTTTCAATGTATATTTAGAGGATAAATCAGTTATCACTTAACCAGTCACACGGGAAGAGCCCTCAAAGCCTCAAAACACCTCGCTTGTGTTGTGTATGCTGTTAACGACCCGACCTGTTTCCAGCGTCGTGTGGGAAGATTTAGCGAATTTGAATGTCGATTGCCCGCGCCGGGACGATCCATCACGGGAATTGATGAATTCGGGACCAAGACGTGGGCAAAAACTCCGCAAAACGAAGCGGGAAATTACGGTGTAAATGATGAGGCACTGCTGGAGTCGAATCACTCTTGTACAGTCCAATGGTGCTATAGCGTGGCGGAAGTTCCGCCAAAGAATTGGCTGTGATAGAAATACGGTATTTGTAAAGGTAGTCCAATAAATCTAGAAACGTATCTCAAGCTGAAACTATTTCAACAAAAACGTTTGGCAATATCAGAATTGTATATTTCTAGCAGTTGTATTTTATAAACTCAATTTTGTGTTAAAAAGACAGCATTTGACTATAACGCCCCATGTATTCATAGTACTCGTGGACAAAATTACCGTATGTTTTTGACAGTTCCTAAAAAGTATCTATTTTGACTAGCAGTTAAATACGGTATTTATATGATTATAATACTAGTGGTTCTGTGAGAACAGTAGACTTCGCGATCCCTTATAACCATTAAAAAATCGATCGAGTTTTTAAACATAACTAACTACCTATCTTGGAGAGAAAGAAGAAAAGGCCCATCCCACCCCTCCTCACCAGACACCCATGCCCCACCCACAACCCCCACCGTAGGTTATCCCATTCCTACTTCTTACCAAAACCCCTCACCGACCGCCCCGTACATATTTGCCAGCCTATTTAATCTTTATTCCTCCTATATCCTTAAAACAAGAAGTTGCATCGTACCTATTCTGGTAAGGCAGTCTATAGATTAAAAGGCTCAGGACTATATCCGCTAGCCGCTGTAGCTTAGCTTCGCTCTACGGGTTCGTCTCGTAAGAGAACTGCGTAGTCAGATTAGGTATAAATTTTCCGAAATAAAATCAAAAACTGAAATCCGCTATAAGGAATACGTTTGCTACAGCAAACTCCCCCCCACCGCCTTTTTTACCTTTTACCTTTCCACTCCGCCCATCACACCCCCGAACCCTTGAAGTTTATCGGATGAACAACCGGAATTAATATAAATAAAATAACCCGACTGTATTTTCTTTCAATACCACATACAAACTTATGAATGCACCTGGAGTATGAAAGTAGCCGCACCAATAACTTTGTAACGCCATAAGTAATCTAAAAACTGACTTGACAGAAAATAAACTATATAGTTATCGAACCTGCTCACAAAATTTCACGAGAATCTTCTTGCCTTGCTAAGTGTCCTGCCCACTTCCACCCTAGCCGTGTTATCCGTTTACTATATAAATATCCTACTATGAAAATAATCTTGATGGCAAATGACTTGTAGGTGACTTTCGCAGCTACAACGTGATATTTTAGATATAAACTTGAAGCGTCTCTTAAAAGGTCGTTAAATTTGCAGTCAAGTTATTTACGATCGCTACCAAGCAATAATTCATGGATGGCGTCCAGTTCTGATCTATTTTTATTTAACAACTATATTGTTGTATGTAAATATAGCAACATTTCCACATAAATAATGCTATTTCTTATTAACAAAGATGTTTAGATTTGAAACCGACGTGCATTCCAGCTTAAAGTATTAAGGCGATGGTTTGGTCCAATACCCATCTTTGAGGCGATATTCTTCTTACAAGAATACAAGAATACAATCTCAAAAATAGGTATTCAAAATATGCTAAAAAAAATGTTTGAAATTAAGAAATAATCAGTGGTTTTCTAAATATTAAAATCTAAATTTTTTTTTTAAAAAGCTTAGAATTTTGGCACTTTTCTGGCGCAGCGACTCACTTAACAGCCATGTTGCAGTGTGAGCTGTTGTGAACTTTATTTTAATATGGTTTTGTTCAAAATTTCAACCACCACGAATCATGTTGCTAATTATACTGATACATGAGCCTTAATAGTAAACCGGTTGATGAAATTATATTGATGTCGCTTCTGTCGTCAAAAGTTTTCTTTATCGATATTTTATTCATTTGATTCGTTTTAGAACGACGCCGAGACGTGAAGATAGACAGTAGATATATTTTATAAGATTATTTAAATTAAATGAATATAAATTATAATATGCTCGTTTAAATACATAAACTGTTAACTGATAAATATGCTTATAGGCGGTGGTAAGTAATATAATATTATGTATTTCGTCTGTATGATTAAATCGATCCATTGACATAATTATTAATTATGGTTTAAGAACGATAGGTATAGTAATTTTATCTACACACGTATCATAAACCGTCTTTACTGCGTGAAAAACCGCACGTTACGACCAGCATAATACTATACTACTTGGTAAAAACTCATTTCTTATCTGAATATCGATACATTATGACCATAATGTATTAATTATCAATAAATTATGACATTCAAATTTCGAACGCCGACGCCCACCTGCTAGCGGCCCCTAGTTTGTCTGTAAAGCTGGTACTACTGAACAAGCTAAACAAGTGCAGAGCAATTGTCAATGCCACAATGCCGGTCGAACATGCAGTTCCTGATCACATCAAAGAGAGCTTATGATATGTGTGTAAACTAGTGTCTGTAACTGTACATAATTAGGCATTACTGTACAAAACGACTGTTACGTTAAAACGACATTCAATTATGTTACAAATACATAGCAGGCACGAGTATTGTTCAACTAACCCATTTTTCGATGTACAACAAGACCTATGTGTTATTATTTGAGCTAAATAGTGCGTTCACACCTACTTCCAATTCAGCGGCGATCTCAGGCGCTACGCAGACAGAAGACGGCGTAAGGCATAAGGCGTAAGGTACCTTACGCCTTATGCCTTACGCCGTCTTCTGTAGTAGTACGTTTGATCTTTGCTCTGTTCTGTTTGCGAACGCGGCGAAGATCAAACTTACCTTACGCCTTACGCCGTCTTCAGTCTGCGTAGCGTCTCAAAGAATCGCCACAAAAGGGCCCATGCGCAAGCCCCGAGGAATGTGTTCGATACATACACAACACAGGTAAGACAATACAGGTTGCATCCATGGCTCGTATAAATTGGACGGTGCCAGCGCGTCTGGGTGGAGTGTGGTGTGGACGGAGGGCTGCGGGTAGGGTCACCAGACGCTGAGGTACAAAGTACGGAATATAGTCATGTTTTGTATAATTTTGCAGTTGTTTTTCGCTTTATTGAGTTATTCGTCTATTTTTGTATGTTATTTCTTTATGTTAAATAATTTCTCTATATTCATTCAATTCATCATTCCCTTTTTATTTATTGCAACATGTCTTCAATACCCTGTGTCAAAATAATCAAAGTTCTTTTGTAATTATTTTTCTATTTTATTCATTTTTAGGGTTCCCTTATAGGATTACTTCGTTGTGAGTCTGCCTGTCCATCTGTCAAGAAAGATCCTTTTCTCAGGAACGCGTAAAGATAACAAGTTTAAATTTACTCAAATCTGTAGTCTCTCGAAGATGTGAAAAAACCGGTCAAGTGCGAGTCTAAATCGCGCACGAAGGGTTCCGTACCACCGTTCAATGGAAGCGATGGTGTGGAGTGAATAGTTTGGATTTTACACAGCAAAATATTGTTTACAAAGTTATTGGTGCGGTTACTTTCACACTCCATGTACGTAACCAGGTGCATCCATAAGTTTGTATGTAGTATTGAAAGAATTGTTGTATGGGAGCCCCCTTAAATATTTCTTTTATCCTGTTTTTTAGTATTTTTTGTTATAGCGGCAACAGAAATACATAATCTGTGAAAATTTCAACTCTCTAGCTAGCTAGGTTCTTGAGATACAGCCTGGTGACAGACGGACGGACGGACGGACGGACGGACAGCGAAGTCTTAGTAATAGGGTCCCGTTTGGAACCCTTCGGGTACGGAACCCTAAAAATCAACAAAATCAAAAGATACGGCCATATACTTCATAATTTCGCTGAAATTGCTTGATATTCGCTTGGAAATCAAAACCATAAGGGTCCTTCACGTTGACCTAGAATCATGAAATTTGGTACTATGTAAGTAAAGTGAAAAATATGAGAACCGTAAATTAGTAGTTCCTTCACTAACAAATGCAATTTGTGCGGAACCCTTGGTGCACGAGTACGACTCGCACTCGGCTGGATTGTATTTCTTACTATGTCTTGTATCAAAGTGGTTGTTCAATGGTTACTTACCTGAGATCCTCGATCTTCAGCAAAAAAACAGCCTCAAATGTTTAGTTTTTCAGATATTCCGGAACTCCAGAGGGGGGGCACCCTAGGCCTGCGCCGCCATCGCCCTGCTGTCTGCCATTAAACCTGCGATTGCTCAAAATAAACGAAGGGAACATTCGCCAATCTTTGCCGTTGCTGAGCCAATGGAAGGAGTTGATGGAACCTCTTTCCAGAAAAGTAATGGGCAAATGTTTTATGTTACGACTCACGCAGTTCCTTAAGTTTTTATATCCGAGTTTTTTAATCTATGTATCTGAGCATTTTTTTTAAAAGAGCTACCTTGGGATTTTGGACCGTCCGGTGTCTTATTTTATTCATATCTCAAAAATTTATACACTGACATCGATTTTATATTATTTACGTGGAATCGAATTTTATCGTTAGGAAATGTAAAAAGAATAATCCTATTTGTATAATTAAATCAATCAGAATATTTAATTTTATCATGCAGGATACCCTAATTTCATGGCGTCCTAGCAAGAAACTGAAAAAGACATTGGTAATTTTATCATAATCACATGTATTTTAGCTGCATAGAAACTTTTATTCTGGGGAAATAATGGCAACATTCAAAGAAAATACCTTTATCTGGCACTACTTTGGTACAAAAATATTAAAAGAAACGGGTTTTAATGTGTGTCCAAGAAATCTAGAAAAGGGGAACTCCCCCATTACGTTACCACGATTTTTACATGATGGGATTAAAGTTTCTACCAAATAAGATCTTTTTTGACATCAAGCAACATTTATTTTAATATGGTATCCCCACAACTTGAAACGTCAGTCTGCAGTTTAGAAATAAAATTAGTTGTGTGCGTGCTTTTGTGGATGTCACTCTATGTTTCACCTTACGTTACCGGGACAAATCAGTTAAAATTTTGATCTAGTTGCTACTTAAATGCTGTAAAAATCCACTACAAATGTAAACTGGGTACACATAAACATTAATCAAGCAAAACATAACTCAACTGATAGGGTAAGACATTTATTTGATCTAATACATGTTTTTCTAGGTTACCTTTTTGCCAGGACCGTTACTTCCCTTACGTTGCCATTTTGGTGGTAACTTATAAGGGGAATCCGACAAGTAACGTAAAAGAAGCATTAAGTAAGAGACACAGTGGGATCATTTCCTACAGCTAAATATAGCATATATATAATAATGATCACTGTATTGTAGCAGGTAATTCCCATTGTTTAGATCAGGTGATTTTTACCCGAATTCGATAAGGACAGCTGTTCGTTTCCTGGTTATAAGTCACCATTTTCCGAATAAGGATATTACTTATCCTTCTCCTTTTTACCCGACAGCACCAGGAGGAGGGTAATGTGTTTTGAAAGTTTGTTCGTTTGTATGTATGTATGTATGTCTCCGTCTCCTACCCAACATGGTTTGCTGGAAGAAATCTCTTGTTAGAGATAAGCTCGCCTTTGTACACGAATTTTCTGTGATAAACTTTTTTTAATATGTAATGTGAGTACAATAAAGATATTACGCATGTATGTATGTGTGTATGGATGTTTCGCCCAAACGGCTGGACGGATTGTAACAAATGAGGTGTCGTTGGATAGCTCTCGGGTTGGGAAGTGACATAGGATATATAAAAAATGTAGTCGGGTTATATTTATTTTTTTATAATTCCATTTGTTGTCTTAGCCGTTTTGTATGCATTATTATAGAATTTGTACTTTGTTCTAGATAACTATGGCTCTCACAGCAGCCGAAAAACAAAACGGTATCGTGAAAAAATTAAAAAAGACCCTGTGAAAAACGAACTGAAAAAAAAGAAAGAGTTAGAACGAGTGAAGAAATATCTTAGTAAGTGTACAGTCAACTGTACAAAGGTTATTTTATATTTTTTGCATACATAAGCGTGTCATCGTTTTCTTGTTAAGTTTTTATATTCATTATTTTCAGTGCAATAAACGTCTTCATCGTTAGCGGTTGTTCCCTCATTTCAACTAGCACTCAACACTCACTGATATCATTATAGCTGTAGAACCCTACAGTTTTTGGTCCTTCGAACCATTGCGACTTGGTACCGTCTGTTTCCTTTGAAGTGTGTTAGCAATCGGTTGGTCAGCCTCCCACCAGCGGGAACCACTGGCTAATTGAGAAGGTGCTTCAATCACACCAAAAGGTTGCGGATGTGCTAGGCCGTACGGACCATCGGCAGTGCCATATATCTGCATACGAGGTGGTTCGTCAGCATCTGTCGACATCTACAGTCAACAGCGCCACATTCATCGGGTAGCCACAGCACTCAGCTGGACTATCGAAGATATCAATCATTCAATCAGTTCGAGGAAGTCGCAGCAGATCAACTGGGCTTCAAGAACCTCGGGGAACTTCATCACCGAGCATCAATAAAGATCTATCGACTTGTACACACAGTCCATAGCGTCACGTTCATCGGGTAGGCACAGCATTCAGCTGGACTATCGAAAATATCATTAATTCACTCAGTTCGAGAAAGTCGCAGCCGCTCAACTGGGCTTCAGGAACCTCGGTGTCATATCAGCACTGAGCATCATTCAAGAGTTCTGTTCATAGAATACACTCATTCAATCAATCATCATGGCCGAAACTCTACTCAAGCGTCAACAGGAGATTCTTCAAGAGATTGAACGTGTCTATATCAACTTTTCCAAGGACAGCGCGACTCGAAAAAACGCTGAATACCTCAAGAAGCGTGTAGATACATTAGATCTACTTTGGCGAGAGTTTGACGGCAATCATGCAAGTCTGCAATCGTGCGAAGATAAAACAGGCGAATACTTTTCACGTAACATTTACGCTGAATGGAAGGCCTACTACGAGAAGACCAGACTTACGATAACATCATTCAAGCGACCGGTGGATTCAAAACCGGTGAGGTTTCATCTGCCGACTCCCGTGGAAACCGGAGAATTGGAACAACTTATCAGTCAGCAAGGTACTAATTTCCGTGCCTTTGAGCGCCACATGAACAGGATCGAGGCCAGCCACTTGGAAGAAAAATGGGAGATCGAGGATGAGCTGAAAACCCTGCATCATCTCTGGAAGAACATCGATATTCTCCACCTGCAGATAGACAATATTCTTCAAGGTAGCGACGGGGAGTATGAAAACGACTTTATAACCATCGAAAGTCAGTACACAGCGATTAAGAAGAAACTAAACAGGAGTTTGAGCTCTACAGATCATCTTCGTCACTCTACACCTAAGATTGACATACCTGTCTTTCTAGGAACTTACACTCAATGGCCAACATTTTATGATCTATTCACGGAAACGATACATAACAACAAGTATCTCACAAGCGCTCAGAAGATGCAGCATCTCAAGACTAAGGTCAAAGGGGAAGCTGAGCGCATAATTCAGCACTTAAACATAACAGCGGAAAATTACGGCACTGCTTGGAACCTCTTGACTGGTCGCTACAACAATCCTCAGGTTCTATTTACAAGCCATATAGAACTTTTTCTCAATCAACCAGTCATTCAGAAGGCGACGTCGTACGAGTTAAAGAGATTGTATGATACAACAATGGAAAGCATTCATGCCATTCATAACTTGGGTATCGATACTTCAACCTGGGACCCTCTTCTTGTGCATATCATCTCGAAAAAGTTGGATGCAGACACCTACGTCGATTACAAGGAGTCTCGTGCGTCACCCAGGACTATGCCAGTCTTCGACGATTTCATGTCATTTATCGAGCGGAAATTCATGGCCCTCGAACCAATTCAACAGAAGGCTAAGGATCCTGCATCATTGGTTTCTAAGCAACCGACTCATCAACCTTCGAAGTACAACTACAACAACTTCAAACGGAATAATTTTTCCCCGAGAGGTTATCAAGCTGCTACAACATCATACGGAAAGAAATGTCCGATGTGTGACGGAACCCACCATTTGTACCAGTGTACACAATTCCTTAACCAGCCAGTCGACGCAGTAATGAATACGATTGCGAAACTTCACGTATGCCAAAACTGCCTATACAAGCATGACAACAGTATTTGCCCGTCAAAAAAAACATGCAATACATGCGATGGAAATCACAATTCTATTATCCACGACGCAGCGGTTATTAAGCCAATGAACTCAGGAAACACGACCTCTACACGGCCGTCTGCATCTACGACAAATTCGACATCATCATTCAAGCGACAGCATAATGTTAATTACGTTGCGAGCGAGGAGGAAGAAATCCTTCTAACGACTCTATCACTCAATATCAGATCTTCAGATGGAACTCTAATCAACTTCAGAGCTCTTCTAGACCAAGGCGCTCAAGTTTCACTCATCTCTGAAAGCGCTGCTCAGCTGTTAGGGCTGAAGCGTAGACGCTATCAAGCGTCAATATTGGGCATTGGTACTAGCTCAAAACAGAGCAAAGGATTAGTATCAATGGAATGTCACTCAATCTACGCAGACTACGAGTTCATTACTGAAGCACTGGTTGTTTCACAAGTCATTAACAACCTCCCCAGCACTTCACTCCCGAACACCTCTTGGGAACATCTTCAAAATACAAGATTGGCTGACCCCGAGTATCATATATCGAAGCCTATCGACATACTCCTAGATGCTAGTGTCTACTCTGAAATCATCATGAGTGGACTCGTGAAAGGCACGCATCCATCACCCATTGCTCAGCAGACAAAACTGGGCTGGATTCTGTCGGGTCATGTTCGAACCTTCACATGCAACGTCGTTATTAGAAGCCTTGACGACATAAAAAAGTACTGGGATGTCGAGGATATCCATGGATCAGAGGAATCCTTGACCGCCGAGGAACAACATTGCGAAGAGTACTTTCAAGCGACAGCCAAGCGATTGGAGAATGGAAGGTACGAGGTCGCTATTCCCATGAAAACAGGGTTTGAAGAGCACTTGGGACACTCGAAATCAAGGGCTACTGCCCAATTTATTCAGCAGGAGAAAAAAATGGCGAAAAATGTTTCATTATCTGAAGGATACAAAAAATTCATTCACGAGTACCAACAACTAGGTCACATGCGCCCGGCCGACTCAGCAGACACCCCAAACGCATGTTATCTTCCCCATCATGGCGTGTTAAAATTGGACTCTACAACAACTTCCCTGCGCGTCGTTTTTAATGCATCATCCAAAACATCATCGGGCCTCAGCCTCAACGACATGATGGAAAGCGGTCCGAACCTACAACAGGACCTGCAGTCACTCATTCTAAGATGGCGACAATACAGATATGTTGTCACAGCGGACATAGAAAAGATGTTCCGCCAAATACTTGTGAGAGAGGCCGACCAACATCTACAATCAATCATATGGAGAGACTCGCCTCGCGACCTACTTCGAGAATACAATCTCACAACGGTCACATATGGTACAAAGTCCGCCCCATATCTTGCCATGAGAACACTCAAACAGATTGGTCGAGACAATGCTCACACATTCAAACTTGCCGCCGCAGCTTTGGAAAGCTCTTTCTACATGGACGACCTGTTGACTGGCAGCGACTCACTCAGTCAAGCGAAGGAAATTCAACGAGAACTTACAGCTGTCCTGAAAGCAGCCGGCATGAATATTCGCAAGTGGTCCAGTAACAAATCCGAACTCATAAAAGATTTGCCACCGGAATTACTCAACGCCCCATTCGAGTTCAAAGACTCTGAAACACGTAAAACGCTGGGTCTGCAGTGGAATTCCTCCTCGGACACTTTTGCATACGCATACAAAAGTGAGTGCGATACAAGTACCGTGCATTGTACTAAACGTCAGCTATTATCCGACATAGCAAAAATATACGATCCAATGGGCTGGATTACTCCACTTACAATCAAGGCGAAAATCATATTTCAAAAGACGTGGGCTTTAACGCTATCATGGGATGACGACCTACCTCAAGAAATACTTCATGAATGGCGGCAAATCAGAGACGACTTGAAGAATATTCCCATGTTTAAAATTCCCAGATACATAGGTGATATGGGAGAATCATTTGAAATCCATGGCTATTGCGACGCTTCCGAAAAGGCCTATGCCTGCGTAATTTATATCGTCTCACTAAATAAAGGCGAATATACATCCAAGCTGATCGCCGCCAAATCAAAGGTGGCTCCACACAACAAGGTGGTCACACTTCCCAGATTGGAACTACTGGGCGCACTTTTACTGTCACAATTAATGGCAAAATTCCTCGAGACCGTCACTTCCAGTAACTTCAAGGTTTACGCCTGGACAGATTCAATGGTAGTCTTGGGCTGGCTACATGGAAAGGAATCGAAATGGAAACCATTTGTGGCTAACCGAGTACATCAGATAAAGAAAATCATCCCACAATCAGCGTGGAATCATGTAAAATCGGAGGATAATGCTGCAGACTGCGCCACGCGTGGAATGAACGCCACAAGTTTGTTGAAGCACAAGCTGTGGTGGGAAGGGCCTGGATGGCTAATCACCCGCAACATGAACCACACCGAGCAACAATCATACCCAGACCCTGCGATCGAAGTAAAAAAGGCCAGTGTGAACACAGCCTTAGTGCAAAATTCTTCATCACTCACTCAAGAACTGCTAAATAAATGTAGTTCGATAACTCTGGCTACTAAAATCCACGTAAAATCCACATACCAAAAAAGCCGCACGATGTGTCGACATCAAGAGAAACAATACGAAGGAGTCATATTACAGTTGGAGCATCAATTAAAAGAAATTACTCACTACAACGATATACTCAAATATCAAAACAAACGATACAAGCGAGGATTAATCAACGGAGTTGGAAACGTAGCCAGCTATTTGTTTGGGGTACTGGATGACTCATTCGCAAAGCAGTACAAGGCGGATATCGAGAAAATATCATTGAACGAGAACCATCTTCAGAAACTTATCCGGAACCAAACATTAGTTGTTGAATCAGAGTACAATATTCTGAGACGCCATGAAGGTATTATCAACACTCAATTCGACACCATGAGGAAATCTTTTCGCAACATATCGATGGAGGCCAATCAAGCCCGACTCGAAAATCAAAACAGCCTTTACATCATGTCATCGACTTTATCCGCAAACATTATTTTATCGAACTTACGGAGCATTCAGCAAAGCATAATCAGCACCATCACTGACGTCACTCATGGCCGCATAGATATTCATCTATTGTCTCCGGAACAACTAGAATCCCAAGTCGATATTATCAGTCGTCAACTACAGGGTGATCTAGTTGTACCCGACAAGGAAAACATCCGAAACTTGTACAAAATACTGCGAGTATCTGCAAGAGTTACCGGCGACTACCTCATCATGGAGTTCAGGATCCCGCTGATCACAAATGAAGTTTACGAGCTGGACAAAATCATCAGTCTACCATACAAGAAAGCGCTCAGTGCAGTGCGCATAACAACAGCCTACCCATACTTGGCCTTTAATCTCCGAAAGGATATAGTTTTGTTCCTATCTCAAAGCGATTTACAAATGTGCATTCACGCTTCAAGAGAGAGGATTCTGTGCCCAGTAGACAAGCCAATCTACGACATGAGATCAAGACAATCAATTTGTGACCTGAAGTTGGTCAACATGGAGTTGGAAAAGGAATCACTCTGTACATCGCAACAATCAACATGCGACGATAAATGGATCAAGTTACAACACGGCAGACAGAATGTCTGGCTTTACGCCTGTTGCGAAGAATGCACAGTGCGCATTTTATGCCCAGCTGACACGTTAATACGAACCCTGTCCGGCAACGGAATCATTAGCCTAGGTCAAGGCTGCACACTCAAGGGAAATGCATTTACGATCCTTTCACATAAGGACCGTTTCAACCGCATAGACACGGCGGCGTCTGAGATGGACCCACCATCACTGTCCATCCTGAATAACATCATTAACACCAACACGGCGTTCAGCGCTATGCCGCCAGTCTTAGAAGATCAGTCTATCAATGGAACAGACATTCAATGGAAGAAACTGGGAGCTCAGATTGCGCAACTGAAGCATCAGTCAACGCAGACGCTCACCGTACACGATGTCCATCAGTACATCATATCGTATAGCATGCTTGGCTTGCTGCTACTGATTGGTCTCATCGTGGGAATCGTCTACATACGGAGGAGACGAGCGCAGCAGACGCTGGATGTACCAGAGCTACCGGTGCCGCAGCCACGGACGCTCTACAGGAAGACGACAACAGAGAGGGGTACTTCGCCACAAGAAGAAGACCATTCCGTGAAGTTTGACCTACCTAAGAATATTGTTATTTAAGTTTACATAATTTTATACATTCATCTTATATTCTTTTAGTTCTAACTTATCATGATTTGTAATTTTATAAGTTTATATCTGTGTTCATCTCGTTCTCGGCAGCATGTACAGTCAACTGTACAAAGGTTATTTTATATTTTTTGCATACATAAGCGTGTCATCGTTTTCTTGTTAAGTTTTTATATTCATTATTTTCAGTGCAATAAACGTCTTCATCGTTAGCGGTTGTTCCCTCATTTCAACTAGCACTCAACACTCACTGATATCATTATAGCTGTAGAACCCTACAGTAAGACTAAAAAGGTTGCTAATATGACAGAAGCTGAAAAATTAGCCCAAAGGAAAATTTGGAGAGAGAAGAAAAAAAAACAAAAACAGAATCGGATAGAAAACGCTGCAGAAAAAAGCGTAAACGGGGAAGACACAGTAAAAACAAAAAAATCTGGGAGCAATTACCGCTTACTTATGCGAAAGTATAGATCTGCATTAGCAAGAATAAATAAGTTGACTAAATGCCTCGATGCAACAAGAAAAAAGAACATGAGAACAAAAAAAAATATGATAAAGATTTCGCAGAAATTAAAGAAACTATGAATAAAATCAAAGCAAGAGAAGAAGTCTTAAAATCATCGCTCTCCGCCGTCTACAAAAAATGCAAAACTTCATCCGAAAGGAATGTTTTGAAGAGACTGGCCACAGAAAAAGTAACTAAAGAAAGAAATAAAGTTGGCTACGTCACTAAACTGCTGGGTTTGCGTGGGAAAATTAAACAAAAGAGACAAAAGCTCATAAGAATACCTGAAATCGAAAAGGAAATACGAACCTTTTATCTTCGAGATGACATAACTCGTTCCACGTCAGGCAAAAAAGAATGTCGATCTCAAAAAAAACAGAAGCAGCAAAAAAGATACATGGTAGACAGTTTATACAACTTGTATAAAGTTTACAAGAAAGAAGGTGGAAAATATAGTTTCAGCTCGTTTTACAAATACAAACCCTTCTTTGTTCTGTCGCCAACTCTCTTAAACAGAGACACTTGTTTATGCATAAAGCATAGCAATATAGAAATGTTGTTTGATGCTTTGAAAAAGAACAAAATCCTAACATCGTTTCCAAATATGACTCAGCTTCTTGACAGCCAGGTTTGTGACACACAAGAAAAAGACTGCATGTATGGAGAGTGTGAAAAATGTAAGACCAATAAGGTGGAGTATAACCTGCAAAATGAAACATCTGCTACTGTTGTTTCTTGGAGAAAATGGGAACGGGTAGATCATCAGTACCAAAAATTTGAAAACGGAAAAACAAAAACTATGACAACAAAAAAGACTGTTAGATTATTAAAACAGAGTAGCGTTAAAGAGCTGGTAAATGAATTTGAGAGCAGCCTTGCTTTTCACAAAAAACATTGCTACAGAGTGTACCACCAGCAGAATAAATATCAAGAAATTATAAGAAACTTAAACTCAAACGAAGCTCTCATTTTGTGCGATTTCTCACAAAATTATGAAGCAAAACTGGGCGAGGAAATACAAGCAATGCACTTCGGTGCAAGCAAAAGCCAGATAACACTTCACACGGGGATGTTTTACTGGTCACAGAATGCGCAGTCATTTTGCACTATTTCTGATAGTAGTGCACACGATCCGCCAGCGATATGGGCTTACTTAATACCTATCATAAAAATGATGAAGACAAACGCACCTGAAGTAAATACCATCCACTTCTACTCGGACGGACCTTCCTCACAGTACAGGCAGAAGAAAAATTTTTTCTTGCTGACTCTATTTGGAATAAAATTTCGATTTCACTTTACTACGTGGTCGTTTTTTGAATTCGGCCATGGAAAGGGGGCGGCCGACGCAATTGGCGGCGCGGTCAAAAGAGCACTTGATCGGCATGTGTCTCACGGGGGCGATGTTACAAACGGATCGGATGCCTTTGAAATTTTAGAAAAATGCATGAAGTCAGTCAAATGCTTCTACGTATCAGAAGAAGACATTAAAAACGTTGCTACAATTGTACCTGTCTTACAACCCGTACCAGGTACGCTTCAAATCCATCAAATCATATACAAGAATGATTCCACGTCATCGGTCAATGCCATATATTACAGTAATTTCAGCTGTTTCTGTACAAAACAGGATCGATGTGATTGCTATGATCCAAAAAAACACGTGTTTCCTGCAATTGCTCAGCAATCAGCAACAATAAGTCAACAAATTGCTATCATACGATCAGATTTCACTTCGGGAACTGAAATACTGGTGCCACAAAACAGGACACATGCTGTGATGGAAGAAAACATGAAAGCTGACCCACCCACAGAAAAACAAGAAGTTAAACTGCTGACACCACAGAAAGTACATGACAATATGGAGAAAAATGTAGAATCTGACCACCCCAAGAAAAAAATCAAAGTTATCAAAACGTTGGTGCCACAAAAGAGGACACATGCTGTGATAGACGAAAACATGAAAGCTGACCCACCCACAGAAAAACAAGAAGTTAAACTGCTGACACCACAGAAAGTACATGAAAATATGGAGAAAAATGTAGAATTTGACCACCCCAAGAAGAAAATCAAAGTTATCAAAACTTTGGTGCCACAAAAGAGGACTCATCCTGTGATAGACGAAAACATGAAAGCTGACCCACCCACAGAAAAACAAGAAGTTGAAGTGCTGACACCCCAGAAAGTACATGTAAACATAGAGAAACATTCAGAATCTGACCACCCCCAGAAGAAAATCAGAATGTTGATACCCATCCAGAAACAAGCCATGAAAGAAATAGTAAAAATTGATATTGCAAAACCCAGTACTTCGCTGAGGACAGTAGTTTTAAGATCCATACAATGCAATAATTGCAAAATTGGCATGCATATCTCCACCCCCATGAACAAATGTATAGTATGCGCACACAAATACTGTCGGACATGTGACTGGACTGGTGGCAAGGTTCTTGACGATTACATATGCAAAATATGTCTTACGGCATAAAAATGCAATTACATATTGCTTTTTTAGGGTTTCGTCATCTACAACTTTCTAGTACTAGTATTCTTCGAGCTATGCTGGGGACAGACAGACAGACGGACCTTCCGTCTGTCTGTCTGTCCCCAGCATAGTTCGGAGAATACTAGTACTAGAAAGCTGTGTTTTATAATGACTATACATATTAGTCAGTAATTTTTTAATACTTTTGAACATAAAGATATAAAACATGTAGTAAAAACCGCAAATACTTTGCCATTCATACAAACACTATGATAAACAAAAGTTATTATTTGCTGGTGGAGAACGATAGTTATGTTTTGGCAAAGTGTATCTGGTGTATTTAACGAAAGCCTTCATGGGCGAGCCCGACTCGCACTTGGCCACTTATATACCTTACAATTTCTTACCTTTTGTACCACCAGCCTTATGATTACGTTACCGGTATTTTACGTTACCGTCGGTTGCCGCTACATTAAAACTAATGTGAAAAACTAGTTAACTATTTAGTTACTCATGTATTTTAATTAATAAAAGTATAAAGAGATTTACAAGTTTTAATCCAACATATTGAAGCCTTAGGTATATCTTTCGATACGACCTTGAAAGAGAAAAATACCTTGTAGAATTGACCAAGTAGGTAACGTAAACTCATATAAATGCCTAAAACCTAGCAATTGTGATGTTTTCAATAAAAATCTCATTGTTTTCGAATTATCAATTTGCAATATTGCTGTAAAAACTATTATCTAAACTTCTATAATGCTTCTTTTATGATTTAATAACATGGTTCTATGGTAACGTAATAGAAAGAAAAAATCCGTCGGGTCACCTTAAAATTTCTCTGTAAGCGAATATAGCTGGTATTTTGACAAATTGTTACTAATTTTACATACTTTAATGTCTGTGGAAATATAATATAACCACAATAAATGGATTTCATTACATTGCAAAATATATTTGATTTTCAGTCATGGTAGCTGTTTTGAAAAAAATGCTCATCTGCCATTTGGATTGGACTCCCAGGACTGCTGTGGTTGAAAAAATATATTTTGATACAATAAACTTTTTTTCTTATCCAGGAATCAGAAACAGCAACGTCACACATATAAAAACATCCAAGACCTGGGGTTTTTTTCTGTACCCCAACCGGGATCGAACCCGGGACCTCTCGCATGGTAGGCAGAGCCACAACCGCAGCGCCACAGAGGTCGTAAGACAATGTCTTAGTTTTTATACCCAAGCTTTAGCCATTTGTCCAGATATCTCTTTACAAATTAAATTTCCCTGGCATATAATAATAATATAATAATAATAATAAGGACACTATTTACACACATTGATCTAGCCCCAAACTAGGATTCTCTGTATCTTGGGTACTAGACTTACTTATATAGATAAATATTATACTGAGATAGATAAACAACCATGACTAGGGACCTAGGGTACAAACATCCGTTCTCATCAAACAAATATTTGCATCCACCGGGACTCGAACCCGGGACCTTTGGCTTCCTAGGCAGGGTCACTGCCGACTCGGCCATTCGGTCGTCGCACACGTAGGATACACACACTGATAAAAAAAATCTGACAATAAACTTTATTTGAGTATTCATGACCAATTTTCATATGCGTGTAGTTGTTAGGTTAGGTAAATCATTTTAATCCAAGTTACATTTGATGCGACTTGAAATGTATGTCTGGAATACAATATTTATTAAATTCCCTTGATACCTCCACATCACGGCACTCAGTCGGTGACTACCTAGGTATTCTATTCACTGGATTCTAGAGTAACCTAGTAGTATTCAATACTCCGCTGCTGAGAGATCTGCTGCCACACAGCCTCACGGCAGGATTCTGACCGCAATTTGTAACAAACTACCTAACCGTGCCCTTTGTTCACAGGTTGTTACAGTTTTTGTGTCATCTTGTTTGTTTCCGTGTGTATTACAAACAGAATGCGGTGTCGGATGCATTCTTGTGTGATTGCCTTTGATGTTGCCGTCGTAATGATGATGTATCGGCCCCTTTGTCGGTCAAAGTCGGGGTGAGAAGTAACACAGGTGGAGGGTGGTTAGGCACCTTAAGTGGACCAATGTTTACCTGAGATAACACCCCGGTTTTTGTGCTCTATGAATGGACTGTATGTTTGAGGCTTCTGTTGCGTCTGTTTCTGGCGGTCAGGATTATGCTAGGAGTAATTACATATTGTTTTAAACCCAAGTTGCTAACAATTTGACTTACCTATGAATTTTAAATGATTTACATCAACGAAGGAACGTTTGAAGACCTAGCAACCTACTGTTGAAGACATTCATTTCATCAGCTCATCACTTTTCGGATATTTTATAGCTACTTTGTATGCTTGTATGCCACATTTTTTTTTTTTGTAACTGAACAGACCGATGCGGGCTCTATACCCCGCGTGTAAAAAAAAGTAATGTGCCTTTTTCAGCTTTAGCTGTGAAATGTTAAGTTGTTCGTGTATGGTATCAGCTACGATTTCATATATACCGCAGCTGGTCCTGCTTTTCATCAAAGGTCAATACAATTGCCATTGTAACAATAGATTGTCGGATTGATCTAGAAATAGGTACAGTTAAAAGCGGTTATTCGATTTAGGTCTTGCAGAGGACAATGATCGTGTCCGTTGACCCCAGCCCCCCTAGACAAGATGATATTCGCTAATATCACTCATTGGTTGCTATTATTACTTAACCAACTACAGATGGAGAGGAAAAAACACAAACGATTTATTCGCTTAAAGAACATAACAGATTTTTCTTTAATTATATATAAATAGAGGCATACATTCACTCGTATAGATGGTTACGTTCAGTATATGCTCGGAGTATACAATACAACCTCCACTCAGTAATTTAATTACACAATAGAATCACTGCGAATGCTCGGCTGTGTTTGGCTTCTAAATGGCACCGACATGACTGAACAATGCCTGCTTGGTGCGCAAGAGTACATCTGCCAGGCTACACACGCTGCACGCTTGCGTTCTCCAATTTTCCGCGGGCTCTTTCTTATGTTGTCGTAAAACTTTATGCTGTCCAAAAGATCAGTATTTGCCGGCCGTGGGGCTGCACTCAAACATTGGTCATGCCGTCTGCGCGCATTTATACCTATCTTCTTGTAACGTACACTGTTCAAAGAATATCATTGGCTATTTGAGCAGCACTAAGAGTTATGTTCGCGCGGGACGTAATGAAAACATTGTCACTCGGCCGCGCAGGTGGCTTCGCGGACTGCGTCATGCACGTAACTAAACGTAGATAAATTCTTTAGAGGTGCTTATTAAAATATTTGTTGTGCGGACATTATTTATTTGTATATAGAGGCAGGCTTTGTGTGGAGCCGACAAGACATCTTTGATGTAGGTGGCGAGCCACAGCAGCCACAGGCCCGCCATTGTATGACACTCTGTGACGGATTCGTGTATGGCAGATAATGCACTCGCGAAATAAACAAAATTTCTTGTATTAATTAAACATGCGGCTTGGGAACGTGACCGTTAAAATTAACAAACAAAGTCGTTCGGTAAATAGAAAACGGTATATTTTAAATATACAAAAATGTTATATTTTTTTCTATTTAGCACAAAATGAGTTATTTGATGCTTATAATACGTGTCATGTACTGTTTGCAATTGAAGAACGACCTGAAAGACGAATCTTGAAAATAAAGGAAACAAGTTATAAGATTTCCCAATTCACCACTGCACCATAAAAAGTTCCACCCAAAGTAGGACGAGTAATTCGAAGAAATCAATTAAGCAGTGCACGTTTATGATGGCCCTAAATAGTCCTCCGCCCTGGCCGCGCGCCTGCCTCGCGCTTAGAACGAATCGAGGCAATTATTGCATCGGCCGGCCCAGAGAGGAAAACCAAATTGGGTTTTCGGCTTGATGCGCTCGAACGATGAGACTGTTAAAACATTATGAGCTATACAATTTTATCTCCCTTTCGGATCTTCGAGCAGGAGAGGACCCAGCAGACGCTCCGGCGCAGCACGAAAGAGATAGAAGACATAAGAGCAAGGAAGAGGGAAGATCCGACCGGCCGTCAGAGGTCGAATATAAATGTGGAATGTTTATGGTTCTACCGTTTTATTTTATTCTTGTGGCGGCAAAGCATTAAATATTGTATCAATTGAAACCGGCGGATTCGTCGGCGGAGTGTGATGTAGAGTAGATTAATAAAGCGTTTGATTGAGATCGATTCGCAGATGCAATCGAGTTAGTGGCATCGGCACTCCACTACTCGTATTACGGAGTTAGATCGTGTGATAGAGCCAAAGTGAAGATCCATGGATGGTCGGAGTTCTATAAGTCACGATTCACGAGCATAATGGCGAATGAATTGTTGCAAAATAAACCAAGGTTGCCACCGAAAGCCTAGCCATAGCGGTGGTATCCAACATCCATCCATAGATGGAGATCACAGTAAACCTAAAATATTAGTCATTCAATAAGTTTATGAGTTGAAAAGCTAACATTCTATTCGCTTTTGTGCATCTAAGGGATGAACAAAAGATGATCAGATCAGATCACATTGCTTTCACGGGGAAAGTTGTGCAAAAATTATCTGCGTTTCTGACGAACCACACATTCACTTGTTATACCGAATACAGTGATCGTACCCGTGGCCCGAGTGATTTCAGATAGGTATACCACAAAATTAGTTTCATTTTGTAAGTTAGGCATATCGCATCCTGGTAAAAGCCGAAGTCAAGAATGGTCTCTTTCTTTAAATTCCCCCACACATTGATTGTCAAAGCCACAGACGCGATATCAGCTATTTGCCGGCTGAAAGACCGCCCGCGCCTTAAGAGTTTTCCCTCATTGTGTCAACAAGGGTTTCAGGGCATTGTTGCTGGGCTTATTGTGGGCTGATTCGTCTCGCTCGCGGCCTCACTTGACTGTGGTGTGTTGTGACACTGGCACACAGCATCAGAGAGGCCGCCACAGGCGCCGATTATTTGCCTTGTGTTACGTGCCGTGACATATCGTTTGTCGGACGCCGCCCGCCGACCTCTGCAGACTAACGACAGCACACCACCAATCTGCATAGCCGCATGGCTCTTTAATGGTTTAAACACCTTTGTCCCGGCCTGAATAGTGAATACCCAGACATTTGCAGCTACGAAGTAACTACAATACTTGCACAGTCCAAGTTATCGCCAGGGTTTACGAACAAGGATTAGCGGTAATGAGAGGCAGGGCGATAACTTTTTACAGTTGCATGAATAGTAGTAAGTATTCGTACTTACAGTACAGGTTAACTTGTAGTTATGTATCGCGAACGCCCATAATAATAAGAACGATTCAAAGTAAAAAGATATGATTCGTGGTAAAGTACTCTCTCCAGCAGCAATATATTCTGAATATGCAATGCATGATATGGCTTTGAAGTTGTAAATACTTCTATACATATAACAGAAGGAATAAGTGAGCATGGCACCTATTTATTATATTTTTAAGATTCCGTACCTTAAAAGAAAAAATAACCCCTTATAGGATCACTTTGTTGTCCGTCTGTCCGTCCGTTTGTCTGTTCTGTCTGACTGTATGTCTTTCATTATGTCTGTCTGTTTGTCCGTTTGTCAAGACCTTTTTCCTCAGCAAGGCGTAGAGGTCGCAAGTTAAAATTGATTTCAATTATTCAGGTCTGTAGTCCCTTAAAGTTCTGAAAAATTCTAGGTCAACGAAATCAAAAGATATGGCTGTTTACACCACAATATCGCTGAATTTGCTTGATAATGGCAAGGGAATAAAAATCTTTAAGTAACTTCCCGTTGACCTAGAAGCATTTTTTTTGGCAAGAACCAATATATTATATTAGAGGTCAAGAAAAAATCAGAAAACTGTAAAGAAAGTCCATCACAAAAAATAACATTTGTGCGGAACCCTTGTTGCGTGAGTTCGGCTCGCACTCGGTTATTTTAATTTTAATACTATTTGACAGCTTTAAAAGCAGATTTTCTGTAGATTGATACGCGAAGTCTAGGACAAGGCTTAGGCATAAGTGATGTACATATATCGCTTTTCTATAATAACGTAACCTACATCACTCCGTTCTACAGCAAATTAAATACGATGATTTCTATTCCATTTCAAGTGATCCCACTTAACGAGTGGTCAAACCTATTTTCATTAAACCTTATCATAATTCACATAAAATTATATGTTAAATTAATAAGTTAAAGGTATATGTTAGCACAAGATCCGTGGATTACTTATTATATTTCTCATTTAAAGGATTCTGCACAGCACAAACTACTTAGAATATTAAATGAAAAAAATTAAGTAACTGTAGGTCTGCCTCGGGATTGTGAGGACTAAAAAACACTAGATTATATTGAATATCGTCTTTAATTAAATATATTTAGGTTAATCATAATAATAAATTAGCTTTTCTCTAGAAATTATTATCTATATTTACAATTTACATAAACATTTATACATTTACAACAAAATATCACAGTTTTCAAAAAGTAGAAATAATTGAATGTTGAGAACTGTATCAGGAATGGGAATATTTTTATTAATGGCTTGCTCCTCCTGGGCTTAGCATCGATTGTATAGAGGTGATTGGTTTTTCGAAACATATATTGTGAGGGGTTAAAGGAGAACTCATTGCCAAACAAATTTAACCCTAGCCGAAAATAAATGTATTTGGAATAATTTAGGTTTTTACATTTTTATGATTTTTTCCAAAATAAATCATAAAGTTATTAATTACGAAAAACAATTACTTTAGTTAAATATTTGCCTGTCGTTTGTTACCTAATACATTAATGATTCTTTGGATTAGCAATACTTATAAAGAAAAAAAAAACACTCTTAGTTTTGATTCAGTGAGCCCCTTAACTCACGTGATGAGAAAACCTAAACATATTTTTAATTTTATAACAGCGATATTGTCGAAAAAAATTGATTAAATGAGCGTATAAATTGATGGCATATTGTTTTACGAAAGTTTAAAACACAAAAAGCTGTTGAAATGATTGCAAAGTAGGTTTGAGAATATCCTAGAAGGAGCAAGGATATTTTTTGTGTGGAGAATTCGAAATGGAATGAGTTTTTCCTCCCAGTCGCTACAAAGTTTACGCCATACAATAAAATATCACATTTCAAAAACATTTCTCCCGATATTGGTGGATCTTAGTCCATACAAAAGTGACTCTTGTTCTTCTGAGATAAGTTTCAGTAGTTTTCACTTATTGCAACTGTTTTTTAGTTCTTAAGCCTGTGTAAAACAATATACCGTGGTAGATAACGGATAAAACATGGAAGTTTTTAAATCAATTTGAAGACTTAAAATTAAGAGTTTTTTTAACTTTAAGCTATTCCACAGAATTTACATTGATGAATTGGACAACTAACGTAATGCTTAGACTAAACTAATGTTTTTTTTCCTTATCTTTATGACAAATTTTGGAAAAAAATAAAAAAAGATAAAAACCTACATTACTCGATAGCCATTAATATTCGGGTAGGGTATTATGATGTTAAATTTGCTGGAAATGGACTCGATTAAAATCGAATCGAATAACCAATCATCCTGTACAGGTACTTCTTATCGATACATTATAATAAAGGTCACCAAAAATCTCCATTATTTCCCAAATTTGCGAGAACGAACGGCACACTAGCACACACACCATGTTTTTAACAATTCTAGTTCAAACCAACGACAAAATTTAAATTGAGCTTCTCATTATCGGAGCTAATTTTCATTTCAACTAGAACTACTTTCTGAGATCGATTTTTCTGTATTGATGGAATACCTGTAGACAAAGGAAAATTTATTTTATTGATGGTTAGAGCGTAGGGTATCATCGATAAACTGTTAAAAGTTTCACATATAGTAGAATTGCTGGTAAAAAGTAGAAATCCACACAGTGGAGTTATCAGTATCAGGGATAGGGAAAATCAACAAAGATCGGTTACTCATCGGCGGCGAAGCGGACCTGTGTATGTGTTCCCTTGTAACTACTCAACGGCTCAACCAATTTTGATAAATCATACGTCATTAGATTCGTCTTGACGGCGCGAGTGTGACTAGGTAATATAAATGTATAGCGGATTTTTATGCGCTTTACTAATGTAAAGAAAACTTTTTTCAAAGCCTCGAGTGGGGTATCGATAAAAAAGGGATTTAAAAGGGAATTAAGATACTTTCGTTTTAATCTAACTAACCAAAACTATACAAAAAGCGGAAAATAACTGACGTAATTAAAACAAAACAAAGAAAGTGCAATCAAATCAGTGGGTTCCGCTTACATTTAATTAAATATAATTTTATCGAATCTCAATAATTCCGATAAGTCTTATCTGCTTGTTTTGAGCTTTTTAGTGTACCGCAGTTGGTATTTTTTTTGTTTTTTTTTTATTAAATAATTTATTATGTGACTTTTCAGGGTTCCATAACCGAAGGATGCCAAACGGGACCCTTTACTAAGCCTCCGCTGTCTCTCCGTCCGTCCGTCCGTCTGTCCGTATGTCACCGGGCTCTACCGGATCTACCGAAATAGGCGGAGAGCTGAAATATTCACAGAAGTTATTTTTCTATTGCCGCTATATCAACATATAATAAAACATACGGGTTTTTAAGAATTAAAGTAGTACCCATACAAGAGATTAATTTGTATTTTGCTTAGCCATTTTGCTTTATTTGTTAATCGGTGAACTGAACTGATATTATCGGAAAATATATTTAATTGCGGGTAAGGAGTGGTATACCTCGCGCCACGAGTTATGAGTGGTGGCCTTGAATGCGCAGTAGTTACTTTTCAATGCCTGTACATATGCGCAGTAATTCCCGCCAACGTCGCCCAGCGCTCTTAATTCGTGGCGCGAGGTATTTTTAAGTGCTTAGTTATTTGTCATTATAAGATTAATAATTGCACATTTTAATAATAATAAATAATAATAAGTTTTTTATCACATCTATCTGATTTTATTTCTGTAAATAAGTTACTCAATTTCTTTCCACTTCCGGTTTCAATGAGCAAAGAGTTTTCTTAACCCGAGTACATACTTCCATACTACATACAAAAAACTCTTTTTCAATGTTTCGATGTAAGGCCTTGAATGTAGTCCAACCTAGTATGTAATATTTTATTATTAAGAATTAAAAAGGTATACTCGTTTATAATACTGTCGTTTTACGTTTTTCCGTGTACAATGGTAAGTATGAACTTCGTGTGCGGGTCCGACGTCCCACTCGCACTTGACCGGTTTTATTATACATACATTATCGGTAAGTTTTTTCTAAGATAAAGGATATGATGGAAATCTCTTTAAGGCACCTCTCGTATCCTCGTCAGATCACATTATCTCAATATCTGGTAAAAACACAATATGGCATTTTTGTATTAATAAATAATATGGCATCCTACTTGCTGGTATATGACATTTCAAATGGCCGATGGTAAATACTTAGGCCAAACATATTTGCCTGGGTGTATTTGACCCAGTACCCGGTTTGAAGTCCCGTCCAAAGGGGTTTATTTTTAGGGTTTAGGGTTAACATTTCACGTAACGTTTTTTTTTTAAATAAAAGTAAGGGAATTTATAGTTATGGGATTTAACGCAAGAAGAATGTTTTAGGCATTTATTGATATTAAGCTGTAGGCTGGCACTTTAGACCTATAAGGTAGTGTTGTAACAATAAAGGTGTCATGGCAGGGCGCCAGTTTTCTTGCCGATTCTTGCGAAATGCAGGATTTCTTGCAAACTATGAGAGTAGGAATCCAATAAAAATCCAATAATTATTAAATTGAAGTGATGCTTTACCCCATTTATTTGGGCTTTACTTAGTTGGAGGCAGTCAAGGCACACGAGAGATTTAAGCACTTTTGTTAACATTTTGTGACATTTTAGTAGGATAAAAATACTCAAAACAAATTTTCAAAAAAATAAACTTTTCTACGCTTTGGAAGATTGCGACCTATCTCTTTTAGTAGTATTATTAATACTACTGAAAGAGATAGGTCACAAAATAAATTTTCAAAAAATAAATAAAAGTTAAATAAATAATAATACTCAAAATAAATTTTCAAATAAATAAACTTTTCTTAATACTACTGAGAGATATGTCGCAATCTTCCAAAGTGTAGAAAAGATGTTTTTTTTGAAAAATTATTTTGAGTATTTTTATTTATTTAACGTACTCCGACTAGTATTGTTAAAGAGCACCGATGGTCATAGGTCCGAACAAAGTGCCCAATGTCCGAACAAAATGCCCAGTTTCCGAACAAAATGCCCATTGTCCGTTCTTAAAGTCATCGCCGAATGCGCAGATTGATGTTAATATAAAATTTCGCTTATTGTCATACTGACGCTATTATTTACCAAGCGGGAAACCGAGACAGCATGCCTTTGCATGTGTATTTGGGCCAAATCTTACTATAATACTCTTGGATGGGGGATAATTGGGATTAGACCAACTTATAGTATAAATTTCTGTTTTTTTTAGATTCAAACATCTGATCTAAATATTATTTCCCTGTGTTTTCACAATGTTGTAGTTACGGCGCGAAGGAGTTTGCTAAGTGTTGCTAAATCTATACGACTACGATACTGTGTTGCTAAATCTTTACTGTGAATTCAAACATAAAAAAATAACTTTAAAAAAATTGTAACTGAAAATTTTATAGCAAACCTGATCGGTATTAGTGTAGGAATGTTGATTTTGAAGGTAGCGCCATCACCAAAATAATGTTTCATCAAACAAATAATTATGCCTTGCCGGGAATTTTCTAAAACTCCGATGTATTTTTTACTTACACCTGTGACTGACAGTTGTACTCGTAAATTATTGTGATGTTTAAAAATATCCTCATTTGATTAAGGTATCTGTTCAATATATAATTGGCTGGGGTTACAGACGGCATTATAATTGTATTACACTGACGAGCAATGAAAAAGTTCCACCCACAAAATGCCGACAAACACCTCAATATCTCCTAAGACATAGAACCAATATTACGTTTACAATATTTACGTTTTTAATTGGTAATATTCTGATGCGCTGTTAAATGTACTTCAATATTGCAGAAGGCGTCATTGAGCTTAGCCTTTCCCGTTTAGGAGTAATTTAGTGCTATGTCACTGGAACTTTTTCATTGCTCGTCAGTGTATTATTAATAATAATAAAAATAGCCCACTAACGGCCTTTACCCGGATACGAGTAAGATTGAGCCATACTCCACCACGCCGGCTCAGTGCGGGTTGATGGAGGGGTGTCGGGCTAGTGGCCAACCCGACTGTGTCATAGCTTTACGACTACTACCACCTACCACCGAGGAGCGATAGTATCCGGGACCTACAGCTTAACATGTCATCCGAAACACATTTTATGTTACGTTAAGTATTTTTTATTTAATTATAGTAATAATTAAATAAAAAATACTTAACTTAGTAGTGTATCGTCCTCTATCGTCTTATATACATAGGTTTTGCATTTATTTGTGGTGTAATTGTGATATTTTGAGATGTTAGGCGGAAGTTTTGTGACATTTAAGGTTTGATGATTTCTAAATGGGAAGATCTTTCTAAATTATACTATTTTATAAATAGGAAGTACTAAGCCCTTTGTTTCGTTTCGTTTAGCTCTTTTTTATTGTGTAGGTGTAGTTCTTTTTTGGTCAGGTATGTTGTCAAAATGCCTTTACTTTGGTCTATGTTTTGGCACACTGTGATGACTGCTTTCAAACATGTGAGTGTAGAGCTATGTATTTGTGCATGCTAAGTAAGATAAAGTGAGGCACATTAAAACCTCTGTCAAGCTACGTCGATGGACTCTTCCTCAATAAGAAGATACTGACTAGAGATGCAAAGAATAGGGATTTGGCCGAATACCGGCCGAATATCCGGCCACGATCTTGACAAAGCGCCGAATATTCGGCTTCCTATCATTCGGCGCCAATTAGCACATACAAATGTAGGTAGTTTTACGTGTTGCGGGTTCATTTCAAACCCGTACCTGTATGAACCTAAACATAAACATTTACATATAGGCACATACATTGGTTCTAACCCCACACTAGGTATGTGTCGTGGAAACCAGAAACATCGATGCCACGCACATATAAACATCCAAGACCTGGAGTTTTTTTTTCGTTAAACCCAGGACCTTTCGCATGAAAGGCAGAGCAGCACCCGCAGCATCACAGAAGTCGTCATATGTTTTATTCGCGAGCTAATTTTGTCTATAAATGCATAATTTCTTCATTTTTTTTTTCAGATTCTGATACTAATAGTGTGTATTACATGGTATTACTACAAATATCGCTTATTGTTCGCTCAAAGCTAAATAAGCTACAATGTAAAACGCTTGTTAATTTGTTATTTCTTATCATATTAGTTACTTTTAGCAGTAATTTATTTATGTGTTTCGTTTAATAATGTCCGTTTTAAATTACGAAGATTTTATCCATTATTACATTACTTGCTTTGCTGTATTCTCCCAAATACTTTGCAACATTCTGACTAATACCTAATAAAAGTAGCAGAATTGACCGAATATCGAATAGTTGCCGAATATCTAATGTAACCGACTAAGGAGAAGGACAGGAAGTGAAACTTAAAGCTATAGAGGCGAAAAAACTAAATTATGAGAATGAAAATAGAATGATAGTACGAGTATAACGAAAGCTCACCACTCAGGAGTTAAGCGTGTAATGTGAGAACTGACTGTCCCTCCAGGTCCAAAGTGGCGGCAGGCAGGACTGCTGCAGGCCCGCGAGGAGTTCCGCGTGGTAGCGCTGCGCCGCCAGCAGGTAGGGCGGCGGCGGCAGTGGCAGCGGGCAGCGCGGCGGTGGCTGTGGCGAGGGTGAGGGGCGCTCGCGGCACGGTGGCTCACGGTCCGGCTCCAGCAGCGCCGCGATTGTGAAGGCGCGTCGCGGCCGCGGCACCAGTGCCGGAGGTAGGAGCGCTGTCGTATCCGGCTCCAGCGGCTCCGGGCTCAGCCGCGCGCACAGTGGTGCCGGCGCGCCCGTGAACATGCCGCCGCCGCCGCCTGCACCACCCGCCTGCCGCGCCAGGAATGCTCTGTTGAAGCTAGCCAGCGCCTGCAGCTCCGCGTTCAGGTTGTCCTTGTCGCCCTTGTGCAGCTTGAACCTCTTCCTGCGACGCAGCAGCGAGCCGTTCTCGAACATGTCGAAGGCCTGCGGGTGCAGCGTCCAGTAGGCGCCCTTGCCGGGCCGGTCCGGCCGCCGCGGCACCTTCACGAAGCAGTCGTTGAAGGAGAGGTTGTGCCGCAGCGAGTTCTGCCAGCGCTGCGTGTTGCGCCGGTAGTACGGGAAGCGGTCCGTGATGAACCGGTAGATCTCCGACAGCGGCAGCATGCGCTCCGGCGAGCTCCAGATCGCCATTGCAGTGAGCGCTATGTAGGAGAAAGGCGGCTTCTGGTCCCCGTAGGAGTCTCGCGTCGGGCGCGGCATATTCAGCTGTGAAGCCTGCAACACGTCTCGCGTGGCGCGGCGGAGGGCGAGCACTAGCGTCGCGCGGCGCGGGGCGTGGACTGCGAGCGCCGCCCGCCGCCCTCCTCAGCCAATCGCGCCGCGACCCGTTTGTTTGTTGTTTTTGTCGGCTACGGACCCGTTACAGAAGAATTTAAATTGTTATCACGTTTACATTATACAAAATTTATTCGACATCGAAAACGCTTTCGAGCTTGTTTTGAAATTGCAAATGATTAAAGAAGTGGCAAGGCACTTATTGGTGCTGCGAGCGAGTCGATCGACTGCGAGATGATGTCTGCTAATAGAGCCTCTCCTAATCAATGATGGCCGACAATGGTTCGCTAGAATTGATTGAATGAAATCGATTTCCAAAATTTTATCAAATATCTACATCCGTTTGTCGGTGAGCTTAATAAACCTAATAACATAGCCAGCTAATCCTAATACATCTATTAGGGATGTGTATAATTTAGTGCTTAAAAGGCCGCAAATATAGGTATTAGCCTCAGGAAGCAGTCGGCCGGGTTGATTGTGCATAGAGAAATAGCCGCATAGTTTTCTAATGGTTGCGGTGGCAGGGTGGAGCGGCGTGATTGCGTGCGCAGGCTGCGGCGGTGGTGTGAGCTGCGCGCGCGCACATTCGCGCCGTTCCACAATCAGCGCCGTGAGCCGCGAGCGCCGCGAGGAAATCAGGCGTGAGCGAAATCACCTGTGATGTACAACTCACGATATGGCTAAGTGAACTACTACTTGTACTCCCTATAAATCCAGATAGATAGGACTTGACATTTCGCTCGCTTGGAGTACTATATACGGTCCAATAAGCAGACTGATATGCTTGTTAGCAAATATCTACACCAAAAGTGGTATGTTTGCTGGCACACGTGCAAATGCAATTGGATGATGACATGAAATTTTGCACAATACTTAGGTAAGTATTTTGAAAATTTTCATGTCATCATCCATTACCATCATCATGCCCAGCCGGGAATCGAACCCGAAGATTTTTGAATTAAAAACAGCGGAACAATCTTTGGTTACAAGGTTAACAAGTTAATGTGATACAAAAGAGTGAAAAGGGTTTTTATTTTATAAAATTATTCAATGTCCATGACTCCATACGAGTACACACTTCTTCGCAATGGGGTATATTTAGAAAATGAACACTTTCACTATTTTGCCATAAGACATTACTTCCCAGAAATTGATCTCTAGACTATCGGATAGTATTATAATAATATAGGAGGACTATTTTAGTTGAAAATCGTTGGATTCAATTCCCGATGGAGGAAAATAGTATATTTTTCAATTTTCAATTTATTTCAATTTACATCCACATACAGGTACAGACATTGCTTTTGGCCCCACACTAGGATAACTTGTGCCGCGGGAACCAGAAACAGCGACGCCATACACATATAAACATCCAAGACCTGTGGTTTTTTTTTCTTTATCCCCAGCCGGGCATCGAACCCGGGACCTCTCGCATGGTAGGCAGAGCAACAACCGCTGCGCCACAGAGGTCGTAATGTTTTGCTTTTTATCAAAATCGATATCATGGTTCTTAACAACAAAAACTTCTATCTCTTATAGTTTCCGATTTCGCCCTACTGTCCCTTCGAAAAGGGCCATCCTATCATCTAAGTAGAAAATGTTCACTAAACTTACGTCTGTTACAGACATTCCGAGTAAAAACTACATGCCCTAAAAATATCATCACAATGCTTATCAGAAAGTTGCACGTTCCAATTTAGAATAGAGGGTCTGAAACCCATGACGTGAATTACCGTCTCCTGCCGAAACACTCTCATCTGAAATGGAGCAAAACTAATAGAGGCAGGCAGAGTTAATGAGCCGTGAGCCAATAAGTCGTATATTTGCGCTAGGGGACCACGAGATTCATTGCAATTTTATAGGGATACGGCAGGTTAAATTGCGACTATTAGATTGTCGCCCGATAGATTCTAAATCCATTTTACTACCAACGAGACCTTCATTTCAACCAGTGCATATCGTGGTTAGATCATCCCACTATTTGGACAAAGATATTAAAAACTGTTATATTAGAAATGCAGAAAATGAAATCTATAAAATGTCCTGGAACATGAAGGCATGAAAATCAGAAAGTGGTAGGTATTTAAGGGTTTACGATTTGCGGCATCCTGCTTACAGAGTTTAAGCACTATGCATAATTCCCTTACCAGTTGCCGCCCGGGCTATTCGAAACAAGCGAGCGATGGTTCTGCTGCTAAGCTTGTTAGGGTGCCGCGCGAAATGGTCAAAAACACCGATGATTTTCCAAAGAGGTCTACTTCTCTTACAAATATAGATTGACCAAGGATATGTCCACAATGTTTGCTAGCATATACATAGGTATTTTAGCTGAATCCCTTTTACAAAAAATATACTTCCATATTGATTTATTTATTTATTTAAATTAGGCACATCTACAGCACACCATATAGTAATTATTACAACATAAATAATTTATAGAAGGGTTCTTATATGGGAGCCTTTTACAGATGAGCACAGCATTGGTGAGTACAAAGATACTTATTTTAAATGAAAGCTAGAGACAATAGAGATAAAAGGTCCCCAACTTACTAACTTACTAAGCTACATTAAAACTTAACTACTACTATACCTATATTACGTAAAAAATATTTGGGAAATCAAAAATAACAAAAGAAGGCAAATGTACAATATAGGCAATTAATTTGTGTAGACTAATTTTCTTTCAGACTAGACGGAATTTCATTCCCGAAAGCGGGTAAGCGATCGTGAAAAATGTCCGTGTTTGATTTGCTACTGCAGAGATCATAGTACTTATTGCAAATTCTGGGTATGGGTGAGTGTTTGTAATTGTTTGTTCTGCATCGAGGGACGTTGAGTTCCTTTTATATGAGAGAAATAATGATAATTGTTAATCTCTCTCTATATTTCAGGATATTTAACAATCAATCATCGGCTATTCGTCAAAATAGTCCCATCATATGTCAAGGTTGTTGCACAAAGTGTCGTGCTTATAACTTTCACGTTCGCTCAATCATTCGAAATCTCTCATACCTCGAAGTCCCGTGGGAAGTGTGGGCTCAGTTCAGAATGGAATAGCCTATCAGCAGTCGTGCCACGTCGGGCTAAACGGCTGAGCGGCACGGCGGCGTCTGCGCTGGCTATAGGGCCATTAAATTCAATCTCCTTGGTACATGGCACACGGTACATGCCCACAGTCCGAGACAGAAGCGTCACTTTACCCTTATACTATGTAATTTTGGGATATTAAAGTTATACTTGAACACAACGTCACAGCATTCCTGCGCTTTGTATGCCGAATGCGTGCTGCTACTTGTGGGTACTGTGGCTACTCCTGAAAGCAGCTATTAAGATCACGATTATATGCGTTTTAATCAATTTTCTTGATCGCTGCAGGAATAGCAATGATATTCCTATATAGGTGTTTGATGGAATAATAAGAATCTTGGCAGTGTTCGGGGAGTAATGCAGCATCACTTTTATAAAGTCTTTAGGCGAGAGCCCATAAAAAAGGGTATTAACGTGTAATGAAAATGCATGTATATCACGCGAAATAGCCGTCCTATTGTTGGATAAGAATTGCCAGCCGAGAAAGCTGATGCTTTTAATACTTAGTATGCATAAAGTAATTTCTAATGAAGGGAAATAAATGATGCTCCCACATATTCTCACGATAAAAAGCCGCCTCACAATATTGTCGCACAAACAAATTTCACGCCGCATCATAACACATATCTCGTTGTAATTATTTATTATAACGGTTCCCAACCAGTGACGTTATTTACGCATAAAATCGCAATGCACCTTCGGTCGGCGGGGCCAGGACAAACTGCACAGCACAAATACACCGTAAAAAACGCATGTGTATCAGTGATGCAATTACACAAACATTGTGCATGTTTCGATACGGCTAACACACCGTTTTCTAACATGATACGGTTCACGCTACGTTAACGTTTTGTGAAGTCCAATATTTATAGCGAAGGAGGCACCCCTGGCAGGGAAGCACAAATTGTGGGGCGCGGTCGAAAAAATGGGTTATTATTATTTAAAGTTATTGTGCGTGACGCTGACGAGGATCGAAATTGAATTGCGTTTCTTTCAGTAGGTGTTGCGTTGCTTGCTTTACACTCGCGTTGGGGTTATTACAAGAATTACTATGTAGTCTCTACGGCGCTCGTAATAAGAACGGTAAATATTCCGAAGGTTTTACTGGTAAAGCGGACGTGCCTGTACGCCGCCGTTTCTTTAGCTGGCTAGAAAATAACGATTATATTCGATATATGCCAAACTATGATTTTATACAGGTAGTCCCAACTTTAGACAACCATTTAGAAATAGCACTTTTTTTTTTGATAATCTGTCATCAGCGATATCTCTAGCTTAATTCCACGGCACCACCTTGACCTGGTCAAAACCTGCGTGATAGATGTCTCTCTCTGTCACACTGTGATACGCAAATCCTACAGAATTAATGAGATGTAGCTTTGATTCAATAAAAAATGCTATTTTTATTGAAGTGTGAATCCTACAAACCGACCACAAATATTTGGACCTACCTGTGCTTTTTACCGGCATTTGTTACATTTGCCGTGACCACCAGAACAAGGATCACTTTTAGAGCTTTTGAATTGACCATGGTAAATCAAAAATGTAGGGTGGCACTTGTTTTTTAAACATGCTTTAGTCTTGAAAGATTCGAGGCCGCAATTAGAAATATTTGATGAAACTATACTTTACAGAATGTAACACAAATCTTCAGTCAAATAATATGAAACCCGTATTATTAAAATAAGTGTTAAATACCAGTAGGTAAGCACTAAACTATAACAGAGCCCGATAGTATTACCAAATTATATCTCCATTGTAAATCTATAAAATTAAGTACATGACTTAAGTTATACTTATTAGCAGATTTTGAGCCTACGTTTCTGTGTTAAAATCCAATATGTTTAAGAATAGGACATTATATTCAAAAAGACACTCCATCACCATACAGTACGGACATAATTAGTTTTCTCGAGCCTTTCGGCATTCGGTGTTTGTTGTATTGTATGTCGCTTTATGGGTTCCCAGTCCTGCAGACGCTGCTCCGTGATGGCATTCTCTTTGGCAGGTTATTTTCTATTGCTCGTATAATGTCCTTTTTATTAAGTGTAAATAATTGAGTTTGTATCATCGCTTCAACTCCATCTGCTCGACGGCGTTTTAACACTCCTTTACGAATTTGCCACTTAACTTTAATGCTGTCATAAATTTTAACGTTTCTTGAGATTACTGTCTAAAATGCGGCTTATTACATTTACGTATAGGTGTGAGAATTGATCGGGTTGCCGAAACCTTTATCACTTCGGATGGATTTAAAGAATATATGCGATTCTAGCATTAGTGTAGAAGGAGATGAGTTCTTATGTAGTTGAGGTTGGTCTCAGTTCTGAATGACTCAGTCCGTGGGATGTGTTTTCTTGGCGTGGTATATTACAATATTTGTTGTTGGATGATATTTATTTGACTAGTTGTCTGTCAGCCTCAGTCGGTTCTACTGGGAATTATAGCGATTGTGTCAGAATCATTTAAATATGGAAATGATGAAATATACGAGAAATGTTCTTCAATGTCATGTCACTTTTTATAGATTGCCGAATAAGTTATATTCATAAATCTGCTAACTTGGGATCAACGTTATAATCTATCAACTATACATAAAAAAATGACACCATACTTTAAAATATGAAGAAATTTAAATAATACTGAATACCCATAATACTGATGAAATAGCAAAGAAGTGAATGAGTGAATTAACAATCCGTCATTAACATCTTTCTCATAAAATTTGCGACAGTGATTTCAAATAACAGGGCTCTTTCGCTGCATATTTAAACTAGTATTACCATAAGAATTGATTTGATTAATGCAGTTCTGAACACTTACAATATTTCTCAAATCACCTATCACATCAAGATAATTTGGCTAATGTGCCAGAAAAATACCAAATCGTGTTGAATAAGCCGGAAGCAATACTTTACAGTTATAATACAATACAGACCATTTGCTATGAATATAATGGCCATTGTTCTAGTCCCAATCACGTTCAATAACCTTGATTTATGGAAGTGAACGTTTCGTAACACTTCCGTTATTTCGTAAATTATTTTCAACGTGGTTTTCACAATAGCTCCGAGTAAATCTATTTTTATAAATGTACAATGTACTTGTAACATGTAAATGCTTTTGGCAACAGAGTTAGTTAATTATAAAAAGTATAAGTTAAGTTAAGAAAAGAAGTTTTTCTTTAGTCAGTTAAAATTGTAACTTTGGTACCTGTGGTCGCCTCATCCTTGATGCGATCCTTTGTTATTATTGTATTCCTCTACTTCTTCCGTTCACGCGTCGTCTGTCTGTTAATATGAAGCTGTACTTTATACTGTAATATACTGTTATACAACGCAAGCCGCATTTCTTATAACTTCTTCACCATTTCTCTTCAATTTCAAACACTCTTTTGAGATATTACTTTCCTTGGCGATATTGAAATTTTCCTTTGTTTCCATTCTCCTCGGCGCCCCATTTTCTTTGGAGTTGAAAGGGAAATAATGGATAGGCGATGTTGTTGCTTATTATTCTTTGTTCATTCTGAGAGGGGAGCAACATTGAGACCTTTCCAAGCCATAGTGATTTGGCAATTTTATTCAAGTAACAAATCAAGTCAGTAGCTCTTTTCAAAGTAGCAGTTTTTAAATCAAAATTCATCTTATTTTATGTCGGATATAAATAGATTTTACTTGTTTCAGAGACATATCATATGAATCAACATACAACAAATAAATAAAACCGCCATAAGTGTAGTGTACAAGATAAACCAAACCATCAAATTCATACGAAGCACAAATCGATTGGCCACGCTCCTAATCAAAAGTCGATAGCGCACAAAAAAGCTAATTGTCAACAATCAACAACACAACACTGCAGCAAAAAACAATATTTTCTATCATTGTCATTAATAATGCTCAGAAAAAATCATTCACACCTTCTCGGCGCGCTAACATGACAAATGCGGTGGTAGGCGGCGGCTCGCGGCACAAAGCCGGCCGCTGCGCCCGCGCCGCGGGGCGCTCGCCGACTCTAGATATTAATTACCTATAACACCACCAACACCTTTTGGGAGATTATCGCACTTTTGTACAACGTAATGTAACAATCTCGAGATGTAGATAACGCCTGCATTGTACGAATTGAATATTAAGCACCGACGCCTATCGTGTCCGGCTCGAAGGACCATGAAACGTAAAAGAACAAGCTTCGTGCGTTAGATACACAATGATACTCCGCATAATTAAGTTCCGTAATGCTATCTACATGTTTATGTTGTGTGTTATTTAATTTGTTATTATCTTTATCTTACTTTTAATTCACCGTGACCTTACATATTGTTATGGTTGATTCTAAAACAGCGTTTGAGTGATAGGTAGTCTAATGAAATTTGCGGTGTTTATAAACCCTTGTGGGTGCCGCGGGCGACAGTGCCATCTGTTGTGGCTGGTGGTACTATCGCATCTGTTGGTGCGGCTGGTGGTACTAACACATTGTTGAATACAATGATAGAGGCGATTATTGGGCCTCATGGTCCCATTGTGTCCGGCCGATTAGCGATCAAACACGCTTTGTTGTGGGGGTTAATATTGACTGGCGCAGTTGAGGTCAATAAGTGCTTATTAAGTAATGCATGTTTTGTTTTAGCGCAATGAAAGATATCTGAAAGAATAGAACCATATGTTGTGGACAGTTAATACGATGGAATATCTGTATGCCAAAAATATATCGTATTTCAAGACAATATTAACATAAAAGAAGTAACTAACGAACTCAAACTCCATTTTTTATTTATTTAACCGATAGCACACAGCTTCTATAAACAAGGTTATCTATACATAACATAGCGTCACGCATTTTCCTAGACGGATTGGCAGAGGCACACTTGCGCTCCACGACTACCCTCAATTACAAGTCCCAGAACAAAATATGTTCATCATACAATAGCCATCTACGATCGCTCATCCCGCCCGCGGGCCCCTCCGGGGTAGGGGGGAGGGGGGAGGGGGGTTCCGAGGGGGGGAAGGGAACTATTAACGCGCGGTTTGGAGATAACATCGGCCGACAAACTCGATTAGCGGCTCGAGTCGTTCTCTACGTCGTGGTGTATGGGACGAGATGACCGGCGAGCGATATTAGGCTGTTAGAGATATCGCCATTGGGCATTCACTTCAACCATACTTCAGGAAACACAGAGCACTGACCTTACCCTGCCTATACATTTTTGAGGTGGCAGTATTCGTAAAAACTAATCCTGTTAATTTCCCTGAGTCCACAACTAGCTTTTAGCGTTTATTTCTCTATTGATTTTAATAACCTGCACTCTTTTTTAAATCAATGACTCAAGTTTCTGCTTGACAATGTAGACTTATTTGCGAAAACTCTGTATAGTGTGTCATTTACTGGTGGGAAGTACAACTACTCATCCTATACCACAGGGTCCGCCCTTTATTACGGAGTAGTGAACATCCCTTGTTCTTTTACAACTGTAAAAACAAGAAATTCTACTGTATACTGAATAAATTATTATTATTATTATTATTAATTTCTCAACGCCATCAACATCGGCTTTGCTTTGCACAGACTTTGCTTGCTACGGTCTTAATCAATTAATTTGAAATAAATTATTTAATCAATTAAAACAATAATAAAAATAATTTTAAATTAAAAATAATTATTGATATTATTAAAATAAATTATTGTTTTTTTTTATTTTAATTTTAAATACAGCTCTATTACATAAAAGTATATTTTGAATAGCACCGAAGACATACAATAAAATGCATGTACCATAATAATATGTAGGTATAAATAATGTAGGTACTTTAGACAATAATATTCATTCACCATTTTACTGGTAGGACATAGCGTTAATAAAATTTATTTAAGACCTATGTATTAATGTAACCTATGTTCATGAAATAAACAATTCAATTCAATTCAATTCAGTCCATAATACGATTACATGGCAAATAAATCACGTTTTTTTCCATGCGGAGTGGCGACATCTCTGAGTGACCAATTGCGATAATTAAATTAACAAATATGTATGGAGAATAGATATGGGTCTAAAATAAATAACATACGATTCTAAGGTTCAAGTTACAAAACATTTTGATAATACTGAAATATTTTGTTAAGAAAACGTGAACAACTAATTGGTTTAAATATTTTATCAAACGTTTTTCATGTGTTTTATACCACACTCCCAATGTTATGATGATATGATACCGACAAAGCGACGTCTACCAATTGTATTATGAGAATATAAATGTATACTAATTTTAATTAGCTGCTATAATATTGAAATGCACTGAAATGATATAACAAGCCAGAAATGTCCCCCACTTCTTTTCAAAAACGCTTCAAAAGTTTTATCGCGTGATATTGATCGGCTACGAGATCTGCTACGCGTGCTACGCCGTAGCTGCTACGATGCGCTAAGGGCAACTTATCTGCATCTAGTGAACTCATAAAAGAAATACTCAAGGATATTTATTATTCGAACTCATAATCTTAACTAAGTCGAAGTTAATTACTATCCAGCCGTTTCAAACAAGGAGGCTTTGGCGGTAACCGGTCGTGCTCATAACTCATCGCAGTCTCCCCAAATGGGTAACGTAGACGTACCGGCGCAGGCAGACAGAGATGCAAGAGTGCGCGTGAGCGGGAGGCAATGTGTTGTCGGACATAATACGGAATGTTTATGGCTCAAACACTTCCTTTTAACTTTTTTTAAGAGCACTATTTCAAATATTGTTTTAATTGATTGCCACCAGACGATTTGGCGGCGTGGCAGAGCCATAATTACTGGGAAGGGTGAATTGTGTAGCATCCACGATTCTGACTCACGATTACGTTTTATTATCTGACAGCTGGTTTAGTTTTAAATTTTCGATTTGTACTTGTTACACAGGAAATAAATATCTATAAAAACGGCCTACCAACTACCAACGAAATTGTTTGCGACCGTTTTGCCAAGCAGCGTAGAGCCCGCATCGGTCTGCTCTGTTCAGTCACAAGAAAAATGTGACTCTCAGAATACACAGCAGCTGCAATGAACATCTGAAAATGATGATAAGGCCAATGGTAACATATACAGAAGGCGGGGAGAAAAATAAACCTATAGTTGGATGCTTATATGTTTGTATAGTTGCTGTTTTTGGTTACCACAACAAAGGGTATCTTATTTTGAGGCCAAAAGTGTGTGTGCATGTAGCTAGCTGCTCTAACAGTATCTTCATACCTACATATTTTTTCCATTTGCTCAGTTAACTAACTATGCTCGTCGTGTGCACAGAAAGCAATAAACTATAATTGGTGGTCATAAAACTCGTAAAGAAGTGGAAGCGCCCGCATGCAGGTAAGTGTTGGTAAGTGACCGCAAATAAGGACGCAGTCCAATTCGCCTCCGGTCTGAATAGTGACTGTTCAGAGATCTATTTGTTGTCGACATTTGAGCTTAATTATCAACTTATTAAAAATGAAATATGTCACGCCTTTTCCCATAGGGGGTGGCAGAGGTACAATTGTGCCCACATTGAGCCAGTTATTCAATACACCATTTTGCGTGACAGGGGGCTAGCCCATCGCCGCAGCTAAGGAGTATTGAAGGTTTCCTCGCGATGTTTTCCATCACTGTTGGGACGTACGTATAATGTACTTAAGATAAATTAATTATCTCATTGGTACATGATCAGGAGTCGAACCTGCATCTCCCGTGTGAGAAGCAAGCGTGAAACCCATTAGACCACGGAGCTCCCTGGAATGAAATATGTATTCAATAGAATATCATGGTATCTGAAGAACACTCATGTCGACATATTCTACATAGTATAGTCCAAGATAGGGGTGAAAATACAAGACTTCAAAACTCTAAACGTCTTCGTTATATAGGTGTAGATCAAATGCATGTTAAATGGCGAAATTATGGTAAAATAATTTTCACTACACTTGAGTTACCGAAGTGCAGAACATTATTTCAAGAGAAAAGTATGCGGAATCTAATATTACTGCTACTTATAACCAGTGATCAGAATCCGAATGCGGTTAAAGGTGCTATCACAATAATACCCGGGTTCCGAAAAGTCGTAAATTTCTTACTTGACTTGGAATTCCCGAGATTTTGGGAAGTCGAATATATTCTTACTCTCTAATCTGAGTTAAAGAAACGTCTCGAATTTGTAATTATATGTTTTAGAAATATATATAAGTGCTTTTTAAAATTTGTAGCATAGAGTGCCTAATATACTGGGAACAGAAAAACGAAACCCTAATATTGATTCTTTGTAAAACTAAACAGCTTGGAAAGGGCACCCAGAATTTAACGCAGTGTCATGCATGACAAAGGGCTATCCCGTAAACTTTTTCTAACGCACAACTCCTATTTCTTACTATATTGCGCTGATAGCCAACATTCACTAATTAAATTATTTAGTGCAAATACTATTAAAAGTGGATATGACTAAGAATTCCGAGATTTATCACGGGTGCCGTTACTATCAGACGCGAATATGACTAAGAATCCCGGGATTTCGCGGGAATCGGTACCTTAGTAACTGATGTAAATTCTAAAGCCTACGTTCTACTGTCTTGTTAGATAGCGATGTTAACGAACATTCATTATTTCATTTATTTATATTTCACGATAAAGTGGTCGCAGCAAAACGATCGTGCGGGTAGCAACATCTGGCTGAGACGGGTGCTGGATGGGTGTCAGTTTCTATGTGGCATTTGCTTCGGGCGCTTCCGTGTTTCAGATGACACGTTAAACTGTTGTAGGTCACGGCTACTAACGCTACTGGATAGTAGAAGTCGTAAAGCTGGTCAGAGGCCCTAATAGGGCAGTATGAAAACATTGACAGACGGGTTGGACACTAGCCCGACACCCCTCCATCAACCCGCACTGAGCCAGCGTGGTGGAGTATGTATCAATCTTACTCATATCCTGGGTAAAGGCCTCTGCCCCTCAGTGGGGAAATTAATGCGCTACATTATATTAAGAAACTTACATACAAACAAACCTTTTAAAAAAAGCTTTCTATTCTCAGCCAAGCGACGATAGCAACACGTACGACACGGAGTATACGGAGGAAAGGTTACAATGCGGATAACACTTGGCAACATCAACATATTTTATGTCTCTTTCTATTTTCGGGTTTGCTTAAATGTTGAGTTTGTTTTTGACTCATTCGCTTACTTCGGTTTGTCGAGTGCTGTATCCAGACTATGTATTTTGTGCGATCGATCTATCTGTTCTTGACCATTGCTTGTTACTTGTATTTTGGATTTTTCTACATTTGTCATTTTTGTCAACGGTCTTTCTAGTGAGCTTAGTAGGGCTGCGCAGTCCGTTTTAAAGGTTATGTCATTCCCCTATGCATCATTTATTAAGTGCATTGCCCCGTGTAGGAGACTCAGTGTTTCAGCTTGAAACACTGTTGTCTCCTTTCCGAAGCTTAGGGAAAGTTTAATGTCAAGCTCCGGCGAGAAAAGACCTCCGCCTGTGTTCTTGCTTTTCTTTGAGCCATCACTGTATATTGTTATGCTTTTGTGATTTGGTATTGTTGGTGTTTCCAAGCCCTTGGCTGTGATTTCATATTTCCTACCGAATAGGAACTCTGTTTTTATGCGATCAATTCCAATAATGGCTTCCGGCACTTCCCCGAATGCTTTTTCTAGAATTGTGCAGTGTCCTTTATCTGCTATTTGTCCTTTCCATTGTCCAGTACTGTATAGCCTTATGGCCGCCGATTTGGCCTCCTGCTGTACAAACATAAACATTTATAAACATAAACATTTACATACAGGCACATACATTGCTTCTGGCCCCACACTAGGATACCCTGTGTCGTGGTAACCAGAAACAGCGACGTCACACACATATAAACATCCAAGACCTGGTTTTTTTTTTTTTTTTTTTCATTACCCCCAGCCGGGGATCGAACCCGGGACCTCTCGCATGGTAGGCAGAGCCACAACCGCTGCGCCACAGAGGCCGTCAAAAGGTCCCACACATCCGTCAAAGGTATCACAAATAGGTCCCTATGGTGGTTATGCTTAGCATGATTTCCAGTGCCGCTGATGGCGTTGACCTCATGCAGCCTGTCATGGCTACACATGCCATTCTCTGGAACTGCTGTAGTTGTGTTGCAGTTGTGCATAGTGTTGTTCGTTGCCACCATACCAGGGAGCCGTATGTGATGATGGGTCTCACCAAAGCCATATACATCCATCGACATATTTTGGGCTGGAGTCCCCATCCGTTCCCTACCATCTTCCTACACTGGAAGAACGATATGGTGGCTTTTTTAAGTGTTGCTTCCATGGGCTTGCTCCAACTTATTTTGTGGTCAAGCCATACACCTAAATATTTCACGTCTTTTGATAGTGTTAGTGTTTTATTAAAGAGTTTGGGCAGCCTGCAACTACCGTGGTTTATTTTTTTTGTAAATACATGGATGCCGCCAAAACTGAGATGGTACATCTCAGTTTTGGCGGGGTTTACTGAGAGTTCGTTATTTTTGCACCATGTTTCTATGTACCGTAGTGCTAGTTGCATGCGGTCAAATATCGTGTTTATAAAAAGGCCGTTCACGAGTATTGTCACGTCATCGGCGTATGCTATTGAGTAGAATCCTCTCGTGTTGAGTTCTGTCACCTGGTCGTTGGCTACTAGTACCCACAGTAGTGGTGATAGCACACCCCCCTGTGGACAGCCCTTGGTCACTTTGCATTTGATTTTATCGCTGATTTCCAGAGAGATTATTCTTGATTCCAGCATTTTTGTTATCCAGTTTATCATGTTAGGGTTGGTGCCTAGTTTCTTGGAGAACATGTCGTGTAGCGACAAGAACCTAACCAAAACCTAACAAGAAACAACAACCAGAATAAAATTTAGAAATGACAGTTTATTATGTTGATTTACAATGATTATTTAAAAAAAAAAGATATGAGGATGAGGATGAATGAGGTGACACAGGTTTTAAAAGATACAAAAGATATAAAAAGGGGAGCGAAGGACACGGAGAGTAGGAGGGCAGAACAGGGAGCACGCGGCGGTGGTGCCCGGAGCCTGGAGTAGTTGCGAGTAGATGGAGATCCGGAGGTGGTGTAGGAGGTGGCTTGAAGGCAGCAGCACGTCAGGGTATAGATGGTTGGAGACGGCAGCACGTCAGGGTATAGGTGGTTGAAGACGGCAGCACGTCAGGGTATAGGTGGTTGGAGACGGCAGCACGTCAGGGTATATTTGATTGGAGACGGCAGCACGTCAGGGTATAGGTGGTTGGAGACGGCAGCACGTCAGGGTATAGTTGATTGGAGACGGCCGCACGTCAGGGTATAGGTGGTTGGAGACGGCAGTAAGGCAGCAGCAGCAAACAGTAGGCGACTCAGCAGAGGCTCGCAGGATCCCGGGGCAGTGCGGCCCCGGGATAAGGCCTTTAGGTGATGCTTCCTCTTCAGGAGCTGAAGCGAGACTTTTTTTTCCGATTTCAGCAATGTTCCGCTCTTATACCCTTTTTGGAGAGTTCTAAAAATTATTTAAATTAAAAGCAATTTTTGTGAATGGCCAAGAGGGAAAAAGTATTTTTGTAAAAGTATTGAAGTAAACATATCGGACCGCTAATGAGTTTGAATGGACATTTCCATGACAACCAGATAAACAACGACATCAAAATATGTCAGATTTTGATTTCAGGCTCGTAATAGAGAAAACAACAAGATAACAATGAAAATTGGGACATTATCGATATATAAAAAGGTAGCGCACCAGCGCGCACGAAGCCCGAGATTGCAGAGTTTCGGAGAAAGCCAAATACAAGGTCACCAAAGGTAAACCCCTTCGACATCGATTTAAAAGTGCTGATAGTGTGAAAATACGAAGTGAAAATGATTTGTTATTGTGTTCTTATGGTTTAAAACGTTACAGGGTCCTATGAAAATAAAGGTGATACGAAATATCCAGCTGTGAGATAAATGCAGACCATCAAAGCAGACTGGAAAATGGCATGTAAGTAGCATAACACTACATTTTCCCCCCGACCCTGGAAAATTTTTGACTCAGCAAAAATTTTGATATGTACATTTTAAAATAAACCATAAAAACACAGCTTTGCAGAAACAGACATCACCAGGCAAAATCAGATATACCATCTCTTACATTCATCATCTTCATTCAGGTAAGGGTGGAGTTCACATTCAATGACTACCACTCTAAAAGTGTGTTTTCGAAAGGACATTCAGGCTTACTTAAGGAGTTGTCATCCGCTCCTGCGTGGAAAAATAAATAAGTGGAGTAAAGAGAAACAAATTAATCCTAAGGTAGCTTTAGTCGCTTTGACTTAAGAAAAGATTAAGAACGGCCAGAGCGGTAGGGCTCGAAGCTCTGGCTTTCTCTGGCTCTCAGCAACATCGCCAACGAGATGTGTCTGAAATAAAGATAAAAAAAAAGGTGAAGACTAACCAACGAAGATTCGAGGTCCTAAAGTAAAATGTGTTGAAGAACACTGGATTAAAGGAAGAAATAAAAATAATAAGGTGAACATGATGGTGATATTTATACATATATACAAATTAACAGTTGATAGAAGTTAAGAAAATTTAAGATTTTATATCTTTAACGTGCCACTTGCCTCTAACTCCGTTAGGGTGTTCGAGAATGTATACTAATGGTGAAAGTTTGGTTTTTATTTTACACTTAATGAATTTAGGGGCAAGTTTAGCATTAAAGTATGCGCCAACATTGCTTAAAACATGGTTTTTACGCCAAACAGTATCTCCCACATTAAATTCTTTAAAAGACCGGCGAAGATCAAAGCGAGCGCTATTTTTAGCGTGAGCTATGTGAAGTTTAGTTTGAACTCTGTGAAAGATAGATGAGAGGAGACCAGCATTAGACGCGTAAATATCACGAGGCATAAATATCAATTCCTCGAGATTCTGAGTTGGAGTATAGAAGGAACCACAAGGTATTGTTTCCCTACCAAAGTCTACAAAGTTTGGAGTAAAACCAGTAGCAACGTTTGTAGCGCTGTTCATTGCGAACTGAATCTTAGTAAAATGGTTATCCCAGGATCTATGATCGTCTCCTACTAGGGATGCTAGAGCTGTAATAATCGTACTATTAAATTTCTCTGTAGGATTAACCTGAGGACAATATAAAGCTGTGTGAAAAATACAAGGAACGTTATTAGAATTTAAGAATGAGTGGAATTCTCGCGACTGAAATTGAACAGCGTTGTCCATTATAATAGTTTGGGGAATGCCATGAACTAGAAACACTGAATATTCTAAGACATTAATGATATTAGCTGAAGTAGCACGTTTAAGGGGAAAAATCATAGTATATTTAGTAAAATTGCAGTTAATTACCAGAATGTACTGATTCCTTCTCCGGGTCATAGGCAATGGACCCATAAGATCTAAGGATATAGTTTGAAAAGGTCTGGAGCAATGTTTAGGTTTACCCATAAGACCATAGGGAGAATGATTAGGGTGTTTGTAGGTTAAGCAGGTTTCACAAGTCGAGATTAAATTGGCAATGTCCTTAAACATAACAGGCCAATAGTATTTTAAAGATATTTTCTTGAATGTCTTGAAGATACCAAGGTGGAGTTCTGAAGGGGAACCATGGCTAACTTCAATAAGTGCATGTCTATCTTGGCAGTGGAACTTCTTTCCAAATAAAGTCATCATTTAGACGATCGGGAGAATGGATGCAGCGGTAAAGTTTGTTATCCCTGATAGTGTAGTTGGGATATGCGTCTGGGTTGTTGGAGCATCCGAGAAAAATCTTGTTGTAGTGCTCAAGTTCACGATCAGGTGGTTCTTCAATCGTAATAGGATGTACGCCTTGAGGTGAAGTTTCTCGTGTATCAGGACGTTCTTTATTCTTATGTCTTGATAATAAATCAGGAACAACGTTATCCTTTCCTTTTTTATGTTTCAGGACAAAATTAAAGCATGATAAGCGTAGAGTCCAGCGAGCAAGTCTTCCAGATGGATTCGATAAGTTCTGAAACCATTTAAGTGCAGCGTGGTCAGTATATATTGTAAATTCTTTACCATTGTCTAGGTAACATCGCCAATGTTCTAGCGCAGTTATTACAGCCAATGTTTCTCTTTCAGTAGTTGAGTAGTTTTGTTGATTTTTGTTTAGTACTTTACTCATGTAAGCACTCACGACTTCTTTGTCATCTTGATGTTGAGTAAGCATCGCTCCTATGCCATAATTTGATGCATCACAATGTACAGAGAAGGGTAGTTCGAAGTTAGGGCAAGCAAGGACAGGAGCAGTTACCAAAGCTTCTTTAAGTTTCTGGAAAGCAGCTGCAGCCTTGGAATTCCATAAAAATTAAGGAGCGTTCTTCCCGGAACAGGTTAGTTGGTTGAGTGGAGAGGCAATAGTGCTGAAGTTTGGAATGAATCTTCTAAACCAGCTGCAGGTGCCTATGAATCTTCGAACTTCTTTTCTGCAAGTAGGTACAGGATATTCTAGAATAGCTTTTATTTTATCTGGATCAGCACGTAGACCATACTCGTCCACTAGAAAACCAAGGTATTTCAGTTCTTTCCTGAAGAATTGACTCTTTTCAAAGTTAATAGTCAGATTAGCATATGAAAGCTTTTCATGAACTTTCATGAGAAGCGATATGTGCTCATCAAAAGTCTCGCTAATAATAACGATGTCATCCAGATAGCAAAATACCTTGTTCTCAAATTCAGGAGTAAATAGTGTATCCATTAATCTTTGTTGAGTTGCAGGTGAGTTAGTGAGACCAAAAGGCATTACTTTGAATCTGAACATACCTCTTCCAGGAACATAAAATGCTGTCTTACCTCTATCAGCAGGATTCAAGGGAATCTCCCAAAATGCTTTCGCAATGTCGATGCTTGATAATTATTTGGCATTTCTCAGGTTGTCCAAAATTTCGCTTATTAGAGGCAGACTATAAGCATCACGACGTGTAACTGAGTTAAGCTTCCTGCTATCTACGCAGAAACGCCATTCACCATTCTTCTTTGGAGTGATGAGGACTGGAGATAACTAAGGACTTTCGCATTGTTCAATGACGTTCCATCCCAGCATCTTGTCAACTTCATTAATTAAAGCCTTTTGTTTTTCAGGAGACAGTCTGTAACATCTTTGTTTGATCGGAAGAGAATCACCAGTGTCAATCTTGTGGGTGATTAAGTGTGTGTTTCCCAGAACACCTTTTTCTTCAAAAGAGATTGTCTTGAAGCGTTGGATGATGTCATTAGCGATGTTCTTTTGATTAGGAGTTAAATGCTCATAAGGTAAAACTTTAATATCTTTAGTGTCGATAGCAAAGCATTTAGGATCTGTAAAGTTAAGAGAAGCTAAAACACTAGGTAGAAGATTAAATTTTCTCCAAAAGTCAATACCTAGTATTAGAGAAGGAAATATTTTAGGGAAAACAAAAGCTTTAATCAAGTGAGTTTCGTTATTGAAATGGAAAGGTAAGTCAAAATAATCCAAGGAATTAATTTTTTGATTATTAGCAGTAGAGACAGTAATAAGATCTGACTTGAGAAGTTTGCAGCCCAGTTTAAGAATTTTCAAATGAGAATTATTACCCAGAATAGTTACTGAGCTGCCAGAATCTAGTAAACCAGATAAAGTTAAGTCATAAATTTTGACATTAACGAATGGACGATTAAGATCTTGTTCTTTGGAGTAGAGTGTAGAAGAGATTTTGTAGCAAGCAAAGAAGTTTTGAATTGTTTTGATCCAATTAGTCCACTCGTCCTTATCAAAGTTTGAGTTACTTTTCAAGTCAGCAGTTAGTTTTTTGTACTAGTATTAGGTTTGGGAGAACAAGTAGGGCAATCTGCAGTTTTAAAACCCTTAAGACCACATTTGAAACAAATCACGAATCGTGGTTGAGTGCAACTGTTCAAAGTATGACCTAGTTTACGACATCGAACGCAAAAAGAACTTTCTTGGGGAGCTGCAGTTTGAGAGAGACTATTAACTTGTCTAGAAGGGTATTTGTAGGGTGGAGTGAATTTATTCGTGAAGGAAGGAGAAGGTCGTGAGTTATTAGAAGAGTTTGGAGAGTCAACTGAACTTGAAGTGGAATGCTTGTAGTTGAATTCAGAAACACGAGGGCTTTGTTGCAAATTTGGTTCTTTAAATTGTTTGTCTCTGTCTAGGAACTTTTCGTAGTTTTGGCAAGTGGCCAGAAGAGAATCGATAGAGTCAATGTCTTTTAGAGCTACGAAGACTGAATAACATGGGCGAATATTTCTCAAAATAATCTCCAATTGTTCTGTTTCAGAAAGTCTTTTTGAAAGGCGAGCGAGCATTCCAGACATGATGGAAATATAGATAACGATAGGTTCATCACGACCTTGAGTATGATTCCTAATCGCTTCTAGAAGTTTATGATCATAATCAAAACCACCAAAGTCTTTGATTAGTAAAGAAGAAAGTTCGTTCCAAGTTTAGTTTGGATTCTGATTATATTTAAATCTGCACCAATGAAGGGCATTGTCGGTGAAAATTTCAAACGCCTGAGAAATCAACAAGTCCTTGGACAAGCCACGAAGTTTTTGAAGAAAGGATCTTGGATAGCTTTTACCATTGAAGGTGTGTCTTTTCAGATCTTTGAAGACGTTAGTTGGAGGGAAAGATTGAGGTAGTGGTGGAGGATACGGGGTATGGGTCTGGACAGAAGTTTGAGAAACAAGAGGGGGTTCCATGACAGTCGGGTCAGCAGGAAGGTCCAGTGATGGAGAGTCATTTGCAGTTGAAGGTGGAGTCAAGGATTCGATTTTTTTTTTATTTATTCATTTATTAGTCTTAATAATAACAACAGTGTATCAAACTAACGTCCCACAAAACTGTCTATACACAGTTTGTCTGTGGGATCTGAGTCTCACTTAGAACAGTGAATTAAATCTACCTAAACTTAAATAAGTAACAGGTGAATGTGGTATTACAATTAGGGCAAATTATGTAGGAAATATTTTTTCAATTTAATTTTAAATTTAGTTGGGCTAGGCTCCAGTCGTATGTCTGTAGGCAGTGAATTTAATATATATGGTACTCTTTTTTTCAAAGTTCTGTCTCCATAATAATTGTTAACAGAAGGTATCTCAAATTTGCCTTCAGATATACTCCTGGTGCCATGTTTGTGAGTTACGGGATGAAGATACTGGTTACTATTATAATTATGGATGGCTATAAGATATTTACATTTAACAGAGATTGGCATAATTTTACAAATCTTAAATAGTTTTGAATAGTCTCCTTTACATTTCAATTTGGTTTTTTATTCACAAGCATCTTTATAAATCGTGTCTGTAAGGATTCTAGTTTATCAATATAACTTTTAAATGTAAGTCCGTAACAGTCAAGAGCGTAATCTAAAATTGAATCTACTAATGAATAATATATACATTTTAATGTGCTAATAGGAACTTTATAACTTAGGTGATAAAATTTACCTAGTAAAATCCTTAATTTATTGCTAATGTAATCTACGTGTTGAGACCAAGAGAAATTAACATCTATTTTAACACCAAGATAAGTTACAACGTCTACTGATTCAATAGGTTTACATTTACAATTTTGTAAATTATTATGGAGACACGAATAACTATGGGTTAACAAAGGCGGCGGTTTTTCAGTGATAGTTAGGTGAGGTGAATGAATGATCAAAAGTTTAGTTTTATCAGAGTTTAAGACGATACCATTGTCATGTGACCATTTGACGACTGCTTCTATATCTTTTTGAATGGAGGAACAGATGTCAGAGAGGTTATACCCCGCCCGGAGAGTACACAAGTCGTCCGCAAACATATACGCGGAATTATGGTGTAGGACTTGGCACAAGCTATTGACGTGCAGCAGGTAGCAGAGCGGGCCGCAGCACGAGCCCTGCGGCACGCCACTGCGCACGCGCTGCTCGTCGCTCAGCGTGTCGCGCACCTTCACGCGGTACGAGCGCGACGTCAGATACTCACCGAACCACTGCTTTAGAGGGAAACCCACTCCGCATTCCTCCATTGCATTTAAGAGTGTGTCTGTATCGAGAGTATCGAACGCTTTTTTAAAATCGTAAAAAATTGCTACTATAATTTGCTTTCTTTCTAAGTGCGTGTTTACTTCATCTGTGAATTTAGATAATAAGGAATTGGTACTTTTGCCTCTTTGAAATCCGTACTGGCGTGCATTTAAAATATTATTTTTTGAGAGAAATGTTGATATTTGTTTTACTATACATTTTTCAATTATTTTATTGATACTAGAAAGAATAGCTATAGGTCTATAGTTAGAAGTATTTTTGCGGTCGCCTTTTTTATGTATAGGACGAACAATAGTTTCTTTTAAGTTTTGTGGAAACTGATGGCAGCTAACAGATAAATTAATAAGTTTGGCTAGGACAGGACTAATCTGATCGGCTACGAGCTTTAGATCCGCCATGCGCACGAGGTCGCTGCCCGGTGACTTGACGGCACTCAACTCAGTTATGACGCGTTTTACTGCGGCACTGCTCACCGGTTGCCACCTCATTGATACATCCGATTTATTTACATAAGTTTCCCTGTTTATCCATTTATCTTTACAATTGTGTTTTATTTGCTCAATATCACTCGAAAAATTTATTGCAAAATTGTTACAGATTTGTTTTAGATCGTCTTTAATGTCCATAATTGTTTAGAAATAGCGTCAAATTTCATCTTCAAAGTATCGAAACTAGTTTTAGAGTCTGGATATAAGTCAGTATCTATTCGCTCCAATCTGTAAAAAACATGATTAATAAAAGTTTCTATTAATCGTAAGTATTTGGTTTCACCTTGTAAAAAATTTTCAATTTTACAATCCAGGTAAGTCAGAGTAGAACCAATTTGAGACAAGTCATCCTAATCGGAACTGGAGAAGTCAGAATATCTTCAGGGTGAGAATTCGCAACTAAACGCAAAACCTGTTTTTTAAGAAGCAAAACAGTATTAGCTGGTTCCTCACATCTAATCTTTACTTCGTATTCGAGCTTGTTAAGGAATTCGTACTTAATAACCCTTTCCATTGTTATAGTTAAATTGAAAATTTTACCTCTTTTCGGTTATCTAGAATAAAAATATCAAAGTGATGAAGTGAAGTGAAGTGAAGTGAAGTGAAGTAATGTAAGTTAAATGTAGGCCTAAATATAATCCAGATGAGTTGAAAAACTAGATGAAATTTTTGTTTTAGAATTTGGAAAATATGAAAAGGATGAATAGATAAAGATTTAAGAGCGAAAGAGAAAGCAAATCAAAAGGAAAGAGACAAGGCGCAGAAAAGGTGAAGAAGGGTGAAGAAGAACTTTTACGATGGGCGCCAAAATGTCGTGTAGCGACAAGAACCTAACCAGAATCTAACAAGAAACAACAACCAGAATAAAATTTAGAAATGACAGTTTATTATGTTGATTTACAATGATTATTTAAAAAAAAAGATATGAGGATGAGGATGAATGAGGTGACACAGGTTTTAAAAGATACAGGTACAAAAGATATAAAAAGGGGAGCGAAGGACACGGAGAGTAGGAGGGCAGAACAGGGAGCACGCGGCGGTGGTGCCCGGAGCCTGGAGTAGTTGCGAGTAGATGGAGATCCGGAGGTGGTGTAGGAGGTGGCTTGAAGGCAGCAGCACGTCAGGGTATAGATGGTTGGAGACGGCAGCACGTCAGGGTATAGGTGGTTGAAGACGGCAGCACGTCAGGGTATAGGTGGTTGGAGACGGCAGCACGTCAGGGTATAGTTGATTGGAGACGGCAGCACGTCAGGGTATAGGTGGTTGGAGACGGCAGCACGTCAGGGTATAGTTGATTGGAGACGGCTGCACGTCAGGGTATAGGTGGTTGGAGACGGCAGTAAGGCAGCAGCAGCAAACAGTAGGCGACTCAGCAGAGGCTCGCAGGATCCCGGGGCAGTGCGGCCCCGGGATAAGGCCTTTAGGTGATGCTTCCTCTTCAAGAGCTGAAGCGAGACTTTTTTTCCGATTTCAGCAAAGTTCCGCTCTTATACCCTTTTTGGAGAGTTCTAAAAATTATTTAAATTAAAAGCAATTTTTGTGAATGGCCAAGAGGGAAAAAGTATTTTTGTAAAAGTATTGAAGTAAACTAATGAGTTTGAATGGACATTGCCATGACAACCAGATAAACAACGATATCAAAATATGTCAGATTTTGATTTCAGAAAGTTCGAATTTTATGACGCGTAAATTTGAAAAAAGAAGAATTTATGTTCTTTTGTTTTTGTTTCATAGCCATTAATCGAGATTGATCAGCATGATTTTGTAAACACGGACAAAATTGTTAATTTGAAAGGTTTAAGTCTAACCCATATTAAAGTTTAGCTGGATTCTAACCTTGGAGAGTCTGCTCCTTCATTCACAGCAATAAAATATTGGGTTGCTGAGTTCAAAAGAGGTCGAACGAGCTGCCAAGACAAACATCGCAGCGGCGGTCGACCAAATAAGTGACTACACCAGAAATAGTGAAAAAAGTACAAAAACTAGTATTGGAAGACCGTAGTATAAAAATGCTCGAGTTAGCAGACATTGTAGGGATTTCAAAAAGTGCTATAAATCGCATATTGACTGAAAACTTGGTCATGAAAAAGCTGCGCGTAGGATGGGTGCCGCGATTGCACACCATTGAACAAATGCAGCAACGTGAGGAAGTTTCGATGCAATGTTTGCAGAAATTTCAACGCAATAAAGCCGACTTTTTACGACGACTCATTGCGATGGATGATACACGGGTTGGGTCCACCACTTAACCCCTGAGACGAAAGAATAGTCGAAACAGTGGACTGAAAAGGGAGAACCGGCTCCAAAGAAGGCGAAGTCAGTTTCATCTGCTGGCAAGGTCATGGCGTCAGTATTTTGGAATGAGCATGGGATGATATTTATTGATTATCTCCAAAAAGGCGAAACCATCAACGGCGAGTACTAGGTAAAACTATTGCAGCGTTTGAGTGAAGACATTAAGAAAAAACAGCCACATTTAGCGAAAAAGAAAGTGTTGTTTCATCAGGAGAGTGCACCGGTTCACAATTCCACTAATGCAATGGCAAAAATGAATGAGTTGAAGTTTGAATTGCTTCCCCATGTACCTTATTCACAATAATAAATGAATGTTAAATGTAGTAGAAGTGAGCAAATTTCTTTTTAAACGCCTATCAGATGGTCATTAAAACTGCCATGAATGCTGGGACGCGCTCTCCTTTGGCTGCAATGGCAAAAATGAATGAGTTGAAGTTTGATTTGCTTCCCCATGTACCTTATTCACCAGATCTAGCTCCCTCGGGATTATTTTCTGTTCCCAAATTTAAAAAAGTGGCTCAGCGGGAGAAGATTTGAGGAGCTTGACACAGACCACTATAAACAGGGTATCGAAGCTAACGAACATCGCTGGGAAAAGTGTATTGCGTTGAAAGGAGACTATATTGAGAAATAAATAAGTTTTGTTAGAATTATTTTGTGTTATCTTTGTTAGGCCGTTTACTTCTGGGACCATATATCTAATTTGTAATTCAATTCAATTTGTTATTTAATCTGTTATTTTCTTGTATATAGTCCCATCCATGAAAGACAATTATTATTAGATTATCAGATATGTTTTACGGTTGTAGACCATCAGGGGGCGCTGCAGCAGCCAGGGTGGTTGACGCTTGATGGCTTCTCAGAAACTATTTAGCTATTTTAATTGTGGTTTTTAAATTATATAGATGTCATTCAACGAGTGAATCAAATTTTAGCCGTAAGGTTTCATTGATGTGTCGGGGTAGTTTTAAATTAATATTTCTTTTTTTAATGTTGTCACGGACCGGGACAAAGAGCGCTCAACCCACGCATGGCAAGGAGAACACTTACCTACATATTTGAATCTTGTGTTGCCAGAGTGTGTTGAAAGTTGTTTGAAAACAAATGACGTGTGCACAAGAGGTGGTCTGTGTCGTCTATCTTGTATCTAATTCGACCGCCGCTTTGTGCCATTGTTGTCACGGTGTCACAACACTTCGGTGTGTTCCCACTGAGTTAGCGTACGCAGATTACTTATTCCATGTTTATGATCTGAGAGAAAGAGCTCCGTGGTCTAATGGGTTCCGCGTTTGCTTCTAGCACAGGAGATGCAGGTTCGAATCCTGACCATGTACCAATGAGACAATTAATTTATCCTATACAATATCGGCGTTCAGTGCTTCGGATGACACGTTATGCTGTAGGTCCCGGCGACTTTCGCTACGAGGTAGTGGTCGTAAAACCCCTCCACCGACCCGCACTGAGCCAGCGTGGTGGAGTATGGCTTATTCTTACTCGAATTCTGGTAAAGGCCTGTGCCCCTCGGTGGGGATATTAATGGGCTACAAAGAAGAATATATAATGATCCTCGTGCTTCTGCTAACTACTCCTACTACTCCTACTGGTAGGAACACAAGAACCCCTTGCCCTCGAGCTACTATTGTACATAAATAAGCTCCTACTTGTTGATACTTCATGATTCCCTTTGCGGTAGGAGTATGACATTGCTGTCCATGTGCTCCTACCAGTAGAAGTTTTTAGTTGGAGCACTAGGACAAACCCGTTTTTAAGAGGTTGGAGCGTCAAGGTTTTATTATAATAAACTGTGTTTATTATGTTTTTATTTTGCATGATTCGTATATGCACTATAAATGCTGCACAATTTATTATTATTTTGTAGTAGACTTTCTACTGTTTATTAATAAGACTGTTGTAATTCACAAGGCTTTTCCAAACAGACGCTTAGCCTATCCTTACCACGATTTTTATAGAAATGCCATTTTCTCTTTAAAGGTTTTGAATCTTATCATTCCTCATACAATAGTGTATTGGCTTTCGGTAACAAGATTGGAAGAATCCTTGAAGACGCCACAAACGCGAGCGTGCCGAATCAGGGGCATTTCCCTCGCGCGCTGCCATTGTGCGCCGCGTGGCTTACTCGCTTCTATACAGCCAGCACATTGATTCCTAATGCTAATGCACTACTTTTCATACCGGCTAATGTTTATCGTCGTTAGACACTTACAGTTCATGCCATTCACAGGTTTTCCGCTTCGAAAACCATTAATTTCACACACACACTCTCCATTGAAATTATTACATGTAACATCAGTCCACACAATGACGTACCGACCTCACAAAGGAAGAAAAGATTTCGGCAAAAAGGAATAAGAATCATTGTTTAATTATAGGGTTATGATTGTTATTGTACGTCCTTGGCATCAAAAATTGAAAAGGCATGGAGGCGCCCCGCCGCGCCGCGCCGCCGCCGCCGCCGCCCGCGCCGCGCCGCCGCCGCCGCCGCCCGCGCCGCGCCGCCGCCGCCGCCGCCCGCGCTGCACAAATGCACGCCTCGGAACCTCTCCAACACTATTTGCTTACCACGATTCATTCGATTAAAGCCTTGAATAAACTCATTATGAGTGAATGCGACTTCCCGCCGAAAGGCTCTTTTCAAACGATATTAAACCGCATTATCTGCGTTTATTCCCGGGCTTGATTAGTAGCGTATCATTTAGTCCTGTTTTGTAATTATAAATTGGTGTTGAAAAAGTGACTTTAGGTCGGGGTGGCTACAGTTGGGATTGGGATGTGTTGTGTCGTTGGCGGCGCCCTTTGAGTTGAGGAGATGAAAAGGGCCGCAACCATTTATCATTGACAAACACAATTGTATTGGAGTCAGTCCGCTCCGGAATCGGTCGGTAAACAAACTGGACGCTGATATTGTGATGTCGCTGGACCGACTCATATAAAGATTATAGGTTACGACCGAATCCTTCGTATCCGTTTCTGAGTTGGTTTAAATCGTACAAATGATGATTATGTCGAGCTTAAGACAATTTCCCCGTGCTTAAATGTAGAGTTGGAGGGTTCAAAATCTGGTTGAAATAAGCGCTTTTGCTCTTTGACCTCTCGTAATGCGAAGTCCAGTTAAGTCACAAGTTGCAAAATATTTTGTAAAGAAGACAAATATTTTTTTTGTCTCTTTTTAGATTTAGATAGATACATTCATAGACAAATATATCTGTTTGAGATACAATGCACTGACGAATTCAGTTCTGTGAAATGAAACCTCTACATTTATTCTTAACTTTAGGTGTTTTGCTTCAATAAGCATAATTATTTTTCAGTCACCACAATCAACTTTACGATCTGAATCCCATCGCCATTTACATTTCGGCACTCCAACCGCCGCGCATTCGCCAACCTCTCCGTGTCACACTGTAGGTACCGTGAGGCCGCCCCCCCGCCCCCCCTGCATCGCCGCCGCCCTAACACCAGCGACCAATGACGGTGCTCGCACTCCCTAAGATGAGCTAACAAGACCCTGCTGACAAACAACAGATAATAGCCACAACACGAAACGTGAATACCACTCTTTTGTCCAAACGGTATGATTCAGTTTTGCGTAGTTCCTGGTTGGTGGTTATGCTGTTGTTGTTTTGAGCAGTTTAAGCTCCAGGTGTATGCTTCGATTGTTTTATAGCTGATACAATGAGGGGGACAAGTTAGACGACATAGAAATGGGTCAATTGAATATAACCGACTCGTTGACAGTAGTTTTTTAATGTCTAAATAGTTTAAACGGCTTAAGTTGATATTGGTCGGGGGTTTTGACTTGTCTTAAGACTGGGCACCACCCCAGAGCAACTTAATTTTTCACTTTCAGCTTAATATTAGGGGAATAGGAATTCAACTCAAACTCTTCACCTTTCTATTGAGGACTAACAGAGAAACTTAATATTTTTATAACGATGAATTAGATAACATGACATAAGTACATTCAAATCCGGAGCAAATATTGTAAAATAAAATATTATGAAAAACAGATTTGTGATAACTTCGGGAGACTTTTCCGTCGAGCAAAAATAATGAAATTAAAGTATGTTTACGAATCCCTGCTGAAATTTATCATGATTAACAAGCCAGTATAAAAAAACTTTAATTCTCCATTTATGCGTATCTTGAGATTTTCAAAATGCTGTTTTGGCCTACTGCGGCGTCCAAATTTAAGTTTGGCCATTACGACTACAATTGATACGGTAACAGTAAAGATACGGTAAAGATGATTAAATCAAAACAACATATTTGCTCATAACGCTCAAAGCTAAATCCATCATTAAATAAAATTCCTAATTAATCCTCATAAGTCAGTAAACAATTAATTAGCTAAAGTATTCCTCAAAAATAAATTAACTACGAAATTATTGCATCCAACTCTGTTACTAAAAATACCTCTATATAGAGTGTACCATGTTAGGGCGATAAATCTGAGCTACTTCTACTATGAAACCGATTTGATCAGAGCAACTTTATTTTTCATACAAATCAGCTGACCGCCTGGACCAAAATGTATGAAGAAGTGAAAAATAAAGTTGTTCTGTTCAAATGCGTTTAAAAGCGAAAGTTGTTCATAATTGTGCTTCTAATAACCCCCTAAAATATGACTACATCTTCCTGTTACAACCTGTATAGCTATTTAGAAACGTGCCTTAATTAGCCAACCAAGATTGGACGCCATCAAGATTGCCGTTTTAATTTTAATAAAATATTTATATACAGGTAGCAGCTGCACTAAAATCTTCTCTCCCAAATCCAAATAATAATTAGCCTTCCCTTAGCACCTCCGAGAAAAAAGAGCTATTCGAGCGCTCGCTCGCGAACCGAGATAACCTGTAATTTGGAAATTATTATCTAACACATTGTGCCTTTCTGTTTATCCCGCCGGTCAATTTGCTGTTTTTATGGCCCCTACAACGCGCAGGCCTCTAATTACAAGCTCGATCGCAGCCCGAGGCAAGCTTGGCCATCAACCACACCGCCTCCAATCTACACCTTACCGACAACAGCTTAAAGCTCCAAACAGCAGAGAAAAGTAGCGGAGGTTTTAACTCAAAAACATGAGAAAAATTGTTTGTACGGGTAACACGTTCGCGCGAAGTTTATTTGTTCTAGTGAGAACGCTCGCGAGATTTAATTAATTTTCATAGAAAACAACTATGTGGCTGGCGAGATTAATCGACGCCACTAGCAGCTAATTACTCGCTTCATAATTAACTTTGTCTTCAACGAGTTAATAAGCAATCTCCTTTTATGTTACAAAATATAAAGCGGCTGATTTGAAACGCCGATAAAAGAAATAGTCCAAAATTCTATATTAAATATCTTTGAAATATTATGATGGTCCTACTTATACGTATGGATGTATTATCGTACAATAATCGGTGAGTTTAGACACGGCTTTGATGCCCAATTCTAAATTGGAGTAAAGTAACGAACCGAGAAAATGCCTCAACATTCATAGTTGCTATTGGGGCTGGCTATAATGTTAGTGAAACACGATACAGTGCATAGTAAACGCGCCGTCACACAAGAAAGCCCACGCCCATATTCTATTAGGGCGGAAGACTAATAAAAATAATTTATATTCCGATTGCAACAGTAAGTCGAGCTCAAAGCGGCCGCTGCTCCAGGTCATTTATCATATTAATTAAGACGAGCCATAAGTGCATTTGTTCCGTGGTACCGTGGTACCTTCTAGGAACGGGGCTTTCTATCGGCCTTTCCGAACTATTGCTCAGAACTCGTGCGTCAAGGCAATAACAGCACACGTGTGGAATCGCAGAACTATTCCATGCCGTGCTTGCTTGCCTCGTGCCATGTCGTGATGGCAGACGCTTCAACCGAGAGAATATACACGGAATGATACAAATATTAACGTGAATGTTCTGTTTTTAATCGCTCGTGTAATATTTTGTGAAACGATTTCATTTTATAGCTGATTTTTCACGGTACTCAATCATTCTGGTGTTAAATCACATTTCGTAATTAAATCAAGCTTTTTTGGCTTTCACAATAATAATGTCCGTGTGGACAATGTCCATTGCATCTATTGTTCAGATGAGATGATGGATTGGGCTTCAGAGGCAATGAATTACAAAAGAAATCAATCATCTAAATTTAATTAAGCATGAGGTCAAGTAGGTAAATGCAGTGAAGAGGTACTCTTTTGTAATCGTCTACTACGTTTTTATACAAAAGGTAAAGGAAAAGAAAGGTAAAACGAAAATTTTAAGATTTTAATGTCACATTTTAATTAAATTGCCGCAAATTTTTTATTCCGGGAAATAAAATCCCGACGCAAATTCTCAGATCATCAAGTAGGTACGTGTACGCTTATTTTTCTAGAAACTCCCTACCAAACCCTCATAAAATCCGATGATAGCTATCAGACTGTGTTTCTGTGAAGAAACCTTTACCACCATATATCTTTACGAAGGCAGCTCTTTGAGAGCGCGAAATTGATCCGATTTATCGATACCGTACACTCAAGTGTGAAGCAAAGAAGCCGAACAGTTTACCCTCCTTGTCTGTCAAGTTAGAGAATACATAAAGCTATCCCTCTCTGGCTTCTCGGGAGCAAGTTGATGGAGGTACTAGTATCACACGAGACGAAGGATAAAGCACAGAGACTTTAGTGGAGACGTTATTTTTGCAAATTCGAATAATAATATATAGGGAAACTATAAGTAGAAATGTTAGAAGACATAAGCAGTGTCGAAATCACAATCAGAAATATCTTTGGAAAGGTCTCGCGCAAACATCGTAAAAATAGATTGTGAGAATCGGTAGACCTTGCAGGCTCATGTTTAATTTATTCAAACTCACTTAACCTTTAGCTGGTGGCAAGGGGTGTTACAGGCCCAGCGGCGTCAGTAAAACATCATTTTACCCACTTCCTTAGGCTTAGCGTCTGAGTAGCTTCGAGTTTAGTTGCCTCCACGGCGCGGCGTATATAGAAGGGGATAACTGCGTCGTACAGGCTCAAATCGGTAAGTAACATCGACGTAAAGTTCGGCAGGGGTCTCTCAGACCCCATGCCACCACTTACGTAACTTTTGAACGTAATTTTGCTGTATTGAGTTATGGTATTTTTCACTAAGAACAGGCCAAACACTAGGAAAGCCTGCACTAGTTGTCTTCATCAATTAAGGCAAATAAAATTATCAGTGTGATTCGGTCAGAAACGGGTATGATTGCCGTATGCAAAACAGTTATGCCCAGTCTGCATATAAAAATTGGCAATGTTTAATCATTGTCAGTTTCATGAAATTACACACTTTTGATTAGAGTTGTTTTTTAGTTCATTATTACTTTAATTTTATAGAAAAAAGTATTTTTTGCTGAAATATGTTGATACATTATTTTATTTTGTAATTTGTGATCTCATCTCTAGTTATTTGGTTGTGAAAACGACATACATTGAAATGGCAAGATCGTAACAAAAACATATGTTCAGAGTATAGGAATTTGATTTATTTTAACATTTTTTAAAAACATCAATATTAACATACATGCACTTCCATTGCTTCTGGTCCCACACTGGGATACCCTCCTGTGTCGTGGGAACCTGAAACAGTGACGTCACACACATATAAATATCCAAGACCTGGGGGTTGCTGGGACCTCTCGCATGGTAGGCAGAGCCACAACTGCTGCGCCACAAAGGTCGTAGCGGCTAGCTACCACACTTAATGTTTATGATTTATACCAGATACCGCTTTGGGCCTCTAAGACCCTTCGCCCCCATTCACGTCACACAAAAACCATGACGCCAGTCAAAGGTGAAAACAGTGGACCAATTTTCCCAAGACGTAAAAATGATGAAGTGTAAAGGAAATTAAAACAATATGTCGACCTACCAACCTAATTTCGTAAAAACGCATGCAACAGCGTCTCAACAGATTCCCCGTGCACGCAAAGTGTTGATAAATGGAGGGTCCGGCTGCAAGCATCAGAAATTTAAATGAGCTGCAAGTCTCGGCGAGGGGCTAAATAAACTTTAATAGTGGATAAGTGCGCGAGTCCTGTTGTGGCACCTAATGGTTACTCCATGTGTGCTTACCTGAACCTGACCAATTATTCTGCTCTCTGATACCAAAGACGCTTTTTTGTCAGATCTCTTTCAGGTAAAGTCAATGGAGTCTTCTCGCACAAGACATCGATTGCGGCTTCAGGACAATGAGTACAAGTGAATGTTGTAGTGGAGATTATGGACCTTTGTACGAAAAATAATTCTTTGGAAGATCTAAGGAAAATACCAAAAAGTTGGAATATTTAGAAGTTTTTTGGTCCCCCCTCCCCCAAATCAGGATGGTCGCCTCGAGGTCATAAACTCGAATTCTATAGATCTAAAAGAAAAATTGGGCGTGTCATTTATAAATAGATGAAAGACACCAAAGTCTTACCTATACAATCAGTGAGAGTAAATAGGAAATATCATTAACTACCATCCACTATGGAGAATAATGAAAGAATACGCCTTTACTAAATAATAAATGCGCCTAATCAATGTAATAACAACTCTCTAATACATTATCTAACAACAACTTTACGTTCAAGTGCAAACTGTCGTTGTTGAAATAAATTAAAGATTAGATATTCATAGTATTTGCGGCAGTGAGTTATGAAGTGCGCTGTGTGCTTGTTTTCAGCTAATTACCAACATATTTCAACATTCGACGTGTATTAACTAGGCGCATGTGGGATAGGCAAGTGCACTTTTGCCGTCTCGGGGAGAAACCACACACCCTAGAAAAGTATGTTTTTTGCGTCGGTTGTGTATGGACTTACATGTGCTAGGATTTCGTCTTGAATAAACAACGCTCAAGTGTGGGTCGGACTCGCACAAGAAGGGTTCCGTACTTCGAACAAGAAAAATTAAGCATAACAAAAAAGCTAATAAGATTGTGTCCGAACGTGGATTGGAACCCAGAACTTACAGGCTGCGCGAATCATGTTATGATTTGTTATGTCGCTGGGGCTTTTAAAAACGTTTCTAGTACGGGACCATTTAATTGACGAAATCTCGTATCGTTAATTATTTCTTGATGTGGCGGCAACAGCAGTTCATGAAATACAGCTCGCTGTCGGACGGATGGACAGACCAGCAGCGGAGGCATAGTAATTGGGTCCCGTTTCCTAAAAAGGAAGACCTGTTCTCGAAAATTAGTGCATTTTCGGTGATGCCAGATATTGTCTGTGATTACCTTTTTCAAAAACGGCTATGCGTAACTGCATTGTACACCGTAACCGAACACTCTTCTGACATTTACACTGTACTAAATAAGCTTAACATATTTTAATTAACTACGAATATGTAACATACTTTCTATTTTTACAATGTGTGAGTTATATCGTATCACCTGTGAACGGATATTGCAACTGCTAGTTTAGTTGCAAGAACCCGCGGGCAAGTCTTTGCTATGGGAATGTATTAGTTGCTGGGCGACACACTCGTACTATACCTCGCGCCACGAATTAAGAGCGCTGGGCGACGTTGAATTACTGCGCATATGTACTGGTATTGAAAAGTGACTAGTGCGCATTCAAGGCCACCGCTCATAACTCGTGGCGCGAGGTTTATATCTTAGTATACCATCCAGTTCACCTCCGGATTTATGTTGGTTAAGGCTTTAGTTAGCTAATGAGAACCAATTATATGAGTACAGTAAGAAACTCAACTAGTTACCCCGGCATTAGAAGCATTTTCTTACGACATCATTTCTTACGCCTCTGTACTCGTGACGTCATAAGGCAAGGTTTGTAGATAAATTTGACCGTGTCTTTAGCATGCCAAATAAACCGTTAGTATCCACCAGTATTCTAGAATATCGAAAAAATACAAACCCATTTAGAAATAGAAAAACCAAGCTGCGAGGCCGGTGATTCTCAATGGCATATCGGGGTAAGTCTACCGGCCAATAATGAAAATACCATCAGTTCTCCTCATAACAGGGTAACTATTGCACCTCGCCAGTACATACTTAGAGCAGAACACAAATCTGCGCGCATCAAAGCAGAAATAATCAATAACAATAGCAAAGCAACGAGAAGACGAGGCGAGAGCGCATTTACTGGCGTGCGCGGGAGTTGAGGTGGATGGAGTCGACACGTTTTACTTATTCATAAATCTCCTCTATGGGCCTGTATAAGATGCTATCTAATTAGGTAACAATATTTTCAGACCTGATAAAACTCGTCTCTGGGAGTAGATTTAAGTAAAAAAACGAATTTAAATTTATAGTAAATTTTTGAAGAAAATTAGAATATCAACTGTGCCACGTAAAAACAACCTGATAATGAGATTTATCAAAAGTTTGTGATTCTTTGATTAAAGTGTTCTCCGATGGTCCGATGGCTCCGTGGTCTAATGGATTTCACGCTTGCTTCTCACACAGGAGATGCAGGTTCGATTCCTGACCATATACCAATGAGATAATTAATTTATCTTAAGTACATTATACGGGCGTTCTGACGGTGATGGAAAATATCGTGAGGAAACCTTCACCACTCCATAGCTGCGGCGATGTGCTAGCCCCCTGTCACGCAAAATGGAGTATTGCATAACTGGCACAAAGTGGGAACAATTGTGCCTCTGCCACTCCCTATGGGAAAAGGCGTGACGCTGTGTGTGTATGCGTGTGTGCGTTGATTATCTAATAGAACCTCTTGACTGTCAGTTAACTGGCCACTTCACTCAGATATATGAAACCTATAACAAAATATGAATATCATGATGATTGTAGAGTCTGGTCCTCCATATTTATTTTGTTCAGTAAATTAAAACACAAATATCATATAAAAAGCTTTCTTAATTTTTAATAAAAAAAAAACATTATTTTGATTTGATATCGAATCCCTTAAAAGTATTGGTACCTAATTTGTTAGCACCTTATATAGATCTTCAGTGATATTGTAACACAATTTCAATAATTAAAACAAAAGATAAATTTTATATTCGACCTCCGATTCGAGAAGACACGCGTGGAAAGTCTGATGCTTCTCTGTGTGTGTGCGTGGTATCGCAGCTCTTAAGCTACTGAGCCGATTTGAATGCGGTTTGTTAATTAAATCGGAATAACTTGGTGTGGTTAGATATGTCGCAGTTAGTTGGTTAAATCAGACACTTAACTAACTCTCTAGACCGTTAATTAAATGCCGACACTTAACCAAGTCGCTAAAGTTCCGTCAGACAAGTGAGTGAAGGAAACGTTTAACGAGTTGTCTAAACGTTCCTAGGCCACAAGACATATACAATATAGAATACACATATTTTTTATATGTACTTAAGTTTATATTTTAAGTATTTTTTGTTGTTCTTACATGTTCAACCTAACACGAAGGATAAAGGGGGCTTCGCTTCGCTCACCCCCTTTACCTTTCATTTAAGCTACCGCAATGTTTTGCCTTGATATAAGCTGTGCAAATCAGCTGTTGTAGTGACGCCATCTTGTTTTCCAACACGCCGGATTTCGGTAAGACAGAATGTTAAATGTTTTCGACGACGCTTTATTTAAATCAAAATGCTAGTGACTTGGTTAAACGTCGGTATTTAAAAAACGGTCTAGAGAGTTAGTTAAGTGTCTGATTTAACCAACTTACTGCGACGGATATATTTCATTCGTTTTCCTCATGAAGCAAAAGGAGAAAAACGGCTTGTCTCTACTTTCTAGAGCGTCGTCCTCACTCAGCTTACTCTATCTCCGCGTGTGACCGACTCCACCGCCCCTGTTCTCCGTCGGTGCTGTCTGTCGGGTCGTTAAGCATTATTACAGCGGGGTGTTATTTAATAGTCACAAAATTATCGGCCGGTGAGTCCGGTGTTTGATCTCGGAGTGTTGGGCGCGCTCGTAATAAGGAGCCCGCGGGTTCGAGCCCCGGCCGAGGCCCTCTCATTTCTGTGCCGCTACGCGTCAACTGATACAATTTCGGGAACTACTTTCTAATAGAAAGGGTGGGAAGAGAAGTGATATTGATTAGTATGTTGATATGAAGTCATTGGTGAGACATCCGTTAACTTAGTTGCGGAACTTAGGCTTTTAGATCATGTATTCTAATATAACATATCGTCACGCCTTTTCCCATACGGGGTGGCAGAGGCACATTTGTGCCTAATTTGAGCCAGTTCTTCAATACTCCATTTTGCGTGACAGGGGGCTAGCCAATCGCCGCAGCTTTTGTTTTGATGTTTTCCATCACCGTTAGAACGTCCGTATAATGTACTTGAGATAAATTTATTATCTCATTGGTACGTGGTCAGGATCCTGCAACTCCTGTGTGAGAAGCAAGCGTGAAAGCCATTAGACCACCGATTATTAGAATTATTAGTAGTTTATGTGACTGCTGCATAATGGAGGGCATTAAAACTCGAGAGTGGGTTTATGAAACGAGCCGAAGGCGAGTTTCATAATAATATCACTCGAGAGTTTTACTGCCTAATTATGTACAGTTACATACACTAGTTTATCTACACACATATCATAAGCTCTCTTTGTTGTGTTCAGGAATCGCATGTTTGACCGGCATTGTGGTTCTGCAATTGTTTAGCTTGTTCTTTAGTACCAACTTCACGCAGACGGGCGTCGGCGTGCGAAATTTGGATGTCAGTACCAACTTCACAGACAAACTAGGGACGGCACGCGGGTGGGCGTCGGCGTTCGAAATTTGAATGTCATTATATGTAGAAAAACTACACATAATGACCATTATGTGTAGTTTTCCAGATACGAAACGAGTTTTTACCAAGTAGTTTAACATAATGCTGATCGTAACGTGCGGTTTTTGAACGCAGTAAAGAGGGTTTATGATACGTGTGTAGATAAAATTTATTATAAGGTCGTAAATCTCTATTAATTGCTTCTCAAAAATGGGTGCCTTTGCACTCGTTTGTCACACATAGTGAAAGTTATCGTACTGCGTTTACTTAAACGATTGATAATGACGCCATTAAGATTTGCGGATAGTAGCCGTAACGTCAAAATATCTATATCCTCCATGTTTTTAAATGCGTAAACTTACCAACGCTCTTCCACGCAACAGCTTAAAACACCTCGGAGTCGGTATCGCGTACGCATTTAGTAAGTTCTGTGTGCTGTAAACTAATTTAGCTCAGACAAACCGAAGCCGCATACGTTATACCTAAGAGCAAGTCAGCCTCCTCGCTTGATGGATGACCGCTCGCCGCACGTTCAATTATATTCAACAAGTAATTAAAATTTGACGTCGCCAATACAACGGCAATTACCTGAGAGAAGGTTGTTTGCAGCAAAAAAGCCCAGCGCTTTATAGTAAGTAATATCGTAACGTGCCAAGTGGAGGTTTAATGGTGCGGTAGCGGCGCAAAAACAAACTCGTGTTTTTTTTACTCTTTTATTTATAATTCGTGCCATTAAGCCACCGATAGTAAGATAGCGTGATCCGAGATGACGAAATGAGGACTTTTTCATTTGAGGTTTGCTAACTAGGGCTAAATGAATTACGTGCAAGGGCGGCACGCAAAGATTTCTGTCGCTTGATGTGTATGTATCGTACAATTGGCCACTGGGATCCATTTATTTTGAGTTAATTACCTTAAAGTTGATGTCTATTGAGAATAGAAGAGGAAAGATGCTGGGACACCTGATACGGCACGACAACTTCCTCCAAACTATACTGGAAGGTCAAATAGAGGGAAGAAGGAAGAGAGATAGACCACGGAGAACCTACATGGACCAAGTGAAGGAGAAGTTAAATGTAGTTGCGTATTAGGACGTCAAGGATAAGGCGATGTGTAGAAATGCATGGAAGGAACTCCACCGACAAGAGCGTAGCTCTTAAATAACGAATGAATGAACCTTAAAGTTATCTCGTTTAGTAATATTAATTATAAACTTGGGCCCCAATGCAACTTGTACCTATAGCCGGATCAACTTGGACTTTAAAATTATGTAAATAAACAAACGTTTGAAGTGACACTTGTCCAAAATTAGGCTTCAAAACAAACTATAGATAAACTATGAAAACCCTCTTTTTGATTTTTGTAGCCTCCGGAATCGGCTTTCTTTACAAGGTTTAAAATACCTTCTTATTTATCTTGACTTTAGGTAATAACCACAACTTTTTGAAAATAAGAACGGGGCAAAAAAATAATTTATAGGTAGTTCCGAATGTAGGTAGGCACTGTATTTACCAGTGGAGTGCGCTTTAGTATTCATGCCTAAAGTTTAAGTGCATCAGGTGAAGCTCATATTAGTACTAATGCATTGATCTGACTCGACGGAACCCCTGCATTGACGCACTCGACATTGTACTCACTAGGTTGTCCATTCGCTACTATTTAATCACGTTAACCATTACTTCGAACATTCCGCCGATTACACGACTAACAACTTATGACAAACTGATGGCATCATGCACTAGCATTAAACCAATGAGCAGTTATTACACTTATTACTTCATCGGCTACTGTGACGGGGACGATATTCCACTGTATAATTATACCGTATTAAGCCCTATTATCGCATACAGTACTACATTAGCTTAATACATCGCCATTTCAATAAACTGCCTTAGACAATAGCCTCCAGAAGTGTTTCATTATAAAGACTCGCCGCATGCAACTATTTATTGATGGATGTATAGAAGTGTACATAATACTGGCATGTGGTCGCAAGGGACTAAGGAGATTATGTTACCGTACGAAATAAAGTGACTTCACTATTTAGCCGTTTTAACTAAATCAGGCACTTAATCTAAAGCCCTTACCGTTCACTAAGGGACAGTTTTAAATTCAATGCCTAGCCTTCTCGACTCGCCTTCGGGTCGTTTCATAGACCCACTCTCGAGTTTTAATGCCCTTCATTATGTTTCAGTCACATAAACTTCTATTATAGGACCCATGAGGTTCGTAAGGGCTTATAGATGATGTTATTAAATCCAACGCTTAGGAAGCTCGAGTTTTCGAAACATTCTCCACCAATGTACTAACAACAGACCGTCTAAACTCATTTAGATATGAAGCAGAGACCTAAGTCAAGAAATAGCACTAGTACATTATAAAGTACATTTTAAATAAAATCATGTATATCCCCAGGACATTGTCCAAAAGTTTATATTACTGAACTTGAAAAATACCGAAGACCTGTGGGGTATATCTGTCAAAGTCATTGGTTCAGTAAAATTATATATTCAATAAATGTGATGACGATGGAGCTCCTCGAGACCTCGTGAAACATAGTAAACTGATACTTCTCCGTTCAATTTGGGAGACAACGGTGATCCTTAAAATTTCTGACAAATATCTGTACTTCCAGCAATTAGTAAAATATTTGAAAAAACCGTACAAAACAGCTCCACGCCATACTATACGGTTTCACTAGGAGTAAATCGACTACGGATGCAGGCATTACCCTAATATCTCATATTTTATGTGTATGGTCGCACAGGATAGTATCGGCGTTTGATTGTGTTGATCATGATAAGGCGTTCGAAAGCGTCGCGCACTAGGCCGTGTTCCACTCTCTGCATCGCTGCGGCATTGACATGCGATACGTCGATACCCTCCGGGAGCTGTACAGGACCGCGACAATGCAGGTGCGCATACATAGGAACACATCATGTCCGACAGGGGGACAATCTCTCACCAAAACTATTCACTAACTTTCTAGAGGATATAATGAAGACTTTGGATTGAAGTGAGAGAGGACTCAACATTAATGAGGCACGCATGTCACAGCTCAGGTTTGCGGATGACCTCATTCTCGTCGCCGAAGGCGTCTCAGATCTCCAACAGATGCTTCCAGAATTGCACGAAGCTTCCCTGAAAGTCGGTCTCAGGATGAACACGTCCAAGACCATGACGAGTTGCCTACTAAATGTGCCGGCCATAATTGTTGGTATTGACACCTTACAGGTGGTCAGCGATTACGTCTATCTTGGACATCGTTTATCCTTTGACCGAGATGCACAGGTGAAGGAGATCGGAAGACGCGTCGGATTAGGGTGGGCTGCTTTCGGAAAACTAAGTGACTACTAACTTCAAATCCTCACCCTCACAATGCCTGAAGGCCAGACCAATGTGTCTTGCCCATCCTCACCTAAGGAGTCGAAACATGGACGCTCACAAAGCATTATGTGCATACTATAAAAGTAGCACAAAGAGCAATGGAGCGTTCCATGTTGGGTATCTGTCTCGTTGATCGTGTGCCAAACGTCAAAATTCGACGGAAAATGACGGTCGCAGATGTAGGCAAACGGGTAACGAGGTTGAAGTGGAGATGGCCGGACTCTTCGCTAGACGGGAAGACGGACAGTGGACCAAAGCAGTCACAGACTGGTGGTCCCGGGGAGGGACCGGGGAGATTGGCGCTTTAGAGAAGAGACCTATGCCCAGCAGTGGCATGTGGGATGAGCATGTTGATGATGATGATGATGATCAGGATATTGAAGCTGTTGTTTTTGACGCTACGAATGAAATTAAATAATTATGGAGTTCTAATAAAGCGTTGGAACTACTCAAAGTCAAAGTCAAATATCTTTATTACTGTAGATAAATACATATACATAGCAAACGTAATTTTTTGCCTCTTCTCTACATTGGGCCACTGTGGGAGGAGAAGGGCGTAGAAACTCCCACAGATTGATTGTTTAATCTCTTTTAAAAATTGTTTGTGCTTAACTAATACAAATATTACAAAATTAATTATTATAATTTATAAGCAATAACTTTGCACAATAAAAATTGTCATAAATTATATGTAGGTCTTCTCTATATTTTTCGTAGTAGTAGCTTTTGATATAAATGCATTATGAGACTTGCTATAGAAAAAAAACACTATTAAACTGTATTTGTCATTGGTACTAGAATATCTAAGAAGATTAAATCTATGGAATAACAGTAGTTTATGTGACTGCTACATAATATACGGCATTAAAACTCGAGAGTGGGTTTTTGATTTCATAAATATCATTCGAGAGTATTTATGGACGGTAACGTGAGAAGGTTATTTTTAATAAACTCTTTGCATGATTGTCTATCTTCTATGCGAGCTCAAATGCGGTCACATCGTTTTTGGACAAATAAGAGTTGGTCTGCATCTACACTGTTGCCCCACAGCATGATACCATATCTACCAATCTGTTGGATAGGGTGTAAAAATCGGCTTACAACAAGGTTTCATGTTAGGCCCCTTTTTATTCCTCATATACATTAACGATCTGCCTTTTATGGAGGAGAAAGAGAATTGACATAGTGTTGTTTGCTAATGATACTTCACTGAACAAAAATATAAGTAAAAAAAAACTATAACCCGACTACGTGAGTTAAGAGGTTTAAAAAGTGCGAAAATTCAATTCAAAGCATCTCTTATGTTTTTCATGTTGCCTTGTTCATACTGCTTTGTTGAGTCAACGTTATCAAGTTTTTCCACTACAATTGTTAAACCTGCTTGCTGATAAGACAATGGTAACTGCTCAGCTAGTTCTTCAACATGTTGCGCAAATAAAATGGCCTGACCCTTGAACCCTTTCTGCCCAAAACGACCGCCCAATTTCACAACTTTTAAGAAAGGTCTTATCCGTGAAATTAATCGAAGCTCCATTTCACTGAGAGTTTTCAGTTCATCTGGAATTGGCGCCACATTCATATTGTTCCAGTATGCGGTAGTTGTCACCTTGTTTTTTATAAGACTGGAATGACATCTGTTGCATACCACCAAACTTTCTGGGCAATCATCTGGCAGTACATGGCATTGCGCTTTATACATTTGCTTTGTCTGGTTTTTAAACTTTATTTGAGTACAAATGTGGTACTGTTGATCCGCCATCTTTGATATTGCATGAAGAAACTGACTAGAATCAGTAGTAAACAATTCTCTTTGATGACCATATGCACGTCTAGATACAGATTGCATATTATGCAATCTTACCTCCCGCGATGTAGGAGATTCGGCATCTCTGATCTGGGAGGCATGTTCACTCATAACTGCTAGTCGCAAACCATGAGATTGTGGGGATTCTAAGTCCCTAGCCTCAGCAGCACGATCTCTCATCATGGAGAGTCGCATGTCCCGTGAATGCGGGGATTCTAGGTCTCTGAACGCAGCAGCATGAGCTCTCTTTATGGCGAGCCGCATCTCACGGGAATGCGGGGATTCTAGGTCCCTGACCTCAGCAGCATGAGCTCTCTTCATGGCGAGCCGCATCTCACGGGAATGCGGGGATTCTAGGTTCCTGACCTCTGCAGCATGACCTCTCATCATGGAGAGTCGCATCTCACGTGATTCCGGTGACTCTGCTGATCTTATTCTTCTGGCACGTTCACGCGTTGATGTTAGTCTTTTTTCTCTGGATAAAGATTCTTCACGTGCATGTGAGTTGAAGCATGCTCTTTCATATTCTTCAGTCTAGAGACTCGTGCCTCTGACGACTCTTATTTACGTAGCGCAGCTTTTTTTGTAGCTTGCTTACTTTTCTCTGAAAGTGGCATTTTTAATGTAATTACGTATAGGTATGTATACTTTTGTATTTATATACTATTGTTTTGAGAAAATTGTGAGTGTATTTTTAAGGAAGGTAGTATAAGGAAGAAGTATAACTATTTAGGCAAATTATCCGCTTGCGCGTTTTAACTTGATCTGAACTCCATCTATCGGTATTAAGTGGAACTTAACAATGTATAGGACCAGTTTATAATTTAAGATCGATTGATATTTCTTAATATACTTACGTTAGTGTAATACTGTCTGAGAACTAAGTGGGGTACATTAAATTTCGCATCGTATGACAACTTCAAAGCAAGAATCTGTCAAGCCGGCTAGGCTGCTAAACGTGCTAAACATTTGAATTTGTCAAAAAAAATGCGTTTTTTGTATGGGAGCCACCCTTGTATATTAAATTTATTCTAAAACAATTATCAATTTTTGTAGCATATGTCCAACGAAATAATCTGTGAATATTTCAAGCGTCTACCTGTTGCCGTCAATAATTTAGAGAAAATAATAAAAACGTACAAATAACATTTTTTGTATGGGAGCCCCCTTTTATTATTATTTTTTATTTATTGTTTTTAGTATTTGTTGTTATAGCGGCAATAGAAACACATCATCTGTGAAAATTTCAACTCTCTAGCTATCATAGTTCATGAGTACCAAACATTTACCTAACTAAACAGAGTTTTTCATGGCCGCTAGAGGGCGCCACATCAGATCTACATAGCCTATGTCACCCGCAGAATTATTACAAATCTATTGACACCTCATTTACTAAAATCGGTTCAGTAGTTTAGGCGCTACGAGTGGACATACATACATACCCACCCACATACATACATAGACTGCCAAAATCATTACCCTTCCTTTTGGCGGTCGCCGTAGTCGGGTAAAAAGAAGGTTTCGTTGATGGCACTAATGTACTGTCTTTAACCCTGAATTGGTTCACAGTCAATAATGCATTGTTAAACGCTGGTAAAACCTAGTGTATCAAATTATCACTTCTCAATGTCGGGTAAGTTGGGACCAGTGTTAGACAGCAACATGTTAGAATTAGTAATTGGAACGTAGTTACTCGGAACAACCATTGATAGCAAATTACAACGGGGACCCTACATAGATAAATTAGCTGGTAGATTAAGTTACGCTACGCTTACGCTGTTAGGAACATCAGACAAAACGTGGACATGGCTACAGCTAGGCTAGTCTACTTTAGTTACTTTCATAGTGTCATGTCGTCTGGTATCTTGTTGTGGAGTAAAGCAGCGGATATTGAAACGTTTTTTTTTATATTATAGCAAAGAGCTATTCGTCCAATATATACTTAATTTAAAATGCACAGACTCCCTAAGAGAACTTTTAAAAGTAATTCACATACTAACTGTAGCAAGTTCATTTATTTCCGAAAATATAATGTGTTTGCAAAAATCTTTCAACATTTTCCAAAATTATGATGTGAGAAATTATCACGGGCTAGTCGCACCCCGGTTTAGACTTGGAAAAGATAGCGATATTTTCCACTCTACCTATATACATGCATTGTTGAGCTTACTATGGGCCTAGTTCGATTTGTGTAATGTCCTGTAAAATGTCCTGTGATATTTATCTACTTATTATATATTGACATTTCTGAAATTTTCGACCTGAATGCAGTGTGTGTGTGTGTGTTTGTGTGAAAACTCCCTTTCATTTTAACGAAATGGTCAGGGAATCAATTACTGACACTGTACTTACCACGTTTTAATGTCGCCTCTTTTGCAAAAATAAATTCATATTCAACACTTGTTTAAAAACAAAACTATGGGATTTGACGTTTGTTTTGATGTTAAACGCTGTTTAATATTTTATATAGTAATACGGTTTATGTCTATGTCCAAGATTGGCACATAATAACTTACAAGAAACAATGTCGGAAAGTATGACAAACGTGAAATTGTTTTACCGATGTCGGCACAAAACAAATTGACGCTCAAATTAAATCGAAAAATACTTTCTGAAAGGGCATCGATTATCGAATCGTTTGCATGTGAATTTACTTGTGACCACCATCGCTGTCTCCGAGTTATTTGCGATTATTTACGAATTTCGTAACTGCGTTATCATTTTGTTAATCACTGCGAGTTTTTCATGCGAATCTCGCCGCTATGTTGGGTTGTGTTGAGGCTGTTTGTTGTGTCCATGCTTGTGAAATGAAGAGATGAAAGACGCCGCTGCCATTTGTCACAAGTTTCGGAATGAGGTGCCGAGGTAAACTGGGGCCCGCCCAGTTTGCACCTTCGTTCGCCTCGGGGCGGCTTTTTCTTCAGAGGAATTCCAACTTAATGGTTTCGATTTTCGCTCGAAAAGCGTGCACAATCATTCCGTCATCAGCAGGCTTTTGCGAAGATTGGGAGGATACTTACCTGATTTGTATGTACCATTATGATGTACCAATTTCGCCGATTCTTGTGAATGTTGTGGTAGGTACGTATATAGGAACAATAGATAGTTTGACACGTATTCTTTTACTTTATGTTCAGACCAGCGGAGATACTTTTTTGCCGTAAATATATCAGGTGAAGTCACTCTGATATTTGCGACAGGTATCAGTTTAAAGCTACATAGCATTGAGTGTATGTCAACTTAAGATTGTCAAAACCGTTAGTTTATAATCTATCGCGCGAAATTGTAAAATATTGATAAATTATTAACTGAACGGACAGCTTACAGTTCATAATCTATCGTCGCAGTTAAGTCTTACTTTTAAAGATTACTTTATTACATATTTACTTATTGCCATCACGAAAACTGTAACCACAAAATACTCTATTTGTTTACGTTCTACGAAAACGTATGATCGACATAGATGGTGGCGCGGGGCAAATGACGTTCCAATCAGCACACAAGGCAAGGAGTGTTCCGTTGTTCACAATTTCACGGTTTGACACGGATGGATGATAAACTATCGAAAATTCTAAATTAATCAATTGATATGATTTCAGCTGTAATGCCATTAATGAGTACTTCCAATTCAGATTCTGCAAAACATTTGCCGTGTAACCACAAAAAATATTAAACACCGTTTAACCTCAAAACAAACGTCTAATCCCAAACTTTTTTGTTTTTAAACAAGTGTTGAACACTAGTTTATTTTTTGTGGTAAGGCCCTTGTAGCTTAGGAAAATAAAAATACGTTTAATTTCATCTTGTATGAAGTTACTAAACCAACAAGATAAATTGGACAAAGGAAATATTTGCCCACAAAACACAATGAGGACAGTTTCAATTTGAAACATTGCCTCAAAACACGCCATTTTCCTTTGTTTAAAAGCCTAGGTTTGCGTGTGCGAGCTCTAGGCTGCACCGCACTACGAGTGGTTGGATAATTTGTAGCTCTAACATGCAAATTATATGAAGAACCTCGATCTATTGCAAACTTGTAAACGTAAAGACTGAGCTTAGTTGTAAGTAAGTTTACTTGTTTTTTTTTTGTTTTTTTTTTCAGGACTTGTCTGACAAGTTCAAGTGTTCCTCATTATGGTCAGATTCAGATTCAGATTTTTTTTTTTTTGTATATAAATAAATAAATAATCTTATTCAACGTCAAAATTATACATACTTATAACTAAAACAAAAAAGTTTACTTTTTGGTTGGTATGCTCATGAAGAAGATATTGGTGAATAAATATTTAACGTAAACATAACATAGCGTCACGCTTTTTGCCATACAGGATGGCAGAGGCATAATTGTGCCCACTTTGTGCCAGTTATTCAAAACTCCAACTTTGCGTAACAGGGGCCTGGGCGGCAGCCCATCGCCGCAGCTAAGGAGTAATGAGGGTTTCCTCGCGATGTTATCCATCACCTTTAGATCGTCCATATAATGTACTTGAGATAAATTAATTGCCTCATTGGTACATGGTCAGGAATCGAACTTGAATCTTCTGTGTGAGAAGCAAGCGTGAAACATATAAGGCCATGGAGCTCTTTTATAATAAATAATAATAATAAACATTAATAATAATAAATATTTATTATTTCATTGTGGTATCTCTTTGAAATACTGCTTACTTTATAATGGACTAAATATCTCACTGAGACAGAGTGAAGTGACAAGTTGCTATTCCACGCATATTAATTAATTAATTTATTTATCATAAACAAACATGCTTCTCACATCAAAGTAACAACTAAATAAATGTTTCTATGTGCTATGTTTTTATCAAATAGACAAAACATAGGACAAAGAAACATCAGCTTACAGAGTATGAAACATCAGCTTACAGAGTATGAAACATCAGCTTACAGAGTATGAAACATCAGCTTACAGAGTATGAAACATCAGCTTACAGAGTATGAAACATCAGCTTACAGAGTATGAAACATCAGCTTACAGAGTATGAAACATCAGCTTACAGAGTATGAAACATCAGCTTACAGAGTATGAAACACAGATTTCCGAGATTGACCGAGCGACGAAGCGTCCAGTTTCGAGATTGGCCAAAAATGCACTTGTCCTTCTGTCTGTTCTCGCCCACAGGTCGCATTTGTCCTTCTGTCTGTTCTCGCCCACAGGTCGCATTTGTCCTTCTGTCTGTTCTCGCCCACAGGTCGCATTTGTCCTTCTGTCTGTTCTCGCCCACAGGTCGCATTTGTCCTTCTGTCTGTTCTCGCCCATAGGTCGCATTTGTCCTTCTGTCTGTTCTCGCCCACAGGTCGCATTTGTCCTTCTGTCTGTTCTCGCCCACAGGTCGCATTTTTCAACCGATGCTCGTTACCGATACCGAAATTTTGTAAGCAGGTTCGATAGTTATATAGATTTTTTGTTGAGTCAGTTTTTTTTAAAATGGCGGACTTATGGCATTACAAAGTTATTGGTGCGGCTACTTTCATACTCCATGTACGTAACCAGGTGCATTCATAAGTTTGTATATGGTATTTAAGGAAAAAGCAGTCGGGTTATTTTATTTATAATAATTCCAGTTATTCATCCGATAAACTTCAAGGGGTTGGGGGTGTGATGGGGGAGTGGAGGAGGAAAATGGGGGGGGGGGGGGAGGTTGCTGTAGCAAACATATGCGTTATAGCGAATTTCAGTTTTTGATTTCATTTTGGAAAATGTATACCTATCAAAGAACGCAGTTCTCTCCGCCTAGGACCAAGGAAACGCGAGTTAGCGCCTCACTTAGTTAGCGCAAAACTTATACCCCTATTTTGCTCAAAAGTCTGCATAGTATTTGGAAAAATCAGGCAGCTGCAATTCAATTAAAAATTGGACTTTCTTCGTTAGTTAAATTGTTGCACAAAATAAACCGAATTTGTATCGCATTATAATAAAGCCTTTTGTCTGTCAGTCATGACAATATGTTTAATTATCGGGTCGAAGGGCTCGCGAAGTCTACTGTTCTCACAGAACCATTAGTTATAACATTGACATGTGGCGACCCTTGCGAATCACGTCAAAGAACGGCACAGGTCCACCCCAGTCCTCCAATATTAGACAGTCAAATTGAAACTCCCTGGCGACTAAAAAAAGAAGTCGATGAACGAATCTGGACCCAAGCTACCCTCCCAATCAAACACGGACGCCGGGGGACCCGGAAAATGTCTCCGATGTGGCACTCCCGGCTTTCTTATTTTCGGCCTTTAGCACCCGTGACCTCTATGATACAATCCGAGATCCGAGGCAAAAATTTCCATTAAACCGAAACTCCCAGAGGTTGTGGGACGAGCCGCTCTGTATTGAAACGAGAGATCATCTCGCAAACACCAGTTGTTTGTTGTTGCACATCGGCACCATACTCGATCGAGCCATACTGACACTCACCGTCTGCCTGCGACTCGCTGTGACGACGAATAAACCCCATCGTGCCGTTGTGGTGCCAGGGTTAGGCCACCACGGCCTCTCCTGCCACTGCAGCGCCGGCCGGTGGCCCAGCCAGCCTGAATGACGTTATTCGCCGGGCCCTTGCCAGCTGTGGCGTGCCAGCCATCCTCGAACCCAGTGGCCAGGCATGTGACGATGGCAGAGCGGTAGGTCGCTGATTTGGCAGCTGCAGAGGGTTGCAAACTACAAAAATATGCAATTTTTGCCGTTCGGCGTCGACCCTCGGGACTGTCATGCTCGACGAGTACTCAAATACATCTCTCAGCGACATTTCGAAGCATCAGGAGACCGAAGAGCTGGCACCTACCTCGCTCAACGTATCAGTTTAGCGATGCAGCGAGGAAATGGTGCCAGCATATTGAGCGCCCTGCCGCCTGGCAGCGATCTTGGGGATTTTATAATTTTTGTGTAGGTTTGAGGTTTAGTTGAGTTTTTCAGCTTCATTGTTAATAACCCTTAATGTGTAATTATATTGATAACAATAATAATAATAATGAAAAACATCTTTGATGTGTCGTATTCAGTGAGCATGTTGTCCAAAAATAATGCGCTTTCTAGCATATTATAGTCATGATGGACATCCACGGCGTTGGATCAAAGCGGCCATTAGTGGCAAAGCGCCGAATCATTTACAAGCAAGCCAGGCTCCACCTCGTATTATTTACATAATTTATTCGACTCGCTGTCCAAGCCACACAACTTAAATGTTCTCGTCTATGCCGAATATATTTTTCTATAGGTAGACATTTTGATGAAAGGTGACTGCATTTATCCGAAGATAAAATCAGTTCGCTTTATTAATCTATTTTCAAGAATAATATGACACGGAAAGAGGACGACCACAGCTAATCTGCAGATCCTAGGCTTTTAAAATATAAATAAACGGTATAAATATAATAACTGACGACCTCTGTGGCGCAGCGGTTGTGGCTCTGCCTACCGTGCGAGAGGTCCCGGGTTCGATACCCGGCTGGGGATAAAGAAAAAAATAACTTGTGCATGTCTTGGATGTTTATATGTGTGTGATAGCGCTAGTTCTGGTTCCCACGACACTGGGTATCCTAGTGTGGGGGGCCAGAAGCAATGTATGTGCCTATATGTAAATGTTTATATTGGTATAATCAGGCATGAAATAAACTCAATCAATTTTCTTGACCTTTTTGTAAGATGTAAGAACCTATTGACTCGCCGGTATACCGGAGTTATGCCACTATCGAAGTGAGCCGGTGATACAATCTCCAAAAATATTAAACTAATATTTAGGCAACGCTTTACCTCTAGCCGCCTCATTTGCATAAAGGTGCGCGCGCAATAGATTGATACTGACGACATTATAACTTGGTGTAAGCGATGCTTTAGATATTAAATACAGACATAGGGGATACCTCGTCCGTGCAAAGGTCCCCGTTACTCCAGGCGGAAAGACCCGCATTGTGAGAGGGACGGAATCGGGGAAAAATTACATAACGTAGCGCAAAACCACAGAAAAATTGATTAAAAATAAACTATGCTATTTTGTAAAAATGTTTTTTTAAGGAGAGTTTACTAATACATAATATCCTTATTTTGATCGCAATTTCGCAATAAAATAAGTTAGGATTTCAGAATTAGAGGAAAAATTAAACAATTCAGAGGTCTTTTCGCAATTAAATTCTATCAAGAAAATTTCACTCAATCGCATTGAGAATCTTAATCAAATACTCAATAAACTTTAACTTAAAAATCAAAACCTTAGATGAATTTGTAGTGGAGTAAATGGATTCGAAAAAAACTCCATATTTTTTTCGTTTCACCAAGTCGATAGCTTGGCTTTTTCCTAGAAAAGGGGTAAGCAGAGAAAGAAAGTAATAAAGCATATAATTGCTACGATTGTGGGATTCATTTCTCGCTTCCACATAACATAACATAACTTTTACATACATTGCTTCTGGCCACATACCCTGTGTCGTTCGGAACCAGAAACAGCGACTTCACAAACATATAAACATCCAAAGGATGGGGTTTTTTTAACAACGCAACAGCAATATAACAATCTACCATATTTTAATAATGTTGCCATTGCTGTGGTCGAATGTTTTTCTGAAACTGTGACCAGCTGCGTCGATATTGTTGATGTTGAGGAAGTGTAAATATTAATAGACGCAATAATAAAACTCCCGCCTAAATAATGTATTTAACTTGAGATACAATTTGGACTTAGCACCATTCTTATTTACATTCACTGAAGAATCAAATTCCCCTACAAGGTAAAGTTAACTTAAGTTTGATGTGGATTCGACTGTATGCAGTAAATATCATAATCGTGGTCATTCGTGACCCATTAAAGTATTAACGTCATGTAGCTGCCAGCATATACCGTTCACACAACTTTGTTACACAACAATTATTGATATGACTACTTACTTTTTGAAATTGTAAACGATATTATACAAAAAATACCGGCCAAGTGCGAGGCGGACTCGCGCAGCGGGGGTTGAAACTCAAACGCAAACTCAAACTCAAGTATTTTTTTTTTCAAAGGAGATGACCTCTGTGGCGATGCGGTTGTGGCTCTGCCTACCATGCGAGAGGTCCCGGGTTCGAACCCCTGCTGGGGATAAAAAAAAACCCTGGTCTTAGATGTATTTATGTTTGTGACTTCGCCGTTTCAGGTTCCCACGACACAGGGTATCCTAGCGTGGGGCCAGAAGCAATTTAAGCGCCTTTATGTAAATTTTACAAGTCAGACATACATGGAGAGAAATCAAAAATAAAGCAAATATGATCAACGAAAGTAATGAGTAACTGACTGATTATAGTTGGGTTTGAAAAAGGCAATTTCCCTTTCAAGGGTGATTCATGGCTGTATCTAGCACAGGAAAAGGAAACTCCATGAACTCTACAAGTGCTTTGGAAAAACGCCCGTCAGAGAAGATAGTGCCAAGAAACTCTAGGGGGATATAATTTTTTCAATTTTCGTCCTTTTTTATGCCAAAATGCACGAAATAAAAATAACCTAATCTAATGAAAATATTATAACATCATATCTATAAAATGCCTATAAGATGTCTCAAAATAATAATTTTACAAAAGAAATAAATATGAACAAACAAAAGCTGTAATGAACATAACTTATGAGAATCTAGACTGGACCAGTCTCCCCAAGAAGCACCCGTCCATATTTGAGGAAGGGGAGCAACCCGCTACACGGAACCGCCGCAAGCAAAGACATTTAATTGAACATGGCCGACCTTCTTTCACGTGTTTTGCATAACTTTTAGCAAAGATAGAAAGAAAGAAGTAACAGCACTATGAATGGTATTGTATGCTTTTTGATCAGAGAGTTATTGAGTAAACAAATTATTTCGTAATCTAAGTTGTTAACAATTTATAATTGATATTTATTCTCATTTCAGTTACTAAAATTTTCGACCTTAATAAATTTTGAACGTGTGACAAAATTCCAACGAAATGGGTAGGTAATTAATTACCAAGACTGTGCCGGTCGACTATGTTAGTCATATTTTCACGTAATGTTAAGATAAGTTGACGACCGTCACAGATAAGGTATATTTATATTCATCACGCACTATGTCTTATGCACGTCATTAATAACATGTACCAACCTAGTATATAAGCTAGGATTCCCTATAATAAAGTAGTCTAGTCTAGTCTCGTATTTGCGCGCATCTCAAGCCTTTTACTTTACTCCCGAAGATGTCGCTCTCCTTATAATTGCCTCTGGCAAAAAGAAGAATGGGTAAAAATTATGGAGCGTGGTACCCGCTCCAATAGTCATCTACTTAATAAAACGCTGTTTGACTGACAACAGAGCCTAAACCGGTTGAAACTTTATACAGGTGTTCCTTATGTAGAATGGGTAGCTTTTATAGTTCTTCTTAGCAGAAGGGATTTAGCGATTTACCAAAATTGCGGCAACCGACGGGAGACGTATTAAAAGGCTTGTTACTGCAAGCTCAGTTTACGTCTATCTATTTGGTTGGGAGCCTAGCTTGTATATATATTAGTAACATAATGACGTACATAGACGAAGTACGAGATGAGATATTTACGTATACCTGTGATGGCTGAACTTTTATTGCTACAGTACGTGAGGGCCGGCACAGCTACTCCCCCTAAACACATATTGTTAGCAAAACTTGAGCATTATGGCATTAGGAACCAGGCCCACAATCTTTTCAGATCTTACTTGTCAAACAGGAGGCAGTTTGTGGAGATCAAAAGCGTAGTTGATGACACAACTGAGAAGAGCATTAGATCTAAGTTTGTCAAGATTTTGCAGGGAGTGCCGCAGGGATCTATATTAGGGCCTATTCTATTTATTATCTTATTTCTTATATGTCGAACGTTGAACATGGTCTCCGGCTCGTGCTCTTTGCGGATGACACTAATGCCATTATTTCTGGATCGAATTTGTCTGAGCTTAGTTATAGAGTTGATTGTGCTACAGTTAAATTTAAGAATTGGTTTAATGCTAATAACTTGACTCTGAATGTACACAAAACAAGCCTTATCCTATTTAGAACCACTACTAGAGTAAATGATGGTATAAATGTGTCAATAGGGGGCCAGCAAATTTCGTCGGTCATGACCACCAAATTTTTAGGTGTCACCATAGATGCCGACTTAAATTGGAAGGCAGAGCTAGAGTCAGTTACGGATTCCATCGGTTCTGCATGTTACGCCTTATCAAGTTTAAGAGATGAACTTACTACCGATCAACTGAAAATGGTCTATTATGCTTTGGTAGAGTCCAAACTAAGATACAGTATAGCGCTGTGGGGGGGCAGTTATCAGCAAAATCTCAAGAAGGCCTTCGTTGCGCAGAAGAGAGCTATACGTATTATCGAGCGTATTCCGCCTTGGGAATCATGTATGCCAAGTTTTAAGAAACTCAACATTTTGACGGTACCGGCCTATATATTTTGGTAGTGCTTACCAGACTTGTAAAAAACCAAAATGGTGAAACAGATAAACAGAGGATTATAAGAGTAGGAACTAGAAGGAAAGACCTTACTTTTGATATAGTTCCTAAGTTAGATATAGTTTCACATTGTGCTTATTATCAAGCAATTAAATTTTTTAACAAGTTGCCTACTGAGTTAAAAACAATTCAATCTATTGACGTATTTTAAGTAAGATTAAAACAGATTTTGTTAGAAAAGTGCTGCTACTCTCTAGATGAATTTTGAAGGTGACATAACTAGTTTAATTTTGTTGTATTGTTATTGACATTTGAATTTATGAATTGACTTGTAAGGATTATTATTTGAAATGATTGTTGGATTTTATTTTATTTCTTGTTATATGACTATTTAGTTTTTGTATTATTTGGATTTGTTTGCATGCAATAATGTGACAGTGATTTAAACTTATTTCGATTTTGTTCGAACACAATGTAACACGATAACGATAACGATAACCTTTTACAAAAAAATAAACATTTGACTCCAAAAATAGAAAATATACAAAACGTGATACATATGTATGTATGTAGGTAGATACCACTCTATCAATGCAGCGAAACGCATTGTGCTCAATCTTCATATATTGTATGAGGGGTTAAGTCACGTCATAAATCTGTGTATAGAACAAGGCGTTTTACTTGAAAAACTTAATTCAAATCATTTAATTTATGTCATGTATTTCTAGAGCCGACTAGAATTACTGGTAACAGCCAAACTTGCTTAGGTAACGTTTTTTGTGACTTGCATTCACAAGTAAAAATATAACTAATTGCTTACCCTCCGATCATAGCGGTCAAACAGTCTCATTCCCAATTGTTAGTAAGAATAAGACTGATCCATCATTTCCCCATAGACTATAGACGTATACGAAAAACTGAGATATACATTTGCTTGTACCAGATTTTAATGTACAGAACCCAAACAAAATCTACACAGACTTCTTCAACAATATTCAAACAGAATTCAATAAAGTTTTGAAAAAGAAAGTCAGTGACTACAACGGTAACTCTAAATTTAATGATTGGGTAACGTTTGGAATTCTTCAATTTGGTTTGAAGAACTTCAAAAACTTTACACATTAAAAAATACAAAATTCTAATAATAGAATGAAAAAAGTTTGGCAAATTACAAACCGTGAAACTGGCAAAGTTATAACAAGGAACAATAATTTCGGCCTAAAGATAGATGATGATGTTGTTAAATTCAACGTTGAGGTTGCTCGAGCTTTCGAAACATTCTTCACCAATGTACCCTTACTCACAACAGAGCGTCTAAATTCATCTCCATATGAAGCAGAGACTTTATTAAAAACCAACACTAGCGTCAGTAATGTATTTTTAAAATTTCATCATGTTTATCCCCAGGACATTGTTATAGCGTTTATATTACTTAACTTAAAAAATACTGAAGACCTGTGGGGTATATCAGTCAAAGTTATTGGTTCGTTATTTCTGGTTATAGCCCCCTTATATACTCAATAAATGTGTTGACGATGGAGTTTTCCAAGACCTCATAAAACACAGTAAACTTACCTATGTTCAAGTCGGGAGACAAGAGTGATCCTTAAAATTTCAGACCAATATCTGTTCTTGCAGCTCTAAGAAAAATATTTGAAAAGATTATACTCAATCAAATGCTTCACTTCAACCGTACAAAACAACTCCACGCCAAACAATACGGTTTCACAAGGGGTAAATCGACTACGGATGCAGGTATTACCCTTATATCTCATATTTATTCTGCATGGGAAGCCGCACAGGATGCTATCGGAGTTTTTTGCGATCTGTCGAAGGCATTTGATTATGTTGAACATAATACGCTATTAATGAAATTAAATCATTACGGAGTTAGAAATAAAGCGTTGTATACCTAAGCAATATAATTCAACAGGCAGAAATCAACGTGGCGTTCCACAAGGTTCCATATTAGGCCCTTTCTTATTCCTGGCATATATTAACGATCTGCCTTTCATGGTGGAGAATTGATGGACATAGTGTTGATTGCTGATGATACTTGGTCTTCAAAATTGAAAGACAAAAAGAAGATTTTGATGATGTTAATAGAGTGTCTTTAACCTTGAATTGGTTCATAGTTAATAATTTATTGTTAATTACTGGTAAAACATATCAAATTTTCACTTCCAAATGTCAGGCAAGTTGAAGGCAGTTTAGCGTTAGACAGCAACATGTTAGAAGTAATAAATGATACAACGATTCTTGGAATAACTATATATAGAAAATTGCAGTGGGGACCCCACATAGATAAATTAGCCAGCCAGCCAATTAAGTTCTGCGGCTTAAGCTGTTAGGAACATCAGCCAAAACACGGATTACGTCTAGGCTAGTAAATTATCATGTTGTTACTTTGTGCAACGTCTAAGGAAACGAAGGCCACGGCAGAACTGTTCGCTCCAATTTTGGGATTCAAAAAATGTAAGGATTGGCACACAGCATATCGCAAGACTAAGATGAATTATTACGTGTAAACTCATTCTGTTAAAAATAATGTGAATGTGCGAGATAATATAAGCAAATGTTTATGATTGTGCGCGAATATAATACTCGATACACCTATTCCTAGCAGTTTGAAAAGCAAACGACCAACCATTGAGGGGAGGCCGTCTTAGGGTTACTCTACCCTAGGTAATGTCTGAGACTGGTGGCTATAGTAAATGTTGTTCATTTTAAACGATACTACAATGATAGGTATTGGAGTGGGTACCAATATGCGCTTTATTCTCCTTTAGTTTCAAACAAATTCATGGCCAAACGACTGCCTTAGCAATGAAGACGTCTCTACTTATTTTGTAGAACTTGTATGAAATATTTAATAGTTGTTTGTTTTATTATACCCAGGATAAGCTTGGACGTTCAAAATATTACACAGACACTAGCGATATCTCTGTGTCTAAATATGCAATCACGATGTTATTAGGGCTTGCAAAATCAAAGTTTTTATAGGTGCTTATTATTGAAAGAGAATTGTTTAAACTTTTTTGCGCCCCTTTTTAAAATAAAACAAATATTTAAGGGGGGCTCCCATACAACAGACATATTTTTTTTTGCCGTTTTTATAGATAATGGTACGGAACTCTTCGTGCGCGAGTAAATTAATAAACAATTTCTCTCACAGTACTTAGTTCATTCTCAGATTCGTCCAATTCTATTAAGTGCCTGAAGATTTTTAATCATGAAATTGTAAACCTACCCAGTACAGGCACTATACCTAGCCAGTCATAATTATATATCGCTAGAACATTGCCTGACATTGCTGGGGCAGTCGTCCTTATATCGATTTTCCATCACCTTTATGAGATTAGCGGCCGTATCTTTTAATTGCGTTGACCTGGAAGTTTTTTACAGCTCCAAGGAACTATATAGCTATGTGATTGATATTAATTTCAACTTGATAACTCCAGGCGTTTTTTGAGAAAAAGGATCTTGACAGATGGACAGATATACAGATAGACAGACGGACAATGAAGTAGAGGCACTGAACGCTGATACCGAGGGTATAAGAAACTGGGTTTCATCGTTCGGACTCCTGGTTAACCGAGCTAGTCCAAGGCCATGATTATAGGTATCAGAGATATCTTAACCTGTTGCAGCAACAGCCCATTCTACCTGTCACTTTCAATATTACCACAATGATTCTAAAAACTTGGTTCTTATCTTCGACAACCAGCTATCCTGGTTATTCCATATCTTTCTTTACAACATTTTACGGAATCCACTCTATCCAACCTTCCTACAAAACCATTTTTAATTGATTTCTTCCAGCAGGCCTCGGAGAATTCACGCAGTTTCCATGCTCACAACTTCACTATATAAGCCAGCGTCCTATGAGCACGGGTTTAGACTCTAGGCCATTCGGTTGTGGAATGCACTCCCCTGCACCATCAGGGACAATCCTACTCTTACTATATCTAAATGTCTTTCACGCGACTCGCGTGAAAGACATTTAGATATATATAAGATAGAGAAAAGTGATGCTAATGCTAAGTCGCGTAAAGCGACGTAGCATTAGCATCACTTTTCTCTTTAGAATTATAGGTAGTAGATATGTATATAGTATGTAGATACTCCTTGAGTATGCTTTCCAAATATGGAGCCCTTACTTCCAGAAGGACAAAGACTTGCTGGAGAAAGTCCAAAGAAGAGCAACCAAGATGGTAGTAGGACTTCGTGACAAGCCTTATGAGCAGCGACTTGCAGAGCTAGGATTGAGCACTCTAGAGCAACGACGTAAACGTGGAGATCTCATAGAAACATATAAGATTCTAACTGGCTACTATGATGTATCGACTATGAAGGAAATGTTTACGATGAACCAGAATCACCACAGAGGACACACACTGAAACTCCAAGGGCTCTCGTTTACAAGTAACCCACGCAAACACCTTCTATCAAACCGAGTGGTCCGCGAGTGGAACAGACTTCCAGAAACTGTTATTAGTGCACCATCAGTGAACAGTTTTAAAAATAGACTTGACAATTGTATAAAACAAGTGCTGTGAAATGTGAACTGATATGTACGCATCAGCTTTAAGCTGCTTGTGCATAATAAATAATAATAATAATAAATAATAATAATGTATATATTTATCCGCTGAATGCGACCGTCGATGGGGAAGACATTATCCTGGTCCAAAACAGGAAGCGCCGCTCCAGACGCAGCCGCGATCAGCGTGGCACCGCCCCCGTCGGAGAGTGCAGCCTCAAAGCACTGTACAGATAATACCATTCCAGAATAGACGTGAAAAAGACCTGCGAGGACGTTGAACGTCATATCCTGAAAGGCTGAAGAAAAATCCGCCGTCTGGTCTCAAGGAGTCGAAGATACAGATTGAGGGTTTGGAGTCCGAAAGACCCAAGGACTAACTGTCCTCAAACTTCAGGTGCCTGCGGACCTCAAGACGACGTTCTTGGCCAATGGTCTCTGGCCGGAGGGCATCGTTTTCCGACACTATAGGGAAGAGAGACCAAATTTTGTGTTTATTCAATGAATTATGTATTTTTAGTTTTAAAGTATTTATAGATATCAGTTTTGTAACCTGAAGTGAAGATTTTCATTATTATTATGAATAGTTTATTTATTTCATGTCTAGTTTTGTTAAAAATGTATATTAATGTATGTCAACACTCATGTTCGACACTATGGCTGTAGAATACGGAGTACTACAGGGAAGTATCTTGGGGCCTCTCTTGTTCCTAGCCTATATAAATGACCTACCAGAAAGTGTTCCACATCCTACAATTTTGTTTGCGGATGACTGTTTCGTAGTAATAAAATGTACAGAGCCACTTAACGTCGAACTAGATAAACAATACATTGAGCGGGCTTGTCGAATGGCTTCAGGAAAACAATCTAAAATGAACCTACAAAAAACTAAATTTACGCAATTTCATCAACCACAAGCAAACCCACCGAAATTAAACATAAACTATGCTCACAATGACGTACAAACAATAAAATTCCTCGGACTGCATCTAGACCAACACTGCGGATGGGAACTGCACATAGAAAAACTGTGCTGTAAGATAAAAAGCTTTGTTTACCCTCTTAGGAGATTAACGCAGATTGTGACCACAGAGGCAGCTGTTACTGCAAATTTCGGATATGTGCATTCTATCCTTAGTTACGGTATCATCTTTTTCGGAAATTCTACTGAAAAAATATTTAGGCATCAGAAAAAATGTATTAAGGCTATCGCTGGCATAAAAAAGACGGAAAGCTGCAAACCTTTTCCATCGATTATTATCAATGTTCGTTAAGGAAAACTACCACACGTTTTATAGAACGCAAAACAATTCACACAAAAAATCTTCGTAATAAAAACCATATAGTACTTCCTTCTCCTAAATGCGTGCTATATAGAAATAGCTTTTTCTATGTCACCATAAAAATATTTAATCCATCACCTGTGCTTTAAAAACTTTGGATTCACATTTTTTCAAAAAAATGGTTTCTAAAATCTTAAAACATAAAATGTAGTATGTTATCAATGAATACTTTAATGACAAAGAACTGATTACTCAACAAATCCGCGTCGAAGCAAATGGGCTGGATTGAGTTTTCTTGTCGTTTCTTTCTCGTCTTAGCCCATGGTTTGTGAAGTTTGTGAAGCGGTGTAGCATCGCAATACTAGTATTCCTAGAGTCATAAAATAAAACTATAATAAAATACTTATACTGATACTAATTTAAGTTGTAAATAAGTCCACTACTCTAAATATGTTTAGATTAAATTTAGATTTAAGATGTTGTATAATAAGGTTAACATTTGTACACCCAGTACTACTGGGTACCATCATTATAGGGGTATATTATCAGGGGTTAATTAGTTATTAGTTTATATTTTTACATATGTACTAACAATAATTCTAATTTATTACATATAGTTATTACAACATAAGATATGCTGACGACATGGTGGTGCTGAGCCCCTCAATCGGAGCCCTCAGGCGGTTACTAGGGATCTGTGAGTCGTACGCCGGGTCGCATGGCCTTAGGTACAATGCAAAAAAAAGTGAAATGCTCATTTTCAAGGCGGGCACCAAATCACCATCGTTTGTACCACCAGTCCGGCTGTGTGGAATACCCGTGGCCAGAGTTTCGGAATTTAAGTACCTAGGGCATGTGGTCACGGAGACACTCACAGATGATCTGGACATGGAGAGAGAGCGCAGGGCGTTGTCAGTCCGCTGTAATATGCTGGCCCGCAGGTTTGCAAGGTGCACTAAAGAAGTTAAACTTGCACTGTTTAGAGCCTACTGTCAAACCTTCTACACCTGCAGTCTGTGGATTCGCTATACGCAGAGGGCCTACAGCTCCCTGCGTGTCCAATACAATAACGCGCTGAGGATTGTGTTGGGGCTGCCGCGATGCTGTAGCGCGTCGACGATGTTTGCGGAAGCAAGAATAAACGATTTTTTCGCCATACTGCGTAACAGAGTAGCGTCCATGTGGAGTCGGACTCGCGGCAGCTCGAACTTGATCCTCAGAACGCTGGCTGATAGGGTCGACAGCCCTATGATGAAGCATTGGGTGGATGTGCACTTAAACAGGAATAAGAAGTAAGTGAATGTGTTGTGTGATGGATGTGTAATAGACATAATTATGACAGAATGACGAATGAGTGTGTGGACTTAACTTACATACTTTGATCTTGTTTTCTGTGTTACCAATTAAATTATTTTTTGTTTTGTGTCATTATTTCAATTTATTTTTCATTTTAACGTGTTTAATTATGGATGTATATCTGAAATAAATAAATATTATTATTATTATTATTAGAAACATAATTATTACGAACCGATGAGCTAAATATATACAAAGACAATTAACGATTAACCATTCTCATCCTAACTTCGTTTGCTGGGAGAGGTCTCTTACCAGAAATAAGCTCGCATTTGTACATAATTTTTATCTATCTTGTTTTTTAAACTAATGGTGTATAATAAAGAAACTGTAAATTATGAATACTTACAAGGGTCCCTTTTTCCCATTTATGATACGGAACCCTACGAGTTACGTATCATAGTTCGTTCGTCTGAGTAGAATCAGTGCATCAGGGAACCACCATGCTAAGAGATTCAGAGGCAAAGAGCTGTCAAAAAACTTGTCATGCCGTTTTAGACCTGGGTATTTTATTACCCCATTAGGCACAGTCTGTTTCGGACACAAAAGGACTTTCGGTTTTATAGTCGGGCTTAAACCAAACATGATAAACGGTAGTATGAAAAACTCAGGAGATCGCGCGTAGAAAAAAAAACAAAAGAAAGCAAACAAACCTAGCGAAAAATTTGCTTGCGACCATTGCAGCAAGGAGGGCAGATCCCCATAGGTGTGTTCAATTACAAGAAACAATCTCAGAATACACAGCAGCAAAAAAAAAAGAAAATATGAACATAAAGAAACATATAAAGCTCTGAAATTGTGATAAGGAAAATGATGATAATGAGTCTGGTATGAGTGTTTGAACATTGTCTTGTTTTGGTGAATGTCTTTGGGTTCAATAGGTGTCTGATCCATTCGTGACAATACATAATTTCGGTCTGGTCACAGACTTGAATAGTAGGGACAGGGCACGGAGCGCTTGAAAGTGTCGCTACAAAAACAGTACGCAATCGGGAAAATTGGACTGTTTGCAATCAGTCACGCTTGGACGGTGACAGCCGATTCACATATCGGCAGCAAAAACAAAAATGGTGACCTGCGACGTAAAAAGGTGTAAATCATACCCAAATCGCAAAACACAAAAACAGGGAGTGTTGTATCACAAGTAAGTATTATATTTTCAATTATTATTGGCTTTAAATTGATTATCTATAAAATATTGTTCTCGAAAAAATCCTCAAACGAAAATCAACCATTCGACTGACGTAACTTTGTAGCGACGCGCGACGCAACAGAATAATATAAGGATAAATAATCTAACCGGATGTCCTAACGGTGATGGAAAACATCGTGAGGAAATCTTCATTACTCCGGCTTCATTACATTAGCTGCGGCGATGGGCTTGCCCCCTGACACGCAAGATGGAGTATTAAATCACTAGCTAAGTGAGCACAGACCGGCACAGTTGTGCCTCTGCCAGCCCGTATGGGAAAAGGCGTGACGCTATGTTACGCGTGTAATGTATTGCTAAATACTCTATTTTATACACGATGACTTAATCAGTGATATCAGGTACCAATTTTCATAACTTTTTCTATGATTAGGTATTTTATTACTTATAAATCAAAATCAAGATCTTGAATTCCAAGTCACGCTACTAATGTGTATCTGTGAGCTTACATCCTCTTTCATAATTTAACGGCAAAGACAAAAATTTATATGCCTATTTAATTATGTTTCAACTTTTTATATATTGAACATTAGGTAATTGCGTGAGACCTCGCCCCTTAAGTAAAATTTTAGCTAGATATATTTTATTTCTACTCCTAATCACCGATTAAAAGTCACCGGGTATTTGAGAGTTATCCGTAGATTAACTTTCCTAATATTGTGTCTATACACCACAATTCGGAACGTGACCGAACGTGACGCCGTTACAATTTTTCGTACTGTCTTGGTTCCGACGAATTCCGACAGGGGCGCTATTTTTCTTAGCCTCAAAATGGTAAGAAATTGAGTACGGGAAGGCCTATCCTTAGTATTTATATCGATAATAACGCGTAAGGACGCGGAGTCTGAGGGATTCGAGTTTCTATCCGGCTAATGAGTCGGATAGAAACTCGCAACATCACCATCACACATCACACATCACCATCGCACCGCGAAAAAGCATAATGAGTCATTCATTCCCAATCAACAATGACTGTCTTTGAACAATAGCAAAAGATTTAATGATACGTCTGGTTTCAATTAGCGGTATCAATATATCAATTGCAGGCTCTACGATCTACGGAGACTGCAGGAAGGCGGGCACGCCGCCGCCGCCCCTTTCTCATCAGCCAATCAGGAGGCTCTGGCTTGTCTCCAAGAGAGCAGAGCATAGCAAACAGATATGCTATGTCGTGGTGCAAGCCATGAGTGGAATTCGATCTCTGATGGACGGCATCTTACGGTGTTTGTGTTAAAAAAAGCTTCGTTACAGATTTTGAATTTCACAGACATCGTACCATTTTTACATTGTACGTATCCTAGACAAAAATTTAGGAACATAATTTCGTATACATATTTATTATATTACGCATTATGGTCATAGAGATTGATTGATTGATTTCTTCCAGCAAACTATAGTTGGATCCATCAATCAATCAAGCCACATTCACCCATTGCTGGGTATAGGCCTCTTCTTCAGCACGCCATCTACTCCGGTCCTGAGCCTCCCACACCCTTTGCCTACCACCTATGGCGATGATGTCGTCCGTCCATCTGCCCACTGGAAGTCTTGCGGTTCTGGGTAGTCATCCTGTTACCTTTTTTGTCCACCTTCTGTCCTAGCTGTGCACTGCCTCTAAAGTGCTTTGACCGACAATTAAGGTAAATGCCGCTATTATCGGGGGTTTTGAAAACATTGGAAAGTAAGAGAGAAAAATAAGCATTACTTCGCAACATGCCAGGCAAAAATTTTATTGGCAAGAATGGACATTATATTTCCTATACTATGTTTATTTTGAGAGATTTGTTATTTAAAAATATATTTAAATATTCAAGTCGATTTGCTCGATTACCGGTGGTATGAAAAAGGTTTGAGCCTATTACCGCAAAAGTTGTCTCCTAATACCGGACTCCGTGGTTACCATAATACGTGGTTGCGTACAGTGCAATATATTCCACGAATGTAAGTAATTCCTTAAAGTTAGATAGTAATTGTGAAAAGAAATTAATTAAAGTTAGATAGTAATTGTGCATGTTCCAAGCCTTTTATTCCGTCTCCCGTCGGTTGCCGCTCTGTCGGCAAAGTGGTGACCCCGACGTGATAAACCAATCACTTTCGCATTCTCTAAGAAACCAAATATTGACGACCCGCCACGAAGAATTCGTCAACTAGACTATATATCGCAGTATAGCACGGATATACGACATATTAGCAGATCCGGGAACGTGGTGGCGGACGCTTTATCAAGAATTATCGAGGAGATAACCACACCCTTCGAAGAAATAATGGACACAGGTTTTAAAAACCTTTTCAAAAAATCCAATCTGATGTTGTCCAAGATTAAAATACCCGGCTGTAATATCCAGATATATTGCGATACATCAACCGGTCAACCGAGACCATACGTTCCCGCAGAATTACGGAGGAAAATCTTCGATTCTATTCACGGAATGAGCCATCCAAGGAAACGGACAGCTCGAAAAATGATTTCCCACAGATTTGTTTGGAATAAGATTAACAGAGACATGAACGAATGGTGTACAAAGTGCTTAGCTTGCCAGAAGTCCAAGGTTACTAGACACACTATTTCACCGATCGGCATTTTCATGTCCGCTCAGCACGTTTTTGAGCACGTGCATATAAATATCTTCGGCCCGCTACCTACAAGCCAAGGTTACAGATTTTTGCTCACTATGACTGACCGTTGCTCCTCATGGCCAGAGCATTTCCTTTGAAGGAGATAACCGCGGAAAAAGTTGCTTCATGCCTTTTCCAGGGTTGGATTTGCCAATTTGGCCCACCCACCCGAATTTCCTCGGACCGTGGAAAACAGTTCGAATCTGAGCTTATTAAATCCTTTGCGAGGTTGATGGGAACGGAAAAATTACGAACAACAGCCTACCACCCGCAATCCAATGGAATGGCGGAGAGATGGCATCGTTCGCTGAAGGCGTCTCTCATGGCAAGGAACAGTAAGGAAAATTGGGTAAAAGAATTACCAATCGTTCTTCTTGGTTTGAGAAGTTGTTTACGAGACGACACTGGTTTGATCGCGGTAGAAATAGTCTACGGAAAACCAATGAGGCTGCCTGGAGAATTTTTCAGAGAAACCGGTTTGCGGTCGACTTATCACGACTATGTGCGAGATCTAAAGCAACGTATCTCAAAAGTCTGCTCCGTCCCGAAGATAGATAACCACCAAAACAAGTATTTCGTCCACCCTGAGTTAAGCTCATGCTCGCACGTTTTCATCAAACGAGAAGGTGTCGCAAAAGGTTTGATTCCCCCATACGAGGGCCCTTACGAGGTTTTACGCCGAACGACCAAATACTTCGCTGTCAAGAGGAACGAAAGTACCGAAACTTTATCTATAGATAGATTGAAGCCCGCATTCTTACCAGCAGACCATGCTAGTTCCGTCATTTTGTCACAACATGCAAGCGAAGCGGAAGACTCGGAAAAAGTTGAATCAGCTCAATCCGCCACATCCAAGTACGGTCGAAAATATAAACGCACGGTGAGATTTCAACTCTAATGACGTTTACAGCTCAGTATAAACGTCATCGTGACCGATGTTTGTTGAAATGAAATGAAATGAAATTTATTTGCGTTGATGTGGTATAGTCATAGGTCTTTAAGTAGGTATAATTAATTCAGAACGGCACATTCAGTCAACTTGTGGCATGCAAAAATTAGAGTCGGGTATCTTTGTCTTATGTACCGACAATTAGTAGCTAAAATATATAAATTAAATCACATATCCTAACACTAATACCTTAATTAGTAAATCATTCATAATAAAAATATTCCGTAACAATAACATTAAATTAATTATTGAGTTTTGATGACATGCTATAAAATTCATTTAAATCATAAAAGCAGTTATTAACTAACCACCTTTTTAGCCTAAACGGGTAAACAGTTAAATATTTTCACAGCCATAGAATAACAGTTTCTTTATAAAAGTGCCGTTTTTGATTTAGGGACTACTAGGCGATTTGGATATCTAGTATTAAAAGGATATGCACTGGAAAAGTTGGTAAATAAATTGATATTTAATTTTACAAAACTGCTTATCTAGAATATGTAAATGCTAGTGTTAGTAGATTTAGTTTTTTAAACAACGGCCTGCAAGACTCACATAACGGCGGCGCCATAGTAACGGTGCCTCATACTCGGATCCGAGCGACCGTCCCGTTCATTTTGTAGTAATTAGTAAAGCGCCGGCGTTTGAGGCGAGCGAGCGTTGTTTTACGCGGCCACTCTGGCAATATAGTCAACTTACGAAAACGAGTATTGGTTTCATTCTTACAGTGCAGTTATGATTTGTATACACGATCGTACGGAAGGTATTTTTGTGCCAAATTGGATCGACATATTAAGTGCCCATCACTCGGTTCCGAGCTAGCGTCCCGTTCATTCTGTAGCAGTCAGTCGCCGACGTTTGAGGCGCGTGGACGTTTCTGCCTGGCACACTCCTAAGTTTTTTGATTTGATTTTTGATATTTTATTTAATTCCTACTTTGCTCAGATTTATATTCTAAATGTCTTCCTAAATAAATAATTTTCCCAATGCATATAATTTATTTACTATTTTTTAAAAGATGACAAGTCACAAGACATGTGTAACATGATGTGATGATGATATGTCTGAACTGAATGTCATGTATGTATACGTGTATGTATAAGTGTATGGCCTATGTATGAATCGTGTGTGTGTGTGTGTCCTATGTGTATGTCCTGTGTGGGTGTGTGTGTGTCATATGTTACATGATTTTGGTCAAGGACTGACGTACAAGAAGTTAAAAACTAGTTTTGATTATCTTTCTTATATGATTTTGATCAAGATCTTAGAATTTAATAAAAAAATACGGCTTTGTCAAAATTTTGTGACATATTAGTACTCAAAAATGCACTCGCGGAACAAATATCTATGATATTAGTGAATGAATCATTGCCATCCCTAGCACTCGTATCCGAGTATTCGGCCCCAGGCGTGTTGTGTGCCGACCACTCGGATCCTAAAAATTATTTTTTAAATTAATATTATAATAATAATAATATACATACACAAATATGTATATATTTTCAAACATTCATATGTACTTAATCAAAATTGGCCATAAAAATTTTTGGTTTCCGGCTATTATTTTTTATTATTTTTTTGAGCAGTAAATGTGTTAATTGTATTATTTATATCATTATTAAATTCATTTGTATCTGTACACTCTAAGATAATAGAAATATCATCCGCAAATAGGGTGCAACGGTGTTCTGTCACTTCTGGTATGTCATTAATATATAACAAAAACAATAGTGGACCAAGCACACTACCTTGTGGAACACCAAATGTATTTCTACGTAGTTCTGATTCGTTTTCAGTTAGTTCTAAATTTTTATTTAACTTTTTTATTACGACATACTGTGTACGGTCACTCAGGTAGGTTTTAATCCAATTTAACGCCGGTCCGCGGATACCGTATCTTTCACATTTTCCTATGAGAATATTATGACACACGAAGTCAAAAGCCTTTGAAATGTCAAAAAATACGGTCACTGTGTGTGTTTTTTTATCAATAGCCTCGGCCAATTGTTTTACTAAATTGAAGCATGCGAGAGTTGTGGATTTTCCCTTCTGGAAACCGTTTTGTTCTTGTTTAATAACACTGAATTTTGATAAGAATGATGCGATTCTATTTTGCATAATTTGTTCGAAGATTTTTGACAAAACAGGGACAAGAGTAACCGGCCTGTACATGCTCATATCGGTTTTTTCTCCTTTTTTGAACAATGGCTTGACCACCGATATTTTTAATTCTTTTGGGAATATACCTTCTGTAAGTGATTGATTGGCTAGTTTTGTCAACACTGGAGATAATTCCTTGCAGCAATCTTTTAAAATATTTGTTGCAATTTCATCATAGCCGGTAGCATTGGTATTGTTTAGCTGTCTGATTGTCTTTACAGTTTCATCTATAGTACACGGCCTAAGGAAGATGCTAGAATTTGATTGGGATATTTTATTGATAGCGTCATTGTCTGGTTGTGTACTCAATTTATTATAATACCTTGGAGGATTCCCTGTATCTTGGGTACTAGACAACGATACACATACTTATATAGATAAATATTAATACTTAGATAGATAAACAACCATGACTAGGGTACAAACATCCGTTCTCATCAAACAAATATTTGCCCCCACCGGGACGCGAACCCGGGACCCTTGGTTTCGTAGGCAGCGTCACTGCCGACTCGGCCATTCGGGTCGTCAAGTCTATAATGTAGTTGTTGAAACCACGGGCCATCTCCAATGGATCCTCCGTTTCTGTATTATTAATTATTATAGATTTTATTTAAATGTCTTGATTTTCATTTTCATTTTCATTTTTAATTAATTGCCATGAGGCCCTGCATTTATTTTTAGATATTTTTATATAATTGTTATTTTGATATTTTTGGGAATATTCAATACATTTTCGCAACTTTCTGCTGTATCTAATGTAGTCATTTTTGTTTGCTTCTGATTTTTGTTGGTAATATTGAAATCTAAGTTTTCGTTTTGTTAAACATGATATCCTTATACCTTTAGTGAGCCATTTAGGACTCCTATTTGTATCTCGTCTGACCTTGACTCTAGTTATCGGGAAGCACAAATTGTAAAGTAAGGTAATCGTATCGTAGAACAGCTTGAATGCTGGTTCGAAGTATGTAGTATTTAGAACTTCACTCCAGGATAGACCATCTAAGAGACCTTTAAATTTTAATATATTATCCTTTCCATAATCTCTTTTCCAATTATACCAGTAGCAGAGTTGTTTGTTCTTTTTTGTCACAGGGACAGACAAAAATTGAGCGGTGTCGTGGTCTGATAGTCCCAGGCGTTGGGTTTCACCGTGAGCCTCAGTAATATTGCTTATTATATGGTCAATACATGAATTTAGTCTTGTTGGTATATTGATATGAAATACCATGTTATAGGCTTCTATAATACCTTTTAGGTCTCTCGACCACCGATAGTCTTTTAAAGTGTTTATATTAAGATCCCCTGTTATTATGACTTTAGTATTAATTAGTTTATATCGTAGCTTATGCAGTAATGATTCCAGTTTATCCAAAAAGTGCTTATTATATTTATCGTTAGGTATTTTGTAAAGACATATTAAAATGGTTTTGTATTCCGTAATCTCTACTCCACAGCATTCAAAAGAAAATGGTTCTGTCAATTCCTTTGCAATGACGAATTCCTTCGTATCAATGTGATTTTTTGCAAATATACAAACGCCTCCTCGTGATTTTTCCGGACGACAGTAACTAGCGGCGAGTTTAAAGTGTTTGAGTTGTAATAGTTTTTCACATCCTGATTTGATAAGAGTTTCCGATAGACAAACAAAATCAATATCATTATTATTTTCCCTTAATTCATTTACTGTGATTGAAATCAAATCTTTTTTACTCTTAAACCCTTGTATATTTTGATGCATAATGTACAGTTTGTTATTTGACGAGAAAAAACTTTTGTTGAGCTGAAGGAGATACTTCATTATTTTTTTGTGTAGTCATGCGTTTGCTAGAGTTACCCTTAAAAACGATTGTACCACTTTTATTGAAGTAATATGGGATTGTCCCTTTTTTAATGGATTCCTTTTTTCCATTGTCTATGTTTACATTATTGTTCAATTTACTTTTACATAAGTGAATGTCCTGTTCTAATTTAGCTTGTATTTTATTGACTTCAGCACATAGTCTTTGTGTATACTTTTTTTTTGGTAAGACCTCATCTATTGATATGAAATGTCAATTTTCAAATACATTGCATATGATTTTAATCGTGCCATTCAGTTTCTTTTCGTTAAGATGATCACTACTTGTAATACCTACTACAATGACGGTAACATTTTTGAGGTTTTTAAGAGTAGTACTAAGTTCCACTGATAGTTTAGTGGGGTTATGGTCATGTTTCCCGACTGATAGTATGACAATATCCTTATCACTAATATTGTCACGGTTGACTTTCATTAATATGTTTTCACAAGGAGCATAGGACTTTGTGATTGATTTTATGTTGTATTTGGTCTTCATGTTCTCGTGTCTTGTGTCTATGAGTTCCGCAGCTAAGTTAACGCACTGTTTTCCGCCAAATATGTGTATTGTGGGACAGTTGCATTCTCTTCTCGTTGGTTCGTCATGCTTCATCATCATGGTCCATAATAGGGGTTGTGGTCTGTTTCCGTACATTTATCTCTGGTAGTAGTTGCTTTATCTATTAAATCTATTTCTCCGCGTGTTGTCTTATGTGTTTCTCTGTCTAATTGTGAGTTGTTGGTGGCTGAGTTTTCTGTATCGTCCTCCTTTTGTCTCTCCATAAAAGGCATGCTCTCATCTATGTTATGATTTGGTGTTCCTGGATTGCTTCTGAGTGTAAGTCGTCTGGGGTTAATTTTTCGTTTCCGTAATGTTGATGGAACTGTTTTAGTACTTGAAGTGTCTGAGCATATTTTCTTTAGGGCCTCTATCTGATTTAATTGCTTTAAATTGGTTTTGCGTAGAGCATTGCCGTCTTCCATAAGTGTTTCTATTTCTCTGTGTGCACTATGTAGTTGTAGTTGTAGCTCCTGTATAGTTTGCTCCATTACTTTGCGTTGTTCGCTTAAGTCAGCAGTTGATAGGTCTGGCAAACTCAGTGCACCAACTGATGTGATCGAGTCCAGGGAATTGAAACAGTCATCTTCCGAATTATGCTGCATGGGCCGATTTCGCAGTGTTACGTATTCCATCACCACAGACAAAACAAAAAAATAATAAAAATACTAAAAGAGAGGTGTCACTCGTTGGATTTGAACCTGCCCCTGCTTGGGCTTACGTACGTAGACGCCTGGTCTTAACCAATTAGGCCATCGATGGTTGCAGCGTGTAGTGCGAAATCGTCTATGTACCTTGTCGGATGTTGTTTTGTGGGTGTACTCAGCATACAGTAAACTGGTTCTGATGATTCACGCACTTCACTTGCACTATTGTGATTTGAATTAGGAAACGGTAAATATATTGTATATTTTGCTTAGATCTGTATTATTCTTATTTAAGTCGTTATTGTGAGAAGATAATTACGTTGGGCACTGTATGAGCTTCGTTATGGTGTAATATTTATATGGATAGGATACGTTTTAGCACTATATTTCGATTAAAAACGGTGGAGCAACTGACGATACGTCTATTACTGATGCGCGCGGTACCGACTTGTTATTACCTACATAGTAAATCACACGGTCGGTGTACCGTGTTATTTACTATGTAGGTATAATTTTTTAATTAATTTGTGATATGTAATTACTTGTTTTACATTTTTATAAAGGGGGGAGTATCTGTGCCGGCTGATTCGGTACCTCACGCGTCAGCCAACACAGATAATGGATTAATCATACCACGTACCTAATCTAGTATTTGTATATAATTTGTATATAAACCAAGTAATAAAGTTAGATAGTAATTGTGCATATTCCAAGCCTTTTATTCTGTCTCCCGTCGGTTGCCACTCTGTCGGCAAAAATTCTAACCGATTTAAGCAAACCAATTAAACGAACAGGAATAAGCATCAAATTTTTGGGTTTCTTTTATAACGTTACATAACTAAAACCTAAATTCGGAATGACATACATCGGTTACAGATTCTATGAAGCTCCTTTTACCAAGGCATAACCATATTAACCATGGCATAGAGCCTATTAACGAGGGACAGAAAATTCCTGCCTCTGTGTTAGAATCACAAACAATAAGAACTTAAAAAACTTAGAGCGTTTGTTTCTCATTCGTACCCATAAAAATTTCGCCAATGTGAAGTTTAGTCGTACAACCACAGTGGATTGTGTAATATATGTAGGACTCAAGTAAACGGTTTCTGATGACAATGCCCCCTTTTTTCACCTTTCTAAGAAACCGACCTTTTCTCTAAACAGTTTCATGATAAAATAAAAAAATCTAGTACATAAAATATACCACGGAAATTAGTTTTTATAATGTGAGATTCAAAATTATTGCAAGCAAACATAAAACTTTTCTTTTCAAGACTACCGTCGTTTACAACCATGAGCACTAGATCATCTGCGAACCTCAGGTGCGTAATCGTGTGCCATTAATGTTGAAGCCTTGCTCCTCCCCAACGATAAAGTCTTCAATGCGTCTTCAAGGACTTTGGTGAAGAGCTCAGGGGAAATCGTATCACCTTGTCGCACATCCCGGCCCAAAGCTATGGGGTTGGTTAGCTCATGCACACGAACCCGTATCGTAGCGCAGCAGTAAAGATCCTGGATGATACTCAAACAGCCACTGTCAACTTAGCAATGATGGAAAGAGTGGAACATCACCCAGTGTACTGTGTCGAAGGCTTATTCATTATCTAAAAAAGCTAGACAAAGGGGCAAGTTCAGACCCTACACCTCTCTATCAGTTGCTTGATGGATTTATGTGTCGACAGTAAAATATCCACTTGGAAGCCCGCCTGCTTCGGCTACTGGCTGGGTTCGGTTCGTCTATTTCTTGGGTAAGTCTGTTGCACAGGCCTTTTGCAAACAGCTTGTGCACCTGGAATAGAAGGCTTAGGTCGATAGTTTTGTAGCAAGCTTGCTACATAGTTGGAGAGGAGAAGTAAATTATTGAGCGGGGGAATAATTATAAATTAATCGCTGGTTAAAATCTTTTCAATCAATCAAAAAATATGACCGTAGGTAATAGCTATCACCCCAGTCTCATACCAGTCGGCTAAAATAAGTCAGTAGTCATATCAATTTCCAGGAAGTAAAGCAACTTACTTATTTGTTGCTTGTTCCACAGTCCACGTTCCCTTGGTCCAGTCCGCTGTAAGCTTCTGGCTGCACTAGCCCCGCGCATGAAGACGCCGCTTTCATAATCCAATTAAGAATAATCGTCGATAAACTGACAGCCGAGATAGCGATTTATGCAGTGATATTTCATCGTTGTTAATAAATTTCTGCTTGTTCTTGCCGTTTGATTACATGCCGAGTTTCCATTAAGTTTATTCGAATCGGGCTCTGAATGGATATAAGAGTATTGACAGCTTGCTATCCAGCAGTGATTTACGTACAATATTGCTAATTTGTTTAATTAAAAGACCGACACTAGTGCAGCTTTCGAATGTAATCGCCGGGATGAGCCAGTAGCGGGCCGTCAGGTAAGTATGTTAATAAAATAAAATATGCCGTCATAATATATCATCCTATTAGTTTTGTGGTCACTTTTCTAGCGAATAGACTGTTGAATTCTATACATAAATTCACGGCTAAACAATAATCCCGCATTCAATTTAAGGTAACGTAACCCATGTTCACAAACAAAGGAATTGTTTAAAATGTTATTGTAATCCAGCTAAGAGCACCGATGTGTCACTTAGTCCATTTCAAAGCGCTGGGATGCCACAGCCTATCATCTAAAGCAACAAATTACAACTTTACATCCCTAACCAGGTAACTGCTTCGAATATTTAGCAAAGTTGCCAGTTTAGACTTGTGGAATTGTATCTGGTCGGTGCATGAAGTGGGACATTGATTTTGCGGCGCATTGCTCGCGTAACTTACGAGCCCACTACGAGTCCTGAGTTACGGCCGCCGCCGCCCGATTTATTAGCTAGTTACGCCCGTGACGCCGCAGCCACCGACGAATAAATCCAATTCAATTTTTATGTCGTATTTCAGAGACAAATTCTGCGCGCGAATGCGGGTAACGTCTTCGTTGGTCTGTTTTGTTTTCAGTTGTGTGGTCGGTTTGTAATGAATGGGTGGGCTTTGCGGTGTCGCATGTGCGTTTATTATTTCTAGTGAGTAGTTTATTGTGTATCGAAATACGACGTTTCATACAATTCTGTAATAATGTCTGGTTTCTCATAAGTTATGTTCATTACAGCTTTATTTATTCTTATTTATTTATTTTGTAAAATTTATTGTTTTGAGACATCTTTTTGGCACTTACAGATACGATGGTATAATATTGTCATTAGATAAAATAAATTTTATTTTGTACAGTTTGGCATAAAAAAATATAAAAAAATGACGACAATTTTAAAAAAGACATCCCCGTAGAGTTTCTTGGTGCTTTCTAACGGGCGAAGTTCCAAAGCACTGGTAGGTAGAGTTAATGGATTTTCCATTTCCTGTGCGGGATTCAGCCTTGAATCACCACTTGAAAGGGAAATTTCGTTTTTACAACTCAAACCATAATTAACTTTTCATTAGTTTAGTTTGTCATGTTTTTTTTTCATATTTTTCCATGGATAAAAAAATATATGTTTGACTTGTAAAAGTGCATTTTTTTGTGTACTTGCAATAAATTATTTCAGTTTTGAATGAATAACGCCACAAATTATAGAGAGCTATATTAAGTTTGTGTATTCTACATTTTATTGCCTAAGTTTTGATTTATTGTACCATTTGCCTCAGTCTAGATTTTATAGTCGTCGTTTAATTCAATATTAAAAATAATTTCTTGCTTATATAAGTATGTCACCGTAAGATTGTCAAAACTGTTAGTTGATAAACTAACGTTTTTTTTCTCGTTAGTTGGTCAACTATCGACAGATAGTAAACTGTAGCGTACTGCTTACTACGTATATGACGCGTTAGTTGATAAACTAACGGTTAAAACCGTTACATAGTAAACTGGTTTAAACTTGAATTGCAGACGAAATACCAGGGCAAACACTGCGGTAGCTTATTAGGTGAAGACTAGAGGGGGCGAGCGCAGCGAAGCCCCCTAATAGTCTTCGTGTTTGGTTGACATGTATATAAGAACAAAAGAAACGTAAACTCTAAACCCTGTCGGTCTGGTTTACTATCTGTCGATAGTTGATCAACTAACACGTTAGTTTATCAACTAACGGTTTTAACTTCCTTACGGTGACATATACATATTTAGCGCCAAAAATATGTTGGCAATATCTAAGGTGATCTTTATGGCACGGAAATAAACTGATAAATCACGACTTTGTTGTGTACGAAATAAATGTGCGTATTTTGTCATGCGGGAGTCGCTGTCACAACAAACACTAATTCATTTTATTTTACGATTCTGTAACGCGGCGTGAAGCAACACTAGCGTTTTGGAAAAGAGCGATTTGCTCGTAACCACCGTAACGTTACGAACATAAAGCATTCACAATGTTTCGCACTCACTAACCATTAAACATACGACTAATGTAGCATCAAACATACATTACATTAAACACGTTACTCCCCAAGAAAAGGATTCCTTTGTTAGTCTCTATATAGAATATTACATAACATTCGATAATAAAAAACACCGAGTGAATTAATATTCGTGACCGACCGGTGATTCAATAAAGGCACTCCTGTTGCATGATAAGATCCAATAAAGACCGGTAAATAAAATGAGCCGGAATAACAGCACTATTCAAATTCCACATTCGTCCCGGATTTAAACAAAAACGTTCTATTTAATAGTGCTGTAGTCGGGCACGAGTGCAATCATCTCATAGCCAACTCGAATCGATTTTAACGTAATCGGGACGGCTGTTGTCTCACCGGTTTCTATCGGTGTATGTCGATTCGTTTTTGTTTTACCGGCCTGTGTTTCGTGGAGACTATGGTCAACGTCACATTGAGGCATAATAGAGCTTAAGCAGAGAGAAATACGAGAGTTTTCGCTGGTGTAAAAATGGTAGGGAAAGGTGAATGTGTGGGTACGTATAATTTGTGCCGTTTATATCGGAGTTGGAGAGCGAGCAGTCGCGTGCCGCAGACACCGCATCGCATCGCAATCAGCAATTCGATCGACCTTACAAAATGCTTTTATTGAATTCTACGCGTGCTATTTACTTGTGAGGCACTGATCTGGAAACTTCTATAAAAATTAGTTCGTAATTTCGTAATTCCTTTATTGTACTACACAAAACAGTGATACAGATAACTTATAATAGTAAAAACATGTACAAAGGCGAGCTTATCTCTCAAAAGAGATTTCTTCCAGCAAACCAAGATGGTAGAAAAGTTGATGGTTGAGCGGGGGAAGACCTGTGCGTACAATAAAACTCTTTAAATAGGTACTAAGAGTACAATATTGTACTGATAACCCTAATTGCTAAAAATAGACTGCATACACAATTACTTAAATACAACATAACAACATAAACCGTATAATAAACTGATACATACCAATACTTATATATATGTATATATATATAGTGCTTCTTTAGCCGGTTTTTGAATATATTTAGTGATGGACTGTCCCTGATAGTGCAGGGAAGCTCATTCCACAGTTTTTATTGTAATTTTACTTTTCCATCTTTTTAAAATCTAATTATGTATAAGGTAATATTTCCTTAAAACACTGAGGTTTGTCGGGCACAATATAGAGATGTTTTCTCTTTCACTACCTCCTTTGACGACCTTTCGTAGCGAAGCGGTTGTGGCTCTGCCTATCAAGCGAGAGGTCCCGGGATCGATCCACGGCTGGGGCTAAAAAAAACAACCCAGGTCTTGGATGTTTATATGTGTGTAACGTCGCTGTTTCTAGGGCCAGAAGCAATGTTTGTGCCTGCATGTAAATATTTATGTTTGTTTATGTTTTACCTCATGTATAACTTATATTTTGATGTCATTGGTGGATATCTATCATTAACATGGATCTCTTCTATTTTGTTAGGTAACCTAAACAGTAATGTTCGCTAAATACTCATAGATATGATATGTAATAGCTACATATGATATCTACAAGTATTCTACAAACATCATGTAGCTATATATAGGTAACTAACTAAATAGAGGAGATCCAAGACCAGTCTAATAGTAGAGCATACCTATTTCGTACAAGTAACTTGTCTACAAGTCAGGCCTTAAGAAAAATAAGAAACCGTTCAACCTTTTATGTATTACAAACACTCAATCATGTATTACAATCACTCATCACTCGCTCTCCAACTCCGATATAAACGGCACAAATTATACGTACCCACACATTCACCTTTCCCTACCATTTTTACACCAGCGAAAACTCTCGTATTTCTCTCTGCTTAAGCTCTATTATGCCTCAATGTGACGTTGACCATAGTCTCCCCTTACACAATCAATTAAAAACAACTGCAAGAACCAATCACCAACCTTTTCGGGCCAAATTCTCAACAATAGATCTCGATCCAAATTTAACATGACGAAAACAATAGAGAATAAAATAAGTGACGGGGATTTAAAGGGAGCTGCTCAACTTCTTTTCTCGAGCGATGCTGTCGCCCCTGACTCCCCGGACACTCTGCACGCGCTGGAGTCAAAGCACCCAGCACCTTCACCAACACTGCACCTCCCTGATCCCCCCAACCCTTCTGAACGTACCCCCCAGGCTACAGCCGAGGACATCGCATCTGCGGTGATGTCCTTCAGAAGTGGTTCCGCAGGCGGCCTCGACGGCATGACCCCGCAACACTACAAAGACCTGATCTGTGGAGCCGTCGGGGACGTCGGGCAGACTCTCCTGGCGGATATCGCTGAACTGGCGAGCCTCATGTTGTCTGGAAAGGTACACGAAGGCATAACAGACGTGCTCTACGGAGCTAATCTGTGTGCCCTCATAAAGAAGGACGGGGGTATCAGACCCATCGCTGTAGGCAATACCATCCGCCGCATAGTGTCAAAGATATGCTGTAGGTATATCCTACCAGATCTTTGCACTACCTTACAACCGGTACAGCTGGGTTTCGGTAGCAGGGGAGGCTGCGAGGCCGCTGTGCACGCGACTCGCACCTTCCTAGCTAACGGAGGAGGTGACGTGCTGCTGAAGGTAGACGTGAAAAACGCCTTCAATTCGGTAGACAGAGGCGCCCTGCTATCCCAAATTAAAGAGCATACACCATCTATCTACAATTATATGTGGCAATGTTACAGTAAACATTCTAAATTAGTCTTCAGGGACCATCTTATAAATTCTGCCGTCGGCTGTCAGCAGGGCGACCCACTCGGACCGGCAATATTCAGTTTGGCTATCCATCCGATCATTACCAGCCTAAATTCCAAATTCAACATTTGGTACCTAGACGATGGGACCATAGGAGGCAAAGTCGAAGACGTATTACAAGATTTAGAACACCTAACATCAGAATTAAAAAAAATAGGCCTAGAATTCAATTTCTCGAAATGCGAATTGTTCATATCCGAAAATATTACCCTCTCGGAAAAGACTGAGATCATCTTTAAATTCAACTCAGCTGCCCCTAACATTAAAATTCTAGACAAAGACTCACTTCGCCTCCTAGGGGCCCCCGTTCTAGAGGACGGGATCCCCAGCTTCGTGGATGAACAAATCTCTAAATTCAATCAAAATTCTATCAAACTGACTGACCTAAATCCCCACATGGCCCTGTCTATCATACGGTTTTGCCTTTTTGTACCCAAATTTACCTACCTCCTTCGATGCTCTCCTCTTTGGAAATACCCTCCCATTCTCAACCTTTTAGACGATATTACCAAAAGTACATTAACCAAAATTTTAAACATTAATCTCGATGAACGAAGCTGGACCCAATCCGCCCTTCCAATCAGACACGGTGGCTTGGGGATCCGGAAAATCTCAGATGTGGCGCTCCCGGCCTTCCTGTCTTCAACCCATAGCTCACATGATCTCTATGGTAAAATTATAAACCCATCACTCGGTGATGTGGAGGTCACGTGTCTGGTCGAGGCCAGGAATGCCTGGACGCAAGCCTGTCCGAGGCAAAATTTTCCAACAAATTTAAAATCTCAACGGCTATGGGACGAGCCGCTATGCATTAAAACCCGCGAAGATCTGGTAAAAACGGCTAGTGGTCCAGCAGTGCGCGCTCGTCTCCTAGCTACCAGGGAGAAGGAGTCAGGACACTGGCTGCGCGCAATCCCATCAACGCACATTGGCACCCTGCTTGACCGTACCACCCTTACCCTCGCCGTTTGCCTGCGACTCGGCGTAAAGACAAACGAAATCCATCGGTGCCGCTGCGGTGCTAGGGTGGACCAACTAGGTCACCACGGCCTCTCCTGCCAACGCAGCGCCGGTCGGTGGTCCCGTCATGCCAATCTTAATGACGTCATCCGTCGGGCCCTTGCCAGCTGTGGCGTGCCAGCAATACTTGAACCCAATGGACTGGCACGCGACGATGGCAAGAGGCCAGACGGAATGACGCTCATTCCCTGGCAGAGCGGGAGGTCGCTAGTATGGGACGCGACCTGCGTAGATACGCTGGCACCGTGTCACCTTTCGGCAACCTCAGCCACAGCCGGCGCTGCGGCGGCAGCAGCAGAGTGTCTCAAAACCCGCAAATACGCCGCTCTCGGCGACGACTATTTGTTTATTCCGTTCGGCTTTGAGACCCTCGGGCCGTGGGGCCCTGACGCTCGAAGAGTCCTCAAAGACATCTCTAAGAGGCTCGTCGAAGCGTCAGGGGACCGCAGAGCTGGCGCCTACCTCGCTCAACGCATCAGTATTGCGATACAGCGAGGTAACAGTGCCAGCGTCTTGGGCACCCTCCCGCCCGGCAGTGAACTCAGGGAAATTTTTAATTTAGTTTAGTGCAGTTATAGTTTAGTTTTAGTTTATAATATGTAATAGGTAAAAACTGTTTCTAAAATTATTAAAATTATAATAATAATGTGTTAAATGTAATATGAATAAATAATAATCATGTAAGTATTTTATTTCCATAACAATTATTTGCCAAATTGACATCCACACACTCACCGAACGGAGGGGAGACCCGGGCACATCTGAACAAAACTAATGGGCGGAGGAAAGCACAAATAATATAATATGTCATTTAATTTATTATTATTTCATTAGACTAGCGATACCAAGGGGTCACTACAATTTAAGTTAGGTTGGAACTAACGGCCTCACTTACAAAAAAGTTAATTCACTGTTTAGCTTAAGCAGTGTTTTGTCCTTTTCACACGTAGACTAAATGTCAAATGTCAAAGCAAGACAAAACACTGAATTAACTAAACAGTGAATTAACTTTTTTATAAGTAAGGCCGTAAATATTGAAATATTGGTTAGTAAAAACATCAGTAAACGGTGAAATACTAAAACAATTTTCTTCGATATTAACTTTTCTTTTGTGTTCAGGCAATCACCCAACAAAAAGTTATCGAGGACAAAAGTGACCGTCATAATAAATATTTAAACAGGTTAGCAGGTGCAACTCTACTTAAGTTGATGCCCAAACAGCGTACCTACCTACTTCGTACGGCCGAGTAATAAATAAAAAACGTGTCGGGCTACAAACCGCAGAAACCCGCAATTTGGAAATTAATTCTATCACATTTCGCCGCAATCTCGGGGTTAATTTGCCATTTTATGGCCTCTCTGACACCGCACCGCCTGATTAAGTATAAACAATCCCGACGGTAATTAGCGTGTACAACAACATTGATATTTCGTGAACATTCTGTGTATCCTGCGTGGGCTTTTAGTGATTTCAGTAATTTTAAGAAGTTGAACCACTTTTCAGGTTAAGATCTGGATCTCTGTACTCTTTTATACGTAGATAATTGTAGAGGCAAAGTTAGTTTGGACGTTTTACTTGGACTTGGACTTTAGTAAACAATGATATATATAAAAAAAACTCAAAAACTCTACCTTAAACGAGATAGATGATGATTAGGAACCAATCAGGCTCCGTCACCATAAACCGATCGGTCACGAGTGATGATGACCCGCCCAAGGTCAAGGCACCTCCTCCCACTGCCGCGCTGGTCAGCCATGCCGAATCCGATATGTTAGGCAGCCCATAAATTACAAATTGTGATTGGTTCCAATCAAGCACGGTCCCTATTAAGTGGACTGATGACTCGTAGATGCTTTGATTTGGAACAAGAATATGTATTCAAATTTTGATTCTTCACGGTTTGTAACCATTCGAATTAAGAAGGACTTAAAAGAAGGGCAAGTTAGTAGTATTTCTACTAACTTGCCTCTCTTTAAGGTCCTTCGTAATTCGAATGGTTTAAGACTCAAAAAGTTCATTAAGAAATTAGCTCATTTACAATATTAGCTGTTGTTAAATTTTTGTAACAATGAAACTCAACAATGTATTGTATATGTCGTAGCCATATCATTGAATTGATCATTTCATGAAATGGCCTACCGTTTCATGATCGGCCGAACATTTCATGAAATTGTCAGACAGGGTTGACTTTGATGAAACATGACTTTTTAAAAGCATTTTTATTTCAGTACTACCTAATGTTTTTTGTAATATACATATATGACGAACTAACACGAATACCTGTCTTTACCTGAGCTACCGCAGTGTTTTTCCCAAAACTATTTCTTCGTCCAATGAAAGTTCCGATTCAACCATGCCATTTCATGATATGGTCAATTCTACGATATGGTTACGACATATACAATAAGCACATACAAATTACAAGTCACGGAACCATAAACAACGTTTCGTGAGCAATTAATTACAAAGAGAGCGCTTCATTTGTAATTGCAAGTGTGACAACAGCGTCTGCGCCCGCGATACCTTTGTTGGTGCAACCCGCAATCATCCCTAACGATATACCGCGGACGAGAACGGAAACGTAATAAGCGCTAATTCGAAAAATATAAACCGCAAACTTTAATGAGTACGGAGCCTTCCCTGCAGGGAAAAGACTAGCGAGGGCCTGTAATTAGACGACAAAGCAAAATGGCTGACTGCTCTACTACCATAGGCTGATCTACCCCGTTTCCCCCAACTACTAGGGGTTAGGTTGCAAAACACCAACCAAGGTAAACGCGCGAGTATCAACGCGCGCTGGTCGTCAAACCCTCCCCGAGTTACGCGATGTGTGTATGTGTTAATTTAATTTTCTACAGCAGTAATTGCAGTGACGGTCTCCCCAGACATAGAACCACTATTTGGGACCTGACAATGTAACAAGCTGTTTGTATATCGAATGGCTACTCGTGTCGTCTGATGTGTGCGTGAACAATGTGAGTGTGAGTGTATGGTTTCTCCTGTATGATTAGATGGAGGTAATACGTGGCTCTGTTTTCCTATGAATCTGTTAAAGTGGGGGTTTTGTAGCGACATACACAGGAAAGACTTCGAAAACAGAGAATTAAGACCTACAAATAAAGTAGAGTCAAAAATCCAAAGGAGAGTCTCCCTATTTAAAGAAACAGGAACAACTTGTCAAATAGCCGATAAATGTTGAATCGAACAAAATAAGTAAGTCAAACCATCTGTTACCATGAGAAGTGGAAATTAAAGGTGTTCTCCGATGGGGGCCCCGGAGCCCTTGGGGGCCTGGGCCGGGAGAGGGGAGGGGGCACCCCGCAGTGCGACTCTCGCGCGCCCTTTGTGCGCCCGCGCATCGCATTTGTCATTTTAACACTAAACGTGTGAAGCCAATCCGTTATTAATGACGAAAAGATTATGTCCGAAAGCCAAAGAAGCCTTTGTGGCGATTGTCGGCGCACCATGAACGGACTGATTGAAAAAAGAGTGGTTTTATTTGTTTGGTTTGAGCGGAGCTCCAATGGACAGAGAGAGCCAATAGAATTGGATAGTTGGTGTTCGTTCACCCGACGGTAAGTAATTTATAAAAATTTAATTAATGTTAAAAAAAATCCGTTTAGAATCCAGCATTTCGGAGGAAGCAGCCTATATCCGACAGAGCTTCCACGAAAGAAGTTTCTGATTAACATCGGAAATATCGCACAGCGCACAATAAAGCCATCACGCACATAAAGATCATTCAGGACTGGTTTCTCATTTGGTTACCGACTACATTTGGGCCCATAAAGTTGGGTAAAAACCATTCATGTGGCAATTAGCAGCGGGGGTCTATTCGGGAATGACTATAATGCCATAAACACATAAACTGGCGACGCACAGGTGCTCCGGCGAACAAATTGGAACTTCAACAACAATTACTCTGCGGCTATGATTTTTGCTGTCGTATGCGAATTAAAGAGAAGGTATGTTACTGTTGTTCGCAGTTTTTGCGTCCTAAAATGGAATACCATTGAGATCTCCAATTAAGATTATATTGTCATTTGTAGGTCTGTTATTTAGAACTTATCGAGACTGCTGCGTAATCATTAAACCTTACCTACGTTCAGACGAAATATTAATGTAGTCTCAGTGTATTTACTAAAACGATACCATTACTTGTTTTGTAGTAACAATCTGATTTAGATGGTCTGGCAAGCGATCAATGGATGCAATAACAATTAAATGGTTCGGACTAAAAAAGTCGACGTAAAGTGAGATGTAACCCTAATTGATCAATACAGAAGTTTGTGGTGTCTCATACAAATTAATTGCGGCGATTTCAAAGAATTACAACACTAATGGTGGCTGTAAAGATGTAGCAATTAAGCAATAAAAGGTATTAAATGTGATGTCTCAATCGTCCCTCCATGTTTGACAGATGAACAGGACGTTTTCCTTCAATGTTAGGGCAAGCCTTTGCAGATTTGTCAGTAAAAATGATAAGCCCCTCTACCCTTGAAGTTGCAAAGGATTGCATCAAATTGGAAAAATATGCAAATAACTTTTATACCTTGAGGAACCTCATTTCTCTCTCGTCTTCAGTTGGATCAATATCCAATACCATCACTCTTACAACTAGCAGACCATCGTTCGTACCCATAAACAACTGTAAAGATACAATTAAATTCGAATGCATCAATACAAAAACAGTATATCAACATGAACGTGTTATTAGTACTGTCCAACATAAAAGCTGTTGCAGGCAGATCCGCAATGGCGTTTGAAATAAGAGCGATAGAATTTTGAAACAGTGCCCTTTACTTGGTTCTGTGTGTACCAGGTTGGTTCAGAGCATCGTGATAGGCGTGGCCGCGCGTATTAATGCTCGTAAGAGGGCAGATAAGTATCGCGATCTCTTTGTGAAGCCGCCCCATTGTGTAACAGCCTCTACCCTGAGAACACTCACGCCAAAATAATGCTTGCTCAATAATTCCTCGTTATACTCTCTGGTTATTGTTCTGGGTACTATGGGGCATGGTAAAAAACAATTTACTGTTAATTTATTGTGACCGGTAACATGAAAACAAAACAAAACGCAATGACAGCTGCTAATTTATAGTCCGCCGTTGTTTACCTCAATGCACGACTGAATGTGAAAAATACCACTTATGTCGTGATGGATAGAGGATCAATCAAATGGGAAATGAACAGTGCTAGTTTATGCATTAATTATACATTAAATAAATACACGGACAGTATGGTAAACAAGGATTGCACACAATGGTAGTGGGGTATCCTCCCTTCAACGAGTCGATAATTGGGGTTTGATTAGATCCGTATAGATATCAATTTAAATCAATTATTGAGACACTCCCCGACTCCGTAACGGTAGGCAAACAACTTCGCTGTGCACACAAGCTGGCGAAGAATATAATTGTATCAAAAGAAAGATATGGTTTTTTGTACTAGTTAGTAAATATCATGCCTGGGATTCCACAACCTATTTATACTTTAAATATATTTATATTTACTATTTACACCATTGAATTAATTACATCGCACTAATTTAAAATGAGAATTCCTATAGTTGTGCTATTTAAGATTTTGCTCTTTGCAACAACAATACCAAGCCTAGCCGACAACTTAGATAGAACGTCGAAAAAGTTGGCCAAATGTGAATAGGGAAAAACATTACAAGTTTTCGTCTAGTGGACGGTAACGCTTAGTGAAGTAAGAAGGATTGAACCTTCAGTTAGTGGAAACCAGTTGTCGGTCACGGTGAAAGCGAATCTCGGTAGAGTCACATAGCATTCAGTCGGCTAATCGATACAGAGTTGCACTAGTCACGATGACTCGATTCTGACGCCGGTCAGTCGATAGATTAGTTGCGAGAAGCCGCGCTAATCGCGCCGCAACACAAATATTTAATAACAATCTCACAGATCTGAGACGACCACTTACCAGTTGAGTAGGACTAGGAAAACGGATGGAGTGGACTACGATACATAATATAAAATTTCTTGTTGTGAGAAAAGTGGTTGATAAGTTGATTCATTCCTCATCTCATTAATAGCCTTGAAGCAATTACTAACTCAGAAGTCTAACATTGTTAAATCCAAGTGACTCCTGCCAAAATGTACTAGGGATAATTCATTCGTGGTTTCGAGGAGCCTTCAACAAATACAACGAATATACTTACACAACAAGAAACACAAATCGCAATGCAGATTACAGACAAACACAAACCGCGTTACAGGTCCACATCAACTTCTGTCCAAATTATCGCTGCAAGATTGTTAAACATTATTACGTCGGTTGTTGTTTAATAGAAACAAAAATATCTGGCGGCTCGCCTCGTGTTTGATCCCGAGGTGTTCGCCGTCCGGCGCGATTAGCTCAAGTACAACCTATAATCACACGCGCTCGCGGCCTACACCACTGCACCGCACCTTCCAGCAGCGGAACTACAATGCGCTTTAACCTTCACAAGTGCGCAATAGCCCACCTGCACATGCACCGGTGTATCACGCCCGCAGCGGTATCAACGAGGTGCGGTTTTAAAAAGCGGGCAGTTGAAAGCAGCATCTCGCGGCCGGCACGGACCCTCTCATTTGCCCGCTATTTGTCGGTCGGTCGGTTCGGCGTAGCACTCATAAATGGACGTTCGCGTTAGCATGACATGAGAAAACTTGAAAATATTATATTTCGGGCGGTGTGAAATTATTAAATTTGATGCAAAATCGGGAAATATTAAACTGCACATCAAGAATACTGATTTGCACAGCAATTATCAGAGCAAAATGCTGCGGTAGCTTAGGTGAAGGGTAAAGGGGGTGAGCGAAGCCCCTTTCATCCTTCGTGTTAGGTTGAACATGCAAGAACAACAAAAAATACTTAAAACATAAACTTTGAGTACATATAAAATATTTTAAACATAAAAAGTGTTTTTGCTGATCCTTTTTTGCTGTGCAAATCAGTATTTTTGATGTTTGATTAGTACTGGCCAACTCAATCTGCAAATACCTATCTCGCTTACCAACACACATGATTTATCTGCTGTAACGGGTTACTCGCAAATTAGTAGACTTATAAATATGCAATCTAGCGTTGGTGATAATGATTTATTTTTATTCTTATTCAAATCCCTAATTATAGCGATAGGTGTTATAGGTAGAAATGGGAACCATAGTTATTTCAATATTATGAAGAAGGCACATGCGAAGGCACGAACTCTACTTAGAGGAACTTTTTTCCCACTCTATTCACATACTTTGCCCTTCAAATCTATCCTCCATACCATCAATCTCATCTAAAAGAGGGCGATTCTACAACAAATTGCAGAGCTCTCAAGCAGGCCTCTCCGAGCCTGTTAGGTCGGATCTAGCCTCAGATTAATTAGGACTGGAAATGGAAGCGCCTTTCGAATGAAATACCCTTAATATATTCTGTCATTCATAGTGGAGGCTGAGATAACGTAATATAAAAGATACACAGCTACCAAACTGATTTTTATCGCCTCATTCGCGCACATTACATTACAGCCCTCGCTCGCGTTTACCGGGAATTTCATCACGTCTATGTTATATTTTTGTATGAGTGAGTTACGAATTTCGACATTTAGAGGCCATAAAATCGCTATAAACGCGGAAACGCGCAACTCAATAATACTTCTACGCACACACGCAAATCGAAGCTAGAAAACATTCATTTCATTCATCCATCGGCAGAGAGGGGTCAACGCAACCATGGCGTCTCCATTCCCAAACCTCCCGGTATATAGGCGCTTCGTGATTTATTTAATTTCACTTTATGGCTTGTCGTAAATGTAGAGTCCAGAGTCGGCGCCCGCGCACAAACGCGAGGAAATATAACCTGCTTCAAGAGAAGTTTATTGACTTGATGGCGCACTCAAAACAGAGAGCTCGTTCTGCAAATCACTTTGTGTTTAAATAGAGCTCTCATTTTAGTCTTTTTATTTAGCGCGCAAGTGGATTATAATGAAGTATGTGTGTGTAGTTAATTGGAGAAAGAAATGACGCGCTTCAAATTATGATTGTTGACCATCACGCGACACTCGAAATTAAGGTGTATGAGAGTTTATAGTATATATTTCTATCTGACTGTGACTTAAAATATTATGTATGATAATATTTTTCAAAATCCCCTTGGATGATATAATATGATAAAAATAACCAAAATAGGAACTACACGCAACATCTTACGACTTATATGAATTTGAAAGGGAAATATTAAACTGCACATCAAAAAAACTTATTTGCGCAGCAAATATCCCTTACATTTGCTGCGGTAGCTTAGGTGAAGGGTAAAAGCGACGCGAAGCCCCCTTTATCCTTCGTGTTAGGTTGAACATGTAATAACAACAAAAAATACTTAAAACATAAACTTGAGTACACATAAAATATTTAAAACATAAAACGTGTTTTTGCTGTGCGATGAAATACTAGCCATTTTCAAATGATTACTATCATACTTACAACGAAATTAGTAATAATGTCGAAATTGAGTTCGAATATGTAAATATATGAAGCAAAATTATTAAAGTCAACGAAAAAGCACGTGGTAGACTTTATCCCGAGCAAACCAAGATACTGCAGCTAGTGAACAATAATTATGTTTCGACACGAACTCGTACGCGGCCGCGGCAGACGCATCGGCGCAGCCAGAGTGAGACAGAACGATATGATAGACAAGGACAGAACACCGCGCCGCGCCGCGCATTTCCACTTTCCACTTATTGAGCATTACATTTTTTATTTCAACAATAAGATTTTTATTTTTTATTTATTTTAAATTCTGCCTTTTAGACAATATCTTCTTCTATGGGGAATACCACCGGCGCTAGCTATTGCCACTTTCCGTTATAGGTTTTAAATTTCATTACCATAAGGTTAAAAATCGTGACCCGTCCCAACTACCCTCGGTTTTTGAGAGGTTAAGAAAGCTTATAAATTCTACTTGATCAGCATATTAATTTAAACATTTACGTACAGGCACATACGTTGCTTCTGGCTCCAAACTATGATACCATGTGTCGACAACAACAGCGACGTCACACACACATATAATAAACATCCAACACTTGTTTTTTTCATCCTCAGCCGGGATTCGAACCCGGGACCTTTCGCTTGGGAGGCCGAGCCTCGAACCGCAACGCCACAGAGGTCATCGATGATGAAGTGATGAAGGAATAAAACACGACATTATGATGATCTCATATTTTTACGTAATATTTCCTCCAATGACAAATACCTCTCCAAATATGATGAAGGGTCAACTTACGTCCACTAACGATCAACAAGGCTAATGAAAACTGGAATAACATCGCTCCTGATAGCCCTAAACGGGCTTTTTAAGCTCGGAGTTTCTAATGAGCTTTTTGTGTTATTACTTTGGTTACTGTTTCAAGTTTGATATGATGGATGGGATATGAAAATATGTTTGATTAGGCCCGGTTTAGAGGTGCCTCCTTTTGTAATTTGGTCCGTAATAGCCTTTTTACTGACATCTTATTAAATTGATCCAAAAGTGGGATTGATTAATTTACGAGCTTAGTGGATGTGAGATCGTTGGAAGATAGGGATATATCAGTATTTTTTTATTCTGGCGTGATGACGACGACGTATACTTATATGTCTTACAAATGGCCAAATTTTTCTACCTTATAGCTTGGTAAAAACGTTTAAATCCTGTGAAAACATCTTGCCAGCTCCCGGCACTCTCACCGGCTAAGGGGCAGCACACATATATTAAGTTACACAAAAATGTTCCTTTCAATAGACTAAAACCAAAATGTAAAAATGATTTTTCCGACTTCTGAGCTAAAAATAGCACCTTCACCGTTAGATTTTGGGTTCTCCGGCGGAAAATCTAGTCCTCACTCGTTCGAAAAGGCTTTTTACGAACCTCGCTACGACCCTCGCCGTAAACTTCTCGGTTCGTAAATATAAGCCTTTGCGATCTCGCAGGACATCTACTACTGAACGAAGGGTAACATTTATAGTATTTTCATATTCACATTCTTTATTGGTCAGACAATGTAAAGGTAAAGACAGTTACAATCAATGTCATAAGCAAAGGCGAGCTTCTCTCTAAAGAGAGATTCTTCCAGAAAACCTCAAAACAGGAGAGTTTATGCAGTCATTCACAGAAGTAGTGGAAAAAAATCTTATGAAATGATAATAACAACTTGATGATTTAATTATATTTACGTAACCTAAAAAAGTTTATTTATTAACAAAATATTTTTTCTGCCTTCTAACCTCAAAATAGCACCTTCGCCGCTTGATTTTTGGCCCTCAGGCGGAAATGCTCTATACGTAACTCGTTCGAAAAGGCTTCTTTAAGAACTTCTCGGTTCGTAAATATAAGCGTTTGCGAACTCGTAGGGAATCTACTATTGAATGAAAGGTAAACATTATAGTATTTTCATATTCACATTCTTTATTGGTCAGACAATATAAAGGTAAAGACAGTTACAATCAATGTCATAAGCAAAGGCGAGCTTCTCTCTAAAGAGAGATTTCTTCCAGAAAACCTCAAAACAGGAGAGTTTATGCAGTCATTCACAGAAGTAGTGGAAAAAAAATCTTATGAAATGATAATAACAACTTGATGATTTAATTATATTTACGTAACCTAAAAAAGTTTATTTATTAACAAAATATTTTTTCTGCCTTCTAACCTCAAAATAGCACCTTCGCCGCTTGATTTTTGGCCCTCAGGCGGAAAAACTCTATACGTAACTCGTTCGAAAAGGCTTCTTTAAGAACTTCTCGGTTCGTAAATATAAGCGTTTGCGAACTCGTAGGGAATCTACTATTGAATGAAAGGTAAACATTATAGTATTTTCATATACATATTCTTTATGGCTCGGACAATATAAAAGTAAAGACAGTTACAATCAATGGTATAAGCAAAGGCGAGCTTCTCTCTAAAGAGAGATATTTTCCAGCAAACCTGAGCAAAACAGGAGAGTTTATGCAACAGGACAGTCCTCGTGCTCAAATAAACTGTGTACACTTACTTTCAAAACATAAATAAAATAAAAAGGTACCTACTTCAACGATATAAAATACAATAAATAGATGCACACATATAAACTATAATGTATCATACATATACCATAGAGATATGGTATCTACCTATAACTGAACAGAAAGGAAATGCACTGTCAACCTTTTCTTAAAAGTTAAAATTGAGGCGGGAGGGGGAGGAATTTGTATAGAATCATCACTTTTTTGGATAACGACGTATCAGTTCAGACAGTTTTACAATTTTACAGAGCGGTAGCTTATCATGCAATTCTGATCAAAAATGATTGAAATTCCGATATGTTAGAATTATATGATAAGGCTACAGATTATATTAGAAATAATGTTGTAAAAATAAACTTGTCTATGATCGGATGAAAAACTATTAACAATATAAAATGATTATACCTATTCTCATTAATTCTAAGCTGGTTTACTCGAAATACTCAGTAAAAGACTAGCGCCATTTTGTTGTTCCATTTTCTTAGCTATTCGCAAGAACAAATAATTGAAAAAATTGGACTTATGGACAGGCAAGACTTCCGAAGTCCCGGCCATACGATTCGTGTTATTTATTTCTTCGTTTCTTGTGGTTCCTTTATTCACTTCGATCACGCGTACGGTGCTGCACACGGTTTTTTAGAATATAATCTTACTTTTGAAAATGACAACAACCCCACGTATTTATGGTGTTAATAGACAAGCTACGAATAGCGCGTAGCATCGTGCGTAGACGCTTCGTAGCGGAGAAGATGAATGGCGTAGCATTTTCGTAGAGTTTAGAACGCAACGTCACGTTACGACATCATCTACTAAAGTCGTTATTTTCACAAGCACATTCAATTCTTACATATTCATACTATTTTTACCCTATTTCAGATTTAAAAAGTTTGCACATATCAGAACAATCAACAAATATTTCATTTTGTTTATACTATTGAGGATCAGAAAAACTAGATTTACCGATATTTCCACCCTAAGATAAAATTAAACTGCCTGTTTATCTGAGTAATTTAACAGAATTTGTACGTATAAAATGTTAAATAAAGTTATCTGACTGTTTATCTGGGGATGGAACAATCGCCCCTAAACGAATTGCTCCAAATCCTAATTATTATTGTAAACGCTGAATTCATCATAACTGTCTGCCTAAAACACCACTTGTGGGGAACAACATATTGTTGTTTGTCTTAATTTTTCTGTAATTTTTTGGATTGGCCCGGTGAGCAATTTGAAGAGTGGTGCCGTTTACGGTATTTTAGAATAAATTGCTAACGCTTTGGAGCGTACAGCGCCATCTAGCGCAGAGTAGGATAACTATAAATCTAAAATACAAAAATTATCTATTTCTTCGAATGAGATTAATCACTTTTATTGGGTCTACATATTAATGAATTGAAATTCTAAATTGTAAGCAACAGATATTTTATTCACAATTTTAGGCACCCTTATCACAGCAAACTGAAAAGACATGACCAAGTTCTAAAATAACAATTTATTTCCCATTCAAGTAACATTAGGGCGAATTAAAAACGGCATTACACGAAACTACAATATGTAACCCCTTTACAATTGTGATTTACAATCAATTTGCTGCGTCGCTCTACGCTTGTTAGTCCAACCAACCAACCCCGAGTCTGAATGTACCTTTTGTGGGATACAGAGCTCCATAAAACCGGCTGTGTCATCTCAACTGTACATAAACCCCCCATGTTGAGTAGAAGGTTCACTCCTCTGGATATACGGTGTGTAGGATAAGGTTTATTACGCACATCTGAGCCGCACACGCTACTGAGTCATCGCAATGGCAGGGGGAAATATTAAACTGCATATCAAAAATACTGATTTGCACAGCAAATATAAGGGCAAAATACTGCAGTAGCTTAGGTGAAGGGTAAAGGGGATGAGCGAAGCGAAGCCCCCTTTGTCCTTCGTGTTAGGTTCATCATGTAAGAACAACAAAAAATACTAAAAACATAATCTTAAATACTCATTAAATATTTAAAACATAAAAACGTGTTTTTGCTGATCCCTTTTTGCTGTGCAAATCAGTATTTTTAATGTGCGATTGAATACTAGCCTTTAAAAAGCGCACTACAGATGGCGCTGGTGTAGTTGGAGGCTATCTATCTGTCTAAGAAGTCAAATTCGATTTACTTCTTAAAATATATGGCGTCTTAACCTCAATTGAGGTTGAGTATAATCACAGATACTATAATACTATACGTATAATATTGCCAGTATCAAGCAAGTCTAGGTATTTGAAAGATCACGTAACGAGTTTTTGAACTTAACTCATTAGATGAATGAAACTCTTTCAGTGTTATTTATAAAGATTCAATTTCTCTCAAACACTCATAATATGGAGTTAAAACTGTCTTACAACTCGTTCTCACAAAATTGGGATATATAAAATAAAATCTGTATTTTAATTTAACGTTATAAAACATCTACAACTTAAAGTAGCTCAGACCATTACTGTCCGATAAACCCCTTTTAGGAATTATCACCCATTATATTCTCTTTGGTGGACACCGAATGCCAAAAGAAAACGTCAGTCAGTTGTCAATGTATGAATTTATGCAATTTGTCGGTTGTTTTTTGGAACACAGAGTAATTTTTGACACATACACAGACCTTTTTAGGGTTCCGTACCCGAAGGGTTCCAAACGGGACCCTATTACTAAGACTCCGCTGTCCGTCCGTCCGTCCGTCCGTCCGTCTGTCACCAGGCTGTATCTCAAGAACCTAGCTAGCTAGAGAGTTGAAATTTTCACAGATTATGTATTTATGTTGCCGCTATAACAACAAATACTAAAAAACAGGATAAAAGAAATATTTAAGGGGGCTCCCATACAACAATTCTTTCAATACCACATACAAACTTATGGATGCACCTGGTTACGTACATGGAGTGTGAAAGTAACCGCACCAATAACTTTGTAAATAATATTTTGCTGTGTAAAATCCAAACTATTCACTCCACACCATCGCTTCCATTGAACGGTGGTACGGAACCCTTCGTGCACGATTTAAACTTGCACTTGACCGTTTTTTTTTATATAAACGACATCCACAGACTCTAAAAGAATAAACGAACTAACATCAGTGTTTTAGTTAAAACTGACTCGCTGTACTTTTATAAATCACAAACACATAAAACGCTCATTAACATTTAAAGAGGATAAGAAGCTTAAAATGGTCTACAAATATAAGTTTGTTATTTTTATAGATAAGACTGTATGTCTCTAACTACGCCAGCGCTACCAAGCGGGAACAAGGCGGTCATAGGGGCCATTGGGCTTGGGTTGTCATGACATCTGGGTTTTGGGTGACATATACCTCTTTGCTCCACGCTTAGGAAAGCTACTTGAGGGGCCGATATCGGTTAGTGAAAGCCGTTCTAGTGAACTCTCTGCTTCTCGTACTCTGTACGGAACCCTACTGCGGTTCCCCGCGACAATAAACCGAGTAGATGTCTCGACTTTTCACCCGCCTCCCCAGTAACCAGGGGGGATGTCACCTTTGTCGATCTACCCCAACAACACCCTTGCGAATTTCAACCCTAAAGTGGTGTAAGACAGTCTATTGTCGCGTGGCACTTTGATTGTGCAAGGACCATACATTTTATAGCCTTTTAACACAGCCATAACAACAATGCAATAATAGGGTAAATGTTTTGGTTAGCCGTAAATAAATGGAATCACGGCGCGTTGCGAAATGACAGATTCCATAACAATGTAGTGTATCTGATGCTGTTTTCATAAAGGATACGAGTATTACACTCACATAGTAGTCAACACATTAACCTCTGTGTTGCTAGACAATATTTCGATACACAGAGAAGTAAAAATTAATCAAATGGGTTTCGTAGAGTAAGTTTGTTGGTTAAATTCAGAATTACTCGTAAATATTCTTCAGTGACCGAAAAATTGTTTTATCTTATCATAATTAAGTCCAGACAATTCAAAAAATTGGGTCAAAGGGACAAACGTGACCTTAAAATGTTTAGACTGAAGAATTATATGTCAAAATACTCCTATTGAAGTTGGGCTACCTGTATCCCCAATAAAACTTTACATATATTGCTTTCCAGTTGAGGCAATAGGTTTATTCTTTTGGCAAAACGGATTATTGTGTAACTGGCTAAGCGTTGGCTCAACTGTGCCTCTGCCAACCCGTATGGGAAAAGGTGTGACGCTGTGTTTGTTTTGTTTGATAGTTCACACTACACCTGTCGGCGCGGTATTGACACGTCGACGGACACAATCAGGGGTGTTTGCGCGCTGCAAGCTAATAGCGCATTGGCTCCCGCTGTCGACTGCAGAGCGAGCGATGTGCCGCGCCCGCTCAACTGCACACGCGAGCTAAACTACTGCCCTATTCTGAAGCGAACGAGATTACCAGACCGTCATTTTTCATGAGTATTTGTTTTCCTTGTGTGGATGTTATCAAACGTGTCTGATTTTTCCTCGCAAGTTTGTTGAAAAACTTCGTATGAAACTCCTCGGCTACTTGACCGATAATAATACCGCGTGAGTAGCAATCAACTTAGCACACTATTATCGAAATATAGGTACTATTGGAAAAGTTTATTACCTACAGCTGCTGTGTTTTCTGAATATTACTAAGTTCTATCGAATAGGTACAGTAACCAGCCAAAAGCAAGGTATGAGCTGAGCCGGCCTTCACACTAGTGGCTCTGGGGGCTGATGACCTCGCGAGCTGTATTTTCTTTCAACGCCACATACAAACTTACAAATGCAGCTGGTTAGGTACCGGTAGTGTGAAAGTAGCCGCACCAATAACTTTGTAAACTATATTTTAGCGATCTAAATCCAACCTATCGACTTTTTACTAACCTCTGTCAATTTCACAGTCTTCACAAGCACAAAGTCACCACATTTTTTAAATCTGTCAAGGCTTTTGGGCTGCAGCATTTTCTTTTTCATTTCAGCTCCATAGTTATCTCCGCCGTTTTAACAAAAAAAACTGAATCGACAAAAAATCAAATAAATTTCCCGAGAATCTTTTGAACAATGCGACCTGTAGAGGAGAACAGCCGCCCAGAAATCCAGACATACGAAAACATTTTTGCCCGAGCTGAAGCGGAGACGCTTCGCTCGTGTACTTGTGTATATCAGCCTAATAATTCAGTATGTAGGCCGGTCCAGATCATGAAGTGTTCTCCTGGACGAGAGTGTCAATACAATCAGAAGCGGATCCAGGAAGGGATAGGGGGCTCCAGCGTTAGAAAACTTGGTTTTATTACAATTAAACATTTTCCTACACTAAGAGAAAATAAAATATTCGACGAATTCTACTACATTCAATAATAGCAACCAATACAAGAGTAAAGCAACATGTAGAATGTAAATAAGCCTTTGAAATTGTTCGACATGCATATTCATGAGAAAATTGCATAATGACCCTCTGTTCGTGTTAAAGTAGGGTTTAATTAAATCAAATATTATCGAGCCGTTCTTACTTGTCAGATTTTGATTATACACACTTCACTCAGCGAAGCCTTCAAAAACAATTTTGTGTTGTCGTTTAATTCTTAAACTGACTATAAATTTGCTTTAATACTGCTGGATATCAAGCTTTTATTAACGAAGTAGCCAAACAATTATCATATTATAAATATCGCCTGGTAGCAAACCCATAAAAAGATAAATATTTTTTTTTGATTTATTTAACCCATAAAAGCGGTAATATTTTTTTCCACTACCAAGCAAAGTGTCAATTGTTGTAAGAAGTTAATACTTTTATAACTTTACCCTGAAGTGCCGTATTTATTTAGGTCTGGACAAATACAACTCCGACAGACTTGTTTAGGAAATAAAGTCGTATTACGAGCGGCATTGAGTTGAATGTGTTTGTGTGCGATTCGGGTTGTGTGGTGTGGATTGGTTGAGTTAAGTGAAGTAGGGCACTCTAGGCGTCAATTGCCCAAATCTAATGCGGCAGTAAGTCTTAACGGGCACTCGGTGACGGTGAGTCGGCATCAATCCGCCCTCGAGGTCTTAAGGCGGGTAGCGAACAAATAAGCCGAAGAAAAAGGCCCAAAGGTCGAGGCGAGCCGTTACAGCTTTTGTTTGTTCTTATTGATTTATTTTGTAAAATTGTTATTTTGAGACATCATAATGCAACTTATAGATACGATGTTATAATATTGACATTATTTTAGATTATTTTTATATTGTACATTTATTTTAAAAACCGAAATCTTGATGCTATCTTCTCTGACTTTGAGACTAATTGAGTTTCATTTTCCTGTGCGAGATTCAGCCATGAATCACCACTTGAAAGGGAAATTTCCTTTTATAACTCAAACCGCAATAGTTATTCATTAGTGTAGGTGATCATTTTTGATTTATTTTTAATTTTCCCCATGTTTAATAAGACTTAAGTTTGACTTCTAAAAGTGCATTATTTTTGCTTACTTGCAATGCAATAAATGATTTGAGTTTTGAGGACAAATCTCGACTCAACGATGACATTTAGTAAACAATTATAAACTACAATTTAAAATACCCCCGACGCATATAGTAAGCAGTACGCTAAAGTTTATTATCTGTCGATAGTTGACCAACTAACGAGAGAAAAAAACGTTAGTTTATGAACTAACGGTTTTGACAATCTTGCAGTGACATACATAATCATATCATAGAATCTAGATATCTAAAGAGCATAAGCAAAAAGTATATATAAAATAGCTTGCTTACCTCCTTCTGAAAAGCTAAAATTCTAGTTCTGGGAAAAAGGGCTAAGAGAGCAAGCCCTTAACAACCTGCACTATGAATTTTAGTGAACCAATATTGACCGGGCTCGGAACAGACGGCTCCTTTGTGAAATAGCCCTGTATCAACCCTACCGCCGCGTCCTGGGTAAGCTATTCTTCTTGCACATGATTCTTATGTCTGCTACTTTATGATCGAAAATAGCACTGAAAAGGGGTATCTAACGTACGGCTGTCTGAAACACTCGCGCAGGGCAATTTTCTTTATTACGTTCTGCTTTGAAAAATCACTTACAATTTGTGTTTCGGGTTTGCGTTGAAAGCTTTCTCGAGTTTCGACAGAAATTTACTTTGTTGTTACAAAAAGTAGTATTTTGTTCTTTTCATTTTGTATTTTTATTAATTAATTTTAGCTTGGTATGGACGAGTTAGGAAATGGACGATTTGGGATTGGTATGTGGTGGAGTTGGGAATGTGGACGAGATGAGAATGTGGACGAAATGGGAATGTGGACAAAGTAATCGTGAAGGATAATAATTGTCTAGATATACAAATTATATTCGAATACGCTTTTACCAGATGCGGGGACTACTGCTTGTGAAATACGTAATCCGCAATCCACCACTTTATACCATCGTGGGGTGAACGAGAGCCCTAAAAAATGAATATTACAAGGTTTTATAAGGAAGGCCCTGCAAATATTTCCAAGGGTCTTCGCAGTTGACGCGACTATCTTGAACTATAGTTTTGTTTTGTTCGGCTACTCGACAACAGATGACGCTAGTTGGTATCAATAAGTCAAGAAACAGCGCCCAAAACCTGCTGAACCTGAACTTTTTTGCTACGTCCATTACTGATCCATATGGCCAAAAGGAATGTTGAAAACAGAAGCTAACATTAATCAACCGCATATTTAGGCCATGGCCGACTCCCAACACAAAAGTCTGATAAAATTTTAATGTTCTAAGTAGTTTTACCCGGTTGTCCTTCCATTTGCGATAAGAGGTTTCTATTGGCAAATTGGCTTACCGGACTATCCTACCTTAATGAAATACTGCGATTCAAAACACGCACGGTCAGTAGCATAGCAATTACTGCACATTAGTCGCGATTAACTGATACAACGTATTAGCAGTATACTCGTAAGTATTTAAGCATAACAGAGACGTATGCCTTATAAGTTAGGGTTCGGTGGAATGGACAATGTTAAAAACAAGATAATCTTTAGAAGGCGCCCCCTAATAAACCACATCAATAGTATCTAACAATACTCGTAATTATGAAATGATTAGAAATCATTAGAGGCCGTGCCAATATTCTTTAGTTCTGAGTGAGCTGTGACCTCTCTTTCTCGTATAGCGTAATGTGGGGCGAGAGAGAGAGAGAGAGAGAGAGCTGACAGGCCGCTTAGTGCCAAAACAATTGCCGCGAAATGTACCCACATGAAACTCCATACAATAAGCAGGTAATTATCCCCGGAATGAGGTCTTTAACTCCTAACAATAGTACGCGGTCAGTGCTGAACAGCCGACGACATCGACAGCACATAGATCGAAGTTCCGAAGAAAGAAGGAAGCTTTGCGGTTACAGACCACGACAATAGACGAGTGAGGGTACCTGCCTGCAAAGGATATGGCGTCAGTGCATCAGTCATTAGTACTAATAACTCCATATAGCAGGTTCTGAACACGCGCGCCAAAAGAATGTAGAGTGATGTAAAATGGACAGCCTTGCGGTTTGCCAAGAGGAAACAGTCTTTGTCGAGTTATAAATAGTTCTATCAATAGGAGCGCCCCTTTGCGGTTGGTGCGGTAATGGCGTGCCGACAAAACTGTTGAGAATTTAGACATGCTATAGAGAAATTACTCTAAGTAGGCACGACGTGAATTCAAAAGACCACTTTACATAGAGTTTATTGACTACTAAAAAGCCTTTGATAGTATTTCACATACGTCGATCTGGATCACCTTACATGAACAAAATATACACAATACATACATCAATATATTAAGATATATATACTCGAACAACACAAGCAGAGTAAAACTAGGAACAATCGGCCCTACAATTAAAATAGAGAGGTGTTCGTCAAGCGGATCCAATTACACCTAAACTTTGCATAACAGTCCTACAAAATATAATGTCTAAACTGGAATGGAAAACGAAAGGCCTAAACATAAAGTGAAGAAAAATGACAAATATGAGGTTTGACATAGCTATTCTATGGGGAAAGGCCTGAAGAAATGCAAGAAGAGCTAACATCGCTGCAATCAATTAGTGGAAAGGAAGGTCTAGAGATTAACCTACAAAAAAAGTACACGCAAAGAAATAAACATAGAAACGACACCTCTACAATACGTTGACGAGCATGTTTATCTTGGAAAGCAACTATCATTCAAACGAAACAAACAAAACTATGAAATAGACAGACGTATCAAGAATACCTGGAATAAATTCTGAAGCTACAAAGAATTTTTAATATGCGTATATGTAATATTCTGCGTTTGTCATTATTTTAGTTTTTATTGGGATTATATGTAGTTTGCGCCTTATTAGGGGTTAAAAACCTCCTTAGGAGACACGTGTTCCTATATAGTACCTTTTGTATAAGAATTGGAGATGTTTTGCTATAACAAGCAAATTCATCTCTGCCTATACTTCAAAATATCTTCGTGTAACATCTTGCAACTTCCTGCTCTCCTAGTACTTTAAAAAAAATATGATTAATTTATTTATTCGTGATTCATGAAAATATAAGCGCGCAATATTTATAATATGCAAAGGGTCCTAAATTATTAGTACCTTAAAGGTGAAGCTAGGAAAAAAGCTTCTTATATTTTGGGTGCTAATTATACGGACTTCCCTTTAATAGCATTATTCGCCTCTAAAAATCTACATTGCCTTCTAAATAACTAAGTCAACCACAATTAACGAGCGTCTGAAAGATACTAACTATCTTAGCCACTAGTTATCTTCTCTAAATACAACTAACTCACCATGCTGGTTATTTTTTAGCATCTAAATGTAACATGCATTCAAGCAGTAAACTTTGGCGACGAGAGGGAGCAAAGTAATAGCAAGTTATAGTATCATAAAACCCAATTGAAATTTAGCCACAATAACCTACTCTGGCTAAAGAGCATGTAACCTTATTGGCATTCATTATTTTAATTACAGATGAAACAATTGCAATACGAACGCACTATCGACAATAAACAAATACACGTGACTACATCGATATTCAAGTCTGTGCGTGACTAACTCTTCGGTACGTGAATCGAAAAGCGGTCTCTGATTGGTGCAAATGGCCGGTCGCTGTCGTCTCACGCACTCGCGCCAAATCTTGCAGTGGCTATTTTCACGATAAAAGAATACCTATGATGTTTTATTTACATGCTAAATTATTATTAATGATACTGTCTATAGAAGCTCGAATTATATTTTTTGAGGACCTTGTGTTGAAGCTGTAAAACGTAAAATGGTGATAAGATGTTAAATTTGTGGCTGAGTTAGTAAATTAGGTGCAATGTAAAAAATAAGGACAGGTAATAGTTATTTGTGTCACAAGGGAGCAAAATGATGTATTTACGGCGAGGGCGGTACATTGAACCCAGAGTGAAGCGAAGGCTTCTACGATAGAATCCTGAGCGTAGCGAGGGATTCTAAGTTAGTATCCTGAGCGTAACGAAGGTTTCAAGCGTTGACGCCCAAGACGAAAATAATTTTGCTCCTGAGTGACACATACAATTTTTCACACCGACTATGAGGAAAATTGAAATATAATGCTCTAAAAATAATGAAATAACTAAAACTAAATACTTTGAATTATACTTTCAACACTTTTACAGTAATCGAACAACGAAATTTTTTTTTAAATGGCGGATTGTGAAGGATTAGGGAAAAGTCACCACAGATAAAATATTCCTGTGCTACTTTTACCAATGTGTAAAAATTATCGAATCAATTATTACAATGGTATCGGATATCAATATTCATTATATCACAATAACTTTTGATTTCAGTAAAACACATAATTTAATGTGTTTTTTTTTAAATATTACGAAAATTTCATAAATTTTCATATAACGTTGTTAAAGTTGAAACTTGAAACGTTTTAGTTTTTAATCGATTACGATTTAATGACAATCGATTATTTCATTAAGATCTGTGTTCTATTGGCACATTGCATAAATGCTACATGCCAATGAATAAATTAAAAAAGTAGCTTAAACAGAAAAGTAGCATTTTGCTCCCTCTCGTCGTGGAGCAAAACTTACTTTTCCGAATGAAAGGTGTGAAATAGTTATTTGTGTCACAAGGGAGCAAAATTATGTATTTACGGCGAGGGCGGTACATTGAACCCAGAGTGAAGGGAAGGATTCTACGATATAATCCTGAGCCCAGCGAGGGATTCTAAGTTAGAATCCTGAGCGTAACGAAGGATTCAAGCGTTAACGCCCATGACGAAAATAATTTTTTCCTGAGTGACACATACAACTTTTCACACCGACTATGAGGAAAATTTAAATTAAATGCTCTAAAAAAATTAAATAACTATACTTTGAATTATACTTTCACCACTTTTACAGTAATCGAACAACGTAAGAAACACTTTTTTTATAATAGTGGATTGTGAAGGATTAGGGAAAGCCCACCACAGATAAAATATTCCTGTGTACTTTTACTAATGTGTAAAAATAATCGAATCGAATATTACAATGGTTTCGGATATCAATATTCATTATATCACAATAACAGTCATCGATAGTTTTGATTTCAGTTAAACATATAATTTATTATGACATGCTTTTTAAATATTACGATAAATTCATAAATTTTGATACAACGTTGTTAAAGTTAAAACTTGAAATATGTTCGTTTTTAATCGACTACGTCATCTTAGTCGATTGTAATTTAATTTCATAATTACATTCGATTATTTTAATCTGTGTTCAATAGGTAAACATTGCGTAAATGCTACATGCCAATCGATAAATTAAAAAAGTAGCTGGAACAGAAAAGTAGCATTTTGCTCCCTCTCGTCGTGGAGCAAAACTTACTTTTCCGAATGAAAGGTGTGAAAAAATAATTGTAGATCTTTACTTGAAGCTTTCTATAGAATATTTAGTTGGCGTTGTTAAAAAAGACGAATTACAATTATTTTATTAGAGGCTATCTCATTTTCCCGTTGCTTAGTTATAAAATAAGAAGTTAGATAACGTGGCCAATAAAGAAATCTGTGGCATGACTTATAATTTCCCTTATATTTTTAACTGAACTAGTCTAACATGACTTGCATGCAATAAATATGCATATAAATGTCATATGGATCGCTGATGTGTATAGATAGGACGTATGATTTTCGTGAAATATTTTTAGGTACAGATGTAGTGAATAATCCTTTCCTATCGGCAAAACTCGGAACAACGATAACACCCGAATGGTGCCGATGTGTCTATGAATTACTGTATTATTAAATTACGTGTAGGTATCAAATAAATCGCATACTTTATTTATCAATGTCAACGTTGTCTCGATGGGTACTGAGTGCGAGTGAAATAGTAAGACAAAAACGAACATTTCCGAGAAAATGCGAAAGGAAAGGATTATTCACTACATCTGTATCATGCTTGTGACTAGTTAGAACAGTTTGACGGGGTGACGATAGCAACAGATTTGCAGTGTGACCAATAGCTACAAAACTATGATGTGACTTAATAGAACTAAATTTACATGTGACGGATTAATAGTAGTTTATGTGACTGCTACATAATGCCTAATTATGTACAGTTACATACACTAGTTTATCTACACACGTATTATTTAATGCCTAATTATGTACATAATTAGGCATTAAAACTCTCGAGTGATATTATTATGATATTAAACCCACTCTCGAGTATTAATGCCGTCCATTATGTAGCAGTCACATAAACTACTATAATGTGTTCAGGAACCGCATGTTCGACCGGCATGGTGGCTGGCATTGATAATTCCTTTGCACTTGTTTAGCTTGTTCAGTAGTACCAACTTCACAAACAAAGTAGGGGCGGCACGCAGGCGGGCGTTGGCGTTCGAAATTTGAATGTCATAATATGTAGAAAAATTACACATTATGGTCATAATGTGTAATTTTTCAGATAAAAAATGAGTTTTCACCAAGTAGTTGGAGATTATGCTGATCGTAACGTGCGGTTTTTGTACGCAGTAAAGAGATACGTGTGTAGATAAAACAAATAATATTGCTTTTAGCATTAAGACCAGTTAGAACACATTTTTGCTGTGACGAGTTGATTCCTAAATCTGCTAAAGAAGCATTGAACGAAGCATGCTTGGTGTAAGACAAAGCCAAATAATAAGAAACGAAGACCTAAGACACAAGACCAAATGTTTTGATGCACTACATACAGCACGCCATGCAGCAAAAATGGAACTGGGCAGGTCACATCGCACGCATGTCGAACGAGAAGTGGACTAAGGCTAATACAACCTGGCGCGGCCCAGCGGGCAACCGCGGAGGCGGCAGACCACACGCTCGATGGACTGACGACATTGTGGCGTCAGCAGACTGGCTCCTAGTAGCCCAAGACAGAGAACGCTGGACAAATCTGGGGGAGGCCTATAACCAACGTGGGGTCCTCCACCAACCTTAGCATTTAGTTAGTTTAAGTACCTACATTATTGTTTTACTTTTTAATGGTGAAGGCAAATAAAGGCTTTTTCATTTTATTTTTTTATTTTTATTTTATACAATTATGTTCGCGTCAAGTTGGGATGGCTATAGGGGAAAGAGAAAGTCGCGGACAGGGTGACGTCCCGCAGACCCGCAAAGGCCCTGTGTCACCTTTGTCACAGTGCAGTCCGAGTACGCATCGACCCCGTTTATCGATTTAGATCTTGCTCACGTTGGAGCTTGAAGGTACTTTCCTGTACTTGTGTATTAAAATGGCATCGGTTGCCTCTTCGTCATGCATTTAATAGAAAAACCGGTCAAGTGCGAGTCTAAATCGCGCACGAAGGGTTCCGTACCACCGTTCAATGGAAGCGATGGTGTGGAGTGAATAGTTTGGATTTTACACAGCAAAATATTGTTTACAATGTTATTGGTGCGGTTACTTTCACACTCCATGTACGTAACCAGGTGCATCCATAAGTTTGTATGTGGTATTGAAAGAATTGTTGTATGGGAGCCCCCTTAAATATTTCTTTTATCCTGTTTTTAGTATTTGTTGTTATAGCGGCAACAGAAATACATAATCTGTGAAAATTTTAACTCTCTAGCTAGCTAGGTTCTTGAGATACAGCCTGGTGACAGACGGACGGACGGACGGACGGACGGACAGCGAAGTCTTAGTAATAGGGTCCCGTTGGGAACCCTTCGGGTACGGAACCCTAAAAACGAATAATCCATTCTCAAGCATGAAAGTAGCCAAAAAGTACTGGGAAATTGTGACAATGAAATTTTTCAATAAACATTTTCAGAATCTAGAAATGAATACTAGGTAAAGGAAATAGAATATAGCAAAAGAGATGTAAGATTTTATCATAGAAATCGAAGAAACCAGGCCCTGCAATCTCGAAAAAGATAGCGAGCGAGTGTACGGCCGATGTCGGCTTTAAAGTGATAACTTTCCAAAATAAAAGAGTTGAATAGTGTAGTATTGTACAAGCAGTATCACATACTCTTTTTACCGATGATAGTAGGTATGGGTGGATTTTGATTGTGATAAATAAAATAGGTACTAGTTTAAATAGTTAGTTAGTTTAGTGATGTATTTATTCCAACTTCATTATTTCGTTGTACCCACAGAGGAGTTGTACCTTTTTGGTAGAAACATCACTAAAACTGTTGCCATCCCAACTTGAATTGGACAGACTTACGTTGCTTCCTGGTCCCGGTACCCTGTGTGGTCGAAACCAAAAACAGCAACGTCACACAAATGTTTATTTCGTAACCATATCGTAGAATATCCATAATAGACCATATCATGATGTGATTGACAATTTCATTAAATACGACAATTTCATGATATAGCTGTCACCGTAAGATAGTTAAAACCGTTAGTTGATGAACTATCGACAGATAGTAAACCAGACCGACAGGGTTTAAAATTTACGTTTGCCCTGGTATTTCGTTTGCAATTGAAGTTTAAACCAGGTTACTAATTATCTTTTTTAACCGTTAGTTTATCAACTAACGCGTTATAAAGTAAGCAGTATGCTACGTTATACTATCTGTCGATAGTTGACCAACTAACGAGAGAAAAAACGTTAGTTTATCAACTAACTAACTAAAGGTTTTGACAATCTTGCGGCGGACAAGCCACCTCAATCTGATCATATTATGAAATGGCCTGACCACATCGGCGAATGAAAAAAAAAAGATGGCGCCACCTACACGTAAATATTGGCTCCGTAGTAATCTTTGATTTAAAAATAAACAATTCAATAATTCTATACAAACTAAGTGTTATTATGTGTGGTACAGTTTAATAGTTTACCACAAGTGTTTGTGTGACGATCGAAATCATACTGTCTGTTCTACAACACTTTTTGATTCAAGACTGTGTATAACTGTTATTGTGTTAATGTGTGGACCAATGAACAATCGGCATAAAAAGGACAACGTGTGAGTGCTTGACTTTTTATAATCCCGGATTACAAAAATAGCAACAGTTCATGGTCAAAAAGCTGTAAATTGTGCATGGATGTCGTTATGTTTTGAAACCCGTCGATAGCGTATCATTCCATTACACACAGCTGACCAATCAGCTGACTAGAAAGCTAGCAAAAGTGACTCCATCTGGTCAAGATAAGCGGCACATCTAATTCAGTACCACCTATAGAAGAGTAGTGGAATCACTTACGGAGAACAGCAATATCAAGGAACGAAAATCTATGAATTACTCTCTAGTTCTACGAGTATTACATAGAGGGCAACAGTATAAACAGTTCAATTAAATATAAATAGATGGCAGCACAGTACAATAGTTAATTTGTTCGACAATAGATGGCACTACATGAATATGGAATAGTAACAAATACATACATAAAGTAGATAATATCTGAAATAAAATAAAAATTGCGTTAAAAATGAACTGCTCGGTGTGCAATAAGAGAACAAACGTATGTGAGAGGATTTCTTGTTGCTCCTGTAAGAAAAGATTTCACCCTATATGTCTTGATATCCCGACAGAAGAATATAAAAGGACTGCTCATAATTATGACAGATCGTGGATATGTCCTGACTGTAAACTTCAATTGGGGCCCAATTCAGGAAACAAATGTTTACATAATCCATCCTTACCACCGCCTATTACAACCTTATGTGAGACACCAAATACTTCTAGAAATGTTACTATACGACGGCGCCATGGATATAGAGTGAATATTCCTGTTCAAAATAGTTTTTCGTCTCTATCATCTGACGAAGAAGAAAGTGATGATGAACATTATGGAGATACACTAGACCCGGAAAATGACATTAATAGGAGCTGTTCAGATATCGGCTCCAACCTACACGAGATAAATCAAGAAATGGAGAGTACTATATTGGATCTTCAATCAAAATTGGCAGGAGCAGACCTGGAAATCGAGAGACTATTGTCAGAAACTTACAACCTTCGTAAAACTATAGAGGAAAAAGATAAAATAATACTCAGCTTGAAATCCTTATGCACTTCACCTGCTCAAACTCTACCTTCTACTTGCAAGAAAAAGAAACAGTCAAAATCATTATTCAGCAAAAATAAAAAAGTGGATTTAAGAAAGAACGACAAGAACATCGCATACTGCGATAAAACATGTCAAACTGATTACCAACAAGAAACTCACGTGTCTTTAAACAGGGAAAAAGAATACATAGAGAAAGAGATACTTTTATATTATGACGAAGAGACAAATTTTGAACATTTATACGGAAAAATGTATTGCAATACATACATTCCAGGAAGTAAAAACGAATCAAGCAGCTCTAGCTCCACTAAATTATGTATAATCAGCAGCAGCACAGGAAAGATGATACGTGACATTGCGGAAGAGTTTCTGGAAGCAGGACACATTATTCACTATAAATTTAATGGTGGAGGACTGAAAGAGTTGTTGGGAAGTATTGAGATGAAACTGAAAGGATATACGAAAAATGATCACTGTATCATAATTATAGGTGATAGAGACTTTAAGAGTACATTTGAATTGACTGAACTAATAACATACATTAGACAAAAATTAGTATTGGTGCAACACACTAATATTATTTTATGTGCACCTACATACAGATATGCATTCAATGCAAATATATACAATGCTCGAGTAGAAATATTTAATAATCTTTTGAATCTTGATAATTTAACTTGTAACTATGCATATTTGGTTGATTCTAATAGGTTCTTGAAGTATTCATACTCTATGTTCCACGAAAATGGTGGTTATATTAATAGGAATGGCATAAATACTATTTTTGAGGACATATCTAGAATTATAAAACGAATTGGAAGTGCGGACAAACATTTAAATGAAAACAATTTTTTTCAGAAAGTTCGTAGGAACCGACAAAAGATCTGACCATTGCTTCTATTGAATGTTCGTACGATGTTGAGACGTTAGTTAAGCCACATCATCTAAATATTTTCTGTCAAAATGTGTGTGGTATAAATACCAAGAAAGATCAATTGGAAATGTACTTAGAATTGCTATCTGATAAGCAAGACTTCGTTTGTATAGTTGAACATTTTTTGAATGCAAAATCGTTGTCCGTACTCCAATTTCAAAACTATAGGTTAGATTGTTACTTTGCTAGAGCTAATAAAGTAAGAGGAGGCTCTCTCATTTTGAGCAGAAATACTAGGAATGTGGAGGTTTTGTCTCACTGTCGATCACTGAGTGAGAATGAGTGTTTTGAAATTTGTGGCATAAAAGATTTAGCCACAAATATATGTATATTTTGTATCTATCAAAATGGCACACAGTACAGTAAATTTATTAATAAGCTTGAATTATTAATGCAGCATTTTTTTGATAAAAAATGTGTTATTTGCGGGGACTTTAACATAAACATGAGTGCAAATAATATTAAGACCACAAGACCACAATATCACAAGACTGAATTTGTTAACCTTTTAAAATGTTACAACTTTAGACATCTTGTGAATACTACCACTTTTATTCGAAATGAAGTAAATTCTTGCATAAATAATATTCTCACAAACATAGAGGAGGATAGTTTAAAGAAGGTAATGGTTGATCATAATGGTCTTTCAGATGGACATGCGGGAATCTTGAGTAAATTGGTAGAGGATAAGTTTTGCCAACCAAGGCATAGGGTTTATGTAGTTTATGTAGAAAAAAGGGCTATCAATAAAACATCTAAAGGGAAATTTGCAGACTTAGCTCTCACAACCAACTGGTATAACTTAGGAGTAAATGGTTTTATCTCTAGATTTTATAGAATTTTCAAAGACTGCTTCAAGATTAGTCGCAGGAAAATTAATCTTAGAAGAAACAAGAAATTAAATTGGGTGACCAAAGGCACCAGGGTGTCTAGCTTAATGAAGCGTGTATTGGGTTCTTTAACATACAGACGTAATTATTATAGAATATACCGTAGAGTCATACGAAAGGCAAAATCACTATCTGTTCAACATGAGATAATGGGTTCTAGAAACTCGGTTAAGGCTGTCTGGCAGGTTGTCAACAAACGTAGAAATAAAAACGACATAACTAATAGGGACAAAATTGTACTTAAAGTGGGACAAAATCTAATTACTAACCCTCAAGATATAGCAGAAATTTTTTGCAATAATTTCAGTCAGCATAAAGTACACGACAAGGTAGAGCCTGAAATGGCGTTGGATCTGTTAAAGAGCAACACAAACCGGGAAATCGATGAAATGAGAATGACGCACACGAACTCAGCTGAGATTAGAAAGTTAGTAGAGAAGATAGCCAATAAGAAATCTTGTGGTGTTGACGAGATACCCATAAGTCTAATTAAAGAGTACATTTTAATTCTAGCAGCACCTTTAGCTTATTTCTACAATTTATGTATGGATAGTGCTATTTTTCCAGATCAGCTTAAGATTGCTAAAGTAGTACCTGTGCATAAAAAAGGAAAGAAAGCTGATTCAAAAAACTACAGACCGATTTCACTACTCTCGGTTCTTTCAAAAATATTCGAAAAAATTATGAAATCAAGGCTGGTAGATCACCTCAGTTGTAGAGACATAATTAACAGTCGTCAATTTGGATATCGGCAGGGAATCGGTACTAGTAAGGCTATGAACACATTGGTGGAGGATCTACTGCGGGAGTTAAACTTTAAAAAAAGGGTAGCGGGTCTCTTCTTGGACTTAAGTTCGGCATTTGACACGGTTGATCATGACATATTGTTAGCAAAACTTGAGCATTATGGCATTAGGAACCAGGCCCACAATCTTTTCAGATCTTACTTGTCAAACAGGAGGCAGTTTGTGGAGATCAAAAGTGTAGTTGATGACACAACTGAGAAGAGCATTAGATCTAAGTTTGTCAAGATTTTGCAGGGAGTGCCGCAGGGCCTCTATATTAGGGCCTATTCTATTTATTATCTTCATAAATGATCTTATTTCTTATATGTCGAACGTTGAACATGGTCTCCGGCTCGTGCTCTTTGCGGATGACACTAATGCCATTATTTCTGGATTGAATTTGTCTGAGCTTAGTTATAGAGTTGATTGTGCTACAGTTAAATTTAAGAATTGGTTTAATGCTAATAACTTGACTCTGAATGTACACAAAACAAGCCTTATCCTATTTAGAACCACTACTAGAGTAAATGATAGTATAAATGTGTCAATAGGGGGCCAGCAAATTTCGTCGGTCATGACCACCAAATTTTTAGGTGTCACCATAGATGCCGACTTAAATTGGAAGGCAGAGCTAGAGTCAGTTACGGATTCCATCGGTTCTGCATGTTACGCCTTATCAAGTTTAAGAGATGAACTTACTACCGATCAACTGAAAATGGTCTATTATGCTTTGGTAGAGTCCAAACTAAGATACAGTATAGCGCTGTGGGGGGGCAGTTATCAGCAAAATCTCAAGAAGGCCTTCGTTGCGCAGAAGAGAGCTATACGTATTATCGAGCGTATTCCGCCTTGGGAATCATGTATGCCAAGTTTTAAGAAACTCAACATTTTGACGGTACCGAGCCTATATATTTTGGTAGTGCTTACCAGACTTGTAAAAACCAAAATGGTGAAACAGATAAACAGAGGATTATAAGAGTAGGAACTAGAAGGAAAGACCTTACTTTTGATATAGTTCCTAAGTTAGATATAGTTTCACATTGTGCTTATTATCAAGCAATTAAATTGTTTAACAAGTTGCGTACTGAGTTAAAAACAATTCAATCTATTGACGTATTTAAAGTAAGATTAAAACAGATTTTGTTAGAAAAGTGCTGCTACTCTCTAGATGAATTTTGAAGGTGACATAACTAGTTGGATTTTGTTGTATTGTTATTGACATTTGAATTTATGAATTGACTTGTAAGGATTATTATTTGAAATGATTGTTGGATTTTATTTTATTTCTTGTTATATGACTATTTAATTTTTGTATAATTTGGATTTGTTTGCATGCAATAATGTGACAGTGATTTAAACTTATTTCGAACACATTGTATTTTGTTTACGAATAAACGATAATAAATAATAATAATAATAAAATAAAATGTTCAGCGTTTGATGAAATGAACAGCAAAATGCATGACTACCTACCTATTTCATGATGTGGTTAAACGTCGGTGATCATATCGTAAAATAATTAGTTATATTTCGTGCAATGGTCAACCACATCATTTATTTATTTATTTATTTAACAAAGCCTACAGCACAATTCAAGAAACGACATAAACCAAAACTTAATCTAAACATAGGCCAATTAAAGGCTTCCATTTTTTAGGCCAAACATATGGTAGGAATCAAAGGTAAATTATACGTGGAGTTTATATGAGATGGGAAGGGAAGGCGAAACTGGTCAGAGGTGTGTTTGTGTATGTGTAAGATATTTAGAAAGTAGGTGCCCTAAGTCGTAGCAGCTCGATGACCAGCTCGGGGCAGTCCACATCACCATGGTTAACGCTATAAAGGAGCTGCACATCCAAGATATTACGCCGGTCTTGGAGGCTGTGGAGGTTGTGGCGATGACATGATGCAGTATAGGTATCATTCAAAAAACTGCCGCGAAACTTTAAATTTCTAATACATTTGGTCTGTATACGTTCTATCATATGTATGTAGGGCATACCGCGGGTTCCAGGCGGTACTGCAGTACTCAAGGACACTTCTAACTTAGGCATAATATAGGATGAGCACACAGCTCACATCCGTGAACAACATGCCAAGGTTCCGATAGGCTTTCTTAGTGATAGCGGTAATGTGGTCTTCGGAAGTCAACTTGGAATCCAGCAGGACACCCAGATCTCTAACAGAGTGTACCCTCTGGATTGGGATGATTTTAAGTAGGTGCGTGAAAACGATTGGCTTGGTATGCCTGGTGAAGGAGATGATGTTGCATTTAGCTACATTTACGTTTATTCTGTTGATTGTATATTATACTGACAACCGATTCAAATCATCCTGTAAGCTGATGCAGTCTTGTTAAGATTTAATATTCATGGAAACTTTTTTGTCGTCAGCGTACAGGAGGCAATTCACGTGCTTAAAACATTGTCTGATATCATAAAGGTATGCAACGTAAAGTAACGGACCCAAAATGGAGCCCTAGGGTACGCAAGAAGGTATACACACATTGTCAGACCTACTTTCTCCTATCACAACAGCCTGACGTCATCGCAGCCAACAATTTTAGAATATACTGATCAGATACGGTAATGTCACTTATGATACGTTGACAAGGAGGCTCCAGCAGTTTAACATGCGGATATGAGCTGGCAAGTAACTTAAATATATTACTGAAAAAGCAGTTGAATGCGTCACAGATTTCTTTTTCTGACTTTAACGTCCTCGAGCCATATGTCATGTTATTAGGATAACCGGTGCCATCCTTCATTCTAGATTTTACATAGGACCTTAGGAGCTTTGGGTTTTTCTTGATTCCGTCCTGTGCTCGTTTCATATAATTCTGATAACACTCGTCCTGCACTTTCTTACATCTACTTCGGAGAAGAGCAAATGCATGGTATATTTTTAATGCATAAGTCAAAGGTCTCAAGTTCGAGCGTAATATGAAAGCGATCTTGATTAACAACCGAGCAGCTGTCCTTTTTAATGTTAATGTAAAAAAGTGTGTCCACATCTAAAATATTTTCGCAGACATTTTTCAGTGTATTATGTTGTTTGAAACCCAGGTAATCCATTAGGTTTGTCATGTTAATGGCAGAGTTTTGTAATTCGGTGAAACCCTTTTTATGCAAATAGGCGCGAATTAAGTTAGGTGTGGCGGAGGAATTAATAAAAATAATTTATTTAAACGGACAGAGTTTCCACTAGGTTTATTAAGACAATAATAATTAAATCTAGAATACAATGATATTTATATCTAAAATAGTGAAGCGTTGACAATTTAGATTATGACGTACGTTCTACATTTTAGGATGATGACTTAGTGCTGACGAATGATAATTGTAAGGGTTGCTCAACCTTAACACCTCCCCCCTTAAGAGAGAAATTATCTGAAGACGTTGAAGACGTATTCGGAGAATTTCGGCTTATACATTTTGTATATAACTTGAATTTAATTAGAAGTGATAACAAGATAATAAAAATGATAGAATAGAGTAAAATTGTCCATACACTTATGTTTTTCACAACATACATATAGTCGTCTGAAATACTTTCACTGACACTAAACTTTGCACTGTTGATAATGTCTTTGATATCACTGAAATCCACGTTTCGGAGGTTGAGTCGTTTGTCTTTTGTCTGATGCCGTGACGTACTTCTGGTATCTGTACAAACGGTAGTTGAAGATTGATCGTTGAAGCGTTTGTCGGTGTTTTTATTACGACATCTTGTACCTGGGTTGTGCAGTGTTGGCTCGGCCATATTAGAAATGTCCCTTGTATGTTCTGTTTGTAAACTTCGTCTTCACAGTGCTCCGTGATGATTAGTCCTGTTTCGGAGTATATCAGCCAACAGTTTCCGACTATCCTCTGTATCTTCTCTTTTTCCATGTGTATAGGATGCTGGTGGCATCTGCTGCAGTTGTCCTTTAGCGTCATTATCTCCTCTATGCAGGTTTCGGTAGGGTACTGTGCTAGGTCGTCTCGCAAACACAAGAACTTGTTGTCCTCGGCTTCTTCACACAGGTTCGCTACGGGTCTGTATTTCAACCTATTCACCATTAGGTAGGGGTGTTTGGGAATGATGGTAACGGTTTTTCGGTTTAAGGGATTGTATATAGGAATGGGAATTATTTTATAATATATATACGTGTTGGGTTCTATTAGCGGTACTTCTAATACAAAAACTAACTTATTCCTGTCAATGTATGATTTTAACAAAATATTACGTTCTAACTTAACTAGGTTTTCCCTTGTTACCGGGTAAATTAAATTATCATGTTTCTCAATTTCTATAAGGACTTGCATAAGCTCTGTGGAATTTAATATTGACTGATGTAGGGTATGCAACTTGCTGAAGGCAATAGCGGTCTCGGTTTCTTGAATGAAATCATAAATAGTACGAAAGTTATTGGAAATTTGGTACAAGTTATTCATTAATGTAATTATGTTATAACGTCGGCTTTCTGTTTCAAGAAGTGATTGAATCTCAACTGTTTTGTTGTCTAAGTATTTAATATTTGAATTCATACTATCTGATAAATTAGTGAATTTATCTAAAGCGTTAACTACTAAGGATACTTTTCGTTCGACTGAATGTTCTTCCTTTTTTAACTGACTTATTTCAAAGTTGTATTGTTTTGCGTCCTCTTCGTCTAAGTTTCCTGAAATGATTTTTACTAACGAACCTAGAGGACTAAATAATGCCCTTTTTACTCTAAAAGTAGGTAAAATCTGATTAATCCTAGTTTTTATTTCGTTTACTAATGATTCAATTTGCTTACATAAACTTCCTAATTCATTTTTATACTCATTATTACTAGTTACTATAACGTTTATCTTATCATACTGTAGTATATTATTATCTACTTCGCTTACTACAGTTTCTAAATCTAATGTCTTAAAAATAGTCCATATATTAGTCCTCATCACTGCTGTGCCAAGTTTTATCGGTGTTATTCCCGGATTCTGGTTTAGGTTTTGAAGTTCCAGGCTGCCGATCTGTCCGACTAGTACTAGAAGTACTAGGTTTGACCTGTGGAGGACGTTTAATATTCTTAATAGCTACCCTTGTTTTTCTCTTCTTTATCTCGACTGGAATAATATTCCTAGATGGTGAGCCTATGACCTTCGCTTTCTCAAAACGGGGTAGATCTTTCGCTTTTCTTGTTCGGGTATTTTTCATAAAGATATCATCGCCATCTTTTATTTCAGGTGGGTCCTCACCTCCTCTTTTTTCTCTAACTTTAATCTTATCGTTTTGCAGTTTATCCGATACATATTCATATAATACTTTTAATCGTTTCCTATGATCTTGAAGTAATTTTTGCATTAGGTTTCGTTCCCTATCTATGTCAAATACATTGTTTGAGTCTGTGTTTCCAAAAACGATCTCAAAAGGAGTGTAGCTAGTTGCGGAATGGATGGAGTTATTGTACGCCATTGTTGCGTAAGTCATGACAGAAGCGACGTCAAGTTCGCTTTTCTCATACTTAGCTAAGCGATAAATCTCAATGATTGTTGAGTGGAAACGCTCTACTATTGCCATTGAACTGGGATTATTTGGGGTGCCAATATGTAACTCTATTTTGTATAGATTTAATAGTTCCTTAATCAATTCATTGTTGAACTCGGTTCCAGAATCGCCATTTATTTTCTTTGGTAAGCCGTACATACTGAAGTACTTGATAAGAGCTTGTACTACTTCTGGTGTGCTACGATTTGGGATATTAATAGCTTGTCCTAGCTTACTAAATGCATCGACTATTGTTAAGTAGTATTTCCCTTCGATGTAAAGAAGGTCCATAAAAACTTCCTGAAATGGTGCATTTTGAGTTTGAGTTAATTGTATACTTGGTTTTATGGGTTTCCTTTCATACTTCATTCTTTTGCACTGTTCACACGAGTTAATTATAGCTGTAACTGTTTCTTTCATGTTCGGCCACCAATAATGTCGTTTGATTTTCGCCAATGTTTCGTTAATACCCCTATGACATGTTTTACCTTCGTGGTACTTTAGAATAACCTGACGTTGATCTTCTTCTGACTCTGACAGATTTACCGTACGCTCGGTGCATTCGGTCAAATTTAGTGTCCTTTCTTGTATAATGTTGTGATAACATTTGAGAATGTTGTCCTAAATATCGGGTCTTCGAAATAAATGAAATATTTGTGTTTAGTATCTACATATTCCTTAAAAAAATCTTTCACTAACTTTTCATTATTGACGGGCATAAAGACTTCTAAAATTCTTTGTTTTTTATTAGAAATATTGTTTACGGAGAAATTATCCCTAAACCACGTGTGTACTATTATTTGTTTCGGTTTGCAATCAATTGCCTCATTAAGAATAGGGATGCCTTCGTGTTCCCTGTTAGAGATTGAGTTTGCAGTTGCCCCATCATCTGAATCTGAAATTTCTATGATCTCCATTTTGTCACTTTCGGAGCCAGAAAAATCTATCGCTTGTGTTTTAACACTCTCAGTATCTGAAATATCCATTATTTCTACCTGTGGTCTAGGCTTTCTAACGGTCACATTTCGTTCCAATTCTTCAATAATTTCCTGGACACGGTTCTCGTCTGCATCTACATTTACTAAAATTGAATCTAAGTCGTCCTCTAATGCGTTAATCCTAACTCGAGAAAGGGCGTCAGCATTAGTATTTTGCTGCCCTTTCTTATACTTAATCTCGAAATCGTACTCTTCTAATCGTAGGCGCCAACGTGTGAGTTTGCTGTTTGGCTCTTTGAGTGAATACAACCATGCCAAAGGTCTGTGGTCAGTGTAAATAACAAACTTCTTACCGTAAAGATACGGTCTAAAATGTTTTACGGCCCATACTACCGCCAAAAGTTCTTTTTCGATCGTACTATATCTACTCTCTGTATCGCTTAACGTCCTACTAGCATATGCTATAGGTTTGTCTAAACCTATAGTGCCTTGTGAAAGGACAGCCCCGATAGCAAAGTTGGATGCATCGGTGGTCACTACAAATGGTTTTTCGAAATCTGGAAACTGTAAAAGAGGTGCGTTTGTTAGCAGCTTCTTACAAGTTTCAAAACTATTTATGTAGTCTTCATTTAACACGATCTTTTTCCCTTTCTTTAAACATGCCGTGAGTGGTCTCGTGATTTTGGCAAAATCTTTGATAAACTTCCTGTAGTAACCTATCAGCCCTAGAAAACTTTTAATTTCTGTAGCTGTTTGGGGAATTGGATACTTAAGTACTGCTTCTATTTTGTCGTTATTTGGTTTAAGACCCTCGTTCGTGATTGTGTGTCCTAAATACAAGACTTCTTTCCTAAGGAAGTGAGATTTATCTAACTGAATTTTCAAGTTAGTCTGGCGGAATCTATCAAAAACAGCTTTTAATTTCTCTATGTGTTCTGGCAAGCTTTTTGAAAAGATAATGACGTCATCAAGGTAAACAAGGCAATGCAAACCTTGTAACCCTCTTAAAACGTTGTCCATTGCTCGCTGAAAGGTCGCAGGAGCAGTTTTAAGCCCAAACGGCATTCTATTGAATTCGTAATGCCCGAATGGTGTACTGAAAGCAGTTTTTGATTTATCTTCCTCTTCTACTTCTATCTGATGGTATCCGCTCGCGAGATCTAGCGTAGTGAAATACATACTCTTCCCAAGCATGTCAAAAAGATCATTGATGTTTGGTAAAGGGTATTTGTCATCAGTAGTGATATCGTTTAAACGCCTATAATCGACTACCATTCTCCACTTTTGTTCCCCTGATGCATCCAACTTTTTGGGCACCAGGTGTACTGGGGCGCTCCAAGGCGAGTGTGATTCTTGCACAATATTATCTCGTAGCATTTTTCCTACTTGTCTTTTTATCTCTTGTGTCTGGACTGGGGGTAGTCTGTGTGCCTTTAAATTAATTGGATCCTCGTTTTTTGTTCTGATTTTATGTTTCACCTGATTACTAAAAGACAGAGGTATGTCTTCACAATAGAATATGTCTTTATATTCTCTACAAGTTTGATCTATCATCATTCTTTCTTCCTCGTTCATATGGTCTAACCTAAGCTTACTATCTAAATTATCGTCTAGTAATCTCTCGACGTCCTGATAGCTTCCTGTTGGATTCAGAGACGTTGAGTTGACGTTGTGTGATTGTTGTTGAAATAACTCTATCTTGAACGGGGCCGTAACTGTTATTTTTTGAAGTAAATCGGTTGTATTTTGAATTACTGTCGTTGCGTAACCGTTAGCACATTTTACTATAGCGGCCGGCATTCTAACTCCATTATTGAATTGGGTATAATTTAGAATACCCTCTCCGTTTAACAAGTTGACTGGTAATTTGACTCTCATTTCGCATCGAGGAGGTAGGTTATACATCTCTCTCGTGGGTGGCGAGTAAATGATAGGTATTTTACTAGAGTCCGTGAACAAAGTTTGAGATTTCATGTCGATCTTGGCATTGAGTTGTTTCAATAAATCACTTCCTATTAGACCATCGTACCGTTCATCAACCGAATAAATATAAAACTTATGTTTATGGCTGCATTTAAATATCTTTGGCAAGTCAATGTAGGCTACCTCACTGTGTTTGCTTGATGCGTGGGTGCTAATGACTTCGAAAGACTCTTTCTGCTTATAACTTGCGTAATATTCGTTTGCCACTTTCGGACTAATAAATGATCGAGTGCTGCCCGTATCTATCATAAAAACGGCATCTAGTTCTGGTATGCGAATATGAGGCAAGTTCAAAAGCTTATGACAATTAAGTTTTATACGTTCCCTATCTCGGAGGCTTCCGTATAAAAATTTCCCACCGGCTCACTGTACGAGACAGAATTTTGACTGTCTTTCGTACATTGTTGCGAGTTACACGGTTGAACATCGTTATTATTTTCTGTGTAATTAACACGTCTAGAACTCGCTGTTCGCATCGTAACATCGGTGTTTGACCCCGAAGGTATAGGTGACGCATGATATTGCATCGGAGCATTGTCCGCATACTGCTGACGCTGCGCTTGTACCGTCGGTGGCACTGACTTATTAAAACGCGGCGAATTATTATAAGTGTTATCGTTAAATCTATTATTAGCCTGCTGCTGTCTATTGTTTCTAAATTGGAATGAATTATTTGTCGAGTTCTGCACACTGTTTTGCATGTGAGTAGATGCATTATTAGGTGCATGTGCACCTGGTACTCGTTGCGAGTTGTCGTACCGTGGAGGGTTATATTGAGCGGATTGATTTGGCCTTACTGATTGATTGCTACTTGAACTGTTATTGGGTCCATTCCTGTTTGGATTGAATCGCGGACCGTTCTTTGCATCGTAAACTGTTTGGAAGTTTTGTTCCTCCAATACCACTTTCAAAGCATCCTCCAGGGTAGTAACATTTCGCAAGCGTACTAGCCTAACTAAGTAAGGCGGCAAATTGAAAAGAAAAACATTCAGCGACATATTATCGTAAATGTGGTGTTTAGCTTGGCGTAAATTCACGTCACTGATGGTTTCATTAATCTTCGCGAATAATATACTTCTCAAATGTTGGATTCTGTGACAAAGATCGCAATAACCTTCGTTTCTATTTCGTTTTAATGCTTCCAGTTCCATGGCCAAACATTCTTCGGACCTTGGGTCGCCGAAGTTTTGGCCCAATAAATGTTTTAACTCATCCCATGTATTAATGCTTTCTCGTTCCCCAACTAGTTTAGCTGCTTCCCCCGAAAGCCTACTAGTTATAACATGGAACAAGTACTCGTTTTGCAAATTTCCCCCTTGGAAAGTGTTTAGGATGTAATCGCATTTCTTAACAAACAGTGGTAATAATCTGGAGTCCCCATCGAATACTGGAATGATTTTGACCATTTCCATGGGTACTCTCACAATATTATCCATCTTGAACGATGAAAAAAAAAACCTATCAAAACTAAAGAGTTCTAAAATTGAAACACTATCTAAATTGTTATTCGAGAAAATGTGAATTCCCAAATAACAGCCTACCTACACGACTTTGTTATGACGTTTTCTAATTCCTAACAACACGTATAGATATTATGAACGAAAGGAAATACGGAATGATAAGGAATGGTGAAAAGGTGTACTCACAATCCCGTCGCTCCCATGTCCTTTCGGAATATTGCTTATTTGCCGAAGTGTCCTCTGGTCCTGATCCTCTCCTGGCCTGGTCCTGGTCCGATGTTTGGTCCTGGTCCTGGTCCTGGTCTCGTTCCTGTGACGTCGCCGCTTGACTCCTCAGGAACTACGTTCGCCTCTTCTTAATATATTTATTTGTTCGATAGATTCAACTTAACCGTAGAAACGGACGATGAATATGGATTCAACTGTTGAAATCCTACCGGCTGCGCCAATTAAGTTAGGTGTGGCGGAGGAATTAATAAAAATAATTTATTTAAACGGACAGAGTTTCCACTAGGTTTATTAAGACAATAATAATTAAATCTAGAATACAATGATATTTATATCTAAAATAGTGAAGCGTTGACAATTTAGATTATGACGTACGTTCTACATTTTAGGATGATGACTTAGTGCTGACGAATGATAATTGTAAGGGTTGCTCAACCTTAACACGCGCTCGAATCCCAACATAGATAAGATAAGTTAAAATCACCTATCACCATAAAATAGTCTTATGAATTATTCTGAGTTATGTCAGTTAACGCATCTATAGAGCATTGCACACGAACCGGCAGCTCCACGTCCGGCGGCAGGTACACGAGCGCTATGTGCAGGTCTCGCTCTGCGCAAGGAGGAGCAATATTTTTTACTTACTACTAAAATAAGAAGGAGTGTGTAAAATAAATGTATCAACACAACCTGTGTTTGGGTGTATTATAGTTTGAGACATGATACCGCTTAATTAAAACCACATTCTGTGACTAATTATTGCTTTATTTATAAAATATTTCAGTAAATCAATCTGGCCCTAACTTCATATAACGTTATTATCTTCATAACGTTATTATGCATCATAGCGCTATGGAAGGCGCCTTATCTTATAACGTTATAATTCCTAAACGTTATACAGCTATACTATAACGTTATCATCTTAGTTTATGACGCTGTGGCGTGTTTAGTAGCGCTATGCACAACATAACGTTATAAATAACGTTATCAGAACGCATAACGCATCTATTTTGCGCCCACACTCCGTCGTTATAGTCCTTCTTTTTCACGCATCGCGCGCGTGAATAGTGTAGGAGTACCTAAACAACTCACAGCAGACATAGCGTACGGCAACAGCAAACAATAACTTTTTTCATAACGTTATTTTGATTTCGTTATGTTTCTCCTGCAGTTTAGTTATCATAATGTTTTAATAGCGCTGCAATAACGAAACGAATTGATTTTTATAACGTTAAATAGCGTTATATTTTATAACGTTATGAAGGGCTCCACAGACATGGTTACAGTTACAAAATGGCTTCCACTGCGGATGCCCCTTGTATACCTACTAATAATTGCCAGCCAGCACATTTCGTTTTCAAACCGAAGCACAGCCCTCCCCGCTTCTCTTCATAAAGTATGCATCAAAGAGGTTCGAGTCCCGGTGGGGGCAAATATTTGTTTCATGAGAACGGATGTTTATACCCTAGTCATGGTTGTTTATCTATCTATGTATAATATTTATCTATATACTTATATACTTATGTGTATCGTTGTCTAGTACCCAAGATACAGGGAATCCTAGTTTGGGGCTAGATCAATGTGTGTAAATAGTGTCCAAGGTATTATTATTATTTATGTCGCGTTCCGAGTCACGTCAAGAAAGCCACATCGCTCACGTGACCTCTTTGATGAGGTTCGAGTCCCGGTGGGGGCAAATATTTGTTTCATGAGAACGGATGTTTATACCCTAGTCATGGTTGTTTATCTATCTATGTATAATATTTATCTATATACTTATATACTTATGTGTATCGTTGTCTAGTACCCAAGATACAGGGAATCCTAGTTTGGGGCTAGATCAATGTGTGTAAATAGTGTCCAAGGTATTATTATTATTTATGTCGCGTTCCGAGTCACGTCAAGAAAGCCACATCGCTCACGTGACGTCACACCATCATGCCCGTTCCGAGTGGGAAATGACGACCATCATAGATATCCATTCGGAACGCTTTGAACGTGACGGTAGACGTTGACACTGACAACTTACACTATTATAAATAAACCAAATTTTGGTAGACATTTCGAGTCGAAGACAATCGTAGTAGTCATATTATCTTTGTTTTGGGTGAAAAAGTGAGGGAATAAACAATTTTGGAGCGCCAGGAGTCGCTGCTGGTTCAGTGTTCTAAGTTTGATTGTCAGCGTGATTGCTGTCATTTTTGATAACTCGCTCACAGTGGTGACGTTCAGAGGCATGGCATGGGCGATGATAGCACAACATGGCGGCGTTAATTATGTCATTCATGACGTCATATACACTATTTTGAGCTATCGTTGTCACCCTAAAACTCATTCGGAACGACCTCGTAGACGCTATAATCGATTATGGTGTGATTCGGAACGTGCTGTTATACAGCGGAGAACTTATCGGAACGGTGTCTACAAAAAATATATTGACAGTCAAACAAACAAACAACAGAGAAAAAAAATAACCTCAAAAGTGATTGTTTTGATTAGAATTAAAACGCAAATATACAAAAATCCATAATTTTATATGAGCTTATATTGTCACATACTCACTTTAATCTATAAAAATGTCTCTCACGGCCATTTTCCGCCTGCGCTCTTTGTATAAGCTAGAAAATGTTTCTTCAATTCTATATCGATGTTCCTCACAAAATACAGTGAATTTATCAGAGCCTGCAGTCCAGCAGTATCTCAGAAAACTGATGATAGAACACGACAACCTACTGATAAAGTCCCGCAGAACTTCCGAAGAGATCAGACGTTTCAGCGAAATAAAGCCTATAATAAATGTACTAGATCAGAGAGTAGCTCTATACGACAGTATCGAGTCCCTAAAAGAGATCACCAAGAAGGAAGATCAAGACGCAGAAATGAAAGAAATGATCAAGGAAGAAGCCGCTATATACCTCAAGAGAAAGAAGGAGGTTGATGATGAACTACAATCTGTAATGTTAGATCCCGTTCTGACTGATGGTGGAGTGTTATTAGAGGTGTCTGCAGGTGCCGGAGGTCAGGAAGCAATGCTCTTCGCTAGAGAACTTTTTGAACTCTATGAATCATACTGCAAATACAAAAATTGGCAGGTAGATATTGCATCACTTGATGTCTCTGATATTGGAGGTATAAGAAAAGCTTCAATGCTCATAGAAGGACATGGAGTACCAGAGCTTATGAAAATGGAAGCTGGAGTGCATAGGGTACAAAGGATACCAACAACAGAGAAGGGAGGGAGAATACATACCAGTACTGTCTCTGTTGCTGTCCTGCCACAGCCTAGAGATATTGATTTGGAGATTCCAGATCGTGACTTGACTATAGAAACAAAAAGAGCAAGCGGGGCTGGAGGCCAGCATGTGAATACAACAGACAGTGCAGTCCGCATCATACACATACCAACAGGCACAGCAGTTGAGTGTCAGGAAGGAAGATCACAAATTAAGAATAAAGAAATTGCAATGCAGAAACTAAGGACGCTGTTGTTGCACCGTCAGGAAGAACAGCAATCATCTGATGTTAGGGCCCAGAGAAAGTCACAGGTTCGTATAGTCAAGTTGTATTTTAGCTACTACACATACACAAAAAAATATAAAGTATATTATGAAATGCAGTAATTCACCTTTTCAAAAGAATGCCTCTTTCTGATTTTGAATGTGTCTCAATTCCAGGTCGGCTCTGGTGAGCGTAATGAGAAAATCAGAACATATAACTACCCTCAAGACCGTATCTCTGAGCATCGTCCCGGAGGCAGCACTTTCCACAACATCAAGGTTTTCATGGAAGGGGGTGAGGAGCTCGAGAAGTTGCAGGAGAGTCTTCTCCATAATGCCCGGTTCAGCGAACTCATGGATGAAATCAATGAGTTTGTAAAGAACAATGCTGAAGGGAAAGCGGAGAGCTAGTTCTTCTATGTGAGTTATATTCACTGATTCTGTAGTTTGAATTGTATTGAAAGCAGCCTGGAGTCATACCTATTTATAAACTTTGTCCCTGAAGGTACATCGTTGTATTTCTTTAATAGACTTACAGTAAAAAATAAAAGCAATTTTTAAATTATTACATATACATTTATTTTGTACAGCAAAATCGAAGTAGTTCATTGCTTAAAATGCACAATCATTAGAGATTCAAAATAGTAACTAAAATAACAAACAATGTGGTTTTCCATATTATGCACTTTCTGACCTACTGCCACACTCAGTCATTGAAAGAAAGATTAATCCAATTCCAAATTTGAATTTACATACAAAATCGGTCACATAGTAATCCTTAATGTATCCGTAAACGACTCTTGGTATGGCCGTTAGATAGTTTAACTCAGATCTTTTTGGTTATCTATTTTATTTCAATTTAAAATTAATGAAATTTATGAAATTTAGACCACAAGTCAAGGTAAACTCTATAAAAATAGTATAGAGAAACCGTGAGGGTTTCTCTATACTATTTTAGTACACAAACCTTACCACTGGAGATTCAGTTGTAGGTGGGAATATTGTACTTGATTCTTCAAAATATATACTAGGACGGAGCAAAGATATTCAATAAATTAGAGAACCCTGAAAAACGATGAAAAGCTGTGCCAGGTATAATTTATTTTTACAAAAATTGTAAGTACCTACCTATTGAATTTCCATGATCTGAAATCGCGCATGTCAAGCTAGTAAATTGATATGAAATGTTACAGTGCAAACTAGTATGGCACTTTGGGAGTATAATTTAAACTAGTTTGATCAATATAAAACTAGGTACACAATTTGTGATATGTGAGGTCAGCCTACTTTTACTTTTTCTATTTTTCCTTCTTTTAAGTACCTACCTAACTTAACAACATAAATAATAACAATAACAATAAATGAGATATCATTAAGCAGTACTGCTGACAAAAAATAACAGCAATAAAATAAAATCTAATAGACTTCAACATGAATAGGACAAATAATTATGTGTAGGTTTTTATGTGTAATATAATAACTAACTTTGATAAACCACATTTATAGTAAGGCTTCACACGGGAGAAACACAGTAATATTTATTTATTCAAACATTTTACTTAAAACTCTCATAAAAACTCTATAGTAGATAAGCCTTATTTTCAAACAGGATAACTGGTCAGGTAGGCGCTATCCTATATCATATTTTATTGAATTCTACCCTTGTATGAGTTTAAAACGTATGTTTTACAGTTTACATATGCTTGCTGATAAATAACACTGTCAATGGAAGCCACAGTATAGTGTACTGTGGTACACTGCTGCGGCCACACATGTCGATGTTGCTCTCCTGAAAAGACGTCAGACACCAATCAAATTATCATTTCTAAAATTATATCGAATTATTCTGCTCAAATTATTGTCGGGAATAATCGTGATTGAATTTGATAAAAACGAGATATCCATATCGTAGCATCATATGAATAGCCATAGGCACCCTTATCATGTAAGACTATATATTTAGAGAAATAAGCCTGTAAGAGCTCTTGTTTAGGATTCTTTAATGTCAAATGTTATCTTACTTCCGTATGATTCCTGATGCAAGAGGTCGGCTGCTTCCTATACAGCGGATGCATGTGCTTGAGGCAAGGCAGCGATTCATTATAATGCACCTCGGTAGGGTCCACCGACATGACCACGGATTCTTCCCGCGGACACATCGCATCCACTACCACCAGCAACATGTTGGTGTAATTCACCAGCTGGGCATAGAACGGCCGAGCACAGTCGCTCAGAGGCTTGTTCAACTTGGCATCCAAATTGCTGTACTCCAGCTGGTACAGATACATCTCCCGGTCGCAAGGAGTCGGGCGAGTTCGGTTGATGAGCACTAGCTTCTCGAAGTCTCGTTCTAGAATTCTTGACGGTGGCCTCGAGTTGTATTGTTCGTCTGTCTCTTCGTCGTTCTCATAGTTCTGATACGCTACTGAGGGAAAAATAGCGGGTTGAGATTAATGTACGAGTATTGATGCAACGTGCAGAGACAAAAGGCGTAATTTAAGAATAAAACTGTACAGCATGCGGCGAAATTTATTTCGCATCCTACCTATAAATAGATAGTATAATGCTGTAAGAAACATTTCTTTGGACGAAAATAATATAAAGATTTGTAATATCCAGAAGCCAATGTTACAGCATAGCCTTTGAACTTAGAGACGTCACTAGATATGCGATGGAGCATCGGCAATTGTATAATTTGGAGGAAATATTTAACATCAAGTCTAACATCAAACAAAACATGCAAAGTGTTTATACAAGACTGGTAAAAAGAATGCTGACATATAACATCTGTTACTAAAGGAATGTTAACAGAGGAATTGCATGCGCATTCTGGGGTTTAAAACTACACTATCAACAAGATTTGTAAAACGCCATGTCAGGCGAGACCTGCCCAAGTGGTACCTACTACAAGTACTCGCACTCTAAACTCACCAGTGGGTGTTACATACTCTGAAAACAAGATGGAGTCGTTACTACTTCTGTTAAAATAGTCTCTACGATCCAATCGGGACTCCAGGTCAAATTTTGCGACTAAGGAATACACAGGAGGAAGAACTAGATGTGATAGAGTCAATAGCGTTAAGACTTATGGAAGTATTTATTGTCACTCACATGCACCCAATGCCTTTATCAGTATTATTTACTCTTATGGAAAGCCTAATAAGATTGACTATTTCAAGAGACAAAAGTAAAATAACACTTCTGCGATTAAATTGCTGATCCGAAAAAAACAGCACAATTATTCATTCATAACTACGTTTATAGCCCCAAATACCTACCTACCAATTTTACAAAATTTCATCCCACTCCCAAGTGTTAACATATTATATTTGCAAAGTTATATAACTATTGAGCAGGAGAACATCATCCATATCGCGGGAAATTCATATCAACATCTGAGCGAAATATTGTCGTTATTCGTGAAGATTATGTTGAATTATTTCTATGAGTGCTTGTTGTCATGCTAAATTGCACAAATCATGCTGACAACTCGCAAGGGCAACATCGATACGCATCTGACACCTGCAACATTTAGCAGTCCCATTCAAAGATCACCTACTTCGCTCTTTGACATCGATGCTTCACAACTGGTCATAAAACTCGGGGTGGACAAGGAGGTGCAAACAGTTTACATTCAGACACCACTTACCATCGTCGAATGAGTAACTGGAGGCCTGCGCCCAGCCGACTGCGATAGAGTTGTACATCCATACTGTTGTCGCTAAAAACCATGCCATGATCTGCCGCAGATGTTCCAAGGGCTGCAAGACAATGGTGACCATTAGAAAATCTATAAGTTTGATAACACTTTGATACCACGCTTTGATAACATATTCAACGTCAAGCTGATGTCTTAGTCTTACCGATAGTAACATCGTAGCAGGGTTTGTCGTCTTCTTTTCTCTAAAGCAGACTGCTTGGTAGTCCACTATGTGAACCGCTTTGAATACATCATCTGCCACTAACCGCGACATTATATCGGGTCTGACCTGTTGAACAATCAATTCATATGTTAAGAAGTCTTCACGATAAAATCTTCTTTCAATTTAGAAACGTGCCTTACTTTTCCGAAGAATTGTCCCGTTTGAGTAGCCTCCTTACTGATCACTATCCAGCCATTGCTGTCCACTAAATAACAATCCCAACTATCCGAAAGGCATGTCACGCATTCCTTGTTATGCTCGCACTGGAAATAAGGCAGAGCAGAGCAATCATATAATTTAGCTATACGATATTTAAAGGCTGTATATGGATATGCTTGATGGAAATTAATTAAACTCACCGATGACGTGATATTCTCGAACCACTCGCTCAGCCTCTCATGCTTGAACTGAAAGCCGACGACAGCAGCAGGTGTCTTCCTGTGCCCGTCTCCATGGAAGACGGCATGGGCGGCGGTCACCAAGGCGGTACTAACGTTGAGAGGAAACTTTTCCGTGCTGGTATCCACACTGTATACATAACTGAGAGGGTCAACGTAGTGCTGCTCGACTGCACGCCGGTACCATACTTCGTCGATGGACTTTGGCCACTGTTTGCCGAATTCGGGCCTGCAAGAAATATATTGGAGATTGAAGTACTTTGATAAACATACGAAGGATTTCATTTGACCTTCCTCGCGTCCACTGTCTGTCTGCGGAGAGATTCTAATACATAGTCTATCGCTATGTGCTATGTATTAGAATGACAATATATGCGGTAGATTGGTACGTTTTGTTCTATTTCCTAGCAGATTTTACGATTCTGAGGGACCAACAAGGAATAGAAGAATAAGATCTCTCACTTTTCGCTAGCAGCGTCCTGTTCGCTCTTGGGAGGATGGGTCTGCCACCTCGTGAGTCCACTGTGGGTCGACAGAAACGCTACGATGTACCCGAAGCGCTGAATGAACTCCGATCTGTGATCAAAGTTCTTCGCATTAGGGTGGTGGTACCTACTAAGGGATTGAATGTCTCATAAATCGGTCGATTTGGAGGGATTTTACGAAATAAATATTTGTGTGCCAATCTAGTGTTGTGTATAATTTTGAATTATATGACATATAAGGACGTATCTTTGTGCCTATATTTTGAACTCAAACTGTGAAGACAGTGAACGTTTTTATAGCTGTTAGATTTCCTAGACTGGACTTGAAGACAGCATTGCCTTAACTATATGCTTGTCTGAATGAATTCACTTACGAAATTTTCGTGTTTAAATAGACATTAAACATAAACATTTATATCCAGGCATATACATTGCTTCTAGCCCCACACTAGGATACGACGACGTCACACACAAATAAACATCCATGACCTGCGCATTTTTCTTCTTCTCCAGCCGGGATTCGAACCCGGGACCTCTCGCTTGGGAGGCATAGCCTTGACCGCAACGCCACAGAGCTCAACGACAACTATCTATACTTACGCCATCCGTGAGCAGCAATGATTCAATTGGAAATTTTAAAACGACTTACTGACTTACGCATCCTGGGCTTGCTTGTACATTACATGGATAAATTGGATCCCTTTTATATTTGCATATTATTACTTAAAATCTTAAAGTTTTGTTTTTGACGACCCCAGTTTTGTTGTTGCTCCAATAAAATAAGTTAGAGAAATAGTTTTGTTACTTGACGTCTCATCTAAAGTTAGATATACTCATTATATCGTCATACTATTGTTATTTAGATATCACTTTGTCGGGTGATGGGACCCTCAAGATTAAAAACATAAAATATAATATGTCCTTCATTTTATGTATTCATTACATATAGTTGGGCTATGTACTCATTTATTTCCTCATCAGATATATCTGTAGTCTTTGAATTCTTCATTCACGAACAGTAGGCAGGTACTTTACCTCGGCAATAATCCAATCACTTTTGTCAATGGGCTATCCAGGCATAAAAGGCTGAATAAGTTGTGTGCATAACATAAAGTAACAGTGCATTAGTTTCCAAAAAATGTGTAAAATAATCTCATTGGCTAATTAACTTTCATTTCGCTTATTCATTGACTTAAATCAGTGTTTATTGCAAATATTACGAAAGTACATTAGAAAGCATGTAACACTTACGCCTTGTCGTCCGTAGCTGAGTCTGAGATGGTTCGATTGAACCATGCAGTATTACGAGCATCGAACACTAATGCCTGCATGAGGCCATGGTCACCTGGAAAAATTGCAATTAACATAATTAGCATGAATTACCATGATCTTGTTAAATTATCAATTTATTTTATTTGAAAATCTGAAGTTCATCAGATAAAATAATCTTGAGAGAGTATGAAGAACATTGGTGTTCAAGTCTAATCTTGTTAATTGTTTTTCTTACAATAGTATTCATTCCTCGGTGTGCTTGCAGTTGATTTACTCCTGTCTCTAGCTTCCGTTGATCCTGAAATGATTTTTTTTTTCATTTAATTAGAATGGTATTGTAACTGCCGCTTCGCTGCAAACTCTGCTTTAAGTACAGTCGTATGATTATGTTAAATTTGTCTTACCATTATGACGTTCATGTCCTTTATTCTTGTGGTGTTCGGGCGGTTTTGGTTTGGCCGGCCACCGCCACCCAGGCTTTGCCACTCTCTCCAAGAAGTACAGCAACTCTTCTTCCGGAGATGAGAACGTTCTTTCATAATGACGGCAGTATAACCTGGAAAATATGAATTTTTCTGTAGATACTTCTTCTTCGTTTAGATTATATGTTTACATAAAATTAGCATATTTTTGGTACTGTCCAGTCACACCGTCTAGTCTTTGTATCCTAGGTATTTTTTCCATCATAGAGACTTGCGCATTGGTATAACTCGACTACACGATTCGACTCATCTTCTCCTCCTCCCTTTACTTGAATGCCAGTTTTTCCGGGATTTTCTTATGGATTTTCTTCGAAAAAAAGTTTTGATAACTTAATAAAACCATCTTCAACTTACCAGTCTGGATGTACGCTCCATTTGTCGGACAGATACTGCCTAGCGGATATGTTTTTAGAAGTGAGTGTAATGCGGTGGATGTCATCAGTGGGCGGCGGAGTGATGCGATGTCTGCCATAGTTCTCCGGAATGAGCACCACTAGAGTGAAGGGAGAGTCGGCGATTCCGGTCCAGTAATAGTGTCTTTTACCCCGCGAAACACGTTTCTAAAAAATTTGGATATCGTATTAACTTTTTTCGCAGTAATGCGATATTAACTTTAAAAAAACGCTTACCATGTCCTCCAAGTGGTACTTCACGTTCATTAGTTTATTCCCCGTCTTTTGATCTATAATCTCTTTACGAAACTGAAATCATACAATCGAATGTATTGACTAAGAATCCGAGCCAATAATTTATATAGGTAGTCTTCTTACATTTGATCTAACTCACCGCAGTCAACTCTTTGCTAATGTTTCTTGGAGACCTGTCGTCGTCGAAGAGTTCCACCTCTACCATATCGACACTATTGTAACTAGGCTTCAGTATTTGCTGAAACTGGAAGAGAATACACAAAATTAACACATAACTTCATACTAGCATAAAGTTATATGTTAATTTTGTGTGATGTTAGTAATAATAGTATTAGAGTAAAGTAGTATTCTCACCACAGGCCTCAAGTCCGGATGAATCAATATGTATCCATTGTTGGTCACAATGAACGCATATCCGTTGACCCCGATCTATTGAAAATATTTTTAATTTATTATATAATCAGTATTATATACTAAACTATGATTATTCGTAAATATCGCACAAATGTACCTTATAAGGTGTCATCAGTGCTTGAATCTCAAGTAGAGGTACATCAGTACCAGCTACTCCCAGTAATCTAGCAATGCGCATCTGAAAATTAAACTTGTCTGTAATATTTGTACTGATTTGGAATAAAGTGTAATTAATATGTTATAGTGGGCCAAGATGAAAATTAAAAGTAAATAATTTATTGCCAAAGCATTGATGTTATTGCTTATTTTATTACATAAGTAACGTTTAAATAGATAACTACCTAGTAGCTACGTAAAACAAAAAGTTACGAAACTAGATATTAAAATACAAAAAATCAAACAATGTCTCGTTTTTAATCAGTAAAACATTAATGTCTAGCTACTAGCTGTTACTTCACACTACTTTCGATGATGGTCAATATCACACCTAATGAAAAAATACTACTTAACTTCCTAAATCTAGCAATTTACTCATAAAAAATCTCGATTAGCATCTACGCCCCGTTAGACAGTATTCACGAATTAAAATGTTGTCATAGTTACAGGTTCTAGCAAAACTACTAAAATTACGTATTCAGAAAGACTGCATTAACTTGAATATCTACTTTATCTCTAAATTACTACCGTACGTCGGTTACTGGTAGTCGTAAACCTCATAAATATATCCTTGACTGTATCTGTTGACATTGGTAAGACAATAGAGTAAAACAGTTCACAAATTCGCAAGAAACTAATACTTGTATTCCTTAGTTACGCCATATATTGTGAAGACAATGCTAATGCAATTTAAACAAAAGATAAATCCCCGTAATAATAGAACCTAAATATTTTTTGTCGCATTGATTTAAAGAAAATAAATCATTGCTCAATAAAAAATAAGATTATAAATTAAATTATTGACTTTGCTGGCATTTGAGTCAAATGAATAGGATCGATTAATCCATTGTTTTTTAGATGATACTTTTAATATTTTTGAAGTAAAATTGTTTACTGAGCCAATTGCCAGCACAGCACAGCTGTTCTGCGGTTCATTCTTCACCAGTCACTTAGTCCCACAGGAAGTACAATAGTTAGGTGTTTGAGCGGGGCCTACCTCTTTCTGGCCGTTCTCCTCTACTGACTGCGATTGGTTGTGGACGTACGAATGCAATAAAATATAAATAGTAACATATAGATCAATGCACTGCAACAACCTACACTAGAAATTAAAATGTCTTCTCTATCGAGGAGAAAACTTATATTTACACTAAAAGTTTTTATCTCAAAAATTTCAATCATTCAGAAAAAGAGAACTTTAAACTGAACATAGTATGTAGATAAATATTCAAGTAACAAAGGCCCCATACAAGTCTTATGTCGGGCTAAACGACAGTCGTTAAATCGAAAAGTATTTACATTTACTTCATGTACCAAATCAACCATGTCAAATGTCTCTAGAAGACATTACTAAGCTCAGGCAAAAAACATAGTTCGTTGTCAATCAAACAGTGTAATCGAACAATAACAACTGTAATGATAAGTCTTGCATACAAGTAAATATAGTTGAGAGTAAAGTTGTGTAAACACCCTAATGGTCTACTACGCCTACATTCTAGTTGTAAGTAAGTATCTACGATCTACAAGCCAAGGGTCGAACAGATCGCGAGCAGAGTGCCGGCCGGCGCGCCGGCGCAGGCGCGCGGGCGGCCGCTTGGTGGCTAGTGGCTAGTGGCTAGCGGCTAGCGCCCTCTCGAGCGACATTACCATCTATCGAGGACAGATGCATCGCTAACGGGGCCAAATAACAAGTTATCCTTACTGAAATTCAAAAACTAATCATAAATACTCTCTTTTATCTTGCAAAAATTTACATTAAATCATCAAAACTTTCTAAGTGTAGTAATACCTCTTTCGTAACTGATACCCAGTAAGCTTCATTTATCAGTACATTCTCTGTGATGTTCTGAGGGGAAATCGTCAAGAAAACTGAATGTTATTAAACAAATATTTGGTTATAATCACAATAATAGAGTACTAGAAGATGATGTCGATAAGAGATCGAGGAGAGACAGAGCTTACGTCCAATAAGTAGAAAAAGTAACCAATCTGAAAACATTAATCTCCTAAAATAAGTACAATTTTTATTTTCAAGAAAATTGCAATATAATATAAGTAGATTTAGAATTTTCAGGGAACATCTTAGTTTGCTTTGAGAATTTTTCTTTTAATTTATTTTGTATTGCTCTCATTATAAGCTTAACTGAAGTCATTCTGTTTCTTCATATAAAGCCATGAACAAATTGTACAGGCTGATTATGTTCAAAGAGATATCTACAAATGATTTGAAAGTCAACACTAGTTAAAATCTTACCTCATTGTGCCGCAAATCATAAACTGGCATAGACACTGACGTCATCAATTGGTATTCTGCATTTCCAAGTTCACTGTACTGGCCTTGTTTCATCTGAAAAATCAATGCCTTTTAGATTAGTGTAAAAATAATAAATTATATGACTAAGTATTTTGTTTGTTAAAAAACGAAGTTCTAAGAAATATGGTATTAATGCAGTGAAAACGTTAAATTAGATTTAAAAAAATCTAGGCAATACAATCTGAGTGTAATGTTTAAAAATCACCTGCATGCACCTTATAATTATTCCACTCCTAACTCGTAAGTAAACAAGTGAAAAAATCAGAAACCTTTAATCCATCGACTGTTTAAGTCAGGTATAAAAATGTATCTAATTTCATTATATATATATCTATGCACGCTCAATGTATTTTATGCATGAATAGTATCTAAAGGCGGAATGATAAAATGCCAAAAGCTCAAAAATACGAGGAATAAGTTATTACCGTTTAGGGACGATGCTCTCTTAGAATAAGGGATGGTACGGCTCTCTGTTGTTAAACCAGTATTGTTCATATATGACACCAATGCATCATTATTCGAACTGTTTTATCGATTATTCCAAGGGGTGTGTCTTGGATGAAACTATGTCTTGCTATGGCTACCAGCACCCTACGAATTTATGTTTCTATTGCATGCGTATCTACTTACATACTCGTTCAGTGTCGGTTTCCTTACTTGAGTGATCCTCCACCTCCTCTCTTGTTCCTTTTCCGAGTTGAAGAATGCTTTGTCCCGACGCTGACTCCTAAACCTCTCCTTCTGTTCTGCTCTTTCAATCTGATCCCAGAGGTAATCCGCTACTTTTGGGTCCTAATAATTGAGAGTTAATTTATCAACTTCACTCTCTCAATATTTAATTCGTTCAAAGTCAGCATTTAGGATTTTTCTGCTTCTGCTGAGTATTGGAGTACTCATATAATACATATACAGTACATCATATAATCATCTGTTATTAACCGTATGTAAAGCTCCAAAAGTTACTGTTTATTTCGGTACTCACAGTAACGTTGGCATAGACAGGCGTCCATACAACCGGATGCTTCTCCCTCTGCAGAACCAGTGGCCGAGCCATGACATTGACATGCTCCAACACTCTCTCTCGGACCTCCGCTAGTGTGCTAAGGTGCACGTAGAATCCTTTGTTGGCACACGCCATCCACTTCACCTCCCGAACGTCTGCCACCTATATAAACCCTCACTCACATTATACAAGAATATATCCCGCCGCTCTGGGAAGCTAAAGGCACTGGCCATTTTCTTAGTGGTAAGGAAAATGGCCGAAGACTTCCGAAAACGGCTTCATGAAACTATATCTTGGGCGCCGCCTGATAGTGCACTCAGCGATGAGATTGCTCTGTATATCTTTGATTAATCTAATGAAAAGCGAGTGCATCGCTGCGTATTTATAAGATAGCGGCATGTGACCAGCCAGCATTGGAATTGGTTTAATATCAAGTTTTATGTTTAAAATATAAAGGTTTTTTAAAATGTATTCTCTTACTTCTACCACGGAATTCGAGCAAAGCGACCTGAAATATTCAAAATTAAATCTTTCATTGCTTTTGCGTATTGTTTTATTTTTAAATATATTCGTAGATTAGGTTAGGTAGAAATAAGTAATTTCAGGTGACTTTCGAAGTTTTTTTTTCTTTAAAACCTAATGAACCCGACAATCTTATTAGTACAGCAAATAAAACAAAAAATGCCCGAATCCCGACGTTATAAACCTCAAGCTAAAATAAGTGGAAATATTGAAGAATAGTGTTTTGGTTGATATCCTAAAGTTCCTAAAAATCCATCTTGGAGAAAATTCGCCATCTTGAAAAAACTGAATTTAAAGCATAACGGCTAGACCGAGCGCGTTTATTCAGGCTGTGTTATCTTCCAAAACACTAAAATTAATAAATGTATCAATTTGGCTGCTTGGTAAAAGAATCGTATTTATTCAAGTGTGACAAGCAAAAGTTGCTGTTATCAAGGAAGCCGGAATCAACTTTATTCAAGCTCCAGGTTACGCGGTTACTATCATAGTGAAGACTGCTGTGCAAGCTGCTAACAAGTATGCTGTGAAAGGTGCAGCGTCAGTGATAGTAGGCGAGGACACCGATCTTCTCATCCTGATGTCAGATACATCCAGCCTAGGAACCAATGTTCAAATGCTGATGCCGGGAAGACCGAACGTTAGGATATCAATCGGCACACTATTATTTAAGAATTCCACCAATTTTAAGCGTGAGGTTTCAAATTTCCGGCAATGTTTAATTTGCCTACACAATATGCCTATTAAACCACTAAGCCCTGTCCACTCAGCCGTCCCAAAGTTTTTGCGACTATCGCACGCGAAATTTGGCGGCGGCCTACTCGATATAAAAGTTTATTGCTGGCCAAGTTCTCATGCCAGTATAAAATGAAATACATGGTTAGAAAGCTGAAGAAATACAGAACTAGTATTATAAATAGTTAATTACCTGTTTGATAAACAAAGCGCCGAGAATGATTAAAAAATTGCGATTCCTGTTTTTTTTACTGTCCGTTTCCAAGAAAGATTTGTTGAAAATTGAGAAAATTATACTTTAATCTTGCAGGAAATATCATTACGATCAATTTGATTGTAAACTCGCTCAAAACATCTAACAATAACAAAACACTTCTTATTTTTAAATAGTGTTGCCATGTATGGACACGAAAAAAGGTCCCAAGTGTATACGTAGCATAATAACAAAGATAATGAGAATATGTAGCATGAAAATTGCGCTCCTTTTATTGTTTACGAACGAAAATTAAAATTTGATAACGTTGATTAATTTCCAAATTAACAATCTGTCTGTTAAGCGACGTTGGAAGGTTGAGTGGGTTTATGACGAAGCGTGAAGCGTCAAGTCAACTGACGATAGGAGCCAAGATTTGGAAGGAGATGAGTATTTACAAATGGAGGTCAAGCAACATGTCATGCATACGACGGAGAAAGGAGTGACGAAAAAGGTCAAAGACTGACGGAAGAGTACCACATTCTAGGCGTACTGGTACGAAAGGGAGGCATTATGCAGTTCGCACAATGACTACGACACACAGTAATACCTGGATTGTGTACTACCTTTACCTCCCGTCCTATCAGGTACGTGAACACCCGAACGGGAGTGTCGTACTTCCAGTTGTACTTTTCGAATAGCTCCTTGTAATTGTAGGGGACACCGTCCGTTACCAGCATAATCGCCTGAAAAATACGTGAATTTGACATTATTATTTGTCATTACACCTTTTGCGATACGGAGTGGCAGAGGCATAGGTGAACCAATGTTTATCCTGTAGTTAAAATAAATTTTGATCTATATCGTAAATAGTACCTGATTGCAGTTGGCTCCCCCGCTATTATTCCGATATATCTCTAACAAATCGAACGCACGAGTTAGTGCCGCTGAAAAGTTAGCAATTTCATGCGTGTCGAAATTGTCTAAGTTTAATTTGAACTCTCGGAGGTTTGCCAATGTTGCCTGTAACCGAAGAAGTTAAATATATTAACAATAGTGAAATATAGCGATCTATTTCATTCGTATAGATTTCTCACCTGAACAAGAGAATCTTCGAAACATGGTACAATCTCTTCCACATCATCAGCGAAGGTCATGACGTTGACAAAGTCATTGTTACCCAGAGTGTCTAGGATATTAGTGACTACGTGCTTGGCGATATCTCGTCTTTGGCCTGTCATTGACCCGCTGCGGTCGACTAAGATGATCACATCTTTGGGGCTAGCTGCAGCTTCCATATACCACGCCCTTGTACGACAATCGTAGATATCTACTGGATCAGCTCTCCATTTCAATGCTGAAATTTTTTATTTCATTAGTACGAATACAAAAGAGCATTTAACATTTTTGGCTTACGTTACTGCCCGCTCTATATACTAAAATCTTGGTTTTTGCGGCCAGTGATGAAACTGGTGTCAATCGACAAATTATTACAATCAAAAGTACACGTGGCAAGAAATTATAGAAAATAAAAGATGGCAACATACATAAGTGATATATTAGCGGACTACTGCGTGTTCTAATAAACAAACCAAATATTTCATTAAAAATACACTCAGTACCTAGTTGTTGCCATTATTTATTTTATATCATTTCTTGCGTAGTTATGAATTCCATACATGATATACTTATGTATATGATATATGAGAAATTGTTTTTTTGAGTTACCATTGACTGCCTCGGCCACCCAACGGTATATCATGTTTTTTTTTTCGAACTTTAAACTCAAATTTCTCGCAACGTAAATCGCAATACCGTTTACGGAATTAATATCTACATACTTTTTTGTAATAATTTACTCTATCGACTGACTCCGATCTTATCTCTGGCCACAAAAATCAAGATTTTTCAACGTAGGAAAAGGGTTCTAAAATTTTTGTATGGAAACTGGAATACAGTTTACATACAAAAAATATAGAACCCTTTTTTGATTAAAATAAAGCAGTTAATACAATTTTCGGAATTACCAGGATAGTGTCTCATAAATCCAGTAGAGCTTCCAAAATACTGCCAGGATAAAGTTGGATCGCTTTGGTAGTTGTTGATGAAATGCGTGTCCAAACCTTCCGACCAGTGAATACCCTTAATAACTTCGTCCGCTATAATAAATGAACATATACAGTATGTTAATAAAGTACCAAGATTACTAGCACATACATTAACAAGATGTAACAGAATCTTAGAGTACGAACCCCAGGCGTAAACATTGGATGGAACGTGGACACTGCTGAAGTTGATATTAACTGATATATGATCAAAATGTGCATTGGGTTGTGTATGGGCACTTTTGGTTGGCGGTCGCACTATCCAGTTTTCCAGACCCAGCTCTGTTTCTGGTGTGGTCGTGATGGACACTTCGTCGTAGGGTTCCTCCATTTCCTTGCTGTTGTAGAACTGGAAGTCTTCAGGGACTGGCTCGTTCTGTTTGTCGAAGGCCATGTTCTCTGCTGCCTCGACGATTCTCTTCACTGCGCTGATCTTCAACTCCATCATGGCGCGGATGTCATCCGACATGCTCTGGACTAGCTTCTCACCATCTCTTGGCTCGATTTGTGCCGATTTGAAACTCTGAAAAATTTAAATATTTGGAATATAAGTAACTCATTTGTAAACTGCAACTATGATACCACGAAGAGTGTATTCACTTACATCTTGTACCTCCTTCTTTCTGGTGATGAATTCTCCAAAATGGTACAACTCTGTGCCCAGCTTGACCGCCCATCCTTGCACCCTGTGTTAAACATATTTTTTACAAAAATTCGTTGTTGTTGGGTCAATAAATTCATTGGGTTTATAGTAATCCTCTACAAACTCACTTGTCCCTAACATCTTTATAGGTATATGGAAACACAATGACCTACGATAAACGTTGTGTTTATGTCGCAGCTGGTTGGTTAAATCACACACAGACCAATTAACTCTCTAGACCGTTAATTAAATATCGACGGTCAACCAAGTCACTAGCATTTCGATTTAAATAAAGCATCGTCGATAACGTTTAACAATCTGTCTTACCGAAAGCCGGCGTGTTGGAAAACAAGATGGCGTCACGACAACAGCTGATTTGCACAGCTTTGACAAGGCAAACATTGCGGTAACTTAGCTGAAGGGTAAAGGGGGTGAGCGAAGCAAAGCCCCCTTTATCCTTCGTATTAGGTTGAACATGTAAGAACAACAAAAAAATTCTTAAAACATAAACTTAAGTTCACATAAAAAATATTTATATTGTATATGTCTTGTTGCCTAGGAACGATTAGAAAACTCGTTAAACGTTTCCTTCACTCACTTGTCTGACGGAATTTTAGTGACTTGGTTAAACGTCGGTGTTTAATTAAAGGTCTAGAGCAGTATTTCCCAATTAGTGCTACGCGTACCCCCAGGGGTTTGGGTACGCGTTGCTTAACCAAGGGGTACGCGTGCCAATCTCTTGACCAAGATAGTTTAATCAGGGAAAAACAATTAGGTACGCAAACAGCAATTTTGCGCAAAATTAATTTTAAATCATCGCCATCGACTTGTGAAGCATGCACACATCGATCGCCGCAAATGCATGATACTGATTTTTCATTGTATTTTGATGGTAATAAATGTTAAAAAGCTCAATTATTTTTTATTGATGTTTCTCGCAATAAGGGGTACGCCGTTTAAAGATATTTCTTGAAGTGGTACGCAACAAATAATAATTGGGAACCACTGGTCTAAAGAGTTAGTTAAGTGTCTGATTTAACCAACTAACTGCGACATTTACATTTCATTTATTCTATGCAAGGTACTACAGCTCTTACAGGTGCTTAAAGGCTTAATTAAAAAGGCTTAATGATTATTGATTTATCCTATTCTGTTTTTCTGGATGCTTAAATATGTAGTCGAACAAAGGTTAATTGATAAGTTACCATGTCCAAAACACATTTTACGAATCAAACATATAACCAGAACGTCCATTCATTTGTTATTACGTGGAGGTTTAGATAGGTACCAGCTTTGTTCTTAAAGATTAATTAAATCTTTTTTCTTATTGTTCCATGTAGAAGGTAATTTCATTACACCATCAGACTATCCGCTGTTTTTATCAGTACTTACGTGTTGAGCGATATCTTGCCAGAGGGATCATACTGGGCGCTGGCTGTACAGTCCTGGGAATCCAAAGACAGAAGCAAGAACAACACCACCGCACTACCAAGCTTGCACATCAGAACCGCACTATACTACACTCCTACACTATATCTGCTCATTGTTGACTTTGAGAAGCAGTTTTTCGGCACCTTATCTACATTCGTGTTTCCTGCAGTGGAAATTAGCAGATCGTTGAGGGTGCTACTGCGCAGGCGTGGGATGGTGTAACGAGCATGCGCCGTGCCGTCCTTGTGACAACTGTTCGGCCGGCCGGCTGTGGAGCTTGCCGCTCTGTTCTACTGGCTGCTCTGCCTACCTGCAGTTTGCCATCGATTTACTCAACATTGTCTAGGTCATGGACCACTAGGCGAAAGCAAGTGCGAGCTGGGTGCACACGGAATATAAAAAAAAAACTCTTTTTCTGTTCTCTGTAGGTCCAGTTAAAGTCCCAGAACCAGGATATTCTTGTTCTGAGGTTCAGATGATAGAAATTTCTTTTTAAATATTTTTCCTGAACGTATTATAAGTAGTACCTATCTACTTATCTAGAGTTTGTATCGGGGTTAGAAACTAGGGTATTTAAAGTTTTAAGACGTACCTATATTGAATTAAGTGAATCGTTAAGAGGTAATATTATGGTTGACACCGATTTGACTTAATAAAGCTACTTAGGTATAATACTGGATATTTATTTAAATCAGCATTATTATTCCTTGTGACATTAGATAAACGAATTTTAGAATTAAAACAACATGGCAAAACAGGCAACAACTTTAATGCGAAAGTAACAAAGATAGAAATGTGTTGGGTCGTGCAACAAATCACATGACATCAGCAAAGCAGTCTGCTAGACAGGATAGCCAGCGCGGTGGTGATGATGAACAGTACCCTGTCGCCACGAGCCATCGTGCCGAGGCCACATTCAGTTATGTTCCGTTCCTGAAAAAAGGGAATTAAGGTAAGCGATGTTTAGAAGTGTGTGTGTTTGTGCCTCAATCACGCTAAAACGGCTAAACGGATTTGAATGAAATTTTGCACAGAAATAGTTTATGTTATGTTACCGTTATCTCGGTAAATGATAATACCTACGAACACGCAGATGAAGTGGCGGGCATCAGCTAGTTGTTATTATATTAGATACTAGCTGACCCGCAACTTCATCTGCATGTTCTTAGGAAGTATCATTTACCGAGATAACGTTACCCTCCTTCTGGTGCAGTCGGGTAAAAATATCCTATACATATATTAATCTAGCTCATAAACTATCTCTGTGGTAAATTTGATTCAAATCCGTTCAGCCGTTTTAGCGTGATTGAGACAAAAACATCCATACATCGCTACTCTCACATTTATGATATTAGTTGGATTTCTAGGTAGATTAACTTCCATCGACCTTATTAATTTATAAAGTAAATGTTTTTTATGTTTCACCCTAAATTACGTTCAGCCCTGCCTTTTAGGTACCTATAAAATAAACCATCTCATTCCTCATGCATTGGGATCCCTTAGGACAGGGTTCACCTAGTTTGGGATCCACTATTTATCCTCTAAACATTGTATTTAATCAACGTGTGTTTTTTATGTTTACGTCGAAGGTGAATTATGGCAATATGGTTTAGCATCGATTGGTGCATCGCCTTCATCAATGATATATACATGCACGCCTTTTTCCCGTACAGTTTAACAAAGTCATAGATTGGCAGTCAGCAATAATAAAATAAATAAAGGTCAATAAATGGTATATTCATTCTCCATAAATGATTTATATCAAAATAGGGATGTGTAGCAATTACCTCGTCATGATAGGTGAAGCAGCCCTCCAACCGCCTCCTCGTGAGCTGTCCCAGGTCGAGCTTGTGGCAGGGGTCACGGCTGCGCGCCGAGTCCTCTGTTGGCTCCGGCTTAGTGTCCGGCGGCTTCTCGCAACTCTCCGGGAACTGCCACTCCCTCCCCCCACCCTCTCTCTGCACCACCACCAGCAAGAGATTCGTCCGCGGCATGTAGGAAGCCCAGTACGGCGGGCGACACTCCTCCGCCTCGTCCGAGAACACTACTGGCGTCACCCCGTTCAATGTGTGGTTCTGGTTCAATATGTACAGCCGGATCCTGTGGTCGCACGAGAATGGCTCCCCCTCTTTCTCCTTCTTGGTCGGGACGGTTTCGTTGTCTTCGGTTTTTGGCAGCGGTGTCGTCGAGGCCTCTGTGTGTACTTGCTTGATTAGTTCGTCGTAATCTGTGAGACATGCATGCGGTTAAAGTTAAAGCGGAAGGTTAGAAGCTTAATTGCAATACCTTACTTCTATTATAATAACATTTAATCAAATTAATTGCGCGTAGAACTAACATTAGGATTGACGGAAGAACTAGTTACTTATAAAGCATTTTTGCCATTCCTGAATCTACTGTTAAATATTATTTATTTTATACTATTATGGGTCAGTTATACGAGTAGTGCCAATGACGAATAAAACTGCAACTACGCCACGATGCGTACAATACGTGCACCACCATCCATTTATTAAGGCCTCGGCAAACCACAAGTAGGAAAGGAGCAGGTCGGTAGCGTGGGGGGTGTCAAATACAAAAAAAGTCACACCAAATACGAAAGCGCCCGCCCGGACCTACCCCTAAACAATCCCGAAACTTGGAACTACATAGCTTTGTGCCGCTGATTCCCCTTTTTTGTTCAGTCTGCTTGAGCTATAGTGTGGTTGCCATTTGACAACGTTGACAACCGTCTCGCTACCGCCCTGTCCCCGTCCTGCTTGTGGTGAGCCGAAGCCTTTAAGTTACATTACGTTACCATCTTTCAACTTAGTTCACTAACCTGCATCATCAGTATCGTCAGAAACAACGTAGGCATATGCACCTCCATAGTACAAGTCCGTCATAAGAAAGATGGCTTCAAGCAATAGCCACCTCATGAAGTTACCAGCTATGTTGAAAGGCTGAAAGAATAAAGAGGTGTTTAAAAATGTCAGCAAGCTGACTTATCTCAAATTTAAACAATAGACTTACCGTGCTTAGAGACCAAGCGCTATCAGGAGTTGTTGCCAACATAGATATGGGACAGAGTGCTTGGTAGTTAAAAACTTCGACATGCTTGAAGATATTTTTATCCATAAAAGATTTTAGGACGTAAGGCTCCATGACGCCGAAAAACTGACCCACGTCGGACATGTCCATGGAGAGCACCACGTAACCTGAGCTGTCCACTATGTAGCAGTCAAAGTGCTCCCCGTCGCATGATAAATCCTGCTGAAAGCAAGCATAGGCAGCTTTATATTGTTGCGCTTGTAAGTAGGTATAGTTTACGTAGAGAGCGTAATTTATTTTAGGTTTAGGGGAATTTACAAAGGACAAACATGTATTTGAAACTCACCTTAGACTTGTTTGTGATTTCTTTAAACCGGTCAAAATACTTCAAATACGAATACTGGAATCCAACCACCGACGCTGGAGTTTCAGAGTCCCCGTCTTTGTAGAATATCGCGTAAGTGGCAGTGATGGTGATGTCACCGTCGTCATTAACGACACGATCTTTTTTTAGTATTTCGTCATCTAAGATTGGCAGTGGTGTCGCTACGACTAGAGATTCCTTATTGATCATATGCTGAAGTACAGCAGCTTTGTACCAAGTCTCTTCTATGGAGTTGTGGTATTCGTCGCCGAAAACTCTGCAATCATTCCGTAGGTCAGATATGGAAACAAGTAAAAACTTAGTTTAGCAACACTCGAGAAACTCCTTCTTTGGTTTTCGCGATTTAAAATACTTACGCTCCACTGTATGTTTTCTCTCTGTTTCCGAAGTCGTCGACTTTCTCGTTCTTGTCTTCGGCGGCGATGTAATGCCAGCGTGTCAGGCCGCTGCCCGTAGCTATGAACCTGACGCTGACGTTGTACGCAGTGGCAAGCTGTTTCTCCTCGTGGCTGGCGAGCCATTTCTCGAAATACGGACTGGTGAGTTTGGCATCAAAGACAAGTTGTTTGACTAGATCTTCATTGCAATAGTAGTCTTCTCTTCCTTTCCCTGTTCTATCGTCGTCTCCGCAGTGCGCTGTTAAAATTGTAATGCATGCGTAATGAATGAAAAATACACCAATATAAACAAATATAATTGTACCTCTTCTATATACAGGAGGTCCCGTAAATAATGGTCCAACGTTAAAGGGAAGCCAGCTCACATATCTTCCTAAAACGAATGTAAATATTTGAAAAATAGGTTTTCTTACCAATAATTATTTTTTCCCGGAAATTTCAATTCTGTCTACGTACGTACATCATGTTTTTAATACTGTCGCTGCAAATGATAATATTTTTGTATTTTATTTTTTGTAAAATTAAGCTTAATAGTTTACCAATGTATCCATATAACAGTTTTGTAACTAGCTTTTATAAAATGACTTGGGAAAAAATCCCGAATGGAAATATTACTTAAAATAAAAAAGTAAGTAAAGTAAAATGTGCGTTAAACCATGTTACACGTATTGAAGTGTTTAAAATGTCTGACTTAGAGCTTACGGTTAAATACTGCCTATCTATTACGATTCATGTGATACAGCCTGGTGACGGAAAGACAGATGGACAGAATTCCAAATTCAAAGTTATTTGTTTACTGCAAATATTTAAAAATATGCTTAGTACACTTCATTTTTTGTACTGATTTATAGATCTGTTTGTAAATAGATTGTGTTTAAATAGTACAAATTTAATGATAGGTAATAATAATTAATAAAATATTTTTTTGACATATTAATTATTTCCTATCAATAATATGCAGGGATAGGTACCTAAATATAATATTAGCAGTGAGTTTAGTTGAGTTAGATCAACTCCATGCACTCTTGTCATATAAATAATATTGGATTTCATAGTATACCTTTTTAAAAAAAGTATTTTTAAATGTTTTTTAAATTGCTCGAATGGCAATTACAAAATCTACAGATGCACAAACTCCCTAAAAGATCTTTAAAAAAAAAAAAACTAGCAAGTCAATTTTTTTTTAAATATAACGTATCTTTAAAAAAAATCCAAATTTAACAATAGCTGTAATGGCTCTATTAGTGATTCAGGATGTTAGGCAGACATTCTACACACTACGCACATTTAAATTTTAATATATTTTAAATAATAAAGTAAACTTTTATTTTATTATTTAAAATTAGCGCCCATTTTCAGATAAATAGCAAAAACTTTGTAACCACAAAGTCTAGGCACTAGATTTATACCAATTTATAAGTTTTTAAAACAATGGTCCAGTCCAATGTTATACTTTTTTTTGCAGGAGTTTTTATTTTATTTCTGGTATCTGAATGCGGGAAAAATAATATTTCTACGCGGGATTTCTTACAAGTCATTTAATAAAAGTTATATTTCGGCGGTTTTTAGAATGCGATTATGAAATTTTCTTAATGCGTACATAATAAGCAATATTTTTGATTCTGATGTCAAAAAATTATGGGCTTTGAGCTGTCAGGATCGCATTCTCTCAGCGCGCGGCCAGACTTTAGTAACATAACTGTTATTTGAATACATTGGTAAACTAGTTTCTGTGACAAAAACAAGACCTTGGAAATGTTTGTTTTAATTTTCAAATATTTAAATTAGTTTTAGAAGATAAGGTGAGTCGTCTTCTTGGTAGGACAACCTGTACAGCATTTGAATCACTTACTTGTTACATTAAAAACGGTTTCAATTTCTTCGGTATATTGTTTCTGCGTAATGTCTAATTCATTTTTGGAAATGTTCACTAAGAAGTTCCATATTTCAACCTCAGGGTTCGGTGTTTCGTGGCCCTCCAAATAATGGTACTTGCAATAGACCCTGCAAATTCAATCACCGATAAATACAGCTATTATTGCAAACAACTATGTACACATAATATGCATATTTCTCAACTCACCAGTCGGGGTGAATCCTATAACTGAATCTAAAGTAATCAGTAACATTGATGCCGGTCACGTCCTTTCCTTGTTTGGCCTCCAGGGGGTTGTCTCTCAGCAACAGTTCAGTGTTCCCGTATCCCCTGGGCAGTGAGATACCCATGGAGAAGGGCGTCCCGGTCAACTCATTGAAGAAATAATCATGTTGGACTTGGGCTATCCTCCTGGGAGTACGACATGATTGATTAAGAAAACTATGAAAACATTTCATATCGCTTTTAAATTAATATTTCAAGCGTAAATTCCTGAATACATCTACAAACTTTTATTCATGCTACAACAAACCTTGATGCAGGGTGTAACAAAGGTAAGTCTTATTAAAGTTGTTAGGGACATCTTTCTGAGCAACTTTCCGATTTGATCAAAGCATTTTTAGTTTTCACTTCTACATACAAGTCAACCGCTGACCGCCCGGGCTCAAACATATGGAAGATTGAAAAATAAAGTTGCTCTGATCAAATCGATGTCGTAGTAAAAGTTATCCACAATGATGTTGAAATGTGACAACACCTTTTTGTTAGAGCCTGTATAAGTTGTATTTACACGGTAGGAGATGCAGCTGATCCTACTTCCTAGCGTGATCCTACTTCCTAACAAGAAAGTGTTCACGTTTCAAAACACGATTCTAGCGGGAAATATTTTTGCGAGATATTCCAGCCCCGTGTACAAACAAATTCTGAAATTTCGTACATTTACTCCTAACAACACACTGAATGTGTGCGTAATCAAAATCTTCCTAAATCATACTTTATTGCTAGGATCACGCACTTGATGTATTCTTTTTATATATGCCGGATCAGCGCGGACATGCTATCACTACAACACATAAGTATGTATAAGTATGTATAAGTATGTGCGTAAGTTCTACCGTATTATGTAAATATGTAATTAGGCGTCTTTAGAGTTCCGCAAGTAAGTAATTTACGACAAAAAAACGGTTCCACAAGAAATATGCCGGACTTTAATAGCACCAATTCTCACCTCAACTTGTCGTAGTGGTAGAGTACGTTGATCCCCGGCATGTTCCCGTTCTTCCCTTCCACCAGCTTCTGTCTCAGCATCTGAATCTCAGGGCCCAGCTCCCGCGACCCCTTCCCATCATCCACCTGCTCCACCTCCACAAAGTCCACGCTGTTGTAGTTCTTTTGGAGTTTGTTGTTTATCTGGTACATTCAGACACAGTCATTGAGTCTGATTTTAGATTTTTCTGACCACACCTCACTGGATTTACATTATTTTACAGGAACTGTCATTATTCGTATTACATGTTGCTACCTGGGGGGTTACCACAACGTCTTATGCCGATTCAGATTAGGAACCTAATTTGATCCGCAAAATTACCGTGACCGTCTTAAAACAAATCTTGGTATTAGGTAAATAAAGCCCATTATGGCGAATTGGAATGGAAATGGTTGCCATGGTGATGTTCTTGTTTTGAACCTAATTTGAATCGGAAAAAGATTGTGGTAACCCCCCTGATGCAATTTAGATAGGTACTTCCTATTTATTTATTTTTTCCGAAAGATTTAATCTCAATAGGAGGATCGAAGATAATGTCTCTCCGTCTCCATTAAACCGTAAGGTTGCGCTTAGTCCCTAAGAATAAAAATAATATATTCAGTAAAATTACTCACAGTGGCGATCAGTAAAGGATGCAATAGCAAGTACCCGTTGTTACTCACTATAAAGGAGTAACCGTTAACGCCAAGCTAGAATAGAAAATAATTCTTATAAAAACCGCGAAATTCATACAATGCGACTGCTTATTGTTATCATGACACAGAGGAAGCGCCTGTCCTAGCAGAAGCTGGAAAAACATGGTCGGATCTTAAAATAATGTTCATGGACAAAGACAAATAGAGAAGACTCATACCGGTCCATGACCACACGTAGGTGTGAAGGAACCTAAGTAAGTATGGTATCATAACATCAATCATCTTACCTGATGCGGCTGTGCCAACTTGGCGATGTTGTCAATATTCACATCAGTTCCCGCCACGCCCAGCAGAATCGCGTCCTTATGGTTCTCATTGTAGACATAATCGAACGCCGGTATGGCCACCGATGTCACGAGCTTGTCTTCGTCAGGCTGGAGGCGAGAAGAAAATATGAATATGGGGTGTGCATACGCCCAGCAAAAAGTGGTTTCCTTGACGATTTATGGAGTATGAAATAATTAGTCCAACATGCCCTGTAAATGTCCGTGAAATTTCAGAATTGGTCTTATTATAGTTAAAAAGTTATTAACGAAAAACTGCTTGCGTATGTACGGCCACCAAAAAAAAACGAAATGGCTGATCGTAGGCTGGTGAAACTTGGTACTACCTGTGTTACTTCTTGAAGTACAACACGTACTTATATGAAGTACGTGTGTGTACTTCATAATTATTCCAATTGTTCCAATAACAGCGAAATTGGTCGCTCTTGTGGTAATGAAGAAATCGTTTCGGGTTTTCGAGATCTATTTATTTATTTATTAATGTATTTGATACACCAACGACACAGTAGACTATTTGAGTGCACTTGATATTATGGGTGCCGAATTTGGCTACCGATTATTCGAGGTATTCGAGGCTAAAACGTACCACGCAGCATAGAGGGTCATTAGACTCTCCTTTTTTTAAGCTTACTTCCTACACTTTTCAGAAATCTCAGCATTTTGTTACTTTCACTACAGACATGATATATGTGATTAATAAAATTCAATAGGGAATCCAGTATCACTCCAAGATCTCTGATTGTGCAAACTTCACCAACCAGGGCTCACCCAATACTGAAGGTATTATGAATTTTTTACATTTTTTTTTGTAAATTTAATATGAAAACATACGTTTGTCCATTCATTGATCTTAGTCAAGTCATCCTGAAGACTCGATGGCTTTGTTTATTTTCAAATCGTCAGCAAAGAGAAGGCATTTACTGTGTCGGACCACACCTACAATGTCATTGATAAAGATGTCAAATAAGATAGGATCCCTGTGGGACGTCTGAAGAGGCTCAGTACTTTCGAAGAGAAACCATCTTTAATGACCCTATGCCTTTTGTCATGAAGGTATGATTTGAACCATCCTCAAACTGCTCCAGTAATGCCAAAATTGTGATTCAGCTTATGAAGGAGGATTTCGTGTTCTTCTTTATCGAATGCGCTACTAAAGTCCGTATAAATCGCATGAATTTGCTGGCCTTTATCCACGGCACTAGATACATCGTCCACAAAACATAAAAAGCTACTATTGGTCGATTTCCGTGACACAAACCCGTACTGCAATGGCGTTAATAACTCTTTAACCTGCCAAACCAAATTAGGATATACGAGGCATTGAAATACTTTTGAAAATATAGACAGAATAGATATTGGTCTATAGTTGGAAATCAGATTCTTTTCACCTTTTTTATAGATAGAAATGGCATTGACGTCTTTCAATTTCGAGGGGAAAGTCGATGATTTGATGAACTCGTTAAATTGTAATGAAAGTGGGTAGGCCAGGCTTTTTGCACATCTTTTTATAAATAGAGGAGGTATTCCATCCGGACCAGCGCCTTTACTAGCGTCAAGAGATTTTAGCACTCGAACGATAGAGTATTCATGTATTTGGGGCATAATGTGTGGATGAGGTTGTAGAGCCAGTAACATCATAAAATGTTGAGTAGAAATGTGGGGAAAAAGATTGCAGACGTCCGAATTATTGTCGGCAGAAACACCGTTCAAGGTCCTATTAGATAAAGAAAAGAATAAATATCAGTTGTTTCATACGAAGTGACATTACTTGTACCTACAATACGAGCACATAATATATCTCAGACGGGATACGCGATATTTTGTCAAAGAATGTTTGTTGTTCTTAATTATACGTATACTTGATCATTGGCAAATCTTTTAGGTGTTCACGAGAAAGTGACATTTTAGTTACATGCAACTTTAGGTATCCCAAAGAGGGTCGAAAATGGGAATACCCAAGAGCAATTTTATTCATCTGAGGGAATTCTTATCTATAAATATACGTGATTTACGTAGCTATTTTATCACCAAACCTTCATACCATGTAGGTATAAAATTTCAATCATTAGGTACAAATCCATGTTTCTGAATATAAAGCAAATTAAAGTCGAAAATGTAGCTGATCCATTGTGCTGTGCATGCTAGTGTGTTATGCGGCTAAAGATGAAAGTCATTGTCTTGTACCGTGCGGCCACTTTTTTCATACCTTTTTGATTCGGTCGGTTAGCTTCGGAAATCGTAGTTGCTTAGAATTGTACATAATTACTCCCTTATTCAAAAATGGTTTGCCTTGAAATCTTCAGGTTAGGTTATTGAATAGTTGGACTATTTTTTTGATGAATTTCAAGTAGATATGTTTTCTCCTTATTGGTATAATCGGTATGCAAAGTATCAGTAGGTAAGTCACTCATTTTAGTAATGTAATTAGTTAAATATCGCTGGTATCATTACGAAACTCAACACATACATCATGATTGGTATGTAGAGTACATTGATGTCATAATATTAAAAAAGTTAATTACTATCGGACGTAGGCGTTTTTTTTTAATTTCCATTGGTACAACAGGGACGTGTGGTGGCACGAGATAGTTGAGAGGCATTCCATCATCTGCCCTCCGGAGTGGATGTCTGCTGAAGACCCTCTCTTCATGCTTTATACCAGGTAGGTGATGGTGACCAGTTTTCAATAAACGTTGATAACGGCTAAACTATAACGATTTTCGTAAATGTTTTTCAAGACTAATTTGGACCAATTGCCATGAACAATTATACCAATTTTCGACCTTATACAACCCAAAAGCCCGATCTCGAAAACCCGAATACCTACGCCCAGCAAAAACTTGGATTTCTCTATAACCACAAGAGCGACCAATTTCGCTGTTATTGGACCAATTGGACTAATATGAAGTACCTGTGTACCAAGTTTCACCAGCCTAAGATCAGCCGTTTAGTTATTTTTGCTGGGCGTACGTGCGCCCAGCAAAAACAGTTTTTCGTTTGTAACTTTTTAACTATAACAGGACTAATTCTGAATTTTCACGGACATTATTGGTTGGACTAGTTATTCCATACACCAGAAATCGTCTAGGAAACAACTTTTTGCTGGGAGTATATTTACGAATATAGGTAGTTCTTTCAAATTAAGAAGTCGACTGGGCGCTACTTACGGTAAATACGTATCTGTATAAGCGCTCTTGCTCTCGCCTGCTCGCGATTGATCGCTGATGGATGATCTCTCCGTCAGACACGCGCACTAGACAACACAAGTAAAGCCCAGTCGACTATGATAATAATTCCGTGACATGACACCTGTTCGAAAGGTCAAATTAAGATATAGTTCATTTCATATAACTTTTCCCTTCGCGGTTAAAGTTGGCTGTAGTGCACAACTGTCAACAAAATAAACATAAAAATAAATATACAGGCATATACATTGCTTCTGGCCCCATACCCTATGTCGTGGGAACCAGAAACAGCGACATCGCACACATATAAAATAGGGAAAAGCAATACCTATCCGGTTGCCGGACTCCGATCACAATTCCTACTTTCAAGAAATAAGATAGAGGGTATGTACTTAGCAGATCGTACAACCACGAAGTAAAGTGACAATGCTTTTAAAATCTATCAGCTCTTGTGCGACCTCGCCACATTTTAAAAATCACCTTTTTATTAAGTTTCATTTGAAGAAACCTTTTTCTTTTGAATACCTATTTGTTTTACTACAGATAGTTTCGATGCCTTGATAATTTGTGTTAGGTATTCTATTTCAGTCACTGATAAGGTATGTTTGTCCCGAACACATTTTTTTAAAGCTAGCAACACTCGTTTCATTGCTATCAATTTAACGATGACGGGAAAAGTTATATATGGAATGAACTTTATAGTTATTTTATTCCCGATGTCCTTTCTAGAGTTTTCCATATATTGTACGGCTTTATTTGCGTTCTTACGTCATTACTTTGTATTTGCACCGATAATTGTACTTTAAGGGGGTACCAGGGTATCATACATACCTTGTCTAAATCTCCGCTAACTTTCCACGCTGTGCGCTGAAAAAAAAACGTATTATGTGTATGACTAACACGTATGAGTAGATACAGTATTTTTACTAGAGCGTCTGCACTGCAATACTAAAATAAGACCCGGGTGTCAAGTGAACTCTGGCATGTGGACGGTCGGGTCTCAAGTGAACTTTTTCGCTCCAGTCTCAAGTTTTAGGTAAGTGGATACTCAGGTCTCACGTGAACCATGGCGGGCGCTGGGATCTCAAATAAATGGTGGGTTTGCACATACAGTAAAATCGATGTTCGCGTGAGTCCAGGTGGGCGGCGGTTCCTTTCTCGCTAGGATCATGGGACGCGCGATCACGTTAATGTACTTCAGCACCTGCTGCTGGACCTCCTCTACAGAGTGGATGTGCACGAAGTACCCTGGAGAAACGAAATACCCTGGTAAATTCATTGTAGGTAGGTTTCATAGTACTCGTGTAAGTGCTACTTTTAACTTGAGTGTAAAATTCCATATACCAGAAGTTTCTAATCGATCGCCATATTAGCCAGAAGTATATGCCTTATACCACGTGCTCTTTTATAAATAACACCGTCGTCTCAGCTACCATGAACGGTTAAAGCGAGTACCTACTTTATATTCTTGCGTAGGTACCCATGCACAAAAGAGCCCTGAGGGAACATTAAAACGACATCCTTGCTGTAAATTCTAGTTGCCACCACAGAACTTCAGTTATACAACGATATTGTTACAATAACGACGTTTTCGAAATACTGATAATGACATAGCTTTCAGACTTGACACGGAATGCCGCATTCAGACCGTTGGAGCTCTGAATTCAGAGGCGAAGCGTAATTGGCTTTATTAGCAGGTTTTATTGCTCCTGCTAGATGGCGGGAAAGGTAGGCAGCTAAATGGACTAAATAAATCGGTCAAGTGCGTGTCCGACTCGCACACGAAGGGTTCCGTACCAGCGTACAAGAAAACCTAACCACAAAAAATAATAAAACAAAAACTAAAAGAAATATTATGTTTGAACGTTGATTCGAACCCAGAACCCTAAGATTACAAAAATATATATTGAATCACGTTTGGTTTGCTGTGTTACGTCTGGTGTTATAACAAGTCTCTTATATAGGGATCCCCTTAAATTTATATAATCTCGTGTCGTTAATTATTTGTTGATGTAGCGGCAACAGAAATGAAAATTTCAACTCTCTGTCTTAAACGGTTCATGAGATACAGCCCGCTGTCGGACGGACGGACAGACGGACAGCGGAGGCTTAGTTATAGGGTCCCGTTTGGAATACTTCGGGTACGCAACCCTAAAAAGGCAAACACAATAACGCCCTCTGGCGGCAAAGTAACAGCGTAGGTCATCACTATTATAATTAATGGATGTCCAAACTAACTCACAATATCAATTACGTAGTTTCGCTAACTTAACTAGATCTCACTGCTATGGAATAAAGTTCCACGACCGATGACGATAACGATGATAAGGTAATTATCAAGCAGATGTTAGTTATCAGCAGATTTGCGATTGTTGATCTAATAATAGGTCCCATTCAATAATCCGTATCCCTCATGCCCAATATGCCTATTTAATTAATATATGCATACGTCTTGACCGTGGATAATGTAAGTACTTTTTACGAATTGTAGGATAATTTAACTTCATGCCGATGCTAAGCGGGACCTAATATTTATAACCTTTTATCTACATATATATTCGTTCGGTCAAAAGCCGCAAATTACAACCATCTTGAAGATCAACAGTTTTGTTAGAAAACATTTCTTATCTATGAAAATGTTATTATTGCTTCATAATAACATCGAATTCGATGTTAAAATTTTAAACATCTCTGAAAAACAAAGCAATTTGATTTGACCTCAATTCTAATATCAGTCGAGATAACTTTCTATTCGAAATTAAATGTCAATGCCGCAATGCCGATGCCGGTCGTAACATGCGGTACCTGAAAGCATCTTACACAGATTATAATATGTGTGTAGATAAAGCAGTGTAAGTAACCATACATAATTAGGAATTAAAACATGTCATTATGTAACAGTCACATAAAATACAATAACAACAGCCGCGCTGAGTTTATAAAGTGACTGCAACTCTGCCTGCATTGTGCAATTTCATTCATTCAAATTCTCAAACTCTCGCCGAACTATGCAGCTGTAGGAGTATGTATAGGTCAGCTTTAGCTACGGCCACGGCCGATCGATGCAATAGGTCGAGATAAAAGATATAGATATATATACTAGTGCCTCTGATAGCTGTAGACATCGCGAGTCGTCGTTGGTGGAAAGCTGAACTTTTAACATACAAAGTTATGAATGCACCTAGTTACCTGCATGGAGTATGATAGTAAGAGATAAAGACGCTTATTGCACAATAAAAGAAATTTACAAATACAAAACATCACATGTAAAGGAACGTAAAGTCTGATATTTTCTTCACAGTTTGCACTGGTCTAGGCTAGGCTAGGCCTGTCCCAGAGGTAACCAACTCGGAAAAGGATTGTCAAATTTCTGCGCGAAGTATTAACGAGACTGCGGTATTAATAAGTTCTAACTTAGAAGGTTACATACTATTAAACAATTAAGTATTATATTATATGTAGTGTATGGGTGGGTGTGTGTACATGTGTGTATGTGTGAGGTATGTGTACGTGTGACTGTGTGTTGTTGGTGAGTGCGTATGAGTGTGTTTATTTAATTGCTCTCAGTAAGATCTCCATTTCCTCATAGCAAAGAGTTTTGAGCCATGTTTGCACTTTATTTTTAAGTTCTCTTATTGTGTGTACTTGGAGAGGAAGTTTTTTACATATTTTGTTGTATATAAAAGGATGGAGAGAGGACCGAACCTTTTGGCGAATGCTGACTTAGTTGGAGGAACAGGAACTCGAAAATTGCGTCTTTGCAGTGATTCGGTGTATATGGGTGATCTTAGTAACGCTGCAAATCGACCAAAATCGATCACAAAGCAGTAGCGGAGGCGGTTTCAAGGCTGTCCTTGAAACCGCCTCCGCTACTGCTTTGTGGTCGATTTTGGTAATCTAATGCATTGTTTGCTTTGGCTTAGAGCGGGTTGTTTTTATAGATGCAATTACTAAATCATGGTCTGTGATGATTGTTTCCACAGATGATTGCCGTCAGTTGAAGTTTATGTGAGACATGAACATGATCCAAGCATAATGTTCCTCGGATGGGCTTATTGACGGTTGGCTTCAGACCGAGCTCCGCCAACAAACACAAGTAGTTGGTGGTGCGTCCTATGTCCGCACCACTTTCGGACAGAGTATTGATATTAATATCACCAGCTACAATCACATATGGCGAGTTTTTAATGGAGATGGTATTGAACGAAAGTGAGCTCATGATTTTAGAGATGTCGGAGTATGAGGGCGAGCAATATATACCTAACACATTAAAATGGTTTTTTACTTGTACAAGCAAGCAGTCAGCTTCCTCAAACAAGGGCTCTGAGACTTCAGGTGACCAAGTGATATTCACATATATCACCACAACAACCTGCTTGACTGAAAACCATCAATTTGAGGTAAAAAAGTACCAATGACTTTGCAAGCTTCATTTTGCGATCTAAAATCCAACCTATTGACTTTTCACCAACATTTTATAGCCTAATTCACTCTCACGGTCTTTACAAATCCAACGACACCTCATTAGTTAAAATCCATTTATGCCGTTTGGCATTTTTTTATATTTTCAAACGTCATTTTGAAATTTTTCAAGAAACCGAGTCGATAAAAAAATCTTTATAATTATCGAACATGTTCATAAAATTTCACGAGAATAGGTTGAGAAATGCAACCGGAAGAAGAGAACAGCCGGAAATCCAGACTGACGGGACTTTTGGGTAGCACATTTTTCAAAAGCTTGCAACACTGGTTTCATTGCTGCCAACTTAACGGCAAAGGGAACATAAACACATAAAGGCACATACATTGTTTCTGATCCCACACTACGATAACCTGTGTCATGAGACGCGGAATCAGCTACATCAAACATATAAACATCCAAGACCTGGGGCTTTATCCCCAGCCGGGGATTGAACCCGCGACCTCTAGCATGGTAGGCAGAGCCTCAACCGCAGCGCCACAGAGGTCGTCCTATAAAGCTGAAATGCACTTATAGGCACCGTACTGGTACTAGTGGTTCTGTGAGCTGTTGACCTCGCGAGTCTGTTGGTGAAAATCTGAACTTCTATCATACAAACTTATGAATGCACCTGATTACGTAAATGGAGTACGAAAGTAGCCCCCAATTACTTTGTAAACTACATTTTGCTATCTGAAATCCAACCTTTTAACTATTAACTAAAATTGTGTAGCCTATGTCAACCTCCCGGTCTCCACAAATCCAAAGACTCCTAATTTGTTAAAATCTTTCCTCCTGTTTGGGCTGTAGCGGTTTTTTACATTTTCCACCTCGCCATTTCACCTACGCCATTTCTAAAAAAATCCAAAATCTGATTTGACATAAAAACATGTAATTATCTAACCTGTTCACAAAATTTTACGAGAATCGGTTGAGAAATGTGAAGAGGGGAACACCCGGACAGAAGTCCAGACATACGAAAGCATTTTTGCCCAAGCTGAACGGAGTCGCTTCACTCGCTTTGCTCACTCGGTCAACTTCTAGAAGACTCTCATCTCTCATTTCTACAGTGTATGGAAATGTTTGCATAATGTAAGGCCTGATAAAGACAACATCTTCTCACCTCGATTCAGGCAAGCCATCCACTGTATCTCTTGCACATTGGTGACTTCCTTGCCTATCAGGTACGTAAACACCCGCACCGGCGTGTACGTGTTGTTGTTGACAGCTTCCCGATTGTGCTGCTCGAAGACCTCGGTGAGGTTCCCGGGCACGTAGTCCGTGATCACCATGACCAGCTGGTTGCAGCCCTGGGTGCTGCTGACGTCACAACCGGAGCGTCTCTGAGGAATGGTATAGATTTTGTTTCTGTAAAGCCTGATAGCAAAGCTGATTTCGTCCTTACGTCGAAAGGTTGTACTTTTAAAAATATTAAAATAAAGAAAAATAATTCATGTTTTACTTTTAGAAAATATGGGACTAGCGTCGGTGTTTGCATACGTTTTTGCGTATATTTATCGAACTGGTGTAATAAGACTTCTTATTGCGCATCGTAAATATTCAAAGGAAAGCACGTTACCTCCTTGAGCACTTTGAACGCAGTCATGTAGGCCAGAGTTAAGTTCGCGTTGCCATCCAAAGGGACTTTATGTTTCCTCCCCTTGTCGGTTGGTTCCAGAGTATCTAAGATGGACTCCAAGTTTTCCCGTGTCGCCTGCACCAGGTCTTCGAAACAACTGACCACTTGTTTGGTTTCATTTTTAAACGTGTATACATTCACGTAATCGTTGTTGGACAAGGTGTCCAGTAAAGCCTTGAGCGTTCTTCTGGCTACGTAATTCTTGAACCCGGTCATAGAACCGGATACGTCGAAAAGTATTACTACCTCCTTGGAGCAGGTAGCAGCTTCTATGTACCAGGGTCTGACGCGGCAGTCGTACGTGTCCGTCTTTTGTTTGTTCCAGGGCATTCCCGGGTAGAACCGCATGATACCGTGCGAACTGCCGAAGTATTGCCACGACAAAGATGGGTCTGCCTGATAGTTTCTTATAAATACATCATCGAGTTTCTTCGACCATAAGATGGCGTTAAGAGCATCTCTTTCTGCAACAAAGGGCGATTTATGAATTTCCTTAATCTGTATGTCTTAAATATTCAGAAAGCTAGATGCCTTTATAGCGTAGAGTAGCCAATCTGTTATATTTAAAATAGTGGAAAGGTTGTGTGTAAACTTCAACCATAGTCTTACCTTTAAAATAAATATTTGTCGGCACATGTACACAACTAGTATTTGTACTGATATTGATGTCGTAGAAATGAGAATCCTTCTCCAGTCGAATATCCATGTAGTGATCCAAGTTTTCTTCGACGAAGGCGGGAGGGTCTTTGATATCGCTTTCTGATTTGTCTTCGTAGAGGAATTTTGAGTACTTGGCGGAGCAGAACTTGAATTGGTACTCATCGTCGCTGCCGTTGTATGCTGAGTAGTCGTAGTCTCGGGCCAGCTCCTCGGCGGTGGCGTGTATGCACTGCAATTGAGAGTGAATTTAGCTCTATTTGTGAAGACAAATAGAGCTAAATTCATAGTCATTGCACCATTACGTACAGTATACAGATATGTACAGCCCAAGCCCTTATTAAATTTTCACGCCGTCAACAGCGCGTACGGAGTTGGGAGTGAAAATGTAGAAATTGAATTTGCAGCTAAAAGCTTTTGAAACAGAATTTTTCCCTTACTGCACTATACCTAGATATACGAGTATTCTTTACTTACTTTTACAGCGTTGATTTTCCTTGTGAGCATTGTGCTCACCGACTGCAGCGACGAGTCCAATATCTGACCCCCGTTTTTCTGCTTCACGCTTGCGTTCATTTGCTTGTATTTCTGTAACAGACGCGGTGTATCATGAACGTGTAGATGAAGTTGTTTTGTCTAAATAGAAATACAGAAGCTCTTACGACTTTTATGACTACGTAAAATGGATCGTAAAATCTCCTTTCGTTGCTGTGAGCTAATGAGAGCGTCGTATTTACTGACAGGTTCTACTTAAGGTGATACGAAAATAGTAGTTTATGTGACTAATACATAAAGCCTAATTATGGACAGTTATATACACTAGTTTATCTAAACACATATCATAAGCTCTCTTCGATGTGTTCAGGAACCTCATGTTCGTGCGGCATTGTGGCATTGATAATTGCTCTGCACTTGTTTAGCTTGTTCGGTAGTACATACTTCACAGACAAACTAGGGGCGGCACGCAGGAGGGCGTCGGCGTTCGAAATTTTAATGTCATAATTTGACGAAAATTGATATATTATGGTCATAATGTATCAATATTCAGATAAGAAATGAGTTTTTACCAAGTAGTAAAACATTATCCTGTTCGTAACGTGCGGTTTTTGGACGCAGTAAAGAGGGTTTATTATACGTGTGTAGATAAAATGTATTTAAAAGGAATAAGAATGTAAACGAGAGTGATAGCATTAATTACTTCCACATAAGAAAGAAACAAGACCGCAAGAAATGCGCTCGACTCAAAGTAAAATAACGTAGCGCAAAACCACATACGATTTGTTTAAAAACAAACTACGCTATTTTGTCAAAATATTTTTCAAGGAGAGTTTACGAATACAGAATTTTCAAATTTTGAATGCAATTCCGCAATGTAATTAGTTAGGATTTTAGAATAACAGAAATAAAAAAACAATTTATAGGTCTTTTCGTAATTAAATTCTATCGAGAAAGTTTCATCCAACTGTGTTTTCCTTCAGTGACAATCTTAATCAAATACTCAGTAAACGTAAACCCAAAAATCTAATTAGATGACTTTATAGTGGAGTAAATGAATTCGAAAAAAAAGACTCCATTGTTTTTCGTATCTCCTTAAAACAGTAAATTTGCAATGAAACTTGTAATTCTTGTAAGATACAGAAGAGTGTTTTAATAGATGTCTGGCAAATGCTAGTTTCGAGATCAGTGAGTTTTAGTCACGCAAGACAGGGAATGAAAGAATATTATGAACAGAAAATCTATGAAACCTTCAATTTCCATAGCTGCGGCGATGGGCTATCCCCCTGTCACTCATAATTCAGCACTCTTGAAGACCGGTTTAGTCTAGCGAGCATGAGTATTTTTCTTGGATGTTTTCTATGTATTTACATAAGTATTTCTCTTTTAAATATATCGTCGTCTAGTACCCAAAATACAAGCCTTAGTATGGGTCTAGTTTATTATTGAATTGGAGTTTAGTATTGAATAACTGGCTAAACGTGGGCATATTTGGGCCTCTGCCACCCCGTGTAGGAAATGGCGTGACGCTATGATATGTGTTATGTTTGTAAAATCTATCTAACAAGTAACATTATATGTGTCACCGTAAGATAGTCAAAACCGTCAGTTAATCAACTAACGTTTTTTCTCTCGTAAGTTGGTCAGCTATCGACAGATAGTAAACTGTAGCGTACTGCTTACTATATGACGCGTTAGTTGTTCAACTAACGGTTAAAACCGTAAAATAGTAAACTGGTTTAAACTTGAATTGCAAACGAAATACCAGGGCAAACACTGCGGTAGCTTAGGTGAAGACTAGAGGGGGCGAGCGCAGCGGTTAGTTGATCAACTCCCGCGTTAGTTGATCAACTAACGGTTTTGACTATCTTGCGGTGACATATACATACAGGGGGCTCATGTCGAATTGTCAGTAGGGTGAAATCGGTAACTAACGGTTGAGAGCCATCATTCGTATATTATCAAATCGACTTTGATAAAAAGCATAGAGGCGCCTCATTTGATATGAAAACATATATATTCTCCTAGCCTAGGATCAAACTTGCAGATTTTAAATAACCTGTACTTTTATATCATTCGATAGTGTAGCTGATAAGGATACATTTCTTGGAAGTAACGTCATTTCGAAAATGAGTGGAAAATGTTCATTTGAAAAAAATATTCAATGCCCATACATACACTCGCTACGAGTGATCTTCGATTGCAACTGCATGTTACCACTTTCGAATGAGTCTTTTTTAGAATATAAACATTTTCAGTGTTTTGACAAATTGCATTACTTCCCAGAAATATATTCTATTAAATTAAATATAATATATATTATATTATAAATTAGTTTAAAAAAGTAATGATGTATTTTGCTTTTTATTAAAATCAATGTCATGATTCCGACCAAAAAAAAAAAACTCCTAAATCGTCCAATTTCAGCCTAATGACCCTAATAAGAGCCACAATGTATAAAGGTTATTTTAGCTGAAAACCGATTATTTGAAACACGTCCGGCGTCCGCCCAGAGTCTCCCAAGTCGCAAAATCTTCCAAAACCAATACAGTGTCGAAGAACCCATCCGAATCGAATTGAAGCTTTAATAGCGGCTGTTCATAACGTAAACGTACATAATAACATTTATTGTAAGTATATCTATTAACAATTCCTATAAGCTAATAAAATTAAAATTATTCCATTTTAGGCCTCTTTCAGTGTCTTGCGGGTGTTGGGATTCGGTGCTGTTAGTATGGCGTCCCGCGTCCCACGTGACACGGCAAATATGCACGACCTATCTACTATGGGATGGACCCCACACGCGGGTTTTGTCAGTATGGCGCCCCGCGTTCCCCATGACTAATGCGCACGACATTGAAAACGCCCCTAATCCCTCGAGTGTGATGAAACCCGCATAACACTGAACAGGCCGAAAGAGCCCCTAGTATCATAATCTACATGTAAATACAATTTAATACTTAGTTAATGCGAAAGTTATATCAAAGATATGCACTAAATGGATATAACTTAATGATATAAATGTAAATAAATTTAGCCCATCAATATCCTCACCGAGGGGCACAGGCCTTTACCCGGATACGAGTAAGAATAAGCCATACTTCACCACGCTGGCTCAGTGCGGGTTGGTGGAGGGCACGTGGAGGGTCTTGAGGAGCACTACCACGTAGCGATAGTAACCGGGACCTACAGCTTAACGAGTCATCCGAAACGCTGAACGTCCGATAATATACTTAAGATAAATTAATTATCTCATTGGTTCATGGTCAGGATTCGAAGCTGCATCTCCTGAGTGAGAAGCAAGCGTGAAACACATTAGACCACGGAGCCCGACTAATGATATGCAGCGTGTAAATAAAGGGAAATATTAAACTGCACATCAAAAATACTGATTTGCACAGCAAATACCAGGGAAAAATGCTGCGGTAGCTCAGGTGAAGGGTAAAGACGGTGAGCGAAGCGAAGCCCACGAAGTTAGTTTGAACAAGTAAGAACAACAAAAAATACTTAAAACATAAACTTAATTACACATAAAATATTTAAAACATAAAAAGTGTTTTTGTTGATCCTGTTTTGCTGTGCAAATCAGTATTTTTGATGTGCGATTAAATACTAGCCTAAATAAAGTTGCTCCGATCGAACTATATACTCACAATCCTGATCTGATCAGACTTGGTGAGCGCTTCGCTGAGCCTCCACAGCTCGTCGCCCAGGTTGCGTGCCCATATTCGCACCCTGAAATACGAATATTTGATTATCTTGCAAGTCACAGAGACCACAACTGGCGATGTACCACCCGCTTGATATTTACAGGTACCCTTTCGACAGTATGATGATCTCTGTGGCGTTGCGGTTAGAGGCTCTGCCTCCCAAGCGATAGGACCCTGGTTCGATTCCCGGCAGGTGAGGAAGAAAAAAAAATCCCAGGTCATGGATGTGTATATGTGTGAAAATATTCAATGCTCTGTGGTATAACCTCATTTTTCCACAATGGGCTTAAAAGTTTGCGTTGCGTTGCGAGTGAGCTTTTAGGTAGATTTAAAATGTTTAAAATATTTATGTAAAAAAGATAGGTATACTACAAAAAGAACATTACAAATTAAAGGCTGCACTATAAATAATGGGTGTTATTTAATGTATCTTCTTTAAAATACAAGTTTCGTTTTCAAAATTACTTAATTGTCCACTGAATTAATAATTCATTCAAAACTACTGTATGGAGAAGCAGCAGCAGCAGGACCTTTCTGTTAACGATAATATAACGGTTCATATATATCAGCATCTTGATAATTCTATAGCAATTAAATTTGTAATATGTCTACATATTGCCAGCTTCTAATAAGTGTATCAACTGTATTTATTAAAATTATTTCCACGACCTCTAATTTCATAAAGTTCACTCTATTTAATACTTTAGCATAAGTAATTGATGACTGAATCAACTAGATTCGCATTATCATTTTGACATCTCCCTAGCTCTGGCTACTACGGGGCTGTGGTGAAGAAACACTGCAGCACACCTACGCTCACCTCTCCATCCTCGGCTTACTGGTCGCCACCGCTCCTCCGTGCCTCCGGCTCATAAAAAAAACACTCTAGAGTCTAGCCACAAGACTGCCTAAGAAAGGGTGTCCTGATTTGGTTCTCCTATTCTATTAAACATAAACATTTACAAACAGGCTCAAACATTGCTTCTGGCCCCACCACAGATATCGAGAGATAGGCCCTTGGCGCTAAGCTTGTATCGGAACCAGGGTCGCCGAAAACTAAGAACACGCATACATTTACACCACTCGTACATCAATCCCTCCGCTTTTATTGGTCAGTGCAATGTCATGCACCTATCGTCCGAACACACCCACACTACCGCAGGTATATTAGCTAGTCGAGCTAGTGTTGGGACAATGCAAGGACAGCGTGTATCATCGATCGATTATAATTTATAGACACTGGTATAGACAGTCGTATACAATGCCGGGTTCTATAAATAAAATAGTAAATTGTTTGTAAATACGACATACGACATACGAGACCCCTTTGCCTCTCTTCTTTTTTTCAACAGAATCCTTACAGCTAGAAAGAGAGGCAAAGGTTTCTGAAGGTAGAATAACTGTGAACTCTTCGGACCTGACTGAAAGCATCAGAATTTCCGATCAATACTTATAACACCCCATTATCCTTCGTCGGGCGAGGTTTTAAACAAACTTAAAATCTAAACTGCCTGTTTGGCAATCATTGGAATAACTAACAATAATCTTACGTATTATGAGCAATAAAATAACTATATTATTACATTAACTATATTAGTAATTGCGGAATGATAAAATGTATCGATTCAAAAACATAATTCTCCTATCACTATCCCCATCACTATATGTCGTCTCTGTGTGCGTGTAACAGTTCGCCTCCATATCACGATGCATCTTTGCTTTCGTACTTAGATAAGTGTGAAATATTCATTGCGTGTTAGCTTGGCAATAAGTAGTGAAATTAAGATACAAAACAAGCAATGTATAGTAAACTTAGCGAGAACAACATGACATTGTCACTTTAATGTCAATTTGTGACGAATTTTCCGCGAATGATTTATTTTCGTAATAATGTTTATTTCTTGTGTTTTAAGAAGAAATAATAGTTGGAATGAGACTTACAAGTGATATGTGACACCGGCGTTCTTAGAGTTCACAATCTCGCTTCTATTTTTGCACGTGAGTATTGCACAGGTCGGCATTTTCGAAAAAAAACGGAAATGAATTCGTCACTGCGGTCGCCCGGTGACTACCGACAATTTTTAATATCTAACCTGTCGGAGCTACATTTGTTCGCACGTGCCACGCCCCTATGTCTCGATATCTGTGGGCCCCACACTAGGATACCCTGTGTCGTGGTAGCCAGAAACAGCGACGCCACGCACAGTTAAACATCCAAGACCTGTTTTTTTTTACCCCCAGCCCGGCTGGGCATCGAACCCGTGACCTCTCGACCTAAAATCGTCTCGGAAAAAATGCAAATTTTAATGAAAATATAATATGTATTTATGTAGTTGTTGAATAAATAAATTCGATGACGAATTTTGAGGCTTGAATTTGATTTTATCACCAGATGTTGAATCTCTAAAATAAGTGTGTATAAAGAAGCCCACTCACAAAACTTGCTGATGAGTTATCAATTTTGATACTGAAATATTTATCGGTAGCGCTGAGTTACATTAATTGTAGTTTCTGTATTGGCGCTGGCTGTCTCATATTCTGTTGCGGTAGTAAAGATGACGAATTATTATAATAGAAGCTGTCCCATTAACTCGTTACTTACATACAAAAAAAGACGCTACCTGCAACCAGGTGCTACAGAAAACTTCTGATGTTGCACTTTTAATATCCCATTAACCGGGTAGTCGGTACCCGACATCATTAAACCTTTACAGAAAGAATGAATAATAATTTGTATGCTGAGTTACTGAAACTGAAACATACCGTCAAATATTTGCTGATGCCCAAATGCTACCGGAATATCCAGTCGTCTGTGGGGCCATTCAAATGGCCCGCGATTTTGAACCATATAGCTCGGAAATAAAGTTCAAAACCTATGAAACATAATCAAAAATCTGCCACATAAATATGAGTGGATATGATGAATTATAGAATAACTGAAAATTTCGATGTTAAATTGTTGCCGTTCGTTTCCTACCAAGTAGGAAAATAAACGGGCGATAAACTAACCACGTTGTGAGTTTCAGTGCATATTAATCAGACCCAGAGATAAGTAATTTGATCAGTCCCCAAACTAAACAATTACTAAAGAGTAATGTCTCCTTACGTGTCAACTTGTCTCCATGCAGGAACCGGCAGTGGCATCAGCGCCAGCGCAACCACCAGCGTCAGCTGCAAGCATCGCATATCTCTTCTCTCTCTCTAACACTCTCGCCCAACAGAGATGAACATACCATCCACCACTAATAAACCGTAAGGCACATCGTTACTCTAAATCGTGCTTAAAAGACTTCACTCATCATACAGCTACCAATAAACAACATTAAAACTTCATAAAACACGCATTTCAATAAATACTTCAAACCTTCAAATAAAGAGTGGCAATTTTTTTTAACAATTAAAGCGTTCACCGGCCATCCAGATAAGCAGCAAGGCCACTACGATATTGACGCGCTTATAGTAAACACCATATTCATTGCTTTCACAAAAACTGGCAAGTTATAAATAGTTCGCCCCGGGTTTACCAACACAGACGCGTGTGGATAATCTAGCGACACTTATTTCACAACGCGGTTACTTATAATAAGTTTGACGATCTACATCTACTAGTTTATCACTTGTATTATTGTACTCGTAGGACGAGTGCGAGTTCGGGATTGTGGTGCGGGTCTCGGCGAGCGACGTGTGCCGTGCCGGACGCACGTGCTGTGTCTATTTCTGGGCGGGCGGGCGGCGGAGAGGGGCGGGCGGGAGAGTGCTAGACGCCGCGCGCGGTTCCGCTCGCCGCCCGCCCAGCCCGACATCGAGCGACCCAACTAGGTCGCACCGAATAGCGCCCAACCTTACCCCACTGACTCGCTTTGTACTGAAAAATTCACGCGCTCATTAACCAATGGAGCAACTGAGCAGCCGACATAACCATGTGTAATGCTCTCTATTCTATTTGATTATGGTGCTGTGAGGTGGAAAGATGGTTTGATATGAATTTCAGTTCCTGATGTTATGAAAAACAATGCTATTTTGCTATACGTTATTGGTGTGAACTTTTAGGTAAGAGTACGCCACCGTATTATAACGTTTTCACTGAAAGCCTTTTCTACTTATGTACCTACCTTGATGTAGTTTAACAAATGAAACACAACTTTGCACTCAATAAATTCCTTTTACCGCAACGTGTCTGATGTCTCCAGTTTTTAGGGTTCCGTCCCCGGAGGGTCCGTCCGTCCGTCCTTCAGCGGACTGTATCTCAAGAACTGTCATTGGTACAAAGATGAAATATTCACAGAATGTGTATTGCTGTTGCCGCTACTGCATTAAATAATGAAGTACACGAGATTTCATAAATGAAAGGGGATCCCCATATAATGATCAAATGGGATCGTAGATATCACGGCTTATCACATGGTTGTGGTGACGCAATTGATTTGATATTGGTTTTGAAATCTTAGGGTTCGGGGTTCGAATCCACGACATATATACTATGTTCTTTTTGTTTTTATTTTATTATTTTTAGTGCTTAAGTTTTCTTGTAAGGTACGGAACCTTTCGTGTGCAAGTCCGACCCGCCCATGGTCATTATTTAGGTAAACTCGTAGATAGGCATACTCGTGTGTGTACCCGCTATGTAGAGTTGAGTGGTTGTTTGTTTACTTTCCTTTCAGATTCGGAATCAACCTGTAATCATTGCCTGTAACGACCTGTACTCAGACATCCGATGGAATTCTGCTGACGGGCGCCAAAAATATAATCTCTAACTTAACGATAACACGAACATAACTTCTTTCACAGACAGCTTGACAGCTTGAGTATCCCATAGCTCTTGTCCGGTTGCTTTACTTTATTGTGTACAGGATTTAACAGAAAGCTGTAGTCACATATTTTAGGGGGTTGTTAGGCACATCATTCCAAACAACTTTTACTATGAAACCGATTTGATTAGAGCAACTTTATTTTTCACTTCTCCATACAAAACAGCTGAACGCCCGGCCCAAACTGTATGGAGAAATGAAAATTAAAGTTGCTCAAATCAAATCGTTGTCATAGTGAAAGTTATTCAGAATGATGTCCCTAACAACCCCCTAAATTATGACTACCCCTTACTGTTACACCGTAAGTTATGGGATTTTTTAGGGTTCCGTACCCGAAGGGTTCCAAACGGGACCCTATTACTAAGACTTCGCTGTCCGTCCGTCCGTCCGTCCGTCCGTCTGTCACCAGGCTGTATCTCAAGAACCTAGCTAGCTAGAGAGTTGAAATTTTCACAGATTATGTATTTCTGTTGCCGCTATAACAACAAATACTAAAAAACAGGATAAAAGAAATATTTAAGGGGGCTCCCATACAACAATTCTTTCAATACCACATACAAACTTATGAATGCACCTGGTTACGTACATGGAGTGTGAAAGTAACCACACCAATAACTTTGTAAACAATATTTTGCTGTGTAAAATCCAAACTATTCACTCCACGCCATCGCTTCCATTGAACGGTGGTACGGAACCCTTCGTGCGCGATTTAGACTCGCACTTGACCGGTTTTTTTATTTTTTTCTGAAACCTATCGTGTGGGATATGAAATCAACGGCCTTCATGACCTCGTTCTAAAAATATACTACCATTACCTTTCGGCCGCCTGTTTTCTGAAAATCCAAGAAATATTTTCAAAACATACCAAATTTGGACTCCTCGACGTAGGTGACGGATTAGTAAAGATGATCTATACAAACCATGAGAGTGAGTGAAATAGACTTTAACTATTTTAGTGAAAAGTCAATAGATTGTATTGATTGATTGAAATGAATAGACAGCTCTTCGTGTCTCGAGAGATAATGATTAATGATAATGAAGTCCTTTCATGCTACAAACTGTAGGGAAATAATGTATCTTGCAAGTCTAGAACCTGTACTAATATAATATTATTCGTTTTTATGTAAATATTATTAGTAGCTTAGCCAGTATTTTCGAATTCTTCCCTCATTTCCAGAACGATCCAGTAATATCTTGGCCGTAATATCATGAAAAAGAACAACAGTGCTCATTAATCCGCAATAGAATAATAAGGAGCCACCCGACAAGTTTGCCTTTTTCAATTTTGACCCGTATGTCGTGGGTGGTAGGGGTTGTTGGGGTGAGCCGATGGGGTCCAAGGTCAAGCTGGAGTAAGCTGGTGGGTGGCGCCTGAGAGACGCGACGCTTCGCCTGACACCGACGAGGGAAAGGCTCTCAGATATTTACTTACAGATTCAAATTTGCTATAGTAGGTGTTATTTGCTCTTTAATGAGAAAGTTTATTGTTAAAGTGGATTTGTGAGTATATGTTAAGTTTTATAGTAGCCCAATCACAAGCAAATATTTCGATACCTGCACTATCGAAAAGCAAATGTCAGTGATTCTTATTTTTTATGACATAAAATATAATTTCCTGCGTCCTCGAATAACTTTTACGCGCTGTCGTCCGTTCGTGCTCGAGGCTCGAATATATTTGGGTACATATAGGTAGGTCTGGTAGGTAGCTACTATTCAATCAAACCGTTGAAATAAAATTATGCTCATAATTTTCAATAACTTTAATTGGGTATAAATATGTATGTAAGTAGGTATGCCTAAATATGTTCTTTAAAACCACATATATATGAATACCCAAATATGTTCTTTAAAACTTAACAAATACTCACAAATCTACTTTAACAATCAACTTTCTCATTAGAGAGCAAATAATACCTACTATAGCACATTTGAATCTGTAAGTAAATACCTATATAGGTAGGTCTGGTAGGTAGACTATTCAATCAAACCGTTGAAATAAGATAATGCTCATAATTTTGAATAAAACATTAATATTCATATAGGCCATTTGCCCACCCCAGTGGGATACTATCATGGCTACATAACAATAATCTTTCTTACTGATAGGCCGGGCCTGTTAACGCTACCAAAATTTTAACTGGAAAAAACAAATTGACATTTTTACTGTTATGTACTTACAAAGTTTCGTTCCCTTCAAAATAACTTTACTTGGTATCGATATTTTTATAACGGTAATTTTATCGTCACCTACTATGCGACGTTGCGAAACCAATGACTTATTGGTAACGCTGCTTGGTATCTATAGTTTATATCGTTACTTACGTTGACAAACCTCGCACGCTCGGCAGGCAACTTAGGCAACAGCTTTTTTGATAGCTTTCTATTGAATTCATATTGCGTATTCATATCTATTTGCGTCGGCGCTGGCGGTAGTGGATGCGGTGAATTCATAGAATGTTATCGAGAAATTCTACCCGACTTATATTTCCTCTATCGTCAAGTTACAGTCAAAGACAAGGTCATTTAGTATGTTTAAATGATAATTAAATTTCCTACGAACTAGCTGGTCTGATGATAGAGCTTGGGGGTGGGGGAGGCAACACTGGCTTTAGTCGCCTTGTTCAACTGTCACTAATTTAACAGCTAACACTATTTTTGTCAAAAAGTGACACCTGACAAAATTAGTGACAGCTGCCGAAAATTGTTATTATCACCCTTAAAAATCTCGAACATCTTTATCATATTTCAAAATGTAAATTTTACGCTGCCGCCGTTTTGGAACAGAAATGGACTTCTAAAATGGGCGCCGTTTACTAGTATCAGCATCCTAGGGTTCCATCTCCTCCATAATGCTCCATAATTAGGAGATGCTGTTGAGAGAACATCCCAAGGTAAAATTAATAGGTTTTTTGATGTGATGACGAATCAATGAGATTACTACTAAACATCCCGAAGGTCCCTCCTCCACCTTCGAACAATCTCTAACCCCAACCGCTTCCGTGCCGTTCCGTCCGTCGCGGGTAACAAGAAAGGGATAATGAACTTATAAGCGCTAGCCCGGAAAAAGGCCCACTTTACTAGTACCTATTAGTATTCTGTCTTTTAATACTCTCTTCGAATTTGACTTACGACTATTACAGCCATGGATTTTATGACACCGTTTACTGCTATAAAATCAATTATAAGTGTCTTACAGAATGAATCTGGATTATTTACGCACTCCACAATTCTTCTACAAGTTTTTACTCATTCGGTGTCATTCATTCGGTTACCACAATATACGGAGCTTTGTGCGCCATCTGAATTGTCAAAACAATAAATACCAGATAAATATTGTAGACAAAACTAAGGTATTCTATTTTCATTATGTTTTCTCAGACTGATCGTTTATAGGGTTCCGTACCCAAAGGGTGCCAAACGGGACCCTATTACTAAGCGTCCGCTGTCCGTCCGTCCGTCTGTCACGGCCGTTATAACAACAAATAATTAAACATTCTGGTTTTTAAGAATTAAAAGAAGTACCCTTACAAGAAATTATTGGTATGGCCATTTTCTTTGCCATTTTGTATTATTTGTTTATCGGTGAAAAATGGTCTCTCCCGACTACTCCCGATGTTATCGGAAAAGATTTTTAATTGCAGGTATTGAGTTATATGCTTAGTTATTTGTCATTATACGATTAATTAGTGCTTTTTCGTATTATAATAAATAATATTAGGTTTTTATCATATTTTATTTTATTTCTGTAAATAAGTTACCCAATTTATATCCACTTCCGGTTTAAATAAGCAAGGAGCTTCGTTAACCTGAATACGTAGTTTAATACTTACATACTACATGCACAAAACTCTTTTACAATGTTTCGATGTAGCCCTACCTAGTATTTAATATTTTATTATAAAAAAATTAAAAGATATACTATACAAAAGACTGTCGTTTTACGTTTTTCCATGTACAATGGTATGGAACCATTCGTGTGCGGGTCCGACGTCCTGCTCGCACTTGACCGGTTTTATTTATATTCTCGTATTTTCTGTACATAAGATAAAGATACATTTTCTGTATAATGTATTTATATTTTAAATTTTTAGGTTTATATACCTATTATATTACATATAATACCATTATAAGTTTCTTTTACACTTTGTATCATTATTTTATTCAATATAGTTCTATAGAGCAGTGCATGAAAGTCCAAGACTGCATTAGCTCGCAAAGTTGTTATTAATTAGGGATCCGTAGTCAAATAAATGGTACAGGCCACCCTGAAAGGACTTTCTCGCTTATGATAAAGTATAAAAAGTCCTTTCTACTTTACCTATGCACTATGAGCTTATTCCGTCCGTAAAACTGAATAGGTTACTGAGGTTTTTGGTAATAACCGGTTTTTGAATTAACTTAATAACTATGTTTGATTTGTATGACAGGTACGATCAAGTGCAATAATGCAGTTAAAGCTTTGATTTTAAGACTAATATGGCGTGCAGGCAAATCATACACACCCATTTACATATTGACACAAATAAATATCAACCTTAACTTGACAGACTTAAGGATCAACATACTTCTATAGAATATTGTGGTTGCCGTTTCGCTTTCCAAAAGGAGACGAAAAACATGATTTATTTCGTCATATCAACAAGAGTCTAGTGGTCTCGCGGTGAGCGCTTAGTCCAGGGGCATAATCAACATTATGACCCAGGTTCGAATCCTCAGATCAAGTCTGTTTTGTGGAGATATCAACTAAACTATCAGTAAAAGTTACCTATACGTTATTATAAGAGGACATAATATTTTTAACTATAATTAATAAAAAAATGCGCGTTTAGTATAAGATTATAATGTTTATTTCATATATGTAGTTTACAGTTACACGTAATAACAATATCAAAAACACATTTATTTCTTAAGGTTAGGTGTAGCTTCACTATTCGTGATGATAAGAATACCTTGAAATATACCATGCACCCTGTGCTTTTTCCGGTAGTATACGGGGTGGCCTTGGCACAGTTGTGTCCTTAAACTTATGAATAAAATACTTTTAAAAATATTTCATGTTTAACATTATAAAACATTGTTTTCAGTTACATGTAAATCAATAATATTTCTTAATTATTTATCTATTTTGTAAGTTTAGCATAGCTTAAGTATTCGTTTTCGTTATCAAAAGATAATTAAAACTAGCCAACCAAAATATATATACTACTGTTAGCAATAAATTAATAGTCATATGAAAAAGAATAATTTGTTATTAAATTGTAATAAGATTATCAGCACAAAATAAAATTATTATTAGTTTTGATATTGACTTTACGGACGAATACTGACTCGGTATGCCGTGGTGCGCGCCAATCGAGAATATGGCGGAGAAAAGTAAGAACGTCGCGTCGTGTCGTCCCATTGTTATATTTTGAAGAATAAATCATATCTATTACCGAGTCAGTCTTCGGTGCTTACTGAGGTGCCTACAACAATTGTAACAGTATGTGTTGTTTTGTTACTGGAATACAGTTATTAATGTGAGTATAAATTACAGTTTCATTCATACGTAGCAATCACCACCCCTATAGCAGGGTAAAGTACATAGGTAGACAGACCTATTCGATGATGAAATAGCCAACACTTTGTCATTTTATTATGTGACGGCGTTGCTTTTTAAGGTTCCGTGCCCGAAGGGTTCCAAACGGGACCCTATTACTAAGACTTCGCTGTCCGTCCGTCCGTCCGTCTGTCACCAGGCTGTATCTCAAGAACCTAGCTAGCTACAGAGTTGAAATTTTCACAGATGATGTATTTATGTTGCCGCTATAACAACAAATACTAAAAAACAGGATAAAAGAAATATTTAAGGGGGCTCCCATACAATAATTCTTTCAATACCACATACAAACTTATGGATGCACCTGGTTACGTACATGGAGTGTGAAAGTAACCGCACCAATAACTTTTTAAACAATATTTTGCTGTGTAAAATCCAAACCATTCACTCCACACCTCGCTTCCATTGAACGGTGGTACGGAACCCTTCGTGCGCGATTTAGACTCGCACTTGACCGGTTTTTTCAGTTGGTATGATTCAATAAAGCTTTACCAACATAAAATGGCCTCACCCTTTTTCCCATGGGATAGCAGTGGCATAATCGACCTAAATATAATAATACCCACAATTATGATCATAATGTACCGAAATTTGTCAAATTATGACATTCAAATTTCAGACGCCGACGCCCGCCTGCGTGGCGCCCCTAGTTTGTCTGTGAACTTGGTTCTTCAGAACAAGCTAAACAACTGCAGAGCCCACAATGCCGGTCGAACATGCAGTTCCTGAACACATCAAAGAGAGCTTATGATATGTGTGTAGATAATCTAGTGTATGTAGCTCTACATAATTAGGCATTAAGACTCTCGAGTGATATTATTATGGAACTCGCCTTCAGCTCGTTTCATAAACGCAGTCTCGAGTATTATTGCCCTCCATTATGTAGCAGTCACATAAACTATTAGTATGACCTCCCCCGTTATCTATAACTGCAAGCAAACGCCGCCGCATTGGACTAACTATATAAGAACAAATGTCAGTCCCCCATAAATTTTCCCACACTTCTATACAATGCGCTCGCAATGCCTCTGGAGTCCTTTAATTTCACATGTCATACCATTGCACCATCAAACCCCATACATTCGATCGGCTTCAAATCCGGTGAATTTGCAGGCCATGGAATCACGGCTATGTCGGTGGGTTGACCAAACCAGTCACACACAGCTCCAGCCAGATGCACACGACAGTTATCTTGCACAAATGATAATTGTGGCATATCAGTAGATGGATAGACACATATCACAGTTGGCAGCATACTATCCCGTGACAGCGTAGCGCATCCCGCTAACGACACCAATTGACCAGGTCCAACGGTACTCATCCATCCCCACATATTCACTGATATGCGACCAGACTCCATATTTGCGACTACGTTTCCGTCACGGTAACGAATTCCGTTCATGCGCCATAAGTGAAGCCTGCCGTGTTGGCATGACATAAACGTCTTCCCATCAGTGAATATAGTGTTATTTTTTTATTTATTCAGGTATAAGACATCCCTGTCTCCTAAACTGGGTTCATCACCTGTATTTCAGGGGGCAGGGCTCTTCCATTATTTGATCCTTTACCTTAATAAACTACTGTATTACTTCTATACTAATAAGGTAATTAATAAATTTCAAAAATAATTTACAAAATGGGTAATAGCATATGTATGTAAAGTGTAAATGTGAGTGTGTGTGAGGAGGAGGATTGGGAAAGAATGAGGGATGTGGGTTATGTGAGTATGTTTCATTAAGTTTTCTTTACCAAGTTAATCTATGAGACTATATGAAGTTTCTGTTAGGTACACAAAATGATTTAAAAAATAGTTGGGATTAGCGGTGAAATTTGTGATTTGGGATGTTTAAGAAACTATGTGTGGTAGAGCCTCAGTATCCTCATAGGATATTTTTTTTAGCCACGCGGAGATTGTTAGCTTGCAGGCCACATATTTCAAAGAGTAATATTTTAGTAGCTTTTAGCTTTATTATATAGAAAAAAACCGAGGAAAGGGAAAAATCTTTGGACAAAAGCTGTTTTAAACGGCGTCTCATACGGGAAAACATTATCCCTTCTTTTTGAAAGACCTAATGAGGGATCATAATTGAGTTGACTATGTTTTTTAAGGATGCACGATTGTATAAATAACTGTCGTACACTGAGAACCCCGCACAACTCGAATAGTTCCTATGTAGGGAACTTAAACGGCCGAAATTTAGATACTTTAAGGACAGACCTTTGCGCCCTCTCGAGACCTAACAATGTAGTCTTGTGCGTTCCACCCCAAACCGTGATGCAATAAAGCAAGAGTGATTGACAGACTGCATAGTAGACTGACTTTAGGAGGTTGGGATCTGCAACATGACGCAGCCTTTTGAAAACATAAATCCATTTTCGAACTCTACTAGTTATATTGACCACATGAGAACCAAAATTAAGGTTTTGGTCAATAATTATACCCAGGTATCTAATTTATTCTGTTTTCGCTAGTATTGTGCAGAGACAGTTTGCACTGAGGTTATTCGAGCATGAATAAGCTTTAAGGAGAAAGTTCGAATCCGGCTGAGTTTCATTTCTCATTGTAAACGTCATATATTTAGTCTTATCAGCATTCAATGTTAGGATGTTTAGATTCAGCCACTGCGATACAACGTCGAACCCCCCCTGTGCAAGGCGAAATACCTCATCCAATGTGTTGGAGGAAAAGCACAGTGCTGTGTCATCGGCAAACGAGACAATTCTGCCCCCCGCTAGCTCAAGCTTTGTCAGCTCATTGATGTATACAAGAAAGAGCGTGGGTCTTAGTATACTACCTTATATACTAATAAGACTTCGCTTGTATAGTTCTTAATTTTGACAAATTGAGTACGGTCAGATAGGTAGTCCTTCATAAGGTCCAGCTGGAGACCTCTGACTCCCAGTTTTTCCAGTTTCTTAAGTAGGAGCGGGATGGAGACCGTGTCAAAGGCCTTGGCGAGGTCTAGAAATATACAAAGACACTTTTTACCTACATCCAGATTTTGCGTTATGTGGTCGGTAAGGTCGTGCACAGCATCTGCTGTCAACTTGTTAAAACGGAAACCATATTGGTGTTCGAATAGTAGTTTATTTTTCTCCAAGTAATTAACTAGCCTTTTGTTTATGAGTCGCTCTAGTATTTTGGATAATATAGGCAAAATTGATATTGGTCGATAGTTATTAACACAGCCTCCATCACCACTCTTATGATTGGGCGTATTAAGGATCTTTTGAAGACTACAGGAAAGACACCTCTAGATAGGCAAAGTCTACAAATGTGAGTTATAGAGGGAACCAAAATGTGTCTATATTTATTCAGGAAGGATGAAGAGATAGAGTCCCATCCAACTAAGCACTCACTTCTGAGACCCAAGACCAATCTGTTTATCTCGCTCTCATCGGTATCTAACAGAACAAATGAATCAGCCTGCGAGGTGGATCGTATGTTCTTTGAGAAATCATTTGATGTAGGCTGATTGATTTTATCTGCCAGATTTTTCCCTATGTTAGCAAAGAATTCATTGGTATCTTTGATTGAGAGTTCAGGGGTATTGTTTGATTTAAGGAGATCGCTGGCCATTGATTCCGGTTTACGCAAATTAGCTATATTTTTGATTTCTGACTATATGTTTTAGCTATTTTGTCCTGCTTGGTTTAAGAGTTCTCTTTCGTCGTTTATTTTTATTTTTTTCAAAAGTTTGTTGCAAAAATTTCGGTATCGCAAATATCTATACTTAATATTATAAAGCTGAAGAGTTTGTTTGTTTGAACGCGCTAATCTCAGGAACTACTGGTTTGAATTGAAAAATTCTTTTTGTGTTGAATAGACCATTTATCGAGGAAGGCTTTAAGGTATATAACATCACGCTGCAACTATTAGGAGCAAAGAAATAACGGAAAATGTTAAAAAACGGGGAAAATTATTCATGCTTGAGGGCTTCCGTTGCATGCGCTGCGAAAACGGTTCAAGATTCCAAAAATATATGTATGAAAGAATTATTCCTCTTGAAATGATCTAAAAAAATGTCCGCAACATTATATGTCTATCTTTTAAGATTAACTCACTAGAACCGTTTTTATGGTAATCAAATTTGGTCGAAATTAATGCATTATTTGTTAAGAGTTGTATCAACGTAATAATATTAATCTTAATCCAAATAAATGTGTTGTTGATTAAGATTATTTAATTGTGGACAAAATTATCTTTGACATCACTTAATTTCAATGAACATGTTAGAAGATAATTATTACAATTTTAAAATAACACCGATATAAAATTCAACCGCGCCCGCGCCGCATGATGTGAAAAACATGACGCGCTGCAAGGAGGTGAGGCGTTGCTTGCGAGCGACGTGGAGAGGGGGGTGTAGCTCTACGAGGCGAGGTACCATGCCGCGCCCGGCGCCGCGCAGCTCAGACGCGTGGTCGGCACCTATCTGAACGGTTGTATGCATCGTTATTTGTTTTTGCGATACAATATCGTCGTGTAATAATACTTTTTAAATACTATTTCATTTTGTTTTAAGGATAACATTTGGTTCTAATAATTACACAATTATTAACACTTTTTTTTTAAATTTTGATGTAGATAATTAATTATAAGTAGGTGTTATAGTTTTCTTTATAGTATTGTTTGTTTTAAGGATAGTATTTTGTTTATAATAATTTAGCAATAATTAACACTTTTTTTTTGTTTTGTTGTATATAATACCTGTAAATAGGTGTTTTCTACATAAATATTCTTATTAGGTTAGGTTTTAGTTTAAGCATACAGTTATCGTTTTACGGTTATTCTTTAGACATATATTTTATCCGATTTACGTGAGTACTAAATAAAGGTAAAAATAATTAGTTTCCTAATTATTTACCTTACGTTTGTTTTTTTCTTGATTACGAGTTACGGTTTGGTTAAGTTTTCAATACCTACGTTATTTTTTCGTCAATATAATACCTAGAAAAAGATCTCAGCTTTCTCGGCAGACTGCTACTGCAAAGCGGCTGCGAGTTTTGCGCAGCAATGAAACAGAGGATGAAAATATGCATAGGTTGGCTACTCAACGAGCAATCAGTGAACAAAACCGTGCTAAAGAATCGATCATTGAACGTTCGCAGCGTCTAGCCTCACAAAATTTCCGAACTTCGGCTAACCGCAACCGGGAATCGAGCACTGAACGATGCCATCGATTAGTGCAGCAAAATGCACGATCAGCAAGAAATAGAACTCGCAGGCAACATAATTTATTAAATGCTGCGTTTGCTTATGATTGTACCACCAACTACAGTTTTAAAAGAACTGATATCAGGCTCACATCCATCATCAAAGCATTTCTGAAATCACTCAAGACAATATAATACACTATTTCAGATGACTTCATTTGGAGCCAAAGAGATTCGTGAGGGAAACTTTATGCCCACTTTTAAAGTCCAAGGGCAAGTTTATCACTTGATCGGTAACTTACTTCCAACTGAAGGGGCACAACCCGAATTTTTGCAAATATATTTTGTTTCCCATGCAGATCAGGTATTCAAATTTAAATCCAAGCTTGCAAATCGATCTTATCGACGTTCTCCAAACATATCTTCACGATCATAATACGTATATTCAAAGTTTTAAATACAATCTGGAAAATAGACCACCGAATAACTTCAAACTTATTATTCATGCTGATGTGAAACCTTCTAACGAGCATTGAGGTCGGTATAATGCGCCAATAGTAGATGAAGTAGCTGTTCTTTTGATAGATGAAGACAAAGGTCCCCGAGATATTGTCTTGACTGCAAAAGATGGTGGACTTCAACGAGTTTCTGAAATTCATAAATCTTATGACCCACTTCAGTATCCTTTACTGTTTCCCTTTGGTAATGACTAGATCTAAAACTGTAGCATGTATGCAATTCTATGCATTTAGGCTCATGGTGAGAATAAATGACTTTAACAGCATACATTATTTCAAAGGATTAATTCAACCTATATTGTGTTGATATGGCGGCTAAAATGATTTCTGAGAGGCTAGACTTCATCAAAAGAAATCAAAAAAATTTGAGGGCAGAAGAGTACATTCATTTAAGAGATGCCGTGGTTAATAATACGAATATAAACGCTTCTAATGTTGGCCAGCAAGTTATATTGCCGTCGTCATTTACAGGATCCCCCAGATACATGAACGAAAAAAGTCAAGATGCCATGATATATGTCAGGAAATTTGGAAGACCAGATCTCTTCATTACATTTACATGTAACTCCGAATGGCCGGAAATAAAAATTGAGTTATTACCCGATCAACATTCTTACGACAGACATGATTTGGTTTCTAGAGTATTTCATTTAAAACTCAAAAAAATGATAGTCCTACTAACAAACAAAAATATTTTTGGACCATCGAAAGCCTTTGTTTATAGCGTAGAATGGCAAAAAAGAGGTTTACCACACGCCCACATTTTATTGTGGCTGGCTAACAAAGTACAACCAGATTCTGTAGATGCAATAATATCGGCTGAAATACCTGACAAACAACAAGATCCAATTCTTCATAATATTGTCATAAAAAATATGATACATGGTCCTTGCGGATTTCATAACCCTGCGTCACCATGTATGAAAGAAAATATTTGTTCCAAAAAGTACCCTAGGAATTTTATTTCTGAAACACAAACCGCGGATGATGGTTACCCAACCTATAGGCGCAGGTCTCCAGATAACGGTGGAAACACAGCAATAATTCGTGTCAAAGGTACAGAAATGAGCGTGGATAATAGGTGGGTTGTTCCCTATAATCCAGTGCTATCACGAATTTTCAATGCACACATTAACGTAGAGTTTTGTCAATCGGTAAAAGCTATTAAGTACATCTGTAAGTATATTCATAAAGGTTCTGATCAAGCCACATTTTCGTTTCAAAGTAATAACGATGAAGTAGCAAAATATCTAAATGGTCGCTATATAAGTTCCTCGGAAGCGCTCTGGAGAATTTTCCAATTTCCTATTCATGAACGTTTTCCGGCAGTAGTTCATTAAGCAGTTCATTTGGAAAATGGACAAAGAGTTTATTTTCATAATAATGCAAACCTTCAAGATCGCGTTAATAATCCTTCATCAACGACACTTACAGCGTTCTATGATCTTTGCAAAAGTGACGATTTTGTAAACCCTTTTATATCATGAAGTACCCCACTATTACGTATGGGAAAGAAATTCATTATTTAGAAGAAAACGTGGGCAAGATGTTGAAGGATATCCCGGTGTTAAAAAAGACACAACTTTAAGCCGTGTCTTCAACATTCATCCAACTCAAACTGAATGTTTTTATTTAAGAATGTTACTGCAACAGGTTCACGGTCCAATGTCATTTGAACATCTAAGGACCGTGAATGGTGTTATTTGCCAAACTTATCAAGGCGCTTGCAAGGAATTAGGTTTACTGGAGGGAGATGAACATTGGCAAAATACAATGTCAGATGCTGTCATGTCCGAGCCAGTCACAAAATTAAGAGAATTATTTACCATCATTCTTATATTTTGCCAACCATCTGACCACTTAGAGTTATGGAATACATTTCGTAATGCTTTATGTAAAGATATATTAAACAGAATGCGTAATGAGAATCAGGATATGACATTAGCATATAATGATGATATATACAATGATGGACTAATCAAAATTGAAAATAAAATTCATGAGATTTGCGATAAATCACTAACCGATTTTGGGCTTCCTGTATCAAAAAGGATTAATTCACTTAATCATCTGGATCCGTTAGAAGTAGCATTGCGAAAACCGTTTGATCTAAATGAATTAAATGATTATATTACTCAAAATGAACCAAAATTAGTTAATGACCAGGTGACCGCGTATAATTGTGTTATGCGAAGTGTTCGTTTTAGTGAAAGAAAAGTATTTTTTTTGGATGCTCCCGGTGGAACCGGCAAGACCTTTATTACTAATCTTATACTAGGAAAAGTAAGGTCTCAGGGAAAGCTAGCTTTGGCAGTAGCGTCGTCAGGTATCGCTGCAACTTTATTAGCAGGTGGACGCACAGCTCATTCCACTTTTAAACTGCCCCTAACTGTTTCTTTACAGAAAGATAGCGTGTGCTCTATACGTAAAAATGGCCCTTTGGGAAAAGTTTTACAAGATGTCAGTTTAATAATCTGGGACGAATGTACCATGATCCATAGAGCTCCTGTAGAGGCTTTAGATAGGACTCTTAGAGATATTAGAAGCTGTGATAAAATCATCGGTGGGATTACTGTTATGTTTGCTGGGGACTTTCGACAAACTTTACCAGTAATAGTAAGGGGAACAAGAGCAGACATTGTAAAGTCTTGCCTTAAAAGTTCCCCATTATGGAAGTTTGTGAACATCTTGAAATTAACAACAAATATGAGAGCACATTTGGGGGTAGGTAGTATAACTTTTACTTCAAAGTTACTTTTAATAGGAGACGGGAAAGTACCTCATTTTGAAAATAAAATTGAAATTGATCGCGATTTAGGAGAAAGAGTGAGTAACATTGAGGACTTAATATCGAAAGTTTACCCTGAAATCAACGAAATAGAAAATAAAGATCATCAATGGATGTGTCAAAGGGCAATATTGGCAGCGAGAAACAGTAGCGTGGATGAAATTAATGACCTAATTTTAAGTAAACTTCCAGGAGACATAACTACCTTCACATCTATTGATAATATAATGGATCAGGAAGATGCGGTCCATTACCCACAGGAGTTTCTTAATTCTTTGAACCCAAGTGGCCTTCCCCCATATTCCCTCAAGTAAAAAATAGGTGCCCCAATAATTTTACTTAGAAATCTTAAACCACCGAATTTATGTAACGGGACCCGACTTCAAATCAAATTTCTTCGCAATAACGCGATCGTTGCAATAGTTTTGACTGGTCCAGCAGTTGGTCAAACAGTGCTTATACCTCGCATCCCAATGATTCCAAATGATTTACCTTTTAATTTTAAACGAATTAAATTTCCCGTTAAGCTATCTTTCGCTGTTACAATTAATAAATCACAGGGGCAAACATTTAAACACGTAGGAATTGATTTACGTCAAGACTGCTTTTCACACGGCCAACTATATGTCGCGTTGTCAAGATCAGGTTGCGGAGAAAACCAATATGTTCTTCTGCCACAAGAAAAAAAAACTAAAAATATAATTTACGCAGAAGTACTATGAAATAATTATGTTCTTTTAAAAATTGTGGGTAACAGCTATAATTTATAAAGCTGAGGAGGTTGTTTGCAAAAATAAATGATGCCCAAAATAACTATTCCACGCGGACGAAGTCGCGGGCACAGCTAGTGTAGTTATAATGATAGAGTCATCAGGGGATTGTTTCGCCTTTATACGAATCTTATCTCTATTACGCATACAACGGAGTAAGCCATGGGTTATCCAGTCTTTAATTATTCTCTTCCTTTTTGCGATAGGATATGTTTGGCTATTAGAGCTTATAGCATGCTGAAGTATAGAGACTAAAGTGGCTGCGGCTTCATTTGGATCATCCAAGGAACTTAATTTCCGATAAATCAATTAACTTCATGGTATTCTCGAGTTCCTGGTGATTAATTTTTGTAAAAGTATTTGGAGCGAAAGATCTCTCTTTCCTTAGATCCAGAGAGAGTAAAACCGTATTATGGTCTGTGATGGAGGTATCCTTGACTAGAGTAATGGCAGGCAATTCACTATTTAGATTTACAGCTTCACATTTTAGAATGACGTGGTCCAAACAATTACTAAGCCTAGTCGGTATGCGGTGAGCTGGAAGCAGGCCATGAAACGCAGTAACGTCTAGGTATTGGGAAGAGTGTGAGTCTGTGTTGATCTCTTTAATGTCTATATTGATGTCACTCAAAATTATAACATTTTTGAATGTTATAATTTTGATAATATAATAATATAAAAAATTGAAACATTGTCCATTTCGCGGGCAATTAATTCAAAATCGAAATTGAGTTTTTTTTTCACTTGATTTTCGATAATTAGGTCAGCGCATGTTTTTTTGCATGATAATATTTGGACACCTGGTAAGTTATCGTCTTATTATTAAGCCGAGGTAATTTATGAGTGAAAGGGTGGGGATGAGTACGAGAGAGTGTGATGTTTCGTGTAAGTGTAGTGTGGGTTTTACATAATCTGAAGCATACGTACATCAGGGAAAGTTTATAGTATGGTTTAAACACATGGAGAAAAGTAATTAAAGTTATGAAACCTATTCATTTTCTTTCTCTTAAGATCTTAGTCAGGTCCTCTTCGTATTGAATACGGATATGTGGGCTTTTTTCGTTTTTCCTTATGAAGACTTTTCCGTGAGTAATCAACAGAAGTTGAATTCATTTTTGCTTAAAAAGTCTCTAGCTACGAAGAAGAGTTTCTTTGTTTTCAGTGGAACATTTTCCTTCAACGTTTACAGCCTGAACTGGGCCATCAATACTCAGATGAGAAGTATTGAGCTTATAAGCCTTATCCTTATTTTTGTTAAAAGCCTTTACACTTTTAAGGACCTTATCGCGGATCAGGATGCTGTTTAACTCCTCCACTATGGGCTTATTCTTATCGGACTTGGCGTTAGCCCTGAAAACGTCTCGTATGTCCGATTCCTGTATCGGCATATTTAGGGCATTTCCGGCCTTCAATACTATCTTAGCAAGCTTTTCCTTGGTTTCGGAAGGGATTTGCGGTATATTTCTCATTTCAAAACTCGAGGAACGATGATTGCGTTCAAAGTGGTCGATTTTTGTTTCAAGCTGTTTTATGTAGTTAGAATCGGAGCGGCGTTCCTCCTCGATAGTGGTCAGTTTTTTGATTACATTGTCATATTGATTGGACAAGAAATAAATCGCCTTTTCTATTCCCGAGTATTGCTCTCTAATCACCGACACAGATTCCAAAATATCCGAGAACTTTTTTTCGGTGTCGCTTACAGATAACTGTTTGTTGGCAAGCTTGTTGTTCTGTTCCGATTCGAAGTTTAAGAAAAGTCCGCGGATTTAATTTTCAAGTTCAGTTTTCCAGACTTTACGTAATGACTCAAACTTCTCATCCAGGAAGAAGGTAAGCGCTGCGGCGTCCACGTTGATCATGGAAGCTTGGGTCGGGATGTCCATGTCGGATGCAGAGGGAGAGGCCAGCCGGGAAGGCATCGTTGCGGTGTTGTCGTTTTTTTTTGGGGCTTTGTATTCACCACATTTCCATTTACACTTATTCATAGGCAAGATTTTCTTAAAATCTGCTTCTGTGAGACCCGCGCACTTGAAATGAAATAAGCCTTGACAAGAAGGTGCCGTACATTTTATCAGCTCATTTGCGACAACGTCACGATTGCATTTTTTGCATGCCATATTGGTAGATCCAAGAGCAGTACAGGGGTCGGAGCGAGTTAGTTGTAGGCCTAAATGTGCGCAGCGAGCCCACGGCAAAATTTTCCTTCCAGGTACGCGGGGTTAGGTAGACGTGTGACCTTACATGCTGCCAGCGGCCGGTGTTTGAACGATGGGACAAAAAATAAATGAAAAAAATTAAACTACGCCAACGGTGACTGGGATTCGAACTCGGTATCTTTGTGGCCGAAAGCAAACCGTTGACGGCTGTGGTACGTGTTCAACGGCAGTAGCAACGATAGTTGCGTATGCGTAGTAGCAACGGTGATTCACACGGCGGATGATTGGCGGGTGACCGTCGAGCTCGTCGGGCGCAGCGCCGGTTGGTGACTCACCGGACTAGTGAACACTGGGTAGCAACTGTTCACTGAGCATTTTAACGGATGGTTAACTTAAGTTTTTGGAGAACAGAGCACTTTTGTTATAACAGTCTTTCAAGCTGATAATGATGATTTGTGAATCATCCGAATCCTCAGCTATTGATATTTGTTTCACAGCGATGGGCTAATGATTACCACTCTTTTTGAATAAAAATATACAGAGTTGACTAGGTACGTATTGGCGCTGGAGGTGCGCGCGGCTGAAGGATTGTACCAGTCCCGTCCAAATCTTTTTCCTCATTTGCAAATGATAACCTCTTTTGTTTGTGGGTCTCGTTAAGGTAGGGTTTTTTAGCTGCCTTTCTGTGGTGTATGAGCAAAAAATGTAGAACTCGGCAAATGGTGTCCACTGAATAATTGAATATTTTTGCGAATTTGGCAGTCGAAATAAATCCATTAGATTATTATAGAACCTACAAGTGTGACAGAAGATGGACATGAATTATGGTAGAAACATTAATAATGGACAAAGAAAATCTATCAAGGAATTGGCGATATTAAAGAAATTGTGAAATAACATTGAATGAATTTTTTTTAATAGTAGTTTATGTGACTGCTACATAATGGAGGGCATCAAAACTCGAGAGTGGGTTGTGAAACGAGCCGAAGGCGAGTTTTATAATAATATCACTCGAGAGTTTTAATGCCTAATTATGTACAGTTACATACACTTTTTATCTACACACTTATCATAAGCTCTCTTTGATGTGTTCAGGAACCGCATGTTCGACCGGCATTGTGGCATTGATCATTGCTCTGCAGTTGTTTAGCTTGTTCGGTAGTACGAACTTCACAAACTAGGGGCGGCACGCAGGCGGGCGTCGGCGTTCGAAATTTGAATGTCATAATATGACAAATTTTGGTACATTATGGTCATAATTTATCAATATTCATATAAGAAATAATTTTTTACCAAGAAGTTAATCATTATGCTGGTCGTAACGTGCGGTTTTTGGACACAGTAGAGAAGGTTTATGATACGTGAGTAGATAAACAAATAAAAAATGTTGATATCAAAATGTGGTGTTATTACTGCTCCGCTTTATTTATTTTAATTCCAGGGGGCTTTAATAAATATAGCCATCACTAAGGGATATAATCCAATGTAAATTACATCTCAAGATGTAAAATAACTATTGCTGAACGGGCTTCTAGAAAGACTGGCAAGCTATATTTATTTCACAACTTAAGATGTTAAGCTGGGTTTACCCGAGGCCAGTGCTGGCTGGCTTGGTGATGGCCTTGTATAAACCTTGTATTTGTTGGTTTATTCGATTGAGAATCGATTGTACAAAAACTAATCTGTGAAACCGCCATACTTGTTGTTTGGCTACACTGTATTTAAAAGGTTAGTTAATAGCCTTGGGCGGTTGCAACGTGTTATAAAAGACGTTGCAACCGCCCCAATCCTTCTTGTTTCTGGTGTGTTCTCAAAGCTGATGGGTCGCAGTCGTATAGCCTTTCAAGTACGTAAATTCCCGCCAATATAAGGAATTCAGTTAAACTACTAAACCGTCGTTTCTCTAAATCTTAACTCTGCAAATAGGCTCCTAACCAAAAGGTTAAGGGCCCAGTGTGCCGCGAAATAAATCTACTGTGCAAATATTAACGAAATTTCAAAAATGGAAACGAAAAGACACAAACGTAACATCCAACCTTTTGCTGGCGGAAAATACGCAGTATGGAAGTTTCGAATTCGCGCGTTACTAAGTGAGATGGACTTAATTAGAGTGATTGACGAAGAACCCCAGATAGAACAAAATGAACAGTGGATTAAAAACTGTCGAACCGCAAAAAGTGTTATCATAGAATACTTATCGGACTCATTCCTTTGTTTCGCGAAAGATGAATCTACCCCCAAAATTATAATAAAAAGTCTCGACGCGCTGTACGAGCGAAAAAGCATTGCAACGCAGTTAGCATTACGTAAAAAGTTACTTGCGCTGAAACTTCAAGGTGATATTCCCCTCGTGAGCCACTTCACCACATTCGACGAGCTGATTTCGGAGTTGTTGGCGGCCGGCGCAAAACTTGGTGAGACTGACAAGGTATCGCATTTGTTACTCACACTACCGATCAACTACGACGGTGTAATTACGGCGATTGAGACATTGTCAGAGGACAACCTAACTCTGGCATTCGTAAAAACTCGACTACTTGACCATGAAGTAAAATTGAAGTCTGACAGTACCGACACAAGCACTAAAGTTATGCATGCTGAACAGTTCAAACAACGAAATTTGAATCACTCTAAATCGTCGACTAACTACGATCACAATAGGCATCAAAATAAGTACAGTCTGCAACAGAGACATCTGACCCCCCAACTTTTAAAACGTAATTCCATTCAAACTGCTGAGAAGCGCCACCTACCACGATTCTTGGCACCTAAACTTGTTTCTGGAAAGTGTGCAGCCGCAGATTTTGTATTTCTATTTCAAATTGAAGGAAACCGGCTACATCAATAATAACCAGGAAGAAACAAAAACAATTGCTTTACAGAGCGGGGTTCGAACCATGGCCCTTCGATTTATAAAGCAAGCGCTCGTCCCATTGCACTAACCAACGATCTGTATATCATGGCGAAAATTAATATCATATGTTCTACTTCTATGACGCAGCGCTCTAACTTCATCGTCAACCGCACGCAATGCATTTACAAATAAATTGAAGGTAGGATATCAGAATTATAACCACAGAACAAGAATACGTTCAGTTCGTGTCACAATATCACATAAGTTACTGCGGATCTTGTGATTTTGAAAGTTTGGACTAGTCATCATGTCTCATTTTTTAACTGATTTTGTTAAAGCCAAAATAATAGTGTATTGGGAAGACAACCACAGTATTAAAAGTATATCTAGAGAATTAGGTATCGCGGTAAGTAAAAAATAATTATATATTATACTAATTTGTAACAATTTTTTGTTTCGTGTAACATAGGTTTAGTGTTAAAATTACTAATATAAGATGCCTATATTCTCTTACAGAGAAACACGGTTCGTCTTTGGATTCGGAGATACCAAGATAGTGGTGACGTAAAGCGTAACCGCCCCGGCCCGCAAGCAATGACCTACACAGATGCATCAAACCGACATCGTGAAATCGTTAATCTCCACACAGAAGACCCATTTAAGACAACACGATCAACTGCCATAGATTATAATATTTCACTGCAAACAGTAAGGAGACATTTACATGCAGGGGGTATCCATAACTACAAGCCGGCCAAAAAAATTAAATTAACCGAAGCCCATCGCCAAGCAAGAATGAGATTCGCATCTGAATATCTAAACTTTGATTGGGAGAACGAAATCGTAATTTTTACCGACGAAAAAAGTTTTAAGTCCGATGATGATGGCAGAAAAATATTATGGAGAAGAGCTGGCGAGCGTTATAACCATCAAAATATTTTGCCTTTGAGAACAAGTGGCAGAATAACTTTAGGTAAGAATATTTATAAACATATATGTTATATGTTGTGTTTATAAACAACATTAACATCATACAGACAGGCACATACATTGCTTTTACTTCTGGCCCCACACTTAACCTTTCACGTCCCGTCGTCGTCGCGATATCCGGTCGGCCGAAATTTTCATAGGATTGGAACTCTATAAGTCGTTACTCTATAATAACGTTAACTCTATAATATAATGGCGTTAAGTTGAAAATCGCGATGTATTTTTGCTTATATTTTTATAGGACGTATCTTGAGAGGTTAAATAGCCTGTGTCATAGAACCAAACACGGCAACATCAGAAACATGCAACTTCTAACACCTTTTGTCTTCGTGCCCAGCCGGGATTCGAAATATTATTATTTTAAATTGTATCACGCAGTGTGGATTATTTGTTATTTAACCAAATTATTGTTTTGCAGGCTATTGGGGTTGGATGTCCTCCATGGGCCCAGGGGAGTTGATCGAATTCGGCGGCCGAATGAACAAAGATAAATACTTGGAAATTTTACAAGATGTGATGATTCCAACAGTGCGCAACGTGTATCCAGAGGGGCAAATATACTTTATACAAGATAATTGTTCCGTGCACCGTTCGTGTTTGGTTAGAGAGTGGTTTGCCGCTCGTAATGATATAACTGTCATTGAGTGGCCATCTAAAAGCCCAGATTTGAACTTAATTGAAAACTTGTGGGGTCAAATGGTTCTTAACTGGGATACGAGTGATGTTAGAACAAAAAGTTATTTAGACCAAGAGGTGATGAGATCTTGGGACCTTTTCCGCCTTAGTAATATGTGTTCCAACATGGTTACAGGAATGAAGTCCAGGCTTGAACAAGTGCTTCAAAATGAGGGGCACCCTCTCCGATATTAAAAATAATTTGCTGCCACTACTTATATCGAAGCAATGTTTCAATAAATTGCTATCCAGGTATAGCACTATTCGACCCTATATGCTATTTAAATATCATGCTATGATAAAGAAAGTTGAGAGATGTAAATTGTTACTTAGACTTAGTAGCATGTTGATTCTCTCTACGGAAGATTTATCATAGTTTGAGTTTATATCTTTATTTCGTTTCTTTGTTGAAAAAGTCTTAAATATTGATATCGAAGCAAAGTTTCTATAAATTGCTATCCAGGTAGCACTATTTGACCCTACATGTTATTTAAATATCATGCTATGATTATGAAAGTTGAGAGATGTAAATTGTTACAAATATACTTACATAGTAGCATGATAATTCCCTCTACGGAAGATTAATCATAGTTTGAGTTTAAATGTTTGTCTAAGATACACATTTCTTTGTTGAAAAATTGAAATTAAATAAATAACTTTCAAAATTATTTTTATTTTATTTATAATAACAATAAGTTATAAAATAAGCTAGGTAAGTTATCTAACAATATAACAACCCATCGTTTCTATGAATCACCATATTATATTCCAAAATTATTACACCAACATTACCAATATTTTGCTTAGCAAAAACTGAGCCTTTGTGGATTCGAACATGCTACCTCTAACTTATCTTGACATGTAGCTATTTGCGCCACGTAACACTCATGATTTGTGACGAAATAAGCGTATCCTACGCTTCGACCCTGTGGTGCCTGACCTGGTGGTTTATCGAATATCGAATAGATGGCATTGATGGTAATGAAGGTCATGAAGGATTTAACCACGAGAGAGGGCGCTTTTGTAGCACTTTTATGGGGGGTCATATGTCTCTGTTGCAGACTGTACAAGATGACGAGGAAATCCCAATTTGTCAAGTGCCATCATTGTGGACGTAAGGGACATTACAAAAATAACTGCTACTACTACAAGAAGAATCAGAATCATCACAATACCCAGACAAGGTCCAAAGCAGTTCATGCGGCGCAGCTGAACGAAGAATCGAGGCCCGCGCCAGACGAGTTCTCAGGCTTCGCGTTCATGACGGGCGACTACCAACAAGAGGACGAGCAATCGGAGAACAGGATAACGTTCCTGTTGGACTCTGGTGCTTCGGACCATATAATAAACAGGAAAGATTTCTTCTACACCTGCTCAAACTTAACCACACCAGTTAAAATTTCAATTGCTAAAACTGGACAACCAACATGGAGCTCACGTCACTGACTGCGGCGGTAAGAAGCTGATGACTGGTATGTGTAGAAACAACTTATTTGCTATAACGTTATCTGTAATAGAGCATCGCTCTGTTTCCCAAATGAGCACTAACAACAATGACTATGAATTACGGCATCAACGATTCGGTCATATGAGTAAAAATAAATTGCAGGAATTAAAAGGCAATGATATGGTGGACGATATAAAACTAATTGAATCTGTGGTTCCTAATGAAAAATTGTGTGAACCGTGCATTAATGGGAAACAGACCCGGCTGCCCTTTAATAAGAGAAAGGAAAAATCTTTTGTCAAGTGACCATTGTTTATTGTGCATTCGGATGTGTGCGGGCCTATCACTCCTCCAACAATTGATAAAAAAAAATACTTTGTGTTGTTTGTCGATCAATTCACACACTATTGCGTAATTTACCTGATAACCAATAAATCAGATGTGTTCGCTTGTTTCAAAGACTTTGTTGCAAAGTGTGAAGCTAAATTCAATTCTAAATTAGTAAATCTATACTGTGATAACGGTGGAAAGTACTTATCCTCTGAGATGAAAGAATATTGCGTGCAAAAAGGTATATCATATCACATATATCACATTTAACGGTTCCAAGAACGCCTCAACTCAATGGTGTTTCAGAACGTATGGTTAGAACGATAACTGAGAAAGCCCGTGCTATGATTCATGGGGCAAAGTTAGATAAAGTATTTTGGGGCGAAGCAGTTCTAACTGCAGTGCATTTAATAAATCTAACACCTACGCGGGCATTGAAACAATCTCAGACACCATATGAGTTATGGCATGGTAAAAAACCGGTTCTAAAATACCTTTTCGGTGCTACAGTCTATGTCCATAATACAACCAGTAAGGCAAAGTTTGACGACAAATCGTGGAAGGGAATACTGGTGGGCTATGAACCAAACGGATATAAAGTTTGGAGTGTAGAATGCGAAAGGTTTGTGACTGTGAAAGATGTTATTATGGATGAGACAAATTTTCTGGAATCCAGGCCTAAGCTTAAGCCTGAAGAGAATGTTCAAAATTCTCACGACAAAACTGATAAGGGTCTATCTAAATCAGTGTCAAAGTCTCAGTGTAGCAATAACTCTGATGCAGATCAGGTGAAATCTGACCACAGTCCCAACAAAATTCGTAAATTATGTAGTGATAGTACAGACCCGAAAACGCAAAACAATGACATACCTATTAAAATCACAGATGAAAGTAAAAGTTATAAATTGAGAAGGAGCGATAGACTCAGAGGTCGACCAGGTGTATGTTATGATGAAACTGATGATGAATATTTACAGTGTGCTCAATCATTGTTTTGTAAAGTACTTAGATCATTTGAAGAGATAAAAACTAGAGATGATAGAATTCATTGGGATAGTGCAATACAAGATGAATTAAACTCCCTCAAGGAAAAAAATACTTGGTCAATTGTGGATAAAATACCCAATAGAAATGTCGTTGATTGTAAATGGATTTTCACTATCAAACATGACGAATATGGAAAACCTTTAAGATATAAAGCTCGACTTGTAGCTAGAGGCTTTAGTCAAGAATATCTCGTAGACTATAAAGCAACATTCGCGCCAGTAGCTAGGATTGCTAGTTTTAGGTTGCTAATTAGTTTTGCAAATCAAAATAACTTACTGGTTCATCATTTAGATGTCAAAACTGCCTTTTTAAATGGTAAATTAAAAGAGGAGATCTATATGGAAATTCCTGAAGGGGTAAGTTATACAGGCAACAAAGTATGCAAGCTAAATAGAGCGCTATACGGGTTGAAGCAGGCTGCAAGATGTTGGTTTGAAGTCTTTGAGCAATCTCTAAAAGAGAAAGGTTTTCAAAATTCGGATGTTGTTAGGTGTATATATGTTTTAGATAAAGGTGAAATTAATAAAAATATATCCATAGTACTATACGTTGATGATTTAGTCGTCGCGTGTGCGGATGTCCAAACAATGAATAATTTTAAAATGTATCTAATGAGCAAATTTAAAATGACTGATATGAATGAGATAAAATTATTTCTAGGTATAAGAATAACTAGAGAAAATGGTACTCTAACATTAGATCAAAGTTCGTACATAAAATCAATATTGTGTAAATATAATATGCAGGACTGCAACCAAGCAATTACTCCTCTAGAAAGTAAACCTAATTATGAGGCTCTGAATTCAGACGATAAATATGATGCGCCCTGTAAAAACCTTATAGGCTGTTTAATGTATGTTATGCTGTGTACTCGTCCAGATCTAAGTGCGAGTGTAAATATATTGAGCAGATACACAAATAAGAATAATAAGGATTTGTGGCAATGTCAGAAAAGAATTCTTAGATACCTGAAGGGCTTAATTGATTTAAAATTAGTGTATAAAAGAGGTGATTTTGAGAATGTATTGTGTGGGTATGCAGATTCCAATTGGGGTGGTGATACAAGCGATAGACGTAGTACAACAGGATATATATTTCAGTCTTTCCATAATTGTACAATAACATGGTGTACAAAGAAACAGTCCTCCGTTGCAGCTTCTTCGACAGAAGCGGAATATATGGCATTGTACGAGGCTGTAAAGGAAGCTTTATGGTTAAAATCACTAGCGTTAAGCATTAACATACAAATTGTAACACCCATTACCATTTTTGAAGACAATAACGGCTGTATCAGTATTGCAAAGAATCCTACCAGCCACAAAAGGTCCAAGCATATAGATATTAAATATCACTTCACACGTGAACAAGTAGATAAAAATGTAATTAAATTAAATTACATTCCAACAGGTGCACAACTGGCAGATACGATGACGAAGCCTCTACCTGCAATCAGTTTTCAAAATTTAAGAGTGGAAATGGGTCTACAATGTGTTTAATGAGTTAATTAATATGAACATTTACAAAATCATTGTTATAAAATGATAATATTAAGTTAAATTATTATGACATGATCTGATTAGGTTTTTCTGGGTTTTCCCTAATCCTTGCAATTAATGTTGGATCATGAACTACACTGGACAGCAAATAAACCGAGCCACCCGCTACCTAGGCACTCTAATTCGATTTTCTCAAAAACTAAAAAACCTACAATTATCAAAGTTGTACCTACAGAAAGTGCATTTCATGGTGATTAAAATGAAAGGAAACTCATTGGGTTTAATCAATATTTCAGTGTTTATTAAGGATTTTACAAAGAAGAGTCGTTTTCCAGTCGTGACAATCGTTAGTAATGATAAAGTGAAAAAAAAATTAAAGCCAAAAACAAAGATAAAATCAAAAAAAAGTTTTTGATCAATATTCCGTATTCCCTCCCCTTGCTCGGATAACTGCCAGCATCCTTGTATTCATCGACCTTACGAGCCTGACGATAAAATCTTGAGGAATTGTATTCCACTCCTCTTCAATTGCGATTCGCAGCTCTGGAAGCCTTGTTGGAGCAGGTACCCGGGCTCGAACCCGACGTTTCAGCTCATCCCATAAGTGTTCTATCGGATTCAAGTCCGGGCTTCGAGCTGGCCAGTCCATCGTACGAATGCTGACGTCGCGTAGATACTGGGTCACCACATGAGCAACATGAGGCCGTGCATTATCATGCATCAATTGCATATCCTGTCCGATATATCCTGCGTAAGGTACCACATGGTCTGCGAGGATTTCAGTAATATAGCGATGAGAAGTCAGTCCACGTGTACGGCCCGTCGGTTCCATGAAAACTAACGCCGTATGTGCTGTTAACGAGATGCCGCCCCAGACCATTACAGATCCTCCTCCATAAGCAACAGTTTCCTCGATGCAACACTGAGAATAACGTTCTCCAGGGCGACGATATACTCTCTGACGTCGATCACTTCCATGTAGACTCACCCTGGTCTCATCAGTGAAGAGTACATTACTCCACTGCTCTAATGTCCAATCCCTATGCTCTCGAGCAAATTCAAGTCGTGCTCGACGGTGTGCTACCGTTAATGCTGGGCCTGTTGCAGCTCTTTTTGGGGTCAGGTTCCGTTCAGCAAGACTCCTTCTGAGGGTATCTGAACTTATGACCACTTGGCGTTCGTCACGCAGACTTTGTTGGACTTGAATTGCGTTGAGGTGGCGATTTCGCAGAACAGTAAGGTGGATATAACGATCATCTGCTGCTGATGTAGCCCTAGGTCTGCCCGTACCTGGACGGCGATCGAATGCTCCAGTCTCTAGGTATCGTCTGTAAACTCGTTGCACCGAAGATCTGCTGATTCGAAGCCTTCGAGCGACTTCACGTTGCGCAATGCCTGCTTGAAGTAATGCTACAGCTTGAGCTGCTTCCTGAGGTGTTGTATCCATTATTAATCGAAAAAAGTAGCAAAAACACACGCGTCTGAGCAAACGATGGGCAAAAACTAAAGAAATGATAAGAAATATCCGACTACCCTCATTGTAGAGAAAAAGAACGCTAATTTCAAACTCTGGTGAAAACAGAGCAAATCGTTAGCATTGTGTTTGTTGTTTGATTACAATGTGAGTTGACGGTACTTTCGAATTAATTTGTAGTCATTTTAATCACCATGAAACGCACTTTTTGTAGGTATAACTTTGATAGTTGTAAGTTTTATACTTTTTGAGAAAATCGAATCAGAGTTCCTAGGTAGCGGGTGGCTCGGTTTATTTGCTGACCAGTGTATATGTTATTACTCCCAGCAGTTACTTGGAAGGTAATATGTTCTGTTTAGGTGTTGCAATATGATGTATACTTGAATTATAAAATGATTTTGCTTTTGATTAGCTTTTGAGGGGGCGTGTTGGTTTATTCGATTGAAAATCGATTGTACAAAAACTATTCTGTGAAACCGCCATACTTGTTGTTTGGCCACACTGTATTTAAAAAGGTTAGTTATTAGCCGTGTTATAAAAGACGTTGCAACCGCCCAAATCCTTCTTGTTTCTGGTGTGTTCTCAAAGCTGATAGGTCGCAGTCGTATAGCCTTCCAAGTACGTAAATTCCCGCCAATTTATGGAATTCAGTTAAACTACTAAACCGTCGTTTCTCTAAATCTTAACTCTGCAAATAGGCTCCTAACCAAAAGTATTAGCCGTATAAAATCAAGCCAAGCCAGTGCTGTCTGCGAGTGCTGGGGTGAATAGAGCACCCGTCTAGCTAGGTCAAAAGATTAAGAATATTAACTCTACCATCGTTATATATTTACGAAATGGCTGTTTATATAAGAAATAATTGGGATCATTTTAATAAAATAAAGTCGAAAAGAAACATTAAGTTAAGCATCACGCGGCACTCTACCGCACTATTTCAAAAAAATGTGTTTGGGATGATACCAAAAATTTATAATACTATACCTAAATGTATCAGAGAAATAGAATCCTTTAATTTATTTAAATCAAAGCTTAAAGAACATTTGCTTAATAAAGCCTACTATAGCGTACAAGATTTCCTCAACGGTGACTGAAAGATTGTTTCAAGAGTGATTGTTTAGTGTATGTTTTAAGAATCTATGTAATTTTCAGTATTGACTATTCAAACGGACATATGTAATGTAATGTAACTTTTATTTAATCTAATCTAAATTTAATTTAATTTAATTTAAATTAATATTTGTACACCTTTAAGGTAGAATGTGGCAAGAACAATATTTATTTAACAACCCTGTAACCCACATTTACAAATAAAATATCTTTATCTTTATCTTTATCTTTATCTTTAGGTTTACACGAGGCCAGTACTGGCGCCAGTGCCACTGTCTTCGTGTATCTGCATCTTAATACATAATACATTATATCCCGTAGTGAAAAGCCGGCTTATCTCCTTCACAAACTTGCCTATCTCCTGCACCAGCTCGAGTTGCCTGGCCGACCGCCCTGGATGGTTCAGTAGCTCTGAGGCAGATAAAACTTTTCTCAAAATTACTGTGGCTTGGGGCTAGTATGGTTTCTATAGTGGATGGGCACACCGGTAGCACATGTACAAATTGCACCCATAGTACAGTCTCCCAGTAGCCTACCACAAATTTCATCATTGGATGATTTAGTTTTATGCTTTTTCGATACGGGGCGGCAGAGGCACAGTTGTGCCCACTTTTAAATAATCAAGTCCATTTTGCATGACAGGGGGATAGCCCATCGCCGCCACTATGGATGTTTCCTCACGATATCGAATGGAGATATGAAGGTTTCCTCACGATAAAATTTGGACTTTAATGGAGTAAAAACCGCATTTTCGTAAATAAAACCAACACAGCAGAACAGCTGATCGATAATTCCGCCATCTTGACAAACAAGACATTCACATAACAAGCTTTCTTGGTTGCCTAAATTTATTACTGATTATAAAGCCATGCCCATCCCTAATACAACGCTAATAGCAGTTTTGTGGTAATGATTTTTATAATCCTGTGTTAAATGGTTAAAGTTTTTTGTGATAAGACGGATGTTTATGCTATATTATTTATCTACACACGTATCATAAACCCTCTGTACTGCGTACAAAAACCGCACGTTACGATCAGCAAAATGTTAAACTAATTGGTAAAAACTCTCTTAACTGAAAAATTACACATTATGACCATAATGTGTAGTTTTTATGCATATTATGACATTCAAATTTCGAACGCCGACGCCCGCCTGCGTGCCGCCCCTAGTTTGTCTGTGAAGTTGGTACTGACATTCAAATTTCAAACGCCGACGCCCGCCTGCGTGAAGTTGGTACTACAGAACAAGCTAAACAACTGCAGAGTCACAATTCCGGTCAAACATGCGGTTTCTGAACACATCAAAGAGAGCTTATGATATGTGTAGGTAACTGTACATAATTAGGCATTAAAACTCTCGAGTGATATGCCCTCCATTATGTAGCAGTCACATAAACTACTATTAACTATTGAAATACAAACATAATGTTTTATAGTCACCGAATGATAAAATACTCATTAAAAAGAATACTTACAGTAAATCCAGTCGCATTAGAAATTTGAGATATGTTATATCCTATATTATGCAATGCAATAATCCTGCATGCAATAATATATTATCAATGAAATGTCCTGTATATTGATGTTTACTTGCATAGTTACGGATAGTAATAATCAATAAGTAAGTAATAAAATTTATCAACACATGCACCATCGCTAGCGAACTACACTCGCGAGCATTAAACTGGAATCACTTCATCGCGGGTTGCTCAAGACAAGATTTTGCCTTTTTTATGCAATGTGTTACAAATTATAGCATATCAATTGAAAGATAATTTTATTAGCTTTCGACCTCTTTTAATGTTACAGAAAAAGATGTTTTCCTTTATGTCATGGAACGTAAAAACAAAAAACATTTTTTTTTACAACAAAACACTGTTTTCTTTTGAAGTCCTGAGACCCTATAAAATGTGAGCATTCGTAAAAATTTGTCATCAGTCCAATATTTCACGTCACTGGAGCACTGAATCTGAAAGAAAATGGAAACCACACCTGCAGAAGCCGCTCAAATCGTCATCCTAATCCAGCAAGGGTTGTCTCAGCGTACCATCGCTCGACAGCTTCATCTTAGTCAGTCTTGTGTCTCGAAGGTGTATAAAAGGTTCCGGGAGACTGGAAACTTTTTCCGGAGACCAGGATCTGGACGACAGCGTTGCACTTCGGTGAGAGATGACCGATTTATTGTCACCACATCTCTCCGAAATCGACGCTTAACCGGCGTCGATGTTCAGCGGCAGCTCAGAGATGTTCGAGAGAAGATTGTTAGCAAGTGGACGGTAAGGTGAAGACTCAAAGAAGCAAATTTGACCCCAAGAAGGCCAGCCACGGGGCCCAAATTGTCTCCAGCGCACCGACAAGCCCGGCTTCAATTTTCTCGAGATCACTTAGATTGGGATATAGACCAATGGAGCCGAGTCCTGTTCTCGGAGGAAACAAGGATGTGCCTGCATGGTAGCGACCGTCGACAGAGAGTCTATAGGAGACCGGGGGAGCGATTTTCACAATGCTGTTTTTCGGAAACAGTTGCATACGGGGGCGGGTCCTGTATGATATGGGCGGGGATTTCTATAGAAGCAAAAACGGAGCTGATATTCGTACCTGGAGGAGGTCGGGGAGGGGGTCTAACCGCGGAAAGATACATCAACGACATTCTACAAGACCATGTGCTCCCTTACTCCGGGTTTATTGGTGAACATTTCCTGCTAATGCGCGATAATGCCCGCTGCCACACCGCTGCAATGACTCGACAGTACCTGGAAGAAGTCAGGATTTCCACACTGGACTGGCCAGCCCTCAGTCCTGACTTGAACCCCATTGAACATATGTGAGACGAGCTGAAAAGACGGGTACGAGGAAGATATCCAGCTCCGACGATGTTGGAAGATTTAAAAATAACTTCAATCGAAGAGTGGCAGGAAATTCCTCAAGATTCCGTCAGAAAACTCATTCTGTCAATGAGAAACCGTTTACAAGCAGTAATTAGGGCCAGGGGGGTAATACAAAATATTGAGAGGGGATAAATTACATATTGTAAATAAAAAAACATATCTTATCACAATCCTCGTATTCATTTTGACATCTACGACTTTAACCATTTGCAACAATTACCTTTATTTAGGTAGGAAATTGAATTAATTTAAAATCTTTTTGATATCATTTGAAAGCTAATAAAATTACCTTTCAATTGATATGCCATAATTTGTAATATATTGCATAAAAAAGGCAAAAACTTGCCTTGAGCAACTCGCGATGACGTGATTCCAGTTTAATGCTCGCGAGTGTAGTAAGGACAAAACAAAGTTTACATCAATAGCCATCTGATCCTAAGATATTTACTTTTCTACCTTCAATATGAATCTGCAGCGTTTGAAAAGCTAAAATTATTTCTATTTGTGTTTTTATTATCCTTCGAAATGAAACGTTCTAAAGTTAATGAGATTTACGTTTATGGTTTTGTTTCATATAAAAATATAACATGACAATTGATACCAAATCGACCTTTAAGACCACTTGCGATTCGAGTCCGAGAGTAATCCGCTGCGCCATAGAATCACTTATGAGTCTTAAAGCGTAATTTTACATAGGTTACTGGGCTAAGTAATAGCTAACCGAGTTATGTAAGTCGTTTATTTGTGTAGTTGCGTGAGTAAATGTGAGGGCGCTGTGGTGCTACAAGCGGTAGTTTCTGATAACTATGAATGCAATTTTGCAGTTGACCGTACCTTAAATAATCAAGTTATCCAAAATCCAAAAAAACATCCTAGATACTAACAATTGTGGGTTATAATCCCCTATATAAAATTTCATCCAATTCGGTTCAGGGTTTAGGCTCTAGAGCTGACAACGGAAAATAGACGCGCTGTTTTTTTTTTTACTTTTTCGGACTCGGTTAACGACGGAGAACCTATCCTTACATTTTTACAATTGCTCAATCCCAGGGAGCTCCGGGGACTGCTGGAGTCGCCGCAACCGACTCTCATCGCCGGAGACCTCAACGCCAAGCACCCGCACTGGAACTCCTCGAAAGTGTGCGCCGCCGGACGCGCCCTCCTCGCTGACTCCGTGAGCCACGACTACGATGTCATCGGACACTATGAGCCGACTCACTACAACCCGGACGGCTCTGGGGACATCATCGACATCGTAGTACAAAGGAATCCGGACCCAGCTAAGCCAGGAAGACCTCCCCTCGGATCACAGATCCGTTCTCCTCGTCCTTGCGGATCGGCCAATAAGAGTCTCGCCACCAGCGCCCCATCGACGGTACAACTGGGCTTCCTTCTCGGCCGCACTCGCCGAAAACCCCACCACCCGGATAGCCACACAACCAGAAGACGTCGAAGCACTGACTTCAGAGTTGACTAGCAAGATCCAGGACGCGCTCGACACATCCTCGCACACCGTCTCTAGCCGGAGGAAACCCCAACCCCTCCCGGCGAAGATTCAGGCACTCATCTGCGAACAGCGCCGTCTCCGGAAGCTATGGCAACAAACCCGGTGCCCAACTCTGAAGTCCCGCCTCAACGCCATGACGGCCACCACCAAAAGATGCCTTGCCGACCACGCCGAAGAATCTTGGGAACGCCACATCGAGTCCGTAGGCGATCACGTCCCCTCCGTGCATCGCTTATGCCGGCAGCTGTCGGCCACCCCGGCTCCTGTTCGACCGCTGCTGGGCAGCGACGGCTTCCCGAGATTCAGAGCAAAAGACGGAGCTGAAATTTTCGCCGAATGCCTGGAGAGGCAGTTCAAGCCGAACCCCACCGACGACGCCGAACACGTAGCAGCAGTGGAGGAACACCTGCGGCACTACTTCGCGACGCCGATACCTGCTGAAGAGGACCCCATCTTCTTCTCGCCCGGCCAAGTCCTGCGAACGATCAGGCGCACCAAGCCCAGAAAAGCCCCGGGCGCAGACCGAATCACCAACATGGCACTGCGCAACTTGCCGCGACCAACTGTGGCGGCCATGACGCGCCTGTTTGACGGCATCATGCGCACGGGGCACTTCCCTACTACATGGAAGGAAGGCCTGGTCATAATGCTCCCCAAGCCGGGCAAGAATATCAAGAAGCCCGAGAGCTATCGGCCCATCACCCTCCTGAGCACCATGTCAAAGGTGTTCGAGAAGCTGCTGCTAGGAAGACTGCGGCCGCACATCCAAGCTCGCCCGGAACAGTTCGGCTTCAGGCCAGAGCATTCGACGACGCTACAGCTCACCAGAACGACATGACGGTCTGTCGGAATAAGAAAGAATACACCGTCGCAGTACTCCTGGACATGGAGAAGGCGTTCGACAGAGTATGGCACGAGGAGTTGCTGCCTCGTGCCACGACGTCCCCAGCTCCACGACGAATCACCCGCGTCGTTGCCTCGTTCCTACGGAGTTGCCGCTACAGAGTGGTGGTGGAAGACGCCGTGTCAGAAGCCCGCCCCATCGAAGCCGGCGTCCCACAAGGTTCCTGTCTTTCACCCGCCTGCTACTCCCGATACACGGATGACATCTCAGTTGGCCCTGGTGTACAGCTGGCCCTCTTCACTGACGACGCAGCATACTATGCGTCGTCCTACAAAGCACCACACGCCGCCGTCAAAATTCAACGCACGCTGGACACCCTGCCTAAATGGCTGGCCAAATGGAGGCTCTCCGTCAACGTCGGGAAGACGCAGGCGATGATCACCGGCCAGAGCAACCTGCCACCACCACTCCAACTCCAAGGGAAGGACATTGGGTGGCTGCACCAAGTGAAATATCTGGGTGTCACCATAGACCGCCGGCTCACGATGAAGACCCACGTCGACAACGTCGTAAACCAGGTCCGGGCTGCACGGGCGAAACTTCGTCCACTCCTGGACTCCGGCCTCCCCCTGCGGTCGAAACTCGGGATCTATAAAACGTACATCAGGTCCCGCCTCACGTATGCCTCGCCGGCATGGTACGCCCTCTGCTCGGAGTCCAACAAGAAGAGACTCCGGGCCCAAGAAAAGCAAGGGACCTAGGATTGGAGACACTGGACAAGTTCGTCCAGAGGCTGGCAACGAACATGTTCGCACGAGCGGACGGCTCTCAACACCCGCTCGTGCGAGACCTGGCGCCATACCACGCGCGCCCGCCTGCAAGAGCTGGTTGCCGAGCCGGCAGCACCCCTGGATTGAGGCCACACAACCCGACGAACACCTCAGCCACCCAATGACCTGGCCGTAGTCACGGCCAGCGGAAGACTCCCCGGAAGGGGGCCATTGCCCCGGGACCGCAACCCCGCACCCTGGAAGAGGTGTGAGAAGATCACCAAGCTCCTATAGCCCAAAGACCTTTTAAAAATTCTTCCACTGGTTAGCGGTAGAAGCCCACATTCCATTCCATTTCATCAGCTAGACGCCGGGGGCCTTTTAATCATTTTCAATTGCTCATACACTTTACAATTTCGAGTGAAATGATATGAAATGACTGGTTTTCGCATGAAAGTGGCAAGTCTGTAATTTTCTAAGGACAATCAAGGGTGCCAACATAGTCAAATTTCATCTGTAATTTTTGATATTCCTTGTTCGCGACCCAAATGCCTTTTATATGTTCTTTAATATTGAGTTCCTTCCTGGCTAAAAACATTCTTTATCATTATTTATCAATAAAAAAATCCCACATTAGTACGATCAGTTTTAAGTACATTTTCGAATGTCAAAATCTCTGGGCGTCTACCATGCGAACCTTTTAAAAGTACTTTGGGCGTGTAGCACTACTAGGGCAAAAAAGTCTGGGCGTTAGGAGGTTCTGTACGGCTTATGATGACGACCTCTGTGACGCAGCGGGTATGGCTCTGCCTACCATGTGAGAGGTCCCGGGTTCGATCTCCGGCGGGGGGTAAAGAAAAAAAAATCCCCAAGTCTTGGATGTTTATATGTGTGTGACGTCGCTGTTTCTGGTGCCCACGACACAAGGTATCCCAGTGTGGTGCCAGAAACAATGTATGTGCCTGTATGTAAATGTGCATGTAAAATGTAGATGTAAATTTACGGCATTTATTTTATGAAATGTTAGGTTATCATTGTCATAAACCTTATAGTTACTTGGTTCGCTTACTAGAATGGTGATATATATATACAGGGTGGCTCATTCAAATCGGTCAGTATGGGAAAGTCTGAAACTATAAGACATACGAAGATTTGTTCTTAGGAACCATGTCACCGATCTTGATAAAAAGAAAAACTGCATTCATACATTTGAAAAAAAAGTGTACCCAGCTGGGGAATCGAACCCGGTTGTTTTGAAAAAAAAACTTACAGTTTTTCTGTTTAAATAACGATGGTGAAGGTCTTAAGCAGCAAATGTCTCTATGAAACACGATGTAAAAATGAATAAAATGCATTGTTTTTACATAAGTACTTTAATTTATCATAGTAGGTGTTCGAAGTGACCACCGTCTTTTTCAATACAATATTCAACACGTTTAGGTAACGATCTTACTATGGCATTTTGTATCTTCATGTGGTGAATTTGCGTTAAAATGGACTCTATGGCTGCTTTTAGGTCTTCAACGGTGTCATAGCTTGTTTTGTACACTTCATCCTTAACGTAACCCCACAAGAAATAGTCTAGAGGAGTTAAATCGGGCGACCTCGCGGGCCATTTGATAGGACCGTTCGTGCCAATCCATTTTCGCGGAAAGTTTTCATTTAAAAAGTCTTTTGCTATGCGACTATTGTGGGCTGGTGCTCCGTCCTGTTGAAAATAAACTTGTTCTCTTACTTCTGCTGGCATTTCTCCTACGGCCCCTAAAAGATCTTCTAAGATTGCATGGTACTTGAATCGGTCCAAATGTCCATCATAAATTTTAAACAGGAGTACCTTATTGTGAAGTAGGCCGACCCAGCAGTTAAACGAGAATCTAACTTGACGGCGTCCTTCGTGTATTCTTAAGGGATTTTCTCGACTCCAATAGTGACGATTTTTACGATTGTACATTCCATTGTTGGAAAATTGAGTTTCATCAGAAAATATTACATACTTTAAAAAATGTCTGTCTAGGCCCATTGTTTCTTTTATCCAATTGCAAAATTCCAGCCGTCTAATATCAACTCCTGCATATAAGGCCTGCAGCCAATGTCCATTCTTGTAGCACTTGTCTTTGTATTTCTTTAGGGTTCTATGAATAGTCGGACGTGAAATTTCAGGAATATCACGACTTGCATTACGGGTGGAGGCATCTGGTGTTGCTTCAAAATAGGTTAAAATATTCATTTCCATGTTTTCATCACATTTTCTTGGTTTTACTTTTTTTGGCTTTTTAAAACTTCCATGGGTCTTCAAATTGTGAACAATTTTGATGAATATCTTACGTGTAGGTGTAAAATACGTGCTGGAAATTTGATATGGTACCAATGTAGTGCACGGGAGCAATTTCTGTCGTTTTTAAAGTAGGCTTCCAATAAATCAAAGTGCTCGGAGTTTGTAAAACGCATTTTCCCAACCACACAGCGATAAACACAAAAATACCGAAGCATTAATTTTCAGTTCCCGCCAAAATATTTGACACTCGAGTTTTCTTTTTTTTCTTTTTTTATTGCTATTCGGCCAGTCACACCTAGACGTTCCATTTTCAAATGAGGTTTGACATATCTTCAATATCTACACACTTACTTTAAGTGGGCTTTTCAATTGATTGTTAGTGTTTAATTGATAAATAGATAATAATATGACTGTAGATAACAAAACTTCCTTAAAGGTTTAATGCAATGTCAATGCCATATGATATGTTAAACGGTGTATGTAACAAGTAGAGAGGTACAAACAACCATAAACACAATTTTACATGCCTGAACTTGTTGAATATTGTAACGGTGGTGGTCACTTCGAACACCTACTATGATAAATTAAAGTATGTAGAAACAATGCATTTTATTCATTTTAGACATCGTGTTTCATAGAGACATTTGCTGCTTAAGACCTACACAATCGTTATTTAAACAGAAAAACTGTAAGTTTTTCTTCAAAACAACCGGGTTCGATTCCCCAGCTGGGTACACTTTTTTTTCAAATGTATGAATGCAGTTTTTCTTTTTATCAAGATCGGTGACATGGTTCCTAAGAATAAATCTTCGTATGTCTTATAGTTTCAGACTTTCCCATACTGACCGATTTGAATGAGCCACCCTGTATATCACCATATCATATAAAGCATTTAAATATTAATAGCCCATTAATGTTATTTACTTTTTACTAGTCGTAGATAGATTCCTCACACCTAAATAAATAAAATAAAATAAATAAAAAGCCTTTTAATATCTCATAATAATAAAAATTAGGGTATAACATTTAATTTTTCATGCATTAAATAAATTTAAATTAGGTACATTATTATTTTTAATATTATAGCAGATTGATTATTATTATTAATTGTAAAAAGTATATATTTGTTGTCGTGCTAATTTTATGAGAGCCCTGATCGGGTGAAGGCCTCCTCTAAGCGATGCCACTCTTCCCTATCTTCCGCGCGTTTCAGCCAGTCCTTTCCTGCGACCTCCACAATGTCGTCCGACCATCTCTTGTTTGGCCGTCCCGGTCGTCGTCGTCCTTCTTCTGGTCCCTTCCACTCCGTCGCTGCCCTGGTCCATCTGCCGTCTTTCAATCTAGCCAGGTGTCTAGCCCATCTCCACGTCATACTTGTCACGTGTTCGACGGCGTCGATGAATTTTGTTTTTTCTATTATTTCTGAACTTCGTTTTCTATCTTTTAGCCATTACATTGGTTATACTTCTTTCCATCGCCTTCTGGCACATGGAGATTTTTCTTGTGTTTTCAGCAGTAAGTGTCCAGGTTTGACATCCGTATGTGAGTGAGGGAAGTATACATGTGTTAAGTATTTTAGACTTCAGTTTTATTGGTATATCTCCTTTTACTTTCCTCACACCTACACACGCCTAACTACGACAGTCCGGCGCTGTTAAACGCCGTGAGCGAGGATATCGGAGTCCTGGGGGGTTGAGTCGAACGGGGTCGGGTCAGTTACCTTTGGGAATCAACACGCCCTCTTTGTTCCGGATTTCATGCAAAACGCTAGCCTTGCAACTAGCCACTGCAAGGTAATAAAGACGCGTCCTGTTTTGAAGAGACGGGAACATAGCCGCAGGCGAGGGGTGGTGGTGTCCTCCGGGAGGACACTAGGTCTCGGCCATGCTGAAGGAGCAAGGGCGTACGGAGCAACCGGGGCGATTGGATCGAAACCACCAGCCGTACTGCCTGCAGAAACCGATTTCGCTCATATAGACTCAACCCGCTGCACTTATACCTTCTGGGTAGCCCTGGTGCCAATGTTTGGCATTCCCAAAGCTGCGGGCTCCGTGGAGGGCGGGGAACCCAGAGGATGAAGAACACACATTGAAAACATGGACAAACAACGATCCGAAAACAAATTGACACAGGAAACGAAGGGGAAACCTGACAGGTCCTCACAAGGTGCAGGGTCGGCGCAAGCTGAACCTCACCCACTTACATAAAGAGCTGGGTCTGCGCAAACATAACCGCTCTCTAAAATCAACACCAACAAGCGGGGGCCAGACGCGACGAAAGCTGGGCTCCCTCTTTCACAAGTGGGTTTAGGGCAGCGAAGTCGACTCAAAGGGTGGTGGACCTGATGACATTTCCTCAGTCTTCATAGTGAGAAGTGCTGAAGGACTTACATATTCACTGACTCTTCTTTTTAAGCGTTTTCTTGAGCAGGGCTATGTACCTAAGGTCTGGAAAGCAGCAAATATTTCTCATATCCATAAAGGTGGTAGCAAGAGTGACGTTAATGATTATAGATTATTATTATATTTTTGCCAAGGTATTGGAGAGGCTTGTTTACACTGCGGCATATTCAACTCTCTCAACATCATTTATTCCAGAGCAGCATGGGTTTATTCCACGTTTATTCGAAGACGTTCAACTACTTCTAATCTGCTGTCTTTTAATGATTATACAACCTCAAACATGGATGCTGGTGGCCAAGTTGACGCTATTTTTACTGACTATAGCAAAGCGTTTGACAGAATAGACCACCAGTTGCTTTTACAGAAACTCCTAAGGGCGGGAATCCATGGTAATCTTTATAGATGGTTTACCTCCTACATTGAAAAAAGATCCCAGGCTGTGGTTCTTAATGGGTTCTCCTCCTCCTCTAGCGTAGATTTCTGCGATATCTGCAATTTAAGTGCAATCATTTTGACTCGGACTATTCAGCTATATGTAAAATACACCATACACTCCCCCTACAAAAGAGACGACGAATTTCTGACGTTGCAGTCCTTTGCAAAATTGCACAAGGAGAAATTGACTCTCCGCAGCTTCTTGAACACATCAAAATTAAAGTCCCCAATAGAACTAATAGACATCCTATTCATCTAGACATACCTTTCAGTTTCACGAATTATAGACAAAACTCCATTTTCAGTAGAGCTGTAGCTTCATTCAACGGTTTGGTCGACCTTGATTTATTCAACCCAAAACCGCAAAGTGTTAAGAAACTCCTGACAAAGCGCTGGTTTACTGCGTTAGCATCTTAAACTAATTAAGTTGTTAATAGGTAATATTATTTGTATGTATTTTTTTTTGTGCATTATGTTTTTTCCTATAACTTACAGTTCTGTCTTTTTGTACCTATAATTTCTTGTTAATTATTATGATTAAATTTATAAATCTTGTCAATTATAACTTATACATTCTTTATGTACAATGTTGTTATCACCCGCTATAATTAAGGTTTGATTGTGTCTAAAATTGTGTAAGACTTTATCTAGGTTTAGTAATAATGTTGCTGGGCTTATTAAAGGGAGGTAATCTGTATATTGCAAGAATACAAGCTTGGTTTTGAATCTCATCGGAGTGTAGCTCAAAGACGTTTTCATTCCAGTTAGATTCAATGTAGGCTACTAATCCTCCATTTTGGTTTATATTGGGTAACGTATAGTGAGAGGAGTAACCAGGCAATAGTGTGCGTGCGAGAACAAGTAGGTGGTTGCGCGCCAAAACAATTTTCAGTAAAATAGATCGAAAACAAAGCAATTTAGTGAGCAAAAAAGTATTTTTGTTTGCAAAATATATTTTGAGTTATAGAGTGGTGTTTGTGTTGCCGGACCGAACGGAAGTGTCTTTAGTGCCAATCCACCCCCGAGATCTCGCAAACGCATTTAAACAAACAATAGGTTTCAATCCCGCCGCGCGCCTTTTGTTCTGCCTCCAGACGCCCGAAAACAAGCCTGGCTTACAGGCGCAATACTGCGTGTTTCGGTGATTGTGGTGATATCAGCGCGGTCAACTGTAGCGGATACTCAGGGAATGTGCCCGATCCGTCTAGGCACTCCATCTGGTTTGTGGTGATTCGGCCCTAGCAGAGGCATGATAGTTTGACAGTTGAAATTGTTGCTTTCGACTCCCCGACCATGAGTCCCCACGTGCATTAGGCGCTGCCATTTCCGTGACGAGGAAATTTCTGTTGGAATGCGACTGGCTGGTGCTTTTTTCATCGAGTTGAACACATCGGGAGACAGCAGACCACCGGCTGCACAATTGTTTGTCGGAGGAACTTAGAACATAATTGGACCATCGGGAGACGAGCTCCAGCCTGCCCTTAAAAAGAAATAACATCACGCATGGCGTCCCGCGGTGGTCCAAGGTGGGCTGTTAGCTTTGGGTTTGAGCCGTACAACCTCGCCGTGTGCAAACGAACTCAGAGGAGACGTCCCCACCTTACCGTGACCTTTGAGGACCCACCTTTCCTTTTGGATCAAGTTTGCGTTTTAGATCAACATTAAGATTTCGTTAACCACGCGAGATAAGTTTAGATCTAAGCCCTAGATAATAAGGCTTGTTCAATGGAAGCGCGGCCATTGAGGAAAATACCCTATTCTTTAAAATAAACCGATCATACCACCAGTTGTCACTTTTATTTTATTTCAACGTAGGGACTTCCCGTGGATAAAAAGGTTACATTTGGCGCCAAACAGGTTTATTTTCTTTGGTAGTTTTTATTTTAATTCTTGTATCTGGTCTCATTGTGCCTCGGTGGAAGCGGCCGGCTATATTTGGAGGCAGTTGTTTAAGTTTGACCTATTTTGAATTTTTTTTTGGTATTCTAAATGTGTTCATGGACTGTTTTTTTTTGTATACCAAATGTGTTCATGGATTGACATTACTGGTTATTGTTAAGTTGAGGTATATGCTTGACCAGTGTATATTTTTGTTTTGTAAGGGTGTACTAAATTGGGGACAATTATTAAGTTTTAATGGCGGGGTATTTCAGGTATAATAATACCAAGAAAAAATATCACCTGAAGTAATCCTTCAATCACAAAAACAAACAAAATTTCAAAATAGGTCAAACTTAAACAACTCTAAACATAGGCCGCTTATTAGGCGTTCGTCGTTTAAGGCGAGCGCACGTTTCTTGATACTTGCTACGTGTTGGCCGACCGGCCTAGTGATGTGAAATAGTTATATCGATGTTTTTGTCGTATCCATCGACGTCGATATAATATGGAAAAGTTACCAACTAAACCACTCCGGCCAAAGCGAAACGCCGAAGATAGCCCGGAACAATGGCACCATACCAAATGAACAGCACTTCCTGGAAGAACAAACCAAACCAAACTGGATAAGTTCCTCTCTGCGAATCGCTTCGATAACCTGCCAATAGATGCTGATTCAGAAAATGACCCAAACGATTCAAGCGAACCCTTCCGTAAAGCAGCTTTAGCCGTAAAGAAAATGGGACACATTCCTCCTATCATACTGGAATTGAAGGACTGGATATCACCTGAACTGGTGAGGGCAAAACAAAGTGACAATCATGTGTCACTCTCCTACCCAAGCCCATCAAAATGTCAAAGAAGGTCTTCTTAAGGACGGCATTGCGTACTTGACATACACTCGCAAGGATGAGAGAAAATCAAAGGTGGTCATTCGAGGACTTCCTACCTACGTTGAGAACGACCTTGAAGAAGAACTCTCAACCTTGGGCTTTCAAGGATCTAAAGTGATGAAGTTATCTTCATCACAGCATGAAGTTACAACTTGCCCTCCCTTCCTAGTAACACTCCCGTCGGGAACCGATATAAGGAAGTTTCGCCAGATAAGATATCTGTTTAAGTGTGTGATCACAATAAGAAAATACCAGCCCTACAGCACATTATCAGTAACACAATGCCAGGCTTCGGGCACTCTTTCAAAAACTGCAATATGCCAGCGAAGTGTGTGAAATGCACTGAGTCACACGCTGTTGGTGAATGCCTGAAGAAAGACCGCAACGAACCCGCCAAATGAGTCAACTATGGTGAAATCCACCCTGCAAACTTCGCCAATGCAGCGCACGCTTGGAGTACCTTAAACGCATGCAGTAGAAACGCGAATTCCTGAAGCCGAAACCTATTTTCCTTCGAAAGAGCAAGACGGTCGACAACACACGTCTATGGACTGAAATCGTAGAAGGCAGAGAACAACCTCAAGAACCCATGGGGACCCACAACACAGGACCCACTTCGCAACATCACGACGATGAAGATACCAAAGAAATCTTAGATATCCTGTTGACTATCAGAAGTCTAAAAATGGAATTTATAGACTGCACCTCACTTTTAGACAAAGTGTTTTTAGTTTTCACGCACCTTGGCAGATACGTTTAAATTCAACGAATGACGAATATTATCGTGGAATTCTGATGGTATCCGAAATAAACGGACCGATCTTATGAAGCTAGCGGTAAGTAACCTTCATGTCGATATAATTGCAGTATGTGAAAGACACTGTTGGGATGCAAACACTATATTTACGAATCCGCTCTCTATACATCCCCAGTTTACAATCACTGCTATAAAATTGTACAGAAATGGCTACTAATAACATGCGTATCTACTACCAGAACGTTCGTGGCCTTAACACGAACACTTTGGAGTTTTATGAGAGTGTTGTAAGCTTTTCTCACGACATTATACTTATTACAGAGACATGGATGCAGGACGGTGTACTCAACTCGGAGTTGACTAATGACAAGTACAGCATTTTTCGACGAGATCGCGGATCTAGGGCTGGAGGTATTTTCATGCTTAGCGCCGCGCGCCTCAACGCTCGCTTACGTACTGACTGGCAGCGCGACGATCTCGATGTTGAATGCATGTGGATAACTATAGATTGCCGCTCCTTTGGCTCACAACGCGATCTTCATATCGCGTTGGTTTACATACCGCCGGACTCGCAGAAACATAAAAAACACGCTCAACGTATCTCAAAGTTTACTGAGTGGATGACTGAATTTGTTACTAAGTACCCTGAAGACTAACATTTGATAGCAGGTGATCTTAAATTGAGTATGTTTCAGTGGGAAACCGGTGAACCTCTATACATTAGATGTGAAACTGTTGAGTTACAAAACTCGGCACTTGAATTTACACACTGCGCAAATCTACTAGGTCTGCGTCAATGCAACCGTTTTACTAATGTATCTGGTAATACTATAGACCTTATTTTTTCTAATTTCACTTTAGAGGTTACAAAGTGTGATGACCCGATGGTTAAGGAGGAGTTAGCTCACACCTCTTTATGTGCCAATGCGAATGAAATCACCGTACCTCCACTGTCCAAGATTCCCCGACGCAAGTACCTATTCCGAAAAGCCGACTATACAAATATTAATGGTACACTACTTGGTAATGACTGGACATAGATTCTCAATCATGGAACAGTAAACGATGCAGTTTCAGTTTTATACAATAAATTAAATAGCGTGATTGAGGAGAACGTGCCTATAGAGATTACTAAAACATCGAACAGGTACCCGATATGGTATAATCGATCACTTGTCTGTGTTATCAAAGAAAAAACCAAAGCACATTCACATTGGAAACTTTATAACAACCCAAATGATTATGCCACATTCTCTCTTCTTAGAAAACGCCAAAAAGTTATGCAAGCCGAAAACTATAACTCTTATATAATAAGATCACAAGCTACTATTAAAATATGTATACAGGTAGCGATAAAGTTAGCGGGGAGCAGGAGATATGTGAGGCCTTCAGTGACTTCTTTGAGAAAATGTTTATGACACCATCTCATGTTTACCCTCCTGCTGACGCTCAAACTACGTATTTGAACTCGATCAACACACTTACTTTCCCCAAGCAACTTATCTCTAGATTTATAGACAGCATTGACCCTAACAAAGGTCCTGGTAATGACGGTATACCGGCTGGCTGTATTAAACGATGTAAGGACTCATTGTCGCAGCCCCTCAGTATTATTTTACTCGCTCGGTGCATGAAGGTGTATTTCCTTCAAGGTGGAAGGAGAACCTCATAGTTCCGGTTCATAAGAAAGACTCTAAATTACACGTGGAACACTACAGGCCGATATCAATCTTAAACACATTCGGAAAACTCTTTGAAAAATTCATCCTTGATTATATTTATCCTGTGCTATTGCAAGGTATTCCAGAAGAGCAGCACGGCTTTGTTAGGGTTCGATCTAACACGTCAAATCTAGCTGTGTTTGTCAGTGATGTGCTTCGTCGTATGAGCTCCCATGGACAGGTTGATGTGGTCTACACTGACTTTGAAAAGGCCTTAGACAGAGTTGACCACATCATCCTGCTACGGAAACTACAGGCGAAAGGCATACACGGGGATCTTTTTAGATGGATGGAGTCATACGTCTCTAACCGTAGACAACCCATGGTTGTTGGTGGGTACAGATCTAACTACATTTACGTACCATCTGGCGTTCCTCAAGGCTCCTTGCTTGGTCCTCTATTATATGCAGCATATCTATTCGAGATAAACCAATGCTTTAAGCATGCTAGATTTTTTATTTATGCAGACGACAAAAAGATATATAATTATTAATGTTAAAACTTCTCTTGATACCCAACATCTACAAGAGGATCTTAACTGTCTAGGCGAATATTATGCCCGGAACCGAATAGGTGTAAACACAACTAAGTGTGTACATGTGAGTTTTACAAGAAAAACCAAAACGGTTCTGTTTGACTACCAACTGAACAATGTAACCATAAATAAAGGCAAAACTGATAGGGACCTCGGCATCATACTTGACTCGAAAATGACATTCTCGGCTCACTTTGAAACTATTATAAAGAAAGCATACAGGAATCTTGGTTTTGTAACGCGTGCTTGTAAGGAATTCACTGACCCTGCCTGGATAAAGATTATTTATTTCGCCTACGTTCGTAGTCTACTTGAATACTGAGCCCTGTTTAGAATCCACAATACATAACTCACATATAAGAGAATGAGTCTATGCAACAGAAGTTTCTTATCTACTGCAAACATAGGCCAATTTCGGACTACGCAGATTCCTGCAAACACCACAATCTACTTACTCTAACCGAGCGCCGTTTTGTGGCCGATATGTCGCTCCTGCATGACGTATGCTCTGGTACTCTGGACTGCCCCCGTTTAGTTACTGAAATGCTAAAACTGTCTGTGCCGTCGACACGGACCAGACATACTAAGCTATTTTATATTCCCTTCTCTCGCACTAATTATGCATCAAACTGTACGTGTTATCAGGTTACCTCATATGTACAGCCAATTCTTCTCTGGCTTAGACCCATTCTGCAAAAGTAAACCTACTTCAAGCGGATGGATACTTTGAATTTAATAGAAGGAAATATAGAAGGTAAAAGTCAGAGTTGATCTGATCTGTAAAAACTTTACATTCATTATTTTTTGTTGATGTAATAAAATTAAAATAAAAAAAGATCGGTTTATTTTAAAGAATTGTAGTAATAATAATAATAATAATACCTTGAACACTATTTACAGATGTAGTGAATAATCCTTTCCTATCGGCAAAACTCGGAACAACGATAACACCCGAATGGTGCCGATGTGTCTATGAATTACTGTATTATTAAATTACGTGTAGGTATCAAATAAATCGCATACTTTATTTATCAATGTCAAATTGCCCGTTTGACGTATATTACACTGAGATGTTAAAACCACCACGATTCTATCATATAAAGAATTCGTTAGGTAAACAAAAATATAACTAGTTACTGAGGACGTTTTATTTCAATAAAACGCACTGATAAAAACCAAATTCCGGTTGGGATGATCTATTGATTCTATAAGGATTGGAACCCCAAAAGTCTAACTATAAGTCAAAACTACAGTAGGATTTTGCAGACCTTTTTTATAACAATAAATTTTTGTAATTAATTAAAAATACTATGACATAACAAAAAAGACACCTCAACATAAAACAAAACAAACCAGCAGAGAAATTAATATAAATAAATAAGATTTTCTGATTGGATGAACGACTTCGATTATGACAGCGGGATAAGAGGAGGAGGAGCGGGGTGGACAGTGTGATGCGAAACAATACTTCCAACTTCCATATCACAGTCAGAATCAGAACTATTTTCTGGTGTATCATCGTCAGAGTTTTCATGAACGGTGATTACAAAACAAGCCATATAATTTTCCAACTCAGGTTCGTTTTCGGTACTCGTTTTCGCATTTGATGGCGTGGTCACATACTTTGGCCCAAACATCGGAACCAATCATATTAACCTTTTCCTGTACCAATTGTTTCACAGTAGTCATATTCATACTGATGTTTCTTTTGGATACGTATCCCTTTATTTGAGACCATATGTTTTCAATCGGATTGAAATCAGGATGATATGGTGGCAATCTTAGTACGCTGTGTCCATATTCGTTCATAAGTTTATCTATAGAGTATTCTACAAAGTCTTGTTTGTACTTGCAAATAATTTCATATATTTCAAGTTTTGTTAATGACGGATCAATCGGAACGGAACGTTATGTTTGGATAGCCAATCAATCATGTCTTGCTTCCTGGTATTTGAATTAGGAGGTTTTTCTACGTACTTATTATGATATGCAGCATTATCTACTACTAGTACCGAATGTGGAGCTAAGTTTGGAATGAGTTGATTACGAAGGCATTTTTCATAGTTTTCATTGTTCATCGCGTTGTGATAGTCACCTGTTTTATCAGTAGACTGATACATTAACAATGCCCCAGGTATAAACCCCTTTCTACTACCAGCGTGCACTATTATAAGACGTTGTCCTTTAGAAATTAACTGTTTCACTCCGTTTTCTGACGAGTCAGCCCAGCTTTTACCTGCCAAATGTGAGGTATGGATGTATGTTTCATCCATATAAACAATCTCTCTCCCTTGCAATCTGTACTTTTTTATCGCGGCTAAAAACTTTACTCTTTTTAAACGAACATCATCTTTCTCGATAAGTAATTTTCTGTTGTTTTCAACTTTTTTATACCGAAATCCCATTTTTCTTAGCGTAAAGTCACATCCCTTAAAATTTATGGCTTCGGATAACTTGGACTTCAGGGCTTTAATTTTAGGTACTTGTTTGTATATCAAATGGAAATTATACACTAATCGGCGTATAACGTTGTTGTCAAAATCGTCAAGACCTAGACAAAATAATTTATTTGGTCTACCCAACTTTGCCGACTTCGGACTATTGGAGGTGGATTGATTTATGTATTCTTTTTGCAATATTTTATTTACTGTTCGTTGAGAAATTCCACTGGCCTCCGAAACTCGTTTTTGGACTTTACAAAAGTAAGCAGTATAGTTGGTATGTTTGAATTTATAATTTTCAGTTAAGAAATATAAATAAATATTGAAAATAACTTCGCAGGCTTGCCGATCTAAACGTTTCCCTTTTCTTAGTGCTTTCGGCATGTCTGTTATAAATTGTTAATGTGGATCGAATAAAATCAATGTTTATTATTAACAAAAATGACAGACAAGAGTGAAATGTAAAGTCAAAAAAAAAATATAGGTGGCCTGCATTAATACACGAGTCCATGAAGTTTATCACAAAATCTAACATAAATATCAACAAAATATTTCTGTGGTATTAACTACTCTATATGGATACTTTCTGTTGCAATGCGACCGTTCCCTACGTTGTCTCGATGGGTACTGAGTGCGAGTGAAGTAGTAAGACAAAAACGAATATTTCCGAGAAAATACGAAAGGAAAGGATTATTCACTACATCTGTACACACATTGATCTAGCCCCAAACTAGGATTCCCTGTATCTTGGGTACTAGAGAACGATACACATACTTAAATAGATAAATATTATACTTAGATAGACAAACAACCATGACTAGGGTACAAACATCCGTTCTCATCGTACAAACATTTGCCCCCACCGGGACTCGAACCCGGGACCCTCGGCTTCGTAGGCAGGGTCGCTGCGTACTCGGCCATTCGGGTCGTCAATTGTTTATTTTACTTAACGACCGGGCTTACATTGAACTAGCCTTATTATCTAGGCTTTAGATCTAATCTTATCTCGCGTGGTTAAGGAAATCTTAATGTTGATCTAAAACGCAAACTTGATCCAAAAGGAATGGTGGCTCCTCAAAGGTCACGGTGAGGTCGGGACGTCTCCTCTGAGTTCGTTTGCACTCGACGAGAGAGTACCGCTCAAACCCAAAGCTCACAGCGGGCCTTTTGGACCACCGTGGGACGCCATGCGTGATGTTATTTCTCTTTAAAGGCAGGCTCGAGCTCGTCTCCCGATGGTCCAATTATGTTCTAAGTTCATCCGACAAACAATTGTGCAGCCGGCGGTCTGCTGTCTCCCGATGTGTTCAACTCGATGAAAAAAGCACCAGCCAGTCGCATTCCAACAGAAATTTCTTCGTCATGGAAATGGCAGCGCCCAATGCACGTGGGGACTCATGGTCGGGCAACCGAAAGCAACAATTTCAACTGTCAAACTATCATGCCTCTGCTAGGGCCGAATCACCACAAATCTCCAACAAACTGCCAACCCACCGAAGCTTGTTCAATAACACAAATGCACCCCGGCACACAATGCCCTTCAACTTCGTCAACAAGAGCATGTAAAACCCTGACTCGGCCTATTTATAGAAAATCCAACAGCTTAGAAAACTCCAGAAACTTGACACTAAATCATTCCGGACCTACTCACGCAATTATCGGCGAAACGGTAAAGTAATCGATAGGCTAGCTAGTGCGCTTAGCCATGTGTTGAGTCGGACCTCTTCACTTAGCCTCTAGTCGATAGATGTCGCTACGTGTCTCAAAAACAAAAGATAATTTTAAAAGTTATGGAGTAGATGAGCTCGTAAAAATATAAGGTTGAAGTCTTAAGGCTTCCGCCTTATAATTGCGAGCTTAATCCAATTGAGATTTTTTGGGCCAAGGGATATGTGGCTCGCAACAACACAACATTTAAATTTGAGGACGTGAAGTCGTTGTTCCAGCAAGGACTGCAGCAGTAACTATTGAATAGTAACTATTGAAAGGTGGAAGCGTTGTATGGAGCACGTCATCAATTGATGATATGATACATAGTACGGTAGACTGTTTTGTCATCCATGTAACTGATTCTGAAACAGAATGCTTGGAATTTTCTGACGGCATTAATTAGATGTCGTATGTGCGTGTTAAGATAATAATATCCCTGCATGAAAATAAAAATCATTACAAAACTGTTTTATTTTAATTGATCCAAAGATAGTGATCCCCTGAATGTGTGTTTAAAATTTTTCTAGCTTCTCGTTTAGAGTCCTAAAAACCGCTTTTTTTAGATGCCGAAATAAAATGCGGTATTATAACCATTGTAAAATATATGATTGCACTTAGTAGTATATTTTTAAACGTAAATAAAAGACTCGTCTCAAAAAACCATATCTATTCCAAAGATAATATAATGTTTTATAACTATAATCAATAAAAGAATATGCTCCCCTTTACTATACTTTTATTCTGATCTTGACTGACTCTAACGTACAAGGAATATACAATAGACATTTAATGTTACTCGAGATGTGGTTGAAACAAAAGTGTCCTCCGCCAAGTTGACTCGACTTCCCGCGCATTTCCATAAACGCGCGTTGCGCACGTTAGCCAACATCCGCCATTGTCGCTCGACCAATCAGCGCCTACGAACGCAGGGCTGCCAACCGACGAATAATTTGACGTTCGTTGTGCGTTCACGTCGTAGCGCTGCGTTCGTTTTACACCTTTTGTAAGATGTTGCCAATACGGCCATGCTGCAATGTGCCTGCCCCCAGGCACCCCAGCTCAATCTGTAATGAGATTAAGACAATCTATTTATTTATACAACACAATTGCTCTTGTCGGCGCAACTGATGGATAATGCTTTAGTTATGAACGTCGAGCTACAATCGCCACACATATTCTGCTTGACCTGTCTGAGTCACAGGCTTGCCCATTTGAACTACCTGCCCAGAGCTAACTGAGTCACTGGCTTGTTCATTTTGAACTACCAGCCCAGCACACCTGAGTCACAGGCTTGTTCGACGCTCGGCCTACCTGCCCAGATCAGAGTCTTCCTCCATGTTTTAACCTGGTTAATTGTACTCTAGTTCACAACCCGAGATTATTACCTCACGACGACTAGAGTCTTCAATGATTTATCGCCAGCTGTCATACATAAACACCAAATATTATAAACTTCTAAAACAAAGTAAAACAAAATGAGTACTTTGCCAATACTGTCATCTTAGTGTTCATCACTCCAATCTTCAATATGAATCTAAGGTTTAATATTCTCGGCTGCTGCCGTTCCAACATACTGTTTATTGCTTCTTTCACTACCTCTCATATCCACCACCTCATATCTATCGTTTCCTAGGACAGTCTTTATTTGAAACGGCCCTTTGAATACTGGTACCAATTTTCTACTCTGTCCATCATTGGATTGACTCTGAATTTTTAGTACAACCAAATCTCCCACTTTGTAGCATCTTGCCTTCATTCTAGTGCTATCAAATCTTTGCTTTTGTTGTACTGCGCTCGATTTTATATTCTCATCTACCCACTTTCGTAACGCGGTAACATCAACTAAACTATCGTTATCAAGTTCTGCAGCTACTATGTCATTATCTGATCTCAATCTATAGCCAAAGAATACTTGGGAGGGTACCGCTTTAATAGTCTTATGAAAAGTACTGTTTAGTGCCTGTTGCAGGATTTTTACACATTCGTCCCACCTATCATCAGACACTTGCGCCCATCGTCCTCATAGCTTCTAGAATAGTTTTGTTGAACCGTTCTACTTGTCCACTGGAACGTGGCATGCCCGTCGGGATAGTACGTAAACGAATGTTTTTATCCGTGCAATATTCATTAAACACGTGTGAAGTATAACAAGAACCTGCGTCAGTAATAATTCTATGAGGGTTTCCGAAAATTTTTGTTTTCTTATCTAACTCACGAATTACATTAGCAGTATCTGTATTACGGACCGGTATTATAAAAACAAACTTAGTGAATGCATCAACGATGACTAATAGATAAATTTTTTTCTGTGTAGTTTTGATGAACGGACCTAGATGATCCATATGTAACGTATGAAACGGTTGAGCGTGCTTGGGTATCGGGTAAAGTTATCTCTCTTTGCGACCATCCTTGTTCTTATTATAAATGCAACTAAGACAATTTTTTATGTACTTTTCAACTACGCGTCGCATCCGAGGGAATCAATAACGGTATTCAAGTCTCTCCAATGTTTTATCCAGCGCAAAATGACCGAGATCGTCATGATTGCTCCTAATAACCTGCCAAATACACTTTTTTGGAACAACCCACCGACGACCTTTCTGTGTACGCCTATAAACTTTGTTTCCCAGGAGCTCGTAATCATTATACACCTGTCTGTTATCATCGACCTCTCCAGATTCTAAGATTTGTCTTATTTTGACCACAGATGGGTCTTGTAGTTGGACCGCCAACAGCCAATCAGCTTCTGTTATTGACATGACCAATTGCTGTATCTCACAAACCGTGATAGTTAGACAGTTGAAATTTTGACAGATGATGTATTTATGTTGCCGCTATAACAACAAATACTAAAAAACAGGATAAAAGAAATATTTAAGGGGGCTCCCATACAACAATTCTTTCAATACCACATACAAACTTATGGATGCACCTGGTTACGTACATGGAGTGTGAAAGTAACCGCACCAATAACTTTGTAAACAATATTTTGCTGTGTAAAATCCAAACTATTCACTCCACACCATCGCTTCCATTGAACGGTGGTATGGAACCCTTCGTGAGCGATTTAGACTCGCACTTGACCGGTTTTATTTAGAAGTCTCGTGAGGGGACTAGACAGAGTAGCGCAATTCCTAATGAATTTCCGGAAATAACTCATAAGTCCTAGAAACTGACGAAGTTGGTGAACGGTTTTTGGCACTGGAAAACCTTTGACGGCTGCAACCTTTGCTTCACTGGGCATGATACCATCCTGATTGATTTTATATCCCAGAAATTCTATTTCGGTCTTCAAGAAATGGCACTTTTTTAAATTTAATGTCAGTCCGTTTTCTCGAAATTTTGACAATACCGTTTCTAATAGTTGCAAGTTTTCCTCTATCGTCTTACTTCCTAGCAGAGTGTCATCTAAATAAGTTATTACTTTTTCAAATCAAGGTTTCCTTGTATTTTATTCATCACTTGTTGGAAACAGGATGGTCCATTTACCAGTCCAAAGGGCAACCTCAAAAATTCGAAGTGGCCATCTTCGGTAATGATTGCAATTTTATCTATTGCCTCTGCAGCCATTTTAATCTGGTAATAACCGCTTTTGAGATCTAAATTTGTAAAGTATTTACAATCGTGAAGTCTATCAATGAGGTCCTCGATACGGGGGCATTGGATATTTATCTTTCGCAGTCACTTTATTCAATGCCCGGTAGTCGATACACAGTCTCTTTACTCCTGTTTTCTTACTTACTAATAAAGCCGGGCTAGCATAAGAGGAATTACTATCTTGTATTATACCATTATCTAACAATTAATTCACCATTTCTCGAATTATTGTTCTGTCTGCATGCGATGCTCTGTAGGGTCGGAACTGAATTGGTTTTGTATCAAGCAAATTAATAGCGACTGCATAATTATTAACTTTGCCTATGCTTTGCAAACTATGGGAAATACAGTCATTGTATTTCTGTAACAATTGTAGTAATTCGTTAATATGGGTATCCGAATCAATTTCCCGTTGACTTATCGTTTGACATGTCTCTAATTGCTTTACACAATTAAAAGTAAGAGTACTGCCTATCCGCACATACATCAAATCAGGACGTTCGGTTACATTTCGTCCAATCAAAATGTCACAGCCCGCTAATTCGTCAATCACAAATAGCTGGACATTGTCCACTTGTACTGAATCGATCTTTACACTTACGTTTACCGCATGAGTAACCGTTTTTAACGTGTCCTTACTAAATCCTTGCAATGACACTGGAATCAGTAAAGGATAACTACGCAAAGCTAATATTTCTGCTACCGATTTCACGACCAATGAGCAACTACTTCCGGTGTCAATAAAAGCCTCGGGTTCTATCTTGTCTAACGTGATAGTCTTAACGAACTTATCCTTGGAATTCGATGACCCAATACTTTAGTCTCCTGTTTTAACGCATCTTGTTTCTTTTTCGCAAAACAAACCGGTTCTAGATGCCCCTTCTTTCCACAAAACCCACATTTAGCTTCACACTTTGCCTTTCTATGATCACCACCACACACATAACATCCTTTTGCTCTTTGTTGGATATTATCATCGCATGGTAGAACTTTACTAGTTGATTGACTCGTTGAGGGTAGAACGAAATTTGTTTGCCTCGTAGTATCTCGTTTTACATTGTTCGACTCTAATCCTGTTTTTAGGTTACCCGCATTATACGTACGACTGTGTAAGAATCCTGCTAAACTGTCGGTAGTAATCGAATTACCTGCTTCAACTGATGCGGTCAAATTTCCATCACCGATATTACCCAAAATAATTGAAACAACATCCTGTTCCGAGAAATTCAGACAAAGGCGATCGATCTTACCCTTTTGTAAAAAAAAAAAACTCATTTAAGGACTGCTTCTCAATTGGTTTTCTGTCAACAATTTCCTTTAGTAATTCAAACATATTTCTCTTGATTTGAAATGTCCTCGCTATTTTCCTTTCCCATTCTGACCACATCCATGTTGTCCAAGTACTACTAGTTCGTAATAAGGAGTCGTACCATGTTTTAGCCGAACCTTTGAGCTTATTTAAAGCTTGATAACGTATCATGCTGTCTGACCACGAGAAGTAGCTGCATAGGATTTGATGATATTAAGCCATGTATTCACGTTGTCCTTCAAAGGGTCAAACTCAGGAATCATAGAATTCAACGTAAGTGTGTTGTTACTCACAGTTTCTGTCCTTGCCTTACGTAATCTTTTCTTTGGTGGTGGAGAGGGTGTCCTGCACCGGCTGCTCGAAATTGCACTGCTGCTAAAACTGGAGCTGGAGCTGGACCGAGAGCGCCGTGACCTTTTTCTAAAAACCGCTTTTTTAGATAATAAAAATCATTACAAAACTGTTTTATTTTAATTGATCCAAAGATAGTGATCCCCTGAATGTGTGTTTAAAATTTTTCTAGCTTCTCGTTTAGAGTCCTAAAAACCGCTTTTTTTAGATGCCGAAATAAAATGCGGTATTATAACCATTGTAAAATATATGATTGGACTTAGTAGTATATTTTTAAACGTAAATAAAAGACTCGTCTCAAAAAAACCATATCTATTCCAAAGATAATATAATGTTTTATAACTATAATCAATAAAAGAATATGCTCCCCTTTACTATACTTTTATTCTGATCTTGACTGACTCTAACGTACAAGGAATATACAATAGACATTTAATGTTACTCGAGATGTGGTTGAAACAAAAGTGTCCTCCGCCACAGTGCTGGGCGCGCCAAGTTGACTCGACTTCCCGCGCATTTCCACAAACGCGCGTTGCGCAAGTTAGCCAACATCCGCCATTGTCGCTCGACCAATCAGCGCCTAAGAACGCAGGGCTGCCAACCGACGAATAATTTGACGTTCGTGGTGCGTTCACGTCGTAGCGCTGCGTTTGTTTTACACCTTTTGTAAGATGTTGCCAATATAACTTATCCAAGAAAAAAACACATATTTTTTTCTCGAAACTTATTTATTTATTTATTTATTCGTATGGCAGTTTGGTATGGTGATAGAAAATGCAGTCGTTTTTTTTTTTTTAATCTCTATTTGTTTGAGTAATAAATTGTTATCATAGCCATGTTTTGGTTTCTTTCATTATTCCTCTAAAAATAATAACCTATGGATTATATGATTCATTTAGCATGGATGAAACTAAACGCCATTGAAAAATGTTGATTAATGGTTTTGTGACGAAATGCGGGTACTTACTATTTTCATACACGTTTTGATATTTATGTTTTATATAAAATTGCAATTTACTGTAATTTAGAATATAAATCAAAGAAAATTGTTATTAATTTTGTATTAGATATTTCACTGCTCTTAGCCATACGTATACGCATACGCAGCGTGCAGAGCGTTCTCGTAAAACCATATCTATGTATTTATTTCAGCTAGATATCATGCTTTACCTATATCTATCTTACATTCTCACTAGTGTTCCACTAAACTAACTGTATTGTGTGTGCTAAAGTCTTTCCCTTCACTGTGCTGCGGCTAATACATTATGTTCGATCGAAGGGATTTATTCCAATATCCTGGAAAAACAGCTTTGACGCGCAAAAGTGTATGTTTCCTTGCGATAAAGATTTATAATAAATTACCAATACAACTTAAACTCTTGCCAATACCACTTCTAAGACGTAAACTGATAACTCTGCTTACGAATAAGTGCTAATTCAGTTTTCGATTATTTGAATGATAACATAAATGGTTTGTAATGATTCCTGACTTATTATTATTATATTGTTAATTTAATTATCCCAATCTGACATCATCTATATCATTATTTTATCTTTTTACAAACAATAGAACTGCTTACTAATCATGTACCAACTTAATATCAGATATGCATGATAGATATTAAGCCAAGTTTTTGTACGCCAATTGGCAAAACATAGTGCAACACGAAGTATTGTAAGAACATCTCTGTATTTATGCAGCCATCATCTATGTTTCACAAATAAAACACTTTTGACTTTTGACTTTTTGACTTTTGAAGATCGATTACCTCATCCAGTGTTGACGCGCCATTTGTCAAATGTCGTAGTGTCGTACTTGCAACATTTAAAGTGGCATAATTTCTGCATAGAAACATTGCTTGAAATGAATAACTTACCTGTATCTTACTCGTATCCGGGTAAGGGCCTGTGTCCCTCGGTAGAGACATTAAAGGGCGGCAATTATTTAGACCCCCTGGCTCTGTTCTAGTTATCAACAACGCACCTGATGTCAAAAGGTCAAAATTGAGGGGCCAATTGAAAAACCGCTAAACAGGAAATGATCAAGTGGTTAGACAGTCATGAAATTCCAATTCCAAATTAACATAATATTATAGTCAGTAAAGGTACAATACTACGATACTCGACTGATCAATAGTCATCGTTGTCTGTCTCTGAAAACGTTGGTTCATGTTAAAAAGACGCAATCATTCATTCTATCAAGTCTTGTTCATGAGTCAAACTCAAAGTCAAAGCCAAATTTATTTATAACTGTAGATATTTACATGTACTTAGCAAACGTCATAATTTGCCTCTTCTCTACATTGGACCACTGTGGGATAAGAAGGGCGTAGAAACTCCCACAAATTGATTTTTAGATCTCTTTTAAAAAATTATTGTGCTCAACTAATACAATATTTATTAAAATTAATAAGCAGGAATAAATAATTAACAGCAAGGACTGTGTTAAGCTGGATTAAACCCATACAGTCCCATCATTTAAGTAATCTTGAACATTGTAATAACCCTTTTTCGACAAGTCGACCCCATCAGCCATCATCACGGCCCTTTGGAAAGGGCAGTCCGTCAATTTTGACGACGACAATTTTCCAGAATTTGGCCCGATATCATCGTCCGATGCCGCCGGCGATCGAGCTCTGGCTGGCATTGAACCCTTCCTGATTCATCATCATACGTGACGTTGGAGCAGGCAGAGCCACGAACAATTCCAGTTTGGTAGTTCGGCACTCGGGTGTTTCGAGGAGACCTGTCACTTCGCTCATCATCATTGGATTCTCAGGAGGATCTACCATCGTTTTGGTGGCCCACGAAGTGGAACCTACCATTTCATCTAACACCCCGATTTACGATAGTAATATCACTTATAAAAGCGACACAAAAAAGGTTTAAAGAGTTTTCTGTGGACAAATTACTTGCCGAACATGGGCACACTGCGTTGCGATTACCACCATATCATCCGGATTTTAATCTCATTGAGAATATCTGACCTCAACTAAAAGGCTTTGTAGCCGCTAGAAATGTAGAAATGAATTAAAATTCAGTAAAAAAATATTGGATGAAAGAGTAAACATGATCGGAGCTGAAGAATGGAAAAAAGTTTGCGATCATGCAATCAAATGCGAGAATGAATATGGACTGATAGACTCGTAGTAAATACGGCTGATAGTGACAATGATATCGGCATCATTGAGAGCACAGATAGCGAAATAGAAGGAATTGAGATTTTTTGAAAATTTAAATTTTCAATACTTATAGAATAAAATGAGCAGATTTTGTTTACTATGTATTTTGTTTTCTTGGTTTGCTACTTTTTTTATTGTTGCAACAGCATGTTATCGCTTTGACGTAAACTAATAAATTCCATAAAATGAAGTATTTATTTGATATGAAATGTCACTGAATAAATACAGATGTAGTGAATAATCCTTTCCTATCGGCAAAACTCGGAACAACGATAACACCCGAATGGTGCCGATGTGTCTATGAACTACTGTATTATTAAATTACGTGTAGGTATCAAATAAATCGCATACTTTATTTATCAATGTCAAATGTCAAATTGCCCGTTTGACGTATATTACACTGAGATGTTAAGACCACCACGATTCTATCATATAAAGAATTCGTTGGGTAAACAAAACTATAAATAGTTACTGAGGACGTTTTATTTCAATAAAACGCACTGATAAAAAACAAATTCCGGTTGGGATGATCTAATGATTCTATAAGGATTGGAACCCCAAAAGTCTAACTATAAGTCAAAACTACAGAAAGATTTTGCAGACCTTTTTTTTAACAATACATTTTTGTAATTAATTAAAAATACTATGACATAACAAAAAATACACCTCAACATAAAACAAAACAAACCAGCAGAGAAATTAATATAAATAAATATGATTTTCTGATTGGATGAACGACTTCGATTATGACAGCGGGATAAGAGGAGGAGGAGCGGGGTGGACAGTGTGATGCGAAACAATACTTCCAACTTCCATATCACATTTAGAATCAGAACTATTTTCTGGTGTATCATCGTCAGAGTTTTCATGAACGGTGATTACAAAACAAGCCATATAATTTTCCAACTCAGGTTCGTGTTTTCGGTACTCGTTTTAGCATTTGATGGCGTGGTCACATACTTTGGCCCAAACATCGGAACCAATCATATTAACCTTTTCCTGTACCAATTGTTTCACAGTTGTCATATTCATACTGATGTTTCTTTTGGATACGTATCCCTTTATTTGAGACCATATGTTTTCAATCGGATTGAAATCAGGATGATATGGTGGCAATCTTAGTACGCTGTGTCCATATTCCTTCATAAGTTTATCTATAGAGTATTCTACAAAGTCTTGTTTGTACTTGCAAATAATTTCATAAATTTCAAGTTTTGTTAATGACGGATCAATCGGAACGTTATGTTTGGATAGCCAATCAATCATGTCTTGCTTCCTGGTATTTGAATTATGAGGTTTTTCTACGTACTTATTATGACATGCAGCATTATCTACTACTAGTACCGAATGTGGAGCTAAGTTTGGAATGAGTTGATTACGAAGCCATTTTTCATAGTTTTCATTGTTCATCGCGTTGTGATAGTCACCTGTTTTATCAGTAGACTGATACATTAACAATGCCCCAGGTATAAACCCCTTTCTACTACCAGCGTGCACTATTATAAGACGTTGTCCTTTAGAAATTAACTGTTTCACTCCGTTTTCTGACGAGTCAGCCCAGCTTTTACCTGCCAAATGTGAGGTATGGATGTATGTTTCATCCATATAAACAATCTCTCTCCCTTGCAATCTGTACTTTTTTTATCGCGGCTAAAAACTACTCTTTTTAAACGAACATCATCTTTCTCGATAAGTAATTTTATGTTGTTTTCAACTTTTTCATACCGAAATCCCATTTTTCTAAGAATTTTTCTTAGCGTAAACTCACATCCCTTAAAATTTAGGGCTTCGGATAACTTGGACTTCAGGGCTTTAATTGTAGGTACTTGTTTGTATATCAAATGGAAATTATACACTAATCGGCGTATAACGTTGTAGTCAAAATAGTCAAGACCTAGACAAAATAATTTATTTGGTCTACCCAACTTTGCCGACTTCGGACTATTGGAGGTGGATTGATTTATTTATTATTTTTGCAATATTTTATTTACTGTTCGTTGAGAAATTCCACTGGCCTCCGAAACTCGTTTTTGGACTTTACAAAAGTAAGCAGTATAGTTGGTATGTTTGAATTTATAATTTTCAGTTAAGAAATATAAATAAATATTGAAAATAACTTCGCAGGCTTGCCGATCTAAACGTTTCCCTTTTCTTAGTGCTTTCGGCATGTCTGTTATAAATTGTTAATGTGGATCGAATAAAATCAATGTTTATTATTTACAAAAATGACAGACAAGAGTGAAATGTAAAGTCAAAAAAAAAAAAAAATAGGTGGCCTGCATTAATACATGAGTCCATGAAGTTTATCACAAAATCTAACATAAATATCAACAAAATATTTCTGTGGTATTAACTACTCTATATAGATACTTCCTCTTGCAATGCGACCGTTCCCTACGTTGTCTCGATGGGTACTGAGTACGAGTGAAGTAGTAAGACAAAAACGAACATTTCCGAGAAAATACGAAAGGAAAGGATTATTCACTACATCTTGTACAATGATTGATGAACAATCGTCTGTGTTCGTAAATCGTCGTAATCCGCCAATTTCTCTTACCAAAGACCGATGTGCAAAAATATTCGCCGGGAAGTACCTGGCACTGTGAATTGCAACTTGCAGTCTGGCAAATAATGTGTCTATTTTTACATCTTTGTGTCTTGATTATGCGTTACCTGCAATTTTTCCATCTGATGACTCATACTTTGGCATGTTTTTTGCCAGGTTTGCAAGTCCAGCGAACAACAAACGTTGTACGTCAGATATAGGGGTCAATCAACTATTAAATCGACAATTTAAGAGTGGGTTGACAGATATTTTTGTAATAGATAATTACTTATATGCGTTCTTATTATGCATATATTATGAATTTATGACCTACCTACCTGAAAATGATTCAATTTTGATATACTTGATGGGGCAAGTTGTAGCTAAGCTAATAATTCAAAAAATTGATAAAAATATGAAGTTGACCTTTTTAATAAAACAACACTTAAAAGTTTAACTAAATTCAATCCACAAATAATTACAAATAACTTAACAACTATTATCTAAATCAGTCTTCCAGTTGAGATCCATCTATTTAGAAACTAATTGAACTTCTTGTCACTACAATGAGCATAACAAATAATATTTTTTCGTTGAAATGAAAATAAAAAAGTAAGTGCTATTAATCTCTCATTATTGGTAACTTACAAAATTTCTTCTCCTTTTGTTGTCCATTAGTAAACTCTTTTCTGACAAGAGAAACGGTCATTTTGAAAAATTCGGACAAAAAGTTACTCCAGAGACAATTTTGTTAACTCCAAAGACAAAAATATGAACGCTTTCAATGAATATTTAAAAAAAAAACAATAACAAGTGACAAACTATAACATAAATGAAACTAACTATTAAACAACATCTTAGAATAATTAGAAATCAACTTTTTACGAAAGTTTCTGACATAGGGATGGTTGTCTACTTTAAAAAAATGGTTGTCTGGAAATTCGGTTTACGGACGATATTTTAACGTGACAACGTCATAAGAAAACATTGAAGAAAAATTGTATATTTGGATAATGGATGGAATTGAATTGAATTATTACCACTGAACTATCATTATTTTGTATAATACAAAGAAGGAGTTACTTAAAAATTACAATTATTTCGATAAATTTAACATTTATTTGCACTGGTTAATTCAAATTTATTTTTACTTAAATTATACAGATTAATTAGAAGTAACCAATGGGTCTAATTCTGAAGGGTCATTAATTAAAATGACTTGATGAATTTAAATCGAAATCGGTATTAAACTAACCAACGAATAATTGTGGAACGTAACTACTGTAGTGATATATAAGTAAAAACATTCACTGACAAAACACGTATAATTTATTTTAATAATAAAATCAAAAGTTTACAATGAAATATTGAATGAAAACCGTGTCCAAGACCGAAAATTTAACCAGAAAAGAGATAAAAACTGAAATTGTCTATGTCGCAAATGAACACCGAAATTGCTTTTGACGCTGTATGCGCACTTTGATCAGGACTTGACGTGAAGATGAAATAATTGTATGAGGAGGATATGAAGTGCGTATGGAATGAACGAGGGGTTATATGAACGATTGCCCAAAAGTATGAATGAATGAATGAATGAATGGTGCTTCTCCAGCCAGGGTTCTAAACCTGTTCCGGTCTTTCGGCCGGCATACCAGAGGGCACGAGTTTTGTGGGGGGGCGGAATGACTTGCTCGATAGGAGAGGAAGGAGCGTGAATTTTAATCGACCGACTCTTCAGCCTGAAGCCAATATAGGATATGTGGAATGGGGAGGATACAGGATTTGGAGAGCAGCTGTTGTTTTCTTCAAGTTCATGTTTTCCTTCTATTTTCAGGTATTGTTATAGGTTCAGTTTCCTGTCCTGTCGTGTTCGTTTGGGTTATCCGGTAAGGTCTCCGTTTCGCTTTCGTTGTCTGTTTCTGGAATATGGTATATATGGCTCGATGCCTTTCTGACTTCGTCCCTGTTGTGTGCTGATTCTGTCCAGTAACTGTGTTATTTACCATAATATTTGATGTCATGCTTAAGGGAATCTTTCCAGGTTTATATGGGTCGGCCAACTTTCTTCTTCCTTGCTTCGTATTTCAATGCAGCGTGGAGTAGGTGTTTTTGTGGGCGTCGTAGAATTTGTGTATAGTAACACATCCGATGGTTTTTGATTTGTTTGGTTATTTTTTTGCCCTGTAGTAAGTCGTGAATTTTGTGGTGTCTTGGATAGCTTCTGGCGTTCTCAAACATTTCTCTGAGGATCAGGCGTTCATATTTTCTTAGTCTAGAACGGTTTGCTTTGGTGAGAGCTTAAGTCCGTATGTTATACACGGTGCAATAACCATTTTGTAAATCAGACGTACTATTTTCCAGTCCATGTTGGATTTCTTTATAAAATGCATTAGGGCCTTGGAATTGCCTATGGCTTGCCGGCATCTCTTCTTTATTGTTTCTCTCCTACTATGAACTGCCGTAATATATGTGCCGAGATATTTTATTTCGTCCAATACGATCACTTGTAGTCGCTGGGTGTTTATGGGGTCTCTTATAAGAATTTCTCGTAAGAATTCTTATAAGAAAATTTTGTCTTTGTTTCGTTAGTATCGAGACGTACTGTTTTTAATAGTGCTTTCAAGTGCGTGACGATTTGGTCAAGGTGTTGTAAATCTTGACAAACGATGATGAGGTCATCCGCGAAGGAGAGAATAAGTGGTAAGACTATGTCTTCATCTTGGTCCAGTTTTATGTTGGGAATTTCTTCTTCCAGTGTTTTGAGGACATCATCCATTAATCCATCCATCCATTGTAAATAGTCTTGGTGACAGTGGACAGCCTTGTTTTACTCCTTTTCCTTTGTTGATCAAATTACTTTGCTGTCCGAACCATTTGATGCAGGTCCGTTCATACATGCAGGCTTTTATTATCCTATTGGTTAAAATCTTATTGGTCCTTGAAAGGAGAATATCCTTGAGCACGTTTAGGTCTATAGTATCAAATGCTTTGGCGATATTTAGCGCCAGTACATATATTCTGTTACCCGCGCGCCATTCTTCGTCTAATACCCTGCGTAGTGTGAAGATGTGGTCATCGGTGGATCTATTGCGGAGAAATGCTGCTTGGTAGTTCCCGAGTTCTTTTTCTATCTCGACTAGTTTGATGAGCAGGTATGTCGCGTATATGCGATATCCTGTATTACACATTGTTATACGGCGATAGTCATTGGTGTCTTAAGGGTTTCTGATTTTGGGGATAGGTACTTGGACCGTTTCATTCCAGGACTCCGGTATTATATTTTTTCAAACTCAAACTCAAAACGTTTATTGCGACATTGTGGTGGTATATGGTGATATATATATATAGAATTTGAAGACCGACAGTGAACCCAGTGAACAATTTTCTGTCCATGCTCTGTGCATTGTTTTGGTAATAACCTTTAACAGTTGTGGCGGTATTCCTTTGTACAGTTTTGGGACTACCTGATCTGTACCCGGCGCTGTTCCGTTGCGCATGCGGCTAATTATCGTTTTTATGTCGGCTATTGTTGGACCATTTTCTAGATAGTCAGGGTTTAATAAAGTTTCGTTAGGGATAATCATAATTTTAGGGCCTTCTGATTTCCTTAATTCCTGTTCCCAGCGTGACATTGGGATAAATCGTTGTTTTTTCCACCGTCTCGATTGAAGCTGGTGTCATCTGTAATAGTGGTACACGATTTACATGCGTTTGCTTGGGTGTTTTTTTCCCAGGCCTTCAAAAAATGCTCTGCATTCTCGTTTTTCTTCATTATCAATAATTTCCTCAAGACGTCGTCGGCATTCTTTGAGTTGTTTCTTAATTGTTTGGTCGGTTGGTCGACGTCTTTTAAGGAATTTTGCCTTTTGTAAATTTGCCAGAGCAATTCGGTGTTCCCGCGATCTAGCGGGTTTTACGGAAAGTGTTTTTTGGGCTACTGACCTCATAACCCCTGTAATAGATCCCACGGAATGTCGGGCGTATATTCGTCGTCATTTTCTATAAATATGTAGTTGTTCGCCGTAAATTCTTCCATAATCCCGTTATGGTATTTTACTTTTGTGTCATTCATTTCATCTCGTGCTAGGGCGGTGTACGAACACTGTTTATAGTTGAACTTTAAAGCTGTTATCGCTTTGTACTTAGTTTGGGTTGTACTCTTTGGTGATTCCATTTGCGTGTCGCCAGTTCTTGGAAGCAGGTTTAGTGGGTCTATTTCACCCCAGATTATCTTGTGGTCGGAAATATGCAGGTAGCTCCATTGTCCTTTGATGAAATTAAATGTGTGTGGCGCATTATTCGAGATAATTATATGGTCTAGTTGTGATTTTGTTTTCCCGTTAGATCATGTGGCCCGACATGACTTGCGAGCCCAGGTGGTTTCTACTTTTGAAGTTTTCGCGGGAACAAATATCCATTAGCATTTCTCCGATGATATTTGATGATTTGTGTAGGAGGTTTGTTCCTATAATTCCCTTTTTCCTGTATTCCTTTGTATCGCCTAGTCCGATGTGCGCGTTAAAGTCACCTAGCATTAATATTTTTGCTTTGTTTGGTTTCTTTTGAATAATCTTTATAAGTTGCGAAAACGCTGCGGTTGCTCTCGTGGAAGAGCTGGGGATATGTGCGTTTATTACATATAGTGTATTCGTGGCCGATGTTATTGTTGCTGCCATGGTTTCCAGGTCGCGATTTATATTGTGGACCGATAAGTTCAGGTACTTTCTAATTAGTATAGCTAAGCCACAGTGTGCGATGCTGGTTGTGCCTGATGGATACCAGAGATAGTGTTTTGACACGTATGTCCCCGATGTCATGTTTGTTTCCTGTATACAGGCTATATGTATGTTTCTGTTTGTCAATTCAGCATCAATGTTGAGTCTTTTAGGTATTTGGGCGCATCCTCTAACGTTCCAAGTAGCAATGCGCATACACTCGCATGTGACTTTTGGTTTAAATATGGGGCTGTGTCGTATCATCGTATATCCGGTGTTGTGTTGTCATCTATTGATGTTATGGTTGACCCTGAGGAGGTCATGGGTTGTTGCATTAAGTATCGGGGAAGGTATGTTGTTATCAGTTTGGCTGTCGGTTGCTAGATTCGTGGGTAAATTTTGTGATTCAAGCAAGTATACGCTGTCGTAGTGGTTTCCTGTGAAGTTGAGGTTGATAGATCCCACTGCATCCGCGGGATTCTTGGGCCTGTATGTGAGCGATGGTGTATTTTGCTGGTGGGTTGTTACGTTAATTAGAAAGTATTCGGCGGCTGCTATTATAATCTCCTCTCCAGCCCAAGTGCCGTAATTGCGCAGATTTTTAACGTAGTCATTGAGGGTTTCTTCAGGCTCGGCGATTGCAAACTTTATGTTCTGTTTATCGCAGTTTTCTTCTACATATTTAACTAGGTCCTTACGAACGTGGATGTGGTCGAGTGTTAATTGATATAGGTGATTAATTTGGTCAGAAATTGCGTGGAATAGGCAGTTACCATCTCTCGGCATTGATAAGGCTTTCATCTTTTTGGAATGTTTTTGAAAGAAAGAACTTAGAGCTAATTTGATTAATTTGAACTACCTACGTACCTATTGTTAATGGTACGTGTTGTGACTGTCAAAGTTTGTGCGTATCTTTGCGCACTTATTCTCGGTATTTTCTAAGAGGATTGGAGGCTGGGCCTGGAAGCTATAAAATAGGCGTGAGAGAGACCCGCTTAGGATAAAGAGTCTTTGATTTTATTTTTGTTATTGTTGGTCAGTTGCCTTTCGTTAATTGCCTGTTTTCTGCAAGATGGTAAAATGATCCTTTTATGATGTGCAAGTGTTGGCTTTTACTCGCTATTTCTCAGAATATGCAGTAGGCTTGCATTATTGTTTATTTTATTTTATTTTTGTAACAGGTCCAGATGGGCTGGTTGGACCGGATGGTGGCAAATAGTTTAGTTTTTTTTTATTGTGCTTGGGTAGGTTCCTGCCTAGTTTTGTATTTTCGTATACCTATCACCTACCTGTTTGTACGGGACTATGCTTATGGAATAGTTTAGAGTTGACGTAGTAATTTGGAGCGAGAGTGGTATCTGTTTATGAAATGGTAACCAGCATTACGAAGGATGTTACCTGCCAGATATAAAGTTAGTTTTTCTGTTTTATCTGAGATAGGGCTATCTTAATCGGAGCAATCTCACCAGGTTGTTGCTCAGCTAGTGAGACTCTCTGCACTGATATAACCTACTTCAATTCACTTCATTAGTGCGTAATAGTGAGGTCCGTGACACGGGTCGAGGTTCAGTCCCTGTACAAGGCCCTATTGTTTATTGCTTGTTAGAATTCGTTTTTCCTTAGCTCGTTGTCCAGAGAAGGGGCTTGTTGCACAAAAAATACGTATTTGCTTCGCCGTTTTGTAGCTGTGTTAGTTTGAGGAATGTTTTTGTCGTAATTTATCTCTTTTGTTTAACTTTTTCTGTCCGGTATTGTTTGGGTTTTAGTGTCCTTATTCACGTGCCTACAGGAAGTGCATGAAAGGGCCTTCCTCTTGGTGTGGGATAACACCACGACCCGTTGCGCAACTCTAGTTTCTATTGACTTAGTATTTATGATGATGTATCAAGCACCACGTATGTCTGTGATGAAATGAAATAAGTCTGTTTCCCAGGTTGTTGCTGTTGAGAGAGCTTAATTTTATGGGTTAGAGTTTGTGTGTCCGGAGAAAGCAATTCATTGATAAGGTTAGGTTATTGCTGAGGAGATATCCCAGTGTCATGAGTAGTCATGACACACCTAATGTGCTGGATAGGGTCGGTTCATACTCCAGGATAACGGCGCGTCGTTAGGGAGTACTGTTATGTATTGCGTGAGACGTAAACTCGGGGTCTCTTCTAGTAGATTCGTCTGTGGAGATAAATATTGGTTGCATGCGTTAGGACACTGAATAGGCAGGGGCTCACCAGGCAACACTCGTTGAGTTGTCTCAGCTATGTGCACCTATTGTCGTACACAATATTGTACACGTATTATCACAGCAGCGTGGCGTAGCCTATTATCTGATAGGGCGCAGCTCAGAACCTATCTTATTCACACTTTTCGCACTCTACTTTCACACTTGTAGCTATATTAGACACTCTCATATCATCTCGCTGATACAAAATCTCCGAAACGCGAGAAACCAGAGACAGAACAAAGGCGCGCGCCGGGTTGTAAACTATTGTTTGTTTTAATGCGTTTGCAAGATGTCGGAGGTCTATGGACACGTCCGTTCGGTCCGGCAACACAAACGCCACTCTGAACGATTGCCCAAAAGTATGCCGAAAATATCTTTAACGGTGGCGTGCAATTTAGGAATTTAGATGTAGCAATGAACAGACGACCTAATCTTGTTCAAAGATATAAAGTTGTCGAAAGAGTGAAGCCGCGCGAAATTTCAATTAAAATACATATGACAGTTCAAATAAACAAAAAAATGGATTGGGTCAAAAAATACGGGATCTCCTGAAACGGCGTCCAAGTTCCTCCTTCACGTACGCCTGCCTGCCTGTGTCTGCCTGCTCCAAAGCACGCTTTGGTGAGGTCTACGCATCTGCGGTGTCGGTTTAAAAAATTGCCAGATAAGTACCAGAATAACGCTAACACGACCAAAATGCCACCACGGAATATAAACACCAAATACATACCCAGATCGCTTCCAACGTCTGGCTTTTGTGTTCAGATGAAATAATGGGAAAATATCAGGAACACGCCAGAAATTATTTAGGCCGGCTTCAATTCTTGCCCAAGGACAATTCTTTTTGCGTCAAGGCTGCCCAAAACACATGAAACGAGCACTCCAAACGTGAACAAAACTGTACAAAACTGAAAATGTGCACCAAAATGCTTTCGACTCCAACAGCTCAATGAAAATGATTTTTTCCAGTCCTGCCAAAACTGACAACTACCAATAAGAATCTAGAATAATTCGAACTTTCAATTTCGCATAACCTTATAAAACATCAACCAGCCTGTATCCCAATAAAATCGAAATAAAAATTAGCATTACAAAGGAGTCTTAAAACGACGTCTGCGAGTTCACGCTGCACTACGCACCTATGTACACACACAATTATTACCTATATAGGTAGGTAAAATTGCAAAAAAAGCAAATACACGACCACTGTCTTGCCTTGCTTCAACTTGAATCCGATGACTACTTCCCCCGTCCCGCCCCCCACCCGCGTATCGCACTCGCCTAGGTAAGTCACCCCATTTCATTTATGATCGGAGTATTGTTTAAGGTTTTTATTGTTGTTAAGTTAGTACTGGCTAATTGCAAAATGGCTGGCCAGATCAGCTGATCACCACATCACATACGTCGTTTAAATATGAACTCTGAAACACCGCCTTGCTAATTCCGCAAAGCAAGACACATTCAAATCACTAGCGTCAACATTAGCTATAGCTAAACCGCCAGGCGTTGTAAATTTGATGTATACATTTTACTTTTTATGTTGCTGCCTAGCCCCTTTTGATCTAAGTAAGATGGTACATAGCCTTAATGATAAGTTGGATAAGACGTGTTTTTAGCGAAAACTCCATGTCATTCGGGTCCGATTTCGCGTGGAGATGCCTGTTAAAAAGCGGAACGTTGCAATGAGTCATCATTTTTCGTGCGGGCAGCTGGTGTTCTATGCCGATTTATCACGTCAAAAACATCGACGGCACTCTCAAATTTGTATATAATTGTATCATCTTGGTTTACTTCAATAAGAGCTGGTGACTTTTTTATTATATATATTTTTATAATGAGGAACTGAATGCATATCTGTCTTATTCAATCTAAACGTCTTCGCATTTTTTCCTACGACCTTTGCAAACATAACCCAGAGTTCATCTAACTCGTCATCGTCAGCTAGAACTTTGCTTACATAGGAATAAACTTAATTCAATTTGTCGAACCCGTAAACATAAATGTGTAGAAAATCACCACCGTCAAACACGTTTCGGGACAAGCCACTTGTTGATGGTTGTGGTTCATCTATTACGATAACATCTATGTATTTAGGGGGAGATAAGTTTTCCTCGCCTAAGTTTTGACAACCATCATCATCATCAGACGATTCATAAATCATTCTGTAAATGCCAACGCCGGTCGGTCTTTTATTCAGTTCCATAAACAACGAGAGAGGTATATCATATTCTGAGGATTCATAATCAGGTTTCGGTTCTGCTATATGTTTAGTAAAAGTAGTCCTTAAGATTATTCCAGTTGCAAAAACCATTAGCTTCGCTTTTTATTCCTTTATTTCAGGACGTTAGGTTCACATGTCGATACTTGATGGATATGTAGAGTAACTATTAAGCGTGGGATAGTGTGAGGTATTTTCTTTTCCATGTGCACAACAATTTCTTCTGAAATCAGGTATCGTTTGATTTTGCTGGCTACTTTGAATTGCTCATAAAATGCAAAAGCGTCTGGAATGTCCTTTCCCGCTGTGACCATTTTATCAGCAGTTCTCTTTAAAAATCCTCCTATGCCGTCAGCCGGACCTTTGCCATGGCCAGCTTCAAATCTGCAACAAATCCGCAGTGAAAGATTTGAGTGGAAACAAGTTTTTTTTTTCTGTCTGAATTGTGTAGATGGACCTGAGAAGAAATGAACCATATCAACTACTGAGTCGTTGTGTCTAATCCAGTCCATTATAGGTTTCAGATGTGACCAAATTGCGTGGGGTTGGTGACATACAGAAGCAGATATGGTACCAAATGAGTGTGACATGTAGTGTTTCCCTGAGTCATATGTGTAAACCATTACTGTGTGAAGCGAGACTTCAGATGAGAAGGTGCGAAGGCTAAATACGAGGCGCAAAGATGTCCGCATCAATACTGTGACCCCCTCTTTGAAGTTTGTGGAACATTGTGCTCGCTACCAAGCTGTTAGATGTTTCAATGCGTTACCTCTGAGTTTGAAGATGATAGAATCTGCAAATATTTTTAAAACAGATCTAAAACAATATTTACTTAAGAAATGTCTGTATATATTAGATGACTTTTCCTTTCATTAATGTCTTATTACCTTGGCGTTGTGATAGATCATCGCTTGTCATGGTCTGCTCACATTGACCTGGTAGGTAATAGGATCAGAAAACTTACTTGGATTTTCAAAACCCTGAGGCATGTAGTTCTGTTAGTCTTCTGATTAGAATATATGTTACTCTAGCTCAATCTATTATTACATATTGCATTCCAATATGGGGCGGTGCATTTAAGGCAAAATTTATAGATATAGAAAGATCCCAAAGACATTTAATAAAAGTAATGTTCTTTAAACCATATAGATTCCCGACTGATAAATTATATAAAATGAGTAACCTACTAACAGTGAGAAAATTTTATATCCTGTTTACTATTTTGCGATTACACAAAAGGCTAAGTTATGATACCGCTATTTTAGAAAGAAGAAGGCACCATACAGTTGCACCAGTCCGTCTAAACTTTACCACTTTTGCTAAGAAGCAGTATAGTAATCAATCAGCACATCTATATAATCAAGTTAACAAACTGCTATGCATATAGGTACACAAAGACCTTTTATGAAACAAAAAAAATAATTACTACATGGATTAAAACAATAAAGTATGAAGAAACAGAAAAGCTTTTGGACAATACTAACTAATCTTCTATTCTACATGCAGATTTTACTCATAGGTACCTTTACACACACACCCACACACACACACATACACACCCTTACACACCCTCACACACACACCCACTTCACATAATCTGTACTTAATTAAGTTTATTTCTGAAACTGAATTATTTCAATGTATACTTTGTTATGGAGAGCGAGACCTTCTGGCACAGGTATTTTATACTTAATAGGAGGTCTTTACCCTGTATTAGTTATAAGTAAAAAGTTTTTGAAATAAACAATTTGAAATTTTCAAAATTTCAAATTGTTTATTTCAAAAACAATTATATATATATAATAAACAATTTGAAATTTGAAATTTATTTTAAGTTTATTTTTAGTGTTTCATTAAATCTAATATTTTTAAATGTAGACATGACATTATTAATTTGATTTTATTTGTTGACATTGTAATTTTATATAGTGAATTTTGTATTTTATTGTTTTATCTTTATTTTTATGATTGTTGTATCTTTAATTTAATTATTTTATCAATTTCACATACAATTTTATTGTTGAATGAATAAAGAAACTGAAACTGAGACTTGCTTTGTTGAGCTACCAAAATGGTGCTCCTGGACCTCCTCGTGGTATTTACCGGCGTAGTTTTTGCTTAAATCAACGACGATGACGCATTGGGGTTGAGAATATTCAAGCAGTTGAAACTGTTGAGCTAACAGGTTTTAATATAGCCTAACAAATAAAAAATATAAATTAACATTATGTACAGAATTTATTGGGGGTGGCTAGGCGTGGATTGTGGGCTCTATGAATGACTTCACGCGTCTGGAGTACGACTCCCCTGGCAAATCTTCAGAAGCAGTATTCAGGATGATAGGACGGGTTAACGGGTCATGGTGCAGATAGTGGTAGAGTAGAGTGGGTAGTCCTGGCCGGCAGTAAGACGGAGCCGGTAGCCGGGTAGCCGGATGAACTATGTAAAGAACAGTAGCTAAGTACCGAAAGAAAAAGAGGTGACTGAAATGCATCAATTTTCGACGTCCAGGCTCGATGCCACGTTGGAAAGAAACCTAACAATCAGAAAGTAGCTGTAGAGAGAGAAAGAACACAAATATGTACAGGCATCAAATAATAACTACGAAGTAAATATAAACGTACCCTAAAACCGGGGTACTAATGACATATGATAGCATTCGTTACTCGTTACATTATCGAACGCATGGCTAAATACACATAACAGTAGGATAAAGTAGAGGTATGGCTTCTAGGTACGTAGATCAAGAGCAGAATAGAGTTTGACAATAAAAAAGGGGTCGTGAAGGTCTTATTTTAAAACATTTAAAATAGTTACAGTACTAAAAACTAAAGAAGATAAACCAGTATCAATCACTATGAAGATTCTACATACAATAACTACAACTTAAAGTAAATTGAAATAACAGCATGTTACACAATTTCTAAAGGATTTGAATTGACTCTTGATGTTGAAGATGTGTTTCTTAAACTCCACTATATTTAGTGTATAGTGTAGAAGCGTATTCGCTTTTTTTGATTGGGTCTGTTCTTGCTTCTTTAATGCTTTTTGTTCTCTTTTTCCTTGTTCAAACACCTCTTTTCTAACCTATTGCATGTAGCTCACATCCGTTTCCGGTATTTGATCAAACTATATGTTGTAACTTTGGCACACTCAGAGTGCATACAACTTTTCACTGCAACCGGTTGCTTGAATAATCTCGCTTGAGCGAACTTAACTGAATTGATTCAGTCAATTTTAAAACACCTAGTTTCCTTAATGCCTTAAATTAGAACATAAAAGCATGCATTTTGCAAACGCAAGTTTCTCTGACTAGTGATTGTGGTACAACATAGAACGGATGTGAAGTAGTAGTAGGAACAGTGTAGGTGTTCGTCGGTGAAATTTTTGATTAGTTTTCGCATTGTATCAAGCAAATAGCGTTTCTGAATATTTTCCCGCCTCTTGTTTTTGTTTCTTTATTTCCTACTGACTCCCTAGAAACATCATAATTGAGGAAGAACTCTTGAATAGCTTTCTGCAACATGGTTGCAGTTTTACTTGAATTATGCACATCTGTATTATGGTACTCACGTTTTACAGCCAAAGCTTCGCGGTGAAGTTGGAGCTTTTGTCTGGAAGATTCAACTTCAGCACTCTGATATACACTTTTCATTAGTTTTTAGTTTCTTCTTGACTTAATTTTAGCATATCTTACTTTGTTAGCATTCGTTAGGAGACTGTAATGGCTTGATTCAGTTTCTTCTTGACCTTGTTCTATTCTCTTCTTGATAGTCTTTTTCTTTATTTTTCACATTTTCGCTTCCAATTATTCACTTCTTCCTTCAACTTTTCATTTTCCCTGTGTGCTTTCTTCTATCCTTTTAGGGTTTCGTAGAGAAACAAGTAATCCTTATAGTTTCATCATATCTGCTTGTCCAGATGTCACAGCAACTGTATTCCGAAATTATCAAGACAACGCAAAAAAAAATAAAAAATATGGGGTCTCCCCCATACATGGAACTGAAACCAAAAAACATTTTTTTTTTCATCAAACTTGTAAGTGTGGGGTGTTTTTGATAGGTCTTTAAAAATGACATTTAGGTTCTTGAAACCATGTTTCCTCAAATGAAATCGTTAAAAAGACAGACCCTTCCAAAGTGGGAATAATAGCCTTCTAATTTTTAAAGTAAGAGAGTGAAAAATAAAAAATATAATAGTACATTACGCTACAAGGGAAGTAAGTGAGCTATTACGGAACGAGATGCAATTTCGCAAACTTCGCTCGCAAAGGGCTCTAAGGATCGAGTGCACCCGAGATATTTATTTAGATGGATATAGTTCGAGGGTGCAATAGCTACTTACAACCCGAGAGAAGTATACTATTTTACACCTTTCCTGCGAGGAAAATAAAACACAACAAATAAAATAAAACAATGTAATTTAAATTTATACCAAAAAACTAATGAGGTACCTACATATTAATTTTAATGTGATTTTAATAAAAAGTTGTGTGTGTAATTTCTGAATTAGATATTGGGAAAGTATCTAAATTTTATTATCAAACTTCAAATAATGTCGATTGAATTACCGCCATTTTTTATTTTATTTTGTGTTGGTTGAGTTTTTGACCAAGGAAGTTTGCATAGCTTGAACTGTAAAGTTGTATGAAAATCCATTACATATCAAGCATTGCTTGTTCTGCAAAGTAATTTGAAAATGGAACGTAGTTTTCAATGCAGACAATGAATGAATGACGTAAAGACTAACTTACATTCACTCTTTGAACGTAAGTAAGTAGGTCTAACAAATCACTATCGCATTTCTCTTTTCTTAAGGTTTGACAAGACGTTTAACTTTATGATAATGCTGCCTGTGTTTCTTCTTCGATTTTTCATACTTCTCCTCTTGTTTAAGCCTTTCTCGGTATCATCGTTGTTTTTTCTGAAGCATCAAGCGGCATGGTATTGAACCCGCAATGAAAGACTAAAACAATAAGCGGTTAATGTTGCTAACGACTTGATTAACTACATTCCTATACTCGGCGTAGGTGGGTCACTTTTGATGTTAGTAAAAGGGCTAGACCGATGGTTTGAACGGAAAAAATACAAGCTAATTAACTTCTATAAAACACTTGATAGAAACATGTCTTTAGAGTTACCGCATTTGTCTATAAAGTAACCGAAAAAAATGTTCAGTATACAAGTAGCTCAATCTACAATTAAAGCATTTTATGGATAACAATGCAATATTTATGCTTAATAAATTCAATGAGCAATAAAATGACTTCTATAATATAATCCAACTTGTATAATAAACAAAAAGAAAAAGAAATTACTTACCGGTGATAATGTGGTCACTCAGCTGACGACAAATAAAACCACGCGACCGCCGCGGATGCCGATGGCTGACTGACCATCCAATCAAGCGCCATATAGGATCAAATTTGACACGGGCAAATCAGAGAGAGACAATATGTTTTCACAGCCCACGCGCCTGAACTTTCCGCTGTACTTTTTGAAAAAATAGCCGTCAGTAACTCCGCAGACATTAGTCGAAACAACGAGTTAGAGACAGTTGGTAATATATTTTTGTAAAATTAAATATTGAGGTTTTAGAGCTCTTAGTATTTGTAAATCACGAAATAAGGATAAATCATTGAAATTACTTTATGTGTTTCTTAGGTAGAGGCAAAATAAAATGAAACTTTAGCTTTACTACGCTATACCTACACTAAGGGACACTGCATTTTGTTTGGAGCATGCACTTGATACCAATATTGTCGGATGAGTTACCGAGTATTTTGAACATAATTGCTTGGTTACCTGACAATTTCAAGTATAATTGTGTTGTTCTTTGATGTGGTATGCGGGAATTATGAAAATATTTGGTGTGAAATGTAGTTTTTTAATTATTTTAATTTATTTTTACGGGGGTACACTAAGATGTCGGTGAAAAAGTTGATTTGTTATGGCACTACGTATAATGACGTCCATGCAGAAAACATCGCTTTTTATGCAGAACGTTATAGTATGGCGCCTTGCTGTAATAATGACTAAGAGGTTGTTTCTGAGACGACTCTAGATGCAATTATTATTTAATGCAATGCAGCAATTATTTCCAATCTACCAAAATTGAAATAATACCAAAAATTGGAAAAATTCTGGAATTATTCCGAATCCTCCCATTTGGTAACGAGTTCGAATCGTCAAAGATAACTTAATAACTACTGGCTGGAAACAAAATGACGAAGTAGGATACTTATTAGTAGTAAATTATTGACTCTTTGACTTATTGCTGCTGAATTTGCTTTCGTGTTAAGTAGTGAATTTAAATGGAAGTTATTCCGGGACCGTCCCGAAGCCTCGAAGAAAAGCCCCACTATGTCAAAAGAGGACGGGGTTTGGTATTTTTATACAACGGACATCAATATTATAAAAATCGACGGTATAGGGATGGTGCGCTTATCTGGAGATGCCCATCTAAAGACTTGTGTGGCAAACAATACTGCATGGGTTCGCTCACCGTTAAAGTAAGTGTTATTTAATTCGTTTATTGCCCGTGGTCCCTCTCGTAGTCCCTCTGGCTGATGTTACCCCACCAAATTGAAAAGACCGACCGACGTTGTGCCTAACTATTGTTAGGAATTGCATAGTCTTGAATTTCAAACCTATCCTGATAAATGTTATTTTGTTAATAATTAGATTATGAGCTATATTGTATGAGTTTTAAAAATGAAACCGTAACACAAACGGTGGCTATTTCCCCCACGCGAGGGCGCGCAGCGAAATGGCAACGGAATTAGTAACCAAAATTAAATAAAATCAATATTAGATACATTTCGATAAAATATATCGTCGTAATATAATTATAATTTTATTATGTAAATGATTGATTATGAGATTAACTATGTGAATTTTAAAATTAAAAACTGTAACACAAATAGTTGTTATTTCCGCCACACGAGCGCGTGCAGCGAAATGGTGGCGGAAGTAGTACCCAAAATTAAATCAATATCGGATAAATGTTGTTAAAATATATCGTCATAATATAATTAGAATTTTATTGTTAATATTTTAATTATGAGATTTATTGTGTGAATTTTAAAATTATGAACTGTGACAAAAATATTGGAATGGCGGCAGAAGTAACAACCAAAATTAAATTATATGGATAAAAGACATCGTCAAAAATACAGAGTTAATTGAGTTATTCTTACGTACATACATACATACAGACATATGCTCACGTCTATTTCCCGAAAGAGGGGTAGGCAGAGACTAAAGAGCTCCACCTGCTACGATCCTGGCATACATCTCTCGCTTCCTCAACATTAATAAGTCTCTTCATGCAAGCTCGCCGGTTACGGGTACTTCGTATTTGCCCCTTCACTAACAAATCACCGATTTGGTATTTATAGGACCTTCTTGGGCGTATTTTTCTTCTTTAGTTATTCAATGTAAATAATTACAATATTTAATGTAAAAAATACAGAGTTAATTTAGTTATTCATACATACATACATACAGACATATGCTCACGTCTATTTCCCGAAAGAGGGGTAGGCAGAGACTAAAGACCTCCACCTGCTACGATCCTGGCATACATCTCTCGCTTCCTCAACATTAATAAGTCTCTTCATGCAAGCTCGCCGGTTACGGGTACTTCGTATTTGCCCCTTCACTAACAAATCACCGATTTGGTCTTTATAGGACCTTCTTGGGCGTATTTTTCTTCTTTAGTTATTCAATCTAAATAATTACAACATTTAATGTAAAAAATACAGAGTTAATTTAGTTATTCATACATACATACATACAGACATATGCTCACGTCTATTTCCCGAAAGAGGGGTAGGCAGAGACTAAAGACCTCCAGACCTCCACCTGCTACGATCCTGGGATACATCTCTCGCTTCCTCAACATTCATAAGTCTCTTCATGCAAGCTCGCCGGTTACGGGTACTTCGTATTTGCCCCTTCACTAACAAATCGCCGATTTGGTCGTTATAGGACCTTCTTGGGCGTATTTTTCTTCTTTAGTTATTCAATGTAAATAATTACAATATTTTTAAGTATACGTAATGTTGTCCAATTTGTTAAAATATATTTATGTTCGGATGATCTAGAGGAAGCTATAAAAGTTCGTGATTGTGAGTGGAGCGGGCAATCTTGGACTGATAGTGGATTGGAGCGAAATAAATTGTACATAAGTTGAGTAAATCGTTTTATTGTCGTCGAGAGAAGTAGCTACCAGGAAAAAGGCGTTTACATTATGTACTCCTGTTTTATCAGATGAGGTGGCAGTGGCACAGCACAGACATGCCAGTCACAATAACACATATTTTCTCAGATGGGGTGGCAGAGGCACAACCTAACATAATTTAACATTATTATTTTTTGCGTCACTGTTTTGAGAGGTGTCATGTTTTTGACATATTTTTTGTCAAAGCAAAGCCACGGACAACTGCTAGTTATAAATAAATAGCCCATTGGGCCTCTGAAGGGAGTGCGAGAGGGACCACGGGCAAATTTTTTTTTATTGTTTCTGTCAAAATCTCACCTTGATGCCTATGATATGGTCGAAATGAGTATTTTGCTACTACTACTGATAGCGATTACATATTCTTTATCATAAACAACCAGTATGTTTTTAAGCTATTACTAGATAGCGGAAGTAAATAATAGTATACCTCGCGCCACGAGTTATGAGCGGTGGCCTTGCATGCGCAGTAGTCACTTTTCAATACCTGTACATATGCGCAGTAATTCCCGCCAACGTTGCCCATCGCTTTTAATTCGTGGCGCGAGGTATACAGGAAGAACCTGAGTGAAGTATAAAGTGATTGTATCATATATTTTTTCCATTCCCTTCCATTGAAAGAAATAAGGATCACGAATACATATTACTCCTAGAAGAAAAAGTGGACGAGCTTCAACGGAGTGACCGAAAAGCCAACATAGAGATAAGAAATATGCCGAAAAAAGCGGAAGAATCAAAAGAAGACCTTATAAATGTTGTGTTGAATTTAGCTAAAACCACGGATATTAAAATACAAAGGAGCGATATCAGGGATATATTTCGGACACGAGGCAAGACCGATAAGACTGCGGTCATAACGGAGCTCTGGTCGTCGATTCTAAAAAATGATCTGCTGAAGGGAGTGAAACAATTCAACAAAACTCACAAAACTAATAAACTGAATGCTTCTCATCTAGGTTTTGCAAATAATAAACAGCGGTGTTCGTAGTTCAGCAACTGACACAAAAAGCAAACAAACTTTATTTTCTGGCCTGCGACATGAAGAAATCCAATAATTACAAGCATTGCTGGACCTCATATGGGAAAGTTTATATGCGACTGCTGGATAACTCTCCTATAATTAATATAACGTGTGAAAAGCAAGTCCATGCTCTATTAAATAAGGCATGACTACCTTATAATGTTACTCTCATTCGTTTAAACCTAAAAATAGTTACTTACTACACTGCACTCACACTCATCCTATATGCATACGTCTACAAACATACCATCCTATACTTAAACACACACACCTACAACTCCCATCTCACAAAACTAATATGCTTAATAACTAGAAACATTAATTTAATCTATCCTAGGTCTGTTACGAAATCCCCAGTTATTGTTCTTTATGTGAATACCTTCTCAAGCACTGAAAACATCATTTTACTCTTCAATTATGACTAATACAGTCCAACTATCTCAGGAAATAGATAACCTGCAATTGGTTAATTCTATCAACTGCAGCCCCGAAGAATGCATCAATCATATACCAGTAAATAAACTATCTTATAGTATAATTAGTCAAAATATAAGAAGCATTCATAACGACTCGAATATGACAAGTTTTCAGGCTCTCTTATCGATCTTAAAGTACGACTACGACATTATTATCCTAACCGAATGTTGGCTCTCAGATCTGAAAATTCCACCAACTTTGGACAACTACTCGATGTATTGCACTAAAAGACTTATTAACCAAAACGATGGTGTTGTCGTCTATACAAAACAGAGCCTAATGTGCAAGGTCGAAGAACCGCTATTAATTGACGCATCTTGCCTGACTATAACAACACCTAACATATCCGTCGTGGGTATTTACCGTAGCCCCTCATTTGAGGGGCTACGGTACCAGGGGCTAAGCAACCAACTTTATAAAATCACTAGATAATTTAATAACTAGTCTCAGTCCCTCTACGGATATTGTGCTGATTGGTGACATAAACATAGACATTAAACCCACCAATATTGATAGGAACAGCTGCGAATATCTTGATATGACGCTAAATCAAGGATTATTCCCAGTACACACCCTTCCTACACGCGAAAACAATTGCCTCGATCATATTATGATCAAATCATGCCGACCAGCATTTGTAGCCGTGTTAAATACATCTATTACCGACCACCTAACAGTTACACTTCATATTCAAAGACTTCCCGCTTTAGATAAAACTCCTAAAACAAAAACTATCACTGACTTCAGAAAAGCTACTGCGGACTTTGGCAATGCTGACCTAAGTGAAGTGTGGCGTTCATCCGACCCGAACAAAGCTGCAGAAAAGCTGGTTGAGACTATATCTGAAATATTAGCTGAGAACTCAAGAATGATCACGATTCCAAACAGAAAAATGGTTAAGCAACCGTGGATGACTCCTGGTTTGTTACGATGCATTAGAAGTAGAGATAATATGAATAAATCAGTAAAAAAGAATCCTCACAACATCATATAAAAACCACTTATAAACGTTATAGAAACAAAAGAATCCTCACAACATCATATAAAAACCACTTATAAACGTTATAGAAACTTTTGTAATAACCTATTACACCAACTAAAACGCAAGTACAACCGGTCAGAACTAGAAATCTCTCGCAAACATCCTAAAGCACTATGGAAATCAATCAAAAGAATTGCTAATATTCCTAACAAAAAGACAGAAGACCCAACCCTACTTTCTATTAAAGCCTCTCACACAGAATCTGTATAAACTATCAATGACCATTTCGCGAATGTTGGCAAAACGCTTGCTGAAAAGCTCGTTTCCAATAGGCAGTCGTCACACCGGCCCATATCTAAAATTCCTAAAGCTGTTCATTCTTTCGGTCTTATTGACGTAGACCCAGCTGAAGTCAACTCATTAATAATTAACCTAAAGGAAGATAACGCGGTGGGCTGGGACGGTATATCAACAAAGTTCATAAAACTGTCTAGAAATGCTTTGGTCCCGATCCTCTCTCATTTATGTAACATTTGTTTTTCTGAGGGTGTCTTCCCCAAGGTCTTTAAACGATCCATCATACATCCAATCCACAAGGGTGGGGATAGAAAAGATGTCAACAATTATCGACCCATTTCAGTCTTGACAGTTCTGTCAAAGATACTAGAAAAGCTAATGAACAATAGACTGAAACGCTACTTAGACGACAAAAATCTCCTATAGATTGCAAGGTCAACAGAAGACGCTGTTGCTGCACTTACTGACAAGGTCGTTAGTAGTCTAGACAAACGTCAAAAATGTTTGGGAATATTCCTAGACTTAGCCAAGGCGTTTGACACCGTTTCAGTCCCCATCCTTCTGGATAAGCTCGAAAGTTTCGGTATTAGAGAGATCGCACATGATCTTTTTAAGGACTACCTACAAGAGAGACAACAGCGAGTCAAGATAGGCCCTCACTACAGTAGTGACAGCTATGTCACTTTACGGATTACCGCAGGGAAGTGTTCTTGGCCCAACGTTGTTTCTTATTTACATCAACGACCTGTGCGATCTCTCTCTGAAGGATTGTAATATTTACACATACGCGGATGATAGTAAGACTTGGAATGATGCCATTATCTCTGCAGAGCAGGGACTTCGCTGTGTTTCAGGATGGCTAGAAAACAATTTGCTCACTCTGAATGTTACAAAAACAAAAAGTATGTTCTTCTCTATACTAAGAACAAATCTTCCGCCCCCCCACGTCGGAATAAAAGCCCACTCTTGCTCTGCCCCGACCAGCGCCACATGCTCTTGTGAGAGAATTGAGAGGGGAGATAAAATAAAATATCTTGGTGTGGTGATAGACCAACAACTAAACTGGCTTCCCCAGATTGACTCAGTCATTTAACGTGTGAGAAAATTAACCTGGGTATTTAAAAACCTTAGACACGCTTCGCCTCCGGATATTCTTAGACCGACATACATTGCACTGGTTCAGTCTGTACTATGTTACTGTGTAACTGTCTGGGGTGGTGCTTATAAGACGAAAATGTTATCACTTGAAAGAGCCTAGAGATCGCTCCTGAAGGTGATGTTCTTCAAGCCCTACAGATTTCCCACAGCGGATCTCTTTTCCCTTGCCAATGTACTTAGTGTAAGACAACTCTTTATACTCCAGTCGGTTCTCAGAAGACACCGCAGTGTCAATCCAAGCAATAATCACAAGAGAAAACATGACATGATATTCAAAATACCAAGCTTTGAAACAGTATTCGCAAGAAAACAATTTACCATTCATTCAACACTTTTGTATAATAAGGTAAACAAAATCTGTAGTATAAATCCGATGCTCCCGCTTGAGTGCAAGTCGTTAGTTACAAAATGGCTCAAAACTTTAGATTATGTACACACGGAAAATTTACTAGTTATTGTAAGATAAATAAAAAAAAAAAAAAATTACATACATACTATAAATACTTCAATACAATAGAATTTTAACCGATATAGATGTTTCAATTTATAATTTATATTTGCAACATTATTATAATATGTGCAGAGATAGTAAAAATATTAATAAATACATGAACTTACGCAGATAAGACACATCCCCTCGTCCCATACACATATACACACACTACATCCCCCACAGTCACTCGCAACACTCACATCTTCTCTCCACACTCACTATAGGTATACACTCTACAAATAATCATAACAACCCCAATTTAATATTTACCAAAAATAATTCGCTTTTAATAATATTTGTTTTTAAGAATCTTTATGCATACAATTGATATTAACTGAAATTGTAATACTTTAATATATTATTCTATTTAATTAATTTAAAAATTCGCTTTGTCTACTTGTATCATTCATTAAATTAAAGTGTTTAACAATTGGGAATTGCGGGGTTCTTGTAATACAGATTTTATTAATCTAGTACAAGGCCCCATCGCTTGATTTGTAGCTGATATAATGTATCGAATAAATGATTTGTATTTGTATTGTATTTGTATTGAATGAAGAAATTAAAAAGTCAGCAATGCACAGTAAAGACTGTGAATCTAACTATGCTACAAATGAAGTAGACTTAAAACTGATTTAATGCCACAACAAAGCAACCACCGACATCACTAATTTGATTCCGAGTTTTTACAAACAGACGAGAAGGGAAATTATTAAAGGATATCATTAAATTACTATGGTATCAAAATATAAAAATGTATAAAATACATTATATAATAAAAGAAATGCAGCAGCAGGAGAGCCAAAATTGCGTTGCGAAAAACCAGAAGAAGTAACGGTACCAGAACAATATTCATAAATGCTCTTGGGTGATTATAATTTTGGAGGAATCAGAATTTTAGTGTTTTGTTTGCCAGATATGAGACAAAATTTAACGGATGTAAAATAATATTACGGCGACGGCACTTTTAAAAGTTGTCCGAAACCTTTCGCCCAAATCTATTCTTCTACAGTACTCAGACGGAATCGCTTATTTTTCCTATGGTGTATGCCTTGATTTCGGATATGTCAACCGAATGTTACATAATCTTGTTCGGAACGAATTTGTCACAAATTCCAAATTAGAAAGCGAGTATGTTTATGTTCGACTTTGAGAAAGCGTCAGGTATAGCCGCATCGAAAGTGTTCCCCAAATGCAGATTAAAGGATGTTATACCCATTATTCCGATTGCCTTTGGAGAAAAGCTAAAAAAAAATGATTTAATTAAAAAGAAGGACAAATGGCCAAAAAAATATATGGGCTTTTGTAGTATGTTACCACTTCTCCCAAATTACCATATTTGCGAAGGATAGGAATCTATTAAAGTTAGGGCTGCAAAAATACAAGAAGTAATAAAATAAAGAAATTGACTACCTTTGTAAATTGGTGTGACATGCATGTGTGTGTGGTGTAACATACATTGAACACCACAGACGTGACAAAGCAACTACATTTTCACTTCAGACTGTAACTTCTTACAAGATACTGAAAATACAGACAAAAATTAAGACTTCGGCAAAAGGTATGGACGAAACCAAAGGACTGTAGATGTTATGACTGCTAATGTTAACCAAAGTATTATGACTCGCATATTCTCGACTGACTGGAAGACTGCAAAAGTTACTCCAATCCCCAAAATCCTTCCCTAGTTTCAGATCTTCGCCCTATTAGTATTCTTCCGTGCATGTCGAAAGTGATCGAGAGGGTGGTTTGCAACCAGCTGTCGTGGTATCTGGGGGAGAACAGCTTACTGCCAGAATTGCCATCTGGATTTCGTGAGGGCTTGGCACTACTACTGCACTGCTCGACGTTGTGGACAATGTGCTGTCTGCACTCGTTGGCGGTAAGAGTATAATTCTGGTTTTGCTGGACTTCTCCAGAGCCTTCGATTGTTTGAACATTTCTCTTTTGCTTTCGAAAATGTCGTATTATAGATTTGACAGTTCTGCAGTGCGCTGGTTTGGTAAATATCTAACAGGCCGTACGCAGACGCAGAAGGCATAATGGAACCCAGAGTTTTTCTACCACGAAGCCATTGACGAGAGGCGTACCACAGGGTTTTATTCTTGGTCCACTTCTGTTTATTCTGTATAGTGCAGACATTGTTAAAAGCATAGAGAAGTGCCAGTATCATCTGTATGCAGACTATGTCCAACTTTATACATCAACCAGGCCTACCGATGCTGCTGCAGCAGTATGTGCTATTAATATAGAGTTGAACAAAATTGCTTCTTGGTCTGACAAAAATTGACTTTTACTGAAACCAGCCAAATCCAAGTACATGGTAATGGGCTCAAGGCATCAAATCCATAATACTACACAAGCCATGAACTCCAGGAATATAGCCATCATGTGCGAAACAGTGGAACGGGTGGTGGAAGTCAAAAACCTTGGACTACTGATGGATGGTGGATTGCATTTCGAAAACCACATAGTTTTAGAAATGCAATTCACTTGCTTCTACCGCTCAAAGGTCTTTATAATGTGCGCGATTACTTTAGTACTGATTTAGTACTAATCACTGATATTACCGAGAATTACCTACTGTGATGTCGTTTATGGTGGCTGTATACTTGGACGGACGAAGAAGCTGATACAACGTATCCAAAACGCGTGTGCACGTTTTTGCTTCAAAGTCGCTCCCACATCACCCCGTTCTTGAACGCCACAAAACTTCTGAATATGGATGAGCGGCGACAACTTCACCTCGCAACGTAGCTGTCTGGTGTTGCGCACTGTTAAGCCCCTATCTACCTGTTTAGAAGGCTGGAGTAGTCGGCGAGTCAGCGACGAATGATTAAGCAAGACAGGATTCTTACACCTGCACATAGAACGGCAGCGTTCCGTAGGAGTTTCAGATTTGCGACGTCCAGGTGCTGGAATGATGTCCCTCCCCCAGTCCGTGAAGCAACAAGGAGGTATACCTTTCGGCGCAAGCTATGGGTATACCTGATTAATAAGCAGATACTACCATATTCCTGATAAACCTTCCTTTACCTTATGACCTTCCGACTGGACATTTTCTAAATTTTGTCTTTGTTGATGTTGTCTTTCATCGTCCTCTTTGGTATCTTGTTTATGTTCCGCTCTGCGTGCCATTTTTAATATTAAATTAGTGTTTTGTTTTTATTTGTCTGTGGTGGGTTTCTTTTTTTTTAAATCTGTTTATTATTTAATGAGATCTTAGTACAAAAAATGACTAAGTCGCCCTCGTTAGGGTCAACTAATATTCTTACGTAATCTAATTCACAGGCACAATATTGTTTCTTAGTCTAATTCCTACCCTAACTAAACCATATAATAGCCTGGCTTCATCAGACACAGGTAAAGCCAGAACGTTGTTGCAGCCACCCACATCGAAAAACAAGCTATTGTTATAAACTTGTCTCCTCCGAGATTCGTTCCGGACACACTCCACCATAATATGATAGTCATCCTCTAATAGCTTACACTCAGTTCGGAGACGGGACTTTTCTCATCATGAAAGCAAATTTATTTAGTGGAATTTGTCCCGAACGAAGCCTGAAAGCCGCAACAAGCTCTGTTCTCCCCAAAGAGCAATTTTCAAACCAAGGTCTGTGGATGGGGCTGCGTTGAATGGTGCGATACCAAATACCCTTCTCCAAAGATCTCTGATCGAAGTATTCTTTCCAGAGTGACTGGCATTGGGCACGAATTTGGGTAAATACATCAGTAAAGAAGGGGCGGCACAGCACCAATATACCATCGGTAGATGCTAGGCTGGCAAGTGAATCAGCTATCTCATTTCCTTCTATACCTACATGAGATGGGACCCACTGTAACTGTATTTGAATATCCTTAGCCCTTAATTCCAAAATTGTACCTAAAATGCTGTAGGCTATCGGGGTGCCTCGACAATTCGAGGTGCAACGAGCCATATGTTGTAAAGAACTTTTTGAATCTGTTAAGATAACAATTTTGTTAGAGGCCAAAGATATACAATAAGCCAGTGCTTCAGAAATAGCGAATAATTCTATATACATTATACATACACTAACATCTATTTGGAATTCAATGGGACTTTTGATCTGTGGGGCATATAAAGCAGCACCACTACTACTGTTTCTATCTTTAGAACCAAAGCTGATAAAAATTTGAATATTTCGATTTTAACATTGTATCACGTTTAGATTTTAATTCTGCAGGATTACACAATCGTTTAGCTGATTCCAGCCCATCTATTCTCTTATTTGATCAAATACCAAAGTTAATAAAGGTTTCTTCTTAGTTCTCCAGTAGCTACATTGGCATGATATTGATAGCTCCTCTACAACATTTATGGTTGGATTGTCATTCAAAGATCATGCTCTTATTAAAAAATTACCAGCTAGAAATCTGCGACGGATGTGTAAAGGCGGGAGACTCAATTCACTTTCCATTACATGAATTGGTGTTGACTTAATAAATCCCCCTATCACCCGCACAGCTTGATTTTGTACCTTTTCTAACTTATACAGATAGCTTTTAGCGCTGGTGTCATAAAAAAGCTAGCGTAATCTAATAAGAGCTATGTAAATTCGTCTAAGATGTTTAGGATGGGTTCCCCATCCTGATCCTGTCAATATTTTAAGGATGTTAAGGAATTTCATGCATTTCGCACTGATTTCATTTATATGTTTGCCCCATCTTAGCGAATTATCCAACCACAAGCCCAAATATTTGATGTTCTGTTCTAATTGTAAGGTAGTTCCATCTAATTTAACATATATCACTTGTCTATTGGACCCTCTGCTGAACAAACATTATTTAGTTTTACTACTAAATATACTTAAACCTAACTCATTAACCGGCAAGCACATTGTATTAACAGCAATTTGAATCATAGAAATACATCTAGATATTTTTTATATGTATGTAATATATACAACAAAATCATCAGCATATTGCGATACATTAAAGCTAACACCTATTCTATGACAAATATGCATGGTTGCTACATTGAACAATAATGGTGATGAAGGGTCACCCTGAGCAATACCTAACCCAGTAGTCCTACTTAAAGAAGTTGAGTTAATATCCACTTTTAATTCTTTAGAAAATTCATGCGTTTTTACCCATTATTTGATTACACTTGTGCCGTAAGATTTTAAAGATAATTATATGAAAATGTTTTGATTTATTATTTTTGAGAACATGCATGTATGTAACATAACTATAAATATTTGTATGCCTTTATGGCTACGCATAGAGCAACAATAACACTACCTACCAACTTGTATACATATGTTTGACAAATAAATGATTTTGATTGATTGATTTGATCGATCCTTTCTAAAGTCCTCGAAACCATACCCAGCTCTCCCATTATCTATCCTCTAAAAATCTACTGAATCCTTTCCAGTCAGGGTTTAGAACGGGTCATAGTACTGTTACGGCTTTATTAAAATAATAATAATAATAATAATAATAATTTATTTATTTCAGACAATTAAGGTCCATAGTTAAATACTAGTTATTAAGATAGTTTAAAAATATTACGATGTTATAATCTGGGTATGGAGCTGCACCCAATGTCGCAGCATTGGGGAGTCCCACCTGTCTATAAACACATTCAGCATCCCGTTACTGCCGCCGCGCAGGCGGGCGAGTGCAGAGGCGCTCCGTTTTCTCATTATTGCGTAGAAGTCATCCGTGCGCGCCTCTGCGAACATCCCGGAAGCACTGCATCTCCACGGTAGCCGCAAGAGGACCCTGAATGCGTTGTTATATTGGACACGCAGGTCGCTGTAAGCCCGCTTTGTATAGTCTAACCACACACTGCAAGTGTAATATCATTGGCAGTAGGCTTTAAAAAGCGTAATTTTGACTGCATTTTTACACTTTGCAAATCTGCGGGCCAACATATTACATCGGACAGTCAGCGACCTGCGTTCACTCTCAATATCCATGTTGTCTTTTAGATCGTCGGTGACCCAGTGGCCCAGGTATTTGAAACTATTCACTCTGCACAAATGTGTACCGCAGAGTGACGCTTCTGGTACATCAGAGTATGTTTTTGAGTAGGACTTAAAAATCATATACTCACTCTTTTTAGAGTTATACCTGAGCCCATGTGCCACCGCAAACGATTCACAAACATTCAGCAGTCTCCTTAGAGTACCTACTGATGGGCTCCGCAGCACCATGTCATCGGCATAACTAATATTGTTCATACAAACTCCATCAATATGTCACCCAACCTTGGTGCCGCTGAGCTCGCCGATCAGCTGGTTCATGTACATGTTGAAGAGGCGGGGCGAGCTCAACCCCCCCTGCCTCACCCCGCACTCCAACCCGTACACGTCCAAGCTAGCTCTCGCCCACCGCACACTGTTCTGTTGATTACAATACCAATACCTAAACATTGAAGAAAGCTCGGGAGGCAATGTTATTTCGTCATTTAGCTTTCGCCACAATACGTCATAATGTACAAGATCGAACGCCCTCGACAAATCCAAAAAACAGGCAAATACAGGCTTTTCCTAGCAGTGTTATACTGGACTGTTTGCTTAAGGCATAGTATGGCACTCTCCGTTGACAGTCCTGGCCCAAACCCAAACTGAGCGTCATGAAGTTTAGAGTACATAGCCAGCTGTTTGTCAAGCAGACTATCCAGTACTTTGGATACAACGGTAGCCAGGGAAATGGGCCTGTAATTAGACAAGTCGGAGGCGTCACCGGTTTTGATTTTAATGATCGGCACTACCACGGTAAACATTAAATCTTTCGGCAGATAGCTGTGAATAATACAAAGGTTGAAAACAATGAAATAACCCTTGGCAAGTGCAGTCCGGCGTACTTAAAGTGCTCAATGCTGAGACCATCGTGGCCCGGTGGCTGCCCTCGTACCATATCTCTAATGACGGTTGCAACATTTTTAGCCTTAAACATTATGGGGGTCCTCTCGTTACTAGTCCCAGGATCATTCACCCGATGCTCGCGCGGTATGGGCGACTCCACTCTAAAGAGCCGCTGAAATAAGTTAGCAATATCAGTCGGCTCACCCACACCAGCCACGCCCGCAGGCAAACCCGTCATTATATTAAGATTTTTAGTTGACTTAAAAAAATTACCAAATTGTTTTTCTAAGTGACTTTTTGCAAGATTGTTCATTTTAATTTCTTGTTCGTTTTTCAAACAGAACTTTAATTTAGCTTTAAATATTTTCCTAGTTTCACACATTTGATCATAATAATAACCAGAGTTTACTCCACCATGTAACAACCACATTTTATAGCAAAGACGGGTCCACCCATGAGCGCCACGGACATGGGTATTCCAACCAGTCACATAATTATGATTTTTAATCTTACTTTTCCCTTCGTATATACATTTAGCACCCTCCCTAAGGATGGTTATCAGTTTATTATAAAAGTCATCCAATAATGAAAAATGATTACCATTTTGACACATTTTAAAAGAACACTCAGTGCATTCATTGGGGAAGACAATTAATTTCAACTGAGAGTTACAATATTCGTAAAACTTTGCTATTTGATCATGATCACGTTCTCCCCACCTCACTTTATCACAAAGTAAAGGACAATTTAGGTTTGATAACACTAATTTTACATTCGAAAATAAGGGGATAATGATCCGAGGGATAAACTCCATACAAAACTGACGCTTTTATAAACAGGTTTTTTGCAGCACTCGTTACAATACAATGATCAAGCCAGCGCCGCGAGCCGCTTGCTTGACAAACAAAAGCGTGTGAGTGACTCGGCAGTAATTCACTATCAATACATGACCAAGTCTGCTGCGCTCATATACTCAGCATTTCTATATAGAAGCGTTCACCGGGATGAGCATTAAAATCGCCCAATATAATAACTGACTCCACTCCTTCACTGTCAATTATTGCAGTCATTTCACTAAAACATTGGCAAAAATCTATAAGGCTATCACTCTTTTTGTTATTAAACGGCATGTATACACAGAAAATCAATATAGCTCTAGTTTTATAGCGACTATGCGATCACTATTACACGATATAATCGACACTGACTGGAAAGCGCACTTCCTCCACAATAAGGCGACACCACCGTACGGTCTTCCACTGATGATACCAACAGACGTATCAATGGCTGACTTGCCAGTGTACGCAAAGTCATCATGCTAGCTGTCAAGAGCAGGTACATCGAGCGGCCATAACCACGTCTCCTGTAGGGCGATGACGTCAGCAGTTTTGCATAGTTTCCGCACACACTCAGTGGACCTGATCAGACCTTCACAGTTACAAGTTGAGAATATAACGTTCTTGTTTTCTTCGTTCATATAATATACACAGATATTTAGTTAGATGGAGATATAGTTCACCAACGCACAACACTACCGCTCACGACCAAGGCCCGGAGCATAGTGACGTCAACGCGTGTATACTACATCCCTATTTAATTTAATGATTTTTAAATCTAATTGTACAATTATTTATTATTTACTACAATATCACTGTATGAGTGTTAATTCTAAAATAACATTAATTTGTCACATATCCGTTTATTATTCTTATTTAATCCTCCACATTTTGATTGTCATTATTTGGAAAGTCATCACAATTTACATCTACAACTGTCCATGAACCGTTTATCTCCATTGATTTTAGCCACAGTATGTTCAGTGGGATTGAAATTGGATGACAGTTTATTATCTTGAATTAAATTTTTTTACGAACACTTTTTCCCCAACATCAATATTACTTTCCGTTGCTTTTCTTTTTCTATCACTATATTCCCTTCCTTTGTACTTTGTCTCTATCCTTTACTTCTTCATGTAACACATTATTTCTTATATCGACGGCATTCGGTATTTGTCTCTGAATTATCTCCTATAGAACAGCTCCGAGGATGACCTTTCAATCCTTGCACACGGCTTAGACTTCGGTCCAAAGATGATCTCTAGTGGTTTATGATCGCTTATCAACTCGAATTCTTTTCCAAACAGATAAACTTTAAATGCTCAACGGCCCACACTAGAGCTAAAGCCTCCTTCTCCGTATGTCAGTAACGTTTTTCGCAGTTAGTGAGACTCTTGTTACCATAAGCTATCACCCTAGGACCATGTTCATCGATGTGAATAAGGCACGCTCCTAGACCTACTGGAGAAACGTCTGCAATAACCTGCGTTTTATCTGCCGGATTGTAATACCCCAAAGTTTGAATACTAGACAAGTAATCTTTTAACTTGCTGAAAGCTTCATCCAAATTCAAATTCCAAATTCCAAATGTCTTTATTATTGTAGATATTTACATATACTTAGCAATCGTCATTTTTTGCCACTTCTCTACATTGGACCACTGTGGGAGAAGAAGGGCGTAGAAACTCCCACAGATTGATTTTTAGATCTCTTTTTAAAAATTGCTTATGCTTAACTTATACAAAATATAATATTTAGTCATTATCATAATTAATAAGCAGGAATAAATAATAACAAAATTATTAACAGCAAGGTCTGTGTTGAGCCAGATTAACCCCATACAGACCCATCATTTAAGTAATCTTGAACATTGTAATATCCCTTTTTCCACAAAGTCGCTTTAACATGGATTTTAAATTGCTCAAATGGCAATTTCAAGATCTCCAGAGGTATCTTGTTGTAGAAGAGAATGCATTGACCCTTGAAAGAATTGCTAACCTTCGCGAGTCTTAATCGGGGCGCAAGTAGTCTGTGATTATTTCTTAGGTTAACATTACAGCTATCGCTAAGTTTGGGAAACTTTGTAAGGTTCTTGCGTATATACATTATATTTTCGAAAATAAATTGACTAGGTACAGTTAGTATGTCAATTTCTTTGAAAAGCTGTCTTGAGGAGTCTGTGCGTTTTAAATTATAAATTGCTCGAATAGCTCTTTTCTGTAAAATAAAAATAGTTTGAATATCCGCTGCTTTCCCCCACAACAAGATACCATAGGACATGACACTATGAAAGTAACTAAAATATACTAGCCTAGATGTAGCCACATCCGTGTTTTTTCTGATGTTCCTAACAGCGTAAGCCGCAGAACTTAATTTACCAGCCAATTTTTCTATGTGGGGTCCCCACTGCAATTTGTTATCAATGGTTATTCCAAGAAACTTCGTGTCATTTACTAATTCTAACGTATTGCTGTCCAATACTAAACTGGTCCCAACTTGCCTGACATTTGGAAGTGAGAATTTGAAACATTTGGTTTTACCAGCATTTAACAATAAATTGTTAACTGTGAACCCATTCAAGGTTAAAGATAATACTCTATTGACATCATCAAAATCTTCTTTTTGTCTTTCAATTTTGAAGACGAGTGTAGTATCATCAGCAAACAACACTATGTTAGTCTATTTCTCCACCATAAAAGGCAGATCGTTAATGTATACCAGGAATAAGAAAGGGCCTTACATGGAACCTTGTGGAACGCCAATTTTTACCCCTGATCCATCAGATTTAAGGCCGTTGACTTCTGTCTTTTGAATTCTATTGCTTAGGTATGATCTTAGTAGATCCAACGCTTTATTTCTTACTCCGTAATGATTTAATTTCATTAGTAACGTGTCATGATCAACACAATCAAATGCCTTCGACAGATCGCAAAAAACATCGATAGCATCCTGTGCGGCTTCCCATGCAGAATAAATATAAGATATAAGGGTAATACCTGCATCCGTAGTCGATTTACCCCTAGTGAAACCGTAATGCTTGGCGTGGAGTTGTTTTGTACGGTTGAAGTGTGAGAGCATTTGATTGAGTATAATCTTTTCAAAAATTTTACTTAGTGCTGGAAGAACCGATATTGGTCTGAAATTTGACGGATCACCCTTGTCTCCCGACTTGAACAGAGGTATAAGTTTACTGTGTATCATGAGGTCTGGGAAAGCTCCATCATCAACACGTTTATTAAATATATAAGCTAGGTGTGGGGCTATAACAAGTATTATTGAACCAATGACTTTGACTGACATACCCCACAGGTCTTCAGTATTTTTTAAGTTAAGTAATCTATACGTTTTGACAATATCCTGGGGACATACATGATAAAATTTAAAATCTACATTACTGATGCTAGTGCTGTTTTTTTAACAAAACCTCTGCTTCATATGGAGATGAATTTAGACGCTCTGTTGTGAGTAAGGGTGCATGCATGTTGTGAGTAAGGAAGAATGTTTCAAAAGCTCGAGCTACCTCAGCGTTGGATTTAACAAAATCACCACCTATCTTTAAGCAGAAATCATTATCCCTTGGTATAACTTTGCCAGTTTCACGGTTTATGATTTGCCAAACCGTTTTCATTCTATTATTTGAATTTTGTATTTTTCTATTTATGTGTAAAGTTTTTGCGGTTCTACAAACCAACCTGAAAGTTTTGGAATATTTTTTAACATAGGCATGAAATTTTATATCAAAGTTATAGATTTTTTGTTCATAAAGGTCATATAAGATAGCTCTACTTTTCCTAATTCCAAATGTTGCCCAGTAATTAAATTTAGATTTACCGTTGTTGGCACTGACTTTCTTTAATTTAAAAACTGTATTGAATTCTGTTTGAATAATGTTGAAGAAGTCAGAATAGATTTTGTTCGGGTTCTGTTCATCAAAATCCGGTACTGGCATATCTAAGTTTTTCATATATATCTCTAGTCTATGGGATGTAATAGGCCTATAAAATGATGGATCGGTCTTATTTTCACTAGTAATTTGGAATGAAACTGTTTGACCACTGTGATCGGATGGTAAACAGTTAATTACATTTTTACTTGAGAATGCACAGTCACAAAAAATGTTATCTAAGCAAGTTTGGCTGGTAAGTGTAATTCTAGTCGGCTCTAGAAATATATGACATAAATTAAATGATTTGAACAAAGTTATTAATCGTCGCTTCAGTGTTGTATCTACAAGCAGATCTACATTAAGATCGCCACAAATAATTAACTTTTTAATTACAAAGTTTAATGAGGGCTTCCTCCATAATTTTCTCGAATATTTCAAAATTGCCATGGCCTTTTTCATCTCTCGGAGGTCTGTAGACACAAAACGTCTTGTTTTCGACTCCAATATTCATCAATATTTGAGCTTTTACTCAGTCATAAACGTAACAACTCTCTTAATTGATCAGTTAACGTAACTAAATTAGAGATCCACTTACCTACGATAATAACCAGACCTAAGAAACTCTGAATTTCGTCAATTATGCAGGGTTTCCGGCTATACTGTATTGTTTTGTCATATCTGTCTAGCGGTTTTATGCCTTTTTCTGAGAGTTCATGATCCAGAAACTCAATTTTATTTGTTGTAAAATTACATTTCGATTCATTTAATAAGACGTTATTTCGTTTCAATACTGCAAGAACTTTATTAAGTCTGTGGTCATGTTCTTGCTCAGTAGTCCCGTAAATTATTATGTCAACGATGTTGATCTGAAGTCCAATATGAACAGCTCCCAGTGCTATAGCAGTGTTCTTTCCTAACAAATTGCGGGTCCCATTTTGTATAACGTAGAACGTCGCAATCTGCTCTTTTCTATTCACAAATATGCTAGTCTCAAAGGAACCTATTATGGTTAAAGGTTCTTTGCTACCATACGAGTAAAGTACTTTATCTGGATGTTTGTTCTGGTTAGTGACCCGTACTTTATGCTCTTTTAGGTAACGCCACGTTTTGTCGTCAACAACATTGCATTTTCTTCCAGAATCGATCAGCATCTTAATTTCCACGCCACCTACTTGGCATTTCACCGTAGTGTCTTCGTCAATATGAAAGATGTAATCCACTTCATCTTTCTTAGATTGACTATTGTCTTCTTTGAACTTCTTTGCTTTAATATTTGATTTTGTGCCCATAAGCTGTCTTTTCTGTGTAGTCCTGCAATAGTCTTGATAAGGGCCGAAAAATCCACATTTCAAACATTTTTTCGACGAAGCTAGACAAGATTTGTCATTTGAAAAATGTGTGTCATTTGAAAATTTTGAACTCATCTCCAATTTCCAGAATTTTCTTCTTAAGATCTGAAGAACGACATTTCTCGGTTATTTGATCTATGAGACTTTCGTCTTTATCGACGAATTTACATTTCTCCGCCTGAGTTCGTAGCCGCAGTAGAAAAGCTTCGAATCGTTCATTTTCTTCCTGCTTAATAAGCCTAAAGACGTGACGCTCATAGATTTTGCTTTGTTTAGGCAGGAAAAATTCATCTAATTTTGTTATAGCTGTCGTAACACATCTACATCTGTGCTCCTTCCACATGTGCTCCCGGGATATTATAGTATACATCCTGCAGTGTTAGTCCTCGAACATGCAACAATGTTGCCCTCTTTTTTGCAGAGTCAGTAATGTGTAGGTCTAGTAGATATATTTCTAAACCTCGCTTCCATCGCTCCCACCGTTTTCCCATGGAAGTTGGTTTTCCATCACAGTTGAAGCTTTCTAGGTTCGCCAGCCCTTGGTTTTGAGCCATTAGGACGACCTGTAAATACATTTCCAGTTATCCTTTACCAGTAGCTTAGCTGTTCACTGTAGAAACAGTGGGTTATGCATGGCCCTATTTATATGTATTTTATGCCAGTGGCCTAGCTGTTCACTGTAGAAACAGTGGGTTATGCATGGCCCTATTTATATGTATTTTATGCCAGTGGCCTAGGTGTTCACTGTAGAAACAGTGGGTTATGAATGGCCCTATTTATATGTATTTTATGCCAGTGGCCTAGCTATTCACTGTAGAAACAGGGTTATGCATGGCCCTATTTATATGCATTTTATGCCAGTGGCCTAGCTGTTCACTGTAGAAACAGTGGGTTATGCATGGCCCTATTTATATGTATTTTATGCCAGTGGCCTAGCTGTTCACTGTAGAAACAGTGGGTTATGAATGGCCCTATTTATATGTATTTTATGCCAGTGGCCTAGCTATTCACTGTAGAAACAGTGGGTTATGCATGGCCCTATTTATATGTATTTAATGCCAGTGGCCTAGCTGTTCACTGTAGAAACAGTGGGTTATGCATGACCATATTTATATGTATTTTATGCCAGTGGCCTAGCTGTTCAATGTAGAAACAGTGGGTTATGCATGACCATATTTATATGTATTTTATGCCAGTGGCCTAGCTGTTCAATGTAGAAACAGTGGGTTATGAATGGCCCGGCCCTATTTATATGTATTTTATGCCAGTGGCCTAGCTATTCACTGAAACCAGCGATTTTTGCATGGCCCTTGATAGTTATTATAACCCTGTGGCCTAGCTGTTTGCTGTCCAGCAGCTGGAAGTGCATGACCCTTATTTTTATATGCCTGTAGTCAAGCTGTTTACTGAATAAGAGTAGGTTTTGTTTGACTGTCAATTGTAGTAATCATGTTATTATAACATTAAAATAAATTGTTGCCAAATGTATTGTTTATTGATTGGCGTTTAATTACATATTAGTCCGTATTTTAGCCCTTCTATAATGAATGGCCTTATTATGAGAAACAGTTATCAGTAACTCGCATAATTGCAATGTTCAAAGTCAAATACCTAGGTACGTATATCTACCCTGAAGTAAATCGCAACTATCTCTCGAAGGCAAGTATAACTGTAGGTAGACATAAATATATTCTACACACAAATTATCCACTACAGCGCTTGACTAGCAAATGAAATTAGGTAAGCAACCCGTAGATGACTCACGCACTATCCGAGCTCAGTGCCACAATAACACACTCCTAGGTGTCTATCTAGTAAGACAAAGTTCTGAGATTGAGTTAGTAGGAATTTTATGTAGCATTCCTGGAATTATTAACTAATTGTCAACCATAATCCCTAGCGCCTAATCAAACCATCACAGGTCTATTTATTAGTTTATCATCAGTAATTCATTAAATAACCTTGCATTTTGCAACAAAACAAACCCACCTAATTATAATGTAACGGTAATTTTAGTAAATTAGCTAACTATTTGATAAATGGTTTTCATAAATACGTAATACGTAAATGTAGCCTACGAATGTCCCACCAAGGGGCACGGGCTATAACAAATTGTGAGTTATTATTTCACAAAAACAGATCACACAAATTTTACCAACACTTCATTTACATTTATCTTACGCTGTCAAGGAAATTCACTGCATGCATTTGACTGTCAACATTGCGTTTCTCGATGATTGATAACCAACATGTTTTTCATTTACTTGTTAGGTACTTCACCCTTTGTCTTTCCTTCCACCAAAATTTGTTCATAGTGTTTTAATTTACGTTTTCCTCTGTCGCCACTTGTAGAAGGCATAAAGGTTGTACTCATACAGCGATACTGCTATCTTAGACTGCTCTTTTAAGTCTTCAAGTTGACCTTTTGTTACGTAGGTTTCCTTGATTTTAATTTGCGCTTGCACCGTCAACACGTCCTTCAGAAGTTTCCTAACATCAACATGATCAAAACAGAACAAAAACAGGTATTTGCTCTGGGTCAACGGTTTTGAACATTGAGATCACGTCTTCAAGATCCTTTTGTTTCTTTTGTCTACGTCTTGAAATGCACTTTTGTTTAGTCTTGACAGACGCAAACAACAAATTCTTCGCCTTATTAATAACTTCTTCGGAGAAGGTCGATTTGCAGATTATGAGATTTTCATAACATTACAACTTGAACACTTGAGCGTATTCACAGACATCGTAATTCGCAACATACAACCGATCGGTAGCGCATCGACGCGAGACTGGAGACTAGTGTCACGAGTGTCACGACTGGAGAAAAGTGAGCGATGATATTTAGGTCGCCATGGATCAAAGGCAGCTCTCGATGCTGATTCTGCTGGACTTCAGCAGTGCTTTTAACTGTGTTGACTTCGAAACTCTCGTTGAACTTCTCAAATCTCTTAACGTCTCCTCCCTCTCTGCCAGCTGGTTTGACTCTTATCTAAGAAACCGAAAACAGCATATTAAGTCGGAGAGGCTTGTACGGAGTGGTGTAACCTCTCCTCCGATGTCGCCCAAGGTGGCATTCTCTCTCCTCTATTGTTATCAATATTTATCAATTCCATATCTGATGTCCTTTCTTCTTCCTATCATCTCAACGCGGATGACCTTCAGATCTATCGTCACTTCTCTCCTGATGATGTAAATTCCGCCGTGGAGTGGACTGTGTGTGTGATCGCTTCGAATTTCTGTCTTCCAGCAGGCCATGGAGGACTCATATGGCGTCGACGCTCAAAGCTCCAGATCGCTCCACTGCAGCCTCCGAGCACGGGTTCAGAATCCGAGCCATACGATTGTGGAATGAGCTTCCCTGCACTATCAAGGACAGTCAATTTCTAAATATATTTAAAAACCGGCTCAAAAAGCTCTATCTCTCCCTTTCCAGTCAGATATATATATTGGTATGTATTAGTTTATTCCCTCCTTGCCCGTGGTCCACCTAATCTGTTCACCTGGGTGGACCACGGGAAGTTTTTTCTACCCGTGGTCCACCTAGGTGGACTAAGGTGAACCACGGGCATTATTTTTTACCCGTGGTACACCTATGTAAACTTTGCTAAAATGTATTAGCACTTCACTTGCATTATCTTAAAATCATCTAATTGACACTAACAAGGACTTCAATCAATTCTTGAAATACCTATTAGAAATAGATGATAAGTATGCGTTTTTAAAAAACATGTCGCATGAATTAAGTTATATTAAAAACAAAGGTGGAACAGTGCTGTTAAATATAGAGTACCAGTATTATGAAGTGAAATCTTTTAAAAATGGTGCAATCATGTGGAGGTGTGCATTGTATAAAAAGAACAAATGTAGCGGAAACATAATTATTATGGTAAGTTTGTAATGAATGGGTTTAACACTGATATTTGTGTTTTTTTCGCTTATTCCACCTACACCTACCACCGTATCCCCGTACTGGTGCGTTTTGAGATACTTATGATTTCGAATTTGTATACATACATATGGTTTTATAGAGGTGCACAGTGGAAATGCTTTCCATTGTACACAGGTTTCATTTAATTTAGGTACCAATATATAAACGCCAATTATCTGTTCGCAAAATACGATGCTTTTTATTCACTATATTCCAATTTACATGTTTTCAATGTTACCTCGTACTTTTTTCAGGGCAATGATATCAGAACAAAAGAAAGCTCATTCGTGTGTTTCAGACCTATCTAAAAACTCGGTCTTAAAAGAGTTCGAACATCTGAAAGAAACGATTGCGAATACAATTGAACCCATACCACAATTACACCAAAAATTTGTCACTGAAATTGAAAATAGTGGCCTAGACTTGGTAACTAACGTTCCTTCTTTATCCTCTGTTATGTATCATAAGTTGTACGAGATACGAAATAAGGAATTAGGTGTTAAAAAAACTGTATACAACAAATTCAAAGATGTCGAAGTGCCAATAAAATTTAAAAAGTCCATTTTGGCAGACTATTACGATGAAGTTTCGCGTATTTTAGTCTTTTGTAGCCCTGAAGCATAAAAAATAATGCCTGCAATTGAAGAGTGCTTTGGTGATGCAACCTTTGCCAGCTGTCCCGCCCCCTTTTATCAGCTCTATATAATACATGGCGAGATAGGAAGTTCTATTACTCATACAAGAACTGTGCCTCTAATTTATGCACTTATGCCTGATAAAAAGCAAACTACATATTCTATAATGTTTGAACTAATAAAACGACAGCTACCACAATTTAGTCCAAAAAAAAAGCACTCTGACTTTGAAAAAGGTGCAATAAATATCCGGGAATACAGTTAAAAGGGTGTTATTACCACTGGAATAGAGCTTTGTGGACGAAGGTTAAAAAACTGGGCTTAAAATCTAAATCACACAAAAGGATAATTGGACTGGCTAGGGCTTTACCTTTACCACCGCCACAAAACATCGAGCAGGGATTGGAATATATCAAATCAGAATGCCTCAATAAACTAAAGAGAGTCCGATTTTGCAAATACATCAAAAAGTTTTGGTTAACTAAAAATTTTACAGAGATTTTAATATTTTCGGAAAAACACCGTACAAATAATGTTACTGAAGCATTCCACTCCATGTTACGTAAAACAGTCAATAAAAGAAACAGTACTATTGTACGTTTACTGGTGACTCTTAAAAGTATGGAATCTTTTGCAATGTCCAACAGTAGCAAAATAAAAAGGAAAAATGTTTACATAGACAACGACGAAGATATTATTACTATTCAACTACAGTTAATAACTAACGAGATTTCTGTTGGTTACGCGTTAGAGAAGTTAAGGTAAAAATTGTAGTGTGTGTACCTGTTTTTATGTCCCCATGTATTTTAGTTCTCCAGAAGATGGAATTTTTTGTGAATTGTCTCGAATTTAAATAAATAAAAATTATTTTAACTTGTTTTGTTAAAAAAACTTATTTAATTCAGTTAAGTTTTTAGTGTTCAGTACCAAAATTGCTAAAAACGGAACTGTGTCTGTTTGTTAGAGTTAGCGAATGACCCCAAAAATATCTCAAAAAAAATATAAGCGATAATTTCATCGATATAATAATTTCAACTACTTTTCAGTCCAGTGTAGCATGAACAGCCGGATCTGTATAATTATTTTTTATTTTATTATTTAACTAGCTTCTGCCAGCGACTTCGTCCGCCCATTAAACTTAAAATGTCCATTTTTTCCCGTTCCCGCACCCCACTCTTCTGTATCCATGTGATTGGTGCACAGTCTAGTATTTGGAGGTAAATATAATTTATATTTACTTAGCAACATCGCCTTGTGGAAAATTGAAGGCTTGTGTAGAATTGGAGTGAAGCATCCGTTAAACAGGCATCCATTATTTTCATTTGCAACAGCTCGTCTTAACGGATCCTCGCTTTCCATTTCCATAGTGAGTTCACCAGGTATTTATATGAGCAATACGAAATTATGATAAAATTATGATCGTCTTGACGGCTGTCACACTAATTGACAACCAACGCCATCGAATTTAATTAATGATATAAATACATCTGGCCAGGTACTTATTTAAAGCAAAAAGTACTACTGTATACTATATACTAATTTACTGGAAAAGTTTACCGAGGTGAACCACCACTAATAAGTTTTTACCTTAGTCCTTCTAGGTGGACCACGGGTAGAAAAAACTTCCCGTGGTCCACCCAGGTGTACAGATTAGGTGGACCACGGGCAAGGAGGGAGTTTATTATACGGTTTATTCATATTGTTACGTTGTATTTAAGTAATTGTGTATGCAGTCTATTTTTAGCAATTAGGGTTATCAGTATATTATTGTTTGTAGTATATATATGACTCGTAGTATTTACAGTTTTATTGTATGCGCAGGTTTTCCCCCGCTCAAACATCACCATCTTGGTTTGCTGGAAGAAATCTCTTTTGAGAGATAAGCTCGCCTTTGTAAATGTTTTTTTCTATCATAAGTTATCTGTATATCTGTTTTGTGTAGTACAATAAAGAAATTACAAATATACGGAATCTTTATACGTATGCGGACTACTTGTATGAACGTTGTAGCTTACTCCTCTACGTAGCCAACACCATTAATTATGTAAGTAGTCGGGCGGCTGATGCATGCTCACTGCTTACGTTAAGACGTAGTCATTAAACGCTTGTGTCAGAAGGCTGACTAAACTGACTAAATGCAGCAACAACGTTCATGCAAGTAGGACGCGTACGTGTAAATTCTCGGTATACTTACGCATCATGGCACTACTGTCTGCGCTGGCTTAACGACTGGAAGAGCTTCTAGTTCATGAAGGATCTGATGAATGGTACCCTTCCTATGACATTAAAACTTTACCTCGTTGATGGGTTTTTCCCGTCTAACCTAATCTATGGTGCTAAGACTTGGTGACTGACCGAACTTCAGAAGTCCAAACTCAAGGTTTGCCAGCAAGCCATGGAGCGCAGCCCTTGCAATGCTCTAGGACGAATCACGTCAGGAATACGATGCTGCGCTCTTTGACTTGCATTGCTGACGTAGGTCTGCAGACCACTAAGCTTCAACGGAACTGGGCTAGCCATGTCTGTCGCATGCACGCAACAGATGAGCGAACATCGTCACTGACTGTGTGCTACAAGACGGACGCCGGCGTAACGGCACCCCAAGGCGAAATGGTGGGACGACCTTGATAAGTTTCTGCCAGGGTGAACGGACGTAGCCCAAGATAGGGAATTGTGGTTGCAACATGGGGAGGCCTTTGCCCAGCAGTGGGACACTTAACGGCTCCAAAAAAACTCCTGCAAAAAATAACCTATGACGTGAAATAATTTTGCAAGAAGTCCTAAAAAAAACCTTTATTTGAACGAATAATCTTTAGCTGCACTGGAGCGGGGTAGAATAAATCAGCGATGACTTTTAGGGGTATTTTTATTCTTCTTTAAGGAAGTTGTAGCGCCTGCACGTGGCCTACTTGAGCGGGACCTTTGTGCATGTCCCCTTCGCTTGCACATCTAATTCAGCCATCCCAACTCCTGCACCAGCTGGAGTAGGAGGCCTGGGTGTTCTAGGAGCTCGTGGTTGGATGTTGTGCCTCACAGGATAGCCATCCTGGTTTTATTGTGGATGGATATGCCAGCAGCATGTGCTCTACTGTTACATCCACTTCCATACACCCTCTGCTGTCTGTTTCACCTGAAATTTTCAAGTATTTTTTTAGTGTAAAGTAGTCTGTTATTTTATTAGGCTTGTTAGTATTTTTATGTTACTGCATGGCATTGTCATTAGGTTTTTTTTTTTGGCGGAGAGGAAAAAATGGAATGCCCAGGAGTCAGACACATCCAGGATCCCTACACATTGAGCAAGCATCAGCTTGTGTAGTATACGGATTAAAAAAGAACCCCTTGATTGATTGATTTTAACAGTGATCTTTTAAATTTTACTATTATTTGCCCATTTGGGCGATATATATTTGTGTAAGATATTATATAGGAGTCTGCTTGCTTACCCGATTTTTCGAGCGGACATAAGCTCAAAAGGGCATGTTAGCGGCATGTTAGGGGGGCAGATAGCAGAGGGCAGATGGCCCCGTCTCATTAGGTAGTTACTAAAATTATGGTTATACTTATTTATGATCAGTTTTGTGTTTTGCAGTCTTTTTTACTAGACCATCATTCAGTTGCAGTACTGAGGCTCCTTTGAGCCTGAAAACTTCTTGCCCCTAATTTTCCTAGCGTGTCTGCCTCACAGTTGTCGTGGTCTCCTTGGTGACCTTTTACCCACTGGTCTGTGACATTGTTTTTCCTACTGAAAGGAAACGCTTCATTTCAGTACATTGAAGCAATTTTTATTTCATAATCATGAAATACATAATTAATACTTTAAATTATTACAGTTATCTAACTACACTTTCACATATTACCTTTTATTCTTATATTGCTGTAATTACTGATTACGAGGATAGTTCGTCGACTCAACAACCTTTCGGTAAAACTCGTGATGACTGAATGTTCCTCCGTGGGATTATTCTAGCTAAAGAAAACAAGAGTTGGCGCCAAGAGAGTAACAGCCATGTCGTCACCCGATTAGCGCAAAATATCCACCAATTAGAGACTAGCACCAATCAGGAGTGTGCATACCAAAAAGAAGTTTCATACTTTTCTACAATTCATTACAATTCCTAGATTTACAATATAAATAAAGTGTCTTTAGAGAGATAAATCAATATGTTATTTTACACAGTTATTTCCTACATTTATAAGTAATCACAACATGTTTACAATATCCCCCAATCAGGAGCGAGCCTTAATCTGGCGCGAGCGCATCAAACGGAAGTGATCAAGTATGAATGAATGAATAAGTAGGTTTAACATTGTTATTATGTGAACTATCTATTAAAATTAATCAATATTATATTTACATAGTAAAGTATTAAATACAAAAGTACCTAGAACATACTAAAACGCTAATAAGTAATCACAACATGTTTACAATACCCGCCAATCAGGAGCGAGCATTAATCAGCGCGAGCGTACCAAACGGAAGTGGTCAACTATGAATGAGTGAATAAGTAGTGAGCGATGATATTTAGGTCGCCATGGATCAAAGGCAGCTCTCGATGCTGATTCTGCTGGACTTCAGCAGTGCTTTTAACTGTGTTGACTTCGACACTCTCGTTGAACTTCTCAAATCTCTTAACGTCTCCTCCCTCTCTGCCAGCTGGTTTGACTCTTATCTAAGAAACCGAAAACAGCATATTAAGTCGGAGTAGGCTTGTACGGAGTGGTGTGACCTCTCCTCCGATGTCGCCCAAGGTGGCATTCTCTCTCCTCTATTGTTATCAATATTTATCAATTCCATATCCGATGTCCTTTCTTCTTCCTATCATCTCTACGCGGATGACCTTCAGATCTATCGTCACTTCTCTCCTGATGATGTAAATTCCGCCGTGGAGTGGACTGTGTGTGTGATCGCTTCGAATTTCTGTCTTCCAGCAGGCCTCGGAGGACTCATATGGCGTCTACGCTCAAAGCTCCAGATCGCTCCACTGCAGCCTCCGAGCACGGGTTCAGAATCCGAGCCATACGATTGTGGAATGAGCTTCCCTGCACTATCAAGGACAGTCAATCTCTAAATATATTTAAAAACCGGCTAAAAAAGCTCTATCTCTCCCTTTCCAGTTAGATATATATATTGGTATGTATTAGTTTATTCCTTCCTTGCCCGTGGTCCACCTAATCTGTTCACCTGGGTGGACCACGGGAAGTTTTTTCCACCCGTGGTCCACCTAGGTGGACTAAGGTGAACCACGGGCATTTTTTTTTACCCGTGGTACACCTATGTAAACTTTGCTAAAATGTATTAGCACTTCACTTGCATTATCTTAAAATCATCTAATTGACACTAACAAGGACTTCAATCAATTCTTGAAATACCTATTAGAAATAGATGATAAGTATGCGTTTTCAAAAAACATGTCGCATGAATTAAGTTATATTAAAAACAAAGGTGGAACAGTGCTGTTAAATATAGAGTACCAGTATTATGAAGTGAAATCTTTTAAAAATGGTGCAATCATGTGGAGGTGTGCATTGTATAAAAAGAACAAATGTAGCGGAAACATAATTATTATGGTAAGTTTGTAATGAATGGGTTTAACACTGATATTTGTGTTTTTTTCGCTTATTCCACCTACACCTACCACCGTATCCCCGTACTGGTGCGTTTTGAGATACTTATGATTTCGAATTTGTATACATACATATGGTTTTATAGAGGTGCACAGTGGAAATGCTTTCCATTGTACACAGGTTTCATTTAATTTAGGTACCAATATATAAACGCCAATTATCTGTTCGCAAAATACGATGCTTTTTATTCACTATATTCCAATTTACATGTTTTCAATGTTACCTCGTACTTTTTTCAGGGCAATGATATCAGAACAAAAGAAAGCTCATTCGTGTGTTCCAGACCTATCTAAAAACTCGGTCTTAAAAGAGTTCGAACATCTGAAAGAAACGATTGCGAATACAATTGAACCCATACCACAATTACACCAAAAATTTGTCACTGAAATTGAAAATAGTGGCCTAGACTTGGTAACTAACGTTCCTTCTTTATCCTCTGTTATGTATCATAAGTTGTACGAGATACGAAATAAGGAATTAGGTGTTAAAAAAACTGTATACAACAAATTCAAAGATGTCGAAGTGCCAATAAAATTTAAAAAGTCCATTTTGGCAGACTATTACGATGAAGTTTCGCGTATTTTAGTCTTTTGTAGCCCTGAAGCATAAAAAATAATGCCTGCAATTGAAGAGTGCTTTGGTGATGCAACCTTTGCCAGCTGTCCCGCCCCCTTTTATCAGCTCTATATAATACATGGCGAGATAGGAAGTTCTATTACTCATACAAGAACTGTGCCTCTAATTTATGCACTTATGCCTGATAAAAAGCAAACTACATATTCTATAATGTTTGAACTAATAAAACGACAGCTACCACAATTTAGTCCAAAAAAAATGCACTCTGACTTTGAAAAAGGTGCAATAAATATCCGGGAATACAGTTAAAAGGGTGTTATTACCACTGGAATAGAGCTTTGTGGACGAAGGTTAAAAAACTGGGCTTAAAATCTAAATCACACAAAAGGATAATTGGACTGGCTAGGGCTTTACCTTTACCACCGCCACAAAACATCGAGCAGGGATTGGAATATATCAAATCAGAATGCCTCAATAAACTAAAGAGAGTCCGATTTTGCAAATACATCAAAAAGTTTTGGTTAACTAAAAATTTTACAGAGATTTTAAGCGTATTTTCGGAAAAACACCGTACAAATAATGTTACTGAAGCATTCCACTCCATGTTACGTAAAACAGTCAATAAAAGAAACAGTACTATTGTACGTTTACTGGTGACTCTTAAAAGTATGGAATCTTTTGCAATGTCCAACAGTAGCAAAATAAAAAGGAAAAATGTTTACATAGACAACGACGAAGATATTATTACTATTCAACTACAGTTAATAACTAACGAGATTTCTGTTGGTTACGCGTTAGAGAAGTTAAGGTAAAAATTGTAGTGTGTGTACCTGTTTTTATGTCCCCATGTATTTTAGTTCTCCAGAAGATGGAATTTTTTGTGAATTGTCTCGAATTTAAATAAATAAAAATTATTTTAACTTGTTTTGTTAAAAAAACTTATTTAATTCAGTTAAGTTTTTAGTGTTCAGTACCAAAATTGCTAAAAACGGAACTGTGTCTGTTTGTTAGAGTTAGCGAATGACCCCAAAAATATCTCAAAAAAAATATAAGCGATAATTTCATCGATATAATAATTTCAACTACTTTTCAGTCCAGTGTAGCATGGACAGCCGGATCTGTATAATTATTTTTTATTTTATTATTTAACTAGCTTCTGCCAGCGACTTCGTCCGCCCATTAAACTTAAAATGTCCATTTTTTCCCGTTCCCGCACCCCACTCTTCTGTATCCATGTGATTGGTGCACAGTCTAGTATTTGGAGGTAAATATAATTTATATTTACTTAGCAACATCGCCTTGTGGAAAATTGAAGGCTTGTGTAGAATTGGAGTGAAGCATCCGTTAAACAGGCATCCATTATTTTCATTTGCAACAGCTCGTCTTAACGGATCTGCGCTTTCCATTTCCATAGTGAGTTCACCAGGTATTTATATGAGCAATACGATATTATGATAAAATTATGATCGTCTTGACGGCTGTCACACTAATTGACAACCAACGCCATCGAATTTAATTAATGATATAAATACATCTGGCCAGGTACTTATTTAAAGCAAAAAGTACTACTGTATACTATATACTAATTTACTGGAAAAGTTTACCTAGGTGAACCACCACTAATATGTTTTTACCTTAGTCCTTCTAGGTGGACCACGGGTAGAAAAAACTTCCCGTGGTCCACCCAGGTGAACAGATTAGGTGGACCACGGGCAAGGAGGGAGTTTATTATACGGTTTATTCATATTGTTACGTTGTATTTAAGTAATTGTGTATGCAGTCTATTTTTAGCAATTAGGGTTATCAGTATATTATTGTTTGTAGTATATATATGACTCGTAGTATTTACAGTTTTATTGTATGCGCAGGTCTTCCCCCGCTCAAACATCACCATCTTGGTTTGCTGGAAGAAATCTCTTTTGAGAGATAAGCTCGCCTTTGTACATGTTTTTTTCTATCATAAGTTATCTGTATATCTGTTTTGTGTAGTACAATAAAGAAATTACAAATATACGGAATCTTTATACGTATGCGGACTACTTATATGAACGTTGTAGCTTACTCCTCTATGTAGCCAACACCATTAATTATGTAAGTAGTCGGGCGGCTGATGCATGCTCACTGCTTACGTTAAGACGTAGTCATTAAACGCTTGTGTCAGAAGGCTGACTAAACTGACTAAATGCAGCAACAACGTTCATGCAAGTAGGACGCGTACGTGTAAATTCTCGGTATACTTACGCATCATGGCACTACTGTCTGCGCTGGCTTAACGACTGGAAGAGCTTCTGGTTCATGAAGGATCTGATGAATGGTACCCTTCCTATGACATTAAAACTTTACCTCGTTGATGGGTGTATCCCGTCTAACCTAAATCTATGGTGCTAAGACTTGGTGACTGACCGAACTTCAGAAGTCCATACTCAAGGTTTGCCAGCAAGCCATGGAGCGCAGCCCTTGCAATGCTCTAGGACGAATCACGTCAGGAATACGATGCTGCGCTCTTTGACTGGCATTGCTGACGTAGGTCTGCAGACCGCTAAGCTTCAACGGAACTGGGCTAGCCATGTCTGTCGCATGCACGCAACAAATGGGCGAACATCGTCACTGACTGTGTGCTACAAGACGGACGCCGGCGTAACGGCACCCCAAGGCGAAATGGTGGGACGACCTTGATAAGTTTCTGCCAGGGTGAACGGACGTAGCCCAAGATAGGAAATTGTGGTTGCAACATGGGGAGGCCTTTGCCCAGCAGTGGGACACTTAACGGCTCCAAAAAAACTCCTGCAAAAAATAACCTATGACGTGAAATAATTTTGCAAGAAGTCCTAAAAAAACCTTTATTTGAACGAATAATCTTTAGCTGCACTGGAGCGGGGTAGAATAAATCAGCGATGACTTTTAGGGGTATTTTTATTCTTCTTTAAGGAGGTTGTAGCGCCTGCACGTGGCCTACTTGAGCGGGACCTTTGTGCATGTCCCCTTCGCTTGCACATCTAATTCAGCCATCCCAACTCCTGCACCAGCTGGAGTAGGAGGCCTGGGTGTTCTAGGAGCTCGTGGTTGGATGTTGTGCCTCACAGGATAGCCATCCTGGTTTTATTGTGGATGGATATGCCAACAGCATGTGCTCTACTGTTACATCCACTTCCATACACCCTCTGCTGTCTGTTGCACCTGAAATTTTCAAGTATTTTTTTAGTGTAAAGTAGTCTGTTATTTTATTAGGCTTGTTAGTATTTTTATGTTACTGCATGGCATTGTCATTAGGTTTTTTTTTTTTTTTGGCGGAGAGGAAAAAAATTGAATGCCCAGGAGTCAGACACATCCAGGATCCCTACACATTGAGCAAGCATCAGCTTGTGTAGTATACGGATTAAAAAAGAACCCCTTGATTGATTGATTTTAACAGTGATCTTTTAAATTTTACTATTATTTGCCCATTTGGGCGATATATATTTGTGTAAGATATATATAGGAGTCTGCTTGCTTACCCGATTTTTCGAGCGGACATCAGCTCAAAAGGGCATGATAGCGGCATGTTAGGGGGGCAGATAGCAGAGGGCAGATGGCCCCGTCTCATTAGGTAGTTAGTAAAATTATGGTTATACTTATTTATGATCAGTTTTGTGTTTTGCAGTCTTTTTTACTAGACCATCATTCAGTTGCAGTACTGAGGCTCCTTTGAGCCTGAAAACTTCTTGCCCCTAATTTTCCTAGCGTGTCTGCCTCACAGTTGTCGTGGTCTCCTTGGTGACCTTTTACCCACTGGTCTGTGACATTGTTTTTCCTACTGAAAGGAAACGCTTCATTTCAGTACATTGAAGCAATTTTTATTTCATAATCATGAAATACATAATTAATTCTTTAAATTATTACAGTTATCTAACTACACTTTCACATATTACCTTTTATTCTTATATTGCTGTAATTACTGATTACGAGGATAGTTCGTCGACTCAACAACCTTTCGGTAAAACTCGTGATGACTGAATGTTCCTCCGTGGGATTATTTTAGCTAAAGAAAACAAGAGTTGGCGCCAAGAGAGTAACAGCCATGTCGTCACCCGATTAGCGCAAAATATCCACCAATTAGAGACTAGCACCAATCAGGAGTGTGCATACCAAAAAGAAGTTTCATACTTTTCTACAATTCATTACAATTCCTAGATTTACAATATAAATAAAGTGTCTTTAGAGAGATAAATCAATATGTTATTTTACACAGTTATTTCCTACATTTATAAGTAATCACAACATGTTTACAATATCCCCCAATCAGGAGCGAGCCTTAATCTGGCGCGAGCGCATCAAACGGAAGTGATCAAGTATGAATGAATGAATAAGTAGGTTTAACATTGTTATTATGTGAACTATCTATTAAAATTAATCAATATTATATTTACATAGTAAAGTATTAAATACAAAAGTACCTAGAACATACTAAAACGCTAATAAGTAATCACAACATGTTTACAATACCCGCCAATCAGGAGCGAGCATTAATCAGCGCGAGCGTACCAAACGGAAGTGGTCAACTATGAATGAGTGAATAAGTAGGTTTCACATTGTATTTATGTAAGTATCTAGTAAAATAAATCTATATTACATTTACATATTATATACAAAAGTACCTAGAATATACTAGAACACTAACACTACGTAGCTGTTGAATTTTGATTTTGTTGATGTTATTTTTGTGCGCTTAGTTCGACTGCGCTGTTCGTTTTAAGGTATTGCCATTTCCCTCTGCATGCCTCCGCCTTTCATGTGCATTGCCTTGTGTAGGAATTAAAACACTGTTGTTTCCTTAAAATGTTTAATGTTTAGTTCCGGTGGGAAATGGTGTGCCGAAGCAACATATGTGTTCCCTTAATGCCCTGATTGAAGTAGTACTTTTCGTGTTGCGAACTGGTTTAATATTTACATATGTTTTGAATCCATCTACAATGACTAAAAGATAACAATTTCCTTTTAAACTTCGAACAAAGGGCCCTAAATTGTCGGCATGGATTGTGTGGAATGGAATTTCTAGCTTAGGAATTGAGTGCAATTCACCATGTTGCTTGCCAGTCACGTCTTTATTCCGTGCTCATGCCAAACATGATCCGACATATTTTTTTAATGAATTTTCTCATTTTAGGAAACTTGTTTAATGCGTGCTAGTGTCTTGTCGAAGCCAAAATGCCCCAAGTCGTCATGATTGAGTTTGGCGATTTGCCATCGCACGCCCCTAGGTACAACCCATCGTATATCATTGTTTTCCTTGCCTACAACACGGTAGACTTTTCCATTCTTTATTTTATAGTTTTTAATTATTTCCGCAACCTTTCCCATTTTAGGATCACTTAACATTTCTTTTATGCGTAATATTTCATCGTCAATACTTTGCACCGTGGCGATCCAATCATCCGTACCAATATTCAGTACATCTAGCACGTGTGGTTCTTCCCTGGCCTCTCCTACTGGATTCCTACTTAATGCGTCTGCATGCGCCATTGTTGAACCAGTGCGATATCCGATCTCACAATTAAATTCTTGGAATTGCAACCACCACCTTGCTATTCGAGGAATCAGATCCCTTTTAGATAAAGTCGTCCTTAGTGCATTGCAGTCCGTTAGAACTTTAAAAGGGGTGCCTAGTAAATACACGCGAAATCTATTCAGTGAAGATACTACCGCTAACGTTTCTAATTCGAACGAATGTAGTTTCTGCTTGTCTGGCGTAGTTTTCCTACTGTAATAGGAAACAGGCTTAAATAATCCAGTCTCATCTTTCTGCAATAAAATTCCCCCAATCCCATTTTTGCTAGCATCAGTGTGCACTTGAGTTTCCCTGCTCGGATCATAAAGAGCAAGCAAATTTCTTTGCACCAGTGCAGATTTTAGAGTTTGAAAGGACTCGTTTTTCTCCGGGCCCCACTTCCAGTCACAGTTCTTCCTCAAGAGGTCCGTCAACGGCCTAGCTATGGTAGCGAAACCGTGAACAAACCTCCTAAAGAAACTAGCCAAACCAATAAACTGTTGCAATTCACGCTGATTTTTGGGACTGGAAATTTTGAGACAGCATCTGTCTTTTTACTGCCTGGCTTGATACCATCTGCATTAATTTCAAATCCCAGGAAATCTACGCTATTCATAAAAAAGTTACATTTAGCTAGTTTAAGAGTTAGTCCCCCTTGCTTCAATAGCAACAATACCTCCTCCAGCCTTGGGATCCTCCAGGGCTGAGATTAGAATATCATCCATATAGACAAGAGCGTACTTTACTTTAACCTCTGACAAAATTTGATTAATGGTTCTCTGAAATACTGACGGTGCATTAACTAAACCAAATGGCATTCGCGTATACTGGTATTGGCCGTCGGGCGTGACAAAAGCGGTTTTGTCTTGAGAATTTTCTGCTATAGCAATCTGATAGTAACCATATGCTAGGTCTAGTGAAATAAATAGTTTATTACCTGCAAGCCGATCGAGCTGGTCATCTATTAAGGGTAGAGGGTAATGATCCTTTTTGGTGCGCTTATTCAGGGCTCTGTAGTCAACGCACAAGCGTTTTTCACCAGTTTTCTTTTTAACCAGCATGATCGGGCTAGCATATTGTGAAGACGATTCTCGCACAATTCCAGCTTCAATCATATCTTGTACCATGTCACGAAACAAAGTTCTTTCCGCGTAAGATAATCGGTATGGTCTATATACGACTGGTTCAGTATCGGTCAGTTCTATGACCATTTCGCCTGCATTATTGAAACCTATATCTTTAAGACTTGACGAAAAACAGTCTTTGTACTTATTAAGTAAAGCCTGCAATTTAAGTTTTAGTTCTGAACTGATTTGGTTACCACATTGTACGTTATCATCTGGGTGGATTTCGTCAAATGACACTGAAGAAACATATACGTGATTTGTGATCGGAATTGAACGAGTAAATAAAACACCCTTCTTAAATAAAACAGGATTTGCGCTGATGTTTTGTACAAGTAGGTGACCTACCCCCTCATCCAATTTGTATTTGCCTGGAAGAAAATAATGTTCTTTACCAACGCTTCCCCGAACGGTACCATTAACATATACACATGCTGTAAACTTAGTACGCGATTCTACCGGTATAACAGTCAGTGCATTTGGAGCAGCCGTTGTATCACTTTGTACCATCAAAGATACTTTTTGCTCAAATGTCTGTTGAAACACAATTTGTTCAGGAGTTTTTACAATAATGATATTGGGTTGCTCCGTGAAGGTGTGACCTAATAAAACTGGATACTGCAAAGCTATATCATCTACAACGAGTATTTCTATGCTCTGTTTTATACCTTATACCGTAACGTCAGCTTTACATTTTCCGATGGGTTGGACATGATGACCACCTACTCCGCGAAGTAACGGCAATGAATTATTTTTAGCTTTCAGTTTAAGACGTTTTGCTTCAGTTTCCCTAATGAGAGTACATTGGCTTCCCAAATCCACCTGACATGTAATTGGATAACCGTTTATGTCTATTTCAAAAATATATTCAACCGGATAAATCTAATATTTATCCGGTTGATCGAGGACAGCTATTTGCTTCTCCGTCTTAGCTTCGATTAGGCATCGTTCAGTGTTTTTGGCCTCATTTGACCATTTTGTTCTGCAATGCACTTCTAAGTGACCTGGTTTATGACAAAAGTTGCACTTTGTCATTGGTTTATTACACTTTAAGCTTGTATGGGCATCTTCGTTGCAATTATAGCATTTGATAATTGTAGTTCATATAACCTTTCTAGCGAGGTCTTTCCTAGCTCTGCCATTATTAAGTTGTATCCTTTTTTCAAATCCCTTTTCTCCGGCGTCCCTACCGCCCCCAATCTTAACAGTTTTTAAATATTTTTAAGACTTCCTCTGGTTCACGAAAACGAACTGCCTGTGCCCCAACGCGAACCGCACGGTCTTCTATACCATATAACAAGCAATCTACAGCTTTACGGCCCGCAATACCACAGCGGTTAATAAGGTTGATTTCTATGTATAAATACTGTTCGAGTGACTCGCCGTAACGTGCACGCTTGGCCAACATCTCATGTAATAATTCCGCATAATCTTGCCTAGCTGTAAACGACTCTATAAGCTTTCTTTTCCACTCTGTCCAAGTGTGCAGTACCGTAGTTAGGCCTTGGTACCACTGTTTAGCAACCCCGGTTAATTTTGGAAGAGCAAAATGGGCTGTCTCACGTTCATGCCAACTGTATATTTCCGCGCATTGCTCAACCTTGGTAAGCCATGTTATTATAGTCTGTTCATTAGACATTGGGTCAAACTCGGGGAGGACGTTGTTTAAAGAAAGCTTCGAGGTCGATTTCCCGTTCACATTTTTGAGTATATCTAGAAACTTATTCAAAATTTCGTCGCTTGGATTCGGTAAACCGTCATGTTTCGGTCTGCGGTGAGCATGGCGTGAACGAGCGCGTGACCGCCTTCGTTTTAATAATCGTCTCACAGGCGACTACTGCTACGACGGCGTCGTTTCCCTGCCCTCACCCCATGCTCATCGGATAAATATTAAGCCGGCTTCGAATGTGGCTACGACTACGCATACGACTACGGCTGCGACTTCGTCTATGACTACGACTACGGGTACGAGTTCGACTGCGACCTCTTCTTGATAGTCGGGATATTGACGCAGCTCTATTACGGACCTGATCGTCGTATTTATTGGCATTTTCAGGATAATCGTTAACGGAATATTGCTGCTGTTCATTAGGCAGCTCCCTACTGCGGGATCTTATTAACAGGTAGCGTTTGCGGACTTGCCTTCGGTTATGAAGACTCCCATTCGCTCCCTCGCTCCTCTGAATCTGCTGCGGAGTCTGCCGCGTCCCTTCATTGGAACTTATTGGCTCACCCTACGCGTGACCGCAGCCCGTCTGAGTTAGCTGCTGCGGAGTCTGCCGAGTCCCTTTATTGGTACTTATTGACTCACCCTCCGCGTGGCTGCCGTCAGTCTCTTCAGTCTCCATTATCTAAAGTTTGAGAGAGTTTGTACTAGCATTGATCTTTACATTCTAGATAAAAGCTTAAACTTTGTATACTTTATGATAGCAAAGCATATGAATATTAAGCAAGAAGCCTCTTCGGTCGCTATTATTCGAAGAAGGACGTTCAAAATATATCAAGTTCCTTAAGCAGTTTTCAAAAGTTCTAGGGAGCACATAAACAAAGCACTTAAAAATTAGCCATAAAAATATTAAATAAACTTTATTACTTAGCAACTGTGCATTTTGAAAACCTTAATGAGGCAAGTACTTTATGTGGGTAGTATTGAATAAAGTTGAGTGGCTCTCAGGCGCTAAGATATCTAACGCGTATAGTTAAGAAAGGAAAATAGGTGATACCTACTCACGTTTGCTAGGTACCTACTCACATATTCCATTCAAGGGTGGCATTCTAATGGTTAACGAACAAAGTTGCTATAAATATCTGTGTTTCCATTTTCTTATGTGAACTCATTGATGTACTGTATGAATGATTTGTAAATATAGTTTAATTGAATCCAAGATTAATTGAACATTCCAGAGTGTGGCCCTGGCAAAATTTTACATTACTCCGGTAAGGTCGTTATATGACTAGGAAGAAATTCCTAAGTGAATAGACCGACCCTTAATATATATGTGTAAAGTATTACTACATAATTGTTAAAATATCCAAGATGATAAAAGATTCTAGGGAGTAGCCCTGGCAAAATATTTTATCTGTTTTGTAAGGCAGTTACAAATCCGGGGAATGCCCCATTAAAATGCAACACCCTTTGAAATGTTTTAACCTACCTAAATGTCACTGATTTAGGTGTGAGGAATAAACTTTGTTCAAAATACAACTCCAGACAGTACTGGTCAGTTGTGTTTTATTAGCGGTGTACCAAAGCAATTCCAAGGAGTACCCGGACAAATTGTTAAGATACACCACATTGAATTAATCCGTGTTCTTTAAATGAATGAAATAAGAATAGAGTACCCACAGTTATTTGTCACCAATTGAAAAGGAAATGGAATAAGCAGGTACTTACGTGATGGTACACATACACTACACTTCACCAGTTTATGTTCGAGTATAATGAAGTATTTCCTTCCATAAAATTTTGCACTTTGAAACCAGGAAAAAAATATTTTTATAATTTTTGTGGGCTGAGATAAACAGCGGAAAACAAGATTTGGCTGCTTATCCCACTTCTGAGATGAAAGGAAACGCTTCATTTCAGAACATTGAAGCAATTTTTATTTCATAATCATGAGATACATAATTAATTCTTTCAATTATTACAGTTATATAACTACACTTTCACATATTACCTTTTGTTCTTATATTGCTGTAATTACTGATTACGAGGATAGTTCGTCGACTCAACAACCTTTCGGTAAAACTCGTGATGACTGAATGTTCCTCCGTGGGATTATTTTAGCTAAAGAAATCAAGAGTTGGCGCCAAGAGAGTAAGAGCCATGTCGTCACCCGATTGGCGCAGAATATCCACCAATTAGAGACTAGCACCAATCAGGAGCGTGCATACCAAAAAGAAGTTTCATACTTTTCTACAATTCATTACAATTCCTAGATTTACAATAGAAATAAAGTGTCTTCAGAGGGATAAATCAATATGTTATTTTACACAGTTATTTCCTACATTTATAAGTAATCACAACATGTTTACAATATCCCCCAATCAGGAGCGAGCCTTAATCTGGCGCGAGCGCATCAAACGGAAGTGATCAAGTATGAATGAATAAGTAGGTTTAACATTGTTATTATGTGAAGTATCTATTAAAATAAATCAATATTATATTACCTGACCGATGCGTAAAAGGCGGTAAATAAGGACCGTTATTTAATCAAAGCGTTTGTCTATCTTGCTCAAACTTCCACTGAACGTGGCCGAAAGAAGGAGAAAGGCATAACATCCTTTGTTTCTACTCTAAAGCAATCATTAGTGGTTGACCGAGGCAATGAAATATCGCGCCGTCTGTCACGTGCCAGCGCTTATTGAGTGATGGTGTGGTTGTGGTGATTGCTTTCCAGGATTATTGTATGGGGAGGCATGTTATTGTTATTTATTTATGTGCGATAACGTATGTAGATGTAAATAAACTACAAACATGCAAATTTTTTTCATTTTTAACGAACTTTCTACAATAATTGGAAAAAAAAAATAGATTTAAAATTAAAATTAAAATATATTGCTAGGCAAAACTGGACTATTCTTTTTTATCCGGTAGCTTATTTAAAAGCCATTCCAACGATATATCTTTCTTAGAGAGCTCCCATAGAAGAAAAAGAGATATCGTCATATTAATGAAACGGGACGTTTGCGCGCGGAGTTCGCGTGCGACCCCGTGACAGAAGCGGCCATTTTGCATTTTTGGAATTGACAGTACAGAGGATAAACTGCGGAACTGAGTTTTTTTGATAGCTTATCTATGTGTGGGCCCCACTGAAGCTTATTATCTAAGGTGATTCCTAGGAATACCGTGCTATCTACAATTTTTAAATTTTCACCTTTAACATTAAAATTAGCCGAGACTTGTTTAACATTGGCGAGTGTAAACCGAATACATTTGATTTTGTTATTGTTCAGTAAAATATAATTAGCACTAAACCAATTGACTACCTTTGAGATTGCATTATTCACATCGTCAAAGTTCAAACTGCGTCGTTTCATTTTAAACAAAAGTGAAGTGTCATCTGCAAACAGTACAATCTCACGATTATCTCTGACAAGATGTGGCAGGTCATTAATATAAATATGGAACCCTGCGGTATACCCATAGTAACAACAGATCCTGGAGATCGTTTTCCATTAATGTCAACTCTTTGTATCCTGTTATTTATATAAGAAGAGAGAAGATCTAAAGAGTTATCCCTAATTCCATAGTGATGTAATTTCCTGATCAATGTCCCATGGTCAACGCAATCAAAAGCCTTAGACAAATCGCAAAATACTCCTAGAGTATCATGCGTCTCCTCCCAGGCATCATATATATGTTATATTAACTCAATACCGGCATCAGTAGTTGATTTGCCTTGTGTAAAACCACATTGTTTACAGTGGAGCATGTTGTTGGTGTTGAAATGTGTAAGAAGTTGATTTAAAATTACTTTTTCAAAAACTTTACTAAATGTAGGCAATACCAATATCGGTCTGAAGTTAGAAGGGTCAGATGTACTACCCGATTTAAACAAAGGTACTATTTTACTCTGTTTCATTAAATCAGGAAACACGTCAGATTCAATAGATACATTATATATGAAAGCTAAATCAAGTGCAATAACATTTATTAGGGGCTTTACAACATGAACAGAAATATCCCAGAGGTCTGCAGTTTTCTTAACATTTATTGATTTAAAGGCTTTAATAATATCTCTATCATCTACATAATTAAACGAGAATTGATTTTCACATCTAGTTACATAGTCTTTTAGCAAAGATACTTTGGAAGAGTCTAAAGACTTTGTAGTAGAGATTGGGATGTCAGTAAAAAAAAACAAACGCTTTAGCTACATCAATATAATTTTTGAAAGCAATATCATAAATTTTTAATTTTTAAATTAGTTTTTTAACACATTTGCGAGGAAACAGAAAAAAAATCATTTTATATTTTGTTCATTTTTAATTATCGAAACAGTTAGTGAAATTACAATTACTAAAATGATACGTAGTTGTAGTTGGTTTTTTACTTATGTTATTATTATTATTACTATTCATAATGTCATTGTTTTGTGTTAGGGTAAATGTTGGAGACGACGAAACTTCTTGAAAGGCGGCAGAAGAGCATTGTAATTCGTCATTAGTTGTAAATAAAAAAGTATCATCAGTAGAAGTAGAGGGGCGCGGCTCAGGACAAAACTTCTTTGATTGTGGCTCCAAATTTATTGTCTGAGTTATTTTGACACTTATATTTGCTTTGTTTTGGATGGAATCTTCTACAAAAGATTCTGCTACTGCGTTAGAACGCCACCCGCCATGCCGCTTTAAAGTCAATATATCAGCTCCCGAATCAGCAAGTAATGTAGCTGACATTCTTCTGAAACTGTGCCCTGTATAACAATCAGCATCCGGCAATCCTAAAAACTTGGCGACTTCCTTTGGCATGGCACCGAATTTATTTATGCCAATAGGTTGCGCAGTACATTTACCTTTTTGGTAATTCTGAAAGAATTGATCATTTTTTGTCTTAGTCGTACGCAAAGCTTCATATTTTTTGACCACGTCATAAAATGGGCCGTCGATAATAAGAGATCGGGGTATTTTGTTTTTAGTGTTTGGGATTTTAACTAAAAGCATTTTGCCTTGATTTTCAATGTCTTTTGTGGTAATATTGTGAAGATCTTGCCGTCTACATGCACTATGAATACCAAATATTAACGCAACCTGAAAAGAAATAAAAATGTGTTAGATAAGGTATAGGTACTTAGCTTACAGACGGTCGTTAAAAAATATGTAAAAGAGTATGTACAGTAGGTAGATCAATACATAAAATAAGGAGGCAAACTGACCTTTGTTGCCAGGTACTGGCTATCTGGAGCATCTTTTAGAAACTTTTCGACGTCATTTGACCTTAGATTTTTTCTTTATAAAACCATCAGGGCGTCTCTTTAAAAATGCAATGAGATTTGTATATAAATTAATATCGACACCATTTTTCATCTTGAGGGTACTTTTCAGCATAGAATATGTTGTCCACAACGAGCTAGGGTTATATTTACTAGCTAGTTCATTAAAATACGCCAAAACTACATTTTCGGAAAATGACTTGGCATTTTTCACGTTTTTCCACTTCAAGAAATTTTCATACGTAGTTATGTATCTGTCCTTGAATATTAACGGCAGCAAGCTGTCGCATGCGGTTCGCGCTTCTGTTAGTATATCCGGTGGAGTTGAAGTAATATATTGCTCATCTTCATTATTGAAAGTTGTCATTTTTAGATATTCACAATACAAGTACAAAGAAAAGAAAATTTGAGAAAAATGGCGCGAGGATTATTTTCTGCCGTGGCTGCGTGAAAATGTTGGCAAAGACGCTAGAGCATTCAGCCAAGTTTTTAAATTACCGAATAAACTGTTTTATTTTTATTTTAAATAAACTCAATCTGTAAATACACACTGTCTACTGACTGGCTCCGATTAGTTCGAAATTTGAATAGCAACAGCGCGCTAGCTGGAGTCGTGCGGCGGCGATCAGTTCCATATTTGAAATGGCAAATAATACTGTTATGGAATTTGTATGGACTATAACTTAACTATTTGCTTTGGTAACACACGCGTTTTTTATGACCCGCTTTACATATTTAAAACCGGTGGAATTACATCAGCTTTACGACCAAGTGTGTTAAAAACGCTTATTACAATTATGCGCTCCAATTCAACACATGCTACTTCAATGTGGCTTTCAACTGATAAACAAACTATGTCATTCCGATTTTTGAACTTTATGTGTTTATTTAGAAATATTATAGAGCCTCTACGAACAGCATGTGATCTGCAAAAAGAACTACCAACCTGGTGGTTACCGAAATTGAACATAAGCTCATGGCTTTTTAGCCAATGTTCTGTTAGACATAAAATATCAATATTAAAAGAGTTCATGTACAATTCCATCTCTAATAATTTACTGCTAATACCTTGAATATTTTGGTGGACCAGATTAGTAAACTTTGCATTTATTTTACAATATTGAATTTTTCTGTTTTTATTATGTACTTAATTAATATTATTTGACGGGCTAGAGACTTCCTCTATTGTCGTTGTATCTAATTTAAATGACTTGGAAAAGCTTCCAAGGTTTTGTTTGAAACATCAGTATAATGCTCAATAGAGGCATTATGTGTAGCCAAATTTTTGGCTGTTATATTAAAATAATAGGACAGCAAATTTGCTAGTTGTCTTTTGTAATAACTAGGAAGGTAATATTTACCTTTAGTCAAATAATATTTATTTCAACTAACAAAATTGTTAGTATCCATTACATGTATATTATTATTGCATGATATAGTATGCAAGGTCATATTCAGCTTATATCTAAGGTTGTTTTTTGATTGTGGCAGGCTGTCGCTGTAAGGGAATGTGAACATAACAATTTGTTTTACTTTTAAAGAACAGAGCTTGTCTAAATATGTAATTAATTCAGACTTGTTCACATTACCCTATTACCGAGGCATATGATTAAATAACAGTCATCACTATATGTAGCGTTATCTACTTTTTGCATAATATCATGCAGATTACAGTTGGGTAAACAATTATTTATTACCGTATGCTCCATATACATATTTAATAATTGGCCCATATTTTTTCCAAGTTCATCGCTGTACATAATTGTTTTTATACCTGGATATGAAGTGCTAACAACCAGAAGGGAAGTAGTTGACGGAGCACAGTCCGGCACACAACAGCAGCTCTCCAATATCTTAGTTTCTAGGCTAACCTGGCTACTGAGAACAGCATCCATAGCTAGATTCAGTTCCCTGGTTTCCGCTCTGGTTTTGTCATAGAGGCTAATGTAGTGCCCCAGAGAGCGCTCTGCTTGGTCAAGTTTGTATCTTAGCTCTTGCATGTTGTCCTCATAGCTAATCTGATTATAATCAAGCTGAGCAGTACACAGCTCCAGTTTATCTAAAACCCTTCTTTTATTATGAAGCTTTGTTACAACCTTTTTTTGTTTTTTTAGCATATTTTTGTTTTTTTTTTATAAACTTATTAATTTTGACATATTTTCTTAACTTATTTTTACTCAGTTTCAATTTGTGTGTGCTGTCCCTGCTGCTGGCTGCCACATTACACACTGAGTCATCCTTAGTAAGGTCAATAGTCATAGTGGGCAAGCTACAGCCTGCAACAGAGACATGGCCCAAGGAAGTATTTACTGCTACCAATTCATCAAATAAGCTCTGCGTGGTCACTGTGGCAGAGCTAATAGCCGCTTCTTCCAGCTGTGAGATATGTTGGTGGGCATCACACAGTTCCTTCTCCAGGATTGAAGTTCTGTGCAGGACGGACTCAAACTCAGTGCCAAAGTGCTCATCAAACCCATCTATTATTAGTTGCAGGCTATCCCGTTCCTCAGTAATAGAAATATTAATAGAATGTAGCGCGGACAGTTCCCTCTTTAATTTTTGATTGTTTTCTAAGGTTTCCAAGATAGTTTTTTCATTTTCATATCTTTCTGCTTCTAATTGTTCCACCTGTCCCTTTGCTTGCTAAAGCAAGCAAAGGGACAGGTGGACAGGGGGACAGGAATTAAAATTCCTGCAAAACCAGTTGGAGCCTGGACTCCGCTTGGCGAGACAAAGCATTGCGAGTCATAATTATGATTAGTAATGTGAAAACAAAGACAAAAAACATGTATGTATGTATGTAGCAAGGGAAAGGCAAGACAATGTCAGTTGAACACAATGTCAAGACAGTTTGAATCGTCCTTTTGTCTGTTGGTCCGTGATCGATTATTTTATCACAATTATAATTCTGACCACGTTTAGCACTGGGACTTATTAATTGACTTAACAAACACTAACAACTAACACTATATTCACAAATAGACGAATTTAAACAAAATTATTTAGTTAAAATACAGCACAGCTGTTTTTACTTCTCTCCAAATTATGGGCATGTAGCCGAGTGCTAGGCATATCCTGAATGTTTTTACAAGTCTTGGTATAATGAGATTTGCTCCCCATTGCAGTAAGGCTGGTAATTCGCCATCTGGTCCTGGTCATTTATATGGAAGAAAGGCGTCGATAGCCTATCTCACTTTCTCTTCATCTATCAGATTTTTTGCATCCAGCCATTACTCCGGCAGGGGTTTTGATGTAAGCGAGGAACTTGGTTTTTCTGTAGATATCTCTACCCCATTTTCGGGTTGGATTGTACTCCCCGGGAAATGCCTTTGGAGCAATACACTACAGAGCCTGTACTCGCCATCCGTTTTTTTATAGATCCAGCTTAACTTAATTAACGAAACCCCGACTCTCTTAGCCAAAATTAAGTTAATTTGGCTAAGAGAGTCAAGCGGGGTTTCGTTGATCGAGATTGGGATCAGATGTGGTTCTTCTATGTCTTTGGTTTCTTCGAAGCAATGTGAAGATAACTGGAAAACTTTTCAAACGTCACTTAAATAGTTCCCAAAACAAACTAGGAGTAATTTTAGAGAATCGTGGAGAAATGTCTGCAGCAATAAACAGGGATTCGCAGGCCTCACGAATCAAAAAGCTTATAGGTAAAGATCCACAACACCAACCTGGATCTATAAAAAAACGGATGGCGAGTACAGGCTCTGTAGTGTTGAATTGTTTTATTACAGAATATTATTTTTAATTTTGTTATCTATGTTATATTCCAAAATTGTGTTTCTAAATAATAATCTTAACTTTTTTTAAATCATTGATACCACTTTTCACTTTTCGGAGCTAAGCTTAATCATAAGACCTGATTATTAGTGATATACCGTGAAGTCATAAGGTAGTAAATAAATAAATGTATCCCCAAGTTTTATGTTTTTAAAGTGTGCGCGGTGTGGAAGCGTTGAGTTGGTAGATCGTAGATTGATAGGATTACCGTGAACCCTAAACACAACATGTACTACAAGAATAAACGTTTATAAACTGAGCTGGTATATTATTTGTAGCTAGATAATAAAGAAACAATAATTAGAAAATATATACAATAGCAGTCAATAGAGAAATCAATAGAGTTTGTGACAGTTGTCAAACTATTCTCATCTAATCATTTGACCAAAGAGATTTTCATAGAAATATATACAACATTCACACCAAGTGGCAAGTTGACTTTGGTGTGTAGTACATTATGGGGGACCTAAACAAATATGCTAACATACCGTTTAATCACATTTTCAAAAATAAGGGAGTTTGTACTTTACAGGGATAAGCCGTAAGCCTCTAAATGCATGCCTATTCCTACATACTAATGAAAAATATTTCACTTGCTACCGACTTCAGGTCCATGAGCAAAGTTGTCTACCAGTCCGTATCTACGTAAATTGTATCAGCAAATTAATATTTTTGCCGATGGCAATCATATTTGCATACATCCTGCAGCTCTATTTTTGAATCACTCGTATGACATAATATATCGCATGAGCCATATGTCACGTTCGACTAACAAGTCGCATGACATTGATTTTCTGCATATTTGAATCGTTCGTCATCGGTGTTGCCAATAAATTTAGAAATGTTGATTTTTATCCGATGCACGCAGAAAAAGTAAAAACCGGTAAATATCGCTTAGGAAACGGAACGTTAAATGCTCTCACATCATAGGCTGTATGACAGATTTCTGTTCAATTAAGCTATCTACTAAATCACAGCAATAATACAGAACAAATCGTGCTGTTCAATCTGTCGCAAATGTCACATATTTGACGTTTTGGATTCCAATTCGAAAAAAAGCGTGAAAACAGCAATCTCTGACACTTCAAATTGTGTTGACATTAGCTTTGACGTATTTGACGTTAATTCTACTACTCGTTGCAGGCGAATGACTGAAAAATAATAAAATTTCGGATGTCGAAGGAAAATCAGTAGAAAAGACCGTTCGCGTAACATAAAAGTCATGCGAGCGATTCAAAAATAGAGCCCCTGAAAATAAAACGCCATTCTTCCGGCTCGCTTGTTCCGCACAAAAACGAGATGTAATCGTTCGGGATCTTACCAGCCAGCGGGGTATTCGCAACATTGTTGCCGACTGTTAGGGGAAAGTAGCCTTTATCTGTTCGTGCTAATGGGTTGAGATGGCAATGGCAGGTAACGTGGTACAAAGGTATAGGAAACTATATACCGGCCGGGCGGCGCACATGGCCGGCACTGCAGTCATACCCGCGCGAGCGAGCGAGCGCCCGGCCACCGCGCGCCACCAGCCACCGCCGCCCGTCGCCGCCGCCGCCGTCGCCGTCGCCGATCAATACACGACAGTTCAAGATACTGCAAAAAACGTAAACCTCACCAATCAATGCCTGCACAGTTAGTTCAGCAACAGTAAACGAAGTTCAACTCAGTTCATCACAGCGTCCAGCCGAAGTTATGTGCAAACACGTGGTACTGATGCGGATGAAATCCGCCGATTCAGGTGCGTTTTTCTAAATCATGTTGCTGTAAAGCTGAAATTTTCGTGTAATGCAATGTAAGCTAATCTCACATTTTATGAATTATGGTAATTTCTAATTTCGCGTAAAAGTTCTTGGCATATACCTAATGCCGGCTTCTGCATACACTCGAAATTTTCCCGATACGGATAACAATATTAGTGTGCACTCATGTGTAGTTAGTTGGTATGTGGTTTGTTATTGCAAGTGCGTACCTTAAGTACGTAGCTGCTATAGCCGCGATCAGCTGATGAAGTAAACATGCACACTGTCGCCGGAGCATGGAGTAATCTGATCTGTTTATTACTACTGAGTGTTGCAGTTATAGGCACTAAACGAGTTTAAAAAAACCTTCGACAATCTACTTTCTCTGGTAGTTTATTTAAAGTTGTGTCAATAATCACATCTGTTTGTTTCTCAACGTCTGGTCGAATTGTGTAGCAAGGAGCCTTAAATGTTTTTAACCCTATAGCGCACCGTGTGCCACAAGTAGCACATACCACAAAAATATTAAAAAAAAAGAAAAGAATTGGTGTTTTTTTAGGGCTTTTCTATAATATGTATTAATAATATATAAGTATATTATTAGTAATATATAAATAGTAGAAATCTATAAAATGTTCATAATGGTCATATAATTGACGAAATTCGTGCGCTGTAAGGGTTAAGGTTCTACGCACATTGTTAAAAAAAGTTTTCAATCTTGTTCACCGTGAGTTTGTGGGGTAACCTGAGTAAATATGTAAATAGCATTTACAATGATATGAGCGGTTGTATAATTTATATAATTATAATTTATGGATTGGTCTGATCAATTCCCTAGAATTATGAGGAGTGGTGTGATGACTGGAACCTAGGGCTCACCTTAACTAATATTTTATTTAGCTTTTAGTACATTATCTTCATCATTGACCGAGCGAGCGAAGCGAGTGAAGCGTTCCGTTTCTATATTGACCAAAAATGCTTTTGTCCGTCTGTCTGTTCTCGGCTACAGGTCGCATTTTCCAACCGTGTTTGACAAAAATTGGCACACAAGTGCCTTGATTTTTTTAAACGTGGGGAAAATAAGGGGGAAAAGGGCGGAAGTTAGCTATAGCGTTATTTATCGACGGACTTCAATCAAATTTAAAAGGCACACTAAGTACTTCATTATACATAAGATATTGTGAAAAAAAATTGGGGGAGTGGAGGAGGTAAAAGGGGAGGAAGTTTGCTGTAACGTAATATATGGAGGGATTTCAATTTTTAAATCGAAGCGAGGTCTACTATTCTCACAGAACCACTTTAAGTATAAAGACAGATAATAATGTCTTTACACTAAAACCGTAAAACCTTTTTTTTGTAGTTATTTTATTCCGAAGTTTTAGTATCGTTATTAATATCAATTGAACTGTCGGAAATACAACTACATTATGACCTTTATCGTTTCAATTAATGTTCTATGATCAGCTTTCAAATTGGTATTGAGGGTAGACCGAAACGTATCATTGAGTAAGACCTGATACCACGCTGGCTAGGCTAGACCAAACTATGTAATGGGACCAATTGGCCATATTTATTTTTAATACGACTGTCTGAATGTCTGTTACATAATTTAAAGTAATCGACGACCTCTCTGGCGCAGCGGTTGTGGCTCTGCTTGCCATGCGAGAGGTCCTGGATTCGATCCCCGGCTGGGGAGACAAAACAAACCAGGTCTTGACTGTTTATATTTGTGTGACGTCTCTGTTTCCGGTTCCCACGACACAGGTGGTGTGGGGCCAGAAGCATTGTATGTGCCTGTATGCCAATATTTAAATAATAATAAGAAAAGAAAAGAAAAAATATGTAGACTTATAGTTTGCTTGACATATCGAAAAGGAGAACTAACACGCCCCATAGAAAACAGAAAAGAGACATACCTCAGTTTTTTTGTTATTATGCATATAGTTAAATTATATACTTTTTATATTCCGAATCTATGGCTAACACCAAAATATTGCCTTATGTTTTTGTTCAGGCGTAACACTAAAAATACAAAATGTCTTTTTATTTACAAAATACATAAATATTCCTATGTGACTAAATGACTATAGAGTTGCTTTGGGATGTATCTAGGTGACCTGGAGATGCATCTGGATTATAATGTTTTTTACTCCTAGTACAACATACATCTATATTCCTAATAACTTAGTAAGCAATGAAACATCGAATATGACGATTTTATTAATGCGTAAGTTGATTGTTGTACTAGGAGTTAAAAACATTATAATCCAGATGCATCTCCAGGTCACCTATATACACTATTTTCATACATCTTTATTCCTATAAACTTAATAAGCAATAAATCATCCAATACGACGATTTTATTGATTCGCAAGTTGATTGTTGTACTAGTAGTAAAAAACATTATAATCCAGATGCATCTCCAGGTCACCTAGATACATCCCATAGCAACTCTATAGTCATTTAGTCACATAGGTATATTTACGTATTTTTTAAATAAAAATACATTTTGTATTTTTAGTGTTACGCCTGAACAAAAACATAAGGCAATATTTTGGTGTTAGCCATAGATTCGGAATATAAAAAGTATATAATTTAACTATATGTATAGTAACAAAAAGAATGAGGTATGTCTCTTTTCTGTCGGCCCTGGGTCTCTGATGTTAGTTCTCCTCTGTGGGTATGCACGGCAGTAGTGCGAAGTCCCGCAATGCGGAACATGCGAGGCGCAGGCGACAGATAGACGGGCGTTACTAATCGGCGTATGAGACCCTGTGGTTATAGACTTGTATTGTACAATGATGACAGACGGATGCTCCAGTAGTCGGGACACAATACTGTAGATACTACAGCTCAGTAGCGAGTTAGCCAGCGAATCGACGCGCAACGCTCATCAAAACATATCACATATTCACATTGTGCTTAACTTTTTATTTATAACTTTTTAGTAACTCGTGAACAATATTTCTTCTGAGCAACATCGGTAGTTTCGTGGCCTACATTCTAGGCTATTTAGGCTAAAAGTGCTAAATGAACACTGGATAGTTACGTGCATCATAAAAAAAAAACAGATAAATACCGCAAGCGCAAAATGAAATTACCGAAATTGGATGTGAGTAAGTAGCAGTTTTAATTAATTGTCTAGGTACTTACCTAGTTCCAAAATATTGTATGACCAGACTTGGAGACTGTGTTTTCAATCACCTTCTATATTGAGTTTTTTTTTTGCCAGTGTTTAGTACCATATATTATGTTCACTGAATCAGTGCTGCTGTTAGATGTTATTTACAAATTTTTTTTTTAATTATATAATTGTTTGTTACTAAAGTTACGTAGGTAACCCTTACTTGTGTAAGGCTAAGTTCATTATAGGCTAGTCTATAGAATCTTGCCGGCACTCGCCGCGCAGAACCAGTAGGTAGGTAGATGTAAATAATTGCACACTCAAACAAAGTGGGCAAATTCTAGTCTACGTGTATTCCTTTTACACCAGCACAGATTCGATCTTATTGTTTTATTATAGTTACCTCCTGTAAAAAGTTTTAAGAGGCAAATTAATGCCTGCTAAATGTACCTAAGTGTTAGATGTTCAAATAACCTAGGATGACATATGTACACTAGGGTATTAATATTACTGTACCGTATTTTTAAATAAAGATCTTTAAAATAAAAAAAAAAAAAATAAAAAAATTAATTGTTATGATGGGCGACGCTATACGTGGTACATTTTAATTTATTTTATGAAATTTTAGCCTATTTTAAGAAAGTAATTTCAATATTTCGAGTAAAAGATGTCTCAATCCTTTTTTAAATAAGTATTAAATACTTCTCCATCGTGACTTTGGTCAAAAAAATTATAGAACGAAAATATCAATGTCACTTATATCAACTCACATGTCGCTATTGAAGATTCATAACAACAATAACATTTTGTAAATTGAAGCAAAACACGGTTTTACGTATATTTAGGTCCAAATAACATCAATTGTAAAACTATAGAAAACTCACGATAAATGCTGCCGAGATGTTAAAGGTTTAAGGCGGCTTATTCTTCTCCCTGAATGGACCTCGAACCAATTTATTACTCTGGGCATGATTGCCTCGTTCTATTATGTATGATCTTAGAATTTCACAAAGACTAAGTAATAACATCTGAAATCCACCCATTTTAAAAACGAAAATATTTGTTTACATGCTGACTGAAAACTGTATTAATGACAGATGGGAAAACTTTTGACATTTGACAGTATAACAAGAAAGCCAACTTAACGGTGGCGGAGGAAATCTGAGCCAAAGAGTTTCGTTCATCTAATTTTTAGCAAACTACCCGTAGAGGACAAATGAATTTCTTTCTCTTTTACGGAAATTTCAGTATTCCTGTAATATTTTTTGATGGGAATTTATTTAAGAACATAATTATCTCAAAATGTTTTTTTCAGTTTCAAGCCTTTGATAATCTTTAATTAATTAATAACTCGGAATGTAAAGATTTTATATTATCTTATGCACTTTAATGTACCCAGTGTATTATTACTTATTTATCCATATAATATTTGTAATGCTGTATGGATTCATAAGTAATTCATTATAATAAAAAACAAGGCCTATGTGATTAAATCATGATTGCTCAAAATTTATGATTTAGCTGTCACATAATGTTTTTTTCCGCACATTGTGAGACAGGCAGTCATTCTGTTTCATACTGAAGCAGGGACACTACAAATCTACAGATTTTTCCAAAGCCTCAAGAGAACCATTGGAATACATGGCCATTGATGGTCACAAGTTGTTTAAGTTATAAGTAGATTGTTTCATTGCGGCGATACATTTGTTAAGTGTGTATCGGTACGTATATTATAATTACTATTTTATGTTCGTTCCTCATATATTCAGATAAAAGTATGAAGAGCGATGTGGCTAGCTGTTGTAAGCTACCGAGTTGTCTGTCCATCTTCGTCCATATGTCTGCAAATGATAATGTAGATACAAAGCACATGACTAATGTTCAGTCGACATCACGACAAAACAATTTATCTTTGGTTTAGTAAGGTTCACACAGTATTTTAAAGATCTTATCATCTTTAAAATACTGAATATTTAAAATGTATCATCATGAATATTATAAAAGAACAAGTCCTGCACTGAAAAAAAATATTAACAAAACTTTTTCGGTTATCGCCTTTTTAACCATACTTCAGTTAGTCGTCAATAAACTTAATTTGAAATAATTAAAGCGGTTTATTTACGAAGCACAAAACTGGTTTGGTTATTTTCAGTTCGGTTGTTTAATAGCTAAGATTTAGTCATGTATAACCTTAATGAAGTAAACAAATTGGATTGGTAACTTGCAACAATACATGTTTACTTAGTTTATACTAATTCTTAGACTATTAGTTACTAAAGGCTTGCTGAACTATCAAACAATTATTATTGTTAAACACTAAGTTTGTTATTTTTTACACACAAAACTGCAATTCAACAAAACTTATGTAATTAACAACAAACTAATATGTTGAACTAAACATAGCGTTATCCACTGTTAGCCGTATTTTGATTGTTTACAACCAAACACTTTTGTTTACGGGATGACGAACTACCAACAGTCCTCGCGCGAGTTGAATGTAGTCTTGTCAAACAAAATCGGACCGTGCGGCACAGTGACAAGAGCAGCTCTTTATTAATCTGTGCAAGAGCGAAAAATTTCAAAAACTGCATTTTGCTACGATCGACGCGACGATGCGACACGCCATGTCAAATACGTTGATTTTCTATTCATTTTGCTGCTTGCGCTTGCGCCTCTCGGGATAATCGTGTGAAGACGAGTCTCCGTTTTTCATAAAACCCCAAAGTAAAATAGTTCTGTGCTTGTCGTCTCTCTCATCAGCATAATCAGATGAAGAATCTTTATTTCAGTCAGCTACCTACTTAAAACTGAGTGAGAGAACCATGGCCGAGCAGAGCCCAGATGCTCTCGAAGATTATCTGCAGCAGTGGGGCCTGGAAGTGTATTTTACTCAATTCAAAGGTAAGTATTTACCTAATCATTTCCTTTCATTATCTTGTGGTAAGCTAAAGCTAAATCCAATCTGGGGGTAAAAGGCATAACGTGCCTGCCGCGCCAGCATGGTGCCAACGCGCCAAAAGTTAGTACCTCGGCACCCAAACCTACAAATAACGCTAGTTTGCATCTGTGTCTAACCTACCTACCGGGGGAGGAAAGTATGGCTATAGAAATAGAAGTATATTTAACAATCAACAGTAATTGAATAGGTACCTCTATTTCCTTACCACTACGTCGTTACCTAACCGAAATAAATTGATACGCCCTAATCACATGGTTTTCTCAGTTTCAGACATATGAAGATCAGTCGACAGAGCCGAATAGATCACAGGCCTCACAGGGTACTAATAATTCTACAACGTACGAGTATGGCCTACAGTCACTGGAGGACACTGGGACATTGGGAAAAAGATTCCCGTGGTTTTGAGATTTTGATTTATGTGATAATGGTTCTTACATTGTAAAAATTCTGAAGTCTAACAATACAATAATTACATTTGTAAATCAATTGCTTTTATTTATCTGCCTACTTTTAAATTTTATATAGGTAGTAAAATTTTTTTTAGTGTGTTTTAGCTGTAGTTTTTTGTTTATATGGTATTTAGAATCACCGATTAGATTGATTTGAAAATAATGTCAATCGGTGATTCTTGAAATATTAACAAAAGGGAAATTACCGCTTATTGCCAAGCTAAAACGCTCAGATAGCTAAAATAAATTAGGCTACACACTAAAGAAGTACTAAATATTATATAAACAAACAACTACAGCTAAAACAAGCAAAGTTTTGTTACTAACAGTCAAACTGTTTTGTAAAAATTAAAAAAACAAGTTATCTAAATTAACTAATATATAACAAAACAACAGCTAAAACAACTCATTAGTTTAGTTAATAACACTCAAACTGTTTTGTAAAAAATGGCTGAAGTAAACAAACAATTGGCTTCCTAACTGCATGTAAGTACCTACCTTTAAGTAAGCACCTTGGTATGACTTAAACAAAATAGTGTTAACATTAATTACAAAACAGTTTCGTTAAAAAATAACCAAACTAGATTTGGTTACGTATTGCTATAGTTTTGTGGTCACTTTTTCTATATTATACGTAGACGAAAGTTTAGCTACGAATAACAAGAGTTTTTTTTCAGGACTGCCTGACTGATTCATTTTCATCGGAGGGGCCAAACGGCTAACGCTAGAAGGCTGACAATTGTAGGGTAGCTTTAATTATATAGGGGCCCACTAAGAAACTGTTTTATTGAAATCGGACCCGTCATGGAACGTCATGTTTTAAATTCCAAATCTAAAACCCGGCTACTAAAACATCGCGCTCTAAAAATTCTTAAATAGATTTATCACTTAAACTATCCCGATACATCAAAAGGTGCAACTAAACTAACTCCAAGAACAAAAATTTCGAACAGATATACACGTACAGACTAAAATAGTACACAACATTACCGCCTGGCAAGTGACGAACAATAAACTCTTGACCAATCATGCAATAATAAATACGGTCAAAGAACATTTAAATAAATAATAACACACTTAATAAATAGCCTCCCATCTGACTTAAAAAGTAACATAACTGAAAAGTTGTAAAAATGAGAGCAAATAGTGTAACTACGCAGGCGAAAGCGGGGTAAAGCTAGTTAAAATATATTTTGTGATAAGGTTCCTTAACTACAGCAGGGTCAATAAAAACAATCACATAGCATTTTTCTGATATATATATATGTATGTACAAGGCATGATTTGGGACTTGATCATTTGGGGGGATAAATTGAAAGCCTGCCATCCCCCGAGTTGGGGGATGCAGAAATTTTATTTATATGAACCATTTACCCAAGTTATTACACTTTTAGTATACAAAGTATGTTTCGAAACTTTAGAGACACAGCGTATGTTTCGAAGTCCATGTCCTTAAATTAAACAGTGGGTAAATTTAGACACACACACACGTGCATTTTTATGAACGTAGCGTTTAATACGGAGACAAGACCTCAAAATATAAATTAAGGAAGTAAATCAGATAGGTGACGCAATACGGCTAGTACCTACGTATTTATAAATATAATATAATTTTCCGTAAATGCTCTAAAACTCATATATTGATCAGTTCCGAGATGAAGTCAAATAAATAAATTAACACCCTGCATGTTGAAATCATATACGTTTATCTGCCGTAGTATTTGCATAAAGGCCATTGCTATCATAATGGCCAATATTTAATTAAAATGGATTTTATAAAATGGAAAATTTAAATATATGTAACATAAACAGGATAAAATGCCTTTCTCTTCATTATATCAGTGAGCTACTGCACGGAGAAAAAAGACGACACCAGAAATTAATAAACTGTTTTGTATTTGACGCAAATACTAAGTTTTAATATGACTTACAAAAGTTTTGCTGTTTTTACAAATATTAATGATTTTTAGCAAAACCTTTTTGTAATTCCTAAAAGTCGGTTTTAGTCAATGTCAGATATTACAAAATTTCGTGGTTATCGCAAATTATAGTAAATATTGATAAAGTTTTGTAATTACTGCAAACCCATTTAGTATCTTTTAAAAAGCTCATTCATAGTTTCAAGAAATTATTTTAGTACAAGGCAAAATTACAAACGTTTGTAACAATTAATAATTACATCTTAATATTTACATATGAATTACTTAAAATTACTGACGTATTTCTTATAATGATAAAACTATAATGTTTTGTTATTCCAAGTAAGCACATCTTTGTATTTACATATGATTTACTTGAAACTACTAACGTATTTCTTAGAATAATAAAAACTAATCTGTTTTGTAATTCCAAGTAACCATTTTGTAATCCAAGCTCGCGACACACACAGGCACCAATTGTCTGCCATTTCAAGTTTGCAAGCGCTCCGGGTGACACGTTGCGGTCAAAAATTACGTAATAAAAAGAAAGAAAATTTGATTGTTTAGTACCTCCAACTAATGCCCAATTTATTCGTAACTATGTATGTGCTAAAACAATCAAGTTGTCGGTTGTGTGTTCTTGTCATATAGTTTCAGTGTTTAAAAACAGTTAGTATTGTCTATGACGTCATCATTTCCGATATTACTCTTATACTCCTGAAATTACAAAACAGTTGGTATTGTCTATGACGTCATCATTTTTGATATTACTAGTAAATTCTTAAAATTACAAAACACTTAGTATTTGTCTATGACGTCTTCATTTCCGATATAACAATTGAACTCTTAAAATTACAAAACAGTTAGTATTTGTTTATGACGTCATCATGAAATAGTAAATACTAAATACGAAACACTTGGAATTACAAAAACGTTACATGTAATATTTACTAACTGCATTTACAAAAATCGATTACTTATTATTACAGGACATTTGTTGTCCTCGGATTTAGAAATACTTTAGTAATAATTACTGTATTTTTGTCAGATTTTCTCTCCGTGTGGGGGAGAAGAAGGAACCTTTCCTTCTTGTTAATTGTAATCTGTTTTATATAGGGAATCAAGACCAAAAATTATCACAGTTTTGCATAACACCTTAGATACCTACGTATAGTTTGAGAACATTTACGGAGTATACCTAAAAGTATGTGAAAAGTGGGATTTGGGCACCCCCGTTTTGCTACGTGGAATGTGCGGAGGGCGATGGATGAAAAGATTGATGAAGTATGTGAGATGATGGATATAAAGTGAATAGATGTGTCTTGTGTGAACGAGACTAAAAGGAAAGGGTCAGTAACAACAATCCATGGCTCCTTATAAGCCTTCTGGTCTGGGGTTACAGAGGCCGAGGTAGGATGTAAAGAGGTAGGCATTGTCCTCTCCCAACGTATGTCGCAGTGTGTTGGTGAGTATGAATGTGTAGATTCAAGACTCCTCTGGATAAGACTCGGGGTGGGGCTCATACGACAATTTGTGGTAGGCGTGTATGCCCCGGATATGGGTCTAGGGTCTAGTTTTGGGAAAATTTTCGAGAAGTGTTGTTGAAGTGCGAAGCAAACGAGAGGATTATAATGCTAGGGGATTTTAATACATGGGTAGGAGTGCAGCGAGATGGATATGATTAAGTCTTGGGTAAATTTGGTAATAAACGAGTAAACGAGAATTGCTTAGGACTTTTCGAAGTGTGTCTGGAAAATAATCTTTCTGTGACAAACACTTTGTTTTGATACAAAAAGATTCACAGGTACACTGGAATGGCAGAAACAGCAAGAATGGAGCATGATCGATTTTGTAATATTTGATGAAAGACTGAGAAACAAAGTTGTCGACACGTGAGTATGCGGGGTCAATTTTACGTCGCACGAATGAGATATTCGTCTCAAACAAATGACTGTACACAAAATACATGTATTTTTAGATTGTCTCATTCGTGTGCCACAAAAATTCGTGAAATCGACCCATGGCGAGGCGCTAACGTAGGGTTGGATTATTTTCTGGTAATTTTCCAGATAAATGTTCGGTTCAAACGTTGGCGACATCGCCCTCATATGCGGAAAACAAAGTTGGAACGAAAAAAAGTAGAGAAATTGCGAGAAGAATGTTCGAACTGAACGGGGCCAGTCGTGGCTTAGAACGTCATTATGGTGATTTTGCTTCTGACCACATTGATCTCGAAAATAATGATTACACAGCGCCAACAACAGAGCCTTTAATGGTTTAAGGGTGTAGGTAGTAAGTATGTCCTTGAAACTACATTTTTTACATTTACACTTGGATTTATTTTCCCCCAATTTAGGTTTAGTCTGTGATGTACATAGGGAGGTTTCATGAAGATTGTATCGTCTATGGAGAAACAATATCAAAGGAAATGGACTCTTAGCATATTGGCATGGCAGTCTATTTCTGGACTTCTCCGTAAATGTCCTCAATCTATGCTATAACTATGCTTTGTTTTCGGGAGATGTGTATATAGATAAGGACTTGATATTTTTGGGTGACTTTATTCGGACTTGAGACTTGACTTTACAGCCTACTGGTCTGGCGTTACAGAGGCCGAGGTAGGATGTTTAAAGATAGGAATTGTCCTCTAGCAACGTATGTCGCAGTGTGTTAGTGAGTATATATATGTAGATCCAAGATTCCTCTGGATAAGACTCAGAGTGGGGCTTATACGACTATTTGTGGTAGGCGTGTATGCCCCGGATATGGGTCTACTGAAAACGGTTCGAGGAGTTTTGGGAAAATTTGCGAGAAGTGTTGTTGAAGTGCGAAGCGAACGTTATAATTATAATGCTGGGGGATTTTAATACATGGGTAGGAGTGCAGCGAGATGGATATGATCAAGTGTTGGGTAAGTTTGGTGATGAACGCGTGAACGAGAATGGCTTAGGTCTTCCCGAAGAGTGTCTGGAAAATAATCTTTCTATGACAAACACTTTGTTTTGTCACAAAATAATTCACATGTATACTTGGCAGAAACAGCAAGAAAGGATTATGATCGATTTTGTAAAAGTTGACGAAATACTGCGAAACAATGTTATCGTCACGAGAGTATGGGGGTCGATTGGTCACACGAAATACATGACTTTTAGATTTTCTCATTCGTGTGACACAAAAATTCGTGAAATCTACCCGTGGCGAGGCGCTAACGTAGGGTTGGATAATTTTCGGGTAATTTGCCAGATAAAAACGTTGGCGACACCGCCCTCAAATGCCGACCACAGAATTGGAACGAATAAAAGTAGAGAAATTGCAAGAATGTTCGAGCCGAATGGGGCAGTCGTGGCTTAGAACGTCATGATGGTAAGTTTGCTTCTGACTACATCGGTCTCAAAGATAATGACTACACATGGCCAATAACAGAGCCGTTAATGGTATAAGGATGTAGGTAGTAAGTAGGTATGTCCCTGAAAATACATTTTCTACATTTACAGTTGGATTTATTTTCCTCCAATTTAGGTGCAGTCAGCCATGAACATGGGGAGAGATTTCATGAAGATTGTATAGTCGATAGAGAAACAATGTCAAAGGAAATGGACTCCTAGCATGCTGGCAGATTATTTCTGGACTTCTCCGTAAATGTCCTCAAACTATGCTATAACTTTAAACATGTGCTCAATCTATGCTTTCTTTTCGGGAGATATGTATATACATACAAGGCATGATTTGGGACTTGAGATGGTTTTAGGGTGATAAATTCAGCATGAATTATATAAGTAGGTTGTTACAAAAAGGGGGTTACACCCTAGGTTAGTGTTAAGTAGAGTTTATACTACTAACAAACTCATCAGTGCACCTGATGGTAATGCCACGAACGCTTTTCGTTCTTTTTCTGAAGAATTCCTGAGAGCAAATATATATAAAAGTAGTATGAAAATATATACATATATTTTCATAAACTAGAATTAACAGGCTTACTACTTAGATTTTTCACAATCCCAAATTGATTCTTTATTTTAGTTAATAGGCCACAGAAGACAAAATCAAAGTTACGATTTTTCTATTTTTTAAAACTACACCAAATTTTTGTACAAAAAGGTGACATTTTGTCATCAAAAATTAAATCTACGTTCATTATTTATAAAAGAACGATAGCCAGCACGACCTAGTACTAAAACGAGGTCAGCTAGAATGTTTTGTATGAGGCGCGGGAGAACCCCACTTTACCCACCTCCCCTCCCAACCGTGAAGGTTATACAAATGCAAAAAAAATTTGAAATTTTTTCATCTTTATTCTTCTCACAGACATTATTGTAATAAAGTCAACCGTTGAAGCATTATTTAAAAAAGAACAAACTTTGGCCGAAAACTTACATTTTTCATGGATAGCCTCTACTTAAGCGATACAAATTTAAATTTCTTCTACTCCACCTTTTGTAGGGCAAAAACTTCTAATGACTGCATTACTAGGTACCTAGGCAAAGGGAAAGGTGAAGACTAAAACTAGCCATGAACATCGAACATTTTTGTATGGTGCCTGGGTGGCATACTGGGGTACTTGTGTACCCTAAAATTTCGCTTTTTCGTGTACACACCTATAAAACTTTTAATAGTGTAAACAAATGACTAAATTCATTCTTAATTTTTTATTAACAATGAAAGTAACCAAAATATATGAATTAAAAATAAAATAGAAACACTAAAAGAAACAACTACGCGAATAAACCACCCCGGGACATTGCCGAGGCTAAGGTTCCCATGACGCTTGCAGCATTTCCCCGCTGCACCGCCAGGGAGATCCTTTGCATCAGAAATGCCCCAGAGCGGTTGTCAAATCCTCTATCCCTTAGACGGCGCCCCAGATCCTTAATAAATATTTTCCCTTGTGTCCCCCAAACCCCAGTCGTCTCGAACGCAAGAGGCACAAAGATGTAGCTTCCCGTGAGTGCGGCATACTTAAGGCACTTCTGTCTTGCGGCAGACTCGGCGGCTGCACCAGCGCGGGCCGCCGTTGACCCGATATGGGAGGCTGCAAAGGTGCAGACGCAGGTCGCATCCCATAGCAGGGAACGTCCTCTCTCCCAAGGTACCAGGGTCAAGCCGTCCGGACGCTTCCCATCCGACCGGCACAAACCTGGCGGCTCCAACACACTAGGAACGTTGGCCGATACCAAAGCCCTACGAACGATGTCGTTTATTGCGTGGTGCCGCGAAAACCTGCCAGCGCTCCTGGTACAATGTAGGCCATGGCGACCCAACTCATTGACCCATGCCCCACAAACGCATCGATGCGGCTGGCAGATAGTGCAGCCCAAACGCAAAGCGACTGCCACGCGCAAAGTGTCGTCGTCCAGGAAAGTTCCCAGCTGGGGAGAAGGCATTGCGTGCAGCCACAACCCCGAGTCGGACTGACAAACGGCACGCAGGCGCGCCAATTCCGGCCCCGAACTATGAGCGAGGAGATCATCACGAATGACTTCGCACAGGACCTCATCCCAGGAGCGCTGACTACATAGCCTTTCCGGCAGGTCGCTTCTAGGACACCGGGCACGCCATAAGCTCTCCGCCTCCCCCGCAAAAGGAATGCGGAACCCGTCACCATGTATACCCAAGATGTGAGTAACGAGGTCCACAACACCAGGCGAAGAAGCCAGAAAGCCAGGGAGCTCGGTGTCCTGCAAGCGTCGAACACCTAAACCCCCGTACCTGATGGGCAGCGTGGCTTGCACCCACTGAGACGAGGACATCTCTACGTTGATGATGCACTCCAACAAATCCTTCAAAACTGCATCGTATCTAGAAGTTATCTCCCTGTGCAACCAAATCGGGGCAGTCCGTATGGAATAAGTTAGCCTTGGTGAAGAAAGACAACTTTTTCAAAATCGTCAAGGCAACATGGGCGGAAAGCTGCTTTAAATGTGGTTTCGACGCCTTAAGGATATCAATTTTTGATTGCAATACTCCGGGAATGCCCTCCGGGAAAATAGGAGCACCCAGAAGTGTGAAATCCACCTTATTCCTAAGAATGATTCCGGGAACGACTGATTGGATTTCGTCGCTCACCTCTTGAGGTAATTGTCCTGAACAAGAAAATACTTCACACTTCTGGGTATTCAACTTAAGCCCTAATTTGCCGAACCCCAGTATCAGTCTTCTAAGATCCTCCAGAACCACCTCTGGACTGCCACCGATTGTGCCATCATCTAAATACCACACGTTTAAAGGTGAACGCAAAGAAGCCACAACTTCTTGGATTGCCATACTGAAGAGAAAAGGACCCAAGGGATCACCCTGCTGAACCCCTACCTTTGACTGCACCAGGCTCCCACCGAAAAACAAGTTACTAGTGGCACTGTAACACTGGTGCAGGTATGGGTACAAATTTGGACAACAAGACTTCACCCTACTTAAGACGACGTCCCGCTCAACAGTATTAAAGGCGTTCTTAACGTCCACCTTAACAACGATTTCATGTGAGGCAACCCTGCTCATCACATATGAACGAGTAGCATGAATGGCAGCCTCACACCCCAGAGCTACTCCGACTCCTAACTGCTCAGGCTGCAACTGCGATGCTTGATCACCTCTCACCGCACGACGGCACATCTTTGACACCAAACGCCGAATCACGCTGCCCACAGCAATTGGCCGAATGCCCCCATCCTTCTTCTCCAAAGCACAAAGAGAGGCTCCATAGATATAAGGGCACACCTCCCTATTAATCACGCCCTTCAACATGTAGTTTGTCAAGTTACATAGAGAACTCAACAGTGCAACCCCACCATCACCAGCCCCTACAGACGTTAATTCCTTAAGGTGCTCAGGGCGCAAACCATCCAACCCACCAGACGAGCCGTTCTTAAAAGAGGCAATTGTCTGCGCAACGTCACCCACCTCCACAGATAGACACACCGAAGAAAGATCAGGTTCAGGAGGAAAGTCCAAAGGTCGGTGAGGACAAGGATGCTTTTCTCTTAAGGATTTCAGGGTCTCGTCATTATCAGGTGCGATGGAACAGTCCGACAATAACACCCGAACCGCTCCACTCAGATCACCATCGTGCACCTTCGATTCTACTAATCTATAAAACGACCTCTGACCCAAGGGAACCCCCATCGTGGCGCAAACTGATGCAAGTGAGTCACTCGGAGCTTCATTTGCAACATTTTCCTTCACTTTCGCGGTGAGTGAACGGCTACGGTCCTCCGATGAGGGAACCCTGAGCGCAGTGTAAGAAAAGGTCAACAAACTATACCAATCCAAAAGGTCATTAGACTGTATGCAGCGTTCAATAACCTGTGACAATTTAGACGCAGCGATGCACCTAGCACCCTTCGGAATGTGTTTAAGCACCCTAACATTCCTCCTCAGAATTGATAACTGGTCCAAAGAAGGTGTGGACGCCACCACCCCAGGGAACGCACTCGGGGCATCCTGAACTAGCAACCGCGCGAAGCGCGTCTGACTACTTCCATGAATGCGGCTAATATGCACACTCAAACCACGGGGAACCACATATAGCCTCGATGAATCGGGGCAGTGGGGACACAAAGCTGTAGACATGCTCATACAAACTAAATTACTTTTTTTTTAATATACAAATTGTAAAATTAAATTAAATGATACATTATTACCTCCATGTACAATATATGACCAATAAAATTTAAATAAATAATTAATGAGTTACTTAAAAACAATTATCGTAGTGCAGTCCCACAACACACCACTGGTCGTGGCGCTGTACGACGTCGTCGCAGCACACGGCGACGACAAGCCTCGAAGAACTCGTAGAATAGTTTCGTATAATTGAGCTAGATGCAGCAGCGTGATGACGCGCTCCCGGTGTTGACTAGTGCCGTCTCATAGTTGATGAGAGGCATCTCTCTGCCAATTGGAATCTGCAGTCCTGAGCAATTAGCTAAACAGCTTATATCGTAGTATTTTCCACCGACTGATCCTATTATTCAAAAACACTAGATTGCACTGTTGTCTGTAGGTATGGAACACATGTGAAACTGGTCTTTACCAACTTTTTATTGTATAGTTACAGTCTGAGTCACAAACTAGCGGTTTATACGTGAAATGTTTTAATTTTTAGAAAAATCCTGAAAAGATGGTTTGTTATGACATTATTATTCTCAATCATGACTAAATTACATCTTCAAACTGAACTTTCTCAGAAATGCTATACTATTTACGACATTTTTTCAAAAACATTTGTTGTTTGTAATTAAATTTTCTACCGATGGACAATTTCATATAGGTGTATACAGAAAAAGTGTAATTTTAGGGAATTTCAACCCCAGGTTCTAGGTATTTATAGAAAGGTTCGAAGTTCTGAGTTTTTTTTTACTTCATTCTAAACAACAGTCACCGAGAATCATTTATGATAGCAAACGACAAAAATGTTTCAGTACACAACCCTTGGCGCTAATATCGCTTGCAGGCAGGCGCGACACGGCTTAGGCTGCCACGGGATTATTTTTGGGGTTTCATATCTCAAAAGGAGAAAACCTTATAGGATCTATCACTCGTGCGTCTGTCTGTCTTTCTGTCACAGTCCATTTGCTCAGTATGTACTTGACCGATTTAGTTGAAACTTGGTACACTTGTTGTACTTGGATATGCTCAGATTTGGCTGATGCGGCTGATGATACATAATTCCGATCACAAGATATAGGTTGACCCAATACATGTATATTTTTCACTTGCGAGCATTTGTTCGACGGGGATAGGTGCATGAGTGTGAGTCTTACGTTACCCACGAGTCTTATGTAAGTACCTATGCATCAGGAGAATCCACGCTGGTGTTGCCTTTGGATCAGTACGGATAAAACTAGGAATTATCTACTAAAACTAAAATCTAGTAACTACGTACCTACTTGTGCTGTCTCACACTCGTCTATTTAAAATTATTCTTTGACCTTATTTACTATCTCTGTCTGTTTTGAAAGTCCTCAGAAAATGCTTTGACTGCCACAAAGCATACTTTGAAGGCCATGGGTAGCTAGCTCGCGTGCCAGATACAGTGTTGCCAACTTCGTGGATTTTCAACCTGGTGGTGGTTTCGACCCCCTTTTAGCGGAGAAATATTGACTTTAGTGGCTGGTGGTTTTTCTAGTACCGCAATAAAGTAGGTATAAATTGCGCTGAGACAACTTAATTATCTTATATACTCATAGCATTATTCCCAAGGGGTAGCCAGAGCTGCTGGATCACATAAGCGACCCTACAGCTATGTTCAGCAGTGTTTAAGGGCCAAGTGTAAAAATGAAATATTATTAAGTGTATAAAGGAACTATTAGTGACAAGTTGCTAGCTCATCGCCTAACCGATCCAGCTCTCCCTGCCTCTCTCAGTCGCCTTTTACGGCATGCACTGCACAGGAGGACATGCAGCTGATGCATTCTTTTAACTTCCCTGACCAGCACGGGAATGTTTTTATAGTTACAACATACCTTTGTATTGTAGTTCATTTTCTACTTGATTAGATAGGTGTGTAGGTATGTTAGTTGTTCATAAAATTCAGAGAGAGGCACACATTTGCAGCCGCAATTAACCATTGTGATTCTCTTTTTGTGCGGAACAGGGGGGTACCCCATCGCCGCTCGGGAGAATCATTAACCCACCATACCCAAGTTGGGTATGGTGGTCTGGGGTAACCCAACCGGCCACTGTCGGCTAGTTTTAGATGGGAGAAAAATCTGTTATGCAGGTTTCCTCGATGTTTCTTTCACCGGTTCATGCCTGTCTGGGGATAGAACCCGGGACCTCTAGTTCCTTGGTCTGATGTCTAACCACTAAGAGGAGAAAAAAATATCTAGAGTAAATCATGAAAACCGTATGTAGCAACTTTCAGCGCAAAATCCTCCGTTTATATACCAACCTTCTTCGTATAAAACAGTTTGGGGACAATGCACACCTCACCCTGCTTCCTTCAGTCGCGTTTTACGGCATGCACTGCACATGAGGACATGCAGCTGATGCATTCTTTTAACTTCCCTGACCAGCACGGGTCAGTTTTATAGTTACAACTTACTAATGTATAGAAATTCATCTTCTACTCGATTAGACTGGCGTAGGTAAGTATGTTAGTTGTTCATAAAATTTCATGATTCTGCCAGCAGAGGGAGGCACACATTTGCACCCACATTTAGCCATTGTGATTCTCTTTTTGAGCGGCACAGGGGGCTACCCCATCGCCGCTCGGGAGAAACATTAACCCACTATACCCAACCGGGCACTGTCGGGTAGGTTTATATAGGTAGCAGAAAAATCTGTTATGCAGGTTTCCTCACAATGTTTCCTTCATCGGTTCATGCCTGACTGGGCATAGAACCCGGGACCTCTTGTTCCGTGGTCTGATGTCTAACCAGATGCTAAGAGGAGAAAAAAATATCTAGAGTTAATCATGAAAACCGTGTGCACCAACTTTCAGCGCAAAATCCTCCGTTTATATACCTACCTTCTTCGTATAAAACAGTTTGGGGACAATGCACACTAACATGCAGAGCATATAAATAGTAGCGTATAAAAATTTGAGACTCAATGTAAACGATTACTAAAATTTTGTATAAAAGATTTCTCTGACCCCATAGTAACCGTTGTATACGTAATTACTTCGAGTCCTGTCCCCAAATTATACAAAAGTCCTCAAAGCATGCTTACACTATATATTTAGTCCCCAAAGTAAACATTGTACATACCTATTGTAACGGCACACAGGCTAAGGTCGAGCCACCGCTAACAGTAGCTATGATCGTCTATTCTATCTACCCCAAAAAGAGATGTCCCGATTCAGCTGTAAAATTTGTAAGTTAAGAATGATAAGTCTGAATTTCTCGTTCGTTGAGAAGTTCGTTAGGCGTACAATAGTCGAGCGGAAGATTGGTTCAGGAATTTAGAGTTTCAAGTTAGACAGAGAAAGCATATATGTCCGCAAGCCGGTAATTCGCATCAGTCAGCGGTGTATTGCGCCGGATCGATCGTTGTTATATTTATGTGTGATGGTACCATTTATTTTTTTGTATATATGGGCGCTTGGAACTTCTTTTAGTGGTCGACCACGATTTGTAATATTTGTTTGGGATATCGTATAGATATCCGTCGTAGTTTTACGACGTGAGTACTCAATGATATTTCATGTGCTCGCTAGTAGCGGCTTGTGGTGGTTCCAATTATATAATTAGTTCACGGCAATAACGATCCGAAAAGACCGGTTTACACAATTGCGATTTGATTTTCCGAAATGGGTTCTGAACTAGCGGTTACCTCAAAAGGTCCGTAACGTTTTGAAACCTTCAACTCTGCGCAATTTGAGCTGGATGTTATCGAAACGTAGTCATTAGCGCTTTAGGAGATCTAACCCACACCATAGCGAAATGCATACTTCGGTAAATTCCGATCTATGAATTCCACTAGCCACAGCACGTCCTCGACTGAGCCTAATCATATATATTTGACTCAGCCTACACATTAGACCTCCAGCGAAATTTACATTTAATTTAAAGATGCAACTTGAATCCAATCTGACCCAAGGCAAAGCAAAACCACCTACCCGGACCTAAACAATGAACTTTAGACTGTAAATTGATCTCTTCGCGCGTCCCCGACAACACTCAAATGTCAAAATATCAACAGGATAGGTTATCTGTGTTGACACCGGTTTAACTTTGTTCTGAATTTGTTATTTCCATCCGCGGAACCTCATCGATCATACAGTCTCCCTATGCCCTGCCAACCTAGGTTTAGCCGCAACTAAACTCCTGTCTAGCCTAGTTTAAAATCCTAGTGTTATACCATGTCCATTATCGACACCACTCGAAAATGTTTGAGTTTGATTTGAATGTGCTTGTATGTTTAATGACTGTGTGTGTGGGAATTTCAAAACTCGCTACTCGAAAGGAATGAGGAGAGGATTAGCCCGCGAATATCCTAAGAGCCAATCCAGGAATCCTATGGTGAAGGAAAAAGGAATTTAGGGTCGCTCCAAGCCCAGACTCAGACTCAGATAATTTACCTAAAAGTTCTTATCTAACGACCCAAGGATAGTTTTGGAATTTGGGGTAGATTGATATAAAGGATAGGAACCGAGGTATATCTCGGCGCTTCAGACACTCACGAAAAACCACTGAAACTTCGCAATCACAATTCGTATAGTTCTGACGCGTAACACGGCAGACCAAAACTGTTTAGAACTCGTGAAAGACGACTGTCAAAGTAGCTAGACGCTGAGACTGAATGCTCTCCCTTCCCCCGCAATCGTATTTATACACCCCACATGTCTGAAAGAAAAAATGGCGTCCTTTGCGAACACGCTCTGCCCAAGCGAAGCTTCTTATCACTAACTACACAGGGTCTAATTTCAACCATGCCATGCAGATCCGCCGTTCTACAAATTGTGTGTACGCATATTCACTATGATCAACCGTAGGTTATCACTTAAGTCATTCGGTATGGCCGATACTTACACAAAATCTGTTGATCGCTGACCATATAAGCTTGTTGCGATTAATTAAGCCTTCCCGACCGCTAGCGCGAAACAAAGACCACTAGAATGCTATTCATACTAGTCGTGTCAGACTCTCCATCTCATACCTCAATCGCAATTGTATATTAGCAATCAACATAATAGCTTTCTCCGTATCGTTCCATAATAACCTTTCATTATTTAGTTATTCATAATTTTATTCAGCGCGCAGCCAAATCGGCTCTGATCCCTACACATCTCGCAGGAATGCGACAAAAAAAACCTGACCTGTAACCTTCCTCGAACCATCCCACGCGTCGGCTCATTGTTTTTTGCTAACTTGCCCTGAGCTACGCAAAACCCAAACCCTAAACGTTATCTGAACCGATTCTCGTATTCAAAACAGCGCGGCGTTGGGCTAGGTACTCTCGTGTACCATTACACTATATATATATATATATATAATATATTTTTAAATATAGACGATTTTAAGAAACTAGTTTACTATTTTTGGGTTTTATTCATTGCGTCTATTTTAAAAACAAAGCTAAAATTTTACCCGCCAAAAGTAAACCTGACGTCACCAAGAGACGTAATGGGATAAATATCTTTGCCTACCACAAAAAAATATGTGGCAGTCGAGTCAACCAAAGAGTGCCAAGAATAAGAGTGAAGTCAACTGTCAAACAAACATCATGTCGCTCACGTCAGTCCTAACCTGACTTAAATGAATTATTATTATTGTGATTGATTTAATAGTAGTTTATGTGACTGCTACATAATGGAGGGCATTAATACTCGAGAGTGGGTTTATGAAACGAGCCGAAGGCGAGTTTCATAATAATATCACTCAAGAGTTTTAATGCCTAATTATGTACAGTTACATACACTAGTTTATCTACACACATATCATAAGCTCTCTTTAATGTGTTCAGGAACCGCATGTTCGACCGGCATGGTGGCATTGATAATTCCTTTGCACTTGTTTAGCTTGTTCAGTAGTACCAACTTCACAAACAAAGTAGGGGGCGGCACGCAGGCGGGCGTCGGCGTTCGAAATTTGAATGTCATAATATGTAGGAAAATTACACATTATTGTCATAATGTCTAATTTTTCACATAAGAAGTGAGTTTTTACCAAGTAGTTTAACATTATGCTGATCGTAACGTGCAGCTTTTGTACGCAGTAAAGAGTGTTTATGATATGTGTGTTGATAAAAATCTAATTGTTTTTCATAATCAAAGGAAACAAAGAGTGTTTCGTCCCATCATGTTCAAACAGCAATGATAACCCGATAATTCAACGTAAAATAACAACTACAAAACGTCTGCGAGAAGTATGGTGTCAAGTGAACGCATATTTCAAGAATTATTCGCAGTTTTGTTCGGGTTACTTGGATCAAATTGTAATGATTGCTTGTGGGCTGATACATTTGCAGGATGACATAATAAAAATACACTAAATTTCTAAAAATATGTGTGGTTTTATTTATGCAAAACATAAACTAGAAATATTATACACAACATTTTATTGGTGCGGCTGATCATAGCTGACTCAGCATTGATACTACCAGAAGTACCACCGGTAGTAGCACCGGTAAATAGATAGATGTTGAGGTGGGACGGCCGCTGGACACGGGTGGATAATCGGTCCTCTATGAGACTATTTCACCCAATGGGGTTGGCCGGTGAAAGCTAATCATAGGTGACGCCACGTGCATTTGGTACCTTTATCCTTGGGCGTACCCAGGTAGGGGCAGGGGGGGAGCTGCTTCCCCCCCCCTAGAAGATTAAATAAACGTCAATTTTCCTGGCAAGTGGGAATTAAAAACGTGTATGTTCTCGAAACAGGTATGAGCTGCCCCCCCTAGCTGAAATCCTGGGTACGCCCTTGCCTTTATCCAGTTGCCACTTTCAACGATCGACTAATTTCTGGATTTTTTCTGTGATAATTGTTTATCGGAATCTATTTACTACACAACAAAAGTAATTTTTCGAGTAGGTATATGATATAATCTCATGTAATTACTACTATACAACATAATTTTGTCTTTTTGGCAGGGGTTTTTTACTATATGCGCACATGACTGGCGATTGAACACACTGTACTGGTAACACAGAAGCGTGACTTTGACGTTAGGGGAACCAACCGATACTAGCGCCACTTTGACAGTTGCCAACCCCATTCCCAGTGTTTGAGCACCGGTTACTGTTGATTCAGCCGACTGCCCTCCCCAAATCTCCTTTTTCTTGAGTTGCTGACATAGGCAGTCTGGGTTCTGGCCCAATAGATCTCTGGCCTGCACCGCACCGGTTCGATATACCACGGGTACATCGTGAAACATGTGATGACAGGTCCGCTTCTCAAGCTAAAAATCAGCAGGCCACCTTAAAATAAAAATTATAGTATTATTAATTTTGCAAGAAAATAGTTGTACAATAATATACAAAATTGCATACCTATAACCACAACAAACAAATTAAATTCTACAATATGCTTAATTCTCAAACCCCCACGTTGTTTTGAGGCATCGCTATTTTGAACCTTATACCATGGTATTAATACGAGAAAATGGCGTCATATGATGCCTAGGATCGTTGAGAGGAAGAGCTTGTAGCTTAAATATCGAACGCGTTATAATTTATCAAGAATACTTCAATCCTTTGTCACGGCAATACATATGGAATTTTGCAGTAGATAAAAATTCCCATCTGCAGAAGCTGGACAATCAGAACAGTTTGACTCCAGGATCTCAGCATCAGTATCTTACTTACATGAGGGCTTTGGCACTCTGACTTCAGCAATGTTGTGGTTTCTGGAATTCTACATGAAGTTCGACTTGATCATAATTTTGGTAACTTAGGTAAATTTCACGAGTCTGCTTTTTCAAATTTGCCGTTCTTGTCGTAACGAATATAAACGAAGCGATAAAATATCAAAACAAAATCCTGAACAAAATAATATAATGCACAACCGCGAGAAGTCACTCATCATAGATGACGGTAAAGGTAGTGATTATATTCTCTTTGGATCAAATACTTTACAGGAAATTGAATGACGTTTTACATTGTTTTTTTTTTTGTAGGTAAGACGGGCATGTAAATGCATTTTGGTGATGCATTGGTGATGATATCATTGAAGGTCAAATGAATGTCATTGTGTTTTATTAAAATATCTTAATATATATATACCTATTTATTAATCTATAAATAAAAATTGTACAGAAGTCATATTTATCGAAATGGTCTTGAGATTTCCGTTCCTGTCCAGAAAGTTAGCAACCCCAATTAAATAATTATATAAATTATACATAATTATATTAAATAATTATATAATAATATTAAATAATTTAATTAAAGTAAGGGTACTTTCAAATGAATGATTGGTGTTATCAGAGGGGTACTTTTCAGGTTTCCGTACAGAAAGTGTAAAAACGGCACCCTATAACTAAGACTACGCTGTCGGTCTGTTTGTCTGTCCGTCTGTCAGCAGGCTGTATCTTATGTGAACCGTGACAGTTAGACAGTTGAAATTTTCACAGATGATGTATTTCTGTTGCCGCTTTAACAACAAATACAAAAGAAAAACGGAATTTATTAAATATTTAAGAGGGCTTCCATACAACAATTCTTTCAATACCACATACAAACTTATGAATGCACCTGGTTACGTACATGGAGTGTGAAAGTAGCCGCACCAATAACTTTATAAACAACATTTTGCTATGTAAAATCCAAACTATTCACTCCACACCATCCCTACCATTGTGCGGTGGTACAGAACCCTTCGTGCGCGAGTCCGACTCGCACTTGGCCGGTTTATTTTTATTTTTATAATACATAGTAGATTCTATAAATTATTTTTCATCGAAATAAAAATTCATATTCCTCCTCTCGTCTCGTTGGTTACACCACCATAAAGATATTATCAGCGCAGCATCTGATAGCGATCGCGGTGATACTTACCATGTGCCTCATTCAGCACTCAACAGACCGAGACCGGATAACCCATTCATTAATACTGCAAAGCGGAGGATGATGTGCAAACTACGAAAGCTGCGGAACCACGGTTATAGAAGTGCGTCTTTAGATAGCCAGCAGCTTTGATAGTCAGTTTAAATTACTGCCAGTCTAAAAAGGACGGATTCTGTATTCCTATTAGTTTATTCTGTAGCTATTATATCGTAAAAAATCATGAATACTACCAGCTGGTGGCCGGCACTTCGTCTGCGTAGGCTCATTTACCGGGACAAAAAGTATAGTATATGTAACTAGCTCGTAAACTATCAGTCTGCCAAACGTTCACATCTGTTCTGTTTTATTTCTAGTATTTAATCGCACTTCAAAAATACTGATTTGCACAGCAAAAAAGGATCAGCAAAAACACCTTTTATGTTTGCAATATTTTATGTGTATTCAAGTTTATGTTTTAAGTATTTTTTGTTGTTTTTACATGTTCAACCTAACACGAAGGATAAAGAGGGCTTCGCTACGCTCACCCCCTTTACCCTTCACCAAGCTTCCGCAGCATTATGCCCTGATATTTGCTGTGCAAGTCAGTATTTTTGATGTGCAGTTTAATTTTCCCTTTTATCAACTCCATTTTGCTCACATGTATTTATTATAATATTTCATGGAACTCGATAACAAAATTATTAGTTTTGGCAGTTCCTAAAAAGTACATATTTTGACTACCTTATACATATTGACTTGACTATAAATTTATAGGTAAGTATAATATATAAAAAGATAGATATAAAAATATAGTATAAAAATATTTAAATATATATATACACGTGCTTCAATCCCTCTGATCGATTTCCCGTCACGGTGCAATCGATTACCGATACTGTGTTGTGAAGTGGTCACTTGGTCAGCACTCAGCACAGATGGCTCATCAAGTCATCATGGCCGGCAATAAATTGATCTGAGCTGCAATTGGCAACAGCACCGCCCCGCAGATATTCTGTGCCTCAATTAAACGCTGATGGATCATTGACATTCAGTTGATCTGTCTATTCTATACTTGACCGGTTTTATTTTAGACGATTCAGCTGCCCCACAGACCCAAGTGCACAGCTACAAAGAATTATGGAAACACTGTGCGACATTACAATGTTTACATAATTTTGTGCAGGTAAAGAAGGTATTTAAACCACGCATACACCGTCGTCGGTGCAGGTTCGAAATTGAAGGTTTTGTTACAAAAGGTGGGGCATTACTTTTTTTTGTTGTCTTGTGAGTACATATGGGTGCAACTGAATAAATATAAAAAACCGGCCGAGTGCGTGTCGGACTTCGCACATTTGGGTTCCGTAATAAATGTAGAATGTTAGCAAAAAGAAAATTATTAGGTAGGTACTTAATTCACATACACCTGATACAACTAGCCAAAACATCACTATAATTCTTCACCAGCAAATAATTACTTTGTTTTTCATTGTATGAATGACATATTTATATTTGCGGTTTTTAATAAATGTTTTTATCTTAAAAACTGCTTATTTTATTTGGTTCAAATCAATTTTCGTTGAAATTGTTTATTGAGATACACAACATATAATTATTGTGTTTAAACGATTACCAAAAACGCACCTATTTTACTACCAATAAATTCGAAATGACTGCCAGAATGGATAAATGTCCACCAAATTGTGTTTGGATAAATGATCACCAAACTTCTTTTTATGTTTTGTGTACTTAAGTTTGTGTTTTAAGTATTTTTTGTTGTTTTTACATGTTCAACCTAACACGAAGGATAAAGGGGGCTTCTTTTTTTTTACTTTATTACTTTACTTTATTAGATATTTACATATAATAAGCAAACGTCATTTTTTGCCTCTTCTCTACATTGGACCACTGTGGGAGAAGAAGGGCGTAGAAACTCCCACAGATTGATTTTTAGATCTCTTTTAAGAATTGGTTGTGCTTAACTATTACAAATATGAAAAATTTGATTATTATGATTAATAAGCAGGAATAAATAATTACAAAATGATTAACAGCAAGGTCTGTTTTGAGCTAGATTAACCCCATACAGTCCTGTCATTTAAGTAATCTTGAACATTGTAATATCCCTTTTTCGACAAAGTCGCTTTAACATGCTTTTTAAATTGCTCAAATGACAATTTCAAAATCTCCAGAGGTATCTTATTATAGTAGAGAATACACTGACCCTTGAAAGAATAATACTAATAATAATAATAATCATGTTTATTCAGTAATATTGCTACAGTTTTGTCATACATTGGTAAAGACAATATAAGAGTCGTTACTCCCCAAAGTAGAGTTTCCCCTGTGTTTTGGGATAAGTAACATACGCTCCTCCCTACTTATACAATATTGTCTAACAAAAAAGAAAATGTTCTGTAATTTAATTATGTTCATACAGTTAAAATATTTGACTTAATTTAAATTTATAGTAACATTTAAAGTTATAAGGTTAAGGATCTTAACAATCCGAGGTTTTGACAACCGCTCCGGGGCTTTCATGGTCCAGAGAATCTCACTCGCTGTGCAGCGCGGGAACGCCGCCAGCGTGATGGGCACCTTTGGACCGGGAGATTCTTGGGGCGGTCTGTTTGTCTAATTGTTTTATCCGTGTTGTATTTTATATGACGAAACTCTGGTGAAATTTGACATTTTATTTTACTGTTAGAATTAGTTTTATTGTTTGTAATTTTTTATTGTAATTTAATGTAATTTTAATTATAATTTTATATTGTAATCTATTGTAATTGACATATTATTATGAACTTATGAACATAAAATACAGGATCTTATATCATAGTTAAAAGTTAACTTGATAAAATGGGATTAATTTTTACATATGTGACACAAAACTTACTTGAAAAAGCATCTAATCGCTATTGGAGTGTTTATAGTATGAGTTATGAAAGAGAAGTTGATAAGGGTAATGCATGTATGTAGAGTGTAGTGTGTAATGAATGTTATAATGTATTTGATATACAATAGCACCTACATGTTTACTAAGAAATTAATGAGAGATATTAACTTAGGATGGTTATAAATTTTTCTGTTGCATCATAATTATTTAACCTCAACCAATTGTAAATACTTATTTTGAATTCATATGTATTTTTTTAATAAATATCTTCAGATTGGCAGATTTTATTATACAAATGTGGGCCCAGAAATATAAAAAATCGCTGCATAAAACTTGTTTTGCAAGAGATGGTTATGCATACTTTATCTTTGCGACGTTTTGATAGTGGTTTGTAATAAAGTGTTTGGTGTTGCTTTAGAAGGATACTCTGAATGAATAATAGTCTAACTGATAGGACTTCACAGTAATTATATAGTTCTTCCGTTGGAAATAATGTGGGTTTAAAGGTACACACCTTTAGGATTGCACGTTGAGCACGTTCTAAGGTAATAAGAATAGATTTATTTGCTCCTGCCCAGCATGATATGCAATAGCGTAAGAGGGATTCGCATTGAGCATAATAAATATTTTTAAGAACAGAGGCTTTAGTAATATGTCGTAGATTTTTAAATATAAATATCAATTTTCGAACTTTAGCACAAAAAGAACTTTTTGAACTATATGTGTATTAAAATTTAAATTTTCATCTAGAATTATGCCAAGATATTTTATAGTTGAGGTTCTCTCTAATGGTTTGCAAGTGCAAAGATTTACATCAGTACAACCATGTGAAGTAATTTTGAGGTTTTTAGGGGGTTGAGTGGAATTATTTATAGAAAAGTTTAAGTATTTAGTTTTGTCAGAGTTAAGGGTTAAAATATTTTTCTGAAGTCGAGTAATGTCGAGTCCATGTTGTGCACTCTCGAAAGCTTCTATCCATTTTTTTCCACTAAAAAGCAAAACGGTGTCATCGGCATAGGTAACTATATTTCCATCTGGGATTTTAAGGTTGCATAAGTCGTTAATATAGACTAGGAAAAGGGTGGGACCCAGAATGCTGCCTTGAGGAACCCCCCATTCGACTGGTTGGGTGCTGCTCATATGGTCACCTATTTTGATACTTTGCTTCCTCTCTGACAAAAAACTTTTAAAAGGTTAAGCTGTGTGCCCCTCACACCCAGGGTGTCAAGTTTATTCACAAGGAGTGCGGTCGAGACCGTATCGAAAGCTTTGGTCAGATCGAGAAAGATCCCTATACATCTCTCGCCTCTATCCAAACACTCTGTTACAAAGTCTGTAACAAGATGGACTGCATCAGACGTGGACTTCCTGGAGCGAAAACCAAACTATCTGTCAGATAAAATATTGCTTTTCTCGAGATAATTTAAAAATCGGATGTTGATAATTCATTCCAGGATTTTAGACAATGATGGGAGAATCGAGATTGGCCTATAGCAGTCAACACGGTCGCGTTCGCCCCCCTTATGGATGGGTATGACCACTGATCTCTTTAGAGCGTCGGGAAAAATTCCCATTTCTAAACAAAGATAAAAAATGTGGCATAGATGAGGGACCAAAATGCTCCTGTGCTCCTTTAAAATCTTGTTCGGGATGTTGTCCCATCCTACAGAACACGCATTTTTTAGCTGCATAATAGTCTACTGACTTCTTCACAGTCAGTATTTAACAACATGAAAGAGTCTGATCTCCTATCAGACATAGCATCAATATCTTTGTGATTTGTGTATTGGTCATTATTTATATTCTCAGCTAGCTTTTTGCCCACATTAACAAAGTAATTATTGACTAGTTCAACTGAATCAGATGGTGAATCTTTTATTTTAAGTAGTTCGTTCGGTTTGTTTTTAGAAAAATTGCTAACCTTCGCGAGTCTAAATCGGGGCGCACATAGTCTGTGATTATTTCTTAGGTTAACATTACAGCTATCGCTAAGTTTAGAAAATGTTGTAAGGTTCTTCATATATTATATTTTCGAAAATAAATTGACTAGCTACAGTTAGTATGTCAATTTCTTTAAAAAGCTTTCTTAAGGAGTCTGTTCGTTTTAAATTATAAATTGCTCGAATAGCTCTTTTCTGTAAAATAAAAATAGTTTGAATATCAGCTGCTTTCCCCCATAACAAGATACCATACGACATGACACTATGAAAATAACTAAAATATACTAGCCTAGATGTAGCCACATCCGTGCATTGTCTGATGTTCCTAACAGCGTAAGCCGCAGAACTTAATTTACCAGCTAATATATCTATCTTCGCTTCGCTCACCCCCTTTACCTTTCACCTAAGCTACCGCAGTATTTTGCCCTGATATTTTTTGCAAGTTTTGGTGTTCATTTATCCATTTTAGGTAGGAAAAAAATATTTTGGTGATCATTATATTTGGTGCCTTTTTACTCTCTTACTTTAAAAGTTAGAGGGGTGGGGAAACCATTTTTTCCACTTTGGAAGGGTCTGTCTCTTTAACGATTTACTTTGAGGAAAAATGGTTTCAGGAACCTCAATGTCATTTTAAAGACCTATCTATAAACACCTCACACATATAGGTTTGATGAAATAGTAGATTTTACAACAAGTGCACAAAACGAACCATTTTTATCCGAGACTTTTAGCAGCCCGAGCCGAAGGCGAGGGCTGATAGTAATGTCGAGGATAAAAATGGTTTTGTGGACGAGTTATAAACTCTGCTTTTCACTTCGATTGCGAGAAAATAAAACAGTAACATAACGTATTAACATTTCTTTAATTAAAATTCAAAGTAAAATTACTACAATTGCCGAGATTTTGGCGGCAATATTTCTTGCACCACTTTTTGTGCGTTTATTTCCATTAAAGTATTAGGAGTAAGTTCTAAATCTTCTTCTTCACTTGACATTTTTAAAACTTAGCCAATTCAACAATAATTTGAGAAAATTCAATACGAATAGTTCACGGCTTCTTTCCCGCTACTTTACTTTTTTTAATTTTCCTGCATAATTTTCGGGCAAAGAAAAAAAATATACAGCCTATTCTTAAATTATTTTGGAATAATGTTTTTTTTTTGTGGTAAACACGTTTTGATATTTAGTTTCTTTTTCGTATTATCTTATTATAAATCAAAAATGCAAATAGGGATGGAAATATTATAAATTAGCAAGTTTTATCCATGTACAATTAATTGTTTTTGGCTGTATGGGCTAAATGGTCACTGCCTTAGTGTAGACACATTTAAAAAGCTACTTTTATGCACAAGAGCATAAAATTCAACTTTATGTCGCCTAGATCCTGCATAAAGTAGTACTTTTTCGAGCATGAGAAGTGAAAAAATATTTTTAGTTTCAGTTCCATGTATATGTAGCCATCCTCCTTATTTTTTTTTATTTGTTTGAAATTGTAAAGCAGTTCACAGAATGCATCTACATACTAAGTTTCAAATTGCTATGACATACGGACGGACTGACGGACAGACGGACAGACGGTCTTGACGAAACTATAAGGGTTCCTTATTTCTCTACGGAACCCTAAAAATGGTAACACGAAATCAAACTTATACTCAAATTTTTTATTGTGAGTAGGCAAAAATAATGCACTTTTGCAAGCCAGACACTTAAAATTGGAGAAAAATAAAAATAAATCAAATATGATCAATTAAACTAATGAGTAATGATTGTGGTTTGAGATTGAAAATAGTAGATTTTACAACAAGTGCACAAAACGAACCATTTTTATCCGAGACTTTTAGCAGCCCGAGCCGAAGGCGAGGGCTGATAGTAATGTCGAGGATAAAAATGGTTTTGTGGACGAGTTATAAACTCTGCTTTTCACTTCGATTGCGAGAAAAGAACAGTAACATAACGTTTTAACATTTCTTTAATTAAATTAATTCTTTCCCGCTACTTTACTTTTTTTAATTTTCCTGCATAATTTTCGGGCAAAGTAAAAAAATATACAGCCTATTCTTAAATTATTTTGGAATAATGTTTTTTTTTTTGTGGTAAACACGTTTTGATATTTAGTTTCTTTTTCGTATTATCTTATTATAAATCAAAAATGCAAATAGGGATGGAAATATTATAAATTAGCAAGTTTTATCCATGTACAATTAATTGTTTTTGGCTGTATGGGCTAAATGGTCACTGCCTTAGTGTAGACACATTTAAAAAGCTACTTTTATGCACAAGAGCATAAAAATTAACTTTATGTCGCCTAGATCCTGCATAAAGTAGTACTTTTTCGAGCATGAGAAGTGAAAAGGAAATTTTATTATATTTATTCGTCTTTTTTGTTATGCCACAATGGAAAATATAACAATAATCTAATTTAATGACAATATTATAACATCGCATCTATTAGTGCAAATAACAATAAGAACAAACAAAAGCTGTAGGTAATGAACATAACTTATGAGAAACCAGAGTGGACCAGACACCCCAGCAGCACGCAAGCAAGCAGCACCCGTTCGTGAGTATGACTTGTGCACCAGCCGTCACCCCCCTCGCCATAATTGAGGGAGAGGAGCAACCCGTTACTCAGAGCCGCCGCAAGCAAAGACATTTTAGTTAAGATAAATTACTTATCTCATTGGTATATGGTCAGCAAAGGGATTCAAACCTGCATTCAATTTTCGTCCATGATCGTCGCGCTGACTAGACGTGTGACAGTTTTCTCTCAATAATCATAAAGTACTGAAGTTTAAATCTCATCACTATGTGCTATAATAATTGAGTCTTAAATTGCTAATCAGTGTTTGCAAGTTGGTTCATTACGGTCCTACACCTCAATCACGCGCAACAGAAGACTCCCTACCCCCTGCCAGCCTTCACCCCGCGAGAATAGCACGGCTGCTGTTTTGTCACGCTTGCACTGCGGCTACTGGCGCTGATCGAGTCTTCGGATTGGACAACATGAATGTACAAAGATCACCTCCGCGCGTCACCGGTGGATCGCAGCCGGACTTGTCAAAGATGATTAATCTTAGTGTGGACATGAACATAACTCAACGCACAAAACGTAAATGGGCTGATGATGATCAATGTTCAAATGATATCACAGGATTGCGATCAGAAATGTCCCGCATCAGCTCGTTATTGGAAAAATATGTCAGCTCTAACGAACAGATCGTACAAAACATGAAAGATAGTATCGCCGATCTAAAAACCCAAATAATTGATATGAAGTCTTCAAACGAGCAATCGGCTAAAGCCATTCGGGATAAAGTAGACGGTGTTCAGACTCAGATCAATGAAATTAAGATATCAACCACCAACGTTTTAACGGAACAGAAAGAGATGAAAAACAATATAGCAAAATTAGACGAGTCAGTTGCTATTGGCCAAAATAAAATCAAATCTCTAGAATCAGATCTCTGCAACCTGAAACAAAAGTCTCAAACTACTTCTGAAGAATCGCATGACGTTTTGGGCACGAACGAGCAAATAATCAAGGAGATGAAAATCGTAATAACAGAGAAAAAAATATTATCTTGGTGGGACTACAAGAGCAGACGTCTTCTAAAGCTGAGGAACTAATGTCACAAGATGAAGTTGATGTTTTAAATGTTATCGCCTCACTGAGTACAGATATACCAAAACCAATTAAAGTGGTGAGACTTGGCAAATATAATTCAGGTAAATCCCGCAATATCAAGGAGTATTTCGACAAATGGACCCACAAAGACACTGCTTCGGAACAAAGATAAACTTCCTAAAAGCATAAAAATATACTCCGATCAAACTCCAGCACAACAAAACTACCTCAAAAAACTAAAAGAAGAACTCAAGTGTCGTGAAGATAAAGGTGAGACTGATCTCACAATCAAATATATCAGCGGAACCCCAACAATAATAAAAGTCCCTTCAAAAAACCTCAAACAATAAATCAAAATACTCCTAATGATACAAAGACTAACACTACTACCAACACTCACGAAGTAATAGACAACTACGAACAGTTAACAACAAACAAATCTCGCTTAACATTCCTCTACCTCAATACCCGAAGCTTACGCAAAAAAGCTAGAATTGATGAGCTTAATTGCATAATACGTGCTGTATCGAGTACAGTACATGTCATTCTAGTGACAGAAACTTGGATTCGCACATATACCCACGCAATGCAGCTACAACTACCCAATTATACACACTACCACAACATACGAACTGATATGGGTGGAGGCGGAGTATCTGCCAATGTTCATAATGATCTAAAACATAGCATAACAGAAACTAAGTACATTGGGGGAAACAACTATCTAGGGATCCAGTTGGAGAAGTATGGTGTTGAAATTGGAGTTATTTACAATCCTGGATACACGAATTTTGATGACTCTCTGGAAGTATATGAATCACAACTAGAACACAGACGGAGAGCCATAGTCTTTGGAGATTTCAATATAGACTTATTAACTAAGAACAAACAAACAAAACAATTCAAGGAAATGCTTAAAAGCTCTGGATATAAACTTGTAAATAAAATTGGTAAAAAGTACTGCACGAGATCAGGAGCCACCAAAGATTCTATACTGGACCATGTCAGCACTAACTTAACAAAAGCCAACTTCCACATGGTAATCGTCAATTCTTCACTATCTGACCACAAACAAATCTACCTAGAAATAAAGAAATGTAAACTACCACAAAAAATATACTCCCAGTACAGAGCCGTAGACTACCCCAAACTATTTAAATCTATGGAAGAAGTATTACCACAACTTAACAATGAAGACTATAGGACACTCGAAGCAGAAATACAACTTTGCACGGAATACAGTAAAACCACGAAAACGAAAATTCTAAATCCACCACAACAAGACTAGATAAACAAAGAGATAATTAAGAAAATAAACGAAAGAAACTTACTATGGGCAGAACACAAGAAAAATCCAGACGAGACCTCAATAAAAGGAGAATTTAAGAAGAAAAGAGAACACGTAACTAAACTTATAGAGGACACAAAAGATTCATACTATTACAAGGAATTCAACAAATACCTAAACAAACCAAAGAAAATGTGGAACCTTATCAATACTCTGGCCACCAATAAGACTAAACAGTGTAGTGATATTACAAAACTTGATGTTAACTCTCAAGAGGTGACAGACCCGAATCAGATATGTCAAATATTCAACGAATATTTTTCGAGTATAGGCCCACTATTGGCAGATGAAATACCAAAACAATTTCATGATAACTTCTCCTACGTTCTGCCACATTCCACCTCGTTCGAGTCTATATCGTCTTTTGAACCGTGTACTGAACAAGAAATTTCTAACATCATAAAAAAGCTCGATCCAAATTGTAGTGCTGGGCTAGATAGAATTAGTACGAAAGTCATAAAATGTATAGCAAATCTTATAACTAATAAATTGTCCCAATGCATTAACAAATTACTCGAGGATGGTAGTTTCCCGGATACGTTGAAAGTTGCGAAAGTAACTCCTATATATAAATCCGGGCCAACAACAGACCCGGGCAATCACCGGCCTGTCTCTGTGCTACCAGTCTTATCAAAAATTGTGGAAAAAGTCATACATAATAGTCTAGAAAAATATTTAGATGAAATCAATTATATTTCTGACAAACAGTATGGTTTTAGACTTAAAAGTATAGTATAGTATAGTAAAGTAGACCTTACAGCCACTATCGACCTTGTTACCCAAATAAAGCGAAATATAGACTAAAAATATATAGGACTAGGTATCTTCGTAGATTTGGAAAAACCTTTGGATACTATAAGTCACAAACTACTCATTAAAAAACTAGAAACCATCGGAATTTCGGGTACAGCCGTTCAAATCATTGAATCATATCTAACTCATAGGTCCCAAATAGTTAAAACTAACATCAATAATAAAAGTAATGCGCTACCTACAACCTGCGGAATCCCTCAGGGTTCTATTTTGGGCCCCCTGTTTTTTGTGACTTATATTAACAATATACAAGACCTGAAACTACATGGCCGAATTAGCCTGTATGCGGATGACACCTGTTTATTCTACTTTGGTCCATCTATATATGACCTGGTTGCACAGGCACAAGAAGATCTGAACACCCTGTATAATTGGCTTAGAAGCAATTTACTCACCATCAACATCTCGAAAACTTGCTATGTCTTATTTAAAGCCAAAAATAAACCCATATCTTCGCACCCTCCACTTACCATAGACAATGTACCCCTCCAACAGAAAACTCATGAAAAATATCTCGGCCTGTATCTTGACAGCCAATTAACCTGGAATATTCACATTGAGCATATAATTAGCAAACTAGTAGCACTCCGGGGCTCACTTCGTAGCATCGTACGATGCCTGCCTTCTAAATTACGAGTTACATTATATAATTCTCTAGTTAAACCACACTTAATTTATTTAATCGAAATATGGGGATCTGCTACAAAAACAAGGTTAGCTAAATTACAGCGTCAACAAAATAAAATAATTAAATTACTTTTCAATTATAATGATTACACACCGACAAAACAAGTATATGCAGTAAACAAAATTAATGGATATCAAAAATCTTTACAAGTATAGCGTATCTATGTTTATTCGAAAATCCCTCAACAGTAGTATCCACACTAATATAACGTTCACCCAGCGAAAACAAGTTATAGGAGGCCGCTGTATGCGGCGAGGAAGCTTCCTAGTCATACCCAGACATCGAACTAATTACGGCAAAACAATGATAACTACTGACGGAGCGCGACTTTATAACCAACCACCCTCATCTATAAGAAACGCTCAAACAATGTATGCATTCAAAAGACTATTAACTCAACATATTTTATCGACAAGTGGGAATGTAACCATACGTCCTTCGATACTTACATAGTTACTTCGATAAATTTTTTGACATACCTACCCGAACTGTACTGGCTGTCACCTCGTATTGTACTTATTAGAACTATGTCGACGACGGACATTTAAATGTATTTTTATCTATGTTATCACGTAAGTGACCTATGTCTTTAGTGATAATAAATTTCATTAAACCTAAACCTAAACATTTCCTTCGTAAGAAGCAAGTGAGAAACTTACTAGACCACGGAACTTGTATATTTCAGTTATTTAGGTACAAAAAGTCAGGAATAAACTTCGTTTTTGGCAAAGTTTTCTAGTGTAGGGTTGGCTGAATTATTATTTTTTTGTACTCAATAGACGTAACATTTTATGTTTTTAATTTGTTGTACAAGTTTATGGAAAGTGTGCAAACTAATAAAAATAAAAAAGTCGAAAAACATAGGTTTTTTAGCTGTCAAAGGTTGTCCCGAAATATCTCGTGTTAAATTTTTGATATTTACTCCATTTGCGCTAATATTACCAAATAAACTAATGCACCACCTTTTGTAACAGAATTACTCTACCGACTGCGTAACAGCCAAGCTAGGTAATTATGTGGTCAATCAGCCAGTTACAGAAACGATCTTTAAATTTTAACCCCTTAACGCATGGCGTTACCCGAAATGGGTCATGATTTTCAACCTTATTGCTTGGTAATAATGTTCAAAACGTATGAAACCCATATATGGGTTAGTATCAGGTAAGGGATAAAGCCCTGCAAAACGCAAATGGTGTGTCAGTTCCATAAAATTTAGTTTTTTTTTATAAAAAAATTGATTTTATTTCTGGATACAGAATGTTAGATCAAATATTCGGATGCATATTTACCTAAACTTCTTTTTTGGCTATAAAATTATGGAAGCTGCTTTTTAAATTATTATTTTTGAAAAATAAATCCCGGGATGCTAAGAAATCCAGGAATGCATCGGATGCATACAAAAAGGAAAGAAAATTAACCAAATTTGACTCATCACAATAATATTTAATAATTTGTTTTAATAGGTACATGAATAATTATAAATATAGCATGTTAACTTATCCTGACGTTGGTTAATATGCTAGTTTGGTAACTACCTACTTATCAATATAAGATAAGTAAATATGCGTCCAATTTTATAGTCAGAAAGACACAGACAATTTGTCGATCCCGAACTCGCGGGATTTTTTCGATACAAAAGTGCATTCCATAATAGCCAACAGCTCAACATTAGGTCAATGAAATATGCATCCGAATACCCAATCTCCATGACAGTTCACATGCCTTGACTTTACGTCTATTAGCGTTTTGCGGTGCTTTAAAATTAAAAAATCGTTCGCAACTGGCTCTAGTCCCTTACCGTAAGTACCGCTTAAGTTGGCATAAGTCGCGCAACGAATTAAGAGCGCTGGGCGACGTTGGCGGGAATTACTGCGCATATGTACAGGTATTGAAAACTGACTACTGCGCATTCAAGGCCACCGCACATAACGTGTGGCGCAACATATATAATTTAGATATATTATTCTGTGAACTATAAATTATAGTTGTCCTGAAAGCACTGGCTGGCGTTCTGTTCATAATGCAGCACAGCAAAGAAGAAAAAAATCAGTGTGTCAGGCGAAAAAAACATGTTCTCTCTCAGACCGTACGTCACAGTCAGTGCAGAAAAAACACTTCACTGATCCTGATATTATTGCAGTTCAAGCAGTATTTGCCACGTGTCGGTTATAGTGACAAAACAAGTGCATTGTCTGTAACTGATCACCGCTTGGCGCCGAACATTGAACACTTACGATCAAACTTGGTGTGAGCGGACATAAGGCACAGAATAAATTATATGAAGGTTTGTGTTTCTAAAGTAACATGGCTCCGTAACCAGGTCTATGTTCGTGTTACGAATCAAATAACCACGCCAATTTAATGTCGATGACTTGCTCAGGTCGATCACTTCTTATTTCAATGACTCAACGATTTTTAGAGTTCCGTTTGAGGTACTTACTATAAGAAAACATTATACCCGTAAGTACTTATCGTGCCTGGGAGGCCGGAGCCCGGATTTTAACTCCTACCCAAAACCACTTGGTTTCGGGTAGGACATAAAATCCGGCTCATGCTTGCGCAGGTGAAGGTCTATTAGTTGATAGAGGATTGCTCCACGAATACAATGATACCATTATCATTATAAGGCAACTCATTATTCTCAATAAATTATCAAAAACTAAAACACAACTATACATTGAGAAAATATTGCAATAATGTAAATTTTGCAGCATTTTCGGCGCTCACTTAAGAAGAAATACGTAATAATATTGTGTGCGTTGTTGCTACTGCACAGTTAGTCTGTCTATTAACATAAAAGTGTTTGTGTAGTGCGCCCCATGAGACTTGGTCATTTTTTTAATTAAGATTCAGTCAATCCACATGTTCTCGGCTTCACAACTATTGTTTAGCCATGGTTACAGTTACCGTTGTTGATAAGCGTTGACGCACGAGGCAATTCGTTCACTATGCAATTAGTTCGTTCTTGTTATATCGCTATAAATAATTTCCTTCTCCTTTCTGTTCAATTTTCAACTCCTTATTATCACCTAATAATTCTCGTGATTTATGTTGAATGAGAGGAAGAACAAACGAGCACTGAATGCAGACAACGAACGTCTGTTACCGAAGCATTCAGTTCAGACATAATACTTTCATTTCCTTTTATAGTGACATTAATCAAAGTACACTGTCTCGTTATCACACAACCCACGTAGTACTTTATAAATATAATACACCCAGAGAAATATAGTCAAGCCCTCTAAATTTAAATTAATATATTGGCTCTCAAAGAGAGACACTCCTTACGAGTGTTTTTCTTACGTTTTTATCATTCATAACGGTAAATTGTAAATTGGTTTGGTAAATTTTGAGCCAAGCCAAGTGTATAAATTTGTGCAATATCTTGGGAATGAATGCCTTTCTTTATCGCGCTAAGACAGAACGCGAATGATTCACAGGTTTATCAAAGTCTGTAGTAATTATATCCTGATTCTCAGTCGCTGACGATCTAAATTACAAATTAAGTGTTATTCGATAATACGAATGATTCACAGGTTTATCAAAGTCTGTAGTGATTATATCCTGATTCTCAGTCGCTGACGATCTAAACTACAAATTAAGTGTTATTCGATAATACAGTGCTGTTTACGATCAACAAATGAATTAGAAACCATACAATCGCACCTTCAATCAGGAGATGAGCACATAACATGCTAGGCATTGCAACATTATTTGTGTTAGGACATTTTTTATTCAACATCATCATTCAGCCCACATTCAACCGCTGCGGGTCACACGCCTCCTCTTTACCACGGCATCTAGTCCGGTCCTGAGCCTGCCACTGCCATTATGTATTTATTAGCTGACCCCGCGAACTTCGAACCGCGTAACAGTCAATGATGAGGGAGCTGTCAATTGCGGAAGATGGCGGAGTTCCAAACCTTCATTAATTTTCTGTATATTTTTGCGTGATTTTTAAAAGCTTTTATTTAACTTGGAATTTATGTTCGGGTCAAATCTTTCAGCTCAATTTTGACGCACTTCCCGAATTCGATTGACTGAAATTTTGCACGCAGATGTAAATTGGATTACAATACAATATTTTGATAACATACAGCTGATCTGATGATGGAGCCGCAAGGTGGCTATGGAACTCCGTAATAAAACGACGCAACCCTATCAGGTTTCGGCGCGTTTGATTCGTCTTGACATGTCCTTTATACAAAAATGTATGACATGGAGCTCCATGTCATGAAAATCAGCTGATCTGATGATGGAGCCGGAAGGTGGCCATGGAAAATCTGTAACAAAACGCTAGTTTGAGCTCGTTGTTTTTTTTAAGTGAAGTTTTTCAGCAATAACTAAAAAAAATATAATAAATTAAAATAAAAAAGCTTTCTTTTAAATACTCTAAAAAGATGAAAATAAACTTTAAATTTAGTGAAACCCATCAATTAATTACATTACACAACTTATTATGATATAAAAGTTGCTGCAAGATTTCCTTACGTGTAGATGTAGTTATCTAACTATTTTACACATTTTGCAAGACTTGGGATGACATTAAAAGGGGCTTTGACTGCAATGTTTGCAAAATACAATGCCGGTGTTCTAATTGCCGCCTCCAAATCTAGGAGTCATTAATGACGATAGTAAATACTATTTAACCGGCAAAGCGTGTGTTATATATGAAATGTGATTCCCTTGATGACCTTGTTCAAGTTCGCGCCACTGTTTCGGTTAATGTACAGTATACCCTCAATTATATATATACGTTTAAATAAGTACTACACAACAAAATTCGCAACAATCGCTGCAACTGCATGTCACATCATCTGTCAATTCAATGTCACGAGAATCTTCTGTCAATTCAATATCACATTTTGTAAAATAGGTACTACATCTACACAAGTGAATCTTGTAGCAAGCTTTAATATAATAATAAATTGTGTGATGTAGGTAATGAATTGATTTGGGGTTGATTCAATATAACTTAGTATAGTTTACTTTTTTCTTCTAAGAGCATTTAAATAAGCAGCTTTTTCAGCAGTCTATCCTCAAAATAACACCTTCGCCGCTTGATTTTGGGTTCTCAGGCGGAAAAATTATTTTCGCATAAATGTACTATTTTTTAAACGTACGTTAATTGGTACTGTAGAATAATGGTCACAGACTTAAAAAATAATGATTCACAATAATTTGTGTTTATCATTTCTAAAATTTAAAATAAAAAAATGGTATGCATATCGTATTTTTTTTATAAAGCCAAAATCATACGGGAGACTCGATAAGTGTTCAGGACCAAGGTTCAATGGGCCAGGGACATCTCGACCCACCCGAGTCAACTCGACCCGAACAATAATACCAGAAACTGACTAAAAAAGTGGTTTGTATCGTCGCCATGAAAAGTATCGTTCTCTTAAAATACTGAAGATTGTTTTAATTTATATCAATAAATTAAAACAATCTTATTTCTTATATAGAATTACATATTTATTTTTATAAATTAATATAATAAATATATTATTTGAAATAAAATTGAATGCTATGAACTTTTCCCCTATTCGTAACTATCAGAGATAGAAAAATAACTTTACATTGGGTGGGGGACTGGGGGTGGTTGTCACTGATTTCATATTGAATTCATAACCTGGGAGCGAAACTTGTGTCAACGAGGTCGATAAATCAATAACAGAGAATGCTTTCGATACGAGCATCTAAATATAAGACGAAGTATTGATTAATAAAAGCCTTGAGCGTAATAATGAATATTAATTTAGTATTACATCGACACAAACGAAAACTTAAACGTTCAAAACATGTTGTGTTGTGTAATTATGTGCAACTTCTATCTTACCTTGAAATCACATGCTCGCAAATAAATAAATAAATCAAGCGTAAATTCGTCTCAGGGGATAATTTTCAGGGATCATTTTCTAATTATCACGAGACGACGACATACTATGACAGAATAAATGTACTGTATGTGTCTGTATATATAAATATTTGTGTTCGTTTCCAGCGATGCAGAAGAAGGCCTGCAAGCCGCTGATGCTGAGTCGCTTGTGGCTCGCCACCAGACGCGCCGTCAGCCTCGAGCACGCTCCGCACCCTCAGTTCGGCTGCTGCCAGTGGCAAGTGGCGCCTCGGCCCACTGTTGCGTACCTGATATACAGGTAGAAGCAGGTCCCTTCCTACAGTAATACAGCCCTTATGAAAATGTCAGGAAACTAAACTCTAGCCTTATTCTTATGATATGAAGTCCGAAATATAAGCGTTCAGAAAGCTAAGGACCGCTTATATTTCGGACTTTGAAAGAACCAATTGCACCCTACAACTGTAATCGAGATGTTGAAAGCTTTGTAACCTGAAAGAATGGGGAGTGCTGTAGTGCCGACGGTTGTCAAAAATAGACTGATCCTGCTTATACAAGATACTATGCATATGTATAAGCCCCGTAAAACGCTAATAGGCGTAACGTCAATGCGTGTGAACTGTCATGAACATTGTGTATTCAGAAATGAGAGTCATGTTTTTTCGGAATCGAACCGAGGGTTACGCGTAAACAACATTTTTTGTGAAGGAACTCCATGTTTTCTGTTTCCAGATTTTGCCTCTATTTGTACTGTAAGACCTTGCTTCGTGCCAAATGTCATGATTCTATAGGACAACGGGAAGTACCCTATGTCATAGACTAATCCTATGTATAGGTTTTGATTCCCAAGCAATTTCATATCTTTTGATTGCGTTGACCTGTGATTTTCTCACAACTTTTACAGATTATAGACTTGAGTGATCGATATTTATATGATACCTTTACGCGTTTTTGAGAAAAAAAGGTCTTGACAGACGCACAGACGGACTGACAGACGCACAGACGGACAGACAGACGGAAAACGAAGTTATCCTATAAAGGTTAATTTTTTCTTTGAATCCTAAAAAACAAAATTGTGTGGAACTTTCACGCCTATTAGCATTTTGGAGGGCTTTTACTAGTCTATTTTTAGTTTCAAGTGGTAAATGTATCCATAATACAGGCCTAATAATATTAAATATCTATTGTATTGAGTAGAAGTACTTCGACACCTGAATCATTATTTGTACAAGTAAGCAAATACCTATGCTATGAATCTCAATCAATCAATTGCAGACATTCAGTCCACCACAAGTAAATTATAATTTCTTGGAAGCTTTCCCTATTTTAACGTTAACTAAACACAACTTTCAGTTGTTTTAGTTACCGAACAAAGGTGCTTAGTTTATTATGATCGTTATTCTCAGATACCGAGGGAACAACAGTTGTTATACTATCTATAATCTAGACCAAAATCTAACCAATAGTACTTACTTCGTGCTACAGGTGGCTGGTGTTCATCGGAGTGGTATCCGTGGCCATCGCCAGCTTCGCCTGCCAGAGTCTCCCGCGCCACTACGAGGGCCCCATCACAGAGTTCAACTACTTTAAATGGTTCATCTACCTCACCAACTGGGGGCTCATGCTGATAGCTTTACAAAGCGGACTCGCCCTACTTCTGGTCCATCGCTACAGAACTGTCAGGAACCTGAACATCGGTCAGTGGAACCTTGACTTCCAATCTATTTACAATGTCACGGTCTTGCGTGGGTTCGTCTATTATGGAGGGATTTCTCCGAACAATTGGACGCTAAAACATAGTTCTTGTATGATGTGATTGAAATAATAGGTGTGGCGAACATGAATTAGTTGATAATGTCGCTATTAAATACGAGAAAGGATATAAAACTATTAAATACCAGAAAGGAAGCATGTCATCGATACAAAATTACATCCACATTATAAATGCGTCGATGCATTAAGCGATACTGATAGTTTCTGATGTCACTTAGGGCTAATAACAGATTCAGACAGGCTTATGATTTATGATTAATCGAAGTTACGTGTAAGTGAAATTTTGTCCGAAAATATTAGGAATACTTGTAGTAGTTCTTACTGAATCGCCATTCGACCACTATAGTTAAATAAAATACATAGAGTAAACCGAATAATATTTTCCTCGAGTGTGCCTCACTCACCCAATGAATCATTTAGTTCAAAGTTACTAGTGTACCAGGTGTAATATTCCACTACATGGGTTACATTGGGAGTGCGGAAGCTAATCTCTTCGGGCAAAGCCTCGTTACAGGTAAGTTCCATTAATTATAAATTATACTGCAGCTTTGTCCTTCTAGATTAGGAATACTTGTAGATTTTGAAAATCTTAGTGGAATATTGTCAGATCAATAAGAAGCAAAGCAACAATTATGAAGATGTTTGATCAATCAAGCATTTATATATTATATACCTGGGCGTGAAGTTTTAACTAGGTCAGCACCCGTAGCATGCCGATCCCGCGGGGGTGTTGACGCGGGAAAGTGAAAGTCCTATGCGCTATATAAAGATATGTCTCTCACCTTGCGCTTCCCCCTCCTTCCCTCCCTCCCCCCCCCCCCCCCCCGCGCGTTTGGCATACTACGGGTGCAGGTATATTGATATTAACATTATCTGAGTTGATCTGAATATTTGTCACTTTAAATTTTGAAATAGTTTGCATTCTATATAGCATTCTTATAACTGTATTTTTAGTCAAGCAAGCGAGGTATAGAAATATAATCGAGAAAAATGTAAGAGTCCCATGTAGCGTCATATTTAGTTGTTAAGAAATAGATCATATTTAGAATTGATGCCTCATAAAAATCAATCTGAATTTGATCACAAAAATTACTCCAGCGTTTAAAGCCAACTTTATATTGCTTCAAGGAATTATGTGCTAATGAAGCGCATATTATTTCTAGGGATGCAGTTGGTAGGCGTCTTCTCAAGAACGCCTCCAGGAGGGTAATTTCAACATAGTTGCAAAGGGTGGCAATGCGTAAAATTAACAATCTTTCCAGTCTATCTTGAATGCATTAATTGCACAAGCCCCCGTATCTTTTGACGATATCATTTATTAATTGTTCTCGATGCAAATAAGTCGACTCAGGTGTACCAAACTTACTAGTTATCTTTGTAAAGGCCTCGTCACTGAATTCCCACTCGCTATCAGGGTGTTGTCTCCTATATTCCGCATCTGCTATTTTATTATCATTTGAGCTGATATAGGAAGCAAACACAAATATCCAACAATTTTCACAGAATTTCCACCAGTTCCTGGAGATGAAATTAAGGCGGGTAAATCTTACGCCATCCATACGATTTACATAGGAAATAGCAGTTGTGTTATCTATTCTTAATATAATTTGGCAATTATGGAGGTTTTTAGGGAAGACCTGAAGAAATTAAGCAGCTTTTAATTCAAGAGAATTAAAGTGCTCCTTACTTTTCCACCCACACTGTTTTGCTCGCATCATAAATAAAAACCACACAGTAATTATCGTCTCTTATAGGATTGAGTCAATCTCCTCTTAATACTCTCAATCTCCTTTTTGCACTGCTGTGACCTTGTTTATTTTCGATGGCTTTATCTTACTTGGTAAGAGTATCTGTTAAGATTGCATTTATTTCAGCAGACGCGCGTCAATCTTTAGACAGATTTCTGGCACAAGATGCTTTTCGAGAAGCTCTTTTCGTTCTCCTTTCAATGTAAATCTAGAAGTAGCAACGAATTCCCATCTCAAAGCTAAGTCTTTCTGAATCGAATCTGCCCAAGTTTTCTCCATCGACAGAGTTAATCACAGCATCCCATCATCAAGATTTCATCATATACAATGTTAATCTCTTCATCCGGTACCTCCGCGGTTTCGGAAATGGTGCTAACATTGGATCCAGTATTCGCGCCGGAGTTTGCACCCATATTGGTGCTGCTACCGGTGCTGGCACCAATATCCGCGTTGACTCAGTTGCTAGTTGGGGCTTGAGGAACCTGTTGAGACGTGTCAGCCACTTACTGTTCTATAAAGCACGGGATAGTCCCTATAAACTATCCACATAACTTTTGATGTAAAGGTAACATACCCTCAAGATGTAGACATTACGAGAACATTTCATAATGTGAAGGTAGCATACACGAAAATAACATGATATAAAATCGTGGTGAAGTATTTACCATAACGATTTGACGTTTCAGGCTCGTCGTCTATGTTGATGTACTCAACAAAGGGCTCCAGCTCGTAGTTGCCCGCGGAGAGTGGCGGTGGTGGTGCTGACGCCCGAGAGGCGTGACCTCCTCTACCCGAGGACGATTCCCTTGTACGGGAACGGCGCAAACGTTTTTTACGATTTTTCAACTCCTTCCGCACTTTTTACGAAGATATTAGTTTCTGTCTTCATGACTGCGTTTAGGCATTTTTTACTGTGATCGCACCAACTAATAACAAATAAAAGTTAACAACCGAAAACAAAATTGGGACACGATATTTCTGGAGAATGGCGGAGCAATAGAAAGGGAATGATTCATTAGGTGAGTGAGGCCAGTGACGAGGCTCACTCAACGAAAAGATAGTGGATGAATGACGAGTTAGTATGAACTACTACAAGTGTTCCTAATCTCGAAGGACAAATCTGCAGTTTAATCACAAATCTACAGCATCGTCCATTCAAGTCCCTGAGTCGATTGATACAAATTACGTGTCAATTATAGTCGGGATTCTCGGGGCAAGCGGGTCGCCGTCCATTTTGCTTTTAATTATTCCTATTGATTCTAGTACTTCTTGTATCTAGGCTAAATATAGGCCAACCTACTTCAGAATTTAGGAGTAATTTTTCATCATTGAACCTTTTGACAAGCTGGACTCGACTAATCGTTTGTTTATGTATGATGATGATACCTTGATGATATCATCAATATTGAGGAAAACAAATAGTGGCTATTACAACAGCCACAACAGGAAATGTGTAGCATGAGGACATGGGTTTCCTTGTGCTCCCAATAGGAATATTTAGTAGGAGCACGAGGACAAACCCGGCGCAACAGGCTATTCATTCTACCTATAAACTAAACCTTGGTGTACTTTTTCCAGGTTGTGAAGAGGAAGACGGCTCGGTCCGGCGCCGGCGCACACCGCTGCTCTGCCGGCTGTACTGGCTAGCTCACACGGTCGCCACGGACCTGGCCTTTGTCATCACCCTCGTCTACTGGACGTTGGTGCATGATCCTAGTGAGTACACGGGCTCGCTTTTGTGGATGTTTTCTTTATAAAACTGCAATATATAATTAAGATGTGAGAAAGTTAACACTTAGAAGCTGGCGTAGGCGCGGGCGTGGACTTGGCACTGAACTCATGGACATATTTTTTCTGGACATACAGTGGTGATCAGCTAATAAAAAAAAACACAGTTCCATACACCCACGATGCTCAGAATACGCTAGTGAATTGGGTTTTTTTTGGTATTAAAGGTTTAGTGGTGTATGTTAAATATTATTGAATAAATTAAATCCAAAACAAATATCATATGCGTTATCAACAAGAATAATTTATTCCATTACCTAAACTAGTCGTCATTTTGGCTTACTAATTAGAAACTATTTGGGCAACTAATTAGAAAAAAAATGAAAACCTTTGTATACAAAGTAATTTAATAAACACAAGAAATATTTCTGAAAGTATAATGAAACAAATAGCATTACTAAAACAAATTAGTATTTAGTTGCATAGCCAAGATTATGAATTACAGCTTTACAACGACGCGGCATTGACTATGATTTTTCGCATGTCTCCAGAGGAATGTTGCTGCATGCCTCCACAAATTCGTCGTAAAGCGCCTGCGTATTTCCATACTTTGTATCCGACACCTGTTTCTTTACAATGCACCACACATTTTCTATCGGATTGCTATCTGGACTGTTTGCGGGCCAATCTAATACCATCAGACATTGTTCCTCGATGAATGCCTTCACGTTGTTAGCAGTATGTTTCGGATCGTTATCCCGTTGGAATGTCCATGTAACGGGGAGATTATTGTCAGCATAAGGAACCATGTTTTCTTATGATATATTTATTTGTTTTATTTGTTGTACTGGCACTGATCAATTGTCCTTTCAATTTTCCTCACGGGACCGATTCCGTAACCAGAGAAGCAACCCTATACTTTGATATTTCTCCCACCATGCTTTGCCGTTTTCCTTGAATCTTAGCATCCAAAGCTTGGTTGGTAGGGCGACGAACGTATCGTTTTCCATCAGAATTTATCATATTGATCTTCGTTTCGTCCGCAACAAAACTTTTTTCCATTGATCAACAGTCCAGGTGGAATACTTTTTGGCAAAAACGAATCGAGCTTCTCTATGCCGCTTGGTAAGAAATGGGACTTTTATGGAAACTCTTCCGAATAGATTTTTTCGACTAATCGCCTGGGGTGGGTCTAGTTTTGCGGATACATTCCAATGATAATTTTGGGTGAACACTACCTTTCTTATGTCATTCGACCCTTTAAAAGGGTCAAGTTTAGCCAAACGTACAATGATCATGTCCTCACGCGGTGTGGTTTTGCGGGGGTGACATTTTCTAGGAATATTCTCTGATGTCTTATGTTGTTTATAATGTCTTATGGCGTTAAATACTTTCTTCACTCAACACTCACAGTGATCAGCGATCTTTCTATATGTCCAATGGCGCTGGAAATGTAAGCTAACCATTATTTTTCTGGTAGAGGGGTCGCAGCTCTTGGTTTTAACCAGTTTTATCCAAAAATAAGCACAATACAACTTACTATGCAATTAAATAATATTCATTAATGGCGCCAAGACCACATTATCAAAGATATAATACCCTATACTTTATAAAATTTCAAATTCGAAACTCAGAACATGTCATGATCAGCCATGTTTTTAATTAGTTGTCCAGCTACAAGCAGGGCGTAATGAACGGTTTATATAATGCTAGAAACAAAACTATGTTGTAACTTGTATGAATTATCGATTGCTTTTATTCGATACATTATTAGTGTGACTAATTATAGTACATTACTGTCGCGGTCTGTAATGACTGCGTTGCTGGTCGCACTGTTGGTGGCCAAAAGCGCAGCACAGCGCAGCTCAAGGCCTCACAGCACAGCGCGAACAGTATTGCAGCCTTTGACGGACAAGTTGGAATAAAAGCCTCGTCCTTCGCTCTCGGCTTTTATGTGCGGACATCAAAGGCTGCAATGGTGACCAAGCTTATAGGCCGAGAGCGTAGCTAAGCTAAGCTCGAGGCCTTCATAGTGTGGCCAGCAGTGCAGTCATTGCAGACCAAGGCTATTATAGTACTTTACTCAAATTATGCGAGTAATTAAATAAAACCAGCTTATTATACCTAGTAATCATTTATTTTATAAAAATGACAATTTGTAAATTACAATTGTTTTGGTACACAACAAAATATTGGAAAGAAAATTGAGAGTGGCAAGAAGATCTCCCGCTCTTTTGTTTGTCCCACATAACCAAATTCTGAATAAAGCCTTTTTGCACTACCTTTTTTTTTCCATTTTTTAAACAAAGCTCGACAATCATGGTTTTTCACAGGAAATTGCCGGTCGCTAAAACACGACAGTAATGGATTTTCACAGGAAATTGCTGCCACCTTTTCTGGCTCCTCCAAGTAGCGCGGCAATGTCGACTGCTCAAAGAGGTTGTCAAAATAATGATAACATTACTTGCTTTGTTTGAGTACATTACCATATTCCTTTCATGTCATTAAAAAAATTCCTAATGTAGTTTATACTAAAGGTCATGGGTATATGGTACTGTGTTTCTAATTGGCTGACCACAACTGTATAGCATACATCTTTATATACCATATTAATACCTATTTTAAATCTAGTCCTATACTAGGCCCTATCACAGAGATAGTGACCGATGTCGTTATCATGAAATTAGCGGATGAATCTTCAAAACCACACTGGAAAAACATAATTGGGTCAGATATTAATTGAGTAATTACGCTCGAATACTCACGTCAATATTGTTTAGTCATGTAATTGGTTCATAGACATGAAAGATTAGGGGACATTGACTGAGACGGTATTAGGATGGCTGCGGTCAAAGACATTTCTAGTACCACTAGACAGAAACACCGTTTTACGTTACGTAATAGATGCTGTTGTGTGCTTGGTAAGTGTTTTATTTGTATGAAAAATTCCACACGTGCAGAGTATAGCGGCATACGTTTGTCTCGCCTTATGATAACGTAAAAGCTCTGTTGCTGATGTTAGTCCTTCCATCAGTAAAACCCCGTATCAGCATTTTATTCTCAACCTTGCAGAGTTAAACGAAGTCAACGCCATCAACCTGCTAGTCCACGGAGGCAACACCCTGATGATGCTGTCTGAGCTGCTGATGACGACGCATCCGGTGCGGATCGCGCACGCGCTCTACGGTGCGGGCGCAGGTCTCGTGTATGGCATCTTCAGCGCCATCTACTGGGCTCTGGGCGGGACCGACCGGATCGGCCAGACCACGTTGTACCCCGCATTGGATTGGGATCACCCCGGTATGTTGTGGCAACTGCTTTAACTAGTTTTGCCTGGTTTTCTTCTGATGGAACGAGACTTTCCATGTCCTATCTCAAAAATAATAGTGCGACTTTTTTAAAATGAACAAGCCTTATTGTTTTCCAGAATCCTTGCGATCAATCTGTTGAGTTCATGGTCTCAATTGCTTTAACCAGCTGTGCCCAGGATTCTTCTCTTAAAACCCGCGTTACCTTATACAGTATGTAAGAGTTGTTAGGGATATAATTCTTAACAACTTTCACTATGAAACTAATTTGATTCAATATACTTTATTGCACGGTAAATAATGAGTACAAACACATGAACACTTATGCCCAAAGGCGAGCTTATCTCTAAAAAGGGATTTCTTCCAGCAAACCTAGACAGGACAGGAAAAAATATTGCTAGTAAAGGCAGTCTAGTGCACAATAAATTTAATGACTGACTGCGAGTGACGAGAAATCAACAGAACAGCAACTTAAAAACATTAATTTGAGTGACTTAAAATACATGACGAGAAGCTTTTCTTTGCATACGCTCCGCTCCGCTACGCTCCGGGGTTGCTTCTTTTAAGTTCCAACCTAACCTATAACCCAATTGAAATTTAGCCACAATAACCTACTTTAGCCAAATTTGGCTTTTCTTTGGATAAACTCCGCTCCGCTACGCTCCGGGGTTGCTTCTTATAAATTCTAACCTATAATCCAATTTAAATTTTGCCACAATGACATACTCTAGCCAAATTTGGCTTTAAGTGTTCCGTTATTGAAGTTGCCCTCTCTGTATTTCTAGTCGCTCACTTAGTCATTTGGTCGCACGGCTAGAATTTAAATATCTGAAATGCCCACCTTTTGTTAGTTCGTTCTAGATTTTATTATTATCAGAAAAAAATGCTCAATTCAGTGTTATTTTCGCTCATTTCAAGTGTTTCCGCTGTTCATGGTCGTTCGCTCAGTGATCATTCGCTCAATAAGATTTTTATTTGATCGTTTTATAATTTCCATTAAATAAACTCCATTCCTATTTGTTTGTCTTGTTTATTCAGACTTATTTAATAAACATCTATATAAAGGTACCTACATTTCTTCTAGCCCCACACTAGGATACCGAGTGTCGTGGTAACCAGAAACAGCGACATCACACATTTTTGATGTTTGATATAAACATCAAAAGAGCTGGGTTTTTTATCCCCAGCCGGGGATCGAACCCGGGACCTCTCGCATGGTAGGCAGACCCACAACCGCTGCGCCACAGAGTTCGTCAAACATCAAATCACTTAAGAATAAGATAGTGATTTACAGTTTACTATCGATTAGTAAGTTCGAGTGAAGCACACAGAAGTTAAATCTGCCTTTGTCTGTTGTATTCAATGCCGCGCGTATATGTATCTTCATATGTATTTACGTCCCAGGCTAGACGGCACATTGTGCCCTAATTGGCTAGAGGTCAACCGTCCTCCTTTTGAGCGTCAATTGGTATTTGTATGTGCGTGACTGTCCGTGGGTGAGCAATTACATCAGTACGAATCTGCTGACTCTTTTACTATTTATGTCACATATCTTTTGTCGGGACTAGGAATGGCTGAGAACCACTTCCGTCCGCGTAAAAAAAGGCTTTAGACTTTGGCCTGTTCAGAATTTCAGATGAACGAATAATATTTCAAATCTAAACATAAATAGCGTTTGTTTCGTACGGAGTATTTCTTACAAAAACAAAATTGATTTAATTAATGTATAATAATTGTTCGATTTATTAACTTTTTCTCTGTCTAATTAACTTCTATAATGCGACTTTATTTTTAATATAATCTGCCCTGTTAAAAAGCGTTTAATAATCAATGCGCTCTTAAGAAGCCTTTATCTGTCCGTCCGTCGTTCTATAGCCCCCATCAAAAATTAATAACGTTTTACTCGAAAATGTCCTTTCGAATTCAGCCTCTTTCTCTCCGTCACACAAAATAACTATTTAATATTTTTTTCTTTTTAATTCAGGCAAAGCCTTTGGGTTTGTGACGCTTTGCGCGGTGGTGCTAGTAAGCGCACACGCGCTTGCGTCAGGCCTGGCTGCTCTGCGCGTGCGCGTCGCAGCACGCGTCCTACCAACCTACCCGCAAGGCGAACGGCTCACCACGCTAGCACATTGAGAATAAAAACACCTTCGGGTAATTAAGATTTACCCAATATGATGTACCCTATAAGTCCGAAATAAAGTTAAGGAAGGGTATAAGTAAGTCCGAGTGGCAAAAATAGCCGTCATCTAGCTTTCGATGCTGTCAATTTTCATATTAATATCGTTGAGACCCGAAGGATTAAATGCGAGTCAAGCTAATCTCGGATCAACGTGAAAATGTATACAAAATATTCATCGATATGAGTTGAAGCGAAAATAATGCAAATTCGCTTTCTATGCATTGTGCGATTGAAGTAAATGTAAGTGTTGTTAATGTTAAGATCAGATCATGTGCTTTATAGTACAATTCCTGACCCTACCAAAAAAAAGTAGCGTGACCGCATTACGTACGGGTGTAAGTTAAGAAGCACGCCCATCCTACCCAAATATATTGCCCTAATTAACGCATGGTCTGATCACTCCCTTTCCTCGTGTAGTTATTATGTCGATCTATTTTGCAAAATGCTGGTGTGAGATGTGGCTGTGAACTTTGCATGTGTTGTTTACTATAAATAACTAGGATGCTGATACCATCAAACGTGATACCTTTGATTTAATGAGTGATCTATATAATAGGATTTTTAGAGAAGCCAGAGTTATGTGCTGCCTCTAGTCTCTGTTTGCTGCCCGAATGTTCTGGGTAGAAAATAGTTAGTATTTTATTTTCTGTGAAATTCATTTGTAAATTGAGGAACTTAGATGCGGGTATCTTTATAAGGTTCCGCACTTATAAGCCAAGGCTTCTATATGAACCATTTATTTTTACCACCCACTCTCGGTGGGTGCTATAATTTACATGGCATTTATAGAACCTAAGGGATGTGTAGGTAAGTAGTTTAATAAATGCTTCGTCTTGCATTCTTGCAATTGTCATGAATCCTACTCATACTTCTCATGAGTCACTAACTTAAAATATAAGTAGTAATTTTATGCATTATCTACATTGCTAAGCACTACTATTTGCATACTTAGATGAGATAAAAGTGGTAATTCTGTTTATTTTAGTCTACAATGATAAGTTTCTATTTAATGCCAGAAGATGAATTATGAATTTAAGACACTGCACGTTTGGGTATTAATAGTATCCGTAAATCCTGTACGTAACTGGTAACACACATTATCGTAAAAGTAGGTAGGTATCTACCCAATTTTTTTTGGGTGGAAAATGTGGCATCTTTTTTTCTACAAAAGAAAATATGCCTGAAAACCTAGATAAATATTTCCCCATCTATTTCTAACCGAACTTTACAAAGGAGGGGGTTCTTAATTCGGTTGTATTATTTTATTAATTATAATTACATAAATGACAAAAATACGTACCTCAACAATAATACAAAAATAAACCAAACCAATAATTGGTATGTATACGCAGATATTTAGGAAACATTATATTTCCACCCTAACAAATTCGGGCAAAAATAATTCAAACATCAGATAAAAAATATTTCCTATTTAATAACATTTTGTGATTAGAGTAGTTAATATATTAACGACATTTATTAATTTATTATTACCCTGAATTAATGCATTTATGTAATATAAATATTATTCTATAAATAGACATACACTCGTAGAAAATAGTTTCAAATTTGTGATATATTGTGATTGATGGTACTCGTGATCATCTGATAGCTAAAGCCTGATGACTTGAAAGAGGAAACCCTTGTACGTGTATATTCTAAAGCTCTTAATTCATGAGCGTTTGGCCATATGTTTTCATATTTTCTGTCAATAGTCCAGGTTCATCCTAATGGCTTAGGCATGCCACAAGCAAGACAGGAGCAGGACGGTTTCAACGCGGGTGTTGTAATTCAAGAACTCTATGAAGCACGTCACACCAAATTTGAAAACAGGTCTCCTCTTAAACTGCCACACACAGTGCGCCGCTCTGCAACTGCCGGACGACAAACCAACAGGCCTGCGCTGTTGTGGTAGCATGGGGCGGCCATACTGACATGTCACATTGGAAGCATCTCGCTGGCAGTAGCACGGCAGTCGTTGTGTTTTATAGCGAGCCCGCGCTGTTGTGTCCGCGTGGTCCGCGTGGAACTAGTTTTCAGTGTGCCGCGCCGCCATTGACCAGCGCAGCTCATTTCTTGCTCTTGTCCTGCACCTGGCCTGCTTTGGTGTGCCGAAGCCTTTTGATTGCCTTAAATATTTATTAGTTAGTGTGATCTTGTCATCAAGTATCAGACATTCCAGCAAACCTCATATTGTATGCGGAGTCGATAATTTAGTTTTCTGAGTAATAAAAAACCTGAATCCAAAATGTATAAAGTAATCTTGAATTTTTGACCTAAAATTCCCACTATCATATCGGGTCAAGAATATAAATCAGAGAGGATTTCTGGAATAAACTTTTTCGAAATATAACAAATAAGTTCATAAATTGTATGTAAACACGTAACGTATGCTTCACTTAGAAAACAATCTGAAAGTTCTAGGGTTTGGCATATCCCTATATGTATTTATTGTAGCTATATATAAACTTTTCTAGCTAGAAGATTAAAATAGTACATTTCGTACGGGTTCGTATTGAAGCCTTTTCGAACGAGTTACGAATAGAATTTTTCCGTCTGAGAACCCAATTCAAGCCGCGAAGCTATTTTGAGTTTAGAAGGCGGAAAAAGTATTTGTTTTTGTTAGTAGAAAGCATTTTAATTTGCATTTGTTCCTAGCCGTTATTATGGCAAATCAACTGTTAATGTTTTTTTTAAGAATTATATTATTTAATTTTAATATCTGATGGGCTAATCTCACCGGGGTAAAAATTAATCGCACACTATATAAAATCGAAGAGGCAACAGATGTTTAAATAAACAGCGATTAGCCTGGGCGTGTGCTGAAACGACGCGTTTTGTTAGCATTTTGTTCACCTATGCCTAGACGAAAAGATTTTGCAAGGCACGTCAAACACAGTTATCAAACACACGCGTCAAACACACGCGTCAAACACACGCGTCAAACAACATGCGGCGTCCGCCCTGCCGTGCAAATTTTACTGCGTCGCTTGCGTCACCTGCGTCCCAGCATACGCCAAGGCTTATGCGTGACGTTACCTTGCTTTGAGCCTATTGTTAGGTAGCACTTGACTTCTTTTCCTTGATTTGGATGAGGATGAGTTATCTCACACGTGCTTTTCTGCACTTCGATGCTAGATTAAAAGTAGTATTGAATTGGTGAGACTAGCCTCGTGCTTGTGATGCATGTGAAGCAATAAATGTTTCGTTGTGAAATCAAACTTTGTGAATAATCGAATAGAAGCGATACTCAACACAAACTTATGGTTTTCTTATAGGATAAAAAGGGAATAGTTGCACCACTGGTATGTTTCCCTAATTCGCCATTATCATTCATTCCTTTTTCTCACGTTCCTTATTCGTCAGTTTCATCACAGTCTTTGCGCTGCGACGATAGTGATATATGTATACCTCGCGCCACGAATTAAGAGCGCTGGGCGACGTTGGCGGGAATTCCTGCGCATATGTAAGGTATTGAAAAGTGACTACTGCGCATTCAAGGCAACCGCTCATAAGGTGTGGCGCGACGTATACTTCCGATCACTTCAGACGAAGTACAGTGCAAAGGCAAAGCATCAGGGGAGGACGTGGTGCATGTTAAGTTGCTGCTGGTGGAGAGCCCGTCCTTAAAGTTCTCGTAAAACTCTTCAACATCGTTTTCCCTCCCCGAGGAGTTACACCCGGTTCCTGGAAGAACGCAATTGTAACGATTCTTTACAAAAAGGGGGGCAAGACGAATCTGTCTAATTGCCACCCCATCCTCCACAGGCTTCTCTCTCAGGTCCTCAAACTATTCGCCAAAGTCCTGTGCTACCATCTCGCTAGCAGTCAGAGACAAGAAACGACTAACGACTTTATTCACTAAAGAGACTATACATCTCTGTTATTTATATTTTAATTATTTTATTATGACATTTGAGACTCTTTACATCTCTCAGAAACAATAATTAAGTACTTTTTTTTTCTGATAATATGATACAAATAATAATACCAAATGTTCTGTAAAAAATGAAATGAAATGACATGTGAAAGTGCCCTTGTGGCCTATTTACAGAATAAACGTTTTACAGAATAAACGGTCATAAAATAAAATAAACGGTCAAGTGTGATTCGGACTCGCGCACATTAAATAAATAAATAAAAAACAAACTGGCTCAATTAATAAAACCTTATAAAAAACGGTCAAAAGGTAAGTTGTCCGCTCTGTGGATCGAACTTCGATCTACCACTTGTAAGTCTGATGATGAACCACCCGGCCATCACCCTCGCTGATATAATCGGCGTATATTATAAATACGTTGTTACGTTCGGCAATGAATACTTTGAGATTATGGTGATGGAAATTATAATTAAGTAATGAAAAAATATTATGAGCGACATCTAGATGATTACCTATGAACTATTTTTTGATGTACGGTGCTTTGTACGGCGATGGACACTTTATATTATTTATCTATGGTAATAGGGTCCGGAACCCTAAAAACAATGAAAATTTTAAATATAAAAAGCGGGAACACGAGATTAAATATAAATACCGTGTCTTTTTTGGTTGAAAATGGTTTCGGAAAGTGATTCCAGTGACATGGACATTGATGAACTCCCGATGAGATAAAAGAACAGTACGTCTATTATGAGTTGGCGTAGTAAACACAACGGACGTTACTATTGTAGTAGTAATGCCACTATCTCCTTTTATATGATGAGGGCAAGGATAGAAAGATACCATTTTTAGTTCAGCGAAGATACCGCTAGAGGCGCTGTACGGCTAAACTATAGTTGCTATCGTGTATAGTTTCAAAAACTCAAAATAGACGAACAGGCAAATGTTGTTGTTGAAAATCTATCACCCCATCATCAGTGTTCTAAGGAAATAAAAGTCAAGTGCCTTTCGGAAAATATGTTTTCTCAAAAATAGTATAAAATGTTCCCATAACATCAGTGAAGATTAGTATCTTAGTTTATTAGTAAGTATAGTAGGAAAATTTTTAGAAGTGTCCAGGAAAACGCAAAAGTCTCCAGTAAGTAAGTATGAAATCCCATTACATATCATAATATTTAAATATAGAACTAAAAAACTGTCCAGTAAGTAAGTATGAAATCCCATTACATATCATAATATTTAAATATAGAACATTTTTTTTCTGCAAAGAAAAACAAATGAGGTTTTTGCAGTTAAGGGTCTTTAATAGACAGGAGGTACCATAGAGGTTAACGTGTCCGAATTGCACTTACATTGCATGATGTAAAATGGCGGCAAACTCAGTTCATTTGTATTTTTTACTATTTTGATACTAATTAGGAATTAGGAATTCCACAGATATCGAGAGATAGGTTGAGGGGCGTTGCACATGCGAACAAATCTAGCCCCGATAGTCTTCATATTAAAAATTCTCGGTAGTCACCGGGCGACCGCAGTGACGAATCCATTTCCGCTGTTTTTCGAAAATGCCGACCTGTGCAATACTCATGTGCAAAAATAGAAGCGGGGTTGTGAACTCCAAGAACGGCGGAGTAACATATCACTTGTAAGTCTCATTCCAACTATTATTTCTTCTTTAAACACAAGAAATAAACATTATTACGGAAATAAATAATTCACAAAAAATTCGTCACGAGTTGATCATTAAAGTGACAATGTCATGTTGTTCTCGCTAGGTTTATTATCCATTGCTTGTTGCTCAGGCCTCTCGGCACCCAATGACCTCGCAGGGGCCCATAGCTACGAGGTAGCGTAGCGATCGGATGCCAAGAAGTAAGAACGTCGGCGATTCACCGAGCTAAAGTAAATAGATTCTATCTGACCTGGTCTGTGCTTCGTTCCCGTCAAACTCCTGTCTCTCTGCAAGGCCTGGGTGCACCCTAGGCTCTTCTTGGTAGACAGGTTCTTCAGCCAACCAGGTATGGCTGGCAGGCCAGCTTCGACGAGCACAGTGTTCCAACACAGGTTATGTTACGTAAATGCGAACTTTATCTGGTTCGGGGAACCACAATACACTCAGCTATATAGACAATCCTGAGGGGAGCCCGAATACAATTCCAGATGGCTTACGATTTAATTTCAATGCCCAAATCAATACGCGTCACATTGCGGGGGCTTTTCGTCTGTCAGTTGTCAAAAAACTGCCAGGTTGGCAGCTCCGTCAAATTCAAAATGGCCGTTCCGAAACCATCGATCGAGTATCGATTTTGAATCGAACAATCACCCGCCCGGACAGGCACCCACCTGTCCCTTAATCTACGGGCAGCCGAGACAACGTTGCTACCGCTCGTTTTAGAACCGAGCCTCCTACTAGAACCTCTGCAGACCGGGGGGTCCCGTCCTTGCCAGGGAACAAGTTAACAATGCGCCCCCTGCGCCAACGTAGTGGCGGTAGGTTAGCATCCTTAACCAGCACGAGGTCACCAACACTAGGGGGGCTGGTTTTGTCAGTCCACTTAAGGCGCTGTTGTAAGATATGCAGATACTCGAGCGACCAACGCTTCCAGAAATTCTGAGTAAACTGCTGCAACATCTGATACCTTGACAACCGATACAATTTCACTCCCTCGAAGGGGTGCTCGGGCAACGCGTTAAGTGGCTGTCCTATCAAGAAATGGCCTGGGGTCAGAGCCTCCAGGTCATTTGGATCCGAGCTGAGCGGACACAACGGTCGCGAATTGAGAACGGCCTCGATCTTACAAAACAATGTCGCGAGCTCCTCAAAAGTCAGCGCGGTCTGACCTACTATACGCCCTAAGTGCGTCTTCGCTGACTTAACTACGGCCTCAAAAATCCCACCCCAGTGGGGGCAACTCGGTGGGCTGAAGGTCCACTGTATACCCCGACGGGAGAGGGCCGTTCCAATATCCACTTTATTTACATTCAAAAAGTTGACTATCTCTCGTAAGTATCGTTCCGCACCGACGTAGTTAGTGCCGTTATCAGAGCGGATCAAAGTTGGAAGTCCCCTTCGAGAAACAAACCTATCCAAACAAGCAATGAAAGCCTCTGTCGAGAGATCAGCAACGAGCTCGAGATGTACCGCCTTGGTGGATAAACAAACAAACACACATGAGCTATACCGGTCCAGCAGAAACCCGGCGTCAGGGTCCTCAGCCTTCTGGGTAACATGCACGGCCGCTCTGGGGCCATGATCCGAAGATACTACTACATGGCTGTGGGGCCAGTCCGATTCTCTCCTGGCAAGCCAGGGTGGTCCCCACCACAAATGGTGTCTAACGAGTTCAGGAGCCCGACATCCCCTGGATGCACAATCAGACGGGTTCAATTCTCCTGGTACATGTCTCCAGGTCAGTGGGACCTCAGACGACACAATCTGGGAGACACGGTTCGCAACAAAAACCTCTAAGTTATGGACCGAAGCCTTCAGCCAGCACAAAACAATCTGGCTGTCCGTCCACGCGTACACCGTATCCTCCAAAACCACTGACCCACGCAACACTGTTAGAGTGTGATTCAAAAGTTTGGTCAAAAGAGCAGCCCCGGACAGTTCCAGTTTTAGAATCGTCATCCTTGTCCGAATAGGCGCTACCTTGCTTTTTGCCAAAACCAAACGCACGTCGACCTCCCCGGTGGAGGTGACGGTTCGCAAATAAACCGATGCCGCAAACCCTCGTTCAGAGGCATCACAAAACCCGTGAAGGGTTGCCCTGTAATCCCCAGCAGGGATCAATTTCCTCGGCAGCGATACATTATTTATGAGGCCCAACCATTTTGCTAAATCATTCGATACAATGCAGCCCTGAGCTCCAGAATCTAATAGGGCGCGAACGTATGTTGGGTTGCCCGCCAAATCCCAAACAAGCACAGAGGCGATCGGTAACACCACCGTCTCCGGTTGGGGGGCAACCAATGGTTGGGCCGCAAATTCCTAGCGAGGACCCCCGGGGCCCCACTGTGCCTGTAACCGATCAGGTAGGCAGCTATACGCCAGAGGGTCCCATTGTACAAATGGCCCACGCGCCGGTTCCATTGCCACCCTACGACGCCCCCCGAAGGGGGGTGGGCGTGAATTCAACCGTGGCCGCTCCATGAGCGGGGGGGACATCACATGCGACCGACGAGGACGAGGCGACGAGCGGGGCGACAACTGAGGCGGCGTCCGAACCGCATCCGCATAGCTCGAAGGTGTCCCATGCCACCCGCCCGTTACGGCCTGCTCAACATACCCAATGTCCCGCTGAGTCGGATGCTGAGTCGCAACCGAAAACTCAGGGCCCCCCATGTGATGACCCTGAGTGCGGCCCTGCACCCCTGGGTGGCCGCGTGCTTGTGACCCCATTGCCCGTTGAGTCGGATGCTGAGTCGCAACCGAAAACTCAGGGCCCCCCATGTGATGACCCTGAGTGCGGCCCTGCACCCCTGGGTGGCTGCGTGCTTGTGGCCCCATTGCCCGCTGAGTCGGATGCTGAGTCGCAACCGAAAACTCAGGGCCCCCCATGTGATGACCCTGAGTGCGGCCCTGCACCCTAGTACCGCCCTGTGCACGTGGGGACATTGGCCCCTGAGTTGCGCTCCGAGTCGCAAACGAATTCTCAGGGCCCCATGCCGTGTCACCCTGGGTACGGCCCTGTGGTGGCTGTTGGCCGGACCGGTTCATGCACAACAAATTGTTGTGGGCCCCACCACAATATCCGCACAATTTTGTGCGCGTGCAGTCCCTAGCCATGTGTGGCCCGAGGCACAGGAAACACCAGCCCCGCTGCTTGGCCATCCGGCGCCGTCCCTCAACCCTAAGTTCCCCGAACTTATTGCAATTGGCCACATCATGGCCAATCTGCCTACAACATGGGCAGGTCTCACTATGTGGGGTCAATGCACTCACAGTCCCATACGACTGCCGGTTGGTGCGGTCCTTCCTCGTCGGAGGGCCCCTACTCACAGCGCTCCCGGCAGCTCTCTGTGGCTCCGAAGGATGGGTGGCCGTCAACCCCAAATTCTCTGCCCGTCGAGCCTCCTCTTCCAAAAATCCGACCAAGTCGGAGAAGGCGGGCAGGTCCTCGGCCGACCTCCCGTGAGACTGTTCGAAACGAGTCTGCACGTCAGCGGGTAGGCGGGAAAGTACAATGTACAGCAGTAGGTACGACCATTCACCAACCGGAAGACCAAGATTCTCTAGGACCTTGGTGACGGACAACAACGGGTTCAAAACCTCCGTCTGTATGGCCCCGACCTTGTTCACAACCGGGATGCTAAACAAACGGTTCAGTTGGGCATCGGCCAACCTCCGTTTGTTGTGGTAACGTCTGACCAACAATTGCCTGGCCGTTTCATAGTTACCCTCCGTAACTGTCAAATGAGCGACCAGCTCCCTGGGCTCACCCCTCAATGCTGCCACCAGCTGAGCCATTTTGACAGACTTGGTAATGTCCGATCGCATGTGCACCAAACTGTCGAACAGATTGATGAAGCTCATCCATTCACCGGACTCTCCGTCAAAAGTAGGCATAGTTATAACGGGTAACCTGGTCCCCGATCCCTGATGCGGCAGAGGTGCTTCAATGTCACCACCATGGCTGGACTCGCGCTGCCTACGTATGTCCGCAGCCTTCTGCGTGATAGCAGCTGCCATCTCCATACACTGGTCGACATCCCCTAGCAACCGTGACAGCCTGTCAGGTGCGCAACCATCAACTGCTTCCGCCTGCGCGGACAATTCGAGCACCCTGTTGTAGCGTTCCTTAACGTCCATAGACCGCTCCAATACCACATCATGCCTATCTAAACGGTCTATCAGACCGTGTGCGGAGGAAAACCATCTGAGTTCCTTAGAAACACCCTTCTGTATTTCAGATAACGACATGATCGGAACGATACTTACTCACAATTTGCAGTAACTCAATTATATTGGACCCTCCAGTCTACAACCCAAACGAGGGAACCCTAAACTATAACTTAAACAATGTTGATTTCCTTAAACAATAGAAACCGAGTTTTATATCTATATAAATTCTGTAATACAATTTAGTTTCCCTATATCATATAACACACACAGATAGTCAATATTAGTTCAAGTTATAAATTGCTATAAACTGAAAACAATGTCATAGCCTGCTATCAATAGATGTAACTACCTATGTTAACCAAACATTCATTAGCATTACTAGACCACTAATAGATTGACTAACTGGTAATTCAATGCAATTTTCAATTCAATATCTGTCTATCTACTACCAGCAATAGACCTATAGCTTACAATACTACCAATCTATGTGGATACAGGAACAACACCAAGTTAGCTAATAACCGCCTATACCTACAGATTGATAGTCCCAAATCGTGGGTTCCTGGAGCCCTTGACGGCTGCAAATCTCAGGAAACCACGCTCTTGCTACCAAAATGCTCAGGCCTCTCGGCACCCAATGACCTCGCAGGGGCCCATAGCTACGAGGTAGCGTAGCGATCGGATGCCAAGAAGTAAGAACGTCGGCGATTCACCGAGCTAAAGTAAATAGATTCTATCTGACCTGGTCTGTGCTTCGTTCCCGTCAAACTCCTGTCTCTCTGCAAGGCCTGGGTGCACCCTAGGCTCTTCTTGGTAGACAGGTTCTTCAGCCAACCAGGTATGGCTGGCAGGCCAGCTTCGACGAGCACAGTGTTCCAACACAGGTTATGTTACGTAAATGCGAACTTTATCTGGTTCGGGGAACCACAATACACTCAGCTATATAGACAATCCTGAGGGGAGCCCGAATACAATTCCAGATGGCTTACGATTTAATTTCAATGCCCAAATCAATACGCGTCACATTGCGGGGGCTTTTCGTCTGTCAGTTGTCAAAAAACTGCCAGGTTGGCAGCTCCGTCAAATTCAAAATGGCCGTTCCGAAACCATCGATCGAGTATCGATTTTGAATCGAACACTTGTTGTGTATCTTAATTTCACTACATATTGCCAAGCTAACACGCAATGAATATTTCACACTTATCTAAATACGCAAGTAAATATGCATCGAGGTACGGAGGCGAACTGTTACACGCATGCAGAGACAACTTATAGTGATGGGAATAAAGATAGTGAGAATTATGTTTTTGAATCGATGGAAAGAAATAGATTTTTTACCAACTCGAACAAAATCCATTGGGTAATCATCTTATATTACTAATCAAAGCTCTAATGATATACTTATCTAAGATATACTAATATAAGACTGCATTAATTAGCAAAAAATGCTACGCCTAAATTGTCAAAACGCCAAGTTCTTAATAATTATTTACATTTTTCTTGTCAATAGGTAGTATTGTACTGTACAGGGTTATACAGAAAGGGTTAAGACATCAATCTAAACATCCTTCTCTATTTAAACGATTTGATCATAGCAACATTATTTTTCACTTTGCAGTACATTTTGGGCCGAGCGGTCAGCTGATTTGTATGGGGAAGTAAAAAATAACGTTTCTCTGATCAAATTAGATGCATGGAGAAGGTTGTTCAAAATCATGTCCCAAACAATCCTTTTCGGCTTGGCACCCCGTATGTGTTACAGCCTGTCAACATAGTAATAGGTATTAGGCGAACAATTCAAAGAAGATTGGAGATGTGGAAATCAGGTCATTATGATGAATTAATTGCAGAAACTTTAATGTGCAACTCAAAGCTAGCTTCAAAAAACAAACAGAAACAAGACGCTGATCATACTGCCCGAATATTTGGCCGCCTAATGTTACAAGGAAAAATTAGACAAGCAAATAGATGGATAACGGAAAGATCTGGGGGTGAAATCTTGGACCCATCAGAAAAAATAGGAAATAAAACAGTACATCAAATATTTAAAGACCAACATCCTCACCAAGTTACCCCACAGCTATCAGATTTTATAGACCAACCTGATCTCCCGATTATGACGAATGTCGATATCACCTCAAACCACATAGAAAAAGTTGCTAGAAAACTGTCTGGCGGAGCTGGACCAAGCGGCACCGACTCAGAACAATGGAAATCACTTCTACTTCGCTTTGGGAACCACAGCTCAGAACTGAGAGAATTAATCGCAGCACTAACTAGAAAACTCAGCAGTGAAATTGTCGATTGGGACTGCATAAGAGCTTTATTAGCAAGAAGAGGTATAGCACTGGATAAATGTCCAGGCGTCCGCCCTATTGGCATAGGTGAAATACTACAACGCATCATTGCAAAAGCCATGGCGACCGCAACAGGGTTAGATGTTCAACTAGCATGTGGCTCTGATCAGCTATGTGCAGGTATGAAATCGGGTATTGAAGGAGGGATTCATGCCATTACCAAATGTTTCAATGAAGGTGAAGATGATGAAGGCCTCCTACTAATAGATGCCGCGAATGCCTTCAACGCGCTGAGTCGCCCAATCGCTCTCTGGAATGCTAGAATCTACTGGCCGCGCTGTGCTTTTTTTCAACACTAATAGAGGTTACGCAGTCATTTGCCTATCAGGCTCAAAGGATTTCATCTTAAGCAAGGAAGGAACAACACAGGGTGATCCATTGGCAATGCTAATGTATGCAGTCGGTATTCTACCCCTAATCCAAAGCTGCAAAGACCCTGGAAAATATGTACAAAACTGGTATGCTGATGATTCCGCCTGTTTTGGAAAACTAAAAAATATAAAAGAATGGCTAGCAAAAGTGATGAAACTAGGTCCAAAATACGGTTATTTCCCAGAACCTTCAAAAAGCTATATCATAGTCAAAAATAAATCAACCGAAGAAGCTCACCGACTTTTTGGGAACCTTGGAGTGAAGACTGTACTTTCACATCGGTTTTTGGGTGGTGTCATCAGAGACGAGAATGGAAGAAAAGAATACATCAAAGAAAAGGTTAACGAATGGATTGAATGTATAAGACTACTATCAAAAGCTAGTAAAAAACACCCACAACTTGTACATACAGCCTTTACAAAATCACTCCAATGCAAATGGAGATATTTACAAACAGTCATGGATAACACTTGTGAGGAATTTCACACTTTAAAACAAACCATCATGACAACACTGATACCATCAATCTTAGACAGAGAAATAACGTCACTAGAACATGAGCTATTCAGCCTACCGGTGAAACTTGGCGGGCTAGGAATTAACGACCCAATGAATAACAACGACTGTTATAAAACATCGATAGAATCAAATAGTATACTAACGCACGCCATCAGATCTGACGAAAATCTAGACTTACTAGCCCATCAAACTCATGCTACAAATATTATCAAAGAAGAAAAACTATCGCGGCAAAAGAGAGACGCTGAAAAAAGTAATGTCATAATATGTAAACTACCAAATAAAATGAAAAGATGTCTCCAAAGAGTCATTGAAACGAACTCTTCACAATGGCTAACTATCATCCCGACCACCGCAAATAATACTGATCTCACAGCTACCCAGTTTAGGGATGCTTTAGCTATTAGATACGCCCACGAACCTGCAAGCCTCCCTCAGGCCTGCGACGGATGCGGAGAGAGTAATTTCGACTTAAACCACGCATTAAACTGCAAGAAAGGAGGATTAATAAAAAAAGGACATGATCAACAGAGATGATTGTAAAAATTGGGCCGAACTAGCCTGGGGAACTATCACAATAGAACCCATAATGCAAGATGCATGCAAATATAAATCAACCAGCACTTATAGGTGATCTGTTACTAAACAGTGTTTGGGAACCTGCAAGGAAAGCGTTCTTCGACGTACGCATAGTAAATGCTGACGCTTCCTCTTACAGCAACCTCACCTGGCAAAAAACAGCACAGAGACATAGCCGAGAGAAACACACAAAATACGACCGAGCAGCTGAAGACCTAAGAGCCTCATTCACCCCACTAGTTATTTCATGCGATGGAGCCCTAGGAACTGAATATAACATTTTTTTAAAAAAACCGCATCAAAGCTTAACGAGAAATGGGGAAAAGCGTATTCTCAAATAGTGTACTGGCTGAAAGTGAAAATACAAATCTCAGTTATAAGAGCAGTTTCCATGAGAGTAAGAGGCACGAGAAAACATGTCAGGGCTTTTCAATCCGAAGATGGAGCAGGAATACTTTGGTGACAGCTTTATCTCCTAAAACAGAAATACCTACATAGGTTTTATTAATTTTACTTATGTGTACTTTACAAATTATAGGTGTGTAATATACAAATCTTAATATTTTTTTTAGTAATAGGTATTTCTTGTAAAATAAATATGTCATATTAACAAACAAAGTATTATTTTATTTATAAAGCCCGGTATAAATACCACTGTCTATAAATTATAATGGATTGATGAAACACGCTGTCCTTGCAATGTCCCAGCACTAGCTCGGCTAGCTAGTGTACCTGCGGTAGTGTGGGTGTGTTCGGACGATAGGTGCATGACATTGCACTGACCAATAAATGCGGAAGGATTGATGTATAAGTGGTGTAGATGTGTGCGTTTTCTTAATTTTCGGCGACACTGGTTCCGATACAAGCTTATCAAGCTTACAAGGGCCTTTCTCTCGATATCTCTGAGGAATTCGATACTAACAGAAGAAAAATGCTGAATGCCAGCACAGACATCCTCTGATCCATCGCAAGTTGGATGTCATCTGTCACTTTAAGTAGAGCCGTGGTAAGTGCTGTGATCCGGCCTACAGCCCGATTGGAAAGGATTAAGGAGATTCATGGAGGAAGAAAGGTGGATAGTTGAGTGTGTACAATGTATTCAAGGACTTTGAAAAGGATGAAATTCTTTGTAGGAAGTAGGATTGGATGTTTTAGGCATGGGGATCGTAAGAGCACGTTTCCACTGACTAGGGAAGTGACAAGCAGAGAGTAAGGCATTGATTATGTGAGTGATGACCGGCAGCAATACCCCAAGAACACTTTTCAACATTTGAGAGCAGATTTTGTCATTGCCCACGGCTTTCGATGAGATTGCAAGCACTGCTTTCCTGACTGCAACGATTCCAACATGACGATTGAAAGACAAGTGGCAGGAGGCAGTCATGGAAAGCAAGTTACGGAGCATCCTTGACAGATTGATCCATCTGGACGGGGGGACAGTAAAAAAAAATATTGAGACCGTTTGGTCGATGTTACCAACCATCAGGTCCTGGGAGTTACCAATACCAAGCGTCTTCAGAAATTTCCAAATCTGAGCAGGTTCGTAGCTCTCGATACATTCAAATATATGACGGCGTTTGGCATCTCGACACAGACGGGAGCAGCGATTACGAAGACTTTTATATGCTAAGAGATTTTCGTCGGTCGGATCCTTTTTTAGGGTTCCGTACCCGAAGGGTTCCAAACGGGACCCTATTACTAAGACTCCGCTGTCGCTGTCCGTCCGTCCGTCCGTCCGTCCGTCTGTCACCAGGCTGTATCTCAAGAACCTAGCTAGCTAGAGAGTTGAAGTTTTCACAGATTATGTATTTATGTTGCCGCTATAACAACAAATACTAAAAAACAGGATAAAAGAAATATTTAAGGGGGCTCCCATACAACAATTCTTTCAATACCACATACAAACTTATGGATGCACCTGGTTACGTACATGGAGTGTGAAAGTAACCGCACCAATAACTTTGTAAACAATATTTTGCTGTGTAAAATCCAAACTATTCACTCCACACCATCGATCGCTTCCATTGAACGGTGGTACGGAACCCTTCGTGCGCGATTTAGACTCGCACTTGACCGGTTTTTATTTAGTCTTGGCACGGTTCCTCTTAGCCATCAGACCCTTGATGGTAAGCCATGGAGCGGGAAGGTGCTTTAACCTTCTTGGCAGGAGCATGTTTGTTAAACTAGCTCAGGTCAATTATTTTAAAGTTGACTGGACCTTATCATCAACGGACCTACTACCCAGAACGAAGGACTAATCTATGGAAGAGGTGTCGGATTTAAGGGAGATGAGATCAATACCCTTGAAACTACGAATTTCCAAAATCTTAGCTCTACGCTTGGGGGGCCTTATTTTGTAGGCTAGGTAAATTAAATCATGGTAGGAGGCGGGGGCACTTAGTTGACTATGTACGGTAACCTTAGTGGGGTTAGACATTATCATTAAGTCAAAAAGAGACGGGGTACAGTGAGGCTGAAAGTGAGTGACATCAAGGGAAAGAATGTGTAAATTCAAGGAATTAACTATGGATTGTAGTTAGTCTGATCGAGCATTGTTTTAAGGAGGCAGGTGTTAAAATCACCAAGAATAAGAATTATAGAGTAAAGAAGAGACAGGTAATTAAGAAGAGTTTCAAAAGATTCAAAGTAATCTATACGAAGAGAGGGGCTGTAGTAAACACCCAGAAGAACTTTATTGTGACGAAGACATATCTCTAAAAATAAGTGTTACGCGGAACCAGAGTATAGGCTGGGCGAGTGGCTGATAACTTTGCAGGAGATGTCAGAACGAAGGTAGATAGCAACGCCGCCATCAGCCTTACCCGTTCTATCGTTAGGATAGAGCCTGAACCCTGGCAGAGAATATATGGAAGAAGAGAGGGATAGCTTGAGGCAAGATTCGGAGACAAGAACGAAGCCAACGAAGGCGTCGAGAAGATCAGTGCAACTGGCGTGAATGCTCTGGACATTAATATGCACGATGTCGAAATTAGAGCCAAGGTTCGAGTTTTTATTCATCGAATAGAAACCATACGATCGACGGAACTGCGATGAATATATCTGCAGGCGCTTTGGATGTTATATTAATTCAGACTAGTCACCGTTTTCATGCAGAGAAGCTTCTTATGGCAGAGAATTTCCTCTATATTTTGCAGATTGGATTGAGGTTCCTAGAATTTTGGCTAACCGTAGCGTAAATCCACACAGATTTAGCTGATGATTAATTGCTGGAACATAGTTCGCACGCAAAATAAAAATTAATCAAACACGTGCATTATAATTAGCTGGTGAAACTCGCACATATGTGCGAACATTAACAGGGAACATTATCTGTTATATGTTTATAAATATATATTTATAAACATATAACAGATAATGTTCCCTAAACCTTCAATATCTCTTCTTATGTTAACTCTGTTGTTGTGGTGGGCTAGATGGATCTGCCTGGGAATGACATCTCGATATGCCGGCATTTCTGGATTTGCCTGTCTAATATCCGCCATCATTTATGCTTAACTCCTGACGATTTGCCCGGCCAATCCGGTGAAGGTGTAAATTGAAACGTGAATAATATACAGGGTGTCCCATAAGTCATATGCCACAGCAACATCGAATAAGCCTAACAGGTATTTAATGAAAGTAGCATGCACTTTGAAATATCATTGGTTTAAAGGTTTAATTCAAATTCCCCATATTTTCTCTATTAGTGCCAGCCATTTCTTGGATAGTCCTCTCTTTTAGGTATTTTAAATTGTTTCACTTGTGTAATTGTGCATAATTTCCTAAGACGACACAAGTATTATTTTGTCGATACCTAAAGTAAAATACGAGAAATTGGTAACTTAAATCTTCTGCAAAAACATTGACTTCGCCTTTGCTGCCGTGGAAATAAATAGGTATGATAAAATATGTATAAAAAAAAACTTTCTCTCTCTCTCTCGCTCTCTCTCTATCTCTCTCACTCTCTATCTATATATATCTCTCTCTCTCTCGCTCTCTCTCTCCCCCTCTCTCTCTCTCTCTCTGACTCTCTGTCCCTCTCTCTCTCTCTCTCTCTCTCTCTCTCTCTCTCTCCCCCTCTCTCTCTCCCTCTCTCTTTCTCTCTCCCTCTCTCTCTCTCTCCCTCTCTCTCACACACCGTGTCTAGTAATTTCAAGGGCAATAAAGTCTAATTATTTGCTGAAGATTTACTTTAACAGTATGTCACCTATTTCTCTTATCATACCAATTGTGTCAATTAATAAAAAAATAAAAGAGCGGGCTATCCAAGAAATGGCTGGCACTAATGTTAAAAATATGGAATATAAAATTTAAACATCGATCTTATCTTGAATTACATGCAACTTTCACTGAGGTCATTTTAGGCTTATTCGATCTACCTTCGATGTTGCTCTGGGAAATGACTTATGTGACACCCTGTATAAATAACGCGTATCCCTCTCAGAAATTAGTGCTTTTTAGGGTTCCGTACCCGAAGGGTTCCAAACGGGACCCTATTACTAAGACTCCGCTGTCCGTCCGTCCGTCCGTCCGTCCGTCTGTCACCAGGCTGTATCTCAAGAACCTAGCTAGCTAGAGAGTTGAAATTTTCACAGATTATGTATTTATGTTGCCGCTATAACAACAAATACTAAAAAACAGGATAAAAGAAATATTTAAGGGGGCTCCCATACAACAATTCTTTCAATACCACATACAAACTTATGGATGCACCTGGTTACGTACACGGAGTGTGAAAGTAACCGCACCAATAACTTTGTAAACAATATTTTGCTGTGTAAAATCCAAACTATTCACTCCACACCATCGCTTCCATTGAACAGTGGTACGGAACCCTTCGTGCGCGATTTAGACTCGCACTTGACCGGTTTTTTATAAATGCGGTGGCAAAGGCACCGTTTTATATACATAATTATATCACTATCGCAATATCTTAAGAAGACACCCTTTTTCCTCAAATCGCACCGGTAGACTATCGCTATGAAGATTAATTCAGCGTTTCCTCGGTCACCTTGCGCTTACTGCTGCCGCACTACAGCGCGTGCGGCTCGCCGCTCGGCTCAGCTCAGTTGCGCGAAGACGCACACACAAGCCGCGCGCTCAGCAACCGACGGGCGCACGCCTCGCGCGAACTGCAAGACGCGTTTGTGCGATATTAGGACTATATTAATTTTATGCAATGTGTAAGTCATTTTATAATTTAGCATTACATTTTTTGGAAAACCGATTATAATAACTAAATATTATTGCGTTATGCTTACTGCAGTGGACTTGTGATTATTGATTAAGGAGAGATGATCTAGCATTTTTTTAGTTCTGGTTCTTCACTGGTACACCTGGCTCTTCATGTTTACTGATCCGGGTACCTCTTATTGGAAATACTGCCGTGAGTATGCAAGTATGCAATATTTTTTAAACTTCACAACAAAATATGCTCTCATCACCAAGTATCCCAAGAGGTACATCCTACTTACTTATATTATCTACCCTTCTTACCGGTGCGGTGGGGTGCTACTTACTTGATACAATTCAGATTCTGATTTTTCATCGTTAGTTTTTTAACATTGTTAAGAATAACTGTGTCAACACTGATTCATAAGTACCTGAAACCTATACTACTAATCGAAACGTTAATTAATTTTAGAGATTTACGAATATTTTTCGGTCAATTTGGCGGGTATCACTTAAGAGTCGCTAAGCCTTACTCATTTTTAGACAGCCTACCGTTTGGCGTGATTTGCGGTCATTTTCCTACGTTCTGTATGTGCTCTACGAGTACACATACGCCGAGACGCTGCTCGCCAAATAACATATCTATTTTAGAGTTTCTATAATAAGTATCCTACGACGTGCCATTCTTAGCATTTGATGAGTGAGATGTGGCAAGTGGAAAGAATACCTTCAATTGAAGTGCTTTTGATGTACTTTTGTCTAAGGATGGAGTTTTGTCTAAGCAAATAGCCCAAAAGTAATAATCTGCATTTAATCTCCAAAATAAAAGGTCCAAAGTTTAGTTCGAAGTACAAAAGTTGCAAATTGCAACTGCTCTCATTGCTATGCTATTATAATAGCCTGTATTAATGAAAAGCAGGCTCGCATGCCTCTCCTGTAAGAACGAGTAATGATACCTTCTTGTACCTTATCACCACCTCTGATACTCCTGATCACTGAACCAAACAACATGAAATATATAAAAACACGTGACAAAGTATTCTTTGTACATATCGCGAAATATAGACAAAGAAAATTTTAAAGAACATATAGTTTCTGAGTGTTTAAAATGCAAGCTATTCAGATCTACACATCCTAAACAACCAGAAATATCTACACAGCGAAAATGTCAAAATTATGATAACATCCTCAGCGTCAACATGGATGTTGACATCATTTGAAACTTTGGCTGCGTAGATATTTCTGATTATTGATTGATGTGTTGCAGATCCATTCGAGCATTTTGCGTGCTCACATATATCTGATGCTGACTGTAACTTGTACCTTGTAACTTGACAGTGACGCCCCTTCTCCAGCATTTGAAATATTAATAACACGTTTTAAGCAAAAGGCATAAATAGCGTTATCAAAATCACACTTTTTTTAGCCACCATCAGATTCTGTTATGGGGGCGGCGCAAGCCCCTCCGAAAATTTCGCGTGGCTAACGACTTGTGTAATGAATTACTTAGTAACATGGATCACATTGCTAACAAGTGGAGTAGAGAGCACCAGATCTGTGAGTAAAGGCGGCGCAAGCCGCCCCGGAAAAACATGGCTATCAAGTCGAGTTACAAGTACCTGATGAAAACCGTCATAGGGGCGGCAGAAGCCGCTCATCAAATATAGCATCGCTAGCAAGTCGATTAATAAGTACCAAAAAAAATTAGGTAGGCGGCGTAATTCGCTCCGGAGATGACTAGCAAATTAAACAGTGTGTGATGTACAGAGATTGTTATTGGGGCGGCGCAACCCACTCCGGAAATGTGACTCTCTAGCTAGCATGTCGAGTAGTGAGCACCTGTTAATATCCTTTGTGAGGGGCGGGGCGGCGCGAGTAACTCAAGATTTTGGCGCCCCCTGAGGTTGGCGGCCGAGGCACGTGCCCTGAAATTAACAATCGTTTAAAGATGTCAAACAAATATGAAGGTTCAGCCATCGCACAATACATTACACATCCTCATATTTCATTTTATTCATAAGATTTAATGATATTATAACAATACAATACATGAGCATTTAAAAGCCACGTTTTTAACATTTAATTATGATATAGTATGTAATTAATACTAATGGCTATACAAGCTGGAAATATAATTAGAGCTCATTGGTCCATTCGCGTATCAGCCCATTCGCAGATTGGTTTATTTGCTTATAAGTCCATTCGAGTATTGTCCATTCGCGTAATGGTCTATCCAAAAGCGTCGGAACGAAGTTAAAATGTAGATTTGTCTGTCTTGCTGATTTTTTACCACAATGCTCCGTCGCCCGTTATAGTTCAAATAAAATACATAGAAGTAGGTATATTGAGACATAATCAAGACATTAATAAAACTTTGATTCAGCAACAATCATCAAAATTGACCTAACTCTACCGAACAATGTTTATCGTCTCCCAATCCAAATTAAGTCAAAGCCGCATATGATATAGGTACTAAATAAATTTCATGAACGGGTAGTTAACTAGAAACCAATAAACAATATCCTTCAGCTGTTGGGTGAGTAGGCTGATCTTTATAATAACATCCGCCACATGAGGATAATGAAGTCTAATTTTCCTTGATTTCTAGAACCTTGGCTTCTTTATGCACGTACATATTACCATTGTGTTCTAATTTCCCGATAACAATTTTAGACTAATCTTGATCAGGTACACGGTACACGATAGCTGGTTGGTATATTACAATCTTCCTTTACATTAACTCAATCAGTACTTCGGTTAATTTCCAAACGGTATTCTAATTAATGACTAAAAGTAATTGTCGGGTAGAGCTAGACTATGGAAACGGTTGTGTCCTAATACTCCGGATATGCAATGGGTTGTCGCAGTATAAACTTTGTTACGTTGGGTTAAAACATAGTTAACGATATCGAATGTGAACTGAATGTGTTGCGCTACTGTGCCATCGCATCGTCATGTGGCTTATGGCAGGCAGAGGCTGGTACCTACGTACAATCCCAAGAAAATTGGTCACACAACTCACACACCAAAGTCACTATGAAACAATACTATAACATGTATGTCTAATAGTGTATATATAGATAAGTTATAGTTATACATGTAATAATTAGGTATGAACACACACTCTTGCGAAATCGGAATACATCAACAAAACGGAAAAGGAACGTGTTTCTTGACCGGTAGGTAATGAAAATATTTGGTAATGTGAGACCGTTTACGGTCTCTGCCAAGGACTTCCTAGGTCAACGGTACCGAAATATAGGTCTACTCTACCACTCTACCACATGAACTTTTTATAAAAGTTCACAAATGTAGTTCGAGAGAAGGTTGGGAAGACAATCGGAAAGACATAAAAAATTATGATTTAAGTAAGTTGTGGCTTCTCTATCATCTTTAAAGATCACAGAGGGATGTATTAGTAGTGGGTTAACATACGAATGAAGTGGACGGGTAATTCGATTTGCCATGGGGGGCGACAAACACACTTGTACCATAACTTCCCCGAGGCCATCCCAATCTGTCACGAACTATAGAAAGATACGTTCGACAATAACCTCTATCATGGTCAATCAAAATACGTCGGCATAGATAATAAGTATTTGTATACATTGTGTTGCTAGGTAACATAGCGTGGTCCTACGGCGGTTCCACGACCCCCAAAAGCGACATAAAGACCGTGTATTATTTGTCCACAGCAAGCACACCAACTTTACTTTAGTTGGCACTAAATACACACCAGTTACCACAACAGTGTTGTCATTTAGCAGCGTAAACAAGATATCATGATCAGTGATACAAAGCGAGAGGCTTGGCGCGCGTGGTGGAATGGATGCAGTATTACTCAGGACGTGAGGACCGACCTCTTCGCTGGCTGCTGGTTCAACGAGTGGTCGCCCCTCTGGTGGCGGGTGCCAATCTTCATCTGGTCCCTGATGGTCACTTCGTGGTCCTTCGCCGGCTTCTGGGGGCCCCTGCAGAAGTTCTTCCTGTATATGACCCACTGGGGCTTGATACTGATCGTGATCGAGACGGCGCTGGGGATACTGGTTGCTGCTAAGAGGCCGTATGGCAAGAAAACTGATCCGGGTGAGTGCGATGTTTATGCCTGCATAATGTTCATAACTCATAACACAATTGTGAGTTCTCTAGTACTGTAGGTAGTTAGTACAATAAGCAAAGGCCAACGCTAATGCAAATTTGCGTTTTTGCTAAAACGTGGCTCTTATTTCTGAATATCGTATAATGTTCATGACAGTTCACACACATTGACGTTATTCATAGCATTTTGCGGGGCTTGTACTACGCTCGTAGTACTTGGTGTAATTTTGATTTTGGCTACCGGGCCCAAACGACATTCTCTAGGCAGCGTATAAATAGGCTCAACTCATGAATAGCTCAACTCAGCGCATGGGATCGCGCTCAAGAATGCGCCTTGTCAGTTTCTTTAGAATTTCGCCTAACAACTTTGTGATTCCATCAAAATTGGCCCAAAAACGCAGAATTTCAAAATCATTTTGCAGTATAGTCACGTCTTTGATGACTTCATTGATAAAGATCAGGATTTTATAAGAAACCGCGGGACATGAATAATTTACCCTCACTATGTCCTTGGACTATCTCCTTTGCAAAAGTACCAAGAATTTTTTGGCACCTACTCAGCCTTCCGTATCGAATACCTTGTCTTAACTCTGCTGTGGGTCAATCGAGTATTCTTACAAACTACAATAAAAAACTCCCGTTATAATGTAAGTATTTCGACGCGTTCACGCTTCAGTAAATGCAACCATATTTTCCTTTATCCAGTTCTAGTATCATACCGACAATAAATCCGTACGGTCTCTTCGATAGATTTATCAATTTCTACTTTGTTGTTGCAATTTACTTATTTATTTATGATCATAATAAATCTATCATATGAGTAAAACAGTTCTAGAGCGCGATAATTAAGTATGAATATAACTCTAAACTTAACTCGTGTGATGTCTAGTGTGTGCGTTGAGAAATAAGTTTGCTCTAATTTCTACAGTCGCGGGAATTGTCGAACAGTTTGCTATGTGCGGCAGTTGCTTAAAAAGACATTGTCATTGGAAGATGTGGTTGCTAACGCACCCGTGGCCGTTGAATTTCTACGTGAGCTGCTGGCAAATAAGCCATACATCCGTTCCGTTGCTAGTTCTGAGGAGTTTCCTCTTCCTCACTTCCATCGGTGTTCTGGTAACCTCACTGCTGACCGTGACCCTCGAGCATGGCCTTCGTTACTGGTTCATTTACCTGAGTAACTGGGGACTACTATTTATTGCGCTTACTACAGCTTTCTCTACTACTGTGTCACTTCGCGCTTACATCAAGGGTTCTATCGGTACGTATTACGTCAATTTGTTAAATCTAACGTACATCAAAAGCAAATTTACAATCTTAAAAACATATCCGAATGATTTGATATTTTTCCAGTTTCACGAAGGTTTTAGTTTGATGTTTTATGTTCAAACGTCGCCTTGGCCGATTCTCATAGTGCGATTGTCTGTAGGTCAACAGCACTGATAAACAATATAGTTTGAGTTTATGAGTGAGGATTTGCTTTGTTGACAATAGTACATTCTTCACAAAATAAAAGGCCCGGTGACAGAGTCCGTGTGTCTGACATTAAGGTTGAATTTAGTTTGGGCCACCGGGCCTTTTATTTTGTGAAGACTGTAATTATCAAACTTGGTGCAGGTGCTTGATAATATCATCACAAAAATACGTAAAAATAAAATATCTTTCACATCCTACAGAGATCAGCACCATTTTCCATTGTCTATTTTATATTACTTGTGTCTGATCTGTTCTCTTCGAGTAATTGACGTCACGTCTAAGTCATCTTGAACTTAAGTCATTATTAACCTGAAGGTTAATTTATGTCTAATTATGGTAATCTACATTTAATTTTGTGTTGATAGAAAAATATATCCTAATTTACAAAATGAATTGAATGAACTTTCCCATCTTTTGGATGGCACTGGCCTAACTGTACCTCTCTATTCCTTTAGGAAACGGGTTCGAATATCTGTAAGGATAGTTTACTATTCTGAAATATCTACAAATATTATATTGTATCTGAATTCACTAAAACATCGTTACCTTTTTATTACTCTCGTGGTGTACGCGAGTTATAAAATAATTATACTTTATAGACCTGCTCGGTGCTTCCCTGCACCTTCATTACCTCAACCTTCGTACCTACCTTTGTATTTAATTATAACCGATTTTACTGAACGGGAAAACTCCGAGAATACTTAGATACGAGTTAACATTGCCCTGATTTGTCTTACAGCACGTGCAGTGCGTCGTGTCTTGTATCAATCCTGAGTAGCATATTTAAAATTTACTTATACCTAAATGGTTCATTAGTAGACTTGACTTGTCAACAACATGCCTTTTGCAATAAAGGAACGAGACATGGAAATATGAAAAGTTTTGTAGTTTCTACAACAGAGAATTGATGTTAAATCTTCGCCTTCACCTTTTTCCAGTATCAATTAAACATTTACTTACACATAATATTATAGCTAGAGAAACATGCTTTAGCATGTCTGCTACTTATATAATTGTGTATGTGTCAGTCTATGGGATAGGTCTTTACTTATGAGTGATTCAGAGTAACAAGTATGATCATTATTTTCTTATATACAGATGTTTTGGTAGATAAAAAGACTTAAAGCGGAGCTAGTACAAACCATTTAGAAACATTCGAGCCAAATATGCGTATGGCGAAGTTTTTATTGATGATTTATTGTTTTTGGCAAAAATTCCCAGATTTTCAGAGTAAATCAATAATAATGTTATGCGAAATTAAACAACATATGGTTTTAGAACCATGGTCTCTATTAGCTTTGCATCGATCTACCAAACACCCAGTATAATAAATGTCCCTGAAGCTGATAAATACTATTTACGAGGATTATAGGCATGACATTTATTTATAGTCTTATTCACTACGAATAGTGTGAACTGTAGGTAAATATATACCTGTTTAGGTAATTATACATTTGTATAAAACCCACAGCTTCTCAAGGTTCTGAACTGAGGATTAAATAAGTAAGTACCTAGATAAGTAATTACAAAAATTACATAAGATCGCCTGTCGATACAATAATCTCATGTAAATGGTTTATGTGTAAAACTCTTGTTGTGTATAACTGACCCACTGTCAACTTGATGAATCTTAACATTAACTTGGTAACTGTATCAATTTTATCATACTGATTACTACAGACAGGGTGACTTTCAATAGGCTGACGAAACTTGGTGGCATAAGCCTTACCTACCCATCATCACGACTCTCAAGTTCTCAGTTACAACGAAGATAGCGTGTAACTACGAAGTCCCACAAAATCACTGAGTGAATTAATAACGTTGACAATATTTTTCAGACGCCACCTTTGGTCTGCCGTGGTACGTAAAGACTTACTGGGCGCTGTACAACATCACCATACCTGTGGCCTTCCTCATCACTGTCTTCTACTGGGGCATCCTGAAACAATGTATGCTATGCAACAGTTACAATTACATCTATAATGCGGTGGATCATAAAATGTAAATGGATCACATAATATGGAAACCGACTGGCATAAACGTATTTACTGATTTTGGTCCCACACAAGGAAACCCTGTGTCATAAGAACTAGAAACAACGGCGTCAAAATTACAAACAAATATATAAACATCCGTGGATCGTCTTCAAAATTAAAACTGGCCTTAATCTATCTGCTGTACGTCTGTTTGAAGTTATTTTTAGTACGCTTGTTTACGATTCGAACTGTCGCACTACTCCCGCTCTACGTATACGTCAGCCTTTACGTATACGTTACGTTACGTGCAAAGCTCTCGTGCTAACAGAAATGTCAGCCTAACATCGGCCGCACAGTTGATAAGCCCTACCACCCGGACCAGGCAGAAAACTGTAATAAGAGCCATATATGAAGAGGGTTAACAGGATCCGATTGACGATGACCACTCTCTTCACCGACAGCAAGCAAGCGCGTCGTGAACTACGCCCCCAATCCGGTGCTGGACATCATGCTGCACGGCGTCAACTCACTAGTGATGCTGGCGGAGCTTGTCTTCTCGGCGCACCCGAGCCGCCTGATGCACATCATGCAGCCGCTGCTGTTCGCTGGGGCGTACATGCTGTTTAGTGTGCTATACTTCGCGGCGGGGGGACAGGATCCGTGAGTAACATTCTCTGATCATGAAAGATGAACGGCGGTAACTGGCTAAAACTGCTACGCAGGTTCAGTTCAACTCATTCGTCCATTTCCATAGCTAGAGACAGCGCCAGTATTATCATGTACATATAGTTAAAAACATGTTCCTTGTGTCCTTGATGGAAAGTTTGTTTGTCTATATATTCTCTATATAAAACGAGTTAAGAAAAGTTACTAAGTGACATCAACGGACAAGTTCAATCTTCGACGATGTCATGACGAATAACGACAAAAAATTGGTGGTTAACCTTGACATTCGTGCATGTGCGTGAATTATGGAAAACCCACAAGAGCGACTAATCGTTATTGGATACAGGTATAGTCAAGTGTTTAGGATGAATAATCCATGGGAAACGAATTTTAACAGAGCAACTTTATTAATTGCAACTATTGGACTTCGGTACCATATACCTTCGAAAATACCTACTGTTACTAATAATAGTTTCGTAAAAAGATGATAAATATGTGTTCCACAGTACAGTTTACATTTGGTAGCAAATGTCTCCAAATCAAATAAACAAATACACCTCGACTCAAAACCTTGGCTATATTTGCAGAGTCAAAGCCATCGTCAGCAAACTATTCATAATTCTAAGAGGATATTTCACAACTTAGCAAATAACAATTTTCGGAAGTTCGGAAATAAAAAAAGCACAGTGCACCATGAATGATGAAATAATTACATAAATTGACCATGTACCGTCCAACCATCACAAAGGTCAAAATATGGCTTGGTGGTTACGACAATTCGTTTATGGCGCGAATGAACATTCATTAAAGCAATCACTTAACCAACCAGCCAACTTGTAAAATTATTTAGAATGAAAATAAATAAGTATGTATAGGTAATTCCTTAGTTAAATATCGTAGACTAAGATAATGTCTTTTTTAGCCAATCTGAATAAGATAAAGAGCCAGCAGTTCACTCGTCTTTTGAAGAGACTTATAAACTTATATAATAGGTATATGAACCTAAGTTCAAGTGAATAAACAAGGTCTCATACAATGATACCTTTGGTAACTTAAGTCTCATTAAATCTGTCATCATAATAATTATTATTGTACTGGCTGCAAGTGGTGTAGTCTGGCTATTAACAACTTTCTCAATTGGGGAAGTGAAAAATAAACTGAATTTTTCACTTGCTCTAATCGAGTCGGTTTCCTTGGGAGATATACAAAGTTAAATTCATAACTTGTAGTAAGCTATGACCGTGTTACTAAAAAAATATTACTCATAGTTTAACCTCAAAACAAAGGTCAAATCCTATACATTTTTGTTTTTAAATAAGTGTTGAACAGGATTTTATTTTTTTTGTGGTAAGACCCTAATTAAAGTTTAACTGCAAATTTCTGTAACACTCTATATCAGTAATATAGGTTCGAAAACAGTCCAAATGTGCGTTTGGACCAGGCTGTCCAAGGTTCAAGTTCGACAACCTGCCATTGTCATGTCATTATCTACAACGAGCGAACATCAACTGCATGGTAAGCAGACTGATTCATTGCCATAAATACAATGACAGGCACTTGTAAAGCTTATTGCCTACTCGGATGAGTACAAGGTCAACTATTAACTTAACATATATAGGCTTAATACAGGCAGGTACAGGAAGAGAAGTTTCGTCGGTTCATGAACATGTTCCGAACTGATGTGATGGATGACCCATATTTTTACGGAAGGTTTTAATATCACGTTATTTTCGGTTGCGTATATTTGCTATTGACAAAACTTCTATTGAGAAGTAATCCGTAAAAAATTAATGAACATATTAACATGAACACTAGAAAGGGAAAATAGTGATGATTGTACTTAACAATACATCGTTTGCTCATACATACTGATTCCCTTATGGGTACTCGTAAGGTCGATCGTATCAAATGGACGGAACGTAGGGGAAATAAATTTAAGTCCAAAAACTCAACTACGTACTTGTTGTACTACTATTTCTCTAAACTCGTCGTCTGTCTACCCCGTGCGAACCATGTTGGCTGCTACAACATATCTGATTCTTAATTGGATTGAGAACAGATTCTCAATAAACATGACCTTCTATTTTCCAGATGGGGCAACCCGTTCATCTACCCCGTGATCGACTGGTCGAAGCCCGACAAGACCATGGTGGTGATAACCCTGACCGCCCTCTTCCTCGCTCTGATGCACCTCATCACGGTCGGCATCGCTTCCATCAGAGACCTGGTGGCGAGGAGGATGACAGCCGCTGCCGTGGTGCCACGGTACAATGAAGGTTTCATTGCTTGAGCGATTGTGGACGTTTGTGATGGTTACTATTATATTTTCTAGAAAAGCGGATAAGATTCCGGAAATACGTGTAAAAACTTGATCCAATTGTGTGTTAAGTGAGATTAGGCCGGGGACAGTGTGACGTCATAAAGCGACATGGAATTAAGAATTCATATAAGGTTTTCGTGGCATTATTATTGGTTCCTATGCTCGAGGCGAACTATACCTTAAAAGTATACACCTGACGTAATGGCACAGACTATTCATCAGGTACTCGTAGTCTAAGGAAAAGGTTGTCAAGGATTTGTCTTGTTTAATCTTACGACATCTCAAACCCTATCTACAATTATACAGATGTGGTTTGGCATTGGTATAAAGTAAGCTCTAAAGTTATAGTCTTAAAAGCTCTATCGATACATCGCGTCTGTGTGATTTTCAAAGGAAATCTGGCTTTCAATTAATGGAAATGTTAATGTGCAAGTTTTCCTTGTAAGTTAGAATGTATGTGGCCTTCAGCCCTTCACAGATCTAGTCGCTCTATTCGTGTTCCTGTGTTTAAATCATTGTTGGTAGCTCAATGGTTTAAATTTACCTTTCTGTCCACTAAATTAAAGATTATTTCCTCTTTGTTGCTGAAGTACCATTGGACAGTACCATCAATGGAACTAGTGACTCACTTGTGCATCGCTAGTACCTTTAAAAGCTACTCTGATTAAAATGTCCAATGTTGCTAAACAAATGACATTGGTACTACTGATACAATATAAAACCCAAGCTCACCTAATTACTGCAATACCATTTATTTATTTATTTATTTCAAGACACACCAACAGTTCGTAAACAAACTCAAGACATGTTGCTGTCACTGTCATTCCTGTACTGACTGTGCCAACGTGACCCCTTTTGAATATAAAGAATTAACCTCCTGCAACAGTCTGTTGCCCTGGTACTTATGGAAAGTTGTAGGGACGACGAGAAGGTGTACTATGAGTGGCAGCTGTGGAGACCCCTTTTAAAAATTATATCTCTAGCATGTGGCGGTTAAGTATTCTGTGGTGGCGTAAAACCCTTGCTTTTGTAAAACTTTTTGTCGAATTTCTAATACGATTTGTTTTTTGATTATGACTTTTAATTGTTGGGCTGCATGGGAAAAGAATCCTTGTAGTGGGTCTCCACATTTGCTGTTGATGATATCATGGTTAGATTTTTTTTACCTGTGGAACTATTGGACCGCTTGGTTGTTCAATGGGACAGTGTGTCACTAGTACCATTCATATTATCGGACAATGGAACTAAAATGACAAGCGTCTCTAGTACCATCAATGGAACTAGTGATTCACAAGTGTGTCACTAGTTCCATTGATGGTACTGTCCAATGGTACAACAGCAATAAAGGGATTCTTTCACTTCTCTGTGGTCTCTTATTTTCAACAGAAGCAAATTTAACATTGAATATTGTGAGATATGAGGTTATCATACCTATGAAATGCTGGAGTACAGATGAATAAACTTATAGAATGCTAATCATACGTTATTGCCATGGATCTTTGACTTAAAAGTGTTCGTGATAAATATTATTATCTGATGTGCTCAAAGTTACGAAATTTCATGTAATATTAAGGTATCCGAAATACACATGTTTGCGTGTAATGTATATATATATGTACTCAAGTTCTAGGCTTTGCTTATTTAAAGCTACTCGCAGTACTCCATATGTTACTGTATTCAGATTATGTATTATTGATAAACAGAATGAAAAGACTTTGATCCCAAATAATTGTGATATTAGTTTTTAATTGCATTGTATCCACAGATATATTGTATCATTACTTAATCAATCTAGACTCTGGAGAAGTCTGATAGGTAATAATTTGCTAGAAATATTAACGCTCCGGACTCGTGGTCCACCTGACCTGTGATGTTCCCCTGGGGGAACCAGGAGGAATTCGCATTCTCTTGTTGTTGACCTTGAGTCTTGACCTTGTAAGGCGTTATGGTATGTTACCTTATATGTATTGGTATGTTATGTTACCCAGACTATTTAGTCCAGACTCGAGGTACCCCTAAAAAGTTGCAGGTTGCAGACTCACAGTACAAACCAAGTACATAAACGAATTATTTTCTATTTTTGTGACCGCAGTGTGAAAAAAAAATGAAAAAAAAAACAGAATTGAGTAAGATTCGGCATAGTCGTTAGATAGAAACTTAGCTTTATAGTTAAGATGCTTCACGAACAGATTCTGAATTCTTTTCCAATCTCCATACATACTACTTGTCTAGGATTAGTAGATTCCGAGATAAGACAGTTTTTCGTTTGACAGCTGACAAAAATAGTCTGATCGAGTCTGGTGGTACATACCATAACATCTTACAAGGTCAAGACTGAATTGGGGGTACAACAAGCGAATGCGAATTCCTCGTGGTTTCCCCAGGGGAACATCGCAGGGGGACCACGAGTACGGAGCGCTCATTAAATTGATTTCCGTTGTAAGCGAATTTATGTGGTACATACATGTACATGCAGCTAGTATACTATATGCTTTAAGCCATATACAGTTAATAAATAGTGGAAAAACAACAAAATGTTATGAGCAACTTTTAGATAAGAGAAGTAAAATAAGTCCCAGCAATATTTTACTTCCGTTTAATTCATTCATTTCTTCCAGTGCCCTGTTTATATAATATCAAATACTCTTAGGCTGGAAAACATAAAACTGCTGTGTGCGTATGCTGAACAGGCATAAATAAAGATTAAAATATTTTGTTTGTAATGTAATGTGTGTAAAATTATTTTGTAGCTCGTAGTAAGTAAACTACATCATTCGTTCGTATTAAGGTAAGTAACCTACTCAACATTATAAACTTTATTATTTGTGGTTAGACTTCGGTCTTACTACAAAAAAAAATCCTTTTCAACAATTGTTTAAAGACAAAAATGTATGCGATTTGACGTTTGTTTAGAGGTTAAACTGTGTTTACGGTATTTTTGTACGGTAGAAATCTCTAAAACCAATTTTATCAATATTGTACATCTCTCACGCACTATCTTCCCAACACCCAACACCGTATGTTGCCTGTGGTCCCTGTTCCTCATGTAAGCCCACCAAATTGAAAATTCCGCACCTATAAAGGTTCGGTATATAATTATCTAAAACGCGTTTTCTCAGATGGGGTGGCTGAGGCACAACTTGACAAATAATTGAACAACTTTATGATTTTTAGCAGGGGTCACTACTTTTGACAGGTGTCACTACTTTCAGACATGTGTTACTATGCATAACACGTGTTAGATAATTATATGAAGCTTAGGTTTTTTCAATTTGCTAGGGTTACTTGAGAAAGAGGGACTACGAGAGATACCAAGGGCAACAAATGCCCAATACGTGTACACGCTTTAATACCAAGCATAAGCATAAACATAAAGCATTAATCTTAGTTATTTAGCTGACGCCACTTTTCCGTTATAGGTTTTAAATTTTATTACCATGGCATAAGGTTCAAAATCGCGATAGGTCCCAACTACCCTCGGTTTTTAAAAGGTTAAACAACAACACAAACACACAAATACATACAGTGCTTCTGGCCCCACACTAGGATACTCTGTGTCGTGGGAACCATAACAGTGACGTCACACACTTATAAACATCCAAGACCTGGTGGGGTTTTGTTTTCTGTAGCCCCAGCCGGGGATCGAACCCGGGACCTCTCGCATGATAGGCTGAGTGACAACCGCAGCGCCACAGAGGCCGTTAAGCAAGACCCACTCACACTCGATATTTCCAACATAGCAGTTAAGGTACCCTTACAGAGTTGTCGTTGCCATTTGGTTGACTGAGGCACTTAATGAATAGCCCGGGCCGTTCATTAAGGACCGGCGTTTAAGCAAAAGGCTTTATTTTAAATAAAGCATCATAATAATCGTTTAAAACCAGCCTAACCTAAGGTCAGTCTTGTGATTCAGTTAAAGTACCCTATTATCGTAGTCGTCGCTATTAGGTTAAATGAGGCACTTAATTAATAGTTTATTTATTTATTTTATTTATTTATTTGCATAAGCGCACACTGTAATGGTACACGAGAGTCGGTACATTAGATACTTCATTCTGCGTGATAGAGGGCTAGCCCAACGCCGCGCTGTTTTGAATACGAGAATCGGTTCAGATAACGTTTGGGGGTTTTGCGTTGCTTACTGGCAAAGTTCGCAAAAAAAAAGACGCGTGGGTTCATTCGTGGAATTTCAGTTCAGGTCAAGTTTTTTTGTCGCATTCCTGCGAGATGTGTAGAGATGAGAGCCGATTTGGCTGCGCGTTGAATAAAATTATGAATAACTAAATAATGAAAGGTTATTACGGAACGGAGAAAGCTATTATGTTGATTGCAAATATACAATTGCGATTGAGGTATGATATGGAGAGTCTGACACCTCTATTCTGAATATCATACTAGTGGTCTTTTGCTACGCGCAGCTAGCGGTCGGGTTATGCTTAATTAATCGCAACAAGCTTTTATTGGTCAGCGATCAACAGATTCTGTGTATCGGCAGTACCAAATGATTTGAGTGATCACCTACGGTTGATCATAGTGAATATGCGTACACACAATTTGTAGAACGGCGGATCTGCATGGCATGGTTGAAATTGGACCCTGTGTAGTTAGTGATAAGAAGCTTCGCTTGGGCAGAGCGTATTCGCAAAGGACGCCATTTTTTCAGACATGTGAGGTATATAAATACCAGAGCGTGGGAGGGGAATTCATTCAGTCTCAGCGTCTAGCTACTGTGACAGTCGTCTTCACGAGTTCTAAACAGTTTTTGTCTGCCGTGTTACGCGTCAGAACTATACGAATTTGTGATTGCGAAGTTTCAGTGGGTTTTCGTGAGTGTCTGAAGCGCCGAGATATACCTCGGTTCCTAACCTTTATATCAACCTACCCCAAATTCCAAAACTATCCTTGGGTCGTTAGGAAAGAACTTTTAAGTCAATTTATCTGAGTCTGAGTCTGGGCTTGGAGCGACCCTAAATTCCTTTTTCCTTCACCATAGGGTTCCTGGATTGGCTCTTAGGATATTCGCGGGCTAATCCTCTCCTCATTCCTTTCGAATAGTGAGTTTTGTAATTCCCACACACACAGTCGTTAAACATTCAAGCACATTCAAATCAAACTCAACCATTTTCGAGTGGTGTCGATAATGGACGTGGTATAACACTAGGTTTTAGACTAGGCTAGACAGGAGTTTAGTTGCGGCTAAACCTAGGTTGGCAGGGCATAGGGAGACTGTTTGATCGATGAGGTTCCGCGGATGGAAATAACAAATTCAGAACAAAGTTAAACCGGTGTCAACACAGATAATATATCCTGTTGATATTCTGACATTTGAGTGTTGTCGGGGACGCGCGAAGAGATCAATTTACAGTCTAAAGTTCATTGTTTAGGTCCGGGTAGGTGTTTTGCATTGCCTTGGGTCAGATTGGATTCAAGTTGCATTTTTAAATTAAATGTAAATTTCGCTGGATGTCTAATGTGTAAGTTGAGTCGGTATATATGATTTGGCTCAGCCCAGGACGTGCTGCGGCTAGTGAAATTCATAGTTCGGTATTTATCGAACTATGCACTTCGCTATGGTGTGGGTTAGATATCCTAAAACAATAATGCTTGCGTTTCGATAACATCCAGCTCAAATTGCGCAGAGTTGAAGGTTTCAAAACGTTACGGACCTTTTGAGGTAACCGCTAGTTCAGAACCCATTTCGGAACTCAAATCGCAATTGTGTAAACCGGTCTTTTCGGATCGTTATTGCCGTGAATCAAATATATAATTGGAACCACCACAAGCCGCTACTAGCGAGCACATGAAATATCATTGAGTACTCACGTCGTAAAACTACGACGGATATCTATACTATAACTGTGATCGATCACTAAAACTAAAACTAAAACTAAAACAAAAGATGTTCCAATGCGCTCATATATACAAAAACCAGATGGGCCATCACATAAAATATAACAACGATCGTTTTGGCGCAATACACCGCTGACTGATGCAAATTACCGGCTCGCGGACATATATGCTTTCTCTGTCTAACTAGAAACTGTAACTTAAGAACCAAACTTCGTTCGACTATTGTACGCCTAACGGATTTCTCGACGAACGAGAAATTCAGACTTATCATTCTTACTTACAAAACTTACAGCCGAATCGGGTCCTCTCATTTTGGGATAGATAGAATAGACGATCATAGCTTCTGATAGCGGCGGCTACGACCTTAGCCTGGTGCCGGTACAACACCCACACACAAAACATTGCAGATACTTAACAAAAAATAACATAGGTACCACTTAACAAAAATAACATCGCACAAAACAAAAATACTTATAAACCTTCAGAAACAACTAGAAACTATAGTTAAAGTAATTACACCTTGAGACAGATAGGACATAGGTACCAAAGTACCTATATCGCATTAGAACTGAGGTTGGTGTGGCATCTGCAAAAAGGTTCTGACTCAGCATGTGCCTAAGAAGTAGACTCCTCAGGCGCTGATCTTCCGCCAGTACCGGAACAAGGGAGACGGCGTGCTCAACTGAAAGCATTAACAGAAGGTACCTGACTTATTTGTTATTGTATACTTTAATAGAATAGACGATCATAGCTTCTGATAGCGGCGGCTACGACCTTAGCCTGGTGCCGGTACAGATTTTTGGTGCCGAGACGGAAGGATATCCTAGATAGTCTGATACCTAGATATTCCTAGATATTCTAAAAGAATCAAGGTCTAACGCGTTACTTTTAAAAATAACACAACGTAGAAACGATTTTAAACAGTTCAGTTTTGTAAATAAGGAATAAGCAAAAAAAAGGGGCATTGTTTTCAGACGAGCTACGACTAGGAAAAAAAAACGTTAGTCGGGTAGCACGAGACGATAGCACGGGCTGACGACCCGAATGGCCGAGTCGGTAGTGACGCTGCCTACGAAACCGGGGGTCCCGGGTTCGAGTCCCGGTGGGGGCGAATGTTTGTTTGATGAGAGCGGTTGTTTGTGCCCTTGTCATGGTTGTTTATCTATCTAAGTATAATATTTCTCTATATAAGTATATATAACGTTGTCTAGTACCCAAGATGCAGGGAGTCCTAGTTTGGGGCTAGATCAATGTGTGTAAGGGGTGTCCAAGGTATTATTATTATTATTATTATTATTATTCACTTTCGCATACAAGTGAAATGGCGTCAGGGCAGGTGACGCAATTGTTATCTGAAATAGTGAAAAGATTAGACAGTTTGGAAAGGGGTTCCAGCACGAGCAATACTAGTAGGACTTCGGACAGACAGACTGACAGACAGGAACTAGAGACGTTTGAACAATCGGTAGAAAAACGTCAATCATGCATTGTGAAAATGACACAGAAGTTGCCGACATTCGATGGGCGGAATTCGGAAAATCCGATCATTTTCTTAAGAGATTTAAAGGCTTATATTAACGTCTCGGGAGATAGTTCTAGGGCTTTGATATGGGCAACGGATAGTTTGGTAGGAATTGCAAAAGTTCGAATGAGCATATACAGAGACTCATGGCGAACCTATTCGGATTTTGAAAAAGATTTCAGAGAGGTATTCTGGGGTGATAATGAACAGGAATTAATTAAGCAAAGATTCCTAACTGCGAAGTTTGATTCTAAGAAAGGTCAAAGTATGGAAGAATTCTTTGCCTCTCGATTGAATAGCATATATGAGCTTACGATACCGTTTACTGATACGGAGAAAATCAACACGATTTTCAGACAGTTGCCGCGTGATATTCAGGTAGCGTTTTTTGCTAGAAAGGAGACTATGACCATACGGGATGCGGTCGAATTCCTTCGGCATTTAGAACGGAATGTCGATGGAGGATTAAGTGCGATACATGGTTCGGAACCTATGAATACGAATAACGTGAGGCGGGATAGCTACATGCGTGGGCAATATCGAGCTATGCGGGTAAATACGTTACGTTATAACGCGATAAGTCGTAGTAATAATTATAACGTGGTAACGAAGGGGCGAAACGAATTTGGGACGCGTGGTCGCGGTTATTTTCGCCGTAGAGGCAGACAGCCTCAGCCTAGCTTCAAGGCAATAGGGTTTCAGAGGGGCAATGATAATTCAGGAGATACAGAGGCAGGGCAAAGTTCAAGTGACAGGAATAATGCGATAAGTCAGAATTCAAAAAACTAGTGGACTCGCGCGGGTCGTTCGCGCTCAGATATTTATTACGGTTCGGGTGGACAGCCGATCAAATTGAAAGAAAACATAGACTGTATGATTTGTGTAATTTGGATTCGAACGTGGGTGTGAATGAATTTATTCAATTATTAGCGCATAAAGCGCACCGATATGCCGTGTGTTTAGATGAAAAATCTAGATCGAATTATAGAGATCGAAATGACAGACGTTTACATACGATATTCAGAGACGACGATTCGACTGAGTGTGGGCGCGAGTTATGTAGTACTTTGACATTACCTGAGATAGATGTGCGTATTGGGAATATTGTTGTAAGGAGTTTGATTGATTCGGGGAGCGAAATCAGTGTAATAAGTCGGAGAGTGTACGAAGAAGTATGCAGTCAATTGGGAAAACCGACGGAAATACCGATTCCAAGTTTGAGAATCACAGGTGCGTTTGGAGTCAGTAAGGAAAAGGTTGATAAATTAGTAACGTTACCATTAACAATAGGTGAATGCGTTATCGATACTCCAATGCTAGTATTAACAAGGGTGCCTAAAGATTTAATTTTGGGGTTTGATTTTATACAACAGACGCGAGCCAGTTTAACGTGTGAGGGTAATAAGAGGCTAATTATACGAAGCGCCGGGCGGATGTGTGAAATACCATTAGGTACTGGTCCTAATCCGGAATCTTGCTGTTGTACAATGGAAGTACAGAACCAAGATACCTGTAGAAATATGATAGAGGAATATGTGAATAATTCATCAATACCTGTTGAACACAAAACAAGGTTATTGCCGGTGTTAAATAAACATGCAGAGTTGTTTAGCGATAGGATAGGTCGGACAAATAAATATATACATGAGATAAAAATGAGAGATGAAACGCCTTTCGTAAAACGAAGCTATCCCATACCGTTCGCATATCGCGATAAAGTAACAAAACGTTTGGAAGAGATGGAATTGATAGGTATTATTAGCAGGCAATCTACGGATTTCAGCAGTCCATTGACTTGTACATTAAAGAAAACAGGAGAGGTCCGTATTCTTCTAGATGCACGACAATTAAACATGGGAATGGTCGGGGAGGTTGAAACCACACCTTTAATGAGTGAGATATTGCAATCCGGGCGCCGGATAAATTACATAGGAGTTATTGATATCAAAGATGCGTATTTTTCTATACCATTATCAGACGAATCTAAACGATACACGGGTTTTGTATATCAAGGCAGAAGTTATGTTTACAACGTTTTACCTCAGGGGTTGAAAACCAGTGTGGGTTCATTTTCGAGGGCGATGGACTTAATTCTAGGGCCAGAGGTTAGGTCATATTGTTTAAATTTTGTTGACGATTTGGCAATTTTAACTGAGGGTGACTTCGAACAGCATTTGTCTCAAGTGGACACGGTTCTGAGTAAATTGAAAGACGCGGGCTTCACATGCAAACTAAAAAAATGCGAGTTCGCACAAAAAAAGGTCAAGTTATTGGGGCATATTTTGTCTACACAAGGTTTGCAGATGGACCCGGACAAAATTGAAACACTTAAATTATATCCGTCACCCAGAACTGTCAGGCAATTGAGGGCGTTTTTGGGGTTCATAAATTACTTTAGGAGGTTTATAAAAAATTTTGGAACGTTGACACAGCCCTTGTACAATTTATTACGGTCTGGAGTCAAGTTCATCTGGAGTGCGCAGATGCAAAGTGCTTTTGACGAGATAAAAAACCAATTCTTAGAAAGTATAATTTTGAGTCAGCCATTGGCGGGAAAAACATATTATGTTCAATGTGACGCCAGCGCTATAGGAATTGGGGGCTATGTTTATCAATTAGATGAATCGGGCCAGGAACTAATTATAGGGTTCTGTTCGCAGGCATTCAAGGGTGCCCAGACTAGATGGTCGATCAGTGAACAGGAAATGTATGCAGTTATATACACTTTAAAGCGATTTGAGATATATTTGCGGGGAGAAAAGGTTATTATTAGAACTGATCATAAAAGTTTGACGTTCATTAAGTCGTGGACCTTATTAGGGGCACGCGTAACTAGGTGGATTATGTTTTTAGAGCAATTCGATTACGACATAGAATTTGTGCGAGGGACTGATAATCAAATTGCCGACACGCTAAGCAGGCAAATAGCGGGACCTGGAGGTATGAATGACAGTATAAATGTTCAGCCGGGAATATTCTGGTTTCAGGCATCGAATACCGCAAGTGTTATTTCGAGTTTACGGGACATTGCGAGATTACAAAGCGAAGATGAGCGGTTAAATCGAATTAGCGGTTGTATCAGACGTAAGGTGGTAGATACGGGAACGAGAGGTTTTGAAAATTACAAGCTAGTAGGTGATACGTTATATTTTCACGTGCCGAAGCGGAACGTACAGTTGCTAGTAATTCCGAAATCACTACAGGAGGAACTAATTTTGCACATACATGAAGAAATAGGTCACTACGGCAGATATAAAATATTAGCACTGATGAAGGACAGATATTATTTTCTTCATATGAGTAGGGTGATTAGCGCGGTGATAAGAAGTTGTGACATATGTCAAAAGGTCAAACCAAGTACTAACAATACCATTGGTCCTTGTACACCGGTGTTGGTGGAAAGGTTGGGTGAGAAAGTTTTTTCGGACCTTTATGGGCCATTGCCCGTAGGTAAATTCGGATATCAATATATATATGTGATTCAAGACGTGTACAGTAAAGTAATAAAATTATATCCAATGCGAAAAGCGACAGGTAGGAGCGTGCTCGCTTGTACAAAGAGATTTCATAGGGAAATACCTATCGAAACTATAATTACGGACTCAGGACCACAGTTCATATCGAAAGTTTGGGAATTTGGACTCAAACAGCTGGGGATTCGGGTCACTCATACGTCGGTGTATTGTCCAAATTCCAATAGCGTAGAAAGAGTGAATCGCGAGCTAGGTCGGCTGATTAGAACTTATTGCGGCGGAAGTAATCGTAGTTGGGTAGACGTGTTACCGGACATTCAGAATTGCTATAATAATATCGAACACACAAGCACAGGCTTTGCGCCTAATGAGTTAGCGTTTGGTAGGCGGGAACCGTTAACTATTGACAAGGAATTAGGCGATGAATGGTTATTAGGCCATAGTGTGCGAGATTCGGAACAGGTGCGGAATGTAGCGATAGAAAACTCTAAAAGTTCTAGTGAACGACGTAAGCGACAGGCGGACAAACGGCGTAAGTTAGAGGTCTATCGTATAGGTGATTATGTGAAACTTAAGACCTTTGTGCGTTCAAATAAAGAACATAAAATCATGCGGAAATTTTCGTTGTTGTATAAAGGGCCTTATGTTATTTCGGCAGTGGTATATCCTAACTGTTATACGTTAGTAGATCCGGGTTCAAATGAGATATTGGGTAACTTCAATACTATAAATATAGCCAGGTATTATGTGAGGACGAATAAGGGCGTAGATAAATAAGATAGTGTATAAAGGTTATATAATTAAGCTGTAAGCTGTAAATTTGAGTAACTACTTTGTAGATTTAAGGATCTTGCATGGTTTGGAAACAAAAACAAAAAAAAAAAAAACAAAAAAAAAACAATTTGTATATATATATAGTAATACGAATTAGGATAAATTGCGGGTAAGCGAGGTTGTATAGTTAGATAGATAAATAAGATAAGACAGGAGAGAACTCAATCGAGTTGTGTAAATATTATATACATAATTGACAGATTCATCGGTCTGTGTACATGATTTGAGATGTTCGTACATATAGAGTAGATATGTACAAAGCATGGGTAGCATAGTGGTAATGAGATCCTTGCGCCATGTTAACTGAGATAAACAGTGTCTCAAGGTCTGGGAGGGGGCTGTAATGGTACACGAGAGTCGGTACATTAGATACTTCATTCTGCGTGATAGAGGGCTAGCCCAACGCCGCGCTGTTTTGAATACGAGAATCGGTTCAGATAACGTTTGGGGGTTTTGCGTTGCTTACTGGCAAAGTTCGCAAAAAAAAAGACGCGTGGGTTCATTCGTGGAATTTCAGTTCAGGTCAAGTTTTTTTGTCGCATTCCTGCGAGATGTGTAGAGATGAGAGCCGATTTGGCTGCGCGTTGAATAAAATTATGAATAACTAAATAATGAAAGGTTATTACGGAACGGCGAAAGCTATTATGTTGATTGCAAATATACAATTGCGATTGAGGTATGATATGGAGAGTCTGACACCTCTATTCTGAATATCATACTAGTGGTCTTTTGCTACGCGCAGCTAGCGGTCGGGTAATGCTTAATTAATCGCAACAAGCTTTTATTGGTCAGCGATCAACAGATTCTGTGTATCGGCAGTACCAAATGATTTGAGTGATCACCTACGGTTGATCATAGTGAATATGCGTACACACAATTTGTAGAACGGCGGATCTGCATGGCATGGTTGAAATTGGACCCTGTGTAGTTAGTGATAAGAAGCTTCGCTTGGGCAGAGCGTATTCGCAAAGGACGCCATTTTTTCAGACATGTGAGGTATATAAATACCAGAGCGTGGGAGGGGAATTCATTCAGTCTCAGCGTCTAGCTACTGTGACAGTCGTCTTCACGAGTTCTAAACAGTTTTTGTCTGCCGTGTTACGCGTCAGAACTATACGAATTTGTGATTGCGAAGTTTCAGTGGGTTTTCGTGAGTGTCTGAAGCGCCGAGATATACCTCGGTTCCTAACCTTTATATCAACCTACCCCAAATTCCAAAACTATCCTTGGGTCGTTAGGAAAGAACTTTTAAGTCAATTTATCTGAGTCTGAGTCTGGGCTTGGAGCGACCCTAAATTCCTTTTTCCTTCACCATAGGGTTCCTGGATTGGCTCTTAGGATATTCGCGGGCTAATCCTCTCCTCATTCCTTTCGAATAGTGAGTTTTGTAATTCCCACACACACAGTCGTTAAACATTCAAGCACATTCAAATCAAACTCAACCATTTTCGAGTGGTGTCGATAATGGACGTGGTATAACACTAGGTTTTAGACTAGGCTAGACAGGAGTTTAGTTGCGGCTAAACCTAGGTTGGCAGGGCATAGGGAGACTGTTTGATCGATGAGGTTCCGCGGATGGAAATAACAAATTCAGAACAAAGTTAAACCGGTGTCAACACAGATAATATATCCTGTTGATATTCTGACATTTGAGTGTTGTCGGGGACGCGCGAAGAGATCAATTTACAGTCTAAAGTTCATTGTTTAGGTCCGGGTAGGTGTTTTGCATTGCCTTGGGTCAGATTGGATTCAAGTTGCATTTTTAAATTAAATGTAAATTTCGCTGGATGTCTAATGTGTAAGTTGAGTCGGTATATATGATTTGGCTCAGCCCAGGACGTGCTGCGGCTAGTGGAATTCATAGTTCGGTATTTATCGAACTATGCACTTCGCTATGGTGTGGGTTAGATATCCTAAAACAATAATGCTTGCGTTTCGATAACATCCAGCTCAAATTGCGCAGAGTTGAAGGTTTCAAAACGTTACGGACCTTTTGAGGTAACCGCTAGTTCAGAACCCATTTCGGAACTCAAATCGCAATTGTGTAAACCGGTCTTTTCGGATCGTTATTGCCGTGAATCAAATATATAATTGGAACCACCACAAGCCGCTACTAGCGAGCACATGAAATATCATTGAGTACTCACGTCGTAAAACTACGACGGATATCTATACTATAACTGTGATCGATCACTAAAACTAAAACTAAAACTAAAACAAAAGATGTTCCAATGCGCTCATATATACAAAAACCAGATGGTGCCATCACATAAAATATAACAACGATCGTTTTGGCGCAATACACCGCTGACTGATGCGAATTACCGGCTCGCGGACATATATGCTTTCTCTGTCTAACTAGAAACTGTAACTTCTGAACCAAACTTCGTTCGACTATTGTACGCCTAACGGATTTCTCGACGAACGAGAAATTCAGGCTTATCATTCTTACTTACAAAACTTACAGCCGAATCGGGTCCTCTCATTTTGGGATAGATAGAATAGACGATCATAGCTTCTGATAGCGGCGGCTACGACCTTAGCCTGGTGCCGGTACAACACCCACACACAAAACATTGCAGATACTTAACAAAAAATAACATAGGTACCACTTAACAAAAATAACATCGCACAAAACAAAAATACTTATAAACCTTCAGAAACAACTAGAAACTATAGTTAAAGTAATTACACCTTGAGACAGATAGGACATAGGTACCAAAGTACCTATATCGCATTAGAACTGAGGTTGGTGTGGCATCTGCAAAAAGGTTCTGACTCAGCATGTGCCTAAGAAGTAGACTCCTCAGGCGCTGATCTTCCGCCAGTACCGGAACAAGGGAGACGGCGTGCTCAACTGAAAGCATTAACAGAAGGTACCTGACTTATTTGTTATTGTATACTTTTAGTTTAAAAGGTATAAGTTTATACCATACAAATTGATAATATTAGTAGGATTAGTTAGTATTGGTTAATTGATACGATATAGAATACTGTTATGTAGATAATAAAGAATATAGAATATAATAATAATATTAGAGCATAGCTGAATTTATTTTATAATTAGTTGATTACAATTTATTTATGTATTAATAATGCAGGCGGGATTAGGGGAGCATCTTTTGTGAGCCCAAAAGAGTTTTTTTTAATGAATTCTTAAAGGCTACTTTACTTTCAAGCTGTCTAAGTGGCGGAGGTAGGTTGTTCCAGCACTTAGTAGCCTGGAACCGGAAGCTACCACGAAACGCAGAAGTCCGGTGCCGCGGCATACTAAGCGGCTTTGTGCATAGTCTGATACAGTTGCGATCTCCCTTTAATGTCCAGCGCCAAACAAGTTTCTTATATAAATACTCTGGCTTATGATGTTTCATGACTCCAAACATAAGTGTTGCCATAAATAGCTTAAGTCGGTTTTTCATTTTTAGCAAGTTTGTATTATTTATGAAAGGAGTAACGTGAGTGCGAGCAGGAATATTAAAACAAAAGCGGGCACAGGCATTCTGAACGCGTTGAAGCAGTTTATGGGATTTAGCATTTAAGCAAGGGCCATACGCAGTAAAGGCGTAGTTAATTTTGGACATCACCAAAGAATCACAGAGAAGTATTCGTGTGTTTACATTGAGATATCTTCGGAGCTTGTATAAGACTCTAAGCCGGAAGAAACAGTTTCTTGCTACCTCCACCACATGCTTTTCGAATCTTAAGTGACAGTCCATAACCACACCCAAATTACGAGCTTCGCTTACAAAGCTCAGCGGCTCCCCCCCAATCATAATCGCGGGATGTAGTGCCATTATTTTATCGGTTTGTTTTTGTACCAAAAATCATTGCTTTAGATTTGCTTTTATTTAGTAATAAGCCATTTTGTACACACCATCTGTAGATACGATCTAAGTCCTCATTCAAAGCGTGTACTGCATCATCGATGTTACTAGTGTTTGCAGAGACAAATATTTGTAGGTCATCTGCATAGAGATGGTAACTACAGGATTTTATGCATGTAACTATGTCAGCTGTGTAAATTCTGAAAAGGAGCGGACCCAAGATTGACCCTTGAGGAATTCCCCTTCTTACTTGTTGCAAATCCGACTTAACTAAAGATCCATCTGCCTTGCCAATGACCACTTGCTGCACTCTATTGGATAAATAGCTTTGGAACCACCTGATAGTCTGGTATTTAAGCTTTGATTAAAATAAAGCATCGTCGGAAACGTTTAACAACCAGCCTTACCTAAACTCAGCCTTTTGATTCAAAGGAATCGAGAACTGGCTAATTTACCTAATGGTAAATACATTTGCGGTGATATTCACTAGCGGGCACATTTCAAGGATGGCTGAGCAGAGGATCGTTAAGCACGTCTTCTACGCGGAACTTGAGGAGGGCAGCGTAACATACAAAGACGTGCTGAAGCGGCACAAAATGCCGCCCAAAGACCGCAGAAGAGGGTTTTTGTTCACCAAATAAAACATGTAAATGAAAAATATACAGGTGATCAGGCATAAATCATTTACAATATTACAACTCAGGGAAAAAGTATACGTGACTTTGAGATTCTCCGGCGCGCTGTGCGTGATGCCAAGATGAAATAAAAGCCTGAATCCACTACACTAATGAGATGCTTCGGTTAAGATATTTATCACATCTAATAATATTTTAAGACCTTTTGCAGGTTTTTTTTATTTAGCATTGATTTAAAAAAAATGCTTATTTTGAGTGATGTCAAGCAGTCTCCTTTTCCTTTTTTTGGATTGACGCATAACTCTGTCCCTTACTGACAACAACTATTACGTCACTTTCGCTGTAGGTCCGTTTTCGCGCCAATCAGTTTGACCCCGCGATTTTCGGCATTTAAATATAGCATTTTATTATTCGACGTGATATACGTGAAAATGAAGGATTTTTTTTAATTAATTCATGATTCCTTATGTTGTGCTCTCATGCCCGCAATGTTCGAGGATCTTCCCAAGCAAGATTGATTTCATAAGTGACATGCCAGCCCACGAACGACTACCTCAACTACAGACATAGTGAACAGGTCGCTGTGACTGAAACAAGGAGATTAGACAATTTAAAGGCAATGAAGAAAGCGTTGGATTGACAAAGCATGCTACACTATTTCAGACTTTTTAGAGGACAAATCGAAAGTTCGAGTTTGATATTTTACATGGACAACAATGGCCAGATATATTAAATTTTATTATTAATTTTGTAGGACTCACGTTATTCTATAAATTTGACATTTTTAGGATTTTATTTGAAATTAAAATTATTTTTAAATTAAATTGACATCCATTCTAATAAAAAATAAAATAAACATATATTTGCACGTGTTAACTGGTCTCTTGGCATGGCTCTTCTTAATTACAATATTAATTGTAATCTTACTATATAAATATATAATTACTTACTATATAATATACTATTATAAATATTCTATAACATTTGCACCTCCTCATAGGATAAAATAAAGTTAAGTTCAACAATTGTAACTACATAACATCCTAAACATCTACCGTGTTACCACAAAAAATATTAAACAGCGTTAATATAACCTCAAAACAATCGTCAAATCCTATAGATTTTCGTTTTTAAACAAGTCTTGAACGGTAGTTTATTTTTTGTGGAAAGGCAAACTCATGAATGCACCTGGTTACGTACATGGAGTGTGAAAGCGCACCAATAACTTTGTAATATTTGCAAATAAATGCCTATGAATTTTAATTTTAAACTGAAATCGGTCGGACCACATCATCATCATCACATGTCCATGCATAAGTCAGCGTTTCCGCACCAATTTATCATATAATCATATAATCTGTAGGTAATCGAAGATAAGATGTACCTATCTAGATAACGATATGCGACTAATGATGACGATCATTTCGCACCTTTGGTTTTTCTGTATTAAGATATTGATCCATCCGAATTCCGTATAGTTGCTGTAGTGTCACAATCAAGTGGCTGATAAGGGATGTACATAATATCACATATAATCTAGTAGAATATTTGCTGTGCAAGAGTGTACTAGCTTTAGGTAGGAGTTACAGTGAAGTGTAAATATGGGAGCAGCAGGGAAATACTGCTCGAGGCAGTTCGGATGGCGCATGTTCTTCATGGACTGTAACAGGCCAGATGACTTCTACTTGAGTTGCTGGCAAAGGAACAGATCTACCTTACCTCTCTTACTATGGAGAACGTTTGTTTTCCTTCTCTGTCTGGCTATCGTGCTGGCCTCCATGATCCTTACTGCACAGAACGGTTACCTCGGATATTGGCCGATCTACCTGACACACTGGGGGATCATATTGAACTCTGTAGCAGCAGGGTTCGGTGTTATCGTGTCCGCCAGAGTTTACTTGAAAGGTGGTTGTGGTGAGTGTAAAAACAAATCATTACGTCATTTGGTGAGAATTGATGACACTAGAATAATTACATTAATTATTAAGTAGGATTATTCCAACAGGAATAGCGAATACTATCCGGAATTCTAATAAACCCATTCTTATATTTCAAAAAATATCCTAATTAGATTATGATGTTCCTTTCCAGATGGCACGTTTGGGCTCCCATGGTACGTGAAGACGTACTGGTTTCTCTACAATGCGGCCATAACGATCTCATTTGTGATAACCGTATTCTACTGGGCATTCCTCACTGATGTAGGTATGTTCTTTCACTATGTAATATATAACTTTCACTAATATAACTAGTTATTTACGTGCCGTCACTTATATACTCCTTCAGGACAACACTATGAATAAGGGTAAAAGGAAAGTGCCTCGCCTTTTTCCAATGCCGATGGTACTGAACCATCTTCAACTAACACAGAATAACTACTAATTAGTGCCTTCAATTATCTTCTAGTGAACCCAGTCACAACTCCAATACCTGGTAATGGTACACAATGTGGCATGGTTTACATGAGTGACTGAGCATGATAGGTCCAGCAAATCAAAATATTTAAGGGCTACCCTTATTTTTGTCTTTGTATGCATTATTATGCAGCCGATTTATTGAAGAAATTTACTTACAGAAATTACGGATGGCGATGAAACGAGCATTGTTGACTTTGCCGTGAACTACACTCTCGACGTGTTCATTCACGCCATCAACTCGGTGGCCATGTTCCTGCTCCTCGTGACGTCTGCCCAAGAGAGCCGGCTGGTGCACTTCATCCACCCGTTACTCTTCGGTATCGTGTATGCGATATTCAACGGTATTTACTATGTAGCCGGTGGCACTAACGGGTGAGTACTTATCGCATTAGCTGGTAGTGCGAAGACTAGCCTTCAAGAGTTTCGAACCTTATAGACACGCAAGCCTTAAAGGTTGAAGCTTTTAAGACTCAAGCTTTAAAGGCTGAACCCAAAAAAAGCTCCAAACTTTAAAGAGTCGAACTGTTTATAAGCTCTTTTAAACCTAAACTTGAATTAGTTAGAGCTCAAGCTTTTAGAACTTAAACTTTGAAAGCTTGTGCTCTAGCATTCTCTACTCTCTACTATCTACTATCTACTAATATTAAACAGGCCTCGTAGAATATCAAAACCTACTAAATAATTATTAATTCCAAAAGAAATAAAACTAAAGTTATTTAATAAAATTGAATTCCTGCAATTTTTAATTATCATTATCAAACAACTATTTACGCTATTAAGTTTTTTTACGTTTAAGTTTTCAAAACATGACCGCCACGTTGATAAATAAGCTTGAATTAAGGATATAATATTTAATCACATTCCATTAAAAGCGTATAAGGCTCCAACAATGCTTGAAACCTTAAAGACTCGAACCCTTATAGCAAAGAGGTTTTTAAGCTTGAAGCTTTAACCCTTGAGTTTTCTACACTCGGCAGCAGTGACGCGAATCTTTCAATTGGAGGCCAAAGCCTCCAAGTCTTTCAGGGTTCGGCAGTCGCGACTCGAGCCTTGTATTTTATGACTCCCAACACTACATGTAGCGATTGGTTATGTAGGGTTCCTGCTGTACTAGAGACGTGCGGGAGGGGTGACATAATAGATACATGCTATCAAACGACCCCGACGAAAGTCTTGCTCCAAGCAACACATCTCGTACTAGTTTTGGTGAACTTTTATTCCCACTTGTTCATTTGGACAGTTCAGTTGACTGAACTAGTTGGAATTTTTTCCCACTAGTTCAGTTGACTGAAATTTAAAATAATATTATGCATCACGCTTTATTCCAGATGGGGGGGTAGAGGCATAACTTCACATTAATTAATATCTTATAGTTTTATTGACAGGTGTTAAAAGTAGGTGACACCTTTCAATAGAAGTGACATATGTCAAACACATGACACCTGTCAAAATCATGACACCTGTAAAAATAGTGACACCTGTCAAAATCATGTCACCTGTGCCTCTTGTCAGTAGTAGTAGTAGTGTACCTAACAATACCAGGCAAAAAAAATGTTATATTTTCAACGGAACTCATGGGACAATAAACCCACTAATTTAGTCAATTGAACTGTCCCATTGTACTAGTAGGAATAAACGTCGGTGACGTTACCGGGGGAAATAATGTTATTATTTCATACATACTAACGGATATACAATCTCGTATACTTTGTCTTTCCTTCTCCTAAAGGGCTGTTAATATCACTATATGTTTGATTAGTAATTCCTTACCAGATATGCGGTGCCCCACAGGTAACCTGACATCATCTCTCCCTTTCAGATTCGGACAGCGATGGATCTACCCGATGATGGACTGGTCGGAGCCTGTGGTCAGTGTTGTGGGTATAGTGCTGGTGGCCGTCTTGATTATCATCGTCCATGTGCTGGTAGTTTCCATGGCAGCCGGGAGGACCGCACTGGCGAGGTGGTATAGAGGGAAGACTCAGAACTTTTCGGTTGAAAATTAAAGAATGAAAAAAATTCGTCGGCCTAATGTGAATGAGATTTTTGCATTCTGTTCTGTAGCTTTATCTATGTAAAGTAAAAATAACGTTTGTATTGTTAGCACCTACATATTCATGAGCGAAAAAGTGTTGAGTCTTAGGACAAGATGTGAAAGCTGCTGTTGTCTGTTGTTATGTGGTCCTTTGATTATCGAAACGGGCCAGTGGCCCGAGTGGCCGGGGGACTATACCTTCTACTATTACGAATGGTTATATCGGAACGGGATACTTATTTCAACCATGTCCACATCTCACATGTCCAGTCCAGTTCAGGCATCTGGCAGTCCAGGATATGTCGAGAAACGTAACAACCAGTACAAAAATGCATTAGATATTCACGGGCAGTCACTGTGTTCACCCAAACGCTGTGGCAGAGGCCCACGTGTAGTCTATCTAGGCAAGTGAGCTAGACACCAAACGGCGACAGGACTGTCGATCTCCCAAACAAGCTACTGAAACCTGACCTAACCTAGAAAAAACATGGTCCAAGCCTATGGCCACTCCTGACTTTTAGTTCCTGAGCTCGGACGCCCAAATGCTGTACTAGTTTATATGTTAGTTCAACTGTTATATTAAACACGTATTAAACTAGTATTAAAAGCGATTGTTATGTTAATAATTTATTCATTGTTACTCATAAGTTAAATGGTTTGTAATAAACGAGATACTAAGATAATAACTTTGGCAAAGGGAGTGTACTGTTATCAAAGTGCATGTGTGTTTGCCTAATCTAGATACAACCTTTACCTATCCCTTTGACCGACACGGGTAGTATTTAAACGAATGACGGTAAATCCAGCTTTTGCTTGGAAAAAATATTGGTTTTCCCTGACTGAATTACTGAATAGCGACAAAAAATATTGAAAAATTGTCAAAAAATAAATACTGGCTTCGTCTGACAAAATTATTGAATTGCGCGACTAGAAATCTAAACACAGCAACTTGTAAACATAAATACAAAACGAGCGTTGAATTTGATTGTTCACGTGTTCAAACTAACACGAAGGATAAAGGGGGCCTGGCTTTGCTCACCCCCTTCATCGTTCACCTAACCTGGCCCACCACTTCGCCAAGACAGTCTTTATTTAGCCACATTCAGTAATTTAGTCTCGCAAATCAGTAATTTTGTCGCGCGATTCTTTATATTTTTCGCTCATTTCAGAAACTTCCGCTGTTTTTATTCGGTCTAGATAGTAATACTTGGAACTGAACTCAATACTTATCACTCAGATACTTTATCAGTGTGTACTCGTAATACTGATAACGATTTAGCTAGTGTGATTTTCGGCTGCCATACTTCCCGCAACACCATGAGTGCGTTCAAAACATATTTCAAAGAGCAGTTTCACTGGAGAATGATATTTCTGGAGCATTCGAAGCCTTCAGACTTTTATCTCAGTTGCTGGCAGGCGACCCGCTCTTCTGTCCCACTACTGATATTCAGAGTGTTTCTTTTCTTATCTGCTGTTGGAATAGTGTTGTACTCGTCGATCCTGTATATGATAAGTGGTGTGTTTCTGTTCTGGTTCATCTACCTCACGCACTGGGGGCTGTCGCTGATTGTGTTGACGACAGGGTTTGCGGTTGGTGTCTCAGCACGATGTTACTTGTATGGACCGATAAGTGAGTACCTTTATTGTAGTGTGATTTTAAAATGCCATGAATCGCGACACGTCCTTTAGAATAAACGTATTATTCAAACCTTCACAGATTGATAAAGCCGGGGCAATCCGTCAATGTCTTATTAAGAGAAACAAGGAGAAGGAGGCTGACGCATAGCTCAGTCCTTACTATTTACAGATGTCAGACTTATGAATGGCTCCACTTGTACCTTAACCTTACGTAATCTGTGCCTTTGACAGTCCATATGGAAAAATTCATGACGCCAAATTATGATTTTGTAAAAGGCAATTCGGCCGGTTGAGACTTCTTGCTACGCTTACAGCGGCAGGCGCAGAGTTCTCTCTACCCTGGTATGTTCGAGTCTACTGGGTGCTGTACAACATAGCTGTACCGCTGGCCTTCCTCATCACAGTGTTCTACTGGGCTCTGCTGTACGATTGTAAGTACTGTCAATTTCATGTATTTTCGTAGCAGTGCTTCTGGCTAACCATCAAGTGAAGCCATAAAATAAAATAAAATGTAGTAGGTAGCTAGCTACTACTCGCAGACTCGTAGATGACGCACAGCTGCAGATGCTTTTCTCGTCAACAACAAGTCGGATTTTTGGACTTTACATGTTTCTTATTTCATGCGTCACTGTAAAGCTAGAGTGTAACTTAGTCCCTAGTGTATTAGTACGCCTAGCATAGCAGAGTACGGCTACCAACCAACACGTTAAATCCAGAAGGGAGCGTCAACCACTACGTCAATAGAAACAACAATAGTCAAATATGTAGAAATAGGCAGTATGAACTAAACATTAACCCCGTTTCCATCCAGCTGGTTTAGAAGAGGAGCTCAACCACGCCCTCGACGTTGCTGTCCACGGCCTGAACTCCGTGCTGATGTTTCTGCTGCTCGCCTCCTCGTCACACCCGAGCCGGCTGATGCACGTCTACCAGCCGTTGCTGCTGGGGGCCGGCTTCATGCTGTTTGGGCTAATCTTCTATTTGGCGGGAGGCGTAGATCAGTAAGGAGTTAGACTTTATGGACGAAATACAAGGCTGCCAGCAACGGTGTTTAATATTTATGCGTCGGAAACGCACCGGTTTTTTGTTGCGCGAATCGATCGCGAGTAATCGAGACATCACTAGCGAAAACGACTAGCAGCTGTCACTCGTACCGGAACGAGATGTAAAATTGGAGGTTATATTTTCTCTTGGTTTTGTCTCATCGGGAGAATAACATGGCGGCTCGGGCCCCGTGGCATTGATGGTATTTCGGTGTACCAATTATCATACAGGCATCGGGCCTGGTCAGAGTGTAAATCTACCTCATAGCGTCGGGCTATTGATCGTAATTAGATTCGCGTCAGCGGTCAAGTGATTCGTGGTGAAGGTTGAAGTTGTACGGTCTCCAACTCGTCGTATCGGTAGCGGCGACTCCACGTGTCGGCAGCAGCACGCCGGCGAACAGCGTCGGGCAGCAACGATAGTGATTCGACTCCTATCCTATCCCAAACTGTGCCCCTTTCCCGAATTCCCGTCTCGAATCGAGCCTTCAATCTATCCTGTCTGCGGTGACAAGGTAATAACAATTCATCAATTCTTTTCTCTCACGTGGCAAAGGCACATCCCCCTCGGGATTCCACGCCGTTCGGTAGGCGTGGGAAATTAAAAAAACGGCATCCAGCAAAGGTTACCATGGTAGTCTCTATCATCAGCAATGTGTAAGAAAGAGAAGTGCGCCACTTCTTGGCAGGGAATAGGTGACCTTTGCTGGATGCCGTTGCTGGCAGCCGTGGGTTTTGTCCTTAGGTCCACTCACATGCACGACAATTGTTTAATCAGTTCATTTCAAATTGATTTATATTTTACCTGTACTAGTTCCGTATGTGACTAACCTGTCTGATTCCATTATTTATACACACTGGGAATTTCCTAAAAACATGGTGTCACTCGGAGATTGTGCCTCTACACAAAAAGGGTGAAAACTATAGATCAATCATCATTGTATCACAACTTTACAAGGCTTTAATAAAAGTGTTTGAACGCCACATATCTGGACTGCTCGATCAAGCACAAACACCGTAACAAGCGGGATTTAGACCAGGAATATCAACCACCAACCATTTACACGCTCTCAACCAGGTCAATTAAAAACATCAAGAGTTTTACCTTTCTTCTCCATCTCGCATTTTTAGACTGCAGCAAAGCATTTGACAGTTTGAAGCACTCTAAAACCAAAAAATAAATTATTTTTATTCCGACAATATTAAACGCATGTTTACGTATATATTGTTAAATGATATTAGTACAGCCACCATCAAAATACAAACCGCCAGCCCTTCCTTCCCAATTCAAAAGGGGGTAAACCTAGGTGATGCGCATTCACCAAAACTCTTCAAAAGCACGTAGAAGACGATTTTAGTAAAACTACACCGGAATGGGAACAGAAAGGCATCGAAGTTGGCGCATCGTGTTATTTTTTCGTTCTGCAGGAGAGCTAAAGTCGATGCTACAATATCTAAAGGTGGGACTGCAGATGAATATGTCAAAGACCAAGGTCATGACAAACAGCACTGAGCATGCAGTGGACGTGGATGGGTCAAGAGTGGCATAAGTCCAAGAATACATGCATTTGGTCCAACTAGTCTCCTTTCAGGCCAGACAAAGAGGTCGTAACACGAATTGGAAGAGTTATTACTATGAAAGTGCAGATGATAGGAAATCTTCTTTTAACTCTGAAGCGTAAAATTATGGACTTGTGCATTCTTCCCGTCCTTACCTATACGGAGCTCAATCTTGGTCTTTGACTGACATCCAAAAAGCCAGACTTGAGGTTTTCCAGCGAAATATGGAGCGCAGTATTGTGGGGGTCTAGTTGTTGGACCGACTCCGGAATACCGAGTTGCGCTCCAAAACTGAAATAAAAGACGTAGCTGAAAAAGAAGCCGAATTGAAGAAGGACTGGGCGGGCCACGTGGCTCATATGCAACCACACCGATGGGCCAAACTAACATCCTCTGGATCCCAAATGCAAAACGAAGACGTGGTCGCCCCAGTAAGCGCTGGAGTGACGAGCTAAGGCACCACGACAAGAACTGGTGGGACTGAGCCCAGGAGTGTGAAAAGTGGGGGAGGGGAAGAAAGATCTTTGCCCAGCATTGAAAAGACCTTGGCTGAAAATAAATAAATAAGTAAAGGATGAAATAACAATATTGCAGAGCCATAAATAAACAGTTTAACAAACATGCTTTACCTGGATCTTTTCTTGGATCTGTTTCTAAAAACAAATTAATTGACATTTCATCCTGGAGTAATTCTCATTGTTTTTTTTTTATTAATTTGTCGTATTCGATTTGGCTTTCATTTCTCCTGTTTCCGAGCCCGTGTTTGACCCGTGCCGAATTATTCGTTGCTTCTTTATCCAATTTCCAACAAATTCCAACTAATATTATAAATGTGCAAGTAGCGATGTTTAGATGTTTGGATGTTTGCATGTTGTGGCTCAATCACGCTAAAACGGCTCATCTGATTTGAATAAATTTTAACACAGCTATAGTTAATCAGCTACATTAACATATAGGATACTTTTATCCGACTGCACCAGAAGGAGGGTAACGTTATCTTGGTAAATGATAATTCCTAGGAACACGCAGATAAAGTTGCGGGCATCAGCTAGTGTATGTAAAAGGTAATCGAAGCTAGGCTTTTTTATGCCGACTCCTTTATTAATTTTGGAATGCCATCCCGATGGCGCTCCCCAAATGATTGCCATATGTCCTTTACCAAATTGATAACCAAAAAGAAGGCGAACTTCTTCCAGACTGAAGGCGAATATCAAAGGTGATATTATTTTATGAGTAACTGTACCGCTGTACTGTCTGTACACTATAGATTTGATCAAATGGATCAGGTGTGCTACGAAATATTGCGTCATAAAATATATGCCTAATTTTAGATATGTGATTTAGAATATCGCGGTTTCCAAAAAGTAATATGCGTATATTGTTATAATTGTAGTACATATACTAAAGAAAACGAAACTAACTTTTTGGTACTTGGACGTCTCAAGCGTAGTTGTGAGAGGTTTTTTGAACCCCGCGAGCGCAGCGAAGCCCCCGAATAGTCTTCGTGTTAGGTTGACATGTAAGAACAAAAGAAACGTAAATCTAAACCCTATCGGTCTGGTTTACTATCCGTCGATAGTTGATCAACTAACGCGTTAGTTTATCAACTAACGGTTTTGACTATCTTACGGTGACATATACGTAAACAAGCGTTTAATATTGACGGAATAAAAAACATTTATTTTTTGGTTTTAGAGTGCTTCAAACTGTCAAATGCTTTGCAGTCTACAAATGCGAGATGGAGTTGAAGTTACGATGTTTGTGCCATTTGCTCTTTATTGATTCATACGTCGGCATTTTTGCAACAAAGTTTTAACCGGAATTTTCAGCTTCGGTTGCGAAATTTTCATAAACTGGAGCCATTGGTAAATTCTCTGTACTGTTACTTGCTCTTCGCACTTCGTCATCGACAGTATAATTTTGTTAGCTGCATGATCTGCGGCAGTTTATTGAATAAGCCTGACTCTTGATAACAGTATCAACCTGCCAATTGCAAGTTCGGTACAGTAGGTTGTCGTGTAGCGACAAGAACCTAACCAGAACCTAACAAGAAACAACAAGCAGAATAAAATTTAGAAATGACAGTTTATTATGTTGATTTACAATGCCTATTTTTTTAAAAATTATATGAGGATGAGGATGAATGAGGTGACACAGGTTTCACAAAAATACAGGTACAAAAGATATAAAAAGGGGAGCGAAGGACACGGACCGTAGGAGGGCAGAACAGGGAGCACGCGGCGGTGGTGCCCGGAGCCTGGAGTAGTGGTCAGTAGTTGGAGATCCGGAGGTGGTGTGGGAGGTGGCTTGAAGGCAGCAGCACGTCAGGGTATAGATGGTTGGAGACGGCAGCACGTCAGGGTATAGGTGGTTGGAGACGGCAGCACGTCAGGGTATAGTTGATTGGAGACGGCAGCACGTCAGGATATAGGTGATTGGAGACGGCAGCACGTCAGGGTATAGGTGGTTGGAGACGGCAGTAAGGCAGCAGCAGCAAACTGTAGGCGACTCAGCAGAGGCTCGCAGGATCCCGGGGCAGTGCGGCCCCGGGATAAGGCCTTTAGGTGATGCTTCCTTTTCAAGAGCTGAAGCGAGACTCTCCAATTCCAGCAATGTTCCGCTCTTATACCCTTTTTGGAGAGTTCTAAAAATTATTTAAATTAAAAGCAATTTTTGTGAATGGCCAAGAGGGAAAAAGTATTTTTGTAAAAGTATTGAAGTAAACATATCGGACCGCTAATGAGTTTGAATGGACATTGCCATGACAACCAGATAAACAACGATATCAAAATATGTCAGATTTTGATTTCAGGCTCGTAATAGAGAAAACAACAAGATAACAATCAAAATTGGGACAGTTACAGATACATAAAAAGGTAGCGCACCAGCGCGCACGAAGCCCGAGATTGCAGAGTTTCAGAGAAAGCCAAATACAAGGTCACCAAAATTTTTCCAGGGTCGGGGGTAAAATGTAGTGTTATGCTACTTACATGCCATTTTCCAGTCTGCTTTGATGGTCTGCATTTATCTCACAGCTGGATATTTCGTATCACCTTTATTTTCATAGGACCCTGTAACGGCTTAAAACGTTAAACCATAAGAACACAATAACAAATCATTTTCACTTCGTATTTTCACACTATCAGCACTTTTAAATCGATGTCGAAGGGGTTTACCTTTGGTGACCTTGTATTTGGCTATCTCCGAAACTCTGCAATCTCGGGCTTCGTGCGCGCTGGTGCGCTACCTTTTTATATATCTGTAACTGTCCCAATTTTCATTGTTATCTTGTTGTTTTCTCTATTACGAGCCTGAAATCAAAATCTGTCATATTTTGATATCGTTGTTTATCTGGTTGTCATGGCAATGTCCATTCAAACTCATTAGCGGTCCGATATGTTTACTTCAATACTTTTACAAAAATACTTTTTCCCTCTTGGCCATTCACAAAAATTTCTTTTAATTTAAATAATTTTTAGAACTCTCCAAAAAGGGTATAAGAGCGGAACATTGCTGGAATTGGAGAGTCTCGCTTCAGCTCTTGAAAAGGAAGCATCACCTAAAGGCCTTATCCCGGGGCCGCACTGCCCCGGGATCCTGCGAGCCTCTGCTGAGTCGCCTACAGTTTGCTGCTGCTGCCTTAATGCCGTCTCCAACCACCTATACCCTGACGTGCTGCCGTCTCCAATCACCTATACCCTGACGTGCTGCCGTCTCCAATCAACTATACCCTGACGTGCTGCCGTCTCCAACCACCTATACCCTGACGTGCTGCCGTCTCCAACCATCTATACCCTGACGTGCTGCTGCCTTCAAGCCACCTCCCACACCACCTCCGGATCTCCAACTACTGACCACTACTCCAGGCTCCGGGCACCACCGCCGCGTGCTCCCTGTTCTGCCCTCCTACGGTCCGTGTCCTTCGCTCCCCTTTTTATATCTTTTGTACCTGTATTTTTGTGAAACCTGTGTCACCTCATTCATCCTCATCCTCATATCATTTTTTTAAAAATAGTCATTGTAAATCAACATAATAAACTGTCATTTCTAAAATTTATTCTGCTTGTTGTTTCTTGTTAGGTTCTGGTTAGGTTCTTGTCGCTACACGACAAGGTATATTAAAAGTACCTAGTTATTTAGAAGTGTACAATAATACAATAGTTAATAGTTCATTTTGTAACTTACTACGCGACCAACACAACTAGGCGCATGACAGACAGGACTGCGGCGATTCTGCGCCTGCCTGTGCCTCTCCTGCAATAGGTATAAGTACCTGTAACTAAAAGTCACTAGCATGTACAAAGTACCTATGTACTATATGGTATGAATCATCGTTGCGGCGTTCCTTCCGTTATTCCAATGAAGGCTTAGCTGTCATGCGCCTAGTTGTATTGGTCACGTAGAACAAAGACGAGCCAAGCGAAGCACAAGGGCATTACTACCTTTTATTGAAGCGCTTCGTCGTTTTTTTAACCCTCATAAGTTGAGTTTGGCTTAAATCCAGGTAAACAAAATTCTCGGAATATGATTTCAGTACTAGTAAATAATTGACCATACCCTTTCGCTACACTGATGACCGGAAAAGAAAAAATAATAACATAACAATTAAGGCAAAGTTTGTGTTGTTTCCCCACAAATACCCACAATAGAATCTTCAGTACGTACGTCAAAAAAGTTCCGTTTTAGGGTTTACCCAAGTTAACAGGTTAAAAGTTTCAATTACATAGCTCTTATACTTTAGATGTTATTGATAACTAAAAATCCCCGATTTCGTCACTGACTTCTGATCTTACTTCCTGAAGTCCTAGAAAGCTGAAATTTGGTATGTAAGCTTCTGTTATTACATAAACAAGAAAAAAATACTTGGGACCCCCAACCCCTTTAACTAGGGGATGGAACTTTGGAATAACAGAAACGTAATGAACAGTGAATAAATTCGTGACGGATGCGAAACAGCCAAGCCAGATATTTTCAGTAAGGTGTAGAGTTTGTGAAGTTAAGGCTTGTAGATTTAGAGCGTTTAGAGTATGATGCTTGGCTATACATGAGATCTGATAAGTTTTTGACAGTGCGAGCCATATAGTCTCGTCTTGGCAACACTTTCCATGAAAATGTTTTTGGTGGGATTATTGTAGTCCCGGGACACTGAGAGCAAGGCCATATTGTATTTCCGTTTTTGAATTGCCTTTTCTTGTTGTATTATTGGCACAATAATACTACGAGAGCTCCGAACATTATACATTTTAGTTGATTCAAGTGTGAATCAATTTCAGGAAGTAAATGTCATAATAATTTGAATGTCATTGATTAATACCATCTAATCGAGAACGATAACAAACTATAGTGTAGTATACAGCCAGTATTTCAACTAAGTGTAAACAAACAACATAATACAATTATCCTAGGTGATCAAAATGCACATCATGTGCCACTGATTCCAGAGTGGATATCCCTAAACTCCCTGAATGCTGTTCGATCCACCAATTGAGCAGACGGTGGATCCTGAAAGAGTTGCAAGTGTCCTAGCATCGTTGGATCACAGTGAATCCCAGAGTGCTCTTCGCTTTACTGGTGGATCGAGTTGGTTGATCCTAAGAGGTTGAGGGCTGACGACTAAGAAAGCCAGTAAAGCTTGGTTATACATGATACAGGTAGACAGACAGAAAGTCATCAGACACACATGACAGACAGGTATTAGTAACTACAGCTATTGCTATAATTGTCATTTAGCTCTACAAAAAAGCACTAATTTGCTCCACAGAAACGGCAACGCATGGATTTATCCAGTCCTGGACTGGTCGAATCCAGGCACCACTATCGGCTTGCTGGCCATAACCGGACTTCTATTAATCTTCCTCCAATTCGTCGTGGTCGCCGTAGCTGCTGGGAGAGACGCCCTGGCCAATGCTCTGATCAAACCCTCCGTCATAGTTCACATAGATGAAGGGCTGCCGTTGAGACAACCCCTAGGAGGACCAAGATATTAAAATAAAATGATAAGAGAAAGTAAAAGGTCATATACCTAGAACTGGCAGGGAAGGTTTATATTATAAAGATTTTCAATAGCGATTTAAATATGGAACTCTACATTCTGTGGTTTTTAGGTAGGTCTAACCAGCAGTAGGTTAAAGTGGACTGATATAGTGCTGATTATTACTCAGTATCTTGCATCTAATCTAAGTGTGATTGGGTGAGATATGTGAGTTCGTGAGGTAGGACCTCACGAACCCACAATCTAAGGGTGGTTGTATGTCATTGGCTAAAAAAAGAAGCCTCAGTAATGCCTTAATCTTCACAAGTGGTGCAGATCACGCCACTTTTGTAGATAAATATTATGCTCTTAATACTAAGTTATTTGTGTGAGTGTATGTGAGTGTGTGTAAAATAAACACGTTATTGTAAGTTGATAAAGTTTTATTATTAACTTCCTCGGGTAGGTATAATTTATTATTGTAATACACCTAGTCTTCATTTATTGGAATGGAAAGTAATCGAAGAGTATGTGTTTTATAAATATCTGAGCTCGGTATAGGAATTTCGTTGGTAAACAACTCCTGGGGCTTTTGATGTACATACATTATCTATGTTAGGTACGTGACATCACGAGAGTTAGTAGTATTCGACTAAGTTTCAATGCATGTAGAGTTTTCTAAATGCCTTGTGGAAGAAAGCAAGGTTCTATCGTCAACAATGTTGGTGCTCCGTGATTTTTTTGCACCAAATTGTTGGTGTTCTTTGTTATTTTTGCATTATCTTAATGTCTTTTCTCCTTGATTACAGAGAAATAGGTAATTATAGGTATATATATAGGTACTCTAACTAAATTATCGGAAAGAGGATACGCCCCTTTTTCGATGTGTTCGGTACTTGCCCCCTTTCTGTCTATGACCCTAATTTGAGGTGGCCATAGTATTTGAAGAGCATTGCCCACTTTGTCTATATCCTTACTTTTTATTCGTATTTTGGCTTTATGGCTTTGCCCCTTACCCACACTACCAGACGGGTATTTTAACATACTTTCATATCCGAATGTAACTAATAGCATTGTATATAATAACTGTTGATTCCTTACATTTCATTTACGAACCAGATCCTTGTCGCTTTACCATACAATATTTATAGCAAATAATAGTGCGACAAACAATGTATGAGAACCAATATTTTTATCATTAAAGCAAGAGACTTGGGATAGTTGACTTTCTCACGCCTCAGCCACGATATCGATATGAAAAAAATATACTGATATTTTATTAGTAACAGTAATTTACTAACAATTAAATTTAAGTAGTTTTTGGTGTCAATCTTTTTCCAAGAAAAGTTATTAAGTACGGTGCCTTACCACGCTGTGTTTTTTTTTCTCTCATTGTTTTGTACATCGTTCCAATGATACTTTGTAGTGTTATGCTACTTACATGTCCTTTTCCTTGCTGCTGCTGCTTGATGCTTGCTGAGCTGTGCAGCTTATTATTTGTCATCACCTTTATTTCCAGGACCCTGTAACGTTTTAAACCATAAGAATACATTAACAAACCATTTTTGCTTGGTATTTTCATACTATCAGCTCTTGTAAATCGATAGGGAAGGGGTTTACCTTTGGTGACCTTGTTTTTGGCTTTCTCCGAAACTCTGCAATCTCGGGCTTCGCGCGCGCTGGTGCGCTACCTTTTTTCCTTTCGCTGTTATGTAATTTACTGCATGGTTTTCTCATTGTTTACCGTATTACGAGCCTGAAACTAAACTTTGACATCTGTTGATGCCGTTGTTTATCTGGTTGTCATGGCAATGTCCATTCAAACTCGTTAGCGGTCTGATATGTTTGCTTTAATACTTTTACAAAAATACTCTTTCTCTCTTGGCCACTCACAAAAATTACGTATAATTTAAATAATTTTTAGAACTCTCCAAAAAAGGTATAAAAGCGGAACACATCTGAAATTCTGGAGTCTCACGTCAGCTTCTGAACTGGAAGTACCACTTAAAGGCCTTATCTCGGGGTCGCACTACCCCGGGATCCTGCGAGCCTTCAAACTCTCTCAATCAATCAAACAATCCTTTCTACAACGGGATCCAGCGAGCCGTAGCTACAAGTACGCCGCTACCGTTCCTACAACGACGATTTCTACAACGGGATCCTGCAGGCCGTAACTACAAGTACGCCGCTACCGTTCCTACAACGACGATTTCTACAACGGGATCCAGCGAGCCGTAGCTACAAGTACGCCGCTACCGTTCCTACAACGACGATTTCTACAACGGGATCCTGCGAGGCTCAACTTCTACGCCTCCTGACTTGGCGAGCCTCTACCCTGGCCGGCGCTTCGTTGGGTCTCCACTTCACCTGCCCGTTCTCTGCTACACCTGCCCGTCGGTGACTTCAGGCCGACACGTTGCGGGCCTCTACCCTGGCCGGCGCTTCACTACCAGGGCCCCTACTCCTGCTGCCCGTCGGGGTCTGATGACTGATTGGCCGCCGGCCACGCTCTCCATCTGCAAGTCCTACGTCGCCCACCAGTGCTTCCACTGACCGGTTCGCCAGACCGTTTCCACTGCTCCTTCTGCTCCTACTCTCCGTGTCCTCCGCTTCCATTTTTTAAAATCTGATACCTGTATTTTTTATAAAACCTGTCTCATTTCATCCACCCTCATCTTCCTATCATTTTTCTAAAGTCATTGTATATAGCCCTAATAAACTGTCATTTCTAAATTTTATTATGGTTGTTTTCTGTTAGGTTCTGGTTAGGTTAATATCATTTACATGACAACTTATATTTTTGTAATATATATAAATGTAGCTTTCTAGGTATATTTTTTTCATATTTTAAGTTAATAATATTTATTTTATATTTTGTACCGTATTTCAATTTTTTTCTATGTAAAGGTGTAATTTTTGTTCCAGAAAATGATAGGCCATCCTTTATTCATAAGGAAATGATACCAAACTTGCTCTAGGAGATATAAATGAGCAGATATGAGGCTCAAAAGGGCACGCGGCGTGACACTAAAAGAGTATAGAGGTTGGACGTAATAAATAAATAATAATAAAAGACGTCTCCTGTTTATATCTATACATATGTTATGGCTAGAACCCAAAGTGTTGCTACGTCTAGTTATAGCTGGTTAAAACTAGCTGAAGCCACTTACTCTTGGTTAAATCTAGCATAAGCCGATCATTTCGGCTAGAACTAGGTCCAGCCAAACTCTGGTGGCTGATGCTAGGTCTAGCCGATATCATGCCGGCTACAACTAGATTCAACCAAACACTGGTGGCTATAACCAGGGGGTCTCATTCTATAGTTTAGGTACGTTCAGTGTTGCCAACACGGAGTTTTTAGAGCTAGATTCAGCTTTAAATGAACTTGGTCAGCTTCAAAAAAGTCGGTTTAGCTTCTTAGCTCTACTTTCTACAAGTTTTAGCTCTTTTTCTTTAGTCAGTTAAATTTAGTAAAAACTAAATCCAGAATCAGATTGAGCATAGCTATGTCTAATACAATATTAACAATCAGGTCGGGATTGACAAGAATTAAAAAATGCTGCCATGAATACGAGCTTTCCAAAGATGTCCTTAACAGAATTGGGACCATTTTATTGTACAGAGAAAGTACTGACGATGGAGCTGGTTTTAGTGGCCTACAAACACATAAGTCGGAGTCATCATTGATTAATTGATTGAATTAAAGTGACTAATTAAGTTATAACTTATTTTTATTGATATAAAAATAAATAATAAAAAAAAAATGGCTCTTTTTTACTAAAAAAATAGCTCTTTTTTAGCGTTTTTTCAGAGATGATCTGGCTCCCTTTAAAAATCTGAGTTGGCAACACTGGGTACGTTCGACCGACCAACCCGTCGGGCGGGAATTCAGTTATGTTGCCGCTCGCTTGGCTGGCAGTCGCGTCGCGCGCTAGCCGCTCCTCATAAGCAACTTTTCTGTGATTTTTGCAACAACAATGACTTAAGTACCCAACATTTTCGGGTGTCTAAAGGAATTGTTCACAAATATAATTCGATTCCTTTTTAATTGAATACCTTTCTGTTTAACTAAAAGTAAACACTTTATAAAGACCCAGTATAAAACAAATGACAATTACATAAGTAAGGAGGCAGGTACCTATCTAGCCTTAGAATTTACCAATAGCCTGATTAAGTACTAATAACATCTCTCTTAGACAGAGTGGACTAAAATTTACAAACACAAATCGCACGTAGGTAACCCTACGGTGATCAAGCGATACAGGAGTTTACAGGACGACCTTGTGATGTCAGAGTAAAAGAAGCTCTCAGGCGTAGTAATGCGACGAAATCTAGCCTGCATGGGCGGGACAACCGATTCTGTAGGTGCTTAGCGATTGTTGCGCTTTATTGTCGCGCAGCGAGAGTAGCTATTTATTTAAGTGTATTTGAGGAGTAATCTTTCTGCACGTAGTACTATTAAGTATTCTGTGCTATTACACTATTAAGTATTCTGTGCTATTACTAGGAGTCATCTGAACAGGTTGGTTACCCTGGGTGGAAATTGTTCTACTAACTGTACTGAACTGAGCCACATATTTCTGGCTTTTAAAATATTTAAAAACCACCCAATAATAAGAAACCTAGAGAAAATTAAATTCAACGAAATTATTTTGATAATTGACTTATACTAAAATAGGACTAAAATGTTAACATAATAGAAACAATCAGCATTTTTTTTAACAACAGAAAATAATTGTATTTTTTATAACTTTATCTACACGTATCATAAACCCTCTTTACTGCGTTCAAAAACCGCACGTTACGATCAGCATTATGTTAAACTACTTGGTAAAAACTCGTTTCGTATTTTGGAAAACTACACATAATGGTCATTATGTGTATTTTTTCTACATATAATGACATTCAAATTTCGAACGCCGACGCCCACCCGCGTACCGTCCCTAGTTTGTCTGTGAAGTTGGTATTGACTTTCAAATTTCGAACGCCGACGCCCGTCTGCGTGAAGTTGGTACTAAAGAACAAGCTAAACAATTGCAGAACCACAATGCCGGTCAAACATGCGGTTCCTGAACACATCAAAGAGAGCTTATCATATGTGTGTAGATAAACTAGTGTATGTAACTGTACATAATTAGGCATTAAAACTCTCGAGTGATATTATTATGAAACTCGCCTTCGGCTCGTTTCATAAACCCACTCTCAAGTTTTAATGCCCTCCATTATGCAGCAGTCACATAAACTACTATTAAAGAATACAAAGAAACAAGTTATTTATTAGAACAATTCAAACTTTAACTAAAGTAGGACTACAATTTTAAGGTAATAGGAACAACATGCAGTCCAAAGCAGAGGCAAGCAGAGCCTGTGGTACAGTCAGACCCTATAGTATTATTCTAAGAAAGAGAGCCTGAGGCTGAATACCGCCTTGACTGCGTTGAGAGTGATCGTGTTCCTGAAGCTGGACCATGTCTACAGGTAAATATTGAAAGGATGAAGAGTCGGCAACGATGGCAGTGCAAGAATATTAACATGAGAAATGTGGATGAGGAACAATATGTCCATGAGCAGAGACACCCTCAAGAAATAGGAAACCACCTGACATACAATGTAACATCGGTCCAATCCATTGACCCAACGACATACTATTAAGCCACTTGTACCGAGGATATTGAGAACTGCACCATGCATTGGCTGATTAGTATAACCATAGTCTATTCTATGGTATAACTCGTTGTTCAAACTTCACACTTGGGAATTAGTTGAGAGACCAACCAAAAAGGTCATACCCCGTAAATGGGTTTATAGAATTAAATAGGACGCATATGGAAATATCAAGAAGTATAAAGCGCGACTGGTCGTCAAGGGCTTTCATACTTATGTCTGCTGTGACTCAAAGAACCTAAAAAGGAACTTTTTTTGCAATAACATAAAGTTTGCTTTAATTGTTATGTCATTATTTTTTCTTTTCGGGCCAGCAGAGTAGCGAAAGGGTGACATTGACCAGTATATGGTGTATTTTTTCATTTCATTGCATATCTTTGAGAAAAGCACTATACATGCCTCTGGCCGTGAAAAGGGCTTGCCGGCTTCGTATCACTATCCGGCCTCCCTACGGTCGGGCGTCTTTACATCATCAGCCGGCAAGCCCTTCTTTCCGGGCGTCTGCAGCTAGGTATGTACTATTTCTCCTCGCTGTTTCTTTGTCGGGGTTTTTATTTTACAACCAGTAGCCTCAATATTTTCATTTACTTTTCTTTATTTCTTTTTTTTGGCGATTACACGTTCTTTAACTTTTGCTTTTATTTTCAGGTATCTTAGCATGTCCATTAGAGTTTCTTTGGAAACTATCACGTTCTAGGCCAGTACAGTTCAGTAAACCAAATCCGTTCGAATTTTAAGGTGTTTTAAGCATTTTAGATTTAATGTTATCTTTTCTAGGGTTCCATACCCGCAGGATACGGAGCCGTATTGCTGTCACTCACGTTCACGTGTCAGTCCGTCCGTCCGTCGTCTGTCACACAGATTTTGCAGCCAAACGATACAGCAGAGCTACAGTCTTCAAATCTTCACAGTATAAACATCTTAGACTTAGACGACCCGAATGGCCGATTCGGCAGTGACCCTGCCTACGAAGCCAAGGGTCCCAGGTTCGAGTCCCGGTGGAGGCAAATATTTGTTTGATGACAACTGGTGTTTGTACCCTAGTCATGGTTGTTTATCTATCGAAGTTTAATATTTATATATACAAGTAAGTGTATCGTTGTCTAGTACCCAAGATACAGGACATCTTAGTTTGGGGCTAGATCAATGTATGTAAATAGTGTCCAAGGTATTATTATTATCATTATTATTATTATCTTGTTGACCCAAAGCCAGACAAATTATCAAAAAATATTTTTATATGTTTTAAGGTACCATAAACCAAGAAGGGGTGCTAAAAAAAATTGGCCTACCCCATCGAGTGGGGTATATTTTTTAGAGCACGTTGAGTAGATAAATACAGTTTATTTTTATTTTTTGAAAACAACAGAATAATAAGCTACCACAGCATTTTTATAAAAATTTTGATTTGACCTTAAAATTTGGTGACAAAGTTTATTATTACTTTTATTTTAATAACAAATACCAGTATATCGATCACTCAGATTTATTCTTTATATTTCCCTCATTATTGTATCAGTTCCGCTCGACGCCTGAGCGAGTGTGTACGTGTTTCTGTGCGTGCGCGCTAACGAAAAAATGTCCACGACAGTGGTAAAATGTGTCTCGTGCAACATCGTTATCAACGAGCTATTGTCTTTTATTCAAAATAAAATTGATGTGATGGACAATGCGGCCCTAATCAGGATATGTGCAACAACCTTTTCACCCGAAGACATCAGTGAGGCGAAATCCCTGTTGTTCGAGTCGATTCCAACAACAAAACGGAGGATTACCCGCAAAAGAGACGGAAAAGAAAACCGCGACCTAGAAGATATGATAAGTCTTTTCAATAACACAGAACCTGACATCATCCCAATCTTCGTGGCTCGGGAGTTACATAAGCTACCCCCAGTCACATTTGACCATCTTGATGCGACCAGTCTGTTAAAAGACATTATAGTGCTAAAAAATGAATTGAAATCTCTGAAAGAGTGCTCAGCTACAACGGCACAACTGGAAGAGCTGAGGAATGACTTAAAAAATCTTCAGTTGACTTCAATTGTCAATAATGTGGATTATGACTACGTTAATCCAAATATTAACAAGAAACGCGGTGGAGGTGTTTATTGCGATATCGATAGCGGGCCTTTCGGCCTACCCCATCTTTCGGTCTCCGCCGGTGGAAATCTGCTTAGTAACAGCAGCGGATTGCATGTGAGCAGCAGCCCACCTCAGCCGGTCGTGCACGAGAGAGCAAGCATGTCGTGCCTCTCACCTACCGGACGGCAGGAGTCGCCCGCACAACAACAAACATCTTATAATCCAGTTACTGCGGTTTCAACTCAGATCGACAATGCGCATAAATCAATGAAAATATCTTCTGCAGCGGCGCCCCAGGAAGAACTTATGCACCAACCACAGAAGATACCTACTATGGCAGATGTCCTCAAAGAAGGTGGGGGTGAATGGACGCTAGTTCAACGGCGTAAGTCAAGGTTTTCGGGAAAGATAGGAAAGGCCAAAACCGATGAGCGTGACAAGTTTAGAGCGGCGGAGTTATACACGCCACTGTTTATTACGAATGTTATCAAGGAGGCAACGGTGATGGATGTATCGGAGTACATAAATCGTAAAACACAACTTGTCATCAAGCCACAGAATATTCATAAAATCAAAATGAAAAAAGAAAAGAATTATAATGCCTACAAAGTACTTGTACCAAAGCACACAGTACCGTTATTCCTGGATGACGAGTATATATGGCCTGACGGCATCACGTTTAGGAGATTTATTCGCTTTAAGAAGCCTAGCAGCCAGCCTGCTTCGGGTGACGAGGTGAAAAAGGTCTCAAGGAACAGCCCTATTATGTTAACCTAATATGAAGTGTGCAGGTACAAGCAATAACACTTTAAATACTGACATATTATGCTCAACTCGTCGCTGCAAGTTGATCAGCTATAATTGCAAGTCCGTGAAGCGATCGATCGACTGTGTGAGGTCACTATGTGCATCAGCTGACATTGTCGCGCTGCAAGAGCACTGGCTGCTCCCTCACGACGTCCCTATACTTGGTACAATAGATCAGGAGTTCGGCTTTACCGGCAAATCGGCAGTAGATACGTCCGAAGGAATACTGCGAGGGCGACCGTTCGGTGGAGTTGGAATCCTGTGGCGTAAGAGTACTTTCCGGTCGGTATCCGTCATAGAGTGTAGCAGTGTGCGGCTAGCGGCTATTAGAGCGTCGATAGCTAACAGTGAAGTTATGTTCATCAGTGCGTATTTACCTACAGACTCAATAGAAAATTTACCGGAATTTACTGACTGTTTGAGTGAAATAAAGGCAATTATAGATAGTGCCGACGTAGAATCTGTGTTTGTACTAGGAGACTTTAATGCTCATCCCCATGAACTTTTTTGTAGTGAGCTTCTTGACTTCTGCTCGGAGTTTGAGTTCACCTGTGCGGATATCGAGAAACTAGGCCTGGACTCGGGTACCTACACCTACATCAGTGACTCGCACGGGTGCCGGAGGTGGCTGGACCACTGTGTGGTCACGCCATCAGCGCTGCTTACCATACAGGACATTAAGGTACACTATAACAATGTTTTCTGGTCCGATCACCTACCCTTGGAAATTGTGTGTGAACTAAATACCATAAGGTCAAAACAGTGTTACATTGATAAAAAGTGCAATAAAATTAAATGGGGAGTTAGAAAAATTAGTGACATAGATAAGTATTTAGAACTTTGTAATGATAATTTTAGAAACATGAACATGCCAGCTGATTTTTGCCGGTGTGAAGATAAATTTTGTAATGACTCTGATCATAAGAAACTACTGGACAAAATGTACGCTGACATAATCAACATTTTGCAAAGATCAGCTGTTGAGTGTCATCGTTTATCTGAATTTAGAAAAAATAAGATTGTTGGGTGGAATAAACACATAAAAGAGTCGCATCAGGAGGCCAAGAATAAACTACATATCTGGATTATGTACGGCAAACCCACATCGGGTAAAGTTTATGACGAAATGTGCCTTAGTAAGAAGATTTTTAAGTCTAGAGTCAAGTGGTGCCAAGGACACCAAGAGCAAATAAAAATGGATATACTCTCCCAGCATCGGTCTGATAAAAACTTCATCAAATTCTGGCAGTCTACAAATAAACTGAATATAAAATCTAGTTTATCTGATACAGTAGGTAACAAAAGTGACCATATAGATATAGCCAACTTATTTAAGGACCATTTCCGAGTAACTTCTCCCCTGGGGTTATCTAAAAATGTAAACAATGTCGATACATGTACGGGTGCCTTAACAATGCGTTTCACGCCGAAACAAGTAGCTCTTGTAATTAAAAATATGACCCGTGGGAAATCCCCAGGGCATGATAGTCTCAGTATTGAGCACCTACAGTATGCAGGGGTACATCTGCCTAGGATTCTGTCGATGTTCCTTACATTATGTCTTAGCCACAGCTATCTACCGGAAGACCTCACTAGAACTATTGTTGTGCCGATTGTTAAGTGTAGGACTGGTGACATAGCGGATAAAAACAACTATAGGCCGATATCGCTGGCGACCATTGTGGCAAAAGTGTTTGATAGTCTGTTAAACAGGGAGCTCGGTAGGCACATTCAGCTTCATGAGGCACAGTTTGGTTTCCGTCCAGGCCTATCCACCGAAACTGCAATTCTGAGTTTAAAGAAGGTAGCCAGGTATTACACAGACAGACGGACGCCGGTCTATGCCTGCTTCCTAGATCTCTCCAAGGCTTTTGATCTAACGTCTTATGATAAGTTGTGGGAGAAGATGGAGAGGCTGGGTGTGCCTGCGGAGCTGTCGGCTATTTTCAGGCACTGGTATGCCACTCAAATAAACTGTATCAGATGGGGGGATAGCTTGTCTGACATGTATAGACTGGATTGTGGAGTCAGGCAAGGGGGTTTATCTTCTCCAACACTCTTCAATCTTTATATGAATGAGCTGATTGAGGGGTTAAGTAGTATGCATGTCGGTTGCAATATTGGTGGAAAACGCATCAACAATATAAGTTATGCTGATGACATGGCTTTGCTCGCCCCCTCAGTCAGTGCTATGAGGAAAATGTTGGCTGTGTGCGAAAGATACGCTGAGACTCATGGCCTCCGGTACAATGTGAAAAAGAGTGTCTATATGGTTTTTCAATCTGGTACTAGTACCCCCACATATGTGCCTCCCATCACCCTAAATGGTGTCACTCTTATAAGGGTCAATCATTTTAGATATCTCGGTCACATTGTATCGGAGGATCTTAAAGATGATCTCGATATTGAGAGGGAGCGCAGGGCGTTGGCAGTCAGAGGTAACATGCTGGCCCGTAGGTTTGCAAAATGTTCGAGACAGGTGAAAGTCACTTTATTTAAGTCGTACTGTCAGACATTCTACACCAGCAGCCTATGGGTTCGCTATAAACTGAAGACTTACAATGCCCTGCGAGTCCAATATAATAACATCTTCAGGATGTTGCTGGGGCTGCCTCGGTTCTGCAGTGCGTCAACAATGTTTGCTGAGGCGCGTACAGATGATTTTTACGCGATCATGCGGAAGCGCATTGTTTCGATTATCGGCAGATCCTGGGGCAGTGCCAATGAGATCCTGAAGGTGATCTCGGGAAGGTTTGACTGCCCAATGTACCAACATTGGGTGGTCAAGCTTATCTCGAGCAACAAATAGTTTTATGTTGTTGTTTATTTTACTTTACCCTGTTTACTAACCATATGTTTGTGTTACTAACAAATAATTGGATCATGTTATCTACACATTAATAATAATAAATAAAAAATTATTGTGCTTATAAGTATTCGACATTTGTTACGGAACCGGAAATGATACGGAATGCGTGAAGTCCGACAGGCACTTTGCCGGTTTTTATCGATATATTGCCGTACGAGTTGGATCCACGGCACTCAATTCCACCATCTTTACTGTTGTTCAGTTAACTCAGATAAACTAAACTCTTATAGCTAGAGAGAATTTGGTATTGCCATTTAAGAAATTGACCAAGAAAAAAGGGAACTAAAAGTCAAGGGGCAGTCTTTAAATATTATCATAAGAACATAATACAATTATAAGATGCTACAAGCAATCATACAAGTCTAACTAACATAGTGAATATTCGATATGGCTTGATTAAAATTACAATAGTAAAATATATAAATAATTACCTACGATATTAAAATATAGCTGTAAGTAAATAAATAAAACAAAAAATTCTGAAAAATAGGATTTAATTTATTTTTAGAAAAAATAATTGTCGTCATGGTCTCTGAGATCGAGCGGCCGCACTTCAGGAATACCGGTCGCAATTGATATTCGCGAGCCATCTGCTGGTTCCCACAATTCATCTTCTGAGTCACTCGAATCGCTTTCACTCTCACTCTGTAATTTTATTATAAAGTTCATCTTAATACGCATCTTTCCGTCTGTATTTATTTTATTTATTTTTTACATGATTCCAATGATTTTTCCACTCCGCCCGCGCCCGTGTGAATTTGCGGAATGCGTCTTCAATCAATTGTACGCTAATTACCCAACATTTTTATCTGCTACATTCCTTTTCATCAAGCTCGGTACCATTTCAAATGCATTCAAATAGCAAATATAAGGAGGCAATCGAAGAATGGCATGACCTTGACTTTTTAATAAATTGTAAATAATTAATTAATAATTGACAATAATTAAATTAATAATTATATTTTAATTTTATAACTATTATAGGACTCTGAGCTGAGCTCTGAGGGGAGTTATTTTCAAAACTGTTAATTGTTTATTATTCAAAGTATATCAATATGTACGACTACTGTAACAGGAGACCAAGTTTGCTTTCTCGATTATCTGATGCAACGCCTGCTGCTAGTACCTACTAGCCTGCTGCCCTAGCCTGCTACTCGGCGGCGTAGGTCTTCTTTCATACTCCTCCAGAGCGTAAAGTTATCATGCTTGCTACTTAGATCAGCTCCAGCTTTACCCATAACGAGATTAGATGAATTTATTGCATACGATCACAAACCTGTAATAGATACTATGTATCATACGATGAACAAACCTCTGTTTGGTATCAAAGAGAATAAATATACTACGTAAATTTGGTATTTTGCGTAAAGTTATCATGCATGCTACTTAGATGCTCTAGCTTTATCCATATCAAGATTGCATAAATGTATTGCATACGATCACAGACATAAAATACATACTACAAATTATACGATAATCAAACCTCTGTTTGGATTGAGTATCAAAGAGTTTCGTATTTTTTCAAAAGTATATTTGACTGAAAACTACGTTCAAAACTTACACCCACTGTAAATTAGTAGAGAAAAGAGTTTCTAAATAATATAAAGGTATAATTATTTGATTGGTCTTGACAAGTAGGTACAATACGATTAAAATCAGTTAACGATTCGGCCAACCTCGGAAATTGTCGTGAATCCCTCATCTCTCACATAGAGTTATCAATTTACAGATATGACCTTTAATTATATTAATCGTTGTCTTATTGAATACAATACAAAAACGATATGAGCAACAAAACCTCCTTTGTAGCTCAAAACTCACACAACCTTAATATTGAAATAAGAAAAATAATTGACTATTTTGACAGTCTGCCTTCTTAGTGGCAATAAAAACAGTGTGACATATATAATACATTTATGTTTATGAACGCTAATTTCATTCGTGAAAATATTCGATTCTATCAAATTTAATCAAAATTAACTTACAATAGTTATGTATCATGGCTTCAACAAATTTAAAGCGTGGTAAAAAAAACATGTCGCTCTATCTCGTGAAATTGTAAATAATGTATATAACTATTTTAGAAAAGGAGCTAGTTTATTTAAAAAAGAAGAAAGTAAATATTATCTAAAAAAAATTGATTGAAGGGTTTGTGAAGCAACCGGAGTTTCGAAAAGCAGCGTGTTAAAAATTTTGAAGGAAAACGACAAGCTCTCAGATCAGTTACTTAAAGATCAACAATCCAAAGAAGTGCCCGGCAAAAAATATCGTTTAAAAATTGATGATTTTGATTATTGCGTGATACGACGAATGATATATAACTTTCATGAAAGATTTAAAGAGCTTCCTACGTTGCGATCACTACACAAAAAACTAAAAGAGGAAATGGGACTCAAAGGCTCAATTTCATCTCTGCGAAATATAATCCGAGACATGGGATTCCGATTTAGAAAAACCAGGAGCATTTTGATGGAAAAACATGACGTCCGTTTAAAAAGTATAAAATATTTGAGAGAAATCCGACAATTAAGGGCTACTGGTAAAAATATTATTTATACTGATGAATCATATATTCACACAACGCACACTAAAGCCAAAAGCTCGACGGACGCAGCCAATAAAAATTTGAAGCAACCTATCAAAGGGTCAAAGATTTATTATTGTGAACGCAGGTAATGAAAAAGGCTTTGTACCTGGAGCTTTTTTACTAGATCAGTCCGCGGATCCCGACGGCGTTTACCACAAGGAAATAAATGCTGAGATGTATGAGAAGTGGTTATGAACACAACTAATGCCTAATTTACCCGATAACAGCGTTGTTGTTATAGATAACGCTTCTTACCACAGCAAATTTGTTGAAAGGCCACCTAATAGCAATACTTGAAAGGCGGACATGATCGAGTGGTTAACAAGAAACTATATTCCTTTTACACCAGTGGCTCAAGCAGGAATCATTACCAGAGTGAAAAGGTGATCGAGTTCAGATAAAATGAACCTTATGTCATTGTGCATAAGAGTCGCTGACAGTTCGAATCGCATGCTTTTTCGACGCGTTATTATTCCTGCTTCCCACACTGATTACAAAAAACGGAACTGTATAGCGGAATACAACGCCACAAAGAACACTTCAGCGTTTTTCGAGTGGATAAAGTTTTGGCTGAAAATGGACATACAGCAATACGACTGCCTCCATATAACCCAGACTTTAATCCCATAGAAAATATATGGGCACAGTTAAAAGGCTATGTCGTCTCCAAAAATGTCGAAATGAATAAAACGTCAGTGAAGAAACTGCTTATGGAAAAGATCGTGCAATAAAGTGTGAAGATGTGTTCTTAACAGAAGAAGAGAAATTAGATGTGTTTAGCGAGCGTTATATAATTCATCATCATCATCATCATTTCAGCCTGTTAATGTCCACTGCTGAACATAGGCCTCTCCAATCGCACTCCAGCGTGACCGGTCCGTAGCCACCTGCATCCAACGAGATCCAGCGATCCTCACCAGGTCGTCGGTCCATCTCGTAGGTGGCCGACCCACACTGCGCTTGCCAGTACGTGGTCTCCATTCAAGGACCTTTTTGCCCCATCGGCCATCCGATCTTCGCGCTATGTGGCCTGCCCATTGCCACTTCAGCTTGCTTATCCTACGGGCTATGTCAGCAACTTTGGTTCTTCTACGGATCTCCTCATTTTTGACTCGATTTCGTAGAGAAATACCAAGCATAGCCCTTTTCATAGCTCGCTGCGCGACTATAATTATTATATAATTAATTATATTATATATATTATATAATTAATGTAAATAGGTAGTGATAGTGAGGAGGAGGAGGAGGAGGAGGAGGTTTTCAATTCGACGTGAATGTTTTTTTGCCTCATGCACGAAGCCAAACGAGTTTGTAAAGGTGGCGCTATAGAACTGCCTCAGAAAATCAACAGAACATCCCTAATGAAGCGGACGGTTCTCAACATGATCGAAGACTTCACTGATAACGAAAATGGAACCTTGGAAGAGGTTAACGCCGTTTCAGAATACCGCCGCCGCAGCAACAAGAAAAAGAGAGAAGAGAGAAGAGAGGCTAGCAATATCAAGGCAATCACAGTTAAATTTTACATCGCGATGATCTCACGAGAACTACTCCGAATGATGTGCAGATATCCAAATTAACGGCCAACGTATGGGCCACACCGAAACAAAGAGTTTTACTAAAAGTATTACCCGCTGTAACATGTCATCACGTAGATTTTCCCGATGTACCAGAGAGGTAAAAATTACCCTCTTTAAGGCATTCTGCCAATCGCTGTACACCTGTGGACTATGGGTTAGTTATATGCAGCGGGCCCTTAGCACCCTCCGAGTACAATGTTATAATGTATTCAGGATGTTGTTGGGGCTGCCGCGATACTGCAGCGCGTCGGGAATGTTTGCCGAAGCCAGGGTTGATGGTTTCGCTGCAATCATTCGAAATCGCGTGGCTTCTTTGATGCGCAGAACTCGCGACAGTTCCAACAGCATCCTTAATGTGTTAAGCGCCAGGACGGACAGCCCGTTTTTTAGCACCATTGTATGGTGCACATTAAATAAAATAATGTACCTACTACTAACAATGTATGGATTTTTAACTGAAATAAAGTATTATTATTATTATTATTACCTATAACGATTGAAGGCCCCAACGGTGCTGTCGACACGTACGCTCTTCTAGACGAAGGCTCCACTGTGACCTTAATAGAGAGGATAGTAGGTAGGTAGTGTAGTGATAAATAAGTAATAACATTGACTAACAAAGCACGTATAATTTATTTTAATAATAAAATCAAAAGTTTACAACAAAATATTGAATGACAACCGTGTCCAAGATCGAAAATTAAACCAGAAAAACAAACTGAACTTGTCTATGTTGCAAAAGAAAGAAGAAGTTCTGGTTCGTTTAAAATGAAATCAATACCTTCGTAACGCGCTTTTAACGCTGTATGCGCACTTTGACCAGGACTCGACGTGAAAATGAAATGATTGTATGAGGATTGCACAAAAGTATGCCAAAAATATCTTTGACGGTGGCGTGGAAATGCCTTTAGGAATTTAGGTGAAAATATAATGAACAGACGACATAATCCTGTTCAAAGATTGAATTTGAGAGAAGCCGCGCCAAGAAACAAAATTAAAATTAATATACATACGACAGTTAAAATAATAAAAAATGTGGATTGGGTCAAAAATACGGGATTTCCTGAAGCCGGCGTTCAACTTCCTCGTTCACGTACGCCTGCCTGCCTGCGTCTACCTGCTCCAAAGCACGCCTTAGTGAGGAATAGGCGACCGCGGTGTCGGTTTCAAAAATTGGGGTTATGGCTCGATGCGCAGCTCTCCACCAAAAGCTACAAATAAGATATAATGATAAGTAATCTAGAGATCTCTTATTAGAGATAAGCTCGCCTTTGTACACTATTTTTATGTAACTTTTTTTTTATCATTTGTGTGCAATAAAGAAATTATGAATTATGAAGTACCAGAATAACGCTAATACGACCAAAATGCCACCGCGGAATATAAACACCAAATACATACCCAGATCGCTTCCAACGTCTGGCCTTTGACTTCAGATGAAATATCGGATGAAATATCGGATTAAATATCGGGAAAACGCCAGCAGTCGCTAAGGCCGGCGTCAATTCTTGACGACCAGGGTCAATTCTTCTTATGTCAAGGCTGCCCAAATTACATTACACGACAACTCCCAACGCGAACAAAACTGGCCAAACGAAAAAAATGTGCATCAAAATGCCTTCCACTCGAACAGCTCAATGAAAATGATTTTTTCCAGTCCTGCCAAAACTGACAAGTACCAATAAGAATCTAGAATAATTCGAACTTTCAATTTCGCATAAACTTATAAAACATCAACCAGCCTGTATCCCAATAAAATCGAAATAAAAATTAGCATTACAAAGGAGTCTTAAAACGACGTCTGCGCTGCAGTAGGTAGATAGGACTGTCAGAAATAGATGACTCACAAATGCGGAGGAGTGGCGGTGGTTGAGGGGCGGAATTAATGTGGCCGATGTCGCAACGAGAGGCGAAGGTAAGCTCGAGAGAAACCTCACCAGGTGGGTCACAGACCCAGAATTTCTTCGTCTGGCTGAAGAAAGCTGGCCCCCAGATCCGACGCTTGGAAAAAAGCGAGACTGGCAGTTAGAGAAATATGAATACGAATCCTCAGAAGTAGTGCTGATCGTCACAGAGTGAGTAAACGTTATTGAAATCAGTCGGATCTCTAACTGGCGAAGATTGGTGGGAAGCCTGGCGAGAGCCTTACTATTTGTGGCTAGATGCCGGAACAGAGCCAAAGATAATTTAAACCCTAAAACTACTTCAAACGAGCGGAAATAACGATTTTGCTACAAGCGCAAGTCGAAAGCTTTCTTAAAGAGCTTACTTTGTTAAAGAGAAACAGATCTTTGAATATTGGTAACAAACTACTCCCGCTAAACCACGAAATATCGAGTGAAACCGGCCTTCTGCACGTCCGGAGTAGACTGGAGGCCTGCAGTGAGTTGCCGATGGGATTAAGGAGGCCTGTTATCTTAGACGGCCGACATTGTGTCGCGTGACTAATCGTTGAGAACAAGCACAAAGAGCTGGGGAATCACGGCACAGAGATTATGATTAATGAGATCCGCCAGAAGTACTACATTTTTCGCTTGAGGGGGATTACTCGGAAAATCATAGCGAATTGTGTTATCTGTTGAGCACGACGCGCTAAATGTGAACATCCTCAAATGGCAAGATTGCCGCAAGCACCATTGGAACTCTGCCGCCCGTTTACGTATACGGGTATTGACTACTTAGGACCAATGATGGTAACAGTCGGGCGCAGACATGAGAAATGTTGGGGGGGTCCTGTTTACCTGTGCACACTCGCGCTGTGCATATAGAGCTAGCGGAATCACTATCGACTGATTCGTCTATACTAGCTATACGGAGAATGGCCGCGAGACAAGGATATCCGAGACGTATCCAATCGGACAACGCGACCAACTTTCATGGAGCCGACAGAGAACTAAGAGCTTCAGTCTACGCGATATTACAAGATGAAAGAATTACCGATAGTTTCACACCCATGGGGGTTAAGTGGCGGTTCAATCCGCCTAAAGCGCCACATATAGGCGGTGTATGGGAGAGATTGGTACGTTCGATTTAAGTAGCTCTGTACGCTACTTTAAACTCGCGTGCGCCAAAAGAAGAGGTGCTTTCAACACTGCTGGCAGAGGCGGAGTACATAGTGAATACTCGTCCGCTTACGCACGTTTCCTTATCTTCACACGAGGAGGAGGCTCTCACACCTAATCATTTTCTCCTTGGTGCTTCGAACGGTCTAGCTAGGCCAGGACAATTCTCTGACGATGACTTACTTGAGAAAGCAGTGGCGAGTAGCTCAGCGACTCACTGACCATTTTTGGACGAGTTGGGTTAAAGAGTATCTGCCGAGCCTTCAGACAAGGAGAACATGGACTCACGATGAGGGGCGGAGCGTAGAAGTGGGCAATATAGTCCTAATAGCTGACGAGAATGCCCCGAGAAACTCTTGGCCGAGAGGAAAAATAATTCAGGTGATTCCTGGCAGCGATGGACGGGTGAGCATCGCCGATGTTGCCACGCGCAGAGGAACCCTCCGTCGCCCAGCATCTAAAATTGTAGTGCTGATGAAGAAGGAAGAACTGGGCCAGCTCCCGACCGAATAGCTGATGCTGGCTCATCAGGAGGTTATTGCTGGCTGGCGGACTGGCTAGCTAATGAATATTCAAATATTATACTTGACTAGAACAGACTGACAAGACAGAAAAAATATTATGATTGATTGATGATTTTTTTGATAAGAATTGTCGATTTAACGATTTGTATTTTTTTATTATATTTTTTACAATAATAATAATAATGATTTTTTAACATTTTTATTTCGGAGCACAGAAGGATCCATATTTTGTTTATAACAAACAAACTACTTAATCTTTATTTGTTTCTTCATATTACACTCATTTCAATCTATTGCATATAAATAGGCCTCCCTGTGGCATCGCTCAGTGTTCCACGCTCTGTCATAAATAGTCACAACACTCACCTAGTGTTTGAGTATTGGGCCATCGAGATGACCTGCAATGACCTCTGGGATACTGTTGGTGCTGCCACGCGTTCTGCTTCAGTAAGGAGGCCGTTCTCTTACGTATGATGGCGTGGAATCAGTACGTGCCTCAACAAATATGCCCGATGCACGAAAAGTGAAGGAGACTCCATGTCGTCGTCCGAGTCAGAGATCGAAAGCGCAGATAAGTACAAACCTTATCTGGTAACAAATTATAAGAGACGATACCCTGAGGATTCCGGTGCTACAGAATTTGTAGTATTCGTAGAGTCTTCCAATGCGGATATACCTATAGGAACCCGAGACCTAATGTCCATATCTAGCTGTATCAAAAGGTTTAATAAAGGAATCAAATATCTTAGGTCAATGAACAAGTTCAAAATTGCCATGTACTTCGAAAAAGCCAGCCTTGCTAATGCCTTCTTGAACAATGCTACATTTTTAAAAGACTACCAATTTAAGGCCAATATACAAGCTTCAAGCACTGAAATTACTGGTATAATTAAAAATGTACCCACCAACTTGACAAACAAAAAGATATTCACAATGCTATCAAGTTACAAGAAAATAATATCTGTTCGAAGATTCACAAAAAGGACCAAAGTTGATGATAACTTCATTAAACAGCCGCTGCAGACAGTAGCCATCACCTTCGCGACGTCAGTTCTTCCAGACTACGTAGATTTGGACGGTTGGCGGCATGACATCTCAGCGTATGTTCCACCAGTCAAACAATGTTTCCGGTGTCTCAGTTATGGCCATTTAGCAAAGTTTTGCAAGAACTCCGAGCGCTGCTCCATCTGAAAGAAGACCACTCAAAGTTTGTAAAAGTCCGATCGAACAGGCCAAATGCTTCCATTGCGATGGCAATCACGTTAGCATTTCAGCCCAGTGTCCAATTAAGCAAAAGAAAATACAAGAAAACAGATAAAAAGTTCAGACACCATCATTCGCTGACATATTCAAAAATGGAAATTTCCCACCTCTCGGCCCTAAGAAGCCTCTTGATCTCTTGACATTATTAAAATCAAATGACAAGGCACTGAATCTCTTAGTGCAAAGCATTATAAAAATTATAACATTAAATAAGACACAAGATACCCCAATATCCTCTAAAAATGTGTTAGATATTTTAAGCGATTTTTTCAACTCCAGTGATACCAAGAACATTAGTATAAATTCACAGATAAATTAAAGATAGTACAGTGTGCCGGCACGTACGCCCGCCACAGATATGCGGAAATATCTCATCATGTACTATGTCTTATGCACGTCATCAATAACATGTACCAACCTAGTATATAAGCTAGGATTTCCTATAATAAAATAGTCTAGTTTAGTCTAGTATTTGCGCGCATCTCAAGCCTTTTACTTTACTCCCGAAGATGTCGCTCTCCTTATAATTGCCATCTGGCAAAGTGGTGACCCGACTTTTGAACATCAGCAACCTTCGGTAATAGCAGCATGGACCCAGCCGCGAAGAAAACTCCGTGTGCTGCCACCTTACAAGTGCAAGCAAGAAGCACTTCGTCCAAGATCGCCGAGCCCCGACTTCTGCATACCTATTTCAAACCACGCTGCAGAAATCCATAATCAAGACCCCACCCAAACCAAGACGACATCAAGCAAGCCATGACGGACCAGAAGCCAAAAGATTCCAACTGAAGATTTCCCGCATCGAACTCAAGATACCGCAAGAATAATGAACCGATAGTCAGCCGACTGCTGATTTATCAAAATGGAGCTCGCACCAGCAGAAACGAACGCGTCGGCAAATTCATTCACAGCAAGCAGCTTTTTCAAGTTCAAGACATAGGAAGCCGTTCCAGCCCCCAGAAGAGTATTGAAACATCATCGATATACCTAATTCAACGAATATTGAAATCATCCAGGAAGAACATCGCACGAAGAATAATCAAATCACTGAAGAGAGAGAGATATATATTTATATATAAACGATTGGTGTACAAAATGTGCCCTATGTTGCCAAATCCCAAGGTTTTTACGCACACAAATTTCATCAATCGACAACTTAATATTCACTCAAGAGTGAAGAGCACGCACGTACATATGACGTACGAGATCATTGACTGCCTACAGCCAAGGTTACAGATTTAATGCTGACGCTGATTCAGCACAATCATCCTTGTGTAGGTACTGTCGCAATTATAAACAAACAGTGATTACAACTTCAACGACGTGCGATGTAAATTGACTCATCGATTCCTGAAAAAAAAAATGGGCGGCTGCAGCATCAGACGACTCTCCTGCGGATCTCTTCCAGTTATAGGTTAGGTTAGTTTACTAACCGCGAAGCCCCATTATCCTAGTGTTTTTCTGTTTTTCTGTTTTCCAGTTTTAAGTTTATTTTATGTAGTGTGCGGCCAGACACAAGACTCGCCTGTAGGTAAATATTACGTTATTCTTTAAACTTATGTAGAATTCACATAACCGTAGTTCCTTTATTTTCCTAATTCGTGTAAGAGTTACCTTTAGATTAAGTTGAAATATGCTCTATTACTGTGTAGTTTTATTTAACAATAACTTTCCTTATATATAAAAATAGATTAAGTTAAAGTATGCACAATTAAGATCTGGTTTTATGTTTATTAAAATACTACTAGTTATTATTGCAGTTGATATAAGTTTGTTATGGTATACACATTTCTAAAGTTAATTCGATTCATTTAAGGTTATTATTTGATTCTAACTTAGATTTTTGTTCATTGTTATAAGTACATTCATTTATTTATTTTCCCTAAAGGGGGGAGTATCTGTGCCGGCACGTACGCCCGCCACAGATATGCGGAAATATCTCATCACGTACTATGTCTTATGCACGTCATCAATAACATGTACCAACCTAGTATATAAGCTAGGATTTCCTATAATAAAATAGTCTAGTTTAGTCTAGTATTTGCGCGCATCTCAAGCCTTTTACTTTACTCCCGAAGATGTCGCTCTCCTTATAATTGCCATCTGGCAAATACAGTGGAATGCTCAAAGTCTGTTATGTAATCGTCATATTTTTACTCAATTTTTGTATGAAAATAATATTGACATAGCTTTAGTTTCTCCAATTAATTCAATACAGGTTGAGTGTAACTTGTGTCCATTAATGATCAGATTCAATAATTTAAAACTTAATTTCATTATCAAGTTGTTGTCAGAAGATGGCAATCTCCTTCTTTCTCAACTACTAATGCTTAACTCTAATAACTTTTTAACTTGTAACATTCAAGAAACTTTAACTTATAAGAGTAAATATAATATCTACAATAGTAGTACTTTGCCTTGTTTTGAAGGATCATATAAGAGCAAATTCTGTGGGTTAAAGATTCACATAGATAGGACACTGAGTGATAAATATGCAGTTTACAATAAATTGGATGAACACAGAGAGTTTAGACAAATTTATACAGATGGCTCGAAATGTAACGAAAACGTCTCCATGGCTTACTATGATCCTGTCACTAAATTGGGACATGGGTTCAGATTGCCATAAAATGCAAGTATATACACAGCAGAAGCTCAAGCCATTTATGCATCTTTAGAATATATAGAATCAACTAACCTCAGTTTCAAGAAATGGTTGATAATTTCAGACAGCATGAGCGTTTTAATGGCACTGTCAAATCCCACGTACAATGGTAGCACAAACTATATTATTTATAACATAAGGCAGAAAATTAGCAGGCGTTGGCTCAATCAAGATAGAGAAATAAGTTTGTTTTGGACATTATCTCACATTGGCGTCTCTGGCAACGAACTCGCTGATAAACTTGCCAGCTCTATAATAAAAAACCCCAATATTCACCAAATACTTGTCAAGAACATTAAGTTGCCAGCTTCAGATTGCAAAACCGACATTAGAACGATGACATTAAAACATCAATGGATGCTTCATTGGAGAGAAACGACACAAATAAAAGGAAAATGGTGCAGCTATATTAACTCGGACATTAAGAGACCATGGTTTATCGTCGGAAAATATCTACATAGAAACTTTTACACAACAATTTGTCGTTTGAGAATTGGACATGGCAGATTTAATGAACATTTACATAGATTGAAAATGATTCCTTCCCCAAATTGTACATTTTGTAATTCTGAAAACCAATCTCTAAATCATATATTTTTTGATTGCCCTCAATTCAATATACAAAGACTAGTATTCATTTACAGCTTATTGAAAATTTACAAAGAAGCCCTGGGTGTACCGCGCTCTATTCAGGATCTCCTTAAGAATATAGAAGCATTTTACCCTATTTATAATTTTATCAAGAGTACCATTGGAGTTATTTGAAAAATAATAATACACCGGAATAGACCTATACTACCTGATTTGACAACTCGGATGTGACCTATAAATACTGGAGGAAAATTTATACCTGATTTGACAACACGGATTGACCTAAACATACTGGATTATGAAGTTAAAGAATAAATACGTTAGACATTGTGTGTGAATGTGCCTCGAATATATAATAAAGACTTCAAAGGATTTGTTTAGTTTCAGGTATTTAGCCAATAGTTGGTCTAGCTATAACAATTATAATACAATAACTTTTATCATTAAGTATTTTCATAACAGACTTGGTTTCTTTTCAATATCATAGTGTAAAGTACAATAGTATCACATACGTTTTTATATAGAACCCATTCTAAACATTTATGACTAACAATGTCTTTAATCCCGTAAAGATATTTACGATCAAGGTAGTGATTGGTTATTTTGATAGCTTTGCACGTTTTCGCAATCACACGAACGGATTTACATCGAACGTCTATTGTGTTGACAAACACTCTGAGCCCAGAGATAGTTCTGTTAAAACCTCTTAATTGCATAAAAACCAGTCAGGCTAACCGCGACTTATGCAACTCTAGTGTCTGCGACCGCGGCGGCGGGGCGGCGGCTCCACGAGAGGCAGCCAGTCCGCGCGTAGGCCTCCGCCGCGCAGAGTCGCGGCGCTCCACTATCGTCACAATCTACTAAAATAACAAAACTTCCACTTATAATCCCACCTTCAACTTCCGCAACCATCAAACCCACCGCGACAACCGAACTGCCAAGGTCTCCGTTAATAACACCATAAAGATAAGCCCTCTTTTATTAGATCGGATTCCGGGCAATACAGTGTATTATTGGTATTTGATAACGACACTAGATCAATGATAAAGCACTCGACGCTCTCGTCACATCTATCACAACATCACTCTTCAGTTCGTAGTTGCCAAACGTAACCTAATCTCGTGAGTTTCAATCGGTTCACATTGTGGAGTCTCGTGAAATTAAGAGTGTTATAATGCATTTTTAGTGATTTTGTTCCGAGTGGATAATTAAGATGGTGAAGTTTTCTAGGAAGAATGTGTCGCTATCGGCGTTTTGGGTGTCACACCATGAGAAGCTCAGTGACTTCTATGCTTCAAGCTGGCAGCGAGGGGACTCCCCCCTGCCGATGTTGGTGGTCCGAGCCATCCTGGCGTCCATAAGCACGGCCATGCTGATCTGGTCCCTGGTCGAGATGCACAGTCCCCATTGGCTCATATACCTCACCAACTGGGGGATCTTGCTCATGAACTTGCTCACGTGGAGTGGACTGCTGGTTTCAATACTGACGATGACTAGGAAAATGTATGGTTAGTTAAACACAGTCAACGCCTCGAATTCTATTCCATTCTGTACATAATTTGTCTGTAGGCACACAGGATACGAGGAGTCTATAATTTGAGCAAAACTTCATAGCTTGCGATTCATATTACGGTAAATTATCTCTGGGCGGTAATAAAAAGTGGATTGTTAGTGGATAATCTCGTATTGCAACATAAAGCCTACTCACCTTATGCCTCTCACTAAGTTTAGCAATTTTATTTTATTACCTTATTAAATATGCAACCGCTTTATTACGCGTAGTTAGAGCATCATGTGATGGTGATGGAAAACATCGTGAGGAAACCTTCAATCTCATTTACTGCGGTGATGGGCTAGCCCCCTGGCACGTGAAATGGGGTATTGAATAACTGGCTAAAAGTGGGCACAATTGTGTCACGGATTTTCCCATACGGGGTGGGTATGGGAAAATTCGTGACGCTATGTTATGTTAGAACATCATGTCTGTAATTAAGTATTCTGTGGTAGTGTGTGGAAATTTTTAATCAGGGGCCCGAAGAATCCACTCAGGCACTTAGTAACAGGACACGCACTCTTATAGCCCAGTACCTACCGGTCACTATGTCTGGCTCTTTCCTCCCTTTCGCAACATTCACTCAACACTCCTTCAGTGAGCTACTGGAAGATTGCGCAGACGCCGATGTCGCCCAACATTGGCCCACAACACGACCACATATACACATAGCATGCTGTGACTATGACGTAACTGTCCTCGAATATTCAAGTATTCAACATTGAAACGAAGTGGGTACTACGTACGTAACTACGTGGACAATAGACTTCTTCCATCCCTCTATGCATGCTAACCAGGTGTACAAGAATTAGTGTTTCACAATGCGTGGCGATAAGGAAAAGGTGACGATGTGATGGTGCAGTCAGAATCGCTACGAATACATTATAGAAACACCTGCTACCTAGATAAGTCATTGGCAAAATGAACCCAAAATTATCTAGAAGTGCGTTAGCTAGATAATTGGCTACTTACCATACCATATTCTAGCAGTGCAATACTGTGCATGTCATAAATCATCAAGTCAATGCCTCAGTTTATTTTACTTAGGAGAGACAGTTTAGATATTTACAATTGTACGTATACACGAAGTGGCGTTATCGTTGGGGTAAATCACACTTGTGGTTTTAAGTCGTCATTAGATAAGCAATACAGTTGCTTTTTATGTACTCTTTAATAATTTTAAAGTATTCTTTATTTAATACATATACCTCGCGCCACGAATTAAGAGCGCTGGGTGACGTTGGCGGGAATTACTGCGCATATGTACAGTACAGGTATTGAAAAGTGACTACTGCGCATTCAAGGCCACCGCTCATAACTCGTGGCGCGAGATATAAATAATTTATCTTTGCAATGCAAGAATGCCAAACAACCGGTCGTAATGTAACGTGACCTTTTGAGTATGTAGAGAAAGTCCTTATGCTTAGATAGTGTCGTACACCCTTACACAAATGTGGTTATTATATTTCATAATTTCTTTATTGTACTGCAAAAAAAATAACACATTCAGAAAACTTAAAAGAAAAAAGTGTACAAAGCCATTCTCATACATTTAATATGGCGCCGCCACACGCAACTAGTTCCCGCTGCTCGCTTCTTGTTGGCGCCACAAAACGCTGACACACGCCACTCATGCGATTAACCCATCCATCTCTCCCTTCGCTTCAGTCAAACCGGGCAAAGTCATTTAAAAAACTGCAAACAGCTTGGTAAAATGATAGCGGACACCGACCACTTGTGGCAACCACTGACCACAAGTGGCGGGGCTTTGTGGCGACTTATAGTGGTCCGTGTGCTGAGGCTATCCGGACAAGGTTATATATCCTTTGACAAGAGCCGGCACGTGCCAATGCCAAAGCAGAACAAATGCACTTTACTGCAGCCAGTAGAACAAATGCACTTTACTGCAGCCAGCAGAACAAATGCACTTTACTGCAGCCAGCAGAACAATCTGGGGAATCTCTAACTAAACTAAACCTTAACCATATATTTTTCAGATAGCAGCAGCCCCTTGCTACCCTCGTACGTGCGCTGCTACTGGTTCATATTCAACATAGCTGTGCCCATTGCTCTCCTCATTACGGCTCTCTATTGGTCTCTACTGTACGACCCAGGTAAGTACAATAACACAATTCCAGAAAAAAAATGTTTGGGCAAACTCTAGGCATACTGCTATGAAATTTATACTTTTCGTGATTCATGCCTGTTTACGGAATAATTGAGACTACTACAAAAAATACAAATATCGCAGTTTATGTTGATGGAAACGAGAACGAAAACGAAACGTAGCTAACAGCGGAATTTTGAAATCTATGTTCTATTTTGTAGCGACAGCAAACTCAACAGGAAATTGCAATCCCACTAATATTATAAATGCGAAAGTTTGTGTGTGTGTTCGTTTATACGTTTGTTACTCTCTCACGCTAAAACAGCTGGATGGATTTGAATAAAATTTGGAATGTATATAGCTTATAGCAATCAATGAAATGTCTTTATTACTGTAGATATTTACATATACTAAGCAATCGTCATTTATGGCCAATTCTCTTCATTGGACCACTGTGGGAGAAGAAGGGCGTAGTAACTCGCACAGATGGGTTTTAAGATCTCTTTTAAAAATTGTTTGTGCTTAACTTATACAAATATTACAATATTAATTATTATAATTAATAAGCAGGAATAAATTATCACAAAAATATTAACAGCAAGGACTTTGTTGAGCCATCCTAACCCCATACAGTCCCGTCATTTAAGTAATCTTGAACATTGTCCCTTTTTCGACAAAGTCGCTTTAATATTTTTTTTAAATTGCTCAAAAGGCTATTTCAAGATCTCCAGAGGTACCTTGTTGTAGTAGAGAATGCACTGACTCTTGAAAGAATTGCTAACCTTCGCGAGTCTAAACCGGGGCGCAACTAGTCTGTGTAAGTTTGGAAAGGGTTCTTGCGTACATACATTATATTTTCGAAAATAAATTGACTAGCTACAGTTAGTATGTCAATTTCTTTAAAAAGATTTCTTAACCCCTCGCACCCCCAGCCACTTGGCGCCGACACAGCTCGTCCCCCAGGCACACTTAAGCCCGCGCGGCGCGCGACACTTGACTGACGTATCAAGTGATTATGTTGAAATGGTAACTCTTAGAACTATGAGAGTGCTAAATATGAGTAGCTAATGAAACCCTCTCTTAGTCAATGCAAAACTAATGTCACAGTGACCTTCCTTTATTATTGTACCGACATGAGAATCACAGACATCTATGAAAATGGTCCTTCTCGACACAAATCTAGCAGACATGAGAAAAACATCAACAACATATACATGTTATTTGATACCTACGTAATCTAAATAACATTACCCTTTCAAAACAATAAAAACATTAGTGTGTTCTTATATAAACTGTTCAATATTTCAGCGTTTGAAATTTTCCAAAAAAAAGTCCTCGAAAAAGTGTTTTTTTTGAGGCACGTTTGGAATATTTTTTTCTATGAATGACCATAGACAATTGTATCGGATTATAGACTTTGTCTTATTGAGCGTCTGGAAAATCTTTAACAGTACCAACATGACAAAAATTGGCCAAAATATACCGGTTTAAAAAAGCGCGGGAGCGAGAGCGTCATATGACGCTTGGGGGACGGACGGTACTCGAGGCGAGCGTCATATGAGGCTTGGGGGATTGTAAGGTTAAGGAATCTGTGTGTTTTAAATTATAAATTGCTCGAATAGCTCTTTTCACGGGACATGACACTATGAAAGTAACTAAAATATACTAGCGTAGATGGAGCCACATCCGAGTTTTATCTGATGTTCCTAACAGCGTAGGCCGCAGAACATAATTTAGCAGCTAATTTATCTATGTGGGGTCCCCACTGCAATTTGCTATCAATGGTTATTCCAAGAAACTTCGTATCATTTACTCTCAACTTGCCTGACATTTGGAAGTGAGAATTTGATCCACTTGGTGTTACCAGCATTTAACAATAAATTATCAACCAATTCAAGGATAAAGACAATACTCCATTAATATCATCAAAATCTTCATTTTGTCTTTCAATTTTGAAGACCGGTGAAGTATCATCAGCAAACAACTCTATGCCAGTCAATTTCTCCACCATGAAAGGCTTAAGGCATGCACTGACTTAAGATAGGCTACCTTTTAGGCTGGCACATTCCAAAGCATAACATAAAACCGAAAACAACGCGGGCGGAGCCGCGGCCAAAGGTTAGTAAGTAATAAAATTAAAATTAATAATAATGTGAATGTGTTGAGTAACTCAATACTGACCTTTACAATACGTAGTATCCCTATAAAGTCTGTGCATTTACATTATGCACAGACTTTAGCTGTCGATTGTCACATACGCTGTCATTATGAAGTATCTATGGAATGGCCAGTTCCCTTTGATCGTAATTATGATATTGAACCTCTTTATTTACGAAATAACTTCATCAAAGCGCCACTTATTTTGTCGATGACATGTCGATATCTGTCTGTTCTGTAACTATCAAAACAACTTTATTTGAGCGGTATGATGTCAAATAGCAGAAACGCTGGTGATGGCAAAACATTAAATGGGCAGAGCCGAGAAATCATACATGGAGTTTTTATTCATTTTCAGAAAAACCTCAAAAAGGACAATTTATCAATGGTAATGTAACACTGAGTGAAATGTACAATGTTACTTCACAAGTTACCGGAATCTCGTCAGCCACCATACAGCGGATAGTTATTGGCGTTCTTAAGGAAACTGCTAAGACATATAGAGAACTGTCATCATCAGAACAATCCAATTCATCATCACCCATCACACCACCCATGTTCGTGACACCGGCATTGAAGACCGAGGTTATCACCGAAAACAAATTTGGATGATTTTAATTGCGACGTAATGACGCACGTACATAAAGCATTGCCAACAATAAAAAATGCCTAAGTTTTAAAACATGACAAACTATTCAGGATCAGAATCTTCATTAAGAAAAAATATTTGAAAATTTGGTTTCCGGTGGAACAAATCGGAATCCAACAGGCAGTGTCTTATTGTAAATCATAGCATCAGACTGAACCGTTCAACCAACCTCACTTAATTAGAAGAATATAAGAAGTAGGGACGTCCAATAGTGTATACCAATGAATCATGATGATTACCAAAAAAATTATGAAAATGAATGATAGCTCGCATTCAATGGCAAAAGCGTGGACTGATAAAACAAATCAAGGATTTAAAGTGCTGATATCTAAACGACAACAATGTGAGTGCATGCATGCACTAAAACGGTTTCATATCAAATGCACTTCTCACGTTCAAATCCAATAAAAAGACTAACGATTATCATGGGTCTATGAATACACACTCAATAGACAAAAATAGTCGTTGTGGCAACATAATCATCAGGTGGTGAGTATAAGTATGAGTATGTTGTCACAACGACTATTTTTGGCTATCGAGTGTGTAATTTTGTTAGGCTGAATTTTCGAACATAGGAAAAAAAATTATTAAAGGCGTCCTCAATTTTAGACTTCAGTAGATGTAACTAAGGGTACCTTACTGTTAAGGTATTACATGGTTCTACTATGCATTTTACATCAGTTTCATGCGTGCGTATTTTTTTATGTAATATACACTCAGCGGCAGAAAAAGTGGCCCAAAGACAAAAGTTACTCAAACATTTTTTGTTGGTGAAATATTGAATTAATTTTAATTGGATTATTAGGTTTATTTGTTTTTAACTTTATTTACATTTAAAAGTTAGACTAAAATGCTTTTAAATAATTAAAAAAACTGAAATTAATTAAAAAAACAAAATGTATGGGAAGATTTATTCAATTAAAAATTAATTTAAACTTAGATGTGACTTAATTTTAATAACGTGTGTTACCACCTCTAGCTGTAATTACAGCTTGCATACGGTCTGGCATGCTCTGCAGTATGTTTCTGAGTTCCACTTGAGGAATTTCTTCCCAAGCAGCCACGACAGCATCCCTTAGCTCACGAAGGGTCTCTGGCGGGTTAGGCAGTGCTCTGATGCGCCTTTTAAGCATGTCCCAGACATGTTCTATTGGGTTCATGTCTGGGCTACGTGCAGGCCATGACAGTCTTCGAATTCTGACAGCTAACAAGTACTGTTCGACCTCGGCAGCGACGTGAGCTCTTGCGTTGTCGTGCATTAACAAGAAATCCTCTGGACCAATGAGGTCTACGAAGGGCACAACATGGTCTTGGAGGATCTCTTCGATGTACCTGGCTGCTGTCAGGCGGCGATCCACGATGACCAACTCCGTGCGGGCATCTAAACATATGCCTCCCCAAACCATAACGGATCCACCTTGATAACTGACAGTTTGGCGCGTTGTGATGGGAAGAAAACGTTCCCCTCGTCGTCTGTACACTCTCTCACGGCCATCTGGTGCTCGTAAGGCCACTCTGCATTCGTCTGTGAACAGAACTTTGCTCCACTGATCGTTCGTCCAGTTCACGTGTTCCCGGGCAAATCTTAATCGAGCAGTTCTGTGCTGTCTCTCGAGCTCCGGTCCTCGAGCTGGTCTCTGGGCACGCAAATCACGTTCCTCCATCCTTCTTCTAATTGTTCGCTCGCTAACAATGACACCTCGTGCCGCTTGAAGCCGCCGCCTAATCTCAACAGCGGTGAGGAACCGGTTCCTCAACACAGCCAAGATAATGAAACGGTCGTCACGGGCCGAGGTGCACCTTACTCTGCCGCTCCCAGGTCGTCGTGTATAAAGACCAGTCTCCCGGTACCTTTTAAGAGCAAACCTCAAGGTGGTACGCGGTACATTGAGAATTGAAGCCACCTCACGTTGAGTTCGTCCTTGGTCGGTTAACAACACCGCCTGAGCAACCTGAGCAACTGTAAGTGGCATCTTCTAATCCTTTCTGGAATAGAAATAACCCAGAAATCAATAAAAAACCTTAAATGGAAAGATTCAATGTACAATAAATTAAAAAAGAATTTTTAACTTACCTGTCTCGTGAAGGCACTAAACAGTACTGGCACTCATTTCAAAGAAAAGTGAAATGAAACGCAACTTTATCTTAAATCACCCACATAAATGAACTAAACACATCACTTGACAACTACCCTCATTCAAACATCGCATAAATAATGCTTAGTTTGTTTACGGATAAGTGACAAGTGTTCGGGCCACATATATTACGGCCACGTATTATAATTCATTCATTCGTTCATCAATCGCCTTTTGCAAGAGTGACTGCAAGTCATTGTGCGAAACCATTCACATCAACATAGCCTGCGATACCTGGACCTACTACCAAGATACTTATAATGACCACACAACGTACCCGCAGTTAAACTTATACAGGTGGACATCCCAGCAAGCCTTTGGGTTTTAACCCCTCAGACCCTGATGCAATTCCCCGTTATACGAATTTTATTATTATGGCACAAGGTTTAAAATCGCGACGCCTCAAAAAAACCTCGAGCTTTGAGAAGTCAAAGCATTCACACCACCGTTGTAAGCATTCACACCACCGTTGTAAGCATTCACACCACCGTTGTAAGCATTCACACCACCGTTGTTATCTTTTCTGCCTCTTTATTAATCAAACCTTATGCACTGACGACGGCACATACAGAAATTGCAGCAATCTTGCCTCAGAAATTGTTGCAACTTACTGCGAGGAGAGGTAAGTAAGGTAATGAGGTCAGAGCAAAATGTTACTGAGACATTTGTAGGTACAAGTCATATAACATGAACAAACATTTGCTATGTGTGTCATGGTTAGGTCAGCCGAAGCTACACTTCCGAATGCGCAACTGATGTGAGTGTGTCCATGACATGAAGTGTGACGACCTGAACGGACAAAGCAAAAATAAAAATTAGCCCAGTGATCAATCAAAACAAATGTGTAATTCAATTAAATCATTTTCGGGTTCGAGTCCAAACACGAGGGCTGCCAAACGGGATCCTATTATTAAGTATTTGCGGTCCGGCCGTCATTCCGAATGGCCGAGTCGGCAGTAACCCTGCCTTCGAAGCCAAGGGTCCCGGGTTCGAGTCCCGGTGGGAGCAAATATTTGTTTGATGAGAACGGAATTGAACGGATGTTTGTACCCTAGTCATGGTTGTTTATCTATCTAAGTATAGTATTTATCTATATAAGTATGTGTATCGTTGTCTAGTACCAAAGATACAGGGAATCCTAGTTTTGGGCTAGATCAATGTGTGTAAATAGTGTCCAAAGTATTATTATTCCGTCCTTCCGTCCGTCTCATTCTATGGAGCTATCAAAAGGTATCCAAGAATAGTAATAACAGGGATATCAAATGTATGGCGGTGATTTCATTGCAGAAGCGGAAGTCGACGACCTGGGTATATACTGGCTGGACATATTCACACACGGCTTTAACTCGTTGGTGGCCATCATTGAGGTCCTGGTGTCTCGGACGCCGGTGCGGCTGGCTCACATCTACCAGCCGTTGGGGGTGGGGCTGTGGTATGCGGCCTTCTCTGTCATCTACTACGCCGCGGGCGGCACAGATAGGTGAGTTGGCTATTGGTCTTTTCTTTTACGCGGTCCTAACGATGATGTTAGAGCGTTTACCCGAAGCATTTGTAATCTTACGCCGCAAATCTTACCAAGTAACAAAATCACTCACGGCTGCACAACATCCTCCTGTGATACTCAAACCGAACGTGCTTACATAAGGGTGGCAAAAGCAAAGCATCGCGCATACAGCCATAGAGAACAACAAGTTGCGTGGCTTAACATTGTCTAGCTAGATAATACCTAGGTACTTACAACTACTTTCTCATGGCTTTATTTTCGCATTAGGCTTGTTTGATTTGATAATATTTTATTTAACCTCAGTCTTTTCACTTCTTCTTTGTCGGTCCCTCAATGCTGAGGATCGTGACCACATGCTTTCCTCCATTGCCGACGATTCTGCGTAGTATAGTACGCGTTGTGTAGCGTACCCCCGGTCGCTTCTCTTATCTGGTCAGACCATCTTGTTGGAGCACGTCCTCTGGCGCGTTTGCCTTCTATCTGACCCAATATGATGAGCTTCTCCAGTCGGTGCCTAGGTGAGCGCATTATGTGTCTTTTCACATACCTAACCTAGGTATGTACTACTTGCATGAATGTTTCTTTCTAACATCTCATCCGCGTCCGTAGTTTGTTGGCAGCCCTCTGACCTGCAACATGCACTACAGGCTCAAAGGGCACAACTGTGCTTCTGCCACCCTGTACGGGAAAATGCGTGACGCTGTTTTATATTTGTAGTAGCTGATGCCCGCAACTTCATCTGCGTGTTCCTAGGAATTATCATTTACCGAGATAACGTTACCCTCCTTCTAGTGCAGTCGGATAAAAAGTATCCTATATGAGCTAGATTAACAGCTCATTAACTATGCCTGTGCTAAATTTCATTCAAATCCGTTGAGCCGTTTCAGCGTGATTGATGCCCAAACACACAAACATCCAACCATACTTTCACATCCCAACTAATCTAACTAATATTATAAATCTGAAAGTAGCTATGTTAGGATGTTTGGATGTTTGTGTGTTTGTGCCTCAATCACGCTAAAACGGCTGAACGTATTTGAATGAAATTCAGCACAGAGTTAGTTTAAAAGCTAGATTAACATATAGGATACTTTTTATCCGACTGCACCAGATGCCTGTACAGCTACAACGCCAGAATGCGGAATTGGTGGGCGTTCTAATTGAGAATGAGGAGAATGAGACCAGCAAGGAGGACGAGCCCACATCACTAACTTTGGTCTCGACCCCCCTCAACGAGAGTGTTGCAGCGTCCACCGCTGCCCCAACCAAAAAACAGCGTCGCCGTCGTCGACGAGGAGACACCTCGCAGCTCAACAGCGCGAGCACCGCGCCGCTCGCTGTCATGCCGCAAGCTGCCCCGAGGGCCGCGCCGTTCGCCGTTGCGCACGTTGCGACGCTCGCTGCCGCGAATGCCGCGCCAACCGCCGCCACGTGCATCAAACCGCACTCCAACACGTGTGTCCCGCCACTCACCTCCACTCGTGTACCGCCAGCTACCAAAATATGTGCTCAGAGAAAAACTCTGTTGTTCTCCGACAAAGTAGGTGCAGGATTTGGGACTCTATTACATAACCGGCTTAACCAAAAAGTAACGAACATTTGCTGTCCAAATTGTTCATTTGTAGATCTAGTGAAGATGATTAGTCGCGGTATCTATGATGAGTACAGCACTATTGTAATTATGGTAGGAAATCATTCAAACATTAGTCGGAATGATTTGAATAAAAGTGTTGAAACACTTCTAGACTTACATAGTAGGATGAAATGCAAGTTTATACTATGCAATTTTCCATATGCCTGTAATTTGACAGAACTACAGAACAAATCTGTGCATAGAATGAATATTCATTTATTTAATTTAACATGTCATCACAGCGATGCTATTTTATATTTCGACATGAATAATTTTATTCATAACTTTACTCTGACACGGGATACATTGTACCTGTCTAATAAATATAGAAAATTAGTAGCTACATTGTTAGCTTATAATATATGCGACGCAGCTATAGTTGGTTTAACTAAGTTCAACTTGACATCAGCTTATTTTAAGAGTAATATGACATGCACCCCTATTGGGAATTCACCTGTTAATTATACTTTGCATGCAACATTGGAATCTGTTCCAAGTAATTTAAATTAGTTCATAAGACAATAGAGGAAATCTCTAGCATACAAGAGCCACTAAATATGTCAAAATGTAAGCCCCAGTTAAATATTGCCCATCAAAACATCCAGGGGCTACCTGGCAAAGAACTTGTATTAGAATTATTTCTAAAAAATTCTGACATTGATATTATTTGTGTTACTGAACACTGGTTGAAGGAAAATATGATGTCTTTTAACATAAATAGTTACAAAATTGTCAGTTGTTACAATAGAAAGACTGCTGATAGAGGTGGTTCTTTAATCTTAGTGAAGAATAATATTAAGGTGAAACAACGGAAAGATATTCTTGCACTTACTGTTGAAAGACAAATAGAGGTATCCTGTGTTGAGTTAGATAGCCATATTATTGTTTGTGTCTACAGGCCACCGAGGGATGAAAAAGGCCATGGCAATTTCGAAATATTTGAGAAAATTATGGAGGAAGCCCTCATTAAACTTTGTAATAACAGAAAAAAGTTAATTAATTGTGGCGATCTTAATGTAGATCTGCTTGTAGATACAACACTGAAGCGACGATTAATAACTCTGTTCAAATCATTTAATTTATGTCATGTATTTCTAGAGCCGACTAGAATCACACTTACAAGCCAAACTTGCTTAGATAACGTTTTTTGTGACTGTGCATTCACAACTAAAAGTGTAATTAACTGCTTACCCTCCGATCACAGTGGTCAAACAGTTTCATTCCCAATTAGTATTAAGGATAAGACTGGTCCAACATTTTATAGGCCTATTACATCCCATAGACTAGAGACATATACGAAAAACTTAGATATAAATTTGCCAGTACCGGATTTTAATGAACAGAACCCAAACAAAATCTACTCAGACTTCTTCAACATTATTCAGACAGAATTCAATAAAGTTTTCAAATTAAAGAAAGTCAGTGACTACAACGGTAAATCTAAATTTAATGACTGGGCAACGTTTGGAATTCGTAAAAGTAGAGTTATCTTGTATGACCTTTATGATCAAAAAACCTATAACTTTGATCGAAAATTTCATGACTATGTTAAAAAATATTCCAAAACTTTCAAGTTGGTTTGTAGAACTGCAAAAACTTTACACATTAATAGAAAAATTAAAAATTCAAATAATAGAATGAAAACAGTTTGGCAAATAATAAACCGCGAAACTGGCAAAGTTATACCAAGGGACAGTGATTTCTGCCTAAAGATAGGTGATGATGTTGTTAAATCCAACGCTGATGTTGCTCGAGCTTTTGAAACATTCTTCACCAATGTACCCGTACTCACAACGGACAGTCTAAATTCATCTCCATTTGAAGCAGAGACTTTATTAAAAAATAACACTAGCGTCAGTAATGTATATTTAAAATTTCATCATGTATATCCCCAGGACATTGTCAAAACGTTTAAATTACTTAACTTGAAAAATACGGAAGACCTGTGGGGTATATCAGTCAAAGTCATTGGTTCAGTAATTCTAGTTATAGCCCCACACTTAGCTTATATATTCAATAAATGTGTTGACGATGGGGATTTTCCAGACCTCATGAAACACAGTAAACTTATACCGCTGTTCAAATCGGGAGATAAGGGCGATCCTTCAAATTTCAGACCAATATCTGTTCTTCCAACACTAAGTAAAATATTTGAAAAGATTATACTCAATCAAATGCTCTCACACTTCAACCGTACAAAACAACTCCACGCTAAACAATATGGTTTCACTAGGGGTAAATCGACTACGGATGCAGGTATTTCCCTTGTATCTCATATTTATTCTGCATGGGAGGCCGCACAGGATGCTATCGGAGTTTTTTGCGACCTGTCGAAGGCGTTTGATTGTGTTGATCATAATACGCTATTAATTAAATTAAATCATTACGGAGTTAGAAATAAAGCGTTGGATCTACTAAGATCATACCTAAGCAATAGAATTCAAAAGGCAGAAGTTGACGGCGTAAAATCTGATGGATCGGGTGTTAAAATTGGCGTTCCACAAGGTTCCATATTAGGCCCTTTCTTATTCCTGGTATATATTAATGATCTGCCTTTCATGGTGGAGAAATTAACTGACATAGTGTTGTTTGCTGATGATACTTCAATGGTCTTCAAAATTGAAAGACAAAAAGGAGATTTTGATGATGTTAATGGTGTATTGTCTTTAACCTTGAATTGGTTCACAGTTAATAATTTATTGTTAAACGCTGGTAAAACCAAGTGTATCAAATTCTCACTTCCAAATGTCAGGCAAGTTGAGACCAGTTTGGTGTTAGACAACAGCACGTTAGAATTGGTAAATGATACGAAGTTTCTTGGAATAACCATTGATAGTAAATTGCAGTGGGGACCCCACATAGATAAATTGGCTGGTAAATTAAGTTCTGCGGCTTACGCTGTTAGGAACATCAGACAAAGCACGGATGTGGCTACATCTAGGCTAGTATATTTTAGTTACTTTCATAGTGTGATGTCCTATGGTATCTTGTTGTGGGGGAAAGCAGCGGATATTCAAACTATTTTTATTTTACAGAAAAGAGCTATTCGAGCAATTTATAATTTAAAACGAACAGACTCCTTAAGAGAGCTTTTTAAAGAAATTGACATACTAACAGTAGCTAGTCAATTTATTTTCGAAAATATAATGTATGTACGCAAGAACCTTACAACATTTTCCAAACTTAGCGACAGCTGTAATGTTAACCTAAGAAATAATCACAGACTATGTGCGCCCCGTTTTAGACTCGCGAAGGTTAGCAATTCTTTCAAGGGTCAGTGCATTCTCTACTACAATAAGATACCTCTGGAGATTTTGAAATTGCCATTTGAGCAATTTAAAAAGCATGTTAAAGCGACTTTGTCGAAAAAGGGATATTACAATGTTCAAGATTACTTAAATGACAGGACTGTATGGGGTTAATCTGGCTCAACACAGACCTTGCTGTTAATAATTTTGTAATTATTTATTCCTGCTTATTAATCATAACAATTAAATTTTTCATATTTGTATTAGTTAAGCACAACCTATTTTTAAAAGAGATCTAAAAATAAATCTGTGGGAGTTTCTACGCCCTTCTTCTCCCACAGTGGTCCAATGTAGAGAAGAGGCAAAAAATGACGTTTGCTAAGTATATGTAAATATCTACAGTAATAAAGTACTTTGACTATTGACTATTGACTATTGATGGAGGGTATCGTTATCTAGGTTAATAATAATTCCTAGGAACACGCAGATGAAGTTGCGGGCATCAGCTAGTAAATATTATAAATGTGAAAGTAGCGATGTTTAGATGTTTGTGCCTCAATCACGCTAAAGCAGCTGAACGGATTTGAATGAAATTTAGTACAGAGATAGTTTACGAGCTAGATTAACATACAGGATACTTTTTATCGGACTGCACCAGAAGGAGGGTAACGTTATCCATATAAATGATCATTCCTAGGATCACGCAGATGAAGTTGCGGGGCATAAAACGTTGGCCTGTATATTCCAGCACCGGGCTGCCCTACATCTACAACGTGTTGGACTGGCGCGAGCGCGGGCAGGCCGCCGCCGTTGTCGCCGTGTCCGCCGCTGGCGTGCTCATCATATACTGCGTGGTGTGGGGCCTGAGCCTGGCGCGGGACAAGGTGTCGTCCTCTCTGCTGCGGACCACGAGCCACAACCTGCCGTACACGCCGGAGGACCACTCCACCGTAGCTGGTGACATGGCGTGACAGTGACGTGGTTGATGATGGTTGGCTGTAACGCTCGAGTTCCGAGTTTGAATTGCGTCAGAGTGGCGCGGTGCGGAAGGGGTGTGTCAACTGTACGACGCGAGACTTCAGTGCGTGGTCAGCATAACATGATCATCACCCTCCCGCATCTCTCCCTACTCTTTTGGTTATGCTAGTCTCTTATCAAGGACTGTTTCTGTCTCTTCTGTACCCGTGAAACGGGTTTGACAAGATATTAACAAGTACCTTGTACTTCAGATACTTGTTACAGCAATTTGTCTCTTGGAACCCGGGCATAAAGCTGTTACCAATCACAACACTACCATTAGGGCGCTATTACAATACCCGACGTGGCAAATGGGATTTTAATTAGTTAACTAAGGGAAATATTAAACTCACATCAATAATACTGATATGCACAGCAAATATGCTGATTTTCACAGCAAATATCAGGGCAAAATACTGCGGTAGCTTAGGTGAAGGGTAAAGGGTGTGAGCGAAGCGAATCCCCCTTTATCCTTCGTATTAGGTTGAACATGTAAGAACAACAAAAATACTTAAAACATAAAAAAATGTTTTCGTTGATCCTTTTTTGCTGAGCAAATCAGTAGGTATTTTTGATGTGCGATTAAATACTAGCCGTTAGCTAATATCTAACTAGACTATGTTTAAACGGTAAAAATATCAAAGTGGGTTTCCTTTCTACATACTCAGAATGTAAGAATGACAGCAATTTAGGTATTACTGGGAACCCACGAACGCGGTTAAAACAAAGTGATAAAGGTTTAACCTGGCCTGCTGTAACCAATGTATAGTACATAACTTAGAATATTTCCTATTGATAAAAAGGATCTACCTTGAGAATCATGTGTCATCTCAAGATTACCTATAAGCTTATGTAGTTGCTGTATGTCCTTAGTGACTGCTTTAAATCTTAGTAGATTATATTTACGTGCCGATTTTGTATCCATCATGATAATTATTTATCATTTTGTCTATGATCTAAAGCTGTCACGTACAAAAATATACGAGTCTACCTACTGCGATATCTTCCGGTATACATATTGTTAAAACTGTTTCAACGTGCCAGTTTAAGACATTTGTTTCATGACAATATTTCGTCATTTACTTCAACGCCTTTCATCCCGTTTCCAAATGTAAGAAGAAACTGCGAGATTGTCAAGGCTTAATGTAAATATGTAATGATTGATGTTTAAAATTATTTGTATATATTATATGTGTATACATTAATATTTTAAAACCAATCTACCTATTAAACTTATACATATAGTAAAAATAATAGTAATTTATGAAACTGTTGCATAATGCGTTGCGTTAACAAACACGAGTGTGTGTTAAAGAACTGAGCCGTCGTCGTAGGCGAGGTTTTTTATAGTATCACTCGAGGGTTTTAATACCTAGTTATGTGCAGTTTCATACACTACTTTATCTACTCTCATTTATTTATGTTAAACCACTAAATAGAAGATTAAAGTTAAAAGAGTAAGATAGTACTTTGCTGTAATAGATTAATGAGTCCTTTTTTTCGCCCTAATTTGAAATATCGGGCGGAGTCGAATTTTCTTCTCAACCACAGCTATAGAAAATTTTTAAGCAAAAATAATAATATTTCCACGAAATTCAATACAACAAAACGTCCGAATGGCGCCAAAACCCAGCATATCACCGCGCTTGCGCTGCAGTGGAAGCTGCACCAGGCAAGTAAAACCCAGCATATCACCGCGCTTGCGCTGCAGTGGAAGCTGCACCAGGCAAGTAAAACCCAGCATATCACCGCGCTTGCGCTGCAGTGGAAGCTGCACCAGGCAAGTAAAACCCAGCATATCACCGCGCTTGCGCTGCAGTGGAAGCTGCACCAGGCAAGTAAAACCCAGCATATCACCGCGCTTGCGCTGCAGTGGAAGCTGCACCAGGCAAGTAAAACCCAGCATATCACCGCGCTTGCGCTGCAGTGGAAGCTGCACCAGGCAAGTAAAACCCAGCATATCACCGCGCTTGCGCTGCAGTGGAAGCTGCACCAGGCAAGTAAAACTGTATCGTAATGAAAAAAATATATTTTATTACATTATTTTCTTTGAAAAAGAATGTTAAAATTTGATTATTTTTTTAAACTTCGTTGTTATGTTTATAAAGCATATCAATGTCGTAGTAGATATATCGTGGAATTTGAGAATTTCATGAAATAGCCAACAATAGATTGATCACTTTATTTCATAAAATGATCAGTCAAGGTTGACTTTCACGAAAACATGTCTTTTTAAACGCATTTGTATTCAGTACTACGTGGTGTTTTTTGTGTTATACATGTCGAACTAACACGAAGACTATTCGGGGGCTTCACTGCGCTCGCCTAAGCTACCGGAATGTTTTGCCGTAAAATATTTCTTCGTTCAATGAAAGTTCTAATTCATTGTTGGCTATATCATGTCATGATATAGTTAATACGAAATGGTGACGACATCAATATAAACTCGTTTTGAAAATTTGAATTTCATGATATGAGAGTAGATAAAATATAACACAGGGGACAGGACAATAATATAGACACAAACATGCGCTCTATTTTATGATGTGAAATTTAATAATATGGGTCTCTTACAATAAAATAAACTTGTTCAAAACTTGTTTAAAATTTAAAAAAATATATTTTTGAACAAAGGTATTGATTTGATTATTTGATGCTTGGATTTAGGTTAAATACTTATTAGGTATTTTATAAATTATTTATAAACTAGGAAAATATATTTTGTAGTAATACAGTATTAAATTAAACGCCTGTTTTAATTAAAACTTTTATTGAATAGCGAATTTGCACTCATACATAACACAAAGCGACTAAAATAATAGATAACAAACGGAAGTGATATGTCTATGTGATTAATTGAAGATTGACTTAGTTCATAATAATTATTGTATATCAGTGTGCAAAACATTAACCACACGCAGTTCATAGTAAAATATCGCTTCAAAACAAGTAGCAACCTTTTAGACATTGTGGTCCATTATACATAAATAAGAATACATATAGTATGTACACAATAGTTCAATGCTGTACACCCAGTCCGCCTTAACGCAATGAATACAAAGGAAGACAACCTTACGTGAGCCCCACACACATACATTGACATTTCAAACAAAACAATAATAACAACAAAATAAATTCATATATAAAAATAATTTTGAAATACGCCTAAATCTCAGATATAAAAATTTAACAAAAATGATCATGAAATTTGGACAACAGTCTCAAAAAATAAGCCTTTTCACGATATTTGCTACAATTTTTAAAATATATCTCTTATTTACATATACTTAAAACTAAAAATACAGTTATTTTTACGTGTATTGATCTATATTATTCTAGCTATAGCGGTTATATGCATAACCAGGGTCTCAAGAGTTGCAAATGTATCGACTTCTTTGTCTCGCACGCATCTATCTCTCTATCTTTCTTTCTCTGTGAAATATGTATAGTGTTATTTCATACTGTGTGATGTTTTATTAAGGTACTGCAAATTATTTCAAAAATATGATGTTTGGTAAACTTACCATTGATATGAAGTGTTTTCACGATTTTTTCAGTTTTTGCATCCTTTCTGCTTTGTCCCTAAATTGAGGTGCCTATAGTATTTGAAGAGCCCTTATTTACTCTCTTATTTGCTTTATAACTTTGCCCACTGTTGCACGCATATTTTTTATGGTTTTCGTGTTATGACTCCTATTTGAAATGTTTATACTATAAGCGGACCATTGCTCTATTTAGTACTGTCGGATAGAAAATTAAATTGAAGTACAGTCAGGTATTACTTGTCAGGTATTTATTTTTTAAACCAAGGTTGTCCCTTTCCTACGTAAAGACTACTCAGAAGTAGGTACAGTTAGCATCAGATATATGTGAGCATGCAAGTTACTCAAATAGATCTATCTACACATAAATAACCAGAAATATCTATATAGCTTTGTAAGTAAGTAACCCCTGGTTTATATGCTATGACCATCATTAAAAAAAATGTACAAATTGGGGGCAAACAACAGAATTCTAAAAGCAAACTAAAACGTTTTACATAATAAGAATAAAAAGCCGATGCGTTTGAAAAGGGGGCAAAGCCATAAAATGGGCAAAATAGGAATAAAAAGCAAGGATATACAAAAAGTGGGCAATCCTCTTCAAATTCTATGGGCACCCCAAATTAGGGACAAAGGCAGAAAGGGGGCAAGTAACGAAATAATCAAACAAACAAATATTGTATTGCAAAGATTGCCCTCAGCAGGCGGATAGCGCGTCACTCATTTATACATACTTACAGCACGGTCAACTAAACTGAAGACGGAAGTCTCTCTGATATGACACTCACGCCCGGTTTCCGAAAGGACAATTTGCTGAGACAACTTCTCAAAACTTGTTTCAGCGATAGACGTGCCGGTACTTAGTCGACGAATTAATCTTCGACTGACGCATGTTACATTTGAGCACTTTATCACAAACTGGGGGGTAGCGCAAGCGAGCGAGAAATCGATCCAACAGTTTGGTTACCCAAATTATAACATATCTGTTAATAACAGAATAAATATCCTTTGCCTACAATACATTATATTCACAGTAACAAGCCATAAAACCATTCCGTCGGAACAGATCTGAGTAATACGAACCTATAAGGCCGCCCCGCCCTATATTTCATTTAAAAGGCCATCCAGAGATCATTAACTTCTTATGAATAAACTTCATAAATATTTTATTATAGTCCGTTCGAAATATGGCAACGTTAGGACTCAGTCCAGTTTGTTTCACAAACAAATTATATTATTTTTTATGTATGAATAAGTTACCGTATTCCAAAGTCAAATAGTTGACTGTGTCATTACGTTCCACCATGTTTCGATCAAACGCTCGTTATTTAGGACTATGGTAGTTATATATTTATTCTATGCTTAGTATATTTAATTAGCTGTGCTCCCTTAATAAATTATAATAATCTAAGTATATCTTGTAAAACAACCTACGACTATAAACGACTACGAAGACACTTTCGGCGATAACACGCCCATATCCAATATTAGAGCTAGGATGATGAGTGGCTAACCACACATTTACCTCAATGTCTGATAGACAAGGTCCATAGCTTTACTAAGGAGATTTATATCCTAATAAAAACATTGAGCCGACTTATTTTGAGATGAGTACAGCATTACCTCAATGGTAAAATATACCTACACAAGTGTAAAACTTAAATAACTATTGCACCCTAGAAGACAATTTCTACATATGCACATATTTGTACAACTGACAATACAGAATGCATAGTGACATTATTGGCACATATTATTCTACCTTACTATCCAGCTTTTGGTTATTAAACACTACATGCTGTCGTTTAAACGAGATCTATTTCACTTTTTGGTCTTGCCGCTTCGTTTATACATCCGAGATTGATTCCACATGCCGACTTATAACAGAATCATAAATTGCCTAAAAATGTACCTACCCTTCTCAAAAGGTAGTTAGTGAAAACCTGATCATAATTATTTCAAAAGTACGTTAGATACTTGCATGTTGGTCGTTGAGTGTCGCGGTACAGTGCGACTAGGGCTCGCGTGCTGGCCCTATGTGCGTGTAGAACGAGGAGATCTGCAGGTCTCCGCTGAGCAGTTGGAACGAGGAGTCGTCTACTGCACCTTCCGTATATAGGAGCGAGTCCTGGAACAAATTGCTGGTATTAGTATTCTTCATTCGCTAAGATACCGTCGCGCCGCCTTGGAATGTTCCGTCTCTTCTCAAAGAATATATAGGGAGGTTAGGGACAATATTAACAACCTTCGCTGTGAAACCGATTTGATCAGAGCAACTTTGTGTTTCACTTCTCCATACATTCCTGTAAAACAGGAACTATCTGAAAACCAGCATGGATTCGTAAAGGCTCGTAGTGTTGACTCAAATATGGTTGTTTTCTCTGATTATCTTCTTAATGCCATGGACAGTAACCTACAGGTGGATGTCGTGTACACCGACTTCTCCAAAGCGTTCGATAAAATTAACCACAATTTGCTTTTGGTAAAGCTTATGAGGGCCGGTGTACACGGCAACCTATTAAGATGGATAGAATCCTACATACGGAATAGAAGTCAGGCAGTATATCTGAAGGGGTATTGTTCTAGGTTCTTGCACATCCCTTCAGGAGTTCCACAAGGCTCACACTTAGGACCCTTGCTGTTCACGCTGTATATAAATGATTTAGGTAAGATCATTGGTAACTCTGATCACTTACTCTATGCTGACGACACTAAGCTGTTCAGAAAAGTTTCCAGTATTGAAGACAGCATGGGTATCCAACGCGATCTCAACTAATTATTAGATTACTGTAATACCAACCAACTCTTTCTTAATGTTGAGAAGTGTTTTGTTATAACTTACACTCGAAAAAAGAAACCTATTATGTTTGATTATACAATAAATAATTTAAAACTTGTACGTGTTAACAGCATTCGTGATCTTGGTGTTATGATGGATAGCAAGGTTTCATTTAATCTACACATAGACAATATACTAAACAGAGCCTTCAAAAACCTTGGATTTATCACAAGAATCAGTAAACCCCTTAAAAAAATAAGTACTCTTAAACTTCTATATAATTCGTTTGTTAGGTCTATATTAGAGTTTGCCAGTGTAGTATGGAACCCTTCTTATCAGATTCATATTAATCGTATTGAAAAAGTACAAAAGAAGTTTGTTAAACTGTTAAACTACCGTTGCCATCGTTTAGATTCATATGAAAATTCACTAAATTATTATAACTTAACATCGTTATTAAACCGCCGTAAACTCATTGATATGTCCTTTCTATTCAAAATCTTAAACAACTTAATCGATTCGCCAACACTTTTATCTAAAATTTATTTTGTAACAAGAATACGCATGCCCATTCGCACTACGCGAAATAAAAATAATGTTGCACTTGTGCCTCCTAACTTAAAGAAAAATTACACTCGAAATAGCTTCATATCTCGTTCAATCACCACTTACAGCAAAGAATTTTCTGACGTGGATTTATTTAATAATAACCTAATATCTTTCAAGAGAACTGTTTCAAAAACATGCAATAATAAGTGATAAACTTTTTATGTAAAATAATATTTAAGCTTAAAAATTAACTTTTGTAAAAATATTGTGATGCTTCTTCAACTTAAAGTGTTTATTTTGTAGTTTTAAGTCCAAATACATTGTTAATATGAATACACCTTTTCAAATTGATGCAATCTGATTCCAATTGCTGCTGTGCTGTATTAAGCGTCTCTTTAGCTCATTTATGTTTAATATAAGTTGAAATGTACTTTCGGCACAGAAAGGTCTATAATAGATTGTAAGTTTATTTTGATATTTTTTTTTGTATGTATGACTGTTTGTTGCCATAATAAAGATAAATAAAAAATAAAATAAAACAAATCAGCTGACGACCCAAAATATATGGAGAATTGAAAAATAAAGTTCCTCTGATCAAATCAGTGTCATAGTGAAGACATCCTTAACAACGCCTTAAAATAGGATATAACCCGAGTAAGGTGTAGTTACTAGGGTTATAAACGGGATAGACCCAAATCTTATTAATACGTTATTTGACTGCTAGTCAAAATAGATACTATTAAGTAACTGTCAAAACGGTAATTTTGTTCACGCGTTCTATGAAATACTAGCAAGTGACGTCATAGTCAAATGCTGTCTTGCTGAGTTGAGTTTATAAAATACAACTGCTGGAAATATACAATTCTGATATTGTCAAACATTTTTGATGAAATAGGTTCAGCTTGAGACACGTTTCTAGATTTATTGGACTACCTTGTCAAATACCGTATTGTCAGTGGTTTCGTCGTTAACGGTTTCTTTAAAGACAATTTCTTCTCTAAAATAAGTACACGTAACTCCACTTTTGTTGGCTTCTCGATTCAGCCCGGAGGGGGTAGCGGAACATGGGTGCAAGAGAGATGCATGGGCGAGAGAGAGAGGTGACAGCTGGCTCAGAGGCCACGAAACTTGCTGTGGCTAATTCAATCATTAATACGGATGACGACCCGAATGGCCGAGTAGGCAGTGACCCTGCCTACGAAGCCACGGGTCCCGGGTTCGAGTCCCGGTGGAGGCAAATATTTGTTTGATGAGAATGGATGTTTGTACCCTAAACGTGGTTGTTTATCTATCTAAGTATAATATTTATCTATATAAGCACAGATACTATAATACTATACAGTACAGATGGACAACGTAGAACAAAAAATGTCACCGGCGTAAACAGAGATGCTACGGAAGCATCTTTAGTTCGAGGCCTATATCGCTAGGTGCAGCACCATCGCAATATTGCAAATACTACGAGATGGCGCTAGGAACTTTAATTACATACTGCGGATGCCACGAGATGGCGCTTGTGCAGCTAGTTCCTTTCTTGTCAAGTCAATGTCAATAGGTATTGCTCTGTAGGTATTGCTTATTAGATACTACTAGGGAATGCAATCTCGCGAGATTGAGGATCGGACGAGATCTCGCGAGACTATGAAAATCAATCTCGCGAGATCTCGGCAATTTCGAGATCTCGCGAGATTGGTAGTTAAGAGTATCAATTTTTGCAAATAATTTCACTAATAAAATAGATATAGAACTCCCGGGACATTGAAAGAAAAAGAACCATAGGTATTTTGAAATCAACATTTATTTTTACGAAGTCAAAAAGATTAATTAACAAAAATAATAGAATTTGAGTTGAGAATTTGAGATCAATCAAATCAATGGCTCATTTCGCCAAACTAAAAAGAGAAATAGAATATAAAGTGAAAACCAAATAAAAACAATCAAATTAGGAACATTAGCAACATCTCGCTATACAATTATTTACAAACTGTTTTGGAAGTAGCTTCTTAGAAAGCACAACGTATTTAAGGTATCGTCACCTAACCTACACCTTATTTTGCAGGCTAGATAGCCAGCCGCTGAGAATGCCCTTTCAGATTCCACACTTGTTGGTACTATAGTTGTGAGGCAGTTATCAGCGAACTGCAAAAGTTCTCCTTTAGACCCCCCGGACTCGTATAGATTAATTTCCTTCTTCAACAATTGGTCCAGCGAAATCTTTGCTTTCCTAGGGTCTTAGCAGGAAGTTATTGCTTCCTCCAGTTCTTCTTGCAAAGAAAGCTTGCCTGCTTCATTCAGAGTCTGGGAAAGGGATGAGAGGGGTTCATCATCCTCATCAGGGGTGGCAGTGGCAGCAGGCGCAGGTGATGTTGATGTGACTGACTCAGTCTGTTTTATACCATGCTGCGAATGCAGGCGCTGTATTAATGCTTTAAGTTCAGTGCGAACTACACTTTTCGGAAGTAATTTAAAGGTTTCATCTCTCGCAAACTCTTCTTTATCTTCTTGGTACTTAGCTGGGTTTCTTAAATATAACAAGCATGCCGTTAAATTCGTCCGACGCTCAGCAATGCGGTTTCTCAAGAAATCAATTAGTTTTTCTGCCAATGGAGTTTTTAGCTCTTCCAGTTTACGAATCATAAACCTAAGTGTTTTCTCAGCAGTAGCCAAGTCGGTATCTCGACGACATAGCACCTTCACTGCCAGCTTAACGGGTTCAAATACCTTGTCTAAGTTCGCTAAAACCGCATGTTCTTCTGCACTCAAATAGTAGTTTGGGTTAGCTTCCAGGCCAAGATCGATTAAAGCTTTGCTGACACATAGTTTGATTCTATTGAATGTAGAAATCATGTCAGCTAGGCTCGACCATCGTGTCTTACAGTCAAGTTGTAATTTTATATCTTGTCCAAATTCTTGTTTTACGTATATTTGCAAAGTGTCATTTTTAGTCGGTGATCTTTTAAAAAAGTTTCACCACGTTTCTAACTTTCTCAATGATACCCGCATATTCTTCATTTAGGTCCACTTCTATTCTTGGTATAGAGCAATAAAAAGCTTCATCTTCGGAGTCTGTGCAGGGCATTTCGTCTATTTCATCAGAAATCTCAACGTCGTTTTCGTCATTTTCTGATTCTATTTCAGGCTGCTCATCAACATTAGTTGGTCTTTTATAAATAGTATCGATTATGCCAAGCTGGATTCCATGGGCATAGCAGAGCTGATGTAAAGGCGTTATCAATCGACCCAACTTTTTCATCACACTGGCCCCATCTGTAGTAATATTGACAATATCTTTTTCTAGAATAAGTCCAAATTCGGTTAACTTTGTGTTCAAAATACTGACCCCACTCTCAGCAGGCATACTTCCATAGACGCGAATCAGCCCCAAGTTCCAGAAAAAATTATTCCCATGTACATTTACATTCATGTATCGCTTGTTCATAGAAGAAGTCCACTCATCGAATGTAAGCGTAAATCTGTGATCATTCTCCTTTAGCTGAGCCAGTTCACGCTTTATTTTCATTTTTAATGTCATGCCATAGTTCATAACTATAGATTTAATTGTGTTTGGAGACTTGGGAAGTTTCTGAGTCTGACCCGAAGAATTGAACAGGTCTCTGATATCTTTAGACGAGCAAAATACACGGAATGGTAGACCGTCTTTTGCCACCATTCTTGATATTCTTTTTTCCATAGAAGTATCTTCAGCTTCAGACAAAACGAAGTGATCAGTTATTTTTTGCCTCTTTTCGCTCACTGGTGGCGCTGGTGCCGATGTTTCTGGTGATTCCGTGCTACCACTCGAAGTTGAGGTGGTTGCTGTACCTACTTTCATGTTTTGAACAGTAGACGATGGTCCTGGCAATCGCGGCAATTCCACCGTTTTGGTGTCTATTTGATGGATAGATTTTAAATGCACATGTAATCCACGCGGAGATCGATCTTTGGTTTTCAGAATCTTCTTACAAAGTTTACACTTGGCACTCAATCCATTTTCTGCTCTTAAAAAGTATTTCCATACTACCGACACACTTCTATAGTCCTTATAAACTATATTCGCCGACATAGTCCGTTATTAAATACTTCGTGAATCACAAACAACTTTTTCGTATTTTTTTAAGCGACAATAGCACTATAACTCAATTAATTCAATCAAGGATTGACAACAAGTGATAACAAAATCTGGTAGGTAAGTAAACAAACGCACGCACGCCGCAGGTTCAAATTTCAACCAATCATCGCATCGAAATTTGTTTGAGTGAGCGAGACCCGCCGCCCGCGCACCGAAACCGATCGGAGTTCGCTCCGTCCGTGTCGGTCGTGTCAGTTCGCGCGCTGCTGCGCGTCAAATAGGACGTTTTCATGCTCGAGTTCAATCTCGCTATTCTCGCGAGATCTCGCCCATTTTTAGGCCGAGATTAATCTCGCAGAAAAGGGCCGATATCTCGCGAGAACGAGATTGCATTCCCTAGATACTACCTACCTAAAATGTACAATCAGTCAACTCTATTTTATGCAAATGTAATTACTCCAAATCCAAAGACCAACTTACTCTAATACTCAATGGCTGACTATGTAATGGATTTGGATGTATGTGCTCCTCGCTTACCTACCTACTAGTTTCCTTCACCTTTTTCGACTTCTGCCTACGACCTGGACCCTTTAGAAAAGACGATGGCTTCCGAATACCGGACACCGAATCTCAGCATCAGTATTCGACTTGGACTAGGAAATAGAACTTTGTTGTTTGTGCCGGACCACACGCCGCGGCGTTGCCATACTTCTCTGTTCATCCATGGATGGCTTGTAATTATAATTAAATAGAGAAGGCTGAGCGTGAGCAGCGTCATGCTTGTCAATCGCATCGATTCGAAACAGTGTTTCCAACTCCGAAAATTCCATGTCGCTAGCCACGAAGTTAAGCACAACCTATTTTTAAAAGAGATCTAAAAATCAATCTGTGGGAGTTTCTACGCCCTTCCTCTCCCAGAGTGGTCCAATGTAGAGAAGAGGCAAAAAATGACGTTTGCTAAGTATATGTAAATATCTACAGTAATAAAAAAAAACGCCACGAAATACGCAAGATGATTCATTCACCAAATTTATGGCTTTTGAAGAAATTATTAATCAGAACATCGCCTTTAAACAGCAAAGTCGAATTATAAGTACCTATAATACAGCTCGTGTCAAATAATCGTGTTGTGATTGGTAAATTTTTTCAAAAGCGTTTGATATTCTTAGATATCAGAATCACATGTAAAGGCTACAGTTCTAAAAGCTAATTCCCTGCAATAGCTATCGTTGAGGTACACCTGAAATACAGGACTACCTAGTTCGGGGCCAGCAAACCACTGTACCTATTAGCTAAACAAATTTATCAGTAATTGTAATATTATATATAAAGCTCAATTTTGTAAAAACATAAATAAAAAGTTCAAAAAAAAAAGTTTAAGGGTCCAGTAATTTTTGAATATTGCAAATATAAAATAAAAATGTAAGAATATTGCACAAAATAATGCTAACAGACAAATAAAAATGGAAAATACATGCAAACAGGCATTTAATCCTTTTTTTTTGTCTGGGACTTAAGCAATAGTCGCCATTTCTAGCGACAAAGTCGCTAAATGGCGGCCCAATCAACGCGGCTACGTTGCCAGATTTCAGAAGACGGCTGGGACTGCGCAAATTCTCTTCTCTGATGCAGCAAGCTCACTACAACCTCAGGGGTCATCCAAGTATTACGTAAGCACCAAGATGTGGTTGGGGAAGGATCATTACTTAGCATATTTTAATGTAAGGGGGGCCGGGGGAGTCTGGATGGTGATAACGTCATCAATATTTTACTTCCTTTTTTGTTTGTGTAAAAAAATTGAATATCGTTTAAATGTTAATAATAAAAATATAAACGATACGACGTTAATAATTTTTCTTTCGCAAATGATGTGTGTGGTGTATATGAATAGAAGAAACAAAACTACTAAAATTATGCTTACGTAATACTTGAATGATCCCTCGAAAGTTCGCCTCCTCATCGACCGTGCAAGCAGACTCTTGACCAGTTTTGAACCCTTTTACCAAGCTATAAGGTTGACTTGCGTCAGCTTGCAGGCAGCACAGATACTATAACACTATACAGCAGCAACCTCTTCTGCCGTGTGCGGTCTGCCGTGTGCCGCGTGCCGTGTGGCAGACCATTCAAACCACGTAACTACATATATAGGTAGGTATAATATGAAAGAAAAATAAACAAAGTAGGTGGGTAGGTACTATTATATTACCACATATACTTATATTGTACTCATATTTATTTATATATTTACATATGTATTTTGTTTTGAGGTTAAACGCTGTTTAACATTTTTTGTGGTAACACGGTAAAAGTCGAGCGTGATGTTTTATGTCCGTGATCCTAGCCAGAATTAATACTAATATCACTATCTGCATCATCATCATCATGATCATCGCTGACATGAATTATTAAAGAGTCTGAGACTGTGTCAATTAAATCGTCAAGATTGCACATCTTATTTCCATCTTTGATTGCATGGCTGATATATTCTTGCCTTTTATCAGGAGTAGAGATGTAAGGTCCGTATTAAACCGATTGTTTAAATACCAACTAAACACATTTAACCGCACATGTGCGGGTAACCCGTTTTGATCGAGGGTTTGGGTTTAATGCATCTTTTATCGCAACTACTAGAGTTAAATTTTTATTAACATTGTTAGTTCCTGGTGGATTGCTAAAGAGTTATATAGACGGATTTCCCGATAAAATCCTACAGGAATAAAATTATCAATTTAAATAATCATAAGTTTTCTGAAACCTAAATTGTTCCGCGATTTGGAAATAATATCTAAGTATATACATACATAAATAATTAACCAATTTAACTGCACAAAAGGCACAGTAACGAGCATTTAATCGTGCACTTTTGGGTTTAACGATTAATTTATAACTCTAATCAGGAGTAGCATTATTTATACATCGAAACGTGATATTAGCCATAAAGTGTGAAATCGAAATATTTTGTGTGTTAGTGGTAAATGTGACCGAAAAGCCAGATTTGTGTGTCACATTTATATGAAGGCTTGTGTTTAAAGGACCTATTTTACTACAAATACATTCGAAATGACCGCCAGAATGGATAATTGATCACCAAATTGTGTTTCACGAATTACTGTAGAAATTAAGCTTTTTTTCTTTTATGTTTTGTGTGCTTAAGTTTATGTTTTAAGTATTTTTTCTTGTTCTTATATGATCAACCTTATACGAAGGATAAAGGGGCTTCGCTTCGCTCACCCCCTTTACCCTTCACCTAAGCTACCGCAGTATTTTTCCCTGATATTTGCTGCAACTTTTGGTGATCATTTACACATTTTGGTGCGAAAAAATAAATTTGGTTTTAAATTGTAGCCATTTACCTATATCTAACAACACACAAAACATGTGCATAATCACAAATTATCAGAATCTGTATAATATTTATAGATCATACTTTCTGGCTAGGATCACGGACAATAGGCGACATTGGTCATTTTGAAAACGGAACAACGACCTGTTAATATTAGCGTTTGAGCAATTGTAAAAAGCAGACTTTCTTGGCATTTTGAGGAAAGCTTCTTGTTTTATGCTCTGCAAGCAAAGATACGTAGCGTAGATTGATGTTGTTGTTGAATAAGCGTAGATTGATGTTGTTGTTGAATGTATCCACTATCCACAAACTAAATAGAGTAGAAAGTGTATCTGTCAGTGCAGGCGTCTGTGTATAATATGTATGTATCTGTGGTTCGTTATTAGGTGTGTTAGCGATCACAGATACAGCGATGCAGGCGCACTTTCACAGTTGCAAAGTCCCGCCATCTATGGGATGAGAAGAGTAACTAATCTGCTTGAAATGAGCGTCCTGTGGTGCCGTCTTGAAGTGTGTTGACTGAAACCATAGCGATAAACTACAATCGTTACTGCTAGCGCCATCTCTGTATTACGAAGGGTTACTAATTTTAAGCTCTAAGGGACTAGCACCCACTGATATAAGTATGTGTATCGTTGACTAGTACCCAAGATACAGGAAATCCTAGATTGGGGCCAGATCAATGTGTGTAAATTTTAATAGTGACCAAGGTATTATTATTATTATATATTATTATTATTAAGGTTGGATTCACGTAGCAGAGTGAGCATCAGTACAGACCTGCATGAGGTCGATGGCGGAGTGGTCGAGCAGGCCCAGCTCCGATTCCAGCGGCGTATCGTCACCCGCCTCGCTAGAGTCCGCCAGGCATGCTGGGGGCGCCGGGGGCAGGCTGGCTGGAACGCCGCTCCTACAGATACAATAAACTTGTCGAGTTGAGGCTGGTCACCGGCAGCGGAACTCACAATTTCACCTTCAACTTACTCTAATGAGAATAAGATTCAAATGTTATATACAGCAACATAATTTCATAGCTTTTTTAATGATGGCATATTATATTTTTATAACAAGTATGGGCATAAATTCAAATTCCGTTTGAATTGTAAGAATGAATGAATGAATGTTGCCTCTCCATACGGTTTTAAACCTGTTCCGGTATTTCGGCCGGCATACCAGAGGGCACAAGTTTTGAAAGGAGAGGGTGTGACCTGCTCGTCGGAAAGAAAAGGAGCGTTTTCAATCGACCGACTCTTCAGCCTAAAGCCAATATAGGATATGTGGAATGGGGAGGATGTAGGATTTGGAGAGCAGCAGTTGTTTTCTTCGAGTTCTTGCTGTCCTTCTAGTTTTATCATCATTGTTTCCATTTGCTAACTATTTTTCTGCTTGGTTTTCCTGATGATCAGCTTTTTCCAAGATGATGTTTCTTCGATTGTCAGAATAATATGATAAAATGAAAGGCACTCACTCGCTGTCCTCACTATGCAGTATGTTGCCGTGCAGGAAGAGATCGCTCCGTATCGTATAGATCTTGCTCTCGGCGCCCTCAGCCAACTCCACCTAATTGATATGGAATTAATTATTCAGAGGCGGTCGTTTCAAATGGATCCAAACCTATGAACCAGATATCTGAAACATGGGAATAGTCTTCAGACTGCACCGGTTCTGGCGTCACTTTACTAAAACACTAGGATATTTTTCTGAACTGCGACAGTTTCCCCATACACTAAAAGTTAATTCGACGACCCGAATGGCCGAGTCGGCAGTGACCCTGCCTACGAAGCCAAGGGTCCCGGGTTCGAGTCCCGGTGGGGGCAAATACTTGTTTGATGAGAACAGATGTTTGTACCCTAGTCATGGTTGTTTATCTATCTATGTATAATATTTATCTATATAAGTATGTGTATCGTTGTCTAGTACCCAAGATACAGTGAATCCTAGTTTGGGGCTAGATCAATGTGTGTAAATAGTGTCCAAGGTATTATTATATTATTATTATTATTATTATTACTAAGCACCGTCCAAATATATACTTGATATAAGTTCATACAAATAAACTTGGATCAAGTATATATTTACATATACGGACAAAAAAAAATATATACTAACAAAAAATATTCACGATAGGAACAGGAAGTGCAGTGTGGTTGAAAGTGGGTGGCACCCAGGGGAAGGATGTGTAAGTTTAATGAACTTACAAGAGATGTGAGCTTTGCCGAGCGAACGTTATTTTTGAGAAGGCAAGTGTTAAAGTCGCCGAGAATCAGGGCGTCGCTATAAAGAGGAGTCAGATCATTGAGAAGGGTTTCAAATGAGTTAAAATAGTCAATGCGAAGAGAGGGGCTATAATAGACACCCAGAAGGACTTTATTGTGACGCAATAAAGTCCTTCTGGTATTTATTGAACCAACTTATAACTAATTACATTAGACAATAAAACTTAATCAATAAAGGCTACTTAAGGTGCATACCTGGTTCATACTTGTTGACTCTTGAACTAGATTCTTAGGAACCTGTATGTCGAGAGTCAAGTGGTTATCACCAAAAGTTGTCTCTGGGAAGTTGCCTCACTATAGGGTTAAGTGAGTGTGTGAATTATGTAATTAATACATTAACAAAATATATTAAAATTATACAATAATTTAGTGCAATTTATTCTGTTAACACTTTTCAATATTTATGTAAATGATATTGTGAGTCCTGACAAATAAGAATTTCATTGCAAGGTTTAGATTAGTTTCGTTTAACTGAATGATTTTACAATAAGTAGGTAAGTATTTATCTTTTATCTTTAATATGTAAGTGTCTGAAGGGTTTTATAGGTAGTAAAGTGTTGATTTATGGTTGATCTTATTCAGGTGAGTAGTAAATATCGGTTAGCTATAAGTGACATTATTCTTAGCAGAAGATCTTCGGTTTCACTGTATTTTAATTTTAGAAGGAACTTTCGTAACTTGATTTTTACTTCTTGGTAGCTTAGGGGGTAGATGTTAAGAATTTTATTCATTTTATTGTATAGACTAGGTGCTTGTATGTTGCACTGCCTTCCAGCAAATTCGGTTTGAAAGTTAGGAGTTATGCAAACGAATTCAGTTCTACGGCTGGATATTTTGGAGGGATTATAATTTAGATTTGTGTGGCGTCTTAGTGTTGTTTGGTGTATGTATAATTGTCGGACTGTGAGGAGCTCACAGTACTTGTACAGGTCAGCACTAGGGAAGCTGTATGGCTTGAAAGTGGAAACCTTTAGCAGCGATCTTTGTGCTCGTTCCAGTTCGAACAAAGTGTGTTTTACAGGCTCCACCCCATGCTGGAATACAGTACGTTAAAACGGATTGTGCAAGCGTATAGTAAACGGTCTTCAAAAGGTAGGGTGGTGCTACATGTCTGAGTTTTTTGAAGATCCAGATTAGCTTTCTCAATCGACCTGCTAGCATTTTAATGTGGGGCTTCCAAGTCAGGTTATCGTCAATGATGACTCCAAGATATTTTATGGTGTTGCTTTTTGCCATGGCAGGGCATTGGCAATTAATGTTACTGTAATCTTTGCAACTATGCACTTTGATCTCAAAGTCGGGGGGTGGTTGCCCTCTATTAATGATAGAGAAGGTTAAATATTGTGACTTAGATATATTTAGAGTGAGGAGATTGTTTTTGAGCCAGGATGAAATAATAGCAAGCCCCGTCTCTGCATGACTACGAGCTAGGTCCCACGAATCCCCATGAAAGACCAATGCTGTGTCATCTGCAAAAGTTACTATTTTACAGTTGTCTAGTTTATGTTGGCAAAGGCCATTAATGTAGATGAGAAATAGTGTGGGTCCCAGCACGCTACCCTGGGGAACTCCATATGCTATATCCATGTCACTGCTAATTAAATTATCGATTTTTATGCGTTGAACTCGGTTTTGTAGATAGTTTTGAAAGATGGCAAGGGGAATACCCCTTATACCCATTTTCTCCATTTTGTTTATTAGAATGGGCACTGAAACCGTATCAAAAGCCTTGGCAAGGTCTTCTGTGTTTTATCTAGTCTTTGAACGATTTCTTCAGTTAGTGAGAGCACGGCATCTACAGTTGACCTAGCCCCTCTAAATCCAAATTGTGACCCTGATAGAAGCTTTTGCTCATGTAGAAATTTTTGGAGCCTACGATTAAGAAGCTTCTCTATTATTTTTGATAGAACGGGTAGGACCGAAATGGGCCTGTAGTTGCCAATTTCGCTTTTGTCTCCACTTTTAAATATTGGAAGTACCAGGGATCGTTTAAACACGTCAGGGAATATACCTGTTGAGAAACAGTTGTTTATCATATGCGTCAATGGTTTTACTATAAGACTCTTGGCTAGTTTAATCGTCCTTGTGGATATTTCGTCCCAACCTATAGCGCAGTCTAACTTTAGATTTAGTATTGTTGTTTCAACTTCGGATTCATCGGTATCCAGGAGTACAAAAGTGTTTAGATTTGTGCTACAATCAGAATTTGTTACTATTTTGTCTATACCGTTAGGATTGTTTTTGATTTTCTCAGCTAGTTGTTTCCCTATGTTCACAAAGTAATTGTTAATAAATTCTAGTGACTGAGCAGTAGTTTGTTCAAGTTCCAATAGTTCCGGGTTACTCTTTTTGTTTTTATCCATATTGGCTATTTTTTTTATTTTTTTCCAAGTTTTCTTGGTGCTATTTGAAGCTAACTTTAGTTCTGTGCGCTCATATGAGATTTTATTTTTTTTCAAAAGATTATTACAGAAATTACTGTACCGGCGGTACGTGGTTGCTAGTATAAGATTATCTGGGGTTTTTCTTAATTTATGATGCATTTTATCTCTATTTCTTACACAACGCAGTAATCCAACAGTCATCCATGGCTCACTATAGGGTTCTACATCTTTGTGTAATAGTTTGAGTCTCAGTGATTTCATATATAGTTTTTGAAATTATGTCCACCATCATATTTGCAGCTTCATTGGGGTCAGTTATAGTTGTTATATCGCTTAGGTTTGAAATCGATAGTTGTTTTATTATATTTTCATAATTAACTTTTTTGGAGGTTCCGCTTATTAGATGTTTTGGTGTTTTAGTTTTAAGGTTAAGCACTACTGTTGAATGATCCGTGACCGAGTTATCTAGAACCGTGACATAAGCGCAATTTTGTGTTTTCAATAAGAATATGTGATCCAAGCAATTATTTCCTCTTGTAGGTAAGCTATGAGCTGGTAATAAGCCATGTTCTGCGGTAAGATTTAGATAATTAGTACTTCTTGTGTCTGTGTTATTTGGTTTTATGTCTATATTCATATCGCCGATCATAATAATATGTTTATAGGATTTTAGTGACTGTAGGCTTAAGTCTATGGAGTTGATGAAATTTTCTATATTTTGTATAGATGGTGATCGATAAACTGCCAGAATTGCTGTTTGCTCTCCTATCCTTATAATTAAAGTAGTTATATCAGTCAATACCGGTTCTTCAATCGTATACTTAATGTTACTCCTGATGTACGCGACTATGCCATCGTTTTGGTTACGACATACTTGTGTGCAGTGTAGGTTATAGTTGGGTATTGTAGGGAGAGTTTTATCAGCGTCGAGCCAGCATTCAGTCAATATCATAATATCGCAGTCAAAGTTCAGCTGTGTTAGGGTTGTGTCGAAGTTATTTATATTTTCTGTTTATGCTTCTTATGTTTTGTGTTAACACAGTAAAGCTATTGTTGTCGTATGATAATAGTGATTTACAGTTTGCCGGGCTACACATAACAGACTCTGCTACCTTTATGGATTCCAACTCATCTAATATTTTTGACGTGTCAAGCTCTGTAAAGTATTTAAAACTTTATTGGGGTTTTTTATAACTCGCGATTTGGCATATCCATACGTTTTGAAAGTGTCCACAGTATAATACGTGTCAGTTAGGTGTTTAAGATACACACACCAAACATATTGCAGTTTAAAGTTACAGTATGGCTCAACACAAAAGACTATAAAAAAAGAAGAACAAATTAAAACATGCAAATGATAATAGAAGCTAACATCTAGTCACTGTGTTTTCAGTAATTTTTGTAAACATTGCTCAGATTGTACAGGGATTGCTTTAGAGCCATTGTCTTTCCGTATGAAGATCTTCCCATTAGTAACCCAGCAAAAAGTGTAGTTGTTAGTCTTGATGAACTGGCGGGCTTGGTATAACAGCTTTCTTGCATTGTTGGACAGATGTTCTGAGATGTAAACCGCTGAACATGGTCCTGGGAGACCAATGTGCACTGAGTTCAGTTTTTCGGCAGGTCTCTTATCTTTGTTAAATTTGCGGACTGCATTCATTAGGTCAGTCTTGGTCTGTACTCTGGCAAATTCAGCAATGATCATTTTATTTGAATCTGGTTTACCTGGCAAGCGGTAGACGTCGCGTAGCTCCGGTAGTGCAATATCTATGCCAACAGTCTTTGTTATAGCTGTCACGATATTTGTGAGCTCCTCCACTGTCTCTTTATCTTTGCCTGGGATATTCCTGATCTCTACTGTTGATGTACGGCTGCTTTGTTGTGAATCCAAGATTTGCGACTCTAGGACAGCCATATGTTGTCGGTCCTTTGTATTTTCTAGTTGAATATTGTTGATCTGATTTTTCATGTCTTCATGTGTAGCGTTCATGTATTCAATAGCTTTTTCAATTTCTTTGTTTGATTTTTGAATCTCCATATTTTGTCGCTTCATTTGCTCCAGGTCATTACTCAGTTTTGCGAGGAAGGCGTCGTTGTCAGTTTTCCATACAGCTAGCATACTCTTTATTTCCTCTTTCAACTCTTTCAACTCTGCAAGCTCATTTCTATGGCCCTGTTCGACGCGATATATTTTATTCTTTTGGCGAACGCTAACGTAGGAATGTGCGGCTAGATCAGAGTTATGGTCTGCTTCGGCATGAATGTTGGGATCAGATTGCCGATGCGCCGGGTTTGAGTCAACGTTTCCCGGTTTTGCGGACGGTGGAGATCGGAGAGCATTAAAGTTTGACATCGTAATTGTGTTGAGCGAGAGTAATTACGATAAATATTATATTCTATGGTAGTTGACAAGGCGTAACGTATGAAGCTGATTCACCTTATACGAGTTGCGTAGCACGGAAATAGTATAGGTGTCGTAACGCATCAATTTGCTGTGGCGCGTAACGCAGGCGCTGGTCGTAGCGGTTCGAGTTGTCGTAGCACGCGATGACGTCAGTCTCAGCCAATCCCGTAGTCTTGTTTCGTACTTGTCGCTAAACTCCGCGGTGACTGAGCGGTGGCAGGCTCGCCCCTTACGCCGAGAACTCAGGTTCAAATCCAATCAGGTGATGAGTCCGGTACACTTCACAGTTGATTTTTCTGGTTGTCTTGTCAAAAATATAGCTATTTCACTCTAGACCCGCCCAGAGGGAGGATACTTTACGTAAAGGCGCCTCTTGCGGGACAAGAAAATTAAGTAAACTAAAATGACCAATCACGAATTAACTTAAGTTAAATTTAGAACGGCAACTAATGCAGCCAGATACACGTCCGACTCTAACGAGCGCGCGCGGTGCTTCAATGATGCGCGGTGCAATATGATGTTATCGAGATCAGCGTTCAACGCCTCTACTGTCAGATTCACATCACACGGAGAGAAGTGCCGATATATTTGAAGGTCATCTGCGTACAGATGATAAGAAGAGGTAAGAACGTCAGAGATTGAGTTAATGAATACCGAGAAGAGGAGAGGAGAAAGGATGCCTCCCTGCGGAACACCTGCGGAGAGATCACACCAGTCCGTTGAGATCTCCTCAGACTTAATGCGTTGCTGGCGGTCTCTCAGGTAGGAGTCAAACCAGCGAGCAGAGTGCGAGGAGACATTAAGTGACTTTAAAATTTCAACTAGTATATCGAAATCGACGCAGTTGAAGGCGCTACTGAAATCAAGCAGTGTAAGGACCGTAAGCTGCTTTTGATCCATAGCTAATTGAATGTCGTCAGTGACTTTGAGCAGTGCTGTGGTAGTGCTATGACCCGGCCTGAAACCTGATTGGATTGGGATTCAGTAACATTTTTGAGAAAAGGTAGGAGGAGAGTTGGGAGTGAACAATTGATTCCAGGACTTTGGAGAGGATAGGCAGAATAGAAATGGGACGGAAATCTTTAATGGAGGCGGGATTGGACGTTTTGGGGAGGGGAATCACAAGTGCCAATTTCCACTGGCTGGGGTAGCAACATTGGTCAAGCGACACATTAATTATGTGGGTGATGAGAGGTAACAGAACATCAATGATAGTTGTTATCATCTGAGAACAGATCTTGTCCTCACCTATGGCCTTCGACGAGATTGCTAGTATTGCCCTCCTTACTGCGCCGATTCCGGCAGGGATGAAATTAAATGCTGAGGTGAGGGCTGTTGCCTTGGACCGTAGGTTACGAAGGGTTGCATCCTTGACGAGGGGGTCCATCGCGACAGGGGGAGTTGCAAAGAAACTATTGAGACCCCGGAAATCGACATTTCCGGCTGCCAAGTCCCGGGACTTACCAACACCAAGGGTCTTCAGGAACTTCCAGACCTGTACTGGAGTATAGCTCTCGATACATTCGTAGATATGACGGCGTTTAGAATCACGACACAGGCGAGTGCAACGATTACGGAGGCGTTTGAAAATTAAAAGATTCTAATCGGTCGGATCCCTCTTATATCTAGACTTGGCACGGTTTCTCTTAGCCATCAGACCCTTAATGGTGTCAGTAAGCCATGGTGCAGGAAGATGCTTAACTCTAACCCTCTTGACCGGAGCATGCTATGTATATGTTACCGGCAATCTGTATAATCCGGTATTATATATAATCCCTAGGCAATATATATAATGCCTTAAACGTGCAGGTAATGTATGAAATATTATTTGTTATATAATTTGCCTAGGTATTATATATAATACTCAATGCGCAGCCGGTAATGTATGTAAAAACGTAAAACACTGCGGTAGCTTAGGTGAAGGGTAAAGGGGGTGAGCGAAGCGAAGCCCCCATTATCCTTCGTTTTAGGTTGAACATGCAAGAACAACAAAAAGTACTTAGTTTTAAGTATACGAAGGATAAAGGGGGCTTCACTTCGTTCACCCCCTTTATCCTTAACCAAAGCAACCGCAGTGTTTTGCCCTGATATTCTACCATATTCTATTTATTTTACACATTGCCGGTGGCCAAGTAGGTATTCTATATAATCCCTGAGCATTGTTTATATTACTAGATAGAGTACCTGTGTAATGGACATTCATATTAATAATATTTCATACATTGCCTCAACGCCCCAGGTATTATATATTTTATATATAGTTTATATATATAGCCTAGGTATTATATAGAATACCTGCATTATACAGATTGCCGGTACTATATACACTTAGATGTATTAAAAAAATGAGTTTGAGTTTGATTGGTTGTGGATTTGCGTTATTGAATAAGGGGGCTATATTTTTAACGGAAGTAGAGCAATAAAGGGAGATTATGGAAACCTACCGCTTTGACCAAATTTAGGAGTTACAGTACGGAGTAGAATCGATTTACAGACTTCAACAGGGCCGTATGCGAAAAGGTGTGATGTGACACTATGTTTGTAACCTGAGCCATAAGCATGATTGATTACGCATCTAAAAATTATGCGAATTGAACTTACAATGACTCCTACGTGTTCTTAAGGTTCATTTCAACTGAACTCCAACAGTTTTTCGATCTGTCTAATATTCGTGCTTCCCACTCTGGGAATTGGGTGACAAAGACATAAAAGCGTAGCGATCACACACCCGTGTTCAGCGGTCGTCATACCACATCATCAATCTATCTATGGGTGAAATAGACAGAATAGCGGAGCGGTCACCCGCCCGTGTTCAGCGGGTGTCACACTACATCATCAATCTATCTATGGGTGAAATAGACAGAATAGCGGAGCGATCACCCGCCCGTGTTCAGCGGGCGTCACACCACATCATCGATATATCTATGGGTAAAATAGACACAATAGCGGAGCGATCACCCGCCCGTGTTCAGCGGGCGTCACACCACATCATCGATCTATCTATGGGTAAAATAGACACAATAGCGGAGCGATCACCCGCCCGTTTTCAGCGGGCGTCACACCACATCATCGATCTATCTATGGGTAAAATAGACACAATAGCGGAGCGATCACCCGCCCGTGTTCAGCGGGCGTCACACCACATCATCGATCTATCTATGGGTAAAATAGACACAATAGCGGAGCGATCACCCGCCCGTGTTCAGCGGGCGTCACACCACATCATCGATCTATCTATGGGTAAAATAGACACAATAGCGGAGCGATCACCCGCCCGTGTTCAGCGGGCGTCACACCACATCATCGATCTATCTATGGGTAAAATAGACACAATAGCGGAGCGATCACCCGCCCGTGTTCAGCGGGCGTCACACCACATCATCAACCTATCTATGGGAGAAATAGTCATAATACAGGAGCGATCACCTGCCTGTGTTCAGCGGGAGTCCTACCTCGTCATCTAGATATCTATGGGTGAAACAGTCACAATAGGAAAGCGATCACCCGCCTGTGTTCAGCGGGCGTCCTACCTCATCATGTATCATAATCTATATACGTAATGTAGCGCAGATGTACCTGCACATCCCCCTCCAGCACCAGCACGGCCTCCTCGCAGGCGCGCGCGGGGCTGGCGGGGCTGGCGGGGCTGACGGGGCTGGCGAGGCTGGCGGGGCGCGCGGGCGGCGCGAGCGGCCATGTGAGGTGCGTGCGCGCGCAGCGCTCGAAGCCCGCCTCGGGGTGAGCGTGGGTGGCGGGGGACTGCGTCTGTGAGGGAACACGGCACACGTTACACCTGGTACTAATACAGGGAGAAGCTTACGAATGGTAATCCACATGCCCTCTGCCACACCAGAAGCGGACTGTACAGTCAAGAACGCAGATGTCTTTCGGTCGAATCAATACGTTGCCCACCACTACTTCTTTAGGTATTTTTTTCTAAATTTAAGGATCAGTAGGTTCGGAGATAAGGGGAGAAATGGTATTTTCTTGCCTATTTCCTTTTTAACTAAGCATTTCAGGTCTGTGAAAAAATATGTATGACGACAGGGGTCCCGGGTTCGAGTCCCGGTGGGGGCAAATATTTCTTTGATGAGAATGGATGTTTGTACCCTAATCATGGTTGTTTATCTATCTAAGTACAATATTTATCTATAACATAAACATTTACATACAGGCACATACATTGCTTCTGGCCCCACACTAGGATCCCTGTATCGTGGGAACCAGAAACAACGACGTCACACACATATAAACATCCAAGACATGGGTTTTTTTTTACCCCCATCCGGGGATCGAACCCGGGACCTCTCGCATGGTAGGCAGAGCCACAACCGCTGCACCACAGAGCTCGTCTATCTATATAAGTATGTGTATCATTGTCTAGTACCCAAGATACAGGTAATCCTATCCTCGCAACAAACCCGAAACAATGTCACACACGCTACGGCTAACAAAACTATTTTTTTTATTTCTTATTTGTGCTCTCAATTGTACATTTTTATTTATTTTATTTTATTTTTACATATTTAACCATACATTTCAAATTATTTAATATGTAAGTGAAGATCTATATTAATTATTATTTTCAAAATGTTTATAGTAGTTTCGTAGATTAGAGCGGGAATGGTCATTTTTGTAAGTTTTTTTTAAATATTGTTTTTACTAAGTATTTCCAAGTTATAAAAAATATATTAAAAACCTCCCAATGTGATTTGACAAGTCATACGACACATTTTCTATCTATCTATCCAGCCTCCTGCACCCACCCACTGGTGAGTAAATGCCTCCTCTTCATTACGCCATTTATGGCGGGTGGTGTGCCTCTCGGTCTACGCGCGTCCCTTAGCCACCATTCCGTCACTGCCTTGGTCCATTGACCGTCGTCCATCCTAGCCAAGTGTCCCGCCCATCTCCACTTTAACCTTGCGATTCGCTTACACATCTACGACCTTGGTGCGTCGTCGTACCTCGACGTTGGGTATGTGATCGCGAAGGGAGATTCCAAGCACACTCCATCGCCCTTTGTGCTACTCGGATTTCATGCATGGATTCCTTTGTGATCGGCCATGTATCGGATACTTATGTGAGTATAGGCAGCGCACATTGGTTAAACACCTTGGTTTTCAGGCATTGAGGGATTTTGGACTTTAGGACGTCTTCCAATTTACCAAAGGCGGCTCAACCCAGCTGTATGTGCCTGGAGATCTCCTTCACCTGAGAATTTCGGCCAAAGGATAAACTATGTTCAAGGTAGATGTATTCGTCCACTGTCTCTAGAAGACAATTAGCTACGATTACGTTAGGTTCAGGACCCTCAAGATTAATCATAATCTTGTTTTTAAAATAAACATAAACATAAAAATAAACAAAACTTTATTTAGGAAAAAGATATACAATTACAAAGTTCACTACTCCCTAAAAAAGGGCAAGCCCTGTGGCATAGGATGAGTAGTTACTTCCCAATAGGTGGCACCATTTAATAATATTATCTATTGCGTAGATATTTTATAAATTACAATATAATATTAGAATTTAAATTTAAATTTTGGACACGTTTATCCCCAGGCCGACCCCAAGTGAAGCATTATGCAGGTCTTCCAGCATTCTGTGAAGATCCGCAAAGTTCTCGGCTAGAAGCATAAGGTTGTCAGCAAAGCGAAGATGTAATAAACATCGGCCGTAGATATGAATACCTTCGTCCTCCCAGAAGAGTGTCTACAGCAGATCTTCGAGCAAACCAGTAAATAAATTTTGGTGAGATGGTGTCTCCTTGGCGCACACCTCGCTGGATCGGCACGAACTCCGAGAGCCTATGCATCCGTACTTGGAGAGTTGCACTTCGATAAAGCACCCGGAGGATATTCACGTATCGCTTGTCAACATTGCACCGGTGGAGAGAATGAAACACGGCCCAGTGCTCGACATTGTCGAGTGCCTTTTCATAGTCAACAAAGGAAAAAACATATGAGTGAACACATTTGTTTGACTGCGTGAATGTGGTCCATGGTTGACTTGGGAGAGGAGTCTAATAGGACGATAGTTACCTAACTTACACTTATCGCCCTTTTATGGAGGATCGTGACTATGGCATTCTCCCACGATTTCGGAGTGTTACCTTCATACAGATATTTGTTCTAGATTATTTAAAGGGGCTTCATTATTTCCGGCAATATTTGCAGCATCTCGACATATATTTCATCATCATCAGAGATTACCACGTTTCATTTGGTTTAGAGCATATTGCACTTCACTCTCTGTTACCTGAGGCACAGATTAATAACCTGAGACAACATTTCCTCTTCAAGCCGCTCGATGGTATTATTTTAACCATTATATTAACTTTTAGACAAAAAGCCCATCTCAAATATCTTCGGGAAGGCTGGAACGAGAGAAATAGGTCTATAACTTTTTATTTCCGTCTTGTTGTCTTTGCCTTTCCACAAGGGAACCACTTATTCTCTTGAGGGATGAAGGACAAGTGCCCTGGGAGGCATATTCATTGAATAAATCGCATAATATAGATGGTGTGCTTAGAGGTAGTTCATAGGATGTCACATGCGAAGTGCAACAGTGTACAATTACATAAAATAAATTAAATGAACAGGCATAATGATTATGAATAACATGTCAGGATGATACAATGATACAATAGTAATAGTCACAAAAAAAGTCAATAATAGAAGTAAATTAATACCTATCTCAAAGAATAATAATGTAAAAATGACAAAATAATAAGAATAATACCATTACATGTAATATCTTATTATCAATAAATTAGGATTACGCTGATTATGCTCAAGAAAGTTAACGAGAACCTGCCCTCGTGGGTTACGACATCCTAGACCATATCGTCCCACAGAGAGTTCTGTTTCAAGTGGAGAACTGATTATAGCATTAAAATCACCCATTATAGTGGTGTAGAAACAGGGATTTTTGTTTAACGCTTTCTCCATTTCCTCATACAAGACTTCTACGTTATCATCGCTATGTTTTGAGGTTGGGGCGTATACCTGTATCAACTTCAAAGCATATCTTTGGTTTAGTCTCAGAGTTAAATAGAAAACGCGTGGAGAGATACTTTGCACGCTCTGGATAGAAGATGCGAGTTTTTTGTTGATCAGTAATCCTGCCCCCTAATATGACGGATCCTCATGGCCCCTTTGGTAGAAGGTGTGGCCATAAGGTAGTCTTGTCAGATCTTCCCCTTTGCGTTTAATCTCAGACAAGCCGACAACGTCCCACTTGATTTTTCTTAATTCTTCCAGTATTTCCGTAAGCCTATCATCGTCTTTCAAAGTCCGTGAATTGAATGTAGCCAAAGTCATCGTATGGAGTATCATCGTATCACATTTAAAAATAAAATGCCCCCCAAAATGGCCTCCTAAATTGAAAATGTATTTGCTTACGTCACGTTTGTGTTTGGGTCACATAAATCCATAAGTGTAGCAAATTTGAACTAATTCGGTCGTATTATATTACTATTACACACCTAGAACAGACACACGAGTGATCCTATAATTATTCCGTTTTTCCTTATTAAGTTACGGCACCCTAAAACTTATAAACATTTATCTGCACACGTATCATAAAATAAACCCCCTTTACTGCGTCCAAAAACCGCACGTTACGACCAGCATAATGATAAGCTTCTTGGTAAAAACTCATTTCTTATCTGAATATTGATACATTATGACCAAAATTTGTCATATTATGACATTCACATTTCGAACGCCGACGCCCGCCTGCGTGCCGCCCCTAGTTTGTCTGTTAAGTTGGTACTACTGAACAAGCTAAACAACTGCAGAGCAATGATCAATGCCACAATGCCGGTTGAACATGCGGTTCCTGAACACATCAAAGTGAACTTATGATATGTGTGTAGATAAACTAGTGTATGTAACTGTACATAATTAGGCATTATGTAGCAGTCAAATAAACTACTATTATATACAGGTAGTTACATTGATTCTGGCCCTACACTAGGATACCAGACACAGAACCATAACCAGAACTGGTGGGAACCAGAAACAGCGACGTCAAAAATATATAAACATCCAAGAACTGGAGCGTGGTGATTTTTTCTTTCTACCCAGCCGGGATTTGAACTGTCGCTTGGGAAGCACAACCGAGGTCAACAAAGTTAGGGTCATCCGTACCAAAAAAGAGTCCTCCGTATCACTCCAGCTGCCTTCCTCTTCCAGAGTCTGTTGCAGCAACTCAGCGTCGGACTGCTCGGCGCCACTCTCCGACGCTGCTTTTAACTCGGCCGGCTTCTGTTCTGACGACTCTCCAAGCATGGACTCTGAAATAATATGACGATATATCGAGGTATTACTCTGTCAAGCCGCTGTATGGGAGAGAGGTGCTCACGTCCGCGAAATATACAGGGTGGCACTGACCAAAGGAGGTGTCAAACAACATCCAGGCCCGTCGCAAACGCAATGTATCTCAAAAAATTGGTTGTTTGTAAAGTAGGTTTACGATCGAGATGTTTACGTGATAAGCCTCCGCTCGTGAGGATTCCGCGTGACAAGTTTCACGGAATGACTGGCAGCGCTCGAGATGAGACGGGAGATCGGTCCGTCTCTCTCTCGTTATACCTGCGATCGCGCTCGTGAGGTTTTGGTGTGACACAAGTTTCTGAACATGTCACCCGACTAAAACGATTTTAAAGACGTTATCACGTCAATAAAGGGTGCAATAAACAAAATAAAGATTAATAGCATAGTAATTTAAAAAAAAAACGTGTAAAATTAAAGCTAAAATGGTTACTTAGCATTCTGAATTCTTACAGGCGTTCGAATAAACTATGAACTTCTAGTGGATAAAATCCTATTTATTTGTCACTATTCATTATTATTCATATTTTTATATAAATTCAAATTCAAATTGTGTTTATTACTGTAGATATTAACATATACTTAGCAAACGTCATTTTTGTCCCTTCTCTACGTTGGACCACTGTGGGAAAAGAAGAGCCAGGCCGATGACACTCCGTTCTTTACCTACAAAGTTACAAGTACATCCGCGTCCGCGTTTGTAAGGACAGATTCAGAGGGTCGCCGAGCGCCACCCTGTTAGCACGTCAAGTACGGCCACCGCGCCGCTCTCGCTCGCTCTGCATCGCGTGTCTCCTAGTTACCTTCTTGAAAATAAAGCCAAAGAGATATTGCATCGCATTTGGCTGCCTAAATAATAATAAGAAAACGAACCTTACGTTTTTCACACTTCCAAAGGACATCGAAAGGAAACGTCTCTACCGATAAGTGGGGTTGCTAACTTTCTGGACAGGAACGGAAATCTCAAAACCATTTCGAGAAACATTCGACAGCTACAGCAAGTTCTATGTTGACTTAGATTAACCCCATACAGTCCCGTCGTTTAAGTAATCTTGAAAATTGTAATATCCCTTTGTAGACAAAGTCGTTTTCAAATGGTTATAAAATTGTTCAAATGGCAATTTCTAAATCTTCAGAGGTATATTGTCGTAGTAGAGAATGCACTGACCCTTGAAAGAATTGCTAACTTCCGCGAGTCCAAACCGGGGCGCAACTAGTTAGTGATTATTTCTTAGGTTAACATGTGTTAACATAAATTTGAAAAATGTTGTATGGTCCTTGCGTCCTTACATTATATTTGCGAAAATGAATTGTCTAGAGTATGTCAATTTCTTTAAAAACTTTTCTTAAGGAGTCTGTGCATTTAAAATTATAAATTGATCGAATAGATCTTTTCTGTAATATCAAAATAGTTTGAATATCCGCTGCTTTCCTCTACAACGAGATACCATAGGATATGACACTATGAAAGTAACTCATTATAATCTTTTCTCAAGACATATAGATACATTTTGTTTCCCTCCATTACTCACATTTGTAAACTTAGTCTATGTAGAGGTGTGTTTCCCAAAGTGTTTAAGCGATCCCTAATACGTCCGATCCACAAGAGTGGCGATGGAGGATGTGTCAACAACTATCGGCCAATATCTATCTTACCTACACTCTCTAAAAGACTAGAACGGCTCATAAACAAAAGATTAGTAAATTACCTGGAGAGTAACAGTCTACTATCTGAACACCAATATGGCTTTCGCGCAAACAAGTCAACAGCAGGTGGTGTCCATGATCTGGTAGACCACATAGCGCTGCAGTGCCGCGGCAGCCCCATCACCACCCTGAACGCGTTATTATACTGGACCCGCAATATACTGCCTTGTGGGATGCCGCAGGTTATTGGTAGAACTTCACTAGTGTACCTATCGATTTTTGTACCTAACGGTAAAGCTTCTGGGGATGATGGGGTGTATGTCGAGATGTTGCAGGCAGGTGGAAAGCACGTTCTCGTAAAACTCTTCAACAAAGTTCTTACTTAGGGTTCTACGCCCGGTTCCTGGAAGAACGCGATCGTCGCGATCCTTCACAATAAGGGGGACGAATCCAAGTTGTGCAATTACCACCCTACAAGCCTGCTCTCTCAGGTCTACAAACTTTTCGCCAAAGTCCTGTGCCATCGCCTCACTACCACCCAAGACGAATACCAGCCTGTCGAACAAGCTGGCTCCCAGAGGGGTTACTCGACAATGGACAAAATCCATGCGGTCAAGCAGCTGATGGAAAAAAGCAGAGAATTCAACCGGCCCTTGTGTTTCGCCTTTGTCGATTATGAGAAGGCGTTCGACAGCATCGAGCACTTGGCCGTGTTCTACTCGCTCCATCGCTGCGGCATTGAAATGCGAAACGTCGATACCCTCCGGGAGCTGTACAGGACCGTGACAATGCAGGTGCGCATGCATAGGAACACCGACTCCGTGTCTATAGAACGGGGTGTCCGACAGGGGGACAATCACTCACCCAAACTATTCACCAACGTTCTGGAGGACATTATGAAGACGTTGGATTGAAGTGATAGAGGCGTCAACATTAACGGGGCACGCATGTCGCAGCTCAGGTTTGCGGATGACCTCATTCTCGTCGCCGAATGCGTCTCAGATCTCCAACATATGCTCGCAGAATTGCACGAAGCTTCCCTAAAAGTCGGTCTCAGGATGAACATGTCCAAGACCAAGATCGTGACGAGTCGCCCACTAAATGTGCCGGCCATATTGTTGGCAAGGACACCGTACAGGTGGCCAGCGATTACGTCTATCTTGGACATCGTCTATCTTTTGACCGAGTAGCATACGTGAAGGAGGTTGAAAGACGCGTCGGATTAGGGTGGGCTGCTTTCGGGAAACTAAGTGATGTCTTAAAATCCTCACTCCCACAATACCTGGAGACCAAGGTATAACCAATATGTCTTGCCCATCCTCACATGTTCCTTTCAGAAAATTGTTCATAATCATGGGTACTGTCATTCCTCAAATTTTGGTCAGCTAATTAAAAGTCCCCTTGTATTTTTCACCTACACCTTGCACGAGCCCCTGGTTAGTAAAAAAACTGGATTGTGAACATAAAAACATAAACATCAATCAGTAATAAAATAATAAAATATCAATGGGGTACTATAATTCCCCAAAGTATTGTATTACTTTAAGCCCTCCTGGCGTTACTATAAACATAAGGAGCCTCGAAGATGTTTATGTTTATTGTGTATTTATATGTTTTGTATATATGTGTATGTTGTGTGTATATATGTTGTGTATTTATTATGTTATGTTAAACATAACATAAAAAAATAAACATAAACAACTTCGTGGCGACTAAAGTCGATTTCGATATCATTTCACAATAATGTAAACAAAAATGTCAGTTGACAGTTGTCTATGATTGAGTGAGATTTGAGTGTTGTACCTACACTGATGTCAAAGGCATTGATCAAAGAGATATAGTTCGCTGTGGATTTTCGATCGTTTTTTTTCTATAAGTAGTACAAAACCAAGGAGTGGGGCGCGTAATTTCAGCTTAGACGAGTTCTAGCATCATACTAAAAAACTTAATTAAATTGTCGATCCCACACATACACACACACGCACTCACACACCCTCATACACCATTCATTCAGCAGTTCACAATATCGTCAGACCAGATTGAACTAAGTTTATTACTTTACTCACTTTATTATTCCTATAAATAGGTTCTTATAAGTCTATTTTATCTTTCTATTGTTTCGTAATTGGCATTTCAAATTTTCTTTTCCTTATTAATTAATATTGTTTTTAATTGCTGTGAAACATGAATAAATAAATAAATAAATATAGATTTAGCCATGTCCTTTAAGTTCTTCATTATTCTTTTCAGAGTTGCAAATTAATTAATCAAACCGATTGATCGATCGAATCGGATCGATTCAAAAGAATGAACCACACTCACTTTCCAAAGACAATAAGACTTTGATGCGCTTTGATGAGTAAAAAAATAATATGACTTTTTACAAACTATTGAAATATTCGTCGTCCGATAATTTTGCAATAAAATAACTATCTTAGGGGAGTTACTTGGTGTCGAAATGATGTAAGAAAAATAAATGATTCCTTGGTATGTGAATGTGTTCAGGATTGATATTCAAATGTTAGTAGTTACGGCGTAATCTTGTGTAAATTGGCTTGTTTACATTATTGTGAAATGCTATCTAAATCGACTGTAGTCTCCGAGAGTCGCGTAGAAATCTCGTCTATGCGTATCGTGATGGGAGAAGGGCCCCACTATACACTATACACACCTGTTCTCTGCGCGCGAGTGTGTCGGCGGACGCGCGGCGCTCGCGCGTGGCGGGCGCGGTGCTCACGCAGATGCTCGCCGCGCAGGAACGCACGGCCGCACTGCTCGCAGCGGTGGCGGCGCTCGCCCGTGTGTTGCCGCTCGTGGCGGAGCAGCTTGCTCGCCGTGCGGAACGACCACGGGCACTCCTGCACCACCAACCCACACCAGCTCCGTTTATCGTATGAAATACATCGTTTAATTGATAAGCACAACTTTTTAATAGCTTGAATATTCAAAGGGCATTACGGACCTCTGTTTTTTATTGTAACTGCGAGGAATTAAAACAAGTTACTTATTAAATTTCATTCTCAAAAAAACAACGGCATCTTGGTCGCTGCGTTAACTACAATTAATTGCGTGCGGGAAGGGTGCGCTCACCATTTTACGAAGTAAAGGCACGAAGCGCACGTAATAGGAAGAGATTTCCAAGTTATACAAGCGACGGAAATACACTCACCGGATACAAGCACGGGTAGGGCTTGTCCCCCGTGTGGGCCCGACTGTGCTCCTTCAGTCGGCAGGGCTGCAGGAACACGCGGCCGCAGCCGGGCCACGCGCACGCGAGTGGCTTGCGGCCGCGCGCGCCACAAGCGCGAGCGTGGGCGCGCACGCCCGGTGCCCAGAAGAAGCGGCGCCCGCAGTCTGCGCAGCTGGGGATGTGACAACATTTTGCTATTATCGTTTATTTTAGCCCCCAAATATGAGTAAGTAGTTATAGTGAATTCTAACTCAAATCAATGGAAAAATGTGGAAAATAAAAGCATGTTTCCCATCCCTTAAACGTCAGTTTGACATAAGCTGCGTCGAGTTTGCTACGGGTTGGAGAGAATAAGGGCAGATTTGACTGCCATTCTACATGGGCGACTACCATACCGGTGGAGGAAAACATCATGAAAATACCAGCATTACCTGTTCAATAAATGTCCATCCATCACCGACTCATTGAGTCTGAAGGGGAAAAATCCTTTCTAAAGGTGCGGCGATGGGCTAGCTTCCTGTCACGCTAAAAGAAAACGTTTTTCGTTCGCAGATCCTCCCAAATGCATCGCGAATTTCAACTTTATGCCATGACAATAGTGTGCGAAGCCCTTGAATTTGAGTTTGGACTGAGGGTGTCACCCAAGCGAAGGGGTTAAATATGAAAAATGTTAATTATTCTGGCTTACCTGTATACAGCATCGTCAAGAGTATGGTCATTCTTGAGATGCCTCAGCAGGTCGTCTCTCGCGTAGAACACGAGGTCGCACGGCGGCTCGCCCGCGCGGATCGCCGGACACTTGGTCAGCTGCTTCAGAATCTTCGCTATGTTCTTGTTGTGCACATATTTGTGCTTTTTGAGCTTCTGCTCGCTTGGAAATTCCTTGCTGCAGTCTGGTACGTCACACTGAAATATTAAGGAGTATGAAGTAAGATTTTTGAAATGTCCATAACATAAGGTAAGACGTAAGTATTTATGGCAAACAGTAATGCAGGCATTGGTATATTTTTGTCTTGTCTTTTCTACGGGGAAGAAGATCGGCGACTCTCGCAAGCATATTCAGAACCAAATATTTGTTACATTTTCTAATATATTTATGTATTATTACCATGAATGTGACACTACTACTTGGAAGTAGTTCAATGGATTCTGCCGTGTTAGTTATCTCATGGTCAATGGCAGCATTGGAGTCAAGCACCACTAATGTACTCTGTGGCACAAAGGTATTGCCTTCATAAGGCACTTGTGTGATATCATTTCTATTCACAGCAGCGTCTGAAAAGTAATTCAATTAAATACATGTATAAAATGTATGTACATAAAAAAATGGTTGTTAGAAGTGGTCCAGTTTTCAGGGTTTTTAATCCACTTTATATGAAAACAAACTGAAATAAACTTACGATACTCAGTCTTTTCTCTTGAATTAACAGGTATGAAGCACCAGTTAGATTCATTAGAGATCTCACCAAAACTCTTCAAGGTTATCCCTCCTACATCAAAAACACAGTCCTGTAAATAAAAAATTATAAACAGATTAATTCACCTTATTTTTTCATTGAGATTATGAGATTTTTTATTCATTCATTCCAAGGAACCTGACAATGAATGATGATGAGAGCTTACCTCTATGTTGAAACTTCTGTCTTGTAAATTCTTTGAACTGCTGACTGTATTCTTATCGTTATCTGGAATTTAAAGTAGAATCTGAGGTAGAACATTAAGAAGATATATATATATATAAAATTCTACATGATTATTTTGTAATGTTATGTTAGAAAGGCCTTTTAGGCAGCTCTTACAGACATATCATGGACCCTAAACATTTGTCTGTATTATTGACATTTAGGGCAGTCTGGTAAGAAAACCATGGGATCACTTTTTCAGTAGAGAAACAGAAGCACTTCTGCTCAGAATTTTTTAACAGTGATATGAGTTGGACCAGTTATATTTGAGATTATACTTACTGTTTATTTGAACATATACATTATTGGCAGTATCACTCTGGTTATCTTGATTGTGTTGCATTTTAATCTTATTCTCCTCAGACACATATGAATCCAGCTTTAATCTCTGAAGTGGTTTTTTATTAAAATGGGCCGGCTTACTACATTTGTGCTTTGTGTATTTTTGCGAATGACGCTCTGGCATCTTAATAAATTCCACATGAGTTTGTTCCTGTGTTTGTGTATGGGGCTTTACAGTGACTTTTGCCTTGTTTGATGTCTTTGGACTCTTTCGGAGTATATTAGGCTTCTGGAACTTCATCTTGCCGGGACTCTTTTCATGGGTGTCGAACATTTTCCCAAATTAACCAACTGCAATAAAGTCAAACAAAGAATGATAAATTTATGTACTTTTTGCCATTTGTTATATTTCACTGAATACCTAATATGATTGTGCACTGACATGCGCCAAGAGTTCAAAGAGGACTTAAAAACTTAGTCAAAAATGTTAATTATATCAACCAAGACACTTTCTAAGCTTCACTTAACCTAATAGATCTGAGGTATAACTAACATTGCGTGTTGTTGCAAGCGTTAATTATGAAAATAGATTTGTACTCTCTGCCACTGGTCCATTGAATAGCCATGAATTCTTGATAAAAACATTTATTTCACAGAAATTACTGAGAATAAATACGCAATGCAATTTACTTGCAGCCAAAGAGAACCTCGACATGACATTCTTTTTTTTCACAAAGAATAATAGAAGGGCTGTGGTCTGAATGCTTTTGCTTTATATTATATTTATTTGTATTCAGCACACTTTTGATTAGTCACGCTACTCGGCAACAGATGGCGCCATTAAGCAAAATGGTTTTATGGAGCCAGACTATATGTACAGGGATACTACGTATATGCTGGCATATACGTAGATCCCTATATAGTCTGTGACTTGCATCCGGCATAAGACAGGCGTATACGCACGGATATCTCCGACAGATCTGTCCGCCGCCAGTCGTGTCTGGCGGGCAAAACTGCCTATGTATGGCAAGAAAAGGTACAGATACCTGTCAGGCAGATCTGTCGGGTAAATCCGTTAGTGTCCGTTATGATATGGTGCGTACAATAGAGCATAAATAGTCTATAATCAGTGCAAAAATAGTGCCTCATCAGTTTAAGAAATAATTACCACTCTTTGTGTTTACGCTACCGTAACGGTTGGTTGTGGTTGTGTTTGGGCCTCATTTGCGACTAGTGGTGACATCTCTGAGCGCTGCGTGGTCGAAACCACGGTACATTCCTGGGCCTCCACGCGCGCGGCAATCTCGACTACGGAACCCGTTTTCGTCGACTGAGTAAGCGTTCGCGCTGGCTCAGACACCGCTCCTGCGTAAGAGAGAGACGGAAGTCGGGGCGCCTCAGTGGTTAGCGACTTTTTCTCTGGCATACCCTCCATGTGAAATGATGATGATGTTGCTGTAAATGCCGCAGCTGCTGACTCATGATGCTGTTGAGTTCTGACAGTGTGAGGAACCGCATCGGGCCACTATTAGGGTGGAAAGAATCATCTAGACAGTAGGCACCTCTCAGTGTTTACATTTGAAATCACACACTGACGATCTCGTTTCACCTCATCAAGTTCGGACTTCAGCTGTTTGAACTGGTCAATTATTACACACTCGGTCTCCACAGCCGCTGCTTGTTTCTGCTGCATGATACCAAGGTTCCTTTGAATCACGACTATGTCTTTCAGTAGTCTAGTGACGTCTAAGTGGTCAAAGGTGACCGATGGGAGTTTGTGGAGGTCCCTGGCCACGAAGATCGGCATTTCTTCAGGGTTGGTCTCTTTATTGAGGCAGATGATGTCATAAAGATTGCGTTGAGTCTTCCCCACAAGTCTTCGGGTAGTCTTCTGCTTAGAGATGGACTCAAACAGTAGACTTTTAGCTTTATCGATGTCATCGTCCGAAAAAGCTGCTATATATATTTGCACTAATGATTTTTCCACCATTACATCCACTTTATTTTGCACGAAAGCTAGTAGTTCGTTGATAACAATGTTGCAGATCCTGCATTTTAGCACCTGAGAGGCTATGGCCTCTTATTTTCAGAATAACAACCAATAAATCCCGACGTATCGACCAGTGGAAATGAGTGCGCGCGCGAGACTGAAAAAGGTCATCATCAGAGTGCGGTCGAGAGAAAATAACTGAACTGTACTGGAATTCAGGGACCAGAAATAGTAGTGTTTGGACTGAATTTGTTAAGGATGGTGAGCTGGTTTGGCAAACTTGGAGTCATGAGCTGGTGATGGAATGAGGACTTGGAGACAATACTGGAACCTGTAACCAGAAATAAGAATGAAGTCGTGTTTTGACTCTATTTGTTAACAATGGTAAGCTGGTTTCCCAATTTCATTACAAAACTATATGATTATCCAACTAATATTTATAAATGTGAAAGTAGCGATGTTACAACCGCTGAAGGGATTTGAATGAAATTTAACGCAGATGTTATGAGTTAGATTAATATAAGGGATACTTTTTGTCCGACTGCACCAGAAGGAGGGTAATGGTATCTCGGTAACTGATACTTCCTAGGAATACGCAGATGAAGTTGCGGGCATCAGCTAGTATATAATATATTATGCATTAAAACGCAAGTAATTTTATATTTTATAATAGCTATAAGAACATAGTACGAATAATAAATTACTGACTGCGAGTCAAAAGTGACATCATCATAAGCAAATTTACAAAGCGTTTCGGAAATGGCCGATGTGTTTTCGGTCATAACTTTGGTAATACTGTGACTATTAAGACGAAGCCAAAACTGGTGTTATGTCCACAAACCTGGCTTTAATACTAAGCCAGCTTCTTTTCGCCAAATTCCGATACCTTAGCCTTATTCACTGTGGTGGCAACATGGGGAAGCCTTTGCCCAGCAGTGGGACAAATGCTCCAAATGAAGCCCTATTGCTGTCACTCACGTGTCCGTCTGTCTGTATGCCTGTCCGTCGTATCACACCGGTTTTACATACATACAATGTCTAGGTATGCATGCACTGGTCCACCGTATTACAATCACTATGCCTGTTAGTTTTTTTGTTCACACTGGAATAAAATGTAATCCATTACTTAGGATCACATAAATTGTTTTTAAGATTTATAAGTTAATGTCTCACACTTTATTGTTATAGTCATTATAGGCAATTTCAGCCCGATACTGCGAAAGTAAAATTATAAATTAACTATGTATTTCTAATTGTAAGATATGTGGTGTAATCTGTATTATGTGTAAATAGACTTGAAAAACAAAAACAAAAAACCGATTTTACAGCCAAACGGTTGGAGCTAAAGTCTACAAATTTTCATAGTTTAAGAATCTTATCGACCCAAAGCCATACAATACGGCCAAAAAATATTTGAAATATTTATATGGGGGGCTCCCAAACAGCTAAAGGGAAAAAATGACCTACTCCACCGAGTGGGGCATCGTTGCTTAGATCACTTGTGTACAATATACTATGTATATCGTACCATTTTTAATAAGATAAGTTTTTTTAATAAAGTGTTATGTGTAGATCTTAGTCGTTAATCATAGATGGCGCTGGGGATATCGTACATCGCGGTAGCGTTTGGATTCGATCGGATCTTAAGTAAATCACAGTTGTGTTTATGTAGCATGTATTTTTTGAGAAGTTAAATTGTATAAAGTAATTACAAGTGTGTGCGTGTATCAATGTATAGAACCCCAGAATCAAACAAACTTAATGGTGCCGAAACCAGGAACATAAATAGCTAAGTGAAGTGTTAAGTGAATTTGAACCTTATAAACAGTGAGTAAAAGACTTAGAAATAAAAACTAGTAAAGTGAACTTTTCAAAATTTAACACTTAGAAAATTTGTGAAAGTGACTTGTGTGGACTTAGAAAAGTTGTTATAAAAAAAAACACTTAGAAAAGTTTTGTTTAAAAAACAGATAAAAATACAATCTTTCCAAAGACTTGTGTTATTTCAAATCAAAAAAGACTTAGACAATTTAGAGTGTAATAGTGACTTTTAAAATTCAGCTAAGAAGTACAACATGGAATCAGTAACGGAATTGTTTGCAACTCAAATGTTGGAAAAATTGATAAAGGCGATACTAATTTTAAAAAGACACCGAAATAAAGACGGTACAGTATTTGGAAACTAGAATTGAAGTTGTAGAAGAGCTTTGGACTGATTTTAAACAAGGACATAAATCAATAATTTCGAAAGTCAAGAAGGATCAGAGATAGAAGATTATTTCACTCATGATGTTTACGAGCAATTTCAAGATAAATATATGTCGTATAAGAGCAAAATTAAACAATATCTTGAAGAGAGTGATCGTCCAACTGCACAACAACAACCACCTATGGCTTCTACATCTTCCAATGCTTGTGAAGTGAAGTTACCGAGCATTCAACTTCCTACATTTACTGGAAAATATCCTGAATGGCAGACATTTTATGATATGTTTGTATCACTTATTCACAAAAATAAAAGTCTTTCGCCGGTACAAAAACTTCATTACCTTAAAAGCAGTCTATCCGGAGAACACGAGGTGTTAATAAGAAATTTCTCTACAACAGATTCTAATTATTCAGAAGCATGGAGTCAACTAATCAAGCGTTACAAAAATAAACGATTTAAATGCAACGCCATTTTTCAACACTATTCTCGCAAAAGCAAATTAACAATGAATCTGCAAATGCCATAAAACAATTACTAGACTCAACTAATTCTTGCATGAAGTCTTTAAATAACATCGGAATATGTACACAATCATGGGATTCACTTTTGGTTTGTATCCAAACTTGCCCAAGAATCACGACAGCAGTGGGAGAATCAAGTAAGTCTAATGGCCAATGATCTACCAACATGGGCACAGCCACAGATATCGAGAGATAGGCCCTTGGCGCTAAGCTTGTATCGGAACCAGTGTCTACGAAAACTAAGAACACGCATACATTTACACCACTCATACATCAATCCCTCCGCTTTTATTGGTCAGTGCAATGTCATGCACCTATCGTCCGAACACACCCACACTACCGCAGGTATACTAGCTAGCCGAGCTAGTGTTGGGACAATGCAAGGACAGCGTGTATCATCGATCGATTATAATTTATAGACACTGGTATAGACAGTCGTATACAATGCCGGGTTCTATAAATAAAATAGTAAATTGTTTGTTAATGCGACATATTTATACGACATACGAGACCCCTTTGCCTCTTCTTTTTTTCAACAGAATCCTTACAGCTAGAAAGAGAGGCAAAGAGGTTTCTGTAGGTAGAATAACTGTGAACTCTTCGGACCTGACTGAAAGCATCGGAATTTCCGATCAATACTTATAACACCCCATTATCCTTCGTCGGGCGAGGTTTTAAACAAACTTAAAATCTAAACTGCCTGTTTGGCAACCATTGGAATAACTAACAATAAACTTATGTATTATGAACAATAAAATAACTATATTATTACATTAACTATATTAGTAATTGCGGAATGATAAAATCTATCGATTCAAAAACATAATTCTCCTATCACTATCCCCATCACTATATGTCGTCTCTGTGTGCGTGTAACAGTTCGCCTCCCTATCACGATGCATTTTTGCTTTCGTACTTAGATAAGTGTAAAATATTCATTGCGTGTTAGCTTGGCAATAAGTAGTGAAATTAAGATACAAAACAAGCAATGTATAGTAAACTTAGCGAGAACAACATGACTTTGTCACTTTAATGTCAATTCGTGACGAATTTTCCGCGAATGATTTATTTTCGTAATAATGTTTATTTCTTGTGTTTTAAGAAGAAATAATAGATGGAATGAAACTTACAAGTGCATATTTTTGCACGTGAGTATTGCACAGATCGGCATTTTCGAAAAACAACGGAAATTCGTCACTGCGGTCGCCCGGTGACTACCGAGAATTTTTAATATCTAACCTGTCGGAGCTACATTTGTTCGCACGTGCCACGCCCCTCAACCTATCTCTCGATATCTGTGGGCACAGCTTATCGAGTTCTTGGAGTCAAGGTTTAGAAGTCTTGAAATGATAGAAGCTAGTAAACCATATACTAAACCCAATCAAGCCACAACTAAACAAGCAGTGAAGCCAAAATCTTTTCATTCTGTTGTACAAGAAGAACGAAAAGGAAATGACGCATGCTGTTCATTCTGTAATGGTACTCACTATTTGTACCAATGCAAACAATTTGGTCAGATATTGGTTCAAGAAAGACACGACTTCGTAGCAGAGAAGGGTCTTTGTTTTAATTGCCTCGCGCCGAATCATTCAGCAAAGAAATGTCGACAGTACTCGACAGTCAACGAGCTGTTGTAAATGTGGGAGACGACATCACTCTTTACTACATATAGTTTATACAAAAGAAGAAAATCAAGGGACTACCAACAATAATGAAAAGTAACTACACGCACCACAACAACAAGAAAAAGAACAACATACAACACAAATCGTGACCAATTTTTCGAGAGGTAACATTCAGAGCCAAAAGGTTCTGCTAGCAACTGCAGTTATCAAAGCCACCTCGAAAAACGGCTACAAGCACATCATTCGACTAGATCAGGGGTCACAAGCTTCATTTGTTACAGAAGATACAGTACAATTACTTGGTCTTAAGAGGGTATCTATAAATGGTTGGTTGTCAGGTCTGGGAAATGGTCAAACTAAGGTCAAACACAAGGTACCATTCCGTGTCGAATCACGTCATTTTCCACAACAATCATTTCAGGTAAATACATATGTTTTGAGCTCACTTACCTCAATGCTGCCAACATGTAACGTTATTTCATTTACAACACCAGGCAAAATGGATGTTTTGCTTGGTGCCGAAGATTATAGCGAGATTCTGTTAGACAGGATAATCAAACATCCCCAAGGAAACCTAATGGCACAAATCAAACAAACAATCCTTGGTTGGGTGGTTTCAGGAAAAACATCACACGAATCATCAGCAAAAGATAGAATCTTAAGCATGCATGTACGAGTTATAGAGGTGATCTATTGAAACAATTTTGGGAATTAGAGAACGAACCTAACAATTTACAGAAGAAATTAACTAACGACGAAAATAAATGTGAAGAGTTATAAGATGCTACTACAAAAAGAAATGACGATGGAAGATTTGTTGTAAAATTACCTTTTTTAAACGGAAGATCCAGAATGTCAGTATGGGAATTTGAGAGATAAAGCTACAAAGAGGTTAATTTTACTAGAAAATAGACTTAACAAAGATGTGAAATTGAACAAAGAGTACAGTAAGGTGCTAGAAGAATACGTAACATTAAATCACAGGAAACTGGTTGATCAAGAAGACATTAACAATCCTAGAGCTGTTTATTTACCACATCATGCGGTTATTCGAGAAACAAACAACTAAAGTGCGTGTAGTATTTGACGCATCATGTAAAGGAAAAAACGACGTTTCACTAAACGATAATCTTTTAATTGGACCTAAGTTACAGCAAGATTTGCGACATTTATTGATGAGATGGCGTAATCATAATCTCATCAATAAATGTCATGTCAATAAATGCGCAATCAATAAATGTCGCGCAGCGAGCTATGGAAAGGGCTATGCTTGGTATTTCTCTACGAGATCGAGTCAGAAATGAGGAGATCCGTAGAAGAACCAAAGTTGCTGACATAGCCCGTAGGATAAGCAAGCTGAAGTGGCAATGGGCAGGCCACATAGCGCGAAGATCGGATGGCCGATGGGGCAAAAAGGTCCTTGAATGGAGACCACGTACTGGCAAGCGCAGTGTGGGTCGGCCACCTACGAGATGGACCGACGACCTGGTGAGGATCGCTGGATCTCGTTGGATGCAGGTGGCTACGGACCGGTCACGCTGGAGTGCGATTGGAGAGGCCTATGTTCAGCAGTGGACATTAACAGGCTGAAATGATGAATCACAAGATTTGCATCATTGCTGACTTCATGAAAATGTATCGCCAAGTGCGCGTAACTGAGGAAGATTTTAATTTTCGGAGGATTTTATGGATACCTAAACATGAAGGCCCAATTCAACACTAAGCTTATGACGCTAACATTTGATTATCTTGCAGTTAAGACCTTACAAAGATTAGCGGAAGAAGAGCAAGCCAAATATCCTATTGCAGCAGAGACAACGAAAAGAGATTACTATGTTGACGACTGTGCCGGCACATACGCCAGCCACAGATATGCGGAAAGATCTATTTCCACTTAATGTTAAGATAAGTTGACGACCGTCACAGATAAGGTATATTTATATTCATCACGTAGTTTTGTAGTAAGTTGTATATAAGCGTATAGTATTCCCTATAATAAATTAGTCTAGTCTGGTAATTGCGCGCATCTCAAGCCTTTTACTTTACTCCCGAAGATGTCGCTCTCCTTATAATTGCCTCTGGCAAAACGACCTAATGACAGGGTGTGAAACGGAAGAAGAAGCTTTAGTAATTTTTGAAGAAATTAATAAACTAATGAACGCAGGGTTTTAAAATACAAAAGTGGAGCAGCAACAATGAGGCATTGTTACGACATATTGGTTCAGAAAGACAGGAAGGATCAATCAATAGTCATTAAATCGGATAGCATGATCGAAGTTTTGGACATTTGTTGGAATAGAGAGACAGACAATTTCGAGTATACAATTAATTTGCCTGAAATGAAAAAGGAAGTTACGAAACGACAGGTTCTGTCTGATATCGCTCGGCTGTACGATCCTCTAGGGTGGATCGATCGTGATAAATGCAAAACTGTTTATTCAAAATTTATGGAAGTCAGGACTTGGATGGGATGATGAGATAAATGAAGACTTATTGACCGAATGGAAAGAAAGTCAATTCTTGTCTTGTGTCAAGAATTGACTGAAATCAAGAATATACTTATTCCTAGATAGCTGCACGTCACCCCAAAATATAAATATATAATATAGAGCTTCATGCATTCTCTGAGTGATTGACGATCAGAATCAAATTACTGTTAATCTCATATCAGCCAAAACAAAGGTAGCACCAATTGATAAGGAACTGTCCATCCCAAGGCTAGAACTTTCGGACGCAGCTCTTGCTGCAAAACTATTATGATCAATTGCACAGGTAATGGGCGTGCCAAAAGACTGCCTCCACGCCTGGACTGATTCGACGGTGGTGTTAGCGTGGTTAAAAGGTCCAGCCAATCGGTGGACAACGTTCGTCAGTAACCGTGTATCAGACATCCTAACCATAATGGACTACGAACAATGGGGACATGTTTCTACTAGTATGAATCCGGCAGACTGTGCATCTCGTGGCTTACAGCCAGGAGATCTCATCAACCACCCACTCTGGTGGAGTGGCCCTAAGTGGTTAAAGGAACCAACTTTGACCAAGGAAGTAATTGAAATTGAGAACACACAGAGAGTAGTCAAGTCTTTAACTGTTATACAAAAAAATCAGGAAATATTGCCGCGGGAAAGGTTTTCATCGTTGACATGACATGACATCGTTCATGTTAAAAGTTATTTCATATTGCAGAAGATTTCTAAGATTAAGGTTACCAAAAACGGCAAAAAAGGCATCGACGAATTTTGTAACTAATGAAGAAATGGATCAAACTTTACAGAAATTTATTGGAAAAGTACAAGAATATGAATTCGCAGATGAAATGCAACAGTTAAGGACTCGAGGATGTGTTCTAAAGAAGAGCGTGCTTCACACCCTTTGCCCGATTTTTGATCGGAATGGGGTTTTAAGAGTTGGAGGACGCATTGACCAAGCCCTTGTGAAATATGACAAAAACATCCAATTATTATGCCAGCTGAGAAACATCTTACCAAGCCTATTATAGCGGATGCGCATATCAAAACACTGCATGGAGGCCCACAGCTAATACTTAATAATTTAAGAGGAACGTATTGGATCATTAGAGCCAGAAACGAAGTCAAGAAACATCATAAAGAATGTGTTACATGTTTAAGATACTCCAAATCCAATGCTACTCAACTAATGGGACAGATTCCTGCAGTTCGACTGAAGCCTAGTAAACCCTTTACTTAATAATAATAATAATAAATATAGTTTCGTTTGTGAACGATATGATTACTAGAAGTAGGTACAACAGAAGTATTGCCGACAACTTCTCCCACTGAACCCATACCATTGGCAAACGTTCTGCGCAGGATTGCTTATAGATTTATTTTGGAACAACTCTTACATTTAGTGTATTCAAATACACAACAAAAGTATGAAATAAACACAATTTACTTTACAAGTTTTTATTATAAATACCAAGTAAAGGTTCGAGTTGGGTCGGTGGCTCTGTGCCGCCAAAGGCTTTACCTGAAATTGACTGATTAAAAACTCATTTCCTGGATGTCTTGTTACGGTTTTGAGGGGTTTATATCATTTTCAGTACCAAACACACCGTTATAGTTGTCCTCAATGCCGTCATTGCCGTTAGGACGGATTGTTAATTAGCAAGCAACATCGTCATTTCTAAAAAATCGAATACATATCCTAAAATACTAGGTTGCCTTGAGCACAGAGTACCTATATTATTTGGCCTTGAGTGTCTCTCACATATAATAACTTAGGATTAACAAACGTACCTTTATAAGCCTAAAACAGATTCTAAAAAGCAAGATGAGACAAATTTTTGGCCTAAAGGAACAAATACTTATCGAAGAACGACCCGGTAGGTACCACCCTCGTTGTCTCGCTTACTCGCATCGGCGACATGTCGTCTGCAGTCAGGTTGCTATTGGCAACAAACTTTCACCTTTAGCTTGAAATTTACTATTTAAAAAAATAAACATCGCCGCTTTTATTTTCTGACATATCATCAGCTGTAGCTGGTGCCCATCGTAAATTACCGTCTTCAGTCCACGTCATCCGTTTAAGGCGTCTGTTATTCTGACGATATGTTGGAGATTTCGTTTTATCCAACGCATATTTTACAACTTCTGGCAGTGGTTTTACATACAACATTTTCTCTTCATTATAAAATAAGCTATGTGCAGCTTTATATGTGAACCGTTTAGTTATTCCGTCGTAACTCGTCAACTGCTTGGCCAAGTGTTCCCAATTTATGTCCAACCACACTCTATATGACGAACCTTTCAACCTGCATGATAAAACAAACATATGTTTGTAAAAATCCTTATCTTCTAAAATTTGTACTTCCTAACATGTCTCATGGTGGAAGCACACTTGGCCGCACCTCACGCACCGCCGTCCTCTCCCAGCCACAGTTGATGTGATGACGCGACGTTTCCAAACACATGCGAGGCGTCCGCACAGCACCGCTGTGGATGGTGCAGCGTCCGGCATCCGTCAATAAAAGCGATCACTGCGGTACAATGCGGAGGCGACTGCAGTGCGGTACGGCCAAATCTGTATGTCGGATTGCCTTACTTACTTTGCATGTTTGGTGGCATGGTAGGTAGGTATCATCATGCTCATCATGCTTAGCTTAAATCAACCCAGTGCTGGGTATAGGCCTCTACTCTATAGCGACAACCCCTACGGTCCTGTGCCAACCGCGTCCATTGTGATCCTGTCAACCATAGCTATCCTGGGTGATACAACATCCACCACGAGCACCTAGAACACCCAGGCCTCCTACTCCAGCTGGTGCAGGAGTTGGGCTGAATTAGATGTGCAGGCGATCGGGACATGCACAAAGGCCTCGCTCAAGTGGGCCAGATGCAGGCGGTACACGCCCTATAAGAAGAATAGAATAGATTCTGTCAACTTTAGTACATCGTCGGACCATCGGGCAGGTGGTCTGCCCACTGGCCTTGTCGCTCCCTGAAGATAGGTATAAAAACTGCAATAACTGCAAAACTGAGCATGTGATGTTTCCACTCACTTTTTAAATATCCTCCTCCGAAACCTATTCAGCTTGACTTCACGCTGAACAAATAGTTGAACATGTAATTTGTCATACCAGAAACGCTTTGCTCCAACAAATTTTTCATGTATAACTCCCCATACTTTGTCATCTAAATATCGGTCCTTAAGTTCATTTATCTGTAGACCAGTTTCTTCAAGAAGCATATTCAAAAAAAATCTAGCCCTTTCCACATTCCATCGTATATGCTTCTTAGGCTCACGTCTTCCTGAAAATTATAATACCAAAAATTTGTTTCAAGATCTTGGATGTTTGTTTATATGTGGGGTTTTGGTACCCATGACACAGGGTATCCTAGTGTAGGGCCAGAGACAATGTATGTGCCGCTATATAAATGTTTGTTTGTTTTATGTCCGTTGATTACTAATGCATAGTGAATTGAATTATGTAATGTCAAGTCAATTAGTCAGTCTAGTCAGTATCAAATCACGATACTCACGCTGTCATTAAGGCATGCATGCATACCTCTACAATATGTATAAGGGTATCCTAGTGTGGGGCCAGAGGCAATGTATGGGGCGTTATATAAATGTTTGTTTTGTTTTATCTTCGATAACTAATGCAGTGAAATGAATTAGGTAATGTCAAGTCAATCAGTCAGTCTAGTCAGTATCAAATCACAATACTCGCGCTGTCATTAAGGCATGCATACAATATGTATAAGTACAGTCAATCGGCGTAATTTTGATTGATCAGCTTACATTGACAATAAGACCCGGGTCAGGTAAGTTTTATGTTTTTCTTCAGTGTTTGACCATAGGCTTTATATTTTTTGGTAGCTAACACACCAAGCAAACACTAAAGAAAAAGATGTAAACTGTCAAACAAAAATAAATAAAAATAAACGAATTTTGAATGTCAATGTTTTTTGCAAGCGGATTTTTTTATGTCAATGTTACCCAGAGAGACATACATACAACGTGTCATTTAATAAACGCTTAAACTTATGCACCCCAACTTATTTTTTGATAATAAAAAATATTGAAAATGAAAAAAAAAACTATTTGCCTAATATTGTAAAAAATATTTGAGACTTAGTTGTTGTGTCATTTCTGCACTCGCTCACTCGATGTTTCCTACGCGACGCAGAGGCTGTCTCTTTTTTTCCATACGGATGAAGAAAGTGAACGTAGATACGAAATTATCTTTTCGTTTTGCTTAGCAAAGAAAATGAAATGGTTACATTTTGGTGGGCGGCCACCTGTGTGAGCTTCGTTTCAGCGTGAGTAGAGTCCAGGCAGGGTTAAGTTAACCTGTGGGCCTACCCCCCAAGCCCCGTCGGCTTGATCCTGATACCAACGCTTGAATTGACTTTAGATTTTTTAGTGACCAATGCGTGGACGGCATTCTTGTCTCTGAGTCGTTCCTAAAGCCATCGCTGTCATCTTCTTCATACTCCATTCCAGGATACAGGCTTTACAGGAACGACAGAGTCGGGAAAGCCGATGGGGGCGTCGCTATCTATCTGCGAGTGGAAATCCCGTGCAAGGTGATCAGCGCGTCCCCTAGCCAGTACTCCGAGTCTGCTGAACATCTCTTTCTCGAAATAACTCTTCACCACAGTAAGGTCCTCCTCGGTGTTCTTTATAGCCCCTCTCTTCGCATCGACTACTTCGACACATTAGAATCCCTCCTTAATGAACTCTCACCTCTGTATAACGATACCCTCATTCTAGGTGACTTCAACACCTGTCTCCTCAAAAACGACTCCCGTTCTACCAAACTCAAGTTTATAGTCAACTCTTTCAATCTGCATATTCTGCCTCTTGATGCCACGCATATCCAACCTCACTGCTCTCCCTCTCTCCTCGATATTATGATCGTCTCTAACTTGGATAAGGTTGCTGTACATGGTCAACTCAACTCTCCTTTCTCGTTTCACGACCTTATCTATCTTTCGTATAAGATCAGGCCTCTCAAGAGCAGGGCAAAATTTCTTAATATTCGTAACTTTAGGGATATTAACCTAGAGTCTCTTAGGTCGGATGCCTTGTCGATCGACTGGTCCCCTGTAATATCCAGCGAGACCATGGACGAGAAAATCAACAAGTTCAATATCATAGTCCTAGGTCTCTACGACAAGCATGCACCTATAAAAAAAGTGAGAGTGAAACACCTACCCGCCCCTTGGCTAACAGATACTATTAAGCGTCTAATGGCCAAGAGGAACAGAGCCAAGTGTAAATACCGTAAGAATCCGACAGATGACAATTTCCTTTCTTACAAATGTCTTCGCAACCGCTGCAACCGTCTCTGTCGTGATGCTAAGCGTCGGCACATCCACGAGAGTATTGAAAGTTATACACCAGCTCAGGTGTGGAAGTTTCTAAAAACACTTGGCATAGGTAAGACTCAGGACTTTCATGCTGGTAATGTAGATCTCAACGGTCTCAACCAGTTCCTTTCTACCCCACCTGTTGTGATGGATCCCATTGTCAAACAAGCCACTCTTCAGAGCCTGCGCTCTAAGTCCTTACCCGACACCACACCATTCAACTTGAGCAATGTTGAAATCTATGCGGTCAAGAAGGCGGTACTAGCAGTGAGCTCTAAAGCCGTAGGTGATGATAAAATCTGCCTTAAAATGCTTTTAACAATCCTGGATGAACTACTGCCAGCTATTACACATGTTATAAATTTTTCCCTATCGAATGGCATCTTCCCCACCATGTGGAAAAAAGCATTAGTCATCCCGCTCCCTAAAACTTCCAGTCCCACCTCTTTTAAAGAGTATCGACCTATTTCAATCTTACCCATCCTCTCCAAAGTCCTTGAATCCATTGTCCATACCCAGCTCTCTTCTTACCTTCTCTCAAACAATCTGCTGAACATGTACCAGTCAGGATTCAGACCGGGTCATAGCACCGTCACGGCTCTCATGAAAGTCACAGATGATATCCAGGTAGCCATGGACCGCAAACAGCTTTCCGTGCTTGCTTTACTTGACTTCAGTAGTGCCTTCAACTGCGTAGATTTTGACATTCTCGTTGAGCTTCTCAGATCTCTGAACGTCTCCTCCTTCTCTGCTAGCTGGTTCGACTCTTATTTGAGGGATCGGCAACAGCGTATCAGGTCGGAAGAGATATCCACTGAATGGTGTGACCTCTCTACAGGCGTCCCTCAAGGTGGTATTCTTTCTCCTCTTCTATTCTCGATCTTTATCAACACCATCTCGGACGTCCTGTCCTCCTCATATCATCTTTACGCTGATGATCTCCAGATTTATCGCCACTTCTCTCTCAACGATGCACACTCTGCTGTGGAGGCACTCAACGCTGATCTTGAGGGAATAAGAAGTTGGGCTTCATCCTTCGGACTCCTGGTCAACCCGAGCAAGTCCCAGGCCATGATAATAGGTACTAGACATTCTCTTAACTTGTTGCAGCAACATCCCATTCCATCTGTCACTTTTAATGGTACCACAATCGTATATAGCGATAAAGTTAAAAACCTGGGTCTAATCTTCGACAACCAGTTGTCCTGGTCATCGCATGTCAATGAGGTAAGTCGCCGAGTATTTTCTACCTTTCACTCTCTCAGGAGACTTCAGTACTTTTTGCCTCGACATACCAAAATCACTCTTGCTCAATCTCTCATTCTACCCCTCATCGATTACGCTGATGTCTGCTGGGTCAGTGCTAACGAAGAACTACTGAACAAACTCGAACGACTTCAAAATCTCGGGATTCGGTTTATCTTCGGGCTGCGCAAATACGACCATGTGTCACAACATCGCAGGGAGTTGAAGTGGCTGCCGATTCGTCTTCGTCGGGATTCACACATCCTCAATTTCCTCTACAACATTTTACGTAATCCACGCTACCCAACTTTCTTACGAGACAGTTTTCAATTTCTTTCTTCCAGCAGACCTCGGAGAACTCACGCAGTTTCCATGCTCACAACTCCACAGCATAACACCGCTTACTATGAGAACGGGTTTAGAGCCCGGGCCATTCGGTTGTGGAATGCACTCCCCTGCACCATCAGGGACAGTCCTAATCTGAATATCTTTAAAAGTCGTGTGAAGAGACATTACCTCTCCCTTTAGAGTTATAGGTAGTATGCATGTAAGTATGTATTAGTATAGTGTATAAAATAGTATTTGTAGTATATAATAAGTATTTAGTATATTATTATAGTTATTATTTAATTTATTTAATTTAATATTTTATATATTGTACACATAGGTCTACCCCTGCTCAACCATCAACTTTTCCCTTGTTTGCCTGGTTTGCTGGAAGAGATCTCTTATTAGAGATAAGCTCGCCTTTGTACACTTTTTTATGTAACTCTTGTTTTTTTGTTTGATTTGTGTGCAATAAAGAAATTATGAATTATGAATTATGAATTATGACTTGCCGTATTGTCACAATGATAAAGTTAATTCTTGCACGAAGCTGTCAAAATGAAGCCGTCACCGATGCCGACGACGGGGCTTGCGCGGTAGGCCCACTGGACGGTCGCGCCTTAGCTATAAAGAGACAGAGCAACAACAATATGTAGGTAACTTTTTTTCTTCAATAATATGAGCTATATTTTATGTCAGGGAAATTGACTCTGCTCATGATTCTGAACAAACTAGTTTCTCATTATGCGTTTATTCGATGACACATTGTATATGTCATGGATATGAATGAAATTTCTATGACTACTACATCTGTGTCAAAGTTGCACACGTGGGGTAACTTTGACACCACAACAAGTGTTTTTTAGGGTAGAATAAAGTACAAACATGATTAACGTCCCATTCTATCGATTTTCCACAACAACTCCTCACTTTTGCAAAGTTCCCCCATTCTCCTTACTTTGGCCAGCCATATTTTGGGGTTTTTGAGGTATCTACAGTTGAGAATATTGATATATCTTTGCCAGATTGAGTTAAGGAGGTATCGAAACCATCAGAAAACACAATTTGATAATTGCAAAAGTAGGCTCACACTACATTGAAAACTGTGAATTAACGGCCAAAGTTACCCCACTTGACTATACCTTTCAAGTATAATTATTGTTATTCCCTTCAAATAACTATTCAGGGAAACTTACCATCACAATTTTTTAGGTATTGGCTCCTTGTATATAAGTGCCTTCTTTTACGGCGCAATACCTTGCTTAATAAACAAAGCGGCAAATCGGGCCGGTGTTTCATAAATAATTCAATAACCCTGTCTTCGTTTTCTGAGTATGATTTTATTCTGTCCAACTGAATGTGTTCATTGACAAAATAAAAGTGTACTTGGTGCAAATTTCTCCGCAGGCCTCTTGCAAGATATGCAATCACAAATAATTTGGCACTTTGCACACATTTTGGGTCAAAACCATACTTTTTATTTTTACCGGTTATATTTGTCCATCTTGCCAAACAAATAGGCTTGTCTGGAATGCCATATTTCTAGAATGTTTAAAATACTGAAGGTGATGTTCAAGTTAAACATTCTGGGATTATCAGGAGATGAATAAATATTTGAGAATTAGTAAATAAAGTTTGTCAAGGGAGCTTTCAGCAGACGTAGAATAAACTGTCGATAAATTATAAGTAAGCATAAATAAAATTAAATAAAAAATATCTTAACATTACCTTGACCAACTTATGCCATCTTTTATGAATATAGTCTTTTTCATCTTGGCAAATCTTATCAGTACGATACATATCATCATCATCTCGTACTTGCTGGAATTTTTTGATCAAGTTTCTGCATTGCTGATACCACGGCAGCTCCCAATATAATGTAAGACCCTCTAACTTTACCACTAGTGTCTATAAATATAATTAGAGCAATGAAATGCCTACATTTAAATCATATAATATAGTAATGTAACCCTTTGTAATGTAATCTTTGCTTTTGCTATTGACCAATCTGAAATTCATATATCTTATCTCTATAAAAATTTCTTCCTGCAAACCTAGGCAGGGCAGGAAAAGTTGTGCAAAAAGAGAGTCCTAGTGCGCAATAAAACAAGATAGGTCTAATTAATGTGCTGAAAATGTCGGTCAGAGTGTTGATAAGGGAGCGAAAACCAAAATGAGCTCTTTGTAGACCCCAGTATAACACAATTAGGTACACACTGCATCAAGTATCTTTGTGTCTGAATGAGAGGTACAAATGAGAAAGTGAGATGTTAAAAAATAGGGTATGGTCAGGTGAGAGAGAGAAGTCAGATTTCAGTCAAGAGCCAGTGACATACCAAGATCTTCAAAAATAGAATAAATTAAGTACATCAATATGGGTTATACATACCTCCATAAACATATCATCTTCAGCAATAGTATCATCTATGTACTCAAGAATTCTTTCCAGATATACTTGGTCTTCCTCTTCCTTCTCAAAAAGCTGTTCAAGATCCATGTTGTTGTAGGTTCCAACAACCTCTTTTGCTCCTTTTATAAATGGCGTGCTATTTTGAGGTTAATTTTGCCAGTGTCTGTCAAAGACTACTATTTGGTCAGGTTCTCTCGTGAAAACCTGAAAATGAACGTCTTGCGCTGAGAATGGTTTGTTGCTCTTAGCACTAATGAGGATAACATGTAAGATGATGGCTACAAGTATTTCCTATGGACCTGAGTTAAGTCTCCCCCATTGACCGAAGTTGCCTTTCTACATCCTTTCTGCGTGCCTAATAAGATAAGCAAGCAAATATAATAAAAATAAAAAAAGCAATATTTTTCATTACAATGCACTTGCCCAGCTTGTCCTTGTCAGTCCATTTCATTTCACAAATTCACACGACAAGAAATGATGAGACTGCTGCTGCTGTCTGTAAATAAATGTTTATCTTGTATTAATTTATTACCTATATTAGTGAATTGAAAAGCAAACACTTCACCGTAGGTCTTTTGACAGATCGTCTTAATGCAACGACTTTCCCTATCCCTATATTAAATGTACTCTGTGGCAACGACGTAACTTTGTCGGACGTTCTAATGTTAAAACTAGTCGATAAGTCTTTTTCAGTCAAAAAATATAGTAGTTTATGTAACTGCTACATAATGGAGGGCATAAATACTCGTTCGGCTCGTTTCATAATAATATCACTCGAGAGTTTTAATGCCTAATTATGTACAGTTACATACACTAGTTTATCTACACACATCATATCCTAAGCTCTCTTTGATGTGTTCAGGAACCGCATGTTAAAAACTCATTTCTTATCTGAAAAATTACACATTATGACCATAACATTATAGCGGTCAGCGAATTCCCAAGAATAAGTCAATGAAGAAGTCATAGTGACGCGGATTCCATAGAATTGTTTCCTTGATCCTCTGTTTTGGACGGAAACTCTATAGAATTCGCATTTCCATTGCAGTTATAGGTAGCCCTGCTCTTTGTGTCCATTTTCACACACATAGAAAAATTATCTCTTCCTTCTCACTCGCTCCTTCGGTGTGTTATGTGTCCAAAACGTAATACTTGACATTCGGTCATCGTCCGCGAAAGAGATAATGTGTAATTATTCTACATATTATGACATTCACGAACGCCGACGCCCGCCTGCATGCCGCCCCTAGTTTGCCTGTGAAGTTGGTACTACAGAACAAGCTAAACAAATACAGAGCCACAATGCCGGTCAAACATGTGGTATGTTTGACCGGCATTGTGGCTCTGCAGTCCGGCGTCGGTGTTCGAAATTTGAATGTCACTACCAACTCACAGACAAACTAGGAGCGGCACGCAGGCGGGCGTCGACGTTCGAAATTTGAATGTCATAATATGTAGAAGAAATGAGTTTTTACCAAGTTGTTTAACATTATGCTGAACTTAACGTGCGGTTTTTATTCGCAGTAAAGAGGGTTTATGATACGTGTGTAGATAAAATACTTAATCGTTCATTCGCCTTCCATTACTAAATTATTTTCCTTAGCTCAGCTTAAACAATAATAGCCAGGAAAATATTTTTTTTAAAAATGCCTATGTTATTATCATATATTGATTTTCCGCAGAAATCCATTTTTTTATGTTTAAAACTTTCGGGGATGCATGAAAAGATAAGTCAAAGTTAAGAATGAAGGCAAAATAAGCGTTACCTCATTATGTTATACCATTTTCTGATTGTTAAAGTGGGTTTCATAGGACTTTATGTCATAAATTCAATTTTTATTTAATGGTGCCTCATGCTAAACGGCAAATTCGTCCAGGATCAGTGGAAGGAATAACATGGAAAAGGAACAAAAGTAATGGAATGGAAAACTAATATTTTACAGTACTGACATTTGTCGTTATGACAATATAATTAAAATACCTAGAGAAATTATATTTCTTCGTCTAGTAGTAGTACAGGGCTGTATTCTCCTTTAGACGACAATAATTTATTTTCTTTTTCTTAAAGATCTAAATTTCAAATACCTAGTCAACTTAACTATACATGGGAGGTCCTCATTGACATAGTATTCAAATTAATAATTAATAGTTCACCCGTACTCTTCTCAGCTTTCTTAACTAAAAATAGTTAAGAAAGCTGAGAAGAATATAATATGATAATAATGATACCATTGTTTAATGAAAAAAAATTCATTAAACAATGGTATCATTGCTGTTTTTTTGTGAGGTAAAATTAATTTCAGTCATCATTTTATTTTTGAAAAGAGTCTAATATGTGTGGCTTTCGTTTTGTGAGAATTTTGTATTACTTCCACTGTTGAAGACATCACTTCTAATTTAAAAAAAGATTATCATTAACCACGATTTTTCGATAACAAGAATGGTTCTGATTTCATCCGAGTAGCCAAATCATATTCTAAATTCTCTTCTACGGTATTTGCTTAATTCTTACACTACGACATATATCTATATATATATATATATATGTCGTAGTGCGACGCAGCTACAGTTGGTTTAAACAAGTTCAACTTGACATCAGCTTATGTTAAGAGTAATATGACGTGCACCCCTATTGGGAATTCACCTGTTAATCATACTTTGCATGCAACATTGGAATCTGTTCCAAGTAATTTAAATTAGTTCATAAGACAATAGAGGAAATCTCTAGCATACAAGAGCCACTAAATATGTCAAAATGTAAGCCCCAGTTAAATATTACCCATCAGAACATCCAGAGGCTTCCTGGCAAAGAACTTGTATTACAATTATTACTAAAAAATTCTGACATTGATATTATTTGTGTTACAGAACACTGGTTGAATAAAATATGATGTCTTTTAACATAAATAATTACAAAATTGTCAGTTGTTACAATAGAAAGACTGCTGATAGAGGTGGTTCTTTAATCATAGTGAAAAATAATATTAAGGTGGAACAACGGAAAGATATTCTTGCACTTACTGTTGAAAGACAAATAGAGATATCTTGTGTTGAGTTCTTGTTCTTCTTCGGGTGCCATCTCCTATCGGAGGTTGGCGACCATTATGGTGATCTTCTCGCGGGGTACTGCCGCTCGGAAAAGGGATGTTGTGTTCATCCCGAACCACTCTCTCAGATTTTGGTGCCAGGATGTACGTGGGCGACCAGGTCTTCTGCGTCCTTGGATCTTGCCTTGTATGATCAATTGGAGCAGGTTATATTTGTCGTTGCGCATGATATGTCTGAAATATGTTAGTTTCCTGCTTTTTATAACCAGTATGAGCTCTACTCCTTTTTGCATTTTGTCTAAAACAGCAACATTGGTAATTTTATCCGTCCATGATATCTTCAGCATTCTTCTGTACAGCCACATTTCAAATGCTTCCAATCTTTTGCACATTGCTTGGGTTAGTGTCCATGCTTCAGCACCGTACAGAAGGACTGAAAATATGTAGCATCTGACTAGACGGCACCTTGTGGATAATTTGATGTTGCGGTTGCAAAGAATATGGCTCATCTTAGTGAACGCACTTCGGGCCTGTTCGATTCTACATTTAACTTCCGTAGTATGATCTTCTTGTTCATTCACAATACATCCCAAGTATTTGTAGGAATTAACTCTTTCCAACGGACGATCTTTAACGTGGAGAGCAGCAGTTGTAGGTAAAGGACGCCCAACAATCATGTATTTCGTTTTCTTTGTGTTGATTCAGTCCATTTTGTGCGCTGAAAGTCTCCACACGCTTGAGAAGTTCAATTGAGCTGGCGAGTAGTATTGTGTCATCTGCATATCGTATGTTATTAAGGGGTCTCCCATTTATAACAATACCCTCCGTTGCCTCTTCAAGAGCTTCAGCGAAAATACTTTCCGCATATACGTTGAACAGCAACGGTGACAAAATGCATCCCTGACGTACTCCTCGTAGAATCTCCACATCGCGTACATTTCCATTTTGCTTCCAGTATAGATTACGTATAAATACCGTATCTCCAGGATCAAGGCCAATAGAGGTCAAAACCTCGATTAATTTGTCATGTTTGACACGATCGAACGCCTTTTCATAATCAATGGAGCAGATGTACACGCTATGATTCACGTCCCAGCAACGTTGCATTAGCACTTGATATCCAAATAACGCATCGCGTGTGCCGAAACCGTCCCTGAAGCCGAATTGTGTATCAGACACATGGTTTTCACATTTTCGGTAAATACGGTTGTGAATAATTTTAAGGAACACTTTGAGCACATGACTAATTAATGATATAGTGCGATAGTCACTGCAACGTTGCGCATTATTGATTTTTGGTAGGGTGACGAAAGTAGAGTGCAGCCAGTCCTTAGGGATGTTGCCTGTTTGGTAAATTGCGTTAAATAAATGCACCAGGATATCCAGACACTCGTATTCCAGAAGTTTTATAATCACAACTGGGATTTCATCAGGTCCTACGACTTTACCATTTTTCGCTAATTTAATAGCATAGCAAACTTCGCCCTTTGTCATGGGAGGTCCAAAATATTCCAGGTCTCCTGGGGGGTTCACTCATCTATCGTCAGCGAACAGCATCTCTATGTACTCTTTCCATATCATTAGCTTTTCTGTGATAGTGGTTGCTGGAATTCCATAAGTATCTAGGATAGTAGTAGTACAAGGTCTCTTATTTTGCCCTATGAGACTTTTTATCTTTTTATACATGTTAAAAGAATCGTGTTTGGCTTGGAGAGACTCCACTTCCGCGCATCTTTCGTTTAACCACAAGTCCTTGGCCTCTATACATCTCTGCCTTATCTCTTTATGAATCTTTTTGTATTGTTGGACATCGGTGTTCTTCGTAAGTCTTCTTTGATCCATCATATCTAGGATATCACTTGTCATCCAGTATTGCTTTTTCACAGTAACGACGTTTGTCAGTGTCTCTTGTGCCGTTTTTATGATGACATCCTTCAGAGACTCCCAGGTTTGTTCTGGTGATACCGGAGATAGTTTGACTTGTTGCTGTAATTCGTATAACCTATTATTAATGCCACAATGCAGCTTCTGTCGTGTGTCTTTATCTTTTAGCTGCAATACATCAATTCTTGGCTTAATCTTCGGAGGGAGCAATTTCTTCAGTTTTGTGGTAATTGTTTCTACTACTGGGTTGTGGTCTGACCCAATATCTGCTCTGGGGTATGTTTTCACGGCTTTAAAACTATTACAATACCGCTTATTAACCAGTATAAAGTCTATCTGATTCCTCACTATGGTTGTCGGTGAGTCCGCTGGTGATTTCCAGGTATAAAGTCGACGGGGTGGTAACTTGAATAATGTATTGGTCACCACAAACGATTCTTCTTGGCAGAACTGGATCAGGCGATCTCCTCTTTCGTTTCTCTTGCCAAGTCCATAGTGGCCGATGACATCAGGCACGCGGCCCTTACCGACTTTAGCATTGAAATCGCCCATAATAATTTACACTCATTGTTTTTTAGCTTACTGAGAACGTTTTTGACATCAGTGTAAAACTGTTCTACGTCGTTATCATATCTCGGTTCTGAGGTAGGGGCATATACTTGCACTATGTTTATATTAACTGGCTTTGCTCTGAGTTGAAGGAGCACTATGCGATTTGACACAGGCATAAAATTTATCACTGCTGTCCTCAGGTGTTTACTAATCATAACAGCAGTTCCATGACTGTGGTCTCTATCGTCATTTCCACTATAGTAGGTTACTGTATCGTCGGTCACTTCAACGCCGACACCTTTTAGCCTTGTGTCACATAAACCTAATATCTCAATATTTAGTCTCTTCATCTCTTGTTCCACATTTCTGTATTTTTCTAACTTAAACATACTCCTCACATTCCATGTTGCCATCTTTATGGCCAACGCGGGGATTCTTAGCACCCTCTGGCCATCGAAGGCCTGCCGCGGACTGAGGGCCGTGGTTATTTGTTGTGCTGCCATAATGATTTTCCTGAGAAATTCTAATGCGATGGTTTTCTCTTTGCCTTCCGCATCGCTGTTTGCTACCGGGATAACAATAATGACCCTCAACTGTACTGATCTCCGTGATCTCCACTATTGGGTCTACTGTATGCGCAGCTGCTCGCCTACAGGGAAACACTTATTTACTGGCGGTGTTTATTCGCCATGACACAAGCTCGTCATAGAACTTCTGTAGCATTTTTTAAGTAAGTCCTCTCCACAGGGCATACCACTACGTTCTGCTGAATCTTGCCATTATATGGTCGGGGACTGCTTATTCAAATTATTCGCAGCTAACCACCATATCTGATGGCCGTTCACTATCCGCCACCTGTGACCCCGATGGTAGCCTATAGCTCAGCCCCATGTGTTGAGTTAGATAGCCATATTATTGTTTGTGTCTACAGGCCACCGAGGGATGAAAAAGGCCATGGCAATTTCGAAATATTTGAGAAAATTATGGAGGAAGCCCTCACTTAATTATGTAATAACAGAAAAAAAGGTTAATTATTTGTGACGATTTTAATGTAGATTTGCTTGTAGGAACAACAATGAAACAACGATTAATAACTTTATTCAAATCATTGAATTTATGTCATGTATTTTTAGAGCCGACTAGATTTACACTTACCAGCCAAACTTGCTTAGATAACGTTTTTTGTGACTGTGCATTCACAAGTAAAAGTGTAATTAACTGCTTACCTTCCGATCACAGTGGTCAAACAGTTTCATTCCCAATTGCTATTAAGGATAAGACTGGTCCATCATTTTATAGGCCTATTACATCCCATAGTCTAGAGACATATACGAAAAACTTAGATATAAATTTTCCAGTACCGGATTTTAATGAACAGAACCCAAACAAAATCTATTCAGGCTGCTTCAACATTATTCAGACAGAATTCAATAAAGTTTTTAAATTAAAGAAAGTCAGTGACTACAACGGTAAATCTAAATTTAATGACTGGGCAACGTTGGGAATTAGAGTTAAAAGTAGAGTTATCTTGTATGACCTTTATGATCAAAAAACCTATAACTTTGATCGAAATTTTCATGACTATGTTAAAAAATATTCCAAAACTTTGAAGTTGGTTTGTAGAACTGCAAAAACTTTACACATTAATAGAAAATTTCAAAATTCAAATAATAGAATAAAAACAGTTTGGCAAATAATAAACCGTGAAACTGGCAAAGTTATACCAAGGGACAATGATTTCTGCTTAAAGATAGGTGATGATGTTGTTAAATCCAGCGCTGACGTTGCTCGAGCTTTTGAAATATTCTTCACCAATGTACCTTACTCACAACAGATCATCTAAATTCATGAAATGAAATGAAATGAAATGAAATGTTTATTAAGAGATCGTGGAAGATGCTGGTTACAAAGTAGGTACTTACAAATTGGTACTAATATATTTAACTTTATAGTAATTCATAGCTATATTATTAACCATACCACATACCTAAAGTTATGTTTAGAACTATAAACTAAGTAAACAATGTGATATTGTGGATATCCCATAAAAATGGTGTGTACTTTACAAAGGTAATAGAACCAGCAGAATATAGTCCGCTACCCTCCGCGCTAGTAGAAACTGTGTTGCGGCAAGGCAGAATTCTATAAACTACATGTCCAGCCTATACAGATACAAGTTCCTATCGAGAATGCTTTACTGACGAGTTCAATTTATATTGGTGTTAGTGATGGCGTGTGTAGTATATGTAAAGTTTACAATATGTATGATAGTCAAAGTTAATACAATAATAAGAAAACATATAATATATTAAATCATATACATTACAACTTAAGTACAATTAATTATATGTAGATACATAAATTACATAAACAGTAAAAGTAAAACCTAAGGTACATCTAAAAACCAAAACACTATTTTATTACTGTTAGCAACATCTCTGTTCTTTCGTAATTGATTTTATTCAGATATTCAGTTACCAAATTGTTGCATGTGGCCTTTACGCAGTCTCTGATATTTATTGTTTTTCATCTCCATATCAAGCAGACTTTATTAAAAAATAACACTAGCTCAGTAAGGTATATTCAAAATTTCATCATGTATATCCCCAGCACATTCTCAAAACGTTTAGATTACTTAACTTAAAACATACGGAAGACTTGTGGGGTATATCAGTCAAAGTCATTGGTTCAGTAATTCTAGTTATAGCCCCACACTAAGCTTATATATTCAATAAATGTGTTGAGTGGGGAGGGTAGAAATCAAAATAAAACAATATGAAATCTACATTATTTATTGTTAATATAAGTATAGCATCACTTTAAAGTGAAAATGAAATATAAACGTAGTTATTATTTAGACAAGTCCGGTACATGTCTGAGAAATATTTTTGACTCCTATAATAGCCCCAAAAATTTTAAACATTAAAAAAATCTAAAATATGCGGACGCAAAACCAAATACGCCATGAAGTTTTTATCTCAACTGGTATCCGAATATGTGTCTCAAAAATATGCAGCCTGGAACAAACCGACACATATTTATTTCTTAGTTAGTAACATTTGTTACAGAGGCACCACAACTATTATTTTTTGCTGAAATATGAAAGCAAATACACATATGGACGCCAAACTAAACATGATATGTACGATTTTGATATATCTATAAACAAATATCTTCTTACAAAATAGTCCTTCTAGAATTTAAAAATTCACATTTGTTACAAAGTGACAGTAAGCACAATTAGTGCGCTACAAAACAAAACATAAAGGTTTTTTATTACTGAAATAACAAACCAAATACCCATATATGTATTTGGTTAAAGCCAAAATACGCCAAAGTAAACACATTATGTACAATTTTCATAAATCTGGCGTCCGTACATATATGTGTTGTTGTTTCATTCATTCTGGGTGGGCGAAGAGCTTATCATTGTTTTGCTTTATTCTTGTCTTCAGATTCAGAAGTCTTCTTTAAAACCTTGCATAGTCATGACGGGTAGCCTTGACATATGCTTAGCCCAACTCATTGAAATGTGATTGCAGTGTTCAAGAGGATTACGAGGAACAATAAATCCGGATAGTTCATCATTATATACTAATTCCGCCACTTTACCACAATAATAGCCACAGAAAATGAATTAAGAAAATTAACATGGAATGTCAACACTATGTCTTTAAAAATATGTACAGTAGTAGAGAATTTAGAATATGATTCGGCTACTGTCGGATGAAATCAGAACCATTCTTGTTATAGAAAAATAAATGATATATTTTTTTAAATTAGAAGTGATGTCTGCATCATTGGAAGTAATAAAACATTCTCACAAAACGAAAGCCACACATATTACTCTTTTCAAAAATAAAATGATGACAAAAAAAAACAGCAATGATACTACATACCATTGTTTAATGAAAAAATAAGTTAAGAAAGCTGAGAAGAGTTCGGGTGAACTATTAATTATTAATTTGAATACTGTGCCAGCTGTAAACAATAGTGATGTAAATTTTCACTCTATCCATAAACGGATTAAGTATGAGTCGATAAACTTTACCTTATGATGCTGTTATAGTGGATATTTTGGAATAGTTTTGCATAGATGCTGTTGCGTACAGTCAGAGACAAGACTCTTCACACTTTTTCTTATGATCGCATTTTTCATTTTGTAATTTAAATTAAACGTCTTCTGGTTTTTATATAAATAAGTAATAGTTTTTTACGTGATAAAACTCTAACTAACGCCCCCGCCGACGCATAGAAACCGTTGCAGAGTTTCACTGAAATTCATGGAGAAGTCGACGATCTGCTTGTCCACACGGACGCATATAAATCGAGCCCAAGTCTCAATATTCTTGTTCTTTTGTAAATTGTATAACTTTAAATTGATGCTTTTGTTAATTGTAAGTAAAAAAATCGTTTTTTTATTGAAAATTTGGGATGTAAATAATAAAAAAATATATTTTAAATGATTTATTATCTTATTGTTATGATAAATGTTTTCTCATATGATAAACCCAGGTGCCCCTGACGATAATTTATCGATATCGATTTAATCAGGAACTACATTTTGCCATCCTTAATTGTACTCGTAGTATTATATATATTATATACTCGTAATATATTGGTATGACGTATTTTGACATTTAAATTTTTGCTGAATTGGTATTGCTAGTTGTGCTAAATAGATTCCATTTCCAAGTAAGGAAGTCGCGTCTTTTAAAACGGTAGTGATTATATTCTCTTTGGCCAGACAATAATCCTTTTTTTTTTGTTTTTCATAATTAATGGCTTTCATCGTTTTGATGATTTTGCCAGTGTCAAAGTATCGGCGATGGCACGGAATGATACTGAGGATTCTCCGGTGAAAATCTGAGGATTTCCGGAACCTAGAAAAAAAGGACAAAACAATACATACATAAATATATAATAGTGTTAGTTAGTTTAATTAAATTAGTCTACAACAGGTACACAACTACAGTAGAGTTTGATGTTATTAACATTAATGAAATTACACAAGGTTTGGATAAATGGTGAGTCTACATAGGATAATAGAGATTTGAAATTGGAAGGTCTGGTGATGAAAGGAGGAAGAAGATTGTACAAGGAAACGTTAAGATTAGGGCATTCAAAAAAGATGTGATCAACAGAGCCCTCTGCAAGACTACACTCACAAAGAGAGTTATCCCTGACCCTAATTTTAGCCAGGTGCACCGGAGTACAGGAATGACCCAAACGAAGGCAACAAATTGTAGATGTGGTGCGTTTATCCGAGTCGCGGAATTTGAAGTACCAGGGTTTCAAAGGAATCGTATTCTGGATTTCTCCATAGAATTTGCCTTCGATCTGACGGCTAGCCTGCCAAGCCTCGTTCCATGATTTATATAGGTGAGTTTTAGAGATGGAACATATATCTGAACTGAAATTACGGAAATGTTCAGAGCCACCCAAGGCAATAGCATTTTTCGCACAGGAATCGGCCTCCTCGTTTCCCGTAACACCCGCATGACCAGGGATCCAAGCCAACACAATTTCCAATCCCTGACGTTGACAGTCATACAACAATTCTTTAATTTTTAATATAACTGGGAATTAAATTTTTGATCTGAACTGGTTTGACAAGATGGCTTGAAGACAACTAAGGGAGTCTGAAAAAATAATGGATTTATTTAATTTATGGGATATGATATACAGGATAGCTTTCAGAATAGCAACCGACTCGCCAGTAAATACAGATGACAGAGGGGGGCATTTATAATGCAGAATGATTTTGTCATACAACAATTCTTTAATTTTTAATATAACTGGGAATTAAATTTTTGATCTGAACTGGTTTGACAAGATGGCTTGAAGACAACTAAGGGAGTCTGAAAAAATAATGGATTTATTTAATTTATGGGATATGATATACAGAATAGCTTCCAGAATAGCAACCGACTCGCCAGTAAATACAGATGACAGAGGGGGGCATTTACATAGTCAGGTCATAAGTTCTGTCATATGTACAATATGAAATAATTTAGACATGTTTATTATTTATGTAAACATTTATATAGCAAAATGAACTTAATAAAACATAGATTCTTATGGTAATAAAGTTTATTCAAAATGACCCCCGCGATTTTGAATACAGGCCTTTATTCTGCGCGGCCAGTCGTATATCGCAGCACGAACGAGGTCCATGTCAATATCGGCGGCTGCCTTAATCAAGGATGCCTTGAGTGACTCCAAATCAGGATGAGGCTTTGAGCAGGCCTTTTCCTCCAAGTTGCCATATCTTGTAATCTAACGGACTCAAATCTGGACTGGAGGAGGGCCAGTCTTCGTGCCGGATGAAGTCGATTTCACGCGCCGCCAGCCAGTCTTGTGTGCTTTTCGCTTTATGAGCTGGCGCAGAATCTTTTTGGAATACCCAGTGCCTGTTATTAAACATGGTATGAGAAACAGGTTCCACAAGGTTCTTGAGGACTGTATTTTGATACACAACTTCATTCGTTTTTACGTCTTTCTCACAAAAATTTACCTCAGTTAAGCTCCAATAAGAGACTCCCAACCAAACCATGAGCGAGGATGGAAAATGACCTCGTGGGACACGCGCAATACGGTTGCTCGCTTCTTCACTGCTGTGTGCGTACACCTTATCATTTTGTTTGTTGTAGCTCTCTTCCACGGTGAAAATTTTTTCATCCGAAAAAAGAATTTTTTGATGCTTTTTTCCCGCGTACCGCTTCAACAAAGCGCGGCATCTCTTCAGTCTCAGCTCCATTAAACGAGCGTCCAAACGATGTCCTGTTTTACTTCGATATGCCCTAAGCCCTAAGTCTTCATTTAACACCCTTTTCACCGTGGTCCTGCTTAACCCCATCTGAAGGGCCAACAGTTTCTGCTTACGTATGGGATTTCTTTGAATTCGCGCCTTCACAGCTTTTATCACTGCTGGAGTCCTAACAGAGCGAGGGCGACCACTTATTGACCTGTCATCTACACTAGAGTCTTCATTGTATCGTTTCATGGTACGATAAACGAATCTTTTGGTTATATTCAAATTTTTCAGTAAGTCGAAAATCTGAATTGGCGAGTAACCGCAACGATGCAACGCAATAACTGCGACACGGTCTTCTTTAAGTGTCCACTCCATATTTAAAAATGAGGAAAATTCTAAAAAGTACACATTTTTATTTTCATGAAAAATTCGAAATTCGAATTCAATAAACTTTTTTGTGGCCAGCGTCCTAAATTCAAAAGTTTTTATTGTGTGACAGAACTTATGACCTGACTGTGTATAATGCAGTATGATTTTGTACCTTGGTATCCAGACCGCAGCACCAACACAACCGGACTCTGAAAGTTTAGAGGCATCGGTAAAAATGAGGAGCCAGTCTGCCCAAGAAGAAGCTACTATTTCATTAAACGAGGAGTTGGCGTCAGAAGATGATTTTGTAATACCAAAAGAAAACACAATGTTAGGAGAGTGAATTAGAGCATCAAAATTCGTGCTGAAGAGAGGATTCATGTTACATTGATATAAAGATTGATTTATATTTACAAGTTTCCGGAGGCTTTTTACAAGGCACGGAGGGTCCTTATGGGACCAATATCTACAACTCAAAACAAGCCGACTTAATAGTTTGACTTTAGGTGAAAGAGGGTGGTTTTGAAGTGGGATGACATTATAAAAGAATCTGTCCGAAAGGTACTGTCTACGTAAATTTAGAGGAGGATCGCCTCATTCGACCTGTAAGTCATTCGTGGGAGATGATTTCATAATTGCACTCTCTGAAGGCTTTCAAGAGCAGCCTTACTACAAGGTTCAAGGAGAAAAGTTCCATAGTCAAAATGACTGCGCACTATGGCATTAAGTTCAGTTTTTGACAATATGGATGGGATCCCCACCACGTACCGGAAAGACATCGCATGACGTTGATACCCTTTTCGCATTTTTTAATTACATAGTTACGATGTGCAGAACTATTCATTTTATAATCTAAAATGACGCCTAAAAATTTTACGGAATTATAAATTGGAACCACATGGCCATTAATACGTATGTGCACATTCGGGATACGGATTTTTCTGGAGAAAATAACAACTTTGCTCTTTGAGGCCGATAATGACAAACCATGCTCCGTCAGCCAATCCTCGAGATACATAATGGCAGAATTTACTCTGGTGGCAGCCTCCTCAATCGAGGCCAAAGAAGAGTAAAGGGCTAAGACATCCGCATACTGCAGTATGCTACAAAATGAGGTAACTACTCTATCAAGGTCATAAGTGTAGATGCTATAGAGTAGAGGACTCAGGACTGAACCTTGAGGAAGACCTTTCCACACTGACCGCGGAGACGACGACAACGAGGACATAGGTTCTCGCAAAAATTTGACCAACCTTATTGCTTCTTTTTACTTAGCAATTTTCTAATGGCAGAGATTCTTTTATAGTTGATAAAATTCTCTGTAGTCATGCTGGAAGCATACGTCATCTCGGCCTCTTTTCTTTTATTTACTGCTTCAGTGCACTCAGGATCCCACCACGGGGGTGAACGGATCTTATCAGGGGGAGGTCTCTTTAATGGGATCGTGGAGTTAGCACTGGTAACAATTGCTTCGAGGAATTTTGCATAAACATTGAGGGAATTTTGGGGAGAAACAGGGTCGAGTAACTTAATCCTATAGTCACATTCTCTGGCAAACCTTTCCCAGTCTGCGCCAGACAGTCTTTATTTGAGTAGGGGATCGAATTTCTTTATTGGGGGATACTTATTAGGGAAGTGGACTAAAATTGGGAAATGATCACTCCCAAAAGTGGAAGAACAAACATCCCAAGAGAGGCCAGAAGCTAAATTTGAGGAACAGAGGGAAAGATCAACTGCACTTCTAGGATCCTGAGTCGGGGACACCCTACGTGTTGAGCGACCATCATTTAGAATACAGAGGTCAAATTTATCTAAGATATCTAAAATTATAAAATAATTAGAGTCATTCATATAGCTACCCCATAACTGGTTGTGGCTGTTGAGATCGCCTAAAATAATAAGAGGAGTGGGAAAGGAAGAAATAAGGCTATCCAGTTCCTGGAGATAGGAAGAGTCAGGATGAGGAATATAAGCTGAAATAAAAGTGGCGTCAAAACATCTTGCGGCAACTACATCAATGTTAACACTATGGGGAGGAAGATTTATTCTGGAAAAAGGGATGCCTTTCTGAATTAAAAGAATGGCACCCCCATAACCATATATTCTGTCCTCCCAAAGGCTGGTAAAACCTGAAACCCGAAAGCGAGAACCAGGCAGCAACCAACCCTCAGATAGGGCAATAACAGAGGGTTTATATTTATTTATTAAATAAATAAGATCAGATTTTTTAGCATTCAGGCTCCTGCAATTCCACTGTAGAATGCTGGCCATTTTTTTGGGAATGAGAAGAGCTAACAAGTTGTAAGATCTGGTTAAGACCTTGTGTCACGTTGGGCGGTAATGGGCAATCACTGAACTTAGTCAGAAGATTGATAATGGTAGAGAGAAGAAGTTCGAGGAGATTTTCATTAGACTGGGCCGAATTGGGTGGTAGAGAAGGGAATGCATGACCATTAGGGAGAGAAGAAGGGGTGAGTTAGTGATCTCGAAGTGAGCATTCCGGTCATACCCCTGTCTATGATCAGATCTGGGTTGTCTTGTTGTAACTACAGTTTTGCGGTCTTGTTGTAAATACAGTCTTTGGGTATTGGGAAGGGGCCATCAATTGGCTTGAAGTCGGGGTTGGGGGCACTGTTTGGAAAGAGCGAGCAACATCTGCAAAGGATTTTCTAGGTGGTGGAAGACGAATTGATGCCTCTTTATATGATACATTTTCTTGTGATATGATGATCTTGATGGCTTTTTGTCTGTGAAATTCAGGGCAGCACTTATCAATGGCTCTATGTGGGCCAGAACAATAGATGCAGGAGTCCTGTGTTTTTTCACAGGTATTACCATCGTGGGGTTGGGAGCACTTGAAACAGCGAGGCTCGGACCGGCATTGGATTTTGACATGGCCAAATCGACAACAATTCCAACACTGAATAGTAGGGAACTGGTACTGTTCCACCAGAATAGAATTATAAAAGCAGTAGATTCTTTCTAGAAGAACCTGTCCTGAGATTGTTATAACAACTGATTGTGTCGGGGTATATGATACAGTGTCATCATCCTTTTTTGTTTTTCTACTAATTCTGCGGGCTTTAATGACAGGACTACAATTAGGGGGGAGCTGAATAGCCTCTACAACCTCCTCCATAATCCACTCCACAGGGATATCCCTAATTATACCCATCCGGGTCACATTATAAGTCGGTACAGTTGCTTTGTAGTTGGCTGTGGCTAATGCTGGGTGAGAAAAGAATGAGTTGGCGTCAGAGGCAGACTTAAACTGAATCGCAACCAGGTTGCGACCTACACTCTTAACTCCATCTTGAGCAATGTTTTGAACATTATTTCGATGTAGAAATTGACCAAACTTGATTGGTCTCATAGTGAGACCTGAGGAGGACTCCTCTTCAATTCGGACCACATGTACAATAAATGGCCTTTTGTCTTTTTCTGAGTATTTGTTCAGTGAAGAAGACTCTGCTGTAAACACAGTTTGAATGGATGGTTGGGACAAGGAAACATCGGTGACAGTTTTCCGGGCGTTGGGTTAATGGAAATATCCGCAGCACGCTTGCGGGATACAGTATCTTAGGTATTTTGGGGAGATTGGGAGTTGGCTTCAGCTGACAGGAAGAGAGGAGGAGAGAGGGAAACATTGTTGTCCGAGTCGTTTATGGGAGGAGGTTTATCCGGAGGGACAACGTCCGTCTCCACGATTTACATAGAGCTAAGCCTACTTACCACCACACAGGGACAAACACAAAACTAATACGAACAAATCACAACAATTACGATAAATTCTAGGCACAGGAAGAGTCAGCAAATGCTCTAAATTTTACTATCTATTCCGAACACGTGCGACAACCTCCACAATGACGGCAAGAATCCGACAATAATCCTTGTTTACAATTCAATTTCTTATAAGGTGGCTTCCATCGGTTTGATGATTCTGCCAATGTCAAGTTTCAGAAATTACACGTTATTAATTTATTTCGGTCCAAATCACAGGGTTTCCGGTATCTAGAATAAACAGGTACATAAATAGATACATAAATATTAAATTATGTTAGTTTAGTTAGACTACAACAAATACAACTATGTAGAGTTAAAGTTTGATGTTATTTACATTAATGAAATTGCACAAGATTTGGATGAATGGAGAATTGACACATGATAATAGGGTTTTCAAATTGGTAGGCCTAGGAATGTACGGCGGAAGATAATTGTACAAAGAAAATTTAAGATTGCGGCATTCAAAAAAGATGTGGTCAGCAGAACCTTCCGCAAGACCACACTCACAAAGGGAGTTGTCCCTGACCCTTATTTTAGCAAGATGCACCGGAGTGCAGGCATGACCCAAACGGAGTCGACAAATCGTAGAGATGGTGCGTTTATCCGCGACACGGTATTTGAAAAACCAGGGTTTCGGCGGGACTGAATTCTGGATATCACCATAATATCTACCTTTGACCTGACGGCTATCTTGCCAGGAATCGTTCCAGGATTTATAAAGATGGGTTTTTGATAAATTACATATATCTGAGCTGAAATTATGAAAATGTTCAGGACCGCCCAATACAACGGCATTCTTTGCACAAGAATCTGCCACCTCATTTCCCGAAACACCCGCATGACCAGGGATCCAAGCCAGAACAATTTCTATGCCCTGTAAATGACAGTCATAAAGAGCTTCTTTAATTTTTAAAATTACTGGGAATCTAGTTTTAACTCTGAATTGGTTTGCCTTGATGGCTTGGAGACAACTAAGACAATCTGTAAAAATTATGGTGTTATACAATTTATGGGATAAAACATATAGAATGGCTTCCAGAATCGCTACCGACTCACCTGTGAATACCGATGAAAGAGGGGGGCATTTATAATTGAGAATGATTTTATATCTTGGCATCCAAACCGCAGCTCCAACACACCCGGACTCTTGGAGTTTGGAGGCATCGGTAAAAACAAGTAGCCAATCACTCCAAGAATTGGCTACAATTTCATTAAAAGAAGTATTAGCGTCGGGGGATGATTTCGAGATGCCAAGAGACAGAATAATGATAGGAGAATGGATAAGAGCATTAAAGTTAGTACTAAACAGAGGATTCATATTCCTTTGATATAGAGGTTGATTGACATTTTCTAGTTTTTGGAGACTTTTGACAAGGCATGTAGAATCCTTATGGGACCAGTAGCTCGTATTTGACACTAGCTGACTCAACAATTTGACTTTGGGAATGAGGGGGTGGTTTTCGAGCTGGATAGTCTTATAAAAGAATCTGTCCGATAGATATTGTCTTCGTAAATTTAGAGGGGGGTCCACACATTCAACTTGTAAGGCATTCGTGGGAGACGATTTCATGGCACCGATAGTAATGCGTAAACATTTGAATTGAACCCTCTGGAGGCAATCAAGAGCAGCTTTATTACATGGTTCAAGCAGGAAAGTACCGTAATCGAAATGGCTGCGTACGATGGCATTATATATCAGCTTTTGACAATACGGGTGAGCGCCCCACCACGTACCAGAAAGACATCGCATGATGTTGATTCCCTTTTCGCATTTTTTCATCACGTAGTTAAGATGGGCGGAACCGTTCATTTTAGAGTCAAGAATGACACCCAAGAATTTAACAGAATTAGAAACTGGGATTGATGAACCGTCTATGGTGATGTCCACATCCGGAATAAGGATTTTCCTGGTAAAAATAACAACGTTACTCTTTGGGGCTGACAATGACAACCCGTGATCACTTAGCCAGTCCTCGAGGTACATAATAGCGGAATTCAGTCTAGCAGCGGCCTCCTCTATCGAAGGCAAAGGAACATAAAGGGCTAAATCGTCCGCATACTGAAGTATGTTGCAAAAGGAGGTAACTACTCTATCAAGATCGTAAGTGTAAATGCTATAGAGTAGGGGACTCAGGACTGATCCCTGGGGCAGACCCTTCCATACTGACCGAGGAGACAGGAAGCAATCTTGGTTTCGTATCAACACTGACCTGTCTGAGAATAAGCTGGTAATGAAATTAACTAACCTCACTGGAATACTCAGATGGAGCATTTTTTGCCTGAGCACAGGAAGAAGCACATTGTCGTAAGCAGAGCATATATCTAAAAATACTCCCACGACTGATACATTTTTCGAGAAAGCTATCCTAATATCCGTGGTCAAGATGGCCAGGCTATCCATAGTTGATTTGTTTTTTCTAAAGCCAAACTGGCTTTCGGCTAAAATGTTATGACTCTCCACAAACCATTCTAAGCGATTTTTGACAAGGTGTTCAGAAATTTTAGAAAGAGTAGAAGACAGGGCTATAGGTCTATAAAAGGCAGCATCTGAGGAGTCTTTACCAGGTTTTAATATAGGGATAATTATTTGCGACCTCCAAGCCTCCGGGGGAGACCCAGATGTGAAGAAACTATTGATCAACTGTAGAAAGTATTTTTTAGTCACAGACCCAGTGTTTCTAATAAAAGAGTATGGAATGCCATCCAAACCTGGGGAGGAGTCCTTTAGGTTTTCTACTGCAAGATCAAACTCCGATTCTGAAAATACTTCATTTAATCTATGGGGGGGAGACTGGGTGGAGGGCACAGATGAGAGGCAATCGGAAAAGGGAACTGAGGAGGGGGCTAATTTACTAGCGAAATTCTCCAACCACACTTTGGGATCGCTATAGGACAAATTATGATCCGAAAAAGAATTCCTGAATAATTTTATATTTTTCCAAATGAGAGAAGCTGGGGCTCGAGGACATAAGTTCTCGCAAAATTTTGACCAACCTGATTGTTTTTTTTTAGACAACATTTTACTGACCATGGCAGAAATTCTTTGGTAGTTTATAAAATTCTCTGTGGTCATACATTTCGCATACGAAATCTCGGCCTCTTTTCGTTTAATGATACCATCAGTACATTCATGGTCCCACCACGGAGGAGAACGAATTTTATTAGGGGGAGGTTTTTTTAATGGGATTGAAGAGTTAGCAGAGGCTTTGATTGCTTCAAGAAATTTAGAATAGAGATTTATCGCATTTTGAGAAGACACAGAGTCCAGCAACTTAATCCTATGATCACATTCTTTAGCAAACCTTTCCCAGTCTGCACCAGACAGTCTGTATTTGAGTAATGGTGAGAATGTTTTTTTTGTGACAGTCTTGTTAGGGAAGTTAAGTAAAATTGGAAAATGGTCGCTGCCATATGTGGAGGAAAGAATATCCCAAGAGAGGACTGAAGCTAAATTTGCGGAACAGAGAGATAGATCTACTGCACTTCTAGGATCTTGAGTCGGGGATACTCTGCGGGTTGGGCGGCCATCATTTAGGATACAGAGATCAAATTTATCTAGGATATCTAAAATTGTAGAAGAATTTGTATCATTTTTATAACTACCCCAAATCTGATTATGGCAGTTGAGATCACCTAGGATTACAATGGGTGAAGGAAGAGAAGAAATAATAATATCCAGTTCATGGATAATAGAGAGGTCTGGATGAGGAATATAAACTGAAAGAAAGGTGGTGTCAAAACATCTTGTAGCAACAACATTAATTTTATCACTATGAACAGGAATATTAAGTCTAGAAAAAGGGATACCATTTTTAATTAAAAGAATGGCACCTGCGTAACCATCTATTCTATCCTCCCGGAGGCTGGTAAAACCTGTCACCCGAAAACGAGATCCTGGCAGCAACCACACCTCCGAGAGGGCTATAACAGAGGTCCAATACTTATTTATTAAATAAATTAAATCTGATTTTTTAGGCATCAGGCTCCTGCAATTCCACTGAAGAATGCTGGCCATTTTGGGGAGGATTAGAAGAGTTAACTAGTCGTAAGATCTTATTTAGACCTTGTGTCACGTTGGGCGGTAATGGGCAATCACTGAACTTAGTCAGTAAATTGATAATGGTGGAGAGAAGAAATCAGAAATCCTTGTTTACAATACTTTTAATTATTTTCATTTGACGTTATCTTTTTATTTTTCGTTTTGGTCACAACACACACACAAACTGCCAACTTTGAACACAAAACCCAGAAGTGCGAAGTTATAAGCCCAAATAAGAAACAAGTGATCCAACCCCAAGCCGAGTCGTAAGGTTTCATTAATGTGACGGGGGTGTTTTTTAAAGTTTGGGGTTCAAGCCGTAGAGAAACAAGGAACCCTTTTAGGTTCATCAAGTCTGTCTGTCCGTCCGTCCAAATGTCACAGCAACTTGGTATGTAAATGTATTCTGTTTTAATGAAGTAATATAAATAATCCGAATAATTACAGATATATTTTTGTTTCTGTTATTATTTTAGAAGATGCGTTCATTTACCCTCTTTTTTATTCGATATATATATAATAATTATCGTTCGTAAGGAGTAAACTCCAGTCGTGCGTCGGAGCTGACACACACACACTTTTTTATATGAATTTCAAGTAGATATGTAAACTCCTTATTCGTATAATCCGTGTGCAAAGTATCAGTAGGTAAGTTACTCATTTTAGTGCTGTAACTAGTTAAATATCACTGTTATCATTACGAAACTCAACATATACATTAAGATTGGTATGTAGATTCATTGAACTAATAGATTACATTGATATCATTATATTTTAAAAAGTTAATTACTTACGGACGTAGGCGGATTTTTTAATTTCAATTAAACGTTGAGAACGGCTAAACTATACGGATTTTCCAAAATGATTTTCAGGACAAATTTGGACCGATTGCCGTGAACAATCATGCCAATTTTCGACTTCATACAACGAGTAGTTTACGAGATCTCGAAAACCCGAAAACTACGCCCTGCAAAAATTTGGATTTCTCCTTAACCACAAGAGCGACCAACTTTGCTTTTTCTGGTACAATTGGACTAATTACGAAGTAACTGTGTATACGTCGCGCGCGCCACACGTTATGAGTCGTGGCCTTGAATGCGCGGAGGTAAATTTTCGTACCTGTACATATGCGTAGTAATTCCCGCCAGCGTCACCCAGCATTCTTATTTCGTGGCGCGAGGTATACCAAGTTTCACCAGCCTACGATCAGTCGTTTTGTTTTTTTTTCTGGGGGGAATGACGCCCAGTAAAAACAGTTTTTGTTAATAACTTTTTAACTTTATTGGGACTAATTCTGAAATTTCACAGAAATTTACAGGGCATGTTGGACTAATTATTCCGTACACCAGAAATCGTCTAGGAAACAACTTTTTGCTGGGCGTATGCTGAGTCGATCCGTTCGGTGCGGATAAGTGTGCGTTCACCTTAATAATGATAGTAAACAACTGAACTGAATCAGTTGTTTCATTTCTATCATTCGTTCGTGATTATTCGATTTTTGCGAGTCCAGTGTGTGTTGCTCGTCACCTCGTCAGAGCAATTTTTTGTGTTTTGGTACAACATATTAGTAAACTGTGGTGTTTAGCAGTTTTGAATCCGTTTATTATAAGATTTTACTTATTATAGATATAAAAAGCACGCTACGATTTGTTTGCGGTTCGCTCATCGAAAATACTCTCCCGGACGTCGCCGGGAGGGGGCAAAGGATGCGTTCCAAGAAGCTTTTATATATCGAACGCGTCCGACGGAGAGCATTTACGAGGTGCTCGTCTTGTGCGTAGATGGCGCTGGGGGTCCCGCGCTACAGTCTCCCCCTCCAGTTCATGAGGACGACCTCGCTCATGTACTGGCACATTATCAGAAACATTATCATTTTCAGTTACATTACTATGCTTTTGCACATTATCAGAAACAACATCATTTTCAGATACATTAGTATGCTTATGCACATTATCAGAAACAACATCATTTTCAGATACATTAGTATGCTTATGCACATTATCAGAAACATTATCATTTTCGTTTACATTAGTATGCTTATCGTTAGGTTTAACTTTGTGGCGACCTCTCCCTCTCTTTGGAAACATAGGGTGTGTTATGTCATCACCGCGGCGATGATACCTGATCTTCTGACTCAAGACTTCTGAAAGGGCTCAGCAAAAATGGGCAAACAAAAGTGCAATAATGACAGACTTGTCATTGACGCGAGGGAATGTGATGATTGATAATAATGAAACCATTGGAATCACTGAGGATGACACACCACCAGCTTACTTGATAGTAGAAGAAACTGAGGAGAAATACTTTGGGGACTGTGTTGGAGATGGCATCACTCGCGAGCCCGACCATGTAGCCATACAGGAATATTTATCACTGGTGAACAATATAGGTGGCGACATCGAGGAAAATGAAGAGGATAAATATGGAAAAGTTTTACAAATTTCCACAAAGCTTAAGCTTAACCCACACAACACTCCTTTTACCAATCCACAAAATGAGCGTCCACAATCGAGGGAGAGATTCGCCTTAACAATAAGGTCAATGCCTAACAGTGATTCATTATTAGTTGTTTGCAACATTATCATAAACTCTACACTTATAGTTTTATGTAACAATTGAACGTCAATCATAGTTTTCTTTACATCCATTACTTGGGTTTTACCATCAGCAAATTTGACAGTTTGTGTAGCATCAGTCATAGGGTGGCTTTTTTCTACTAGCAATGCATATAATGAACTACCAGCAATACATTTCTTAGGTGCAGTATCTACTAGAGCTGTCCCTTTTGAGCCAAGAATGCCAATGTGCATTAGCGGTCGATTCCCGCTAAAGCAAGGCTCCCCCTGTATTATTATATCCTTACATGTTTTAGACTTAGTCACATTTTCTTCGACTGGTATATCACATGCGTAAAAACACGAACTTGCGGATACAGAGTTGCATTTTGGACAGTTCTGTCTGATAAACCCTACTTCTCCGCAGTTGTAACAGGCAACACCTGAATTATTGCCTCTAGGCGCCGACAAACGTGGACATGAAGAAACAGTATGAGTTGCATACCTTTTGCAATATGTACAGTACATACGCTTTGTCGGATCAGCAGCGGCCGGCGACGGTGGCGGCACGGCGCTCTGACGCTGCAGTGCCGGCATAGCGGACTGAGCGGCCGGTGCGGGCAACCTCTGCGCCCAAGTCGACGACTGTGACAGGGTGCGCTGAGCGCCCGTATCACACGGCTCGTACGATGACTGAGCGGTGCCAAAATGGGCGCGCTGGGGCGCCGGCAACCGCTGAGCAGGCAGGCCGGTGTGCAGCGACGGTGGCGGCACGGCGCTCTGACGCTGCAGTGCCAGCTTGGCGGACTGGGCGGGCAGTGCGGGCAACCTCTGCGCCCAAGTCGACGACTGTGACAGGGTGCGCTGAGCGCCCGTATCACACGGCTCGTATGATGACTGAGCGGTGCCAAAATGGGTGCGCTGGGGCGCCGGCAACCGCTGAGCAGGCAGTGCAGCGACCCGACGCCGGGCGGATTACAGGACGGCGGGGCAGTAGCAGCAAATCGGGCCGGTGACCGCTGCCTTGCCGGCAGAGAGTAGTCTCGTGCCGAGTCCTCCACACTTCGAGCTTTCCGCAGAAGTTCATCATATGTTTTGAAGTCTTCTCTGTCAATTATCTTCCTCAACTTGATGTTTAACATTCCGTATAACATGTCCAGTTGTACCTTCTCGCTCAGATCTCCTTTAGGTAGTTTGGCGAATTGGTATCTCACTTTGCTGACGAACAAGTCCACACGATCCTCTGTACCTTGCACCATCCTTTACAAATCCTGGTACACCCTGAATGGTGGTCGTTCGCCGAACGCAGATCTTAGTTGACTGATGGCGTCCTCCGACGTCTGGATATCCGCCTTTACCCCTTGCCACCATGTCGCGGCGGCATTCGTGAGAAGGAGTGATACACCGCGCAGCGCGTTTTCGTCTGAGACGTTGGTTGCACTTTTGTATGTGACGATTGCGTCAATGAAATTTTCTAGTGACTCGATTGGGGCGCCGGAGTATTTTGCTTGACACTGCGAAATTTCCATTCGAAGGTGATAAGTTTTCGGCCGGCTTCGAAGATCTCAGATGCTCCAATAGCTGATTACAGAACTCTGTTTGAGTTTGTGTTATTGAAGCGGCGGTGAAGGGCGGCGAAATCAGCTTGCCCGACCGTGATATTTGGCGCGTCGGAGCCATTTTGTCCGCCATCATTCTCGTCTAATGAGGCGAACGAGTTTTCTGAAGGCTTTTTCCGTCCGCGAGGCATTGTTCTTTCACGAAAGTAATTACCACGAACACTAAACACGTTGGGCAGCCAGTTTAGCAGTTTTGAATCCGTTTATCATAAGATTTTACTTATTAAAGATATAAAAACCACGCTACGATTTGTTTGCGGTTCGCACATCGAAAATACTCTCCCGGACGCATAGATAAAAATGTATATAGGAAATAGATGGGCATCTTGACATTTTTCAGTGGTACGTAGAAAGTGCTGCTGACGGCGGACCGGCATGAAACAAAAATTTGCGCGAAAAGGAAGCTTTGAATGTTTTTTTTTTTTAACTAGTTACTAAGTTACACTAACATGATATTTGTAAGAAAGTTTTTTGTATTTTTTCAGTATAACGGACGTCGCCGGGAAGAAGCTTTTATTTAACGAACGCGTCCGACGGAGAGCATTTACGAGGTGCTCGTCTTGTGCGTAGACGCGTATGGCGCTGGGGGTCCCGCGCTACAGGTGTTAATTTGTGTTCTGTGGTGCGTGTGTTATGTAGTGCACAGAATATGTAGGTAGATATTGCGAGTTTGATGTTTCGATCTTTGTTTGACAGAGTTTTGTTATTTTTTGGCTTTGTTGTTGCTTGCTTGATTCTGATTTGTGATTCGTTTATTTTTTGACCTAAGTAGACAAAATTAAAGTAACCTGCCTAATTTCGTATAATTTAAAGAAAAATATCACTAGCTTCGCGCTATCATCGTACAGCGTTTCTCCGAAATCAACAAGACCCAGCCCCTCAGTGTCAAACATGCCCAAGAAGCAAAAAAAGCCAGCAAAGCCCACCATACGCACAATGGAAGATATGTTAGAAAGTGATGATGAGTTACCCGGTAAGTTAATGAAAGAAAATGGCCTCAAATTGTACCTACAACTTGAGGTCCAAATTCGATTACCTAACCAAATCGATAACGCCTCATAAAAACATTAATTAACTAACTAGCTTTAGAAGGTAGGTAAGGTAGTTAGTAACTACCTTACCTACCTTCTAAAGCTAGTTAGCTATGTACCTAGCAGTGTTGCTAACTCAGATTTTTAAAGGGAGCCATCTCTGAAAAAAAGCTAAGAGCTAATTTTTGGTAAAAAACAGCCAAATTTTTGTTTGCATTATTTATTATAACATCAATAAAAATAAGGTATTACTTAATAAGTCACTTTAATTCAATCAATTAATCAATGATAAGATAAGGTTCTTCTTCAAAATCAATCATTTCCGACTCCAACTCATGTGTTTGTAGGCCACTACAACCAGCTCCACCGTCAGTACTTTCTCTGTACATTAAAACGGTCCCAATTCTGTCGAGAAGCTCGTATTCATGGCAGCATTTTTTAATTCTCCTCAATCCCGACCTGATTGTTAATATTGCATTAGTCATATCTATGCTCAATCTGTTTCTGGATTTAGTTTTCACTAAATTTAACTGACTGAAGAAAAAGAGCTAAAACTTGTAAAAAGTAGAGCTAAGAAGCTAACCTGACTTTTTTGAAGCTAACCAAGTTCATTTAGAGCTGAATCTAGCTCTAAAAACTCTGTGTTGGCAACACTGCCTAGTTTAGTAGGTATAGCCCGTGCCAGGAGTAAAGAATGCTGTCCTTGAATGCACAGTAATCACTTTTCAGAGGTGTATGACGCGTGGAATTGAGGTGCGACGGGGGCCAGTGTTACCAACCCATGCAAAATAATTCCCCTAAGAAAATAAATATAAACCCCTAAAAACCCCCATTTATTTTTCCTAAAATACTGTGCCGCTGTGCCTAATATATACTAAAATACCATTTGTCTGCAGTATGTGGTAATAAGGGAAATTCAAAATTTTCTTAGAATATTCAATATTGTCGCAAAATTAGGCGTCAAAGTGGTGGTTTTCAACTATCTTCTATCTTCTACAAGGGGGTTGTAGTGCCTGCACCTGGCCCACTTGAGCGGGGCCCTTGTGCATGTCCCCTTCGCCTGCACCTCTACTTGAGCCATCCCAACTCCTGCACCAGCTGGAGAAGGAGGCCTGGGTGTTCAAGGAGCTCGTGGGTGTTTGTTGTGTCTCCTAGGATAGCCATCCTGGTTTCTGTTGTGGATGGACATGCCAGTAGCAAATGCTCTACTGTTTCATCTACTTCCATGCACCCCCTGCACAGGGGGCTGTCTGTTGCACCTGTAATTGTCAAGTTTTTGTTTAGTGTACAATGGCCTGTAATAAGGCTTGTTAGTATTTTTATTTTACTGCGTGGTATTTCGGTATATTTTAAGTAATTCGTAAATTTATGGTTATACATGTCTATAAAAAGTTTTGTGTTTTTGCAGTCTTCTCTGCTAGACCTTAATAGGTTTTGTTGCTGTACTGTGGCTTCTCTGAGCCTTTTTCGTAGAGCTTCCGCTGATAAGGGCGAGAATGGTGGAGGGCCGATTGCTGGCCTTTCTGCCCCTAATTTTGCTAGCTTGTCTGCCTCCCAGTTGCCTTGGTCACCCTGGTGACCTTTTACCCACTGGACTGTGACCTTTTTTCTCAACTAGCCTGTTGAGTGCCTTGTGGCATTCTAGTATGAGTTTTGATTTTGTCAACGGTCTTTTTAGTGAGCTTAGTAGGGCTGTGCAGTCCGTTTTTAAGGTTATGTCATTCCCCTCTGCATCATTTATGAAGTGCATTGCCCCGTGTAGGAGACTCAGTGTTTCAGCTTGAAACACTGTCGTCTCCTTTCCGAAGCTTAGGGAAAGTTTAATGTCAAGCTCCGGCGAGAAAAGACCTCCGCCTGTGTTCTTGCTTTTCTTTGAGCCATCACTGTATATTGTTATGCTTTTGTGATTTGGTATTGTTGGTGTTTCCAAGCACTTGGCTGTGATTTCATATTTCCTACCGAATAGGAACTCTGTTTTTATGCGATCAATTCCAATAATGGCTTTCGGCATTTCCCCGAATGCTTTTTCTAGAATTGTCCTTTATCTGCTATTTGTCCTTTCCATTGTCCAGTACTGTATAGCCTTATGGCCGCCGATTTGGCCTCCTGCTGTACGAATAAGTCCAATGGTGGTATGTCCAGTGCTGCTGATGGCGTTGACCTCATGCAGCGTGTCATGGCTATACATGCCATTCTCTGGAACTGCTGTAGTTGTGTTGCAGTTGTGCATAGTGTTGTTTGTTGCCACCATACCAGGGAGCTGTATGTGATGATGGGTCTCACCACAGCCATATACATCCATCGACATATTTTGGGCTGGAGTCCCCATCCATTCCCTACCATCTTCCTACACTGGAAGAACGATATGGTGGTTTTTTTAAGTGTTGCTTCCATATGCTTGCTCCAACTTAATTTGTGGTCAAGCCATACACCTAAATATTTCACTTCTTTTGATAGTGTTAGTGTTTTATTAAAGAGTTTGGGCAGCCTGTACTGCCTGTTTACTGAGAGTTCGTTATTTTTGCACCATGTTTCTATGTACCGTAGTGCTAGTTGCATGCGCTCAAAAAACGTGTTTATAAAAAGGCCGTTCACGAGTATTGTCACGTCATCGGCGTATGCTATTGAGTAGAATCCTCTTGTGTTGAGTTGTGTCACCAGGTCGTTAGCTACTAGTACCCACAGTAGTGGTGATAGCACACCCCCCTGTGGACAGCCCTTGACCACTTTGCATTTGATTTTATTGCTGATTTCCAGAGAGATTATTCTTGATTCCAGCATTTTTGTTATCCAGGTTATCATGTAAGGGTTGGTGCCTAGTTTCTCCAATCCAGTTCTGATGCTACTGAAGTTTGTTTTATCAAAAGCTCCTTCGATGTCTATAAATACCGCCAGGCACGACTGTTGGCTTAGTATTGAGCTTTCTATTCTTCTGACCACTGCGTGTAAGGCGGTCTCTGTAGATTTTCCCGCTTGGTACGCATGTTGGTTTGGGTGTGTAGGGTTGGTTCTCATGGGACCGTCCCCTATAAATCTATCACACACTCTTTCTAACGTTTTCAGAATGAATGATGTGAGACTTATAGGTCTGAAGGATTTAGGTTCAGTATAGTCGTCCTTGCCTGGTTTCGGCAGGAAGACTACTTTCACTTCTCTCCAGATCCTGGGCATGTAGCCGAGTGCTAGACATGCCTTAAATATTTTTACAAGTCTTGGTACAATGAGCTTTTCTCCCCATTGCAGTAGGGCTGGTATTACGCCGTCTGGTCCTGGTGATTTATATGTAAGGAAAGAGCTGATCGCCCATCTCACCATCTCTTCATCTATCAGGTTTTTTACTTCCACCCATGCTTCCGGCGGGGGTGTTAATGTTTGCGAGGAGCTTGGTGTTTCCGCTGGTGTCTCTACCTCTTTTACGGGTAGGAGTGTACACCCCGGGAAATGCGTTTGTAGCAATACACTACAGAACTCTTCTTCGCTCTTTGGTGTATTCTCTATTCAGTTTCTTTATCGGACCAGGTTGGTGTTGTGGGTCTTTACCTATTAGCTTTTTGATTCGTGAGGCCTGCGACTCGCTGTTTATCGAGCTGCAGACATTTCTCCACGATTCTCAAAAATGATTCTCTAAAATTGCACCTAGTTTGTTTTTTAAACTGGTTACGTGCTTTTTGAAAAGCTTTCCAGTCGTCCTCTGCCTTCGTGTTGATGGCATGATTGAAAAGCTTTCTCATGTTAACCCGCATTCTCTCCAGTTTGTCGCACAACCAGCTGTCTTTAGATGGCTTCGCTGTCATTAGAGGGCAGGATTTGTTGTAGCTCTCATTTATCGCTCCGTTGAGTTGAATGACCGCTAATTCTATTTCTTCTGTTGTCTCCAGTTTGATGTTGTACTCAGTTCTAGATAAGTCCGTCTCTAGGTGCTGATAATACTCACTTATGTTGGTTTTTCACCGGTAGGATATTTACACCGCCAAAGAGAGAGACATTATTTTTCAACTCCTGAAGCCTGAAGTGGATACACCGCAACATTTCATAAGATACCATAGAAATCTCATCGATAATTAACCAGCGGATTGTTTTCCATTTGCGTCTCAGATCTTCGAAACGCTGACCCGTTAATTGTCGATGAGTAGTCGCTGGACCTTTTTCGATACCCAGTGATAACGCACTGTGAAGTGTTCGTCCATTCACTAGGCGAGCTGCAACTCCAGTAAGGGCAGTGACTTCAACAAAACACGGCTGAAGTAAAGAAGGTACAGTGGGTTTGTAACATATTTTAATCTGCTCTACAATTGCTTTCAGGGTGAAAGTTTTACCAGATCCCGCTCCGCCTGTTACAAACAATTTCATGGTATTATTTGGTGGCTCTTGGTGTCTTATTTCTGTATTGATCTTTGTTGTAATAGTATTAATTAAATTTCTTTGGTCCACATTCATACTTGACATCATCGTCGAAAACTCTGCGTCCGATATCACACGATTATCAATGTCACCTAAATCATCATCTTGTATTTCTACTTCCACCAAATTGGGATCGAAACCTTCAACAATTGCACCTACTTGATCATGATTTATTCGCGCATTTATATTTGAAGTGGTTTCATTCGGGTTTCCCAGAGCTAAAACTTGAGCAATAACTTGTTGAAGTTCAGTCTGGTCAGTTTGAAAACGTTCGACATCTTCACCCGGCTGTAGAGGTCGTAGTAAGTTTCTTTTAGCCATAAAAGCATCTTCAGAACTTTCGTAACCATCTAGTAACGATTCCTCATTCCTAAAAGGAACGTGCGATACGAGACAACTGTAAAAATTTTTGTCAGCAGTTTGGGCATAATATTTTGTCCTCAATATCGCGTTTCGGTGACGGCGCTTCATATACATGCCATTCAAAAGTCCGATTCTTCCCTCTTGCGGATGTTCTTCACGGCCGTCATGTGCATCTTCATCGCCTTTGTCCTCTTCTATTTGCAATTGTTTGGATACGTAATCATATTGTACAGCAAACTCAACCAAACTCAAATGCTCTAGATTTCTTGGTCTTAGTTCGTAACGATCAAATATATTTGCATGTACGTCGTTACTATCCAAACGAAGCATTCGATAGTGTTCTTCTTTCGGACAAGTATTGAGAAACACGACTTTGCTTGTACTGTCTCGGAGTTTTGAATGACATTGTCTATAGGCAGCTTCGCACGCAGATACACGCCTGTGATTAAGTATAGCCATTGATACTGCAAAAAGTTGACGTCCTCCATGATGCTGCTGGACTCGGTTTATAGCGTCCCGCATTGTCCATATTTCATGACGTAGGAGGAGGGGGGAAGGTGGCGGGCGGGTGAAGGAATGTCAGGCAAGTTGAGAACAGTTTGGTGTTAGACAGCAGCACGTTAGAATTAGTAAATGACACGATGTTTCGTGGAATTACCATTGATAGCAAATTGCAGTGGGGACCCCACATAGATAAATTAGCTGGTAAATTAAGTTCTGCGGCTCACGCTGTTAGGAACATCAGACAGAACACGGATGGCTACATCTAGTCTAGTACATTTTAGTTACTTTCATAGTGTCATGTCCTATGGTATCTTGTTGTGGGGGAAAGCAGCGGATATTCAAACTGTTTTTATTTTACAGAAAAGAGCTATTCGAGCAATTTATAATCTAAAACACACAAACTCCTTAAGAGAGCTTGAGTAGCTAGTAAATTTATTTTCGAAAATATAATGTATGTACGCAAGAACCTTACAACATTTTCCAAACTTAGCGATAGCTGTAATATTAACCTAAGAAATAATCACAGACTCCTTGCGCCCCGTTTTCGACTCGCGAAGGTTAGCAATTCTTTCAAGGGTCAATTTATTCTCTACTACCACAAGATACCTCTGGAGATCTTGAAATTGCCATTTGAGCAATTTAAAAACCATGTTAAAGCGACTTTGCCGAAAAAGGGATATTACATGTTCAAGATTACTTAATGACGGGACTGTATGGGGTTAATCTGGCTCACCACAGACCTTGCTGTTAATTATTTTGTAATTATTTATTCCTGCTTATTAATTATCATAATGATATTGTAATATTTGTATTAGAGCACAACCAATTTTTAAAAGAGATCTAAAAATCATTCTATGGGAGTTTCTACGCCCTTCTCTTACAGTGGTCCAATGTAGAGAAGTGGCAAAAAATTACCATTGCTAAGTATATGTAAATATCTACAGTAATAAAGACATTTGGAATTTGGAACTACAATTTGGAATTCATAGTAACTCCTTATCGTATTTATTTCTAGCCGTATTCTTTAAAATAAGTAAGTTTATAAATGAGTATGGTTGACTGATGTAAACCTAGAATAGAATTTATAATTCATAAAAAATTACCTGATTTATAACACAATTCATATTATTATTGATCTCTTGGCAGAACATGTTCATGTTGTAAGCTAGTAAGTCTAAAATTGGTTAATCATTTTCAATTTTATATATATAAATGTGATGATTTACTGTCATATAACTAGCCAATTTAATTAAAATAAGTAAGTTTATGCACGTATATAGTTAAGTTTGTACTTACTTGCCTAATTTTTCCTACAGAATAACTTTTAATTTATGTATGAAAACTACCACCACTAATTGCAGTCGCAAAAAATTTGGCTCCGATCAATTTTAATTTATTTTATTGTATTTTACAAGTATTTCGCTACTATTAGCTATTAAATTTGAAGTTTACATCTTTACATAGTGCAATACAACGTTTATAAGCAATAATCATGCTAATATGCAGTATGTTTAACGACTTAGTGCACTGAATAAGCGGTTGCCAGTGTCAAGGCAAATGTGAAAATGTGAAAAGTGGTTGCATTGTAAATTCACGAAGCTTTCGGATCAAGAGATTGCATAAGTTAAAAGCTTACCGAAAATCTGTAAGTGCAACAAGTGTTTAGTCATCTCACCGAAGCTGGGAACAACAGGGTTATCAGTGAGTACCAATAAACTAACTAAGACCGGAACAAGTGCGCCCGCCTCGCCAGGGCCTTTCATTGCTCCCATAGACATCGGGAATACACTGAGCAAACTGCAACAAGACGTCGCTACTATTCTGGTCACAGTAGCTGCAGTCCAAGCACAGCAAACACGCAGCAACAAATACTAGAAAAACAAAGGGAGACTCAGGAAACACTTAACAAACATGAAGACTACATTACCAAGTTAGAGTACAGAATAGAATGCCTGGAGGTCAAGTTGACGGAGTACGAAGATATAAAGACTGAGGTTCACAGTTTTAAAACTGACCTATCTAAAACTCAGGTGCACCAAGATGACTGGGAGCAGAAAAAATTGCTAGACTCCATAGAGATTAAAGGGCTGCCAGTTTTGGACAAAAACGCACTACAAAGTACCATAGAACAGCTCATAAAAATCACCCATGCCGACCTAAATCCAAAAGATATTGAATGTACCACGCAAGTACAGAATGGCAAGCGTGCAGGGCAAGTTATTCTCAAGTTTAGCTCCTGTGACATAGGAGACAAAGCCTCGTTGTCGTTACCTCAAAGAATCGTTTAAAAATAGGAAAAATTGCCTAATATGTCCGAGAAATAAAAAGCTTTTTTGCTAATATTGGTGGACAGCTTGCAAATAAAACACTGTATTAATTAGAACTAACGGAGAAACATCTTTCAGAGAAAATAGATTTAAAATCTTCAATGCAAAATTCCTTTTACCTTAGCCCAACATCATCAAATCAATGCTACTATATTAGAACTTAAGAGGAGTGGAGCAGTGGGATGTGTTGGTGTAAGCTACAATGTAGTTAGAACAATAAAGGATGTTATTGTGTTACCTTTGACACATGTTCTAAACCTCTATTTCAGCACAGGGGTTTTCCCTCATGCCATGAAGAAAGCCAAAGTGGTACCAATTCATAAATCAGGTAGTACTAAAGCCCCGTCTAACTATAGACCAGTTTCCCTACTGCCAACTTTTTCAAAAGTTTTAGAAAAATTTATGAAACGCAGACTACTCAGTTAGTTACATTGAAAAAAAAAACAACCTGTTGAGCCTTAATCAATATGGATTCAGAACTGGCAAATCTACCTCAGATGCGGTGAATGAAGTTGTGGATCATGTTTCTCAGTTACTGGACGATTCATCTCACTTCATTGGAGTATTTCTGGACTTAGCAAATGCTTTTGATACCATATCTACTAAATTGTTACTTAGGAAACTAGAGTTAATCGGTGTCAGAGGTCTTTCTCAACAATGGTTTGCAAATTATAATGAGGAGCGAAATCAAATGGTAAATATAGCGGAAACTATAGTGATCCAGCCAAAGTTCATTTCGGAGTTCCGCAGGGTAGTGTGCTAGGGCCTCCGCTATTCATACTTTATATAAATGGGCTGTGTGAGCTATCTCTAAAGCAATGTAAAATACTAGCTTATGCTGATGATACAGTCCTATTATTCTCTGGTAACACCTGGGAAGACAGTTTTAAAAATTCTGAATCAGGCATTAGAAATGTTAAAAAATGGCTGGATAGAAATTTGCTTACACTTAATGTCTCAAAAACAAAGTATTTGAAATTTCATGTAACGTAACACTCAAATCCGCGTGATGCATTTACACTCCGCATGCACTCGTGTCCTGATGGTACGACAGACTGTGACTCTCCTACTATAGAAACTGTTAAAAGTATAAAGTACTTTGTTATATTAGATGATGGGCTGTCTTGGGTGAACCACATAGAATATCTATCAAATCGCTTACGTAATTTAATTTTTATTTTTAAAAGACTAAGAGGTATTGGGGATATAAACTTGAGAAGATCCACCTATAAAGCTTCAGGCGAATCAATTATAACATACTGTTTAACTGCTTGGGATGGGTCCGCAAAGACACATCTTCTAGAAGCTGAGCGAGAACAAAGAGCAGCATTGAGAGTCCTGTTCTCTAAGGGCTTTCAATATCCTACATTCGAACTGCACAGGGTATTACAATTGCTTACTGTTCGACAACTTTACATCGTCTGTATTATAAAAAAACTCATTAAAAACAAAGGGGTAAGTGTCAAGGAGTCCGAACGAAGCCTTAGTTTAACCGAAAGCAAAAGGTAGAAGTCCGAGCAGAACTACATTTGTTATGCGATTTATATCATTCCTTGGTTCTCATATATTCAACAAAATCGAAGGTACAATAGAGTCCTAATGTGATGCTATTTACTTAAAGAAGTGGTTGATGGATGAAGCCTACGACGATATTTAGCAAATAGTATTACCGAGTGATAAAACGTGAGTTTGAACACAAATCTGCTGCTTAGTGGTCCCGTATCCGATCCCAAGACTACCTTGTCGTAGGGCTAAGCAGTCATACACAAATAACCCGCACAATCCCCCCCACACCCCTCACACACACAACTCAATTCGATGATAATTCAACCATAGGCTAGGTAGGTAGGTATAATAACTTTTTCCATTTTGTATTTGTCATTCTGCAGACAGGTATATTTTTAAAAACTGTTTTTAGACTGCAATTAGTTTGTAGATTATTCCTTTGATCTTAACTTACTGCGAGACGGTCCCTTACCAGTGCAGAAGTTAATGTCATACGTTGAATAATATTTAGAACTTACCTACACTTTAGATATAAGTAAACCTGTAATTAATATTTTTGATTAATAAACACTTTGAACTTTTGAATGTAATTGATTTGATAATTAATTGTGATACATCTTATTTCTGCATTGCAATTATAACATCTAGTGTTAATATTGTAGTTCATCAATCAAAATTAAAACTTTGATAAAAAGTAGATAAAAATTCCCTTTAATACCACCTTTTTTGCCTGTACCTACCTACTTAAGATAATCCTTGATCAATGGTACGACAAAGTCAATAGTCAATAGTCAAAGTACTTTATTACTGTAGATATCTACATATACTTAGCAAACGTCATTTTTTGCCTCTTCTCTACATTGGACCACTGTGGGAGAAGAAGGGCGTAGAAACTCGCACAGATTTATTTTTAGATCTCTTTTAAAAATAGGTTGTGCTTAACTAATACAAATATGAAAAAATTAATTGTTATGATTAATAAGCAGGAATAAATAATTACAAAATTATTAACAGCAAGGTCTGTGTTGAGCCAGATTAACCCCATACAGTGCTGTCATTTAAGTAATCTTGAACATTGTAATATCCCTTTTTCGACAAAGTCGCTTTAACATGCTTTTTAAATTGCTCAAATGGCAATTTCAAAGTGGGAAGATGATAGTGCCAGTTTGTAACACTGTTACCTATGGGTGTGACAAATGGGAATCACATTCTATTTTAATGCCCAGTTGGTTACAGTGTTACACACTGGGATTTTTTTCCTGTTACAAACTGGTTTTTTTTTCCAGTTTGTAACAGTGTAACCAAGATGGGTGTGACAAACTGGGAACACATGTGCTTGGGCATTCGCGGGGTGTTCAGTGCCATCTTTTGATCTATTTTGAAAATGACCTAGTCAGAAAATTTTCCATTCCAACATCATCATCAATTAGGTACCTACCTACCTATTCAATTCAGTAGCCTCCTGACCCACTGAAGTAAACGCTTCCCTTTCAAAGAAGAGGGAGGCATTTACTTCAGCGGGTCAGGACCATAATAAATATCTTGCATAATGATGATCCAATAAACCGGCCCATGTGCGAGACGGACTCACGAACCGACACGGTTTCCGCACTAATCACTTTTTTGTGATTAGGGTTTTGATTCCCTTGCGAGTAGGTTATTCAGCAAAATGGTGACTTAAACGGCCGTATCTTTTGATAGCGCTGACGTTTGATTTTTTCACATATCAATTTTAAGTTGATATCTCCACCGATCAACGAAGTGATCTTATAAGGGTTCCTTTTTAGGGTTCCGTACCCAAAGGGTAAAAACGGGACCGTATTACTAACGGCCGATCCCAATAACCTATCTTCTATCCATAATCAGCAGATTTGAGATTGCTAGAGTCAAAGACATGCATCTCATAGCGCAACTGTCAAATGTAACTAGTAATCTGGAGATCATGGATAGATATAGGTTATTGGGATCGGCCGTAAAGACTCCGTCTGTCACCAGGCTGTATCTCATGAACCGTGATAGCTAGACAGTAAAATTTTCACAGATTATGTATTTCTGTTGCCGCTAGAACAACAAATACTTAAAAACTGAATAAAATGAATGTTTAACAATTCTTTCAATACTTATGAACTTATGAAACTTATGAATGCACCTGGTTACTTACATGGAGTGTGAAACGAGCCGCACCAATAACTTTGTAAACAATTTTTTACAATACAAACTTATGAATGCACCTGGTTACTTACATGGAGTGTGAAAGGAGCCGCACCAATAACTTTGTAAACATTTTTTTCTATGTAAAATCCAAACTATTCACTCCATAGTCCATACCATTGTACGATGGTACGGAACTAGTGATGCAACAAATACGAATATTCGTATTCGTTGAATAATAGACATTTACCGAATATTCGTATTCGGCGAACAAGCGCGTCGGTCGTCGGCACGTAAAAATACGACGTGTGCATAGGCATTTGGCGAGAAGATGTCCATTTTCCAAGTCTGAAAAAACTCGCCCAAAAATATTTTTCTCTGAAGCCATGTTCAGTCGCCTCGGAAAGACTTTTTTCAACAGCTGGAAACATTCAGACTGATAAAAGAAATAGCCTAAAACCAGAAAATCTACAAATTTTGTTTTAAAAAAAATATGCCTATTGTAAATTTTAATTATTAGGAAAATAGAAATTCATCAAATAAATTCGTCTTTTATTAACATGGCGAGATATTCGTATTCGTAAAACTGAACGGAACCCTTCGTGCGCGTGTCCGACTTGCACTTGGCCGTTTTTTTTCCTTCCAGGTTCGGAACTCTAAAATTATGTTAAGGATCCGTTCCGTACTATTGTAAAAGAAAATAATAAAGAAAAGAAAATACACATTATTTAATGTGTGTATAATCTATGGCACCTATGACTCGAGGGAACTTAGCTATTTTGTAAAATCCATTCACAATAACATTCTGTTCAGTCTGTGTTGTCGGAATTACTATATATTCTGGAAGGAGGGAGGCTATTGCATGAGTTACACGGTGAAGAATACGACAAGCAGTTGATTCATGCACTCCTATAACACCACCGCAATTTGTTAACTGGCTCCCAGTGGCATAGTACCTTAGGGCATATAGTAACTGGTTCATGGGTGTTACTGCATAAATCCTGAAAAAAAGTCCGTAAGACAACTTAGCAGGAAATTCATGGTAGGAAGAAAGGGACAAGGGACAACATCTTTAAACATATAGGTATCAGTGTACTTACATGTCTTTAGAAGGTTTGAGCTTGGGCTGTATTTTATACAGTAACATGGTTGTAGTCTCTTTAGTAAGACGAAATCTTTTGATGAATTCGTCATCCCTATAAGTTTCAAACAAATTCGTTCTTTCCGTAATTCTGGGCGAGAAGAAAGGCGATTCCAAATATTGAATAATTTCTTCGTCATCGTCGGAGAAATTCATTTTAATGAGTGAAAACAGTAAACATACTTCCACCAAATACCTATCACTAAATCGAGATTTACTGAAATAAATCAAGGGTGTTGCCGGTTTAAATTTGGCAGCACTTTAAATCAAGATTTAGTCCTAAATCGGCTTCGCGCAGTACAAAAATGAAGATTTAACACTAAATCGAGCTTGAGATGTAGTAAATCTCGATTTAAGCACGTTGTGCAAGCCGCCCTAGGATTGACGGATTGAAAAAAAATGAAGGCAGTTTATTATTTGTTGGTAGCCGTGCAGCGGCAACAGAAATACAATACGGTTCGTGAGAAACAGGCAGCCCGCGCCATGGACGGACGGACAGCGGAAGCTTAGTAGTAGGATTCCGTTTAAAATCAGCTAATAACCACCGATAAGGTCGGAGACATTTTTTTTAGGACCATTTATCATGATGCTCCACTGCTGGTCGTAGGCCTTATCCCTAGCTCTCCTCTCAAACTAACGTTAGTCGGAATACTTAGATAGGTAATACAGATACATGTATACGGAACCACATACTTGACTCGATTGTTGATTATTCATAATTAATCTATTACTAGCTGATGCCCGCAACTTCATCTGCGAGTGCCAAGGAATTACCATTTACCGAGATAACGATGCCCTCCTTCTGGTGCAGTCGGATAAAAAATATACTTATGTTAATCTCGCTCATAAACTATCTCTGTGCTAAATTTCATTCAAATCCGCTCAGCCGTTTTAGCGTGATTGAGGCACAAACACACAAACATCTACATTGCTACATTTATATATTAATTGGATTAGTTGGATAGACTATACCAAACACATATCTAATAGACATGGGCGTATGATAGATAAATTATGTATAAGCTCATCCCGATTAATTATGTAGGCGAGCTTATCTCTAACAAGAGATTTCTTCCAGCAAACCAAACTGCAATTCAAACTTTGTTTCCTATTACAGACGATTACAGCGAGGTCGCCGACATCCCAGCTTACAAGATCGACAGCAGATTCGAAGACATTGCATTCCCTTGGCTAGCCAACAGGAGTGTTAGGCATTTTGAAGCAGAGGAAATTGAGAGTCTGATATCAGCACCTTTTTATAGTGTCACCAAAAAACCATATTTGTTTGAAAATACTTTCCAGACACAGAGTGGTACGAAGGCGTTGGTCGCGAAGGGCATATTAAGCAGGCAAGACATTTTCTACCTAAAAACTGTTATAGATGCCCAGCTGGGTGACACTATGGTTGTATGGTTCATTAATTTTCTGCTAAACAAAGATTTGCAATCAAAGTACAGATTCCTTCGTAGTTGTTTGGTGGATGATGTTACTGACAACAACAGAACAGATAGAATCCAAATAGATTCGCCTGCTCAGTGTGAGCATAAATTCTTTGTAAGAGCACTTTAGCTTAAGTTTAGTCGCAATAGCGGAAGCAATCTAAGTGATTATTTTTGACTGAGATTTTTAAAGATAAGTATTTAATTTTTAATCAATATACCTTCTGAAATATGTTTTTGTATTTATGTCAGTAAGATTATATTACATATTAGAACAATTCATGACAATAATACTTTTATTGTCATGAATTGTTATTTTGTTTAGTTCACCTACAAATCGTCAATATATGTATGCGCGCGACCGCGGTGCGCACGATCGACGATAAGGAACTCTCTCAGTGGATAAAGTCCATACTCTTAACTCCGATTTCTAAATTGAGAATTACACAATTATTAAGTAACATTCTGTCTCTGCAGATGTCACAAAGAAGAACTGGACAACGATTCTTAAGTATTAACTTAGTGAATTTCTCAATTCAGAAACCGGCGCTTGGTTCCACTAGCTAGAAAGCGGAAACTCGAGTTAAGCCTTATTCGCCTTCTAGCTAGTCGCCCAAAGATAGGGTCGCGCCTCCTTGATATATCCGCGCGTTTATATTTCCTTTGACAAGCAGCGGCTTCTTGTTAAAGGATATATAACCTTGTCCATATAAGGATAATAACACTCCAGCCGAATGGACTTACACTTCACCTCCCAGACTACAAGGCAACACGATTCAACAAACCACAGTCAACATTATGAGTAATGATTTTATTGAGCCCGTATTGTATAAACATCAAATTTTTTCAGCAAAACATATCAGGCTACTCTGTTGTATCTACACAAAATAATGACCAAGAATATTATGAACTATAATAAGAAAATAAAAATTAAATATAGCCTATAATTTGAAGAACCATTAATATTCCAACTTGGATATAATATTGAAATTCATCAGTCATTCATCGATCTAAAGTCAGTCTTATTCCTAACTTCGATAACAAAGAAGGAGAAGAACCTTTTACCAATACCCCATGAACAAGGCAGGTTTGACATTAAAATATTTAAACTTAAGCTTGGGTATCTTAGAGATGGCCCAAAGTAAAGTGACGTGCCCTCATTCCGCTCATTCACAACACTGACCGCGATCTATAGCCGCGTCTACATGTGAGCAATATATAAGCAAGCAAGAGCAAATCAAGACGTTTGCTAGCGGCTAAGGACAGATTCCGTGGAAGGCTGCTGTAGGAGGGAATCTCGTCTGTATGTATACTTTAGTTAGACAATCTCTGCTATAATCGAATGAGCAGTACGCCAAGCAAGGTTTGCAATGACACGGGCTAGGCATTGGCCCGCAGAAGTTAACTATACCACATCATCTCAAAACTTCTGTTGATATTTGGAAGACTTAACTAATACATGTACTGCTATTTCGAGTGTAAAGCAACGCAATCTACAATTATAATTTCGTGTAAATAAAATTGTGTAATCCATGAAGGCTACAACAGAACCTAAGATACACAAAGGTACTTCATAATTTTTTCGTCTTTACAGAGATTACGGAAGCAGTAAAGATTTCTTAAAAATAGTAAAATTAAACAATATTTACCGAACAGCAAGCTATGTTAATGAAAGATGTGCAAATACGCCAAATTACTTAAATTTTATTTAAATTAAATTACACTTCAGGTAAGTTTTTTTATTTATCCGACACCAAAAGTGATACTGTACTCATTGCGAAAAAATGTGGACATAAGTTTAAAAGTTATGGTGGGAAATTCATGATGTTTCAAATATTGCTTTTGAGAAAATGGAGATAAACTTAAGGGCTGCATAAGGATCATTGTGTAACCCGCAATTCGAAACCATGTACAGCCCATTCTTTTTCTGCGGTAGCCATAAAAGGTTCTCTGCATCTCTAGTGGTAAAATAAAATGCATTAACATTTTCTGCATAAAAAGACATCACGAGTATAATGTAACAAAAAAAAAGTTGTTCTCGATTTCACTTGGAATGTGCAAACGGTTCGAATGGTCAGTAAGTACGCGTGTACAGCTACGATATGGTAACAATAGTATTTCACATAGCCGTATTATCTAAGTATATTTATTTTATTTACAACTTAACGTCATTTCAAATTATGATGGGTTGATGAGGGTGTGGTCTCACGAGGCATCATTAAAATGTACAATGTGACAATATTCACATATCAAATTGTGCGTAATATTATTTATAATTTAAGTTAACAATAAAATTCAATTAAGTGAAAAGAACATTAACGAATTCTATCGGAAGTATTCGGTAGTGAGTTGCCTCCTTGTGTAAAAAAGTAACAGTAGCGATCGCCCCGTACGCAATACATTTAAACTCACAACTTAATTCGAATCTAATGCACAACCTCTCTGAACCAGCAATAACCATAACTTCATGAAAACATCATTTTACAATATGTTAATAAATATTATACTTTATAATGTTTGGATAATATACAATAATAATTTTGAAACCTTAGACCTAGCGGGGATACAAAAATCGACTTAACAATACGTAATACTCATACATAAAAGAGGGACAGAGAAAACGCGCGGGTGCCATCGCGTGTTCACCGAGCGATCACGGGGTGGGAGACCTCGCGTCGAGTGATATGACTTACTAAAATATTTATATAATTTTACGAGTAATTAAAACGCTAAGGAGCACACGGACCGGACACGAACACCCGGTCGGTCGTGGCGTTCGAAGATCATCGTTCCAGAGACGTCCACCGCTACCGTGCGAGACCTAGCACGTCGTCTCGAGCAGCGGGTCCGCGGCGGCGGTGGCGGTGGCGGCAACGGCGACGACGGCGGCGCGGTGCGCGGGCGAGGGTCGCGGCTCGCGCTCGCACGTGCACAGCAACGCGGGCGCGGCGGCGGGGGCGGGGGACGCGGCGCGTGGCATGCGCCAGCACTCACACGGCTCCCGCTTGCACGTGCCGCACGCCGCCAGCGCCACCGCGCGCGCCAGCCGCCCGCGCCGCGCACCCGCCCCCGCCGCCGCGCCGCTGTCCTCTGCCGAGCCGCCGAGCGCGGCGCTGCGCAGCGATGGCGAGCGTGCGCGCGCCGCCCCCGCCGCCTCCCCACGGCGCGCGCGGCCGAGCTCGGCGTCGCTCATCTTGCGCCACGGGTCGCCGGCGACGGAGAGCGCGTGCGCTCCGCGGAAGCGGTTGGCGCGGCGCGCGGCGGCCGGCTCTGGCGCGTCCTCGCCGTCGCTGCGGCTTCCGTCGCGCGCGGAAGCGGGCGTCGGTGCCGGGGACGAGCGCGCGGAGCGGGCGCGGCGCGGCTCGGGCTCGGGTTTGGGCTCATGCTCGTCGGGCGCGAGGTGCGCGCGCGGGCGCTCGGAGTGGCTGCGCGCGCGAGGCACGGCGACGCGGCTGGCGGGCGTGACGTCGCTGAGCGAGCGCAGATGCAGACGCCGGCGCGCGCCGGGCGGCGTGTCAGCGGTGGTCACGTTGATGCTGATGCGGGCGGCGGCGGCGCGGGGGCTGCGTGCGGCGAGCGGGTCGCAGGCGGGCGGGTCGCAGACGGGCGGGTCGCGCTCGCGGGGCTGTGTAGGAGGACTCGCGGAGTCGGCGGCGGTCGCCGTGAATTTGTTGGGGCCGGCCCGGGCGGGTCCGGCCCCCGCTAGCTAGAGGAGTCTCTCTGTCGCCGAGCTGGTCGTGCCAGAGCTGAGGGTCGATGCCGGATTTTGATCTTCAGCTGAAAGTGCGCAAAATATATCAGTTCATTCAAATCATAACTGGAAATCTTTATATAAGTTCACACGGATTTCAACTTTTAATTCTTCGTCCGTTAGAATCCAGCAAATACCCATTCACTTTGACTATACATTATATGGCAAAAAGTTTGAAAGAGTCACCAAAATAAAGGACCTTTATGTCATTTTCGATTCAAAATTGCAATTTAATCTCCATACAGACAATATTGCCTCCAAAGCTTTCAACTTGGTCTAATTTTGTGGCTTGATAGCCTCTTAACCTCTTAAATACCACCGGCGTTAACTAACGCAACTTTTCCGTTATAGGTTTTAAATTGTATTACCATGGCATAAGGTACAAAAACGCGACCCATCCCAACTACCCTCGGTTTTTGAGAGGTTAAGCGAGCTTCATCAATAAAAAAAAAAAACGTTTGTTCATAGTATTTTGGACTTGGGGAGTGTGGTTTGGAACCCGCAATACATTGTAGATATAGATCGCATTGAAAAACTACAATACAAATTTCTTAAACCATTAGTTAACCAAACAGGTAATTATTTGTCGGATTATGAAACTGCATCCAAGCGGCATGGATTGGCTTCGCTTGGGAGTAGACGGAAGTTTTAAGATTATCTTTTCCTCTATAAAATTTAAAACAACCACATAGACTCAACGCTCCTCTTAGAAAAGGTTTAATTTTAAATTTCTCGTATATATCCTCTCGTCATAAACAAACATTCTGTTTAATATTTATGCGTCGGAAACGCACCGGTTTTTTGTTGCGCGAATCGATCGCGAGTAATCGAGACATCACTAAGCGGAAACGGACCGCAGATGTCACTCGTACCGGAACGAGATGTAAAAATTGGAGGTTAATCTTTCTCTTGGTCTTTCTCATCGGTGAGAATAACATGGCGGCTCGGGCCCCGTGATGGTATTTCGGTGTACCAATTATCATACAGGCATCGGGCCTGGTCAGAGTGTAAATCTACCTCATAGCGTCGGGCTATTGATTGAAATAAGTAGATTCGCGTCAGCGGCCAAGTGATCCCGGTTGATTGGACATCGTCGCATCGGTAGCGGCGACTCCACGGTCACGGCAGGCAGCACGCCGGCGACGGCGTCGGCAGCAACGATAAGTTTCGATTCGCTCCATATCCTATCCCAAACTGTGCCCCTTTCCGTATTCCCGTCTCGAATCGAGCTTTCGATTTCCTGCCTACGGAGACAAGGTAAACAAATTTCATCACTTCTTTTCTCTCACGTGGCAAAGGCACATCCCCCTCAGGATTCCACGCCGTTCGGAGAGGCGTGGAATCAAATCATTTTGGTAGCAGGAGCGCGGTTTCCTAGTGGGAAATCATGATTCACGGTTGTAGGGCTGCCTTTGTCACATTGTAGTTGAGAGAAAAGAATATCCCAGATTGGCTCAACTCGGCAATGAGTCTGTGGTCGGTATACCACGATTAAAGTTCATTTTCGGTAAGTGAAAGAATAAGTGCCAATTTAGTTAACAGTTGTTATAAATTTGTAGTCGGAAACTACTGTTACCAGCGCATAAAGGATTGAACGGTCATTCTGCGAAGCCTAGATTGTATTACTTACGGTGGAACGTCGGGTTCTGTAGTCCTACAGTGTTATTTCGGTTTACACAGCGGGGTCGGGCTATTTAAGGGGTATTAAGCTGATTTTGCTGACCTCAAAGGAAGTGTGGTTCCTATCGGAGGGCCACTGCTAGAAAAATAGTTTTTTTTTATAATAACCTTTTGTGTGTTATTTGTATTGTAACATGGTGGCATTCTCTAATTGATTTAGAGTATATATTTATAAGGTGTGTGTCCACAGGGCGACCATATTAAATATTGTTTATGATTTAATTGTTTAGTGGTTGCCTTGGGTTTTACAACTTAGTTTTAATTTCTGTGCCCAGCGCTGACGGGAAAGTGCTGGTATCTGGCTGTGCTTAGTTCGGCAGTGAAGCATAGGACCAGGAACAATTAAATCGGTAACCATGGCACCTTCGCCCTTGACGGTACTGCGATATGGTGTCCGTGAGGAGATGAGATGGCTCGCCCATACTCACAAGTATGTGGAGCGACCCGACATGGACGATGTCCTGCTCAAGCGTGTGGAGGACGCAATGACACGCGTCGGGAAGGTGTGTCGGCTGGCTGCCGAGGCTGAAGCCCTCGGGCTTACGGATGAGGCCTCGGTGGCTGCAGTGAGGCAGCTCTGCGCGGATGCTGACCAAGCGATGGAGTGCTTGGGCGACATCGAGCGTCGCGCCGAAAAAATTAAGCTGTCGCGTCGGGATGACCGCGGGGAGGGTAGCGGAGACCCCCCCCCCTAAGGGTGTGGTTGGACGGCTTCCACACCTGGAGATTCCGGCCTTCGGTGGGGCCATTGATGAGTGGCCGGCATTCATCAATTTGTTCGATAGCCTGGTCCACGGTCGGGACGACCTGGACAGCGCCTACAAGTTGGCCCAGCTATTGATGGCACTGCGGGGTGAACCGAAGGAGTTGGTCGGTCACCTAACGGTTACGGCGGGCAATTATGAGATTGCCCGGGTCATATTGTTTGACCGATACCAACACAAAAGGCGGTTGGTTGATGCGCAGCTGGGGAAGCTGTTCAGCATCCCAAGAGTAACCCGGGATGTTGACATCCGGGTACAGGTGCTCAACCCTGTGCTGGTGGCCACTAAGGCCCTTCAGAACCTTGGTCTGCCGGTAGACCAATGGTCATATATTGTGTTATATATGGTTTTGTCACGGTTGCCTGCAGCTGTTCAAAGTCGGTTTGAACAGCTGCATGGGGGCAGTAGCTCGGAACTGCCCACGCTCGTCCAATTAACGGAGTTTTTGGAGGGTGAATGCAGGCGATGCGACACCATGGATACGGAGGCCAGTGTGCAGCGCCAACCCGCGCGGATGCGGGAGGGGCCGCGCCCCCCACCCCCACGGGGGGGTGGTCGGTCAAAACAATTTGGCGTTTTGAGTGCCGCGCCGTCGGGTGACGGCTGTGTGCACTGCGACAGTGCCGGTCATGAGGTGACCAGTTGCGCCAACTTTAAGGCGCTCGGTGTGGCTGCCCGCAGAAAGGTGGTCTTCCGCCACCGATTGTGTTTCGGTTGCTTGGGGCCGCACCCGCTGAGCGAGTGCTCACGGGCGTCCCCCTGTGAGGGCTGCGGTGGCAGGCACCACGTCGTGTTGTGCCTGAACCGGTCAGGCCCATCGGACGGTCACCAGGGCCGGACTCAGGTTGGTCGGTCACAGGGCCCAACCAGGGCAGGACCCAGTCCCCCTCCGGGCAACGGGGTGACTGGGGTACCCGCGGACGGGACCCCCCCCCGAGGGGAAGGGGGCAGCGCGGGGGGTAACAGGCGGGATAGCCGGGGTTCGGTCGCCGCTGTCCAGGGCCAGCGAGGACTTCGGGCCGCTGGCTCACCGCGTGTTACGGGCGGGTGTCAGATGGCACCTATGAGCGGCGCGAAGGCTGGGAGCCCACCACCTTCTGCGCCACCCTGCCCGTCGCTCTGGGAGGCGAACAGGGAGGCGAACAGTCGGATGTCGCCCCCATTCCTAGAGCGCCCCAGGTTGGATCCGCTCTCCCCCCTCCATCCACGGTGGCCACCGGGCACACCGTTCACAGTCCGGTATGGTCGGGTACCGGGACAGCGAGGGGCCTATTATGCGGGTTGGGACCCCCTAATGTACATGCGGTCTGATATGCCACCGGTGGCATATCAGCAGCCGAGTTACCAGGCCGACGGAGGTCTGAGCGGGTTCGGATCCCGCGGGGGTTCCCGCTAGGGACACGCCGCCCACTTACAAGGTGCCGCCACTCCACAGACGGTCATGCTCCCCACCGCCTCGGTGATAGCGTGGAGTTCGGACGGCAAATCATGTGTGGCACGAGCACTATTGGACTCGGGGGCCCAGGGGTGCTTAGTCTCGTGCAACCTTGTAAGACGGTTGGGCATTTCGGTAAGGGAGTACCCACATTCCATTCGGGGAATTGGGAACACGGAAGTCGGTTCCGTTAAGGGAGTATGTCGGAATACTCTCTCGTCACGGGTGGATTCATCGGTGAATCTGACGGTCACGGCATTAGTCATGCCTAATGTGATGGGCTCACACCCTCACGTACGGTTCTCGCCCTCGGTGCGACAGTTGGTCGCTGGGTTGTCACTGGCTGACCCGGAGTTCGACATTCCGGGCCCAGTAGAAATTTTATTGGGTGTCGATGCCTTAGGATACCTGTTAGTGCCAGGTGTCCACGTGTTGCAGGCGACTGGTCTGGTTTCGGTCAACACCAGACTGGGCCATGCGGTAATGGGTCCGGTCATGCCGGCTGCCCCACGCCTAGCGACTCGTAGTCCCTTATTCGGTTCTGTACTCTCGGAGGTGATACAGAAGTTTTGGGAGGTGGAGGAACCACCTACGGTCCGCCGGTTGGACCCGGTTGAAGAAGAGTGTGAACAGTTTTGTCGGAACAATACTGGTCGCCTTCGGTCAGGTCGATTGTGTCACGCTCCGGAGTTAGTTGGACATCCCTTGTGGTGGGGTCCAAATGGTTGACTCAAGCCGAATCGGATTGGCCACTGAGTCCACGCGTTACCACGGCGAACGGCGCCTTGGCAGTCGGTGTCTGTACGACGCAACCAGAGCCGGAAGAGGAGTTCAGCCTGCTGGAACGGTACAGCTCGCTCGACAAGCTGGTCAATGTGACCGCCTGGATCTGCCGATTTGCGCGGAATTGTCGGAATTCTGAGGCGCAACGAGTGCGGACACCGGTCCTGACACCACGGGAACGGAACCATGCGTTGTTCGCATTGGTACGGAACGTGCAGACGGTGCACTTTAAGTCCGAATTTGACATTCTGAGACGCGGACGCGTCCAACTGAAGGGAGCTGTGGCTCGGCTCAACCCGTTTATTGACCCTCAAGGATTGCTGAGGGTAGGAGGTCGGCTGCGGAATGCCAACCTGCCTTATGCGGCTCGCCACCCGTTGTTACTCCCTAGGAAAGGGAAGTTGGTCGAACTGTTGATTCAGGATCGACACATTCGGAATGGGCATGTCGGATGCCACGCCTTGATGGCGTTTCTCCAGCGCGAGTTCTGGATTCTATCGGGAAGACGCTTAGTGCGTAGCGTCGTATTTCGGTGCCTGCCTTGTTATCGGGCCAAGGCGGCTACGATGCAGCCCCAAATGGGCGATTTGCCCTCGGATAGGGTTAACGAAATCCGGCCCTTTGCGGGTGTCGGAACGGATTTCGCGGGACCATTCATGGTCAAGTCTTCACAGCTACGGAACGCCAGATTAGTGAAGGCATACCTGTGCGTCTTCGTGTGCTTGGCCACGAAGGCAGTCCACTTGGAGGTGGTCAGTGACCTCACTACGGAGGCATTTATCGCATGTCTAGATCGGTTCGTCTCACGAAGGGGCCTCCCGACATTAATCCGTTCGGACAACGGCACAAATTTTGTCGGAGCCAGGCGATATCTGCAGGAGGTCACTCAATTCCTGAACGGTAACCAGGACGCCATCGGTACGGCTTGCTCCCGACGAGGGATTGAATGGGTTTTCAGTCCGCCGGGATGTCCTCATTGGGGAGGAATTTTTGAGGCTGCGGTTAAATCGGCTAAGTCGCACCTGACGAGGATCATCGGTGAGACCTCTCTACGCTTTGAAGAGCTTGCGACGCTGTTCTGTAAAATTGAAATGACACTGAACTCGCGTCCATTGTGCCCGCTCAGTTCGGATCCAAATGATTTGGAAGCGTTGACGCCGGGTCACTTCCTGATAGGTCAGCCCCTTAACGCCCTGCCAGAATACCCATTCGGTGATGTTAAGTTAAGTCGGTTAACTAGGTGGCAGATGTTGCAGCAGATGGCTCAAGATTTTTGGAAACGGTGGTCCCTTGAGTACTTGCACATCTTGCAGCAGCGCCTTAAGTGGACTGACCGGACGAGCCCCCCTCAAGTCGGTGATTTGGTGCTGATTAAGGATGCGAACCTGCCATCATTGAGATGGAGACGAGGACGGATCGTCAATTTGTACTCGGGTCGGGATGGCACGCCTCGATCAGCAGAAGTCAGGGTGGGGGACTCGGTCCTCAAGAGAGCGGTCGCAACACTTTCTCGCCTTCCTATTGATTAGGGACAGGTTCGGGCCTGTCCGGGCGGGTGACTGTTTAATATTTATGCGTCGGAAACGCACCGGTTTTTTGTTGCGCGAATCGATCGCGAGTAATCGAGACATCACTAAGCGGAAACGGACCGCAGATGTCACTCGTACCGGAACGAGATGTAAAAATTGGAGGTTAATCTTTCTCTTGGTCTTTCTCATCGGTGAGAATAACATGGCGGCTCGGGCCCCGTGATGGTATTTCGGTGTACCAATTATCATACAGGCATCGGGCCTGGTCAGAGTGTAAATCTACCTCATAGCGTCGGGCTATTGATTGAAATAAGTAGATTCGCGTCAGCGGCCAAGTGATCCCGGTTGATTGGACATCGTCGCATCGGTAGCGGCGACTCCACGGTCACGGCAGGCAGCACGCCGGCGACGGCGTCGGCAGCAACGATAAGTTTCGATTCGCTCCATATCCTATCCCAAACTGTGCCCCTTTCCGTATTCCCGTCTCGAATCGAGCTTTCGATTTCCTGCCTACGGAGACAAGGTAAACAAATTTCATCACTTCTTTTCTCTGACACGGCAAAGGCACATCCCCCTCAGGATTCTCACGCCGTTCGGAGAGGCGTGGAATTAAACACATTCCATATTCCTTTCAGTAGTACCAACTACACGAAAAAAAAATCAGACGTGCAGCATCCTAAACGAATATCTATCAGGTGTCGATATTTTCTCAAATGCATTACACTCATTCCGAAAAATGGTGAAAAATATGCTTCTAATTCTCATTCTTTGCAGCAATATACTTATTTATTAATTAAATTAAATTTATCTCCAATTTTCTCCCTACGAGCTCCCTTACATGTAAGTTAATAACACATTCTTAAAGATCTCAAGGTTTTTGTGCTTTTGTTTTTCTGTGTATATTTGTCAGAAACTGTTGGTATCCTATAAATATAAATAAATAAATAAACTACGGGCTGAGGCCGTCGTAATTGTGTTATTGATGTTACCTTGGTTCGACAGCGACAGGCCCGTGGCCGGCAATCTTTGTCAGTTGAGCAACTCGACGGACACGAAACGTTTCAGTCTCTCTAAGTACTGATTGAAGAGCTCCACGTCATTGTGTCCGGCGCCCTGGAACAAAATATATAATTAAGTGATGCTCAGGATCTCAGCATACAGAACGAGCAAGGGAAGAACTATAATTAATACATACATACATTTGTAGTGTACTTTGATAGAAGCTGATGGATTAAATAAGCTAAGGTATCGAAACCAATGAAGATATTGGATGAAAATTACAATATTTTGCTGAGAAAGATTCGAAGATTAGGCTCACGCCACCGTTGTCAGGGCCGGATCTATGGAGGCGCATTAAGAGGCCTGTGCTCAGGTGGCGCCAAAATCTTCATATTTTTTTTTTCCAACCGGGCGTAGTTAAACTACGCCCAGTTGGTGTTTTAACAATTAATTGATTTCCTAAAAAAAATTTATGTAAATTATTAAACGCGTGCGTAATGCATGTTCCTCAGGAAACCCGCCCCTCCGGCGCATCCTCATTTAGGAACAAGACGACACCATATTTGTCTGTCAATCGGTTAAATACTTTTTAATGCGATATTGTAATGTGTGGTGATGGTATTGAGCAATCCACATGATGCTCCAATTCAACTATTCTCGAGTTACTCACGCCGCCCCTTATAAAAGAGAGCAGCTGCTTTCCCTCAGCAGGTACTATAAATTTATAACAAATATAAAAACAAATAAATTTTATGATGGCCTAGTATTATTTTTCTCCGTGCAAACAAAGTATGACCATATTGAATTTTTCCACACGGCGCTTTTTTCAAATTCAACTCAATAAACAATATTATACTTATCAAACCAATGATGACACTCGTGTTCACTCAACTTTGTATGAGCCCATCTGTGCGTTCCTGCAGCGCTTCTGTCGCGCGCGCGTCGTCTATTCATACATATTTAAAGTAGCGCTTGAAAACGCTGCAGAAACGTCTATAATATAAGTGCAAGCACTCTAAATCCGAAATGAATGTTTATGGTACGGGGAATCCCCACGGCGGCGGCGGGGCGCGTGCGTGGCACGTTGACAATTCGTGCGGTAATACGCGAGGGCGGAAATACACGATCGAATACAGTTCACTTTCATGAACGCAATTTTTGTTGTTACCAATTGATAATTATCAAGCTATTTTTATCAAGATAATTGTCATATCACGGATAATTATCCTTTCGAACCCTGCCAATCAGTCGCCTTATTGTGTAATTCTGATAGGAATCCAATTAAAAATTGGCCAATCAATAGCCTTATTATGTAATTCTGATAGGAATCGCAATTGAAAAATCAACCAATCAGTAGCCTTTTTTTGTAATTCAGAAAGGAATGGCAATTATAAAATCGACCAATCATGTCGTATTGTGTAATTCTGATACCAATCAGAATATATATATAATAATAATAGCTTTTTATCAAGATAATTATCATAACAAGGATAATTATCCTTTCGAACCCTGCCAATGTGACCGGCGGGGTTAGGTAGTGGCTCATTGCTCGATTGGCTAGTCATGTGACCGGCGGGGATAGATAGTGGCTCATTGCTCGATTGGCTAGTCATGTGACCGGCGGGGTTAGATAGTGGCTCATTGCTCGATTGGCTAGTCATGTGACCGGCGGGGTTAGATAGTTGCTCATTGCTCGATTGGCTAGTTATGTGACCGGCGGGGTTAGATAGTGGCTCATGGCTCGATTGGCTAGTCATGTGACCGGCGGGGTTATTACGTATCTTGCAAACAGAAAGCAATCGACAAAAATTGGGCAATTATTGCTGTCAAAACTCACTTTTCTATTATGCAAGAAACAAAGCGGAGTGTAGGAAACGGTCAACGGTGCAGCCTCTAGCGAGAACTCACAAAACTAAAAAGTGTATTTGTGTTGCAATTTGCAGAAAGCAAACGATTAGCGAGAGATCGTTTTAGATAATACGAATTTGGTTTGACACATTGCAACCGTCACTGTGCACGCGCGCGATCACTGCGCAACAGTTGCTGATTGCGGAATTTTAGATAATAACCCCGCGGGGTGTTTTGCGCCTCCCGCCTATGTATAACATTTCTTCGGTTTGGGCCGCACCTATAAAAAAATATGTTGGTTACTCGATTTTCTAGCGATGTGTAATTTCCTGCTTGATCCGTATTGAGCTTGTGTTGTGAACAGACACCAAGACAGGTGAAACAAAATCAAAGGTTTTAAAAATTGCGATTTAATTTCAATAACGGTTTTGGTTTTTGCTTTAATAATTTATGCTACCTTTCACTCTCTCAAGATACTCCAGTAGGTACTTTTTGGCTTGACAGACAAAGATCACTCTCGCCCAGTCTCTTCTTCTAACACTAATCGATGTCTGCTGGGTTAGTGCTAACAAAGAACCTCTGAATAAACTTGAACGATTTCAAAATCTCGGGAACCGATTCACCTTCGGGCTGCGCAAATATGGCCATGAAAAGTGGCTGCCGATCCATCTTTGCCGGTATTATCACATCCTCAATTTCCTTTACAACATTCAACGGAATCCACGCTATCCAAGCTTCCTAAACCGTTTCGAATTTTTATACAAGCATGCTCGCGACTCCTTGGCATAACACCGCGTCCTATGAGCACGGGTACTGTTGCGGCGTTCCCGGGGATTTCCCCTACGTGGGAATATGCCCGTTTTAAAGCCCGGACACGGTCCTGCTAAGTGGGAATTTTGGGGAAAGTAGCAAGAATACTAGCATATTTTTTATCATATGTTAAAAACCATAAAATGCACACTTTTATATCCTTCTGGAACATTTTTATAATATTAATATTATATTATTATCTCATTCTTGCTTGGTTTGCGGGAAGGTACCTCTTGTTAGAGATAAGCTCGCATGTTTATGTGTTATAACCTTTTATATATGTCGTTTGTGTGCCATGAAGAAATTATAATCTTCAATATAGGCTAGTTGTTTTGATATTACATGAGGTGGATGAGATGATTGATTGATAGTCTTGCTCAGGGGTCGGCAACCGGCGGCCCGCGGGCTGTACGCGGCCCGTGGACCATCTCGGTGCGGCCCGAAAGCCTGTTTAAAGTCGATGCGTTTCGTTTGTGTCACCCTTAGATTTCGCCGCCTGGTAATTTCAAAGAACGCCGACACTCGATCAAAGAAGCCGCCGACACAGCTTGCACGAACGCACTATATCAAGACTGTGATCTTGTGATTATATTGTATTGTGATGTATTATTTCTACCGAAAATAAAGGTTTTCTCTATTCAGTTCTAACTGGCAAATTCATTTTCGCTTATCCGCCGCACGTGCCTGTCGGCGGCGGCTCCTTTGAGACAATAGGCGGCGGCAATCTTTGATTAGACGTAGGTGTGCGGCGGCAGAAAAATTCAAAGCGACGCGCGCAGCTCTCGCCTGATTCCGTTGTGCAAATTCGCCGGAAAATAAAGTCTCATCTGGTTGCCAGCTACGCGTTTCGTTTCACCTTTCTTCCCTTCGCTGATAGCTTCTCACGTACGTTGTTTGCACTCGCGAACAATTTATCATATTTTATTTACTGCTTGTTTATGTGAACCTTCAGATTCATTGATGGGTAAATATTATAAGGTCAGGGATAGTACTAGAGTAGATAGTTATGCCATGTTTTCATTATTTTTTGAATGGGGAGTTGAATTTGTAGTAGTAGTTCAGTTTGGCTTATGTTTAAACGATTACCAAAAACGCACCTATTTTACTACCAATAAATTCGAAACGACTGCCAGAATGGATAAATATCCACCAAATTATGTTTGGATAAATTATCACCAAACTTCTTTTAAGTTTTGTGTACTTAAGTTTATGTTTTAAGTATTTTTTGTTGTTCTTACACCCTAACCCTAACGCGCTTCGCTTTACCCTTCACCTAAGCTACCGCAGTGTTTTGCCCTGATATTTTTTGCAACTTTTGGTGTGTTTTGGTTTATCCATTTTGGGTAGGAAAAAAATATTTTGGTGATCATTATATTTGTTGCCGTTGAGTTTGTACCAACACGGAACATATTTATTTTTAATTCTACACAGAATTGAAAATGTCTTCATTATTGTTACAAAATAATAAAATAAACATAGCTTCAAGAAAAAGGAAGATAGAAGAAGAAAAAGAAGCCAACTGCGAGTCGGACTCGCCCATGAAGAGTTCCGTTGTAGCCTGTAATTATGTGACTGGATGTTTGTGTTGTAGCTTTGTTTTTCATAGTGTTTGTATGAATGACAAAGTTATCTTTGCGGTTTTTAATAAATATTTTATATCTTAAAAACTACTTATTTTATTTTGTTCAAACCAAATTGTTTATATCTTAAAAACTACTTATTTTATTTTGTTCAAACCAAATTAAGTTGAAAGTGTGTATATACACAGCATATATTTTTGTAGATTTTTCACTCTCTTACTTCAAGAGTTAGAGGGGGGGACACACATTTTTCTACTTTGGAAGGGTCTGTCTCTTTAAAGATTTACTTTGAGGAATAATGGTTTCAGAAACTTCAACGTCATTTTTAACCTCTGCGTGACCCAACCGTACCGACACGTCAACGTAAACAAACACTATTGACCCAAGCGTACCGAGACGCACTCGATACCTTTTTTTTTTTTTTACTTTAAAAAGATCTTCCTTAACATGGAAATTTTCCAAAACCCTTTTGCAATTGATATTAATGATGTAATGATGTACCAAATGCAAATGAACATAGTAGATCTGCAAAAAAATAGCACACTTAAAACGGCAATTAAGGAAAGCACACACAGAAAATAACTATTTTTGGTAGTACATATTTTTGTGAGCAGATTTTATCCATTCTCAATTACCGCAGAAATAAGTATTGTTCGCGGTTAACAGATGAACATTTCGACGCGATACTGCGCGTGTCTGCGACTAAAATGAAAGAAGACGTTAAAAAACTTGCAAGTCAAACTTTTTCAATTTATATGTTAGTATAGTAATTCATTTAAAATATACATGCTTGTATGAATACATTATTTAAAATGTAGATATGCGTTTTATTTCAAATATTAAAAATACATGTCCGTACATATAAAATACGTGCGGCCCGTTCTGACACTCTGGCAACATTTGTGGCCCTGCTATAGCAAAAGGTTGCCGACCCCTGGTCTAGCCGATTGGTTGGTTGTCAACGCACCTCGACCCACAGCGGCTCCACGGCTCGCGGACACCGCTCGTAGATCGCGAGGCCGTGAGAGAAGTCGATCACCTCATCATCAGTTCCATGGATCACCAGAACTGGAGAGGTCACCTTCGGTATCTTGTCAATACTGGAATGAATATACAAAATTGGTCAAGTGCGAGTCGGACTCAAACACGAAGGGTCACGCACCATAGTAAACGAAAAACGCAGAAAAAACACGTCCCGTTTTAACCCGGTTCTAAGGCGCGATGGTGTGTGAATTTTCAACGGTTCATATAATTCACCGCACCTTATTAAGGGTTAAAATTGTGTGTAGTTTGCTATTTGTTGCTGAAATGGCAACAGAAATACAAATTCTGTGAACATTTCAACTCTGTACCTATTACGGTACATGCGATGGACAGACGGACGGAACGGAACGGAACCCCAAGAGGTCGCTGACATTGATGTGAAAGATATTTGTTGGGTTTCTCAGATAACAATTATAGTGGAAGTCTTACAAAAACGTATTGTGTCACACTTCATTAGAAGACAGTGGTTGTTTTTCACAACTAAGCCTGATATGTTAAAAAGTTTGGGTGATATTGATCGACGAGGTGATGGTAATTAATTGGAGACTTATTTATTTGGCCATCCCATTAAAATATGAAATGAGTTTTGTTTGTTCAATGAAACACATTAGAATGAGTATTGTTTTACAATGTGAGTAAAGTCTATTCTCTCTCATCTGACGTTCCTCCTTATCCGCTACCGCAAATCTACAATAATACATGGAAATGTGACAGTATGTAGGATAAACATTTCACTTTTTTACAGTAGCAAAATAGCAATTATTTGGAAAGATTTAACCCTTAAAGGATTTTTTTTTATTTTCACCGGGAATAATGTATGTGTTAGTTTTTGGGATGTTCATTATGGGAAAATAGTAAAAAAAATGTCATAATTTAATGTTTTGATATTGAAAAAAAAAACATTGTGTTGTTTAGCCTACATTGGTCACATCTGAAGACATGAAGTGTGACCAAATAATTAAAGGACGTAATTATACTTGTCGACAGTTTATTACAAAAAATAATTGTTCAGGTAAGCTGACTACTATATCTTAGTTTTAATATAGAACACATCGGGCTGTTCCATCTGTCGCAAATGTGACAATATTTGACGTTTGCGGGTTCCAATTTGAATGAAAAAATATCGTTAGAATTGGCGTTAGTCTGCATCAATTCAAATCAGAACACCTTTGTCGGCTGTCGCGAAAACATCCCTTTTCGTCTGTCGTGTCGCGCAGTAGATAAAATCACTCTCACATCTGTCGTTTTGATAGTATAAAAGTGTGTTTGGCGGTCAACTATTTACCGAGTCAGCTTAACCGAACCAGCAAGAAGCAGTGGGACTTCACGCTGCCGAGCCTAGATCCAGGTTGCGATCGTGAAGAGGCTTGCAGAAGCAAAGCTGGGCTGATGTAGCTTTCCAAGCGTGAGTAGCCTGCCCCAGGAACGGAGGTAAGTGAAGCTCTCATCTGTCCTTGTTGGGCCTAGACGTCTATACTGCCACACATCAAACTTACCTTCACAAACCCTTTTCGTTATCGTCATACAGTCCACTATATAGCTCACTCCGAGCGTACATTTGGTCCATTCGGCCGGATTCATGAAATAGTACCTCTTGGATCTAAATAATCTACATTTCTCATTTCTATTTTTGTTTTTGTAACAAATTCATTTGTCACTAGAAATTGTTAAAACTTGAGGGTAAGTTTGTGAAATTGTGTGTGTTGGTTAACCTCAGGTCGGTGGGTTGGATATGGTTTCGTTGACCGCCCATACACTTGTGGTCTTGTGCTATCGATCGATTAATACATTTTCTCGTATGATTTATGGATCACTATTACTAGTAACATTAAATTACCTGTGAACGCACTCTTTCGTTCATCTACCATAGATGTCAACTTTCAAGTGCAATCAAAACAAACAGTTCTGTCGTTTCTTTCGTATTGTGTTTGTTTTGTTTGATACACATTTATAATGGTGCAAGACAATAAAGGCGGTGAATGCGCAGGTGCGGAATTCCTTAGATTAAAGCGTGATTATGCATTGGGACTTTTGGAACTTATGGAACAGTCCGATTTGGTAGGTTATTCAGTTGAGGAACTCAAAGATATTGCTGATAGCTTCCACTCAGCACAGATAGGGTTGTTATGCAAGACTCCTTCTGAGTTGCGTAGTTCTGAGATGCGCTATACGCATGTCTTTGAGGGCAAAGCCAGGTCAGTGCGGACTAGGTTAGCGGTACTCCCCGAATTTAATGGCACACCGCTGGTGAAGAATTGTGAACCAATGGAAACGAACAATGAAGAGTTGGTCAGTGCCATTAGTTATCCGGAGATGTTATCGGGTGACTTGAATGTTACCGCTTGGGAGCTTCTGACCAAGCCAATGATGACAGATTCTTGCACTCAGAAGCCAGACAGCTGTCCCTCCTGTTCCCTTTCTTGTAGTTGTGACGTCCAAACGACTTCTGAACCTGACGATGACGTTTCTTGCTTTCGTTGTCGTAGTCATCTTCAGACTGGTCAGTCCGACGGGCTATTTTGCCGTGCTCGTCCTGCAGCTGTCATTCTCAAAGTAGTCGATCACGTCCTGACTCTCAGTGCCGTTCACAGAGATGTTGCTCTATTTCTCGGTCTCGTTCTCGAGATATCCAGAAGATCTCAGATCGATCTGATGATGACATATGTCGCTGTCGTTTTCGTCGTCATCATCAGGCTGCTGATTCTGATGAATTATTCTATCGTTCTCGGTCTCGGGATATCCATCAAACATTTCAGTCTGGCGACCATGTATGTTGCTGTCGTTTTCGTCGTCGACGCACTCAGTCTAATGGAGAAACCCATCATCATTATCATGATACCCAGACTTGTCTCAACATCAGTCCGTCTTTTTCCAAGTCTGATGGTGACGTTTCTCGTTTTCGTTGTCATCATCAGACCGCTGTTGATGGATGTTGTTCTCGTCTTCGAGATATCTCAAAGGCATGTCGTTGTCAGTCCAGTGATGGCTTTTGTCGCTGTCGTTTTCGTTGTCATCAGCGGACTGCACGGCCTGAGAGAAAACTCTGTCGTTCTCGTGACGAGCAGCAGCTTTCTCAGTTTGATGATGGCTGTTGTTGTGATGATCAAGGCGTCAATTGTAGCTTTCGTGGTCATGCTGACCTTTCTCATTCGGTGGCTGAAACTACCCCCCCCCCCCCCCCCCCAATCAAGTTGTCGTTAATGGAAGCATGAATAGTGGGCGGGGCCGGCTACTGGTATTGTCGTTGCCGTTGGGAGTAGCACATCGATGATTCATTGGAACTTGTCGCCCCGGTTGCGATTGGTGCAAGATATCTCACCCACTTTTTGATCTCGATTGTTTGTCGGGATGAAGATTCGTCTGAAACTCTAGCTGCTCATTGCATCAGCCTTAAAACCCAGCACCATGGCTCCTGCGCTGAGGTCTGTTATCACGTCATCGATCGCGGCAAGGTTAGGATAAGGATTTCAGAATCTTGCACGAAGTCGTCGATGGGGCTACTGGCAGCGCTATTTAGCCATAGTTATCGTATTCTGTCGTATTATATTATATTTTGTAGTTTTGTGGTATTTCTCGTATTTATTATATTTTGACGAAATTGTCATCTGTCGTTTCTTTCATTTTTCATTTCATGAATAACATGATGAAACCTTTCTAAGTTTGTCAATAAGGAGTTCTCTTGAGAGTGGGCGGTCGCCCCTCTCATATCCCTTTGATTATGATACAGGTCATCATTCATTTTGTCTTCGTTTAAATAAATTATCGTTTTCGTTATTTGTTGTTAGCTTACCTTCCGTCTCATTAATGAACGTTAAAATACACTGTATTTTGGTGGGCGGAATGTTCAGGTAAGCTGACTACTATATCTTAGTTTTAATATGGAACACATCGGGCTGTTCCATCTGTCGCAAATGTGACAATATTTGACGTTTGCGGGTTCCAATTTGAATGAAAAAATATCGTTAGAATTGGCGTTAGTCTGCATCAATTCAAATCGGAACACCTTTGTCTGCTGTCGCGAAAACATCCCTTTTCGTCTGTGGTGTCGCGCAGTAGATAAAATCACTCTCACATCTGTCGTTTTGATAGTATAAAAAAGTGTGTTTGGCGGTCAACTATTTACCGAGTCAGCTTAACCGAACCAGCAAGAAGCAGTGGGACTTCACGCTGCCGAGCCTAGATCCAGGTTGCGATCGTGAAGAGGCTTGCAGAAGCAAAGCTGAGCTGATGTAGCTTTCCAAGCGTGAGTAGCCTGACCCAGGAACGGAGGTAAGTGAAGCTCTCATCTCTCCTTGTTGGGCCTAGACGTCTATACTGCCACACATCAAACTTACCTTCACAAACCCTTTTCGTTATCGTCATACAGTCCACTATATAGCTCACTCCGAGCGTACAATAATAATTAGGGCATCATTGTTATAAAATTATGTGTAACATAGGGCAGATGTTCAAATAGGTGTGCCCCGCCGTCACACCAGTGTAACGTAGGGTAGATGATTAAATGGGTGTGCCACGTCGTCACACCAGTATAACGTAGAGCAGATGATGAAAAAGGTGTGTCACGTCGTCACACCAGTATAACGTAGAGCAGATGATGAAAAAGGTTTGCTCCGTCGTCTCACCAGTGTTGCGTAGGGTTGATGATGAAATAGGTGTGCCACGTCGTCACACCAGTATAACGTAGAGCAGATGATGAAAAAAGTATGCCACGTCGTCACACCAGTATAACGTAGAGCAGATGATGAAACAGGTGTGCTCCGTCGTCTCACCAGAGTTGCGTAGGGTAGATGATGAAATAGGTGTGCCCGTCATCACACCAGTGTAACTTAGATTAGATGTGAAATAGTTGTGCCCCATCGTCACACCAGTGCAGCGTAGGGTAGATGATGAAATAGGCGTGCCCCGTCGTCAACTAGTGTAACGTAGGGTATGATGATGAAATAGGTGTGCCCCGTCACCACACCCACACAGGTTTTTTTTTCAGCCAACCGCCGGTCTCGGTGGTTCGGTCTTCTAGAAGATGAAGAGGAATCAAAAACAAAAGGCGGGTCAACACTATCGTCTGGAACAACTTCACTGTCATCTTGAGTAAGATGGTCGAGAGTTATAGGGGGGTCACTATCATCACATGGAAGAGGAATAGCTTCGTCGGAATCTTGACTAGGATCATTTATTATGTCCTCGAGATCATCTCTGAGTTCCGTGAAGATCGATAAAAGGTTTCTTCATCTTCACACTCAGAGCCAGAGTCGGGTAAGCCGTCTTCAGACTCATTCCGGTTAAGTATCAAACTCTCAATAAATTTTAAATATGTCGTTTATCAAGATTATTTAAGTATTTTACATTATTGTTGCCGCCTTATTATTGTGTCATTCCTTACAAAATAATTATTTTAAGATTAAGGTACTCATCTACATTATAAAAACATTATTTTAGTAGCCACCTTAGTTAGTAGTGTGGCAATTAGTTAGTAATTGTGTCAGTGGCAAAATCTTAATTAACTGCGGGACCTTATTATATATTTTTATTAACTTTCTGTAGCAACTTCTCTTACAGAATTCGGTCCTGCATGATGGGTCCACAACGGCGGAAACACCAAGCTCCTCGCAAACATTAACACCCCCGCCGGAAGCATGGGTGGAAGTAAAAAACCTGATAGATGATGAGAAGGTGAGATGGGCGATCAGCTCTTTCCTTCCGTATAAATCACCAGGACCAGACGGCGTAATACCAGCCCTACTGCAATGGGGAGAAAAGCTCATTGTACCTAGACTTGTAAAAAAAATTAAGGCACGTCTAGCACTCGGCTACATGCCCAGGATCTGGAGAGAAGTGAAAGTAGTCTTCCTGCCGAAACCAGGCAAGGACGACTATACTGAACCTAAATCCTTCAGACCTATAAGTCTCCCATCATTTATTCTGAAAACGTTAGAAAGAGTGTGTGATAGATTTATAAGGGACGGTCCCATGAGAACCAACCCTATACACCCAAACCAACATGCGTACCAAGCGGGAAAATCTACAGAGACCGCCTTACACGCAGTGGTCAGAAGAATAGAAAGCTCAATACTACGCCAACAGTCGTGCCTGGCGGTATTTATAGACATCGAAGGAGCTTTTGATAAAACAAACCTCAGTAGCATCAGAACTGGATTGGAGAAACTAGGCACCAACCCTTACATGATAACCTGGATAACAAAAATGCTGGAATCAAGAATAATCTCTCTGGAAATCAGCGATAAAATCAAATGCAAAGTGGCCAAGGGCTGTCCACAGGGGGGTGTGCTATCACCACTACTGTGGGTACTAGTAGCCAACGACCTGGTGACACAACTCAACACAAGAGGATTCTACTCAATAGCATACGCCGATGACGTGACAATACTCGTGAACGGCCTTTTTATAAACACGATATTTGACCGCATGCAACTAGCACTACGGTACATAGAAACATGGTGCAAAAATAACGAACTCTCAGTAAACCCCGCCAAAACTGAGATACTACTATTTACAAAAAAAAAAAAACACGGCAGTTAAAGGCTGCCCAAACTCTTTAATAAAACACTAACACTATCAAAAGAAGTGAAATATTTAGGTGTATGGCTTGACCACAAATTAAGTTGGAGCAAGCACATGGAAGCAACACTTAAAAAAGCAACCATATCGTTCTTCCAGCGTAGGAAAATGGTAGGGAACGGATGGGGACCCAAGCCCAAAATACCGGGTGACTGTAAAACCTCTAGCTATATCAAAAGAGCGTACTCCTTGATAAAAGTACAAAATGCATGTTTTGTTACTTTCGTCTGCTTTCATAGTAAAATATTAAGTAATCAACCGTCAAAGTATTCCTACTAGTCCCAAATAGTGTTGTTGCCATATTTACCGCCCGCCCAGTGTTGATAACATCGCACCGCGGTTTCGCTTTGTGTAGCGCCGCGCTTTCACTTTGTGGAGCGCCGCCGCCGCCGTCGCCGCTGCGATCGTCTCGGCATTACGTAGGTAATGGTGAGACGATCGCAGCGGCCGGCGGCGCGGCAATTTATAGTTTAAATGATTCCTGCCTAGCTACTAAAGAATACGTTGATTTACTTGTAACAAACCTTCAAACTACTAGCTACCTTACAACCTATCTACCTAACTACCTAACTACCTACCTACCTAACCACCTACCTACCTACCTACCTAGTCAACATTTCAAACAAAACAAATGGATTTTCGACCCGCAAACGACCGCTCTTGAGGTGAACGCACACTTATAGACATCGGCACGCATCATCCGCACGGAGCGGATAGGCCTTGTCTAAGGAATCTTCCCTGCGACTCGTGTGTTGCTCTGTCGCACGCAACAGAAGGCAGAATGCTTCGTCCGCATACTCCGCGCCAAATCTGATGACGTCATCAGGATTTCTCCGGATTCCGACGCGGATAGGTGAGCGAGGTTTCGTATGCGGTGCGGTATTTCGGTGCGGACTATGCCGATAAGTGTGCGTTCACCATTAGATAGGTCAGTTTAACTAGTTTTTTGAGTGGGGGTCAGTAAGTTAGGGTGGATCAGTCAAGAAGCTACTAACCACCGGTGGGCCGCGATTATTATTTAGTTAGGTACCTACCTACCTACCCTAGCTTACTGAGTTCTGGTGTAGGTATTATAAAACTTTTACTTATTTTCATGAGATGAGCACGTGTTTAGGTAAATGCTGTACGTAGTTTGTAGTTTAGGATCAACTCCATGTGCTGCGAACTGAAGAAATTATTAAAAACAGTGATATTGAATACGTACCTCAAACTTAGCTGTACTTCAACAACTGTTCAAAATGCAATCCGTTCCTTTCTAAACACAGTCTTGCACGTTTCACTGCATTATGACGCACTTTTCTTAAGACTACCACATCACTTTTTACAGCGTCAAATGCACTTGTGATGCGGTCTTTAAGTTCTTGCCGGTTCTGAACCTCGTCCCAGTAGACACGCCGTTTTATTTCGTCCCACAAAAAGAAATCACAGGGTGTGAGGTCCGGTGATCTGGCAGGCCAAGGCACAGGCCCTCCGCGTCCTATCCACCGACCACTGTACTCATCGTCCAGGTAGTTTTGAACAGGTCGCGCGAAATGAGGTGGTGCTCCGTCTTGTTGGAAGAAAAAATCTTGTAGATATGCGAGCGGCACGTCCTCTAAGAAGTTTGCTATTACGCCTCGCAGCATCTAGATACGTGCCCCCGGTCAGGCGGCCTTCGATGAAGTACGGCCCAATGACTTTATCTTCCACGATGCCGGCCCACACATTCACACTGAAGCGCACTTGGTGATGATGTTCTCGTATACATTTTGGGTTACTGTATGACCACCAATGTTGATTGTGCTGGTTGTAGAGCCCTACACGAGTGAACATCGCCTCGTCTGTCCATAGGATGTGCTTGTTCTGATTTTGTACCAGCCATTCGCAAAAATTGCGACGACGTGGCGCATCATCTTCATTTAATTGCTGCACTTTTTGAAAGTGGTATGGATGCTGTCCAGTAGAGTTCAGCAACTTCCACACAGAATACTGGCTGATTCCGAAACGATGAGCTGCGTCTCGCGTACTGTTTCGAGGGTTGCGCTGAAAGTACTCCAAGATAGCGTCTTCTACCTCCACAGCCAAACGCGGCGCGCCTCCACCATAAGCATGGCTTGGCACTGTGAACTGGCCATAATCCAGAAGCCGTTGGTTTGCCGCTAAGATGGTTTGACGGTGGGGGACAGTGGCGTTAGGTAGTCCTTGTGCTTGGAGCCGAGGGATGCTCTGCGTCTCGTACAATCTTCTGGCTTCGTACAGGTTTTCTCCACTTTGGATGTACACACGCACCATCTCGTAATATTCACGATTAGAGTACATCTTGTATGAGCGTATCAGACGGACACGGACTCAAAGATAAAAGTACCCGCGCGGCGAGGGGAATTTGTAGCGTGCGCACGTCAAACCGCGATAAGGTTGCGCAGGCGACTAGACTGGCGTCGGGCAGTCTGGCTGGCGGCGGCGGCGCACGTAAAGGCATTGCGGGGGTGAGCCGGGCGGGTGCGGGGTGTGGTGGGCGGATTAGACACCGCGAGTCACACAAAGCCGCCCTGAGCGCGTAGGTTGTCTTTAAATTCGAATATGGGAGCTATTTCCTATCAATCAAATATGAAAAAAAAAAAAAACGAAAAAAAGGCTTTTTTGTTTTCTACTAGTGATTCTGATTTCAAAATTGTATTATAGCTAGGGGTTTTAAAGTCACCCTGTATGTCGATGGATGTATATGGCTGTGGTGAGACCCATCATCACATACGGCTCCCTGGTATGGTGGCAACGAACAACACTATGCACAACTACAACACAACTACAGCAGTTTCAGAGAATGGCATGTGTGGCCATGACAGGCTGCATGAGGTCAACTCCATCAGCGGCACTGGAAATCATGCTAGGCATACCACCATTAGACCTATTCATACAGCAGGAGGCCAAATCGGCGGCCATAAGGCTATACAGTACTGGACAATGGAAAGGACAAATAGCAGATAAAGGACACTGCACAATTCTAGAAAAAGCATTTGGGGAAGTACCGGAAGCCATTATTGGAATTGATCGCATAAAAACAGAGTTCCTATTCGGTAGGAAATATGAAATCACAGCCAAGGGCTTGGAAACACCAACAATACAAAATCACAAAAGCATAACATTATACAGTGATGGCTCAATGAAAAGCAAGAACACAGGCGGAGGTCTTTTCTCGCCGGAGCTTGACATAAAACTTTCCCTAAGCTTTGGAAAGGAGACGACAGTGTTTCAAGCTGAAACACTGAGTCTCCTACACGGGGCAATGCACTTGATAAATGATGCAGAGGGGAATGACATAACCTTTAAAACGGACTGCGCAGCCCTACTAAGCTCACTAAAAAGACCGTTGAAAAAATCAAAACTCATACTAGAATGCCACAAGGCACTCAACAGGCTAGGTGAGAAAAACAAGGTCACAGTCCAGTGGGTAAAAGGTCACCAGGGTGACCAAGGCAACTGGGAGGCAGACAAACTAGCAAAATTAGGGGCAGAAAGGCCAGCAATCGGCCCTCCACCATCCTCGCCCTTATCAGCGGAAGCTCTACGAAAAAGGCTCAGAGAAGCCACAGTACAGCAACAAAACCTATTATGGTCTAGCAGAGAAGACTGCAAAAACACAAAACTTTTTATAGACATGTATAAAAATATACTAAAAATATACCGAAATACCACGCAGTAAAATAAAAATACTAACAAGCCTTATTACAGGCCATTGTACACTAAACAAACACTTGACAATTACATGTGCAACGGACAGCCCCCTGTGCAGGGGGTGCATGGAAGTGGATGAAACAGTAGAGCATATGCTACTGGCATGTCCATCCACAACAGAAACCAGGATGGCTATCCTAGGAGACTCAACAAACACCCACAAGCTCCTAGAACACCCAGGCCTCCTTCTCCAGCTGGTGCAGGAGTTGGGATGGCTGAAGTAGATGTGCAGGCGAAGGGGACATGCACAAAGGCCCCGCTCAAGTGGGCCAGGTGCAGGCACTACATCCCCCTTGTAGAAGATAGAAGATAGATAGATGGGTTCACAATTTTATCGGGATATCTTGTATTGAATGTGTATGCGTCCCTGTATTTTATAAAAATATTTGGTTGACTGTGAGCAAAACACGCCATTTCAAAGATGTTGAGACTTGGCAGTGATAAGATTTTTAATTTTATAAATAGAGGTTTACAATTGTCTATTGCCTAAATAAATAATTACGAAAACCTTTTTAAATGCTGTTTTATTCGAAAGGTAAATCAGTAGACAAATATATTGGCATCTGGGTTTAGTTTTTGAACTCTGGAATTATTAACTTATCAACAATGCGCCCCTTCAAGGATTTGTAAATTGAATAGTTTTGGGGCAGGAACGTATTGACTAAAAGTAAAAAACTTATCATAATTTATTACGAAAAAATCTGTCGACCCATTTTACAATTGTTGGTTTAAAAGTTGATTGACCCATTTGCCTATATTGTAGAAAATATTTGAGACTTAACCTCTCAAAACCCGAGGGTAGTTTGGACGGGTCGCGATTTTGAACCTTATGCCCAGCTAATAAAATTTAAAACCTATTATAACGGAAAAGTGGCTTTAGCTAACGGTATTCAAGAGGTTTAAGTTTTTTTGTCATTTCTGACAAATTCACAACTCTGCGGTGCGTGCGTGCTGTAGCCCGCGAGTTCAACCAAATTATCTGTTACACTTTTTAAGGAAGGTTAGTTTTTTAGGTTACCATACCAACACCACAGTAAGTACCTATTAAGAAATAAACCAATGGAAAGATGAAGTAAAACTAAAATTTAGGTTACATTTTGGTGGGCGGCCACTTGTGTGAGCTTCGTTTCAGCATGAGTAGAGTATAGGCAGGGGTCAGTTAAACTGAATGGAACAATTATTTTATTTCCTCAAAAATATGACCTATATTTAAAGTCAGTGAAATGACTCTGCTCATGATTCTGAACAAACAAGTTTCTTATTATGCATTTATTTGATGACACATTGGGTAATGGAGACAAACCTAACATTCATACTCAGATTTCTCGTTAATTACAGCTATTAACAGTACATACATGGGCAAGAGAGAAAGGTGACAGTTTGCTCAAACACCAAGAATCCTGGCGGGCCCTTTAATAAGAAACCCATACAGACAAGCGCCTTTACTATTATTATCTAATAGAAATTGAAAACCAGATTCATTATTGACTAACGGTTGTGTGTGTACAGTATTCATTGTATGTTCTACTATACACAATGTTACTATCTACAACTACAAAAGAAAATAGAGTGGAACAATAAAGATTTAATATGCATTAGCTGCCTGCTTATACTGTAACTATCCACATGTACATATTATCAACCTGACCTCATAACTTACAAAGTCAAACAAGGCAGAATATATAATCTGAGATTGAACTGAACGACTTTGTTTGAGGGTATCTGTTTGAAGTAGTCTGAACCCTGATATTGTCCAGATCAATAACTATATAGAGTATGAGGTTCAAGCTCATAACAGCAATTATCAGTTCAGATGCCATCATTTACAATTCTATCTAGTTATTCACGAAACAAGACCCAATCATGCTTTCATATATAAAGGAATACTAAAGCCTTCAATTATCTATGCAAGATATGCAGTAGGAGATGATCAAAACAAAACCTACTCATTATGTATTTTAATATCATGAATAATATTTTAACAATGAATGGTGAACTAATGACAATAAAGTAAAGATAAACTCATTTAAAGGGGCACAATAGCTGATAAATAGCAAGGAATTAGAATAAAATACCTTTGTTCATCAAAACCTTACTTTTGGGTAGAATAAATAAATGAAAATCTATGAAAGATTGTGGAAAATAAATGAAGAAAAGCCATTTACTAAAGCAACTGATGCTCAAACAGGTCACATGACATCAAGTCATACAACAGTACTAACACAAGATATAAGCATGGGTTGACTCTGTGCCCCACTTTCACTATCAAATGCAAACTAGACAATGGAGAAGTGACTCACCTAGGAAATGCATCAAAGAACCAAGTCCTCTTGGTGTTGGGGAAGGCGACCCGCATGCCGGACATCAGCGGGGAGTGAAGCACCACAGCACCAACCTCATAGCGTGCAGCAAGATCCACTGTGGGCACGGTGCCAATGCTCTGTCCGTACAGGATGATGTTTTCCGGGCTGATGCCGTAGTGCGTGCGCAGCGCCTGCCACGCCGCGTCGATGTCCGCGTACAGGTTCTTCTCAGAGGGCTTGCCTCCACTCACACCATATCCAGAGTAATCATAGCTAAATATATTACAATTTATCCTAGTGCCTAACCCTAAGTAAAAGCTACTCATTTGGCCGAGGTCAACGGCGTTGCCATGTGAGAAGAGGATAGTGAACCGCGCATTGGGGCTGCAGCGCACAAAGAGGCAGGCGATCCGGTTGCCTCTCGTCGTCCGGGAGTAGAAGCCCTCAATGTTCTCCTTCTCTCGCTCCGAGTACTGCCATTCTGCGCGCTCCGTGAGCGTCAACGTGAATTTTGATCCAGTCTCGTCTGGCGTAAATGCATACGTGGGTTCTGGAGGCAGGAATGCAAGCTTAGCAGCGATTTTCCCCGGGCATGGCGGACAACAAAATAGGCAACAAAGTTCACTAAAACTTAACCCATTCATGATGAAGTCTGATTAAAACTCATACGTAATAAATATTTTAGCACTATCCATTAGAAAATCACAACTTTCAAATAATGAGTCATATCAAAAACACAGCAAAAATAATGAAAAATTTCACCTAAATTGACAGTTCGACAACATTTCAGCCATGACGGTGTACGGTGTACTGTACACTCACCATTGAGTTCAAGTAGCTATTATTTTTTAGACTATCAGTGATTTTGAAATATGCATCTCCATTTATATTAGCGCCATCTATTGTTGAGTAGAAGTACGAAAAACACTACGGATAAAATTGTAGCACCATCTGTAATCGAGTAGAACAAAACTAGTATAAGTAACATTATGGCAGCTATGCCCGCTTTTGCACCCGCTTGGTCGCGCTGCCGTAGTTAGAGACAAAAGAGTTTCATTCATCTGAGGTCAGTTGACCCATGACAGTGGCAAAATTAACCTCAAATGAGGTTAGCACGCATTATGTTATATTAAGAAGTTAATAGAATTTTGCTACTTTGACAAATAGACAGTCTACAATGGGGTTGGCCGGTGAAAGCTAATTCCAGATGGCGCTAGCACGTCTTGTACTTCTTCCTTCAAAATGACAAACACGTAGGGATGCCATTATTTTCATTTGATTCGAATCGTTCGAGATTGAATTTATCTGGCGCAAGGATCGAAAGAATATGTTTGTATTAAAAAAGACGGGATTACTTCAGGGAAATGCAATTCGAGTTCACACGTCCATGGGTGAAGCTCGTTTAAGCTTCAAACAATACAAAAAGTTCGAAAATAGGACATCCAAAACCGATCTTTGATTAAATCGATTATATCCCTATAATACAATGTCAGTGTCAACTGTCAGTCAATGCTGGTCTGGTCAATGTCTTTTCTGTTGTAGATTCGACTTAATCAATCAACTAGGTACATGGAATATGATAACATAGTAACTCACCCGAGTATTTTCCCTGCTTTACGTAGTCTGATTCCACGAAATGATTCCGACATAACCTTGTTCCATTGCTTATCATTAATTTTTTACGACGTATCGCCTTCAGCCACTGTTTTGACAACTTTAGGTCTTTGGGAAAACTATGAATTTCAACTTCTGAGCAACTAATTACACTACAACGCGGCATTATTGCTTTTTTGATAAAAATGCTAAAATGTTCATACAAAATCTGTTTGTTATGGGTACAAGTGATGCTAGCGCCACTTTGACAGTTGCCAACCCCATTAGCAATACCAACCCACAGACATATACTATCACCAACCAACGCCATGTGCATTGTACAACCTTTTGGATTAGGTGCCCCAAATTATATATTTAACTCTAGCAATAGCTTAATTTTTCAGTTCCTATACAAATAGCTGATCGCCCTGACCAAAATGTATGAAATAAAGGTGCGCTGTTCAAATCGGTCATAGTGAAAGTTGGTCTGAATGATGACCCTAATAACCGCCTAAAATATATGACATCTTTTCGGTGATTCAGCTTATATTAATTTCTACAAAAGTATTTTTCTAGGATCGTTTGGTATCGTGTGGGTATGCTATAGTATCTTCCAATAGACAGTAATGATAATAATCAACCTGTGAACGATTAAATAATCGTCCGTCCGTCGTAATAATCCAAATGGATACAATCTGTCGCCTATAGAAACGTAATAAATCTATTTTGAAATGATTTTGAATGATTTTCGTTGAACTCATATATCAATATTTACCTCCAAATATATCGGTAACGTGACACGTGATCATGTTACTTGACATTTTTTGTTCGTCTATGTGTCCCCTACCTGAATGAATAAAACTACTCTGCGATTTTTAATTTGAGGCCAGAAATGAAAACAAACAACTGTCATTTTCCAGTACAAAAAGTATAATATGAATGTCAAAGTCAACGGTTTTGTTCTCTTTTTTTCTGGCCTCAAATTAAAAATCGCTTTATAGTACATACTTTGTCCACTCATTAAGGTAGATTCACACTTATCAGGGACCCACCGTCGGGACAGGACCGACACCGGTCCGTGTCAGTGCTTCAGTGTTGCGTTAGTGATTTTATAATCGACTATTCACACATATCAGTGCTCCGCTCACAGAGCTAACGTGTCCGGGATGTCCGTTGTAATACCTATCGTGATTGTTGCTATGGCGCTTTTTAACAATACGGAGCTAGCAATTATAGCTATTGCTTTAGACGAAGAACAGCAGCATCAAAGAAAAAAGAGAAAATGGGTGCATGAAGCATGGCAATTAAGAGAGACAGAAGGAGAATTCGTGACATTATACAAAGAATTAGTTAAAGACGAAAGGAAATATTTTGAATATTTTAAAATGTCAGAGATTTTGAAATGTCAAATATTGTAAATTGATTTTATATACATGTACTTACCATGGTTTAAATCATACAATACTGTATGTTCACGAACCAATTCAATCAATCTTTCGTCCTTCGACATTTTCGTCCCGGCGTCCGTGTCCGGCAAAAAATATCGGCGCCAACGATTGCGTCCGTGCTACCCGGTGTCACCCCGGACAATGAGAGCACTGCGTCGTCACAGACACTGACAAGTGTGACTACTCTCATAGAGAATGTATGAAAGAATATTTTTCACTGACACGGCCCTGTGCCGGCCCGGTGGGATCCCTGATATGTGTGAATCGTCCTTTAATGGTCTTTTGACATTACCTTATTGCGTACATAATAAGCTATACTTTTTATTGCAAACGTCAAAAATGTATGGTTTTTGAGCTGTCAAAAAACCATTAATAGAGTGGACAAAGTATAAGGTGTCGGAAAAAGCCAGCCAGGGTCGTGGACATTTCACCATTTTTTGTTCGCTGTAATAGTCACAGTATTACCGAAGTTATGACCAAAAACATAGCGGGCATTTCCGAAACGCTTTGTGAATTTGTCTTACGGCATCTGCGTTTATGATGACGTCACTCTAGGACTCGCAGGAGTTCGGGCGGCCGCTCGACCTCGCAGTCGCAAAAAGTGATTTCTTATTCTTGTTCCAAATTATTACTGTAGATATTTACATATACTTAGCAATCGTCATTTTTTGCCACTCTCTACATTGGACCACTGTGGGAGAGAAGGGCGTAAAAACTCCCACAGATTGATTTTTAGATCTCTTTTAAAAATTTCTTGTTCTTAACTAAAACAAATATTGTAATAACATTATCATAATTAATAAGCAGGAATAGATAATTACAAAATTATTAACAGCAAGGTCTATGTTGAGCCAGATTAACCCCATACAGCCCCGTTATTTAAGTAATCTTGAACATTGTAATATCCCTTTTTCGACTAAGTTCAATGTAAACAACCTGTTATTTCAATGTAAACAACCTGTTATTTCAATGTAAACAACCTGTTATTTCAATGTAAACAACCTGTTATTTCAATGTAAACAACCTGTTATTAAACTCAAAGAAGACTAAATGTATCAAATTTTGTTTGCCTAATGTACGACAGGTTGAAAGCAGTGTTGGAATCAGTGTTTCCACATTGAGGGGAAGTTCCCCTTTTAAGGGGAAATTAGGATCCAGAGGGGAAGGAAAAGGGGAAAGACTATATGAGGGGAAATTGCGGGAAATCATAGATAAAACCTAGACAGATGAGAAAAGATGGCTCTAACTGCTACGTGATTGGTGAATTTTGACATTATCTATCGATGTTAGTTCCATTCTGTGGCTTAAAATAAAACTTATGCGCTGACAGCGTAAACTGACTTAGAATAAAAGTTAAGTATACAGCTCCTATTATATTTCTGGTTAGGCTATAAATAAAACACGAATTGTTTAGTTATACTTTATTCATGCTAAGTCTAATTTTTTTTAATTCGCTTGCAGTTGCATTGGATATCACAAACTTAAGGTGTGGTATTTCTACCTGATTTTTCATTACTTGTACAGATGTTACTCCCGTTCTTTTTAAGCCAGATTTTAAACAGAGGATTGATGCAAGCGTTTCATTATCCAGCCTATTGCGTTTATCTGTTTTGATATTTTTCAGATCACTAAATAATCGTTCAACAGCAGCGTTGGAAAAAGGCAGTGACATAAAATAGTTTACCAAAATAGGCAGTTGAAGGAATTTGCGTTTGCCGTCGATATTTCTTTTTACAAACATTTTTTTCCAATAGTCTACAGCATCTATGCAATCGTTACAATCCGTATCGGCAAGGAGACTTTGATTTCTCCATTCCTTGTCCAGCTCTGTTAAATCTACAGTAATGTGCGACGGAATGTGTTTTTTCGCGATTTCGTACAGTGATATAAGGTGCAAATCATTGGCATTTTTCGGGTTTAAAAAAGACGAATCATTGTGCACGTCTTCAAATACAAATCGTTTCTTAATTTGTACGATCGCTTCAATATAAAACAATTTTGCTGACTGAAATATTTTCTGAACTTCACAGTTTTCTTTCTGTTCAATCTCTGCTAATAAACAGGTTGCATCCACACCTAAATAAATACGGTTCAATTCAAGATGTTCTTCTGTCTGATGAGGATTGATTTGGTTAGCAGGGGTTTGACATAGTTTCTATTCATGAAATTTAACGCCAATGTTTTGATTAATTCCTCAGTTTGAATCTTCAATTCTGAGAACTTAGGAAAATCAGCTTGAAACATGCAGTTAAACTCATTAAACATTCCAAGAGCGTAGTCTACAAAATGCATTTGACTTTTTATCAAAGGGTTTTCCAAGGTTTGGAGAGTGTGGCGGTTTGCATGTGTTGGATCTTCGAAGTTTAATACTTTCCAGTAGCTCTTCAATGGATCCCACTGTTCTAAAATTCTTCGCACGCATGCTTGAAGCGACAACCACCTGGTTTGACCAGCTCTCAAAATTTTATGAGGTTTGACTTCATGGAAGCTTTGAAACTCTTTGAAAGCAGCAGAATTTTTAGGGCTCCTTCCAAAATGATTGTATACATTGCGGCACAAATCTTCTAAAGAGTTGCTTAACTTAGTGCATGCGTTACATGCCACCAGATGTATCATATGGCAAGAGCATTTTGACACAAATACTTGAGGATAGTTTAGTTTGATTAGTTGAGACACAGAGTTATGCTGTCCCATCATGACTGAAGTTGTATCAGCACAAAAGCCTATCCAGTTTTGCAGAGGCGCATTATTTTCTTTCAGCGTGTTGATCATTTGTGTGTACAAACCCACAGCGGTCCCGTCAGGGCAATCTACAACGTCGACCACATCTACTTTTGTTACAAAATTATGGCAGTAGCTGACTAGTATCGCTAGTTGCTTTTTCACGCTAACATCAGTTGTTTCGTCAATATAGACGGAAAACAAATGATCATTCAGTTCACTAACAAGTTTATCATTAAAAAATGGGCGCAAACCATTCCTAATGACGTTAGTGGCTTTTTGTTTTGCTAAACAGATTTGGGACGTGATTGCCTTCTCTGGTAGAGATTTAATAAGTTCAATTAATGGTTCAACCGATGAAATAGGAAGATTGTTTTCGACGATATAAGAACAAATGGCAGCTTCGGTGTTTTTCAGCTTTGTATTTTCTGCAACAAATGTTGTAATACTAGGTTGATTTGACTGTAGCCACGCTTCCATGTGTTTTTTATGAACTTTTCCATCACCATGCTTTTTGAGCTCAGATTTACCGCCTTCATAACCACATTGCATACCTTACAAATTGCATCATCATCCTTATTCCCACTTAACAACCATGCATTAAACTCAGGTAGCTTAAGCCAATCATGCTGAAACTTCTTCTAAAATATCTTTTTCCTACCTTTTGCCATAGATTTTGAACTACCCACTGCTTTTTTTCATTTTCAGTATTGTATCCCTCTTCTTCGTCTTCAGATTATCAGCCACTTTTTCATTTTCGACTTCCATTGCTGACGATGTTTGAGGATCTAATTGTTCTTTTTGGCTCTCGACATTACTAATGGACTGAAGAAAACTCGTTCCGGGCTGAGCTTCATCAGCAGAGCATGTACTAGCGCCGGGTTTTTCAGATGAGCGCAAAGGAACCTTTTCTTTATTCTGAAAAAATATTGGTAACGTTTAGTAATACACTCAAATGTAAATTCCTGTAGCAATGTCAGACAAAAAATATTTAAAAAAATACCCAGCTCAGCTCAAATCAAAATACCCAGTTGGCAACATTCTTAATCTTGTCATAACAAAACAATGTTCGAGGGAGGAGTTTAGTTTTAATTAAAAAGAAATATTAGCTCCCCTGTGGGATAAATGTAAGTACAAATCTTTGCCTGCCAATCAGCTTGATCATAATAAAGTAATAACGTTCCATAACCTAACATTCTAACTAATACAAAATACTAACTAAACTAATACAAAAATGGAAGCACAAACTTACCGATTTTCTACCAGCAGTATTTTTTAGCCACCGATCCATTTTTCACATTAAAACAACCGTACCGTCACAATTAATATTTCTAGTTGTTTGTTTACTTGAAGTATTTAACTATTAAGGAGCGAAGGCGAAGAGCGAAGCGAGCGCCGTACCACAGACGTACCAACCACCATAGACCATAGAACAAGTGTTACCAACATTAAAATTGAAAGCTAGTGATGTGCAGCTATCTATACTATAGCAAAGTCGTCAAATTTTGCAGATGATTTTGTTGACGTATTTAGTGTAAATAATATTAATATAGCAAGCTATACAAGAAAAACGTTATAGGCCTTTTTTTAGGTGTGGTGTGTGGTGTCAAAACTAAAAACTACAGCTAATAACTTTTGAGAAGGGGAAATCTAAATTGAGACGTGGGGGAATGAAATTGTTATAGTGGAAACACTGGTTGGAATAGGATCTGAAAGATTACCTCGTTGAAGACACAATCTTTCTCGGAATCACTATAGATTCGAAACTTCAATGGGGTCCTCACATAACTTCTCGCACGAAGACTTAGCTCAGCCGCTTTTGCGGTCAGACAAATCAGATATCTTACAGATGTTGAAACTGCCAGATTGGTTTACTTCAGTTATTTTCACAGTATTATGTCTTATGGAATATTGCTCTGGGGGAGAGCAGCAGATATAAATACGATATTTTTCTTACAAAAAAGGGCGATCAGGGCGATATATCAATTAGATGCTAGAGAATCATTAAGAGAAAAATTCAAAGAAATTAATATACTTACGGTTACCTGTCAATATATATACGAGAATATCATGCATGTAAGAAAAAACATAGCTTTATTTAAAATTGTAGGTGATAGCCATACAATTAACACTAGAAATAAAAAAAGGTTAGCACTACCATTATTTAGACTAAGTAAAGTAGGCACATCATTCATGGGGCACTGTATTCGCTTCTACAATAAAATACCACAGGAATCATTGATCCTTCCTGAAAAGAGGTTCAAAAACTATGTTAAAAATGAGCTGATAAGAAAGTCCTATTATAGTAATAAGGAATACTTAGATGACAAAACTGCATGGTCCATACCATCTCAGCGCACAGAAATTCGACGAGGGGCGATGGATCAAGTCTATCACTCGCCGGCGAATTTCCTTAGACCGAAACCAGTACCTGTTGTAGTCACTTTAAAAAAAAAAGGTATGGGGGAGTTTCTTGCCGTTTCTTCTTAACCCCGAGGCCCACCTTCCGAAACGGTGTAGTCTTTTTTTATATAAAAAAAAATTGACTTGTAGTTATAAGTAAGTATAATTTTGACGTTGAATAAGATAATTTATTTATTTATATTCAATAAAAAAATGACTCTGACTCTCTGAGTCGCTTTAACATGGTTTTGAAATTGCTCAAATGGCAATTTCAAGATCTTTATTATCTTCTTACACCAGTTTATGCTATATAACTATTATAATATGTAAAATTACGTGTGTTTAGTGTATAATATAGTATATAATCAGATAGTTATATAATGAATGAGGGATTTGTCAAAAGCAAATCTGAAAACTTACCTTAAGTGCCGTTATTATGGTTGCACAGTATTTTTCGAAAAAAAGTGACTACGTGGGTGCTGAATTGCGTGGGATAAAATTACAAAAGTAAGTACCTAATAGTAGTTTATGTGACTGATACATAATGGAGGGCATCAAAACTCGAGAGTGCCTAATTATGTACAGTTACATACACTAGTTTATCTACACACATATCATAAGCTCTCTTTGATGTGTTTAGGAACCGCATGTTTGACCGGCATTGTGGCATTGAGTTGTTTAGCTTGTTTTGTAGTACCAAACTTCACAGACAAAGTAGTGGCGGCAAGCAGGCGGGCGTCGGCGTTTGAAATTTGAATGTCAATATGAAGAAAATTTACACATTATGGTCATAATGTTCAATATTCATATAAGAAATGAGTTTTTACAAAGTAGTTTAACATTATGCTGATCGTAACGTGCGGTTTTTGGACGCAGTAAAGAGGGTGTGTAGATAAAAACTTTTATTGAACTTCACCCACTGGTATGTCCGTCTCGTCTATCCATTTGTCCGCCCTAGGTAAACAGTAATGTTTTTTATCTAATACTATTTTGTTTATTTCGTCGAAAATTGCTTGGTACCTGAGTCTATGAAATCGTACAGCAGTCTTGTTTGAACCAATAAGTATTGCAAAGATGTATAAGCTGGTTTACAAACTAACTGACATGGGCTGGTGATGGAATGAGGACTTGGATGAGTACTGGAACTCAGGATCCAGGTATAGTAAGGCAGTCGTGTTTGGACTCAATTTGTTAAGGCTGATGAGCTGGTTTTAAGAACACAGTTCCATTAACTGGTGATGGAATGAGGACTTCGAGAAAGTACTGAAACTCCGGATCCAGCAATAGTCAAACAATCGTGTTTGGTCTATATTTGTTAAGGATGATGAGCTGGTTTTTGAAATTGGTGCCATGAGCAAAACCAGATCATCCTTAACAAATTGAGTCCAAATACAACTGCCCATCTATTTCTGGTTCCTGAGTTCCAGTACTCATTCCATCACCAGATCACGACACCAAGTTTGCAAAACCAGCTCCTCATCCTGAGCAAATTGAGTCCAAACACGACTGCCTTACTATTCCTGGTTCCTGAGTTCAAGTACTCATCCAAGTCCTTATTCCATCACCAGCTCATTACACCAAGTTTGCGAAACCAGCTCATTGAGTTCAAACACGACTGTCTTCCTATTTCTAGTTCCTGAGCTTCAGTACTGTCTCCAAGTCCTCATTCCATCACGAGAATGAGGACTTTATATATATATATATATATATGTATATGTTACGGCTAAAGCTAGGTGTGAAACTAAACTTATGTTTATCCGGCTAGTCTTAAAATTAATTTTGAGCCTCGGCTAATATCCGAAGTCATGTTCGTTTGTGATAAGATAACGGATCTCATCTTTAATCGGCTAGACTGCAAATTAGGCGATGCGTTTCGGTTAATGTTGGACATTAGTTAGCTAATGTTGAAAACGAAGTATTCGTGCGACTGCGTTCGCTTCTAGCAGCACCCGACGGATTTTCTAGGTTTTTTTAGTAAGTTCATAGCATAAATTCTTTGAGTCGGGGGTTTCAAAATTATTTTATCCTTTTTCAACTACGCTTTAACCGTCATGGGTTTTATCTTTTTTTTTTTTTTTTTTTTTTTTTTTTTTTCATTTTTGGGCTTAATAGCACATAAAAAATAACTTATTTCTTATTTTCACACTCGAGTTACTGCACATGAGCACAATGCAGTATTTCTTGGTCATTTTAGCTTTATTCGTGAGTATTGTGGGGAGTTCTTTACAGTATGGCGCGCTTGAGCCGAATGAGCCCAACCGATCCGACCACCTGACGGGTAAAGTGACGTCATCGCTGATCCTACATCCTAAGCTCTGTGAAGTTAGCAGTACAAAGTCATAGAAAACGGGGCTCAAATTCAGGGGATTTTGAACTTATTTTGAGCTCCCAGAATACGAAGTTTCAGAATTTGAGCTCGAGCGGTTTTCGAAAAAAACGCAATAAAACACCAGCAGTGCAAAGTCCGAGTAGAGAGGTGAAACTCGCAGCGCATTTGGGCATGATTTTGAGCTCCCAGAATATGCAATCAGAACTTCTCTAACTTACGTAGTTTGCGAGGAAAAAAATAAAAACCATTTATACAACAATATCATCTAGATAAATAAAATTGATATGTTTTTACAATTTTAAGGAAACCACTAGTAATCGTATTGACATAAAATCTCTCTTAATAACATCATAGAAAATATTTTTTTATACTAATCGTACTAGTTCTACAATCACAGATTATGTGTGCAATAATATTGATTGAACACTTAAACATGATGTGCGTAAAAATTATAGTAGCTGTAAGTATCACTAACAAATCACTTTTTACATGTAAAACATAAAATCACTTCTGAGGCTGGGCTCACTCACTCAATTACACTATACTTACAACTACCTAGTTGTAAGTATAACCGTAATAAAACACCTGTTTTATTACGGTTTTTTCGGAAACCGCTTGAGCTCAAATTCTGAAACTTCGTATTCTGGGAGCTTAACATAAGCTAGCAATGCTCTGAATTTGTTAATATTTAAAAATACAGCTTCATGGATACCTTCAACGACAGAGCAGTTGAAATTTGCAGGATATATATATAAAAGGCTTATAGATTCCAGAATACGAAATTTCAGAATTCTAGCTCTAATGGTTTTGATAGAAAGTGTAAAAACATATCAATTTCATCTATCTAGATGATATTGTTGTGTAAATGGTTTTTATTTTTTTTTCTCGCAAACTACGAAAGTTAGAGAAGTTCTGGTTACATATTCTGGGAGCTCAAAATCATGTTCAAATACGCTGCGAGTTTCAATTCTCTACTCAGACTTTGCACTGCTGGTGTTTTATTGCGTTTTTTTCGAAAACCGCTTGGACTGAAATTCTGAAACTTCGTATTCTGGGAGCTTAATATAAGCTTGCAATGCTCTGAATTTGAGCCCCATTTTCTATGACTTTCAAGGTGTCAATATTCAAAAATACAGGTTTACGGATACCTTCAAGTACCCTCTAGTTGAAAATGTCGCAAGTTGACACAGCACAGAGTTGGAATTTGCAGCATAGAAAAAGTTAAGAGATTCCAGAATACAAAATTTCAGATTTCTAGCTTTAGTGGTTTAGATAAAAAAGTGTCAAAACACATCAATTTTTATCTATCTAGATGATATTGTTGTGTAAATGGTTTTTATTTGTTTCCTCGCAAACTACTTAAGTTACAGAAGTTCTGATTGCATATTCTGGGAGCTCAAAATCATGTCTAAATACGCTGCGAGTTTCACTTCTTTACTCGGACTTTGCACTGCTTGTTGTATTGCGTTTTTTTCGAAAACCGCTCGAATTCAAATTCTGAAACTTCGTATTCTGGGAGCTCAAAATAAGCTCAAAATCCCCTGAATTTGAGCCCCGTTTTCTATGACTTTGTACTGCTAACTTCACAGAGCTTACATGCTACGCTCAGTTGACAAAATCGTTTCGCGGGGAGACGAACTTTGAGCTATAATAACTCGGTAAATTTTTAAGATGTCGAAAAACTAAAAACACAGAAATTTTATTTTTTTATATATATTTAACTGCATTCACAGAAATTGTCGTTGGCCACATTCATTTGGAGGTTTTTGGGCTACCAAAAATAGTACCCTGTTATACCAAACGAACCTAGAAACAAAATCTTTTGTAGAAATTAATGCAAGATGAAACCCCTATATATTGGGTTCATTATAATGTTAAATGTTTTCAAACATACACATTGCAGGAAAAGGATATTCATAACATATATTTTTTCTTTTTGGAAGATTTTGGAAGTGTCTCCTAAGAAAAGTGCTTTAATTGACAATACCCACCATCTTAAGTTCTCTGTCGGTTTGTGATAAATTAAAAAGGTTTAACATGAGTGTAACAAATATTTTACAATAATAAAAATATGCAGGACATACACAAACACACACCCAACTGAGATACCCGTAGGTAGCTCGGGAATAAAACTGATCAGTAAAAATGAAAATGTATTTGTCAGGCGCGCTCTTTTGCACATTATAGGAAAGTGGATTAATTTTAAGTAAAGTTATTTATATGAAATATAATTATTCAATAGACTGCTTCTTGAGAGGAGTGGTTGTTGTTTAACATGGACTGATATATTACAGGGTTTCTTATAGTAAACAATATATAGAACAAAATAAATAAAGATTTGAAAACACAGGTTATACCGCTAATTATTTATACACATTACACACCCTAACGGCATATCTTTAGGGTGTGTAATGTGTATAAATAATTAGCATCAAATTAAAATAGGTATATAACTATATATAAAATAATTTTTCCATTCATTCATATCAAGCATACTTGATATGAAGGAATTTAAAAAAAAAACAATTGATAAATCATATCAAGTAGGACCTAATAACTTTAAATGCGAACAGGTGAAATAAAATCTTTAATAACAAAAAAAAACATTTTTAACTTGGATTTACAACCAATACTTACAAGAACCATACTTGGAAAAGTATTTGCTGAATGTTGGTAAGTTTCATTATTACACATTGCATCACATATTTAAGGGCCATTTATCTATTCTACAAATTCTACATTCTAAATTGACGTCACATACACACCAAAATATTACATATTATAAATATCACAGCAATTAGTAACGAAAGCAATCATCAGATAATTATGCAGTTATCAGTCTGAACAGGAGATATTAGTAAGTCACTTTATCTTAAATTTAAAATATGTAACATAAAAACTGGTCATTTTTAAATTTTTTTTAATCTCATAGTGGCTCTACAGGAATATCCAAAAGAATAATATCGGTTCTCTGTAGAAAGATCAGCCAAATAAGGTATATCAAGAATTTATTATAGCAATACAGAGAGCATTAATGTAGTTACTTATGAAGATTTTAGTCGATAAAAGTTTATGCATGACTTGATAGATTGATATAACTGGCCACATGCTAGTACAAAAAGATGTAGCTTATTACGATAATTCAGTGCCTATGCATAGGTAGGATTTTTATAAATCACAGGTGATTATTGAGATTTTCATACATTTCATTAGGTACCCAGAACTCCAGCGCTGAATCGCAAGTACCGAGCACCATGACATCGTTCTGGTAACGGAGCTGAAATATAACAATATTATTTACGATTTGTTTTACATATCAGTGCCGCCAGTAAATAAAAATAAGGCGAAATTATGACGTTAAAAGTCAGAAAATAAGTAACTAATAAATGTACTATTCATTATATTCTAACTATGACCTACTATGATTTGAGATTTCACTAAAATTGGCTTATTCATGTGATATTTACTGAAGTTATATTGAAGATCTTGTAATGGGGCCTTGCTCTGTTTTAAACTTATGACCGCCCCAGTCGGCTGTGGCCAACAACTGGACTTCACTGACGGCCACAGCCGACACAATATTTTTTGATCACACAATATTTACGACAAATATGTTTGGCATGTGAGTATTTTGTATTTGGTATACAGCGGTCAAAAGGTTAACAATAACCATTCAAACACAAATGATCTACGCAGCGTTCATATAAAGACACATAATTACCAAAATATTTTCCAACTCACCTGTGTAATATCAAGTGTGGTCGTCTTCACAGTGCTGTAAGTCCGAGGCGGATACGCGTTGTACAGGAAGCGCACCTCGCCGCGGTCGGAGCACACTATCAGACTGGCCAGTGTCTGTACACAGCCGGTGATCTTGTAGCAAGGCTGAGTGGACACCGGCTCGGCCCATACTCTGTAGCTCTTCAGGTAAACAAGCTCTTCCGGGTCGATTAAATGTAAAGAGCCTTTCGAATCGCCGACGTATAGCGCCGAGTGGTTCCAACTAATGCATACGGGATAGGCTTTCTCTGAAGGCAGTTTCACGTCACTGGTCATCAGTTTCCCGGCGACTCTGTCCCAGACTGCTAGAGTCCTATCTTCGCTGACTGATGCAATTTTGTTCTCGAAGTGTTCGAGCGCGAGCACCGGTCCTCTGTGAGGTTTATATGTGGCAATGGGATCTGTTCCGACTCTGATGTCAAATGATAATACCTTCTTAGAGTACAGACCTGCCATCACAATGTTATCACTGGTGGCGAGGGATAGAGCTGACATTCCGCATCTGAAATTGAGAGAAACACATCTGGTCAGTCGCGACCATGCAGAATCGGTATTAGTGAATTAGGGACTGCTACTTTTTACGTTTTTTTAAATATATTATTATATGTATGTGTACTGCAAACAGTGGAAAGAATTGGAGGAGGCCTATGTCGTAACGTAAGACAGCGAGAGTAGAGACATACTTTATGTTACAGTAGAATTTGTCATAAGGGACCATTTTTTGAATGTTTTTTTTTATTATCTACTATTGCTTGGTGAACTATTTTTGGTGGATTTGCAAGCTCCTGTAATGTTCAAAACTCAAAACATTTATTAGTAGGCAAAAATAATGCACTGTTAAAAGTCAAACACTTAATTATCATAGATTTTCATGGAGCAAAATTAAAAATAAATCAAATATGATCATTTTAAATAATGAGTAATTGATATTTATTGTAAGGGACCATTTTTTTATGTTTTTTTTGTTTTATACTATTGCTTGGTGAACTATTTTTGGTGGATTTGCAAGCTCCTGTAATGTTCAAAACTCAAAACATTTATCAGTAGGCAAAAATAATGCACTGTTAAAAGTCAAACACTTAATAATCATACATCTACATGGAGCAAAATTAAAAATACATCAAATATGATCACCTTAAATAATGAGTAACTGGTTATGGTTTGAGTTTGAAAAAGGAAATTTTCCTTTTAAAAGGTGATTCATGGCTGAATCTCGCACAGGAAAAGGAAACTCCATTAACTCTACCAGAGCTTCGGCAATACTCCCTTCAGAGAAGATAGCACCAATAAACTGTATTTGCCATAATGTATACAATGACAATATTATAACTTCGTTTCTATAATTGCCAATAATATTTCTCAAAATAACAATTTTACAAAAGAAATAAATAAGAACAAACAAAATCTGAACGTAACTTATAAGAAACCAGACTGGACCAGTTCCCCCAAGCAGCACCCATTCATTCACAAGTATGAGTTGTGCACCAGCCATCACCCCCCTCGCCATATTTGAGGGAAGGGAGCAACTCGCTACACAGAGCCGCCGCAAGCAGACATTTTAGTGAGCATGGCCATAAACTCTGGTTTCTTGGTAACAGACTTGGATTCTATGTTAAAACTAATAAATTGTTATGTGTCCCCTCACATAGCACTATTGTACACTTAATTTTATTACAAGACTATAAATTACATTATTGCACTGTAAAAGTTACGTCAATTATTATTATCTTGGAGCTTGGGTCATTGAGGCCATGCATTTTTGTCTTTAACATAGTCATTAATAGTGTAACAGGCTTTCTTTATGAGATTAACCTTAATAAATGTTTTAAAACTTTGCATGGGTAATTGATCAATGCCCTCTGGAAACTTATTATAAAAGCGTATACAGTTCCCCATAAATGAACCATTAACCTACTGCATCCGAAATCTAGGTACATTAGTTTATTTTTATTTATGGTGTTGAAATTATGAACATCGCCATTTTTGACAAAGGTGTTAATATTTTTCCAAACGTTCAATAAGTTTTCATATTATGTATTGACGATCCACTGTAAGAATATTTATCTCCTTAAATCGTTCCCGGCACGGTTGAATAGTCTCCGGTGCACTATTACAATGTCTACATAAATCTGAGCGGTAGTTGTGATCTTTGAGGATATGTTTTTTATAGTTCTGTGTTTTAATGATCTGATCTTGTATGGCGATCAAGAAAAGTTTCAGTCTCTGGGAAGAGTGCAAATTCCAAATTCCAAATGTCTTTATTACTGTAGATATTTACATATACTTAGCAATCATATTTTTTTTCCACTTCTCTACATTGGACCACTGTGGGAGAAGAAATGCATAGAAACTCCCAAAGATTGATTTTTAAATCTCTTAAAAATTGCTTGTGCTTTACTAATACAAAAATATATGTATCATCATCATAATTAATAATCAGTCACCGGCGGGCAGCCGCGCGCGCAGCACGCTGCAAAATGGTGTTCCGCACACCTCTGCGTTCCAAAGATTCTAAAAATAGCGACGACCAAATGTGTTCGAACTGTGCTCAGTGCGCAAGGATTATAATAAATGAACTTTTAACATTTATCTCTGACAAGATTGATACCTTGGCCGAGACCGAGATTGTTCAGATTTGTTTTAGTGCCTTCAGCGCAGATGAAATTGAAGATGGCAGACGAGTCCTTCAATCGTGTCTCGCCCCTCAGAAGAAGACAACCCGAAGGAAAGAAGGCTCCGAAAGAAAGAGTCTACTGGAGATGATCAAGCTTATTAAAGAATGCGAGCCCGACAATTTGCCTACTTTTGTGGCGAAGAATTTAAACAAACTACCCCCGGTTTCTTTTGATCATATTGACGTGACGACCTTTCTGAAGGACATGGCCTTGCTGCATAAGGAAATTGCTGACCTAAAATCGGGACAGCGTGATGACGGTCTACACCAATCGTCCCCTGACATTGATACCCTGAAAGCCGAGATTGAGGGGATGAAGCTCATGTTACAGGAACTGCACAGCAGGAAATGTCGATGCGAGATGGATCCGCCTCCTATGTCTTATATTGATAAGAATACCAGCAGGCGGACTATGGAGGACTTCACTGGTGGTGAGGGGGAGAGTGCGGTTACCCAGCCTGCTGCGTCACCATCACCACCACCACCACCTGAAGTCAGCACGCAGCGACTGGAGTGCGATGTAGAACCTAAACTAACCAGGAACAACAGGAAGAAAAACCGAAAACCGAACAATAAGAGTGTTACTCAGAGATTACCCGACTCCCCTGCGACTACGGAGTCTATGTCGAATGTGGATGAAGCCCTCGTTGGGGGGAAACCTGTCATGCTTGCGAAACAAGCTGTAACACAGACCTTTGCAGACAAAATGAAAATTACACCTACCAACTCCAGTGAAAAAAAAGTAGCTGAGAAACAACAAAATAAAGAGGACGGTTGGATAACTGTTCAAGGAAGGAATAACAAAAAGAGAATTAAAAATAGAAGAGGCACGGGAGAACCTCTCCCTCAGTTTAATTTCAAAGCTGCAAAAAGGATGACATCTCTGTACGTATCAAGAGTGTGCCTGGAAGCCAAAATATCTGATATCTCTGGTTTTATTAAGTTTAAAACTGGGCTAGATATCGAAGCAACCAAGATAAATACCTACGATAACGAGTTCAATGCCTTCAAAGTGAGGGTGCCGGTGGCGAATGTTGACACATTCCTCAACCAGCAAGGAGACCACTTCTGGCCTAAAGACATCGTATTTAGAAGATATCTGGACTCCACGCATAAGCCGCAGAAGGGCAAGATGGCTGACAGTTTTATTGTAAATAACAAACAACGCGATAATACAACCAAAATAAAACTACTCTCCTATAACTGCAAAAATCTGAAAAGATCTACAGATTACATAACCCAGTTGTGCAAGAAACATCAAATAATTGCTCTTCAAGAGACCTGGTTATTTGAGCATGATATCGGCCTTTTAGGCAGTATACACCCTGACTACGGTTTCCATGGAGTATCGGCGATGGACAGCTCCGTCGGACTTGTTCGCGGTCGGCCTCACGGGGGTGTAGCAATCATATGGGATAAGAAAGTTTTCGCGAATGTGGAGATTATACCGTGTAATAATCGACGTATGGTCGCGATTCGGCTGCAGCTAGGCGATCGTAGTGCGGTAGTGTTTAGTGTTTATATGCCAACGGACTGTGATGACAATCTGCCGGAATTTATATCCTGTATGGCCTCGATGAGTGCAGTAATTGAAAGTGTAGGTACTGAAAGTGTTATTATGCTGGGGGACTTTAATGCCCACCCGGGGACGCTGTTTTGCAACCAACTTCTTGGATATTGCTCGGAGCAGGCGTGGCATTGTGCGGACTTGGACATATTGGGTATCGACTCAGGTACTTATACTTATATTAGTGAGGCTCACGGCACACAGCGGTGGCTTGATCACTGTGTCGTCACAGAATCAGCTGAGAATACAATCAGAAGCGCGCATGTATTGTATCAAGTTAACTGGTCGGATCACTTCCCGTTAGTTATAGAATGTGATTTTAATATGATACGACCAAAAGTCACGATTTCTTGTAATGAAAAACCTAAATATCTTTGGGGTAAAAGGGAAAACATGCAAATTGACATTTATAAAAAATTATGTGATGATTATTTTTATGATTTAATGACTCGACATTATTTTACATTGAACTGTTCTGTGAATGTTTGTAATATTAAGGATCATAGACCACTTATTGATGACTTCTATAGAGATATTGTTATTTCTTTGCAAACGGCTGCGGAGAAAACTTGTGTTGTTAAAAATACGAAATTTAGGAAGATAGTGGGCTGGAATCATGTAAAACAATCGCATAGTATGGCGAGAGAAAAGTTTCACGAATGGGTTGCTTTTGGTAGGCCATGCTCGGGATATTACCATGAAGAAATGTGTGCGACGCGTAGGGTTTTCAAAAGTAGTTTAAAGTACATACAGAATAATCAAGAAAAAATTAAAATGGACATTTTGGCACGAAATAAATCTACAGGTAATTTTATTCAATTTTGGAAAGACACAAGCAAACTAAATCATAGAGGTGCCTTACCGGTGAATGTAGAAGGTGAACAAAATTCTAATAATATTGCAAACAATTTTAGAAAACATTTTAATGTTGAAAGAAATAATATCGATGACAGCTCAAAGAATCCAGAGAAAATTGATTGTCATGATCTGGAACCTATAGTAATCACCTCTGAGGAAGTAGGATTGTTACTACGATACTCGAAGAGGGGTAAGTCGCCAGGTCATGACGGTCTCAGCATAGAACACCTTCAGTTTGCAGGTAGGTACATCTGTGACGTTTTGGCGTTTTTTTACAATTTATGTGCACGGCATTGTTATCTACCGCCCGGTATGATAAAAACACTGGTAGTTCCCATAGTAAAAAATAAAACGGGTGATATCTCGAGCATGGCTAACTATAGACCCATCTCATTAGCTACTATTGTGGCCAAAATATTTGAACGGTTGCTTCAGAGGAGAATGCTACCCCATTTGGATGTAGATGACGCTCAATTTGGCTTTAGACCTCAAGTTTCGACTGATATGGCAATATTTTCTCTTAAACAAGTAGTTAATTATTATAATGATAGGAACACAACATTGTACGCATGTTATCTGGATTTGAGTCGAGCCTTTGACACCATAGATCACTCTTTTCTTTGGCATAAATTGAATAATACTAAAATACAATCTAATGTTATAAATTTAATTAAATATTGGTATACTAATCAATCAAATAATGTACGTTGGAACGGTGTTCTCTCTGACTCTTACCAACTGTCTTGTGGAGTGAGACAGGGAGGCCTGACCTCGCCCGACTTGTTTAACCTTTATGTAAATGATTTGATCGTGGAGCTGAGCAGCACCCGGGTCGGTCTCAAACTTGGTGACCGATACCTAAATAACTGGAGTTATGCTGATGATATGGTGCTGCTCAGCCCCTCGATCAAAGGCCTTAGAAAGTTAGTTGAGATATGTGAGAGATATGCTCAGTCACATGGTTTAGTATACAACGCAAAAAAGACCGAAATGATGGTGTTCAGGTCGGGCAAGGGTCCGGTAAATATCCCGCCTGTTTACCTAAAGGGGCAGTGTGTACAGATAGTAAGTGACTTCAAATACCTTGGACATATAATGTCAGATGATAGGAAAGACGACAAAGACATTTACAGACAGCGTAGAGCGCTATGCATGGTTGGGAACATGATTGCAAGAAGGTTTTCTAAGTGTTCTCCAGACGTTAAGATATTGTCATTTAAAACATATTGTCAGAGTTTCTACACGTGTCAACTCTGGACCAGATATACGAGTAAGTCTCACGATGGGATACGTGTTCAGTACAATAACATCTTCAGGCACCTGATGGGCCTGAAACGTTCGTGCAGCGCTTCAGGGATGTTTACTGAAACTCGCGTGAACACGTTCAATGCTATCATGAGACTGAGAATCGCGTCCTTCATGTCCAGGGTTGACGGGTGTGGAAACTCCATTATCAAGCAACTATATTCCAGGTTTTACTATACAAACATGTACAGGAAATACATGGATATAGCTGCTTCGCCTGTGACGTGCTGATAGAGTGAACAATAATTAATATAAGGTAGTCCATTAATGTAATGCTAATTTAATGATGTAATGTATTGTAATACTTATTGTAATATGGACTTAAGGTCTGCAATAAATATTTATTATTATTATTATTATTATTATTATTATTATTAATAAGCAGGAATAAATAATTACAAAATTATTATCAGCAAGGTCTGTGTTGAGCCAGATACAGTCCCGTCATTTAAGTAATCTTGAACATTGTAATATCCCTTTTTCGACAGTCGCTTTAACATGGTTTTTAAATTGCTCAAATGGCAATTTCAAGATCTCCAGAGGTATCTTGTTGTAGTAGAGAATGCATTGACCCTTGAAAGAATTGCTAACCTTCGCGAGTCTAAACCGGGGCGCAAGTAGTATGTGATTATTTCTTAGGTTAACATTACAGCTATCGCTTAGTTTGGAAAATGTTGTAAGGTTCTTGCGTACATACATTATATTTTCGAAAATAAATTGACTAGCTACAGTTAGTATGTCAATTTCTTTGAAAAGTTCTCTTAAGGAATCTGTGCGTTTTAAATTATAAATTGCTCGAATAGCTCTTTCCTGTAAAATAAAAATAGTTTGAATATCCGCTGCTTTCCCCCACAACAAGATACCATAGGACATGACACTATGAAAGTAACTAAAATATACTAGCCTAGATGTAGCCACATCCGTGTTTTGTCTGATGTTCCTAACAGCGTAAGCCGCAGAACTCAATTTACCAGCTAATTTATCTATGCACCGTACTTCAACAATGCGTTCGAGGCAGATTTATCGACCTAAGGTTGGTTATTCATTATTATTAATAAACATAAACATCCTAATAAGCAACTTACTGAAAAGTGTGAATACAACTGAGCCCAGTGTCCAGATCCCATGCCTTTACAGTGTTATCCCACGAGGCCGAGTAGACCACCCTGCTGTTCTCCGGATGATCGGCAGCCAAGTCCCACACCCAACCGGAGTGGGCGTCATGGTGCATGTGCTCGGGCTTGGCTGATGTGATGGTGGTATTATTGCTGCCTCCCTGGTTATTGTTGGGCTGGACGGAGAGCACGTTCCACATGGCCAGGCCGCGGTCTCGGCCGCCGGAGACACATATCTGCCCATTCTGAAAGTTCAAAGAAAACAAGGTAATGTTGGTGAATCACCAAGTACTTAGTTAGCTTTTAGCACTAGCATAGCTAACTAAAGGCGACGTAGTAGACCAAAATAACCATTTGACCAAAATCTCAATTTAGGCAAAACAATAAGTGTTAATGCTGTTGGTTTCTTTACTAGCTTGTTAATCATAAGAATCAGCACGCATTCACTAACAACTAAATTATAAACACAATTTGATTATATTTGCTCGATAGAACAGTCTCCGCTAGAAAAGACCGAAATTATCACAAAATCCAGTAATCACAATCAAAAATTTTACAATTACTCACTCACCCATTTAAATTTATTAGTTAAATATTTAATTGTTTAAAAAATATTTATTTATGTTGCTCTGATCGTCCTGTAAACATCGATTGTCGACCTTTTCTACTAACATTTCATATCCCTCTAAAAATAAGCTAAAAGTGAAATTCTAAATTCCCATGTCATGGCGCATAGCCTTAACTGTATGAAGTACCTATTAAAATTTCAACTCAAAATTAACCACATTAACATTATCTCTTACTCAGTGACTGCAGAACATTTTGTAGACAAGCAAAGGGCACTACTAGGCATTAACCTGGCATGGCCAGGCTTGTATCAAGAGTCAAGACCATGAAATACTTACTTTAACCAGTAAAACAGTGTCCACAGACGCAAAGTGTACATCTTTGATTACAATGTGTCTCATGCGATTTTTCACATCAGACCATTTCTTGCACTCTGAGTCTACCTCACTGCAGGCAGCCCGCCAGTCCACCTCCAGCTCATCCCATATTTTTAGATGAGGCAATGCAGGATAAGTGCCTCTCATTCGTTCACAAGCCCAAGTTTTCCAGAGAGTCGTATCATCCAGTATGAATTTAAAACGTCTGCAAACTTTGGCTAAAATGTCACTAATGAATTCTGCATCCAAGAATGTGCATATTTTTAAAAACAGCTGGAAATAGAGGAGACATCTTCTTTGTTAACAATAAAAAATCTCGGGACTATTGAAAATTGGATTGTGATTTTAAACTTAAACTTTACCGAGATTTTTTATTATTAACAAAGAAGATGTTGTTAACAATAAAAAATCTCGGGACTATTGAAAATTGGATTGTGATTTTAAACTTAAACTTTACTTAGTGTTAGCCCTTTAAAGGGCAAATTTAAGTAGAATTTTAATTTTTGGACTTTATTACCAAGCCATAAAGTTCAAATTATGTCTGTAAGGGTAAGGTCAAAATCAAAATCAAATCAAAATCAAAATCAAAATCAAAATCAAAATCAAAATCAAAAATCATTTATTTCCATAGGATGTTGTTACATCACTTAGATCCGTCATTACATTTTTTTGGGTGAGTTCACTAACACAATGGCGGAATCTGTGGAGAAGAGCTCACCGAAGAAACTCCACAGTCGTCGCATCTTTTGCGTTTCCTTTTTTAAATAAAATATTGTCAAATTACAAAATGAATGCTAATTATATATCGAAATAGCCTGTTACTCAAACAATCTATTCCCATGGACATCTGTCCTCTAAATAATCAGATATCCTATAGTAACCTTTTTTATACAATTTCTGTTTTATTATTATTTTAAACTTGTCTAAAGGTAAGTTTTTAATATCAGTAGGGACCTTATTGTAATAGCGTATACAATTGCCAAGGTGGTCATACATCTGCCCTCTGCCCTAAGGGTTACCGTGTCACCAAAAAAAAAAAAAAACAGTGTTTAACCTCAAAACAAACATCAAATACCATATGTTTTCGTATTTAAACAAGTGTTGAACAGTAGATTATTTTTTTGTGGTAAGGCCCTAACTGTTTTGTTAGAACACATTTCTTATAAGTGAAAATGTTATTATTACATTCCGAACATTTCTGAAACTTCATAATAATATCATCGAATTTGATGTTCTTATTACATTAAAATCTCAAACATCTCTGAAAAACAAAGCTTTCATTTGACATCAATTATCAGTTGAGATGATGTTCTATTAAAAACTAAATGTCAATGCTGCATTTAGAGATTTGTTTCCACGTTATATGGAATGAATGTCTTTTAGAATTCTATTTAATTTCATCAAATATGAATTATTGGGTGCTTACCTATGAAATTGGGGAAATTTTTTCAGGAGTTTATAATTTATGTCACTCGATAGTTATTATTTTTATTGTTTAAAAGTTGATTTCGAAGTTTTACATCTACATATTAAATTTTATTTTTAGTTTGGTAACTAAAATTAAATCTTCAAAATCAGTTTGTGCTAAATGTCATTTTCAGGACAAGAATCTTTTTTTTTTAAAGTAAATTTGCTGTTAGCTTAATGATGTCTCATTCATATACATAAAGTTTTAAAAAAAATAGGATTTGTCATTCCTAAAAAAATACAAAAATGTTTGTACAGAAAATTTAGTTTTCTTCAATTTCTCTGATTTCATACGTAAACACCTAATAGCATAGACTAATAATACAAGGAGACTAGCCATCCCGAACAAAAAAATCGTACTCCGGATGAACAGACACTGTCATAGAAACAGAAAACGATATAGTAATAGAAAACGATATAGAATTAGAAGAAAGTGACCCAGAAGACAGTGAAGACGAAATGCACAAAGATTGTTCTTCTGAGAATCACACAGAACAAGAAGTACAGACAGAATCTAATCAAGAGATAGAGTCGAATGTTTGTACATAATGTTTGCTCTTGTGAGCAAGAAATAGAGATAGAATCTCGTGGAGAGATAGAGTCGAATATAGAACAAGGAGGAATGAGACTAAGAGATCGTTCAACATTGAGAAAACCTGCAAGATTCGACGACTTCGTGATGTCAATGGTTGCAGAGTTGAATGATGAGATAGTAGAACCTCAAACATTCAAAGAAGCTATGGAATCCAAAGAGAAAAAGAAATGGATTATAGCTATGAAAGAAGAAATGAAATCATTAAATGAAAATGAGACTTGGAAAATGGTACCTTTACCGAAAGGAAGAAAGGCTATTTCATGCAAATGGATTTATAAAATTAAGAGAAATCCAGACGGAAGTGTAGAGCGTTATAAAGCACGACTGGTCATTAAAGGGTATTCACAGAAAAAAGGTGTGGATTACTACGAGACATTCAGCCCTGTTGCTAAAATGAGCACGATCAGAACTATCCTGAGTATCGCAGCTAGAGACAACATGCACTTGTCACAGTTCGACGTATCCACCGCATTCCTCTATGGAAGCATAGATGAGGAAATTTTTATGAAACCACCAGAAGGGTATAACGACAATACGGGCCTAGTATGCAAATTAACGAGGAGCCTTTACGGACTTAAACAAGCACCGAGATGCTGGAATAACTGCATTCAAGGATTTTTACAGAATGTTGGTTTTAAACAGAGTGAAGCAGATCCATGCCTCTTCGTAAGGAGGAGAGAAGAGAAGATGATAATATTGGCTCTTTACGTAGATGATGGACTGATAGCCTGCAGTGATGAAGAAGAAGCGAGGTTTCTGACAGAACTGAAAGAAAGATTCAAAATTAAATCCAAATCTGCTAACTATTATCTTGGTATAGAAATATCAAGAGAAGATGATGGAACAGTGAAAATAAATCAGACCGCTTATACCAAAAAGGTGTTAGAGAGGTTCGGCATGAGCGAATGCAAGCCTGTAGGAACACCGATTATCAAAGACGGAAAGCTAGAAAAAGGAGAAGATAAAGATTCTAAGACAGAAAAGTTTCCGTATAGACAAGTGGTTGGCGCTCTGGCTTATCTTATGGTTGGAACTAGACCTGACATTGCTTACGCAGTTGGGGTTGCTTCCAGAAAACTAGATTACCCTTCAAGTGAGGATATTATCAAAGTGAAACGAATTTTGAGATATCTAAGAGGAACTTTAGATTGGGGTTTGATCTACAAAAGAAAGTCTGATGCTAAGCTAAGATGCTACAGCGATTCGGATCACGATGGAGATTTGGAAACAGGAAGATCTACATCAGGGATGATCTGTACGTACGCTGGAGGGATTATTTCGTGGAAAAGCAATAGACAGGCTTCTGTAGCCATATCGAGCACTGAAGCAGAAGTTGTTGCCGCTAGTGAGACTGCACGAGAGATAATCTGGCTCGGAAGACTTTTTGAGAGTATCGAGCATACGAAATACAAACCTGTTTTGTATGTCGATAACGAGTCTGCTATAAAGTTGGCAAGAAACCCGCCATATGAATACCATAGCAGAACCAAGCACATAAGGATCCGCGAGTTCTTCATCAGAGAAGCTGTGACGGACGGTGAGCTGGACGTGGCGAAAGTTTCGTCAGAATTTCAGTTGGCTGACATGATGACTAAGCCGCTGTACAGACCCAGGCTGACGATGCTTTGCAAGAGAATAGGTATGCTTGGAAGAGAAGACACTATCACTGGCTGAACTTGACAAAGAGAGAAGATGTTAAGATAGGTGACCTGCTTTTTCCAGTTTTGAATAGAAGCTCTTTGGTTAGGCTTTACGTCAAGCTAGTGTCAGCTGTCGTTTTGAGTTCTAAGTGACTTGTAATTGTCAATAGGAACTTCACAATATTTTAGCGAAAAAGTAAACAGCGTATTTAAAACAAACTCTTTATTTTACTCCTTCGGATCCAAGACCTCTGAACATCATCTATTAACAGCTTCTGCATTAAAAAATGAAGTGTTCAAAGAGATCGATAGATAAGTGGATGAAGATGTCCTCGAACCAACTACCCACTCAGAATGGGCCACACCAATAGTAGTGGTTCCGAAAGCAAATGGCAAAGTGCGGCTATGTGGAGATTACCGTTCTACAGTAAATGAAGTAACAAATACAGATACATACCCAATGCCTACGCTTAATAAAGCTTTTGCTGAACTACAAGGAGGGGTAGTGTAAGCGACACATTCAATTGTATTTGTTATTTTTTAAACCTTTAAGATTTTTGTGTATGACATATATGGCAACACTGTAAAAACTACTATGACTTGATATTCCGCCATTACACGCACCGAGTTGATTTTCGCTTTGGTATTTTATTTTATCCATCAATAACAAGTTTGGTCACTTCGAGCAGGATTTATCCAGCACAACTACGCTGATGTTTAATACGCCGCCTCCCAACGTACTAACAAGACGGCAGCACAAGGAATACCAGAGGAAACTCGACAGCACACCTCGTGGCAACAAAGAGGTTAGTCCCAACATGTCGAACAAAGACGAACAAAAGCTTACGCCTTACGGCTCCGTAAGAAATTCCAACGCCTCCATTACTTCGAGGAAATCGACAGCATCTTCAGCTGCTAGACGCGCCCAGCTGGAACTACAGGCTGCCGAAGCAAAGGCAAAGATTGAACTTGAGCTCATTGACAAACGCCTCGAGGTCAATTTGGCGCAATTGGAAACTGAAAACGACGACAAAGAGTCAAGCAGTATCACTTCACTAAATAGTGAGCAAAAGCAATTCAACACTAGCGCCTGGGTACACAATGAACCTGGTCTAAGCCAGGCTGGCTGCATTCCTCTGGATCCAGTCGCCGCCCCGCCGCCACTAGTGGCACACGCCGATCAATCTGTCGCCGGCATCCGTGAGCTCGCGCATGAGTTAAAAAACATGATAGACTATTCCTCGTCACACAGGGAGGAACGCTTACTGAGTCGTCTATCAACGCCCAAGGATCTGCCCAGCTTCAGTGGTGATTGTGTGGAGTGGTTGCATTTTAAAAGTTCATACGAGGAATCAACCCGCTTATGTCATTACAATGACAGTGAAAACCTATGGAGATTGCGCAAGGCACTCAGAGGTGAGGCGCTGGATTCGGTGACGGATTTATTGATTGGAAATACTCCACCTACAGCTGTCATAGCTGCCCTAGCATTGAGGTTCGGCCGCCCTGATGTAATTATAAATAATATTACTGCCCAGTTGAGAAAGTTACCGGCACTGCCAACATTTTATCAGCAGGACCTGTCACAATTTGCTATAAAAGTAAACAATTGTGTGGCAACCATCCGTGCCCTGAAGCAAGAAGATTATTTGCGGAGTCCCGAGCTGGCTGATGCAGTGATGTCCAAGTTACCCAGTACCCTCATCGCAAAGTGGACAGAGTATGCATATGAGAAGATACTACAAGGTAAATCCAAGCTTGAAGTATTGGCTACATTTTTGATGCATGAGATTGAGGTATTGTCAATTGTGGGAGGGGCAAGACAGCCACAACAACAACCTTCAGTCACCATAACGCCGAGGAAACCTGAGCTATCATCCCAACGTCCAGATCATAATAAACACCGAAATCGTAATGTTTTCGTGACCACTGCTATGGACGCCCCTAGTTACAACAAGTGTAAATTTTGCAAACGGGAAAACCATTTGTTGACGGAGTGCCGAGGATTCAAGCGAGCTATGCGCAAAGACAGATGGAGGTACTTGAAAGCTAACGGTATTTGTTTTTGCTGCTTGATAGCACGCCACGATAGCACTACATGCCCAGCGCCTGTATGCGACATAGATGCGTGTGGGTTAGCTCATCATAGTCTGTTGCACTATAAGAAACCGACGCAGCAGACGGTTGCAGTTATCCAGGATCAAGAGGAGGAATCAACTACTTCATCACCGAGTGAAACCATTGCCCATGTTGCCGGCCGTGAAGATGGAGCCACCACGACGATGTCTTCGAGCGACGTATTGTTAAAAGTGGTGAAAGTGAATTTATGCGGTCCTAGCGGTATTCGTGTGTCTACCTATGCACTTTTGGATGACGCTGCGTCAGTGTCCATCATAGACGCCAAACTGTCAAACGAGTTAGGACTGAAACCTGAAAGTTCAAGTGCGGTAAAGTTTATTGATGCTTTCGGACTTGAAGTGTTACAGGCAGAAACGCCAAAAGTGTCTGCCACGATATCTGGTAGTGACTGTATTGACAATTACCAAATTAAGTTGCGTAGTGTAACTAAGTTAAATTTACCCATGCAAAACCTATCTCCTATTGCTACACTTGACTGTGAATATTTAATACCTATCAAGGATCATGTTTGTAAACAACAGGTTGTGCCACGTTTGTTGATAGGAGAGGATAATTATCACTTGATTGCTCCTTTACAGCTGTTACATGGGAACTATAATGAGCCTTATGCAACTCATTGTCGCCTAGGTTGGACAATACATGGTAATTGTGCCCGCACTCACTTCGATACGCCCACGCCCGTAAGTAAACATATTTTCCATCTCGCTCACTCAAATGTTTATCAAAATGATAATAATATTAGCGAACTGAATGACCTAATTAGAAATTCCTTTGCAATTGACTCCATTGGAATTTCGACCTTATGCAGGGAGAACACGGCTCACATTCGCGCAACGCAAATTCTGGATGACACTGCGCGCAACATTGGAGATCAGTGGGAAGTCGGCTTACCATTCAAGAAGGACGAGTTTCTAATGCCGACGAACAGCTCGTACAATAATGCATTGTTACGATTACAGGGCTTGACAAGGAAGTTCATGAAGGACGACGCGTATGCCGACAGGTACGCCGCGGAGGTCAACAAACTCTTCGACGACGGCTACGCACGCGAGCTGGATGCGAGCACCCATACAAGCACCACCGACAACAACGTATGGTATCTTCCACATTTTGGTGTACAAAACCCCAACAAGCCGGAAAAATTACGATTGGTGTTCGACGCCGCATCCAAAGTCAGAGGTAGGTGTCTAAATGATTATCTCCTCACTGGACCCGACTTGTACAACTCATTATTTGGCATGATGCTGCGATTCCGTGAGAATAAGGTCGTAATTATTGGCGATATTAAGGACATGTTCCTAAGGATTCGAATCCGTGAAGAAGATCAACACGTCCTGCGATTTTTATGGCAAAGGGGACCTGAAAGTAAACTAAAAGTATGTGTCATGCAAAGTTTGATATTTGGCGCGACTTGTTCCCCCTTTATAGCTCAGTATGTCAAAAACAAAAACGCACTGAAGTATGAAGATGAGTGTCCTGAGGCTGTACAAGTCATCATAAACAATCATTATATGGATGATTGCCTGTACTCTTGTGATAGCACAGAGAAAGCCATCAAGTTGGTTCACGACATCACATCGATCCATAAACACGGTGGGTTTGAGATTCGCCGCTGGTCGAGTAATGACAAAAGAGTATTAGACAACATTCCCACAGACGCGCTGGCGCAGACTGCCGTACAATTCAAACATGGAGTTACGAATACAAGTGAGCGCACTCTCGGTTTGATATGGCATCCGGCGGACGATACGTTCGGGTTTCAGATCTCGCTAGATCGCATTTCTCAGTCTATTTTAGATGGTACAGAACCACCAACGAAAGCAAAAATGTTGAGCATTTTAATGTCTGTGTATGATATCCATGGCTTTTTGTCTCCTTTCCTCATAAAAGCTAAAATCATCTTTCAGAGTGTGCACCGAAGCGGCGTAGATTGGAACTGCCGCATCCAACCGAATGATCATGCGAACTGGGTGATGTGGCTCGACGATTTGAAACAGCTGAGTGAGCTACGCATACCTAGGCGTTATCACGATGTTATAGATACATCTACTGTTGTTGACACGCAGTTGCACGTGTTTTGTGATGCCTCAATGAAAGCGTATGCTACCGTAATGTATTGGCGTTTCACTTATGCTGACGGGAGGGTGTTTGTGAGTTTTATAGCCAGTAAAAGCAGAGTTACACCACTCCGACCGATATCTATTCCACGACTGGAGTTACAAGGCGCTATGATGGGAGCACGCCTTGCAAAAACCGTGATAAGCGAACATAAAGATATTAAACCGAAGAAACGGTATTTTTGGACGGATTCCAGTACCGTACTACAATGGATTCGCAGTGACCCTAGGAGCTACAAGCCATACGTTGCTCATAGGCTCGGTGAAATAGACGAGTTAACAACAGTGTGTGAATGGCGTCACGTCCCTACTAGTGTGAACGTGGCTGATATAGCCACGCGAGAAGACGCACCACCACTCGAAGTTAGTGCGGTGTGGTTCCAGGGCCCGACTTTCCTGCGCAAAACTAAAGAACATTGGCCGAAGGATTTGAAGAATATTCTAATAAACGAAGATGCTGTCTGTGAACAGAGGAGCCTCAATGCGACGGTGGTATGTGAAGCCCAGTCTAATAACTTCTGTTTACCAAATGAGAACAATATCTCATCATGGATGATTCTCCTGCGCTGTACGGCAAGAATACTGCTTCTATTTCGCAAGGATCAAGCGTCTATTGACGTTACATTGATGAACCAAGCTGAAGTTTGGGTTTTGAAGAAAAGTCAACACGACTCGTTTGCCGACGAGATTGAATGTCTACAAAAGAAGACGGATGTCAGAGCGAGCAGCCGCCTGGCGAAGTTGACACCATATCTTGACGAAGAGGGTTTACTACGTGTTGGAGGTAGGATTGACAGGACCGTAGGTATATCCACCTCCACCATGCGCCCAGTGATACTCGACGGACGGCACAGGTCAGCTCGCCTTCTGGTGGAATGGTATCACAAGCGCGCGCTGCACGGCGCGAACGAGCTGGTGGTAAACGAGCTGCGCCAACGCTACTGGGTGGTGAAGCTGCGGCCGGCGGTGCGCGCCGCGGCCGCGCGCTGCCTGCTCTGCCGCCACCGCCGCGCCGCGCCGCGCCCGCAACGCATGGGGGACCTGCCGGCGGCCCGTCTCCAACACAATCGACGACCATTCACCTTCACAGGGATGGATTTCTTTGGACCAATGGAGGTCACCATCGGTCGGAGAAGGGCTAAACGCTATGGTGTTGTTTTTACCTGCCTCACCATTCGAGCAATTCATATTGAGATCACCGAAAACCTAACGACAGATTCGACTATTATGGCAATCTCAAGAATGTCTGGACGTCGTGGTACTCCAGCTGTGATCTATTGCGACAACGGTACGAACTTACGCGGTAGTGAGACTGAACTCAAGCGCAGCCTGAAGGAGTTGAACAGAAACACACTGCAAGAAGATGGCTCGGTAAGAGGAATACAATGGAAATTTATTCCTCCTGGCGCGCCCGAGATGGGTGGCGCATGGGAACGAATGGTACGTAGCATCAAGACAGCATTAAGGGTCATACTTAAAGAGCGTGCACCACACGTAGAAACGTTGGCCACTTTAATAATAGAAGTCGAAGCTCTCGTGAACAGCCGACCTATAACGCATGTGTCCTGCGATCCTAACTACCCAGAGGCTCTGACTCCGAACCATTTTTTAATAGGCACTTCAAGTAATGGGCCACCACTGGGTAGGTATGACGAGAGTGACCTTTGTCTTCGCAAAAAATGGCGAACGGCACAACGTTTAACAGATATGTTTTGGGGGCGCTGGCAGAAAGAATATCTGCCAACGTTGTTACCACGACAAAAGTGGACTACTGAGCAAGACAATTTACGAGATGGAGATTATGTAATCTTGGTAGATCCTAAAGTAGATCGTGGTTGCTGGCGTCACGGTGTGGTGAGTGCGGCGCACCGCGGCGAGGACGGCCGTGTGCGTGTAGTGGACGTACGCACGCGCACGGGCGTGCTACGCCGCCCCGTCACGCGGGTCGCTTTACTGTCATCTAGAGTTAATAACGTAGAATAATTTTTATATATTTTTGTAGTGCTGACTTTGCTCATCAGCACTAGGGGTGAGATTGTAAGCGACACATTCAATTGTATTTGTTATTTTTTAAACCTTTAAGATTTTTGTGTATGACATATATGGCAACACTGTAAAAACTACTATGACTTGATATTCCGCCATTACACGCACCGAGTTGATTTTCGCTTTGGTATTTTATTTTATCCATCAATAACAGGTAGTATTTTCAAAAATTGTTTTGGAACAAGCGTATACACAGGTACATGTTGATGACAAGACGGCAAATTTGCTTACTCTGAACACTCCGAAAGGAATATTTAAAGTAAAACGATTGGCTTTTGGAGTTAAAGCTTGTCTTTGTCTTTGTCTTCATTGCTTGCTGGAATTCCGGGTACAGCTTTCCTGTTAGATGACATCGTCATAAGTGTGAGCGATCTTCAGACACATAATGCAAGATTAGAATTGGTATTTGAAAGATTACAGGTAGCGGGCCTTAGAGTAAACAGAGGGAAATGTGCATTTGAAGTGTCAAGGGTAAAATTTTAGGCTTTGTGGCTGATGAATTAGGAATACATCCCACTAAAGAGAAGTTAGACGCTATAGAGAAAACATCAGCACCCAAAAATATAAAAGAACTTCAAGCATTTCTAGGCCTTTTGAATTTCTATGACAGATTCTTGCCTCATAAGGCTATAATAGCCGAACCATTGTACAGGTTATTAGAGAAAGGATCTACCTGGACCTGGAATAAGAGATGTCAAGAAGCTTTTGGAAGGTTAAAAGCAATGCTATCTAGTGAAGATACCTTGGTACACTATGATAGTAAAAGGAAATTAATAATGTTATGTGATGCCTCAGAGTATGGGCTCGGGGCAGTGTTAGAACATGAGATGGAAGATGGAACTGTGCGACCGATAATGTTTGCATCAAGGACTATGAATGTTCATGAACGGAATTATGCACAAATAGACAATGAAGCTGCAGCAATCATTTTTGAAAAAAAATCACCAATATATCAGTGGACGGAAAGTGCTCATTAAAACTGATCACAGACCCTTGTTGGGAATATTTGGAGGAAATCTATTCCAAACATTGTATCTCCTAGAATGTTGCGATGGGCACTGCTATTAAACTCATATGATTACGAGATCCAGTATGCAGAAGGCAAGAAGTTGGGAAATGCTGATGCATTAAGTCGCTGGCCATCAAAAGAATCTAGATCAGAAATGGCAGAAGAATATTCAGGAGTGCTGTTAATAGAAGAGACTCCTGTGGGACTAGATTTTACTACTAATGAAGTAGCAAAACTAACAAAGAAGGATAAAATATTGTCTAAAATTTTGTATTGGATCAGAAATTGGTGGCCGTCTAAAGTAGATATAGAGTACCACATATTTTGGCAAAAAAGAGACGAACTGTCAGTACATAGGAACTGCATATTATGGGGCAGTCGAGTGGTCGTGCCAGAGAAAATGCGATCGTATTTACTGGAAGAGCTACACAAGAACCATGACGGCATAGTTATTACCAAAGCTTTAGCCAGGAGCTATTTTTGGTGACCATCCTTGGATAAGATAGAGCTGCAACACTTGTGCAGAAAACAGGAATATGCCAGCACAGGTGACTCACCAGTGGATCAAACCAGACAATGCATGGTCTAGATTGCACATTGATTATGCTGGACCATTTCAAGGAAAAACTTTTTTGATCCTTATAGATGCATTTTCGAAATGGTCAGAAGTCAAAATTGTTAATGATATGAGTAGTTCCACATTAATAAGAACGCTGCGGGATATATTCGCAGAACAAGGCTTACCAGATTCGATAGTAAGTGATAATGGAAGAAGTTTTATATCAGAAGAATTCAAGAGTTATCTCAAGGAATGTGACATAAAACAAATACTAGTAGCACCATATCACCCTGCTTCAAATGGGTAAGCAGAACGGACAGTACAAACAATAAAAAAAAGGTAAGAAAGAGAACGACTGAACCGTGGCACATTCGACTTCCCAACATACTGTAGACTCTGGCAGAGCTCTTGAACAATCGAAGATTTAGAACCAAGTTCGATAGTCTAAATTCCTTGTCCTATAGCAATGTTAGCAACAAGAAAGGGAAAACTAATGATGATGTCAAAGTACGTTCATTTAACGTAGGTCAGACTGTGTATATCAGTAACTGTGTATATCAGAGGACCTCGTTGGTTGAAAGGACTGGTAGAGAAGCGTGTCGGGGTGTGCAGATACTTGGTGCGATGGAATGGGAGATTATTGACTGGACACATCAACCAAATGCATGGTGGTGGGGCCGCAGTTAAGGAACAGCAATCGGAACATCAAGAAGTGGACAGCGAGAGTGACAGTGAAGTAATAATACCTTCACCACAGAAATGGGCTGATATCATTAGAGTGACAGGTCCACAAGACATTATCATACCAAGAGCGTCGGGCGAAACATCCAGGAATAATCGGGCACTATCAAACTCACCACCAGAGTCTTAAAATAAGAAAGTAAGATCTTACAGACAGTATAGCACTGAATCTGAAGAAGAACTGGTGTCTGACACCGAGGAAGAATAATATAATAATACACCGTCTAATAAAAAAAACAAAATACCCATAGTGATAGTAATAGCACACTAAGTAACTTAAAAGATAATAATAGTAATAGACAATATTCCATGCTGACTTTATAAGTGAACAATAGTGATAAATAATTAGTGTACAGACTGAATAACAAGTGAATTAGGCCGGAGCTATCCTGAGGGAAAGGCATGTCATGTCCTCAAATGAGGGTAGTTCGAGAATATGCCGTCTGGTGCTGTGAACCTAGCTAGTGAGTGTGTGTCCTACGTATTTTAGGAAATAAGTGCAAATATAATAAGCTCTAATTCTGATTAAACTATGGCTCTGGGACTTTCCTGGTCCAGAGGATCTCGCTCGCTGTGCAGCGCGGTAACACTGCCAGTGTAATGGGATTGTTTGCATTATGTGTTTGTATAATTTTTCCTTTTCAAGGTAACCCTAAAAATACGCGTGAAGCACTGTACGCGTGTTAGAATGATTACAAAAGTTGATCGCAATACTATTTGCAGTAACTACATTAAATAAATAAAATTAAACTTTGGCTCAATAAATAAAACCTTATAAACAACATACAATAGGTAATTTGTCCGCACCGGGGATCGAACCACGATCAACCGCTTAAAAGTCTGAAGATGAACCGCTCGGCCATCCACCTTGCTGATAAGAGCGGCGAATATTACAAATATGTTCTTTCATTCGGCAATGAAAGCATTGAGATTGTGGTGAAGATTAAAATTACATTTTTTTAAATTTTTTTTCTACGTTATTGCTAACTTGCGATCGGTGTCAAACACCATAAGCAGTTTTTGTATTTGATTTTAGGGCGTGGTAGGCAGTCCCTTTCATCGTTGGGTTGCCTAGTGCGGTTTGAATTGGATCATATGCAGTCCCATATGTGTTCCCTCTTCAATCTTCTTTTTGAAGGGAGAGCGCCTAGTGCCGAAGCCAGCTCATTTTGGTGTCTATCGATCCTTCCCTTATAGGTTTTTGTCATGCTATTTACTTCATCCTTGACTGTTGGCATTTGTAGGTACTTGTGTACTTCTTCATTTTTGGTAAACCATGGTGCATTGACAATGGATTTTAAGATGCTGTTTTGGTGTCGTTGCAGAATTTCCACATTGGAGTTACTAGCTTTCCCCACAGCTGTATCCCATATGTCCAGACTGGCTTTAGTACCGTCTTGTATATTAGTAGTTTATTGTTTACTGAAAGCCGAGACTGCCTACCCATGAGCCATTGTAGGGACCTACATCTGTGGTTCAGTTCGTCACGCTTTTTCTTTATGTGTTCTCTCCAATTCTGTTTCCTGTCAAGGTGAAAACCAAGGTATTTTACAACAGTCTTATGTGGTAGCACTTCTTGACCAAGTTTTACAGCTGGGCAATCTCCTTTCCTTAAGGTAAATGTGATGTGGTTTGATTTACTAGCACTGGCTTTAATTTTCCATTTATTCATCCAGGTATGAACTTTGTCCAGATGTTTCTATAGAGTGGCTGAGGCGGTCTCTGGATTCTGGCTAGCGGTCAGCACAGCTGTATCGTCTGCAAAGGTTGCCGTCATTACAGTCTCTGAATCGGGTACATCTGATGTATAAATTAAGTAAAGGGTCGGGCCTAACACTGATCCTTGGGGCACTCCAGCTTTAATTTCAGAGAATGTCGAAGTAGAGTCGTTAATTTTCACATAAAATATTCGGTTCTCTATATATGACTTCAGTAGTAGGTACATGTTATGTGGCAGTAAATTTTTCAGCTTGAATAGAAGTCCTTCATGCCAAACTTTATCAAATGCTTGCTGTACATCCAAAAATACCCCAGAAGAGAATTGTTTTTCTTCCAGTGCTATGCGCATTTTTCGCACACTCTGCACTTGTTCCACTGTTGAGTGCTCACTTCTGAAGCCAAACTGGTGTTCAGGAATTATTTTCTTTTCTTTCATACAGTGGTCCAGACGGCGCGATATAATTTTCTCGAACACTTTGGATATAACTGGTAAGAGGCTTATTGGTCTATAAGATGATACCATATGCTGTGGTTTTCCAGGTTTCGGAACCATAGTTATTTGTGAAACCTTCCATATTGCGGGATAGTATGAAGTCCGTAGGATTCCATTAAAATGTAGTTCAGGAACATTAAAGCCTTTTTTGGTATTTGTTGTAAGACTTCAGCAGTGATCAGATCGCATCCCGGCGCCTTTTTAAGTTCCAGGTTCAGGATTATTCGACGGACTTCCTTAGGAGAACAGCAGCGTAGTGGAGGACTCAGTTGTAGATCAGATTCGAGGTAGAATCTGACTTCTTCATCGAAACTTTTAGTTGACGTGGTCGCGTTTGGTGTAAACACGTCACTCAGAAACTTTCTGTAAGCCTCAGCTCTGTCTTCTTCAGTTTTCGCCCAAGTACCATCATCTCTTTTTAATGGATACTGCGCCAGCTGTGGTTTCTGGGTGGATTTGATGGTTTTCCATAGGGAATATTCGTTGTTGGCTTTGGGGCTTAGTGATTCTAGTTGATGCTGTACTGTATCATTTTCGATTTCTGCTAACTTTCAGATCCGCAGCTGCTTTATTGAATGCAGTCTTATCTGACTGTAGTCGAGAAGTGTGCCATACTCTTCTAAGTTTTCTTTTTTCTAGCACTTTTCGTCTGACTTCCAGAGGAAGATTGTAGTTGACCTTGTTCACTTTTCTTTCGGGTGGTGTACTCAACCAAACTGCAGTTTGTATAATATTTGTGACGTGGACTGCAGCTGATTCAATATCATCTTTCGATTTTAGCGAGACTTTTAAGTTTATGTTTTCTTCTAAATACTGCCGGAAAGCATCCCAGTCGGTGTTTTTGGTAGATAAATAAGGACTTGTTGATCTATCAATCAATGTTGTGCTGATACTAGCAATGACTGGAGTGTGGTCTGAGGACGAATCAAGGCGGCTTTCAATCTTCAAGTAATAGGACTGTATTCCCTTATAAATAAAGAAATCCAGGAGATCAGGCAACTTGTTGGGATCTGCAGGCCAATAGGTTGGTTGGCATGTTGTTAGTACCTCCAGTCTATTTCCGTCAACACTTTTCTTGAGGTTTCTGCCACGGGTTACTGTTAAACGGGAACCCCATACTGAATGTTTAGCGTTCCAGTCACCTCCGGCAATAAATCTGTTTCCCAGAGTCTTGAAGTAGGTTGAGAAATTTTCATCAGTAATTTCAGGTTGTCTTTTCTTCTTTGGCGGGCAATATATGGACGACAAAGTCAGTGAACCATGTTTGTCTTGAACAATAATGGTTGTCGCCTGTATTTGGGTTGTACACTATTCAGAAAGCATCTGATGTTTGATGTTATTTTTGATAATGATTGCGCTTCCTGCATGAGAAGTATTATCTGGATGGTGAGTCGCATAGGTACAATATCCCTTCTTTATGAATTTCACATTTTCTGTGAGATGGGTCTCTGATACTAGTAATATGTCCAGATTATGAAATTTAATTAAACATTCAACTTCATTTTTTTTCATAACCACTCAGGCGATCAAGGTCACCGAGGAAGGGACCGTTGAGCGATGCGGACGCTCCTGGTGCCGGAAACAAGTGTTCCAAAGCGATCCATGCACTGTTAGTGACTCCAGCTGATTTCGTCTCTAGCGGTGTTAAAATTGCAATTTATTCAATTTTATGAAGTGTCACTCGAGTTCGATCGATCGAAATCGATTCTAGATGGACGTCAGTATTGCTGTGAATTAAATGTACTATGAAGACAGTGAAAAAAAAAGCCACTGTTGACCTGTGAACTTTCCGTTAGTTGGGTTTTTGTGACACATTTTCGTCGTATGAATGAATGAAGTAAGTAATAAATAACTGTAAAATTGGTAGAAATGTTAATTAGACAATACGTGTATATAATCTGTTAACTTCTAAAGACAGAATCTGGTAAAATTGTGGTAGATAATCCTTTGTGAAAATTGTTCCTATTTTTTGGAAATCTTTTCATGGTCAGTAAAGTGCCTAAAATTGTGTCGATTGTAAAAAAAACATGGTAAAATACTCTAAGATATATATAAACATAAATTAAACATTTCAAATTACTTGTATTTTCAGGAAATATGAGTTTTCATTAATAATTCTGTATTCAGGTAAAATAATAAGTGTCTACGGCGCTGCAGATCACAAATTGGTGCCAAGGTCGGCCATTGAAAATATAAAGGTGTGTTTAGGTTGTCTGATCGCTGGCTTGGGTTGTTTGTTTATATTAATCTGTATGCCTGGATCAAAAAGTATTTAAGCAAACTAATTTAAAGAGATCACCAATAAATCATATTATGTTACTAGAAAATTGCATTAAGTGCCAAATAAATGTTTTTGGTATGTATTACTTTGTTTTTCATTTGCATACGCTCGCTACGCTCCGCTTCGCTCGCTCCGATTTTGATTTTTCAAAGTTCCAACCTAACCTAAACCCAATTTAAATTAGCCACAATAACCTACTCTAGCCATTTCGATTTATTTGGTGACAGATCTACCATTCTGAGCACAGAGCTATTATTTAAGTAACAAAACTGTTATTATAAGAACGAAGTTTATATTCATGTAATTTTATTGGTTATCGATCTCTTATTTTACACATATATTAACATTAATTTGATAATTCATACCTGGGAACAATTTTTGTTTATCTGAGAACGAAAATATTTCGTGGCGATAGATCTATTTATTAGGTGATACAACTTGATGACAAATATAAATTTTGATGAAAGAAAATATAGTTCCCTTTTTATTTTACATACTAATTTGCTTAAAATAGAATTCCTTTGTATACCCTTATTTTTCCTCCTTTTTAGTACAATCGGTTGCACCACGACCCCGAACTCACCATGCATACTGCATTAGTACATAATCGTACACATTCCGATGACGTTGCATTGCGATAGGTGCATTTTGCGATTTTTATCCATTTTTCACAGTGTATGAACGATTTGCGAATGGTACATTCTGCGACTGAATTCTGAGCGTGAATGGAAAAATGCACCTAAGAGCGTGAATGGAAAAATGTACCCATCGCAAATCATACCTTTCGCAGAATGCACCTGTTGCTAATCGTACCAGCAAACGCAAATTGTACCTTTGTAAATATTTAGGCGAGAAACCGATGCGAGTGGCGTGCTTTGGGAGAGGCCTATGCCCAACATACGGGCTGATATACTGATAATAATGATGAAATGTTTAGGTATGAAACAACGTATTTTCTTTCCTAAGCATTTTCGTATGTTTTGCGAAAGGTACCTACATTCTGCGACTGAACGATAACACATGTTTAGACTTACACGTATATGTATGTATAGGTTTACAATGATAAAAGTTTAATACTTTCCAAAGACTTCGGAACTCCTCTATATGAAAATCCAACTCGCATAAATTCTATATCGATCGATTTTAGAGCTTCTTTAGGTTTTTGGTTCAGAAAAAACATCACTGCGTAAAATGACCTTTATTAAGTGGCTTCACAAAATGCTCCGTGCATCAATCTGTGACTCAGTCAGTGTGATTCGGTCTCCTTCAATGTGTAGTTTGTGAGTTAGATTTTTCGAGGTTTCTTTTGTTATTTTGAATAGTGCTTGTTAAATCTTGTTCAGAATTTTGTGTAGTTTCTTGTGTAATAAAAATCTTTCTGTTTGGTACATTAATAGTGATATCATATGAAAAATTGTGAATAGTGACCTAACGAGGCGCTCGGAGACTTCAATGATTTTTAGCCAGGTATTTACTGCTTTTCAATTCACTAATATTACGTAGGTTCAAAGAATATATTGTTTTCCACGTTTTACTTCAATATTAGGTAAAACAAATGAATAGTTTAAACGCTGTCTATCATTATGTATACGCCGCGCGCTGCATTGCTCGGTTGATACTTGTAATTTGATAGTATATTTCTATGAAGATATTTCTATGAATTTTCTTCTCGACAGATAGTTTTTTTTATCATTATTTGATTACATAGTTTAGTACGGTTTGATATCATACAAAACCCACAGGTTTTATCGTTTATATTCCTAAACATAAATTATTTTCTGCAAGTGAATGAAATATTTACAAAACGTTTTTATTTACGTGATTTACTTACATCTAACATGTGATATTCATTTAGCAATGCATGTTGTTTAATTGCCTATCTAATCTTTGTTATGAAACTTGTTTCAAAAATTAAAAGCACTGTAAAGTTATTTTGTATTAACAGTATCAGTGCAAAATGATAACGTGGTATTTGCGGTTGGTAATTTCTACCATTTCGCAGCGCTCTGGGAGACAGTCATCGCAAAAGCGCAGCCCTTTACGTTTCACGCGCGTGGTATCAAATTGGGACTTCCATCGCCTCAGTGGTTAAGAAGACCATTGGTGTTCCACGTGGCAATGAGTAAGGACGCCAATAGTGGACGAGTTTGTTGATCACTGTAATGAGTAGACCCATTAGGGTGCCCATGTGATCAATGAGGCGATCCAGCTTTTCATCTTGTTTAATTAGGATATTTTCTAGGCTTTGAGTTTTGTTGTTCTGACCTGATACAGCTTGTGCATAGGTAGTTTTATTGTTATGGCGAGTTTTATTATTTTCTTCATTTGGTTCTGGCATGTATGGTGTTATTTTGCTGGTCGTGCGCGGTCTTGTTATTAACTTTCGCTTTCTTATTTCAAAAAAACTTTGCATCCCTTGTAATTTGCAGGGTGGTCTTCTAGACATAAAGAACATTTAGCCGGACTGTCTCTAGTCTTTTTTGGGCAATCAGTGGTTTTGTGGTTTTCTGCACATTTCACACACCTATATGGCGTCATACAGTTGTTGCGTGTGTGGCCGTATTGTTGGCACCTTCTGCATTGGGGGATGACATTCTTATTATTTGGGCCAGGCTCTAGATTAACGAACCATGTATAAAGGGGCGTTTTGGTGGGTCCATGTCTGGCATTGATAATTTCCCCTTTAATTATATTTCCAGTGCTTTCAATTGCTTGTTTAATTGCTTCAGTTAGTGTAGAAGAGTGCCGATTTCTGATCACAATTCTATAGGGTCGTTCATCTCTGCAGGTGAAAGTATGCCCAATGATATTTTTTTCACGGACTAAGTTCATTAGACTTTTATATGCCTCCATGTTACTGCATGTTACTCGTAACTGATTTTTAGTCACAACTTTGTATGAATAAAGAGATTGTTCCAAGGTTTCCCCAATTAATTCATTTAATTTGGTGATGTTCTGAACGCAGTAGAGCATAATTGGTGGGGGTTTTCGGATTTTCTCTTCAGCAGCTCCGGGAAGGACATCATCATTTTCAATTGGTAGTGAGGAGAATGCATTTTTCATTGTTACAATATCTTTATCAGGGGATATGCTTTGATTAGGTCGAAATCGTTTATATCGGTTTTTGTTCTGGAAAAGTATTGGTATAGTTTGCATTGTTTTCATGGTTGAAATTTTGGTTGTTGGGAAATCAAATCAAATCAAATCAAAAATCATTTATTTCCATAGGATGTTGTTACATCACTTAGATCCGTCATTACATTTTTTTGGGTGAGTTCACTAACACAATGGCGGAATCTGTGGAGAAGAGCTCACCGAAGAAACTCCACAGTCGTCGCATCTTTTGCGTTTCCTTTTTTAAATAAAATATTGTCAAATTACAAAATGAATGCTAATTATATATCGAAACAGCCTGTTACTCAATCTATTCCCATGGACATCTGTCCTCTAAGTAATCAGATATCCTATAGTAACCTTTTTTATACAATTTCTGTTTTATTGTTATTTTAAACTTGTCTAAAGGTATGTTTTTAATATCAGTAGGGACCTTATTGTAATAGCGTATACAATTGCCTTTAAAATAATTACTAATTTTATGTAGTCGGCTTACATAAGCAACCAACTTGTCTTTATTTCTAGTATTAAAATTGTGTATATCACTGTACTTCTGAAAATTAGTTATATTTATTTTTACATACACAAGATTGTCATAGATATATTGAGACACAAATGTCAGAATATTGATTTCTTTAAACTTTTCCCTCAGTGACACTCTAGGCCCTAATCTATAAATTGCACGAACAGCCCGTTTCTGCAGAATAAATATACTATTAGCATTCGCAGCGTGACCCCACAATAAAATACCATAGGTTATTAGACTATGAAAGTAACTAAAGTAGACTAGTCTAGCGGTGTCTACGTCGGTAAGAGCTCTAATTTTTTTAACTGCGAACGCTGCCGAACTCAGTCTGTTCGACAATTTATTTATATGAGGATCCCATTGTAGTTTGGCGTCTAAAGTAATGCCCAAAAAGACAGGGATCTAGGATTACATCTGATTGCTTTCCTGTTTTATTGATTTGGCGGAAAATATTGTTGGGTTTATCAGTTCTAGTATCATTATTTTGGCCAGAACCCTGGTTGCATACGCTCCGCTCCGGTTTAGCTTCTTCAACGTTCTAACCTAACCTATAACCCGATTGAAAAGTAGCCACAGTAACCTACTCTAGCCAATCGTTTTTGTTTGCATAAGCTCCGCTCCGGTTTAGCTTCTTCAACGTTCTAACCTAACCTATAACCCGATTGAAAAGTAGCCACAATAACCTACTCTAGCCAATCGTTTTTGTTTGCATACGCTCCGGTTCAAATACTCCCTAGGCCTTCTCCTAGATATGACAAAAGCGTATGACAAAGTATTGTACAAAATCTTACTGGATGAAATCTATAATTCTGGCATACGAGGACAAGCACACCAATGGTTCCAATCTTACCTACAAAACAGAAAACAAATTGTGCAAATAGAATACCTAAATAAAGAAAAAAATAACATAGAACTCATACAATCCGACGAAAAACAGCAAAATAATTCAATACCCCAAGGAAGTGTACTAGGATGTGTGCTCTTCCTTATCTACATAAATGACTTGCCAAAGGTGCTCAATAGTAATATTACTCAACCTGTATTATTTGCAGATGATGTATCAATACTCGTGAAGTTAGATAAAAAATCAGACCCAACAAATGAAATGGTAAATACAATTTCGCTAGTATCAAATTGGCTTCGTGATCATAACCTAGAAATCAACTTCAAAAAAACTAAAATAATAGAATTGAGACCACTTAATAAACCACCATTAAAGATTGCAATAAAATTTGAAAATAACATTATAGAACAAGTAAACACATTTAACTTATTAGGCATACAAATCGATGCAAACCTAAATTGGTAAGACCACGTAAACCACGTAAAAGCCAAATTATCCAAATTTATTTACGCTCTATTCCACTTAAAACAAAGCACAAATACTGAAACTGCATTAACAGCATACTATGCCTACGCATACTCCTGGTTGAAGTATGGAGTAATGCTATGGGGGAACAGTGTGCATGCAAAACAAATATTTATAATTCAAAAGAAAATGGTCAGAATACTTGCAAAAATTAATAACAAACAAAGCTGTAAACCCTACTTCAAAAAATATGAATTAATGACACTTCCTGCCATGTATATATTCGATACATGTTTATTCATATTTAATAATAATACTACATGGCAATAAGACTCTTTAACAAATTACCTATTGATATAAAAAATATAGAAAACCAGCCACTATTCACTAAAAGGCTTAAACAATACCTTATTAATATGTGTCCATACACAATTGAGGATTACCTTCAATAAATTGTAAACCTAGATATAGCTATAAGTGCTTAAATAATTGTTATTAGTTAAGATTTAATACATTCCATTTGATAAGTGTCTTTGCATTACCCGAAAAGGGTCCATAATAGAGACTGTTATTAAATTTTAAGACCTTATTTATAGATTATGGTGCAATAAAGTTTTGATTTGATTTGATTTGATTTAACTTCTTCGACGTTCTAACCTAACCTATAACTCGATTGAAAAGTAGCCACGATAACCTACTCCAGCCAATCGTTTTTGTTTGCATACGCTTCACTCCACTCCGCTCTGGTTTAGCTTCTTCAATGTTTTAACGTAACCTATAACCCGATTGAAAAGTAGCCACAATAATCTACTCTAGCCAGTTGTTTTTGCTTGTAAATATCGAGAGAACAAGAAAATAGAACATTCGCGAAACTACTAGAAAACGGAATGGCGACATGAACGCGGCCATTTTGGTTGGCCGCCCAACCAACAACGCGGACAACGCCCCAACAAAATTTGTTCCGATTTAAACAAAAATTACAACTTTTTTATTTATCACAAGTGATGTTTTACGAAAAAAATACTAAATTAACTTTGATTGATGTAAAATAAATAAACAAACATAAATTGCAAGTTAAGTGAATGTTTTTATTAAAATAGGTATTATTAAAAAACTATTCCACATTTCCTCCTTAATAGGTAAGGTAATAGGTAATGTATTTTGACCACAGACAAGATTTAAACATATTATTTGCGTTGTGTTACATAATTTTACAAAGTATTTTCAGATTTTCAAAAAATCATATCTTAAAAACTATTGAATTCCGCAACCTGAAACTTTCAGGAAGATGTTCAAATGACCCCAACTTGATGCTAAAAAAGTTTGGACGCCCTAGTGAGTAGGTCATCCACTAAAGGTGAACCCTATTTTTCAATGTATGGTGCTTTGTATGGAGATGGACACTCTTCTTTATATTATTACTCTATGCTAATAGTATCCTGAGGTATGAGTATTATGTGGGACCAGGCAGACAATGTATGCATGTGCCTATATATAAATGTTTATGTTTACCTCTACAGGGAGATCCAAAAAGGTTGGTGCTGACCCATAAAGTTTATCCTCACAGCTGCCCTGTAATGCCCCATCTTGGAGTTGACTTTCCAGCTGCTCTAATTCATTCTTTATACTGTCTAATGAGCCGCACATCTTGGTGGTAGCAATTATGAAGTCTGTAATGCAATGTTTGAAAACAATTTTTAGGTAAACACGTACCAGCTGATCAATATGGATTAGTCGATGGCCTCCACTTTCTAGACCTGCCTGTTTATGGGAAGGGCACTATCGAGTGACCCCGAACATGGCTACGGATGTCGATGATATTTAGCAATAGAAAGATTAGTAAGGTGTGGACCAAAAAGAGAACGGATATAATTAATCGTGAAAAATTTTCATTTCACTAACTAGGAATACTTAGAAGTGGTTTGGCCACAGTTGCGTAGTGTTCCCCTATTTCACTTTATATACATATTACGCGGTAATTTCGTGTTATCTTTAGCAATACATATCTTTTATATTTCACTCGCAACAAAAAATAAACAAACAAAACAAAGGAAAATAGGTACATATACACAAAAATGTCAAAATCAGAAATAAACGATCGATTGACTTTTGTTGACACTTGCTTGACAGAAGAATTGAATGAAATGAACGAAAACAAATTCATTCCATTCGATCGTTAGATCGATATAAAATTAATCGATCGGAGCGCGTTAGTGTTCCATGTCTAGTAGTAACACCATGGCTATAAAATATATATATAGAAGTAACATCTACTAAGATAACTACTCACACACACACACACATAGGGGTGGTTTTTAGTCCGTATACTACACGAGCTGATGCCCGCTCAATGTGTAGGGACCCGGGGAGGTCTGACTCCTGGGCATGGGTAATTCCATTTTTTTGCCCTCCCATTCCCACATAGTAAAAGACAGACTTTATTAAGGGGACCCTATTTTATCGACAAAAAATGTGTAAAAAAATGTTTTTTTACAGGCATACATTTTCGTGAACCATGCACCAATTGCAAAAAAAAATATAACTTCGGACTGAAAGGGTTTGTCGTTGTCAAATCAATGTAATGATGTTTTTTTTTTTAAAGTTTTACGGCTTTGGCTGCTAGTCCTTACAGCCAGTCTATATTTAAATAGTCTTTCACCAGATTTTATTTCATGTCCACTGTTCACTTATATTTATTATAATTCCTTGACTGTATTTAAAATGTATTTGTACACAGGCATACAACACTTTGGACTTGCCAATATATCTTCAGTGCGGCGGGGTACATCTCTACTAATGTCATTTGAGTTTGACTTATCCGTTGATGGCGTGTCTAATTCTTTCATGATTTCACTTATCAAAATAAGTCTTTGTATCGAAAAGGTATTACATTCTTCTATATAATGTTTCAAGTCCGCTTTTTCGGATGTAATGATGAAGAGCAGGCAGTACTGCCAGTTACAAAAAAAAAACTGAAAAAGTGTTAACTGCTTACTAAAATTTAGTAATTATAGTTTAATTCTTAAATTGGTCCTCAAAAAAGAACTATGATATGACAAAATATTATTTTCCATCTCATTAGCTTTCAAAAAACACCTACATTATGTTTCTAAGTTAATTACTTTTTTTTTTAAATAAGGCCGTGGTACCCTTTTTTCACTTTTCGGAACTGAGATTAATCCTAGCCTAATGATACATCCAGTGGATTAATGAGGTGAGATAAAGAAAGCTAGCCCATCAATGTCCCCACCGAGGGGCACAGGGTTATAACCGGAAACGAGTAAGGTTGAGCAATACTCAATCACGATGGCTCAGTTTGGGTTGATGGATGGGTATTACGATACATACTGCCAAGTAGCGATAGTAGCCTTGACCTGCGCGTGAGAAGCAAGCGTGAAACCCACTACAGTCGGGTCAAGATAATAGGTGACATGTCAGCGTCTCTGTCACTGACGTAATAAGGTTGAATTTAGTTTGGCCCTTTGCTCCTATTATCTTGACCCGACTTTAGAGTAGACCATGGAGAGCTAATGTAATAAAACAATAAAAAATATTATGTGCAATTCATATCATTTATTTTGTTAGAAAAAAAACAGATTTACAAAGGAAATCCATCGACGTAATGTAACTACAACAAAAACAGATATACCCTCTTTGTTGTTGAATGTGTATACACACAGTCACAACACTCACCCAGTATTTGAGTATGAGGCCTTCAATGCACCCGCAATTACCTCTAGGATGCTATTGGTGCTGCCACGCGTTCTGCTCAATAAGGAGGCCGTTTTCTTGCGTGGATTACGTGGCGTGGAATCCATCAGTACGTGCCTCAATATAAATGCCCGAAGCGCAACAGTAGCGCGGCAGCCTCCGCAATATCGAGATGAGTGTGATTTTTACCGGCTTTGTAAAACGTGCAAACAGGAGCCAACACATTCGCCCGAACTGCCAAAGGCCTACGCTCCCGCTCTATATCTAGGTCATTCCTTATGGCCTGAGTCACCATATATATATATATATATATATATATATATATATACCGGGGGTCCACTGTATATGTATATATATATATATATATATATATGTGACCAAGGTATTTGCAATTAATTATTGAGTGCATTACCCTATCATTTCATTTACAGACAAATCGAAATGTTTAGTTCTTTCGTAGTATGTAACCAAATCATTCGACTAGTAATGTGCCGAGTCTCATTTTTTGGGAATCGAGTAGACTCGAGTCGATTCAGACTCGTTCTACATACTCGATTCTAGATAGAGCTATTGAATGTATACTCGAATTCTAACTCAGGTCTAGAGACCGTAAATAATCTATCGACCTTGTTGGGAGTTGACGGGCTAGAAACTAGACTACATATACAGTAATTCAAGTTTTACCAATTGCTGTAAATGACAGCTTTTGTGAAATAATCGCATTCTGATTGATCGAAGGTCAATTTGGCAAACGTCCTTTGAAATGGAGTGGGATTCATGTCAGAGATACATAATAGAGCTACAGTTCAAAATCCTAATGATTATAATAAAATAAAAAAGACAAAAAAAAGAAGTTTTTATTTAGGTACAAAAACCAAAATTCCGAATCGATTCTCTCTGACTCTAGTATAAAAAAGTACTCGAGCTACCGAGCCCAAAGCAAGATTCGAGTCTGACTCGAGTCTAGCTGTACTTGGCACATCACTATATTCGACAGCATCTCAGATGACTCCATATTCAATGCTCTTCTTAATTAAAATATAGACCAAACTTGCATTACTCTTATCCAAATCATATATAACAATAGTTCTGGTAATATAAAGTTGCAGTTACCTGGACCAATTTATACTGTAGACAGCAGGGTGTTAAGCAGGGCGACCTACCTCTCCCCATAGTTATTTACAAGCACCTTTGAGGAGGTATTTAAACAGCTAATGGTCCCGAATGAGGACAAGGGCATTGGTGGCAGAAGGCTCACAAACCTTCACCTCGCCGATGACATTATCTTGCTCGCGTCGATGGCAGTAGAACTACAATTAATGCTTTAACATCTTAGCACGGCAAGCATTGAGGTTAGGTAATAGCACGAAACGTAGGGTTGAGGTTGAATACCTTACGTCAACGAATACATCTACTTGGGCCAAATACTATCCTTCGAAAACAGGCAGGATAAGGAAATCGATCGACGCTTATCGAAAGCCTGGAAGAGCTACTGGTCCATGAAGCCTTCCATTGTCACTCATGTGTATCCTGCCTATCGTACGTACGGTGCTCAAACTTGGTCGCTGACGGAGTCCAAACTGAAGGTTTACCAAAGAGCGATGGAGTGAAGTATAACCGGTGTTGGACTAAGTCTGTAAGCGGCCTAACAAAGATAACACAAAATAATTCGAACAAAACTTATTAATTTCTCAATATAGTCTCATTTTAACGCAAAACACTTTTCCCAGCGATGTTTGATAGCTTTGATACCCTCTTTATAGTGGTCTGTGTCAACCTCCTCAAAATAGCCATCAACAGCAAACTCAACCTCTTCAATATTAGCAAACTTTTTCCCGCCGAGCCACTTTTTCAAGTTTGGGAACAGAAAATAATCCAAGGGTCTGGCGAATAAGATGCATGGGGAAGCAATTCAAACTTTAACTTTTATTTTTGCCAATGCAATAGTGGACTTGTGAACCGGTGCATTGTCCTGATAAAAGAACACTTTCTTTTTCGGTAAATGCGACCATTTACTTTTCTTTTCTTAATTTCTTCACTCAAACGCTGCAATAGTGTTATGTTTCGCCTTTTTTGAAGACAATCAATAAAAAATATCCCATGCGCATCCTAAAATACTGACGCCATGACCTTGCTAGCAGATGAAACTGACTTCGCCTTCTTTGGAGCCGCTCCTCCTCCTCTCTCCTCTTTTCAGTCCATTGTTTCGACTGTTCTTTCGTCTCAGGGATGAAGTGGTGGACCCATGTTTCATCCATCGTAATGAATCCAATATTTCTCCAAACACTGCATCGAAACTTCCTCACGTTGCTGCTTTTGGAAGGACTTTATAAAGCGGGCGGTTTCAGATGCTTTTGCTGATTTAGAGACGATATCAAAAAACGCGAAGTGTCGGAAATCATTACTATTATTAGTTTAGAGTTTTTTTTTTCAATACGCCAATTGCTAACATTCGGGACCGTGGGGATAAGGGAGTATTAGGGTGAAGAACGAAGGATTATGCCTATTTTTAGACACAATAACTTTCTTTAGCCAAATTTGGCTTTTATTTGCATACGCTCCGGAGCTGCTTCTTCTAAGTTCTAACCTAATCTATAATCCAATTGAAATTTAGCCACAATTCCCTATTCTAGCCAAATTTGCTTTTCTTTGCACACGCTCCGGGGTTGCTTTTTCTAAGTTCAAACCTAAACTATAACCCAATTTAAATTTAGTCACAATAACCTACTCTAGCCAAATTTGGCTTTTCTTTGCATGCGCTCCGCTCAGCTCCGGGGTTGCTTCTTTTAAGTTCTAACCTAACTTATAATCCAATTGAAATTTAGCCACAATAACCTTCTCTAGCCAAAGTAGGTGTTCAAAGTGACTCAAACGAAAGGAAACTATGTTTACTGATGCGAATGCAAGCAAGGACGAAGGACCAGATTCCAGGGCCGTAAAACATAATTAAAAAAGAAAAAAGTAAGAATCTAAAAGAACACATTGAAATAAGCACAAGTCAAAAAACGCAAGGAAAAGCTTGTGACGCAATAATATAATCAAAAACCTTTAATACAATATAATTCGGTTTCTTCTTACAATAAGCGTACAACGAAACGTTACACATTTTGAGGTTATTGTTGCATGTTATATTATTGTGGGTGTCATACAAAAAGGTAAATTTTATAAATTAAAAAAAAGAAAAAACTGAAAAACTATTGAGTTCCGACACCTGAAACCGTGTTTAAAAAGACACAAACTATCTACCAAAAATCACGAAAGCCCTAGCAAACCGCCCGTTTTCTAAAGTCTAGCCCTGCTGTTGTGCAATGGTGCTTTTGTTCAATGGTGAGCAATAGCAGCACCCATCTTGTCAACTATTCATTTTTAATACAATAATATTGTAATACCACCTCGCACCATACGAACCTACTATGAAACGACGTAAAGATAGGATTTCCCTTCCCAAGATTAATTTTCACAAAACGCTTTAACCTTTATATTGGTCCCTTTTTGTATAACCTGTTTAACAAGATTGAATATATTTATCAGCTTCTGTCTCAGGAATGTAAACAAATAGTAAGTAATTGCTTAAGTAACTTAACGTATGATGACACTGATAACCTTCTAAAACCCTATTCCTAATATTTTTCATACAAGTAGGTAGGTCGAACGAAAACACAGCATATACACGCGCTTTCCAAACACAACACACCCTCACACACTATTATACACCTACACAACTTCACAAACACATACACGCACGCACACACACACGCACGCACCCACACATACCCACACACCACTTTGTTATATATTATGTAATACATTTAGCTAATCCTAATTTATAGGTACTTGCCACCTTTAAATGTATGTTAACTTTATTATGCTTACCTATGCTTACATTAGCGGCATGAGCCTGCTTTTCATTAATACAGGCTATTAAAATAGCCTAGCAATGAGAGCAGTTGCATTTGCAACTTTTTTGATTCAGAAACCTGTGGCGTAATCCTACTATAACAAAAATTTTGTACATTTTCTTTTGGAGATTAAATGAATTTTTATTATTATTATTTTTTTTTTATCTCGCGCACATCTTTTTCATGACCAAGTTTTCAGTCAGTATGCGATATAAAGCACTTTTTGAAATCTCTACAATGTCTGCTAACTCGCGCACTTTTAGTCTAAGGTCTTCCAATACTACTTTTTGTACTTTTTTCACTATTTCTGGTGTAGTCACTTCATTTCGTCGAACGCTGCGACGTTCGTCTTGGCAGCTCGTTCGATCTTGAACTCAGCGACCCAATATTTTATTGCTGTGAATGAAGCAGCAGACTCTCCCATAGTAGAATCCAGCTCAACTTTAATATGAGTTGGACTTAAACCTTTCAAATGAAAGTATTGTATGACAATTCGATGACCAATTTCGTCCATGTTTGCAAAATCGCTCAGATCAATCTCGATTAATGTCTATGAAACAAAAATAAAAGAACGAAGATTCGAACTTTCGAATTAAAAAAAAAACAGCCAGTATTGCTGTCTGTATGCCATCGGATACTTTTGGGACCGCCTACGTAGCCGTAGGTACAAATATCTCGGTATCGTGACACTTTGGGGTACCATGTTGGTTGTCAATTTTTGTTCGTCTACATACGGGACCCGTCTACCCATACATAATAATTTAATAGTGCGCCGCGATTTCAAAAAAATTATAAAAATAACGGAGGGTCGATATGCCAGCTTCTATAAAAAAAAGTTCAAACCCCTTTCAGGTGTATTAATGAAAATCGGTTTTTTTATTTGAGTAGTAATGAAGCTCAACTTAAATAAATGAACGCGCCTGGCATTTTTTTGCGTTTCGGGGGAGATCTATGAACGCACCATCTTTAGAGTTCCGTCCGTACCCGCAGAGTCCAAATGGAGCCGCCCTATATCTATCACCTACGTGTCCGCCTATCCGTAGGTCGGTCACACAGGTTTTACAGCCAAACGGTTAACCTAGATTTAAAGTACAGTCTTCTAACTTTCACTGTATAAACATATTGTTGACCCAAAGCCATACAAATTGTCAAAAATATTTTTAAATGGTTTAAACTTTTCTTTCCCTTAACCGACGTATTTGACCCCGCGACGAAGCGTCTCCATTTCAGGATTGGGACAAATCTTTCGTATGTCCGGATGTTCTCCTCTACAGGCCGCATTTCGCAATTGACTTTCGTGAATTTTTCTGAGCAGGTTTGATAATTAATTAGTATTTTTTTGATTCAGTTTTGGATTTTTTTCAAAATGGCGGAGATATAGGGTTGAAAATGTAAAAAAAACTGTTACAGCCCAAACCGCTTGACAGATTTTAACAAATGAGGTGTCGTTGTATTTGTGGAGTCCGTGAGTTTGACATTAGATATATAATTTTAGTAAAAAGTCAATCGGTTGGATTTTAGATCGCAAAATGTAGTTCACAAAGTTATAGGTGCGGCTACTTTTACACTCCATGTACCTAACCAGTTGCATTCATGAGTTTGTTTGTATGTGGTATTGAAAGAAATTGCCGAAGGACTTTGGAATGACGACGGCTGTTAGTAAAGCGCTCATTATTTATGTTTTTTTTGTGTATTCCCTAGTGTAAGAGAAAATGTCTGGCGGCATTAAGTTCGCCCTTTGTACCTACTTACATACAATTAATAATTTTTCCATTGAATATAGAAACAGGTGTCTGCTATACTAAGGAAAAAAATGTCTTATAAGCATACATGTTACCTACGTCGTTTTGTCTGGTTTCCTTCAAACTCGTATAACTTTTAGATTTTAAGGTAAGAAGTCAGTCCGCTGCCCATCGCGAGCCACACCGCGCGGCTACCTCTGTTTTTTTAATACGTTATTACCATCATCAGCTTCTTTCATTCCTGCGTGCAGTGCCTACAGTTTACAACGGCTTCAGATGCTTTTGCTGATTCTTTCTTTGCTTCATTAGTGTATTTATAGATAACTTAAAAACACGCAAACCGTCGGAAATAATTAGTTTTCGAGTTTTTGAAGTTTATTGATCGTGTACTTTGATCTTGTCCTTGAAGTTGACCTTTCGTGTATATTTTGAAGAAAATTCTCAGTTTTGCCGTTTTTTGACGCTCGATGTCTTTTAAAGTTCATTGATCTTGAGGTCATTGAGCTTGACCTTGACCTGGCAGAAAATTCTCATTCTTGTCGTTTTAGACGCCTGACGTTGTCCACATATTCTGCGAAATATGCATGAAGAGTAGGTCAAGGTCAATGACCTTGACGTTAATAAACTTTGAACTACATTGAGCGGGAAAAAAGGCAAAACTGAGAATTGTCTGCGAAATATTCAAGAAAGGTCAAGTTCAAGGTCAAGGTGAAGCATTTCCTGTGACGCTCGCGAGGTATACAGCTCACCGAGCCGCTATTGATCTATTTGACGACGACGACGAGACGCTGGAAATTACTGGTCTGGACTGAAGTTTTATAGAAAAGGAAATACGTATCGTATTAGTTTGGGCCTATTCAAAATCAAACTCCATGAATTAGCATCAGTATGGTACTTACTTTACCATAAACTGCACTCTTCATAAATCCGAACGACAAGTACAAATCTCATAAGTCCAAATCTCAAAATATGTGGCACAGCACTAAAGAAAATTAGTCGAAATCGGTACTTTGACTTTGTGAAGTGCTCATAAACGTAACTCATACTAACTCACTTACTCTGTGAAGAAGTATGACCACAGACTATATAGGGATACTACGTGACGGACGTGATTGATGCTCAAAGGATTGATATGTGATTTTTTTGACTGAGCCAGAGACTAGTACAGTAATGTACTCTGTGGACTAGTATACATAGATAAAAATGTATAGTAGGCTAGTATATTATCTGTGGACAGAGAGAAACTAAGTAACAAACAATCTTCTCTAATATTTTTTTTGTTTTGAACACTACGGAATATCCGATGACCCTTTACCTAACCTTAGCTTACAAGAAGCAACAATAAGGTATTTATTTATTAATTGGCCGATTCCATTGGCTGGAGATGTTCCATAACTTAATGTACTAAACATAACCTCAAAATTTAGTTTGTGTTGGATGTTGTATCAATAAAATCCTTCAACCATGGATGAAATACCAAGTACATCAATTAAGATCGACGCCGACAAAATAGATGTAGAGAAAGAGCTTACACAAAAGTTCCTGAGAGGTGAAATTACTTTTGCCGATTACTCCAGCGAGTGGTACGGCAGGGATGGCGAAGACTTGGAGATCAGTGCACCTGACGACCGCCCGAACCAATTTCTGCAACTCAGGGACAAGGTCTTAAACTTCAAACGACGTAAATTCACACGACTGTCCACTGCACTGCTGGGGTTGATGGGAGAAGCAAACATACGATTTGTAAGAGGAGAAAAAGAAGTTGCTGAGCAAATGTGCTATGAAATTATTCGTCAAGTTCCTACAGCACCTGAGCCATATCAGACATTGGCTCAAATATATGAGAACGACTCAGAAAAATCACTGCAATTCTCACTGTTAGCTGCCCACCTAAGCCCTTCTGATGCCCACGAATGGCTGAGACTTGCCGCTATATCTAAACAGAAAAATGATTCCAAACAAGAGATGTTGTGTTATACACAAGCAATTAAAGCTGAACCACAGAACTTAGCAGTTCATATGAAGAGGTTGGAGCTTCTAACTTCTCTTGAAAATGCCAACTACCCTGTCAGAATTCTGAATGTACCTCGGGTAAAGTGTTATGAAAAGATAGTTACATCTTTGCCTCCAACAGAAGGAGAAACTATTATGCAATATGCTAAAATGGCTGCTACTTTATACCATAACAGTTATAACATAATAGAAAAGGCCCTTGAAGTCATGAGTGTGGCATACAAAAAATGTTCACATCTTTTTACTTTAGAAGACACAAATCTATTTTTAGAATTGCTAATTTCAAGAAAACAGTATCAGACATGCATAGAAGTCTTTGTTTCCAATGTAGAGGTTGACATTGAAGCAGAGATTCAAACAGTGTGTGAAAATGGTGTGATAGAAGACCAAACCAATTATTTGAACTGTCGAATCCCAACTAACCTGCCGATTGATCTGAGGTGTAAATTATTGATTTGTTTCATACATTTGAGAGCATTCAATTTAGTCAAGACACTCCTATTAGATTTCTTGACTAACAATGTTGAGAAGGCTGGTGATCTGTATATGGATGTGGAAGAAGCCCTGTCAGCTGTAGGTGAACATGAGCTTGCCATTAAAGTTCTGGAGCCACTTGTTAATAATGACAGCTTTGACCTTGGTGCTGTATGGCTAAAACATGCTGAATGTTTATACAATTTAGGCAGAGAAGATGAAGCTATTGATTCATATTTTAAAGTGTTAAAGCATGCTCCTCAGCATTGTGATGCCAGGCGAAAGCTATTCTGCATACTTGAAAGTAGAAATAGGATTGATGAAGCATTGGATGTGTTGCAGCAAGATTATCAGTTAGCAGTCAGTGCTGAACTGCTTTATGAGCAATGCTGTGCTTTAAAAAAGTACAACAAAACACTAAAATACTTAGAGATTGGGGAAGCAGTCTTGTCAAAAACATTTGGCAGATATAGAAGTAAAGAAGAATTGAAAATTGCGCGTCTGACCAAGAGTGGCATGGATCTTATTTATAACTTTAGAGCAACCAGGGGAGAGAAACAATACAATGATGATGACATTCATTTTGATGAAGAAGAGTCTTTTAAATTGGAACCAACTGAACAATGGGAATTGTTCAAGGAACTCTTAAGCATTGCCCATCAATACAAAAAGTTTTTTGTGATGCAACGGTTATCATTTGGTGCCTTATTATCAAAACCACTAACTTCAAAGTATCTATTAGAAATAGACTTCTACTGTTTACAAGCAAGCCTGCTGAATAATGATCATTTAAATGCTGTCCCATTCATAAAGGATTTTATTACAAAGTACAGGAATATTCCTACTTGGAACTTATTGAACCTAATTGGATACACCACTGAAGAAACTGTGAATGTCAAATATCTACTGCGGCAATTTAAAAAACAGTTTCATGATATTGGAAATATGTTTTTGGGTAACAACTACTTAACATCAGGAAGATATGCAATCGCCCTTAAATACCACTTAGAATATCAAGAGCAATTTCAAGATCCTCTTTCTGCTCTGCTGATTGGGATCAGTCTTCTAACACTGATAACACAAAGAACTGTACACAAACAGCATCACCAACTTTTACTCCAAGGGATGTCTTACTTTAACAAGTACCGTAATTTAAGAAAATGTGACCAAGAAGGTTATTATAACTTGGGACGGGCATATCAGATGGTCGGTCTGAGCAATCTGGCAATAGAATATTATGAGAAAGGATTGGCATGTGATCCAGTTGCAAATTGTGAAACTCATGGGGCTATTGATTTGACTAAAGAAATAGCATACAATTTGTGTCAGTTGTATAAAGACCACTCACCAGTTCTTGCACAAAATATAATGTTAAAATATTTAGTTATTTAATAAAGTTTGTAGGCAAACGATAAGACGGTTTTTATTACATGATTCTGCTTATTTAATAGAAATATTTTGTTTTAGATACATACAAACCTTCTAAATTATGGCCGAAGTACTCTTTGAAGAGCTGTGTAAAGTTCTAGAGGAACTATATAGCAAGAAGAAAAATAGAGCAGATCAAGATAGATTACTGTGTGACTTTTTAAATGAAATTAAAGTAAAATCCAAAGCAGCTGGGATAACGGTACGCACCAATTACATTATCGATTAGGTAGAATAGTGGAAAGTAATTTATAGATTCCCCAAAGCACGAGGAGGTTCTATTATACGAAAATTAATCAAACCCCTTCAATCAGTATCTGCGGCGGGGAAAATTGAATACAAACATTAAACATCTCTCACGCAGACTTGAATTTCCACATTTATGTCGATGGTCTACCGTGTCTAATAGGTACCTATAGTTAGTTACATTTACTCCTTCCGACTTCGTTCTGTTCTTGTTACCTATATGTGTAAATAATGGTTCTTAATTGGTCTGTTCTGTCATCAGAGGGACCGAGTAAAACATGGCTTTAAGTGGTCCATCTCCTGAATATGCTTGATGGGTAAGATAATTACTACGAGTACACTTTACTATAGTGTCACCCTTATTTACAGGATTGCAGTCTGTTCCCCATAATGCGGTTGCTCTTACCAGATCTTGAACGCGAGAGAAGTGCCTATAACTTGAAAGAAACTAAACTCGGCGCTCTGCTTGTGAAAGTCCTTTCTCTGCCGAAAACATCTCCCGATGCACAGAAGTTGCTAAACTTCAGAGCTGTAAAGAACAGCACGGAGGGAAGCGATTTCGCTAGTGTTGCGTACTTTGTACTGAATAACAGAGTCGGCGTCAAATCATGCAAGCTCACTGTTGGCTGTATCAATGAGCATTTGGATAATGTGTCCAGTGCTGAAATCGGGAATAAAGGACGTATGTATTATCATTGACCAACAATACGAGAGGACAGACCACCCTATACAAAAAACGTACTCTGCTAGTAAGCCAAAATCCTGTATTATTTCTAGATGTAACTACTATTCTCGCCCGCTAGGTGTATCATGCAATAGCTGCTGGGTGCTTAGGCTGACGGCGTAGGATAATCCGTCGTAATATCGACGAATAATCAGAGTTGGCGCTTTTACTATTATTTACCCAAAACAACGCGAACACACACACAAGTGTAGAGTACCTAACACCTACACAATAAAAATGCATGCGCACGAGACGTGCCGGATCGCATATAAATGCATGCTCAGACGCGTAAGCCTTGTTTGTTCTTAGGAAATGAACGCTTATACCGCCATCTTTCCTAAATTAAGCGGACCACTACGATACTAACTTTACTAGAAAGATACAATGTCGTAAATCCGATTGATTTCTATTGTTTCGAACTAGTAGCTCTATCTAGCGACAACATTTAAACTACAAATTGAATTACCCTTCAAAGTATGAAGGTTGTCTGTCCTCTCGTTATGTAGGTCCATGGTATTATTTACATTGCAGTATTATTTACGGTGCAGGCGACAGCGGATACCTTTGCATTTTGGTGCAAACTCACACGTAACTTACATGAGTGAGGGACGTGTGAGTTTGCAATGAGTTACGTGTTTGTTTGGTAAATAAAGTAGGTAAAGCTTGATGTGCTGTCAAGTAAACAATTCACATAGGAGGTGTACAAAGAACAGTTGCGATTGCGATCGACAGACAGTTACGAAAGTCAGGGATCATAGTATAGGTAAGTTTGTATCTCTTGTAACTAAAAAATAGTTTTGTTTTCCCCACGCATAATTTTTACTCACAAAATGCCGTCTTCAATGTGTCCTCAAATATACGCGACGGCCGGTGCACAAAGCGCAATATTTTTTTGCTTCAGTGTCGTACATAACCACCCCTGAGTCGGGCATCACTTTACAAATCAACACCCTGTAGGGAGAATAGGCACAGAATACTTAATAGTACTACGTACAGAAAGATCACTCCGCAAATACACTTAAATAAATAGCTACTCTCGCTGCGCGACAATAAAGCGAAATCTAGCTCGCACCTGCGCTACGTATAATAATCGCTAAGCACCTACAGAATCGGTTGTCCTTTTCCCGCCCGTGCAGCCTAGATTGCGCCGCATCACTACGCCTGAGAGCTTCTTTTACTCTGACATCACAAGGTGTCCTGTAAACTACTGTCTCGCTTGATCACGTTAGGGTTACCTATGTGCGATTTGTGTTTGTGAATTTCAGTCCACTCTGTGTAAGAGAGGTGTTATTAGTACTTATTCAGGCTATTGGCAAATTCTAAGGCTAGGTAGCTACCTACCTTCTTACTTAGGTAATTGTATTTTTTTTAATACTGGCTCTAAAGTGTTTACTTTTAGGTAAACAAAAAGGTATTCAATTAAAAAGGAATCGAATTTCATTTGTGAACAATTCCTTTAGACACCCTAAAATGTTAGTTACTTAAGTCATTGTTGTTGCCAAAATCACATAAAATTTGCTTATGAGGAGCGGCTGGCGCGCGAGGCGACTGCGAGCCAAGGGAGCGGCAACGTAACTGACACTGTACATTATTAGAGATAACTGAATTCCCGTTGGTCGGGTTGGCCGGTCGAACCAGTGTTGTTATTGTAAAATTTTTACTTGCCATATCTAAAGTTTCAAATTGCCGTATTTATGGAAAAAACCACCAAATTGCCGTATTATTCGATTTGTTCAAGAAAAGTTTATTATATTAATTGCCGTATTTCATAACACGGTAGTGAAAAGCCTGTCGTATAATCTGAAAAAACAACATGGAATGCCGTATATTACGGCAATTGCCGTATCAATAACAACACTGGGTCGAACGTACCTAAACTGTTGAGTGAGATCCCCCTGGTATAGGGACCGTACTAACTATTATCCCTTTAGGTGCATCTTGAAGACTATGATGCTGTATGCTGTTATGCTGGTCATAGTGAAATTAAAAAAGACGCAGTTACCTCTCATTTTCCCTGACAAACACACGTAATGTTTTCTACTGTTTGTTTCCAGCTATCTTAGACGAGGTATTCACGTCGATAGTAAAGAACACAACAGCGAAACAAGCAAAATGGTTCTTGCGTATTGTTCTAAAAGACCTAAAGCTGGCGATGGGAAGGACGCGGACTCTGTTAGCCTTCCACCCGGATGCGCCTGAGCACTTCGAAATGTGTAGCAATCTGGCCAAGGTAACCCTCCTTCCTCTGAATAATCTACACTCAACCCCCTGATGCCTGGAAACGTATATATACGTGCAACTACCGCTATAGGTTTCGAATTTTATTATGTTGGCATAAGGTTCAAATTCGCGATGCCTTATAACCAGGGCCAGGTGTTGACCGGTTAAGACGCTGGGTAACGTCAAATTCATATTTCATTTTATATATTTTCTTTATTGCACACAAAACTTATAAAAAAACAATAGTTACATGAAAATAGTGTTCAAAGGAGAATTTAATAAATTTAATAAATTACATGCATAGTACCTATAATTCTAAAAAGAGAAGTAATACTTCTTCACGCGACTTTTATATATATTTAGAATTGGACTGTACCTGATGGTGCAGGGGAGTGCATTCCACAACTGAATGGCCGGGAGTCTAAACCCGTGCTCATAGGCCGCGTTGTTATGCTGTGGAGTAGTGAGCATGGAAATAGCACGAGTTCTCCGAGGCCTGCTGGACGAAAGAAATTGAAAACCGTCTCGTAGGAAGGTTGGATAGCGTGGATTCCGTAAAATGTTGTAGAGGAAACGAGGATGTGAGAATCCCGGTGTCGACGGATCGGCCGCCAATTCAACTCTTGGCAATGTTATGATAAATGGTCATATTTGCGCAGCCCGAAGATAAACTGAATCCCGAGATTTTGAAGTCGTTCGAGTTTGTTCAGTAGTTAGCACTGACCCAGCAAACATCAGCATAATCGATGAGGGGTAGAAGGACAGATTGAGCGAGAGTGATTTTGGTCTGTCAAGGCAAAAAGTACTGAATTCTCCTGAAAGAGTGAAAAGTAGTAAATACTCGGCGACTGACCTCATTGACATGTGGTGATCAGTGTAAGAAGCAGGAATAATTACGCGTCGAAAAAGTATGCGAATCGAACTGTCAGTGACTCTTATGTACAATGACATAAGGATAATTTTATCTGAACTCGAACACTTTTTCACTCTCGTAATTATTCCTGCTTGAGCCACAGGACAGCTGGTTGTCGAAGATAAGACCCAGGTTTTTTAGCTTTATCGCTGTATACTATTGTGGTACCATTAAAAGTGACAGGTAGAATGGGCTGTTGCTGCAATAAGTTAGGAGAATGTCTATATCGATGGCCTGAGACTTGCTCGGGTTGACCAGGAGTCCGAAGGATGAAGCCCAACTTCTTATACCCTCAAGATCAGCGTTGAGTGCCTCCACAGCAGATTTTACATCGTTAGGAGAGAAGTGGCGATAAATCTGGAGATCATCAGCGTAAAGATGATATGAGGAAGACAGGACGTCTGAGATAGAGTTAATTAAAATAGAAGAGGAGAAAGAATACCATCTTGAGGGACTCCTGTAAAGAGGTCACACCATTCAGTGGATGTCTCCTCCGACCTGACACGCTGTTGCAGATGAAGATTTGTAATATCAAGAAATAATCAATGGTTTTGTAGAAATAACTAAAAAATCAAAACCTACTGAATGTTACTAATTCTATGTCATTGAATTGCACATTTATTAAAATATAAGAGTGATGTGGTGGTAGGTTAGGCTAGGTGAAACACACAATTTTCGCACCGTTCTGCCGCAGCGACTGGCGTAACAGCCATGTTGCAGTGTTAGCTGTAATGAACTTTATTTTGATATAGTTACGTCCACAATTTCAATTACCACGAATGGAGTTACTAATTTTACCGATACACGAGCTTAAACAAACAAACAGAGTATCACTTCTTTTTCTATTCAGGGTGGCAGAAACATTGTTCCGCCAACGTATTGGTTGGAAGTTGTTGTATGGGCGGAGGATGTCGGGCGGCTGTACGGCAAAAGGAAAGTAATGCCTTTGATTGTATCAGGAAACACTGTTGTAATACTTAGTTGTTTTTATAATTTGTGAGGTGTGCGACGACCTGGACGACGGAAACGCTCGGCCTCTCGAGTTGGGCATCGAGCTGTTCACAGCTGTCAGTCCGATGCTCTCTGAGCGACTCGACATTACGAGGCTAGCGCTCAAGCCGGACCGGGATTACGTCATCGAGGAGAAGTTCGACGGGGAACGGTTTCAGGTAGCGTGACATATACTTACCTATAACTACATACCTATACCTACTCCTACAGTATGTAAAATATTACTTTTGGGGCGTCCATTAATTACGTGAGGCGTCTTTGACGATTTTCTGACCCTGGGTGGGATTTGGCTCGACACCCTCCCCACCATTCAAATCCAAATTTTGTAATGTGGTAAAGCTAATCATGAGTGGCGCCACGTGCATTTGGTTCCTTCACCAAGTTGCCACTTTCAACGATGGGACTTTTTATGTGATAATTGGTTATCGGAATTTATTTACTACACAACAAATGCAATTTTTCGTGTACATGATATAATGTCATGTAATGAAACTACTACGCCAAAAATACAAAATGAAGTTGTATACTCCGTTTTGTATTTTTGGCATCATTTAAACACAGCACTTTACTGGCGATTGAACGCACCGTACTGGTAACACAGACGTGTGACATTGAAGTTAGGGGAACCAACCGATCCTAGCGCCACTTTAACAGTTGCCAACCAACCAATTAATTTGTCACAGTGATCTTTATACAAATGATAACTACTATAGTAACTTATTGTATACTATAGTAACTTGACACTAGTATTTAAGATTGATGAGATCGTAGTAAGAATCCAAAAAAGCTATCCGATAGTAGATAGCCACTATTGGGTCAGATTTTGACATGTTTGAGTCAATGAACCTCTATTTACTTTAATTTAACACAATTTACTCGCAATCTTATCTGTCAGTTAACTATCCACTTATTTACTTACTTATACTCGACAGACACCAAGTGGATTAGCACTAATCTTAGGGCATCTTTAAAATACCACAGAAATGGTATGATATGCCAATGTTGCCCCGAGATCTGGCTGTGTAGTACTCGCTTTCTGCCTTACGGGACTAAGCTCCTTTACCACTCAAATTCAATTTTCAAATTTCTTTATTACTGTAGATATTTACATATACTTAGCAAACGTCATTTTTTGCCCCTTCTCTACATTGGACCAATATGGGAGAAGCAGGGCGAAGAAACTCCCACATATAGATTTTTAGGTCTCTTTAAAAATTGTTTGTGTTTAACTGATACAAATATTACAATATCAATTATTATAATAAGCAGGAATAAATAATTACAAAATTATTAACTGCAAGGTCTGTTTTGTAATAATATTATTAATAAATAGTATCTGACTTAACACAATAATAACATGTAATTATCACATGAAATCGTATCATAAAATTTCAAATAAATTATCACTGTCACCTTCTTATCATACCTATAATATATCCTAATAACATGTCACTATTTACAATAAAATTAAAATCAGTCATTTAAGTCAAATAATTATATGCATTTTCTTGGAACTTCGCCAGTGAACAATTAAAACTATCAATTTCTATTGCAATATAATTTAAAGTGCGGAGGGCTACAGTCAATGGGGCAAATTTTAATATGTTAGTTCTGCACAGTGGAAGAGAAAATAATTGATTACGAGGCGCTTGTCTAAGGCGCGTATTGGGGACTTTCAGGCAAATACGTTCCAAGAGTCTCGGGTTGGGTAATCTACCTAGAAATACTTTCCACACAGGGCTACATGCCTCCTGACATCCAGCCTGTAATATCCTATCATCCCTAACAGAAACAGCGAGGGGTACATTGCAGGGTAGAGTGGATATGTGCCATACTGCCTGAAGTACATATATCTTAAAAAAATATTCTGTATTTATTCAATCATTTCAATGTATTTCGTTTCCTGGGGGTGCCACACCATACCACAATATTCTATTCTACTTCTTCTACCAGGTATCTTGTTGTGGTAGAGTAGGCACTGACCCTTGAAAGAATAGCTAACCTTCGCCAGTCTAAACCTGGGTGCAACTAGTCTGTGATTATTTCTTGTTGCCTTTCTTTTTTGGTGAATAAAGTATCTGTCTTTGTATTATCTACTTATCTATTATATATTTTATTGCATAAAACACAGTAAAAACAATTGACGCAGTGAGAAATAAAATGTACAAAGGCGGGCTGCTTATTTCTAAAATAAATGTCTTCTAGCCAACCCAGTAAATTGCGGGTTCAGCTAATAACAAAATATTTATACAAACAAGAAAACAGCAACTAAATTTAAAAATAAATTACAATACACATAAACACAAATAACTACAAAAATACTTAAATCAATAAAACCTACTATAATAATGGGATAGGTAGTATTATTTCAGTCTTGATCTGAATGAGCTACCTATATAGGCGATAAACTATCACGGGTAGAGTCTGGCAGGAGGTTATACATCTGCTCGGCACGAACTGTGTAGGAATTCATCAGGAAACTGGTGTTGGCCATCGGACAAGCTAGTTCCCTTAATGCGGCACTTGCACGACGAGGTCTTGAGGGCGGTAAATATGCAAAACGGTGTCGCAGGTACCAGCAGGATTTCGCAGGATTTTAAAAAGGAAAACTATAATATGAAGGTTTCTTCGCTGTCGGATTGGAAGCCACTTAAATTGGTTGCGAAAATCCGACACATGGTCGTACTTTTGCAAGCCAAAAATGAAGCGCAAAGCCAGGTTCTGAAGCCTCTCCAACGTGTCTAGGCTTGCACAGATCACCCGGCAGGAATCCTCTTTATAATTTGGGTTTTTAGGTATGTGGTTTTTGGTTTTTAATTTGGTCACTGGTTCGGTCAGAGTGTCGATAAGGGGGCGGAAGCGGAAAAAATTCTAAGTTTTTTTTTCCTTGGCGCCCCTTATCTACACTCCAACCACTGGTTCTGCATACTGGATCTGGATCTGGTGGTCTCGTAGTTGTTTGTTAGTTTATTTAGTTACTCTATGTAATGTTTAGTATTGAACATTAATTGAAACACACTTGTATTGCTGTCTGGATAAAAACTGTTCTTTATTCCATAGACATAGAGCTAGGAGCTAGTCTACACCATAGAGTAACTAAACTCTTAAGGAGTCTACACACAAATTCTCCCTCATTCTAGATAATACTAAATTATTAAAACAAACCAACTTAACAAACTTAACTTTCTTAACTATTACAGGACCCAGTCCCCATATATCTCAGGTGGACGCACTGCCCGTCCACTCCTAGTTTATTTCTCCCTGGCTGGTGGAGACGATGCCGATTGGGGAGAAGCTGGTGGCAACGGCACGGGCGACAACGTTGATGGAGTAGCTCCATTCCTATCCCCGTCTTCATCCATGTCCGTGCCTCTGTCATCATCAAAATCTACATTAATATAGGACCTAGCAGTTTCTGTGTTTGGTACCTTCATTATAGCTGACCGATTTCTTCTATAGGTGCCTTCTATATCAGTCTTCAGCCAATATGACCTTTCATTCTCTTGGCTCATAACTTTTGCACTGACCCATACCTTGCCATCCTTCATTCGTACTGCATCTCCTGACGTAACAAGGGTAGTTCCCTAGTCCCCCTGTCATAATCTTTTTTCATTTTTTGAATATTCTCCGACCTGATTTTCTCAATTTCCCTTGAATCTACTGTACAAGGTATTAGCCTTTGACCAACCACAGGTAGTCTCGTGTTCAACCTTCTGCCCATTAAAAGTTGTGCTGGCGAATATGGTTCACCACTAATTGGTGTAGGGTCCATGTTTCAAAACCTGTACACTCCCCAAAAGCTGACCAAAACGAACAAATTCTACCGAATTAAGAAATTATGGCAATATAGGTGGGTATATTTTGTGTATTTTACGAGCAGCAACACTACACGTCACCTGACTGTAAACTGTGTAGATTCCTTTTGGCCGAAATATTTGACATTCTTGCTTTCGAAGATGTCGCCCGGTAAGTGTTCGCTCAATTTACTAACAATGTTTTTTATTCTTTCGCTGCGTTATCGGTTTGAATCTGGATGGATTTAGGGGGTTTTGATATTTTTTTTGTGTTGGTGATATGAAATGGGGATAAAACAAGCTATTGACACTAACATTTTTGCTATTTCATAAACCATGTGGTTCTGATGGTGGTGGTTATGTTTTAGAACTGCTAAATGTGTTTGTTCTTAAAGCTGACCACTGTGGTCAGGTATTGGGTGTTTCATGTTTTAATAATATATATATTTTTTAAGCTTAAATGCAAAAACTAATACTTTTTATGTACAGCATACTTTATCATACTTAAATACGTGTTCAGGATCCAATAGTTATCCAGATCGAAGAAGTGGTCAACGTTTGGGACTTTCTTAAAATAATGCTGAACCCAATGTATGACCACTCACCACCTTTTGAAATAAAGTTTAATATTTATGCTTCGGAACGCACCGGTTTTCGTTGCGCGGATCGATCGCGAGTAATCGGGACATCACTAGCGGAAACGGAACCGCAGCTGTCACTTGCATAGAACCGAGATGAGGAATTAGAGGTTACTTTCTTGTCGTGAGAAAAAACATGTCTGCTCATGGCGTCGGGCCTTGACTGTATTTCAGTGTAACAATTGTCTAACACAGGTGTCGGGCCTGGTCGGAGTGTTAATCATAATAATCGTCGGGAAATAAGTAGATTCGCGTCAGCGGAGTGTGTGTTTCGTGTTGTGAAGGTTGAAGTTGTACGGTCCCCAACTCGTCGTATTCGGACGGCGACTCCTCGTGTCGGCAAGCAACACGCCGGCGACAGCGTCGGGCTGCGAAGAGAGTGAGATTCGGTTCCTCTCCCCCCACTCGTGCACTCCTTATCCCGTATTCCTGCCTCGAATTGAGCTCTAGAATTCCTGTCTACGGCGACAAAGGTCAGTAACACTTGCGATTCTCCCTCCTGGCAAAAACTCAGCCCCTCAAGATTCCACGCCGTTCGGTTGAGGCGTGGAATTAAAATTTTTGGTAGCAGGCGCGGTTTCCTAGTGGGAAATCACCGATTCACGGACGGTTGTAGGGTTGTTTTTTTGCCACATGGTAGTTGGGAGAAAAGAATATCTCAGATTGGCCGGCAATCAGTTGTGAGTGAGTCTGTGGTCGGTATACCAGAATTAAAGTTCATTTTCGGTTAGTGAAAGTATAATTGTCTAAATAGACTAAATAGTTAACAATTATTATAAATTTGTAGTCGGAAACTACTCTGTGTGCCTAAGAAACAGTCATTCGGTCGGACTATAGTATTGCAGTCGGGTTCCATAGCATTGCAGTGTTATTTCGGATTACAGAGCAGGGTCAGGCTATTTAGGGGGTATTAAGCTGATTTTGCTGACCTCAGTAGAAGTGTGGGTCATATCGGAGGGGCCACTTCTAGAAGGTCACAGCTACCTTCATTATATTAAAAATAGCTTGGATTTCGGAATTCAGTGTGGTTTAGGGTGCTATATTGTTTAGGTTTATAGTCTCGGAGCCCATCACTTATTATTTTTTAATAAATTTTATTTTGTATTGTTTTTATAATCAAGTTTTGTGGGTTATTTTTGTATTGTGTGTTATGGTGGCATTCTCTAATTGATTTAGAGTGTATAGTTATAAGGTGTATGTCCACAGGGCAACCATATTAAATACGTTTAGGATTTAATTGTTTTAGTGGTTGCCTTAGTTTTGACAACTTAGTTTTAATTTCTGTGCCCAGCGCTGACGGGCAAGTGCTGGTCTCTGGCTATACTTAGTTCGGTAGTGAAGCATGGGACCAGAAACAATTGAATCGGTAACCATGGCACCTTCGCCCTTGACGGTACTGCGGTATGGTGTCCGTGAGGAGATGAGATGGCTCGCCCATACTCACAAGTATGTGGAGCGACCTGACATGGACGATGTCCTGCTCAAGCGTGTGGAGGACGCAATGACACGCGTCGGGAAGGTGTGTCAGCTGGCTGCGGAGGCTGAAGCCCTCGGGCTTACGGATGAAGCCTCGGTGGCTGCAGTGAAGCAGCTCTGCGCGGATGCTGACCAAGCGATGGAATGCTTGGGCGACATCGAGCGTCGCGCGGAAAAAATTAAGCGGTCGCGACGGAATGACCGCGGGGAGGGTAACGGAGACCCACCCCCGAAGGGTGTTGTTGGACGGCTGCCACACCTGGAGATTCCGGCCTTCGGTGGGGCAATTGATGAGTGGCCGGCATTCATCAATTTATTCGATAGTTTGGTCCACGGTCGGGACGACCTGGACAACGCCTACAAGTTGGCCCAACTATTGATGGCACTGCGGGGTGAACCGAAGGAGTTGGTCGGTCACCTAACGGTCACGGGGGGCAATTATGAGATAGCCCGGTCCATATTGTTTGACCGCTACCAACACAAACGGCGGTTGGTTGATGCGCAGCTGGGGAAGCTGTTTAGCATCCCAAGAGTAACCCGGGATGTTGACATCCGGGTACAGGTGCTCAACCCTGTGCTGGTGGCCACTAAGGCCCTTCAGAACCTTGGTCTGCCGGTAGACCAATGGTCATATATCGTATTGTATATGGTTTTGTCACGGTTGCCTGCAGCTGTTCAAAGTCGGTTTGAACAGCTGCATGGTGGCAGTAGCCCGGAACTGCCCACGCTCGTCCAATTAACGGATTTTTTGGAGGGTGAATGCAGGCGATGCGACACATTGGATACGGAGGCCAGTGTGCAGCGCCAACCCGCGCGGATGCGGGAGGGGCCGCGCCCCCCGCCCCCACGGGGGGGTGGGCGGTCAAAACAATTTGGCGTTTTGAATGCCGCGCCGTCGGGTGACGGCTGTGTGCAATGCGACAGTGCCGGTCATGAGGTGACCAGTTGCGCCAACTTTAAGGCGCTCGGGGTAGCTGCCCGCAGGAAGGTAGTCTTCCGCCACCGATTGTGTTTCGGTTGTTTGGGGCCGCACCCGCTGAGCGAGTGCTCACGCGCGTTCCCCTGTGAGTGCTATGGTGGCAAGCACCACATCGTGTTGTGCCTGAACCGGTCAGGCCCTTCGGACGGTCACCAGGGCCGGACTCAGGTTGGTCGGCCACAGGGCCCGACTCAGGTTGGTCGGCCACAGGGCCCAACCAGGGCCGGACCTAGTCCCCCTCCGGGCAACGGGAGTCACCAACGGGGTGACTGGGCGGACGGGACCCCCCCCCCCCCCCGAGGGGAAGGGGGCAGCGCGGGGGGTAACAGGCGGGATAGCCGGGGTTCGGTCGCCGCTGTCCAGGGCCAGCGAGGACTTCGGGCCGCTGGCTCACCGCGTGTTACGGGCGGGTGTCAGATGGCACCTATGAGTGGCGCGAAGGCTGGGAGCCCACCACCTTCTGCGCCACCCTGCCCGTCGCTCTGGGAGGCGAACAGTCGGATGTCGCCCCCATTCCTAGAGCGCCCCAGGTTGGATCCGCTCTCCCCCCTCCATCCACGGTGGCCACCGGGCACACCGTACACAGTCCGGTATGGTCGGATACCGGGACAGCAGGGTGCCGCCACTCCACAGACGGTCATGCTCCCCACCGCCTCTGTGATAGCGAGGAGTTCGGACGGCAAATCTTGTGTGGCACGAGCACTATTGCACTCGGGGGCCCAGGGGTGTTTAGTCTCGTGCAACCTTGTAAGACGGTTTGGCATTTCGGTAAGGGAGTATCCACATTCCATTCGGGGAATTGGGAACACGGAAGTCGGTTCCGTTAAGGGAGTATGTCGGATTACTCTCTCGTCACGGGTGGATTCATCGGTGAATCTGACGGTCACGGCATTAGTCATGCCTAATGTGATGGACTCACACCCTCACGTACGGTTGTCGCCCTCGGTGCGACAGTTGGTCGCTGGGTTGTCACTGGCTGACCCGGAGTTCGATATTCCGGGCCCAGTAGACATTTTATTGGGTGTCGATGCCTTGGGATACCTGTTAGTGCCAGGTGTCCACGTGTTGCAGGCGACTGGTCTGGTTTCGGTCAACACCAGACTGGGCCATGCGGTAGTGGGTCCGGTCTTGCCGGCTGCCCCACACCTAGCGAGTCGTAGTCCCTTATTCGGTTCTGTACTCTCGGAGGTGATACAGAAGATTTGGGAGGTGGAGGAACCACCTACGGTCCGCCGGTTGGACCCGGTTGAAGAAGAGTGTGAACAGTTTTATCGGAACAATACTGGTCGCCTTCGGTCAGGTCGATTTCTCACACGTCTTCCATTCCGGAGTGATCGCCCACCGCTGGGCAGTTCACACCATGCAGCCGAGACGCGGCTTCTGTCGATGGAACGACGCATGAAGCGTGACTAGGCTTACCAGATACAAATTTTCAAAGTCCTGACAAAATTCCTGATTTTCGGCCAGAATTCCTGACACGAGCTTGACGTGCTCGCGCTCGCGGCGCGGTGTAGGTATTGATAATACGTCGTGGCGTCGTCGTGGGCCGCGCGCCGGCGGGGCGGCGGAGGAGGGGGGCTATTGACCCGAGCGGTGCGTTGCGTATCGCCCTCGCGTTAGTGCAGTTTGTACGCTACAATAGTGCGCTAGTGCCATTGCGCATGTTCTACCGTCCGCGTTTGTTAAAATATTCTTACGATGGCGTCTAGTAGTAAACGCCCGAGACTTTGTACTTTTACTGATGTTCTACGAATTAAATATCCGTTACTGAAAGAAGGTAGAGACCCGAGTGAAGTGTATTGTACAATATGTGACTGTTACTTTTCGATTAAATTCAAAGGTGCCTCAGACATTGAAAAACACATACAGTCACAAAAACATAAAAAACAAGCCTTAACGGTGTCTAAAAATGTCAAAATTGACTCGATATTCCAAAATCAAAGTGTTGGAAATACGGTGAAAATGTCTGCAGCTGAATCTACGCTGGCTCTTCATACAGTGAATCATCATCACTCGTTTAGGTCTATGGACTGCACAAGTGTGCTACTTAAAACAATATTTCCCGACTCGAACATTGCGCAAGGTATTTCTTGTGTGAAGACTAAAACTGAAGCCATTGTTACTGGCGTCATCACGCCGTGGGTTTTAAACAAAATCCAACAATCATTGGAAAGCATAGAATGTATAGGTGTCTCTACAGATGCTAGTAATCATGGTGCTGAAAAAATATTTCCCATATTAATCCAATTCTTCGATTGGCAAGAAGGTATAACGACAAAAGTGCTGGATGTCATGAATACGCGAAACGAAACGGCTGAAACCATAACTGAAATAATAAAATCAACATTGCAGAAGTATGATTTATTGGAGAAATGTGTATCATACACTGCTGATAACGCCAATGTTAATTTTGGTGGTGTTAACCGGCAGCCTGGACAAAATGTGTGGACCAGAATAAAAAACATTTTAGGAAAAGAAATTGTTGGAGTTGGTTGCCCGGCGCATATTCTACACAATTGCATTCAACGTGGCACTGACGTTCTTACTATAGACTTGGAGTCTCTGGTGATAAAGCTATTTAATTATTTCTCAGTGTACACTGTTCGCACCGAGGCTTTGAAGGATATTTGCGAGTACATCGATGTAAATTACGAAAAGCTTCTATCCCACAGCAAAACGAGATGGCTAAGTCTCTTTCCTGCTGTAGACAGAATATTAAAGGTGTATGAACCTTTAAAAGAATACTTCTTGACCACACCTGCAGTTCCAATGATCATAAAAAAGTTTTTTGAAAACGAACTTGCTGAAATATATCTATTCATGGTACATTCTCTGATGGCGGCTTTCCAGGAAAACATATTAGAAATCGAAAAAGAATGTAATTCTGTGTTAGATATTGCACGGATTCTGGACACCATGCGTGCCATTTTGAGTGCACGAGCAAGGAGCAACTTTAAGCCACTTAAAGTGAGAGAATTGCTGGACAAGTGTTCTGGACATAATCAAGAACTATTTGATGAAGATGTAAAAAATATGTACAAAATATGCATTGACTACTTAGATTCGTGGATGAAACCACTAGATGATTATAAAGTCTTCAATTGGATGATTGTAAAAAAAGGCGAAGAAATTGATTTTGACAACACCGTCGCCGCTATCCATTATATGAATGGTAAAGGCGTTCATATAAATGATGTTAAGCTGTTCGACGAGATTACTGCTCTAAACACGTTTTTAATGCTTCAAGAAAACGCATTTTTTGACGCAATGCTTCATACGATATGGGTGAAGATTTTTAAGAGTATAGGCGTTGCAAGGTTACAAGAACTATTGCGCATATGTCAATATATATTTGCGATCACAGCCCAAAATGCAAACGTAGAGAGGATTTTCTCATTAATGGGAGTGCAGTGGACGAAGGAAAGAAACAGACTTACTGTATCATCCGTAAGGGCTCTGCTCTTGACCCAGTGTAATTTAAAGACATTAAATTGCATATCGTTTTATGAACTTGTCATAAAAGATAAAACATTTCTAAGCGAAGTTTCGAAAAGTAGCAAATATGTCAAAAAGGATGAATGTTAACTAAGTATTTACATAATAATAATAATAAGAGCTAATAAGAGAGGGTAATAAGAGCTTGTGAAGTTAAGAGCCTACTATTTTTAGTTTGATGATATTTTTTTGTTGATTTTTAAATTGTTTAATTTGCCAATGTTGCTATTGTTGATTGATTTATGTGTATATCGTAAAAAGATAATTACGATACGATTATTTATAAGTTACTATCTATGATACTCCAAAGTAGATGTGGCTTTACCTTTTTTGTATTGTGATTAGAAATAAAAGTTAACAGTGTATAAAAATTTATTGTTTCATTTATTTGCCGAAAATTCCTGACATTTCCCTTTTCCGGCCGCATTCCTGACATATGTCTAAAATTCCTGACATGTCAGGAAAATTCCTGACGTCTGGTCACCCTAAGCGTGACGGGATTTTCCGGCAGAAGTACGTCGACTTCATGCGGGAATACGAGTCGCTCGGCCACATGTCGGTTTCGGGTATCGACTGGAAGCGTGAAGACCACTGCTTCCTGCCCCATCACGCGTTCTTGAGGACCCCGGAGGGCAAAATACGGGTAGTGTTCGATGGATCGGCATCAACATCTAACGGCATGAACCTGAACCAGTGTTTGCATTCAGGGCCGAAGTTGAACCATGACATCGCGGATGTTATCACACGGTTCCGTCGACACAATGTTGTGTTTGTAGCTGACATCCGGATGATGTTTAGACAGACGGTCATTCACCTTGACGATAGACGGTATCAGCTGATACTGTGGCGAGAGAGCCCAGATCAGCCCATCAGGGTGTACGAGCTGAACACCAACACGTACGGGCTACGGTCTACTCCTTATTTGGCGATTCGCACTCTGCGGGAGTTAGCGGATCGAGAACGGTTAAACTTCCCTAGAGGAGCAGCGATCCTGGAGCAGGATCTCTACGTGGACGATATCTGTACCGGTGCAGATTCCGTAGAGGAGGCGCTCGCTCGACGGGACGAGCTAGTTGAGCTCTTTCGGGGTGGAGGTTACGAGCTCCGGAAATGGATGTCGAACTCTCCAGAGTTACTGACTGGTCTTCCGGATGACTACCAGCAGGATCCCCACATTTTTGAAAATTCGGAAAATCCAAATATGTTGTCGGTATTAGGCGTCCAGTACCAGCCGGTGTCAGACATGTTTTCGTATCGGGTCGAGTTGGACTCCCCGAAGGTCTGGACGAAACGGAACGTCCTTTCAACGGTGGCTAGGACATTTGATCCAAACGGGTGGATCACCCCGGTAACATTTCAGCTCAAGTGTTTTACAAAGTGACAGAAAATGATCTTCGGAATTGGTTCCAATCTGTAAAAGACCATTTGGCTAAAGATAACATGCTGGATATACTAGAAGATCCATCAAGAATTTACAATGCCGATGAATCAGGCTTTCAAACCTGCCCCAAGTCTGGATTAGTGCTCGGTCCAGTGGGAATGAAAAACTTTTATGAAGTAAAGTCAGGCAAGGAAAAAGAACAGCTTACTGTCATGGTGGGAATCAATGCTGCAGGCCAAATTGTCGCCCCAATGATAGTTTATCCACTGGTCCGCATCTCAAAAGACATTGTCAATAATGTACCAACAGACTGGGCAATCGGGAAGTCACGCAAAGGGTGGATGACTGGTGCCCTGTACTATGAGTACATAGTTAACATATTTGACCCGTGGTTAAAAATTAACAATATCCAAAAGCCGGTCCTACTTCTCGTCGATGGCCACCGCTCTCACGTTACTTTACAAGTTGCCGAATACTGTGCAGCAAACCAAATTGTGACGTTTGCTCTCTATCCCAACTCAACGCATATCACACAACCGGCGGATGTATCTGTATTTAAAAGTCTGAAAAGCGGTTGGAAAAACACAGTATTTGAATATAAACAAAACACTGGGAATAAATCAATCACTCGTGCGGGGTTTGCGCCATTACTTAAAAAAGTATTTAAGGATAATGTGACTACGAATGTAGTAAAAAACGGATTTGAGAGAAGCGGGCTATATCCATTTAATCCGTCAGCAGTCGACTATAAAAAGGTTATGGTACATGCTGATCGCAGAGTTGTGCCAAAACCAGCTGAAGCCGCAGCCATAGTGCCCGGAGTAGAAATGGTGCTATTGCTGGAATCTTGTATGAGACATGGCCGAGCGGAAAAGTTCCGAAAATGCATGAGCGCTTGTCGTGATTGGGACGGTGATGATACTGCAAAAGAATTGTATTATGTTTGGAAAAAGTTTCGCCACCATTGTTTGCAAGATGGCTCTAATGAACCTACCTTGATTCCGCAATCACCAACACAAGGACCTTCAGGAACTCGCAGAGACGTTCAAACACCACCATATGAACCTACCTTGATTCCGCAATCACCAATACCAGGACCTTCAGGATCTCGCAGAGATGTTCAAACACCACCAAATGAACCTAACTTAATTCCGCAATCACAAACATCAGGACCTTCAGGATCTCGCAGAGATGTTCACATACCACCAATGACTTCTAGAGAATCTACAGTTTCTCCCACTATTTTCCAGACAGCGCCAGTGGTTTCTGGAGAAACCACGGATTCTCCCATTATTTTTCAGACTCCACCAAAGGTCTTGGTATCAACAGAAAATATCTCATCGCGTAGGCTTTTGCAGACGCCGCCAATCCCTACGAATAAAACACCAGAAAAATCTGTCATCTAACCTTCAGAGCAAGAAAAACACGCCACAAAAAGATATCAGGATTGTTCCTTACTCTAATGAAAATATGGTACGAATAATGACTCAGAAACAGAAACTAATAAGTCCTGCATACGCTAACTGCCTACTTTGGCCGTCTGACCCACCAATAAAAAAGAAAACAAAAGAAAGAATTCCACTTGCTATGACATCGTCTCAATTTCGAGAATATCACCAACAAAAAGAAAAAGAGAAAGAGGATAAACTGAACGAAATAATGACAAAGAAGAGATTACGAGAAGAGAAAAAGATGGACAAGGCTGTTACAAAAAGAAGTCGCGTAGATGAAAGTAAAAAGCTAACTATATCGAGAAACAAAATTAGAAAAATACGAAGACGAATAATAAGAAGCGATACCGAAAGTGACAGCGATGAGGCCATGAAAGGAAGCGATTCAGATGCCAAAGATGCACCAATAAAACAGACATTGTGTGAGGGTGCTTACGCAATAGTAAAATATGAAGGAGAGTACTTTCCAGGAGTGATAGAAGGAGTACAAAATTTTCAAAGTGCTACTACTTACGAAATAAGCACAATGAATTTTTCCACCTGTAATACTTTCAAGTGGCCAGAAAAAAAAGACAAAATTTGGTATCCTGAAAGTGATATCGTTGAAATAATAAGCACTCCAGTCTTGACAAATAAAAGAGGTTTTTATCTGGTAAAAGAGATGGCGAAGTATCTAACGTTCACGGTTTAATGTTTAGCTACTTATAAGTGATTGTAATTACTTCTTTAATTATCATTATGAAGAAACCTTATGTATGTTTATGAATAAAAAAACATATTCTTACACATTTTGTTTAAATAATTAGAAATCCTGAATGGTCATTTATTGGTACATTTAATGGTCCACTTTTAGGTAACACTGGTCAGTTAGTGGTACATTTCATATTTTTGGAGTAAATTTCATGTATGTTAGAAACCACATAAACTAGAATTCAAATTTATATTTTAATTACAAGATATAATAAATGTTTAGTCACTGATAGCATGAAATTTCTCCAACCGTTGATAAATAGGTCACATATGCAATAAGCATCAAAAAAAGCGCTTAAATGGTCAACTTGTGGAACAGTGACCCTATTCCTATAATTTAATAGTGCCAATTGCCAATCCATCCCCTCTTCACTGGCTTTACAAACAACTTTTTGACTGTCTGCACGTTTCTTTCAGTCCATTTGACCTAGGGTATAGTGTAGAGCTAGTTACATGCTCAAATTCCCAACTATTATTAAAATCTTTAAATTCTGAGGATAAGAATTGAGTTCCATTATCTGTTACTAACTTTGAAGCTATTCCAAACCTCGCAAATATGTTTTTGAATTCATTTTTGCCAGAGGCAATTATAAGGAGAGCGACATCTTCGGGAGTAAAGTAAAAGGCTTGAGATGCGCGCAAATACTAGACTAATTTATTATAGGAAATACTAAGCTATACAACTTACTACAAAACTACGTGATGAATATAAATATACCTTATCTGTGACGGTCGTCAACTTATCTTAAAATTACGTGGAAATATGACTAACATAGTCGACCGGCACAGGTACTCCCCCCTTTAGGGAAAAAACAAATGAATGTACCTATAAAAATAAACAAAAATCTAGGTTAGAATCAAACAATAACCTTAAATGAATCAAAATAACTTTAAAAATGTGTATACCATAACAAACTTATATGAACTGCAATAATAACTAGAAGGATTTTAATAAACATAAATTGGATCTTAATTGTGCATACTTTTAACTTAATCTAAAGGTAAATCTAACACGAATTAGAAAAATAAAGGAACTACGGTTATGCGAATTCTACATAAGTTTAAAGAATTACTACTGACTAATCAAACCCAATAAATTAAAAGAACATAGGTTAGTACCTACTACATATCAGAAAAGTAACATAATAATTCAGCGTTAACAGTAAATTACTTAATATTTACCTACAGGCAAGTCTTGTATCTGGCCGCACACTACATAAAATAAACTAAAAACTGGAAAACAGAAAAACACTAGGAAAATGGGGCTTCGCGGTTTGTAAACTAACCTAACCTATAACCTGGAAAAGATCCGCAGAAGAGTCGTCTGATGCTGCAGCCGCCCATGTTTTTCAGGAATCGATGAGTCAATTTACATCGCACGTCGTTGAAGTTGTAATCACTGTTTGTTTATAATTGCGACCGTACCTACTCAAGGATGATTGTGCTGAATCAGCGTCAGCATTAAATCTGTAACCTTGGCTGTAGGCAGTCAATGATCTCGTACGTCATATGTACGTGCGTGAGTGCGTGTTGAGTGAATATTAAGTTGTCGATTGATGAAATTTGTGTGCCTAAAAACCTTGGGATTTGGCAACATAGGGCACATCTTGTACACCAATCGTTTATATATATATATATATATATCTCTCTCTCTTCAGTGATTATTCTTCGTGCGATGTTCTTCCTGGATGATTTCAATATTCGTTGAATTAGGTATATCGATGATGTTTCAATACTCTTCTGGGGGCTGGAACGGCTTCCTATGTCTTGAACTTGAAAAGCTGCTTGCTGTGAATGAATTTGCCGACGCGTTCGTTTCTGCTGGTGCGAGCTCCATTTTGATAAATCAGCAGTCAGCTGACTATCGGTTCATTGTTCTTGCGGTATCTTGAGTTCGATGCGGTAAATCTTCAGTTGAAATTATTTATCTTTTGGCTTCTGGTCCATTTTCAAATCTGGTCCGGTCATGGCTTGCTTGATGTCGTCTTGGTTTGGGTGGGGTCTTGATTATGGAGTTCTGCAGCGTGGTTTGAAATAGGTATGCAAACCGAACCGGGGCTCGGCGATCTTGGACGAAGTGCTTCTTGCTTGCACTTCTAAGGTGGCAGCACACGGAGTTTTCTTCGCGGCTGGGTCTAGACTAGACTAATTTATTATAGGAAATACTAAGCTTATATACAACTTACTACAAAACTACGTGATGAATATAAATATACCTTATCTATGACGGTCGTCAACTTATCTTAACATTACGTGGAAATATGACTAACATAGTGGACCGGCACACATTTATAACCGTCCTACTTTGCATATTCGGTAAGTATGTCACCTCCACATATTTTGAATAGTAGTCCACTAGCAGTAAATATACTTTTCCATGGAGCTCAAACAGATCCACTGCTATGACCTGCCATGGCCGTTATGGCTGTGCATGTGGAATTAGTGGTTCCCGACGCTGAGCAGCCCGGTGTCGCTGACACAATTCACATCGTTGCACCTGAGCTTCTCTCTGTGCACACATACCCGGCCACCACATCACATCACGTGCACGTTGCTTACCCTTGTCTATTCCTAAATGCCCCTCATGAATTCTCTTTAGCATCTCTGCTCTCATCCATTTAGGTATCACCATTCTTTCATTTCTGAACATAATCCCATTAATCACATGCAGTTCATTCCTCACAGACCAATATTAGCTAGCTTCTTCATTCTTTTTTGTACTCTGGCCAACCCTCTTGATAGTACACCATAACCCTCGCCAATGCCTCATCTTTGGTTGTATCAGCCTTCATTCTCTCAAGTGCCCCATTTGACGCATCCAATCCACTATAAACTGCATTCACATGCACCATAACATCATCTGTGGCATCCTCCTCCAAACCCGTTTCAGTAGCTGCTCTAGACAGCGTGTCCGCTATGTATATTTTCTTACCTTGCTTATACACAATGTTCAGAGCATAACTTTGTAGCTTCAACCGCATCCGCTGTAGCCTAGCCGAAGTTTCATTGAATGCTTTTTGGAATATCGTTTCTAGTGGTTTGTGGTCACTTTCCACAGTTAGCTCCTTGTGACCATACACATACTGGTGTAATCCAACACATCCAAACACTATAGCTAACAGTTCTTTTTCTATTTAGGCCCAACGTGCCTCTGCAGGCGTGAGCGTCCGCGCAGCGTATGCCACAGGGCGCCCCCCCTGCAGCAGACACGCGCCCAAACCGTGTGAGCAAGCATCCACCGTCACCGTCACCTCCTCATGCGGTGTGTAGTACCGCAACATCGGTGCACTCATCAGAGTCTGCTTAAGTTGTTCAAACGCTCTGTTTTGTTCATGTGGACTTTTAAAAATAATTCTCCTCCCGCGTGTAGCATTTCGACTGTAACACCATCCTCGCCAGAAGCCTTTTCCCTTTTCATTTGACTCAAGGCAAACTGTATTTCGTCTGGAATTATAGGGGGAAAATTTTCGTCCCAACATTGTTCGGTTGGTGGTTCTGGGGTCTGAAAGCTCTGTCGTATCAGGTTCTGCTGCTTTAGTCTTATATAAATCCTATTAGAATTCCTCAACAACAGTGAGTAGTTGACTACGATCTGTGACCAGATTTCCTGCTTTATCGTTTAATTAGCTGATTTCAGCTTTATTTCTATCTATTTTCATTCGAAAAACTTTTGGACCTCGATTTTGTTTAATTGTGTCTTCTATCATTTTTATATTGTTTATCATTATGTCCGATCTAATTTCTTTTGATATCGATTTATTTATTTTGTGGTTTTCTTTTTGATCTAATTGTATCTGCAGTCTCATTTTTCTTCTATTATCCATAAGAGATAGTGTGTCCGATGATAATTTTGATTCTTTATGTGTGTGACCACCAATGAACTTCCTAGTAATATTTACGACTATCTTGCAGAGTTCATCGTTTAGTGAGTCCACGTCTAGGTTATGTTCTTGCAACACTTCGAATTTATTTTTCAGCTCTATCCTGAATTCCTTTTGTAAGTACTTGTATTCTGTATTTTCGTACTTCCTACTCTGTGAAATTACCATCATCTTCCTCTCTTTGCGTATGTCAAGAACTAACGTGGCTCTCACTAAACGATGGTCGCTACTAGTCTTAAAATTATTTAGGACCGAAACATCAGTGACCAGGTGTTTATCAAAACTTACTATGTAGTCTATTTCATTTTTCATTTTTCCATTAGGGCTCATCCAAGTCCATTTTCTAGCAGGTCTTTTTTGAAAGAAGGTGTTCATAGCGAAGAGTTTTTGCTGTTCCAGAAAGTTGACCAAAGTTTGTACTCGGGGGTTTCTGACGTCTAATCCATGTGTTCCAATGGATAGCTCATTTGTAAGAGGAGGGCCGATCTTCGCATTGAAATTCCCCATGAGTATGGTGTATTTGCATGGGTCTTCACTTTGGGCTTCCTATATATCTTCGTGGAAAACCTCAATTACCTCTTTCGAGAGATCAGAGGTGGGCGCATACACTTGGATTATCTTAAGGCTGTACCTACTTCTTACTTTCAGTACCACATAGCAAACTCGTGTCGAAACACTTGCTTTGTTTTGTACAGCAGAGGTCAACCTTCTATTAAACAGAAAGCCCACTCCTCCACAGGTGGAATCATCACAGCCACGGTGATAGAAAAGCTCTCCGGATGGAATTTTGGTGAGGTTCCCTCCATTTCGTCTCGTCGTCGATTTACAGCAGTAAACAATGCAGGGCACCATTTTATTCCGTCATACGTACACGTCTATCGGATGTCACAGTCTGCACGCGACTGAGAGAGAGAGGTTCGTGCTCACTACCAGTATGGGCACCATCTAAACGGCGACACTTTTGAGTGCCTGGAGACGGGTCCCCTATATTCAAGTCTGTGTTCAGAACTCAGCTCCAGAATGACCTCGTGACAAAATAAAATAAAATAAATTTGAGCTAATAGTAGTTTATGTGACTGCTGCATAATGGAGGGCATTAAAACTCGAGAGTAGGCGAGTTTCATAATAATATCACTCGAGAGTTTTAATGCCTAATTATATACAGTTACATACACTAGTTTATCTACACACATATCATAAGCTCTCTTTGATGTGTTCAGGAACCGCATGTTTGATCGGCATTGTGGTTCTGCAATTGTTTAGCTTGTTCTTTAGTACCAACTTCACGCAGACGGGCGTCGGCGTTCGAAATTTGAATGTCAGTACCAACTTCACAGACAAACTAGGGACGGCACGCGGGTGGGCGTCGGCGTTCGAAATTTGAATGTCATTATATGTAGAAAAACTACACATAATGACCATATTATGTAGTTTTCCAGATACGAAACGAGTTTTTACCAAGTAGTTTAACATAATGCTGATCGTAACGTGCGGTTTTTGAACGCAGTAAAGAGGGTTTATGATACGTGTGTAGATAAAGTTATTTAAAATTAGAAATTATGTATACTTTTAACATAAAACATTGACAGATACAACTCAAAGCAAGGTTCTACTACAATATATACAAACTTAACTACGACTTAAAAATCAGCAAGACACCAAATTAACGCATCGTTACACATTCACACGAATTGCTATGGTCAATTGCCAACCATGCTCTATCAAGGTCTATCAATGCTACAATAATTAACAAAAACAACAAATGCGGCCTAAATGTTTAAGTTACTAGAGTCGGACGTGTTCCAGTACTACAAAACATTATGACTGAGCTTTATATCGCTAAAATATAACCCGATTAAGTTAAATTCCTCATTAGTTTAGTATTACATGTATGTTACTTTGCGTTGATTGAATTTGGAATTATTTGTAGAAGACAATAAACTGATATTTTGAGATCCGTCACCTCTTGGCCCGTGTGAGAGCGAGAGAGAGAGCTCTCGCTCGTCCATGTTTGCATCTCTCTCATACCCATGCGCCGCTAATCCCTGTAGGCCGCATTCAGAGGCCAAGAAACCTGGCGGGACCAGTACATACCTACATACCTTACAGCAGTTATGTTAAAAATGTTTCGATCCTAGATCCACATGAAAGACGGAGTGTACGAGTACTTCTCCCGCAAGGGCTTCCGCTACTCGGAGAAGTTCGGAGCGTCTTCCGAGCGCGGGTTATTGACCCCGGAACTTAGTGCGTGCCTCGCGCCGGGAGTGACCAGCTTCGTTCTGGACGGCGAGATGATGGGCTGGCATAAGCAGTACCAGTGTTTTGGCTCCAAAGGTACATAGATAACGTAATCAAATAAGAATTACGTTTATACCTAGGTATTGCTGGATGTCGTCGGCTTCTTCATAAAGTTTGCCACTGTTGACGATCCTTCATCTGTATAATCAAGCTACCACCTGCCAACTTAAAGGTTATCTGTCCTTGGATATAACTTTTTCAAATGTGTCAGTAGCTAAGTTTGATGGGTTTATGGTTCATAACTCCAGGGCAACGGCGATGGGCGAACCCTGTCTGATGCAAAAAGGAGTAGTGAATTACTCACTTAACGCAGGTCTGTGCTCCTACCACCCCTTATAAGACACATGCTTGACGGTATGAATGCAGGTATGTCATTGTTTTCAGGCATGTCCTTCGACGTCAAGAAAATCACGGAAAACTCCAAATTCCAGCCTTGCTTCTGCGCGTTTGACGTTCTCTACTACGACGGTACCTCCCTGGTAGGGGAATCGGGGAAGGGAGGGCGGCCGTTGCACGAGCGAGTGAAGATATTGGATAGAATATTCGTGGACAGACCGGGGGTCATACAGAACAGTCGACGGAAGGCGGTGCAGAATAAGTAAGAACAAAGACCCTTATTTGTCGATTTACCGTAAGAAGTTTGTGTATATGCACATAGTCGGCCTAGAAATACCACCAACAAAAAATATTCATTCAAATATGGATTTTAGGTTGTGCTCTGTAGGTATACTATTGAGTGCTACGCTTGCAGCAAGCTCGCTCACAGCGAGCAGTTTGCTATGTTATGTCAATAATGTAAAGTATACCTAAAGAACAGAACCTAAAACCCTTATTTGAATGAACATCTTTTGGGAGCGGGGTCGTATAAGTCAGGGATGACCTATATGTAGTTCGAAAGGGCTATAGAGACACGAATCACGCTCGAAACGTTTTCCGACCACAGTCTCATGAATAATAAATTGTGAGTGGGTCTCAGAGTCTTGCGTAGGTTCAATGATTGACTACTTTTTCTACTTCTTTTAAAATCATGATTTATTGACCACTAAACGGCCACAATTTAGTTTCACTTTCGTTACAGGGAAGATGTCTTGGAAGCGCTAAACAGGGCTATCGTCAATCAAGAAGAAGGTATTGTCTTGAAGCAGACCGACTCATACTACATTGCAAACAGGAGAAATGCCGGCTGGTACAAAATCAAACCTGAGGTCAGATTTTGTACTTTTATCTCTAGAATAATGTAATTCATCTCAACTCGCCTATTAGAGGGTTTTTATATTATACCCTCTCCTTTCGGAGAGAGTCGGTCCCCCTCGGACACATCTTTAATAGTCTTAAAGTTTGATACCATGATGTAGGATTCGTAATTTGTTGAAAAATCTACGCTAATGCCATCTTGTGTTGGTTCCTATTCTATGCTTTTGCTAACTATAAATTGCCTGTTTTTCTATGCGCTGATCAGAACCCCACTTTTGTATAATTATGGTGACGAGGTATTTACATTGTTTCAGTACACGGAAGGTACAATGGATGACTTGGATCTCGTAATAATCGGTGCGGATTACGCCGAAAACAAGAAGCAAGGTCTGGCGAAGAGCTTCGTTATGGCGTGCGCGGATCAGATCGCACCAGGTAATGTTGCAAAAATGTGCCAACTTATACACATATATAACGAAACTATATACAAAATTTAAAATACGGATTGTCTGACGTGGTCGCAACGGCTCGAAGGTCCCAATTTAAATCGCCTGGACCACTATTAGGGAATGGGTGCTATCTATTCCATTTGCTTGCATGCGAATAAAGCTGAATTCCACCTCCTACCAAAGAAATAGTTATTGTGTACTTGACGCCGTTTTTTTGTGGGAAAAGATAAAACCTACCTACCATACAATGCCACCAGCCTGAACTTTCTAGTAAAATCTGTTTGTACCTTGACGGACTTCAACTAGGATGTACTTCCCAGGGCAACCACCGCGCCGCTGGGTGTCCGTCGGTCGCGCCGCCACTGGACTCTCGTTTGAGGAGCGCGAGCGCCTCGCCACCGCACTACAGATACACTGGCGGCTCAGCAAGCGTGAGCCACCGCCCGCGAGTCTCGTGTTCAACAAGGAAAAGCCGGACTTTTGGGTGCGGCCGGAGCATTCCGTGGTGTTGACGGTGAGATTCGCTGTTTGTGCCATGTAGGTTAGTAGATAAATCGATATTCAGCATAGTAACGACATCTATTGAGCGTCCCAGCATCGATTTTTCGGAGTCTCGTGTTCATCAAGGAGAAGCCGGACTTTTGGGTGCGGCCAGAGCATTCCGTGTTATCGGTGAGATTTTTGTTTGTAGGATGTAGGTTTGTATTGAAATTGATATTTAGCTCAGTAGCGACATCTATTAAGCATCTTAGTACTGATTATTAGGTAGCCGCGAGTTCCGTGTCGAACAAGGAGATTCCGGCCTTTTGGGTGCGGCCGGAGCATTCCTGATGTTGACGGTGAGATCTGCTGCAGAATTACTCTTGCGCGATGTAGGTTCCTATGTAAATAGGACCTTAGCACCGAGTAGAGACCGAGTATCGATTTCTACTTTTAATCTATTAATATTATAAATAAACGTTTGTGAGGGACTGATGATCGATTTGGCTGACATTTAGAACATAGTAATCACAGAAGTATACACCTCTGATTTGTATGTCATTCCAGGAGACCCTATATGTCTGTACACAGGTTCCTATCTGCCTGTGGTCTCCTGGAATAACACAGATATTGTATTAATGTTCATTCAGGTGCGAGCGACCGAGTTGATACGCAGCACAGACTTTGGTACAGACTACACGCTCCGGTTTCCGCGCATCATGAAGATTCGCGACGACAAGCCCGTCAACGACGTCTTAACTTTGGAAGAGTTTAATCAGCTTGTTGCTGTAAGTCAATACAATACCTTACGGCACTAAAACTATTATTACTTTTCTATTATGCGATTAATTACGTTTAGATGTCGACTTTGGCGTATAATCATAATTAATAACTGTCCCCAGAACAAAGGCCCAGTCATCAAACTCAGTAACAAGCAAATAAACCAGGAAGACATAGACAGTGGCGCCCCCAAGACCAAACGGAAGCGCCCGGCGAAGACACTGGAAGTCGCAGAGCAATTTCGTGCTAATACAGAGACAGTGCTGGCGACGTCTAAAGCCCTCAGTGGGAGGAAGATATGTGTACTTTCAGATGAAGTGGACTGTAGTAAGGCTGAGTTAGAGGCGCTGGTGAAGTTACATGGTGGGATTGTTGTGCAGAATACTGGTGAGTATGTTATTGCTCTATATTTGCATAGGTAACATAGACATGCGATTTGATGCCATTGGTGTCTCTTCTTGTTAGATTAAATTAGATAGTTTTCATAGAACCAGCCACATTTTTCAGGCACTACAATGACAATAGTCATGGGAATAATATTCAGTGAAATATAAATATGTATTGAAGAGGTAACGGCAAAACTATTTAGATGGCGACACTAACAACTTGTGATTTTGACCGTTGATTTGATGTTTTTTGGAATCATAGAAGCTATCATCCCTTCTCTATCTCCTCTCTTCTCAAATATAATAAAATCGTAATGGGAGGAACGACCTTTTGAAAAGAAATAGTTAGGGGCTCAATCATGCAAAACTACGGAACCTATCTAAACGGGGTTTCCGCTTAATAATAATAAAATTATCGTGCTACGGATCTGCGGTACATCACGCAGTTAAAAATAGGTGCTGGGCAGTGAAATAAAATGTGTTTACGCTAAGGGGGCGAAGACATGGAATGCGTCACACAACTGTCAGGTGTTCTGTCATGGTGCCTATGTAATAAACAAGATACTGAATTGTATCTTCTTTTTCTTTCCGAAAGTATTATTTGGTAATTTTGTGATATTTGCCACGTAAAAACTATTGAAAAAATTGCTTCAAAGTGAACCTATGCCGTGCATTATTGGAAAACATAAATCTCGCAGGGATCATGAAGAAAACATACTCATTGGTCAGAGTTCTTCACGTAAGTGCTTTTTAATTTTATGTAAGGATATAAGTGAACTTATAACACTGTTTTGGGTAGAATTCGTTAGAGAAGACATAACCCCCAGAATACAGACCTAGACATATAAAATTTGTGTATTCTGGCCAATTGAAAGCAATTGATCTTTTACAAAATTTCCCAAAGAAAGTTGTAGGGATGTGAAAAGTTGTAAGCTACTGATGATTCGTTCAGTAAGCCTAAACGCTTACAGCCAATTGCAGAAACTATCTTTAAATATTAGTCCCACGCTAATGGGCGTAACGTATACTAAAGGCACAGTGTAAAGAAGTAACAGTGGGCCGATGCTTTTGATGTTTGCGTAAATGCCGACACCGCACAAGGCCACAGTACTTACCTAGGGTTGTCACAGACATTACTTTAACTGCCCAAAAAAGGAGAGTAATGTTTTTAGGTTTCATGCATGTAAGCATGTATGTATGTATGCATGCACTTTTCTTTGTTCCGCCATAACATCTTCCTCTTCCTCGCCATCTTGCCATACCTATTCCATGGTTTTCATACTATAATTAATTGCTTACGATTTTCGATTCAAACACCCTCACAATTTTGTTTAAACATTTATTTCCGCAATATTGGATTTCAAAATGGATGTCATTTTCGTAATCAGCACTCCGAGGAACCTCGAAGATGACACCCATATCATGATATTAAAAAATTACCTCCGACATCTTGGATTTAAAAATTAATGTCACTTTCGTAATCAGCACCCCGAGGAACCTCGAAATGACACCCATATCATTATATTTAAAAAAATACCTCCGCCATCTTGGATTTCAAAATTAATGTCATTTTCGTAATCGGCTCCCCGAAGAACCTCGAAGATGACACCAATATCGATTTTCAAGAAAAATGAACGTCCGCCATCTTGGATTCCAACATGGATATCTTTTTCGTAATCAGCGACCCCAAAAACCTAGATAATGACAACTATATCATATATTTTTTAAATAATGATATGGTTGTCATTGTCTAGGTATCATAGTTTTTTTTTAATCATTTATTTATTTATTTATTTATTTAACTAAGCCTACAGCACAAATTCAAAAATAATATAAACAAAGAACTTAAACTAGTCATAGGCCAATTAAAGGCTTTCATTTTTTAGAAAATCATGTTCGCCATTTTGAATTTGAGAATGGATGTCATTTCTTTGTTTACACAGGAAAACACAGGCTTTTACATCCGCCATTTTGTTTACGTTGGCATGATATGACAAAAACGTTGTAAATTAAGCACTAAAAAAGGTATATTTACCTTTTACTGAGTGTGGAAATTGATGAAATCGCAGTTCTTTATCAATGCGAGATGACGACTTGCATTCTCGCACAGCACATGTCGTATGCACCATTTTAATTATGATATTTATGATATTATATATATGATATTATTAATATCTAGACATGTTGTCCGGGTTCGGTTTGATGTGTGGAGTCTCTGACTATACACGCATAGAAATGAGAAAAAACAAAGTATCCAAGTCGTGCATTGATCATATTTTTGCCCGCCTCCCCACATTAGACCAATACTCGGCCGCTATTGATACAGTACTGGCGGACCATCGCGTAGTGACCATCGCCGCATGCGCAAGACCGGTTGCTGGCTCATCGAGTCACATACAGGCTCGTAGAAACAAACAGAAATCGACTATGCACCGAGGTGATATTATGTTGAACGAGTTACACAAAATAAACTGGGATTCCACTGATGATATGAAAGATCCGGACGATATTTACAAATTTCTAATAACAAACTTCACCAGAGCGTTAAACGTGGCTAAAACAATAACACATAATTTACCAAAAAAACGGTTTTGTAAACCTTGGATCACTAGTAACATTATTACATTATGTGAAAAACGAGATTTAGCATTTGATATATGGAAAAAAGATACTAGTAATGTAGAAAAAAGATTAGCTTACAACACAATACGAAATAAAACACATAAAGTCATAGAACACAGTAGAAATACATACTATAAAAAACAAATAGAAAATAATTTCTCAAATTCTAGGAAAATGTGGCAAATTCTTAATAGTATGTGTGGTAGAACTTCAAACCCCATTGACCAAGCCATTCTTAACGCATTTAGCTCGCAAAATATTACTTCTAAAGAGATAGCCAACATTTTTGCTGATACCTTTGATGAATCTGTGCAGAACATACTACCCAACTGCAATATAAATCTAAGCGATGCACAGCGCAATAGGACGTCTAGTGTAAGTATATATTACCAAAAAGCTACACCAGACAAAATATCGAAGGTTATCAAACAATTTAATGATCACAAAGCCCCGGGGCTTGACGGAGTCAGGGTTATTGACATAAAAAAGTTACTAATAATATTGCCTCAGCTATATGTAATCTTATTAACACCGCTATTAAAACAGGGCAATATCCTGATGGGCTCAAGATAGGATGCATACGACCAGTTTTTAAAAAGGGAAAGCGCGAAAATGCTTCAGACTATCGGCCTATCACATTGCTGTCATCAATAGACAAAATAATAGAAAAATTTGTTTGTGATCAAATGCACTCGTTCTACCAAAAAAATAATATTATATCTAAAAGCCAATTTGGCTTTCAGCCCAAAAAAAATACAACTATGTTACTTTCCAAATTCACGGATGATATTAATACATACCTAAATAACAAAAAACAAGTCCTGGCCCTGTTTCTAGACTTTTCCAGAGCATTTGATACTCTTGATCACAAAAAAGCTAATTGGTAAGTTGGACGCAAATGGCATCAGGGGACCCTTACTACGCTGGTGTGAAAGCTATCTCCGTAACAGATCCTCTTGTGTCAAGATAGATGATAGCCTCAGTGACCAAAGGCCAGCCGCAGTAGGAACCGCCCAGGGCTCGGTGCTCGGGCCCTTGCATTTTCTCACCTATGTGAATGATATGTGCACATGCCTTGACTCCTGCACAGCTTATCAGTTTGCTGATGACACATGCTTTATTATTGCCAGTGACGATGTTAACTCCGCGATGTGTATGCTTCAAGCTGACTTCGACAAGCTCAAGCAATGGTGTCATGACTCGGGCTTAGTTTTAAACAGCAATAAAACAAAACTCATACTCATTAAATCACCATACATGAAAAGCAATCTCGAAACACCCCTCATATCACACAGTCATACTTGTATGCTTGACCAAAATATTACAAAATCTTGCCACTGCCCCAATATAGAACTCGTCAACTCGCACGTCTACCTGGGTCTGGTAATAGATCACAAGTTTAACTGGAATAGTCATATACATAGTCGGTCCTTAAGTTCTGTCACAAGGTTTTTGATAGATAAAACTCGGCAATAAACTTTTTCTTATTCGTGTTATACATGATTAAAAAGCTTATTTTATACGAATCAAATTGCAATACAGTACATTTTGTACGATTATCGCAATATGACAAAAAACCTTATAACTTGAGACAATCGCGAACCCAAAACATTCCGCAACTGACAAAAATACCACTTACCACAAATTTAATAAAAAAACAGTGTTCCAGATAACCAACAAGGTTTTTTTTATTTATTCTGAAACCTTGATTTTAGACCATGCTTAACAACTAGCATTTGATTTTCTGTTAGCTTTCAGTTACAACTGCTCCCAAAGAGAACTTTACGTACTTTTTACGTTTTCAGAAAAACGTATAAAAATGATCTTGTGGGCAACAAGTACACTACGTAAAATGTGAATATGATAATTAGTTTTACCCAGACTTAGTTATATTATGCTTCAAAATGAAGGTAACGGGTTCAGGGAGGGTTCTGACTAAAATCTCACGTAAGTTTGAAAGGTTTTTTAAGAGTCATGGAAAAAAGATAAAGTGAATCACGTCCGTATTTTTGATTGGGTAAAAAAGTGCAAAATCTCTGAAGAAACTAGCATTTGTGTAATATGGCTTTAAGCATTTAAATCCAATAATCGTTCTCATTTATCAGTATTTAATGAGCTATCAAACCATATATAGTATTAAATAAAATAAAACTGGGTATTATTTACTATGCGGCAAAATATTTGTGACAGAACTTATGGACCGACTAGGTAGAACGGGTGTGTACAAAGCTTCGAGCTTTTCTGGCTAACATGCACATAATAAAAAATCGCCTGCCCTTTAACATCAGGTTAATGCTGTACAATGCTTTGGCAGACTCCGTAATCTCGTATGGGCTCAGTAGCTACGGACTCACGCATAAAACTTCCCTAGACTGCATACTACGTCTACAAATTAAAATTCAAAAAAATATAGTACCTCCAAAAATCAGACTCCAGTACTCCAATGATAAGCTCAAACTGTTCAAATACTGTAAAACACTACCAGTACACACCAAAGTAGAATACCCACTACTAAAAGAACAATTCTTCAATTTATCCGTCCAAAAACCGTTATCACATAAAATCGGCACCAGAAGCTGCACGAAAAAAAAGCTGATGACTTTAGGAGCAAATAACTTTTACGGGAAACGTCGAATAAGCTATCTAATTCCTCGTCTTCTTAACGGTCTCTGTCCGGAACTCAAATCATCAATCCATCCCAAAAATATCAATCACAAATTAAAATCACACTTTATATCATTACTTCCATAGTCGTACACAAACTGTATTTTGCCTTTTAGCCAGCAACTGACTTCATGCTTATACATATTGTTTTTATCGACCTACCTACATAATACACTAGACTAATTTTGTGCTACATACAAACCTTAGTGGTTTAAGTAGTGCATTAAGTTAGATAAGTATTTAAAACTCTGTAATTTGATAAATAAATAAAAAAAAAATAAAAAAAAAAAATTGTGAACAAATCAAAACATTAAAACAAGACACGCGTTAGCCCTGAAAGTCATGGCCCGAACTAGTAACAATGGCGACGTATGCAGCTCGGGCTCGCCCTACCCGCCCCTCGCCCCTCACACCCCGCACGATTGCCCTGTCTAGACGGCTTCGTCGAATGACTGTATTGGTTTATAGACCGTGCTAAAGGCGTGTGAACTGATATGGACTCAGAAAAGAGCCAAGTATTATCAAAAGAATTGGTTGCCTGTAAAGTCGGTTTACAGACGATAATTTCACGTGAAAACGTCATAAGAAACGCTTAGGCCGATCTTCCCTCTCTATCGCTTATTCCGCGCTCTCACGTGCACGCTCGGCTCAGGCGGAATTAATGGGGCTTAAACATTTAAAGATCGTTTTTGCATCTGGCAGTTAGTTATGTTATGTTATGTTTATGTAATAGGGGTACATTTATTTTTATTTTTTGCAGAATTCGCCGCGTCAATACGAACAGTCGTAAGATGCATGTGTCGGTGTAATGAGCATCTGGTTGAACTGGTCACCGAGAGATCACTTACTGATTTTGTCAAAGCCGTTCGATCGAACGTTCGATGTTTCACTGTCAGATCACCGAAACTACTGATCCTAATATTTTGCAAACATTACGTTATGTGGGTGTTTACTTAAACATACAAAAAAATTAGAGAAATGTATGGTTGTGTTTACTTAAACATTACAAAAAAAATTAGAGAAATGTATGGTTGAAAGAGGGGGTGCACAATTTCGTTCAATTCCACATATAAACGTATTAATGTATTTTTTTTATCCAAATTCAGCGATAGCTCACTCCTTGATGGCTGCTGCGCAAGACATACTCGTGAACGGGTGCTGCTTGGGGGGACTGGTCCAGTCTGGTTTCTCATAAGTTACGTTCATTAAAGCTTTTGTTTGTTCTTATTTTTTTTTCTAAATTTGTTTTTTTGAAATATCTTATTGGCACTTATATTTGCGATGATATATTTTTATTGACATTGGGTTAGATGATTTTTATTTTGTACATTGTTGCATAAATAAAAACCGGCGAAGTGCGTGTCGGACTTTTAGGGTTCCGTAAGCCAAAATAAAACAAATTTTTCACTTTGGAAGGGTCTGTCTCTAACAATTTACTTTGATGAAAAATGGTTTCAGGAACCTCGACGTCATTTTTAAAGTCCTATTTATAGACACCCTACACATACAGGTTTGATGAAAAAAATGTTTTTGATTTCAGTTCCATGTCTGGGGAGCCACCCTTAATTTTTTATTATTTAAATTGTTGTATAAAAATCGTAAAGCGGTTCCCAGAATACGTCTACATACCAAGTTTCAACTGTGTAGTCCTGATAGTTTTAGAATAAAGTTGCTGTGACATACGGACAGACAGACATGTTTCACTACGGAACCCTAAAAATTATGAAAATTTAAAAAATTACATTCCCTAAGAGTTTCTTGGAGCTATCTTATCTGACGAGCGTTTTTCAGAAGCACTGGTAGAGTTAATGGAGTTTCTTTCCCTTTGCGAGATTCAGCCTTGTATCATCACCACTTGAAAGGGTTTCCTTTTTCAAACTCAAACTATAATCAGTTACTCACTAGTTTAGTTGATCATATTTTTGCCTTTTTGCAATAAAAGATTTGTGTTTTGAGTTTTTATCAAGTACCTATGATAAGAATTGGTCAAGGGCGGGACGGACTCGCCCAACAAGGGTTCCGTACCATCTTACAAAACCCCAAAAATTCATAAACAAAAAAAAATACTATTATATAATTTTATATAATAGTATTTTTTTTCCGTAGTAATAGTTATAGTATTTATAGTCCGAACGTGGATTTGAGAACTCAGAAGATTGCGAAACCGAATCAAACCGATTGCGCCACCACAACCATATGATATGATAAGCCATGACAACCATATGATATGATAAGCCACCACAACCATATGATATGATAAGCCATGACAACCATATGATATGATAAGCCACCACAACCATATGATATGATAAGCCATGACAACCATATGATATGATAAGCCACCACAACCATATGATATGATAAGCCATGACAACCATATGATATGATAAGCCACCACAACCATATGATATGATAAGCCATGACAACCATATGATATGATAAGCCACCACAACCATATGATATGATAAGCCATGACAACCATATGATATGATAAGCCACCACAACCATATGATATGATAAGCCATGACAACCATATGATATGATAAGCCACCACAACCATATGATATGATAAGCCATGACAACCATATGATATGATAAGCCACCACAACCATATGATATGATAAGCCATGACAACCATATGATATGATAAGCCACCACAACCATATGATATGATAAGCCATGACAACCATATGATATGATAAGCCACCACAACCATATGATATGATAAGCCATGACAACCATATGATATGATAAGCCATGACAACCATATGATATGATAAGCCACCACAACCATATGATATGATAAGCCATGACAACTATATGATATGATAAGCCATGACAACCATATGATATGATAAGCCGCGAAATCTACGATTATATTTGAATCATGTTATTGGTGTGTTATATCGCGGGTGGTGTTAAAACATGTCTCTTGCATGCGGACCCCCTTTAAAACATGTCTCTTGCATGCGGACCCCCTTTAAAACATGTCTCTTGCATGCGGACCCCCTTTAAAACATGTCTCTTGCATGCGGACCCCCTTTAATTCATAATTCTTCATTGAACACAGTTATTTAAAAAAGATATATTAAGAGAAAACATATGGCGAGCTTATCTCTAAAAAGAGATTCCTTCCAGGCACTAAACCAAGGCATGACAGGAAATTTTATTAATAAAGGGTAGGCAGTGCACAATATCTAAACAATAATAAAATAAATACAGTCAATTATACACAGGACAGTAAATTATAATGTAAAGTACAGTGAAAAATAGAGTTAAACAAAACTAATAATCTATAGTATTTTGATATTTTTAGCAGCTCCATTTTATTACGTTTAAAATCAGTACCCAGTAGCAAAACCTTTGTTAGTAATTACCGCTTGACACCGATGTGGCATAGACATTATCAGTTTCTGACATGTTTCAACAGGAATGTTTGCCCATGCCTCACAAAAAGCTTCATTAAGTTCATCTAAACTTGTGTTACGATAAGTGGCAACTTTTTTCTTAATTTCGTGCTAAAGGTGCTCAATTGGGTTGAGGTCTGGGCTATTTGCTGGCCAATCTAGCACCGATATTGACTGACTGTTAAGAAACGACTTGACTGAACGGGCGGTATGTTTCGGGTCGTTGTCCTGCTGAAACGTCCATATAATAGGGAGATGCTCCTCAGCATAGGGAATCATAGTTTCCTCCAATATTGCCTTGTATTGATGTTGGTCTAAGTTACCCTGAACTTTCCTCACAGGTCCCACTCCACGTCCAGAAAAGGCACCCCACATTTTAATGTTTCCACCGCCATGTTTTACCTGCTTTTTTGTGAATCTTGGATTCATTTCCGCTTTTACAGGACGCCGTACATATTGCCTTCCATCTGAAGAAATCAAATTAACCTTGGTCTCGTCAGAGAACAATACATGTTGCCATTGGGCGTAGGTCCAATGACCATATTTTTTGATTGACTTTGTCCCTAATTAGTTGACCACGACTGTATATAAGTAAATTACATATCTATAAAATACGGTAAATAAAATACATACTCGTATATACCAAACTACTAAATAGATACGTATCAATACATACATAAACCAGTACATATAGTTTACATAAAATAATTATATACATACTATAACTATCACAAAAGAGAAAGGAAGTGCTCTTTTACCCGGTTTTTGAAAGCGAAAAGAGTGGGGCTGTCTCTTATCTTATCGCACAAGGAAGTGCGTTCCACAGTCGGACCGCCTGCAACCTGAAAGAGTGCTCATATGCGGAAATGGTATGCCTTGGAGTGGCAAAGACTGAGACTGTGTGAGATCTCCGTTGCCGATCTCCTGAAAAGAGATACTCAAAGCGGTCTCGAAGGTAGCTGGGGTAGCGCGGATTTTTCAATATATTGAAAAGATAAAAAAGAATGTGAGAGTCTCGGCGACGACGACTCGGAAGCCACCCCAACTCTGCGAAATTGAGAGACATGGTCGAATTTGCGCAGCCCGAAGATAAACCGAATCCCGAGATTCTGAAGTCGTTCAAGTTTGTTCAGAAGATCTTCGTTCGCGGTCGCCCAACAGACATCGGCGTTGTCGATTAGCGGCAGGAGAAGGGACTGAGCAAGGGTGATTTTGGTCTGCCGCGGCAAGAAGTACTGCAGACGCCTGAGGGAGTGAAAAGACGCAAAGACCCGTCTGCTGACCTCGCTGACATGTGGAGACCAAGACAGCTGGTTGTCAAAAATAACCCCAAGCTTTTTCGCCTCATCTGTATACTCTATTGTGTGTGATGCCATTATATGATACGGAAACAATGGGTTTTTGTAACAAGGAAAGAATGTGCCTGGTTCCTAAAATCATGGCTTGTGATGTATTCGGGTTTATTAACAGCCCTTATGATGAGGCCCAGACTTTCACATTCTCGAGGTCAGCATTCAGTGCCTCCACGGATGAAACTACATCGCAGGGGGAAAAGTGGTGATAAATTTGTAGATCAATTAATTCATAAAATCTCCTGAAGTTCATTGTTGTTGCTATATAGCAGCAAAAGAATTACACATTCTGCGATCATTTCAACTCTCTACCTATTATGGTTCATGTGAGACAGACAGCGGAGGCTTAGTAATAGGGTTCTTCCGGTTCAGAACCCTAAAAAGGCCATAGGAGCTGTAATGTATGAGTGTTTAAGAAAATGGGGTATCATATGGATAGGTATAACTAACCAAAGCTGCTATTACTACTATAATTCTTGTCCTATAACTTAAACATCTACTAAATTAAGGGGTAAGCTAGTTGTCTAGTATAATAGTAAGGAGATTGTGAAATAAGAAAGTTAATTGAACAACAAGTTAATATTTTATTTGGATATCGTACAACGTTAAACACACTGGAATATATTTAGTAAAGATAAGCTTATTGCCAACATCTACACTTATTTCAATATAAACGTTCAGAAGAAACTAACATCAAACACAATAGAAAATACTCATCTTTGGAAAATAGGCCGATAGGGGTGGAGATGCTTCTCAACCGAGATCACCAGCAAAAGTACGGGCCCGCGCCCAATCATCTAGTATTTAACAACTCTGCCTCGCATCAATGCCGAAATACCAACGTTGTTCGCGCCGTGAACGCTGATTGGTTGCTTTTGCATTCCACCCTTATTTGACTACCAATTTACTAATTTTTAAATGACTTTACAATTATCTAATGATCTCTAAATTCTTATTGTTAATTATAGTAATTACTATGATACAATAATACTCCTAATTACGTATATTAATGATTTAAAACAAAACTAATAGAATTTGACTTCACATCAATGATTATGTATGACAACTTTATTTTTCAATTATAGCTTAAAATCAATACAATGACTAATAAATAAATTACACCTTCCCATATTAATAATTACTAGGGATGCAACAATATGTCTATTACGATACCGATACGAATGACGAATACATCGTAATAGCGAATACGATAACGAATGCGATAACGAATGCATTACGATTTTTTTATTTACATCTAATAAATCAAGACAATTGAGTAAAATCAACATTTATTTAAATTTTAGACAAATTACCACCTTTATGTAACATAGTTAATTTCAACTTCTTTTAAATTCTTGTTTAGAAAACATAACATTTTTAAATTATCAGGTTTTAGTCTATTTCGTATATCCATATGGATCAAACCAGCTGTAGAAAACAATCTTTTTGAATCGACGGTAGCTGGTTTGATGGACAAATATTTATGAGCCAATTTTTTCAAATTCGGAAATACTGTTATTTTTTTTCCAATAGCTTGAATAGTTTGTTGTATCCATCTCTGCATTGGGTGCATTTAAATAAGCATTAATTTCATCCATGTAGTTGCGATCTGAAACAATAAATAAATAAAAAAAAAACCATATTATTAGGCATTTTATTTCATTAAAATTAGAAATAATATTTGATAACTAAACTAAGTAGTACTTGGTAAGTATTGTATTATTCTAAGTTCCTTCAGGTTAGTACTACCTATACCTAAATAATAAATAAGTAAATCAGTAGTATCTAAAATTGTAAACACATAAATCACTTGATGAAATTGAAAAGTTTGATAGAGGTTCCTCAAACTCCTTGTCTGATATTATCTGTTGACAAACATTCCATTATTTTTTTTGAAGTAGATGGTCCAGGGTTCGTTTAAATTTCATTAATGCATGATGTGGTAGAAGCAGCCGACTGCATTTCTTCCTTTAATCTCTCTTTAACATGTTCAACAGCATTAGGATGAGAACGTCGCATATGTGTCCACATGTTTGTGGTAGTAAAACCTTTGGATACAGCATTTTGGCCACCTCGCGAAATTTCAGTATTGCAGTAGTTACAAACAGCTTTATTCTGTATGGTGGGGCCTTTAGAAAAATGCTTCCATATCTCACTGTGTTCGTGCCTTTGTTTTCTATTAAAAATCACACCAAGACGTAAAAAACAATAAATACTACACCACAACCTTACTCGCGCGAAAAACAAATATCACAAAATAATTGTTGTTAATGTCAGTGTCAAACGTCAAAAATATGAAAGATGGCTGACATTAGTGTTGCCAGCGCAAACATCCATGCTGTCTTACATTCTTTTTCACGAAAAAAATTACATCAAACTAGTTTTAAGAATCGTTATAAATCGTAATACGTTTTACGATACCGATGATCGTCAAAAATAACGATAACCTGCGGTTTACGATTATCGGCATCGGTATCGTTGCATCCCTAATAATTACCATTTGTTTTGAATATCATATACATTTAAAATCACTATTTTGAAACAAACATAACAAGTGCATGTGATATAGGTTATTTTAAAATTACGAGTGTTTCTTAGGTGCCGACACATGGTGCAGCGTCGTCGGCCGCACAAATCTGCAGCGCGTGCGCAACGCCCTGACGTCACAGCTATGCGACGTGGTGCCTGCGCGCTGGCTGCGTGCGCTGCCGCCCACCGCGGCGCCCTGCTCCGCGCCGCACCCCCTCGACCTGCTCGCCGCCAGCAGCCACACCAGGTATGACATCACAGCTCTGCGACGACGTGGCGCTTGCGCGCTGGCTGCGTGCACTACCGCCCGCCGCCGCGTTCTAACCCGCGCCGCACCTCCTCGACCTGTTCGCCGTCAGCAGCCACACCAGGTATGACATCACAGCTCTGCGACGACGTGGCGCTTGCGCGCTGGCTGCGTGCACTACCGCCCGCCGCCGCGTTCTAACCCGCGCCGCACCTCCTCGACCTGTTCGCCGTCAGCAGCCACACCAGGTATGACATCACAGCTCTGCGACGACGTGGCGCTTGCGCGCTGGCTGCGTGCGCTACCGCCCGCCCGCCGCGTTCTACCCCGCGCCGCACCTCCTCGACCTGCTCGCCGTCAGCAGCCACACCAGGTATGACATCACAGCTCTGCGAAGACGTGGCGCTTGCGCGCTGGCTGCGTGCGCTACCGCCCGCCGCCGCGCCCTTCCCCGCGCCGCACCTCCTCGACCTGCTCGCCGTCAGCAGCCACACCAGGTATGACGTCACAGCTCTACGACGACATGGCGCTTGCTCGCTGGCTGCGTGCACTACCGCCGCCCAATTACACCAGGTGTGATGGAGCACTCTGCAGAGTGCTGCACTTTACTTCCGTTATAGAAGGGCTTAGAAAACTTCATTTTTGCCTTCTTTTCTTTCGACCACTGTGGATGCAGAACCCTCCCATAGATTGATTTTTAGATCACTTTTAAATATAGGTTTTGTTTAACACGTACAAATATTAAATATTATAAATAATATACGGAAATAAATAATTACAAAATGATTAAGCATGTTCTGTGTTGAGTTAGTATACTACCACCATGCCCTCATTTATGATATCTTTAATTTAGGTTTGCTGGAAGAAATCTCTTTTTTAGAGAACAAACGAGGTCGAATCCAAACCCCCTTAATAAGCAAGCGCGCCTTTTTTTGGTCACGTGATTTAGGCACAGATATTCAATCCTTCAGTCTACACGTAACTAAACAGCCTATGATTAAATCTGGTGATGATTTAATTATTAATTGGCTGGGGAGGAAGAATAATAAAATCCCGGTCTTGGATATTTATTACATATTTTTATGATGATTAGTGACATATATATTATGCAGCAAACATGCTTTTATTTGTAACAAATAATTTACTCTATCTATTTACACCGGCTAATAAAAAACACTTTGGAGTCTAGCCACAAGACTGCCTAGGAATGACTGCCTAGGGAGTGAGGTGCCCTGATTCGGATTTTCGATTGCAAAATTAAACAAACAAAAAACATTCACGAAACTCGAGAAGAAACGGAATTAACGAAAACGAATGATTACACATGTCACGTTACGCAGATGGCGTAGTTTTTTTTACGTTCCGTTTCATCGATTTTGCGTGACATTTAAGACCACAGACTTGTTTCTACACCACCGCTTTAGTCTTCAATTGCCCATTTATACGTTTCGTTATCGCTTATTTGTTGATGAGAACGAATGTTTGTACCCTAGTCATGGTTGTTTATCTATCTAAGTATAATATTTATCTATATAAGTATGTGTATCGTTGTCTAGTACCCAAGATACAGGGAATCCTAGTTTGGGGCTAGATCAATGTGTGTAAAATGATGTCCAAGGTATTATTATTATTATTATTATTATTATTATTATTATCTGATTTAAGGTTAGAAACTATTTTTATTAATAACTCGATTAATATGCATTACCTTGTAATAAGAGTGGTAGCGTTATAATCAGAAACCCAGCCCCTACCAGATTTAACCCCTTTTACCCTCTCCTCCCGCCAAACGATTCTAAACCCAACCCTAAAAAATTAATAACGTTGAAAATATATTTTTTTTCTAATTTGACCAATAATAACATTTTTAGTAGATATAGTGATGTGCTCTTTTCCCTCTACAAACCCTTTGAGGGATACGTATATAGCATAAAATCTATCAAAATAGCGACAGAAAATGATTGTAAATGACCAGGTCGAAATAAATCTAAATTCTGTTGACCGGTTATCTTATTTATGACACATAAAGATTTTGGTAACATTGTTTGGTACACATTCTGAGTTTGCCCATTTTTTAGTTCCTACTACTGGTGTCTTTGCTTAATTTTGTAATTTGGTTTTTAATTTCGTCAGTTCCCTTTCCGTGTATCGTACCGCTAAGTAAACAAACATGATAAAAACTAAATAACGTAGAAAATAAATAGAATAAATTTCTATTTGTTTTCTTTATAGACACCTATTTCACTCTATACATATTCACGATATTGATTTCCTGATTTTATTCAATATGGCATGGCTGTTTATTTCATGCTATTGCATTTACAATTTTTAAAACAAATAATTTTTAACAAACGCAATTTCTGAGAGCTGAAATAGTTAACTATGTTTATGCTAATTGGGAGAAGTTTAACTTTTACACAAGCAATGCCCGGGGAGACCCTTTCTGTTCACGGGAAGATTGTAAAGGCATGATGCTGCAATCCTCCAGCTAAGGTGGCGCTGCTGAAGTAAAAGCAGGATTGTTTTTCCCAACGAGATTTGAAGTGTATGCACGTGATAGCGGTATTTTGAGGGCTGGGTTTAGCACATAAGGATAACCAATAAAACTTTTTCTTTTTAGGGTAATTTGTCGTCGGGGCATTATGATTTTTGTTCAATCCCTATTGAATCCCTTAAAGAGTCAACAAACATTAAAATACAGGAAAATTTGGATTAAAAGGCCGTCCAATACATAATAAAGCTGGTCGCCCAAATTAATCTGAAAAATCCCGCTCAGAACAATCAATTATGGCCTTTAACATCTATAACAGATGATTTAAGCAGCGTCCGAGGTACATGCTCGCTCGTGACTATACAGTCCGATCCTGGAGTGGCAGAGACGTCCACACGCACTACAGACATGTTGTGTCGCTGCTGATGCTGGTGGTACGTGCGGACTGGGTGGTGAAGCATATCGTTTCGCTCTTTTTACAGCCAGAGCATCGAACCAGGCCCTGTCGTGTGCTGTGCGACCTTCCGCTACGACTCTCCTCCAAGTATCTCGGACAGTGGCGACCTCTTTCCACCTGTTGTGCGTTGGCTTCAATTTGAAACGCGGACATGTCGCGCTTTACACAATCCTTGAAACGCAACAGGGGTCGTCCGACTGGTCTCTTGGCGTGCGCGACTTCTCTCAAGAGAGTTTGCCGATGCAAACGAGTGTGCTCCATGCGATGCTCATGTCCGAGTCACCGCAGCCGTCTCTGCTTTAGCATGGTGGTGATGCTGTGCAATTGTGCGGACTTGAGCACTTCCTCGTTTGTGATACGGTCCATCGACGTTATGCCGAGTATGCTCCGAAGACTCGATGTTCGTGTTTTGCGTACGATGTCCAGGCTTCTGCTCCGTACAAGAGGGTGCTGAGGGTACATGCTTGGTATACAAGCATTTTGGTCATCACTGTAAGATGTTTATTGTCCCATACTCTTGTACGCAGCTTCCCAAACATAGTGGCCGCTTTGCCGATGCAAGAGTCGATCACCACGTTAAGTGAAATATCGATTGACACATGCAACCCCAAGTAGCTAAACCTGTCATCTACCTCTAGCGGAGTACCGTCCAGTGAGAAATCTGGTGGTTCCGCATCTCCCTGCGCTAGCACAACGGTCTTCTTCGCGTTAATTGACGTAGAGAACATCGTGCACGCTCTTGAGAACTTGTCCATGAGGCACTGGAGTTCCTCTGCGCTGTGTGAAACAAAAGCCGCGTCGTCAGCAAATAGAAGACTGTCTATCTGACGGACTGTCTGTCCTCGCGAAACCGCTTAGACTTAAGTAGGGCGATGTTATAAAGTTTCCTATCAGTCCTCGTATGTAGATGGATACCCTGGTGGGCCTCGCCGAAAGCAACTTTCAACACAACGAACAGGGTAGGCAAGACGCAGCCCTGGCGGACACCTCTGCGATCCTCAAACGGAGCAGATGTGTCGCCGTTGAACACAACAGCTCCCTTCATGTCCTCGTAGTATGTCTTGATGAGACTCAAGAGCTTAAGCGGACATCAAAGCCTTTCGAGCGCTGTGTGTAGCTCCTCACTACTCACCGTGTCGAAAGCCTTGTTAAGGTCAACAAAGGCGATGAATATAGGGGATCGTTGCTCTCTACACATCTCCTTAACCTGGCGCAGAGTGAATATCATATTCACCTTAGAACGCTGTGCGCGGAAGCCGCACTGAGCCTCGGGATATACGCGGTCGGCGAGTTTCTGGAGTTTGCCCACGATTACACAGGCATTCGCTTTGCCGACGATGGTAACGAGGGAAATACCGCGGTATGAGTTACAATCGCCGCGGTCGTTTTTCCCTTTATTAAGGTGACAATATTAGCATCGCGCATATCCTGTGGCACGCTTCCTTCTGCCCAGCATTTGGAAAGGTGGTTGTGAAACACAGGTAGGACGCACTTTATTTTGAGTGCTTCTGTGTGGATAAAGTCTTTACCCGGATTCTTACCGCTCTTGAGCTGTATGACGGCTTGTAATGCCCGAATAAACTCCGCCGATGTTACCTGTATCTGCGCATGCTCGAATACTTTGGCAGAGCTCCTCCAGAGGGATGCTTTCGCCTTAGTGAGCTGAGCACGCGCACTATCACAGGGGTTAAGGCGATAATTCAGGGCTGCTGAGCGTTTATCGTCAATAAGGGGTTGCAGATGCTCTGGGTTCTCCAGGAACCAGTCTGGGGATTTAGTTTGCTGGTAGCAAAACACACTGCCGGCTGTGTCGATGAAGAAGACTTCAATGCCCAAACGGGCATTGAAGTCTCCCAGGAGAAGTAGTTGGTCGCCCGGATGCACTCCCCGCACAGCTTTGTCTAGTTGTTCGTAGAACTGGTATTTGGCTACAGTTGTTGAGGGAAGTGTTGGAGCATATCCTGAAATAATAACTGTCCACCTGGTGGTTGGGTGGGCGAAGTGTCTTCTCCGCAGAAGCTGCTACGCCTGGGACATAAGTAAGGCTTTAGTCTATCCAATGTAACAGCCAACTTGACAGATGTCAATCTTAGCCTGTTTGTGAGGGATATTCCTCATAAAAAACGATTAATCAAAAGAATCGATACACCCTATAAACACAGGTAGAAAGGTACTCTGTGGTGATGGTGGTTGTCAAAGTGTAAAATGAGTTTCATTGATCAGAGGTCAAACTGTGTTTTTGTGTGCTCTCTATTATTTTCTGCTGACCCGGATTTTATTATTGGTCTCTGATAATATTGGCTATATTTTGGACTCCGATTGCGTTACGATTTGTTTTATCATGTCGAAACGAGGAAAAACGCTAAATACTCAAGCTCGTGAACAAGTGGTGAAATTGTACGACTATTTCGCACGTGAGTCTGATAACGGTGGGCCACTTTTACCCCTGACACATACGAGGGAACGCGTTGCAGAAGCACTAGGAATAGGAAACACCATATCCTCAAGGAAAAATTTGGACCATCAAGCTCAGAAGATAATATTTTAAGTACAACAAAAAATAAATAAAGAGAGACAAGAAAGTTGTTGGTGTTGATAGTTTTAATGCTGCTGCGATCCGAAACCATGTTTATGGATATTATCTCAGAAAAGAATATCCTACGCTATAAAAGCTAGTAAATTCTTTAAAAGCGGCAGGCTTATTTTCCGGCTGCAAACAGTCTCTGTTGAAGGATTTAAAGTCAATAGGATTTAGATACAAAAAAACTGACAAACGAAAAATTCTGCTTAAACGCCACGACATCGTTATGAAGGGACGACTCATTCTTACGTCAAGTCAACAAAATATCGGATTGGGACAATGCTATTTTTATTGACGAAACATGCAAACGACACAGTTTCCCAGACATGGACCGACGATGCAGGGGCCTCCACCTCAAAAGTCCCAACAGGAAAAGGAGCTCGCCTTATTGTATGTCACGCGGGTTGAGCTTCTGAAGATGTATTACAGACGCTCTCCTTTCATTCGCGTGTAAATCTACGGGGGATTACCACGAAGAAATTAATTTTGAGGTTTTTCAAACCGGTTCGAAAATCTGTTGATCAGCCTACAAAATCCATCTATAATTATTATGGACAATGCTTCGTATCATTCGTTGCAAGTGGACAAAACACCAAATCAGAAAAATAAAAAGAACGAAATTGTCGCGTGGCTTGGAAGAAATTGCGTGGAAGCAAATCCAACTTTATTAAAAACTGAGTTGGTCAATTTGGTTAAATCACATAAACCGTCCAAGATTCAATATGTGATCGATGAATCAGCCCTACAGCATGGTCACGAAGTCATCCAATTGCTCCCCTCTACCATTGCCAGTATAACGCTATAGAGCTTATTTAGGTACAGGTGAAGGGTTATGCAGCGCGCAATAATACCGAGCCACCATTCAGCACCGGTAAAATGATGACTCTGCTGAAAACTGCGTGTGCTTATGTCTCTAAAGAAGACTGGGTAAAAGTTGTACGTAAAACAAAGGGACTTTTTATTTTTTTTACAAGATTTGGAAAGAGACATTAGAATAGAAAATATAGTTGAAAATTAACTAATTATATCCCTAAGTGTTTATAGCAGTGATAGCTCTGCTGTTAGTTCAACTGAATAAATAATTTCGATTTTTTCCGATTGTTTTGGTAACATCCCTAGTGTTTAAAAAGTGGATTTTATGAAGTTTTAGGTTAGCTGTCAAGTTGCTTCTTAGTATGGATAGACTATATAAGTGCTTGCCCAGCACATGTGCCACCCTCTCGACCTAGCTGGCGTGATCCACAGGAACGACGAGTCATTAATAAGGCTTTCTTACGTCTAGCACAAGCGTTGCACCGCACGCGCTTGATGCGCTAATCTACTTTCTCTGTCTCGCCTAGTGCATGCATGGGTCGCAGACCGCATACGCGTTGTGCCCCACGGGCTTTTCAGAGTTTCGAACCGCTTGAAAAGCCAGAGCGCTACAGCGCGACGCTGCGTTGTACCACACGGGGGTTTTAAGCGCTCACATTAACAATTCCTCCCTCTGAGGGCGAAGCTCTGGATCTACTAGACCTACGTGAGATCCCGCCTCACGTACGCGGCTCCGGCATGGTACGCCCTGTGCTCGGAGACGAACAAACGGAGACTCCGAGCCCAAGAGAACGTCTCTCTGCGTACCATCGTCGGCGCCCCCCGCTACGTGAGGAACGCGACAATCCAGAGGGACCTAAGATGGGAAACCGTGGACCAGTTTGTCCAGAGGCTGGCGAAGGGCATGTTCGCGCGTGCGGATGCGTCACAACTCCCGCACACCGCCGAACTGATGAGGGTTTTGAATTGTTTAGATTTGATAATGACAATATTTAACTAATAATTTTCTGGCTCCGTAAATATTTTTCTGTTTTTGTGTCTAAAGTGCATAATATCTACAACAAATAGTTTGTTGAGAACCCTTAAGTGATTAAGCAATTAAAAAACATTGAATTACAGTGAAATATGAAGAGAAACACAGTTCAAACACAAGAAATAAAGTAACGCCAACAGACATAAAAATTTGAACAACAAACTGAAGGGACACAAAATACAATAACTGGGACAGTGATCTGTGACTATACAAACAAATAAACGTGAAATACAGGACAATATAGTGCTTTTAATCTAATAAATTGTTAAAAGTAACCTAAACATCGATTTAATTTTCAAAACAACGACGTGTCGTGCCATCTGTTGACGAATAGCGGCCGAATACGACAGTAACGCCATCTACAAATACGGGTGGCGCCACCGACACTTCTTATTACTAACCAGCAGAGGCGCCACCGTGAAGGTGTTTTCCCGTTCAAACTCAGCACATAGAAGTGAGGAACTTGAAAAATACGCTTCAGTGGAATTACGCGTAAAATCACGGAAAACACAAGAACACAGTGCTGAAATCAAAACAAACATACAAGACAAAAAGTGAACAGAATTGTGAAAAGGCAACCAACAGTAGAAACAGTGATAAAATGTGCATAATATCAAAAAAGTGACAACAGCCGTTTCGATCAATATTTGAAACCGAAGCGTCACCTACTACTTCGCCAGTATCGGTAGGAGGCACTACCACGCACCAAAACGCCAGAAACAGAGCAGGTGCAACTACTCACCAACAGACGGCGTTACTATACTATTTTATTGTGACTAAAATTTCCGTTACAAATGACTGCTAAACAAAGAACATTCCTAGTCAATTAGTCACTTATTTCACATCGAGCATATAGTGACAATTCTCATCGCTCACAACATAAGCCAGCATAGCTGAGTGGTTCGAGCGCTTGGGCCAAATATTACCGACGACGTCGGGTGGAGTGGGTTAGATCCTCCCGCATTAACGAAACAACAATGAATTCTCTTTCGTTTCTGTCAAACATCACCTTGCGGAAACCGCGATCACAATCTACATCAGAACTAAATGAAGATGATAGTATCACCAAACATTCTGTAGATGGCAGCACAGGTAGCTTACCGAATATATCTGATGACGAGGATTCATTAGAAGTAAGTGAATTAAAAAGACAAGTTCAAGCCCTCACTCTAGAACTAACGGTAGCAAATGAGGAGATAAAAAACCTGTTACTGGAAAATAGTGCGTTGAAGGAAGAGTTGTCAGTTATGGCCAATAAACACGAAATCTACAAAAAAGCCACTGTCAGCCTGAATAATAGTTTTACAATACCCAATAAAAAACGAAAACATGGGCATGGAACGCGACATAATCTACTACATACAAAAAAGTCTAATGAGAATAAACCACCGTTGACAGAGCAAAGAGATGTACCGAAGGCATCAAAAACTAGCAAGGCCTCGACTTCTGGTAAAAACACCAACAGTAAACCAAAAATAGCAATGAATGAAAGGCAAAAAAAAAACCACAGCTATGTGTGATAATTTTATTTATTTATTTATTTTATTTATACAGTCTTAGGAGGATCAACAGCAAAATATAACATTTTAACATGGTCTAAATGAATAAAATAATGCTAATTATAGGTCCCCGCAAATAGAAATTGAAAAACTAACATTGCCGCACAGGCACTGAAAGAAACCATAAAGGATGGTATACATATCAACAATGAAAGTAAGTTGTAACTCATGTAAGTTGACAATATGTGATTATTAACATAAGGTTTAAATGTGAAAGCAAAAGGGTAAAGCAAATATAACTTAGAAAGCAAATTAGTTAAGAAGGGCGCGTACGGGAGGAGTAGCTAACTACCTATGAGCTATTGGCAAAGTGTTCACAAGCCCACAGTCGTTTGACAGAGGGAACACTAGTGCAGAACAGGTCTATATTCAAGTGGGCAGGCAGACGATTGAAACTGTCGCAAGCACGTATAAGAAACGAATTCTGTCTATAGTTGGTACGTGCACGTTGAATGTGAATAGTAGGGTGCTGTCTATATCGTAGTGTATCCGTACGTAGGCCAATATGTGATAACAATTCACTATTATCTAGTGTTCCATTGGATATGTTCATAATGTAGCATATGTCTCAAGGTCTCAAGAGGTAGGAAGTGGTATTTTAAACAACGCTGTTCGTAGCCTGACAGTCTTTGCTTACTCTTGTAGTCAAAATAACGTAGGATTTTTTTCTGTATAGTCTCAATACGACATATATGGACATCACACCTGGGTTTCCACACTTGCGATGCATACTCGAGGTGGCTCCTTACGAATGCACAGAATAAAATCTTGATAGTTTTTAAGTTTTTAAAGTCAGTACATGTTCTCATTAGGAAACCCATGGCCCTATATGATTTAACTACTATGTTGTCTAGGTGCATGCCAAATAATAAATGGGAATCAAAAGTCACACCGAGGTCTCACATACTACTTATTTGCTGTTGATTGAATAAGAGTAATTAATAGGATTTCGTTTCCGTGAGAAAGAGATATAAAAGCATTTTGAAATATTTAAATCAAGTTTATTATTTACTCAATAGGTCTCAAAACGATCTAGATCTGTCTGCAGATTGTCGGCATCGTTACTAGTCCTGATTTCCTTAAAAATTTTCATATCATCTGCGTATAATATTATTTTAGAATGTAAGAAACAGGTGTTAATATCACTAATAAATATAATAAATAATAAAGGACCTAATAACGAGCCTTGAGGAACACCGGAAGGAATAAACATCCAGTTGGATGTGTAGCCCGCAAGTACAACAGCTTGATTACGATTCGAAATATAGGAGGAGAACCAACGGAGAAGATCGCCATGGATACCAGCGTTACAGAGCTTGTTTAATAGTATCTTATGGTCAATGCGGTCGAAACATTTACTGTAATCTGTATATACGATATCGACCTGATTACCATTGTCCATTCCTTTTGAAATAAACTCTGAGGTAAGCAATAAGTTAGATGTAGTTGACCGCTTTTTAAGAAAACCATGTTGCTCCTCCATGTAGTTAGATTTAAGCGCCGCGTATAGCTGATTGTAGATAGTCCTTTCAAAAATTTTAGCAAATAGACATAATTTTGAGATGGGGCGATAATTTTCTACTAAACTTTTATCTCCTTTTTTATGTACTATTGAAATAAAGGCTGACTTCCATGTTCCAGGCACAACATCTTCAGTAACTGATCGTTTAAATAAAATGCAAAGGGTTAATGTAAGTTCTGAAGCGCATTTAACAATGAACGTCGGTGGAATAAAATCTGGCCCACCTGATTTATATTGGTCCAGAGACTTTAGAATTTTAAAAACTTCAGCTGGAGAGATTTCGATAGAGGAGATGTTGGATATACTAGGAGAGGAAGCGGAGGGTGACGCTTGCGTATCGGAAGAGGCCCCGCTCAGAAAGGTGGAATGAAAATAAGTCGAAAATAAGTTACTTATTGACTCACCAGTGTTCGCACTGGTATTTTTATATTTCATAATACTAGGGAACGAAGTAGATTTATATTTACTTTTGACATAAGACCAAAAAGCCTTAGGGTCACTGGCTATGTTTGCTTCAATCCTTGTCATGTAGGTATCAAAAGCAAGTTGTTCGACCGCGATCTCACGCTCTCTTAGCGTTGAGAATGTGTGATAATCTGGTAAATTATTATATACTTTGTATTTACTATGAAATTTGTATTTTTCTTTAATTAATTTGACAAGGGCTGAGTTATACCAGGGAGGATATGAATTAGACTGGAGCCGTTTCATGGGAATATATTTGTCCCTAATAGCGTACTGTATCTGATAGAAAGAGTTAAGGGCTTCATCTACACTGCCCCCACCGAGAATAGTTGGCCAGTCGATATTAGACAAGCCTTTGGTTATACTGGAATAGTCCCCCTTACTATAGATATGCCTATACCTAACTGGTTCTTCTAGTGTATGAAGTTGGACAAAGTCGGCCCGAATATGGAGTGACTTGTGATATAAGTCTTCTGAAACTAGTGGTGCAGTACATGTTTTTACATTGATACAGTCATTCGATAAAACTAGGTCTAAAAGGCGACCGTAGTGGTTAACTTCGTTATTATACTGACTCAAGCAACATGAATTCATCGTGTCGATAAAGTTTACTACCGACGGGTTAGTAGTGGTGAGAGAGGGTGAGAGCTCCAACTGGTTGATCTCAAGAGTCCAATTTATAAAATGTTTTAAGTTGAAATCGCCCAAAATAATAAATTTATCACCAGGATGCGTCATCATTAAATCACTGAGTTTATTCGAAAAATTTAGCAACTGTTCATTATAAGAATGTGTTAAGTTCTCTTCACAGAGATATAGTGAACATATGTGAATGTTATACGATAATTTAGGTCGTTCGCAACTAGTACTAATAGTCACCCAGATGTCCTCAGCCGAGCTACGCCAGTCCTGCCTCTCAGTCACGATAAGATCGTTCCGTACCGCGAGCAACACTCCTCCACCCAAAGACTGCTTAGTACGAGCATTATCACGATCTCTTCTCCAAACCTACTATACGATATATCTAGAAGCCAGGTCTCCGTAAGCGCAATTACATCAAAGCTATTCAGGTAAACATTCCGTAAAAAACTAGTAGTTTTAATTCGCAGGCCACGAACATTCTAATAGTATAAGTCAAGCATTTTTACTATTAGCTATAAAATAGTAACATAACTCAATAAACTTAAAATATAAATTTAAATCAAAGAGCATGCTACTAATTATTAGCATTATAAATGAAAAATAAATACACAATAGTACTTGCATACGCACGGATACAAAGACGATGTTCATCAAATATTTAAAAAGGCGAGTAAACAACAACATAGGTTCAAGCGAAGATAGTCCTTGATTACTCCTAAGCGACAGCGCAATATCACAGTGGCACGCACTGCAAAAGAGTTTCAATCCTCTGCCTACTACCATAACTGTTTTTTGCCCATTCTTCACACAAAAGATAATCCGTTGTGCAATGATTCTCAAACTATACGCACCTCTCCCGCACCGCTTTAAACTTAAACTAGTATTATTAACCCTTGGGGTAAGTAGTAAATTATAATGTGATATGAAAAAATAAACTAAGCACGCGCTATTCGTGAAATGTGATAAGTGACAGAAATAGATATATACTTGAGAACATCGAAGACTCGTTTGCCAGTGATTTTGCCTACTGCCACCACGCTAAGCAAAGGCAAGAATTAATGATCTTCTAGCTGACATTGAAACGAAAGTAGCTAATTTCACACTTGATGACTTTTGCGTTATTCTGCTGGGAGAAGCTGACTTCAAAACTGCTCAAAATGACATGAGCCTTATACACGATATAAGAGATGCGATCAGTATGATCAAACATACAAACATTATAATTTGCCCACCAACATACAAACTTGGTGCAATGTTGTATAACCACAGAGTGCAGCAGTTCATTAACATGCTGTTTCTTGATATGGAAACACATGAATACTGCTGGTATCTGGACACCAACCTCAACCTCCGAACTCCGAAGATGTTCTCCAACTACACAGGCAACATTAACAGACAACGAATAAAGCAATTTTTTTCAGATCTAAAGACCTACATAATACGGGGATGAACAGGGATATCTTATAGGGATGTTCTTCAAAGTAATAGCCATAACACATCAAATAATGATAATTTATTTTTTCGAGAATAAATACTTAAATATCCTACACCAGAACATCGCGGGATTACTTAATAAGTCAGATTTACTGTCAATAAATTTAGAAGAACTATCGGATAATAACAAAAAAAATATGTGCTCTGTATTACTGAACATTTTATGATGGCAGGCTACGAATATTGTTTAAATCTACCAAACCTTACGTTGGCAACATGTTTCTGTAGACACAATAGTAAAAGAGGCGGAGCTTGTATTCTGGTCAATAAAAATTATAAATGGAGAGAACTGCCTGAAGTATGTGGGCTATCATTGAGTAATATATTTGAATCTTGTGCTATCGAATTAATTGATTATAAGATTGTTATAATATGCATATATAGAGTTCCAACACAAAGCAATTTAAACATATTTTTTAATAGACTAGACAAAGTACTGAAATATATTTCAAAATTTAATTTTAACAATATTGTTTTAGCTAGAGATTTTAATATAGACATGTTTAAACATAACAATGTTACAAAGGAATTCGAGTGCCTACTGTTGAACTACAACCTCAAATTGTCACTGAAGCAACCTACCAGACTAATTAGTAAAACCTGTTTAGACAACTTTGCACATGATTACAATAAACCCTGTAAAGCTGAAGTGTTAGAATTTGGTATGTCGGATCATACAGCCCAATTGATAAAAATTCCTGTAAAAAACATAGTTAAATTAAAATACTGGCGCCAACTTCGACGGGATTTCGATAAAGAAAATATAGACAAATTTAAAATATACATTCAAAGCCTATCTTTCACTGAAGTGTATAACGCTACAGATCCCAATGCAACATATTAACACTCAATGACTACATTAAAAATCTGCGCAATTACGGCACTTGGGCTGGAGAGGAGATTATAATAGCAGCCGCCGAATACTTTGTTATTAACGTTACAATCCACCAGCAAAATACACCATCGCTCACATACAGGCCCAAGAATCCCGCGGATGCAGTGGGATCTATCAACCTCAACTTCACAGGAAACCACTACGACAGCGTATACTTGCTTGAATAACAAAATTTACCCACGAATCTAGCAACCGACAGCCAAACTGATAACAACATACCTTCCCCGATACTTAATGCAACACCCATGACCTCCTCAGGGTCAACCATAACATCAATAGATGACATCCCTGACAACACCGGATATACGATGATACGACACAGCCCCATATTTAAACCAAAAGTCACATGCGAGCGCATGCGCATTGCTACTTGGAACGTTAGAGGTTGCGCCGAAATACCTAAGAGACTCAACATTGATGCTGAATTGACAAACAGAAACATACATATAGCCTGTATACAGGAAACAAACATGACATCGGGGACATACGTGTCAAAACACTATCTCTGGTATCTATCAGGCACAACCAGCATCGCACACTGTGGCTTAGCTATACTAATTAGAAAGGACCTGAACTTATCGGTCCACAATCTAAATCGCGACCTGGAAACCATGGCAGCAACAATAACCACCAATACACTATATGTAATAAACGCACATATCCCCAGCTCTTCCACGAGAGCAACCGCAGCGTTTTCGCAACTTATAAAGATTATTCAAAAGAAACCAAACAAAGCAAAAATATTAATGCTAGGTGACTTTAACGCGCACATCGGACTAGGCGATACAAAGGCATACAGGAAAAAGGGAATTATTGGAACAAACCTCCTCCATAAATCATCAAATATCATCGGAGAAATGCTAATGGATATTTGTTCCCGCGAAAACTTAAAAGTAGAAACCACCTGGGCTCGCAAGTCATGTCGGGCCACATGGTCTTACGGGAAAACAAAATCACAACTAGACCATATAATTATCTCGAATAATGCGCCACACACATTTAACTTCATCAAAGGACAATGGAGCTACCTGCATATTTCCGACCACAAGATAATCTGGGGTGAAATAGACCCACTAAAACTGCTTCAAAAAACTGGCGACACGCAAATGGAATCAATAAAGAGTACAACCCAAACTAAATACAAAGCGATAACAGCTTTAAAGTTCAACTATAAACAGTGTTCGTACACCGCCCTAGCACGAGATGAAATGAATTACACAAAAGTAAAATACCATAACGATTATGGAAGAACTTACGGCGAAGAACTACACATTTATAGAAAATGACGACTATACGCCCGACATCCCGTGGGATACTATTACAGGGGTTATGAAGTCAGTAGCCCAAAAACCACTTTCCGTAAAACCCGCTAGATCGCGGGAACACCGAATTGCTCTGGCAAATTTACAAAAGGCCAAATTCCTTAAAAGACGTCGACCAACCGACCAAAAAATTAATAAACAACTCAGAGAAGGCCGACGACGTCTTGAGGAAAATATTGATATTGAAGAAAAACGAGAATGCAGAGCATTTTTTGAAGGCCTAGGAAAAAAACACCCAAGCAAATGCATGCAAATCGTGTACCACTATTACAGACGACACCAGCTTCAATCTGGACGGTGGAAAAAACAACGATTTATCCCAATGTCACGCTGGGAACATGAATTAAGGAAATCAGAAGGCCCTAAAATTATGATTATCCCTAACGAAACTTCATTAAACCCTGACTATCTAGAAAATGGTTCAACAATAGCCGACATAAAAACGATAATCAGCCGCATGCGCAACGGAACAGCGCCGGGTACAGATCAGGTAGTCCCGGAACTGTACAAAGGAATACCGCCACAACTGTTAAAGGTTATTACCAAAACAATGCACAGAGTATGGACAGAAAATATAATACCGGAGTCCTAGAATGAAACGGTCCAAGTACCTATCCCCAAGATCAGAAACCCTCAAGACACCAATGACTATCGCCGTGTAACAATGTGTAATACAGGATATCGCATATACGCGACATACCTGCTCATCAAACTAGACGAGATAACAAAAGAACTCGGGAACTACCAAGCAGCATTTCTCCGCAATAGATCCACCGATGACCACATAATTCATAATTCTTTATTGAACACAGTTATTTAAAAAAGATACATTAAGAGAAAACATATGTACAAAGGCGAGCTTATCTCTAAAAAGAGATTTCTTCCAGCAAACCAAGGCATGACAGGAAATTTTATCAATAAAAGGGTAGGCAGTGCACAATATCTAAACAATAATAAAATACATATAAGTAAATTACATATCTATAAAATACGGTAAATAAAATACATACTCGTATATACCAAACTACTAAATACGTATCAATACATACATTAACCTGTACATAAAGTTTAAATATAATAATAATAATATACATACTACAACTATCACAAAAGAGAGAGGAAGTGCTCTTTTACCCGGTTTTTGAAAGCGAAAAGAGTGGGGCTGTCTCTTATCGCACAAGGAAGTGCGTTCCACAGTCGGACCGCCTGCAACCTGAAGGAGTGCTCATATGCGGAAGTGGTATGCCTTGGAGTGGCTAAGAGTGCACATCTTCACACTACGCAGGGTATTAGACGAAGAATGGCGCGCGGGTAACAGAACATATGTACTGGCGCTAGATATCGCCAAAGCCTTTGATACTATAGACCTAAACGTGCTCAAGGATATTCTCCTTTCAAGGACCAGTAAGATTTTAACCAATAGGATAATAAAAGCCTCCATGTATGAACGGACCTGCATCAAATGGTTCGGATAGCAAAGTTATTTGATCAACAAAGGAAAAGTAGTAAAACAAGGCTGTCCACAGTCACCAAGACTATTTACAATATTAATGGATGATGTCCTCAAAACACTGGAAGAAGAAATTCCCAACATAAAACTGGACCAAGATGAAGAAATAGTCTTACCACTTATTCTCTCCTTCGCGGATGACCTCATCATCGCACGGACGAGTATTTGATCCCAAAACATGGCCAAAAATATATAAGTTGTTTATCTTAGCAAAATATATTATTAATAGCTTATTAAGTAATAAACCTGTTAAAATTTCGAGAAATACATGATATATGGCCAAATTTGTTGGTCCTGATTTTTTTTAAAGCGGTCGGAGGAAATTTTTTAATAAAACATGGTGTGTTACTCTTACATAAGTAGTATATTTAGATAAAAAAAAAACAGAAAATTATGTACAAATTAAACATTAAAGTATAAAATAAATACTAATTATTATCATCATCATCACGACCATCTTCTACACATGGTATTTTTAAAAAATTATGCGCATCCTGCGAGATTGCCAGCTTTTTTTGTTTTGTCTGGGCCTTATGCTACTAAAATAGGGGTTCGAAGTGAGAAGTAACCTATTCAGTACGTCCTCCATACAATCCTTTCTAGAGAATTTGCGAGAATAACTTTCCCTATATTGGCGGAAATGTTTATTTCTGGCTTCCGATGCCTCCTCTGATAGTTGACCTATTGGCAACAAAGCATGTTCTATAGCACTCGGTGCATGCATCAATATTTTATGGACAGTGGGAGACATCGGTTGCCATGGATACAAATTCACGTAAAACTTTGCTGTATCCATAGTATATTTGCCAATTTTTCTGTGTTTACATCGAACCCTGATGAGATCACTTCCAAAATGACTCTGAATCTCTGTATCAGCTCTATGTTAATCCCAGTGATGTCAGCTGCTACTTCTATATCGCTAAAAAATCGCCGAGAAGTGTTGCCATTATTGGTGTTCCCATAACCAGCTTTTGGGATGTCTACAAGTAATCCCATCCTTTCTTCAAAACTCTTCTGAATGGCTACTTTGGCCGCCTCGATTTGTGTTTTATCTTGTTTCTTTACGCGGCCTTTATGAATATTTGCTTTTAATTTGTAAGATAAATGAATCAAAAATTAAAAAAATCTGATCCTTGCATGTAGAATCGATAAGCCAAATTTAAAAGTCTCTGGATTTTCAGTACTGGTAGTGGTTGTTAGGTCGTTAAATGTTTTTTGTGTTCTACCACATACGTAACATCTCATTGTAGATGTGGTATATGTTGCCGCATTACAAACTTTGCCATCGATCATTGTGGGCAATAAAGTGTGGCTTATCTTTATATTATCAGCAATTTTGGTAGCTTCAAGCCCACTGGATTGCCCTTCAATGTAACTGAATTCATCATTTGTAACATCTTTATTTTCTTTTACAAATCGCACTCTAATGGGTCTACAAAATCTCGGAGACGATGGTGTTGGGTTCTGCCAGATTATTTTGGTTCCACAGGTCAATCTTAGGGGCACGATAGAACTTATGAAAACGCTTGCATCGCTGTCCTCATCATTTTGGAACTTTTGTTTGTATCGCGTTTGCTGCGAACCGTCACAACCCCATTTGTAGGTAAGTGTCATTTCAATTTTCTCAGCTTCAGAACACTTGTCAATAACATCCTCCAAATATTTATAGAGTCTCAAAGCGGTATTATCAACCAAATCTTGCAGTTTCACTTCAGCGGCAGCGTCTCACTGATAATTTTGGGTGGATAAGTCTCCTGTTTTGTTTTTTGCAATAACGTGTAGCAGGGATATACATCCTTGTTAGCTCTTTGTATGACTTCGTACTGAGCCTTAGTCAAATTTGCTTCAATAAATATCCTCAGAGCTTCTTCTGGTGAGTGTTTTTTAGTGGTTGTTTGCTGATAGACTGCCTTGCGGACTTTTGATGCTCTTGATGGCGATTTTTGGATGTCATGTAATAATTTTGCTGCATCTGTATTTCCTACGGCACGATTGCTCATTTCCGCGGCATAAGTAAGTTGATCAAATGGCACATTTTTTCTTATTTCCATTGTATTGCGACGCTTCGACCGTTCACTGCACTCACTAAATTCCTTACTCGGTAGACCCTTTGATACCCTACCGCCGACAAAGACGGAGAACAAGGTAGATCTATTGTTTGTTGTAGCCATTCATTGTGTTTTTCAAGGAATCTGTTTTCTGTACTCTTACAAGCCTGCCAGTAACGTTTGTAGACTATTTTTAAGTTGTTGATAACCTTTCGAAACTCTTCAAGTTTGGTAGGTGGGCACTTGGATAACCAAGTGCCCACCTACTAAGAAATTAGTGGCTATAAAGCCACTAATTTCTTTTCCAGATCGTTAAATTAGGATCAAAATACTTCTCAGTGCTTGCTCTGATAATATCATGCAGATCCTTTCGAGTAAAAGTTCTGAATGAGTCGCCAGACACTGAGAACAAAATTTATGATTTTAATTAACACAAAACTGGTGACACTATATTTTTTTTTTAATGCTGTGGACAATTCGGGAAAACTTTGATTAGTTGTACTAAAACAAGAGGCTCTACAGTTTCATAAAATATTTGTTTGTTGCTGTACAAATTAGTACAAACCATTCAAAAATACGAATGAAACTGATTTAGTAAAAAATAACACGTGTTCATTTAGTGTGCTATGTTGAGTACTACATTTTATCCAAATGAGGAACAATTGGTATTAAAAGGGGACTATATAAGCGGTACATACCTTGTTCTTGAAGATCCATGATAACTTTTTACCCAAAAACACTTCACACATTCAAAATATCACTGTGAAATATGATGGAAAAATGCGTCGCCGAGAACTGAGACGAGCGTATTTAAGAACTGCTAAGTTCCGACTGACACTACGTTGAGCCCGTCAACCATTTGCTGGCAGTAAAACCGGATTTTGATGCGGAATGTATTTACCTCATCAACAGAGCCCTTTTCCTTTGTAATTATAAACAATAGTAAATTGGATTAATGGCCATGTTTTGGGATCAAATACTCGTCATCGTTTGTCAAGATTTACAACACCTTGACCAAATCGTCACGCACTTGAAAGCACTATTAAAAACAGTAGGTCTCGATACTAACGAAATGACGATTGCTAAGTATATGTAAATATCTACAGTAATAAAAAAAAAAACGAAACAATGACGAAAATTCTTATAAGTGACCCCATAAACACCCAGCGCCCACAAGTGATCGTATTGGACGGAGTTCCAATACGACCCGTAGACGAAATAAAATATCTCGGCACATATATTACGGCAGGACATAGTAGGAGAGACACAATAAAGAAGAGATGCCGGCAAGCCATAGGCAATTCCAAGGCCCTAATGCATTTTATAAAGAAATCCAACATGGACTGGAAAATAGTACGCCTGATTTACAAAATGGTTATTGCACCGTGTATAACATACGGACTTAAAGCGGCAGCCCTCACCAAAGCAAACCGTTCTAGACTAAGAAAATATGAACGCCTGATCCTCAGAGACATGTTTGAGAACGCCAGAAGCTATCCAAGACACCAAAAAATTCACGATTTACTACAGGGCAAAACAATAACCAAACAAATCAAAAACCATCGGATGTGTTACTATACACATATTCTACGACGCCCACAAAAACACCTACTCCACGCTGCATTGAAATAAGAATGCAGGAAGAAGAAAGTTGGCCGACCCATATACACCTGGAAAGATTCCCTTAAGCATGACATCAAATACTACGGTAAAGAACACAGTTACTGGACAGAATCAGCACACAACAGGGACGAAGTCAGAAAGGCATCGAGCCAAATATACCATATTCCAGAAACAGACAGCGAAAGCGAAACGGAGACCTTACCGGATAACCCAAACGAACACGACAGGACAGGAAACTCAACCTATAACAATAACCTGAAAATAGAAGGAAAACATGAACTTGAAGAAAACAACAGCTGCTCTCCAAATCCTGTATCCTCCCCATTCCACATATCCTATATTGGCTTCAGGCTGAAGAGTCGGTCGATTGAATTCACGCTCCTTCCTCTCCTATCGAGCAAGTCATTCCGCCCCCCCTCAAAACTCGTGCCCTCTGGTATGCCAGCCGAAAGACCGGAACAGGTTTAGAACCCTGGCTGGAGAAGCACCATTCGTTCATTCATTCATTCATTCAAAATGTAGTATACGTGTAGTTAGTAAGTTCTTAACCTCACAACGACCACAGAATTTTTGAGGCATCGCGATTTTGAACCTTATGCCATGGTAATAAAATTAAAACCTATAACCTATTTCCCTATCCGCATACTATCCGACAGCAAAGCAGTTCTGCAAGCCCTACAAAGCAACACCATCAGCTCTGAGCTTACATACGAGTGTCACCAAGCCCTGTCAGAGGTATGTAACCACGATATTATTAACCTGCAGTGGATTAAGGGACACAGTAGCTCGCGCGGCAACGACGCAGCCGACGCACTGGCAATGTTGGGTTCGGAACAGACGGCGGATGGACCAGAACCCATAATACCACTGCCATTCAGATGGTTAAGGAAAACCCTGCGACAACACACAAAGGTAACTCACCAACGTTATTGGTCAACCTTGGATACCTGCAAGCAAGCCAGACAGGCCCTCCCAATGATCAGACCCGGATTATCGCGTAAGCTTCTGAAGCTCTACCACAGCTTCGCTTGGTAACCGGAGCGATAACTGGACAGGCTTTGCTAAACAAACACTTACACACGCTAGGTGTTACGGACAGCCCCCTGTGTAGAGCCTGCATGGAGGAAGAGGAGACAGCCACCCACGTCCTGTTGTTCCGGCGTGGCCATCTTCATGTTCCGGCGTGGCCATGCAACGGGCAACACACCTTGGGACGCCGAGGTCGCTCCAGCAAGTCGTCGGCAACATCAAGGTTTTGCTAGACTTCCTACAGGAGCTGGGTTGGCAGGAGTAGTGCCCCAACCCACACCACACATGAGTTCACACGACACTTACAAACCATAACAACATACCCGGCAATGGCTCAGTAATATCAGCTTTTAAAAAAAAAGTCGTACCGATGTCATTTCGACATGACATCGAGGCTTGGCGGAATTTTGCGATCTTATGTCGACATGACATTGGGGCTTGAGAGGTTAATACTAAACCAGACGTATAATTTTATTTCAGGATTATCCTTGCCAGAGATTATGACGCATATGGCGACGGGTATAAGGAGGAGATTGACGCGGACCAGTTAAAGAGGTGTTTTGAGAAGATGGACCGTGATGTGAGTTGTTCAGCATTAGTTTATTAAAACACAATCCCACCAAAAACATAAAAGTGAAAATGGGAGCCAAGTTCAATATTAACAATATCGTGGCTGTCGACTTCGCTGACAAAAGATTTGAGATCTAAATAAATGCCTAGTTCTGTACCTATGATACTCCTGAAATTCTGACGTTACACAAAGTAGATAACTTTACACAAATTGAAGTTAAAGATTTAACTTGGCTATTTTTTCCCGGAAATCAAATTTTAGAAGGGAGGATACGTTGACCACACCAATATACAATGACGTAAGAAGCATAACAACCTTATAACACCAACAAGTACATTATTAATCAAATATAAGTCGTAAAAAACGCTATAGAGTTAAATAAGCAACTTCCATCGGGATGGGAGGCATTGTGTAAGTGTGTAGTGTAGTGTAAGTGTGTCATCCATCCCTAGTTTTACTGTACGACCCATTGTGTTACGTATAAAAAATATACCTAAGTAATCATTTACAAATGTTAAAGTATTTATTTCCGAAAGGAAAAATACGATCTGGCAAGTAAACCTAAGTAGGAAAAAACAAATTGAGAACTTTCATATATGTTATTAATCTATGTTATTAACCGGTCAAACGCTTAGATGCACGCGCAAAAAATAATTGAGTGAGTCATAAAAAACACGTCGCGGCAGACCCACCCGCCGAGTGCGGTTCGAGTTACTTTAACATTATTTATGACTTATGATCATGATAACACTGCTTGAAGTGTTGTTTTTGTTACAGCTCGTAAACAAAACATTATAAGCATTGATTGTATTAAAGACACTTGTACTGTGATACATAGCAGTAAACATAGACTTCAAGCCTAAAATGGAGTAGGTCAATATAAAAAAATCATATCCAAAAAAGTAAATCGCTATCCCCCTTGTTTTATGTATTTAAAAGATTTCTGTATTAATATTACACATGAAAAAAATATAAACTTACATTAAGTACATAAAAATATTTAATTAAAATGATTTAAACTGTCGCTAATATTTGGCAAAATGGCCGGTGGAATTTTAACCTTTGAAATAATGTCTCTTACAACTTTAATCGAGTGTTTTTCGGTAATGTTTTTACAGAAAACTAGTGTTGAATGGTTCTTCAACATATTGGCTTCTTATTAGCATAAAACACGACACTTTCAACAAAAAAAAGAAAACATTTCTGACAAACCTATTGAACAAACTTGTCTTCGAAAATTGTGACGAAACTTCTCAAATATGGCACAAAAACAGTTTGTAAGTTAATCTTTCTGTATTTTTCTAAAATACTGTTATTATTCTATAGGAAAATGAACACTTATCAGCAAAACACGCACAATATCCATTTATAAATCGCAAATCAAAACACCGGCCGGCCACAAGCACAGTACACAACTCGACACGTGAACTGAATGAGTTGTATCATTATTTTTTAACATTAAGATAGTTTGAATCAATTGTTGTATTTAATTTTATTGAGCCTAGTTCAGTAGGAACGAGATAGCATTCATTCCTTAAGTACAAATGCATTGGTATAAAAGAAACAAAAGGTTTTCGTCAATGTGTCGTCACGCAAAAGCCAAAGTGCGCTCTGGGATACTCTAGTATCCCAGCGTCATTCTACGGGTAAAAAATGCTGGGATAGCGCACTATCCCAAACTCACTCAAGCGGTTAATTACAAGACAACTTTCTCTAAATTTAGTATGGAAACTGCATTAGCATTCCAGTAAATACGAAAACGAATGACATGTGGCAACAGCGAATAATGCACTCGGAAGACAACCGGACCACATGCGGGAGCTCGCGCTGACTGATGAGCGCAATTCGCTTTGACGCGATGTACCTCCCGCTACTCCTTTCCTGCCCCGCACCGCGAACCACGTGACTCTGCTCATCAGATAGATAATATTATATATTTAATGATAATATGCACGTATTTTGAATAAGGCGGTTATCAAATAATTGGTAGCAGTGAAGGTGGCCAAACACATCGTAGCCAGTCTTTATTATAACTAGGGTAAGGATGTGCTACGATCCATTTTGCCTCTTTGGCTGCTACTAACTACATGACTCAGACTTTACTATACTATATAGGCGGTTCAAATAACATTAGGACTGTTAAAACGATATAGTGCTAGCTCTATCTCTAGTTGATTTGGAAACGGAAATTCATGTTTGCTATAACAAATTCGATAGGCGCTTAGTGTGTAAATAAAAACAGTTTTTTGGAAAATATTACAAATCGTAAAAAACGCTGTTTCTTATTCTTAGGTTGCCAAATTTCAACTTGCTAGGTCATCTGGAAGTGGGTAAGGTTTTTGATGTTGTTCAGTCAGTCAGTAAGAAAAATCCCGATTTTTTAATGTAAGATAGTAACCAATTGAGCTATATTCATGGAATTTGGGATTCTAGTCAGCCTTAAGGGTCTGAATAAATGTACTAAATTTCATACGTTTATGTTTACGTAGGGGTCAAAGTGGCTGCAAATGATTCGTATAATATAAACACACGGTCGCTGCCTCGCCATTTCTCTTCTTTTGAACTTGGCTTTGACACGCTGCCGCGTGTGTCGATTCTGATGAAAAGGACATGTACTGCAAAATTTTAAAAGTTCTTGAGAAGCAGTCTTATAATTTACATCCTGTTTATTTATTCGGCTCAATAACTAAGTATAATATTAATTTAATTATTGTTACAGAACGAGCCTCCATTTCACCTGACAACCATAGAAATGCTCGATTTAGACAAAGAGCTCTACGGCGATGTAAACCCTTACTCCTTCATGAGGCGCTGTTTCATCCACGTCAAAAACCAACGCAGTATTGAAGCCATAAAGGCAAAAATGTATGGAGCTACCTTGTGTGACTTGACTTCGAGAAATATTACCCATGTGGTGTTAGACAGGGACGAAAATTGTGACTTTGATGAAATAAAGGCAAAAGTGCGATGGCTGTTAGTCCCTATAGTGTCTAAGGATTGGTTGGATGCTTGCTTTGAGGCGAAAATGTTGGTTGATCATGTTCCGTTTAATGAAAGATTATTATCACAATGATGATATATTTTTTAAGTTTTATTTGTGTACTAATAAGAAAAAATTGTTGCACATTGTTTTAAAATTGAGATTAGATACCAAATAAATATGAGTTGTTTTGATAAAATTTAAGGATTGATATTAATACGTAAGACTTGTGTACCTGATGGAGATATCAAACGACCCGTCACCCACGATATAACTAGGCCTAGGTCTGCTGCCAGATTTCCGACATGTAAGTGCATGAGCGAGTGATCAATCCTACAGGCTAACTGATCAAGTTATATCTGTTTTAACGCTTTGCAATAAGCCGGTTCGTTAGCTCCACATATTACACAATCACGCGCATTTACCCGCAGACGAACCACAGTTGTGCGTGTAATTATATGTAACTCGAGTCGTCACTGCAAGCTTGTCTGGAGTGGGTTATACTCGTGCGCAGTGCTTCAACGAGCGTTTTGCATGCGGGGGGGGGGGGGGGGGGGGCCTATTGTCAACGCTTGGTTAGGGTGTCTGTCAACCGACGGACGTTACAAAAAGTGCTTCGTTGACACTAGAACTAATGTTCCATCATGGTACTACATGGTACTACATGGTACATGGTACAGGGTGGCATCATCGTATAAAATATACAAAAGCTCTAACAAATTTGTCTCATTTTTATTGACATTTGTATTAATATTATGATGCCACCCTTCTATAACATTATTTGTTCTATGCCTCTCACCATAATTGTGCCACTTATTTTGTAAGTCTGTTTTCAAATTCAAAACTTACTGAACTACTTCTTAAACTTCTTCAGAATGTATCTTGGTTTAAAAGTACCACGACAACATAAATTTGTAAGAGGTAAATATTTGTTAAAAATTTCGCAAGTATCGAACACCTATAGTGGAACTAGTGATAACGAAGTTATCATTAGTACCATTATGTCAAGTTCTATTCATAGTGGAACTAGTGTTGATAAAAATTATCATTAGTTCCATCATGGTACAAATCATAGTACTAGTGTCAACGAAGTCAAAAAGTTGTAGTATAGGTTAAGCGCCGGTTCCTGAATTGAGACATTCACTAAGTAAGTTAATACTTAAGTATCGTTCTGTCACAGTCTTTTTGTGTCAGCAGAGAGAGAACGATACTGAAGTATTTGATTAGTGAAATTATCAATTCAGAAATCGGTAAGAGAACTATCATTAAATTGTTTCTGGAATTAACGCCATTTACCTGTTGGCTTGGGTGTCAATGCCCAACCGTGCCTCTCGTTGGCTGCCTCGATATGTATATAAGTTGTCGTCGCTCGAGATCGGTTAAAAATTACTCCGTGCAGCGAAAATTACTCCAGAGCGTTCGGTAACAACCCGAGTGAAACGGAGGGTAGGTAAACGAACTGTTACCTGACGGCTTGCCGAACAGCGTTTTCGAACGGCTCAGATAAAGTAATTTTCGCACTGATAAGTGCGATTTACCTCACTGGATCAACGTCGTTAAAAATTACCTGGCGGATGTCAAACTGTGCCTGGCGGGCTTATTAGATCGCGAGTGATCGTATCATCTTTTTAGGAATGACACGATCGTCTTTGACCCACTCGTTTTGATCCGATTGTGTACAAAATGTGCACGGAGCGTCAACAGCGCCGACCCTCTGCCGCTGTCGCCGCCGCGCTGCTCGCAAAATTACATTCGACTTTATGAGCTAAATTGGTGCCTATGTGAGCTGATCGACCTTATTACGAAAGGTAAAAATACCTTTGTCACTCGCGTGTCGCGAGCCGGCTCATCGAACGATCTCATATTTTGACGCGTGATTCATGTGACTGACCTGCAGGTGATCGATCAAACGATCGAATCTTTTTGATCCAATCACCCAACCAATGGGTCACGATCGACCCGGGTCACAAGAAATAATCGATCGACACTGGTCTAGGGCTTATACAAATCTGGTTGGTTTGACATTGACAACTTATCCCGTTCGGGAACACGATTCTCGCGCTAGCGTTCAATAACCGCATTTCATCTCCCTTTCTGTCATTATCTACATCACTTTTCTTTCTCTGGGTCAATTTTTAATCGGTTTCCGAACGCACCCTTCATATGGCGATAAAAAATCGAGGCGTCATGGCGGCTATCGAAAAAACTCGACGTTGTTTGCTAAATGAGGGATTACTTGAAAACTAATGATAATTATAACGTGAAGTAAGGTAAAATGAGTTCTTTATTGATGCTTTTGTTTCATTTTGTGGTCCTTTGCCACATGTATTTCAGTTTATTGGCCGTCAAAGTATAGTTCGTCAGAAAAAAGAAGCACGCGAGTTTCCATACATACCTAGTCTCTCTGTCAGAGTCAGCGGAAAATGCGTATCTGCGTATCGTATGGAAAGTCTCTCTATCAGAAACAGGGGAGTGTGTCGCTAAATGTTATTTTCTCGTATGGAGGTTATCTCTATCAGAGCCAACAGGTTAACAAGTTTTATTAACTTACCGCCTCGTTTTCATAGTCTCGCCACATGTAATAGCACCGAAGCTTCGTTGTACTAAAGTGTGCAAAATGATTTGTTTATACCCGTCTTTGCCATACTACAGTGCGGCTTCTGTTGGCAGCACTGATATCATTTGCACGGATCATAGCAGGTGGATCATCATACTAAAGAGTATCGCATAGGTAGGTATATGGTGTTACATAATATGTATGTAGGGTGTGATTGAAAAACTTGACAGACCATAAATTAAATCTATCTATCTATCCAGCCTCCTGCACCCACTGTTGAGTAAAGGCTTCCTCTTCATTACGTCATTTATTGCGGTCCTGGACCAACCTGATCCACTGCGGCCCGGCAGTTTTGGCGATGTCATCCGACCATCGGGCGGGTGGTCTGCCTCTCGGTCCACGCACGTCCCTTGGCCACCGTTCCATCACCGCCTTGTTCCACCTTCCGTCGTCCCTGCTAGCCAAGTGTCCCCCCCACATCGCCACTTTAACCTTGCGATCCGCATACCCACATCTATCTCAGCAATCAACCTTTCCCATCTTAGCTTGGTTTACTGGAAGAGATCTCTTATTAGAGATAAGCTCGCCTTTGCACACCATTTTCATGTGGCTCTTGTTTTTTTTGTGTATGATTTATGTGCAATAAAGAAATTATGAATCTACGACAATTGTACGTCGTCGTATCTCGAAATTGGGTATGTGGTCGAGATTACGAGCATAGGGAAGCTAATTAAAATGAACCGAATTAAAATGTTGAAACGGAAAACGGATCGCCATTTTAAATTTACGTTAGTCTGGTTCGATTTCTTTAATGAGACATTTATCCAATCCTTGTATTGTAAGTAGTTTCATAGATGTAGTAATATATTCCATCGTGTTATAATAAGAAACAAAATATCCAGAAACTAATATCATAGCTTAAGTATAAAAGTAATCATTGCGGGACAGATTGTAACTTGAGAGTTAATTGGCAATCGGCGGCGGCGAAACTTTATCACTTGAGAGGGTACTACCTACGTCCTGCGTGTTCCATTTGTTTGGTGTACCCGCTGAAATAAGAGTGATGTTACTTAACATGATATTACAGCAATATCACTTCTTTTCGGGTAAAATGATCTATTTTTTTAGGTAACTTTTTAGATCTTTGCATCTTTGTGTTTCCCATCTGTGAGACTGAAGTGTATGTTACTTTTTCAGAATCCGATATAATTTCTAAAACAATTTAACCGAAAGTAACGTCAGACGAAACGGAGCAAGACTATAAATTAAACAGAGTATTTCAAAAATCTGTTTCAAATAGTATCTTTCTTTGATGACAACAAATAATTAGTTGTAGTATGTACATAAAACAGTTTAAGCCGCGCTATGTATCAAATTACTGGACAAGAATAACAAAATCAAGTTGTCTTTTTCTTTCAACGCCTGCAGCGCTGAAGGGTACAGACCGTGCAGGAAAACGGACACGCCCACTTAAAAATAACCAATGGCGGATCTCATAGGGCGGAGTCACAGATATTTATACTTGAAACCGACTATCCCTCCGTTAATCTACCAACATCCTTCATAAAGATCGCTACCATGTAACCTTCAGCCATGAGTGAGAATGAGAATACAGTGGACGTGGTCAGTGAAGTGACTCCTCGGAAGCCGCTGAGGACTCCAAAGTGCGCCCGATGTAGGAACCATGGTGTCATCTCGTGCCTGAAGGGACATAAGCGGATGTGTCGATGGAGGGACTGTCGGTGCCCTGGATGTCTGCTGGTCTTGGAGAGACAACGGGTTATGGCTGCCCAGGTGAGTGTTGCTCAAACTGTTGTTTTGGTCAATAGGAATATTTGGCTATTATCATCTGTTGCAAATATTTACAAATAAGATAAGTATATATTTTAACACTGTCATAAAAATCAAGAAATATTTAAATTTTAATACAATCACTTCAGGAATATAGCGATACATTTATAGATATTTAGGTATACATCAAAATTATATAAAAGGGAGGACACAAAGGAGGGAAAAGGGACTCAGAAGGAAATAAGCTCTGTAACAAGGGAGGAACGGCCAGGCCCGCCAGCTCATGCAGGTTCCTGAACAATGCCAAGCCTGGCAAGGTGGGGGGGGGGGGGGCGCCGGTGTGTGTGATAACTGATAATAGTAGAAGTAGGAGACTTTCCGACCTTGGTCTTACGGAACCAAGGCTTCAGCGGTATTGTAGGTTGTATGTTTTTATAAAATCGACCCGTCTTGCTATTCTCTGCCCAAACTTTCTTCCAAGAGCCGAGCCAAGGCAGAGAAGACAAATCAGGAACGAAGTTTTTGTATAGGAACATATCTCCACACTCCACCGCTTCAATAGCTAATTTGTCTGCCCTTTCATTGCTTAACATGAGATGAGAGAGAATATGCCAATTGTCATTAGAAGGAATCCAGGCAAAGGACACAGAAATACCTTTTTCTACGGAATTCGATAGAAGATTTCTTAGCATGGGAATAAAAGGTAAGAATTACAAAAAAAAAAAAACACAAAGCCTGTAGAGAACTAAGTGAGTCTGTCAGAATTAATTAATAAGCCCATCATATATACATACTCTACAGCTTTTAAGAGACAAAACATTACCCGTAATATACATACGATTCAGGTGGGAGTTTGCGGTGCGTAGAGGCATCTGCGCATATAGTGTGGTATCCGTGCCATTTATTATTTAGAATGTAAGTCAATTCAGCATGTGGCTCGATATATTTGGTTACGCCAATGTTGAGCCTTACATCAGACTCCAATACTAAGGCGTCATACGGCCGCTGGATCTGGAAAACAGGCAGGGTACTTGTCTGACAGTACGCAGATGGGATATCGTTAAATTTGTGTTAACTTCTTATCAACGGGCGAATCCTCTTCCGCATCCAATAAACGGCCGTTGATGCCAATTTAGACAAACGAGCGTGCAAAGCGTTATAGAGCTGCAAACAACGACCCCGTCTGATGTTCAAAGGGGCTTCTACACAATCAGCTTGTAAGCAATTTATTGGACTAGATTTCATCGTACCGTCCCTTGGACTGGATGGCATCTAGTTTTCAGAGTTCCGTACCCTAAGGGTTCCAAACAGGACCCTATTACTAAGCCTTCGATGTACGTACGTCTGGCTGTCCGTCTGTCACCAGGCTGTATCTCATGAACCGTGATAGTAAGACAGTTGAAATTTTCACAGATGATGTATTTCTGTTGCCGCTATAACAACAAATACTTTTTATTTTATTTATTTATTTATTTAGGCACATCAACAGCACACATATACATATTATTACAATAAAAAAAATCTGCAGTTTTGTTCTTATATGAGTGCCTATTATAGATGAGCACAACATTGACTATTTTTGTACCAACTAGTAATTCTAATTTTTAAGTTATTAAGCTAAGGTAGTGGTAATAGTAGAAAACAGAATATAGAAAATAAATATTTAAGGGAGGCTCCCATACAACAAACGTGATTTTTTTTGCTCGTTTTTGCTGGATGTTGACAACGGCAACAGGTAGACGCTTGAAGTATTCATACAATATTGAGTTATATTATTCAGTTCAAAAATATAATGAAATTAAAATAAAATTAATATTTAAGGAGGCTCCCATACAACAAACACGATTTTATTGCCGTTTTTATAGACAATTTTACGGAAGCCTTCGTGCGCGAGCCCGACTCGCACTTGGCCGTTTTTTTTTAAACCAGCAACACTACCAGGCTCTAATAAAAATGTTCCATAATCCAAAACGCTTGTTATGAAGGCAATATAAATTAATTTTAAAGAAAGGGGATGAGCGTCCCACCACAACCGTTCACCCACACACAATGTGCAAGTCCATTAAGTGCGGGAGGTCCATGCGAGAGGTCTCGGTTTCGATCGCCGGGGTAAAGAAAACAATGACGTTACTGTTTCTGGTTCCCACGACACAGGGTATCCTAGTGTGGGGCCAGAAGCAATGTATGTGCCTGTATGTAAATGTGTTTATGTTGCGAATCCAAAAATACTCCTAAAAACCAGTCAAGTGCGAGTCTAACTCGCGCACGAAGGGTTCCCTACCACCGTACAATAGTAGAGATGGTTTGGAGTGAATAAGTAGTTTGGATTTTACATACCAAAATTACGAATAATTGGTGCGGCTACTTTCACACTCTGGTATTGAAAGAATGGTTTTATGTGAGTTTTATTTTGTTTTTTAGTATTTGTTGTTATAGCGGTAACAGAAATACATCATGTGTGAAAATTTCATCTGTCTAACTATCACGGTTCATGAGATACAGCCTGGTGACAGACGGACGGGCGGACGGACGGACAGCGGAGACTTAGTAATATAGTCCCGTTTGGCACCCTTCACGTCACGTCACTGCCAAATGTGTTGACTGTGGTAGAAGACCTCTGTGGCGTTGCGGTTGTAGATCTGCCAACCATGCGAGAGGTCCCGGGTTCGATCCCCGGCTAAAGGAAAAAAACCGGTCTTCTATGTTTACATATGTGTGATGTCACTGTTTCTAGAACTCACGACACGAGGGTATCCTAGTGTGGGTTCAGAATCAATGTATGTGCCTGTATATAAGCATACATGGATATAAAATAAATAATTTTGATGCTAAATCAGCAGCACAGATGGATAGATCGACGGTTGCTAAACCGGTGTTTAAAATACTTACATAAATCATGACTACACTGGACAGCAAATAAACCGAGCCACCCGCTACCTAGGCACTCTAATTCGATTTTCTCAAAAACTAAAAAACCTACAATTATCAAAGTTGTACCTACAGAAAGTGCGTTTCATGGTGATTAAAATGAAAGGAAACTCATTGGGTTTAATCAATATTTCAGTGTTTATTAAGGATTTTACAAAGAAGAGTCGTTTTCCAGTCGTGACAATCGTTAGTAATGATAAAGTGAAAAAAAAATTAAAGCCAAAAACAAAGATAAAATCAAAAAAAAGTTTTTGATCAATATTCCGTATTCCCTCCCCTTGCTCGGATAACTGCCAGCATCCTTGTATTCATCGACCTTACGAGCCTGACGATAAAATCTTGAGGAAATTGTATTCCACTCCTCTTCAATTGCGATTCGCAGCTCTGGAAGCCTTGTTGGAGCAGGTACCCGGGCTCGAACCCGACGTTTCAGCTCATCCCATAAGTGTTCTATCGGATTCAAGTCCGGGCTTCGAGCTGGCCAGTCCATCGTACGAATGCTGACGTCGCGTAGATACTGGGTCACCACATGAGCAACATGAGGCCGTGCATTATCATGCATAAATTGCATATCCTGTCCGATATATCCTGCGTAAGGTACCACATGGTCTGCGAGGATTTCAGTAATGTCGCGATGAGAAGTCAGTCCACGTGTACGGCCCGTCGGTTCGATGAAAACTAACGCCGTATGTGCTGTTAACGAGATGCCGCCCCAGACCATTACAGATCCTCCTCCATAAGCAACAGTTTCCTCGATGCAACACTGAGAATAACGTTCTCCAGGGCGACGATATACTCTCTGACGTCGATCACTTCCATGTAGACTCACCCTGGTCTCATCAGTGAAGAGTACATTACTCCACTGCTCTAATGTCCAATCCCTATGCTCTCGAGCAAATTCAAGTCGTGCTCGACGGTGTGCTACCGTTAATGCTGGGCCTGTTGCAGCTCTTTTTGGGGTCAGGTTCCGTTCAGCAAGTCTCCTTCTGACGGTATCTGAACTTATGACCACTTGGCGTTCGTCACGCAGACTTTGTTGGACTTGAATTGCGTTGAGGTGGCGATTTCGCAGAACAGTAAGGTGGATATAACGATCATCTGCTGCTGATGTAGCCCTAGGTCTGCCCGTACCTGGACGGCGATCGAATGCTCCAGTCTCTAGGTATCGTCTGTAAACTCGTTGCACCGAAGATCTGCTGATTCGAAGCCTTCGAGCGACTTCACGTTGCGCAATGCCTGCTTGAAGTAATGCTACAGCTTGAGCTGCTTCCTGAGGTGTTGTATCCATTATTAATCGAAAAAAGTAGCAAAAACACACGCGTCTGAGCAAACGATGGGCAAAAACTAAAGAAATGATAAGAAATATCCGACTACCCTCATTGTAGAGAAAAAGAACGCTAATTTCAAACTCTGGTGAAAACAGAGCAAATCGTTAGCATTGTGTTTGTTGCTTGATTACAATGTGAGTTGACGGTACTTTCGAATTAATTTGTAGTCATTTTAATCACCATGAAACGCAATTTTGTAGGTATAACTTTGATAGTTGTAAGTTTTATACTTTTTGAGAAAATCGAATCAGAGTTCCTAGGTAGCGGGTGGCTCGGTTTATTTGCTGACCAGTGTATTTACAATATCTACAAGTTGAAATCCGTAAGGATCGAAAATATCGCAACTAAATGACTGGTAATGCGAATTGAAATCACCCAAAACCTGAAAAGGTTTCGGTAGCATAGAAAGAATGTTATTGATTTCAGAAAATAGTTATTTGTGTTACAAGGGAGCAAAATGATGTATTTACGGCGAAGGCGGTACATTGAATCCAGAGTGAAGCGAAGGATTCTACGATTGAATCCTGAGCGTAGCGAGGGATTCTAAATAAGAATCCTAAGCGTAACGAAGGATTCAAGCGTTAACGCCCATGACGAAATTAATTTTGCTCTTGAGTGGCAATACAACTTTTCACACCGACAATGAGGAAAATTGAAATAAAATGCTCTAAAAATAATGATTACTATTTGATTACTTGATACTTTGAATTATACTTTCACCATTTTCACAGTAATCGAACAACGAAAACAAAACTTTTTTTTATAATGGCAGATTGTGAAGGATTCGGGAAAGGTCACCGGCAGTAGTCAAGTCAGATAAAATATTCCTGTGCTACTTTTACCAATGTGTAAAAATAATCGAATCGAATATTACAATGGTATCGGATATCAGTATTCATTATATCACAATAACAGTCATCGATAGTTTTGATTTCAGTAAAACAAATAATTTATTGTGACATTTTTTAAAATATTACGTAAAATTCATAAATTTTCATATACGTTGTTAAAGTTAAAACTTGAAACATGTTCGTTTTTAATCGATTGCGATGAAATTACAATCGATTATTTTATTAAAATCTGTGTTCAATTCACATTGCGTAAATGCTACATGCATGCATAAATAAAAAATTAACTTAAACAGAAAAGTAGCATTTTGCTCCCTCTCGTCGTGGACCAAAACTTACTTTTCCGAATGAAAGGTGTGAAATAGTTATTTGTGTCACAAGGGAGCAAAATGATGTATTTACGGCGAGAGGGCGGTACATTGAATCCAGAGTGAAGGGAAGGATTCTACGATAATCCTGATCGTAACGAAGGATTCAAGCGTTAACGCCCATGACGAAAATAATTTGGTCCTGAGAGACACATTACAACTTTTCACACCGACTATGAGGAAAATTTAAATTAAATGCTCAAAAAAATAAAAAAAATATACTTTTAATTATACTTTCACCACTTTTACAGTACCTAATCGAACAACGTAAACGAAACCTTTTTTATAATGGTGGATTGTGAAGGATTAGGGAAAAGTCACCACAGAAAAAATATTCCTGTGTACTTTTACTAATTTGTAAAAATAATCGAATCGAATGCTACAATGGTTTCGGATATCAATATTCACTATATCACAATAACAGTCGTCGATAGTTTTGATTTCAGTAAAACAAATAATTTATTGTGACATTTTTGGGCGGCTAGCGTCCTGTGCGCTGCATAAGCGCATAGAAAGTATTGCAAACTTCGACGTTTTATGAATATTCACCAAGTTTCAGAACGTTCCCGGAGTAGTCTTAGATTATGAGTAATTTAGTTGGCAACCGTGTGATATGATTGGAGCTGACATTGAGACAGCCTATTTATCAAAATAAATAAAATACCAAGCCATGTCGCCATTTTGGGCAGGCGACCGGCCGCAGACTTACATTTTATGTTTGTCAATATTTATTTATTGTGAAGTAATTACTGTGTTTTGTAATAAAATAATACATCTTATCGCTGGAGAAATTAATAGTGGTGATGTGATAAATGGAAAATAGTGTAAGTTTTGTGTTTGGCCCGTAAGAACGAAATATAATTAGAGGTGTCAGTGTCAAATAATGGATTCTGCAAACAATCGATGAAAAGTCTTATCAACTTTATTATCACATGTGAGTACATGATAGGTAATCACAAGATAGGTAATTTCATAAACTTTATTATGGTACAAAACATGTTAGGAAACTAATAAAATAACCTAACAAACTTATCAAATTCCTAACGCAAGTCGATTGAAAGTTTATTTTCGCCAGAACCTTGGACGCGGGGTCCACGAGATTCGCTGTACAGGGACATTCCAGAGGTTAATATCACGAAAAATTCATAAATTTTCATATAACGTTAAAGTTAAAATTTGAAACATGTTCGTTTTTAATCGACTACGTCATCGTAGTCGATTGTAATGTAATTTCATAATTACATTCGATTATTTTAATCTGTGTTCAATAGGTACATTGCGTAAATGCTGCATGCCAATCAATAAATTAAAAAAGTAGCTTGAACAGAAAAGTAGCATTTTGCTCCCTCTCGTCGTGAAGCAAAACTTACTTTTCCGAATGAAAGGTGTGAAATAGTAGATTGTTAACCGAGGGCTGAAAGGCACCCATTCGTGAGAGCGCCAATAGTTCGAGGTTCTGCCTCTCAGTTCGAGGCAGAAATGGGTGCTATCACCCGAGTAAACCACTCTACTTTTCATTACCAATACAAGCCAGTTAAAATCAAAATTATTTTATTAAAAAACAAAGTCACTTGAAATCAAAATTATTTTATTAAAAAACAAAGTCACTTGAAATTAATATTAATGTTTGTACAGTTATTGAGCGTTAGAGAAATATTTTTTCCAGGCATATTAATATTTGATACTTGTTGTGATATTTGAATATCATTCATAGGAGGCTGGGCTGTAAATGTTGGAGAAGGCATTATTTCGTTCGTAAAATTATTTAAATTGTAGCGACAGCAAATTCAACAGAAAACTGCATTAAAAGGAAAAATAAAATATAAATAAAAATCGACGTCAACAAAACTAATAAATGAAGTATTAATCGTTTTATGGCTGTATAGGTTACTACCATTGCGTTGTTCAATATAAACTACGATTCATATTTTTTTTAATACTTTTCTGCTTTAGAGCAGGCCCCCTTTCAGAGTATGAGTAATGAAAAAATATTTACAAATGGACGCGAAAAATATTCAGAAACTATACATATGTTATTTACAATAACACCATTGATATTTCATCGCAATGCGATGGAAGAGATAAAGGTGATGAAGGATTTGATGAGTATAGCGACTCCACCATACCCTCATCTCTGTCTCATCTAACACAAGCATATCCAGGTATTCGGAAAACGGCCCCTGAACATCCAAGTCTCAGAGAGTCTGAATCAACTGCCATGGACAACATGGCAGTTGATTCAGACTGAGAAATGGTAACATTCTAACCAATAGCCGCGGGTTAGTTCCTCCCCCGAGACAGGCTCATCCAACATAGAAATATTTCCAAAAACTTACCAGTTCTCAAAATAAATAAGTAGATTAAAGAGCTATTTGAGCACTATAATTATACAAGTTGATCTTAAAACCAATAATAATAGTAGTTTATGTGACTGATGCATAATGGAGGACATTAAAACTCGAGAGTGGGTTTATGAAACGACCCGAAGGCAGGAAGGAAGACAGTCGAATACTCTCTTTTTAACACTAAATTGAGTTTATAAAATACAACTGCTGGAAATGCATAATTGTGATATTGTTAAACGTTTTTGTTGAAATAGGTTCACCTTGAGACACGTTTCTCGATTTATTGGACTACCTTGTCAAATATCTACCGTATTATCGATGTTGATATGAAGATGATAGATACTTGACAGCGGAATTTTGCAATTTCGCCTTTGTACATGTTTTTTCCTTTTGAAATATACTTATGTTTTGTATTCACTGTTTTGGTGCAATAAAGTATATTGATTCATGCTATATTTTGTAGCGACAGCAAATTCAACAGAAAACTGCATTAAAAGGAAAAATAAAATATAAATAAAAATCGACGTCAACTAAATTTTTGAATTGAATAAATTCTTTACTCGTGGTTCGAAAAGAGAAAATTGTCTAAAAATGAGGGGTGACAAACCAATGGCTAAAATTGGTGGTAAATTTTTAGGGTTCCCTACCTACTTCTACACCACTAAATCTCACAACAAGCTTTTATATCATAATTAATTGAGTGATGTGATTGATAGGTTTCTTTAAATTTAAATTTTATGTTCTTCTTTCTAGAGCATTTAAATAAAAGCATTTTTTTAAATGTTTTTTGACTTTTTTTTTTGCAATCAGAACATTGAGTGAAACCATTCACATCAACTTAGACTAAACCATCTATTACATATACGAATACAGGGCTAATAATTTGCAAGAAATAGCTTCTTGCAATGTCGATAGCCGACATGATGATCGCTATTGATCAGCGATCGATCACCAATCCAGAGTGACCACAAAATCCTTGCGAATTTACTCCTTTCAAGAATTTACCTATAGTTTTTCACTGTTACTCCCTACAAGGTGGCGCTCCGCCGGCAGCAAGGCGCGGGTTGCCCCCGCGGCGGCGAGGCGGCGGCCCTGGCGGCTCGCAAGCGCGCCTACCGCGCCAGGCTGCGCTGCGTGCAGATGACAAGGGGCTACCCGGTGCCGCAACACTTTGGTGAGTGACCGACTGTTACAGCAACACACTAAGGTCATTTACCGAGGTGGCGTTCCGCCGACAGCGAGGCGCTGGCTGCACATATCATTTCATCATTCATATTCAGGCACATACATTGCTTCTGGCCCCACACACTAGGATACCGTGTCGTGGGAACCAGAAACAGCGACATCACATACAATATGTAAACATCCAAGACCCGGGGTTTTTTTTCCTCTTCAGCCGAGATTCGAACCCGGGGCCTCTCGCTTGCAGGCAGATCCTCGAAGCACAACATGTGTGAACAGTGACCATGACCACGCAGCCTCAAGGCGGCTGCCCAGCACATAATGACCATGTGTGCTGCCGCATCAATCTGCTTAATGCATTATTTGCAATACTATATCCCAACGTGAGTGCGATATCCCAACCCATGGTGGTAAGCGACTTCTCATTACCGCAAAACTGTGGTGAGTAACCATTCCTTACCGGAACGATAAGGTGAGTGACCATACTTTACTGCAACAGCATGGTGTGACCATCCGTTACCGCAAGATGGTCGGCGTTACTCTTGATGAGTACACTATAGTAAGTGACCAGTGACCACCTATAAATGTAATCACTAGAAATGAATTAATTTCAGTGAAGTGAAAACCATCCAATAAAGCAACACTAGTGATATGTTTGTGTGTGAGGGCTTTTACATCTTCAAACTTTAACAATCTATCTCAGAGGCTGACTGTTTATTTGTGGGTAGCATAACTCCGCCTTGAAAAAAAATACACAAATGCTAGCTAAAGTGCTAAAATTACGAAAGTAGGTAAGCAGACTATAGAGGCAGGAGGCAGTACGCGTAGAACAGATGGACAGTTAACTGTGCCTGACTAAACAAACAAACAAAGCTCTACAAAATACTGAACTACCGGAAATTAGTGAAAAAAGCAAAACCAGTAGCGGCCATACGGCGTTGTTTATTTTCTTGACAAGTGTTGTTGCCACTTTTGAGAATTCATTTATGCTCTGACTGGCTATTGTTTACATTATAAGTTTATAACTTTACTTATAGCTAGGTGGTCTCAATGTTATCACACAGAAGAAGCTTCCCAAGAATCCCAAGCCAAAGCCAGGTGGTTTATTCTCGCAGCCCTTCACAATGTGTAAAAAATAAACACGAAACTAATATTGACCAGTCTACTTTACAACAATAACTCTCCCCGACAGGGTATAATAGCACCCGGCACGGCTCGGCACTATTTCAGCCATGTATTATTGTAGTAAGCGATCCTTCAGCATGCATTGTGAAGTGTTTCCTTTCGGAAGACTGAAATGCTAAATGCGAATTAGTTGAATAAACATTTACTTTGTACGAGAGAGTTAAAATGTCTCCTTATAAATTCACGGTGGTTTTAAATCTTCCGCTTACAATATATTCCGTTTTAGTAGATTTGTTTTATTACCACAAGACACGACAAGAACCTCGTTCGTTTTGTTCGAAACTAAGAACAGAAACGAGAGAAGTTAGCTATGAAGAACTAATACGTTATATTATACTAATATATATATTATAACGTCTAATTGATGATGGAATGATTCCATCACCAATTAGATCAATTTTCCTAAATTCAAAGGTACGGGGAATCAATCGCATTTCAAGCGGAAAGCTGAAGATAGCTGAAGGGAAATCATCTGAAATATCTGAATTCTGAAACTTAGTTAACAAGCTTGAATTTAAGTAGCTAGAACATCATAAAACAGTGAGAGAAAAAAGATACTCTTCAACTATCACAAAAATAGAGAACTCGAATGAACATTAAAAACTATTCACCCAGTTGTTAATGTACCCGCTTCATTAGACAGAACAAAAAGCTGTCAACCAACAGTCGGCAACATTTCACGGTATATTAAAAATAGTGCGTAAAAAGTCACTTTCAACTATTTTTATGGGCACTAAAAAAGTGTAAAGATTGTCTTACGAGAGAGAGAGTGCGTCGGCGGTACTTTGTGCGGTGTCAGGTTTCCGTTTCGGCGGCTCATGTTGTCTGTAAACACGTCTTTTCCGTTTCGTCGTATGATAGCGCTGTGGGGTGCCAACAAATTATATTACAGGTTTCATGGTTTTAAGATAACTTTTTTTTCAACGTGTCTTCGCTCGTACTGTGCCAACTGCCGATATCTACCTACGGAGTTGTCAGCGAGTTTCGTTAATTTCCTGATTTTCAGGCATAAGTATCGTGCGACCCACCTCGTCATCTACCTAGCTCAGATTCAAACCATCACCTCTCGCAGGAAACCTCCGCTTGTCCGCCGACCCCGCCTGGTCGGACCGCATGCGCCGGCGCCGCGCCTTCGCCGACGCGGAGCTGGACCGTGGCGCCGCGCCGCCCGCCCCGCCCGTCCTGCCTGCACCACCCCCCGCCGCCACCCTGTGCCGACACCTGCTCGCGGCGCTGCTGACCCAGTATGCGACGCCGCCGGCGCCGCGGCGACCTAAGTTGTCCTTTTCCATCGAATCGATTATTGGCGTTAAATAGATTGGTGCTATCCTTCGTCAGATGTATTGATACGTTAAGTACTGTTATTTAGCAATAGCCATAGTAGAACCATACAGGTACAGCCAAGAAGTTCATGGAAGAATGCACGATACGTCATCACGCCCATGTTAAAAAGAGAGGGTGTGATTCAGAGGTACATTCTAACAAAGGCGTGATGACTTGGGTTCTACTATGATTTGGCCATAGCAAACACGAGAGCGAGATCTGTGTTGCGGTCGGAGATACGCTTATATGTAGAACTAACATCACTCAGCATTTGAAACTAACTAACCGTGCCGAGCGAAGCAAAAAACAGCATGTAATGTTTTGACTAAGTATATATGTATATCTTTAAACCAAAGATTTATAATGCGCGGCGTATAAGTTGAGCCACAATGGCCGCGTCTGCGCAGGTAAAAACGACTGTTTTAGATGCCTTTTACCCTGCGCAGGCGCCGCCATTGTGGCTCAACTTATGCGCCGGGTACTGTACTAGGATTAAGTATTGAATTAAAAGACTAGATTCGAACAATGAGTGCTTTATTAACGAAATGTTTGGTAAATCGGTTTATTTTTAGTGAAGTTCAACAGAACTGTAATAGTAATTGTTGGTTATTTTATTCAATCAGCATACAAGTTGTTTAATCACATGACTATCTGAGAAGTTCATTATTACTTACTATTAATTTAACAGACAAAGTGAGCACAAGATTAAACGTTGTAAGGTACATTGTAGAATGAACCCCCCCCCCCCACATTTACTAAGCCACAGCACAACACAGCAAACAGAGTCCCTGAGAGATATCTCAGTCGAGCAAAGACTGAGCCACAGGTACCATTCATTTCCCGAAGCCATTCTGGGCATATTTGACCCCCCCCCCCCCCCTGTAAAATGGTTCACCTGACTAGTAGTATTTAATGAACGCAATGCAAACCCAGAGAAGCTATTTTCGGAATAGAACAAATTTTTTAGTCTAACTTAACAACTAACTTGCACTCACTTTGCACTTTAATTACATTAATCGGTTGCACGAACATGACAAATAGGTATAGTTTTCAATCTTCTTAAAATATAGTTTATCTGGAATTTAGAACAAAAGAAAAGTACTTAGTCTTAAACATACTCATTCTCATGATTTGATCAAAGAATTTAAAAATTTGATGCTGACTTTTAATGATTTTTACTAAGGATATTATGGTATATAGATTTAATATTTTTCAAGATAATATAATATTTTATAAGGGGATAGGTTTAAATACATATTATACTCGTAGAATGAATAATGTTAAAGTTGACACTTTGTTGAAAGACGCTATAGCATAATTTCATAAGACAAATATCGTAAATTTGTTGATATTTATTTTTAACATTGACAGTAGCCCGCGGCCCTAACTTGAGAGGCTACCTTGTTTAAACGTCTTTCGACCAAGAGTCAAACTTGTACAAATAATACATACTTTGTTACCTATATATATATATATATATATATATATATATATAGCATAAATATATTAGCAACACAATAACACATGTATCATTGCAACAAGCTATATCACAATGTTCGTCTCCACAGTACAACTATAATAATATTAATATTTAAATATGCCTCGAGGAAGGGAGTGCCTGACGAACCCTCGCACATTCACACATACATACATACATCATTTTATAAACTATTATCACCGTTTCTTTTTTTAGAAAAAAAAAATACTACGTAAAAAGAATCATCTCGATAAAATCTACTTACCTTAAAATTAAATTACGAGATCACCCGTAATGTTCATATAAATGGATTTCACTTAAAAAGTATAAAATATGTCTGAACCGTGTCGCGTTGGTACGATATACAATGCGGAGTGTATATCTATGTAGTGTAGGTACAAATAGAACAATTTGTTACTGTATCGAGATGCGGAGAGTGACGGACTCGCTCTGACGCCTGCCGCCTGCTGCGTGCGGGAGCGGGACAGAGCTACAACTGTACTTACAATGGGCTTCGTTGGCACATGACAAGGAACAGGACTAGACAGGATTCACTCAGGATAGGAACTGGGACTAAGGGAGCGAGGAAGGACCTACTAAATAAATCGCATACTTATACAAATCAATTTCAATACATGCAACAAAAACAGAATACATACAACACTCAGCAAAGGGAATTTAAAAATTACAATGAGGGGAAACCGTAATCGCAATTTTAGATTTAACGGAATGTTGTAATATTTCTTATATCCCCGAAAAGGCGCGTTTTAGATACATTAATGTATGTATGTACTATCATTGCGGTTATTAAATATACTAAATTGTTCAATTGAACTACAAAAATTCAGATCCCCTTAATCTGAAAACTAAAGGACATATAACAAGAAGTTAAAGTCAGACTTTTAGCTTTTCAAAAACAAAAAAATAACAATTTTAATTGCATATAATAATATACATTGCAATAAGTATTTATTTACATAAACATAATATTATCATTATTTTATTATACAGATAAATAGTACTTTATATCGATCATAAGGCGTCCCGCGTTGAGTCGGCCCGCGCCACACACACTGCTCCGCTCTCACCGCCCCACTAAGTCATTTGCAGCAACAGTGATACTGTATCGATTGCTCCCAAGGGCGCAAAACGCCGCACTTGCCTTCACGGCGGCTTCTATCTTGTTTGGAGACTGACTGCCAAATGCGGCATTTTGCACCCTTTGGAGCAATCGATACACTATCGCTATTCGTGCATATTAGTAGAATCGGGCCCCGGGTCTTCTTCATCATCATCATCATCAGCCTGTCAGGGGACCTACTGACCCACTGGGTCTAGGCCTCCGCATAAACACGCCATTCAGTACGGTCCTGCGCAACTCGTAGCTCTTCACGAATCACAAAAGTTATCACTAACGGCGGAGCAGTCCGAGCCCCCTTTAATCTCCAACGCGGAAACCCAATCATACAAATCCATTAAAACAAATATACAACGTAAAAATACTATTTGGTATATAATATAGCAGAATTCTAGCAGTCATAAATTCTATCAAAGCAGTATACTATAATAACTACACTGACACAGACATATAACCATACACATATACATTTATAGTCAAAATAAACCTGCCACAAATCACAGTTGACATAAATTCTCGATTTCACAAAGTCTTGTTATTTATAATCAAACAATATTTAACGCATCAATTTTTGTTATAAACATGTATGAATATACCTACTATGAAAAACAAGGTTCAATTTAGGAACAACTTCTCAGTGTGATAGAAAATAAGATGTCTTGAAAATAAATGCTTTTACAATTTTAATTTTACGTTATTATTATTATTTGTGAAACGTTGTTATTTAAGAACTGTATGCTCATATTTCGATAGACATATTTTAACAATAACAATGAGGAATTTATGTTTCCTACATTCCTGTTTCACGACAAGTGCATTCATTACTTGAGCAGTGAACAGCGCGTCAGTCAATCTATACCAACTATTTATTCATTTCATCCCTGAGTTTTGATCTTTATGGTAATGATATTTCACATTCATTTGTCAATCTACATCAAAAATATGAATATTTTAAATTTATCCAATAGAATACACCATGGCTTCAATACTGGTTAGCACCACTTCAATTAAGAAAGCCACTGAATACTAGACTTTCGCTATTTCAGTTAGTGTGTGCGCGGTGTTAACCAGTATCGATACCAATACACACAAAATTAACCTCTTGTTCTAATAAGAATCATGCTTCAATCAAATCAAAGCTACTATAAACTGAAAGATGAGACTCGCAATATTGATTCGATGTGAACTCGACTACTACTAAATGGATTTAATGGATAGGTTTACTATTGACGAATGCATGCTACAAACACTTATGTTATTTTTTCATCAGGTTGAGAAAACTGTATCAGAAACGAAATAACATGCCAATATGTATACTGAAAACATTTTCCAAAAAATACAAGTGGTCTCACCTTTAGAGCTACACTAGACTATCGCTAATTTCATGCAAATATAACTTTATTCGGCTGGCCGCGTCGACAGTGCGTCGACGCAGGCGCCATCTACATCTACAGGCCAACGAGTGATTACGCGTTACGAACGAGCGGGTCGGCACGCAAGCATGCACCGTGCGACCTCACACATACATACACACACATACACACACGACTACACGACACGACACGTAACACAGCAACACAGCACGAGTAGGCCTAGCACCCGCGCACACTCCATGTGCGTCCAATATTACCCTGACCCCCGACTCCGAACAAAACTATCAGCCCCGAGACTAAATTATACAAGTTACAGCAGAATTTAAGTGAAGTCGCCGCTTTGGTGATGAAGTTATTCTCTTCGAATAGAAAGTTATAACTGTTCTCAGGTACTATCGTCGTGTGAAATCAAAGGTGTGTCGAAAGAAAGTCAACAGATCGGTTAGTTAGTACATTAGGTGCACACGCCTCCATTAGGGAGGCGCATGCGTTGGCACAATACGTGGTGGTAGCAGCGGCGGTAGCAGCGGCGGCGCGGCTCAGTGCACTCCCGCCCGCCCGCACGCCCAAGCCCGCCCGCCCGCCCGGCGGCGGCTGCTTGACCCACAATGTCTTCCCGACATTGGTTCCCCTGCGGACCAACGTAACTACACGTTAGTATTATGATTATGGCTGGACACCAGTATCATTTCACCTTCAGCTTACTTTTGAGGGAATAATAATTTAAATGTTAAAAGACGCACTTCATCGGTCTATAGAGGACTAACGGGGCAAGATAACTTTGTGTTTTATAACGATTAAATCAATAATTAAATTAATTAATACAAATCCGGTACGAAATTGTATAAATATATTGTGGAAAACAGATTTTGTGACAACTTCGGGAGACTTTTCTATCGAGCAAATACAATCAAGTTTATATGTTCACTCATGATCAACAAGCTAGTATAAAGAAACAAGTGACTTGAGATTTACAAAATGCTGTTTTGGCCTGATGCGTCGCCTTAAGTACGCAAGTAGCGTTTGACACGAGTCTAGGTAGACAGCATAGTCAGACGACATCGCTCTACAGTATGATAAATATAACTTCGTGCTTGACGGGTGTCAGTTTAGCCTGTTAGTGAGGGGATGTTGCTTAAAAACATCGATTTATCAAATGAATCGATATTTAAACATTTGTAAATTGAATGCTTATAAAATAAAATATTTATTGAATATAATTAAAAATCAATTAATTAATATAAACATTTTTATAAAGGCACATACATTGCTTCTGGCCCCACACTAGAATACCCTGTGTCGTGGGGACCAGAAACAGCGACATCTCACACATAAACATCCAAGACCTGGTTTTTTTTCTTTATCCCAGCCGGGGATCGAACCCGGGACCGCTCGCATGGTAGGCAGATCCACTACTGCAGCGTCAAAGAGGTCGTCAAATAATATCCGTCAATAATATGTGATGACGATGACTACTTTTCTATTAGTTCAACTGAATGGATTTTATGAAGTTTTAGGTTCTAATATCACTTGTAAGATTGTATGAAGTGTAGCGCAGTAATGAGATCCCCGCACTCACCATAATATAAACTCTCGCTCGCCTATATACCGCACATGGCGGTGAGGCGCGCGCTCAGCTGCGGCGGGAACTGGTCGGTGAAGCGGCGCCAGTTCTCGTCGCCCACCTGGCTCTTGAAGCCGTGCAGGATCTTCGAGAACATCTCCTTGAGGTCCTCCTTCGGCTGCGACCAGGAGGCGACCGCGTCACAGAAGTACATGAAGTCGGGCACCACGCCGGACGGGTTCACTTGGATCATCTGGCAGATGCCGCGGAAGGCGGAGTCCTTCTCGTCGTTGTCCCGGATGTTGCGTAGAGACGCGCACCTGCGGACGCGGCGCCGGCGTGAGTATAGCGCGTATAGTGTAGGAGTCATGTGTGCGAGCGGGTCCACTCCAGTACTCCACTGCTCCCGAGTTGACGACTCGTTCGCAAACATCATCTCCCGTCCGATTTGAGTATGGTAACAATACGAAAAGCAAAATGTATTAGAAAGATGAATGATTGAATAGTTATTAACTGAGAGATAAATACCAAAGTGACACACAAAACAAATAGATTATGAACACTGGTTATGTGAGCATTCCAAACTGAAAGCAAAGGGTATATATCGGAAACCATTATACACATAAAACAAATTAGTTATAGATATGTATTAAATGTAAATAAACTTATAATGAGTCGATCGATTCATACTTTGTCTTGCAGTTTGGTCCACCACTAAGCTAATTGTATATACTAGGAGGTTTTAACTATTTTGAGAAGTGGATGGTGTTCAAAAATAATTGTAAATATTGAAAATAGAACACTGAACTCGGGACGATACTGATATTATTGCATAGGTCCCAGCAAAGACACTAGAGAAAGGCGCAACAACGAGTGAAAACATTAAAAAAAGATCCCAACCGAAACAAATAAGCATGTTTCTATAAAATCATAAACAAGAAGCCACGTCAGACCAACACCATCCACATTCAAAATAATCATTTGAAATAACTTATTCAATAAAGTAAATGTAATCGTAATAATATAAAGTAATAATAAAAAAAATGACTACAGACCACTGGCGTACAAATTGATGTAATACAGGTGCGACGTCGTGGGGGCACACATAACCTAGCCGACCGATAGTAATGGCTACGTCACGAGTCACGACATACCGAGAACAAAGAAAACCAACAGAACATAATCAACAAACCATCCAAAATATACTCTAAGTACATAAGTACATAAGTCGAGAGCAACAAACAAATTAGTCTTACAAATACAAATAAGTGAAACAATTCTGGATCTAGTGTAATCTGCTCAAATCAATCATTGCAACTGAAGATGGCCTAGTCTAACACCAATTGTATGAGGGACTTACTTAGGTAATACCAGCATTATTAGTGACTGACATAGAAGCTGGGGATACCTTGTGGACTTCCACAATTTGAAACACATTTCTACGATACTACATTACACTCTCAAGTACTTTCAGTGGGTAGATTTTCCAAGTACAAATGAACAACTCAGTGATCTATCTATGTCCAGTATCAAAGTATTGTGGGTAAACTTTCAGGTCATTATTGTAGCAGTAATAATGACTAGTGAAATATTCTGAATTCTAGGCCATCTTGTATAATAAAAATGCATTTTTCCATTATGTATCTGTATCTGTACAAAATATAATACCATGTATATCAAAAAGTAGGTGGGGCCCAAAACTAAAATAACCACATTGAGAGTAATGATTCATGAGGTCACGAGCCAGGCAAGTATCGTAGAGGCTGCTGCCATGATGTGTATCTTCATAATAAAATATAAGTATGCATATGTATGTATGTATATTGTTATACATAATTAGAAATAACAGATTCGGGTAAATTTACAAACAATACAGGTAGTTAACGATGTTAGGAAGCATCCAAATCTAAAAGTATGAATCTGTCAATATCATATTTTAATTGTTTTCTAACAACTTGATATTCTTACGTATTGGCAGAGACAACTCACACATAAATATACAGGAAAATATCGTGTTTTAAAAGATGGTTGTATGGACAGAATGGAAAATCAATATGAAGCAGTGATTAAGAATACCATAATATTCACAGCATAATATAATACTGCCACCAGAAACATTTGATTCTTACTGAAATCATATCTAGCAAGTTATTTATCAACCTCGGTTTGGAAATATATATTTCTTATCTCAAATCGTAGTCAGATGTAAGCAAGGAAAGTGGGAAAGTGGGAAAGCCAACGAGACTTACCCGTGTTCTCCAGTAATGTTTTGGGTGTGTCGGGCCTATTGATAATTTCTACCAAATTGGTCAACACCAGGGGGATGTATTTAGAAGTCTCTGGCCCTGGAAATGTTAAAACAAAGTGTCAAAGTTTTACTAGTCCTTCCAGGTATACTATGTTATTTCGCTTTATCTTCAACCCTTACTGATACTAACACAAAATTACTTGTAATATTTGTGAGCTAACAATAAGAGTTGGCACCTCCATAGAACAGGTACCTATTTCTTCTGAGCACCCCATATGGAACACCCAACCCCCTGGCCCCTGGCTGGACAATGAAGTGACAGTCCACATCACGTCATCAACTCACCTAATTTGATGCTAATTTCTCCGATTGCCCACGTGGCATTGTTGCATACGGAAATGAGTTCAGGATTCAAATTCATGCCCAGGATGGGTAAGAACTCCGGTATGTACGGTAGCACGTGTTGGAAACACGCCTTGGTCAAGTCGCCAAGTAAGGCAAACGACGATTGACGAACCTGTTTGAAGGAAAGAAACCGTTAGGACATCCCGCCTACAGCGTTCGTTGTACTACATTATCCCATCACCCAAAGCTGTGTTAGTAAACTATTTATAAACAACGTTAGTTTTAATTTACTTTTACCAGGACACCGGTACAGAATGCGGATTCGGTTTAAAACATAAAATGATAAAAAACATAGCTTAAATGCGCATCGAACTAAATATGCGCCTCAAAAACATAGCTTAAATGCGCATCGAACTAAATATGCGCCTCAAAAAAACAATATTTTAAAAAACAAAAAAGAAACCCGGGTCCGTATCCTGTACCAACAAACAAAAAAAAAGTTACCTTCAAGTCCCTAAATCTACGCTCCTGTAGTGTCCCGGTGGTTGAGGGGGGGTTAAAAAAAGTAACAAACGAACATACAAGATATACCTCTGGCATCGGATCTTGCATGCACTGGTAGAGAAGTTGCATGAGGTTGGAGTTGACGACCAGCTGGTCGATGTGGCCGTCCAGCCCCTCGGCCAGGCCGCTGAGCAGGTCTAGCGCCACGATCATGAAGTCCTTATCCGGCGCCTCAAACTGCTCGGGGCTCTGGCAACTGGCCTGCAATCAGTCAGACAGAGTGAGTGCTTCAAGTGGCTAGAATGTCCGAGTTGAAAAAATATGCTACACACTAGAACACTCTGTGTCGTAGGAACCAGTAGCAGCGACGTCACATACATAGACCAGGTTATTTTTCGTCCTCACCAGCTGGGATTCGAACCCGGGACCTCTTGGGGCAGAGCCTCGAACCGCAACGCCACAGAGTTCGTCCAAAGGATTGAGCGAGGCCTTTGTGCATTTGAACATGCACAAAGGCCTCGCCCAATTCCTCCCCGCTCAAGTGGACCAGCTCCAGGTGCTACAAGCCCCTTATAGAAGAATAGAGGAATTGAAGAGGAGAAGTCAGTGTTCACAGGCCCCCTAGGATAGTAGAATAGAAAATTCAAGTGACATTCATGAGATAAACTTGGTCAGAAGTTGTCAGAAGCTTCTAATAGCTTAACTTCTGTAATAAACTCTTCATAATCAGCTCGCGGCTTCCGCAATGGATGGGAACGAGTGTTGCAGATCTAGAATGTACCCACAATGTTCTGGTTGAGTGTTTGTTCTATGAGCGACACGCATCGCCTGAAGACTGGCTCGCAGTAGGGCAGGAAGCCGGACTGAAGCGCAGTCGCCACAGATGACAGGCACTGTTAACAATGTCAGCTTGTTAATTGTCTATCAAACACGACACTTAAGGAACCTATGAATCTTTTTTTTCTCAACTTTTCTGTTCAAGTCTAAACATGCTGTTCGAACACAACTCGAAATTAAATCAAGCGAAATTCGTAAAAAAAAATCAGTTTTTCATACAGTAAGAACAATACAATATGTTTAAAAACAAGTCGACCCCTCGTCATTGGTTGCCCGTTTAGGCACACCTAACTCCCACGCACCTTCGCAGAAAAAAGGCACTAAAAAAAGAGGCAGAGAAAATAACAGCTTCGACGTCACTCCCTGCCTATTCGTAATTTTGCCATCCACCTACAGTCGGGCTCAAATTTCGCAACCCTCCTTGCATCTCAGCCCAGAGCCTCACCCGCTTCGACATTGATACCTGCTGCAACAACAAAACCCGAGGGCTTCGATCTACCTCGAAAGCTTTGGTGCAAGCTTAATAGGCTGAGAACATGACACGGCCGCTGCATCTCTTTTCGGCACAAATGGGGTTGGCGAGATTCAGATCTGTCCGATTGTGGCGAAGAGGCCCAAACCATAGATAATATTATACAGCGATGCCCAATCCACTCATACCCGGGACCCATATATGTCACCGTAAGATATTCAAAACCGTTAGTTGATAAAATAACGCGTTAGTTGATCAACTATCGACAGATAGTAAACCAGACCGACAAGGTTTAGAATTTTCGTTTCTTTTGTTATTAGATGTCAACCTAACAGGAAGACTATTCTGGGGCTTCGCTGCGCAGCACCGCAGTGTTTGCCCTGGTATTTCGTTTGCAATTCAAGTTTAAACCATTTACTATTTAAAGGTTTTAACTGTTAGTTTATGAACTAACGCGTAGTATAGTAAGCAGTACGCTACAATTTACTATCTGTCGATAGTTGACCGACTGAAGAGAAAAAATACGTTAGTTTATCAACTAAAGTTTTTGACAATCTTAAGGTGACATATACAACCTTCTTACTCAAGACGCAGCTAATTGGCTAAGAAATTAATATTATGTAATGAATATAACTGCCATTAATTATAAATGTAAACGCCTATTGTACAGGCCGCTATACGATTAAATAATACCATTAAATTTAAAAAGTAAAAGCCGTCTACTAAAAGATCTCGCGCTAAAGAGTTTGAAACCGAGCTACCTGGCGCTTTAAACACTTCTAACGATTCAACTAAATGCCAGCAAAGCAGCGAGCAGAAGCTAGCTGCTTTGCTTGCATTTAGTATATATGACACTTTCACAGATGGATGACGTTAGCGCGCTTTCGCCGGTCTACCTCCCTCTACTCTGATCGCTAGAAAGCATAAATGCGATCTGGAATCTGAAACACGGGAGGTATTTTTGCGCTATGCTCCCCGATCTCAGAGCGCAAGCGGCCTTCGGCACGTGCCGAGAGAGTGTTTGCAGGTTGTTTGTTTTGATTTAAATACGTTCCGTTACCTATATGTCCCGATTTTTTTTTTGATATTAGCCTAATGAATATGTGAAATTGAAGAAATTGCCGATCTTGGTTTTGAATATGTTAAATGCCATTCAAAAATTACCATTTTGATGGCGAGAGATGACATAAAACTACAAAAATACAATTTGAAAAGCATAATGAGAAAGAGGAACTGAACGTGATTCCAAGCAAACAAGTCGCCTCCCGTGTATCTCCCTTAAACTTAAATATTTAAAGTCAAAATAGTGAACTTATCGGTGCTTGAACCGCATCATCATCATCAAGTGCAACAAATAAAGTAAAATCTACTCAAATCGTGCATAATCTCTGATGTATTACATGATAAATAAACCGATACAAATGGGTGAATTTGTGTAAATCAAACCATCCCAGCGCTAGTTGCGCCGAGTCACCGAACCAGTTAGCAGTAATACAGTGCTTCAAGCGCTTATAACGTAAACAAAAACGTCCTAAACTACGCTCGCGCACTAACAACTGTCATCTGCCACCGAACAAAGCTGCAACAAAAGAAAATAAATGCCTATCATATGCAATGCCTGCAGTGGAGAAATCTGCCCTCCAGACTCAATGTGCAACGTGCCTGTACTACTACGACCTACAGTGCTTAACCATGATGCAGGAAAAATACAACACTCTCTAGGAAGAACTCAAAGAGAAATGGACCTGCCCAAGCTCAAATCAAATCAAAATCAAATCAAAAATCATTTATTTCCATAGGATGTTGTTACATCACTTAGATCCGTCATTACATTTTTTTGGGTGAGTTCACTAACACAATGGCGGAATCTGTGGAGAAGAGCTCACCGAAGAAACTCCACAGTCGTCGCATCTTTTGCGTTTCCTTTTTTAAATAAAATATTGTCAAATTACAAAATGAATGCTAATTATATATCGAAACAGCCTGTTACTCAAACAATCTATTCCCATGGACATCTGTCCTCTAAGTAATCAGACATCCTATAGTAACCTTTTTTATACAATTTCTGTTTTATTATTATTTTAAACTTGTCTAAAGGTAAGTTTTTAATATCAGTAGGGACCTTATTGTAATAGCGTATACAATTGCCTTTAAAAGAATTACTAATTTTATGTAGTCGGCTTATGTAAGCAACCAACTTGTCTTTATTTCTAGTATTAAAATTGTGTATATCACTGTACTTCTGAAAATTAGTTATATTTCTTTTTACATACACAAGATTGTCATAGATATATTGAGACACAAATGTCAGAATATTGATTTCTTTAAACTTTTCCCTCAGTGACACTCTAGGCCCTAATCTATAAATTGCACGAACAGCCCGTTTCTGCAGAATAAATATACTATTAGCATTCGCAGCGTGACCCCACAATAAAATACCATAGGTCATTAGACTATGAAAGTAACTAAAGTAGACTAGTCTAGCGGTGTCTACATCGGTAAGAGCTCTAATTTTTTTAACTGCGAACGCTGCCGAACTCAGTCTGTTCGACAATTTATTTATATGAGGATCCCATTGTAGTTTGGCGTCTAAAGTAATGCCCAAAACAGTCGACTGCACAAGGTCCAATCTCTGTCCTTTTATAAATATGTCTGTAGTTACCGGGTTCACATTGGGTAACACGAATTTAATACATTTAGTTTTCTTTTCATTAAGTAATAAATTGTTAACAGTAAACCAGTTCACTATACTAGAGATAGCATTGTTTACCTCGTCATAATTTGATTGCTGTCTTTTAACTTTAAATATCAAAGAAGTATCATCGGCAAACAATACTAACCCATGTTTTGCTTTAACAAGGTAAGGTAAATCATTAATATATAATAAAAACAAGAAAGGACCAAGAATTAAACCTTGCGGTACGCCCATACTTATTGAAGACCCAGGTGATCTTTTCCCATTAACATCGACCATCTGAACCCTATCTGTTAGATATGACTCCAGAAGGCCAAGTGCCTGATCTTTTACACCATAATGGCGTAACTTCCTGACAAGAGTGTCATGATGGACGCAATCAAAAGCCTTGGATAGATCGCAGAAGACACCTATTGCATCCATTGCGTCTTCCCAGGCATCAAAAATATTGTCGATTAGTTCAACACCAGCATCGGCTGTTGAACGACCCTTTGTGAAACCAAACTGAGCAATATGAATTAAATTATTGAGATAAAAATGACTTTGCAATTGATTAAGTATGAGTTTTTCAAATATTTTGCTAAGCGTTGGTAGTATCGATATGGGTCTAAAATTGGTGGGGTCTGATGTACTACCAGCTTTGAATAAAGGTATAACTTTACTTAGTTTCATCAAGTCAGGAAACACACCATTATCTATACATTGATTAAATATACAACAAAGGTGAGGTGCAATACAATCTACAATGGAACTAATAATTTTTACTGATAGACCATGGGCGTCAGCTGTCTTTTTCATTTCCAGGGATTTAAACGCTTTTACAATGTCTTCATTATTTACGTGCCTAAATTTAAAATCTGTTTTACATTCCTCAAAGTTTTGTTTAAGTATAAGCTGTGTGAGTAAACAGCCAAAATCAAACAGACAAAACTCACACGCCCGTACGCCTTATTCCCGCGAATCTGAACGAGGTCACCTATCCATAAAGATGGGCCCAAAACCGATGTGGGGAACTATAGGTCAATCTCTCTACTAAACACAATGTCGAAGATGCTTGAGAAACTGGTTAACAACCGCCTTACCGACTACCTAGAACTGAGACTACTATCAGACAGACAATTTGGTTTCCGCAGAAATAAATCAACTGAAGATGCCTCCACTCTTCTTACTAACCTAGTAGCTTCAAAGTCAAAGTCAAAGTACTTTATTACTGTAGATATTTACATATACTTAGCAAACGTCATCACTTCGCATCCGGACTCAGGCGGGAGATGTCTTGGTGTTTTCCTGGACCTAGCGAAGGCCTTCGACACTGTCTTTATATCAATCCTGTTACACAAGCTAGAACGTATGGGAATTCGAGGTTTAACACTAAAATGGTTCAGCAGCTACTTAACGGATAGGAGACAGTGTCTTAAGATCAATCCCTGCCCAGAGACGAGTGACCCGGCCTCAGTGAGGTTCGGAGTCCCTCAAGGCAGTACTCTGGGTCCCACACTCTTCATTATATTTATTAATGATCTTCTAAATCTTCCTATCCCGCATGCCGAGATCATTTGTTACGCTGATGACAGAGCCATATTGTTCCACGGAAAATCCTGGAACAGTGTTCACAGATCAACCGAGTCAGGGTTGTGAGGGGTAGCGAAATGGTTGGACTCGAACTTGCTCACATTAAACGCCAGCAAAACCAAATACCTGGCCTCCCATATCACCAAAGCAGCTGCCCCTCGGGCAAACGCCAGGGTGCAAATCCATAGGTACGATCCCACCTCAATATGTCACTGCCCTGAACTGGAGCGAAGGATTACCTTTAAGTATTAGGGTAAAATGCTGGACGACAAACTCATATTTGCTTATTTACTTACTGCATATCAGTGTGGGTTAGCGCTGCCAAAACCTAACTAGTACAATTAGAGCGAGCACAAAGGTCGGTTCTCAAAGTGATGTTACGCAAGCCGCGACTTTTTCCTACCGACTTACTTTATCGGGAAGCCGGTGTCCTAACTGTTAGACAGTTGTACATATTTAAAGCCGTAACTACAGGATACAAAGCCTTCACCGCATCCTATCTACGCTATCCAAATGGAAAAGAGACGCCCCCGTGCTGTAGTGCCCAATGCAGAGACCATCTTTGCACGTCGTTTCCCCTCTTATGCCTTTCCATCCCTTCCAAACAGAATCCAAAACATCCATAATATAGTCGCTAAAACCTTTATAGAATCAAAAAAGATTTTGAAAGAGTATCTCTTGCAGCTGAACTATGAAGTTACTGAGTTTGTATTGAAATAGTCCATATAAACTTTATCTGATTTTTAACACGCTTTTACTGGCTTCACTTGTATGTTTTTAATAAAATAATACTGTGTAATCAAGGGTCCCATAGGACAGGCTTTGCCTAGTTTGGGATCTGTTATTATTTTCTAGACACTAAAATTCTAAACGTGTTTCTTTTCTTTGCGTATTAACTTGTGTTGTATTACGAAGGCAAATAAATTATTTTTTACTTAAAAAAACAAAATGCATTGGATGTGACTTAGACGAGACTTACATTCACGGTTCATGTTCTGTGAACAAGCGCTGGCAAAGCAAAGATATTGCAGGTCCATATAAAAATATTTCACTTTGAGCGAGGTGGATCATTGTAAACCCTGGTGGAGGAAATGGCTTTGTAGCAAATTGTTGTCTGGTGTGTATCTGCTGACTATCACCACAATATGATATTTACAAAATGGGTGACAGAGATGCTAATTCGAAATCTGACAAGAACTTCACAAATTATTATGGAAAATGCTAATTATGATTCCTTACGGATGAACAAACCGCCCAGACAAGCCGGATACAATTGTATCGCTGATATAAAAGAATGGCTTCGTGCAATTGAATTACAGTATGATGATAGTTGAAGTAGTGAAACAAAACATGTCTGCGCCCTTATATGATTGCAGATAAAAATTGAGTCTTTACTTATTAAATCCTTACCGAGCGTATTCTGATAGCTAAAAGTAAGCCAAATTTTAGTCTGAGTAGCGGTAGGAATTTATATCCATAACGCTAGTTATTGCATTTGTAAAGCCTACCGCATCACAGAGCTAAAATCAGGGTAGGATTTAATCCAAAAAAACTACTCGTTCAATTGTTTAAAGGCTCTCCCCCGCAGCACAGAGGTACTGGTGCTCTGAATACTGGAAGGGTTTCCATAAACGCGTCTTCACCACAGATATCGAGAGATAGGTTGAGGGGCGTGGCACGTGCGAACAAATGTAGCTCCGACAGGTTAGATATTAAAAATTCTCGGTAGTCACCGGGCGACCGCAGTGACGAATTCATTTCCGTTGTTTTTCAGAAATGCCGACCTGTGCAATACTCACGTGCAAAAATAGAAGCGAGATTGTGAACTCCAAGAACGCCGGTGTCACATATCACTTGTAAGTCTCATTCCAACTATTATTTCTTCTTAAAACACAAGAAATAAACATTATTACGAAAATAAATCATTCGCGGAAAATTCGTCACCAATTGACATTAAAGTGACAATGTCATGTTGTTCTCGCTAAGTTTACTATACATTGCTTGTTTTGTATCTTAATTTCACTACTTATTGCCAAGCTAACACGCAATGAATATTTCACACTTATCTAAGTACGAAAGCAAAGATGCATCGTGATACGGAGGCGAACTGTTACACGCACACAGAGACAACATATATAGTGATGGGGATAGTGATAGGAGAATTATGTTTTTGAATCGATAGATTTTATCATTCCGCAATTACTAATATAGTTAATGTAATAATATAGTTATTTTATTGCTCATAATACGTAAGTTTATTGTTAGTTATTCCAATGATTGCCAAACAGGCAGTTTAGATTTTAAGTTTGTTTAAAACCTCGCCCGACGAAGGATAATCGGGTGTTATAAGTATTGATCGGAAATTCCGATGCTTTCAGTCAGGTCCGAAGAGTTCACAGTTATTCTACCTTCAGAAACCTCTTTGCCTCTCTTTCTAGCTGTAAGGATTCTGTTGAAAAAAAGAAGATAGGCAAAGGGGTCTCGTATGTCGTATGTCGTATAAATATGTCGTATTTACAAACAATTTACTATTTTATTTATAGAACCCGGCATTGTATTCGACTGTCTATACCAGTGTCTATAAATTATAATCGATCGATGATACACGCTGTCCTTGCATTGATCCAACACTAGCTCGACTAGCTAGTATACCTGCGGTAGTGTGGGTGTGTTCGGACGATAGGTGCATGACATTGCACTGACCAATAAAAGAGGAGGGATTGATGTACGAGTGGTGTAAATGTATGCGTGTTCTTAGTTTTCGGCGACACTGGTTCCGATACTAGCTTAGCGCCAAGGGCCTATCTCTCGATATCTGTGGTCATCACCCATGCTTCCAGCTACTTCTGCAAATTGCAATTAATATTTCCTGTAATTTTTTTTGTTTGCATGAATACACGCAAAAAAAAGTGGCTGTAAAGGTATGTTTGTCTGGTCAAGTTCAACGTCTATGTCGCATTCAAAGCGTTCCGAGTGGATCTTATGTTAAAGCTGTGAAAGACGCCATTTTGGCCTTGGCCACGCAAATAGCCCGAATTCAATATGAACCCGCGAAAGCGCGCTAACGTCATCCACCTGTCAAAGTGTGAAATGTCACCAACTCTCGTGTTACCTACAGCGCATTCCGAGTCACAACATAATCGATTATATCGCTTATGAGGCTATTCCGAGTCACCGTTAGCACGATAATGATAGCTCGAAATGGTTGAAAGTATAATATGAATGTCAAAGTCCACAGTTTTGTTCTAGAAAGTAACAGTTGTTTGTTTACATTTCTGGCCTCAAATTAAAAATCGCAGTGTAGAATACAACGATCGCAGTGTGCGCATCAAATGCGCATCGTAAACCGTACTGTTAGTAGTGGATGATCAAGACGCTTCCATCGACACCTCTCATTTGTCAAATTCCGATAAGTAGTTGAGAGGTTCTGGTGGAACAAATGAACATACAAACATATATACCGGTCATCATCATAACCCTCCATTTGGCTCTGCGGTTAGTCGGGTAAAAGCAGCATGTTCATGCGCTCACCTCGAGCAGCGGAAACAGGTCCTTATCCTCGTCCTTGAGCACGTTCCACTTGTTGATCAGCGGCGGCATCAGCAGGTTGATGTAGTCCGGCTTGTTCAGGTGGTGGCCCACAGAGTCCGCCAGCGTGCCGATCGCGTCGTACAGTATCAGCAGGTTCTTGTGCTGGTACTTGCTGAACGCGAACACCAGCGTCTGCAGGATGTAGCCGAGGTAGGGCACGAGCTCGGTGCACGCCTCCTCCTCGAGGGTCGCGAACGCGGAGCAGGCGGCTTCTTGTACGCGCTTGTTGTTGTCGAGGATGCGTTTCAGCAGCTGGAAGAATACAGGCACATACATTGCCGCTGGCCACACACTAGGATACCTTGTGTCGTGGGAACCAAACGACGTTACATTACACACATATAAACATCCATGAATTGGGGGTTTTTTTTTTCTTCCTTCCCAGCCGGGTTGCGAACCCGGGAACTCTCGCTGGGGAAACAGAGCCACGAAATGGAACACCACAGACGACGTCGAGATGGGCCGGTGGTTACGTTTATTAAGCTCGATTAGGGGGAGGAAAGAAATGCAACTCCAGTCCTGGTGTAGCTTACAGCTGCGGTGGCAAGGCAACCAGTCTTGACTCAGGTCGTTAATATTCATATAGGTTCTGCTCATTTATTTTGAGCAAGATCAGTGGTGATACTTGAGTTTTTTTAAATCTCGAGAACATATTGGAAAGAAAGTTTATCTCAGTTATCCAGTGTCCCTACCTTGTGCACAAAGTTATCAATTCCTGGTAACTTTACTTTTTCCTCTAGAGTGAGTTGAATGTGTAAGTACAGCTCCATTGAGTTAGCTCTGCACCAGCTGGAATGCAGTAATGACGTCACCAATCCAGGTGCAGAGAAAACTCGATGGAGTTGTACTACATGCCAAAGTTACCTTGGCTTCACTCTGATGTCGTCATAGCGTCCGTCACTGTCCTAATGAGGCGTCGAGGGCGAGTGAGGAGGGGAACCGCGCAGGCGCCAGGTTTGCCAACTTTGTGTCATAGCTGTGGTATTGGTACGTACCTCCGTCATGACCGGCCTCAGATAGAGGTCGTGCGACTGCGCGACTATCCAGTGCGAGTACCGTGACAGCGTCCAGCAGGTGATGGCCCGCACCAGCGCCTTGCGCTCCGCCAGGCAGCAAACGAGGTACGGCACCAGGTCTGGCAGGTGAGGCACCATGCCGCCCATGCAGCCGTCCGCCACCGCGCCCAGCGCTAGGATGCCGCTCTCCTGATGACACAAGTTCAATTAATTCATTGTCATTTGTTAAATCGCTGTTCAGACGCAGCTGATTTCCATATTCCAATGAGAGCAGCGACTAAGTGTCGCAAGCGCATGTATGCACCTAATCCTAATTCAACTAATGACAAGTCAGTAAATAAAAGCAAGAGCAACGGCTGTCGCTCGGTAGCCGCCCTCATGTGCCTCATGTGAGAGCACACAAGTGGAGTATCCATATTAAGATACGATATATTTACAAAACTACCATCTTCCCTTATGACTGACTGAATTATGAAGCGCAATACCAAGCTAAATACCGAGCTTCAATTTAAATATTAACCTTCTTATTTCCTCTTCGGTATATTCTTTATTGTACGGTAAACAAGTGGATTTAGAACACTTATGCTTCATATTAAACCTACGCAGTAGGCCAAAACAGGCTTTGTAAATCTCAAGCTACACAAAATGCACATTATAGCAGTTGTTTCTTCATACTAGCTTGTTCATCTTTATTTATACATATTCTTTATTGCACAGATAATATACAAGTACAGACAGTTAAAAAAAGTTTTTTTTTTATTTATTTATTTTCGGAAAACGTACAGTTTTAGCAACCGAAATAGTAAGTAAGAAAAATTGAATGCCTAAATTACTACTACGGTAAACACCATTTAAAAGTTTTCACAAATTACATCTAAATTTACAGGTGTAAACCTGTTTACAAAACACTTATTATTATTACAATATTATACTTAACTTAAACAAAAACTACAATAAATGGTTTTCCAAGATCTCTAAAGAGAGATTTCTTCCAGCAAACCTAGACAAGACAGGAAAGTTTAAGAAGCAGGTCAGTCTTAGTGCGCAATGAAACTGGACGGAATGTATTTTTTTTAACATTCGCGAACGCGAATACGAATTTCGAGAGTGCGATTGCGAATGCAAATGTTTAGGTAACAGCGTAAAAAAACTTAGATTAACTTAAATCATCATAATTATTAGGGACTTACTTAGATGAGGTAATGGAGTGATTGTAAACATACGTAACTAAGGCTTTCTTTTGTTTGAGAGAAACACATGATATCGGTTTCCGTGCAATGCGCATGTGCTAATATAGCACACGCGGCCATTGCGCCAGACTTGACTCAACTTGCAAATATTCGCATTCCTATAACATTCGCATCATTTTATGCGAAGCGAATGTGTGAATGCGAATATTCGTGACATCCCTGATACACACGTACGAAAATTACTTTCTAGTTATATATAAAATGTAACAAATAAATAAAATATACCTCAACCATATAAAAAAATAGATAGCATGCATATAAAATATCATACAAGAAAAAGGAAATACACTTTCAATCTTTTCTTAAAAGTGAGAATTGAAGGACTATCCCTAATAGCGCAGGGAAGTGCGTTCCACAGTCGGATTGCTCTTAACCTAAACGAGTGTTCGTTAGCGGCAGTGTTATGCCGAGGAGTTGAAAGGAGATACAACGTGTGGTATCTCCGATTGCTATTCCCTGGCGAAAAGAAACTCAACTCTCCAAGATATGTGGGGTAACGGGGTTTACCCAAAATATTGAACAAATAGGAGAGAATGTGCATGTCACGACGAAGACGGATCGGGAGCCACCCCAGCTCCTTGCGATACTGGGAGACATGGTCATACTTGCGCAACACGTAGACAAACCGAATCCCGAGTTTTTGAAGTCGTTCGAGTTTGTTCAGTTGTTCTTCGTTCGCACTGACCTAACAAACATCCGTGTAATATATCAAAGGTAGTATACTACCTTTGATATATTACACGGATGTTTACACGGAGGTAGTAGAAGGGACTGAGCAAGTGTGATTTTAGTCTGCCGTGGCAGAAAGTACTGCAATCTCCGGAGGGAGTGAAATGACGCAAAGACTGCTGACCTCAAAAACGTGGGGAGACCAGGACAGCAAGTTATCAAATGTAACCCCAAGATTCTTAGCTTTCTCACTGTAATGAGAAAGTTAAGAATCTTGGGGTTTATATATTATAAGTAATTATGGTACCATCATACAATACAGGACCGGCGGGCAAATTCTGTAATAATTTAAGCGTCTACCGTTTACCCATAATCATGACTTGAGATTTTCCCGTCAGCCTACACCAACAGTCTTTAGGAATTTCCAAACCTGTGCTGGAGTATAGCTCTCAATACACTCGTAGATATGACGACGTTTGGCATCACGACACAGACGAGTTCAACGATTACGGAGGCGTTTGAAAATTAAAAGATCAAAAACAGGGTGATCACTGCATATCTTGCTGGGACTAGCTACTCAATCGGAGCAAATAGAGGATTCCCACAAGGTGGATGCTTATCTCCACTGATGTGGTGTCTTCTTATAGACTCCCTTATAACTCGCGTTGCCAACCTTAACATATACCTACATTTATTGCCATTGTATTGTATTGGCTTATAATAGGAAAAGTGCTTAATACGATACGAGATATTATGAAGAAACGCAATTGGAAAGGTCTTACGGTGGTACGGAAAAATATTGATATGCATCCCATTATGTTGAAGGGCACAAGACTAGAAATAGTTCGTGAGATTAAATACCTAGGAGTGACCTTTGACTGGAGAATTAAGTTTGACACTCATGTAAAGTCACAGTACGCTAAAGCCGTTAAGAGTATTATTCCAATGCAAGAGAGCTGTAGGGAACAGATGGGGAATGAAGCCTGAGATCGTCCATTGGATCTACACGGCAATCATTCTACCAAGAATTCTATACAAGGATCAATTGTATGGTGGAAAAGAACAGAACTAGCAACGACGAAAAAAGAGCTTGGCAAGGTACAACGATTGGCATGTCTTATGATTATAGGAGCCATGAGGTCTACACTAACGGCAACCTTTCAAACAATGCTCAATCTAAACCCATGTAGAAGTAAAAAGGACAGCAACTGAACAATGGTACAGAATGAAAATGAACAAATAATGGAAAGGCAACGCTATAGACACAGGTCATGCCTCCATTGTAGAAACGTCAAGTGGAATGTTGGCGATGCTATTGGCAAACAACGATCTGATAAAGAAGGAAATACGATTCGATAAGAAATACCGAATCCATATAGGTACAAGTGAAAATTGGGAAATAGAAATAGACCAACCGGTTGTATCTTGCTTCACGGATGGCTCAGAAGAGAGAGAACATCACTAGCAGGAGCTGGTTTTTGCATCATGGACAGCAATAAACAAGACAAATCAATTGCCTTGAGGCTATACGCCAGCGTGTTCGAAGCGGAAATCTACGCCATAATGGAATGCGCTGAAGCACTAAGGCAAACAGCAGAAACCAAAAACAAGACAGTAGTAATTTATTCTGACAGTTAGGCAGCTTTAAAGGCGCTTAGGCAACCAATGAATAAATCTGCACTAGTCAAAGAGTGTAGGGCCAGTCTTAACTCTTTGGGAAGAACATCAGAAATAATTATCGCATGGGTCCCCGGTCATGAAAGGATTCACGGTAACGAAAAAGCAGATGAGCTGGCAAGAAACGGCGCTGATGAGCGTTTTATTGGACCAGAACCAAGATTACCTTTATCAGCGACTGTCACAAAGAACATCTTCACCATGATAACTACGCGAGATGCAAACCAAGGATGGAAGAATACCAAAGACTGTAAGCAGTCTAAGATGTTCATCTTAAGGAAAGACCCCAAAAAGGCTAAGTATTTACTTAATCTTAGTACGTAAAACTTTGCAATACTGGTAGGTTTGGTGACAGGTCACTGCAAACTAAACAAACACCTATCATTATTAAGGCTCGTACAGGACCCATCATGCCCTCACTGTGGCTTTGAGGATAGTAGCCAGCACTTCTTGTGAAAATGCGTAATGTATTCAAACATAAAATGGCGAACACTAGGGATGGATAACATTAAAGCAGATGATTTGTCAAACTTAAAGTTTAGCGACATCCTAAAATTCATTAAACGAACAAGAAGATTTGGGGAGGGACATCTGTTAAATCAACAGTAACCAGTGCCCAAACACTGGGAATTGGGTGAAATAGTCACGATAGAGGACCGATCACCCGCCTGTGGTTCGGCGGGCGTCCCACCTCATAATCATCATCAATCATCATCAAAATTAAAAGATTCTCGTCAGTCGGATCCATATTACAGCTACTCTCGCCACGGTTTCTCTTGGAATTCAGACCCTTGATGGCGTCAGTAAGCCACGGCGCAGGAAGGTGCTTAACCTTAACCTTCTTGACCGGAGCGTGTTTATCAAACAAGCTGAGGGCAATAGAGATACGTCTCCGGACTTTGTCTTCAACGGCCTCGCTACCAACGACAGCGGACCAGTCGACAGAGACGGCGTCTGATTTATGGGAGTTAAGATCCATGCCCTTGAAGCTACGTATGTTCATCTTATCTTCACGAGTGTCGGCAGGGATTTGTGAAATAATTGAAACTTGATAATTTTTGCGAATTTATCACGAATTTATCTCAAAATCTGTCTTCCATAATTATTATTTTTGCCATTTCGCAAAAGCTGGTGGTGAAATTTGTAGTTACGCTTTCACGGTGCCCAGCCTTAATTATATTTTGTACGGTAAACAACTAGATTTCGAAAAGACAGGATCTATCTTTAACCTCGTAAGGCATTCCTAACATTCATAAAAAAGCAAAATTTTGTGCAGACAAGGAAATTAAAAAAATAAAATATTTTACGCAACTGTTACTAACGATTTATAATGTCAAGTCTAAATTAAGTTGACTATTTTGTGATTTTTACAGCACGAAAGGACTTGGAAGGTTAAAACTTTACCAACAGATCAACAAACGCCAACCGCTATCCAAGCTCACCTTGATGACCCAGTCGTCGTGGAAGAGCGTCTCCTTCAGTATGGGGAAGATGACGGGCAGCAGGTCCGCGCCGAACACGTTGGCCAGCACGTCGAGCGCGGCGGCCGAGCACTTGCGCAGGTTCCAGTCCGACAGCGCGCCGTCGTCCGAGTCCGCGCCGCCCTCGTCCTCCGAGTCGGACCCGCCGCCCATGTTGCTGTCGCCGGCGCCCGCTGACCAGCCGACAGACATTATAAACATTTATATACAGGCACATACAATGTTGCAGGCCCCGCACTAGGATGCCGTGTCGTGAGAACCCGAAACAGCGACGTCAAAAACATGTGAACATCCTAGGCCAGGGCGAGTTTATTTTTTCTTCCACCCCAGCCCGGATTATGTTCTATCTCATGAAAATTTAAACTATCGATAAAATGTGAACTTTACCATATTAATTTTCGATAGTTTATAATATTTATCGATGTCAAACCGTTAAATTGTGAACTGGTTTAATATTGAATTACACAGGAAATATCATGGCGAAGCATGTGGGTGGGAAGTGAGCAAAGTGAAGCCCCCATTATTCTTCGTGTTAGATTGATATGTAACAGCAAGAAAAATATGAAAGTTTGAACCCAGGCGGTTTCGTTCATTAAGCAGTTTGTTGAGTTCACAATTTGTCGAACTAACAATCTTTAACAATCTTTCGGTGACTGTATGTAAAACCGGTGTCCCAAACACAATGGATATGGAGCTGTTGATAGGGCCTAATCATGACCTATCTTATATATAAAATATGACCTCATAAAACATGAAAGACACGCTACATTTCTTGGGTTGCCAAATTATTTTTTGTTGATATATTTTTGATACTCATATGTTAGCAACTGGTTGTTACATCTCACTCAAAGAGGAAAGAATGACGGCGACTGACTTTTGTGAGGGTCAACTGGATGTTACATCTCACTCAAAGAGGAAAGAATGACGGCGACACGCTTTTGTGAGGACCAACTGGATGTTACGTCTCACTCAAAGAGCAAAGAATGACGGCGACAGGCTTTTGTGAGGACCAACTGGGTGTTACATCTCACTCAAAGAGGAAAGAATGACGGCGACAGGCTTTTGTGAGGAGCAACTGGGTGTTACATTTCACTCAAAGAGGAAAGAATGACGGCGACAGGCTTTTGTGAGGACCAACTGGATGTTACGTCTCACTCAAAGAGGAAAGAATGACGGCGACACGCTTTTGTGAGGACCAACTGGATGTTACGTCTCACTCAAAGAGCAAAGAATGACGGCGACAGGCTTTTGTGAGGACCAACTGGGTGTTACATCTCACTCAAAGAGGAAAGAATGACGGCGACAGGCTTTTGTGAGGAGCAACTGGGTGTTACATTTCACTCAAAGAGGAAAGAATGACGGCGACAGGCTTTTGTGAGGACCAACTGCATGTTACATCTTACTCAAAGAGGAAAGAATGACGGCGACAGGCTTTTGTGAGGACCAACTGCATGTTACATCTCACTCAAAGAGGAAAGAATGACGGCGACAGGCTTTTGTGAGGAGCAACTGCGTGTTACATCTCACTCAAAGAGGAAAGAATGACGGCGACAGGCTTTTGTGAGGAGCAACTGCGTGTTACATCTTACTCAAAGAGGAAAGAATGTCGGCGACAGGCTTTTTTGTGGACCAACTGGGTGTTACATTTCACTCAAAGAGGAAAGAATGACGGCGACAGGCTTTTGTGAGGACCAACTGCGTGTTACATCTTACACAAAGAGGAAAGAATGACGGCGACAGGCTTTTGTGAGGAGCAACTGCGTGTTACATCTTACTCAAAGAGGAAAGAATGACGGCGACAGGCTTTTGTGAGGACCAACTGGGTGTTACATTTCACTCAAAGAGGAAAGAATGACGGCGACAGGCTTTTGTGAGGACCAACTGCATGTTACATCTCACTCAAAGAGGAAAGAATGACGGCGACAGGCTTTTGTGAGGAGCATCTGCGTGTTACATCTCACTCAAAGAGGAAAGAATGACGGCGACAGGCTTTTGTGAGGAGCAACTGCGTGTTACATCTCACTCAAAGAGGAAAGAATGACGGCGACAGGCTTTTGTGAGGAGCAACTGCGTGTTACATCTTACTCAAAGAGGAAAGAATGACGGCGACAGCCTTTTGTGAGTACTGTCTTCGACTGCATTGACCTCCTGAGGATCTATGAAGTAAGTCTTTGTAAATTGTACTATCCTATATGTGGCAATGTATTGTTCTGCCAAGCGGCAGATTATTAAGAGATAACAACATAATATGTAAGGGAACATATTTTTTAAGAGTATAATGACATAGTATCTTTGAATTAATAGTTCGTTAGTAAATTCGGTTTTTTAATAAGATGGAGTAAATTTACAGATCTAAATGTCAATTTTCATACATTGGAATTAGGAATTGATAGATTACTCCATAATTAAAAAGCCGGTACTTACTACTACTAATATTTGTAGGTAGGTAGGCACCCGACTTGCGTAGTTTTTCTTAAATTATGACAATGTTCCATAGCAGTAACAAATATCGAATAATACATTTGACAGTTCAATAAACAAGGCTTATATAATTTAAATTTAATTTGTATTGGTCATTCTCTCAGAAGCTTTTTCTTTCTCTAATTAAACTTGGCTCCGTTTTTATTAACGATTAACGATAGAGGGTAATTTTTTTACCGTCAATTCATCTAAACCAGAGCAATAGTATATGTTAAAAGCATTTAAAAATAATAATTAGTCTCGGAGAAAATAAACATTGTTTTTTTTTTACTTATTCCCTTTTTACTCTGGAACCCTTCGGTTTTTAAAAAGTTATTTGGCGTGTTATTGAAAGGTGAATAAGGTGAAAAGCTGAATAAGGGAACTCCCCTGCTCAAGGGCAGGGGAGTTCCCTTATTCAGCTATATCCTTTGTCCCCCATCACAAATTCACAAATCACAACGCCGCCTAAGAAGTTCTACTTCAAAAATCGTCTGCATCCGTATCATGTGCAGCGGGTGCAAACTCTTCGGTTGACGGATTACCCAAATAGGGTGGAATTTTTCCGGACCATGTTTAGGAGAATACGGCAGAATCCACAATTCTTTGAAAAAATACTATTTAAACCTGCACAACCTTCACAGCTGGAAGCTGGAAAATCCGAATATCATGACAGATAGGTTCCAAACTCAGTTTTAAATTAACATGTGGCCAGGTATAATGAACGGCAAGATTATCGGGCCCTATACGCTACCAGCCACGCTCTGGCTCAATGCAGACTTGTATCTCGATTTTTTACAAAATAAACTACCGGGACTGTTACGGCAACAGGTACCCGCAGCAACAAGGCGGTACATGTGGCTTCAGCATGATAGGTGTCCGGCCGATTATGCAAGACTTGTGCGGGAGCACCTAAATTAACCATACCCACCCCACGTAGATGAATAGGTCGGCTAGGTTCAATTGTTTGGCCGGCCTGATCGCCTGATTTGAAACCTCTGGTTTTTTTTGGGGATGCCTGAAAGGTATTATATACGAAAAGTACAAAAAGTCAGTCTACGATCAGTGAGCTGCAGAGTAGAATTAAATTTGCACCGAATAAAATCAATAAAATCAGGCTATGCAAATCGACTTACGGCCTTACTAATAAAATAAGTAATTCACTTTGTAACCAGTGTTTTGTCTTGTTTTGGCATTTGACCTTTACTCAACGTATGAAAAGGAGAAAACACTGTATAACTTAAACAGTGAATAACTTTTTTATTAGTGCTTAGAATGCATCCAGGCGGAAGGTCGTCAGTTTGAACACTTGTTGTAATTATTATAATAAACATTTGTAAAAAAGTTATCTATTTATAGTCATGTAGCTATAGCAGTAATAAATAAATGCAGCTATGGACTTTTCGACACGATGCGGTTCCGATGCTGCGCGGTGCCTGAGCTAGGGTAATCAAAGCAGGAGGGAATGTTCGTCGGAGTAGAGCGTAGTAACCCGGCGAACAATCCCTAATTAAGAGGCACCACACCACATCGTGTAGACAAGCCCCTTGAGCTGAATCTCACTCAAAGCAACCAATATGATTCATAATAGTTGATTTGTAATACAGTCAAGCCTCCACCAAAAGCCTAGGGATATCATTAAGGCACAAACGCAGTACTTTGAACTACTTATAAAATTTCTGTTTTTTATTCAAGTGGTAATAATATTAACTAGTGGTTCTGTCCGCTGTAGACCTCGCGACTGTCACAGGAAATTTTCGTTTTTTTAATATTATTATTGAACCACTCGCATCACACCCCCGACCCCCTGATTTTTTTTAAAATCCGACAGCATTTTCTTTCAATACCACATACACACTTATAAATGCACCTGGTTACGTACATGGAATATGAAAGTGGCCACACCAATGACTTTTTAAACTACATTTTGCGATCCTAATTCATATCTTTTCACTAAAATTATATATCTCATGTAAAACTCACGGTCTCCACAAATACAAAGAATCCTCATTTGTTAAAATCTGTCAAGTCGTTTGGGCTGTAGCGAATTTTTTTTTATTTTCAACCCCATATCTCCGTAATTTTGAAAATTTCCAAAAGCTGATACAAGAAATAAAAAGTTTAATTATCGAACCTTCTCAAAAAAATTCACGAGAATCAGTTGAGAAATGCGGCCTATAGAGGAGAGCATCCGGGCATACTAAAGCATTTTTGTCCAATTCTGAAACGGAGATGTTTTGCTTGCTCAGTTAAAAACAGAAATCCTTTACTTATGATACCATTTTGGAAACTCAATTTATCAAGCTTTTTTTTAATTAATGTGCACCACGATTGATCAAACAAGATACTTCGATAATTACATTTTTTTTTTTCTTGAAGAAATGACATGGAAAAATCCAAGCAAAACCAGCGATTTTCCAAAAAACAAAAAACATCGAAAACTGTGAAATTAAAAATATCGAGAACTGTGATATTTTTACTGAGGTCAGATTTTGTAAATAGATAGGTCATGCTTGATGAGGCCAATTGCTCCGGGGTTATCCATTGTCTTCGGGTTACCCTGTAACTATGGCATTGTTAGAGACACAGTCTGACCCACCCACACAAGCTATCTTTACCTGAGTGATCTGACTCTGCATTGCTTGCCCATATCCCTGATAGTGATTATTATGCTGAAGCTGTTGAGACTAGCTCGCTAGCCGGGGTATAAATCTTGCTTGTTGATGTGTGTAGTCATTTACGACCATTAGTTTTTTCCCGAAAACGAACAGGTTTTATTAGGAAAGTTTCATATAGCGAATAAAAGGCACTTTGTGTGAATATCAAATATCAAACCTGCTTATTGTATACACAAACCCTGCCCCGACGCGTTGCTGTCTGCGCGTCAACATCACTCGTTTCAAGGATGTCGTCATTATCCATGACAACTCTCGAACGTATCAATTGCCAAACAGAACTGTGGCTCAAGCAGGAATAATTACCAGACTGAAAAAGTCCGAGTTCAGATAAAATTAGCCTTATGTCATTGTGCATAAGAGTCACTGACAGTTCGATTCGCATACTTTTTCGACGCGTATTTATTCCTGATTCCTACATAGTTTCTTACATACAAACCCATTCCTGCAATGTATGTGGCAGGCTCCTGTGGTATTAGAGCAGTGCAGGTGCATTTTCGTGACGTCAGTATGGCGAGACACTTCAGTGTGGCGTCAGCTTAGGGCTACTCAGTGAAGTGCTGTGTAGTCACCGTTGTGGTTGCAGGTGTGGCTGCGCGGCTTGTGGAAGCGCGGCCGGATGTCCTCGTCGCGGTCGCGTTTGTAAGTGTACATTAGTCACCGTTGTGGTTGCAGGTGTGGCTGCGCGGCTTGTGGAAGCGCGGCCGGATGTCCTCGTCGCGGTCGCGTTTGTAAGTGTACATTAGTCACCGTTGTGGTTGCAGGTGTGGCTGCGCGGCTTGTGGAAGCGCGGCCGGATGTCCTCGTCGCGGTCGCGTGTGTAAGTGTACATTAGTCACCGTTGTGGTTGCAGGTGTGGCTGCGCGGCTTGTGGAAGCGCGGCCGGATGTCCTCGTCGCGGTCGCGTGTGTAAGTGTACATTAGTCACCGTTGTGGTTGCAGGTGTGGCTGCGCGGCTTGTGGAAGCGCGGCCGGATGTCCTCGTCGCGGTCGCGTGTGTAAGTGTACATTAGTCACCGTTGTGGTTGCAGGTGTGGCTGCGCGGCTTGTGGAAGCGCGGCCGGATGTCCTCGTCGCGGTCGCGTGTGTAAGTGTCCTTTAGTCACCGTTGTGGTTGCAGGTGTGGCTGCGCGGCTTGTGAAAGCGCGGGCGGATGTCCTCGTCGCGGTCGGGCTCCGCGTCGTCTCCCTCGTCGTCGCGGTCGCCGCGCAGCAGCACTACGTCCATCTCTGCGTAGCGCATGCCGCGCACCAGCACCGGCAGCAGCGCCGGCAGCCGTCCGCCGAGCACCTGCGGGACCACGAAGTAAACATGTTGGCACATCCGTGGCATCAGTGTAGCGTTGCGTTCCAGCATATGGCACTGTTGGACGTACAGAACGCGTGCATTTGCGATCCTGCATGTCTTAATGTTTCTTATTTATGACACGTCATCATCATCTCATCCTGTTCAACCTCAACAGGATAGGATTCCTAGTAGTTTTCATTTTGGTCCTATCCTGGGACATTTGTTCTGGCTACACCCAGTCTGAGCTAACAGTGGCGGCCTCGTTGTCCCTTATTTGTTACACACATATAAACAACGTCGCTTTTATTACCATACACAGCGGGCAATTGTTTGGTGAGAGAGGAATCATATGTACTCACCTCACGACAGACATTCTGTTCGGCGAGCGAAAGCCAGAACTCGCACGCCTCTAGCGCCACGCCCTCTTCCGGGTCTTGTGTCCGCACCAGCATATACTGCAACATACAAACATTACATTTCACTTATTGGACCACATACTAAACTTATTAAAAAAATATCATGTATAACGACATCATCATAAGACCTATAGATAGCATATTCCCCTGCCACACTATGCTCCTCATGCTGCTCATCGCGCTGCCGTGATGTTGTCCTCTCTGGCGGACTCTGGCCACACACTGCTAGCGACGCCAGATGTGGCTATTGGCCGATATTGCTGGTCCTTTGACTCGCGCCAGACAACCGAAAAAACGGGGAGCATGGGCATGACAGGGAGCATGGGCATGGCCGGGAGCATGGGCATGACCAGGAGCCTGACTTTCTTTTCCTTGTTGCTTCCCACTGCACCAAGTGTCTGGCAGGGGGGATTGGTATCAGCTGATGTAAGCGGCGTCCATTAGTCATTTGTTGTGACTATGCAGTCCAATTCCGGAGCGGCAGACAAACTTCAAAGAGAAGCTTTGTTTTAAAACCCACGGAATTTTTGAGGCATCGCGATTTTAAACCATTCATGCCATGGCATTCAAAACCTTTAACAGGAAAATGACATAGATCAGTCTTTCACCAATTAAAGAGTATTTTTCATTATTACCTCAATTATGTTGGGTAGGTGCGGCACAAGCCTGTCCAGACGAACTTCCAGCAGCAGTACCAGAGCATGACACACATTCTTCCTCACGTCTGGGTCTTCATCGGCAGCCAGGTGGAATAAGTTCTGTAACAGATATTGGACTTTGTCAATACAAACCCTACCCTGGAGATTGGTCAGTCAGTAACTTATTGTGGCTTATTATTTATTTAACACAGAAGATTTAATAATAAATTCATCTACTAAAACTGTGTTGATGTTAGCTCGGTTCTATGAAAACTATTAAATGTCAACATAGGCTGGTCATTCTATAAATGGAACAAAAAGCTTAAATTTAGCTTTTGTTCAATATTGATGTTCATCTTTACAAAAACAGTGTATGTCAGTAACAACAAAAAGGCAGATAGGACAAGGTCAGGCAAAAATGTTTAAATGTCACTTGGTTCTTCGATAATTTGTTGTCATAGTAACTAAATGCAGTTTTTTTTATTTTTCTTGAATAGGAATCATTCATCATCAGTTTCTTCTCATTTTTAACAGACCACACATTACAGGGTCAGTATATAAAAACCCTTTTTTTTAGACTACTATAACAGCAGAGAAACATAATAATCCATAAATTAGATAGATAAACAACCATGACTAGGGTACCAACATCCGTTCTCATTTGTTTGATGAGAATGGATGTTTGTACCCTAGTCATGGTTGTTTATCTATCTAATTATTCATATTTATCTATATAAGTATGTGTATCGTTGTCTAGTACCCAAGATACAGGGAATCCTGGTTTGGGGCTAGATAAATGTGTGTAAATGGTGTCCATGGTATTATTATTATTATTTATTTGACTGAACTAAAGGCACATATAATGGAATTGTATTAATTACCTCTATAAAGGAGTCAATGTGCATCATTAGAGCTTGACTCTGCCCCATGATGAAATAGTTAACACAAGCTATCGCATGACACCGGATCTTGGGGGATGAATGTCTGAAGAATTGCAGGAATTTTGGAATGAGCACATTCAATGGCCTATTCAGTGCATCACTGTCAAGGACCTCTGATGTATCTTCACAGATCTTCTGGAGGGCACCAAATGCTCCCTGAAAATGTGAAATGTTTTAGTATTAAAATAAACTCATAATATTATTATTTAAATTTAGCAGTGGGGCAAGACCTTATCTAATAGTAACAATAATGATTTTAGTATTACGATTCATAAGTGATAATATAACTAAAGTCTAACTTTTTATCAGCTGCAGTAAAATGACATTTTGTGGGTTGCCGTTTTTGTAAGAATAATAAATAGGGATGTAGCTAAATGAGTGAGGGAATTATTCAATAAATGAATGATCAGTTTGGTTTTGTTTTTGAGATTTAATATTAAGTTGTAATGTATTTTTTTTTCTATTATTAATACTACAGTAGAGGATTGATCTTTTTTAGTGGAAGTATAGGGAGTGTGATGTTCAATATTGTTAAAAGGCGGCCAAGTGTCATCGTAGCACCGTAACTAAAAACCAGTACTACCAACTTGAGAGAGCGTTTTCTTGAGTGATAACTTGTATATGTGTAAAAGGATCAACGTTTATACAACCTTTTGTTTACATGAATAATAAATAGAATTAAGTATGATTATTATGAGTCAGTTATGGAACAATTAGATCTTCTGTGAACTGAATCACATCCCTATTGAGATTAGGCTGTCAACATTATTTTACGGAATGACATTTAGAAACGTCAGTTTACTGCAGCTGATAAAAAGTTAGACATTAGTGCCATGGTAAAAAAAATCAAAACCTATAATGGTAAATGGCATTTCATACTGAACATTTAGTTAACTATCACAACAAAGTTAAGAGATTTAAAAAACAAAACATTTTCTTTTCACTTCAATTTGCACTTTATTGCTATGTGTCGTCCCACACAAGTTTGTGATGTGGGATCATATGTTGTTTTGACTAACAGTATTCATACAAAACTATGAATACTTTGCATTTACGAGTCAGAGGTATCAACATCTTATAATGTTTGATACATACCTCACAGACATTGTAGTCCTGTGAATCGAGCATCTGGCATAAAGCTGGTAGCAGTTCAGGCCAAGAGGTCAGCTCTCCTTTGCTGGCAATTGTCGTGATAATTATCCCAACCGTAGCTCGAATGAGGGGCGATGGATCCCCCACCGCTGACAAACATTCCCGCTTTATAAACTCCGCTACCTCCGGCATAAAATTGTTATAGTGCGCTTTGACATTGTTCTTTAGAATGAGACCACTCAAAGACCTGGTTGGCTCTTCTTCACTCACAAGCTTTGTCAAAACGAATATCAAATAGTTGTTGAAGTCAGGGTACTTGTTCAACTCTTCCAATTTCTGAGAATATTGTATAGGAAAAATATTGGAAACGCAGTGTCAATTGACTGTCATGTCGGAAAAATCGATTTTTATCTCGTGCGGATGAGTGACGCCTATAAGTTTGTACATGGAATATAATAGTAAAACATGATTGTGAGACAGTGGATATACAGTTTCTTACGTATTTTCTACAATAGAGTTACATTTTTTCGGTTAGACGTACAAAAAATATCCACGCCGATAAAATAGCATACACCTGAAATTTTTGGAAAGGATACTTGTTGTACGGCTCTTTGAGTCGCTGTATCGGGTGACTGAGACTCTTTAAGAAGTGTTAGTATTTGCCTGAGTCCTTCTTCTTCGGGTTTCCACTCCATTTTCATAATAAATTCACAAAACGGTTTTATCTCACTCGGTCCCAAAAATCAACCATGCCAAAATTTTGACGAAAAGGGTTTGCGTACTGAAAAAATATGCTTAGTTGTCTATGGTGTTAATAGTGCTGTTCCCAGTAATTTCTACAGAATCGAGCGACATCCCATTCACTGGGTATAAGAACTGATATGAAAGACATACTGAATAGATGAAATGACCAGAGACAACAATCGATCGCTCGCTCATTCGTAGAACTGTCAGGTGTGAATGTAAGTTGTTAATAGAGGGAGGGCTATTTTCCATGAACAGAAGTTAATATACCGACACTCTTTACTCATACGACTGTTTTACTTTGTATGACTGAAACCAATATAGTTTTGACAAGACATTTACGCGTACCATTTTAATGACAACCAGCGATGGGGTCATTATCGAAATAAGAACGGCGATCGACAAAAAATTTACCCTACTTTATTTATCGTTATTTTGGAAGACTGGTATATGGCTATGAGCTAATGATCACTGTTTAAATATTATCGAAAAACACAGTCAAAGTGATTCTGCCCCCTTATCGACACTCTGACCGATAATTTATTTACATACCCTCAATGAGCAATTTAAAATACCTTGGTCATATAGGGACTGAAGACCTGAGGTTCCTGAGGGACCTGACCCCTTTCAAGGGTCAATGCATTCTCTACTACAACAAGATATCTTCTCTGGAGATCTCAAAATTCCCATTTGAGCAATTTAAAAAGCATGTTGAAGCGACTTAGTCGAAAAAGGCATATTACAATGTTCAAGATTATTTAAATGATGGGACTGTATGTGGTTAATCTGGCTCAACACAGCCCTTGCTATTATGAATTTTGTAATAGGTTATTACTGCTTATTAATTATGATAATGATCTATATATATATATATATCAAATCAAATATCAAATATTTATTTATTCAAAGAAAAGAAACAGAAAACGTTTACAATATTTGAGGCCCTTAGCTAAAATGTGACACATGATAATTGAGTCATCTGAGCCTGAGCTAGGTGTAAACCTGTATTTCAGACTACAGCGCTCTTCCTATAATATATATATATAAAGCTAATTTAAGTTACACGGACACTTTTTTATACAAAAATTACTGACTAATACTGACTAAAGACAAAGTTATAAAAATATGAAAAAAATGGGTGTGTGGGTGAGTGGGTGAGCCTCTCTGTGTGTAGTATGAGTATGAGTGAGTGTGTGTGAGAGGGTGTGTGAGGTAATAAAAATAATAATAAAACAACGTTACTATGTCAATATAGTGTACAAGTCAGATTAATATAAAGTATGCGTTATATATATTTTTTTTTAACAGATGAATTGATGAACTGCCTTGTGCACCTTTATGAAGGTAGCTAGGTAGTTATGATCAGTAGGTCCTCCGTTTTGTCATAATTAAGTGATTGCAATGTTTTATAGACAATCTTTTTAAGTTTATAGTTGGTGAGGGAATAAATATTAGCTATTCTATTAATTCTATTATATATGAAAGGACCGAGGAAGCAGAAGAATTTATGGGCAATATATACATCTTGGTATCTATTTGGCGTCCACAATGGCCTTTTTTGCATATGATGTGGCGTCCACCTGCTTTCGGCGTCCGGTATACGGACGTCACATCGGCAATAGGTCTAAATTACTTCTACTGTTGAAGCACATCACAGAAATGTTAAGATTTTTTTTTTACTCGGACGTCATTTAGTCCTTAGTATGCCTTGACTGTACATTTCTATAGTTCTGCTATTTTCCCCATCAAATTACAGTGGCGCTAGAGTGGCAAGAAACACTTTCATGATAGGCCGCATTTGGCGTCCGCTCGAAGAATGAGACGTTGCCAAACTTCGTCCATACTGATTTTTTTATTACGTACGTGAGTTACGTACCTACATAGTCCACAGTTTAATATGATTGAAGTGTTCGTTGATTTCGAAGTTTGCGTTCATAATAATTTATTTGCCTTGGAAGTAATTGTGAAAAAATATAAAGAAATACATGTTTAGATACTATATATAATGTCTAGATGAAAATGAAAATAAAAATGAAATTTATTCACCAAAGTAATATATAGATGAAAGATACATTGGAACCTTAAACTAAGTTTAATAAACCTGTATTTTAAGGCCCATCTGCCTCTCCCTTTAGACACTATTTAATGTGTGAAAGAATTAAGTGACCTAGGAACATTTAACTTAAAATTTGATTATGAATAAGATGTTTTATAATTAGATAGTAAATGGTGGAACCCAAACTAGTCAGGGCCTGTCCTATGGAATCCTTTATGATTCATTAAAAGTTATACAAACAAGACGGTTTATTATATAGGTACATAGAAGGCAGGGAAAAAAGTAGGTAATATAATTATTGCAGCTCAAACATGCGTAATAAAATAATAGAAAATGATTTCATATTGAGTTCAGCGACAACACAAACTCTTTCAAACTCTTATTTTGTTTCCTGAAAGGGTTTGTAGGCAAAATTATGGGTATTTTGGATCCTGCTAAGTAGATGGAAAGGAAAAATCAGGGAAACGGCGTGCAAATATGGTCCTGGTAAGTACCCGTACGTTAAGTTCTATCATTATTATACGAAGGCTCCATCTAAAGAATTGAGTAACCTAAAGTAAGAGATAATACTATGTAGTAGCGCATCCAGCGGTCATCACTCAACACTTTATTTGAGGGTATTGGTGTTTTCTTTTCGTTTCCTCCCGCGCCTCCGACATCGGTCGTTCGTCATTCACGTTTTCAGTTTCGATCACTCAGCAAGCATCTTTCGATTTCTAAAAAGTAAGTTAAAACTTCGCCATGCCGAAACGAAAAGATTATGAAAACAGAAGTGTTATCTCAAGGAAGCTAAGAAATCTTGAAAAAAAGAAGATGGAGAAAAATAAATATCGACGTAAAAGGACTATTTCATCGTTGCAAAAGAAGGTTCGAGATCTCTAGAGAAAAAAGATAATTTTACTTGTACCTTTGTGCCTATAAATTACGCAACCCGCACGTACTTAATTCGCAACCAGGTTGGCTTTCCAAGCCCTCCATAGCAGAGTTATAATACAGCTACTTATACAATGCCTCGGCAATGACGCGAAACATAGTGTCGCGCTAGATGGTGAAGCGCTATCCCTGGTGAAGATCCAACATACACCACTACATATGCATGTTATTTAGGCATGTTTGACACAAAGCTGTGTAAATTGAAATAAGTGGGATTTTGTTCGCCGAGTGTCTCAAAAGTTTAATGTTTTTATTTTTTATCACCACCTGTCTTAAACCTGACTCGGCTGTTCTGTAAACACTATTCCAGGATTTTCCATGGAACAGAATGGCTTTGTCGTTGGCATACCAAAAGATCTCGGCATCCAGGATGCGAAGATGTAGAAGGTTATTTATATAAATAACGAAAAACGTGGGACTCAGGATTCTGCCTTGAGGGACTCCGAAACTCACTGGAGCCGAGTCCTTCTTCTCTGAGCAGGGCTTGATCCTAAGACTCTGTCTCCTTTCCATTAGGTAACTCCTCAACCATTTTAGTGTTAACCCTCCAATGCCCAATCGTTCTACTTTTGTAACAGGATTGGTATGGAGATAGTGTTGAACGCCTTCACTAGGCCAGAAAATACTATGATATCTCTCACCTAAGTCTATATGCGAAGCTACTAGGTTAGTGAGTAGAGTGGTAGCACCTCCAGTCGATTTGTTTCCGCGGAAACCAAATTGTCTACCTGCTAGTAATCTCAGCTTCTCTAGGTAGTCGATAAGGCGGTTGTTTACCAACTTCTTAAGCATCTTCGACATTGTGCTCAGGAGCGAGATTGGTATTAAGTGCCTCACATCGGTTTTAGATCCACCTTTATGAAAAAGTGACACGTTGGCTATTTTCCATGCTTCCAGAAATATGCCAGTGGATTTTTTTAATTTAAGATATATTTTAGGTTGTGATATCCTATCATATGGATTAATTTTATTAAGAATTTGAATTTGCATATTAATAATCACAAGACTCAAGTTGAAAATTTGTGAGAGCGCTTTTACTATTTTATCGGCTATGACCTTGATGAGCAAGTTATTGAAGTTGTCAGGAGTTGGATCACCGCTGTGTCGTCTGTAGAGTAAAGAAAGAGTGTTGTTTAGGGTCATGTGGTCGAGATTTTGACCCACTTTAGCAATGTTTTTGTTGAGAAAGGCCTTGACACTATTTTTAATGTCGAGCAGTTAGAGTGAATACTTTTGTAAAGGCGTTTGGAAGCATATTATCTGATAGGTTTCCATAACTGTTTGGGATTGCCCTGGCTGTCTTCTAGCTCTTTAGCTTCGTGAGTTGTTTTGAGTCGGTGTAACAGATCGTTTTTAGTACCTCTAGTAAGTGACCCTAAGTAAATTATTAATGCTATCCTTTATTTGTTCCAAGCGCAGCTTATCTTAGGAGACCGGGCGTGATTCAAGGCTTCAAGTTGAGTTTCGATCTGCTAATTTATCTATGAAGTATTTTTCGCAACATCTATGTTTGGAGAATAATGTGAAAATCTCTACGGCTTTCAGTGTTAATGACTGCTTTCCAGTCTTTCAGTCCCAGGTAATTTCTGACTGCATCATAGTTTACTTCTTTTTCTTGACGATTTCATACTCACGATGCTTTGGTGTGCTTAAAACCATGGCAATATCATGATTGGTAATGCTGGTCAATAAATATCGCGGATTCCGCCCCGTAGGTACCTAGTCCTTTTAAATATGTGATCGAGGCAGTTTTTCATCCTATTTGGTTTTGTATTGGCTGGATTTTTCCAGCCCCTATCCATGCTCGGCTAGGCGACACAGGTTTTATATTTTGCGGCTATCGTCTTCATCTGGCATTATGTTGATATTTATGTCCCCTGCAAATATGATGAAAGAGTTTATCTTTAGCGACTCAAGTAGAATGTCTACGGATGAGATGAAGCCAACGTTCATCGTCAACGTTGCATATTGAGAGGGTGCGATAGGTCCTGATAACCTTGGGCCCATTTTAGATGTCTACAACCACGCCATTAGCATCTTTTACGTCAGATTCATATGTCAGCAATTCCTACCGTCCCCCACCAGCTTTATTTATGTATTTGGTGGAGTTAAATTGACGTAACTCTCTATTTGCCTTATAACAGAATTACTGTTCAAATGACATTTGGTTTAATACTATGAAGTCCATATTAATATCCATTCGTTTCAGTGCAATGATAAATAACATCATCAAAGTTTCTGTTTATGCTACGAATATTAAATGTCTTTAGTTTTAAATCATACTGAGAGCTTATGTCACTTTTGCAGCTCTCTTAAGCGTTTAGTTTTGTGCAGCTTACATTTTGATTACTATCTATTTCATTAGTTATATTTTTAGACGTTACTTATATGTCAAAACAAGTATAAGCTCGTACATAACTACTGCTACAGCTGATTGAAATGTGAAGGTCGTTCACACATTTCAATGCTCTAGGGAATTTCGGGGAACAATCAATCCGCATCATTCATTCGCCTTCCATTACTTCTCACTTTAATAAATTGTCTGCCTTAGCGTATTGTCATACTAAAATAAACACACTTCCACAATAATAGCCTGGAAAACAAAATTTTGAAAAAATGCCTAAGCTATCAAATCTTGATTTTCCGCAGAAATCCGTTTTTTTAAGGTTTACAATGTTTGCGGATAAAAGAAAAGATAAGCCAAAGTTGAGAATCAAGTCAAAATAAGCGTTACCTCATTATATAATGATCATTTTGTAATTGTTATAGTAGGTTTCATTGAAACATCATAATAACAATTTCAATCCAATTCATTTTTGTTAATGGTGGCAAGAGGCAAATTCGGCCAGGATCAGTGGAAGACATGGAAATGGCACAAAAGGAATGGAATGGAAAACTAATATATCACAGTAATGAGATTTGTCGTTATGAAAATATAATTAAATAAAGAAATTATATTTCTTCGACTAGACAGGGCTGTATTCTCCTTTATACCACAATATTTTTTATTTTATTTTTCAAATAGTTCAAAATTTTAAATACCTGTGCAACTTACTATCTATCTATGGGAGATCTTCAGCTGAATAAAATTATTAATTAATAGTTCACCCGTACTCTTCTCAACTTTCTTAAGCCATTTTTTCATTAAAAAATGGTATGTGGATTATCATTGTTTTCTTTGTGAGGTAAAATTAATTTCAGTCATCGTTTTATCTTTGGAAAGTGTCTAATATGTATTTCTTTAATTTGGTGAGAACGAGTCAGAAACACCATTGTATTACTTCTGCTGATGAAGTCAACAGCACTTTTAATTTAAAAAATATTATAATTTACCACAATTTTTCTGTAACACGAATTGTTCTGATTTTATCCGACAGTAGCCGAATCACATCCTAAATTCTCTACTAAAGTACGGTCGCCGAGCAGAAGGAATTTCGTACATCTACCCCTAGCTACTGGTCTCTCTCGCTCACGCGTAAATTATATTGGAGTGGCGCTCGCACAATTCGATTGTGAGCATGAAGATGATATCGTTTACGTGCGAGCGAAAGACACAAGTAGCTAGGAGTCAATGTGCAAAATTCTTAATTCATGCGACCTTACTTTACTGTACATATTTTTAAAGCAGATATAGTTTTGACATTCTTTGTTAATTTTCTTAATTCTTTTACGGTAATGTGACGGAAAAGTATGATAATGTGGCAAGGAAGGTAATTTGGTAAAACTGAGAAGTAGTAGAAGGCGCTACTGAACGATCCGGATTTATTAATCCTCGTAATCTCTCTTGTGTATTAAAATGTGTTAGCTACCCTCACATTTCAATGAGTAGTGGTAATCATTTGTCAAGGCTATGCAAGAATTTAAAGAAGACTTATGAAGTCAAGAGTAAACAAAAACGATGATAAGCTTTATGCCTACCCAGAATGAATGAAACAACAACAGATATATATTGGGACGCCAGATATTTAAAAAATATTCATACTGTGTTTAGTTTGGCATCCATATATGTTTTTGTTTTGTTATTTCAGTAAAAAATAACCATTCTGTAATGTTTTGTAGCGCCCTAATTATGCTTTTGTTGTGCTTACTGTCACTTTGTGACAAATGTGAATTTATTAATTCTAGAAGGAATATTTTTTAGAAGATTTATACATATATGCGGACGCCAGATATATCAAAATCGTAGATATCGTGTTTAGTTTGGCGCCCATATATGTGTTTCTTTTAATATTTCAGTAAACAATTATCTTTGTGTTTTGTTTTGTAGCGCACTAGTTGTGGTTCCGTTATAAAAATAATGTTACTAACTTAGTAATAAATATGTGTGAGTTAATTCCAGGCTGCATATTTTTGAGACACATATACGGATACCAGATGGGATAAAAATTTCACACCGTATTTGGTTTTGCGTCCGAATATGGTAGATTTTTTAAATGTTTTAAATTTTTAGGGACATAGGAGCCAAAAATCTTTCAAAACATGTATGGGACTTGTTTAAATAATACCTACGTTTATTTTTCTATTTCACTGTTTAGGTTTAACAGTTCAGTGATCTTATAACATCAATAAATAATGTTATTTTCATATTGTTTTGTTGTTTTGGCTCCTTCATCCGCCTACGCCGTCTACCCGGCTCGTAATATCTATCCAGCTTGCCGTTTTTTAGAGCACCCCACACTGCCCGCATAGTCTTTCGATACTATGGTGCTTTTAATGGGAGTCTGTTTCTGTCCGTCGAACACATGTTTCTGGGATTGTTTTTGCATTCTAAGCTTTGCAAGCAAATCAGACCGTTGGCTCTTGTAGTAAAGCTTAAATTTGTATGCATGCAGTTATTGGATGTTTGGCAACGTCGCATAAACACGTGGACGTTATATAGTCGATAATGTAAAAATTATTTTAAAATATACGGCGGATGTCCTTTTGATGTAAATATAGAAGGGAGTTGAGATTGGTTGCATAGTGATTGGCAATATACATATATTTGTATATCAACATTTTAGAGTTTATGATTAAAAAAATATGTTTACTGTCGTCAGATAGGTTCAATGTGTCAGTATACATTCAAAAAGTTTCAATAAGTCAACGTCATCTGAAGGACGCCACAATAATGCAAAGTGAAAGGTTGCGGTATTTATATATATATATATATATATATATATATATATATATATATATACAGATGTAGTGAATAATCCTTTCCTTTCGTATTTTCTCGGAAATGTTCGTTTTTGTCTTACTACTTCACCGCACTCAGTACCCATCGAGACAACGTAGGGAACGGTCGCATTGCAAGAGGAAGTATCTATATAGAGTAGTTAATACCACAGAAATATTTTGTTGATATTTATGTTAGATTTTGTGATAAACTTCATGGACTCGTGTATTAATGCAGGCCACCTATATTTTTTTTTTGACTTTACATTTCACTCTTGTCTGTCATTTTTGTAAATAATAAACATTGATTTTCTTCTATCCACATTAACAATTTATAACAGACATGCCGAAAGCACTAAGAAAAGGGAAACGTTTAGATCGGCAAGCCTGCGAAGTTATTTTCAATATTTATTTATATTTCTTAACTGAAAATGATAAATTCAAACATACCAACTATACTGCTTACTTTTGTAAAGTCCAAAAACGAGTTTCGGAGGCCAGTGGAATTTCTCAACGAACAGTAAATAAAATATCGCAAAAAGAATACATAAATCAATCCACCTCCAATAGTCCGAAGTCGGCAATGTTAGGTAGACCAAATAAATTATTTTGTCTAGGTCATGACGATTTTGACTACTACGTTATACGCCGATTAGTGTATAATTTCCATTTGATATACAAACAAGTACCTACAATTAAAGCCCTGAAGTCCAAGTTATCCGAAGCCATAACTTTTAAGGGATGTGACTTTACGCTAAGAAAAATTCTTAGAAAAATGGGATTTCGGTATAAAAAAGTTGAAAACAACAGAAAATTACTTATCGAGAAAGATGATGTTCGTTTAAAAAGAGTAAAGTTTTTAGCCGCGATAAAAAAGTACAGATTGCAAGGGAGAGAGATTGTTTATATGGATGAAACATACATCCATACCTCACATTTGGCAGGTAAAAGCTTGGCTGACTCGTCAAAAAACGGAGTGAAACAGTTAATTTCTAAAGGACAACGTCTTATAATAGTGCACGCTGGTAGTAGAAAGGGGTTTATACCTGGGGCATTGTTAATGTATCAGTCTACTGATAAAACAGGTGACTATCACAACGCGATGAACAATGAAAACTATGAAAAATGGCTTCGTAATCAACTCATTCCAAACTTAGCTCCACATTCGGTACTAGTAGTAGATAATGCTGCATATCATAATAAGTACGTAGAAAAACCTCCTAATTCAAATACCACGAAGCAAGACATGATTGATTGGCTATCCAAACATAACGTTCCGATTGATCCGTCATTAACAAAACTTGAAATATATGAAATTATTTGCAAGTACAAACAAGACTTTGTAGAATACTCTATAGATAAACTTATGAACGAATATGGACACAGCGTACTAAGATTGCCACCATATCATCCTGATTTCAATCCGATTGAAAACATATGGTCTCAAATAAAGGGATACGTATCCAAAAGAAACATCCGTATGAATATGACTACTGTGAAACAATTGGTACAGGAAAAGGTTAATATGATTGGTTCCAATGTTTGGGCCAAAGTATGTGACCACGCCATCAAATGCGAAAACGAGTACCGAAAACACGAACCTGAGTTGGAAAATTATATGGCTAGTTTTGTAATCACCGTTCATGAAAACTCTGACGATGATACACCAGAAAATAGTTCTGATTCTGACTGTGATATGGAAGTTGGAAGTATTGTTTCGCATCACACTGTCCACCCCGCTCCTCCTCTTATCCCGCTGTCATAATCGAAGTCGTTCATCCAATCAGAAAATCATATTTATTTATATTAATTTCTCTGCTGGTTTGTTTTGTTTTATGTTGAGGTGTCTTTTTTGTTATGTCATAGTATTTTTAATTAATTACAAAAATTTATTGTTATAAAAAAGGTCTGCAAAATCCTACTGTAGTTTTGACTTATAGTTAGACTTTTGGGGTTCCAAATTTTATTGAAATAAAACTAAACTCAGTAACTAGTTATATTTTTGTTTACCTAACGAATTCTTTATATGATAGAATCGTGGTGGTTTTAACATCTCAGTGTAATATACGTCAAACGGGCAATTTGACATTTGACATTGATAAATAAAGTATGCGATTTATTTGATACCTACACGTAATTTAATAATACAGTAATTCATAGACACATCGGCACCATTCGGGTGTTATCGTTGTTCCGAGTTTTGCCGATAGGAAAGGATTATACACTACATCTGTAGATCATTATCATATATGATTCATATATCATTATCATATATATGGGTCGCTCAGAGTCGGCCAGCTCGCTGTACGTACACGCCGACAAGCACACATCAGTGTCCCCACCGTAGGGTATTTTCCCCTAGATTTAGGGGATTTTTGAAGGTTTAGGGGATTTTTTAGGGTATAAAATTATTTAGGGGAATATTGAGGGTAAAAAAATATGTTGGGGATTTTTTAGAGAAAGTTTTGATTTCCAGTTCGCAAAAGAATTTAATGCGTGACTGCGTGTATGCGAACGTAACTTTGTTTGGTGATGTGCCGTTCTCGATGTATGATTTTAAGGAAAAAAACACTGAAGACTTGGAAGAAATGGAAACCCAAACAATGGACGCATTCCATTTAATAATATAGTGTGTAATTCTCCTCAATTTGTGCTATATTTTTAGAATAAATTATTAGGGGATTTTTTTTGAGAAGTGCCTAATTTAGGGAAAATTCACGAGGAGTCCGGGGAAAATCAAAATCAGAGGGTGGCAACACTGGCACACATTCACACATTATGCGCACAGGCGTCAACAAAGGCGGTACATTACGCGGAGAAATAAAAAGCTAAACAGCATGTTTTGCGTGGTGTAAAAACCGAAGTGACCGGAGGAAAAAATATCCAGGAATCACGTTTCATAGGAAAATGAATATAAATAATCACTTATTTCCAGTAAAAAATAAAATCAATCTTCATTCACAAGAACAAAATAATTCATCACAAGTCCAGTGCTGTCAACATTCACGTAAGCAAAATTACCCAAAATATGGGAAAATACGGTATTATTAAGTTCAAATTATAATTCGATTATTTATTTAAGCGAAGTTATTTTTGGCAGCTCTTCAATTGGTCAGGATGTTGTTATACGGTAAGTTGAATAAATAAATTGGCAGTTCTTAAATTTTTCGTCAGATGAAAATTTGAACTTCGAAGTTACAGGTCCGATTTTCTTCACAATCGTTAGCAAGGGCTCTGGTTGGCATCCAATCATAATTCTGAAGTCAGATTTTGAAAAAGTGGCTGCCATGTTGACCTTCATATTGACTGGTCCGATCTGCTTCAAAATCAATATCTTGGGAACTGGTTGGAGTCCAATTATGATACTTAAGTCGAATTTTGAAAAAGTGGCGCCTTTTTTAACTCCGTAGTGACTGGTTCAATAGAACACATATTAAATCTTATTAAATATATAGCGGAAAAATATTTGACGATTCGGCTTCACCAAATTTTAAAATTAGAAGATATAACAAGAACCTCTCAAAGTAAAAGACACTATTATAAAAAAAATACTCAGCATTTGGGATGTTAATCACTTTTACAGCAGTCATAAACGGTAAGAATAGTAAAATTTTGAACAATTGGGATGATGCACGTTAGTCAAGTTAGATACTTTTAAGAACTGTCGAAACAGTCGTTTTATATGAGAGTTGTATTGAAATCCGAAATATGACGTCATATTTCGTTCAAATCAAATGCACTCTGGCACAAAATGATATTAATTAATTCAATTGCTTAAAATTATTAACGACTGTGATATTGAAGATAATTTTCTTGTTAGGGCTATCAATTTAAACAGAATTAGTATTTTTTGTCTACCATTCATGTAACATCTCCATTAGGTATTTTTTATACAACTTTGCAGAAAATCCAACAGATGGTGTGGTGAATCGCAATTTGTTTCTTGCACTTATACTCAAACGGGTCCATAAATCGAAATGATATATCCAATGATACCCCTATTTTATATTATACTCTATCCGATAGAGTGAGATGTCATTGGATAGATGTTTTAAAAATAATATCAATATGACCATTTTTCGATTTATGGACCCGTTTGAGAAAAGAAGCGCAAGAACCCAAGAGCGATTCACAGCACCATCTGTTGGACTTTGTGAAACAGTGTTTTTTTTCTTCTCTCTCTAATTAAAATATTTTAATTTTTTGACTGTGTTTTATTAGGGTAAAAATTTGGCTAACTTGGCTACCCTAAATTCACTCACTCATAGATATCCGCCTCCATTACTGTTCCTCAGTTTTGTCTTAGCGAGACTACGTCCGACTTTTTTATACGTCTATGACAGTAATAAAGACATTTGGAATTTGGAGGGATGACCCAGCGCGATGATGATTTGAGTGGGAGCGCAGCGTTTTGGCAGTTCGGACAAATATGTTGGCTTGTAGGATTGCACATTGTAAAAAGCCAGTAAAAATATCACTCTTCAAGCCACACTGTCAATCAATCAACACGTGCAGCCTATGGGTCAACAATACCCAAAATACTCTCAACGCCCTGCCATAGAATACCCTGCTCGTCCAGTATAACCCTATTGCTGGGGCTGCCACTGCCACGATACTGTAGTGCATCGGTCATGTTTGTTGAGGCACGTACTGATGGATTCCATGCCATTGGGGAGTGTGGCCAAGGAGCAAGGAGGAACGACCCATATAAAAAACTATAACTCGTGATAAACATTAAAATGCATGGACAGTGGAAAGTAGAAGAAAACCTATGAAATACTCGGAAATTCAGCAAGGCGGAAATACTTACGATTTAAAGATAAAAGGAATTGAGCAGAAAAGGTTCCTCCATGTATGGCGGGTACTAAAAACAGTGTCAGAAAAAGATATGAAGGAATACATGGAAACTGTTTGCGGAGACAACGTGGAAGTCAAGGTGGAAAGAGTAAAGACCAGGACGGACCGGGATTACCCGTCATTTATTCTAGGGGTTCCGGAGGGTTACTACGATATGCTGTGTGACTCGAGAATTTGGCATGGGAAGGTGAAGTATGGCGAATGGTTCTGGTTTCGAAAAGGAAGAGACACGGAAGTCACAAGGTCGGGTTAAGCAAATAATTAGTCCAAATCAACAAAATAAAACCAGACAACTTTACTACACTACTACTAAATTAGAGGAAATCTGTGTTGGTTTACACCTTCATAATACAAATTTATTTGCAATAACGGCAACACGATGTTGCCAATCAATACACGACACCGAAATTGTACCCCCAAGTCTCTCGATTTTACGGTGTGACCGAGCGGATGGGCGCAAGCAAGGTGGAGTATTTCTCGTGGCCACACTGAGGCTGAGGATGAGGCGACTATCGATGCCGGATAAATTAAATTGGAAGCACTTTAGAACGCGGGCAGTTTTTTCTACGCATTACCTCACTAAAGTGAGAAAATGCGTAGTTTTTTAAATCAAAGATGACAATTGGAAAATTTATGTAAAAAAACCTAAAAATACGACAATATCTGTGAACGAAACGTAAAAATTGACGTAACGAAATGTCAATAAGACCATACATAGTCAATATTATGACATACTGTCAATATTATTGTCATTATTGTACATTTGTGGGCGAAAAATGACCAACCAAAATGGCCGCCCGCATTCATAACGCGATTCAGTTTCCTAGTAGTTTCGCGAATGTTCTTTTTTCTTGTTCTCTCGATATTTACAACCAAAAGAACTGGCTAGAGTAGGTTATTGTGGCTACTTTGCAAACGCTTCACTCCGCTCCGCTGCGGTTTAGCGTCTTCAACGTTCTAACCTAACCTACAACCTGATTGAAAAGTAGCCACAATAACCTACTCGAGCCAAATTTGGCTTTTCTTTGCATAGGTTCCGGTGTTGGGTCTTCTAAGTTCCAAACTAACCTATAACCCAATTGAAATTTAGCCACAATAACCTACTCTAGCCAAAGTATGTAACAGATTTACCGTACGCTCGGTACATTCGGTCAAATTTAGTGTCCCTTTCTTGTATAATCTTGTGATAACATTTGAAAATGTTGCCCTTAACCTGGGATCTTCGAATAAATGAAATATTTGTGTTGAGTGTCTACATACTCTTTAAAAAAGTCTTTCACTTTTCGTTATTGACGGGCATAAATACTTATTAAATTCTTTATTTTTTATTAGATATATCGTTTACGGAGAATTTCTCCCTAAACCAAGTCTGTATTATTATTTGTTTCGGTTTGCAATCAATTGCCTCATTAAGAATAGGGATTCCTTAGTGTTGTTGTTGTTCCTTAGTGTGGATTCATTAGAGATAGAATTTGCAGTTGCCCCATCATCTGAATCTGAAATCTCCATATACACTTTCGGAGCCAGGAATATCTATCACCTGTGTTTTAACACTCTCAGGATCTGAAATATCCATTGTTTCTACATGTGGTCTAGGCTTTCGCACAGTCACATTTCTTTCCAGTTCTTCAATAATTTCCTTAACACAGTTCTCGTCTGCATCTACATATACTAAAATTGAATTTAAGTTCACCTCTAATGCGTTAAGTCTAACTCGAGAAAGGGCGTCAGCATTAGTATTTTGCTGTCCTTTCTTATACTTAATCTCAAAAGCGTACTCTTCTAATCGCAGGCGCCAACGTGTGATGTTGCTATTTGGCTTTTTGAGTGAATACAACCGTAAAGATACGGTCTAAAATGTTTTACGGCCCATACTACCGCCATAAAATCTCTTTCGATCGTACTATATCTACTCTATGTATCGCTCAAAGTCCTACTAGCATATATTACAGGTTTGTCTGAACCTATAGTGCCTTGTGAAACGACAGCCCCGATAGTAAAGTTGGATGCATCTGTGGTCAACACAAATGGTTTTTCGAAATCTCGAAACTGTAAAAGAGGTGCGTTTTTAGTAGCTTTTTACAAGATTCAAAACTATTTATTAAATGAAGACATTTAACACTATCTTTTTCCCTTTCTTTAAACATGCCGTGAGTACTGAGTGATTTTTGTGTCTGGACGGGGGGTAGTCTGTGTGCCTTTAAATTAATTGGATCCTCGTTTGAAAATGTCGATCTTGGCATTGAGTTGTTTCAACAAATCAGGAAGTTTTATTATAAGACTATCTTACCGTTCATCAACCTAATAAATATAAAACTTATGTTTATGGCTGCAATTCTTGGTTAGTCAATGTAGGCTACCTCACTGTATTTGCTTGACGCGTGGGTGCTAATGACTTCGAAAGACTCTTTCTGCTTATAACTTGCAATATTCGTTTGCCACTTTCGGACTAATAAATGATCGAGTGCTGCCCGTATCTATCATAAAAACAGCATCTAGTTCTGGTATTCGAATATGAGGCAAGTTCAAAAGCTTATGACAATTAAGTTTTATACGTTGTCTATCTTGGAGGCTTCCGTATAAAAAAAAACTACCGGCTCACTGTACGAGACAGAATTTTGACTGTCTTCCGTACATTGTTGCGGGTTACACGGTTGAAAATCGTTATTACTTTCTGTGTAATTAACACGTCTAGAACTCGCTGTTCACATCGTAACATCGGTATTTGACCCCGAAGGTATAGGTGACGCTTGATATTGCATCGGAGCATTGTCCGCATAGTGCTGACGCTGCGCTTGTACCGGCGGTGGTACTGACCTATTAACACGCGGCGAATTATTATAAGTGTTATCATTAAATCTGATCACTGATGGTTTCGTTAATTTTCGCGAACTTTTCTGTGACAAAGATCGCAATAACTTTCGTTTCAATTTCGTTTTAATGCTTCCAGTTCCATGGCCAAACATTCTTCGGACCTTGGATCACCGAAGTTTTGGTCCAATAAATGTTTTAACTCATCCCATGTAGCAAATCTTTCTCGTTCCCCTACTAGTTTAGCTGCTTCCCCCGAAATCCTACTAGTTATAACATGAAACACGTATCGTTTTGCAAATTTCCCTCTTGGAAAGAGTTTAGGATGTATTCGAATTTCTTAACAAAAAGTAGTAATAACGAATGATCTTGGGGATTTCCATGGGTACTCTCACAATATTATCCATCTTGAACGACGAGAAAAAAATACCTATAAAAAAATACTTCTAAAATCTACTACTAACAATACCTAACGAAATTGTTATTCAAGAAAATGTAAATTCTCAAATAACAGCCTACCTACAAGATTTTGTTATGACGTTTTCTAATTCCTAACGAAACGTATAGATATTATGAACGGAAGGAAGTACGGAAAGAAAAGGAATGGTGAAAAGGTGTACTCACAATCCCGTCGCTCCCATGTCTTTTCGGAATATTGCTTGTTTGCCGAAGTGTCCTCTGGTCCTGGTTCGCTCCTGGCCTGGTCCTGGTTCGTTGTTTGGTCCTGGTCCTGGTCCTGGTGTCGTTCCTGTGACGTCGCTACTTTACTCCTCAGAAACTACGTTTGCCTCTTCTTAATATATTTATTTGTTCGGTGGTTTCAACTTTACCGTAGAAACGGACGATGAATATGGATTCAACTGTTGAAATCCACCCGGCTGCGCCAATGAAGTTGGGTGTGGCGGAGGAATTAATAAAAATAATTTATTTTAAAGGACAGAGTTTCCACTAGGTTTATTAAGACAATAATGAGTTAAATCTAAAATACAATGATATTTAGATCTAAAAAAGTGAAACGTTGACAATTTAGATTATGATGTACGTTCTACATTTTAGGATGATGACTTGTGGTGCTGACGAATGGTAATTGAGAGTTGCTCAACCTTAACGCTGTGGACGCTAAACCGCATCGACAAGAAATTAGACCTGTTCTCGTGTTCGCTGAGTGAATTCATAAGAATAGCACTGGAGACGATTTGTAACAGTAATTAGATTTATGTGTATAATATAGGTAAAACTATAAGATAGTTATGTAAACTATCTATCGCATTAGTTCAAACTGTTAAGATAGATTTTAAGTGGATAAATAAATAAATAAGTAAAATATCAGATCAGTATATTGAAAAATATCAGCAGGCATCTTCGAGTATAATGTCTATTGGGATATTTTAACGAATCGTAGATTTCGGATCTCGTGTAAATGAGCTCTTACTCTAATCACAGATGTGAACGGAACATTAGTATTGGTAAAGTAGTTTGTACTAGTCAGCATTTTTTTTGCTGGTAAAATCATTCTTCAGTAAAATCTTCAAGCAAGGTACCACCGCAATCCACACATTTAGCAATAGTGTTTCACGAGATCTAAAATTAAAAGGGTAATAATTAATCACACATCAAATTTCACATATCAATGTTACTTTGTGGTAAAGGTTCATAAATATAGATCAAATAATTGCAATTAAGCACTATCATTTCTTACTATACTGTGTACCGATAATATTTGTTTAAGCTATGCTTTAGAATACTGCCGCACGAATTTGATAATAAGAGATATACTGTAAGATTAAAAAAAATATCAGCATTCCAATGGTGTTATTATTTTTCTGAGCAAATGTTCAGTTTTCGAGATTTAAGCTTTCAAAGTTTAATAAATTTTAACATATTTAACATATTTGACACTGTAGGAGTGCGTTCAAAAACATATACAACCGATTTTTGGGGTTGGTTTTATATAGTTCTAGTCGAATATGATTATAAAGAGGTGTTTTATGGATAGCTGGCAGTCACTTTTCATACCAAAGTGCTTTTCTTTTTGTTAGGGAATGCATACATAGTATTTTTTTAAATCAAAGATGAAAATTGTAAAATTTCTGTAAACAAAACGTAAAAATTGGACAATTTCTGTGAACGAACCGTAAAAATTGACGTAACGAAATGTCAATAAGACCATACTTAGTCAATATTATGACATATTGTCAATACTATTGTCATTATTGTATGTTTGTGGGTGAAAAATGACCAACAAAAATGGCCGCGTTCATTACGCCATTCCGTTTTCTAGTATTTTCGAGAATATTCTCTTAACTCTCGATATTTACAAATAAAAACAACTGGCTAGAGTAGGTTATTGTGGCTACTTTTCAATCGGGTTATAGGTTAGGTTAGAACATTGAAGAAGCTAAACCGGAGCGGAGCGAAGCGTATGCAAACAAAAACGCCTGGCTAGAGTAGGTTATTGTGGCTACTTTTCATGAAAATTTTGATGATTAATTATTTAGGCAACATAACCTCAAAAACTAAAAAAAAAACATGAAAAAAAACGGGGGGTTTGCTCACCCCCCCTTCTCAGGTGGGATTCCCCTCCCTCCCCACCACCCCCTTCCCCCCTCAAATTCGTGCCGCACGATTCTAAATTTTTACCTTTTTTACATCACTACCGATATTTCTTGGACAAATTTGTAAAAGAAAAAATATTTTATATTCGCTACTATAAGCGTCTTTCTGATATTTCTGGGCCGAAATATTTTTTTAAATCTTCCGCTATCCCTGTATGTATCAAATAAAATGTATAAAATACTAAAAAAACTACGAAGAACATCAATGAATATTTACCTATGGTAGCTGATGAATTCGCCTAAGTTTTTATGATTTCTCATGTAAATTTTACTTTGTATGATAGCACACTACAAGGCCAATGACTTACTGATACATTTTTATAATTTTTCTCACTGATAAATCACTTTTATAATTAAAATACGTTTTCCCGAATGCATGCAATTTTAATAATCCTGGACACGAGTCCGTTACACGATTATACATTATACATTCATTCTGGTCTCACAGTGGGAAAATTCTACATTACAAAATGCATTATTTTGAGCACTATATTGTGAGATCCTGGTACCTAGAGTCTGGCAAACGAAAGCGTGACCTGGACTTTTTTTATTAGTTTTAATATGGCAACATTATTAATCTGTCAATTGCACGTCAAAGTGTTTTGGAGTTGTCAGTACAGTATTTTGTGTTACTCAATTATTTTTCATTTATAATTGCCGTAATATGGGTAAAACAATAAAAAGTAATGTGCGGAAGCTGCTACATACTATGATCAGTAAGTTCAAGCAAAAACAAGAGGAGAAAGAAGTGGTTTTCCAAGAGAAACAACAATGTTTAGATGCGATGTCGGATTTTTTAGGTTAGTATCAAAGACTACAATATAGTATGACTTTGTAATCTTAATCCTTGACGGCTGATTATTGGATATAATAATATTGATGATAATGATGATACCGTTTCTTATGTTTACAGATAATCTTGAAGATATTCAAGGAATCTGCGAAATGAAAAACATTGTTGAAAGATTTAGGAATTTGGAAAAAAAAAGGAAGGGTCTGTGAATGAAGGGATGTGGAGCAGTCCAGGAAAAAAACGCCCTCACAAAAGCACAGTGTCAGATTTAGACAATTTTGATATTGATGCAATAAGAAATAAAATCAATGATTTTTATGTTGTGAGAAAGGAGGTACCGACATTACGATCATCATTAGAAGAAATGCGTTCTAGCATTGGCTTTAATGGAAGCAGGGAAACTCTACGTAAAATATTGATAGCAAATGGATACGAGTTCAATAAAAATAAAAATGAACGAACGGTTCTTGTTGAACGTTATGATATTGCTGCTTGGAGACATCGGTATTTGCGTGAAATTGGAATAAAAACGAGCGAAGGGCAAACCAATCGTCTATTTAGATGAAACGAATGTACATAAAAATTATAAGCCTAAAATGTCATGGTGTAACGGCATTAACGGCTAAGGTCGAGCCACCGCTATCAGTAGCTATGATCGTCTATTCTACCTACCCCAAAAAGAGATGTCCCGATTCAGCTGTAAAATTTGTAAGTTAAGAATGATAAGTCTGAATTTCTCGTTCGTTGAGAAGTTCGTTAGGCGTACAATAGTCGAGCGGAAGATTGCTTCAGGAATTTAGAGTTTCAAGTTAGACAGAGAAAGCGTATATGTCCGCAAGCCGGTAATTCGCATCAGTCAGCGGTGTATTGCGCCCGATCGATCTTTGTTGTATTTTGTATGATGGTACCATTTATTTTTTTGTATATATGGGCGCTTGGAACTTCTTTTAGTGGTCGACCACGATTTGTAATATTTGTTTGGGATATCGTATAGATATCCGTCGTAGTTTTACGACGTGAGTACTCAATGATATTTCATGTGCTCGCTAGTAGCGGCTTGAGGTGGTTCCAATTATATAATTAGTTCACGGCAATAACGATCCGAAAAGACCGGTTTACACAATTGCGATTTGATTTTCCGAAATGGGTTTGAACTAGCGGTTACCTCAAAAGGTCCGTAACGTTTTGAAACCTTCAACTCTGCGCAATTTGAGCTGGATGTTATCGAAACGTAGTCATAAGCGCTTTAGGAGATCTAACCCACACCATAGCGAAATGCATACTTCGGTAAATTCCGATCTATGAATTCCACTAGCCTCAGCACGTCCTCGACTGAGCCTAATCATATATATTTGACTCAGCCTACACATTAGACCTCCAGCGAAATTTACATTTAATTTAAAGATGCAACTTGAATCCAACCTGACCCAAGGCAAAGCAAAACAACCTACCCGGTCCTGAACAATGAACTTTAGACTGTAATTTGATCTCTTCGCGCGTCCCCGACAACACTCAAATGTCAAAATATCAACAGGATAGGTTATCTGTGTTGACACCGGTTTAACTTTGTTCTGAATTTGTTATTGCCATCCGCGGAACCTCATCGATCAAACAGTCTCCCTATGCCCTGCCAACCTAGGTTTAGCCGCAACTAAACTCCTGTCTAGCCTAGTCTAAAAACCTAGTGTTATACCAAGTCCATTATCGACACCACTCGAAAATGGTTGAGTTTGATTTGAATGTGCTTGTATGTTTAATGACTGTGTGTGTGGGAATTTCAAAACTCGCTACTCGAAAGGAATGAGGAGAGGATTAGCCCGCGAATATCCTAAGAGCCAATCCAGGAACCCTATGGTGAAGGAAAAAGGAATTTAGGGTCGCTCCAAGCCCAGACTCAGACTCAGATCAGTTACCTACAAGTTCTTATCTAACGACCCAAGGATAGTTTTGGAATTTGGGGTAGGTTGATATAAAGGATAGGAACCGAGGTATATCTCGGCGCTTCAGACACTCACGAAAATCCACTGAAACTCGCAATCACAATTCGTCCAGTTCTGACGCGTAACACGGCAGACCAAAACTGTTTAGAACTGCTGATAGACGACTGTCACAGTAGCTTAACCCTCAGACTGAATGCTCTCCTTTTTTTTTTTTGTTGGAGGGGAAAAAATGGAATTACCCATGCCCAGGAGTCAGACCTCCCTGCTATGTCCGGGTCCCCACATATTGAGCGGGCATCAGCTCGTGTGGTATACGGACTAAAAACAACCCCTTTGTGTTTACAGTTGTCCTACTAAGACTTTACTGTGAGCCATGGCCTCGGTATATGCTGAAGGCTTTCTACCTGCAATTTGCCCTTTTGGGCGATATATATGTGTATATGATATATATGGGAGGAGTTTGCCTGCTTACCCGATTTTATGAGCGGGCATCAGCTCATAGTCAACGGGCATGATAGCGGCATGTTAGGGGGGCAGATTGCCCCCGCTACTATGAAGTGGTTATATATAATTTTTGAGGCCTATCCTAATCCTAAACTATTTTATATTTGGGTCATTTAGGGGGGCTCTGACCTCAGTCCGGGAGGTTTAAAGGGGCAGGGGGAGATTGTGTGTTCGTCGAATCAAGACGGCGATCTCTTTCAATCCAAATTTGGTATCTGAGACGCTGTAGTGCTTCGGGAACACAGCCTTCGTCAAGTTGACGTGCCTGAGGGGCGGGGGGTGGTTGGGCTTTAAGAGCTTTCGTGATATCGTCCTCCGGTTCTAGGAGGACGTCTTTGGGGCGACTTTTGAAAAGGTGTTTCATATTTATATCTGGGGTCGGATCATAAAGGGATGCTTGTACTATAAGCGGGTTTGAGTGGCTAGATGCATTAATGAAGAAGCGTTCGGACGCTTCTTTCATATATTGCTTTACTGTGGGGAGTCTAAAGTCACTATGGAGGTCTACGTTTCGCATGTACCACGGGGCACCTACGGCTCTTCGCATGAAGCGATTTTGTAAAACCTGAAGGGGCTTAAGGGAGTGGGAGCAGTGTGCAAAGACTGGACTTGCATACGTGAAGACCGGACGGATGCAAGTTTTAAATAGAGTTATTTTGCAGCGCAATGGAAGATTGCTTTTACTTCTCATGAGCGGGTGAAGCCTACTCATGTGGAAGGCTGCTTTGTCGCGGACCGTTTTAATGTGGGATTTGAAGTTTAGTCGGGAGTCTAATGTCACGCCTAAATACTTCACTTTATTTTCCCAGGGGATAAGGCGGTCAAAGAGGGTGATTTCGGGTAGTGAAGAGGACGCGCGGTCAGCTCGAGTTTTGCCCCTTGAGAAAAGAACGGCTGCGCTTTTCTCGGGGTTCATCTCTATTCTCCATTTGAGAGCCCATTCACCGAGGTCGGTTACTGCTTTCTGGAGTACTTGACAAACGCGCGCCCTCTTCCTAGAGAGCCGTATCGTCAGCGTAAAGGGCTAGCTCGACGTATGGCGTGCGGGGAACGTCTTGGACGTAAAGTGAAAAGAGGGTGGGGGAGAGAACTGAGCCTTGCGGGACTCCGGCGGCTATGGGGTGGAGCCTAGAACGCGATTTTTCTACTCGATAGCAAAAACTGCGCTCAGTGAGGTAGTCTTTGACAATGAGTACAAGCCTATCGGGGAGGTTGAGTTGGTAAAGTTTATAAATAAGACCATTGTGCCAAACTTTGTCAAAAGCTTTCGCTACGTCAAAGAATATGGCACCGGTATCTGGACTTTGCCGTTGTGTGGAACCCTTTGTAAATGTGCTCCGTTATGCGGTGCACCTGTTGGACGCACGAGTGTTTGGGTCTAAAGCCAAACTGCTCGTTGGGTATGAGATTTTTGTCTATGCAAATGTCTTTGAGTCGGTTGAGAATAAGCCGTTCATAGACTTTGCCTATTGAAGAGAGTAAGCTAATGGGGCGATAACAAGTGGGGTCGGTTTGATCTTTCCGGGGTTTGTGAAAGCCAATAACGTCAGCTTCTTTCCATGCGGTTGGAAAGGCACAGAGACGGAGGGAGGCATTGAAAATTACCGTAAGGGTTGTTAGGAGTCTGAGAGGGAAAGATTTAATTGCCATATTAGTGATTCTATCAAGCCCTGGGGCTTTCTTAGGTTTGAGTTCCTTTATTACTTTTTGCACTTCCTCAAGGGTGATCTCGGGAAGGGAGTCAATGGGGGGGAGAGAGCTTTTATGCTCAACTTCAGAGTTGACCATGTTAAGATGATCGGGGTCTATTGGTTGAGAGGAGGGAGTGCACTGGGTTTCTAGACTATCGGCAAGACATTCAGCCTTTTCGTCGTCATCAAAGGCTGCGGGTTGGTTATCCCGTTTTAGGGGGGGCATGGGAACAATCTCATCGGATTTGAGGTATTTACTGAATTTAAATATGGCAGTGTGACTTGGGGCTATGCTGGAGACAAAGTCGTTCATGCGACTGCCTCTGAGCTCTCGCATGCATCTGGTAACCTCTCGTTGGAGGCGACGCATTTGAATTCTGTGATTGTCTGAGGGACAGTTATCATAATCTCTTTGTGCCGCATTCTTTGCACTAAGCAGCAGTCTCAAGTCCTCTGGGAGTTCGAAGCGATGGTTAGCCTGTACCGGGACCTCGCTAGAGGCGCCGGTCAGGGCTTCGTTGAGACTGCTGCCTATGTCAGAGATTTTGGCTTCTCGTTGGGCTCTATTGTCAATTTCTGATGTGATATCTAATCTTGGGTCCCGCTTACTGAGAGCTTGCTTGAATTTACGGTTGTTAATAACGGTCCTGGTTTCAGTCGGTTGGTCGAATGGCCTGCCGAGATAGTATAAGACCGGTCTATGATCCGAGTGAAGCTCGCTAAGTACACTTATGTCCCTGACTGGGAGGCTAATGTTTTTGAAGATACAGTAGGAGAGAATGTCTGGTCTGTGGTCAGCAGTGTAGGGATAATGGGTCGGGGCATAGGGAGCTATGACTTCGCAGTCATCGAGGGATTCGAGAAGTCTGTGTACGGTCCGTCCGTTGGTATTTGTCTCATTACAGTTCCATTGCTGGTGCTTGCTGTTGAAGTCACCAGCTAGGATAACTGTACTACCTAGTTCTAAGAGGGCTTTGATATCATTAGCTATCATCTTCTGTCCGGCCGGCAGATAGACTGATGCTATGACTATGGGATCGTGACCTGACATTGCAATGCGGATGGCAGTTGCTTCGCAATTATCTAGTTGGGGGGTGACTATAGAACAAACGTGCAAAGATTTTTTATAATAGATGGCTGTACCGCCTTTGGGGTTATTTGGTCGGTCCTGAGTCAGTAAGCGGTCAGTACGGAGGAGACTATATTTGGCTATATTGAAGCGCCTATGTTTGGGTTTTAGGTAATTTTCTTGGACCGCGAGGATATCTATTTTATGTCTATTGAGAAGATCGCCGACTTCTTCTCTCTATTTAAGGAGACTATCAGCGTTATAGAGCGCTAAAGTTAGACTGTGGGGCTTTGTCCGTCCGTTTGTCGTGTTTACTAAAATGGGCGTACTATACATGATGGTAGTTTAGGTATAAAGGGTGGGTTGGTGGGTGGGGGAGGTGACGAAGGCGTATGTAAGAGGGGTGCGCCTGAAAGAGGCAAAGTTTGGGGGATATAGTGTGGGGAGGTCGAGAAGACTTGGGATGAATGCCCTAGGTGGGAGGGGTAGTTTATGAAGTTGGCGGCGCTTAAGGTGCCGTTGGAGGAAATGGGGCCGTGGCCCGAAGCCTTGTCCAAGGGGGTAGGTGGTGTTGGGTGGATATAGGGGCTTAGAAAACTTTAGAGGGCGTTGGGAGGGCGCTTGTTGGGAAGAACTCTGGCTCTGTTCCCACCTGCGACTTGCGCCTGGGGCTGCCGGGCATCCGCCATAGTTGGCTGGATGGCCGGTCTGCCCGCACAACACGCAGGTGGGAGGGGTTGCCGCGTCCTTCCCGCAAACGGAGGTGGCATGATTGCCTGCGCATTTCACGCAACGGGGGGGGGGGGGGGCAAAGCATCTGCTTTGGCCATGTCCATACATTTGACAGTTGTAACACTGTGAAATGATGTTGGCGGATTTGGGGCTTTTGACGCTAATGTCTTTGAGACCGCAGAGGGATTGAAGGGGGCTAATTTGTCTACCTGCGGCGGTGGGTTCGGCAATTACTAGGATCATGTTAAATGCCTTTGCAGGCCGGTACGCGGTTTTTGCGCGGTGCAACCTATGTACTTCCATTACCGGGAAGTTTTTAGAGATTAAGTCATTTTTGATGACGGATGTGGGGAGATTTGTGGGGACGGGGCGGACTATGTAACGAAAAGTTCTCTCCTCGGGGAGAGAGTAAGTATGGAAGGCGATATGGTTCGCCCTCAAAAATTTGGTGATAGCGCGATGGCATTTGGACTCTGCCACCTGGACGCGGGTTCCGGCTGATGTTATCGCGGATGTATATTTAATTCCATTTCTTTGCAAATGGATCGATACCCGAGTCCAGGCGGTTTCGTCTCGGATTATTACTGGTGGTGGGGGGCGAACGCGGTACGCGTGGGGCGCGGGGGTTGGTGGGGCTACGGTATTCCCGGTACCGGTGGGGGATGGAGAGCTCTGAAGTATCAGAGTTCGGGGCGCGGGGGGGGCGGGGGAATTCGTTGAACACGGTGTGGGTTTTGGGGTTAGCGGAGACAGAGACATGATAGCGGGCCTGATCTGTTTGGCCTCGGGGCTTACGGGGGACTCGGAAGACCGGTTCTTCCGCTTTTTGTTTTTTGAAATGACGGGGGTGAAATGAGTTTCCTCATTGAATGGCGGTGAAGTTACAGGGGAGAGAGAGCTGAGGGTTGGGGTTGGGGTTGGGGGGTTCGCGGGGGATGCAAGAACCGGCGAGCGGGGGTGCGAGTCAGCTTCGGAGCTGGTTGAGGGGCTAGCGGGGGGATCGGCGGCCCTAATAATTTGGATCAACGGGCGATCCGGAGGGAATGGAGACAGTTGTTGGAGTACGTACTCCAACAACAAGGGGACTGACGACACATATTTACCTATCTTGATAAGTAAATTAGTGTTAGTGTCTGGTTGGGGGGCCATGGCTTGGGTGTGTAGCCTAGCGTGTGGGTGAGTTCCTACTTGTATCTCGAACCGCCTCCGTCTCTATCCAGGCGGTCCGAGGTGAGTGGTACAAAATAATAAAACAGAAGAATGGGGACAGTAGAAAGGGGACAGAGAGAGAAGAATAAGTAAATAAATAAAATAAAAATAATACGACCTTACTGGAACCAATCCAACCTGGGCACAACACACGCGGCGGACTGACCCGAGGGGGTCTCACGGGCGTGCGAGAGAGAGGTCTCTCGCACGCAGGCGCGGGCGCGCTCGCGGGCGCGGGCGCGGGTGAAAGAGAGGGAAACACTTTCTGCCGGGGCGGCAGCGGGAGAGAGTAAACACGACCGTCCTGCACGGGTGCTGGACGGTGAGTCACTGAATGCTCTCCCTTCCCCCGCAATCGTATTTATACACCCCACATGTCTGAAAAAAAAAAATGGCGTCCTTTGCGAACACGCTCTGCCCAAGCGAAGCTTCTTATCACTAACTACACAGGGTCTAATTTCAACCATGCCATGCAGATCCGCCGTTCTACAAATTGTGTGTACGCATATTCACTATGATCAACCGTAGGTTATCACTCAAGTCATTCGGTATGGCCGATACACAAAATCTGTTGATCGCTGACCATAAAAGCTTGTTGCGATTAATTAAGCCTTCCCGATCGCTAGCGCGCTGGACAAAGACCACTAGAATGCTATTCATACTAGTCGTGTCAAACTCGCCATCTCATACCAACCAAACGCAATTGTATATTTGCAATCAACATAATAGCTTTCTCCGTATCGTTCCATAATAACCTTCCATTATTTAGTTATTCATAATTTATTTCGCGCGCAGCCAACTCGGCTCTGATCCCCACACATCTCGCAGGAATGCGACAAAAAAACTTGACCTGAACTCTGTTCCTGGAACCAAACCACGCGTCGGCTCATTGTTTTTTGCTAACTTACCCTGAGCTACGCAAAACCCCAAACGTTATATGAACCGATTCTCGTATTCAAAACAGCGTGGCGATGGGCTAGCCCTCTGTCACGCAAAATTAAGTATCAAATGTACTGACTCTCGTGTACCATTACAATGGCAAGGTCCAACAACAAGTGGTACCCCGCAATCAAGCTCACTGGAGCATATATCTTCAGGGAAAAGATATATTATAGTTCATGCTGGGACTGAAACAGGGTTTGTTTCAAATGCATTGTTAGTTTTTAGTACAAAATCCAGGTTAGCGGACTATCACCATGATATGAATGCCGAAAACTTTAATAAATGGTTAAAAGAAAAATTAATAACAAATTTGAATGAGCCCAGTTTAATTGTGATGGATAATGCGAGCTACCACACTGTGCAACAGAATAAAGTTCCTACGACACAAACTAGAAAAGCTGAAATACAAGAGTGGCTCGATTCCAATGGGATAAATTATGAAGATTACTTAACAAAAGCAGAATTGTTGTGTTTAGTTAACAAACATAAACCCAAACCCCTATACGTAGCTGATGAGCTTCTGAAACAATACGGCCATGAGGTACTGAGACTGCCACCTTACCACTGCGATCTCAACCCGATCGAGCTAATATGGAGCTCAGCTAAGCGTATGGTGGCAAAAAAAAACATTGCCAGCCAAAGAAACAGAAGCACTGATAATAACCTCGTTTGGCCGAATAACTGCAGAAGATTGGAAAACAATGACGGACCATGTAATAAATGTGGAAAATAAATACAAAAAAAGATCACATAACAGAAGAAGTATTAGAACCATTCATAATAAGTGTAGGTGATGATGACTCTACTGATACAGATGAATCCTTAGAGGTTGAATTTTTGGACTCTGATTTTGAGTATGATGACTAACCAATACAAAAATACATAACTAACTATCACTGTTTTATGGATAATTACATTAGTTACATAATATTCTAGTTAGCAGTACTTTACTTTTGAAAATAACAAAAGGAAAGAAAAGAAGATATGATTTTAAATCGCTGTCCTGGAAAGTTTGCAAAATGCATGATAGTCAATTAGTCGTTCGGGGGCCCTGTGTCATACATACATACAATATGGGATGGTAAAAATAAAAGTCAGTTTTTTTTATTATTTAATCATTATAATCAAACTCAGAGTCCAAAAATTCAACATGCAATATCATGACTCTATTAGCAATGACCATTAATTTTTGTTATTTTTGAAGTCATAGCCATTGGATCCTGTACTAGATTAAACACTATGTACTAAATTGTTGTTGAAGAAAGTAAATGTTAAGTAGGTAAATATTATGCACATTCTAATAAATAAATCAATACACTCGTTTTTTTACTCACATCCATGACAGTCAAGGCTTCGTCACACCAAACGCAGTCTTTAAAAAAAATTTTTCTTTGGAGTGTGTTTTTAACCACAGGTTAATATTTATAAAGATATGGTGTGTTCCTTAAATAAGAAATTAAGTTTGCCAACAACTATTATACAAATTGATTGTCATAAATACAAAAAAAAAACAAGTATCAAAACATTTTTTTTTCCTACTATAATTAGTTATACCACATGTAATTTTTTTGAATTTGCCGCTTTTTCTCAGGTCACGCCTTCGTTTGCCAGACTCTAGTATATTTACCATGCTTCTTTTCCAAGAGCTTTCAAGATTTTTTCATAAAGCTTTTGACTTTACTTCAGTAGGTAGGTGCCTTAATTAAATTGTTTACTCAATCGAAACACAAATTTTTTTCTTGTCAATGTCCTTTTCAGTGATATTTTTATGGCCGTTGTCACACGTGCCGGTTTAAGTTTTCTTCGCCGCCCGGCCATCCGGTGGCGAGGTGTATGGGCACGCACGAGCTTTCATCTTGTACTGCAGCGTAGTTTACCCGGAGAGCTCATACATTTCACCACCGGATAATTGATTGATACCTGCGCCCCCCGGCACTGGTGAAATGGGTCATATTCTCCAGGTTAGCGAATAAGAATTACTGTGCGTAAGTAAGTACGAAGTGCTTTGCGAAATCTGTCCATCGAGGTTCCATAAAATACACGAGGTTAAATTCCCCAAAGCGGGTAATATTTCATTAACTGGTAACCCCAATTACACAGTCGCGCCCCCCTGTCGTCAGTGTCATCTAGCAGCCAAAACATCCATAACACTGTAAACACTATTCGAATTCTGATTCGAATCTAGGATCCGTCAAAAAAATTATCGACCTAGCTAGAAGCTGGAACTAAGGAACTAAGACGTACATCGATCGATTAAGTATCTCTAGACCAGGGATCTCCACATGTCATTTTTTGACATTCGCGAATGCGAAGTTTGAGAGTGCGAATGTGAATGTTTAAGTTTCAACAATCATAATCGCTATAAATAACACATAGAGTAATAATAATAATAATATATAGAAATAACAGCTTTTGTGGATTAATCGCATTCTGATTGATCAAAGACCAATTTGGCGAACATCTTTTGAAATTGATTGATTGGGATTGATGTCAGAGTTACAAAATAGAGCTAGAGTTCAAATCCATAATATTATAATAAAATTAAACAGACAAAATTACCTAAATAAAAATGTTTTTATTTAGTAACAAAAATAAAAATTCTTGAATGAAGAATCGATTCTCTCTGACTCAGGTATAAAAAAATAAGTACTCGAGCTATAAGTTCAAGGCAACATTGAGTTTGACTCGAGACTAGACTCTAGCTATACACCATCATACATACACCACACGGCCGGCAGGTACATCACTGGTGTGGGTGCATCACTCACTGTGTAAAACGACAACAACGTGGGTTTCGTCAAGTTTTGTAATAAATTTCCAGATATTGCCAAATAAGATGCCTAAAGTTAAAGTTGAAAAGAAGAGTAGAGTTCACAATGAAATTGCCAAGCAAGGTATGTATGTGTGTAAACGGTCACTAAATATTAGTGAGCTTAACTGAGGTTATGTTTCTATTTTTATATAGTTATTTCCTGGTTGCAGGTATCCAATTCAATAAGGACTTCGGTCAGCATATCCTTAAGAACCCTCTGATTATAACGTCTATGTTAGACAAGTCTGGCTTGAGACCCACAGATGTAGCACTCGAGATTGGTCCAGGTACTGGCAACATGACCATCAAACTTCTCGACCGGGTAAAGAAAGTCGTGGCTTGTGAAATAGATACTCGGTAAGTTGCTGAGATAAAAGAAGTATACAAGATTACTTTACAATACTCAACTAGGTACTAGTTGTCTATTTACTTCCACAGGCTGGTAGCTGAGCTTCAGAAAAGAGTACAAGGAACACCTTACCAGGCAAAACTGCACATCTTGGTTGGAGATGTCCTAAAAACAGAATTGCCTTTCTTTGACATCTGTGTGGCTAACATACCTTATCAGATCAGTTCTCCACTAGTGTTCAAACTTTTGCTGCATCGGCCATTCTTCAGATGTGCAGTACTCATGTTCCAGCAAGAGTTTGCCCAGAGATTAGTTGCAAAGCCGGGTGATAAGCTATACTGTAGACTGTCTATAAATACTCAATTACTTGCCAGAGTTGACATGTTGATGAAGGTAATAATTAAGTCATGCAGTTAATGCATGCATGCATGTAATTTTTTGGATGAAATAGTCGCAATAGAGGCAGCATCCTACTTCATAATCAAGTCATGCAATGCAAAATGATATCAATTATCTGGACCAAAGGCATGTTATATTTATATGATATGAAACATCTATATTTCAATTTCAGGTTGGCAAAAACAACTTCAGACCACCACCCAAAGTGGAGTCTAGTGTAGTGAGAATAGAGCCGAGAAACCCTCCTCCACCTATCAACTTTGTCGAGTGGGATGGTCTCACCAGAATAGCCTTCGTTAGAAAGAATAAAACACTAGCAGCATCTTTCAAACATGCCACTACAGCAGCTGCTTTAGACAAAAACTACAGAGTGCACTGTTCTTTACATAATAAGGTAATTTTGAACTAAAACTTATCTCTTTTATGAGGTCTTGAAAATAATTAAACTTCCACTTTTAGGAAGTCATCCTAAAGTCATCAAACTGGCACATCTACATTTTTCACTGGTCTTGTTAATTGTTGGTTTATATTATGTATTACATGTTTCCCATAACTGGCAATACATTACAGTTTTGTCTGCCACATCAACTCCACTCTAAAAATACTCGTTAAATTACAGGACATACTAGAAAACTTTGATATGAAGGAAAAGATCCAAGAAATCCTGATAAATGCAGAAGCTGACCAAATGAGAGCAAGAACCATGGATGTGGATGACTTCATGAAACTGCTGCATGCATTCAATGCTGAAGGAATACATTTTGCATAGTTATTTGAAGATTTGTTTTAATCATTGATAATTTATACATAGGTACTCCACCAAATCATCAACAAATATAGCTATTGTGGTGTTTGTTCTGAATGGGACATAACATTTATTTAAAACAATCTAACCCATTCAATACAAAATAAAATATTGTAGCTGTTTGGGTTTAAATGAACACCATGTGTGTAACCAAAGAAACATTGTGCTGTAACCTACTGCAAATATATTTTAGGAAATCAATTTGTTTTTATCTACAATTCCTACTACTTTATTCTAAATTATATGGGAGAGGTCTTGAATCCTCTTTCAGCAAAGTCGGCACCATCTTTGCGAGGAGATTTGTAGGGAAAGCCAGGTTGGCCAGGCAGTACAGTCGGCTTAGTCCTGTATATTCTCCAACCGCCTTTTCTAGTCCAATCCTGAAAATAGGAAAATATAATAAATAATAATAGTAATTCTCAGCAAACGAAAATATATATAATGTAGACTTACATTTGCATTGTATTTGAAGTAGTATTGGGCGGCCATCACACCAAAACCAATCATAATCAGTTTTCCAGAAATGTATCTGTACACTTGCGCACGTTGTTCACCCTGCCAAAAAATAATAACATCCAAGTCTTCTCAGATACAGTATTGTACAGGTTATGTTATGTAAGACAACAAACTTACCAGAACAGGTGTCAGGGCTTTAAAGACTACATCGAGGGGCTTGCGGTAGATGCGGCGGATGGGGTTGGTCCTCTCCTGCCAGTATTCCTCAACATGAACAGGCTCATTAGGTGCCAGGACTTGATCTTTGAGCCACTGCTTACGCCAAGCTCTCTCGGCTTCAGACATGCCCAAACATCTTTCCCGTTCGCTCGCCACACGACCAGCAATGGCCATGGGCTTTACGCCCGCAGTTTGAGCCATGTTAGAGCTTCAGAAAATTATTATTTGAAATCCAAAGGAAAATTATTCTTTACAAATTGACAGCTCAGCGCGCAGTCTGTTTTTTTTTTTTGTAATGTTTTTTCCTTTATAGAAAAGGCTAAGAGCTTAAGCCCATACCGCCTGGTCTTATTTTAATTTCTTTTCTTCTCTTCATATTGATTGAGGCTAAAAGCCTTGTCTTTCCGTAGGTATTTTCTTCAGTCTTTATTATATATTCGAGTCACATAGCCATGTCTAACGTATTTATTCTTTAACTTCATAATCCAGTATGTTTAGGTCAATCCGTGTTGTCAAATCAGGTATCATTTCCTCCAGTATTTATAGGTCACATCCGAGTTGTCAAATCAGGTAGTTTAGGTCTATTCCGGTGTATTATTATTTTTCAAATAACTCCAATGGTACTCTTGATAAAATTATAAATAGGGTAAAATGCTTCTATATTCTTAAGGAGATCCTGAATAGAGCGCGGGACATCCAAGGCTTCTTTGTAAATGTTCAATAAGCTGGCAATGAATACTAGTCTTTGTATATTGAATTGAGGGCAATCAAAAAATATATGATTTAGAGATTGGTTTTCAGAATTACAAAATGTACAATTTGGGGAAGGAATCATTTTCAATCTATGTAAATGTTCATTAAATCTGCCATGTCCAATTCTCAAACGACAAATTGTTGTGTAAAAGTTTCTATGTAGGTATTTTCCGACGACAAACCATGGTCTATTAATGTCCGAGTTAATATAGCTGTACCATTTTCCTTTCATTTGTGTCGTTTCTCTCCAATGAAGCATCCATTGATGTTTAATATTCGTTCTGATGTCGGTTTTGCAATCTGAAGCTGGCTACTTAATGTTCTTGACAGGTATTTGGTGAATATTGGGGTTTTTAGGGTTTCGTACCCGAAGGGTTCCAAACGGGATCCTATTACTAAGACTTCGCTGTCCGTCCGTCTGTCCGTCCGTCTGTCACCAGGCTGTATCTCAAGAACCTAGCTAGCTAGAGAGTTTAAATTTTCACAGATTATGTATTTCTGTTGCCGCTATAACAACAAATACTAAAAAACAGGATAGAAGAAATATTTAAGGGGGCTCCCATACAACAATTCTTTCAATACCACATACAAACTTATGGATGCACCTGGTTACGTACATGGAGTGTGAAAGTAACCGCACCAATAACTTTGTAAACAATGTTTTGCTGTGTAAAATCCAAACTATTCACTCCACACCATCGCTTCCATTGAACGGAACCCTTCGTGCGCGATTTAGACTCGCACTTGACCGGTTTTTTTTTATTATAGAGCTGGCAAGTTTATCAGCGAGTTCGTTGCCAGAGACGCCAATGTGAGATGATGTCCAAAACAAACTTATTTCTCTATCTTGATTGAGCCAAAGCCTACTAATTTTCTGCCTTATGTTATAAATAATATAGTTTGTGCTACCATTGTACGTGGGATTTGACAGTGCCATTAAAACGCTCATGCTGTCCGAAATTATCAACCATTTCTTGAAACTGAGGTTAGTTGATTCTATATATTCTAAAGATGCATAAATGGCTTGAGCTTCTGCTGTGTATATACTTGCATTTGATGGCAATCTGAACCCATGTCCCAATTTAGTGACAGGATCATAGTAAGCCATGGAGACGTTTTCGTTACATTTCGAGCCATCTGTATAAATTTGTCTAAACTCTCTGTGTTAATCCAATTTATTGTAAACTGCATATTTATCACTCAGTGTCCTATCTATGTGAATCTTTAACCCACAGAATTTGCTCTCATATGATCCTTCATAACAAGGCAAAGTACTACTATTGTAGATATTATATTTAATCTTATAAGTTAAAGTTTCTTGAATGTTACAAGTTAAAAAGTTATTAGAGTTAAGCATTAGTAGTTTAGAAAGAAGGAGATTGCCATCTTCAGACAACAACTTGATAATGAAATTAAGTTTTAAATTATTGAATCTGATCATTAATAGACACAAGTTCCACTCAACCTGCATTGAATTAATTGGAGATGACTTAAATGCTCCTAAGATTAATCTTAAATTTATATTTTGGATCTTTTCAAGTTTATCTACTAATTTTGGATCTATACAATAACAGAAAAAACCATAGTCAAAGTGACTTCTTACAAGGGCTTTGTATAGAGTTAAAATAATCTTAGGATCGGCACCCCAATGGCTGCCAACCAAAGATTAAAGTGTTGGTAGCTCTTAAAGCTCGTTCCGTTATGCAATCAACATATCTACACCATGAGAGATTCTGTGTAAAAACTACACCCAAAAATTTTATTTGAGATTGATTTGGTAATAAGTTATTGTCATATTGTAGCTTACCTGGGATGACTTTTTTCTTTGAGAATATGACTACTTTACTTTTAGCTGGACTAATTTCTAGATTTAAATATTGAATGTATCTATGTAATTTTTTTGAGTTGTGTGTGTGATGTTATTACCACTGCAATAAATAGCCAAATCATCGGCAAACTGTAAGTTGCTGACTTCTGTTCCTAACATTTCATTGAGCCTGTGGATGTAGAGAATATACAATAAAGGGCTCAAAATGCCACCTTGACAGACGCCTTTAGTTGACAATCTAGGCCCAAAAATATTATTGCAACTCATCTTAACATAAACTTCTCTTCCACTGATAAACTCATAAATCCACCAAACACATTTTTCAGGTATTCCCAAAGAAGAAAGAATGGTACATAAAACAGAATGATTAGTGTTATTGAATGCTCCTGCAATATCGAAAAAAATACAGACAAGATGTTTATAACTGTTAACCGCAGCGTCAGTATCATGGAAGAGATGCCCTATACTTTCTCTTGCTGACCGACCGCGACGAAACCGGAACTGATTTCTTGGAAGAATATGATTGGATTCAATATAAAACTCAAAACGTTGTTTCATAAGTTGCTCAAAAAGTTTACCTGCACAAGATTTTAATGCAATGGGACGGTAAGAGTCTGGATCTTTTCCTGCTTTTAGGATTGGAACCAAGCAATCTTGTTTCCACTCTTTTGGAATTATTGATTGTTCCCAGAGTAAATTTAAAATATTTAAAAATTTCACAAGACAATCTGTTTCCAGTTTTTGAAACATTTTGTAAGAAATGCAATCTAAACCAAAGGTTGTGTCTTTACGTGACTCGATAGCTGCTTTTAACTCATCTATGGTGAATGTATTGATAATGTAACTATTGGTGGGGTTTACGGAAGTAGTATTATTTATTTGCATTGGTTGTGAAATAAAGTCAGGTGTATATTTCCTTAAAAAGTTATTCATCCAAAATATTTCATTATTATTATTTAGTTTAGTACTTTTACTGTAGGATTTATTAAATTTACGCATAGTTTGCCAAATTTTAGAAATTGGGGTGGATCTATTTATTTCAGTACAGTATTCCTTCCAACTATTTAATCTTTCTAATTTAATAATAAGTTTTTTCTCAGCCTGCATTTTTTTTAAATTAATATAGTTTAAATCACTAGGATCTTGTTTAAATATAATAAAAGCTTCCTTTATTTTTTTGAACTGCATCAGCACACTTTTCATTCCACCATGGCAGAGGAGGATGCCGGTATTTAAAATTGCTTCCTATCTGTTTCGAGCTATTATTATTCATATTTGAATTTTGGGCCTGACTTCTAAACATCGATTGATTAATAGCTTTATGAATGATATCACAATAGTCATAGTAAGACTGTAGAGGATCGTTATGGTTAATAATAAATTCTTTAAGCACAGTGTTGGCGAGCTTTGAAAACTTATTCCAATTTACTAGCCGTAGATTAGGTCTTTTGAGTGCAGCTGTGTTATTTTGAGAAATAAAGTTGTTTGTAGAAGAATCAGTGATAGTGTTGAACAAAATCTCAGTTATTGTGGGTAGATGATAACTTCCCAGGGGATCATCATATACTGTCCAATTGCAATTAAGGGCTATAGAGGGACTGACTATTGTTAAATCCAAACCATTTGGTCTCCAGTTATTTGTACCTACAGTTGTTGGTTGTGTGTCATTTAATAACACTAAATTGCATTCATTTACAGCGTCGAGGACATCTCTTCCACGAGGATTGACAGATTGGCAACCCCACATGGTGTGATGTGCATTGAAATCACCTGCTACTAAGCATGGTTGTGGTAAGGTATTAATAAAATTAACAAATTTTGTTTTTCTAAAAGTAGGACTACAATTTGTCGGGATATAAAGACTGGCCATTGATAATGAACTGTTATTAAAGTTTATTTTGATAGCAATATTCTGAAGTGAATCATCAAAAAATGTTTTTAATCTACTGTATTGTATGTTGTTACGAATGACTATGGCAACACCATTGTGTTTATTGCCACAATCATTACGTTCTATTGAGTATCCTTTAATATTTAAACGTTGTGTAGGCTTGTCCCAAGTTTCGCAAACTAAAGCTATGTCTATATTATTTTCATACAAAAATTGAGTAAAAATATGACGATTACACAACAGACTTTGAGCATTCCACTGTGCTATCTTTAATTTGTCTGTGAATTTGTACTAATGTTCTTGGTATCACTGGAGTTGAAAAAATCGCTTAAAACATCTAACACATTTTTAGAGGATATTGGGGTATCTTGTGTCTTATTTAATGTTATAATTTTTATAATGCTTTGCACTAAGAGATTCAGTGCCTTGTCATTTGATTTTAATAATGTCAAGAGATCAAGAGGCTTCTTAGGGCCGAGAGGTGGGAAATTTCCATTTTTGAATATGTCAGCGAATGATGGTGTCTGAACTTTTTGTCTGTTTTCATGTATTTTCTTTAGCTTAATTGGACACTGAGCTGAAATGCTAACGTGATTGACATCGCAATGGAAGCATTTGGCCTGTTCGATCGAAGTTTTACAAACTTTATATGAGTGGTCTTCTTTGCAGATGGAGCAGCACTCGGAGTTCTTGCAAAACTTTGCTAAATGGCCATACCTGAGACACTGGAAACATTGTTTGACTGGTGGAACATACGCTGAGATGTCATGCCGCCAACCGTCCAAATCTACGTAGTCTGGAAAAATCAAAATCAAAATCAAAATCAAAAATCATTTATTTCCATAGGATGTTGTTACATCACTTAGATCCGTCATTACATTTTTTTGGGTGAGTTCACTAACACAATGGCGGAATCTGTGGAGAAGAGCTCACCGAAGAAACTCCACAGTCGTCGCATCTTTTGCGTTTCCTTTTTTAAATAAAATATTGTCAAATTACAAAATGAATGCTAATTATATATCGAAACAGCCTGTTACTCAAACAATCTATTCCCATGGACATCTGTCCTCTAAGTAATCAGATATCCTATAGTAACCTTTTTTATACAATTTCTGTTTTATTATTATTTTAAACTTGTCTAAAGGTAAGTTTTTAATATCAGTAGGGATCTTATTGTAATAGCGTATACAATTGCCTTTAAAAGAATTACTAATTTTATGTAGTCGGCTTACATAAGCAACCAACTTGTCTTTATTTCTAGTATTAAAATTGTGTATATCACTGTACTTCTGAAAATTAGTTATATTTCTTTTTACATACACAAGATTGTCATAGATATATTGAGACACAAATGTCAGAATATTGATTTCTTTAAACTTTTCCCTCAGTGACACTCTAGGCCCTAATCTATAAATTGCACGAACAGCCCGTTTCTGCAGAATAAATATACTATTAGCATTCGCAGCGTGACCCCACAATAAAATACCATAGGTCATTAGACTATGAAAGTAACTAAAGTGGACTAGTCTAGCGGTGTCTACGTCGGTAAGAGCTCTAATTTTTTTAACTGCGAACGCTGCCGAACTCAGTCTGTTCGACAATTTATTTATATGAGGATCCCATTGTAGTTTGGCGTCTAAAGTAATGCCCAAAAAGACAGTCGACTGCACAAGGTCCAATCTCTGTCCTTTTATAAATATGTCTGTAGTTACCGGGTTCACATTGGGTAACACAAATTTAATACATTTAGTTTTCTTTTCATTAAGTAATAAATCGTTAACAGTAAACCAGTTCACTATACTAGAGATAGCATTGTTTACCTCGTCATAATTTGATTGCTGTCTTTTAACTTTAAATATCAAAGAAGTATCATCGGCAAACAATACTAACCCATGTTTTGCTTTAACAAGGTAAGGTAAATCATTAATATATACTAAAAACAAGAAAGGACCAAGAATTGAACCTTGCGGTACGCCCATACTTATTGAAGACCCAGGTGATCTTTTCCCATTAACATCGACCATCTGAACCCTATCTGTTAGATATGACTCCAGAAGGCCAAGTGCCTGATCTTTTACACCATAATGGCGTAACTTCCTAACAAGAGTGTCATGATGGACGCAATCAAAAGCCTTGGATAGGTCGCAGAAGACACCTATTGCATCCATTGCGTCTTCCCAGGCATCAAAAATATTGTCGATTAGTTCAACACCAGCATCGGCTGTTGAACGACCCTTTGTGAAACCAAACTGAGCAATATGAATTAAATTATTGAGATAAAAAAGGAAGAACTGACGTCGCGAAGGTGATGGCTACTGTCTGCAGCGGCTGTTGAATGAAGTTATCATCAACTTTGGTCCTTTTTGTGAATCTTCGAACAGATATTATTTTCTTGTAACTTGATAGCATTGTGAATATCTTTTTGTTTGTCAAGTTGGTGGGTACATTTTTAATTATACCAGTAATTTCAGTGCTTGAAGCTGGTATATTGGCCTTAAATTGGTAGTCTTTTAAAAATGTAGCATTGTTCAAGAAGGCATTAGCAAGGCTGGCTTTTTCGAAGTATATGGCAATTTTGAACTTGTTCATTGACCTAAGATATTTGATTCCTTTATTAAACCTTTTGATACAGCTAGATATGGACATTAGGTCTCGGGTTCCTATAGGTATATCCGCATTGGAAGACTCTACGAATACTACAAATTCTGTAGCACCGGAATCCTCACTCTTATAATCTGTTACCAGATAAGGTTTGTACTTATCTGCGCTTTCGACCTCTGACTCGGACGACGACGTGGAGTCTCCTTCACTTTTCTCTTCAGCCTCATCTTTTTTTCTCTTTCTTGTTCGCGCCTACCCCATGATTGGTTTCTTTTTATACACGAGTAATCGATGAAATTAATAAAAACTTCGAAAATCCCGCCTGGTTTCCCGCGCTTTCTGTTTTTATTTTTATAAGTAATCAGTTTTTTTTAAGTTTATGGCTTGGTAACGAGATCTTTAAGCCAAGTCTTTATTGTCCCTATGATTTTCACAAAATTTCACTTTATTTGTAAAGTTATATCTTTCCAAAACTGTTTTTTTAAGTATTTGAACAACGGAATAAAACACTCTGTATTACCACAAAAAATATTAAACGTCGTTTTACCTCAAAATAAACTTCAAATCCCATACGTTTTTGTATTTGAACAAGTGTTGAACAGTAGGTAGTTTATTTTTTTGTGGTAAGGCCCTGTACGTTTTTTAACAAATCACTGAGGCGGCGGCGGAGGAATCATTTGGTAGAAAAGTATTAGTCTTTGAAGTGTAAATTTTTGACATTTGAAAATGAGATGTTCAACATCTGCTTGCGGAGTATCTATAACATTCTTTGCATAAATCATTGTTTAAGTAAGCTCAGTGGCACAGGAACGAATTGAATGGTTTGTAAGCTCAGTCTGTTCCATCCAGTGCTGCCAGCCGGGTCTTGTCATAACTCACCTGAAGTAGGTAAAAAATAAACCTTTTGGTGTAAAGCCCAACCAGCAACATAAAAAACGGTCTGAGGGCGTTAAATAACTTTATATATAGCAATATTAAGTATAGTGTACCCAAGCAAATTGGCCGCTTCGCTAATTGCCGAACTTATTTTAAAATCGAACTTATAAGAAGTTACATTTTAAACATAACTATAAATTAACAATCAATAGGGAGCTCACATTAACTACTATTATTTTTTATTATTATGAAATAATCTTCCACGAAGATAAGTACCTGTAGTACGATGTTCTCCCTGGCACGACCATGACATGTTTCTTCTATTTCTTTGCGGTACATATTCATAAAAAAATGTGTACTTAATTGTACTAATTAATTTATAAATAGTACTCCCTTCGCTTTGAAGTTCTCGTGGTCATGCTGGGCCTACCCAGCAGGAAAGGTGAACGCCTGCATATTTGTTGTAGACAAAGTCACACGTGGTGTTGTGAACTAGGCTGGTTATTTTTTATTTAAACTGCAATTTATTCGTTTCTCTGACTCAGAGGAATTAATTAAATTATTGTTCATAATTTGTTTGTATAGAAATACAAATTCAAGTTGAAATAAAAAATAACCAGCATATAGACCACCCAAAATACAACCAAATGGTAGTACATTTTTCTTGTATAATTTGTACCTATTTTTTCGATCTCGGTATTTCAAAAGAGTCAAAACATATCGTGGTCGGGCTAGAAAATGACCTACCCAGCACGACCACGAGAACTTCAAAGCGAAGAGAGTACTATTTATAAATTAATTAGTACAATTAAGTACACATTTTTTTATGATTATGTACCGCAAAGAAATTGAAAAAACATGCCATGGTCGTGCCAGAGAGAACATCGTCCTGTAGTCGATTAAAATATAGCAAATAAAACCTTTATGATTATGTATTATTATTTTTCATTTATCATCAAATTCAAAATCTAAATATTCAACAGATTCATATGACATTTCATGATCAGATTGACAGAACAGATCAGTACTGGTTCAATTCTAGACATATCAGACTCATTGTCAGTTGTAAGACTGGATGTTTCCCTATCACTGCCGCCAACATTTATGATAAGTTGTTCAATTTCTCTATCAATTACCAGGCCCCTGCATCTATATTCCTCTTCTAGTTTTTTTGTATGCTTACAGCAATTATTCCATGTATCAGCAGTTATATCCTCAAAACAGTTTTGTATAAGCTGCAGGAACGTGATATTATCTAAACCAACATTCTTTGTGGCAACCTTTCCTTTTACTATGCCCCATATCATTTCTATTGGATTCAGGTCACAATGATATGGCGGCAGTCGTAGTATATTGCGACCATACTCCTGTACTAAATTATCAATCTCGTTTTAGGTTTATTTTGTTTTACCAAAAACAACAACACACCTTTGATGGCTTTGGTAGGGTAAGCAATATTATTTGATGTAAGCCATTCTGCAATTTCAATTTTTCTATTAAGCTTGCAGGTTTGTTATTTGGCTAGAATGATGTGTCGCTGACTATACAGGTGGGTTCATTTAGATTGGGTAGGTAATAATTTATGCAACACCATTTTTTTTAAATTACGTTTATTCATGGCATCACGGAAATCAGCTTTTTTTTCTTTGTCGTTATAAATTAACAAAGCATTCGGGACGAACCCAGTCTTGCCACCACAATGAACAATTATGTATCTTTTTCCTGTAGCTTCAGATTTAGATACGCCGGGCTCATTTTCGCTTTGCCAACATTTTGCATGATTGAGCGAAGTATGATTATAACTTTCATCAAGGTATAGAACAGGCATACCACTCTCTCTTACATCTTTGACTGCATGTTGGTACCTGTCCCTCCATGCCACTATATCATGTCGCTCCATTAGTACTGTCCTTTGATTTCTACATTTTTATATTTATAACCTAATTTGTGTAAGAACAAACGAAGAGATTCTCTGCCACCAACAAAATGTATGGATTCTTTAAGAGCTGCAAGCAGTCGTTTCTAAATCGGTACTTCTTTTCGGACAGCATAAAATTCATGTATTTAATGCCTAATTGAACATAAATCAAAATCATCCAGATTGATTTTCTTTTTGGATATAGGTTATTTTTTTTGGGCGTAGAAAATACAGCTGACGTCCCACCTTCTTTTTGTATTTTCGTTACGGAATATCGGGATATGGCTAAAATACAACATAATACTTTATTTATAAATAGTTACAAATTAGCCAATTCACATTGCACATACTATATGACGTACCTACCAGTCCTGTTGACAACAAGGCTGGTGATGTTATTTAGTGGAATAGAGTCAAATCCTTCAGACTTTCGATATTTCGATTACGATTTCGATAGATTGTGAATAACTTTTCTTACGCCACTGTAAATAAATAGTTTTCTGCATTTTCACTCACAAAACACAAGAAATATACCATACACAATCGACGCCCCACTTCGACAGCAATCGACAGATGACATTCATTACTTTTAAAGACAGTGTTGCAAGTTGAAGAAAATAGTTTCATAGGTTTTCCTGGCGATGTCTTTATATTCTTGGTTTGGCTTTAAAAAGTCACCTTTCATATTTTTGCCCACAAAAAGTTACTGAAACTCTTCCAGATCTTCTCCAGGTTGGTCATAGCGCTTTTGGCCATGTCAATACGTCTCGGCTCAGCTCTCTAGAACAGCTGCCATCGCTACTCAGCATCGAACCCAGATACACAAACTCATCTACCTTCTCATATCCATCGAGGGCATTTGACGGTTGAAGTACTTGTCCTCGGTCCACCACCATGATCTTGGTCTTTGACTGGTTGATCTTGAGACCAAGTTTAAGACTTTCTTCAATTCGTCTGAGGAGTTCCGCCATTTCTTTTTCGCTGGAAGCAAGCAGTGTGGTGTCGTCTGCATATCTGAGGTTCGTCAGCTTTTCGCCGCCCACTGTTACTCCGCCGCTCCAGTCCTCCAGCGCTCTTCTCATTATGTATTCGCCGTACAGGTTGAACAGTTTGGGTGAAGAGATGCAGCCTTGTCGTACGCCTCTCTCAGTTCTTAAGGCTTCTGATTGAGAGTCTTCTAACTTCACAAAACTGATTCCCTCGAGGTAAAGATTTTGTATCAGGAATGTGAGATGTGGAGGTACACCCATTTCGATCAGGCTATCCAACATAGTGAGAGCACAAAAGTTGTTAAAGGTACCTATTTTCTTTCTTTGGTACAACACAAAACAAATCACAGAGACCAAGACCAACTCGAACGAACGTGACTCGAACAAGATCGAGTGAGTGAGTTAAGGTGGAAGCAGACGGTTCACTCGGATGAACGATCATCCGAGTGACTGGTTCATTTTTCTGGCATTCCATGTTCACACGGCTAAGGTGGAATGAAATGGAAATGAACATTCATTTCTTTTTTCTTTCACTATGTCGTCCAATGCGGTCGTGTGTCTTGGAATAAGTTTAATTTGCGACGAGTTAATTGCTTCTTTTTTAATAAACAATTATTAAAAAAGAAGCAAAGAAAACGTCGACGGTTGTGGGTGCGACCATGGATTGCAAGAAGATATTTATTGGGAGCCTCAGATACATTGTTGAGAGAACTAGCCGATGAAGATCCTGAATCATATGGCAACCATCTTCGAATGGACAAAAGTAAATTTGAAGAACTTCTACTACTTGTTGCTCCGATAATAACGAAAGAAAATACTTTAATGAGAGATTGTATATCTAACCGAATAAAACTTCAAATTGTTGTCTTGTTGACCTTATTGTCTTTATTTTAAGTTTAATGTCTGATTCAGTCACTTTTAAGCCTAAATCTAATCAGAGATTTCATATCGTTACCCCTTAGTGTTTTGTCTCGATACTCGTCAAGTTTGCTGTTCCACAAACATTGTAGTTTTTAAAATTATCTTAGAATAGTAGCGTATTTTGTTCGTTCCACTTGAACGCCATTTCGACCTGACGTCCGTCTGCTACAGGTTTCGATTTCGACGCAAAATGCCCGAATGCGAGTGAACGGTGTCTCTGTGTTCAGACTATTCACTTTTTGTTCATTCGGAATGCGAATGAAAGATGAGAATGAAAATATCGAACATTGTTGGTTCGGTTCACTAATGAATTCATTCGGCACTTTTCCTTTATTCCGTGTTTAGACGTTTCACTTCGAGTGAAAGATGCCGAATGAAAGACGAAAATGCACGGGAAATGAACCGTCTGATTCCACCTCGCTTAGTTTGGTTATTGGTCACAGACTATATAGGGATGTCATTGGTTTGGTAGGTATACAAAAGATGCAAGAGACGAAGATGTATTCTTGGAAGTTGCTCACTGCACGTACAAACAAAATAAACGATTTTATCAGTTACTGTTGCCAGCATTGTAAAATAAAATAACATTAAGTACTTTCCGTTCTACCTTTGTTTCAAGTAAAAAAATTAAAATAAATCCTAGAAATTCCAAAAAATTACCTAAAGTAACCTTTTGAGTCTTGTAACCTAGACGTATAGTTCCCTTCACGTAAAGAGAACGCTGTATTCAATACATTTGGTTTGGGATTCCATACAAAACGTATTGAAGCCAGCGTTCTTTTTAGTGTTGCCAACTCAGATTTTTAAAGGTAGCCAGATCATCTCTGAAAAAAAGCTAAAAAAGAGCTAATTTTTTTAGTAAAAAACAGCCAATTTTTTGTTTGCATTATTTATTATAACATCAATGAAAATAAGGTTCATTACTTAATAAGTCACTTTAATTCAATCAATTAATTAATGATAAGATAAGGTTCTTCTTCAAAATCAATCATTTCCGAATCCGACTCATGTGTTTGTAGGCCACTACAACCAGCTCCATCGTCAGTACTTTCTCTGTACATTAAAACGGTCCCAATTCTGTCGAGAAGCTCGTATTCATGGCAGCATTTTTTAATTCTCCTCAATCCCGACCTGATTGTTAATATTGCATTAGTCATATCTATGCTCAATCTGTTTCTGGATTTAGTTTTCACTAAATTTAACTGACTGAAGAAAAAGAGCTAAAACTTGTAAAAAGTAGAGCTAAGAAGCTAAACCGACTTTTTTGAAGCTAACCAAGTTCATTTAGACCTGAATCTAGCTCTAAAAACTCCGTGTTGGCAACACTGTTTTTATGTGACGGGAGTTCCATCCATCCAACCAAAATACACACGCCATAGACAACGGAGTGAGGGAAAATGAAATGTATGTAGGCAGGCGGTATATGTCGTCATAACACTCGTGCTTGGTCGAATTGGAATAATAAAAAAAAAAAACGTCAAAACGATGTCAAAAAAGCAAAGCAAAAGAATTGACCTTCGTTGCTGCTGTGCTGTGGAATTTGAGTTTTATTTTAATTTATTGTGTTGTTTATATTAGGAATTAAAGGATTGTGTTTTTTCTGTACATTTAGTATCAAAGAGTGCCTTCACAAATATCATTATGCCGAAGTATCACAAAGTGGAAATAAACAAGACGGAATGGATCGTACCTGAACGTTATCAAATGCTGACTCCGGTTGGCTCAGGTGCTTACGGACAGGTTTGGTACGTGTTTATTTGGCCTAAGTGGTTGGCATTCGTCCAACTCTCGATTCTGATTAATTTCGCTCACCTCTCTAAAAGTTGGTTTTGTAAATGATCTTTGTCAAATACCTATTTGACAAGCAGATAAGTACATTGCCCTTGCGTAGGTGGGACAGGTTTTGAATTCCGCTGCTTGTTTTAGCTCGTCCATCGACACGCTGCATAACTTGAAGGTGGCCATCAAGAAGTTGGCCCGTCCTTTTCAGTCTGCTGTCCATGCTAAGAGGACCTACCGCGAGCTGCGTATGTTGAAGCATATGAACCATGAGAATGTTATTGGTTGGTATCAAAGTATTCTACATTAGCACTCTTGGGTCAGAGTGTTGATAAGGGGGCGGAACCAGCCTCTAACAAAGTAGAAAGGCTTCAACTTGAATAATAATTTTGACCTAACATTATATTGCTACTGATAGGATACTGATAAATATGGACTTAGATGACATCAACTCTAAATTTCCTGTATTACCTACACAAATAGTAATAATAAAATAGACACTTAAAAACTGCTTTAACATAAAGTGGGTAACAAAAGAATTCACTTATTATAAAACTAATTGGTTTCTCCTCCAACTCTTATCAATTATATCTATTTTTTAAAGAAGACATTTTGTAAAGTTTGGTTTTTCTCCAGGCCTTCTGGACGTGTTCAGCCCTGAGAAGACTTTGGAAGAGTTCCAGGGAGTGTACCTAGTGACCCATCTCATGGGGGCCGACCTCAACAACATTGTCCGTACTCAGAAACTCTCAGATGACCATGTTCAGTTCCTTGTGTACCAGATCCTGCGTGGCCTCAAGTACATTCACTCTGCAGGGATTATTCATAGGGTGAGTTGGAACACTTTTATAGTAAAAAATCTTGGACTTGTAAAACTGGCTTGAATGAAACCTTGGTTGGACGGGGAGTATAGGGCGGGACTTAATTTTTTTCATACTATTTTTTTTCTAAAAAATCTTGTTTGTGATAATCACATAATAATAATAATTATATAATTTAACACTTTTAAACTTACTCTTTTAAATCTGTGACTAAAATGAACCGGCTTACAAGCTTTTGAAATAGGTACTTAAATGGACTTACACAAATTTTATGCAAAATCCATTAGGATAGGTTAGGTCATATAAGTACAACCTGGCAGGGCGAGAATGCAACTGAAATTAATGAAAAGCCAAATTTGGCTAGAGGAGGTTATAGTAGCTTAATTTTAATTGGGCAATAGGTTAGATTGGGACAAGCACAATCAGAGATAGCTGATAATGTTGTTAAATCCAACACTGAGGTTGCTCGAGCTTTCAAAACATTCTTTACCAATGTACCCTTACTCACCACAGATTATCTAAATTCATCTCCATAAGAAGCACAGAATTTATTAAAAAACAACACTAGCATCAGTAATTTATATTTAAAATATCCTCAGGACATTGTCAAAACTTACTTAACTTAAAAAATACTGAAGACCTGTGGGTTATATCAGTCAAAGTCATTGGTTCAGTAATTCTACTTAATAGCCCCCCACTTAGCTTATATATTCAATAAATGTGTTGATGATGGAGCTTTCCCAGACCTCACGAAACACAGTAAACTGATACCTCTGTTCAAGTCGGGAGATAAGGGTGATCCTTCAAATTTCTGACCAATATTTGTTCTTCCAGCACTAAGTAAAATATTTGAAAAGATCTCAATCAAATGCTATGATTCTCACCTACAAAACAACTCTATGCCAAACAATATGGTTTCACTAGGGGCAAATTGTCAACGGTTGCAGTTATTACCCTTATATCTCATATTTATTCTGCATGTGAGGCCGCATAGGATGCTATCGGAGTTTTTTGCGATCTTTCGAAGGCATTTGATTGTGTCGGTACGCTATTAATGAAATTAAATCATTACCGAGTTAGAAATAAAGCGTTCTATCTATATCTATCGTATCTACTAGGATCATATCTAAGCAATAGAATTCAAAAGGCGTCAACGGCGTTAAATCTGATAGATTGGGTGTAAAAATTGGCATTCCACAAGGTTCCATATTAGGCCTTTTCTTATTCCTGGTATATATTAACCTCTTGAATACCAGCGGCGTTAGCTAAATCCACGTTACTGTTATAGGTTTAAAATTTTATTACCATGTTATAAGGTTCAAAATCGCGAACATCCCAACTACCCTGGGTTTTAAGAGGTTAAGGATATCTGCCTTTCATGGTGTAGATATTGACTGACATAGTGTTGTTTGCTGATGATACTTCAGTGGTCTTCAAAATTGAAAGACAAAAAGAAGATTTTGATGATGGTAATGAACGATGATTCACACCAGTTACAACATAGTTTTTTTCTAACATTACATAAACCATCCATTATTTCGCCCTACTTGTAGCTGGACAACTAATTAGAAACATGGCTCATGACATGTCCTGACTTCTAAAAAGTATATGGTATTCTATCTATGATAATGTGTTTTTGGCGCCATTAACAAATATTATTTCATTGCACAGTAAGTTGTATTGCGCTTATTTCTGGATAAAAATGGGTAAAGCCAACAGCTGCGACCCCTCTACCAGAAAAATAATGGTTAGTTTACATTTTCATCGCCATTGGACATATAGAAAGATTGTTGATCACTTGGGGTGTTCCGTGAAGAAAGTATTTAACGTAAGACATTATAAACTACATAAGACATCAGAAAATATTCTTAGAAGATTTCGCTTACGGAAGACCACACCGCATGAAGACATGATGATTGTACGTTTGGCTAAACTTGGCCCTTTTAAAGGGTCAAATGACATAAGAAAGGAAGAGTTCTCCGAAAATTATCATCGGGATGTATCCTTAAAACTAGTCCGCAGGCGATTAATAAAGTTTTCAAATTAAAAAAAGTCAGTGACTACAATGGTAAATCTAAATTTAATGACTGGGCAACGTTTGGAATTCGTAAAAGTAGAGTTATCTTGTATGAACCTTTATGATCAAAAAACCTATAACTTTGATCGAAAATTTCATGACTATGTTAAAAAATATTCCAAAACTTTCAAGTTGGTTTGTAGAACTGCAAAAACTTTACACATTAATAGAAAAATTCAAAATTCAAATAATAGAATGAAAACAGTTTGGCAAATAATAAACCGCGAAACTGGCAAAGTTATACCAAGGGACAATGATTTCTGCCTAAAGATAGGTGATGATGTTGCTAAATCCAGCTCTGATGTTGCTCGAGCTTTTGAAACATTCTTCACCAATGTACCCATTCTCACAACAGACCGTCTAAATTCATCTCCGTATGAAGCAGAGACTTTATTAAAAAATAACACTAGCGTCAGTAATGTTTATTTAAAATTTCGTCATGTATATCCCAATAGGACATTGTCAAAACGTTTAAATTACTTAACTTAAAAAATACGGAAGACCTGTGGGGTATATCAGTCAAAGTCATTGGTTCAGTAATTCTAGTTATAGCCCCACACTTAGCTTATATATTCAATAAATGTGTTGACGATGGGGCTTTCCCAGACCTCATGAAACACAGTAAACTGATACCTTTGTTCAAGTCGGGAGATAAGGGCGATCCTTCAAATTTCAGACCAATATCTGTTCTTCCAACACTAAGTAAAATATTTGAAAAGATTATACTCAATCAAATGCTCTTACACTTCAACCGTACAATACAACTCCACACCAAACAATAAGGTTTCACTAGAGGTAAATCGACTACGGATGCAGGTATTACCCTTATATCTCATATTTATTCTGCATTGGAGGCCGCACAGGATGCTATCGGAGTTTTTTGCGACCTGTCGAAGGCGTTTGATTGTGTTGATCATAATACGCTATTAATTAAATTAAATCATTACGGAGTTAGAAATTTATTTCTTAGTAGATCTAACGCTTTAGCGTTGGATCTACTAAGATCATACCTAAGCAATAGAATTCAAAAGGCAGAAGTTAACGGCGTAAAATCTGATGGATCGGGTGTTAAAATTGGGGTTCCACAAGGTTCCATATTAGGCCCTTTCTTATTCCTGGTATATATTAACGATCTGCCTTTCATGGTGGAGAAATTAACTGACATAGTGTTTTTGCTGATGATACTTCAATGGTCTTCAAAATTGAAAGACAAAAAGGAGATTTTGATGATGTTAATGGTGTATTGTCTTTAACCTTGAATTGGTTCACAGTTAATAATTTATTGTTAAACGCTGGTAAAACCAAGTGTATCAAATTCTCACTTCCAAATGTCAGGCAAGTTGAGACCAGTTTAGTGTTAGACAACAGCACGTTAGAATTAGTAAATGATACGAAGTTTCTTGGAATAACCATTGATAGCAAATTGCAGTGGGGACCCCACATAGATAAATTGGCTGGTAAATTAAGTTCTGCGGCTTACGCTTAAAGCACGGATGTGGCTACATCTAGGCTAGTATATTTTAGTTACTTTCATAGTGTGATGTCCTATGGTATCTTGTTGTGGGGGAAAGCAGCGGATATTCAAACTATTTTTATTTTACAGAAAAGAGCTATTCGAGCAATTTATAATTTAAAACGAAGAGACCCCTTAAGAGAGCTTTTTAAAGAAATTGACATACTAACAGTAGCTAGTCAGTTTATTTTCGAAAATATAATGTATGTACGCAAGAACCTTACAACATTTTCCAAACTTAGCGATAGCTGTAATGTTAACCTAAGAAATAATCAAAGACTATGTGCGCCCCGATTTAGACTCGCGAAGGTTAACAATTCTTTCAAGGGTCAGTGCATTCTCTACTACAATAAGATACCTCTGGAGATTTTGAAATTGTCATTTGAGCAATTTAAAAAGCATGTTAAAGCGACTTTGTCGAAAAAGGGATATTACAATGTTCAAGATTACTTAAATGACAGGACTGTATGGGGTTAATCTAGCTCAACACAGACCTTGCTGTTAATAATTTTGTAATGATTTATTCCTGCATATTAATCACAACAATTAAATTTTTCATATTTGTATTAGTTAAGCACAACCTATTTTTAAAAGAGATCTAAAAATCAATCTGTGGGAGTTTCTACGCCCTTCTTCTCCCATAGTGGTCCAATGTAGAGAAGAGGCAAAAAATGACGTTTGCTAAGTATAAGTAAATATCTACAGTAATAAAGGACTTTGACTTTGACTTTGATTAGCCGAAAAATACTATTCGGAAGAATTTCCATAAAAGTCCCACTTACCAAGCGGCATAGAGAAGCTCGATTGGCTTTTGCCAAAAAGAATTCCGCCTGAACTAATGATCAATGGAAAAAAAGTTCTGTTTTCGGATGAAACGAAGATCTAGATTATAGATATATATTTTCAAGGTTACTTCTGGAGGGTCGGCTAAATTTACATTAGTCGAAAAAGTGGCACTTCCGCACGATTCGGCTTGGAAAACGCTTTATTGCGCATGCATTGCGTTCGAAAAGAGCTTTTTAAGAAGTTAATCGTAAGAAAAATTACTCCTCCTCCATTAGAAAGATTCCTCAGAGTTCCAGATTTTTGAGACCCGGTTCTGGGAGCCGTCAGAACCGGGTGCACCGGGTGCACCCGGTTCCGGCTCATAAAACTGTAATATCAAATAAATTACACAGAAACTGAAAGTATATAACGTTATTACGAGGTATGAAATAAGAAAGTTGGCAAATTATATCAAATCAACATTTATTAGGACACTATAGTTTCAAACAGTCATTTTTCTCATTACATAACAGAAATATTATAGGAACTCAAAAAGCTTTAACTACACATTAATCAGTCTTTTCAATATTTTTATACTCGTATGAGTAACAGCAACATGATAAAACACAACAAATAATTTCTTTTTTATTACCTAAAGCAACAAATCACCATATTTTAATTTTAATTTTAATGATTAGCTTTATTGGAAACATTTTTTTGTTGGTAGTGAGATCGTAAGTAACTTATCACATCTAGGCTCCTGTCACTTAACGAGCTGCGCAAGCGATTGCAAATGTAGCCCGCTGAGGAGAAAATTATTTCAGGCTCTACACTTGTTGGTGGTATGGTTCTTAAATAGTTATATGCTAGTGAAAGGTTTTTACCACGACTTCCACCGTTTTCAAACAATGCCATTTCTATTTTGACTGTTGTAAAGTAGGCGTCGCGGTCTTGATGTCTCGTCTTATTACTTTTTACGGCTGTAGCTTTTTGCATCTCTATATCAAGCTCATCTTTTTTGGACATAATCGGGTCTGGGACAAGAATTACATCGACTTCATCTGCATTTCCCACCTCATCTTAACCTTGCTCACATATATCGCATTGTTCGACCATTGACAATGGCTGTACGAGATTAACGATACCCCTGCACATTTCATCGCAAGAGGGCCGAGGAAATATAGCCAAATAGAAAATCAGCAAAGTATTGGTCCGGGTTCGTTAAGTATTGAAGTGTAGGTGCTTCTATAAGTCGTCGCTGCGAGTACCTTTTCATTAAAGAACTTTCCATTTCCTTACTTATAGCTGTATTCATCGTTTTCAGTTTTTTCAATGCATATTTTATTGCGAAATCAGCTAATAACAAGGATGCATCCCGGCGACACAAACTTTCAACGATAGTTTTCATTATGTCCAAAATCTCGTGAAACTCATTTAAAGTTGTCCATTCGTCTTGGCTGAAGGTAATCTCAGAATTTATATCAAATAGCGCTTTTGTGACGCATACTTTGAGTTTGAGAAAACGCTGTAGCATGTCTGCGATGCTACTCCACCTTGTCTTTGCATCCAGAATCAAAGTTTATTCTTTTCCGAAGTCAGAATTAACATGTTTTTGTTAAACATCATCATTTTTTGTCGGGAGATTTTTTAAATATCTTGACTATTTTCCGGACTTTGGCTAGTAAATCAAAATACCTGAAATGCGACACTTGCCCCCGTGTTTCTTGTACAAATTCAACACCGTCATCATTATCATCGCCACTTGCTTCTGCATCTGAATGCTCTCTAATATTATAATCGTTAGTAGTTTCACTACTTCCAGCATCTCGGTGAAACAGCGGGGCTAATTCAGCTAACGGCATGTCATCCTCATCAATATGTTCTTCAACAACTACTTGATCTTCATCCACAGCAACAGCGTTTTTGTAGAAGACATCTGATATAGCCAGCTGAATTGCATGCGCAATGCATTTTTGGTGTAAGGATTTCAGTTGTTTACCGATTTTTACCATCATGCTACACCCATCGGTAGTTTCTCCAACAAAGTTGCTTTCTAAGGAAATTCCGAAGCATTCGAGTTTTTGATTGATCTGTTCAATACATTTTTCTGCTGGTAATGATCCGTAAACCCTTGAGTCCTAAATTTTTGAATTTGTTGGGTCCGCTCAGATATGGTGAGTGTATATTTAAACTTTTAAGTTTATATCGGCGGTTTCTGTTTGAAGTCCATTCGTCGAATGAAATTGCGAACTTTACTTTTTCAGACAAAAGCTTTTCTATTTCTTTTTTTAGCTCTTTCTTCTTTTCATCGCAATGTCTGCAAACCATCTCTCTAATAGTGTTTGCAGACATAGGAAGTGTACGGGTGCGTGCATGCAGTAGGTATATCTCGCGCGACCGGCGGCGCGACGTTGCCATATCGTGCTTTTGTGACAATGCGAATTTAAATCACGCGCTAATGGCTCAGCCGCGGTTGATTTGAATGCAGAATTAAGTAATTTTAGTATTTTTCAAGAACCGGGGGAACCGGGTATGCTTCTTCAGAACCGGGTCTTTCGAGACCTTGGTATACCCGGGTATACCCGGGTAGTTAGGAACCGGGTATACCCGGGTGCATGCCCTACTCAGAGTCTATTGTATAAAACATTTTCCTTTCCTTTCAAATCAAATATGTGATAAATGGGTATATAAATTTATTTGCACATCAAATACATAACCAAATTTTTCAACAAAAATAAATCATTTCTCACCCTTTCTGTTTTCAACATTTTATATGTACAACTTTATTTTGCTATGTTACTCGCTTCGCTCACACCTCACACCCTTTAGCCTTCAAGTGCATATCAGTATTTATGACTTGCGATTGAATATTCCCCATAATAAATTGAGCCGAGCTGAGTGTATGCTATGACTAATCATTCTTAGGGTTCCGTACCCGAAGAGTACCAAACTAGATCCTATTACTAAGCCGTCCGTCCGTCCGGTCCGTCAGCGGGTTGTATCCTCAGCCATAATAGAAAGTTGAAATTTTTACAGAATATGAATTTTCTGTTTCCGCTACAGCAACAAATAAGTAATTGTATGGGGACCCCTGTATTAATTAAAGGGGGTCCCCATACAAGAGACGTGTTTTAATATTCCTGCCCCTGCGAATTACTGAATCATCCATCATGATTGAAATATCACGTAATTTTCGCGGCACACGTGTTGGTTTGACGTCGGATTCGCAATCTGTAGGGACTGGTATCGAAACCAAGTTCGGACATATATTTTTTTCGTTTTATTATTTCTTTATTCTTAAGTTTTCTTGTACAATGGTACAGAACCCTTCGTGTGCGAGTCAGACCCGCACTTGACCGTTTTTTTATAGTCTAGAAAAATCCGTTGATTATCCGATTTGATTTTGGATTATCCAAAACGCACCAGAAGACACTTGGAATTTTTGGAGCGTTTTGGTTTGTCATCGCTTTTGAATGGAATGCGGTGCGGTGGTGGTTGGTACAATATACGAGTGTATTTGGATGGACCGCATTCGCGTTCGCTTTTAATCACCTTCTAGGTAGCAGATTGCGATAGTGTCGAAAGGTGCCTATCAGATGTTACTTGATATTAACGCACGAAAGCCTGTGAATTTTTGTGTTTTGTATTTATTTATTTCTAAAAACATATACAGTTAGGTAAAAGTGCTCTTAAAATGGCTAAATATATGTATTAGAACACAAATAAATAATATATTGTTGTATTCCAGGACTTGAAACCTTCAAACATTGCCGTGAATGAGGATTGTGAGTTGAAGATTCTAGACTTCGGCCTGGCTCGGCCCACTGAGAATGAAATGACCGGCTATGTGGCTACCCGGTAAGTAATTAACACATTATCTGGCGCATCAACAACAGCATTGTAAAGTATTTATAGCTGTTAAAAGTTTTTGTTGCTTAGCTATATAGTTGGCGCAACTTCGTTGGTCCAAACACTTTTTAAACTTATATTAAAATAATTCAGTATAAACAATTGAAAGTCGTCCCTGTCAATGAAATTATTTTTAATTTAACCTTGTTATTGCGGACCTTAAATGGTCCACTCTGTATAATTATCGGAAATATAATCGCAGATGAATGGCAAAGCAATGCCAGCAGTTGTAATTTAAGTTATTTGGCACTGACTTGACTGCATAACTTTCTATTGCGTCCTCTATTTACAGCTTTATTATTATACGATTGCCCCTGGTATAATATTATTCTTCAACATTAAAACCGTCCGACTTTTGTTGCAAGAAAGTTGTGATGCGATGCCCGCGTCTGTCGCTCAACTCCTACTACGGGGTTGCATATTTTCTTTCCTTCTTTTCTTACTATCACATCATTGTAATAAATAATGTGACAAAAACTGGCCAGGGGCTAGGTTGCCACAACCTTCATTGCGATTCAGGAACAGCACAAAATTACATGTTTTCGTTGACTACAATCCTATCAGGTATTAAGTAAAATAATGTTCGACGGAGATTGGAATCGAAATGGTTGCCAATGGTGATGTTGGTGACGATTCAGATTAGGCGCCTAAATTGAATCGCTTTAACGGTTGCGGTAACCCGCCAGGTGACAAGCTTAATTCGAGCATTTAGCCAGATTTGTAAACTCTTGCCCAGGTGGTACCGCGCCCCCGAGATCATGCTCAATTGGATGCACTACAACCAGACGGTGGACATCTGGTCGGTCGGGTGCATCATGGCCGAGCTGCTCACCGGCCGCACCCTCTTCCCGGGCACGGACCGTATCCTTTTACATTACCACGTGTCTCATTCAATGTCTTAGATGTTACATTTAGAAGGCTAGTACTTTAACGTATACCCGTAAATACAGTTTTTGATTGACAAAACAACTGAATTGCGCTACAAACTGAGCGCGACTAGCATTCCTGTCTTTTTTTTTCTGTTAAAATTACTGGAAAACAGCACTTCGGAAACCTTAATTCGAATAACACAAAATACAAAACAAGCGTTATTTTTTTTTGTTCTTACATGATCAGCCTAACACGAAAGATAAACACATATATCCTTCGCCTACTACCCTACCTCACGACTTTACCCAGACTTTCTTTATTTAACCAATAAGCGTGGGGTAATACAATCAGTAATTTTGTCGCGCAATTCAGTATTTAATTCGCTCATTTGAGGTAGTTCCGCTGTTCATGGTCATTCGCTCAATTAGTTTTTTGTTCGCTCGTTTTCTTATTCCCCGATTTAGAAATGTGTGCGCGGCCAACTTTACGCGATTGGAAATGAGCTTCCAGCTGTTCACAAAAATTGCAAGTGAACGGAGACAAAAGGCTTCTTCTAATGTGTATGGCATTGCCACTATTCCAATTTCCTGGTCAACGTAAGGTAGTCGCATACATGATTTGTGTATCTGTAGTTTCTTCCTGTTGATGTTTAAGGCCCGTTATGTTGAATTCAAATCCACGAGTATTCCAGCGTCTGCGTTTTGCTATTTCAAAATATTGGGTCTTAGCTTAGCCTGACCGCTGACCTGTACCAAAGACGACTCAAAAATACTATGTTTCCTTTATCTTAGTCTTCTATGAGGGTGGTGCATGCTAGATTGTCACGGTACTAGTTGTGGCGCATATAGATTCCTGAGGAATGATCAGAACATGCGGTAAATGCGAGACCATCATCCTGAGATCCTCAAGAACAGGTAAAACAGATTCAAACTAATGTAAGCATGACGGTCCTCCATTCATTTGGCGACAATATATAGTATAGAATCTATACTATAGATGTATGCATCAGTATGTTCAAACTGTTTCACGGCTCTCAAACCTTAATCCACGAGACAGATATCCATCAGTTAAACTTGATTATGGAGGTACTCGGTACGCCTAATCAGGAGTTTATGCAGAAAATATCGTCAGAATCTGTAAGTAAAAGTGCATCAGTTTTCATAATATTACGTGTTCTTTTCGACTGACCTTTTTAAAAGTACTGCTTCTTTGAAATGTACTGGAGTGATATTACAAAGGCGCTATAAGGTGTAGAACTATGACGTTTATATATATTAGCTTGTACTACAAACAACACATATATACAATATTCATACCTACTAAACATAACACGCTTCAGTAACTCGCTTCAGCCCCGTCTTGACCATGTGTTCACTGATTACGGCCAATCACGAAACAATTGCTTTTAAGCCGAGCGTTACTGGGGACGAAACGGTGATTGGCTGAATCGGAGCGTTAAACCTATAGATTAGTAGATACGAACACATGGTTAAAACGGTTCTAAGTATTTTGTGGTTGCTGTCTATTACATGGCTTGTGTTGTATGAGTTTGGTGCTTGTAACCTTAACGTCTGTGCGTCCAGATATCGATCATCTCACGAGGATTTTATTTTTGTGCGGCAATCCCGACAAGGAAACAGTCGACAAAATTAGTAGTGAAGAGGTAAGAATACTTCCGGTCCTTGCAGTGGAAACCATTTGTTAATATAGTCGTGCCTTTTCCCAGATCAGAGGGCATATTTACATCTAAGCATCTAACTAGCATAATAATATATTAACGCTTAAACACATGCTGAGTGTGAGCAGGGCCAAGGCTGATTCACTATGCGCAGACGCAGCCAGATAGGAAATTATGTCAGTTTCATTGCAAACTCATGATTAAAGCCTGGTTGTGTGAAGAAAAGGGCCTTTTGGTACATATGTCGTAGCTTTATCGTACAATTTTATTATTTCATGAAATAGCCAACCATGACTGATAGCCAAACATGATTGACTATCATGAAATGGCCATTATTTCATGAAATTATCAGAAAGGGTTGAATTTCACAAAAACATGTCTTTTTAAAAGCATTTGTATTCAGTACTACGTGGTGTTTTTTTTGTTATACATGTCGACCTAACACGAAGACTATTCTCGCTCGCCCCCTTTAGTCTTCATCTGAGCTACCGCAGTGTTTTGCCCCAAAATATTTATTCGTTCAATGAAAGTTCTATTTCAACCATGGTTGGCGATATCATGATATAGACAATTCTACGATATTGTCACGTCACATAAATGGATTAATGCCTAGCTTACTTAATATAATTTAATTATAAATAATGCTTAATCGCTTAGGGACGGTAACTGCATGAAAGGTTTAAATAGTTACTTGACCTTTATAACTAGTCATGTATCAGAAAGTTCATATAATCAGAAAACAATATGGTTTACATATATTGTTATGATTATCTGGTCATAAACATAATCACTGGTTGTTATAAAATACTATAAAGTGATTTGACCACTTGAGCAAACATTATAGTTTTATAGAAATACGCCACAATAGTCTAAAAGATTACTCATTCATGTAATTTACGTCGTATGTGATAGATACATACAACTAGATGTGTAAGTGTACGTAGCATGTTGTACTTACAACACATGAAATGTTATATTGTAGGTCCAGTATTATATTCCAAGGCAACTAAACCAACTTCGCGCTTTGTTCAATACCGAACTTTTCGGTTGAAGCTTGCTTAGGTTTGTATGTTATCTGGAAGAGGTAGATACGTGTTTAATATAAGTTTCGTGAAGATGAAAGGTTAGGTGGATATATATCTACTTCTATCGTATCTTGTCATATAATGCCATCCTCTGCGTGTTGCGATTGTACCTTTAGTGTTCAGTATTGTCTGTTATGTTCTGCCCGTCATTGTCGTTTGATTGCTGGGTGTTAATCGGAAGGTACTTGTATGGACTGGATAATGGGGAGACACAAATGCATCATTTACATGATCAGCAGAGCTCCCCAATCCGTCCGTAAACCGACGCATAGTGTTAAACAGTCAACGAGAAAGGACGTCGGCCATCTCATGGTAAGGACCGCGCGCAGGAATCGCCGATGGAGCGGCGGCTGCAGCCAACGGAACGTTTCGTTGGCAAGAGTCAAAATCAAAATAAAAATTTCTTTACTGCAGTAGATAATTACATATACTTAGCAAATGTATTTATTTGCCTCTTCTGTACATTGGACTACTGTGGGAGGAGAAGGGCGAAGAAAGTAATGTATTAAAGAAGTGTAAAGACCCATCCGGCGGCCCTTCATACCTAGGTAGAGCCACAGATACTATAATTTGTTGTAAAACCTGTGTTTGAGCCTTATGATGACGGTCAGCTGAAAATCCTCGAAGCCAAAATCCACCTAACGGTCGACGATGACCAAAATAATAAAAATAGGCAGGTCAGCTAATTAAGAACCATATGACAACTGGCAACTCGTAGGTTTGACTACACTCAAATTTATACTGGCGCTTTACCTCGTTACGGAAATGACAGAGCCCGGATGTGACATTTAAATTGTACTTAATACTTGATCAGCAGTTTGTGTCTTTGTCTATAACTCTCCTAATATGTGATGCCTTACTTCTCATTGCAGGCACGGAACTACATCCAGTCGCTCCCTGCGCTGAAGCGGCGCGACTTCCGTGAGGTGTTCCGCGGAGCTAACCCGCTCGCTGTCAACCTACTGGAGCTGATGCTGGAACTCGACTCAGACAAGTCAGTACATACAAAGATCTTTAACACGGTCACAATATGTGCACGTGCTTCGTGACGTTATTGGAGAGCACCTCTCTAATGTTATTCCATTCAAATAATATATACATGTATTGTGACTGGGATGCTATGCCGAAAACACAACTCCCGTACGCGTATTTCCTTATCCTTATTGAATTCGTCCACTCGTCGTGGCCAAATCAATACGTTTATGTAAATTCAATTATGCCCGGTAAGCGTATCGATTTCGTCTTCTCGTGTTGACGAAATCAATACGATTATGTGCAATTTTTTTGTATAAAAAAGAAACTACCATAAACATATACTATATGTCTTTAGGTTAGCTCACTAGCGCCACCAATGATAAATATCTAGTGCTACGTTTTTAGCAATAGCTTCTAGATGACAGAATTGAGAAAAGGTCAGGAGCAATTTTTGCAAAAACGAATAATAAAAGAAGATATGTTTTTGTTATCATTGGTGGGGCTGGCCAAAAAAATATTGCATCGAAAAAGATAGTCAGTGCTTCGAAGCTCCTGAAGTGGTGTTCAGTATGTTTGCTGAAATATTGTGCAAATTCATTAACATTGACCATAGTTTAAAAGAGATAAATGCAAATGCTTTTTTTCTTTGCAACGATGTATTGACACAAGTATGTATAGACATTGACAGAAGCCAATGCTTCTTATCATATGTCATGTCATTCATGTAAGACCCCATTTAATTGCAATGGCATAACGTTAGTTTTCTTTCAAAAAGGAGGAGGAGATAAGATCGGTAGTTTTAAGGACAAGCAAAACTGCATGAGGAAATTGCACCGTAAGCGGTTTGAATTCGTCCCCACCTGATGACGAGGCCCATATGGTTACTGCGAATATTTTGTGCGACAATATTTACACGATAATTTGTTTGAAATTGATTTCGTCAACACGAGGAGACGGACATTGTGTAACAACAAAAAAAAGGATGAAAATTTAAACAATGACATCCCCGTAGATTTTCTTGGTGCTATCTTCTCTGGTAGAGTTAATGGAGTTAGTTAATTCCTTTTCCTGTGCGAGATTCAGCCTTGAATCACCACCTGAAAGGGAGATTTCCTTTTTCAAACTCAAACCTTAATCAATAATGTACTCATTAGTTTAGTTGATCATATATATATTTTTTATCCATAAGTAAGTGTTCGACTTGTAAAAGTGCATTATTTTGCCTATTCGCAATAAAAGATTTGAGTTTTCGAAATCGATACGCTCACGAGGCGTTAATGAATTTCCAGAACCGTATTGATTCGATCACGACGAGCGAGGGGACGAATTCAATACATATAAGGAAATACGCCTCCCGTACTGTATTGCCCTACTTGAGGGTTTCATACGATGTTTATTAGGAGAGTTCCGTCGGCGTCGGCAAGCTCTACATCCTCTCACCATCAACTTGTATCCTAATGTACAAACCGGGCCATACATTATCGCTCCAGTGCATAATTCGCGTTATCGCTGTTTGTTACTATGGCTCAGTCTGAAAACGTACCTATCCCAAAATGCACCCCATGCGAAAAACGTGGCACAATGCACCTTTCTCAAAATGCACCTATCCCAAAACGCACCTTTCGCAAAATGCACCTACCCCAAAACTATGTAATATAAATAATGGATAACACAACTGTGTAGGTTCCTGCGGTAGGAGGTCGGAGGGGTGTGTTTTCGCGACGTCTTGTTTGGCGCAAAAGGCGGGGTCGGCGTTGCACGAAATCCCGCACCTCTCCACTGACTCAGGAACCTACTTAGTTATGTGTCTAGTGAAAGCAGGATGCTGTGTATTTTCTCAAATTTGTTTACGTAGGTACTTATAGGTACCACTTGCTACTTAAAATTTGACGGCCGTTTAACCCTCTCGCTCACATTCACATACGTCATTCCATCGCTATATCCCATTATAGCTAGTAAACCAGTTTATTTGCAAATAGTAAAATATACTTACTTGTAGCTGTAGATACTACTTCGTTTCATTTTGTTGACAAAAAGAAGAGACTGCTTGTGAGTCTCAGAGGGTTAAAGGGCTGTAGCATAAAGGTGTGTTCCATTCAAAGCCACGGCTATAGTCAGAGTTGTTCTGAATGGTGTCCTAACAACCCCTTAAAATAATAGTAGATCTTTCTGTTACTTTCTCTAGCCTGATCATGTTGTAATTCCGAGATCCAGCAATATGAATCGCTTTTGAAAATTATACCAATCACAACACGATTATTTGAGACGAGCTGCTATTTAATGCGACTTTGCTAGTATAAGTGATGTTGGGATAATTAAAATTTTCAAAGGCGATTATTTCTAGATCTCGAAACTATATGATAAGGCTACTGTATATGAATGCCAACGCGACACTTGAGACGCCAAACACTACATAAATCTCTGAATTTCGGTATTAATAAATAAATATGGCTCTTTAATGGCCCCACCGAGGGGCACGATTTACTCGGATACGAGTAAGATTGAGCCATACTCCACCACCCTGGCGCAGTGCGGATTGATGGAGAGAATTGGCCATCCCGACTGTCGGAAGTTATCAAGTTGCCCTATTAGGGCCTCTGACACAGCTTTACGATTGCCCAACAATTAAACAAATGCCCCATAGAACGGCCACCGATCCAGTGCCCGTCTCGACCAGATGTTGCTAACCGCACGATCGTTTCCGATGTGCGAATACCGCTAGGCCACGGACGCAACGAATTTCGGTATTAAGCTCTCAAAAATGTTACCCCAAGCACAACAGGTTCGGTTTCCCAACAGGCGCATCACAGCGGAGCAGGCGTTAGCGCACGAGTACTTGTCCCAGTACGCCGACCCCACCGACGAGCCAGTCTCGGCGCCGTACGACCAGAGCTTTGAAGACATGGAATTGCCCGTTGACAAGTGGAAAGGTATGCTACTTTTTGTTACCTGTTACTAAGCCCCCGCTGTCCGTCTCTCCGTCAGCGGACTCTATATGATGAACCGTAATAGTTAGAATTGATATTTTCACAGAATGTATTTTTCTATTGCCGCTACAGGAACAAATAGATGAATAATGAACAACACGAGATTTTTACATTAAATCCCTCCCCCCCCCCATTCGAGAGACGTGTTTTAATACCCCTGGCCCCTGCGAATTACTAAATCGTCATTATTCAAATATAGGTATCAGCGCAGATTTCGCGTAATATCATAACGTCGTCTCTGATGGCGCAATTCGTTTGACATCAGATCCGCAATCTGTAGGGGTGATATCGAAACAAAGTTCGGACATTATTATTTTTTGTCCTAAATCTGACCGATTTTTTAATCTTTGTGTCCAAAGAGTTTGGTACAGTACCATAATCGTTGTTTTTAAATTAGGTAGGTACATTAATAAACTGAATGAGCTGGGCCAGGCCAAATACTAATGAATATGTATTTAGAGGCGCCAGTAGATGCCGTTTCTTATAACACAAAGCACAGACTACGGCGACCGCCAAAAGGAAGGGTAATGATTCTGGCATTCTATGTATGTATGTGGGTGGGTATGTATGTATGTCCACTCTTAGCGCCTAAACTACTGAACCGATTTTAGTAAATGAGGTGTCAGTTTTGTAATAATTCTGCGGGTGACATAGGCTATGTAGATCTGATATGGCGCCCTCTAGCGGCCATGAAAAACTCTGTTTAGTTAGGTAAATGTTTGGTACTCATGAACTATGATAGCTAGTTTAAATTTTCACAGATGATGTGTTTCTGTTGCCGCTATAACAACAAATACTAAAAACAATAAATAAAAAATAATAATAAAAGGGGGCTCCCTTACAAAAAATGTTATTTGTACGTTTTTATTATTTTCTCTAAATTATTGACGACAACAGGTAGACGCTTGAAATATTTACAGATTATTTCGTTGGACATATGCTACAAAAATTGGTAATTGTTTTAGAATAAATTTAATATACAAGGGTGGCTCCCATACAAAAAACGCATTTTTTTTGACAAATTCAAATGTTTAGCACGTTTAGCAGCCTAGCCGGCTTGACAGATTCTTGCTTTGAAGTTGTCATACGATGCGAAATTTAATGTACCCCACTTAGTTCTCAGACAGTATTACACTAACGTAAGTATATTAAGAAATATCAATCGATCTTAACTTATAAACTGGTCCTATACATTGTTAAGTTCCACTTAATACCGATAGATGGAGTTCAGATCAACTTAAAACGCGCAAGCGGATAATTTGCCTAAATAGTTATACTTTTTCCTTATACTACCTTCCTTAAAAATACACTCACAATTTTCTCAAAACAATAGTATATAAATACAAAAGTATACATACCTATACGTAATTACATTAAAAATGCCACTTTCAAAGAAAAGTAAGCAAGCTACAAAAAAAGCTGCGCTACGTAAACAAGAGTCGTCAGAGGCACGAGTCTCTAGACTGAAGAATATGAAAGAGCATGCTTCTAACGCACGTGCACGTGAAGAATCTTTATCCAGAGAAAAAAGGCTAACATCAATGCGTGAACGTGCCAGAAGAATAAGATCAGCAGAGTCACCGGAATCACGTGAGATGCGACTCTCCATGATGAGAGGTCATGCTGCAGAGGTCAGGGACCTAGAATCCCCGCATTCCCGTGAGATGCGGCTCGCCATGAAGAGAGCTCATGCTGCTGAGGTCAGGTACCTAGAATCCCCGCATTCCCGTGAGATGCGGCTCGCCATGAAGAGAGCTCATGCTGCTGAGGTCAGGGACCTAGAATCCCCGCATTCCCGTGAGATGCGGCTCGCCATAAAGAGAGCTCATGCTGCTGCGGTCAGAGACCTAGAATCCCCGCATTCACGGGACATGCGACTCTCCATGATGAGAGATCATGCTGCTGAGGCTAGGGACTTAGAATCCCCACAATCTCATGAGTTGCGACTAGCAGTTATGAGTGAACATGCCTCCCAGATCGGAGATGCCGAATCTCCTACATCGCGGGAGGTAAGATTGCATAATATGCAATCTGTATCTAGACGTGCATATGTTCGTCAAAGAGAATTGTTTACTACTGATTCTAGTCAGTTTCTTCATGCAATATCAAAGGTGGCGGATCAACAGTGCCACATTTGTACTCAAATAAAGTTTAAAAATCAGACAAAGCCAATGTATAAAGCGCAATGCCATGTACTGCCAGATGATTGCCCAGAAAGTTTTGTGGTATGCAACAGATGTCATTCCAGTCTTATAAAAAACAAGGTGCCAACTACCGCATACTGGAACAATATGAATGTGGCGCCAATTCCAGATGAACTGAAAACTCTCAGTGAAATGGAGCTTCGATTAATTTCACGGATAAGACCTTTCTTAAAAGTTGTGAAATTGGGCGGTCGTTTTGGGCAGAAAGGGTTCAAGGGTCAGGCTGCTTGAAGAACTAGCATAGCAGTTGCCGTTGTCTTATCAGCAAGCAGGTTTAACAATTGTAGTGGAAAAACTGGATAACGTTGACTCAACAAAGCAGTATGAAGTCAACATGAAAAACATAAGAGATGCTTTGAATTGGTTGAAAACCAACAATCATTTATATGCCAATGTCATAATAAATTTAAATCATTTTAATTACGAAATCAATCAAAATATTGTGGAAGTACCAACGGAAGTGCCTGCAACTATTGAGAACGAAAATCATTACCAGGAAATACCGAACTCATCTCCGCTTCTGTTTATACTCAGAGGGTCGTTCCATCAAGGTAGTGATATTTTTAGTTCTACAAGTAGAGGCAAACAGTGCACGGCCAATGCAACAGCAGCAATCGCCTATGCCTCATCAAATCCATTGCAGGCTGGAAATCCTCCGATATTGACCGGGTGCTGATGTTTGGGGACAAATATTATAAAATTTGCCTTGAAAATCTAGATATTCAGCCGGAATACCTAGCCACTGATGAGTTGTTGCCTATAGTAACAATTGCCGAAAAAAGATACACCTTAGATATCGGAATAGACGCTGCAGTAGGTTTAGTTAATAGTTCTGGAAACGTACTCAGTGGATATTTCGGAAGTATCAAGGCTGGACTTGAAAATTTGTTGCAGAGGCCAGAAGTGACATCCTGCATTGTTACTTGCAATGAAATTTCAGTGGCAGTGATAGCGCAAATGGGTAAATTCTACCTTTTTGACTCACACTCCCGTGGTCCAAAAGGCCGCATTGCTCCCAGTGCTGGTCGAGCAATGGTTATGATTTTCCCGACAATAGATGCACTTTCTAAGCACTTGCATTTCGTACTTGGTGTAAGACCAAGAAGAGATATTCAATTCTCTCTCACCACCGTAAAGTCAGAATTGGTAGGACAAAGTAATGAATTGCTGGATCGTGAGTTAGATTCATGACATGTGAATCCGGAAAGACTGGAAGAACAATTTAATATGGCTAATTTCCCAGGATCTGATGACTTTGGCATAACAACTCTTTTAATGCCTATTGATGTTCCAGTATCAGACATTGCCGATGTAATAAGTCAAAATGTTAATGATGATGGCGCCATACCAATACGAGAAATAACCCGTAAAACAGCACCCCCAGTCAGCGTTCTTCTAGAGCGTAGGGCAGAAGAGCTTGCTTGGGTTAAATTATTTCCAGATGGGAAGAACGGACTAAACGAGGAAAGGCCCCTAAAAATTACACCGCTTGATTACTTTCAAGCGCGATTTATGGGTAATGACCAACGTTTCCAAACCACAGAATACCTATTTTATGCACTCTCAGTAGGAGAATTACTGAGAGCCAGACAAAACGTTTCAGTTTGCGGACGATTGAGACAAGTGGTGCGTAACCTTGGCCCAGCTCACTGGTATCTTACACTATCATGCAATGATCTTAATTGGCCCGATATGTTGCATGCATTACTGGTCGCTGACGGCAGGCCGAACGCCAACGTTGAGGACCTCACTTTTGAGGAAAAGGTCAGATTAGTGGAGACATATCCGGTAACCATGTCTCGACAATTCATGTTCCGGCTGAATGCTCTGCTAAGACTCTTAAAAGCAGAGTCCACCCATCCATTGTTAGGGCGCAATGTTGAGGACTACTGGTGGAGAAGAATTTCAGCTCCGAGGTAGCCCCCATGTCCATATGTTAGTGTGGTGCAAAGACATGCCTGACTTCAATTCTCCAACAGGAATAGCTTTGATAGAAAATGTCATTTCATGTGAGCTCCCTGATGAAGATGAAGGAAAAGAATTGGTACGTCGACTGCAAACCCACCACCATACTGCAACCTGTTACAAGCGGAATGACACCAATGCGTGTAGATTTGGGTTTCCGAGACCAGTCTCGGAAACGACCAAGATTCTCGACGATCAGCAGGCCACAAGGAATGGTGGTCGGTTCTATGAATTGAAACGTGGTCCTGATGAGCATATGATTAACAACTACAACTTGCGGCTGTTAATGCTTTGGCGCGCCAATATCGACATACAGCCTGTTGTGTCAGCAATAGGTGTAGCAATGTATATTGCCAAGTACATAGCAAAATCAGACCCTACGCAAATTCAGGCTGCAATAACGGGCGCACTTAACAGACTTCAGGAACGGGGAGGGGGCTTTCAACAACAAATATTCGCCGTACAAAGTGCTCTACTAAGTCATCGGCAAGTGTCGGCCTCAGAATGCGCGTTCAGGCTATGCCATCTAAGGCTTAGAGAAGGTTCACGAAAATGCGTTTTCGTCAACACGTGTAAACCTCAAGAAAGGTACCGAATGCTACGGTTTGATACAGACTGCCCTGAACCGTGTAAAAATATTTTCGAGCGGTACGAAAACCGTCCGAGAAATCTAGAAAGTCTAAGTTTAGGGGAGTTTGCTGTTACTTATGAATCTGTATCTTCGGCTTCCTTGGGTGATGACGAAAATGGCGATGACGACGCCTACGAGACCCTATAAGAGGAATCAGCTCCAACCATAACTTTGTTAAATCGGATGGGACGGATGAAACGGCGTAGGAAGAGTGCTATCTTAAGAACCAGATACTATACCGCCGCTTCCGATCCTGAAGCGTACTATTATAGCTTATTGGTAGCTCATTGTCCGTTTCGTGCCGAATTTAGCCAAACGCGCTGGGTTGCGCCCACTTCAGCCGGGTGCTAATATCGACCTGATGAATCACTGGGAAGAAGAGATTCAAGATGCAATTCGCCGTGTTACAGATGAAAATGCTGCACAATTATGTGCAAATGATGTTGATGCTAATCTACAGCAACCATACGTTTTAGATCCGGATACTCACATTCATCTAGAAATGCCTGATGTTGATGAAGAAGTTACAGAACCCGCTAATCTTGTAATGGCTGACGAAGAGTTCTTACGACAAGTTCGTTGTTTAAATGTGGACCAAAAACGGCTATTTGCGCTAATCAGTGAGAAAATCTTACAGGACAATGCTATTGTCACACCTCTTCGCATGTTTGTCACTGGTGGCGCAGGAAGCGGTAAAAGTTTCACACTGAAGCTTATAGTGCAACAAATTCGTAGACTCTGTACAGATCGCCAAAGTGTAGTGATAACAGCACCAACTGGCGTTGCTGCGCGCCTTGTTGGTGGGTGCACGTTACACTCGACTTTTTCATTGCCCATTGAAAAGGGTCGAGTAACACCAATGAGGCCTTTATCCGGGGATCGACTCCAAAGAGAGCGAGCGAAATGGAGGAGCATCAACTGGCTTATTATAGACGAGATATCTATGGTGCCATATCAATCACTTAGAAACATACACATTCGGCTCCAAGAAATAAAACAAAGTTCTGATTTCTTTGGTGGTGTCAACATAATGTTGTTTGGAGACATTATGCAATTGCCTCCCGTAGCGAAGATGTCAGGAGGATCGTATTGTTTCAGACAACCCGATCAATTTGCAGCGGAGCCTCATCTATGGAGACTTTTTAGTTTCACTGAGTTAAGAGAAAATATGCGCCAAGAAAATGATACTACGTTTGTGGATATTTCGAACAACATCAGAGTTGGTCAGTTAACTGTCGAACAACTGTCTATTTTAGACAGTCGCAAGTTACTCAATGCAAACGATCACGAAAATGTTATCAGAATCTACCCAACCATCAAACAAGTAGATCGGTATAATAGCGAAATGAGTGAAAGTCTTTCGAAGGTCACAAAGATTTATGAGGTTAAAGCAGCAGACACATCTACCGAAACTAAAACATACGGTCGACAACCTCAAAGCGAACATGTTCCAAGTGACCCCAATAAGACTGGAGGGTTACTGAATAAAATTGATATAGGTGTTGGCTCAAAAGTAATGCTCAGACAGAACTTAAACATAAGTCGCGGTCTCGTGAATGGTGCTATGGGCACCGTGATGAGTATTGAGTGGCCAGCCTTACGCCGAGATCAATTGGAGCCCGGTGAACTGCCAGCGGCCGTGAACATTAAGTTTGATGACAGCACAATAACACCTAACAACTTGGAAAATAAAACAGTCCGAATAACCCCTTCCACGGCTGAATATGACGGGTTGAGAGGAAATGGCAAAATTTTGCGTAAAATGCTACCACTGATTTTATGTTGGGGCGTAACCGTACACAAGTTACAAGGTTGTACCTAAGAAAGGGCTGTAGTGGACGTTGGCAAACGTATTTTTTCGAAAGGGCAGGTTGACGTGGCATTAAGCAGAGTAAAGTCACTTGAGGGTTTATACATCAGTGACTTAGATCCACGTAAACTATTATCCCACCCCCATGATGCTGCATCTTTAACTGAATTGGAGAGACTCCGAAGTCTCAATTCTGCTGAGTAACTTTGTCAAAGTCAAAGTTTTTTATTTCATCAAAGTAAAAAAAAAACTATCAAAAAAAAAGATAAGTAACTTTATATGTAGGTATTAGCGAAATCGATGGTATTAGCCGAATGAAACGATCTACAAACGTTTCTGCGCAGTTATCCGATGTATGTTGATAAATCTTAGAAAAAGATAGTCTAAAATAAATATGATATCTGATATTTATTTGCGCCTAATCAAAATGATGTTTGAAAAGATATATGTATCTAATTAAGATTAAGATGCTTTATGATTTTGCTATAATTAGTTAAAACAAGGTTGTATTATGTTTAATAAAACTATATCATTTGATTAAAACATGGATTTAATATTACTACGATAGGATATGTATCCCGCTTAAAATTCTTACACAAAAACTTTTGTAAACTGTAGGTTCTCTGAGCATCTACCTGGTAAACTAAACTCATCTTCCTATATCTGAAAAAATGGAGCTGTGAATTATATATAATATATGATCAAACGAACTTCACCAGCGAAGTTCGATCATTATTATATGAACAGCTCCATTCGAAGATATAGGAACCCACCCTCCGCAACCCATGAAGATGACAAAAGTTTTTGATAAAAAAAAACTCTAAAGTAATGAGGTACCTACTCACTCGTGACCGTGAGCCGAGTCCGGCGGTAGGGCAGGGAATAAACGTGTCGATTTGTTACGCGATTTTCAATCGATTTGTATTCGTTTTTTTATCGAATTGTGTTTAAAAGCGTGCGAATCTACCTAATGAATGCAGTAAACTGTCTGGAAAACTAAACTCATCTTCCTATATCTTCGAATGGAGCTGTTCATATAATAATGATCGAACTTCGCTTGTGAAGTTCGTTTGATCATATATTATATGGTATATGATATGGGCTACAATGGGAGATAACCAAGAAGATTCTGGCATTAATTCCTACGCGAGGTGATGCATCTAGGAGCTCATCAGCCTTATGACGTTTATGTCATCAGTATCCTGTTAGTTCTCCATATATTGAGCAATGACATAAGGTTTCCAATCGCCATCGCCAAATGACTATCAAAAAATGATGTATACATCTAACTTTGATGAAATAAACAATTTCATTTCATTTCATTTCATTATAAAGTTAGGGCCCTGTGCCGTTGGGTTTCTTGCGCCGCCACTTCTTCCCCTAGGTTACCCGACATTCATTAAGCGATTGTAAAATCTTATCTAAAACTAATTTTTCATTTTCACTAACGGAAAAATATTAAATAAAATATAAGTAAAAATAAAACTATAACCCGACTACGTGAGTAAAGAGGTTTAAAAAGTGCGAAACAAGGAAATAATTCAGAAAGAAGTCAAGAAATGCGAAGGTACAAAAATGGTCGAGGTAGAGACGTGGTCGCACCTACTGTATCTCACAAATGTGCAAAAAATCATTTACCATTGTAACTACAGCCTTTTCCAAGGTATAACTTTTAAGTGTTGTAATAAATAAATAAAAAGTCCTTTACAATCATTGTATGTAGGATATCACAGCACTTAAGTATATTAGAAGTTAACTAAAGTGTTTTCTTACATGGTATCTAATCTATTTTGAGATGATGACTATGATATACCCGACCGATTCATGTCATGGCGACTACTCCGACTCTTCAGCTCTCTCAATTTTGATAGGGCTGAAATGAACGTGTACAGCTGCTGGAAGTCCATTAGACTTTTCACTCACGTTAATCACTTTTAACCAACATCTGTGTAGGATTAAGTAGACACAACAACAAACTTGGTGGAATCGTTAGGTACATTATTACCTATTCGCTTTGAGTTTGCCGGTGCTGGTAGTTTCAATGGACCGACTGGATTAAAAATCTAGTGACGAATGAGAATACAGTAGGTGCGACCACGGCTCTACCTCGACCATTTTTGTACCTTCGCATTTCTTGACTTCTTTCTGAATTATTTCCTTGTTTCGCACTTTTTAAACCTCTTAACTCACGTAGTCGGGTTATAGTTTTTTTTTACTTATATTTTATTGAAAATAAGAAGTGAGTCCAGTAGTTGGGTTTCTAAATCAAAAATACTGGAACAATTATGTCACCCAAGAAAACGAAATTGCGTGTTGGATTTTCTCTTGACTCCTGGGACAGACTTTGGAGCACTTCAGTCTATACATGAGTGTTGGCCTGAGGAACGAAATGCAATGTGTTCACTTGGTCCACAACACCCTGTCAACTTCCTTTGATACATCTATGATATTCTAAGGTACAGGCAAGAAGGTGAATCCCGAGAATTGCGATTGTATGAGTGCACAAACCCGGGCCAATGGGCTACTTGACAAGAGTATTCACTACACTGACGAAACTTAAATAGGGGCCTGTTGTCCTCATTGCATGCATAAAAATATCATATAAGACAATGATATTTTTTCTTGGATACAATTTCATTATCTTTTACACATACATATCTAATAAAGGCGAGAGAAAAAGAACTATGATTGGATCCAAGATCATTTAAATGACTATACACGTCTCACTTCTTTGAAGCTACACAAAAATCCAATTCTCGGGTCCCACCTTCCCGCCTGTAATTAACTACATCCCAATGATAATATCGCGAAGGACTATGGAATTTCCGGTTAAGTATGGAACCCACCGGTTTGGGCGGAACGAAATCGCCGGTCTTCTAAACATCACGTCCACTTATATGACGTATTATGTATAGTGAGGTATTTAGGCAAACACCGTCATCTACTTATTATTGGCGAAACAAAATGGACAGTAGATATTCTATTTATGTATTTTTATACATTGTCTTGTTTATTTCCAGACCTCATATGGAAGGAAGTGATACAGTTCAAGCCTCATCCGCAGCACATGAGCACGGTGGTGGAGAACACAACGGCGTAATAATAAGACAAATGTGGCATATTCACTCCCTGTGTAGCTGTGTAGCATGACCCGTAGACAAACATGTTCAACTCGTACTGGCAAGAAAGCGAGACTTGAGAATTGGAATTCGGTGTGTCCACAGGGCCGGACAATGGGATACTTGACAAGAGACAACTACACTGACGAAACTTACGAAGTCTTATACGGATGGAAGCACCACGCAAACGCATTTTTTAGGTCTCGCCTTCTGGACTTTACAGTACATAAAATAGTGTTGTGAATAGGGTCCGCTATACATTCGAAGAAATCCGCGTTATTCTATTCGTGGATATGGGTATATTATATCATTTGCAATGTGGTGGTAAGGTGTACATGGCATCTAGGTATATGTAAGTATTTTCAGTTTTGTTTATAGCCTTCTATCGAGTTTTTAGCTCCTGAAATGTATTTTTTTTTAAATTTTAGATTTATGCTGATGTAATCACTATTTTAAAAAATCTATTAATTTAACGATTTACGTAGTTAGGTAGTGCTTTGGCACGGGTTTTAGCATAAACGATAAGTTTACATTTAGTATATCGATGCTCCGGTTCTGGCCGAGATAACTTATGGAATTGTGTGAATATCGAATTACCTCATTGGCTCCGGTTTAACAACCTGGAACAATTATAACTTAGGCACCATAATATTTTCGGAATTGGGATTGGATATTATTTTAACGATGAGTCCGAGTGATTTCATGACACAATGTTCAATTTGACCCAGAGACTCATAATTTTAGCTCACATAATTAAAATTGGCCAGCTTTCACTTCTTGTACGCCGATATAAAGTATTAACGAATTTTGTATTTCTGCTAATCGCGGTGCTAATAAATTAGCTGTAGTATACATAGTGTATTTGTGTTTAGATTAGAGAAGTCCCACAGGAATTACAAAAAAACTAGTAGTCGAAGCAAGAGATGAGGCGAAGAAATATCAGCCTGGTAGGTAGAAACTTCTTACAAGTTTGTCTGCACAACATGTAACATGTAACATGTAGGTGCTCCAGCTGTGTCTCGTAGCCACTCTACAAGTTTGTCTGCACAACATGTAACATGTAGGTGCTCCAGCTGTGTCTCGTAGCCACTCTACAAGTTTGTCTGCACAACATGTAACATGTAGGTGCTCCAGCTGTGTCTCGTAGCCACTCTACAAGTTTGTCTGCACAACATGTAACATGTAGGTGCTCCAGCTGTGTCTCGTAGCCACTCTACAAACTAATAACGTCTATGTATTGCTCGCTACAACTGTCACTGAACTGAAGAGATGTGATTTTTCACGAAATCAATTGCAGCTACGCATCTACACTCGCGAGCATTAAACTGGAATCACTTCATCGCGGGTTGCTCAAGACAAGTTTTTGCCTTTTTTATGCAATGTATTACAAATTATGGCTTGCAATGTATTATAAAAATATATATCAATTGAAAGGTAATTTTATTAGCTTTCAAATGATATCAAAAAGATTTTAAATTTATGAAATTTCCTACCTAAATAAAGGTAATTGTTGCAAATGGTTGAAGTTGTAGATGTCAAAATGAATACGAGGATTATGATAAGATATGTTTTTTTTATTTACAATGTGTAATTTGTCTCCTCTCAATATTTTGTGTTACCCCCCCCTGGCCCTAATTACTGCTTGTAAACGGTTTCTCATTGACCGAATGAGTTTTCTGACGGAATCCTGAGGAATTTCCTGCCACCCTTCGATTAGTTATTTTTAAATCTTCTAACGTCGTCGGAGCTGGATATCTTCATCGTACCCGTCTTTTCAGCTCGTCCCACATATGTTCAATGGGGTTCAAGTCAGGACTGAGGGCTGGCCAGTCCATTGTGGAAATCCTGACTTCTTCCAGGTACTGTCGAGTCATTGCAGCGGTGTGGCAGCGGGCATTATCGTGCATTAGCACGAAATGTTCACCAATAAACCAGGAGTAAGGGAGCACATGGTCTTGTAGAATGTCGTTGCAAGGGCGTACCCAGGATTTCAGCAAGGGGGGGGGGCAGCTCATACCTGTTTCGAGAAGATGGTCGGTCAGGTATATTGAAACAAAAAAATAATGAATTTATTTTATCTTCTAGGGGGGGGGGGGCAGCAGCCCCTCCTGCCCCTACCTGGGTACGCCCATGTGTCGTTGATGTATTTTCCCGCGGTTAGACCCCCTCCCCGACCTCCAGGTACGAATATCAGCTCCGTTTTTGCTTCTATAGAAATCCCCGCCCATATTATACAGGACCCGCCCCCGTATGCAACTGTTTCCGAAAAACATCATTGTGCAAATCGCTCCCCCGGTCTCCTATAGACTCTGTCGACGGTCGCTACCATGCAGGCACATCCTTGTTTCGTCCGAGAACAGGACTCGGCTCCATTGCTCTATATCCCAATCTAAGTGATCGCGAGAAAATTGAAGCCGGGCTTGTCGGTGCGCTGGAGACAACTTGGGCCCCGTGGGTGGCCTTCTTGGGGTCAAATTCGCTTCTTTGAGTCTTCGCCTTACCGTCCACTCGCTAACAATATTTTCTCGAACATCTCTGAGCTGCCGTTGAACATCGACGCCGGTTAAGTGTCGATTTCGGAGAGATGTCGTGACAATAAATCGGTCATCTCTCACCGAAGTGCAACGCTGTCGTCCAGATCCTGGTCTCCGGACAAAGTTTTCAGTCTCCCGGAACCTTTTATACACCTTCGAGACACAAGACTGACTAAGATGAAGCTGTCGAGCGATGGTACGCTGAGACAACCCTTGCTAGATTAGGATGACGATTTGAGCGGCTTCTGCAGGTGTGGTTTCCATTTTCTTTCAGATTCAGTGCTCCAGTGACGTGAAATATTGGACTGATGACAATTTTTTTACGAATGCTCACTTTTTATAGGGTCTCAGGACTTTAAAAAAAATAGTGTTTTGTTGTAAAAAAAATTGTTTTTTGTTTTTACGTTCCATGACATAAAGGAAAAAAATCTTTTCTGTAACATTAAAAGAGGTCGAAAGCTAATAAAATTACCTTTCAATTGATATGCCATAATTTGTAATACATTGCATAAAAAAGGCAAAAACTTGTCTTGAGCAACCCGCGATGAAGTGATTCCAGTTTAATACTCGCGAGTGTATTAGCTTAGCATTCGCTTCGAAACCGTCCATTAACAGCGCGACGACGACTTATAATTTGCTCATTTGTGGTACAAATATTAGTGTGCAGGTAGTGCACGCACATAGGTGAAGTATTCTGAACATAAATTAAACCATAATAGTAGATTATGTGACTGATACATAATGCCTAATTATGTACAGTTACATACACTTGTTTAACTACACTTATATCATAAGCTCTTTGATGTGTTCAGGAACCGCATGTTCGACTGGCATGGTGGGATTGATAATTGCTCTGCACTTGTTTAGCTTGTTCAGTAGTACCAGCTTCACAGATAATCTAGGGGCGGCACGCAGGCGGGCGTCGGCGTTCGCATAAACCCTCTTTACTGCGTTCAAAAACCGCATCGTTATACTACTTGGTAAAAACTCATTTCTTATCTGAATATTTTCGACAAATTATGCCATTCAAATTTCGAACGTCGACGCCAGCCTGCGTGCCGCCCCTAGTTTGTCGAAAGTTGGTACTACTAAACAAGAAAAAGTGCAGAGCAATTATCAATGCCACCATGCCGGTGGAACATGCGGTTCCTGAACACATCAAAGAGAGCTTATAATATGTGTGTAGATAAACTAGTGTATGTAACTGCACATAATTAGGCATTATGTATCAGTCACATAAACTACTATAACAGGTTGAATTTTTAACGAACTACGTTATGTTAGGAATTTACCTAATAGTGTAATAAATGCTAATATGATCAACTATCCTCATTGTACAGTCAGCATCAGATATATGTGAGCAGGTTAGCTACTCAAAAAGATCTACACATCTTAAAAAAACAGAAATATATACAGCCAGTGTCAAAATTATGTCAACACCCTCAGAGTTAACTTGCATGTTGACATAATTTTGACACATTGGCTGTGTAGATATTTCTGATTTTTTTAAGATGTGTAGATCTTTTTGAGTAGCTAACCTGCTCACATATATCTGATGCTTCAGAATTGAGTAAGTAGTTTTACTTCCTAATTGCTGAATATAATTTTTACTTCCCAATTTGGAATACTGATAAAATACCATAAAAGCCATATAATTCCCATAGATCCTTAATGTTATTCATTTTCGGTCGGTCACTATAATAGTATTACTATTGAATAAATCGTACACAAGTCATGGAAAGGCATATAACGAAACAATAATAATGTAAGATAATGATCCTTAGGATTAATGTAACAGTACAATAGGCGTGTACGATAAATAATAAATATGTATTTTTTCATTAATGAACTGTTTGTACGAATTACCAATGCGTAAGTTGGATTTATGTATTTTATTACGAAACATGAGTTGGTTATTTTTAAGAGTTTACCAATATTTATTGTATCTACAGAAATACACATAACTTGCATAATTAAGATTATTTCATTTATTCATTAAATAAAACATCGATATTAATTAAATTTTAGGTTTATTCAGACTAATAATAAATTCTATCCATTTCTTAAGGGAAGGATCATACAAATCAAAACATTTGTAACATAGTGGTCTGGGCATCTGCAATGAATTGTGATGTACTCATACTATTGGATGGAAGGCGTAAAATGCACAAAACAATGACTAGTTATTTGTTGAATAAATAATTCTAATACATAAAATTCAGGTCCTATTATAACTTCGAGTTGTACAAAATGTAAGTGGTATCTTGGTGAGTAGTTCCACTTTGCCAATCGATCGGCGGTAGAATGGATCAGTCGACGTCTATTGAGTTTCTATTACACCAATTGATCGACGACGAACGATGGCCGTCGATCAATGGCAGAATGGAATAGTCGACGTGGGCGAATTGTTGGGGGTAACATGGTTATGAAACTCGCTTATCCGCTTGTTTCATAAACCCACACTCGTATTTTAATGGCCCTAATTATGTGACAGTCACATGAACTACTATTATTTTGCCGGACTGCCCGGTTCTCCTCTGAATCTCCTAACGTATCAGCTTCCCCTTAAGTTCATTAAAATACGGAGCGGCGGCGCACAGTGGGGCCAAACTGGTATATGAGGGACATTCTTTTTTTTTTCAAATTCCAAAATAAAAAACTTACGAAAGATCTTGTAATTCTGATTAATTGTTATTATTAAACGTTTTATCTCTAAAAACGTTTTATCACAAAAATTGAAAACTTTTTCAGTTTTTGTTTTATGAAATTAAATCTGGCCAAGTCTTCATAGGTCTTGCTTTAAAACTACTTTAGTCTTATGATTTGTTCAAACAAAGTTAACAAAATTGCACGAGTTATCTGAAATTTATTTAAAAAAAAATGTTGACTTTCTAATATCGTAGATTATCAAATAATAAATAATGAAATTAACTTTAAAACACTAGTTTACCGAAGAGAATCTTACAAGTTAAGAACTTCAAAAAGGATAAAATTCATAGCTTAAAACTGTAAATTATACATAACACAAAGTCAATTGTTCTAGAAAAAAAACGAAATTATCCGTAAAGAGCTTTGTTTAATTCTTTATAACAGTTCATTTTATTAAGTATTGTTTCCCTTCTTAGCTAAACTGTATTTGTTGTTGGAAAGTGGTTTAATTGAAATAAAATCATTCAGAGATACGTAATTTGACTACCAAGCCAAATATTTAGGTATATAGTGTACCTACCTAAATATTTTTGTGTCCAATATGGAAGGTCTAGTGAATAATTTGGATTTTTTTATGGCGTTACGAGAACAGTTCAGATCCTTGGCGGACAATAAAAACTTTTTGAATACCTACCTCAAGCAGACTCTTAATATTGACTAGACTGAAAAAAACAAGAGAAAAACTCCTGAAATTTTGTCAGAAGTTTTGTTCAAATGTTTGTGGTAGGTGGGAAAGAACAAATAGGACGCTTAGCCATTTTTTGAAGAGAGATTGGCTGGAATCTGCCATAATCTGGCATGCAGACCTTATCTTCCAAACAGAAAATGTCCAACTGGATGATGTCAATGAAGCTGTAGAAACTTCACCAATACATTCAACGTCATTGTCACAACACGCGCCGAGAAAACTTTGAAGAGCTGTCTAACAAGCAAAAAATAAGACGCATAGAGCGCTTGGTCAAATCAGTGTCTCCACAAGACTTACATAGAGCTACCATGAATAATCTTAAAAGTAGTGGGAATTGCGAAGTAAGTAAAATAATGGAACATTAGCTAAACCATCCTGAAGATATTGATAAGATGAAGACTTGCGTAAGTCAGGAAAAAAAGGAGAGTGAAAAAGCTCTCTCTCGATATCGCTTAAGTTATCCAGGCCCTGCAAAATGTTACTACCTTCAGATTAATAGACGCAATGGAATTAAATTTAACATCTAAAGCTGATATGTAAATGGGGTTTTGATGGAACATCCAGTCAAAGCAATTAAAAGCAGAAGGCTAGCAGTCCCAAATTTGACGATTCGAGTGTTTTTATGGCCATCTTAGTACCCATAAGGCGTGATGAAGAAATACTGTGGGAAAATGATCGTCCGACTTTTACTGCTGCCCTATTCAGTTCAAGTTCATGTAGGAGTTTAAAAGTTCAGTACAACGTGAAAAATAAGCCATAGAAATGCAGATAGAAGCACCTCAACCGTCTGAACTGCATGAAGTGACTGACAAACATCAACTGCTAATGACAATAATCGATGGGAAGATTACTTTGTACATATAAGAAACTTCGACAGCTGTTTGTGACATTTGTAAGGCGAAGCCATTGGAGATGAATAAGCAAGGAGACATCGACCGCAGAACAGAAAATGAAGATGTACCAATACGGGTTGTCTTCATTACATGCGTGGATCCGGTGGAAGAAATGTTTGCTTTATATAGGTTTAGAATTTTAATATCATCATCTAGTTACTATTTTCGTATGATATATTTTGTATTGAATATTTTTTGTAGAAGTTACGTTTTTGAATACTAATGAATTGCCTTCTTTGTTTCAGATTACCGGATGGACTTCAAAAAATGGAGCTCAAGGGGCGCGGACAAAGAAAAGTTGGCGCAAAGAAAAAAACAAATCCAGCAAACCTTTAAAGATCAAAACGGCTTGCTGGTCGATATGGTAAAACAAGGCGAAGGCACTACAAACGACGGCAACGCTGCCAGAAGATTTTTCGGTGATACAAAAACATCGCCTCGCATCACAGGAACTGCATGCAATGCATGGTGTCCGTATCATAATTAAACATTTTGGACTTTTACCAATCGGGAACCTATCGGAAGAAGCATCAGCGGCTCGAAATAAAGACTTGAGTAAATATAGAGACAACCATTCTAGAAAAGTAAGTAGGACAGCGACAAATGAAGATATCTAGCATAATCTTCTTTTGTCGTCTGATCCAAAACTGACCTTTCCAAGGCCGAAGATGCCCAAACAACGGAGAATGGTTCTCTCACCAAGAGTATACGAGATTTTTTCGTCTCTTCCAACTGAACCCAATTGGGATTTATAGATGTTCATACTTTACAAGATAGAGATTGATTTTGTTAGTTATTATAACTATAAAACACTTTTTTTAAATAAATTATATGTACTTATTTATTTTGAAAACATATATTTTTGTACTTTTTTCGATAAATATATGTTTTGAAATTATTACTATACTTAGTCGTTGGGACGGGTTGCGATTTCGAACCTAATGCCATGTTTATAAAAATTAAAACTATAACGGAAAAGTGGCGTTAGCGAACGCCGGTGGTATTCAAGAAGTTAATTGTAAGTGTTTTAATGCAGTACAATAATTTTATCGGATGTTATTAGTAAAATAAAAAGTACTTTTTACTAACTTTTTTTTTCATTTTACATAAAGGGGCAACTTTGGGTAAGCGCTGATAGCGTAGAATTAGTTTTAAAGCAAAACCTGTCAAGACTTGGCCAAATGTCAGCATTTTTTGTTTCATTCCATACAACAAAAACTGAAAAGATTTTTTTCAGAGCAAACAATCAGTTTTAGAGAAAAGCATTTAATGATCATCTGTTGGTAAACATAATAAATAAATAAATAAAAATGATACCAATTAATCAGAATGAAGAGATCTTTCGAAGGGCATTTTTGTTTTTTGGAATTTGTTAAAATAATTGAATGTTCCTCATATAATAGTTTGGACCCACTGTGCGGGCGGCGTAGGGACCCAGTGACCAGAAATCTGAGCGTTAATAATAATCGACTTTTAGGTGAAATTGATTTGTCTGTAAATATTATTAAATTTTGCAACTGAAGGGGCAACCATGTTTAAGATATTTTCAATATCACTGTAACTCATTCGAAAAGCATAAAAACCACTATAAAAACGTCGTGTGAATGAAATTAATCTTCGTATAATACGGGCACGGTCGAAACGGCCAACAACAACAACGCTTCGTCTTCGGAATACATTTCTGGAGATACCGACTGATAGAAATTGGCTAGGCACGCGTGTTTCAGTCGACGTTTTATCGACCAGTATCCAACAGCCAAACCTATCTAACCAGTCCATCGACGGTAGAATGGATCAGTCGACATCGATCGACAGTTTCTATAACACCAATCGATCGACGGCATCGATACACGGTAGAAGGGATCAGTCGACGTCGATCGATTGGTGGAATAGCACCCATAAGGGGGCAAAGAGGATCGTCTAAAATTTTGGAGTGGAATTGCCCCCTTAATCGGTTTTAAGGTGGGCAGATTACACTAGCCCAAAATCAAGATTCACAAGTGGATTCTGCCCCCCCTAGGGTTGGCACCTTCAAATTTGTGTACGTATGCTCGTATTTTACATTTCGATGTGATTGCGGTAAAGATTCCACTGCAAAATTTTAGGCGTTCCACTGCCGGGTGGCAAAGCGGAACTAACTCTCTTGGTATTGTCAGCAAACTGAATCTGTAGATTCTTATTTTTCATTCAGTTAGGCCGTTGTCCAACCAAAAAGTGGCAATAAATAACAGCATTATTAATTTGCGCAGGAGAGGCAGATAATGAATATCCCATTAAAATCTGTACCCTCAAATTCAAAATGAACGAAAATATAACAACAAACGAAACATTATCATACAAGTTATCAATAATAAGGTAATGTGAACCCAGATTTGTATCGATCATCGTAATATCCTATAGGTACCTATCAAATAAATACACCACTAATATCATACAATACATACATACAAGTAAATTAATATTTCCCCGTAAGTAGATTTACAAAATCGGTACTCGCGAGCGATTAATACTAGCACAGCACGTTAGTAGGCTACGTTCCGCGGAGCGCTCTCCGCGTCATAATCACAAGCGTCACTTTCACAGTTCATTACGTTCGTTTGACGGTGAGGTTGAGCGGGCGGTCGTCGTCGGGCCGCGCCTTCGGTGACGCGGCGGTGGCGGGCGCGGGGCAGGGCGGCGCCGGCGGCATCACCTTGACGACGCTGCGCAGGCGGCGCGGGTCGCGGCTGGGCCCCGCCGCCGCCACCACACGCTCTCGACCCGCCAGCGGTAGCGGTAGCGGCAGCGGCGGCGTGGTGCTACGCGGCTCCGCGGGGCCGCTCGCGTCGCGGCCGGGGCGTTCGCCCTTCCTGCGCGTCTGCGTCGCCCGGCTCCTGCGCTCCCGGCGCGCACGCCGCTGCTCTGACCTACGCGCGCGCCTCTCGCCCCTGTCGCCTCGATCGCCGCGCTCGCTCCTCTCGCCTCGCTCATCAGGCGAGGCTCGGCGTCGCTCGGCTCGCTTCCACTTCCTTCGCGGCGGCTCGGGCGATGTGCTGCTGGACTCAGGGGTTGAGGAGGTGGAGGGGGTGTAGCAGGTGGAGGGGGAGGTTGGGGTAGAGCAGGGGGAGGGGGTGGAGCAGGGGGAGGGTGACTCTGAGGAGGTGTGCGGCGAGGCGGCGTCGGCGGCGTCGGCGGCGGTGGCGGTGGGCGCGGCGGCGGGCTCGGGGCGCCAGGCTGGGTCGGAGGGGTCGACGGCGGCGGCGGCGGCGGTGGAGCGGCGGCGGCGGTGCGCGAGCGGGCGCGAGTCGCTATCGCTGTCGGAGTCGGAAACGGCGCAGCGCTTGAGGCTCAGTTTGACGAGGCGGCTGGTACCGGCACCTGCGCTCGCGGCAGGCCCGGAAGTCGCGCTCGAGGTGCCGGGCGCGGGCTCCTGCAGCACGACGTCGCTATCGGAGCCGAGCAGGTCCACAACCTCGGGCGTACGATCGCGCGGCGGCTTTATGTACCCGACGACCATCACCGACTCGTCGTCCGTGTCCGAATGCGAGATGGTCTCGATGGGGATGACGCGGCTCGGCCCGGCGGCTGCGGGCGGCGCGGGGGGATGCGAGCTCGACACCATCACGATATCGGAGTCTGCGCTATCGGAGTCGGCGCTGCTGGACAGCACCTCGTAGGCGCGCGGGTCGGAGGTATACTGCACGTTGTGGTCATAGCCGGTCATGTCGTACGGCGTGGAGGCGAAGCAGTAGAGCTCATGCAGGAAGTGGTCGGTGCGCTCGCCGAAGTAGGGCATGGCGGCGCGGAACTCGGGCGACACGATGTGGTGCTGCGGCAACAGCTCGAGGATACGCTGCAGCACATAGGCCACGTGCGGCACGTTCTCGTTCAGCAGGTAATGTAGCTCGCGGTTCAGCCACGGCACGAGCCGATGCATCTGCGCCGCGTTGTACCTGCGCAGAGATTCAGATTGACCAGGTCGAGTAACACCGTGCCAGGACGACTATCACTATGCCGGACCTATCTATATATCTATATAATCTTTTACCGGAGCGAGAGACAGCTTGCGAGCGAGAGGTTCGGGATAATGATTTATGTTACGGCTCAACGGGCACATTGATTTTGGCCTCTAGTATTACGCCCAGCAAAAAAGTTGTGGTTGAGCCCTAGACGATTTCTGGAATAATAATAATTAATTAATAATAAATAGTAATAATTAGTCGAACATGCGCTGTAAATGTCTGTCAAATTTCAGAATTGGCCAGTATAGTATATTGTTTTGGATTTGTTAAAGAAAACAATTATAACAGCAAAAAAAATCGAACTTGTGGTTATGGAGAAATCCAAGTTTTTACTGGGCGAAAGTTACCCGGTTTTCGAGTTCTCGTAAATTACAGGTCGTATGAAGACGAAAATTGGCATGATTGTTCATGTCAATTTGTCGTGACGAAATATTTACGCGTTATCAACCTCCAATGAAAAAACCAAAAATCCACCTACGTCCGTATATAAGTATCTAACGTTAAAAAAATATGACATCAATGTAATCTACAATATTTAGTAGTTTATGCAACTGTCGTATAAGGGGATTTTTCGCTTGTCTCATAATAGCATCACACGAGTATATATCATCAGTGCTCTAAAATCGGTTCAAAAGCCATTCGTAAAACCAAACAACAAACAAATAAACAAATGACAACAGACATGGCGGCACCACCAAAGTCGGTAAAGCGGTTTGAATATGCAGTGTCACCAACGAAACTGTTCAGTTGAAAGCGTCGCTAGCGTCTATGTCACACTAATGTCATTTCATACTGGGAGGGCATTCGTTTCGTGTGTTAGCCACCTGAACAGTTAAGTCGGTGGCACATCGATTAATCGATGCCTTAAAGTAAATTTTTTTGTCTGTAAATTGCCATATCCGCATCGATGTGTCATAATGCAGGTCATTGCCATACGGTTTCTGAGTCGATTTTAGAGAATTTATGATACGTGCGTAGATAAACCAATATTGAATTATCTTTTGAGTTTCGTAATGATAACATCCATATTATACTAGATGTAGCACTAAGGACGACTAGCTAGAAGGCGGATTAAGACATAACTCGGGTAAACTTTGACAACTCCATATAAATTTGTATGGAGTTGTCAAAGTTTACTCGAGTTAAGTCTTATTCCGTCTTCTAGCTAGTCGCCCTAAGAGTTAATTGGGGGTGCTAACTTTCTGAACAGGAACGGAAATATCAAAACCATTTCGAGATATTTCTCTTCTGCTTCTCTGTACAGTAGTTATATATCAAATTCATAAATAAGAGAATATATTTTAAGATATTTTAACTACCTACACTACACTTGATAACTCTGGTTAATTATTATTATTTTTAAATTTTCTGTCTGCTGTATAAAATCTTTTTGTTTTTGTAATTAATGTACATGCTTAACTATCTTGTGACTATAATCGGGAAGATGTTTCCCTAGATACAGTTTAAACTAGTTAGGGAGACAGGGATCCACTAATATGCAATAAGGATTTATTGTGAATAAATATTTTTTACTTTTTTTACTTTACTTTACTTTTTGGTGCGGTCGGCTAGCTCCGGAAATTGGAGTTGCTTACAATTTTATTAAATTATTCCCTTACTTATGCTTTGCCTTGCAATTTTCAGGTTAGGTTAATGAATAGTTATAACTATTTTGTTTTTGGTATTCATATAATCGGAATGCAAAGTATCAGTAGGTAAGTAACTCATTTTAGTGCTACATCTAGTAAGATATGGCTGTTATCATTACGAAACTCAATACATACTTCAATATTATATATTTTTTAACAATTGTGTTGAGTTGCAACTACGACACCGGTACGTGCGGACGCTTCCTAGCAGCGTCCGCGACGATGCCCTGTTTTGACACAGCGACGACCTAGTTTTCGAATACCGATACCGTCATGGCTTTACCAGCCAAGCGCGTGGACACCATCGTGGTGAACGAGCTCCTCTCCTTCGTGCAACAGATGCTGGACGTGATGGACGAGCTCTCCCTGGAACAGATCTGCTCGACCAGCTTCAAGGAAGCTGAGATCGCCACCGCCAAGACCGTACTGCACGAAACTGCCATCACCACCGTGCGCCTCGTGGCGCGGAGGGGTGCGAGCGGGCAAAAGGATCTCCAGGACATCTTCCGGGTGTTCAAGGAGACCGAACCCAACGACGTTCTGACCTACGTGACCCGGGACCTCAACAAGCTGCATGTGACATTCGACCACGTCGACGTCACGCGGCTGCTGAAGGACATCGTGCGGCTGCAGGCCGACGTCACCGATATCCGAGGCAAGTTGGAGGCTTCGGAAGGCATCTGTGCTGACCTCAAACGTGAATTGTCGGCATTGCGTCAGGCTAATACCTCACTGCGGACACAGCAGATCGCCGACGCGTGCGACGACATTACGCCGGTCAGCAAAAATGCCATTACTGCAACTGACCTAGTTACGCAGGTTGCCAAGCCCGCGCCGACAAATACCGCCTCGCCTCGTGACGTCACGAAGCCGGCTCGACCAGCACCGGATGAGGTTTTTTCTGGTATATCCCAGAAGAAATCGTATGCTGCTGTGTCCCGCCGTGCCCGCCACCGCCGCCCGCACCCCGTTCCGCCCGCCGCCGAACAACAGAAGCTGCAGGCTGCGCCGCGCGCGCCGCGCGCGCCGCTGGCCAGGCCCGCCCGTGGCCCGCCGAACGCGACCGTCGATGGGGAAGGCTTTATCCTGGTCCAAAACAGGAAGCGCCGCTCAGCCGCAATCAGCGTGGTACAGCCCCCGCCGGTGAATGCAGCCTGAAAGCTGCTGCTCCCACCGCTCAGCTATACATTTCCAGGATCGACACGAAAATGACATGCGAGGACGTTGAACGTCACATCCTGGAAAAGCTGAAGAAGAATCCACCGGCTGGTCTCAAGGAGGTGAAGGTACAGATAGAGGTTTTGGAGTCAAAAAGACCCAAGGAGTTCCTGTCCTTCAAACTTCGGGTGCCGGCGGACCTCAAGACGATGTTCCTGGCCAAAGATTACTGGCCGGAGGGTATCGTTTACCGACGCTACAGGGAAGCGAGCACGAAGATTAAAATCCCTAGATAGGTTAGAGAATATTTTGTGTGTTTTTATAATAAATTATGTATCTCTCGTTGTAAGGTATTTATAGATATGGGTTTTTGTTAACCTAAAATAAAGATTATTATTATTATTAACGTTAATTACTTAAGGACGTAGGTGTTTTTAGGGTTCCGTACCCAAAGGGTAAAAACGGGACCCTATTATTAAGACTCCGTTTTCCGTCTGTCTCTCTGTCTGTCGGTCCGTCTGTCACCAGGCTGTATCACATGAACCGTGGTTATACAGTTAAAATTTTCAGCGATGATGTATTTTTTTTGCCGCTATAACAACAAATACAAAAAATCAGAATATAATAAATATTAAAGGGGGGCATACAAGAATTCTTTCAATACCACATACAAACTTATGAATGCACCTGGTTACTCACATGGAGTGTGAAAGTAGCCGCACCAATAACTTTGTAAACAACATTTTGCTATGCAAAATCCAAACTATTCACTCTACACCATCCCTACCATTGTACAGTGGTACGGAATCCTTCGTGCGCGAGTTCGACTCGCACTTGACCATTTTTTTTGGTGTTTTTTTTTCAGAGGATATTGATAACGGGTAAACGGTAATGTAATGCGTTAGTTATTGTTTCTTCACGACGAACTTTCACAAATTGCCATGAACAATCATGCCAATTTTCGCCTTCCTACGACGCGTAATTTCCGAGCTCCCGAAAACCGGGAAATGTTTGCCCAGCAAAACCTTGGATTTATCCATAACCACAAACAAGTTCGACAATTTGTGCTGTTTGCCGACAAATTCGACAAATTATCAAGTACCTGTGTACCAAGTTTAACCAGCCTAAGTTCAGCCGTTCAGATTTTTTTGGCTGGGCGAATTTCATTAATAACTTAATAAAACTATAAAGCGACAAATTCTGAAATTATAAATAAATTATATAAATATTAAAGGGCAATCTGATGAGTCAGTATGATTTGCTTATTTTGAAATTTAATTCACTCTTTGTGTGAGATAGTAAGCCCTGCCCAAGCGAGAGGTCCCTGGTTCGAATACCGGCTGGGAACAAAGAAAAAAACCGCAGGTTTTGGATGTTTTTAAGTGTCTGACGCCGCTGTTACTGGTTCCCACGCCACAGAGTATGATAGTGTGGGGCCAGAAGCAAGGTATGTGCCTGTATGTCAATGTTTATGTTTACAATTATTCACCTATAAAACTCCGGCGAACAGTCCCTGTACCGGCCCGTGAAGTCTGGCAGCGGCCTCGCCCACATGTTGTGCCGGTACACGACGCGGCGGAAGCTGGCGCTCCAGCGTGCGCGGCGAGGCGGCGGCGGCGGCGGCACCGGCGCGGCGCGGTGCGCGGGCGGCGGGTACAGCTCCGCCAGCGGGTAGTGCATGAGCAGCTGGTCGATGATGGACGAGCTGTGCCGCGGGAATGTGAGCGTGGTCCTGGCGACGAGGGGAAGAGATAAACTACGATAACATGACTCACGCGTTGAGTTAGTCGTCATCTCGCACCGCAGTGCAGTTTTACTATTTATTATACTTTATTGAAACAGTGTCTAATTGAGACTCGAATTGTGTATACGTATTCAAGTTTCTGGTCGTAATAAAATAAGGCATTTTTTGATAATGTTTCGTTGTTATGTAGGTACTAATAAAAAAACAGTTTTTTCACGTCGTCGTTTAGTCTAACATAAAAATGAATTGTACGTGTGGCATTGCATTTTTTATACAAACAAATTACTTTAAGGCTTATGTTTAAACGATCACCAAAAACGCACCTATTTTACTACCAATAAATTCGAAACGACCGCCAGAATTAGTAAACGACCACCAAATTGTGTTTGGATAACTGATCACCAAACTTCTTTTTATGTTTTGTGTACTTGGGCCTTTCTCTACTAACTGGAAACTTGTCTATTGACAGTTGTCCCAACCCTATTTTTCTAGAAAATTAAAAATATAATATGTTAAGTCGATAGATAGTTATAATATAAATACATATAAACAAGAAACCATTGTAATTTTTCATTATTATTCGAATTATAGGCAATTTTGTAAAAAAATGCGGCAGAGGACTGTTTTGCCACCCAGAGGACTGTTTTTTCCACCCAGAGAACAGTTTATGTCAATGATTGTTTGAAGAAAAACACAATATTAATTATTAAATGTAATCAAATAAATTCTCTTCTTTATTGAATACTCTATCACATACAGAATTTAAATACTTATATTTATCAGGAACAAATTAACAACTCTAAGTAACAAATTAAAATTATTATAATCAAAATTAAGCTTAGGTACTAAGAATCAGCCTTGTTTACTTATCAATGCAGACTTATTTCTCAAAAACAGGTACAGGTATATTAAAATAATAAAATATTCGTTTCCCTTTTAGGGCAATATCTGGGTTTGGCAACTTCTTTAATACTTGGTCAAAGGACACATCAGAAACATCATTTTCATCGACTCTGAATGTGTGTCCTTTGTCATCACAAATTTTTAAGAAGGTTACTGTTAGTTCGCCTTCTTCCGTGCCTATCTTATTGATTACTGCAGCATAAAAATATTCAGTGTTTCTTAGTAGAAATTTAACCAAGACGTAATCACCGATGGTGTAATTCTGTTGGTTGATTGAACTAGGTCCAGCCAGTGCAGCGTCGTCGTCGGTCTCCATTGTGGAATCTTGTGAGTTATCCATGTTTTCACTTTCAGAGTCAGTGTAAATATCATCTACGTTAAGTTTTGTCTTGTTTTTGTACTCTAACACTCCTATATTGAAATGCTGGCACTCGTCTTCACAAGTGCAACTTAAACTTTTCATTATGAGTTTAGCGGCACTTGGAGCTGATTCCAGAGAACTTCTTAATATTTCAGCCTTTACTTGATGTATTTTTAGAGTGCCATTAAAGCTTTTTAAATTAACTGTTTCATTATGAAGGTCTTCTGTCAATTCTTGGATGGCTTTATCGTCGATTGTGAACAAGGTAATTGCGGAACATCTTCGTTGAATGGCCTCTAAAAATGATTCCAAGCTATCAATATCACCTCCTGTGGCGACGACGGCATCAGCGGTTCTCTTGCAGGTCGCTCCAATGCCGTCAGGGGCCCCTTTGCCATGGCCACTCTCTGAATAATTCCAGGTAAACTTCTTCACATTTAAAACCTCTTGTTGAAGCCTTGACGCCAGGATGTAAAACATCGTTTTGTTTCGGTATTGAGTTACGGGTCCGTCGCTGACGAAGTGGATGCTCTTTATGTTAGGTGGGAAAGTTTTAAAGATTGGCTGCAAATGTGCCCATATAGCAGCTGGTGAATGTGTGAGATTTTTGGAAACGGTACAATAAGACTTGATAGAGTTTTTGGTATACACTACCACAGTATGAAGACTTAGCTGAAGTCTCGACCCTCCAAAATGAAATGCTTGTATTTCTTGACCGTATTTGGAACAATAATTTTCTGAAAAATCCATATGTATGATAGCGTCTTCATCGGTAAGGTTTTGTTTGTATTTCTTGATAGCATTGTATTGATGGGTAATGTTTCTCTCGTGTTGATAATAGGCTTCCAAATCCTCGTGCAGCTCTTCTATTAGTTCTCGAGGGCGAACCGTGAACGTTTTCTTTAGGTATTTGGTAACTGTTCGAGCATTCTTAGTCTTGGGGTCGTTGTAAGTTTGTTTCTCGGATATCCATTTTTTATATTCAATAGGCTTGCTGTCATCAAACTCCCTGTAGTCAGGATTGTTGTCAGTACAGCGTTGGCAGGTTCGTGACAAACATAGCTCGTCATAGCGATTACAACATGTCTTTTCAAGCAGTGCAGTGTGACTATTGTAAGTCAAAATTCTTCGCCTGTGCAATGCTGACAGTTTCAGATCGATGTTCGCGTGCTTTATGCACAGGCACGTGTCACGTTCGTTTACATTTGGTGTTATGACCCAGAAAGGACGTAGACGACAAAACGTTGTGTAGCTTATTTTAAAATGTTCATCTTGAAACTTCTTGTGTAAATTTGCGATGCTATCCGATAGATATCTTTTCTGTTTTTTAACCCCTTTTCTGGTCAGGCATTCTCGTTTTCCTGCGCCAAGTCTGCTGTTGTCATCATTTTCATAGAAGGTTCGTACAGTGTTTATGCAATCAGATAAAATTTTGTCTTTACGGGTCCGAAGCTTGGGTACTAAAACTGATTGACGCGCTGACTTCTGAATTGTTTTATATGATATACAACTATCTTTGCTTCGCCATAACTTGTACTTATGTATTAGTTTACCGGACACGACTTTTCCGAATATTTCTTTTTCTTTGCAGGTTTTTAAATTAGCGTAGTTTTCTTTCAGCTGGGCATTCAACACTTCACCGAATAGCGCCTTTTTGACTACTTCTTTGCGAGTTTCTGGCGAATCACACATTTTGGTAAGTTTAGTGTTAGGTGTGTCTACATTTTCCTTTTTCTTAGCTTTTTCCAAACGTTCTAATCTCTTCCTATACTTCTCAGATTTTTTTATGTAATACTCGATCTTTTTGTCTTTATCCTTTATAATTTTTTCACGTTTCTTTCTAGCATTACGCTTTCTCGCATTACTAGCATCACTTCGTGGAGTGGTCATAGGTAGTATTGATGGAGAGACAGAACTTTGAGGAGAAGGTGAATCCTCGGATTCGGGCGTATTTTGTCGTACAAAATTGTTTGTAATTTCTTTCAAAGCTTTTTTTTTTGCACGATATGTAGCACAGTGCTTTTTCCATTCTTTAGTCACAGCTTTGTGTTCACGTCGACTCATATCTTTAACTGGCTTTCGTGTACCTTTTTCCTTCTTTCTTTGGTAGTTTCGTCGTTCTTTTTCCTTCAACTGCTCTCTTTTTACAGGGTCATTTTTTAGCCGTTGATATCTTAATCTTTCTGCAATTCGTTTCTGCTCTTTTATTTCTTCTTTGGTTTTAGGTTTCTTCTTTGGTGGCATTGCGGCAATACTAAAACAATAAAACATACTTTCAATATTTAAAAAAAACCGTAAGGGTTTAAAATTAGGTTGTTAATAGGTACGTATTATTTTATATTCCAAAATCCATAATAATGTAAAACAAAAGACCAGAATTAGCGTGACAGGCCAATGTAAGAAAGAAAGAGGCTATCGGCAAGCAGTAGGTTAGTGCAGACTATAAAGAATATTAATAAAATACATGGACGTTAAATAAAACAGTCCTCTGTCACATTGAACAGTCCTCTGTGTTATAAATGTCCAGAGGACTGTTGCACAGAGGACTGTTATTTTTACGTAAAAATGACATACCACGTATCAGTTTAAATATTACTTCATAACACAGAAACAGCCATAAATTATCACACTGAGCAATTTTTTTTGTTAAATAAAGATAATTATAACACATAAAACACCGTAAAATAGACTTACCAGAGGAATGTTCACTCAACACTACAGAGACGTGGCTCCCACACAGACGCGGAGTTGTCACTGCGTAAAATGGCGGCGACTTGTTTAGCATGGCGACCGAGCAAACTTCACACTGTTAACGTTCCGTTTCACCCGAAATGTAACCACAATTGTGTTTAATATTGTTGTGGCGCGATATTCAAATTGTGACAGAGGACTGTTCAAAAATGTATGGACAAAATTCGAACACTAGTTTTTAGTACTAAAAAATTCTCTAAAATTATAATTGTTTTTTGTTCACATGCATTCAATATTCTTTATATTTATAGAGTTATAAGATTTAACATTTTTAAAAACAACTAATAAAAACCGAACCGAATCATACTCGATCCGGAATTAGGACATAACAGAGGACTGTTTATAGTCGCTTTTAGACCGAATTTATGAAATGATTATGATTCTAAATATTGATTAAGCTTGGCTCCTTAAATAACAGGTTATATATTATGTGTTTTAATAAATAAAACTATGCATTATTATAGCCAAAGTAAAAAAAAAATGCTTGGACCATGATTTTTCCGTTAGTAGAGAAAGGCCCACTTAAGTTTTTGGTTTCTATGGCCATCTCGATCAAAAAAGATCCTAAAAATTTCTGGAACTTTACAAAAAAATTGTGACAGGACTTAGGAATACCAAACATACTGCACCACGACAGCAAAATTGCCAATAGTGGACCAGGTATCTGTCAGCTATTTTCAGACTACTTCCAATCTGAATATACCGGCTCAACTTCGCACAGTAATCAAACCATGACATACATCCCAAACCCACCAAGTGTTATTTCAGAAGTAGACGTTACGAAAGAAATTGTCTACACCGGTTTAAAAACCTTGTGGTCAACAAAGGGGCTGGTAGGGATGGCATTCCCCCCAGTTCTATCAAAACTGTGCTAAACAACTGAGCGAACCACTCTTCATCATCTTTTATCCATCAGTCACTGAACGAGAGTACGTTTCCCGCTGTGTGGGAGGAAGCCTTTCTAGTAGCTATCCATAAAAGCGGTTCTGAGATTCTAGCCAATAACTACAGCCCGATATCGAAACTCTCAATACCAGGAAAACATCTGGAATCCATAGTTAACGATCAAATATAAACTGTGGTTGCGCACGGCATTCCCGAAACACAACATGATTTCATGGGAAAGAGATCAACGACATCAAATCTGGTCGTATACACTAATGACGCGGCTGCTATGATGGACGGTGGTGGGCAGGTAGATGCGTTCTATACAGACTACCTATTCTAAATGTTTCGATCGGCTTCGCCACGATGTCATCCTTGCCAAATTGGCCCACATAGGTGTCCACGGAAGTTTATTTAGATGGCTCACCTCGTATCTGGAGAATAGGAGCCAAGCAGTAAAAATTGACTACTTCTACTCTCAATTTGCGCCAGTTCTCTCGGGAGTCACCCAAGGATCGCCCTTGGGTCCTCTTTTATTTAATATAATTATGCGGACATGCAGAAAACTAATATTTTCTAACGTATGCGGATGACACAAAAACATATATGCCTATAGCTTCTATCAACGACTGTGACAAACTGCAAGAAGATCTCGATCGGATTTTTCGATACTGCATAATAATAGCTTAGATTTAAATGTAAAAAAACTTCAAACCCTAACCATAAGCCGGAAGAGAAATCGTATAAACTACTCATATAACTCAATGCTACTATCGAGAGAGTGAATCGGATCAGAGACCTGGGAGTCTTTATTGATGATCAGCTGCTCTTTACCTCGAATTTTGACACAATTATCACAAAAGCCATAAAAATGCTGGATATTATCTTTAGATTTTCCAAAAGACTCAAAAGCCAAACAACCTTCTTCACACTATATTGCTCATAGGTGCGAAGCACCCCAGAGTGCGCATGACCCGTTTGCTCACCTAGTTAAGTCACACATATCAATAAAATTGAAAGTATCCAAAACAGTTTCATTAGAATGACAAAACGTTTTTACCGGTCGGATTTAAACTTGGATTCGCTGAAAAATAGACGCATAACAACCGATATGAAATTCTTATATGACGTGACTCATAACCTGATAGATAGTAATGGTCTAACTTCGCGCATCAGCCTGAGGGTACCTCGCACGACTGCACGTCGCGGACCCCGACGCCTCCTGCGTCCTTTCTGTCGCACTAACTAACACCGCAACGCAACAATAAACTGATGCATTGACCTCTACGAAAATAACTTCTCCTTGGACATCTTCCACATGAACCGAACAGCATTTATCTTCGAAGTATTAAAATGCCCAAGAACCGACTGAATAACCATACCACATATGTATTATTTATATATTTTTATTATCTCTTTATGTAAAGCCAATCAAGGTTTAACTGGTAAACAACATCTATTAGATTCTCATCCAAGCATATTGTATGCCCCAAACGATTTGCTTGTTTATAAGTATTGTGTTGGTAGGTAGCATGGCAAAGCAAAGCTTTTTCTTAAACAACGTAAAACAGTTTATTTAATTATCATTCGTGCATGTACGTAGTATTTATATATGAATAAGTATGTTGCGTGTATATTGTGGCGGTGTATGTACGTATTTTATGTTATATTATGATACTTATGATGCATGTGTTGATATGTGCGGATGTGTGTGTAGTCAAGTACAAATCAAAACGAATTTTATACAACATGTTAAAATTTACGATATGGTATAATAAACATGTAACAACATAATGTACATTTTATATAGTCGTAGAAATAACTTGGTAGCGTAATTTTACTCCCTGAGCTTCATTGTTTCTTTTCTTTCTTTGTAATTAGGTGTAAACCAAATATTGCAGTGGAAACGACCAGGTGTGCGTGCACAGGGAATCTTTAAAATTTGTCAAATTTGCTTGTTTATTTTGTTTTATTTTAGGGCCCGCTCAGATGCCTCAGATCTACTTATGAACAATATCATTTCTTAAATGTTTTCTTTGGTAGGTATGCAACATAAAATCGTTTTCCATATTATTACATTACGTAGGCTATGGGTCTCTTAATTGGCTTAGCTATAAGAAATATACTAACGTGCGATACATTAAGTTATGAATGTGAGACCCCAAATAAACAAATCTAAAAATAACTTCTTTAACTCAGATTTCTCGCAAAGGATATCGTTTTAGAAATTCATAATTTTACCCACATGTTTTTCAATAATTTACTCTATGGATGGTCACTAGTTTCATCTCTAGCGACAGATAAATAGATTTTTTAAAACTGTATGCTGGTTTCCATACAAAAATGTTGAATATATTTTCAAAAATTGGTCAGAGATAACAACTTTAAAATATTTTCATTAGATCAGGCACAGTCAGTTCTATCTACCTCACGATATGAAACTGGTCGAAATAGTGACAACTCAGCGAGGAAAGCCTATACTTCTTAGCGCTGGGAATAAATACAACGCACAAAGAAAATAAAAGATGGTTCCTTTGTTTGGTGTTGTAAGGAGAGCACAACATGCAAAGTGACAATAGTTACTGCAAGCTATAACTGTATCATGCAAGAGGATATGCACATATGTAAGCCTAATTAGGCTTCAAATTAATTGGATGTAGAATTCAACAAGTGCGAGGCTGAAGTGATATCTGATTATACTATCCCTGAACAACAGTGTTCCGAAAACTGATTCAAGACTCAACAATAAAGGAATCTCCCTCATTAAAAACTTATCCAAATACGGAAATATTAAGAACAAGTTGTTTCGAAAGAGAAATAAGTCGGTAGGTGTAAAGACAGTCTATGAAAATTAACGAATTTAGCAGTGAGAATATACATATTTATCTATATATTGAACATCTTGTCTTGTGATTTTTGTATAGTTTTTTTAGTAAAGTTCATCATCATCAAATCATTTTGTAATTTGTTAGTTCTCAAGAATTATATTGATATTTATTATTTTGAATATGTAAAATAATAAGTCAGTAACTTGTGATAGTGATATTGTTCAAAATTCAAGAGTTTTTGTATTGACTGTACTGTACCTCAAATTTTCAATTTAGCGCGAGTTGACTACAAAAAAATAGGTTTTATCGAACAGCGTCAACTCGCACCGCAGTGCGAGTTTCTTTGGTGCGAGATGAAAACTAAATCCTCCTCCACTATTCGTCGGCGAGACTGCATCGCAATCCTCGCGGGTGCCTAGATTACTTTGGCGGGTAGTACTTACGACGGGAGTGAGCGTGACAGTAGTGGAGTAGTTTGGTAAAATGAGTTTGATTAAATTTGAAAATTAATTTAATTACCATGCGCCCTGCGCTCGGTATAGTTATTTTTTGTTGGAAGAAACGAACGGGTCTAGTCATTGTCACTTCTAAATTCATCGTCTTGTGATGTTAACTTTGTGTTTTCGTAAAATGAATTTAAAAGGGTCCCTTCGTCCATAATATTATCGTTGTTTCCGTGGTTGAGGTTCAAAGGCACAAGCCAGTCGCCTAATTTACAAAAAACGCTACAAGTTTGTAAACTACTTGCAGGCTCGTTTATTTTGCATTTTGGTAAAGTGGTTTTCTACACCCCTTAGACTATATATGTTACCGGCAATCTGTATAATCCGGTATTATATATAATCCCTAGGCAATATACATAAAGCCTAAAAAGTGCAGGTAATGTATGAAATATTATTTATTTTATATTTATCTAAATATTATTTATTTATGGCTAGGTATTATATATAATACCCAATGCGCAGCCGGCAATGTATGCAAAAGCGTAAAGCACTGCGGTAGCTTAGGTGCAGGGTAAAGGGGGTAAGCGAAGCGAAGCCCCCTTTATTTTTTGTGTTAGGTTGAATATGTAAGACCAACAAAAATACTTAAAACAAAGTGCTTTTTGTTGTTCTTACATGTTGAACCTTACATAAAAAATACTTAAAACTAAGTATTTTTTGTTGTTCTTACATGTTCAACCTAACATTAAGGATAAAGGCGGCTTCGCTTCGCTCACCCCTTTTACCCTTCACCTAAGCTACCGCAGGGTTTTGCCCTGATATTCTACCACTATCTATTTATTTTACACATTGCCGGTGGCCAATAAGGTATTCTATATAATCCCTGGGCATTGTAAATATTACCTAGGGAGAGTAAGTAATGGACATTAATATTAATAATATTTCATACATTGTCTGAACTCCCCAGGTATTATACATAGTCAGGTCATAAGTTCTGTCTCATGTGCAATATGAAATAATTTAGACATGTTTATTATTTATGTAAACATTTATATAGCAAAATGAACTTAATAAAACATAGATTCTTATGGTAATAAAGTTTATTCAAAATGACCCCCGCGATTTTCAATACAGGCCTTTATTCTGCGCGGCCAGTCGTCTATCGCAGCACGAACGAGGTCCATGTCAATATCGGCGGCTGCCTTAATCAAGGATGCCTTGAGTGACTCCAAATCAGGATGAGGCTTTGAGCAGGCCTTATCCTCCAAGTGTTGCCATATCTTGTAATCTAACGGACTCAAATCTGGGCTGGAGGAGGGCCAGTCTTCGTGCCGGATGAAGTCGATTTCACGCGCCGCCAGCCAGTCTTGTGTGCTTTTCGCTCTATGAGCTGGCGCAGAATCTCGTTGGAATACCCAGTGCCTGTTATTAAACATGGTATGAGAAACAGGTTCCACAAGGTTCTTGAGGACTGTATTTTGATACACAACTGCATTCGTTTTTACGCCTTTCTCACAAAAATGTACCTCAGTTAAGCCCCAATAAGAGACTCCCAACCATGAGCGAGGATGGAAAATGACCTCGTTGGACACGCGGAATACGGTTGCTCGCTTCTTCACTGCTGTGTGCGTACACCTTATCATTTTGTTTGTTGTAACTCTCTTCCACGGTGAAAATTTTTTCATCCGAAAAAAGAATTTCCCGATGCTTTTTTCCCGCGTACCGCTTCAACAAAGCGCGGCATCTCTTCAGTCTCAGGTCCATTAAACGAGCGTCCAAACGATGTCCTGTTTTTCTTTGATATGCCCTAAGCCCTAAGTCTTCATTTAACACCCTTTTCACCGTGGTCCTGCTTAACCCCATCTGAAGGGCCAACAGTTTCTGCTTACGTATGGGATTTCTTTGAATTCGCGCCTTCACAGCTTTTATCACTGCTGGAGTCCTAACAGAGCGAGGGCGACCACTTCTTGACCTGTCATCTACACTAGAGTCTTCATTGTATCGTTTTATGGTACGATAAACGAATCGTTTGGTTATATTCAAATTTTTCAGTAAGTCGAAAATCTGAATTGGCGCGTAACCGCAACGATGCAACGCAATAACTGCGACACGGTCTTCTTGTTCTGTTCTGTTCTTGGTCTGGTCTATTTGGTAATCCTCATCACAGGTAAATTTGCGAGCACAGTATGCAACCTTAAACAAACAGCTCTTCGCATCGTGGAGCGCTGGTGTTTAGAATATGACCTGGCGGTTAACCCAACAAAAACGGAAATGGTCATGTTCACTAACAATAGGGCTCTTGGTAGGTATACCCTACCTAAGCTCTTTGGAACGGAACTCCAGCTAGCAACTGAGGTGAAGTACCTGGGCATAACCTTGGACAGCAAGCTCAACTGGAGTAGCCACATCGACAACAAACTAAAGAAGGCGAGTATTGCTTTCTGGCAGTGTCGGAGAATGGTGGGGAAAAAGTGGGGACTTTCTCCCAACATCATTCTTTGGCTGTACGTAACGGTGATCCGTCCTCTTGTCTGCTACGGAGCTGTGGTGTGGTGGACCAGGACCAAACTAACCACAATGGTAAGCAAACTCCAAAGCTTCCAAAGGCTGGCCTGCATGGCTATCACAGGTAGTATGAGAACTACTCCAACAGCAGCAATGGAGGCCATGCTGTGTCTTCCGCCACTCCAGCTGTATATTAAGCAGGAGGCCGCGTCATCTGCGGTGAGACTCAACACCTTAGGACTTTGGAGGAAAAACAGGACCTCACACACCGTCATCCTAGGGGAAGTTTACAAAAAAATTCCCATCTCTATGGCTTGCAGTGACAGAATCCCTAAACAATTTGTTTTTGACAAAAAATACAATATACAGTTACATGAAGACCATCGGGTTGAGGGGCTCGACGTTAAAGAGCTCAGAATTTTTACCGATGGTTCAAAAACTGAAGCAGGCACTGGTTCAGGCACCTTCTCGGAGGACCTAAACATCAAGATAGCCATTCCACTGGGTGCCCATAATACTGTCTTTCAAGCTGAATGCATGGGCATCATCTCGGCCGCTAATGCCATAGCATCGAGAAAGGTAAGAGATTCCTCCATTCGAATCCTCTCGGATAGCATGGCCGTCCTACAAGCCCTAAATAGCAACACTATTAACTCAGGGCTAATCTACGAGTGTCACAAACGACTAATGGAGGTATGTCAACACAACCGCGTAATCCTTCAATGGATAAAAGGACACAGCGGATCAAGAGGTAACGATGCAGCGGATGAGTTGGCGCGTAAAGGATCTAGCTTGACAGCGTATGGTCCCGAACCTATCATCCCTCTTCCCTTCAAGATGGTACGCTCATTTCTGAGAGAGTCGACCAGGAATGATCATGCCACTCTTTGGACAAACCATGAGGAGTGCAGGCAGGCTAAGCTGGCCTTGCCGTCCCCTAGCGCTAGGCTGGCTAAGACCTTGCTTCGACTTAGTAGGCCGCGCATGCGACTGGTAACTGCAGCACTTACTGGCCATGGTTTCTTTAACAAACATCTATATGTCCTAGGTGTTACCGACAGCCCCCTTTGCAGAGCCTGCTTGGAGGCAGAAGAAACGGCTGCTCACGTCCTCATGGAGTGCACAGGAGTAGCGGACTACAGGGCTAAACACCTCGGTCAATCGAGGGACCTTCCAGGGATAGTCGGTAACGTAAAGGGCCTACTGGCGTTCCTGGAGGAGTTGGGTTGGCTCGAATGATGTCGCATTCCCACCCACACGCAAAATAGGCGCTTTCGTCGTCGAGTTGCGGAAACCAGCCCGTCTTACAATTGACAATTGACATTGACAACCGCGTAATCCTTCAATGGATAAAAGGACACAGCGGATCAAGAGGTAACGATGCAGCGGATGAGTTGGCGCGTAAAGGATCTAGCTTGACAGCGTATGGTCCCAAACCTATCATCCCTCTTCCCTTCAAGATGGTACGCTCATTTCTGAGAGAGTCGACCAGGAATGATCATGCCACTCTTTGGACAAACCATGAGGAGTGCAGGCAGGCTAAGCTGGCCTTGCCGTCCCCTAGCGCTAGGCTGGCTAAGACCTTGCTTCGACTTAGTAGGCCGCGCATGCGACTGGTAACTGCAGCACTTACTGGCCATGGTTTCTTTAATAAACATCTATATGTCCTAGGTGTTACCGACAGCCCCCTTTGCAGAGCCTGCTTGGAGGCAGAAGAAACGGCTGCTCACATCCTCATGGAGTGCACAGGAGTAGCGGACTACAGGGCTAAACACCTCGGTCAATCGAGGGACCTTCCAGGGATAGTCGGTAACGTAAAGGGCCTACTGGCGTTCCTGGAGGAGTTGGGTTGGCTCGAATGATGTCGCATTCCCATCCACACGCAAAATAGGCGCTTTCGTCGTCGAGTTGCGGAAACCAGCCCGTCTTACAATTGACAATTGACACGGTCTTCTTTAAGTGTCCACTCCATATTTAAAAATGAGGAAAATTCTAAAAAGTACACATTTTTATTTTCATGAAAAATTCGAAATTCGAATTCAATAAACTTTTTTGTGGCTAGCGTTCTAAATTCAAAAGTTTTTATTGTGTGACAGAACTTATGACCTGACTGTGTATATATTGCCTGGTATTTTATAGAATACCTGTATTATACAAATTGCCGGTAACATATATAAGTTAAGTGCTCCTAGTTATACTCCATATAATATATACTCCAAACACCAATAATATATTTTACTGTAGGTAAATACCTGTATCTAAACCTGCGTGGGAACATAGGGGTATGTGATGGTGAATTGACATCGACACTGTCAATTTCCAAGGTTTCTGTACGCTGCTCCACCATATACTCCTCATACTGGTGGTTTGAGCGGACATTGTGAATGATAGATTTGAAGTTCTGCTTGCAGAGCGGACACTCTGCTTTCACCTGGAATTGCATTATTAACTTCCATTCAGTATAGTAGTACAAGTATCAGTAAATATTGACAAAAAACGGCTGGAAAGTGGCAGACACATTCATACATATGCTCCCATGTTTACCCCAGAAGGGGGGTAGATTAAGGACTGAGGCTGCCATTCAGACAAATCTGAGTTCGGTCATATACTCTGTTAGATAAAAAGTGAGGTTATGTTCATACAAATTTTACACTTTTTATATAGAAGAGTATAAGATTGAACTTGGACCTCCACTTGCTATAATCTTGGCATACATCTCTCACTTCAACATTCAAAACTTCATATCATACAAGCAAGGTTACAAGAACTTCTAATTTGCCACTTTGGTCTTGTAGGACCTTCTTGGGTTGTACAAATCTGATTTGATTCTTCTTTCAAACTTCCTTTCAACCTGAACAAACTGTCTAACAATATGTCTAACAATATTCACTTTCAGTCCACTCCACAATATTCCCATAGAACTTCAATCTTTCAATGTAATGGGAATAGATCTGGAAAAATGGGAATGGACTATTAATATAAACTATGCTTACATGCATCTACATAAGTGCTTAAATGGCGATATTATGATCAAGATTTGCTATCAAAGGTTAAAGGGTCATTGGTTTTTATTTCGATAATTAGGTATGGTTTGAGTAATACTGACTTTGCTCCAGGTCAGAAGGCAACTGAAGCAGAACTGATGGAGACAGGAGTCAGTGAATGATTTATTCTTGCATGTTCCGAGGCATATTGCACAGTTGGGTGGAGGTGACCCTCGGCCGCTGTCCGCACGAGGGCTGCTGTCTTCACTCTTCACACTGCTAGGGTTAGCACCAGAGCTGTCCTCCAGGGTTACTGGTAAAGTCTCCATATTGGACTACAAGTATCTGTAATCGAAAGGCAACCAATGTTTCTTTAGCAGAGCTTGGCCAGATGGAAAATTACACAACATCAGATCAGACTTGGAAATCATAAGTGAAAATAGTTGGGTGATAACCCTGTTACCAATCATCGTGAGAGGATGACGATGAGTCATCATAAGTATGGGTATCGCTTAGGTATCTTCAATAATTTTATGAATCAAGTTTTGTTTTCGATGTCAAACATGAATGTATTTATGAGGTATCACCTGTTTTCGAAATCAAAACATTTGACGTGAGTCTTGATTCTATCGACGTACCGCAGTGGAATGTCACAGGAAGTCACAACATAGGAAGGAAACCATATTCCCTTTATCTTCATATTCAAAAATCAGCACAGGAAGTACTAGCCATCTCAATGAACTGAAGAGCAGGCGTGTGCGATTCGAGGAATATACGTATGAAAAGAGGAGTACTGGGCACGATTTCGGAGTCTGTCAATACATTTAGAAACGTTAGATACACTAAAAGGAAATATTAACGCGGAATACTTGAGCACAGAAAAGGAACAAATAGGAATAATAAATGTATGAATACAATGAATGAATGCGAATGTAACAAAATTCACAAGAGCCCAGGCCACTTTTCAACGAAAAACACAGACATTGCACCAGAGACAAACTAAACCATGAATCAATCCAAAAAATCCAACTTCCATGCCTATCAACCAATCATCAATATTCAATCGTATCGATGCATTATTTATACTTTAAACACTCGTGCTCAGTATCCCAACTAATGTTGCCAATCTAGGGTTTTATTGGGGTAATTTGGGGTCGGGGATTTCATTTCATTGGCCGTTTTTAACCGACTTGAAAAGGATAAAGATTATTACGTGTCAGTATAATAAGTAAGCATGCTTATTAATGTCTTATTAATACGATTTTTCAATAAGATAGGGCTTCATGTCACACTGCAAGTACCTACAACGAAAGTATTTTTGATTCTATGCAAGCTTCTACGAGGATTTGGCCGCCAAGCAGCCCAGATTTGCCCCCATTGTAACTTTTCCTTGGAAAATGTATAAAAAAATAGGAAATAACTATCAAGATGAAAAAAATATTTAAAACAGCTACAGAAGCTTCAGGCAGTTTGGGATATCATCACCCCTTTAGAGTGTGCTGAGTTAGCTGGTGGCGTCAATGCCATAAAATATAATAGCAGTGAGAGCATACGAGTTTTACTATGTAAGTGTTAGGCGAACTGGTCTGCGTGGTTAGTGTGGACGAAGTCATTTGCATTTTAGGCAGCTAGGAAATTATTGTTTATATGTTTAATTCATTCAGAAGATACATTAAGTTATAAGCAAGAATAAAGTATATTTTAGACTGAAACATGTATATTATTCACATACATTTTGCACGACATGAAATTATATAAGCGTCTAGTGGAGCATAAATGGGTTCGCTTCGGTTCCGTAACTTTGGAAAATTTGGTACACTTATGTCATTAAGCTACCATTACGGTGCGAGCTGCCGTGAGCTCTGTTAAGTGAAGCATGTATCCAATCTTATTGGTCTGTTAGTTACTGACCTACTTTGTGAAAGAGTTTCTATGCTTGTCACTTTGAGATTTACCTGTCAATAAAATTCAATGTGTACTTTCTACAACAATGGTTTATTTATTTATTAAAGTGGTAGCAGAGATTTAAAAAGTATTTAAACCAATCGCAAAGTCATCCCAATAAGTTATTTTGGTGAAGAAACCAAGACTGTGTCAGCAGGACACAAGATTCGTGTAAAACTTAGTCTACAAGGGAAACGTCAAAATGGACAATTCTATCGTAGAAGCTGCCAAGGTTCGAATCGGGAACTTATCAGGGACCAATGACTTCAAGATGTGGAAATTCAAAGTTTTCATGGTGCTGAAGGGTGTACCAGGTGCTAAAGATTTGTTGGAAGGTAGAAAATCCAGACCAGCAAGTTTGCAAGGTACGCCAACATCGGAGCAAATTGCGAAACATGGAAAGGAAGTACAAGAATTTGATAAACTAGATAGCATAGTTTCTGTCTTGATCACTACGAATTTGCCAAACAACATAGTTACAAAGATGATGCGCTTCGATAACGCTATGTGGGATGAACTAAATCGGCTGTACGGAGGTTGTATCGTAGACAAATCCTACGAAATGTGTCAAACATTCTTCGGATACAAGAGGGATACCAAGCATGACATGGCTACATATATTTCAACGTTAAGCATAAGCATTAGAAGAGACAAATGATTTGCCAGCAGCAATATTGATCTATAAGATATTGGACACTTTACCGAATGAGTATTTGGGATTCAAGTCAAGCTGGAATCTAATGACGAAGACTGAGCGCACGATAGAGAACCTTACAACACAGTTATGCGCACATGAGAAGATCCTAACAAAGCAACAAGCAGATATTAAGGCGGAACGCAGCGCAGAAGGCAATAGTAGTGCAGAGGTATTATATGCGAAAGCAAGAAATAAAGACAATAAGGATAAGACAAAGAAGAAAGACGTTCAAAGTCACAAATGCAACTATTGCGGGAATCTTGACATTTTGTAAGAAAATGTCAGAAATGGATCGCAGATGGCAGACCACCAAAGAAGTCGACTACCGTAGATATGAACCTAGCTATTTTCTCAGTCGAAAACCTTGATGGTAAAGTCAGAGACACGACGAACTGGTATGTGGACAATGGGGCAACCAGCCACATAACAAACAGAGATGATCTCTTTGAGGACTTTAATTATTTCAAGGGTTCACACACGGTTACTGGAGCTAACGGACAGACAGTCCCAGCAGAAGGGATGGGTTCTATTCGTGCAGAAGCTGAAGTAGATGGTCGAAGAGAGCAAATCCTTTTGAAGGATGTTTGGTACGTGCCTAGCAATAGCAGGAACCTTTTTTCTGTCCTTGCCGCACACGACATCGCTAATAATAGCACCTTTGAATCGGATCCCACTACGTGCATAATGAAGATTAATGGCGAGACCAAGCTAATTGCCAACAGAGCGAAAGAGGGTGGGCTTTACCGTCTGAAACTGAAATGCGTGAAGCCAGCTACCCCAGATAAAACTGTTGAAGTAAATCTATTACAATTATACCATGAGCGGTTCGGTCATCAAAATAAAACACACGTGAAAAAGGTATTGGAGGGAGACTTAAACATAAAGACTGAAGCAAAGACAGAACTCTGTGAAGGCTGTGTTTATGGGAAATCTCATAGATTGAAGTTCGGGACTAGGGAAAAAGCCACTCAACCTGGAGAATTGATTTGCAGTGATGTGTGTGGACCATTCCCCTGCTCGATCGGCAAGAATAAATACTTTGTTTTATTCAAGGACCTATACACGAAGTACCGCTGGGTATACGTAATGCGTCAAAAATCTGATGTCCACGAAAAACTACTACATTTTATAGCTGAAGCTAAGACAGCGTGTATAAAAATAAAAGAAGTTTTAAGTGACAATGGTGGCGAGTTCGATAATGAAAGGGTTCGTGCTACACTAGCGAAAGAAGGTATCAAACAGAGGTTCACGATGCCTTATACCCCACAACAAAATCCCACTGAGAGGGAGAATAGAACTGCTGTGGAGATGGCGAGAGCCATGATGCACGCCCATGTGAAAATTCCAAATGGCTTGTGGGCTGAGCTGATTATGACGAGCGTGTACATTCTTAACAGGACAGGCCCAGGTCCTGAAGGAAAAGCACCATATGAAGCATGGCATGGCAAGAAGCCAAGGATTAGTCACATGCGGATTATTGGAACCATTTGTTACCCGCACGTTCCAAAAGAAAAATGTAAGAAATTGGACAAAAAGGCTCAGAAAGGTATTCTCATTGGGTACGATTCTGAAGAGGGATATCGAATTTGGGACTGCGAAAATTTCAATCTGATAAGGTCTCGAGACGTAGTTTTTGATGAAACTCTCTTATTGGAAGATGTCAAAAATCTGACCAGAACTGATCAAGAGCTTGAAAGCAAGACCAGAACTGAGGAAGATAGTTCAAGTCAGAAGTTAGAGCCATATCGCCAGATTGAACTTAAATTTCGGGGTTTTACGTTGAATCCTCAAACCCAATCGGATCCAAGTGTGGAAGAATCACCTGCAGTTGAACATGATGAGGAGCCTGAAACAGAGAATGAGCGATCAGAAGAAGTTGCTAACAATAATGAAGTTGGAGAGAACATAGTTGACAGTAGTGTAGAACAAACAGATGAGCAGATGGAACAGAACATTGAGCTTGAAAGGTAAGATGACATTGTAATGGAATCTGAACCTGATCAACTGAACGCTATTGAGGTAGAAAATGAGAGAGGGCTAACACTTCGTAGCCGTGCGAACCTTAGACAGCCAAGTCGATACAGGGACTATGTTTGCAATATTTGTCATGCCCAGACTACTACTGATCTAATAGAACCGACTACATTTAAGCAAGCTATACAAAATGATGAATCTGAAAAATGGATAAAAGCTATGGAAAACGAAATCAACTCTCTCAACAAGAACCATACGTGGGAAATGGTAGATTTGCCTAAGGAAAGGAAAGCAATCCCTTGCAAATGGATTTACAAAGTTAAAACCAATCCTGATGGTACGGTTGATAAATATAAGGCTCGACTCGTAGTGAAGGGTTACTCGCAGAAAGAAGGAGTGGATTACCTCGAAACATTTAGTCCTGTAGCAAAGACCAGCACTATAAGAGCACTTCTGAGTGTTTCTGCTCAAGAAAATCTGACGTTGTCCCAATTTGACGTTTCAACGGCTTTTCTGTATGGTACATTAAATGAAGAGACATATATGAAGCCACCTGAAGGGTTTAGTGATGATTCAGGAAAAGTATGTAAACTCATAAAGAGTTTATACGGTCTAAAGCAAGCACCAAGATGCTGGAACTACTGTATAACTGAGTACATACTAAAAATCGGATTCAAGCAAAGCCATAGTGATCCATGTCTCTTTATAAGAAACAAGGATAGTAACAAAAAGTTAATCCTAGCATTATATGTTGATGACGGATAGTTGGCGTCAGCATCGGAGTCTGAAACGCAAGTTTTTCTTGATGAGCTGCGTCAGCACTTCAAGATCACGACAAAACCTGGTTCATATTTCTTAGGCATCGAGATTGCCAGAAACGATGATGGATCGATTACCATAGACCAGAAAGGATATGCAAAGAAACTGTTGGAGCGATTCGGCATGCACGACTGCAAAGCTGCCATAACACCTATTGTGAAAGACTCTGTTACCACAGAAAAAGAGATGGAAAGTGATCCATTTCCATATAGACAAGCAGTTGGCGCACTCTCTTATCTAGCAGTTGGGACACGCCCTGATATCACATTCGCAGTGAGCGTAGTCTCCAGAACTTTAGATAACCCTTTGCCAGGAGATATAGCCAAAGTCAAAAGAATACTGCGCTATATCAAAGGCACACAACATTTTGGAATTACCTACCATTCATCTGACAAATCGAAATGCCTGAAAGGCTTCAGCGATGCAGATCATGGGGGGGATAACACAAGTGGACATTCAACTTCTGGAATGATTTGTCTCTACTCAGGAGGAGCTATTGCGTGGCAGAGTAAGAAGCAAACTTCAGTAGCCATATCCTCTACCGAAGCGGAAATAGTGGCCGCTAGCGAAGCAGCCCGAGAATGAATATGGCTAAAAAGAATTCTGCAGTTCATGTTGCCACTCAAAGATATCAGAACACTGTTATACCTAGACAGTGAGTCAGCTATTCGACTTGCACATGATCCTCCAGTGGAATGCCATCAAAGGACAAAGCATAAAAGATTGAGGCACTTCTTTGTGAGAGAATGTGTCACGACAGGAATTTTGTCAACTCTCAAAGTGAAAGGGGTCGACCAGGTGGCGGACTTCCTGACGAAGCCCTTATTCTGGCCACGACTTAAAGAGCTTGGCACAAGAGCTGGACTCAACATCACCAATAAGAAAAACGAGACGGGATGTTAAGTGAAGCATGTATTCAATCTTATTGGTCTGTTAGTTACTGACCTACTTTGTGAAAGAGTTTCTATGCTTGTCACTTTGAGATTTACCTGTCAATAAAATTCAATGTGTACTTTCTACAACAATGGTTTATTTATTTATTAAATAGCTCGACATGTCGTCCCTGTAGATTACACACCGCAGAAGTGACACTGCTGTTGTACCAATAAAACTAAATTTGATTGAGTACATACCGTACCGATCTAAGTATTAATTGTTACTGAGAATAAAAAAATGGTTTGGGTAAATGACTTGCGCTGTCACATGAGCTATGTGTTATCTTTATATATCTTACCTTTTTTTTCGACCTTATAGCTTGATAATAATTGCGAACAACCAGTGAAAAATCTGTATGATCAAGGCCTTAAGGGTTAAAGAAATAAACGAAGTGAATAAAACTCCATAATTTATTTTTTATATTATACTTTTTCTTTACCTTTAAACAAAATTAGTTTAGTAAGTCTGACGCTCAGAGAAATAATCATTTGAAACTGTAGCTTCGTGATGTAATCGAATATGTAGTAGTGTATTTATTTATTATTGCTCGAATTAGGTGAATTCGATGGTTAAGTGTGGAAGGTTGATCAAACTCATGCTGCGCTATAAAATGAATACTTCTTTTGCGCTTCTTTTAAGGTGTTCACTGTGATATAAGTGTATTTGTATTTGGAAGAAAGAGAAATTCCACCACCACTCTTCTTTATTAAATGACGTTTGGCAATCTCGGTAGAGAGGCATATTTAGTAAACAGGTAGTAAACATCCTCGGAAGAGTAACACAAACCACACATATCTGTCAACACGCTTCTCACATTTCAAAGATTTTGTCAGATAACATCGTTGGGTATATTTCAGGATAATACATATTCTGAAATATACCCAACGATGAGCTGTGAAACTTCTGTTACATTTTTATAATTGAGTATATCTGCAAGGAGAAAAATACCCACACGAACCCTGAAAACAATACTTCTTTTTTGGGGGCAGTCGTATAAAAATATTTTACCAAACATGTTTTGTTAGCTTAAGTGTACTCTACCCATATTTACCATATTCATCAAACGTCACATTAGTGAAGTGTTCATTCGTATCACCATTAGGTACCTACGTGTCTTATCTGTACGGTTCACTTTTTATTATCTATGGTTTCAAACATCTTTTTTTTTTTATCAAAATAGATTCTTAAGAACACTTTTTGTAATAATATATAATACAAGTAAAACTTCTACCGCTTCGGAAAGTGCTATGGCAGCGGAGAAGAAGCGGCGCAAGAAACTAGTACACTGCAACACGGCCTAATTTTTTTCGTTTTTTTTTTCAAAAATAGGTCTTGTGTTACAATCGTTTGCGTGGTTCTTGTGTTGCGCTGGAAAATCAGAGCTCCATACCTCTTTCTCATCATCTAACCTATAATATGCTTTATAACAAAACGTTTAAAGTTTTAACAATGCTTTTAAATTTATTCTCTGACAAAGGAGATGTGTACTTTTTCCTAGATAGTTGGTACTTTATTCGCAACTTTTTACAGGAGCTCAACTATAGAGAATTGTTAGAATCAAAGGTCATCACCATTTACAATGATAATCGTAGTACCTTAAAAATCGTAGAGAATGAGTTTTCGTAGGACCAAAGATATAGACGTGCAGCATCACTTCATTCGAGAATGTGTTGATCGTAAACTGATTCCTTTAGATTACAAGCCTTCTTCAGAGTTGGAGGCAGAACTATTTACAAAAGCCTAACGTGAAAGTGAAACCTAAAGTGAAACACAACTATTTCATTAAGTGCTTAGGTTTAACTTAATTTAATTTATTTGTTGGTCAATTTTAGTATTGTACTCTCGCATTAAGTATGCTAGTACTTAATGTTACTTAGTTTGTTCGACTAAGGGGCAGTGTTAAAACCTTCATAGTTACTAATGTGTTATATACTGGTTGGCAAGAATTTGAAATATGAAATGTAGTATATTTTTTTTAGGTTTTAGAATTTTATTTCTCAAAAGAACAATAATGTATCACAATGTATCACTTATAGAGAAACATTAATCTATACATTAAAATAATGTTAGTAAATATATATAACACACTAAACTTATGCGAGCTATTATTATATTATTATTTCTTTCTTTTTTACGTGATTATAACTTTTAAACAAAATCGACTATACTAGACAAAATATGTGATTCTACATTTGTGATCTTTTGCGGTAGTTTGTTAAACATATGCGCTCCCTCTGTATAGTCAGTTCTTCTGGTAGGTGACGCAGTAATAGATGCTTTTGACAGTTCTTTTGTAAGTTGTTTATTTAATGATTTACAAGGATACAAATGACACGACTGTATTGCACTGATGACGTTTGAATCGAGACTGGTTCGCAGCGCCCCGCCGCCGTGCAGATTATCCTTGTGAATGTGTGCGTGAACAGGCTCGCCCGCCAGTTTAATGCTGATCATCCTCAGCATCGTCCAAGAGAGGAACAATATTTCTAATGGAACGTCGAATAATTCCTCTTGATGTCTTGACATCGACAACTCGACTGGCCTCATCAGATCCAGGATAAAGGCAGTGTATTCTTCCTAGTGGCCATTTGAGTGGTGGAGTCTGTTCATCCTTAATCAGTACGAGTTGGCCAGGTTTTAAACCATCTTGCCGGACACGCCATTTTGTGCGTTGATGCAGCTCAGCAATATATTCACGGCTCCATCTGGCCCAGAAGTGTTGACGTGCTTGTTCTATTTTAGCGTATCTGTGCAGCCTATTTGGATTGGCTTCTTGAAGGTCTGGAGCCGGCAGACTAGTAAGGGGTCTTCCAATTAAGAAGTGTCCGGGGGTAAGCGGGGATAAATCATCAGGATTCGAAGACAATGGAATTAACGGACGCGAATTCATTACAGCTTCAATTTGCGCGAATAATGTAGTTAACTTTTCATATGTTAAATGACTATTGCCATTTTCACCTTTTTCATGTGATTTTTAGCAACCTTTACACCTGCCTCCCAAAGCCCGCCAAAGTTCGGAGCATAAGCGGGTGAGAACCGGAATTTAATACCCTCATTTGCAAAAAAGTCTGAAACTATATCATCATCAATATTTCGTTTTAACTCATGGCTTGCACCTACGAAATTAGACCCATTATCACAATAAATCTGCTCGGGTTTTCCTCTTCTCGAGATAAATCTTCTTAAACTTAAAATAAATGCCTCTTTAGTGAGGTCACTAACTAACTCTAGATGCGTTGCTTTTGTTTTAAAACAAACAAATATGCATAAATATGCCTTAACTATTCTAGCGCCTCGACCTTTCTTTGTACTTATAATATATATATATTATATATTATACTTATAATATATATATAATAGGGCCGGCGTAATCCATTCCTACTACTTCAAATGGAAAGCCAGGCACTATGCGCTGTAAGGGCAAATCTCCCATTATCTGAGCCGCAGCCCTTCCCTGCATCCTTCTGCACATCACACATTGCTTAAAAACCTTCCTAGCTAATGTTCTGCCTGCAATTGGCCAGTAACGCTCGCGTACAGAAGCAAGAAGAAGCTGCGGCCCCGCGTGGAGGAGACGTCTGTGCTCATGCTCAAGTAACAACTTAGTAAAGGAATGCTTTGCACTCAAAATCATTGGGAGCTTTTTATAGTAACTATAGTCCGAATTATTTAGTCTTCCTCCGACGAGCATAGCACCCTGGCTATCCAAAAAAGGATTTAAACTTAGCAACGCAGATTTTAAATTAACTTTCTTATTTTTAACTAAACTATCAATGTCTGACTCAAAACATTCTTGCTGCGATAATATAGCTAACTTTAATTCAGCCTCATTTAACTCATCTGCAGTTAATGGATCCTTTAGCCTTTTATCTAAATATTTACAGTTTCTTATGAACCTGAGAACATACGCATACGTTCTTATTAAAGTAGTTAGCTTAGAAAATCTTTTGAATTCTATAACTTCAATATTATCGGCTTGTACAATGAAAACTTTCAGCTCTGGTAACTCTAGGCTACTCTGTGTTTGACTTGGCCATCCACTTTCAATATTCTTCAAGAATGTAGGTCCCCCCCACCAGAGGGCGTTGTGTTCTACTTTCTCCGGAAATAAACCTCTCGATGCTAAATCCGCCGGATTCTGGGAAGAAGGGACATACATCCATGAGCTGTTATTTAATTTTTCAGTAATTTCTTTTATTTTTGTAACTCTGTGAACAACAAAGGTTTTCAGCTTTGATTGCTCCATTTTGAGCCATCCTAATACAATTTATGAGTCAGACCAGTAAACTATTCTATTAATAGCACACCTCAAAGCCTTTACGACATTATTACATAATTTTGCTGCCAATACAGCACCGCATAACTCTAGTTTAGGTATCGTAATCGGTTTGAGTGGTGCTACCTTTGTCTTTGCGCACAAAAGTTTCACATGAATCATCGCGTCCTTATCAATTGATCTTATATAAATGCAGCTCGCATAGGCCTTTAATGAGGCATCAGAAAATGCGTGAATTTCTGTATGAATGGGGTCATTACATATAACATGACGCGGTATTTGCAATGATGACAATGTACTTAGCGTATTTACCAACCTTTGCCATGTTACACGCATGTCAGTGGGGATTTCATCATCCCAATTTAACCCTTGCACCCATAGTTGCTGCAATAACATTTTAAACATAATTGTACATACACTTAATAACCCTAATGGGTCAAATATCTTTGACGAATCTGATAAAATTGTGCGCTTAGTTAATTTGCTTTCTTTCTTCTTGCTATCAGGATTGTATCTTATCAATAAATTATCCGTAGACGGATTCCATTTCATCCCTAGTATTTTACACTCTGTATTTAATTGAACCTTATCTTGTATTTCATACGTTTCTTATTCTTTTAATAAACTTGTACAGTTAGTTCTTATTTTCGGTAATTTTAAGCATGCAGAAGCCAGAACACTTTCCACTGAATTTTGTATGTACTTCAGCTCGTCTTCAGAGTCGCATCCAGTCAATATATCATCACAATAAAAATCATGCTCAATAATTTCTCTTATTTCTGAAGCAAACAGCGCGTGCTGAGAAAGGGGGCGGATGAGGTACCGTATGTTACAGTATTTAATTGTAAATACCTCACTCGCTCCCACTCATTTTCACGCCATAATATCGTCTGTAAATGTCGCTGCGATTGGTCGACCAAAACTTGTCTGTAAAACTTTTCAATATCTCCGGTTAAAACCAATTTATGTTGTCGAAATCGCAACAATATTGACATAATGTCATCCTGCACAGTGGGTCCAATCATCAAAATATCATTGTGTGACAAACCCGACTCGGTTTTGGCCGATGCATCGAATACAACGCGACATTTAGTTTTTTCGCTATTCCCACGCAATACAGGATGATGCGGCAACAAATTACAGGTTTCCGGTCTGTCAATCAACGTTAGATGACCCAAGGTATGATATTCATTTATAAATTCAACATATTGTTGTTTTATGTGAGGCTGCTTCTCGAAACGCCTTTCCAAATTATTGAAACGACTTCTAGAATCTCCTAGCTCTTCTGGCTCACCTTTGAAAGGCAGCTTCACACAAAACCTACCTTCTTTAGTTCTATACGTGTTTGCTACAAAGTGTGCTTCGCATTGTTCTTCTTCAGTAGTGTAAATCTTGTCTTCAGAGGGCAACTCCTCCAGTTCCCAAAATTTCTTTAATGTGCTGTGTACATCGTGACTAAAATTGCAGTATATCTTGTTAGTCGGAATCATAACTGGACCTACAACCAACCATCCCAGCTGTGAATTTTGTAAAATAGGTTGATTGTGTCCTAAACCTAGCCTTTCAGGAATAATAATATCCCAAAACAGGTCTGCGCCGATTAAAACATCTACAGTTGCAGGATAATTGAAATTTGTGTCGGCCAGCTTTAGATTTTGTGGGATATTAATGTCGCTAGTGTCGATTTCAGTGCTTGGTAAATTTCCAGTAATAGAAGGTATAACCAAGCATAGACTTGTTTTGTGAATGAATTGTTGTAGGATACGAGCTCAAATTTACAGTTTTCTAGTGCATTTATTGTTATATTGTTTATACCTGCAACAGTTAGCGAGCGCACTGCTTGGCCTTGAATGCTGAGCCTGTCCTTCAATGACTTGGTTATGAATGAGGACTGACTGCCACAGTCAAGCAGAGCGCGGGCCTCTATTGATTGCCTTGTTTCAGAGTTTACCATTTTTACCATAGCAGTAGACAGTAATACTTGATTTGCCACAGCAGTCGTCATAGAAACAAGATTCGCATTTGTGCTTTCAGACTTTTGAGCTTGGTAATTTCTATGTAACATACTGTTATGCCTTCTGTGACAAATCCTGCATGGACCCATCCTGCATTGATGAGCAAAATGACCTGGACGGAAACAGTTTATGCACAGCCTTTTCTTATCTATCTCTGCGCTTCTTTGATCTATTGTCATTTCATTAAAGGCCTTGCATTGAAAGATCCGATGCTCATCACTGCAAATAGGACAGCTAAACTTTTTTGTTTCAGAAGCAGCGGCGACAAATGTTTTTTGATACTTATCTAATCTCTTCACTTGTTTTTCTACATTTTCAGGTTTTTCAACTTTATTCACAGCTAATGTTTCCAAAATATCGGCTCTGCTTCTTATAAACGTGTAAAATTCGTCTAATCTTGGCAACCTCTGTGTACTGTTTCTATATTCTTCCCATTTTTTGTTTGTCTCCGCATCTAACTTTGATGAAAACATAAATATGATTAAGGTGTCCCAATTATCAGTGGGTTCATCAAGGTTATTAAGTGCTCTGAGGTTTCTTGAAATATGATCAACAAGAAATCTCAGCGAAGCGTGTGACTCTTTTGCAATTGGCTCAAGATTACATAAATCCTTTAAATGACTATTTACAAGTTGTCTCTTATTGTCGAACCTTTCAAGAATCAACTTCCATGCAATCGAATAATTTTTAGCAGATGTTTCTAGCGAGTTAATAACCTGAGCAGCGCTGCCTTCTAAAGAGGCGCGTAAGTAATGATATTTATTTATCTCGGTTAACTTTTCGTTTTCGTGAATCAGCGATACAAAAGTATCTTTAAACTCGAGCCACTTGCTATAGTTACCGTCAAAAATGGGAAGTTTGGTAGGCAGTTTGACTCCCCCAAAATGACCTGAAGGGTCACAGGCTGAGCTAGCATTCCGCTGAGCACCCGAGCCTTGTTCTGAAACAGCGTCATCAAAGGCTGCTTGATGAGACTCATACAAATCTTGGGATATACTAATCGCAAAGTAAAATTGATTTTCCATTTCATCTCTTTCATTTTGCTGCTCAGCAGTTGCTTCACTACATAGTTCAATGCTTGTCTGAAGGGTGTCAAACTCCTCAAATATTTTTTGCATCTTTTCTAATCTTAATTTCAGTTCAGTTAATTGTTGCTTGCTTATTTCCTTGTAGTTTTGCAAATCAGCTAAATATTTCTTACATACAGTTAATCTTCCTTTTATTAAACCTCTCTTTTGAATCAAAGCTTTGATATCTTCAGACATTTTTGCAAATAAGTATGAGTTATTTATTATGTAATCAAACGCTATTGAATCAACTTGTCAATGGATGATGGACAATGGTACTTTGAAGGCAAATAACGGTTCAGCACTCACCCGCTCAGCTGTTGTTTACCTCCGTATCACCGCGCAGAGCACAAAGGTAGGTGCCACGCGTTGAGATTGACAATGCGCGTGATCGTTTCTATGCACTGGCAGCGTGAGCTCGGGCGGGGCGACACGCTGACGCTACGTGACAGATGACATTCAGTTCTTTTTTTTTAATAAGCGTTAGTGTTGCCAGTCGAATGAAACACAAATGACACATTTTATTCAAAAACTGGTCTTTACGAAAATGGTTGCGTTAAAGTAGTGTCGAAAAAGTTGCAAATCACGTACAAATACTTTAACACAGAAAAGGCTTAATAAGAGTACTTGTATTCTTACACAATACGTAATGATAGACCCGCCAATAATATGGGAATGCCATAGTACTTATTGTTCACATCTAAAATTACTAAAAGTTCACAAAAAATTCGGTCAAAGTCAACCTCTCCCGAAAATTGCTATTTTTTTACCCGAATTTCACCCGATTTTGAAGAAAACATTGGAATGCCTTGGTTCCAGTACTGTATTTATTTTAATCAATCATTTGCCACTTAAGACTATAAACTGCTTTTTAGGACACACACATTTAAAAAACAATACAAGTTATATTTTCAGAGAAAATTAAATGAACATTTCAGAGTACGGAAAATGTGGCAGAATCGGTGGCTTTACCCTTGTATGTATAGAGTTGTTTTAGATGCATTAATTTAGTTTATTTATACACTTTCACTGTTGACGTTAAAAATCCATTCCAAATAGTACTTTTATCGATTTATTTTGTGCTATTTGTAATTGCTTTAAATGTGTACTGGCTGCACTTCCCCAAACTTCTATAAGATATTCAAGCTGCGGTTGGATTAATGAGTTGTTTGTGTGTAAATATTGTAAAATTCATGTAAAATTGAAGAAATTGCAAATCTCGAAACCATCCGTGATTTGTTTATTGTCGATTTTTAATGTTGGGGGTACACTATTATATTTAAATTCGTTGTTACATAAGTTATTTATTAAATTCCACATTTTCCTAGGATTTTGTATTCAAATTCATTATGATAGTAACTATTTTAGTCTTCCTTAATAAAGCTAATAAGCTTTCATAGTATTTCTGTATTTGTTAAACTCAGCCATTAATGTTTCATTTTCTGGATCGTTTCTTGTTTTTATCCACATTTCATTTCTTTCGCTTATACTTTATATTATTTCTTGTATCAAGTATCAAGTATCAAGTATATTTATTGCATTCCACAGTTATAAAGTTATATTATAAAGTTACAACATTATGGACCTTGTTCAGGCACAGCAATATGAGAGAGGACGACATTATAGTATTATAATTATTTTTAATTATAACCCTTATTAAATTATAATTTGAGTACTTATCTAGATGGAAAAGGTGATATTTCTGTAATTGTCTATGTCATTGTTAATATGTATTATATTTATTTATATATATTATTTATAAATATTTTATTTATTTATATTATGTTATTATTTATTTATATTATTATTATTATTTAAGTATTTATACATATTATGTTACTGGGTTAGTTCTATATGTATTTTTAATTTATAATTTGTCATTCAAGTAATCGTTTAAATTATAGTAACATTTTGTGGTCAAAAGTTGTTTTAATGATCTTATTAATATGGTGTCTTTAGTTTCTGTTGTCAAATGTTCTGGTAATTTATTATAAATTTTCGCGGTCATTGATAATGGGCTTGTTGAGTGAATATTTAGTCGAGAAGGTGGTAGCGCCAGTCCCTTTCGTGGTCGCAGGTTGTGGTTTGTCGACATTTGATCTTGGCGTTTTGTATATAATTCGGGGTATTTTCGGACAAATTTACACGTTTCTAATATGTAGATACTTGGAAGTGTGAGTATTTTGTGTTCTTTAAAGTATGGCCTACAGCTGTCTTGAGGATGTATATTTACTAGTATGCGTATGAGTCGCTTTTGGAGTGTGAATAAGCTTGGTGCGTCTGTGCTGTTACCCCATAATAAGATACCATAACTAAGCCATGCATATGCGTAGGCGTAGTAGGTAACAAGGGCTGTTTTTAAATCTGTTGTTTTTTTAACCTCCCGGAGGGCATATGCAAATCTGGATAGTTTAGAACGTAGTTTTTGGATATGTGCTTTCCAATTTATATTTGTATCTATATTTAAACCTAATAGGGAAAATGTACTCACTGTTTCTAGTTTGATGTTGTTAAATGTGAAATTTATGTCTATTGATGTTTTTTGAGGTGGATGGAATAACATTAATTTTGTTTTTTTGAAATTAATCTGCAGGTTATGATCACTTAGCCATTTTGTAGTATTGTTAAGGATAGTTTGTAGTTTATTATTTATTTCTAGGTTATTTGTGCAAGGTGTAAGGATTGAGATATCGTCGGCAAACAAGACACATGGGTCATTTAAGATTTTGGGGAAATCATTTATGTAAATTAAGAATAATAAACAACTTATAGCGCCGCCTTGAGGTATTGAGCCTTTTACAACTTTAGTGTCAGACTGGATTTTTATAATTTCGTTACAATTTTTGTTAAAATATTCTATTTCTACCAATTGCTTTCTATTGCTTAGGTAAGAGGCGAACCATTTATGGGTTTCTCCTCGTATTCCCATTCCATATAATTTATCTAGCAATATATCGTGCCGGACTCTATCATAGGCTTTCGCCATATCCAGTAGAATACCTATGGCATATTTCTTATCATTAATCATATTTATAGCTGTTTGTATGTATTTGTAAACCGCTAAGGTTGTAGGTCGTTTTTTACGGAATCCGTTCTGGCTTTCGTTAAAAAGTTTAAATTTTTCTTGGTTTATCCACTCGTCTTTAGGTTGATTAAGTATTTTTGTTTTAATTGGAGTTTAAGAGCATCTCTAAGGTTTTTATTTTTATATGTTTTTCTAAAGCGTCATAACTTAGTTTTTGTTGCAAGTCTTGATTTCCGTAATTACTATAGAGAGTCTTGTAATCTACCGTTTCATATTGTTGTTTTTGTTTAATTCTGTGTTCGTATTTCTTCACTTCAAGGATGAGTTGCTTATGGTCAGACATCGCTGAGTCAACTAAATACAACTCGAAAGTATTTCCTTTTATATTAGTACATATGGTCTAGTAGTTTTTGTATTTTTTGTTTCTCTAGTGCAGTATTTTTTCTTAATTTTATTTAGTATTTGGTAACTACTTTCTTTTAACATGTTAGTATAGCGTTTTTCATCTCTGCATGATTCTAAAAGATCAATATTGATGTCTCCAAAAATAATGGCCCGCTTCTTTTGTAATAATTGTAGCTCAAATGAATCTAAAAAATCTGTCACATTAGTTTCACCTGGTTTATAAACAGCACAGACGTCCAATGAAAATTTTCCTATATTTACCCAGAGGTAGTTATTTCCACCAGCATACATTTGTTCAGTGTAACTATGTTTAAGACTATTATGAACATATATTGATACACCGCCGCCTATCCGGTCTGTTCTGTAGTTAAAATAGTGCGTGTAGTTAGTTAGTTGCAGTAAATTAGCTCAACTCAAAAAAAAAAAAAAAACTCAAAACGTTTATTCTGTAAATAGGCCACAAGGGCACTTTCACATGTCATTTCATTTCATTTTTTACAGAACATTTGGTATTATTATCATATTATCAGAAAAAAAAAAGTACTTAATTATTGTTTCTGAGAGATGTAAAGAGTCTCAAATGTCATAATAAAATAATTAAAATATAAATAACAGAGATGTATAGTCTCTTTAGTCAATAATACAATGATAATAGGAGATGTAAATGGTCCCCACAGTCAAGAGTTGTATAATTAAATTAATCTTTGGAGGTGTAAAAGGCCTCCAAGTGTCCAGTAAAAGAAACTCTGGCAGTGAGGATGCTCACAATTAATTAGAACAATTCAGTCCCAAGCATTTTTATCGTCTATGTACTCTTTAATACTGTAGTAAGCTTTAGAAATAAGCCTTTGCTTGATGTATTTCTTGAACTTATTAATTGATAGATCTATCAAAGTGCTTGGGAGTTTATTGTAAAATCTTACACAATCACCCTTGAACGAGTTTTTTATTTTATGGAGCCGAGTAGTGGGCACTGCAAGTTTGTCCTTGTTTCTAGTATTAAAGTTATGTATATCACAGTTTCTTCGAAAGTTAACAATGTTCTTATGGACATACATAATATTCTCGTAAATATATTGACTATGGACTGTCAATATATTTACTTCTTTAAACTTATTTCTAAGAGAATCTCTATTATTCATTTTATAAATCGCACGAACAGCCCGCTTCTGCAGCACAAAAATAGTATTTATGTCAGCAGCACTGCCCCAGAGCAGAATACCGTAGGACATAATACTATGAAAATAACTAAAATAAACTAATCTGGCTGTTTTTAAATCTGTCAAGTGACGGATTTTCCTGCATGCAAAAGCTGCAGAGCTCAGTCTGTTCGATAGCTTATCAATATGTGGACCCCATTGGAGTTTGGAATCCAACGTTATACCTAGAAACACTGTGCTGGTTACCAATTCCAATTCCTCATTTTTAATTGTTATACATGTCTGATTATTTTTAACGTTAGTAGTAAGAAACTTAACACATTTAGTCTTTTTCTCAAATGAGAAAAATGTTAATAATTTGCTATTAAATAATAGCAAATTATTAACATTAAACCAATTTACCACTCTTGATATGGTATTGTTCACGTGATCATCAGTAGCGTGTTGGTTTCGCTTTGTTTTAAAAATAAGTGAGGTGTCATCAGCAAACAGTACCATATCATGACAGTCCCTTAAGTAGCCTAGCTTCCTAGCTTCCTGTTCTGTCTTTATCCATGTTTCTGTTAATAGTATGACACTAACGGTTTTGGGCATTTACGTTCATCTAGTTTTCCTGGTGTACTTCTTACATTGGAATAAAAGAACGAGAGTGATGTCCGGTTCATATGTATTTGTTGATAGTCGTTTACGAGGTGGTACCGTATATGGTCTATTTTATTTTGGTGGATTTTCTTGCACCGTCGAGTTTTTTGTCTGCACCTTTCTGTGTCAATATGTTTTACAATGATGTTTTACTTGATCTTGAAATATATATTATAATGGTTTGTCTTTGGTTCAGAAAAAAAGAAAAATGTCAAACACTGTCACTCACTCACTCAATCTTAGTCTAAAACATTTCATTTTCTTTCATTGCTTTTATTGGGTGGTTATCTAATCCAAAAAATACTCTAACTTACCTTAGCATGGGACTGGTCAAGAAGGTGCATACCAATTATCTTTAGCTTTATAATAATAATGCAACCTTTTATTATTTTGATTCTTGGAAATGATCACCACAAACACTTGTTTTGCAGACTACTGGGTTGTATGGGTTGGCTGTGTCAGCCAACCCTCACCATACTCTGGGTGTCTTGTACGGGAAGATACTAAGAACTCTCCAAAGAATGCCAGAGACAGCTACCTACAGGAAATATACTGAGCAAATTGTCCGTGAACGTGCTGCAGTATTGACTTGTGTAAGATATAGAAAGTCATATTTTTATTTTTTTATTTAATCACTGAACTAGAATTGAGGAATACATTAAGAAATTATCACGTCTTTCCCCTTAAACCTTAGCAGAGGGACAGATAGTGATGTAATAGCTTTTCGGGGCAGTTTCAGATATTTGGCAACAAAGTGCTGAAACAATCTGCCGCCACCAATCTGTGATCTAAAATCTATAGCTCATTTTAAAATTAAATGTAAAAATAATTTTTTACAGCTCCAAAAAACAAATGTTTGACTCAGTCCCGATGAGCTCTTTCTTGCATTAGTCGTGTAGTTGGCAAAATAATGTCACCCTGTCGTTGTCAAAAGTCGGATGAGACTTTTATAATTTCGTTTTTCATATTTATGTACTTTATACTTACACAAAGCATACAATTATTTGTTTATTTATTTCTCTCTTTACATATTTACATATTATTTAATAAAGTAGGTTATTTAACGCCCACCCATATATGATTTCCACGCACGATATTTAGGTACCGACAGAATATCAGTGTTGCAGGACTTGTGCTGAGTCGGAACCCATTTGCTGTTGCGGTACACACCGCATGGGGTATTTGGTCATTTTTGTATATATTTTTTCTGTGTTCACAACCATTATTATTTAATTTAGTATTTTTATTTTCTCTGTGTAGATACTTATAATGCCTATATGGCCTAAACTCGTGTGATGTGTATTGTTACAGTCAATAAATTGATATTCTATTCTAGATATAACTGAGTTATGGAATTAACCTCCAAATGACTTAACTTTTGAATGAACAATTCTTCATTAACTTTTCATGTTTACAAGTATTGCATTGTTTACCTTTCATCATATAAAATGTGAATAAACTGATGTAATGCCTTACAATTTCAGACAAAAGATGTTGTAGAATTAGAAAAACAAATAAACTGTGGCCAAGCTGAGGAACTGATAATTCAAGCCGAGAATGAACTGAACTTGGCCCGCAAGATGTTAACCTGGAAGCCCTGGGAACCACTCGCATATAATACCCCTAAGGGCCAGTGGGACTGGCCTCCGGCTAAGGCCTAACCTTGAAATTATGTTAACAATAGAGAATTCACTATGATAATACTGGTTTGACCATCTATAGCTCCTATATTTGCTTCCTTTCCTAGAGATAGAATAAATGTTAAATTATGTTGCTATCATAGTTTTATTCATTGTTTGTGTCAATGCATGTCCATGTTGATAATAAATGAGACAAAAAGCTTTCAAAAATTCCCTTTACATGAAAATTACAACTAATAAGATTTTATTTTTATAAACAACATTTTATTTCTGAATAAATTTATACATTTAAGAACAAAATATAATGAACATAGCCTATATGTATTATCATATCTAATTTGCTTATTTCACACCTTGGAAATGCATGTTATCACTTTTTATGTTACATAAACAAGAGCTATATTGGGTAGCAAAAGCCACTCTGGGGATAATCTATAGAAAATAATATGTTTTTGACCTATATTGGCAACTATAATTATAAATGAAGCAATTTTATATTACATATTTTTATTAAAATGGTAATAATAATCATGTCTAATGGACAAGAAATATATAATTTATAGTTTAGTATAGCTTCAATGTATCTTCACAAAGCTATGTAAAAATAACTATGTGAAAGTGATGGATGACTCTTGTTGTGTGAAGTAGTGGCCAAATGAATCTTCTAATAATGCATTAGCTTGAAAATATCATTTGATTGTGAGGGTCATTCCCGTCAAATAATGAAGATGTAATGACAAAAGTAATGCTTCATTCTGTAATCTGTGTACAATGTTCTGGATTATATTCTACTAGTCTTTGGCATACTGTCATGTCAATATTCTAAAGAGACTATGTATTCAAATTCAAACTTATGTTTATAGTGTTTGCAATTGGCAATATTATGAGTTCATATACCTATCATGTTAATAAATTTCGATGAAACACTGGGCCGAATGAATACAGAAAAGTATATCTTTTACACTTCTAATACTTGATGGAAAATGATCCTTACCTTTTTACCTATGACAAGTGATATACTTTTCTTTATTCATTTGGCCCACTCTGTAATCATTATATACTTAAACTACTAATGAATGGTTAGGTCCTATTACAGGGGTTGGGGTTTCCATGATTATTTCAATAAAAAAAATTGAATTTGTATATAACTCCAATATTAACGTAGTGTTTGTAATTGAGTGTAGTGTAGTGCAATGAAGAATAATATAAAAATACTCAAGTAGGTAGATATGCTGATACTAGTAAGATAGTGAGTAATGCAAGAATGAGTAGCAACACTCAACTCTTATTTTAAATAAAATAGAAATATTCAAAGGTTTGAAATCCCAAAGACTAGCCCACTTCTTAATCTATGGGCTACAACCAAATTAAATTTTTAATGAATGATGCTTTATATAATTATGTATGAAGATAATCAGACTAATAATCTGATATAAAATAACAAACTTCTTAAAAAGGTTGTTACTAACATAGAATATGTTTGGCACAGTTAATATCTTTTAAATTTAAAGACGATTCAACTCATTGATCAATAACAATTTATAATTCATGAAACAAGTTAAAATCTTCAATTTTTAACAATGACCAAAAAGGCTAGACATTTAGGTTAGGTACTTTAAATATTACGTGATGTAGTTTTTTTTGTGGGGAAAATTAAGTCAGTTTTCCTTAGTAGAGTCACACACAATAAACAACTAATACTACAATGATGGTAACTCTCTTTAAAAAATAATAGGTATATTAATTTACCCTTTCAAGACGAAGAATTAATATGTCCGCAAGTAAAAATATTACCACAGTAGTGTTGCCAATCTAAATGTATAAAAACTTAATAATAATAATCATCAGGTAGGTATAATAAAATAAATAATACTATAAAAATCACTTAGGAATAATCACCACAAACCCAAAATCTCAGTAGCGGTGTAATAGTTCATTTCCCCAGTTTGATTATGTGGATGTGACTCCTTTTCTAGCCACTAAAAGGTTGAGCACTGGGTGTTTCTTGATGTAACTAACTGCTTTCTTGTGGGTAACCATTGTGAAGTCATAGCCATTGCATTGTAGAATTTTGTCATGCATTCTCAAGCCTGATTTTGCAGCAGGACTCCCTTCATGGACTTCAGTTACATAGATGCCCTGTAAATAATAAAATAACAGCAAGAACAAAACATATAGTGTGTAGTAAGATATTCATATTTGGTATGTACTAACTAAAGCTTAGAACAAAGATATGGTACATGATATCATAACAATATTGACAAGTGAATAACATACAGGGTCCTCCCAGGGAGGTATTGGATTTGCAGTGTGAGAATCAGTGCGATGCTGGAGTACTTACATTGTCCGTATAGCCCTGGGGGCTTTTACGAAAGTCTTGGTCAATGCCTCCGCCGATTTTAAACCCACACTTCATAACTTCTCGACCTTCCGGATCGACGCCAGATTCTTTCTGGAGTGTGATAGGTATCTGAAGAAGTAATGATATAGTTTTTGAACATTCTAAGGAAAAGTTAGTATGTAGGGGAGTGGTCCGCTAACTTACGCTAAGACACTCCATTGCAGTGCCAGCTTGGTGCTGAAATGCCATTTTCGCCATGGTGATAGTTTTAAGTGGAACTTTTAACGCTGAAAACAGGATATTTGCAAACTTTTAGAGTTTTATTCAATAAAAATGAAGACCACAATTTTGCAATACAAAACACCAGTGAAAACATTCACCAACAACTACCATAGACAAGACAAGTTATTTTTTTCTAGATCATTCACTAGTGTTGTTCATTATGTTACATTATTTCTCTTCATGATGCATGATTAGACCAGCATGATTATGAATCGATCGAAAATTGTCGATCGATTGCTTGGATTTACCTAGGGTATATGGGTTTTGTGAAACAGTCAATGTCACTCGCTTTATTTATTTTGGTTTTTCATAACCTACAAAATACAAATCCGATACATTGTCTACGCAGTCCGAAGAAATCAAGAAATCTTCCTTTTGTAGTCATTTACGGACGGAACACTCATACTGGTACATAGTGCTTATTTGTTTTTTTGTATATTGTGTAGATTTACTAATCTAAAGTCTGTATCCAATTAATGACTTCACCGTGTTACTACGATAATGATCAATGATCTTCTATCGATTGTTTCTAATAAATGTTCTCAGTCTTTCTCAATATAACACACAATAATGGGCTGCCTCTTTTTCTTTAAGTTTTGGTCAGAGTGTCGATAAGGGGGCGGAAGCCCCCTTATCGACCCTTGATGCCCCCTTATCTACACTGCAACCCAAAATAATAGATTTTCCGCTTTCAGATGGCGGAGAGAGGATTGTTTCAGATAGTTCTTAGAAACCTCTTTAATTCTCTTAAACCTCGTCAGATACGAGGCAATAAAATAGGTAAAGCATACAATTCTACAGTTTCATCATAGAAATTATACTTATTGTATTTACTTTCTTCCATCCTATTGTGGAATATTACAAAAGTTTTAACTGACAAGTATAACATATATAATAAAATTTATTGATAACTAAATTCAATTATAAAAATATAATACCAATATATTTGCAGGTAAAGATTTAATGGGAAACCAATACTTGGAAATCCCTGCTGATCCAGCTGGTGGCAAAAGAAAGCCGACTCGCTGGTATGATCCCCCAAAGGGTCTGGATTTCAAGGACCCCATACCTGCAGAATGGGAGTCATGGCTACGTATCAGAAGGTGACTCTTACTTTATTTACCTTTATATTCTGATCCAAAAATTTCTAGATTTTAATTTTTTTACCTACCTTTGTCTAAGATCAATATTTTTACTATGGAAAATATATCTTGTCTCCTACGTATAAGAGACAAAAATTAGAGGAATACAGTTTCTGCTTGATTATCCCTAATACAATAAATCTAAATATATTTATTCTCTCTCTAGCTACCCCTCTTATGTGAAAAAGAAACATGTAACTAAATTCCTTTTAACTTGTAAAATTTAAAACACAGGTTGGAACCACCTACGGTGGAAGAAATTGCCCATAATCAAGCAATAAGCGACATGAAGAAAGAAAACGCGGCAAAGATTGAAGCCAAGAGGCTTGCAGAAGGAGGTTCGTTACCAACCACACCTCAAAGGGGACCTGAGAGCTTCCCCTCATATCCTGGCCTGCATGCTGGTGAAGTCGACCCCAAAAAGTAGTAATCAAATAAATCAAATGATAATAAACACAAAGCTCTAGAAAGAAAGTTATTACTTAACTTTGCAAGACAGTAAAAATGGTGCACTCAGTTCTATTATCCTATTGCAAAATTAAAATAGTGAAATGTAAATATTAGTTTAATTATGTAGGTAATTGTGGTTGAATAAACATTGTTATTTATTGTTCTCTGGTAACTTACTAAAAAAACACACACAATGTTAATCTATGTTAATGAGTCGAATTACGGCACAATGGTCAATTGCTACTGACATGACTATGATATTTCCGTTTTATTATCATTGTATTATTTTTAAATTAACATTTTGCTCTGTGGTCAGTGTTGCGGAATTGCATACGCCATAAAAAACAAGTAGGTACCCATTTCCGTTCTAGTCGCCTAAAAATCGGCGTCGGGATCGAAAAACAAGGCATTGTTTGTGAAATTTGCGTTCACTTTATTCTGCTTAGCGTAAAACATATTTGAAACGTTTATAAGCATAATTTAAAATCTACCACATTTACCTCTTCTGATTCGGATTTCAATTTATATGTGGAGAAGTACAGGCCTGACTTTTATTATTTTTTATACTGATGCTGAATACACCCCATAATAACAAGGAGTAGCCATTTTTTCTAATAAAAAATTCAAAATGATTTTACAATTTAGACTACCACCCGAATCATCAGTTTTTACAGGAGAGTGTGTGGGAATTAAGGAAGCAGCACGCTTTACTTATTCCCATAATATTGAAAAATCATCTCAAATTCCTAATGGGATACGAAAATTAGGGATGCAACCGATTCGATACCGATATACCGGCGATATTTCAGGTTTGCCGAGATATCGGCATCGACGATATTTTTATGGCCGAAACAACGATAATTTTCAAAATCGCTTTAAAAACGTAATGTAAACGCGCGTGTTGTCTTGTCTATTTCGTTGCAAACGAGGCACGAACTATGCTCGGGGAAACCCCGCGCTCTATTTTTAAACAAAAATCTGATTATGAATTGTACCACTCCAGCCAGGATTATACCTATTCCGGTCAAATGGCCGGCATACCAGAGGGCACGTTTTTTGAGGGGGGGGGGGGGGGAGAGACCTGCTCACGTGATAGGATAGGATTGTGAATATAATCGACCGATTAATGCAACCTTTAGCCTATGTAGGAAGTTTGGACAGGGGAGGATATGTGATGGGAGAGCAGAAAAAATGTTTCTTCATGTTTCCTTATATTCTGTCACCTGTGTTGTTGGTTGATTTTCTGGGTTCTGTTCTGCTGGGTTGTCCGATGTACTTTCAGTTTCGCTGTCTGTTTCCGGAACCTGGTATATTAGTTTTGAGGCGGCCCTAACTTCATCCCTGTTGTGTGCTATTTCGACCCAGTAGCTAGGATTCTTTCCGTAGTATTTAATATCGTGTTTGAGGGAATCTTTCCAGGTATATATGGGTCGGCCGACTTTCTTCTTACTAGTTTCGTAGTTCAGAGCGGCGTGGAGTATGTGTTTTTTTGGGCGTCTTCAGATATGTGTAGGTATAGTAGCACATTCTATGACTTTTTATTCGTTTGGTTACTTTTATTTTAGTCCATATGAAATGCACGGTGAAATAACCATTTTGTATATTAAGCGAGCTATTTTCCAGTCCATGTCGGTCTTCTTCACAAAGTGTATTAAGGCTTTAGAGTTGCATATTGCTTTTTGACATCTTTTCCTTATTGTGTCTCTCCTGCGTTGTTCTGCAGTAATATAAGTGCCGAGATATTTTATTTCTGTCATAGGTCGATTTGGAACTCTATCCAGTACTATGAACTCTGGTCGCTGAGGATCAATGGGGTCTCTTATTAGAATTTTAGTTTTTGTGTCATTTGTCACAAGGCCTACTGTTTTGAGTAATATTTTAGGTGGGTTACGATTTGGTTGAGATGTTGAAGATCTTGACATACAATGATGAGATCGTCCGCGAAGGAGAGAATAAGGGGAAGCTCATTTCTTCGTCTTGGTCCAGTTTTATGTTGGGGATTTCATCTTCTAATGTTCTGAGGACATCGTCCATTAGGATGGTAAATAGTCTTGGTGACAGTGGGCACCCTTGTTTGAGCCCATGACCTTTATTAATAAGTATATGCCCTTTGCTGGCCGAACCATTTGATACAAGTGCGCTCATTCATACAGGCTTTAATTACCCTTTTAGTTAGGATCTTATTTGTCCTTGACAGGAGAATGTCTCTTAGCGCAGTTAGGTTAATTGTGTCAAATGCTTTTGCAATGTAAAGGGGTATTACGAATGTGCGGTTGCTCGCCCGCCATTCTTCATCTAGTACCCTGCGTAATATGAAGATGTGGTCGTCTGTGGATCTATTACGTAGAAAAGCTGCTTGGTAGTTTCCGAGTTCCTTTATTGTTTCGTCCAGTTTCTTGAGTAGGTATGTGGCATAGATTCGATATCCTGTATTGCACATTGTTATTCTGCGATAATCGTTAGTGTCCTGCGGGTTTCTGGTTTTTGGAATTGGTACTTGGACCGTTTCGGTGCATGGGTCCGGTCCTGTATGTGGAGATTTTTTATGTACTCAGTGAAAGCTTCTGCGTTTAGTGCGTCGATCGCAAGTTTGATGCGTGGATAATTGCTGTTAGCTTCCACGTATCTGGCTAAGTCGCTTCTGATGTGGGTATGGTTGAATGTCGCTCCAAACAGATGGTTGATTTAGTCTGCAATTGCATGGAACAGGCAGTTTCCATCTCTGGGCATTGGTAGAGTTTCCATTGTTAGATATTACTACAGGAGAAAGCCTCGTGCTGTTTTAGCTAATGTGAATGTGTGTGTGGGTTGTTTCTAAGAGGTGTACGGCCGGTATGATGAGAGACGCTGTTTGGCCTTTTACGATCTATTTTTTATTCTAATGTTTCCCGGTATTTCCAAGATGGGCTGAGACCATAGAATGGGTGACAGATGTGTGAGGGAAAGTTGTGGGCCTTTTGTGCTTCGAAGCTTTTTCAATTGTTCATAAATAGCAGTCAATTGTTTTGTCTAGTTTCTGGGAGTTTGGTGAGATGGCCTTTTTATGGCATGCACGTGTTTAGTTTTTGTTTATTGTCGGGTTTAGTGTATTTGCATTTTAGCTACGTATAAATAATTCTAGGATTGTTAAGTTTTGGGTTGGCTTATTCACAGAGTTTCAGGGTTTAGTGGAAGGTTATTGTTAATGACTGTTTTGTTTTGAATGGTCTTTCGAAGATGAGGAGAAAAGAAATCTCGAGGAGAATTAAGTATCTCGAATTTATTCTCAGGCAAAGCAATATAAGTATATGTAGCTATAATAATGTTTTGTTAGTTGGTTTTGATATTGCGTAGGTAGGGAATTGTTATATCCTGCCAATGACGCACCTATAAATGTGATTATGCCTTAGTCAATAGGGGCGACCGCGGCCGCGGTATGTGGTGGTTTATTATTGTCAGGCGGCGAGTGGTGCTGAGAGAAATAAAGTTAGAGGTAGGTAATCACTATCAATGATGTCCTAATCGGAATGATCTCAGTGTGTTTAGCGGCGGTGGTGGTGGAGGCTGTAGCTCTGAGGGTGTGTTGCGTAGGCGTCGCTCGCTGCTGCCGGCCTGTCGCCGCGTGGCTCAGACGTGCACCTGGCCTAGAATTCTAGGGCTTGCGCAGATGGGATGCCTAAGAGTATCGCGCAGTTCTCTGGGCATTCACTACACTTGACCGCACTAGTATCATCACATTCACTGAAATGCGCGGTATTAACCTAGACTTCTAGGGCTGGCACAGATGGGGTGCCTAGATGGATCGCGCACATTCCCCAGGTAACCCTTACAGAAACACGCGGTATAAGCCAGGCTCGTTTTCGGGCATCCGGAGGCAGAACAAAAGGCGCGCGGCGGGGATGAAAACTATTGTTTGTTTAAATGCGTTTGCGAGATCTCGGGGGGACACGTCCGTTCGGTCTGGCAACACAAACGCCACCCTATTTTTAAACAAAAATCTGATTAATGTTAATTTTAATTACCTACTAACACTGTACCAACCTGTCTATATTTTTTATATTATCTAATAAAAAAAATAACCTGACTTGTGTGTACCTGATTTAACCTTCATTTTTAATTCAATAAGCGTATCGGTATCGGTATCGCCGATATTATTATAAGTGCATCGGTATCGTATCGGCAAAAAGGCATATCGTTGCATCCCTAACGAAAATATATATATATGTATATATATATACATATGTCATTTATATATATATAAATTACATATATGTCATTTATATATATATATATATATATATAAATGACATACATGTAAATGAAAGCGACAGCGTTAATTACTTCCACTTATGAAAGAAAAGAGAGCGCAAACAATGCGCTCGACTCAAACTAAAATAACGTACAGATGTAGTGAATAATCCTTTCCTTTCGTATTTTCTCGGAAATGTTCGTTTTTGTCTTACGGGCAAACGAGCAATTTGACATTTGACATTGATAATTATTTATAAATCACATACTTTATAGTATGTGATTTATTTGATACCTATACGTAATTTAATAATACAGTAATTCATAGACACATCGGCACCATTCGGGTGTTATCGTTGTTCCGAGTTTTGCCGATAGGAAAGGATTATTCACTACATCTGTAGCACCAAACCACATAAAAATGGCTTTAAATCGAAATTTTGTCGAAAATATTTTCAAGGAGAGTTTACCAATACATAATATCCACATTTTGATTGCAGTTCCGCATTGAAATTTTTTAGGATTTCGGAATTACAGGAAAACATAAAACAATTTAAAGGTCCTTTCGTAATGAAATTCTATCGAGAAAATTTCATCAATCGCGTTTTCCTTTAGTGAGAATCTTAATCAAATACTCAATAAACGTTAACCCAAAAATCAAATCTTTAGATGACTGTAGTGGAGTAAATGCATTCGAAGTAGTTCAGCTACTTCTACAGCTTCTTATGGCATCCAGCTGTGGGGTAATGCCTCAGATATATAGATATATTGTTTGTCAAGAAAAATCAATAATTAATAATTGAATATTAGAACTAAGATTTTTTTTTTTATTTATAATGTTTATAAATAAAATTTTCAATTCATTCATCGGCCAATGTATTTGCTTTTACAATAAGGTCCCCGATGCTATTCAAAGTTTACCGGCACATAAATTCAAACCGTTTATTAAAAGTAAATTATGTTTGAAGGGATATTACTCAGTGTCAAATTATCTAGAAGACGTAAATCCTTGCGGATACACAGCTTGTTCTTAAATAAACATAAGTGAAATCAATTTATTATTAGTTACAAGTATTTCCATTGAAAAAGAGCTACTTCAGAGTTTCTTGTGCTTTCTTCTCTGAGATCCTTTTGGAATGTACACCTAGTATTAATTGATGACGTGCTCTGATTGAACGAATATGTAGACTCATTTGCAAAGTGCGCCTGCACCGCAGAGGTAGACAGAACCAACTTTAACCACTAATCATACGACCTGCTGAAGACGTATAACTGGACTTACTAAATAGTGGAAGGCGGAATGGAGTCATAGTACTTGACTTAAGGGACCCTATACTATATGCATCCATTCAGCCGGGCACTTGTCGTCCCTGGTTTTTTAAATATAAAAAGGTATCTAAAAGAGTTTTATCAGTGATTATTCGCCCTTGTTTTGGGCACTGCTTTTCCCCAGTGTTCAGTATATTTATTACCATAAATGTTATGTTACAAGGTCTTACAGATACCTCTATTAGTTATGAATCAATATAATCTTACCCTTGGGGCATATTAATTATAGGAATACAACGGAAATAGTACACTTGTCACACAATAAATAATAAAATAATTTCGTAGTAAATCAGGATAATATCATGTGATTCATGTCATTCAATGTCATATAGTCAGTATTAAAATTTAAAATGATAAAATTCATTCAAATCATAGGGTTAGACTCTTTTTAGATTCTGTCTTAGTTTAAAAAAAGTTGTCGTGACGTGACGTGTCGCAACGTGAGTATGTGAAAGTCCTATAAGCCGGCCCCTCCAGATCACCCCTATGCCGCTGGTTGAGCCGATCACTGACTCCACGGGCTCTCATTGGAAACCTCATTGGATATCGCCTTACCAGTTTGCAGAGTTCTATAACGTACAGAGCTGTGATTGTGTGGATTTTCAGTTTCACGAAGGAATCTCTACACGAGATCTTGTTTGACTTGAGTCCGTCGATTATCCGCACACATCTCTTGCAGAACGAAGTTTTTTTATGTCTACGTTATTGCCCCATATCGCCAAACCGTCTAATCTCTAATCAATCTAGGCTGGACGAATGCGTAAGTATGCTTTCAAAGTAGCTCCTAAGAAATTCTTAAAACCTAAAACCTCGCATTTTTTTTCATAAGAGACGTTTCCGCGATAATTCTTTGTTCGAATGTGCTAGAAGAACTAGAAGAAGGGAACTTAGTTAGACCATTACAGTCAGACCATATATTCTTTAACTGCCCTATCAAAACTAAATCTGTCGTTGTGTATCGAGTCGCTACCCATTTAAAAATCCCCTTCCTTGCATTCCTTTTAGCTAATCGCCCCTATTAACTAATTTCTTAGGTGAGTTAGTATAGAGGCTCTAATAAAATTCATTCGTAAGAATGAGATTCGTGCATAATGTGTGAATTTGTGTTTAATGTTCACTAACATATGTAGCAACTTTTTTATTTTTTTGTTCCAGGTTCTTTTAACCAAATAGCCTCTACAAAAATATAATTTAAAAATATTTTTATTTTGGTATATAGAGTCACAACGTGTGCAAGCCATTAATTGACAATTGGCATTAAATGTACTCTGTGGGCAGAATTGTCGTCCACGGCTGAGTTGCCAAATATGAAAATTGAATTGAATCGTAGAGGTGTTTAACTTGACTTTAAAACATACCAACAAAATCCGTGCTTTTTAGACCTCTCTTGACCTTTAATGCCTGACGTCTCATGCAGGCTAAAAGGGTTGTTTTCGTGAACTACAGAACGCCAGTGCCATGTTCACAGCAAACGCGACCCTATTACTAAGTTTCCGCTGCCCGTCCGTCCGTCTGTCCGTCCGTCCGTCAGTCAGTGGGCCGTATGTCACGAACCGTAATAGGTAGAGAGTTGAAATTTTCACAGAATGTGTATTTCTACACGTGACGTAATGAACTACACGAGATCTTTATAAATTAAAGGGGTCCACATACAAGAGACGTGTTTTAACACTGCACCCGCGTTATAACAAACCATCAGTGTTGCCAGTGGCAGATAGTCGAATATAACATGAGACAGCTAAAAAAGGAACATTTTCACGAGAAAAGTAACATGACCTTATATTATGTGGAAAACGACATGGCACTTTATTAGACTAAAACTAAAAAAGTTTTCTGTCCCATTTGTTAAACGTCAAAAAACCGTAATAATTGTTCATCGACTGGTGATGCGGAAAAAGAAAAACATAATCAATCATTTGTGTCTGAATAAAACCAAGCAATTTAGTAATTTCTTTTAATACTACAACTTACTTTGTTATCAATGAATACGAAAAAACGTCATCATATATATTAATGGCGACAGGGTAGCTAATTTGAACTGGTAGAACCTGGAAAAAATCGTTTATATTAGTATCGTTGTTACGAAAAACAGTTACTTAAAACTTTTTGAGATCTTAAGAATATTGTGCAATTAGTACCTTCACCACTCTTGCTGTATGTTATTTTTGCATGCATCATTGCTTTTGAAGGCTCAAATTTTGTGGCTTTTTTAATGTTTGCTTTAGTAGCCATCAAAAAAGAAATGGTTGCAGTGTTTAGCCCGTTCCTGTTTTCACATTTGATTAATTTAAGTTGACTGAAAACTTGTTCAACGCATGCATTCGAAAAAGGCAACACAAGTGAAAGCACGATAACCTTTTTTAAATTTGGAAATATTGGAGTATCATTCAAATCCTTCAGCTTCAAAGTTTTCCTCCAATATTCTTCAATATTTTGAGACAAATCTAAGTCATTATGGTGAAGGAAAGCATGCTTCTTCCATTCTTTTTGTAGTTCCACATCGTTAACATCATCTTTAATGTTTGGGAACCTGATCAACTCGCTAGATAAATCTTTTATTTCAAATTTTTGTGCCACGCTTGGTTCAATGACTTCAATAATGCCGTATATTGGGTCAGCAAAATCGTATCGTTGCGTTATTTGTTTTATTGATTCTATGTAAAACATAAGACAGATTCTTTTGAAATCTGTGAGTTCGGTTTTCGGTTCAGGAATTTCTTTTGAAAGTTCTTAAATTGATGATTGTGTAGCTACTCCCAAATATATTTTCTCAAGGGGCACAAAAAATCTTGGATTGGCATATTCTATTCGGTAGGCATCAGTAGTTTTACAGTAATTGAACTGCATGTAGTTTGCTGGCTACTGTTTTTATTAATTTATGTGTTTCAGGTTTTAATTGGTGGAGTAATGATTTTTCAGATTGGAACAGGCGGTTGAAATCGTTGAATAGATCTAGGACGTACGACATAAATTCTAGGTAAACTTTTGTGAGTTTGTTATCTAGTACGCCAATTATTTACTCTGTGACTTTACTAGGATCTTCTAAAACTTCGAGCCTAAAGTACTCAGAGAGTACATTGTACTGTTCTAATACTCTGTTGACGCAAGCCTCTAGGGACAACCATCTTGTAATCGAAGGACTCGAAATTTTATGGACATCAACATTAAATAATATTTGTAATTCTTGAAGCTTATCTTGCCTGAGTGAACTGCGGCTAAAATGTGATCCAACATTTCTTAAAAAATCCTCCACAAATCTCGGAAGCTTGAGACAAGCTTTAGAAGCCACGAGATGTATCATGTGGCAGCTACACTTTACACATGCAATGTGTGGTACTTTTTCTTTCAAGTGGCTGAAAACGGAATTATGTTGCCCAACCATACTGTTCGTGGTGTCAGAAGCAAAGCCAACCAAGTTTTTCAAAGGGATTTGTTTGTTTGTAAGCCAATTCAATAAAACAGATGTTTTATTGAATTGGCTTACATTAGATTACATTACATTAAAACTAAAGACCTCACAGATGTGAGGTCTTTAGCTTTTCCAGAAGTAACTTCATACATGTCAAGGAATTGAGTACGAACCAAGAATTCGTCCTCATCAAAAAATATCACTGCCATTGCACATTGCTTTTTAACGCTTATATCTGTAGTCTCATCCATTATAACACTAAATGTTGTTTTTTTGAGTTTTGATACAAGTTCTTCTGTCAGTATTGGACCAAGTACAGTTTTTTATGATATTTGTTGCTTTTGTTCTTCCTAAATTTACAGATTTGATTATTACTTAATCAGGAAATGTACTAGCCAAAAAAGGAATTAAGTCGTCTGACAACAACAGTGGCAAGTTATGTTCAGCGAGAAAAGCACACAGTTTAAGTTCAGCTCTTTTCTTTAGCTCTTCTTCTTTTTTCGGTTTAAAAGCTTCGTCTATGGATGTTGTTTTACTAATAGCGTTAACGTTTTGTTTATATTTAGTTGTATTTTGATGCTGTATAAGAGCAGGCCTATGGTTGAGTATATTGCAATTACAAATTGCACAACAGGCCGTGATTGACCCGGTTTGCTGCTCCCTTTTTGAAATCTAATTATTGAATGCAATGTCTACCAGCCATTTTTCGTTAAAATTATAAATTTGCTTCTTTTTTTCAGGGGGTGCCTTATCAAATGAGCTAACGATATTTTCTCCATTGTCTTTTGTTTCTTTTTGAGTCCAGGCTACAGCAGTCAAAAACCTCTTCATAATCTTTAGATACATGTTAATTTTGTTATCATAGCAAAACATACAATACATACATTATTCACCACCACATCATTCATGAAAAAAGAGCGATATTCAAAGTTAGTGCATTAAAACAAGACAAAAACCATATGCATCCGTAAAAAATCTTAAGATTCGATACTGTGATTACATCACGGCATCACCAAAAACGGACGTGAATCGAATCAAATAAGTGTCTGTCCATATAAAGGCTATGGACAAAGCTTCGTATGGCAAACTTTGCTTGTTTATTCATTTACGTAAGTAGGTTCACATAATTTTTACGAAAGAGACATCAACATGAATAGGTATAAAAAATACCGTCTGCGACAACTTTTTGACTGGCAACACTGGGCACACTGGAATGGAAGTCGTGCGCATTGGTTTGAAAGGCTTTAAAGCAATCACTTGTGAAATTAATATAAATAATACTCTATCAAACCCAACCAAAGTTGAATCACAACACAAACAAAACACTATAATGATCACAGACTATATAGAGCGTTAATACAATGATCGATTCGCTGCTAGCTAGTCACCACTCGCTTACTCGCTCGACTCGACTAAGTAAGCGGAATGGAAGATTTAGAAATACACGCGATTGAGTGATTTTTACTCGGACGTCGCATTCCAACAGGCCAGGCCACAAAATCAAATGCGCCAACATGACGAACAGAAAAAATATATATTGACCTAAAAGTAACACGAAAGTAACATTGAGTCTTGTAACATGGAGGTAACATGAGAGGCTCAAAAGTAACGTAAAATGTTACAAAAGTAACATTCTGGCAACGCTGCAAACCATAACATGATTCAAATATTAGGTCCTTACATATGAAATTGGCGATTCGCCGTACTGGCCACTTTGATATCAAATATCTCCTCTATGGTTAGGAATTCCAAATTCAAATTTATTCAGCTATTTATACATGTATTTGTGTTTCTAAAATTATAATTCATTTGTTTTTTCTTCAATTGTTTTATTTCTTGCGTCACTCAGCTTACAAAATGGAAAACTTGAAATATCGCGTTATTTACGAGTATGAGTTCTACCGTGGCACCAGTGCTGCAGAAACGGCTCGAAGGATTAATAATGTGTATGGCGACGGTGCCGCAATAGAAAACAGAGTGCGTTTATGGTTCCAACTTTTTAGTTCTGGAAATTTCGACCTGCAGAACAAGCCCCGTGGACGGCCGGAGACCAAAGTTGATAATGAAGAATTGAAGGCTATTGTGGAAGCGGATCCATCGCAAACCACGTCCGAGTTAGCTGCAGGCTGCGGTGTTAGTGATAAAACTGTTTTAATCCACTTGAAGCAAATTGGGAATGTGAAAAAGCTTGAAAGGTACCTCACGAACTGAGTGAAGCAAATCAACAAACGCGCGTTGACTGCTGCGTTGCATTACTCACCCGGCTCAATAATGAAAGGATTTTAAATCGAATCATTACCTGTGATGGAAAGTGGATGCTATACGATATTCGGAAGCGCTCATCGCAATGGCTGAACCCTGCCGAACCAGCCAAACCATGCCCCAAGCGAAAATTGACTCCAAAAATGTTACTTGTGAGCGTTTGGTGGACTAGTGCTGGTGTCGTTCACTACAGCTTTCTTAAATCTGGCCAGACAATTACGGCAGATGTCTATTGTCAGCAACTGCAAATCATGATGGAAAAGCTAGCTGCTAAACAACCGAGGCTGGTCAATCGCTCTAGGCCACTGCTGCTTCATGATAACGCTAGACCACAAACTGCACAACAGATGGCTACCATATTAGAGAAGCTTCAATTGGAATGTCTAAGACATCCATCGTACTCTCCGGACCTTGACCCAACAGATTACAATTTTTTTCGAAATTTCCATAACTTCTTGAAAGGGAAAAAATTCAACTCCGATGGGGCAGTCCAAACCGCCGAAAATGAAATAATTTATTTTGCCTTATTATACATACAAACAAAACATACAAGGATACACAAGAACAGGCAAAAATGGAACGGTCTCAGCATATGATGTGAGTAGCATAAGTGCGATCTCACAGCGCTGGTTTTCTGACCGCCCCACAAAATTATACTAAAGCTTTAAACTAACACACAATAATGGTATATATTTTTAATTATGCGGAATAATAATAATAATAATAATAATTATATGAAACAAATAAGTTACACACTACAGAGACTGAATTTCCCGTCAATTTTGCAGTCGAAAATTTTAGTGCTTTAAAGATAAATTTCGATACTCGTTTCTCAGACTTTGATGTCATTGCGAATGAAATTAAGCTTTTTCAAAATCCTATTGATTCTGACATTGAAACCCTGGCTCCGGAAGTCCAAATGGAAATTATTGATTTACAGTGCAGTGATATGTTTAAGAACAAATATCAAAATTCATCTTTGTTGGAATTTTATAAGAGTCTTCCACTGGCACAATTTGATAATTTGCATAAATTTGCTCGTGGGTGGTTTTCTGTTTTTGGTGGTACGTACTTGTGTAAGAAAACGTTTTCCAAGATGATGAACACAAATAATGTTTGCAGATCTAAATTAACCGATGAGCATCTTAAATCTCTTCTAATAATTAGTACAAGTAAAATTAATCCACAACTACAAACAATTGCCGGTGGAAAATCACAATTACATAAATCTCATGAGTGTTTATTCGTTTTATTAGTGGGATTAATTTCAATTTAATTATTTTTTAGTTATTAATGCTTAAGCTTAGATACTTGAGTAGAGTTTTCTGCGTCATCATTTCTGTCGTAAAGTTCCCTTCGGGGGCAACTCGGCCCACACGCCACTCAGCCCGCGGGCTCTGTTGACCACTTTTATTTTTTCGGTGGTGACTCGGCCCATTAATTTTCCAAGGGGTCTACTCAGCCCGCGGGCTCAGTAGGCAAAAGTTTAACGCTGTATGGTCTACTCAGCCCGATTGGATTTGGCCGACTTATGTACCATTAAGGCGAAATATGTTCAGGAAAGTACAGGAAGGCAGTGAGAAGGGGCTTGGAATTTTCTACTTCATTACACGAAAACTATGGTAATGGATATGTATTATTTAATAAATCTGACAAACTTAAGAAAAATAATTCAACTTAATACAAATAAAATAATAACTCCTTCTTCGTGACTTCGGGTATTAGTCAACGAACAACACGTTACATATGAATCTAGAATCTTAAATGTTCGATACACAACGCTAAACGTTTTTTATTGTTTTCTAGATCCATTAATATTTCATTAATTCTGTCATTAACATCGATTACTTCATTTTTTCTTTTACTAAAGTTATTTTCTCTTAATTTGTTTACATCTGTTCTCATTAGCCGTTGTAACACTACCAGATGTTTTAAAATATCAGGTTTGGGTTTTAAAAGCTTATTTACTTTGGCATGCCAGCCTTCAACTGCATTATTAGTACGGTTAAATTGTCCGTAGCATGTCCACCGACCAAAGTAAATGGATTTTGGATTCATCCAATTATTGAAAAAGTATGAATTGAAGTCTTTTGTAATTTTCGTTTTAGGACCTCCTTCCACAGCGTACAGCCAAGCGTCTAATAACTGCTCTAATGGAAAATGTGCCAAGGCTGATAAACGCCTAATATGAACCTTGCCTAGTTTTGTTTTGCTTAGACCACAAACCTTTGCCTTGTTCCACAGGCATTTAGTATAATGGTAAAAACATCCTTGTATTTGAATACCCTGGCAAGTATTGATTAAAGCCGATATCAGAGCCTTTTCGAAATCCACTTTAACGCTTGTTGGATTCCAATCTGGAACTTGGCTTTTTATTAATTGAAACATAATCTCATACGTTTCTTTACGCTTGTTGGGTAATAACGCATACAACACTGGCACAACTTTGATATTTTCTCGATAACTTCCGAGATCCGCGTGTATTGTTACCAGTTGGTAAAAGTTTCTTTGGCACGACTTGAATGTGCCATCAATATAAAATTCTTTGCATTGCGGTAATAAATTCCGGAGTTCATCACATGAAAATATCAATATTCTTGTGCTATTGTATGTGTAGTCAGCGAACAATATATGTGAAAATCTTGGTGGTATGACAACGTCAACGGCGTTGTTAAAAGTGCAGTTTTTTATCCCTAAAGATTTGTATCGTTTACGATATAATTTTTTCTTTATATTTTCAAAACTAGATATTTTCTTGTCCAAGCCTGCGTCTTTAATTTTATCATTAATGTTGTCATAAATGTGTGAGATGGGCGTAGTTATGTCTTCGACGACTTGTTTGTCCAGGCTGTCCATATGTTTTTTAATCTCGTTATCAGGAAAATCAGGATCGTGGTTGTGTCCTGTCTCGTGAACAACGACTGAGTTATCACCGACCGTTTTGATAATAATAATAATAATAATAATAATAAATAAATAAAGTTTATTCGTACTTTCTAACAACTTTTTACTTAAATATTACAGTGAAATTGTTGTACATGGTCTCATCGATATAATTTCGACTTCAAACCCCTAAACTAGGTAATGAACCTGTATCTTAGGGATTTTGGGTCTTCCGGTTGTTACAATTTATCAACAATAATAACAATGTAGGTAATTAGAAAAAAATTAATAATATTGGGTTTATTTAATTTTGACTCACATATTTGCTTTTACAGTTACTAGGTTTAAACGATAATTTGAATATTTTAGAAATTAACTTATAAGATATTGCTAACTTTAACAATAATTTTAGTTAACTAAGTACCTTAAGAAGTTGTTCAGTCTTAGAATAATCAAGAGATTGTAACAATTTTAAAACTGCAAGTTTAACCTCACGGTGACTCAAATTGTAGATAGGGGATATTTTATTAATCCTATTGTATATAAAGGCGCTTTGTGCCGTAAACTGGCGACTTGCAAAGGCAGTGCGGCAACGAATTTCGGGACAGACGGAGGTTCCAGACCTTTTTTGAAGGATTTTTGGATCAAGAGGCGTCAGGGAGTGTTTTCTGAGCACCGATCGAAGTATGTAGAGTTGCCTTACGGAGAGAACACCAGACTCGGAGTAGAGCCTGGCAGTTGGATAATCTCGTCGTTTGAAGTGCATTACTTTAAGTATAGATCTTTGAGCTCTTTCTAGTTGTATTAAGATAGTTTGGCAGGCTCCACCCCAGGCAGGAATATAATAAGTGATGATAGATTCGGCAAGGCTACGATATACAAGAAGTAATGTTTCCCTATCCGCAGAGTGCCTTAGTTCGCTAAAAATATATATCATCCGCCTAAGACGGCCCCACATGACTTCAATATGACTCCTCCAGCTCAATTTTTCGTCAATGTAGACACCAAGATATTTAACCTTACTAACCACGCTTAGGCACGCTTAGGCAGTCGCAACTTATTGAGTCTGGTACACATGTGTGAGCTTTCACCAACCTTGTTTCAGGATGGGGACTTATGGTATTGGGAAGGGAAAATTGAACAATATTTGTCTTATCCACATTTAGCGTAAGCAGATTAATAGCCATTCCATCACTATTCGTAGACAAAACTCAGCACCCTGTTTTGCCTTGTCCCAGGTTTGGTCGCATACAAGCAAAGCTGTATCATCCGCATACGCAAATATATCACAGTTTGATACACGTAGGCGGCAGAGGGCATCTATGTAGATCAAAAACAGAGTAGGTCCCAAAATGCTGCCCTGAGGAACACCAAAGTCAATAGCTATCTGATTGCTAGTAAGGCCATCAATCTTCACGCATTGCGTTCGATCCGTAAGATAGTCGCTGAAAATTTTTAGAGCAAGACCGCGGACTCCAGCAATCTCTTGTTTTTTGATAAGTTTGGGGATAGAGACAGTGTCAAATGCCTTTGATAAGTCGAGGAAAATGCCAAAGCATTTTAGTTTATTGTCCATTTTGCTGGTCAGGGTCTCAGTAAAAGAGGTTACTGCATCTTCAGTCGATATTCCTGCCCTAAATCCATATTGGTTTTCAGCAATGATGTGATTTTTAGACAGATAACTAAGAAGACAGTTATTGAGGATTCGCTCCAAAATTTTTGACAAGGAGCTGAGGACTGAGATTGGTCTGTAATTTGAGACACTGCCTCTATCTCCACCCTTATAGACCGGAGTAACAATGGCTTTTTTAAGTGCTTTAGGAAAAACACCTGAGTTTATAGGCTAAATTGCAGATATGTGTGATGGGGGGAGTTAAAGAGCTACGAGATTGCTTTATGATTTTTGCTGGTATATTATCCCACCCAGTGGCACAATCGCCTCTTAAGCCAGCTATCAACTTTTCAATTTGACCATCGTCAACAGGTAAAATTGCAAGTGAATTCCGAGGAGAGTTAGGGTGGGCGTCCACTGACAAGTCAAGAAGACCGCCCCGGCAGGCGGGAACATTTTGGGCCAATGTTTTCCCTACGTTGGCAAAGAAATTATTTACGCTATTAAGCGAGGACTTTGCATCACCAGTTATTTGAAGTAACTCCGTGGGAGATCTTTGCTGTAAACTTTTATTTGAAATAGATTTAATAACTCTCCAAGTGGCCTTAGGGTTGTTTTTAGAGTTTTGTAATTCAGATTTTTCATACGCTCGTTTTAACTTTCTAAGTAGACCATTGCAAAAGTTTCGATACCTTGTGTAACTTAATTTAAGAATTTGGTTATCGGGAGTCTTTTTAAGTTTTGCATGCATTTTGTCTCTATTTCGAATGCAGCGAAAGAGACCCGGTGACATCCACGGCTTCAAAATTCTATCTTTTTTTGCCAGTTTAACCGTGGTGGAGTGTTTTAGAATTATATTTTGGATTAAGGAGACGAGCAGGTCAGTAGCTTCATTGGGATCCGTCTCGCTCGTCACTGAATTAAAATTAGTGACGTCAATTTCATTCTTAATAGAACTATAGTCTAGACGAGTAACAGTTTTTAGAGCTTTTAGCTTAGTGATTGATGACAGCATAACACTTGCATTTCACGCATCTCCATAAAGTTGATTCATCCTTGTTTTTCCTCTTGATGCGGTATCGGTGACCCGACTTTATCATTACACGCCTTCCACGTTGCGACGTTATGAAATCAATGGCATCTGAACTGGAAGACGCGGATGCACTTGGTTTGTACGGATATGGGTACATTTTCGCTGTTCAAAATTAATTTAAATGTTAAATTACTCATTTGATTATAAAAGATGAACAAGAATTCAATGATTCAATGTCATGTCAAAGACGGGACGGTAGTGATTATATTCTCTTTGACGGGACGGACGGGACTTGGACGTTGACAACGTCAGGTCAGTGTATTGTTCCAAAGACAATATTAATCAGATGAAAAAAATAAATAAAACCTCTTCTGAGATAAAACCTTTAGCTTTAGCAAAATGGGCTGAGTCGATCTTATGGCGATAGACTGTGATCGATTTAGCCCGCGGGCTGAGTTACCTATAACGATAGACAGTGGTTAATTGAGCCCGCGGCGGGCTGAGTTGACCTAGTCGCCCGAGTCGCCCCCAATATAAACAGTATTGGTCAACTGAGCCCGCGGGCTGAGTGGCGTGTGGGCCGAGTTGCCCCCGAAGGGGTAAAGTTTTACCTTGCAAGTAAATAAAACCGAGTAATTATCATTCTGTGTTTTCATTCTTTTCCATTCAACTTATCACAGCAATAGTAACAACAGTAAAACATTGGCTATCGTGGGCCAGATTGATGACACTAGTCTTAAGCTGTCGCGGGCCGCATTAATGGCAGTGGGGCGGGCCGGATTTCTCCCGCGGGCCGTAGTTTGGAGACCCCTACTCTAGACAGTCAATTGCGTTACGAAGAGCACATTAACTCAGGAATGTCTTCTACCGGCTAAAAGTGATGTATAAAATCAGACAGTATCTGAATGACGAAGTCAGGAAAGTGCTAACCGATTCACTGGTCCTTTCTTTGTTTGATTACTGTGATACAGTCTTTGGACCTATGTTATTTGTAATAACTGAGCGAGCTATTCAGAAGGTCCAGAACGCATGCGCCCGCTTCTGCTTTGATGTCGCTAGACAAGCACATATCAAGCCATATTATAATGAGAAAAATGTTTAGAAGATGCACCGTCGACGAAAACTTCACCTAGCTTGTCTGATGCAAAAAGAAGTACATCGCAAAATACCTGTGTATCTCTATTAAAAATTTAAGAGTTCTGGGGCCACACAGCAGAGAAGTGCACGCCTTAGGTACTTCAATTCAATAATAAGGTTCACTCATAAAACTGTAGGATTCAGGGGTTCACCTCGCTTTACAGCTGCAAAGATTTGGAACGATCTACCACCGCCCTTACGAGGAAACATGAGTAATGCTACCTTCAAGGAGAAAGGGCGTAAAATATTTTTTTGAAATCATTTTTTGCAAGGCTAAATGAACCCTTAATATCTACCTCATACTCTGGTTACTATAGAAATATATTGGAAATATGTTGTATTCATAATTTTAAATATTGGTATCCTTCCTTGCTAAGTCTGTAGGCGCCGTCCAAGGGGAGTTTGGTGCTTTTTACCTAACTACAATAAATCCAATAAAGTATCGTTAGAAGCGTCATGAATAATAATATCAATACCTAAAAATGTACTTAGAATGTTATAAAGGTCCATATTGGTTAAGTAATTTAATAAATAATAATAACAATACCTAAATGTACTTAGAATGTTATAAAGGTCCATATTGATTAATTAATTTAATGAATTATAATAACAATACCTAAATGTACTTGGAATGTTATAAAGGTCCATATTGATTAATTAATTTAATTTACTTCAGTTTATCTTAGTTTAAAAAGGGTTTGGCTTGAAAACCAGCTTTGTGTGCTACCACCACCACCATACAAGATATACTGAAACCAAATCTTTTTGACACATATAATTAATTTCATTATTGTATAAATGTATTGATTTCTCTGACGTGTGTCAAATAAATGCTTTTCTTCCTTTCTTTTCTACAATATTGTAGTTTAAGTAACAGTCACTCTTTGTAATGAATGACGAAAAAAAAAGTAAACGTAATTGTTTTTTTTCAAAATCACTTATTTGGGATTAGATGAGGACATTACATATTATGTGAGGTATATTTTGCAAAAAATATTCAACCGTATCGTATCTGGAGGAGCCCAAACTTGGCACGTTTTGAAAATGATGATAATTTTAATGTAAAACAAGTGACTGAAATGTAATGATGTGACATATTTTTAGAATCGGATCTGAAAACCCTTTCAGATCCGATTGGTTATTTTTTCCCATATATAAATTATATATATATTTTTAGGGTTCCAAGGAGAAACAAGGAAACCTTATAGGTTTGTAAAGTCTGTCTGTCCGTCTGTCCGTTCGCCCGTCCGTATGTACAGCAACTTTATTCCCAAACTATCAGGACTACACAGTTAAATAATGGTATGTGGATGTATTTTGTGAACCGCTTTACGATGTTTATACAAAATTGAAAAAAAAAATGAAAAAATTAAGGGGGGCCCCCATAAATGGAGCTGAAACATTTTTTTTTCATCAAACCTATATCTGTGGGGTGTCTAGATATGAGGTTCCTTAAACCATCTTTCCTCAAAGTAAATCGTTAAAGAGGCAGACCCTTCCAAAGTGGCAAAATATGTGACTCTCCTCCAACTTTTAAAGTAAGAGAGAGTGAAAAAACTTAGAAAAAAATGTGTTGTGTATCTCAATAAACTCCTTCAACGAAAATTGGTTTGAATTAAATAAAATAAGCAGTTTTTACGATATAAAACATTAATTGAAAACCGCAATTATAAATTTGTCATTCAAACAAACACTATGAGAAACAAAGTAATTATTTGCTTGAGAAGAATGATAGTGATATTTTGTCTACAAGTGAGTGAGAGTATATAATACTATACTATAGGTACTATAGATGATATAGTACCTTCATATTTTTTTTTGTGCTTATATTCTACATTTATTACGGAACCCTAAATGTGCGAAGTCCGACACGCACTTGGCCACTTTTATTTTTCTCGTGCTACAATCGCTCCGAATTTCTTGCTTTTAACCTTTTGCAGCCCTTTTTGGCGTACCGCTAGCACCATAAGAGTTTGGCCTACATCTATACAGAATTATTGACTATTTGAATATATAATACTTAAACACTTTTGTTCGATTCCAAATCGATATTCGATCGATGGTTTCGGAACGGCCATTTTGAATTTGACGTTGCTGCCAACCTTGCAGTTTTTTGACAACTGACTGACGAAAGCCCTCGCAATGTAACGCGTATTGATTAGGGTATTGAATTTAAATCGCAAGCCATCTGGAATGTATTCGGGTTCCCCTCAGGATTGTCTATATAGCTGAGTGTGTTGTGGTTCCCCGAACCAGATAAAGTTCGCATTTACGTGGCCGATTGGTTTTTCCCACGTAACATAACCTGTGTTGGAACACTGTGCTCGTCGAAGCTGGCCTGCCAGTCATACCTGGTTGGCTGAAGAACCTGTCTACCAAGAAGAGCCTAGGGTGCACCCGGGCCTTGCAGAGAGACAGGAGGTTGACGGGACCGAAGCACAGACCAGGTTAGATCGACTCCATAACAAATAGCTCGGTGAATCGCCGACGTTCACACTTCTTGGCATCTGATCGCTACGCTACCTCGTAGCTGATGGGCCCCTGCGAGGTCATTAGGTGCCGAGAAGCCTGAACATTTTGGTAGCAAGAGCGTGGTTTCCTGAGATTTGCAGCCGTCAAGGGCTCCAGGAACCCACGATTTGGGACTATCAATCTGTAGGTATAGGCGGTTATTAGCTAACTTGGTGTTGTTCCTGTATCCACATAGATTGGTAGTATTGTAAGCTATAAGTCTATTGCTGGTAGTAGACAGACAGATATTACAGTTTTCCCTAAATGACCAGTTGTACTGAGATGTGACTCAGAATAGTAGGTACTCAACTTAGGTACATTGTAGGTGAATTGAAATTTGCATTGAAGTACCAGTTAGTCAATCTATTAGTGGTCTAGTAATGCTAATGAATGTTTGGTTAACATAGGTAGTTACATCTATTGATAGCAGGCTATTACATTGTTTTCAGTTTATAGCAATTTATAACTTGAACTAATATTGACTATCTGTGTGTGTTATAATGATAAAGGGAAACTAAATTGTATTTGCAGAATTTATATAGATGTAAAACTCGGTTCCTATTGTTTAAGGAAAACAGCATTGTTTAAGTTGTGGTTTAGGGTTCCCTCGTTTGGGTTACAGACTGGAGGGTCCAATAAAATTGAGTTACTGCAAATTGTGAGTAAGTATCGTTCCGATCATGTCGTTATCTGAAATCCAGAAGGGTGTTTCTAAGGAACTCAGATGGTTTTCCTCCGCACACGGTCTGATAGACCGTTTAGATAGGCATGATGTGGTGTTGGAGCGGTCTATGGACGTTAAGGAACGTTACAACAGGGTGCTCGAATTGTCCGCGCAGGCGGAATCAGTAGATGGTTGCGCACCTGACAGGCTGTCACGGTTGCTAGGGGATGTCGACCAATGTATGGAGATGGCAGCTGCTATCACGCAGAAGGCTGCGGACATACGTAGACAGCGCGAGTCCAGCCATGGTGGTGACATTGAAGCACCTCTGCCGCTTCAGGGTTCGGGGTCCAGGTTACCTGCCATAACTATGCCTACCTTTGACGGAGTGTCCGGTGAATGGATGAGCTTCATCAATCTGTTCGACAGTTTGGTGCACATGCGATCGGACATTACCAAGTCTGTCAAGATGGCTCAGCTGGTGGCAGCATTGAGGGGTGAGCCTAGGGAGCTGGTCGCTCATTTGACAGTTACGGAGGGTAACTATGAAACGGCCAGACAATTGTTGGTCAGACGTTACCATAACAAACGGAGGTTGGCCGATGCCCAACTGAACCGTTTGTTTAGTATCCCGGTTGTGAACAAGGTCGGGGCCATACAGACGGAGGTTTTGAACCCATTGTTGTCCGTCACCAAGGCTCTAGAGAATCTTGGACTTCCGGTTGGTGAATGGTCGTACCTACTGCTGTACATTGTACTTTCCCGCCTACCCGCTGACGTGCAGACTCGTTTCGAACAGTCTCACGGGAGGTCGGCCGAGGACCTGCCCGCCTTCTCCGACTTGGTCGGATTCTTGGAAGAGGAGGCTCGACGGGCAGAGAATTTGGGGTTGACGGTCACCCATCCTTCGGAGCCACAGAGAGCTGCCGGGAGCGCTGTGAGTAGGGGCTCTCCGACGAGGAAGGACCGCACCAACCGGCAGTCATATGGGACTGTGAGTGCATTGACCCCACATAGTGAGACCTGCCCATGTTGTAGGCAGATTGGCCATGCTGTGGCCAATTGCAATAAGTTCGGGGAACTTAGGGTTCAGGGACGGCGCCGGATGGCCAAGCAGCGGAGCTGGTGTTTCCTGTGCCTCGGGCCACACATGGCTAGGTACTGCACGCGCGCAAAAATGTGCGGATATTGTGGTGGGGCCCACAACAATCTGTTGTGCATGAACCGGTCCGGCCAACAGCCACCACAGGGCCGTACCCAGGGTGACACGGCATGGGGCCCTGAGAATTCGTTTGCGACTCGGAGCGCAACTCAGGGGCCAATGTCCCCACGTGCACAGGGCGGTACTAGGGTGCAGGGCCGCACTCAGGGTCATCACATGGGGGGCCCTGAATTTTCGGTTGCGACTCAGCATCCGACTCAGCGGGCAATGGGGCCACAAGCACGCGGCCACCCAGGGGTGCAGGGCCGCACTCAGGGTCATCACATGGGGGGCCCTGAGTTCTCGGTTGCGACTCAGCATCCGACTCAGCGGCACATTGGGTGTGTTGAGCAGGCCGTAACGGGCGGGTGGCATGGGACACCTTCGAGCTATGCGGGTGCGGTTCGGACGCCGCCTCAGTTGTCGCCCCGCTCGTCGCCTCGTCCTCGTCGGTCGCATGTGATGTCCCCCCCGCTCATGGAGCGGCCACGGTTGAATTCACGCCCACCCCCCTTCGGGGGGCGTCGTAGGTTGGGAATGGAACCGGCGCGTGGGCCATTTATACAATGGGACCCTCTGGCGTATAGCTGCATACCTGATCGGTTACAGGCACAGTGGGGCCCCGGGGGTCCTCGCTAGGAATTTGCGGCCCAACCATTGGTTGCCCCCCAACCGGAGACGGTGGTGTTACCGATCGCCTCTGTGCTTGTTTGGGATTTGGCGGGCAACCCAACATACGTTCGCGCCCTATTAGATTCTGGAGCTCAGGGCTGCATTGTATCGAATGATTTAGCAAAATGGTTGGGCCTCATAAATAATGTATCGCTGCCGAGGAAATTGGTCCCTGCTGGGGATTACAGGGCAACCCTTCACGGGTTTTGTGATGCCTCTGAACGAGGGTTTGCGGCAGCGGTTTATTTGCGAACCGTCACCTCCACCGGGGAGGTCGACGTGCGTTTGGTTTTGGCAAAAAGCAAGGTAGCGCCTATTCGGACAAGGATGACGATTCCAAAACTGGAACTGTCCGGGGCTGCTCTTTTGACCAAAGTTTTGAATCACACTCTAACAGTGTTGCGTGGGTCAGTGGTTTTGGAGGATACGGTGTACGCGTGGACGGACAGCCAGATTGTTTTGTGCTGGCTGAAGGCTTCGGTCCATAACTTAGAGGTTTTTGTTGCGAACCGTGTCTCCCAGATTGTGTCGTCTGAGGTCCCACTGACCTGGAGACATGTACCAGGAGAATTGAACCCGTCTGATTGTGCATCCAGGGGATGTCGGGCTCCTGAACTCGTTAGATACCATTTGTGGTGGGGACCACCCTGGCTTGCCAAGAGAGAATCGGACTGGCCCCACAGCCATGTAGTAGTATCTTCGGATCATGGCCCCAGAGCGGCCGTGCATGTTACCCAGAAGGGGCAATACAAGGCGTACCTATGTGTGTTTGTTTGTTTATCCACCAAGGCGGTACATCTCGAGCTCGTGGCTGATCTCTCGACAGAGGCTTTCATTGCTTGTTTGGATAGGTTTGTTTCTCGAAGGGGACTTCCAACTTTGATCCGCTCTGATAACGGCACTAACTACATCGGTGCGGAACGATACTTACGAGAGATAGTCAACTTTTTGAATGTAAATAAAGTGGATATTGGAACGGCCCTCTCCCGTCGGGGTATACAGTGGACCTTCAGCCCACCGAGTTGCCCCCACTGGGGTGGGATTTTTGAGGCCGTAGTTAAGTCAGCTAAGACGCACTTGGGGCGTATAGTAGGTCAGACCGCGCTGACTTTTGAGGAGCTCGCGACATTGTTTTGTAAGATCGAGGCCGTTCTCAATTCGCGACCGTTGTGTCCGCTCAGCTCGGATCCAAATGACCTGGAGGCTCTGACCCCAGGCCATTTCTTGATAGGACAGCCACTTAACGCGTTGCCCGAGCACCCCTTCGAGGGAGTGAAATTGTATCGGTTGTCAAGGTACCAGATGTTGCAGCAGTTTACTCAGAATTTCTGGAAGCGTTGGTCGCTCGAGTATCTGCATATCTTACAACAGCGCCTTAAGTGGACTGACAAAACCAGCCCCCCTAGTGTTGGTGACCTCGTTCTGGTTAAGGATGCTAACCTACCGCCACTACGTTGGCGTAGGGGGCGCATTGTTAACTTGTTCCCTGGCAAGGACGGGACCCCCCGGTCTGCAGAGGTTCTAGTAGGAGGCTCGGTTCTAAAACGAGCGGTAGCAACGTTGTCTCGGCTGCCCGTAGATTAGGGGACAGGTGGGTGCCTGTCCGGGCGGGTGATTGTTCGATTCCAAATCGATATTCGATCGATGGTTTCGGAACGGCCATTTTGAATTTGACGTTGCTGCCAACCTTGCAGTTTTTTGACAACTGACTGACGAAAGCCCTCGCAATGTAACGCGTATTGATTAGGGTATTGAATTTAAATCGCAAGCCATCTGGAATGTATTCGGGTTCCCCTCAGGATTGTCTATATAGCTGAGTGTGTTGTGGTTCCCCGAACCAGATAAAGTTCGCATTTACGTGGCCGATTGGTTTTTCCCACGTAACATAACCTGTGTTGGAACACTGTGCTCGTCGAAGCTGGCCTGCCAGTCATACCTGGTTGGCTGAAGAACCTGTCTACCAAGAAGAGCCTAGGGTGCACCCGGGCCTTGCAGAGAGACAGGAGGTTGACGGGACCGAAGCACAGACCAGGTTAGATCGACTCCATAACAAATAGCTCGGTGAATCGCCGACGTTCACACTTCTTGGCATCTGATCGCTACGCTACCTCGTAGCTGATGGGCCCCTGCGAGGTCATTAGGTGCCGAGAAGCCTGAACAACTTTTATTTGATGATACCCAAAATAACCCTGTTCAAAACACAAAACATAAAAAAACCGACTTTATGCCCTCTGGAGGGCGCCATATTGAATTTAGTGACGTCACACCCTCGTCAATCCATCCAGTAACCAGTGGACAATCAAGCAAGACGCTGCTAACGATAATACATACCTACCGGTCAAACTCAGTCATAACATAACCCTCCTTTTGGGTTCGCTGTCGGGTAACAAGAATCTAACCAGCGAGTATTTATCTAGCAATAAAATATATGATCTGTGCTAGTCACTGCTAGTCTTTACTTTTATCAGACAAATAATACTTGGAAGTGTTAATCTTAGATTAGTATCTATTTAATGTTTCCAAAAGATTAAGGTACCCACATATGCATTTAAATCTTAACACTATTATTCTATGGAGCTCTAGTCAAGGCAGTTATCCAAAAGAGCACGCCACTTTATTGTGTGATAGCATGACGTAATATAAACAGTATTATTGCTATGCGGGTTTTATTCCGCCTGAATTTAAATAGACTCCATTCAGTCTTATTACAATCAGTGTTCGAGTGAGTAACATCGAGAGTAGAGCTGCCAAGCCGCTTAAAGAGTCACAACTTCGCTTCTGAACTTACTTAACTGGTACGTACAGCGCTTAATAAATATTATTTTCTCAAACATGCAATGAAATGTCGTCGTTACGTGCGCTATAACAGGCTTGGAAGTATCACGTTTCGGGCTGCACAACTCGAGAGAAATGTAAAGAAATTTCATACAAAATTGCAGGCCTACAAAAGCATTTTTTTAAATTTTATGCTCAAAGCAAAAAACATCAACGGGCGCACGGAAATTACGATTAGTAGCATTTTTTTAATTTATTTTGTTGTTTGAGTGGTGTTTTTTTTTATGTCATTGCATGTTGAGAAAAACACTATACATGCCTCTGGCCGTGAAAAAGGCTTGCCGGGTTCGTATCACTATCCGGTCTATACGTACTCAGCCGGCAAGCCCTTCTTTCCCGGCGCGGCGTCTGCAGTAATGTACTAGTCTTCTCAAAATAAAACCGTGGCCCAAACTAAATTCAACCTTATTACGCCAGTGACAACGACGCTGTCACCGGGCCTTTTATTTTGTGAAGACTGTAGGTATTTAAACTGTTGTAATATATTTTCGGGTCGCGGTGTGTGGGCGGGGTCTTGACGCGCAATGTTGACGTGATCATGTGATCATTATTAGGATTTGGTTGGATTAGGAATTCAGAGCCAATGGCGGATAAATAAGCAAAGTGGTTACTTACTATGGCTACTTATTACTGAGTAACTAACTATTTTAAGTAAGCGATTTCGATTTTGCCTTAGTTGAAGCTTGCATTCTACTTGTGTATTTTATAAGTGGGTTCTGCTGCTTCTTCGTATATTCGAAAAGGTGAAATCCAATAATTAATTATGGCTTATGTTTAAACAATTACCAAAAACGCACCTATTTTACTACCAATATATTCGAAATGACTGCCAGAATGGATAAATGTCCACCAAATTGTGTTTGGAAAAATGATCACCAAACTTCTTTTTATGTTTTGTGTGCCTAAGTTTATGTTTTAAGTATTTTTTGTTGTTCTTACATGTTCAACCTAACACGAAGGATAAAGGGGGCTTCGCTTCGCTCACCCCCTTTACCCTTCACCTAAGCTACTGCAGTATTTTGCCCTGATATTTTTTGCAACTTTTGGTGTTCATTTATCCATTTTGGGTAGGAAAAAAATATTTTGGTGATCATTATATTTGTTGCCATTAATTATCAGCACAAGACCAGCTAGAAAACTGCTGGAAAGTTGTGAACGGAAAAAATATTTCGAGAAACATGTTCAGCAGAAACTAGAAAATGAATGCGGAGTATCAAATGATATAGGAACTGTCAACTAGAATAATCAATGGAAGATTTCTTCCCCACTGGGATTCGAACCCAGAACCTCTCGCTCAGGAAGCACAGCCTAGACTGCAACACCACAGACGTCCGCCACTGGCAGTAAATCAATATTTAAGCATCTGTATTTTCATCAGAGCAACTTTTTTACATTTTGATCCGAGCGTACCTACAGTACACGCTCGGATCAAAATGTAAAAAAGTTGCTCTGATGAAATAGGTTTTATGGTGATTTTTTTTAACCCCGACTTATCATGATTCGTGTATGAATGACTATAATACCCCCCAGTTTCTGAAAGAGTTTTCAAATGGCGTACGTCTTTCAGTTACAAACATACACACATACCTACCTACATAAAAAAGACTTATTTTAATAATGCAATACCTTCATTTTATTGCGCTACTATTGGTAGACAAATATCTGATTGTGCTATAAATAACTCTTAATGGGAGATAAATATATTTGTTTGTATACTTACTTATCTACTCGTACGTGATTTGGTGATATTCTAATTATTGAGGCTTCGTTCAATTCAATCGAAGCTTCGATTCATAAAATGTATTCGAAGTATAGCAGTTAGGTACAGGTCGCGCAAAGTTTTTGTGTCTGAGTGCTGCCTGTAGGGAGTAACCTCTCCCTCTCTCACCATTATGCGAGAAAGAGAGGTTACCCCCTTCACAATCGGCTGGTCACCATGAAACCCTGTGCAATCGACCATTTACACACTTATTGACATAGTTAGCAAGTCAAGTTAACAAAATCCATTATGATATGATATATTACAATTGTACATTTATAGCAAGCTGAATTAAAGAAAATAATTTAAGATAATAAAAATCAAAGATAATAAAAAAAGTTCTGTTATGAGAAGCCCCTCGAAATTTTACTTGGTTGTCATGTATAGTGATGAGTATCTAAGACAATGAGGGGACATCCTTTGTGTGCGAGTCAGATAGCACTTTAACTGCTGGATGCCTGGACCTAGTTTTGAGGCTTCGTGATTTTGAAGCTCATGCCATGGTAATAAATTAAATTTTTGCCCGCGATCGACCGGATGGGCATACCTGCTGTAGATAATGTAAGTGACTTGACTATAAGTGGTATTGGAGGTGATGCAGGCAGGTGAATGAACTTATAAATTAAAAGTAGGTCCCTAAGCAAAGAGAGTTTTACTGTAATCGTGGAAGATATCCGTCACACATACAACGGACATGCGCGATCCGCTCCCACCTGCTCCTCGTAGCAACTGCAAATCGCCATCGCTTTAGCTCACGTCCATGTCAAGTTCAATGGCAACTCTTTAGTGAGGTATACCTCGCGCCACGAGTTATGAGCGGTGGCCTTGAATGCGCCAACGTCGCCCAGCGCTCTTAATTCGTGGCACGAGGTATAGTCGATATCGAAAGTTACCAAAAATGTAGTACGACTAAATGAAGGTGGAATATTATCACCTTTTTTACCCGACTACACAAGAAGGGGGCGAAATGGCCGGCCATACATACATGAGTGTGGCCGCCAAAAATTGTACAATAACTTTCGTGAATTAATTATAACTTAGCAAATTAACAGATAAATTCAAAACTGCCAAGATTTTACAGGTAAAAAAATTGTTGTGCAGTTTTGTATGACTTCGAAATACAACATGTCTTGGTGGGACCCACGGTTTTTGTGTGGAAACTAAAATTAAAACTTAAAAAAATTGCTCAACAAAGGCAACCAAAATAGATTAAAATTATTTATAGAAATAAGCATGACACTGCGAACCAGAATCAATCTACAAGTTATCACTCATAAAATATTATATGGAATTTTTAATACACGATATGAGAGCGACAATTTTGTTTCCCAAATATACAATTTTTAGCGGCCATACTCACAAACAAACATACATACATAAGTATGTATGTTCGTATGTATGTATGGCTATTTCGTTAGCACGTACTATAACCCGAAGGCTTGGGGGTTTTGATAAATGAGGTGTCGGAGTTGTCTCTGTTGTGGAAGTGACATAGGCTATAACATTTTAGTGAAAAGTCAATTTGTTGGATTTGAGATCGCAAAATGTAGTTCACAAAGTAATTGGTGCGGATACTTTCATATGTCGAAACCAGGTGCATTTATACGTTTTTATTGAAAGAAAATTCAGTCGGGTTACCTCTATGTTTTTATAATGGAATCATTGCTTGCCATTTAAACTGATATTTTATAGATCACTAATAATAATAATAAAATCATCCGTCTCTTTTTCTCTTCCTATATCATTTGATTCTGGATTTTCGTTTTTTAGTTTGAGAAAATGTTTTTCGAAATAATTTCCCATTCAATATCACAAATTTCCAGTTACTTTTTTAGCTAGTTCTCGTGCTTGAGAATGGATTATTGGATTTTACCTTGTCATATCGACGCAGACGCAGCCGGTGTCATTTTAAGTACACAATTACAAGGGCAAGCTTCAACGTTATCAAGATCGTAAACGATCAACCGGGTCGATGCGGGTCTGCGGGAGGTGTGCCCCCTCCGCGATTTCCTCTTTCCCCTCTGGCCATCAATCCTGACATGGACTATAATTAGTTATCGTGGTGAAATTGTTTTGTCGGCTACTATGACTAAAAATATATACGCAGGTAACCACATGTTATTCATTTTTTCAGGACAAAATGGCTGAACAGAATGTATCATCTCAAGAGATCTTCGATCTGGAAGACAAATATGGATGTCGGAACTACGCTCCCTTGTCGGTGGCGCTATCTCGCGGCAAAGGTGAGATAAGAACCGAAAATTAGCATCATCATCTTCATCATTTTCTACCAACCACCGGTCATTTTGACCCATGTCACAATGGGGCATTAGAAGTATTATGGACCAGTTATTGCCATAACCTGAGCTTTGTTGCCGTTTCCTTCTCGACTTTAGTCTTTGAGTCCACAACGAATAAGCGACCTGTACTTGGGCAGCCGCCCGTCGCCATCATCGACTGCCCGATGCACTTCCTGATTGAAAGTCGCAGGGCTTGATGCACTTACGCGCCTGGTCTCCGAACTTGTGGTGGTAGCAGGTAGGGAACTTCTGGTAGTTGGAGCTGGACCTCTTCGAGCTGGATCTCTGACGGGAGTGGCTCGACGATCTTTCTCGGGGTCGGGACATTCTACCGATCTTGGCGTCCAGTGCCCGCATCTGACTGCTGAGTTCCTCGATTTGCAGTGCTAAGGGTTCCTTGAAGTGCTGGGCCGCGCAGTTGCCGCTGCGACGGTCAGCCAGTTCTGCTAAGTCTGCCAGCGATGACTTCAGCTGCGAGGCGATGATAATCTGCGTTCTTATGCGGCCGAAGAAATCGGCTCCTGCGCAGTCATCGCGCGCATCTACTAATAAAATGAATTTGCATTTCCATTTCAACATACAAATTTATACATGCAAAAACAGTTTTTTCATAACTAACTTACTGCAAGTGTATATAATTAATAGTTATTAATATTTATAAAATTAATAAAACAAATTAACACAATGGTCTTATTTATATGCAGGCCCAACTGAGGTGTATTTTTGTGAAAAAAAATTACACAGGTCTAACAAACCTAGTGGAACCTCTTTCACAGAAAATGTTCAAAAACAAACACTGGGTATTCCAGCAAGACTCTCCACAAGCTCTTCAGGCAAAAAGCACTCAAAATTAGCTCTCCTCTCGTGAAATCGACTACTGAGTTCCTTTTCTCCAGAGGCAACCCAGGCAACATTTACCTTCTGAATAACGTCTGAATAAAAGCTGTCCGCGGCGCTCTAAGCAAACGAAATGTCTGAGTAAGTTCTGGGACAGCGCCTACTCAGACGTTATTCAGACAATTTGGGCACAAAAATGTGGCCTTAGTTCTGAATAGAAGCTGAGTAAAATCTGAATAGCAGCAATGTAGATGTCCACTATCTGAATAACTTCTGAATAAAAGTGGTTTTCGGTGTTAGACAGACGTTATTCAGACATTATTCAGACAATGACTGTCATCACTATGCTACTCCGCAAACTTAGACAGACACGCACACGCGTGTTGATTTGATATCGTTTCCTGTGAGTGATTGTTTATTGTTCCAACGAGTGCCAACGAGCTCCAAACAGATTATTCTTGGTAAGTATGTATGTTTATTGTATTTACATTTTGAGATCATTGTACAAGTAAAATATTAGTGCGCGTGGAAGTTTATCGTGAACATGAGTAACTTACTTCGATTTATGTCATGCGCCGCTTGAATTATGAAGGATTATGATTGTAAACATAATATTATACTCTAATGAAGCTCGCGTGACATAAATGTCTATCAACCCAAGTGCTGTTTTTTGTACACGAAAAGTATGACGTAGGTATGAAAGTACATAATAATGTTTTTTTGTGATTTCATGCGTTTTGTCATCAAATAAATCTTACAATAAAGCATAGAAATAATATAGTATTTGTTAAAAATGGCGATACTTTCCAGTCTGATTAAGCGATACCTTCACGCCAGTTATACAGCTTAGTTCTTAATAAAAGTCACGTGTGTACACTTATTCAGCTATTAGCTGGGAAAGACTATTCTGACAGCACATATTGCTGTGTACTATTTGAGTAGAGTATCACAGATTCCACAGTAACCAGCTTATTAGGGTTCCATCTTAGAAGTCAAAACAAAAACGTAAAACACGAACACTTACATACAGGCACATACATTGCTTCTGGCCCCAAACTAGGATACCTTGTGTCGTGGGAACCAGAAACTGCGATATCACAAACAAGTTTACAAACAAACCCAAGACCTGGGTTTTTATAAACTTGTTTGTGAATATGTATGTAGGCATATTTATTTTTTCTATCAACGTATGTAAGATATTTACGTCTACCTTTATTTACAGGACAATGCCGTTTAAAATTGTTTCAACGCGTCGCAAGGGTAAAACGGAACTGTGCATAGTACCCTCTAGTTGGGAAACTAATAGTAAGCTGCGATGGCCAAAGCATAACGCGGAGGTGTTAAGCAAAAATGACATAGTTGTACCTGGGGAAGATGGCTGGCTAACCATGGACTGTAAATTAAAGAGGACGTTTTTAAACAACTATAATGAAGCGGAAGATGAATTGGCAAAAATGCTTCATAAAACGGATACTGATGATACGGACGTGGAAATCTCAAGACAGCACCGTCAACGTTTGAATAATTCTATTGAGATGGAGAGTCCAGATTATAACTCTATAGTTGAAACACTGGTACGTACTTATTACAAAACCTCTACATACAAACATAATTACAGTACTACATGGATGTTTTGGCACTTAGATGACATTGACAGGGTGGCGCTTCTGCGCTATTGATTGATTGATTGGATCAACCAAGTGACACTTCCAAGAAGGCCGCGTTAGTTTCGATATGGCCAAGTGCCAAAACATCCATGTAGGTAGCACTGTACTACCTACTAAATTATCCTAAACTTCCATTAACAAATTATTTCTTGTTCAGCATAATGGTTTGATAAAACAAACATTTAGTGTTAGAAAATCATGAATTAACTTTAATAAACTTCAGAATAAACTAAATAATGCAACTTGTAACAAAAACGAGGGAGTTATGCTCGCCTTTCTTATGTATAAAAATTGTTCTAGCATAGAAAACATTAATGTATAGTGGCAACACCACGTTGTCCTATGACATGTTCATTCCATGCTTGACCGGTAGATGGCGCTACCCGGACAGGTATGAAGGCATGGCATTGGATGGTTCAGTGAATAGTTTGTTGTCAAGCTGTATTCATGTAGTTTGACGCGAATTGTCTGTGGTTCGTGAAAATCTAGCTTCGTGCGTGCATCTTATCAATTTGCGATTGAATTATACAGGTAAAACGATGCAGCCCTATCAAGTTTGGACTCATTTGATTTGTCTAATGATCAAGACTTTGGTCTCGGACGGATGAGGCCCAAGGTTTAATGATGGAGTTCATCAATAGGCCCGTCCAGATAGAGCAAGGCATGTAGGTGAGGCATGTGGGTGTGGTCCAGACTGCGCGCATGTAGGTGAGACAGCGTCTGGACGTGTTGTGACGTGCCTCACGCGTATGCGGATTTGGCGATGCTCAAGGGCGCCTCAGCAGATTTGCTGCTCTGCTGGACGACACCCACATGCCTTGCTGCCTCGCTCTATCTGGACGAGCCTATTGAATAATTTATAGAATATAAAAAATATGTGGATAAAACTATTTTTTTTTATAGTTTAGATAAACTAAAAAAACACGCTTTAAATAAATAACTAATAAGTAAAAAAAATATTCTTATTATTATTAATTAATGGCATAGGTCCAGTTGGAAACTGTCCTAATATTTTGTTTACTTTAAACCAAAAGAACTACAAAAGCACTTACTTGTTTTGCAGATTAATCCAGGAACTACAATGGCGAGCCCCACGCCTACTCAAGCAGCAGGAAATACTTTGATATCTGACGAGGGCATCATTTATCAAATAGTCACCACCGATGATGGTTCTAGTAATGTAGATACTAGAAACCAGTCATATTTACAGCCGAACAGTGGGATAGAGCAAGTTCTCGAACAAGTCAAAAACTTATATGCGATTCAGAGTATTGTCATAAATAATCAGGAAACTATTATTGAATAAAATAAAGACAAAAAACAGCACTTGGGTTGATAGACATTTATGTCACGCGAGCTTCATTAGAGTATAATATTATGTTTACAATCATAATCCTTCATAATTCAAGCGGCGCATGACATAAATCGAAGTAAGTTACTCATGTTCACGATAAACTTCCACGCGCACTAATATTTTACTTGTACAATGATCTCAAAATGTAAATACAATAAACATACATACTTACCAAGAATAATCTGTTTGGAGCTCGTTGGCACTCGTTGGAACAATAAACAATCACTCACAGGAAACGATATCAAATCAACACGCGTGTGCGTGTCTGTCTAAGTTTGCGGAGTAGCATAGTGATGACAGTCATAGCAGCTATCTAGTCCAGAGGCATTTGCAAATCTTCAAGAAAAATATATCATTTTATGTTCAAAGCAAATAGGAAGCGGCCCATCAAGCAGTTACAGGCTGCTGGATGCCTTATTTGATAAAAAATTCTTAAGCAAATGTTCCTGGACTGGAGGCAGTAGGAATAATATTGAAGTAAAAGTAGGTTTTAAAGCATATAAAAACATACTAAATTTTTTCTTCTGCCTGATCAATGGATGGGACAGCACATTTACTGTACAGGACAACGAAAAATTTTTTAAAACTGTTTTGAGAAACGCGACTAAGAGAATGGCAATAAGGGACATGCGAGTGTCGAGCCAAAAGAAGCGAGTGAAGAAAAGTAATGCTGACCAGATCAATACATACAATAATGAAGAACAGCCACAAGAAGAAGATTCTCTGTGTTAGAATGGTAGTAGTAGGTAACTTAAAGTATTTTTGTACCTACCATGTGTCATTGTTCAAGACTGATTGTTAATTAGAAGGTTTCAAACTAAGCATTTATACACGGTTACTTTTTATCACCTAGGATGTTTTGGGGATTGATTGTACCCATGATTATGAACAACTTTCCTCAAGAAACATATGGTCGAAAATGAAAAAAAATATTGGGTCCAACATAGTAACACGAAAACAGCTGATATATGTAGGTAAATGTACTTAGGAAAAATTTTTTTTTTTATTTGCGACCATATGTTTCTTGGGGAAAGTTATTCATAATATGATGGGTACTACCAATCCCCAAAATATCCGTGGTGATAAAAAAATAAACGTTTTTACTAATTATTTTGAAGATTTTATCGCGTTATGTTTATATTGCTGATTTTAGCGTAAACGTTTAGTATCAATGTACCTTATGCCATTGTTCATGACTGATTCTTATTTAGAAGGTTTCAAACCAAGCATTTATATTCATATTTTGAGAATTTTATCCCGTTATGTTTGTAATGTTTAATGTTTAGTGTAAACTGGCCTGTCCAAGTAGACCGCTCGTTATACGCGCGTCACCATGATGCCATAGTTGTGGTCATGGCGTGCGCGTACTAATTTGGTCTAACTAAACATATGGTCGAAAATGAAAATAAAAATGGGTCCCACATAGTAACACGAAAACAGCTGATATAGGTAAATGTACTTAGGATTTTTTTTATTTTTTATTTGCGACCATATGTTTCTTGGGGAAAGTTATTCATAATATGATGGGTACTACCAATCCCCAAAATATCCGTGGTGATAAAAAAATAACCGTTTTTACTAATTATTTTGAAGATTTTATCGCGTTATGTTTATATTGCTGATTTTTTAGCGTAAACGCTTAGTATCAATGTACCTTATGCCATTGTTCATGACTGATTCTTATTTAGAAGGTTTCAAACCAAGCATTTATATTCATATTTTGAGAATTTTATCCCGTTATGTTTGTAATGTTTAATGTTTAGTGTAAGCTGGCCTGTCCATTGGACAGACTCCAAGTAGACCGCTCGTCATACGCGCGTCACCATGATGCCATAGTTGTGGTCATGGCGTGCGCGTACTAATTTGCCTTTGCCAGCAATATTGACATTTGCTGCGCGTCAGTTGACGATGGCGTGCGCATGTCGTGTGGCCTACGTGGACAGTAATTTGTTTCGTATTTTTGTACCTTATATGCCATTGTTCAAGACAGATTATTCATTATTATGTTTGAAACCAAGCAATTTTTATTTTGAGAATTATATCGCGTGTTATTTGTAACGTTGATTGTTGAGAGGACTTGAACCCAAGTCGACCTGAATAAATATTTCTTAGTACTAGAACAGTATTTTAACTAACGTTACATCTTACTGAAAACAACCTATTCATAAATCTACCACCCCGGGGGAAATGAAAGGTCCGCGACGAGTCTGGCGGCGCGGGGGCACAGAAGAGATAAGGGAACTCTGTTAACACTTCCGCGCGGTCGTTGGCGGAGGTATCCGCACTTTTTGGAATTTAATTAACATTATAACTACCTATATTGCATAAAAACTATGCAAGGGAACATGAAAATATATTTTTTAGTCATCAGCGATACGTAAACTGTCGATCCTGAGTCGGGCGTAACTTACATGCTGTACCTATATTAATAATATTTAGTCCATTAGATTTCCCACCGAGAGTCACGGGCTTTTACTCGGATAAGAGTTAGGTTGAACCATAAGTATAAAACCATTATGATTGACCTTCTAAATTAAAAGAACAGAAATTTGATGGCAGAAAAAAAAAAATTACACATATAAATAATATTTATTATTTTTACCTTATTTTATAATGTATGAATCAAAGGAATACAATAAATATTTCCACTGTATATCGTACATGCAAATTTAAACTGAACATCGGAAAACTTAATTGCAACGATGTTGCGATTATTATAAGGGTAAGTGGTTCTGTACATTCTTATTTCCGAACGAAGAGTTGAGTTTTTTAATTCCACATGAATGTCTGAGTCCGAGTCATCTTCACTTGATGCAGAACCATTATAATATCCACTTACGGAACCCTCTTCTACAGATGGGTTTGAACGGACTTCACGCGTTACTTCCGAAGTACTCGAGGAACTTGGTTTTACGATTGTTTCATCAGCGATGACCACCTCATTATCAATTTCCCAGTTCACAATAGACTTTTTCATTTTTTTATACTCCCGTAAACATTTTCTGCGGATCCCACCCGTTCTTTTCCTATTTTTCCACTTCATTTTATCCATTTTCATCTAACCAAGTCCAACGCTTTTTAACCAGCCAATTGCTGTATAATAATAAAACTATCCTATATTTTATTTACATTACCCAGCACAACGCTGATTTAATTAACTATGATAACCATTAAAACAGTAGCTGAATAAATGTGAAATAGTGTACTATAATTCAGATTGTAGCTTCGGACAACCACCCTTAGTCAGCTATAAGCTAATTTTACAGCTTAATGTCGGTTGTAAGTCCCCTTATACAGCTTTAAAAATTCTGTAGTGCATAAAGCTTAATAACGACTGAATAAGGGTCCTTAAATTGCTGTTATTAAGCTTTAAGAATAAACATGATCTTTTATCAGACATTACCAAGCTTATTGCTGAATACAGATATACCATTGCTTTATACAGATTTAGACTGACTCCAGAGCTATTACTCAGACAATATACATATTTAAGCTGAGCATTGTGCCACAGTCGGATCTTTATTTTGCTTGGATGTTGCCTGGGAAGGAGCGGAGATCTCACACGGTGTCTCTTCTATGTATTCCGCAGCATAACAACGTCGCCCACGAGCACTCGTTCAGGCTGAGGGCCACTCGGCTGTGGAACGCACTTCCATGCACTATTAGGGACTGTCCCACTCTCTTCTCCTTTAAGAATCGCTTGAAAGAGCACTTACTTTCTCTTTCATCATAGGTATTGTATATATAAGTATGTAATTGTATTTATCTGTTTATTATTATTATTTGTTTATTTTTATTTTATCTACTATTTATTTTATTATATGTATTTTTATAGTAAATATTATATTTTATTGGTATTTGGTAATTTTATAATTGCACTAGACTACCCTTTTCAGTTTATATGTATCCTATCCTGATAGGTTTGCTGGAAGAAATCTCTGTTGAGAGATAAGCTCGCCTTTGCCTTTTAACTTCTTGTAAAATGTTTTGTTGTAATGTTCTGTGCAATAAAGAATTGTGAATTGTGAATTGTGAATTGTGAGTCCAGACTTGAATCCATTGGATTATAATATATAGCAGTACTTAAAGGTCTGCGCTAAACCTCATTGCTGAGTCTCAAAGTCAAAGCATCCCTGATTAAAGCAGTGGCCGATATTGAGATGGATGTCGTGCGTGCTTCTACCGAGAAAGAAATGGACTCTTCTTCAAAATTGAAAGACAAAAAGAAGATTTTGATGATGTTAATGGAGTCTTTAGGATGAATGTCTTTAACATTGAATTGGTTCACAGTTAATAATTTATTGTTATATGCTGGTAAAACTCACTTCCAACTGTCAGGCAAGTTGAGACCAGTTTAGAGATAGACAGCAGCACGTTAGAATTCAAGGGCGTACCCAGGATTTCAGCTAGGGGGGGGGCAGCTCATACCTGTTTCGAGAAGATGGTCGGTCAGGTATATTGAAACAAAACACGTTGAAGTTTATTTTATCTTTTAGGGGGGGGGGGGGGGGGGGGGGGCAGCATCAACAATTTATTTTCGAAAATATAATGTATATACGCAAGAACCTTACAACATTTTCCCAATTTAGTGATAGCTGTAATGTTAACCTAATAAATAATCACCGACTACTTGCGCCCCGGTTTAGACTCGCGAAGGTTAGCAATGCTTTCAAGGGTCAGTGCATTCTCTACTACAACAAGATACCTCTGGAGATCTTGAAATTGCCTTTTGAGCAATTTAAAACCATATTAAAGCGACTTTGTCGAAAAAGGGATATTACTATGTTCAAGATTCGGATGACTGTATGGGGTTAATCTGGCTCAACACAGACCTTGCTGTTAATAATTTTGTAACTATTTATTCATGATTATTAATTATGATAATTCATAATATAATATTTGTGTTAGTTAGCACACGCAATTTTTAAAAGAGATCTAAAAATCAATCTGTGGGAGTTTCTACGCCCTGCTTCTCCCACAGTGGTCCAATGTAGAGAAGTGGCAAATATGACGATTGCTAATTATATACTACTCAAAAGAAAATAAGGGCCACTTACATATTTCTGTTTTTGAGTAAATTTTTAGATGTAAACTAATTAATAAGTGACTAATTAATGATGTCCGGCCTCCTCCTCCGGTACGAAATAGTTGTGATTCCATCTGAAAGGAATTTGACCTGAAACTCGTTTTTTTTATTTGCTTCAATTTCTGGCCAGCTGTAAGACTTAAACACCAGCATTAAAGAGGTTGGATACTGAAGGAGGCCGGACATCATTAATTAGTCACTTATTAATTAGTTTACATCTAAAAATTTACTCAAAAACAGAAATATGTAAGTGGCCCTTATTTTCTTTTGAGTAGTATACGTAAATATCTACAGTAATAAAGACATTTGGAATTTAATTCGATGACTGGCCCCGCACATTAAAGGCTTGTATCGAAATTTAGGGAGGTCATTTTGAATAGTTAAAATGTCGTTGAAATCTGTATTTTGTGACCATTCGTTTGACATATAAGTAAATCATTGTATTACAGAGATTTTGTGTCATTTATTTCATTTATTGTATGTGACAAAACTGGACAAAACTTATGGCCCGACCTAGTATACCTCGGTATACCTCGCGCCACGAGTTATGAGCGGTGGCTTTGAAATGCGCAGAAGTCACTTTCAATACCTGTAGGTACATAGGCGCAGTAATTCCCGCCAACGTCGCCCAGCGCTCTTAATGCGTGGCGCGTGGTATATATATATTATGTGAAACTGAAATTACACATTTAAGACCTAATGTGATACCATATATCGCTGCTTTAAAATAATAGGGAATTAATCCTTAATACGCCCCTATTGTTTTTAACTAATATACGGCATTAACTAAGAAAGAATAATAGGATCACTTCGACAGCCACTTCAATCGAAGCCCATTGGCCGAAATAAAACACCTCCCGTCTCTTTCCTACAAACTTTGACGCCGAGTTGGTTCTGTGAAACAGCGCGATTCAGTGATGCTTCGTCGGTGATGGCGGTAGCACGTGTTATTTTTTGGAAGAAGACGGAAACAAAACGAAATATTTCCGTGTTGCAGTATCAGGTGACGCTTTTTACAATTAATATTAAGTCGTATACTGAATCATTTTAACTTACTTCCAATTATTCTTTAAAACACGCTTGTAATCGTTTGACTTATTGAGACTTAATTCATTATAGTTTTGAAATAACTACGGCTGAGAAGAAATATTTAGATTTATTTCCTGTAAATTTTTAAATTATCAATAATTTTGAGAAAATATGAGCTATGTTCCATTTTACTTTTAAAAAAGTGTTGGACATTTTGTTGCATTTCACTATAGACCCAGTTTATTACAAAATAATCTAAATTAGCCAAGATACATTAGTTATTATTGCTAAAAGTATTATAATTTAACTGGAATATTTTAAAGTTAAGTCCGTTTTATATAAATCAGGTGACGATTTTCAAAGATGACGACGTCGTCTTGGAGATGCCGAAGGATTTTACAACTTCTGAATGAGTCCTCAGAGGCGGGAAATGAGAAGCCTGACCTGATGGTAGGTGGCATACCTATCTATTTTGTTTGTTTTTCTTATTAAGTTACCCTGATAACATTAGCTACGTAATTGGTAAATTTTGTACTACCTACTCGGCTCCTCATGTTCACGGCGTATAGATAAATGAATCAATATCGTTTCAGGTGTCAAAACATAGAGCTGACGAGATTGAAAATATATCTCCAGAGACTCTTGAGAAAATTGGCGCTGGCACGGTGAGTATGACAATGATTTTGTCAATGTATTGCCCATTGACCAGGACCGCTTACTTCCATTCTACTTGGAGAGGTCGGGTGTGGTCACCCAGACTTTGTGTACCAATATCTTAGTTCGGAACTGGTTGTCCAGTAGAATACTAAACGTCGTTGGTTTTGCCTCATTTTATGTAACTTTACGAGCCATTTTTTTCTCAGCTTTGTTTTCACTAAGTTTGTTTGTCTAATAATTTTGTTTTAGATCCCTGAAGAAAATATTATACCCTTTGAACCGATGCTATCCGCAAATGATGATTCTACAGTGACAAATCAAGAACCTACTCACCCGATGGTAATAAAATTAGCATGCGTTTATACCTATGAATAAACGCTTTTCTTATCTTATAATATCTTACCTTATCTTATTTATTATCATTGTTACCGCGATGTATAACAGTTATTTATAATACTCACTATACTGCATTTCAGATAGCATGACACAGAAGGTTAAAATAAATAGTAGAATTAGTCGTTCGAACTGACAGATCTCTGCGATGTCAAATGTCTCGTGGGATTCGAAAACCAGTTCAGTCAGATAAATTAATAATTCAATATCGTTTTAGGTGTCAGAAAAGGTCAATATGGTGGATAGTAAAAATATTTTACTTACAAGTCTAGTGCCTGATTATAACAGTGACATTTCAATGAGCGATACTGACACAAAGGAAATTGAAACAAACTCCAACACAAGAAAATCTTCATCTAGCTCATCTTCAAGCTCCTCCTCGTCGACATCATCATCTACATCGTCAGACTCAGACAACGATCATTCATCCTGTTCAGATCAAGTCAACCAACAGATTCGATTTAATAATGACACTGTAAATCCTATATCTCAAGAAGATAAAACTGTTGAATCCGATGTTTCAAAGGAAGTTATAGAAAATTCAATAGAGGACACAGACGTGCATCCAGATACTGTAGTAAGTATTTAACAAAATAATTTATCAAACAGTCATTATTTGGACGTTCGTGGTATATCTGCATTGATGTATTTATACCTGGGTTGTACAACTTTGTTTTTAAATAATATGCTTCCTCGTATTAATTTCAGGAACGAGGTAACAGAATAAATCAGAAAAGTCCAGACGCTGATCTTTATTCTGAAATCCTGTCTACTCTGACGAGCGATTATGACGAAGACATTGGTGATCCAACTTATGGTCTTGGAGACAAGTTTGCTAACGCAGCAGCGAAAGTTATGCGAGGAAGAAGAAACTACGTGGTGCCTGAAAGCACAGAATCTTCTAGTTCTGAGTCAGATAGCGAAACTGTTCCAAGAGGCCGCAAGCGCATGCGAAATCCTAATAAATGGAAAAATAACGAGGCCAAGAGGTTAAGGAACACTGGCCAGTCGTATAAATCGAATAAAAGTCAAGTACTAAAAACAAGTCGCAGTATCAAAGAACCTTGCGATGAAAAGTGTAGATTAAAGTGCACATACAACATTAGTGTTGAAGATCGACAGGAAGTGCATCGCAAGTTTTGGGACGGCGGAAGATGCGTATGCCAATGTATACTGCTATTTTTGGTCTGAGTCGGATGCCAAACGCGGAGCGGTTGAGATTGGAACATGCGTATGGAAGTACCTTAAAACCCATGTTGACCATGAAGAAAAATCTAATGTCACATTCTACTCCGATAACTGCTGTGGCCAGAATAAAAATAAATATATGGCTACAATATATATGTATGCTGTGCATAGTCTAAATATTGATACCATCACACACAAATTCCTCATTAAAGGACATACTCAAAACGCGGCAGACAGCGTGCATAGTTTAATTGAGAGGGAAGTCAAGAAGAACTTAAGGGCAGGACCTATTTATACCCCCGAGCAATATATACCTCTGATTAAAAGCGCAAAAAAAAGTAAACCCGCGATACAATTACACGAACTGACGTATGATTCATTCATAGATTCAAAATCCTTACAAGAAGAATGGGGCTATAATTTTACCACCAATACAGAAGGGAAAACCGTGAACTGGAACGATATAAAACAACTAAGAATGACTAAAGCTAATCCGTTTACGTTTTATTACAAAACGTCGTACGGAGAGGAAAGTTTTAATGCGGTTGACGTAAGAAATAAGCGGAAGAAAATGGGACCTATTACTGAAATCTCTTTAAAAAATGCGTACACCAACAAAAATGAACTGTGCTAATAAAAAAAATGACTTAAAAGAGCTAATTACTAAAGGACTGATTCCTTCCTACTACGCCAATTTCTATGCCAATATCTTATAAATTATGTAAGTAAGTAGGTAGGTATCCAGTTATTACATAATCGTAAGCTAAAGTTTATTGTTAATCACACTTATGCGAGTGAGTTCTGAGTGAGTGGAGTGTGAGTTAATTCATTTTGATAATATTCTTAACATGTTGTACCTCCTCAAGTTACTCCAGCTAGTGACTAGTGTTTTCGCTTATTAATATTTTGATACAAAGTTGATTTATCTCTACTTAAGGGCCATGATATCCTTGTACAATTGTGATTATAAGTATTTGTGATAAAAATACCTACCTCGGAATTTCAAGTCTGATTTGTTTTTAACTAAGACTGATTAATAACCAGGTTATTGCTAATTGGTATGTATGATAACGTATATTGTTAATGATCTCATTATGAGAGTGTTTATTTCATTTTGATACTATTCTTATTATGACTGTTGTACTCTCAAGAGTTGTTCAATTTATCTCATTATGAATAAATTTACAGGCGCGAGATTCTTAATTTAGTCGAGTAGCAAGTATGTGTGTACCTTCCTGGTTGCACAAACTTGTAGTTTGAGTCAATTAGCTCGCGAGTATATTTACTATTTTTTTTTTATTGTAGATCTCAACATTATTATTATTTTATTATTGTGATGACATCACACATTTTGCGTGCATCTTATGGTGCGTCTATAGGCTGGTGGTGGCTTGCCAATATGCCACCAGCAAGCAACAAACAAGCTGTGTAAACAGATGCCCAGATCGGCGACAACCACACGGGCTAGCACCAAGCAGGGTGTTTACACGGTTTGCTTGTTGGCTTGACGGCTTGCTTGTTGCTTGCTGGTGGCTTTTTGGCAAACCACCACCAGCCGTGTAGATGCACCATTACTTGAGTCAGTATTAATTTAATTTTGATACTATTTACTTTTACTTATAAAGTTGCCCAATTTGTAGTTTTTAAGAAACTAAGTGTTCCTAAATACATCCTAATAGATAATTGTTGTTCTCCTTCTAAAAAAAAAGTTTATTTTCTCTATTAAAATTAGTGTTATTCCTACATCCAGTCCAAACTAAGAATTATTAAATGAAGAAAATAATACAAAAACAGAGGAATTATGAATTGATCTTATTAAAATAATTATTCTTAAAAACTAAAATGAATTATGTCTTATTAAATACCCTATCGAGATAATGTTTATAAAAAAATAGTGAACGATTTGGTTATATTCCGTCTGAAAATAGAAGGTTATCTTTTCATTTTAATCAAAAAGGGAAACAAGTCACGAGTTTTTTTTTCAAAATATTTCTGCACAAAAACTAGCGTCATTTTAGCTGATCCTGGTATTAAATATTGTTGGTTAATATTCAAATAAAGTTCTAAAAATAATAAAATCACTAAAATGCGTTAAACATTTTTGTAATTTTACAAAAACCTAGCGCGCGCCGAAAGTGAAAACTTTGAACGCCGATTCCCAACATTTTAGTTTTTTGGATTAATTCCCTATTCTTTTAAAGCAGCGATATGTGTAACCATGACACGCAAATAAAGTTTTTCTAACTATTTCGTACGAGATACGTTCCTCCTCGGTGACTCGGTATAATTAATAAGTAACCCTTGTTCTCCGTCCGAGATTAGATATCAGTTAATTTGTTATCTAAAATGATATACCTACCTATTTATCTTTTCTATCTATATGTCACCGTAAGAACCGTTAGTTTATAATGTAACGTTATTTTTCTCGTTAGTTTAAAAAGTATCGATAAATTAAACTGTACCGTACTGACGCGTTGGTTTATAATAAAACCGTTAAATTGTGAACTGGTTTAAACTTGACTTGCAAAGGAAACTCCAGGGCAAACACTGCTGTAGCCTTAGGAAGACTGGATCGAATAGTCTTCGTGTAAGGTTGACATGTAAGAACCAAAGAAACGTAAATTCTAAACCCTGTCGGTCTGGTTTATAATTTGTCGACAGTTTAAAAAGTAACGCGTTAGTTTATAATCTAACGGTTTTGACATCTTATTATAATATATAGTAACATATATAAAAATAAATCGCTAAATGTTGGTAAGCGTGAAACTCGCAAACGACTGGACCGATTTGGATGTTTTTTTAGGTGCCGCCGGCGGGCGTCGGCGTTCGAAATTTGAATGTCAGTACGTCAGTACCAACTTCACAGACAAACTAGGGGCGTACGCAGGCGGGCGTCGAAGTACGAAATTTGAATGTCATAACATGCAGAAAAATTACACATTATGGTCATAATGTGTAATTTTTCAGATAAGAAATGAGTTTTTACCAAGTAGTTTAACATTATGCTGATCGTAACGTGCGGCTTTTGTACGCAGTAAAGAGGGTTTATGATTATTAGATAAAAACAATTATACTTTTATCACTGACTAAGTATAGGTACATATGTACCTAATTATAATATTTTAATCTTTTTAAATACCGTATACCTTACTCTCCAACTACTCTAATTTTGTAAACGTGATTCCTGTCGCAAATCACTTATGACAGACAGTAATATTTTGCTCGCCTCAGCCACAAACGCCGCATCCTGGAGCTAAAAAGGAGCTGGCCGGGTGGTCACCATAAGTATCCGGTTACCCCTTCTTTTTTCATCCTTGCTTGCAGTAACAATAGAGATAGAGAGGGATGGAGTATAGCGCGCGTGGCGTGTGTCAGCGTTGTGGTTAGTGGCGTGCAAAGGAAGCAAAAAGCGGCGTTTTGAAGCATGTGGCGGCCACCAGCGTCTACCGTATCGCCGAACATGGTAGACGCCCCGCCGTCGGCCACATGCTTCAAAACGCCGCTTCTGCTTCATGTGCTTGCCACTAAAGTTCCTTCAAAATGGATTTAAATTATAGGAAATAGGTCGGGGGTGGCGGTGTTTTGTGGCTGTGGCGTGGTTGTGGCTTGTGGTCCGTGTGTGGGTGCACTAAGCTGACATCTATCAGCAGCAACGCTATTCCAGCCATTGCGAAGAGTCGCTCTTTGTACGGTTGCCAAATCTTCTTACAAACGTAAGGTAGAACTTATATTGCTTTATAGCATGATCTGATTGGGCTCCATTTCTTTAGGAGTGTTCGTTTGGGACGTGGAAGGGAAGAAGTACTTCGACTTTCTGAGCGCGTACTCCGCTGTGAACCAGGGTCATTGCCATCCAAGGATCATCGAGGCTCTGAAGAAGCAGGCAGACAAACTCACTCTAGTCTCCAGGTATGTTCTGTCTAGGTATAGCTAGCTTGATTCATGTGTGTTCCAAATGTTAACGTCTCGGATATCTGCTTAACGTCGAGAGTTTTATCACATGGCCAGAACCAAGGAAAATTTTCTGGACTTTGTAGGGTCCCTAATTTGTGCATTATCTTTCTATTACTATCACGCTATGATGATAACGGTATACTATTCAACCGCTACAAAAGTAACTATCCCCGAAACTTGTCCAAGTGTTCCAATTGTAAACATTTAGGACACCTAAGAGTCCTAACAAAAGGCGAAAGGCTATTGATTGACATCCTTCCAGAGCGTTCTACTCGGACCAGCTCGGCAAGTTCGAGAAGTTTCTCACTCAGGTGTTCGGCTACGATCGGCTTCTGCCCATGAACACTGGCGTGGAGGGCGGCGAGAGCGCCTGCAAGATCGCCAGGAAGTGGGGGTACCAGGTCAAGAAGATACCGCAGCACCAGGCAAAGGTACCTACGTATGTTGCACAGTGCACACATACCACATTGACAACCTCTGTGGTGTGGCGGTCGAGGCTGTGCTTCCCAAAGCTAAGCTAGAGGTCAGGGGATGTGATGCCGCTGGTTTTGGTTCCCACGACACAGGATATATCCTACGTGGGGCCAGAAGCAATGTATTTGCAATAATAATAATAATACATGTCTAGTGTCTACCCTACCCCCTTTCAACAGTCTATTTTTCCTATAATATTTGAATTACGAATGTTTTCGACATTTGGTTTCGACAAGCTCATTCATGAGCTGGTCCATGGACCGCGCTGAGCGACGAGACCCATAAGGACACGAAAATATTCTTACCCGTTTTTATTGTGTTGATAGTTAAAGTACCATTTAGCTATTTGGTTATAGCAGCTTTGACCAACCAAAGGCGGTAGTTCACAATAGACAGGAAATCTCAGCTCTAATACAATCTACCTCCTTAGTTGTCATATCACTCGCTGTAATATAATATTCCATACAGACACTATACTATGCTACACATATTCTGACTGCTACATCGAAACTTGCAGATAATCTTCGCGGAAGGTAACTTCTGGGGTCGCACGCTGTCTGCCGTGTCTTCGTCCTCCGATCCCACCTGCTACGAAGGCTTTGGGCCATTCATGCCGGGCTTCAAGCTCATCCCATACAACGATGTTAAGGCTTTAGAGGTGACTAATGATGAAAATACTAACATAACTCTGGGCTTATTTTGTTTACAGGCGTACTATATGTTATGAAGTAGCTCAGATAGCAAGTAGACACACCCAGCCAGTTGAGCTGATGTGATGACTACAAAGCTGGAGTATTCTATATATATTCGTACAGAGTAGAGTTAAAATGCCTTGTTGATAATAAATATCATTACCGCAACAATTTTAACAAAATTTTGTGTTTAACCAGGCTGAACTAAAGGACCCGACCGTCGCCGCTTTCATGGTGGAGCCCATCCAAGGAGAGGCGGGCGTCGTGGTGCCAGACGATGGATACCTTCGCAAGGTGCGGGAGCTGTGCACCGAGTACAATGTGCTGTGGATAGCGGATGAGGTGCAGACTGGACTAGGTGAGATGAAAGTGAGACATTTAATAGAGGAACCTCTTTCTTTGGTTTGTGTTTTGGTGACAACCTCTGGGGCTGCTTTGCTTAAGGTCTGCATTTTCTAAGCCCAGGAACTGTTTTTTTTCCAGTGATTTAGCCTAGAAAGTAATACGCGAGTTTTGAAAATTGGTCTTTTATAGATTTTCTGTCTACTTTGTCACCTTCACTCACCACCAGGTTTTTGGCGATATCTTCCTTTCAGCGTTACGATAGTTTTGACCACGGAATATTAATTTACGAGCGCCGCAAAGTCTACAACAAGATGCGTTTTGGCCATAAATACATTTCCCCGCCACGACGCCTTAAGAGTGGGTGGCGCATTTTCAAGCTTCCATAACCGAAACGTGCCCAATGTGACCATAAGTACCTTTTCACATGCATACGGTTACGGCACGGTCACGGTGCCGTGTAAAGTAGTACTCTATGAGCAACAATGACAGCTTTCACATGGCACGGCGACCGTGCCGTGATGGAGCTCAAACATTTCTACTTTTCACGGCACCTTGTCCGTACCGTACCGTATGCATTTGAAAAGGCACTAATACTGTCTGTTCGCTCGTCCGTTCTTCCATCTATCTATCAGCGGGCTTTATCGTATGAACCGAAATAGGTAGAAAGTTGAAATGTTCACAAAGTTTGTATTTTTAATGCCGCTTTATTAAGAAACTTCACGCGTTTTCAAAAAATGAAATGTACTCTTTTTTGGCCCAAAAATATCACTCTTGCAGAGAATTTAACAATGTAAAATAAAAATAAGTAGGTATCTTTCTTATGTACAACGTCTCTGATTAATGAATAAATCTACGTCAGTGATGATACAGTTATCGGAACGTCTATAAATAAAAGTAAATTGTCATAACAAATCAAACGAAGGAAATAAGTATAAATAGAGAATAATGAATGCAAATATGTACCAATTAACTTGTTTCATCAGGGTAGTGACCTTATTTTGTAGTGCACTGCAGGACAGGGTCACGTGATAAGAACTGCTTGAAATCTTTGACATTGCTCCAATTATTTTATACGCTGTAAAGCCATTGCATTACTTTTGTAGAATTAGGTATTTGTCGACTAATCCACTATTAATAGCGGCTCAATGTGTACAACGTACTTAAATCTTATCTAATAGGACCAAATGCTAGAACGAGTCAGCATCTAGTAGTAATGTACTTTCAAACCTAGTAGGTACTCCTGCCTAACTCAAAAAGTGGCCAAGTGCGAGTCGGACTCGCCCATGAAGGGTTCCGTTGTAGCAAGTAATTATGTGACTGGACGTTTGTGTTGTAACTTTGTTTTTCACAGTTTTTGTAATAATGACAAAGTTATCTTTGCGGTTTTTAATAAATGTTTTATATCTTAAAAACTGCTTATTTTATTTTGTTCAAACCATTTTTCGTTGAAAGTGTGTATTGAGATGCACAGCATATATTTTTTGTAGATTTTTCACTCTCTTACTATAAAAAAATTAAGGGGGGGGACACATTTTTCCACTTTGGAAGGGTCTGTCTCTTTAACGATTTAATTTGATGAAAAATATTTACAGGAACCTCAACTTAATTTTTAAAGACCTATCTATAAACACCCCACACATATAGGTTTGCAAAAAAACCTTTTTTGGTTTCTTACATGTATTTTTCAATTTTTGTATAAAAATCGTAAAGCGGTTCGAGTTTCAACTGTGTAGTCCTAATAATCGTTTCTGCATAAAGTTGCTGCAACATACGGACGGACAGACTTGACGAAACTATAAGGGTTCCTTGTTTCCCTACGGAACCCTAAAAAGGAAATTAAATAGTGTATACTTTATACTATCGGAGTTTGATGCGATATCCTTAGGGTAGCGGCTAGCAGATCAGTCTTATCTTATATTATATCACATTTTGATATTGAACAGAAATAATAGAATTATCGGCCGCGTCTGCCGCTCCGGATTCGAACTGTTAGTCATGAGCGCAGGTGTAAATCGGCATTGCTTGATCATCTGTTACAGATTTTATTGGCCTTATGATGATTCATGAGATGTAAGATAAGATGGATTTCTAGACAAGGAATAATACATGTATTAAATCGTGAAATCCTGATATCCTGCCCTGGCTACTATTACTGGGAATACAGCCGTGGATATAAATAAGCATACTGTATGTGAGGACCAATCTGAAGACCTCTGTGGCATTGCGGTTCGAGGCTCTACCTCCCAAGCGAGAGGCCCCGGGTTCGAATCCCGACTGGGGAGGAAGAAAAATAAACTCCAGCTCTAGGATGTTTATATGTGTGTGTGACATCGCTGTTTCTGGTTCCCACGTCACGGTATCCTAGTGTGGGGCCAGAAGCAATGTATGTGCCTGTATATAAATGTTATGTTTATCCTGTTGTTGGTGCGTAGGTCGTACTGGCAAAATGTTGGCAGTAGACCACGAGGGGGTGAAGCCTGATATCCTGATCTTGGGCAAGGCTCTCAGCGGCGGGGTGATGCCGGTGTCCGCAGTCTTTGCGAACAATAGCGTTATGAACGTAAGTACTCTAATTTATGTCCGTAATTATTGTCATTCCTAGATTTAGAATTACCTACATAATTGCAACGATCGTTTTGATATACCAAAGACGCCAAGTTTATTGGCTCCTGCCTGAGGGTGTGTGTCTGTGTTGAGTGACTGGTTTCGAAACATAGTTCATTTAATTTTTGATCTTGTTTTCTTGTGAATGAAGAATGAAGTTATAAGGGAACGCTGTGGATTGAAAGAAAATATAGTGACAAGGATACAGAAAGGCCAGCTTATATGGTTTGGTCACGTTGAAAGGTTGAATGAAAGGAGATTGACGAAACAGATTTATACAGCGGGTGTGCAAGGATCGGCGGGCGGGGACGCCCAAGAAGGTTCTATAAAGACCAAATCGGCGATTTGTTAGTGAAGGGGCAAATTCGAAGTACCCGTAACCGGCGAGCTTGCATAAAGAGACTTATGATATTGAGGAAGCGAGATGTATGCCAGGATCGTAGCAGGTGGAGGTCTTTGGTCTCTGCCTACCCCTCTTCCGGGATATAGGTGTTATGTATGTATGTGGTATGGAACTCTTCGTGAGCGAAGCCGACACGCACTTTATTTTATTTTATTTATTATCTTTGGTACACAAAACAGCATTGAAGATAATACACTAAAATATGACATGACAACGGGTGAAAGGCTGTCTTCAGAGCCAAAAATATGTGCACACAGCATGTTATAAAAAAAGAGTATGTGCCTAATTAAAATTATACATACAATAAATCAAAGAACACTAAAGAAGAAATTAACAATTTAAACAAAATTAAATTACACATAAAACAGTTTCAACAAATTAACAATTTCAAAGTCATTTAGAAAAATCTGCAGAATTTTAACAATTTACAGAAAATAGAAAATAATTTACAGAAAATATTATTTGAGGATATTACGCATTTTAAACTTAAAACAAGGCACGAGTCATGGTAGATATCAGGGACGTCGTCTTCGCTAGCAGAAAGCTCGTTAAAGTAGCGACACATACGAAGAGTAGGGTTGTTAGCGCTGATGTTGGATTTGCACGGCGGGATGAAGAAGGGACGTGGCTTTCTAACTAATCTGCTGGGTGCGCGGAATTTAATGTCTGAGAGAATAGAAGTTGTAATGGTGCCGTTAATTATTTTGTGTAGGTGGATCAGGTCCTGAAGCCCGCGACGTGATTCAAGGGTTTCTATCGAGAATTGTTCACACCTACTTTCGTAAGACCTTAGTGAACGACGAAGCCCGAAACGCGCGCAAAGCATACGGAGAAAACGCTTTTGGACCGACTCTACATGGTTGATATGGACTTTGTACATTGGCGACCATATGACAGACGCGTACTCCAACCTACAGCGGACAAGTGTATTATACAGTAAGATTATACTTGCTGGATTTTTAAACGACTTGGTGACCCGTAAGATAAAACCAAGAAGCTGGTTACATTTCTTGACGAGGGCGGAGCTTGACCGTTTTTTATTATTATTCCAGGTTATCACGCCAGGCACGCATGGTTCTACGTACGGCGGCAATCCCTTGGCGTGCGCAGTGGCTACTGAAGCAATCAAGGTAAACGAATTAGAATCATCAATAATACTTTCTGTAATGGCTTTACTGCCCGCCAAAGTGAACTTGGCGCCCGCGAGAAATGCGCTTCCCTCCCTCTCTTGCTCGCTCTCGCCCTCGACTTAGTATGGCACGGACGCAATGTCATCAGAGCGCGGTGTATAACTGAATTTTGGAATTGAAAGCCATTAGTAGACTATTATGTATTTCTGATACCAGTCGCAATCACAATACTATTCAAATTCTAAATCAACCAATCAGGCCCTCGAGTCGCGTAGGTAATACAACTTGAACAGCACAGCACTATAAAATAATAATACTTTAATATTTACAAGGTAATATTTAATTAGCTGACCATATTTTGGGGAATCATAGCATCGAGCATTATGAACAACTTTCCCAAAGAAACATATGGTCGTAAATGTAAAATATTTTTCGTCCCTCAGTACATTGACCCGATCAGCTGATTACAATTATTATGGGAGACCCAAAATATTTTTTCGTTTACGATAATATGTTTCTTCGGAAAAGTTGTTCTTAGTCATTACTATCATTGCCCAAAATATGGTCAGCTAATTAAATGTTACCTTGTATATGTATATGTAGTTGCTCGCAAGGGTAATAAAATTCCATATTTGATTTGTCGGCGTTTCTTTTGTTTGGAGACTGATCGCGCCACGAGGGCCTGCACCCGCAGCATGCCGGCCCCGCGGGGGGTGTTGACGCGGGAAACTGAGGGACAGGCTGTATCCCTCAGCTTTCGCGACAAAACCCCCCCCCGGATTGGGCTCGCTGCTGAGGCTGATCGCAAGAAAAGACAGGTCGTGTAGAAAATTCGTGGTCTGGTTGGTTTATCAATTTGACAGTTTTGCTTTGCAATAGATGTCAGAAAAGTAAATAGACAAGCCCCCCACCCTTGATACGCAAGTCAAGAATTCAAGCTTGCTTTTCCGTTATTTGAACAGGACACAGTTACCTACTCTGTCGAGAAGAATGACAACTTCATACAAAAAACGATATAGTAGCGCCACCTAGTGGGTAGTAGTGGTAGCCTTAGCGTTTTTTAGGGTTCCGTACCCAACGGGTAAGAACGGAACCCTTTTACTAAGACTTCGCTGTCCGTCCGTCTGTCACCAGGCTGTATCTCAAGAACCTAGCTAGCTAGAGAGTTGAAATTTTCACAGATTATGTATTTCTGTTGCCGCTATAACAACAAATACTAAAAAACAGGATAAAAGAAATATTTAAGGGGGCTCCCATACAACAATTCTTTCAATACCACATACAAACTTATGGATGCACCTGGTTACGTACATGGAGTGTGAAAGTAACCGCACCAATAACTTTGTAAACAATATTTTGCTGTGTAAAATCCAAGCTATTCACTCCACACCATCGCTTCCATTGAACGGTGGTACGGAACCCTTCGTGCGCGATTTAGACTCGCACTTGACCGGTTTTTGTATGAAGATGTCATTCTGCTCGACAGAGTAGGTAACTGTGTTCTGTTCAAATGAGGGAAAAGCAAGCTTGAATTCTTGCCTTGCGTATCAAGGGTAGGGGGCCAGAGTGTCAGCGCCGGAGTTGTGTCTAAGTGTAGTCAGTTATACCTGACGCCAAGTGTGATGGCGGCTGAGTGCCGCCTGGAGCGGGTAGCGGCGCATGGGTGCGAGAGTTTGATGGCGGCTGAGTGCCGCCTGGAGCGGGTAGCGGCGCATGGGTGCGAGAGTTTGATGGCGGCTGAGTGCCGCCTGGAGCGGGTAGCGGCGCATGGGTGCGAGAGTTTGATGGCGGCTGAGTGCCGCCTGGAGCGGGTAGCGGCGCATGGGTGCGAGAGTTTGATGGCGGCTGAGTGCCGCCTGGAGCGGGTAGCGGCGCATGGGTGCGAGAGTTTGATGGCGGCTGAGTGCCGCCTGGAGCGGGTAGCGGCGCATGGGTGCGAGAGAGATGCGTACATGGGCGAGGGAAAAGGGTGGCCTCGCTCAGGCGCCAAGAATTTTTTATGAAAGGGGGCTAGCCCGACGCCGCAGCCACATAGATAGGATAGGAGATCTTGAAATTGCCATTTGAGCAATTTTAAAACCATGTTAAAGCGACTTTGTCGAAAAAGGGATATTACAATGTTCAAGATTACTTAATTGATGGCTCAACACAGACCATGCTGTTAATAATTTTGTAATTATTTATTCCTGCTTATTAATAATGTTATATTGATATTATAAAATTTGTATTAGTTAAGCACAACAAATTTTACAGGAGAAAAAAATCAATCTGTGGGAGTTTTTTCGCCCTTCTCTCCCACAGTGGTCCAATGTAGAGAAGTGGCAAAAAATGACGCTTGCTAAGTATATGTAAATATCCACAGTAATAAAGACATTTGGAATTTGGATACAAGCAGGTGCCCGCGGCTTCGCTCGCGCAAACATGGCCAGCCCATGCAAACGTTAACCTCCCTCCCCTTCGGGTGCCCCCCGCCGCTTAAGGTCCCTAGCGCTAAAGCCCTCATTAGACATTTAGACTTTGCTCTATTCGATATCGTCCTGAAATGCAACTACATCATTTTTGAGTTTCATACAACTCTAACCACCCTCCCACCGTTGTCCAGCTTGCAGGGCGGCAGAATTTTGAAATTCTCTTACTGAGTTGATCGCCTGCATTGGTTAAATTCCTATCTGCCAAATTAACAGATTCATAGGTCGAGTAGTTTCTGATTTTCATACTAACTCTAACGCTTTCCACCCTTACGGGAAAGCGTTAGAGATTAAAGATAAGAACTTTACTGAACTGACGGCTCACCTATAAACTACCTACCTGCCAAGTTAAAACAGTATGTTTTTATGTCCATACAAAGTCCATCCTCATATCTCCCCTTGACGGGGGGAAATTTGAAAAATCACTTGCTTGGTTTACTTCCTACCTACCTGCGAATGAATTGCGCCAAATCCCTCCCTTGTTTCTGGGCCCAGAGGTTTATGCTGTGCTTTGATATATCATTCAGTCAATCAATCTTACTTTGAACTTTCTATGTATAGATAAAGATTTCCTGACGATGTTTTCCATCACCGTTAGATAAGTAACTAATATAAATGAACTACCCTAAAGGTGCTGTTAGAAGAGAAAATGTGCGAGAACTCGGAGAAACTAGGAGAGGTCCTGCGCAGAGAGCTGAGGAAGATCCCGTCAGACCTCGTCACCGTGGTCCGAGGAAAGGGACTCATGAATGCTATCGTCATTCACGACAGTCAGTACAGTATCCCTATACTATACCTACTTTTCCCAACACACAGTACCTTTCACACATAAGTCATAAGGGTGAGAGAGAAAGAACTAGGTTTGGAACCGAGATAAGTGATCATTTAATGACATGCCCATTAGTGGGCCCACGCACTAAGCGGTTGCGGTTCTACGCCGCGCGGCGATCAATAATATGTGCAATAATTTTCATTTCATTCTTATTCGCACTGTGCCGCCAAAACTGTGGCGGTCGCTCGGAGAACTGACGGCGGTAAGGCGTAACGTCAACCCCTTAGTGCGTAGGCCGACTAACTTCCGTAGAAGATTTGGCTGACAGGAACACAGGCTCTCCATTACGACCTGGACTAAAAATCACGCACGGATTCTGTGCAAACCTGGAAAGTTGGCAAGTTGTATTGTGGTAAATCTGTGCATATAGTAGTCACTAGTTCATTGCTAAAAATAGCTAACCCCTTCAAGCTTCTTTTGAGAGTGTAGGTACCAGTGGCTCAAGCAGGAATAATGTATTACCAGAGTGAAACAGTTTTGGAGTTCAGGATCAAATGAACATTTAGTCATTGTATATAAGAGTCACTAACAGTTCGATTATTTCCTTCCCCGCAGGCCTGCCCGCCTACGACGTCTGCCTTCGGTTCCGTGACGCCGGACTCCTCGCCAAGCCGACCCACGGGCAGACCATCCGCCTAGCTCCGCCCCTCGTCATCACCGAGCCACAGATTCTGGAGTGTGTAGCCATTATTACTAAAGTACTGACGGAGTTCAGGAAATGAGAAGGGGCTGTTGGCTGCAAGGATATCTCTGTAGGATCATTGGTGATATTGGCGAGTGACGAAAACTCATGGAGGCAATTATGTCCGATGTGATAGTGCAAAAAAGTGCCGATGGATCCTTGTCGATCTTTATTATCAGAATAAAATTAAATAGTTTACCTATAGAAATACCTACATTTTAATTCGAAATATAAATCGAATGTTTGAGTGCTTTCCTATAGCCATTCTTAGAAGTCGCATTTGCCATCTGTCAATAGCAGGGACAGAGCTATGCGTCAATCTAACTTTATATCAGTACCTATCAATATAACCCCATAATATTGATTTGATGGAACAACATTTTGATAGGATATGTAAAAGATATTTTAAATATTTGTGTTTTTATTGTAAATATTGAATAACCATTTCACAACAATACCCACGTGTATTTATATAAGTACATGTATTTTGTTCTTGTATAGGTAAGCACACTTGTTTACTGGACACAGAATAATCACAGTTCATTGAGGTAAATACTTATTTAGCTGATACTTTATGTAATAAATATCAACGCTAATTTAGTCTGAAACGTTTCATTATTTTGTTCCCCTTGTCAATTTAATAACAAGATACTGCTCTTCATAAATTAAAGCAACTTACCTATATGTAGGTACACAAGTTAGCACCTACTCACGTAGTCAAAAACCGGCAAATATAGTAAGGACTAAAAATAATTTAATACTTGTTCTGGCGAGTCTAGGCTTTGTTCTCATTACGCCTGGCAGTTAGCGTATAATAGACTGAGCAACGAACTTTAGCGTGGAATTAGCAACGAAGACCATGAAATATAAAAGAGACAGCGCTATGCGTCAATCTCCCTTTCCTTACGTCACTTATTTACAAGGGAAAGGGAGACAAAGATAGCTCTGTCTGTTACTCAATGTCAGACAATAATCTATGATAAAAACTAGCAAACCGTTTCGATATAAGTTCAGAAAATAAATATGAACTCTTCGAGCTGCTAGTGTTTTAAATATAACTACTGATATTTAACATACCTATTTGCGTGGTGTGTTTTGGCGTACTGAGCCATGATTGGCACAGTGCGTGCGTAATTTTGTGCCGATTGAATAGAAACGCCACGAAGTGTCAAACATGACATTCGGCCGCTCACTGAGTGAAAATGAGAACATAGCTATATTTACAGAGGTACCTATTCTGGACAGGTATTTTCTAAGTAACTTAATATTGATTAACTAAAAGGCTCGCAATCCTTCTGTGCCTTTATGATAAAAAAGGACAGTATGTCATTCAGAAATGTCATACTATACTTTTCTTAGAATCCAGAATAAATATAACCAGTGCGTTCTAGTTTGTTCTTAGATGCGGATTTGTTAAATTGAACCTTGTCCCGTTCTGTCAAAGTCCGTTTTCTAGTACGCCGAGTTGCGAGCGCATCGTGTCAGTCAGTTTAGAGATGAGTACGCTATCGTCCAAGCTCATCTTAGGACTGTCCAGAAGACCTGGAAAAAAGAGATGTATAGACGTTAGTTGTAAATGGTTCTCTCTTCTCTCTCCACAGCTCTTCTCCACAGATTCCGCCATTGTGTTAGTGAACTCACCCAAAAAAATGTAATGACGGATCTAAGTGATGTAACAACATCCTATGGAAATAAATGATTTTTGATTTGATTTTGATTTGATTTATCACATTATGCTTACTCTGTTGTTGTAAAAGACCCGTGGACATATTTTTTGTGACATATTTTACATACGAGTAATTCACATTATTCAATGATTTGCACCACATAGTGGGCTACATACATTGCCACAAAAATCTTGTAGAACCAACTAAAGTCTTTTAACAAGGGGAAAGAAAGATGCTGTCTCCGTAATGTGAAGCAGAATGAGTTCTGCTGAAGCCTTTTTCCGCCTAGACGATTCGGTAACCCCGTCAAGGCGATTATAATTTTAGAATGTTTTTTAAATTCAGTAAGACAAATGGAGATACGTTATATCAAAAAGGGAAATATTAAACTGCACATCAAAAATACTGATTTGTACAGCAAATATATTGATTTTCACAGAAAATATCAGGGCAAAATACTGCGGTTGCTTAGGTGAAGGGTAAAGGAGGTGAGCGAAGCGGAGCCCCTTCATCATTCATTATTAGGTTAAACATGTAAGGACAACAACAAAAACCTTCAAACATAAAAGTGTTTTTGCTGTGAAAATCTGTATTTTTGATGTGCCATTCAATACTAGCCATCAAAAATATCACGTTAACTGCTTAACTTTGGGTTGACAGGTGGACGGAAGTGGGATTAAGTATTGCTCATGTCCAATGCTCTTAAAATATTTAAGGTTCTAGTTTGGTGGAGTATGGAGTATGCCTCATTCTCGCTCGAGTGAAGGTGCCTGTGACCCTCGGTGCTCGGTATGAAGTTATTCTCTCACCTTGACTAATACAATCGTAGCAGTGCTGTATCTCGTAGCTCAGGCCCGCGCTGTTGTGGAAGTGGAACTTGTACTTCCCCGTGGGCAGCGTCCACTCTGTGCTGTTGGCGGCAGACAGGTGGAGTGCGGTGGGGCACCAGAAGTACTCCAGCTGTACACAGGCACAGACAATAGGTTAAAAATACAAAAAAAACAGGTCAAGTGCGGGTCGGCTCGCCCACTAAGGGTTTCGTAGAAAAAAGCTTAAGGACAAAAAATATGGAACATTTTAAATGACCTCCAATTTTTTTTCCTTCCCAAAATGGGTAAATTATCACCAAAAGTTACAGAAAATATCAGGGCAAAATACTGTGGTAGCTTACGTGAAGGGGGTGAGCGAAGCGAAGAAACAAAAATACTTAAAACATAAACGTAAGTACGCAAAACATAAAAAGAAGTTTTGTGATCATTTATCCAAACACAATTTATAATAATAATACCTTGGACACTATTTACACACATTGATCTAGCCCCAAACTAGGATTCCCTGTATCTTGGGTACTAGACAACGATACACATACTTATATAGATAAATATTATACTTAGATAGATAAACAACCATGACTAGGTTACAAACGTGCGTTCTCATCAAACAAATATTTGCCCCCACCGGGACTCGAACCCGGGACCCTTGGTTTCGTAGGCAGGGTCACTGCCGACTCGGCCAATCAAGTCGTCAAATTTGGTGGTCGTTTACTAATTCTGGCGGTCGTTTCATGTTTATTGGTAGTAACATAGGCGCGTTTTTGGTGATCGTTGAAACATAAGCCAAAAAATATGCCCGAACTTAGTTTCGATACTAATTCCTAAATATTTCAGATGACACGTAAAACCAATTGCGGCACCGAAGACGATGCTGATTATCGCGGAATTATCGATGATATTTGAACGGTCACGATTTCCTATGTCGCACGGACAGAGATATTAAAACACGTCGCTTGTATGGGGGCCTCTTCAATTTATATAATCTCGTTATATAATTCCGGTTCATGAAATACAGCCCTCTTATCTGACGGACGAACGACACGGAGTCCTGTTTGGCACGCTTCGGGTACGAAACCCTAAAAAGAATGCTCGATGACTAGTCTCTGATCGATCACCTATCTATCTAACCACTCCAATGAGAAGCTAAACTGATATGCCATGTGATTTCCTGAATCATATTCTTAGCTATGATTCAGGATTTTCTTTAATCATGGCTCTTATTTCTGATGCAGTACAGTTCACACGCCTTGAAGTTCCGTCTACCTATTAGAATTTGCGGCGCATAGATTGCGTATATCACTCCCTACCTAAATTGAAATCAAATCCACACGAGAAACACAAATTTAAATACACAATCAATACGCAAATGTTATGTTTATGCATATTTTATTTATGGAAACAAGGAAATAAAATACTTATCAAACATCTCCATCACACATAATCTTGACAGCTAGAATCAGCTGATAGTGATTACGCAGTAGCTTTGTAAGGTCATTGTCGGACTTCATTGACAACTTGTTTATAATATTCATAGCGCCTTGACCGTAACCATCTGAATCAACCGTATCGAATCATGGTTTTTACTCACCTAGAGAAAAATATTCGAGATCCTTGGAATTGCAACCAATACGCCTCTTAGAATGTTTATACGATTAAATTGGAGGCGAGAAGTTTGATCAAAGATGCAATAGGTGCCCAAGATAGAAATACATGCAATAGAAGTGGAAAGAGCACCGGATATACCATAAATATCCGAAAAATGGGATAAGGTGGCTGAGAGACAGAGGTCCGGGTCAGAATTTCGAACCTCGAAAATCCAGAGCGCTACAGCGCGACGACGCTGCGTTGTACCACACGGGGTTTTCAGCGGTCACATTGACAATTCATCGTCTGAATAGCCCGTCGGGTTAAAAAATAACAACTACATTTCCTAATTTTAGTTATTTAAAATTTGTACTTCTTATAGATCAAGTTCTTTCAAGTTACGGCCGATTTTCCAATCCTCAGACAATCTTTATATAATTTAATGGTGATCGAAAATCTTCATTACCCCATTGCTGCGGCGATGGGCTAGCCTCTTGTCCTGCAAAATGGAGTAACGATAAACTGGCTAAAAGTGCTCTGCCACCCCATAGTGAAAAGGCGTGACGCTATGTTATGTTATGTCACAGGAAAATAATATCATGCCTGATCCAATCTTGGATTCGAAACTAGATCTTAAATATTTTAGACGTTGTGATTGGCAGCGTTTGCGATGAAAGCTGCGGCGATGGGCTAGCCCCTGTTACGCAAAATGGAGTATTGAATAACTGGCTAAAAGTGGGCACAATTGTGCCTTAGCCACCCCTTATGTGGGAAAAGGAGGATCATTCACACAGCGGTACTACATAGTAACGGCCGCCGGATCAGCCACCCGATGGATCTCTACACTACTGTTGCCATCGCAGCGGCGGCCGATTCGACGTCGCATCGGCCGCCGCCGTTGCGTTCTGCGGCGACAGCTCGGGCGACCGTAGCTTTCTGCGGCGGCTGATCCGGCGGCCGATGCGTTGGCTGCGGCTTACAGGGTCCTAGACCTGCAACAGTACGAAAATCCTTATGATCGGTGGCCGGTTGCATATCCTTAAGTTTAAGGCTCATTCTCATTCATAAGTTTTGATAACTTCAGAAGTTATGATCGAAAAAAGTACAGAATATATATATAACTTAAACCAAAGATTACAGGAACACTTACCCGGAATTGCCTAGATTTTTTAATCTGTTAACCACATACAAACTTATGAATGAATCTGGTTACGTACATGGAGTATGAAAGTAGCCGCACCAATAACTTTGTAAACAACATTTTGGGGCATTTGTCCTCTTTGGAAGGGTCTGTCGCTTTAACTATTTACTTTGAGGAAAAATGGTTTCAGGAACTTCAACGTCATTTTTAAAGACCTATCTATAGAGACCCCACACAATATAGGTTTGATGAAAAAAAAACAATGTTTTCAGTTTCATGTATTTTAATTATTTTAATTTTTCAATTTATGTACAAAAAATCGTAAAGCGGTTCACAGAATACATCTACGTACCAAGTTTCAACTGTGAAGTTCCAATAGATTTTGCATACAGTTGCTGTTTTTCTCTACGGAACCCTAAAAAGCGGTTACGTACACGCATATCATAAAAACCGAGAGAATCAAACATAAACAAACCTTTCAATAAATTAAACTCGACCGTAGTCATACAAATAAAGTCTAATCGAAATCATAAAAGAAAGTGAAAAACTTGTTTCGGGGAATCCACTGGTTATGTTGTGTTGCCAACACAACAAAAAAATATGCACTTTTTTATGAGTGCGATCTTTTCAACTAGAATAATTATGAAAATTATTCTAGTGGTTGAATGTAGTATAAGTCTAGCAAAGAGTTATGAGCGGTGGCCTTGAATGCGCAGTAGTCACTTTTCAATACCTGTACATATGGGCAGTTATTCCCGCCAACGTCGCCCGGCACTCTTAATTCGTGGCGCGAGGTATACCTTACGACTAACTGAATCAACCTAATCCAATAGAAAATCCACCAGCCACTAAAACCATTTTTGGACCGCTAAATGATAGTCTAAACCACTATATCTAGTGGAAAATCCACTGAGTTGGCAACACTTGCACCCTGACTGATTGGAGTGTGTTACCGACAAACAATCCTTTCAAGTACCGCCGCCACGTAGGGTAAAAGCGCACACATCAAACTTTTTTCACTTTGAAATGATCATATATTGCAAATTACTAAGATAGGTTACCTACCTAGTACTATACCATATAACATGTTTCATCACAATTCTCGTGATTTTTTGTAAGCAGGTTCGAGTTTTTTTTTTCGATTCAGTTTTTGGAAATTTTACAAAATGGACGAGATATGACGGATTGAAACTTCTAAATAAACCGCTACAGCCCAAGTTGGATTTGTGAAAATTGTAAAAACGACAAAGGCTATTTAATTTTAGTGAAATAATAATAGGTTGAATTTCAGAAAGCAAAATCTAGTTTACAAAGTTACTGGTGCGGCTTCTTTCATACTCCATGTACGTAACCAGGTGCATTCATAAATTTGTATGTGGTATTGAAAGAAAATGCAGTCGGAATATTTGCATTTATAGTAATTTCAGTTGTTCATCCTATAAACTTCAAGGGGTCGGGGGTGTGAGGCGGTGGAAATAAACAGAACACAATTTGCTACAAACAAACAGTGGTGCCCTCTACCAAAAAGTTTTGTGTGTATTTTTAATATCTTGTGGCCCTAGCGATACGCATCTTTTGACACCTCAAACCTTCACCTTCACGTTCACGCCCTAAAACTCACAACACCAAGGCAAATTCTCAGCGAAAAGTTTTTCTTATGATATGTGTAGATAAAGTAGAGTATGTAACTGTACATAACTAGGCATTAAAACACTCTTATGATGTTGTAATTTAAACCCACACTCGAATTTCGATGCCCTCCATTCTGTATCAGGCCTATAAACTATAATAACTTAATTTAAATGTATACATAGGTATAACTTAAGAGTACCTACATAAGCGAAAGAGACTAGTCACCACGACACAGGAAATCCTAGCGTGGGGTCTAGAGAATCCATAAAAATAAAAGTTATTAACTCATTTCACTTGTGAAACGTTTTGACAGTACAAGCGACCGGCGACCGGGAGCCGAACAATTTTTTCATAGGTTTTTTTCTTACAAAACAATAAGGTTCAACATCGCGGGCCATTGTTGTATGGCATTTATGGAGGGTTTACTATTATTTACTATATTCTTATTAAGCTGGATAAAAAGAGAAAGGCAGTACATTGAACCACATTCTAATTATATAATTATTTGACCTCTATACTAATAAAAATTCATTGTTATTAGTATAGAGGTCAAATAATTATTGTTCGTTCACGATGAAACTAAAAACTATGATATTAGGCGCATTTACCCTATGAGTAAGTAAACGAGGCCTCTTGTTAACGACGACGGATAACGGTCCGATTTTCATGACGGACGACGGTCCGACGCGCTGTTGTCAATCGGTTAGTATGAGTGTCTGTTAACGCGACGGACATGCACCCGTTGCAACAAAACTAGACGGATGCAGGCACGTCGCCCCTCGGCGCGACGGCCGTCGGTCCGAAGCATGCAGTGGACCACGTTATTTCATAGAAGTCTGTTGACGACGACGGAAAAAAACGAATTTGGTAAGTAGACAATGCTTTATTTTTAAATTACATAAAAACAATATTTATTTCACATTTTTCAAACATATCGATTCTGCCACGGTAGTTGCCCTTCAGGTGTCATGAAATAATCTGCAAACTTATTGCGGATCGCATTTGCTGTCAAACTACCTCTTACCGAATTTGAATGAGGTACTTCATGTAAATTGCCAACGGTGGTAAGATCATCACCGGTTAGGTTACTAATGATTCCTTCCTTTTTGTGGATGAAATTTTGCAACAAGCAACAGGTTTTTACTATATCGACTGCTAAGTCCAGTGATACGTTCAATGGTCGATGCAAAATTCGCCATTTATTCGCCAATATACCAAAGGCACATTCAACATATCGTCTCGCTCTTGTCAGGCGGTAGTTGAATATCCTTTTAACATCATTAAGTTGATGACCACCAAACGGCCGGAGTACATGTTCATGCAGTGCGAATGCTTCGTCAGCTACAAAAACATAAGGTAGATAAAATTCCGCGCCAAGTTCATTTGTAGATGGTGGTATGTTTAATCTGTTATCTATGAGATTTTTCCAAAATTGAGTATCTTTAAATACTGCTGAATCACACTCTTTTCCGTATGCTCCAACATCAATGTAAATAAAGTTATAATTTGAGTCTACAACAGCCATCAATACAATGGAAAAGAAGTGTTTGTAGTTAAGGAACATAGATCCACTTTCTTCAGGCTTTACGACTCGTATGTGTTTGCCGTCTATCGCTCCTAAGCAAAGAGGAAAGTCCGCTGTACTTTTAAAATTATTGCCTATAGTTATCCACCCTTCTGTGGATGGAATTCTCATATATGTATCTCGTAATTTTGACCATATCGTTGTACACACTTCTCGAACGATGTAGCTTATAGTTTTTATTCCAATCCTAAATGTGTATTGAAGATCCGTGAATGAATTTCCTGATGCTAAATATCTGTATCATTTTTTTTTTTCAGGTAAGCATGTAATAAAAAAATGGAATGGAGCTAGAGACAACTGGATGAGATGTGACAAAAAACTTAAAGAGCACAAATCTGGTTCAGGTGCAAAACAGGTCATTAAATATAAATTTTACGAACAAATGCTGTTCTTGAACAAAATTGTGAGTCGTCGACCGACAGAATCAAATATGCCACTTGCTGAAATCGAATGTATTCCAAATACAGAAGAAAATGAAGTCCCAAAGGTCCCAAAAAAAAGAAAGAGGAGAGTAACAGAGACCGAAGTTGAGAAAAAAATTAGTAGCTTAGTGGATTCTGTCGAAAAAGAAGATAAAAGTGGAATTATGTCGTTTTTTAGGGGGATCGCACTAACAATCGAAAAATTTAACGACGCTGATATAGTTGAATTTCAGTATGAGGTTATAAAAGCGATGAGAAACATAAGTCAAAGAACTCGATCCCCATTGCCTTCACAGACATCTCGTCCCTCACGCAATTTTGGTTTTACTTCGTCTCCTGCGCCACATTACTCCCAAATTGCTCATACTTCAATTTACCCCGAAAATCAATATAGGGGATATCGAACTGCTACGGCTTCAGCTACAAATTATAATGTAAATTATCGAGCACGTGAATATGAATTATCAATTCCAGAAACACCGGAGAATATAGAATCTGCTCATCAAATAGACGACACATTTGTAGACAGCCATACAGTCAGTTCTTTAAATGATTTTGATTTTGCGGAGTTAATTGATTAGTAATACGATTGAAAGCTTTCACTGTTCTGATTTCTGATGATATGTTTTTCTGATAATAAATAATTACACATTTCAAAAATTACGTGTTTTTTTAATAACCATGCGTCGTTCCCAGTAGTTACATCGAGCAGTCCCATTATGGATCTAATCTAACTCTAACTACTGGGATTAGAAAAAAATATTTATGACCCATTAGTTCTATCAATTGAACTAGTGGGAGTAAACGTCCTAGAGTGATTCCCACTAGTAATACCTAGCAAGAATCTTACAAAGTATAAGACTTTGTAAGATTCTTGCTATTATATATATTAAATTCAGTGTAGTCAGTAATCAGATAAAACTTCCTAGTATGATAATCCAAATCCCAAGTCCTTAATGTTTAAATAAACTTAAATTGCATGTTTTGGATTTTCCTTTTGAATATTAGGGATTAACCTCCTGTAATAGTCTGTTGCCCTGTGTGTGTGAATTTCGATCTAAGGATACCTAGCAAGAATCTTACAAAGCATAAGTATTACTAGTGGGAATCACTCTAGGACGTTTACTCCCACTATTTCAATTGATAGAACTAATGGGTCATAAATAACTTTTACTTATCCCAGTAGTAAAATTAAAAGAGCGAATGGAACTAGTGGGAATATAAAGTCCCATAATGGAACTACTCGAGTGGGAACGAAGGCATAGAGGTTAAATAAAACTTTTATACATACCTTATGGTAACAGCCAATCTTTCAGCAGGTGTTAATAGATAGTCGCATATTAGTGTCAGCATGTCTTAATTCATCATGTACCAGTTCTAATAATTTGCGAAAACTCTCATGAGTCATTCGAAAGAAGTTAAAAAACTTTCTTTCGTCTTTCTTTAAATCCTCCACGAGAGTATGGAATACTCCATAAGACTCTCTTTCTAATAAAATAGGATGAACCCATAGCTTCCTCCTTTTTTTTCGTAACTGCTGTTTTTTGTATAAATAGTAGGCTAGAATAAGCTTTTTCTTTGCACTCGACATAACGTACGTTCACTTCTTCGCGCTTCAAGTATAGAACTGACGCGGACCAACAACGGACGCGCTCACGTTGTATTAGCGGATCGTGTACAAAGGTAACCGTTTCGCGTCGGACCGTTACCCGTTGACAAAAACGGTCGTTAACAAGAAGCCTAAGCATCCGGCCGCCCTCAGAACGGATCGGCGACCGACGCGACGTCGAATCGGCCGCCGCCACCTAGCGCGGCGACCGATCCAGTCGGTCGCTTCTGAGGGCGGCGCGTTGACTGTTTACACCATGCGTTGGCTTGCGAACGGATGCGGTAGAACTGATCGTGTAAATCCCCTTTATGTTATGTTGGTAGGTAGGTATTTGAATAATGGTGATTTGGTAGGGGCTATTAAAACACATCGCTCTGTATTGGTCTCCCGCCCTTAAAATTTATAAAATCTCGTTCACCTACCTATCTACTTACCTAGTTCATTATTTGGTGCTACCTATAGCGGCAAACGAAATAGGACATTCTGTGAAAATTGCAAATCTCTATCTAATTACGAAAAAGAACCTTGTGTGATTGTTCGTAAGATATATTTTCACTGTCATTTACAGGAAATAGGTAGAGCTATGTAAACAAAAACAAGCGAACCATACAAATACTAGTAAAATTATAGGTTGTTGTTGTTGATATTTGCATGTGACACACATATTCTTTTCTGAAAACGTATCGTGGGTAAGAATATTGTCTCTTCGTTATCCAGATAGTGTCGGTATTGGCAGATAATATTTTGATTAACTTATCACACTGTTCGCAACCCGCACGAGAAAACTTCTTCTCCACTATTGTCATCGTCAAATCTAATCAACTCAAAATCCTTATTATCCGAGTATAATAACAAGTAGTTTATTGTTTCGCACATCTCTGTTACGATACTAACAATAACTGCTTCAAAAAAAATGACCACAAACCCCGGTGAGTTGTGACATTATCCACTTTCTCTTTCACGCCTAGCGCATGCATGGGTCGCAGCGCTGCACCCCACGGGCTATTCAGACGATGAATTGTCAATGTTAGCGCTGGAAAACCCCGTGTGGTACAACGCAGCGTTTTTGAGCGCTCACATTGACAATTCATCGTCTGAATAGCCCGAGGGGTACAATATGTACATTTTTATTTTTTATTTTTCACGTTCTTACTTTAAAAGTTAGAGGTTAGATTTTTCCCACTTTGGAAGGGGCTGTCTTTTTAACTTATAAGGGTCTGTCTTTTTAACAATTAACTTTGAGGAAAAATGGTTTCAGGAACCTCAACGCCATTTTTAAAGACCTATCTACATAGTCAGGTCATAAGTTCTGTCACATGTGCAATATGAAATAATTAAGACATGTTTATTATTTATGAAAACATTTATATAGCAAAATGAACTTAATAAAACATAGATTCTTTTGGTAATAAAGTTTATTCAAAATGACCCCCGCGATTTTGAATACAGGCCTTTATTCTGCGCGGCCAGTCGTCTATCGCAGCACGAACGAGGTCCATGTCAATATCGGCGGCTGCCTTAATCAAGGATGCCTTGAGTGACTCCAAATCAGGATGAGGCTTTGAGCAGGCATTTTCCTCCAAGAGTTGCCATATCTTGTAATCTAACGGACTCAAATCTGGGCTGGAGGAGGGCCAGTCTTCGTGCCGGATGAAGTCGATTTCACGCGCCGCCAGCCAGTCTTGTGTGCTTTTCGCTCTATGAGCTGGCGCAGAATCTTGTTGGAATACCCAGTGCCTGTTATTAAACATGGTATGAGAAACAGGTTCCACAAGGTTCTTGAGGACTGTATTTTGATACACAACTGCATTCGTTTTTACGCCTTTCTCACAAAAATGTACCTCAGTTAAGCCCCAATAAGAGACTCCCAACCAAACCATGAGCGAGGATGGAAAATGACCTCCTTGGACACGCGGAATACGGTTGCTCGCTTCTTTACTGCTGTGTGCGTACACCTTATCATTTTGTTTGTTGTAGCTCTCTTCTACGGTGAAAATTTTTTCATCCGAAAAAACAATTTCCCGATGCTTTTTTCCCGCGTACCGCTTCAACAAAGCGCGGCATCTCTTCAGTCTCAGGTCCATTAAACGAGCGTCCAAACGATGTCCTGTTTTTCTTCGATATGCCCTAAGCCCTAAGTCTTCATTTAACACCCTTTTCACCGTGGTCCTGCTTAACCCCATCTGAAGGGCCAACAGTTTCTGCTTACGTATAGGATTTCTTTGAATTCGCGCCTTCACAGCTTTTATCACTGCTGGAGTCCTAACAGAGCGAGGCCGACCACTTCTTGACCTGTCATCTACACTAGAGTCTTCATTGTATCGTTTTATGGTACGATAAACGAATCTTTTGGTTATATACTATACAAATTTTTCAGTAAGTCGAAAATCTGAATTGGCGCGTAACCGCAACGATGCAACGCAATAACTGAGACACGGTCTTCTTTAAGTGTCCACTCCATATTTAAAAATGAGGAAAATTCTAAAAAGTACACATTTTTATTTTCATGAAAAATTCGGAATTCGAATTCAATAAACTTTTTTGTGGCCAGCGTTCTAAATTCAAAAGTTTTTATTGTGTGACAGAACTTATGACCTGACTGTGTATATAGACCCCACACATATAGGTTTGATGAAAAAATATTTTTTGGTTTCAGTTCCATGTATTCCCATATCCCCACCAAATTTTTTATTTATTCAATTTTTGTATAAAAATCGCGTTTCACAGAATACATCTACATAACAAGTTTCAACTGAACAACAGGGCTACAGTCCTGATAGTTTCGGAATTAAGTTGCTGTGACATACGGACGTACGGACCCTAAAAACCGGTCAAGTGCGAGTCTAACCCTCGCACGGGTTCCGTACCACAACGTACAATGGTACGGATGGTGTGGTGTGAATAGTTTGGATTTTACATAGCAAAATGTTGTTTACAAAGTTATTGGTGCGGCGGCTACTTTCATACTCCATGTAACCAGGAGCATTCATAAGTTTGTATGTGGTATTGAAAGAAATATTGTATGGGAGTTAAATATTTATTTTGGCTTACTTTTACATCTTGGAAGTAGCCAAATCCCCAGCCATTGTCTCACTTAAGTAGCTGACGGTACGGTGATTATCGGTTCTTACGGTGATGGAAAACATTGTGAGGAAACCGTCATATCTCCAGAGTCGCAGCGATGGCTACCCCCTTGTCACGCAATACATATAGTAGATTGTTTACCAAGTAAACAACTACTTTTAAGAGAAGAGAGAAAGATTACAGAGTTGAATCCCGATCGCAGTGAGGGATTCTGAGCATAGCTGTGGTACTCAGCGAAGTACTTGAGTTTAAAATAGTATTTATCTAAATACATTTGGTAACAATAGTATTTATAATCAGAAGTTAAGGTGATACAAAAAAACAATGGGTTTTTCCATTTACCCAGTATAAATTCATCAACAATTTGATTTTTCAGTTAACGTTTATTAAGAATTTGATTAAGATTCTCACTGAAGGAAAACGCGATTGGATGACATTTTCTCGACAGAACTTAATTGGGAGAATACCTCTTCTAAATTGCTTTAGTTTTTTTCTGTAATTATGAAATCCTTACAAATTTCATTGCAGAATCGCATTCAAAATTTGCATGTATTTGTAAACTCTCCATGGTTTTTTTTGGTCAAAATAATGTAGTTTATTAAAAAAAATATTGTATTGTGGTTTGACGCTACGTTAGTTTAGTTTGAGTCGAGCGCGTTGTTTGCGCTCTCTTTTCATTCTTATGTGGAAGTAATTAACGCTGTCACTTTCGTTGACATTCGTATTCCTTTTATTGACCGAGCGAGCGAAGTGCTCCATTTCGACAAGATAGGAGGCCGATTCTGATTTCGTCTGTCTCTATGTCTGTGTGCCTGTCGGTTTCGGTCTAGGGGCCACAGTTTTCAAGCGATCCTCACAAAACTCAGCACACGTGTTTCTTGAATTATAACTTTTTTTCTGTCGAGAGATTTTCTCGATTTTCCCTTTGGGGGGGGGGGAGGGGGAGTTTCTTTTCTTAGTGTACATGAATGACCTGCCTTATATGGTGTAAAAAATGACTCAGATTGTTCTATTTGCTGATGACACATCTTTTATTTTCAAGGTGAAAAGACAAGAAGAAATTCTAGACGACGCAAATATACACTCTCTCATGTGTTAAGTTGGTTCAATGTAAACAACCTGTTATTAAACTCAAAGAAGACTAAATGTATCAAATTTTGTTTGCCTAATGTACGACAGTTTGAAAGCAGTGTTAGAATAGGATCTGAAAGATTGGACCTCGTTGAAGACACAATCTTTCTCGGAATCACTATAGATTCGAAACTTCAATGGGGTCCTCACATAACTAATCTCGCACGAAGACTTAGCTCAGCCGCTTTTGCGGTCAGACAAATCAGATATCTTACAGATGTTAAAACTGCCAGATTGGTTTACTTTAGTTATTTTCACAGTATTATGTCTTATGGAATATTGCTCTGGGGGAGAGCAGCAGATATAAATACGATATTTTTCTTACAAAAAAGGGCGATCAGGGCGATATATCAATTAGATGCTAGAGAATCATTAACAGAAAAATTCAAAGAAATTAATATACTTACGGTTACCTGTCAATATATATACGAGAATATCATGCATGTAAGAAAAAACATAGCTTTATTTAAAATTGTAGGTGATAGCCATACAATTAACACTAGAAATAAAAATAGGTTAGCACTACCATTATTTAGACTAAGTAAAGTAGGCACATCATTCATGGGGCACTGTATTCGCTTCTACGATAAAATACCACAGGAATCATTGATCCTTCCTGAAAAGAGGTTCAAAAACTATGTTATTTTTAACATAGTTTTTGAACCTCTTTGAGCTGATAAGGAAGTCCTATTATAGTATTAAGGAATACTTAGATGACGAAACTGCATGGTCCATACCATCTCAGCGCACAGAAATTCGACGAGGGGCGATGGATCAAGTGTATCACTCGCCGGCGAATTTCCTTAGACCGAAACCAGTACCTGTTGTAAAGTCACTTTTAAAAAAAAAAGGTATGGGGGAGTTTCTTGCCGTTTCTTCTTAACCCCGAGGCCCACCTTCCGAAACGGTGGTCTTTTTTTTATGTAAAAAAAAATTGACTGTAAGTAAGTAAGTATAATTTTGACGTTGAATAAGATAATTTATTTATTTATATTCAATAAAAAAAATGACTGACTCTGACTCTGTTATGTTTTTTTTTTTTTTCCGAAACCTATCGTTTTGGGTATCAAATTAAAGGGCTTCATGAGCCGGTTCTAAAAATATATTCTAAAATTCTATTACCTTTCGGCCGCCTGTTTTCTAACAATCCAAGAAATATTTTCAAAACATACAAATTTTGGAGTCCTCGACGTAGGAGGATTAGTAAAGAGGATCTATACAGACCATGAGAGTGAGTGAAATAGAATTTCCGTGACTTATCGTGAAAAGTCAATAGATTGTATTTTAAATCGTAAAATGTAGTTTACAAAGTTATTGGTGCGGCTACTTTACTACTTCATTTTGATTGAATCTATAAGACTTACTTATAAATTGGTCTACTGCCCACAGGGCCACTAGTATATATTTTTACGTATCGCCTTAGTAGACTAAATACACATTTCCCGAAAATGCTTTCGTTTTTTTTGCACTTTTCCCGAGGTTGAATTTGTCGTATGCTTTCACATATTTTTCACAGGACCTTTTGGGTATCAGAGCTTGCTTAACACATTTTTGCGTCTGTTACAAATATGGAGTTAAACTCTCATTTTAACTAGGTACTTGAGTTTTTTTAAAATAAATCAGCAAACGACATTGTAAAGAAACAAAGGCGGAATACATTTAGCGCATTCTTTACTTTTTCACAACTTTTATCAGAGTTCCGTACCTAAAATGGAAAAACGGTAGCATTATAGGATGACTCGTGTCTGTCCTAGGTATGTAATAGTAATTTTACACAACCGAATTCTGAACCGATTAAGTTGAAATTTAGTACAATTAAATATTTGTGTCACCAAACACGAAAGCAAATACATTTTAAATCTGGAGGGCAATTTTGTCATGTCGTGTGATATGTCAAATGAAAGGGATTATTGCGAGGATTTCAAAAATGATTTTTCACATACCTGAAATGCTTAGTTAAACATTATTTAAGAAAATAGACAGAAAATACCATTCCCCTTATCTCCGAAACTATAGATGCAAAAAAAAATGAAAAATTACGTGGGGGGGGTCACAAAAGGGGGCAAACTAGATCGTGTGACATATCTATCTAATGAAAGAGCAATAGAAACTTGTATACCATAGTGCGGTGGTACGGCACCCTTCGTGCGCGAGTCCGACACGCACTTAACCGTTATTTTTTTGGTCGGCATTCTCAAATCGATCTGTTTACTGATTTGAACTGACAAATATAGTGATGAACTGTGTGCTGAAAACGCTAATTGAAAAAAAACTTTGGCACAAACTTATTTTTTAAATTGGTCCGCGTCAAAATCCATCTCTTTGGCGATTGGAGCTGTCGATTAGAAAGTAGTGAAAGTGATACTTCCTTTTTACTGGCAACACAAATTAAAAAGTTACTATGCCTCCCTACGCAGTAAAGTGCTATTTTGCTCTATTTTTAAAGCGAATAACCGAGCTCTTTTCGAATAGATGTGATGAAAAATATACTATTTAATAAATGGCTAAACGTGGGCACAGCGGTGCCTTGCCACCTCTTATGGGTAAAACATGACGTGACGCCGGGTGTTCATCACTCATTCATCACTTACCGCCACAGTGCCTTTACTGCCAACGATCTCAGCCCGATTGGTCATAGTAGCCCGCGTGTGTGCGGAAAGCGTCGCCGTCCTGCCGCCCTCGTACTTCAGTGCGCAGGAAATAGACTCTTCGACTCCAGTCTTGCTCAGGTGTCCCGTACATACGATGTCTGTGGGCGCCTGTTTGTATATGAACTGGACCAGCTGGATCATGTAGACGCCGAGGTCGAGGACCGCGCCGCCGCCGAAGTCTTTCATGCTGGAAGAGTGAGAGAATTTTGGCGGGAATGCTGTGGGTCGGTGGCTTTTTTTACCCGATTACACAAGAAGGAGAGTAATGTTTTTCGAGTGTTTGTATGTATGTATGTATGTGTGTATGAGCAATTCGTTAAGCACGCTACAGCCTAAACGGCTTGGCGGATTTTAATACATTAGGTGTCGTTGGATTGTTCTCAGTTGTGGGAGTGACATAGGAGTGATATAATTTGAGTGAACTCACTAAGTTTACAAAGTAATCGTTGCGGCTACTTTCATACTCATTGCACGTAGCCAGGTGCATTCATAAGTTTGTATGTGGTATTGAAAGCGAATGCAGTGGAGTCATTTGTTTTTACGATGATTTCACTTGTTTACTAAGGTAATCATATGTATAAGTATGTCAGCTTGTATGAGTATGTCAGCTCAAATAGCCTTCTCAGCTCATTTCAGTCCGGGTTCAGACCCTTTCATAATATATACTACTCAACGTGACCGAAGACATCCGTCTAGCGATGGGTGCCGGGAGGCTAACTCTAATCACGCTACTTGACTTCAGCAATGCTTTTAATTCTGTTGAATTTGTTTTTCATTAATTTTGTGTATTCATGTGTACTTTTTGTATGTGTTTTTATTAGGATTGCAAAACCCGCTTTATTTATCTACACATCCTCACTGGGTTGGCTGGAAGAGATTCCTTTTAGAAATAAGCCTGTCTTTGCACATTAGTTTTTAACATTTACAACTGTCATACAAATATTTTTTTTTTTTTTAATGAAATAACTATATATTTTTTTATTTTTTTTTTTTTTGGTGGAATAAAAGTTTTATTTAAATTTATTAAGCAAAAGATTCATGAAAATAAGTACAGAGAATATAAATAAGATATTCATTCTAGTTCAAGACGTGTGGGACTGCCGCTCCATCCTCATATAGGCCTGTGCGATTCCACCTATGGCGGGTACCGCGGATGCACATGCTGCTAGCCCTGATGATGGCGGTTTGAATTCTTGCTCGTAGCCAGCCCATTATTGTGGCAGGGGTCCGGTTCCAGCGGTCCGCCAGCGTTTCGGCGAGGTGTTTAGTGAATGATATCATTTGTGGAGCAAAAACTCCGTCGACAGAGGTTACTAAAGGGGTGAAGGTGGTGTGGCGCGTCTCGCATGGGTCGCAGTACTTCCTTTTCTTTTCTTCTTCAGCTGAACGAAGGACAGCCGCTACGGGGCGTGATGCGTGGGAGGGAGCGTCGGTGTCTATGACACGGATATCAAATAACGCCTCCCTCTGGGCAATCCATACCCCCCGACAAGCCAAGTCTCCGCGCAGCCCAGTATCGCCTTCGGAGATGACTGGCTCTTTCGTGACGTTTCCCCAGGCTTGCTGGCACAGTTCACAGAAAAGATCCCTTATTTCGTTATGTCTGCGTGTGATAAGGCCACCTGTTTTGCAGCACAAGGCGTGGTCCACGTTGAAGTTGTCATTGCCGCAGCCGTCGCAAGTCGCAGGCATGGAGATTGGTGTGCGGTGGTATTATTGAGTGCCATAAAGGTTAAATAATAATAATAATGAAACGTGACCTCATTGTTTTTATGAAATTGTTTCTCGTGCTATACCTTATAAGTTATATATAACAGAATATCATAACTTAATAAAATGTATATACAATTAGATATTAACATAATATAGGAACTGATTACTACTAGGTAATGGTGATCCATCGCGAACCGTTACATCCCAGATTGCATTGTTTTTAAACCACTTCAAAAAAGAGGGGATTCTCAATTCGGTTGTATTTTTTTAAATGTTTGTTACCTCAAAACTAGTAATATTTATGAACCGATAAAAAAAGGGAGACCATCCAGTTCGGTCCCATTTAAAAAAAATAGAAATCCGTCCAGCAGTTTTGTTTCTAAAGCAAAAAGACTGGAATTATGATGTCATCCAACTAAACGAAATTGCGTGTTATTGCTTTACGGTGACTTATCAGTGGTGTTTTAGGTCATTTATGAATTCTGTCTATACACCGTATATTCGTTTATGTTGTATAATATGTATCGACTTGACTGTCCGACAGACAGATTTCGTAGCCATATTTTCGTGTATTTTGACAGAAACAGGGCTTAATTTTTTATGTTTTTAACTTGCTGAATTATCTTGTATACAGACAACATTCGCATCCCGACCGGGGACGAAGTCGTTTTTTCAAAGTTTTTAACTTGGTGAATAATTATAATTTCCCCATGAACCGTTATTAAGGTCCGAACCGAACCACTCGTTATTTCGACATCGAACCGAAAGCTCGTTATGATATTTTAAAGAAAGAAAGATTACATAAGTCCATGATATTTGAGTACAAGTCCGTCGACATACTTACTTGGAATTCTCGGAATAGTTTTCTGTTTCAGAGTTAAGACTGTGGAAGAAATTGCGTCATGCCAGCATCCGTGAGATGATGTGATGTATGGAGTTGATGATGCGTATATACACTAGAATTATATAGCAGAAGGCTCATGTAATCAGTAAGGCTGGTTAGTTATGTTGGTGGTATAATTAAGATGGACGTTGCGAGACGGCAGACTAGTTATTATGCGAGATACAGAACTTGAATTTAAAAAATACGAGGAAAAAAAATCCCTGTTTGCGTATTTAATGAGTTTTAAAATATCTTGACGTCCTTATTCCTCTGAAGAGGTAGTGTTTCTCATTCACTCACTAAAAATGACTGCATACAAAAATTATACGATCTTTTATACACAAATTAGTTTTCATACTGATATAATAGTAATTAGGACTATCACTCATTGTCAGAATTTGTGATATTAAGTAGTGTGCAAATGCATTTCAAATTAAGCATGAACGCAATAAGAACCCATTTAAAGATTTAATCTCTTAGCAGCCAGCAGCGCCTGACGCTGCCTGAGTCAGTCAATCAGTTTGAGCGCCGCCGCCGCCGCCGCCGCCGCCGTGGACGTGGACGAAGCCCTTCTTGCATATGCCGCATTACATTTATCGTTAGGCGATTTGCTGTTCCCGGTTGACCTAACCGACTGGTACAAGACAGGACAACCTATCTTATGACGCAAGCCCCCTAAATGAGCATTCTGATACAAATTCATCAAGCGATAATGCAAAGTATATCTTACAGGCTCCGCTCGATATCATTGATCTCGACGCCAAACTGTACATTGACGTGATACACTTCACCCAGCCCGCCCTCCGCGATGTGCTGATCTAAAGCGTCGTAAGCGGGGAAGAACCGCGACCACATGCCCTCCAGCAGAAACAGTTTTCTCTCGCGAGCTAGCTCGACGAGGGACTTGGTCTGTTTGTGTGTCATACCAATGGGCTTCTCGCACAGAACGCTCTTTCCGTTCTCGAGCATGAGTTTGGATATGTCGTAGTGCTGCAGGTTGAGGCCGCTGACGAATACGATATCTGGGGGAATAGGGAAATGTCAGTAGACTTGAACGCCCCGGACTTGGTACATCACCAGCTAATAAGGCTGGGCACCATGACAGCGTAACTTGTTATTTCACCTTCAGCTTAATTTTGAAGCAAACTTCAAACTTCAAAATATTTACGAACGAACGTCATTTGAATCTATATAAGGCAAATATACTAATACTACCGCTTCGGAACGAGTTACGGAAGCGGAGAAGAAGCGGCGCAAGAAACTCGTACACTGCAACACGGCCTACTTTTTTTTTCAATGTTTTTTTTTCAAAAATAGGTCTTGTGTTACAAACGTTTGAGTGGGTCCTGTGCTGCGCTGGAATATCAGAGCTCTTTATCATTAATTTTATCATCTAACCTATAATAAGCAAAAGGATTCAAATATTAAAAAGGCTCTTCACCGTACACTTTTCTATCAAGGAAACGTAATCGGATAATGTTTACACGTTCATGAATGCAAGCTGACACTCATGAATGATCAAAAAGCTAGTACAAAGAACCAACGGATTTAGTGCTCATATGTTGCGTAACTTGAGATTTGAAAATGGCTGCTTTTGGCCTACTGCGTCGTCGCAGATTTTTTTTATTGAGCGTCTGGGATCAGAAGGCAACTACAACGTGTAGTCTTATTGGTAAACGAGTTGGATAAGTATAAGATAGCGCCCAGTCCAGGCTACTTACAAAGTTTGAACAAAACAAACTAATAATTTCACTTTAGTGCAATTTCAATTTGGCGTCTTGTCATTTGATCCATTAAATCGCTGTACTGAAGCTACCTACCATATATCAGTGAGAATTCTAGCGATGCAAGTTATATAGGTACTTCAAGTACATTAAAATTACTATGTCAGTAGGTAGGTTTCGAATGTGTTGTAGAGATTATTGACTCACACAGATGATAATCGCATTAGCATGTTTGCATATCTAAGAATGGATTAACAAGTTTGCACAAGCGGTTTTCAGTGTTACATACATACATACATGTAACACTGAAAACCGCTTGTGTAAAGTTGCCAATCCATTATTAGATATATCAGTGTTACTCCGAGTATTATCTATTTATTTGCAGAACAATTTATGTAAGGTTGTTAGGATTATTATCATTCGCGTTTCGCCACACTCTACTGGGGCGAAACATTTACCATTGTGGTATGGAAAACCTTGCAAGCGTGTAATTGAGTTTATAATAGATAATAAGCGTTACGTGAACAAATGAAAAATTATCATAAAGTAAATGGTGTTGCTCTAGTTATAAGTAAGCTTAATTAGTGCAGTATGGATTGAGTCCAACACACACAGGTGGAGTCGACGCAGGAGGCCGAAAAATCCGTTTGTAAATCTCAAGATACGCAAAATAGGACTAATAAAACAGTTGTTTCTTTATACTAGCTTGTTGATCGTGAGCGTCAGCAGAGTCGTGATCGTTTAAACGTAATTTGATTAGTTTTTTAAGATAGAAAAGGCTCCTTAAGTTATCAGGTAGTCTGTTTATCACAATACAATAAAACACAATTTCGCACTAGATTTTAATTTATGTATTAAGTACTTGTTATTTATCTAATCGTTATGAAAAATATTAAGTTATGCTGCTGTTAGTCCTCTGTACAGCGGTGACGAGCCTTTTACCATTTAAATCCTAAAAGTCATCAGAAGGTGAAACTCTAAGGTCGGCTGCCCAGCCTTAAGAACGGTACAACAACAAATGACCTGGCTTTGGGGATGACAATTTAGAAGTAGACAAGTATATGTTCCTATCTATAATATAATAGGCATAATACTAACTTGCCAACTTCTGAATATGAGGTTTAGCAATAATCTTACCTCCCGATCCCGAGCTCTACATTACATACCTACAGAGGGGTCACGGGCAAGCGCATCGTAGCTTTCGTAGGCCGTGCCGATTTTGTGGAGCGCGGCCAGCCTGTGCACCCGCTCGAGGTCTTTGCCCGCGATCGCTGCCACTCTGTGCTGGGTAGGGGGCAACGTGGCCAGCGCGGTGAGGAAGTCGTGAGCGATCATACCCACGCCGGCCACGCCCCACGACAGACTCAGCGACGGCTCGCTCATCTGAAATACGGATAACGATGCATCATTTTTAAGGAACTTCATAGAAGGAGAAGATTCAAATTTATGCGATTTTAGGACGAGTAACGAAGACGAGATTGCACCGAATGCGTTGCATCAACTTAAACGTGGGTTGTACTTCAATTTATGTATTTCCCTCTTGGGATTCGATTCAGTGGTTTTCGTGACCCTTGAAATACCGCTAAGTAGTCATTTGTAATGCTTTTATTTAGACGATTTACATGTATATTAGTTTCATGACGGGTATTTGTAAAGTTGAGCTTCATGTGGTTTGTCTTATTCATTAAGATTTTTGAAATTGAATGATTTGAAGAGCAGTTTTTTCTCGTATATAATTTATGTTGAATACGAAGGCATTAGCTAAAACTACTCAATCATGCATAACACATCATACTACTGCGACGACGTAACGTACCTAACCATTAACCTGAATCTAAAATAAATTTTAAAATTATGACAATCGGTGCATTTTCCTACCTACTAGATTTTATAAATATCCGTAAGAACACGAGAGACACAAAACACAGCACTCACGTACACAAATAGATTACAGTTATTTTGTTTCTGAAACCACTGAAATTCATATAGTTATTGATAACGACAAGTAAGTCATCGTGAGATTATTTGAGATTAGTATTTGTGACAGAGATGAATTATGTGTTCAGTCAACAAAGACTTGTTATTTAGGATAACAACCGATATGTCGAAACATGAGGTCGTTATCCTAAATGACAATTGGACTCGCCGTGTTGCATGAATAATACCAGCTATGAAATACGTGTTTAAGCAAAAATAACGAGGTGTGTAATTTTCGTTCACGGTCGACACGTGTAATGAGGAATGAGGATGTACGTGGACTGAGTTGTGAGCAAGTTGTGAGTGTGAGTGTGAGTGATGGACGGAAATTCATAATTGACAACATTTCATTTTTGTTTAGGTAAAAAGATTCAATGTCCATTGAGATATATTTGAATGCTTAATAATGCTTAACACATTTGAATATATTTAAATAATTCAGATATCGAGGATGTAGGCAGGAGAACTACAAATACCTTTGCCTAGCATTAAAAATACTAGCTGACACTCGTTTCGGTTCGGTTTGTTTGTGTCTTCAGAAAGAAACACCCGCATAAAACTAACAGAAGAATGCATGTAAGGTGGGTTCATGGCGGGCTTCAATTGAGACGTTCAAACCGAACGCAGCCTTTTTTTTTTTACTTTCTGGGACAGGCAAAGACAAAGCCTTGACATACATAATACATACTTTTTATCCGACTGCACCAGAAGGAGGGTAACGTAATGTCGGTAAATTATAATTCCTAGGAACACGCAGATGAAGTTGCGAGCATCAGCTTGTAATATTATAAATGTGGAAAGTATGGATGGATGTTTATGTGTTTGTGCCTCAATCATGTTAAAACGGCTGAACGGATTTAAATGAAATTTAGCACAGATAAAGTTTATGAGCTAGATTTACAATAATTAACATATAGGATACATTTAATCCGAATAACGTTACATCGGTAAATTAGAATTCCTAGCTGTTGCTATAAGTTGCGGGCATCAGCTAGTAATTTCATAATTCCTTTATTGCACACAAATAATATACAGGCAACTGCAATAGAAATAGAGTACAAAGGCGAGCTTATCTTTAATAAGAGATGTCTTCCAGCAAACCAAATTAGACATGACGATTGCTGAGCAAGTGTAGACCATGTGTACAGTACAACAATATAATTTTCCTAGTACCTACCACCATACCATACCTATAACATAATAGTAGTTTATGTGACTGCTGCATAATGGAGGGAATTAAAACTCGAGAGTTGGTTTATGAAACGAGCCGAAGGCGAGTTTCATAATAATATCACTCGAATTATGTACAGTTACATACACTAGTTTATCTACACACATATCATAAGCTCTCATTGATGTGTTCAGGAACCGCATGTTTGACCGGTGTAGTGAACAGACATTTATAGTTGTGTGTAACACTGTCGTCTCGAGAAGCGCAAACGCAAGGTTGCGGGGCGGGGAGGGAGGCCACAGGCTACCGACCGCCGCGGAGAGAAGACGTGGACGCTTGCTGCGAGCCGATATCAGTGTGATTTTCTGTTACCTGTTCTTACCTAATATTAACCCGACTCCTAGTGTACATCACATGTGGCGACGAGGCAAACTGTAGCCCCAATGGCACTGTACACCTTAGAGAAGTTCGAATGTGAAGGGGAAGTTGGCTCAGTCTCTGTTCGTTGGGAAAGATGGAAAAGAAGTCTAAACATTTACCTCGAGGCGGCAGGCATAGACAACGAGGCAAAGAAAAGAGCTAGTCTTTTACATTTCGGTGGTCCCGAGTTACAAGAAGTCTTCTACAACATCCCGGGAGCTAATGCAACTGAAGGCGAACTTTTTAATATCGCCATCGGAAAATTAGACAGCTACTTTGCACCTAAACAGAGCAAAGTGTATGAGCGACACCTGTTTCGTCTTCTAAAACAGGAACAGGATGAGAAGTTCGAAAAATTTCTTGTCAGACTCCGTCTACAGGCCAAGAAATGTCAGTTTGGTGAAAAAGAAGACGAGCATATCATAGACCAAATAACAGAAAAGGGTAAGACAGAAGAACTCCGCAAGAAGATATTGAAAACAGGGGACAAGATCACTTTGGATGAAATAGTTGCAGAAGCGAATACACTGGAAGCCATAGATCGTCAATTAGGAAACTTCGCTACAAAATCCGTGGAAAATCAGTCAATCAACAGAGTAGGTATAGAGAAATGGAAGGAGAAGCACCAAAAAAAAAAAATTTGGAATGTAGTAGATGCGGCAGTTCCAAACATTTGGCCCGTGACAACAACTGTCCAGCAAAAGGAAAGACTTGCCTTAAATGTGGCATCTTAGGACACTTCAGAAATCAATGCCGGACAAGACAAACTCAGAAGAGGAAACTGGAAGGAGGAGAATCATCAAACAGTCAGGTAATAAAGAAGAAAAGCAGGACAACAAATAATATCGAAGAAACTGAAAACATAAGCACGGATGAAAGAAAAGTTGACTACATTTTCAATATCGAGATCGACGCAAAGGTCACATGTAACATAGGTGGAACCAACGTGGAGATGTTGATAGATTCGGGCTGCAAGCACAATCTTATAACGGACCAAACCTGGGAAAGAATGAAGAAAGATAACGCTAAAGTTTCTAATCAAGATCCGAATCCTAACAAAACGTTCGTAGCTTACGGGAGTGCAACACCGCTGAAACTGTTAGGATCATTCAAAGCTACGATAAAACTTTCCAGGACATCACAGGACATCACAACATTCTACGTGATCAAAAACGGTACGCGTGACCTACTAGGACGTATGACGGCAACCTCATTGGGAGTGCTTCGGATCAATTTGGATATCAACCTGGTTGAAACTATGGCGTTTCCAAAATTCAAAGACGTTTTAGTTACCACTCCGATCGACGATTCAATAAAGCCTGTTGCTCAGCCGTATCGCAGGATTCCCATCCCACTCGAAGAAAAAGTAGAGAAGAAACTTAACGAATTACTTAAAAGGGACATTATAGAAGAAGTGAAAGGTCCTTCTAACTGGATCTCGCCTATAGTCCCCGTTCTTAAAGATGGAGGAGACATCCGATTATGCGTCGATACGCGCCGAGCAAATGCAGCTATACAGCGTGAAAACCATCCACTGCCAACGATGGAAGAACTGTTGCCAAAAGTTCGTGAAGCTAAAATCTTTAGTAAGCTAGACATACGAGATGCGTTCCATCATATTGAACTTCACCCGGACTCAAGACATATCACGACCTTCATTACCAGCAAAGGATTGTATCAATACAAGAGGATGATGTTTGGTATCTCGTGTGCGCCGGAGATTTTCCAAAAAACACTGGAACGAATTCTTTTATGTTGCGAAGGAGTCATTAATAGACGACATCTTGACTTTTGGGAAAGACCTAGAAGAACACGACTTAAGGCTAAAAAAAGTTATGGCGGTGTTAGAGGAAAATGACGTGATGTTGAGGGAAGACAAATGCATTTTCGGAATGAAGAAAGTCCACTTCCTAGGGCATGAATTGTCAGAATAGGGTGTTAAACCACTAGACAAGTACATCTCGGCAATAAAGGGATTCAGGGCCCCGAAGAATATCGCTGAACTGCAGAGTTTTATGGGTTTAGTGAATTACGTGGGAAAATGGATCCCCCACTTAGCAACGTTAACAGAACCCTTCAAGCAACTGCTGCGGAAAAGAACTGGAAGAAACACGGACATTCAAGATGACTGGGGAGACGCCCAAAAGAACGCATTTAATGATCTCAAGGCAGCACTCATGAAGGTACCAAATTTAGGTTACTACAATCCTCATGATAAGACTGTGGTGATTGCAGATGCCAGCCCGGTGGGTTTGGGTGCAGTGCTGGTGCAAATCAACAAGTATGGACGGAGAATCATTGCATTTGGTAACAAAACCCTCAGTAGCTGTGAGCGTCGTTATTGCCAAACAGAAAAAGAGGCCTTAGCCCTGGTTTGGGCAGTTGGACATTTCAACATGTTCCTGTATGGCAAGGTGTTTGATCTAATAACGGATCAAAAGCCCTTGGAGGTTATATTTGGCCGGAAAGCAAAACCATGCGCTCGCATTGAAAGGTGGGTGTTGAGGCTGCAATCCTACAATTTTAAGGTGAAATATAGCCCGGGGAAGACCAACATAGCCGATCCACATTTGAGCGTATACAGACCACCAGATTCATCCTTTGATTTATTCGAAAAGAAAATGGATGAAGTGTTGATTAAAATCAGCGATAAAAACAATTTTTTTATAATTTGTGGTGATTTTAATGTTAATCTGTTAGAGGATAATAATATTTGTACTAGATTAAAATCTTTATTTTTATGTCACAACATGAACTATCTATTTTTGGAGCCTGGAAGGAATTACTGCAACATCTGCTACCTGCATTGACAATATATTTACTAACATTACGCCCATTTTCAAATCGGTCATCAATAAATTAACCTCTGATCACTCTGGTCAGATAGGTATATTCAATATTAAAATAAAAAAGGACCAAAAAGAGGATATTACATGTGTGCCCGTTAGTGACACTCGGCTTGAACACTACAGGAATAATATTTTAGATAAACTATGGGAAATACCATACAGTGACGATCCAAATTTGTTGTACAACTCAGTATTTAACCTTGTCAAAAATGAATATGATACGGTATTTAAATCAAAAACTATAAAAGTTAATAACAAAGCTTTGTTTAGTGATTGGGCGACAGTTGGAATTCATAGGAGCAGACGAAGATTATATGAACTCTATGAAGAGAAATCATATAACAAAAATACGGCCTTTCTAGATTATGTTCGTAGTTTTTCAAAAATGTTTAAACGCGTTTGTGCCGTAGCTAAATCTAATTTCATTAAAAACAAAATTGAATCTAGTAGCAATGTAATGAAAACGACTTGGCAAATTATAAACAGAGAGACTGGAAAGGCCAAAGCTACACATAATAACTTCAAGCTTAAGATAGATAATCAATTGCTAAGTACAGACCTAGAAGTAGCAAAAGCTTTCGAAAATTTCTTTACGGACATTCCAGTTTCAACAACCAAGTCTTTAAATTCATCTCCCGCTGCTGCTGAATCTATACTTAAACAAAACTTTGAGGAATGTAAAACAGATTTTAAATTTAGGCACGTAAATAATGAAGACATTGTAAAAGCGTTTAAATCCCTGGAAATGAAAAAGACAGCTGACGCCCATGGTCTATCAGTAAAAATTATTAGTTCCATTGTAGGTTGTATTGCACCTCACCTTTGTTGTATATTTAATCAATGTATAGATAATGGTGTGTTTCCTGACTTGATGAAACTAAGTAAAGTTATACCTTTATTCAAAGCTGGTAGTACATCAGACCCCACCAATTTTAGACCCATATCGATACTACCAACGCTTAGCAAAATATTTGAAAAACTCATACTTAATCAATTGCAAAGTCATTTTTATCTCAATAATTTAATTCATATTGCTTAGTTTGGTTTCACAAAGGGTCGTTCAACAGCCGATGCTGGTGTTGAACTAATCGACAATATTTTTGATGCCTGGGAAGACGCAATGGATGCAATAGGTGTCTTCTGCGATCTATCCAAGGCTTTTGATTGCGTCCATCATGACACTCTTGTCAGGAAGTTACGCCATTATGGTGTAAAAGATCAGGCCCTTGGCCTTCTGGAGTCGATGTTAATGGGAAAAGATCACCTGGGTCTTCAATAAGTATGGGCGTACCGCAAGGTTCAATTCTTGGTCCTTTCTTGTTTTTAGTATATATTAATGATTTACCTTACCTTGTTAAAGCAAAACATGGGTTAGTATTGTTTGCCGATGATACTTCTTTGATATTTAAAGTTAAAAGATAGCAATCAAATTATGACGAGGTAAACAATGCTATCTCTAGTATAGTGAACTGGTTTACTGTTAACAATTTATTACTTAATGAAAAGAAAACTAAATGTATTAAATTCGTGTTACCCAATGTGAACCCGGTAACTACAGACATATTCATAAAAGGACAGAGATTGGACCTTGTGCAGTCGACTGTCTTTTTGGGCATTACTTTAGACGCCAAACTACAATGGGATCCTCATATAAATAAATTGTCGAACAGACTGAGTTCGGCAGCGTTCGCAGTTAAAAAAATTAGTGAACCGACGTAGACACCGCTAGACTAGTCTACTTTAGTTACTTTCATAGTCTAATGACCTATGGTATTTTATTGTGGGGTCACTCTGCGAATGCTAATAGTATATTTATTCTGCAGAAACGGGCTGTTCGTGCAATTTATAGATTAGGGCCTAGAGTGTCACTGAGGGAAAAGTTTAAAGAAATCAATATTCTGACATTTGTGTCTCAATATATCTATGACAATCTTGTGTATGTAAAAAGAAATATAACTAATTTTCAGAAGTACAGTGATATACACAATTTTAATACTAGAAATAAAGACAAGTTGGTTGCTTATGTAAGCCGACTACATAAAATTAGTAATTCTTTTAAAGGCAATTGTATACGCTATTACAATAAGGTCCCTACTGATATTAAAAACTTACCTTTAGACAAGTTTAAAATAATAATAAAACAGAAATTGTATAAAAAAGGTTACTATAGGATATCTGATTACTTAGAGGATAGATGTCCATGGGAATAGATTGTTTGAGTAACAGGCTGTTTCGATATATAATTAGCATTCATTTTGTAATTTGACAATATTTTATTTAAAATCCACAGTCGTCGCATCTTTATGCGACGACTGTGGAGTTTCTTCGGTGAGCTCTTCTCCACAGATTCCGCCATTGTGTTAGTGAACTCACCCAAAAAAATGTAATGACGGATCTAAGTGATGTAACAACATCCTATGGAAATAAATGATTTTTGATTTTGATTTTTGATTTTTCCACTATCAAGACTCTGTGAAGTGACAACAAACCAGACGGCTTTATTCAAAGACCATGTTCAAGCTGTTACCGAATTAGCACGACCGGTAGCCATTCCATTGCAAGAGATCACCGAGAGTTCTCTTGTAGATGCAGAGATACAGAAGGTTAGAGAGGGCCTTTACGATGGTAACTGGGATGAAACGGTTAAAGGCTATAAACTTTTCCAGAATTAATTATGCTTTCATGGCGATATTCTCAGGGGGACGAAAATTGTAATTCCGACCAAATTACGCAGAAGAGTTCTGGAAGCTGCACACGAAGGCCACCCGGGGATAGTCGCGATGAAGGGTAGATTAAGAACAAAAGTATGGTGGCCTAAGTGCAACAAAGATGCTGAAAACATAAGCAAAGCCTGTAAAGGATGCATCCTGGTCTCTGCTCCCAGCGCCCCAAACCCATTAAAAAGAAGAGACTTACCTTCTGAACCATGGGTTGACATAGCAATTGACCTTATGGGCCTCTTACCAAGTGGAGATTATATCCTAGTAGTTGTGGATTATTACACCAGATATAAAGAGGTGAAGACATGCAGAACCATAACAAGCTCTGAAATAACCGGAATGCTTAAGGTCATTTTTAGCAGGCTTGGCAATCCAGTCTCACTTACATCAGACAACGGCAGACAATTTTCCAGCGAGGACTTTAAGAGTTTCTGTGCAGAGAGGAATATACGAATCTATAATACCATTCTCTACTGGCCACAACAAAATGGGGAGGTGGAGCGCCAGAATAGGGACATCCTAAAGCGATCAAGTAGAGAAAAAGAACTGGCAAGAGGCTCTTCGTGAGTATATGGTAATGTACAATAGTACACCTCACACAGTAACTGGAAAAACACCAGCAGAATTGTTCTTTAGACGACAATTTCGAGACAAGCTACCTATGATCCAGGACATGACGCATCTCTCAGAGGATCTTGAAATGAGGGATAGAGATAAGGAACAAAAGGAAAAAGGGAAGGAATATGCGGATAGGAAGAGAAGAGCTACTCCTTGTGAATTGGAAGTTGGAGATAAAGTATATGTCAAGAACATGACTAAACAAAACAAGCTGAGTTTAAACTATGAACCCGAAACACATACCGTCGAAGCGAACAAAGGAGGTGACGTAAGTCTTCGGAACGATGAAACTGGTCAGCGAATCAGGCGGAACGTCGTACACCTAAAACGAGTAGAAGGACAATGGAAGGTGCTAGATGATGAGAATAATACTAGGGAAGCTCAAACAAACGATAATAATGAAGTAGATCAATCGCAACTCAAGTGAATAAAATTATGGCCAGTAATGACAAAATAATTGATGATTAGCGATTATACATTATTTGAATAAAGACTTGATGATTGACCTTGATGTTCGTATGTAAAAATAAAAAATGTTTGGTGATTATGAATATATTTACTATAAGCTGATCAAAGTTCCTTAACTGAATACATTAGGTATATTTATATTTATTTAAAAAAATAACAAGGGAGGGATGTAGTGTACAGACATTTATAGTTGTGTGTAACACTGTCGTCTCGAGAAGCGCAAACGCAAGGTTGCGGGGCGGGGAGGCCACAGGCTACCAACCGCCGCGGAGAGAAGACGTGGACGCTTGCTGCGAGCCGATATCAGTGTGATTTTCTGTACCTGTTTTTACCTAATATTAACCCGACTCCTAGTGTACATCACAACCGGCATTGTGGTTCTGCAATTGTTTAGCTTGTTATTTAGTACCAACTTCACGCAAACGGGCGTCGGCGTTCGAAATTTGAATGTCAGTACCAACTTTACAGACAAACTAGGGACGGCACGCGGGTGGGCGTCGGTGTTCGAAATTTGAATGTCATTATATGTAGAAAAACTACACATAATGACCATAATGTGTAGTTTTCCAGATATGAAACGAGTTTTTACCAAGTAGTTTAACATAATGCTGATCGTAACGTGCGGTTTTTGAACGCAGTAAAGAGGGTTTATGATACGTGTGTAGATAAATAATATAATGCACTCCTACATGCTAAACAAAATAGGTACTGTATATTTATACTAATAAATACATACACATAATACCTATAATTCTACAGAGAAAGGTACTAATATGTATATTTATAAATAAATAAATAGTAGAGGACAATTTTACACAAATCGATCTAGGCCCATAGTAAGCTCAATAAGGCTTGGGTTATGGGTACCAGACGACGATATACAGTGTGAATCTCCAAAAAGTGCACATAACGATCTGGGTTGGAGAACATCGTAATTCATCAACATAAAAATAAAATTTCTCATTCCTTCCAATTTTTTATAGCCATTTTAATATTTAACTGCTATCTAGGAACCAACTGCAAAAAAAATAACTTCAGAATACCAACTGCAAAAAAAATAACTTCAGAATGGAAGGGTTTTTCGTAGTGAAATTGACTAATTCGTGATGATGAAAAAGACACGTAGTGCTGCCAGTAGTAAAAAGTTGCAGAAAAAGTTGTAAACTGTAACTGTAACTAAAATTACGCTTTGTTATGACAAAATTTTCTCCATTGTTCGGAGAAAATTTAATTGAAAAACAAAAAAAAACACGTAAAAGTTTGCGTGCTTGTCGCCATCCAACGTTTACTATTGTGAAAATTGTGCTCGGTTCAGTCTGTGCCTTTAACTACAAGAGTGTGTGTGCTTCGAAGAACTGATACATTTATCTGTTTTGTTGTAATAACGTAACTTAATTTCACTGTAAGTATTTCTGTTAGTTGAGTCAAATTAATAATCAAGTATTTTTTAACCAGTATGTGTCCCAGAGTATAATTATTTATTATCTTCGCCCATTCACCCGCACTGAGCCAGCTTGATGAGGTATGGCTCAATCTTACGCATATCCATAAAATGCTTGTGCCTCTAAGTTGAGACATTAGTATGGGCTACATTTATTTATTTACTACCTTATGACTTCACGGTATATCATTAATCTCTAGGTCTTATTATTAAGCTTAGCTCAGAAAAGTGAAAATAAGTATCATATAATGATTTAAAAAACCGGTCAAGTGCGAGTCGAAATCGCGCACGAAGGGTTCCGTACCACCTTTCAATGGAAGCGATGGTGTGGAGTGAATAGTTTGGATTTTACACAGCAAAATATTGTTTACAAAGTTATTGGTGCGGTTACTTTCACACTCCATGTACGTAACCAGGTGCATCCATAAGTTTGTATGTGGTATTGAAAGAATTGTTGTATGGGAGCCCCCTTAAATATTTCTTTTATCCTGTTTTTTAGTATTTGTTGTTATAGCGGCAACAGAAATACATAATCTGTGAAAATTTCAACTCTCTAGCTAGCTAGGTTCTTGAGATACAGCCTGGTGACAGATGGACGGACGGACGGACGGACAGCGAAGTCTTAGTAATAGGGTCCCGTTTGGAACCCTTCGGGTACGGAACCCTAAAAATGAATTTTATTGTTTAGAAACACAATTTTTCGTAATAAAATAATTCCATTTTGGGAACGAAATTTTGTGGAAGTCTACAATTACTAAAAACATCTCGTAAAAATCACTATTATTTCTTAAAAAAAGCGTAATTAGTTTCCACTTTTCCTGCAACTTTTTGTTACTGGTAGTACCTACTATTTCTCTTTCACCATCCCGAATTATTTAATTTCACTACAAAAAACCACTCCAATTCGATTTTTTTTTGCAGTTGGTACCTAGATGGAGGGGAGTTTTTTTTGTCGATGAATTTCGATGTTCTTCAACCCAGACGGTTATGTGCACTTTATGAATATTCACACTGTATTTAATAGATTAATAGAGACAAATACTTATGTATATACATAGAAAGCATCCAAGACTAAGAAACAAATATTCATTTCCCATCACACACAAATATTTGCCCTTACCGGGATTCGAACCCAGGACCGTCAGCTTCGCAGGCCCGCTAGGCTTAACCGGTCGTCATTATTGAGAGGACTGTCTGTCCCTGATGGTGCAGGGGAGTGCATTCTACAACCGAATGTGCTTCCACTATTTATTGTCAATCCGAATCTGTTGACTGGACACAAATCTACATCTAACAAGTCAGGTATCGTGAATACTCATGATATGAATATTCTACATGTAAGTATTGATATTGATGGTATAATTTATATAACACGACCTAATTGTATTAGGTATTGTTTCGATAATCAATGAACTGTTTGTTTTTAGACCGAAGAACCAATATGCTCGAACGGATCACTTTGTTTGACAATAGCCTTTGTTTTTGGGAAAACAAAGTCTATTGTCAAACAAAGTGATTTCGTTTCGTTTTGGGAAATAATAAAAAACTTATTGAGCGATTGACCATGAACAAGAGCTTTTCCTGAAATGAGCGAAAAATAATAATGACAACATTTCTGATTTGCGCGACTAAATTACTGAATGGTTTAGCCAGCGCTTATTGGCTAAATTAAGACTATCTCGGCTAAGTGGCGGGTCAGGATAGGTAAAAGATAAAGATAATTGGAACTAATAGAAAATGCAACCCAATCTCTGCATTTTGTATTAGTTCCAATTAGCGTAGGTGGTTATGCCCAACACTATTACTGACAGAGACGTACATTTTGTGTGATTGTTTAGCTTATACAATGTACAAGTGATCAGCTGGTCGTTACAACCTTTAGTTGTCAACGTGGCTGTCCGGCTTGCCGTGAAAATGGCACCGCGCAAAATTTTCGGATCCAGCGGAAAACACAACCGTATCCTAAAGATAAATACTGAAAAATAAATTAAAAAGGTAGGTAACTCACAGCAACAGCAACTGACCCGAATACCTTATGTCACGAGCAGCCGGCACAGTGCAAGTAAAAAGTGAATTCAAGGCGAGCGAGGAATATTTGTCAGCGAAACCTTGCGAAATATTTATCAACATATGCCCGCAATGTATAAAGTACTGAACGTAATTCAACACTCCTCGTGTAGCGCAATCAAAAACCCAAGCTCTAGATAAAAAGGTGGATAAATACCGCCAAGTATCCTCTTATCTCAACTGATAAAAAACGTTTTAAAGAAAACACAAAGAGGCAGGACGATCAATAGAATGGAAAAAATACACTGATTTGTCATCAGACGCAAATGGTCGGATAGGCATGAGTAGTTAGATGGCGAGGTCCCATAAACAAGTGCTAATTGACCCGAGTCAGTACTTATGGAGTACCAGTAAAGTAAACTAGAATGCGGCTCGTGGTGAACAATAGGTTTTCATTGAGATCTTCATGGCCGGCCGGTTGACTTCAGACAATATGTCTCGAGATGGTCTCGACACGATCGATCGGTGGATTCATAAAAACTACAGCCGTCTTATATTATTACTAACTACCAGATGTACGTGTTATAGTTGTTTAATTAATTATAAAATAATTAAATTATTAAATTCAAAAATACGTCGATTGTCATTTTGGTTCCGCAAGTAGGAGACCCGGAGTTAGCTCAGATTATGTAACCTACACAATATTATTATGTGGATTTAAGAAAAGAAAACTGTAAGATGCCGTGTTTTTATCTCAAATAAATGAAAAAAATATAATTATTTTACTTTTGTCAAAGAAATGTGTGAAACATGGAAGAGGGTGGTTATCACGGCGAAAGTCATCGACATATAGCCGGGGCAATTTCAGTCAGTAAAGTTACCTTTAGTTTCTTTGGAACTGTGCCCTGCCATCCTTTCCTGATGATAATGATCTTTTCTGAGCACTTCGATTCGATAGCCTCTGAATCGGGAGCTTGGTGGGAACGCAGTCTATCGTTTCATTTGTTAGTTTATTTACTATCGGACATGTGCCATTTAGATCTTTTATTACCCGACTACATCCAAGCCAAACGCGACCGGTACGTCATAACATCTATACTGCAATTTTTTATTTGAGGCCAGAAATGTAAACAAACAACTGTAATTTTCTAGAACAAAACCGTTGTCTTTGACATTCATTTTATTATTTTTGTAGTGGAAAATGACAGTTGTTTGTTTACATTTCTGGCCCCAAGTTAAAAATCCTAGTATGAACTACTTATCGGAATTTGCAAATGAGGTGCCGTTAGAAGCGTCTTGATCGTCCGCCCGCTGGTTATAGGCTTGTGACGTCACACGAAATTCAATATGCGCCCTATAGAGGACGTAAAGTAAAAAATGTATTGGAACAGGGCCAACTAGGCAAATCAAATAAAAATAAAAAACCAGTGCCACATTCCGAAAAATATATATTACTAGCTGTTGCTCGCTGCTTTGCTTGCATTTAATCGAATCGTTAGAAGCGTATTCAGACCCCATTAGCCACAAAGCGTGAACTCAAGGGAAATGAGTTTCGAGAAAATTGTCATTTTGTAAAAATCTTTTTCGCGTCAATTAAATGACAAATATGTTCAGTTATATAAACATTCCTTTGTCCATACTCTCCATATGTTTATTATTTCAGCTAATAATTGAAATTTACGATTGTTGCCAAAAACTGAGTTACTGCATTTTGTTCTAATGTACTGATCCATGTTTCCATACAAAAGGAAAAAATTACTTTTATTGAAAATCTACCTAAAAAAAATACACGAAATTCTATGTTTCCAAAACATTGTTTTGAAAAAATAAATTTCTTATAAGTTATTTTTTAATGCTAATTTCAATGAAATATTCTCATTTGCAGGTGGGTAGTTCTCTCCAAAATGAGATCCTATTTACAAATATCATGTTTTGGAGCGTGACCTTCTTCTCACTAGAAATGCCTGTTGGTTGGGTTTTCTTTTTTGGTGGTTTTAGATTTTTTCCCTTTAGCTGTTAAAATCTTAACATAGCGTCACGCCTTTTCCCATACGGGGTGGCTGAGGCACAATCGTGCCCACTTGCCCACTTTTAGCCAGTTATTCATCACTCCATTTTGCGTGACAGGGGGCTATAGCGCATCGCCGCAGCTATGGAGTAATGAAGGTTTCCTCACGATGTTTTCCATCACCGTTAGTACGTCCGTATAATGTACTTAAGATGAATTAATTATCTCATTGGTGCATGGTCAGGAATCGAACCTGCATCACCTGTGTGAGAAGCAAGCGTGAAACCCGTACCACGGAGCACTTTTATAAAATCTTGTTGCTCATATGTTGCGCAGTTGGTTGGTTAAATCAGACACTTAACTAACTCTCTAGACCGTTAATTAAATGCCGACGTTTAACCAAGTCAAAAAGTGTCTGGTTTAACCAACTAACTACGACATATATAATACTAACAATTGTTATGTAGGGGTCGTTATGAAATCCAGTTTTATATGTCAAATCATGGCTACCCCCCCCCCCCCCCCGCCACCCCGCCTCTATTGACAACCATGCATTATATTATTGACGACATCTGTGCCGAATTAAAAGAGAAAATGTAAAAAAATAAAACAAGGGCATACATTTTAGTATGTATGAATGTTTGGGTGTGGTGAGTAGTGTATGGATGTGAATGTTTATTATTAATAGATTTCGTTATTATTTTTTTAGATTGTAATTATCATAGGTTTTGTATGTATCATGGCCCCGTCCCTATTGACAACCACCTGCACCTGACGACATTTGCCTCATTACACAGAATAAGGCTTTTTCGAGTCTGAAAACGCACACTAACTGAAGCCATATAAGAATTAGGAAAGTACTTCAAAATTTGGCGACTAACACCTAGCTCAAGCAAAACAGAGGTCAGCTGCTTCCATCTGCACAACCGACTAGCCAAACGCGAGCTTAAAGTGGTACTCGGAGGTTCCATAGTAAACCACAACTTTAATCCTAAGTACCATGGCGTCAACCTGGACCGCTCTCTCACTTTTAAAGAACATCTAGCTGGTACCGCACGCAAGCCCCAGTCTCGCAACAACACAAAATAAATTTACGGGTAACTCCTAGAGCGCGAGCACCGACGTCCTTCGCACCTCTTCCTTATCGCTGGTGTACTCGACGGCAGAATAACCGATGCGCAGCGGTTTGGTTGGGTAGATCTCACACCAACAAGGTAGACGTGGAACTAAACAAGGCCATGCGATGCATCTCCGGTACCTTGAACACCGCCCCATATCACTGGCTACCAGTGTTCTGCAGCATTCCTCCCCCTGACTTGAGAAGGAAGCACGCTCTCCTAAGAAAGGACCGCAAGATTCGTGACCACCAATGCCTTCCCATGCGCCCAGAGTTAATGGCCACCACTAAGTACCGCCTTAAATCCAGAAACCCACCAAACAAAATCACAGTTAATCTGCTGAAAGAAGACTTCCTCTTGCAACAATGGTCGCAACAATAGAACTCAACAATGGCCGACAAAATGGCCGGGCTCAGATATTGTCCCAGGCCCCAAAATAAAGGGGCCCCAGCTGCCGAGGCGCGACTGGTGTAACCTCAATAGACTGAGCACGGGTCATGGACGCTGTGTCTAATATAAACATCGCTGCGGCTGGATAGATTCACCTGCTTGTACCTGCGGAACTGAAGCACAAAACATCCAATATATTATCTCTGAATGCCCAGAAACGCAATATACCGGGGCACCCCCCGAGGACCTGATCAACCTTACTGACGAAGCTACCGAGTGACTTAAATCCTTTAATATTAGGTCCTTACATATGAAATTGGCGTTTTGCATTGGAGGAACATAAAGTCGTTTTTTTAAAATATAATTGCTATCTGTACAATTTTGCTATCTCATAGGTAGTTCTTCGATCCCTTTACTAAAAAAAACATTCGGACGGGAATCAATAAAATCTTTGAAGGCGATTTGGACTGCCCCATCGGAGTTGATTTTTTTCCCTTTCAAGAAGTTATCCAAATTTCGAAAAAAATGGTAATCTGTTGGAGCAATGTACGGTACTCGGAGAGTACGGTGGATGTCTTTGACATTCCAATTGAAGCTCCTCTAATATGGTAGCCATCTGTTGTGCAGTGTGTGGTCTAGCGTTATCATGAAGCAGCAGTGGCCTAGAGCGATTGACCAGCCTCGGTTGTTTAGCAGCTAGCTTTTCCATCATGATTTGCAGTTGCTGACAATAGACTTAAGAAAGCTGTAGTGAACGACACCAGCACTAGTCCACCAAACGCCCACAAGTAACTTTTTTGGAGTCAATTTTCGCTTGGGGCATGGTTTGGCTGGTTCGGCAGGGTTCAGTCATTGCGATGAGCGCTTCCGATTATCGTACAGGATCCACTTTTCATCACAGATAATGATTCGATTTAAAATCCTTTCATTATTGTGCCAGGTGAGTTATGCAACGCAGCAGTCAACGCGCGTTTGTTGATTTGCTCATTCCACATGCACAACACACACACACTACACTCTACATTCACATCACACTACACACTCTTTATAATAATTACAATTAAGTTTTAGTGTTAGTATTATACCCGCCAATTGTGTACCCTAATTTATTTTTATACTGTAGATTATTAAATTAATATTTTTCTGTAGATTTACCTTTTTTGATTACCTGCATAAATCTAAAAATAGTTAAGTACCTACTATTGTACAAAATAAAATATGTACCCACTGGGAAGTAACTGTCTCCCATGATACAGGTTTTTCCTACTTTGGGAGGCAGGGACCTCAAATATGTTAACCCTGTTATTTTGAACAATAAAAATTATTCTATTCTATTCTATTCTATGCTTCACTCAGTTCGTGAGGCTTTCAAGCTTTTTCACCTTCCCAATTTGCTTCAAGTGGATTAAAACAGTTTTATCACTAACACCGCAGCCTGCAGCTAACTCGGACGTGGTTTGCGATGGATCCGCTTCCACAATAGCCTTCAATTCTTCATTATAAATCTTGGTCTCCGGCCGTCCACGGGGCTTGTTCTGTAGGTCGAAATTTCCAGAACGAAAACGTTGGAACCAAAAACGCACTGTGTTTTCTATTGCGGCACCATCGCCATACACATTATTAATCCTTCGAGCCGTTTCTGCAGCACTGGTGCCACGGTAGAACTCATACTCGTAAATAACGCGATGTTTCATGATTTCCATTTTGTAAGCTAAGTGACGCAAGAAAAAAACAATTGATGAAAAAACAAATGAATTATAATTTTAGAAACACAAATACATGAGTAAATAGCTGTATAAATTTGAATTTGGAATTCCTAACCACAGAGGAGATAATTGAGATCAAAGTGGCCAGTACGGCGAAACGCCAATTTCATATGTAAGGACCTAATATTATCTTGTAATTTGGTATGAACTGTACACGAATGCCATACGAATAAATAAAAAAAAACACCTGCATTACGACATTGACGACACCTATAGCGCTGTTTGTCGTTCCCACGACACAGGTTATCCTAGTGTGGGGCCAGAAGCAACGTATGTACATATATATAAATGTTTGTCTTTTCACGTTTATGTCATTAATGTATGGAGGTGATGTTATTTTTACAATTTCTATTGTGTTGTGTAGTCCCCTGCCATTCATAAAATCTTCTACCATAATTTTCTTTGTTTTTGTATCCCTCCCTGCCGTACTGACGGCTTTGCAAAAGTCATCGTCAGTCGTAAATCTTATTTTCTATTCTCTGCAATGATAATTCAACCCTGTGGTGGACAGAGTCAGCCGACATGAAAGTATGACCTGAAGGCCGATTCCGGCGGTTTGGACATCACCTCCATGCTCGAAACTGCTTATCTCCGTCGAAAACAGAATAATGATATTCTAACGATCTCCATTCATTCCGTTTGTTCCACCCAGAAAAGCAAACTTGACGACTAGTTATCTAGAGGGAACATATCTTCCGCGGAGAAATCCAGTGGAGTGGAATTTTCCTCCCAAATTCATTTACCGAATTTGATAACTAGTTATCCCCCGGGAATGTAACTTCCTAAATGTTACATTGATCATGATAATATCACGATGTTCAATGTAATTGCAAATACGAGTAAAATAAATTCAAGACTCTCTCAACGTCGTAATGATTATGACATTCGCGAATGATAAATATGAAAATGAGTATGTCTATTTTAGTTCTAGTTCTTCCTTTCTAGTTTTTTACTACCTAAATACTGGCCATTTCATACACAAACGAGCATCAAACAATTATCAAACCTTTGTCCACATTGTTAACGAATTTTCTACGCGGAAGATACATTCTCCGTGGATAACTAGTTATCAAACTTTGTTAATAATATGGAAAGATGATTGCACTCACATAACCGGTTTTCTCCGCGGAAGATACATTCCCCATGGATAACTAGTTATCAAACTCGGTTATGAACATGGAAGGACAATTCCACTCCCATAACTGGTTTTCTCCGCGGAAGATATGTTCCCCCTCGATAGCTAGATATCAAGTTTGGTGTTCTGGGTGGAACAAACGATAAATGTTTCGAGCGCAAACTGACCGTGATGTTACGGCTGGTCGTTAGGTACGGAGATATGAAAACTACCTTGAAACATCTCCATGTTTTTTACCTACCGGAGTTGGGTCTAATTTTCAGTATTAACTGCTAACATAAACCATATTTTTATTCCTATTTTAGATGAAGTAATACTAGTAGTAGTGTAACTTGTGATGTGGACAGTTTTGCCAGATACGATTTGCGAATTGGCATATTTATTTCAATAGCACTGTTCACATAGAACATATACAGGGTTACAGGTTAAGTCGACCTAGATCCGTTAAGGGCGTGTAGTACCCATCTTTTCTGACTGATTTCACTATGAAACACCCTACCCCAAACCTAACCATTTTCGAGATAGTCGACTTTTATTTTTTTAGAAAAACTGCCGATTTTTTGCCAATAAATATGATATTTTGAAGTTGGTGCTAATCATTATTATTATTTATTTTTTACATGCAGTTTAAGATGCTCTATGAAATTAGTAACCAAACTTAGTTAACTAAATACGTTGTTCTGGACGATTGAAAGAGCAAAAAGTTAATTAAAAAATTGACAATTTACCTTTCTTTAATGAATATATAAAAAATAATGTATAGCAGACGGTTGGCAGATGTTTCTGCAGATTCATGCTCAATGCGGATTCATCATATCTCATTTGTTACCTGGCGGATATCTCATCTGTTTGACGCTTCTGGAATCGGTCATATAGTCATATCCCATTTGCTTACATTACTTAATCTTACAAACTTTAATAATTAAAAAGAAAATGAGATCCAGTGTTCTTGTTAACCTTTTTCATACTAGGCGGAGCTCCGGATCGATGACTAAATGTGGCGTTAACTGCCATTTAATGCTATTTCTTGATACAAGTATACTACCATTTCCAAATTGGCATAACATACGCAAGTTTTTGAAGGTATTATCTTATTCCGTGCCAAGTTTTTTTTCAGGACAAACCGTCAAAGGTGTGGTCAAAGTTTGTGCAAAAGATTTAAGCTTTGACTAATTCATCATTATCTCGTATTTTACATAGGTAATCGACAAAATAATACTTAGGTCGTCTTAAGTATCTTATAGCAATAGCTTAGAAATCAAGAACATGTAAAAGAAAGGGATAGGCAAGTAATGGCATGCCCTAATAATGTAAAAAATGGGGATTTTCATGAAAATCTTTAAACCGTCAATATCTCGAATTATATGAAACGTTCACTGAGGTCAAGTTGGGCTTATTCGATGCGCCTAAGGCAGGTCTACTTTCGGTGTCGCTGTGGCGCGTGAGTTTTGGGACACCCTGTATATCTATATCCAAGGCCGATTTTAATGGATTTTTCTTTTTTCTACTCACAGCTACTACATTCATTTTTATCATTTCTTCATTAGTCGAAGACAATTTAAATTTCAGTTTCAATTATTTTCTACTATTTCACATGATTGCATATACCTCACCTGAGCTAGGTTTCTTAAACAACAACCATAGTTTGTAACACATTATAGCGTTCTGATGACTATTTTGTACGTGGTAGTTTCAGTCCATCTTCGAAACATTTGATAGTAACGGATTTGGTTGGATTTGACAATATAAATCAGAGCCGAAAAAACATCCAATTCTTGTTTTGGGCGGAACAATTACCAACCCACAGCATTATATTCTTGACATCTCTATGAAATGTAAAGTATGTACCTATGTAGGTACTTATGATTTCGTCTTTAGAGCGTCCATATAATGCTTCATGCCAAAATACTGGAAACACACTGCTGTCTCCTCCCTTAACCTGTAGTTACAAAGCTTTCATTGTAAACGAAGATTCTGTGGGTGAAGATAACCGATGTGAACATGTCAATTCGAGGCAGCACGTAACTTTTTGCAAATCTGCTGAGTATACAACAGTATCAGCTGAGAATCACATCTATATGGTTCCCTAGATTTGTTTGCTCGTTCCATATGAATTGCCCAGTCGGTACAGCTTACAAAGTCTTCCATAAGATTATCCTTATTATCTCGTGCAAATGAAATACTACGCATTCCTCACATTCTTCATGGCCTCAATTCACAAAATATATGTTCATGGATAATTGTCGGTATTTGTCGTAAGACAAATGAAGATCAGGTTATTGACAAAAAATCTTCGTGGCTGTGTGATAATGATACACCACTCGGCAAGTACAATAAGAGAGTTGGAGCATGCTCGCATCTATAATGAGATACATTTGGGTTGAAACTATGTATGTGTGGTTTTATTGGGGATCATCAATTTTATTGTGAGGAGGGTTTTTGCATTTTTAGTGTCCTGGCCGTTCCACTGAATCCTTCGCATTGGCTAAAGTAGTCTTTAACGGCTTGTATTTAGAGATTTTATATCCTAACGTAGTTAGAAAGAATCTTTTGCATACGCTGTAAGATTTACCATCGTTATCTTTAGGAAATAGACGTGGGAGTGCTGTCTCCGGTATTCATCTGTAATAGGTTCTTGGAAAGTTCTTTCTTTTACAGGTTGGGTTGAACTCATAACCTATGTCTCTTAGTTAATATCTACAAGTAAAGCTGAGATGCGTACATTAGTCTTTAGATGTTTTTAAACATGTTCTATTTGTGATACGGCTACTTCTCTTAGTTCATTTGATGCGAAATTCTCAAGCTATCCGATGCGAAAAAAAAAACAAAATATGCCTTTTTTAGGGTTCCGTACCCGAAGGGTGCCAAACGGGACCCTATTACTAAGCCTCCGCTGTCCGTCCGTCCGTCTGTCACCAGGCTGTATCTAATGAACCGTTGAAATTTTCATAGATGATGTATTTCTATAACAACAAATACAAAAAAAAACAGAATAAAATAAATATTTAAAGGGGCCATACAACAATATATTTTTTCTCGTATTTGCTCAATATTGATAACGGCAACAGGTAGACGCTTGAAATATTCACAGAATATTAAGTTATATATTCACTTTAAAAACAAATAAATAAATTAAAATAAAAGAAATATTAAAGGGGGATTCCCAAACAAAAAACGTGTTTTTTTTGCCGTTTAATAGATAATGGTACGGAACACTTCGTGCGCGAGTCCGACTTGCACTTGGCCGGTTTTTTTAATACTGCTTTTTGGCTTATGGGGGCAGTATTGACCGCCCGGTGGATATAGGATAGATTTTATACTCTCTAGAGCGCGATGTTTTAGTAGCCGGGTTTTAGTTTTTGAACTTATTGTGTTGTTTGCGCAACATTTAGAGTCGTTGACGTGTCTTTATGAGTAAAGACCATAAATATGTTTGTTGGGAATGATTGAGACGGTTGTACATGTAGTAAGAGTGACTAGGGGAGTTATAGGTCTGAAATTGAGTGGCATTATTATATGATGCAGCAGAAACCCGTTTTACCAGCGTCAAAACTGAGTGCAAATATTTTTGGGAGTCTCCCAAATCGACACAACCATTGATGTAACTATTAGACTAGATGAAAAGTCGGAAGCTGAAAGTTTGGACTAGTTAGGAGACAAACCTACTAAAAGTCCTGTGCCATTCGTTGTCTAGGAAAAGAGGTAAGTGTTTTAACATTAAAGTTCACCCCCCTATCCTCGCCTTAGCAGAAGAAAATAAAAAAATAAACTCTTAGCTTAGTTGACGTCTCATAATACCAGCAATATTTCAGCTTCATAAATCAAGTAGTTTTTGATTTTCATACAAACTGTTCCCCCCCTTAGGGGATGAATTTCATCAAATCCCTTTTTATTGCTACCCTACGCTATATAAGGAACCCCTGTACAAAGTTTCATTACTCTAGGTCCACCGGTTTTGGCTGTGCGATGTCGTTCAGTGATTCAGTACAGCTTTATATCAACTCCCATCATATAATCTGAAAATTTTAAGACTTAGGCAAGACAAAATAAGACCTTCTGGCAGTGTGGACATTGCGTCTATTTTGCCGATATTCGCCAAACTGCAGTAACTATACTCGATCGTAATGCAGCTTTAGGTATGCGAGCTGTCACCTCTCTCACTCGCGTAGGGTAAACGCTTAAACGGCAAGACCCCTGGCGGGGCTTGTAACTAAAGCCAGTTTTATGGTTAAGGTGAACTGAAGGTTAGCAATGACTTGAACTGGGCTGATGAAGGTGCGTAAAGAACTTTATTTATCTGCATGACAGCATTCTATGTCTTGACATTTGTATGCCTAGGCTTTGTCTAGAATTCATCTAGAATTCATCTTGAAGTTTTATCTTGTTAACGCAATTATGTGTTTTTTATTTAACCTACCTTTGCATTCTCCTCTTGGATTATATTAATTAGGATTGGCATAGTTGAATATGAAAGAATAGAGTAACGAAAATGTTTATATATTTGTTTTAAGATTTTATAAAATTAAAACATCTCATATTCCTAGTCTACTTAGCTGTAACTGAGATTCTATCTGATAAAAATATTTATTGTTGATGAATACGGCTGCCAAGAATTGTAAGTACCTACCCGGGGAAGATGTCGAGATGATGCAGGCAGGTGGAAAGTCCGTCCTAGAGGTTCTCGTAAAACTCTTCAACAAAGTTCTTACTGAGGGTTCTTCGCCCGGTTCGTGGAAGAACGCGATCGTCACAATCCTTCATAACAATGGGGACAAATCCAAGTTATGCAATTACCGCCCTATTAGCCTGCTCTCACAGGTCTACAAACTATTCGCTAAAGTCCTGTGCCATCGCCTCACTACCACCCTTGACTATTACCAGCCTGGCAAAGCTGGCTTCCGGAGGGGTTACACGACAATGGATCACATCCATGCGGTCAAGCAGCTGATGGAAAAAAGCAGAGAATTCAACCGGCCCATGTGTTTTGCCTTTGTCGATTATGAGAAGGCGTTCGACAGCGTCGAGCACTGGGCCGTGATCCGCTTTCTCCATCGCTGCGGCATTGACATGCGATACGTCGATACCCTCCGTGAGCTATACATGACCGGGGTGTCCGAGAGGGGGACACTCTCTCACCCAAACTATTCACCAACGTTCTGGAGGTCATTATAAAGATATTTTATTGGAGTGAGAGAGGAGTCAACATTAACGGGGCATGCATGTCGCAGCTCAGGGTTGTGGATGACCTCATTCTCGTCGCCGAATTCGTCTCAGATCTCCAACATATGCTTGCAGAATTGCACGAAACTTCCCTAAAAGTCGGTCTCAGGATGAACAGGTACAAGACTAACATCATGACGAGTCGCCCACTAAATGTGCCGGCCATAATTGATGGCAATGACACCGTACCGGTCGTCAGCGACTACGTCTATCTCGGACATCTTTTATCCTTTGCCCGAGATGCACAGATGAAGGAGATCGAAAGACGCGGATTAGGGTGGGCTGCTTTCGGGAAACTGTCTTGCCATCCTCACCTGTGGAGCCGAAACATGGACGCTCACAAAACATTATGTGCATACTATTAAAGTAGCACAAAGAGCGATGGAGCGTTCCATGTTGGGTATCTCTCTAGTTGACCGTGTGCCAAACGTCGAAATTCGACGGAAAATGAAGGTCGCAGATGTAGGCAAACGGACAACGAAATTGAAGTGGAGATGGGTGAGACACTTGGCTAGACGGGAAGATGGACAGTGGACCAAAGCAGTCACAGAGTGGTGGCCACGGGGAGCGACAAGGCTGGGCAGACTACCAGCCCGATGGTTCGAAGGCACAGGACCGAGGAGATTGGCGCTTTAGAGAAGAGGCCTATGCCCAGCAGTGGGTCGATGTGGGCTGAGTATGATGATGATGTAAAAATGAAAAAAATGTAATGACGGATCTAAGTGATGTAACGACATCCTATGGAAATAAATGATTTTTGATTTGATTTGATTTGATTTGATTTGATTTGATTTGATGACCTGGTACCTGGTTAAAAATACATTGCCAAAATTTGTAAATAAAGGTTTCTAGAATATAAAGTAGTTCCCATTTAAGTATTTTATTGTTCAATTGTCACTTTGATCTAGACTACGTTCTAATCAACCTAAATACTAGTCCTTATTAATAAAAACCGGTCAAGTGCAAGTCTAAATCGCGCACGAAGGGTTCCGTACCACCGTTCAATGGAAGCGATGGTGTGGAGTGAATAGTTTGGATTTTACACAGCAAAATATTGTTTACAAAGTTATTGGTGCGGTTACTTTCACACTCCATGTTCGTAACCAGGTACCTCCATAAGTTTGTATGTGGTATTGAAAGAATTGTTGTATGGGAGCCCCCTTAAATATTTCTTTTATCCTGTTTTTTAGTATTTGCTGTTATAGCGGCAACAGAAATACATAATCTGTGAAAATTTCAACTCTCTAGCTATAGCTAGGTTCTTGAGATACAGCCTGGTGACAGACGGACGGACAGCAAAGTCTTAGTAATAGGGTTCCGTTCTTACCCGTTGGGTACGGAACCCTAAAAATGAACAAATTGAGTTTTATTTACAAATTACAAATTATGAAAAATCTTACATGAGATTAGGGGCGAGCAAAATCTCATGATATCTCACCAATGCGGGACCAGAAAATCGTCAAAACTCTTCAAATTATTAATGATATGTAGCAAAATAATAAAACGCTTTACTGCAATAGAACCTAACCCTCCCTGGATTAATGATGTGACAATTTTAGAGATCAAAGAAAAGTTGGTACTTACACTAACTTGTTCCATCATAAGCTTCTTATAGTAGAGATTGCTAAGGCAGCCTGCAGTACCTATGTACTATTGATCTGTAACAGACAATTGCCATTAATTTTATTGCTTTTATAATTTTACTATATTGTAATAAATACATACATATTCTCACGCCTATTTCCCGGAAGAGGGGTAGGCAGAGAACAAAGACCTCCACCTGCTACGATCCTGGCATACATCTCTCGGTTCCTCAACATTCATAAGTCTCTTCATGCAAGCTCGCCGGTTAAGGGTACTTCGTATTTGCCCTTGACTAAGAAATCTCCGATTTGGTCTTTATAGGACCTTCTTGGGCGTCCCCGCCCGACGGCAATCTCCGTTCATTCATCCTTTCCTCGTGACCAAACCATCTAAGCTGGCCTTTCTGTATCCTTGTCACTATATCTTCTTTCAATCCGCAGCGTTCCCTTATAACTTCATTCTTCAATCTATCTGTCAATGTTACTCCACATATACTTCTCAAAGACGTCATTTCTACAGCGTTTATTCGGCTTTCATATTTCTTCTGCCGTACCCAACATTCGCTCCCATACATCAATGTCGGACTCAACACTCCATAATGAATCGACAAACGTGCCTTTTGGGACACCGATTGGCTACTCATCAAGGAGTGCAACGCCCTATTGATTTTAATGCCCGCACTCATTCTCCTTTCAATATCACCCTCACATTTCACATCTCTTGTAAACATACTACTGTATATAAACTCATTCACTTGTTCCTCTTTTTCATCATCAATCATGATCACGCATTCAGTTACTTCTTCATCCTTTTCTAAAACCATGACCTTCGTTTTACTGACATTCACTTTCATTCTCTTCTTCTTAACTGATTCGTTCATGACAGTTACCATCTCCTGCAGCTCACCCACCGACGACGCAAGAATAACTTGATCATCGGAGTATAAGAGGCACTTGATAAGTAACTCTCCCATTTGTATCCCACAATCTCGCTCTTTCAAATCATTCAAACAACTATCTATGAACAGATTGAACAGCCATGGCGATGCTACAAAGCCCTGTCTCACACCACGTTCGATGTTAAACCGGCCCGTGGAAGCACCGTTTATCCTGACGCATGCACTGGACTCGTCGTACAAGGACTTCAGTGAATGAATCATTTGGCTGTCCACTCCATACACGGATAGTGTTTCCCACAAATCATTACTTTGTCATATGCCTTTTCTAAGTCTACAAAAGCGCAGTAAACTTTTTGCCTCAAAGCTAGATGTTTGTCTGTTACGCATCGTAGAGCAAAGATCAGGTCCGTAAATCCCATTCCTCTTCTGAATCCCCGTTGCGCATCCGCAGCGCATATTTTTGCACACAATTTAACGACGATGCTGAGAAGACTAATGCCGCGGTAGCGTTTACAGTCCTGCTGTGAACCTTTCCCCTTATATAGTGGGACGATAACAGCCTTGCACCAGTCTCCTGGCACCCGACCGATCGTCCAGCATATATTAAAGAGTCGGTACAGCTGACTAGCCACGACGCCATCTCCTCCCCTCAGCATCTCTAACGATACTCTATCATACCCGGATTTATTGGAAATTTTTATTGGAAAATTTATCAAATTTATCGAATTTAAATAAAAAAAATTTTAAATAATTAAATTTTAAATTAAATTTACATATGTTTTCATACTTTTCATCGCACATGCTATTTATTCCATGCTTATATTATCACTTTCGTACTCAACAACAGTCAATGTCGTATCCTCAGCGACAGCTGCGGGTACGGCATCTACTAGGGGTGAGGAGGATGTGCTTGCAGCTAAACGTCCAGTCCTCTCACGTTCGAAAAGACTTTCAAAATATTCCTTCCATCAATCCAGAACCTTTTCTTCCTCATTCAAAACATCACATTTTTACTTCTAATTACATTAAAGTTAGTTTTTTCTGACTTTCCTCGGGCATCCTTCACCAATTTCCAAAACATCTTGATGGTGGCCGGGAAATTGTCAGAAAAACTTTCATCACATCGCACTTTTATCTGTTCTTTCTTTGTTTTCACACATTCTTTCACCAGTCTTTTCAAGACTTTATACTTCTCAAACGCTCTATCCACATCTTCTTAATTTATTCTATGACCATTTACTCTCATGTTAGCTTTTGTAGCTGACAAGTCCAACCATGCCTTTTTCTTATCATCCACCTTTCTTACTTCATCATCCCACCAGACAGCTTGTTCTGGTCTTTTTACTTTCTTCCTTTTGGTCACACCACATACTTCTCTTGCAGACTCTATCACTCCATTTTCAATTATTGACCAAAACTGTTCCATGTCAAGGTCACACTCTCCTTTTCAAAGTCTACAGCCAGTCTTTTCTTATATTCTACTTTAACACACTCTTCTTGTAATGTCTCTACTTTTATATGTTCCGACTCTGTTTTCGGCATTTGAGGGTGATGTCGCCAGTTTGAACAGACCATTTATCTGGCTTATCCCCAGATAATGATCCGATCCTAGGTTAGCGTCCCGCCATACCCTCGTGTTGACAACATTGTTTCTCAGACTTTCATCAACAATTATAAAATCAATCTTACTCTTTACTTGCTGTCTCTGCCAAGTATACATGTGAATCTTTTTGTGAAAAAACAAAGTGTTCGTCACACAAAGATTCTTTTCCAGACACACTTTGAGAAGACCTAAGCCATTCTCATTGACCCTTTCGTCACCAAACTTACCCAGCACTCGATCATAACCATCTCACTTCACTCCTACCCAGGCGTTAAAATCCCCTAGCATTATCATGCATTCGTTTGCTTCGCACTTCATTAATACCTCTCGCACATTTTCCCAATACTCCTCTGGAACCCGCGTCAGACCCGTTGGGTCTGGGGGCGTAAACGCCTACTACAAATAGTTGTATAAGCCCCACGCTGAGTCAGACCCAGAGGATTCTTGGGTCTACACATTCATACTCACTAACACACTGCCATATGTTGGGAGAGGACAATCCCTACCCCCTTACATCCTACCTCAGCCTCTGCAACCCCAGACCAGTAGACTAATATTGCAATAAATGTAAGCCAATAACTCAAACTGACTACCATCCAACCATCATACAAAACAAATATCTATAAATTTATAATCCTGAAGCCTCTGAGTGTGAACACTCAGAGGTCCGTCCTAGTGTAGAGGAGCGACAAGTATATAGTGTTACAGTTAAAAGTTTGGGTCAGAGGGTTGATAAGGGGATTCTAAGTTATTTTTTCCTTGGTGCCCCCTTAACTACACTCCAACCCATATTTCATAAAATCTACAGCAAACAAATGACCTGACGAGTTTTGGTTTGAAGTCAGCTTTGTAATGTAAATAAATCTTATCAGGGTTAAACTTGGCACTTATCAGCAATTGATTTTTAAAACAGAACAACTAAGGGGCTACCACAACTAGCTTTTCCGAACGTATGTAGCGCAACTCTCGTTGTTGTACACAAATTGTACTTGTACTGTTACCGTGTGCCAAAGGGCCCTCTGTAACCCCACCTGACAAACGGAGTGATGTTATTGTGAAGTTTCATACAGCATTGATAGTGGTAAAGAAAATAATTAACCTCTATGCCGGCTTTCTGATAGTCCTAGAAGTCCATTAGCACTCACTTCACAGCTTAATCACGAGATACAGTCAATCAGCTGATATTCAACAACTTTACAAGCATTGGAAACAGAAACTTTGCTTTTTAGAATATCGGTACTGATGCTAAAATGTGAATACGGAAGGCGTGACCCGATGTTAATTTAGTAATATTGGATGGAACAGGTGTTTTGAAAAGTACGAAGTCATTAGTAAACTGAAAGAAAATCGAAAAGCGAAAATTGTAATGTTGTAATAAACGTCAGTCAGTCAGACAGTGTGACATTTACCTCACAGTTGCCATACTGATCACGGCACATTCCCTTTAAAAGTGTGAATAACGGCTGTTTTTGAATAAGCAATTGTCGTTAGTTATTTTAAATAAACAACCGTTATTTTAAATAGTTGCTTTATTTGAAATTTCGCTGCGGTACCACGAAACATATATTATTAAACCCGATAAATCGCTAGTCGCACATCGCGACGGCATCAAACATAGCAAACTGAGTTCATACCATAGTCATATGTAGGTACAGACCTATCAACTTAAGCTGATACTTGCATTTGTGTGAGTGCACACCGATAGTGTAGAGTGTCAATCGACTTGAGGCGCGGTCCGTCCCGCGCATGGTTTAAACTGGTTTATACTAGTTTATAGCAAGCGGCCTGAGGCGCGGCACGTCCGCTACGCACCGCTTCCCTGCCGCCCGCTCACATACTTCACTTCACCTCCGGTACTGGTAGCAGATAGACGTGTGATTTTATGTGATTGATTGTGTTTGAAATATTAGTGAAATGGCTCCTACTGCTCCTGGCTGCTGCTAATGGCTCCTACAATCGACGATATAACGGAACGATTAATTATTAACACAGGCTCTGACTCTGATGAATCATCAGACGAGAGTGAAGATGAAGATGCAATGAGCGGAGTAGAAGAGTTATAAGATTCAGTCATTATGAGGTCGAGAATTGGACAGTTGGTAACATTGTGTTTTATGGACTTCGTTTAAATAAAACATTGATTTTATTTGTATGTGTTTTACTAACTGTACTTTTGGCGATCACTCACACAAATGCAAGTATCAGCTTAAGTTGATAGGTCTGTACCGTAGCTATTTTTGCGATATAATATTTTAAGAGAGCGTTCAAATGAAAATATTCAGCAGGTAATCCGATGGCTTAAAGTTCATTTTTATAAGTTCAGGCTTTAATATCTGACTACCCAAGAATCGCGGTTTAATTTTATATGATAGAGAAAGGAGGCTTAGCTCACAGACAATAAAGTTTATATTTTATATATAAATTCTCTTATTCCTATAAAATAAGCATTCATATAAAATAAGCAGTGAGGTTTGCGTTCAAATGGCAGGATGAAAGAAAATGTATCCCGCTTGGTGGCGCTGCTGTATATGGAGACCTGTCAAACTCAAACGATGTTTACTTTCGTCCGTAATTGGGTTATTTTTCATTGTTTTTAATCTTTATCTTTGATTTTTACCTAACAGTGGTTGATAAATATGAAAGCTGAACTGTTAACGAAATAAAGATCGAATTGACCCTAGCATAAACTGTGGGTTTAAATTCTCGGCGTATTCTTGCGATCCACAGCTTTTTTCTGTTAGTATCGCTAGGGAAACGATGTCCGGTTGTTCTAGAAGCACACCCAGGTACAACACATAATGAAGGCATCGTTTACAGATGTGATTTTTATATTTACGAAAAGTCACTTTCACCTTAGTTCCAACGTTCCAAACAACAAAATCAAAATGGTCTCCACTAGCGCTGCCTGGTGACGATTTGTGAAACATTCATTTTATCTGTCAAGTTATCAAGCCATTAAAACAGGCTTAGGTCACAGACAATCAGGTTTAAATTTCCCTATTCCTATAACCACTTGAGCGATCCGGGCTACAAATTGTTGCCCAAGTGGTTGCCCCTAAACTGCTTGGGACTCGGATCCGAGCCCACAGCTGATTCCGGTAGTGTGGTGAAAATTGTTAATTATTTGATCGATTCGACCTGTCACTTGAGTACACTTCAATTAAATCGATTCTAAGTGGACAGCACTATTGCTGAAAAGCGAAATACCAGAGGTAGTTAAGCTTAAGCGTAAATTAAAAAAAAAAAAAAAACTAAATGAGGGTAAAACATTTGGGCCAGATCGCTGCCTGGTTGTCTATTAACGTCTTCCTCGGCATGTTTTGTCCACAGTCTGTTCATTAATATAATTTACCTATTTTTATAATTCCTTATCTTAGGTAAATTGTTATACAGCTAGCAACACCAAAAGTACTAGACGCTCCGTTACAGCTAGTGTAATCAAAACAAAAGTAGAATTTATTATATTATATAGTAAATTATTTGGTTCTATTCAACTTGTAAACTAAATGAAATGACTTTTGTTATTGCAATAACTGCAATTACAGTCACAAACGACGATTTTATTATAACTATATGAACCATTTTATTGTATTGTATTTTGGAAGTACCTATATTCGGTAACGAAGCGATATTTAGCGTTTGGATTCATCAACTGGAAACGTTTGCAGACGTTACTAGACGTTTCCAGTTGAAGAATAAGAAAATAAAAAAAAAACAATTGTTTGAAATAAAATTGAATTCTCTAGCAGGATGAGATATAGTCATTTTATTTATAGATTTTTTTTAATAACGTTATATTAATTCTACTTTATTTTGTTACATACTATATACTTTTAGTGTTACAATAATAATATATATCAACTAAAACACCTTGTCTGAGGGAAGGGCGGCTTGGGTAGGTTCAGCTTCGGTTGACAAAATGGCAATTAAAATGTTTGGTGAACGTGTTTTGGTTAAATTATGTATAACTTTTTATTAATCTGTGGTAGAACAGAGTGTATTTTCAAAGAGGAGAACAGCGAAGAAAGTAGGCAGGCACATTTGGGTACGAAAAGGCAGAAGGGGATAATGCAGGTTGGTCATTTGGGGGTCAATGTCGGTGGGTCTCTCTGAGATTTGGTTGAATTTAGTTTGTTCATCCACGTGTCCCTGGGAATCCCGCCCTCTAAAAGTGGGGCCCTTAGGAGGAGAAATTACTGCTTATTCTAGCATCTTGATGTGATTAAATTCTATGTAGGGGGAGCCCCCCTTAATTTTGTATTTTTTACATTTTTGTAATAAATCGTAAAGAGGTTCACAGAATACATCTACATACTAAGTTTCCTGTGTAATCCTGATAATTTCGGAATAAAATTGCTGTGACATACGGACAGACGGACAGACAGACATGACGAAACAAACGAAAATCAACACAACCTGCCAGTAAAATATTAGCGTATGCGTTTAGTTGTTGGTTGCGTGCGCGGCTTATGTATGACATCATAAATGTCAGATCAAAGAGTAAGATACACACCTATCTATCATAACCACAATATTTATGTCTGCGACCAAAAGCATAGAAAAAACATAAACAAATTAAATTGCGTAGTTAATTTTAAAACATTTCTCTTTGAGTTATCTGATTCTTTTGATAAATATTCTAAGAAGATGTCTTTAGTTTTAAGAAGAGCTTATACTTCAGTTAAGAATAACTTGTTATACTACAAGGGACAGTCGTCTAGTGCGTTTATCGTTTTGTCTCGAGGTTTCGGAGATGACAAACCTGAGAAAGACTTGCAGTATAGTAGCAGCACCATCCTCGTCGAGAGCGGCTACAATGTGCAAGAGTTGCCCGTCATCGTAAGGAGATTGACTGACCTGAGCGGAGTTCCAGAGTCTAGTAGTCAACCAGACACAGATGAAAACAACTCAGATGACTCCCACAACTATGATCTAATACAAGCCGAATTCAAGGAATGCCTTGCTCTAAGAGATATATTCAGTTTACTCTCAAAATGTTCCAAAATCACCCCTACTATTGCCCTTGGGGCTATGGAACGAATCTATGATTTGGAGAAGACTCCACATGAATTAGAAACTGGAACAAACAATATTGTTGTTGCTAAGGATGCTATTGTAGACAAGCTACTAAAAGTTGTGATGAAAACTGATGAAACTCAGACAATATTAAATGCCTTAAAATCTGTGTCTTCATTCATAGACCCTTATAAGTACAGCTTTTGTGATGAAATATTGCTGAGAGTGATTGACAATAAACTTTCAATAGAGCAAATGGCGGACTTCATGACATTTTTAGTGAATAATAAAACTGATCTCAAGTATTCAGCAATTATAGACAAGTTGTGGGTTGGTTTTGTTGAAAAGGAACATGAAATAAATGAGAGCAATATAGCCCTTATGTTTACTTTATTGCCAAACTTACAAGACAGTAAGAGGACAATACTGAATCTGCTGGAGCAAAAGTTATCTGAACTCTGGTACAAATTGAAGACTCCCAGGATGCATGACATACTTAATACTTTCATTCATGAGAAGCAATGGTGTCCACAGTCATTTGCTATTGCAGGAAGATGGCTGAACACAAACATTCATTCACTTGATGAAGATTCACTTCTGGAAATAATTACGAAGTTCACTAAACTCAAATACAATGATGAACAAATAGAGAAAGCTGTGAAAAAGTATCTGAAGCAAAGAGGAAATAAGATAGAGTCACCAATTCTTATTGTTGGTATACTTAACTACTGTATGCAGTTCAAAATTAGAGACAGCAACATTCTGGACAGATGCTCTGATTATTTCATGATCAAAGGACATTCTGTACCACATAGCTTTGTTAAGTCTATCATCTACCCATATGGATATCTCAATTATGACCCAGTGAAGGGTGACCACTTCTGGAATACTGTTGAAGAAGTAGTAAATGAGAAGTTCGAAAGAATTACCTGTGATGATCTTTCCTCTATAGTGCTAGCCTTCATTTATGCTGGTAAACATCCAGTACAGCTAGTCCACAGAATGCTAAATACGGAGTATGTAAAGAAAGTAACAGCCAATTCAGTGATGAGAAAGCTACACTTGATTGATACGGCCATGACAATGGAGTGTAAAGATTATGTGGGGCCTCTACTAGCTAGAGATTATTGCCCAAAGGTGATAGTACAGGATGGCCGTGTGAAGCAGATCATTAAAAAAATCCAGGATAGCCTGATAAAAGTAGCAGGAAACTCCGAGAAATTATCAACATCTGTTTCCATACCAAACATGCATTCTGATGAAACATATTTGATTGATGTGATGGTGCACCCTGTGGGATTAGGGAGCAACATATTCAATTGGAAGGTCAAGTCTGAGAAGAATGAAATCATTGCTGTACTTGTTCAAACTCCAGAGCATTACTGCTCTGATGACGTGCATCTAGTGGGTCCACAGGAGATGAGAAAGAGACACATGAGACTTCTCGGCATGAAAGTGGTGAGCTTGAGATATGCACTACTGTCTAAATATCAGGGCAGTCTTAATAACAAAGATTTGCAAAAATATTTACTTGATAGCATTCAAAATGCTGAGTCATGTTTGTGATATTTTTTATGATTATTACATGGCAATGTAAGTGAAAGTATATAAAAATCTTGTAAATTAATCTCTATAGAATTATAACTAGTAGATAAGACAGAAATATTGTGGTAATACTGGTATGTAATAGTTTTACAGCCTTACTTATAAAAGAAGTTATTCACTGTGTACCTTATACAGTGTTTTGTCTTGCTTTGACACTTACACAATATATGAAGGACAAAACACTGTACATATAAGTTAAACAGAGAATAACTTTTTTATTAACTTTTTTATTAGTAAGGCGGCTATGTTTTATGTAGAGTAGGTGTAAATAAGACAAATAATTTTACTTACACAACTCATATCTAGCAAGAGATACATATTTCACTAAAATGGCATGGTTGGTTAAAATAAAATAGGGTAATTTTCATAATTATTTTATTTATTTTACTCATAATAACATTTATTATAACCTTTTCTTAAATTAAGTCACTTTCTAATTCTCTAGTATTATTATTTTAATAATTTCTTAAATAATTTTACGCTTCGAAATATTTTTTCTAATAAAACTCGATTCAGAACAAAACTCTTACAAGATAAAATTACGCGATACGAGGCGAGAATGTGGAATAAGTATGTGTAGGGTAAAAGCGGTGGCTGGCACTAAACAGGCGTCGCCTAGCGAGTCCTTGGCTAGGAGTCACAACCCAGACAGCTGGCTGAAGACGACGGTCAAAGGCAAATGTAATCAAGATTTCAACATTTTGTTTCATATTAAAATACAAGTGATCGGGTATCAGACAGCAGCAATATTTGCTGAGACGTATTGCATCATCAGCTAGCGGAAATCCACCACTTTTACCCTAATATACCATAAGGTTGATAGGTCTATAAAAGTTGGATAAATGTTTAGGGGAAAGGTGCAGCTACACATTGGTGAAATCACAGATAAATATGGCAATAAAATGTTATATCGACTTGGCTTCTTTGATTACCCAGTCACGAAGGACTATATTTTAGTCTATAGCCACAAAGATGTATCACAGCAACTCTAGCCTGCATATAAAGTTGTAACGAACGTGTAACGCTGACTCACAGCCTAATCTAAATTTAATTTAATATCAATATTTTTACTCGACACTCGATAGTGTTAGTACACTCTACATAGGTACATATGTACTGGTTTCGAATAAGGCTAATGTAAGTTTGAGAATACGAACACGATTAGAAAACTATTTGAAGTACCTATGTGCATGTTTTAGAATTACGGCTATACATTAATTCTAACACACAAGTTCGCCCTGAGTGCCTGAGTGCTATTTTATTTACTCAGTATTCCAATAGACTATATTTTATTGAGAGAATTATCCTTACATAGTTTTATTCCTACTTACAGTAGAAGACCCTATTTAAGTATTGCCACCGACTTTCAATGTAAAGATAGATAAGTACCTATAAGGTTTTATTTTGGCACAATTTACTATGAGTATCATAGCATCGCCTTTTTGGTAGATTTTATCACTGTTCGTCCATGAAAGCTAACGCCTAATTTTGATATTCGCTTCATCACAACTATGAGCGGTTTTATAAGGTGTGGGATAATTTAATAGGTATGTACTTTATTGACAGCGTAGATAGCTTTAATGTGGGATAAGGAAGTAAGTAGGTACTTTCATGGGATTAAATAAGGCGATGGACTGGGACATGATGACTTTTCTAAACATCGAATATGTGCGTAGTTGTCATAATTTAACTTAGTCGAGCAGTTGATAGGACTCTATATACTTATAAGCAATCAATTGGGTCTTTTAACTACCCGTAACTCACTTATAGGAATGTAAGGAAGGACCTCTGGTGTACACAATCGGGCAAATAATTTGGAAACCGCAGTCGCTTAGCTCTAAACATTATATATGCATTCTATTACCTATTTGTAGGTATAAAAGACATGCACGCACATACTAAAGTACGCAGTAGGTATAAACACGAATAGTAAAATAGGTATAATTAATAACACAACATAATTACTTACTATACAACGTAAAATAGGGTTCGATGAGGCGTAAAGATCTACGATTTTCTATGCGTTAAGCATTAATTTTGAACCAATTATATAGGTATGAAGGTTATTTTTTGTCTAAATAATGAACATACAATATTGAAATTAGATTTGCAGGTCACTAGGCATGATATCAGGAAAAATAACCATTTAGTTTTTGCTTATTGGATCATTTAAACTCATAAAATTATTGCCTACTTACTGTAATTAAAAATCTTAATAGCCGGTAACATGATGCGTTGGGTATGTATGTCTCTATTCATATATTTTATATAATTATGAGTTATATAGATATTTGTTTCAATGAATATTATTTTATTTTTTTCTTTAATGTAATAAAATCATTAGTTATATTTATTTATTACTTAATCAGATATATTTAGAAGTCTGATAAGATTTCCGAACAAATAAGTATAGATAATTTAATACGATGTAATAATTTGTATATATTTCTTTATAACTTTATTCGAGGAATAGATAGAAAGTGGGTGTTATTTTATCAGATGAATGGGACAGAGATAAAATAGATTTCTATCGATCCTCTAAGTTATTTACCATCTACCTATGTGATCGTAAAAGATTCCATGCACTAGAATTTGCATTACGTCTAAGCTTCTGGTTTCTTTATCTAATTTATTAGATAGGTAGTTACGCACATATTATGAAATTTATATGAATTAGGAATAAGGTTCTTATTCGACTAATATTCGACTAAGATATTTTACAACACCGATCCTATTTGGCAGTTAGCTAAACGCCTTTATTTATTTAGAAGTACCTATTAAAGTAGAATTTTGTGGTGTCATGGAACTGAAAATTGACTTTATTATCAGTATTTTATCAATATGTTAAATCCGCCGAAACTTGGCATGTGACCTCAACATGCGCATTTCAATTTGTAGTACTTCTCCAGTGTCTAAGTTGTTTGTAAAATGTGGGTCCCATTTCCGTAGGAGCTACTTGCTTGTACCGCCTGCATTGAGAACCAATCTGGTTTATTTTGATCCGAGACTATGTATAGTATTTATTTACCTCTTAAATATTCACTGGTGTTGTGATGCCTTTATAAAACATACTTTAAGCTCAGATAGAAATCTCTGATCACAGTAAGAAATCTTCTACGCGGATGTGCGTATAAATTTTCGAAATTTAATTATTTACCTATCTTTATTTACTTAAGTATATAATTTATTAGGGGATTTTAGAAATAGAGACAAAATGCGGACACGGACCAGGAGGCTGTTGAGACGCTGCGGGTGCTCCATGGATGGTAAGGATTTCCAGGGCGGGGCTTCCTGCATGGCCTAAGACACGGGCTCCATAGAAATAGAAATCATGTACAGCCGCACTTCACGGCTACCGAAGGAATTATATTTTTTTTTTTTGGATTTTTGTTGTAACGTCAAATTAAAAATGTGAGTAGACGGGAAATCTTTTTTATAACAAATCTACGCCAATGTGGAAAATTAGCCCCACGGTAAGATAAGTTGAGCAGATGTAAAAATCTTAGAACGGAATAGTTATTTACAAAATATATTTTATATAAGATAAAAATCTTCGATTTTCGTCAATAATACATTTTTACATTTCTTAACTATCTACGATTTTTTGAAAGTGCAATAAAAATATCCGAAATAAATAATAATAGGGTAGCTACTGCAGACAAAACTAGGGCCTATAAAATACTATCTAATAAAGAAACACAAAATTATAAAAAATAATATGGCAATGACATCGGTAACTAAAAATCGACGTAAATTACCTAAACGCTTAGAAGCCACGTAATCTCTGCTAAACTATTCCAAAACAAACACTCTTAATCGTTTGTGGTTACGTTACGTACTTTCATACAGAGATACATACAAAAAATACAATTATTCTAAAATCTAAACAGAATTCCATAAAAAGCTTCCAAGTTACACAATAACTGTGAACAAACAACTAACATACAACGTTGGCATCGCTAATCATCGCGACTTAGTCCGAACGTCAATGTCAGAGTCTCTAATAACAAAACTGAGCGAGTTTTAGAAATGAAAAAACTGGCACGATCGTTCGCTTCCAACCGACAGAAGTAGATCTCTATTAGAATCACAAAGATAATTTAGTACAGTGCCCGCGGGGGCCCGTGTCGCCGCACTGAGTAGTCCCGATAGAGTCGCACATTGTAAAATTAATATTGCCATAGTGTGGAGGTGGTGGCAGCACGTTCATGAGTAGATGGTGATCACTTCCCGCCCTCCGCCTCGCACCATTAGCACTTTCTCGAGACCCTCCGTAAGCACCTCGAGGAACTCCATATCTGCAGACAACCGCACAAACCTTTATTCATTGATCGGACAAAGACTCAAATGAATAGGCAAAAGATAAAAGTCATGATGGGTCACACGGATAATCTCATGTAACCGACAGGGCCAGATATGTTAGTCAGTTCGGCGCGTGTGTATCAGATCATATGTTTCCAACACAGGAAATATCTCGTCTGATGTCCATATCACCAGTCAGTTAGAACTTCACTTCTTGGATCTTCTGGACCCTTGTGTTAATAAGCGTTTTAGTTAAATCGGCCGTCAATGCCACCAACAGCATGACAACTCGACAAGGTGTAGTGGACAACTAGTGCAACGGATCCGCTCATAGGGATAGGCGTCCCCCTGAAATGAATTATTGAATAATTTCACTCCACACTAAGTATACTTACAATTGGATTCCCTTTCGAGCTTGGTGTCCCTGGGCGGGCCCGGCAGATTCAGTATAACTAGTTGTGCGTCGTGTGACCGCGACACGATCACCTCGTTTAGCTTGACCGCGGTGTGCATGCGCCGGACAGTACCTTCGTCACTGGGGGACAGAGGAAACGTTCACATACACGCACTACACCGTGTACTACACCATCCGGTGTCGTCATGGGTACCAGAATTCAAGACAGGGTTTATTCACTTTCTTGGACGGGATTAGAACCCAAGAATTGGGGCTTGTAGGCAGGAGTTTCAGAGGTACTTCATAATTGGAAAGATATAAGTGTTCAGAGAACTGTAGCGTTGGGGGTATGACCGCCGAGTACTCGGTATCGTTACTGTTTCAGTCATTAGGTTCAATTTCTTAGCTTACGACGATCCTAGGCCTTTATTACTGTCTAAACGGATAAATACAGAGAAGCGCACTCACGGTGTATAGGAAGGTGGCGTCGGATTCGGCTTGACATCGCCGTTTTCCTTGCTGTCCTTGCTCTTCTCGGCTTCTTGCTTCTCCGGCGTCGGTGAAGCTCCGTCGCACTGTGACCGTTCATCGGGGGAGTCCCACATTGAATCGATTATGTGCAACAAGCTACTCCGAAAGTCGTCCTACTCTCACCAATCCCAGTAGACCGTTCCGTAATTTTGAAAAGTTGACCGCGAGCGTTGCACATGACGGATTCAAGGCGAATAAAACACGCGATGTCATATATTATATTAATTGTATAACATTAATACAACTACGGACACTCAAACATCCAAATGTCTTAACTAGTGTGAGAACAAAATAAACTAAAGTTAAACAAATCAGCGCTAATGATGTTGCTAGCAAACATATGACCACCGTGTGTAGATTCGCTACCATCGGATAAACGTCGAAATGCCAAATTATTACTAAAATTAAACGTGGTTTTATAAATAATGTTATTTTAAAAATTTTGCTCTTCCTTCACGCGCATGCGATGTACGGTTGTTGTTAAAGGGACCACGGTTTGTTGTGTATTAGTGTTGTTCAAAGCGCGGTCTCTTAATCGTGGCAATATTGAAATTTTAATAATTTTGGCGCTTCTACATTTCGTCGACGGCAAAGGACATGATAAAAATAATACACATGACGATGACAAAATAATTGGAGATGAGGTTAAAAGAAACTGATGAATGTGACTATACTGCTGTACACATCAGTGCCACATTCAATTGTCATATAACTCTTTTAGCATGTGACATTGCAAACTGTGATAATAACTTTCAAAATAATTTTGGTTTATTGAAGCTACAAGTAAAGGCATAAAAGATTTGTTTACACGACGCTTATATTTTGGGTTGCGCAGTAGACAACTTTTTACATACCCATCCAAGAATTGCAGCTTCAATAAAATGGGAACAATCTCTGGATTTGGAATAAATTGGATCATTTAACTAGGTCACCTTTCAAGAAAAACTAAGTACCTACCTTGAAAATATTCTAACTTGAGCATTATAGCGAGGATTTTGCGAATTGCACCAAAGACATTGATATCGTATAATTGAATCGTAATCCATATTGGACTTACGATACAGAGTGTAACAGAAATGTGTTTTCATATAAAGAAAAGTTATGAATTTAATTCTGAACAACATTCTGCATGATACCGATGTGACCATCATTCATCATCATATTCAGTCCACATCGACCCACTGCTGGGCATAGGCCTCTTCTCTAAGTATGATGAGACCAACTTAACTATTCCTATTAAGCTGTTACATCCTGCATCGTTCAAGCAAATTGCATGTGCAATAAAGAATCGGGTGTCACCTTGTTGTCTTCAGACTCCTTGTCTTCAGCATCGGAGAGCGGAGGCGACGGAGCGTCTTCAGGGTTGCCCCCGTCAGCCCCGGGCTCCGCGAAACGCACCTTACTAGCCGTCTTAACATCAGCGTGGTGATGGTCCACGATCGCTTGCACCTGCGAAGTGAGAGAAGCTATAGGATTTCCGAAGAGTTGGTGGCGAAATACTTGCCATCAAACGTTTCAGAGTTTTATTACGTTTGGCAGATTATAAGTAGTTGGTAATAAAAATCTGAATTGATAATGGAGAAGTCTAGAATCTCTCAGAATAGAATCACAGTCCATCATAGAGACAAAATGATGTCGTGTATGACAAAGTTAAGGCAATAGGTACGAATGTTTAATGGCAGGTAAATGATTATAAGTATAGATTCTGCAACGTATAACATCAAGAAACATTGACCTAATAGAAGAAAAGTGCAAAAGTAACTAGGTACAGAGAGCTAATACAATCTACAGTGTATGGTATAGGTACAATTTGAATTTAAATTTCAATAATGAGGATGAAACATCAATAGCGGTTAGCAAATATAGCAATGATAACACGTTTGGTGCCTTATTACCTAGGTACCTATATATGGAGTGGAGATCCATAACTTACATGAAGTGAAGTACACGTTGATGAAAATGATGAGGTAGTTAAACATCGAGCATACGATGAAAGATTAAGTACGAAAAACGGATTATATAAATGAACAACTGAAATGGCCACATGTAAAATTGGACTAAAAATAAGAGGGCGGAATCGAGGGGTCAAGGCATCCTTTACCAGAGGCAACTTCTCCTCAGCATCATTATAGTCCACCATATTTTGCATCTGCATCCGCAGCGACAGACAATAACATCATGTTAGTTACACATAAGAGAAAGTTAAAGTATATAGAATTCAACACCAAAAAAGCAATTTTTATTTACAAACGCTGATCACAGGTGATGCTTTTTTATAAGGTACCTACTAGCTGCTCGTGGTGCGGCTTCGCAACGCGTTTTTCTTATTCTCATTGAACAACGTCTTAAAACTATACGTTTATCATTTTAGAGGCATCATAGGTTTCTAAAATCCATATCGACATTATCAGCCCGTTGTTCAGCTTATCGCATCACAGGCTTTAAAGGGATACTCAAGTGATTATATTCTCTTTGGGGATACTACTTACGCATCAGACGTCAGATTAACGAAACACTTTGCTTACAAACTTTATACATCGCACTGTCAAACATAAATCCCGCTACCAACAAAGAGGTTGAATGTATGTATAGTAAATAAATTACTCAACGACGAAGGAGTTTCGGTGTTGCTAGAACGCTACCAACGCCTTCTAGCGAAAGAGGCTGAACTTTCCATACTTTCGATTTTTCGATTTTTTTATGGTTTATATGCGTTTTTCGTACTTTTATTTTTATCAAAACGTCCTCTGAACTGAGGAGAAAAATCCAAATCAGGCCATTTTAGAGATTTAGTAAGACTAACGTTATACATAGATAGATAGATATAGTTATAGATATAGATAGATAGATGGGGATTTTCTATGAGAATTAAAGACGACGGCTGCCATCGGGGAGTGGCTCATCCAATTCATTTTTTTATTTTCCTCTAAATTAGAAAGGGGCCAGTTCTCTTGACAGAAACTTTAAGACATTGAAAAAAGCGTAAGCGAAGTCGCGTCACGGGAAGTTAGTTCTTCATAAAATACATACCTAGTAGATACATTGATAGACATTTGTCGTAAATATAGGTAGTTGAATGCTAGGTGAGGTTTAGATCAACATATTACACACCATTCCAAGAGCTTCCTTTTTATTCAGCCTCAGTTCACGTAGCATCTGGTTACGTTGTTCCATCATTAATGTTCGCTCGTAGGTGTAAGCCGATATGTCGCTGTCCGTCTGTAAATAGCAAACAAAAATAGTAAGCAAATATTTATATTCATTTATTTAAATCAATCAACATTCGTTAGACAAATTAAGTTTTTTATCCTTTTGGTGCTTATAATCATACTTTTAAGCGTCTCCCAGTTTATATTTCAAGTCTTGCATAATAACGAGACAAACCAACAGAGCCAGTAATATAACTTACCATCTCAACAACCTCAACCTCCGCCTCAATCCGGAGTTGGTAAAGGAACATCTTCAGGTCCTTCTTCATCTGGATGGAGTTGTCTTCCAGCTGTGCGACGGTGAAGATGCGCATCTTGCAGTTCTTCCAGGAGCGGTGCTGCTTCAGCAGAAAGGGGAGCAGCATCAGCATGCCGCCGTCGTGCACGATCCACCAGACGTCGATGTTGCCAGATACCTGCAGTTTATAACAGTTTAAAGTTTTTCTCCCCAGATGAGAACCTCTGGCTCGGAGGCAGAGCCTCGAGCATGAAGCGGAAATATTACATATGCTTTTCGTGTCTCATTCAGGCGTGTCTGTGGATTCGTCCGCCTAAAAGAAGAGTCTTAGCTCATGTCCTGTATGTCTCCTACATACAGGACATGAGCTAAGACTCTTCTTAAGAACGATCCTTCTTCTTGTTTCGCTTAGAAAAGGAAACGAAGACTGACGCACGTCACTGTCACCGGTGACTAAAATGAGCGTGAGCGCAAGCGCTAAGGCCCATAATAATAAACCGCTCTCCGCTCTCCGCTAGCCGAGACAACTCTTAGAGTTGAGAGCGGTTTAGTTTTAACGTAGAATACAAGTCTGTTACCAATAAACCAGAGTTTATGGTCATGCTCACTGTAATGTCTTTGCTTGCGGCGGCTCTGGGTAGCAGGTTGCTCTCCTCCCTAAAATATGGGGGTGATGGCTGCTGCACAAATCATACTCATTAACGGGTGCTGCTTTTGGGGACAGGTCCCTCGTGGTTTCTCATTAGTTGTATTCGTTACAGTTTTTGTTTGTTCTTGTTATCTAAAGATTTTGTAAAAATATTATTTTGAGACATCTTATTGGCACTTATAGATACGATGTTATGATATTGTCATTAGATTAGATTATTTTTATATTGTACATGGTGGCATAAAAATAAATGACGAAGGTAGAAAAAAAACGCCAAACCCCGTAAAGTTTCTTGGTGCTATCTTCTCTGGCGGGCGTATTTCCTAAGCACTGGTAGAGAAAATGGAGTTTCCTTTTCCTGTGCGAGATTCAGCCATGAATTACAACATAAAAGGGAAATTTCACTTTTCAACCTCAAACCATAATCATTAAGTAACTCATTAGTTTAGTTGATCATATTTGATATATTTTTTATTTTTCTCCAGTTATAAGTGTTTGACTTGTAAAAGTGCATTATTTTTGTCTACTTATAATATATATAATATATATAATTATTTGAGTTTGAATTTGACTTTGAGTTTTAAGATTCGCGTTAGGAACAGTGAAGAAGCCCAGTGTCTTACCTTCTCAGTAGAGTCAGGGAAGAAGTTGATCCCCTTAGGCACGAGCATGGCCATCCTTGCAGCGGTGACGGCCCGTACGGTGCTCAGGAACACGTGCCAGGTCCGGTCGTCCACGGACTGCCGCCAGCCGTACGGCCAGCCGACTAGCACGGTGTTGGGCTTCAGGCCTCCAAGGCCGGAGGTTTGGACGCTGAAATGTTATCCACTATAGGAGCGAGGCCGTAGACCGCAGGCCGTGGCCGAGCCACCTATACCTACTTATAAACGAGGAATATTTGTATAGGTTGCCTCACGAATTAAGAGCGCTGGGCGAAACTAGCGAGGGTTACTGCGCATATGTACAGGGGGTAATGCTACTATTTGACAAGCCTGTCACAAGCATATCACACGCATATCACACGCCTATTACACGCTCTCTCCACAAAGCAGGAGCGGGTGATAGGCGCGAGATGTGCGTGTGATAGGCTTGTAATTGGGAGCATTACCAGCCAGATTAAAAAAAATGAGCGCATTCATGGCCACCGCTCATAAATCGTGAAGCGACGTGTAACTTGTTTTGAGTTTTTTTTTTTTGAGAAAACGGCGCTAAGTTTTTAATGAAATTTGCTTTGAAGTGAAAATGCCCAAAAATATATTCATTCGAAGTTGTCGTAAGACTGGTTATTTCAGTTTATTTCAATAAACATAAGGCAGACAAGACAAGAAGACATTACCGGTGAGATTTCCGCGCTAACATCAGCGTCGGAGGGAGAAGCCTAACCAAAAAGTTTCGTTCAAATGAGGTCGAATCCAAATACATCCTCCTTGCTTGAATAAGTAAGTAAGCTAATTTTTGGGCACGTGTCATAGGTATGTAGAGACCTCAGATAAACGAAACTCTTAGCTTAACAGGTAGATAAATTCGTAGATTTTCTTGTATTTTATACATTTAATTGGATACATTAGGACAGCGGAAGATTTCCTAAATTATTTCAGCCCAGAAATATCAGAAATTCGTTTATCTGATATTTATCTTTTCAAATTTGTCCAAGAAACATCGACAGTGATGGGTATTTATTGTAGATAAATTGTATAGTAAGAAATAATAGTGCTTAATTGAAAAGATTTGATCTGTATTTATGAACCTTTTCCACAAAGTAATATTGATGTGGGAAAATTGATGTGTGATTAAATACCACGCTTTTAATAAGTATTAGATTTCCTGGTGAAAAACTATTGCTTAATTTGTGGGTTGCGGCAGTATCTCGCGGATCTTGGTCGGCCAAAACATGCGCGAATGCACAAGAAGATTTTACTGACGTTAATCTAATTTTATTTTATTGACATTATGTTTGGTGATATGCAAATTGTATTTTTGATTGTATCAAAATTCTATCTGATATTGATTTAATTTTATTTTATTGACATTATTCTAATTTTATTTTATTGACATAGTGCAAATTGTATTTTTATCATGTTTTTTATTTAGATATAGATAGATATATGTGCTGTGTATAACGCCTTGGATTTTTATCTGTAAAGTTGTTCACTAAGATGGAATAAATAAATAAATAAAATACTGAAGAATGATTTTACCAGCAAGAAAAAAAATCGCAGACTGTTACAAACTACCTACTATACCAACATTAATTTCCAGTTCACATCTGTTATAAGAGTAAGAGCTCATTCACACGGGATCACACTTTCACGATTCGTCAAAATATCCCAACAGACACTCGTAGATGCCGCTGACATTTTACTTGCTGTTACTGATATTGTACTTCGTCACGGTACTTCAAGTAATTAACCTCTCAACGGCCCACGGTATCTTAAGGGACCATTTCCTGTTCCTGAATTTTTAGTACCAAGGCATGAGGTTCAAAATCGCGGTGCCTCAAAATTTCCGTGGTCTCGAGACTCTCGAGTATTAATGCCCTATTATGTAGCAGTCACATAAACTACTATAAAATGCACATACTTGAAGGAGTACTTACAAGTGGCTAAGCCCATCAGCGATGTTAGGCGCGACAAGCACATCCACGAATCCCTTCACCTTCTCGTCCTCCATGATCTTGCGCAGGTTCTGCTTGGCGGTGGAAGCTTCACCAGCCAGCCGGGTGAAGTCGCCACCCAGCACTGACACACATACCGTCAGTCCTTTACCTGCGAAGTATATTAGGATATTGCAATGTGATATTATGAAAATCCGTATCCGCCAACCCGACGTGTCAACCGAAACATGAAAGCGTCCGAAATAAATACCACCTAGAAAGGACACCCATCCAGTGCCCGTCTCGGCCTTATGTTGCTACCCTTACGATCGTTTCTGATTTGCGAATACCGCATGGCCATGGACACGAAAACAACAAGATTTTCTATCTCTAATAGAATTTCTTGTTGTTAGGAACCATGACATCGATTTTGTTGAAAACCAAAACTGCATCATAAGATTTAAATAATACCTATTTTCATAGACGGTTTTGAAAAAAAAAAATGTATCATAAACATAACATACATACATAACATAAACATTTATATACAGGCACATACGTTCCTTCTGTTCCCGCACTACGATACCCAGTGTCGTGGAAACCTGAAACAGCGACATCACACACATGTAAACATCCAAGACCTGGGTTAGTTTTATATCCCCAGCCGGTGATCGAACCCGGGACCTCTCTAATGGTAGACAGAGCCACAACTGGAGCGCCACAGAGGTCATTGACAACATGTGTATCATTGCACCATCAGCTAGTGTTCATCCAGTATGTTAGGGATCGAATTCTGGGAAAAAATATCATATGAAAAAACAGTGGAAACGAATTTTCTAAAAACTCATCATTGAAACTGGTGGCCACAAGCTTGCCAGGTATAAGTTTTTTACCGAATTGTTCAGTATTATTCCAAATCACACTACTTCCCAGAAATTGCTCCTTATCAGCAACACCGGCGGATGCTGCAAATAAATACATAGTGACTATTTAAAATTAACATGTTCGATTCCCAGCTGTAAAAATTGTTTTTATCGATATCATGGTTCCCAATAAAAACAAAAAATTCTATCTCTTACAGTTTCTGAGTTTGCCATACTGACCCTTGCAAATAGCCCACCCTGTATACTATAAAGTTTTTTCGTACCCGCTTTGAGCTGATTAGCAAAGGTGAACATCTTCCGATACTTTGGAGTGAGGTCATCACCGAGTTTGGCCAACACCAACACTTGAGGACGCCAGTTCTTGGTATGTGGAGGACCTTCTTCAAGTCGCAGCAAGGAGTAGCGAGCAGCTGATAGTGCCAGACCACGCAGACCATCACCCCACTCTTTCTCCGCTCTGAAATATCGCATGAACTTTTAAAATAACCACGTAATCTACGCGGAACACCTCTTTACAAGAAATGAATAGGAACACTACTTACCCTCGGTATTCAATATACTTGTAGATTACGCCAGCCATACCCATTGCGATGAGAGCGTAGTACCAGGATGTCATGAACATAATGGAGATGCACAAGACTAACCCGGCCAAGGACAGAGACCAGTGGTAATACTTGAATCTTGGACGCCAATTAGGGGTTTTCAGAAGGGTCTGCAAGGCACAAGCCAAGTTCACAAAGCCGTAGCACATGAGGAAGAACATGGATAGAAGTGGCGCCAGAATGTCGACGTTGCCAAGTAGAATTCCACACTGGCAGATGCACATAGTCAACAGTAGAGCTCTGTAAAGGAAACAAGAGTATGTGAGGTGAACGTTTATATTAAAACAAAAGAATCTCAACATATGTATATTATTCTATGTGATTTGGTGGCACCCACCTTGTTGGTTCACCCCTACTTGAAGAGACGGCAAACGGCGCAAGGAAAGGAATGATCTCATCTTTGGCGATGGCTTGTAGCAAGCGAGGAGCACCAGTCAATGACTGAAGACCAGCTCCGAGGGTGGAGAGGAATGATCCAATCAGAATCACCCATTCATTTGGCCATGCCATGTTAGCTACAACGAGCCTCCCACCAATAGATTGACCGAATCTGAAAACAGGAACGTCGATTGTGTAGAAGGTTCAAATATTACATTAGTCTAGTTGGCCAAGATGGAATAATGAAGTTATAATATTGCAAAATGTTAAACATTAAAATAAATAGTACAAATAAATAAAACTCTCAGTATTTAAGAACAAAATTATTAAACAATATCATGGCGGAAGCAGTTGCACGAGATAAACAACTTGAACAATTGTTCAAGGCATATGCAATGTTCGGAAATACGAAGAGCGATGGCAAACAAATATCTTTATCCAACAGTGATAAATGGATGAAAGATGCAGGCATTATTGATGGCAAAAAACTTAATACCACCGCTACAGGAATTTGCTTCAGCAAATTTAAAGCTAAAACTTTATCTTTCAAACAGTTTATGGAATTTGTCATAATGCTGGCTAAGGAGAGCAAACTTGACCCTGACGAAATGAAAGCAAAACTGACAAATTGTTTGGGTCCAAGTACAGCTGGGGCTACTATAAGTGACAAATCTAAAGTTGTGGATAGAATGACCGATACCTCCAAATATACAGGCTCTCATAAGGAACGCTTCGACGAAACGGGCAAAGGCAAAGGCAAGGCTGGGAGAGAAGATATGGCAGAAAATACCGGTTATGTCGCAGCTTATAAACATAAAGACACCTATGATACAAAAGATAAGAAGTAACAGTGACTATACATTTTATTTGTTTGAAACGAACAGACTCATTAAAAGCAAAAATCCACAAATGACATAGTGACTTACTTATCACGAAGCAACAAGTTGTCAACAGTTCCAGCGAAGAGTAGTACACAAGAGAGATACACTGTAGACGTGGTCAGTATTGCGCAGATTGTCCCGATTGGAATACTCTTTTGAGCATCAGCTAAGTCTCCAGATCGATTTGAACCCGCCATGATGCCTGGAAGAAATCATGTAGCATGACAACAACTTCATAAATAACACACTAATATTACTTCTACTACTTTTCTTTTATTACCGGTAACAGAAGGGAAGAAAATTCCGATTAGAAGTGTAAAAGTGGTCGTCATTTCAGCCCAGATTTGATTGTAAGTGGGTCTGTCCATTTGCTCTATGTCATCAGGATCCTTGCCGTATGAAATGAATTGTCCCATTTCGAGGAAAGAATCTTTTACATTATCGAAGAAAACCCCACTTGATAATCCCTGAAAATTAAAGAGTTTTTATATATCGGTATATTTTCCCAGGGGTGCACCGTAGACACAGATAGGCATTTTATTTATATGAATATCAGTAACTCGTATTTCATAAGTCCTCACCTTAATACCGGACACAATACTGATGTTGTGGGATATCCAGTAAGGATCGCAAGTTCTGTTAGGGCAGAACGTGTTATAGAGTTCCCCGCCGTATGTCTTAGAGCAGTTGCTAATATGAATGTCCTTCAAAAGCCGCTTTCCAAGCACGCACATCCTTAAATAAAAGTAGTACATTAAACAAATCACGACCGGACTTATCACATTTTTAAAGAAATACAACTAAATAGAATTCGGTCCATCCGTTTTGGAGACACCTCGTGACATGCAGATTTTGTTTGCGTAAGGTTTAAGTGCAGTTAGTATGAATAAAAATCTTACTGTAGCTTGTCATTTCCATTGAAGTTGACGAAGATGCCAACATACACCGCGGTGATGGAGAGGATGACACAAGCGAGGGCGACAGTGGCAAACTTGTTGACGAATTTCACTCCGATGTAGACCACCGAACCCATCACCAGCAGCAGTCCAGTGCCATACACACGGAAGTTGTTGAACATCGCGTCAGCGTCCTTCGTAAAATCCCCGAATATCGACATCCACGGCGCCATGTACGTCTAAAGGAAAATAAACTATTGTTATTTCGTTAGTGTAAACAGTTTACTATTCGGGTCACGTTACAATTACTTTTGTTCTCGAGCAGAGAGTTGGGAGTGTGTGCGTACGGTATTCAACAAAGGCTCAGACTTCGCCCGCGAACGCGTTGAGAGAAGAGGGTAATTGAATTGAGATCGTAGGAAGTACGAGCTCTCCGAGTTTCTTATTACTAGCTAAGCCTCCTGTCATTACCACATGTTAGAAGTTATAGCGTGTTATATAGGTAGGGTTGGGTGGGCAAATGGAAACATGGTGATAGGATGTGCCTGAGACGTCCCGACCAGAAAAACCGGCCAAGATTCCGCACAAAACGCATTTTTTCGTTATAGACCTACAAATTTGCGGTTTTCAGATTTTTTCCTTTGCTTGTGCTTTAAGACCTTGCTTCGTGGCAAATTTCTAGGTCAACAGGAAGTATCTTATTGGGTTTGATTCCCTTGCGAGTATCAAGAAAATTCAGCAAAATTTTGGACATCAACGGCGGTGGTATCTTTTGATTGTATTGACCTATACGATCGATTTTTTCAAAGAGATCGCAGACTTTAGTAACAGATATTAATTTCAACTTGATACCTCCACGCGTTGATAAGAAAAAGGTTCTTGACAGACGAACAGACAGAGAGACAGACAGAAATTTACAGTTTTGCCGATTTTAAACAAAACGCAACGTAGCCTTTCCCCATACGGAGTGGCAGACGCTCAGTTGTGCCCACTTTTAGCCAGTTATTCAATACTACATTTTGCGTGACAGGGGGCTAGCCCATCGCCGCAGTTATGGAGTAATGGAGGTTTTCTCACGATATGTTTTCCATCACCGCTAGTATGTCCGTAAAATGTTCTTAAGATTTGTCGGCCTCTGTGGCGCTGCGGTTTTTACTCTGCCTACCATGCGAGAGGTCCCGGGTTCGATCACCGGCTGGGCATAAAGAAAATAAAAATCTTGGATGTTTGTCTGTGAGTGATGTCGCTGTTTGGGTATCCTAGTGCGGGCGAGAAGCAATGTATGTGCCTGTATATAAATTTTTATGTTTATATTTAATCTATCTCATTGGTACATGGTCAGCACCGGGATTCAAACCTGCACCTCTTGCACGAGAAGAAGTTGTGAAAACCACTAGAGCACGGAGCTCTTCACGAAGCTTTTCGAATTTTTGCCTTTAGCTATCAAACATTGCTTCGGGCCAAGATCCATGATTCTAGATCAACGGGAAATACCCAATAGGTTTTGATTCCCTTGCGAATATCAAGCAATTACAGCAAAATTGTGACATACATATATGGCGGCATATATTTATTGCATTGACCTAAGTTTGATTTTTTGTTTCAACTTCATTAATTCACAGACCTGAGTAATCGATATTTATTTCAACTTCATATCTCTACCTGTTCATTGGGAAAAGGGTCTTGACAGAGGGACAGACAGATGGACAACGAAGTGGTCTATTATGGGTTCCTTTTTCCCTTAACGACCACGGAATTTTTGAGGCATCACGATTTGGAACCTCACGGTAACAGCCATGGTAATAAAATTCAAAACCTATAACGGGAAAATCGCATCATATGATGCCTGTGGTCGTTGTGAGGTTAAGGTACGGAACATAATCAGTCGACTGTGACTCAGGCAAAAATGAGGTGAGGAGTTGATGTTAGCGCAAGACCCAGAATGGCGTGTTGGTAAGTAGGCTTTCATTTCTCAGCCCGTGAGCGGCAGACTGTTTTCTTTCCATATAAATTTGACACATCGCTTGTTAGCGGCGTTTCTATTCAGTCGGCGGAGGCCGATACTCAAAGCCAGAACAAAACCTATAGTGGGTGCAGGAGGTTGGATAGAAGATATGGATAGAGTTATCATTAAGAGCTTGGACGTATCTTCGTCACTTCGGCGGCAGCTTGAGCAGCTTTTGGACAGCCTCTTCGTGAGCGGATTATGGATAGATAGAAGTAAGCGACTCACCAGCACGATTTCCACCGCGCCCACGATGTACATAGCTGCTGCAAGCGTGGTGCCCGTGTAGAACAGCATGCCGACCGCGCCGCCGCACTCCGGACCGAGCGCGCGCCCTATCATGAAGTACGAGCCGCCTGCGGGCACCACTCCGTTCGTCGCGATAGCAGACATCGAGATTGCGGTTAGCATCGTCTGGGTAAGAACGAGGATTTATGTTTAGTGAACAGGGTTCTGGGTTGATTCATGACACCGCAGTGAAGTGGATCAAAAAGATTTTGAGTTTAGTTACGATCAGATAAGACCTAAGCTTCGATATAGATGGACAATCGAGGTCTGTGGACCAAGGTAAAAAAATACTCATTTATTTACTTTCATATTCGTTCTTTAGGACCAGATGGCATTGACGACCTCTGTGGCGTTGGGGCTTGAGACTCTGTCTCCGAAGCGAGAGGACCCGGTTTCGTATCCCGGCTGGGGAAAAAATCCCCAAGTCTTGGATGTTTATATGTGTGCGATGTCGATTTATGGTTCCCACGATACAGGTTATCCTAGTGTGGGGCCAGAAGCAAAGAATGTGCCTGTTTGTAAGTGTTTACGTTTATGTTTATGCTACTAGATCACGGTGAGGAGACCTCAAGAAGAATATGCAACTACTCCCCGATTCCCAGCTGACATCATCGTTTCACCAAAGTCAGATGATTTGTGGCGGGCTCTACCTAGGGGGATCTTGGATAATAACTCAAATACTAAATTACCGTGCAACAACAGGTCATGACGATCAGGAAGCCGCAGATGGCGCCAGCAGTCCCCACCACCCACGTGAGACGGATGAACAGGATCACGCCGAAGATGTTCTGGATGCACGGCAGGAACACGCCGATGAGTGTGCCCATGCGGGCGGGCGGCGCAGCCTTCACGGCGCCTTCGCCTTCGCCGCCCGGCGCCGTGGGGATCGTGTTGGAGTAGTCCGCCAGCGAGCCAAGGAAGGTGGCAGCACGCGGGCGGTCTTCGATCTCGTCCTGAAGAAAAATAGAATATTTGAATTACACGCTGATCAAAATAGGTGGAAGAAGGGTCACCCCAAGATAAACCGGCCTGGCGCAGAAAACGAGAAGGGCTAACACAAAATAATTCATTATTTATCCTGAAGCCTGACATTAAAAGGATATCGAATAACCGCCGCGTCAGAGTTGCTGATTGTTAGCGTTTTACCTGCGAGCGGGGTTCAGAAACTGAGATCCATCATCAAATTATGTCAAACTTGAAGTAAGTACCGCCGCCGGCCCTAAACCGACGGTGCTTGTCGTTCGTGGAAAAAGTTGTAGCCGTAATCGGAAATCAGAAATCGAATCACGTATTCGTAGGGAACATAAAATACAATCCTCGGCCCGAAACTTCGGTAGATTTGGCGGGCGTGACGTAATAAGTGAAATTGACGTAAACCCTCATTAATTACGGCAAAGGTAATTAGGAAGATTTGATTGAAAATACTTTCCCTACCAAGTTATAACGTTCGCCAAAGCATCGTTAGAAAGCTTTCATCTTCATAATAACTCTGGAATGAGTGACATAAAGATTTTTATGCCCAATATCAGGATATTCTATCTTTGTATTCAGATGAGGGTTTTATTAATGTATACGTATGAAACGACGTCTAAATTGAGATTAATAGCCTTCTCAGTTTATGGTCGATCGTCTCCTTAAATCATTCAGCTGACATGATATTCATATATAAAGAACGTAGTTTTCAGGTATCAAAATCTAAAATATCAGGTATAAAAAGTATTTTTATAATGACAAACTTTGTATTTTTCTGTAAGCAACCGTTTGTTTCTAAATAAACTATAATAAAAAACAAATAAACAAGTAACAACTAAGAATCGCGCCGACTCAGCGCGGTTCATGTAATATATAAGACTAGAAGCCAATCTAACTTTTAAAAGTTTCCACCTGCTCATTTTACACCTAAGAAGGCCGTTCTCAGATACTTGGTCGGGTTTTTAATGTAGAGTACTTAATACGATATGCGAAAGACTCTAGCTGAGCGTCGAGGCCCCTGACGCCCCAGGGTGATTCCGGCGCGGCTGGCAGAGTCCTCGTATTTTATTCACGCGCCATTTGCAGTGCGGTATAGCGTATGTCTTTCAGTTACGGGACCTCGCAGATGTCACTTCCAGTGAAATATGTCGTTTTATGTCGGTGATCGGTTGCTGAATGCACTTGGAATTACATTAGGAAAGACTTTTCGTTCTGACGATTATTTACGAGCAAGCTGCCACCACATTTAAGACATGGAATACCCGAACCGGTAGTGAAATCGAGGTTCAAGCGGTCGTTTAAAAGGAACAGGCTTATTCAATTGTTATGCTTCAAGAAACAGCAGAGAAATTGTAATTGCGCTCGTGAAAAGTTTTTGAACAAAATGGCGTGAGTGTAATGGCGTTAATTAAACTTCAGTTACATGATGGTTATTATTTTCTGTCGTACATCATTAATTTAAAACAACACTTGAATATGAATAAATCGTAATTCGTAATTTATTTATTGCACTACACAAAACAGACATACATATAACTAAATTCGTACATGACCGGAAGCATTATCGTATTTATATATATGTATGTCGCAGTTAGTTGGTTAAATCAGACACTCGTTACAGACAGACGTTAATTCAATGCCGACGTTTAACCAATTCACTAAAATTCCGTCAGACAAGTGAGTGAACGCAACGTTTAACGAGTTGTCTTAACATTCGTAGGTAACAAGAAATATACAATATAAATATTTTTTTATGTTTACTTAAGTTTATGTTTTAAGTATTTTTGTTGTTCTTACATGTTCAACCTAACACGAAGGATAAAGGGGGCTTCGCTTCGCTCACCCATTTACCCTTCACCTAAGCTACCGCAATGATTTGCCCTGTTATAAACTGCGCAAATCAGCTGTTGTCGTGACGCCATCTTGTTTTCCATCACGCTGGATTTCGGTAAGACAGATTGTTAAACGTTTTCGACGATGCTTTATTTAAATCAAAATGCTCGTGACTTGGTTAAACGTCGGCATTTAATTAACGGTCTAGAGAGTTAGTTAATTGTCTGATTTAACCAACCAACTGCGACATGTACTCTGTGTACATGTCTATGTATGTATTTACCCTGTTTAGGATAATAAATAATAATAATAATAATAATGTTTATTCATAAAACATAAAAGTACAGAAAATTCATAAAATAGTCATAAAGTTAGTTTTCGTGAAGCAGGCCAACGACCAAGCTAGGCATTTTAAATGCCTGTGCTCACTCATTGGTTGCTCAAATTTACACCCTTAGAGCTAAAGAACTTAAATGATAAGTAACAGGGTATATCATAGTATGTAGCCATACTTTGCACTTAATTTTGGTTGTGTCGGTGAAAATGTGTGTGAGATTGTGTATGAGTGTTCTTTACACATGTGAATAGTGTAGATAAGTTTTACTTTATTACAGAGAAAATGTTTTCTGTTTGATTAGAGTCTAGTTTTAACAGCCAGTTTGTTATTGTGTGCTTAACTTCGAATTTACATAGGTTAAAAATGTTATTATCTTTATTAATTATATTGTAGAGTCTGGGTCCTTGAAAGACGAGGAATCTGATTAAAAATAATGTTTGGCTTCTGACAGCAGGGCATACGTCAACATTTCGCCGGTTTTTACTGATTTCATTCAAGTAAGGAGTGAGAGAGTGTTGTTCCGAGTTTGAGCGCTTGATACTGTACAACTATTTGAGATATACCATGTACTACTTTACGGCGCAGGTTATGTATTCGTAGTTTTTGGTCAGAGTTAAGTTTCCATCGGCAGCTGTCCTACATAGTTCGATAAGGCAATGTTTAATCGAGCTCAGCCAATTTTGTAGTTCGACTGTCAGCACAATTTCCATTGTATTGTCACTGTCTTGGGGATTTTCGCCATGACAGGTAGTCGGGGGCGACGAACGGGTGGTGAGGCGGCTCCGGTTGAATGGGCTAGCTTCGTTCATCTTGAGTTTCTTGTACATTCTACAATAATAAAAATAGGCAATTGTTGAACACGTCCGCTCGCCTCTTGGCGTAGCGAGACTCGATCAAAGTTTTTGTGAATAATTGGACCGAAAAGTTTTGTGAATAACTCTACTTTTCAGAAACAAAATTGTCAGGTAGATCTTCGTGATGGCCTCTCTCTTTGTTGCACTGAATCCCAGCAAAATTATATTCCTATGTTGCTATCAGTCTACTTACCCACTTGAGTCATGTGCGCTCAACTCATACGATATGTTACTTACCTCTAGCGCATAAATCGTAGTACACAGTACATTGTGTTTCTACCAACGTGAATATCAGGAGATTATATTACATTTTTACGGTTTCCTAGAAGGTTGAGCGCGAAGTAACCTTTGAATCGTGAAAGTATCTTGTAAAACTACATCGTCATATTATTGAGACACAAATGTAACACCAATGTTGAATCTGACAATTGGGATTGCAACTTTAGTGACAGGATAAGACGCTAACAAACAACTTAAGTTAAAGTTATGACTATTAACACAACTCAATAACGTATTCAAACATGCATATTTCAGCATATCTATTTTCGTATTACACTCAATATACGAATACATATCGCCAGTCGTTTTATCTCGAGACGCAATTTAACTGGCTCACCCTTTATACAGGTACACACAACAGCGTAACAACCATAAGCCTCACCGGCTAATAAAACAAAGGAACCGCGCTATCTATCACAGAAGCTTTTCTCTATTTGTTTTCATTTGTCCCATCGCACGTATTCAGCAGTTTATTTGTAAGGATTTCGCACTGGAATTGTGTTTGTAATGAAGTTCCCCGACGACTTTGTTCAGTGCGTGCTCGGGTTAGGGTACGACCAATTGAGAAAACAAGGCCCGAGTTAGAAAAGTCTCTGCCACCGCTATAATAATGTTATCTAACCTCTCGGCTTGTCATCGCCGAAGGTGCACGGATCGTGAATGCTGAGGCATCGAACAGGCGAGAAGTGGATGCTTGACCTCATTTGAAATGTTTTGCAGCACGTAGAGCTACGATTGCTTCTCTTCTATTGATGGGCTCTTGACTGTCCGCGACCTTGCTGAGGCCTTCAGCGCTGTAGGCGGAAAGCACCCCCACCCCCCCTCGACACTCCCTCCACTTTGAACGCTCCACGAGAGCCCACGTTGAACTCGATATCCGCCCTCACGTACACGCGTACATGTACGTGTATGTACACAGGTATAGAACTGAGCAACTAATATGCTTCTCGATATACGTCACCGGGTAGAGGTAAACACGTCAACTTAATTTAATTTGCTAGTTGACGAGCATAATTAATATGGCAGTGATTCATTAATAGTCATCGTATTGGCAGACGTAGATAATGTTCAACAAACACTTTATAGTGTGCAAGGTTTAGGAGTTATTTATTCTAATAATAAAGAGTATTGGCAAACTCTGTCTGACAGATTACGAATTTCAATTAAACATGTATCTATCAAAATATACGAAGATGTACTGATAGTGACATTCTGTTTTTCCTACCTATTTCGTAATTCGGTTAACCGCGTTCTTTGAACGACCCGAATACCTTTGTACGCATCAAATAACCCGTCTTTGCAAATAAACCACAAAGAGCCTTGGCTCGGTATCGTACGCCACAGTAATCTGTATAATTTTCGGCTCTCGTTTGAAAATGAGTCGCTCATGATAGCACGACGCGTTTAAACGCCACGAGGAACTGCGCAACTTTAACGTACGTACGTACTTGTTTAGCCTCTCGCTCGTTCAGATTCTGCAGAAGTAAGGACTATCCTTATATTCTGTCAAGAAGAGTCATACATAAGGCCTACCAGATATACATAGTCAGGTCATAAGTTCTGTCACATGTGCAATATGAAATAATTTAGACATATTTATTATTTATGTAAACATTTATATAGCAAAATCAACTTAATAAAACATAGATTCTTATGGTAATAAAGTTTATTCAAAATGACTCCCGCGATTTTGAATACAGGCCTTTATTCTGCGCGGCCAGTCGTCTATCGCAGCACGAACGAGGTCCATGTCAATATCGGCGGCTGCCTTAATCAAGGATGCCTTGAGTGACTCCAAATCAGGATGAGGCTTTGAGCAGGCCTTTTCCTCCAAGTGTTGCCATATCTTGTAATCTAACGGACTCAAATCTGGACTGGAGGAGGGCCAGTCTTCGTGCCGGATGAAGTCGATTTCACGCGCCGCCAGCCAGTCTTGTGTGCTTTTCGCTCTATGAGCTGGCGCAGAATCTTGTTGGAATACCCAGTGCCTGTTATTAAACATGGTATGAGAAACAGGTTCCACAAGGTTCTTGAGGACTGTATTTTGATACACAACTGCATTCGTTTTTACGCCTTTCTCACAAAAATGTACCTCAGTTAAGCCCCAATAAGAGACTCCCAACCAAACCATGAGCGAGGATGGAAAATGACCTCGTTGGACACGCGGAATACGGTTGCTCGCTTCTTCACTGCTGTGTGCGTATACCTTATCATTTTGTTTGTTGTAGCTCTCTTCCACGGTGAAAATTTTTTCATCCGAAAAAAGAATTTCCCGATGCTTTTTTCCCGCGTACCGCTTCAACAAAGCGCGGCATCTCTTCAGTCTCAGGTCCATTAAACGAGCGTCCAAACGATGTCCTGTTTTTCTTCGATATGCCCTAAGCCCTAAGTCTTCATTTAACACCCTTTTCACCGTGGTCCTGCTTAACCCCATCTGAAGGGCCAACAGTTTCTGCTTACGTATGGGATTTCTTTGAATTCGCGCCTTCACAGCTTTTATCACTGCTGGAGTAATAACAGAGCGAGGGCGAACAATTCTTGACCTGTCATCTACACTAGAGTCTTCATTGTATCGTTTTATGGTACGATAAACGAATCTTTTGGTTATATTCAAATTTTTCAGTAAGTCGAAAATCTGAATTGGCGCGTAACCGCAACGATGCAACGCAATAACTGCGACACGGTCTTCTTTAAGTGTCCACTCCATATTTAAAAATGAGGAAAATTCTAAAAAGTACACATTTTTATTTTCATGAAAAATTCGAAATTCGAATTCAATAAACTTTTTTGTGGCCAGCGTTCTAAATTCAAAAGTTTTTATTGTGTGACAGAACTAATGACCTGACTGTGTATAGTAAGAGCATGAATGATTTTAATTGTTATTTGGTAATTTCTTTCTACACAAAACAGACATACAGATAACTTATAATGGAAAAAAAAACATGTACAAAGGCAAGCTTATCTCTAACAAGAGATTTCGTTCAGCAAACCGGGATGGCTAGGAAACGTGATGGCTGAGCGGGAAAGACCTGCGCATACAATACAACTCTAAAAATACTACGAGCACTACACTACTAACAATAGATACTATTAAGGCGATGATGGAATAAAAATGCGCTGTCCAGTGGAAGTGAGATGCAATAATTACTCGCGAATAAGAAAAAGCGGGATGCCAATAATGCACTCGCGACTAATCTGAAACAACGTAAGCGCCAAAACGTAAAAAAAATCATAAAAAATAAACTATTTCAGGGAATTAACTTTCAAATTGAAAATCGTTAGAAATAACAATTGTTCATACATTGCAATTATCACACAGTCATATTCACTTACTACTGCGGTGTAATAGGATAAAACCATAAAAAAAGGGTTGACTTTGTATTTATTTTCTATCGAGAAAATTTTATCCAAACATGTTTTCCAATTAAGAATCTCTAGATTATATAGTCAAATTACATATACCAGAAATTAATTACGATTTGCCCAGTATTTCCTGAAAAACACATGAAAACAGCACCCCATATTTATTTAATCAGCGTCTTAACCCCAATTGCTAAATATAGACTGCATACACAATTACTTAAGGGGATACCTCGTCCGTGCAAAGGTCCCCGTTACTCCAGGCGGAATGACCCGCAGTGTGAGAGTGACGGAATCGGAGAAAATGACAAAAAGTCCGTTTTAAATTGATACAAAATTAACTAAAATTGCTGCGAAAATTTCTATAGTAGGTAATTTAGGTATTGTCAAAAGCCCATCTAAATAAATATTTTTGAGTTCTTAGCGCTATTCTAATTTGTCAGAAAATAAAAAAAATGTAAATTTAGAGCTCATTTCAATAATTATTTCTATCGAGCGAAATTCCTCCAATCGCGTTTCTGTTATTAAAAAATCTAGAAAAGGTCCCAAAATTGTTATATTGATTTATTTAACTTGGAACTTCTTTTGAACAGCAGAGAAATAACTTCAAAAAGTGTCGATTTTGTCGATATATCACCTTAAAAAAATACGGTAAAATACACTAAACGAAATTTAAATACTTAGGTATTATAAATAACATCTATACCTGTATACGTGTATTTAAGCGAATAAACGATTTGAATTGAATTGAATTAAATACAACGTATCAATATATATAAACAATATATTACACTAATACATACCATATATAATTTATACACATCTAACTGCAAAGGTAGAGATAGTGCTTCTTTAGCCGGTTTTTGAATATATTTAGTGATGGACTGTCCCTGATAGTGCAGGGAAGCTCATTCCACGGTCTGATTCTGAACCCGCGCTCGCAGGCTACAGTGGAGCGTTCTGGGGCTTTGAGCATATACGCCATGAGACTTCTCCGAGGCCTGCTTGAAGAAAGAAATTCGAAGCGATCACGCAGGAAGTTAGGGTAACGAGGGTTCCACAAAATATTATAGAGGAACACAGGATATGAGAGTACCGTCGAAACCGAATCAGTAGTCACTTCAACTCCCTGCGATGATGAGATACGTGATCATGCTTGCGCAGAGTTTGTTCAGTTGTTCTTCTTTATTTGCGCTGACCCAGCAAACATCGGCATAATCAATGAGGGGAAGAAGAGTAATTTTGGTCTGGCGAGGCAGAAAGTTCTGAAGTCTCCTGAGAGAGTGAAAGGATGCGTAATGAATTGGGAGGACCAGCTTCTTCAAATTATCATTTGATATTATACCCACCCCTGAACTGGTGCTATGTCAAGAGACTGTCTAAAAGCTACTAGCAATATCACGATACGGATAATTTTTGTAGCCATTAATTCTCCATAATTTGGACGAAGACATCGCCATGCTGCGGCCACATTTCCCAGCCGCCGACTCATATCCGGCCGCCCCTGCTGAAACATGTCGGTCGTCCGGCCATGCCAGTCGTAAATCAAATATTTTATAACTGCCATATAAGCAGCTTTAGCTTATGCTTGATATTTTATGTCCAGTCGTTTGTAAAGGGTTGTCCGAATTAGTGTGATAAGATCCAGTCAGCACCTTTACGTCCTCAGCGTCCGGACATAATACCTGACGAGCAATGATAAAGTTCCACCCACAAAATGCCGACAAATACCTTAATATCTCCTAAGACATAGAACCTAGCTTCATAAATTAAAAAGTACGTTTTTAATCGGTAATATTTAGATGCGCTGTTAAATGTAATTCAATATTGCAGTCGGCGTCATTAAGCTAGCCGTTTAGGAGTAATTTGGTGCTATGTCACTGGAAATTTTTCATTGCTCGTCAGGGTATAGCGCCTAGCATAGTCACATTTTCTCATAAGGGTTGGAAGAGGTTCAATTGCACCCACGTTTAGCCTTACGCGAATATTAGTAACTTATTTGTGGAAATTTTATTTGTATAGGTATTACTATACTATCCGCCAAATAAAGTAGCAATAGTGGCCATTTTCACAATAGAGGACCTTCACCAAAATCTTATTTATGTATCGCTAATTCTGTCGCTTACCATCCAAATTATCGCAAACTAGCATCGCTAGAATCTCGTAGTACCAGATTTCTCGATTTCTTGTACCACGATAGTTTGCGATACCAGTTTTGTGATGGGTTTGTATGGTAAGCGATAGAATTAGCGATAAATTATAGGATTTTGGTGAAGTTTAGATCTACTGGGTCAATGATCTCTATCGCCACGTTATTTGGAAGATAGTATAGTAAGTCAATGATTTTAGGTGCTGGTAGCTTATAGCTTATATATATATTATTCTGAACGTGATCTAAAGAACGTTTTTAACCTATTACTAAGCCTCCGCTGTTTATCTGTCCATTTGTCCGTTCGACCGTCCATCCGTCCGTCTGTCTGTCTGTCACCGGGCTCTACCGGATAAACCGAAATACAAAGGGTGTATTTCTATTGCCGCTATAATAACAGATGATGAAACATACCGTTTTTTAACAATTGAAAGAAGTACACAAGAGATTATTGGTATGGCCACTTTCTTAGCCATTTTGTTATATTTGTTTATCGGTGAAAGCTGGACTCTCCCGATCTTGTCGGAAAATATATTTAATTGCAGGTATTGTTTTGTGCTTAGTTGTTTGTCATCATACAATTAATAAAATTGCTCATTCGAATTATAATAAATAATATTAAGTTTTTTTATCATATTTGATTTTATTTCTGTAATTTCTATCCACTTCCGGTTTCAATGAGCAAAGAGTTGCGTTAACCTGAGTACGTTCTTAGTTCAAAACTTACATACTACATACACAACAATCTTTTTCCGCCTTCTAACCTCAAAATAGCACCTTCGCCGCTTGATTTAGGTTCTCAGGCGGAAACATTCTATTCGAAATGAACTATTTTATCTCTTCTGTTCGGAATGTAGCCCATTTATATCGCCAAGGGGCACAGGCCTTTACCCGGATACGAGTAAGATTAAGCCATACTCCACCACGCTGGCTCAATGCGGGTTGATGGAGGGTGTTACGACTACTACCACCTAGTAGCGATAGTAACCGGGAACTACAGCTTAACGTGTCATCCAAAACACTGAACGCCCGATAATGTACTTAAGATAAATTAATCGTCTCATTGGTACATGGTCAAGTTTCGAACCTGCATCTCCTGTGTGAGAAGCAAGCCACAAAGCTCATACTCATATAGCTGGTCATACATACTATTTATTACTATATCTAAATAAACACACAACTCTATTTACAGTATCTAGAAATGGGGGAAAACTTAGCAATACTGGTAGGTGTGGTGACAGGTCACTGCAACTAAATAGACAGCTGTCATTATTAAAGCTCGTACAGAACCCATCAGGCCCTCACTGTGGCTTGGAGGAAAATAGCCAGCACTTCTTGGGAGAATGCGTAAAATGTATTCAAACATAAGATGGCGAACACTAGGGTTGGATAACATTAAAGTAGATGGCTTGTCAAACTTAAAGTTTAGCGACATCCTAGATCTCATTAAGCGGACGAGAAGATTTGGGGAGGGGCATATCTCTGAACCAACAGTAACCGGTGCCCAAACACTGGGAATTGGATGAAATAGTCACGATAGAGGACCGATCACCCGCCTGTGGTGCAGTGGGTGTCCCACCTCATCATCATCATGTAGATATGGATGTTATTTTCATCCAAAACCCTCTCACCTCAAATACCGGGGCATGTGGTAATATTGAATGTAGGCAACTTTACTGTTAGTCTCAAATATTGACGATCTTGTCTCGGGGCTTAATTAAAGCTGAAATTATGGGTATCATGTACATATATCAGTCTCTCATAATGGAATTGATTTTTAGAGCTGCTCGAATAAGAATTTGGTATAGTTTTCAATTATAACTTATACCGCGGTTTTTCGTCTCAACATCTTGGATCTATTCAAAACAACTGCACCATGCATTTTTATTAGTAAACTGGCTGACATGGTAGTTAAATCTTGTCCTGCCACTCAGTGGCGGATTTACTGCCACTAGCTACCACTATAAAGCGGAATAAGACTGCTAGAGTAAACTTTTCCAACTCCATATAAATTTGTATGGAATTGTTTGAGAGCAAGAGCATCGCAAAGTCTACTTCAACATGCGCTTTGGCCGTGAATTGAAATTTTCTCTTGTTTTATATTATTCTAAGACTGTTTTATCGCAATATCCGTTAAGAGGGGTGGATCCAGTTCAGGGGTGGGGGAACATACAGCCAAGGTCTAGTCAGGATGGTTTACCGAAAAACGCCTTATGAACGCCGAAAATGTCACTAAATTTAAAAAACAGTTAAAAGAAATAAATTGGATAGAATGCATAAAACCTAACAACAATATTCAACAAAATTATAAGAACTTCATAGAAAAGGTGACGATAATCTTAAATCGATGTATACCAAAAAATAGAGTTAAACTAAGAACTAAGTTTAAAAAACACTGGTTAACGGTTGGTATTAGGGCGTCATGTAAACATAAACGTTTGCTAAAAATACTAATTAATAAATCTAATAACACATTGCTTAATAACCATTATAAAGCGTATGAAAAATTATTAAAACGAACAATCATAACATCAAAAAAACTAAATTATGTAAGAAAGCTAAACATGTCAGAAAATAAAGTAAAAACAATGTGGAGTATCATTAATGAACGTACTAATAAAAAAATAAAAAAAGATAAAGAGAACATTAAGCTACGAATTGATAATAATCTAGTCACTGAGCCGAAGGAAATTGTAAATTCATTTAATAACCATTTTGCATCTATAGGTGAAGAAAAAATTCGACTCGCGAATGGTAAACTGCCTGAAGGCCGCCCTTGCCTAATTCCTACAGAAAATTCTTTTTACCTAAGTCCAGTAACTTATAAAGAAATACACAAAATTATTAAAAATATGAAAAATAAACGTTCATTCGGAATAGACGAATTACCACCAACACTTATTAAAGAATGTGCTGACGAACTTATCTTACCAATAACTACACTAATAAATCAAACATTTGAAGAAGGTGACTTTCCAGACTTGCTAAAAATTTCAATATTAAAACCCGTACATAAAAAAGACGAAAAAATGGATCCTAATAACTATCGACCAATAGCTTTACTACCTGCAATTTCAAAAATATTTGAAAAATGTATGTGTGATCGCGTTTATTCATTCTGCGAAAAATTTAATCTGTTTGATGAGTGCCAAAATGGTTTTAGGAAAAATCGTTCAACTACTTTAGCAGTACAAAAATATATACAGGAAATTATTAATACATTAGATAACAAAAAATATGCTGTTGGAATATTGCTTGATATGACGAAAGCCTATGATACAGTCCAATACAATATATTACTAAATAAACTATATGGAATAGGTATACGTGGAAAAGCACATCAATGGTTTCAAGCATACTTGAAAAACAGGCAACAATATGTAGAAATCGAACATTATAATGAAGAAACTAAATTTATAGAATCTATCCGATCAAACAAAAAAGCTATAAACTTTTCAATTCCACAGGGTAGCGTTATTGGATGCCTTTTATTTCTCATTTATATAAATGACCTGCCAAAAGTTATAAACCAGAATTGTGTATTATTTGCAGACGATATCTCTCTACTTACCACATGCGATAGTGATTTTAACCTAACTGCGAAACTCACCTCCATCTTAAATATAGTAACTGACTGGATGCTAGATCACAACCTTCAAATCAATTACTCAAAAACTAAAATAATGGCCTTTTACCCCCACCAAAAGAAACCTCTTGCCATAAACCTTACTTACAATAATATGTCAATACAAACCGTAAATGAATTTAATCTATTAGGCATAGATATAGATACCCATGTTAACTGGAAAAATCATATTCAAAAAATTCACATGAAATTATCACGCTTCTGTTACGCTCTAAGAGAAATAAAAGAATCCACTGACTTTTCCTCTGCTCTAGCCATGTATTACGCTTATGCGTATGCATGGCTAAGTTATGGTGTTACACTATGGGGAAACAGCGTCGATGCACCTCGACTATTTACAATGCAAAAAAAGCTAATCCGAATCATATTTAACTTAAAGCAAACAGATAGTTGTCGACCCTTTTTTCAAAAACATAAACTCCTTACCCTCCCTTCAATTTATATTTTGGAACTATGTAAATTCGTCCGGAAATACAATCATTTTTTCAATCGCCGTGAGCAAATGAATCAAAAAAATTTGAGACATAAGAACAGACTTCATTTACCATATTCAAGGTTAAAACTACACTCTTCCAGTCCATATATTATGGCAATAAAAGTTTATAATAAACTACCGAAATCATTGACAAATGAACCAAAAGATAGCATTTTCTTTAAAAAACTAAAACTAATGTTAATAAATAAAAGCTACTATACGTTATTAGATTATTTAAGTGATAGCCTACAAAAATAAATTAGCTGCCTTCTCCCTCCCTGTGTTGCTGTGCCCGTAAGGGTCCATAATGTGAGACAATTTATTATAATTATTAAGACCAAATGTACCATTATGGAATGCAAATAAACTATTGAGTATTGAGTATTGAGTATTGAGGATCGGCTCCAATTTGTCCCAAGCTTCAAGCGTACAGACTAATTTTTTCACAAGGCCAGCATGACGAGTGAAAAGTGTTAATGAGATGTGTTGAGAGGGACAGCGCAAGCGGCCCTGGATGTTTGAAATGGCTACCAAGTCGAGTAGCGAGTAGCCGGTAAGGACCGTTATAGGGGCTATAATAATAATAATATCTTGGACACCATTTACACACCTTGATCTAGCCCCAAACTAGGATTCCCTGTATCTTGGGTACTAGGCAACGATTCACATACTTATATAGATAAATATAATACTTAGATAGATAAACAACCATGACTAAAGTTCTCATCAAACAAATATTTGCCCCCACCGGGACTCGAACCCGGGACCCTTGGCTTCGTAGGCAGCGTCACTGCCCACTCGGCCATTCGGGTCGTCAAACGGGTGGCTATGAAGTCGGGTAATGAACTTATATAGGTAATACGCCGTGTTAGTATCACATGACTAACAGTACAGGAAGAGTGAACTTATATAGGTAATACGCCCTGTTAGTATCACATGGCTAACAGTACAGGAAGAGTGAACTTATATAGGTAATACGCCGTGTTAGTATCACATGGCTAACAGTACAGGAAGAGTGAACTTATATAGGTAATACGCCGTGTTAGTATCACATGGCTAACAGTACAGGAAGAGTGAACTTATATAGGTAATACGCCGTGTTAGTATCACATGGCTAACAGTACAGGAAGAGTGAACTTATATAGGTAATACGCCGTGTTAGTATCACATGGCTAACAGTACAGGAAGAGTGAACTTATATAGGTAATACGCCGTGTTAGTATCACATGGCTAACAGTACAGGAAGAGTGAACTTATATAGGTAATACGCCGTGTTAGTATCACATGGCTAACAGTACAGGAAGAGTGAACTTATATAGGTAATACGCCGTGTTAGTATCACATGGCTAACAGTACAGGAAGGTAATGAACTTATATAGGTAATACGCCCTGTTAGTATCACATGGCTAACAGTACAGGAAGAGTGAACTTATATAGGTAATACGCCCTGTTAGTATCACATGGCTAACAGTACAGGAAGAGTGAACTTATATAGGTAATACGCCGTGTTAGTATCACATGGCTAACAGTACAGGAAGAATGAACTTATATAGGTAATACGCCGTGTTAGTATCACATGGCTAACAGTACAGGAAGAGTGAACTTATATAGGTAATACGCCGTGTTAGTATCACATGGCTAACAGTACAGGAAGAGTGAACTTATATAGGTAATACGCCGTGTTAGTATCACATGGCTAACAGTACAGGAAGAGTGAACTTATATAGGTAATACGCCGTGTTAGTATCACATGGCTAACAGTACAGGAAGAGTGAACTTATATAGGTAATACGCCGTGTTAGTATCACATGGCTAACAGTACAGGAAGAGTGAACTTATATAGGTAATACGCCGTGTTAGTATCACATGGCTAACAGTACAGGAAGGTAATGAACTTATATAGGTAATACGCCCTGTTAGTATCACATGGCTAACAGTACAGGAAGAGTGAACTTATATAGGTAATACGCCCTGTTAGTATCACATGGCTAACAGTACAGGAAGAGTGAACTTATATAGGTAATACGCCGTGTTAGTATCACATGGCTAACAGTACAGGAAGAGTGAACTTATATAGGTAATACGCCCTGTTAGTATCACATGGCTAACAGTACAGGAAGAGTGAACTTATATAGGTAATACGCCCTGTTAGTATCACATGGCTAACAGTACAGGAAGAGTGAACTTATATAGGTAATACGCCGTGTTAGTATCACATGGCTAACAGTACAGGAAGAGTGAACTTATATAGGTAATACGCCGTGTTAGTATCACATGGCTAACAGTACAGGAAGAGTGAACTTATATAGGTAATACGCCGTGTTAGTATCACATGGCTAACAGTACAGGAAGAGTGAACTTATATAGGTAATACGCCGTGTTAGTATCACATGGCTAACAGTACAGGAAGAGTGAACTTATATAGGTAATACGCCGTGTTAGTATCACATGGCTAACAGTACAGGAAGGTAATGAACTTATATAGGTAATACGCCCTGTTAGTATCACATGGCTAACAGTACAGGAAGAGTGAACTTATATAGGTAATACGCCCTGTTAGTATCACATGGCTAACAGTACAGGAAGAGTGAACTTATATAGGTAATACGCCGTGTTAGTATCACATGGCTAACAGTACAGGAAGAGTGAACTTATATAGGTAATACGCCCTGTTAGTATCACATGGCTAACAGTACAGGAAGAGTGAACTTATATAGGTAATACGCCGTGTTAGTATCACATGGCTAACAGTACAGGAAGGTAATGAACTTATATAGGTAATACGCCCTGTTAGTATCACATGGCTAACAGTACAGGAAGAGTGAACTTATATAGGTAATACGCCCTGTTAGTATCACATGGCTAACAGTACAGGAAGAACTTATATAGGTAATACGCCCTGTTAGTATCACATGGCTAACAGTACAGGAAGAACTTATATAGGTATTACGCCCTGTTAGTATCACATGACTAACAGTACAGGAAGAGTGAACTTATATAGATAATACGCCCTGTTAGTATCACATGGCTAACAGTACAGGCAGAGTGAACTTATATAGGTAATACGCCCTGTTAGTATCACATGGCTAACAGTACAGGAAGAGTGAACTTATATAGGTAATACGCCCTGTTAGTATCACATGGCTACCAGTACAGGAAGGTAATGAACTTATATAGGTAATACGCCCTGTTAGTATCACATGGCTAACAGTACAGGAAGAGTGAACTTATATAGGTAATACGCCCTGTTAGTATCACATGGCTAACAGTACAGGAAGAACTTATATAGGTAATACGCCCTGTTAGTATCACATGGCTAACAGTACAGGAAGAGTGAGTTTAAAACGCCATTTTTGAATAGCATAGTCACGTGACTAACGAGCTTGCGACTTCACTGGTGACGTCACTTTTCCATACAAAAGTGGCGTTTACGGCAACGCGATAGTGAAGTAAATTTTATTGAAATCTCACACTTCTCCCTGACATATCCCACCACCACCCAACCTCATTCCGAATTCATGTCACTATGAGGCGAACTGATGCGTTGAGCAAAGTGGCAAAATATAAAAATAATAATAATAATAATAATAAATATAAGACAATCTTACACAAATCAAACTAGGCCCATAGTAAGCTCAACAAGGCTTGTGTTATGGGTACTAGACGACGATATATTTAATAAAGATAAATACGTAGTAAACACATGGAAAACCTCCAAGACTAGGAAACACATATTCATGGTCATCACACAAATATTGCCCTTACCGGGATTCAAGCCCAGGACCGTCAGCTTCGTAGGCAGGGTCACTACCCGCTTGGCTAGACCGGTTGGTAAATTATTATGTCGGAAATCTGTGTGGACTTATTAATATGAAGACGCAAGTAAAACTGTTGGCCGAAAATTTGCAACCTATTGGTGAATCCAGCCCTGCGCTGCCCCTGCCCTCATAAAATGCAAAATCAAACTACTGCATGCCAGAATGAACCGAAAATATCAGCGAGCGAGCGCCGGCGACCCAATGACGTAAGAAATTGAAGTGCTACGGAGCTACGCCGGAGTAACGAGCTACGAGCAGTGCTACGAGCAGTGCTACGAGCTAGCTACAGTGCTACGACGCCACGGGGCTACGGGCTACGAAACGGTCTAACTCAATTTCAATAAAGCGCTCGATTTATTCAGTTTGGTTCTCCTACAGCGGTTAATACGGGTCTTAAATTGCTTTCGCAAATCATATTCCAATTCGGAATACGCCCCTGATATCACGCTAAAATTAGACTCGTCACATTTTACGCTAAAATCAGAATGGATACATCTTCCCGGTGTTTGCGCGACAAATAGATGAGTTGTCTTTGGAATCTGGAACGTTTTCATAAGAGAATGATATTTCATAGCTGGAAGTTTTATGGATCTTTGTTTTATGCGGGGTTTGTTTACTGCGAAACGCCAGAGAGGTTCGCTTTTATTTACTACCTTATATGTTTAGTTTCCTCGTATTCACTGTGTAAGGGGCTTTTAATTCAAAGAACAATAATTGTCATTTGTACAAAGCCAAATTCATCAATTAAGCAGACTTTAACCTCGTTAACCTCCGGCTTAGCGAAATAAGCTTTATTGCGATACGAAAATTTCGACGTTGCGGCAATACAATACACTGCGTCGGGTTTTGCTCCCATAGGCTAGAAGGGAGGACGAAGGGGAGGGAAGGGGGGGAGGGGGGGCGAGGCGGGGGGGGGGGGGGGCGGGGATGGGCTGGTGTGATCCGACAGATTACTGTTGGCTTCTGTGGTGTGACGAGACCAATGCAAATGGGTTACTTTGTCTTACGTTATTGGATAATCTATCCCTCTTTGAACCGCCGACGATTAGATTCCTGAAGCATTCCCGAACCGTGAAGCTTCGTGTGTGGGGGAACCGGAGATGATGGCTAGCCATTTCATTATTGTGTAATAACATGTAGGTAGGTTTCGGTAGACATCTTGTTACTATTGGGTTATGATTAGGCTGGACATGCGAGTTTTCCAACGGAATATAGAAAGGCTAGTTTATCTAGCGTATATTATCTAAGTTTTTCCATGTAATCGTAGAAAAAGCGCAAATAAATAAATGAGAACTTACATGATAAAGGTAAAGGTTGGTGTCACAGCAATTCTCCTTGTCTTTCGGTAGTCCATGTTCGTCGGTGTCACCTGAAACGAAATGAGAAAACTTTAAACTTGTGTCGCAAATTTCACATTTATGATACAAAATTATTCAGCTCAAAATGCATTCAATTTAAATAGAGGTAATTTAAGCCACAACCTGAAAGAGGCTCACTTGTGGGGATTTTGATAGTTTCGTCACTATCGCCACAGATAAGACGTATTCACTGTGATTTGAGTTTGTATTATAAAATCTTCCTTTGTCCACGACACTGTCCATTCAAGACAGCTGACCTAAGTTGGAACAAAAACTTTAGATTGGAGAAGTCGGCGTTTCGCACACATGGTGACTACGGCCTTTAGATGCAATGTGACGCCGCGTCAGCTTGCCAAGGGCGGTCTTTTGTTTTCAGTAAATGTATTGCTCTCTCTCGTACAATACAAAAGTAATTCGGATACGAAAAGGAAGGCATCATATCTTAGTGGTAAGGAGCCGTAGTTTGTCATCTCTTAAGTATGAATCACAGGGCCAAATGTTTCTGACACGGTAAAGCAGGTTGAGCTAAATTTTCAAGTATCCTCGTACAAATTACTAGCGTTTTTCCGATTGCTTGAAGACTGGCAAAATACCCATACCGCATGATTGAACAGATTTTAGTGGAAATGTGGACGACAGTGAAATGGCGTAAGAGGATAGCGCGCGTGGGAAGAATCTTCAGTAATATATCACGGACGAACGCAAATTACGGGCGCGCTTACGTGAATTTCCTAAGGTAAACAATTTTAGCATAAATTACATATGTCGTCGGGTATACGGATATACCGTGTTGAGTTACTCTGAGAAAACAACATTAATATATTTTAAATGATGCATTATTGGAGATGGTTTCAGAAACGCTTCACTGTTTTCGTTCGAACGAGAGACATGAAATCTGAAATAAGAGGCAAAGCAATACAATACGCTATTATTTTCGTTTTGTTTGATATCACGAGATCAAAGACTGACATTTCGTCGTGAAGTGTCTCGATGCTACAATTGGCAGCACAAAAACGGTTTTTCCTTTGACAATATCCACCCTTATTTGCTGGAAAAGCCAAAGGTCAACGGTTGAAAGTGAACCATTTCATCCCTTGGTTGCGATAAGTTCATCCTTTCCTATTTTTGTCGTTGATAATACCCAAAGCTGCCAACAGACAACCGACACGGCTTAAAAGCATTCGCGGAAATACCTCAATGTAGGATCAACTAACTCATGTCGCGGTTGAAACTCGGTACCGCAAACCAATAGTCTGAGCTCGGTACAAAGAGCCGTAGATATAAATTCCGGTGGATTGCCTCATATTTCACGGTCGGATGCAATAATGTACAAACAAACGCGCGATACTGCAGCCGGTCATCAATGGCGATGTTTATTTCATTATTTAATATTTCGAATGCATTTATCCGAGCTCGGGCGGCGGCTGCGAGCGGCATCATAATCCGACCGGATCTACCTATGAACGTGCACGTTCCAATTCACACGGGATTGTACGTGTGGCGTTATTTGCTGAATCTTTTGAAATAACTGAACGTTTTTTCCCAAACGAGGCAGGCTTTAATTGCGAACGAATAATTTGTATGGTTTGCTGGTGCTGGTTTAAAGCTCTACTGATGGCACGTTCAATCTGAATTCACGTTTGTAATTCACTGATCACGTGACAAAACGCTTTAAAATATATGAGAAATGTGTCCTGCAATTTCAATCTGACAAACAGTTTTCAAAATAAATTATTTGTTTCCTCCTTATCTCTCGTACCGTCGTTAGTTCAACTGTGTGAAAACTAAAAGAAAATAGTCGGACGTAAGAATCAGTCGGTAAAAGAAAATATTATTTTAGTTTTCACACGGTTCCCGAAGAGAAATTTCCAACTTGGGGAAAATTTTCCAACTGAAAGGATATTTAATTAAGAACGCGTTATCTTAATTTAGAAGGCGGAGGGAGGGCGGGGCGTGTAAAGTGGCTATATGGGGTAGAGCAGAGGTCTAGCTAATTGATCGACGTCATGACCACGCTGTGTTGCAAACTTCTCCGTATAATCGTATGTATCTGCATCGCCGTCTAACCGACCACTGCCCTTGTTTCCATAAACCATTAACTTCCCACTTTAATGATCACTTTCATCCTAAGAAAACAGCTACCCCTTTTAACCCGAGCTTAGTTTAAATAGAAGTACTAATAAAGGCATCAATTTATTACTAAGGCTAGTTTACCTTTTAAAAGCGTTGACTCTACGCTACACGAGAAGCGGCGTTTACAAAAGTGATTTTTATTCATGTAGTTTTGAGTAGTGAGGAGCAGCGAACGGCTATCTTTCAGGCACTGCTTCTGCTGTTAATATTTTTATAATGATTTATTCCTGCTTATTAATTATAATAATTAATATTGTAATATTTTTAAGACTAAAAAGACTTAATAATAAGACCAAATCGGCGATTCGTTAGTGAAGGGGCAAATACGAAGTACCCGTAACCGGCGAGCTTGCATGAAGAGACTTATGAATGTTGAGGAAGCGAGAGATTTATGCCAGGATCGTAGCAGATGGAGGTCTTTGGTCTCTGCCTACCCCTCTTCCGGGAAATAGGCTTGAATGTATGTAATAATTGTTTTAGTTAAGCATAAGCATTTTTTTAAAGTGTTCTAAAAATCAATCTGTGGGAGTTCTTCTACTCCCACAGTGTTCCAATGTAGAGAAGAGGCAAAAATAACGTGTGCTAAGTATCTGTAAATATCTACAGTAATAAATAAATTTGACTTTTGACTTTGTCTTTGACTGCGCGCAAAATAAGTGTTGAAAGAAATGAATTTCGTTTTTACAAGCTGCATCATTAGTAAGCAATAAGGCTACCATCAGAATCAAACAATCTCACCATTGTTAGTGAGTTATCTGTTCGTAATTTTTAAGGCGGCGTATTATGCAAAAACAGCATTTTGTAAACGTCAAGTTACGCAAAATAATGATTATGCTGTTGGTTTCTTTACTAGCTTGTTAATCAAGTGTTTGAAACCAAACGCAGTTCGATTCGCGATCAAGTAAGCTCGCGCCTAGTATTTAAAGTGGACTCGGAACGCAGCTTTTTTTGTCTGTGAATGATGGTGCTGGAACTGAAATGTCACTTGACTTTGACAGACAGACGAAAATTGCAAGCTCTCTTGAATATGGCCGTGCCCCTATCACGATGTTTAAGATTTTCCTTCGAATAGAGTCGAAAGTTGGGAAGGGATCCGTGTTCATTCAAGTGCAGACTGCTACTGAAACAGGCGAGGTAGGCGGGTAAAAATAGTTCCACATCCGCCAGTAGTTTTACCAGTCTTGACCATGTACTTGTTATTGTTGTAGTAACTATTAGCTATGTACAGTGTACCAAGCAAATAAGCCCTTAAAAGTGGTATTGACAATCGTTCCGGAGCGTTCCTGAGCCAAAGGACCTCACTCGCCGTGCAGCGCGGTAATGCTGCCAGTGTGATGGGTACCTTAGGGTCGGGCATGTCCTGGGGCGGTTTATTTATTTAGTATTCAGTTTTTTATTGTGTTCAGTTTTTGTGTGTGTGTAGTTTTTAATTATTTGGTAATTTTAAATTCTTAGCTTATTTTAATTGACGATGCACTTTGCGGATTTTTGCTTTTAATGAGTCTGTTCGTTTCCATTATTATAAAGTAAATAAAAACTATTTGAAGAATACTTAAAAGTGAACCTTTAAGTGAAATTTGGTGAGCGTATTTCCTGTAGGTACAGGAAATAGTCAGGTCATTGAACTTTGAGCTTGGTTTCAGCTCATAATGTGATATTGTGGTGTTATATGTTATAAATTTTGAGTAGAATGTCAGTACTGACTGAATTGATTTATTTGTGGACGACTATGAACGCAGAGATCAAGTTTGTATTGATTTTACCATAACATATACGGTAATGTTATGAATATTTTCCGAATGTGTGCTAAAACAGAATCTATTGAAGGTTCTCCACAACCCAGAATGGACCGACCGACTGATAGCGGATGTCAATCAGTGTTTAGACATTGCCGCTACCATCACCCAAACGGCCACAGACCTACGACGATAGCACAGGGCTGCTCGCGTTGCTGAGAGTGATGGCCTCTGTCAAAGTGTAGTATAGAGCTGTCTCACTTTGACGGAGTTGCAAATGAATGGGTCTCTTTCCTCAATTTGTTTGATAGCTTGGTACATTTGCGAATGGACTTACCCAAGGCCTATAAGATGGCTCTGTTATTGTCGGCTTTGCGGGGCGAAACTAAGGAATTGTCATCGCACCTGGCCGTTACGGAAGCTAATTACGAAATAGCCCGCCAGTTTTTGGTAAGGCGATATCACAATAAACGGAGATTAGTTGACGCTCAGTTAAAGCTATTGTTCAAAATTCCAACGTTGACAGGGATTACCGCCATACAGGCAGAAGTGTTAAATCCGGTATTGTCTGTCAGGCCTTGGAAAATTTAGGGTTACCAGTAGGCGAATGGTCGTACCAGCTATTGCATATTGTCTCGTCTTGCCTACCTCTGGACGTGCTCATTAGATTTGCAGAGGAAACAGACAGAACAGTCGCATGGAAAACACGCAGACGACCTGACCGCCTTCTCCGACTTGGTCGAGGTTTTCGTAGAAGAGAGCCGTAGGGCAAAAAACTTGGGTCTGTCAGTAAGCCAGTCCCCGGAACCACGGAAGGCGGGGCGGCGCTGTGAGCAGGAGTTCTCCGCAGAGGAGGGTGGGCGAAGAGCTGTTAGGAACAGTTGGCCCAATGAACACAGTTAGTGATACCTACCCATGTTGTAGGAAAATTGGCCATGGCGTGGCCTTTTCTAATAAATTCGGTAATCAAATAGTTCAGGGGCGGCGTCAACGTCGTACTCACCCAGCGACGAGATTTAAATGCCTGGCTCCGCATCTAGCCAGAGATTGTACGCGCAAGCGTTCGTGCGAAATTTTTATTAGACCGCATAAACCGCGTATATAAACAAGTATATCTTAGAATCTGAATTTCATCGCATCAATCAGACTGTTGACAGCCGCGAAGCACAGTTCAAACACTTATTAAGTGCGTGGTGAAGATTCCTACTTAACTTGGTCGTGTTGTTTTTGAATGTATGTTTAAACTGTAATCAGTGGCCGTCAAAAGTCAGGTGCAAGTCAATATTAGTGACTTTGTCAACAATTCCTTGTTGTTGTTGATGTTGTTATACGTATTGATAGCATAAAATTAATAAAATGCTTTATACAGACATCCGCCTGTCGTCTGCTCGCGTTGTTTAATTAAGCTAGACGCGCGCTAAGCACTGCTGGCGAACGGCTGAAAAATAAATTAACAAATTGTTTGTTGTTTTAAAAGCGTAAGTACCTAAGTAAGTACCAGAAAAAAGTGCTCATATTTTACAATGTGGATCTAAGATAATGTCAAAGGTGAAAACAGACTAAACAAATATGCATGTGCGTGCTTTCACGGACCTATTTCAATTTATGAGTGATACATTGTTGGATCAATGTTTATGACGGTGATGATTTATTGCCAAAATAACTGTGGGATACTCTTACCTGTATGGTATAATGCTGGCGATCACATCAAAATTAAGCCCAACAAGCTGAATGTGAAGACTAACCTTGGAGATTGTACATATTGTACTTATTGGTAAGTAGTTAGGTCTACCTGTTCTTTAATGTATCCTGTCCATCCTAGGTTTGCTGGAGGAAATATTTTTTGGAGATAAGCTCGCCTTTGTATACCTAGTTTCCATATTGATGTGTGATCTTCTGATTTTTTGCAATAAAAGTATAAAGTCAGTATAAAATAAGATTGTTCAAAGTATCACGTTCTTTGAGAATTGAGATTTTTTTATATTCATGTCAGAGATTACTTCAATATCTTCAATGTTGGGATCCCTTTGCTTTGCATCATTTTGAGTTTCCTAATTTAATTCGCCTAATGAGTTTATGATATCCGTAATGGCATAATGACACTTTCTTATAATAATACCCAAGCCTACTGTTTTGGTTGGCATAACAAGCTTTTAGTAAATTTTCAGTTGGACTACTTTTGAGTCTGCTACTGAATGTTTTACATATTCTGGCTAGTAACGATTTGTCGTAACGGAAAGCACAGAATACTTAATATGCGGAAAGTTCTGAATAGCACACTACGTAAATCTTGGCGAAGTGGTGGGTCAGGGTAGGGTTGGACTGGAGCAAAAGGGGCACTATGGAGCGGGACCTGCCTTTTTAATTTTCGTATATTTCATTATTAAATTGTAATATTAACGAAATAATAAGTCTCTTTTAAAATTACAATTGTTTCGCTGTGACCTAAATAGACCGAACTATAGGCATGTCAAATACGTTGGGCAACTTTACAGAAAACTGGGACAGAAATTGACCTTAAGCAATATAGGTCAATTTCTGTCCGAATTCTAATGTTAGGTTGTGTTAGGTCACAACTTTTTGTACAAACTGGAGCCGAGCAAAGCAAACCGAGCCGATCCCATGGTGCAAGGCCACACTAAAAGTTTCTAAAACGAAAAGTTTTACTATGGAAACTTTTTTGTTCGTCATTTGAGTTATGTTTTTTAGGAGTTTCCTTTTTATATCAACCCGTACGATGTGTAATGCTTGTTTTATCTTTTTATGTTTATGCTGTTTAGTTGCAGTCTTTAATATGTTTATGCTGCTTATGCTTATGGCTTTAAGATTTATGCGTATTGATTTATGCTTAATGCTTATTAGGGTCTACACAGTTTCGGTTAAAAGAGTTACGTTGCATATTATGCAATACAATAGTGAACTTGCCCCATAGCCTACAAGTTCAGACGCAAGCCATTTTTTACATTTTTCTACATATTTGTAACAAAAATATTGTTTACCGTTTCTGCAAAACCAAATAACGTTTATATAAATTTTGCTTCTATAATTTTCTGCCCCTCTTTTTAGAATTTAATTACTTACTACTACTTATATGAGAAAACATTTCTAAAGGATTTTTCCATATTTACCTTTGCATTCTTTTGAAGTTTTATTGAAAAGTTATTACTTCCCGGTTTATCGTATTCTCATAGAAAAATGCGGGTCCGTTTGATAGACCCTTAAAAGTTAGTATGCATAAAGTATTAGCGATTTTCAAAGTTACCACAATTAAATTATTGTATTGTTAGTATAGATAAGGTTTATGTGTAGTCATCAGCTAGGCTGTGGGGTGCCGTACCTATAAATACGGGTGAAACTGGGGATGGAGCTCTCACCATGGCTCATAGTCCATGGCTCACAGTAAAATCATGTAAAGATAACTGTAAAAAACGGGTTGTTTTTAGTCCTTTTCCACACGAGCTGATGCCCGCTCAATATGGAGACCCGAACATAGCAGGGAGGTCTGAATCCTGGGTAACTCCATTTTTTCCCCTCCAACAAAAAAAAAGGTGGAGCTCTCATTTGCTCGTCTGCGCTTGGTGACGCTGGTATTTGGGTTCGGTGCTCAACGCGGTTGGCTGGTGAGATTTTTCCTTGTTTTGTATTTTACTGTTTATTGCTGTGTACATTTAATTAGTGATTATTACTGGCTTTTTGTTTTAGTTCGCAAATAGTCTTTGATCATATTTAGAGAGAATAAATTTGTAATTGTTTTTTTTTTAAATAAATTTCTCCTTCTGGTTCTAAAAGTATCTAATTGGAAGAAAATGAATGTTCCTGACTACTTATATGAAAATTTTAGTACATTGACATCCGGAAGTTGTATCTTAATAAAGTTTCAGCGCGTTGAAAATATTTGAAAATGTTATGCTCAATAAAATGCTCTCACACTTCAACCGTACAAAACAACTACACGCCAAACAATACGGTTTCACTAGTGGTAAATCGACTACGGATGCAGGTATTTCCCTTATATCTCATATTTATTCTGCATTCAAGGGCGTTAAATCTGATAGATCGGGTGTAAAAATTGGCGTTCCATAAGGTCCCATATTAAGCCCTTTCTTATTCCTGGTATGTATTAACGATCTGCCTTTCATGGTGGAGAAATTGACTGACACAGTGTTGTTTGCTGATAATACTTCACTAGTCTTCAAAATTTAAAGAAAAAAAGAAGATTTTGATGATGTTAATGGTGTATTATTTTTAACCTTGAATTGGTTCCAATTTAATAATTTATTATTAAACGCTGGTAAAACCAAGTGTATCAAATTCTCAGGCAAGTTCAACTTCTAAATGTCAGGCAAGTTGAGACCAGTTAAGTGTTACAAAGTGACACGTTAGAATTAGTTAATTATACTAAGTGTCTTGGAATAACTATTGATAGCAAATTGCAGTGGAGACCCCACATAAATACTTTTTCTGGAAAATTAAGTTCTGCGGCTTGCGCTGTTAGGAATATCGGACAAAACACTGATGCCACTAGCCACATCTAGGCTAGTATATTTTAGTTACTTACATAATATCATGTCCTATGGTGTCTTGTTGTGGGGGAAAGCAGCGGATATTAAATCTATTTTATTTTACAGAAAAGAGCTATTCAAGCAATTTATAATTTAAAACGAACAGACTACACAATTGAATCCCTTAGGTCCATATTGACTTGAGTATTGTCTTCTACAGTGTCATCTTGCATTCTTTTGACAGTTGCGACATGCATCCTAGCAGCCAGTACATGCTGCGAATGCGAAAATAAATGACGAAAAATATCCTAGATAACTGACGTAAAAGCTAAGTAACGTTTGACAGGAGGAACCTTGGTAAACTTGCCTCTGAGCGCTTCCGAAATGATATGTATAGGTAGTTTGTTTTTTATCAGAGACATGGGGTGAGGTGGTCGGGCAACCTGCCTGAACTAACCGATAACTTTTATTGATGACAAATTGTCGAGTTCCATCCCTACTAACACTTTGGCGGATCGCCAAAAAGGGTTCCTTTTTGGCTGTGTTGTTTATGGGTGTAGGGATACTACTATTTACGCGGTGAAAGTAGTTTTTGTCGGATGCGGTACCCGTGAGCGGACGGATTTTTAGGCAATTGTCTGGCATTTTAGTTTTTAGGATGTATTGAGATATGAATGCGTTTTGCGTATGCCTTTATTAGCCACCTATGTCACGTATTCAACCGAAATTAGAAGAGTATTAGCGGACGTGCTCCGTTTTCACCTACGCCAGTAACCACTCAAAATTTCTCGTTTTAAAAAAACGTGATTTGATTAACTGTTTTCATGTTTTCCCCTAATATACTCTTCACGATATACCTCTGTGCCTTATTTTATATTTCCAGTACAACTTGATCACTTTCAGCGACTAAAACAGGGAAGTTTCGTACTGTTAAGTTAAAGTAATCGTACTGTACCTACTGGTAGGAGTATATGTTACATGTAGAACACACACGCAAGTACGATCTAACAAACGACTGTTTTCTGAAACACTCACGATAAATTGAATGTAGCATTACGAGATATAACAATACTTCTGTGGCAATTTCATAGCAGACATGTCGCGGGGAGAGACCGAGCGGCAGACACTGTCGGCAATTTAAAATCCGGCTCATTTTTAAAGTTGCAATACTGGTAATGCGGGGCTCGCGACGAGTGGAGCTTTGTGGCGAAACTTTTGTACCAGATGCGACATTTGGAGACCAGCATTTTGACAAAAGGTTTAGCGGTTGGAGAAATTCTGAGCACATCCTTACTGGGGTTGAGTTGGACAATATACTCATAGAGATTAACCGCTAGTCTGTCTTGTCAAGGATCACAGGTGGCAGATTTTCGTTATACAGTCCAAAACCATTAAAAAAATCTGCGTAATATCAACATTCTATAGGTAAAACAAGAGAACACTCACTGTTTCTCCATTCGTCCTAACTTTTCGCTCATAAAAATTTTAAGCAGAGATTTTTAGCGCACGTTGTCAAAATTGCGTTGGATCGTTGTTGTGAGGTGTAATTTGATATATGCCCCGAGGTCGTAATGTTGTTTTTGCTAATAATTCTTTGAACGTGAGAAATGAATATTATTAGAGATAATGGCATTTCGACATTCGCATGACACGTTAAGCTGTAGGACCAGGCTATTATCGCTACCCGGTGGAAGTAGCTGAAAAGCTGTGTCAGAGGTCCTGAGAAGGGAACTTGATATTTGCTGACGGTCGGGTTGCCTATTAGCCCGACACCCCTCCATCGACCTGAACTGAGCCAGCGTGGTGGAGCATGGCTCATTGTTTCTCGTATTCGGGTAAAGGCCCGTGCCTCTCGGCGGGGACATTAATGGGCTACATCTATTATTCATTAATAAACTTATAACCCTAATTGCTATGAAAAAAACTGCATATACAATTACTTTAATACAACTAGGGAATTCGAAACCGGGAGCCCGGCTGATTTTTCAGGATTCGATTACCGGGATCATCTGAACATTCATGAAATACCGGGAATATCGTGATTTGAAATAAAACTCCCTAAAAGATGAGTTGTCAGTAGTTATATTCTACTTAAAAACCCACTACATGAAAATACTGACTTGGCTATTATTATTGGGATATAGTATCCCCATGGATACAATTATAAAAAAGATAAAAAACACTGAAAAACTAAACACCCAAAAATACATGAATTTAATCCTGAATGCAAAACTTCAGACGGAGTTCGATCGAAACATGAAAGTCGAAGAAATGTCCACGAAAACTGATATAACAAAGTTACATAGTATATAACAAACACAAGAAATTAACCTTTTGAAACATCGCACTCCATGTGGTGTTTTATTCGTTGTCGGTAGCAATTATATGATTAATTACTGAATGGACACTAGTTAGGATCTTGTGTTAATTAAGTTCAAAACTGCGATTGCAAAGGGGAAGATAACTGAGGCTAAAAAGAATTACAGAGTAAGTAAGTGAAGCAAGTTTAAGTAAAGAGTTTTGTCAATCAAAGAAATTTGTTGTCAAAATCCATAGAACTTTACTGCCGACAACATTTGACACGACACACAACAGTGCCCTCAACCAAAAAGTTTTGATCTTTCCCATTGCTAAAATCTGAATAGAAACCTGTATTTTACGTACATTTTTATAAAATTTGAAAATCCTGGTAATCCCCGGGATCCCTGGATTGCTTTTCGTCAATCCAAAAATCCCGGGATTAGAAAAAACACTCGGGATAGAATTCCTTAAATACAACGTATATACCAAAACAATCCTTAAATTTTTGCCAATATCTATATTTCTAACTTGAATGGGAGAGCGATCGATCGATTATATTTTAAGCGTTTTTTTTAGTCAACATTTATTTGTTTGTTGTTGCCTTTATGTTTCCAGACCAAGGAAGAGTAGAATCACATTGGAGAACCACTACTTGACCAGTACGAACGAGACTAGGAACACACGAACCTGTTTACTAATTATGTAGGTACCTACTCAAATGAAATATTAGAAATGCGCTCGAAGGTTCGAAGGCGATTTTTTTTCGCGTGACAATTGTTTTTGAAGCCACATCAATATTCGGGCATAATTTAAAAGGCGGACGTTTTTATGTCTGCCGGATGTGGGCGCCGTTATATTGTCAAAAACCTTAATTGACAATACCCTGTTTCCTGAATGATATTTGAAAAACTCAAATTGAAATCAATTGTAGCCTTTCTTTTGTGATAACTGTGTTGGAAATGGAAATTTGTGCAGACGGACGCTCGCAGTTGTAATTTTATTTATTGCCGGAAGTTTAGGAGAGCGTTTAGATAATCGATTCTTATATTTTAACCGGATAAGAGTGTACCGTAGGTAACGAGGATAGGTAGATGTAATTAAACCAACACTGAATATGCCGCGTATGCAGAGCACCGACTTTACGTTTAAGAAATGGAAAAAGTCATAAAATATTCAGCCTTAATATAAAAGTTCCTGAAACTTGGCCATAAAATAACTTTACGTCGTTTTATACACGAGAATGAGTTTGTAAGATATATAGGTTGTTCTCTGGCGATGACGTCGATACCTAATTTTTAGGGTTCCGCACCCAACTCTAATGCAATATTTGTCCGCCTGTCACTCGGGGGTCTCAATAGGACCTAGCTCAGTAATGGTTCGAAGATATTAGGCATCGAGGACATTCACTAGTTGGATGGTGAATTTGGCTTTCAATTTCTGCTTAGTGTAGACTCACAAAATTAACATTTACAGGATGTACCTTCGCATGTTACATTAATCATCACATACCAGATGCAGATGATAAATTGGTCCATTTTAATTAGATCCAAACGTCCTGCGGTTATCATTCAAAAGGATCGTGACGTCACAATATTCTTCACGGCGATTTTTCAATACTCAGATAACGTATAACTGTCTGTTTACCTGTGACATGTCAAATATAGCATGTGTCTATTCATGGGGCTTGAAAAATCTTACTGGTATATACGTGACATAGAATTAAGTAGATATGTGATCTACTAGACCTCTAACTAGACCATACTAAATATCAAATTAAATAACTTTTTCACAAAAAAGTTGCATCTTTAACTCTATTGGTTAATCGAAACAAATATTGCAAGGAATTAAAGAAGAGCCCGTTTCCAGCAAATTTAACCATATAATGCCCTATTCGAAAATTAATGGGTTTCGAGTAATTTTTGTTTTTAACTTTTTCATAAATTTCCAAAATTTGACATAAAGTTATGTAGGTTTAAATTCCAAATTCCAAATGTCTTTATTACTGTAGATATTTACATATACTTAGCAATCGTCATTTTTTGCCACTTCTCTACATTGGACCATTGTGGGAGGAGAACTCGTAGAAACTCCCACAGATTGATTTTTAGATCTCTTTTTAAAAATTGCTTATGCTTAACTAATACAAAATATAATATTTAGTCATTATCATAATTAATAAGCAGGAATAAATAATTACAAAATTATTAACAGCAAGGTCTGTGTTGAGCCAGATTAACCCCATACAGACCCATCATTTAAGTAATCTTGAACATTGTAATATCCCTTTTTCGACAAAGTCGCTTTAACATGGATTTTAAATTGCTCAAATGGCAATTTAAAGATCTCCAGAGGTATCTTGTTGTAGTAGAGAATGCATTGACCCTTGAAAGAATTGCTAACCTTCGCGAGTCTAAATCGGGGCGCACATAGTCTGTGATTATTTCTTAGGTTAACATTACAGCTATCGCTAAGTTTGGGAAATTTTGTAAGGTTCTTGCGTAGGTACTATCGAACCAACTGAATCATGACCCTTTTGCCTGATAATTCGTTTGAAACTTTCAAACTTGTAAGATCTATCTAAATGTCAGTGTCTAATCAAATGATAACAAGTTCGTTACCAAGGAAATAAACCTTCAAGAGAATTTCGACCTACTTGCATTTAAGGGGTTTAGCAAAATAAGCTTATGGTGGGTCATGATTCAGATGGTTCGATAGTACATTATATTTTCGAAAATAAATTGACTAGCTACAGTTAGTATGTCAATTTCTTTAAAAAGCTGTATTAAGGAGTCTGTGCGTTTTAAATTATAAATTGCTTGAATAGCTCTTTTCTGTAAAATAAAAATAGTTTGAATATCCGCTGCTTTCCCCCACAACAAGATACCATAGGACATGACACTATGAAAGTAACTAAAATATACTAGCCTAGATGTAGCCACATCCGTGTTATGTCTGATGTTCCTAACAGCGTAAGCCGCCGAACTTAATTTACCAGCCAATTTTTCTATGTGGGGTACACTGTACACACGTAATAAATGGGGGATATGGGGAAATGGCTCGCGGATAATATGTTGTCAATAATATCCACGACCAAATCTGTACGAGTACATGCATTTATACTCAGTTTCCATCTGTTTATACCTTCAACCAGAACCAAGTGTGGGACAGAAATAACGAGTGCTATGATATATTTCGAAAAGATGCATACTCCATCCATGATTTTACTACCTACACTTATATATATATATTGATGGCATGATATGAAAGTTCCTTCATTTATCAGTAATTAATTAACAATGTACAAGTGGTTGCGAGGCTGGCCATTTCATTAAATAGTGTAGAGTCTACACTATTTAATCAAATTGTCAGCCTACACTGTAGACGAAGCCACACTGAACTCATCCGTAACTACTGCTTCTGATGTGTAGTTAGCAGCACATGAATGCATCATTTTGAACTAATTAATTTGAAGTTTGTTTGAACTAATTAATTTGAAGTTTGAACGTTTCTAACTCGACATTTTATCTGAATAATCAATTAGGAACTTGTTCCATTTAGTAGTGGATTGGTTAGTTTATAGTTGATTATCTTAACATGCATGTATGAAGATAGCATCCTACACTAGGGCTATTTGCATACTCCAATTAACTACGGGGCCGTAGTGAAAAATAGTTCTCTGTTTGAGGTTCGACAGAGTTTGAGGTCTACTAATTCAACTTTGTCCTGGGTTATAAACTTCTTGCAATAAGGGTCAAACTATCCGGTCAACATGAAATGCGTAGATAATTCAACCTACAACTACGTGTAAAACAGAGGTTCCTAACCTGGGGGAATTACTCTGTGGGGGTTAAATTGGTATTTTGTGGGAGTAAGTTATGGGAGGTTCCATGGTATTCCTGACTCCTCCCCTAGCTGTGTTGCTTATAGATCATCAACTTACATTTTTTCTATGAAATTTCCGGGGCGGCTTTCACCGCCCGCCCCTCATAGTCCATCATAGCAGGTCTAGCAGGTTCCTCGTTGCTCGACTTGCTAGCGATGTGCATTTGATTGCGAAATCCCTTATATCGTATTCTCTACAATAAACGCTGTACCCTAAAATGCCTCACAAAATTTAAACAAGGTTTGAAAATTCAAGTAATAGCCATCTCACGTTTAAATTGCACTCAAATAATATCGTCTGGAAGATAGTTCAGCCTTGCAAACGACTTATGTATTGGACTTCATTTCCAATTTTGTTTAAAGTAATAACTGGTAAATTGTATACATATATGTCGCAGTTAGTTGGTTAAACGTCGGTATTTAATTAGCGGTCTAGAGAGTTAGTCAAGTGTCTGATTTAACCAACCAACTGCGACATATATACTTCTTCTTCATTTTAGTTTTTTTGACGATCTGTTTTATGTTTTTTTATACGCTCCATGTAGTTCTTAGTTATGGTTTTGATGGCCCTTTGGGATGTTAAACGTCATTTCAAAATTATGTTTGAATCTTGGAATATTGAAATCGACCAGAGGTTTCCTGGGAAATGTAAAACCAAGAAAAGCAGCATCTCTTGAGAGAGAACAACTAAGAGGTCAGATCCCCGGGCACTGCTGGCTCGGGGAACCTTGAAGAAACTCTCTTGAAGAAGTGCTCTCTTTCTATCTCTCTCAAAAGTGTATTGTGCGTCTACGTCAACTCTAAAGGTGAATATTTTGCGTCCAATGGACGAGGTGCCGCAATCAGTGAACTCTTCACGGTGCATCCTCCACCCCTGACCACTGCACCGCTACACGACTTGGACCCAGATAGTAGTTGCCCATCACCGTCTCCGGGCCTCACTAAGCTGCCCGCCTACCCAACTAGTGGACTGCTCCAAACATCGCGACGCCCCAGGTTCAGTCTCTAGGTTTTTGTATATATAGTTAGGAAGGTAGGTCAACCTTTGTATATAGTAGAAAAACTTGTCTATAATAAAGCGGAATTATTGTAATTTCTTTTTTTCATTTCTTTTAGGACCAGCTCTCTAAATTTCTTTCTTTTGGTTTCCTTAACGGGGGTTGTTCACCACAACCCATCGTAACGTGACAGTAAAAGTTATTATTCGTTCCTCATTTCGTTGCTCAACTCCTTCAGAACGACTGTAGATCACCATTTTGTAGCGCAATTCGAATAATAGGCCACCGACTATTAGGCGACTTATCCTACTAAGAAAATAAGTTTGAAAATGGAAGCTATATTTGTTGGCGCCTTGGATTTGCCAACTAACACTTCATACAAAATAAAGAGTTAATTTTTGAAATAAGTAGACGATTTATTCACATCTTTGTTGTACATATTTTATTTCAAAGAAACGTGATCTCCCAAATAATGGATAACATAATTATAATTTCTAGGTTTTCTGGAAGACAGTTTTAGACCTACGCTCGCCTTGCTTATACGTTATTGTAACATCGCGATTAATGTGGTGCTATAAAACTTAAGTATAAGAAATGTTTAAAGTAAAGAAGAACATTTACATGTTACACGGAACCTACTTAAATCGAGCAATTCAAACAACAGAATGCTTCGTCTACTACTTCCGCCTCGTACCTTTTATAGCATCAAAGATTAACGCGTTCCACTTCATTCTGTGTAAGTATCTGCACGTTACTACTACCCACTTTTGTTGGAGCAGTAAAAATGTTTTGTACTTCCCGCACAATGTAAATTTACTATCTCCTAGTACTTACAACGAGTTGGTCACAGTCCGTACAGTTTCCTCCGGGACTCTACTTAAAGTGGACACGGCGTAAAGTCTGCCAAGTGGAACTTCAAACGGTCGCCAGTCGTCGGACAAACGGCGACGAGCTTAAGTAAAGTTTGTTTTTGTTAAGGCCCGCGTCGTAGCCATAGTGGTAACAGCTTCATTTTATTTACAGTGGCCCTGACATTGTAATAGCAGAATGTGGTGGTACTGGGGTAGCGTAGTTGTTTGCAACACAATTGAAGCGATTCCGTAGCTGTTCGTCCTATGTGGCGTCATTTTTCAAGATGGGGTGGAAAACACGACATATTAAAAATAAGATCTATAGTATCTATAGTATGATTGTGTTACCGATTCCAAATTAGTCGAAATAGCGGTGGCTGACCGTCACCATGATTACCGGCCGTTACCATAGTTGCGATGTATGATTCTGTTCGCAGTAGCACTCGGGTCAATGACCGTTATTGCCTTGTTAACCCCTATAGACTATAGCAGCGATATACTTTGAAAACATAATGTACCTATGTATAGGTAATGTACTTCACACAGCTACGGAGAGTTTGGTAGTCGGTAGTCCGGAGCGGATCAGTTTTGCATGAGCAGAGGCTCCGAGTCGTGTTGCCGGCGGATTTACATTTTAAATTATAATTTAGGAAAGCTCTGTTCCATTTCGCGGGAACAATCCAACTACTTAGATTATTCCAATAAGAAACGAGCTGTTCGCCGACGTAAGTAGATTCCTTCGGAGTGGATCTATAAATTCATGAGGAGGGAATTGGACGGATTACTCAGGTAAATTAAATACACAAACAAAATAACTGAGTTAAATAAAGCCGAGGCGCCAAATTGTTTCTTAAGAGGTTTTATTGATGCGGCTTTATTGCGAATTGGCTGGGATAATATTGATAATAAGTAAGCAAACTTCGTTACATGAATTCTGAAAACAATGTTGGCAGAGCGGTTACACGAGACTTTTCTTGGAATTCAATCTATAATCTGGGCTACCGTGGATGGCTGGTGCTGCGTTTCCAGTAGATTTGTCCCCTGCCTCCAGCGGCGAGCCAGGGTCTGCTGGCGAGCAGCCAATACCTCTCCGGCCACCCTTGCCCTCATTCTCTCTGGGAAAAATTATATCTGCCAGCCGATTGCTTACCCTAGCAACGGAACTAGATTATCTGCGAAACTTTTTGCGTTTCAGACAACTTGGCTCCTGAAAAAACATACAAAGCGAGAGTTTTCGTCGATATTTTTATACAATCCTGGGAATTCACATATAGTACTCTGATTGATTTAATGATCTATCAGCAATTAGCTTAGTCGTTATTGATATGAAAGTGTCTCATCACAATGCAGACGCAGCAATATTTGTAACGTGAATAATTTTATAAAAGTTATTTTCCTTCAACCATAGAATATTTTAGATGACCTAGGACATAGAAGGGAAGTTAGCCGCTAGATCAGCATACATTGAAAACCCCTAGTTTGCGAATACATCTCGCACTTGGCCGTTGGTGTTGAGGTCTTAATCCACACTATAAGTTAAAGTAAACGGTACAGAGTAAACACTATTTCCCAAAAGCCGACAATTTTTAAAGATTATCCTTTTCAGCCTATCTCACAACACCGAAATGTTCCAGGCTCCATTCCTTCCAATATCTTTACATAATCTCTTAGCACGCAGAATCCAATTTATTAGATTTCAGAAACAATTTTACCACTGGGGATGGTCTACGTAATTGCATATCGAAAGAAATCAAATTATCAGAGTTAGACCGCATCTTCTTTACCAAAATAATTTCTCTCAGTACTGAAAAGTAAATCCACTCACAAAAACATTGCTTCTACACAGTGCCGGATTAGACGTTTAGCAAGAGGCAGCAAATGCTACAGGCCCCGCGCCATAAGAGGCCCCGCATCTAGGCCAAAAAAAACACCCAAAAAATGTATAAGCTACATACTTAGTTGCTATTCTCAAAGTAAGCGCTGGCTGTACTGTAATTTGTATGTAACGTAGACATTATTATGTTGCAACACCAAAATAGTTACAAGGGGAGACTTAACGAATGCGGCGCCTCTCACCTCAACAGCCAGAACTGGGCCTTAATCGGCACTGCTTCTACATCATAATTTGCCTTCTTAAGGTGATATATCGACAAAATCGAGGCTTTTTGAAGTTATTTCTCTGCTGTTCAGAACATTTTATGTTATCAGAAACGCGATTGGAGGAATTTCGCTCGATATAAATAATTATTAAAATGATGTCTAAATTTACAGTTTTTTGATTTTCTGACAAATTGGAATAGCACATAGACTTCAAAAATATTTGTTTCAATCACCTGTTATGGAAATTTTCATAGCTATTATAGTTAATTTGTATTAAATTAAAACCGACTTTTTGTGATATTTCCTCTATTCCGTCCCTCTCCCACTGCGGGTCTTCCAACCCGGAGTAACGGGGATCTTTGCATGAATGAGGTATCCCCGTAAGCCACCCTCTCCTCCAAAACGGTTATTAATCCTGATGCTATGCTATCACTTAGTTTCACGGCAGATCATACAACAGTCCTTCCAAGTATACAATATATTTCAGGGGGTTACTGTTACTTTGTCTGTCCTGGATATTTTGCAACGTCCTCGTTGGAACAAATAGCCAGTCCCCACCTAGCTTCCCTGTGAACTGCGAACGCAGCCTCAGATTGTAACTTTCCGCCAACCATTACTCACTGACAAGATTTATTAAAACAAACTCGTTGTAAAGTGCTATTACTACTTTATTCTGAGTGCGTTTTGAGAGTGCTGCGAGCAGCTCGGACTCTGTGCGATTCTTTCTTGTTTCTTGTATTTAGCATTAGAGCTGGGAGTTGTATTCGTATTGGCATTTTATTTTCAGTTGTTTTATACGCATATCTCAAACACAATACATGTCTGAACTTTACAACCCCAATTAAGCGCTATTGCATTTCGGTGACATGCCCCTAATTTAAGGTAAGGTGGAATGAGATAACAGGTGGAGACAGAATTTTACGTGGTGAAGTGACTGACAGATTAAACAGAGTGTTATTTTGTAAAATTACAGCCAACTCAGAGACGGTAATTTACACATCGTTTCTACAAAAAAAAAAAAAACTCCCATGCATAATATGGATCCACAAATGGCTATCTTCGATTTGTGCTGAAATAACCGCAACGTGCGGACACGCCCGGCGCGCCGGTCCAGCGGCCGGCGGCGCGCGCGAAGTGCCCGATATTGCGAGCGCGACAGCAAGCGATAGAATGAAGGCAACAAATTGACGATTTTTAGGTATATTGCTTCAGCGTCGTTTAAACAACCTCCCCTGAGTCGGGCGTAATTTTATAAAACAACACCCTGTCTGTATATATATATATATATATATTATATTGTGTAAAATTTGATAATTTGGATTTCTGTGTTTCTGCCATTCGCCATGATATTGTCGCACTTTTCCCATACGAGGTTTTTTATATCACTTTTTCTAAATGTAGTGCAGTTCCATTGTATAAAGTTACAGTTATGTATATATTCATATAGGTTACTAACTTACTTGGAGTACTATATAAGAGTTACAGCTGACAACAGTGTCTGTACTGGAAGGTAGCATTCTCATTTGCATAACTGAACAGTGTACATTGTTCATTGCTGTTGTTCTACAGAGAAGTTATCATGGCTAATTAATTTGTTTTGCTAGAAGTGCAGAGTAATTATTATTCCAGCGCTAGTCAAGCGACTGTCATCAAATCTTGAAAAATACTTGAAAACAAGTCGGATAACCTATGTAGTTTCCCCAGGACACTTTTAGTGTTATCTCAACCTCAATGACTTGAAAGAATTGTCTACTGTCGTACTTTTGACGAATCTATCACACACTAGGGTAGTACTCACTGATACCCTCAGAGTAGAGGTATAAATTTCAAATGAAGGTAACATACGACACTCCGACAGCCCCGAAATGGATTTCAGAAACTTTATTACCGTTATAAACGTGTTTTCTGTTGTTCTACTTTATATACGTCATATAAATTTAAGTAGCCTGCTTTAAAATGTTCAACTCGCAAGTTTTGCGATTATACATTCCTTATCCTTTGTTCCTTGGCACTAACTGACAAACTTAGTAAGTACTTAGTTACACCCTTATTTATGACTTTTGTTTTATCTCATCTATTTTTTTTTTATTTATTTGACTCTTTTGAATCTAGCACATATGGTCTCTAGTTTTTATCTAGATCCAAAATGAGTGTCCATAAATATGTTTCATTATGGTATCACAGTAACCTCCGATATACTTATATAATCTTATTTGCCGTTAGTCTGGCAATCGGAACGAAACCCTCGAGGCTTTAATTAAACCTACAACGGGAAAACCTCATTTATTCCTTATCGTTTGAATAGCTCCATACAAAAGTACTACAATGTAGAATGTAGATGAATCAAGTCTGTCTGTTCCGAAAAGCAGGCGATAGGCATCTTTTTTCATTCTCATCTAAATAGAGCACAGTGTAATCTCATTAAGCCGAAGGCGTCGCGGGTAGTCGTTTTTGGGATTAAATGTTCCCGCTACTTAGTACTTAGTCCGTGCAGCTTCACCCAGGGTTGCCGAGATAGACTAGGCAGCAAGCCTGTAAAAAACTGCCCAGCTCATTCAACTGTTAAGATGTTTACCAGGATTTGTTGGGTGCAAGGTCAGTTCGAGAGACTTTAATCCTTTCTGGCTGTCATTGGAATTTAGTATACGAAAACGCTACCTAACACCTAATCTTATTTGGTTTGTCTCGGTCGTACAGACGTCAAATATGGTAAAGGTATAAGTTTCTCCGAGACCCAGATCATCTCAGTGGGGTTGAAAAATCCACACATAATTATTGAGGGTCTTAAAGTTAAGTGACTTCCTTTGGAGATAGGCGAGGGCGCCTCTTGAGCTTATTTATTATGTAAGTAAAACTGTTGGAACTTTCAGCTGGGCCGCCTCGGCTGGGCCGCGCACTTCGATTCAATTTAAAAAGTTTACTCCGAGTACGTTGAAGTTTCGTAGATTCACTGTCTTTCCATGTTTTAGCCCAATTCAAGCTGAGAGTAGTTTGTAAAATTTTACATCAGTTCCTAAGAGAATATATAATTAATAGTTTACATACAGTAAAAAAGCAGTACATAGTCGTCACACTAAAATCAATTTCTCGATAAATATTAAAAAAATACTCGAGCAGCACAGTACACGTCATCGAAGTAGAACTCGTGCTCGGAAACGAACCGCGGCGAATTTGTATTGCGAAATTCCAAAGCCTCTATGAAAACCACCTATCTCGAAGAAAATCTATTTTTAAAAAATAAATAATTAAGGAAGATATCATAGGCCAGATAAAATGTATGGTGTAGATTTTAAAGTATTCAGTTACATTCCTATAAATTTAATCATATTTTAGGGTTCCGTACCCGAAAGGTACCAAACGGGACCCCTATTAAGCCTACGATGTCCGACTGTCCGTCTGTCCGTCTGTCACCGGGCTCTACCAGAACAACCGAAATAGGTAGAGAGCTGAAATTTTATTTTTATTGCCGCGATAACAAAAATTTATAAAACCCGTATTTTTAAGAATTAAAAGTAGTCAAGAGATTATTTGTATGACCATTTTCTTGGCCATTTTGTTAATTTGTTTATCGGTTCACCGAAATGGACTATCACGATCATTTCGGAAAAGATCTTTAATTGTTTAAAGAGTTTTGTGCTTAGTAATTTATCATTAATAATTTCTCATTCGAATTATAATAAGTATTATTAAGTTTTTTATCATATTTTATTCCTATAAATAAGTTACTCAAATTCTATCCACTCCCGGTTCAATAAGCAATGAGTTTCGTTAACCAGAGTTCATAGTTCAATACTTACATACTACATACATGAAATTCTTTTTCATTGTTTCGATGTACAAAAAAAAGGTATTCTTAAAAAAATAATAAAAAGGTATTCTTACAAAAGTCTGTCGTTTTAAGTTTTTCCGTGTACTTGGTATGGAACCCTTCGTGTGCGGGTCCAATGTCCTACTCGCACTTGACCGTTTTGTTTTAAATCATGTCATGATAAAAGTAAATAGCGGTCCAGTCCAGTCAAATCCACACTACGTCATAATCCAGTTGCCACGTATAGTCCATCGTTGTAAGTACTGGATTATGACGTAGTGTGGATTTGACACGCCTGGACCTATACCCAAACTATACAAACTTGCACTGCGTTCCCAGTCACAACATAATTAATTAAATTGCTTGCATGAATTGTATCATGATTTGAATGACATGCTTGATTTTTTATACATAAATTTTCTGTTGGTAAAGTGCCGTAGGTTAGAAAATAAAAATAAACTATTTGGTCACTCGCTTTATCGGGTACGCTGAAAACATAACCTCAAAATATATTTATAAAATGGCCTCAAGCTACAAAGATTCATACAGGATCGACCATATGCACAACAAATCAATCAAACAGGACGATTCTCTTATGTCTACATAAGAGAATCGCCCTGTATCGTCGCGAATTTGTGACATCTATGTCACAAATTCGCTTGAGATAAAAGTATGCATGGGTAATCGCCGATGTCCTATTATATTGTCTACGAAAGAAGGTAATAAACCTCCTTTTGGGTTTCGCCGCAGTCGGTAAAAGCAAAAGGTCCACGAATCTAGGAAACTAAGAAATAACTAAATAAGACATAGCTGTATGGCTGGAACACTTTGGCCTATTCAGATGGAGAACAATATAAAAATACATAAAATGGCCCGTGTTTCGTTCGGAATATTTCAAACAAAAACAAAACTGCTTGAATTAATTAAAATATAATTATTTTATTGATTTCATTACATTTCTCTGCTAATTAACGTTCCTTTTACGACTTTGATTTTAATCAAATCTGCCCTGTTAAAAGGCTTGCAAAATCAAAGCACTTAAACAAAATCTGTTCGTCGGTCACCGATTCTTAACCCCTCGGCTGTGGGAATGGCAAAATCCGCCAATAATAATTAAAAATAATTGAAACCCACTGTTGAGAGTTTAAATACAATTAAAAGCCCCTCACAAATTCACAAATACTACGCCAACAAAGAAGTTCTACTTCAAAAAGGGTGACATCGCGCTCCCAAGTAAAATCATCATGAAAAGATGTAGCAGAAATTAGAAAGGATGGGACAGATGTTGAACAATCCGAAGCTGCTGCATAGCATAGTCTGTTTTTCTTTAAAGCCAGGTCAGCCTAGTTAAATCCGCTTGACGGTAGTCTTTGTCAAAAGTGCGATTTTCCGACGCCATTAAAGTCCAAATGAAGAGCGTGACCAACGACCCAAATTCGAAATTATCGCGTGCCAAAAAGCCGACTGAATCCGCTTCAGGGGACGTGGTCCTTTGTGTTTGGCACAAAGGCCCGATGAGTATTATGTTTGCGACCGCCGCGCCACACTACGCCTACGAAGCCCCTGGATTGTGCACATAAGAAACTCAACGTGGCTCCGCAGTGCACGAGACAGTATACGAGATATTTGCCATTTAACTCGACACAGCCATGCGTTCTATGGAATACCGACGGAAATAACGAGATATTACTATTGTGAAAATTTGAATGAGATTTCGCGCGGATAACGCCCTTCATCGCTACGTGACAGAACTGTGGATAAAGCCCTTTTGAATCTGCTGCTTCATGTAATTCCATTCAATGCTCGTTGATTTATGAAAAGAATAATGAGATGTATGTAACATGAATGAATTATTTGGGAAAACGACGAAGAACAATTTCTTAAAATTGTATACGGACAGGCTCAATCGATTACTCGGGTTGAGCAGACGCTGGCTGCTTGACCTTGGATGGGTGTAAATTATGTCCCCCTCGTGACGACCCGGAAGTGTACCCTCCAGTGACCGGTTGGGTCTAATGCGATATAACCATTTTGAGCCAAGCTGGGTAATTAATTACATTAGATACTCAACTATTACAAACTGGACTATGCCTTAGACCCAAAGATAAAAAGCGGTTCAAGAACTAATCTCGGATCAACGATGACCTAGACAAAATATATATACATATACCTATATATATATGGAGTGTCTCTGTTCGGGCATTATTGTATCGAAGATTAGCCGCAGCAAGGTAAACTAACCACTACACGCGCAAATAATTTCTACGGTACACGGACGCGCGCCTACTGCATTCCGCGACTAATAAACAAACTACCCACTGACATAAGAAACATCATATCTCCGCTAAACATAAAAGCGAAACTTAAAAAATACTTTTCCTCCCTTTCCTATCCCTAACCAATACCTAAGTTGTGTAACCATGAAAAATACATACCTGATATGTTTTTAATTTATTTTTAAAATTTTGTGTGTACTTACATAAACAAAAACAAGATGTGTTAAACATTGTACATATATTTTAGCGTAATAAGGATCCACATACAAACCTATATGGTTTCCGTGGACCTATTGTCAGATGTAAATTTATAATTTCTGCTTAAAATAAATAAAAAAAAAAAAAAAACTATGTGCTTGTATATGTGTCGCAGTAAGTTGGTTAAATCAGACACTTAACTAACACCCTAGACCGTTTATTAAAGACCGACGTTTAACCAAGTTGCTAAAGTTCCGTCAGACAAGTGAGTGAACGAAACGTTTAACGAGTTGCCTAAACTTTCCTAGGCTACAAGACATATTTAATATACCTACACTTAAGTACACATAAAATATTCTTGTTTTTGTTTTAAGTATTTTTTGTTGATCTTACATGTTCAACCTAACACGAAGGACAAAGGGGGCTTCCTTCGCTCACCCCCTTTACCCTACACCTAAGCTACCGCAATGTTTTGCCCTGCTATAAGCTGTGCAAATCAGTAGTGAAAAGATAGACTCTGAAAGTAATCAGCTGGTGTCGTGACGCCATCTTGTTTTACATTATTTAACCAACACCGGCTTTCGGTGAGACAGATTGTTAAACGTTTTCGACGATGCTTGTTTTAAATCAAAATGTGACTTGGTTAAACATCGGTCTTTAATTAACGGTTAGTTAAGTGTCTGATTTAACCAACCAATTGCGATATTTATATGGAATGTCTCAGTTCGGGCATTAAAGTAGCCTAAATTAGCCGCAGTAGTTCTATGTGCTTGTATATTAATATAGTAATAGCAAATACGTACAAATATAATCTCGTTTATCGGGTTATGTGACACAACACAACTTGTGTCTCCCTCCTCTATCCATTAAAGCCGATAGTGACGGCTTCCGTCTAAGCTAAGGCGCGAAACCTGACAAATGATCGGTTTATTTCCATACATAAAAGAGTCTTCTCTTGGCCTCGTTATAGAAACTGACCGTCGACGGTAACGGCCCACCTTGAACTTAAACTAACATTCTTCTTCTTTTTGTGCCAGCTCCTATCTATATATAACAATTAAGATTGAAATATTTGTGTTAGTTAAACACAACCTATTTTTAAAAGAGATGTAAATATCAATCTGTGAAAGTTACTACGCCCTGCTTTTCCCACAGTGGTCCAATGTAGAGAAGAGGAAAAAAAATGTATTTGCTAAGTTTATGTAATAATATAGCATCACGCCTTTTGCACAATTGTGCCCATTTTGAGCCAGTTATTCAATACTCCATTTTGCGTGACAGGGGGCTAGCCTATCGCCGCAGCTATGGAGTAATGAACGTTTCCTCATGATGTTTTCCATCACCGTTAGAATGTCTGTATAATGTACTTAAGATAAATTAAATATCTACATTGGTACTGGTACATGGTCAGGAATCGAACCTGCATCTCCTGTGTGAGAAGCAAGCGTGAAACCCACTAGACCATGGAGCTTTATGTACATACAGTACTAAAGAAATTTTGTTTTTATTTGGTATCGAAGTCGGCTATCATTTTGGCTATTTGTGACCGTGATTTTAAACTATCATTTTTTGTTCGTAAGTTTTTGACTTTAAACAAACATTTTGCATACAGGCACATTCATTGCTTCTGGCCCCACACTAGGATACCATGTGTCGTGGGAACCAGAAACAGCGACGTCACACTCATATAAACATCCAAGATCTGGGGTTTATTTTCTTCACCCCCAGCCGGCGATCGAACCCGGGACCTCTCGCATGGTAGGCAGAGCCACAACCTCTGCACCACAGAGGTCATCGAAGTTTCAAGTTGTTTTGGACTTTTGGAAATAATGCGTTTGTAACTTTTTGATGTTTTGGCCAAAGCACTGATCATTGACTTGTAATCATTTAGTTTCGATATCCTATCTCTACAAATGTTCTGCCTATGCCGGCTTAGACCATTGAAATCATCGGGAAATCACGTCCGCGTGTTGGCAAGTTGTTAAGATGTCATGTTCATCATGTGCCCCGCCATACGAGCCATGATCTGTGAGGTTCTGTTGTGTATGTTTTCCTTAAATACTATTGTTAAATTTATAGTAAACTATTACTATTGTGGGTAGATACGGAGGGACCCTAATTTTTGCCGAGTCAGTATAACTTACGCAGATAAGTGAGAAAAGTTGGTTCCTTTGCATTTTATTATTTGATCTTTATCGTATCTTCAAATAAGTGTAGTAGTAAAATTAGCTGGGTAACTTCCATGATATCAAAGGTCAAAAGTTAGCTTGCGGATGATGTTGATTGAGTTTTTCTTTAATAAATATCAAGCGACACAAATTTTAAGTTTTATTGACTTAAACATTAATAAAACCGGTCAAGTGCGAGTAGGACATCGGACCCGCACATGAAGGGTTCCATACCATTGTACACGGAAAAACGTAAAACGACAGTCTTTTGTACGAGTACCTTTTTAATTTTTAATAATAAAATATAGAATACTAAGTAGGACTACATTCAAGGCCGTACATCGAGACATTTAAAATAGTTTTGTGTATTGTGTAGTATGTAAGTATTAAACTATGTACTCAGGATAACGAAACTCTTTGCTCATTGAAACCGGAAGTGGATAGAAATTGAGTAACTTATTTACAGGAATAAAATCAAATGTAATAAAAAACTTAATATTATTTATGTTAATTTGATTGAGGAATTAATCATATATTACAAATAACCAAGCACAAAACACAATACCTGCAATTAAAAATCTTTTCCGATAAGATCGGGAGGGTGCATTTTTCACTCACCGATAAACAAATAAAACAAAATGGCTAAAAAAATAGCCATACCAATAATGTCTTCTATGGGTAGTTCTTTTAATTCTTGAAAATCGGTATGTTTCATTATTTGTTGCTGTTGCGGTAACAGAAATGCAAATTCTGTGAAAATTACAGCCCTCTACCTATTGCGGTTGACGGACGGACGGACTGATGGACGGACGGACAGCGGAGGCTTAGTAATAGGGTCCTGTTTGGCACCCTTCGGGTACGGAACCCTAAAAATTAATGATAAAGGAACTCAACATTCTTAAAAAGTATAAAAATATATAGATGATACCTACAAATTTCAGTCTAAAAAAATAAAATAATTTAGAACTTTTGATCATGAACGCACGATCTTCATCTCTGCCACGTTTCTCCTCATTGTCTTCAGCTTATTCATCACTTTCTTTATAAACATAAACATAAACCTTTACATAAAGGCACATTCATTGCTTCTTGCCACAACACTAGGATACCCTGTATCGTGGGAACCAGAAACAGCGACGTCTAACACATATAAACATCCAAGACCTGGGGATTTTTTGTCTATTTTTATTGCACATAAAAATTCACATTACAGGCTTAAGGAAAAGATATTTACAAAGGAAACTGCAGCAAACCCAAGATGAAAAGGATATATTTGATAGCAGTGACAGGTAGACCTTTGTGCAGAAATACAAGTAAATAATATAAATAAGTGTTTTTACCAAACTAATAAATATATTACATATAGAAGAACATTAATACCGTATATAAAATGCATATGACAAATAAACAATACTACATATTAAACTATTAAACATACTGCATATTAAATCCCTAAGTCCTAAGAAAGATAATGCTCCTTTAGACGGTTTTTTGAAGATAACGACAGATGGACTGTCCCTGATGGCACAAGGAAGCGCGTTCCACAGATTTATTGCCCTCATTCGAAACCCAAGTTCGTAAGCGCCGGTATTGTGAGGCGGAGTAGAGAGCGTGGAGGCCATGTGGGATCTAAGAGGTCTCGTCGACGGAAGGAAGTCGAAGCGTTCACGCAGAAAGCTGGGATATCCAAGGTTAGTTATGATGCTGTACAGGAAAGTGAGGATGTGAGTAACCCGACGAAGACGAATAGGCAGCCATTGTAGCTCCCTACGATACTGTGACACATGGTCGAGCTTTCGCAGTCCGAAGATGAACCGAATCCAGAGAATTTGTAGTCGCTCGAGTTTGTTCAGTTGCTCTTCGTTAGCTACCCTTCGTAACCTAACCCAGCGAACATCAGAATATTCAATCAGCGGAAAGAGAAGTGGTTGTGCGAGGGTAATGTTCGTTTGACGTGGCAAGAAGTTCTGGAGTCTTCTATTGAGTGAAAAGTGGTGAAGACACGCTTACTGACCACACTGACGTGTGTTGACCAGGATAAGTGGAAGACACGCTTACTGACCATACTGACGTGTGTTGACCAGGATAAGTGGCTTTCGAAATGACCCCCAGGTTTTTGGCCTTGCCACTGTAAGCGATATAGCACCGTTATCTACTACAGGTGCAATGGGCAATTGCTGTAGATGATTTAAGAAGTACCTGGATCCCAGAATCATATCCTGGGATTTGCTGAGGTTAACGAGCAGTCCAAAGGACAATGCCCATCTCTGATGTTTTGGAGGTCAGCGTTTAGCGCATCTATAGCTGAAGTCACATCACTAAAGAGAAAATGAGGGTAGATCTGAAGATCACCAACATAGAGATGATATGAAGAAGAGTTAACATAAGATTTTTTTTCTTCCTCCCCACCCGGGATTCGAACCCGAGACCTCTCACTTGGGAGGCCGCAACGCCACAGCGGTTTTCGTGGACGCCTTGGTAACGTAAAGTACGCTTTACTGCGATTTTTAATTCTAGGCCAGAAATGTAAACAAACAACTGTCATTTTCCAGTACAAAAAGTATATTAAGAATGTCAAAGTCAACGGTTTTGTTCTGAAAATGTTTTTTCAGAACAAAACCGTTGACTTTTTTGTTTGAAAATGACAGTTGTTTGTTTACATTTCTAGCCTAAAATTCAAAATCACAGTATACATGCTTCGGCTAAAAAGGGCCAGATTCCTCCAAGACTTATCCGTGATCTCAAATCGCCTCAATTTTGACTCGATTACGTGAATCTAAAAATCAAATTTTGATGAATTTCGCCAGATGCCCGAACAGTAATGTGATTCTTTCCGGGCAGGGTTTTTACAAAATCCAGCAGATGGCGCTGTAGACGGCTTGTTCAATTTTGATTTGGAGCATGTTGAATTAATTGATAAATTCTTTATTGCACGTAAATAATATACATATAACAAGATTAAGATAAAAATAATGTACAAAGGCGAGCTGATCTCTAATCGAAGAGATCTCTTCCAGCAAACCATATTAGGATGAGAAATGTCGATTGCTGAGAAGGGGTAGACCATGTGACCATGCATACATACATTCCTAAATAAATAATATAAAGAAATATAAAACAAATATACGAGTGCCTACATAAATATTATATAATATACTCGTAAACATATGTAACCATATCGTAGCATTGACTAAATCATGATATGATCAACCATGGTTGAATTAGAACTTTCATTGAACGAGGAAATATTTTAGGGCAAACCACTGCGGTAGCTTAGGTGCAGATTAAAGGGGGCGAGCGCAGCGAAGCCCCCGAATAGTCTTCATGCTAGTCCGACATGTATATCACAAAAAACACCGTAGTACTGAATACTAATGCTAAAAATTTATGTTTTCGTGAAATTCAACTCTTTCTGACCATTTCATGAAGTGGTTGACTATATCATGATATGGCCAACTATTTCATGAAATCATCAGTCTATGGTTGACGATATCATGATAACGCCAATTCTACGATATAGCTACGACATAATATATGCTACGGTCGAGATAATGATTCGGTTATCATGCATACTAGCCGGCTATTATTCATACTTACCAATATCGATGGTTAAAAAGTAATTAATCCAGCAAGACTTATCATATTAACCTGTTTGTATATATAATCACCAGACGTCCGTGGTGAATATGATTAATACGGATTTGCACATCTAATATCAGGGCAAAACACTGCGATAGATTAGAGGTAAAGGGTAAATGGGGTGAGCGAAGTTGAACATCTAAGAAAAATACTTAAAAGATAAACTTAAGTACACATAAAATATTTTATCTACACACGTATCATAAACCCTCTTTACTGCGTACAAAAACCGCACGTTACGATCAGCATAATGTTGAACTATTTGGTAAAAACTCATTTCGTATCTGAAAAATCACATATTATGACCATAATGTGTGATGTTGCTACATATTATGACATTCAAATTTCGAATGCCGACGCCCGTCTGCGTGAAGTTGGTACTAAAGAACAAGCTAAACAATTGCAGAACCACAATGCCGGTCAAACATGCGGTTCCTGAACACATCAAAGAGAGCTTATGATATGTGTGTAGATAAACTAGTGTGTGTAACTGTACATAATTAGGCATTAAAACTCTCGAGTGATATTATTATGAAACGAGCCGAAGGCGAGTGGGTTTACCCACTCGCGGTAAACCCAGTGGGTTTACCCACTCTCGAGTTTTAATGCCCTCCATTATGTAGCAGTCACATAAACTACTATAACACCTATCTAATAAACATCCTGTCCAATACTGTGCATTATAGACCTACAATATTAAGAATAATTTAACTATTTGTTTTATGTTATGTGTAATAAACCATATTTGATTAAGAAAATAAGGATGTCTTATTACTTTCAAAAAACCCTCATGGTGAGTATTAATAATAACCGGTTAAAGCAGTTAATCGGACTCATTTTGGCTATATTTATTACATTCACCAAAATCAGTGGTTAATATGAATACTTACCGGTAATTATGTATATTAATCGGATTTATTGAGTTGACCGTAACATATATACTAATAAATACATACATACTAACTGTAATTCTAAAGAGAAAGGTAATGCTTGTTCACGCGTATTTAAAATATAGAATGGCCCGGAGTCTAAACCTGTGCTCATAGGACGCGGTGTTCTGCTGTGGGGTTGTGAGCATTTAATGTTGTAAATATGCGTAGAGGACATCTAACTAACAAAACATGCTTGTTAATATTTATCCTTAACTGTCACATTAGCGAGGTAATTGGATTAAAGAATCAGTTCTCAAATACTTGTCTTTTATCAACAATTATCTCGCTGATGTGACATTTTAGGTAAAGTATTACCAGACACTTTAGGTAAAGTATTACCAGACACTTTTTGTTTGTTTAAGTATCCTCTACCCGTATTAACAACATTATGCGCCAAAGCAAAAAAAGCGGCCAAATGCGTGTCGGATTTCGTACATTTAGGGTTCAAATGTAGAATATAAGCCTAAAATATTTGTTAGAAAAATATAAGTAATAATAAGCATTAACGCTAAATGTTAAGGTTAATGGGAAGCCACCAAAGCTGTCTTTGGTGGCTTCTCATTTCTTTGTTTTCCAATATTTTTTTAATCAATAAATACAGTATTTATTTACTCGATGGGGTAGGTAATTTTTTTTCGTGGTCATATGTGGTTGTATGAGAGCTCTTAAAAATATTTAAAAATATTTTATTGTCAATTTTATGACTTTGCGTTAGCAAAATGTTTACATGTACTGTGAAACATTTTAGACGGTCAAAGAACCGTTTGGCTGTAAAACCTGTGTGACAGACGACGGACGGACGGACGGACACGTGAGTGACAGCAATAGGGCTCCATTTGGACACTTTGGGTACGGAACCCTAAAAATTGACAAGCCGTCTACAACGCCACATGTTGGATTTTGAAAAAGCCCTTCTCTGAATGATTCCCTTTTTTCATATATAATGGTTATCTCTACATCACAACATTGGGAACAAATGAAAGGTTTTAAAGTTTTTTGACGTTTTAAACATATTATAACTATGGGTTTTGTTGGATAAACTCTAATTATTAATATTTCTTTAAATGTTTATTTTCTCCCTTCTCTCTGCTGCTACGCGGGCCGAGGCTAAATTATTATAAAAATAGCCAATTCAACAAAATTCATCTATAAAAAAGAGAAACTCAACCAATTGTGATTAAAACCACCAAATCCCTTTTTCAACCGACTTCAAAAAGGAGGAGGTTCTCAATTTGTCTGTTTTTGTGTGTTTGTTACGCGATCACTTCGTCAATTATGAACCAATTTTGATGATTCTAGTTTTGATTGGTAGGACATACTTTAGAGGTGGTCCAATACAAATTTTATCAAAATTGATATGAGCGCTTTATGAAAAAACAACAAATACAAAAAAAAATACACAGATGACGTTTTGGTTTGTTGTTCCGTGCAGCAAAAGTTTTTATGAGAACTAATCATGTTCACAGACTTCATTCGCGTCCCGACCGGAGGATGTAATAGGGCTTGAACTTGAAGTCGGTTTTTTTTAATGTTTTAACTTGGTAAATTATTATATGTTATGTTTATAACCATAACCATAACCTCTTATCAAATGTCCTCAAAATCGTAAAGAAAGTATTTTCGTGTAGCTTAGAGTTATTGCTTAAAGAAACAAAACATACCTGAATAAAATTTACATTTTTAGGGTGTGTTTAATATTATACCCATGATCAATGACCCGTGTTATTTTATATCTACAAAACGCTAAATAATTACATAAGGGCCGTGTCAGTGTTTAGCAAACACTGACGAACAAGGAAGGTAGGAGACGAAGGCGGTAGCTCATTAGATAAACACGATATATAAGTCAGAATAATCAGAAACGTGATTTGGCTCGGGTATACACGAATAGAGAACTTTATTTATTGTGAACGAAATATACACATTGAAATAGCAACACTGGAAGACAACCTCTTACGTATATTACAGGTCCTTAGCGACTTAGCCTACTTGAGGTAGCTGAGACTCACTAAAATGAAATGTAAAACGTTGTGGAACAATATTATTATATTTATATACAAATAGTTTCAGTCATACAAGTATAAAGAATATTGCGAAAGAATATTACATTAAGAAATTTGTTTACAAGTCGATCTTCAAGATCAACTTAGACTTGTTAGCTGTTAGTCAATTTAAATATTACCCTATTGAGAATCTCGTTTTACAACCATTCCTATTAGTCAACGGACCATCACATATGGTTAAAAACTTGTCGATTACGTCGAGATAAGTTATTTCAAGATGATACAATCTCGATGATCATGATTTAGGTCACGGTGGCAACAAACACTCATCTAAGGTGAGGATTGGATATATTTTAGTAACAATAAGAGAAAAATGTCTAGAATAGATCTCAGGCTGAGTCGAGCCATATTCCACTACGCTGGATCAGTGCCCCCTTATTCACTTACTCCAATACACAGCGAAATCTTCGCAGTTTATGGCCAATTGCTATATGAACTTCGAAGTAAAAAATCATAGAAAACGGGGCTAATATTCATAGGATTTTGAGCACATCTCGAGCTTCCAGAATACGAAGTTTCAGAATTTGAGCTCACGCGGTTGAAGACAAAAACGTAAAAAACTCCAACAGAACAAACTCCAAGTAAAGAGTTGAAACTTAGAGCATATTAAGATATGATTTTGAGCTCCCAGAATATGCAATCAGAACTTCTCTAACCAACGAAAAAATAATAAAAACCATTTACACTATCATGTCGTCAACATATTAGTCAATTTTATTCGAAGCCGCACGAGTTCAAATCAAAAAATTTGTATTCTGGGAGCTCTAAATATTTTCTACGTAAACTGTAGATTTTGAACTCGTGGAACGTATGGTTAAAGGGTATGGGATGGTTGCGATATAAACCAAGGAACAACATCATCGTCTAATGATTAAGAATTATAAAAATACTTCGTTTCTTATATTTTTTGTTCAATTTCATAAGCAACAACTTCCTTCAGGCTCCATCATCAGATCAACTCCAAGTAAAAAAATTCAGGCAGTTTCACCTTAATCGGATACGGCAGTGGGAAAAATTTCACTTGTGAGATTTAATTATGGACACAGACAGACAGACCGGAACAGATAAAACTAAATAAAAGATTACAATTGTTTTATTTTTGTTTATGAACACTGTTTAGAAATATTACATTTTCTTAATGCAGTTGTTTTGTACGCGTTACATGCTATTTTTGTATTTTATTTATTTTTATATATTTTTTGAGATTTTATAACTGAGTTTTTAATAACTTATTTATTGTTGATTTTTTATACATTTATACTTATAGCTATACCATCCTTTTTAAATTTTTATCAAAATATATATACCTACTATAAAAAATATAAATTTTCTCATACCAGTTGAGTTTTTGTCTTTTTGTATACGTTTCATATTATTACTTTTTGTGTTTAAGCGTATTTTTATTTCCTATTTACAATATAATAATTGACCTATTGATATTTTTTTCCGATATTATGGCAATATTTAACAAAATTTAATTTAAATTTAATTTAGGAGCTAAAATTCCAAACTCCCCCCGCCCCCTCCCCTCCACCGCGTGAGATTTGGTGAGATTTGGTGAGATTTGGCTTGACTCTCCAGAGGACCTGTTTTGACTCGTTAGGAAACATATTTAGCAATCGCGATCGGGCTAGTGAGCCAACCCAACTGTTCGAAACCTCTCAACTTCGCTTTGAATCAGGTATGTACCCTGCCTGAAGCACTTCAAACAAGTACCATATATCAAGGAAATGGTCAGACAATGGCGAACTTGTTTGTCAAATGCTGCAGCCCAAGCATGTACCGATAGGCCACGACCGCTTAGAAAATATACTCAACATTTTGTGTGCGGTGTAATGTAACGCACTCGTAGGTTACAGCGAAGAATGGAAACATCAATATTATTTAGCCCATTGGGCTACAAAGTCCGGGAAGTTAACACCAATTTATATTTCCGAACGCCCGGTGGTAGATCGACCCTAGACATAAATTTTCATAAAAAGCTTACCTTTTTTGGCAGGCGAGGCGCAGTTTGCCAAAGCCTCCAAAGCCTCAGCCATCTTCTCCTTCTCACTGCCCATGGTGCAGGCACACTCGGCGGATCAGCGGGGAACTAGGCCTGGGCGCGGCTGACCGTCACCATCACTCCGGACAAGAGATACCGGTCGAGGACCGAGGCGCACGCGACTGGCGACCACCACACCCACCAGTTAATAATCAACGATGACTATCACGACTAACCTGGGCCGACACTATATTGACTTAACTACTCATAGAAATAATATTATCGAAAAAAACGGTCTCTTCCGGAAGACCCGTATCGTTATGCATAATAGCCACCATAGGTACCCGGCCAATTCGTGACATTCAATCGTATATCGACGGGTTCGCGGTTGCTTTTATGTAATTTTCGTACGTGATATATTAATTGACGTGCCATCATGTAAGTGCCGGGTTTGTTTGCCGAGTTCTGTTTGCCGTGTAGACAAGGCATGGGCAAATATGAGACTAGAATGCTTAATTGCTAATACGAGCTAATCAGCGCTAAGCAGACGGTTTTTGCTCTTTAATTAACAAGTGCGATGGAAAAGAGCGCTTTGAGCAGATTTTCAACATCAAACGTATTGTTTCTCGTTTGCACTGTGGCGCTCCTAAGGCCAGATTATTTATCTGTTTGTTACTTTGTATGACAAAATGGTAACAAAATATCGAAGGCGAACCCTTCCCAAAGTAGATAAAGTTCCTTGCCGTTTATCGCGTTACGACGACATCCATCAGATTCACATGGGAAATGGTCAAGTTACAAATGAAAACGGGTACATGTATGTACTCATTTAACTTGAGTTTATTTCTAAAGTGGACGTCTCGATAAATATTTGACATCAGAATTAAATATATCCTTATATTTGTACATCTTTTCATTTTGAATAGGTCGTCAGACCTTAGTTATTTTAATATATTCTAGTTTGATTCGCAGCCTTATGGTAAGAAGAGTCGCAGGATTTAGGTAGACAAGAAAAACAGATTAGCAATTTTTGGTATGTGCGGTGTGGATGTACAACTAACTAAGTGTCAGTCACTTCTGAATGAACTGTTACGCATTTGCAACTTCATTTATTTAGGTTCAACGACTTACTTTATAAAGGTACGTAGATTCTTATGTACATGGGTTTCAGAAAACAAAAAGTCAGACTTCGGGTTCTTTAATAATGCTGATACATTTTGCATGCTCTTATTAGTGGGTATTTGATATATAGAACATTAATTTCTTATGATGAACAGTTAATATACTATATCCAATGGCAAACCACGTGATCAAACCACACTTTGATGCTGAACAACAGATTAGTAAGGAGTGCTGAACTGAGATGGTATTATGTACCTGTATTAATATTGGTAATGAAATCCTTTCCAAAATAAATTACACAACATAATTGAACATTTTGTATTGGATATTATTTTTTGACTAACTAAAACGGATAAAGTCTCATCAAATATTATTTAACTGAAACAGTAACATTATTATATTACCAAATACTACTGCAGTTATATGTATTAAATTATCCAACCACAATCCGAATATAGGTATTTATTCACCCCGCAACCTGCAACCCGCAACCCGCAACCCGCAACCCGCAACCCATAACCCGCAACCCGCAACCCGCAACCCGCAACCCGCAACCCGCAACCCGCAACCCGCACAGCCGCCGCCGGCACGGGACCCCATGTAGTTTCGGAGAACCGAATTAGTTGGTTCTGCTTGAAAACTAAATATAGGTTTGTTATGTCACAACGTTGTTACACAACCGGGAGCCGAAGCGAAACGGAGCGGAGCGAGGCGACGCTATATAGTTTCACAGAACGGAAATGGTTGGTATAGGTCACTTTCTGTTTGAAAACTAAAGAGAGGTTTGTTAGGAACATTTATTTAGCGATAATGTAAAAGATTTGTTCTAAAATTAACTTTATAGACGTTTTTATATTTTTATGCTATACAATAAAAAGAAAAAAAGCGTCATATCTACGATAACTTCATGAAACACGATTTGATGAGAATTTATCCATTTTGTGAAGGATTTCGAATTTACTTGTAGTAAATAGGCGCATTTCTGGTAGGCTTTTAAACACGAGCCTTTTAATATTTACTTTTAAAATATGCTATTGCTAGCACTATCATAGTTAAATTATCTAAATAAACGTATTGTTCTTATTCTAAAAATGGCGTTTTAGTTTTAGCATTTGTCTCACAAGATGTCGGACAAAAAATATTCTATCGGGATTATTTTTTTGCGGATTCCAACGGCGGCGGCGATACAGATGGATCGTATTCGAGATCGCAAGGATACTTCGCACAAAAAATACCGACCCTTACTTTAAATAGCCGTTTTTGTCCATCCCCACATTATACTAAACCATAAAGGCTGCTTTCTCTAGGGATTTATATATATATATATTATTTTTGTATTAGTTATGTAAGCACAAGCAATTTTTAAAAGAGATCTAAAAATCAATCTGTGGGAGTTTCTACACCCTTCCTCTCCCACAGTGGTCCAATGTAGAGAAGTAGCAAAAAATGACGATTTAGCAATCGTCATTTTTTGCTGTAGTATATGTAAATATCTACAGTAATAAAGACATTTGGAATTTGGAATTTACGTGCATGCTCCTTTCGGCATCGGATATACGTTTAAATAAACTGAGATAATAAAAAGCTTCTTTCTTAATTACATAACATAGATGCTGACAATTGCTTGGTGGATAATATCCCTGACTAGATAACCCGTAGAAACGGCTTGTTGCATAATTATTCTTCATGCCATAAATAGATGTATCGCTCCCGAGGCTTGTTGTATCACCGCGTTGTACAGATTTAGATCTCCTCTGGCACTGACTGAAAGTGAAAGCTTGCTGCCGGTTTAACTTCAGCTCACCTGACATTGACGGCCCGAATGACCTCTATTGCGATTTTGAACGGCAGTGAATTAGTTCAAATATATAATGTTACTAGATAATAATGGCTCTTAGTTTTTACTACTGATTGAATAATGAATCTCTGGAATCGTTTCGTGATTCTGCTGCAATAGCTCCCTTGAGGAGTACAATAAAATAGTGACAGGAGATAGGCCTGCTTTCACAGTGTCTGGCAAATGTACAGGGTCCTGTTTTATGAAGTAAGGCCAGACTCAGGGACGGTAGTTTACGTACCTTTAAATATTTAAAGTTCTGTGGGTGCACGACGCGCGCGCGCATCTCGATACTGATATTGCGAACGCGATAGCAAGCGATAGAAGTGACTCCACAGTGATTTTTAGGTATATTTATTACTTTTTTTTATGTTTTGCATCCCTGAGGCGCGAGTAACTTTACAAAACAACACAAAATTAAAAAAAAAAACGGCATTCTTTCATACTTAGAAATGTATGAGTACAAGAAATAATTTGCTGTTATAACACCAAAATATCGATGAACCAAATGACAATAGTTTTTTTTTTCGATTTTTTTGCCAAACCTGTACATATAAACAGGCTTTCTCCTGGTACTCGCTTGACGTTGCATTGAGGACACTCTGTATAAGATTTTTAATTTCCTTAATCATTAATTTCAGGAATTAGAATAAGAAAGTTAGTGGAAATTTATTTCAGAAGGATGCTTCTGTCACTAATATGTATCGCTAAATCTGTTACACAACTTCAATTGCTGTAAATACCAATGTATGAATTACAATGTCTGAGCGTTCGTTTAGCCGTCAAACAAGCGTCTCATCTAAATTAAGTAAAAATTACGTTCTTCAAAAACCATCCAATGAAAGGAACATCAAATGCGATCCTAAAAAGTTTTTCATTATAGCAGTTTCAACCTCTCTCGTTATTCGTTAGCCGCATCCGCAAGCCGTTATCAACATTATGACTTGTACGCACGGTTGAAATTTCTCTGAAGAGTATCCTGCGATTTTTCATGGCACGGCAGCAACATCGCTGAACGTGTACCAGTAGACGTGTATATAAGTAGTGGTGATATCAAGTTACGAGCTAAAACCTCGCTTGCTCACACTAGGCACGTAAACTAAGTAGTCTTAATCAGAAACTCAGAACAGCTACCAAACAAAGCAATTTGTTAGCATTATCGATCTAGGTTTGAGGAAAAATATATTTTGAGGCTGGAATACCGTATTTCCTGCTAATCTCCGACCACGGCTGCAAAACTGTCGTACACCAGAGTCGCAACTATGCCAACTACAGGCTCGACGTGACGTTACTCAGGTACGATTAGAACACTGTCAATTAATGTTATTGTTATGAGCGCAGCAGGATATGGACCTTATCGTGTGGTGGGCCGCGAGTCGCGTGCGGGCGCGTGCGGCGTGCGGTGTGCGGTGTGCGGCGTGCGGCGCGCAGCGCGGAGGTCGGTCGGAGCCCGGCTCGCGCTCGGCTCGGGCTCGGCTCGCGCTCGGCTCGGCTCGGTGGCCCGGCGGAATCGATGCGGGCGGCGGGCGGCGGCGGAGTGCAGCAGCCGCCGGGAGCCGGGAGGCTGCGCCGCGCCCTGTGCCGCCGCCGCCGCCGCCGACGCCGCGCATGCGCCCCACGACGCCCGCCCAGAGAACTTACAGAACCTACAATCTCACAACCCCGGTCTTATTACCGAGACTTCTCACTGTACCCTCGCTGTAGATACATCTGCAGGCAGCCGGGCCGCAGCCAACGTGTCAGTTTCAGGGCTCTCTTGATTGAGCCCCCGCTGATTTACGATCCTTACGCCGCCGTGACTCATGGGACAAAGTCTTCGGGCTAATGTGACCGGGCTACTAAAATACACTTTCAATCAAGGATCATAAAACCTTCGGAAATGTATTCCTTGGGTGTAGCTAGTGTAAGTTTATGTTCTGGCAGACTCAGCCAGCTTATCGTAAAACGTAGTTGGTAGAGCAACCTTTTTAGTCCTTAATTAAGGACCAGAGCAGATGCCTACGGTGCGGCTAAAGTTAGTTTAGGATGAATTAATGGCTGCAATTTTATGTGAATTGTAATTGAAAAGGTCAAATTTGCGTATGCTATTATAGGTACAACAATGAAATGTAAACCTTTTCAGAAACATAATACGAAACTTCAAAATCACAATGGTGAAAGAAAAACGTCAGAAAAATAACGCAGAGAGCTGAAATCACAGATCCCCGAGGAGAATGCTCTTACTAAACTACATACACATTCAAAGCTACCTTGAGTACACTTATTGCAAGCATCGTAGGGATAAAAATCCTGCATCAGTGTAGCTTATCTAGAACTTGGTTGTATTACTAGTAGGTATGTAACGCGTCGCGGTTCCATTTTTTTCGTCGTCGGCGGCTGGCGCGGTGCCTGGGGAAATTATGACAGTGTGTGCCTGTCTTTCCATCGAACTGAAAATGTCTCCATTAGTTATACCAAACTTAATTTGCAGAAATACATTGATGATTTCGATGAAATAGCTATAGGGTCAAAAATACGATTACAGGTGGACTTAGCCTCCATGGTTCCATCTGGAGAAGGTGAGAAGAAAGATATTCTTTGTGCAAAATTAGGATTCATAATACCGATGTGTTATTTATATACCGGTCTGTCTCTGGGCAAATATACATCGCGCAAATTTTCACTTTCACTTTCAACCTGCGGACAGCAATTCTGTCAGATTCTTCGCCCCCATTTTGGTAAAACAAGTCTACTTACTTATAGTGCCTAGTAAACTGCCTCGCTGACACTGCCGACATCTAAGGATTTTATATAAAGTTATGTGCCGTGAGACATGCGTCGCATCGATCAAACTTTAGGAAGATATCTCACTCACCGCGAGAATTCGCGCGTGTGGACTAACATTTTAGATTCGAGAATTACTTGTCTTTTCACTCCAAAAATGTCATTCTATTTCTCGAGCGATGGACAGTGACACGTACGACTGTAAGTGTCCGTCAAAATTTGAGTGGTGGTATTTGCATTCGGGCCTGAGTTGTCTATGTTCAAATGATCCTGAGACTGGAGGTGAAATCGGATCTTGGATTGTTACATTACAGGCTAATGGTCATGGTGAAGGCTCCATAACCTCATAAAACCTCCTGACAGTTTTTCTTCAGCTGTAAGTTCGCTTATTCAGTGGTAACCGATCCAAGGATTTAAATGTAAGCCTGTGATGCAAGCCCTTATCTTGGCTGTGCAGATACCTCTCAAGGGATGATTGACATCCACAGACACGATCGGATTGTCGATGACAAGTCGTATTTGACCGCAATATGTCACGGATTCACCACTGATTGATTATGTCACCCATGTGTACGATGGGATTGTGTTGGGAAATTGTAAGCTTACGCGACGCCCTCGCTCGCTGGAGGGGGAGGGCGGCTGATGTTGACAGACTGAAATGGAACTGTGAGGTTGGTAGGTTGTAGTAGATCTACCGGCTAATTTGTCGGTAGCTCGTAAACCGGTATTACCACTGTGATAGTGTACTTTGGCTTACTGAAAACATTTGCGCTAGTTGCAGAGCTGGAGGAAAAAATGTGATAAAAAATACCGGTCAAGTGCGAGTCGGACTCGGGCACGAAGGGTCCCGTACCACCGTATAATGGTGAGGAATTAATAGTTTGGATTTACATAGAAAAATGTAATTTATTATATTTTTTTAAATATTGATTACAAAGTTATTGATTGGTGCGGCTACCTTCATACTGCATGAACGTAACCAGGTGCATTTATAAGTTTGTATATGGTTTACAGATAAATAAAAAACCTTGGCGATTCCGGGTAGGTTTTCTTGTAATCTTTGGCTTGAGTTCTATTTTCTGTATTTTTTCATAAAATTAGGCTCTGTAGTTTTGGTAATAAGACCGCCCCTTATCTCCGAAACTACAGAGGATGGTCATTTTTTGCACTTTTTAGGTTTCCGTGGAGAAACAAGGAACCCTTATCGTTTCGTCAAGTCTGTCTGTCCGTCAGTCTGTCCGTCCGTCTGTATGTCACAACAGCTTTATGGAGAAATTGTTAAGACTACTCCGTTGAAACTTAGTAGGCTCCCGATACATGGAACTGAAACCAATTTTTTTTTCATCAAGCCTATATGTGTGGTAAGTTTACATATAGGTCTTTAAAAATAATGTTTCTGTTTTTCCTCAAAGTGAATCGTTAAAAAGACAGACCATACCAAAGTGAAAAAATGCACATATGACTTATGACTTATAACGGTATTTTTTTTTCGTTTTGTTATTTTACCCCCTCCAAAACTTGAATTATGTTGCGCTTATCTAAGACTTTCTGTACTTGAGAAAAGTGCCTGTGACAGACGGACGGACGGACACGCGAGTAATCCTATAAGGTTTCCTCTTTAACCTATTGAGTTACGGAACCCTAAAAATAAGTATTTAAATGGTTATTGGGACCTCATTGTTTCACCAGCGAAGAAAATAAATTACGAGTAGCGGATGTTAAAAAGATATAGGAACAGAACAGACTTATTCTTTTCGTGGTGAAACTCTTGCAAGGGTGTACAGTACAGTATCTAGGCTGTACAGTATTCAAAAAGGATTTTCGATATCTTTTGAAAAATAATCAATCAAAACACGATTAAGTGACACTAGATGTCTTTTATTGCAACTTGCAACACATGTACGGGGTGTTTGGTGCCTCGTTTGCCAAATTAAAATGGCGGATAGAAGGGGTCATTTGCTATCACCTAGGCCCACAAAAAAAGTTTTGGCTCAACGGATTTTTTTATTTAAATATTTTTAACTTTTTGAAAAACCCTCCAGAATTACTCCTTTAAACTTTAATTAATAAAAAAAAATATTGATAAAACTTGCAATTATTTACTGTTGTTGGTTGTGTAATAATGTACGGTTCTTTTGTAGTTTTTATTTTTACATTTTACATTTTAATTTGGAAAACGATGCACTAAACTCCCTTTAAAAGCGATTTTATGATTGGTAATTTTTTCAAAAGCCTTTGAAGTTCTCTGATGTCACAACTACATGAGAAGGCCATCTAAGGCTACAGAGGTACAAATGAATCAAAAGGGTTGTATGAATGCAATAAAAAGAGTATATAGTAAATCTGTGAGTAGTATCATTAAGGTTTTGGGAAATAGGTTGTTTAAATGCCCGTTAATTCTGTATATTATTAAGTACACGATTGACTTAAAAACCTCGATTTCATAAAAATAAGGCTCAAACATAATCTGATTATTTGACGACCCGAATGGTCGAGTCGGCAGTGACCCTGCCTACGAAGCCAAGAGTCCCGGGTTCGAGTCCCGGTGGGGGCAAATATTAGTTTGATGAGAACGGATGTTTGTACCCTAGTCATGGTTGTTTATCTATCTAAGTATAATATTTATCTATATAAGTATGTATATCGTTGTCTAGTACCCAAGATACAGGGAATCCTAGTTTGGGGCTAGATCAATGTGTGTGAATAGTGTCCAAGGTATTATTATTATTATTATTAATAGTACTGACTGATAGCTTCCTTCGACCGCACAACAAGATTATCCAACGTCGCACGTCATCCCTATTTTGCTGGGAGATACAGTAAAACAAAGCATCCTTGGAATTTATTGTCTCAGACCGAACGCTGCCCAACCTCTATAAACGAAGGGGGTGGTGATATCGTCGCTCTGGATTTATGCTCATGCAATTGGTACTTTGTTGAACTACTTATCAAAGAATAGGTATGTGGGTAGAGCGGTTCGGCCGGGGTCTCGGCTGTTGATTTATTTGCAGTAGAACTCTTAGTAACAATATTATATTTTATCTACACGTATCATAAACCCTCTTCACTGCGTCCTAAAACCCGTTACGACCAGCATAATGATAAACTTCTTGGTAAAAACTTATTTCTTATCTGAATATTGATCATTATGACCATAATGTACGAAAATCTGTCAAATTATGACATTCAAATTTCGAACGCCGATGCTCGCCTGCGTGCCGCCCCTAGCTTGTCTGTGAAGTTGGTACTACAGAACAAGCTAAACAACTGCTGGGCAATGATCAATGCCACAATGCCGGTTGAACATGCGGTTCCTGAACACATCAAAGAGAGCTTATGATATGTGTGTAGATAAACTAGTGTATGAACTGTACATAATTAGGCATTAAAACTCTCGAGTGATATTATTATGAAACGAGCCGAAGGCGAGTGGGTTTACCGACTCGTGGTAAACCCAGTGGGTTTACCCACACTCGAGTTTTAATGCCCTCCATTATGTAGCAGTCACATAAACTACTAATATGGACGAACTCTGTGGCGCAGCGGTTGTGGCTCTGCCTACCATGCGAGAGGTCCCGGGTTCGACCTCCGGCTGGGAGTGAAGAAAAAAAAACCTCCAGGACATGGATGTTTATATGTGTGTGACGTCGCTGTTTCTGGTTCCCACGACACAGGGTATCCTAGTGTGGGGCCAGAAGCAATGTTTGTGTCTGTATGTAAATGTTTATGATTATATTCACTATGGGCGTTTTATTTCATGGAACTAAATTATTTGATTGTAAAGATTCACTATCGCGTTTGCTTTAATTTATGAATACGGTGTAAGGTGCATTCATATGGTTACTATAGATGTATTGTTTTAGTGAGACAATACCGGTCATTGACCCCACTGCTGATGCGAATTCCATTTTCTGCAATGATAATTATCGCTTCCCGTACTAACTGTCGCCAAACGACACAATTCTTGCGTATCATAATCCGGGTTGGGTATTGGGTGTAAAGCAAAAAAGAGTATATTAAAAATTTACGAAATTGATCAAATTGAATATCGACAAAAATATGAACGGTGTATAACTGTGCGTCTGCATCTCACTTCGCTATTCACTCTCACTTCACATTCGACTGTGTAAACATCTCACATCTCACTTCGCTATTCACTCTCACTTCACATTAAATTCAAAATGTTAAGTCAAGTCAATTCAACAATATTTTATTCGAATTAAGATTTTTACAAATCATTTTCGACGTCAAAGCTATTATGGATGGCACGTTCACTGCCAGTGTACGCTCGCTGTGGAGAAGAACGGTCAGGAGAAACTCCACAGGAATCGTATCTTTTGTACTTTTCTTTTAAATATATAAAGAATCATACATAAGTGATAATTACAATCTATTCCACTGATTTGGAACAACAGTTGACCAGACGTTTTTATCATCTAAGTAAAATAAGTAAATAACATATATATAATTTTAGTTTTAAATTGGGAATCGGACAGTTTAACAATATCATCTGGTATTTTATTATAGAAGCGAATACAGTTCTTGTTGAATGAATTGTTTACCTTATACAGTCTACATTTTGGGTGCGCTATTTTATTTTTATTTCTAGTAAGTATTTATATTATGCATATCAGAACTCTTAGGAAATAGCGTTTTGTTCTTCCGGACATACAATATGTTTTTAAATATATACTGTGAGGATACCTTGAGGATATCAATTTCTGTAAACAATTCTCTTAAGGAATCGCAACCACGCAATTTATATATGGAACGTAGCGCCCTCTTCTGTAACACAAAGTTGCTATTAATGTTAGCAGCTTGACCCCACAATAAAATTCCGAAGGACATAATGCTATGAAAATAACTGAAATATAAAAGTCTGGCAGCAGCAACATGGCCGCCGCCGAGCTGAGCCTTGCGGATAACGCATTTAAACGAGAGTCCCATTGTAACCTTGCGTCGATACTCATCCCCAAGAATACTGTTTCATTTACATATTCCAAATTTTTGTTATTCAAGATAATAGCTAAGTTGTTGTTCCTACCATTAGGCAATGAAAATTTTACACATTTTATTTTCTTGGGATACAACATTAAATTATTTGTCGTAAACCAATCATGGATCTGGGAAAGAGCGTTTTACCTTGTCAATATCACACGTCAGAAAGGAAGAAGTCAAAATGAGAGGCCTTGATAACATAATTGACAAGACAGTCGATACATTTATAATTAACGTTACCGTTGACAGCAGCAGCAGTAATTTCAGTAGTAGTGGTAGTTCTGAAAGTGGGGATGAATGTGAATGTAAGTAAGACGAAGGCCTTATAACTGGGAAGGAATGCAATGTGGGAGTTTCTAGCCGTTTCTTCTAACTCCGAGGCCCACCTTCAGAAACGGTGTAGTCTTTTTTTATATAAAAAAATACTTGTAGTTAAGTATAAGTATAATTTTGACTTTGAATAAGATAATTTATTTATTTATATTCGATAAAAAATGAATCTGAATCTTGAATTTATTATATTTTTTTTTAAATGCTCGTTTTTGTATCCTCGTCTCATAGTATATGATATGTGGAGAATCCTTTTTACTCTAATAATAATTTTAGGCATCAGGGGCTGATAGTAGTAGCACGAGTAGTAGATTAAGTACTTTATAATATTCGTCTGTTGTTTAGTTGCAATTGCATATTATGCGTAAAATTAATATAAAATACCAGTATGACAGAATTAGAAAAAAAAAAATATCCTTGAGTTTTTGAACACCTGACGTGGACTTGCATGTTCCCCGACCGCTACCATGATACGCTAAGCGACAGTAATTTGGGACGTTTCACGCAATAAGCAAGTATCGCTAAACCAATCACGAGCGTACCGTGGTGCACAGGATTCGATGACCGGTACAGTCATATTAAAACAATACAACTACAGTATCTGAATTAGTCTTAATCACTGTTATAAATCAGCTAAATATCGTCATCGAACCTCGTTAGAAACCAATTATAAAACGACACGCTGTTCCTCATTCTTCGCAATTATTAGTACTCGTCCTTCGGAAACAGGAAGTCAGTAAAAGACGGGCTTCCGTCCCAGGATTGGATCTTTAGAAATAATTTCGACATTAACAGTACAATGGAAATTGGCTCCTTCGGCTCGTTACACACAGTTGAAGCAAACGTTTCAATTAACTATACTCGAATGTTTACCTATTCCCAGTGAAGGTATTTTTCTTGAGGATATTCGTTCTCGATCTGCAATAGAAGGTTTAATCCGAAAGCGTACGTCGATAAATCTCGCAGGATGTATAAGCCTAACTACGTGTATAGGAGAATGTAATACCCTAGACTGTCTACGTCTGTGGAGCTGAGGCATATCTCTAATGTGATAAGACAATTTCCATGAATGCAAGAGAGGTGTACTCCCACACAATCTCAAACTCTGTACAACCAATACACACATACATATGTACATTCTAGTAATTCGTATCAGATATCAGACTCCCTCTATACTGTACAGTACCCTGCTAACATGCAAACTGCTGGTGCATTTTCATTTAAGGGCATTTAGACGAAGGCGCCCCGGTACGTTTATGGGCATTTAGACGAAGGCGCCCCGGTACGTTTAAGGGCATTTAGACGAAGGCGCCCCGGTACGTTTAAGGGCATTTAGACGAAGGCGCCCCGGTACGTTTAAGGGCATTTAGACGAAGGCGCCCCGGTACGTTTATGGGCATTTAGACGAAGGCGCCCCGGTACGTTTATGGGCATTTAGACGAAGGCGCCCCGGTACGTTTAAGGGCATTTAGACGAAGGCGCCCCGGTACGTTTAAGGGCATTTAGACGAAGGCGCCCCGGTACGTTTTATATAAAACGTTGTTTTGTTGTACAAATAAACTTTTATCTACACACGTATCATAAACTCTCTTTACTGCGTCCAAAAACCGCACGTTACGATCAGCATAATGTTAAACTACTTTGTAAAAACTAATTTCTTATCTGAATATTGAACATTATGACCATAATGTGTAAATTTTCTACATATTATGACATTCAAATTTCGAACGACGACGCCCGCCTGCGTGCCGCCCCTACTTTGTCTGTGAAGTTGGTACTACAGAACAAGCTTAACAACTCAATGCCACAATGCCGGTCAAACATGCGGTTCCTGAACACATCAAAAAGAGCTTATGATATGTGTGTAGATAAAATAGTGTATGTAACTGTACATAATTAGGCATTAAAACTTGTGTGTTTTATCTGTGGAAAACGGTGCTGGTTGTACAATTACCTAATTTTACTTAATGCTACTTCGATAATCTAGTACTAACTATTGTACAATTGTTTGTTTTTCCCAATAAAAAAAAAAAAAAAAAAAACCCTCCATTATGTATCAGTCACATAAACTACTATTACATCACAGTTGATGAAATAGCTCCGTGGCCTAGTGGATTCATGCTCGCTTCTCACGCAGAAGATGCGGGTTCAATCAATCAATCAAATATTCTTTATTCTGTTGGATAATTACATATCTCTTAGAGCACATCATTAATTTAATAGGTGTACGTTCCAAAATCAGAGACTTCTCAGAGAAGTAGAATTCAAATCCAGTGCTGGCCGGTATAAGTAGTTTAACTTAAGTACATTACACGGACGTTCTAACGGTGATGGAATACATCGTGACGTAACCTGCAATCTCCATAGCTGCGGCGATGGGCTAGCCCCCTGTCACGCAAATTGAATAACTGGGTAAAAGTGGCCACAACTGAGCCTCTGCCATCCCGTATGGGAAAAGGCGTGACGCTATGTTTATGTGTGCGTATTACAGTTATAGTAGTATGAAGCTCTTACTTACTTAGAGTAAGTAAGTAGTGTTGATTTTGGCAATCATTGTTATGCTCTGGCTTCATTATAGATTTCATATACTCCTTTCACTACTACTACGACTATTTTATCGGTGCTTCACTGAGTAATTGCCAATAACTTGGTAATCAGAACTGAGTGGGCACTCGATACATTGCTATTAGACTGGAGATAAGAAGGTTTCACCTGGGGCTCTGGCGCCATAAAATGCACGTGATAAATCGGGTCATGGTTACCAAAAAGTTACAATCAAAAAGTTTAGGAAACTGCCCACTTGACGGCCTCTGTGGCGGCGCGGTTGTGGCCCTGCCTACCATGCTAGAGGTCCCGGGTTCGATCCCCGGCTGGGATACAGAAAAAAAAAAACGGCCAAGTGCGGGTCGGACTCGCGCACGAAGGGTTCCATACCACCGTACAATGGCAGGGATGGTGTGAAGTGAATAGTTTTGATTTTACATAGCAACATGTTGTTTACAAAGTTATTATTGTTACAAAACATTCATAAGATTGTTTGTGATATTGAAAGAATTATTGTATGGGAGCCCCCTTAAATATTAATTTTATTCTATTTTTTAGTAGTTGTTGTTATAGCGGCAACAGAAATACATCATCAGTGAACATTCTACTGTCAACTGTAAACTATCACTGTTCATGAGATACAGCCAGATGACAGACGGACAGACAGACAGCGGACTCTTAGTAATAGGGTCCCGTTTTTACCCTTTGGGTTCAGAACCCTAAAACCTGGTTCCCACGACACAGGGTATCCTAGTGTGGGGCCAGAAGCAATGTGTGTGCCTGTATGTAAATGTTTATTTTTATGTTGTCTGAATTGAAATTGTTACTTTGTAACGAAGATGTCGACCACAAATGTAGTATTATTAGCTGTTATATTTTTGTCTAAACTCGGTGTAATAAGCACGGATGCGGAAGACAGAACACACTTACAGCATCCTAAAAAGAGATCTAAAATAAAATGAATAATACTTATTGTACGTTCGTATTCGCCAGTAAAGAAACAAATCAATTATAAACCCTTTTCCGTCACTGAGGATTTGGAATTTCCTTTTAGAATAAATCATGATATTGAGTCGTCGCTTCGCTTCAGGCTCTCAAATCAAGCGATTTCAATTTGCGGCCGGCTTTGTTTGACTACATATCACTCGTAACTGTAGGTAATCGTACATGTGATCTACATTTTTCCCATACAATAAACTTCAAGTTGACATTAACTGCGTTGGATTTGCTGTGGATTTTAGTTGCTGGATGAGAGGGCAGAAAGGCTTTATATCTGGTTTATATAACATTACAATTATTTCAGTGATTGATTGAGCGTTTAGCGGTTTTTATGTAAAGATTGTTTTATCTCTTTTGTAAGAGCTAAATCTGTGGAACAGTCATAGAAACAGAAAATGACGTAACATCGTACGTAATGACGTACATGAGGTTGTACTATCCGCAGAAGTAGACACGCCACCTGATGGCGTCATAGCTTCCGTTACTGTCTGTGTTACCGTTAGCGAGCGAGAGAGGGAGGAGAATCGCATTCCTCGCGGCTACCTAGTTAAGGCTCAAGATCACATAAAACCAAAAAAAAAATATATAAAAGTATTTCGATTAAATTCATTGGTCTCAAAATTTATCTGTTATTCACAACGAGATAATTTAGTTAAAAAACTGTGTCATTACACGATTGGATTAACTTGCCTCGATCGTAAAAAAATCCTGAACAGTCTTTATTAAAAATGAAATAAAATAATTTTAATATAAAATTACTGATTTTTCTCATAATTTTTATACCTAAATTTTCCTCCAAATTCCAAATTCCAAAAGTCGTTATTACTGTAGATATTAACATATACATAGCAATCGTCATTTTTTGCCACTTCTCTACATTGGACCACTGTGGGAGAAGAAGGGCGTAGAAACTCCCACAGATTGATTTTTAGATCTCTTTTTAAAAATTGCTTATGCTTAAATAATACAAAATATAATATTTAGTCATTATCATAATTAATAAGCAGGAATAAATAATTACAAAATTATTAACAGCAAGGTCTGTGTTGAGCCAGATTAACCCCATACAGACCCATCATTTAAGTAATCTTGAACATTGTAATATCCCTTTTTCGACAAAGTCGCTTTAACATGGATTTTAAATTGCTCAAATGGCAATTTCAAGGTCTCCAGAGGTATCTTGTTGTAGTAGAGAATGCATTGACCCTTGAAAGAATTGCTAACCTTCGCGAGTCTAAACCGGGGCGCAAGTAGTCTGTGATTATTTCTTAGGTTAACATTACAGCTATCGCTATGTTTGGGAAATTTTGTAAGGTTCTTGCGTACATACATTATATTTTCGAAAATAAATTGACTAGCTACAGTTAGTATGTCAATTTCTTTAAAAAGCTGTCTTAAGGAGTCTGTGCGTTTTAAATTATAAATTGCTCGAATAGCTCTTTTCTGTAAAATAAAAATAGTTTGAATATCCGCTGCTTTCCCCCACAACAAGATACCATAGGACATGACACTATGAAAGTTACTAAAATATACTAGCCTAGATGTAGCCACATCCGTGTTTTGTCTGATGTTCCTAACAGCGTAAACCGCAGAACTTAATTTACCAGCCAATTTTTCTATGTGGGGTCCCCACTGCAATTTGTTATCAATGGTTATTCCAAGAAACTTCGTGTCATTTACTAATTCTAAGGTATTGCTGTCCAACACTAAACTGGTCCCAACTTGCCTGACATTTGGAAGTGAGAATTTGATACATTTGGTTTTACCAGCATTTAACAATAAATTGTTAACTGTGAACCAATTCAAGGTTAAAGATAATACTCTATTGACATCATCAAAATCTTCTTTTTGTCTTTCAATTTTGCCTCTTTTAGAGCTTCTTATACGTCGCATCACGAGTTATGAGCGGTGGTATTGAATGCGCAATAATCACTTTTCAATACCTGTACATTAATAACACAGTAATTTCCGCCAACGTCGCCCAGCGCTCTTAATTCGTGGGGCGAGGTATATCAATCCTTAAATTTGATCAATTAGCTTATTTCCGTTTTTCAGTGAATTCGAAAAAACCCCATATGTTTAAGTTCGCCGGGCGGCCCGATGCTATGCCGCGCCGCCCTCTACCCGCCAGAAGACGACGGGTTATTGCGGATTCACCTCAACAGCCAGAACTGGGTCTTTACTAGAAGTTATCTTCTGTAGGGAGTAATATCCTGGAGGCGGTAGTAATCCCTTCCATGAGTGAATCTCGCTCGACGCGGCATGAGCTAAGATTTGTTTGTCGCCAGCGACCCCTTTCTCGTCACTCGAACCACCTAATTGCCTCGTTCTGAACAATTAAGTATTTACTGTAATGGACTGGCGCGGCCTCAGGGATCATAGAAAATCATTGCTGTACAAATGGATTATTACATGTTAGCAATTTATTATTTTCAAACAAATGAAATTAATAAATAACTGGCCAAATTCCTACTATCGCTACTCGGTGGCAGTAGTCGTAAAGCTGACACAGAAGCCCTAATAGGGCAACTTGATAACTTCTGACAGTCGGGTTGGCCACAGTCCCGACACCCCTCCATCAACCCGCACTGAGCCAGCGTGCTGGAGTATGGCACACTCTTCCTCGTATCCGCGTAAAGGCCCCTCGGGTGGTCATTATTGGAAATGCTCTGTAATTTTCTGAGTACTCGGACGAAACTACAGAAGCGAGTCCTGGGATGATGCTCGAATGTATAATTTCATCAATGTGTAATTTCAGGACTGATTGATGTGGATGGTTCCAGCATAAATTATGTCTCAGAGACGCGGGAGGCAATTTGCAGTAACTTTATTTCGCTAAGGAAATATTTTTTTCCCGGAATGTTTCCTACTGGATTCCGGGGTTCAGGGTAGCTTTGAAACCCACATTTTTGGTGAAAAAGGCCATAATGAAAATAATACGGGGATCATTCAAACTGTAATATGAAAAATAAATTAAGGTTTCTCATTATTCTGCGCATTTATTTATTCTTTACAGTAAATTCAAAGGTTCTTAATACCAATTTGTATAGAGCTGTCATATGATTTGTACGATAGTGATCTTGCGCGGGTTGAATTTGTTTGGAAGCCCTAATAGATTATCATAATGTGATTACATTGTAGTTCCAATAATATGACACACAGTATACGTGTCGGATTGATAACCTCCCTTTTTAAGTTTAAGCAAATCATTAGTAACTGGTAAAAAATTGAGTGCGATTTAGCCACCGCACCGGTGGTCAATTGGCACGAAACACCACTAGTGGTGAAGTGGGAAGTGTTCTGCAGCCTTAGGGCGTAAGTCGTCTGAGCTATGAACTTCATATAGACTTTTACGTTTGACACCTTGCACCAGCTTCACCTGTCAAATTGGTATCGCGCAAGTAGCATCATAATGGAGGCCAAACCCAAGCTCATTGAATGAAGCCTAGAAACCTTCGGCGATACCCCGCAATCGATGAAATTGTATGAGCATGAGATGAACCATAGACACACGCTATGAACTTCAGAGAGTTACGCCATAAGGCTGCTGTTCCAATTGACCACCGGTGATGAGATTTAGTGGTTATATGGAGTAGTTTAAATATGTCACCATAAGATAGTCAAAACCGTTAGTTGATAAACTTACGCGCTATTTGATCAACTATCGACAGATAGTAAACCAGACCGACAGGGTTTAGAATTTACGTTTCTTTTGTTCTTACATGTCAACCTAACATGAAGACTAGAGGGGGCGAGCACAGCGAAGCCCCCTCTAGTCTTCACCTAAGCTACCACAATGTTTGCCCTGGTAATTCGTTTGCAATTCAAGTTTAAGCCAGTTTACTAATTAACGGTTTTAACCGTTAAATATTAAACTAACGCGTCAAGTAGTCGACAGTCAGATAGATATCTTACGGTTACATTTACACATTAGACGAGTTTCAAAAGATTCTACAATCTGTATTCGAAACCAGTTTAGAAAACAGAATTATTTTTCTTTATTCGAAACCAAGTTTCCTAAAAAGAAAAATAATAGTACATTACTTCAGAGGGAAGAAAGTGACAGTTCCATACCGAGATTATGGCATTTGCGCCACGAGCTTGCGAGGGGCGCAAACCATTCGAGGTATGGAACTGTACTTTATCCTGAGGTATGTATAGTGCTTTTTATTACACCTACGAGGAAAATTATAGACATAAATGCATCCATATTTTACAAAAAACACAAAGATAAATGCTAAATCAATCGAAGTTTTTGCGAAAATGCGCGGGCTTTTCCTTTTTTTATTCGCCCGTTTCTGGAGTAGGCTAAGATCATAAGGTCATGCAGCCACTTCTTCCGTGATTCCGCGCGTTTTATATACAAAAATAATTTCGTTTTTAATTTTCTGTATGCACCAAGGAGGTTGGTAACTGGTAAAAAAATAACTGTATGTGGCCAGTAACAATTTACTTGAAATTTAATTAGTAGACAGTTAAAGTCTCTTTGCAGTATGACTGCTGACAAATAAAAAAAAAAAAAAAACCGGGTATGTAATGGAATTTCATACATACTTCCCACCCGTGGGTCGGAAGGATTTTCATACAAACTTCCATACCTTGGGATGAAAGGATTTGAAGGGCGGGATAAAGGCGTTTCTTCCCTCTAATTGGTATAATTAGTATGTATTTTCAGAGCAGGTGTGATAAAAATATTTTTTCTAAACTGGTTTCGAATCTTTGCTTTCGAACGTGGCCGAAGGGTAATATTTTTATTTTTTTATTATGATCGAATGTTTAATTATTACCTATATTAAATTTTTGTTACCACGGATAATCTCCAAATATGAAGAGTATTTTACTATGAACCGTGAGGATGAGATTACCATATTTCATATTTTGATGTTCAAGTGCAGTCGATCGACGAAACAAAGAGGGAATAGGGAAACTCCATTAAAGACTTTATTTAAACGAAGCAGTAGATGTATCCTTCGTACGGCGTTCACCGGAATTTGTTTCATTGTTGTTATTTTTATCTCTCTTACGGTTTACCCTCCTAATTGACCATTGGGATAAGACCTTATAAAGAGGTATATTTTATATTCGCCTAATCGCCTTAGAGTTCTGCGGCCTTGAAGTTTGCTAGTAAAGCAATACGAGTCAGCTACATAACTACAAATCTTGTTAGACTAAGGTGAAAGGTCAATCAATATATTTAAGATTAGCTACTGTGACATTCACTTTTTTATCTACTAGTATAGTTGTCGCAGTTGGTTGGTTACATCAGACATTTAACTAACACCCTAGGCCGTTAATTAAAGACTGACGTTAAAACAAGTCACTAGCATTTTGATTTAAATAAAACATTGTCGAAAACGTTTAACAATCTGTCTTACCGAAAGCCGGCGTGTTGGTTAAATAATGTAAAACAAGATGGCGTCACGACAACAGCTGAATACTTTCAGAGTCTATCTTATATATTTTTACTACTGATTTGCACAGCTTATATCAGGGCAAAACATTGCGGTAGCTTAGGTGAAGGGTAAAGGAAGTGAGCGAAGCGAAGCCCCTAGTATTCTTCGTGTTAGGTTGAACATGTAAGAACAACAAAAAATAAACATAAACTTAAGTACACATAAAATATTTTTATTTGTACTTAAGCGTTTTTATATTGTATATGTCTTGTTGCCTAGGAACGTTTAGACAACTCGTTAAACGTTTCGTTCACTCACTTGTCCGACGGAACTTTAGTGACTTGGTTAAACGTCGGTATTTATTTAACGGTCTAGAGAGTTAGTTAAGTGTCTGATTTAACCAACTAACTACACTCCTAATTTGGTAGGATGTCCAATTGCCCAAATTGTTATTGCACGTCCACGAGACTCAGGGGTAGTTTTGTTAGTTTTCTGAAAAACACGTCACGTAAACGATCCTTATATTTTAAAGTAAAAAATATGTATAAATGCCTCGTTTTTTTTACAATCTTACACAAATCGAACTAGGCCCTGAGTAAGCTCAATAAGGCTTGTGTTATTGGTACTAGACGACGATATATTTGATAGAGATTGACCTTTGTAAATACATAGAAAACATCCAAGGCTAAGAAACAAATATTCATGCTCATCACACAAATACTTGCCCTTACCGGGATTCGAACCTAGGACCGTCAGCTTCTTAGGCAGTGTCGCTACCCGCTGGGTTAAACCGGCCGTCAAATCTTCAACAAGAAGTACTGGAGTATCTAGGGATCGATCGATTGCGACGTCAGAGTCGCAGTTTAATTAGACAGGTGAAGGAGGCGGGCACCGGCCGGTTTTTGCGGCACTCTTCAAAGAGTTCCTTGTTAATTAGACCCCCATTATATACTGAGGACAAAGTGAGAAGCAGAGGTGGGTCGAGGGCGGAACCCAGCCGGCAACAACCCACGATTAGATAGGCGTGTGCTTCAATTACTGGGTAGCTAGCTGTTGAGGTTGACTAATACCCGGGCTATGGTATGAGCTCGTGCTCTATGTGCAGGTACACGACAAAGTCACGGTAGATTTTAGATTGCAAACCTTACATCTAAATCATCATCCTACATCTATGTCACAGTGTGATTTAAATTCGTGTTCTGATATTCTGGTCGTCCATCTTCAATTTATTTTCGTGTTGCTGTCGATGGCTGACACCGCTATATCAATCTTGACTGGGTGCCAGTGCCTCTACTGTATTCTCCTTGAAGTTCAAACGGTTCTTCGCTATACTATTTGCTTATCCCTTACATAATAGAAGCATCGCGATGAAATATTCCGTGTAAACTAAGCGTTTATAAAATATGCATCGAGCACCGGCACAACACGAGTTGGACGCTTTTATGCAGTGATGTTGGTGAGCAGAACAACGATCATGAACGATCTACGATGTACTGTGGAAACTGCAGGCGTATCAGCTGCAGGCTGTATGTATACTGAAGGCGTGCACAACACGCTCCACTTTTCAAGCTGGAAAAAAAGGCAAAAGCGACCGTCCAACATTGAGAGATGGTCTTGTAACTTGCGACGTAAACTGTAACATCTTTGTTAACTCTGAGAGGAAAGCTCCGTGACGTTGATTAAAAGCTACAAATGGTGAAAAGACGCGGCGGCGATTTGCTAGGAATTCTTCGCGTTTGTACTACTGGTAAATTTTGTAATATCGCAGTATCCCGTGTTGCATTTTAAGCATATCTCTTTATGCATTCACCGTATAAAAAACTCAGTCACTTGTCCTAAAAGTCAAGTGTTATATGTGTAAATTGAATTTTCAAGTGCTAAGTGGTACTTTGCCTGTGGCATCATTTCGCATATGTAGGTACCTAGAGCGAGAGTGAGCAACGGGGCCACAATGTTATTCCTGTGTAATTTAATACCTTGCACACTTGCCAGTAAAATTTGCGTGCGAAAATATTGTTCGCTTTAAAATATGGGAATGGAAGTTTATTGGTACAGTACATACATATTGGAAACAGGCAAACCTTTATATAAAAACGTGTAAAAAGGCGAGTTCACGTCAAGATACCGAATTTTGTAGAAAATCAGCCAAGTTACTTCCAAGTCAACAAACACAAACCTATGTTTTTCTATTCTACCTTAAGGTGATACGAAAAAAAATGGGTTTTTTTTTCGAATCCATTCATCCATTTCCATCCATTCCATCCACCATGAAGTCATCTACAGATTTGATTTTTGGGTTAACGTTTATTGAGTATTTGATTCTTGATTGAAGATTCTCACTAAAGAAAACGCGATTGGATGAAATTTTCTCGATATAATTTAATTACGAAAATACCTCTTTTTATTTTTTCCTGTAATTCTGAAATCCTAACTAATTTCATTGTGGAACTGCGTTAAAAATTTTGTTATGATGTATTCGTAAAATCTTCCCAAAAACGTTCTAACAAAATAGCGTAGTTTATTTAAAAACATTTTTTCTGTGGTTTAGCGCTTCGTTATGACATTTTTCCCGAATCCGTCCCTCTCACACTGCGTGTCTTTCCGCCTGGAGAAATGGGGACCTTTGCACGGACGAGGTATCGCCTTAACTCGTTTATGTTCTATTAAAATGTGTAATGTACCTGTATATTTAATGTAGCATAGATTGGAATATAGATATATAATTTTAGAGGAAAGCGCATTACCCTTCCAGGCAGGCTTGTTCCCGGTGCATGTATGATTTAGTCCTACATTAAATATTCAGCAAGGGCGCCCTCTGAGCGCTTATATTGTTCACTAACGTTTGCAATGTAGCCGCGACCTTCCCGAGCCACCCTGAGCCCACAAACGCCCGACTCATTCATTATTATTTTCCAACAAAGCCTAATAACGGTGTATCGAAAAAATATTTTTGCGATTGCTTTCAGCTGAGTTTTATATTTCAATGAAAATAAAAGCAAGCTTTTATGGACGCCATTATACATACGGATCTTGTTTGGCTTACAGGTTCAGTTTAGTTAGACAAAAGGTAATTATTTAATTTTGAAAATAACCTGTTAGTGGTTTTATATTAACTTAAGACGTTTCAAACATAAGTACACCTTTTCCATGTTTTTCATTAATTAAAACTCAAATTAAGTAAGGACATACAAACCGTGATTTTGGTCGTTGTAACTGTTACTTCAAAGATTCTCGGGAAATTAATTTACCTGGAACAGAAAAACATATTTTTCAAAACACTTACCAACAAACAAGACTGTTGTAGGGAAAACATCGTTGGTGACGCAAGTACGTAGGTACTACATTTAACCAAAAATACATTTTGGTTTCATTTGGTTTCACTGTCATTTTAATCCTTTTGATTAAAATGACAGCCAAACCAAATGAAACCAAAATGTATTTTGTTGCAAATCATGCTTTTCATCAGGTTCTAACCAGATTAATATGTCCATAACTATTTCATATTCATATTCTCCCGTAGTTTCCTGCACATTTTTGCAGTCACATCCGGGCTCCATAGGCGGCAGCGGCTGTCAAGATGAATTAACTTATGACTTTTTCAGTTCCGTATTCACCATATTCAGATGATTTGTTGTTAGGGTTGAAGTTGAGCCAATTTCTAGCAAATTTAAACCCATCCCATTATACCCTATCTGAAAAATAATGGTTTTCTAGTACTTTAGGGCTTTTCCTTTATTTTTCAAAATTTGTCATAAAGTTATTTATTACTTAAAAATTAAATTACTTTGGGTAATCTTTTGACTTTCGTTTGTTAGCTAAAACATCAATATTTCATTGATCATCATCAACTCACGCGATGAGAAAACTTAAACTAATTTCCAATTTTATAACAGCGATTCGTTAAAAAAAATATGGAACTGAGTTTATAAATTGTTTACAAAACATCCTTGTTATATAGCTGCTAACTATTGACTAAAACAAAACGGTCTGTGAAAATTCAATATTTTATTGCAGAGCAATAACTTTGTAGCGACTGGGAGGAAAAACTTATTCCATTTTGAATCCTCGATTTACCTTAATATTGTAATATAATATTAAAATAAGTTAGTATTTTTTAAATGCAGGCCGGTTTTTGTACATTAGGTCGTAATTACATGGGATTTTGCACTATAGCAGAGAAATAAAATTCATATCGAATAGTAACAATAATTAATATTTTATTCGCTAAAAGTTCAATACTTTGTCCGCTCTATTGATGGTTTTTTGACAGCTTAAAACCTATACATTTTTGACGTTTGCTATGAAAAATACTGCTTATTATGTACGTAATAAGGAAATGTCAAAAACACCATTAATAGAGTGGACAAAGTATAGCTTGTATGAAAGCCTGCAAGACTTCAGAAGGCAAAAAAAAATGTATCTCTGGAGATGATGTCCACATTCAGCTTCTAACATTTTTCGGGTTGTCTGGGCCTCTCGGTGAGTGTGAACCTTTCCTGATGAAGATACATGCAAAGGAATTCGATTTAGGCGTGAAGGCGTAAGGCCAATCTTTCATAGCATAGTCACTCTTGACATAAATCGGTAATACCAGCCCATCCTAGCTGCTTACGTCCACCAATCTCTATCTTCCGCTTCTGCGTGCGCCCACGAACCCATCAGACGATATCAGAGGTAACTTTCATACCTGTAAGTTGTAATTTGTAATTTTGACATCGATTAACACTTCTATGCAATATCTAAGGGGCAAACGACATATTTTTCGACATTTCTTTTCGAAAGCTTCGCAATTGGTCGACCAAGTCGTATGCCACCGACATATATTTATTCGGCAGGGACCATTAGATTATTTTTATCTTTTTCCTCATGTCTCTAAACCACTAAAGCAGTAAAACATTATGAATGGAGTTTTTTTCATCTGCCTACTAACGGGTTAAGCTGTACTCTTAGCAAAACAAGGCTGAGACAGATTAAGAATAAGGCCCTTTATTTTACATGTAGCATACGAGATAATATACCTAACCTAGAGTCATTTATATAACCCGAGGGAATGAAGGATACCTATAGGTTGATGTCTTCTGGTTCGACCAGAAAGATAGTATTAGTTGGGATGAGGTTTACACGGTTTACAAAGTAACTGATACAATTCCAGAAACATGATTATAACACAATCTTAATTATCTTGAATATGAAGATGGTGAATGGAGTTGATACCGTGACTTATTTGTTCAAAGAAAATAACATTTTATAATTTCAAAGGAAAAGTTTTCTAACTCCACGAGGCAAGCAAGAAAGCGTACTTTCATAAGAACCCCCGAGGCTAAACAGTATTTTCATCAAAATTCAAACAAGAATAATCTTCATAAGGGAGGAAAAGGGTGTAAAAAAAACCTTCTCTGAGTGAATTAAGATGAATTGTGCGCCTCAGAAGCGGCGGGCTCGCGCATAATTTGAAGGCTGTCTGTCTGTCTATTGCCTCGAGCGATATTATTATAAGTTGTCGTAGGTGCCTGGGTTGCCTGGCCACTGTATGTATCACAGGAAGGTAGGTCGGTGCTTGCCCTACATTCCCTCCTTATCGCACCACCTCCTAATGCCGCCTGCCATCCTGTTCTCCCGTGACGTCACCACGCAACCCCTCCACGCGTCCTAGTGTGCGTGAGTGTTGATGAAACATCGACCAGCGTTGAATTGTAGATGTAACAATCGAGTTTAGGCCATACTGCGTTGAGTTAAAGATTGAAAGTTGGGAACACTAGTGTCATACAGTTTGGATAAACTATGTTTGTATGTATGAGGGTGCGTTCGTTCCGGGCTGATTATTTGAACTGATAATTTTTCCGCTTTCAGTGCGAGGTGGTATTGGCTTGGTAATTATATGAATGAGTTATGTTGAGTGCAAGGATTTGTCTCTTACCTCTTACGTTATTTTATATGATGTATGTGTTCATTGGGATCGTTTATTCTAAATGCATGATTACAACATCGTGTGATTTCTATTACGAGAAAAAGATTGAATTAATAAAAAATATAATTTAACAATTTCATTGGGTTCATAGAGAAATATCCGGTAATGCGAAGGCCTACAATGTTTATTGGGGCCTCGACCCGTATTAGCGCATAATTAAGGGCCCAGAAATCCTATAACAGTACCATTCCTATGCAGCAACCGATTTGACCCTCCTTTATCAGTTAGGTAATAAGGTCCAAATTATAAGGGTCGGTAGATTTAAATTTTATTGAAGGAATAAGAGGGATATTGGTTATCATAAATTCCGCGAGGGATAATTTTGAAAATGTATGATTTATGATATAAACGCGTACAATTATAGTCATGCTTTAGGTATGCGTAATACAAATATAAATAACTATAACAAAAATGAAGTTATAAAAATAACATGTGTTGATTTTTTTTTGCCATAACTATCAATACTTTAAAATGCAATTTAATGGCTTCCTACATTTTGTTACATTTACACATTATTCTACGTTTATTCACTGTTAGTATTTCTAAATGTATTCTTTTACGCCCCCGACTACTTAGTTAAATTTCTATCTCTATCGCCCGTGAACCCGTGGCGAACATTACATTTCGTTCCGGTGATAAAATAACACTATCGGGATAACCCGATTCATATAAACTGGTAATATTTCACAGGCCTCTTTTATAGTGAACCTTGCAGGCGGATGGAAGCTGTATAAATAGACGAAACAGGTACAGTTTACTGATCTTCCCTGGGCAAGATGGCTCTGTCTGACGTTTCCACACTGCCGCTAACATAACATAGTTTTGGATGTGACACCGTTATTTCGGCAGTCTCTGAAATATGCTGTTAGTTAAGTATTGACGACCCGAATGGCCGAGTCGGCAGTAACCCTGCCTTCGAAGCCAAGGGTCCCGGGTTCGAGTCCCGGTGGGGGCAAATATTTGTTTGATGAGAACGGATGTTTGTTCCCTAGTCATGGTTGTTTATCTATCTATGTATAGTATTTATCTATATAAGTATGTGTATCGTTGTCTAGTACCCAAGATACAGGGAATCCTAGTTTGGGGCTAGATCAATGTGTGTAAATAGTGTCCAAGGTATTAATTAATTTAAAAAAATATATCTTTTTACATTGCGAGAAATTGCAATACCGCACAACCTTGCTTTTGACGGATTGGTATAGCAGTTTTTGCTGCCACTTATATGTATATTAAGCGGTTACCTCATAATGTACAGGATAAAGAGAAAAAGGAGAAAGAAAAGGAAGGAACCAACCATTATATACAGCTTTTTCCACGCAAGCGCCGATATCATGGCATCATGAGTAGTTTTTCATGCCTTTATCTCTTTTTACGCTCCTTTATGTTCGGAGTTAATGACGTAAAAAGGTTTTTCTATGCTCCAGATTCAGCTATTCGACGTAAAGGTTTTGTAAAAATAAATATTATGAATACTGGATATACTTATATTACTTACTTACCGATACGTACGTAATTATAAGTATACTTTATTACTTTCAGTGAGGACATCTCTTTTTGACCCCGACGAAAAAAGATGGTGTTACAAGTTCGATGCGGCTGTCTGTCTGTCGTGTATTTGCTGTGGCACCCTAGCGATCAAACAGGTGGACGGATTTTAATGCGGTTTTTGTAAATGGTAGTAGTAAACTTCTTTGCAATGGTTCTTAGCTATGTTTTATTAAAAACGAATCAGTGGTTCGAAAGTTATCAGGCTAACAATAAAACAAGTCAGGCAAATTTTAGGCTAAGGTTTTCGTTTATTGAGACCAGAGTGTTTTAAATTTTGAATTTGTAGTTATCTAAATGACAGAGATGACATATGGCAACTTCTTCTCTAAATTATGGAATAAATGCAAAAATCTAGAAAGATTTCCATACATCCTTTGATACGCCTGTGATATAACATTGTTATATTTATAAACATAAGTAACTTCAAGACTTGGTTGACTAATTGGCTTTTTAAATCCGTCCCCGCGGCCGAAGTATGGCACGAGTTCAATTAGTTTGTACAAATGAAGCGGTGAAACTCGGCGAGGGTACGTGGGCATTTTGCTTAATTTGACTCGGGCTTAATCCTGCTTGAGGATGCAATTTTGTTGAAATTTACGCATACGGAATTATTAGTAGAATTTAGCGAAATTATTTCACTTTACAACTCACACACAATCATACTAGTGTAGGGTAATATAGTTAGTGCTGCATGTATTGTTGGGAAACCACTCAGAATATATCAGGACTGCTTGATGACTCTGATGTGGAAATTCGGAAAATAGTTGAAGACTTCAGACAAGCTCTCAAATAACCCTCAAATGCAACCGTCCGGAAGGCTTGAATCTAAAGTGCGTGTACCATAGGACACATGGTGGCTGGAAAAAGCTCGGGAATGGCAACGCTTTGCTGGCTGTAACCAAACAGGCAAGTGCGTTGAGGGCCTACAAACTGTTTTTGCTTCAAGATACAAAAATACCGCACCGATATTCACGCGCGACAGGGGATGTCAATTTACTGAACAAAAGGAGATTAACCACCCGTAGACAGTCTACTGATATGTCGTGTGTCGAAGCTCTTGAGTACGAAACAGTTAAAGTCGATCTATCAGACCCAACAACTTTCCAAGAATTCCATATTGCAACAAAGCGCCTCAATGCCAAGTCACCTGGCTTTGACTGCATCAGAGGTTTTGAAATACGGTGGTCCAAATATTAAAAAACAGACTTTATCAGATAATCATGAAGATCTGGGAAGTTGAGGGAGTCCCACAATAATATAAAGATGCCGCTATTTGCAAACTTTGTAAAGGCAAGGCTGAAGTATCTGACTTCAGTTACTACAGTTACTACAGGGGAATCTCCCTACTCTCAACTGCTGGTAAGGTCCTGGCGCACCTAATAAACTCCCGTTTAAGCAAAGTCGCTGAAACTGTGGTCCCAGAGACGGTGGATTTAGCCCATAAAGAGGAACTGTACTGAACGCTATATTTTTTGTAAAACAAATACACGAAGACAGAATCACCCCTTATACATGAGCTTTGTCGGTTTAGAAAAGGGCATCAACCATGAACCATGCAATGCTCTTTGGACGGTACTAAATAAAATGGGATGTCCCGAGAAGTTTGTAAACTTGGTAACCCAGTTTCATTCTCAAATTAATGCTAAAGTTCAGCATGAAAACGATTTCTCGGACTGAGTGGGGTTAAACAAATTAGTCAGGGATAAAAATGGTCCTACGTTGTTTGCTACATACTTCTCTGTGAAATGAATGATGGACTGAATCGGTGTGACGGCAAAATAGGGATAAACTTCAGAACGGAAAAGAGCATATTCGATGTCCTTTCTTCTTCCATCTCTACGCGGATGACCTTCAGATCTATCGTTACTTTTCTCCTGACGATGTAAATGCCGCTGTGGAACGCAGCGTTGAACGCTGTCTTGGTTGGTATTAGTGGATATTAGTTGGATTAGCGTCATCATTTGGGTTGATGGTTAATCCGAATAAGTCCCAGGCTATGATTATAGGTACCAGACACTCATTTAACACGTTGCAGCAACTGTCTGTCCCTTCTGTAACTTATAATGGTAATGTTATCGTGTATGGCGATAACGCTAAAAACCTAGGTGTCATCTTCGATAACCAATTATCCTGGTCAGTGCATGTTAATGAGGTCAGCAGGCGTGTTGACTCTCTCAGGAGACTTCAGAACTTTCTTCCTCGCCAGACCAAAATTACTTTCACTCAGTTCCTTCTTCTTCCCTTATTGATTATGCTGATGTTTGCTGGGTCAGCGCAAATGAAGAACAACTGAACAAACTAGAACGACTTCAAAATCTCGGGGTTCGCTTCATTTTCGGACTGCACAAGTATGACCTCGTATATCAGCATCGCAGAGAGGTGCAGTGACTATCGATTCGGCTTCGACGGGACTCTCATATCCTGTGTTTCCTGTATAATATTTTGTGGAACCCTCGTTACCCTAACTTCCTGCGTGATAGCTTCGAATTTCTTTCAAGCAAGCCTCGGAAAACTCACATGGCTGCTGTGCTTAAAGCCCCAGAACGCTGCACTGCAGCCTACGAGCACGGGTTCAGAATCCGACTGTGGGATGTACTTCCCCGCACTATCAGGGACAGCCCATCACTAAATATATTCAAAAACTTAGGGTTATCATCAAGTATTGTTTTTAGTATATATGTAGTTGTATTACTCGTAGTACTTATAGAGTTTTATTGTATGCACAGTTCTTCCCTCGCTCATCCATCACCTTTGCTACCTATCATGATTTGCTGGAAGAAATCCCTTGTTAGGAATAAACTCGCCTTTGTACATGTTTTTTCTATTATAAGATATCTGTATTTTGTAGTACCATACATAAATTACGAAATTACTAGCATCTTCGAATTATCCCGACTAAAAGCCACAACAAAAATAAACCAGCTATACTGTGTCCACTCTATTTATAGTCTTTTAACATTTCCTTATTGCGTACATAATAAGATTTTTTTTTCATTGCAAACGTCAAAAATATGGTTTTAGCTGTCAACAAACCATTAATAGTGTGGACAAAGTATAGTACTCTATGCGACGACGTACGCATGATATCGGACAACATTGGTTCACTTCAAGTCTATATGGACGCCCAGTGCCAATCGTGCTGTAAATTTGGCCTCGTTATAAGTGCATCCAAGACCCAAGTCCTCAAACAACCAGCAAGAGGCCGGGACGCTGACTGCACTAAATTACATCTCTGCGGTAAACCCCTAGAAAAGGTCACATCATTTAGGTAGGTATCTTGGGAGTCCAATTAGAAATGACAACAGCAGCTTCGGAAATTCCTGCCCGTATAGCTAAAGCCGCTGCTACCTTCGGAAGAATGCACAACAGGGTCTGGAACTCACACGACTTAAAACTGCAGACAAAACGGAGAGTTTATAAAGCATCGGTTCTGACTATTCGTCTATATGTTGCAGGCAATTTGTATGATTCAGCATTTTGCAAACGGCGTAGTCCGTTTACAAACGCGCGCTGCTATGTAATATGCCGAAGGCAAATTGACACTCCTTTATGTTTTTAGTATTTTTTGTTGTTCTTACATGTTCAACCTAACACGAAGTAAAGTGTAGATAGCATACGAGTGTAATGTTACGACAAATAAGTTTATTACGAGTAAATACGGTCTGAGTAAAATCGGTAGAGTTAAGTCGAACTAGTTTAATCGAAGTTTCACTACAGAAGCCATTGTTGCATTTCAGTACGCCTTTATTGTTTTAGTGGTTTCAGTGGGAGGCGAAATGGCGTAATAAGACTGCTTCAGCCTGCTCTCGGCATAGTTGGTAATTGATTCAAATTTCGAATGCTGACGTTATCATCAAGCCTAGCTTTCTAACGAATTGATTACATTAGTTGCTTTCTGCTTTGTTGGGTTTTGTACAGTTGCCTGAAAGTTTATAACAATATGAAACATTGTTTAGATTGTTGTAGATAGGCTGATATATACGAAATTGTGTCTGTTATGGAATGAATGAGTATTGAATACCTGAAATGCGGGGTACAATCTGTTTCCTAGAAGATACATTATTTCTTGTTAGACGTGCACTGCGATTTACCTATCCATGGTTTCAGTTCCATGGTTAGATTTACATACCCAACTAAACTTATTTATAAGTCCTGTAACGTGCTTATATCCAGTCAACTTTTTATTTGCCCAAAGGTATTAAAACAACACTCGCTTATGACGTTTAAACCCAGCTTAAAAATCAATCGACGTACTGATAGGGTCTATTTTCAATCTCGAGTGTTCCGGACATCCTTTGCTCATAGATTCTTCCTTTTCCTTGGACCGTTGTTAATATAAAAGACTTAGTAAGGAAATAGTCATATACCCCCCAACTTCCCTTTACTTAAAAAAAAACCCTTTATGATACTCTCCAAATCTTGAACTATGACCAAACGGAGGAACTACTCATTGGATTGTCAGTTAGATAAATATCTCTTCCAACATAACATATCTGTCCCTTGTATCGAATTTTTATGTATGTATGTAAGATAATAATTATAACATTTTGCTTCAAATTTCCTTTTTTGTTATCTAAAAATAATTTATAACGAGTATTGGTATGTATAAGTACAACATAACAACAGTGAAACTCTACACACACACTCACACACACTCATTCATACTCACATTATTCAAAGAGAGGTTCTTCCTTACACACTCCAATAGCTTTTATTTTCAGTTTCTGCCTAACCAGCATTTTTTTGCTCTTATTTTACCCTTTTTCTAAATTAATTTTATTTTATTTTTTGTTTTATAAGCTTTTTAAATTATATTCGCAAGAATGTAATACAGGTTCTCAATCACGCAACTCCAACATGCATCCTGTGAATAGGAAGAGCGCTGAACCTGAAATTCAGGTTAACCACCTAGCTCAGGTTCAGATGTTTTCTGTTTAATCTGACACAAATGCTCTGTACTAATTAATATTACAACCATTATTGTACATCTCTCTATGATACATAAATTATCTCTTTTTCTCTCTCTCCCACTCGTTCTCTCTTTATCTGTCTCTCTTTCTCCCTCTATGTCTACTGACCTCTAAATAAAGGAGAATCCGCCGTCCCACCATCCTGGTCTTGACCAGATCTCAACCTCATCTTGCTGAGAAAAATCCAAAACACACTAAATATTGACTCTGTTCATCTCGATATTAGGAAATCTTTTATATAGATACAAAACTAGGTTATCCTTTATCAGCTGGCATGTGACTGATAACGAGAGTAAACAAAGAATGCACTCATATCTTAAAGTGATCAATAAATAAGACAATTGGCTTGTGTTTTTATTGCGAAATTCCTTAGAGTCAATATGCTGTCGCTATTTGATTTCAATTACTTCGCTTGTAGCTCTGATTTAATAACTGCCACTCAAAGAAAATATTGTTCTATCACAGTTTGTTCAATCTTTTGGATAAAGAAAGTGATTCCATAACACCTTCCCTGTTGCTCAATTATTTTATATCTTAGTACTCCATTAAAGCATCTATCTATATTCTATGAATTTCTCAGATAACTCATAGAGCCTGGCAATTTTATACGAAAGTGCTCGCTGAAAAATTGCCAAAAGGCATATGGGGAATATTTTTAAAGTGCCATATAACTTAGTTACGTGCATGAAACGTGCATAACTGTATTAAGAATTTTACGTACGGGTGTCGAGTATGTGGGGTGAATTTTATCGGAGGGATATTAATAATGGATACCTAGTAAAGATTTACGATTATAAACTTAATTTGGTCAAAAATCATATTTTTTAATCTTAGATCGATAAGATGAAGGAAACTAGCGACTAAATATAGAAATAATTAGTCACTAATTTCCTTCATATTAGACACCATAAGCAAATATACACACATTCCTAAAAGAAGTGGCCAAATCAAATGACTATTTCGTTGAAAAAAGAGTGTTTCGGTCAACTATATAGGCACGACTCATTTATTATCGGCCTTCCAGAGGGCCTAAACAAAATGTTTAGTGATGCATCGGTATGGCTGCTGCGAGTCAGGTTCGAGGACTGCTTTCTCCACCACCACCGCGTCGACCAGCAGCGGGTGAAACAGCTCACTTAGCAACTCACCCCTCGCCGCCACTACTGACCCCGCCGCGGCCGATTTCGCCAAAATGCCCTAAGATCACCGTTCCTGTCTTACTCACCCACCAGTCCTGATGCACCTTCATCACAGCCAGCACCATCAGCACCCAGTAAACACACCTCTGGCAAGACCCTACGAATCTGCAGAATGTTCATTCCCTAAGTTGTCCGAATGTTGTAGTGATTTGCATAGATACCGCGTTCAAAATATTGTTTTTAATTGACACTAACTTAACATTAACACTATATGAACATGGTAGTACTTTAGCTAGGAGTATTATTGTATATTTACAGTATTAATTGATCAGTTATGATTCTTAGCGCGCCAGTCGATGTTCAGTATATTGACATCCGGATACACAGGTTGTATCATAATTTAATGTTTTCGCGCGATGACAGTTGTAAAACATGGCGTTGGAGCAGACAGCGCGCCAATGAGTGTTGCTTAATTGACTTCCGGATGATACACCAGAGTTATGTCTAGGCGCGCAGTCAGTTGTAAAATGGCGCCACCGCTGTTAGCGCGCTAAACGGAAACAATCTTCTGATATCCGGAATGAAGGATTAGCGCGTTAACAGTGGAGCAACCGAGGAGTTTCGACAAAAGAGGAACTCATACTGTTTTGAGACGGGGCCGATAGTAGAAGTGCGAGGGATAATAAATGGAACAGTACTTAAAGGGTAATGCAGTACACTAAAGCATAGCGTTAGTGAATAAAAAAGAGCAGCAATAAAATAATCAAAGTATTGTGGACGGAGTTTTTATCAGATCAGAAGTGGCAAATCAACGTAAAACAACTGAGTCGTATAATGTAATGTAGACCTATGGCATTTCCAAGATTTTGACGAGTATATAAAACTAGTAATTTACTAGTACTTTTTATACTTGAAGTGGTGATATTTATGAATTCTTACAAGATTATACCTTTTCATAAGTATTTACGAAGATTGATTTCGTTGTTCGAGGAGTAAAGAGTGTTTAGCAGATTTATTTGCAAGGCGTTAAGATATTTATAGATTCCGACAAGATAATACACGAGTATTTGAGCAGATTGATGTTGTTCTCAAATTATTACAAGACTACTTGAGTATTCAGGCATATTTAGTCAGTTAGTACTTACTGTGTTGTTCAAGGTTCAAATTTATTTATTACTGGGTATATTTGCATTTACTTAGCAGGTGTCATTTTAGCCTCTTCTCCGCATTGGGCCACTGTGGGAGTGGAAGGACGAGGAAACTCCGACAGATTGACTTTTACATCTACATATTTTTAAAATTGTTTGTGTTTTGCTAATACAGGTGTTACAATATTGATTGTTGTAATTAATAAGCAGAAAAAAATCATTACAAAATTATCAACAGCAAGGTCTTTGTTGAGTTGGATTGGCTCCATACAGTCCAGTCATTTAAATAATCTTGAACATCGTAATATCCCTGTTTTGACAAAGTAGCTTTAAGATGGTTTTAAATTGCTCAAGTGGCAATTTCGAAACCTCCAGAGTTGTTTTGTTCTAGTACAGAGTGCACTTACCCTTGAAAGATTTGCTAACCTTCGCGAGTCCGGACCGGGGTGCAACTTGTCTTTGATTATTTATTTGATTAACTTTGTAGTTATCGCTAAGTTTGGAAAAAAAATGTAAAGGTTCTTGCATACATAATTATATTTTTGAGAATAAATTGACTAGCAAATTGACTAAATTTACATACAGTTATCATGTAAATTTTTGTCAAGGAGTTGAGATATTTATAGTGGCACCAATGAGTAATATATTTATGGATTGTTGCAAGGCTATAAATATATCAATATATAAACCGGCCATGTTCGAGTGGAATTTAACAGCTCGTTATTAAAATGTTTTAAAGATCATCTGGTCACAGACACACAAAAAAATCGCCGCTGCAGATCGCCGGGTCCATAACGTAACCGCCCCTAAATGCGTTTCAAATCGAAGAACTAACTTTTATTGCTGACTATATACCACAGGTGCTATGGGCAGTTGCTGTAGTTGATTTAACAAGTAACTGGATCCCAGAATCATAGCCTTACTGGGGTTGACGAGCAGTCCAAAGGACAATACCCATGTCCTGATGTTTTCGAGGTCAGCGTTTAGCTCATCTATAGCTGAAGTCACATCACTAAAGAGAAAATGATGTTAGATCTGAAAATCATCAGCATAGAGATGATATGAAGAAGATATAACATTAGAAATGGAGTTGATGAAGACTGGGAACAGAAGAGGAGAAATAATACCACCCTGAGGAACTCCCGCAGTAAGATCTCACCACTCGGTTAACGTCTCCCCGGACCTTATGCGCTGCTGCTGATCTCTTAGGTAAGAGTCGAACCACGAATGCCGAGTGGGAGGAGACATTTAAGGACTTCAGTATCTTAACGAGAATATCAAAATTAACACAGTTAAAGGCGCTACTGAAGCCAAGCAGAACAAGCACAGAAAACTGATTATTGTCCATGACAACCCGTATGTCGTCCGTGAATTTAAGTGAGGCGGTCACGGTGCTATGACCAGACCGGAACCCGGATTGAAACGGGTTAATGAAAATATTTCTGGAGAGGTAGGAGGAGAGCTGGATGTGGACAATAGATCCAAGAAATTTGGAGAGGATAGGGAGAATAGAACTAGGACGAAACTCTTTAAAGGTGGAAGGATTGGATGTTTTAGGCAGAAGAAGGACATGTGCTTTCTTCCACTCAGTAGGAAAGGAACTTTCTGAGAGGGAAACATTAAATCACATGTGTGATCATATAGCCAGAGCTGCCTTCCTAACAGCATTGACTACAACATGTCTCAAATCAAAAGGAGTGGTTGTGACCGCAGATTTAGAGCGAAGGTTACGCAAGGTGGCTTCTTACAGAAGGGACCTTCACAACAAGTGGAGCAGAGAAGTGTATATTGAGACCATTGGGATCGACATTACCAACTGGCAGGTCCCGAGACTTACCGACCCAAGAGTCCTGAGGAACTTCCATACCTGAGCAGTAGAGTAATTCTCAATGCACTCGTATGTGGTGGCGCTTAGCGTCATGACACAAAATATTACAGCGATTCCGTAAGCATTTAAAGGTAATAAAGTTCTCTTCCATCAGATCATTTTTGTATCGACTTTTCGCTCGGTTCCTCTTGACCATTAGGTGCTTGACAGCATCTGCTAGCCATGGTGCAGGTAGGTGTTTCACGCTAACTCTCGTGATCGGAGCGTGTTTGTCGAACAGGCAGAGGATGATCGCGTTGAGTTTGTGAATTTTGCCGTCAATGCCGTCTCGCTAGAGAGGACATGCAGGGGACCATTCGACAACGGAGGCATCGGATTTAAGGGATTCAATGACCATATCCTCAAAGCTGCGAATATCAAAAAATTTACCTCTACTCTTAGGGTACTTTATCTTATATGATAGGAAAATTTGATCATGGTACGAGAAAGGAGCATTCATTTAACCATGAGCTGCTATCTTTTCAAGATCAGAGGTTATCATGAGACCAAGAAGAGAGGGGGTACAGTGAGGTTGGAAATCAGTCGCGTCAAGAGTAAGAATATGTAGATTGAAAGATCTAACAATCGACTGGAGTTTGTCGGAGCAGTAGTTATTTTTAACAAGAGAAGTATTAAAATACCTAGGATAAGAGTGTCCTTATACAGAGAAATAAAACCTTTGAGAAGGGATTCGATAGAGTCAAAGTAGTAGATCCGAAGAGAGGGGCTATAGAAGACACCGAGAAGAACTTTATTGTGTTGAAGACAAATTTCATGAAATTTAAATTCTCCGGATACAATATATTGTCTCGGAGAGGCACTGACCACATTGCACGGGATATTCGAGTGCAGATAAACATCAACCCCTCCGTTAGCCTTACCGACACCGTCATTCCTATAAAGCCTATAAACAGGGAGAGAGTACAAAGAAGAAGGTAGACTAGGCTTGAGGGATGATTCCGACATGAGTTTACCGTCAATACAATTGACGACCCGAATGGCCGAGTCGGCTGTGACCCAGCCTACGAAGCCAAGGGTCCCGGGTTAGAGTCCCGGTGGGGCAAATATTTGTTTGATGAGAACGGATGTTTGTACCCTAGTCATGGTTGTTTATCAACCTAAGTATAATATTTATCTATATAAGTATGTGTATCGTTGTCTAGTACCCAAGATACAGGGAATCCTAGTTTGGGGCTGGATCAATGTGTGTAAACAGTGTCCAAGGTATTATTATTATAATACGTCAAATGAATCATCACTGGAGGAGTATGATTAGCACGATGCGAGAGCGCAGTCGTGGCGGGCTAAGAGAAGCCTGACCACGATACGAGAGCGAATTCGTGGCGGGCTAAGAAAAGTCTGATCACGATGCAAGAGTGCATTGTGACGGGCTGTTGCTGCACACGAGGTCGTGTGACCTGTAAGAATAGCCGAGTCGCAAAAAGTGAAAAGTGAAATGTAAAAAGTGAAATGTAAAAAGTGAAAAGTGAACAAAGTGAGAAGTCCAAAGTGGAAATTAAATAAAATGTGTAAAGTGAAATTTTTAAGTGAAAATTGAAGGAAGTTTGTAAAGTTTATTACGTGTGTATTCTACTCTAGCTGGAAAAAAACTATTTTGATATTCTCTCATTGCCGAATGTTAGCTATATATATTATTTACTGAACTTGTATTATGTATTGAACCTTATACAATTGATTACTTACTAAACTAGCAAAAGTTATTGGACTGACCTGAGTTTTCTTGCCGTTTCTTTCTCGACCATAAAGCCCATGGCTTTACGAAGCGAAGTATCATATACTAATAATAGATTTCCTCCTTTTCATAATAAAAATACAAATAAAGTAAACTAATATAAATATCCTATAATTTTAAACATATAAGACAAATAAGTACTTGTTGTTGTTGTTGTTGTAATATATATTACCTATTTTCAAAGTTACCACATACAATGTCTGAGGAATGACAAAAGTCAGGATGGCCGAATGTTAGCGATTTGCATAGTTACCACATTTAAATTATTGTTGTTAATTGGAACAAACTTAACATCAAAACTATATGATAATTGTAGTACCTAGCTAAAGTTAGGAATATTATTGTATATTTACAGTATTAGTTGATCAGTTATGATTCTTAGCGCGCCAAACGATGTTCAGTATAGTGACATCCGGATCGGTTGTCATTGACTTCCAGATGAAACACCAGAATTATGTCTGGGCGAACTGTCAGTTGTAAAATGGCGCCACCGCTGTTAGCGCGCTAAATGGAAACAATGTTTTGACATCCGGAATGAAGGATTAGCGCGTTAACAGTGAAGCAACCGAGGAGTTTCGACAAAAGAGGAACTCATACTGTTTTGAGACGGGGCCTAGAGTAGAGTGTAGGGAATCATATTAGAAGTATAAGTGCGAGGGATAATAATTGAAATAGTTACGTAAAGGGCAATGCTGTACACTAAAGCGTAGAGTTAGTGAATAAGAAAGAGCAGAAATATAAAGGAATCAAAGTATAGTGGATGTAGTTTTTATCAATACGCAATCTGAATATCCCCGTGACATTTTTCTCATGTCTAAAAATATTTGACTGTTTTGTTATCGAATGGCATTTCATGTACACCATCTGATATTACCACATTGTATATATGTTACGGCTGAAGCTAGGTGTGAAACTAAACTTAAGTTTAGCCGGCTAGTCTTAAGATTAATTTCGAGCCTCGGCTAATGTCCGAAGACATGTTCGTTTGTGATAACGGATGTCATCTTATATCGGCTATATCTATATCTTATATTAGCCGATGCGTTTCGGTTAATGTTGGACATTAGCTAGCTAATGTTGAAAACGAAGAATTCGTGCGAGTGCGGGGAGCGGGGCAGGGTAATTTTATTCAGATAAGAAAGCTATTTCTTATGTCAGGGCAAAACACTGCGGTAGCTTAGGTGAAGGGTAAAGGGGGTGAGCAAAGCGAAGCCCCCTTTATCCTTCGAGTTAGGTTGGACATGTAAGAACAACAAAAACTATAATAAGACGAGTATAAGTATTTTTTGTTGTACTTATATGTTCAACCTAACACGAAGGATAAAGGGGGCTTCGCTTCGCTCACCCCCTTTACCCTTCACCTAAGCTACCGCAGTGTCTACGGCTACCAAATCATTATCATCACTTATTCCAGATTAAGACGGTAATTTTTCAACATTAGCCTAGGTATACTGAAAAATAAACTTGAATTTGTCGGCTAATCTCAACCATATTTTCTCACCCATCTTTAGCCTCAACAGCGTCAAGGCTAAACTGCAGTTTAGCCGACTAATGTTGAAATCATTTATCGCAATGAACATTATTTCGGACATTAGCCGCGGCTCGAAATTAATCTTAAGACTAGCCGGCTAAACTTAAGTTTAGATTCACACCTAGCTTTAGCCGTAACATATACATACAACAGACTTATTCATATGTATTTTTTGATGCACTCAGTTAATTTAATATGTATTATCATTTGTGTTTATAATTATCATAATAACATAATTTATGTTATAACCAACCATAAAATTGAAAAAGATACAGATCTTGTGATTTTGGCTTTAATGAAACGTTGGGCAGAAGACGTTTGAAGGTCCGCATTACAGTTTGCTCTCATAAAGTTGCAAAAGTCAGTTTACCCGCTTTTTCGCTTCACAGAAATGAGCACGCAATCATTTTACAGAAACTAGCTAAACTTACTTAACATTTCAAACGCGCACCATTTTCCCATTCCACCGTTTCTCTATACATTAATTATTAGGTGGGTGAGAATTTTACAAAGTTTCGTCTTGTTCGGCCTCGTCGGTAAGTTATCTTGATGGAGATAAAATGTGAAAGGTCACTGTCTTGTTGGCTTATCGCAAGTTAGCTTGAAGAGCTGTCTCGACATTCGCTGACGTGCCCTCAACTTTTTGCAGGGTTCAACTATTGTAAGTTCAAGTTTATTGCTTCGAGTATTTTCGGTTAAGGTGATGTGTACAAGCGGCAATACGAATCTAAACAAATGTCACAGCGTTAATCACTACCACATAAGAAAAAAGATTGCGCAAAGAATGCGCTCGACTCAAACCACAAAAAAAATGTTTTAAAATAAACTAGGCTATTTTGTCAAAAATATTTTCAAGGAGATATTATATATACAAATACATAATATCCACATTTTTAATGCAATTCCGCAATTAAATTAGTAAGCATTTCAGAATTGCAGGAAAAAATTCAACAATTTAGAGGTGTTTTCGTAATTCAATTCTATGTGAGAATCGGAATAAAAGACATAATAAACATTTACTCAGAAAATGAAATCCGTAGATGTCTTTATAGTGGAGTAAATGGATTCGGGAAAAACCCCATTTTTTTGTGTCGTCTTAAGGTCTGTGTTTTTTTCATGTCCATTCCAGTGGCCTCACAGTGACCTTCTGGCAGCCATTGGGTAAATCAAGGGCGTGGGAAATATTTCAGATGTTGGGCGTTTGTATAGCTAGATAGATATTCCATCCATGCATGAGTCCATAATGTTGTTGGTTTATCACCATTATTGTGAATAAATATCATTGATGACATCGTAAAATAGAATACGGGGGCTTTGTTGAGTTTTTGTATCGATATTAAAAAGGAATTGAAGCTGCAACTTTTATAGAAGCTTTGCTGAAACCATAAAACACTAATGTATCGCCACAAAAGTCATCAATAGCGTAGAACCTGATTCCAAAAGCAATATACTTTAATTAGCTATCAAAATCTGGATGAAATAGCAAAACATCGTAAATGTTGTAAAGAAACTGTTAACGGTTTGTATTGAGCCCAGAAGATGCCATTAAATGAAAACAATCTCATCGGGCACAGTGCTATAAGCAGGCATAATAAAGATTTATATAAATATTGCCGCAACAAAAACAACACTATGTATTATGTAAATTTACATGGTATTATCAGTAGAAACCATACATACCATGTGCCTATGTTTAATAAATAGATATTGTTGTTATGCTATGTTTAATAAAGTGTGGATTAAACCAAAAACCCCCAGGTACGTGGTACGATCGGCAAAATAAATTAGAGTATTGTCGTTATCTGTTATTTGACGTAAGGCGTAAGAATATAACTATGTACACTGAGGAGCAATGAAAAAGTTCCAGTGACATAGCACCAAATTACTCCTAAACGGGAAAAGCTAGCTTAATGACGCCGTCTGCAATATTGAAGTATAATATTACCAATTAAAAACGTAAATATTGTAAACGTAATATTGGTTCTATGTTTTAGGAGATATGGTGTTTGTCGGCATTTTGTGGGTGGAACTTTTTCATTGCTCGTCAGTGTATATCAGATTAAGATACTACGAGTATCTAGAATAAGACCGCACTTTCTGTTACACTGTGTTTGCTTATACAGTAAATAAGCTAAGACACATCTATAACCTGCCTGGTTTCTGTGCATATTAATTTCATCAGTAACGTAACCGATATTGTTTCTTACCTGTACATATAGGGCCATAGTCTACTTCGTTCCATCGTTCTTGTCTATTGCTCATCTTGTAAAAATAAACAGTTGCCAATAATTACAATATCAACATTAACTTCGCGCTCTCAGATAATACTTTTTATTATTGCGATAAATGAGGCACAATATCCCTGTGTTGCCAGACCGTTGTATGGAGAAAACTGAGTGTGTTGTAGGTACTTACATGTCACACTTGTAATGTAATAATAGTGTTATCTGGAGCTGGGACTTGTTTCAATTGCTCTTAAGATTAATGCGGCTCAACTAGCCTTATGGGTTATTGTGGAGCTGTCTTGTATGTCAGCTTGCTATCTGGTATTATTATAGTAATTCTTCATAAGCTAAAGACAAAGGAGAGTTCTGCCTAAAAATTTTACTTCACCTTCCTTTGACAACCGTATATGCATTTCTGATATAAAGTACATTTATTGAATATTGTCTAGTATAGATAAACACTATCGGGACTTTTCGTCAAGATGACGTGTGACTGAGTTACTCCAAGGATAAGAGAGACTTGCACAAAATATGTATTAAAATATCGCATGACTCAATCAAACTTTTGTTACTTGGATGTTTCTGAAAAACCCTTTATGATATTAAACATAGTTTTTTTGATGTTATAAATAGAAGTAAAAGTTCTTTTTATAACCCCAACGCCCTTGTCTGGCAGTCTCTCTTTGTAATCAAATTAGATATCTCCTCAAAACTATTGAGTTTCAAACTCAAAGCTAAATGAAGGATAAATAAAAGGTCTAAGGCCAGAGTCCGTTCCAGTCTATGGTAGTCATACAACACAGGAGTCATGGTGAAAAAAACTGTCGTAAAGATCAGTATATTTTGCGCTATGCAACCTCGGTTTAGGGAAGATAAAGGTATTTCTTATCATCATTATTTTGTTAGCACACAGGACATAAATAAATCAAAATTTATTTCTTTTTATTTATTTGTTTATAACGGAAACATACGGTTAGCAAACGTACTTAGGAAAAAGTTAAAGTTATGGTGTTGAAATAAACCTACAGTTTTGATTAATTAATAGTACAATTTCATTTTTTACTAATTATCAGCATTTGAATTTTACATCAAAAATGCCCAAAACAATTAACCTCATCAAGAATAAAAATTTTAGTGGCACTTTGCTTAAACACATTATGAGACATATTAAACAGATCTAAATCAGAAAAGCTTTCATTATAAACTTTAGAGGCTCTACGGACAAACGAATTACCTGTATAATTAGTACTACTTAAATGAACAGGTGTTTTCTATTTCTAAGACGAGGGTTAGGCACACGAAAATGAAACGAAAAAAAAATTTTTTTTCGAATCCATTAAAGTCATCTACTGATTTGATGTTTAGGTTAACGTTTATTGATTATTTGATAAAGATTCTCACAGAAGGAAAACGCGATTGGATGAAATTTTCTCGATAGAATTATTATTATACTTTATTGCACATACACATTATTGGATAATTACAAGTTACAGTTGGTATCCAAAGGCGTGCTTATCTCTATAGAATCTAAGAAACACATCTAAATTGTTTTATTTTTTCCTGTATAATATCTTTAGAAATATCCTACATTTTTTTGGATATAAAGTTGGGTTGAGCTTGTTGCTATTACGTTAGTTGTTATTGTTGGCCCTACGTTACTTAAAATGTGGAAACAACAAAATTATTTATCCAACGGTAGGGCTGGTAGCAGCTGGCCCATTGTTGGTAATTTGTGGGCCGAAATCATATAATATATTTAATTTGGACCAACGTCAGTTTTAGGTGGGCAAACTAACTAACTATATCCCATCGGATGCCCAATCGTTGGCCAATGAATTCCAACGGTAAATGCTATTAGGGTGTGGTCGGGTGTCATCCATTAAGCTGTATCAAGGAGGAATCAAACAGTACAATCAATCTGCGATTGCAGACATCTTGTTTTATTGGTTTAACCCTTATATGGTTTCATAGGTTATCTTTATTACCAAGCAATAGGGTTGAAAATCGCGATCCATTCGGGTCAGGCCATGCATTAAGGGGTCAAAATTAAATTCGATGATGTTGTTTGTTGTTTTTGTCAAAAATAAAAAGGGAACTCAAAATTTACTTAAAGACGGCAATTCCTATTCCAAGAAAAAAATGAATAATGGTGTATCTTCCTTTTATCTATTGCGGTGGTAAAATCCGGACAATTTAGGGCACTTTCTGCACTTCGCAGATTCATAATTCTGCTGAATTTAGGTAGGTTCATAGCCTGAGTAAATTTCAGAAAAGTTATAAAAGACAATGCAGAAATTTCTCAGAAGGTAGTAGGATCACAAAGGCTCAGGATTTTAGCATACAACCACAGAGTAAGTAACTCACAAGCGAGAGGTCCTGGTTCGAATCCCGGCTGGAAAGGATGAAAGGATGTGTGTGACTTCGCGTTAATGGTTCCCACGACACAAGGTATCCTAGTGTTGGGCCAGAACCCATGTATGTGCAAGAGTTTCGTTCAGCTGAGCATACAACATACCAATGAGTATATATTTCTTTCTTGTATATAGAAAATATCTTACCTCACAAGACAAGTATGAACTCTTTATTATTAACTACGAGTAAGTGCTTATTGTACAATCGAACCAACTGAATCATGACCCACTTGCCTGATAATTCGTTTGAAACTTTCGAACTTGTAAGATCTATCGTAATGTCAGTGTTTAATCAAATGATAACAAGTTCGTTACCAAGGAAATAAACCTTCAAGCGAATTTCGACCTACTTGCATTTAAGGGGTTTAGCAAAATAAGCTTATGGTGGGTCATGATTCAGATGGTTCGATAGTACATTGTTTTTTGACAAAAGATCAACATGTCCATGAATCTCGTAGGAAGGCATCTCTTCGAAGAGAGGAATCTCTTCTAACCTAAAACGCGTCAGGTTTGGCTCTCCAGTCTAACTAGCTAGATCCCTACTTTGACTTATGACTAGTCCTAACGCGATGGAGGTAATCTACGCTTTAGGACTACCCTTCTAGAATGGAGTTCCATCCCAGGTGGATGACAAATAAAACGTGAAAGTAATTATAACGACAAAGAGCTTTAAATTTTATGCTTACTGCGCAGAGTTTATACTCTTAGGAATGGTCATATTTCCAGCATCTTTGGAGAACCAAATTATGATCTTTGAAATAGCTAACTGGTTAAAGAAATTCAAATTAAGTTAGACGCCTTGTGGTTTGTTGAAATAACTATATCAACCCCGCAAATAAACTGATTGCGGGTTTTTGAAAAAAAAAAGTTTCGAATACTTTGAACGTAAACTGGCTTTGTTATTCTGGATTCTGGACTTCGAGTCTACTATTCTCTGAAAAACTTTGACAACTCCATATACATTTTACGGGCCGGCTTTTCACTATGGGATATATTGTAATAAAGAGGTATATTATATCTATAAATATGGCCTTTTTACATGGTGCTATATTATTTATTTTTGTTTAACATCTTGAGATGTAATATTTTTACATTATTACCCGAAGTGAATATTTATTTTAATTTATGTAATAAATAATATTTTTATCTTCGTATTATTCAAATATATACTTGTGTGGAATTATAATAACTCCACACAAATTTACAATTCATTCATATTTATATATATAAAAACTAATTAAAATATATTTGTTTGGACACCTCACGGGTAAAAAAGGCTTTTATCTAAAGTGAATAGTGAGCTTTATTATTTTACAGTAATTTTCGTTGTATTATCTAATATTCATATACATACATGATAGTAAAAAATATAAAAAAATACACAAAGGCACATACATTGCTTCTGGCCCCACACTAGGATACCATGTGTCGTGGGAACCAGAAAAAGCGACTTCACACACATATAAATATCCAAGACTGTTTTTTTTCTTTACCCCCAGCCGGGGCTCGAACCCGGGACCTCCCGCATGGTAGACAGAGCCACAACCGCTGCGCCACAGAGGTCGCCGGACCGTCGGAGTAATGGTTCTTCAATTCACCATTGACAAGATTATTGCAACCGTCCTATATTCGGTATAGAATATGATACTGCAGTACCTATAATATTGAACGGCGTCCGATAAGCAGTAAGCACACGATCTCAAGTCACATGACAGAATGTATCGGTTCATTGTCCGCACTTGTCTACAGATATATCCACCATGTATAAAGATTGGGGTCAAAGCGTAATATTGTTTCACAGTAGAGACAACTCTGTAGTAGGATCTTGCTTATCAGCGGATTCATAGTCACATGTCTGTTATGATGTTGTGAATGTGATCATGTCTACCTATACGATACATACCTTTACATTGATAGCGTTTTGTGAAAGGAATTTTGGTCAGCGTTAAATTAGCTATAAGTACCAATAGATAGAAGTATCTTAAACGCATGTCTAAGTATATAATCGATGACCCGCTGAAAGATGTGGTATTAAATAACGCACTTCATAGATACCCCCTTAGAAAAAAAGGAAACTGAATGGATTTTTGTATGATAGATTCCTTTGTACTGCAGGTGCAAACCTCAATTTTGCATTAAAGTTGGTCTTGACCGCAGTAGAAGTTAAAATACTTATGGGGTTGTTTATCAGTTTTATTTCTTATTTAAGATTTGCTCTTTTTTAATGAGAAATTGTAAGTCAAGACACAAATTTCTTTATCGGCCGGGTGATCTCACTTCTCATTTTATAACTAAGCAACGAGAAAATGAGATAGCCTCTAATAAACTAATTCGTATTTTTTACAACGCCAACTAAATATTCATTAGTGGCCATAATTCACTATTTGATCGCAATTTTAGCGAAATTTAGACGATCAATTAATGTGGGATGAGTTATATTTTAAATGTACTGGATTAAAAAATTGAAGCTAATAGAATATTTTATTATTAATATAGTGTCCAAGGTATTATTATTATTATTATTTATTATTATTTATTTATTTATTTTATTTGATGTCATATATTAATATTTTAGAAATTAACTGCTTGAATACAATGTACAAATTTAGATAATGAAAAATAAACACCATGTGAGTTGTATTTAGAGTGGCTTACGTAGAAGATAACAAGTGGCTAAGATAGTATCATTCAGACGCTCGTTAATTGTGGCTGACTTAGTAATTTAGAAGGAAGTGTAGATTTTTAGAGGTGAATAATGCTATTAAAAAGAAGTCTGTTTAATTAGCACCCTTTTTTCATTGTCAAAAGTAAATCGTAAAAAGTAAACCACTTTAGTGTGAATATTTTTCTGGCTTTAAAAGTATTAAAATTAAAGGCAACTGTAATATCAAGTGTACACAGATATGCTCTTAGCTTATTTGTAATCAGACAAGGCACCTGAACTAAATAACAGCAATTATTTAGGAAATCCAACTCTTAAATGTTGACTAAAAATAATAAACGGCCAACTGCGAGTCGGACTAGCTCATCAAGGGTTCCGATCACTTTTGTAAATATGTACATATGTGTATGTATTATGTATATTGAAATAGTTCATCCATACGCTCTTACAGACGTTTACGCTTAAACATTATGTACAGCTATGAACTTACACCATTCTTTGTCTGTAATGTAACTGCAAAATTATAGTTTTAGGATATAGGATATAGGATCTAGGATAGTCTTTATTTGTGCGAAATTTCACGATTCTAAGTCAATTTCCTGACAAAAGAATATCACAGAATGTTTTTTTATTATTTCATTTTGCAACAATACACACAACTTTACATAAAACAAAAGAAATAAATGAAAAAACAAGTGAAACGTATAATTAATAGCAACAATAAATACGAATAATAGAAAAAGACAGATGGACAGACATACATACAATATACAACTTTCAGATTTTATCCTTTATTTATGCTGTAAGATCTTACTTCGAGCCAAATGTCATAATTCTAAGTCAACGGGAAGTACTCACTCTGTACATTTTGATTACCCTGCGAATATCAAGCAAAGTCAGCAAAATTGAGTTAACCCATAAGATTTATCAAAAACATCAACTGTCAAAGAATACCTTCGTCCTACTTCAGATACCATCTCTTCAATAAGTGGCCTTGAAGTTCATCGAGCGTTGTCGAGTATGAAGTACGGCAAAAGTCCTGGAGAAGATGGTATTACAGCGGAGGCACTAAAATTAGGAATACCTGTTCTGTTACCCCATTTTGCAAACCTATGTTAACTATAATATTATCTTGCTTCACAAAAAATCTGGTATTGCCAATTATGGGCTAGTTAGTTTAATTTCACACATTAACAAAATATTTATAAAAACTATAGAGTATCGCATAACTAGTCAATTAGACCGTAACCAAACTCCTCAGCAAGCAAGCTTCCGACTTGGATTATCTACAACTGCTTATCTTCAAACAGATAATTGAAAAAGCCTAGTATTCCATCGCAAATAAAAAATATTTATTTTCACAACAAAAAAGGATCAGCAAAAATACTTTTTATGTTTAAGTATTTTTGTTGTCTTACATGTTCAACCTAACACGTAGGATAAAGGGGTCTTTACTTCGCTCACCCCCTTTACCCTTCACCTACCGCAGTATTTTGCCCTGATATTTGCTGTGAAAATCAGTATATTTGCTGTGCAAATCAGTATTATTGATGTGCAGTTTAATACCGCTTTACCTTGCATTTGTGGACTACTCGAAGGCGTTCGACAGTCTCAGAAACTCTTTAATTTTCACAGCTTTATTCAACCAAAATATAGACCCAACCTACGTTAGCATTTTAAAATCCGTTTACAACATCAGTACAGTAGTCTTAAAAATTTAATTTCCGGGATCCCCATTTATCTTTGAAAAGGGCGTGAAGCAAGGCGATCCGCTATCCCCAAAGCTGTTCCCTATCTAACACACTCGAAGAAGTTCTCAAAACCTTGGCAACATCGTGGCAAGACAAGGGCATTGTCGTCGGCGAGAGAAGGTTACACAATCTTTGCTTCGCCGACGATATTGTTCTGTTTGTTTCATCGGCTGCGAAACTGGAGACGTTGCTAAAATAACTGAGCACGACAGCCTTGAGGTTGGACTAAATATTAATCGGTCATGAACTCTCTTGATGACCAACGGCGCAAAGCATAAGGTATGTTTATATGTCCACGAGTACATCTACTTGGGCCAGACAGTAACCTTCGAAAACAGGCAGGACAAAGAAATCAAAAGACGTGTTTCAAACGCCTGGAAGAGCTTCTGGTCCATGAAAGAACTGATGAAGTGCAAACTCCTCGACATGTGCATCATTCCCATCCTAACCTACTGCTCACAAACTTGGCCATTGACCGAACATCAGAAGTCCAAGGATTGCCAGCGAGCGATGGAGTGCAGTAGTTTAGGTGTAAAACTAATAGACCGCGTTAAAAACACCATACTGCATTCCATAACTGGCGTCGCTGATGTGGGCGTGCAGACCGCCACGCTTAAGTTGAATGACGGGCCAATATGTGTCGAATGCACCCAGACAGTTGGGCGAAGATAGCAACAGAATGGGTGCCTACAGACGGATACCGGCGCAGAGGAAGGCCCAGAAGGAGATGGCGGGACGATCTGGATAAGTACATATTATGACTTTCAAATTTCGAACGCCGACTCCGCTCCTACTTTGTCTGTGAAGTTGGGACAGAACAAGCTAAACAATTCAATGCCACAATGCCGGTCAAACATGCGGTTCAACATGATGAACACATCAAAGAGAGCTTATGATATGTGTGTAGATAAACTAGTGTATGTAACTGTACATAATTAGGCATTATGTATCATTAGCGCACGTTACGACCAGCATAATGATATACTACTTGGTAATCACTCATTTCTTTTCTGAATATTGATACATTATGACCATATTTCGATATATTATGACAGTCAAATTTGAAACGCCAACACCCGCCTGCGAAGTTGGTACTACTGAACAAGCTAAACAAGTGCAGAGCAATGATTAATGCCACCATGCCGGTCGAACATGCGGTTCCTGAACACATCAAAGAGAACTTATGATATGTGTGTATAGATAAACTAGTGTATGTAAATGTACATAATTAGGCATTAAAACCCTCGAGCGAAGTTATTATGCACTCTCGAGTTTTAATGCCCTCCATTATGTATCAGTCACATAAACTTCTATTATCTACCATAATCATAATGGGTCATAATGTGAAATTTTTCAGATAAGAAATGAGTTTTTACCAAGTAGTTTAACATTATGCTGATCGTAACGTGCGGTTTTTGTACGCAGTAAGAGAGTTTATGATACGTGTGTAGATAAACTACTAAAAAAATACAATTGGTGAAATAACAATTATCAAAGTTATACCTAATCTTTTTTGTTACAGTATTGGTAGTAATTTCTTCATTAACATTTTCTTGTGTAAAGGTCGGCAATTGCATAATATAATTTTGATGAGTTTTCCACGGTAGGAAGGTTTCGTAGGCCGCCAGGTATTTTTCCCTGGATTTTGGTGGTAACAATCTATCACTCGCTTTTCGTGATTCGCTGAGTATTACTGACGGGGTTAAAGCTATTTGCTCTTCTTCACTGTTTGTCGTTGTCGACATTTTTGACGATAAATTAAATTGCTAATCAACAAAAACGCTACCAAAGATTTGTGCAAATTGGCGCGCTTTATTCTTTTTTTCTTTCTGAATTCTGAATCCGCCACGAAAGTCGCCCAAGTTCTTCTAAAGCAGTGACCGATGTAGAGTTCAACATCCCTAAGTTTTAAATATTTAGCAATTTCCTTTGGCATATTGCTAATTTCATTTTTGCCGATGGCTTGTCAAGTACATTTCCCATTCCGATAGTTTATAAAAAAGTCTATTGTTTTCCATGTTGGTGGGACGTAATGCTTGGTATTTATGAATGATTTTAGTATATTGTCCTTGTACAATGAATGACCGATTTTTCTTTGTCTCAGTTTCCTTTACATTAATCAGCAGCAACTCATTGGAATGATTTTCAACGTCCTCCACCTTTAAGTTTACAAGTTCACATCCGCGGCAAGCACCATTGAGTCCAAAAATTAAGGCCACCTATAACAAAGATAAAAAACAGGTAAATATATAGAATAATTACCATTACTAAGATACAAAATATTCATAGTTAAATCATGTATACTTACTTTTGTGGCCAGAAAAATTTCGTCAGGTGCTTCATTAAGAATTTTTTCCACATTTTGAGTCGTAAAATTTTTAAACTTCTTTGCGCAATGCCCTTTTGATTTTCTTTTTAAAAAAGCCAGTAATTTCGTGAATCTATTTATTTCAATCCTATGTTTGATGCTTATTGTAGCTTTCAGTTTTGAGTATATGCACCAAAGTGTATTCGGATTCTTTGTCTTGGATAAATAATCTAAATAGACAAGAAGTACTGATTCTGAAATTGATAGGCCTTTCGCACTTCTCCGCGTTGAAAATTCTTCATAAGTTTTTAAATAATTTTTCTTGGATTTTGTTGGAAGCAAATTATTTATAATTGCGGCAGCATTTGCACTGATGGAATCCGACAATTCACTGTCACTGTCGCTTTGATTTAACATCGTAACGTAATTTTTAGAACATTCACTTATTTATAAAAATAAATTAAAATAAACTTAACGTTTATGTATTTGAAGAAAACAAAAACGCGGCTAATTCCTAGACTAATATTTTTTGTCGGAAAAGCAAAGGCATCAAGCTCATACGGCCTCGTCGGTTTTCGTAATTTTATTTAATAATCATAACTGCTTAATAAATGCGTATTCCTTTTTCAAAAAGATGTTTAATGCTTTATATACAAACTCAATGGTGTAAACACAGATGTAGTTCAGTATAAATTTCGGTAAGTATTCCAAATTTAAATCACATTCTCCCCCTAGAGGATGAATCAAATTCAGTACAATTTTCTTTCCCTATTTTTAACAGATTAAAAATGATTATTGTTATGTTCGCTTTTTGTGGCATAGAATGTCACTCTTTTGAGCAAGTGGTACGAAAAGTATATTTTAGCTAGGACGTATGTATTAAGCAGATTTTTGTTATTTAAATGGGGCAATCTTAATTAAGGAGAGGGCAGTGTGTAGAAGTGCATGGAAGGAATTCCACCGACAACAGCTTAACTCTTAAATAATGAATGAATGTATCTTAATATTAGAATCCGTAAAAAATATAACATATTTTACACCTATTTATAGACGAAGTATTCTGCATTTGGGCTCGTATCACCTTACACTCCTGCTTCTTGGCTAATTAGCTTTCTACCTAGAGACAGCTTAGTCATTAAACAGTGAATATTTCAGAATTTATGCAGTTTGATTTATAATTACACATAAACAAGCAAGCTGGCTTAATCTCACTATGACAGTTACAGCAGTGCCAGCCAGTGAGCAGATAAGATAGTTACAGCAGTGCCAGCCAGTGAGCAGATAAGATAGTTACAGCAGTGCCAGCCAGTGAGCAGATAAGATAGAAACTGAATTATGGTCAAGTGCATAATATGGAGTAGGTATATAGTGATATGATAACGGTATGTATGACAAAACTTCTTTGAAGATACAAGTCAGAAGTATAAAAAAGTTTTAGTGTAAATAAAACAAAAATCTACGCACAAGATTATACTAAAAATAATCCTGCTGTTTTACTTTCTTTCCCTCATTTTTATTCTAATAAAAATACCACGTTCAGAAAATAGTAACTCGTGGGCAATTGCAAAGTTTTCATCAGAGGCATCATTTATTCGCCATAACAACTTGTTTTGGCTAGATTAGTGGATAATTAGAAACAGTAAGTATTGTTAGGCAGCAGCCGACTGAATCCACGCCGTGAATCGCGAGACACGAGTATTGACACCAGGGTAGCGAGATGTAGCGCAGCTGTAGCCCCAGGAGCAGACACCCACGATGACGTTGTTGTGGATGAGGGGGCCGCCGGAGTCGCCCTGGCACTGGTCGCGGCCGCCGACGTCGAGCCAGCCGGAGCACAGCATGTTGTCGGTGACGAGCCAGCCAAGCTCCGCGTAGCGAGTCCTGCAGACGGTCTGGTTGACGCTCCAGATCTGGACTTGGCGTAGTTGTTCGGAAGGCACGCCCCCAGCCTGTTGGGATCGAAGGATCTTTGACGAACAATGTTTTCACAAGAGACTAACTGACTGTATGGGGAGAAGTAAGTCCATGTACATCACGGTTTTCCTCGCGAATCCTTTGGTTTTCTGGTGCAATATGGTTTGGTTAAAAAAGGAATTGAAAAGTTGCTAACTCATCGTCGGAGTGGACTTATCGCCCCTCTTATTCCCTTAGCGGACCCGGCATGCTTAAATCAGCTGGTAAATTTTATTGTACCTGAACAGCACAAGACATGTTTCTGGTGGTCTATCACTTACAGCAGTACCCCATCCAACCGCCCAGACCGCTTCATTGTCATTGAGCAAATACGCCGAGCCTGCTATCGCTGCATTGGCAACCGCGTTCGGCACATAGCTGATAGAGGTGGATGTCCTCATGACTGCCACGTCATTGTCGCTGGTCTGACTGTTGTATCCGGAGTGGACGGTGAGAAGGCGTATGGAGTAGACGGTACCGCCGCTGTTGGCGTATGAGGAGCCGACGCGGGCGCGCCATCTGTTGGTCGCGTCTCCGCTGAAAGTGGAATAACGCGGTAGGAGTTAGAGACATACGTCAGTACTGCATCAAGGGTAGAGAAAGTGAAATGATCTCAAAAGACGAACGACAACGTAACGTAAATTGGAAACGTCAGTAGATACTGAAGGGAAGAAAAATAATTCGACGGTGGAAAGACTAAGTGACTGAAGCAACACATGGGTCGAAATTGAATTATGGTTATCATCAGCGTCGCAAGGCGCGTCGAATGCATCGACTCCCAGCTCGATCGGAGCAATTTTTTGGCGAATAGACAAAAAATATTGTAGTAATAAAAGTTGGAACTGATATGACAACGAATTCTTGATTTTTTTACTTTTGGCTATCGAAACATGCGAATAAACTCACTCCAGTTTGGCTATTTTCTTTAAGATAAACCATTTGTTCTTAACTCTTGTTTCAACAAAGCTGTCCTTCGTGTCTAGTTTCAGCAACCAATCAGCTTTTCGTTATTGCACGACTTTAGTATTGCAATGTCAGTTAGCTAAATGCGTTGAAATAGAATTCTTAGTTTTCGGTAGATCAGTCATTTAGCTCAATTCTGTGATAATATCTCAACGGTGTTGCAGCCCAAAACACCTTTTCCCGAAAAACGATACTTCTTGTCGCTTCACCAAAAAGTATTTATATTATTTTTGCACTCGTCAGGCGTATGAGCAAAAAATATTACCGATAAAAACAATAAGCCAATGGCGCATGAATTCAGCGAAACGAAAATGTTTTTAAAATATATGGCGGATCAGACAAAAATCTCTGCCAGATTTCGGCTCTGTAGAAAGACTTGACTGATTCACTATACTGTCATTATTTTTTCAATTCTGCACAAGTTTTAGGGAAATATTTTGCATTGACGACGCGGGCGATGTCCTCAGCGGCTTCGCCCACGTGCGGTAAAATTGATAAGTAAGGATGAAAGAAAATGCATTAGCTGACAACAAGTTAGCGGGTTAGGTTACCGGGCTTGTTTCACGATAAACATATACTAAACTGTGCCCCGACATTAACCCGTCTTTCAACACCCCTTTTCACAGGAACGCGTGGAGGCGTCAATTTGTGCGGAACCCTAACAATAAAGTTAGTTGCAGGTCGTGGTCGCAGTTCGCAGGTCGTGATCATCATCATCATTGTGATCATGATCGTGAGCTAGTTGGCAAATTTACTATAGTAAATCGGAAAAATGACGACCTGGGACTATAGCCTGCGATTACGATCTGCAACTAACTTTATTTATAATGCAAAAAAGTAAAGCCTATCACGATTTTTGAAATCTGTCAAAAATAGTACCAGCTATCAAAAATAAATTAATAGTCATGACAGTTAAGTAATAAAGAATTACAGTTTCAGGTTTTATTCATAAATATAACTGTCCATAATAGTGACAAATAAAAAAAAAACTGAATAACTGGCTAAAAGTGGGCACAATTTTTTTGACGCTATGTTATGTTATGTACAAATAAATCTGGTTTGCTGGAACAGATTTCTTATTAGAGATAAGCTCGCCTTTGTGCACTATTTCTATGTAAGTCTTGTTGTCTGTGTATTATTTTTGTGCAACAAAGAAATTACGAAATTATGAAACAGTGACACCTATCAAAAAAAACATAAAGGTGTTCATGAAATCAAATACATTAAGTCTCGGCCACCCCATCTGAGAAAAGGCGTGATATACAAGTATTGGATGAATTTAGCCTGGGAGCATATCTTAGGTACCTACTATATAGACACTTTTGGAATCTCAAGCTTTTTCGTTAGAACTAAAAAGGAAAAGTGTGACAAATAAGTAATTTGGCTTCATTTCGCTTCCAATATGTAAGAGTGGATAAGGAAATAGGTCCTTTTTCACTTTAGGCGATTGTCGCATCAGTCATTTATCCTGATGCTGTTTCATCCATTTATATTAGGTTACTAAACTATGCATATCGAAAAAATATGTGGGGTTATTGTTAAGCACTTTTTCGTACGGATTTGTAATAAAAAGATATGAAAGATTTTTCCACAATAAAACTTTAATTGGCTCTCCTGTAAAGTTTAGTTTATGGCGCTTCGTCACTTAGCCTTTCTACCGATAACTCCTTGAGCACACTTGGTACTACAGTACCCGAAATCCCGTTATAGGTTTTGAATTTTATTACCGAGGCATACGATTCAAAATTGCGAACCCTAAAAAAATCGAATAAAAATAACAAACAAAGCTTACTATACACAATGTGCAGCAGTCAGGATGGCTGAGGTAGTGAGGATGGTGCCGCCGCATGCTTGGGAGTATGTCACAAGGTTCGGGGAGTACAACAAGGAGGCTGTGAATGGATACTGGCTTATAACGGCTAGTGATCCTCCGACGATCTTTGGCTGGTGTCTTGGTACAGCTGCAAACAGAGGTTTTGTTTTATAGTCCATCTTTTTGATCGAACGTACATATAAATATGTATGCAGGTTATGTTAGATCAAGAACATCCGATATCTGATTAAATATATGACGTCATTATGTAAGTATGCATAAAAATAACTCACCCAAAACATTAGCGGCAATTAAAGCTGATAGAACAAAAATAGCGCGCATTTTGCTGGCTGAATTAGAACAGAATGGTTTCAAAAACCTATAAACTGATATTTATATCAAGGACCGCAATGACTATAACTATTCCTAGTTTTCAGTAGCACTTGAAAGTTGAGTGCCACTTACAGTCAGTTTGTTGTTTGAAGAAAGCGAACAAAATAGAAGCAGGTTGTGGGGAAGGTAACTGAAATCTCAACAACATTACTTAATTTGTAAACTAATAATTGTATAAGTTAATATACCAGTATAAGTTAGTCGAAGTCGTTAGTCGAAGTAGTGAAGCGTCCGTGTCCTCAAAGTATTGGCCATCGGTAACGATCGTGAGGGTAGCAACATCTGGCCGAGACAGGCACTGGATGGGTGTCCGTTCTATGTGGCATTTGTTTAGGACGCTTCCGTGTTTCGGATGAAATGGTCATTGTGCTTGCTGCATCGGGCTCGATCAAGCGATTAAGTAATGACAATGACGCGACGACTACCCACAGTGGTCTTAAATCGGCCTCCATACTCATAGGAACATAATGTCAGGAATTTAAAAGTAAAACATTGGAATGTCTCCGCTATACCTCCCTATATGCCATATTAAAATATGGAGTAAATTGAGAGCTTCACGCGTAAGAAAAAAAAAGTTTTTTTAATGTATGGGAGAAAACACTTTAAGTATATTTGTTCCGAAATGATTGAAACTGATGGGCCCACATGAGCTTGTACCTTGCATGCTGAACATGATGGCATATAATTCATGCAAATTTGGGTGCAGATTTGGAAGTAGTTAACTTTTGAAATTTTGTATTTTTTGTATGAGATTTTTCGAATAATTAACCTAATGAGATGAAGCTGCTGATCACTTTGAGTGTTAAAATACTATAAAAAATAGACATTTATTAATATTAGAAAATAAATAATTAGTTTGCAGGTAGCGATCTATCTTATACTTTATATATCTTAATTATTTTTATTCATATGTAGATAGTTAACTATAATAAAGTGTAAAAAGTAAAAAGTAGTTTACAAAGTTATCTGTGCGACTTTCATACTCTATGTAGGTAATTAGGTAATGTTTTTTATATACTAAGATACACACCACATACAAACTTACCAATGCACCTAATTAACTATATTGAGTATGAAAGTAGCCGCTAACCAGTAACTTTGTCAACTCTGAAATCGAAATTCGTGCATTCTTGAGAGGAAACGGTCCTTTTAAACGGTGCGTGTTTAGAACGCTCACTCCTAGTGCGCTCGACCAATCAATCAGTCTTCTGTCGGCTGCCGTTGACGTTTATAGTCAGAGCTCGCGCGGTTGTAGTTCTGTGTCCGCTACACATGAGATTATTTTGTCTTTACGTAAAGAAACGTCATCCGAATCTTCCTCAGTCTCAAAATCTGAATCTGAAAGTGATTCAGGTGAAGAAATATTATAATAGAATTTTTACACTCCTCTATATCATTAATTACATTAAATAGAATATATATGTCAAAGTCTATTATTTATTGTTAAAAAATATTACCTAACACTAACATATTATTAAACATATATATTATCTTAAATAATAAAACGAAATTTTTACTAATCTTGAGATATATTGCCTGGCGGCGATGCCACGTGAAGCCTGCTTACCCTCGCCCAGGCCCCGCGGACCATGGGAGTGCCGAGTTTACGGCGGTCAAGTTATAATTGTAGGTTAGAGAAGACCTATCATAAAATATAAACCAATTGATCTCCGTCATTCCAAACAGATAGTTGAAGCCTGCTTGGATATGGTGAACGAGTTTTTTTACTAGATTTTTGGCTCGTGTATCGGTTTAGCTACTCGATGCAAGGTGGTTGAAAATTTTCAAAAACCTTTGATAATTTTAAACTTTTTGACGTAATTACTATATCATTATTCCTTTTAGATCCCAAGAGATAACAAGTTTAAGTAAGTTTAACAAGTTCGGAGCTAGGGTTAAAATCACAAGTAAACAAGAAAACGTTTTTATTAGCTTGAATTTTTACAAAGTAAAGTTGTGCCGCTTTTGGCAAACCTATCTGTCATTTTATCGACATTAATTGGAATATAATAGTAGTTTATGTGACTGCTACATAATGGAGGGTATTAAAACTCGACAGTGGGTTTATGAAACGAGCCGAAGGCGAGTTTCATAATAATATCACTCGAGAGTTTTAATGCCTAATTATGTACAGTTACATACACTAGTTTATCTACACACATATCATCAGCTCTCTTTGATGTGTTCAGGAACCGCATGTTTGACCGGCATTGTGGCTCTGCAGTTGTTTAGCTTGTTCTGTAGCAACAACTTCGGGCGTTCGAAATTTGAATGTCAGTACCAACTTCACAGACAAACTAGTGGCGGAATGCAGGCGGGCGTCGGCGTTCGAAATTTGAATGTCATAATGTGTATAAAAACTACACATTATGGTCATAATGTGTAATTTTTCAGATAAGAAATGAGTTTTTACCAAGTAGTTTAACATTATGCTGATCGTAACGTGAGGTTTTTGTGTTTTTCCTTCTTAAGGTACGGCACCCTAAAAAACAGCGGCACAAAACTATGTAGTTCCATAAGCTTCAGGATTGTGTAGGGGTACGTCTCGTGAAATGCGTCAAATAAATTCTTCTCGATTACCCCCACTACCGGGGGCGGTGGGGTTTATTATATAAAAAACTTTATTCACAAAATAAAATTTATAAAACAATTAAAAAATCTTGATCTATGGCATCAACCGGATCCATGATCTTGGACATATGTAGGAACTAGTCTACCAGATATATCTACATAGCATTGTAATCTTATGTAGAGAAAATCAGGCAGAAGTTTTCGAGTTATAAGCGAAAAACTGGAAAAACTGCACCTGAATTGAATCGAAAACTTGCGTCCCATGTATGTTATTCCTGGGACCTTGTGGAGGAAGGCAATCCCCAAGCCAATGTGTATTATTGTGAAATAAAAAATAGTTGTCGTCACCACATAAAATTGATACCATCTACAATCTTATCAAGTTGATTAATTGTAATTGTTTTCCACCAGTACGTAGCTCCAGATAAGTGTAGGTTAAAAGATAAATGTACCTATACATACGTATATAACAGTATCAGTATCCACACACAGGGATTATTTAAGGAATGACGACTATTACCCTTTAAATACTCCCATAAAATATCTAGAATGTGTCCAGCTGATTTTTATATTCTAGCTTTCCTTTTACCTACATCATACCTATGTATATTATATATATGTCACCGTATGATTGTCAAAACCGTTAGTTTTTTCTTTAACTTGTTTTTACTCGTTATTTGGTCAACTATCGACAGATAGTAAACTGTAGCGTACTGCTTACTATATGACGCGTTAGTTGATAAAGTAACGGTTAAAACCGTTAAATAGTAAACTGGTCCAATCTTGAATTGCAAACGAAATACCAGGGCAAACACTGCCTTAGCCTTAGGTGAAGACTAAGAGGAGGCGACCGCAGCGAAGCCCCCGAATAGTCTTCGTGTTAAGTTGACATGTAAGAACAAAAGAAAAGTAAATTCTAAACCCTGTCGGTCTGGTTTACTATCTGTCGATAGTTGATCAACTAACGCGTTAGTTTATCGACTAACAGTTTTGACTATCTAACGGTGACATATTATACCCACTTTTAAACAATTCATATGCAAACATGCGCGTACTTTTAAGCTTGTAGATTCTGTAAGATGTTTGAATGTTGAGAGAAACATTAAGAAACCTGATCTCATGTAAATTATATATGAATTGTGATATTTTCCAAATAATTGTTTGTTTGTGACAAAATGTTTTTGATATGTTTGATAATTACTTCTGATAATGAATTTATAGTAATAATTGATAAATCGGTTCGTCTGAATTATAGTAACGTCGCACTTTAATTGATAAGATGTAGAAACTGATGTGTTGTTTGATAGGGAACGTTATGCAATGTTTCCCGCAAAATATTAGTTTAAAAGGTTTGTAATATTTGAAGTATGAAAAGCTACAGAAAGTATTATATTCTTAGAGATCTGTTCAGATACGTTTGAAAACTTTTAGAAAAATAAAAAACTGTTTAAAGGAGCTGTTTGGTCTACCAAAGGTCTAGCAATAAAAGATTTTCTCCAGCTTTTTCGTCACCCTTTTATTTTTACGTCTTATCGGTCAGTCCCTTACTCTATGGTTCTGTCCTGGCTTCCTTTTCTTTTTCCGTCATAACATCTAGCCTCGACGGCCAACGAGCCAAGGAGGCTGCCGGCCTTACGCCACGACAGGTGCCTTAAAAATAAGGGATTTAATATAACATCTCGATGTCTTTTGTTTGCAATTCGTTCAAGGGTCAGTGCATTATCTACTACAACAAGATATCTCTGGAGATTTTGAAATTTCCGTTGGAGCAATTTAAAAACAATGTAAAAACGTCTTTTATGTAGACGTGGCATCGAACTCGGGACCTCTCGCTACTGGCTAATCGTGGACACAATGGTGCCTCTGCCACCCCGCGTGGGAAAAGGCAAGGCGTTATTTTTAAGATTGTTTCAAGTCTAATTTGTTATGTATTGTTCTTGAATTGCCCCTTCTGTGATAATGATGTGACCTTTCCCACATGCCGATTAAGGAATTTGCTTTATCTTTTCATTGATTTTCCAAATTACTTATCATAGATTAATGAATCGTTATCCAAAATCATACTTAGGAATACTATAAATTGGATTGATCAATAAGCACCAGTAAGACGGAATCAAAATGCGTGTTCTAATTGTTTTGGGTATTTGCCTGGCGGCTGTAGCAGGTAAGTAATTTTATTCTCATCTGACCCGAAAATTCTATCCCGGAAAAGAAAATTCTGGGTCAGAACGTAAAAAAAATTGTGCTTGTTTAACTTGGAATCATTTTTGTTTGAGCAGTGATGGTGTGTTTAATTAAAACAATGGTCTATTCATAGAACCGTAAAGCATACTTTTGAGCCCATATCTTTTTAGGCCCAACCAACTGTGTGATTGTTTGTATTTGATATTTTTATATGTGATATTCAACGTCAAACAAGCGTTGCTCCAAAAATGCTATTTAATATTTACAACCTTTTGACAATAAACAAACTTTACGATATTCCAGAAGTGGTTAAATTTATTTATTTTTATTTTCCAAAAATAACTAATTAACGAACTAAACTCACAATTAAAAACCCGATAGCTCTTGTCCAACTGCCATAAAGCTATTGTCAAAATCTGTTTTATTTACTGTAGTAGGTTTAGTTATGACGCCTCTGGCATCGGTTTGACCGTTTTATTAATTAATTTGAAGGAAACGGATGATGCTAGATGTTACATAAATTACTGTTAAAGCCTAAAGTATGGTAAAACCTAATATTAACCGCTCTATAGACAAATTTTGATAAACGTCGAAAATGTACTTAAGATTTTTCTGTTCTAGCCGTCCCAGCTACCCAGCAGAGGATCGTTGGTGGGTCTGTCACGACCATCAACGATTACCCCTACGCCACTCCTCTCCTGTACTCTTGGTCCGGCGCCACATACTGGCAGTCCTGCGGTGGCACCATCCTGACCACCACCGCTGTCCTCACCGCCGCCCATTGCACCGTGTAAGTATAGGTGTATCACCAAAATCTGATCCATTCTTCATTCTTAGTACAGCCTTAACCGCCTTGACACAATATGATGAGATTTATAATATAATTATTGTACGGAACCAATAGTTACGACCTGACAGAAAGCGCGCTGTTGCTTGAGCTTAAAAATACTCCTCACTGTTGTTAGTATCAGCCTTGTACCCAAATAATGCAACAACAGACAGTCACAACACTTTGTAGTTCATTATTGAAATGAATTGTACGTTGATTCGTGTTCTTATCTTTGTTATCTATGACGAAAGTAATTACGTTTAAATTCTGACGATTATCAAATTATAGCTGCGGCTATGGGCTAGCCCCCTGTCACGTGGTTTAGAGTATCGAATAACTGACTAAACGTGGGCTCAACAGTGCCTCTGCCAACCTGGATGGGAAAATGTGTATACGCTCTCATATCTATTGATAGTAGTAATCACCTCTATTGCTTTTTTCTTCAGTGGTGACTCCGCTAACAACTGGCGCGTCCGTGTCGGCTCAACCTACGCCAACAGCGGCGGTACCGTCCACAACCTGAACCAGATCATCAACCACCCCAACTACAATGCAAACTCAATGGACAATGACGTCTCTATACTCCGCACTGCCACCACCATCGGATACATTGCCAACACTATCGCTCCCGCCTCCATCGCTGGTAACGGATACAACCTCGCTGACAACCAGGCTGTCTGGGCTGTCGGATGGGGCACCACCTCTGTAAGTATTTACCCAGCAGAATCAGCTCAAAAGACCTGTGCAAGGTTTCCTTAACATTATTTTTTGTTGTTTCTCATGTCACCATTTTCCCTAGAACATCCGTTTCCAATCACTAGCAAAGTGGTTTCAATCTTACCCGTAAAAGCGTGTAAAATATCCGTTCAGACAAATATATTAAATGAATATTTAAAAATAATTTATTGATAAAAATCAAAATATTAAGTAATTAATAACTCGTTTAAAAGAGTATTCGTTTTATTGTACCTTTTAAATGTATGAAAATATGTGCTTGACTAATTTGTAAAACTTTACCTCAAATAATAAAAAACTCTGCGCCGTGCTGTCGACGTAGTTCAAAATAAAATAAAAAAATGGTTGTCTATAAAGTCGGTTTACGGAAGACGTGATAACGTCATAAGAAACGCTTAGGCCGATTGTGCCTCTCTATCGCTTGATCCGCGCTCTCGCTTGCACGCTCGGCTCAGGCGGAACGTGACAATGAGTAATGCTTTTTCGTGCGTGCAGCCAGCGTTCATCGATTTATAAGACGTCAAAATTATAGAAAAGTAAAAAACACTAGTCCAAAAAATTGGTACTTTCCGTACAATTTGGCTGCTTGGAAAATGCTCTTTAGTGGTTTTACACCTCCTCCTAAAGGTAACAAGGAATGTGAATAAAACGATTACTTAAAAAATAAACACCTTCCACTTTATGAAGTGTTAGTTGGCAAATCTGAGCCGCCAATATTAACCTAAATAAGCTTCCATTCCAAACACATTTATTTTCGAGTCGCAGGTCACTAACTACAACTGTCATGAGGAGCCCCGGAATTTTCACATGGCTAGCATGATGAGCAATGACATGAGTAACCTAAATAGTTGCCATGAAGGGCGGCTCAAGCAAATTCACATGGTTAGCAAGTCTAGTAACGAGCAACTTGCTAGATCTGCTATAACGTGCGACCGTATTCACCTCGGTAATTTCACATGGCTCTCAAGTCCAGACAATCAGTAAGATCTAGCTAGACGCATCCCAGCTCAGGGAAGGTCGTGACACCCATGAAACCGACCCTGGATCAGCCCTTAATCACTATATTACTAATACAGAATCTCCCAAGATACAGGTTACCCTAATTTAGGAGACAGGGAAACCCTTCTGCTAAGGACTTGTTTTTTGAAATAAACGTGTACCCCGCAAAATACCATTTTTACCTCCAATCCCCCCAGGTGAGGAAGCACTGTAACAGACGAATTTAGCATTTCAGGTTTTCTCATGAATTCTCACTGTTACAGGCTGGAGGTGCCCAATCTGAGCAGCTCCGCCACGTCCAAGTTTGGACCGTGAACCAGGCGACCTGCAGGTCTCGCTATGCCGAGTTCGGTTACTCCCTCACCGACAACATGCTATGCTCCGGCTGGCTCGATGTCGGTGGTCGCGACCAATGCCAGGGCGACTCCGGTGGCCCCCTCATCCACAACAACGTCATCGTGGGTGTCTGCTCCTGGGGAGTCTCGTGCGCCCTGGCCCGCTACCCTGGTGTCAATGCTCGCGTCTCTACTCTATCTACTTGGATCCAGGCCAACGCTGTCTAAGCTAATACACATTTCTAAGTTATTTGATTGTAGGATGTAAATAAAATCACGACCGATACTTACTTGTTGTTTTATTTGTGTTTATTTTATCTATATTTGGTGCGAATACAGAACCAGGATTTTTGTACATATCACCGTAAGACTGTCAAAACAGTTAGTTGATAAACTAACGGTTTTTTTTCTCGTTTGTTGGTCTACTATCAACAGATAGTAAACTGTAGCGTACTACTTACTATATAACGCGTTAGTTGATAAACTAACGGTTAAAACTGTTAAATAGTAAACTGTTTTAAACTTTAATTGCAAACGAAATAGGGCAAACACTGCGGTAGCTTAGGTGAAGACTAGAGGGGGCGAGCGCAGCGAAGCACCCGAGCAGTCTTCGTGTTAGGTTAACATGTAAGAACAAAAGAAACGTAAATTCTAAAACCTGTCGGTCTGGTTTCCTATCTATCGACGGTTTTGTCTTTCGTACATATACAAATAAACGATTTAATAAACCATTTTCTTCTCGTAGTGATTTTGTATGACTATTGATTTTAAGTATTGTGATGATTTAATACAATATAGCAGATGTTGACCTATAGGGTACTTCCCATTGACCTAGATTCATTAAATTTGTCGCAAAGCTAAGTCTTATAGCAAAAACAAAGAGAAAATTCCGAAAGCTTTAAATTTGCAATACATAACAAAAAATGGTGAACTTAGCTTTACTACTGTACAAGTGTAAGCGTATGTAAGATCATGATGGACGAACTATTTAAATATACATAACACAGATACACATTTCCCAAGTATGTACGGAACCCTTGTTACGCGAGTCCAACTCTCACTATTTAATTAAGGTTCATATATTAATGCCCGTCACAAACGACGGCGTTAATACTCGTATATCGGGCGACATCTTATCCTTGTGTAGTTCACACGCGGAAGCTATTACATGCGATCGGATTTGGTAGTGAAAAAAATATCCCAAAAAGCCGTCGTCTGTGACGAACTTTAAAATATGATTTTGTTTTGATTTCCACTTTTATACATTACAACGTACTTTATAATAGTGGACATCAAAACTAAACAAATATGATCAGTATGAAATTCAGACTCATTATGGAAAAATGCTTTTGAAAAATTTACCAATCAAACACGTTTATTTCACACAAGCTGTCTTCTATTGCGAATTTGCCTGTTTATGCGATGCGATCGATCAATTTTTCAAAAGCGATAGACATTCCTACATGTCAGATTACATGATAAGACTACAGGATATTTATAGTTTGCGACACCAAAAAGGTCAATGACAAAAACAAAGTAAACAAACTTTTTTGAACGGAGATTGCCTTGTTTATTGTGCTTAACAATTTTGATAATGCTTTGAAGGCTGAGTCTAGCCAGAATTAAAAACTCAAAACGCAAATGTTTTATTGTAAGTAGGCAAAAATAATGCACTTTTATAAGTCAGACCCACATACATGGAGAAAAAAAAATTAATGAAATATGATCAACTAAACTATCTAGTAAACGACGACGCTTAGCATGCAATGGATGAGAAACAGCTCACTGTGAAAGCATTGCTCGACTTCAGCAGCGCCTTTAACTGCGTCGATTTCGACATACTCGTTGACGTTCTGAAGTCCTTGTATGTGTCCTCTGTCTCTGCTAACTGGTTTGACTCTTATCTGAGAGGTCACCAGCAGGGTATTAACTCGGAGACGACTTCAACGGAATGGTGTGACCTCTTTGCGGGAGCCCCCAGGGTGGTATACTCTCCTCTCTTCTTTTCTCTATCTTCATTAATTCCATCTGAGATGTCATCTCCTCATTATAACATCTTTATGCCGACGATCTCCAGATAAACCGCCGTTTCCCCACTGTGGTATGACACCAACTGTAGAGGTATTAAATGCCGATCTCGAGAAGGTCAGGGCTTGGGCCTCGTCTTATGGTCTCCTTGTCATCCTTACTAACTCACAGGCTATGATTATTGGTTCCAGGTACTCCCTTCACTTCATACAGCATATTTGCTTTTGCTCCTATGATGAAACCGTAATCTCATTCAGGCCAAAAATCTAGGAGTTATGTTTGATAACCAGCTGTGCTAGTCAGAGCATGTCAGCGAGGTTAGTAGACGAGTCTTTGCCAATTTACACTCCCTCAGGCGTCATCAAAACTTCCTGCCTCGTCAGACAAAAAATACGCTTGCACAGTCTCTTCTTCTTCCCTTGATCAATTGAAGCCTGTAGCAAAATCAGCCTTTTTAATGCAACCAATCGTAGCCTTAGTGTAGTGATAGACGGGCAAATGAAGAGCAACTGAACAAACTCGAGCGTCTTCAAAACCTGGGGATTCAGTTTGTTTTCGGTCTGCGTAAGTTTGACCACGTTTCGGAGTATCGCAGGGAGTTAAAATGGCTCCCAATTTGTTTTCGACGGGATTCCTGAATCCCCATTTGCCTTTTCGATATGTTATGTAATCCTGATCGATTCGTTTCGGAGATCTCACACTCGGTCACTACTTACAACTCCGCAACATAAAACTGCCCTTTATGAGAATGCGTTCAGACTAGGCGCTATCAATCTCTGGAACAAACTCCCCTGCGCCATCAGAGACAGTCCGTTGATTTACATTTTTAAAAGTCGTTGAAAGAACACTATCTTTCTCTTCCATGATAAGTATTACTATTTATTTTTAACTATTAATGTACATGTTACATATTTATATATAGCATAATTTTTAGTATTATGTAGATATTGGTAAGTAGTTTTTCAATTTTATTAATATATTTATTGTTGCGCATACATAGTTCTACTTGCATATATATATGTATACATATACATGCTTCGCTGCGCTCGCCCCCTCTAGTCTTCACCTAACCTACTGCAGTGTTTGCCCTGGGATTTCTCCATTCTGTTTTAACCATTAGTATACCAACTAACGCGCCATATAATAAGCAGTACGCCACAGTTTACTATCTGTCGATAGTAAACTGTGGCGAGAAAAAAAAACGTTATTTATCAAATAACGGTTTTGACAATCTTACGGAGAAATATATAATAACTGGGGCGTTCAGGTTTTGTATAAAATATTATTAATATTAATGTCCATTACATAATTTACCTATTAAATATACAATGCCTAGGGATTATATAGCATACCTACTTTGACCCCGGTAATTTGTAAAATAAATAGTTTTTCCGCACAATATCAGGGCAAAACACTGCAATAGCTTAGGTGAAGGGTAAAGGGGGTGAGCGAAGCGAAGCCCGCATTATCCTACGTGTTAGGTTGAATATGTAAGAACAACAAAAAATATTTAGTTTTAAGTATAAAATAAACATAAAATAAATAATATTTCATGCACGTTTTATGCATTCTATATGTATATTGCCTAAGGATTATAAATAATACAGGATTAAACAGATTGCCGGTATCATATTCATTATATAATTCAATCTTCTTTAACATTCACGTGACCTTTAGCGATAACTGTAATGTTAACCTAAGAAATAATCACAGACTATGTGCGCCCCGATTTAGACTCGCGAAGGTTAGCAATTCTTTCAAGGGTCAGTGCATTCCCTACTGCAATAAGATACCTCTGGAGATTTTGGAATTGCCATTTGAGCAATTTAAAATGCATGTTAAAGCGACTTTGTCGAAAAAGGGATATTACAATGTTCAAGATTACATAAATGACAAGACTGTATGGGGTTAATCTGGCTCAACACAGACCTTGCTGTTAATAATTTTGTAATTATTTATTCCTGTTTATTAATCATAACAATTAATTTTTCTTATTTGTATTAGTTAAGCACAACCTATTTTTAAAAGAGATCTAAAAATCAATCTGTGGGAGTTTCTACACCCTTCTTCTCCCACAGTGGTACAATGTAGAGAAGAGGCAAAAAATGAAGTTTGCTAAGTATATATAAATATCTACAGGAACAAAGTACTTTTGACTTTGACTTTGACTTTGACTTGACTTTGACCTAGGCGTCTACTTATCAAATAAATGTGTGCGTCTAAGGTCAGCTTTGTATCAACAAAGCTGACCTTAGACGCACACATCGCACACAGCACACATCACTAAAAAAGCCTACCAGATGCTTGGATTCCTGCTGCGTGAAACGAAGAGCTTCAAGAAACCTAAGTCCTTCCTCTCGCTTTACGGCTCTCTTGTTCGAACCTATCTTGAATACGCATTCCCTATCTGAAACCCTAGGTTTCCTAAGAGATCATATTATGTTCATCTGCTGACACATTATAGATAGATGCCCCTCATCAATGCATGTCGCACACACCGGCCGCTGCACCAGTGACTACAACTGCCCACAGCTTGTCTCCTTTATAAGTTACCTCTGAGATTATCTATGTTCTTCTGAGAGCTCCTCGTCATTAACGGCTCTTCCACGTTAAAGCAACTCGCACCAAAGCTGAAAAATGTGTGCTGTTACATGCTTTTATGCAGACTACGACAAAAAAAAAATCTAAAGTTGACCTGTTGGTTTCCTCTGCCAGTCGTTTCAAATATTCCATACGAAAATTGTTGTTCACCAAAGTCGACGATAATACTGCTTGATTATGGTTATCGATGCGTTATCATATAATACACAGTGCAAAAAATATCAATAACATTTAAGTATATGAGTGCTTCATGATTTCACTATAGGATGCACACACTTTTAGGAGGTCACGCACGGTGCCAATTTTGTATCTAACATTTTATTTTGTATGTTTTTATTTGCCTTCAAAGGCGCCAGTGCAATGGCTCCACGTCATCCCCTCCAGACAGCTCAGTACGTTGCTGGACAGGAACACCCTGACGCTTGCCGTCTTCCTGCGACACCACGGCATGTCCTGACATTACAGCACCGGCCGTTTCCCCAGATATGCTGCCCTATATCATATCATCCATCGGGCCTTTTCCAGCGCAGGCGTTCCATCCCTTCGAGAATCGTCACTAATTTTGACGATAATAAATGATGCTCTTCAACATTGTTTTTTAAAAAAACCAGGCCCATCGCGTACGAAAAGTATCTCAAAATAAAAAGTATAAGTAATAAGTATGTTAATACTAAAAATAATAAGTGAACAATTCGATGGCTAAAGTGCTTTTGTTGCCTTCTTTAATCTTGCAGACGTTCATAGACACTGAACTTTTAGTGACTAAAATCTTAACGTCAATTTAAATCTAAATGTGTAATGTTGGTGATTACCGCTGAGGCGCCATTGAGACCGAGCCTTTATGAGAGCCGAGGACAGTAATCATCAATACACACGTGTATCATACGACGTTTTTCAACACACTTTTGAAGAAAATAATACTAAAAAAACATTTTCTTCATAACTAGTACTTGTAGACATTTTAATTAATAAATAACTATAATTTCATTAGTGAAAACGAGTTGTGATTATTTTTTCGCAATGGCGGGAAAAAATAATCAGTTTTTCTATACGCGCGCGCACATCTAACAATGGCGATAGACTAAAATAATGAGGTTTCTTTTTTTTTTGGCTTTTTATGGATATCGTTTTAGCCGCGTAAAAAATGGGGAATTCAAAGTTTTCTTTATTACAGAGAAAACAAAAGTTATATTTGAGTGAAAGTTTTATTTATGAAAAACATACAAGTTGAAATCATCTATTGAAATACGAAGTTGCATGAAATGAGTAAGCAATAGGTATATTCGATCTTTTTTGTATGGAAACTTTTTTAAGAAAAGGGGCAAAATACTGAGGTAGCTTAGGTGAAGATTAAAGGGGGTGAGCGAAGCGGAGCCCCTTTTATCCTTCGTATTAGGTTGAACATGTAAGGACAACAAAAATACTTAAAACATAAAAAGTGTTTTTGCTGATCCTTTTTTGCTGTGAAAATCAGTATTTTTGATGTGCGATTAAATATAACTATAAATTAATAATCATAGAGAGCTTATGATATGTAGAGATAAAGCAGTGTATGTAACTGTACATAATTAGGCATTAAAATACTCGCGTGTTGTTATCATGAAACACTTGTTTAGTAAAGCCTCTCATTATGGAAGTCACATTTATTACTATTATTTTTTATTATTATGAAAACTTCACTTAAAATATATATATATAGAAAATAAAACCATTACGATTATGTTTTCATTTTTTTCATTAGTCATCAAATTCAGAATATAAATATTCAACAGATTCATATGACATTTCTTGATCTTCATGATCAAATTAGACTGGCTCAATTCTAGACATATCAGACTTATAGTGAAACATAAGACTGGATGTATCACTATCACTGCCGCCTTTTCTAGTTTTTTTGTATGCTCACAGCAATTATTCCTTGTAGCAGCAGTTATATCCTCAAAACAGTTTTGTACAAGCTGCAAGAACGTGATATTATCTAAACCAACATTATTTGTGGCAACCTTTCCTTTTACTATGCCCCATATCATTTCTGTTGTATTCCGGTCACAATGATATGGCGGCAGTCATAGTATTTGTGACCATACATACGTCTGTACTAAATTATCAATCTCGTATACTGGGTCAGGCTTATTTTGTTTTATCAAAAACAACAACATACTTTTGGTGGCTTTGGTAGGGTAGGCAATATTATTTTGATGTAAGCCTTAACTTTATTCATGGCATCATGGAAATCAGCTTTTTTTCGTTGTCGTTATAAATTAACAAAGCATTCGGGACGAAACCAGTCTTGCCACCACAATGAACAATTATGTATCTTTTACCTGTAGCTATAGATTTAGATACGCCGGGCTCATTTTCATTTTGCCAACATTTTGCATGATTGAGCGAAGTATGAATATAACTTTCATCAAAGCATAGAACAGGCATACCACTCTCCTTTACATCTTTGACTTCATGTAAGTACCTGTCCTTCCATGTCACTATATCATGTTGCTCCATAAGTACTGCCCTTGAATTTCTACAATTTTTATATCGTAAGAGTAAACGAAGAGATTCTCTGCCACCAATTTATGGATTCTTTAAGAGCTGCAAGCAGCCGTTTCAAACTCGGTACTTCTTTTCGGAGGGCATACAATTCATGTATTTTATGCCTGATTGCATATAAATCACAATCATCCAGATTTATTTTGATTTTGGTTTTAGGTTTATTTTTCCTTAGGCTTAGAAAATACACCTGAGGTCCTACGTTTTGTATATTCCTCACGGAAGATCGGGATATGCCTAAAATACAACAAAATATTTTACTTATAAATAGTAAAAAATTAGCCAAATCACATTGCACATACTATATGACGTACCTACCAGTCATGTTGACAACACGGCTGGTGATGTTATTTAGAGGAAAAGAGTCTAATCCTTCAGACTTTCTTTCCGACAAATATTTCGATAGGTTGTGACTAACTTATCTTAAGCCACTGTTAATAGTTAATAGATAGAATCGGCATTTTCACTCACAAATCACAAGAAATATACCATGCACAATCGACGCCCTACTATGACAGCAATCGACAGATGACATTAATTAATTAATTACTCAAAGCAAATAGTTTCTTAGGTTTTCCGAAACATGGCTATGTTTTTATATTCTTGGTTTGGCTTTACTCGATAACCATTAATTTCTTATAAGGTATTACACGATGATAGAATCCTCTGGAAAAGTGCTACACAACACCTCAAAAATAAATGTTTCGAATTTCAATTACCTTGTTGTATTTGCAGAACAAGTGCCAAAGCCTAGGCTGTGGTCGAGGTTGTGGCTGGTAGGTCGATAACAATAATTACAATATTTTGTATTTAGTCATTTAGGTATTATTGTTATAATCTAGATTTTGAATATTCCAGAAATAATCTTCAATTATTAAGGCGGCGCTATTAATTCAAGTCGGTCCAAACTCCAATATGTGATGAATTGATATTGATATTTTCGTTTTCAGTTCTGTTCTGTTAAGTTCTGTGTACCGTTCTGTATACTGTATTGTTGAATAAACTATTTTAAATTGCAATTTGTCATTTTTTTTATAATTTCTATACAAAGGACAAATTTAAATTTAAACAAGAGCAATAGAACTAAATATCACCGTGCGAACAAGACAGTAAATTTTACCCCAATAAAAAAGAGCACCTTAATAACACGCTACATTACAAAATGACTAACTTCCATCCTGTCCAAAAATCGTAGCATAGAGAGTCTACATAAGGCAGACAAAAATTCTAAACAACAAGAGTAAAACATCACTAAGAAAGAAATAATGAGAATCACAAACAGATCTGTCAAACAGAAGAAAATACTTAAACAGGTATACAAGAAAGTTCTACGAAAAATTAAAAAAGCCAAAAAGCAAAATAACCTCCCACTCATAGAAGAAGAGGAAAAAAGGCGCTTTTTTGTTTATTTATTCTTTATATTATAACTGTAGATATTTATATATACTTAGCAAATGTCATTTTTGCCTCTTCTCTACATTAGACCACTGTGGGTTCTCCCAGCAGAAGCAGGGTGTAGAAACTGCCACAGATTGATAGTGTTTGTTAGTTTACTGATGATACTTGATTGGTCTTCAAAATTGAAGTGAAGACAAAATGAAGATTTTGATGATGTTAATGGTGTATTGTCTTTAACCTTGAATTGGTTCACAGTCAATAATTTATTTTTAAACGCTGGTAAAAATAAGTGTATCAAATTTTCACTTCCAAATGTCAGGCAAGATGAGACCAGTTAGTGTTAAACAGCAGCACGTTATTATAAGTAAATGATACAAAGTTTCTTAGAATAACCATTGACAGCAAATTGCATTGGGGACCCCACATAGATAAATTAGCTGATAGATTATATTGCGATCCTGTCAGATGAACATAAAAACAAAAGCTCTTTAAACGTTTGACACGGAAATGCGCAAAGTATGGCTATGCATGAATCCGACAAAAACCAATGCCGAACAGAAACAATAAAAATAGCATCAGAATCCATTGAGTATGTTACAGAACATAACTACCTCGGACAGATTATATCATTTGAAGACTCTGTAAACAAAGCAGTTGATAGAAGAATCGCCTAAGCTTGGAAGAAATACTGGACAAACAATGATATATTCAAAAGTACTTTAGACGAACCCCTCAAGAAAAAGCTAATGGATAATACCATACTTCCAACCTTCTTAAATGGCTGTTAATACTAGCCCCTCACGAAAGCCACGATAAGGAAAATATCAACTTTTCAACAAGCTACAGAGCGATCAATGCTAGGACTAAAGCTAAAGGATAGAGTCAAAACCATAGATATCCAAGAAAGAAAAAAGTGCCGACTGAAGTGGAAATGGGCTGGATATGTCACCAGAACAGCTGTCGCACGCTGGAGCGAGCGAATCTTACATTGGTACCCAACGGACGAACATTCATATAATGGCAATTACATAATGACAAAAGACTGGGATGGGCTTATGAGCGACTAAATAATAAAAATAAATATAATAATGAATAAGTAAATAATAATAATAATAAAACGTGACATAATAATAACAAATGAAAATATGAAATAGTAGTTTATGTGACTGATACATAATAGAGGGCATTAAAACTCGAGAGTGAGTTTATGAATCGAGCCGAAGGCGAGTTTCATAATAATATCACTCGAGAGTTTTAATGCCTTATTATGTACAGTTACAAACACTAGTTTATCTACACACATATCATAAGCTCTCTTTGATGTGTTCAGGAATCTCATGTTTGACCGGCATGGTGGCATTGATCATTGCTCTGCATTTGTTTAGTTTGTTCAGTAGTACCAACCTCACAGACAAACTTGGGGCGGCACGCAGGCGGGCGTCGGCGTTAGAAATTTGAAAGTCATATAATATAAGAATGAAATATTATAATGGACTTCATTTGTCCTCTACGGCGTAGTTTTCCTGTCAGTCTATAAAGCAGATGTCAGTCGGAACGTAAACGAATATTGATATTATAGTTTTTGAGTTTTATAATCGGTAACAACCAGCCTCACCTTAAAGTACAACCTTTACAAAACTTTATTTATTTATTTTAAAAATAAATAAAGTTTTGCAAAACGTTATTTTAAAAATTATTAAAAAAATAATGAGGCATCCATTACCCGAAATATTCAAATTAGTTTCTTAAAATAGGTAGCCTAAAATTTCAAAAATAATAATAAAAAGTAGTACATTTTTTTTAGCATTGCCCATTGCAGATAAATTTGTTCTCTTCCCGCAGTTAGAATATAAATGTAACGGTGTTTCTTTGCAAATCGCACCCAATTGGCTGCCTTATGCAACCCCTTAATTGCTTATCTTCAGTTTTGTTAAGCAACTTTAAGCCGTGCGTCAGCCCACATATCCCGATAATCATCGAATGATTGATTTCCAATCAAGGATTAGTCATTCGTTATCCAAAAATCTTAGTTTTGAGGTATTATAAATAGTGCGTCCTTAACTGAATCGACACAGTTCCAAGAAGGAGTTAAAATGCGTGTCATTGTTTTACTTGCGTTGTGCCTTGCTGCGGTCACGGGTGTGTAATTAAATTACTCTCATACTTATTAATTGGTGTAATTAGGTATAGTGCTCTATTTAAGACGCTGGGTAACTTCAAATTCGGTCAAATGCCCATCTTTGAAGCGCTATTCCTCCTAAAGACACTTTACGAAAAAATATTTGTTTTGGAGACATATTTTTTTTAATCTGTGTGTTTGAAAACATAATATGTCAATGGGAACTATGTGAAAAACATCTATTAAACTTGCTAAAACTTGCAATTTCTTGGGATCTTAAAGAATATTGAATTGAATCTTGGGTCAAAAAATAGGTTATTAAAATATCTTAAAACTGTGTGTTTGACATTAAATAATAATCAGTGGTTTTGAATAAATAAATAAAAAACATAAAATTTTCGCAATGTTCTGTGTTGTAAAATTTTAACCACCACGAATCAAATTTTACCGCAAGAAGAGTTTTAATCGGCCGCCCTCAAAATTACGTTTTTATCGAATTACTAAGACCACAAGAAAAGGCGGACAAAAAAGTTTTTCACTATAGACCATAAGCCCCATACAGAAAAGTATTTAGAATTATTTAACTATCACCATCACCATCCCCTTTAAATTTAAACTTGCTGATATTAGTAGTGCAACGGATAAAACAATACAATATTTGACCATAAAAGCCGATGCCAATTACAATATATTTGTGACTGAACGCAGTTTGTTCGGGGTTGACAGAAGAACGAAAACTATTTTGAACAACGGTTCCTCTAAATACATATTCCTCCTTTCGTTTGCAGCCGTACCCCGTGCCGAGCAGAAGATCGTCGGCGGGTCTTTGACTACTATCAACCAGTACCCCTTTGCGACTCCTCTCTTGTACTCGTCCAATCTCGCCACCTACTGGCAATCCTGCGGTGGCACCATTCTGACTAGCACTGCTGTTCTTACTGCCGCCCATTGTACCAGGTAAAATACCATTTAACTGCCAATGTGAAATATAACTGGGCGCGACCTTATTACCCAAGAGGAAACATATTTTTAATCTATCCAGCCGCCTACAATTGATGCTGGTGTGTGAAGGCCTCCTCCTCATTGTGCCATTTATTGCGTGAAATATTTTTAATACCAGTATAAAATTTGTGTCATCGAAATAAGTCTTCGAGTAGACATTGATTGAGTTTTGAAGACTTAGCTGCATTCTACCCTAAGGAATAGAGCCAAGATCAAAAACCCAGAATTAAGTAAATTAATGTATAATGTATATTAACTTGAGTACCTAGCCAACTTAATTTCTTATAAATATATTTACAACTTATTTTCTTTACAGTGGTGACGCAGCCAACAGATGGCGTGTCCGAGTTGGCTCCAGCTACGCCAACAGCGGTGGTACCGTCCACAACCTGCGCCTGATCGCCAACCACCCCAGCTACAACGCCTGGACTACCGACAATGATGTCGCCGTGCTCCGCACTGCTACCACCATCGGATACATCACAAATGTGATCGCTCCTGCCTCCATCGCTGGAACCGCCTACAACCTTGGCGACAACCAGGCTGTCTGGGCTATCGGATGGGGCACAACCTCTGTAATAATTTAAAATTAAGACACCCATCAGAGTTGTTGATCAACATCGGATGTATGGTTTTTATTTATTCCTGTTTTAGATAAAAATAATATTTTTTATTGTTTACTTTGACAGGCTGGAGGTGCGCTTTCTGAGCAGCTCCGTCACGTCCAGATCTGGACCGTGAACCAGGCCACCTGCAGGACTCGCTACCTCGAGGTTGGAGGCACCATCACCGACAACATGCTGTGCTCCGGCTGGCTCGATGTTGGCGGCCGCGACCAGTGCCAGGGTGACTCCGGCGGCCCCCTCATCCACGGAAACGTCATCGTCGGTGTCTGCTCCTGGGGAATGGGCTGCGCTCAAGCCCGCTACCCTGGTGTCAACGCTCGCGTTTCTCGCTTCACTACTTGGATCCAGACTAACGCTGCTTAAGGGATTTAAAGACATATGCCAAATATTATGGGTGTAAATAAACCTTCATTATTTGTCAAGTATTGTGTTGTTTAATTATATCAGGAAAAACGAAAAAAGGTTCAGAACAAAATTTTCAGAATCAAATGTAGGTAAAGATATTACTATCATCTTAATGTGTAATAATAACCTTGCAGCCACAAGCGGTAATACCTTTCTTACACAGACAGATGCAGCTCAAATCATCTGGCAAGATTTAAAGGCATAATGATGGAGTTGCTATTCGATTTTAATTAAAAAACAACTTTATTTAATGAAATCGAATAATAATATTAAAGTTACCTCAGCGGATCACCTGGGAGCAAAAGTTTATGAATACCAACATTGACATGACACACTATAAACTGAAATTATCAGGGGCTTTATTTGTCTAGAATTAACATGAACACACCTTTCATACATTTTTACAACTGATTACAACTGTATATCTCAAAGATAGAAAGTATCTGCGGCATAACAGATGAAGCTCAGTTATGGCTCAAGCATATTTTGTGCAGAGTGTAAGGTAAAAAAATACATCAAAATGAATTGGAACAGCTAGTCACGCCAATCGTCTGCAAACAAGAGATTAAATTTAATTCCATTAAAAATAAGTAAACGACCAAGTGCGAGTCGGACTCGCGCACTAAAGGGTTCCGTACCATGAAACTGCGTTGCCCTTGATTGTGCCACCCATATTTAAAATACCGATTCCTGTAATATTTAAGTAAAGACTTGTGCATCGTTTTTTTTGTTAAAAAAATTGAGGATCAGTTTTTTCGGAGACTAAGGTCTTTTTTGTCTATTTTCTTAAATATGTTATTTTTCCTCTTTAAGGTACGGAACCCTCAAAGCCATCGTCACGCCCTTCTCCCATCTAGGGTGGCTGAGGCCACAGTTCACTCACTCACCTATAGCCAGTCATTCAATGCTCCATTTTACGTAATAGAAGGCTAAGCCATTTCTGAAATCTTTAGATTAAAATTAAAATTTAGATAGAAATGTGTTGCTCGTTAGCACTCAATACTCTGGTGAAACGTGCATGGCGGTGGTATTCAAACTTTCGTGCGGACTTGAGCAACTGTTTCCCGATACTAAGAGATAGAAAAGGGAGAATAATTACAGTATTTATGCCCCAAGATGGACGTATAAATAAATCAATCAAAATTTCTTTATTACCATAGATACTTACATATAAAGTTTTTTTTTCAGGAAATATTAAACTGCACATCAAAAATACTGATTTGCACATCAAATATCAGGGAGAAATTCTGCGGTAGCTTAGGTGAAGGATAAAGGGGGTGAGCGAAGTGAAACCCCCTTTATACTTCGTGTTAGGTTGAACAAGTAAGAACAACAAAAAATACTTAAAACATAATCGTACACATAAAATATTTAAATCTAAAAAGTGTTTTTGCTAATCTTTTTTTGCAGTGCAAATCAGTATTTTTAATGTGCGATAAAATACTAGCCATTTTTTTCCTCTCACATTGGGCCACTGTGGGAGAAGAAGGTCAAAGAATTCCCACAGTTTGATTTTTATTGTATTTCTTTCACTTATATTCATGTAAATTAATGACGGCTTTTATTTAACGACAAATTACATGACATTAATTTTCTCGCCAACGCGACACTTTAGGTACCAAATTACTTATTTTACTATCAAATTTTAAGTGGTATGAAATTCAACGGGTCAGCTAGTCACAAATGAGTATAGACATTACGTCGACACAACGCAACATCCTTTGATCTTGAATCCCTGCGTTTTGATGACTAGTGTAATATTAATCTATTTCGGAGATTCACACACCGAAACACAAAATACGTTGACTCCTCCAAAATTTTGTAATAAGTTTCTGAAACTTTCAGATCATAAACTTTGTTTCTATGCCTAGAAAAATATTCCTAGTCTTTTACCAATACTTATTCCAATAGCTCACCAGAGCACCGTATCCTCAAATATTCGTACAAGTATATATTGAGTTCACGAACGAGTGACTGGCTCAGGACCCAAGCCTCCAGGAATTCGAATCAATAGTGACATTGGCAGGATGCCAGGTTAGTTCGTGGACTATTATTTATCAGATGCCTTGATTGAGGACATTGAGGTCACCCTAATTCATTGATATTGAAAGCGGCTATGTTATTAGAAGTCTCTAATTTTCAACAAGATAGGAAGAAGATAGGATCATTTAATTATTTAGAGTTAATTTAATAAAAAGCAGATCGAATTCGAGTCGGACTCACGCAGGAATGGTTCCGTACCACTGTACAAGGGTAGGGGTGGTGTGGAGTGAATAGTTTGGATTTTACATAGCATAATATTGTTTACAAAGTTATTGGGGCGGCTACTTTCATAATCCATGTACATTACTAGGTGCATTTATAAGTTTGTATGTGGTTTACAGATACGTAAAAAAACTTGGCAATTCTGGGGCAGGTTTTCCTGTAATGTTTGGCTTTAGTTCTATATTCTGTATTTTTGACGAGATAACGTCTTATAAATCGTTATAAATCACAAAAAGGCCATGACTCATTGTCACGTTCCGCCTGAGCCGAGCGTGCAAGCGAGAGCGCGAAACAAGCGATAGAGAGGCACGATCGGCCTGAGCGTTTCTTATGATGTTATCACGTAAAGTTTTCGTCCGTAAACCGACTCTAAAGACAACCAATTTTTTTTTTCATAATTTTAGACTGTAGTTTCCGAGATAAAGGGAAGGGGGAAATGGTCATTTTTTGCACCTTTTTGATCATAACTTCTGAAGTTATCAAAACAAAAAAAAAAAGTTTATAAGTATCCCTTTTCAACGATACCCTGCATGAGTTGTGTATTTTTTTGTAATTTCACCCCCTCCACTTTTTTGTAGGCAATATTTTTTCATAATAAACTTGCATTATGTTGCGGTTATCAGGTTAAGTATTTTTGCAGAAAACTTCATGACTCTATCTCTGATTATTCCTTATAAAAGTGCCTGTGACATACAGACAGACAGACGGACGGACGGAGGGACGGACATGCGAGTGATCCTATAAGGGTTCCTCCTTTTGAGGTACGGAATCCACAAAACTGAAGGGTATATAGTAGAGATGGGCGGAAATTCCTTATACATTCAGTTTGACCGAATTTCGGCATTTGGCCGAAATTCGGTTTAAATGCGGAACATTCGGTGCAAAAAGAAAGTACATTACTCACTTGAATTTTTACTGAAAGCAATAGAATAGAAGCAATTCTTATCATAATAATCGTAACATTAAATTAGACCTTTATTTATTGTCATTTATTTTGAAGTTAAATTAGTTATAAATTTTTGCCTAAACTAAATAAAAGAAACTCTACTACTACACTACTACTGCGTAATTTAAATACTTAACTATAAAGAAACAAAAAAAAAACACTTCTAGCGGCAATCAGTATTAAAATTAAGTTATACAACTTATTTTTTTATTAAATCACATTTCAGTTAAAAACCTAAACATTAAGAATTATAACTTAGAATCTACTCGTATTTGACTAAAATTAGAATCTACTCGTAATTGAAATTTTCTAGAGGCAGGTTATGGTGTAAATGTGGAGCACGGAATGCGGGCGTGATGCATCTATTCATTTTGACAATTCATGTAAGTGCGTAAACAAGTCATGGCGTGTCGCTCTCGAGAAATCGCGGCGAAATTAAACCGAAGTTCGTATTCGGTTAAAACCACATTCGGCCCATCTCTAGTATATACTACCTATATAGGTACATTTTACATACAAAATATAAAAGACAAAATAAAATATAGAATAGAATGTACTAAACTAGGCAATTATCTCTCCTATGGGATTATTTTCAGCAAACCTGGGAGGGAGAGGATAAACGGTAAGTGTAAGAGGATAAGGGTTTGAACTTTTTTGACGTGATAACGTCCTATAAATCGATGAACACCGGCTGCACGCACGAAAAAGCATGACTCATTGTCACGTTACGCCTGAGCCGAGCGTGCAAGAGAGAGCCCGGAACACGCGATAGAGAGGCACGATGCGCCTAAGGGTTCACCTTATGACGTTACCACGTAAAATTATCATCCGTAAACCGACTTTACAGACAACTAATTTTTGTATGAAAGCTGGCATATCGACCGACCGCCATTTTGTTTTTGACGTTATAACGTCTTATAAATCAATGAACGCCGGCTGCACGCACGAAAACGTGTCACGTTTCACCTAAGAGAGGTACGATCGGCCTAAACGTTGCTTATGACGTTATCACGTAAAATTATCATTCGTAAACCTACTTTCAGACAAACTTTTTTTTTTTCGAAATCGCGGTGCATGATCAACGTGGTATGTATGTGTAGAGATGTTTAGACAAATGACTATAATGCCAATCATTAAAAATAGACTTATAAAGTTGTTGATTATTATTATTACTGTTTATTGGAAGAGAGTACGTACATTACACCGTACTAGGAGCACAAGAAAACTACTATTATAATTAATTACTTATCCAATAAATCGCATCGCATTGAAATTAAACGCACATTATGTCAAAGACAAGTCATAAGTCTTATTTTAATGATTGTCGTTGAACTCATATGTCGATCTTTACCTACAAATATCTCGGTAACGTGACACTTTGAGATACCATGTTACTTGATATTTTTTGTTCGTATATGTGACCTCTAACCATACATACCACTTTCTTTGTGCGCCGCGATTTAAAAAAAAAGTAATAGCGGTGGGTGGATATGCCAGATCTGTGTAGGAAGCAGGAATAATTACGCGTCGAAAAAGTATGCGAATCGAACTGTCAGTGATTCTTGTGTACAATGACATAAGGTTCATTTTATCTGAACTCGAACACTTTTTCACTCTGGTAATTCTTCCTGCTTGAGCCACTGTTCTATCCCCTTTAAGATATTTCATCAACCATGAACCAAAATACTATCTCATAAATTTACATAGACAATACATGCGAATGATTTTATCTATTTCAACGAAGATTGTGATTTAATCTAGTTTACCTGAAATAGGACAAATAAAGTTTAGATATATTGCCGAACCTTAACTTATATATGTTCGAGTTTTCATATTGATTTCTTGGAAACACAAATCTGAAGTTGAGTTAACGAAACTGTTATAACATAAGTAATGCAATTTATGTTCTTACCATTATTTTCTTATAAAAAAACAAACACGTGAAAAAAATGACATATACATACTCGTAGTAAACACTTAGGGATCAATAAAGACATACAGACTTAAGTACATAATGGTTAATAAACTGAAAGCTGTGATTGAGGAGCACGTTCCCCAAGACATAACTCGGGCAACTAAGCGTTACCCGCTCTGATATAGTCGGGCTCTTCTCTGCATTCTCAGAGAGAAAATCAAGGACAAGCACACTGGAAGAAATTCTTATGATTGGCTCAATTCTAAGTTTACTTATAAGTTTAATGTATATGAACGTTTGTGGATTTTTGTTAAATAAATATAATAAATAAAATAATGGTGTACATAATATATATAGTACACTTATATAATTCAGAATCTGATTGAAGCACTCACTGATCGACTCACAGACTGATATATCAGTGCATAGCCTACCGTTGGTATGAACTGGCTCTTTAGACAAGACTATACTTATTTATTTTATTTCATTTTATTTTACGCGAGCTCATCCGCGGGCAACTGCTACTTACCTATATGTGTATCATATTAATACTTACTAACGATAGGTTTTATGAGCCCGGTAGGTACTAACAGTCAGTTAATGAATATTACCATTTTACCATGTTGGTCCCCAAAGGAAAACACCGTATTTTAATAAGGATTACCTACTAGATGCCACTAGAAACTATATTGGCACGCAATTTCTCGATGATGAGTTAGTAGTAAGTATTTTTAGCTTAGGGGTTTCGTATTAGAATCCTTTTTCATAATGCTCATGTGATTTTAATTGTCATCATTATATAGGTAAACATCAGCCTGTCAGGACTCATTTTTAGGGTTCCGTACCCGAAGGCTCCAAGCGGAGCCTTATTGCTAGCACTCACGTGTCCGTTCGTCCGTCTGTCGGTCCGTCGTCGGTCACACAGGTTTTACAGCTAAACGGTTAAAGCTATACATCAGTGTTATTTATAAAGATTCAATTTCTCTAAAACACTCATAAAATGGAGTTAAAACAGTCCTACAGCGGTTCTCACAAAATTGTGATTTATAGAATAAAATCTGCATTTTAGTTTCGTAATAAACCTTCTACAACTTAGAGTAGCCCAGACCCTTCTATAACTGTCCGATAAGCCCGTTTTAGGCAGAATCAATCACACATTATATTCTCTGTGGTGTACACCAAAAGAAAACGTCAGTCAGTTGTCAATGTATGAATTTAAGCAAAGAGTTTCGTTTATCTGAGAATGTATGTTGGCTATTTTATTTGTTTGTTTGTATCACAGAGTAAATTTTGACACATACACAGACCTTTTTTGATTTATTATGCTTACGGCTTTGGATTCTTTTCCTTCAGCCGCCATCCCCAGACCCACAACAAAATAAAAAAACTTACAACTAGTGTTTAAGTTAAAACTGACTCGTTGTACTTTTATAAATCACAAAAACATGAAACGTTCATTATGGTTTAAAGAGGATTTTGCTTAAACAGCTCTACAAACATAAATTACTTATTTTTTATAGGTAGGACTGATTTTTACAGTAAAAACATCTTGTTGACCCAAAGCCAACAACAATTTTTTTACAAGTTTTCCCATACAGCTAAAAGAGGGCGCGACATAGTTATTTGTGTCTCAAGGGAGCAAAATGATGTATTTACGGCGAGGGCGGTACATTGAATCCAGAGTGAAGCGAAGGATTCTATCCTGAGCCTAACGAAGGATTTAAGCGTTAGCGCCCATTACGAAAATAATTTTACTCCTGAATGACACACAACTTTTCACACCGAATATGAGGAAAATTGCAATAAAATGCTCTAAAAATAATGAAATAACAACATATGTGTTCAATTGGCTTATTGCATAAATGCTACATGCCAATGAATAAATTAAAAAGTAGCTTACACAGAAAAGTAGCATTTTGCTCGTCGTGGAACAAAACTTACTTTTCCGAATGAAAGATGTGAAATAACATATTTCCCACGATTTCGCAAAGGCTTAAATTTACGAACCGAGAAGCTTACGTCACGAGCCGAAGGCGAGGGTCATAGCGAGGTTAGTAATAAAGCCTTTTCGAACGAGTTTTATATAGATAGATAGAATAGAATTACTGCGCCTGGAGAACCCAAAATTAAGCGGTAAAGTTGCTATTTTTAGCTCAGAAGTCGCAAAAAGAAATTATCCTACCCCATCGAGTGGGGTATCATTGTTTGGAAAACAATGAAAAACCGTCAAAGTCAGCTCTTTTTACATTTTTTTTAAATTATGACCTTTTGGTGATAATGTTTATTATTACGTATATTTTACTAACAAATACAATGCGTGGACGGCATTCTTTTCTCTGAGTCGTTCCTTACTCCCTTCCAGACTACCGGCTTCACAGGAACAACAGAGTCGGGAAAGCCGATGGGGGCGTCGCTATCTATCTGCGTGCGGAAATCCCGTGCAACTTGATCAGCGCGTCCCCTAGCCAGTACTCCGAGTCTGCTGAACATCTCTTTATCGAAATAACTCTTCACCATAGTAAGGTCCTCCTCGGTGTTCTTTATAGACCCTCTCTTCGCATCGACTACTTCGACACATTAGAATCCGTCCTCAATGAACACTCACCTCTTTCAAAAACAATTCCCGTTCTACCAAACTCAATTCCATTGTCGATTCCTTCAATATTCATGTTCTGACTCTTGATGCTACACATTTCCAACCCCACTGCTCTCCATCTATCCTCGATAATATGAACGTCTTTAATTTGTTTAGGGTCCGTTACGGTCAGCTCAATTTTCCTTTCTCGTTTCATGACCTTATCTATCTTATGTTTGTACCCTAGTCATGGTTGTTTATCTATTTAAGTATAATATTTATCTATATAAGTATGTGTATCGTTGTCTAGTACCTAAGATACAGGGAATCCTAGTTTGGGGCTAGATAAATGCGTGTCAATAGTGTCCAAGGTATTATTATTATTATTATTATTATTATCTTTCGTGTAAGATCAGGCCTCTCAAGAGAGAGCGAAGCAAAATTTCTTAACATTCGTAACTTTAGGGATATTGACCTGGAGTCTCTTCCTTGGACGTCGGATGCCTTGTCGGTCGACTGATCCTCTGTAATATATAAAGAAGTAAAAGTGAAACACCAACCCGCCCCTTGGCTAACAGATACTATTACTATATATTAAATACCATAAGAATCCAACAGATTACAATTTTCTTACAAATATGTTCGCAACCGCTGCAACCTTCTCTGCCGTGATGCTAAGTGTCGGCTTATCCACGAGAGTATTGAAAGTTACGCACCAGCTCAGGTGTGGAAGTTTCTAACTTAACTTCAAGTCCCACCTCTTTTAAAGAGTATCGTCCTATTTCAATCCAACCCATCCTCTCAAAATTACTTGAATGCATTGTCCTTACTTAGCTCTCTTATTACCTTCACTTTAACAATCTGCTGAACATGTATCCTATCCCTGCTCAGCAAACAAACTTTCCCATCTTAACCTGGTTTGCTGGAAGAGATCTCTTGCTAGAGATAAGCTAGCCTTTGTACACTATTTTTATGTAACTCTTGTTTTTTATACGATTAGTGTGCAATAAATAAATTATGAAATACCAATTATTGCAAATCAGTTTTTCTTAAAAATCACCTAATTTTTTGGGTTATATTCTACATTTGTTACGGAACCCTAAATCTGCGGTTGACCGGTTTTCATTAAGAAGGCCTTCTCACGAACAAGTTGTCCAACTAGGTCCTATGCGATCTGTTTATGTTATAAAATAACTACGAGTTTACATACTATTTGTACTTAGGTGTTGAACCCAGACTAGTGCAGATGTCCCGCCCGCGACTTGGCTATTTACCCGGCCACTCCCGCCCGCCGCCGCCGCCGTGACAGTTTGTCAACAACTTCGTAACTCCACGGTGTAGTTTTAGAACCGTGCAGCCTTTTATACTATGCTTAGTTAACTAACTAAGCATAGTACAAAGGCATCAATTCTGGGATATGTTATTCAGAAAGATACCTGTTTATTAATAACCCAATTATATTAAAAATGGTTGTGCGTTGTTTAAGAGAGAGAAAGAATTTTTTCTGAACAGCGCTGCTTATAAAACCATTTTACATTTTTATTTTTTCAACCTGGTGATAAGATAAAAAATACTGTACGAATATATAATTTGCATATGGTTTATCTACAATGCACATCTTGATTTATTGACCGAGCGAATGAAGCGTCTCCATTACAGCTGGGTGAAATGCTTTTATATGTCCGGATTTCCGAATTTCCGGCTGTTCTTCAGGTCGCATTTCTCAACCGATTCTCGTGATTTTTTGTGAGTAGGTTCGATCATTATATGTTTTGTTTTGTTGATTCAGTTGTTGGAAATTTAACAAAATGGTTGTGGTATGGGGCTACAAAATGATTGGTGCGGCTACTTTCATACTCCATGTACGTGTAACCAGGAGCATTCATAAATTTGTATGTGGTACTGAAAGAAAATGTATGCGGGTTATTTGTTTTTAGAATAATTCCACTTGTTCATCCGAGAAACTTCAAAAATAAATAAAAAATAAGGGTGAAAAATAATAAATAAAAAAACGCAACTTTCCTGTGCCGTTTGCGAGGTCTGTAATAGTTCACAAATGAGTGATATCCACCTGTCTGTCATTTGTGATTCGAAAGGGCGAGGTACAAATATTAAGAACTAAATTGAAGCATCAGAATGTAGGTTGTATGCCTACTTTCCAGTAGTTCTTCTAATCTACTGTGGTACTTCGTAATAGTGCAGAATTCCGCCAACAGCGGACTTAGCGACTATAACTTTGCGGGTTGGCTTGCCGCAGCTCTTCGCTAGAACCGGCCGATCGATATGACATTTCAAAAGTCTTCGTTCAGGATGAATATTTTAACTCGTTTCTATATAACATCCCAACTGTTACACTCTAGATATCGAATGCCAATGTCAATGGCGGAATTGACCGACCGGCCACGGAAAAGCCCGAACACCTGGATCGATCCTTGAACTTGCTTCATGTATGCTTGGTGTCTCGATGGAGGCAAAAATTGCGTGTGGTTATGGTTATATAACGTGGATTATAATGATGTGTTCTTTAAGATTATTAGCTCTATGTTGATATGAATGTTTTTGGATATCGATCACAATACATACAATACAAATATTTTGTGCTGGGCAATGGAACCGTTTTCCAAAAGCTGATGACCTGCAGCCAATGCTTGTGCAGGTATCAATTATGTTTTCTGTTCAAAGACTGGATGACCTGGTATGATTTGAAGGACAGATCAAAAAAGAATTCCCTACATACATAGATTCTATCATGTATACATACCATACATTAGTATTAGAAGTTTTTTGAAGATGGATAGCATATTATAGTTAATATGCTATCCATCTTCAAAAAACTTCTTACGAACGGGATACGTAAAACTAGCCCCCTTAGTGTTAGAGGGTTCCGTAGAGAAACAAGGAACTATTAGGACTACACAGTTGAAACTTGGTATGCAGAAAAGATGTATTCTGTAAACAGCTTTACGATTTTTATACAAAATTTGAAAAATTAAATAAATATACATGGAACTGAAACCAATTTTTTTTCATCAAACCTATGTGTGGGGTGGGATGTTTATAGATAGGTCTTTACAAATCACGTAGAGTTTCCTGAAACCATTTTTCCAAAATGGAAAAATCTTCAAAAAATATATGCTGTGTATCTCAATACAATCTTTCAACGAAAATTAGTTGGAACAAAATAAAATAAGCAGTTTTTAAGACATAACACATTTATTAAAAACCGCAAAGATAACTTTGACATTCACCCAACACTATGAAAAACAAAGTTAGAATACAAACATCCAGTTACATAATTACTTGCTACAACGAAACTTCATGGGCGAGTCAGACTCGCTCTTAACCACTTTTTTAATGCCAAATTTGATGGAAAGTCCCGTCTTCAACACCATCGATTGGATTTTGAAGAAAACCTGCTCAAAAAGTACCTTAGTATTAGAAGTAGAAGTAGAACTTAGAACGCCGAGATACTGTAGATATTTACATATCGCAAACGTCTTTTTTGCTCTTCTCTACATTGGACTACTGTGGGAGAAGCAGGGCGTAGAAACTCCCACAGATTGTTTAAGATCTCTTTTAAACATTTGTTGTGTTTAACTAATCCAAATATTACAATATTCAATTGTTATTATGACTAATAGGCAGGAATAAATAATTACAATATTATTAACAGCAAGGTCTGTGTTGAGTTAGATTAATCTTGAACATTGTAATATCGCTTTTTCGAAAAAGTCGCTTTAACATGGTTTTTAAATTGCTCAAATGGCAATTTCAAAAACCTCTAGAGGTATCATGTTTTGGTAGAGTATGCACTGACCCTTGAAAGAATTGCTAACCTTCGCGAGTCTTAACTGGAGCGCGACTTGTCGTAGATTATTTCTTAGGTAAACATTAAAGCTATCGCTAAGTTTGGAAAATGTTGTAAGGTTCTTGCGTACATACATCATATTTTCAAAAATAAATTGACTAGCTACAGTTAGTATGTCGATGTCTTTAAAAAGCTCCCTTAAGGAGTCTGCGCGTTTTAAATTATATATTGCTCAATAGCTCTTTTCTGCTAAATTAAAATACTTTGAATATCCGCTGCTTTCCCCCGCAACAAGATACCATAGCACATGACATTATGAAAGTAACTAAAATATATTACTTAGCCCAGATATAGCCACATACATGTTTTATCTGTCTTTCCTTTTGTAAGCGAGACAAGGAGAAAGAGATATCCACATAGATCTGTCACTGTCACAGTGTCACTCGTGCGCGCCCATTTCGTCATAAACATCCCACAGACAATAATATAAAACCATGCCCCGAGAAACTCCTTGTTTACTTTTACTTCCTTGGCCGTGCCTTAAACCGCAAAAAAGGGGCATGTAGGTAACTAAAGCTCATTTCAGTCATTATTATTATTAACAATAGAACACCGTGACATGGATGTCAGTTCACGATTCAATGTGATCCGGAAATGCTTTCACGGCCCCAGCGAATGTGTCCCGATACATAATTAATAATCACTAGAGCCAATGCCAGCGCAGCCTTCGGCTCTTGAAGACCCTGGCATTGCACAGCGACGGCTATTTTTAAAACTATCAGTTTATAAACCGATACAAATTGTTCGTGTTTGAAGGACAGTCAAATCATATTCAACCGTGATCATTATTTATGAATCAGGCTTTCAAGGTGGAGGTGAAGGTGTGGAAAAGTTCCTTGAATTCATGATGTTGTTTTAGTATGGGTGTGGGGCGAGTTACGAGTATGTTGGAATACTACTTACAATAGTTTCTTTTGGATAGAAGGAATGCCTTGAATGTGTTTTCGCATGTCAACTTGAGACCTTTTGAAGTAAATCACCTGACTGTGATTTAAATTTAAGTGATATGAAACTGACAGACATTACATACTATACAATAATTTATTTGGACAAAAAGTAAAATTTAAAAACAACAACTTCAATCAAACCCCGATTGTTTAGGAGCCGTATTTTATTTATTTAACGCATTCCGAAAGAAAATGAAAAAGTTATTGTAAAAAATCTAAATGAATATAGCGCTGTAGGTTTGCGTTAATTATTTCAAGACATCCTTCGCTTTCTCCATGATCCTAATATCAGATCCAGACCGATGATCATAACTTAATAGGAAATTCTCCTGGTACGTAACCGTCACTAGCAATTCACCCTAATGATGAAGACTAGCATACATTGCTTAGCAACCGTGTTTGAGTAATCATATCGCAACCTCAGGGATGCCTTGCATTGAGCAAATCCGGTGGTGTGGTCTCCATCATCAGTTCCACTTCATAATGATGCTTCCCGAGAGATAGAGGAATACAAAAATCTCAATAGTTCTGCCTATAACGCTAGCTGAGGATATCGGTAATCTCCAAAATAGGCCTGAAGAAACTATACACAAACTTTTTGCTGGTTTGCTTAGGATAAACATGTCCAAGACTGAATTATGATGAGTCCCTCTTTGGTACCTACCCTAACTATCGGTAATACCACTATTGTGTGGACAGTTATGTTTATCTTTACATTGTTTGTCCTTTGACCTAGAATCTATAGTAAATGAGATTACCATACGGTTTCAGTTAGTTGGGCAGCGTTTAGGAAGCTCAGATGTCTTCAAGACGAAAATCTTCAAGACAAAACCTGAATACTTACAGGGTTTACAATCGCCCTACCCACGCTTATATACGGTGCCGAAACATGGACCCTAACAAAGGCGAACATGCACAAGATTAAAATCGCATAAAGCGCTATGGGGCGTTCTATGTTAGGCATCAGACTTCACGATTCGAATTCGCAGTACAAAATGAGACGTCGTACAAAGATCGTCACGTCGGAAAGCAAAATCACGAGACTGAAGTGTGGTTGGGCAGGCCACTTGGCAAGGAGAGATGGCGGAAGGTGGACCATAATGGCTAAACAGAACCATGAGACGTCCAGTGGGCAGACCACCAGTCAGATGGACGGACGACATCATCGCCATAGGCAATGGGTGCGGGAGACTCAAGACCGTAGTAGATGGAATGCTGAAGATGAGGCCTATACCCAGTAGTGGGTAAATGTGGGCTAATTGATTGATTGATTGATTCTCAATTATATAATCTGAACTGCAAAAATCACGCATATTATTCTTTTAATATGTTTTGTACCCCACAAGTTAACAAAATGTCATATTTATGTTTGTCCAAGTATAAGAATCGGATTGTGACCATTATTTTTATTGGCTTACAATTACTTCAACGTGGGGAACAGTGCAAGTTTTATCAGAATCGTTTCAGTAGTTTTAAGATATGGACTATTACGTGTAAGTCTGGTGGTCTGGTTTATTGATACTAGCTCGACAACGAAAGGTTGGCATAAATCTGGGTTATCTAGTAGTTTTCTAGCTGGAACAAATTTGACAAACTTGACAAATTGGCGCTATAATCCTTTCTGAAGTTGTGAACATATAAGGAGTTTAAAAACGGACGGGTAGTATTTCCTTAAAACCAAAATTCAGAACTTATTTAAAAAAAAAACACTTCTCAGTGAAATTAACTAATCGTATCTAGCCTCTAAATCGACGCCTCATTTGTTTTGTACCGGTTTGAATTGGTTTGGGTAGTTAATTTCGTGTAACTCTAAAACTATTATTGCTTACTTTTCATTTAATTTCACTTTAAAGTAAACCTCATTATTCACTTTTTGGTCCATAGTCAGGCCGAAAAATCTCATTAAAGCAAAATGTATTTGTAAAACTCTGATGTTAATCCCTTTTTGGTCGAGCCATTTTTTCCAACGAAAATTTTAGACCAAATATTCAAAAAGAACAATCAACTGATCCTCGATCGGGCGGAGTCGATTTAAATAAAAACATTATTCGAATGTAGAAGCATGGAGTGGGAGAGAAAACAAACATTTGTTTTTCTGATCAAGTAAGAAATTTACTATGCTTGTTTAGAACACCTTTCGGGCGATAAACCAAAACCACAATTGGCGTGATAATATCATCGTCATGTAAATAATCGGTATGGCTTCACTTAGAATTGCTCGCTCAGCTCAAGATTCAACTGTAATACTTCAATGGATACAATTAGTCAAGCTCGCCACAATCTCACCATTTCATGCCCCGGGCTACAAGTTTAGTACTCCGGTGTAGAGCGCAGGCGGGCGGTGTGGTGTGAATTCGAATCGATTAGCTGTTGGCTCTACCGAGTTCCTGGATGACAATTTACTTAAGATAGCCACTGATAGGTGATAAAGTTGTGTATTAGAGAAGCAATGATCTGGGAATCCGCATTGAGCTGAATATGAATCAGGATAGCTATCTATCTCATTCACAAACTATGGCAGTTATCTCTGCACTTTATGTATTGCGAGAGAAGTTGTGTGTCTAAAAGATGTTTTTCCTAAACATAAACACAAACATTTACATGCAGGCATATACATTGCTTCTGGCCCACACTAGGATACTCTGTGTCGTGGGAACCAGAAACAGCGACGTCACACATATATAAACATCCAAGACCTGGTTTTTTTCCCGGGATCGAACCCGAGACCTCTCGCATGGTAAGCAGAGCCACAACCGCTGCACCACAGAGGTCGTCGTTCCCTAAACATTCTTTGAGTTAACATTCAGGGATTTACCACAAAAAAAAAAACTCCTGTTCAACACTTGTTTAAAGACAAAAATGTATAGGATTTGACGTTTGTTTTGAAGTTAAACTATGTTTAACATTTTTGGTAGTAACACGGTCATGGTTTTGATGTAACTTGCTGTTATAAAACGAAGATCCTTTACATCTTCAACCAATATTATTGTATGAGAGTGATAGCTATCTGTGTTCATGGCTTTTGTAGATGTTATATAAGCATTGATCGCATAGTAAAGTAAAGTAAAGCAAAAATTCGTTTATTAAAAAAAAAAACAAGCCCTTAGCAGAAGGGTTTCCCTGTCTCCCAAATTAGGGTAACCTGTGTCTTGGGAGACAGCAAGGAGAGAGCAGCTACGCATATATAGTTGTCCAATATTATGTATATTGGACAACTATATATACTATATAATACATTCATGTTTGCATGACGTAAATATTATCTTAATCTACAGGTATTTCCCAGATTATTTTGATCAAATGGATACTAAACGGCAACAGCAAATGTTATCATATTAACATCGAATAATATCTCTATGAATCGATTAATCAGACTAGACATGACATTTACATTTAATTTAGTATCTGACAAACAAACAATAACTTTGGCAAAGTTTTAATTATTATTCCCCATGAAGGTCATCAGGCATAAGTATGTAATGTAAAAATTAAGTAACGATAGCACACAGAAATCACAGCGGTTTTACAATCTTCTATGAGGTCCGCAGAACAAAACACTTGATTTTGGAAATCTTAAAGCCTTTGTCCACCAGGCATCGTAACATTGACATTTTGCACTTGTACAATAATAAAACCGTACAAAGAATAAAAAACCCTAGCAAACCTTGCAATGTGTCCATTTTTCAAGCATATTTTTTTCAGTTTCTGAGCATATATAGCGAGGGTCGCGCCGTAGCTCGAGCTCGGGTAATGAGGCTGCCCCACCTCATTAGACTGCGGGTCTTAGCTCGAGGTAAAGTTCGTTAGAGCGCTACCGATGTGAAAAGCCACCCCGGGCCATAGATATGGGTTGAGGCAAGTGTCCTCTCTAATGTTCTTATTATTAACTGACGACCCGAATGGCCGAGTCGGCAGTGACCCTGCCTACGTAGCCAAGGCTCCCGTGTTCGAGTCCCCGTGGGCGCAAAATTTGTTTGATGAGAACGGATGTTTGTACCCTAGTCATGGTTGTTTATCTATCTAAGTATAATATTTATCTATATAAGTATGTGTATCGTGGTCTAGTTCTCAAGATACAGGGAATCCTAGTTTGGGGCTAGATCAATGTGTGTAAATAGTGTCCAAGGTATTATTATTATTTACGGTTTATTTTATTTTAACAACAAATACATATGTTTTATAAGAAAGGGTTTAGAAGATTATGAACGACAGTATGATCTACCATTATAAGATTACTTAGATTTTAAATTTATAAATATCAGTCTACTCTGCAATATTATGAGCTATGAGTGAGCATCTCGACTTTATTTGTATGCCAGAAAATCTTGAACGGTGTACAAAGGGTACCTAGGATAACCTTAGTTGTTGCTGTATATGTCGCAGTTAGTTGGTTAAATCAGACACTTACCTAACTCTCTAGACCGTTAATTAAATACCGACGTTAAACCAAGTCACTAAAATTCCGTCAGACAAGTGAGTGAACGAAACTTTAACGAGTTGTCCAAACGTTCCTAGGCAACAAGACATGTATATGTCTTGTTGCCTAGGAAAAAATATTTATATTGTATAATATAAATATTTTTTTATCTACACACGTATCATAAACCCTCTTTACTGCGTTCAAAAACCGCACGTTAGGATCAGCATTATGTTAAACTACTTGGTAAAAACTCGTTTCGTATCTGGAAAACTACACATTATGGTCATTATGTGTACTTAAGTTTATGTTTTAAGTATTTTTTGTTATTCTTACATGTTCAACCTAACACGAAGAATAAAGGGCGCAATGTTTTGCCCCGATATAAGCTGTGCAAATCAGCTGTTGTCGCGACACCACCTTATTTTCCAACACGCCGGCTTTCGGTAAGACAGATTGTTAAACGTTTTCGACGATGCTTTATATAAATCAAAATGCTAGTGACCGGGCCTCGATCCCGGGACCCTTGGCTTCATAGGCAGGGTCACTGACGACTCAGCCATTCAGGTCGTCAATATCGTCATAGAGAATTTAAATATTTTTATGTGTTCTTAAGTTTATGTTTTAAGTATTTTTTGTTCTTACATGTTCAACCTTACACGACGGATAAAGGGGGCTTCGCTTCGCTCACCCCCTTTACCCTTCACCTAAGCTAGCGCAATGTTTTGCCCTGATATAAGCTGTGCAAATCAGCTGTTGTGGTGACGCCATCTTGTTTTCCAACACACCGGCTTTCGGTTGTGAAAAGTTTTCGACGGTGCTTTATTTAAATCAAAATGCTAGTGACTTGGTTAAAGTTTAGTATTTAATTAACGGTCTAGAGAGATAGTTAAGTGTCTGATTTAACCAACCAGCTGCGACAACTAACTCTGAACGCCGTTTGCCGCTCGCTGCCTCCGACAGCTGATGATATTGTCTTCGGCACGACGTGACCTCATTTCATTTATTCTTGTAAATGTCTCCTTCGTGACAGGCGCATGAGGTGCGATGGAGGTAAATTATGGAAATTGCCGTGATTTTGTTTGCTTGAGCGCTAGATAACTTTCACGCACTTTTTAAAAGGGAAATATTAAACTGCACATCAAAAATGCTGATTTGGACAGCAAATATCAGGGCAAAGTGCTGCGGTAGCTTAGCTGAAGGGTAAAGGGGGTGATCGAAGTGAAGCCCCCTTTATCCTTCGTGTTAGGTTGAACATGCAAGAACAACAAAAAATACTTTAAATATAAACTTACTTTTATTTTCAACATAAAATATTGAAAACATAAAAATGTTTTTGCGGATCCTTTTTTGCTGTGCAAATCAGTATTTTTGATGTGCGATGTAATACTAGCCTTTCTTAGGGTTCCGTACCCGAAGGGTTCCAAATGGGACCCTATTACTAAGACTCCGCTGTCCGTCCGTCCGTCCGTCCGTCCGTCTGTCACCAGGCTCTATCTCAAGAACCTAGCTAGCTAGAGAGTTGAAATTTTCACAGATTATGTATTTATGTTGCCGCTATAACAACAAATACTAAAAAACAGGATAAAAGAAATATTTAAGGGGGCTCCCATACAACAATTCTTTCAATACCACATACAAACTTATGGATGCACCTGGTTACGTACATGGAGTGTGAAAGTAACCGCACCAATAACTTTGTAAACAATATTTTGCTGTGTAAAATCCAAACTATTCACTCCACACCATCGCTTCCATTGAACGGTGGTACGGAACCCTTCGTGCGCGATTTAGACTCGCACTTGACCGGTTTTTATATTATAATACGGTTGCAGTAAAGCAACCTGAACATGATGCTGAAATGTGATTTTGATCATTTACCAAGGCAACAAACAATAGCGAATCTATTAATGTGTTTATTAATTTTATTGGCTGAACCAGTATGTTACTTCCTGCATAATTTTTTGCATCACGCTCGATTTGCCCTTTATCGTATTTAATCTGAGAACAATAAATCCATATCTTCTTTGTATGACTCACGTCAACACGCAATTTAATGACACATTAATGGGGAATAATAAAACGACGGAATAAACACTAATTGAGCGATTGACCATGAACAGCGGAATTTCCTGAAATAATCTAAAAAATGTTGGATTGCGCGACGAAATGATTGATGTGCTCGACTTAATTACTGAATGGTGGAGCCACCGCTTATTGGCTAAATAAATACTAACTGGGCCAAGTGGTGGTTCAGGGTAGGTGAAGGATAAAGGGGATGAGCGCAGCAAAGCCTCCTTTATCCTTCGTGTTAGATCAAACATGTTAGTACAAGAAATCCAACGCTCGTTTTGTATTTTATGTTACTCGAATGAAGTTGCTGTTTTTAAATTTCTAATTAATTTAGTTAAATGAAGCCAGTATTTCTAGTCGCGCTAATTTTTTGTCCCTATTCAGTAATTCAGTCAGGCATAACCATTATTTTTGCCAAGCAAAAGCTGGATTTACAGTCATATGAAATACTAAATAAATTATAATAATAAGGTGCACTGTTGAGACATGGATTATTTTAATAGACTGGTTCATATGATCAAGTACGCGGTTTTTTATTCGATAAAATTGTGTCATATAGGTAATACTGATAAGGTTCTTTTTGCGCTAATAAAGTTGAATAAATAATAACCAATAAAAATCGGTCAAGTACGGGTTGGACTCGCACATGAAGGGTTCCGTACCATCGTACAAGAAAACTTTAGTTATAAAATATAACTATTGGCTCTGGGGGCTGTAGACCTCGAAGGGCGTTACAGGAAATTTGCATTTTTTTTTCATTTTCTCGCATCACACGACCCTTGATTTTTTGTAAAATCAGACCAGCCTTTTTTTTAATACTACATTTATATGTGGTTTGAAAAATAAGTGTGTAAATTTATACTTATAAATGCACCCGGTAGATGGAGAATGAAACTAGCCGCACCAATAAGTTTGTGAACTATATTTTGCTATCAAACATCCAAGCTATTGATTTTTCACTAAAATTATAGAGCTAATGTCAAACTAACGGTCTCCACAAATCCAACAACACCTCATTTGTAAAATCTGTCAAGTCGTTTGGGCTGTAGCGGATTTTTTTACATTTTCAACCCCATATCTCCGCCATTTTGAAAAATTTCCAAAAACTGAATCGACAAAAAAATATATTTAAATTTTCGAACCTGCTCACAAAAATTCACAAAAATCTGTTGGGAAATGCGGCTTGTAGAGGAGCACATCCGGAGATACATCTGGACGTACGAAAGTATTTTTGCTCAAATTTGTCAATAACTCATAAGCAAAAACCAACGATAATTACCAGACCCTAAATATTGTGGTTTCGACGTCAAAGTGATTGCGCCGCCGATGACGATGATGAAGGTAAACGCGAAATTATCGATGATATTTGAATAATGATCATTTGGTAATTCGTGGGGGCGGGATATTTAATTTATTGAATATAGTTCAGTTCATTATTTGTTACTACAGCGGCAATAGAAATACGCATTCTGTGAATATTTCAACTCTTACTTTTACGGTTCACGAGATACACGAGCCCGCTGAGGAACGGACAGACAGACGACAGACAGCGGAGGCTTAGTAATAGGGTCCCGTTTAGCAAGCACCCTTTGAGTACGGAAAGGGAAACAAAGAAACAGGGGGGATACCACAATATTTTTCCGATTCAAATTAGGTTCAAAACAAGAACATCACCATGGCAACCATTTCCATTCCAATTCGCCATAATGGGCTTTATTTACCTAATACCAAGACTTGTTTTTAAGACGCTGATTAAATAAATATGGGGTGCTGTTTCCATGTGTTTTTCAGGAAATACTGGGCAAATCGTAATTAATTTCTGGTATATGTAATTTGACTATATAATCTAGAGATTCTTAATTGGAAAACATGTTTGGATAAAATTTTCTCGATAGAAAATAAATACAAAGTCAACCCTTTTTTATGGTTTTATCCTATTACACCGCAGTAGTAAGTGAATATGACTGTGTGATAATTGCAATGTATGAACAATTGTTATTTCTAACGATTTTCAATTTGAATGTTAATGCCTGAAATAGTTATTTTTTATGATTTTTTTTTACGTTTTGGCGCTTACGTTGTTTCAGATTAGTCGCGAGTGCATTATTGGCATCCCGCTTTTTCTTATTCGCGAGTAATTATTGCATCTCACTTCCACTCGACAGCGCATTTTTATTCCATCATCGCCTTAAGACGGTCACGGTAATTTTTGCGGATCAAATTAGGTCCCAATTCTGAATCGGCATAAGACGTTGTGATAACCCCCCAGGTAAATTACTTTTTGTAACAATTTCGATACCGTTGATTATATACCAGTTAAGACGCTGATTAAATAAATATGGGGTGCTGTTTTCATGTGTTTTTCAGGAAATACTGGGCAAATCGTAATTAATTTCTGGTATATGTAATTTGACTATATAATCTAGAGATTCTTAATTGGAAAACATGATTGGATAAAATTTTCTCGATAGAAAATAAATACAAAGTCAACCCTTTTTTTATGGTTTTATCCTATTACACCGCAGTAGTAAGTGAATATGACTGTGTGATAATTGCAATGTATGAACAATTGTTATTTCTAACGATTTTCAATTTGAAAGTTAATTCCCTGAAATAGTTTATTTTTTATGATTTTTTTTTACGTTTTGGCGCTTACGTTGTTTCAGATTAGTCGCGAGTGCATTATTGGCATCCCGCTTTTTCTTATTCGCGAGTAATTATTGCATCTCACTTCCACTTGACAGCGCATTTTTATTCCATCATCGCCTTAAGCCTAACAGGACTCATTGAGACGATATTCGTATGCTACGCCCCGGAGCGCGACGAAATTTACGAACTGCGCCGACTTCCTAATGCTACGAAGCTCCGTAGTCGTGACGCTAAGCCAACAGGGTACTGATGACTGAATACATAAATATCTGCTCAAGTGAAGCGCAAACTCAAATGTTTTACCATTAAAGTTATTTCCCTAACGAGAGGCAACACCATGTATTTGAGTGTCAGTTAAACTTCGAGTTAGCAATTGTGTATCTGGACCAGTTTACAAGTCTATGGGAAAACAGCTCAATAGGTTATCTTTGGATGGATATACAATTCTGTGAATGAGTTGGTATGTAGATACATACATCGGATTGTTCGAAAAATAATTTTTTGAGAAAAATTGTCTGAAATGGGGTTGATAGAATCGGTTACATAAATCTTACCAACAAAGCCTTTTTCGGCTCAATCTGATCAGATCTGCTGAGCTGAGGCGATAGCTTAAAAACACCGCTCATCATTTATTTGATATCCCTCAATCTGTTAATTGTTTTTTGTTTATGGATAATTGAGGTGATACGACAAAATATATTAAATAGGAATACGAATGTAAACGAAAGTGACAGCGCTAATTACTTCCACATAAGAAAGAAAAGAGAGCGCAAACAATGCGTTCGACTCCAACTAAAATAACGTAGCGCCAAACCACATAAACATTATTTAAAAATAAACTACGCTATTTTGTAAAAAATTGTTTAAAGGAGAGTTTACTAATACATAATATCCACATTTTGAATGCAATTCCACAAATATAATTAGTTAGGATTTCAGAATTAACGGAAAAAAATCAATAATTTAGAGGTATTTTCGCAATTAAATTATATTAAGAAAATTTCATCCAATCGTGTTTTACTTCAGTGAGAATCTTAATCAAATACTCAATAAACGTTAACCCAAAAATCAAATCTGTAAATGACTTTATAGTGGAGTAAATGGATTCGAAAAATCCCAATACTTTTTTCGTACCCTTTAATGTGATTTTTTTAAGGTAAAGAAAATCAGTCTTTAGAGATAGAAATAGAGACCTAAAGCTTTTCAAAAATGATCAAGTTCGGGAAGTCGAAGTCGCTTCAAGATAATCCGTTACCTCAACGTTTGAGCTTCGGTCGCCGAGTTAAGCTGGATGAAGAATGATAAATCGTCGATAAACAAGCGGTTCGAATTGAGTTGTAGATTAGCTTTTGCTTTAAGTACTGGAGCTTAGAATAGTTAGGTTAGCAGTCATAAATCGTACTAGAAAGAAAGAAAGAAACATTTATTATAATGATACTACGAATTCCGAGTCATAATAGTAGTTTATGTGACTGCTGCATAATGGAAGGCATTAAAACTCGAGAATGGCGAGTTTCATAATAATATCACTCGAGAGTTTTAATGCCTAATTATGTACAGTTACATACACTAGTTTATCTACACACATATCATAAGCTCTCTTTGATGTGTTCAGGAATAGCATGTTTGACCGGCATTGTGGTTCTGCAATTGTTTAGCTTGTTCTTTAGTACCAACTTCACGCAGACGGGCGTCGGCGTTCGAAATTTGAATGTCAGTACCAACTTCACAGACAAAATAGGGACGGCACGCGGGTGGGCGTCGGCGTTCGAAATTTGAATGTCATTATATGTAGAAAAACTACACATAATGACCAATATGTGTAGTTTTCCAGATACGAAACGAGTTTTTATCAAGTAGTTTAACATAATGCTGATCGTAACGTGCGGTTTTTGCACGCAGTAAAGAGGGTTTATGATACGTGTGTAGATAAATCTTTTAATAAACGCCAGAAAACTAGCACATCGGCAGACCGTGGGTGGGTTACTAATATGATCTTGCAGCTCTGGTTAGCCAACGAAACTTTAATAATAAAATATAAGAAATACAAGTCAATCTCCGATAGCAAGTGTGGAGTACCAAAAGTTAAAATATATTCAATGTTCACCATGTATTTGTAGTTTTAATTTTCTAAGAAAAGCAGACGTCAAGAGATCTTCGAGAAATCCGTAGGTCGAAGAGGTTGAATCGCAGTTCAGACACGATTTGCTCAATCGAGAGAAGCGAGACAAATAAGCACTCACTTACCTTGACAAATGCTGCTATATCCATCTGGACTGACCAGCGGAGTAGTGCCCTCACCGTACATGTTTATGTGGACTTGTCACTACAGCCAAAGTCACTACCACATTCACATAATGAACAGCAACTTGCTGCCACTTTAGTGTGTTTCATTACCTACACTAAGATATGAACTCATTCCTCAGATGCTAGATAGATAGACATCTATTTCAACGTTTCATTAGGTCCTGGTCCTACGGGACCTTATGGAGGGTTCTCGTAAATCATTGGAAAATACCTATTCGAGGATACAATTTGTGTCACGCTGAGAAAATGAATCAGGGTCAGCAGCTCTTGCTCACGCTGAATGGGCCATGATTACTTGTACATCTGCGGGCAATCTTCGACATATTAACTCTGTCTAATACACTGGAACAAGCAGAATATAACTCAAAGATGTTTGTTTATCCACCGGAAACGATTACGTTAATATTGGCTTGTATTATCACGAAAACCGAGTTTTCACCACAGAACTGGAATTGCGAATTTTCGATTTCGTAATAGCCTAAGCAGGGCGCGTCGTTTCGCCGTGGTGGTGAGCCGCCACTGCCATCGCCACCACCACATTCACCCCATGAACCCACGATACCACCCACGAACCACCCGATTCATGACGTAACATGACGTAACAACCACCACCGGTAGAACCTTGAATTGCTATTAGTTGACGCCGTATCGGATGAGGTATTATTATATGTTATTGGTGTGTTAAATGACCAAAAATAATGTTGAAATGTAATATAGATTTAAGACATGCGTACAAAATAAAGGTAGTTTAATGTTTATCATAATGGATGGTACATCCTACTGTCTACTGTTTATGGGTATAGCTGTTATAGGTACCTACTGTAAGACCTCACAAAAGTTTGATTTCTATCTTTAGATAGTCTTCTAACACACATTTTAATACGTGTTTCATATACCTTTCCGTATGATTCAAAATCTAAGCAAATACACTTATCGTTTCTACCCTAAATATGAATGTTCTTTTGTAAGTTTGAGATATCTTAGATTGGGTACTCTTTATTGGGGCCAATAACCCTGTACCTTATTTACTCTTATGGGGACTACCAAAAACGCGACATAGTGACGCCTTTTATATAGAGGTAGGTACAGTGTAAACTTTACATCGCGCCCGTCTCCTGGATTCAGAAGTACTTGACGAATATAAGTGACCCATGAGGACCGAGCCACACGATGCGGTGCGGCATCGTGTGTACGCCCACACACCGCAGCGGCACCGCACCGCACCGCATCGTGTGGCCCCGCCCTGCTCTGTAAAATAATCTATGTACGTGGCGTGACATGACACGGCCTGACTTGAAATTCCTATACTTATTTTTCTGTCACGTTGCTTATGTAGTTTGTTCACAAGTGATTTGGATACAGAGTTTGTTTTTAACATGATTTGGATCATTCATCTACGTCTGTGTATAGAACAATATCTATCAGTTATTAGAGTTTTCTGAAATCACTAATTAGTGTCGATTTCTTAGAAGTAATGTAAACTTGAATGATTCGTAAATAAACAGCTTTAATTAACGAATGTTAATGATCTCTGTATATTTTCCATTTCAATTTGTCTGTTTTCCTTGTTTCGTATAAATAAAGTATATCAATATCACTATCACTGCTGATAGCTCGAAGTAAGTAATTTAATTGGAGCATATTTCAAACGTCATATCATAACGTAACATAGCTAACCCTTCATTTCAGTTTATCAAACCTTAAGATTAATTCACAAACAATAATTTAGATGACCAAATGTAAAATCGCTAACCAGCTTATATCCAGAATCTTAAACCTATCAATATTAAACTTTAAATAGAATGGGCCACGTAAAAAAAAACAAAGTTACCAAAATGAGAAAGCGTTTCGAGATAATTGTGTTCCTAACTAAATTCCGTTTTTCCCATCAAAAATATTTTAGGATTACTGTTATATCCGTAAAAAACGTAATGTACTTAATTTGTCCTCTACGGCGTAGTATGTCCAAATTCAATTCGCCGTTAAGTTGGCTGTTCTGTAAAACTGTCAAGTATCAACAGTTTTCCTGTCAGTCGATAACGCAGATGGCAGTCAGAGCGTATACAAAAATTGATATTATAGTTTTTTAGTTTTATAATCGGAAACAATCACTTTCAACTACAACCGTTCCAAAACACATCCATTACCCGAAATATTTAAATTAGTTTGTTAGAATAGCCTAAAATCTCACAAAATTTAATAAAAAGTAGTACGTTTTTTTAGCATGGCCCATTATCGAAGTAGAGCATACTGGGACTCTGAGCGCATCGCTTAATGTTGCATATAAGTACGACAGCTCTATTGAAGATTAGCGTAAACAAATCAAACGTTACAGATACGTAGAGTTAAGTCTAGTAAGTACTTTTAAAACCCATCATCAACAAGGCCTAAGAATATTGGCGGAGTTAAATTCGAAAGTCTAATCAAGCGATCCGCTAGCAAATGCTCAACGTTTCATTGACAGGTAGTTCGCCAAAGTAGCGTTCTCAGTTCTAAGCATCGATCGTCCATTGTTTCTCAAAGTTACAGACCAGTTTGGAACGTGTCGTTAGTCGCCGGTGGCCGTGACCGAGGCGGCCTTGTCAGACTAGCCATCGATCGTTGCTTGGAGCTATGATCTTCTTATTGGAGGACATCATCTTGAAATACAAAACGGTATGGTGGTATTATGGGGTCTTCTTCTTCCTCATCTTTCAGTGCCTCTCCACTACTGGAGGTTGGCAGTCTGCTCCGAATATCCCTCTCTGTCTTTCGCCAGGTGGAACAGGTCTTTGACGCCAGCTTTACCGGTCCCTTTACGTAGATTCGAGAGCCACTCTGTCCTTATTCTGACGCTCCCTTTCCCATCGTGACAACTTGAAGCACACAGTATTATGGTTTAGTGTCCACTATCTACGTCTCTACATGACCAATGTTTCTAAATCCCTATGTTTGCGCATCCAGATAAGACTATTCCTCGTCAGACTATATCCAAATTGGACAAAACCTCTTTAGAATTGACTCACAGCTGCTTTACCACACTAGCTTTCTGGTATGTATCACATAATCATTTCAAAACTTTCGAATTTCGGTTTCAACATAACGTGACACAAAATAACGCCTTTCCCCATTAGGGTGGCAGACGCACAATTGTGCCCACGTTATTGCCAGTTATTCAATTTTCCATTTTGGGCTAGCACATCGCCGCAAGGAAGGTTTCCTCATGATATTTGATGATTGAGATTTAAATTCAAATATTAAAAGCCTCCTGAAAGTTTTCATGTAAACTCAACAGTTCTGCCCCCGGCACACCCCTGGCTCCAGCCAATGTTTACGAGACACCACACCCAGGAACGGAAATCGAGTTTAGCAGAATACCGTTTTATACTCGATAGCTGGCCGGAATTTCACTTCTGTAACTGGGTTGGGCTGGCACTTTTTTTTTATTACAGTTTCAGCGAAGTGAACTCACGATTGTAACTAGACCTTTAAAGTGTAAATTAGCGGTATATTTTCATAAAATGAATAGTAAATAAGTAGACACACCTAGTGCTGTATATGTATATGTCGCAGTTAGTTGGTTAAATCAGACACTTAACTAACTCTCTAGACCGTTAATTAAATACCGACGTTTGATCAAGTCACTAAAATTCCGTCAGACAAGTGAGTGAACGAAACGTTTAACGAGTTGTCTAAACATTCCTAGGCAACAAGACATTTACAATATATATTTTTTTTATGTGTTCTTAAGTTTATGTTTTAAGTATTTTTTGTTTTTCTTACATGTTTAACCTAACACGAAGGATAAAAGGGGGCTTCGCTTCGCTCACCCCCTTTACCCTTTACCTTACCGCAATGTTTTGCCCTGATTTAATCTGTGCAGTGCAAATCAGCTGTTGTCGTGAGGCCATCTTGTTTTCCAAAACGCCGGCTTTCGGTAGCACAGATTGTTAAACGTTTTCGACGATGCTTTATTTAAATCAAAATGCTAGTGAGTTGGTTAAACGTCGGCATTTAATTAACGGTCTAAAGAGTTAGTTAAGTGTCTGATTTAACCAACCAACTGCGACATATACATAGTTTTAGTATTTTTTGTATTCCAAATTATTCACATTACACATAGCGCGTTGACCTAAACTTTTGTGATCCGCGGTCCGCTATTTTATTGGTTTTCATGACAAAATTAGTATTTTGACTGTTTATTACAAAAAGTAATAACTATTTAGACCAGGTACCCAGTTAATTTGCTTGTCGTTATAAACATGTATCCAAAGCAATACGGATATGGGCTCAATGTTGTTCAAAACATACGTTAATATACATAGTCAGGTCATAAGTTCTGTCACATGTGTAATATGAAATAATTTAGACATGTTTATTATTTATGTAAACATTTATATAGCAAAATGAACTTAATAAAACATAGATTCTTATGGTAATAAAGTTTATTCAAAATGACCCCCGCGATTTTGAATACAGGCCTTTATTCTGCGCGGCCAGTCGTCTATCGCAGTACGAACGAGGTCCATGTCAATATCGGCGGCTGCCTTAATCAAGGATGCCTTAAGTGACTCCAAGTCAGGATGAGGCTTTGAGCAGGCCTTTTCCTCCAAGTGTTGCCATATCTTGTAATCTAAAGGACTCAAATCTGGACTGGAGGAGGGCCAGTCTTCGTGCCGGATGAAGTCGATTTCACGCGCCGCCAGCCAGTCTTGTGTGCTTTTCGCTCTATGAGCTGGCGCAGAATCTTGTTGGAATACCCAGTGCCTGTTATTAAACATGGTGTGAGAAACAGGTTCCACAAGGTTCTTGAGGACTGTATTTTGATACACAACTGCATTCGTTTTTACGCCTTTCTCACGAAAATATACCTCAGTTAAGCCCCAATAAGAGACTCCCAACCAAACCATGAGCGAGGATGGAAAATGACCTCGTTGGACACGTGGAATACGGTTGCTCGCTTCTTCACTGCTGTGTGCGTACACCTTATCATTTTGTTTGTTGTAGCTCTCTTCCACGGTGAAAATTTTTTCATCCGAAAAAAGTATTTCCCGATGCTTTTTTCCCGCGTACCGCTTCAACAAAGCGCGGCATCTCTTCAGTCTCAGGTCCATTAAACGAGCGTCCAAACGATGTCCTGTTTTTCTTCGATATGCCTTAAGCCCTAAGTCTTCATTTAACACCCTTTTCACCGTGGTCCTGCTTAACCCCATCTGAAGGGCCAACAGTTTCTGCTTACGTATGGGATATATCTCCGCCATTTTGAAAAATTTCCAAAAACTGAATCGACAAAAAAATATATTTAAATTTTCGAACCTGCTCACAAAAATTCACAAAAATCTGTTGGGAAATGCGGCTTGTAGAGGAGCACATCCGGAGATACATCTGGACGTACGAAAGTATTTTTGCTCAAATTTGTCAATAACTCATAAGCAAAAACCAACGATAATTACCAGACCCTAAATATTGTGGTTTCGACGTCAAAGTGATTGCGCCGCCGATGACGATGATGAAGGTAAACGCGAAATTATCGATGATATTTGAATAATGATCATTTGGTAATTCGTGGGGGCGGGATATTTAATTTATTGAATATAGTTCAGTTCATTATTTGTTACTACAGCGGCAATAGAAATACGCATTCTGTGAATATTTCAACTCTTACTTTTACGGTTCACGAGATACACGAGCCCGCTGAGGAACGGACAGACAGACGACAGACAGCGGAGGCTTAGTAATAGGGTCCCGTTTAGCAAGCACCCTTTGAGTACGGAAAGGGAAACAAAGAAACAGGGGGGATACCACAATATTTTTCCGATTCAAATTAGGTTCAAAACAAGAACATCACCATGGCAACCATTTCCATTCCAATTCGCCATAATGGGCTTTATTTACCTAATACCAAGACTTGTTTTTAAGACGCTGATTAAATAAATATGGGGTGCTGTTTTCATGTGTTTTTCAGGAAATACTGGGCAAATCGTAATTAATTTCTGGTATATGTAATTTGACTATATAATCTAGAGATTCTTAATTGGAAAACATGTTTGGATAAAATTTTCTCGATAGAAAATAAATACAAAATCAACCCTTTTTTATGGTTTATCCTATTACACCGCAGTAGTAAGTGAATATGACCGTGTGATAATTGCAATGTATGAACAATTGTTATTTCTAACGATTTTCAATTTGAAAGTTAATTCCCTGAAATAGTTATTTTTTATGATTTTTTTTTACGTTTTGGCGCTTACGTTGTTTCAGATTAGTCGCGAGTGCATTATTAGCATCCCGCTTTTTCTTATTCGCGAGTAATTATTGCATCTCACTTCCACTCGACAGCGCATTTTTATTCCATCATCGCCTTAAGACGGTCACGGTAATTTTTGCGGATCAAATTAGGTCCCAATTCTGAATCGGCATAAGACGTTGTGATAACCCCCCAGGTCAATTACTTTTTGTAACAATTTCGATACCGTTGATTATATACCAGTTAAGACGCTGATTAAATAAATATGGGGTGCTGTTTTCATGTGTTTTTCAGGAAATACTGGGCAAATCGTAATTAATTTCTGGTATATGTAATTTGACTATATAATCTAGAGATTCTTAATTGGAAAACATGATTGGATAAAATTTTCTCGATAGAAAATAAATACAAAGTCAACCCTTTTTTTATGGTTTTATCCTATTACACCGCAGTAGTAAGTGAATATGACTGTGTGATAATTGCAATGTATGAACAATTGTTATTTCTAACGATTTTCAATTTGAAAGTTAATTCCCTGAAATAGTTTATTTTTTATGTTTTTTTTTTATGTTTTGGCGCTTACGTTGTTTCAGATTAGTCGCGAGTGCATTATTGGCATCCCGCTTTTTCTTATTCGCGAGTAATTATTGCATCTCACTTCCACTCGACAGCGCATTTTTATTCCATCATCGCCTTAAGCCTAACAGGACTCATTGAGACGATATTCGTATGCTACGCCCCGGAGCGCGACGAAATTTACGAACTGCGCCGACTTCCTAATGCTACGAAGCTCCGTAGTCGTGACGCTAAGCCAACAGGGTACTGATGACTGAATACATAAATATCTGCTCAAGTGAAGCGCAAACTCAAATGTTTTACCATTAAAGTTATTTCCCTAACGAGAGGCAACACCATGTATTTGAGTGTCAGTTAAACTTCGAGTTAGCAATTGTGTATCTGGACCAGTTTACAAGTCTATGGGAAAACAGCTCAATAGGTTATCTTTGGATGGATATACAATTCTGTGAATGAGTTGGTATGTAGATACATACATCGGATTGTTCGAAAAATAATTTTTTGAGAAAAATTGTCTGAAATGGGGTTGATAGAATCGGGTACATAAATCTTACCAACAAAGCCTTTTTCGGCTCAATCTGATCAGATCTGCTGAGCTGAGGCGATAGCTTAAAAACACCGCTCATCATTTATTTGATATCCCTCAATCTGTTAATTGTTTTTTGTTTATGGATAATTGAGGTGATACGAAAAAATATATTAAATAGGAATACGAATGTAAACGAAAGTGACAGCGCTAATTACTTCCACATAAGAAAGAAAAGAGAGCGCAAACAATGCGTTGGACTCCAACTAAAATAACGTAGCGCCAAACCACATAAACATTATTTAAAAATAAACTACGCTATTTTGTAAAAAATAGTTTAAAGGAGAGTTTACTAATACATAATATCCACATTTTGAATGCAATTCCACAAATATAATTAGTTAGGATTTCAGAATTAACGGAAAAAATAAATAATTTAGAGGTATTTTCGCAATTAAATTATATTAAGAAAATTTCATCCAATCGTGTTTTACTTCAGTGAGAATCTTAATCAAATACTCAATAAACGTTAACCCAAAAATCAAATCTGTAAATAACTTTATAGTGGAGTAAATGGATTCGAAAAATCCCAATACTTTTTTCGTACCCCTTAATGTGATTTTTTTAAGGTAAAGAAAATCAGTCTTTAGAGATAGAAATAGAGACCTAAAGCTTTTCAAAAATGATCAAGTTCGGGAAGTCGAAGTCGCTTCAAGATAATCCGTTACCTCAACGTTTGAGCTTCGGTCGCCGAGTTAAGCTGGATGAAGAATGATAAATCGTCGATAAACAAGCGGTTCGAATTGAGTTGTAGATTAGCTTTTGCTTTAAGTACTGGAGCTTAGAATAGTTAGGTTAGCAGTCATAAATCGTACTAGAAAGAAAGAAAGAAACATTTATTATAATGATACTACGAATTCGGAGTCATAATAGTAGTTTATGTGACTGCTGCATAATGGAAGGCATTAAAACTCGAGAATGGCGAGTTTCATAATAATATCACTCGAGAGTTTTAATGCCTAATTATGTACAGTTACATACACTAGTTTATCTACACACATATCATAAGCTCTCTTTGATGTGTTCAGGAATAGCATGTTTGACCGGCATTGTGGTTCTGCAATTGTTTAGCTTGTTCTTTAGTACCAACTTCACGCAGACGGGCGTCGGCGTTCGAAATTTGAATGTCAGTACCAACTTCACAGACAAAATAGGGACGGCACGCGGGTGGGCGTCGGCGTTCGAAATTTGAATGTCATTATATGTAGAAAAACTACACATAATGACCAATATGTGTAGTTTTCCAGATACGAAACGAGTTTTTATCAAGTAGTTTAACATAATGCTGATCGTAACGTGCGGTTTTTGCACGCAGTAAAGAGGGTTTATGATACGTGTGTAGATAAAACTTTTAATATACGCGAGAAAACTAGCACATCGGCAGACCGTGGGTGGGTTACTAATATGATCTTGCAGCTCTGGTTAGCCAACGAAACTTTAATAATAAAATATAAGAAATACAAGTCAATCTCCGATAGCAAGTGTGGAGTACCAAAAGTTAAAATATATTCAATGTTCACCATGTATTTGTAGTTTTAATTTTCTAAGAAAAGCAGACGTCAAGAGATCTTCGAGAAATCCGTAGGTCGAAGAGGTTGAATCGCAGTTCAGACACGATTTGCTCAATCGAGAGAAGCGAGACAAATAAGCACTCACTTACCTTGACAAATGCTGCTATATCCATCTGGACTGACCAGCGGAGTAGTGCCCTCACCGTACATGTTTATGTGGACTTGTCACTACAGCCAAAGTCACTACCACATTCACATAATGAACAGCAACTTGCTGCCACTTTAGTGTGTTTCATTACCTACACTAAGATATGAACTCATTCCTCAGATGCTAGATAGATAGACATCTATTTCAACGTTTCATTAGGTCCTGGTCCTACGGGACCTTATGGAGGGTTCTCGTAAATCATTGGAAAATACCTATTCGAGGATACAATTTGTGTCACGCTGAGAAAATGAATCAGGGTCAGCAGCTCTTGCTCACGCTGAATGGGCCATGATTACTTGTACATCTGCGGGCAATCTTCGACATATTAACTCTGTCTAATACACTGGAACAAGCAGAATATAACTCAAAGATGTTTGTTTATCCACCGGAAACGATTACGTTGGCTAATATTGGCTTGTATTATCACGAAAACCGAGTTTTCACCACAGAACTGGAATTGCGCATTTTCGATTTCGTAATAGCCTAAGCAGGGCGCGTCGTTTCGCCGTGGTGGTGAGCCGCCACTGCCATCGCCACCACCACATTCACCCCATGAACCCACGATACCACCCACGAACCACCCGATTCATGACGTAACATGACGTAACAACCACCACCGGTAGAACCTTGAATTGCTATTAGTTGACGCCGTATCGGATGAGGTATTATTATATGTTATTGGTGTGTTAAATGACCAAAAATAATGTTGAAATGTAATATAGATTTAAGACATGCGTACAAAATAAAGGTAGTTTAATGTTTATCATAATGGATGGTACATCCTACTGTCTACTGTTTATGGGTATAGCTGTTATAGGTACCTACTGTAAGACCTCACAAAAGTTTGATTTCTATCTTTAGATAGTCTTCTAACACACATTTTAATACGTGTTTCATATACCTTTCCGTATGATTCAAAATCTAAGCAAATACACTTATCGTTTCTACCCTAAATATGAATGTTCTTTTGTAAGTTTGAGATATCTTAGATTGGGTACTCTTTATTGGGGCCAATAACCCTGTACCTTATTTACTCTTATGGGGACTACCAAAAACGCGACATAGTGACGCCTTTTACATAGAGGTAGGTACAGTGTAAACTTTACATCGCGCCCGTCTCCTGGATTCAGAAGTACTTGACGAATATAAGTGACCCATGAGGACCGAGCCACACGATGCGGTGCGGCATCCTGTGTACGCCCACACACCGCAGCGGCACCGCACCGCACCGCATCGTGTGGCCCCGCTCTGCTCTGTAAAATAATCTATGTACGTGGCGTGACATGACACGGCCTGACTTGAAATTCCTATACTTATTTTTCTGTCACGTTGCTTATGTAGTTTGTTCACAAGTGATTTGGATACAGAGTTTGTTTTTAACATGATTTGGATCATTCATCTACGTCTGTGTATAGAACAATATCTATCAGTTATTAGAGTTTTCTGAAATCACTAATTAGTGTCGATTTCTTAGAAGTATTGTAAACTTGAATGATTCGTAAATAAACAGCTTTAATTAACGAATGTTAATGATCTCTGTATATTTTCCATTTCAATTTGTCTGTTTTCCTTGTTTCGTATAAATAAAGTATATCAATATCACTATCACTGCTGATAGCTCGAAGTAAGTAATTTAATTGGAGCATATTTCAAACGTCATATCATAACGTAACATAGCTAACCCTTCATTTCAGTTTATCAAACCTTAAGATTAATTCACAAACAATAATTTAGATGACCAAATGTAAAATCGCTAACCAGCTTATATCCAGAATCTTAAACCTATCAATATTAAACTTTAAATAGAATGGGCCACGTAAAAAAAACAAAGTTACCAAAATGAGAAAGCGTTTCGAGATAATTGTGTTCCTAACTAAATTCCGTTTTTCCCATCAAAAATATTTTAGGATTACTGTTATATCCGTAAAAAACTTAATGTACTTAATTTGTCCTCTACGGCGTAGTATGTCCAAATTCAATTCGCCGTTAAGTTGGCTGTTCTGTAAAACTGTCAAGTATCAACAGTTTTCCTGTCAGTCGATAACGCAGATGGCAGTCAGAGCGTATACAAAAATTGATATTATAGTTTTTTAGTTTTATAATCGGAAACAATCACTTTCAACTACAACCGTTCCAAAACACATCCATTACCCGAAATATTTAAATTAGTTTGTTAGAATAGCCTAAAATCTCACAAAATTTAATAAAAAGTAGTACGTTTTTTTAGCATGGCCCATTATCGAAGTAGAGCACACTGGGACTCTGAGCGCATCGCTTAATGTTGCATATAAGTACGACAGCTCTATTGAAGATTAGCGTAAACAAATCAAACGTTACAGATACGTAGAGTTAAGTCTAGTAAGTACTTTTAAAACCCATCATCAACAAGGCCTAAGAATATTGGTTGAGTTAAATTCGAAAGTCTAATCAAGCGATCCGCTAGCAAATGCTCAACGTTTCATTGACAGGTAGTTCGCCAAAGTAGCGTTCTCAGTTCTAAGCATCGATCGTCCATTGTTTCTCAAAGTTACAGACCAGTTTGGAACGTGTCGTTAGTCGCCGGTGGCCGTGACCGAGGCGGCCTTGTCAGACTAGCCATCGATCGTTGCTTGGAGCTATGATCTTCTTATTGGAGGACATCATCTTGAAATACAAAACGGTATGGTGGTATTATGGGGTATTCTTCTTCTTCCTCATCTTTCAGTGCCTCTCCACTGCTGGAGGTTGGCAGTCTGCTCCGAATATCCCTCTCTGTCTTTCGCCAGGTGGAACAGGTCTTTGACGCCAGCTTTAGCGGTCCCTTTACGTAGATTCGAGAGCCACTCTGTCCTTATTCTGACGCTCCCTTTCCCATCGTGACAACTTGAAGCACACAGTATTATGGTTTAGTGTCCACTATCTACGTCTCTACATGACCAATGTTTCTAAATCCCTATGTTTCCGCATCCAGATAAGACTACTCCTCGTCAGACTATATCTAAATTGGACAAAACCTCTTTAGAATTGACTCACAGCTGCTTTACCACACTAGCTTTCTGGTATGTATCACATAATCATTTCAAAACTTTCGAATTTCGGTTTCAACATAACGTGACACAAAATAACGCCTTTTCCCATACGGGTGGCAGACGCACAATTGTGCCCACGTTATTGCCAGTTATTCAATTTTCCATTTTGGGCTAGCACATCGCCGCAAGGAAGGTTTCCTCATGATATTTGATGATTGAGATTTAAATTCAAATATTAGAAGCCTCCTGAAAGTTTTCATGTAAACTGAACAGTTCTGCCCCCGGCACACCCCTGGCTCCAGCCAATGTTTACGAGACACCACACCCAGGAACGGAAATCGAGTTTAGCAGAATACCGTTTTATACTCGATAGCTGGCCGGAATTTCACTTCTGCAACTGGGTTGGGCTGGCACTTTTTTTTTATTACAGTTTCAGCGAAGTGAACTCACGATTGTAACTAGACCTTTAAAGTGTTAATTAGCGGTATATTTTCATAAAATGAATAGTAAATAAGTAGACACGCCTAGTGCTGTATATGTATATGTCGCAGTTAGTTGGTTAAATCAGACACTTAACTAACTCTCTAGACCGTTAATTAAATACCGACGTTTGATCAAGTCACTAAAATTCCGTCAGACAAGTGAGTGAACGAAACGTTTAACGAGTTGTCTAAACGTTCCTAGGCAACAAGTTTCAAATACTTAAAACATAAACTTCTTAAGTTTATGTTTTAAGTATTTTTTGTTGTTTTTACATGTTTAACCTAACACGAAGGATAAAAGGGGGCTTCGCTTCGCTCACCCCCTTTACCCTTTACCTTACCGCAATGTTTTGCCCTGATATAATCTGTGCAGTGCAAATCAGCTGTTGTCGTGAGGCCATCTTGTTTTCCAAAACGCCGGCGTTCGGTAGCACAGATTGTTAAACGTTTTCGACGATGCTTTATTTAAATCAAAATTCTAGTGAGTTGGTTAAACGTCGGCATTTAATTAACGGTCTAAAGAGTTAGTTAAGTGTCTGATTTAACCAACCAACTGCGACATATACATAGTTTTAGTATTTTTTGTATTCCAAATTATTCACATTACACTTAGCGCGTTGACCTAAACTTTTGTGATCCGCGGTCCGCTATTTTATTGGTTTTCATGACAAAATTAGTATTTTGACTGTTTATTACAAAAAGTAATAACTATTTAGACCAGGTACCCAGTTAATTTGCTTGTCGTTATAAACATGTATCCAAAGCAATACGGATATGGGCTCAATGTTGTTCAAAACATACGTTAATATACATAGTCAGGTCATAAGTTCTGTCACATGTGCAATATGAAATAATTTAGACATGTTTATTATTTATGTAAACATTTATATAGCAAAATGAACTTAATAAAACATAGATTCTTATGGTATTAAAGTTTATTCAAAATGACCCCCGCGATTTTGAATACAGGCCTTTATTCTGCGCGGCCAGTCGTCTATCGCAGCACGAACGAGGTCCATGTCAATATCGGCGGCTGCCTTAATCAAGGATGCCTTGAGTGACTCCAAGTCAGGATGAGGCTTTGAGCAGGCCTTTTCCTCCAAGTGTTGCCATATCTTGTAATCTAACGGACTCAAATCTGTACTGGAGGAGGGCCAGTCTTCGTGCCGGATGAAGTCGATTTCACGCGCCGCCAGCCAGTCTTGTGTGCTTTTCGCTCTATGAGCTGGCGCAGAATCTTGTTGGAATACCCAGTGCCTGTTATTAAACATGGTATGAGAAACAGGTTCCACAAGGTTCTTGAGGACTGTATTTTGATACACAACTGCATTCGTTTTTACGCCTTTCTCACGAAAATGTACCTCAGTTAAGCCCCAATAAGAGACTCCCAACCAAACCACGAGCGAGGATGGAAAATGACCTCGTTGGACACGCGGAATATGGTTGCTCGCTTCTTCACTGCTGTGTGCGTACACCTTATCATTTTGTTTGTTGTAGCTCTCTTCCACGGTGAAAATTTTTTCATCCGAAAAAAGAATTTCCCGATGCTTTTTTCCCGCGTACCGCTTCAACAAAGCGCGGCATCTCTTCAGTCTCAGGTCCATTAAACGAGCGTCCAAACGATGTCCTGTTTTTCTTCGATATGCCTTAAGCCCTAAGTCTTCATTTAACACCCTTTTCACCGTGGTCCTGCTTAACCCCATCTGAAGGGCCAACAATTTCTGCTTACGTATGGGATTTCTTTAAATTCGCGCCTTCACAGCTTTTATCACTGCTGGAGTCCTAACAGATCGAGGGCGACCACTTCTTGACCTGTCATCTACACTAGAGTCTTCATTGTATCGTTTTATGGTACGATAAACGAATCTTTTGGTTATATTCAAATTTTTCAGTAAGTCGAAAATCTGAATTGGCGCGTAACCGCAACGATTCAACGCAATAAAGAACTGCGACACGGTCTTCTTTAAGTGTCCACTCCTTAATTAAAAATGAGGAAAATTCTAAAAAGTACACATTTTTATTTTCATGAAAAATTCGAAATTCAAATTCAATAAACTTTTTTGTGGCCAGCGTTCTAAATTCAAAAGTTTTTATTGTGTGACAGAACTTATGACCTGACTGTGTAGTATGGATGATAAACAATATAAAGGCACATACATTAGCTTCACAATAAGATTCAATGTGGAAACTAGACACAGTATAAACAAGTAAAAATCCGAGAACCGTAAACAACATTGTTCCCAATAATAATCTTATCGTTTGGTTAGTATTAGCGTTTTCCCGCTTTATAAGTAGGTCAACATTACTTTTCAGGTAAGTATATTTACAGTAGGTACCATGAGGTCATAACGAGGAAGTTGTGCTATTACGTTCCACTCTGGCTGCATTAGGCGGGCGGGGCGCCCTACCGTTAATAACCGCCCTACAAATGAAACGCACCTTTGGTTGTATTAGTAGACTTTCGACTTGTATAGTTGGAGCCTTGTACCTGAAACAAATTTATATTCAATCATTAGATACCATCATTATTTAATAGCGCAAATCTAAATTTTTAATTTAAACTTTATTTGCCTACTGAACGCAAATTAAGTTTCTTGTTTCTATGGCAATGAATTCATCTTCGTTGTATGACAATTTAGAAATATACTTGATGAAAGTCAACGTTCAGAACCTAATCACCTCGTAGACTACAATCAATATTTAAAGCCACATCAAATGTTTATCATACATAAGATTTTAAAAATATTTATTGTAATTATAATAATAACAATAATACATTAGACACTATTTCACATTGATCTAGCCCCAAACTAGGATTCCCTGTATCTTGGGTACTAGACAACGATACACGTACTTACATAGATAAATATTATACTTAGATAGATAAATAACCATGACTAGGGTACAAACATCCGTTCTCATCAAACAAATATTTGCACCCACCGGGACTCGAACCCGGGATCCCTGGCTTTCGTAGCCCCTGCCTCAATGCCGACTCGGCCATTCGGGTCGTCGCGGGTTACCGCGCGTAAAACCAATTAATTTTATGTTCCACATTATATGAGTATCAGGGATATTCTGTTGGAGTTAACTTAATAGCCTTTTTAATACACACACATATATGTTCTAAATCACGGTGGTTGTCTGAGGAAAGTAGGGCGGCAGGAGCGAGGACGAAACAATAATCTGCTAGTCTCTCTTCCCACTGTAATCTCCTACACAGATCTTTATTTACCCGGATACCAACTTTGCGTGTAACATGCTGTTATTTTAATTTACTTTATGTTTTAGTTATAGTAAATAGAACCTTTATAGTGATGATACTGGTTGTTTATCTACTTTAAAGTTTAGTTTTCAAATAAGATCTTCACGACTCATTTTTTTCATCAACTCCATTCTGCTCTTGATCTACGTACCTAGAAGACGTAACTCTATTTTAACCTACCGTTTTGTGTATTTAACTATCCGTTACTGTATGTATAATGTAACGAGTAACGAGCACTATCATTGTGATTACCCCGGATTTAGGGTACGTATCTGTTTAGTTTGTAATTATTCTTTAATGTCTATACATATTTGTGTATCTTCTCTCTCAACAGCTACTTTCTGAATGCACTGCCCACGATAGTTAGATTTCTTCGCGGCTTTCCGATGTGTCGTTGACCCTGAGTCGAAGATAGATGCATTGCAGTCACCTCTTTATCTTTCGGTACTCAGACTACTGTTCTTTACGGGGTTCATCCGGCTGCCCGCCTACCGGCCCCGTCTTACTGCCGGCCAGGACTACCCACTCTACCCTGCCACTACCTGCGCCCTGACCCGTTGAACCCGTCCCATCATCCCGAATCCTGCCTCTGAAGATTTACCAGAAGAGTCGTACTCCAGACGCGTGAAGCCATTCCACGAAGAGTTCACAACCCACGCCCAGCCAACTTCAATAAATTCTGTCCATAATGTAAATTACTCCATTTTATTTGTAAGTATCAACTAAACTCTGCTAGCTCAACCGTTTCATGCGTACACCCAATATACAGAATCACTTCTTGTTGTAGTTAGATAAGGCTTCTAGGAACTTAGGTGAATAAATTCTACCAAAATTCTGCAAACATGTCTACCAGTTGCACGGCACAGTGAGAATAGCAGGCATATTATGGGTACGACCTGCAGAGGGTACTCAGTAAAATGTGGGTAGGCTTGATGCTATGATGTACTTGCAGTATGAGTAATATGCCACACAAGTCAAAGTCTGATTCATTAATTCCCAGTGTGTAACTTAATACATGTACTTTTAATTTACGAGCAACGAACGAGCAGCAAATGAACCAAGTTCCCGAGTATAACAAATTACAGTTACAGCGAGCAATGTGGGCGGATACGATAACATATCTTCATTTCGGTTGTGTGTAATGAATGACAAAAGAGAATTTGTGTGTAGAAGAACAAAGCGTAAGGGTTTTTGCGTTCAACCCCGCTATGGTACACCATTGGACCATTGGATTCTCACATTTAATAAATATGACTTAATCACACGGAAAATTACACCATTTTTATTAATTTTCATGTGGCTATTAATTGTTGTAACATGCTACGTGAAATCACAAGATCGATCACAATCCGGACAAAAAATACTTAAAGATTGCCACCAAAACTCCAAGAGGAAAAAATCATTATTACAGTCAATTTTATTTCTTAATGATTACTGTTTCCGAATATTTTGAGGCAGGAATGATGATGATTTATTATAGCCAATTCATCACACATTAATAATTTTAATAATTAGGTGACTTTTTCGTATTGGGGATTTTTTTTTTCATTGGTGCCTCGATGCTAATAAAGGTTCTTCTTTACCGAGCTTGGTCAACACTTTTACCTCCCCGATGATTCCAGTAGAAATATAGCAGCAACATTTATTAATAACATTTGGACTTTTGAAAAAGCTGAATAAGCTCCGTAATGCTTTAGTTATAGGTATCCTGAGACTTAGCTTTCAGTTATTTCAGCGATTGGAAAAGGCAGAGATATTTTGGAAAATTGCGATAAGTATGGTAATGATATGGACATTTCCGGGATACAGGATGTAACATAAAGGTGTGGTCATATTTAACGGGATTGTTATGGAAGTCATTCTGAACAACTTTCGCCAGGAAATTGATTCAGAGCAACTTTATTTTGTGTACTCGTTGCGTTCAGATGTTGCTTAACCCACTTAATAGCTTCCGATGCGCGAATACCAGTGGACCACAGGCGTTTCATTGGTTTATTCATTATTCCATTCAAATCCGAATTTGTATTCTTTATATAACGAGATAAGTCAGAATTGTCGTCAAAGTACCAAATCAGCTCTACCCAGTCCGATCACTCCATTATCCTCACAAACTATTAAATAATTGGAATATATAATAGGTAACTATGTGAACCTTAATCACAAAAACTAAAATTTGAACTTTTTTAATATTTTCAAAAGGTTCAGGTTCAAGTAGGTACATACTTAGTTTCAGAAAAAACTAAACAAATGATACCTTCATTCCTTCCCGATATTTTCCAATTACACGAGAACCCCTACAAATGTATCAATCTTCTCGTATGTACTTGTATTTCCAATAGGCACGAAAGCTCGTTTATTGGCAAAATGGCGAAAATAAGTGGTCGCAGGTGCGTGAGAGGGAAATCGTTTTTAATTTTTTATTTATTCAAAGAGATGAAGTGAGAGGGGCTTCCGGAGTCCGGTCCGGGAGGCCACTAGGCTATTTTGTGACTTACTCAGGCTCGTCAGATTAAGACATGGGAGTCACCTTATCTTAGTCTGACGGGCTCGAGTAAATCCCACTTGTATGGACTTTTTGATGCCCTAACGGGTGCGGCTTGCCAGTTACTGAACAGGGTGTGAGCACAATAATTGCAATAATAACATTAACATTTACATACAGGCAAATACATTGTTTCTGGTTCCACACTAGGATACCTTGTGTCGTGGGAACCATAAACAGTGACGTCACAAACATGTAAACATACAAGGCTTTTGTTCAAGGTTTTTTTTCTACCTCCCCGGCCGGGACTCGAACCCGGGAGCTCTCGCTTGGGGAGCACAGCTTTGACCGCAACACCACAGAGGTCGTGAAAGCACAGATTCTTTAATACTATACGTGTATGGTATTTCCTATAGCTCAAACTGAGGCACACACGAAATCCCCTCTAGGCCTCCCCCACTATAAGCATTTGCGGCGAGAAAATTGCAAAATAATTCCGAATAGCGACCGACATTTGACGTTTACGTGTATATTTTATTGAGCTTAACCGAGGACTGAAATATTTATTTTTCGCCCGTTAACAAACAAGCTTAAATACGAAGCTTAACCATTGGTATGTCACGTAATCAAATATAATTGCGTAAAAAAAGGGCCTGTCTGTCACGTAATCAAATAAGACCGCGGTCTGAAGTAGGCATCCTGATTTCAAATTAATCTATTTCGCCCACGAACATTAAAAAATGAACTGAACAATCCAGTCTTATAGAATGCCTAAATAAGTGCGAATATGCGTGACATCTTTTACCTACACTTCTACGAGTTATAACAACAGAAGAATTTAGTATTTCGTTGAAGCCCTAGAAAGAACTGATCAATGTTCAAGAATAAATTTGAATGAATTTATTCGGGGAAGTTAGTGGTAAGCCAGTCTTCAAGTTTCACCGATATCTTGCCAGTCAGCGTGACCAGGAACAAGTATCTCTTGCCAACTTAGGATTGAGACAACTTGCGTGTTTTAAGTTGTCTGTTTTCCATTGTTTACGTTATGAAGCAAACAACTTGCCTACTCAGACTGCCGAATGTTAAAATCAAGATCAAGAAGTTACTTAATTTGCCAAGGATATCTTATTGTAATGTAAGTAGATACTAGACGTGATGTATATGTCACCGTAAGATAGTCAAAACCGTAAGTTGATATCGACAGATACTCGTAGTAAACCAGACTGATAGGGTTTAGAGTTTACGTTTCTTTTGTTCTTACATGTCAACCTAACACGAAGACTTCGCTGCGCTCGCCCCCTCTAGCCCTCTACCGCAGTGTCTTCCCTGGTATTTCGTTTGCAATTCAAGTTTAAACCAGTTTACTATTAAGGCGATACCTCGTCCGTGCAAAAGTCCCCGTTACTCCAGGCGGAAAGACCCGCAGTGTGAGAGGGACGGAATCGGAAAAAAATGAAAAACCGTAGCGCTAAACAACAGAATAATTGTTTAAAAATAAACTACTCTATTTTGTTAAAAAGTTTTTTCAGGAGATTTTGCGAATACATAATATCTACATTTTGAACGCAGTTCCACAATGAAATTAGTTAGGATTTCAGAATTACAGGAAAAAATAATATAATTTAGAGGTGTTTTAGTAATTAAATTCTATCGAGAAAATTTCATCCAATCGCGTTTTTGTTTTGGTGAAAATCTTAATCAAATACTCAATAAACGTTGACCCAAAAATCAAATCTGAAGATGACTTCATGGTGGAATAAATGGATTCGAAAAAAACCCCATTTTATTTTCGTAGCACCTTAAATGGTTTTAACCGTTAGTTTATCAACTAACGCGTCATATAGTAAACAGTAAGCAACAGTTTACTATACTACAGTATATATATATACATATACTACAGACAACTATCTTTCAATAGTTGATCAACTAAGGAGAAAAAAACTTTAGTTTATCAACTAACGGTTTTGACAATCTTACGGTGACATATTAAAATATTTATAACAAAACAGATACACATACAAAAAAAAGAGCTGCGTGGTCTAATGGGTTTCACCCTTGCTTCTCACACAGGAGATGCAGGTTCGATTCCTGACCATGTACTTGATTGAAAACATCGTGAGGAAACCTGTATTACTCCATAGATGCGGCGATGGGCTAGCCCCCTATCACGCAAAATGGAATATTGAATAACTGGCTCAAAGGTGGTACTATTGTCCCTCTGCCACCCCTCAAGGGAAAAGGCGTGACGCTATGTTATGTTATGTTATACACATACAAATTCTATTGAATTGTAATTTTGTCACATGTTACATCTTCTTCAAAAGTAACTGTAATGATAATTTTCAGGTTCATTTTCATATTCTGGGAGCCGCTTGGTCGTCTGATTTGACAGTCGTATGCAAATATGGCTGGCGGGGCAGGGCAGGCCTCGGCGATCGATAGCGACAGTGCAAGCCCAGATAATATTTAAAATGGGAGCTTTGCACGCCATTCTAAATGTTTTGCCAGCTTGAGGTCAGCTGAGCTGGAAGCAATCACAAAATGTGAGGCTTTTGAACGGATCTAGGTTATCCCTCAAGATCCCTTTTCTCATGCATAATTGAAATGGCGTTCATAATGAAATTGTTTCGTTTCGCTTCTGAAATCTGAATAGAAAACTAGAGCAACCGATTTCCAATGCTCACTTCATTCTTGGAAAAAATTAACGAGAATATGACATTTCAACGCTTTTTTTTGTATTTTATGGCCTGGTTACAAAGACCTTTGGGCCACCGCAACGTTTTTCACAAGTACCTACCACAGACCCAAATGAACTTAGACATTCCCAAACTGATAATACTGTTTAATTCAGTATGAATTCACGTGACGGTCTGTAGAGCCTACAAGTAGAGACCTTGACCTTAACGTACCCTACCAGCATAGTTGAACTCAAGCACGCTACTATCCATTCAAATCTAAAATTTAAATGAGGATGCAGGTGAGTGAAATATATGTATACCCACACGTGATCTATGACGCATTAGTGTTCGTATTATAATTTATCGCACACAATGTATATGAGTTTTTATTCTACTTTCGTCCCGCCAAAGTATAAACATAAACTATATAGATTTTAACATTTTAAAATTCCCAGTTAACGGTGAATTTTCATGAAACTATCCCCGATTCCGCTCCTAAACTACGAAATAGCTATAAATCTTTGAGGCACTCAGATATATTTATGGTCGGAGTGTCGGGAGGTTGCTTCCGTTCCATTCTACCTGATGTTATGAATAGGGTTTTCGCTCGAGACTCTCGAGACTCGAGAAAATTTGAGAAATCTTGTCCATGTCGAGAAGGGAAAAAATGAGAGCTCGAGAAATAAATTAGTACTCAAAATCGAATAAAAAATAGCGATTGATGCATTTGCGCAGCTGAGGGCGCAAGCTACGCAATCCAGAACCTATCCCGGCGGGGAAGGTGGGCGGGGAAATTCGCAATGAAAATTCGGAACAGGTTATCCGATGAAGCAATAAATGCTCTAGTAGTAGTTTAAAAAAAAACTTGTGAAGAATGAATAAATATAATGTATATGTATGTAAATTTATTATAAATATTTATTTGAATATTCAACCGAGTAGTTTTTTACAATAAACAATGATAAAGACAGCTAGATTTATAACGATTGTGCAATAATAAATACTTATTATGTTTTTTAATTAGGTATAAGAATTTAATTTTAATTAGGTTTCTGAATGTCCTCTATCACAGTGGTCCAATGTAGAGAAGAGGCAAAATATTTAATTTTCTAAATATACGTAAATATCGGTCCTACGATAAAGTAATAAAGAACTTTGACTTTGACCTAAAGATCAATAAATAATTACAATTAATAAAAATACTGGTTGATTAATCTTCTTTCTACGATCTATTCATCCTGTTACCCCTAAGCAGTAGGTTTATTATATAAGCTCTCAGTATAGTTTAGAATTATTTTAATGATTCATTTATCTGTATTTATTTTACATATGTTTAAATTTTTAACTAAATTCTCGATCAACCCGAGAAATCGCTCTCAAGAGTTCTCGAGAATCGAAATATGACGAGAAACCGAAAATCCCTTAACTATGAACCACTCCTGTCTTCGCACCTTGGATGAGAGACATTTTAACGTCGCCGTATAATGCATTGGTATGGATCTTTTCATCAAACTTAGGTTTACGATCGATCTTAAAGGCTCAGATACACTAGGGAGAAAAAGTCCCCCAACAGTGTAGATGAGTCTTACAACTTATTAGTTGGATGGCAAAGTGAAATACTGACCGTCTAATTATAAGAAAACTGAATACTGATCGTCTAATTATAAGAAAACTGAATATGAGTATGCAAAGCGAAATCATCTTCAGATATAATTTATTAACAAACTAGACTACAAAGCAATTAAACTAAATTACCTAACACGTGCAATATTTGAATTAAAATAGTAGTTTATGTGACTGCTACATAATGGAGGGCATTAATAGGCGAGTTTCATAACAATATCACTCGAGAGTTTTAATGCCTAATTATGTACAGTTACATACACTAGTTTATCTACACACATATCATAAGTTCTCTTTGATGTGTTCAGGAACCGCATGTTCGACCGGCATTGTGGCATTGATCATTGCTCTGCAGTTGTTTAGCTTGTTCTGTAGTACCAACTTTACAGACAAACTAGGGGTGGCACGCAGGCGGGCGTCGGCGTTCAAAATTTAAATGTCATAATTTGACAATTTTTTGTACATTATGGTCATAATGATCAATATTCGGATAAGAAATGAGTTTTTACCAAGAAGGTTATCATTATGCTGGTCGTAACGTGTCGTTTTTGGACGCAGTAAAGAGGGTTTATGATGTGTGTGTAGATAAATAACATTGTTGCGCAACCTTTCGTAATTAAACACGTACCTATACAGTGACAGTGAATGAAAGAACGTGACAATGAGTACGAAAATATTTATCGCCATAAAAAATAATAAATATAAATTCAGTTTTTCTGATGCCTGCGTACTGATAAAAACCTTCATGCATTCTGAAACTATAATAGTTCTACTAAAGTCACGACGGACTCAATGAATTTTCAATCTTCTATATTCAATTCGACAGCTCCGTGGCCTAAAGGATTTACGCTTCCTTCTCACACAGGAGATGCAGGTTCGAATCCTGACCATGTACCGATAAGATAATAAATTTATCTCAAGTACATTATCGGACGTTCAGTGTTTCGGATGACACGTTAAGCTGTAGGTCCCAGCTTCAATCGCTACGTGGTAGTGGTCGTAAAGCCCCCCCACTAACCCGCACTGAGCCATAGTGTTGGAGTTTGGCTTAATCTTACTCGTATCCGGGTAAAGGCCTGTGTCCCTCGGTGGGGATATTCATGAACTACATTTATTCATATTCGATACACTCTAAAAAGTCAGTGATTTCCATATTTTTATTATAATAAAATAAATACACTGTCAAGTGCGAGTCGGACTCGCCCACGAAGGGTCCCGTACCACCGCACAATGGTATTTAAGTTTCTTTCATGACGATTAGGTATCTTTACTTTTACTGTGAGTTAAGATAGCAAAGTCTTGTTTACAAAGTTATTGGTGCGGCTACTCTCATACTCATGTATGTAACCAGGTTCATTTATAAGTTTGTATGCAGTATTGAAAGAAATTGTGCCTCCTATTTCAACCAAGTTCAAGTTCAAATATTTTTATTCATAATAGCACAAAAATTGAGACTTAGTGAACGTCATAAAATAATCAAGCAAGCATAATAAAACATTAAGTAGGTGCCTAATTATTACATAATATATAGGGTGCAATGAATTGGTTTAATTCCAGATGTCGGTGTCTTGTAAAAAAACATTCATTTTGTAGTAGGCTTCTGTGCACAAAGTGTGCTTCATACATTTTTTTTAATCGAGCTTTAGTTAAGTTTTGTATTTCTTGCGGAAACTTATTGTAGAAACTTATACAGTGTCGCATAAAGGAACTTTTATGAGTCTGAACATTGGAAAAGAAAGTTTATGTTTATTTCTAGTTTGCACATTGTGGCGGCTATCAATGGTTTTAAAGCTACTGATATTTTTCCTCACATACATTATGTTGTCATAGATATATTGACTTGCAACTGTTAGGATGTTGGTTTCTTTGAAGAAATCTCTCAGAGACTCGCTATTACCTAGCTTGTAAATAAATCGGATCGCTGTCTTCTGCAAAATGAAGATGGTCTCAATGTCAGCAGCCCGTCCCCATAGTAGTATGCCGTAGGACATAATGCTATGGAAATTACTAAAATATACAAGCCTAGCAGTTGCAACGTCAGTCAATTCTCTGATTCTTTTAACTGCATATGCTGTGAGCTAAGTCTATGTGCTAATTTTACAATATGGGGACCCCACTGTAGTTTGGCATCACTAGTGGATGCCGAGAAATACAGTTTCATCTACTGGTTTTAGTTTATCTTTCCCCAATAAAATATTACTCTCATTTTGCCTTACATTAGGTAAAGTGATTTTTTATTATTATTAAACTATACATTTAAGCCCTTGCATTTGACATGTTACACGAAACAGTTTTTTTTTAATTCTCTGATTTGCCCATCCTATTTAAACTATACACTTGTCTTTATTTTTCATGTAATATTTAAGTAAAGACCTATATATACTAGATATGTGTTTCAAAATAGTAGGTTAAAATTTATTTTTTGTCTCTGAATATCCCCTCGATTGTGCCCAAAATTTGAAAATGCATATGCTTAAGTAAAACGTTCGTGCTTGGATAACATAAATACATAAGTATATCAAATTCCAACTTAATCACCAGTACAGAATTCGGGATTCGGTCGTATAATATTACTTTTACACACCTAGGACAGACCCACGAGTTAGAATGGTTCTTTAATGGTTCCGTCTTTCCTTTTTTAGCTAGGTTCCATAAAATAAAAAATATTTTATGTTTAACATGTTTAACAAAAAAAAACACCATTTACAATCCAAAGCCTTGAAAGCATTATACTGAACCGCATTAAACTCTCTTTATATTTATATGTTACATATAATCTGTACTAGGAGCTCATAAACTCCAAGTATCATGTCTCAAATACTAGAAACAATATTAGCTCAAGATAATATCGCGAGATGCTACGTTGATTATCATTCGGCCGACATTGTGATAGACAACGACTCAGGATACAAGTGAAATTGAGACAATGAGTCCGAAGAAAAGTTGTGTGGACAAAAAGTACGAGCTGATACCTCCCGATGGAGGATGGGGATATGCTATTTGGGTTTCCGTGATACTAGTCAATGTAAGTTACTTACCTTTTTGGTTCGGTATTTCCATCAGCTGTTCATCATCATCCTTATCAGTCCTGTAATCCCACAATAAGAGAAGAGGTATAAAAGCTTTTTACCCTTAGAAGAACGATACAACGAATTCACGTAACATCATCACGCCTGTACCTGGGAATCACACCCACTCTTTCTAACACAGGCATGATGACGTATCGTGAATTCGTTCTTGAGCTTCTTCGCTATACGTGTATGGTTCTACTAGGATCTCTCCGATTTTCAGTCTCGCGCCTGACTGTTATTACCCTACCCTGATTTAGAGTTACGACCCTGAATATTGAGTAGTCTAATATTTTCCCCGGGCCCACGTGTCTCGACTGTCGATGCCTATCCCCATAACTTTTTTCCGGGTGGCTAGACCCTAGACACTGTAGTTAGAGTATCGAGGGTCGGGAATATTTTCGGTAGGTAGGTGAAATGCAACGGTCGTTTCGTTCCGAAAACAGGCTGCTAGCAATAAGCGAGCGCAGCACCCAGAGGAGAGTGCCAAATCGGTCCACGGCAGTTCAGCGGTTTCAGTGATATTCGTGAAATGGATGTTGGTGTTTGGTGCAGCTCTCTTTTTGATCTTCATGAACGAAAATGCTTTTTGCACCACCTGCTCGAAAATGACACTTTCTATTCATAATTTATTTATTGCACACAACTCATTAAAATAGTTTACAAAGCGAGCTTATCTCTATCAAGAGATCTCTTCCAGCAAACCATGTCAGGTTGAGAACGATTAATCTCTGAGCACGGGTAGACCTATGTATACAACCACACAACAAACCCTAATTACAACCCAATAAACTACATACATAAAACATACATTCTAAATATAAATAAATATTAATACTAATAAACACATACCTACTACCTATATTTCTAAAGAGATCCGCGATTGTTGCAAGACGCTGCTACTGGACTAATGTATCGAACATACATTTTCACATTAATTTACTTTCATAAAATGCTGTTTTTAGTAGCCTTGCTTTTTATATTTTCTCGCAGGAGGTGCGAAAAGAAGAGTCTATGTCTACGATATACCTGTTTCTTACTTTGCTCTGGAATTAACTCATGACACCCTTGCTTCGCTCGGGGGTTAAATATGGATACCTTCGTTACGTTCAGGATTCAATATCGCGCCCGTGACATAAACAGTGCTTTATCCCCTTCGTGCATAATCTACTATTTTGACCTCCGACATGTAAAAATAAACTACCTAAAAAATATACATGAATTAAGAAAATAGTTTTAAAACTTAAGTTATGTTACGCTGATAAAGGCGTAAGCGTATGCGTGCTATGCCGCTTCAGAAATAGAATGAAACTTTAAACTGGAGATACCTCGAAAACCATGCAACTCTGATATAAGGCTTATTTGATGCTTCTGAGGCAGATCTAATTCCGGCGTCAGTGTGACGTGTTGGTTTTTTGGATACTCTGAATGTGTAAAGGTAGTTGGTTTCTTACAAATCATGAGCCAGTCGAGGTCATACAATGACTCTATCAGATATCCACTACTATTCCTTTCATGTAGTTGTACGACTATTGAATTTTATTTAGTGCCACGTGACAAGAATTTAAAACTTTATAGGGGATGGTATTCACCTTGTTATAAAGAATTTGAGGCCATTGGGTGGGTATTTATCAAATGATATCTATTCTACATTCGATTATATACTGTCGCGCCGCTTTAAAATGTGCAGCCTCTTGTCAAAGGATTTTAAACCTTGTTCGTATAAGGATAATAACCACATTTGCTTGCGGGTGTACGACACTATCTAAGCGAACGGAGTTAAAGTGTTAGCATTGAGATAGCGGTTGTTGACCCGAAAGCTTCCGCGAACCGAATGATACATGGTAACCATGGTAACGGTCGGTTTCCTCGACCTATGTGGCGTTCCGGTAGTAGTTCTGGCTACCATGCGAGAGGTCCCGGGTTAGATCCACGGCTGGGGATAAAAGTAAATAAATCCCCATGTCTTGGATGTTTATATGTATGTGATGTCGCTGTTTCTGGTTCCCACGACAAAGGGTATCCTAGTGTGCGGCCAGAAGTAATTTATGTGCTCTGTCTATAAAAGTTTATGTTTATGTTTAACCATGGTAGCAATCGGCGACCGCTAAAACGAGAGCTAAACGACAGTAGTAAGTAAAAATCTCGAGTGATAGACTCGCTATTGAAGCTAACCCGAAAAGTCTATCGTAATGTCGAGCTTTATAATTATAAACGACATGTTACTTACTAGAAAAACTGAAATAATTATATGCTTACTTGTACCTTACTCACTTTGCACATCACTCACACTATTATAGTTGAAAATAAAGGTATATAATAAATTAATTTGCACAGTGTTTCGCTACATCTGTGTTTACAAGAACTGCAGTAGGTAAAACAAACAACCAACTGTGATTCGAATACAAACAAAACAGTCTATGCAAATGCTTTAGCTACTGATAGTGTCTTGTCTAGTTTATGCTCGATATGTTCATTCATCTCACTCTTTCGTACTTCACTCAGAGAAAAATCGGCTAACAAAGCGACAATAAATGCTTTGTTAGAATTTTATTGTTACCGCACGTAAGTGCATCGTCACTGCAGCTATAGGCCCATAGTTGCTTTGGCAACTTTTTTATTGTTGAAATTATTTTTGTTATTTTAGCTAAAGACACGTAGATACGGTAACTATGTTAAAAATGTTTAAATGGGATAACAACGGCACGTTGTCAACTTATCAACGTTATAAAGTGATATTGTAGCAAAGTTTAATCTATCAAAATAGGCATTGTTACTATGGCTAAATGGTGTTGTTGACACGGCAACGTTATGAAGCGATGTTACAGCAAAGTTTAATCTATCAAAATAACAGTTGTTACTACGGCTAAATGATGTTGTTGATACGGCAACGTTATATACTAACAAAATACGAAGTAGATGTTTTGACAAAGTATTCTTAGCTAAAATTACAAAGTGACGTCTTATACTTGTTCTCGCAAGCGCAAACTGTTTCTCCTATTCTGCCAGTTTCAACGTGGATGTCGTGCAGAGACGTAGTGTTTGTGCTCAAGAGTGATATGAAATATGGCATTGGAGACTTTTTAACAGAAAATAAACTGCGGCATCTGCTGCAGTCTATGCTTGGTAAGTAACAGTGCCCTAATACAATTATGAGGTTCATGTCGTTGACCCGTTGTCGTTGACGTTCACCGTCTTGAATCCAGAAACCCACCAAACAAAATCGCGATATATCTGCTGAAAGAAGACTCCAACCTCATGCAACAATGGTCGCAACAATGGAACTCAACAATGGCCGGCAAATTAGGCTCAGATCTTGTTCCAGGCTCCAAACTAAAGGGGTCCCTGCTGCCGAGGCGTGACTGGTGTAACTTCAACAGACTACGCACGGGACTACGCATGGACGCTGTGCCCAATATAAACATCGCTGCGGCTGGATAGACTCCCCTGCTTGTACCTGCGGAATTGAAGTACAAGACATCCAACATATTATCTCTGAATGCCCAGAAACGCGATATACCGGGGGACCTCCCGAGGACCTGATCAAGCTTACTGACGAAGCCACCGAGTGGCTTAAATCCCTTAATATTAACTTGTAATTTGGTATGAACTGTTTACTAATGCCATAGGAATAAATAAGTAAAGTAGAGATTATTACATACCTTTGATATAAATATTTTCTTATTTTCTTTTAGGATTTTCAAATACCTCTATCCTCTTATCGAATCTTGTGCTACCCAAGCAATGTACTACATTGTAGATTACAATCCCTTCACTTTGTAAATGGTACACTGAAAAAAATCTATATTCCTCGAAGCTTCTGCCTATATATTGTTACGGGTATACGTACCTTGACCGGAGTGCTCTGTGTATGCACCATACAGATGTATGGTGTACATTAAATATAGTTCAGGGTACGCATACTCCTGGAATAATAGTCAGAAGCTTCGGGGAGTATATAATATTTTTTCATGGTGTACCATTAACAAAGTGCAGGGATAAGATCAGCCATGTTACTTTGCTAGAGCAGCAAAATATATACGAGAAAAGTAACTTTGTCGGAGAAGCAACGGTGAATTGATAAAAGCACAAAGGAAGATAGTTAATTCAACAAAACAAAGTTAGATCCACGGACAGTAAACCTTTGTCTTTTTAGCAAAACCCCTTGTCATCGGGACAATATACCTTTGATATGATAGCTAAAGGCATTTGTCATGGGAACAAAAGCACAAGAAATCATATAGTGACACGAACAATTTTAGCATTGTAATTTCAACAATGTTTTATTGCTATTATATCAAAATTGGTAAATTTACTTAGTAACAATAAAAAAGTTGCCCTCATAACTATGCACCTTTGACGGCTGTCCAGCATCAAAGTTTTTTTGTTGCAATGGCAATATTTTTTTGAGAGTGTTATTTCAGGGCCATGAACAGCTACTTTCCTTATTTTTTAAATTACCTATACAAATCAAGGTTACTTTTAATTACCTAACGAAGTTTTGGGGAATGTTAGTATCCAGGTTTATGAACAATCTTCCCAAAGCAACATATAGTCGCAATTTTTTTTTGTTGAACCTGGTACATTGACTCGATCAGCTGATTACAGATTACTATGGGAGACCTAAAATTTCTAGGGGATAATTGTTCACAATAAAGGGCCAGTTAATTAAATGTCACCCTGTCTGCACATGATGCACTATTCTGTGGTACTTGCCAAAAATTAAAAAGTAAAATAATGGTACTAATTGCAAACGCAGTAGCACCAAATACACAAAATGACTAGAGAGTGTACCTTCGTTTATATACCTGAAGATTTCCATTAGATGATACCGTTGTAAGGCTCGTAATATAGAGACAAGAACTAACTTTGGGTCAAAAAGACGTTCTGTACATAATATCTATGTAATGCCAAAGTTAACTCGAGATAGACGTGCTAACTCGCTTTATATTTTTCAGGCGTAATAATAATTTCTATACTGTATTGTTACATTGGCGTGGTGGAGTATGGCTTAATCTTACTCGTATCCGGGTAAAGGCAGGTGTCCCTCGGTAGGGACATAATGGGCTACATTTATTATTATTAACCAAAAGATACTTAATTTATATAAACAGAATATGAAACATTTCAGATTTCAGTAGCGGTACTGTTCCCATGTTTCGGGATGATCTTCAATGACTTCATGATCGAGCTGAACATGAGCTCAACGAGCGTCGCGCTGCTGACTGGAATTAATGGAGTTTCAAGCTCATTGTCAGGTTAGCATTTGTTTTGCCCAGAAAACCATATAGACATTTGTAATTCATAAATACAGGTGGGTCAACTTCCAAAATCCTTTTTACTTATAATGATTGAGACCAAACAAATATTTGACTAAGAAGTTATTTCTAGTATAAAAGTTAGATTTTTACTGAGATATTGTTTCGAAAAAAATGGAATGTAAAATATAGAAGCGAGACAGGGTGTGGCGCGGGAGGAGGGGAGGGGGCGGGGGTGGTACGCCCAGGCACCGCATCGTCTGGCCCGGCCATCAAGCTTAAAGCTTAGGTTAGAGATAAAATGACGCAGATTGGTATGCGAGTCCGAATCGCAATTGACTCGCATTTTTGTATTTAAAATTTTGGTAACCGTTTCAATAGTTTGAGATGATTTTTCATTTGAATTTCTATTCAGTTTTATTATTATTCCTAAATATGTTAAAATATATTTTGTAACTTTTCAGGTTACGCAGCAGGACCCATGATGAAATTTCTGAGTATGCGCAAAGTGGCTTTGATTGGTTCCATAATGGCGGTCGCAGGCAATTTGGGTACATTTTGGTGCAATAGCACAGGACTTTTTTTCTTTTCTCAAGGACTTCAGGTTAGTTGATATTATACTAGATAATATACTGCTTAAGGGAAATTAAACTTTCAGACGGGAAGGTAGTGACGGCTATAGTGGTTATGTGTTAGCGTTGCAATACCTGTCAACAAGTGTTCGCTCATAATTGAGATAGCGATACTTACTTACTGTTTAGCGTGGTCGCCGACCGACCCTTACCATGGTTAGCGACCATTGCCATGGTTACGAATATGATTCGCATCGCAGTAGCAACACTAACGCGTGCCCACTATGGACTAGGCTTTTATCCTTCTACCCCTGTTACGCGAAATTGAGTATTTAAAAACTAGCGTACGACTGCGCCTGCGCCACTGCGAAATGGAGTGACACTACTAAGTTCTATAACATTTCATCAAAAGTAAAACTTAATAAAAGATCTCAACGGTCTTAATATGTATCAAACTAAACCCAAGTAACAGACGGACACTCTAGCTTGTTACTTTCCTCGGTAACTAACTTTTTCTTTGTTACTCTCGACGATTAGTGAAACGAGTTTCAATTTGTCTTTTGCAGTCGACGGGCGCCGGGTTCCTATACACAGTGTCTGGGACAATTCTCAATGAATACTTCTTGGTTAGGCGATTGCTTGCCATTGGCGTGACGCAATCGGTGTGTGGTAAGAAATCCTTTTGGCCTTCGATTGCATAGATATTTACATGTGGAAGACCCTAGTCATGGTTGTTTATCTATCTAAGTATAATATTTCTCTATATAAGTATGTGTATCGTTGTCTAGTACCCAAGAACAGGGAATCCTAGTTTGGGGCTAGATCAATGTGTGTAAATGGTGTCCAAGGTATTATTATTATTATTATTATTTAATATGATGAAGGCGCTTGCAACGATGCGCTAGGTGAAAAAGTAAAACTCAGTTTCAGATGTGTAACCTAATTCCGAGTTTTACCAACTGAAAGTGACTAATGCGATACCATAGAGGATAATCAATCTCAATTCAGAGAAACGAAGGTGCTGCAGCCATAAAAGCTGTTTAGCGTCACTTATGGTATCTAATCTAGTATTATTACTCAGTTCTGTGTGCAGTCTGTGTAAGCGTTAATTTAGTTGTTCAAACATTTCTTTATTGATGTTAACACTACACGGCAGAACGCACAATAATGCGTCTGTGCGTTTTGAAGACTTTTGCTGAGCAGTGAGCAACGCGATCATAAAGCAGATTATTTGTGCACCTCGTTGGAATACTTTAGTGCGCCGTAATGACAGCAAGAATGCAGGCACATACCTACAGGTAGTCCTATATGGCATGCAAAACAAAAGTATTCGTATCGGCTCAGTGTAGCCTTGCATAATATGAAATGTTTAAATATTGTATTGTCTGAACGTGTGAGTATTTTGTTATGTGTGGTTTTAATATCTTTTGCAAGGTTCCGTACCTTCAAAGGATAACTTCCGTCTGTCCATCTGCCCGTGAGTCAAGACCTTTTTATCGGGAACGCGTAGAGCGTTCAAGTTGAAATTGATATCAATTTCTCATGTCGGTGGTCCTTTAAAAGCTGCGAAAAAATCAAGTTTCTAGGTTAACGCAATCAAACGATACGACCGTTTATGCTGTAAAAAGTTGGATTGTCAAGTACTCGCAAGGGAACCAAAACCTATAAGGTACTTCCCGTTGACCTAGAATCATGAAATTTTGCACAGAGCGAGGTCTTATAGCACAAGTAACGGGAACAATCTGAAAACTGTAAATTTCTGTCTATCTGTCTGTTATTTTTGACTAACTGTCTGTAGCACTGGGCTGCATACGCGTTTCTTGACACTGTATGCAGGCAACGCAACTTTTTTGGTCACGTGATTTAGGCTTACCTATCATTCAGCCTGCTATTCAAACATTCTGCTATGCTATGCTTTGCATGTATCTTTTGGCTTGCGGTAATAAGTGGAACTAATGCTTCTCGACTGCACAGAGCTGGTACCCCCCAAACGTTACTCACGTGCTAAATATCGTTGAAAGACTGTATACTTACTAAAGAATAAATTATATACCTATCTTCTCTGCCTAGAGTCTGGCTAGCCTCAAAAACATCGCAAAGCGCGGCGAATTAACAAATCTTATGCTTATATGTAAAACCATGTATTATGCTAGTCTATGTTACCGGCAAAGTAAAAAAAATACACGCTTGGTTCCCATACATTTCACCTTGTATGAGTCATCTATCTTAATCTTGGTCTGTGAACACAACCTTACCTACAAGTATGTACGGATCCCTTGGTGGGCGAGTCCAACTCGCACTTGACCGCTTTTTTACTCCATAGCGGTCGCAGGCATGTTGGCTCCATTATTCGTGGAGTGGGCCCTCAAGAGATATGGGTACCGTGGCACGCTGATGCTGATTGCTGGTGTCTCCATGCAAAACTTCATCGCCGTTGTCCTCATCCAGCCGGCCCAGTGGCACATGAGGAGGGTACAGGTGAAGGCTGGAGAAGGTCAGGCTATATATTCAGATATATTCTAATATCTAAAATAACGTTATCAAATGAATGAAATAGATGCGAGCAAAAATTTAAAAGGCCAGTATTTAATCGCACATCAATAATACTGATTTTCACAGCAAAAAAGGATCAGCAAAAACACTTTTTATCTTTTAAGTATGTTTGTTGTTCTTACATGTTCAACCTAATACCTTCGTTTCGCTCACCCCCTTTACCCTTCACCTAAGCTACCGCACCTGATATTTGCTGTAAAAATCAGTATATTTGCTGTGCAAATCAGTATTATTGATGTGCGATTAAATACTAGCCTTTTAACAATTGCTCGCATCCATTTCATTCGTTTTATTGATTTGCAGTTTAATATTTCCCTTTTTAGGGTTCCGTACCCGAAGGGTTCCAAACGGGACCCTATTACTAAGACTTCGCTGTCCGTCCGTCCGTCCGTCTGTCACCAGGCTGTATCTCAAGAACCTAGCTAGCTAGAGAGTTGAAATTTTCACAGATTATGTATTTCTGTTGCCGCTATAACAACAAATACTAAAAAACAGGATAAAAGAAATATTTAAGGGGGCTCCCATACAACAATTCTTTCAATACCACATACAAACTTATGGATGCACCTGGTTACGTACATGGAGTGTGAAAGTAACCGCACCAATAACTTTGTAAACAATATTTTGCTGTGTAAAATCCAAACTATTCACTCCACACCATCGCTTCCATTGAACGGTGGTACGGAACCCTTCGTGCGCGAGTCCCACTCGCACTTGGCCGGTTTTTTAAATAATGATTTCGCAAGCGGTATAAAAAAGGCGATTTCTAGGTTTCCGTACCCGAAGGGTGCGAAACGGGATTACTGAGACTTCGCTGTCCGTCCGTCTGTCTGTCTGTCCCCAGGCTGTATCTCATGAACCGTGGTAGCTATACAGTTGAAATTTTCACAGATGATGTATTTCTGTTGCCGCTACAACAACAAATCTAAAATACAGAATAAAATAAATATTTAAGGGGGCTCCCATAGAACCAACGTGTTTCTTTGCAAATTTTTGATCGATATGGATAATGGTAACAGGTAGAGGCTTAAAATGTTCACAATATATTGAGTATATAACAATAAATAATGACATTAATATTTAAGGGGGGCTCCCATACAACAAACTTTTTTTTTGCTCATTAAGAGTATCATTATCACATTGGAGTCCACGACAAACCCTTTATAAATTAAACCATAGCCCTTTATGGATACAATTTTGAATTGAGCAATAGATTTTATCAAAACTACCCAGAAAGTGAAATAAACACTGATAATGTATTACTGTTGTCTCTTTAATAATACATACAGAATAAATAACCATTTAAGTGGGGCTTTCATACCTACAACAGACATGATTTTTTTGCGGGTTTTATAGATAGTGGTACGGAACCCTTCGTGCGCGAGTCCGACTCGCACTTGGCCGTTTTTATTTATTTATTTTACCGGGTTAATGTGACAATTTGTCAAGTAACATAACAAATCATAAGGCAAGGCAAGTTCGTTCACGTATAGAGTACATGGAGATATGCCAAATGAAACTTGCTGCACCATTACAATAGGTGTCCATAATGTGTCTTAGATTAAACAAAAAATAAACACAATTCAATTTCAATATTCATGAAATACAGATTTTGTGAGGAAACCTTCTTAATCTCCATGACTGCAGCAGTGGGCCAGCTCTCTATCACCTAAAATGGAGTATTGAATAAACGTGAGCTGAACTTATGCCTCTAACACCCCGAAAAATACTAAGTTTATTTTTATCCCCCAACATAAAGGAGGTATGATATAAGTTTGAAGCGTTTGTAGAAGGAATTTAGTAAGTTTTTTTTAATTGGTAGTAGACTTCACTGCGATGCTCCTTAGATATATTTTATAAAAATCGGTTAAGCGGTTTATAAGATATCAGCCTAAATAGGAAACAAGTAAAGCAAGGTTTACCCGTAAAGATTTAAATTTTAAATTAATAGTTATTATAGATTTTTTGATATTTTCGAAACCTCAAAAACAAACCGTCTATCACAATGTGGAACAATAATATCTGGATATTACCTACTCGTATCTAGGTTATCGTCATAACCATTGTAGGTTACTCACAGACAAACGAATAAGTTTAAGTCATTACTTTCCAGAGGAAAAACTTCTCGTCTCTAGCACTGTCGACGTTGAGAAAACTGAAGATAAAGAAAATGGTGTCGTAATAAAAATAAAAGTGAAAGATCCGGAACCCGCTGCGGATAAAAAGAAACAAACCGATGGAAAAGCCACGGAAACTCCTGAAGATGTGGATAAACCAAGCATCACGTAAGTTTTTTATTTTTATTGTGAGTTACACTCATGTTTAAGTCGGATACCTTGTTTCAATACGATTACAATCAGTTAACGATTCGGCCAACCTCGGAAATTGTCGTGAATCCCTCATTTCTCACTAGAGAGAGAGAGAGACAGAGAGAGAGAGAGAGAGAGAGAGAGAGAGAGAGAGAGAGAGAGATCGGATTTAGGCGATGATATCCGAGAAAAGCCGAATCTTTAACAGATATTAATCGTATTGTACAGTTTACAGTCAGCTAAGCTTCAAGAGTCAGTAATTACTTACAGATGTTTTTAATCGAGTTTTTGAAAATTATTACCACACCATGTTGTCTACCGTACATCAAACGTTGGAATCGTTAAATCAAACGATAGTATCAAGTGGGTATATTTCCATACACAGGTCGCGGATAGCCGATGCACTGGACCTGTCAATCTTCAAAGACGTGTCCATCCTGAGCGCTTCGCTCGGTGTAGCCATCGCCATATTCTCGGACGTGACCTTCGGGTTGTGGCTACCACAGTCCTTGTATGCCATGAAGTGGAGTAATGTTGGTATTGATGTTAATTATGCCCTAAATGATTTCAAATCATAGCCTACATCAACCCTCTGTTGAGAACAGACTCATTCTTTACCGCGTATCTTCACCAATCCTGTGCCAACTGCACCCATAGATCTCGTCGACTTAGTGATATTGTCAGGACATCAGGCATTTTTAATTTTTCAGAATAAAAGTAGAAGTCAAAAAAATCTGCCAAGGGCCGGTCGACCTCGCACACGAAGGGTTCCGTACCATGGTACTAGAAAATTTAAGGTGATACGGAAAAAATGGGCTTTTTATATTTTAAATTAAATATACATAGTCAGGTCATAAGTTCTGTCACATGTGCAATATGAAATAATTTAGACATGTTTATTATTTATGTAAACATTTATATAGCAAAATGAACTTAATAAAACATAGATTCTTATGGTAATAAATTTTATTCAAAATGACCCCCGCGATTTTGAATACAGGCCTTTATTCTGCGCGGCCAGTCGTCTATCGCAGCACGAACGAGGTCCATGTCAATATCGGCGGCTGCCTTAATTAAGGATGCCTTAAGTGACTCCAAATCAGGATAAGGCTTTGAGCAGGCCTTTTCCTCCAAGTGTTACCATATCTTGTAATCTAACGGACTCAAATCTGGACTGGAGGAGGGCCAGTCTTCGTGCCGGATGAAGTCGATTTCACGCGCCGTCAGCCAGTCTTGTGTGCTTTTCGCTCTATGAGCTGGCGCAGAATCTTGTTGGAATACCCAGTGACTGTTATTAAACATGTTATGAGAAACAGGTTCCACAAGGTTCTTGAGGACTGTATTTTGATACACAACTGCATTCGTTTTTACGCCTTTCTCACAAAAATGTACCTCAGTTAAGCCCCAATAAGAGACTCCCAACCAAACCATGAGCGAGGATGGAAAATGACCTCGTTGGACACGCGGAATACGGTTGCTCGCTTCTTCACTGCTGTGTGCGTACACCTTATCATTTTGTTTGTTGTAGCTCTCTTCCACGGTGAAAATTTTTTCATCCGAAAAAAGAATTTCCCGATGCTTTTTTCCCGCGTACCGCTTCAACAAAGCGCGGCATCTCTTCAGTCTCAGGTCCATTAAACGAGTGTCCAAACGATGTCCTGTTTTTCTTCGATATTCCCTAAGCCCTAAGTCTTCATTTAACAACCTTTTCACCGTGGTCCTGCTTAACCCCATCTGAAGGGCCAACAGTTTCTGCTACGTATGGGATTTCTTTGAATTCGCGCCTTCACAGCTTTTATCACTGCTGGAGTCCTAACAGAGCGAGGGCGACCACTTCTTGACCTGTCATCTACACTAGAGTCTTCATTGTATCGTTTTATGGTACGATAAACGAATCTTTTGGTTATATTCAAATTTTTCAGTAAGTCGAAAATCTGAATTGGCGCGTAACCGCAACGATGCAACGCAATAACTGCGACACGGTCTTCTTTAAGTGTCCACTCCATATTTAAAAATGAGGAAAATTCTAAAAAGTACACATTTTTATTTTCATGAAAAATTCGAAATTCGAATTCAATATTTTTTTTCTGTGGCCAGCGTTCTATATTCAAAAGTTTTTATTGTGTGACAGAACTTATGACCTGACTGTGTATAAACGACTGTATAGCGGAGTAATGGCAAATCCATTTACTCCGCTATACAGTCGTTTATAGATTTAATGTTTGGGTTTACGTGTATTGAGTATTTGATTAATATTGTCAACGAGGGAAAACGCGATTGAATGAAATTTTCTTGACAGAATTTTATTACGAAAAGACCTCTAAATTATTTAATATTTTTCTTGTAATTCTGAAATCCTAACTAATTTCATTGCGAAACTGCATTCAAAATGTGGATATATGTATGTTATATCCTTGAAAATCTTTTTCACAAAATAGCGTAGTTCATGTTTAAACAATTTTTATGTGGTTTGGCGCTACGTTATTTTAGTTTGAGTCGAGCGCATTGATTGCGCTCTCTTTTCTTTCTTATGTGGAAGTAATTAACTCTGTCACTTTCGTTTACATTCTCCGTATTGCTTTTATATATATTTTTTCGTATCACCTTAAGCACTAAAAATAACAAAAAGAAAAAGAAAATAATATTACGTCCGAAAGTGGATTCGAACTCAGAACCGATATCAAACAAATTGCGCCACTTCATCATAATTGTATCATGATATGGTTTGATACATCGCGGGAGATGTAAAACACGTATCTTTATTATTTAATTTATTAAATCTGTAGTTCATTATTTGTTTCTGCAGCGGCAACAGAAATAAACATTCTGTGAAAATTTCTAATCTCTATCTATTACCTAGAACGGAACAGACGGACAGTTTGTAATATGGTCTCGTTTGTCACGCTTCGGGTACGGTATCCTTGAAGTAGTGACGCGATAATGGAAGAAGGTAACGGGATTAGTCAGACTTCGCTGTCCGTCCGTCTGTCTGTCTGTCACCAGGCCGTATCTCATGAACCGTGTTAGTTAGACAGATGAAATGTTCACAGATGATGTATTTCTGTTGCCGCTATAACAACAAATATTAAAAACAGAATAAAATAAATATTTAAGGGGGCTCCCATTCAACAATTCTTTCAATACCACATACAAACTTATGAATGCACCTGGTTAAGTACATGGAGTGTAAAAGTAGCCGCACCTATAACTTTGTAAACAATATTTTGCTATGTTTAATCCAAACTATTCACTCCACACCATCCCTACCATTGTACGGTGGTACGGAACCCTTCGTGCGCGAATTAGACTCGCACTTGGCCGGTATTTTTTTAACTGCTGTACCACTCATATTTCAGGACAGCGTAGCGTGGACCCTAACGCTTCTAGCTAGTGGGGACCTGGCAGGGCGGCTTGCCCTCATGATATTCAGCGGACTGCTCGTGAAGGTTGGTCCCCGCTGGATATACATGGCTGGTCTACTCATAGCTTTGGTGACGAGGACTAGTGAGTGCAGCAGATAATGTTGTTGAATAGCTTTATTGGAACTAGCATTTACAATTAGCATTTGTAGCGAGTTTTTCTAACTAAAAAAATATATCACAGGCTTAATTGTAGCACTTTGCCCAGTCAATGCATAGAAACTTGTGTATCTTCTGAGGCCCCAGGGTAGCGATAACATAATCGTAGCTATCTAGCCGACGATAATTATGGGGTAGTATTTAAACGTATGACTGTAAGTCCAGTTTTTGCTTGGCTAAAAAACCTGGCTTCGTCTGGCAAAATTACTGAATTTCGCGACTAGAAATCTATAAAACAGCAACTTGAAAACCTTAAATCGAGTAACATAGAATACAAAACGAGGGTTGGAGTTTGTTAGTCTTGTTCAACCTAACACGAAGGATTTTAGAACACTATTTTATAAGACCTATGTTATTATGAAGTGCAATAAACGAATATGAATATGAATATGAACATGGATAAAGGGGGCTTTGCAACCTCAACCCCTTCATCTTTCACCTACCCTGACGAACCACTTCGCCCAGACAGTCTTTATTTAGCCAATAACATTTGGTCGCGCAAATCAGTAATTTGGTGGCGCAATTCAGTAATTTTGTCGCGCATTTCAGTATTTTTTTCGATTATTTCAGGAAATTCCCCTGTTCATTTTAGTATTTTATTCTGTCGTTTTATTATTCCCCACATTTGTGCAATTAGGTATAAATAATATTTGCATGCGGAATCATAAAATTCAGAGCTGTCTCCTGCCTGATAGACGTCGTCTTCTGTCCGTGTAATTTCCACATTGAACCCCCAAAGCACACTGACAACGTGATTTGGGTAAACTTAAAGGCGACCCTAGATGACTCATCTCATTTCACAAAGCAAAGGTTACTTTTATCTGCGCACTATGACTTTGCAAAATGTCTGGATGTAATGCTTGAACCTTTAACACAAATAACATAGAACTCCAGTTTTTTTACTTCGTTGTTGGTATTTCATTTCATTCTATTAATCCCTGTGGTGTTGTGAGCGTTGTCTATTATTCAGGCGTTTTAATCTCAATAGATTGTACCTCTACACCATTCCCACAATACGATGCAGGTAGTTGCTAGATCAATAACATTATTTTTTAAGGAGAATAGGACCAGACCCTGACCAGCTTATATCCGATATTTCCCTTTCCAGTGATGCTCGGCTCCTCCAACACTGTGGTCATCATGGTCCTCATCACCATCACAGGCGTGTCTCGATGCACCATCCAGACCCTCATACCGCTCCTATTGGCTGAGGTCGTCGAGCCGAGCAGGTTCGCGAGCACGCTCGGCATGTGCCTGATGATGTTTGGAACGTTTGGCTTGCTGTTCGGCCCTGTTATAGGTATTTATTCATTTTAACAGGCCCAAGATTTTTAACAGGTTGCGCTTTGAAAGTGGTTCAAGAATGCAAGATTGTTTATTCTCAAGGTTAAAAGTGCACTAGTCAAGCAAATGACTGTGACAAGATATCCAAGGTATTCCCCAAATCTAGGGATATCTTCGTATTTAAAATATCCCCACAACTGTTGCCGCGACGCATTCGCGAGGAGACGAACATTGCAGCGCTACGACAGCTAATTTAAACGTGCATCGTAGTTATTGCTATAATTTGTTCGCAGGCGCCGTGCGAGATCTCACAGACAGTTACGACTCAGCGTTCTACATCCTCAACTGTGGCTTTGCTATAGTTCTTCTATTCTGGAGCATAGAGATGTGCTACATGAGGAACCAAAAGAAAGAGAAAATTAAACTGCAGCGGCTGGGCTCTAGATCAACTAATAAATTTAGTTGCTGAAGGATTTAGCGTGATTTTATTTCCATAAATAGTTTACGTAAAATAACGATTTAAGTACCTATCTCACATAGGCTATTTTTGTATGGGATCTGAATATCTTTTTTCCAGAAACCTCTCGTGTATGGTATGAAATGAAAGGGCTTCATGTGCCGGTTCTGAAAATATACTACACCTTTAACTTTCGACCACATATTCAAAAAATCCAAGAAATATTTTCAAAACATACCAAGTTTGGGCTCCTCAAGAGAGAGGGCTTGGTCAATTTATGTTAAACATAGGGCCAAATGTCTCTTAACATACTCATTAAAAACCTCCAAAAGGCGTTTTTTTAATACCTACTATTTTTTTTCTTTATTGTAACGTTTGAGATTGAGATTTTTTTAAAACTTATCGAACTATACTGTAAATGATTATTATTGTGTTTTATTATATTTATAAAGCCAAAATATACGCAAAGCTATACTCACGTTAAGACTGAAAGCAGAATGTTTGAATAGTAGGTTGAATGATAGGTAAGCCATCACAGTAAGCCATGTACATGTACACATAAACGGACCGGGTGAGCTTGGACTGGCGATGAGATTGGACGAGGCCGGGTATTTACCTCCGAGCTTGGTGGCTATTCTTGTATTATCCATCCAAACTACTTTATCATGCCATGATACAAGAAAGTGAGTGAGCGAAATTTAAATTGTTAGGATTTATCATTTAGTTTCCCAGCCAAGCGTCCAATGTCTCGAAAGTACCAAAATGGCCGCCGCCGAACGTGTTTGGGTAGGCGCGGAATATTTTCGATAATAAATAATATAATAGAGCGAAAATTTCATACTCATTACGATTAAACATAAACATTTACATACAGGCACATACATTGTTTCTGGCCCCACACTAGGATACCGGTGTCGTGGGTACCAGATAAAGCGACGTCACACACATTTATACATCCAAGATAAGTTTTTTTTTTGCTTTACCTACCATGCGAGAGGTCCCGGGTTCGATCCTCGACCCGGGACCTCTCGCATGGTAGGCAGCGCCACAGCCGCTGCACCACAGAAGTCGTCAATTCAACCGAAAAGAAGCGTATGTTTTTGTATAGTAAAATACCATTTTTAGGGTTCCGTACCCAACGGGTAAGAACGGAACCCTATTACTAAGACTTCGCTGTCCGTCCGTCTGTCACCAGGCTGTATCTCAAGAACCTAGCTAGCTAGAGAGTTGAAATTTTCACAGATTATGTATTTCTGTTGCCGCTATAACAACAAATACTAAAAAACAGGATAAAAGAAATATTTAAGGGGGCTCCCATACAACAATTCTTTCAATACCACATACAAACTTATGGATGCACCTGGTTACGTACATGGAGTGTGAAAGTAACCGCACCCATAACTTTGTAAACAATATTTTGCTGTGTAAAATCCAAACTATTCACTCCACACCATCGCTTCCATTGAACGGTGGTACGGAACCCTTCGTGCGCGATTTAGACTCGCACTTGACCGGTTTTTATTATTAAAAGCGCCAATTTTGAATAAAATTTGTCGAATTTAGTAAAAAAAAAATCTGTAAACTAAAGTCTATTGTTAGAGTCAACAAAACTCCGTATTTTTATCAATGTGACACGAAATTATGCTCAATCAGTGATCGTTATTATTAGAATTAGTAGTTAGTAAAAAAAATGTAAAGATGTGAGTGACTAGACATGTGAAAAGGGCTGTAATTTTTTCATTATTTTGTTTACAAAAAATGGCTAAAAATTTTGAACACAGTTTATTTTATCTGACCCTTCATGATCAGGACTTTCGCCTGATGCCCGCTTGATGACATGACACAGAAGCGAATAGAAAACAAATTAAGAAAGGCAAGCTTATCTCTAATAAGAGATTAAAAGCATACAAATAATAGCAATGACTGGTAGACCTACCTGTATGTACAGAAATACACATAATAGCTTTATATATATATATATATATATATATAATAAGTGTAATTACTTTTTTGATCCATTTTACTATGTTACGTGATACACACACACACACTATACACACACAAACACACATAGAAACGTGTTTTAAACTTCAATGTCGTCTCAGAAATTCGGTTAACCTAATAGAAACCTCTTAAGGCCCAGTTCTGGCTGTTGAGGTGTTGAGGTGAGGGGCGCGGGGCGCGGGGCGCCGCGTTCGCCCTTCGTCTTCTACCTTCCGGCGGGGTAGCGGAGCTGGGGGGTTACCACAACGTCTTATGCCGATTCAGATTAGGAACCTAATTTGATCCGAAAAATTACCGTGTCCTTCTTAAAACAGGTCTTGGTATTTGGTAAATAAAGCCCATTATGGCGAATTGGTATGGAAATGGTTGCCATGGTGATGTTCTTGTTTTGAACCTAATTTGAATCGGAAAAATATTGTGGTGACCCCCCTGGCGGGGTAGCGGGCGGCGTGGATTTGCATCAGGCCGCCCGGCGACGTAAAAATAAGGTATTTTTTCGAATTCACTGAAGATCGGCAATAAGCTAAGTGATACAATTTAAGCATAGATAAGGACCTCTAAAAGAAGAAAATTTAGGTTTAAAAATGATGAGAAAAATCAGTAATTTTATATTAAAATTATGGTTTTTCCTTTTTAATATAGACTATATTGTTGTTGTGTAACTTGAGTAAGTTGTACGATCGAAACAAATTAATCTTAAATTAACTGTTAACACAGTATTTAAACTAGATTATCTCATTTTGAATAAGATATATTTTTAAGACCGATGAATTGAGTGGAAATTGTGGTTTTGTGTGATCTTGGGCCTTAATGTGTGTACAATGTGTATTTCCCAATTAATTCAAAAGTTTTTTATATCAATGGAAATTTTACCTTCTTGATGAACAAGGTCAGAGCACACGTGTTTGGTAATCAAAACCGAGGTGACCCAGTGGGACATTAAAACTGAGCCAGTCTAACTGTACAATTTAAAAATAGATGTAATTGATAACATGTATTAGGTATAGTATTAACTATATCTAAAACAAAATTCTGTATAGATTTTGAAATTATTGAAAAATATAAAATCTTATTAAGGAGTGTATATCCGATAAAATATAAAATTTATTTATGATATAATTATACACAGTAATTTAAATAAAATAAAAATATCGAAAATGTATTGCGATAATTAAATTAAAAAGTGTTCTTATACATGTGTGTGTATTAAATGATGTAAATTGGATATTTAGATAAAGCTAAATATAGGATAAGTTAAGATAATTAAGATGATATCAAATGACATATTCAGAATACGTACTTTAAGAAACCCATTGCCGCTTTAGAGGAATACACTTTAGGATTAGTTGTTGACAAGAAAACTCGGATTGCCGATTTCCTCGTATTGCGCTACTCCAAGTAAACAGTCTTTGCAAACCTCTCAGAAGGTTATCTAGCGATCCAAACTCGTCTTTAGATTATCCCATCAATCCCTTCAGACGAGTCCGCTGTAGATATAAGAAGTAGTAATTAGAGGGTAAAACTTGTAGTAAAACATTCTTCTCCCTTTACAGTAGTTAACATGGCTGGTCTACTCATAGCTTTGGTGACGAGGACTAGTGAGTGCAGCAGATAATGTTGTTGAATAGCTTTATTGGAACTAGCATTTACAATTAGCATTTGTAGCGAGTTTGTCTAACTAAAAAAAAATATCACAGGCTTAATTGTAGCACTTTGCCCAGTCAATGCATAGAAACTTGTGTATCTTCTGAGGCCCCAGGGTAGCGATAACATACTCGTAGCTATCTAGCCGACGATAATTATGGGGTAGTATTTAAACGTATGACTGTAAGTCCAGTTTTTGCTTGGCTAAAAAACCTGGCTTCGTCTGGCAAAATTACTGAATTTCGCGACTAGAAATCTATAAAACAGCAACTTGAAAACCATAAATCGAGTAACATAGAATACAAAACGAGGGTTGGAGTTTGTTAGTCTTGTTCAACCTAACACGAAGGATTTTAGAACACTATTTTATAAGACCTATGTTATTATGAAGTGCAATAAACGAATATGAATATGAATATGAACATGGATAAAGGGGGCTTTGCAACCTCAACCCCTTCATCTTTCACCTACCCTGACGAACCACTTCGCCCAGACAGTCTTTATTTAGCCAATAACATTTGGTCGCGCAAATCAGTAATTTGGTGGCGCAATTCAGTAATTTTGTCGCGCAATTCAGTATTTTTTTCGATTATTTCAGGAAATTCCCCTGTTCATTTTAGTATTTTATTCTGTCGTTTTATTATTCCCCACATTTGTGCAATTAGGTATAAATAATATTTGCATGCGGAATCATAAAATTCAGAGCTGTCTCCTGCCTGATATAAGTACGTCGTCTTCTGTCCGTGTAATTTCCACATTGAACCCCCAAAGCACACTGACAACGTGATTTGGGTAAACTTAAAGGCGACCCTAGATGACTCATCTCATTTCACAAAGCAAAGGTTACTTTTATCTGCGCACTATGACTTTGCAAAATGTCTGGATGTAATGCTTGAACCTTTAACACAAATAACATAGAACTCCAGTTTTTTTACTTCGTTGTTGGTATTTCATTTCATTCTATTAATCCCTGTGGTGTTGTGAGCGTTGTCTATTATTCAGGCGTTTTAATCTCAATAGATTGTACCTCTACACCATTCCCACAATACGATGCAGGTAGTTGCTAGATCAATAACATTATTTTTTAAGGAGAATAGGACCAGACCCTGACCAGCTTATATCCGATATTTCCCTTTCCAGTGATGCTCGGCTCCTCCAACACTGTGGTCATCATGGTCCTCATCACCATCACAGGCGTGTCTCGATGCACCATCCAGACCCTCATACCGCTCCTATTGGCTGAGGTCGTCGAGCCGAGCAGGTTCGCGAGCACGCTCGGCATGTGCCTGATGATGTTTGGAACGTTTGGCTTGCTGTTCGGCCCTGTTATAGGTATTTATTCATTTTAACAGGCCCAAGATTTTTAACAGGTTGCGCTTTGAAAGTGGTTCAAGAATGCAAGATTGTTTATTCTCAAGGTTAAAAGTGCACTAGTCAAGCAAATGACTGTGACAAGATATCCAAGGTATTCCCCAAATCTAGGGATATCTTCGTATTTAAAATATCCCCACAACTGTTGCCGCGACGCATTCGCGAGGAGACGAACATTGCAGCGCTACGACAGCTAATTTAAACGTGCATCGTAGTTATTGCTATAATTTGTTCGCAGGCGCCGTGCGAGATCTCACAGACAGTTACGACTCAGCGTTCTACATCCTCAACTGTGGCTTTGCTATAGTTCTTCTATTCTGGAGCATAGAGATGTGCTACATGAGGAACCAAAAGAAAGAGAAAATTAAACTGCAGCGGCTGGGCTCTAGATCAACTAATAAATTTAGTTGCTGAAGGATTTAGCGTGATTTTATTTCCATAAATAGTTTACGTAAAATAACGATTTAAGTACCTATCTCACATAGGCTATTTTTGTATGGGATCTGAATATCTTTTTTCCAGAAACCTCTCGTGTATGGTATGAAATGAAAGGGCTTCATGTGCCGGTTCTGAAAATATACTACACCTTTAACTTTCGACCACATATTCAAAAAATCCAAGAAATATTTTCAAAACATACCAAGTTTGGGCTCCTCAAGAGAGAGGGCTTGGTCAATTTATGTTAAACATAGGGCCAAATGTCTCTTAACATACTCATTAAAAACCTCCAAAAGGCGTTTTTTTAATACCTACTATTTTTTTTCTTTATTGTAACGTTTGAGATTGAGATTTTTTTAAAACTTATCGAACTATACTGTAAATGATTATTATTGTGTTTTATTATATTTATAAAGCCAAAATATACGCAAAGCTATACTCACGTTAAGACTGAAAGCAGAATGTTTGAATAGTAGGTTGAATGATAGGTAAGCCATCACAGTAAGCCATGTACATGTACACATAAACGGACCGGGTGAGCTTGGACTGGCGATGAGATTGGACGAGGCCGGGTATTTACCTCCGAGCTTGGTGGCTATTCTTGTATTATCCATCCAAACTACTTTATCATGCCATGATACAAGAAAGTGAGTGAGCGAAATTTAAATTGTTAGGATTTATCATTTAGTTTCCCAGCCAAGCGTCCAATGTCTCGAAAGTACCAAAATGGCCGCCGCCGAACGTGTTTGGGTAGGCGCGGAATATTTTCGATAATAAATAATATAATAGAGCGAAAATTTCATACTCATTACGATTAAACATAAACATTTACATACAGGCACATACATTGTTTCTGGCCCCACACTAGGATACCGGTGTCGTGGGTACCAGATAAAGCGACGTCACACACATTTATACATCCAAGATAAGTTTTTTTTTTGCTTTACCTACCATGCGAGAGGTCCCGGGTTCGATCCTCGACCCGGGACCTCTCGCATGGTAGGCAGCGCCACAGCCGCTGCACCACAGAAGTCGTCAATTCAACCGAAAAGAAGCGTATGTTTTTGTATAGTAAAATACCATTTTTAGGGTTCCGTACCCAACGGGTAAGAACGGAACCCTATTACTAAGACTTCGCTGTCCGTCCGTCTGTCACCAGGCTGTATCTCAAGAACCTAGCTAGCTAGAGAGTTGAAATTTTCACAGATTATGTATTTCTGTTGCCGCTATAACAACAAATACTAAAAAACAGGATAAAAGAAATATTTAAGGGGGCTCCCATACAACAATTCTTTCAATACCACATACAAACTTATGGATGCACCTGGTTACGTACATGGAGTGTGAAAGTAACCGCACCCATAACTTTGTAAACAATATTTTGCTGTGTAAAATCCAAACTATTCACTCCACACCATCGCTTCCATTGAACGGTGGTACGGAACCCTTCGTGCGCGATTTAGACTCGCACTTGACCGGTTTTTATTATTAAAAGCGCCAATTTTGAATAAAATTTGTCGAATTTAGTAAAAAAAAAATCTGTAAACTAAAGTCTATTGTTAGAGTCAACAAAACTCCGTATTTTTATCAATGTGACACGAAATTATGCTCAATCAGTGATCGTTATTATTAGAATTAGTAGTTAGTAAAAAAAATGTAAAGATGTGAGTGACTAGACATGTGAAAAGGGCTGTAATTTTTTCATTATTTTGTTTACAAAAAATGGCTAAAAATTTTGAACACAGTTTATTTTATCTGACCCTTCATGATCAGGACTTTCGCCTGATGCCCGCTTGATGACATGACACAGAAGCGAATAGAAAACAAATTAAGAAAGGCAAGCTTATCTCTAATAAGAGATTAAAAGCATACAAATAATAGCAATGACTGGTAGACCTACCTGTATGTACAGAAATACACATAATAGCTTTATATATATATATATATATATATATAATAAGTGTAATTACTTTTTTGATCCATTTTACTCTGTTACGTGATACACACACACACACTATACACACACAAACACACATAGAAACGTGTTTTAAACTTCAATGTCGTCTCAGAAATTCGGTTAACCTAATAGAAACCTCTTAAGGCCCAGTTCTGGCTGTTGAGGTGTTGAGGTGAGGGGCGCGGGGCGCGGGGCGCCGCGTTCGCCCTTCGTCTTCTACCTTCCGGCGGGGTAGCGGAGCTGGGGGGTTACCACAACGTCTTATGCCGATTCAGATTAGGAACCTAATTTGATCCGAAAAATTACCGTGTCCTTCTTAAAACAGGTCTTGGTATTTGGTAAATAAAGCCCATTATGGCGAATTGGTATGGAAATGGTTGCCATGGTGATGTTCTTGTTTTGAACCTAATTTGAATCGGAAAAATATTGTGGTGACCCCCCTGGCGGGGTAGCGGGCGGCGTGGATTTGCATCAGGCCGCCCGGCGACGTAAAAATAAGGTATTTTTTCGAATTCACTGAAGATCGGCAATAAGCTAAGTGATACAATTTAAGCATAGATAAGGACCTCTAAAAGAAGAAAATTTAGGTTTAAAAATGATGAGAAAAATCAGTAATTTTATATTAAAATTATGGTTTTTCCTTTTTAATATAGACTATATTGTTGTTGTGTAACTTGAGTAAGTTGTACGATCGAAACAAATTAATCTTAAATTAACTGTTAACACAGTATTTAAACTAGATTATCTCATTTTGAATAAGATATATTTTTAAGACCGATGAATTGAGTGGAAATTGTGGTTTTGTGTGATCTTGGGCCTTAATGTGTGTACAATGTGTATTTCCCAATTAATTCAAAAGTTTTTTATATCAATGGAAATTTTACCTTCTTGATGAACAAGGTCAGAGCACACGTGTTTGGTAATCAAAACCGAGGTGACCCAGTGGGACATTAAAACTGAGCCAGTCTAACTGTACAATTTAAAAATAGATGTAATTGATAACATGTATTAGGTATAGTATTAACTATATCTAAAACAAAATTCTGTATAGATTTTGAAATTATTGAAAAATATAAAATCTTATTAAGGAGTGTATATCCGATAAAATATAAAATTTATTTATGATATAATTATACACAGTAATTTAAATAAAATAAAAATATCGAAAATTTATTGCGATAATTAAATTAAAAAGTGTTCTTATACATGTGTGTGTATTAAATGATGTAAATTGGATATTTAGATAAAGCTAAATATAGGATAAGTTAAGATAATTAAGATGATATCAAATGACATATTCAGAATACGTACTTTAAGAAACCCATTGCCGCTTTAGAGGAATACACTTTAGGATTAGTTGTTGACAAGAAAACTCGGATTGCCGATTTCCTCGTATTGCGCTACTCCAAGTAAACAGTCTTTGCAAACCTCTCAGAAGGTTATCTAGCGATCCAAACTCGTCTTTAGATTATCCCATCAATCCCTTCAGACGAGTCCGCTGTAGATATAAGAAGTAGTAATTAGAGGGTAAAACTTGTAGTAAAACATTCTTCTCCCTTTACAGTAGATACAATGTTTGCTTCAATGAACTTTAAAAACTGAGAAGTCAAAATGAAAGAGAAATCGTGCAGACAAAACTAATCCGCGGGCCGCCACATACACTGCCATTTGATATCAAATGATTCAGGATTTACAAATATGTGGTTCACCCATTGAATTTCGAAGTTATTAGAACTAAAAGAGAACTTCAAGGATCACGCCCCTTCAAAGATATGATTGGAGATAGAGGCACATCCATGTGAAAGTTACTGATATTTCCGATAGAGTGTATGAAGTTTGTAAGTAGCTACTTAAGTTGATTCAATTCTTATCCTTCTTGGAGATCAGACTAGTAACTTAAATTTTACATATTTATTAGCTATATCGTAATAAATAACACAAAATACATGAAAAACTTGTTTCTAGGTACATTTTGAAATAAATGAATTCGATAACAATCATAAAATCTAGTTTGATCCAGTGTGATCAGTAATTTATTCGAAGTTGTCTGAGAAAATTTTTGATTAGCCTCTAAATAATATTTTAAAAGTTAATGCATTAATATTTGTAGAATAATATCTAGTGTAGAACGACCGGTCTTGTATGTACGAAAAATTATGAATGTTGAACTGTATTGAATGCAAGTGGAGGTCCTTTCCTGTATGTAGTGTAGAATTGTATTATTCAAGGTATCGTATTCGCCCCTGGCTCTGTATTTACGGCTTAGTAATGTCTTAATCTGCAAATATTCTAGAATATAATAAATCTATAGATAATATGACGCAGTTAACTTTTGATAATGACTGGCTATTAGATACCGCAATTTTCCTTGTGTTATTAATAAATAGCAATATAACATTAACAAACGGACAGATAACTAAATAACTCGAGAACTCTGACGGACTTTTCTCGATAAGGGTTCCTTTGCCTCAGTTTAAGTCAAGGCACTGCAGTTACTAAGATAAATACAAATGAAGTAATAACCCCAATTAAAGCCCGTAAAATGATGACAGATGTAATCTTTTGCCACCCGCAGGTGATGGAAAAGAAAAGCACATCCATTAATGTCTGTCTTGGTAAAAAAAATTACTAAATCTATAATAAAAAAAACAACAAGACACGCCATTTTTCATACGGGGTGGCAGAGGCACCATAGAATAGAATAGAATATACAGCACATTTATTGTGCCCACGTTTAGAAAGATATTCAATACTCCATTGAAAAAAATCTACCGGATAAAAAATATACAATCGGATAAGAAGATCGGATACCACTCTTTTCTCATTTAAGAAAAGTATTAAAGAGCTCTCTCTCTCCTTCTCCTCTCTTTCTCTCGTTAAAGTTATTGTACGTATTTATATTTAGAGAGTATGAAGTATATTTCGGTACTTATTTAGTAGTTGCTGTCTTTATTTTATGAGTAATTTATTCCTTGGCATTTTATTTGTACTAGTTATTGTGCACTGCCTACCCTTTTGTAATAATATTTCCTTTAATGTCTTGGATTGCTGGAAGAAATCTCTTTTTAGAGATAAGCTCGCCTGTGTACATGCATTTTATTTTAATGTAACGTGTAAAATATTTGTGTACAATAAAGAATGGGAAATATTAAACTGCACATCAAAACTACTGATTTGCTGCAGTAGCTTAGGTGAAAGGTAAAGGGGATGAGCGAAGCGAAGCCCCCTTTATCTTTCGTGTTAGGTTGAACATATCAGAACAACAAAAATACTTAAAACATAAACATAAGTACACATCAAATATTGAAAACATAAAAAGTGATTTTTGATCCTTTTTTGCTGTGCAAATCAGTATTTTTGATGTGCGATTAAATACTAGCCATAAAAAATTATGAATTATGAATCGGATTATTAGCTCATGTAGAGAACGTTCTTTTAAAACCGGAGTGAAGTTAGCAGCCTAAATAAAAGCCAGCAGCCTAAGATATCCCGACTAAATAAAGAAGTTTTTAATTTAAGGTTTTTTTAATTCCGCCTAAAGCATTACCTAAACCCTAAGCCTAAACGGTCAAGTGCGAGTCAGACTCGCGCTTCAAGGCTTATAAGGCTATACACTTGCTGAGACCTATATGTACGTAGGTCATGTATATGGAAAAAGTTTGACCTGCACGGGAATCCATTCTCGGAAATAAAATTGGATTCATAATAAAAGTTGTTCAGAATGATGTCCATAACAATCCCCTAAAACATGACTACACCTTGCTGTTACACCTAATATACAAGCACATACCTTGCTTCTGGCGCCACACTAGAATAGCCCGTGTCGATGACGTGGGAACTAGAAACAGTGACGTCACACACATAAACATCCAAGACCGGGATCTTATTCTTCTTCTTAATCATCATCACACTGCACATTAATCATAGGCTGTTTACTTACGTAATAGACTTATTGATGGAATGTCTGTGCCTAAATCACGTGACCAAAAAAAAGCGTGCTTGCTTGTACATATGAGTAAATCACGTGACCAAAAAAAAGCGTGCTTGCTTGTATATGAGCATGTTTTGAATTCGACCTCATTTGACTGTTTGAAGCGGCCATTTGTCTGAAGACGCGAAGCTGTTTTGGACTCTATCTAAAAAAGCCGGTGCCTAACAAAATTATATCGATATGAACTGAGTTGATGATGATGATGATGATGCTCTGGTGCCTTAAAGCGACGTACAATTTTCTAGTCGTAAACTATGAGAAGCCTAAAAATGCGTTTGCGAAGCCGTACCCAGGGGCAGCTACTATAAATAAAGTACATATTAAAATAATAGCTAGACAATTGTACAGTTTCATTCATAGCGCGACCCTTTTTCCCAGAAGGGGCGGCAGAAGCATAGGTACGTGGTCAGCACCGGGATTCAAATCTGCATTTTCTGTGTGACAGGTAAGGGTAGATTTGTTAGACACGTTTTCTAATATTTTTAGTTACTTGTATAAAAAAATCCGTTGGCATTTTTTCCCTACCTAATGTTTTACCGCATGCAAAGATTATTTTAGTAGATTTTACTACTCGGATCAATGTCATAAAGTAATTTTTCCAGATTATTGATTTTCTTGTATAATATTTTCCGTTCGTCTATATTCTTTAACATTTTTACCGCCATAAGAAAAAAAACTTGAGGTACATTTTACTAGTAGGATGATTTTCCGCTAGAATTTTATGCAATCGAATATTTTATAATATTGTAATTTGCAGTGGTATCTTACAGGCTAATTATACTCCACATAATTTCAGCGCAGGGTAGTTGTAAAATTTTCGGCATCGCAAAAAAAGGTCGGTTTCGTGATAACGGCCAAGTGCAGTTCGTACATAAAAGAATAGTTTTGGTTTCCTTAACGGCCGAAGGGATGTAATAAATAACAATACCTTTACATGAGTTTAAAGATTTTTTTATTATTTTATAGTAGGTAATATCAGTATGAACTAAAATTCTCTTCTCTAAATATCTAAAACTAAAACTTAACTTTTCTATTAATTAACATAAAATATTAAAATAACATAATCTTCTCAATACTTTAAGTAAGAAAGCTTTTCTATACAATTGTATAGGGTTACATCGCCAACCAAATAGTTATTAACAATTTTTTCAATTTTGTCGTCCATAGTAATATATTTTTGACCCCTCTTGCGGTACACATCAATGTTTAAATTATTCTGAGCAAACTTGAAATCTTGCGAAATCGCCACTTGTTTAATTGTAGATATGAAATGGAAAAGATTTAGGTCATTTCTTATATGCTTTCCCAGCTTACTATGCCACCCCTCGACGACATTAGTTGTGCGGTGGCGATGGTTGTAACAAGAGATCAAATAAATATTTTTCAACCTAAACCAATGAGTAGCTAGATACTCATTAAAATCCTCAAAATTCTTAACGTTTGGTGCGCTTGCCTGTACACTATACCAAGCTTCCATAATTTTTGAGTCAGGTAGGTGAGCTATCTGCATACATTTGCGGACATAGGTGCTGCCATCTCGACTGTCACAAATTCCAAATCTATGTGCATTTTTCCAGACTGCTTGCGAAAAATGAAAATAGCAGCCACTTACTTTTGCAGAAGGATATGTGATTTGCAGGGCATTTATAGCAGCCAACTCAAAATCCACTTTAACATGCATTGGTTGAAAGTTGGGCACAAGTTCTTTAATTGTGTTAAACATAATTTCGTAAGAGCTTTGTTGCTTATCAGGCAGCAGTATATATAAAAGGAACAATTTTTGTAAATTCTGAGTCACTTCCGACATCTCCGTGAATTCTGTACAACTGCTTATATTGTTTTGGAACAATCTTAAATGTTCCATCCATAAAAAAGTTCTTTATATTGTTAATATTTTTTTGTGCGTCCGATGTAACAAATAACAGCAATCCATTTACGTGTGCACACAAAAAGTTTTTGGCAAGGTCTTCAGGAACTTGTACTTCTTCACAAGACGACGAACTGACTTTAGCCAACTGGGCGTTACGGTGTTTGTAAAGAGTATCTCTATGCGTATGAAAAGACCTTAATTTATCGGCGTAAGGTTCTGACTCGAATCTTTCCATATGTTCCTTATAAATTTTCGGTATAGGCCGATAGTCGGTTGAAACCTTTTTCTTCAACTCTATTAAACTCTCTTCTATTTCTATGCTTTCGAAGTCGCTGTCACAAACGTGATGATTTTCCTTTATTATATTGGAGTTATCACTATTTAAAACTATGGAGCCTTTGCAGTTTTTTTTGGCACAGTCCACACCGATGTACCACTTTTATTTTTTCTTTTTAATGTGTGCCTGTAACCACCTCTAATCAAAATTTTGCCACCGTGACTACTGGCAATTAAGTGGAAGTTAACATTTGATTGACTAGGACCAGCAGCAGGTTCCATGTTAGCTCTTCTTTATTTATTATGGACTCTCACAATGCAATGTTTATTTGAGTCAAATTATTTTTGAGTACCAAAAAAACAAAAAAAATGTCAAAGTTAAGACATTTGACAACTATAAAAAAAGGATATTATAACTAAATAGGCTAATAAATTAAAAGACGCACGTGAAAACTCTCCAGTTCTCAGCTTCAGTTGAAGGATAAAACAACACTTGAAGTATTATCATAGTCATGTGCGCAATAAGTTGGTATGAATAAGGTACAGTCTAATGGTAAAATGTGATGAATGCGCGCGTGGAACTTGGGTACGAACTGCACTTGACCGTTATCACGAAACTGACCATTTTTTGGAATGGCGAAAATTTTACAACTACTCAGCGTCTACGTATATACATACATGCTAATGTTTAACGCGTTCCGAAAAGTTATAAAGAACTGTACGTTTTAAATAATTGCTGGTAACATCTGATTTTACGAAAATTATCTATCAGTAAAAGAAAAGACAAAATATTTTTATGCAAGATAATAAAAAATCTGGAAAAAATACTTTTAGGAAATGATCCTAATAGTAGAATTAACTAAGAGAAATATTGCGCGTGGTGAAACATGAGGCAGGAAAAAAAACGAACGGAAAATTTTATACAAGAAAACAAAAATGTCAGATAACAAGTCTGCTAGGAGAATATGCTATTGGATTTTTTTATACAAGTAAATAAAAATATTTTTGATCGCTGTGACCTACATGTTTGATTTTTTCACAACTTCCAAAAACACTGAACTGAGCAATTAATATTAGTTTCAACTGGATACCTCCACGCGTTCCTTAAGTTTTGACAGACGTATAGGTAGACAGACAGGCAGACAGACTGAAGTTCACAGATTTCGGATTTATCCATTTACATGAGCTGTAAGTCCTTGCTTTTTGGCAAATTTTATGATCCTAGGTCAACCGAAAGTACCCTATAGGTTTTGATTCCCTTGCGAGTATCAAGCATATTTAGCAAGTTCAACAAAGGGACATAAACGGCCGTATTTTTTGATTGCGTGGACCCACAGTCTTCACATATTAAAAGGCCCGGTGACAGCGTCTGTGAACTGTGAACCAATTCAAGGTTAAAGACAATACACCATTAACAACATCAAAATCTTCTTTTTGTCTTTACATTTTGAAGACCATTGAAGTAAAATCAGTAAACAACACTATGTCAGTTAATTTATCCACAATGAAAGGCAGATCGTTAATATATACCAGGAATAAGAAAGGATCTAATATGGAACCTTGTGGAACGCCAATTTTTACACCCGATCCATCAGATTTAACGCCGTTGACTTCTCCCTTTTGATTTCTTTTGCTTAGGTATGATCTTAGTAGATACTATGCTTTATTTCTAACTCCGTAATGATTTATTTTCATTAATAGCGTATTATGATCAACACAATCAAATGCCTTCGATAGATCGCAAAAAACTTCGATAGTATCCTGTGCGGCCTTCCATGCAGAATAAATATGAGATATAAGGGTAATACCTGGATCCGTAGTCGATTAACCCCAAGTGAAACCGTATTATTTGGCGTGGACTTGTTTTGTAAGGTTGATTGAGTATAATATTCTCAAATATTTTACTTAGTGCTGGAAAAACAGATATTGGTCTGAAATTTGAAGGGTATCAGTTTACTGTGTTTTATGAGGTCTGGGAAAGCTCTATCGTCAACACATTTATTGAATATAGAAGCTAAGTGTGGGGCTATTATACTAGAATTATTGAACCAATAACTTTGTCTGATATACCCCACAGGTCTTCAGTATTTTTTAAATTAGGTAACTAAACGTTTTGCTAATGTCCTTTGGATATACATTATGCAATTTTAAATATATATTTCTGACGCTAGTGTTGTTTTTCAATAAAGTCTCTGCTTAATATGGAGATGAATTTAGACGCTAATAATAATTTAGAAGTAATTGGACTGAAAATGTTCGTTACTTTTTGGTTAAGCCGGTAATGTAGTAGAGGTCCAAGTCCTGCACCTAATTTGTCGGAGAATAATATAGTTTTTCTTTGAGCACTTATTTCGGTAATAAACGGTACACGAGTGGAGGTAAGTGGCGGAAAACACGGCCCTCGCGGCAGCATGCAGCATGACACACTCCTCAGTACACAGCTCACTGTACTTTTACGGGCTGGAGACTGACGCGCGTGATGTCGAGGTCGAGGCTAAACTTGCGGAGACTTGAAGACGATGGCCGGGATGTTAGCTGCCTTCGGGTCTGTAACACAGGAGCCGTCATAAACGTCGCGGGGTGCGGGCAGGGGGTGACCCCGCCAACTGCACGTCGTAGTCAGCCTCGGGAACAGGGGGTACAGGGCAGGGCGCACGTGATGTACCAGCACTGCACCCACCACGACGACCTCTGTGGTGCCGTTCTCCACAGCGCACGGCAGATAATAACATATCAAAAATAATGCTCCATATCATAAAATTCATTAAACCACCACAATTTTTTATAGAATAACCGTTCTTTGATGTGTCAGAAATTAAAATCTGTCGACGGCTACAAAAAATTCTAAATACTCGCATTTGGAGCTGGATTCGGCTAACTTCCAACCGAGGTGCCGGATAATGACATATCGAAAATTTAGCTTTGTGTTATAAATATTATTTATCAACCACAATATGTCAAAGAATAGCCGTTCTTCAATGTGTCAACAATTTAGATCTGCCCACTGATCTAAAAAATTCTGGCTGCTAGCATTTGGAGCCAAATTGAGCCAACTTATGACCGAGATGCCAGACAATGACATGACAGCTTTGATGCTCTTTGTCATAAAAGTCATTCCACCAAGATATGTTAAAGAATAGCCAATCTTTGATGTGTCAGAAATTAAAATCTGTTGACTGCTATAAAAAATTCTGGCTACTGGCATTTGCAGCCGGACTCGGCCAATTTCCAACCAAGGTGCCAGATAAAAAAATATCAAAAATGATACTTTATTTCATAAATAATATTAATCAACCACCAAAAGAATGGCCGTTCTTCGGTGTTTCAGAAATTAAAATCTGTCAGGTGGTATGATTTGCGGCTGCTAACTTAAGGAGCCGAATTGTGCTAATTTACGACCGAGATGCCAGATAATAAAATATCGAACATAAACTCTGTATTATAAAGAATATTAACCAATCACAATAAGTGAAAGAATAGCCGTTCTTCGTTCGTTCGTACTAACACCTTTATCATAAATTGCGATGTTCATAATTTCAACATTAGAAATGAACATTAATGGTAATAAAAACTTTTTAAAAAGTAAGTGCCTCCGCAGCCGGCGCCGTTTTCCAAAATGTATGTGATTGGGAGCTGCTCACATGGGTGGGTATGTTGGCAGCACTGCCTCAAGTGTCCATCAATGTCAATCTATAGCTCATTTTAAAATTAAGTGTAACAATTATTTTTTACAGCTCCAAAGACAAATGTTTGACTCAGTCCCGATGAGCTCTCGTGTTAGTCGTGTAGTTGGCAAAATAATGTCACCCTGTCATCGACTTAAGTCGGATGACACTTTTATAATTTAGTTTTTCGTATTTATGTACTTTTGTACTTACACAAAGCACACAATTATTTTGTTTATTTATTAATTTATTTCTCTCTTTACATATTTACATATTATTTTATAAAGTAGGTTATTTAACGCCCACCCATATATGATTTCCACACACAATATTTAGGTACCGACAGAATATCAGCTCTTGCTGCAAGTCCTGCAACACATGCTGAGTCGGAACCCATTCGCTGTTGCGGTACACACGGGGTATTTGGTCATTTTTGTATATTTTTTTTCCGTGTACCATGATTATTTAATTTAGTTTTTTTATTTTCTCTGTATAGATACTTATAATGTCTATATGGCCTAAACTTGTGTGATGTGTATTGTTACAGTCAATAAATTGATATTCAATTCAATTAAAAAAAAATTGAACGTCGTGAGGTTAGTTGGTTTCAAATATCAGGGCAAAACACTGCGGTAGCTTAGGTGAAGGGTAAAGGGGGTGAGCGAAGCGAAGTCCCCTTTATCCTTCGTGTTAGTCTGAAAATGTAAGAACAACAAAACATACTTATTTTTAAGTACCTAAGCTACCGTAGTGTTTACGGCTACCGAATGGCCGGATGGCGCCGTCTGCGGAGCTTCCTTTTGAAAACAAGCTTTTATTAAATGCTCTACATATCGTAGTTGATAAATAATCTTAATGACCCAGAGCATCAAGTTTGATATGTGATTATATGTCATCTCAGTAGGAAGTATGCCGAATCCGGTTCCAAATGCCAGCAGCCTATTATTTTTTATAGCAGTCATCATATTTTTATGTCTAACACATCAAATCAATACTTTGACATATTGTGATTGATTACTGATATTTATGACACAGAGTATCATGTCTGATATGTCATTATCTGGCATCTTGGTTTGAAGTCGGCTGAATCCGTCTCCGCTTTTGAACCTATAGTTATTAATTATTAATATATTTATTATATATATGTCGCAGTTAGTTGGTTCAATCAGACACTTAACTAACTCTCTAGACCGTTAATTAAATACTGAAGTTTAACCAAGTCACTAGCATTTTGATTTAAATAAAGCATCATCGAAAACGTTTAAGAATCTGTCTTATCGAAAAGCCGGCGTATCGGAAAACAAGATGGCGTTACGACAACAGCTGATTTGCACAGCTTATATCAAGGCAAAACATTGCGGTAGCTTAGGTGAATCCTTCGTGTTAGGCTGTACATGTAATTACAACAAAAATACTTAAAACATAAACACATTAAGCACACATAAATATTAATTATTCATATTTTATATATCTTGCTGCTTAATAACGTTTAGACAACTCGTAAAACGTTTCGTTCACTTGCTTGTCTGACGGAATTTTAGTGACTTGGTTAAACGTCGGTATTTAATTAACTGTCTAAAGAGTTAGTTAAGTGTCTGATTTAACCAACTAACTGCGACATATATATAAAATAATAAATAATAATTATAATTTGTAAAATATTTAATTTTTATTACAAATCAAATGTTGTTAGCTAAATAGCAATAAATGTTCTGTGACAATTTTAAGTATCGTAAAATTGTCACAGAATATTTATTGCTACATAGCTTTAAATTAAAAGTTTTTTCTTTTTTTCTTTCACGGAACCCTGCAAGTGCTAGTTCAGCTCACACTTGACGGTTTTTATAAATATTCAGTATCTATCTAACTTCAATCGTGTTTATTCAAATGGCTTAGTGCCTGTGATGCTGTGCGGTGGTTTTTAACTCCTTTTTATTAAGTCTAAATGTAACTAAATAACAGTGTGCATCGAATCTAGGGATGAACATTTCGCCCACCTTTAGTTCTTCTATCACTGCGAAAGTTGTTGTGAATATGTTGTTCAGATGACAATACAATAATATGATACCATCGAATTGGTATGTTTATGGATCTTAATGGTGGGAGAGGAAACCCTGGTATGTTTACCTAAGGGGATACCTCGTCCGTGCAAAGGTCCCCGTTACTCCAGCCGGAATGACCCGCAGTGTGAGAGGGACGGAATCGGGGAAATACAAAAAGTCGGTTTTAAATTGATAAAAAAATTACTAAAATAGCTATGGAAATTTCTATAATAGGTAATTTTGGATTCTGTGTGCTATTTCAATGTGTCAGAAAATCAAAAACATTGTAAATTTAGACCTCATTTCAATAATTATATCTATTGAGCGAAATTCCTCCAATCGCGTTTCTGTACAAATCTAGAAAAATTTCAAAATCTAGAAAAAAGGTCCCAAAATTGTTGTACTAATTTATTTATCTATTCATGTATCATAAACCCTCTTTACTGCGTCCAAAAACCGCAAGTTACGATCAGCATAATGTTAAACTACTTTGTAAAAACTCATTTCTTATCTGAGTATTGAACATTATGACCATAATATGTAAATTTTCTACATATTATGACATTCAAATTTCGAACGCCAACGCCCGCCTGCGTGCCGCCCCTACTTTGTCTGTGAAGTTGGTACTACAGAACAAGCTAAACAACTCAATGCCACAATGCCCGTAATATGCGGTTCCTGAACACATCAAAGAGAGCTTATGATATGTGTGTAGATAAACTAGTGTATGTAACTGTACATAATTAGGCATTAAAACTCTCGAGTGATATTATTATGAAACTCGCCTTTGGCTCGTTTCACAAACCCAATCTCGAGTTTAAATGCCCTCCATTATGTATCAGTCACATATTAATTTGATACTTCTTTTAAACAGACTAGGGTAAGTACAATCATCCATTCTCATCAAACAAATATTTGCCCCCACCGGGAATCGAACCCGGGACCCTTGGCTTCGTAGGCTCGATCACTGCTGACTCGGCCATTCAGGTCACAACCAACGCGGTCATTTATGGCTGACCGGCCGTACCTCACGGCCGTCCTCGTCCATGAAATCGCTTCCTTCCTGGCCACATGTCGGCAGAGAAATAACTTCAAAAAGTGTCGATTTTGTCGATATATCACCTTAAAAACCCATCGTCGTAGGGCTCATTAGATTCGTCATGAAAAGTCCTATCCATATTTCTTGGCGATGATCTCATCATCACCACCTGATGATGGAGATGGAAGGGGGTAGGCGATAAACTATCACGGATAGAGTCTGGCAGGGGGTTCCACATCTGCGCAGCACGGACTGTGTAAGAATTCATCAGGAAACTGGTATTGGCCATTGGATAGGCTAGTTCCCGTGATGCGACACATGCACGACGCGGTCTTGAGGGCGGCGGTGAATACGCAGCAAATAGTTTTGCAGGTACTCTGGAGCACCAGGATTGCGCAGGATTTTAAAAAGTAAAACTAAAATATGAAGGTTCCTTCCTTGTCGGATTGGGAGCCACTTCAATTGGTTGCGAAAATCCGACACATGATCGTACTTTCGCAAGCCAAAAATGAAGCGCAAAGCCAGGTTCTGAGGCACACATCAGCGTAATCTAAAATGGGCAGCAGTAACGATTGCGCTAGCAACGCTAGCAATAATTGTGAATTGTAAAGCTCGTTTTCAAAATTTGTGCGTTACCATGAGGTGGGTCGCAAAATATCACAGAAGATTTATTGGCACACTGTTACAAAAGAAACAAAGAAGGTGTCATTAATTATTGTATTTGAAATATACGTTCAAAATGGATCTATAGAGTCAATTCTAATGAACATCATTAGTTTAACCTCAAAACAAACGTCAAATCCTATAAATTTTTGTTTTTAAACAAGTGTTGAAAAGGAGTATTTTTTTGCGGTAAGACCTTAAAGATCTAGAATATATATTTAGTAGACGTATGCATATTTGCCAATGCGTTTTCAAATGATCGCCTATATGAATCTGTGGAATCGCTAAAAATCTAAGGCTGGTTTGCTTTGGGATACGAGCCTAATAGCAAGAAATACAAAGCTTGTAAATACTAGTTTACCCGAATAGACAGCAAATTATCACTACATATGTGTTGCTGTGACATTAAAGAGTTTAAAATAAATGCGGATTATTAAAAATTCATTGCATTATAGCAGTTGGTTAGCTCACAAATTGAAAGCTCCAGAACGGTCGTGATGGGCTAGCAAAATGGAGCTATGGCTAGTAAGTACTTGAGTATTCAGGCAAAGGCCGGTGCTCCTCGGCGGGGACTTCAAGGGACTACAATTATAATCCGTAATTATTATTATTTATTATTTTAAAAGTACGGTGCTAAATATATCTTTAGGAACGCACATTTAAATTTATTAAACCGTAATTAAACCGGTTTATTCGTTAGGAAACTAAAAACCAACAAGAGACACTTCTGTGGCGCAGTGGTTGTGGCTCTGCCTACCATGCGAGAGGTCCCGAGTTCGATCCCCGGCGAAAGACAAAAAAAAACCCAGGTCTTGGATGTTTATATGTGTGTGACGTGGCTGTTTCTGGTTCCCAAGACACAGGGTATTCTAGTGTGGGGCCAGAAGCATTGTATGTGCCGGTATGTAAATATTTATGTTTATGTTTAGGTATTATTGTCAACATAACCCGGATTGGCTGAAAGAAATATCTTGTAAGAGATAAGCTTGCCTTTGTAAATGTATTTTCTATTTGATTTGAATTCTCATGTAATAACCCGCACGCGGTAGGCAACCGTGTACTGACAATGACACATCTTGATCTAAGTTATGCCTAAGTTGCAATACTTGATAGGGCATTCGCAGATTCATTATGCTAATATTCAATCAACGGGCGTGACTCGGAGTAAAGGTACGACAAAACTGTGCGCGGTAGAATATCAATGTTGTTATTTACTAAAAAAAAAACTCGGACGTAACACAAGTTCTCAGGAGGGGCGTGAATGATCGCGGGTCATAATCATTGTCAAGGGCGCTCCACTGACCATATGATGTCTACGTTTCGTGGGTGACTGTGATTTGCATTGAGCCATATAGGTGTTGAGAGTGGTTGGAGATAGTGCCTCGAAAATTTTGTTCGTGGGAAACCCCATTCGTTTGAGTACTTGTTGACAATTTGCACAGCGCGTATCCTCTATTAAAGACTTACGAATTAAGCTGACTGCAAACAGTGAGTTGCACGCAAAATATATTTTGAAGCAGCTGGGTTTTATTGTTTTACAAGACCACCAGCAACTTAAGGTTATATATATAAACGGGGTTGTGTAAGAAATTGCGGAAAGTGAGTAATATCTCTGCTGCTGATAGCATCGAAGAAAATTTTGATAGAATACTCCAAGTGAAATATGAATGTTGCTAAAGATAGAAGCAGTTGTAGGAGTAGCTCCAGTTCGGAAGAATCTGCGAACTACGAGCTGGTACCACCGGAAGGAGGATGGGGATATCTAGTCTGCGTTGGACTTTCTGTTATTTTTGTGAGTATCTAACAACCCTTTAATTTATCTGTTATTAGTAAAAATATATTATATTTTGGTAGGTATCATTTTTTCTAATCTGCCTAGTCTCTCTTATCTCCATTTCATATGGCTGGGAAACTTACGGTTTTACCATTACTATGTAGAGAACATGTAGCGAAATTATTCAAGAATACGAGTATTAGGATTTGATTAATATGGAAACTTTAGGTCAATTGAAAGATATTTTTTCCAAACACTTAAGGTATATTTATTATTTTTAAAATTACTTTGAATTAGTCCAGACAGCTTTCTTCGAGAACATGTTTTTATTTGGTGCATATTGCCTGTATTGCGAAGTTACCTAGGCTGTTGTGAAACTTTTAAATTGAACGAATCCTTAGTTTAAAATTTTGTTCTTTTAAACTCAAAATAAATAGGAAAACATATTTAAAGAAAGGCGCCTAATGTAGATATACTTTTACAGCATGTAGCATTCAGGTGTAAACACATTTTAGGGCTCTGATAGCATTTCGTCATGAAAAATATTCAGAATTATGTCCCTAGCCATGGACGTATGTACATCTTAGATGTATAGTAATAGTGTGTTTATATGAACATGTTGGGCTATATTGTAGAATTAATCATTTTTGATATGGCCAACCGTGAAGTTGAACGATGAACATTGAACGATGAAATAATTTATGGCGAAACACTCCGGTAGGTGAAGACTATAAGGGACGAGCGCAGTATTACGACATGTATTTCTACATGTGTCATAACACAAAAAACACCATGTAATGTTGAAAAAAAGCGATTTTTTAAAATAAATAAATAATAAATATTAGAGGACCATCTTACACAAATCGAACTAGGCCCATAATAAGCTCAACAAGGCTTGTGTTATGGGTACCAGATGACGATATATTTAATGGAGATAAATACTTAGAAAACATGCTATCACACTACCCGGTAGGCTAAACCGGTCGTTAAATTTTCAAGACCTATTTTCATGAAAACATGACTATGAAATGGTCGGCCACATCATGAAATGATCAATTTTACTATATGGCCACGACATATAGTTAGAATATTATGTGATTTAGTTATGAATCTACTTAAATACAACTGTTTAAAATAACTTACATGGGTGATACGGATACTGATCAATATTGCAATACTGTTATCGATACTATCATGACCTATGCCCTCATTACAATTGTAATCGAATTAGTAGTTTATGTGACTGATACATAATGCCTAATTATGTACAGTTATATAGACTAGTTTATGTGCATACATATCAAGCTCTCTTTGATGTGTTCAGGAACCGCATGTTCGACTGGCATTGTGGCATTGATCATTGCTCTGCACTTGTTTAGCTTGTTCAGTAGTATCAACTTCACAGACACTCTAGGGGCGGCACGCAGGCGGGCGTCGGCGATCGAAATTTTAATGTCATAATTTGTCGAAATATTGACATATTATGGTCAAAATGTATCAATATTCAAGAAATTAGTTTTTACCAAGTAGTATATCATTATGCTGGTCGTAACGTGCGGTTTTTGGACGCAGTAAAGAGGGTTTATGATGCGTGTGTAGATAATAGTAGTTTATGTGACTGCTGCATAATGGAGGGCATTATAACTCGAGAGTGGGTTAATGAAACGAGCCGAAGGCGAGTTTCATAATAATATCACTCGAGAGTTCTAATGCCTAATTATGTACAGTTACATACACTAGTTTATCTACACACAAATCATAAGCTCTCTTTGATGTGTTCAGGAACCGCATGTTTGACCGGCATTGTGGTTCTGCAATTGTTTAGCTTATTCTTTAGTACCAACTTCACGCAGACGGGCGTCGGCGTTCGAAATTTGAATGTCAGTACCAACTTCACAGACAAACTAGGGACGGCACGCGGGTGGGCGTCGGCGTTCGAAATTTGAATGTCATTATATGTAGAAAAACTACACATAATGACCATAATGTGTAGTTTTCCAGATACGAAACGAGTTTTTACCAAGTAGTTTAACATAATGCTGATCGTAACGTGCGGTTTTTGAACGCAGTAAAGAGGGTTTATGATACGTGTGTAGATAAAAGCTATTAAAGGACGCCTGAGAAAACGAGCTGCCCCGATCTGACCTGACCTAAGTAAGTGGCGTTTCCGTTGTTATCATAACCTTGTTATTCACAACTCAATAGAGCAATATAACAATATATCAAGAAACGTTACTATAGTGTATTTATTGTATCTGATAAGGAGGTGATTTATATAGATTCGTCTGTACTGTTCGATGGTTAAGCTATAGATTAGGCTAGATTTTGTTGTTGTCGGTTTTGTTTCTTTTACTATTCAGTTAAGTCCGATGACTTGATATGAATCAAGTGGGATTTATCGTGTGCAGCTCCCCAATTGAACTTGATCGAAAAATCTGGTTTAAATATAATAGATACGAGAGGTCTTAACCGTTGATTCTGACTATCATCGGTGGGAGAATGCGCGCTTGTTGCACAAGTTGGACGATTACTGCACGTGAGGACAACTTAACAGAGGATTACCTAACAGGCTGTTGACAACGTCTCGTTCCAGATAGCCGGCACGGCGCACCAGCCGGTGTTTGGGTTCATCTACAATGAGTTCCTCGAGGAAATCGGGGCCGGCACCGGCGCCATCACTCTGGTGTTCGGAGTCTTCCAGGTCACCGTTGCTATTTCAGGTAAAACTATAAATAATAATTTAAAACAGCCTCGACACAACAAATGAAACCTCAAGTCTTAATACCAATTAAATACCAATATCGGTGCAAAGAGAAAGCGTGGCCGACCCAGGAAAAGATGGAGTGACGAATCGGGTCTCTGGGACAAAAAGTGGTGGGAGACCCCTCAAGACCGCCAGGAGTGGAAGAAGGGGAGGCCTTTGCCCAGCAGTGGGACATAAACGGCTCGAAATAAATATAAATAAATAAATAATATCGAACTAGAAAACACAACCACAGCCGACAGAATGTAAAACTTTGAATTTGTTTTCTCCACCTTTTAACCGGTGTTGGTGTTTTTGACCACGAAGGAGGTTCGGCTAGTAAAAAGGCTGTGTCTTGCTAGGTTTAGAAGGTCTTAAAGTATAATTTAGAACACTTTTGAATACCAATATCAGACTAGAAGACAGTACCACAGCCAACTAACAATATTTAATATTGTGAGCATTATGTCGACATTTTAGGGTCCATTGTTCATTCAGTAAGTTATACAGGGCCCGACACACCTTATATATTGCCTAAAACCTATCAAATAGGTTCTTAGTGTAATATAAAAAAGTACCTCCCCTTAATTTGGTCCGATTATATTGGCTGCTAACTTTTGGCTGCCCACTTCACACATGTTAAAATTTGGCTGACATATTTCCTTGTTAACCTCTCAAAAACCGAGGGTAGTTGGGATGGGTCGCGATTTTGAATCTTATGCCATGGTAATAAAATTTAAAACCTGGTAAACGGAAAAGTGGTTATCTAACGCCGGTGGTATTTAATAGGTTAAGCTGATAACTTTAGATTTTAACACCAGCTAAAAAAAAACGCATTAATATCTGTGCACCCGTTTGACCACGATTCTTCGCTATGCTTTTAACTTTCTAAATCCAGAACCGATTCTAATAAAACATATCCAAGAGTCATCGCAGGGATATTATCTGCCATTAACAGAAAACCGCATTAAAATCTGTCATGAATTTCCCCATATTTATGGGGAAATTCATGACATGGGTCATAGAGGTAATCATGCCTACATTTATTTTAAATAACTATTTTTGCATGATAGTGGGCTAGCCTTTTGCCATCATCGTTACTACGCTATTGCAGGTAATACAGGAATGATGAAATAACCGGGGGAATAATAGTTATTAAGGGCTCTGTTAGTTACTTGTATATATATAGTTATATAAGATGGCGTCATAAAGCTACAGTTCAGTATAAACATAAAATATAACATAAACATTTACATACAGCATATACACTGCCTCTGGCCTACACTAGGATACCGTGTGTCGTGGGAACCAGAAACAGCGACGTCACACCCATGTAAACTACCAAGGCCTGGGTTTTTTCTCTTAACCCCCAGCCTAGTATCTTTCCAGCCTATGTACCTAGTATTCCTGTGATAGCTGATGGTGCATTGCTACTGTGAGCACCATAAACAAACTATACACAATTAGGTAGACCTCACAACAGAGTGAAATGCGAGAGTTGAATGACTTCATAAAATCAAAATGTAACGGCGTTGCTGCATTTCGCCTCCTCGGTGGAAATACGTGACCCACAAATTAACATTATAAAATACAAATTAGCGCTTTTATGTGATCTCATAAATTAACGAACTTCAAGCTCAATGTCTAGAACTACTACGCCATGTTTGACCGTGAGTACAGACCAATTAAAAACACTTTTAAAGATAACTGGAAAACAATTTGGTTTAGCTATTAATAAAAGTGGAATGTAATAAATAACTCTGAGTTAAATATCTTGAGATAGTCACGTAATACACTTGATGACGCTGATTCAGACGTTTAATTATGTAGATTTAGGTGCATATTTTAATGAGCCTATTTCCTTGAGTAAATATTTATCTCTTGGACGTCACTAGTGGGGGTTCCTTGGCCGCAGACGCCGATGTGACGGCATAATAAGTATGAAATTATTCTATGCCTAAATACAAGCTGATTTATGGTAATATTGAATTGTGGAATATTACAAATCCAATATTTACCATAACAACGCGAAACCCAAACCTAGGAAAAAATAGGCAAAGTCTGCCGCTAAACTCTGTTATGTTTGTTTCAGGATTCTCCGCGAATATTGCATTAAAATGGTTGTCTCTACGCCAAGTTGGACTTATCGGTGCCTTTATATACACCCTGGCCTCATTCCTCGCAATATTCGTGGCATCGACAACACAACTGATCCTTACGAACGGCTTCCTTCACGGCCTGGGGATGGGCCTACTTATCCCCGTCTCATACACAAGCTTCAACAGCTACTTCACCAAGAAAAAAGTGCTCTATCTCAGCCTGTGTAAGGCCTCTATTGGCATGGTCACCATGTTTTACCCGCTGTTCGTAAAAACGACAATGGCCGAATTCGGCTTCCGGGGCACGTTGGCTATACTTTGTGCAATTTCGGCGCACAGCATCCTCGGCGCCATTGTCATGCACCCAGTCGAATGGTACATGGTGAAACAGGTGAAGCCGTGCGAGAAAATAGTCCGTAAGTATTGAGTATCCGCCTGCTGAAACCTCGTGACGTGCATAAATTTGAGCCTACCCTAGAAATCTCGTTCATATTGTGCGCTGAAATTTATGATAATTGTTAATAATGTTTCCATTGTCACAGTTGATGCATTTATTATTCCAGTCATTCCGCCAACTCCAGCTGTTGAGGGCAATAAGTTTTCATTTCCGGAAAAGAGCGGCGAAGTGATCAGAGCTGACGGCGCGAAGTCCGTGGAGAATCTGTACACGGCTAAGCTCGTGGAGTACTCCCGGAAGGGTTCGGGCCTACTGATTGTTCCGAAGCTGGGGGACGGCAGGCGGCTGAGTACGCCGGTGGTGTTGATCCCGGAGGACAAAAGTGATAGCAAGTTCAACTCCCACGACGACGTCTATGTAGAGAATTTGTATAAAGCATCGTCTATGTCGAGTCTTGGGAACTTCGGGGCTGTGTCTGTAGAGCCGATGCCGATCATCAAGAATAAGGAAGGGAAATGGTGAGTTTCGCCATGTGTTTTCTCAGGGAATTTGAATTTTGATCTCACGATTTTTGAACTAGCTAGGCCAGTTATTTTTTTACTATACGTTTAATATAGTAGTTATGATCTGTTCTTAAGTACGATATCAGTAACAAATCCTAGATCATTTGGGGAATGATAATATAGGTATTATCATTCTCCAAATGATTTTTGGAAAAAGAAAAAATAATGTATAGTACATTGAGTCGATCAGCTGATTAAAAGTTACTATGAAGCACCCAAAAAAAAAAAACATTCGTGAACATATGTTTCTTGGGGAAAGTACTTCATGATGATGGTTATTAGCATTCCCTTAAATATGGACACCTGATTAAATGTCACCTTGTGTATGTTTGTTAATACAAATACGTATTTGCTTACAACGTCTTAACAACATAACCCACAAAGATATCTCCATAGTTGCAATGCAAATAAAACCACAAAAACAAAGTGAAAACAAACAAGTCATTAAGTTAATGATGTGTTATCACCGGTTTCAGGCAAACAGTAGTGGAATATTTGGAGCTGAGCCTCTTGAAGGATCTGGTGTACGACAACATCGCTGTCGGCATGGCGCTGACGTTCTTCGCTGACCTCACATTCTTCACATTGGAGCCGATGTTTCTGAACAAAAATCATTTATCACAGGTAACTTGCGTCACAAAACGTAACAGACATAAGCGGCTCACCATTTCCTAACGAGGCGGCAGGGGCCCAGTTGTGCCCACGTTGTGCCCGACTGCACAAGAAGGAGGGTAATGTTTTCAAGCGTACGTATGTATGTATGTGTGTATGTATGTAGGTATGTAGGTTTGTATGTTTGTATGTTTGTATGTTTGTATGTATGTTTGTATGCTTGTATGTTTGTATGTTTGTATGTTTGTATGTTTGTATGTTTGTATGTTTGTATGTTTGTATGTTTGTATGTTTGTATTTTTGTATGTTTGTATGTTTGTATGTATGTATGACGATTACGTTAGGACTCGCTGCAGCCCAAACGGCCTGACACGTTTTAATAAATATCGTTGGATTCGTCTCATTTGTGGTAGTATAATTTTAGTGAAAAGTCAACATATTGGATTTCGGTCAGCAAAATGTAGTTTAAAAAGTAGTTGGTGCGGCTGCTTTCATACTCCATCGACGTAACCAGGTGCCTTTATAAGTTTGTATGTGGTATTGAAATAAAAAGCAGTTGATTATTCGTTTTCACGATGATTCAACTTGTTTAGTTATTTAAGCATAAGTTATGCATGATTTACAAAGCGTCATTTCTTTGCCTAGTAGAGTTGGTACAAGCTTTGCACTCCGGGGTGCTATTACAACCTATCCATGAGTATTGGTTGCCCACCATAGTTAAAAATCTTAAACAGGAAATCCTTACGTAATAAAACAGCATAGCTGTGGCGATGGGGTAGCCTCCTGTCACGCTAGTTGTGCCCCTGCCACCCCGTATGGGGAAAGGCGTGACGCTATGTTAATGTTAATATGCAGAAAGTAATAAAATATAATAATTATAGAAGAGTATAAAAGCATTTATTATAAGTGTATGTACATATAAGCCACAATACACAAGGATCAGTGAAAAGAAATAAATAAACTAAACAAGGATATAGAGGCAGTGAAATTATGGAGTAACTACTAAGGACTAAGGAGTAACTTCTTACACGTATTATATGTATTATGTTATAAACTTCATTAAATCGATAAGGTTGAACCAAATACTTATCGTGTCTTAATAGTAGTTTATCTACACACTTATCATAAACCCTCTTTACTGCGTACAAAAACCGCACGTTAAGATCAGCATAATGTTAAACTTCTTGGTAAAAACTCATTTCTTATCTGAAAAATTACACATTATGACCATAATGTGTAATTTGTCTACACATTATGATATTCAAATTTCGAACGCCGACGCCCGCCTCGTGCCGCCCCTAGTTTGTCTGTAAAGTTGGTACTGACATTCAAATTTCGAACGCCGACACCCGAAGTTGGTGCTACAGAACAAGCTAAACAACTGCAGAGCCACAATGCCGGTCAAACATGCGGTTCCTGAACACATCAAAGAGAGCTTATGATATGTGTGTAGATAAACTAGTGTATGTAACTGTACATAATTAGGCATTAAAACTCTCGAGTGATATTATTATGAAACTCGCCTTCGGCTCGTTCATAAACCCACTCTCGAGTATTAATGCCCTCCATTATGTAGCAGTCACATAAACTACTATTATGTGAATGATACATAATGGAGGGCATTAAAACTGAAGGCGAGTTTCATAATAACCTCACTCGAGAGTTTTAATGCCTAATTATATACAGTTACATATACTAGTTTATCTACACACATATCATAAGCTCTCTTTGATGTGTTCAGGAACCGCATGTTTGACCGGCATTATGGCATTGAGTTGTTTAGCTTGTTCTGTAGTACCAACTTCACAGACAAAGTAGGGGCGGTGGCACGCAGGCGGGCATCGGCGTTCGAAATTTGAATGTCATAATATGTAGAAAAATTACACATTATGGTCATAATGTTCAATATTCAGATAAGAAATGAGTTTTTACAAAGTAGTTAAACATTATGCTGATCGTAACGTGCGGTTTTTGGACGCAGTAAAGAGGGTTTATGATACGTGTTTAGATAAAATTATATATGTGCGTTCATATGTGCTAACATTTATTTGTTCGGGCAGAAATTAACCCCAGATTTCTACTATATAGGTAAATCATGACATGATATACTACACAAACACAACACATACACATAGCTCCACAAAATATTCATTTGATTTGGCTAAAAAATCGAACATAAAAAAATAAATGAAGTGATTAAAAAAACTAAAAACTCGACTGCGATGCACTTAAAAGTCTCTTAATAGAACAACACAAACAGATTAGACTTAACGTAATTCGTATGAATTCGATACAATTGTAGTACAGTTAAGTCAAATTTTAAAAATGTAAGCGGAACCTACTGTATTAAGTTTAGTTGGTCCCTTCTGAATTTAAATTTATTTTATTTAATAATTTAATCGTCTCTTAATAATTACGTCAAGCCTTATCTGCTTGTTTTGTGTTTTATAGTTATTTCGTATATTCGTATATTTTATTGCACATGAAAATTCACATGACAAACTTATAGAAAATACATTTACAAAGGCAAGCTGATCTCTAACAAGAGATTTCTTCCAGCAAACCCAAGATGATAAGGGTAAATTACATAGCAGTGACAGGTAGACCCTTGCGCAGAAATATTTTACTATTTTTTTTTAATACAGATATATTTTTTTTAGTACAAGATTACGAAAAATCGGTAAATACTTATTTTAAAACTAGAAGTATTATTCATAGTTTGTGCAAGATTAGTGAATATTTACGTACTCGCCATTTAAAGCCTTTTATTTTGATCCCCCACTAAACCCACGTCTGTTTTTTTTGACTGCATTTTAAAGCGCCTAAAATCCGTCATTAACAAATATATATTTAAATCCAAAATTATGCCGCGCGTCTGCCGCGCAGTCACGACGGCAAAATTTTACTCGCAAATTCCAAATTCCAAATGTCTTTATTACTGTAGATATTTAGATATACTTAGCAATCGTCATTTTTTGCCACTTCTCTACATTGGACCACTATGGAAGAAGAAGGGCGTAGAACTCCCACAGATTGATTTTTAGATCTCTTTTAAAAATTGCTTGTTAAGCACAAGCAATTTTTTAATAATATACAATACTAATACAAATTTTCTATTATCATTATATCATAATTAATAAGCAGGAATAAATATTTAAAAATTATTAACAGCAAAGTCTGTGTTGAGCCAGATTAACCCCACAAAGTCCCGTCATTTAAGTAATTTTGAACATTATAATATCCCTCTTTCGAAAAAGTCGCTTTAACATGGTTTTCTAAATTGCTCAAATGGCAATTTCAAGATCTCCAGAGGTATCTTGTTGTAGTAGAGAATGCACTGACCCTTGAAAGAACTGCTAACCTTCGCGATTCTAACCCGGGGCGCAAATAGTCTGTGATTATTTCTTAGGTTAATATTACAGCTATCGCTAAGTTTGGAAAATGTTGAAAGTTCTTGCGTACATATCATACATATTCACAAAAATAAATTGACTAGCTACAGTTAGTATGTCAATTTCTTTAAAAAGCTCTCTTAAGGAGTCTGTGCGTTTTAAATTATAAATTGCTCGAGTAGCTCTTTTCTGTAAAATAAAAATAGTTTGAATATCCGCTGCTTTCCCCCCAACAAGATACCATAGGACATGACACTATGAAAATAACTAAAATATACTAGCCTAGATGTAGCCACATCCGTGCTTTGTCTGATAAAACATGTATTGTCTGCGGGTCAGTGAAATTTATTGTACCTTTATCTGGCAGTAGATATAGTGTTTCATTCAGTTTATATTTTTCCCTTTTCTTTTCAGTCCGAGATAGCAACAGTGATCACGGTAGGGGGCGCGACCGACATGATGGCTCGACTTTCCCTGGGTGTGTCGGGTCATCTCTTCAGACTAAACAGCCGGTATATGTTCTTTGCTGGAGCTCTATTAGCAGCTGTCTTTAGAAGTGGTGAGTAAGATCCTCCGTTTGAGTACTAGCATAAGTCTTCAGTGGTATGGTCAGTATATATAGTACATAACATCTGGCCTCTCGACGGCTCCATTACCATAGGAACTTACCCAGTTATGCCATAGGCGCGTAGGCGATATCAAAACATCAAATTTACCACACTTTATACAGGGTTCAGAAGATGTTATGTTATGATAATTCATTGTTATCGCTTTCTACAAATTGGTTAGCAATTCTTTCCAAAACATGGCAGGATAGCCAAAAAAGCACGCGTTTGCTCAGACAGAGTCTGTTGAGAATTTGCATCTACCTTACGCTTCGGAAACCAAGTAGCGTTTGCGAAGCATAAGGTAGGGCGGCCCATCCTTCGCTTCAAGGATTGCGTGAAGCGCGACTTGCTCGCGTGCGGTATGGAGTGCAACTCATGGGAGACTCTCGCATCGCGATGTGTTTAGAAAGAAGGAGAGATGACAAACCCACGAAGCCTCCTGGTTTCGCATAGGTACTAGCCCAAGAAACGAGCGATAAGGCAGAACCGCGGGACAGCCTCTCCTGCCGCAGCGGATTCTCAGCACGCGTGCAGGATGTGCGGGAGAAGGTGCCGTTCCTGGATCAGCTTGTTTAGCCACGAGCGGTGGTGCCGTTCTCAAGTAGACGCTTTTTTAAACCATCTGTCAAGATGGCCTTATGATGATATTTCTCCCAACTTCCAGTGTTCGCCCAGTTCACCACCTACACACCGCTACTGATCCTGACGGGCGTGCTCGGGGCTCTTCGGTCTCTGGTCCATATCTCACAGCCAATTGTAATGGCCGACCATGTGCCCATTGAGAGATATCCGCCGGCGTATGGACTATACATGCTCCTGAATGGAGCTATTAGTTTGAGTGTTGGCCCGATGGTTGGTAAGTGCTTTGAATGAATGCTTTGAGTGCTATGAAATTTTACTATATTTTTTTATTATGTGTGAAGTGCAAAGATGCTGGGTATACAAAAGAAAAGCTAACTTCAACTGCACTGTCATAGAACCACATCACATTTTTTAAATTAAATTCTTGGTTTAATATGATTTAAGTAACCCTTAAATAAGATTTTTTCATGGTAACATTGTACAAATTGTTTTAATTTTACCGCTAGTCACATTTTTTTTAAAATCGTAAATCAAATTATTTTCACATTTTTTCCTTAATATAGTCTTCATGACACAACTCTGGGTCAAATTTCAAGTTTCCAGGACATCTTGGTCACTTTTAGCGACTAAAACCGAGAAGTGCCGAGCGGTAGTTAAAGTAATAGTACTGTCAGCACTTGAACTTACTAGTACGTTACGTAAATCGTAATCTACGTACTAGGCAGTTGAAGTGTCATCATATCATATAACTTTTCTTGTATAATCTTCATAATAGTGTATAGGTACGTGGCGTGTTGCCTAAAGCCCCGCGTAAGTATTTAAGTTTTCTAATACGATGATGATAAACCCTTCGTGTGTGAGTCCGTCCCGAACTTGAACGATTTTTTAAAGTTTTTCCATATATATATTCAGCCAATCACGCGTTATCTTATATATAATGTATGTTTTTATATTAGCAGAGGATCTTTATTGGAATGGGAAATCCTTGAATTTACGAGTATAAGTCTCCCTGTGTAAATATTGCCTCGTTCTTGTCTTCAGGTTTTCTTCGGGACTTAACAGGAAGCTACGCAATCGCGTTCAATATGCTGACAGCATGTAATCTCTGCTGCGCTATACCCTGGGGCATAGAGGCCATAATCCGTTTTTGGAGGAGAAATAACAAGTCGAAAGAGATTCAAACGTGAAAATGGGTACCTATTACAATAAAACATACCTGTGTAGCTGTAGGTATGTCAACATAAATTGGAACTTCAAACAATGTCTTCGAGCGTTATTAGCTGCCTCAAGGGGAAAAGTTACATCAATGCGAGGAACCTTGGGGCAAAAGAAGCCAAAATCTTGTTTGTGCGTGAACCTAGCACGATGGCGAAGAGATAATTATAAAGACGTGTTTTTTATCTCAAATTGATGATGAATAGTACCGCCTTTGCTTGACAGGGGGCTAGCCCATCGTTTCTTTGGGAATGAACCCTCCGGACCACTTGTACCATTAGCCAGTACCATTGATGGTACTAGTGGTACTAGTTTGCCCCAGTTGTACTATTATACTATTGCTAGTACAACTGGTATGTGGTGTCCCATTTGTACTATTTACTTGTAATAAATTATACTTAAAGGTATATTTGGCAATCAAAATTCCATCATACGCATAAAACCGTTTTCACAAAATGCCGTAAATTTATTCGCTATATTCCGAATTCCATACTAATGCAAGTTACCGTAACATGTCTTTATTCAGATGGAGTGCCAGAGGTACAATTTCTCTGACTAGTGTCACAATTTTGACAGGCGTATTTTTTGACAAGTTTAACTTTCTTGACAGATGTCGCTTTATTGTGTCATGATTTTGATATGTCACTTCTTAGTGTCATGATTTTGACAGGAGTCACTAATTTTGAAAGGTTTCATGATTTTGTCAAGAGAGTATCTGCAAAAATCATGAAATCTATCAAAATTAGTGAATCTGTCAACAAAGCGACACATGCCAAAATCACTAACATAAACATTTTTATATATGAACATACTTTGCTTCTGACCCCACACTGGGATACCCGTGTCGCGGGAACGAGAAATAGCGACGCTACACACATATAGGATTACTTTTGGATCCCTAACCATTTTTTTTTCAAGTCGCAGTATTTCAGAAGTACATTCAATTGATGAAATAAAAAAGTAAAAAAATAAAAACTTGTCCTAACACAAATTTAAGTTATGCTCACTTACTCGTTTGTTCGCCGCGCGCACCGTCCATTATTATTACTCTCGCGGTCGCTGGCGCAAGGGTGACCGAACGCGCGTAGAAATTTAAGACTTACAAAATGGCGTAAAATCCGGATTTGAAAAAGGAAATGCTGTTATTTTTTGCAATTTTATTTTTCTATCCATAAATCATATTTACTTTTATCTAGGGGGACAAAATCCAAGAACTGGATTGTTTTTCTCCTCTGCAGGCGGGGTTCAAACCCGGGACATCTCGCGTGGGACCCTTGAGAGGCAGAGCATCGAACCACAACATTATGACATCGGATAAAAATTAGTGGCATCTGTCAAAAATACACCAGTGTCAACCACCACACCTGTCAAAATAGTGCTGTCAAAAATAGATACAATCAAAAAAATCCTAAAGTCTGACACCCCTTCTGAGAAAAAACATGTTATAAAAAGTATATTTTTATAAGACAATTAAAAACCGAATGTTTTGCTTGTATTTTGGATAATGGCACTTCTGGAGCTAACTAGTACCACTAGTACTAGTTGATGGTATCAATGGTAGAAGTGGTCCGGAGCAAGTCTGTGGCGCTGCGGTTCGAGGGTCTGCCTGCCAAGTGAGAGGTTCCGGGTTCAAATCCCGGTCGGGGGGGAAGACAAAAAAGAATACAGGTATTGGATGTTTACGCATGTATTGTGTGTGACGTTGCTGTTTCTGGTTCCCACGACCCAGGATATCCTAGTGTGGGAGTAGAGGCAGTGAGTTTATTTTTATATTTACATTCGAGTAGTTGCCTGTCTACCTGATTGCCTGTGTACATACCTTTTGCTATAAACGCGAGATAATTTTAATAAGATAAGTAGTTGACCGAGCAACCGTAGCGTCTCCGATCAGATTAGGCAACAATGCTTTCGTATGTCCGTCAGTCTGGAATTCCAGCTGTTCGCCTCTACAGGTCGCATTTCTCAACTTTTCTCGTGATATTTCGTGAGCAGGTTCAATAATTATATGTTTTTTTGCGATTCAGTTTTTGGAAAATTTTGAAATGTAAAAAAATAAAAATTGCCAAACCGCTTGACAGATGTGATTTAAAAAAATGAGGTGTTGTTAGAACTTTGGTGAAAAACCGAAAGCTTGGATTTTAGCTCGCAAAATGTAATTTACAAAGTTATTGGTGCGGCTTTTTTTATTCTACATGTACGTAACCAGGTGCATTCATAACTTTGTTTGTTTGTAACGTTAGTCCAGCTCTCCACCAACGACTCGCGAGCTCTACACTCTACAGCCACTGCTATATATTTAGTGCCAATACCATAACATTCTAGTCATAAAAATGTTTGTCTACACACGTATCACAAACCCTCTTTAATGCGTCCTAAAACCGCACGTTATGATCAGCATAATGATATACTACTTGGTAAAAACTCATTTCTTATCTGAATATTGATATATTATGACTTACATATTATGGCATTCAAATTTCGATCGCCGACGCCCGCCTGCGTGCCGCCCCTATTTTGTCTGTGAAGTTGGTACTCTGAACAAGCTAAACAAGTGCAGAGCAATGATCAATGCTACAATGCTGGTCGAACATGCGGATCGTGAACACATCAAAGAGAGCTTATGATATGTTTGTAGATATACTAGTTTATCTAACTGTAAATAATTAGGCATTAAAACTGCAAACTGCCCTCCATTATGTATCAGTCACATAAACTACTATAACATTGTGCCATTTTGAGATTATTTAATTTTACTCATTCTATCTTATAATTATAAATCTTTTGTATATATTACATAGTTGGATGGCATAATCAATTTTCTTATACAGTCATATTGTATAACTTTATAATGCTAGTTGTCTGTGATGTGTATTACTCGTAATATTTCATATTACATTACATAATAAATATAATATAATAATAATTAATACGTTTATAAATATTACGCATGTTTCTATCCGACGAGATATATCTATTTTCGAAATTAGCATTGATGTAAACACTATTTGTAAGGAAACGAACTGAATTATAATTTAAGTACTTAAAAATCATCATTAAATTGTACCTTTACCTATAAAATGTAATTGTAATGACATGATATAAAATATCAGAAATGACAATAAAAGATTTTATTAATTTTCTGTAGTACCTTTATTACACGTACGATTAGTACCGATGATAATGTAAAATAAATATTTAGCATCATAAACTAAATTCCTACGTTTGTACATATTAGATTTATTTATCAGTTGTACAAACAAGATAGATAGAAATTGGAACAATGTGACGTTGATCTTAAATGACGTTGATGAAAAATATATGTAATAGTCGGGCGCTGCTCCTATTACCCGACAAGCCTGTTCTGGGTACTCGTAGTTAAGGCCCAGTTCTAGCTGTTGAGGTGAGGGGCGCCGCATTCGCCCATCGTCTTCTGGCGGGGTAGGGAAACTGGCGGGGTAGCGGGCGGCGCGGAATAGTATCGGGTCGCCCGAAAACATTAAAAAGTAGCTGTTTTTTCGAATTTGCTGAAAAAGGGAAATAATCTAATTGATAACATTTAAGGATTAATACGGAGCTCTAAAAGAGGAAAATTTAGGTATAAAAATTATGAGAAAAATCAGTAATTTTATATTAAAATTATTGAATCTCCTTTTAAGTATTGACTATGTTCAGGATTTTTTACGATCGAGCCAAATTAATGTAATCTCATAACGACATAGTATTTAAACTAGATTCTCTCGACTGAGTGGGTAACCCAGTTACAAATTAAAATTATAAATTATCTTGTCTTATTTCAAGGAAAATGTAGTGTTGAATAATTAAACGTGGGCGCAACTCTCAAATCTGGCTATCCGAACGGGTAACCCGAAATTCGGTTACTACTAAGAAGCACTAGCGTCCGGTACACAAATTGACAATTTTAGATGGGGGCTTGCACTCCCAGAGGCGTTGAGTCCATTGAATGTCGTACATGTCATCTGATGTACGAACAACGCAATTTTCAGAGTTATATCATTGTAATGTAAAACGTAATTAAATTAAGAATGGTGAACAAAAGCAACGTAAATTGTGCTGATAAAAGCAATTGGGGTTATGCCGTGTGCTTTGGAACCATCATCACATTTGTAAGTACTGGCTTCATGTTACTTTCAAGAAATTATTTATTCGAATATGCATTTCATATTCGTAAGATACCTGTACATATGACAATATTTAGTGACTCCAAATATTATGATGTCCTTTGATGCATGCGTAGCAATGATCTGAAGTATATTGGGGTCAATTGAGAGTACTATATTTCAATTGCTATTGTACAACACTTAAATACATTCCGAAACATGTATGCTATTGAACTTCATGTTACCAAACATGAAACTGTTTTTCAGATTACAGGAATTGGCTATGTTAACTCATTTGGGTTGATTTATAAAGAGTTTATTGATGAAACACAATCCACAGCTAAATCTATTACCACAGCGCACGGAGTTTTTTTTATAATGTTATCTGTAGGAGGTAAAGTATTTGTAACATTATTTACTTTATGACTATAACTATAGCTGTTTGTTATTAGTTATTAGCTACTTGATTCTCATTTGTTACAGGAATTATTCTCAGCATTATTGCCAAGAGATTTTCTCTCAGACAAGGAGGTCTTCTCGGCACCCTGTTTTTTGTAATGGGCTCTTTTATAACAATATTTATTACGAATATCAGTCAGCTTCAGGTAACATTTGGAGTACTGCAAGGCATTGGCTTTGGGATGATGGTGCCTGTATGTTACTCAACTCTTAATTATTATTTCGTCAGAAAGAGAACTGCAGTCCTCAGCCTTTGTAAGGGCATACAAGGGCTGGTTTTTGTAATATATCCTCAATTTATAAAGAATTGCATGAGCTACTACGATTTCAGAGGCACACTTCTGATTTTGAGCGGACTATCTCTTCATACAATCATTGGGATGTTGATGATGAGGACTGAAGACAACCGAAGAACAGCAAGTACTTTTATTTTCGTAGATTGATTTTCATTTCTATAAGAAATAGCTGGCTAACAAACTTTATCATTTTGCAGAAAATATAGAGACTAAAAAGCAAGAGCATGCAAAGCTAGAACTGATTGCCAAAACTCTAAGAAGCCAAGAAGAAGCAACTACTTTCCGTGAAGCGGAGGTGACACCAAATGATGAGAAAACCAGGTGAACATGAATTTCAAGAAGTTTACTTATAAATGGGAGAAAACTTCAAAGTATTGCTCGTGTTTTGCTATTTACAGATCACATTTCCTGGAAATCCTCAACGTCAATGTGTTACGAGATTTGATATTCTGCAACATCTGCATTGGCCAATGTCTCGTCAACTTCTCAGATTTGACTTTCTTTATACTACAGCCGATGCTTTTGTTCCAGTATGGATTTGACAAGGTGATTATTATGGTATCATTATCACACACGCATTATGTAATGCTTGCATGTCATTAAATATTTATTGTCGTTTCTTTAAGTCTAATAAATGTGATCTTTGCACGAATCTTATCATCAAAAAGATGACATACATAAGCAGTGTTTGCATTTCATAACTCGCATATTTCTCTATCTATTGTGACTACAGTGAAGCCAAAAATATGTGTTTGACCAGTATGTAAGTTCATGTGTGTCATCAAAACATCTAAACTACTTTTCAGAAATTGACAAATAAGCTATCGTTAGAAGCGTCTTGATCGTTCACTGCTTATGGATTATGTGATGTCATACTTCATTCCATACGACGCTCTCTAGCGGGCATAAAGTAATGGATTTTAAAAATAAAGTTTTTCAAATAAAAGGGCTTAATTAGGTCTTGGGCCACATATTGAGAACAATAGACCCTTTTTTGCCCAAAGGACCCATCTCCTCTAAACTTATCGAAGTAAAGTGTCTTGAATTTAGATTTAATAAAAATTAAGCTACTTATTTAGGATTGTGTGTGTTACTTGTGTTATAAATGGTGCAAAGTTTAATTATGGGCGTACATCACCTGGACCTGGGTTTGGAGATGGAGGGCAGGCGCAGGCGCCAGTCTTCGAGAGAATGATAATGCATATCAAAGGGCAACATCGGGTGAGGTCGTTTCAGTACATGTCTATAACTAGCACCTCAATAAACCTTAACCAAAACAAAAACCCAGATAGATGGGCGAAAATCGCCACTAACTGGGTGCCACAGGACGGATACCGGCGTAGAGGCAGGCCTAAACGGAGATGGCGGGACGACCTCGACAAGTTTTTGCCGGGGTGGCCGGAGGTGGCACAGACCAGGGAAGTGTGGACAAAAGAAGGGGAGGCCTTTGCCCAGCAGTGGGACACCTTAATGGCTAAATAAAAAAAAAAAAAACAAATTGAGGCTTTGTTAAGGTTACATTAATCGAAGGGAAACAAGACAAGGACGTGGCATGTCATAAAACGTCTTTAGGTGAATTTTCCGCCGCGCCACGGCTCAATCAGATAGTTGTTTGGTTGCTATTATTTAGGCCTGTATTAATAAGCCACTCTCAGCTCTGAGTTTTGTAGCCGCCATTTTTTTCTTGTTATTCTATTCTTCTTGAAGATTGGGGCTTGGGGACGCCGAGACGATAGGACGAGTCCCGGGTTCTTCGTGGGACAACCAGGCCATATCTTTTTGCCCAAATGACCCATCTGTGACTGTGATTTTGTAGATGTGTAGTGATTCTTGGAATTACGTCTTATAATAATATATTATATGTGCTATTACATAAAATGAAGTTATTTCTGTGTTTCTCATTGTGTGCTATTTATAATAAGGGTAAAAGTGCAAAGATCCCCTAGAGATACAGCGGACGCGCGGGTGCAGACGGGATCCTTTGAGAGAAAGATAGTGCTATCCCTAGAGCAGATTCGGGTGAGATCGTTTCACTACCTGGAACTAACCCAACATTAAACCACAACGAATACACATTCAATAAGATGGGTAGAATAACTTACATCAGATCATAATGGTCAAAAACTTACATTTCAGCAGCAATCATTGGCCTGTAGCGGACGCCGCGTCACCGTTTTGTTATATTCTAACAATCTAGCCTATAATCGAGAAAACCCATAATCTCCGCGATAAAGAATTTGTTGACTTGTAAATCACACATACGTCTGCTTAGAAAAGCGTAGTTGATAAGAAGAGTTAACCCCTCAACCACCCACGACTGCGATAGATAGAGGTCGTTTTTCGTTATAGGTTTTAAATGTTATGCCATGGCATAAAATTAAAATAGGGTTGGGTTGGTGGGAAGTGAAACAAAGCAGTTTAGTATTTTGTTTAAAATACCTACCGTGTCATATCGTTATATCCTAGAAGAGAATGAAGTGCACTTTAGCTTGTGAATTACATAATTATGTATGGTTTGACTAGTGTTGCACAAGAAATGAATAAGAAATGACGACATCAATTCTTCTGCAAATATAGTGTCGTGTTATTTAATTTTAATCTAAAAGGTCCACAATAAATACAATCAGCCCAAAACGACGAAACGCAACAATAGCCTAGATAGTCCAACGAAAATACCAGCTCAGCCCCAAAACAAGGCAAGCAGATGGACGCAAGAATACAATACAAATGAGATTAAAAAAGTGGACAGGGGAAGCTGGTAGCCTCTTGGCATAGCCAGTAGCGACTGTCAGTCAATAATCTTGTAAAGACAAGAAGACGAAGGCAAACTTAATTGAGACAAAAAAGCGAATATTTCAAACAGCTAAGGACTCAGCGTGCTTCTTAGAGAAAATGATAAATGCCTTGAGCCACGAAGAAAGATCATCGACCAGCGAGAAATGCGATTACTTACTTGTACCTTACTAGTGTGTGTTTTAGGTAGCTAGCTACAAGTGTGAAAGTGCAGTGCCCGAAGTGTAGACCAGATAGACTCTAAGCTACGCTCTACCTAGGATCGCAGCACCAGCTTGCTGACGAGACAAAGTACCATGCCACGCCGATGTCACAACCACCGTGTACGACACTAGGCTCCTTCAGAGACAACTAAAAGAGTATTAACCGGTGAGCTTGTTCCAATTCAGTGACCTAACGCATGAAACCAACATATTTTCTCTATAGGCTAGTCTTTTAGAAGATACATACTCCACGCCACCCTGAACTACATCCTGTAACAACTAGTAAGGAGAAAGTGGGTGGGCCCATAAACACCAGGAAAGACTCCCTCAAATACGATATTAAATACTACGGAAAGAATCCTAGCTACTGGATGGAAATAGCAATAGGAATTATGTTAGGGTCGCCTGAAATCAAATATACCAGGTCCCGGAAACAAACAGCGAAACTGAAAGCACATCGGACAACCCAGAAAAATCAGCCAACAACATATCAAAAAAAAAACTTCTCTACCATCTTGACATATCCTCCCCTGACCAAAACTTCCTATATTGGCTAAAGGTTGCACTAATCGGTCCATTCTATTCACACTTCTCCCCCCTCACTTGAGCAGGTCCTTCGCTGCGCTCGCCCCCTCAAATCTTCACCTAAGCTACCGCAGTGTTTGACCTGGTATTTCGTTTGCGATTTAAGATTAAACCAGTTCACAATTTAACGGTTTAACGTCATATCGTAAGCAGTACAGAACAGTTTACAATTTATCAATAGTTTATAAACTAACGGTTTTGGCAATCTAACGGTGACATATATATATATCGGTGTGGTGGTATTCTTGCTTGCTGTTTTGCATGCTTTAACTAAATAATGATGTGTAAATGTAGGCCAAACACTAAGGTAAATTGCCTAATGCTACTTATAAGAATTTGATAATTGAGGTAAGTGTTTTGATTGTACACTACATAAGGGCTATATGACGTCACACATTTCAATAAGGCGCACTCTAGGGCAAAATTTATGGATTTTAAAAAGGCCATATTGGGTATGTAACAAAGGGCACATTGCAAAAAGGTATAACAATATAAAATTACTGGCGCTTGCCACAGAATACTTAGTAGTACTACTCTTGCTCGCTGCTTTGCTAACATTTGGTCCAATCTCATCTATCAATCAAATAGAAGTGTATAGACCGCCCAGTGGTAATCGGTTTCATACTGTTTAGACCGTGATGTCTTAGCAGTCGGGTTTAACTTATTGTCTTGTATCTTCTATTTTCAGATGCAAGTGGCGATGTGTATATCCATAAGCGCAGGCGTGGATACTGTTAGCCGTTTCGCTCTTTCCTTAGTATCTAGTTGTATCCACATCAACACAAGATACCTGTTCTACGTCGCGACACTGTTCACGTTCATTTTCAAAATAGGTAACTTAGTCTTGGTGCTTAAACTTTATCAAGATGGTCGCTAGACCACCAGTTTTATAATTCCGGTGCAATAAACATTTATTGTAGTTCAGTTAAGTAACTAATGTTTCTTTAGCACGTCATAACATGGACTTTGATTGTTACATAACAAAAGCTCTGATTGCTAAATTGCGAAGTTCAATGCCCCAGCAACCGTCATCAATCGGCCCATCAACGAGGAAATTTGTTATATAGAGACAAAAAATCTTACAAAGGTATTTGTTACGAGAAGTTATGTATTTTTACCCTTACATGAACATCGCTTATAACTCAGTGAAATACTTTCTGGATAATACGAAAATTTTCAGATTTCAACGTTACTTACTGAAAACTTTTAACATTTTCACTATAACTGCTACTAAAACATTGGTCTGCTATTTGTTATTTTTTAGGCTCTTATATGTTTTCATATCCTCAAATACACAACTTCGTTTAGTTATGCAAAAGATTTTCGTTTGTAAACATTTATTTTTTTATTTTTGCTTGACTAATATGTAAAATAACTCCGTCCATTTTAATAGCTTTTTTATTTAGTCATTTAATTTTATGATAACACGGATTTAGCAATTATGCAACAAGTTTTCGAATGTTCATAGATTTTTGGGATTCCGTACGTTGAAAAGGAAAAACTGAACCATTTATTTATTGAGCGTTTGGTCACTAGCGGCCGGCAAGGCAGCGGCCTGAGCAGCCATTGTACAGCCTCTTCGTCGGTGGAGTGGACTCTTTGCATTCCGCCCTCAATTGACCATAGAGAACAGTCGCCCGTGAGGTGACCCACGCTCTGAATGGCTCCGAGGAGCGGAAAGGATTGTCTCTGTACACCCACTTGTACATAAGTTCGGCGCAGCAGCCCAGGCCAGTCCAGAGTTGGTTTGCTTGCTCCACCAGTTGTCTAAAAGGTTGATGCCGTGTGCCGTTTGACCAGGTTCGCGTTTTGAGCGGGGTAAAGATCTATCTCTCTGCCCGTTTCTCGGCTGCGTCTCCGAGATCTGAGGCGAAGGTTGGAGATTGTTGCTTAGAGATTCTCATTGATGGGGAGGCGAGGATTCAGAGTTATTTAGCCGAACTGAGACTTGACGGCAGTTTCTCTGCGTAGATCGGGAGTTATGGTATTGCTAAGCAGAGGCAACCAGGCTTTGTAGGTAGGCATTACCTGAATTGAGACGCATGGTGGATTTCAGTTCGACATCACGTGTGGTGGCGGCCAGCTCAGACCAGTGAGCAGATTCAGCTTTGATTAGTATACCAGGGCCAGTGCAAATGTTCGCACCCCATATGGGCTTATTAACCGCCTAAAGACCCTGTTGAAGCGAGCTTATGCAATAAACTATTCTGCTCGAGAGCTTCTTTGGAAGTGTACACATTTTGTACGTGAGTGTGCGGTCGAGGGTTATGCCGAGGTAGACTGGGAAGGGATCGTGTCTAGCGGGCTCGTTGCAGAAGCGTATGGATATAGTGTCTATAGCCTGCTTGTTGTTGAGGTATAATGTGCTGTGGAGACCGTCTACTAGGATTTGGCTAGAGGCCCCAGTACTTGAAGGAGTCCTCGAATATGGCTCCGTTTTCCTGCAGCATATCCTCGGTCTGACCGAGCGTTCGCGCCTGAGCTGTTACAGCGATGTCATCGGCGTACATACATGTCCGGCCACTTGTTTTGGGGATATCGCTTAGTTATTGAAGAGAGTCGGTACTGAATACTGAGCCGTGGGGGACATCGTTGCTAAGGATCTTCGATTTACTCTTGAATCCGTTCAGGCTCACCCGAAATACCCGTTTTAATAGGAAGGGGTCGACGAGGTGGTGGATTGGAGTATTCTGGTGAGTTTAAGAAGTAGGCCTTGTTTCCAGACGGTGGCGAATGCCGAGCTCAAATCGACAAAGTGGGCTGCAGGTTTTTCTTGCTTTTAAAAGCCTTTCTCTATGTGTGTCGTTAGAACATGGACTTATGAAAATAAGAAAAATTACAAAAAAGACCATTCATTTTCAACGACAATAGCGTATTTAAAGATTACCAATATAACCAATAGGTAACCATCAACTGAACAGTATTAGTACGGTGCGCGGCTTAGGAATAATGTTGCACAAGGAACTTTAGGTCGCACTATGGTTATCTAAAATTGTCCTGTAATAAACTACTGGGTTTTCTGTGTACCTATAGATTAACTAAATACCTCCGTAATCCTCGTTCTAGGCTAACGCTTTACAAAAGTTTCATCCGGAGTAAGTTAGAATATTGTTCCGTGGTTTAGAATCCCTTTATAAAGTACATATTGACTCAATTGAAAACATACAAGCCAGATTCCTTTGGTTGCTTAAGTATCGCAATAACGTAAAATACAAGTATTGTTATTACGATTCTCGTCTAGAAAACTTTGGGAACTCGTATATCTGTTAGTAGTTTAACCACCCTTCATAACATTGACTGTCCAATTGAATAAGTGGAAATAAACGAACTTTTAACCTAGAATATATCTTGCTGAATTTGTTTACGAAATAAATGGTTCTACAGTAATAAGGTGATAAGGTCATTTGTTTAGCAAATAAACCCTGGACATTTTAATTAGTGTTTTTTTTAAGGGTACTAGCGATACACAAGTGTGCCAATTTTTTCATTTATGGTATTGTCCAATGGTACTACAGCAATAAAGGGCATGGAACACTACATACATCCTTTTTATCAAAAATAAAGATATGTGTTGTGCACAGTCCACAAATTCTTTGCAAACCTTTCCTATTACCCGTTTCTAAAACGCAAAGGGCAAACTGAAACTCAATATAATTTATCATAAGTAGGCAATAATAATGCACTTTTACAAGTCAAACATTTAAAAAGTCTCATATACATGGAGAAAAATAAATCAAATATGATCAACTAAACTGACTAATGAGTAACTGATTATGGCTTGAGTTTGAAAAAGGGAATTTCCCTTTCGAGTGGTGATTCATGGCTGAATATCGCACAGAAAAAGGAAACTCCATTAACTCTACCAGTGCTTCGGAAATACGCCCATCAGAAAAGATAGCACCAAGAAACTCTACGGGGTTCTCATTATTTCAATTTTCGTATTTTTTTTGCCACAATGTCCAATGTAAAAGTAATCTAATCTAATGACAATTTTACAAAAGAAATAAATAAGTACAAACAAAAACTGTAATGAACAAAACTTATAAGAACTGGACCAGTCCCCCCAAGCAGCACCCGTTCACGAGAATGTCTTGTGCAACAGCCATCACCCCCCTCGCCATATTTGAGGGAGGTGAGCAACCAGCGAGTATACATAGGCAAATCACGACCCACTCGCAAATATACGTTTCTGTAATAATCTATCTAATGAACAAAATACCGTGAATGTCATTGATGAACTTTGTATAAAAATAAATCTAGACTTGAAATTTGGCAGATAGGCAAATGTGAGATTATATAGGTTATCAAATAGTATTTAGATCTTCTTATAATATAGGGCGTCCTAACCTCATTTGAGGTTACTTTTTCCAATGTCAAGAAAGTTTGAAAGATCATGTGACGTGTTATTGAAACTCGGATGAATGAATCTCTTTGCCTCCAAGTACGTCAGCACCAACAAGCGGGAACAAAGGCGGCCATAGGTGCCACGCCACGCCACTGCCACGCCTTCTCCCTTGCCTGCTGGCAGAGGCAGCATTGCGCCCATGGTCTACCTGAATAGCCGAGTCGGCAGTGACCTTGCCTGCGCCACAGAGGCCGTCGTAATTTGAATTGCGGTCTTCGATTTTCACTTATTCTGTGGACATATGTCTGTGACATCGCTGTTTCTGGTTCCCACAATACAGGGTATCCTATAGTATGGGGCCAGAAACAATGTATGTGTATGTAAATGTTGTCCATTTATTATATCCATGTTTGTGCCTATATAAGTTTTTATTCTTTTCAGCCATACTGCAAGTCCGTCAGTTCCTGTGGGTCGTGATACTGACGTCATGCCTAGGTCTTCTCAGAGCCTGGCTCCATGTGGCAAGCCCCCTGGTCATCTCAGACCATGTCCCGCACCAGGACTTCCCAGGTGCCTATGCCATGTTCATGTTGGCTGGTGGTCTTATCAACGTTGGCTTTTCACCTCTTATTGGTGAGTTACTTTTATTGTTTACTTTGTGAAATTATCACTATTTATTCCATTTTGTTGTTTATTATAATTTGAGTAGCAAGATATGGGCAATAAAAATATTTTGTTAGTGCAGGGCCGATTACCTACGTATTATCTCCGACACTGACTCATACACCTTAGACGTATCAATAGTACAATATGTCACCTTGTAGTTGAGACATGTTTTGTGTTCTTTCAGGATTGCTCAAGGATGTTTATCAAGATTACGAGCCTTCATTCTACGCGTTGGCTTTATGCTGTCTCCCGTGCCTAGTACTCTGGCCTCTCGAGTACTTTCTCAAAAACCAATAAAATAGTAAACATGCTAAACTCGTAACAATTGTAATTTGTAAATAGAATTAATGAAATCAGTTCCATCCATCCATTCAACGTTTGTTATTCTGTAAAATTATATTATTATGTAAAAATCATAATACTAACTCTGATACAGGAGGTTTATTATTCCACGAATATAAATGAATAGTCTAGTCTGTATCCTGAGCTAGGTCGCCTGAATACCTTTTTGTTCTCACGTTACTTCAGTCAGCAACACCTAGCTCACAAAGCACATTTGCTATTTTGTTCACGTCCCATGTTGCTCATCAATTTTATTCTGTATGCTTGCTCAGGTGAAGTAAAAAAATTTACTTTGAAATATATCATCTGCTTATTCATTCTAGGCTTCGGGACGATAAGAGCTTTTTGAAGTAGGTACGTAAATCTAACAAAAAATATATACAGGATGACTGGTAAGTCGACCTAAATACGTTGGGAGATGCTAGCACGGATCAAAACCAACCATTGTTACTATGAAACACCCTACCCGAAACTTTACCGTTTTCGAGTTAGGGAAAAATCCCAATTTTCAACATATTTCGCACCAATTTTCCTAATCTAGGTGATTAAGTCCAGGTGTTTTGCTGGTATTAGGTAAAAATAGGGTTAATTTGATATTTAGAAACGAAAAAGAACCGACCACAGCAAAAAAAAACATATAATACAGGTTTATGGTGAAAACCAAATAAATAAGTAAACATGCGAGCTTACTTAATGGGTTGACTTTGAAGCAGTGTCACCAAAAAAAAAACTAGTAACTATTTGTGCAAATAAAACCTAAAACATCTCCAGTTCTCTAGCTATTTAATGAGGTACTCTCTAGATATTTTTGACAACGGAATTACATGATTTATTAGATGATTTACCGCTCGCACTGATAAGAGACATGTGGTATCAACACGACGGCTGTCCAGCTCACTACTTTAGGGGCTTCTGGGATTGGCTGAATGAAAATTTCCCAGACAGATGTATCGGGAGAGCAGGTCCACTACCATGGCCTGCAAAGTGTCCAGACCTAACCCCGATGGATTATTACTTATGGAGACACATGAAGAGTATCGTGTACCAAGATGGTCATCCTGTCGCAAATGTAGACATTTTGAAACAAAGGATTATTGACGCTTCTGAAAAAATGAGAAGGCAGCTTACAACCAGAGCAGTCAAAAATGAATTGAGAACTAGGTTACGAAATTGTATTAGGAACATGGGTGGTCATGTTGAACATGAATTGTAAAGATAATACCCCCCCCCCCCCACCTTACTTATTGTATCTTAACAAAACATATCTAAGAACCACCGCAGAGATGTCTACTTTTATTTACAGAAAACGGCATCAAAATTCGTCCACCTGTTTGACTTCTAGAGTGCCACGGACAGGCATACAGACAGACAGACCGACAGACTGACAGACGCTTCAAACTTAAACATCCCCTTTTGGACATCGGGCGATAAAAATAAAATAATTTTGCCCTTAAAACATCTTTAAACCCTTTTTTTAAATCACCGGTCATCTTAGAGTCCGCTACCTTATCTACTTTGTCGCCCAATTTTTCCAAGAATAATAAACATTTTATTTGACTATTGTACCTCATTGAATAGCTAGAGAACTGGAGATGTTTTAAGTTTTGTTTGCACAAACAGTTACTAGTTTTTTTTTTGGTGACACTGCTTCAAAGTCAACTCATTAAGTAAACATGCGATATTCGGTTTTCACCATATGCCTGTATCACAGGTTATTTTTGCTGTGGTCGATTTTTTTTTGTTTCTTAATATTAAATTAACTCTATTTTTACCTAATGCCAGCAAAATACCTGGACTTAATCACCTACATTAGGAAAATTGGTGCGAAATATGTTGAAAAGTGGGATTTTTCCTCGAACATCTTTAAAGGCCACTAACTCGAAAACAGTAAAGTTTCGGGTAGGGTGTTTCATAGTAACAATGGTTGGTTTTGATCCGTGCTAGCATTTCCCAACGTATGTAGGTCGACTTACCAGTCACCCTGTATATATCTTGAATCATAAGAATTACGTGGGTTGATGATATCTGTTGAAAACCGTATAGGTGTACCCCTTTATTGTGAAATCTAGGGTAAATAGGAACTATTTCATTTTGACCTCACGAAGTACTGAAGGTCAAAAAACTAAAACTTCAAGACTGCTATTTTTTTGAAAATGCCCGTGAACCGCATTCCATATAGAACAGAGGTTCAAAGTATTTTAAATCCTGTCTTTTCAAAACCGAGTACTTAACGTCCTCACCACGAATTCCTATTTTAGGAGTGGAAAATCCAGTTGGAAGCATATTGGTATGCGGAAATCCGCTAAGAGCGGATAAAGTGATATTTATTCATAGGTTCCAACAACTTAGCCTGCGGGATCGAAACGTGGACTCATCCACTGGATTGCGGACTCTAAATTCTTGTTAGCACTTTACTAATCTTATTCCTTTTTAACTATTCCTATTCAGTGAAACATATCAAAAGCAGACGTAGGACCTCTAATGTAGACTACTCATTAGATGGAAATAGTTTGTAAATCATTGAGGCCAAAGTAATATTTTGTTTATAGCTTCACACCTGAAAACAGTATTCACACCATAACTATATGTACATGGTCTATTTTCAGCTGTCTCTACGTATAATGTATCAAACGCGCATCACATGTGGGCGCATGCAAGCCTCGTAGTTGTAAAACGTTCTCCATCACTGCAAACTCTACCATGATCTTCAAGAAGTTTTCATTCGAAGCGAAACTCTGAAATTTTGTTTGTATTTTCGGGATCGTAAAAGCCGTGCCCGTTTCTGCAACGCAAGCTTTCCAGAATAGTGCTTTCCCCGGGCGGGCTGTATCGATCTGGCTCTGCTAAATGGTACGCTCCGACAATGACTCCTCATGGACGAACTTTCTCTAGAGCTCTCGGTAGAAACGTTTTAAAGTATCAACTCTAATTGGAACCATTGCATGATTGGCGAAAATAGCCAGGTGAGAGCCAGGGGAGTGTGACTCCACAGCACAAAACCCATAAGCTTTCTGATCAAAGAAATTTCATGAGTTTCATGGACGTTTCTGAATCTTTACAAAAGGTTCTCGCTTAGGTTTAAAACCTCTATAAATGTAATTTGAGTTATCCTACGATTATGGAGTTTGTTTGTTACTATTTCACTTTAAACTATGAAACCGATTGTTTGTAAATTCGGGTTCCTTGCTGATAAAACCGGGAGACATCCATATTCATTAGTCAATGTAAAATTGTAGGTCAATAAGAAACCGTTTACGACAATCCGCTACCACTCCCGTAGATGAATTCAGAATTCCGTCTTCGTCGCAGATTTTAGGCTCCAATTAATTAGTAAACTGTTCTGTCGATTAATCTTGGTACAAAGGGCTTTGGGCGAAATAAATCAAAATGAACGTGTCTTTTTCAAAAAGTCTAGATAAATTTATTCCAGTGCGCATTAAAAATCCAATTTTTATGAATTACATTTTGTTGAGACACACATTAATTTGTGTTTAGCACTTATCTACATATTGAAACAGGCAAAGTAATTCCCAATCGCGTGACTGGATACATTTCCAGGATCTCCGTAGCTGCGGCGATGGGCTAGCCCAATGTCAAGCAAAGAAGAATATTGAATAATTGGCTAAATGTGGGCACAGCTGTGCCTCTCCCACCTCTTGTGAGAAAAAGCATGTAGCTATGTTTGTGTTTTTGTTAAAAAAATGATTCGGGTCAACTCTATTACTCTATAAAAGGCACTTTTTAATTTCCTCGGATACAGAACAGAATAAAATGTATATAAAATTAACAATGCTGCTTATTGAGCTGTTCTCTTGATGGTTAATTCTCATGAAGCGATTATGCAGAATTTGCATCGAAGAGCATTTGCAAGTTTATGACGCCCCAATTCAAACGGTAATTGTGACGCGCGAATGCGAACTATGTCACGAATAGTAGCATAGTTGCTAAAGGACATTGAGCTAAATATGAAAGTGTCGGCGAAACAAAAATAATGTTATGTTTCGTAAGAATATGTATTTGTTACCAGCTTTCACATTCTCTGCTTTATTAGAGGAGCTCGATAAATCTCTATCTAGTGGGCTAAATCTGAAAGTGCCGGCCCCACAAAATAATGTTATATGCCGTTAGAGTATGTAATAATTATATGTATTCTTAATATGAGACCAGCATGTAGGGTTCTTTGCTTTATTAAATGGGTTCGAAAAATGGATATTTTACACTAGGCTAACTCTGAATGTGCCGGCAATACAAAAATAATGTGACCCTTGCTATGGTCCCATAGTTACAAATGAATATAATGATATATTTAATCTAAGTATAACTTTATTTTTGTTCGGCCTGCACTTTCCAAAAAATAGGGACGCTGATTGATGCATTTAACAAATCAGAAGCATTGTTACCAAAGTAATCTAATGCACACTAATCAGTTGATGTACCAAGTTTATTTCCTTTGTCCGCATAATTAGGAAACTGAGTAAACAGGAAATGAGAACCAAAAACGTGTTTGTATAAAAGACTCACCTAAATACCTCCTCTTTGACCCAAATAACAACATAATAATACCTTTGAAATGATATTGAAGTATCGCCGAGCTCTAACCCAAAGTTCATGTCTTTTGGAAAAGTGAGGCGGAATATTTTTTTATTCTTAACACGTTCAAAACCAGCTAAGTATAAGGCGCATTTTCTATGTATTTAGCAAATTTTTTGGTGCTGCACATAATTCTGAGTTAATTTAGAAGTTAGTTTAAATTATAATCAGACAATGTTTTCCTAGAAAAATTTTGGTCCATCCATATTTTTTTCTACATTATTAGCGCCATCTATACCAAAAGGTAGGCAGGGTAATCTTTCCACCGCCCCATCTGTCGCTATGAAATAGAACTGCGTTGAAGACAACCATCCGAGCCTTCTACAATACTGACGAGGTTTTTGACCAAGAGGGAAGCTACGTGGTTTTCAGGATTTCAGATAGATGGCGACAGGTTTGCATGACTGAAACTGAAATAGAGCAAATATACTGATACATTTTTGTCCAATTACAGAAACTATCTTTAAATTTTCACGTAACGTCAAGGCTTGTGAGAAATTTAAAAGTGTCATCTTATAAAAATTTGTATGGAACTGGCACGCCATGAGTGTTTAGTGGGGTTTTAAAGTTTTAAAGATCGTGTCTGTAACTTGCTGTAAAAGTCTGAAAAGTTAAGTGCTTGTACTTGTGCTGTGTTCAAGCTCAGAAATATGGAAAAATATATCAACAATCACTGAGGGAAATACAATGGCAGGCTTCTATGTTACCTTTATCAGAATTAAATCGAGGATTTTTGTAAACCTGGAGTCAACAATTTTTTATACGTCCATGGAGTCAACGTAAAAATGTTAGATAACTTTTACTGAGATTTTGAGGTTAGACCTTTCTAATGTTCGAATATTTGATGTTATACTTCTCGTTTATATCCTCTTTGACCAAATCAATGTCGTCTGTGATTGTTCTGCATTTTCTTGTCATAAAACATAGGCCATGTGTCATGTGCCCAGCCAACCCAATGCTAGGCCCAATTCTGTAAGCTCAATGACCGCTCAGTGACAATGACGCGATGGTCAACTTGACGTATCAGTAGTTGGCGTTTAGAGAATCTTTTTTTTTATTGTAAAAAATTGACTTTATTGGTATGATTACAAAATCGTCAGAAAATTTTTAACTAAAATTTACCGTCGTCGTCGCCCCTTTGTCACTGAGTGGTCATTGACTACTACTATAAAAAAAAAAACGAAAAAATGTTCAGGAACTAGAAAATAAATAAATTTTATAATTATATAGGAATAGAAAGAGAGAAGCAAGATTCTATCATGGAAGTCGGAGTAACCAGTGTCGAACAAACATTCCTTCAGTGTTTCTTGCGATGCTAGTATAGATATTTCGTAGCCACATCATAGATTGATCATTTAATGAAATGGCCAACCATTTTATGATCTAGCCGACCATTTCATAAAATGGTCAGAAATCAGGTTGAATTTGATGAAACATGTCTTTTTAAGCATTTTTATTCAGTACTACCTAATGTTTTTGATATATACATGTCAAACTAACACGAAGCCTATTCGAGCCCTTCGCTGCGCTTGCCCCCTTTGGTCTTCACCTAAGCTACCGTAGAGTTTTTCCCCAAAATATTTATTCTTTCAATGAAAGTTCTAAAAATATCGACCATAGTTTCCCATTTCATGATATCTACGAAATGGATACGATAGATACAATTGATATGAATTGTAATAAATAAAATATCAGTTTAAATAAAAAGGTGGTAATATTCAACCTTCATTTTGTCGTGTTCCTTTTTGGTAACTATCGTCATCGACGACCTCACTACTCACTAATAGACACCGTACGAATGGACATAGGCCCTATGCACACGGAAAACGTGAATTTGAAATAACTAACTTAAAGTAAACTAGTTGGAGATTGGCTTCACAGATCAGTGCCCTTTCGGTGGATGCATATGCCCTAAATCTTCACGCGAGTACCTACATGTACCCATAAAAACGTTATTACAGAGCTCGAGTGCACTAATCAATCTGTTAACGTACCCTTTACTGCGACCTAGAGGAGGCTATTTGCTCGAGCAATCACGGCTTGTCTCTAGTCTGTTAGCAATTAAAACTGTCGAAGGGAACCTACGTGGCTCTGCTCTCTATGGTCTGTTTTTTCGTTCGACTGACTTTTTTCACAACTCAAAATGGACAAAATTGCTAGAATGTGCACAGTGCGGTATACTGTGTGAGTGTTTATAAAGTGCATGAAACAGTGTTGAAGAGGATAAAATTTTATCGCCAAAAAAAATTGAAGCCCCCCCTTCCCCCATTTTGATATATTTAACATTTACTTTGTACCAACTGCAAAAATATATATAACTTCGAGATGTAAGCGTTTGTCGGGTTCGAATGAACTGATTCGTGATGATGACGGACAAGCGTTATGGCTAGTATCAAAAAAAAGTGAGCATTTTTTTGGTAGGTTAGTGCTTTTTTTCTCAAAAATTGGTACCTACCAAGACAAATAGTAGATTTTACAACAAGTGCACAAAACGAACCATTTTTATCCGAGACTTTTAGCAGCCCGAGCCGAAGGCGAGGGCTGATAGTAATGTCGAGGATAAAAATGGTTTTGTGGACGAGTTATAAACTCTGCTTTTCACTTCGATTGCGAGAAAATAAAACAGTAACATAACGTATTAACATTTCTTTAATTAAAATTCAAAGTAAAATTACTACAATTGCCGAGATTTTGGCGGCAATATTTCTTGCACCACTTTTTGTGCGTTTATTTCCATTAAAGTATTAGGAGTAAGTTCTAAATCTTCTTCTTCACTTGACATTTTTAAAACTTAGCCAATTCAACAATAATTTGAGAAAATCCAATACGAAAAGTTCACGGCTTCTTTCCCGCTACTTTACTTTTTTTAATTTTCCTGCATAATTTTCGGGCAAAGAAAAAAAATATACAGCCTATTCTAAAATTATTTTGGAATAATGTTTTTTTTTTGTGGTAAACACGTTTTGATATTTAGTTTCTTTTTCGTATTATCTTATTATAAATCAAAAATGCAAATAGGGATGGAAATATTATAAATTAGCAAGTTTTATCCATGTACAATTAATTGTTTTTGGCTGTATGGGCTAAATGGTCACTGCCTTAGTGTAGACACATTTAAAAAGCTACTTTTATGCACAAGAGCATAAATTCAACTTTATGTCGCCTAGATCCTGCATAAAGTAGTACTTTTTCGAGCATGAGAAGTGAAAATTATATTTCACTATGGAATTTCAAAAGATACCAAAAGAATTAAACACTTTTGGCATATGAATATTTTTGAAATCCGTCGGTCGGTAGAGGGTTAAATTACAAACCCAAATATAACGAAATTACATTATGACAACATCATCTAATATTTTTCACACGATTTTTAGAGGAAAAAAGACATTACTTAGTAAATCCTCTAATCTACATCCTCTAACTGAGGCGTGCAGCATGTTAGGTATTAAAATTTTATTTTGTGTCCTTCCCTCTGGGGGAACATATTATTGTTTAGAAAATTGTTTAACTTAACATTGTATGTTTTTATTTTAAATTTTTCTTGCTTGTAATTTCATTCTTTGCTTAAAACACGACGCTACCGAATCACTGTTACGATCCTCGTAAGAGGCGCCGAACTACTAATTCATAAATACAGGCTGCTTGTGAGCCTAGTTATGATAGTAGTCGACAAAACTATCTCCTTGTTGTGTATATTTTTTACTATGAATAAAGATTTATTATTATTATTATAATTATTATTATTAAATGTTTCAAAAACAGCCAAGTGCGAGTTGTACTCGGCACCGAGGAGTCTGTACAGAAACATCTATTTTTTGTGATACACCTCACTACACATTTACAACTTAAACATTTTTTCTTTAACTTGTGCTATATATTTCTACTTTCCTGTTTATTTTTTATTTTTAATAAGGTGATAAATTTATGTGTTTTTTATTGGCGACATAAATATGATTTGATTGATTTGATTTAAATTTAGGAATATCGTTATTTTGTGATTTTACCTGATAACTATTTCGTGAGGGTCATTTAGTACTTAATATTATTATTTCATTTATAATAAGTTTTCTGGTTTGTTTTAAGTTCTGTATTATTTTCCAAGTGTCTTTCGATTACTTTTGAGCGTTTTAAGGGTTCCGTACCCGAAGGGTGCCCAACGGGACCCTATTACTAAGCCTCCGTTGTCCATCCGTCCGTCCATCCGTTAGTCACCAGGCTGTATCTCATGAACAGTGATAGTTAGACAGATGAAATTTTCAAAGATAATGTATTTCTGTAGCCGCTATAATATCAAATACTAAAAAATAAATATTTAAGGGGGCCCCCATATAGCAATTCTTTCAATACCACATACAAACTTATGAATGCACCTGGTTACGTACATGGAGTGTGAAAGTAGCCGCACGAATAACTTTGCAAACAACATTTTGGTATGTAAAATCCAAACTATTCACTCCTCACCATCCCTGCCATTATAAGGTGGTACGGAACCCTTCGTGCACGAGTTAGATTCGCATTGAACCGGTTTTATCTATGTTATGTAAGAGATTTTCAAGTTACAGTAAGAATTTTCCTAAATCGTATCGCAAATGTTTTGCGTTCTTGTTTATTTGTTTCTGTTGGTGTTTTACAATATTTCCAAAGTTAGTTCACGTTTTTCCTAGAAAAGTTTGGATTCCTTTTGAGAGCCATGGTGTTGGTGAGCGAACAATCATATTCATATTCATATTCATGTTCATATATTTATTGTGTCATTGTGGTACATTTTAACAAAATTTTATCCAACAATGAACCCTGTAAGGGCACTACAATGTCTTAATAACTAGCTTACAACTAACATTTGTGATGGTTAAATATTATTTTCTTATTATATTTTATTATTTACTATACTTATTACATTATTATTATTATATTATATATATTTTTTTTTTTTTTTTTTAAGTATGAGAAACATAAGAAATTATTAACTGCTGAATTATTATATAATTGTTAGGTTTAGTTTGTTATTAATTAAAATTCTATTAATATATTATTTAATATTTTATAAAAAATTATATTATAGTAGTTTAGTATATATTATTTAATTCTTATTTTATTGGTTATTGTTTATCATTTAGGAACTCGTTAATATTGTAATAGCGCTTTGTAATCAGCAATTGCTTAAGTGATTTTGTGAATTTGTTCTCTTTAGTTTCATTTAATATATATTCAGGTAAATTATTATAGATTTTTATCGACATGCTTTGTGGGCCAGATGAGTGAAGTTTTAAATTGGAGGAGAGCTGTGCCAGTCCTTTCCTGGGTCTTAAATTTCGGTTGGTCTGCATTTTCTCTTGACGGGTTTTATAGAACTCAGGGTGTTTGCGAACGAACTTACAGGTTTCTAGGATGTACATACAGGTTAGTGTTAAAATGTTGAGTTCCCCAAAATATGGTTTGCAACTATCGGTCGGTTTTATATTTGCTAATATTCGGATAAGCCTTTTTTGTAGGGTAAACACACTTGAGACATTTGTACTATTTCCCTACAATATTATTCCGTAACTTAGCCACGCATACGCATAGGCGTAATAAGTAACTAGAGCAGTTTTCTGGTCGGTAGACCTCTTTATTTCACGGAAAGCGTAAACAAATTTTGATAATTTTGAATTTAATTTTTCAATGTGTTTTTTCCAATTTATATTTGTGTCGATATTAAGTCCAAGTAGCGAAAAATTATTTATTGAATCAAGCTTAATGTCATTAAATTGAAAATTTATATCTATAGGTTTTTTTTGAAAAGGATAAAAAGGTATTAACTTTGTTTTTTTAAAATTTATTTGAAGGTTATGTTCTTCTAGCCAGTTTATGATATTATTTAATATTGTGTGAAGGTTTTCGTTCAGTTCTTTGTTATTTTTGCATGAAGTAAGTATAGACACATCGTCAGCGAACAGGACACTAGGGTCATCTATGGATTTGGGCAAGTCGTTTATGTAAATTAGAAATAGTAAACAACCAATCACACTTCCTTGTGGAATGGAAGCGTTTATATCCACGGCATCTGACTGGACTTTTATAATTTCTTTTCTTTCTATGTTATAATATTCTAGTTCTACTAGTTGCTTCCTATTTGTTAGGTATGAAGCAAACCATTTATGTGAGATGTCGCGTATTCCCATATTATATAATTTATCTAATAAAATATTATATTGCACTCTGTCATAGGCTTTTGACAAGTCTATTAAAATCCCTACTGCGTATTGTTTGTTATTTATAATATTAAGAGCCGTTTGAATATATTTAAATACCGCTATGACGTGGATCGCTTTTTTCGGAAACCGTTTTGGCTTTCGTCAAAGAGTTTGAATTTCTCACAGAATGTGTACACACGATTACACATCGCTTTTTCAAATATTTTTGACGCTGTTGGAAGTAAAGCAATTGGACGAGAGTTGGTTGTTTCTAATTTGGAATCTTTTTTGTGTACAGGTTTTATTAGTGATATTTTCATAAAGTCTGGGAAAATACCTTCGTTGAACGATTGATTTATCATTATATAGAATGGCAACGTTAACTCCTCTGCGCATTGTATGAATAGGCTTGGTGGTAATTCGTCTACGCCACAGCTATTTTTCATTTTTAATGATTTTATTATACTATAGACTTCGCGATTGCTTACAGGGTATAAGAACATTGAGTTTTCCGGTGGATTAAGCGCGGGGCGGCCACCTGATGAGATTGATCTGTTTTGTCCTACAGAAGCGAAAAATTCATTAAATATGTTTGCTACTTGTGTATTATCTGTGATTATTTGATTGTTGGTTTTTAGTTCAATATTTGTCTTTTCCCTTTTTCCCTTTTTATTACTATGTTCTTTTATTATATTCCACATTGTTTTTATCACATTTTTTGATCTTTTTATTTTATTCGCGTTACATATTTTTTTGGAATTTATTACTATCTTCTTTAAAAAATTTACATATTTTTATAGTAATTTGTGAGTATATTGTTATAATTAGATTGTATTATGAGTATTTTTAATAACCTTTTATGTAAGCAAGATTTTTTAATTCCTACTGTTAACCAATGTTTTTTTGGAGAATTATTGAGCTTTATCATTTTTATGGGTATGCATTCATCTAAAATAATTTTCAATGTATTATGAAATTTTTCATATTTTTCATTTATATCGTTATTTTTGTCTAATAATGCGTACCAGTCAATAGTTTTTAAACGAGATTTAAATAATTGAATGTTTCTTTCACTGTATATTCTTTTTGTTGCATACCAAGTTATTTTTTGCGTCATTTGGGATAACTGATGGCTTATAGTTACACCTTTATGGTTTGAAAACCCTAGGTCTACTACCTTAGTTTTTAATTTGCTTTTATTTGTATTTGTAAATATTAAATCCAGACAAGTTGATGATGTTGGTGTAGAATGTGTTGGCTCGGTAATATATTGCTTGAATTTAAACTCTAACATGAAATTTAAAAGTTTTGTACTTTTTGGGGTCGTTTGTAGCATATCTGTATTAAAGTCTCCTCCTATAATAACATTAAATTTGTAATATTTCTCTCTGATAAAGTTTAATATTTTATCTAGTTGTTCATAAAATATCACCTCCTTTCTTCTATTCCAGTATACGGTAACAATCATTATATTTTCCTTTTTTAGTATTAACGCACACGCTTCAATAACATATTCTATAGACATGTCAGCTATTTCTTGTATTTCTTCGCTTTCTATATCTTCTTGTAAGAGAATACAGACGCCGCCTCCTACTCTATTTTTCCGACAGAATGATGGTGCATATTTGTAGCCGTTGAACTTAAGTAGTTTAAGTTTTTCTTCTGTGAGCCAAGATTCAGTTCCGCATATTGATTGATATATGGGGTCTTGATCTATGAAGGATTCTACTAGTTCTTGTTTATTGAAGATACTTTGGAAATTTTGATAATTATATCAAAATTTCCAAAGTATCTTCAATTTTATTATTATTTTATTTATCTTCAAGACCCAGCCCAATATTTTAAGATATTAATCTTAAAATATTGGGCTGGGTCTTCGAAAGGAATCAATTCTTGTATTATCATTCATGTTGTTGTTTTCGGTTTCTGTTTCTTGTTGATCGTTTGGTTTTGGTTGTTTATTTGTCTCTGTATCCATTTTCGTCTGTCTTCCTTCTATGTAAAGTAAATTATTCTTAATGATGGCATGTAATCCTTTTTTCCGGGCAATAAACATTTCTTCACGCATCTTCTTAAGATTTTCTCTTGATTCTTTATCTAAATATTCTGTAACGGACAAATTTGTTCCTTGAAAGTAGTGTCCGTTTTCTACTATGTATCTAGTCATTCTTTTGCTTATTAGTTCTATAACAAGCGGGCGAGCAGTGTTTCTGTATTTTCCGATTCTTTTTGTGTCTTCGATATACTCAAATAGATCTACGTGCAGTATATCTTTAAAGATATCGATTATTCTGTAGTACAAATCGTTCTCGTGTTCCCCGTAATATTCACTAAGCCCATGGAGCACTATTTTTTTGTTATTAATTTCACGTGTTATTTGTGGTGTTGTCTTAGTATTTTTATTTTTATTCAGGATTTCATTTATTTTTTGTTTTATTTTCCGAGTTTCTTCACTAAGTTCTTCTATTTTTGTAATTAGATTTTCGATTTCTGCTTTTCTTGACAAGTTTTCTCTTGATAATGCATTAGTTTCAAGTTTTACTTCTGCTCTTAGTGTAGATATTGCTTTTTCTATTTCCAGTTTTACTGTGTTTTGTATTTCTTGTATAATTGTCCTGTTGTTGTCTTTGAGCTGTGAATCAAACATTTCTCTTAGGTTTTGGAGTGTTAGTTCGTTAGGTGTCCGGGTGGAAGTATCATATGGTATCGTGTAAGGTGATTTTGCTGTTGTTTCAGAGCTGATGGTGTCTCCCAGTAGGTCTGTCTTATCCAAAATTGATGTATCCATTTGGGTTAAATTTTTTCTGTACGTGACTGTATCAATTGTGTAATCTTCACTAAATGAGGCAGTGTTTTGGGTTTCGTTTTGGTTTCTTTTTACTGTGGGTGAATAAATATTTTCTATTGGGGTCGCTTCGTTTCTATTTCTTCGATTTTTAAGCTTACATGTCGGACAAAGCCATGAGAAATCATAGTCCTGTTTATGTTTGTTAAAAGTATCATCATTTATATTTAGACACTTGTTATGAAAATTTATTTTACAGGAACAGCATGTTATTCGTTCACTTATGTAAACATGATTTCCGCATGCTGCGCAGCTCATCTTGTAGGTATTAATGGATGGTATTTTTTCAGAGCCCTCTATCGGTGAGTAGCAGTATTGATCGTTTGACAATCGTGACTGTATAGCGTGCAAGTCCTAATTGGTCGGCGTCGTGTCAAGTCAGCACGGCAGAGTAGTTCAGTTTCTTCACTTCTACCAAGCGCCGAATATTATTTGGTGTTGGCAACACTATCAGACAAAGTCACCGACAAACGTCACTGGCTGTCACCCGTTCCTTTGTTTATCGAAATTAATGATGCGAGGTTCACGGTTTCGAATTGGATGCAGTGGTTATTGACCGTTTGTTTGCGGTTCAAACTGTAATTATGTGGTATATACAGCTATGTTTATAGTGCAGTGTCACACACAAAAACCAGGATAGCCGTGGAGATCTTGATTTTTCAGGGAGTAACAGTTGAAAGTACTCACGGTTTGAGGTTATGTGAGAGATCTTGATAACTTTCTTTCCTTTAACTGCACTTTTCGCAGGTTTATTGTTTATCTTTGTATCAGTTTCTTTGCGTACGTCTTCGCAAGCCTAGGGTTGCCCTCTATAATCACATTCTGCACCACGGGAAGCACAGTTCAAAGAATAGCACAATTATTTCCAGTAGTTTCTCGAAATCATCGTTTCCCTCGGTGCAATCATTGACTTCATCAAAAGACAATCTATCCAGAACATTTATGAATTAAGATATATTTTCCTTGGAGAAGTCTAATTTTACTTTGGGAGTATTGATAAATAGCTTTTTATCTGGAATGTGTTAAACAGTAGTAGCTCATGATCCGAGAGTCCCAATTCAATAACACTTGTTATATCGAAATTTGTGGCAAAATTGTCGGTGCAGGTCTTTGTTTTAGCCTGTAACTTTTGTAGGCTCATTTAATCTTAATGAAAAGATACATGTATGTTTCTAGTAATTTTTATATAACTCTATTTATATTAAAGTCGCCAGGTATCATTATTAAAAAATTTCTATTTTTGTACGCATTAAGGACTTGTTCTAAAATTTGGAAGAATATATTATACTGATTAACTGGTATTCAATATAAGCAAATTACTTTAATATTTACGTTTAAAATCAGCACAGCATTCAAAGTTAAAAAGTGCTGTTATTCTTCTTATTTTGCTCTTGTAATAATAATTTCAGTTCATGGAATAATAATAATAATAATAATAATTATTATTATTTATTTTTTAACATAATACAATGTCTTAAATCTACAGTAACCCTGAAGCCTGTGGTAGTATACACTGTGTTACAGGCTTCAGTATTTACTTAACTCAGTTACATAGATCGTTTGTAAACATGTTAGCGTAAAGAAAACACGAAAATAAGGTAAGTATTTACAAAAATATGTTAAGTAAAAAGAAAGTTATTAAGACTCCTTATGTGACCTGCGTGTGTATATGCATGAGGGTGTGTGTGAGGGTGAGGGTGTGTGTGTGTGTAAGGGTGTGTGCGTGTGTGTGAGTGTGTGCGTGATCGTGAAATGTAAAGATTTAAGATGCATAGTTAAATAATTGCTCAATTGCTTCATAGTCAAACTCCTCACACCAGTTGTGTATATATATTTTAAGTGTATAAATATTATGTCGTCTTATAGAGTTTCTTTTGTTTAGTTTGTTATAAATACGTGGTACATTGCATAAGAAATGTCTTCTAGCAAAGGCAGACCTAAAGTTAGGTAATGGGACTGTGCAAGATGCACATCCTTTTTTTATAGTATTTTTACTTCTCCTTTTTTTTTATAGATTGACGTATTGTCAGTTCATGTTTTGCAATTATAGTGTTTTCCAAAACCAGTGCATTTTTCATTAAGTTCGTAATATTGTGGTCCTTCTACTGGGAAATATAATGGAAACACGCGCAAAACACGCAAAGGCAAAGGCGCTTTGTGTGGGAGACGGTGTGACGGTTGTGTCGGGGGAGGCTGCCCCGTCCGCGAAAGAGATCGCGGGCTCGCCCCCTCGCGCTGCGCCCCCTGTTGCGGGCGCGCCGCCGACAACTTCCCGCCCGTCCAGCGCCGCTACCTCGCGCTCCTCCGCCACCATCGTGGCGCGCCAGCTGGCGGCACAGGCACAGCATGTGCGCCGTTTGGCTGACATAGAGAAGGAGCGTGAGCGCCAAGCTGTGGAGCGTGAGCGTCAAGCCGCAGAGCGCGAGCGACACGTCGCTGAAGCTCAATTGCAGGCTGAATTAGCCGCCATAGAGGCGGAAGGCAGCCAACGTGGCAGCCGCGGCACACGTAGTCGTGCTAGTGAGCAAGAATGGGTAGATAACGTAGTTAGTTGTGACAACCCTGATGACCGAGATGCTAACCCACCTTTCAGGTACGTCGGCACTACGACAGGATGCGAATCAAGAGGTATGAGAGCGCCGCGCGGCCCTGGTGCTGCTGCGAATAATTCCTCTCACACTCAGAATCGCCCTGAAGACGGAGGAGTGACGCGCTTAGTCAACACACTCGAAACGTTGCTAACTAGGACTCTACCCCAATCTCATGTAACGAAGGCAGATGTTCTGCCAACTTTCGATGGTAAATCGTATTTAGATTGGTTAGCTTTAAAAAGAGTTTACGAAAATTCAGCTCGAAACTGTTCGGCCACCGATAATTTAGCTAGGCTTTCGTGCGCCCTACGCGGGGCGGCGCGCGACGCCGTGGCGGGACTGCTGGCGGCGGCCCGCGCTCCCGAGGCAGTTGTGGCGGCGCTCGACGCGCGCTTCGGCCGCCCCGAGCTTGTTGTGACGCATGAAGTGGCGGCGGTACGTGCATTGCCGAAGGTAGGCTATGACAGCAAAGATCTAGTTATTTTCGCCGGCCGTGTACGCAACTGCGTAGAAGTGATCCGCTTGTTAAATCAGCCGGACCACTTACGTTCGCCCGAACTTTTCCAATCATTGTGGAGCAAGTTACCTCCGCTGTTGCGGCCACGGTGGCTAGATTACGCTCATTCATGTGATGGTTCGCAGGCAAAAATAGAAATGTTTGCAGATTTCCTCTCCCGTGAGGTAGATTTGCAGTGTAGGTTTGGCGGAGCGAGAAGGACTTAAGCGGATGACCTACTTTTGTTGACCCTGAGGGGTGGAGGGGGGGATGGGGGAGGGGGATAGATGCCCCCCCTACTACTCCCCCCCCGCGGAAATGCCTAGTTTCTGAGATATGATTATTTAAAGTTTTGAGGTTATGTTGTTAAATTAAAACAAAATTTAGACTGACCTTGATCTTAAAGTGGAGGTAGGGGGAAGGGGGTAGATCCCCCCCCCCCTACTACTCCCCCCCCGGGGTCATTTTTCTGCCTCGACACCTTTCTCCTCCACAAATGCTCCATAATGCTATCATCAAAATTTACATGAAAAGTAGCCACAATAACCTACTCTAGCCAATCGTTTTTGTTTGCATACGCTGCGCTCCGCTCCGCTCCGGTTTAGCTTCTTCAACGTTCTAACATAACCTATAACCCGATTGAAAAGTAGCCACAATAACCTACTCTAGCCAATAGTTTTTGTTTGCATACGCTCCGCTCCGGTTTATCTTCTTCAACGTTCTAACATAACCTATAACCCGATTGAAAAGTAGCCACAATAACCTACTCTAGCCAATAGTTTTTGTTTGCATACGCTCCGCTCCGCTCCGCTCCGGTTTATCTTCTTCAACGTTCTAACATAACCTATAACCCGATTGAAAAGTAGCCACAAAAACCTACTCTAGCCAGTTGTTTTTGCTTGTAAATATCGAGAGAACAAGCAAATAGAACATTCGCGAAACTACTAGAAAAGGGACTACTACTTTGCCGCCCAACCAAAAACGCGGCAAAACGCCCCAACAAAATGCGTTCCGTTTTAAACAAAAATGACAACCTTTTTATTATCAAAAGTGATATTTTACGAAAGAAATACTAAATTAACTTTGATTGACGTAAAATAAATAAACAAACATAAATTTCAAGTTAAATGAACGTTTTTATTAAAATAGGTATTATTAAAAAAAGATTCCACATTTCCTCCTTTTTTTAAGAGAATTCTCATCTTTTCAAATATGCGTACAACGAAATGTAGGTAATATATTTTGACCACAGACAAGATTTAAACATATTATTTGCGTTGCGTTACATCATTTTACAAAGTATTTTCAGATTTTCAAAAAATCATATCTTAAAAACTATTGAATTCCGCACCCTGAAACTTTCAGGAAGATGATCAAATGACACCAACATGATGCTAAAAAAGTTTGGATGCCCCAGTGAGTAGGTCATCCGCTAAAGGTGAGCCCTGAAAATAACCATCATAATAAATATATCATTCCTTCGACATCGACATTTTTTTCGATTTCTAATGATAAAAATTGTTTACTTTGTAAACAAACTCACGATTTGACGGTTTGTGAGAAATTTGTCCAAATGACTTTAAATGATAGGTGGCAGTTTATAAAGAAAAATAAAATATGTCATAGATGCTTAAAGAAGGGTTGGCACAAAAATAAAACTTCATGTTTAAAAAAAGTTTGTAGCAAGGAAGGCTGCGACATGCGTCATCATGTTTTATTGCACGGCTCGAAATTCGAGCGTACTATCACCGCACACGTCGACGTGGATGTCGACAACGACGACGAGCCTGCGCCGTCGACATCCAGCGAGTCTGCGCCCTCAACCTGCAGCGCGCCCGCGGCGCCACCGTCTGTTCATCCGGAGCATGAAGTTATGACACATGCAACTTCGTCGTCACTAGCTGAACCTTCTGCTCGGCCCTTGCTAAAGGTCGTTCCCGTGATCGTGTCGGGACCCTCTGGATCCGTCAGCTGCTATGCGATGCTTGACGACGGATCATCTGCCACGTTCGTTGACTCTGAGATTACAAAAAAAAATTGGCTGCCAAGGCCCAGAGAAACGGATTCATATAGACTGTGTAGGTGGTCTAGGGAAGGATGTCAACGTACAGTATGTTGATTTTACAATACAGGGACGTCACTCGTCCGAAGTGCATACTATTAAGAGAGCTAGGTCTGTCGCCGGCCTAGGCGCTGCACGACAGGCTGCGCACTACGACAGCATGCGAAAGTACCCGTACCTGTCGGACATAGCTGTCGAATTTTGTTATGAGGACGTAAAACCAATGATAATTATAGGTATTGACAATTGGCATCTATCTTGCGCTAAAGCCATGCGCAAGGGAACTAAGACACAGCCTGTGGCAATCTTATGCGCTTTAGGTTGGGTTTTGTTTGGGTTCGGTTGCAGCAGAACTAAACGAGTTGATTTTGTCAACCATACCACACTTGTCGAACCTGACGTTGTAAGTGACAATTTTGTTATAGAAAATCTTATTAGGGAACATTTCAAAATCGATTCAATTGGTATCTCAAAAATGGAAGCACGTAGTGCCGCTGACGAACGCGCCGTACAAATTGTGGAGCGCACGGCGCACCGGCTGACAAGTGGTCGTTTTGAGGTAGGCTTATTGTGGAAGGCTGACAATCCGATTATACCCGATAGTTATAAGTTAGCTTTGTCTAGATTTCTCAGTTTAGAGAAAAAAATGATGAAAGACCCGGGCTATGCTGATCGTTATCGACGAAATATACATGACATGCTGTCGAAAGGTTATGCTGAGCCATGTACAGGTCCTCCTAGCTCAGGGTCTCCGCTGTGGTATTTACCTCATTTTGGCGTGACAAATCCAAATAAACCTAATAAATTGCGGACGGTACATGACGCGGCTGCTAAGTCTCATGGCGTGTCATTAAACTCAATGTTATTAACTGGCCCAGACCTTTTGCAACCGTTACTAGGGATTTTAATGCGATTTCGAGAAGGTAAGGTCGCACTGACTGCTGATATTCGCGAAATGTTTCCGCAAATCAAAATTATCGAGAAAGACAGAGACGCGCAAAGGTTCTTGTGGCGTGACACCTCGAATGAGCAAATTAGGACGTATCGTATGTCGTCTATGATCTTTGGCGCTGCTTCCAGCCCTTTTACTGCTATACACATAAAAAATAAAAACGCAGTAGAATGGCAGGACACTTATCCAGATGCAGCTCGGATAATTATTAACGATCACTATATGGATGACTGCATAACTAGCCTCGATGATGTCAATGAAGCAGCCAAACTGGCTGCAGATGTTTATGCCGTTCATTCGTATGCTGGTTTCGAGATGCGTGGCTGGACTTCGAATAATCTCATGGCACTCTCCTTGCTGCCAAAGGAGTCTTTGCTTGAGGCTCTCATAGCAAAAGAAGTTGACGTAAATTTAGGTCGCCTGTCCACGCCTGTCCGCACTCTTGGCCTTATTTGGCAACCCTACTCAGATCTTATTGGTTTTAATACGGGTATCAAAAATCAAGGTGTGCTGCCAGAAAAGCTTACCAAACGTTAGGTGCTGGTCCATGTAATGCGTATCTATGATCCTCTCGGGGTCCTCGCGCCAATAGTTATAAGAGGTCGCATCATGTTTCAAGATGCTTCGCGTAAGGGTTTGGATTGGGACCAGGAGCTCTCTCAAAATGACAGCGCTGCGTGGAAACTGTGGTTTCAGGATTTGCTCTCAATCTCTAATTTACGAATACCACGATGCTATAATTTGAGTGAGCTCGATGTAGTAGGATGCGAACTTCATTTGTTTTCGGATGCGAGTGAGTCTGCGTTTGCCGCTGTTGCATATTGGCGCTTTTTATACTCAAATGGTGAAGTAAGACTCTCGCTTATCTGCAGTAAGGTCCGCGTAACGCCTCTCAGACCCGTATCGATTCCCCGTGTAGAACTTCAAGGCGCTTTGATGGCTGCGCGACTTGCGACGTCCATATGCGAAGCCCACCGACTAAAGCCTAGCAAACGCGTTTTCTGGTGTGACTCAATGACGGCTTTGGGTTGGCTACGTAGCGACGCTCGCACCTTTAAGCCATTTGTGTCTCATCGAGTCGGTGAGATACTGGAGCTCACAACTGTCAGTGAATGGCGTTGGGTTCCGAGTGATTTAAATGTAGCCGATGACGCAACTCGTGTAAAACGCTGTGTGCTGTCTCCAGAATCTCGCTGGATCACAGGTCCTGATTTTCTTCTTTCCTCGGACTGGCCCGCTGAGCCGCAAATTGATATCAGCGGACTAGGCCGCGAAGAATATAAACATTTCGTTCATCTTATCACCGACACTGACTTGCCTGCACCACTCTCCGCGAAGCCGAGCCGCTTTGGCACATGGCTGAGAATGGTGCGTGCAACTGCAAAGGCGCATCAATTCATTTTATCACTGCGTGTGCGTAGTCTACGTAGAAGAGTTCCTGATTTTAATCTAATTCGTCTTGAAGGTAGTTTGTGTACCTATACTCCGACTTGCACATCCTCTCCTAATATTCCCAATGACTCATCAAGATTGTCTGCCAGCGATATACGTATTGCTGAAGCCACCATCCTACGCCAGAGCCAGCTTGATTCCTTTAAAGAGGATATTCTGAAAATCAAGAACAAAGAGCAGTTGCCTCGTAACAGCCGCTTGATCAAACTGTCGCCCTTCCTTGACGAGGATAATCAACTAAGGATGTCCACTCGAATAATAGCTACACCAGACGTTCCTGACGAACTTAAACGGCCGTTGATATTGGACGGAAAGCATCCGGCAGTACGTCTTCTGATCGCCAGATATCACCAAAAGGCTGCGCATAGAAATTCGGCATTAGTCATGAATGAGTTGCAGCAAAGATATTGGATTCTCGGCCTCAGAAACGCAGTTCGTTCCGTAGCTCATGAATGTCAGCTTTGCAAAATAAGGCGCGCCAAAACGTTTCAACCACCGATGGGAAATCTGCCCGAAGCTCGCTTGGCACATCACAAAAGACCCTTTTAGTTCATTGGGTTGGACTATTTCGGACCCGTACAAGTTTCAGTCGGCCGGAGACGAGAAAAACGTTACGTGGCCTTATTTACCTGCCTAGTCGTTCGTGCCGTGCATCTCGAGGTAGTGCACAGTCTATCAACGGATGCAGCTATTATGGGCTTACGCCGTTTCACCGCGCGTCGAGGGACGCCCGTAGAGATCTGGTCCGACAACGGGACCGCCTTCATTGGAGCCAGCAGGGAATTAAAGACCCTTTACGGTGATGATGTGGAAGATTATGCCGCTAACGAGTCTATCAACTGGCGCTTTTTCCCTTCTTCAGCGCCCTTTATGGGAGGTGCCTGGGAAAGGCTGATACGAAGTGTCAAGGAAGCGCTCAAGGTGTCTCTCCACGATCGAGCTCCCTGCGACGAGGTGTTGAACACTTTTTTGGTGGAAGCCGAGGCCCTAGTGAATTCGCGACCCCTGACGCATGTTTCACTGGACTCCGATGCTGATGAGGCTTTAACACCAAACCACTTCCTTCTCGGATCTTCTTCCGGCCGCCTATTCCTGCCCTCCTGGGCGAATCCAACCTCATGAGCAGAAACAAGTGGCGTCGAGCAGTAAGACTAGCTGATCACTTTTGGCAGCGATGGGTCACAGAATACCTACCCATGTTAGCACCCAGAAGGGGAGGAGGTGCTGCTCCAAATATAGCTGAAGGAGACCTTGTTGTCGTCTGCGACTCCAACCTGCCACGCGGCACATGGCCCAGAGGCCGAATAACTGCCTTGTACCCTGGTAGAGACGGGATCGTTAGAGTGGCAGAAGTGGCTACAGCAGCTGGCAAATTAAGACGTCCCCTCAAAAAACTTGTTAAGTTGTCAGTTACATAAAGAAGGGGAGAAAGTGTAAGATGCACATCCTTTTTTTATAGTATTTTTATTGTCTAAGTTTTTTATCCTTTTTTCTCTACTTTTGTTTGATTGACGTATTGTCAGTTCATGTTTTGCAATTATAGTGTTTTCCAAAACCAGTGCATTTTTCATTAAGTTCGTAATAGGGACTATATCTACCCTTTTTCCAATGTGATCAGGAATTGGATGGATATTACGGTGAAATCTGCAAACACATTGGAGAATGTATAACTTCCTGACTGTAAATTGTTTGGACTCCTTGTATAATGTAGTCGTAGGGTAGCGAAAAGGTAATCTTTTCATTACCTTAAGAAGAGCCCGTTGTGCACGCTCAACCTCTATCAAATGTGTCTTTGCAGCACCCCCCCAAGAAGTAATACAGTAGGTGAGAACAGATACAGCCAGCGCCTTGTAAGTACGTATTAACATATCCTGACTAAGAACATCCCTAAGACTCTTAAAAACGTATATGTATAAGTTTCCTAGTACGTCCGGCAACAGAATTTATTTGCGGAATCCAGGATAACTTGTCATCTACCACAACCCCAATGTACTTAATGGTGCTTGAACGTTCTAGAATAGGACAATCACAGGAAGGTAATACTGGTAATTCACGCGCACACCTATAACAAGGATAAGTATGAATTTTCAATTTGAAATTTTTATCTGGATTTGTTGCATCAGTTTTCCGAAAACATAAATATTTAGTCTTGGAGGTGTTAAGAGACAACAAGCTATCCTCAAGCCATGCCGTCACATGCTTCAAACCAACTTCTGCCATTTCAAAAACATCTTTCCAGGTTTTAGCACTGTATAATAAAACGGTATCATCCGCAAACATTAAAATGTCCGCTCCTATTAACTTATTATCAAAAAGACTGTTTATGTAGGTGAGAAAGAGAGTAGGCCCTGACGTACTTCCCTGGGGAACACCATAAGTGCAAGCGTCAGGATTACTCTCCTCACCCTCTACACGTACAGTCTGGCTCCTTCCATTAAGGTAATTTGTGAACCACAGCAAAGGGAGGCCCCGTATTCCGAGGTTTTCTAGACTAGAGAGTAATATTGGGATGGAGACAGTGTCAAACGCCTTCTTTAGATCTAAGAACACGCCCAGACATTTGTCCCCCCTTTCTAGTCGATTTACTATAATAGATGTAAGGTGCAGAACAGCATCTTCAGTAGATCTATTCTTACGAAATCCAAATTGTCCCTCAACTAGGAGATCATTCTTTTCCAAAAACGTGACAAGTCTTTTATTTGCAATCTTCTCCATCACTTTAGACAGACAGGATAGTAGAGAAATGGGTCTATAATTAGTAGGCTGTAATTTATCACCTGCTTTATAAACTGGGGTAACAACAGCTTTCTTAAAGATTGTTGGGAAAATTCCAGTATCAAAACTTAAGTTACAAAGGAATGTAATGGGCTTAGCAAGGATATCATCATTATCTTTTATAATCTTTGTCGGAATGTTATCCACTCCTGGCGCACTGCTTGATTTAAGGCTATTAATTAATTATATTTATTAAATTAAATTAAATTATATATTAAATTAATTATATTAATCGTGCGTCTAACCTCTACTTCATCAGTGGAGAACATAGATAATGAGTTGACGGGTGTTTTATTAGATCTAGCCTTGGAGGCAATACAGAGTCTGTTGTTCTGAGTTTGTTTAGAGTTTCATCAGCTAGTTTTTTGCCAATAGTACTAAAGTACTTATTAGTAATATCTAGTGATTCTGTTTTAGATTCTGTAATTTTTAATAAATTGTGAGCAGGTATATTGGTAGTACTAATATTTCCAACCTCTTTAATAAGCTTCCATGTCATTTTTTTATCTTTAGAGTAAATTTCAAATTTTGTATCATAGTATTGTTTTTTTAATTTTTTTATCATAAAATTACACGTATTTCTATATTGTTTATATTCGTTGTTAAGGTTATTGTCGTTAGGAGTTTTCTTTTGTTTGAGCTGTAACTTGTTCCTTATTCTTAGAGATTTTAGTACACCGGGGGTAATCCATGGTTTCAATGGCCGTTTCCTGCAGGAATTTTTTATAGTTTTTGTGCAGTTATGTACCAACTATGTCTTTTAGTTTACCCACCAGATTCTCCGCAGCCACATTAGCATCAGAAAGGGAAAAATATTCATCCCAGTTTTGAAGGGCAAGTGCTTCTCTGATAGCATTGTAATCCACACAAAGTTTGTCTTTAGATTTAGCTTGCCTGGTATGCGAGTTATCAATAATTAATAAAATCGGAGAGTGATCAGTGAACCTGTCAACTACAAATGTCCACCATTTGTGTCTGGACTTAATCATATAGTGATCAATGCATCTGGTATATCTAGTGGGTATATTAATTCCAGGAAGAAGACCGTGATAAGCCATTTGAGTCAGGTAGTTGGCAGTATGATTTGATATTTGTCCCGGCAAAATGTCCATATTTAAGTCACCTGCTAAGATAACGTTTGGACACTTAATATCTTCAAGAAGAACATTTAAAGAGTCTATGTAACCAGAAGGGTTCGAGAAGCATGGTGGACGGTAAGTACAAATAATGTTAGTATCAACACTAAGTAGATGTAGAATAAGGCAGTTACCTTGAAATAAGTTATGTTCTTGAGCATTTGATTCAAGGTCGTTACTAACATAGGCAACGACACCATCATTCTGATTAATACTTGACTTAGTGTAATACGTTTTGTAACCTGTTATATTTGGAGGCACTCTCTGTTCAGATGTCCAACACTCTGTCAAGACCAGGACATCAATAGGACAATTGAGGCCAGCCACAAACAGAAGAAATCGGTCTAGATTTGAAAAAATGCTTTGTACGTTAACAGTAATTACCGAGATTCCATTTCCAAAAGTCTCGTTTTTCGCATATTGAGAAAAACTGGTTGCATCACTTAGTTTAATACATTTAGGATTATTCGTATCGTCGGACTGCACTATATTATGGGGAGTGATTTTTAAAAATAATGATTATATGAATCAGGTTCAGTAGTTTTAGGTTAGTAGTAGTGGTAACAAGTGTGAGGGAAGTAATATCTGATAACGCGTAAAAATTGTAGAAATTTGTTGTAACATAATTATTTAAATTCAGTAATTGTTTATGCTTTGGGTAATGTATTGTGACAATGCTTTTGTGTTTAGGTGTAATATTTTTGTTTGTATGTTGATAGATTTTTAGGGTGTAATTGTCAGTGTAAGATTTTGATTTCGTTTGTGTGTATGTGTGTTTTGTGAAAGAGCTGTAGTTGTTTATGGGGTAAATGTGTATTGAACATGAAGTGGAGTCATCAGTTACAAATGGAACTAGAAAAAACTTATAATAAATCCAAACATATGAATAGAAAATTAGAAACATTACTTCAAAATATTCTAGGAAAAAAACAAGTATAATTTTAAATATGATGATTGCTAGTCATTTATGGTGATCCAGAGAACGAATATCCTTTTCTGAGTTAATACGAATCAGTGGAAGGCCTTCGTCTTTCCGCAGAAGGACCTTTCCGAAAGAAGTCCAGCAATATTTGTAATCATGAGAGGCAGCGAACTCACGTGCCAAAAAGAACAGTTTCTTGTTCATAGGAGTAAGATTATCAGAAACAAAAACCGGAAGTTTCGGTCCATGAATATGTAGGTGCTTTGTGTTAAGTTTCTCATCTTTGCTATGGACTTTATTGAATTCCTTTAAAGACCTAACAATATTCTCCTTAGCGATTACAGTAGTCAGTTCAGCTATAATGGTTTTGTTCTGCTATGATTTAGACTTGATGCGAAAAATGTCTTTGACCTCAGTTGGTAGAATGGGCACGTCAATGGCTTTTCCCAATTTGACTAAAGTATCAACCAAATCTTGTTTGGTTTCCGATTCATGAGTTGGAATATTTCTGATCTCAATACTTGTAGAACGAATTTGACGCTCCAGTTGTTCGATTTTCTCCTCCATCAAACGAATCTGCTTACGATCCTCCTTTTTTTCTAATTGGAGCTGCTCCAGTTTATTTAAAACTCATCATATTTGGCCGCATTAAACTCGACAGCTTGCTTAAGCTCAGCGTTTTGTTTTTTCAGATCGTCAATTTTTCCATTAAGTTCGCCAAATTGCAGTTTTTGATCTTCTTTGAATTCCCTAAACATGCTTTGGAGCTCCATTTTGAAGTCGGGAGAACCCAGGTCTTCAAGCCTTTTACTTTTGGAATATCGCATTGTAATATTGGAATCCAGGTCAGACTCGGAGCAAAGATAAGGGACAGAAGAACATTGGCTACCGGTTGTCATACTGAGTTTAGGCTGAGATGTAGAATCCTTAACGGGCGAGCGGTCAACTGGCATCTCCACTAATTAATTCCAATAAATGTCACTTTCAGGATCTTAGTAATAAAGTTTACAGTAGATACAGCAGATCGAATTTTGAGTTTGCCAAAAGCGCCTGTGCAAAAAGTATTAGCAATGTTCGTACGCAAATTAGCGTTAGTGCCTGCGTTATAGATCAGGAGCAGAGTATTTCAACAAGTCAGCCGATACAGCCAAGGGAGGTGACTCACCGCAGCGAGCGTCTGCAAGTTATCGTAGGTCAGGGGTAAATCGCCAACAGAAGATTTTGAAACAAAAATGCTTTGTTTATCCTTAATATCGGTCACTATTTATGCTTCACTTTACACAATCTTGCGCAGCTTTTTGTAGGCTTTACAGTGATTCTAAATTCTATTGTAACTTTTCACTTTTTGTACGGATTTTGAATATTATTAAACACGATGTCGGACAAAGGTGTTTACGCTAACACGTTCCACGCAGGCCAGGAATATACAGATATTTTTGTTTTTTTTTTGCTTAAGGCTGCATATAATATTATGTTTTCCTTGGTCAGCTTTTATTTGCAATATTTCTACACTGCTTAATTTTTTTGCTTAACATCTAAGATCAAACATAAACTCATGCCGTGTTACCACAAAAAATATTAAACCGGTTTTAACCTCAAAACAAACGTCAAATCCCATACGTTTTTGTTTTTAAACAAGTGTTGAACAGTAGTTTATTTTTTTGTGGTAAGGCCCATGATATTCAAATTATCTCTCATAGTGTAAATGTAAATGATATGATACTTTAGAACCAATTATTTGCCAATATAATTCCGACATAGCATACATGTTTCAATAAAACTTGGACATGATAACTCTTAGACTTATACCCCCTTATTAATAAAAATCTTTACTCCAGTACTAAATTTTCGCGTTCGCATCTGTCCCGTAGTAACTCCTGGATTAACTTTACTCTCAGAGTAAAACTTTGTATTAATAAGGGGGATAGAATATATCTAAGACCGGAACCGAGAAAGTAGCTTGTACCAAACCCAGAATAATTTGAACTTACCTCAATAAAATTGAAATTCCACAACAAAACGATTGTCTTACCAGACCAGCCTTCGGGGCTCGACTAACCAATGAAATTGAAAGTATTGTGAAGTTTCTTGAATGCGCCGTTAGTGACGTCACAGGGTAGTTTTGAATGGCCACGATTCTGAGGGGCATGACCAGGACACCGATTCAAAATGATATTATGATTAAGTTATAGTTTTTCCTAGTATCAAAATCAGTTGAAAGAGCTGTCAATAAACCTAGTTAACATTTTAATATCTCATTTTAGTTTTAAGTTATAAGTAAAGTAGTGTTTAGCGAATTCTGCGCTAGGTACAGGTCACGGCACGTGCGATTTTGGGGGTTTGAGATTTTATTTCCATATATTGTATTCGTTAATTACAAAAAAAAATATGCTCTCCAAACAGCAAGTTGATTCTATACACAGTATTTATTTAAGAGTTTTGCTGTGATATATGTATAAGGCCGCGAGATTTTGGACCCCGGAGAAATTCCCTCAACATAATCTGTTCTGAGAAATAGCGTATTAAAAAGCAATACGGTCTACGACTGACCTTTCTAGTTCCGTTCCCTAACAAGTGACGATTCTATAAATAATATCCCTCCCTCATAAGAAGTACTCACTTCAAAAATAAACCACAGGTATTAGAGGGTGTAACAGAAAGGTGTATATGTAACAATGTAAATTTTTGTTGGCACTAAACAAAACGAATGTAGAAGGGATGCATATACCTGCATGTGCATTACAATAATAATAATACCTTAGACACTTAGACACTATTTACACACATTGATCTAGCCCCAAACTAGGATTCCCTGTATCTTGGGTACTAGACAACGATACACATACTTATATAGATAAATATTATACTTAGATAGATAAACACCCATGACTAGGCTACAAACATCTGTTCTCATCGAACAAATATTTGCCCCCACCGGGACTCGAACCCGGGACCCTTGGCTTCGTAGGCAGGGTCACTGCCGACTCGGCCATTCGGGTCGTCAATTCATCGAATATATCTTATTAAAAATACAGCAGGCTGCCCTTAGTAACTAAGAGCGATGAGTCATGGCCTTCACACCCCAGCCACCACAGGCGGGGTCAGACAAAGAGCCGGGACCTAAAAACAGACTCGCGCGGCCGTCGAATTAGTTTCCCTACTCCTATTTCAATTTCCACCGGGGCGGGGGCAGGTTGCCGCGACTCACGGCCGTCCGCCGCCCCTGACCCTGTGCGCCTTGATTCCAGAACAATACGAACATTAAGAAAACCCATCGTACATAGAAAACGTCTCGTCTTCAGCGTAGTGTACTTCTGGATTTTGTAGCAATAGATGTGTCAGAGGCCCACAAACGTATGATTTGTCGTCAGTACGGTGGCCACTAGTCTGACGCCGTCCACCAACACCGACAACTCTTCAATGTGGTACATGTATGGCTCTATATTTTAATTTCAAGGGGCTTCATTTATGTTCTTTATTGGTGTATTCCAGAGGCCCACAAACGTATGATTTGTCGTCAGTACGGTGGCCACTAGTCTGACGCCGTCCACCAACACCGACAACTCTTAAATGTGGTACATGTATGGCTCTATATTTTAATTTCAAGGGGCTTTATTTATGTTCTTTATTGGTGTATTCCAGATGCCGGAATTTTTTTCAGCGTGGAGTTGGTTAGGGAAGAAAAAGTATAAGTTTGCCGCCATTAATACCTTCGTAAATATTGGTCAGCAAAAAAACGGATGCAAACTTCAAGATGCGTGAACGTGTTAGCATTAATTCTTCCGTCATTTCACGCTCTTTCTTAGGGTATAACTTTGAAAGATGTAAGTGTTATATTTTTTAAGGAATATGATTTAGAGTGTCAAGTAGTCAGGTAGCTCAGAATTTTTTCTGACGATGTGTACGTCGATTTTCTGACTATGCATTGTAAGTTTTTTCTCTAGCGTCTGTGAATCGGGGCTCAACTCGGGGATGAAATTAGACAAACAAAGTGACCACGAGAAAGACCTTGAACGGGTTTGCTCTGCATCTGTCAATACGTGTTGCATAATAGTCTAATAATTTTAATGACTAGACTGTGCCGCTGGCTGTTACGTTTTTTGGTTGTATTATTATTTTAGAGGTGGGTAGAAACATAATACTGCATAGTAGGAAATCGATGTAGCTGGGACGGGATGCCTAATTTATTGCGTTTGTTACTATACCCAAACTGTACCTACTACATGTTCTACTAATGTCTCTTTTGGTAGATGGTGCAGGCACAGCAAAAGGCCTAGCTATTTGGAGTTTATGACAGTCTAATCAACACCCAGGTGCTAAAATAGTAGACAGTAAGTACCATTCAAAAGCCAAGGTTTGACCACCACACACATCTTGAATTCTCAATCGATCCTTCATCCCAGAGCATCCTTTGAGAGAAATCGACGAGGCCAGGTCGATATTGGTTCGGCTAGATAACGCTGCACTGTGGTTACTCTGCCTTCTAATCTTTCGAATTGTCTAGGTTTCCAATTTATGGGTACATTGAAATGTAGAGCATCGGTCAATCATTAACAATGTGTCAGTTTTCGCCCATCGTGTGGTCGGATTTAATTATAATCGCAGACCCAGTGGTCCGTTTATTATTTTCCAATCTATCCTCCGCGATCAGACTGATTAATCGAATATCAATTGGTTTGATAACCACTCACACTGTTAAGGACAGGTACCATTAACATAGTTAGATATTTCTGCATCAGCTGATTGACAGGGGGCGCTGGCACTTTTCAGAAGCAGATGAAATGGGAAATCGGGCGGAATAGGGACGGATATTGGATAGATTGCCTTCTACTCTTAACGTCTGAGTATGCACGAACCTATTGGCACTAAATTGAGGTCGGGTGAGCGTATGTTTTCAGTTCTTCAGAAACTGACTGAGGTAATATTACGTTTCAAAGTTAGCTGGAGGTGAAAACATCGTGAATATCATGATTGTTTGATGGCGTGTTAACAATGTCTGGATAAGCCATACTGACAGATAAATCGTGATTTCACGTATAAAATTTGTGATTTATCTGTCACTTGCTGACCCGGTGGCATCTTCTGAAAAGCCAGAGCGCTCAGCGCGACGCTGCGTTGTACCACACGGGATTTTCAGCGGTCACATTGACAATTCATTGTGTCCCTCTAGCTTTTCGTGAATTAGCTTCTAGTTAAAAACTGGAACGCTACAATGCGACAACGCGCCCATGTATTTCTTAATTTGAGTAATTAAAAATGTATACTTCTTATAGATCACGTTTGTTAAAGTACGGCTGATTTTCTTATCCTCAGACAATCCTTATAAAATCTAGCGGTGATGGAAAACATCGTGAGTAAACCTTCATTAGCCCATAGTTGCGGCGATGGGCTAGCCTCCTGTCATGCAAAATGGAGCAACGATAAACTGGCATAAAGTGAGCACAATTGTGCCTCTGGCACCCCGTATGGGAAAAGGCGTGACGCTATGTTATGTTATGTTAAAAGTAAATAGATCTTAAAGATTTAAGAGGTTGTGATGTGCAGCGTTTGTGGTGATAGCTGCGGCGATGGGCTAGTTCCATTTAACGCAAAATAGAGTATTGAATATATTTTAATATTTATAATTTATAATTATCACTGTTTTCTTCGTAACATTCGCTTTTCAGTTTCCACCGCAACCCCCACGAGAAAATTTGTTCTCCGCTATTGTCATTGTCAAATCTATTCAACTCAAACCTCATCCGAGAATAAAAACAGGTTGTTTATTGTTTCGCACATCTTTATTACGATTGTAACAATAACTGCATCAAAACAAAACGACCACAAATCACCGGTGAGGAGTTGTGACATTGAACCGCACGCGCTTGGTGCGCTAATCCACATTCTCTTTCACGCCTACTGCATGCATGGGTCGCAGGTCGCACGCGTTGTACCCCACGGGCTATTCAGACGATGAATTGTCAATGTGAGCGCTGCAGCGCTTTCCATGGAAAACCCCGTGTGGTACAGCGAAGCGTCGCGCTGTAGCGCTCTGGCTTTCCAAGCGGTTGTGGGGCAAAACGCTGCTCTGCTTTGTACCCCACGGGCTTTTCAGAAGTCGTGATCCGGTGTACTTCGTACCACATAAGTTTGATTGTAAAATAAGTAATATGATACATACCCTAAAGTGTCGTGTTGGCGAGAAAATTATTGATCAAAGAGTTGATCGAAATAAAAGTCGTTAGTAATTTATTTGTAGGTAAGTGAAAAAGTTCCGCTACTAACGCCATCTATCCTTTGCATAGTAACTATTGCATCGCACAGCTGTGAAACATAAAATCCGCTACCAACAAAGAGGTTAAATTAATTGTGTTACCTAATTAATAAAGGAGTTTGAATCATCTATGGCTACCTACGCCATCTAACGATAGGAAGCTGAGACTTCCCCACTTGCCATACAAAACGTTATTTGATTTTTTGGCTGTTTCTCTGCGTTTTTCCTTATTTTATTTTTATCCAAACCTCCTCCGGACTGAGGAGAATAAATGTGATAAGGAATTATTCAAACCGTCTGGGCCATTTTAGACATTTAGTAAGACTAACGTACAGCGATTCATTTTCATAAGTAGGTATAGAATATAAACTTTATCCGGACATATTGAAACAGGCACAGGCCCTGAGTGTCCTCGCTGTCCTCTGGCTCTTTGAAGATGACAAAGGTTGCTCGTCAGAATGAGCACTGCAGTCTGCTATTAAATTAGGAATAATTCTTACTCGTATTGTGAGTTAAAATTATTTGCGAAAGTTGAACTTTAGTGTTTCTAGAAATAACAAATTATATATTAATAAAGTATTTCATTTACATTGAAAAGATATTGTTTAATCAATTAATTTGATAATGGTAATCACTTGAAATTTTACCGTGGCCTACAATAAACTGTAAAATAATAACAACGAACGATTGTAGATGGAAAAGTCGAACTCAGAAAGTATGACTTCGGAACTTTGGACTATTGATGAGACATGCATACTAAAAGTCCTAACACCTCTGAGGTAAGGGAGAGGCAGCACAAAGAAGGTCCTATTTTTGGTTTTTTGCTTACATCTCGAAAACAACGCGTCATAAAAAAAAATTGTGACACCAAATGGAAGCTGATAAATTTCTCTACAACTTTTTACCTATTCCCAATCGTTGTGTTGGATGTGAGCTCTGACAGTACCCTGTGAGATCTCCGATTACTATCCCTGGGGAAAACAAACTCAAAACGTTCCCGAAGAAATGTGGGGTAGCAGAGATTTCGCAAAATATTATTGAATAGATAAGAGAGAATGTGCATATCACGGCGAAGACGGATCGGAAGCCACCCCAGCTCCTTGCGATACTGGGAGACATGGTCATACTTGCGCAGCCCGTAGGCAAACCGAATCTCAAGGTTTTGAAGTTGCTCGAGTTTATTCAGTTGGTCTTCGTTCGTACTGATCCAACGAGCATCCGCGTAGTCTATTAAAGGTAGTAGAAGGGACTGAGCAAGGGTGATTTTAGTTTGCTGCGGCAGGAAGTACTGCAATATCCGGAGGGAGTAAAATGTCTCGTCTGCTGACCTCACAAATATGGGGCGACCAGGACACAAGTTATTAAATATAACTCAAAGATTCTTAGCTTTCTCGCTGTAAGTGATTATGGTACCGTCATATATTTCAGGATCGACGGGCATATTTTGTATTGAGTAAAGTGAGTACCGTGTATCCATAATCATGGCTTGAGATTTTCCCGGGTTGACAAGCAGCCCATATGAAATTGCCCATTTACTGATGTTATCGAGGTCAGCATTCAACGCCTCTACAGTCAGATTTACATCACTAAAAGAGAAGTACAGATATATTTGGAGGTCATCTGCATAGAGATGATAAGAAAGAGAAAGAACGTCAGAGATAGAATCAATGAATACTGAGAAGAAGAGAGGAGAAAGGATACCACCCTGCGGAAAACCAAAACCCGCGGAGAGATCACACCAGTCCGTTGAGATCTCATCAGACTTAACGCGCTGCTGGCGGTGTCTCAGGTAGACGTAGGAGTGCTAGGAGACTCTGAGCGACTTTAAAATTTCAACCAGGATATCGAAATCGACGCAGTTGAAGGCGCTACTGAAATCAAGCAGTGTGAAAACCGTAAGCTGCCTCTGATTCATGGCTAATTGAATGTCGTCAGTGACTTTAAGCAATGCCGTGGTAGTACTGTGACCCAACCTGAAACCTGATTTATATGCATTTAAAAAGTTTCTAGAGGAAAGGTACGAGGTGAGCTGACAGTGAACAATTGATTCTAGAACTTTGGAGAAGACAGGCAGAATAGATATGGGACGAAAATCATTAAAGAACTTCTTTTTCATACATTTCTTTTAACTTTAAAACAGTTTATATGAGGAAAATGTGCCCTAAAGAAATTTATAGAGTTAAATTGCTTTTCAATATACATATATACCTTTTAGATATACTGATTTGTCAACTACCATTGAAAAGCTTGGAGCTCATATCCTAGACCACGTTTGGGAATAGATATAGAATTGGATATAGAAACAAAGTTGTAGACAATTTTATCACCTTTCATTATGTGATGCAATTGTTTTCGAGATGTAAGCAAACAAAACCGGTCAAGCGCGAGTAAGACGTCGGACCCGCACAGGAAGGGTTCCCTACACGGAACAAATATAAAACGACAGTCTCTAGTGTACGAGTTTACATTTTTGTAATTATGTTAACGAAACCGGAAGAGGATAGAAATTGAGTAACTTATTACCAGAAATAAAACCAAATATGACAAAAAACTTAATATTTATTATAATTCGAATGAGCAATTATTACTCTTATTCTGCCAAATAACTAAGCACAAAACCCAATACCCGTAATTAAAGACCTTTTCTGGTAAGATTGGAAGAGTCCAGTTCAGTTCACCGATAAAGCAATAAAACAAAATTACTAAGAAAATGGCCATACAAATAATCTCTTGCACGGAACTACTTATAATTCTTAAAAACCCGTATGTTTCATTATTTGTTGTCATAGCGGCAATAGAAATACACCCTCTGTGAACATTTCAGCTCTCTACCTCTTTCGGTTGATCCGGTAGAGCCCGGTGACGGCCGGACATATAGACGGACAGCGGAGGCTTAGTAATAGGATCCCGTTAGCACCCTTCGGGTACGGAACCCTAGAAAATGAAAAACGTCTTGTCTTTGTCCCTTCCTGTCCACTTGGTCATATCGTCGAACCATCAGGCAGGTGGTCTGTCCACTGGCCTTGTCACTCCCCTTGGCCACCACTCTACGACACCTTTGGTCCACCGTCCGTCATCTCGTCTCCTAACTAGTCCAAACAAAGTTCCGAAGTCAAACTTTCTGCCTTCGACTTTTCCATCTAGCCCCCCCTTGGAAGCACTCATTTACGAAGCTTTATAGGTACCAAATAACATAATCAAGTTAATGACTTGCGATTCTGGTAACTTTTATTATGTCGTTTATAAAAGTCACTTTAACAATGCTTTATTTAAACGACGCTGATAAAGTTATAGAGATACTGATAGTGATAGTGATCAAGTATAACATAAAGCTAAGGTTTAAAAGTTCCCTACAAAATGCAAATCCTCAACAGATTTATGCGGGCAGTTGAGTGTCTAAAACGAGTAACAACCACGTCATCCCAAACCCTCTCTAGAGAAAAGCATCAAAATATACTCACATTACATAAGAATGCAAAAGTGACGGCTTTGTTGTTAGGAATTGGCAAATTGTGGACATAATCTTTGGGGATTATATTCTGAATTTATAACTTCACCCAAATCACAGCTTTTATTAAGAATGAAAAATTTTTACTCATGCTGCAAACAAGTGTATGGCAAATCTCAAGATTTTATGTTCGATAGATCTTGACTAAGCTTGCTACGTACATGCGCTTACTTTTATTTATAAGTATCTACTTGCAATATACTGTGCCTAATGGTTTGTTATAGGCTTACCAGACACCTCGAAGTCCTCGCCACGGGCACCCATCGTCATTATTCATTCTCCTTTGTTCTTCAATTCTTTTGTGAAATGTATCGGATGCCACCGACACCTTCAAGGGCAGTTTTTAGGGTTCCGTGCCCGAAGTGTGCCAAATGGAACACTATTACTAAGCCTCCTTTGTCCGCCTGCCTATCCGTCACCGGGTTCTATCTGATGAACCTAGTAATAGAGAGTTGACATTTTCACAGAATGTGTATTTCTGTTGCCGCTATCACAAAAAATAATGAACTAGACGAGATTTCAAAATCCCCGCTAATGCGAATCACCAAATATCATCGTCATACAAATATAATCGATAATTTTGGGTCGTCTATTAATCGCTTCGGTGGAGTAAATGGTTTGACGTCGGTAATGCTAGGTTCAAAACCTAGTTCGGACATAAACTTGTATTATTATTTATTTGTCCTCACGTTATCTTGTAGGATGGTACAGAACCCTTCGTTTGCTAGTCTGACCCGCACTTTACCAATTTTTTAGGAAAAACTCTGAAGGTATTCCTATTGTAGCCACTGAATCTTTTGACGGAGAGTCGACACACGTTTTTGAAGAAACGCTGATTACAGGGAGCACTCCTAACGTTCTGTTGCCAATCACGCCTTAGAAAGAAGAAACAGATAAATAAAAGCTCGTATTACCGAAAGGTTTCTTGGATCGGTAATTGGTAACTCTACTTGAGTTGGGTACTAGCCTCAGTGGTGGATGTTATAGATATATTTTTTCAGGAGGTGGCTACTCCATGCAAAATGCTTGGCGGGTCCGCCCAGATTTTTTCCATTTCAGGCGTCCGTCGTGCTAGATGGGCATCGTGACGTGGCGTGACATGTATTTGACAAGGGCCTTAATAGAGCACGACGCCTTGGACCTTATGCCCCTCAACTAGAATCGGTCTACAACGTTCTGGTACATTTAACCCTGCATCAGGTATGTATCACCTTGTACAGATTGCATCTAAACATTCTAAAGCACTCTCATTAAGGAACAAATTTAATAAGGGCAACTTTATTTTTTACAATACCCTACCAATCGGTGGCCCTTAAAACATGTATAGCGAAGTGAAAATGGGTTCAAAAGGATGTCCCAAATAACCCCCTTTAAAATTTCACAAGACCTTTCTTAAATTTAAACCCTGTTTAGTGTGATCAAAGCAAGTCCGAAAAACCACAATTTTTTAAAATTTTGAATAGGTATAATTTTCTTTTCGATAGCCGTGTGGCGTTTTCAGATTTTTTCCAAGTCTCTGTCAAAGAAACATTCGAACAAATCAATGTTTCAAATTAAGAATACATCCCAAAAAAGAGAGACTTCTCCAAAGAAAATATATTTCAATTCATAATTGCTCTAGATAGTTTGTCATTCGGAAAGGTTTGAATGCAACGATAGAAGTCAAAATTTCAGTTCTCGAAAGCATCGCGCTTTCGAGAACTGAAAATTTATAATAATATTATTGTTCGCACTGTGCTTCCCGAGGTGCTGAATTAGACCTAGAAACATACCACCCTGGCTCTCAAAAGGAATAAATCCTTGCTCTAGGAAAAAACGTGAACTACTCTGGAAATATCTTAAAATGATTAACAAGAATACAAAATATTTGAGAGACGATTTAGAAAAATACTTAATTCAACTCAAAAATCTCAAAACTTACATTACACACAGAATGTTAAAAATAAATCGAAAACAACATGGAAAATAACACTGAACATACAATAAAACAAAAACCACAATAACAAAGTACTTAACGAATGAGTCACGTGAAATAGCAAACACTTTTAATTACTTGCTATAGAAAAAAAAATGATGTCGCCAACAGATAACATGGAAATGTCCAACATCCAGAAAGGCCTAAAATTGCCGCCGTCGGACGCGTTTGAGGAGGCGCGGACCATTTTCGATTGTAATCAACGAAAACTAGCGAATATGCATGCTACTTGAACTAACTAGCTAAGCTAGTCTCTTTGTCAAAATAAAAACATAATCACGTATCCCGTTTGGTATTCCAAAAGATTAATTAAGCTAGAGCGCGAGAAGCAGAAATATCACAAGAAGTATAAGTTCTACAGTTAATGCGATTATCACACATTTTCTATTCTGAGAAAAAAGGCTAAAGAAACTTGAGCGCGAAACTTATCGTAAGTTCGTTAGTTTTCCTGAAGATAAAATCAAAACGTGCCCTAAATACTTCTGAACGTATATAAAGAGTGTTTCCTCATGTAATGACATAAAGATGAGCTTAGGTGATATTTCGGCTAACACTTGCTCCGAAATCTGTGATCTCTTTAATATGCATTTCAGCTCCGTATTTGAGTCAGCTGCGCGCTTGTCCCGCGATTCTTTGACTTTACTCCTTCCTTCTTGTACTGTAGTTGACGTAAACAATATTAACATTTATTCAAAACTGGTACACAAATATTTAAGCGGTATTAATTCAAGCAGACCGGATGTCATCCTTCATCTCCAAATGTGCCAAGGCATCTTTCAGCTCCCATAACAATTTTATTTCAAAAGCCTTTGAGCGAGGGTTGTATACCTATCGTTTGGAAGCAAGTTTTAATCACTCCTATTCCTAAAGGAGGTGATCCGCATAATATTAGTGAATATCGACCCATATCTAAATTATGTTCACTAGCAAAAAAAATCTAAAAGATTGTCACCGATCAACTATCTCGACTCATTTTGCATCCTAGATCTAGCGCTAAACATGGTTTTAGTAGTGGTTTTAGTGTTGATAATATTTTTTTAACATTAACTGAATCCTTATTTATTTCTATGAATAAAAATATTCAGGTAGTTGCCATGTTTACCGATTTTTAAAAGCTTTTGATAAAATTAGCCACTTTACGTTGCTATCTAAATCCTGGAACTTCGGTATACACGGTGATCTCTTTCGTTGGATTTTCTCCTACCTGGAGAATAAAAGGTTTCGTCTCCGATTATAAGACTATTAGCTCGCGGGTCCCACAAGGGTCTCATTTGGGATTTCGACTTTTTCTTTTATATGTCAACAACATTAGATCTGCCAATAAACACCCTGAATTTCTCCTATATTCTGACGACGCTAAAATGTTCAAAAACATATCAAACATCGATGACTGTCCCCTACTCCAAATTGATATAAATAGTATTAATCGTTTCCTGAATCCTAAAAAAATGTTACACTTTATCTTTTACTAGAAAACTGCGTAAAACAGACTTCGATGATAGTATCAGCGATACCAAACTTGTTAAGGTTGATGAAATTCGTGACCTGCGTATCACTGTGGGTTCTCGGCTCAGTTTTGTTCCTCATATAAACAAAATAGTTAATAATGCCTATAAAAAACTTGGTTTTATCTTGTGGATGAGTAAGCCTTTCAACTTAGCACGCTTCAAGGTTCTTTATTTTAACTATGTTAGAATTGTATTACAATTTTCCAGTTCTGTCTGGAACCCTTTCTTTCAAATTCATATCGATAGAATTTAAAACAATCAGAATAAGTGATTGTCCGACTGTCCAGTCTTAATACAAAGTGTAGGATTTCGTGTGCCTAACCCTCGTCTTAGAAATAGAAAACACCTCTTAGTTGTTCCTTCAAGTGATACTAATTATACTGGTAATTCGTTTGTCCACTCTAAAGTTTATAATGAAAGCCAATCTTATTTAGTTCTGTTTAATTTGTTTACGAGTTTAAGCAAAGTGCCACTAAAATTTTAAATATTGATAAATTATATAAGTAGGTAGGTTATTTATTTTGTTTATTTTTATTTTATTTATTTTGTGTAAAATTTCAATGCTAAATGTTAATGTTTTTTACCTTTAAATAAATAAGTTAAAAAATAAAATTGTACTATTAGTTAAGCGAAACTGTAGGTTTATTGTTATATTGCAACGTCACTTTCTCTTTAATACTTTTACTAAATGTTTTTTTTTGTTAATATACAAATAAATTAATAAATAATCTTTGTAGCACTCATAAAGAACCTTTATTCGTTCATATGTGGCAACGATATAAAAAAATATGGATGTCAAAGTTAGTTATTTGTTATTCTGGGATTTTATGAGCGAGTTTTCGCGAAATAAATTGTGTCTGATGTATGTTTGACTACTTAAATCTATAAAAATTAATTATATATCAAATTGATCATAATGATATTTCCTATGAGATTCAAACATATGTTTTTCATTTCTTCCTAGAATAGGACGATAAAAAAATCAAGGAAAACAAATGAATCGGCAACTTTTAATCCCTATTGAAGCTTTGTTTAACAAACAGGTAATTAACCATTAAAAATTCATTTTTTATTTCTTTAGCTTTCTAACAATGCATTTAATTTCATACAGGCATGAGTACTCTACTTTTACCAACATTCGTAACCCCTGACACTCAATTCAAATCATTTGTAATTCATAAAAGAAAGTTTCTTTATTCAACAAACTGTAGGTTCACTTGGGGTAAGCTGTTACACCCATTTTTTGTCCCAGGGTGCGGGTGCGTAACAAAGTTGTCCATTTCCTTCCACCGTCATCAAGCATCGATAAATCTTGCCTGACCCGTCGACGCGGGTTGCCTGCCGTCACTCGCGTACACTATAGCCGGGTCCACAATTCGGTGCAAAAAAAACCTTCACTTTGTTATTTGTCATTGACATTTAGGGGTCGTATACCATTTGCATTCTGCAGCCTTATGGCGTAACTCTCTGAAGTTCATAGCGTGTGTTTATGGTTCATCTCATGCTCATACAATTTCATCGATTGCGGGGTATTACCGAAGGCTTCTAGGCTTCATTCAATGAGCTTGGGTTTGGCCTCCATTATGATGCTACTTGCGTAATACCAATTTGACAGATGAAGCTGGTGCAAGGTGTCAAACGTAAAAGTCTATATGAAGTTCATAGCTCAGACGACTTACGCCATAAGGCTGCTGATCACATTTGTATACGTACTGTTTATGAGGACGTCATTTTTTTTTAAAGTACGTTAAAGACGACGTCGTTAAATATATCGCGCGATAACTTTTTCCATATCAATACCGATCGCATATTATAGCTTCGACGTGTGGACTCTTGGATTTTGGATGGAAAAAGATATCGCCTGAAGCCGCGCGATATGTTGACGCCGTTGTCTATGATGGCAATTATTATAAGGATCTCTATGAAAAAACTATATCCAGATTGCAATAAGTAAAGATATTTTATTTACAATAACATTCTCTTTAAGTAACGAATTATGCCTCAAGGCTCGTGTAATGGTAAAATTATCAACTCGATTCGTTGGTAAAATTATCAACTCGAAATGTTGGACTCGACAGTATTAAAGTAAAATTCATAACAGATCATACTACAATATGACTGTTACGTCAGTCGCTGCAGCACGAAATTATGTATTTTTTAGGGTTCCGCACCCGAGGGGTGCCAAACGGGACCCTATTACTATGACTCCGCTGTCCGTCTGTCCGTATGTCTGTGATAGTTAGTCAGTTAAAATGTTTACACATGATGTATTTCTGTTGCCGCTATAACAAAAAATACTAAAAAACAGAATAAAAGAAATATTTAAGGTAGCTCTAATACAACAAAGGTGATTTTTTGCTCGTTTTGCTCGATATTTATAACGGCAACAGGTAAACACTTGAAATATTCACAGAATATCTAGAAATATATTCACTTAAAAATAAATAATTGAATTAAAATAAAACAAATAACTAAGGGGGGCTTCCATACAACAGACATGATTTTTTGCCGTGTTTATAGATAATTGTACGGAACTCTTTGTGCGCGAGTCCGAATTGCACTTGGCCGGTTTTTTATTTATTTTTCAAAGCCACTGATTAATTTTAGGATATTTTCTATACCTTTTTTTGACGCAAAAACTTTATCAATATTATTATGATCAGTTTTACGAAAGTTTCAGGTGAAAAATCTTATTTTTTTTCGTGTAGATCCCATGGGCATATAATATTTACTAACTATAATATTTAAGGAAACGGTTGACTTCATAACTTTTTTTTTGAGATTTAGGAAGTATCTATTTTAGGTAGGAAATGCGCTTCAAAGATGGGCATTTGACAATATCCATTGCCTTAAAAATACCTAGTCGGTCCATAAGTTATGTCACAAATATTTTGCCGCATAGTAAATAATGCCAAGTTTTATTTTATTTAATACTATATATGGTTTGATAGCTCATTAAATACTGATAAATTAGAACGATTATTGGATTTAAATGCTTAAAGCCATATTACACTTTCTTTGTTTCTTCAGAGATTTTGCCTTTTTTTACCCAATCAAAAATACGGACGTGATTCACTTTATCTTTTTTCCATGACTCTTAAAACCTTTCAAAATTACGTGAGATTTTAGTCAGAACCCTCCCTGAACCCGTTACAGATGTAGTGAATAATCCTTTCCTTTCGTATTTTCTCGGAAATGTTCGTTTTTGTCTTACTAAATGTCATCGTCTTTGTCATTTGACATTAATAAATAAAGTATGGGATTTATTTGATACCTACACGTAATTTAATAATACAGTTTCATATCATTCATTCATTCATTCATTCATTTCATTCATAGACACATCGGCACCATTCGGGTGTTATCGTTGTTCCGAGTTTTGCCGATAGGAAAGGATTATTCACTACATCTGTACCTTCATTTTGAAGCATAAGATAACTAAGTCTGGGTAAAACTAATTTACATATTCACATTTTACGTAGTGTACTTGTTGCCCACAAGATCATTTTTATACGTTTTTCTGAAAACGTAAAAAGTACGTAAAGTTCTCTTTGGCAGCAGTTGGAACTGAAAGCTAACAGAAAATCAAATGCTAGTTGTTAAGCATGGTCTAAAATCGAGGTTTCAGAATAAATAAAAAAACCTTGTTGGTTATCTGGAACACTGTTTTTTTTATTAAATTTGTGGTAAGTGGTATTTTTGTCAGTTGCGGCGTGTTTTGGGTTCGCGATTGTCTCAAGTTATAAGGTTTTTTATCATATTGCGATAATCGTACAAAATGTATTGTATTGCAATTCGATTCGTATAAAATAAGCTTTTTAATCATGTATAATACGAATAAGAAAAAGTTAATTGCTGAGTTTTATCTATCAAAAACCTTGTGACAGAACTTAAGGACCGACTATGTATACCACGTTGCATCTACTCATGTGGAGTCGACGATTATGCCTATATCTATAGTTATAAAGTTTATTAAGCCCAGAACAAGAACTAAGTTCAAAACGCAACCCGAGGTTTATAATTCTTGATTGTTGCCAAGCCAAATAATATTTACCTTACTTACCTTTTTACCTTCGAGAAATAATAAGGTATCTGTGCCACCTTGATGTTGTTAGGGTATGGTTTAAATAGTGGGGCGAGCGGAGGCAAATCATAAATTTAAAAATAAAGTTTTCCAAACCGTATATTGTGACATGTCTAACCAAAGGGCTTGTTTCGAGGATCTCATTTTTTTCCATAAACCTGAAATGCTCATCATCAACATCATCATCATCATCATCAGCCTGTCATGGAACCCACTGCTTCGTATAGGCCTCCTCATATACACGCCAGCCACCTGACCAGCAGCCTTAGGGCGTAAGTCGTCTGAGCTATGAACTTCATATAGACTTTTACGTTTGACACCTTGCACCAGCTTCATCTGTCAAATTGGTATCACGCAAGTAGCATCATAATGGAGGCCAAACCCAAGCTCATTGAATGAAGCCTAGAAGCCTTCGGTGATACCCCGCAATCGATGAAATTGTATGAGCATGAGATGAACCATAGACAAAACGCTATGAACTTCAGAGAGTTACGCCATAAGGCTGCCGGTCCCGTGCAACCGTGGGTCCACTGCTTTCCTGCTATCCTCACGATGTAATCTGACCATTAGGCAGGTGGTCTGCCGACTTATCTTTGGCCTCCTCGTGGCCACCACTCGGTGAATTGCTCAGTTTATAAAAAAAGACTATCCCCCCCCCGCCTATCTCTGAAACAACTGATCCTAAAAAAATGAATAAAATTCTTGATATGTCTTTACATAAAACTATAGAGAAATCTATGGTTTAGTTAAATAGTGGGGGGAAATGTCTTTCAATGCCATTTACAAACTTATAAAAGCAGCTGATTACAAATATGTGCTACGGACGTAGCCGCACCAATAACTTTGTAAACTACATTTTGCTATCTTGTTTTGGAAAATTAAAGATTCTTAATCCCATGAAATCATGAAAGAAACTTGAATACCATTGTACGGAGTGCGTGAGCCCGACTCCCAATTGACCATTAAAAAAAGACTTGATGAGTTATCTATTAAAAAAATATGTCATTGGAATAGGTTGGTTTTTGATGACAAGATAAGAGGCTTTTATTTACGGTAAAATACTGTCAAGTAAGTATAACTATATTTTTACGATGTTAACAAGGCATTTTGTGGAGGCCTTTGCCCAGCAGTGCGAAACACTCCACACTACATTAAAAAACACGACATTTTTATTGTTGTGTACCGAATTATGGGTAATATTACAGCCCATTCTCGAGTTCTGAAGTGTAGTGTGATATCCCTGAAATAACTGCGTAAGCCGAGACGGTGAAACCTTTTGGTGCAAAATCGAAATTCTCGTATAAATACCCTACATACTTACATACCTTAGTGGTTCAATTGGTTGAGAAAACAGAAATCAGTACCTAAAACAAAACAAGACACAGATTAGATCAAACTCAACATTACATAAATCTGTCAGAATTATCAGCATATTGGTGAGGCCCGCATTACAGACAGCGTAAGGTGCTAATGAAAGCAAAAAAATGTGCGGGATTTTCTCGTTCAGTGCTGTGATAGCAGGATATTTTTGCCAAATCCTTGCCAAGTAATTTAAAATTTTATAGATAAATTTAAATAAACATTTATGTAAGACACAAGCATTAAAAAACCATTTTCTAGATTTATGTTTGTTATTATTTTTTTATATTTTTTTTTTGTAAATTAGTTTTTAATCGAAGATATAGGAAAGATTTAGACAGTATAATCATTCAAATATAGGAGATAAACACGGTTGCGTGTATCTATTTCAAAACAAGGGTACCTCCATAGTTCGGGTTGATAATAAAGATTTAAGACTTTCACTCAACTTGGGTTAGGTAGGACCCAGTTGCAAGTTTATTAGGAGTTCTGGTTTAATTTACTAGGCCTATAAAAGTATTTATTGCAAGGCCTTTGAGATTACCTGACAGGTTTGTAGTAGAATGGAAACTTAAGCTTAAATTAAGTAACTTTACTAAAACTAACTAGGTATGCAATAGTTATTAATATGTTATGATACGGAGGGATCGATTGATCAACATATTGATGAGAAGAAATGGGACAAATATATAGGTACGCAATGTAGTAAACCTTCTTTCGTATTTTTCTCTAGATTTATTTATTCACAACATATTTTTAGGGTTCCGTACCCAACGGGTAAGAACGGAACCCTATTACTAAGACTTCGCTGTCCGTCCGTCCGTCCGTCCGTCCGTCTGTCACCAGGCTGTATCTCAAGAACCTAGCTAGCTAGAGAGTTGAAATTTTCACAGATTATGTATTTCTGTAGCCGCTATAACAACAAATACTAAAAAACAGGATAAAAGAAATATTAAAGGGGGCTCCCATACAACAATTCTTTCAATACCACATACAAACTTATGGATGCACCTGGTTACGTACATGGAGTGTGAAAGTAACCGCACCAATAACTTTGTAAACAATATTTTGCTGTGTAAAATCCAAACTATTCACTCCACACCATCGCTTCCATTGAACGGTGGTACGGAACCCTTCGTGCGCGATTTAGACTCGCACTTGACCGGTTTTTTTTTCACTGGTCGATTTGTACTGTGCGGCAAATCAGCAGGCGCTTCGACCAGCAAAATCGAATCGCAACCTAACTACACGGGTTGATAATAATCGTATTTGACTTCTTCATTTTTAGGGTTCAGTACCTTAAAAGAGAAAAATGAACCCTTATTAGATCACTTTGTTGTCCGTTTGTCTGTCTTTCACAACCCTTTTTCTCAGGAACGCATACTGGTATCAAATTGAATTTGATATCAATAACTCACGTCTGTGGGACCATTGGAACTATGCGGAATTCAAACTTCTAGGCCGTTTATCCACTCAAAGGTTGCTAAAACTCCCAAATTTTATGGAACTTGCTGAATTTTCTTGCGACTCGCAAGACAATCAAAAACTATAGGGAATCCGGTTGACCTAGGATCATGAAATTTGCCAAAAAGCAAGATATTGCAGCACAGTTTAAGGGAAAAATCCGAAAACTGTAAATTTCTTACTGTCTACCTATTCGTCTGTAGAGTCCCATCATTTTCTCAGGTACGCGTGGAGGTATCAAAATAAAACTAATATCAATTGCTCGGGTCTGTGGGGTCCTGCAATTGTGATAAAAATAAACATATACATCAAGGCGATAAAAAATTACCGCCGTGTATATCACAATTTTGCTGAATTTGTTTGATACTCGGAAGGGAATCAAAACCTATAAAGGTACTTTGACTTTCCAAATTTGGTAAAAACAAGGTCAAGCACAAATAAAGGGTAAAATCCGAAAACTGAAAATTTGTAGTTTAGTTTTATCACAATAGAAATGTTTTTGGTGAAAGTACATATATATATACCTATCTATAGATCCTATCGTTAACATGACATACATACATAATAGGTCTCTACATGTGCGTACGGAACCCTTGGTGCGCGAGTCTTATTATTTAAAATTTCGACAAGAACAGTCGCACTGCGTACTGTAGAGAGCAAGCGAGCGCAGCGCCAAACAAAACTCTCTTTATTACTGTAGATATTTACGTAAAGCAAACGTTATTTTTTCCGTTTCTCTACATCGGGCTACTGTGGGAGAAGAAAAACTACTCAAGCAAGAAATCGCCTGCGACTGACCCTTTTCACGGTCGATTTTAGTCACCTGTCGTAAACGGCTAGCCACCGCACGCCGAAAGTAGAATGGTAGTCTACCTTGGGGTTTTCTACTTTAGTCACCTGTGGTCTAGCCGAATTGCCATTTAGTCACCCGTATAAACATCCCATAACCATATTAAACGTTAAAGTTCGGATTTTGTCTCAGGCCAGACCTAACTTTGAAATGTTTCTCTCAAAGTACATTTTCGCTCACTTCAGATAAAACTTTAATTACGCTTGCAATTATCACGGACAGGGTTAATTAGGTAAGCCATTAGAACTTGCTCCTGAACTTCGTTCTTGTCTTTGTAAATGTACACATCCGGGTATCTTCTACAGATTGGATCAATAGTTGTAAAACGTTACTTCTGCTAATTGGTTCAGAAAATACATACTTACCACATACATTGATTTATCGATTTTATCAGTAAGGTGCATCTAACTACGGGACTATTTGTTTGGAAAATTGACCAGCATTCGTTAACTCAAATTGACCGTTTTTTGTGGCAGTTTTCTTATTCATGAGTATAATTAGATGCAATTAATTATTTATATATATTTTGGAGATGGTACGTATGTATTGGTGAACTGATTATCATTATCGCACATAAACATAGTCAATTGATAGAAACTTCATTATGAGACTAAGTGTGCTTTATTTTATTGTTATACTAAATACTAACATTAAAGGTTTTCTCCATAGGATTACATCTATTACATAGGTACATAGTTAACACATAGGTAATTTGATCGCCCCTATATTTCAGACCAATAATATGAATATGAACGTGCCAGGGATTATACTCAATATAATAGAATGCAAAACGATTAACAGCACCGAGGCCCAGAGAATCCAATAACAAAATCCCCATCCCGATTTGTACGGAGAGCGAATTTGACGGGCTTTGCCTGCTAAAGCTTCTGTCACACAAAAAGCTCTGCGCGCCCTACGCAGCAAAAGTGTCAAAAGCATTTTCCTTACCGTCTTATATGATAAAACACGTACCTAGAACACAACTCCTATACAGTCTGGCAGATCCATTACGGTGGTACCATATAACTATATCTAAGCATGTCAAAGCAAACTTTGTATATTGCCGAACTTTGTATTGGTAACTGGATTGGAAATATAACGTGTTTCGATAGACAAAAAAGATTTTTGGCAGAGTAATGGAGCATACTCAACCGCTTGACGTCGTACCATGATAAAAACTGGCGGCTTTTTGAGCTGTAGACCGCGCGAGCGACAGAGACATTTATACATATATTAATTCAAAATAGCGACTCCTGTTTTGCCGAAATGAGTTTCAAGAGTTTAACAAGTTGTCACAGCTAATTTTCCTTTCAGAAACCGGGCTTGAGTGCCAGACTGGCTGTCAAACGGCAAACAGCTGATTTCACTACGTCCCTAGAAAATTTTATATTTTAATATGATTTAGTGTAATTCTGAGCCCAATTTAGTGTTATTTTAGGATTATAGTGTAATGTTAAGTATTTCTATTGTTTGCAGTGTGTTTTAGTGACGTTTACTAGTGTCTCGAAACATGTTAAATTTGTGACCGTTGCAGGTTATAAATTTAAAAGTATTTGTTATTTCCGTACACTTTCATCGCTTTTTGTTACCTTATTGTTAAATTATTATATTTAACAACGTTTAAAATATATTTCATAGCAATTAGTGATGTGCAAACGCTGAAAAACGTTACTATTCCACGTAAGTAATTTCGCATTGTTTTGGTGTGCAATTCCTTGATTCTTATCTCAACTGTAACCATGATGACCCGCAGAGCTGCTGCTGTCGCCTCCCGACAGCAGGAAAATGACAAGCTCAAAGTTACCTTACTAGAATTAAAAAAATCAAAGGAAATGGTCACCGAATTACTCTGTGAAAGGGAGGAAAATGAGAAAGAGCTATTATCAGTACTTGAAAGTAGAGATAAGCTAAAGAAACAATTATGTGTATTAGAACAAGAATGTAGTGATGTAATTGTTGAGCGGGACAAGCTGCAGGTCACCGTAGATAGCTTCACTGTATGTAGTGCAGAGTACGAGCAAGGCCTGAAATCGATTGATTCCCTGGAGAAAGCATTGTTCGATGCCCATGAACAAATACATGCACTCCAGGAGGAGAAGGAAAACACCGCAGCGTTGCAGACCCAGAGCCTCTACAGTGAAGTCGTAGGGATCAGCCCGCAGCTGGTTACTGTTGCAACTGGAAGCCTTGATGATGTCATTGATTTAACTAATGACACATTGCCTACATCAAGGTTATTCGGTTGCAGCAATAACAAACTGAAAAAATACATTAAAATAAATAGGTATATACGGAAAACTCAGAAATTAATAAAACATAATAAATTGTGTACTAAAAACATAAAAGTAAGCAAGAAAAATGTAAACTTATTACATGATTTGAATATGTGTGTATTAAAATTAGAAAGTACTAAGTTTGTGTATGAAACTGACACACAAAACTTACATTTGAAAATCCAAAGCTTAGAGGATTCATTGAGATCACTAAACAGTGCATATTTGAACTCTAAGAAAGTTATAAATGAATACTCATTGGCTATGGATGATTTAATTCAAGAAATGAACCATAATTGTGAGCGGTTTGAGTCGCTGACCAACAACCATACTTGTCGCTGTGAGCAGAAATGTGGTTGTTTGACAGCGGGCAACTCTCCGGGCTTGTGTGACAGTTTACCAACACAAGGTGTTACTGATAATAATTCTGCAAAGTCTGATATGACCACAACACCTGATATTATAATGTACTGTGATGAGATTGGAAGTGGCATGGGCTCAGCACTCCACTCATACTCTAAGGGACATAGTGTTATTAGTAATTGCTCACCTTTTAGCACTGTAGATAATATTATAAATCAAATTTTGAATGACAGCACTATCACAGCCAGTGCCACACTGATAATTTTCATGGGCAATAGGGGAGATGTGAACAAAAATAATTTAATAAAATTTTATGAAACATTGAATGGTCTTAGTGTGAAAAAAAATATATTGTTCACATTTCCCTACTGCAACCAATTGACACAAAATGAAAATGTATATAGACATAATATGAATATAACTATGTACAATTTATGTACATATAATAATAAGTTTGATATTATTGACACTAACAATTATGTTAGTAATTATTTTACTATGACTAAAGGTACATTTTACCTTTCAAATTATTGTAAACGACAAATAGCTATGTCACTATTATATTTATATGACATTACAGCCAAAAATTTGGCTTCTAACTCTGCTTTTACTGAGCAGCCTAATATGAATCTGGTATCAGAATGCATTTAAATTAGTTCATAAGACAACAGAGGACCCAGGCTCTGGCAACATATGTTCTAGTATATTAGAAAACCCTAAGAATAAGGGAAGCTCACATGCTAAGTATATAAGCCTGGTTCATCAGAATATTCAATGTATTAGAGGCAAAGATCTACAAATAGAGTTATTTTTAAATTGTAATAAAATTGACATTTTGTGCATAACAGAGCACTGGTTAACTATTAATGAAATTATGTTTAGCTTTAAAGATCACCAGGTTGGTAGTTCGTTCACCAGACTTAATTCAATACATGGTGGGGCATTAATCATACTAAACAATCATATGAAATTCAAGGAACGTAAGGACATTGTTTCCTTATCTGTTGAACGAACTATAGAACTTGCAGCTGTGGAATTAGAACAGTTCATCGTTATATGTGTCTATAGGCCACCCTTGAGCGACTTTGAAATGTTCGAGAAAATAATGGAATCCGTCCTAACTATTTCATCACACAGTACGAAACGATTAATTATATGTGGTGACTTTAATGTTAATCTGTTAGAAATAACTACTCTCAGCGTTAGATTGATAAATCTTTTCTCATCATTTAGGCTTAGCCATTTATTTATGGAGCCAACAAGAGTGACTGCTACTAGTGCTACATGCATTGACAACATTTTTACTGATGTTATTCCAATCAGTAAAAGTGTTATCAGTGAATTGGATTCAGATCATTTAGGTCAATTATATCAATTTGATTCTATTAGAGAACCTGTCATTAAAAAGAAAATTTCGTTTGTGCCAATAACTGCTGACCGGTTAGAAAGAATGAGATACTCTTTAGCCCAGGAACTACCGTTTTTGGCTGCTGAACAGTCTCCTAATATAATGTATAACTTATTCTTTGAAACCTTTATGGAACAGTACAGCGCGATATTCACTTCAAAATCGGTTGTGGTTGGTGGTTCAAACGACTTTAGTACGTGGGCTACTGCAGAGTTGCATAAACGCAGGCAAGCATTGTATGCATTGTATGAGGAACGACGGTTCAACATGAGTGACGAATTTAAAGAACAAGTCAAACAGTTCTCCAAACAATTTAAATTAGACTGTCATACAGCTAAACGTAATTTTCTGAGTAGTAAAATTAAGAATAGTTCCGATGTTATAAAAACGACTTGGAAAATACTTAATGAGGAGGCTGGTCGTAGTAAAAAAGCGAGTCACGATTACGAACTAAAAATCAATGGACAGCTTACGAGTTCTAGCTTAGAAGTTGCAACTGAATTTGAATCGTTTTTTACTAATGCACCGGATTCCACGACTAAGTATTTAAATTCGTCACCTTTGTCTGCTGTTGCAATATTAAAAGATAATGTCTCAGAGTGTGCTTCATACTTGAATTTTAAGCACGTCAGAAGTTCAAATGTCGTAAAGGCATTTAAATTGATAAATGTTAAGAAAACGAATGATCTTTGGGGACTCTCTGTTCACGTCGTTAAATCCCTGATCGAATTAATTGCACCTGACCTAGCGGTCATTTTCAACAATTGTATAGACTGCGGTGAATTTCCTGATTTAATGAAACAAAGTAAGATAATTCCCCTCTTCAAAGCAGGTAGTACTCAAGACCCCACCAATTTCAGACCTATATCAATACTACCAACTTTTAGTAAAATTTTTGAGAAATTAATCTTATCACAGCTATTACATCATTTTGAATCAAATAAGCTAATGCATAACAAACAGTTTGGATTCACTCGCGGTCGTTCAACAACAGATGCCGGAATTCAGTTCATTGAAAGTTGATGCCTGGGAAGAGTCACAAGATGCCCTAGGCATTTTTTGTGACTTATCTAAGGCTTTTGATTGCGTTGGTCATGAAACATTGATCAGGAAATTACATCATTATGGAGTTAGAGACACGTCATTGAATTTGTTAAAATCTTATCTGAACGGAAGAATACAAAGGGTAGACGTAAACGGAGAACGATCACCAGGATCATTGGTTTGTTTGGGCGTGCCACAGGGCTCAATATTGGGACCCTTCCTATTCCTCATCTATATAAACGACTTACCCTATCTAGGAAGGGACTGTCATGATATGGTACTGTTTGCTGATGACACCTCACTTATTTTTAAAACAAAGCGAAACCAACACGCTAATGATGATCACGTGAACAATACCATATCAAGAGTGGTAAATTGGTTTAATGTTAATAATTTGCTATTAAATGAGAAAAAGACTAAATGTGTTAAGTTTCTTACTACTAACGTTAAAAATAATCAGACATGTATAACAATTAAAAATGAGGAATTGGAATTGGTAACCAGCACAGTGTTTCTAGGTATAACGTTGGATTCCAAACTCCAATGGGTCCACATATTGATAAGCTATCGAACAGACTGAGCTCTGCAGCTTTTGCATGCAGGAAAATCCGTCACTTGACAGATTTAAAAACAGCCAGATTAGTTTATTTTAGTTATTTTCATAGTATTATGTCCTACGGTATTCTGCTCTGGGGCAGTGCTGCTGACATAAATACTATTTTTGTGCTGCAGAAGCGGGCTGTTCGTGCGATTTATAAAATGAATAATAGAGATTATCGTAGAAATAAGCTTAAAGAAGTAAATATATTGACAGTCCATAGTCAATATATTTACGAGAATATTATGTATGTCCATAAGAACATTGTTAACTTTCGAAGAAACTGTGATATACATAACTTTAATACTAGAAACAAGGACAAACTTGCAGTGCCCACTACTCGGCTCCATAAAATAAAAAACTCGTTCAAGGGTAATTGTGTAAGATTTTACAATAAACTCCCAAGCACTTTGACAGATCTATCAATTAATAAGTTCAAGAAATACATCAAGCAAAGGCTTATTTCTAAAGCTTACTACAGTATTAAAGAGTACATAGACGATAAAAATGCTTGGGACTGAATTGTTCTAATTAATTGTGAGCATCCTCACTGCCAGAGTTTCTTTTACTGGACACTTGGAGGCCTTTTACACCTCCAAAGATTAATTTAATTATACAACTCTTGACTGTGGGGACCATTTACATCTCCTATTATCATTGTATTATTGACTAAAGAGACTATACATCTCTGTTATTTATATTTTAATTATTTTATTATGACATTTGAGACTCTTTACATCTCTCAGAAACAATAATTAAGTACTTTTTTTTTCTGATAATATGATACAAATCATAATACCAAATGTTCTGTAAAAAATGAAATGAAATGACATGTGAAAGTGCCCTTGTGGCCTATTTACAGAATAAACGTTTTGAGTTTTGAGTTTTTTTGAGTTTTGAGTCAAAGTGCCAATATTTATGCAACTGGGGCTGAATGTATAAGTCTGATTTCTCGAAGGGATACATATTAAACATCTATTGTAATCGAGTAAAATAATTTTGTGTAACTTTGCGTATTGCCGCGAATTGTGGCTATGCGAATCGACGCCCAAAGTATCGCGTGTGAAGAGGCCTTTAATATCCATTTTCATTTAATTACGGCGGCCTGACGTTCGGAGTCGAAATATTGAATTATACAATGCTTATAATCTCGCAGTATTCAGCCGGTTTCAGACTTTTTTCATCAGACCGATGGGTTTAGGGGTTTGTTACTCAAAGGTGTATATTTAAGTGTGCTTTCAAATTAGGGCAGCTGCCGCGCGACAGCTGCCCAAGCTTTAACACTGCCTTCTGCCGCGCGACACAGGCTGGCATGATTCATTTCGAAAATGGATTCCAACGGGGAAAAATGTTTGCTCTTGCTTTTATTAATGGAACTGTAATTAGTTAAATAATGAATGGAACTCATGAATGAAGGAAATCAGGGTCAGTCCATCACTAAATATATTCTAACACCGGCTAAAGAAGCACCATCTTGACGACCAGTTTAGCCTAGTGGGTAGTGACGCTGTCTACGAAGCTGACGGTCCTTTGTACGAATCCCGCTTTATTGAGCTTACTATGGGCCTAGCTCGATTTGTGTGAGATTGTCCTGTAATATTTATTTATTTTTAGATATATATATACATACATATGTATTATATGGCTTATATATATTGATATGTTGTATTTAAGTTATTGTGTACGCAGTCTATTTTTAGTAATTAGGGTTATCAGTATATATTGTTAGTAGTATATATTAACCGAAGTACTTATAGACTTTTGTAGTACGCGCAGGTGTCCTCCCACTCAACTATAACCTTTCCTACCCATGGTTTGCTGGAAGAAATCTCTTTTTAGAGGTAGCTTCGCCTTTGTACATATTTTTTCTATGATAATATTTTTTCTATCATAAGTTAACTGTTATCTGTTTTTTGTAGTACAATAAAGAAATTACGGAGATACCTACTCATAGAAAAGTGAGCTTACAACACTTCGCGTCAGTCGCGCGACAAACGCGCTGCACAGTGTGAAAGTGCTCTAGGGATAATCTTACCCCACGAAGCCTTAAAATGTGGTTGCGGCCGACAAAGGGAACAAATTGGGGTTTGTTAAAACGCCCGTTCAATTTCTCAATTTAACCTCACCTTTACCGAATCCCGTTATGAGGCATCGCGAGTTTGAACCTCATGCCATGGTAATATAATTCAAAATCCATAACGGGATGCTTTTCTAGAAAATTCATGGTAAAGGAGAGGTTAAGCTCCACTTTCAGGCTTAGGCTAAAAATGCCCTTCCGCAGTATTGTCAACCGTCTAGTTATGACTATCTACGTGTGTAGATAAAATCTATAGTAGACTACCAAACTCCATCACAGGCTTAGGTACTACAACTTTGCTGGCTTAAATGTTTTTATTCCATAGATAAATCTTCTCAGATATCCACTGGGATATGGTTTGTACTGACAAACAACAAATTTTGTTTAATTTATATAATGACCTGCCTAATATTACATTTGTATTACAAGCTCCTACTTACTATTAAAAACTACCTGTACTTGTCATGCAATATCTATGAGAGAAAATATTATATTGGATATCTTTATGACTCCAATATTACGATAAGACATAGTTTAAGACATTATCTTTTGTGCTACATTCGAAAAGAGTATTGAGTATTAAATTCTTACATATATGTTAACATCTGTATAACACTTAGTTGCAATAAACATTTTGATTTGTAAAAAAAAATAAAAAAATGCACGTTTATAGTATAGACAAATCATTTTGCCTCGTTAGCTTAGCTGCAACCATAGGACCGTGTCCATACTGAAGCTCCCAAGTCCTCCAAATGATGAGGTTTTAGAGGTCAGTCCCTAAAGTGAAAAGCTACTTAGTTTGAAGTGGTCGGCCAGTTCTGTAAATGTGCCGGCATTTACAGAATCTCATCAGGAGCATCAACTACGTCTCCTTCAACACTACGGTCGGTAACAGATAGGTACAGTCTTATTTGAGGGTGAACTTTGTTTTTCACTTCCCCAAACAAATCAGCTGACCGCTTGACCAAAGATGTAAGGTGAAGTGAAAATTTAAGTTGCTCTGATCAAATCGGTTTCACGGTGAATTTTGTTTGACATGATGTTCCTAATAACCCCTTAAAATATGACACTTACACCCTGTCTGTTACACCCTGTATACATTAGAGTTAACTAAAGAAATTTGATTTTTTTGAAACGAGATGGCTAAACGACTGCTTCAGCAATGTCCAAAGACTTCTCACTGGCATTGAAATATTAATTCATAAATTACTGCACTCTATATATTTTGTAGAACTTGTTTGTAATAATCAAATAATTAATAGTTGTTGGCTTGATTATTCCCAGCATATCGTCAGTCAGACTCAGACAAGCTTGAACGTTCCAAATATAACATAAAAACTACCGATATCGCTTTGTCTAAGTATGCAATCTCGATGTCATTAGGGCTTGCAAAACCGGTTATTTAAGTTCATTAAATCACCTTGAAGTTTGAATATTGTAAAAGTTTTATTGTTTTCAGTTTTCAAGCCCATTTTTTAATAATCTGTAATTAAACGACTCAATGAATAAATAAACAACTTCTCTCATAGTTTTATGATTTAATTTTAAGAATTGTGCAATTCTGATAATTACCTGAAACTTTTGAAACATGAAATACTGATATTCGGCCATTCATAATTATGTGTCACTAGGTAAAATGGCTGTAATCGCTGGGGCAGTGTCCTTAAATCGATATTCCATCACCTTTTCAGACGAGTAACTAGAAACTTGTCTCTGGAGACTTCAGTAGGGAATCAGAATCTTCTCGTATTGGTTTTTGTTACTGAGCATCAAAGATAACTCGAAGGTATACTTGAGTAAAGCTCGAAGTTGTTGCCGACGCTGACATTGGTGCTGTGTTGATAACGGAAAATTTAAACGCGGCATACATCTCTTCTGCTTTCTCGTGTCGTAGTCAAAAAAACTTCCATTTGCAGTTTACACACGCCCTTCAAATGATAATGATCAAACTACAACCTGATAGCATGATGAATAAACACAAAGCGAACTATAAGCCGGAATACATTTGGGTGATGAACACTGAAACACGGTTTCCACGAACTGCCACTAACACTCATCGCCCCATGTTTGTGAAACTATTTAGAGGAGTGATGAAACTGCGACGAGCAGTTTTCGAGTTATATTGTATTTTGTGTCATGAAGGCTTGACGTCATCGTAGTTTTAAATTGATTTGATTGCATTGAATTTTCATGCTTGCAACTTAAAACAGAACAAATCACATCTCATAGATAGAAACTATTTATATACCTTATTATACACCGAGGGGATACAGCACTGTTATATATCACGGGCGCGATATTGAATCCTGGACGTAACGTAAGACTCCAGATTAAGACTGGTTCCAGAGTGCAGTGAGGGGTTCAAGCGCGCCCAAGACAAAACAGCTTTATCCCCGAGGAGTACACTCTACTTTTCTCAACTTTTGCGAGGCCATAATAATAATAATACCTTGGACACTATTTACACACATTGATCTAGCCCCAAACTAGGATTCCCTGTACCTTGAGTACTAAGACAACGATACACATACTTATATAGATAAATAATATACTGAGATAGATAAACAACCATGACTAGGGTACAAGCATCCGTTCTCATCAAACAAATTTTTGCCCCCACCGGGACTCGAACCCGGGACCCTTGACTTCGTAGCAGGGTCACTGCCGACTCGGCCATTCGGGTCGTGGCAAAGCAAGGCTTGTTTTATTTAAAATATGCTACATTCAGCTTTTCGCAGATAGCTCGATTTTGGAGTCATTTCTATTTTAGCTCGATGTTAGAGAAAGTTGGATATTGCAGCGTCTTGCAACACTCGCGGCTGACAGCTCGCTACGCTCGCGATTTGAATCTGGAATCCTTCGTTACGTTCAGGGCCCAATACGATTTAGTGGAATTCTCTCTTACTTCTGAAATGTGTCCTAGACTGCCCAATATTATACAACTGAAGCCTGCGATATGCTTGAGCAAGGCTTTTCCAATGCAGCACAGCTCCCTGGATTGGACATAAAACAGTGTTTTATCCCCTTGGTTTATAATTTAGTATACCAGTGGCTCTGTGAGCTGTAGACCTCGCGAGTCTGATGGAGGAAAGCAGAACTTCTAAGAAAACAAACTTATGAATGCAACTGGTTACCTACGTGGCGTATGTAAATAGCTGCACCAATAAAAGTGTAAACTACATTTTGCAATCTTTCGTGTTACTGCAGACAATATTAAACATAGGTTAACCACAAAAAAAAACGTCATATCCATACATTTTTGTCTTTAAACAAGTGTTGAACAGAAGTTTTTTTAGTAAGACCTCTTAAATCCATCTTTTTACTTGTTATCAAAATTGTATAGCATATATCATTCTAAAGGTCTCCATAAACCCAACTGCACCTTATTTGTTAAAATCCGTCAAGCCGTTTGGGAATATGTTTTTTTTTTACATTTTCAGCCCATATCCATTTTGAAAATTTTCCAAAAATTTTCAACGTAATTTCACGAGTATCGGTTGAGAAATTCAACCTATTGCGGAGAGCAGCTGGGCAGATATGCGTAGGCAATTATTGCTGCTACGAAGCCGCTTCACACGCGCTCGCGCTCGCTCGGTCAATTACGGTTTTCGATTAAGATGTTGTCGATTCTCTGAATATATAGGTCTAATTCGTTTTTTTTTACCTTCTGATCCACCTGGGTATTTACATTATTAACATACTTCGCATCCGAGCCTGGATTCTACAATCAAAATGATGAACAATGCCGGTACACTTCAAGTATTCTTTACCTTAAATTCTGTAATCCTTTCCCTATGATGAAAAACCACGTCATATGATATGGAATTACCTTAATTTCTGCCAATATTTGTATAAAAAATATTCTCCATACGCGAAATCAAATTTTTGTATGGAGAAATTGAAGAAAACTCAATTTTCAGTATTTGATATTCAGACAACATATAACCAACAGCAAATTTGATTGAATTTTGGAAAAGTGTCAGCTGTAAAAGTTATCAAACTGAAAATTAACAGAAAATTTAATATGTAGACGTAAAACATTGAAATTTACTTTTAAACAATCTAAAAAATGGAAATAATTATTTAATTACACAAACTATGAACTACTGAATCTGTAAGACAATTTCGCCAATTTCACAGGTAATTAATCACGCAATATGGTGCCTAAAATAGACCATCACCGTTTATTGTCATTAAATCGCCATTCCGCCATTAGAATCAGGCCTGCTATTATATTTCACCGATAGATCATCCCGATCAAAACACTTCGAAACAACATTCTCACATGCCTCGCCCAAGTCTTCCCCTCATCCATCACCCAGATCTAATAAAAACCGGAGGAGGTTTCAACCCGAATGGATACCTATTGGTCTATAGCATGCGTTAGAAAGGTCTTTTACACACTAGTTTCTTTCGTACAAGGCACTCGTCAGAAAGTGACACACTCTGAAACCACAGTAAAATCCAAATTTGCCATCAACATCGGACGGGTTGGTTGGAATCATTAATGTGTGTCTGCCGCGCCCACGTGGTGTACAAACGACGTCGCATTACCCGGAACGGGAAACCGGCACAAAAGAGGCTGACTGACGGGCTACGGGCCCTATCTTTACATTACCCTGGTGTATATTCCAGGTGGTGATTTTAGCTCGTTGATATGTGAAAGAAATCCGATTTTCGAAGTCTTCAGTTTTATAAAGGGAAATATTAAACTGCACACAAAAATACTGATTTTCAGAGCAAATATCAGAGCAAAATGCTGCGGTAGCCTACGCTAAAGGTTAAGAAGGATAAAGGGGTTGAGCGAAGCAAAGCCCTCTTTATCCTTCGTGTTAGGTTGAACATATTAGAACAACAAAAAATACTTAAAACATAAACTTAAGTACACATAAAATATTTAAAACGTAAAAAGTGTTGTGGTTGAACATTTTTTGGAGTGCAAATCAGTATTTTTGATGTGCGATTAAATATTACCCTCTTATAAATGAACCTCTTGCTTTGAGGTTTGTGTACAGTATTTTTATGTCAACATCAATTTTGACATGAGTATTAAGTAGGTTATTGTTAGCCTGAACTTTTTCGAGTAATTTAATCTGGGAGTGGGTGAAAATACAGGTGCTTCGGAGCTGTCATGTAACTGGTAGTTTGATATTATTCAAACCCTTTGTTTACAATATGAGAGAGTTTGCTCGTTTTCATAACAGCACTTCGGTACGAAATAAAACGATTGTCTTTATCTTTAAAGCAATCATAATAGAAAAAGTTACGAATGAGTGGCTTTAGTTGGAACCTTTTCCCACTGGGAACGAGCCTGTTGCTTGAGTAAACATTCTCGAGAATTCTCGAAAACCTCGCTAATCCCTCCCGAGTGTGCGTGAACTTGCCAAGTTCAGCGCGAACTCATTTCGTTGCAAACTTTTTAAAATTTCGTGCATAGCTGTGCAAGAAGTTATAAGATTTCCATTCATATTTCGAATTGCTTTATTTTTGAACAGTTTTATTTTGATTAGATCGCTAATTATCATGCTCGGTGAACACCAACCCTTTCCTGGGCCTTGGTCCTCTTTTCTACATACCTAAATACTACAAGGATTCACATCTTTGTAGTGTTCCCAGATAAGACGACATATGTATATGATACCCACGCTGCATCACACGTGTGGGTATACATAGGTCGTCCTAACTGTGACGTAGGTATGTAATTCAGAAATAGCGACATCACAAACATTTTGTATGAAGCAATGACATTACATCTTTAAATCCCATTTCTTTCGTTACGTCCCAGTAATTTCGTTTCGGCTATAAGGTTCAGCTCAGTTCCGGTCGGTACTTTCGTCCCTCCTATTTGTGAAGGAAGTTAAATCGTGCCAGTGCCCGACCAATATAACGAGTTGAATGTCTTTAGAGCGTGTCCACATGTACAATATGAAATATTAAATTAAAATTATAGTTTCTCACACGAGAAGAAGAGGTGTTTCCTGAATCCTTATAGAAACGTTTTTAAACTAGGAAATGGCAAAGTAGAGCGATTCTTACTATAATATAACTTCCATTTCTAGAAACTTTTTAATTATCGCACGGAACTGGCTATGTACTTTTTCGCGACTGCCCTATAATTGACTCAGGGCAAGCAAGAAATGTAAACACAGAAGCGGTTAGCGTAATCCTGAAACGCCAAGTGTCCATCAAGCTCCCTCTTGAAACATCGGCGAGGCTTTGGCCTCATGAATCATTCACTAAGAGTCCTGCCTGCCTGCCACGATGTTGGCGGGCTTAGGACAACCGCCCGCAGGCTGGCCAGTCATGGAAATTGTTAAGAGAAAGCGCTTAAAATAGAAACAAGGAAGAAAAATACATTTAGCACGGCTTATTGAAAATAAACCCAGATGTTATAGATTTCACTTTCAAATGATAGAGCCATTGATATTCCAAGTATATCTATTTTCAACCGACTTTTCCGACGTTTCAACGCCAATTTTCGAAAAAGTTTTTTCTTATAGTTTTTTAGTCTGGGTGAGGTCACCGTCGTGAGGTATCGTCATTTTAATGAAACGGGACGTTAGCGGGCGGAGTTCGCTTGCGACCCCGTGACAGACGCGGCCATTTTGCATTTTTGGGTTTGAAAGGTCAGAGGATAAGGCATTTAACAAAAGGAACAGTTTCTCAATTCGTCTGCTTTTTTGTGTTTGTTACGCGATTACTCCGTCAATTATGAACCGATTGTGACGATTCTTGTTTTGATTGGTAGGTGTCATACTTTAGAGTTGGTCCCATACAAATTTTATCAAAATTAATGAAGCTGTTTTTGAAAAAATCAACCAATACAAAAAAATACACAGATGACGTTTTGGTTTATGGTCTGTGCAGCAAAAGTTTCGATGAGGGCTTTTCATGTACACAGACTTCCTTCGCATCCCGACCGGGGGGGAAGAAATAGAGCTTGAACTTGAAGTCGGTTTTTTAAGTTTTTAACTTCTTGAAGTATTATCAACTTATTGTGTGAAATTGTAAAGGAAATTATTTGCCAAGCATTGCCTTGCCTTTTTTTTTAAATTTTTGTCATGAACTGTTTATTATGTTCTTAATAGATATCTATCGCACAGGTTGCCAATTATAATATCAACAAACAACACCTTTGGATTTTACAGGAAGTTTTATAAATAACGATGAAATGAAAGAAGATTTAGAAAATGTTATGATATTTCCAAAAACTGAAATAAACATGCCGTTTCTTTGTTTCTCTTCGCATTTAAATTATGCAAAGTGTCTGTCTTGCATCTTGCCTCCAACGTGAATCTTGATAGTATGATAACAACCACTGACAACAAATCAAAATAAGTTATACGTTTAGTCACTTTGATAAGAGCCAACAGTTGGAGACAAATTTATCCACTCAACTGTTTCGACGTAAAAAGTGGCCCGCAATTTTCAACCCTATAGATTGGTAGTAGAGTTCGGAACGTTTGTTGCCTTATTATTAGGCCACAAAACAGTTGAGTGTTAACACAAAAATCAATCATAAACCCTGTACTAGTTACCTAGGTCACCTTAAGATAAACATATTGATTTGCGCGTAATATTTTATAATACTTTACTAACCTGTTACATGTGAACGCACAGCCTCTGAGTATTGTACCAATTTTATAGTCTTACGAGCCGACTAAAGCGTCGTCGCGTACTGTGAGATTTATTACTTGGGAGTTTACTAAGCAATATAACATTCTTACGCGACAAGCACGCATGTTATATTATATATAACATACTGTAGCATATACCTTGTGACTGGTGCCTACGATATTACAAACTTACATCCCCGTTCCTGGAATAAGTAAATCCCGAAGTAACGAAAGTGACTAAACTCGAATTATCAATCTTGTAGATTAAAGGTAAACAAAGAAATGTCATTTGCCAGCACAAAAATGTCAAAGGTTTTGTACTAGCCAATGATATTTCTTTGTGTATCTTTAATCTATAAAATTGGTAATGCGAGTTTAGACAGGTAGGGGGTTTGTTTTATTTTAGCAACAAGGCCGTAAAATTTTTAGGTCATTGCACCATGGGGTTTAATTTCAACACACTCTAACAATATTAATTAACTATATTACTACTGTATGTAAGTAATTGGATAATCGCAGGGTGTCCCTTAATTTGGTAACCAACAAACTAAAATTCGTAGTGGCCCGGGGCCAGTTTATGCAACAAAAAATATCCGAGTGTTTTCGATTGATTGGGAATCTTTGATTGCTATAACAAAATGCTGTAATTCTTTATTCTTTGAACTTTCCTGAGTATTGTATTATTGATGATCAATATTATAGTTTCAATACCTGAAATAAAACAATCTCCCACCGGTGGAGGCCAGAGGCAAAATAGTGTAAATGATGTGCACCCTTCATGTCCCCTCGGCACCCGTCGATATTTCTTCGGTTTAGATGGGAGAGCCTGGGCTTGTTGACTCTACGCGAGGAAATTAAAAGCCTGCTGCAGGGTTAACATGTATTACGAGTATGAGTTAGGTAAACTCTGGCTATTTTGCCCCTGCGGGTGCTGATGAATAAGTTTGAACCACCTATCTACCATTTATTTTAAGTGATACATTACGTTATGCAATTACACACGCATGGACTCTATCCATCTTATCTTGGTCAGAAAGGTAAACAAATGTCACCTTATCACAAAACTCGATGTACCAACAGGATCTCTCGATATAGGTCACCAGCACCATATTCAGTTGTTGACTACTTTTAACACAAATACTCTAGATTTCACTAAAACATGTCTAGATTCTGTTTAGATATAACATTACTAATAAAAAACATATTATTAATATCTCCACCGAGGGACATAGGCCTTTGCCCGGATACGAGTAAGGTTGAGCCAAACTCCACCACGCTGGCTCAGTGCGGGTTGATGGAGGGGTATCGGGCTAGTGGCTACCCCGACTGTCAGAAGTTATGAAGATGCCCACTACGGCCTCTGACACAGCTTTACGACTGCTATAATCGAATAGTGATAGTAGCCGGGACCTAGAGCTTAAGGTGTCATCCAAAACGCGGAAGCGCCCGAGACAAAATAGCTCATAGAAACGAACACCCATCCAGTACCCGTCTCGGCCAGATGTTGCAATCCGCATCCGATGTGCGAATACCGCATTTCGTTTAAGAAATGGGGGATGAAGTGAATGAAAAACGAATGAATAAAATACGCGGAAACGAAGAGTTGCTAACTAAATATTTAAAAAAATCGACAGATAACGGCTATTATAATTTAAAAGATATTTTTTTGTTTCCTAGCATCAAACAGTGGACCCTTTTTTATTTCGAAGACTCCAAACATTTTTCAGGTCGGATTATCGATCAGATTTGTTTTGGAAAAAATCTGTAACTTATTGAGAAAAAAATATTTAAAAAAAAATTATAAAGAAAAACTATAATATATTGGTCAGATAGTATTTCTCCAGACATTTTGAATCAATCTAAAAATAATTCATCCTATTATTTATATATCATCAATTAATTTCATTCATTCAACTATCGATTTATCAGTTCTCAGCAGTTCATTCAGTAATTCCCAGAAAACTATGAAATGAAATGTCACATTATTGAAATTGGCCAAGTTAAGATGGATAGAGAATATAGTTGATTACACTGAAGTAATCAACCAGATACAAAAAGAGGTATTTTTTGCAATAAAGACCTAGTTCACGAAAGCTACGGCTGGATTTTTTCTATTTTGCCATGGAAAGATTATTTACATCACATTATAGTAACATTAGTAAAGTACCTAAATGGTTTTGAAATACCATTCCTTTTTCAATTCTTACTGCAAAGGTTACAAAATAATGGAAAACTACAAAGTAAACTAACGGCCGGTTTCTTGGGCGCTGGTTAAGTTAACAAATTGGTTAAACTGATTTCAGCCAATCACGTGCCGCTATTTTGAATATTAGCGGCACGTGATTGGCTGAAATCAGTTTAACCAATTTGTTAACTTAACCAGCGCACAGGAAACCGGCCGTAAGACACGAATGCGAGATAGCATAATAACTCTGTGTGGGTTTAATATTAAGTTATCTTACATATTCCGTAGCAGGTTTCCTCACAAAATATCATGTTACAAGTCATCAGTCCCTTGGGTTTAAAGATAAACCATTTGTGTACATGAATCGAATATTGCCAGTATAAATATAAACTTCACGTCGCGTCGTCGGCCGGTTGAAAGCTTCGGATTTTTTTTACAACATTCGGGAAAGTATCAAAAGTCTGGGCACCCCTGCTGTTCGTACACCCATTCAATTGGTTGGAGTTACATTAGTGTGTGTGCTTCTTTATGGATATAAATGACTATTGACTGAGCTGGTGGAGGCATCCAAAAATATACTATTTAGTACAGGTGACATAGATCCGGCTAAGAATATGTAATTCTTGTCCCTATTCAATGAAGACATTGGAATCCTCTTCATCATTGAATATCATCCCAATTTATCGAGAATCGAATAAATAGATATTTAAATTATTTTTCTGAACCTGAAAATCGAAAACTTATAGGTACAGCAAAAACAAAATCAATGTATAAATTTTCATGAATGGAAATTCAAACAGAAAATTATACCCGGTTCGAAGCTGAAGGGTTTGTTACAAAAGGTGGTGCTTTAGTTTTTCTCATCTTGTATATGTCACTGTAAGATTGTAAAAATCTTTATTTATAAACTATAAATTATGGACACATTGTAAACGAAACCGAAGAGGTTTAACCTCTCAAAAACGAGGGTAGTTGGGACGGGTCGCGATTTTGTACCTTATGTCATGGTAATAAAATTTATAACGGAACCTATAACGGAAAAGTGGCGTTAGCTAACGCCGGTGGTACTCAAGAGGTTAATATATATGTATATGTATCCTTTGTACCGTTCACTGTTTGTACTATGTTAACCTAACACTAAGGATAAAGGGGGATTCGCTTCCTACAACACAGCGTCACGCCTTTACCCGTACGGGATGGCAGAGGCACAGTGAGCCCACGTTTAGCCAGTTATTTAATACTTTAGTGTGTGTCAGGATGCTAGCCTATCGCTGTAGCTATGTGTATGAAGGTTTCCTGACTATGTTTCCCATCACCCTTAGAACGTCCGTATAGTGTACTGAAGGTAAATTACTTATATCATTGGTACATGGACTCAAACTCAGTCACAAGACTATGGAGCTCTTCACGGACCCCATATTCAGTTATTTACAAAGTTGTGGGAAATCTTCGTTTTAGACCACGGCTTTCTAGTACGTTGATTGACCTAGTTCTAAAGTTATGTTGCTTATTACTGGTGCAAAACTTGTCCCAAGATATCTCGTGTTAGCATTTTTGACATTTACTCAGTTGCTCCCTATATACAAGATTGAAAAAAAACCTCTTGCAGCACCTTTTGTAACATAGATTAACTCCACCGACTGGAGTATTACACTTTTTCGTTCCTCGTCTATTATACGAGCGTTCTCCGAGGTTCTTTATTTTATTTTTGGGTATTCTTATTCAGATTTTTATACTACACCTGCTCGGAAAGTACCTTGATACTTTATCAAATTTACGGTAGAAAGTACGTCATTGCATATCGAACAAATATGCGGGGAAAAATCTGAGCGGGAGAGAAAAGTGTATGAAAATCCATTTCTTACGTGGTTTTTTTTTTAAATTTTGGGTAAGACTATGCGCCGGTAACCTAAATATCAAAAGCCAAAAAGTTTTTACAGTGAGTTTTTATCTCCAAGTTCGCCAAATGACACTGGCCACTAGCTGTGTGTTGGATGGTGTCAAACAATTTGAAAAAAAGAACATGTGAAAATTGCAGACGCCATTGGCGCCATTTTCAATTTGTGTGTTGTCTGAGGATTCAGTTTTCGTAGAAAGTAAAATAAAACTATCAAAATGATAAGTAGTGATAGTTCAATTAGTAAAGATTTAGTTTTTTATTTTCATCGTAGGTGTAGTATAAAGCACTATGTATCACTCGAGAGAAAGTGCGATTCCCGATCTCGGGTGTTTTAAAGCCCTCGCCTACGGCTCGGGCTTCAAACGACACCCTCGACCGTAATCGGTCACTTTCTCCTCTCGGTGAACAATGTACTATTGACAGTTCGCAATTATTGTTTCACAGAATTTTCAGGCGAACAAACTGTGGTGTTCTCGACTCCTAAACTCGCTAAACTTTACATATTTTATACTAAGGAGTCAAAGGCTTAATTCGCATCCTTTATAATTTATATATATATAATTTGAAGAGTTATTCCTTCTTAAGGAGACTTTTACCCAATCCAGGGAGAATATTTGTTATGAAGACCCTTTGAAACCATCATAATGCCAATGGAAACTCAATGAAAAAAAAAGTATGGCAAGATGATTTTCACCTAGAAGGGGTTATATCTGGGGATCTAAAAGGAATATTGATATGGCCTGCAAAACTAAGTACTACACTTTTTTTTTTGTAAACAATAGATGTTAGAGATTTAAAATAAAAAAACGTTTGATAGCTAATTTTATCAACTTCCCTTGAAACGATAGTACTAAATTAAACTCTTTTTCGAGTCCATTTTATTTTGAAAGTATATCTTGTGTACTTAAAAAGTTATTGCAATTTTATAAATATGATACTTAGTTTTGCAGGCCAGTGTAGTTCTTGCGTCAGATAATAGCTATTAAAAATATCTTGAAAAAAAATTGTGTTTGAAGTTAAAGAAATAATCAGTAATTTTCTAAAAATAGATAAAAACACTCAATGTTCGACTGACGATACAGCCGTGATGCAGTGTGAGCTGTAATGAACTTTATTTTAATATGGTTGTCCAAAATTTCAGCCAGCCAGGTATGAATCGAGTTGGGGACCCCACATAGATAAATTAGCTGGTAAATTAAGTTCTGCGGCTTACGCTGTTAGGAACATCAGACAAAGCACGGATGTGGCTACATCTAGGCTATTATATTTTAGTTACTTTCATAGTGTCATGTCCTATGGTATCTTGTTGTGGGGAAACCTTACAACATTTTCTAAACATAGCGATAGCTGTAATGTTAACCTAATGTGCGGTTTAGATCCGCGGAGGTTAGCAATTCTTTCAAGGGTCCGTGCATTCTCTACTATAATAAGAGAGATACCTCTGGAGACCTTGAAATTGCCATTTGAGCAATTTAAAAAGCATGTTAAAGCGACTTTGTCGAAAAAGGGATATTACAATGTTCAAGATTACTTAAATGACGGGACTGTATGGGGTTTATCTAGCTCAACAAAGACCTTGCTTTTAATAATTTTGTAATTATTTATTCCTGCTTATTTATCATAATAATTATTTTTTTGATATTTGTGTTAGTTAAGCAGAATCTATTTTTAAAAGATATCTAAAAATCAATCTGTAGGAGTTGTTACGCCCTTCTTCTCCCACAGAGGCCCAATGTAGAGAAGAGGCAAAAAATGACGTTTGCTAAGTATATGTAAATATCTACAGTACTTTGACTTTGACTTTGATAATTTTAGTGGTACACGAGCCGTAAAGCTCCTTTCCGTTAGACCTTCTCGATCCAAAATTTTCAGAACTACCTTCGTGGCCTTTCACCTTATTTTGTTATCTCATTAATTCCGCTCAGAGTTAAGCATCTACCCAGATACAATATATGCCAAGCTGTGAAATTGTGTCTACCTGTGTCTAGAAGTACTCTTGTATTTCCATTGTATTACGTGCTTGAGAGAATAGACATGATTGTGGGTTTAGCTTTGGCGTCACAATTGTATTTCCACATTACTCGGAGTTTCGTATTTACACGTTTCATTACTGTGAAATTGATCGCGTGAATTACTTCGTTGATTTGAAATAAAGGAACATAATGTTTTAACATACCAGTTAACGATTGTTCTTGTAACAAAGAAACAATATTTCATACCATTTTATACCGACACATCTTTGATGTTGTAATGACAACATGTGACGGGAAACGTAACGACGATAATAATTATCCGTCTAGTCACTTACGTGGTCTAAAGAGTCATTAAATAATACTATATTATGGAGATTTTTTAAATCATCCAATATAAACCAAATATTTTTTCTTCATTTCGGGATATGACTTGTTAACTAAACAACGAAGCTAACACAAACTCAAATAAATTGTTATAAACGGGACCATATTATTAAGCCTCCGCTGTCCCTCCGTCCATCCGTCCGTCTGTCACCAGGCTATATCTCATGAACCATGATAGTAAGACAGTTGAAATTTTTACAGATGATGTATTTCTGTTGCCGCTATCATAACAAATACTAAAAAATAAAATAAAATAAAATAAATAGATACAACATTTTGCTATGTAAAATCCAAACTATTCACTCCACACCATCCCTACCATTGTACGGTGGTACGGAACCCTTCTCGCGCGAGTTCTACTAGCACTTGACCGGTTTTATTTTTATGACCTGAAACTGTAGCGCACTTAATTCAACTGCAATTTTTAAAGCTTCAATTAATATTTGTACTTAAAACATTCTAACATATAGCACCCGACATCAAAGAACATGTACCGCAAAACGTAATCTATTTAAGGAATGTGTTAAGATTAGTTTAGATTGCCACTTAACCATCCATTTACGCCGGCTGGCAACGTGGCTCATAAAATACCTATTACCTATAAGTATAGCCTCAAAAGCATTTGGGCACCAAATTTCTTGAACATTGTGATTCAAGAACACTATTTTCCTAGCACCAAGTGATATCATAGAAAATTATTTGCTAATGTAAGCTACCAAGTATAAAAAAGATAACGGATATGTATAAGAACATACCATAATATCGTTGCTCATTTAAACAGCAAAAAGCGGTTCAATGTTTTCTCATTGTCTTAAGTTGGAATCCGGCAAACAATAATATACTGTCCTAAAATTGCCTGTTCCTATTCTTACAGAGGCGTAAAGAAAAAGTAATAATCATATTTTATATTTCAAGTAAACGTATAAATGTGAAGCTCTCACGAAACTGCTGACAAGATGGTGTAATCTAAAAAACGACCTTATATATTTTATTTTATGTTTAGAATTCACAGGTTGTTACAAAAATGTTTAAGGATCATCGTCATCATCATGATTCAGAGGGAGGTTCAAAATCAGTAGTAGTATAATAAGCCCTTGGTTTGGCATGATACATTATTTTTGCTTTAATAATATTGCTCAATTTCTACTGGTCTCGCTTCCGCTCGTTTCCATTGACCGTGATTTATTGTTCGGTCGAGGTGCCATTTTCAATTAAAGTTTCGTGGATCGTTAATGGAATGTCCAATGTCTGGCTTTGAGTTTCGATCTTCCAAAATAATAAATGATTTCCCAATGAACCAATGAATATTACTTGATTTTTATATTTGATGCATATTTTCAATCGTGTACACTGGCGCGTACGCAGTTTGTCTATAAGGCCTTAATTCTGAATAAAATATTATTTAATATGGTAACAATCTAAGTACATCCCCATTGAGCTTACCCTAAAGTTTCCTTCATCAACACCTTCATTCTGTTATCCAAGTTGTAGCTTCTGGGTATTCGGACGGTAAGGGGGATCTCCCATAAGCCGTGTGACCCGTCGATGGACACGCACCCAAACTCACTCACAAACTTTCGTGCCTTTGTCTGGTACCCTATTGTTTATTAGGGTCACGCTGACAGGTGGGTGTTTCAAGACATTTTGCGTAGACTCGTCAACTAAAATAAGCGAAAACATCCAATAAACTGATATTATATTTTTTAGGGTTCCGTACCTTAAAAGGAAAAAAGGAATCCTTACAGGATCACTTTATTGTCCGTCTGTCTGTCTGCATGTCATAAACCTTTTTCTCAGGAACGCGTGGAGGTATCAAATGAAATTGAGATCAATTACTCACGTCAGTACCTTTGGAGCTATGAAAAAATCAGACTTGTATGTCCACGCATTCAAAAAATACGGCCGAATATGCCCCAAATTTGATGAACTTGCTGAATTTGCTTGAACTGACTCGCCAAGGGAATCAAAACCTATAGGGTACTTCCGGACGACCTAGAATCATGAAATTTGGCGAAAAGGAAGTTATTATAGCACAAATTAAAGGTAAAATCCGAAAACTATAAATTTTTAGTTTAATCACAAAATAAAAAAAAATGGCTCTGCCTACGAAGCCAAGGATCCCGGGTTCGAGTCCCGGTGGGGGTAAATATTTGTGTGATGAGAACGGATGTTTGTATTCTAGACATGGTTGTTTATCTATCTAAGTATAATAATTATCTAAATAAGTTTGTGCCTAGTACCCAAGATACAGGGAATGCAAGTTTGGGGCTATATCAATGTGTGTAATAGTGTCCAAGGTATTATTATAATTATTATTATTGTGTTTTTATATTGTGTTCATTCTTATCACTGTTATTATTAATGAGGCTTGCATGTGTTCAGCTCCTTTTCCCCTGGGGGCGGAGGAAAGTTATTCCAAAATAACATGATTTTTCAGTTTGTAAGTTCGATACTATGGAAGGACCGATCGATTGTCATTATCTGTGTATTTATTTATTTATTTATTTATTTATTTATTTATTTAATTAGGCACATCAACAGCACACATATATAAAATTAGACAATAGAAATATGGCGGTATTGTTCTTATATGAGTGCCTATTATAGATGTGCACAGCATTCACCATTTAAGTACTAAAATTTAACATTTTATTTTGTAAATAGGTAATTTAACTTAGAATGTAAGTATTACAATAATAAATAACAATTAATTAGAATTTGGAATTAATGTAGCTATATAATATTAATAATAATATTTAGGAATTATAAAGATCATTTTAGGTGCAAGTTAGTTTGCTCTTTCAGGATTTTATTCCTGAAGACAGGCAAGCGATCACGAAATATGTCTATGTCGGTTTCACTACAGGTGTTGTTATATTTGTCACACATTCTGGGTATCGGCGAGTGCTTGTAAATATTTGTCCTGTATAGAGGCGTATGGAAGGTGTTGGAGATACGTTTGCGTGGATAGTTATAGGGGACTGTCAGTCCAATCTGGCTCAGGATGTTGCTGACATCTAATTGATTATTACAGACCTTATGCAGAAATAGAAGGTCCTGTAGGTTTCGTCGGAAGTTCAAAGTGTCCATGCCGAAGTGGTCTAATCGTCGTTCGTAGGTTTCCCTGTGTGAGATTCCCGATTGGCTGTACGCTAGGTGTTTGGTAAATGCGTGCTGGATACGTTCTATTCTATCAGAGTGGACCGCGTACACGGGATTCCAGACAACGGAAGCGTACTCGAGGTGGCTTCGAACCAGAGCATTGTATAGGAGGATCTTGGTGGAGGCGAAACGGAAACCTTTGGAATTGCGCTTTATGAAGCCTAGCATTTTCGCGGCTTTTCGCACGGCGGTGCTGATGTGCGATGCAAATTTGAGGTTGGAATCCATCAGAACACCGAGGTCACGCATTTCTTTCACGGTTTGAAGTACGATGTCGTTGAGAGTGTACGAGGAAGCTATTGGCATTTTCTTGTTGGTGAAAGTGATGTGATAGCATTTTGTTGCGTTGAGAACCATACCATTATCACGACACCAGATCGCTATCTCGTTTAGGTCCTTTTGCAACAATTCCACGTCAGCCTCCGACACAATGGTCTTGTACAGTTTTAGATCGTCCGCAAACAAGGAATATTTACAGTGTGCGATACGGGACGTCAAGTCATTGATGAAAATCAGAAAAAGTACGGGACCAAGATGAGAGCCCTGTGGGACTCCCGACTTCGCGTGGTATAGCTGCGACTCGTGTCCACTCACCGTCACTGTCTGAGGTCTCAATGACAGATACGACCCAAACCAGTCCAGCAGTGACCCGTGAACACCAAGTGCTGCCAGCTTTCTTATGAGCAGCGAGTGGTTAACCTTGTCGAAAGCGCTGCTGAAGTCGGTATACACTGCGTCCACTTGGTGACCTTTGTCCATCTCATGGGATAAGTGATTGACATATGAGACCAGATTTGTTTCTACCGACCGTCCGCGCTTGAGGCCGTGCTGTTCAGGTGAGATAAACTTGTCGAAGTGATGTGTGAGAAGTGGGCAGATTAAGGATTCAAAGAGTTTTGAGAAGCACGATAGGATGGAAATGGGGCGGTAGTTTTTAATGTCACTTTCATCACCCTTTTTGTAGACAGGAACTATTCTACTTTTTTTCCATTCGTTGGGAAAGCAACCCTCCTTCAAGGAATGATTAAATATTACAGAGAGTGGGAAGCACAGGCCTGGTGCACAGAGTTTAACAAACACTGCGGGAATGTCATCGGGTCCTGCGCCTTTAAACACATCAAGGGTTCTGCATTTATTGAGTATGTCACGTTCGCTGATTTTGATTTTAGATAGGCCTATTTGGTTGTTTAAATGTAGGTCAGCGGTGTTCACTGGGTCGTGATCTGTATAGACTGACGAAAAGTGCCCAGCAAAGAGCTGTGCAATCTCGTTTCCACAGTTTGCCGATTCGTGGTCCTTATACATTGTCGCTGGTAGTGAGGAAAGGCCTTTTCGCTTGAACTTAATGAAACTCCAGAAGGCCTTGGGGTTATCCGGAATACTGGATTCTATATTGAACATGTACGTTTTCATGCAAGTGTCATACAGTTTATGACAGCGTTCTCGAGCGATCTCGAACTCTATTTTGTCACGGGGGTTCTTATATTTACGAAATTTCTGTCTTATTCGTTCTTTTTCAGCAATCAGTTTTATCAGCTGTTTGCTGAACCAGGGAGGATGTTTACCTGTTTTAAATTTCTGTTTTGGGACATATTTGTCAATGGCATTCTTCAAAGTACAGTAGAAGAGTGAGGTCATTTCATTGACGTTTCCACAATGACGGAATATGTCCTCCCACTTGGTGGACTTTAGATGCGACTTAAGCCCTTCGTAGTCGGCTTTGAAGAAGTTGTGTCGATGTCCAACGCTGGGTTTAAGGTGGGTAAGGCGTGATGAACTGATTTGAATCTCAAGGGGAGGGTGGTAGGAGTCTAGCTTGCTCAGGGTGTCAGAAGACCGGGCGACGGTCACATGGGGAACATTTGCCAGTACTAAATCGAGAATATTGTCATCCCTATTTCCGATGCAGTTAAACTGATACAGACCGTTCATTGTAATAAAGTCAATGAGTTGAAAGCCTAAGGTACTTTCGTACTTGGATGGGACCATGTGAACGTGGTTAACTGCTCTGTTCCAATCTATGAAACCTAGATTGAAGTCTCCCAGTATAGCGACTTCGTCGGCGTAGTTGAGTGTTCTATTGGCGTTGTCAAAGAATTCAGATAGGTATTCTAATTTTATTGGCGATGGTAGATATACAGCACATATAGCCAGCTTTTTTGTGCAGTCTCCAGTCCCATTTTCTATAGTGACCCATAGGTCCTCAAATTTACTGTTTTTACTTTCCCAGTTGGTTACGCGAGTAGATTGATATTTCTTTGATACTGCTACGAGGACTCCACCCCCGTCGTCCTTGCTATCTTTAGTAGGCTTAAAACTACATAGACGATCCCTTCTATAGATGTTATATCTAGAGTCCATTAACTCAGAATTTGTGACATTATTATTTAACCAAGTTTCTGTAAGTACAATTATTTCATGATCGCTGCTGGATATGTTTTTGTAGAGATCATTGGTTTTGGTCCGTAAACCGCGGACATTTTGATAGTAAATACTAGCGAATTTAAAGCAAATAACACCATAACGATAGTTCTATATAAAACACTTGGAGTCTAACACATCAAACGTAGGCTATCTTCGCTTCGTATGAGCAGAGCCTGGCAGTTGGTGTCCTTCCTTGCAAAAATTTTGCCGTTACGAACCCAGACGAACGTATATCCCACTTCCTTGGACTTCTTACGAGCGGCTGCGTGTAGGGATTTGTTTGCAGGCGTAAGGTGCTCTGAAACGAAGACTGGTTCTCGTTGTCCTCCGTAGCCAAGGTGTGTGGAGCTCAGCTTGTCCTTGGGGTTAGCCTTATTGAACTTTGCTACGGCGGCTAGAACAGAGTCGCGTTGACGGGGACTGCGCAATTTCACAACCACAGCTCTAGGTTTGTTGTTGTCTTTATTTATCTTGGCGACCCGGGTGGCGTATAAGATCTCGCTGTCATCCAGCGGGTTACCCACAATCTTTGTGAGTTGCTCTACCGTATTCGGTAGGTTCTCAGATTTGTGCTCGGGGATCCCATTAATCTCTATATAAGATTCTCGCATGAGTTGTTCCGTGATCGTGAGTCTTCCGGAGAGATCTTTAACTAGCGATTTGAGACTCTCATTTTCTATATTCATTGTTGAAATTGTTTTAGAGTTTTCTTCAAGTCTGACCTTCATGCTCTCAAATTGCTCGTTGAAAAAAGCCATTGAATCGGTGAGTCCGGCGATGAGGTTGTTGGTGCTCTTGAGTTCAGCCGACATAAATTCCTTTATAGTTGCTCGTAGAGCACCAGTCATCTCTTGTTTTATGATGTCACGCAGTCTATTCTCGGTTAGGTAATTCTTGCTGTCGCGAGGGCTGGCTGCAGTGTCAATGGTGGCGGCACATCGTTGCTTTCCAGTCCGGAAAGTAACGAAGGAGTCGTCGTTAGCCTTTACCGGTGTGTCGGAGTTATCAATCTTGGGCAGTTTCACCTTGCAGCTGGGACATATCCAGGCCGCGTGGGGACCCACACTAAGACCAACACATACGTAATGGTACACCAATGAGCAGTTGGGTTCCGTGCAGGCAACTCTATCATCCTCTTCGGTATATTCACTGCAACCTGAGCAGCAGTTGGTCTTACAATCCATCATTGTGAGAAAAAAAAAAAAAGTTTAAAAATTATAATTTAAGTAGTAAAAACAAAAAGACAAGGTATCGCCGGGGATCGAACTTGGTGTCTCTGGGCCTCCAGGCAAACGGTTACCGGCTGAGCTATTTGCTCGACGGCTGCAGTGACGAAATCGGCGAACGGGTAATAGTAGTGAGTAGTTGAGTACGGGCTCGCCGGCCGCAGCACCGGTTGGTGACTCACCGGCCGACGCTGACTGGATAGCAACAAAAGCAGTTCACCGGGCACTTTAACGGCAGGTTTGAATTAATTTCCGAATATTAGGCACTTTTGGAGTATCGTTGAAGTAAGCGGATCGAGTTGGTTAAATGGTCTATTTGAACTCCTGCTTTTTGTTTTTGTTTCACAGCGATAGGTTCCGAATTTGCACAGCTTATGAATTTAAAAGGCAGAGTAAAAATTAGTACGTGTTGGCGTTGAGAGCGCGCGCGCGTGTATACAAAGTTGGTTCATATCTCAACCAGTCTTTCATTCTATCAATTCTTGTTCAATATCCATCGCCGCGGACTGTCGTGTCAGAATGTAATTCTCAGTTTAACAGCGCGTAGGCTTTTTGAAGGTCAGCCAAGGGTGGTGGACCCTACTGCAGTCATCATCCGTGGCTTTGGAGACGACTGAGCCACGTGCATCATCCGGTATGAGAGTTCGTCACTCAAATTCCACGAGGTGACCTACCCATATCACATCATCATTCAGGTATCCGAGGTGGGACCTACCGAGCATTTATGGTGTGCCCACATAAGAGGAATGAACTACAGGCACAGATTGAGGAGCTATCTGTTTCAATAGTTCGTTTCCCTCATGTTTCCCAGCGGACGGAGTCGCAATGGAACCGGTAAACAAAATCAAGGACTTCGTTACATTCATATCATCAGGCCACAGTACCTATAGAAAATAGACAATCAAGAAAAGGTAAGCACTAAAAAATTCAAAGGGCCTACTACAGTTCGTGGAAAATAGCCACATGGAATGGCAAACTAACAGCAATGGCAGCGCTTTATGTATTAAATGGTTATAGCACCAAGCCTGACCTACGGACTGAAAAGAGCAGCGATGACCAAAGCAAACCGATCCAGAATCCGCAGATATGAGAGATCTCTCTTAAGAGACCTGATTTTTAGAGATAGTAACAGACTAACCATGTGGAAAATAACTACGGGGCAAAACCATCACTAAACAAATTATAAACCATAGAATGTACTACTACACCCAAATCCTGAGTTTTCAAACAATTCGTACTTCACGCAGTGCTAAAATACGAGGCAAAATAAAAGAAAGTTGGACGACCCATCTTCATGGCAGAATACGCTCAACCAAGACATGTCCTACTACGGCGAAAGCCACGAGTTCTGGGCTGAAGCAGCACAGTACAGAGGCAAATTTATATCTTCAGAGGAAAAAATCTATAAAATCCCAGAAGCAGGCTCTGAAAACTGGGAGGAAACTGACCCATCACCCACAACGGCCCCGACAGATCCACTAACCTGATTTCCTATATTACACGTAATAGTCCATATCTTAAAAATTACTGAACGGATTATGATAAAGTCTTGCAGTCTAAGTTGGAGTAAATACAAGCCAACAATAATGGTCACAATGCCTTTCATATAATTTTGAAAAACCTATGAAATTAGGTATACTTGTTTGGAAGCCCAGGCAAGATTGAAAGAGCAGGCATTATCGCTTGGTCAATTAGTCATAGTATTTTGACAACTGAGATATTGACTTGACAGTAGAATGTTCAGTATAGTCAAACATTATCCCACACTTGGATATCCCATCGCAGAAGCGACAGATGTCAAAAGAGCCTTCATGAGATAGTTAGGCATTTGTTCAGGGTGCAAACAGCTTAGCCCCGGCTATAACTCAGGCTGACTCACTAAAGCCGGTAATAACCCATTCTTGTGTACTGACTGCCCGAGTTAGGAACTGAAGCCGCGCATGACCGCGCAGTTCATTGAAACTTCACTTAATTCAGTACTAAAGGTTAGCTTTTAGCTGGTGCGGGCGTCTTCGCCTGAGTTTAGAATTGTCATCCATCCAAAATGTATCCTATATCCAGCTCATATACTACATATGTATGTGTCAAATTTTATTCAATTCCGTTCAGCCATTATTGCGTGATCGAGATACAAACCTCCTAACTTTCATATTTAGAATATAAGTAGAATAGTTAATCTAATACACTATCTTCAAGAGTAAGACGTTATGGAGCACAATACACAGGGGAGAAATACACCATGGACCCAATTCTGCACTGGAGATTGTATCGCGACCGCTCCGAAGGGCGCTAAATGCCGTATTTGGCTTTTCGGTGGCACCTATTTTGTTTGGACACTGGCTGTCAAATATGGTATTTTGCGCCCTTCGAAGCGCGCGCGATGCGATCGCGATGCAATCTCCAGTACAGAATTAGGCCCCTGCACGAACTGCTACTTAACTTAAGTGCAACTTAAAGTGTAGCTTGTGAACATGACTTCCAAGTTGGTACAAGGACGACAGGGCGCCCTATACAGGTGTAACCGAGAGATGTGATCTGATAATATTTAAAGAGTGGTTTGTATTACTTATTTGTGTTCTGGGAATCAGAAACAGAGAACTGGGTTATTTTTCTTCCTCCCTAGCCGAGATTCTAACCCGGGACCTGTCGCTTACTAAGATACGAGGGAGTAAGCAGGCTCGTCGCTTTTTCAGTAACTACTACCTGCACTTCGCAACTATATCTCACAAACATTTACATGGTTTATCATGAGCAGAAATACATCAGGGGCCCAATTCCGCTAGCATATTGACCGTTTAATGACAACGACGCGACTTGGTCAACTTTAGGTATTCATTATTTGGCGTTTAAATAATCTCTTTTATGCAAATGGTAGGCGTTGAGGTTATTAGCGATGCTAATAATATACGTAATACTTTTTAATTTATTTATGAAATATTAGCTTATTTAAAGGAACTTATTCGAATATTTCGAGAAATAGATGTCTAATTACTTATTTAAATAATGTTTGAAATAACGCCTGTGGTGACGTCACTTGATTAACATTTTTGAACAGTTACTTGAGGCTGGTTGTTTTTGAACAAAAAAAAAATGTCTCTATTGAGTACATTCACAACAATAAAAGCATTCCAGAAAATTGAGCAAAAGACGGTCAAAAATAACTATTTGTTGTAAAATGATGGACTAATTACAATGTTTGACCATTTTTACCATATTTAGCATAGACCGCTGAATCGACTGACCGAGGGAATTCTACAAAAAATAAACAAACAAATTGTAGAGACATATGAAGAACATCAGTAATCCTTTTATATTTTAAGAGGGGAATAACGTATAGGGAGTTTGTTCAAGAACACAATTATCTCGAAATAGTTTTCTCAGTTTGGTACCCTTGACATTTATTTACATGGCTAATTGCTAATCATATAATTAGTTGTTCACCAAAGGAATGACAAAAACGTCTGATAATTGTTAGACCCACTACTTCGAACATGAGTCAACTCTATTCTCTGATAACATTGACAACTCCACACAAATGCAATGGAGTTATCAAAATATTTAAGATAATAATGTTGATTCGCGTTTAAACTATAGGGCCTTAAAGATGGACATCGTCGCGGCATTGTCACAGAGCGGTGATTGTGCGAGCGGAATTGGAACCCAGGAGCTTAGTTAGCATATGGAGTGGACGAAGGGCTTTATTCGCCGAAGCCTGAACACGCGATTCTGCTGAACTAGTGAGCCCTTACAGCAATACTCGACGCTCGCTGAGTGTTGCAGATTGGACAAATTCCTATAATATCGTGATAATTGTATCACAATACAATAACAACAACACAACATGTGGGAACAATTTATTAATTAACCGTAAAAACATGGCATTGTATGGGAGTACGGAGTCTGAATAAATTAAATAATTAAGATGAAGCTCGTTAAATATCTAAAATGAAGACCCCACTTACGCACGAAAATGAATGTCACTTCATAATATTCTATCTAATTAATTTACTCAGAATTAACATAATTTCATTATCTAATGGTCCGTAAGAAGCGTCCGTTGGCCTAGCGATATTCGCACATCGGAAAAGATCGTGCAGGTAGCAACATCTGGCCGAGACAGGCACTGGATGGATGTCCGTTCTATGTGGCATTTGTTTGGACGCTTCCGTGTTTCGGATGACACCTTAAGCTCTAGGTCCCGGCTCGCTAGCGTAGTAAGTCGCTACTCGGTGGCAGTGCCTAGTCGTAAAGCTGTGTCAGAGTCCCTAATAGGGCGGCTTGGTAACTTCAAACAGTCGGGTTGGCTTCAAGCCCGACACCCCTCCATCAACCGGCACTGTAAAGGCCCGTGCCCCTCGGTGGGGACATAATTGGGCTACATTTATTAATTAATATCTAATTATCACAGTTTCCTTCTAACAGCCAACCTTACAAGAGTCTGAAACAAAAACACACACAACATAATGTACCTAAAGCCACTGCTTAGCCATTTGTTACAATTCATGCCACTGCATAATGACCTGCATTAATAAATAAAATAGGTAGGCGTAATGAAGATGCCATAAACTTTTTAAAACGTGTCCGAAAGAAAAATGAAAAGCAATAGCTTTTTTCTTATTATGCTTGTTTCAGAGCTAACCTACTACCTATATTATGAAGGTATTCATGGCTCGGTTTATCTTGCACAATGGCTGTCGCAGGGCAGGGATCAAGGGATTTTCTGACCACACCAACCGCTTAAGGATTAGTATTGTTATACAATACAATGTTGTCTCTGCACCGGCATTCATAACTCCTAGAACAATTCCCCGACCGAGGAATCCAAGGAGGACTGTATGATAAAGAGAATATCGTAACAAATAAGTATTAGAAACATAAATATTGCATTCATCTGTCTGCCAGGCCGGGCCTAATTCCACGGAAATTGGTTTTTTTTACTCTACCACGAAGTTCCCTTTGACAAATTGGAGATATACCTACCTCAAATCATATCTGCTAATGCAATGCATATCTATTTTTGATGCAAATATAAATGAGACTCGCTACAATGGCTATAGGAATTACTACAGCATCCACGAGTGTGTTTAACAAACTAACGATGTGTGATACCTGCAAGTCAGCTTGTTGAAAATGCTGAAAAATGGTGAAAGGTCTCAAAGGAAATGTCCACTGAATATGTGAAAGCTTCGCCGCCGATTCCCTGAAAAATACGTACGAAAGAAAATAACATTTTCATCCTTTGGATGGGAAACTTTAGCAACGGTTTTCCCGAAGACGTAGATTCATTGTGGCGCAAAAAAATATATTAATGCTTGTGTAGGTATTTTTGTTGGTTATAGAGCGAACGCAATGCAATTAACTGTCTTGATATGTGTGGGAATTTAATTATAATTATAGCTTCAGTGGCAATACCGATGACTGAGTCCTGACTGACATTTGGCTTATCTTGTGTATAAAATATAAGAAATTGATCAATTATGATTGAACTTAAGATGCTGGGTTTTGACAGATGCCCATCTTTAAAGCGCTATACCTCTTAAAAGATACACATCCCCGATCCCGAAAAAAATATATATGAAGACATACTCTTCCTTCAATGTTTATTTTTAAAACATACAGTTAACAACAGTTGTATTATGATAGCGTTCTTGAAACTTCTGTCCACACATTCAAACATATGTCGTTCATTAGTCATCTTGAGTGGCTTTACCTGCTTGATGACCATGTTTACTTACCCTCTATCCCCTTTTCATTTTACAAATATTACTTGATTGACTTATATATCAACCCTCAGCGTATGTAGCTCAGCCTGCTTGCATTTCATAGGACCTGTCCTATGACATAAAACTTTGTACAGATATTCCTCATATAGCGTAGGGTAGCTAAGAAAGGATTAGGCGAAATTCATCCCCTGAAAAGGGGGGTTGAAGTTTGTATGAAAATCAAACACAACCTGACTTATGAAGCTGAAATTATGCAGGTACTCGTAGCTTATTCACTCTTATGTGGGTAGATCAAGAGATGGCTCGCGATTTCGAACCTTATTGCTTGGTAATAAAGTTAAAATCATCTGTCGTCGGATCAGTAAAGGTTGGAGTTTGTATGAAAATCAGAAACTACTCGACCGTATAAATCTGTTAATTCGGCAGCTGATATGAATTTGAACAATGGCAGCATTCAGCTCAGTCGAGAGGTTTTCAAAATTCTGCACCCCACAAGATTGAAAAGGGTAGGAGTATGTGTGAGTAGTGGGTTGTATGAAACTCAAAAATAACCTAAAGGTGCAGGATTTAATATGGTTGTGTCCATAATTTCAAGTTGTTGCAATCGAGATGCTAATTTTACAGTTATACGCTTCTTAATAAGTAATTTATTACTTTACGAGTTATCCCATATTATATTAAGTTACCTATGCTAATTTTGGTATCTGTCAATGAGCCGTGATTTAGTCCACGGAATCGGGGCATGGAACTTAGTGAATTGGACGGGACAAACAAGATACTTTCCCCACATGATGACCTGACTACAGCTCTGTTTGTCTGATGTTGTTACGAACTAAAACGCCATTGTTACAACACGTCACGTCATAGCGTCACGCCTTTTCCCATACAGGGACGCAGAGGCACAATACTCTGTTTTGCGTGACGGGAGCTTGCCCATCGCCACAGCTATGGAGTAAAGAAGTTTTCTCATGATGTTCTCCATCACCGATAGAACGCCAGTATAATGTACTTGAGACAATTTACTTATCTCATCGGTACATGGTCAGCACCTGGATTCGAACCTGCACCCCCTGCGTGAGAAGCAAGCGGGAAACCCACTAGACCACGGAGCTTTTTACGCCTTTGTTACTGCGACCAAAATAATTTTATGACTAAACTGCACTGTATACTCTTCAAAGAACTATACTCTGCTTGACCAGCTTACACATTTATTAGTATACAATCAGTTATGCATCACGTGCACTGCCAACGAAATTCTATTGATACAGAGAAATAAGTAAATTGCGTATCGAAATGTCGCGCGCATTAGTCATGCCGTTATTCTACCACACGAGTAAATAAATTCCCTACTCATGTGATTCTACGTGTACCGTAGAACAACGGCTGGCCTATCTAATATGCGCCGCGTATATGTCAGTAACAGAGCGGTTTCACCCAAAAATACCAGCTGGTTTGGAGATGATGAGATGTGATGGGTTCTGGACCCAAAAAGATTTATAACTTATGCATTTCCTCAAATTAAACATAAACATAAACATGCCAAATCCCGTTATGAGGCATCGCGATCTAGAACCTTAAGCCATGGTAATAAAATTCAAAAACTACAACAAGAAAATTTCAGCTCTAGCTGACCTTGCACGCAGGCGGTTAAGAGGCCTGCAAAGTCTTGGATTTTGTTCTTCTTACATGTTCAACCTAACACAAAGCAAATATAGGGGTTTCGCTTCGCTCACCCCCTTCATCCTTAACCTACCCTGACCCGCCACTTCGCCCAGACAGTACCTACCTTTTAGCCAATAAGCGTTGGCTAAACCATTAGTAAATGACTGTACGGCGCGATCAATTAAATGGCTAGGCTGTTAATTAAACGGCAGGTTAAGTGATCCATAGGCCAAAAGGACGCAATAACTACATAAATATGCTGAATCAACCTATTTGCTATAAACGAGTATCAGCTCAATATGGCAATTGTTTATCTTGACATAAACATATTGATTTCTGACTTTAGGCAGACAAAAGATAGACTTCATCTTGCTCTCTCCAATAAATACATAGGTCAAGTGCGAGTTGGACTCACCCACCAAGTGTCCGTACATGCTTGTAGATAAGGTTGTGTTCACAGACCATAGACTAAGATAGACGACTCATACAAGGTGAAATGCATGGAAATAATGCGTGTAATTTTTCTACTTTGCCGGTAACATATACATGGTGTAACATACAAGAATAGGTTTTTTTTTAAATTCGCCGCGCTTTGCGTTGTTTTTTAGGCAAGCCAGACTCTAGGCATAGAAGATAGGTATATAATTTATTCTTTAGTAAGTCCTTATTATACAGTCTTTCAACGATCCTTTGGCGCGTGAGTAACGTTTACAGGGGGGTGCTAGTTCTGCGCAACTTAATGAACCGAAACAGTCGGCGGTGAGCACCACCACAGATACTAAAATACTATTACCGCAAGCCAAAAGATACGCAAAGCTGTACTCACGTTAAGGCTGAAGGCAGAATGTTTGCATAAGAGGCTGAATGATAAGCCTACATCACGTGACCGCAAGAGTTGCATTGCCTGCCTACTCTGCTACAGACAGTTAGTCAAAAATAACAGACAGATAGACAGAAATTTACAGTTTCCAGATTTTTTCCTTTACTTGTGGTACCTGTGAGAGTTGCAATAAGTTAGTTTTCTTTCATCTTATTTAATTAATTTTTGTAAGTTTCGGATAAGTCCCTACCTACCTAAATTTTATACAATATTTTTTTATGATTACCTAAAATAATATTGCACCAGCCTGGATCAGTCACGTAAAAGAAGTACAGATTTTAAAATATCAAAAAACTCCAATATACCTTTCCAAATCGGTCAAATTTCTTATGTAATCCGTTTTATTCTTCGTTTTTGACATTTCTGTTTTCTAAAAGGTGGATTTTGGACAAACAAGCACGGACTCGGTTTTCGATGCGTTTAGATAAAACAAAATGCGAAGGTTGGCCTAACCATAACTGAATGCAATATTTCCATTGGAGATATTTATTTTATTTTGTTAAATACGTGAATTGTGACCACTTTATGACATTTGTTGTCCCATTATATGGTGTTAAAATCAGATTTTTCATAACTGGATGTGACAAAGTATTATTTTTCCGAAAAATGGTCGGTTGGCCATTCATGCACTAGGGCAGCATCTGCCGAAGGTATTTGATTGTGTAGATCATCCTACGCTTAAAATGAAATTAAATAATTACGGAGTTACAAATAAAGCATTATATATTATAAGATCATATTCGTACTTAAGCGATAGAATACAAAAGGCAAAAATCAACGGCGTCAAATCTGATGGACCGGGTGTGAAAATTGGCCTGCAAAGGTTTCAATATTAGGCCCTTTCTTATTCCTGTTATATACCTATATTAACGGTCTGCCTTTCATGGTGGAAATGTCGCAGATAGTTGGTTAAATCAGACACTTAACTAACTCTCTAGACCGTTAATTAAATGCCGACGTTTAACCAAGTCACTAAAATTCCGTCAGTCAAGTGAGAGTTATTTAAGTGTCTGATTTAACCAACCAACTGCGACAGAGATATTGACTGGCATAGTGTTGTTATATTACAGATATCTGTATAGTACATTATTAAATAATCCCTATCTATAAAAGTTAAAAATATAAAAACATTTGTAGGTATTTCTGTTTCACGAGATCAAGCATTTACCAAAGTATTCCTACTCCATCTTTGCATTAAAAGGCCTGACGTGTTTTCGCGAGCCTCTTACTCTTATGGGAACTGCTCTTATAACTAAGATTTGTATTTTTACCTCCAGCCAGATCACTATTTGAGAATACTCTTTTCCCCATTTCTCGTTAAGCTTTGATACGTTATTTTTTAACTGTTATATAGTTCCTAGGGCTCCATCGCATGAAATGACTAGTGGCGTGAATGAGGCTCATAGGTCTTCAGCTGCTCGGTCGTATTTGAGTGTTTCCTTCGGCTCTGTTGTGTATCTGTGCTGTTTTTTGCCAGGTGAGGTTGCTGTAATAGGAAACGTCTGCATTGACTTTGCGTATATCGAAGAACGCTTTCCTTGCAGGTTCCTACACACTGTTGAGTAACTGATCACCTATAAGTGCTGGTTGATTTATGTTTGCGTTTTGTTGTATGGGTTCTATTGGCCAGATCCCCAGGCTAGTTCGGCCCAATTTTTACAGTCATCTCTGCGTTGATCATGTCCTTTTTATTTTTATAGGTACTCCTTTCTTGCAGTTTTGTGCGTGGTTAAGATCGAAATTATTCTCCCCGAATCCGTACCAGTCATGAAGAAGGTGTGTAGGTTCGTGGGCGTATCTAATAGCTAAAGCATCAAGTTCAAGTTCAAGTTCAAAGATTTTTATTCAGAATAGCTCAAAAATTGAGACTTAATAAACGTCATAACATAATCAAGCAAGCATAATAAAAATTAAGAAAGTGCCTAATTATTACATAATATATAGGGTGCAATTAACTAGTTTAATTCCAGATGTCGGTGTCTTGTAAAAAATCATTAATTTTGTAGTAAAAAGTGCACAAAGTGTGCTTTATACATTTTTTGAATCGAGCTTCAGTTAAGTTTTGTATTTCTTCCGGAATTTTATCGTAGAAACGTATACAGTGTCCCATAAAAGAACTACTAACTTTTGTGAGTCTGAACATTGGAAAAGAATATTTATGTTTATTTCTAGTTTGCACATCGTGGCGGCTATCAATGGTTTTAAAGCTGCTGATATTTTTCCTCACATACATTATGTTTGCATAGATATATTGACTTGCAACTGTTAGGATATTGGTTTCTTTGAAGAGATCTCTCAGAGACTCTCTATTACCTAGCTTATAAATAAATCGGATCTCTTCTGCAGAATAAAGATGGTCTCAATGTCAGCAGCCCGTCCCCATAGTAGTATGCCGTAGGACATAATGCTGTGGAAATAACTAAAATATACAAGCCTAATAGTTGCAACGTCAGTCAATTCCCTGATTCTTTTAACTGCATATGCTGTGAGCTAAGTCTATGTGCTAATTTTACAATATGGAGACCCCACTGTAGTTTGGCATCAATAGTGATGCCGAGAAATACAGTTTTATCTACTACTTTAGTTTGTCTTTCTCCAATACAATATTACTCTCAACTTGCCTTACATTAAGTAATTGCCTTTTATGATGTAGTGTTTTAGCTTTAAGAGCAATGTTTTATGGTCTACACAGTCAAATGCCTTGGACAGGTCACAAAAAACACCTATAGCGTCCCTACGATCTTCACACGCATTAAAAATATGTTTAACTAACATTACTCCAGCATCTGTTGTCGACCGCCCTTTTGTAAATCCAAACTGCTGGCTGTGGAGAAATTGATGCGCATTGAAGCGCGCCAGCAACTGACCCAATATAACCTTCTCAAATATTTTACTTAATACGGGTAGAACCGAGACTGGTCTAAAATTTGTGGGGTCACCCCTATCGCCGCTTTTAAATAAAGGTACTAGCCTGCTGTTTCATAAGATCAGGAAAAGTACTCTCATCTACAAATTTATTGAAGATTTTAGCTAAATGAGGGGCAAGTCCGTCTATCACCGAGCTAATAAATTTAACTGACATGCCCCCGAGATCCTCAGATTTTTTCAAAGTTACCAATTTAAATGCTTTAATTATGCCATAGGGCTCAATATATGCGAATGAGAAATCTTGATTGCACTTTGGCACATTGTCTGTTAAAAATGATGCAGCAAGATCCGGAGACGAGTCTAAAGAAGCCGTAGTAACAATTGGAACATTTTTAAAGAACTGTTCAAATGCGATGTCTTCGTTAGAAGTTATTAGTTTATCTTCAATCTTAAGTAAAAAGCTACGGTCTCCTGATTTTGTTTTACCTGCTTCTCTATTTATTATATTCCAAATTGTTTTAGTTTTATCCGACGTTGTAAGACATTTTAGTTTTCTCTCCAGTCCACGAAACTTCTTGCTCAATATCTCGATATCACTATCACGCTTCCTCTTCCTTTTCTCTCTTTACACAGGGTTAGTTAATCACCAGCCACTAACGATCCGGAAAGCGCTTGTGCGTGCGCAGTGGCAAAGCACTATAACGTGAATATTCTCATGGGCAGAGCTTACCTATCTACCTCACACAAAAAACAACTTTTTATCTCTCAAATACAGTGTGATGATGATGGTGTGGTGAATCCTGGGTGAAACTACAGATGAACTATTATGTCTTCGTTTTTATGTGTACGCACTTAGCTTTATGGCAGACGATCCTAAATATTTTTGAATATAATTTTACATGTTGAATAAAAATTAGGTCGTGTAGATGTTTTTTTGTCATAAAGTGCATTAAGAGTATCCCTACTTTTACGGATTCCTTTTTTTGCCCATTCACTAAACCCTACTTTACTATCGCTATTTGTAAGTTTATGTTCAAAACTATCTGAAAGTTTGTTGAATAAGTCCGTATAGTGATCATTCGCTTTTTGAGTATTATTTTGAGTAGGTAAGCTACTTTGTAAATCTTGTTTAAATGATTCAAGTTTTTTTGTTGTGATTGGCCTACACAAGACTACTTCCTGTGATTTTGAATCTACTTCTAAGTTGACAATTTGCCTACTGTGATCAGACTTTAAACAATTTACTGTACACTTCTTCAAAATTTCGCAACCGCAGAAGACGTTATCAAGGCAGGTTGCAGTAGTAGTATATTAATATTATTTTTTTTTTATCTTGACTCGCTGTCTACAAAACAAAAGTGCGTGACTTTTGCCCTGTGTGTTTTTGTCTTTTGTGTTTTATATTATAGGATCTTATTATTTACCAGATTCCTTTCATCACTCCTGTGTGGTTAGGGTCCGTCGAACTGACGTCTGTCTTTGCGGGCCTGGGGAATAATTTTAATATTGTTCATATTAACGCCCAGAGCATTCACTCCAGTTATCCGGACCTACTCGAGTCGTTCAGTAGCAAACATGTAGATGGTATTCTTGTATCTGAATCCTTTCTCAAGCCAACTTTACCATCCACTATGTTCTCGCTGCCTGGATACCAGCTCTATCGGAACGACAGAGTTGGGAAAGCGGATGGCGGCGTAGCTATTTACCTTCGCTCGGATATCCCTTGCAGAGTTATAAGTGCCTCCCCGAATGAGTACTCCGAATCAGCAGAACATCTCTTCCTCGAAATCTGTCTTCACCATAGTAAAGTTCTGCTCGGAGTCCTCTACAGTCCCTCACTTCGTATTGATTACTTTGACTCTTTTGAGACTTTGCTTAATGAGCTGACTCCTCTTTATAATGATACCCTATTTCTCGGCGATTTTAATACATGTCTTCTTAAAAATGATTCCCGCTCTGCTAAATTACAGTCCATTGTAAATTCTTTCAATATGCATATTCTTCCTCTCAACGCTACTCATTTCCAACCACATTGCACTCCCTCTCTTCTTGATCTCATGATAGTTTCTAATTTGGACAAAGTTGCGACACATGGACAAATTAACTCTCCTTTTTCCTATCATGACCTGATTTACCTCTCATATAAGATTAAGACTCCCAAGAGCAATGCAAAACTTATTTACATTCGTAGCTTCAAGGGTATTGATTCTGCATCCCTTAAATCAGATGCCGCGTCGATTGACTGGACACCTATTATCACTAGTGAGACCGTTGATGATAAGATCCACCACTTCAACGCAATTATTCTGGGACTATTTGACAAGCATGCACCGGTCAAGAAGGTTAAGGTGAAACACCTTCCAGCACCCTGGCTCACCGACGTTATCAAACGTTTGATGGCTAGAAGGAACAGAGCCAAATGCCTGAACAAAAAGGAGCCTACACCCGAGAACCTTGCCACTTTCAAACGCCTCCGAAACCGCTGTAATCGCATGTGTCGTGATGCCAAGCGCCGTCATATATTTGAGTGTATCGAAAGATACACACCTGCTCAAGTATGGAAATTCCTTAGAACGCTTGGTGTCGGTAAGTCTCAGGATCAAGCGGCTGGCATTGTTGATCTCAACGGTCTCAACATTTTTTTCTCAGCTCCCCCTGTCGTCATGGATCCCACCTTAAAAAATGCCACTCTGTGTCACCTGCGCTCGAGGTCTGCTCCCACCTCCACTCCATTTGACTTCAGACTTGTCGGAATTGATGCGGTTAAGAAAGCAGTGCTCTCCATTTCCTCCAAAGCCGTGGGTGACGATAATATCTGCTCCAAAATGATCAGCAACGTACTTGACGAGCTTCTTCCAGCTATCACACATATAATAAACTTCTCTCTCTCCAATAGTTCCTTCCCAAATGTGTGGAAAAAAGCCTTAGTTATCCCATTACCCAAAACATCAAATCCCTCCTCTTTTAAAGAGTTTCGTCCAATTTCCATTCTGCCTATCCTATCCAAAGTCCTTGAATCCATTGTCCATTCTCAGTTATCCTCCTACTTATGCTCAAACAACTTGCTGAATCAACTGCAATCCGGTTTTAGGCCCGGTCATAGCACTGTCACGGCCTTGCTTAAAGTCACCGATGACATTCAGCATGCGATGGACGAGAAACAGCTCACTGTGCTTGCACTGCTGGACTTCAGCAGCGCCTTTAACTGCGTTGATTTCGATATCCTCGTTGAGACCCTGAAGTCCTTGAATGTGTCCTCCGTCTCTGCTTGCTGGTTCGACTCTTATCTGAGAGGTCGCCAGCAACGTATTAGGTCGGAGGTGACTTCAACGGAGTGGTGTGACCTCGTTGCGGGGGTCCCTCAGGGTGGTATTCTCTCTCCTCTTCTTTTCTCCGTTTTCATAAATTCCGTCTCGGATACTCTCTCGTCATCATACCATCTTTACGCAGACGATCTCCAGATTTATCGTCATTTTTCTCCCTGTGATATGGTGTCTGCTGTGGGAATGTTAAATGCCGATCTCGAGCGAATTAGGGACTGGGCCACTTCTTTTGGACTACTTGTCAACCCTAGTAAGTCCCAGGCTTTGTTTATTGGTTCCAGGTTTTCCCTTAACTTGTTACAGAATCTGTCCATTGCCCCTATAATGATGGAACTATAATCTCATATAGTACTAAGGCCAAAAATCTAGGAGTTTTCTTCGATAACAAATTTTCCTGGTCAGCGCATGTCAGCGAGGTCAGTAGGCGAGTCTTTGCCACTTTTCACTCCCTCAAACGACTACAATACTTCCTGCCTCGTCAGACAAAAATAACGCTTGCCCAGTCTCTTCTCCTTCCCCTGATCGATTACGCTGACGTATGCTGGGTGAGCGCGAATGAAGAGCAACTGAACAAACTCGAGCGACTTCAAAACCTCGGGATTCGGTTTGTCTTCGGCCTGCGCAAGTATGACCACGTCTCGGAGTATCGCAGGGAGTTAAAGTGGCTCCCTATCCGTCTTCGTCGGGATTCTCATATCCTCATCTGCCTCTATAACATCTTATTTAATCCTCGCTATCCTGTCTTCTTACGAGATCGTTTTGAATTTTTGTCCTCGGATAGGCCTCGGAGATCTCACGCTCGATCACTGCTTATAACTCCGCAACACAATACAGCCGCATATGAACATGGGTTCAGACTACGAGCTATCAGGCTCTGGAACAAACATCCTAGCGCCATCAGAGACAGCCCGTCACTTTCTATTTTTAAAACTCGCTTAAAAGAACACTATCTTTCTCTTCCATACTAGATTTATGTAGGTTTATTGCTTTGATATATATGTAGTATAATTTTGTCTATTTGTATTGATATTATGTATTTATGTACATATTAGTAATTAGTTTATTATTTTAATATTTTTAACGTTGTGCACATAGGTCTACCTGTTATTTCATGTATTCTGTCCATATTAGGTTTGCTGGAAGAAATCTCTTTTTAGAGATAAGCTCGCCTTTGTACACCTAGTTTCCATTTTGTTGTATCTGTATCTTCTGTTTTTGTGCAATAAAGTATAAAGAATAGTTTCAGTTATTCTTGAGGGCTGTGTTAAGACGTTGACTAAATTTAATTATTTAAAAATTATTATTAATTTAGTACGCAACGTGGAGTCCACCAGCAAGTCTATATTGAAGTCACCGCAAATTACTACTTTTTTGTTACTACTAGAAGCTACTCTTAAGACATCCTCCAATACTGATTCAAATATACTATTATCACTCGTAAGGGTAAGGGGTCTGTATACGCTTACTACAATATGTCTACCAAGTTCAACACACGATAGTTCTATTACTTTTTCAATACAAAGTCTCCAAATATCCTTGCGCTCTTTAAATTTTAATATCCCTAAACTGGGTAGCTGTGAGATCAGTGTTATTTTTCGGTGGTCGAGATGATTGTTAACCATTGTGAAACGAACCACGAGTCGTTGAAATGAACTCTTAACGACTCGTGGGGTAATCGTGGGGTTTTCATGTTGTTTGGTAGTTTAGATACTTATTATAACATTACTTTTCTCGACGTTTCTCTTTTAGTTTAGTGCTAAAAAGTATCACGTTATAATAAATAAATGACACGTTTATTTAAATAACCATTGATAGTAAATTGCAGTGGGAACCTCAAAGATAAACTAGCTGGTAGATTAATTTCTGCCGCTTACGCTGAACATGAGGCAAAACACAGAGGTGGCTACAGCTAAATTTGTCTATTTTAGTTACTTTCCTATGGTGTTTTGTATAAGCAGCGGATATTCAAACTATATTTATTTTAAAGAAAATAATGATTCTAGCAATTTATAACTTTAAAAGGAACAGACACGCTGAGAAGTACTGTTCAAAGAAATTGACATACAAACTGTGGCAAATCAATTATTTTCGAATTATTTTCCAAACTTAGCGATAGGTGTAATGCTAAGAAACAATCACTGACTAGTTGAATCGCGGTTTAAAAAGTAAGCAATTATTTTAAAGGCCAATGCATGCTCTACAACAAGATGAGGTAAATAAATGGGACTTGATTAAAAAATTTGAAACACTATGCTCACTGAATGTTAATAAAATTATCATATTTACATTACCATACAGTAAAAGCTTTTCAGAAGCTGAAAATGATCTTAGATATAAGCTAATAATAGATATATATAATACTATAATAATAGATTGATTCATCTGATTGACTCTAACAATTATGTTAGTGACAATATTTATTTGACCGAAGCTAGTCACTGCCTTCCAGATTTTTTATAAACGACAGGTAGCTGTGTCGTTATCTTATTTTTTAGTATTACAGCCAAGAATCTAGCTAACCAGACTGCTTCTATTGAGCACAGATAAGGGATATTAGAAGACATTCCAAGAAATTTAAATTAGTTCATAAGACAAATGAGGCAAACAGTATGCTAGAGCATACGTGAACCACTAAATACACTGACGAACAATGAAAAAGTTCCAGTGACATAGCACCAAATAACTCCTAAACGGGAAAGGCTAGCTTAATGATGCCGTCTGCAATATTGAAGTACATTTAACAGCCGATCAGAATATTACCAATTAAAAACTTAAATATTGTAAACGTAATATTGGTTCTTTCATTGCTCGTCAGTGTATAGCAAGCACGCATAGGAGATCAAAAATGTGTAATATCTTGCCCGAATTAAAAAAGTCAAAAAAGTGTCCGCTTTGTCGGAACATTATTACATGATATTCCGACAAAGGGGAAAATATTCCCCACTTAAATATTACAGGGGCTAACTGGTAAAGAACTTGTACACCGATGTACTTTGTATTACAGAACACTGGTTAAAGGAAAATATAATGACTTTTAACATAAAGAATTACCAAATTGTCAGTTGTTACAATAGAAAGACTGCTGATAGAGGTGGTACTCTAATCTTTGTAAAAAAAAAATAAGGTGAAACAACGGAAAGATATTCTTGCACTTAATATAGAAAAACAAATAGAGGGATCCTGTGTTGAGTTGGATAGCCATATTATTATTTGTGTCTACAGACCTCCGAAGGATGAAAAAGGCCATGGCGATATTGAAATATTTGACGAAATTATGGAGGAAGCCCTCACTAAACTATGGAATAACAGAAAAAAGTTAATTATTTGTGGGCGAACTTAATGTAGATTTTCTTGTTGATACAACAATGAAACAACGGTTCATCATTTTATTCAAATCATTTAACTTATGTCATGTATTTCTAGAGCCGACTAGAATTACTGGTAACAGCCAAACTTGCTTAGATGACGTTTTTGTGACTGTGTATTCACAAGTAAAAATGTAATTAACTGCTTACCCTCCGATCACAGCGGATTAAACAGTTTCATTCCCAATTGCTAGTAAGAATAACACTGATCCATCATCTTATAGGCCTATTACATCCCATATACCAGAGACGTATACGAAAAAGAAACAAATATGCCTGCTTACCTCTCAGTATCCGAACGCATCAATAGCTGCAAAGTCAAAATACCGTTGGTTACCACGCGCAGCTATTGCTGCGCGCGTGACGCTGTGTTTACAAACCGGTATTTTGGTACAATTTTAGTGCATAATGTTGGCATGCTTGGCAAGTGTAAATGCGGCATTAGTCAAACTCTACCATGAACATTTGTCTGTGGTCTTTCGTTGAAAAAATATTCAGACTGGAAAAAACAAAATCACTTTTTCTCGCGCGCGAATTTTGACTGATCTTTTCTGAGCTTTTATGGTGAATATTGAATAGTTTCTATAAGAACACACTAATGTTTTTATTGTTTTGAAAAGGTTATCTTGTGTAGATTACGTAGGTATCAAACAACATGTGTTGATGTTTTTCTCATGTCAGCTAGATTTGTGTCGAGAGGGAACATTTTCATAGAAGTCGGTGATTCTCATGTCGGTACAAAAATAAACTAAGGTCACAGTGAAATTTTTTTTTTGCATAAACTAAGAGAGGGTTTCATTAGCTACTCAGATCTACAATTCTAATAATAATTGTATAGTTCTAAGAGTTACCATTCCAACAGATTCACTTCTTTTTTTTTAAAGTGAAATGCCTTATAAAACTCTTTTCAAGTCAACCTTGATGCTTGTAACATTTTTTTTACTTACAACTGCGGTGGTCTGTACCCGGTATCAGTAAACTACGTGTTCAAATTAGTTTTCCAGGGTTGCTCTTACCCGGATACTCAGGAATTTGTTCGCAAATGGCTACCTTGATTGTGACCGCCAAAAGTTGTTAGAGGTCCTTCAGCACCACTGAACTAATGTAAGTAGTAATTAAGAACTCAATGACCCCCCATATTGCGCAGGGATTCAAAGGCTTTGTTTTTTGCACTGGTTCAATTTCGGGATAGAATAGGTCTAATTTTCTTATTCTTATATGGCCTCCACCGAAAGCTGGCTCGTATTATTCTTCTCGATTTTGCCAGGTAGGACCGGTCTTCAACACCAGATATGCTAGTCCTTTTTAGGGTTCCGTACCCGAAGGGTTCCAAACGGGACCCTATTACTAAGACTTCGCTGTCCGTCCGTCCGTCCGTCCGTCCGTCTGTCACCAGGCTGTATCGCAAGAACCTAGCTAGCTAGAGAGTTGAAATTTTCACAGATGATGTATTTATGTTGCCGCTATAACAACAAATACTAAAAACAGGATAAAAGAAATATTTAAGGGGGCTCCCATACAACAATTCTTTCAATACCACATACAAACTTATGGATGCACCTGGTTACGTACATGGAGTGTGAAAGTAACCGCACTAATAACTTTGTAAACAATATTTTGCTGTGTAAAATCCAAACTATTCACTCCACACCATCGCTTCCATTGAACGGTGGTACGGAACCCTTCGTGCGCGATTTAGACTCGCACTTGACCGGTTTTTTAAGTTAGATTTCATATTGCATCGAAGCATCAGAGAAGTAGAAATAGGCTACAAGATACGCTAAGGTAAATCTACACATACGCTGTACCCCGCTTTTAAAGTCCAACCAGGAACATAAAAACCTGGTCTGAGGGCGCTAAATAACTTTATATATGGCAATAGTAAGTATAGTATACCCATGCAAATTGGCCGCTTCGCTAATTGCCGAACTTATTTTAAAACCGAACTTATTAGAAGTTACATTTTAAATATAACTATAAATTAACAATCATGGAGCAGTGTGAATAAAATACTCGTGTGGTGTTATAATGAAACACTCGTATATTAAAGCCTCACTTTATGGAAGTCAGATTTACTACTACTATTTTTTATTATCATGAAATAATCTTCCACTAAAGTAAAAAATAGGGAACGGGTTAAAATATAGAAAATAAAACCGTTGTTTTTTTTTTTCATTAGTCATCGATTCAGAATCTGAATATTGAATCTCATTGTCAGTTGTAAGACTGGATGTTTCACTATCACTGCACCCAAAATTTATAAAAAGTTGTTCAATTACTTTATCAATTACCAGTCCCCTGCATCTATATTCCTCTTCTAGTTTTTTTGTATGCTCACAGCAATTATTCCATGTATCAGCAGCTATATCCTCAAAACAGTTTTGTACAACGCTGCAGGAACGTGATATTATCTAAACCAACATTCTTTGAGGCAACCTTTCCTTTTACTATGCCCCATATCATTTCTATTTCGGATTTAGGTTACAATGATATGGAGGCAGTCGTAGTATTTTGTGACCATACTCCTGTACCAAATTATCAATCTCGTATACTGGGTCAGGTTTATTTTGTTTTACCAGAAACAACAACATACTTTTGGTGGCTTTGGTAGGGTTGGCAATATTATTTGATGTAAGCTATTCTGCAATTTAATTTTTTCTATTAACCGAGCTTGGATGTTTTTTAATTTGGCTAGAACGATATCTAGCTTTGTCCATGACTATACAGATGTCAATACCCATTTTTTATTAAATTTATTCATGGCATTATGGAAATTAGTTTTTGTTTCTTTGTCGTTATAAATTAACAAAGCATTCGGGACGAACCCATTCTTGCCACCACAATGAACAATTATCTATCTTTTTCCTGTAGCTACAGATTTAGATACGCCGGGCTCATTTTCGCTTTGCCAACATTTTGCATGATTGAGCGAAGTATGAATATAACTTTCATAGAACAGGCATACCATTCTCCCTTACATCTTTGACTTCATCAAGGTACTTGTCCCTCCAAGCCACTATATAATTTCGCTCCATAAGTACTGTCCTTTGGTTTATACATTTTTATATTTATAACCTATTATATTTATACATTTTTATATTTGAGTAAGAGTAAACGAAGAGATTCTCTGCCACCAACAAAATTTATGGATTGTTTAAGAACTGCAAGCACCCGTTTTAAGCTCCGTACTTCTTTTCGGACAGCATAAAATTCACGTATCTTATGCCTAATTGCACATAAATCAAAATCATCCAGATTGATTTTCTTTTTGGTTTTAGGTTTATTTTTCTTATGCGTAGAAAATACAGCTACGCCCCACCTTCGTTTTGTATTTTCATTACCTAAATGCCTAAAATACAACAAAATATTTTACTTATAAATAGTTACAAATTAGCCAATTCACATTGCACATACTATATGACGTACCTACCATTCACGTTGACAACAAGGCTGGTGATGTTATTTAGAGGAATAGAGTCAAATTCTCCAGACTTTCTATCCGACAAATAATTCGATAGATTGTGAATAACTTTTCAAACAAACAACAAAACACAAGAAATATACCATACACAATCGACGCCCCACTTTGACAGCAATCGACAGATGACATTAATTATCTTTTAAAGAAAGTATTGCAAGTTGAAGAAAATTGTTTCATAGGTTTTCCGCAACATGGCGATGTTTTTATATTCTTGGTTTGGCTTTACAGACACACAAATTTTACTTTAACGCATCGATTAATCATTTTTTTAGTCTGTGATCGTCGAATCGTCAAAGTCGACATTTGTCTTGACGTCTGTACAGTGCCACCAACTTAAATATTCAGGTGGCTAAAACACGAAACTAATGCCCTCCCAGTATGAAATCACATTAGTGTGACATAGACGCTAGCGACGCTTTCAACTGAACAGTTTGTTGGTGACACTGCTTAACCGACACGAAACATTCAAACCGCTTTACCGACATTGGTGGTACCGCCATGACAGTTGTCATTTGTTTATTTGTTTGTTGTTTGGTTTTACGAATGGCTTCTGAACCGATTTTAGAGCTCTAATGATGTGTGTAGATAAAGTAGTGTATGCAACTGTATATACTTAGGCCTTAAAATACTCGTGTGATGATATCACTCGTGATTGAAGGCCCCTTATTATACGACAGTTGCATAAACTACTATAAGAAGATATTCTTATACCACAAAACTAAACAATATACTCTTTGTTTAGTTTTAAACCTCAACATGGCACTAGTGGCACTCAAACAGCCCCCGACAATAAAGCAGCTAAATTGGCCACTGACTGTCAAAACGAGGCTGGTGGGCTGGTGGCAACTTCAGCACACAATAGGCACTGGGGGTCGATTCTACTAACTTACACGCCATTGGCAAATGGCAACATTGCATTTTGTTATAATAACTTTTGAATTTTGTGCACTTCCGGCTTGCTCCATGTGGCTTCTTAGATGCGAAATCCAACATGTAGTGTGCGCGCGTACGTAATATATACTTATAAATAGAGAATCCAGTGTTTCAAGTGATTCACCCTGCCTAGGCTTCCACCATCACACTCTGCGCTGTCAATCGTCTGCCTCTGTGCCCATTCTGTCCACAATGTCCCTTTTTGTAGTCGCGTTAAAATCTGCCCCATTATGAATAACTCTCCCAATGGGAAATAGTCCAGATGAAAAATGGTTTGTAGTTATGTTTACCCGGTCAGCTGATTTACAGGTTATTAAAAAGACACAAAAATAAGTTTGTGAATGTTTTTCAAAATGATTACTATTTTCTCGGGTCTTGAGGACCAGCTGAAAATCAGCGCTGAAATAAAGACCCATCTTCTTCTTGTTACTGTGTTCTTGTTAATAAAGTCATTCTATTCTATTGTATTCTCCAAAATTTAGTCAATTTATTAAAAGTTACCATGTTTATTAGACATGCTAGTCTAAACAACTGTTCAGTGAACGTAACCTGTGCAGGAGGTACTTTGAGAGTTCAGCACATCCGCCTGGGAGATTAGATAAGAATGATGGAATACTTGTGAATAGAGAGAAGATCAGTATCCTATACATTTTATAGTTATTCCTACCGAATACAGAGCGAGAATAACAGTGGAACCCCTTTAAAGGAATTCTCTGAATGTAACTATCTGTTCTTCATAGTGGTTTAAGATTGAATTCAACTTGTACAATACATACATATTTAAAATTGTACTCGCTTGTAACTTTTTACTGAGATTATAAAATGTGGTCGTTCATCGTTTGTGTGTCTATTATATCTGTCACCATAAGATTTTCAAAAACGTTAGTTTATAAACTAACGCGTTAGTTTGTAAACTATCGACAAATTGTAAACCAGACCGACAGGGTTTAGAATTTAAACAGCTTATAATTTAAAATACACAAACTCCCTAAGATAACTTTTAAAACTCGCGAAAGTTAACAATCATTTCAAGGGTCAGTGCATTCTTTACTTCAACAATACATCTGGAGATTTAGAAATTGCCAGTTGAGCAATTTGAAAACTTGTGTAAAAACAACTGTGTCTAAAAAGTTCCGTCTTTTAAAATATAGTCATATTAATTCCTTAATATTTTTGTTATTATTTATTCCTGCATATTATTTACAATAGTGGCACTGTGAGCTGTAGACCTCGAAAGCCACACAGGATTTTTTTTTCGACCCCTCTGAACTGTATCGGATGGACAGGTGAAATCATTATAAAAACTAATTGAAACAAAAAACCGGACTGAATTTTCTTTCAATACCACATACAAACTACTACGTTTCAATTTGGCTAGCAGCTAATTATCTTACACTAAATTCAGAAAAAAACACATACATGATTTTCTCAATTGTAAATCGGGCTTCATGCACCGATATTTTCCAAAACTTGAATATTATCTCCCATAAATGCTTCTACCCACCTAATCAACACCTGTACATGTCCGAAAATTTTAAGTACCAATTCAACTAAATATCTAGGTATAATAATAGATTGCAACCTAACTTTTAGAGAACAAGCGCAAAATCTATCAAAACGTATTAGGAAACTAGCCTATGTTTTTAAGCAACTTCGGCATGCTGCAAGTGAAAAATTAATTATACAAATATACAAGGCTCTAGTCCAATCATGTGACATACGGAATCACATGCTGGGATGGATCCCCAATGACTCATATACTAGCTGTAGAACAAGCACAAAGACTCATACTAAAAATTAGTCTTTTCAAACCATATAGGTTCCCAACCAAGACACTACACGAAATATCAGACACTCTATCCGTCAGACTACTGTACATATTACATACCACACTGAAACAACACTCTCTCACTCCTCACTTGAACAAAATCAGTGAAAACCGGCGAAATGTTGACTTATGCCCTGATATCAGAAGCAGAACTTTCTTTCTAAACAGAATCCTCGTATTTCAAGGACCTAGACTCTACAATAAAATTAATAAAGATCATAACATATTTAACCTATGTAATTTCGAAATTCAGCACAAAATAACAAACTGGCTGTTAAAACTGGACTATTATCAAACTGAAAATATTTTTACTGTAATAAAGTAAAACTCTTCTCTACTTTTGACATATGTAACGAACACGCACACAAAATCACAAAATCTCATACACATTTTCACCGACACCATCATAAATTAAGTGTATATACATACAATGACATTCCCTGTTGCTTATCATTTAAGTTCTTTGGCTCTAAGGGTGTAAATGTGAGCAACCAGTGATCACAACAAAGGCATTTAAAATGCCTAGGTCTTTGGCTTGCTACCACGAAAATTGTAACTTGATGTCTATATTATGTTCTTGTAATAATTTTTCTGTACTCTTATATTTTATGAATAAGTATTATTATTATTATTATTAAAAAACCTATAAATGCACCTAGTTACGTACGGATTATGAAAGTAGTTGCACCAATAAGTTTGTAAACTGCGTTTGTGATATAAAATCCAACCTATTATTTTTCACACAAAATATATAGCGTATGACCCTTTCACGGTATTCACGAATCCAACGACCTCATTTATTAAAATACGTCTAGCCGGTTGGGCTGCAGTGTTTTTTTTTACATTTTAAACCCCAAATCTCCGCCATTTTGAAAAAAATATTAAACTTAATCAACAAAAAAAGAAAAAAACATTGAGCCTGCTCACAAAAATTCACGAGAATCGGTTGAGAAACGGGATCGTAACGGGGTAGTAGTTCTGCTGTAGCAGAACAGCCGGACAGAAATCCGGACAAAAATGCAGACACACGAGAGCATTTTTGCCCATCTGAAACCGAAACCCTTCCGTCGCTCGGTCAATAATAATTGATATTATAATATTTGTATTATAACGTAAATATCTACAGTAATAAAGAAGTTTTTGACTTTGTATTGCCATAACGATTGCTATAGGTTAGGGCTGGGCAGTGATTCAAAAACTCACGTCCCAAGCACATAAAGGTTCAAACTGATCTTAATAATAGCGCATAATACCCTGAAGACTCTGTGTAGCAGGTTGTTCCGCTCTCTCAAATATGGTGAGGAGGGTGATGGCTGGTGTGCAAGTCATACTTGTGAACGGGTGCAGCTTGGTCTAGACTGGTTTCTTATAAGTTATGCTTATTGTCTTTGATCTTATCTATTTATTTTGTTAGATTGTTATTTTGAGACATCTTATTGGCGACTATAAATACGTGGTTATAATATTAAATTAAATAATATTGTCATTAGATAACATTATTTGTACATTGCACATTGGGTAAAAACGTAAAAAGTAGAAAATTAAAAAAATTACATCCCCGTAGAGTTTCTTGGCTATCTGTTCTGACAGGCGTATTTCCGAAGCACTGGTAGAGTTAATGGAGTCTCCGTTTCCTGTGCGAGATTCAGCCTTGGATCACCACTTGAAGGGGAGATTTTCTTTTTCAAACTCAAACTTTAATCAGTCATGTACTCATTAGTTTAATTGATCATATTTGATTTATTTTTTATTTTTATCCATGTATATGAGACTTAACTGAGTGTTTGACTTGTAAAAGTGCAGTATTTTTACCTATTTGCAATAAAAGATTTGAGTTTTGAGAAGAAAAAATACAATATTCAATCGAAAATCCTGCTCAACGATTGAGTCATCTCATTACATGATGCCTGACGACACAGCAGTGCCGCGATACGGATCGATTTGTTCTCATATTATTTGTGAAACGAAACGTACATTTCCTCTTGAAAGCATAAAGGTAGTATTTCTTTGTAGATATACTAACTCTGTGCTTGAAGGTCCCTTACAGAAGTCATTGCCCCCAGTTTTTTTATTCTCGAAGGCGTGTCGCGCCTGCTTGTTAAGTAAGGGACCCTGCGGAAAATAATATTCATATTCTTTAATGCACAGAAATCATAATGCAATGCAATGAACAATACATTGTATGAACAAAGGCTAGCTTATCTCTAAAAGAGAGATTTCTACCAGCAATCCTAGGCACGAAAGAAAAATTATAATATTGGCGCATTGAGCATTGGAATGGGGAACATAGGTAATAACTTCACAAAGGTACTGTGGGGCAAAATAAAAGTAATTCTCGAATGTAGCAGATTATCTCAGGCCTTCCACACACGGCGCTACTCGAAGGTGACTAGAGTTAATAAGTAATAAGATTTGCGTACGCAGTGGTGTCCAAGGTAGTTAGTTATCCTTAAGGACTAATGGAGATTCTTAGTAACTTTATATCAATAAATAAGTACATGAAAAATATACGTTATTTTATTAACAATCGTAACGACAGAAGACAAGACAGTGACAAGTAGAACACTCTTCTTTTACAAATTCATTAGTCAAAGAGTTTGAATAGGCATAAAACTACTTTAACACCTTCCCTTATTTAACACTCTTTATAATTCCAAGGCATGACAAAGAGATAAGAATCTAGGCCAGTCTTTTTGTAAACATGTCAGCTACTTGATCCGTTGTGCCGGTCTACAATTTACATCGCTGGAAAAAGTTCCATTCTAACATAATCATTACGATTCATCACATCAGCTAACTTCGACTGATATGTTTCTGTAACGCACACGTAGTCGTCCAGTCGTGCAGGTTTTCGTATTTCGCTGCGGTTGCGCAAATTGTATCGTGGTGATTCCGCGTCATAATATTCATCTGCAGAGTCATCAGTATCATCATGATGTGAATCCAATTGATGACCTTGACCTTTGCCGACTGGTTCAGGTGCCATATACGCTCGATATTTTTCGAACTCATTGTTTTGGTGTTCTTGGACTATTTGAGGCTCCAAGTTCTCTCGATGAAATTCGGATTCATGAACGTGGTCTTCGTGAACAATTCGAGATTCCAAGTCTTCTCCCTCAAGGGAATCCCTTACATCGAAGTCTCTCTCGGGTGGGATAGATAATGAATGATGATGTACGTTAAGATGTAAAGCTGGTCCTTCGTTGCAGACAGCGTTATCCATTGGCAGTCTCAGAGTGTACTCCCTCGTATTAGCGTAATTATTTACACAAGGCGGATTATCATCACTATTAGGCAATGGTTTCTCATCAAACGTTACATCACGCGAACGGATGAGCGTGTTTCTCTTTCCATTAGTTATCCAAATTCGGTAGCCATCTTCGTCATAACCGACAAGTCTTCCTTTGATGGCCTTCATATTCATCTTCTTTCATCTTTGTTTTGGAATGTGGACGTAGGAATTGCAACCTATAATTCGTAGGTGCTTTATAACCGGTTTCTTTCCACTCCAAAGTTCATATGGTGACTTGTCGTTCGTATTCGTTGGACCCGTTCTATTGAGGATGTATGCGGCGGTGTTTATTAGTTCTGCCCAAAGTTCTTGAGGCAACGTTTCATGCGCATACATCATAGATCTCGCAGTTTCCACCAAAGAACGATTTTCGCGCTCGCTGACACCATTCTGTTCTGGGGTGTAAGGCATTTCCATTCTCTCTATGATTCCATGGCAGTCCAGTAGGTCTTGAATGGACTTATTATCAAATTCACCACCATTGTCACTTAACAGGTATTTTATAGTATGTCCTGCAGTTTTGGTCTGAGCTAACATTAAGGCGAGCTTATCCTTAACCTCTGACTTGCGTCTCAGGAATTATACTATACGGTAGCCGGTGTAGTCGTCTTTGAACAACACGTCGTATCGGTACTTTGGATAACTCGGTTGGAATGGTCCGCAAACGTCAGTGTGTACGAGCTCTCCTGGCGCGGTAGCTCGGATCCTCGTACCGAATTTCAATCTATGTGCTTTCCCGTATATGCAACCTTCGCATAATTCTTTATCAAGAGGAAGATCTAAGTTCAGTTCGCGTTTAACTGTAGCTTTCACGTGTCTCTTGTTTTGATGCGCCAATCTCTCGTGGTATAGTTGCATTGTATTGGACGTAGTATAGACTTCAACGGGGTTTTTTGGAAGTTCGACTCTTATTTCCAGTTCGTACAAGCCTCCCTCGTTCTGTCGTTTTCCTTTTAGGCACGCTTCTCCGTTGACATAGACGGTACATTCTTTTGTCGTCGATGAGAATTGGCTGTTTGGAATATTATCATGGACAGCTAAAACCGAGAATAAGTTCTTCGTTATGGCTGGAACGTACCAAACGTCTGTCAGGGTCACACGTTGTAGCTTCCCTTTAATGTTTGCTTCGATTATTACTGAACCTTTGCCTTTAACAGTGATCGCATTGCCATTTGCCGTTGTTACAGTACGAATGTCGTCGAAGTGTTCGTATTTTTGGAAAATATCAGCCCGGTTTGTTACGTGGCTTGTGGCGCCGTTATCCACATACCAGTTCTCGTTGACACAATTAATAGAAAATATTTCAGTGCTTTCTACAAACATAAGGATCATGTTCGCAGATTTAGAAGTAGAAATTGTCGCTTGTGGATTACTACTTTTCGGAGGCCTGCCATCTTTGATCCACTTGTTACAGTTTCGCACTCTATGGCCGATTGCCTGGCAGTATTGCATCTTAACTTTCTATCTTTCTTATCTGCTGTAAACGGTGTGCCGGAATTTGAGACAAGAGGTTCCTGTTGAAGCACACTGTTGCTCTAAAGTGCTCGTTCGAATGCACACAGATGACTTGTAAGGCTTTCAATAGTTCTTTCAGCTTTTGGCAGCAGTAGCCAGCTGCTTCTGAACGAGAAGTATGTTTCGTCGAGCGTATCGAGTATCTTGCATAGGAGTAGCAGTTCAGGTAACTCGCTCTCCCTGTTTTTACTTAACTCCTGATTCAGCTGCGTCCAGATGTTCTTAAGTTTGGACATATGGGTGGCGATATCGTCTGCTGAATCCTTTTTAAAGCCAAAAAAACTCATGCATAGATTATACGACTTATCTTCGTCAGCGCCGTCGAAAAGTCTGTGCAATTCAAGCCATACATCTCTCGCGTCAGTATATCTCATGACCTTTCTAAGTGTAGCTTCTTGCATATTGGTCGTAATAATCAGAAGAGCAGTTGCGTCGGCTTTTACAAAGTGCTCTAAATCGGTATTGTACGTGGCGACAGCAGTTGAGGCATCTCCTGACGAGCTAGGGCCGGGTGCCACGGGTTTCAGGAACGAGCCTTGTACTATTTCCAGCGCTTGCGGGACGGTTCGTAGAAGACTTACGGCTTTGTATTTCCATGTATCCCAATTAGATTTTCCCTCTAGCAAACCAATTTTCAGTTTCGTAAAATTCTCCATTTTGTAGGTGGGGCCGATAACCTAATAAGATTTGCGTACGCAGTGGTGCCCAAGGTAGTTATCCTTACGCAGCGGTGTCCAAGGTAGTTATCCTTAAGGACTAATGGAGATTCTTATTAACTTTATATCAATAATGAAATGCACATGAAAAATATACGTTGTTTTATTATCAATCGTGACAGACAGAAAACAAGACAGTGACAAGTAGAACACTATTTCTTTTACAAATTCATTAGTCAAAGAGTTTGAATAGGCATATATAAAACAACTTTAACAATAAGCTGTAGGGTTTTCGCTACACTAACTACTGTACCTTAAAATGACCCACCAAATACGGTCAGGGTTTGACAATTTGGTGGGACATCCTCTTCTCGTTTTATAGGACCTGAGCCTTGCACTCCAGTATTGTCGTCCTATAAATAGTCCAACCTTGCGATTTACTCATGCAATGGACTTGATTTCCAGAATAACCAAAGAGAATATAATCACTATGGGAATATCTCAGAATAACTAATAATAAAGAAAATTGCTTTTGTTTACATCATTGACACATTAGTTTTTGACAACATGCTATATGATTCTTGATCTTTTTTTTACGCTTCATATAGACTTTATCTTTGGCTCTTACTGGCACTCTGGGTGGAGTAATGTCAAAATTCAAAAAGAAAACATGTTTTGAAGTTTCGAAGCTGGAAAGAAAAAGAAAATAGGGAATGTGGTCTTTCATCTGTGTAAACCTCGAAAGTAAGAGAAACTAAGAAACCAGTTACGCGGGCTCAACTTACCCGGGTAACGCTGAAGAATGAAGGAGTACTCTCCCTCTCAAAAAGTATACTGTGATTCCACGTGAAGTGCTCTCCCACTCAATATTATACTGTGGTACATGTGAAGTGCTCTTTTCTCAGAACGCAACGCATTTCCACACAGTCTGGACCCGGATAACCGCATTCCTCAAAACCTAGACCCGGTTAACCGAATTACCACACAGCCTGAACCGGATAACCGCTTTTCTACAAAACCTGGATCCGGATTACACTTCGACGTGGACTTACGCGGAACGACACCCAGGGGTCAGTCATTAGATGTTCTTGTAAATAAGTAGGTAGGGTAACTTTATACAGGAAGGAAAACTTGTGTAAATAAATCGGACAAATTCTAATTTCTCTTTCATTTTGTTTAGGACCTACTCTCAAAATTTCCTTTATTAAGCTTCCGTCGCGGGGGGTTATTCATACCAACCCTTCATAACGTGACAAAGCACACGCGAATGCATTTAATAATGGTATACTACTCCAGTAGCACGGCTTTCGAGGGTCGAGTAGGTAGTAGCAAACGCAAGTATCGTGCGATTTGCATAGCCAGTAGCATGCGACTGACATCAAACGCGTCGTGGTTCCGTCGTCGGACCGTGTGCGAACAACAAAGAATAAGACGCCTTCGGGTAGCCCCGTACGTGGATGGCCTAGAATCTCTATGACCATGACCATGACCATCTCTATGCCCGCTGCCCATATCAAAATATGGGCGGCATTGAGATGTTGCCGGGAAAAAAAACACTAGTTCAGTCAACTGAACTGTCCAATGAAACTAGTGGGAATAAAGGATTCTATCAGCGTATTGATGTATAATAATATCTAAGATGTAAAGTGCGGTTAATTCACATGGCGTCAACTGGCACAGCGTCAACCCGCTTAACTATACTTTAGCATCGCACTAACTTTACCAATTCGGTCCCGCCGGCATTGCTCGTCAATTATCGATTTCATCAATCATGCAATTCATTGTTTTTTTTAATATCGGTAATACAATTTGGGATAATTCGGTAAAGGAAAAGCTTTTCAAGGGCATCAAACTGGGAAAATCATTTCGAGATAATTGTTCTTAAATAAATCGCGTTATTCCCGTCAAAAAGTATAACAGGATTACTCAAATATTTGCGCATAAAACAGCATGTCCTTAATTTGTCCCATACATCGTAGTTTACTCAGATCTCAGATATACGAAACTCTTGGCTCAAATTAGTATGAGTTGTCTGTCGTGGAAAAATCTAATGTTTTCCTGTCTGTCAATAAATCAGTTGTCAGTCAGAACCTAAACAAATATTGATATTATAGTTTTATAAAGTGGTGAGATCTCAGATTATAATAAACTTATAGTGAAATCCTGAGCTTGGAAAGAGAGAGAGAGAGAGAGTTCATGTCTGGTTTAATAAATGGGTTCAAGGTCCAGTGAGGGAGAAGAATAAGCCACCTCAATATTCAACACTTCGGCAGCATTCATCGTGAATTTTCTACGGTTTTACAATTGAAATACAATATTATATAATCTTAAATAAATAAAGTATGAACTATTATTACAATATCAATTACAATAAAAACAAATCAATGTTCAGCATCCGCCAACTGCTTTGTCAAAAACTTAAATATGTAAAATCCATGATATTATTAATTGATATTATTTGGGACCCGTGCTAAATATATGTAAAAACTGTAAAACAATATAATAAGTCCATCATTGTATATACCTAGTCGGTCCATAAGTTCTGTCACAAATATTTTGCCGCATAGTAAATAATAACAAGTTTTATTTTATTTAATACTATATATGGTTTGATAGCTCATTAAATACTGATAAATTAGAACGATTATTGGATTTAAATGCTTAAAGCCATATTACACAAATGCTAGTTTCTTCAGAGATTTTGCACTTTTTTACCCAATCAAAAATACGGACGTGATTCACTTTATCTTTTTTCCATGACTTTTGACATGACAAACCTTTCAAACTTACGTGAGATTTTAGTCAGAACCCTCCCTGAACCCGTTACCTTCATTTTGAAGCATAAGATAACTAAGTCTGGGTAAAACTAATTTTCATATTCACATTTTACGTAGTGTACTTGTTGCCCACAAGATCATTTTTATACGTTTTTCTGAAAACGTAAAAAGTACGTAAAGGTCTCTTTGGGAGCAGTTGGAACTGAAAGCTAACAGAAAATCAAATGCTAGTTGTTAAGCATGGTCTAAAATCGAGGTTTCATAATAAATAAAAAAAAACCTTGTTGGTTATCTGCAACACTGTTTTTTTATTAAATTTGTGGTAAGTGGTATTTTTGTCAGTTGCGGCGTGTTTTGGGTTCGCGATTGTCTCAAGTTATAAGGTTTTTTGTCATATTGCGATAATCGTACAAAATGTATTGCAATTTGATTCGTATAAAATAAGCTTTTTAATTATATATAATACGAATAAGAAAAAGTTTATTGCTGAGTTTTATCTAACAAAAACCTTGTGACAGAACTTAAGGACCGACTAGGTATATCGTCCATTCCGCAAACGCCACACGTTATGAGCGGTGGCCTTGAATGCGCAGTAGTCACTTTTCAATACCATACCTATGCGTAGTAATTCCCGCCAACGTCGACCAGCGCTCTTAACTCGTGGCGCGAGGTATATCGGCCAGCGTAAACAACATTTCGCGATGCTCTCAGTAAAATCCTTTCGTCCCCGGTTTCTATTTCAGAAAGAAGACGGCATTGTTGATGGAGAGATTTATTCCGCTTTAAACCAAGCAACGGCGACTGGCCAGCTGTTTAAACTTAAGCAGACTCATATAAATTGTGTGCTCTTGCTTTCTCATATAGGACAAGTATCGCTCGGCCCAACTTCTTCGCTCAAGTGGGCGGCTTGGCTACACTATAGTATAATAATATCTGTGGCTATACCCAGTAGTGATTCAGTAAACAGTAAACGACTTTAAATAGTACCGATAGGTCTAGGGTTGCGCAATCCAATTAGAGGATTAGTCAATATAAAGTGGAGTGAACTGAAGCTTCACATAGCTGGCTATTGCGTAAACTGCGATAATGCAGGCAACTACGATGAAAGTCAAATCGGTATAAAACCGTTTTTCTGCCTTCTATCATCTATCGTCGGACTCTAAAAAACCAGTATTAGTCGGAGGAAAAAATCAAACTCATAATTTCTTTATTCCGTAGATACCGATGGCTTATGCGCCAATTAAGAAACCTTTCGATATATGTAGGTACCAGTACGGTTTCTTTAACTTTACCACTCAACACTTCTTGGTTTTAGTCGCTGAAAGTGATCAAGATGTCCTGATCTGAAAACAGTTAACTGATTTACGATTTAAAAAAAGCGAGAAGTGTCTAAAGGTAATGTCAAAATAATTGTACCATACTGGTTTGTTGGTGCCTGAGCGAGGCCACCATCTCTCTCTCGCCCATGTATGGATCTCTCTTATTCCTAAGCGCACTGGCCCCTCCAGGCGGCACTCAGGCGCTAAGAAACTTGACGTAAGTTATACTTAGAACAGGTCATTGTTTTGCCTCTTCCTCCTCAACATTGTAGGAGGTGAAGGGTGAAGAAACTTGCACAGATTTATTAATAGATCTCTTTTAAAAATAGGTTATGCTTAAACATAAGACAAAATTTACATATAAATTATTATCAAAAATATGCTGTAATAAATATAATCTTTGCAGCGAGTTCTGTGTTGAGTTAAATAAACTCCATTCGTTCTTGTGATTAATATAACCTAAGATATATATATCTCATTAACATTTCACCTTTTCATATGGCGATTTCAAAATCTCCAGAGGAATCTTCTAGTAGTAGATAATGCACTAACCCTTGAAGTAATTACTAACTTTCGCCTGTCTTAACCGGGGTGCAACCAGTCTTTGATTATTTCTTAGGATAACATTACCGCTATCACATTTTAAAATGTTCTCTTAAAATAAATTGCTCAAATAGTTCTTTTATGAAATGTAAAATAAATTCAATATTCGCTGATTGCCCCCATAAAAAAATATCATAGGAAAATAACTAAAAAAGATTAGTCTAGCTGTAGCCACATCCGTGTGTAGTTTGATGTTTGATGTAACAGCGTAAGCCGCAGGAGTCAAACTACCAGCTTAATAATCTATGGGGGATCCTCAATGTAATTTGCTATCAATTATATCCCAAGAAACTTCGTGTCATTTATTAATTCTGACGTGAATCCGTTTAACACCAAACTATCTTAACTTGCCTGAGATGGAATTGAGAATTTGATACACTTACAAGCATTTAACAATAAATTATTGACTGTGATCCAATTCAGGGTTAAAGATTAGATTATTATATTTTATATAAACAAAATGTTGTTTTATTTTTTCAAATTTGAAGACCGGTGAAGTTTCATCAGCAGTGAACAGCAAACAACAGTCAGTGAATTTCAACACCATAAAGGCAGATGGTTAATATATTTACCAGGAATAAGAAAGGGCCTAAAATAGAACCTAGTGGAATCCATCAGATTTAATGCCGTTGATTTCAGCTTCTGAATTATATTTCTGAAGTATTTAGTAGTTCCAACGCTGTAATTCTAACTCGGTAATGATTTCATTTCATTAGTAGCGCATCATAATCAATACAATCTGATGCCTTCGAAAAATCACAAAAAACGCCGATAGCATCCTGTGCGACCTCCCACGCAAAGAAAATATGAGATATAAGGGTAATATTGTTTGGCGTAGAGTTGTTTTGTACGGTTGCAATGCATGGGATATCTTTTGCATGGTAGGTAACCACGAAAAAGATATCCCATAACACCCGAGAGAAAAAACCTTAGATCATCCCCAGTGCGACATATGGGTGTTTGACCTTATGCCTCTGTCTGAGTTATCATATCACTTATGTCCACACCATTTAAGTATTTTGTGAAAGCTAGCAGCATTCATTGAGTATAATCTTTTCAAATATTTTACTTAATGCTGGAAGTACTGTTTGAATGATCACTTTGTTTCCCGAGTACGATGGCACCATCAACGACACATATAAAGGATTAAAACCATTCTCATAAGCCTAAACTAATCTATCTTCTGGATGTGCCAGAATGGCACCGTTAATAAGTGAAACTGATTAAATCTGTATCGTATTGTAATCAGAAAATACACGCGTTTAGTTTTGTTACGCCAATTATAGGAAGTCATTCAGTTCCTCAGATTTCATAAGCTGTTACATTGGAGCGTGGGCCCTATAAAAGTGTTTTGTTTTTATAATAGAGTATTATCAGGAAAACAATAGTGCGTACACAAAATTGCCTATGAATAGCGTAATTACTTGTCCCATTCAGCCAACAGAAACTTTGTTCTGACAATTCACCAAGTTGAAAACTTAAAAAAACCGACTTCACGTTCAAGCTTTATGTCTTCTTCCCCGGTCGGGATGGGAATTATGGTTGTGTACATGAAAAGTCCTCATCAAAACTTTTGCTGCACATAACAACAAACCAAAACGCTCTCTAAAGTATGACCTACGAATGAAAACAAGAATCATCAAAATCGGTTCATAATTGACGAAGTAATCGCATAACAAACACACAAAATAACAAACATCTCCTCCTTTTTGAAGTAGGTTGAACAACAAAGTATTAGATGCGCTTATAGATGTTATAGAGCCGCGCGGGACTCTCCTCGTTCGGGTAATTCTTCCACGACGACATAACTGAAAAAAACGACTTCGTGCGGTCGGTCCAAATAGTTTTTTTTTTGTGAAAGAACTTCAAATTTACTGTTTTAGGATTTTGCACTTTAGTTGTGCTCTTAGACTTTGCTTCGTGTCCAATTTCATGATTAACGGAAGTATCTTATTGGTTTTAATAATAATAATACTAAAAATTATTTATTTTATTTATTTATTCCTTGGGAGTATCAAGCAAATCCGAAAAATTTGCGGCATCCTATCTTTTGATTGCGTTATCCTACAAATTTGATGTTTTCAAATCTCTAAGGGACCATAGCCCTGAGTAATTCATATCAATTTAAACTTGATACCTTTACGCGTTTCTGAGAAAGAGGGTCTTGACAGACAGACGGACAACGAAGAGATCCTATAAGGTTTCCTTTTTTCGTTTTAAAGAACGTAGTACGGAGTTTCCTTTTCAAAACAATGAATACCCATGTGATGATGTTCTGTATTACGATAAACTACCTAGTTTTTAAATGTTAATGTAGAAATATAAATACAGAGGTGTATTTTATGAAATCATTCAAACAAAATACTACGAGGATTTCCGTGACGAATTACGCGTTACAGACATATTGGCCATGCATGATATTAATTCATTCTGAATGAATGCATCGCATTGCTCGTAGCCTATTCACGCCATAGATTATTCACGCTGTTACTATACTTAAATTATATACATATTTAAAGTATCGGAAATTAATATTTGCTTATTAAAAGTTATTCTGCTTTATCTAGCTGTAACCGAAATTGAGTATGTTGTGGTATCTTCATTCGTTATGAAAGCAAGCGAATGGTACGAGGCAACTTTAAAGTAATCAGCCCTCTACGGTAACAAGTGACAAGCATTTTTGAAAGTTCCCTAGACCCTAAACATAAAGTAGGAACTTTGCAAAAAAAGAAACACAAAAGTACTTTGGTAAACGAATCAAAGCGTTTTCTGGAAAAGTGTTTTGCTTCACGTCGTCGCTTGCTTTACTTGCTAGCGTAGATAAAAAATAACACACCAACTTTGATAAAAATAATCTAAACAAGAATAGATATAAATTTTTACTCAACCACAACAAGACAGTTATAAAATATAGTAATAAGTATATTAAATAAGTTAATTTAAAATGTACCATGTGCCAATGTAGACTACTAGCACCAGGTGTTACCTAGATAGCCAAGGCTCCTGGTGTCAAGCCTAAACCCCTTAAAACCGCACAACTATATAGATGACGCAGTCATTTGATGGCACCGATGTATGGTGAACTAGAAAGATTTGCAAGAATTTTGCCACGTCGTATATTCCACGCTCGCGCCGCCACATTAAAAAATGGCGCCTTGAGCAGTTATTTGAAAATTATTGTATGTGTCATACAAAAAGCAAAATCTTATAGATTTAAAAAAAAAACATATCTGAAAAACTATTGAGTTCCGACACCTGAAACTTTTAGACCGTATTTAAAATTACCCAAAAAATCTACCAAAAATCATAAAAACCCTAGCAAACCGCCCGTTTTCTAATGCCTTATTTACCTCTAATTAATTAATTCTACAGATGGCCGTGGTGAAAAATTAAAAAAATATTTCCTTTCAGATTATACAAGTAGTCAATAAAGATCGGCAAGTACTCTGCAGCTGTTCCTCAAGAAGCCCCATTTCAAATAAGCCACTTGCCATGACAAAGTGTAATATAGCCGATTATCACAATGGGATGAATGTAAAGCATTTTTAAGAATGGCTAAGTGGGATAATCCCAAAATTTCCAACAACAGAAACAGAAACCAAATTCAGTCCTTGTGATGGACAATGCTCCATACCATTCTCGCAAATTGGAAACTTATCCCACAGATAAGGGGATTAAGGCAAGAATTATATAATGGTTGCAAGAAATAAATATTCCATGTGATCTATCAATGATAAAAATGGGGAAGATGAATATCGTCAAGAGTGAAAAACCTGCTTTTCAAAAATTGCTGTTGATGAACTAGTGGCTCGTAGTATTACAATTTTACTCCTGCCCCCTTTCACTGCGAATTAAACCCTATAGAATTGGTGTGGGCACAAGTCAAAGGGCATGTTGCTAAAAATAATAAAACCTTCAAAATGGCAGACGTTACGGATTTTTTTATGGAGATCTGCAGCAAGTTATTTCGGAGCGTTGGCAGTCGTGTATTGAACATATTATAAAAGTACAGTCGTACATTGAACATGTTATAAAAGTACAGTCGTGTATTGAACATGTTATAAAAGAACAGTCGTATATTGAAGATGTTATAAAAGTACAGTCGTGTATTGAACATATTATAAAAGTACATTCGTGTATTTAACATGTTATAAAAATACAGTCGTGTATTAAAGATATGATAAAAGTACAGTCGTGTATTGAATATATTATAAAAATACAGTCGTGTATTGAACATGTTATAAAAGTACAGTCGTGTATTAAAAATATTATAAAAATACAGTCGTGTATTTAACATGTTATAAAAGTACAGTCGTATATTGAAGATGTTATAAGAGTACAGTCGTGTATTGAATATATTATAAAAGTACAGTCGTGTATTGAACATGTTACAAAAGTACAGTCGTGTATTGAACATATTATAAAAGTACAGTCGTATATTGAACTTGTTATAAAAGTATAGTCGTGTATTGAATATATGATAAAAGTACAGTCGTGTATTGAACATATTATAAAAGTACAGTCGTATATTGAACTTGTTATAAAAGTACAGTCGTGTATTGAAGATATGATAAAAGCACAGTCGTGTATTGAACATATTACAAAAATAAAGTCGTGTATTGAACATGTTATAAAAGTACAGTCGTGTATTGAACATATTATAAAAATACAGTCGTGTATTTAACATGTTATAAAAGTACAGTCGTATATTGAAGATGTTATAAAAGTACAGTTGCGTATTGAACATATTATAAAAGTACAGTCGTGTATTGAACATGTTATAAAAGTACAGTCGTATATTGAACATGCTATAAAAGTACAGTCGTGTATTGAACATATTATAAAAATACAGTCGTGAATGAACATGTTATAAAAGTACAGTCGTGAATAAACATCTTATAAAAGTACAGTCGTGTATTAAACATGTTATAAAAGTACAGTCGTGTATTAAACATGTTATAAAAGTACAGTCGTAAATGAACATATTATAAAAGTAGAGGACAGAATGTGTGCACTTGATCATTTAATTGATGATGTGGTCGAACCATTACTTATAAATGTTATAGAAAAGGACGAATTAAGTTCTTCTGATATTGAAGAATAAATAAATGGTCTTTTATCTACACACGTATAATAAACCCTCTTTACTGCGTTCAAAAACCGCACGTTACGATCAGTATTATGTTAAACTACTTGGTAAAAACTCGTTTCGTATCTGGAAAACTACACATAATGGTCATTATGTGTAGTTTTTCTACATATAATGACATTCAAATTTCGAACGCCGATGCCCGCCTGCGTGCCGTCCCTAGTTTGTTTGTGAAGTTGGTACTGACATTCAAATTTCGAACGCCGACGCCCGCCTGCGAGAAGTTGGTACTACAGAACAAGTTAAACAATTGCAGAGCCACAATGCCGGTCAAACATGCGGTTCCTGAACACATCAAAGAGAGCTTATGATATGTGTGTAGATAAACTAGTGTATGTAACTGTACATAATTAGGCATTAAAACTCTCGAGTGATATTATTATGAAACTCGCCTTCGGCTCGTTTCATAAACCCACTCTCGAGTTTTAATGCCCTCCATTATGCAGCAGTCACATAAACTACTATTTTGATTAAAATATCTTAACATTGTTATCATAATTCCTTATAATTTTCTTTTTTAAGAAGAGAAATAGAGGATTATTTTATAAATTAAGGTAAGTTAAGTGAGAGCTGGAGTAAGTATAAACATAACAAGATAATTATTAAAACAATGGAGTTTAAACTTGCGTTATTTTTTTTTTGTCTCATGATATTATTGTTAGTATTTGAGACAATTCAAATCAATAATACAATTTTGAGATTTTAGAGTTCAAAAAGAGGTAAATTAACGTTTCCCTATATTCAGTTATAAATTAATAGTTGTTAGTGCCGCAAGGAACATAGCAACTCAATATTCAGCACTCGATTATTTTTTTTCAACAATATTTTTTTTAATATTATAAATTGAAAAAGTGTTGCTTATTTCTGGCATGGCATTCACACTTGTCATTTTGGCATTGACGTATATTTGGTAACTTTTGGTAAACTTTTTGGAATTCAATAAGAAATCCGGGTTTAGAGAATACTGACCTTAATTCTTGTCTCAGCCTCATTTTGTTTAGCAAACAATCACCGCAAAGTCTACTTTTAGGCTCGTTTATTGGTAAACTTATCAACTCAACTCGTGCTGGAAAATTCGGACACAACCATTTTAAAATAAAGTTCTTAGCAGCTCACACTGCAAAATGGCTGTTACGTTCGTCGCTGCCGCAGAACATTCCGAGGAAGGACTTTAGCGGATGACCTACTTTTGTTGACCCTGAGGGGGGGAGGGGGGATTGGGGGAGGGGGGTAGATGCCCCCCCTACTACTCCCCCCCCCCCCGCGGAAATGCCTAGTTTCTGAGATATGATGATTTAAAGTTTCGAGGTTATGTTGTTAAATTAAAACAAAATTTAGACTGACCTTGATCTTTAAGTGGGAGAAGGGGGAAGGGGGTAGATGCCCCCCCCCCCTTCTACCCCCCCCCCCGCGCGGAAATGCCTAGTTGCTTTCTTCGAAAGGGTCATTTTTCTGCCTCGACACCTTTCTCCTCCACAAATGCTCCATAATCATCAAAATTTACATGAAAAGTAGCCACAATAACCTACTCTAGCCTCGTTTTTGCTTGTAAATATCGAGAGAAAAAGAAAATAGAACATTCGCAAAACTACTAGAAAAGGGACTACTACTTTGCCGCCCAACCAAAAACGCGGCAAAACGCCCCAACAAAATGCGTTCCGTTTTAAACAAAAATGACAACTTTTTTATTATCAAAATTGATATTTTACGAAAGGAATACTAAATTAACTTTGATTGACGTAAAATAAATAAACAAACATAAATTGCAAGTTAAATGAACGTTTTTATTAAAATAGGTATTATTAAAAAAAGATTCCACATTTCCTCCTTTTTTTAGAGAATTCTCATCTTTTCAAATATGCGTACAACGAAATGTAGGTAATGTATTTTGACCACAGACAAGATTTAAACATATTATTTGCGTTGCGTTACATCATTTTACAAAGTATTTTCAGATTTTCAAAAAATCATATCTTAAAAACTATTGAATTCCGCACCCTGAAACTTTCAGGAAGATGATCAAATGACCTCAACATGATGCTAAAATAGTTTGGACGCCTCAGCGAGTAGGTCATCCGCTAAAGGTGAGCCCATTCCGACAATATTGTAACCCGCAGATTATTTCTTAATTTCAAACGCATAGTTTTAAGATACTTTCAGTATTCACCTATTTCAATATTATTTTTAGATCCCAAGAAATAGCAAGTTTAAGCAAGTTTTAGGTGAAAACATATTTTTATTTTTTAACTTTTGCATGTAGTTTCCAATATCATGTTTTCAACACAGATTGAATAAAAGGGATGTCATAACATCATAACAAATATTGTTTAGTTTATTGTGACATCAATTATTAAATTTTTAAATTTGAGGTAATATTTACATAATTTTCGCAAAAAACAACAAAAAATCTATTCATATCATTAAATATTGTTTTTATTTGCATACGCTTAGCTCCACTCAGCTTCACTACGCTCTGGTTTTGCTTCTTCTAAGTTCCAACCTATCATCATCAAAATGTAGCCTATAGGGTACTTTTCATAGAACTATAATTATGAATTTGTCAAGATGCAAGGTATATAGCACAAATAATTAAAAAGGTACGAAAACAGCAACATGACGAAAAAAACTGGTACTACCAAAAATTTTACTTCACAAAAAGAGGTTGAAACAAGATTTCTATGATTTTTTCTGTAGCACATTTCATCAAAAGATATTTTAAAATAAGCGTCATTTTTCATAATGGCGGCGCGAGCGGAGAATACACGAGGTGTGAATAAAGTAGATATACGGAAAGAGCACAACAAAATCTATAAAATCACCAATTTATAATAATATATTATAATTTTATATGATAATTTTCCAGTCAAAACTTACCAAAAGCCAGTGGTAAAAACCTTGTAAAAAGGCCAACAATTATGAAGGTTTCTTAAATGAAGTTGAAAATGGAATAGTTATTATGATAAAATATTCAATTTAACTTACTGGGTAGGTAAGTTCGAGTTATCTAATTCTCTCACCCTTCGAGCGAACGTCACAACCATCACTGGGTCGCGGTAATACGGCTTCGGTGTTACGGTCAAATGCAACAAAGTATTATACAACACTGGAGGAGGCTTGACCTGTGCAGGTAAATAGGGCGGTGCCCAATTAATAAACAATAAACACAAGACAATAAGTTCAAAATCTAAAACTCTCCTCGTGCTCTAAAGACTAAGAAACCTATATGACCACCGGACTTTCAATATGCTTCTGCGACTAAATGGAAGCAAAGCAGCGAGCAAGAAGGAAATATTAAACTGCACATCAAAAATACTGATTTGCACGGCAAATATCAGGGCAAAATGCTGCGGTAGCTTGGGTGAAGGGTGAGCGAAGCGATGCCTCCTTTATCCTTCGTGTTAGGTTGAACATGTAAGAACAACAAAAAATACTTAAAACATAAACTTAAGTACACATAAAATACTATTGTTTCCCTTGCATAATGTTGATTCATAAGTTGCCGATTTCAATTTGTACTGCAATAGCCACGCCCGGTTGGTCCACAAAGCGCGCGTGCGCCGCGCGTCGACTGCCCAAAATTGTGAGCGCGATAGCAAGTGATAGAAGTAAGGCCACGATTTAATGGGTTTTTGTTATGTTCACTGTTTATTTTTGGGATTTTTGTATACATTTTTATTGTAAATTGCGTTGACCTAGGTGTTTCAGACCCCTAAGGGATCACAGATCCCTGAGTGTTTGATTTCAATTTCATTTTTATAAACGCCACGCCCTTACTGATAAAAAGGGTAAGACTCTTTTTATCAGTAAGGGCATTTTATTTTTACACACAGACTGACGGACGGAGGGACGGACTTGCAACGAAGTGATTCAATTATCTTTTAGGTACGGAACACAAAAAAGCGGTTTATTTAATTTTAGCACAGTGTTTAGTTTAGCCCATCACCATTCATCATCAATCATCATTCATACCACATTGTAAATATTAACCTGTCACCAGAATCTATTCATAAAAAATTCAAAAGCTCTGAAACCCCTTAACATCGCGACAAACGAAAATTCTCCATATTGAAATGCTTCAAGGCATATTTTCTCCCACATATCTTGAGCTATTTCAGTATTATTAGGCTATAAATATGAGTAGTATTGGGACAGCGAATAGCTTGTGCAAACATCGTAAAACGGATTTTTCCCACAACTTACTGAACTCATGGGGCAATACAGAGTGCATGCATACAGATAAGATGTGAGAGTAGGTATATGAGACTAGGGGCCGGGCCACACGATGCTGCGTACTACTTTACCGCTCAGATTTTGTAATCCATCCATCCGACAATGAGGCGATTTTCACAGCAAAAAAGGATCAACAAAAACACTTTTTATGTTTTATAGTAGTTTATGTGACTGCTACATAATGCAGCGCATTAATACTCGAGAATGAGTTTCATAATAATATCACTCGAGAGTTTTAATGCCTAATTATGTACAGTTACATACACTAGTTTATCTACACATATATCATAAGCTCTCTTTGATGTGTTCAGGAACCGCATGTTTGACCGGCATTGTGGCTCTGCAGTTGTTTAGCTTGTTCTGTAGTACCAACTTCACGCAGGCGGGCGTCGGCGTTCGAAATTTGAATGTCATAATATGTAGAAAAATTACACATTATTTTATTTTTTATTTTTTTTTTATTTTCTTTATTAGGAAAACAAACAGCTTAATCTATTATGGTCATAATGTGTAATTTTTCAGATAAGAAATAAGTTTTTACCAAGTAGTTTAACATTATGCTGATCATAACGTGCGTTTTTTGTACGCAGTAAAGAGGGTTTATGATACGTGTGTAGATAATAGTAGTTTATGTGAGTGCTACATAATGAGGGCATTAATACTCGAGAGTGGGTAGGCGAGTTTCATAATAATATCACTCGAGAGTTTTAATGCCTAATTATGTACAGTTACATACACTAGTTTGTCTACACACATATCATAAGCTTTAATGTGTTCAGGAACTGCATGTTCGACCGGCATGGTGGCATTGATAATTCCTTTGCACTTGTTTAGCTTGTTCAGTAGTACCAACTACACAAACAAAGTAGGGGAAGCACGCAGGCGGGCGTCGCCGTACCTTTGAACATGCAACCGGGTAATGTATATATTGTTATTTGAATTATTTTTGTCCAATATAGTAGTTTATGTGACTGCTACATAATGGAGGGCATTAATACTCGAGAGTGGGTTTATGAAACGAGTCGAAGGCGAGTTCCATAATAATATCACTCGAAAGTTTTAATGCCTAATTATGTACAGTTACATACACTAGTTGATCAATCTACAATCTACACACATATCATAAGCTCTCTTTGATGTGTTCAGGAACCGCATGTTTGACCGGCATTGTGGCTCTGCAGTTGTTTAGCATGTTCTGTAGTACCAACTTCACAGACAAACTAGGGGCGGCACGCAGGCGGGCGTCGGCGTTCGAAATTTGAATGTCATAATATGTAGATAAGAAATGAGTTTTTACCAAGTAGTTTAACATTATGCTGATCGTAACGTGCGGTTTTTGTACGCAGTAAAGAGGGTATATGATACGTGTGTAGATAATTATCTTTTTTTTATTAAAAGAGATACTTAAGCTACCGTCCTTGAGCCCGACGTGAATTTTAATAAATCAAAAAATTGACAACTGTCATCATGTCAGAGTGATTTTTATAAATTTCCAAAGCCATATTTGGAAACACGACGATCTCTTCCTGTACCAATGCTGGATAAGGGCTTTGTGGAACCATTCAAGGATATTAGGATAGGAAGCAAGACAGTTTTTTGTTTGGCGAGAGATATGGCGATTTCATCAGATCGTCACAAGGAATCAAGACCACGAGCCAGATAATTCAATCCACTCCAAATAATTTAAATGGGAGAGGCCTGCAACAGCAGCCAACATCGTCCCGCGTACCATCAGCGCGGGCGCAGCAATTTTTCCGAGTGAACACGAGCCGTGGCGGGCACATACACTAGACAATGTATGTAACAGTGGTGGGAATATTGTACCGAAAGGGAGATTTATCAGTTGAAGATAGATGTCCATAAGTTACTGATTTTCTAACTATTCATCTCAAAAAGGGCTCATCGTATTAATAATCATTTATAAATTATGTAATAAATAAATAATAGTAATCATAGATCAGCTTTATCCCTTATTTCTAGAAATAAGGTGGGTCAAGATGAAATTATAAAGAGATGTTTATAGGTGTATTCAGATTAAACCCATTTTTCCGAAATATGCGGCAACCTGGGATCCTAATGTAGTTCTAGAAAAACATGCCGAAAAATTCCCAAACAGTTTTTTAAGTTTGAAGGACCTGACGAAAAAATTAGTTATCTTGTTGGCCCTGGCTACTGGACAACGGATACAGACCTGAAGTCTACTTAAAATAATAATTAAGATACCGAATATTAACGTTGGCAGTGACAAAATTATAATTTATATAACAGAGTTGATTAAAACATCTGCTATTGGTAAAAAACAACCTGTTTTATATCTCCCTTTCTCCCGCCAGCGTTCACCTATCTGTCCAGCACAAACGCTTCTCGATTATATTAGTCAAACTACCGATCTGAGACCTGTAAATGAAACTAGACTAATTATAACGTTCAAAAACCTCACCATCCAACAACGCCACAAACCATAGTTCGTTGGATAAAACAAACTTTAGATCATTGTAGCGTCGATACTAGCGTTTATTGTGCTCATGCTCCCTCCACGCAACAACATCTGCAGCTAGTCGTAGGACATCTGCTGCAGCTAGTACTAGGGGTGCAAGTTTCGACGTCACTAGACAAACGGCGGGGTGTTCTAGTAGATCAGCTGTATTTGCAAATTTTTGTAATAGGCCTGTTGTGGAATCAAGCTTTGCGAACGCAGTTTATGAGGAATGACTTTATTGCGATTATATTTTGAAATATTAATTATGCTATAAGTTAGCAAAAGAGATTTAGGATACCTCCCTACCCAAAGTGCCCAAATGTAATGCTGTAGTTCTATTCAGGTTTATTTTTTGTATATTGCTTTTGGCTCTGAACTAAATGAAGACTAACCCGGCGTTGGTGAGGTCACTCGGCCGATCACGTGATATGGTCGGGGATGGTTTTTGATTTTCCCTACATTATGACTCAAAACGACTCAAACTACATGGTAAAAAAAAAAACTTTTTGACGAAGCCAAGATAATCAAGATAGAACTTCACTTCAGATAAGTTCGTTTGATCATTCAAAAATTTCGGATTTGATGCTGAGAATTTGATTTAGTCAAACTTTTGTTTTTAAGCCCCGATGACGAAAAAGAGAGGTTTAACAACAACAGTATACTCTGTCTGTGACACTCTAGCGCTCAAACGGATGGACAGACTTTAATGCGGTATTCTGTAAATGGTTGTAGACTTCCCTGCAATGGTGTTTAACCATGATATGTGAAAATCGGTTCAGCGGTTCGAAAGTTATTTCGATATAGTTAGTCTTCACAAAATTTCCAGAGAAATTGAAGCAAGTTTACAATTAATTCGGCGCGATCTTTGTTTTTTTATGTACCTTTGTTTATCGATTACTCCGAGACGGATGCTCCGATTTGGAAAATATTTTTTTGTTTGAAAGGGCTTAACATCCGATTGGTTCCATGCCATCAGGTCAGGATCTGATGATAGGTTCCGGGAGAAATCAATAGAGAAATTTGTATTTTTCATAGTAACTCGTGTAGTAATCCGAAATCATCAATTTGTGAAGTGGAACTGATAAACAAGACCACATTTGTGTTCTTGTGTTCCGGTGTAATAATTACTTCGACATAAGAAAAAAAAGAGAGCTCAAACAATGCGCTCGATTCAAACTAAAATACGTAGCGCCAAACCACATACAATTGTTTAAAAATAAACTACGCTATATTGTCAAAAATACTTCAAGGAGAGTTTACGAATACATAGTATTAACATTTTCAATGCAATTTCGTAATGAAATTAGTTAGGATTTCAGAATTACAGGACAACATAACAATTTAGAGTTATTTTCGTAATTAAATTCTAAGAAAAAAAAACATCCAATCGCGTTTTCCTTCAGTTAGAATCTTAATCAAAAACTCAACATACCTTAGTTCAAAAATCAAATCTACAAATGACTTTGTAGTGGAGTAAATAGATTCAAAAAACTTCCCATTTTGTTCCGTATCACCTTAATTGAAGTCGCTTTTTTCTAAAGTTTTACTTTTTGTTTAAATCATAATTTATAGTTGTTGTTTGTTTTGGCGCTTTCAGATATCGACAGACTGAACATGCACCTAAACAATAGCAAGCTGAATGTGTATTTAGTGAGACTACCTTGAATCCTGTGTCGGCTAATCTTCAATATTAATAATAAGGTGCCATTCATAAAGGTCTTGATTATTTCGGTACTATGTACGGCATAGTACCGAAATAATAAAGATAATCAATATTGAAGGTTAACTGATATACTGGTACAGTGCGATTATTTTAACTTTACCGCTTGACACTTCTCGACTTTTTGATTTTTTATCGTAAATTAGTTAACTGTTTTCAGATTTTTCCCTTAATGTAATCTTTATGATACACCTCTGAAAGCCGAGAAGCTTCTCTCTTACTAGAAGTAAGTTTGCCTTAGTACACTCTTTTAATGTATTTATTTATTTAACTCTTTATTTTATCGATTTTGAACCTAATGCCATGGTAATAAAATTTAAAACCTATAACGGGAAAATGGCATCTTTAGATGCCCGTGGGCGTTAACCGGTTAGCATATTAGTAAATAAATGTCCGACGCTTTAGCTGCCCGAAGTAGCTTCGTAAATAGTACACGTATTGGACTAACGCGTCAGCTATTTAAAAGAACCCAACGGTTTTTTTAAAGTGTTTAAAGTTACGTGTAACAGAAAAAAAAATTGGCTAGAGTAGGATATGTGGCTAAATTTCAATTGGGTAATAGGTTAGGTTAGAACTTCGAAGAAGAAAAATCGGAGCGAAGCATATGCAAATAAAAACAACATTTGAACCGCCCGAAGTTGCTTCGTAAATACCCCGAAGTGCTTTTAGTACGCCCGAGCAGCAGCCGACACTTCCCGAGTAACGCGTCGGGTACCTTTGAACATGCAACCGGGTAATGTATATATTGTTATTTGAATTATTTGTGTTCAATATAGTAGTTTATTTGACTGCTAAATAATGGAGGGCATTAATACTCGAGAGTGGGTTTATGAAACGAGTCGAAGGCGAGTTCCATAATAATATCACTCGAAAGTTTTAATGCCTAATTATGTACAGTTACATACACTAGTTCATCAATCTACAATCTACACACATATCATAAGTTCTCTTTGATGTGTTCAGGAACCGCATGTTTGACCGGCATTGTGGCTCTGCAGTTGTTTAGCTTGTTCTGTAGTACCAACTTCACAGACAAACTAGGGGCGGCACGCAGGCGGGCGTCGGCGTTCGAAATTTGAATGTCATAATATGTAGATAAAAAATGAGTTTTTACCAAGTAGTTTAACATTATGCTGATCGTAACGTGCGGTTTTTGTACGCAGTAAAGAGGATTTATGATTCGTGTGTAGATAAAATAAATTATTAAATTATGAAGTGTCGAGCGGTAAAGTTAAGGTGATACGAAAATATATATATATAAAAGGAATACGCATGTAAATGAAAGTGACAGCGTTAATAACTTAAACATAATAAAGAAAAGAGAGCGCAAACAAAGCGCTCGACTCAAACTAAAATAACGTAGGGCCAAACCACAAACAAATTGTTTAAAAATAAACTACGCTATTTTGAAAAAAATAAATTTTAAGGAGAGTAGAAAAAAAAGAGAGACTGAAATCCTAATTATACATAATATCCACATTTGGAATACAATTCGGCAATTAAATTAGTTACGATTTCAGAATTTCAAGAAAAAAATAAACAATTTAGAGTAAATAATTATAGTAATTTGATTCTATCGAAAAAAAAACATCCAATTTCATACTCCTTCCGTGAGAATCTTAATCCAATACTCAACCAAAAATCAAATCTCTAGATGAATTTGTAAATGGATGCGAAAAAAACCCCTTTTTATTTTCGTTATTGTTATCACCTTAAAGTTGTCGTGCTGTATGTAAACAGGTGCAGAGACAATTTACTTTAGATATTTTTCTGAGTTCTCTAGTACATAAGTACCCATTATTTATAGGCATATAAATATTTGCATGCGTTTTATTATTACTTTACACTGTGGTCATAGGATTACATCATAGATTAGACGATAATAAGTTGACCAAATCTGCTGAAGCCGAATCTTCTATGCTGCCATTAGACTCTATACATACTCTGTAAAAAGACTATAATCGTACGGCATGATGAATCCTGCAGGCTTATTTATGATTATGTATGAGACATTAAACAAATGTTTACTGAAAACTTAAATGGATTAAGACGATGTACGCCGTCTTATGATGATGCCATCAAACAAATTAAGGCGACTCAATAATGTATACAGAGGGAGGTTTACAGAACACATATAGGCCAGGCGATTTAGAGTTTCACCTCGGAAGAAGAGATAATAAGCTGGAAACTTGCTTAAATCCTTTATTTTTGAAGTAAAACTTCTTTACGCACGCTTTCATTGGGGAATAAGCTGGTGAATGCATGACGAGAGCGTTACGAAAAGTGTGATCGGGGGAGGCGAACAGAAGTTGAGAGGGAGTCATAAGTTAGTGAAGATATAAAGAGAGAGTTACGTTTCGTATATTACTGTAGGGGCAAGAGAGAAAAGTGCGAGCACATATTTTCTTTCTCTCTTACTTTAAAAAAGACAGATGATAGTTGTCAGGACATGTTGTTTTGTTGACTGTTGCAAACGCAATTCGTCTTGAAGATACAAAATATAATAAAATATTGTTCTAATGCCTGATTTGGAAGAATTTATTGAGTTCGTTGCCTACGCTGATAGGCATAGAGAATCGGGCAAGAAGATATTTGCGACGACACAATTCGTCTTGAAGATACAAAATATAATAAAATATTGTTATAATGTCTGATTTGGAAGAATTTATTGAGTTCGTTGCCTACACTGATAGGCATAGAGAATCGGGCAAGAAGATATTTACGAAATTACGCGGATCCATTCAGAAAATACTTGGTTACTGAATTTCACTCCCGCTTTAGATTTACGCCTCGAAATGTGAAAGAGAGAATATAACCAATGTTGGAACCAAATCCCAGGAAGCCCTCGAGAAGAGGTTTGCCATTTGCGCCTGAAATAATATTCCTACTGACAATACGATTCTTCGCAAATGGTAGTTTTCAGGTTATATTTCTAGAAAAGAACTACTACGAGATAGATTCATACTTACTTATTATAATATGATTGACCCACAATATTCTTTGCAGAAGCTGGATAGAGACGTCATGGACATTTGTGAGAAGTCATTGTGTCCAAACTGATAGCAAGGAAAATGTAGGATTTGTGAGATTTCCTTCTATTAACGATGCCATCCAGAGAGTGAAGCCATTTGTTTTTATTATGGCTGGATTTCCCGGAGTGATTGGATATGTTGATTGTACTCGTATGAAAATAAGAAGCCCAGGGGGAACATTTCTGAAATTTATAGGAACAGAAAAGTATGGTTCTCTATAAATGCACAGGCAACTGTTGGCCCTGACTTGCAATTTTGGGACCTGGTAGCCAGGTGGCCTGGAAACAGTCATGACAATTTTTTTATAATAGCAGCTCAGCAAATCAGAGACTGGAAATGGGTACATTGAATGGCATACTCCTAGGTGACAGTCGGTACGCAGCAAGTGATGTGCTTCTCACACCATTTTTGTAACCTTCTTCAACTAGCGAGGAATGTTATAATAAAAGCCACATAAAAACTAGAAATACCGTAGAAAGGGCTTTTGGTGTATGGTAAAGGAGGTTTCCTTGTCGGCAAGTGGTAATGGGTGTTAAATTGGAGACAACTGCAGCAGTAATATGTGCTTGTGCAGCCCTTCATAATATGTCCCTTATGTTTGACGATACCTTCAACTTCTCAGATCACGACATATTTGAACTAGAAAAAATAAATAAACCTTCAAGAGAATATACCACTGTCAGTGGTTTTGTAACCAGACTGGCTGGTAAAAAGATTTTTCACAGTTATGTAGGTAAATATTTTATTGTGTTATTATATTTTCTTGTAACCTATGTTTATCATTCTTAAGTAAAATAAAGTATAAAATGAGTAAATATAGACTCTGTTTATCAGTTTTGTTTATATTTAAGTTATACACGCATATTATATGAATGTATACCCTATAATCTAGTAAAGTTAAAGCTTTCCCAGTCTCATATTTATTTCTTCTACTCCAATCTTGCTTTTTCTTCATGATATATTGCAGTCCTTTTTTCATTTCTTGAACTTCCAATGGAAAGAAAAATATTATATAAATATCCCTATAAAAAATGAGTAAAACACAAACACTTTTGAATTTCTTGTGAATTTACTACCTACCTTTGCTTTTAAAATTTTCATTTCTATATTTTTCTTAAAACAAAATGTTTTATGTGCATGACTGACTCTCGTCTCACATAATCAATTCGTTTCTTTGATTCTTGGCTTTGAACAGCTGGGCTATCCGTTTCTTGAATTGCTAAGAGTAGGGTAAGATTGGGGCTGCTTGATTACTTCGCTCCGCTTGCAATCCAGCGCGCCCCAATCTTACTGCGGCACTGGACGGACTCCAGTTTGCCTCCTGCTCATTCTAGTCTACTTGAGCCAATTCAGTTCAACTATTTTCATTAGCTAAATTGCTTATCACAGTCATTGTGATTGGTATTTAATTACCAGTAGTTAGTTTGCTCGAACCAATGCAGTTCAAAGAGCAGGCGGCAAACTGGAGTCCGTCCAGTGCCTCAGTAAGATGAGAGCGCGCTGGATCCGATTCATGTTGCTACGGGCTGCCTCACAGACCTTGTGATTGGTATTTAATTAACGATTTATTAAGACAAGATACTAAGTAACTATTACTATGTAAAGGTAATATAAAAAATTACTATAGAAATAAATAAAAGGTTTTATTCTATGTGTTGTGAATACAGGATTTCTGATTTCAGTAGTATTCTATATCCTGAGCGTGACATAGCATTATTCGAAACATTGTAGGGAGGGAAATCTTGACATTTACAAACCAAACCTTCCGCCCCCTTATCTACACTCTGACCGAATCACTACTGAAATCAGACATCGTGAATTCACAACACACAGAATACTCCAAAGTGAGAAAATAATCCGATTCGAGCACAGGGCAAGCAAGCTTGTCAAATGTTCACCACGGCGCCCTTACGTTGGTTTTTCACTGAGCCGTATTCACTTAAATTTGTCTGTAGTATTGCATAGTAATCATTGGTGTTGGTTGCTTTAGTTTTGGTTCTATCAAATCTTCATTATAAGTGTGATTGATTTTATTGTATTACGGAACTAGTTATTTTGTGTTTTAGTATTCCCAACGGGTTTTTATTGTTTTAATATATATCTTTAATATATCTAAATATCAGATGGAGCCAAAGAAGTTTTACTTCAGACCTGTGGTCTAAAGCACACTCGTTTTATTTTTTTTATTTTGGGCATGTGTACTTAAGTTTATGTTTTAAGTATTTTTTCTCACATGTTCAACTTAACACGAAGGATAATATTGTCACAAGTCATAATAAATCACGCGTCGGCGTCTTGAGTTATTCAAGGTCAAAAATGGCAAAAATCGGTTTTTCGCAAATATGTCCCTTCTTGTATTTTTAATAATAGTAGCCTCTTCATGACCATTTTAGGGCATAACATTTCAAATATTGTCGTAAAAGTCGCAATAAATCACGTGTCCGCGGTTCACATTATTCAAACTCAAACGTAGCATTCAACGGTTTTTGGCAAATATCTCGCTCTTGTTAGCATTCAATTGAATGAATCTAAGTATACGAACTTCAAAAATCTGTAAATTGTCGATTTGTGATCGACTTTTTGAATTTTCGGGTGTTTAAAAAGAAAAAGGGTTCACCGACGTAACCTTGTGACGATGTTCTATTTTTATAGCAAAGCTTCTTGTACCCCCCATTATGTTTTTCTAAGTATGAACTGTACACCTGCTTGGCATTTTTAAGTTAAAAATACTTTTCGTAATAATGAGAAAGAAGGCAATTTTAAGGTTTACTTTGACCAATAATCGATTCTACAAAAAAATTAAGAAACTGCTATAAAAATAGAACATCATTGCAAGGTTACTTTCTTTAAATTTGATGAAGTGTCAAATGTGATATTTTATCTTGAGCCTCGTATCGCTTACTCTTAATTGAATTTGATTCACTACGATTATTACATTATTTCCCAGTCCGATTTTTTTTGGAGGTAACTGATGAAATTTATCTTTTTCGATACGACGTTCTATTAATAATACCTATGGTCTGATTAACTTGGACTTTTTCATCATAATTTGAATGTATAAACGTTCATCGTTTGTTTATTTACATGCAGAAAATATAAATATTTAAAGACCGTTGACTTTAAATATTTATATTTAAGTAGACAAGAAGAAAATATAAATATTTAATGATCAAATAAACCAATCGAATGGGTATGTTCTCGATTTACTGTAGCGACTTTTACAACACTAGCGCCCGGTTCCCGAAAGGAAAATTAGCTGTAATAGTGCCGCGTGCACGTGCACGTGCCGCTATTTCGATGAAATCTTCGATTAATCACCTGTTACATTTGACCACTCTTCTAAAAGCCAGTAACAAGCTTGCAACATTATGAGAAAAAAGTGTGCATCTGACTGTCATTTAGATCCAGTTTTTGATTTCAGGTTATAGTTATTTGTTATTTGTTCAGGATATAGTTATTTGTTATTTGTTCGGCATATAGTTATTTGTTCATTCGTCCCACTACCCAACACACAAGAGCTGTAGGTACACAAATTCCCAACACACCGACTAAAATAAACGTTCAAAACTTAGTTAGGAACAATGACGAACTACGTGCGGGGTCCGAGTTTCGAGTTGGACCTTGTTGATAATGCCGATACCCTGCGAATGACGCTTTTGAAATTACAGAAAAGTTAAAGTGATTTTATCAAAAGCTACTTTTTATTTAATTTCACCTGACCCGGCCTTTGTCTGTCCGTCTTTAATCAAATCTTGCAAGTTAAAGTTGACTTTCCCGGTTTCCGATTGAGCTGAAATGTTGCACGCATCTGTAAATCGGATGACAATGCGATATGTTTACGAAATAGAGCTGATCTGATGATGGAGCCGGGAGGGGGCCGTGAAAACTCTTTAATAAAACAACACAGCCCTATCGAGTTTGGGGTTGTTTGATTCGTCTTGACAAGTACTATGGTCCTAGATTCGTGTCTTACTTTTTAGGTCTTATTTATTAGTTCGATTTTACAACTAATACAAGCTTATTTAAAAAAAAAGTGTAATGCTTGTTTCAATTAACAAAGTTGTAGTTCTTCATATCCAGGCAGCAGCAATGTGTGTATCTGTAAACAAAGTTCACATTCACAGATCGAGGGAGAGATCGCTTGGGGACTGACAGTGCTAGAATGACATTTAAGCGACACTTACTTTGAGGAGTCGCGTGCATTCGGCTAAAATCACATCTATAGAACCTGCTTACTCCCCGGGAACAATGGTGTGCTTGCTAGGTAGTTGAATATCAAATCGACGATGACTTCAGCGCAATTTGTAATGGAATTAAGACTAATCCCACACTATATTGATACCGTAAACTTATGGCTTCTCTGAAATTAGGTTGATTTTATTAGAGTGCGATCCATAGTAAATATAGGTCAATGTGGCAAGTCTATGGCTACAACAATGGTGTAGTACAATGTAGAAAAGAGTTCACATCAGTAGAAAGATATAAGGTCAATACCATAATTATTAGGGACATAGTTGTTCAAATGTATACCTAATCGCCATAAAATACTATTCTATTACATCCTGTAATTTGATAAATCACTCCATCTCATTGATTGCTTCAAGTTCGGGGTAAAAAAAAATTGGTTGCCCGGATTTCCCTACAGACGAAAAATCAGGTAAATAAGTAGGAGTATATCTCTCTCTCTCATCTTATCAAGGGACGGAGATATTTTATATAGTTCTAAATTCGATGATAAAAGTTCATGGCTGGGTTCAGTGGAGCAATGCCGTTAACCCAGAGTCAACTCTGTTATTTTGATTAGCCCCTCAGTTACCACCGGCGTTAGCTAACGCCCCTTTTCCTTTATAGGTTTTAAATTTTATTACCATGGCATTGGGTTCAAATCGCGATCCGTCCCAACTACCCTCGGTCTTCGAGTGGTTAAGTGAGTAACAAGTATAAGAATTAGTCAATAGAATCAATAAACTGATCGTGACTGTAACAAAATTGGACCTGTTGATTGCATTGCATACAACAACAGTTTTTGGCAATGTGCCTAACACTTAGATACGGGCAATAAACAGTAAAAACCTACTCCCATATATACGAGTGTAACTAGAAAAGATTTGAAAGACTTTCTTTACTTTCTTTATACTTTATTGCACAAAAACAGAAGATACAGATACATCAAAATGGAAACTAGGTGTACAAAGGCGAGCTTATCTCTAAAAAGAGATTTCTTCCAGCAAACCTAATATGGACAGAATACATGAAATAACAGGTAGACCTATGTGCACAACGTTAAAAATATTAAAATAATAAACTAATTACTAATATGTACATAAATACATAATATCAATACAAACAGACAAATTTATACTACATATATATCAAAGCAATAAACCTACATAAGACATAAACTGAACTTGTCACACTTTTTACATGTCATTCTGTTTTATTTTTTGGATTTTGTTTGTAGAGTTAGCGTGGGGAAAATAGTTGCTGCTTCGTCCAAAAAGCTAACGAAACTTTAAGATAATAGCAAAGTAATATTAGATAGATGGAACAGAATGCTAATCCTAGTCTACTTGAGCCAATTCAGTTCAACTATTTTCATTAGCTAAATTGCTTATCACAGTCATTGTGATTGGTATTTAATTACCAGTAGTTAGTTTGCTCGAACCAATGCAGTTCAAAGAGCAGGCGGCAAACTGGAGTCCGTCCAGTGCCTCAGTAAGATGAGAGCGCGCTGGATCCGATTCATGTTGCTACGGGCTGCCTCACAGACCTTGTGATTGGTATTTAATTAACGATTTATTAAGACAAGATACTAAGTAACTATTACTATGTAAAGGTAATATAAAAAATTACTATAGAAATAAATAAAAGGTTTTATTCTATGTGTTGTGAATACAGGATTTCTGATTTCAGTAGTATTCTATATCCTGAGCGTGACATAGCATTATTCGAAACATTGTAGGGAGGGAAATCTTGACATTTACAAACCAAACCTTCCGCCCCCTTATCTACACTCTGACCGAATCACTACTGAAATCAGACATCGTGAATTCACAACACACAGAATACTCCAAAGTGAGAAAATAATCCGATTCGAGCACAGGGCAAGCAAGCTTGTCAAATGTTCACCACGGCGCCCTTACGTTGGTTTTTCACTGAGCCGTATTCACTTAAATTTGTCTGTAGTATTGCATAGTAATCATTGGTGTTGGTTGCTTTAGTTTTGGTTCTATCAAATCTTCATTATAAGTGTGATTGATTTTATTGTATTACGGAACTAGTTATTTTGTGTTTTAGTATTCCCAACGGGTTTTTATTGTTTTAATATATATCTTTAATATATCTAAATATCAGATGGAGCCAAAGAAGTTTTACTTCAGACCTGTGGTCTAAAGCACACTCGTTTTATTTTTTTTATTTTGGGCATGTGTACTTAAGTTTATGTTTTAAGTATTTTTTCTCACATGTTCAACTTAACACGAAGGATAATATTGTCACAAGTCATAATAAATCACGCGTCGGCGTCTTGAGTTATTCAAGGTCAAAAATGGCAAAAATCGGTTTTTCGCAAATATGTCCCTTCTTGTATTTTTAATAATAGTAGCCTCTTCATGACCATTTTAGGGCATAACATTTCAAATATTGTCGTAAAAGTCGCAATAAATCACGTGTCCGCGGTTCACATTATTCAAACTCAAACGTAGCATTCAACGGTTTTTGGCAAATATCTCGCTCTTGTTAGCATTCAATTGAATGAATCTAAGTATACGAACTTCAAAAATCTGTAAATTGTCGATTTGTGATCGACTTTTTGAATTTTCGGGTGTTTAAAAAGAAAAAGGGTTCACCGACGTAACCTTGTGACGATGTTCTATTTTTATAGCAAAGCTTCTTGTACCCCCATTATGTTTTTCTAAGTATGAACTGTACACCTGCTTGGCATTTTTAAGTTAAAAATACTTTTCGTAATAATGAGAAAGAAGGCAATTTTAAGGTTTACTTTGACCAATAATCGATTCTACAAAAAAATTAAGAAACTGCTATAAAAATAGAACATCATTGCAAGGTTACTTTCTTTAAATTTGATGAAGTGTCAAATGTGATATTTTATCTTGAGCCTCGTATCGCTTACTCTTAATTGAATTTGATTCACTACGATTATTACATTATTTCCCAGTCCGATTTTTTTTGGAGGTAACTGATGAAATTTATCTTTTTCGATACGACGTTCTATTAATAATACCTATGGTCTGATTAACTTGGACTTTTTCATCATAATTTGAATGTATAAACGTTCATCGTTTGTTTATTTACATGCAGAAAATATAAATATTTAAAGACCGTTGACTTTAAATATTTATATTTAAGTAGACAAGAAGAAAATATAAATATTTAATGATCAAATAAACCAATCGAATGGGTATGTTCTCGATTTACTGTAGCGACTTTTACAACACTAGCGCCCGGTTCCCGAAAGGAAAATTAGCTGTAATAGTGCCGCGTGCACGTGCACGTGCCGCTATTTCGATGAAATCTTCGATTAATCACCTGTTACATTTGACCACTCTTCTAAAAGCCAGTAACAAGCTTGCAACATTATGAGAAAAAAGTGTGCATCTGACTGTCATTTAGATCCAGTTTTTGATTTCAGGTTATAGTTATTTGTTATTTGTTCAGGATATAGTTATTTGTTATTTGTTCGGCATATAGTTATTTGTTCATTCGTCCCACTACCCAACACACAAGAGCTGTAGGTACACAAATTCCCAACACACCGACTAAAATAAACGTTCAAAACTTAGTTAGGAACAATGACGAACTACGTGCGGGGTCCGAGTTTCGAGTTGGACCTTGTTGATAATGCCGATACCCTGCGAATGACGCTTTTGAAATTACAGAAAAGTTAAAGTGATTTTATCAAAAGCTACTTTTTATTTAATTTCACCTGACCCGGCCTTTGTCTGTCCGTCTTTAATCAAATCTTGCAAGTTAAAGTTGACTTTCCCGGTTTCCGATTGAGCTGAAATGTTGCACGCATCTGTAAATCGGATGACAATGCGATATGTTTACGAAATAGAGCTGATCTGATGATGGAGCCGGGAGGGGGCCGTGAAAACTCTTTAATAAAACAACACAGCCCTATCGAGTTTGGGGTTGTTTGATTCGTCTTGACAAGTACTATGGTCCTAGATTCGTGTCTTACTTTTTAGGTCTTATTTATTAGTTCGATTTTACAACTAATACAAGCTTATTTAAAAAAAAAGTGTAATGCTTGTTTCAATTAACAAAGTTGTAGTTCTTCATATCCAGGCAGCAGCAATGTGTGTATCTGTAAACAAAGTTCACATTCACAGATCGAGGGAGAGATCGCTTGGGGACTGACAGTGCTAGAATGACATTTAAGCGACACTTACTTTGAGGAGTCGCGTGCATTCGGCTAAAATCACATCTATAGAACCTGCTTACTCCCCGGGAACAATGGTGTGCTTGCTAGGTAGTTGAATATCAAATCGACGATGACTTCAGCGCAATTTGTAATGGAATTAAGACTAATCCCACACTATATTGATACCGTAAACTTATGGCTTCTCTGAAATTAGGTTGATTTTATTAGAGTGCGATCCATAGTAAATATAGGTCAATGTGGCAAGTCTATGGCTACAACAATGGTGTAGTACAATGTAGAAAAGAGTTCACATCAGTAGAAAGATATAAGGTCAATACCATAATTATTAGGGACATAGTTGTTCAAATGTATACCTAATCGCCATAAAATACTATTCTATTACATCCTGTAATTTGATAAATCACTCCATCTCATTGATTGCTTCAAGTTCGGGGTAAAAAAAAATTGGTTGCCCGGATTTCCCTACAGACGAAAAATCAGGTAAATAAGTAGGAGTATATCTCTCTCTCTCATCTTATCAAGGGACGGAGATATTTTATATAGTTCTAAATTCGATGATAAAAGTTCATGGCTGGGTTCAGTGGAGCAATGCCGTTAACCCAGAGTCAACTCTGTTATTTTGATTAGCCCCTCAGTTACCACCGGCGTTAGCTAACGCCCCTTTTCCTTTATAGGTTTTAAATTTTATTACCATGGCATTGGGTTCAAATCGCGATCCGTCCCAACTACCCTCGGTCTTCGAGTGGTTAAGTGAGTAACAAGTATAAGAATTAGTCAATAGAATCAATAAACTGATCGTGACTGTAACAAAATTGGACCTGTTGATTGCATTGCATACAACAACAGTTTTTGGCAATGTGCCTAACACTTAGATACGGGCAATAAACAGTAAAAACCTACTCCCATATATACGAGTGTAACTAGAAAAGATTTGAAAGACTTTCTTTACTTTCTTTATACTTTATTGCACAAAAACAGAAGATACAGATACATCAAAATGGAAACTAGGTGTACAAAGGCGAGCTTATCTCTAAAAAGAGATTTCTTCCAGCAAACCTAATATGGACAGAATACATGAAATAACAGGTAGACCTATGTGCACAACGTTAAAAATATTAAAATAATAAACTAATTACTAATATGTACATAAATACATAATATCAATACAAACAGACAAATTTATACTACATATATATCAAAGCAATAAACCTACATAAGACATAAACTGAACTTGTCACACTTTTTACATGTCATTCTGTTTTATTTTTTGGATTTTGTTTGTAGAGTTAGCGTGGGGAAAATAGTTGCTGCTTCGTCCAAAAAGCTAACGAAACTTTAAGATAATAGCAAAGTAATATTAGATAGATGGAACAGAATGCTAACTGGCTAGTAACAGAGGGTTTGAGTGGCGTCATCATAATGATAATAGGACTGGTAGAGGGATTAGCACCAGTATGACTCAAAATCATGCTTCTAACAGGATAATATAAATCCCGTCGTAATCCATGGTAATTTTATGTATCTTTGCCAAGGAAACTTACAAATTATAACTAAGAAACGCAAAGAATGCTGTTTAAGCATAAAACCTTACAAATAATATTAGATGGGACTGGTTTGGAATCTAAACCAGTCCCGTCTATTATTATTTGCAAGATTTAGATAGAAGACTCAGTAATTCTTGATGGTCATGGCCATGATATATTTTTAACTTTTGGTCTACTACACCATCGGCAGCAAGATATCACCAACTACTGAGTATCATTCTTTCTGCCTTATTAAGGCATGCGTCATTATCTATAAACTACAGATACCAAACGTAGAAGATACCGAGAATTCCCTTAAAAATAGGGTATAATTTGACACTATTCCTATAAAATTATAGTCACTATCACAATCACATTACCTTTCAAAGGTATCGAGATATACGCCAAGAGATACAGAATCACAAACATGCCAACATTTTGGGTGAAAATGTTTTATCTTTTACATGTAACGTACAACCAAATTGGAGGTAACTAACTATACCAAATAATATTTTAATGACATTTACCTCGGTTTCGAACTCAAAATTAAATTATCTCAACTAGAAAGCCGCTGGAGCTAACGATGTCCAGCAATATGAAGGTACCTTCTCTTACAATTTTACAACACAATACCTTTCCTCATAAGCTGTACTATCTACTGTCGTTGGATAACTTCTTATCTTTTTTATTAGATATTCTAAAGGTTTTCCAGATAGCGAAAGGACAGATTTAAGCTCAACTGAATCCCTGATCATTACTAGTATTTATCTTAATAGATCATTACATTACAGTACTTATAGGAATATATAACAGCATGCTTTTAATCTCTATCTTTATACAGCTCCTGGAGAGATATTGCAAAAATTTTAGTCCCCGCTAGTGTGAACAAAGTTATAAAGAAACGATTCATCACATTCACCTCACTAGTAGGAGCTATGAACAAATAAACACAGCTGAATCTATTTACATGGGCTTCCTTTTGGCCTTCGCTACAGTTGGATAAAAATAGGGAACTTGGAACGCTCTATAATTATCCCATTTTGGGATAATGACCAGCTAATTCCGTACCCTTGGGAAGAGAAAACAAGATTAAAGGCATTTAGGCCAATACGAATTTATAGTTAGTTAATTATACACAACAAACGTATTTAAGTATATTAAAGCAAACCTTATATACCTTAGAAGGTATTTCATTTTCTTAATTGTATTAGCTTCTGTTCTTCTACCAACTTCTGTCATGAAATGCCACTAATTGGCAATTCGGAAATGTTTTCTGTCTTTCAACATATGAACGACAGAATTGTTTCTAAATGATAACTATGAGATGGAAGAGCTACACGCAATAAATAGTTCAATGTTTTATCGTTGAGATTATTAAGTTTCACTTTCAATTTCTTTCTTTCTTTTGTAGTTTAAGAGATACCTGGTAAGATACAGAGACTCTTTGAAGGTACTCTAATTACAAAAATCATGATCTCAGGTTTTGTCTCTATATTAGTCTTCCTTTTCGAAATCTCCCCAGTACAGCTTAGTTGAGTTTCATGGGTGTAGAGATAATTAGGCACTATGGAAACAAATTATCCACCCCGCATTCGAGACACTCAGTTTGTTCGCTTTGTTAGTTGATGTCCAAACACAGTTCGTCTAAATTCAGCTCAATTATTTACATTACAGTATTTGTTATTCAACTCGTCATGACACCGGATGTAATAACAAAATTAATTACCCACAATACACAGTGCTATTCATTGCTAGTCGAGAATCGCGCTTGTACGATGTGTTAAAACAAGTTGTTATCGCCACGTGTTTCAGGGGCTATTCATTTTTACTTTCGAGTTGAACGTAGTCAAAATTAACGAAGTATTGTAATCGTAAAAAAACGAGGTTGCGATTTTGATGGGGGGTCTCTATCGTTAACTTAGTCCGAAAAAGTGAAAAAAAAAATGTGGATGTATGTGTCTGCGTGTGTATGTAAATATGTTTGTATGGATGGCTGTTGTCCGTTGTCAGCTCTAGAGCCTAAACCACTGAACCGAATTGGATGAAATTTGGTATTGGGGGTTATTTTGTAAATATCTAGGATTTTTTTTGATAACTTGATTATTTAAGGTACCTGTAATACAAATCAAACACATTTATTGAGTTTATTCAAAAACGGGACTAACAATTTATTTTAAAACTTCTCGTCATAGTATCTCTTAATATCATCTATAATATGGCATAATAATAATATATAATATAATAATAATACCTTGGACACCATTTACACACATTGTTCTAGCCCAAAACTAGGATTCCCTGTATCTTGGGTACTAGACAACGATACACATACTTATTGAGATAAATATTATACTTAGATAGATAAACACCCATGACTAGGGTACAAACATTCGTTCTCATGAAAATAACTATATTTACCCCCACCAGGGTCACTGCACTCGGCCATTGGGGTCGTCAAACTCGGCATACTCGGTTATTACCGCAAAACTCTAAAAATGGCTGCTCCCATACAAAATGCACACAGTGCCATATATCCCGTACATTAGGCGGCGAACGGAATAAGCTCATAGTGCGGGGCATGGTTAAAGTAGAAAGGAGTTGTTTTGTATGGTGAAGTGGTTGTTAGGGACATAATTCTGAAAAACTTTTAGTATGGGTCCGATTTGATGAGAGCATCTTTATTTTCAACTCTACCATATAACTCTGGTGAGCGCTAGGCCCGAAATGTATTAAGATAAGAAAAATAAAGTTAATAATTTATCTTAGAACTTCTTAAAACGTCTCCCAAACGCCTGCACACGAATATCCACAAACTATTATTTAAATATCAACACCGAAATCATGATGCAAGAAAGTTAGTCAGGGTGGCCTGCATATATTTTTTACGACTTATGGACCTTTCTCCCATATGAAGGTGTTATACCTAGTAGTGTATTTCCTGTGCAGATCCGTAACTAGTGGTGAACAAGCGCCAATGGCCCTGAACATTAGACAAATACATCAAATACCCGTCGCAACGCGTCGGAGCAGACTGACCGAACCGCCCCGCCGCCGAGTCCCGAGGCTCCGCGGGCTGACAAGTTAAATAAAATGTGAATTAACTCGATAAATAATAACTAAAAAATATCATATATATTATATTTTTCAGCCTTTAACGTGTGTTAATTTCGTTTCATATAAAAAAAAAAATTTCGTCCCCAAGCGAATTTCCATTCGAAAAAAAGTTTTTATATTATAAATAAAACAGATAGTCTTTATATATTTTATATGAAAGTTCTTCTCTAATAAACTTCATTGTATAACATACATTTATCCCACATTTTTCTCCCAACTAGTTTGCCCTACAATTTAAGCTGAAGATGCATTATTGAATCTTATTTAATCCTCAATAGAAAACTTTAGTTGCATCAGCACCCTTCAAGTCATTATCTTCAGCTTCGAGTTGAGAAGTTTAGAATTATGTCAGGCTATATTTAGCAATTTGACAAAGTTGTACAAATGTTTCAGCTAATCTACGAGTATCGATGTCCTTGATCACCAATGGATGACACACACATTATAACCTGTATACTTCTTCAAGAACACGAGTTATATCTACACACAAATGTACGAGACCTTTAGGGTAGGTTTCATTTCCACCCCACTGCTGAAGTGAACGAGCGAAGGATTTCATTGCATTTCGCATTCACGAATAATCACAACAGAAGCATTTCCTCTCTTCTTAGTTTGTGAAGCACACAAATTTATTTTATCATTTCGTAGATATGCAATCAACTCGAGTTGCGTTGGGATCTAGTTTCCATTTTTTTCATTCCGCTGATTTCCATTCTGTGATATTTTTGGTTGCTTCAGGGTTATTTCTAGACCCCTAGCCAAAAGGAGCTGACACTGCTGATCATTGCGGGAGCGGCGCGGCGGCGGCGCAGCGGCGGCGCGGCGGCGGGCGGTTGAGGAGCCTGCGCGCGCCGGCACGCGTAGAGCACGCATGCGACTCCTCCAGCTCCAACATTGCTGCATATTAATGAACGCCATGATGTGATAGTCTCTCTGACAGCTCTGGGCTCTCCTTCATCTGCTTGATCTGCTCACTGATTTCTTTTTTTACCCCACTTTTTAAAGCCTATTTCTAGGCTCGTTCGGACAACCTTGCGATCATCCCGCCGCGAGCCGCGAGCGACAGAAAACAATAATAATGGGCGGTGCGCGCGGCGAACAAACGAGTTAGTGAGGATAATTTAAATTTGCGTTGGGACAAGTTGGCGAAAAGATGTAAAGCAAAAAAAAATAAAGAAAAAAACCTTTTTTAAAAACACGCTTTTATAAAAAACGAACTAAAAAGTTTAAAATAAATTTACTCCAATAACAAATATATCACTTTATAAGTTCACCTTTAACGATAATTAAGCTTCTTCGTCTACGACAAAATAATTACATACCGTACATAATTATATATTTTTAACATTAAACACCTTTACACTTCAATTGTTATATCTTCCCGTTTTTAACACAGTCCCAATTTTATAAATAAAAGCGTGTTACATTGTGATAGTGAGAGGAAAAGAAGGTGCTAAATGTTCTTACACCATCGAAGTCGTCGACATCGTAGTAGCGTGTTTCCGTTATGTAGTCCTTAGTACGTTCACATAATATGAGCTGCTTTGAGCACTTAAAGTTTATGTATTTTATTTATTTATACATGTATTTATTTTTTTACATATTTTTAGTAAGGTAAAATAATGTTTAAATTAGTTATGTAATCACAAATTATTTATTTGTAACGTTTCTCGTTCTATCCATTTATTTTAATGCATCAACATTACAAGGTTTCTTCGAGCAGTCAAGTTCTTCGATTTGAAGACCTGCTAAAGACTTAACTCGGCTTTGGGGTCGGACATCTAGTATCAAAGTACTTGTCAAAACAAATTAAACTTGCCCAAACTCGATGGGGTTGCTTCGTTTAATTATGGAGTTCCTATGGGCCACCTTCCAGCTCCATCATTAGACCCTGGTTACCATCTAGTATCAAAGTACTCGTCAAGACAAATTAAACGAGCCCAAATTCGATGAGGTTGCGTCATTTAATGACGGAGTTCCTATGGCCACCTTCCAGCTCCATCATCAGATCAGCTCTATGTCATAATAATATCGCATTGTCATCCGATTTATACATGCATGCAAAATTTCAGCTCAATCGGAAACCGGGAAGTTGATGAAATTTAACTTGCAAGATTTGATTACAGACACAGACAGACAGACAACGGGACAGGTAAAACTAAGTAAAAGCTTGTAATGTAATAAAAATAAACCTATAGCATCGGGTAGCACTAAGAAATTAATTCTCAATGGGGGGGGTTTTACTCAAAACCTTTGTCAGGTAGGATAGAGGGGACGTCTAAGTGGCTAATGACAGTTTTAGCGACATGGCCGTATCATCAACCTCCCTTAGGTTAGATTAGGTTTAAAGTTAATATGAACTTTACACGACTTTGCGCAAGAAAAGACGCGGGCATCTCTTAGTGGTGAATGATTTGTAGCTATCATTCGGTTCGTGAAATATCCAGTTCTTGAACAGATTTCAGTCCGATGGCTGAAGCCTGTAAATAATATATCTATTAAGAGACGTTTTAAATGTGTGTTAGGGTACCGTATCCAAAGTATTTCCAAAGTATAATCAATCACCAACTTAGTTCCAGTTCACGGAGCTTTAAGTTTAATAAGCAAAGCTTGTACAGCAACGTATTAAATAGAGTACAGTTTTGTCGATCTACAATTTATTGCTGCTTTACTTCCTGGCCATAATAATATCAATAAAACTCTTACAAATAAATTAAACGACATTATAACGGATAAAACACGAGGAGGTACTGGATTTTATTTTATGTAGGAACGAATTTAAATATATCCTACTATTTTTAACCAGGTCTGTAATAGTAGTTTATGTGACTGCTACATAATGGAGGGCGTTAATACTCCAGAGTGGGTTTATGAAACAAGCCGAAGCCGAGTTTCATAATAATATCACTCGAGAGTTTTAATGCCTAATTATGTACAGTTACATACACTAGTTTATCTACACACATATCATAAGCTCTCTTTGATGTGTTCAGGAACCGCATGTTCGACCGGCATTGTGGCATTGATCATTGCTCTGCAGTTGTTTAGCTTGTTCTGTAGTACCAACTTCACAGACAATCTAGGGGCGGCACGCAGGCGGGCGTCGGCATTCGAAATTTGAATGTCATAATTTGACAAATTTTGGTACATTATGGTCATAATGTACAAATTTTCAGATAAGAAATGACTTTTTACCAATTAGTTTTACATTATGCTGCTCTTAACGTGCGGTTTATAGACGCAGTAAAGAGGGTTTATGATACTGATGAGGGATGATGATGATGAGTAGATAAAACTATTCATAGTGTGCAAATAACGTCTGACAATGTAATTGTATGTTCGTATTTGTGACCGCTACATTCATCTGCTTGGAGGAACGCGGCCTTGTTGCTCGAAGTTCATCTGTGTTCGCTAGAGGACATTGTTTATCCCTAAAAGGTGATACCCAAACATCAGTTAGGGTCAGTCAGTGTGAGGGAACTCTAATTAGAATCCATTGTGACGTGGGACAACTCCATCACTGATCGAATCGAAATGTTGCCCCTTTCGTCCTTGTTTGAATTGTTGATACATCATAAAAAGTGGTCGGAAAACCTTGGAGCGCAACAAGAGCAAACGTATGGACATGATTTTTTGGCGTTTTTTTTTTTTATAAAATGAAGAGTAAAAAACTGACTTCAACTCATTCGAATATAAAAAAAATAATATAAAGAATCGTGACCATTGTGCGTATGTTAGGTACATGCCGCCGAAACCAAATACAGTTTTAAAATAGATACCAGAGCACCCGGAAATTGTATGGGACTCTTTGACCATGTCGTTTATTTGTACTAAGTGCAATGTTCATTTTCATTTTGATAAATCTACTTTAGATAGATACGTTCGAAGCGTACATCACTCAGTGAAAAAAAAATAGAGGTCGATTTTTACTTACGCCTCATGAAATTTTTGATAATGTGCAATATACCTTGGTCTCAAGTGAAAAACGCTGGCTGCATTCAGGATTTTCTTCGAAAAATTTAGTTGCCGATTTAGTTGCTGTACTTGCTCAAACCCGATGCTGACAGTTGAGTATTTGCTGAGAAATAAATACTTTTTTAAAATAAATATTGAAAAGGCCTACGAGGAAACGAAACATGAGAAGCTCTGGATTGCTTTACTGAATTTTGACTGAGTTTTAGGTAGACATGTCATGCTTGTTATAGTTTGACCTCTTAAAGTGATCCAGATATAGTGACATTTAAATTTCACTATATCTGGATGAGGAGGTTTACCTCCACATCAGTGGAGGTAAGCCTTCACTGATGTGGAGTGCTCATTCTCGAGCTATAAATTAATTTACAGGTAAAGCAAATATATCAAAAGACAAAAATATTGAAAAAATAATGATCATTTATTTCTATACCCCCAAATAAATGAAAGGTAAGTTTTTGGTGGAGCAAGTTTTATGAATAACATGGTTTGTGTATTCATCTTATTGTTATCTATATATCTATACATTATATCATCAAGGTTTTATTATTATTATTATTTTTACGTCAATGAAAAGATACTTCAATTTAGAAAAAGCGTACCTTTCCTAATTTTTTTATTGAAACTTTCCAAGATTACTTAATTGAAATGTTAAGGAATGATCAATTTTGCAATGAACTAAACGATGTAAATTTATTTGTTTTAAATTGAAAGTAAGTATTATTTATCAGCAAATTATATTAATTCATCGATATTATGTTAATTTTTAATGACAATGTACAAAATATTTTCTGTTACTTTGATATTGTACATATATCTTTCAAAGCCAATAAAAATACAATGCCTATAACAGTAATTAAAAATGATGTATTAAAATAGTAGAGTTCCGATATCTAATTCATTTCCGCTAAAGTGTCATCTCCATACATTTGCTTTCGTTGCTATCCAAGGTTTTGGCGCGATGTAAAACCTAAAACAGTAATTAAAAATGATGTATTAAAATAGTAGAGTTCCGATATCTAATTAATTTCCGCTAAAGTGTCATCTCCAAACATTTGCTTTCGTTGCTATCCAAGGTTTTGGCGCGATGTAAAACCTAAAACAGTAATTAAAAATGATGTATTAAAATAGTAGAGTTCCGATATCTAATTCATTTCCGCTAAAGTGTCATCTCCAAACATTTGCTTTCGTTGCTATCCAAGGTTTTGGCGCGATGTAAAACCTAAAATAGTAATTAAAAATGATGTATTAAAATAGTAGAGTTCCGATATCTAATTAATTTCCGCTAAAGTGTCATCTCCAAACATTTGCTTTCGTTGCTATCCAAGGTTTTGGCGCGATGTAAAACCTAAAACAGTAATTAAAAATGATGTATTAAAATAGTAGAGTTCCGATATCTAATTCATTTCCGCTAAAGTGTCATCTCCAAACATTTGCTTTCGTTGCTATCCAAGGTTTTGGCGCGATGTAAAACCTAAAACAGTAATTAAAAATGATGTATTAAAATAGTAGAGTTCCGATATCTCATTAATTTCCGCTAAAGTGTCATCTCCAAACATTTGCTTTCGTTGCTATCCAAGGTTTTGGCGCAAGAGTAAAGACTTATTACGGCTAGTCACAATAATATGTAATAAAAAAGCATTGAAAAAATTGCTTTTATTTAAATACTCTAAAAAAATAATGAAACCCATCAATTAATAACATCACACAATTTATTATGATAGAGCTTGCTGCGAGATTTACATCTTCTGTCAATTCAATATCACGAGAATCTTCTACCAATTCAATAACACATTCTGTAAAATAGATAGGTAAACGTAAACATCTACACAAGTAAATCTCGCAGCAAGCTTTTATATCATAAATATAATAAATTGTGTGATGTAATTAATTGATGGGTTTGATTAAATTTAAAATGTATTTTCTTCTTTTTAGGGCATAAAGCTTTTATCTATACACGTATCATAAACCCTCTTTACTGCGTCTAAAAACCAAACGTTAAGACCAGCATAATGTAAAACTATTTGGTAAGAACTCATTTCTTATCTGAAAATTTGTACATTATGACCATAATGTACCAAAATTTATCAAATTATGACATTCGAATTTCGAACGCCGACGACCACCTGCGTGACGCCCCTAGTTTGTCTGTGAAGCTGGTACTACAAAACAAGCTAAACAACTGCAGAGCAATGAACAATGGCTCGTTTCATAAAGCCACTCTCGAGTAGTAATGCCCTCCATTATGTAGCAGTCACATAAACTACTATTTTTATGTTATTTTACCTTTTTTTTAAGTTATCGCTGCGTTATTGTGTCTAAATGTTTCTGACCCTGTTAATTTCATTTAAAGCGCCATTGTGGACTGGTTGTTTAGACAGTCTAGTTCTTCAATAAGTGTCAGTAATCAAACATCTAGTGATTTAACTCTTAAAACTTTGAAATATGGCTATGAAGAGTAATTATTAGAGATATCACATAATGGGATCGGGTGATAATTGATAAAATTAGTATTCCGTGCCGCTACATCGCTGTGAGGGACTAGGGGAACTCTGAAGACGTCACTTTGTACTTGTCGAGACGAATCAAATGAGCTCAAACTTGATAGGGTTGCATCGTTTTGTTACAGATTCCCATGGCCACCTCTTGGCTCCACCATCAAATCAGCTCCATTTCATGAAAATATTCTATAGGTCAAAAGGACACGTCAATAATTATCCAACGCGCCTAAACTCGATATGGTTGCTTCGTTTTATTAAAGAGTTCTATAGCCACCTTCCGGCTTCATCATCAGATCAGCTCCATGTTATCAAAATATTGTATTGTCATTCAATTTACATATGCATTCAAAATTTCAGCTCAATCGGAAATCGGGAAGTGGGTCAAATTTAGACCCGAAATATATGACCCGAACACACAAAATAAAAGTTTTAAAATAGCCAAATTTTGCAAGTCATGCTCGAACACAAAGTTTTTCATGTGTACCATATTTTTTGTAACCCTCTCAGATGCAAGAAACTCTTTGCTTAAATCGATGTAGCGTCAATTTTGGATTTGCGTACACTTTCTTCATTGGTTTGGTCTTTTCGGTTACAATGTTTTACAGAATTAGGTGTATAGGAGGCCATGTATATAGTTTGTCAGATACATGGGCATAGTATTCCAGTATGACAGTAAAGTCTCGCTAATAATATCAATTCCCTGGTGAGACAACAAAGACCTCTTCAATGGCACCGAACAGCGGATCTGTCATAATAATCATAACATAAACAAATCGAAACATTCGGGAAACAAGAGGGAAACGTTATTTTGATTATAAAAGTGATCTATATGTGAGAAAAATCCTATCATCTCCGTCTCCTATCCAACATGGTTTGCTGGAAGAAATCTCTTTTTAGAGATAAGCTCGCCTTTGTACATGTTTTTTTCTATCATAAGTTATCTGTATGTCTGTTTTGTTTAGTACAATAAATAAATTACGAAATTACGAAAAATTATAAAATTGCATTATAAAGTCATTCGCCATGTCATGTGCTATCATATTGTGTAAAATTTAATGAATTGAAGAAAATATTATGTATGATATCGTATATAATTAACTAGGATCCATACACCCATATAGTTTCCGTAGACATATTTAAGATGTTACATTATTTTTCAGTCTAAAATTAATAAATAAAAAAGTTGAATCGTGATGAGCGATATCTGTTAAATTTATCCTAAATTGATTGTTTAATTTGTAAAGACAGGTTTTGTTAATTGATTATATATTTTTCAATAATAATAATAGCTTTATTTTGGAGCACAAAAGGACCCATATTGTGTTAGTTACTGGCAAACTATTTAATCTATGTTATTTTCTTCATATTACACGTCTATTCAATCTATTTAACATAAAAAAGGCCTGTCTGTGGCACGGCTCAGCTTTCAAGACACTGTCGGTGCCCCAGTCACAACACCCACCCAGTGTTTGAGTATTGGGCCGTCGAGCCGACCCGCAATGACCTCTAGGATGCTGTTGGTGCTGCCACGCTTTGCCAGCTGTAAAACCTGTGTTACAGACGACGGACGGACGGACGGACGGACGGACGGACGGACATGTGAGTGACAGCATTACTACATTTGGGCCTTTCTTGTACCAACCAACCCACCACTTTATCTAAAAATGTATATTACAAATTTACAATATTCAAGATTACACAAATGACAAATGACAAGAGACATGGTGATAATCTTACCCAACACAGAACTCGCTTAGTAATTTTATATTAAATTTATTCCTGCATATCATTTACAATATGTAATATTTGTACTAGTTAAACAAAACCTATATTTAAAAGAGATCTATAACCATCTGTGGTGGTTTCATCACCCTTCATCTCCCTCAGTGGCCCAATGTAGAGAAAAAACAATAAATTACATATTCACAGAAAATAGAGAAGTGTTATTTTATTTTTTGGTTTTGCTGTAAAATATAATATTCGCCAAGAATAATGGCTGAAAAGTCTGAGATAACATTGCGTCACACCTTTTCCCATATGGAGTGCCAGAGGCACAATTGTGCCCACTTTGAGCCAGTTATTCAATACTCCATTTTGCGCGTCAGGGGGCTAGCCCATCGCCGCAGCTATAGAGTAATGAAGGCTTCCTCACGATGTTTTCCATCACCGTTAGAACGTCCGTATAATGTACTGATAAATTAATTATCTCATTGGTACATGGTCAGGAATCGAACTTGCATCTCTTGTGTGAGAAGCAAGCGTGAAACCCATCAGACCACGGAGCTCGCGAAACCCTTTAGAACACGGAGCTAAGTCTGAGATTTCTTCGATATCAGCATATAGCATTCTTATGCTCGTAATCGTATCCTCCGAATCTAGAGTTGCCCTTGTGACGATAACGAACGATCGGCTCCTTATGTAGCCCGGACAAAAATATCAGACTTCTTATGTCACTAAGCCGTAACTAATGTTTACCTTACCTACAGGTCGCAAAGGGACTGTTTGCAGAATGCGGCTAGAAGCGGTGTTTTTACCATTCGTCAAGGTCGCAAATAACTCCACTAACGAATAGCAGAATCGCAAAAAGTTTTGCGGATGTAGGAAAAAAGACCGTAGTCGCAGTTTACTGTTTCCAGGTGTGCTTATTGACATTGGTACACATCACATGAGCGCTTGCGACTCCTTAGTATTTATACAGATGATACTTTCGCCATACTATTTTTATTGCCATGAAATATGAGTATTCTCCTATTAGGTTATTATTTACGTAGAGTATCATCTCAGTTTACCGAATAATTAAGGTAATTGTTATGTTTGCCCGCCCAGTGTTTAGTTTGGTGAGTAACCGTTTAGTAACATGACCTAGAGAATAGAGTAACTTCGATTAGAGAGTAATGTATGCCATGTCAGGTATATCACCTACAAAAATGGATTCTAAACATAACCACTAACATGTCGATGATTCTTATCTTACCTTCCTACTTTACAACCTACTTCTATTAAGATGTTAAAACATAAACATTTACATACAGGCACATACATTCTATGCTTCTGGCCCCACACTAGGATACCCTCTGTCGTGGGAACCAGAAACAGTGATGTCACACACATATAAATATCCAAGACCTGGGTTTTTTAGGTTCCGTACACGAATGTGTCAAACGGGACCCTGTTACTAAGTCTCCGCTGTCCGTCTGTCCGTCCTTCCGTCGGTCCGTCTGTCCGTCCGTCCGTTTGTCCGATAGTCGCAATGCTATTTAAATTCGAAATGGAACAATATGGTACATACCCTATCTAAATCATCACATTAGCGCGAAAGTTAGTAGGTTATAAAATTGTTGTCGTTATCGCCGCTCTACACTCTCACGCGAGACATCCCGAGGCTAATGTACTATTCGATCAACCCATGTTTGCAACCCAGGTCTGCTAGAAGTAACATAGAATTTTGATGATCGGTGAGTGAGTCAGTCAGTGGCTCAGTGACAGAATTAAGGATCTTTGACTTGCCGTATTTTTAAATCTACTAGTTCAAACTAAATGTAATTTGGAGATATACCTAGGTATGTTGAGTTCTCTTTGCCATAAAAAATAGATTTCTAGCTTCATCCACAACGAAGTTTACGGGGGGTCAAAAATGCCCTGAATGGCTTCCAGAAAAGGATGGTACGGAGCTTCAAAACAAAGTCACATCACCCCGCAAAAACAAAATCACATCTTCGTAACTATTCAAATACTTGTCCAAATGTTGTTGTAGTGTGAAAGAAAAAGTTTATTATCTTTAAATACCACAAGCGATAAAAGTAAGTATTTATTCTGATAAGGATCAATTTGTTACGACCAAATGTGCATTAGAAATAAGATATCAATTTTTATTGTATTTATGGCTGAATATTTCCTACTTACTTGACACTTATCAGTATATTGTGGATAATTTAAACAATATACAAATTTCTAAATTATAGCCTATGTGTTATTCTGATGTATAAGCTACATTATTGTAAAATTTTATTAAATTTTTTTTTATTAAAATCCATGAAGTAGTTTTGCGTAACAAAAATTATATGTAGACAAGACATATATTTATATACATACTCACAAACTTTTGCATTTTTAATATTAAGTAGGAAGGAAGGATATGGCAGATTTTTTCCCACTTATCTGTATATTTTTTTGACAATTCACGCAATATATTTATAAATTATAGCCTATGTATTTACATGATCAACAAAAACACTTTTTATGTTTTAAGTATTTTTGTTGTTCTTACATGTTCAACCTAATACGAAGGATAAAGGGGGCTTCGCTTAGCTCACCCCCTTTACCCTTCATGTAAGCTACCGAAGCATTTTGCCCTGAAATCAGTATATTTGCTTTGCAAATCAGTATTATTGTTGTGCAGTTTAATATTTCTCTTTTTTAAAAGGCGGGGGGGCTATTTAATAAATGATATCCATTTTAAATAGAAGAGATATTGGAGATCAAAGTAGAAGCCATAATCCGTGAGATCACTTTGACAAATCATTTTGCACAAGTGTTGCCACGTCACGGTAGTGTTGTTTAGATTGAAATGAAATTATCGGTCAAGTGTGGGTCGGACTCGCCCACGAAGGGTTCCGTACCATTGTACATGAAACTTAAATCACTAAAAATAATAAAACACAAACAGAATAATATTACTTCCTGACGTATTACCGAGCTTTAAGTACAATCTCTATCGGCCAGACGGCACAGCAACGGAATTTACAATCCTTAAACGAAATTACAAATGCAACACACTAATTAAAGTTAATATTCAAGTTCGACTTAGCAAACCATAAAGTTGGGTCGACACTGATTATCTATATCGGCCACATCACTATTTAATTTCGTCTAACCTGGTAATCCTTTATCTGTCACTTAATTAACAAGCTTGACTCATGGATAATGGTTTCTATTTTAGTGCAAAACTGCAAACACTTGTCGTGATTTTTAATAGCATCGCACAAGTGAGACAATCGACTGTCGGAGATACTTCCAGGGACATTGAATCTTAGTCGTAGTTAATACTGAAAATGTCGGCTGGCATACTGTAACGATGAGCCCACACATTAACAAACCGAGCCGGCTCGCTGACTCGCCAAGAAATTAATCTAGAGCTAAGTAAAGTAAGACACGGAATTAGCTCAGCCGTTCTATATGTACAGGTATACTAGATTAGTATGCGACCCGTCACAGCTAACTCCGTGCCATAGCTAATGTATTTGATATAGTACGGCGGCGATGCGGCGATATGATAGCCCCTTGTCACGTATGGACTGTTGAATAACGGTGAGACGAAAGGTCGAGAGCTGTCCCGTTTCTACCGGACGTGGCGGCTCGCCTCAAGGACTCTTGGGTTGAGACGGACTACCAAACTTCGCAGATATTGTCGGGACACGGGTGCTTCAGGAAAAGATTGCATGATATGACGTTATGCCCGATGAGTGTATGTGAGTGCGGCATAGAAGTTGAAGATATGCATCATGCTCTTTGGGAATGTCCACTATACGACGACGAACGGAAGATAATGTTAGACGGAATCATTCGAGCGGATGAAGGACCAGTCTACTACGAGGACCTCGTCTCGTCTAAGGCAAACATCCAACGGCTACACCAGTTTGCGCACGCGTGGCATAAAAAGAGATGTGGCTGGGCTTTGGCTAAAATATTAAATGACATGCGGCATCGGCATCGAGCTCACACCGTTTGTATGTGTCACATCACCAGAAGGGTTCGACGCTGCTATCTTTTCCCCCGCGCCCCTGACTGGGGAGAGGCGGGAAGAGACAGGTGGACGGCAAAGAAGCCCGGTTCAGCCATGTGGGAGACGCACAGAAATAGCTGCGGGTTACAAAAGCTCCAAGCAAATCTAACCCGTTGGCTTGCTCCCCCGCGTTTGTCTCATTATGACATGAAGTCGGAATTTACAGGCAAATATATTACCTCTGGCCCCACACTAGTATGTCATGGGAACCAGAAACAGCGACGATAAGGGGATACCTCATCCGTGCAAAGGTCCCCGTTACTCCAGGCGGAGAGACCCGCAGTGTGAGAGGGACGAAATCGGGGAAAAATGACAAAAAGCGATTTTAAATTAATAGAAAATTAACGAAAATAGCTATGAAACTTTCCATAACAGGTAAACATAAAGACAACATAAACATTTACATACGGGCACGCACATACATTGCTTCTGGCCCCACACTAGGATACCGTGTGTCGTGGGAACCAGAAACAGCGACGACACACACATATAAAAATTCCAATCCCTGTTTTTTTTTACCTTCAGCTGGGGATTGAACTCGGGACCTCTCGCATGGTAGGCGGAGCCACAACAGCTGCCCACAGAGGTAATTTAGGTATTGTCAAAACCCATCCAAATAAATATTTTTGAAGCTTGTTGTGCTATTGGAAAAATTTTGGTCGATAGAAATAATAATTGAAATGAGATCTAAATTTACACTGATTACACCAAACCTACAAAAAGGTTAAAAAATTGTTATACTAATTTATTTAACTTGGGACTTCTTCTACTGCAGAGAAATAACTTCAAAAGTGTCGATTTTGTCGGTATATCACCGTAACCTCTTAAAATTATAAACATCCAATGGGGACTTGTTTTTTCCTTAGCAATATATTATTATACGTCTAAAAATGTAGCCCGTTAATGAACCCACCGAGGGACACGGGCTTTTACCCGGTTACGAGAGATCGTCAGCAGCGCATTAAGTCTGAGGAGACTGAAGCTCAATGGTGTGATCTCACCGCAGGAGTGCCTCAAGGTGGTATTCTCTCTCCTCTCCAGTTTTCAGTCTTTATCAACTCCATCTACGACGTCCTCTCTTCTTCGTATCATCTCTACGCAGATGATCTCCAAATCTATCGCCACTTTTCCCCCCGCGATTCAGTTTCATCCGTGGAGACGTTGAACGCTGACCTCGAGAATGTGAAAGGCTGGCTCGTCCCACGGGCTGTTGGTTAACCCGATCAAATCGCAAGCAATTATAATTGGAGCAAGGCACTCTCTTTCCTTATTACAGAAACCTATTGTTCCTGTAATTTATAATGGTACTATAATAGAGTACACTACTAAGGCAATAAATCTCGGGTTTATCTTCGATAACCAGATGTGTTGGTCTCCACATGTGTGCGGGGTCAGCAGATGGGTACTTTGCGTCTTGCCATTCCCTCAGGCGACTGCATAGCTTCTTGCCACGGCAGACCAAAATTACCCTTGCACAGTCGCTTCTCCTGTCGCTAATCGACTACGCCGATGTTGCCTGGGCGGGTGCGAGCAAGGACAAATGAATAAACTCGAGCGACATCACAATCTCGGGATTTGGTTTATCTTCGGCCTGCGCAATTTCGACCATGTTTCTAAATATCGCAGAGCTTCTGATTCGTCGTCGCCGCTCACATTCTTTATTATCCGCTCAATATCGTGAAAAATTTGAGCTAACCCAACTACCTTCGAGACCGTTTTGAGTATTTATTTTCGGGAGATCGGCACCGGAGATTTTACACGGTCTCTTTTTTAGCCACTCAGCGGCTTAGCAAAGCTGCGTATAAGCACTCTTTCAGGTTTCGGGCGGTCCGAATTTTGGAACGCAATTCCTTACACAATAAGAAACAGTCCCACTCTTATCTCTTTTAAGAAACGTAAGAGCACTAAAAAGTAAAGTTACTGTCTGTATTTATATGTAAAGTATATGTTGTATATACTTCGGTACTTATTTTAGTTACCGTCTTTATTTTATAGGTATTTAATTTATTCCTTGGCATTTTATTTAGACTAGTTATTGTGCACTGCCTGCTCTCTTTTATAATAATATTTCCTTGAATGCCTTGGTTTGCTGGAGTGAATGTCTTTTTAGAGATAATCTCGCCTTTTTAAGTACATTTTCTTTTAATGTAACTTGTAAAATATTTGTGTGCAATAAACAATTATGAATTATGAGCAAGATTGAGCCATACTGTATGTGCGGGTTGATAGAGGGGTGTCGGGCTTGTGGCAACCCGACTGACAGAAGTTATCAAGCTGCCCTATTAGGGCTTCTGACACAGGGCTACGACCATTACCAACGAGTCGCGATAGTAGTCGAGAGCTACAGCGTCACATAGAATGGACACCAATCCAGTGCCCGTCTCGGATAGATGTTGCTACCCCCACGATCATTCCCGATGTGCGAATACCGCTAGGACACGGACTCTTCTAAATAATTATACGTCTAATGTAAAGCAAACCGGTTGAGTTGGCCTGTCTGTGGACACGTGCTGGAGACAATAAGACAGTGAATCTCTACGAGTAGATGCAAAGAGAGGCAACGTTTACTATCAAAGATTCAGTGCTTTTGCTCGCCACTTCAGTTGCTTTGAATTGCCCACCAATACACAATTCAACTTGGAATCAAAGTTGCACGCTTTAATTCATTACGAAGAAGAGGAATGTGAAGACACTTATAACCAGTGGCCCTGTGGGCAGTAGAGCTCGCTAGCAGCTAGCATACCTACTAGTGGCCCTGTGGGCAGTAGAGCTCGCTAGCAGCTAGCAGGGGGGACTGTGAAACAATTTATAGGTAAGTATTTTAGATTCAATCAAAATTAAGTAGTAAAGTAGCCGCACCAATAACTTTGTAAGCTACATTTTGCTATTTAAAACACAATCTATTGACTTTCACGAAAATAGTTATAGTCTATTTCACTCACTCTCATGGTCTGTATAGATCCTCTTTACTAATCCGTCTCCTACTTCGAGTAGTCCAGACTTGGTATGTTTTGAAAATATGTCTTGGATTTTTAGAAAACAGGCGGCCGAAAGGTATTGTTGTCGTATATTTTTAGAACCGGCTCATAAAGCCCTTTAATTTGATACCCCAAACGATAGGTTCTAAAGAGAAAATCGAGAAAAGCTCTCGACAAAAAAGAACTTTTAATTCAAGGAACACGTGTGCCAAGTATTGTGAGGATCGCTTGAAAACTGTAGCCCCTAGACCGGAACTGACAGACACACAGAGAGACAGACGAAAGCAAAATCGGCCTCCTATCTTGTCGAAATGGAGCCCTTCGCTCGCTCGGTCAAATAGCTATAATAACATACGGCCTCCTTGGCGCTGCGGTTGAGTCTCTGCCTACCGTGCGAGAGGTCCCGGGTTCGATACCCGAATGGATCAATAGAAGGGGAACCTCCAGGTCTTGGTTGTTTGTGTGTGTGTGTGATGTTGCTATTTCTGGTTCCCACGACACAGGGATCCTAGTGTGGGGTCAGAAGCAATGTATGTGCCTGTATATAAATGTTGTTGTTGTTGTTTATATCAATGAAACATCATAGTTTCTGCATAAGTTTCATGACCCGAATGGCCCAGTCGGCAGTGAGCCTGCCTACGAAGCCAAGGGTCCCGGGTTCGAGTCCCGGTGGGGGCAAATATTCGTTTGATGAGAACGGATGTTTGTACCCTAGTCATGGTTGTTTATCTATCTAATTATGATATTTATCTATATAAGTATGTCTACCGTTGTCTAGTTAGTACCCAAGATACAGGGAATTCTAGTTTGGAGCTAGATCAATGTGTGTGAATAATGTCCAAGGTATTATTATTGTTACTATTAAGTAAATCAATACATATTATTCATCAATACACTCATTATGGATACCTCACAAAATTTCACAAATCCGCTATTACCTATACAGGATCTAACAGAAAGGTGTGGTTATATTTGGGATTGGTAGGGACATAATTCCGAATAACTTTTGATTTTTGACTTCTCAAAAATCAAGTTGCTTGGTTTCTGTTACACCCTGTTTCTATTTCACATTCTAATTCAATTAATTAAGTATTGCTTGGGTAGTAAAAACACTGTTTAGCACAAATGTTAATCAGCATTCATTTTCATTACTGGCCGGAAATCCCCATAAAGCAATTGCCCGCGACATCGCTCACGCAAGTCTTGTATAAATAGCCAGTCCACATAAACGTTAACTATAGCTAAATTATAAATAAAAAAATAATTATAAAACTATAGCTTCAAAATTTCAGCCACACAAGTCAAGTAGTTTTTGATTTTCATAGAAACTTAACCCTCCACATTTCCCTCCCTTAGGGGATGAATTTCGCCAAATCTCTTCGTAGTGTTACCAGCTTTATAAAAAGAACCCCTGTACAAAGGTTCTATTTCTCTAGAACGTTTTTATGCGTTGATATATTATCAGTGTGTCAATCAGTGAGTCAGTGAATTTTATAAATGGCGTAGGTAGGTGTATTCCGTTCACCATCAGCGTATAATGAAGCTCGATATCGCTTTCATACAAATGGCTATACTCACTAGTACAGCCATTTGTATATAGCCACTGCTCTGTGAGCGGTATTCTTCGCCTGCGGCACAGGAAATTCGCGTTTTTTTCATTATGGTTCAACCCCGCACCTCCGACCCCTTGAAGTTTATTGGATGAACAAGTGGAATCATTAGGTATAAAAACCAATAAAAACAAATAAACCGTCTGCATTTTGTTTCGATACCGCATAAAAACTTATGAATGCACCTGGTTACATACATGGTGTATGAAAGTAGCACCAATTACTTCAACTTCAAACCCAAATCTCCGCCATTTTAAAAAAATCCACTGAATCGACAAAAAACATATGGTTATCGAACGTGCTCATAAAATGTTACTAGAATCGGTTGAGAATTGCTGTAGAGGAGAACATCCGGACAGAAATGCTGACATACGAAAGCATTTTTACCCAATTTGATAAAACATGTCTTTTTAAAAGCATTTTTACCCAATTTGATAAAAGATGTCTTTTTAAAAGCATTTTTACCCAATTTGATAAAACATGTATGTTTAAAAGCATTTTTATTCAGTACTACATAACGTTATTTGTGATATACATGTCAAACTAACATGAAGACAATTCGGGGGCTTCGCTGCGCTCGTCCCCTTTAGCTTAGCTTCCGCAGTGTTTCTAGTTCGCCATTTCATGATATGGTCAATTCTACGATATGGTTTCGAGTATGGACCTAATTATGGAGTCGCTGTGTCTTGGCTGACGAGGAGTACTGTTCTTGCACCCAACCGATAAACTATGGATAAAAAAGACCCAAATTGCAGTGTTACCTATATACTGTAAGAGTTGTAAAACTGATCAACAGTGAAAAAACAACCTATCGGCATTCATTTGCCAGTCGACGGTCAAAGGCTGGTTGGGAGCTTGAACGGCGTACTGTGTACAGTTCATTCGCATAGTATTGGTTGGTGTTATAGCATCACAGTGCAATTAAAAGCATAATTTTCCAACGGGGCTATATGCGACGACGAAAACACGAAACCACGCAACCACGCTCGGATAGCGGTATTATCATTTGTTCTCCCACGTATGCGTCTCACTCGGGCAAACAAACAATACTGCACTTGTGTTATGGAGGGACGTAAAGCGCAAGCAAACCAGTTTCGAAACGACGACGCTAAGGAAAAACCCACGTGTAGGAAATCGACAAATCGAGTTCCCCTCACTGTTTTATAAAAGCCACAGTCTGCAGAAAGCAAGCGCTTCATCATGTCTCCTCTATCGTGTGCTGTCTTGGTGCTCCTAATCTCTTCTGCTTATTCCAAAGGTGGAATATACATTGACCAGGACAGTGGCTACGCTGCGTTAGACCTTACTGATACGAAATGCCGGGAGGTTTGCGCAGATGAAGGCTACTCGAAAGGCAAGGCCGAAGTCAACGGACCGAATTCTGGGCTGGCCGTCGCTTGGTTGACTACTAGTACCTGCTACTGTACAAATTACTACAACACGGGCGATGACAACAACTGGTAGATAGCTGAAGATGTGTTTCATTCAAGATTAAAAATGTGGTGGAGTGAATGTGTGACGTGACCCGTGACGAAGTTTAAAGAGCGTTGTGAAGTAATGAAATAATGATGGCATTGACTCGATTGTTTTTAACCTAATTTCTACTAACTGTTTATTAGGCTAATAGCTTGTTTCAAGAAGTCATCATTTTTTAAGTAAAATGTCAGATGAATCTGTCACAAAGAGCTTCTTCTTCTCGGGACTGCTTGAAACAGTAAGCTAGATATTTGCTATTGTTATCCATTTAGTGCTTGATTAACTTTAGACTTTAAGGCTGGTACTATATTTCAAAGTTATGATTTCTATCGAAACTAATATATACATGGAGTATAATATGACTTTTTAATTTTGGCCCCAAATATCCTAAGTCTCCACATTAAATAAAAAATACATATTTTTCTACTATCTATAAACTAATTCCTACGAATAGAAACTAGTAATGACTGCATCACATAATGTGCTGAGTGCTCACAGATTCATTTAACGCACAGCATTTCCTTTCGGTAGGTATCTCATCGTGTAAAGTACCTATGCACTATCTTCAGTCCGTTTCATATGTAGGATTTCATTCAGCACGACTTACTTACCCGGGACGCGTCTTCTGAAAAGTCCGTGGAGTACAATGCTGGGCCGCGTTGTGCCCCACGGGCTTTTCAGAAGACGCACCCGGGGCCGGTTCCTGAGTCATCACAACTAAACTCAAAAATAAAACTGATGGCACCTAATGTCAAGTCAGATTTCAAGCAGTCGATTAGTTTGTTAGTTAGTTTGGACACCTTGAGAATTATAGTAACTTCAACAACAACAACTTTGCGTCACGCCTTTTCCCATACAGGGTGGCAGAGGCACAGGTGTGCCCACGTTTAGCCAGTTATTCAATTCTCCATTATTTGCGTGACAGAGGGCTAGCTCATTGCCGCAGTCATTTAATTACATATATATAAGTAGATTTAAGTTTTTAAACCCTTATAGGATCACTAGTATGGACGGATGGACAGACAGACTTGTCCGTCTGTCTGTCCATCCGTCTCTCAAGACATTTTTTCTCAGGACCAGGAGGTATCCAGTTGAGATTAATATCGATAACTCAGGTTTGTGGATGTCTCTTGTGTTCTCATAAAGTTGTATTTATTTATTGATACAAAGTCCATATCAACAAATTAAAAGTTTTAACAAATATTCTTAAGCTTAAGCCATTTATGGACTTTCATTATTTAGAACGTAACTGGTAAAGCAGAAAATCTTTTTAGAATATACCAAAATTAAGTCATGATCTAATATAGATTTTAGAATTTAGCAAAAGTCTATATTAGATTATAGAGAATGATTTAACCTCTCGAGCCCTGGACCTGGTTACAAGGCATCGCGATTTTGAACCTCATGACATTTTATTAAATTTAAATCCTATAACGGCAGATGTATGGCTTATAAAATAAATAAGATTAAAAAAAATAAAAAAAAAATCCTATAACGGCAAATTAGCACCACAATGGCGTCACCAGGGCTTAAGGGGTTTAATGCTTTTAGACATTTAGATACAGACAGGAAGGAAAAGATATGTCTGAAGGAGGAAACTGACTTATTTATTTACATTCAGTATTGAAAGAAACTGCTTTTTGAACAGCGACTTTGAAAGATGGAAAATATCCACGTCGGCAAAGCGATTACTGTAGTTTCCTGGCAGTCTGCATTTGATGAAATTAGTCGCATAATTTATGCGCGCGCATATATATGTGGAAGAGTGAGGTGACAGTTTGGTTCTGTGGGAGTTTTACGCCCTTCTTCTCCCACAGTGGTCCAATGTAGAGAAGAGGCAAAAAATGACGTTTGCTAAGTATATTTCAATATCTACCGTAATAAAGTACTTTGACTTTGACTTTGGCGGGTGCGAAAAGATGGTGAATTCAGTCTGAGTAACGAGTTCATGAGGTCAGGCAGGACGGTCAACAAATCCGCGGCAAGTGTTGTACAGCATCATCATTTCGAGCAGACTACGACGGTTGAGGACTGTGGTCGAGGCTTACGAAGCCATGATGCTGGCAAGAACTCCGATACTCTTCGCTGAGGAATTTGTCAAGGACAGTCAAGTGTCGTGGAAAATTTTCTTGAATACGCTCAACCTTGCATGTGTATATGTCATATTGTATGTCAATTACATATAGTGAAAAAATAAACGTGTCAATGGAAATTAAAAATACCGCCCGGTTATGTCATAATTTTGCTGAATTTGCTTGATACTCATGTGGTACGAAGCTTGCCGAAGACCTTGTCTTATAGCACAAATAAAGAGAACAATCCGAAAACAGTAAATTTGCAGTTACATACATTTTATAAAAGTATTTGATTAAAGCACATACATAGCTGTACATACTATACAGCACAAGCGTAAGCGTCTGAAAGGAGCGTGATGAATGAACTATTTCAATATACCTACGCAACACATATCCACACGTGTTTACAGAACCCTGGTTCGCAAGTCCTACTCGCACTTGACCATTTATTTTCAACCATCCCACATTTACACACTGCTGGGTAGATAAAGGCCTCTCCTTTGCAACGCTATCAGCTGCGGTCCTGAGTTCTCCCCATCCACTGCCTATACGTCGCGCCACGAGTTGTGAGCGGTGGCCTTGAATGCGCAGTAGTCACTTTTCAATACCTGTACACAAGCGCAGTAATTCCCGCCAACGTCGCCCAGCACTCTTAATTCGTGGCGCGAGGTATACCAGCTATGGCGATGATGTCGTAGATAAACGTAGCCTACTGAATGTACAAAAAATACATTCAAGTTTCTACCCTATATAGGAAGCCAGCAGTTTCATTGTAGCAATACTTATAAAGGTATAAGGTATGTCAAATTACGTCCAACATAAATCAGGGCCCTAAACGATGAAATAGTGTCGCCCTAAGCTGTCCTGCGATCTCAACTCAGCAGGGTTAACAACGTATGAGAAATGAGCATATAATATATATAATTCATATAATTAGGCCGTTTTCCCAGAATAGGGGTAGACAGAGATTAGCACCAACTCCACTTTTCAAAGATTCGGCAGTGCCACTAATCGAAAATAATTTTAATTAAATATTTAATAGTTCAAATAGAATTCAAAATCGCCTAAATAAAGAAAGGGAAATATTAAACTGCACATCAAAAATACTGATTTGCGCAGGGTCAAATATCAGGGCAAAATGCTGCGGTAGCTTAGGTGAACGTTAGGTTTAACATGCAAGAACAACAAAAAAATACATAAAACAGAAACTTTTTGCTGATCCTTTTTTGCTGTGCAAATCAGTATTTTTGATGTGTGATTAAATACTAGCCATCAAGAAAGTCTCAGTCAGTCCAAAATTGTAGAAGGTTGCACGATGATTACTTTCTAAAAATGTATAAAATGAGAGTGGTCTTATTAGTCTACATACCTGAGTCAGGAAGCAGCTTTCCCTTCAGCTCAAGGTCTTGCTCCGCCGACGTGGCTCCGTAGTTCTTGAAGTTCTTTGGCTCATCGTGCTTCGTAACCTTGAATCGTTCCGACATCTTCACTAGACCACTTGACTACTCTAGCACAAACTTAGGCACAGTTCAAAGCGGTTGGTCCATAGTCTTGTGTTTAATTGTTTGTAATTTTCGGCTGTGTTTGAAACGATACGATATTTTATATGCCTGAAAAAAACCTAACGTTACGCTTTTTCCTTACGGGCTTGTCAAGCGCACAATTGCGCTTACGAAATGCCTTAAATTAAAAGTATTTTCCTTTAAATAAAAATCAAATTCATCTTGTTAATTAATCTACCTAGAGGCATAGAAGTTACAATCACAAGTTCTAGCCCACGAAGAATTGACCGACGGAGATTCAAAAACTCGAAACTCAAATGTTCTATTGTAAGTAACCAAAAATAACGCACTTTTTCACGTCAGACACTCATACATGGAGAAAAATAAAAAATAAATCAGAATTTGATCAAGTAAACTAGTGAGTTTTAATATTTTAATTATGGTTTAAGTTTGAAAAAGGAATTTTCCCTTTCAAGAGGTAGTCTAACGATACAAGAAAATAATAAACAGAAGTCCGATGGCAAATCGACAAATGTCGTGGTAACAGCAGTGCCATGCATTTGATTGCTGGTAATACTCGTGTACCTAGGTATCTTAAATCAAGGTACATTATTGTAAATTGAATTTGAACAAATTATCCTCAAAGGCAAATAGGTATAACATTGTGATTTTTCTATTGTCGTAGTTATAACGTAGTATTGATGCAGTGCGGTAGCTCTTTAGGTATAAATTTATGCAGGTGTACAAAATTATTCCGCAGGTGAACTGGTTGAAATGTTATAGCAAACTGTGGAACCTTAACAGAGAGACATTATAGCGCGTAATTATGTTGCTGCTATAACGACGTTGCGTGCATTATTTATGCGTAACTAGGCAACGGATTAATCTGTGATTGTCGAAATTTAACTTTTTACTGATAACTTTTCCTAATATTGCACCGTGTAAAAAAAACGACTTCAACCTCAAGCCCTATTTCTTCCTCCCTGTCGTCTTTATAAAAAGATAATTCTCTAAGTTAGGTACAAAAAAAAAATACAACCGAATTGAGAACCCCCTCCTTTTTTGAAGTCTTTTAAAAAGATTATATCATATATGTATTTATGTTTTGATTACAGAGTTAATTAGTTAATAGTTTCGTTATTCTGAGGGTTTGACAATTTGACATTTATAGTCATTTCCGTTACTGGAATTTTCGACCTTACATCTTGAGTGTCTACCGAAATTTCAACGAAATGGCTAGAGACTAGGGAATTGGGAATTTATTACGTCACTGAACTACGTCTTACGAGGATATTAAAACAAAGATGATGCATTAGTCGGCTTGAGGAAAAGCGACGTGGGTACTCGTAGTAAGTGTAGAGGCATTTACTGTAATCTAAATCGAACAAATAAATGTAACAAAAGGTACGAAAACCTTTATTGGACGTGTAACTATTACCTAGATTATGAGTTGATGACTTTTGGTCTCCACATTAGGTACGGTACAAACAGAGTGCGTGGAGGCCAAAGATTTATCGATTGCTATGCGATAAACAGCAAGGTAGTCTTCAAAATCCAAAACAACGATAATAATATGTTCCGATATGTATTATAGTGTCGTGTGTAGAGTGTAGTGTTAAGGACAAGTCGTCCAATCGGTTAAGTGCGGAACGAACTGGCGCACGAAGGGTTCCGTACCACCGTACGATGGTAGGGATGGTGTGGTGTGGAGTGAATAGTTTGGATTTTACATAGCAAAATGTTGTTTACAAAGTTATTGGTGTGGCTACTTTCATACTCCATGTACCTAACCAGGTGCATTTATAGGTTTGTAAGTGGTTTACAGATAAATTAAAAACCTTGGCAATTTCGAGTAGGTTTCCCTGTATAATCTCTATTTTTTCATAATTTTAGACTCCGTGGTTTCGGAGATAAGGTGGGGGAAAGGTAATTTTTTGCAAATTTTTGATAATAACTTCTGAAGTTACCAAAACTAAAATTAAAAACATAAAGTTTATAAAAGCTGCATGAGTTATTACGGTGTAGTTTTTTCGTTCTTTTTTTTTTCATTTTACCCCCTCCACTTTTTGCAGGCATTTTTTTTTCATATTAATAAGTATTTAGCAGAAGAATTTTATGACTCTGTCTCTTATAGTAACTGAGAAAAGTGCCAGTGACAGACGAACAGACGGACACGCGAGTGATCCTATAACGGTTCCTTTTTGAGTTAAGGAACCCTAAAAACAAACAAAAAATAGGTACCGAAACTGGTTTTGATAGCACTCCCTATAGATAGCGAATCCGATGTCAAAGCAATTGCGCCCCCGACGACCTAGATTGTGATCATATTAAAACACGTCTCTTTATAGGGACCCCTTTAATTTATAAAATCTAGTGTAGTACACATTCCTTGAAATGCGTTCCTAGAAACATATTCCTGATAGAGCGCACTGATGAAGGACGGACAGACAGGCAGATGGACAGCGGGGGCTGAGTAATAGAGTCCAGTTTGGCACCCTTCTGGAACGGAACCCTAAAAATCATAAAATCATTCTAACACCCTCTTCAAGGCTCAAATGAGGAGTCCTACCAACAACACGATATTTATTAATAATAATGATATATACTTAGGGCATTCTGAAAGTTTCTGGTTTAAATGAGACCTGCTATTATATGCAAGCAATTAATGCATTTTTGCATTCGCTGGAACCATTGAGAAAAGCAGTTAGACCACTCATCTTCAGGTACTACTTCAATGGCTTTGTTGAACACACTCGCCGCCACTTCCGGGCTGGTAAATCGCCAACCTCGGAGCTTCAATTCTTGGGAGAGAAAAAAATTGCTAGGTCCGGATTGTATGGCAGATGTGTCATCTCATCTGTTCCACATTTGAATCCTTCAAATACACCTTCGTTAGCTCAGCGTCCGCCACGTGGCGGGCGCGTTATCGTGGTGAACCACATTGCTTCGAGGTCACTTTTCGCGATTTTTTGCTATCACCCTGGGTAAGCAAGTGTTTGCGTACCAATACTAATTTTGTGTAATGTGGTGTTTTAGCACAAAAAAGAAGCAACCATTATTTCACCAGTGCTTCGGCTTTTCTTAACTTTGGTGGGCAAATATTCAAAAGGAAAGTCCTGTTATGCCAATTGTGTTTTTTCTTGGTTCAAAGCTTTCACACTCAAGTTTCCGTCACCTGACACAATATTAAACATAGCCAATGATTGCTCTACGTCAAATTTCTGGTCCTCTGTCAAATCGTGCGGGCAGAACGTTCATAACGTTAAATAACGTTATATTGTGTTATGTAACGTTATATATAATCAATTCACTTCGTTATTGTAGCGCTATTATAACGTTATGATAACAAAACTGTAAGAGAAACATAACGAAACCAAAATAACGTTATGAATAAAGTTATTGCGCTGTTGTCGTGCGCTATCTCTGCTGTGTGTTGTTTAGGTACCTACACTACTCCCGCGCGCAATGCGTAAAAAAGATGGACTATAACAAAGAAGTGTGGGCGTGAAAGAGATGCCCTATAATGATATTATAACGTTATTTGTAACATTTTTTTGTGCATAGCGCTAGTGAATATAGCGCTAGAAAACTAAGATAATAACGTTATAGCCGTATAACGCCTTCCATAGCGCTATGATGCATAACGTTATGATGATAATAACGTTATATGAAGGTCTGCCATCAACCTTTAACAAAGCTTAAGTACCTTCAGATGTACGTCTGCGTTTTCTCGAGACTTTACGGCGAAGAATGTCATGTACTTGGTGATTTCGGGGTCGTGGAGCAAAAAAATAACATATAACTTACTTTCCTCAATGGATCACAATGGTATAGGACTAAAATTATTATTGACGCAGCTGGCTTTGCTCAGCAACAAAAAATTGAATGATTCGAGATTATGCTCCCCCCACTGTTTCACCAGAAAACATCTGTCAAGTAGATACTTTACTATCTATGTTTCCAGAAAACATCTGTCAAGTAGATACTTTACTGTCTATGTTTCCAGAAAACATCTGTCAAGTAGATACTTTACTATCTATGTTTCCAGAAAACATCTGTCAAGTAGATACTTTACTATCTATGTTTCCAGAAAACATCTGTCAAGTAGATACTTTACTATCTATGTTTCCAGAAAACATCTGTCAAGTAGATACTTTACTATCTATGTTTCCAGAAAACATCTGTCAAGTAGATACTTTACTATCTATGTTTCCACGTTTATTGACTTTGACGTAATGTCATTACACATACTTTCTTAAGTGTTCTAGCAAACGCAATTTCCAATTTCCAATTTCATGACTCCGAAAATATTCCTGATATCCAATAACATAACCGATAGAGAATATTAGGTTAAGATTCTTAAAAAGAAGAAGAAGACCTAAAACATAAAAAGCCCGTCTTTTGCGCGCTTTTATTAGGATTCCGTACCCGAAGGATGCCAGGACCCTATTACTAAGCCTCCGCTGTCCGTCTATCCGTCCGTCTGTCGGTCTGTCCGCCCGTCCGTCCGAACAATAATAGGTAGAGAGTTAAAATGTTCACAGAATGTGTATTTCTGTTGCCGCTAAGCAACACATAATTAACTACACGAGATTTTATAAATTAAAGACATGATTAAAACTTGATCATGGTTGTGGTGGCGGAATTGGTTAGATATCGGTTGATATTTAGGTTCTGGGTTGGAATCCACGTTCAGACATAAGTTTATTTTGTTTTTGTTTTATCATTTTCAGTGCTTAAGATTTCTTGTAAAATGGTACGGAACCCTTCGTCTGCGAGTCCGACACCCACTTGACCGTGTTTTATTTAGTGTCGATTTTCAACAAAAAAATCGATATTAAAGTACCTAACATCTAACGGCACTTGTTTTAAAAGGCCCCATCAGAGGAAGTGGCGTAATGGTGGTTGACAGAAAGGGACAGAGCTATGTGTCAGTCTCCCTTTCCTTTTCTAAACGAAAAAAAGAAGAAGGAGATTGACGCAAAGCATCTGACAACAACTACATACTACTGTTATTATCCGCGCGCGATAGGAATGAGATGAAACCTTGTCAAAGTAAATCGAAAATAACATCTCTCAAGTAGTGTTAGCAAAAAAGTTCTGGATAATAATGTTTAGGTATATTATTTTACAGTTATTCCAAATCTTAAATTTTTGAGCAAACCCATAACTTCGTCAAAAAGACAATATAATTCCGACAATATAATATCGTGAATTACTATTCAAAAGTGTTAGTTTTTCAACTCATTATTAATTAATTACTAAAATAGTCACATAATAATATATAAATCTCGCATTTAAAACAAAACTGAAATCTACGCGCATAGAAAACACAACTAGCATAAGCGACTACGACTGGCCGGCGGCCGGCGGCGCGGACCGCGCACGTCTCAGTTCCAAAAGATCGCACCCCATTCTCATCGGTCAGTTTGAACCCGCGATTTATGGCATAAAATTATAGTATTTTAATGTTTTTATCTGCTCAGGGTCATCGACATGAAAATGAAAGCAAAAATAGCAACGGCGACATCAAAATTAAAATAGTAATCCTTCCTAGTATAACATATGTATGCCAAACATGGGCTCTCGGGAAAAGAGATGAAGAGAAGCAGGCATTTCTGCAAAGAAAAATGGACAGTAGCATGTTGGGGATACTATGAGATAGGATGTAATTCGAATATAAAAGAAAGAAAACGAGAATAACAGATATAAGACAAAGAGTAAAGAACTTAAAACAGAATGACGAAAGATCGGAAAATACTGTAATGGGTTCATAAAGATGGCCAGAGACTGAGAGGAAGACCAAGAAAACAGTGGGAGAATGTTTCCAAGAAAATGAGCGGAGCTGACTGGAGAAGACAATCTAGCTAGAGAGACAGATACACCAACAAACGGAGAAGAATGTGGGAGTCCTACGCCTACGCCAAAGAAGCGACTTCCAAAATCAGACAGATATTAAAGACAAATTTATTTGTACTAATAATAAAGCATGAATAAATTGAAATACAATAAATTGAAAATTGACAATAAACTATGCAACAATTGTGGTAGAATAAAGGCTTTATTTTAATTTTATTTTATGTATCGTAATTATGGTGGCTGGTGCCAGAATACTCGTTTCCGGCGACCTAGTCGGAAACCTGTAACTGGGCTCTAGCTGAAGATGTTATTTAACGTTCTGAATCGTATTCTCATAATATTTAAAGTGTACCTAGTGAGATAGCTAACCAGTTTCATCGTGCATTATACATTTTCAATAAAGACCCCTTCAAAAGGGGAACCCTCTTTTACAGACACAATAGACATTTTATAGTCCGTCTTTTCACACAAACTCCACATTGTAAACAAATCGCTCTCTTTGAATGTAATCTTTGGAATTTCGAAAATCTTTTTAGAGATACCGAATGAAGTACACGTTTTATCGACAAAGTAAGCATATTGAACTGGCTGTGACCGCTGATACTGAAGAAATAAAGGTCTGTTTATTTCGAATTGCTTTTAAGAGTTCGTGATGCCCGGTCATTCATAAAAAAACAAGGCTACAATCATTTTGCGTCCCAGTTCTTTCTTATATCTGCTGGCATAAACGTTATAGCAGTACTGTAGCTATGCATATCGAGAATCAATCGGACAAAACCGATGTGATCCGGTAGGGATATATATGAGTATGTCACCAATTGGTTCGAGTGAAAACAATTAAATTGTAAGTATCTATCGACAGGCATCAAGCGAGGAATCTTTACGAGATGAATTAAATTATGAACCCTACTCACAGTAACGTCAAATATTATAGCATTACACAAAATGTGTCAATTGTACCACTTCATTTTTCATCAATTATGCAGCAGTGATTACCATTTTACCTCACCATAAAATTGTAACAATGCTCTAAAATGAACAAAATACAGGTAAGGATTTGTTGATTGAAAAGGTGCCAAACTATTTGGGCGAAGTTTATTAATAACTTCCAGCTTCTAATAGTAACTAAACAATATCCGGTAGGACTCGGTCTAACGTCAAGAGTTCTGAAGCAGGACTAAGGGCGTTTGCATCAGTTATTGACTTTGAAAATAATCAATAATCTAGTTGCTTACTATCGACAAGAGATTGAATCAAAGGAACCTAGGTACCTCCAATAAATAGAACGGGAACAGTTTTAAAGTAATTGTTGGTTTTTTTTTCAACCTCATCTTATTACAATTAAAAGACAGAACGTTTGAAACACAATTTGTTCGTACAAACTTTGATAAGTGAAGAGATGCGGCCGCATCAGGTTACGAAATAAAAACTAATTTAATCTCAATTTTGATGGAGTTGAAAATTTCAAAGCAAAATGGGAAATGGCGGCGTGGTTATAATAAGTAAGCCAACACAAGAACAGAAAGATGAATCTATATGTTATCGGCGTTAAAATTTAATTTAGTAAAAAATATTTATCACATTGAAAGATGCAGAATGAAAGGAACTTCGAATTCTAAAACTATTAGCACTGCTGCTAACTCCAAAGACTCCAAACCGTCTACCCAACACAATATGTACTGATGTATGATCATAAACATAAACATTAAACAGCCGTTAACCTTGAAAAGAAACTGTTGCACCGACTGTTTGGGCCCGCAGTTCTCTGAAACTCACTGACTCTACCTACCTACCGGTAAGTTACACTAGAGATAATGCATGCAAGCGGCAATGTGATAAGGCGCTCTGGTGTCACGATCACAGGCCTGGAATGTTAAACAGAACAAACGATTCTTTCAACGGACAATTAGCTCGCTTTTGCAATGCATTTCGCGTCGTCGAAGGCCTCTATTCCTCACCTACCTGATTGCAAAGCTGGCTTAGCGTGTGTATCTAATCTAATTAGCGGCTGCATTAGTGACGTCTCTCTAGAAGCCGGCGTGTGCTCACCCGAAATACAAGTTCAACAAACCTAACCCCAGCTATTTGAAACTATCAGTAATCGGAGCACACAGCGCGCGATCTGTGTCAACAGATTGTTGTTGTTTATAAAACTCTCGGGTTTTGTTCAGCTGTGATCGTGATGCGGCAAAGTTTCAGCCCACACTGTAAAAAACTTTTCACTTCGCCTCCTTCAACTTCATTGTTCGGCTCGTGCGTCACGTTTTGTCACGAGAAGAAGAGTTCACTTTCCAGTGACCGGTTCACGGCGGCGCGGCGGCGGCGTCGAGTCAGGCGAGCACGAGACGCGTGCGGTCCCAGCGCGGTACGGGTTAGTCTGACGCCGGCTGCGACTGGCGCAGCTAGCTGTTGCTATAGCCGCTGTGGACTCACTGCCGCGCCGTGCCGTGCCGCCAGCAGACGCGCAACGCCTGTGACCAGCAGCTGCGCAATTTACACACTACTACAGCCCACTGTACTCGCTAGTCCTAGTTGCCTGCACTGTACACGCTACCTCTAATTGCCGTAGGGCGCCGGTTTTCCGCTGAAAGCGCTGACGTCTAAGTTTAAAGAACTCTACTCTGACTGCATTATTGGAATGGCACATTTATTTTCATGAATTTAAATTTCTATACGCCGCAGTGGGACACAGGCAGGACTAGGGTGGGTTTTATAGCGGTGCAGGTGAAGTACGGGCAGTGTAGCGTATGTTAGGTAGGTATCTAAATATAAAACCTATACTTATAGAACTAAAAATTGTAAACATATAGGTCACATTTACGTTAGCGACAATATGCGCTCATTGCTGAAATCAGAGATAGTTATTCTGTGATTGAGTGACTGTGGATCTGTGACATTGCTGCACAGGTTATTTGCGTTTTTTGCATTATTTTCCACCTCCTCACACCCACGACACCTTGAAGTTTATCGGATGAACAAGTGGAATTATTAGAAAAACAAATAAGCCGACAACATTTTCTTTTATTAACACGTACAAACATTTGAAAGCACCCGTACATGAGGTATCAATAACTTTGAAACCCCACATTTCTTCCATTTTGAAAAAAAATCGACAAAGACATTCCATATCATTATCGAGCCACGAGAATTGGTTGAGAAATGATAACTGTAGAGTAGAACATCCAGACAGCCGGAAATCCAGACTGCTATACAAAATCATTTTTACCCAAGCAGAAGGGAGACGCTTCGCCCGTGCTACGCGCTCGCTCGGTCAATTAGAGGTTTGGGATAACCACATTGATCGGTATGATCGCTATGGTATTGGGAGGATTCTCCAATAACTTGATATAAGTGAAGTAACATAACATAACATAGCGTCACGCCTTTATTCAATACTCAATTTTGCGTGACAGGGGACTAGCCCATCGGCGCAGCTATGGAGTAATGAAGGTTTCCTCACGATGTTTTCCATCACCGTTAGAACGTCCATATAATGTACTTGTAATGTAATGTAATAATGTAAATTTATTATCTCATCGGTACATGGTCAGGAATCGAACCTGCATCTCCTGTGTGAGAAGCAAGCGTGAAACCCATTAGACCACGGAGCTCTTTTAGATGAAGTTGGCGGGGTTAATTAATAGTAGTTTATGGGACTGATACATAAGGGAGGGCATTAAAACTCGAGAGTGGGTTTATGAAACGAGCCGAAGGCGAGTTTCATTATAATATCACACGAGAGTTTAAATGCCTAATTATGTACAGTTACATACACTAGTTTATCTACACACATATCATAAGCTCTCTTTGATGTGTTCAGGAACCACATGTATGACCGGCATTGTGGCATTGAGTTGTTTAGCTTGTTCTGTAGTACCAACTTCACAGGCAAATTAGGGGCGGCACGCAGGCGGGCGTTGGCGTACGAAATTTGAATGTCATAATATGTAGAAAAATTACATAATATGTAGAATATTTAACATTATGGTCATAATGTTCAATATTCAGATAAGAAATGAGTTTTTACAAAGTAGTTTAATACTATGCTGATCGTTACGTGCGGTTTTTGGACGCAGTAAAGAGGGTTTATGATACGTGTGTAGATAAAAATATTTATCGCGAAATTCCAGCACCGTTATACCAGGTGGTATACACGGTGTTGTTTTGTAAAGTTACGTCCGACTCAGCGGTGGTTATTTATACGATACTCAAGCAAATATATAAACGGCAGACCAAAATTACCCTTGTATATTCCCTTCTCATGCTGCTAATCGACTATGCCGATGTTGCCTGGGCGAGTGAGAACGAAGAGAAACTGAATCAACTCGAGCGACTTCAGAATCTCGAGATTCGATTTATCTTCGGACTGCGCAAATTCGACCATGTTTCTCAAAACGTATCGTAAAGAGTTGGGGTGGCTTCCGATTCGTCGTCGCCGAGACTCTCGCATTCTTTATTATCTGTTCAATATCTTGAAAAATGCGAGCTACCCCAACTACCTTCGAGATCGTTTTGAGTATCTCTTTTCGGGAGTTCGGCGCCGGAGATCTCACACTGTCTCACTTTTAGCCACTCCGCGGCATAACAATGCTGCGTATATACACTCTTTCAGGTTACGGGCGGTCCGACTGTGGAACGCACTTCCTTGCACTATAAGAGACAGTCCCACTATTTTCTCTTTTAAGAAACGTATTAAAGAGCACTACCTGTCTCTTTCGTAAAAGTTATTGTATTTATACTAGTGGCCCTGTGGGCAGTAGACCTCGCCAACAGCGGGGACTGTGAACCAATTTATAGGTAAGTATTTTAGATTCCATCAAAATCAAGTAGTCAAGTAGCAGCATCAATAACTTTGTAAACTACATTATGAGATTTTGAATAGAATCTATTGACTTTTCACGAAAATAGTTATAGTCTATTTCACTCACTCTCATGGTCTGTATAGATCCTCTTTACTAATCCGTCACCTACTTCGAGGAGTCCAAACTTGGTATGTTTTGAAAATATTTCTTGGATTTTTTGAAAACAGGCGGCCGAAAGGTATTGTTGTAGAAATTTTTAGAACTGGCTCATAAAGCCCTTTAATTTGATACTCCATACGATAGGTATCCAAAAAAAAAAACATACAAAAAATTTATGACGTCATAGCTCCCCCCCAAGGGGAAAATCGAGAAAGGCTCTCGACGAAAAAAAACTTAATTCACGGAACACAAGTGCCAAGTTTTGTGAAGATCGCTTGAAAACTATGGGCCTTAGACCGGAACTGACAGACACACATAGAGACAGACGAAAGCAAAATCGGCCTCCTATCTTGTCGAAATGAGCCGTCAATTATTACATGTAAAGTTTATGAAGATATATCAGTAATTATTTTGTATTTCCTCTCTGTTTGTTATAGGTATTTAATTTATTCCTAGGAATTTTATTTATAGATATTTATTGATACCCTTTTATGATACTAACTCCTATAATGCCTTGGTTTGCTGGAAAAAAACACTTTTTAGAGATAAGCTCGCCTTTGTGCATGCATTTTCTTTTAATGTAACTTTTTTCAATATTTGTGTGCAATAAAGAATTATGAATACGGATTAGTCCGAAAATGTCTAGAAATCATAAATTTTTAGGTACAAGCGATACGTAAACTATCGTTCCTGAGTCGGGCGTAACTTTTCAAAGTAACACTTTCTGTTACATTCATCGCGAAGGACCTGCTGGTAACATGACATTTTAAAGCCAAAATAAACAACATCAGAGCTTAGAGCTTATTAACTTTCATTGCGATATGAAACCCCTATCTGGGCTACATAACACGGGCGAGCGCACACGTGTGACTATGTCTCACCGGAACTGCTTCGTCACCCTCTCATCCCTGGATATTTATGGAGGCGCTTGCACGAAGCCACGTGACTGTGACAAAATTGTCACTTGGGTGGACCGGATGGGCGCGGATGACTTTTTTGTCACCGTGACAGCGACAACCCCTTAAAATATTTCGATCCCTAAGAAGCTGTGAAACGCGCGCCCGTCCTACCGTAGTAATTCTATTTCCTGATCCTATCCTAACCCAGCCCTCCATACCACCATGGTTGGAAACAAAAAGTTGAAGTTAGAAAGTGGGCCCATAGACTAATTTACGCAAGTGGTTGCCACAAACTTACCAAAAAGTATCATCACCTTTTAAAAACCGAATGTCAGTTACAACAAAAGTACGTCAAATTTTAGTGTCCATGCGTCACGTCATTACGAGAGAGCGGCGGAATTTTTACAACGTATTTCTTTATTTTAGCCTAAAGTTTAAGTGTAAACCATGTCAGACTCCGAGCTGGATGATATGTACGACGTCAACACTATCGTGATGACGTTGCGGAAGCCTTGTGAGCTGAGGAAGATCATGGACTCTGTGCCTAAGCCCACCAAAGGTGTGCCCAAGAATGGGCTCCCGGTGTGGTACAGACTCGGTCTGGATTATAAGCTGCCAGTGCCCAAGATGCCGCCGGGAAAGATCGTGTTCTCACGAGGAAGGTTGGGAGAAGATGTGAGTAAACATAAATATAAGTACATGCATGCATACAAAAAAACAAACATACTTCACTTGCAGGTAGGTGATCTGCTTGATTGGTTAGCGTTTGGTAGCGTCATCGACGGGCAGGGCGGCAGATGGCAACGAACTCGAACAGAATAGAACAGACTTATACAGTAAAAAATTACATAGAACTTGGGTTATGGAAATTAATAATGAATAATAATTATGCCCATTAATGTCCCCGCCGAAGGGCATGGGCCTTTACCCGGATACGATTAAGGTTGAGCCATACTCCACAACGCTGGCTCAGTGCGGGTTAATGGCCGGGCTGGTGGCCAACCCAACTGTCAGATGTTTTCAATCTGCCCTATTAGGGCCTCTGAGCAGCTTAACAACTACTACCACCGAGTAGAGATAGTAGCCGGGACCTACAGCTTATCGTGTCATCCGAAACACGGAAGCGTCCGAAACAAATACCACATAGAACGGACACCCATCCAGTGCCCGTCTCCGCCAGATGTTGCTACCCGCGCGATCGATTCCGATTTGCGAATACCGCTAGGCCATGGATGCTTATAGAAATTAGTTTAGCAAAAGTCCCGGTTTTGGAACCGACACTGTTCCAAAACCGGGACAGATTTTTTGTAGCCATTGATCCAGAAATTGCTTTGTTTAATGCATTTGAGCCACGTTTACCACAGAAGGTTATGCTAAGAACTGGCTTTGAACTTTAGTATTCTAAGACTTCGACGATCTAGCTGGCGCAGTGTGGAAGTTTAAATTTCTTAATTATCTCAGAAGAAAGGTCTCCCTAAAACAACGTGGCGATATTCAATGGAGAAAGTGGGCGCCATTGTGAGCTCAGATTGGGCGGAGCTGGAGCAGATGGCCCAAGATCGGGACAAATTGAAATCTGTATGGAGAGCCCTATACCCCTGCTGAGATGTAACATGATGAGATGACTATGATGATCTCGAAAAGTTTACTTTCCCGAGGCTTCCTCGACCTTAACCTGGACACTACCTGATCACGTATCTCTCATATGCATGATTTGTTCGTAAGATACTTGTTCTACGAAGACTTTTACATTAAAGTTCATCAAGCTGCCCTATTAGAGCCTCTGACCCAGCTTTACGCCTATTACAACCGGGTAGAGATAGTAGACGGGACCTACAGCTTAACGTGTCAACCGAAACATGGAAGCGTCCGAAACAAATGCCACATAGAACGGACACCCATCCAGTGCCCGTCTCGGCCAGATGTTGCCACCCGCACGATCGTTTCCGATGTGCGAATGTCCTAACCACATCGTAGAATTTACTATATCATGAAATGGCCAACCATGGTTGAATTAGAACTTTCATCAAGAAATATTTTAGGGAAAAACACTGCGGTACCTTAGGTGAAGACTAAAGGGGACGAGCGCAGTGAAGCCCCCGAATAGTCTTCGAGTTAGTTTGACATGTATATCACAAAAAACGTTTGAGTATTAACACAATAAAAATATTTTTAATAAGTCATGTTTCATCAAATTCCATCCTTTCTGATCATTTCATGAAATGATGAATTCTATGATATGGCTAATGACTGAATGAATTTGAATTATAGAAAAATGTGACAAATTAACGGCTAGATTTTTTTACCAAAATTCTTTTTACTCGTTCTAAAGCTTTCAAGCTTATCAAATAAAAATCACATCAATTCGTTAAAGCATCATTTTTACCATAGTGACAAGAATATACATGCTTTGTCAGAATACTCAGGTTTAGTTAAGCGGACGGTTTCAAGCGCACTGGAAATGATATCTAATTAGTTCAGGCATACTAATTCATGACTAATAAATTTCATAAAAAGGACATCTTGAAAACTTCTGGCTCTCCTCTATACCAAACGTCAACATACACTGAGCCATCTTTTACATAGGGAAATCGAAATCAAACTAATTACCTAGCTAGCGTAGATTGTTGCTGAAAATATTATCTACGGCACTTAAGATAGGGCAGTACCATACATAACATTCTGTATAGGTACACTTACATTATAATCTCCAAACAAACCCACTGATCCTGTTAGACTTGCAAGACACAGTTCCTTGAGATATTGACTTTATGACACATAATAAACTCGCTTTAGTCATCTTAACATATTCTGAACAGAGGCGCGCGAAGGGTATTAACTCACATAAACCTCACCTTTGTTGGTGTTATATATTGTGTTTTCTAATGCAAATCGCTGGTTTGGTTTTAACATGTGTGAATAATTTCTCGCTCCTCGTTTTGACGTCTGCAATAATCAATCTAATGCTTCATTCCCTCTGTTTACGTTTGTTTATCTTCTGTATCTTCTGTTGTCTTGGGTTTTGCATCTTTTGCCTTTATGGTTCTGTAGCAAGTTGGGTGACTAATCGTTTTATGTTTCGATGTGCGCCGTAGCATTGGCAGGCTATGCTACGAAGGTGACGCAAGCGCATGAGTGACAATATTATGACTGTCTCTCAACTCTCACTTATGTACCGAATTAATAACAAATGTGCGTGTCTATGTTCAGGTCAGGATCGATGGTCAGAGGGGACAGAGGAAATCGCGGATAGGGTGACGTCCCGCACACCCGCAATGGCCCTGTCTGCGCAATTTCGCATCGACCTTGTTTATCGATTTCGATCTTGCTTTCGTTGAAGCTTGCCCTTGTATTTAAAATGAAATGAAATGTGTATGAAAAGGTAAAATCCAATAATCCATTCTCAAGCACGAGAACTATCTAGAAATGTACCGGAAAATTGTGACATTGAACAGAAAAAATATTTCGAAAAACATATTCAGAAACTAGATAATGAATACAAATTATATAGTAATAGAAAAAGAGTTGGAACGACTTGACGAAGAGTTGACGTCGGAGTAACCAGTGGTGAAAGAAGACTCCTTAAGCGATAGTAAGTATGGGTTCATTTGATTTTTGTCGTGATTAATAGAATATTCGTTTAAATAAAAAGGTGTTATTATTCTACCTTAATTTTGTCGTCTAAGGTCGCTATCAACATCGACTATCTCACTTTGACGGACAGTACTTATATATACACATCGCAAGCAATTGCTTTCCCCGCTGTTGAAAATTACTTTTCACCTGTTGACATTCAATAAGGACAAAGTTTGAGCACGCGTGCACATCAAGCAACAAGAAAAATCATCTCCGTCATCAAGTACGTAACAAAAGTCAACCAGAATGAAATAAAACCCGTCGGCGTCGCTCACTGAAAATTTTAAATCATCTTTAAGCTCCCCTCCGAAATTAATTATGCTAATGCGTAGCGTATCCAGACCCTGGGAAGCATCGTGCGCGGGGAATGAGGGCTTATGTGTGATAAATCCGACTGAAATCTACCTAGACTAGAGTAATTGGGTGGAAAGTCGTTTAGCCACATACCAGACCATGCTAACGTGTGCTGATTATCTTCATCTGATAGCCAGCCAGTTTCGTTCCGTTATTTAAAAGGCGCATTGTTATCCGTGTCAACTAGGAAGAGAATTAAATCGAAATTAATATTGAACAAAGAGATTAGTTCCCTCTTGGAAGGAAGTCGGCTTGGCTTGGAGTTCTAAAATAAAAGTTAATTTCAGAAAAAATGCGTATGAAATAATAATAAATAAAAAATCTTGTTTCCTATAGAACATCTTAGGTAGCCCGATTCAGTTTAATAATATGGGATCCTGCTGCTTGGTATGCCTTGGAGCAGAAATGTTTGCATTCAGCATTGGCGCTATATTAGTAGGAATTGCGCGTTTGATGTAGGTATCCATTCCAAACTTCAATTGCAATCCGATTCACAGCAATCGATAGTCATATGCTGTCCAAATAACTCCTCTAAAATCCCTCGAAATCATGAACACGTTTACATGAACACATTATAATCTAGGTATGTTAATTGAAAACTTTATCTCACCAACAGGCCCATTTCTCAGCTTTAAACGGTTTTTAATGCCTTATGAGAGTTCCTTATACTTAATGCCAACTTAATGCATATTATAAAAGCCTTCTCGACTTCTAAGCAAAGACTTGACTCCTCAATGACAGCCTGTCCCAGATATGCCCGTCTTGAGTCCCTTTTAGCATTACTTAGCTAGTTTCCGCTCAGCAACATCGATTGTAAAAATGTTCTATCCAGGGTATACAGGGTAACTTTTAAAATAGCTGTCATAATGGATAACATTCACCAAGAAACCTTTACTTTTAGTAACTTGAATCAGCTGATCGAGCAATGCACTGAGTATATTTTTTATCTACGACCGTATGTTCTAACAGATTCACTTGTTCGTTTTTTTATCGCACTACATAAAACAGACAATATAATTGAAAATTTGTCCAGGCAAGTTTTTTATTGCTAACTAACTAATCATATTATCATTCCTAATTTGGTTGGTTAATAACACAAACATAAACAGGCACATACATTGCTTCTGGCCCCACACTAGGATACCGTGTGTCGTGGGAATTAGAAACAGCAAAGTCACACACATAAAATTCTAACTGTTTTTTTTTTATTTCACCCCAGCCGGGATTCGAACATGGGTCCTCTGGCTTTGGAAGCACTGCCTCGGCCGCAACACCACAGAAGTTGACATAATAGTCACCCTGTATTATACAAGCCCTGTGAACTTTCACTAAAGAAAATATAAGTTTTTTGTGTTACACTGTATGAAATGAAAACTTTTATCGGAGTAGGAAATGGCGTTCTGATGGCCGCAGTCATTATACAAAAAAGATCAAAAGGCAGACAATAGAACTGGTGTAAAATCAGAAGTAAGGAAGGAACCCAAATACAAATGACATATTAATAAATAATCAAGAAGACGGCAAGCCGACCAGCCTCGGCCGCTCCGTCTCACTCGGTGCGCAGCAGTACGCGGTCCTCTGCGCCCCTCCGCGCCTCCGGCTCATAAAAAACAATCCAGTCTAGCCATAAGACTGCCTAGGAAGCGGGGTACCCTGATTCGGATTTTCTATTCCAAACGAAACGCAACAACAAAACATTCACGAAACTCGAGAAGAAACGGAATTAACGAAAAAGAATGATAATGACACATGTCCCATGACGCAATGGGATAGTTTTATTTTACGTTCCGTTATATCGATTTGCGTGACATTGTTGACCACAGACTTATTTTACACCACCATTTTAGTCTTCATTTGCCCATTTGTACGTTTCGTTATCTTTTTTTATCTGATTTGAGGTTAGAAACTATTTTTATTAATAAGTCCATAAATATGCATTATCTCGTGATAAGAGTGCTAGCGTTATAAACAGGGACCCAGTCCCTGCCAGATTTACCCCTTTTACCCCCCTTACTCCTGCCAAACGATTCTAAATACTACCCAAATGTGGCATTAATTGTTAATCTTTTGTTTGTGTTGATCTAAAATAGTTTTTTTCATTTTTCAACTTTATGTGACCTCAGACTTGTGAAAAATATTTTACTTATAGGTCAACGCAATCAAAAAATACCCCCGTTTAGGAAACAATTTTGCTATATTTGCTTGTTATTCGCAAGGAAAGGAAAACCTACATGGAACTTTCAATATTATCGCTAGAATCACCAAAAGCACGAAAAAGGAAAAGACCGATACCGAAAATTTGTTCTGCAATCATTAGAAATAATGCGATTTGTGCGGAACCCTCTTCGGTGCGCGAATCCGACCCACACTTGAACGGTTTTTCCGTCTAAGGTACGGAATCCCAAAAAACTTCTGTTCAGGGTTCCGTACCCGAAGGGTTCCAAACGGGACCCTATTACTAAGACTCCGCAGTCCGTCCGTCCGTCTGTCACCAGGCTGTATCTCACGAACCGTGATAGTTAGACAGTTGAAATTTTCACAGATGATGTATTTATGTTGCCGCTATAACAACAAATACTAAAAAACAGGATTAAAGAAATATTTAAGGGGGCTCCCATACAACAATTCTTTCAATACCACATACAAACTTATGGATGCACCTGGTTACGTACATGGAGTGTGAAAGTAACCGCACCAATAACTTTGTAAACAATATTTTGCTGTGTAAAATCCAAACTATTCACTCCACACCATCGCTTCCATTGAACGGTGGTACGGAACCCTTCGTGCGCGATTTAGACTCGCACTTGACCGGTTTTTATTCTGATATCATCATAATCTTTTTGTACAATGTTGGCATGTACCACGAACAATAAATGTTGCTCAAAGGCACGCTGCTTCTGGCTCAAATAAATAGCATAATGGAAATTCACGTAGGTACCGAATTAAATCAGCAGGCAACCTTCGGGTTTGGCCTGAAAACTAATTACTTGCACACGTATCGACTGCTAACAAGATTTATGAATATACCCAGCACTGATTTACATTATTGTCTATTGAAGTTTCTCGTGTCGAGTTTGCCTCATTTTCCGACTACAGCGAAGGCAAAAGGTTGGGTTGGTTGGGTGGTATTTGACCGGTATGATGACACCGTACGATTGTCAAAACTGTTAGTTTATAATCAATAGTCTTTTCTCTCGTTAGTTTTCAAACTATTGATAAATTGTAAAGTGTACCGTACTGCTTACAATATGACGCGTTAGTTTATAATAAAACCGTTAAATTGTGAACTGGTGTAAACTTGAATTGCAAACGAAATACCAGGGCAAATACTGCGGTAGCAGTGAAGACTAAAGGGGGCGAGGGCAGCGAAGCCCCCGAATAGTCTTCGTGTTAGGTTGACATGTAAGAACAAAAGAAACGTAAATTCTAAACCCTGTCGGCCTGGTTTACAATTTCTCGATAATTTACAAACTAACGTTTTTGACAATCTTACGGTGAAATAAACATAAATATATGCACGGATATTCAATTGTTTCACCAGAAAATCTTAACCCTTTATCATATACTAACCCATATATGGGTTTCATAGGGTTTGCTTATTGCCAAGCAATAAGGTTGAAAATCGCGACCCATTTCGGGCAAGGCCATGCGTTAATGGACTACCAGAATTTGAATAAAAACCGGTCAAGTTCGAGTCTAAATCGCGCACGAAGGGTTCCGTACCACCGTTCAATGGAAGCGATGGTGTGGAGTGAATAGTTTGGATTTTACACAGCAAAATATTGTTTACAAAGTTATTGGTGCGGTTACTTTCACACTCATGTACGTAACCAGATGCATCCATAAGTTTGTATGTGGTATTTAAAGAATTGTTGTATGGCAGCCCCCTTAAATATTTATTTTATCCTGTTTTTTAGTATTTGTTGTTATAGCGGCAACAGAAATACATAATCTGTGAAAATTTCAACTCTCTAGCTAGCTAGGTTCTTGAGATACAGCCTGGTGACAGACGGACGGACGGACGGACGGACGGACGGACGGACGGACGGATGGACGGACAGCGAAGTCTTAGAAATAGGGTTCCGTTCTTACCCGTTGGGTACGGAACCCTAAAAATGGGGTATCGCTAGCAGCGTCTTGATCGTCCTCTTATTATAGACGAGGTGACGTCGCTCTAAATTCAACATGCCGTCCTCTAGAGGGCAAATGGTCATGAATTTAAAAAAGAAAGGGTTTGAACTGGACCGAAACGGCTTAGTTAGCACATTCGACCGAGATGTTTTTGTTGTTTTTGAACTTATTGTCTTGTTTTATTTTAACCTCCATGTCAACCTTCGACCGGAATAGAGATCCTTTTCCCGTTTTAAGTCGAAATTAAATGCAAATTGCTTCTTATTTAAGATAAATTATGTAAATTAATAGGTTTTGAATTTTATTACCATAGCATAAGATTCAAAATCGCGATGCCTCAAAATGGGGTTACGTTAGCGTGAGCACAAAAAGGCAAACTCCCTAACCTATACAAAATTCAGATGCAAAATATGACTAATTTCTATGCGAGTACGAGAAAGGATGAATCAACGCCTGATCATCAAGGAGACCTAACCTTGATTAAAAACTCTATTAATTTAGAAAGAAGAAAAGCAAGAAGAAAAAGCATTTATTTGACACACGTCAGAGAACTCTATACATTGATACATTATTTAAATTAATTATATGTCAAAAAGGTTTGGTTTCAGCATATGTTGAGTGGTGTGGTGGCAGCACACAACGCTGGTTTTCAAGCCAAACCCTTTTTAAACTAAGCTACACTAAAGTAAATTAAATTAAATAAAATTACTTAATCAATATGCATTTTGATGATTTATAAAAGATTTTTTTACTTTTATAAATATCCACAACACAAATTGTACCCACTTTTATAACATTCTAAGTACCTTTAGGTATTGTTATTATTATTTATGACGCTTCTAACGATACTTTATTTGTCTGTAGTTAGGTAAAATTTACCAATTTTGCCGTCCTAATCCGTTGGTGATCTGCAAAAAGAGTGATTTTATTCTGGTTGCGGGACCAAGGCTAGGCCTTATGCTCGCGGTTTCTACTTAGGGGGTACTTCCCCCCCGGTCGTTGGAGGCCCCTTCTTGACAGGGGCCGTGTCGGGAACCAGCAGCCTTATGGCGTAACCCTCTGAAGTTCATAGCGTGTGTCTATGGTTCATCTCATGCTCATACAATTTCATCGATTGCGGGGTATCACCGAAGGCTTCTAGGCTTCATTCAATGAGGTTTGGCCTCCATTATGATGCTATTTGCGTGATACCAAGACAGATGAAGCTGGTGCAAGGTGTCAAACGTAAAAGTCTATATGAAGTTCATAGCTCAGACGACTTACGCCATAAGGCTGCAGGTTGGCGGGAGGTGGCGCGCTCGTCGCGCCGTTCCTGGCCGTCACCGGTGACAGCGAGACGTTGAGAAGCTCTCTGGGCAGAGGCCTTCCCACGGGGGGTTAAGCAAAGTCAAAGTCAAAGTACTTTATTACTGTAGATATTTACATATACTTAGCAAACGTCATTTTTTGCCTTTTCTCTACATTGGACCACTGGGAAAAGTAGGGCGTAGAAACTTCCACAGATTGATTTTTAGATCTCTTTTAAAAATTGGTTGTGCTTAACTAATACAAATATGAAAAAAATATATGATTAATAAGCAGGAATAAATCATTACAAAATAATTAACAGCAAGGTCTGTGTTGAGCTAGATTAACCCCATACAGTCCCGTCATTTGAGTAATCTTGAACATTGTAATATCCCTTTTTTGACAAAGTCGCTTTAATATGCTTTTTAAATTGCTCAAATGGCAATTTCAAAATCTCCAGAGGTATTTTATTGTAGTAGAGAATGCACTGACCCTTTAAAGAATTGCTAACCTCCGCGAGTCTAAGCCGGGGCGCACATAGTCTGTGATTATTTCTTAGGTTAGTGCGTGAGGAGGAGCTATGCCGTGGAGGTGTGATGGTGATGGTAATGGGACTGTGGCGGCTGTTGACAGCGCTGTCACGTCCTAATCTTAATCCAGCCGGTGGGGACAAAATATATGCTGCCCTACAGAAGGTGAAGCAGGTTTTTTTTTGTATTGCTTAGGTATGGGCCTCACCCATTAAAGATTTACCGTGTTACCACAAAAAATATTAAACAGCGTTTAACCTCAAAATAAACGTCAAATCCCATACGTTTTCGTTTTTAAACAAGTGTTGAACACTCGTTTATTTTTTTTGTGGTAAGGCCCTTAAGATTTAGACTTAGAGCACAGATGGGTGACAGCGTTTGCCACCATCTTGAATTGAACAGGCCAAAGGTTTTTTTTTACATATTGCTTCAATAGCTCCTTTTACGATAAACAGTTTTTGAAAAAAAAAACAAGAGAAAAAATCCTATAATTCTTATCCAAACCTCTTTATGTGAAGTCAACTGTTTTACAATAACTATAGGATATTTCTCTAGTTTATTTCAGGTTTAGACTGTTTTATGGTAAAATGAGCCGGAAAGGAGATATTGCTAAAAAACTTTTTCTAGGCACCATTTTTTCTAATATTGCGGCTAACGCTATCACCCCTCGGCCTCTCGATGTCTAAAACTAAAAAAAAACATGAATAGTCTGTACTTTTAAGCAATACAAGGTAAAACCTTTTGTACACCACCTTTTGTAGGGCTATCTAGAATATCTGACTTGAAGAAGCCAGCCTACAAGTAGTAGCCTATAGGTACGAGTATACAGGGTTATTTTTGGACCCCTTGCCAAATTTTTTCACCTTATTATAATGCAGACAATCAATTTATGAAATAAAAATTAACATTAACATTTTGTCGCCAATTAATTTGTCATAAAACAAATTAAAATGATGCTTACTTATTCGTTTATTCAACGCCCATTATTATTATTCTTATTTTCTCGCGGCTTGCAGCGCGTTCAGCGCAAAGGTGACCGAACGAGTCAAATTTACGATTTGAAAAAGGGAAAGTTCGTATTTTTCCTCCTTTTTTAAATAATTTTTTCTTAATCATATTTAATTTTGCCAGGGCTCCCAAAAATAACCCTGTAATCAGGATTGCATGACCTTATGAACCTCTACAAAGAGATTTCGTCTAATTCAATGTAATGTAAACCCATTTTGAAACAAAGGTCTTCGAACCTAACTATCATTAGCTTCGTATGGAGACATAACGCGAATTATGAGGTATTTATTTACTCGCTAGCCAGAATTGACCTTGCCTGTCTAAAAATCTACAAGAAAAAGGAAATGTATCCTGTATTAACTTTATAATTAGACAGATTTAATGGATTTTTTTGGTCGCAAAATTTGGCGATATATCTTTGCGTTAATCTGTCGACGATGGCTACATTTTGGTCTGAATTCCATATAAAGAATTTTCAAGGGCACCAAACTAAGAAAACCACTTCGAGATAATTGTGTACTTGACCAAACTACGTTATTCTCATCTAAAAATATAAAAGGATAACTGAAATCTCCGTAAAAACAGAATGACCTAAATTTGTCCCCTAAGACGTAATTTGTTACTATTTGTAAAATTCCCTTCGCCGCCGTTAAGTTGGCTGTCCTGTAAAACTGTCAAATGTTAATGGTTTTTGCTCATAAATCAATTAAAGTGAAGTACTTTTAAACTTTAACGGGATCAAGCTATGACCCTTCGTATATGGTGCATTCTATCCATTCTTTCCGAAATTAGTAAATTTTTATTTTTGATCCCGTACGGATCAAAATAATAGCAAAATCAGTCATTAAAACAGTTGTAGTAAATTTTATTACTTTCATTAGATCTTAGAACTAAGTCTGCGAATCTACGAGTTCACTCAAAATCTCGAAATAACAAAAAGAAGGTAAGAGTAATACATTATTACTCAAAGGCTAAAACAGAATTTTTGAATAATCGAGACAACGCCCTTCATTCATATGTCACGTAAGATTGTCAAAACCGTTAGTTGATAAACTTACGTTTTTTTCTCATTAGTAGGGCAACTATCGACAGAAAGTAAACTGTGGCATACTGCTTACTATATGACGCGTTAGTTGATAAACTAACGCTTAAAACCGTTAAATAGTAAACTTGAATTACAAACGAAATACCAGGGCAAACACTGCGGTAGCTTAGGTGAAGACCGAATAGTCTTCGTGTTAGGTTGACATGTAAGAAAAAAAGAAACGTAAATTCTAAACCCAGTCGGTCTGGTTTACTATATGTCGATAGTTAATCGCCTAACGCGGTAGTTTGTCAACTAACGGTTTTGACTATTTTACGGTGACATATATATCACGAAAATATATTTTTGCTTCGTGCTAATTTTTTTTTTCCTCCTAGCCGGGATTCGAACCCGGGATCTCTCGCTTGACGGGATTACATCTTTAATTTGTAAAAATTGGCTGGCACTAACAGTGCATAAATGGAGAATTTCAATAAAAACTTTAAATTAAACTAACTTTATCTCGAATTGCATGCAACTTTCACTGAAGTGATGTTTAACATATTCGATGCATCTAAGGCAGGTCTACCTTCGGTGTTACTGTGGGACATGACTTAAGGGACGTCCTGTTTATAATTTCTGATCATCTCTGCTTTGCGAATGCTTATATCAAATAAAGATGTCCACGTCTCCGAGCATCGCAGGGCGTTGAAGTGGCTCCCTATCCTTCTTCGTCAGGATTTTCACACCTCATCTGCCTCTTCAATATCTTATTTCATACTCGCTACCCTGGCTTCTTACGAGACCATTTTGAATTGCTGTCTTCGGATAGGGCACGGAGATATCACCTCGGTCACTGCTTATAACCCCGCAACACAACACAGCCGCACATGAACTTGGGTTCAGACCTGTGGTTCAGACTAATACGAGCCATCAGGCTCTGGAACAAATTTCGTAGCGCCATAGAGACAGCCCGTCACTTAATATTTCTAAAAGTTGCTTAAAAGAACACTATCTTTCTCTTCCATTATAGACTTGTGTAAATTTATTGATGTAAATTTTGAAATATAATTTTATCTATTTGTATTTATGTAATAGTGGTTAGTAGTTTATTATTCTAATTATTTAACGTTGTGCAATTTGTCTTGATGTTCTTTATTGAATCTCTTTAAATCTCATTTTAGAGATAAGCTTGCACGGAGAGAAAATCTGACAAAAATACAGTAATTATTACTAAAGTATTTCTAAATCCGAGGACAACAAATGTCCTGTAATAATAAGTAATAGATTTTTGTAAATGCAGTTAGTAAATATTACATGTAACGTTTTTGTAATACCAAGTGTTTCGTATTTACTATTTCATGATGAGGTCATAAACAAATACTAACTGTTTTGTAATTTTAAGAGTTCAATTGTTATATCGGAAATGATGACGTCATAGACAAATACTAAGTGTTTTGTAATTTTAAGAATTTACTAGTAATATCAGAAATGATGACGTCATTGACAATACCAACTGTTTTGTAATTTCAGGAGTATAAGAGTAATATCGGAAATGATGACGTCATAGACAATACTAACTGTTTTGTAATTTAATGAAATTATTAGTAATATCGGAAATGATGACGTCATAGACAATACTAAATGTTTTGTAGTTTCAAGAATTTATTAGTAAAATCGGAAATGATGACGTCATATGTAAATACTATTTTTAGTGAATTTTAGTGCTGTAGTTTTAGTAATGTATCTAGTTTAGTACCTAGTTATAAGTAAAGACCTATACCTACAGGATGTTATAACAGAGACATCGCGAGAGTCTTTAGGGGTGATTCTATCCGTCATTGTAAGTAATTTTTGTGCAAAATGACGTATAGATTCCCCTTTTAAATTAAATATAAAATAAATATATATCTCCACACCTCTGTTAGTCCATCTAGTATAGGTCTTTACTTATAATAAGGTAAACTAGATAAATTACTAAAACTACAGCACTAAAATTCACTAAAAATGGGCAGTTCACTGGGCATTAGTTGTAGGTACTAAACAATCAAATTTTCTTTCTTTTTATTACGTAATTTTTGACCGCAACGTGTCACCCGGAGCGCTTGCAAACTTGAAATGGCAGACAATTGGTGCCTGTGTGTGTCGCGAGCTTGGATTACAAAATGGTTACTTGGAATTACAAAACAGATTAGTTTTTATTATTCTAAGAAATACGTTAGTAGTTTCAAGTAAATCATATGTAAATACAAAGATGTGCTTACTTGGAATAACAAAACATTTAGTTTTATCATTATAAGAAATACGTCAGTAATTTTAAGTAATTCATATGTAAATATTAAGATGTATTTATTAATTGTTACAAACGCTTGTAATTTTGCCTTGTACTAAAATAATTTCTTGAAACTATGAATGAGCTTTTTAAAAGTTACTAAATGGGTTTGCAGTAATTACAAAACTTTATCTATATTTACTATAATTTGCGATAAACACGAAATTTTGTAATATCTGACATTGACTAAAACTGACTTTTAGGAATTACAAAAAGGGTTTTGCTAAAAATCATTAATATTTGTAAAAACAGCAAAACTTTTGTAAGTCATATTAAAACTTAGTATTTGCGTCAAATACAAAACAGTTTATTAATTTCTGGTGGTGTCTTTTTTCTCCGTGTGCCTTTGTACACGTAGTTTTCATTTTGATGTGTCTGTAATTTCTGTTCTTGTGTAATAAAGTGTAATGTAAAGATTCAGACTATATTTTACCCTTTCCGTAAGTCTTCCCGGACGAAGCCGTGGAGAGTAGCCAATTGTTGGCAATAAAAGGGTCATTATTGTGCTGAAATTACAATTCAGATCGAAAATAAAGGGTATCGATGAAGTCTTTTTCATTGTCGCGTGAAATGAAATCATTTCGTTCGAACGTACGATACGTTATACTAAGTAGACATTTTAGCTAAATATTCTTCTTTTACACAGGAGTGTTCTAATACACTGTAGTAGCATTCTAAGTATTAGACCAGTATACCAAGACCAGTCACAGTCTCCCTAGAGGACGATCTATCTTAGCTTAGGGGTTCCAGTTCAGACTAGAGCTTCTCTAGAAAATATCCCTGTCTCCATCATTGAATACTTTATCATCAGAGATACTTTTAAACTTCTATTTAATGAAATTTTCGTTCTTCCATCCACAGGTCCGTCGGCTCGGCCTCGAATTCGATGTGCAGTCCAACTTCGACCTTACTGACCCGTACTGCTACGCTGTTAACTACGACTATGTTCCCATGCACGACCCCCACCTATCAAACTACTTCTCCCAGAAACCAGCGAGGAACTGGATGAAGCAACTCGGCTATGTGATGAAGGACGGAAGAGCTGTCTGCTCGCTTAAGGAGTTCAACGCCTACAGAAAATACCTGTACAGTAGATACCAGTGTCGGATTAATATGGAGATGAAGAAATTGGTGGGTGTTTCGTCAGTGGATTCGTAGCGATTGTAGAGGAAATGCATTAGAAGAGTTGAAAGCTTTTATTGGATAATATTTAGAGGCAGAAGGTTGACCAGTTTATCTGGTATCATCAATTTAGAAGTAGTCTGGTGTAATAGAGAAAAACAAAGAATTGTTGACTGCCTAATAGCAGACCGACCTTTTGTACTCAAAATTGAAAATAGCTAAAGAGACCTAATCCTAATACTATTGATACTGATTCTATTCAGGACGAGCGAGCTCGTGATGACCTAGTCCTGTACCGAGTGAACCTTGACGTCGCAAGACGCCAACAGACCTTCGTGAGGGCGGAGAGGGCCAGGGCGCATATGGAGAGGGTGGCGCAACTGAACGCTGACGAGTGGGCGGAAAAAAAGCGGCTGTAAGTAGAGGGTAAATTTGAACTTGTCCATAGTTCTTAAAATAAGTAGGTCAGTTTCAGAATTATTTAGAGCTTGACGATGGGATGGATAAGGGTCTGTTACACTGCAACTAAGAAGGATGTCACAAGTTGGCAACTATCCGCCATACGATCTACGACATCATGACAGTATGATTGTCGGATAGAGTACTCCTCAGTCTATTAATTAAACTTTAACCCTTTATAAGGGTCTGTTAATTTTGGACATTAATTTTCCAATCTTTTGACTTTATAATATAGTACAAAAGCAATGAAAATTAATGCACGAACGGTTAATCCGATTCTAAATTTGAATTTACATACAAAATCGTTCACTAAGTAATCCTTAATTACTCATTAATAATGCCCGAGCTACACGAGGCTAGTTTTCAAGCTAGGATAGCAAGCTGGGACCTTGGATTGCTAACCTGGCTTGCTGTCTTGATTAAGAACATGCTAGTGCTGTTTACACGATGCTAGACAATTTTAAGCAAGTACCTTTGCCGTGACTAAGGGGACAACGCGTCCGTTAAGTAAAATAAACCGCATTCGTAAAAAAACACTATTCGACTGAAAAAGTTAATTTGGAAACTCCGCCAGTTCGTTCTAGACGACTAAGAGAAGACGTGATAGAAAAACGTTACCGATGAAGTAGCTATGCCAATTTTCAATAATTCTTGATATTTTTTTTTGTAGTGATGAATCACGACGCGGCTTGACTTTATAAGATGAAATGGTGGCGTTCCATACACATACCTCTTCACGGTACAACTGTACGAACTTTTAATTAATCTCGTTAATTAGTTCAGGCATATTTTATCTTTAGTTGACTCTGAAAACACGTAGGTATTTATAAAAATAAAACGCGTAGTCACTGTTTACTAGCCATTTTAAAACTAGCTTTGCCGGCCACATGAAGATAGTACACAAGGTAGGACAGGAAAATCGATGGTGGGGTGTACTACTAGGTCAAAAAATAGAACCCATCTTATTAAACTGTCCTAGCTTGAGACGCTAGCTTACTAGCTTTCTCATTAGCTTACTAGCCTAGAAATGAAGCTAGTTCTGTATACAGGAAGACAGAGTCACTAGCTTGCTAGCTAACTAACACTAGCATGCTATCCTAGCTTGAAAATCCAGCCTCATGTAGCTCGGGCAAGGACTCTGGGTAAGGCAATAAGACCCTTAAGTCCGGTTCTATAGCTATTGTATTATTTCTTTGGGCGGAATTCTCCCGCATGTGGGTAATTTAATATGTTCATTCTCGTAGAAAGCTTTACTTTGTTACGTTCCTCGGAGCTGAGCGAATATAAAAAGTAATTTGAAACGAAGACGAGTAGATGTTTGAATCTTCTCAGATTGCTTTATGAGATTAATATTCATTGTTGTGGCGTAATTGCCTCACAACAGTCTTTTCAGTAGCTCTGTAATACCTACCTACAATCACGATTAATGAACAGCGTACCCTAAAATCTCCCGAATTCAAATATGAAAGCTAGCGTTCAGCTCAAAACATTTTCTGCTCATTTTTTCCTGTTACGGCTAGGACTTTATTTTTCCTCCCTGCCCTAACGAGAAAAAATATTTAAGCGTAGCGAAGCAGGCTCTATCAAGTGTTGCGAGCAACGTGAGGCGCGAACAGACTGATTAATGACCATTATTTACTACACAGCAAATACCGTATAAACTCAGGTGTATTGTTGGCCAAAGGAGAAAATATCAATATTGAAACGCCTTTAGGGCTATTATTAAGTATTCTGTGTTTAGGGTAGCAGGGAGTGGCGAACTGGTTCTGCCATTGACTTTGGGTCGGTCACGGATTGCCGCCCTGGAGATATTAATCATATTAGATCCAATGGAGTTCAGTATGCATATAGTTTCATTAAAAAAAAATGATGAAGCGTATGACACTCAGCGCATTTTGATGTCAGCAATTTTCATCCCAAACTAAGTTTTCTAATTTATATTCAGTTTCTGTTGGCTCTACATTAGACGATTGCTAGTTTCGCGTGCTCCTAGAGATCTTCCAGTATCTTGTTCTTAGTTGTATCACTCTTGCTTGACAGAGTGGTCATAGTCATCACTTCGTTTTGGGTGACCCGCCTTACAATTCGTCGCCAGTCTTCTCTGAGGGCTGCTTTTCTGGTGCATTTGTGAAAGGGATCCTAAGCTGACTTAATTTGGTCCGTCTATGGCATTGGTGATCTAGCACGCATTTGGGAGCACTCCACTCTGCCTTGCATACCAGTCGTTCGATGGACAACCGACCGCGTCGAGGTACGACTCCAAAGAAAGTGAGGATGCGAGCTGGCACTATAAAAGAAAGGCAGTTCCTGTAGGATGCAGGCGTCTGTCCACGATACCTCCTCAAGCAATTTTCGCCCGCACCACATCTCGAGAGCATCTATCTTCTTTTTCTCGCTTTCACGTAGTGTCCATATCTCTGCAACCTATAGGAATATTGGGATCACAAGCGCTCTGACTAGCCGGATCTTACAAGTAAGTACGTATCTACAGATGTTTGTGATGTTCATGAGTATGTAGCTTCAGAGAGATTCGTAATACGTTAATCACTTCACATCAATCTGACAGTAGTTAAGCCTCAAATTCAATTCGAGCGCTGATTAGTATACGCCTGCCTACCTATCTATATTACCTTTGCTACTAGTGCCATTACTGCCATATTGCATTTATGTACCATCAACAGGAAATGTGAAGACCAACTGTAAGGGTTATTTACCGCCACATGCTAGCTGCAAGGGGTTTTTTTTAAATGGGTCTCCACAGCTATATCAACTCTACCACTTCCCTTGCTCAAGAATGAAAGAAATATCATAAGATGAACTTCATAATTAGGTAGGTAACTAGCAGAAAGCACAGCTTTGTAATGGCTCGCGAGATTTTTACTTATTAAAAGGTTCCTCATAAATGATACCAACAGATTTGCCAGGGGTCGCATTCTTCTGGGAAAATATTTGTTGCTTATCTGCTCAGCCAGTATGGAACAGAATACGATCTATAGACTATACACAATTACTATCCATAATGTCTTATATAGCTAGTCATATCACGCTTTCTAAATCATTCCGACACAGTCTGAATCTTATTCGTTCCTCAACTTGTACACAGCATGACATCTCAGAGACAGTTTCCCCAGAGTGGGAACCATGTCAAAATGTAATTACCTCCAAGTTATGTAAGGGCAAACATGTGCAGCCGGACTAGCAATATGCAAATGTACACTGTACACCTAACGAGTATAGCAGTCGAAAGATTCGTTTGTGTACAGATGCCAACACAATATGCCACAGCATTTCATAGAATGCCAAAGTAAATGCAATTTATGCCGTTTAAAATTAATTTTTATTTAATACTACAAGGCTTTAAATGTCGAAATAACACGAATATCGCTGCGCTCGCAGTCTCGCTTATGCTACCGCAGTGTTCGGCCCTGAAAGATTTCTTTGGACCTGTTAAATTGGTCGCCGCCATTTGCAAACGGACGAATCATTCAACTTTTCTGCTACATATCCCAGATACATTGAGATGTAAAGCGCCATAACTCTTCGTCGTTGCGACGACGTCTGCTTATTAGGAAAGTCATTGAAGGGTGAAAATTTGTCTTAGTTATTGGGTAGCACAATGCTGAAATGTTTCATTAATATCTTTGCATTCGTCTAAAAAGCATTGCTTTGCTTAATATACCCTTTTTAGGGTTCCGCACTCGAAGGTTACCAAACGGTACCCTTATGACCGTCCGGCCGTCCATCTGTCCACCCGTCTTTCCTTAGCTGGCTGTATTGTTTCTTATGAAAAGAAATAGGTAGAGAGTTAAAAAATTACAGAAAGTGTATTTCTGTAGCCGCGACAGCAACAAATAATGAACAATATGCGTTTCTTTATTGACGGGGGTCCACATACAAGAGATATTTTTTTGTGTTTTTTGTTGTACGATAGTACGGAATGCTGCGTCTGCGAGTCCGACACTCTTGACCGATTTTTTCATTCCCCATTACTTCCTGAGTGTCCTTTATTCCTCATATATTTCATGTCAATATATTTGTCTTTGATTTATTTGTCAATCAGGCAAGGTAGGTGCCAATCTATGCCTCGGTTAGTACGGCAAGAAGATGAGACCCGAGAACTGCGACTGTATGAGAGTGCACAAGAACGGCTAATGGGCTGCTTGACGAGAGTATAATACACTGACGAAAGTTACATACATAGACACGTCTCACACTTCGTCGAAGTCTTATGCGGATGAAAGCACTCAAACGAGTCTCCCCTTACCGCCGTAGTGCAGAAAAAGTCCTTCAAACTTCACACGGTCATATATCTGAACTATTTTGGATGGGGAGTTTTAGGTAGATTCTCTACATATACAAGCTGAGCCCCAGAGGCCAAACTATTTCGTCAGGCGTCCATCAGGCGACGATCGTCAGAGCCATTACCAATCAGTCGACACCAGTGTCCGTGGACAGAAATCAAAACTAACAGATGTCATCAGCGAGCGGCCTGCATCCTAACGGTCTGTTAATTTGTGTTGGTATTTGTATTCAGCATCTGTCGGTATTTGCCAACAGTTTAACTCTTGATGCAATGGCTGCGTTCGAATATGCACCCAGCGAAAGCGTTCAATGTTTTGTTGATAAATAATCGAGGACTTCAAAGAAAACTGTACTGAAGAGATACAATTATATTTTTTGACAAGACATAACATAGCGTCACGCCATTTCCGATACGGGGTGGTACAGGCACATTGGAGAAGCTTCAGTCAAGATATTTATCACATTTAATGATTTTGTGACCTAAAAACATAAGAGGTCCCTCTTTTGCAAGGTTTTTGCTATGAAGTATAGATTTTGAACAAACAATACGAATTTAAATTAACGTCAAACAAGACTTGCTGTAAAACACCCCTTCACGGGAAGTGACGTAATAGTTGTTGTCAGTAAGGAACAGAGTTATGCGTCGGTCTCCCTTTCCTTTTCTATGCAAAAAAGAGGAGAAGGAGATTGACGCTGTTGCATGCTATGGAGTAATGCAAGTTTCCTCACGATTTTTTCCATCACCGTTAGAATATCCGTATAATATACTTAAGATAGTTATTTTCTCATTATCACCATCATCAGACCCTGGATATCATCTAGGACCAGAGTAATTGTCAAGACGACTTGAACGAGCCCAAACTCGATGGGGTTGCGTTATTTTATTACGGAGTTCCCATTGCATCATCGTCAGATCAGCTCCATGTCATAAAAATATTGTATTGCTACCGATTTCCAGAGGCATGCGACATTTCAGCTCCATCCGAAAAAACTAGAACCGGGAAGTGGGCCAAATGTAACTTGCAAGATTTGGTTACAGACGCACAGACAGGTGACAGATGAAACTACTTAGCTTACAAAAAATATATAACACACACACAAACACAGACACGCCACACCGCACTCCGTAATGGCGTTTCTGTAAATTTGGGTTACCGAATAAGCGTACAGATCAAAGAAGAATAGAGTATCCTCTTTACAGCATGTTTCATTGTGGTATTCAGTAGATAGTTTTGAGCCAACAACGAAGAAGGAATCACCATCGAGATAACTCCCCATAACTCCCCAGAGATCCGCAGACATAACAACCAGCATCAAGATAACAAACAAAAAACAAACAAACTCTTACATACAGGCACATACATTGCTACAAGCCCCACACTAGGATACCCGTTAGGTGTGTCGTGGGACAAGAAACAGCGACGTCAACAACATTCAAACATCCAAGACCTGGGGCTTTTTTTTCTTCACCCTAGCCCGGAATCGAACCCGGGACCTTTCGCATGGTAGGCAGAGCCACAACCGCAGCGCAACAGAGGTCGTCAGTAATATAAGGCTAGTATTGAAACAGACATACAAAATACTGATTTGCACGGCAAAAAAGGATCAGCAAAAACACTTTTTATGTTTTAAATATTTTATGTGTACTCAAGTTTATGTTTTAAGTATTTTTTGGTGTTCTTGAAGGATAAAGGGGGCTTCGCTTCCCTCACCCCCTTTACCCTTCACCTGATATTTGCTGTGCAAATTAGTATTTTTGATGCATTATATTATTTACCGTAATATAACACCCCGGCACATGAGAGCTCCCAACTATAACACCCCGGCACATGAGAGCTCCCAACTATAACACCCCGGCACATGAGAGCTCCCAACTATGAGCGCAGCAGCTCATCTGCAGACAAGACCCGTTACGATCGCGTGACGTTGAATCTCAATTGCACCAGTTCCACAACAGTTGCCGCCACTTGTGCCAAAAACGGAAATATACATAGTCAGTTCATAAGTTCTGTCACATGTGCAGTATGAAATAATTTAGACATGTTTATTATTTATGTAAACATTTATTTAGCAAAATGAACTTAATAAAACATAGATTCTTATGGTAATAAAGTTTATTCAAAATGACCCCCGCGATTTTGAATACAGGCCTTTATTCTGCACGGCCAGTCGTCTATCGCAGCACGAACGAGGTCCATTTCAATATCGGCGGCTGCCTTAATCAAGGATGCCTTGAGTGATGCCAAAACAGGATGAGGCTTTGAGCAGGCCTTTTCCTCCAAGTGTTGCCATATCTTGTAATCTAACGGACTCAAATCTGGAATGGAGGAGGGCCAGTCTTCGTGCCGGATGAAGTCGATTTCACGCGCCGCCAGCCAGTCTTGTGTGCTTTTCGCTCTATGAGCTGGCGCAGAATCTTGTTGGAATACCCAGTGCCTGTTATTAAACATGGTATGAGAAACAGGTTCCACAAGGTTCTTGAGGACTGTATTTTGATACACAACTGCATTCGTTTTTACGCCTTTCTCACAAAAATGTACCTCAGTTAAGCCCCAATAAGAGACTCCCAACCAAACCATGAGCGAGGATGGAAAATAACCTCGTTGGACACGCGGAATACGGTTGCTCGCTTCTTCACTTCTGTGTGCGTACACCTTATCATTTTGTTTGTTGTAGCTCTCTTCCACGGTGAAAATTTTTTCATCCGAAAAAAGAATTTCCCGATGCTTTTTTCCCGCGTACCGCTTCAACAAAGCGCGGCATCTCTTCAGTCTCAGGTCCATTAAACGAGCGTCCAAACGATGTCCTGTTTTTCTTCGATATGCCCTAAGCCCTAAGTCTTCATTTAACACCCTTTTCACCGTGGTCCTGCTTAACCCTATCTGAAGGGCCAACAGTTTCTGCTTACGTATGGGATTTCTTTGAATTCGCGCCTTCACAGCTTTTATCACTGCTGGAGTCCTAACAGAGCGAGGGCGACCACTTCTTGACCTGTCATCTACACTAGAGTCTTCATTGTATCGTTTTATGGTACGATAAACGAATCTTTTGGTTATATTCAAATTTTTCAGTAAGTCGAAAATCTGAATTGGCGCGTAACCGCAACGATGCAACGCAATAACTGCGACACGGTCTTCTTTAAGTGTCCACTCCATATTTAAAAATGAGGAAAATTCTAAAAAGTATACATTTTTATTTTCATGAAAATTCGAAATTCGAATTCAATAAACTTTTTTGTGGCCAGCGTTCTAAATTCAAAAGTTTTATTGTGTGACAGAACTTATGACCTGACTGTGTATAGGCGACCAGCAAGTATTACCACCTCTGTGGAGGTCCCGGGTTCAATCCCCGGCTGGGGGTAAAGAAAAAAGAACCTAGGTCTTGGTTGTTTATATGTGTGTGACATCGCTGTTTCTGGTTCCCACGACACAGGCTATCCTAGTGTGGGGCCAGAAGCAATGTATGTAAATGTTTATCTTTTTATGTTTTATGTTAATCAAAAGATAAGATAAAAAGACGCAGGGAAAATCAGTGGAATTAAATATAATTAATAAACATTTGGCGGCTTTGATAAAACTAGAGGCAACAGGAGTACAGATCCTTGGAGATATCGAAGATAACTGCTCATTGAATAAAGGAGGGATTTATCGTAGCGGTTGGGCTGAATGATAAAAACCCTTAAAAAGTGTAAAAACTAGTTTAAAGTTAGTTTACGACATTGTAACGAGGTTGGAGAGCAACAACTTAAATAGTACGCCTTGATAAACTGATATTCGGACCCGTCCGGCATCCACATTTTGCACCAGTTGAGACAAATATAAAATTTCATATCTTATTCTAATAGGAATTTAGCTAGATTCGAAATATATAGTGTGAAATTAAAAATATGTTAACAATTTGTTACCAAGAAAATATAAGTACTTAAATATGTGTAAAAGGATAGGTATCTACTTGTATTTACATGTGCGTAAAAGTTTCGTTGGCTAAATATTTACTGACACTTTTATTTTAATTGAATTCTAATTGTACCTTGTAAATATTTCGTGTATACTTGTGTCGATCTGGCTTTTGCTTTTGTAATGGCACAAATAATTAATGTAAATAATAAATAAATCAAAAATAAATTGAATGTGTTGAGCCCGCTCAAAATATCAATTTTCTGTTTGAAATCTGTTTGGCGTATTTGGAAATAGCATTGTCTGCAAGATCTCGTTAAAGGAGCGTTGGTACCTAGGTTAGTCTTAACGAGGCGTACATGAAAAATAATGTAGTTAGATCTTGGTAACCTTTTATAGTTAAAAGATCTGGACAGACGTCGAATGCCCCGTTACCTAGCTTGTGTAGAAATAATAAGCCATGGTCCTTCCAATGATCAGCTAAAAGAAACATGCGGTAGTGAGCTAGCCTTGAGGTCACCCCCCCCCCCCCCCTCCCCGTAGGGGTGTAATTTCATCAAATCCCTTCTTAGTGCTACCCTATGTAATATAAGGAACCTCTGTACAAAGTTACATGACTCTAGGTACACTGGTTTAGGCTGTGCATTGCCTGAAGTCAAATGGCGTTATTAAGTATAGCTACTAGTACTACTGGCTATATCCAGGTCTGGCCAGGCCACTTCTGGTATATCATCTGGTAGAGTAGTCCCTACTGGATGTTCCAGAACAACGTCCAAGCACAAAAGGTTTTTGGGCCATACCCTTACAGTTGGGCCATACCCTTACAGGGCTTTGAATATCATTGAGTTGATTTTCCACTCAGACCAATTAATGTTAGCATATTTTAAAACTATAGGTCATATCAACATTATTCAAAGATTGTTTTGTAGATAACTTAGAACATGTAATCCTTTGACAGTTTTCTCCTAACTTTAGCCGTTTTCAATAACATGCAAAAACTTCGATTGGGGGATGGAGGAAAAAAATTTTTTCCACGTGTTCCTCTTTCAATATCGAAGCACATACAGGTTGTCACAAAAGTCATACGTCACAGCAACTCCAAAGGTAGCCCTGCCTCAGATGCATCGATCAAGCCTAACATGACCTCAGGGAAAGTTGCATGTAATTAGAGAAATCTTCAGGCGTTTTTAATGAAAATCCCATTTTTTTTTTAATTTTCAGCTAGCCATTTCTTGGATATCCCTTTCATTTACGTTTTTTATTTAAATGTCTACGCTATCGTGCATAGTTACTTAAAACGACATAAGTATTGCTTTTTCGATACTTTAAGTAGAATGCAATAAATTTATGACTTCGGCTTAGGTTAAATCTTCAGCAAAAAGCTTGACCTCGCCTTTGAACAGCTGTCGTGAAAATAATATACCAAACACGGAATGAGAAAATACTTTTAAAAACTTGCTTATGTATGTATGTATCATAAAAGGGCATATAATTGGAACTTTACAATGCCACATTTACTAATCAAACTAGGGCTCCGCCTAGTCAATATGTAATATACATACACTACAATATACGTACATACTCAATATGTAACTCATTTGCTTTATCATTATTATAATTAGTAAGATTTGAGATACTTAACCTGTAGAGACGCACAGCACATATTAAGGAACAAACCTAGACGTCATCTAGAGTACTGAATATTCTATTGTGGGCATTTGTGTGGCAACAACATAAAATTTCCCTTAGTTGTTATGTTATTATTTTTGGGCCAGCTGATAAGTGAATGGGTTATTGTGACCGATTTCAGAGGCGTCAAGGGACAACGCTGATAATATTTAATTTCTTATCTGGCAAAGTAATTTGAGAACGAAATATTTGAAATCGATTTTATAGTATGACATAATTAACCTTACCTTGCTTTTCTGGTACCCTTACCTTACCTCAGGTTAGGTTAGGGAAGGATAGGTGAGGTTAGTTTAGCTTAGGTTAGGCTACGATGAGTAAAGTTACGCTGCGTTACGAAAGGGCAAAGTAGTACTGCTCGCTAGTTAAACTTAAACTTTATATATTAAGTTTAAACGTATTTACAACAGGAAATAATAAACATTTACTTTTTTATAATAAATTAATTTTAGATTTCTAATGTCCCCACCGGCGGGCACAGGCCTTTACCCCGATACAAGTAAGGTTGACCCTTACTCCAACATGCGACTAAGTGCGTAGAAGGGGATTGATGGAGGTGTTTTACCACTACTACTACCAAGTAGCGATATTAGCCGTAACCTATTTGTAATTCATAAACTGGAACGTCGGATAATGCACGAGTATTATTTTATTTGTTCATTAAAAATTCACGTCCACAGATTAATTTTAAATTCCTATTGTGACCGTTCTTCTCGTATCTCGTATGGGTTCGATAACACGTTGGGGTACCCAACCCTTTTGCAAGCCGATTCGTCACTCCACATCACTTGAAAAAAATTAGGGTTTTACCTCAATTTTTGCACCATCTTATGGTAAATACAACCCTTGAACGCAATGAATATGATACGGGTAGTATTTGTGCCGCTTTTAAAACCGTTGTGCAGATGATTTTGATACGCCAGTACGCCGCTCGATTATATGCTCTGATGTGCCTGGCTCCATTCGCACTTGGTTTAAGACAACGTCATCATCAGCTGTTCTAGGTATCGTCGCAACGATGCGAATCATTCCTGGAAGTCTGCCTTCGCGATACGCATTGATGACTCTTAAAATCATTTCATACGTTGTCGGTCTGCGGTTTGAAAACTTTTGCGCGTACAATTGTGTAGCTCTTTTTGCTTTATAAGTTACATTGCCTCTAGTGGAAACTTGCCTAGTCTCACCATAAATTAAGTGCATATCGGCGTACGCACTATTATCCATAGCTGCTTGGCAGTTCTACAAAGCTCTTTAATTCCAATGAATGAATTTTTCATTTCACTCTTGTAATAAAGAGGTTCTGATACACGGGCTTACGCCAAGTGCTTATCTACTAAAGATCACGGTCCTTGCCCATGAATTTCCGTACAATTCTACATGTATTTAGTATTGTTGCTTTTTGAAGAAGTATGTGTGTGGATCTGGGTATATTTAATGTTTTGAGACTAGTGTGTTATGTGTATGGGATGACTCCTGTGGATGAGATTATTATTATTATTATTATTATTATTATTATTATTATTATTATTATTATTATTATTATTATTATTATTATTATTATTATTATTATTATTATTATTATTATTATTATTATTATTATTATATTTTTATGAATTTTTCATTTCACTCTTGTAATAAAGAGGTTCTGATACACGGGCTTACGCCAAGTGCTTATCTACTAAAGATCACGGTCCTTGCCCATGAATTTCCGTACAATTCTACATGTATTTAGTATTGTTGCTTTTTGAAGAAGTATGTGTGTGGATCTGGGTATATTTAGTGTTTTGAGACTAGTGTGTAATGTGTATGGGATGACTCCTGTGGATGAGATGACTATTGGGATGGTTTTGACAGATTGTACCTGCCATTGTGTTTTAATTTCAATGGCAAGGTCTGTGTATTTTGTGTTTTTTTCTGTAAACGTTGTGGTAAGGTTGTGTGTATTTGGTATGGCTATATCTATGAGAAATACTGTTTTGTTTTGTTTATCGTGGAGAGTTCTGTCAGGCCTGTTGAAATGAATAGTTTTGTCTGTAATTATAGTTCTGTCCCAGTAGAGTTTAAAGTCTGTTGATTCTAAAACTGTTTGTGGTGTGTATTTATAGTAGGCTGTTTTTTGTGCAATCAATTTGTATCTGAATGCGAGGTGTTGGTGTATGATGGCTGCAACTTGGTCGTGGCGATGTTTATAATCTGATTGTGCGAGTGATCTGCAGGCTACTGTGATATGCTGTATTGTTTCTGAACTATTTTGGCACTGTCGGCACATGTCGCTTGCCATTATGCGGTCGTGTATGATATGTTTTCTGTAGTTACGAGTATCTATAACCTGGTCCTGTATGGCTAACATAAATCCCTCCGTTTCCGGGAACAGCTCGCCTTTCTTAAGCCACGCGTTCGACGCAGTTTTGTCGACGTTAGGGTTGGCTAAGTCTAAGCGGTGTCTGCCGTGGAGGGATTTTCGTGTCCAGATGTCGATTTTCTCTTGCGGTTTGATGATAGTTTCATTTATCTGAGCTTGATGGTCTTGTATGACCATCAAGCTCGGATAAGTGTAGTATGTTTAAGTAGGTTAAGTGGAGTATGTTTAAAGTCGGACTGAGCGACGGCATTGTGTAGGGTTGAGTGCGATGATTTTGCGTGAAAGAACCTTCTTAGTGTGGTGATTTGTTTGTTGTGTAAATTTTTTAAGTCTATTATTCCCCTTCCTCCTTCAATTTTAGGTAGTGTGAGTCTTTGTATGCAAGAGCGTGGATGGTGTTTTCTGTATTTAGTCATAAGTGTGTTGATGGTGCGTTGGTGTTTTATTAAGTCTGATTGGGACCAGTTGATTATACCGAATGAATATGTGAGGATTGGGATGGCGTATGTGTTTAATGCTTTGACGGTATTTCGAGCGTTCAACTGTGTTTTAAGTATGCTATGTATCCGTTTCCTAAACTTCTGTGTGATTGTTTTTTTTGTCTCCCTTTGATGTATCTGTTGCGTTTGATAGTAACCTAAGTATTTATATCCTATCTCGTTATCCACTGGATCTATTTGATCTCCGTTCTCTAATATGTATGTATTGCTCTCAACTTTTCCTCTATGAACTGATTGTATTTTGCACTTATCTATTCCGAACTTCATCTGTATGTCATTAGAAAACTGTTGTGTTAGATCTGCAACTTTATGTATTTCTGTTAAGTTACTTCCATAAAGTTTTATATCGTCCATATATAGTAAATGTGATAATGTGTGGTGTGTGTCATCAAACTTTATTTGGAATCCTTTTTTTGTGTTATTGAGTAGATTTGATAGTGGATTGAGTGCCAGGCAAAACCAGAGGGGACTCAGTGAATCGCCCTGGAAGATTCCTCTGCGAATGATGATTTTGTCAGTCTGTATTGTATTTTTATCATTGTATAACTTAAGAATAGTGTTCCAGGTCTGCATGGTTGTTGATAGATATGAGATGATAGTGGGGTGAACTTTATAGTGTTGTAATACGTAGATGAGCCATGTGTGCGGTACAGAGTCAAAGGCCTTCTTATAGTCAATAAACATAGTGTTAATGTTTCTTTTTTTACGAAGAGCTTGTTTAGATGCGACCGCATCGATGATAAGTTGCTCCTTGCATCCCTAACTGAATTTGCGGCATCCTTTTTGTTGTTCAGCTAGTAACTGGTTGGTGTTTACGTGTTTGTATATGAGTTGACTAAGACATGCTGTTATTATTTTGTATATGTTTTGGAGACAAGTTATGGGTCGATATTTAGCTGGGTTTATGGTATCTGTGAGGTCTTTAGGTAGTATATAGGTAGTTCCTTGTGTAATGTAATATGGCATGTGCTCCGGATTTTGTATAAAATTGTTTATCTGTAACAATAATATTAGGTGGGTGATTGTGAGTTTTTTGTACCAGTAATTATGAATTTTATCAGAACCGGTGGCCTTCCAGTTATGTGTCTTAGCTATTACTGAAATCAGAGTATCTATAGTGATACCATCAAATTCCATTCCTGGAACATTTTTGAGAGCATGCTGGTCATCTGAGATCCATTTGCTATTATTGTGTGTTACTGGCTTTGACCATATGTTTGACCAGAAGTCATGTAATGCTTCTGGTGTAGGTGCTTCTTGTGATTGTGTGGGGTGGTTTGAGTTTTCGGTGAGCAAAGATCTAAAAAACTGTTTTTCATTTGTGTAGAAAGTCTTGTTTTGTGTTTTTCTAAGAGTTGTCAGTTTGTAACGGCGTAGACGACTTGCTAATGCATTCAGCTTTTGTTTTAGAGTGTCTAAAAATTGAGAAGGGTCTGTGTTATCTGGTTCGTATTGGGAGTGTACCTTATATTGTAGCTTGATTCGTTCAACATGTTGTTGGACATTGGAGCTGGTGTTACCTTGTGTATAATGTGTTAACCTACTTATATCTGCTCTAAGGTCAGCTATTCTCTTTTCTAATCTTATTTACCACGCTGGTATCCTATTTTTATTGGAGTATTGCGATTCGTTGGGTCCTCGTATTTTTCCACCATTGTAAGTGATGGCAGTATGTGCTGCGCAGTAAATTATTGTTTGTAATGTATTAAAATCGGTTTCAGTACTAATGTGTTTTGGTAGTATCTTTACGTTAATGGTGTGTACTAGAATAGCAAATTGTCTACTTGGTTTCTGTTTGGGTATATATGGCCTTGATGTAGGGTCGACGTCTTTTAAATATGCTAGTGAATAATTCGTCCAACTCTCCAATTTGTTCTTCAGGTAGTACTACAAAATTGTTGCGTTGATTGTGTGGGTGTGTGGTATTGGCGTCACTTTGGTCTTCCTCTCTTTCCGGATTCGATAACTGATGATGGGTGTCATTTTGTGATGGTGATGAAAGGTGTGTGTTTATTATTATTATTATTATTATTATTATTATTATTATTATTATTATATTTTTATGAATTTTTCATTTCACTCTTGTAATAAAGAGGTTCTGATACACGGGCTTACGCCAAGTGCTTATCTACTAAAGATCACGGTCCTTGCCCATGAATTTCCGTACAATTCTACATGTATTTAGTATTGTTGCTTTTTGAAGAAGTATGTGTGTGGATCTGGGTATATTTAGTGTTTTGAGACTAGTGTGTAATGTGTATGGGATGACTCCTGTGGATGAGATGACTATTGGGATGGTTTTGACAGATTGTACCTGCCATTGTGTTTTAATTTCAATGGCAAGGTCTGTGTATTTTGTGTTTTTTTCTGTAAACGTTGTGGTAAGGTTGTGTGTATTTGGTATGGCTATATCTATGAGAAATACTGTTTTGTTTTGTTTATCGTGGAGAGTTATGTCAGGCCTGTGGAAATGAATAGTTTTATCTGTAATTATAGTTCTGTCCCAGTAGAGTTTAAAGTCTGTTGATTCTAAAACTGTTTGAGGTGTGTATTTATAGTAGGCTGTTTTTTGTGCAATCAATTTGTATTTGAATGCGAGGTGTTGGTGTATGATGGCTGCAACTTGGTCGTGGCGATGTTTATAATCTGATTGTGCGAGTGATCTGCAGGCTCCTGTGATATGCTGTATTGTTTCTGAACTATTTTGGCACTGTCTGCACATGTCGCTTGCCATTGTGCGGTCGTGTATGATATGTTTTCTGTAGTTACGAGTATCTATAACCTGGTCCTGTATGGCTAGCATAAATCCCTCCGTTTCCGGGAACAGCTCGCCTTTCTTAAGCCACGCTTTCGACGCAGTTTTGTCGACGTTAGGGTTGGCTAAGTCTAAGCGGTGTCTGCCGTGGAGGGATTTTCGTGTCCAGATGTCGATTTTCTGTTGCGGTTTGATGATAGTTTCATTTATCTGAGCTTGATGGTCTTGTAGGTTAAGTGGAGTATGTTTAAAGTCGGACTGAGCGACGGCATTGTGCAGGGTTGAGTGCGATGATTTGAGTGCGATGTTGGTGATTTGTTTGTTGTGTAAATTTTTTAAGTCTATTATTCCCCTTCCTCCTTCAATTTTAGGTAGTGTGAGTCTTTGTATGCAAGAGCGTGGATGGTGTTTTCTGTATTTAGTCATAAGTGTGTTGATGGTGCGTTGGTGTTTTATTAAGTCTGATTGGGACCAGTTGATTATACCGAATGAATATGTGAGGATTGGGATGGATTATTATTATTATTATTATTATTATTATTATTATTATTATATCCTTTATTGCATAGAACAACAGTATAAACAATGAACACAGTGGGAAATAAGATGTACAAAGGCGGGATTATTCCTAAAAGAAATCTCTTCCAGCCAACCCAGTAATTATGTGCAGTGAAACAATGCGGTTTCAGCTAATAACAAAATATTTATGCAAACAAGAAAACAGCAACAAAATTTTAATATGAGATAGAGTTTCAGTTTTTAAAACAACAACCATTTCAAGTCAAGAGAATAACCAGGGTGCAGAGAAATTAGTAAAAATCAAATATCGGCATCCAGTTTAAAGAAAAAAAGAAGTATGATAGTGAACGTAAACTTTGAATACGTATTTATGATCCATATCTAACTAATGCATCTTAATCCAACCTGACCCAATGTAAAGTAAAGAAAAACATCGTAATCTAAACCAATTTAAACTAGCTCATTCCACCAACTTAACCTCACCTAAGTGGGCCACTAAAAAAAATGTGGTCAAACAAAATAAACTGACAGTTTGAAATCCTGTCTAGTTACCAATGAGTTTTATTTTAATTAATAATTGGTACGAGAGCTTCGTGGTCTAGTAGGTTTCACGTATGAATATTATAAACCTAGCGGTTCCGACCATGTAATTTATCTTTTCTTCATTACTCTGGCACCTGTATGGAGAAACGCGTGACGCTATGCTATGTTTGTTATTAGTAATGACGCCTCTGAAGTTGGTCTCACTATTTTGCATATATTTTATAAACATTGAAAAAGCCGGTAGCAAATGAGATATTTAGTATTATTGTTATACGTGGCATTAGTTTCAAATGCCCTTTTATGATAGTTTAATTAATATTTATAATAGTTTCTTCTCTTGTTCCTCAAACGACGACTATATTAGTACGCAGAGTGATAGATTACTCCTTTTTGGAGGAACGACTATTCGACAAATTTACCGCTATTTTTGGTAGCCTGGGCAACAATTAACATTATGTTCACATCAACGCCCAGAGTATCCGGACTTACTCGAGGATTTCGGTAATAAACATTTGGATGGTATTCTTCTATCTGAATCCTTTCTCAAGCCGACTTTAACATCCACTATGTACTCGCTGCCTGGATTCCAGCTTTATCGAAAAGACAGAATTAGGAATGCGGATGGCGGCGTAGCCATTTACCTTCGCCCAGATATTCCTTGCAGAGGTGTAACTGTCTCGCCGAGTGATGTCCTCCGAATCTGCAAAACATCTTTTTCTTGAAATCTGTCTACACCACTATAAAGTTCTGCTCGGTGTCCCTCACAAAAATGATTCCCGCTCTGCTAAACTCCAGGCCCTTGCAAATTATTTCAATTTACATATTCTTCCTCTCAACGCAACTTATTTCTAACCACACTACACTCCCGCCCTCCTTGACCTCATGATCGTCTCCAATTTGGAAAAGGTTGGACGGTTTAACTCTCCTTTTTCCTATCATGACCTGATTTATCTCTCGTATAGATTTAGCCGCCCAAAAGCAGAGCAAAATGTATCCATCTTCGTAGCTTCAAGGGTTGCGATGCGGCATCAGATTTAAGGGATGCAGTATCAATATACTGCATCCCTTAAATCTGATGCCGCATCGATCGGCTGGTCACTCTCTCCAGTGGGACTGTGGATGACAAGATTCACCATTTCAACGCAATGATTCTGAGACTATTCGACAAGCATGAACCGGTTAAGGACAAGGTAAATACATTCCAGCACCCTGGCTCACTGACGCTATCAAGAGCTTGATGGCTAAACGGAATAGGGCCAAAAGCCTGTACAAAAAAAAGCCTACAACCGAGCACCTTGCGCTTTTCAAATGCTTTCGAAACCGATATAACCGCATGTGTCGAGATTCTAAGCGACGCCCTATCTTTCAGGGCATTGAGAGTAATGACCCCTCTCAGGTGTGGAAATTCCTCAAGTCACTTGGTGTCGGTAAGTCTCAGAATCAGTTGGTTGACAATGTTAATCTCAACGCTCTCAAATTCTTCTCAGTCCCCCCTGTCGTCATTGATTCCACTGTAAAGGATGCCACTCTGAGTAGCCCTCGCTCGAGGTCGGCCTCCACCACCACTCCATTTGACTTCAGTCTTGCCGGAATTGATGCAGTTAAGAAAGCAGTGCTCATCATTTTCTCTCAAAGATGATAATATCTAGACTAAAATGATCATTAGTGTGCTCGACGAGCTACTTCCACCTATCACACATTATAAACCACTCTCTCCCCAGCTGTTCCTTCCATAATGTGTATAAAAAGCTTTATTTCAATTTTCAATTTCAATTTAGGTTTATTGCTTCCATAAAGTACATAAACATTTGTTCTTAAATTTAGGTACAATTTATGGACCCTGTCCATAGGGCACTGCAATAGTATAGAGGTATAATACTAAGGACTAATATAAAATATTTATTATTGAGGTATGTTTATGTGTACGTTTGTGCGTGTGTGAGGGTGTGTGTGTTATTGTGATGTACATGCATATATTTATAAGTTAGTGTTATGTATACATATATATATCTGTGTGTTAGTGTAATTTTAAGTTATTTATTTGTCTCAAATGATGTGTCTATGAAATATTCATTTATACTGTAATATGTTTTATTAATTAATATAGTTTTTAATTTCTTTAGGAACTTTACGTTATTCGTTTCATCTTTAAGTAGGGTGGGTAATTTATTATATATTTTGATACTCATAACATAAGGACTAGATGAGTGCATCTTTAGAGTAGAAGTGCAGGGTTGGATGAGTCTGTCTTTATGTCTTAAAGAGTAGTTTACGGGGATTTCTCCGCGCTTATGGTAAAGATTCCTTTTATCACGGACGAATTTGCACATTTAGTTATCCCTTTACCTAAAACATCAAATCCCTCTCATTTAAAGTGTTTCGTTTGATATCCATCCTGCCAATCCCCTCCAAAGTCCTAGAATCCATTATCCATTATCAACTCTCCTCCTTCCTATCCTCTTACAACTTGCTGAATCAATTCCAGTCCGGATTTAACAGTACCATCATGGCCTTACTCAAAGTCAGCAACGAAATTCAGCACGCAATGGATGAGAAACAGCTCACTGTGATAGCATTGCACGACTTCAGCAGTGCCTTTAACTGCGTCGATTTCGAAATTCTCGTTGAGATACTGAAGTCCTTAAACGTGTCCTCTGTCTCTGCTAACTAGTTCGACTCCTATCTGAGAGGTCGCCAGCAGCGTATAAAGTCAGAGACGACTTCAATGGAGTGGAGTGACCTCTTCGCGGGAGTCCCCCGGGGTAGTATACTGACAAAATAATTACATACCGTACATAATTATATATTTTTAACATTAAAACCTTCACAGTTTAATTGTTAAATCTTCCCGTTTTTATCACAGTCCCAATTTTATAAATAAAAGCGTGTTGTTACATTGTGATAGCGAGAAGAAATAAGGTGCTAAATGTTCTTAATCATACCATCAAAATTTAACACGCTTTTATTTATAAAATTAGGACAGTGATAAAAACGGGAAGATTTAACAATTAAAGTGTAAAGGTTTTAATGTTAAAAATATTTCATTATGTACGGTATGTAATTATTTTGTCGTAGACGAAGAAGCTTAATTATCGTTAAAGGTTACAATGAACTTATAAAGGGATATTTTTGTTATTGGACTTAATTTATTTTAAACTTTTTAGTTCATTTTTAAGAAAAGCTTGTTTAAAAAAAAATACTTTATTTTATTTGAATCTATTTATGAATATGTTACTTATATATATATATGTAGATATTAGTAAGTATACTATTATCTTTATTAACATATTATATATTTTCTTTATTGCACACAAAACTTATAAGAACAATAGTTACATGAAAATAATGTACAAGGGCGAGCTTATCTCTAATAAGAGATCTCGTCCAGCAAACCTAGAATGGAGAGGAAAAAAAGAAACTACGGGTAGAACAATGTGCACAACAGTAAATATGTTCAACTTCAACTGCGTAGATTTCGGCATTCTCGTTGAGCTTCTCAGATCCCTAAACGTCTCCCCCTTCTCTGCCGGCTGGTTCGACCCTTATTTAAGGGATCGGCAATAGCGTATCAGGTTGGAGGAGACCTCCATTGAATGGTGTGACCTCTTTACAGGCTTCCCTCAAGGTGACATTCTCTCTCCTCTTCTATTCTCGATTTTCATTAACTCCGTCTCAGACGTCCTGTCTTCCTCATATCTTTACGCTGATGATCTCCAGATGTATCGCCACTTCTCTCCTAACAATGTAAACTCTGCTGTGGAGGCACTCAATGCTGATCTTGAGGGTATAAGAAGTTGGGCTTCATCCTTCGGACTCCTGATCAACCCGAGCAAGTCTCAGGCCATCATTATAGGTACCCGACATTCTCTTAACTTATTGCAGCAAGATCCCTCTCCACCTGTCTTTTTTAAGGGTACCACAATCGTATACAGCGATAAATATCTTGTTAGAGATAAGTTTGGCTTTGTACATGTTCTTTCTTTTATACTTGTTTTGAATTCACTGTTTTGTGAAATAAAGTATATTGCATGTTATTTAGAGAGTTGTAAACCTTTGTTTAAAAAAGCAATTCTTCCCCTAACGTACCTCTTTATTTAAGAGATGCGCATATATTTTTTAAAGGCAACAAATATAATGATCACCAAAATATTTTTTTCCTACCCAAAATGGATAAATGAACACCAAAAGTTGCAAAAAATATCAGGGCAAAATACTGCGGTAGCTTAGGTGAAGGGTAAAAGGGGTGAGCGAAGCGAAGCCCCCTTTATCCTTCGTGTTAGGTTGAACATGTAAAAACAACAAAAAATACTTTAAACATAAACTTAAGTATACAAAACATACAAAGAAGTTTGGTGATCATTTACCCAAACACAATTTGGTGGACATTTCATTTCAAATTTATTGGTAGTAAAATAGGTGCTTTTTTGGTAATCGTTTAAACATAAGCGTTTTTTAAATACCCAGGTCTCTTCTAGACAAACTGTGGAGTGTTTAATGCAAGAGTCAGATAATTTAAATGTTCCACCACAAAGGTTATTATTGATTTGATTTGATTTTGATTTTGATTTTGATTTTGATTTTGATTTTGATTTTGATTTTGATTTTGATTTTGATTTTGATTTTGATTTTGATTTTGATATATCAGAACCCAGTGTACATTTAAATCCTAGGTCTAATAAATCATAACATAATATATTTCCAGGTACTTAAACTATTGACATATTACCTATTGACAAGGGGTTTCAATTGAGAATCCCTGATGACATTAAATATCTTACCATTGTCCATTACTATATTATTTAATGGACAAATAATATTATTAATAAATTTATTTGAAGAATTATTAATACCATTTAAATTTTTATTTATAATTGACTTTGTAAAAATAATTTGCATAAATATCAACACATTCACCATCTTCTAGATGGCGAATATGTTGATACTTATGCGTACCAGTTGGCTTATTTAGGATGTTTCTTTTTAAACCATTTATTAATCCCAATTAGAACTTAATGCTATATAGCCACTACGCAAACCAGTAGTTTATCTGTAGTGGCGAGTGTTACTTACTTAAAAACATTTTTTTTTTCTAATACACATATTACAAAATAGAGTTTTAAATATCTCGCAAGTAGGTAAGTACATATTTTAATTATATTATTTGAAAATCTTTTATTTATTGCTATCGCTATTAATATATAAACGTTGTAGATCGTTTGGAAGTTCGTTGACCAAATCCGGCAAAAATAACATCCACGTTCTAGTTCCATAAGTATGATTATATCTAGGTAATGTAAATGATGGCATATAGCTAAGGTTACGTAGTCTAGAAGGTAGTTCCTTTTTTTTCAGAAACGTCTATGTTATCGATCAGTGTTTGTAATTTTTATTTGTCGTATACGTCTAATATTTTACAGTATTCGAAAAGGTTAATTTTGTTTTTCTTCTATTCTGAAAGCGCTTTTGTTGGAACAATTACTTATAAATTATTTTTTAAAGTTTATATAACCTTTCGTCAGTGGGGGGAATTTTGAAAGAAAGATGGCGTCTGTGAAACCCAAATTGACCAGGCTCACAGGCGGAGACCTTGGGCCCCCGTTTTATAATTTTAATTGGAATTTCTCTAGATCTAATAAGAATTATGGAAATAACTGGATTCTTACTTGATCTTAACTAAGTCCTTTGCCTTTCTCTGTAAATTGCGCTTTTATTCCAATTGAATTGCACCAAAATGGTGATGTTCAATTTATGGTACCCTAAAGTTTAGTATATTTATATGTATTATTTCTGATTCAAACATTATTTGGATTCGTTGATTTATTATAATTACACGTTAGTGTGTCCAAAATAGTAATAAACTCAAACATAGATGACCTTCATACATTTGTTTTATACACCACCTGTTTTTAGAATGGTACAAATATAGCCCCTCCTGTAAACCATCAAAACGTATGAATTTAATTATCAACTAGTTCAAATTTCATTTCATTAATTAGCTAGCTTGCTCTTTCCTGATTAGTTTATTTCAAGAAACATAGAGATCTGTTAACGAAGACTGTTACAGTTTCGCTAAATACGAACCTACAAAAAAAAAAACAATACGACCAGGCTCACAGATGCGAAAGAACTGTCATTTCCCATAGAGGCCAGCTCCACTGACGAGAGGATATCTAAATATGTTTTGTATGATTTTACGTAGCTACTTATATTATATCCTATTATTGCATCGGCCGTTGCCATATATATTAGTGTCTGTAGCTACTTATACCATAAATATATGTAAACATATTTATTAAAAAAAAAACAAGTTGATTTGATTGATTCAAATAATTATTCTAATAGCTCTCAACCTCGATCTGCCTCTTTATGCACTCATACCTAATGTTAATCCATATTGAAACACAGTCTTTCAGTTTGCGGCGAATCATTCAAGTTTTGTTTGCCTAACCTAACCCATTTAGCCTGTCCATGGAAGTAGTATGTACTACTAATTCCATCTTGATGGGACTGTTTGTTATCTAATGACATTATCTCACTACTACTTTGTATGATCTAAGTTTATAAGATACCTTTTAGTGATCTATCGAATTCAGTTTGATGACGATACGATACTCCTTGCTTTACCTATATATGGCTTCGAACCAACATGTGAACCAATTGGTGAACCATGCATAGATAAGGGCCTCTGTACATAAATAGATCGAGTTTTTAGCAAACAGTTCTCTGGCTCGGGGCTTTGGAAAATACAATTTTAAGTATTTCCAACTTTGTACAGAGGAGTTTTCATCTCGCGATCGTACGTAAATCAAAGGTTTTAATTAAAGGAACCGTATTCGTAGAGCTAAGGGTGCATTTAAAAGTCTCGGCAAATACGCAGCTAGAATCTTGCCGCTTAAGAGTTTCTACAACTCTTTGAATCACTTTGCGGTAGGTTGCCTTTCGTTTATCGTTTATATAAGTTAGTTTTCAACCACTAGTGCAAATGAGTTTTTATGCTTGACAGAAACTTTTAAATTCGTCAGCGGAAAGTGTTTTTTTAGATTAGATAGGTACCTACTTAGAAATTACAATTGAGGCGTACCAAATAAGATGTTTTGATGATTGATGGCGATCAATTTATCATCAGGCAGAAGCAAATTTTGAACATACAGTCTACTCTCTCTCTACAGTCCCTAAAATAAAGAATTATAATTGTGATAAAATAATCGATCACGGACCAACAGACAAAAGGACGATTCAAACTGTCTTGACACTGTGTTCAGCTGACATTGTCTTGCCTTTCACTTGCTACATAGGGAGTGTTTTTTGTCTTTTTTTTCACATTACTAATCATAATGATGACTCCCAATGCTTTGTCTCGCCATGCGGAGTCCAGGCTCCTACTGGTTTTGCAGGAATTAAAGCAAGCAAAGGGACAAGTGGAACAATTAGAAGCAGAAAGAGATGAAAATGAAAAAACTACCTTAGAAAACAATCAAAAATTAAAGAGGGAACTGTTCTCGCTACATTCCATTAATATTTCTATTAGTGAGGAACGGGATAGGCTGCAACTAATAATATATGGGTTTGATGAGCACTGTGGCACTGAGTTTGAGTCCGTCCTGCACAGAACTTCAATCCTGGAGAAGGAACTGTGTGATGCTCACCAACATATCACACAGCTGGAAGAAGCGGCTATTAGCTCTGCAACAGTGACCACGCAGAGCTTATTTAATGAGTTGGTAGCAGTAAATACTTCCTTGGGCCATGTCTCTTTTGCGGGCTGTAGCTTGCCCACTATGACTATTGACCTTACTAAGGATGACTCAGTGTGTAATGTGGCAGCCAGCAGCAGGGACAGCACACACAAATTGAAACTGAGTAAAAATAAGTTGAGAAAATATGTAAAAATTTATAAGTTTATAAAAAAAAAACAAAAATATGCTAAAAAATCAAAAAAAGGTTGTAACAAAGCTTCATAATAAAAGAAGGGTTTTAGATAAACTGGAGCTGTGTACTGCTCAGCTTAATTATAATCAGATTAGCTATGAGGACAACATGCATGAGCTAATATGCAAACTTGACCAGGCGGAGCGATCCCTGGGGCACTACATTGGCCTCTATGACAAAACCAGAGCGGAAACCAGGGAACTGAATCTAGCTATGGATGCAGTTCTCAGTAGCCAGGTTAGCCTAGAAACTAAAATATTGGAGAGCTGCTGTTTTGTGCCGGACTGTGCTCCGTCAGCTACTTCCCTTCTGGATGTTAGCACTTCATATACAGGTATAAAAACAATTATGTACAGCGATGAACTTGGAAAAAATATGGGTCAATTATTAAATATGTATATGGAGCATACGGTAATAAATAATTGTTTACCCAACTGTAATCTGCATGATATTCTGCAAAAAGTAGATAACGCTACATTTAGTGATGACTGTTATTTAATCATATGCCTCGGTAATAGGGGTAATGTGTGTATGGTCTTTGGTGGGATCCACACAGCCTTACATACAACTCAGGGTTAGCTAAGTTGTCAGTTGGAAGTTAAAGAGTCTCCTTGTATAGTTGAAAACACTTTACTTTTATAATAATGAAATACACTCTAAAAATAGTCTGATGTGGCTTAGTTTTAGGTGCTACGGCGAATAAGTAAGTAGAACTGCAATATGTTAATAGTTAAAATACAATTATATAGAAATTAGAACGTGCTGATAAATGCCGCGTTCGCATTGTACAAGGTTGGCTTGTACATGCTCCCGAGGGAGAAGTTAACTTAGTGCTAAACCACAACAGCTCACAAAGCAAGTAAATTAATAAATATTATAGTCAAAACTGAATCTTGACTTTCCGACTTCTTGCTTCGTTTGTTTGTCATTGGGGCGCCTGACTGTCTCTGTCATCTCAAATCCTTGGTTTTCATGGGATTGCATGATCCTTGGGGACGGCCGGCGACCTATGCATTTCTTCCTTATGCACCAAACCAATGCGACTATTATGACAGCTATCGATAAGAGGCTAGTAATTCCGATGTTTACAATGCTGTGCGTCGATAATTTTGTTAAATTCAGCCAGTATTCGTTCCTCTTTTGTTGCGATATTTGTTTTTCGATATCTTGATATTCCTTGCTGTGATCCTCTTCTTTAAGATGAAGTGAAATGTTCTTGAAGTTATTAGATGCCATGTAGTTTGGTGCTGGAATTTCAGGCACACTCAAGTTGAAGCCCATCGTCATTTTGCTTCCGTATGAGTTGTAGGAATGTATCGTAATGTCTGACCGTTGCAAAATACATCCTTGACCTAGAGCAACGATCCCTTGCTTGCTGATTTGTTTTGTTGTAGCAAGGTTTTTACATATTATTCTCAGCTGACACTCATCGCAACAATTGTAGAGCCATGAGTTTTTGTTGTGTAATTGAACCCAGTAATCACTGCACGGAATTTGTTTCGCAGCGCATAGAACTTGCGTTCTTTGACTCAGCAGTTTTGTGGCGCATGAAGTGTTATTTCCTTGTAAGTTATGTATCGGGTGATGTTCATGACACAGCAGCGAATCTTTTGTTGACATACACTGTGACACATCTTGGTTTTCCAATTCAATGTACGTATTTTTATTAGATTTACAGCGATGTATGCCGCCGTGTCTGTAACCGTCGTATATCTTTCTCCATTTTTAACGGTGGTCGGTATCAACCGATAAAGGCTGTACTCATCATCGCTTACAAGCGGTATATGAAGCTCGAATAACAGGTACTGTTGAGTTAATCTCGCCCTTACATAAATAAGTTTGTAGAGTTCTTCGGCGTCATCTTGCAGGTTTTTGATAGGCAGCGCTAGATTTTTAGGCATGGAACTCGAAATTCGTTCTAACTGTTTACTTAGTTGATCAGGGGTGAAAAGATTTATGTCCAGATGACCTCTGTAAATGTCGGTCAACGCATTCATGAGCATCCCTTGAGTTTTCTTCAAGCTGTTTATCAAGGAGCTTGCGGTTATTGCGGCTGTGTTAGCGCTACTTAGCATTTCTACCTTGCTGACCCGGTTTTCGGTCGTGCGCATTTGCTCTTCCGATTGTTTAATATAATCCCTTATTACTTGGAATTGATTTTTCACGAATTGCTCGTTTTTCTTGACGATATTTTCCTCTGCCTCAATTATAGTTGTTTGGTTTTTTATCAGTTGTAGTTGGTATTTCTGATTTGTCCGCATGTTTTCTATGTCCTGTGTGTATTTTTGCGCGAAATCTTCATCTAGTACTCCAAAAAGGGTGCGAGCAAGGTTTGTTTGCTTTGTTTGTTTGTTTGCAAATTGTTGTAATCTATAAGTTGGTAGATTTCGTGGGTGAGCTGTCTTGTCATAAGTAGACACGTCTGTGATTTTGCTTTAGCACACATCTGATCTACGTGATCTATATATGTTTTTAGGCCTTTCGTGGCTTGCCAGTACGAAGATAAGTTGTAGTAAACAAGTAGGTTCCATTCGTCGTGGATTAGTTGTATTTTTCCGATTTCGTCGAAGTACATCGGTCGGTCTTCTTCAATCGTGATGATCTTGTACTGTTTCATATCGATGTTTTCAGCTCGAGACACAGGTATTGATGGCAGGCATATTAATGATAATAGTAGTAAGGTAAGGAAGCTGCTCACTTTTCCTCCGCGTTTTAACACGGGTGATGAGTTTTTAGTCTTACACTCCTCCGATTTTCCCAGTTCGTCGAAATCTGTTCGTTGGCTTCTATTTATCGGGAGGGGTGTTAGTTTGCTTATGGGGCGCTTGATTTCACCTTTAAATTCTGCCTCTTGAACCCATTTTACAACTCTGTGCAATGCATCTCTCAGCTCGTTAAGTGTCAAGTAGCTATTTTTCTGCTTTGTTTTGACTCGTAACAACCAGCCGAGCACTCGTACTACACGCGTCAATGAACTACTACGTTGTAACAGGTCATGTATCACACCTTGTTTGGGTGCGGTATCCGCTATCTTTTGCGCGCTGCTCGACTCAGCGTTTTTCGTCACAGCGTATTAATGTGTGATGTCAGGTTTTATGTCGTCATGTAGATCATTTGTGGTTGTTAACCATTCAGGTCCGTTCCACCAAAGCGTATGCTTGGTAAGTTGGCTGGGGAGAAGGCCTCTTTAAGCGCAGTCAGCGGGGTTTTCGCCGGTCTTGACGTAATGCCAGTTTCCTTGCGGGAACGTGTTGTTAATATATGACGCCCTGTTCGCCACATACTTGTCCCATCGAGAACAATCTCCTCGTAGCGACGCTAAGACTACTTGTGAGTCAGTCCAGAAGTGGACCGTCGTTGGAAACTCTGATAAGGCGTTGGTCACTTTCTCCATTAATCTGCATAGTAGAACAGCCCCCTCCAGTTCTAGCCTTGGTAATGTCAGCTTTTTCTTGATTGGAGCTACTTTTGTTTTTGCTGCCAGTAGCGTTACTTTTCGCTGTCTGCACTCGCCGTCCGTTGTGGTATAAATCACACAACCGAATGCCTTTTCGCTGGCGTCGCAAAATCCGTCCAAACGTATGTTGTGTGACGTATACGATATCCACCTTGGTAAAGTGACGTTGTTTATGTTCGGTATATCGCCGAGTAACTGCTCCCATTCTTTAGTGATTTCAAGAGGCAGCTTGTCATCCCAGGACATTTTCGTCAGCCCCACAGGGTTTGAAACAATATTTTTGTTTTTATGACTACAGGTGCGATCTATCCAAGGGGATCGTATATCTTGCTGATATCGGATAATAATGTTCGTTTAGTCATCTTTCCTTTTCTGTCGGTTAGTTCCCAGTGAAAACAGAATACATCCGTCTTCGTATTCCACCTAAGACCCAGAGCTTTCATTGCTTCTTTTTGTTTAAGGTCGATGGTAACGTGGGGGTGTTTATAATTTTCTGGAAGATCTTTCAGGATTGAGGACTCGTTGGAGGCCCATTTCTTCAGTATAAATCCTCCCTTTTTTAAAAGTTCGCTGAGTTGGACTTGTAGCGCCTCGGTTTTTTCTAAGGTGTTTTCTCCGCAAATTAGGTCATCCATGTAACTCTCGCTTCGGAGCGCCTTGTCGGTTAGTGGGTATGCATGTCCTTCGTCTTGAGCCAATTGTTGTAAAGTTCGCATGGCCAAGAATGGGGCAGCTTTTGTCCCATACGTTATGGTGCACAGTTGCATTTCTTGTAATGGTAAATGCGGGGACTCCCTCCATATGATTTTTTGTAGGCTTTGTTGTTCTTCATCAATTAGAATTTGGCGGTACATTTTCTCGATGTCGGCAGTTAAATCATAGCGATAGGTACGCCATTTGATGATAAGGGTTAAAATATATTTTTGAAGGTTTGGTCCACATTCCATGCAATCATTCAGACTGTACTTCGTGTCTGTTTTCATTGAAGCGTTGAAGACAACTCTAAGTTTAGTTGTCGCGGAATCTTCTCGAATAACACCGTGATGGGGGGAGGTATGATTGAAGCGCCGTCGAGTTTTGAGTGGTTGTTGTTGACGGTTTCATGTGACCGAGATCGGTGTACTCCTTTATGAAGAGTTTGTATTGGACAGCAAGTTTTTCCTGTCTCGCCATTTTCTTCTCTAGTTGAAAAAATTGTGACATTGCTTGGGTTCTTGAGTATCCCAATTTAGTCGAGATGTCCTCCTTGAGAGGCATCTTCACAACGTATCTACCGTCTGGCAGTCGTTTTGTAGTTTGCTTGTAGTATTTTTCACAAAAGTCGTCTCTTGACTGTTCTTCTGTGGTAATATCTTCAATTTCCCAGAAGCGGGATAAGTCTTCGATGTCGTTCAGCGTTACACAGCAATTGTATGTCTTCGTATTACCGCTTAAGATCCAACCCAGTTTTGTTTGTTGAGCAACCGGTGATTGTTGATTTTGTTTAAGAAGTCCGTCCATGATGATATCTGCATATACTTCGGCCCCCAGTAGCATGTCGATACGGCCTGGTTGATGGCAATTGGGATCAGCCAGCTTGATGTTGTTTAAGTGGCTCCAGTCGGTCCTGTCAACCGATGTGTTCGGTAGATCGTTCATCAACTTTCTCATAACGAGTGCCTCGATTTTGAAGGTGAAGTTTGAGTTTAAAGACTTGCACTCAATTTTCACACATCCCTTACTGGACTCGGGTGATGATCCGATCCCGGAAATAGCCGCGCTGTAGCGTTCCCTGGGTACCTTTAAGAGCTGGACTGCGTTCTCCGTAATGAGGTTAACTTGTGATCCTTGATCGAGCAATCCTCTCAATACAACATGATTCCCGGTTACATCCTTTGCCATTAGTTGTACTGTGGTCAGAAGCACTTCTCTTTTTCCGTTTACGTGATTGCTCTTCTGGGTTGTATTAGGATTCCGGGTTATCCTTCTCTTGATATCCGGATTATGCAGGGACGTGTGATGAAATCTTTTACATATCTTGCACGTTTTATTTGAGTTTGAGTTGACACTTTCGACCTTCGTGACTGAATAGGCAGTTTTTGCATACGTGCGTTTGCTTGACTGCCGCATTACGTGCCTCAATACTCATGTCAGCAAACGTAGGGCAGTTCATCAACACGTGCTCGCTTTTGCAGAGTGGACAGTTTCGAATCGTCGTATGGTAGGTCTTTGTCCACTTCACAGACTTGTTATAATTAGCCGACCTTTGATCGGCGAAATTATTTTCCTTTCGAGTATGCGAATTTCCTTGAGTTCCAGATTTCGCACGGTTAAGGGTCTCTCAAGCCATGAAAGAAGACTCTAGGAATTTTACAAATGCCTCTCCGTCTGGTAATTCTCTTGGATTCTCGAGGCTGTGCATGTAATCGCTGCAGGTTTCAGGATCTAGCTTCTGTACTATCAGGTGCACTATGAGTGGGTCCCAGGTCGAGATGTCGATTCCGATGTTCGTTATCGCAATCAAGCATTCAATAGTAGTGTCGTGTAGCTTCTTGATCTTGAGAGCGTTAGGATTCTGGATGGTAGGTTGATTCAAAAGTGTATTAATGTGAGATGTAAACAGCAGCCGCTTATTGTCGTAACGGTGGCAGATGATATCCCAGCATGAATCATAATTGTCGGCACTTATGTTCAAATGTTGAATTAACTTTTCGGCTTCTCCTTTGACCTTTGATTTCAGATGTTGCATTTTTTGCGTCTTAGAAAGTAGCGGGTTTATATGTATAGTTTCCAGAAAGAGGTCTTTAAAGGATGTCCAGTTGATTTAGTCGCCGTTAAACTCTGGTAACTCCATTTTCGGCGTGCTTTTCTGATAGTGCATGTTGGCCCACATCTTCTTATTGATCTCAGATTTGTACCGATCGTAAGTTTCTTCCCATTCGTTATACTCAATGGCGTAATCCGAGTTGGAGCCTTGAAGCAGGTATTCTATATCCCAGTGGATTTTATCGATAGCATCCCACTTAGACGTTAATACCTTAAGATGGTCTTCTAGTTCCCACTTTTCGTTCACATCTTGAAGATTAATCTTAGAAACAACTCTTTTCAGTGCGTTGAAGTTGAATCTTTGTTGCCGCAGTAAGTCAGTTTTCCTGTCCTTTTCAACATCAGCGGGCTTAACGTGGGTCTGTTCTTGTTGGTTAACCTCCATATTTGCTCCTGAGGTACTTGGCGTAGCTAGTGATCCGGTGGATAGTCGCAGAACCGCAGGAGCCAGTACAGCCTTCTGGGAAACTCCGGCTGTCGGGGCTAATCCTTTTTTCATGTCAACCATGATCTGTAGAGTTTCTTCGTACATTATTTTGGTTTTGTTATACACATCCTCCTTAAAATAGTCGTAGTCCGTTGTTCCTGCTAGGGCCAGTACCTTGTGGTTCGAGCTAAACTCAAGCCAATTTACCTCCAGAGCACTGATGCGCTTTTCCAGGTACTCAAGAGTTTTGCGATCTGCCCCATCCTTCTTGAAGTTGGTACATATCGATTTTATACTTTCTAAGGAGATGAGCTGAAGTTCGATGATTTTTCCGATCATTTTTGTGCTTGTATGTGTAGTTTCTTCAGTTCATGAACCAATTTCCACCGATCTTGTAGATTGATGCTGTACGAGTAGAATAAGACTTTTCTTGTCTTTATACACCAGATTTGTGGGTTCAGGTGTCAGTAAGATGAGGCTGCTCTTGCCTTCATACACTCGGCTACGGCCGGCGTCAGTGCGTTTGTTGCGTAAGATCTGTTGTCTTCAGTTGATTACTCCCTGCAGTGGAGGACAGTTCTATTCTGCTTTGCCGTTAGTATGTTATTCTTGATAGATACAGTGGTCGGGATACACTGCCTGTCGGTGGTTCATGTGATCAGGTCCGTGCTCAGTGCGTACAATCACGTTTTGGTGTGCCTTCCTGCTCGCTGCCGCTTCCATCACAGTTGCCCAACACCAACACTCCAATCACAGAGTTTTGAAGAACCGATCCGGTTCGAAGGACCAAAAAGATGTATGGTCTTTGGTGGGATCCACACAGCCTTACATACAACTCAGGGTTAGCTAAGTTGTCAGTTGGAAGTTAAAGAGTCTCCTTGTATAGTTGAAAACACTTTACTTTTATAATAATGAAATACACTCTAAAAATAGTCTGTTGTGGCTTAGATTTAGATGCTACGGCGAATAAGTAAGTAGAACTGCAATATGTTAATAGTTAAAATACAATTATATAGAAATTAGAACGTGCTGATAAATGCCGCGTTCGCATTGTACAAGGTTGGCTTGTACAATGTGAACAAGTCTGATTTAATTAAATATTTAGACAAGCTCTGTTCTTTAAAAGTAAAACAAATTGTTATGTTCACATTCCCTTACAGCGACAGCCTGCCACAATCAGAAAACAACCTTAGATATAAGCTGAATATGACCTTGCATACTATATCATGCAATAATAATATACATGTAATGGATACTAACAATTTTGTTAGTAGAAATAAATATTATTTGACTAAAGGTAAATATTACCTTCCTAGTTATTACAAAAGACAACTAGCAAATTCGCTGTCCTATTATTTTAATATAACAGCCAAAAATTTGGCAACACATAATGCCTCTATTGAGCATTATACTGATGTTTCAAACAAAACCTTGGAAGCTATTCCAAGTTATTTGAATTAGATACAACTACAATAGAGGAAGTCTCTAGCCCGTTAAATAATATTAATAAAGGACATAATAAAAACAGAAAAACTTAAAATTGTAAAATAAATGCAAAGTTTACCTATCTGGTCCACCAAAACATTAAAGGTATTAGCAGTAAATTATTAGAGTTGGAATTGTACATGAACTCTTTTAGTATTGATATTTTATGTCTAACAGAACATTGGCTAAAAAGCCATGAGCTCATGTTGAATTTCAGTAACCACCAGGTTGGTAGTTCTTTTTGCAGATCACATGATGTTCGTGGAGGCTCTCTAATATTTCTAAATAAACACTTAAAGTTCAAAAATCGTAATGACATAGTATGTTTATCAGTTGAAAGCCACATTGAAGTAGCATGTTTTGAATTAGAGCGCATAATTGTAATAAGCGTTTACAGCCCACCATCAGGTTAATTTGACGTTTTTGAAAAAGTCATGGATGACATATTATTTAAAGTATCAAAATCTAATAAAACTCTTATGATATGTGGAGACTTCAATGTAAATTTATTAGAAACTTACTCCCTTAGTACGAGACTAACTAACTTATTTAATTCTCACAACTTAAAGCCACTTTTCATGGAACCTACTCGAATAACTGAAACCTCAGCAAATCGTATAGACAATATATTTGTTTATCCAAATGAAAAAATTGTACTTAAAAAAGTTATAAGTAATTTAAATTCTGACCATTTAGGTCAATACATTAGAGTAGAAATTCAACTTAAAAAAAGTTCTACAAGAAAGATACAATACATACCTGTGACTGCACATCGGTTTGAAAGGTTTAAATTGAATTGGGATAGCAAACTACCTATCAATTACTCTAATAATAACCCTAATGAGTCATATTGTATTTTTTTTACAAATTCAGCAATGAGTTCAATGCAGTATTTACTACCAGATCGATTGTGGTCACAGACAAACTTAACTTTAGTAACTGGGCCACAGTAGGTATACTTAAAAGTAGATAAAATTTATATGATTTATAGTGAAAAACATTGGAATCATAGTGAAGAGTTCATGGATAAAGTAAAAAAGTACTCAAAAATCTTTAGAAAAGTTTGTCAAATTGCAAAATCAAATTATATCAGATCTAAATTAAGAAAAAGTGATAACAAAATTAAATCAACTTGGGATATAATTAAAAGTGAGACTTGAAAGGTCAGTATTAAAAACAAAGAATATGAATTAAAAATGAATGACATTACTTTCAAAAATGATATTGATGTAGCTAAAGCGTTTGATTTTTTTTACTGACATCCCAATCTCTACTACAAAGTCTTTAGACTCTTCCAAAGTAGTCGCTGAATCTTTGCTAAAAGACTATGTACCTAGATGTGAAAATCAATTCTCGTTTAATTATGTAGATGATAAAGATATTATTAAAGCCATTAAATCAATAAATGTTAAGAAAACTGCAGACCTCTGGGATATTTCTGTTCATGTTTTAAAGCCCCTAATAATTGTTATTGCACTTGATTTAGCTTTCATATTTAACGCATCTATTGAATCTGGCGTGTTTCGTGATTTAATGAAATACAGTAAAATAGTACCTTTGTTTAAATCGGGTAGTACATCTGATCCTTCTAACTTCAGACCGATATCGGTATTGCCTACATTTAGTAAAGTTTTTGAAAAAGTAATTTTAAATCAACTTCTTACACATTTCAACACCAACAACATGCTCCACTGTAAACAATTTGGTTTTACACAAGGCAAATCTACTACTGATGCCAGTATTGAGTTAATATTACATATATATGATGCCTGGGAGGAGTCGCATGATGCTCTAGGAGTATTTTGCGATTTGTCTAAGGCATCGCAATCCCATGGGACATTGATCAGGAAATTACATCACTATGGAATTAGGGAGAACTCTTTAGATCTTCTCTCTTCTTATCTAAATGACAGGATACAGAGAGTTGACATTAATGGAAAACGATCTCCAGGGTCTGTAGTTACTATGGGTACACCCATACTCGGGCCATTCCTGTTTTTGGTTTATATTAATGACCTGCCACATCTTGTCAGAGATAATCATGAGATTGTACTGTTTGCAGATGACACTTCACTTTTGTTTAAAATGAAACGACCCAGTTTGAACTTTGACGATGTGAATAATGCAATCTCAAAGGTAGTCAATTGGTTTAGTGCCAATAATCTTTTACTGAACAATAACAAAATTAAATGTATTCGGTTTTTACTCCCCAATGTTAAACAAGTCTCGGCTAATGTTAATGTTAAAGGTGAACATTTTGAAATTGTAGATAGCACGGTATTTCTAGGAATTACCTTAGATAATAAGTTTCAGTGGGGCCCACACATAGATAAGCTATCAAAAAAACTCAGTTCCGCAGTTTATGGAGTCAAAAAAATCCGTCTTTTTACGAACGTGGAAACAGCTAGACTAGTTTACTTCAGCTACTTCCATAGCATTATGTCTTACGGCATACTGCTGTGGGGGAACGCTGAAGACATTAATGTAATATTTGGGCTGCAAAGGCTGTTCGTGCAATCTACAATGTGGGTCCCAGAGAGTCACTGCTTTGTAAATTTAAGGAAATTAACATTATGACAGTGCCGTGTCAGTATATTTATGAAAACCTAATGTACGTCCACAAAAATATTGATAAATTTCCTAAGAATAGCGACAGGCACAATGTCAACACTAGAAATAGGAATAAACTAGCTATACCTACTACTAGGCTCCATAAGGTTAATGAATCTTTTAAAGGGCAATGTATTCGGTTTTACAACAAAATACCAACTGATTTACAAGAATTGTCTGTTAATAAATTTAAAAATGTTGTTAAAAATCGCTTATGTAAAAAAGCTTACTACAAAATATCAGATTATGTAGAAGACAAGAAAGCTTGGGAAGGTGTTTGCTCCAATTCTGTAAAAAATAACGTATAAAGCTGGAGGTTTCTAGTCGCCTCTTTGCCTCCAGCATCTAAAACATTGAGGTGACGAAATTCAAATTGAGTTCTATATTTCCCTGTACCTTATACGTGTGTTAGTTTAAGATTTGACATTCTCCAAATGTTACCTATGTGTTTCTTATGGAAATAAACTCTTTTTGAATTTTGAATTTTGAATTTACTAATGATCTCTCTTTCTCTCTCTTCACAAAGCGCGAAAGAGCAAGCAAAGAAGGCCCAACAGCGCCTCAACTACCAGATCGAGTATAACGAGAGGCAGCGCAAGGAGCAGGCTGAGCGCGCGCAAGAGAAAGATGCGCGAATCAAGCATCGACTGGCAGCATCCGCGGAGATGGAACTGAGAAGGAAGATCACGCTGCTGAGCCAGTGGCGGATCAATGAGAAGCGACGAGTAGCCAGGCTGAATCAGGAGAAGGAGGCGAAAAAAAAGAGGCAAGAAGATGAGGTATAACTTTACGGGTATATTCAAATATGTGTCGTTTAAGAGCTCTTACACACGAGCAGCATGCGTCGGCTGCAGTTGTTTTACGCCTGCAGTCAACTTCTGCCGACGCGCATGCTGCTCGCATGAAAGAGCTCGCAAGTTGAAACGTATCTACACACATACATACCTTAAATAGTTACTGAAATGAAAGTGATGGACGCGAGTTACTTACTAGTATACTTTTAGTTTAGTTTAGTATCCTATATAATCAAATGGTACACCACGTGGTTATCAGTTTCGTTTCCATGGTTGCCGGTTACACAGTGTGCATATGGGGTATTTCGGTCTAATGATATTCTGATGACCTTAATTCTCGTTGTAATTTCATCAGCTATGTTTTCATTATATATTCCAGACGAACAAAAAATGGTGTGCTCGAGTCGATTCGCAAAATGCGAGGATCCAACAGGAGGCTCTGCTACTGAAGATTTACAGCGAAGATATGGCTGCAGGTGCTATGCAGAGACTTAAGTAAGTTACAATAGCGTCTAGTTAAATAATGATATTGATTGAATGTTACTCTAAGTAAGCCCAAGGCACACGGAACTTTTGGAAAGGAACTAAGAAAACCGGTTGGTAACTCAAGTTACTGACACATACATACTGGTTGAATCAAACCAGACTTATTACTAATATGTTCACTAATTAACTATCCACGGAAGCCTTATGCGGTTTATATGCGGAAAGTGAGATCGCTATGATGCGTCTTTACAATTTACCTACTAATTCATACGAAAAGGTTTAAAAAACCCCACATAGTTACACATTAATCGTCGTTATTACAATTAACCTAATACACTCAAAAAGAGATCCCTCACATAGTTATGCAAAAGCATAATACAGTTTTGTAATACTTTTGCAGAATATATTTTCTTTTCTTTTCGCACTCTAGGTTTTTCACCATGTGTGAGGGCAGTTCATTTAGCAACATAAGAAGGATGTATTCTCATTTACGTTGACCATAGTAGTTGTTACATCTAGGTAAGTTATACATTGGAAGATATGATAGGTCACGTAAGCATTTAGATCTGGTTCGAACAGTAGCGAAGGCAGATTGTGAAACTCCTTACATATAAAAGTAATATTTACCTTATTAAATATACTTAGGGTACCACAGTATTTAAACAGTTCAGTTTTACTCTGAACTCTGAATTGGTTTCTTATCTTACTTGGTACAATGAGCTTAAGCAACCTAACCTGTAACCTATAAAGAACCTCTAAATTTGTTTATGCGTACCTGCTGATACTGTAGGCAATTACAGAATCTGCTATAGACATATACATCATTCTGATGATTTTGTACGGTAACTTATGTTTTAGTATGTTTTTTTTTGACGTGATAATTCTATGTTTCCCACAGATTTAGTCTATATGAGGTTTCCAGTTAAGGCTGCTATCTATAATCAGGCTTAGATTTTATAAACATACTAACCTAACCTAACCTAACCTAACCTAACCTAACCTAACCTAACCTAACCTAACCTAACCTAACCTAACCTAACCTAGCCTAATATAATCTAGAAGGAAGTTTATAAATTTCCTAGGAAATCTATAAACTTGCGGATCGTATTATTTTCCGTTGACAGATACATGTGATGTGTTACTACAGTCTTCACAAAGTAAAAAGACCGGTGACAGCGTCCGTGTCACTGAAGTAATAAGGTTGAATTTAGTTTGGGCCTCCGAACCTTTTTTTTGTGAAGACTCAAGAAGTTCACAATGACAGTTATTGTTTAGATATAGTTTGGTGCAGGCTTGTATGTGCGTTGGCAACAAAAGACGGTCTAGTATTAACTTTAGGAGGAGTAGGAGTGAATGTGTATTATCTTTTTTATCTTTGTTTTTTGTGAGTTAAACACCAAACTCACATCATGGGCCCATTTACACATAACGTCAAAGTCATATTGCATGTTTTTTTCCGCTGTGGATATCTCCTCATGTGCTACCAATAAACATGTATCATCAGCAAATTGATACACAGAACTCTCCTGGAAGATGTTACACAGATCTAATGAACTGTGTACGTTAATACGTACAGTAGGTATTCTCTTCCGTTATGATGCTGTTGCTCATCACCCCAGCGATTTTTACGCGAGTAGACCTATAGGTATGGTAGTTTTTTATCCATTCCAGAAATGGGCCCTGTTTTGCTGTAATATAGAATATGGTGTTTCAAACCTTAGGGTATCGAAAGCCTTACTGAGGGCAATGAAGACCACGAGCACATGTTACGTTCATTCATGTACCCGTTGACCTCGTTAGTAAATTGTGACAATAGTTGAGAAGGATTCTGGTTTTTGCAATCCAAATAGTTTAGTGTTAATTACATTATTGACCTGCAGAAAATTGTTAATAAAATTTCCGAAATATCCACTATTCTATCTATACATGACCAGTATTATAATAGGCCTATAGTTATGTATATCTGTGTGTTTACCTATTTTAACTACACACGTATTATAAACCCTCTTTACTGCGTCTAAAAACCGCAAGTTAAGACCAGCATAATGTAAAAATTTGGTAAAAACTCATTTCTTATCTGAAAATTTGCACATTATGACCATAATGTAACAAAATTTGTCAAATTATGACATTCAAATTGCGGACGCCGACGCCCGCCTGCGTGCCACCCCTAGTTTGTCTGTGAAGTTGGTACTACTGAACAAGCTAAACAACTGAAGAGCAATGATCAATGCCACAATGCCGGTCAAACATGCGGTTCCTGAACACATCAAAGAGAGCTTATGATATGTGTGTAGATAAACTAGTGTAAGTAACTTTACATAATGAGGCATTAAAACTCTCGAGTGATAAAAATTATGAAACTCACTCTCGAGTATTAATGCCCTCCATTATGTCACATAAACTACTATTATAGATTGTTCTTATGGTACCTATTTTGGGTTGTTCAGGATGAATAGATGAGCTTATACATGCGTTGATTAAATGGGTAATTGCTGGGGAAATGTTTGAGTTTATGCATTTAATATCCTTTGCACGAATCCCGTCACAACCTGAACTCTTTTTGTCATTTAGGTGTTTAATATTGGAAAAAATTATCGCTTCTGTAGGCTTTCCTCATTCTCATTGTTGTATCTGGAGATCTCTCATAATTTTCAGGTGTAGGGCAATCTAAATTGCAATGTGGGCAGATATTTTTAACGTAGTCACGGAATTCGTTAGCAAAGTCATTTGCTATGGTAATTTTGTCTAGTTTGAACGACTCAATTACTATATCGTCGATAGATTTAATAACTTTACCACTCAATCAATTTCTAACTTCTCAAATTTTCCGGGGTTTGCTTTATTTATGTTAAGTTGCTGTTTAATATAGTTATTTCTTACATTATTAATGTTTTGTTTCTCTATAAATTGTATAATATTCTATTTTGTAAGTTTTTTCATCTTCTTTCCAAATGCTGAACAATGTATCTCTTTTATTATACATAAACTTGACTTTTTCCAGTATTTATTTTAACATTTAATTTTCATTTATCATATATGGAAGAAAATATATCTGTTATGAAGGAAAGTGTGGCGTCATCTATCAGGCGATCCACATACTAACATACAAGATGGATGTTAAGCAAATAAACGAAGTAGTTAACAGAAGCTGTCAACAGATGTCATCATGGATCGCAGAAAAAATTGACATTCGATCATGCATCGCGCAAGAGAAGTTTCTTCAGTTACTAACTATATATAGAATGTCTGAGCATACGCTGCTGTACCAGTGGTCCCCAGGCGTAGCAACCTGGAGCGGAGATCTCTCTTTAACGGACCTAATATCCACAGCGGACGCAGCCACCGGACCTCTTCTATACAAGGTGACATTTAATAAGCTGACCATATTTTGGGGAATGATAGTACCCATTATTATGAACAACTTTCCCCAAGAAACATATGGTCGTAAACGAAATAAATTTTTGGGTCTCCCATAGTAACTTGTAATCAGCTGATCGGGTCAATGTACTGAGGGACGAAAAATATTTTTCATTTTATTATTTATTTTTTCATTCATATGTTTCTTTGGGAAAGTTGTTCATAATGATCGGTGCTATCAATCTCCAAAATATGGTCAGCTAATTAAATGTCACCTTGTATATAGCCGCCCTCGTCGCTTCAATAGTACATCATACTTCAGAATGAAGCATGTTATTGTCTAGCTAAGTTATATTTCAAGTACTTGTGCTATAGGCACCCGTCCGCAAGCCGGCGACGAAGTTAGTTATTGCTGCTGTATGTATAGATTATTGTAGATTTTGTATAAAGGCGCTTTCGCCGTCTCGCAAAAAGATGTGGTCAATACACGATTTAGTTTGATATCGCCCTTCATCTCCGCTCGAGTATACTGACTAATTCCACATTAGAGTCCCTGTTCATACAACAATCTAGATATAGATTAACAGTGCTATCAGGTTTTTTTAAGTCTAGTTTCATATATTCCCTATTATGACAAGGTTTTGTTTAGGTGCGTATTGTGAGATCACTGTGGTTTGGGAGTTTAGGTCTGTAGATAGCACATATATGAAGATTGTATCCGTCACTTGTCACAATATCACCAATTAAACCTTCGAAGTTAAATGTCCGCAAGTCGGTAGCTCGGTGAAAACAAACGTTACATAAACAAAAGCGTTACAGATCAATTTATTTTCAGTAGGCTGCGCTGTCTGCCAACCCATCGGTGAAAAACATAATGAATCGTGTTAATTCTAGTCACCTGCTTTCAGAAAATCGGAGATGAAAGCTTACGAAACCGACCTGGAATTACAACGCATCAGGCTGGCTAACTTGAAGCTCATGCGCGGAGAAGCCGCTAAAACGACCCAACTGACGAATAAAATGGGCCGGGAACTTGAAAAGGTCAATCATTTCATTTATCTGGAAATATTAAGATTTTCCCATTCCCTCGGGCATCATCATGGCTTTACTGTCTTGCTTATTTAATATCTAGATTACTTCACCGCTTTTATTTCTCATGATTCTCAGGCTACACGAGGAGCTAAAGGAATGACTCGGGAATTAGCTTTGAGCTATGCCCAGGAGTCGATGTCTACTGCCAACTCCGTGCAAGGAGAACGATTAATAACGCTGTCACAGGCTCGCCAGATGATGGATGTTGCTTGCACCCTACCATCTGCCCCAGTCAAGCTTTTGGAAGAGGTGAGATTTGTCTCCAGTCATGCAAAAGACTTTTTGTTAATACAAACTTAATGTCAAACCTTTCCCAATGTTGCAGTGGCACAGTGTGCCCACATTTAGAAGGTTTAGCCAGTGATTCAATACTCAATTTTGCGTGACAAGGGGCGATAAGCCCATCGAAGCAGATGGAGATATAATAGTCACTTTAACTGAACAGGTAGAGAAGTATTTTCGCCAGTATTCGGCGTACTTCAATATGGTCCTCCCTTGGTAGACTCTTTAGGACTTATACGAGAGGGCATGCGACTGATACTTTTGCTGTTCTGCAGGCATAGCGTATAACTAAGTAGGTTCCTGCTGTACTAAACCGTGTTTTCGTTACGTCTGTATATGAATAATACGAGACTTATATATGTAGGGTCGACAAAGTATGCAATGTCGCCTCTCCCGATACGCTATGGCTGTAACTATGCTACTTATTTCAGATTCTAGAGGCAACCATCACCGAGTTCACGCGTCGTCGAATCAACTCGGTGCTGCTTGACGTGGAGTCTGTGGTGCGCGATCGCGCTGCGATCTTCTTCTTCCAGAGCATTCGGCCTCTGCCCGCGAAGAAACGGTTTGTTAGGCTCTGAACTGCTATAGATGATCAAAGTCACTAGAAAAAGTATTTGCTGGTTTTATGATCTTGGGGTAAAAGTAGTCTCAACAAAGATACCACAACATTAAGACGACTTCTGCTGCAAAGGGGTCGCCGCTCCGACTCAAACCCCTGAGACCCCAGAAAGAAAACGTCCGGTCTTGGGTAGTTAGGATGTTTATGACATCGCCGTACATAAGTACAGTTCATTATTTTTTCCGCCATTGTCGCCAGCCACGGTGATGCTAAGCCCCGCTGGGGCAAGGAAATCGAGCGCGAGATGGCGAAGGCTGCGCGCGCGGCGGTGCGGACGCCGCGGCGAGGTGGCTCGATCGCGTTCGGCGAGGTGATCAACATTACTTCGAAGGACGAGACGGAGCTGGAGATGAAGAGTGTGAAGGACCGTCCGCCAACACCTGTGGTGAGTTGCCAGATTACATATATATATATATATATATATATATATATATATAGCGACACGCCTTTTCCCATAGACAGTTATTCACTAATTTGCATTACAGGGGGCTAGCCCATCGCAGTAACTATCTATTTATATTGGCAGATTACGCTCTTTTATACACCACCATCCTAGAGGACTGCGAAGCCCCATGGATCCGCTCCTGAACCTACATAGGACTTTAGGTTTCTTACAAAATGTCGTATTCGTACCGTACCGTACCGAGAGGTACCGTGAATATTGGCGCTAAAGAGCAGGGGCATACCCAGCAGTGGGTCGATGTGGGCTGTGCACAATTAAGATGTGGATGATGAGATATCCAATCGAGTATTTTTTTTTTGTTCTGTAGCCGTCAAAGACAAAACTCGCAGAAGTGACATTCTCTGACCGTCTCGAAGACCTCCCGGATGCTGTCGCCATCGGTGGATACTTGCCTGAACGGGCAAAACTACTTGAGGTATTCTTGGTTGATACATAACATCGCACAACTACCTTACTTAAATATTGGCTAGATGTAAAATAGAGGATCCGTGATTAATATGATATCATGGAAATTAAACTAATTCGGGAGTTAGAAATAAATGGTTGTAACTACTCTAAGTTCAACTTCAGCAATAGAATTCAAAGAGCAGAAGTCAATGGAGTTAAATCTGATGGATCGGGTGTAAAAATGCTAATCCACAAGGTTCCACATTAGGCCCTTTCTTATTCCTGGTATATATTAACGATCTGCCTGTTATGGTGGAGAATTTGACTGACATAGTGTTGTTTGCTAATGATGGTTCACTGGTCTTCAAAAGTGAAAGACAAAGTAGATTTTGATGATTTCAATGATGTATAATCTCTAACCTTGAAGTGGTTCACCGTTGATAATTTATTGTTAAACACTGGCAAAACCAAGTGTATTTCTCAATTTTTCACTTTCAAATGTCATTCAAGATGAGACCTGCTAAGGTAGCATAATAATTACGCATCGAAAAAGCTTGCGAATTGAACTGTAAGTGACTCTTATGTAAAACGTCATAAGGTTAATTTTATCTGAACTCGAACACTTTTCCACTCTGGTATTTATTCCTGCTTGAGCCACAGTTTAGTGTTAGATAGCAACACGTTAGAATTAGTAAATAATACGAAGTTTTCTGGATTAACCCTTGATAGCAAATTGCAGTGAAGACCCCACATAGACAAATTAGCTGGTAGATTAAGTTCTGCGACTTACGCTGTGAGGAATATCAGACAAAACACGGATGTGGCTACTAGTCTAGCTTTCGTATTTTCTCGGAAATGTTCGTTTTTGTCTTACTAAACGTCGTCGTCTTTGTCATTTGACATTGATAAATAAAGTATGCGATTTATTTGATACCTACACGTAATTTAATAATACAGTAATTCATAGACACATCGGCACCATTCGGGTGTTATCGTTGTTCCGAGTTTTGCCGATAGGAAAGGATTATTCACTACATCTGTATCTTGTTTTGAAGGAAAGCAGCGACTATTTTTAAATTACAAAAAAGTCCCGTTGATTGACTTTGGGTACCCAAAATGCCGTTAAAAGTTTTGAATTCATTACCATGGCATAAAGTTCAAAATTTCGACCCGTTAAAATGTCAAAGTCAATCATGCTGCCTATTTGAGCAATTTATAATTTAAAACGCACATACTCCTTTTAATAACTTTTTGAAATAAATTAATATACTACAGTTCAGTCATTATAATTTAATTTAATTTAATTTAATAGGTAACATTTGACGTCTATCAGTTTTACCTTCATAGTGAGGTGACCTGCTTAAAAACATCGATTAAAGTGAATGAATCGATACGAACTTGAAACATATAATGTGATTTTTAAAACTCGTCAGGCGAATCCCTGTCCCATTATTATTTTTTATTTCCTAAATTTAAGGAGCAAAATAAGACAAGTACATAATTTAACAAAAAAAATGCATTTATTCGGGTGAACTATTACAACTGTTATTAGTACTGTCATCTTCATCACTGCTGTCAGCACTCAGAGAGATTATTAATTCATTTTCAATAATATTTTCTATTCTTATATCTCGTTCGAAATCTTGTAAAATTATTTTCTTTGTTTTCTCTAACGGTGGTTCAGTATTGTTCCGCGCTGCATGACCTTTTATTTGTGTCCAAATAAGCTCGATGGCGTTATACTGGCAATGGTAGGGAGGCAATCGAATAACTTCGTGTCCATGCTCTAGGGTTAGTCCATCGATTACATAGCGGAGCTTGGACGGCTTATTACCGGCGGACTAGCAGCTTCTCAGACCACTCTTTAAAAACCTCAAAGTTCATTTCCTTATGGTAATCACTTGTAGTTTTAGAGGCGAATGCGAGGAGGCAGTCTGGAATAAAACCTTGAAAAGCTGATCCCGCGTGACATATAATAAGTCGGGTTCCTTTTCCCGATGGAACTTTTGCGGTGGAGGCCGCTGTACTAACGGTCCATGTCCGCGAAACCGTATGGTTCGCAATCAACCATGTTTCGTCAATAAACACGACATTGTCCCAATCTGTAATTGTATTTACTTGACGTAAGAATGTAACTCTCTTCAAAATAATATCGTAGCGTTCTAGCAGGATTTTCCGCTTGTCAGATTTTTTTAATCTAAAGCCAATCAATTTCAAAACCTTTGATAGAGACGATTTACCGCCCAAAAATAAGCCTGCGTCTTCTAACGAACTCATTAGCTTTTCCCGTGTAGGATATTCTTTTCTCGGGTATTATCCATAAATGTGGTTGTGAATTGCAGCTGCATCAAAATTATCAACCCAACAATTTTCTTGTCCCACTTTCTTTTTTTCGGTGTATCTTCTGAGCCTGATGGTCCGTATTTCTCTTTCAGAATTTGATTTACTGTGCTCTTCCCTATTCCCAATGCTTCGGCAACGTGTTCTCTCGGTCGTGTCAATGGTAAAAGAGGCCCATCGTTAACTGATTTACGTTCAAAATAATTGTACAATTTCACCACTAGTTCGCGAGATTGACTGTGTAGCGTTATCCCCCGTTTCGACATGGTAAGACTGTAATGTTGTTCTTGTTTACTAATCGTTAAGCAATCGGAGTCCAATTTAAAGCCAGGTAAACGTAGTCAATAAGATCAGTCCAGTAAAAAAGCCTGGTCAGAAGAAAATAACAGAGAGCACACCAAAAACGCACAGTCACTTCGCACAGCGGCAAAAGACTGCGACATGTAATGCTGACAAGACATGGCGTCATCGACAGGCACTGGTGTTGCCAGCAACATCTTACCTAAATTGTACCTAACATCAATGTTTTTTCTATTTAGTTATTTTTTGTATTTTTATATATATTTTTATGCCCGCCGTTACAAGGTTACGTTGTTGAATTTTGATCAGACGTCAAATGTTACCTATTAAAATGACCCGACTGTAGTCAATTTATTTTCTAAAATATCGTATTTACGCAAGAACCTTAGAACATTTTTCAAATTAAGCGATAGCTGTATTAACCTCAGAATAGATCATAGACTAGTATAGCCCCGGTTTAGACCCGCGAAAGTTAGCAATACTTTCAAGGGTCAGTGAATTCTCTACTGCAACAAGATTATACTGGAGATTTTGAAATTGCCATTTGAGCATTTTATTTTGTAATTATTTATTCCTGCTAATAAGCAGTTATAAATTTTAATAATCATTTATAACAATTAATATGGTAATGTTTGTACTAGTTAAACACAACCAACTTTTAAAAGAGATCAAGCTGTGGGTCATTTTTAGCCCTGCTTCTCCCACAGTGGTCCAATGTAGAGATATTTATCTACAGAAATAAATAAATTTTGATATGATTTGATTTGACCATTCATTGACTGAGAGAACTCTGTACCCCATATGAGTCTAATCTACGACATACACTGGACGAGATAATGAGGTATTCTACCAATTAAAATTTTACCATTACAGATGATGAATACTGCAATGAAAATGCTTACTCGGTCTGTTGGCCAGCATGTTGAGAAGGGAATGCATCTCGAAACGGGCAAAGTTACAATACCTCACATGAGACAGCGAAGTAAGTAGTTCTATGTTTCTTACTGAAAAAACACTAAATATTCTGAATAGGTATATCGAAGAAATAGGTATAGATACAAATAACTAGAGGACATCGTGATATTAATTTTTAGCTTTCCGTACCTCAAAAAGGAAAAGAGGGAACCATTATAGCATCACTCGTGTTTCTGTTTCTTCCGACCGAATTCTGAGCTGATTAAGTTGATTAATTTGCTACACTTATGTTTAGATTATGTATAGACGGACGTGTTACGTAAGCAAATACATTTTGAATTTAGGGGGCAAATTTAGGGGCAAGCAAGAGTAGTAAAAAAAATAAAAAATTCTAAAAGTTCATTTATTGGAAATTGTGGGTCAGGAGTAATATAATAATAATAATAATACATAAATTATTATGTAAGGTATTAACCTTTGGACACTATTTACACACATTGATCAAGCCCCAAACCAACAGTGTATTGTGGACGGGTTGGCCGCAGCACAAGGCATTGCTCTGCTTAGACTGGCCCCATATCACTGTGAACTCAACCCTATTGCATTGGTGTGGGCTCATGCGAAGGAGCATGTCGCAAGACACAAAAGAAGTTTTAAAATGGCGGAAGTTAAAAAACTATTACTGGAATGTATAAGTAATGTTACTCCGATAAATGGCAAGAATGTATCAGCCATACAATCGAAGAAGAAGATAAGATCGAGAAGATCGCTCTCGATGATTTGATTGACACAGTCGCCGACTCTTTAATAATTCATGTTAGGGATGATGATGATGAAGATAGTGAGTGATATTAGTATTAATGACGATTAGAGATTTTAATAAAAATACTTTCTCTTTACTTGTACTTTTTTTACTGTTTTTGATGAAAAGGGACGTAATTGTCACTCACCGCCCCATTGAATTTGGAACACCGTACTTAATAAAACGGATACATTCACTAACAAATAAAATGTATCTCAGATTTTCAGACACGTATTGAAATTGAAAAATGTGCCCGGCCAAAAAGGTTTGTAATCTCTGACATGTCAAAAAGTGATAGCTGCCAGAATTCCACGGAATAAAAATCGGAGTTTACTTAAAAATAGTAGTTTACGTGACTGTTACAGACTGAAAGGCATTAAATATGAGTGTTTATTTGTGAAACGAGCCAATAGATATAGAGATAAAATAAAGTTTTCCAAATCATATCGTGCAACATTTGTACTACTCGGGCGAGCTAAGTTGGCACCTGGCTCGCGTGACTTTTGTGCAAAGTACAGTGTAAACAGTACGGTTTTACATATTGCTAAATCGAAATTCGGTAATCGATATTAGGATTACTCAAGATCACGTTTTATTAACGATCTGCATGGTGGAGAAATTGACTGACATAGTGTTGTTTGTTTGATACTTCACTAGTCTTCAAATTTGAAAGACAAAAAGAAGATTTTGATTATGTTAATGGAGTATTATCTTTAATCTCGAATTAGTTCACAGTTAATAATTTATTGTTAAATGTTGGTAAAACCAATTCTACCAAATTCTTACTTCTAAATGTCAGGCAAGTTGAGACCAGTTTAGTGTTAGACAGCAACAAGTTAGAAGTAGTAAATGATGCGAAATTTCTTGTAATAACCATTGATAGCAAATTGCAGTGGGAAATCCACATAGATTAATTAGCTGGTAAATTAAGTTCTGCGGCTTACGCTGTTAGGAACATCAGCCAAAACATGGATGTGGCTACATATAGTATGTTTTAGTCACTTTCATAGTGTACATTGCCCGTTTAGCCATTTATTAAATACTCCATTTTTGCGTGACAGGGTGCTAGCCCATCGCTGCAGCTATGGAGATTAAAGGTTTCCTCACGATGTTTTCAATCACCGTAGAACGTTCCATCAATTATGTGTTCTGCTGAATGCACCCATTGGTGTAACACGCTAAACTGACTGACAGTGAGTGTCAGACAACGCATCACACCTAATATCAATTATATACATCGAATTTTGATTTAGTACTATTTAACTGTACTGTACACTCTGTAGGTACTTTACACAAACTTCACTCGAGCCAGGTGCCAACTTAGCTCGCCCAAGTGTAATGAAAAGCCTCGTTGCGAGGATTTCAAATATTATTTTTTTAAAAACCTGAAATGGTAAGTTATACAAATATTAAAGAAAATAGGCAAAAAAGGCCATTCTTCCATCTTATCTCCGAAACTACGGATACTGGGGGGCACAATTGGGGAACAAATCAGAAAATAAAAAAATATGAAGTTTTCAAACTGTATCGTGTGACGTATGATCTAAAGTGAAAGGGCTTGTTTCGAGGATTTCAAATATAAAAAAAAAACTATAAATAAACCCCTTAGACTCAGACCTACGAACGCATTACCATAAAATACTGTGTGCCACAGTGTGCGAGGATAGATAGATAGATCCCACAATAATAGACCAGGGTTTATTTAAGTTTAATTCTTGAATAGGCGTAAGGACTATCCATCTAGTCCTTTCCTGACAGAAGTCACCTAGAGTAATGAAGATTCTATATTGGGCTTTAGTGGGGGTACAACATATCAACTGCCTTAATTTTTATGTTTTTTTTTAACTTTTCTGGCCAACCAAGCAAGGGAAAGCAATAATAAGCCACTGAACAAGACATGAACATAACAAACTATTTCATCCTATTTTCTAGTGGAATGGGGCGAGGCCGTGGAAAGCCTTACCAACGCTGTGGTGAATAACCGTATCAGCTCCGACTGCGCTGACATTAGGCGATGCAGCCAGTTCCTGGCTTGCAGGGTGCTGTCGGCGCTCCTGGCCGATATGAAGGCGGAGAAGCAGAGATTGGTAAGCTATTGTTGATGCAAATATAACTAACATAGTCTTTAATCTAGTTATAAAGAAATAATAATAAACATAAACATACAAAATCACAAACAGGCACGTACATTGCTTGTGATCCCACACAAGGAACCCTGTGATGTTTTTTCTTTATCCCCAGCCGGGGATCGAACCCGGGACCTTTCGCGTGGTAGGTAGAGGTCGTCATAATAAACCGGAAGTGAGTAAAATGAGCCATATTCGGTGGCTGCTCAGTGGGGGTTGGTGGAGGGCTAGTGGCCAATCCGACTGTCACTATAACACTACTACTATCAAGTATACCTAGCGATAGTATCAAGATCATAAAAAGTCAGTTTTTTCGCCATTTGAGGAAATAGAGGCACATAATGTGTCGGTTTTTCGCGACAGGGGCTAGCGCATCACCACTGCTCTAGTGATATGTATTATAAACCCATCAGACCGAATAAGTCACTGATGGATGGGCTCAACCCCTCAACGACCCACGACTGCAATAGAGGTCATTTTCCCGTTATAGGTTTTGATTTGATTACCATGCCATGAGGTTCAAAATCGCGATGCTTCAAAATGGGGTTGGGTTGGTGGGAGGTTAAATGGGGTTGGGTTGGTGGGAGGTTAAATCAGTAGCCTTATTATGTATGTCATTATGTGTTGGATGCCAGTCGCAAATCGCAATGGCCTCCAAAATCAAAATCTACCAATCAAATCGCAAAAAAGAAGATCGTGTTGAAATAGTGTTCTGATTAGTCGATAGTATAATAAAATGAGCTTCGTGGAGTGTAGCGAACACAACGAAGTTAAATTGGCATCTGGGTCTCATGACATGACACCATAGTGACACAGGTAGGTAGCTGGAGGTGGAGCTCTATTTTTGAATCACTCGCGTGACTTACAACAAGTCGCATTTTTCTGCATTATTGCATCATTTGTCATCGTTATTTGACGATTTTGGCATTTATTCTACTATTCGACTTGCCTCGTTGCAGGCGAATGTCTGAAAAATACTAAATTAGTCCAAAAAAAATTCTAAGGAAAATCAGTAGATAAAAGCGCCAAAAATGTCACGCGAGTGATTCAAAAATAAAGCTCCTGAAGTCGGGAGTGGGTACCTACCTAATGCCATTATAGAAAACATTTATGTTATTCAAAGATAGGTATTTGAAAATTATCACTTGTCAGGGTAGACCCAGACCAGCCGGGGTCTTTTCCGTCCATTACCCGCAATTTTAATCGATAATTAATGTTAGAAATTCATAATAATAAGGCTTCAGAATCTACAAAGCTTTCAGGAATGCGTCTCGTAATGTCACAAAGTCCAAGTTCAAATATGTAGATTGTAGCTACGATTGGAGATAAAGTATTTTCCTTCATATTTGCAGAAAGAAAGTCTCGAAATCCAAAAAGACTTTTACGTGCCAGATCCAGTTGAAGAGCAAGACATGGAAAAACAATCACCAACTTCAACGCAATCTCCAGTGTTATGAAGTAAAAAAAATCAAATCAAGAATTTTTCGTTTTTTGATATGATCTTCTTTGGAATATGCACTTTGTAAAGTCCACATTTTACTGTTTTTGATTTATCTGTAAATCATTTTCAAATAAAAATATATTCACTTTCATGTAGAGTTTTGTTTCAAGGATCCGTCTGAGCCATCATTAAAGTACAATCGGCAAAGAAGTTCGGTTTGCAGGGCACACAAATGCCACTCTTTGTGTGCGTAACGTTGCGACACGAATCGCTGACTTGAATGTGTGTGCGTTACATTGGTCGTCACAGCACAGTCACAGATATTATAATACTGTCTGAGCATACAATCACTATGTGTCTTCGTTGAATATAAGACTAGTTTTTACCGCTTCCTACAGAGTGGACGATAGCCCAACGGGTTAGATGCCAGACTAATGACTTTGAGGTATTGAGTTCGATCCTCTATCAAGGAGGGAAAAAGCATGGTGATGTTTTTTTTTAGATACTTTTTTTTAATTATTATTGATCAGACCAAATATTTATTCTAGATTAAGGGCCGGTTTCACCACTGCTGATGAAGCCTATCTGCCAGTTAAACTTAGATTTTTGTATGGCGTTATTTGACAGATAGGCTTTATCAGCATGTGGTGAAACCAGCCTTATTTTTTTCATAATAAAACAAAATTATATTTCGTCCTAATAATAATTTATTACTAGTTTGTTATAATAAACTACACTTAATTTACTTATTTTAGTTTTAGTCAGACAAGGACAGATGTCGCAGTTGATGATATATAAGCTATGAATCAACATGCTAAGCAATTAGAAATTATGTGATAACTTCTAACCTGAAGTAGCAATAACATCATAGACATATAAATCACCTTATCTTATGATAACACAAAGCTTTCACATATTAATGGTTATGTTTTATTTAATATCTTAGTGGAGCTCCTTCTCTTACTATTATTTGTTGTAGTCTACTTCTCATGCCAGTGACCATATTCCAACACATGTCAGTGCCTCGCATTATCTCCCAGGTTGAAGTAACAACTTCATCTAAATTAGACCTAGATCTCACATTCGATGGATCCCAATTGAGCACCATATGTCCCCATAGATTTTCGATGGGGTTTAAATCAGGGCTTTTAGAAGGCCAGTCAATAACTGTCAAGGATTCTTGCTTGTTAAACCATTCTTGCACAATATGGGCGCGATGCACAGCGCAATTGTCATGGACAAAGTATATATGCTCATCCGGATATACAGTTCGTACGGTTGGTAACATGACGTTCTGTAAAATATCCAAGTATCCTTGAGCAGTGTTGCGAGCACTCACTTGCACTAATTCACCGGGGCCCATCGACGACATCCATCCCCAATATCCCAAAGTAATACGGCCACTACACCTGCACGGTAGAATGTTTGCTAAACTATATCGTTCATTATTTCTTCTCCACAGTATTTTACGCCCATCCTTGTCTGATCTAAAAGTCTTTTCATCACTAAAAACAACAACATTATTACACCAATCAAAGTCCAAATATTCACGGGCAAACCGCACTCTGTCTTCACGATGCTCATTAGACATCATAATCTTCTTCGCTGGTCTCCGACATCTTAAACCATCAGCTCGTAAGTGATTGCGAACTGTTTGTAGTGTTACATTATGAAGTGTCGCCGTAGACCGGGTGCTGGCAAACGGATTGCTGTTATGCGCTGCAATGATGTCGCGATGGCGATCAGATGCAGCTGTGTAGGCTACAGGCTGTGGGCCTGGTCGACGACTTTCAACATGTCCAGAATCTGCATACCTATGAACCCACAGTTGCACTGTTCTTCTCTGTAAAATAAGAAAAAAATACAATGAAGTAGTAACACAAGGTATAATTATAATCATAATTTATAAAAAACCTTCAAATTTATTTTTTATATGCATAACTCACCGATATCATTAAACGTCGTGCTATCTCGCTAATTGAAATGTTTTGTTCATACAAAACAATGATTTCCGCCTTTTTAAAAGTGGATAGATGACTTTCCATGATAGATAACAAATCTCAATCACAATTTACAAGGAACGAAATGCAATACAACTAATGCTGAGAGCGCGCAGACGCAAAACAATTTTAAAGAGGGTAGCTGTTACATTTTAAATAAAGAAGGTAGACTATGGCCTTTTTACCGGGCAAGTTTACAACTCTTCGAACTCTAGTTTGGTTAAACAATTGTAATCAATTTATATTCGATGCTATGTGAATTTAATAATACTCGTAGCTTCTAAAAAATAATTTCCTTTGAGGGATCGAACCTTTATCTACATATCGTAATTCTAGCACCTAATCCACTAGGCTATCGACTACTTTGCATAAAGCTGTGAAAACTTGCGTCATAATCAATGAATGTATGGGATCAGAAAAACGCACACAGACGCGACATTAACACGAATACTGTGTTAGTGTGCATTGCTAATCGTAGCTATTGGCAACGTTACGCACACAAAGACTGGTGTTTGTGTGCCCTGCAAACCGATCTTCTTTGTCGTGTGTACACTCGAAACGCTTTGTGCGTTTAAAATACAAAGGGAGAAAGGAAGTGCTAAATTTTCTCCCCTTTCGCTTACCTACTCTTTCTTCTGAGGGCTGAGTTTCGGATAAGTGTTGCGACGTGATCAGCGTACGATACTCTAAACCTAAACGATAATGTTACATCTCTTCAAAAGCCTTTTCAGAATAATAATAAAAGCAACGCGCTTTTGTTTTTGTTTATGTTCCCCACGAATCAAAAGGCCGGAAGATAGAAAACGAGTAGGCTTAGCACTGAGTCAATATTAATAGTCCAAAGATTACTTACAGTGACGTAGGTATAGAATGGATAAAGTGATTCTCACTTTTTTATATCATCTATCATCATCATTATTGGCATATTGTTTCCGTCCTATGCTGGATATAAGCCTCAGGATAGTATATCAAACATTATATCCGCGAGACCTCGAATGATATAATTTTAATGTTCTAACTCAAAAGATTAGATAGATAAAATTGGTGCAGTGTGGATACATAGATAGAATAATAAAAAAGAACAAACCTAAATCAGACTAAAAAGGCCTACGCTCACCTAAACAGCATGGAAGGGAATGTTTGTTTTATTCAGTACGATATGAATTCCAATGTGGAGAAATCGATCCCGTGGAATTAAAACGGATTTCTGTTCCGCGGGATGTCTCGGAAGCCGTCGGAATAATACCCTTGAAGCTGATAATCCTCACATTTAAGACCCTCATGAAAATGCAGTTTGACACTGCTAAAAAATAGTTATCGAATGTGAAATAGGAAATAGTCGCCAATGTAAAAAAGTACTCTTCTAGTTTCAAAGATATCGCTATAGGATGGTGAGGAGTTGAGGACTACAGCTTGAGGTCATCATCTCTCGTGCACGCAAAGTACACTTCTAGTTTCGAAGAGATCGCTATAGGTGGTTGAGGAGTTGAGGACTACAGCTTGAGGTCATCATCTCTCGTGCACGCAAATTACACTTCTAGTTTCGAAGAGATCGCTATAGGTTGGTGAGGAGTTGAGGACTGCAGCTTGAGGTCATCATCTCTCGTGCACGCAAAGTACACTTCTAGTTTCGAAGACATCGCTATAGGTTGGTGAGGAGTTGAGGACTGCAGCTTGAGGTCATCATCTCTCGTGCACGCAAAGTACACTTCTAGTTTCGAAGAGATCGCTATAGGTGGTTGAGGAGTTGAGGACTACAGCTTGAGGTCATCATCATCTCTCGTGCACGCAAAGTACACTTCTTATTTCGAAGAGATCGCTATAGGATGGTGAGGAGTTGAGGACTACAGCTTGAGGTCATCATCTCTCGTGCACGCAAAGTATACTTCTAGTTTCGAAGAGATCGCTATAGGTTGGTGAGGAGTTGAGGACTACAGCTTGAGGTCATCATCTCTCGTGCACGCAAAGTACACTTCTAGTATCGAAGACATCGCTATAGGTTGGTGAGGAGTTGAGGACTACAGCTTGAGGTCATCATCTCTCGTGCACGCAAAGTATACTTCTAGTTTCGAAGAGATCGCTATAGGTTGGTGAGGAGTTGAGGACTACAGCTTGAGGTCATCATCTCTCGTGCACGCAAATTACACTTCTAGTTTCGAAGAGATCGCTATAGGTTGGTGAGGAGTTGAGGACTGCAGCTTGAGATCATCATCTCTCGTGCACGCAAAGTACACTTCTAGTTTCGAAGAGATCGCTATAGGTGGTTGAGGAGTTGAGGACTACAGCTTGAGGTCATCATCTCTCGTGCACGCAAATTACACTTCTAGTTTCGAAGAGATCGCTATAGGTTGGTGAGGAGTTGAGGACTGCAGCTTGAGGTCATCATCTCTCGTGCACGCAAAGTACACTTCTAGTTTCGAAGACATCGCTATAGGTTGGTGAGGAGTTGAGGACTGCAGCTTGAGGTCATCATCTCTCGTGCACGCAAAGTACACTTCTAGTTTCGAAGAGATCGCTATAGGTGGTTGAGGAGTTGAGGACTACAGCTTGAGGTCATCATGTCTCGTGCACGCAAAGTACACTTTTAGTTTCGAAGACATCGCTATAGGTTGGTGAGGAGTTGAGGACTACAGCTTGAGGTCATCATCTCTCGTGCACGCAAAGGGAAGTCCCTATCGACTTGGAATAGGTTTCAAAAAATAGTCCACAAATTTCAGAAATAGTCGTTCATCGATTCCAGAGCTACTATGTCATCTTGGTAAGGATTATAGCTTGAACATAAACATAAACATTTACGTAAAGGCACATACATTGCTTCTGGCCCCACACTACGATACCCTGTGTCGTGGGTACCAGAAACAGTGACGTCACACAAATATAAACATCCAAGACCTGTTTTTTTTTTTACCCCGACGGGGAGCGAACCCGGGACTTCTCGCATGGTAGGCAGAGCCTCAACCGCTGTGCCACAGAGGTCTTCAACCATTTGATATCATCATCGACTTGGAATAGGTTTCAAAAAATAGTCCACAAATTTCAGAAATAGTCGTTCATCGATTCCAGAGCTACTATGTCATCTTGGTAAGGATTATAGCTTGAACATAAACATAAACATTTACGTAAAGGCACATACATTGCTTCTGGCCCCACACTAGGATACCCTGTGTCGTGGGTACCAGAAACAGTGACGTCACACAAATATAAACATCCAAGACCTGTTTTTTTTTTACCCCCGCGGGGAGCGAACCCGGGACTTCTCGCATGGTAGGCAGAGCCTCAACCGCTGTGCCACAGAGGTCTTCAACCATTTGATATCATCAATATCTCCGGAATGCCTACGAAAAAATAGTCCAGAAATAGGTATATTCAACGAAACAATATTAACTTCGAGCTGGTTTATTATGAAGAAGGTCATAGCAGTATATATAGTAATATAGGTATGAGATCAGAAATATATTTTCGTTTTTTTGGAAAAAGAGTTTCGTTGATCTGAGGGCTGGTGCTTAAAATCTCTTTCAGTAAAAATTCAAACATCGAAACCTCACGAAACTAAGACGTCAATCATACGTCAATCAAATCAAGGGCAAACACTGTCAAACTTCCAGCCAAAAAATGTGAACTCAAAACAGAAATTCTATAAAAAAACCAAACCCTTCCAATTAAATTCCAGATTTCGCACTCCATCTCAATATTCAGCAACCAATACACCAATTCAGTTATGCATCCATTGCAACAGCATTCTATAATGCTTGCTAACGAGTTAAGTGGACAAGGCATAATGATAGCGGAGAAGGTATCAGAGCATTTCTTGGTGAAGAAATCATCGAATGGATCCCTGCTGCTGATGAACCCTGTCGCCAGTGGTGACAACATGGCGATGGGAATCAATACTGGGCATAAAGAAGAACTGCCGGTGTTGGTACCTTGCTGTGAAGGACGCGAGCTGAGGGTATAAACTCGTTGATTAGTAGAATCCAGTACTACCCTTTTACTCTTGCCGAAACGACGGGAAGCACACTATATAGTGTTACCATATTGCGAGCTCTCTTTAAATTTATTCCCAATCTTCGACTAGCTCCCACTTTCCCACGGTTGCTCACACGGTTCATTGACAAACGAAAAATCAATGTATGAAATTAAAACTATACGGGTATACAGGATCTTTTGTACAGGACCTACCCACTAGGACACTACCCAGGGAACTTACGTTTGAATTTCTATCCCCAGATAAACGAAGATCTGGTTCGTAGTGGACTATCGGCGATATCCGTGAGGCACGATAGCGACTTACAGTGCCTCAGCCTAGCTCACGCTTCAGAGAAACTCCAAATCACGCCAGGGCTGGTTAAGGTGGACTAAACTGCGATTTATAATTTGAGGCGAGAAATGTAAACAAACAACTGTTATTTATCAGTGTATAATATAATATGAATGTCAAAGTCGAACGGATTTGTTCTAGAAAATGACAATTGTGTTTACATTTCTGGCCTAAAATAAAAAATCGCAGTTTAGTTCCTGTTTCTGATTGATTGTGTACGCTGATGAAGAGTTACCTGATATGATCTGAGAAAGTGGGGTTGTAAATAGCGTACCTAGTCCGAGCTAAATATGGGTGCAAGCCTTTTCCATCTTGTTTGGGAAACGACGCGATGTATGTGTTGAATGTACCTGCTGTCTAGACTAGGTAGCTAAGAAGGTAGTATGCTCTTTTGATTCTGATAATTAATTTCATTTCTAGCACCGCAACTCGTTTCGAAGTCTTCACCGCCCTGACCTGAAACGTGTGCCTTATCTTCGCCGCATGACTCCTACAGAGTTAGAGACTGTCTTCCACGGCTACTCTGATATCCCCATCCGGTGCTCAGCTGCTAAAATCCACGGTATGATCATCATCACATGCTAGATTTACGATTCTTCAAAAAGTCTGTGCTTTGTTTTTCGGTCATATTATTTTATGTTGCAGATAACAACATGGAACCAAATAAAGTAACACCACCAGTAGCAAGCTCGGTGGATCAGACAAATACTGACGCACTTGATGGTATTGATGAATTACCTACTATTTCTTATCTGCTACAATACTATCGATCTTGGGTTCGCCTTTATTAGCTAAGTCAACTCTACCGAAAATTGTGGCTATTTGACATAAATCACATATATTAAACGTCAATTAGATTAAAAATCGTAGACTTTAGGTCTGTCCAAGATACACAATCAGGCCCCAGATCGTAGATCCCTCCCATGTTCGCTCAGACTAGGTCACTTTTATCTTGGAGGCTGAAACCATTACAATATATTCCCAAGGTACAAACGCCCTTCAACCAATTCCGGAGACCAGGTCCGGTACTGAAGACGTGCCGGCTGGTATGAGGCTGCACGGCACACGGGCCCGGCTGTACACATCCGTGTTGGCTGGTGCCAAGACTGGAGACCAGAATGAGGAGTGAGTTGCTCTTTGTATCCGACTCGTAAATAGGTAAAGAGATCAAACCAGTAGGTACATAAAATAAACCTTACAGCTACATACATTTAATTGCAACAGGCTTCGCACAAAGATACACCGTGTCTTAGGAATCACAAACAGCGATAAGAGAAAGATGTTTTTTTCACCTCTGATTTCGAACTCGGCACATCTAGACAGGGCTTGAACCACTAGACTACAGTTGGCCAGAGGCGAGCCAGCGATGGTTGATCTCTGTACGACCTCTGTGGCGTTATGGTTCCAGGTTCCGCCTCCCAAGCGAGAGGCCCTGGGTTTGAATCCCGGCTGGGGAGTAAGAAAACATATATACCCAGAACTTGGGCGTTTATACTTATGTGTGAACGACCCTATTTCTGGTTCCCACGACACAGGGTATGGCGTATGGCCAGGAGCAACGTATGTGCCTTTATAAAATCCGTACCGTTTATGTAGGCGTAAGGATTTCAGGTTATAGTTGTACTAACTTCTACAATAGCAGAGGAGGTGTTGCTGATGAGAACAACTTTAACCATTACTTTCTACAACATATCCCAACAACTTTGCAGACCACAACTGAATGAGGAGCTTGACCATCGCGTCCATGAAGACCCCCTGCCGGAAGACGAGGTTCAACAGAACGAGGAGTTGCAAATAATTCTGCCGCCCCGGTGCGATGACGTCACCGATTCCAACTTCACCACAACAACCTTCTCGTCTAGTAAAAATTAGGTACATAATTGTTGTACAACATAAGAACGTCACGCCTTTTACCATACGGGTAGGCATAGTTGTTGGGAGTTGACCTCTCCTCTCACGCACCTATCCCCACGTATCAAATAAGTATCAACTTATTCTCCATCTAGGATTCGGTGAGCAAATATTTTGGAATATCAATTATAAAAGTAAGATTAACCATCCCGCTCATTGCCCTCGAAAATTGGCTACTTTCAATAAGGCTTGATAATAGTGTCCAAAACCTATGAAAAAAATCGTATGGAGAGTCAGCTTGTGAGAGCGAGAGTACTAAATTAAATTATTGTATGATTTAAATCAATTAATTTGTTGTTTATATGTCATATTACTCTTTATTGAATACCATTCCATAAATTCCATTAAATCATTAAATACATTGTCATTATAAAATAGAAAAAATGAAAGGTTATCATGACATTTTTTTTATTAGCTCAAATCATATCGGACTGTTCAAAAATATTTATATATATAATAATAATAATAATAATAATACCTTGGACACCATTTACACACATTGATCTAGCCCCAAACTAGGATTCCCTGTATCTTGGGTACTAGACTAGTAATATATATATCCTCTGTTATATATTTTTTCGCAATAACTGCTTGAAAATGAATCTTTATAGAGGATGTTTGGTAGATCAATGCAAACCCTTAAACCAAAGATATTCCAGACGATTTAGAACCATTTAGGCCAAATTTGTGTGAGGCGAGGTCTTACCGTTTCCTTTTATCGATGTTTTATTACTTTTGACGAAAAAGCCTAGTACTTAATTAGAAATGATTGAAAAATATACCTTTTATTGTTTTATCTACACACGTATCATAAACCCTCTTTACTACGTACAAAAACTGCACGTTACGATCAGCATAATGTTAAATTACTTGGAAAAAACTAATTTCTTATTTAAAAATTACACATTATGACCATAATGTGTAATTTTTCTACATATTATGACATTCAAATTTCGAACGCCGACGCTCGCCTGCGTGCCACTTCTAGTTTGTCTGTGAAGTTGGTACTGACATTCAAATTTCGAACGCCGACGCCCGCCTGCGCGCAGGCGGGCGTCGGCGTTCAACTTCACGCAGCTGCGTGAAGTTGTTACTACACAAAAGCTAAACAACTGCAGAGCCACAATGCCGGTCAAACATGCGGTTCCTGAACACATCAAAGAGAGCTTATGATATATGTGTAGATAAACTAGTGTATGTAACTGTACATAATTAGGCATTATGTAGCAGTCACATAAACTACTATCAAATCGCAATTATTACCGATTAACTGAAAAATTCATCATCAATAACAATAAAACATCGATAAAAATTAAACGGTAAGTACGAGACGACCTGTTTAAAATCATCGATTAAATGGAATGAATCGATACGGACTTCAAACATCCGAGAATGTATTGTGTCTTTTGTTGTGACGAATCAAAATAAACGTCAAATAACCTATTTAACATATGAATTGTATGTTACCTGTCTAAAAATCGACATATTTGTGTATTTGTCTCACATAAAAATGAAATAGCCCTCTTAGCCTTACAAGTAAAATGCATTTATTCGTTTGAACTACAGCTGTCGTCGTCATCGCTGCTGTCCGCACTAAGAGATATTATTATCTAGTTTCTAATTGTCTAAGTGTTTATCTCGTTCGAAATCTTGTTGTATTATTGACTTCATTTTCTCCACAACCTTCCTTCAGTCATCTACTGTTACTCATACGCAGCTTCTAGCAATCCCATCCTTTTCGCCGTACTAAATGGTGGATGCGTATTGTGTCGAGCTGCATGGCCCTTTATTCTAGCCCAAATATGCTATATGGCATTATATTGGCAGTGGTAGGGTGGCAATCTTATTACTTCGTTCCCGTACTCCTGGGCTAATTTGTCAAATATAGGTATATCTGGTTTGCAGGGCTTATTAGCTTTGACTAAACTGAGTAGTTCTGCTTTTAGTAAACCACCACAGGCACACACCATTTCTGTTCAGCCCAGAGACAATGTCTTCTTTATTGCTTGACTGAATGAGTGGCTTTGTCCACTTGTACCGCATGGTACGATGCATTATCCATAACGATTGCAGATGGATTCTCTAGGCTGAATAGTAGCCTCTCGAACCATTCTTTAAATACATTAAAGTTCATTTCCTCATGGTAATCACCTGTTTTTTTAAGTAAATGCGAGTAGGCATTCAGGAATGAAGCCTTGAGCTGAAATAATAAACCGGGCACCTTTCCCTGAAGGGACTTTTGATGTGGAGGCCGCTTAATCACCGGTACATGTATACGAAACCCTATGGTTTGCTTTTAATCATGTTTCATTCAGAAACACGACATTATCCCAATCTTTTACTTTGTTCATTTGGCGTAAGAATTTAAGTCGCTTCAGTTCACATCCTGGCGCCCCATTAATATTTTACGCACAAGCGTAAACTGACAACAGCTTTTTTGTATTTGAATCCTATAGCCTTCAAGACCTTCTTCAGAGATGTATTACATCCAGAAAATAAGCCTACGTTTTTTAACGATTCTAATAGCTTTTTAGCAGCAGGATATTATTTTCTAGAGTAGTATCTATAAATATGGTTTCTTATTTCTTCAGCATCAAAACTATCAATGCCAACGATTACTTTTTGTCTCTTTCTAGAATTTGGCTTTTTCAAGGCATTCTCTTCGAGGCCTGATTTACCGAATTTTTCTGCAATTATTCGGGAAACTGTGGCAATGCGAGCTCTAGGTCTTGTTAACAGAGGCCCGCCATTATCTTTTTCATCGTGAAAGTAATGATATAAGTTTACTACCTGCCCGAGCTTGAGCGTTGAGGATTTTTGTTTGTTTCGACATCGACATGATAATGGACAAGAACAACATAACAATTCGGAGTTGATACCTCATCAATAAGACCGTTAATAAATGCCGGGTCAGAAGAGAATATCAGAGATCACAACAACTACAACAAGTCACTTCGCACAACGACAAAAGCAGTGGTGATCAAAATGACAAGATGTCACAACAAGATAGAGGTCATGACTATGCTCCAGGGAAAAAGGAGGATATATATGCCGTGATATCTCTACAAAAGGAACATTCCACAAAGTTTTAAAGCCTAAAAATGCAACATCATTCTTCTTTCGTGCTGACACCCCTTGGCAGGGGTATAGGTGTAGGACTCATAGTATATTTTTGTCCGATCTGCAGCCATCTCCAGCTCTGCCCAGTCTGAGCTAACCACGGCGGCCTATTTATTGTACCCTGCAGTGGGTAGGAGTAGACTGATTGATGATGATTCTGATGATGAAAATTACTTAATATTATTTATATTTAAATGTAATTTTTATTAATGTTTTATTTCGAACAGATGTGTACAACATTCATTTAATATCTAATATGGTTAAACATTCCTTCACAATAGTCATCAAGTCAATTCAACTTACTAACCCTTTCTTCTTTTTTTTTAAACGATAAGAAATTTATTAAGCAAGATTCATGAAAAAAAGTACAGAGAATATAAATAAGATAATCATTCTAGTTCAAGACGTGTGGGACTGCCGCTCCATCCTCATATAGGCCTGTGCGATTCCACCTATGGCGGGTGCCGCGGATGCACATGCTGCTAACCCTGATGATGGCGGTTTGAATTCTTGCTCGTAGCCAGCCCATTATTGTGGCAGGGGTCCGGTTCCAGCGGTCCGCCAGCGTTTCGGCGAGGTGTTTAGTGAATGATATCATTTGTGGAGCAACCCTTTCCTAACCCTTTCTTCCGATTTTTTTGGGGAACATCCTTAGAGATTAAAAAGAAAAATTATTATTCTTCGTTAGCTGACATAACCTTGTAACGAAGTGGTGTTCTGTAACAAATAATATTAATAGTTCTTAGAATTTAATGATTTCATTAATAACACAAATCAATAGCCAATCGGACTTCGGTAAACTAACAGAGACTTAATGCGGGCCATTTACGGATGTGACTATGTTTACTGAAGAACTGTATGCTCCTTATTCATTGACTTCTTGGGGTGATTTAGATTCATCATATTAATTATTGTATTTTTGACTGGAAAAGATTAAGCAACTGTTCATTTCTAACATTAAAACATCTGACAAATTAACGTCGTTGCATTCAGACGATCTGTCAAAAGACCTACGGTGAAGTGTTTTCTTTCACTATAACGTATCAAACATAAATTTTCACATTATTTTACTTTAATAAAATAGTATTTTTAGTAGCCTTTATTTTTACATTTCCTCAAAGGTGGTGCGAAAAGTAGTAGCTATACTGTTCGGTGGTAAAGCTGTTTTGTCTTGGGCACGCTTGAATCCCTCACTGACTGCGACTGCACTCAGGATCGCGCGACTGCACTCAGGATCGCGCGACTGACATGAAACGGTGCTTTGTCCCCTTGGTGCATAATCTAATATTATCTGTCTGCTTCGTTGTTTTTCCGGTTCTATTATTTTATTACTCTTTGTTCAGTGCAAGAAGGGTGTGGTGAATTTGACTATAATACCATGGACTCACAATCTTCACTCTGCTACAAAGTATTACTTGTACTACAAAAAGAAAAAAAACCTCGCGAGCCCCCTAAAGCTGCGTTTTATGCTAGTCTTCGTTATTGTTATCTATTCAACAAATTAAGGGAGAAAATAAGCATATTTATTCGAAAACAGGCAGCAAGCGCTATAAATAATAATAAGGATTTTTACCCCATCACTATTAAAATTTTGTTTTATAGGGTATCAATCTATCTTGCAAACATGTCCGTCGAATGAAATATTAGACCATAGTTAGTATTGTGTATTCACCTGTCGATGGATGGCAACCAAAGGGCAACTTGAGCAAGTGGAAAACCTATTCTTGTTTCGATGAAAACTTTGGTGAATTAATATTTTACAAGTTATGGCGCGTTTTACCTATTGCGATTCTTATTATGATGCAGTAGAAAATAAATAAATATATATTACACATAAATATTTATTTATTTGTTTAACAAACATTTGTTTGTTCACATTCATCTTGATTTTGGTTAAATCAATTGCAAAATAAATGTTGATTCATTTTACCAACTACTAGTAGAAAGTAACAGGTTTTTGTTTTGTGTGGTTAAGTTAAACAGTTCAGTTAAGTATTAGTATTTTGAGAATCTTTCAGAAAAATTAAATAAATCTGTTTTATGTTATTCTATTTTGAGATAACTATGGAGATATAGTAGTGTATATTTATCACATAGGTACAACTGGTTTAGTACATATCTTTTGGGTTGTCTTTACAGTTACTGTCATGATAAAGGGCTGGATAGATACACTTTCTTACAACATTGAATTGAAAACTATATCTGCCATGTTTTGTTATTTAAATAAATATATTTTTATTTATGTTGACAATCGCGATGCAATTTCAAACATTTTGACATGCAATGCAATACATATTGTAACATAAAATTGATGAATAAATTAAACTAAACTGACAAGACATGTTGTTAGCTAATAGTTATAAATATTACATATTCATGTGTTAGTATGTTTCATATTTGTTTCCAGAAATACAAGTTACTTACTCCTCTCATCGCCTCATAAAACTCCTGAATATCTTTCAAACAGGTTCAAAGCAGCTGTACTGATTCGTTTTCCATTATTTACAGAATGTACGCGAAGTACCACAAGAAACCCAAGAAAATCATGAAACCTTCAGCTATTTTGAAGCACAAAAAGGGGCAAAAGCTTTCAAAGCTCTTTAATAATCATACGAAGAAAGCAAAACAAACAATCGTTGCTTACCTGCGCAAATTCCCCAGCGTGTTTGGTCACGGCCGTAAGAAAAGGAGAAAGCAAAAGAAAAGGAGATAACAATTTCAACAAATGAACAGACAAGAAAAAATTATGATATCATTGGCGCTAAGGTTCAAAATAGAACAGAGCTTTAAAAAGAAATTCAGTAAAACTGACTGAAGTCATGGTCCGTTTATCAGTATCCACAACACTGAAGTAAGCCATTCCAACAATAATGGCTTGCGACAATAATCTCCCATTGCGTACATTGCGAAGAACATAAGATCCTCAATACTTTTCAAATATCAAGTTTCCGAAGTCTTACTACAGCGCTATGTTCCAGTCATGATATTAAAGTTAAAGCATGTAGATTCATTTAGCCAATATAAACCTTAGTCCGTTTTCTAAGTCCGTTTTTTTCTTTGCTATGACATTCAGGCACTATGGAATATTGTAGATTGTAATGTATGGAATAATTGGCATAATGAATGCAGTTCTGTTATCTATCGGGATATGTAGGTTATAGAGCGAAGGTCTTCCCGTCCCGCCGGGCGTCACGCCTCCGCGGCCCTGGAAGTGTCCCGAAGCACAGACGATGTACCCGATACATGAAAAGTGTAAGTCCGAAATAATCTTTGATAAATTTACTACAAAACCTGTTGCACAACAAGTGATATCACTCTTCTCTTTCCACGGACTGCTACTTAATATAAACGATTTTTTTTTTGAAAGTTGCGTTTTCACAAAAAAATGACACAATATCGCCCAAATTTTATTACCACAGTAAAGAATAGAATTTGCTGTAAAAAAGAGGAATTGTTTATTTCTTGAGTCCTCCAAATATTTTGAAAATTTAACTATGTAAACATCAACATAAATATAAACATTTACATTCAGGCACATACATTCCTTCTCGCCTGACACTAGGATACCGTGTCGTGGGAACCAGAAACAGCGACGTCACATACATATAAACATCCAAGACCTGGGGTTTTTTTTTTCTTTACCCCCAACCAGGGATCTAACGCGGGACTAGAATTGATTGTTTTTTTTTTTTAATTGATAATTGCGGAAAGTTTCGGTAAGAAACATGGTATTCGAGGTAACATTTCGGTAACTTACCTGAAACTTTCCAAATTTGGGTGATTTAGGTAATTTTCGATAGTGATAATTTTACTTGAGAATGTGTGGACATAACTGTCAGAAGATTTCGTGTTTTTAGACGACATTCGCGCCCAGTCGAGGGAGGATTAAATAGGCTTACAGTCGGTGATTAGGGATCCGTGTTTAAAAAAGGAAAAACGGAACCATTATAGTATCACTCGTATATCTGTCCTAGGTGTCATACCTTCGTACTTCTAAGCATCCCCAAACCACAACGTAAGATTTTAACGTTATTTAGTCAGAAAAGTTAACCTGAAATATAAACTGAAAAATTATTGAAAAACATGAATTATATGAATAAGCATGTTACTGACAGCCGTTAGTTTTTTTTCAGTGCGGGTATACCCAATATTGTCAGTGCATGAAAAAAATACCGTAAAAGGTAGCTTTCGCGAAGCTACCTTCGAACGAGGTAATTTTCAACTTTACGTGGGACCTCTCACATGGTAGGCAGAGCCACAACCGCTACGCCACAGAGGTCGTCAAATGTGGCCGAGGCCATATATTTTCCGTCATATTTTCAACCATATGGCTTGGTACTAAAGTCAAAAACCAATAAAAAATAATTGCATGCCTCTGCCACATAAACGGTTAATTAACTCGGCCATTCAGCGAAATATAAATATTGTTGCTGGTTAGGAAGTAAAAAAACGTTTCGTAACATCGTAGGTAGAAAATTTAAGGATTAAAAGAAACATACCACTAAAACAACCGGCCAAGTGCGAGTCTGACTCGCACTCCGAGAGTTCCGAACAAATTACGTTTTTTTTTGTGATGGAACTACAAATTTACAGTTTTTGGATTTTATCCTTTACTTTTGCTCTACCGTGCTTCAAGGGGAAGCACCCTATACTGTTTTAAATTCCATTGTGAGTATCAAGCTAAGTCCGCAAATTTTCGGCATAAACGGCCGTATCTTTTGATTTAGTTAACCTAGAAATTGGATTTTTTCACAGCTTTATGGGACCACAATAACAACAATACCTTCACGCGTCCCTGAGATGAAGGGTCTTGACGGATCGACGGACGGACGGACAACAAAGTGATCCTACGTTCAAGCAACTCCTGCGTAGTAGTACATCGTAAATCGGCTATCACATATAACGCAGAATTGGAGTTTTATAGGGGGCTGCCCGTTGACCCAGAATCATAAAATTTGGCAAAAAGCAAGGTCTTTTACGAGTAGCACAAGTAATGGAGAGGGCGGCTTTGTATGAGCAGCGATCCTACCAGCAATAACAATAACGATGTATGTGGCATCGTTGGTAAGTTCTGAGCGAGTCTTATTATTTATTGTCGATTCCTATGAAAAATTGTCCAAAATGCTTTGTGAAAACGCGTTAACACGTGAAAATGCTTATTTAGAAATGGTTTTTCAGTATAATGGCAATACTGTGCTAATCAAAATAGATCAACGAGCGCGCGCGCGATGTGAAATGAAAACTCCATGCCTAGGGCGGATGGCGTTATAATAAATTTTATCTACACACGTATCATAAACCCTCTTTACTGCGTTCAAAAACCGCACGTTAGGATCAGCATTATGTTAAACTACTTGGTAAAAACTCGTTTCGTATCTGGAAAACTACACATTATGGTCATTATGTGTAGTTTTTCTACATATAATGACATTCAAATTTCGAACGCCGACGCCCACCCGCGTGCCGTCCCTAGTTTGTTCCGTCCTAGAACACATCAAAGAGAGCTTATGATATGTGTGTAGATAAACTAGTGTATGTAACTGTACATATTTAGGCATTATGCAGCAGTCACATAAACTACTATAAATGGTACATTTATGGCATTTCTAAGTTCTACCATTTTGATAAAAAATATGAATTATGAATTTTTAAACGATATCCTTTGCAGAAATCTTTCAAAGTGCGAAAAAAAAAATTGTCACTAAAAATAAATACATTGTGCAGGTTGGGTATCGACGAGCTGTTTACGGTGTCCGTTTGGATTGTTTGTCCGAATTCAATAAAGAAATAACGAAATTTGTCGAAATATAAGAAGCCAGCAAACCAACAATATGTCGTTGCGGTAATAAAAAAGTTATAAGCATTTTAAGGTATGGCCGCGCGAACGAGACGATCGGTGGCTAGAGATATTATTCCTTTAATTCAAACTAAAAAGTCAATTTGTTGACGTTGGCCGTCGAGACCACAGGGGTGTGGGGTTCGCAGGGTAGGGCCTTCATCAAGGATATTGGGCGTCGTTTGAGAGACCGAGGATTTGACCACCGCTCCGGATCATTCCTGTCACCGAGGATCTCGCTAGCTGTTCAGCGCAGTAATGCTGCCAGTGTAATAAGCACGTTTGGTGCGGGCGTTTCTTTGGGCGGTTTATGCGATTTCCTTAGTTTAGTTATGGCGAAGCGTTTGGCGGATTAATGTCATTGTATTTTATTGTACCGTAAAAGGGGGCTAATTGGAACTAATACAAAATGCAGAGATTTGGCTGTATTTAATTTCATTGGGTAATGTGTTATTTTTAATTTAATTTGTAGATAATTGTCGGAAAGATAATAATGAGGGAAACTTTTATTCTAAATATGCACTTCCGAAATTTTGGCTGCGCAATCCTCCATTTATTTTTTTTATTCTTGATTATTTCGGGAATCCAAGAGTCAAAACGGGTCCTAGGTTTGGGCGGTGAATTTGTCATTACTGAGATCGGTCTGATATCACTATTATTCAGTAATTCAAAAGAAATTACTTCAAACCAATGGGCTCGTGGCCGCACGAACGAAACGCTACTTTGTGCGCCTTTACTGCGCCAACTATAAAGTAGGTGCAAAGTAAGTGTCAAATATGTATTTTTAAGGATGTAGAGCTTTGTCCGTGAAACAGGATACATATATGACGCGAGTAATATCAAAGCTAATTATCTCATACAACGTTAGTGTAGGGTGACCGTAATTTCTAATAAATTTCTAATAGACTTATCTGAAAATATACTCTTATGGACGATGCTAAATAAATATGCGTAGTACTTTTTATTGACTGAGAAAGCGGAGCGTCCAGTTTCGAGATTGGCCAAAAATGCTTTTGTCCAGATGTCTGTCCAAGTATCACGCGAAAGATTCCAAAATAGAGTCCCAGGTCGCTTTTTTCAACTTTGACGAAAATTGGCACACAAGTTCCTTGATTTCATTAAAAATGTTAGTCGATCGCGATTTTTTATTGGGGGAAAATAGGGGAGAAAAGGGGGAAAGTGTCGCCACCACTCAATTAAAAAGCACAGGCACGGCTTAGAAATTATATTGAGGTCGAGGTGTCACCGAAAAACCAGTCTGCATTTATTTCTTACCATGGCAATCTTGGCGGGGGTGAAGCCTTTGGACTTAGACGCTGACTACGTGATCAGCGCGGGGCCTCCGCGGAACAAATAGCGAAAGTCGATGGTCTAGATGCTCAAGTTATCTGATATGCAGGTTACACTGCTCTAATTTTTCAAGAGAATTCATGGATGGAGGTAGCAACATCGGCCGAACGGGGCTTAAGCAATGGCGGGATGGCTTTGGAAATACTTGCTGACTTTGAACATCTTCAAAACAAAACTTGTGTTTTCATAAAACCAAAGCATCAGCTGGTTTTCGTGACATTGCCTTTCATACGTGCACTTCTCGTGGGCAACAATCAACATGCTCATGTTCGCATATTGACAGAACTCCGGCTGTGAAGAACCTCGGAGTCGTAATCAATGAAAAACTCAATTTCAAGTAGCACAAACTTTTCACGACAAACCGCATCCGTAAACTCATACATGTCTTCAAAAATCTCCGTAACTCAGTGGACAAACAATTGCTAAAAATGGTTTATATTCCCTTTATATTCCGGTCCGTGTTAACTTATTGTATAACGGCGTGGGATGGCGCTGCGAAGACAAACATGATCCTTCTTGAGAGAGCTTAGCGAGCTGTCCTGAAGATCATCCTCAAGCAACGTGTGCGCTACCCGACTCTGATGCTCTGCAGGGATATGGATGTCCTTAGTGTTTGTGGAGCTTTTGTTGTGCAGGCGGTTTCACCCATATTCACCGAATCACTGCAAAGACGCAATTTTCCAGTTCCTGTTCCTCCAACTAAGTCAGCATTCCCCAAAAGGTAGGGACCCTTTCTCCATCCTTTTATATATAACAAAATATCTAAAAAAAACTTCCTCTCCAAGTACACGCAATAAGAGAACATAAAAATAAAGTGCAAACATGGCTCAAAACTCTTTGCTATGAGGAGAGGAGAACTTAAAATGAACACATTCATACGCACTCACCAACAACACACAGTCACACGTACACACACACACGCGCACACACACACGCGCACACACACACGCACACACACGCCCACACAAACACACGCACACACACACATACACACACACACACACACACAAAAAATAATATAATACTTAAATTTTTATTACTATGTAAACTTCTAAGTAAGAACTAATTAATACTGCTGTCTCATTTAATATTTCACGCAGAAATTTGATAATCCTTTTCCGAATTGGTTACCTACGGGACAAGCCTAGCTTAGTATGGAACCAGTGCAGACTGTGAAGAAAATATAAGAGTATGTTTTGTGATGTTCTGTATTTGTAAATTTCTTTTATTGTAAAATAAACGTATTTTATCTTTTAAAAGAGCTGGGTTACAGATATAAAAAATGAGAATCAAAACGAAAATTTCTCATTGAGAGACATGATATCGTTATCTGGCTTGCTAAATATTTGCGAACAATGAAGTGCTTGAGAGAAGCTGGAAAATCAGTTGTTTATATAGATGAAACACATTTACATACTGCACATGAAGTTAATAAGTGTTGGCAAGGTCCCAATGAACCCGGAGCTTCAAAAGCAATTTCTCTTGGTGAAAGATATAGTTCATGCAGGTAGCAGGGCAGGATTCGATGCAAATTGTTTACTTGCATATAAAACTAAAAGTATTTCAGCAGATTCAATCAATCAATCAATCAAATCGTTTATTTGCTAAAGAATAATAGTATATGACATCGATATAGTCTGTGGTATATGATCTTAAATAAGCCGTGAAGCGCGAGGATCAACATATTTACCATCTAGGAGTTGGTGTGCAAATATTATAAACTTAAATGTTAGAATTAAATTTAATTATTCAAATTGATTAATATTATATATGTCATTAACATTAATTATAATTTGTTCATTAGATAATAAAAATAATAAATTATTTTTAAACATGTCAGAATGTCAGATATTTTTTGATAGAAAATAATTATAACCTTTGTGGTGGAACATATAAATTTTCTTTGCGCGTGCCTTTATTTTTAAACATGTCAGAATGTCAGATATTTTTTGATAGAAAATAATTATAACCTTTGTGGTGGAACATATAAATTTTCTTTGTGCGTGACTAGCATTGTACATTTCGGAGTTTTTCTGAAACAGATCTGAAAAATGCACATTTTGTATATATACAGGCACGGCAGGGGAAGTATCTGTGTTCTTTTAAACAAAGGTTTACAGCTATCTAGATAACCTGCACCACATATTACTCGAATACATTATTTTTTTGGGTTTTAAACGCCTTGTCAAATTCTACGGAGTTACCCCACATAACTAAACCATACCGTAGTACTGTTAAAAAGTATCCGTGGTATGCCGATAGAGTTGCATCGTTGATTGCCACTTCTCTCATACGTCGTAACACATAAACAAACCTATCTAGTTTTAGGCACACCTTGTTTATGTGGGCTTTCCAATTACAATGTTTGTCTGTAACTATTCCTAAAAATAAGGAAGAGTTGACTTCTTCAATATCAGTTCCTTTAAAGTTAATACAGATCTTTGGTGCGGAGTGACTGTAGGAAGTCTGAAATTGTATTATTTTGGTTTTTTCGGTATTAACTTTCAAGTTGTTGTTTTCCACCCATGTCACAATATCATTAAGGGCTTCACTTATCTCAGATTCCAATTCATTTAATAAGGAGTGTAGTGTCTTTTTATTTATTTTTATTTATTTATTTAAGGGGTTACAACACGACAGATTATAGTACAGAAAAAGACAGAAGATAAATACACAATAAATAAAAATCTAACCAATCCCTTAGGGTATCCCACTTATTAGATAAGTGGTGCAAAAAGTGAGCTCCTAGTGAGCAACAAACTCAGAGTACATATTTGAAAGAACGAAAAAAAAAGAGAAAAAGACAAAAAGAAAAAGTAAATAAACAGAGCACATTATGAACAAAATATATAGTAATATACCTACAAAAATAAAGTGGATATAATGGAAATATTGTGTTATACACAGAGTAGAAATAAAATAATTGAATAAAATTAGATTTAAATTTGAATACCTTTGAATACCTGTCGCATTGATCAATATTCAAGCAGTGTTATTGTCGACTTTGGAGAACAACAGCTTACGAATGGTGTGTTTGAGCCGATTAGTAGATGGGTCGAACAAATCAACTTCTGTAAAGTTTTTATCATGGTCTGCACAAAGGCGATGTAGTGGCGCCCTTTTACCAGCATTGGTGCGAGTAGCTTTCACGTGGAAGAGCCGCTTATGCCGGGGAGCTCTCCGAGGAATATGGTACGTTACTTGGGAGACAAGCTCTGGGCAGTTATAAGCACTAGTGCAGATTCGCTGGAGAACAACAGCGTCAGCGATTGTGCGACGTGCAATGAGAGACATCTGTCTATAGTGTGTAAGCAGGTTACCATATGACTTCTCAGGAGACCTGACACGGAAGTTTAGACAACGAAGAAACTTTTTCTGCACCATTTCAATTTGAGCGACATACTTCTCGTAGAAAGGGTTCCAGACAGGGGATGCATATTCAAGATGCGATCGAACAAGACAGCCATAAAGCGTGAGGAGGGATTTAGGTTTCCTGAAGCTCTTCGTTACACGTAGCAGGAAACCAAGCATCTGGTATGCTTTTTTGGTGATGTATGCGATATGTGCGTCGAAAGTCAACTTTTCATCAAAATAGACGCCTAGGTCACGTATACATGTCACTCTTTGCAAGGCGTGGCCGCCTATATGATATTCACGTATATTACGCTCAAATACCTGTTTTGTGAATCTTATGTATTGACACTTATTATGTGCAAGAAATATGTTATTGTTAATACAGTAAGCGTCAAGTCTATCCAGATCTTGTTGAAGTAACACGGTGTCCATATCACAGTGGATTTCCCTATAGACCTTCAGGTCATCCGCGTACAGTAAGTATTTGGAGTGTTGTAAACACTGTCCAATATCGTTAATGAAGATAATAAAAAGAAATGGGCCTGTAATTGAACCTTGAGGAACTCCAGAGGTTACCAGAACCGCACTCGATAGTTTACCATTGAGTGCAATAGCTTGGTGCCTATCTTCTAAGTAAGATGCGAACCATCGGAGTAAATCACCTTTAATTCCATTGTACGCCAGTTTTTTTAAGAGTAGCGAATGGTCGACTTTGTCGAATGCTTTCTTAAAGTCTGTGTAAACCGAGTCTATGGCAATATTGTGATCCATGGATTCAAAGAGATCGTTCGAATAAATGAGGAGGTTGGTAAGTGTGGAGCGCAGTCTGACAAAGCCATGTTGTTTTGGATCCAAGAGTGGCTCTATAAGAGGATAAACTTTATTGTGGACTAGTTTTTCGAAGGTTTTGGCTAGGGTAGATAAAAGAGAAATGGGGCGATAATTGGAAACCTCGTTTTTAGGACCTGACTTATGGATGGGAGTGACGTATGCAAGCTTCCACACTGACGGAACAACGCCTTCTTGCAGAGATTTATTAAAAATTATTGTAAGTGCTGGTGAGATATACTCGTACACATTTTTAAGGAATATAGGAGGGATTTTATCTGGTCCCGCTCCCTTGGTGATGTCTAACTGACGAAGAACTGATGCAACCTCTGGCAGAGTCAAAACTAAGCTGGACAAGTGAAGGGGACTATTTGCATTGTCAATAAGATTTAGTTCGGCCCAATTCGGCGACACGCCAGAATTTGGCTCAAACACGGACAAGAAGTATTCAGAGGAGAGTTCAAAAATCTCATCAATGTCGTGTGAGGTGGTGTCTCGCGATTTCATAACCGAAGGGTAGCCAGTATTAGTTTTTATGAGGGCGGTAGTGCATTTCCAAAAGTTTTTTATATCCACCTTGACAGATTCCTCGACAGTACTTACATATTTTTTGTTACAGAAGTCCATCTCGTGCTTACATTTGGCGCGTAAATTCGAAAACCGATTGTAGTCCACCACCGTCTTATAAACTTTCCACTTCTGCCATGCTTTATCCTTGAGGTTCAGTAGTTTTATCAGATGTTTAGAGAACCATATGGGATATTTACGTGACTTGGCTTTAAAGCGGGGAACAGCCATATCAATAATATAGTATAGGTGTTTATAGAATAAGTCTAGAGCTTTCTCTGCACTCAGGTGTGTCAGTTCAGAGGCCCAATTAATATCAAGTAGCTCCTTGACAGCTACTACATAGTCTGTTTTATAAAAGTTAAGTTTACTGTTATTATCATTTGGCAATATTTTTTCAGAGATGTTGGTAGACAGTGATATTTCCAGTGGCGGGTGGTGTCTATCAACGTTTAATACCGGTTGTGTGGAAGTGACTACATCAATGCTTACTATATTACTGAGTCAAGAGCCCGGTTGTTAATATTTCTAGTATTATTAAATTGTAGCATGTTTAAGAGTGACATGGTGTTGGAAAGTAGTTTGTTAACCTCGGTTGTTAAGTACTCATCGGATAAAGTGCAGCCTCCTGAGCCATCCCGGATTTGCAAATCAATACCTGGTATGTTATAGTCGCCTAACAGACAGAAATTATAGCCGGGCATTTCAATAAAGACGTCTTGAGCCTTAACTAAGTGTGATTCATAAATGTTATAAGGGGAAGAATCGGGTATATATACTGCACACATAATAAGGCCAGAACGATGGTAATTTGGAAACACCAGATAGATCTCCTCCACACTCGGAGATTCCCAATCCTGCCTGCGGTAAACCTGCACCGAGTTCCTCACAGCCACCATAATTCCACCGCCGTCCATCTTATTAGTCTTAGTGAAATCTCTATCGCGACGAAATATTTGGTAACCATTGGTTGAGAGTTCGCAGTCGTAAATTCTATTATTTAGCCAGGTTTCTGTGATAACCACCACATCGCAGCTATTGTTCAACAAACTCAGACGTAAATCATGTAATTTGCCCTTCATTCCGCCAACGTTTTGATAGTATACTGTTAAGTTAGAATATAACACATGCATTAGCTATGGTGAACGTATACCAATATTTATATTGAGAAGTTATGTGTGCATATTGATTGAGAGGCGGGGCGAAGAGCAAACCATGGAAGGTATGGGTGTATGTGTTGAGCAGAGTAGGTATTTTAATTAATTCAAGGCAATGACATAGTATCAGGTATGAATCTAATGGAATGTTTGATGTGAGTGTAATGCAGTTACATGTAAAAAAATTGTTTAGTGCAAATCGAAGATAATAGTAAACGCATAATAATAGGTACACAGTTAACATTTTTAACAGAGCGGAAAAAGAAGTCTCAGGTAGTCATACAAACTGTGTAAGATCAGATTCACTACGAATGTAGAATATTTTACTAGTGTCTGTTTTTCTCATTTGGATTGTGAAATTTCTGACCCATACATGTTTGAAACCAGCGGCTTTTCCCGACTCCCTAGCCTTTGCGAAAAGTATCTTATTACGCAGGGTGAGATGCTCGGACACAAAGAAGCGGCGACACTCCCCTCCAAGGCAGGTTGGAAACTTTCTTTCTATAAATGTTAAATTTATAATATGTGTTATGGGTTTCGCAAGGAATAGTGCGCACATTTTTAATAGTTTTGTGCCGATACCATCATATCCTGTAGAGTTTGTATTTTTTTAATTCTTAAATACTGAGAAAACTTCTTTTTCATCCACATGTGCTAAGTAGATCGAATCAGATATGTCTGTAGAGGTATTATTGTCATATATGATTGACTACAGTTATTACTACAATTTATTAATTTTATGAAGAAATCGTTAAAATGCTCAGATATCTCTGGTTCTGTGAATGTTTTGTGATCTACTTTTATCTCTGTAATTTCATAATTATTGATCTTCGAGTCTGTATTGTCTTTAATAACCTGCCATGCGTCTTTGCAAATATTCTTTGAGTTCTTTATATATTTGGTATTTTGTAATTTTTAGGATTGTAATATACATTTTTTCGATGTCCTTGTATAGTTTTTGTATTGTTTGTGTAATATGGATTTGTTAGTGGAATTATATAACCCCAATTGAGAGTAGAGTCTAGGTTTTGTTACACAACAACGTTTAATTCCATTACTAAGCCATTTGTTTTTGATTAGTTTATTTACTATTTTAACTTGGATTTCAGGGTAGCATAGATCTAAGAAAAGAATTAATAGATCATGAAAATTTTCGAATGGCTGATCAACTTTTTGTTCGCACATACATTGATCGAATGATAGTGAGGATAAAGCTTTGATAAACTTTCTGTCATTATCAGTACTAAACTCACACGTTTTTTCAAACCAGTATGTCGGTTTCAACAGGGATTTGTTATTAAAGACACTTTTGAAAGTTATACTTTGTCCGGTTTCGTGATCTGATAGTGCCAAATAGTGGACCTTAGGCTGGGCATCCGCGACGTTCATCGCAATGATATCTAGGCAGGGATTAGCCCTGGTTGGCACATTTATGTAGTTTATAATATTAAATTTATTGAGTGTATACTTTAGCAGTTCTTTAGAATATTTTTTTTATTTAAGCATGTCAATATTCCAATCTCCACATAAGACGATTTTTTTTATCGATCTTTCTTTTAAACTTACGTAGTAATTCGGCCAATTCTCTGAAAAAAGGATCAATGTTGGAATCTGGTGTTCTGTACACGCAAATAATGCATAAGTTGAAGTTAACTACTTCGATCCCGCAACATTCGAAGTCATACATTTTTGTAGATATATTTTCAATTGGTTTACAACAAAGATTATCTTTTAGAAGAATACACGTTCCTCCTCTACGTTGATGTTTTCGGGAGAACGATGCCGGGAGTTTATAGTTTTTAAGTTCGAGGTTGGCTTCCGTTCCCCGTTTTATAAAGGTTTCTGACAGACAGATGACATCAATTTCACCAACTTCGGAAGATAATTCTGCTAGTGCCACTTCAAATGTGTCACGTTTTCACATAATGCTTGCGATATTTTGGTCAAATAATGTTACCTGTCCGTGCTTATCCATACCGTATCCGTGTTTACCTAAAAAAGTTTTTTTGTTATTTTGTTTGTTTTGTATTTTTTTTGTTCAAACACGTATGGTAGTACCCTTCTGGAGTGGACTTGTATGAACCACCTTTGTTGCTTCGATCTTGTCGTTGACTTATAGCCGTCAAATTGTATTTATCATTCTACGTATTCTCTCTACGTCCTTTTATCTTGTTAGACAGTCCTTTGATTTGCTCGTCGCCTAGAACGACCGATTACCGATTTGGGTACAAGTAGTGCCATCTGTTGTGTAACTGGTGCGGTTGTGATTCAATGTCACGCGATAGCTGGTCTTGTCTTCAGATAGGCTGCAGGGCTTGGAGTCAGTGTCATGGTCTTGGAGTCATGTGTCAAAGAGTTGTCTAAGTGCTGGCTGCTATGCTTGGGCATTTCTTGTATTGCGTGGCTCCCTGAGGCTGTTTTTTTGGCTTGATAAGGTAGTCATGCTGGCATTTAGGTCTTGAGATCTCATGAGAGTCATGTATAGGTTGATTGGTGGGCGTGCACGGCTCTTGTATTAATTTTCTTGTCGTTGGATATGGACGATACGGTTGTGGTCCTTTTTTCTGGGCGTCTGGTGCGTACCGTCTGAATGAGTGTTTCGGTTGTCGGGGTATTTCGGACGTTAGTTTGCTCATTTAGCGTAGTGCTGTTGCGCTGTTGCGGTGACATCTTAGGGCAACTTCTTCCAATAGGTGTTCTTGTCTTTTTTGTGCCAGGCGTACTGCAGAAACTGGAAGGTTCAGTGGATAGTGGACAGAAGATACAGAAGGAGAATTTCTTTGTTTTTTTTTTCTCAATTATTTCTTTATGTTCCAAGTTTTCGCTACATAAACTCATAATCTCTGCATGAGCTGTTTCAAGTTCCTGTTTAGTTTGTTCCATCTGCTGTTTGAGATCTTGTATTTGTGATTACCACCACATCATGAATCGAGAGAATTTTACCAAGTGGACGAAAGATTGCCAAAGCTGTCTCAACCGTCTGTCATTGTGCTAGATAATGCATCCTATCATAGTACGCGATAAAATAATCCTCCAAATAGCAACAATAGCCAATTTTACACCCGTTCCATCTGATTTAAAGTTGTGACTTCCGCCTTTTGAATTCTTATTATTCTTAGAATTCGTTATGCATTATCTGAGGGATGTATTAATTTCGTTCCAACCTCAAGAATATATTTAACTAGGGAAAAAATGTATAATAAAGGTACCTACTTATATTATTATTGTGTATGAATAATTTTGTTGTGCAAATAGGTTTTACTCTCACAATCCACTTTCCTTTCCTATCTGGGTTTGCTGGTAGAAATCTCTTTATAGAGATAAGCGCGCCTCTTGTACACATATCTTTCTTTGTATATCTCTGTATGTTTGTTTTGTGCAATAAAGTATTCATTCATTCATTCATTCATTCATTCATTCATTCATTCATTCATTCATAAAGGTATACAGGGTGTCCCTTAAATAATGGTCCAACGTTAAAGGAAAGACAGCTCACCTTATTTCCTAAAACTAATTTAAATATTTTGAAAAAAAAAGGTAGTAGGTAGGTAGGCCCAGCTTTTTTTATTTTTCCGTAATTTTCTATTCCGTCTTTCGTACATCATGTTTTTTAATGCTGTCGCTGCTAATGATGACATTTCCAAATTCTTATTTTTGTAGAATAAAGATAAATAGTTTATCAATATAACCAGATAATTTTTTTGTTACTAACTGTTATTAATGACTTAGAAAAAAATCTCGAGTACAAATATTACTTTTTCTTTCTTAAGAGGACCGGAATTTAAAAAAAACTCCTGCAAAAAATGTACGGGATTGAACTGAACTATTCTTTAAAAACTTGTACACCTACCCAGCTTTGTGAATTGCTATAAAATTTAGGACTAGACTCTTTGTTCTTGCTTCTTGTTATTGCTATTAATCTGAAAGTTGGAGCTAATTTAAAAAAAAAGAAAAAAAAAAGCAAAATGTGTATTACAATATTTTTACGTCCTATAATGCCTTAGATTAGAATTCTAATATTACATATTATCAGTTCGGAGAACATGAAACCGCTACCTGGGCAGGTGCGGCAGAATGAGACATCGCATCATCGCATCGTATCTCTTCCTGCTCTGCGACCGTACTTTAGTTTAGTTGTGAACTTGTAACTCTTCTGCTTGAACTTCTCTGCTGCAAACCTCGACCTGTGCTTTGAATTTGTGCTTTGAAATCGGATACTGATTTTCTTATCGATTTGGACAGTTTGTCTCTTGAAATTATCGACTTGGCGATTTCACCGCCTCTGATAAACATCGTGTAGTAATTTTGTTTACTTGGTGTTGTGTTGGCAAAAACAAAAGACATTGAAATGCCTCGTTACCAGTTCACGCCACGTGAGTACTGTTACATGCATGCATTTGATTTATAGAGAAGCGAGAGAGAATGTCAGGGCTGCCGCAAGAATGTACCGAGAAAGATTCCCGAATATGGACCGTTATCCCGACCATCGCGTTTTTCTTCGAGTGCATAACGCCCTTCTTGAGCGAATGATTCTTGCTACCGGAATCGGTGGTGCTAGTGAAGGAAGGCCGCGGCAAGTTGATCACGATTTAATAGTATTAAGAGAAAGTGCGCACCATAGCACGACGCACCGGTATACCAAGAACGACGGTGCATAGAGTGCTAAAACTGAACCGGTTGCACCCATATCATGTTCAACGTGTCCGAACGCTGCAGCCAAGAGATTACGCTCAAAGAGTGTATTTCTGTCGAAGAATGCTGAGAATGATTCATGAAGACCCACAGTTTTTTAATAAAATACTTTGGAGTGATGAATCCTCGTGTAGGCGGGATGGATATCTCAACTTACATAACTTACACAGTTGACAATTAGTTAACCCACGTTGGATGAGAGAAGGTAGGAGCGAATACCAATTTAAAATAAATTTATAGGCTGGAATTATCAATAAACAAATCAAGGCCCTTTGAATTACCAGCAATTCTGAACGCGGAATATTACCTGCATTTCTTAAGAAATTAGTTGCCAAATTTACTACAAAATGTACCAGAAGACGTGCGAGAAAGCATGTAGTTGCAGAACGACGGGTGCCCAGCACACTATGCAGCAGCAGTACGGGCGTACCAAAATGACGAATACCCTGAAAGATGGATTGGGCTCTTAAGTCCTATTTTGTGGCCGCCACGATCCCCAGACTTAAATCCCCTAGTTTTTTTTATTGGGGGTGTCTGAAAGACAAGGTGTACCAAAAACCTATTAGGACAGAAGAAGAATTAAGAGACCGAGCCAGGCGTCTAAAAGCTTCGTTCATTAGGAGATGCAGAGTTTGCATTATTGCAAGAGGAAAGCAATTTGAGCATATTTTGTAACTCAAATAACTTATTAAGTTAACAAAAGACGCTCAAATTGCTTTCCTTTCATTTCAATAGAGTGTGATGTATATACATAGTCGGTCCTTAAGTTCTGTCACAAGGTTTTTGATAGATAAAACTCAGCAATAAACTTTTTCTTATTCGTATTATACATGATTAAAAAGCTTATTTTATACGAATCAAATTGCAATACAATACATTTTGTACGATTATCGCAATATGACAAAAAACCTTATAACTTGAGACAATCGCGAACCCAAAACACGCCGCAACTGACAAAAATACCACTTACCACAAATTTTATAAAAAAACAGTGTTCCAGATAATCAACAAGGTTTTATTTATTTATTCTGAAACCTCGATTTTAGACCATGCTTAACAACTAGCATTTGATTTTCTGTTAGCTTTCAGTTCCAACTACTCCCAAAGAGAACTTTACGTACTTTTTATGTTTTCAGAAAAACGTATAAAAATGATCTTGTGGGCAACAAGTACACTACGTAAAATGTGAATATGAAAATTAGTTTTACCCAGACTTAGTTATCTTATGCTTCAAAAATGAAGGTAACGGGTTCAGGGAGGATTCTGACTAAAATCTCACGTAAGTTTGAAAGGTTTTAAGAGTCATGGAAAAAAGATAAAGTGAATCACGTCCGTATTTTTGATTGGGTAAAAAAGTGAAAAATCTCTGAAGAAACTAACATTTGTGTAATATGGCTTTAAGCATTTAAATCCAATAATCGTTCTAATTTATCAGTATTTAATGAGCTATCATACCATATATAAAATTAAATAAAATAAAACTTGGTATTATTTACTATGCGGCAAAATATTTGTGACAGAACTTATGGACCGACTAGGTATATTTTTTGATTTTCTTAACTGTTTCATTTTTTAATAAGTCCTATTTGTTTAAAATGAATGTAGATTGAGAGGTACGGTAGGAACTCAATTTTTAAAGCTTAATAAAAAAGGTGTCTTTCTTGATGATTTTGGTAGGCAAACATTTTAGAGACTACAATATGTTTAACGCAATTTTATTTTTTATTTAATTATTTAAAGTTAGCACCACTTTTCAGAATAATAGCAATAACTTTGCAACGACAAAGTCTAGTCCTAAGTTTCATATTAATTCACAAAGCTGAACAAGTTTTTAAAATAATGGTTCAGTTCAATGGCATACATTTTTTTTTGCAGGAGATTTTTTTTTAATTTCGGTCCTCTTAAAGAAGATAAAATTATATTTGTACTTGGGATTTTTTCTAAGTCATTAATAACAGTTAGTAACAAAAATGTTATCTGGTTACATTGGTAAACTATTAAGCTTTATTCTACAAAAATAAGATCTTGGAAATGTCATCATTAGCAGCGACAGCATTAAAAAACATGATGTACGGAAGATGGAATGGAAAATTCCGGAAAAATAAAAAGCTTGGTAACCCTACTTTTTTTTTAATATTTAAATTAGTTTTAGGAAATAAGGTGAGCTGCCTTCCCTTTAACGTTGGACCATTATTTTAGGGATATCCTATATAAATGTAACTGAAGTTGAAGGTGTTAATGATAATAATATACTATTAGACGCTCAGGCTGAATAAAAATTAAAAAAAAACAACAGAAAGCTTGCTTTTAATTTTTTTTTCTTTAAATTAATACAAAAAACAGAATCTGGGTTAGGAAAAAAATAGTAAATAGGCTGGGGGTTTTTTTTAATCAGTTTTTCGGGGGGGGTTTAGTGAGTATTGTGGGGAATTACGCAAAGCATCTAACAAAACTGACTCACATGTCACTATCCTAACAACCAAAACATTAGCTACTGAATAAGAAATCGAATTGAACCAAAATAATTTAGAAAAATTTGCAAATGACGATCAAAAATATCTCTTTACTATAAAATGGGCCAATTACATAGTTTTACGCCCTTATGTACTACTGGTAGAACCAAGGGGATTATTTTTGCCCGTAGTACTACTAACTACTATCCTGTCTGGTAGAACCACGGGAGATTTCGTATTATCCCTGGTGCTACTTATCAATATGATATATAAATATTATGGTTCCAACCTAGCATAGCCACCCTCTCTCTCCAGTTCTCTGCAGATTGATCAAATATTCTTTCACTGGGTGCTGGTTCCACACATGACCAAACAAATACGCAATTATCGCCACTCACAAGTTGTTTTTTTGTTCTTGCATAGGTGACTTGCCATAACTCGAGTTTCTACGCAATGTCATCCGTCAAAATGGTGCTCGAGAGTACCAATTCACAAGTGTAGCGCGATTTTGTTTAGTTCCGTCGAAAACCGCTCAATATTGAATACAAGATGCCACCATCGATCCCGGGAGTACCAAATGACGAGAATGTCATTTGGTGCATTCAAGCTTTTGAGCCAATGCATTCGTACCAAGAGAAGCACTACTGTACTCTAGTTAGACACAATAAAAGTACCTACTTCGCGTGTCATAAAAAGGGGCATTGGGCTCATAATCATAACCGTTCAGTCGCTCTCTGGCTGTTCTAAATGTTAGCCGTGTGTCAATAAACATAAAAATGCCTTACTGTGCAGTTATAAAATGCAAAAACTCAAGCATAGTTGTTTGCAAAGAAAATGACTGATATATTAGTAATTTTTCTTTTGAAATTCGCCTAATTTAATAAATAAACAAATATTTTTAGTTTCGAGCAGCGTCTCTCGTTTTTACTGAGAGCAGTGCACACAGTTTACAGTAGTGCTTAAAACATAGAGTATATTTCGCAGGATGTCATCCACTGCTGCTTCCACTTTACACAATTCATGACGTCTGTTTCGTAGCCCTCAATGAACAAGTGAAGTAAACTATAGCCTTCTCAGACCTAAAAAAAAGTTATTCTCTGTTTATCTTCTACAGTGTTTGTCCTTTTCATACGTAGAGTGAATGTCAAATGGCAAAGCAAGACAAAACACTGTATAAGTTACACTGTGAATAACTTCTTTTATTATTAAGGGCGTAAGTAATATTAGGTCCTTACATATGAAATTGGCGTTTTGTATGGAGAAATTGAAGTTAACTCAATTTTCAGTACAAACATTTTTGTATTTTTTTTAGGAATGACAGATCCTAATTTTATAAACTTTGTGTGTGTGAATGAGACAACACTTAATATTACGAATATTATCATGAAAATTGATGACATTTAGGAGGCACTGATTTTGAAGATAACATTTTAGTTATCAAACTGAAAATTAAACGAAAATTTAATAAGTAGATGTAAAATATTGAAATTAATTTTAAAACAATAAAAAAAAACTGGAAATAGCTATTGAATTACTCGAATTATGAACTCCTGAATCTGTAAGAAAAATTCGCCAATTTCATAGGTAAGCACCCAATATCTGATTTTCTCATGTTTCTGTCGATTTAACCAGACAGTGTTGTACAATGCAACGATTCATGCAATATTGCTGGACGATTCCATTTTGTTTACAGAAGAATAATATTTCTGCGTTGCATTTTCATTGAGGAAATATTAAACTGCCCATCAAAAATACTGATTTGCACAGCAAATTACAGGGCAAAATGCTGCGGTAGCTTAGGTGAAGGGCAAAGGGGGTGAGCGAAGCGAAGCCCCCTTTATCCTTCGTGTTAGGTTGAACATGCAGGAACAGCAAAAAATACTCAAAACATAAACTTGAGTACTTATAAAATATTTAAAACATAAGTATTTTTGCTGTGCAAGTTACTATTTTTGATGTGCGATTAAAAACTAGCCTTTTCATTACAATTTAGTTTTACAATCAAGTTTTAGTTATAGAATTACATAAGAGATATTTTTTAGTATTGCCATGGACGAATAAAATTATTCACCATGGTATTGCTCTGTATTCATTTTATATTTCAGTTTTTCTTTTAAAGTACCTAAGTTTTAAATATTTCTGTACAATAAAGAATTATGAATTATGAATAATAATTATTATAATAAATATAATTCGGTTTTCCAAAGGACCGAATACTAAAAGGGATATGGATTGATTCCACTGGCCAATCCACTGGACATTGATTTCCTACTAAATATAGCAGTATTTTTTCCATACATTTAAACAAAGATGTCTTCTGTGGAACAACCAATAAATGCAATTTGTCTAAAGAAGCATTTCCAACCATGCGCGGTCCCATGAATCGATTTGGCGGCGCGCTTTTAAATCGGTTCACGATTAACATGCCAACCCCTCACTAAAATGCGTTCGTGACGTCAGAGTAGATAGAAAACATTTACACGCTCGGTTCTCATATATGACCGTGTTTGCGGTGTCTACCAGTATTAATGTATGTGGGTACAGCAGTAAAACGATTTCTTTATAAGTGTGAATTTATATTGAATAACTTTTCTACAATATTATACAGCAGACTGTAATTCATACCCACACGATCCCATCAAAGAAATATACAATACAAAAACGAAAATACTCTTTATGGCGTAACAATTTCGCAAGAATAAATTATACAAAATATTTTTATTTTACAAATCTCAAGTGCAAAAGGCAGGTATAGGATACAACATTTAACTTGCACTTTAAATTATTTTTAAACGGATAACTAAGAACTAAAATAACTGACAGAGTCTTGCTAACCAAACTTTGAGACTGCCCTGTTCAGTTTCTTATATAATTTCGAAGCTGGAGTCTGATACAAATTAAGAATGGTAATTAAAATAAGGATGATGTCATAACCTGACACTAGGGTAAACAAACATACGATGTAATATAATAATCATGGTTCATTTGGAAATACATGATGTTTGAGTGTCGAGGTCCCTAGGCAGGTAACAAGTATTTCTAAGTTCACGTTTTATCATCTACCTAAAATGTCGCTACCGGTATAGTTACGCATTCTATTCATACTAACAGAGCAACTCACGGAAAAAATATTAATAGAAAAATTGCACAATAAATTACTGTTACACTATTATGGCGACTAGCTAGAAGGCGGAATAAGACTTACTTGAGTGAACATTGACAACTCCAGTATGTATGTAGTTGTCAAAGTTTACTCGAGTTAAGCCTTATTACGGCTTCCAGCTAGTCGCCCCAAGTGCCACCCGTACGAAGGTGAGTCAACACTATTGTCGTAGATGGCAACATAGCATTTAAATATTAATCTCCGAATACTTTTGTACCCCTTTTTTGAAATAATCCAACTAATTGTGCCCCAATCACGCTAAAACTGCTGAACGGATTTAAAGAAATTTAGCCCAGAGATTTATGAGCCAGATAAACAGCATACTTTTTATCCGTCTGCATCAGAAGGAATGTAACGTAAACTTGACAAATGATTATTCCTAGGAACACGCAGATGAAGTTGCAGGGATCAGCAAGTCTGCCATATTAACGATTCTGTGTAAATAAATTAACAACTTCTTTCTCTCGAGTTTTACGATTTTATTTTAAAAATTACGAAAATCGGTTTCCTGAAACTTTTGATACGTGAAAAACTGATATACAGCCATTCAGAATTGTGTCCTAGGTGCAACGCCTGTACACCCCTGGGGCCATTCAGTCCACTAGGATCCCCAATCCTGATCCCCAGGGGATCCTGGTGAACTCAGGAGTTCGTCAGGATCCCTGGACGCGGATTCATAACGTTAGGCCCCATTCACACTAAGGTCGTCTGTACAACGATTTATCCGAAGTCAAAGTTATTCAGAGAATAGTGTTAACGCGCATTCAAACTGGTGGCACTAACTGTTTGTGATATTTATTGACATAATAAAATGATCCTCAAGAATATTTTGAACCGAAAATTTATTGCAATGTTTAAATATAACAGAATAGTGAAATTAAAGAGATACAAACTGGCAATATAAATCGAAGTATTACATTACAATCGTTGGTTAATTAACAGAATAATGCGTTCATGCATATGATTGACTCATATGTCCGGATTCCGAAACAAAACTTACGCGGATTAACGACGCACTTGGTACTAAAGTACCATCGGACAGTTCAGTCGACCCTTCATCTGTAAGGCCATAACAAAATAGCCCACGATATATTGCTTGGCAATAAAGTTCAAAACCTACGAAATGAAAACACCGGCTCCCGGTCGCCGGCACGGCCAAGGGGTTATTGGATTGTAGGATGGGTTAGCCCCCTGACAAGCAAACGTGTATGCTAATCTTCGCCCTCGTCATAAAAGGCGTTCTTAGTCCGCCAGTGTAGAACAAACAAAAACAAACATAGCTCACGTCAACACCAGCGTAGAAATGTTCTAATAAACGCATTATTCTTACAGAAACTAGGCTAGATTCGACATCGGAGGCAGACGTCGAATTAAGGCAAGAAATAAATCAATCAACAAACACTGAGATATACCGACCCAAGACCAACAGATTATGAGCACTACTCAATCAACTTGAACACTTCTGACCTACGCTGTCATAAATTATACGGCCTCAAAGGATTTCCCAGAAATTTAAACAGCACTTGAAAAAACGAATGTAAACCGCCAGGTTAACCCTAAATCATTAAAATCAACTGTAAATCTTCGATCAAAGATGATTAAGTTGAGACAAAATCAGATGGTCCCACAACACACATATCCACATTGCACATCTAAAGCGAAAGCAATTAACGCATTGGTGTACCGCTAGCTCTAACATAGCAAAAACTGCCTCTGACATCATTATATAATACACTGCCTGTAGAAAATAAAATCAACATATTTAGATAGCTATCTATCATACATAATAACCAACAAAATTGGCGGACACAATGAGAAATGGAGTTTATGGTTGACAGTAGAAAGTGAGCTTATGTGTCAGTGATTGGTCTGTTAAATATTATTTTAATATCTGTGCCAACTCTGATGTTTTTTAGTAGTCATAATTTCCATCCTAAGTCAAGCAAAAAAACTGTATTCAATAAAACATCCACTATTCTATTGTCAAAAATAAACACTGTTATGGACCATCAGCAAACATGTCTGACCTTTGGGCTCTATTGGTTGTAAAAGTGGTTCGGCAGGGCATTTGCTGATGGTGCACAATAAATACATACAAAAGGTGGACACACATCTAACAGAACTGCGCCTGCAAACACTACTATTATACGAATATTGTGCTGCGCACGCACGTCCACGCGTCATGCGCGTACAAACTTGGTACAACAGTAGTGTTGCAGGTTAGATGTCTGTCCACCTAAAGGGAGCTAATATGTACCCGTACATATAAAGAACCAGCAATACTCTCAATTGAGCTACCACGCGTGCGATTACTTAGTTATTACTTATTTTGATATTGCGTTCTCTCTCTCACACGTTCAGACCCTAGCGACTTCCACCAATAAACACCATACATTTTATTAAAAACTTCCAATTTCTACCCTATTATCATACAAAGGAGGTAAACATAAATTAATCATTTAAAAATTATTTACTCTCTAAGTAATCAGCATTTTTAAATAACATAAAAATATTCAAATATTTCGATACAACAAACTCCTAAAATTTTCATTAAATAAATGGAATATTTTAATTGATTTCTTGTTTGAGTGACAAAAAGCGCTCTGTTCACGTACTTTAACTAATTAATATAATTGAAATAGTCTTTGTTGTGTGACACTCATTGCAGCTGCATACATACGTGTCCATCCGGGTTTGTTCGCACACTTGCGTTCTTGTTTGGTTGACACTTTGATCGACACTGGTTCACATGAAATTACTATCCATCGGCGCGGGCGCAGCTTACTTAAATTAAATGGCATCGTTATCCCCACCTGAAAGTAACAAAGAGAATAATTAAAATCGTTAGTTTATAGCTTTTGATTGGCATTTACACAGCAATTAAAACTGTTTCATTTAGCTCGTACACCTAACAGCGGTTTCGATGTAGGTACAGATGTAGTAAATAATCCTTTCCTATCTGCAAAACTCGGAATAACGATAACACCCGAATGGTGCCGATGTGTCTATGAATTACTGTATTATTAAATTACGAGTAGGTATCAAATAAATCGCATACTTTATTTATCAATGTCAAATGTCAAATTGCAATGACAAAAACGAACATTTCCGAGAAAATACGAAAGGAAAGGATTATTCACTACACCTGTACATTCTTGCAACTTTTCTGACCCAAATATGTTAACCTTTAACCAGGCAATGTACTAAAGAGGACCACCAAACTTTCGACCTTATGGCTTGGTAATAAATGCGAAAACCAATGACAAATATGCATGCTCATTGCCTGGTTAGGGGTTGATTGGTTTCTCAGGCTTTTTTTTTTCAGTTTAGAAATCACAACACCACAAGCTATATAGATAGCCCGCACAGAATTTTAAGATACCAGCTAACAGGCGCGGCCGGTAAGAGTTCCTTTTAATTTCTCATTCCATAGACGAGACTGTAGTGAACGCGCAAGATATATATTATACTCCTAGAGTCCGTGGCCAGAGGTTAAGCACGACACACTTCTAGTTATTAACCAACCTGACAATAAATCAATGGCGGTGGAACGTTCTCATTCTATAGACGAGTGACATCCTACCTACCTACTATACTGTGTCCATTATGGCAAGCTCTGCAGCGTTGAGGTACCGGGTTCGATATCCGGTCTTGAATGTTTATATGTGTGTGACGTCGCTGTTTCTGGTTCCCACAACACAGGGTATCCTAGTGTGGGGCTAGAAGCAATATCTGTGCCTGTATGCAATATGTAGTAGGTAGACGCTAAAGCAACAGTTAGCCCAGAAAAGGCCCAAAAAAAAAGGGAGAAGCAGCAGGTATGGAATTTTTACATAGCAACTTGAGACTGGCAGATATTTTATACACAGTGAAAACAAAAGATGAAGGCAACCAATATTTGGAAAAGTGTGTTTCTTGGAGATAATGAGCAATATGCCTCAAGATATGAAGAAACATCATCTTGGAAAAAGATAGCGAAACTGACAGCTCTCAGGAAAACCTAGCAGAACATCAGTCAGCAAATGGAAACAATGATGATGAAACTAGAAGGACATCCAGAACTCGAAGAAAACAACTGCTGCGCTCCAAACCCCACATCCTTCCCATTCCACGTATCCTATATTGGCTTTCGGCTGAAGATTCGGTTGATTGTAATCACCCTCCTTTCCATCCTGACGAGCAGGTCACACCCCCTCCTTTCAAAACGTGTGGCCTCTTGTATGCCGGCCGAAAGACCGGAACAAGATTAAAACCCTGGCTGGAGAGGCACCATTCATTCATTCATTCATTATGTTATGGTTTGAGGCTCTGCCTCCCGATCGAGAGGCCCCAGGTTCGAATCCCGGCTGTGATAAATAAATAAATATCCCCAGGTTTCGGATGTTTAGGTATATGTGTGTGTCGTCGCTGTTTCTGGTTCCCATGACACAGGGTATCCTAGTGTGGGGTCAAAAGCAATGTATCTGCATTGGTGTGTGTGTGTGTGTGTGTGTGTGTGTGTGTGTGTGTGTGTGTGTGTGTGTGTGTGTATTGTGCTGTGTATTGTTTATCCAAAATAACATGATAAGGTTTGTAAGGTCGATGCTATGGAACGACCGATCGATTGTCATTCAATATGCTCTCTGCCTCTAAAAAGTTGATGTCTCAACCAATCCTTCATTCATTCTCAAGTCTTGTTCAATGGCCATCACCGTGGGCGGTCGTGTCAAAATGTCTCAGTTTGTCGCGTAATATTCTGTTTTTCATACTTGAAACGTGTCTTAGAACAATCAATAAACCAGTGTAATCATCAAACTACGTTCACCGTTTCAATTCAACGTCATCATCAACCTTCATCAACCCCTTTTGGACAAGACAGGCCGCGTGGTGCGGTAATTAGTTTCAATCACCCACGCTCGCGTGACGATTGGGCTGGTAGCTCAGGTTTGGCTGGCGTTGGACCTTCCTGTTGCAGTCGTCATACGTGGCGTTGGACGGACAGAGCCACGCGCACCGCTCAGTTAGGAGTTCGGCATTCGGGTGTCGCGAGTGATGTCTACCCCTCCCACTTCACTCATCATCAATTAGTTTCCCGGAACCTACCATATTATCATCACCTGTGTATAAAAAAAAACGTTGAGCCGCCTACCTCGCGCTGGTCGCTGCGTGTGCGGCTACTCCGCAGCTCATAACTTGTGGTTGCTGGTCAGCCACGTGAGCCCCTCGTAGAGCCCGTCGCCCGAAGTGGCGCACGACGGCTGCACGTACCAGTTGCGGTCGCGGATGCGCGTGAGGCCGAGCTTTTCTTGGATCTCGTGCGGTTTCATCGCTGGAATCGGGAAGAAAACTGTCAAAGTAGCTCGATGTGGAGGCCGCTAAGAGTTTGTAACAACCACTGAGTAAGTAGGCGTTTCGTTCGTTACAGAGTAAGTAAGAAAAGCAAGTTTAAACAAAAAGTAGAATCAGAGAAATAAGTTGTCAATATCAATAGAAATAAATAAGGAAGAAATAAAAATAAGAAACTTTATTTGCGTATTAGGGTTTCAATTTGGTCTAAACCTGCTGAGACGCAGGGAACCTAAAATGGAATGTTTTTGACAGAAGTCACCTAGAGTACTGAAGATTCTATTGTGGGCATTTGCGGGGCAACAACATAAAATTTGCCTTAATTGTTATTTCATTATTTTTCTTTTCCCGGCCAGCAGCGAAAGGGTTAAATATGTTATTTCAGTTTCACACTATATAACCCTAAATAGGTATGGAAATGAGTTATTTACGCAAATTATTTATAGTTATTTATTGACATAATTACATAGTACTTAATTATCTTATTTATAAATATTATTAGAGTTTTATTTTAATTTTACCTTCATTGCAGTTTTTTTATTAAGAAATGTAGATGGTAAATCTATTTTTAGCAATACTATTTTAAAAACTGCATAGAATACGCTATTCCTAGTAAGTGCGCATTTAGGAGAAGGTAATATTAGTTGGTGTTTATTACGTAAGTTTCTTGAGTCAATTGTTATGCGCTCTCATTAGATATTCTAGTATGAATATTGATGGAAACGTTAGGTAATCATATATTTTTAATCAGATCTACAACTTTCCGATGGTGTAATACCAGCCTTGATGCATTTTTTCTGATATTTGAAAACTTATCTTTATCTGGAGAACTACTAGCTTAGGACAGAGTGCACAACGCCAAAGTATGCGGTAATAGGACGCAATATGTGCTAACCTCATCAGTGGGTTTAACAAAGCTATTTATTTTACAGCATGGTTTCTCTATGTGAATTTTTCATCCACAATGCTGCTCGATGTTATTGTTTTAACTATTTCTATGTTTTGATTATTATTGTTTATTTGTAAGGTTGGTTGGTGGGTTTCCTTGAGGCTAGCGAAATTGCATAATTTTAGTTTTTTTAAGGTTGATTATTAGATTATTGTTTATAGCCATTTCACTAGACCTCGCAATGAATTATTTATCTCTGATTCAAAGTTTTGTACCTCTGTGCATTTTATGACAACCGAGCAGCTGGTAGATAATTTATAAAGGTCATGTATATACCCAGAATACTGTCCTGTGGTACTCCATACTTAACAGACCTAGTGTATGATGTGGAGTAGTGATGCAACGAATACTACTTTTACGAATACGAATACGAATATTTCGCCATGGTAATAAAATACTAATTTATTTGATGAATTTCTATTCTCCTAATAATTAAAATTTACAATAGGCAATTTTTTATTTAAAAAACATAAAATTTGTAGATTTTCTGGTTTCAGGCGATTTATTTTTTCAGTCTGGATGTTTCCAGCTGTTGAAAAAAGTATTTCCGAGGCGACTGAACATGGCTTCAGTGAAAAATATTTTTAGGCGAGTTTTTTCAGACTTGGAAAATGGACATCTTCTCGCCAAAAGGCCACTGGATCGTCGTATTTTTACGTGCCGACGACCGACTCGCGTATTCGCCGAATACGAATATTCAGTAAAAGTCTATTATTCGGCGAATATTCGTATTCGTATTCGTATTCGTTGCATCACTAATGTGGAGCTTTGCTCTGTACCGATTTGATCTATATTATTGGTATGCAAAATTGTTTTCTATTCTTCAGATACGAAATTATAGGTTATGAGTAGGTCCTCTTATAACATTGTTGTCGAGATTAATCAGATTATGATCTACAAACTCAAAGCCTTGGTCATGTCCATGAAGATTACTGAGATGTGTGGCCTATTGTTAATGATAACATACACATGTTTTAAGAGGTCATATATCGCTAGTATTATGGATTTGTTTTTTCTGAAAGCCTTATGTTCCCCAGAAAAGATTCATTTCAAGAAAATAATTTAGTTTCAAAAATCATAGATATTATAGGAATTAGAGCTGCTTGTCGGTACTTAGTAACAATTTTTTTATCTCCAGATTTAGTAACATGGTTTATGATGGAAGTTGAAAGTTTCTACGGGTAAATTTCACACAGTGATCTCTACCAAAAAGTTTTGCGTGATCTTCCGCATTGGAAAATCCTTGGTAATAATCCAGATAGCTGTTGCCCATTTAAGGAATTCCATCAGAAATCTTATCATTATTTTAACCTTGATTGTTTGTCGGTGGTACCATATTCTTTCAATGTCTTTAATTAAAAACAAAATAAATAAAAAATGAAATGAGAAATAATACCCAAAAAACAAAAAAATACATTTATCCACCGCCCCTAAATCCTCACGATAGTTATGTAGATAGATAAAAGTTAAGCAATTAACGTAAAATAAACCCTGTTCTGCCCTATTCACCTATTTGGATTGTCGGTGGGTGCCTATTTTTTTTAGACTGACTGCCAAATACGGCATTTTGGGCCCTTCAGAGCAATTGCTATGCTTTTCCCATAAGAGAATTGACTCCCAGGTTTACCCCACACTGCTTGGTATTTTTCGCTGATGGAATAAAGATATGAAAGCAGTAGGTTTAGCTGGATGACACGGACAGAGGATTGCAAATGGTGGCGCACTATAGTCCACTTCTGGATGTTGGCCTCGTCTATAGAGGCCAACGTCTAGAAATGGATTGCCTATCTCTATGCATAAGTTGAAACGAATATTTAAGAATGTTGATGAAGATGATGAATGATGACTTAATAGTATTTTACATATTTTCATTGTGAGTAGTGTCATGATATTAAACATCACAAAGAAACCGTAAGTTATGAAGTAGAAGCCCTAGTATGCTACTAAGCGACAAGCCTCTCACAAGCATATCGCAGGCTTCAGAAGTATAGTATTGGGAAGTCTAGGAAACATTTTCAGGTGTGAGAGAATTCCCTAAATCTCACTTAAGCCCACTGCGTTCGCCCTCTTCCTCCAAAATGTCCAAAGTGTCCTAGCTTGTCCAATACGGTTGAAGGAAATACCAGCGAGCCTCTCACACCGGAAAAGTGTCCTAGCTTTGCCCAATACGATTCAGAGAAATTCTCTCACACTTGTGAAGTGTCCTGGACTGCCCAATATTATACTACTGAATTACGAAGCTTGTCAAATAATAGCATTACCCCCCAGAATTATTACTACACTCAAGTACGATACGATCCTTTGAGCATAAGTATTCTCTTTTTGCACCTATTTTCTTTTCTCGCACACACCGAAGGTTAGTTAATAAGCCAACATCAAGCATGTTTTGTTTCACAGGTGTGCGTATGTCCGACCTGAGACAGAAGATGCCTGACTGGCGTCTAGTTGGCTTGGTGGTGTAGTACGCTACACACGCGTAGAACAAAGTAGTTTCCAACGTACCGTCGGGCAGGTCCTGTTTGTTGGCGAATATGAGTATGATCGCGTCCCGCATCTCGCGGTCGTTGATGATCCGGTGCAGCTCCTGGCGCGCCTCGTCGATGCGATCCCGGTCCGCGCAGTCCACCACGAATATTAGCCCCTGGGTGCCTGGAATTGAGACAAGTTTCTGATGCGGATGACTGCGTTAGGCCTGAATACCGAAACTGTAAATAAAGGTAAGGAAATCCGTAATGTTGTTCGTCCTATTAAATAGTCAGGTTCACTATGTTTTGATTTAGGCCTGGAATTTTGTGGAGAGTACAAACTTTGTAAATTTCTGGAAATTTCTTAGAAATTCTGGTGGGATGTATTATCCTTCGATCCAATTAAGGGTTAATTATTTTGCAACATGCTTTATGTAGTGAGTAGCTTCGTTAGACAATTTTACTCTATGAAAAATAACTTCCACTTGGGGCGAACGGAAACATTGTTTTTATTATTTATCATACTAGAACATTTCCAACAATGTACAATTTGCACACTCCACAAAATTCCGAGCGAAATTTCATAGTGATACGGACTAAATGCTAAATGGGTGTAACCATAAATCACGTTGCAAAACTATTAACCCTTAATTGGACTGAAGGAATATACATCCCACCAATATTTCAAACATATTTCTTGGTAATAAATGCGACAGCCAATTAAAAATTCTGCATGCTCAGGGCCAATTAAGGGTTATCGATCGTTTTCAACAAAACCGTAACAGTGAGGAAGTACTTACCTCTCGTTGAGAACATCGCAATTTTAACGTCTAACGAATGCCGGGGACTAATAAAACATGTTTATTAACGCCTGGGAACCGATTGGCCCACTACCCCTTCGCGCCAAAAATGACTCAGATGCACAGGTGTGCCACGGTAGCCAGTTATTTAATTCCCATTTTGCTTGACAGGTGGGTAATCCATCGCCACATCTACAGAGATATGAAGGCTTCCTCACGATGCAATGTTCTGATGCAATCATCTAAAATCTTGAGGTGACGGAATTCAAATGGAGTTCTATATTTCCTTTTAAATATGTTAGTTTAAGATTTGACATTCTCCAAATGTAACCTATGTCTTATGGAAATAAACTCTTTTTGAATTTTGAAAAAAAAAAAAAAACGTGCAACGAATTGTGCAGATGATCTAAGTAAGAAATAGATAAACAAGTTAAGGTCACTCACCTGTATAGTAATGCCTCCAAAGCGGCCGTATCTTGTCCTGCCCCCCGACGTCCCACACGTTGAATTTGACGTTCTTATACGTGACAGTTTCCACGTTGAACCCGACTGTAGGTATCGTTGTGACTGACTGGCCTAGTTTTAGTTTATATAAAATAGCTGGGGCGATTGTGGTCAAGGATAATTAAGTTGATTGTGCCACTTTGAAAGTTCTAAGAGAGGCTATAAATAACCTCAATTTTCACTTTTAACCTCTTGAATGAATACCACCGGCGGCGGTAGATAACGCCACTTTTCCGTTATTGGTTTGAAATTTTATTACCATGGCAAAGGTTCACAATCGCGACCCGTCCCCACTGCCCTCGGTTTTTGAGAGGTTAAGAAAATAATGAAAGTGCATTTTCTTTCTCTTATGTTTTAATTAAGAGTACCATATCTATGTAGGTATATGAATGATATATTATAGTTCCTATATGTGAATTATATCTATTATATTTTATATAGTTTTTAAGAATTAAAAAGACCCCTACAAGAAATTATTGGTATGGCCATTTTCTTAGCCATTTTGTTTTATTTGTTTTCGGAAAAGATTTTTATTCCTGTATTGAATTTTGCGAATATTTTGTTGATAATTTCTCATTCGAATGATATATATTTAATTATATTTCATTTTATTTCTATATAAATAAATTACTAAATTTCTATCCACTTCTAGTTTCAATGAGTAGAGTAGAGTTAAACTGAGTGTATAGTTCAATACTTACATACTACATATACAAAACTCTTTGTTCAATATTTCTATGTAATGTTTCTGTGTAGTCCTACCTAGTATTTAATTTTTATTATTAAAAAAATCAAAGATATACTCCTACAAAAGACTGTCGTTTTACATTTTTCCGTGTACAATGGTACGGAACCCTTCGTGTGCGGGTCCGACGTCCTACACGCACTTGACCGGTTTTATTTATATTTGGTCTCGAGATTTAGGAACAGATATTAAATCATTCAGCCTACACGTAAACAGCCTATGATTAATGTGCAGTCAGATGATAATTTAATTGGTGATGTCACTGTTTCTAGTTCCTACGACATCGACACAGGCTATCCTAGTGTGGGGCAGAAGTAAGGTATGTGCCTGTACTGGGTGTAGCAGAGGTGTTCTCATGTTTTATGTGTTAGGGACATCATTCTGAACAACTTTCATTATGAAACCAATTTTTTTTCCGAAACCGGATTTGATTTCGTGATGGACGAACTTTTTCCATATACTTACATGACATTTTTTTTTCAAGTCATTATTTAAAAACTTACAATATTCATTTCCCATCTTCTGCAGAACCCAGAAGGGTTTGTGTGCCGATGGGGAGTTCTAATACTAATGCGCGTACTCAGGGTCATTCAGTGGTAAATGAGTGTAGGTAACCGAATTATGATAGTGCCTTTTTGTCATATTACGACCAAAATCTAGGATATTATACTTAATATCCTAGATTTTGGTCGACATATTCAAAGTCAAACTGTGCAATAAGTAATTATTTTTTGTGACCCACTGCTAGGCAAAGGCCTCCCCATGTTGCGCGCACAACTGTCTGTCCTGGGCCACGTCCGTCCACCCCGGCAGAAAGGCATCGAGGTCGTCCCACCATCTCCGTCCAGGTCCGCCCCTACGCCGGCGTCCGTCCTGTGGCACCCAGTCAGTGACAATGTCCGCCCACCTGTCCGAGTGCATGCGACAGACATAATAATAATAAATAATAATAATAATCGGTATAATAATAAGTTCGGTCAGCGACCAAGTCTGAGCACCGTAGGTCAGGACGGGCAGGATGCAAATATCGAACAGTTGGCGCTTTAAGGTCATGGGAAGGGTACCCTTCATTAGTTCCTTCATGGACTAGAAGATTTTCCAGGCATTTGAGACTATTCTCTCAATTTATTTCGATGTCCTGTCTGTTCTCGAAGGAGACTCTCTGGCCCAAGTAGGTGTACTCGTCGACATACTGAATCTCCTGCCCATGTAAATATACAATACAAAAATCCGCGCTCCATGTCTCTAACTGTGCTCCTGTGAATACAATTCACCAGCAGAGCAACATGATTTGCCTTTAGAATACTAAACAGTTTCTGTGAAAAATGTGGAACAAAAACATTCACAGCACGCAAAATTATAAATCTACTGAAGTATGTGTCAATAGAAGTATCGATGCGATATCTTTTAAACAAGGGACAGGGGTAAACAATGAATAACCCCGGAGCTATAGATAGGCCTCATCATTCTGATCAACTTTCACTATGAAAGCGATTCGATCAGAGCAACTTTATTTTTCACTTCTCCGTACAAATCAGCTGAACGCCCCCGCTTGCAAAATGTAATTCATGAGACTCATACATATGTCAACATAACATTTATAGCTAGAGTAATACTGTACTAGTCTACTACTAGTACAGTATTGTACAATACTGTATTCCCACATATTCCGCATTCAATACTATAAAACGGCATTTATTATAATTCTGGGTTGATATGTCACGGTAAATCAGCATTCTTTAAATTGCCGGCTCAATCGGTAATCGAATTAATAGAGGAATGCCAAGATAGATCACATGATCTGTGATACCACTGCAGTAGTCATGCAAGTGAGCATGAAATTAACCAGATACGGGCAGACTGGCTGCAATTCTGGTTTGCATTTAAAATTATATAAAATTTCCAGAGTGCCTGGCGTCTTTTAAGGAACGCTTTCTTCTTCATTTTCCCCTTAGAGGTTTTGAATTTTATTACCATGGGATGAGGTTAAAAAATCGCGACGCACCAGGTCCAGTTGTAAGCAGTTAAGTAACGTAGTGTGGACTAAACCATAAAAATTCGGCAAATTAAAAAATGTACAACAGCAATTATTAATATTTTCAAAACTATTATGTCCTTCCGATTAATTTGTAAACAGGTATTCATAAAAGGAACTCTAACATCTAAAATGTTGAGTTAGATTAATGGCTAGTCTCTTTAAAGTTTTAAAATTGCAGTGCAGAATCGTAGTCACTGCACTGCATCTAGCAGCGTCGTCTATGTTGCGGTTTATGAATTATGTATGACATTGCAAATTGCTGTTTTGATTGAATGTATTGCTTCCTACCTATATTGCCATTTTCGGCGCATGGAAGCATTTGTCGTGTCACCGAGTAAGCTTTTGCTTTTTTGTATAAGTGACTAGCTTAACTCAAAGCGCCAGGTTATAAAATAATAATAAAAAGTTTTTATTCATAGAAAAAATCGTACATCAAGCTTAACCTCTTTTAAAGTGTCTGCTGCCATAGCTAGGATATTAAATAACCTGTATTTATGGCTCGCAGGCCCGTACCTTGTCCGAGGTGTTTGTGGTATGATTTGGATATTGAGACAATTCTTACAAAAATAATACAAGTACTTAAGAAAAAATTACAATTCAGACATGCAGAGTGTATAGTGTGTGTGGGAGGGTGTGTGTACGCGCGTGTGTGTGAGTGTTTGTGAGTGAGTGTGCGTGGGTGCCGTGTGCGTGATGCGAGTGACATTATTCGCAAATCATTGAGTTGACTTTGGTATAAGGAAAGTTTAATTTAAGGATAATTTAATTAAAAAATACGAGGAGAAAAATTTATTGGAGGCATCGCGATTTTGACCCTTATGCCAGGGTATTACAATTCAAAACCTATGCCATGGGGCGTTGAGAGGTTAAACTGTTCTATTGTATCCTTGTTTTGATTTCTCTAACCTACATTCATATTATCTTTCTTGAAATTACAGTTAGATAATGTGCTACGATCCCACTTTCACTGATGAGAATATCTTCCTATATTTCCCCGACTTCACCCCACCTCCCAGTTCCATGTTGTGTGAGACGCGTCATTCATCACGCTATTGCAAAAGGATACTAGTCTTGCCGGCGGCGTCCAGCCCGAGCATGAGTATTCTCATCTCCTTGTTGCCGAAGATCTTGGAGAGCAGCTTCCCCATGATGCTGAGCTCTCCTCAACACCGCAACTGGAAAACGGAGAATGAACCACATCAGTATAGGTTTACGAATGATTAAATACATAGGATGGACAATCAAAGATTGTAAAATTATTCATTTATTTCCTGACTACAGTCTGATAAAGCCTAAGGTCAGGCAATTTACCGGACGAGGTCATCACCCTGCACCATTGACATGCCATTTTGATGATGTCGTGCTGATCTCCGGGCATATGACTTGATGTGACCCTTGAAGACCAAACCTTATGACCTCTTATCGCGTAGCGAACTAGTTACTCATAAGATACGGTACATCCGGAACGTTCTGATTTGCCAAATTATAACCAATAGACTAGAACAATATCGAGATTGGGGCCAAGAGGACAGGTCACGTCAACACATTAGACTTTGTACTGGTATAGGAGAAGAAAGATGACCCCAACTCAAGTGTTACTTATAAGTCAATATACTTTATTGCACGGTAAATAATGAGTAAAAATAAATAAACACTTATGCGCAAAGGCGAGCTTAAATAAGTCGACAAAGAACGCCAACTACAGCAACGATATAAAATGCAATCTATTATATCCCAACGAACAAAACCCAGTAAACGCAATAATTATAGAAAAATATACTAAAGTCTGACTTTCTAGCAATTATGGATTAACATAGTAGTGAAAAGAGCCTGCCTACTTAGATTTAGAACTGTGACCAAAACTGTTTTCATTTGTGCAAGAGAAAATTCTATCCTCCCAAAAAGTTCCTACCCAAAGCCTTCATTAAGCAACCGTTACAGTTTGATATTTCTTAACTGGCAACACTGGTGAAAATACGATACCATTTCTAACTAAAGCTCTTTCTAGTTAGACTTATAAAATTGAAACGTGAATTGGCTAATAAATGGGCCCCAGCAATCAGTCTGCTAATTGTAATTAGGCCAGACATCAAACAACGAGTGGTGTAGGAGAAAAGTACAAGTTTTAATTAAACAACTTTCGAGGGAAGTAAATTGATTGATAATTCATGAATGAACCTGGCTATAACAGATTATATCGCGGAAAATATCTCAACATGTTAGAAATAAGTGGTAACCCGTGTCTTTACATATCAGCAGGTCGAGTTCTGTGTATGTCGACTGCCGAGATCGCCGAGTTTCTTCGTAGTGCAAAATAGACTTGTATTTGTGTTTTACTACTAGAATAGTTCAGCAGTTCAGTTATGTTCATCAAAGGTACGCAAATTATGATGTGATCCCAATGAGAGTACACCTATTCACCAAACGTGTACAGTATACCTATAAGTTGTACTACAGTTTAAGGTGATACGAAAATTGGATGAAATTTTCTCGATAGAATTTAATTACGAAAACACCTCTAAATTGTTTTAGAAAAAACAAACAATAGTTTTCATCCCCGGCGCGCGCCTTTTGTTCTGCCTCCGGAGGCCCGAAAACGAGCCTGGCTTATACCGCGTGTTACTGTAAGGGTTACCTGGGGAATGTGCGTGATCCATCTAGGCACCCCATCTGTGCAATACCACGCATTTCAGTGATTGTGATGATACTAGTGCGGTCAAGTGTAATGAATGCCCAGAGAACTGCGCGATACTCTTAGGCATCCCATCTGTGCAAGCCCTAGAATTTATTCTAGGCCAGGTGCACGTCTGAGCCACGCAGCGACAGGCCGGCAGCGAGCGACGCCTACGCAACACACCCTCAACACTACTGCCTCCACCACCACCGCCGCTAAACACACCAACCTGGTGAGATCATTCCGATTAGGACATCATTGATAGTGATTACCTACCTCTAACTTTATTTCTCTCAGCACCACTCGCCGCCTGACAATAATAAACCACCACTTACCGCGGCCGCGGTCGCCCCTATTGACTAAGGCATAATCACATTTATAGGTGCGTCATAGGCAGGATATAACAATTCCCTACCTACGCAATATCAAAATCAACTAATAAAACATTATTATAGCTACATATACTGTCGCGTGAGGATACGACCTAAACAGAACCTAACAGAAAACAACAACCAGGATAACATTTAAAGTGTCAGTTTATTGGTAAAGTTCAGTAAAGTCTATAAAAAGGATGATGCGAAGATGGGGATGGATGAAATGCGAACGAGTTCTATAAAAGACAAATTAAAGTATAAAAAGGAAGCGTAGCGAATTTGTAGTTGTAGATATTGTTGAAGTCATCGTTGTAGGAACGGTAGCGGCGTACTTGTAGATAGCGCTGTCGTTGTAGGAACGGTAGCGGCACTTATAGCCACGGCTCGCTGGATCCCGTTGTAGATGGTGAAGTTGCAGGTTTGAAGGAGTTTGAAGGCTTCGCAAGATTCCGTTGAAGATGGAGAATTTGGAGAGTTGAAGGAGTTTGAAGGCTTCGCAGGATTCCGTTAAAGATGGAGAATTTGGAGATTTGCCGGAGTTTGAAGGCTTCGCAGGATCCCGGGGTTGAGCGACCCCGGGATAAGGCCTTTACTGGTACTTCCAGTTCAGAAGATGACGTGAGACTCCCGAATTGAAGAAATGTTCCGCTTTTATACCCTTTTTGGAGAGTTCTAAAAATTATTTAAATTAAACGTAATTTTTGAGAGTGGCCAAGAGAGAAAGAGTATTTTTGTAAAAGTATTAAAGTAAACATATCAGACCGCTAACGAGTTTGAATGGACATTGCCATGACAACCAGATAAACAATCAACAAATCAAATGTCAATTGTTGGTTTCAGGCTCGTAATATAAAATTTACAGTAACCCCAGGAAATAAATTACCTAAAAACGAAAGGAAAAAAGGTAGCGCACCAGCGCGCACGAACCCCGAGATTGCAGAGTTTCGGAGAAAGCCAAAACAAGGTCACCAAAGGTAAACCGTTTCGCTATCGATTTAAAAGTGCTGATAGCATGAAAATGCAGAGCGAACATGATTTATTAATGTGTTCTAATGGTTTAAAACGTTACAGGGTCCTATGGAAATAAAGGTGATATCCAATAATAAGCTGCACAACTCAGTCCTATGGAAATAAAGGTGAAGACCAATATCAGACAGTACAGCTCACCAAGTATACAGCGTAATAGAGCAAGGTACCCTGAAGGACAAACAACAAGGACTGATGATGGAGCTGGAGTTAAGAGATAGGAAGCAAGAATGGCAGGTTCGTACAGGAGCAGTTACCAAAGCTTCTTTAAGTTTCTCGAAAGCAGCTGCAGCCTTGGAATTTTTAGGACATTCAAGAAAACAGCACGTAAGTAGTATAAAATAACACTACATTGGGAAAATGTAGTGTTATTTTATACTACTTACGTGCTGTTTTCTTGAATGTCCTAAAAATTCCAAGGCTGCAGCTGCTTTCGAGAAACTTAAAGAAGCTTTGGTAACTGCTCCTGTACGAACCTGCCATTCTTGCTTCCTATCTCTTAACTCCAGCTCCATCATCAGTCCTTTTTGTTTGTCCTTCAGGGTACCTTGCTCTATTACGCTGTATACTTGGTGAGCTGTACTGTCTGATATTGGTCTTCACCTTTATTTCCATAGGACTGAGTTGTGCAGCTTATTATTGGATATCACCTTTATTTCCATAGGACCCTGTAACGTTTTAAACCATTAGAACACAGTAATAAATCATGTTCGCTCTGCATTTTCATGCTATCAGCATTTCTAAATCGATAGCGAAGGGGCTTACCTTTGGTGACCTTGTTTTTGGCTTTCTCCGAAACTCTACAATCTCGGGCTTCGTGCGCGCTGGTGCGCTACTATTTTTCCTTTCGTTGTTGGCTATTTTGGCTATGTGAACTGTTTAAATTTTATATTACGAGCCTGAAACCAACAATTGACATTTGGTTTGTTGATTGTTTATCTGGTTGTCATGACAATGTCCATTCAAACTCGTTAGCGGTCTGATATGTTTACTTTAATACTTTTACAAAAATACTCTTTCTCTCTTGGCCACTCTCAAAAATTACGTTTAATTTAAATAATTTTCAGAACTCTCCAAAAAGGGTATAAAAGCGGAACATTTCTTCAATTCTGGACAGTCTCACGTCATCTTCTGAACTGGAAGTACCAGTAAAGGCCTTATCCCGGGGTCGCTCAACCCCGGGATCCTGCGAAGCCTTCAAACTCCGGCAAATCTCCAAATTCTCCATCTTTAACGGAATCCTGCGAAGCCTTCAAACTCCTTCAACTCTCCAAATTCTCCATCTTCAACGGGATCCTGCGAAGCCTTCAAACTCCGGCAAATCTCCAAATTCTCCATCTTTAACGGAATCCTGCGAAGCCTTCAAACTCCTTCAACTCTCCAAATTCTCCATCTTCAACGGAATCTTGCGAAGCCTTCAAACTCCTTCAAACCTGCAACTTCACCATCTACAACGGGATCCAGCGAGCCGTGGCTATAAGTGCCGCTACCGTTCCTACAACGACAGCGCTATCTACAAGTACGCCGCTACCGTTCCTACAACGATGACTTCAACAATATCTACAACTACAAATTCGCTACGCTTCCTTTTTATACTTTAATTTGTCTTTTATAGAACTCGTTCGCATTTCATCCATCCCCATCTTCGCATCATCCTTTTTATAGACTTTACTGAACTTTACCAATAAACTGACACTTTAAATGTTATCCTGGTTGTTGTTTTCTGTTAGGTTCTGTTTAGGTCGTATCCTCACGCGACAATACTTATATTGCTTTGCCTGAAAATAAATTCGAGATAATTCTCCTCGAGATTTATTTTCTCCTCATCTTCGAAAGACCATTCAAAACAGTCATTAACAATAACCTTCCACTAAACCCTGAAACTCAGTGAATAAGCCAACCCAAAACTTAACAATCCTAGAATTATTTTTATGTAGCTAAACTGCAAATATACTAAACCCGACAATAAACAAAAACTAAACAAGTGCAGGCCATAAAAATGCCATCTCACCAAACTCCCAAAACTAGACAAAACAATTGACTGCTATTTAGGAACAATTGAAAAAGCTTCGAAGCACAAAAGGCTCACAACGTTCCCTCACACATCTGGCACCCATTCTATGGTGTCAGCCCATCTTGGAAATACCGGGAAACATAAGAATAAAAATAGATCGTAAAAAGCCAAAAAGCGTCTCTCATCATACAGGCCGTACACCTCTTAGAAACAACCCACACACACACATTCATATTAGCTAAAATACCACGAGGCTTTCTCCTGTAGTAATATCTCACAATCTAAACTCTACCAATGCCCAGAGATGGAAACTGCCTGTTCCATGCAATTGCAGACAAAATCAACCATCTGTTTGGAGCGACATTCAACCATACCCACATCAGAAGCGACTTAGCTAGATACGTGGAAGCTAACAGCAATTATCCACGCATCAAACATGCGATCGATGCACCAAACGCAGAAGCTTTCACTGAGTACATAAAAAATCTCCACATACAGGGCACGTTGGGCGGTGAAGAAATTATCATAGCAGCCGCGGAGTTCTACGTAATAAGTGTAGCGATCCATCATACCTAAATACAAAACTAAGCAGGAACCTACCCAATAATAGTAAAACAAAACATAACCATTTCTAACTTTATCCGGTCCGACAAGCCCACAAAAATAAAACAATAATGCAAGCCCGTCTACTACATAACTGCATATTCTGAGAAATAGCGAGAAACAGCAAACAATTGCACATCATAAAAGGATCATTTCACCATCTTCCAGAAAACAGGCAATTAACAAAAGACTTCCACTGATGAACAATAACAACAATAAAATCGGAGACTTTTTGTCCTAAGCGGCTCTCTACCGAGAATAAGGGCGCACGAAGATACGCACAAACTTTGACAATCGCAACCCGTACGATCTGTTAATCGTAGACAAAGGTAGTTCAAATAAATCACGCTATATCTAAGTTCTTTCTTTCAACAACATCCCAAGAACATAACCTAATGGAAGCCTTACCAACGCTGAGATGGTAACTGCCTATTCACCGCAATTGCTGACTAAATTAATCACCTATGTCAATTAACATGCAACCACACTCACATTCGTAAGGACCTAGTTATATATGTAGAAGAAACCGGCGATGAACAGAACAAAGCTCGCAATCACTGAGCCTGAAATCCTTAACAACTCACCACTGAAAATCTACGCAATTACGGTACTTGGGCTGGAGAGGAGATTGTAATACCAGCTGCCGAATACTTTCTACTTAACGCAACAATCCACCAGCAAAATACACCATCGCTCACATTCACGCCCAAGAATCCAGCGGATGCAGTGAAATCTATCAACCTCAACGTCACAGGACACCACTACGACAGCGTTTACTTGCTTGAATCGCCAAATTTACCCACGGATCAAGCAACCGATAACCAAACTGATAACACCATACTTTCGCCGATACTTAATGCAACACCCATGACCTCCTCAGGGTCAACCATAACATCAACAGAAGACATCCCAGACAACACCGGATATACGATGATACGAAACAGCCCCATATTTAAACCACAAGTCACATGCGAGCGTATGCGCATTGCTACTTGGAAGGTTAGAGGATGCGCCGAAATAACTAAAAGACTCAACATTGACGCGGAATTGACTAACAAAAACATACACATAGCCTATATACAGGAAACAAACATGATACATATGTCAAAACACTATCTCTGGTATCTGTATGCTCGCATCGGACAAGACGCTATAAAGAAATACAGGAAAAAGGGAATTATAGGAACAAACCTCCTTCACAATATTCCACACAAATATTTTAAAAGTTACATCAAAAGAAAATGCATGTACAAGGGCGAGCTTGTCTCTGAAAAGAGATTTCTTCCAGCAAAACAAGGCATTACAGGAATTGCTATCATAAAAGGGTAGGCAGTGCACGATAATTACTATAACTAAAATGCCTAGGAATAAATTAAAATATCTGTAAAATACAGATAGCAAATACGAAATAATTACCGATATACATAGGGCGCACTGTAAGTTTCCGGAACTGGCCACTTACATAAACAATATTAAAAAATTTATTGCAACATTTGAAAATAGAACTCTTTGGCTGTAGAATGCAGTTTGTTTCATCTGACTGCCTTTTGTTTTTACCTTGTGGCGCCATTTAAAAAATTGTGTGTCTGCATCAACATGGATTTAACTCGGGAAAATTTTCGTAGTATGATTTTCTACGATTTTAAGTGTAATTTGACAGCTCAACAGAGCATCGCTCGGCTTGAAACAGCTTTTGGCAATGAAGCACCATGCAAGACAACTGTTTATAGCTGGTTTGCAGAATTCAAGCGTGGTCGTATCAATCTCAGTGACGAATCTCGCGATGGTCGGCCGTCCACCGCTGTGACCAACAAAAACATCGATGCTGTGCGCCGTATGATTGAAACAGACAGGCATGTGACCTACCATGAAATTCGCGCATCCTTAGAAAAAGGCATGAGTTAAATACAATTAATCCTACACAAACATTTGGGTGTGAGAAAGCTGTGCTCGCGGTGGATCCCACACAACTTGACCGAGGCTCAAAAAACGGACCGCGTCACTTGGTGCAGTGCCATGCTTACCAGATTCAACGAAGGTGCGTCAAATTTGGTGTGGGACATAGTAACAGGTGACGAAACATGGATTTATTGCTACGATCCCAAAACAAAGCAGCAATCGAGCGTATGGGTCTTTCAAGATGAGCCGAAACCAACCAAAGTGGCGCGCGTGAAAAGTGCATCTAAGCGGATGATTGCTTCTTTTTTTAATAAAACTGGACACGTGGCTACTGTTGCTTTAGAGAATCGTCGTACAGTGAATAGTGACTGGTACACGACCATTTGTTTGCCGGAAGTTATTGACGAACTCCGTAAAAATAACCGTAAACGCCGTATCATCCTGCACCACGACAATGCTAGTTCTCACACGGCCAGACAGTCAAACGACTTTTTGAAGGCGAAAAATGTAGAACTCATGAGTCATCCTGCATACAGTCCCGACCTGGCACCTTGTGACTTTTTTCTGTTCCCAAAAATTAAGAACCAATTACGCGGTCAACGATTTTCATCACCAGAAGAGGCTGTCGAGGAGTATGAAAAACACGTTTCAGAGGTCACCACAGAGAAGTGGCACAAAAGTTTTCAAAACTGGTTTCATCGAATGAAAAAGTGCATAGACGCCAAGGGAGATTATTTTGAAAAACAATAAATTAATGTTGTACCTTTAATAGTATTTTTTCATATTCATTCCGGAAACTTGCAGTGCGCCCCACGTATACATAAACCTTACATATAATAAAATAAATACAATAACTTTTACGAAAGAGACATGTAGAGCTCTTTAATATGTTTCTTAAAAGAAAAAAGAGTCGGACTGTCTCTTATAGTGCAAAGAGGTGCGTTCCAGAGTCGGACCGCCCGCAGCCTGAAGGAGCATGTATACGCAGCGCTGCTATGCCGCGGAGTAGCTAAAAGTGAATAATTAAATATCATCGGAGAACTGCTCATGGCAAACTTAAAAGTAGAAAGACAAAATTCTTATAAGAGACCCCATAAACAACCAGTGAATTGGACGTAGTTCCAATACGAACCGTAAACGAAATCAAATATCTCGGCACATATATTACGGCAGGACATAGGACCCAATAAAAAAGAGGTGCCGGCAAGCCATATGCAATTCCAAGGCCCTAATGCATTTTTTAAAGAAATCCAACATAGACTGAAATATAGTGCGCCTGATTTACAAAATGGTCACTGCACTGTTTATAAAATACGGACAAAAAGCGGCAACCCTCACTAAAGCAAACAGTTGACAGTCAGTATATGAACGCCTGATCCTCAGAGACATGTTTGAGAACGCCAGAAGCTATCCAAGATACCACAAAATTCATGACTGACAGGACAAAACGATATCCAAACGAATCAAAAACCACCGGATATGTTACTATACATATTCTGCGACGCCCACAACAGCACTTACTACACGCTCCATTCAAATACGAAGCAAGGAAGAAGAAAGCCGGCCGACTTATATACACCTGGAAAGATTTCCTTAAGCATGACATCAAACATCAAACACAGTTACTGGACAGAATCATCACACAACAGGGACGATGTCAGGATGGCCTAGAGGCAAATATACCGTATCCCAGAAACAGACAGCAAAAGCGAAACTGGGAACTTACCGGATAACCCAAACGAACACGACTCAGGAAACTCAACTATTAACAATAACTGAAAATAGAAGGAAAACAAGAACTTGAAGAAAACAACAGCTGCTCTCCAAATCCCACATCCTCCCCATTCCACATATCCTATATTGGCTTCAGGCTGAAGAGTCGGTCGATTGAATTCACTATCCTTCCCTTCCTAAAGAGCAGGTCATTCCGCCCCCCCTCAAAACTTGTGCCCTCTGGTATGCCGGCCGAAAGACCGGAACAGGTTTAGAACCCTGGCTGGAGAAGCACCATTCATTCATTCATTCATTCGAAAACACCTCTAAATTGTTTTATTTTTTCCTGTAATTCTGAAATCCTAACTAATTTCATTGTGGAACTGCGTTCAAAATGTAGATATTATGTATTATGTATTCGCTAAATCCCCTTAAAAAACTTTTTAACAAAATAGCGTAGTTTATTTTTAAACAATTTTTCTGTGGTTTACTTTTTAGCGTTACGTTTTTAATTTTTTCCCGATTTCGTCCCTCTCACACTGCGGGTCTTTCCGCCTGGAGTAACGGGGTCCTTTGCACGGACGAGGTAGCGCCTTTAAAGCTGGTCTAGGGGGGCTGTAACTACAAAACCCTATATATAAGTAGTATTTCATACCTCCACTGTAAAACAATCACAACGTACAGTGAAATAATTAACAACAAAATCCATAATTTTGGGCTACTAATTTAGAAAACAAATGTTTGCGAATGGAAAATTCGAAAGCAGAAACTTTGGGCAGAAACAGAACATTTTGGGACCTTGCTTGGACTAGTTAGGGAGACAAACTTACAAGATCTTACCCCTCTGAGGTGAGTCTAGGGAGAGAGGACCAAAGGTCCCGTTTTGTTTTTTTTTTGCTTACCTCTCGAAAACGGTGCGTCATAGGAAATTTTGTTACTAATGAAAGCTGATAAAATTCTATAGAACTTTGATTGGAACACTTTTTACCTATTCCCAATCATTTTGTAGGATATGATTTGTAAGCAAAACACCAATAAAACGGGACCTTCTTTGAGACGTACGCCGGGCTCACAGATGGGTATTGACTTTTACGCGTAGTAGGTTCCCCCAGTAGTTGGCAAGACTGATAGCGTAACGTAATGATAATGAATACGGACGTTCAAAACTGGTACCTTTAAAAAGTTATCTAATAGAGAGAAAGAGAAAAGGCTGTTTGCTAGGGCTAGAGAATTTTCAGCGGAGTGAAACGAATGAATGAATGGCCAATGGAATATAAGTTTCAGCACAACACAAGTTTTATTTCAGGGAGGGCGAATCCATTGGAGCGTGACTTCGATAGTGCAACATGTAACAATAGAAATGCAGTACTGTTTTAAGGGAAAGTTTCTCAGGTTTATGTTAGTGTTTATTGAAATACGCTGGGCTTCCAATAACTTATTGATTGGGGGGTTATACTTATAGGTATTTCACGTCAAAGACTCATTTACTTGTAAATAAATAGCTGTCATATTGCATTTTCCATAATATGAGATTATTTTTAGTAGGCGTTTCATGGAACCCTTTCTGAGATCGATTTATCGTTGGCTGTCTGTCAATAAATGCGAATCATCGAACAGACGCAGTTTTATGTTTGGAAAATTACACTTAATTTGCGATACAACAAGTTTACGTTACTCAGCCAAGGAATCTAGACATGAACTAATTACAAAAGCTTGGTTTACAAAAAATATGATAATATTTTTCCCTGCTTTCATCAATCATTCATTCTAAGTGGTTCGACATTTACTGATGTTATATGGTTAGGTTCATTTCATTCTCAACTGAAAACGGTTTATCAAGGAAATACAAAAGTATAAGACATAACTGCAGGATCAATAAGGACGTTTGGGAACAATGCCAATAACTAAGTGCAGACAGAACCAACGTAACTAAATTTCTCTCGGTATCAAGCATAAGACTAGACCGAAATAATCACAGGACCATTATGTATTTCGGCCAGATTGGGATTCATCCCTTAGACATTTTTATTCAAAAATCATCACTTCCAAAATATAATTATACTCATGTTACAGCAAATCTTCAGCGTACTTCATTTATGTTAAAGGTACAAATATAAACGTTAAATAAGCCACCAGATCGATGTGAGAATAGCAAATAAATATTAAACGACATGCCCCGGTTTCAAACATCTAAGGCACGGAATCAAAATTGGGTCACGCGCAGTCGGGACATCCTGATGTCACGATATTCCGAACGGCATGGCAAGGTGCTCAATTATCAGCCCAGACTTCTGCTCGTTTCATTGAATATAGGATATGAGTGTTGAACAAATAAGGAAAAATACACCCGATATTGTAGATATATGTCTGCAAAAATATAAATGATGATGATTATATGAACGCTTCTTGGAAATAACATTGGCACTTAAAGACAGGTAGGTACCCCTAGACTTGCGTTTACATTTCTTCACCGAGTAATTTTACAGACCAGACAACTCTCTACATTTTTGCACAAATTATACCAGTACCCCTATGATAGTGTGGTCGTAATATAAAATTCTGACCAGCTGACCACACCGCTAAACAATCACTCAACAATGGAAGGCATACCAACAAATTGCTCCAGTCCAGATGAGCAAACATGATGACAGAAGCGGCAACTGACGCAATCGTCAGCCGCTACGTTTTAACCGACCAAGGGCGGAAACATTCCTACGGGCAATTAGTGAACTACTAGCCGGCAGATGATACTGGCATAGCAACTCGTGGTAATAAACAAGTAAGCTTGCATTGTTAGTTAGATTCGAGTATCTGCTACTCTGCTATGGGATGCTTTCAGGGCCAGTTTTCTTTAGATTCAAGAATACAACAAGTTTATTTGCCTGAATGTGGGTAAACAGGGTTGTTAATAAATAAAGATCTAGTTCTTACCAGACGCTACGCTAAGGGCGTACTACTATTAAATTAAAATACACATAACACAAAAACATTACAAATTTCAGCAATAAGTAAATTTTATTATTTTCACAGGCCATTTATCAAATCCTTTGTAGTATTTGTTTGCTTTAGGCTTTGTTAAGCAAATTTATGTTCTTTTAACCTTGATTTTTAAACAAATGAAAGTTATCTATGTCTGATACTTTTTGGTAGATTATTGTAATTTTTTTGGTTCATCCCAAACATACTTTTTTGAAATAATGCGGTTGAGTGCCGCGTATTTAGTTTAATATTCCTTTTCGAGTTTATTTCAATTAAAAGATCCCAATTGCTTCAAACATACATTGCCATTTCATAAATGTATATGATGGTAGTTATTTATTTTTTAATAAAGTGTGGCTGACGTGTGTCTGTTTGTTTCAGGTGAGATATATTGCCCTTAACATCTCTTTTGTGCTTTGTAAGCCCTGTCCTTATCTGCTGAGTTGCCCCAGAATATAATACCTTATTTGAGAGTTGCAGTCATGTGACTGCAACTCTCAAATATTATATTCTGGGGATACTTATGTAAGTGTGATATGTTGATAGCAAACCTAGTTGATAGCAAAACTAGTCGAGCAAACCTTCTATTCTTTTTCGGAATTCCTAGACCTACCCAACTAGGTAGACTCTCTCTAGACAAAATTTGTGTTAATTAAGTAAATTATTATTATTTTTTATATTTTTATTTAATTCAATATAATTTATTATTACTATTTTAATTTAATTTGACACAATTTAATTTTAATGTAATTTTTATTTGACATTCAACTGAACTAACTCTATTTACAAAATGACTTGTAACTGACGTTATCAATAAATAAATATGAATATGAATATGAATATGCAAGGCAGTGAGTCCAGCTACCTAAGCATAAATAGTGCATATGAAAATTGGCTCAACTTTGTGCACACATTATCAATATCAGTTTTCCATGTCAAATTGGAGTCCATTGTTAATCCTAAAAAAATTTACCATTAATTTCATCAATTCTCTTTGTACCATAGTGTACGACATTTTTTGTTTATTGTAATTATTTTTAAATGTCATGATATTGGTTTTATTTAAATCTTTTATAAGATTATTTCGTCCGGGCCATGATAGAAGACACTAACATTTAATAGGTGAACCTTTTAGTTAGGGTGTGACCCCTTACACCACGGAACCAACCCTGACTAACTCAGTCGCAAGCACTGCAGGAGTCAACAGCCCTTCTTTATTTCCGTCAGGTCATCGCTTAAGGCGTTAATAATTTCCACACCATTTCCCTTGCATAGCCAATTGAATCCAACAGCGCATGGGGTGAGGAGTCACCAAAAGTTACGCCAATGCAGTAACCGTGTAGATGGTCGAAATAAGCGTCCAAGCAATATAGGAAACGAGACTTTGGTGTCTCATGGCAACTTAACCCGTGTTTACGGCCCAAAAAGAATGATCTGAATGTCTTGATTTAAACGGAACTATACACCGTAAACTCATTCACTAAGACTATGCCAACCTTTCTAAAGGCTCGAATATAAAGCGACACAATGACAATTAGATGAGGCCAGTCGTTAAGAAACAAGATGGCGCCGACATTTCTGGAATAAATAGACTTAATCACCGAACAAGGAGTCTCTAGAGCGGTTAAACCTTCATCATAACATTCAAAGCAGAGATATAAAGGCGGGAACCTTTTCGCTGCCGCTGCGTGGGCTAAGCCCTGCTCGTACAGTCGACACCCACGGTTGTTGGCATGACGCCAGTCGAATAGACATTACTTACTCCACCCAACATCTCACTAGCTAAAGGCTCGATGAACTCTGAAATCCTTTGGTCACAATGGTAAATTGTCGAAACTGTTGTTTACTTAATAACTCTGTGAGAAAAACATATCCTTTCATAGTGATAAAACCTTTGCGAAAAGTATTAGTTAAAATAAAAGGTCAAGTGCGTGTCGGACTCGCGCACGAAGGGTTCCTCTTACCACTGCACAATGGAAGGGATGGTATGGAGTGAATAGGTTGGATTTAAAATATATTTCATTATATTGTTGCGGCTACTTTCATGCTCCACGTATGTATGTAATCAGGTTTTTATAAGTTGTGTGTGGTATTGAAATAAATTGTGCCCCCTCTATTTAGACCATACAGGCTGTTCCGTTATGAGTGGTCCAAACGACGACCCGAATGGCCGAGTCGGCAGTGACCCTGCCTACGAAGCCTAGGGTCCCGGGTTCGAATCCCGGTGGGGGCAAATATTTGTTTGATGAGAACGGATGTTTGTACCCTAGTCATGGTTGTTTATCTATCTAAGTATAATATTTATCTATATAAGTATGTGTATCGTTGTCTAGTACCCAAGATACAGGGAAACCTAGTTTGGGGCTAGATCAATGTGTGTAAATAGTGTCCAAGGTATGATTATTAAACGGTAATCGGTGAAGGGTTGGACTATTTTCTATCAGAAAAATAAAAAATAAGTTTAGTTAAAGTGTCATGGTTTTCGAGATAGTTGAGATCAAAGAGTTTTCTTTATTTTTTAGGCTTTTCATATTACATTTCCGTGTGAAATCTTAAAACCAAAGATTTCGTTGAAAAAAAAATGACAATATTTCTGACTTTAGGTGCTACAAAACGTAAATCATAGTTTTTCAAATTTCTCATAGGATTATAATAAATAAAATAATCTTATTATGAATTTTCAACCCTACGAAAAATCATTTGAGCTTTGGAGCGTCATGGTTGTAAAAAATAATATGACAACCTGACTGCCCATGATGTTTATAACATTTACAACAACAGTACAACACAATTTACAACAGTTTAAAATGTTGTGCAGAATAAACAAATTTTTTTTTTCAAAAGTCTATAGTTTAACTGTAATATTTAAGTAATGACAAGGACATCGTTTGAGGGACCGAGGTTTTGACAACCGCTCTAATTCTGATTAAACTATGGCTCTGGGGCTTTCCTGGTCCAAGGATCTCGCTCGCTGTGCAGCGCGGTAACGCTGCAAGTCGGTAGGTAAAACTTTATGTTTTCCGAAAATAAATAAATAAATAAAAAATAAAGTGTAATGGGATTCTCAGAGGATCTCGCTCGCTGTGCAGCGCGGTAACGCTGCCAGTGTAATGGGATTCTCAGAGGATCTCGCTCGCTGTGCAGCGAGGTAACGCCGCCAGTGTAACGGGATTCTCAGAGGATCTCGCTCGCTGTGCAGCGAGGTAACGCCGCCAGTGTAACGGGATTCTCAGAGGATCTCGCTCGCTCTGCAGCGCGGTAACGCTGCCAGTGTAATGGGATTCTCAGAGGATCTCGCTCGCTGTGCAGCGCGGTAACGCTGCCAGTGTAATGGGATTCTCAGAGGATCTCGCTCGCTGTGCAGCGAGGTAACGCCGCACGTGTAACGGGATATTCTCAGAGGATCTCGCTCGCTGTGCAGCGCGGTAACGCTGCCAGTGTAATGGGATTCTCAGAGGATCTCGCGTAACGCCGCCAGTGTAACGGGATTCTCAGAAGATCTCGCTCGCTGTGCAGCGCGGTAACGCTGCCAGTGTAATGGGATTCTCAGAGGATCTCGCTCGCTGTGCAGCGCGGTAACGCTGCCAGTGTAATGGGATTCTCAGAGGATCTCGCTCGCTGTGCAGCGCGGTAACGCTGCCAGTGTAATGGGATTCTCAGAGGATCTCGCTCGCTGTGCAGCGAGGTAACGCCGCCAGTGTAACGGGATTCTCAGAGGATCTCGCTCGCTGTGCAGCGAGGTAACGCCGCCAGTGTAACGGGATTCTCAGAAGATCTCGCTCGCTGTGCAGCGCGGTAACGCTGCCAGTGTAATGGGATTCTCAGAGGATCTCGCTCGCTGTGCAGCGAGGTTACGCCGCCAGTGTAACGGGATTCTCAGAGGATCTCGCTCGCTGTGCAGCGCGGTAACGCTGCCAGTGTAACGGGATTCTCAGAGGATCTCGCTCGCTGTGCAGCGCGGTAACGCTGCCAGTGTAATGGGATTCTCAGAGGATCTCACTCGCTGTGCAGCGCGGTAACGCTGCCAGTGTAATGGGATTCTCAGAGGATCTCGCTCGCTGTGCAGCGCGGTAAGGCTGTCAGAGTAATGGGATTCTCAGAGGATCTCGCTCACTGTGCAGCGCGGTAACGCTGCCAGTGTAATGGGATTCTCAGAGGATCTCGCTCGCTGTGCAGTGCGGTAAGGCTGTCAGAGTAATGGGATTCTCAGAAGATCTCGCTCGCTGTGCAGCGAGGTAACGCTGCCAGTGTAATGGGATTCTCAGAGGATCTCGCTCGCTGTGCAGCGCGGTAACGCTGCCATTGTAATGGGATTCTCAGAGGATTTCGCTCGCTGTGCAGCGCGGTAACGCTGCCAGTGTAATGGGATTCTCAGAGGATCTCGCTCGCTGTGCACCGAGGTAACGCTGCCAGTGTAATGGGATTCTCAGAGGATCTCGCTCGCTGTGCAGCGCGGTAACGCTGCCAGTGTAATGGGATTCACAGAGGATCTCACTCGCTGTGCAGCGAGGTAACGCTGCCAGTGTAATGGGATTCTCAGAGGATCTCGCTCGCTGTGCAGCGCGGTAAGGCTGTCAGAGTAATGGGATTCTCAGAGGATCTCGCTCGCTGTACAGCGCGGTAACGCTGTCAGAGTAATGGGATTCTCAGAGGATCTCGCTCGCTGTGCAGCGCGGTAACGCTGTCAGAGTAATGGGATTCTCAGAGGATGTCGCTCGCTGTGCAGCGCGGTAACGCTGTCAGAGTAATGGGATTCTCAGAGGATCTCGCACGCTGTGCAGTGTACAGCGCGGTAGCGCTGCCAGTGTAATGGGATTGTTTGCTTTATGTATTTGTATAATTTTTCCTTTTTAAGGTAGCCCTAAATATACATATAAAGCACCGTACACGTGTTAGAAAGTTGATTACAAAAGTTGATCGCAATGCTATTTGTAGTACATTAAATAAATAACAAAATAAAATTTGGTTCCATAAATAAAAACTTATAAAAAACATAAACAAAAGGTAATTTGTCCGCACTGAGGATCGAACCACGATAAATCACTTGAAAGCCTGATGATGGACCGCTCGGCCATCCAACTAGCTGATAAGAGCGGCGAATAGTACAAATACTATGTTTCGTTCGGCAATGCTTCGAGATGGCTGTGGTGAAGACTGAAATTATAATTAAGTGATGAAAAAATACAATTTAAGCGACATCTAGGTTATTACAAATGAACAATTTTTCGACGTAAGGTGCTTTTTATGGCGATGGACACTCATCTTTATTGTCGACCGACTTAGCCTAACGGTAGTGACTCTGCCTACGAAGCTGACAATCCTGGGTTCGAATTCCGGTAAGGGCAAATATTTGTGCGATGAGCATGAATATTTGTTTCTTATTCTTATATCGTCGTCTAGTACCCATAACACAAGTCGTATTGAGCTTACTTAAGGGCCTAGTTCGATTTAATATTACTCTACATTTGAGGCCATAAATCAAAACATTGAAAAAGAGTTTTGTGTATGTATATATATATTGAACTATGTACTCAGGTAAACGAAACTCTTTGCTCATTGAAACCGGAAGTGGATAGAAATTGAGTAACTTATTTACTGAAATAAAATCAAATACGATGAGAAACATAATAATATTAATTTTAATTCGAATGAGCAATTATTTATCGTATAATGGCAAATAACTAAGCGCAAAACTCAATACCTGCAATTAAACATTTTCCGATAAGATCGAGAGAGTCTAGTTTTCAGCGATAAACAAATAAAACAAAATGGCTAAGAAAATGGCCATACTCAATAATTACTTCTTTTAATTCTTAAAAACTATTTTCAGTTCAGTTTTCAGTTTCATTATTTGTTGTTATAGCGGCAATAGAAATACACCCTCTGTGAAAATTTCAGCTCTCTACCTATTTCGGTTGATCCGGTAGAGCCCGGTGACGGCCAGACAGCGGAGGCTTAGTAATAGGGTCCCGTTTGACACCCTTCGGTTACGGAACCCTAAAAGTTTCGTCAATCACAGACCTAACACTGATCAACACTATGTTTTTCCTCAGATGTTATGTTAGGTTATATCTACAGCACTAATTTCAGGAAATATTATTTTCTTTCTAACAGATATATTTTTTATTTATTCAGTTTTTTTATGAATCGATTTTAAGATATTTCTCAGTCTGAGATAAGAAACGTAAGGATAATATTTTTATTATTGAATGTGGGGTTCGTGAACGGTCTCTGTATAAGTCGGATATTATACGGATGTGATATCCTTTCATGATATCGCACTTCCATTGAATATTGATAAACTCTTTTACGCTGCTTTCACTGAAATCGCTTAGGTTTTCATAGATTTTAATAAGTGGAGTCTTTTACGAGTCGTTCAAGTTGTATCAATAAAATATCTGCTTTGAGTTTTTCTATGCTTAATCCCGGATACTTATGCGGGCCAACAGTTAAGCTTGGCATTCTTGTAGAGACCCTTCAAGAACTGTAGCTTTATTATGTATTTCTGATATCAATCGCAATTGAAAAATTTAATCAGAACACGAGTCGACGAGCAAAGTCGCAATATAAAGCCAAAAGGCTCGTGTCTAATACTCGTGCTCTAATTGTACGATTTTTCAATTGCGATTAATATCAGAATTGCGTGATAAAACTACTGTGCTATTATAACGAGTTTCATATGTAATTTTGCCATTATGATCTTAATTTACTGGGGATATTAGTACCAATGTTATCCGATATTGGCCAGTCTTTTGCAGACGAGTTATACTGATTTTTCCGTGCCGTCTCATAAACTTATAGAACGCGAGGTCCTTGGCTATTCAGTATTTTTTTATTTGTTAGACGTTTTTGCACTACTTGACAATTGCCGCAAATATACAACACAGTTCTGGCACATAGTATGACATATCCATGCCATTTTTTGGTTCCACAATTAAATTTTATAGCCTAAAGTTCGATTATATACTTAGTACGTGAAACGAAAGGTGCCTTTGCTTGACGGAGCGGCGGGCGGGATAAGAGTGGTGGCAGTCCAAAAGGTTTTTTTTTTGATGACCAATAAAATATACCCAATTTTAAGACAGTTATTATGACTTTTCCACCTTTGGACTTGTACATTATGATCCTAAGACAGTGATACAATGATTTTTAACAAACATTTGTAGTGGTATAATTTGTGTTACGAATAGGAAACAAATAAAATAATTTGAATTATGCAATTGTTTTTGAGTGATTTAATCATGCTAATATGCATGCATAACTCTTATGGTTCCAATTTGCTATACGATATTCAACCTTAGGTGGGTCGGACATAGAACTCCGTCGACTATATTACTCACGACAATGACTGCAAACACGCCTTAGAAGTCAAGGGGAAATATTAACCATCACAGTGTTACGAATAGGAAACAAATAAAATAATTTGAATTATGCAATTGTTTTTGAGTGATTTAATCATGCTAATATGCATGCATAACTCTTATGGTTCCAATTTGCTATACGATATTCAACCTTAGGTGGGTCGGACATAGAACTCCGTCGACTATATTACTCACGACAATGACTGCAAACACGCCTTAGAAGTCAAGGGGAAATATTAACCATCACATCAAAAATACTGATTTGCACAGCAAATATAAAGCCAAAATACTGCGGTAGCTTAGGTGAAGGGTAAAGGAGGGTGAGCGAAGCGAAGCCCCCTTTATCCTTCGTGTTAGCTTCAACATGTAAGACCAAAAAATATATACTTAAAACATAAACTCATTAAATTTTTAAAACATAAAAAGTGTTTTTGTTGATACTTTTTTGATGTGCGATTAAATACCAGCCGAAGTCAAGTCGCAGGCCTTCCTGCGCATTTATGCCTTCAAAAATGCACAATTTCGTTAACTTGAATGATATTATCATTACAGTTATTTTAATGTTAACCTCAATCTAGTGAACGAATTACAAATTTAAAAAAAATGGGACCAAAATCTTCTCTTTCAAATAAAAAATCAGGCAACAAACATTAGAACAATGGGATTTGTGCTGTAGGCAAAACTACAGCAACAAAGCCAACAAAACTGTAATAAATTGCGAACTGAATTTTGGCGCTCCAGCCATGGAATACGAAGGGTTTACATGTCTGCGGAGCACATTTCGCTGACACACCTAGCAGAAATAACGACACGAATCCGTGCCAAATTATTATCGCAACTCCTTCTATCGAAACAGTTTTCATAGCTTAATTGCAAATTGCTTGAAGCAGAATTTTCTACTCCGCCATCTTGCCTTTTTCTTATAAAATGTGTCTACTAAAAATAATACCACATTGATTTTCCCTTCATCTTCCCGTCGAGTTGGTAGCATAATGAAAACAGTGTTGCTAGCATTTAAAAAATGTGTCACCCAAAATCAGGGAAAATATCTAATCAGTGACTGAAATAGAATACCTACCCCAAATCATCAAGGCATCAAAACTTTATATCTTATTAAAACCAAGTAGGTATTTAAAAGAATGAAAGCAATATTGACAGTCAGATAATTGTAAGTTCTTCAATAATAACTAAAGGCACTAAAAAGGATGATTTAGGAATGGGATGGAGTAGGTTCGACGTCGGCCCCTTGTCAAAAGGGACAATTACATATCCGTTATAGTATTTTTTGAAAGTGGGGATTTGTGATCTGAGTCTGGCAACCGGATATTGCTTTTACCCATTTTTTACAGTTGTGCACTACAGCCAACTTAACGGCGAAGGGAAAAGTTATGTGGAATGATCTTGGCGACCCGAATGGCCGAGTCTGCAGTGACCCTGCCTACGAAGCCAAGGGTCCCGGGTTCGAGTCCTGGTGGGGGCAAATATTTGTTTGTAGAGAACGGATGTTTGTACCCTAGTCATGGTTGTTTATCTATCTAAGTATAATATTTATGTTTATATGTATGTGTATCGTTGTCTAGTACCCAAAATACAGGGAAGCCTAGTTTGGGGCTAGATCAATGTGTGTAAATACTGTCCAAGGTATTATTATTATTATTATTATTATTATCTTTAGCCTGTGAGCAAGTCTGGACATACAAGTCTAGCATTTATCACGTTGTAAATAAATGCGCTTCTAACTGTCATAGACTACCATTGAAAACATTGTTTGGCCTAAAATACAAGCACATTATGTAAATAAATCTAGAAACCTACTCTAGGATTGATATAAAAGGTTAGGGGCTTAAGATTATTAGTTGATATTAGATAAAAATACGCCTAACACTGGACATAAAACATGTTTTTATTTTTAAAACCCGCCTAACTAGTTGGCAAAGCTGTTATGTTTAGTAGGTTGTATTAGTGAAAAAACGGTTGAGGCCGTGACCGTGACTCGCGATAACGGTACATAGTTTGTTTGAGCTCGCTGATGCTACCGGACCACTGGTGATAGCAATGAATTATCTCGACGATGACGATGGCATATATGTATAAACGAGAATATACAACTCATATTATGACCGCGTAAAATTATTTCAGTTATGCCATGGGCCTGGCGATGAACTTAACTTTGGACAAACAAGGTCTCACCAGATTCAAAACAATAAATAATTTACCGTGATATGACAGAATCACGTATGAAAACAAACGAACGAAAACATGCCAAGTATGGAAGCAAAATAGGTTACATTCCAATGGAGTCGCCTCAAAAGCGTAGGAGATCAGGATTTTGGGTCAGGAAACCATGGCAACCGGACATTCGGATTAGGAAGTTGATGTCATCGGCGAACCGTTATTAGAAAACCGCGGACCCGCAATATCCTCCCAGATTGATCTTTGGGAATACCTTTATGTTGTACTGTGCAGCCTCTAATGCTCGGACCCAATGGTCGCCAGCACCGGGCTTTACTTTGTGTCACATACACACATTCACACGCGCGCTCACACACAGAAACACACAAACCTTACCACGCACCCACGCACGCACGCAAACAAACACACACACCCACACGCACTCACACACAACACAACGAAAAGCCTGGTGGAACCTCTAAACCTATGAGGTGTAGTGCTATGCTAGCGATCATTAGTTCTATGCCGGGGCAGAATTTCCGGGGCATATGGGAGTAGATCTAATGCGATTTCGAGATAAGGTCGAAAAGGGGAATACCAGCTTTATACAGGATGTCCCATAAGACATAAGTCATAAGTCACCGCGGCACCGAAGGCAGCCCTGCCTTAGAAGCATCGAATAAGCCTAACATGACCTCAGTGAAGTTGCATGTAATTCGAGGAATCGTCGGTTCAAAGGTTTTCAAATTCAACTTCCTTATTTTTATATTGTTAGTATCCGGTTTGATAAGTAAAGGTTGTATCAATTCCTCTTTCATGGCATATGACTTATATACTTAACTACTCAACCGATTTTAACAAAACATATCTAAGAACCACCGCAGTGAAGTCTACTACCAACTACGGAAAACCACATTAAAATCCGTCCAACAGGTTTGACCGATATTCCATGTTAAGCTGATAACTTTCCAACTAATGAAACGATTTTAACAAAACATATCTAAGAAAGAACCATCTAAATGAAGTCTACTACCCACTTCAAAAGACCGCATTAAAATGCGTCCACCCCTTTAACCGCCATTCTTTGTTAAACTGATAACATTCGAACTACTGCACCGATTTTAACAAATCATATCTAAGAACCATCGCAGTAAAGACTTTTATCAACTATAGTTAACCGCACTAAAATCCGTCCTCTCCCGTTTGACCTCTATTCTTAGTTTACTACCATTTACAGAAAACCGCATTAAAATGCGTCCACCTGTTTGAGCACCCCATGGCTCACAGTTAATTCTTAATAAGACAACTGTAAACACAAAGGGGTTGTTTTTAGTCCGTATACCACACGAGCTGATGCCCGCTCTATATGTGGGGACCCGGACATAGCAGGGAGGTCTGACTCCTGGGCATGGGTAATTCCATTTTTTTCCCCTCCAACAAAAAAAAAAAAAAGCACTGGGGTGCCACGGACATACAGACACACCGACACACTGATCGAAAGACGCTACAAATTTATAACACCCCTCCTTGACAAGACAGCGTCGCAAAAGTTTAAACATGAAAGTTCTTCAACATTTTTGTTGACAAAGCGGATCTGATTCCCACATCGACGTCACCTAGTCTTGCTAGGAAACACTCCATTTACGCCACTTGAGCAAACTTCGACCTTCGTGATGCACTTTTGGCTATCAGAATTTAAAACTGTTATGGTATCACATAATAGACTGATATCAGGGCTTACTACGAGACAATGTGAAGAATAGTAGTTATCCGTCTTTCCAACGAACCATTTGAGAACGATGGAATCCTGTCGATCCGCAAACGATCGGCTGTTACGACGAAAATTGCCTGGAAAACGACGATACGATACAAGTACAAGTCAGCTGACGTTGAAGGAATTTTAGTATCAAAAACTGCCAAGGAGCCCTGAGAGGCACTTCGCAGCGCTCAGATCCGTTTGCAGAGATTTATTATGGCATTCAACCAACTCCCGTGTTATCGGCGAGAGCAGACGCCAGAGAACGGTGGAGGAAAATGATGTGTCACAGTTAATATTCAGGTACGACTTTAGTAGTGGTTCTGTGGGAGCAGTAGACCTCGCGATCCCTTATAACCATTCAATAACCGACACTTTTCCTTTTCTCGTGGCTTAGAAATTATCAAAGCCATTTCATAGTTTTGAAACCAACCTACCTATGTTGCAGAGAAATGTTATTTTTTTATTCCCTTGGTCGTACGAAGTCGAGCTAAGCAAACCAAACAAATAATCGCGAATGAAATTAGAATATCCGCCACTGTCATGTCTTTACATATACAGTGGTGGTCATATAATTAAGAACGATTTGTAGTACCAGATATTTTTTTTCAAAACTATGCTATGTGTACTTTTAAATTCCTTCTTAAAAGTAATTAGTTGTGTTATGAAATAGCTACATCGATAAAGTAAACGGGATTAGGAGTAAATATTTAAAACATTTACTATTTTTTTTACAAATTTAATTGATTATCGATAATTACAAATTCAAGTAGTAAAAACGCTGGACAAATAATTAAGAACGATTCTTAAGCTGCTCGAGAGTTGTTTCCGTAGATACTTATATTTTACATATCACATTAAATAAGACAGTGACAATGTTAAAAATTATAATTTAATACATTTTATTCTAAGTTAATAGTTTGTAGCGTGACCATGGCTTTTAATAACTGCCTTACACCGACGAGGCATTGATTCTATCAATTTTTGACATTTTTCAAGAGAAATAGAGCGCCATTCTTCTAAAAAAACGTTATATAACTCAGTTAGGTTACCACATCGTCGATTTGAAACCTTTTTCTTGACTTCGCACCAAAGATGCTCTATGGGATTTAAATCTGGGCTTTTCGGTGGCCATTCTAAGACAGAAACTGATTGAGATGTGAGGAATTCTTTAACGGTGCGTGCAGTGTGCTTCGGATCGTTGTCGTGTTGGAATGTCCAAATAATCGGAAGTACGTCTTCAGCATATGATAACATAGTTTCTTCGAGTATATTTTTGTACTGGAATTGATCCATGTTTCCTTCTATCAGTCTAACAGGTCCAACACCATGACCAGAGAAGCATCCCCAAATTTTCACATTTCCACCACCATGCTTTAATGTCATTTTTGTGTACTTGGGGTCGAATGCTGTATTCGGAGGGCGTCGAACATATCGTTTCCCATCAGAACATACTCTGTTAATTTTTGTTTCGTCAGAGAAAAGAACATTTTTGCACGGTCTTGCTGTCCAGCTTTCATACCTCCTAGCAAATGCAAGCCGGGCTTGCCTATGACACTGTTTCAACATGGGCACCTTTCTTGCTATCCTTCCGTTCAACTTCGCTTCTACCAATCGCCTTCGGATAGTGCGCGCTGAGATCGCTGAAGTGTTATTTTCACCAAAGTATTCTTTTTTTAACTCATTAGACCCCTTAAAAGGGTATTGTTTTGCCAAACGCACGATATTTCGATCGTCTCGCTGAGATGACTTTCTCTGTTTAGGTACACGAGGAATATTTAAAGTTGTTTGATGTGTGTTAAAATGCTTCACAGCGTGGAATATCATCGTTTTTGAGCACTGCAAATGATGGGCAATCTTTTTATATGACCAATTCATATCGCGAAGTTTTATTATTACTTCCCTTGTACATGCATCACAACTTTTATTTTTTCCCATTTTTTTATTATGAAACGATCAACTTTTTGACTTTTAAAGAACTAAATGGCGCCAAAATTACTCGAATAGTGGCCTAGTTACAGAGTGTTCTCTATTTAAATTTGAATAAAAAAATAAACTATCCAGCGTTCTTAATTATGTGGCCAGCCAGTAAGTTTGCAATAACATGTTAAGATATATTATATACAAAAAGTTTACTTATATAATAATATTGTTGAATTTATCATATTATAACTGTATGCTACGATTGTGTAAAACAGTTTTACGATACCGAGAGAGATACAAAACGATATGCAATAAGTGTTATTCTCGTAAGTTTGAAAAAAGCTTGTTTTCAAATAGTCGTTCTTAATTATATGACCACCACTGTATATCACAGCGGATTCATAACCATACCGCGATGCAGGATACACCTAATGCCATCTTTTGATCATATAGGTAGCATTAAGCCTATGAAACTATCCAGAACATTAGATTAGTGCATTGGTAAATATAAAAATGCGAACTGAAATTCCGAAATTAATTTGTTCTGACTTTGTAGACTAAACTTACTCTTGTTTAAAATTGCAAGGCCTATTATGCCCGATTTCAACAGTTAAGGGACACTTAGCTCTTTTTCTTAGCTGACTAGCGATTGTTTCGGTGGCCAGATTCTTATATTTAGGGGGTCCCCAAGACGCCTAGATGACCCTAACACTTAGGGTAAATCGAAACAACTACTAGGTGACCCCTTAAAGAAATAAAAGTGTCCCCTAAAAGATAGGGATCGTTGGTGAAATCAGCCATTAGTTACAGAAAATTCAAGTGTCTAGCTGTATGTACAACATAGTTACAGGGCGGTCGAAAATACCCCGAAGTGCTACCCCCTCCCCTCCCCCCTTTCGTTTTTTTTCGCAACATATTGTGTAGAATGAAGTCCTTAGTGTGCCTCTCAAATTTGATTGAAATCCGTCAATAAATAACGCTGTAGCAAACTTCTCCCCTTTTCCACCCAATCAAAAGTTGCGATCGACTAAAATGTTTAATTAAATCAAAGAACTTGTGCTTTTTCAAAATCGGTTGAAAAATACGACCTGTAGGCGAGAACAGACATCCGGACAAAACCATTTTTGGCCAATCTCTAAATCAATCAATTTCTCTCAATTTGGAAATACCTAAAAAAATTTTACGCCCTTTGGGACAGAGAAAAGAAGCAGCATACCGCAAACATTTAGTAATAAGCGGGCACAGTGACCCTCGAAACGGAAGACTTGGCTCACTCAACCCAAGATTTATTGATAAGGGAACCATTTTAGGGTAGATGCTTCCTAGCGAGGTATTTTTGGAAAGCTTTGCGTACTGCTAGTGGGGTAAGCTAGAATTTCACTTAAAATTTATACATGGAAGCAGAGGATCACAAGGGACACAAATATAAAGTAGCTCTGCCTTCTATGAATAGGCTAAGGGCTGTATATATTACTGATTAGGACGATATAATGTTGGCATTGAAACCTTGTACGATAGCTGTTTATCTTATCAAAACTGCGTCAACCGCCCAAATCAGCGAGTACCTAATTATGGAAAATAACATATTATTATAAACCGATTCTGGCCTTTATTCATAGGATACTAGCTCGAATTCTGGTCTAGTCACAGTATTGCTGCCAGTACAGTCAGTAGATCACGCGAGCTCCTTGTGCTGTAAAGGTAGGTAGCGGAAGAACATTTAATACATTACTACTAGGGAAAACATTTTTTTGTAAAGCGGCAACCTGTCCTATATTATGGTAATCAGACTACCATAATATCGGACAGGTTGCGATACCGGTCCACGCAAAATTATTGATTAGATTAAAATAATAACCGATAGCAACTTATAATTTGTGCATGCAAAGTGCATCAGTGTTGCAGTAGACCACAGTAATTCCCACTCTGCACTTGTGTCCATCGCACCGTTATATGAAGCCTAGATGTTGTGTAATCCGATTAAGGAATTTGTGTCACAAACTCACAACACATCGCTGCTTTGATCAAACATAGATTCGTGCTTAGCTTTTATTATTCATGCATATACAGTGGTGGTCATATAATTAAGAACGACTATTTGAAAACAAGCTTTTTTCAAACTTACGAGAATAACACTTATTGCATATCGTTTTGTATCTCTCTCGGTATCGTAAAACTGTTTTACACAATCGTAGCATACAGTTATAATATGATAAATTCAACAATATTATCATATAAGTAAACTTTTTGTATATAATATATCTTAACATGTTATTGCAAACTTACTGGCTGGCCACATAATTAAGAACGCTGGATAGTTTATTTTTTATTCAAATTTAAATAGAGAACACTCTGTAACTAGGCCACTATTCGAGTAATTTTGGCGCCATTTAGTTCTGTAAAAGTCAAAAAGTTGATCGTTTCATAATAAAAAAATGGGAAAAAATAAAAGTTGTGATGCATCTACAAGGGAAGTAATAATAAAACTTCGCGATATGAATTGGTCATATAAAAAGATTGCCAATCATTTGCAGTGCTCAAAAACGATGATATTCCACGCTGTGAAGCATTTTAACACACATCAAACAACTTTAAATATTCCTCGTGTACCTAAACAGAGAAAGTCATCTCAGCGAGACGATCGAAATATCGTGCGTTTGGCAAAACAATACCCTTTTAAGGGGTCTAATGAGTTAAAAAAAGAATACCTTGGTGAAAATAACCCTTCAGCGATCTCAGCGCGCACTATCCGAAGGCGATTGGTAGAAGCGAAGTTGAACGGAAGGATAGCAAGAAAGGTGCCCATGTTGAAACAGTGTCATAGGCAAGCCCGGCTTGCATTTGCTAGGAGGTATGAAAGCTGGACAGCAAGACAGTGGAAAAATGTTCTTTTCTCTGACGAAACAAAAATTAACAGAGTATGTTCTGATGGGAAACGATATGTTCGACGCCCTCCGAATACTGCATTCGACCCCAAGTACACAAAAATGACATTAAAGCATGGTGGTGGAAATGTGAAAATTTGGGGATGCTTCTCTGGTCATGGTGTTGGACCTGTTAGACTGATAGAAGGAAACATGGATCAATTCCAGTACAAAAATATACTCGAAGAAACTATGTTACCATATGCTGAAGACGTACTTCCGATTATTTGGACATTCCAACACGACAACGATCCGAAGCACACTGCACGCACCGTTAAAGAATTCCTCACATCTCAATCAGTTTCTGTCTTAGAATGGCCACCGAACAGCCCAGATTTAAATCCCATAGAGCATCTTTGGTGCGAAGTCAAGAAAAAGGTTTCAAATCGACGATGTGGTAACCTAACTGAGTTATATAACGTTTTTTTAGAAGAATGGCGCTCTATTTCTCTTGAAAAATGTCAAAAATTGATAGAATCAATGCCTCGACGGTGTAAGGCAGTTATTAAAAGCCATGGTCACGCTACAAACTATTAACTTAGAATAAAATGTATTAAATTATAATTTTTAACATTGTCACTGTCTTATTTAATGTGATTTGTAAAATCTAAGTATCTACGGAAACAACTCTCGAGCAGCTTAAGAATCGTTCTTAATTATTTGTCCAGCATTTTTACTACTTGAATTTGTAATTATCGATAATCAATTAAATTTGTAAAAAAAATAGTAAATGTTTTAAATATTTACTCCTAATCCCGTTTACTTTATCGATGTAGCTATTTCATAACACAACTAATTACTTTTAAGAAGGAACTTAAAAGTACACATAGCATAGTTTTGAAAAAAAATATCTGGTACTACAAATCGTTCTTAATTATATGACCACCACTGTATATATTCAATCTCAACGGAGGCGTGAAGGGTCCAACCAGAATAGTATTATTTAGCAGGAATAGCGTTTTACGGAATAGGTAGTAAGTACTTATATTGCCTTAATTGTACTCCTTAGTATCCAACGTAAAACTTCATCACAGGCAATGCAATCAATGTAATTTCGGCGCAGCGCGCATTTGGAAATATGCCATATCATTAAGAGTTTTATTAATAAATACACAAGACTTACTCAAAATGGATGATTGTTTTCGGCAAATAAAAGGAAATTACTATACATATCCCTGAAAATAATCAGAGGCTTTCATATGAATAGCGAATAAAATCCACACATTCACACATTTTATCTCGAAACTGTCCGGCCATCCGCTCGCGATAGCCGGTCGGATGTTTTAACAAATTATAGGTTCCATTCCAGGGATTGAACGGCAAAAGCCGCTGCTCTTTAGGCTAAATGTCTCCCAACCTGAATTTCAAAGGCATGGTTCTAACCTTGTTACTGACGGAGCAAGCGTTCAGAAATTGGTTTACCTTCTTGTACTAAAAATGTTTGAAGTAGAGGTTCATGGAAGTGATTGGTATTTACAGTAGTCGGATTCGATTTCCAAACTAATACCATGATTGAATATTGCATCAGGGCAAGCGAAGTTTGTCTCATATAACTTCCTTAGTAGATTCATACGATAACACTTTCTGATACTCCATAATTAAATTATTGAATGATAAATAATTTAATTAATTACCTAGTTTGGAAGCCTGCTGTGAAAAAACTGTTATATTTAGACTACTTGTATAACAACTTTTATTCTAAGAAGTCAGTATCAGCATAGTCTACAAATCCTTATAAGGTAAGCCGTAGACAGTCGCAACATCATGAATTTTCTGAGTCATTGGCTTAGTGATCCAAAGAATTCTCCTGCATGTTACTGTTAAATAAATAAATAGTATCAATTAGAAATCTACGTTGGTATTTCTCTGTGAAAACATGGAACTGCGTTGTTCTGTTTAATACGATTTGTTCATAAAACGAGACACGCTGCATTCGTTCTAAGAGATCCATTGATTGTCGCTTTGATGAGGTCCGATACGTGATTTTCAAACGTTTTTTCTCTCTATTTTACCGGTGCAGCGGTCGATTCAGTTTTATGGCGTCTTAGAAAGCATTAATATGAATACTGTAAACAGTTGTTGAACACACACACAACCGTCGTCGCGACGCAGGTGTTACTATATTAGTTGCTAATAATTGCAGCTTATGCGGTGCAGAATAGATTATAGGGGAAAATCCGGCGATGATAGAAAATTTCTAGGTAGATAATTATGCAGCTAAACTAACAACTTAACGCTGCGGTATACATATATTCTTATTTAATTGACCAAAAGACAACGATGAAATATGCTAATTTACAAACAGCTTCATTCATTCATGATCGATAATATATGGATAAGAGAAACATACAAATGCAGGTCACGTCATATCACTAAGTTAAAGTGGCTTGAAACAATAACACCATTTAATCACTTTTAACAGTGAAATCCTAATTTCTTAATTTTCCATGTCCTATTTCAAAGGTCGTAATTCATCCAAGTAGACTTACTGTATACAATTTAAATATACAAAAGCTTGATGATGTCAATAACAAAGAGGTTATCTTTATTGGCCTCAAAGTATTAAGAAGTCATGTCGGAAGAACATCGATGTTCTAATAATCAGTAACACTATATCTAAAATCCTTTGATGAACTCGAAAACGTCTCGTCATAGGAAATTTTGTTGTACGATACAAAATCTGACAAAATTCTCTAAAACTCTGATTCTTACACTTTTTATCTATTCCCAGTCGTTGTCTAGGACGTGAGCCCCGAAAAAAATACCAAAAGTTCGGATCTCATAACCATAAACCTACTTATAGACAACGATTGGGAATACGTCATTTGATTCGTCATTTTCGAGATGTAGACAAAAAGCAAAAAAGGGGACCCCCCCTGAGGGGTCAGGACTTTGCATGACAGGTATGTTTGTCTCCAGATCCCCCTTTTGGGCACTCATTTTCTAAGCTAAAAAGACATACAATCCAACGGTGTCGAATTTATCTCATTAACAGTTGTTAAAAATCTCAACAAGAGTTTATATTTTGAGGTGTCGGGCTTTTCTATGAGAATGATGAGCTGTCGGCGTAAGGCAGGTCTTGGATCGGTGTCAGGCCGAGGTAAGTGTGCCGCAACCGCAGCTGGTCGCAAGTTTGCGAATGTACGATTTCTAACCATTTCTAATTTTAGCCTTCATGGGTTGGGCTGGGCTAAGCTTGGGGATAAGATAAAAGTTGGTTAGATGTAAATATCTATATTTTTATTTGATGTCATTTATCAAATTGTCATTTAGACATTTAACAGTATTTAATTTGGCTAAAATATCTAGACCCGACTAGCAGATCAATTTATAATATTTGTTAGATAATTCTCCTGAACTGATTATTTCTACGTAGTAAATTTTCCGTTCACATTTTTCCCCTATCGGTAAAATCCACATTAACGCCTATGTCACATTATCTATCCAGCTAGGCATTAGAATATGATTTTTTATTTGGGGAATAATTTACGAATAAAAAAATGAATTGAGCACGATCAGGAACAGCGGAATTACTTGAAATTAGCAAAAAAATACTGAATGGTTCAGCAAACGCTTATTGGCTAAATAAAGACTGTCTGGGCGAAGTGGAGGGTCAGGGTAGGGGGAAAAAGGGGGGTGAGCGCCGCGAAGCCCCCTTGACCCATCGTGTTAGGTTGAACATGTGAGAACAACAAAATCCAACGCTTGTTTTGTATTTTATGTTAATCGAATTAAGGTTTTCAAGTGGCTGTTTTTCAGATTTCTAACCTCAATTCAGTAATTTTGTCAGATAAAACCAGTATTTCTAGTCGGTCGCCCTCATTTTGTCGCGCAATTCAATCAGTTGTCATGAAAAATCAGTATTTTTGTCATCAAAAACTTGGATTTACGGAAAAACCGGTTTAAATACTAACCGGTTTTTAATTCCATGACTTATATAATACCGGTTTTTAATTCCATAACTTAATTGCAGCACATTATGGTATCATGATTATAAAATAACCACCAATGTATACAGATGTATGGCCAATGGACGTTTAAATTAGGATGCCAATATCGACCATGCAAATGAGACATTGCAACCTGTGGCGTTTTGGGACTAGGTATCCAACGAAAATTTCGGTCCTACACATGAATAAAATGTCAAGTGGACTGAAATACGTAAATGCTTACCAAAATATAATTACCGTAGGAGATGAAAGTGACAAGGGAACTGGAATACAAAACCAAATAATGAGGATTCATAACATCGAGCAGAGAATATGGTACAAAAAATACAGGAAGCCTTCCTAGTGAAACGAGAATGGTGCTTGCCTAGGAATTCGCCGATTCATTCCCACCCAACCATTTGGTACAAATTGAGGAGCAGCTCGCAACGCGAGGTTAATAAACTGTCGACATCGCACTATTGGCGCCCCCTGAAGCTTTTACGTAAACAGCAGCTGTTGAAGCCTCAGCGGACAGGGTTGACACGTGCACCAAGATCGATAGGTAGATTTCATGAATTCAGAAAACTAAAGAACTTACAGCAAACGTTGAACTTAAAGCACTCTAGGAAGACATTCTTTCAGCAACGCAAAGGGAAACATAACTTTCGTAAGATTTCGTATTTTTTTATAAAGTGATTGTAACATATACTGCCAGAAAGGATGGCGAGATTAAGGAGAGACCTTTGTCGCGGTGCGAGGGTAACAGCCGACGTATAATATTATAATATAATATAATAAGACACAAGTGCCAAATATTTACAACTATAGATAGGTAAACAACCTACCAGAAACATACATGCTTATCATAAACATAACTCTGGATTTAGAAGAACAATTTCATAGAATCTTTCATATTCTTGAAATATTATAACATCAGTCCATGTGATGGCGCTAACCCTGGCAACAATGTTACACCAGGGACCTAGCTGACTCACTGACACTAATGTTAGGTCACACGGGATGGTAATCACAACAGTTATCACTTCAATGGTTTTATAGTTAGCTGCTGGCGGACCGATCAGCGGAAACTGACTTATAGGCAACTTTGCGGTAACCTGTGACCTGGCATTCCATTGTAAAGATGTAGACAATGAGCTGAGTAATTAGCAGAATGGATAAGGTTTTTGGAAACATCTTAATAATGTGCGAATAATCTTAATTTGAAAGTGGCATAGATTATCTAGGTCCTTCAAGAGACAAACTGAAGGTATTTTAGAGCCTCCATGTACCCAGAATTAGGTCAGAGAATCGCCGCGTCATGCCAACAAGCGTTTACTAACCAATGCCAGACACGTCGAGAGACCAATAAATCAAACTTTTAGAAAAAGGGGAAAACAAAAGAGCGAAAATGTCTACATTTATCACAACAGATCTATTGGCGTAGCAGCTCGTGTAAAACATAAATATTAATTAAAAAATTACTGAGCAATTAGCAAGCAAGGAAAAACTGTGAGAACTGCATTGACGCCATTGTGATCAATGTCAAATTAAGTGAGGCAGTAAGTCTTATCATAATTCCGGTGATATAACCAGTTTTTGGGACGAATGCAAGGAAATTTTGGTGTTGACCGTGACCTCGTAGCATACCGAAAATTATGTAATAAGGCCTTGGTGATGTTTTGTGCCCTTCCGGACTGGTGGCTATTTACAGTACCATTGTCAAATACCCACTATTCATTCATGAAGAATATATTAAGTATCTTACAATATACCCCTTTCACAAGTTGCACAAGAATTTTAATGAAAATTGCATATCCAACGGTTTACTTACTCGGTCCTACCTACAGATAACGAGACTTTTTGCCACGTTCCATTAGAATTTACTGCAGCCAAGCAACAAGCTATGTCACTGCCTACACTGAAATTGGGTAAAGCTATTACATAACTGTACTCAGGGGATTCCAGTCGGTAAAGGGTATTTCAATACAGAGCCTGAGTGAAATAGGTAATTATAATCCAGATTTTAGTATTGATTTAACCACAGTTTATGAGGTTTGTAAAAACACTGAAATTCAAAAGCAATTTCTGTTCATGATGATGGTTGTTAAATTGAAGCAACATTTGGCAAAACAACAGTTATAGCAAGAGCCGTTCTTGGAATACAAATTGGTATTGAATACCAACGTTGATCGTGATGGCTCGGTCGTTCAGTACGTACTTAAATAATTATATGGGAATTTTATTTTTTATTTTGAACTATCAAATTTGTTTGGATGATACACGTTGGTTGTTCGGAAATGTAGTTTTTTTCATCACCTATAAAACCACTAATTTAATAAGGAAACCTACCACAAAATTAGAAAGACACTGAATTCGACTCAAAACTAAGGATATCAACCAACAGAATGATATCCAACTCGTTGTGCACTCCAATCCAATACAATATGTGGGTATAGACAACGATAACAGAACAGGATACGGCATTGCTCGTCGCGCATAATAATTGATTTCGTTACGTCGAAGGGATCTGAGATAATTGTTATGACAGTCGGCGTTCCGTGAGCTGGAACCACGCTGGACGATATGGGACCGGAAGCGTTTGGAATTAACGCAGAAAACATTGATTAATCAGTTTGCAGAAGTTTTACTCAGGCTAAGATACCCAACATTGCGCCTAATACAGAATTGTCTTGAGCAAGTCGTCAAAACTAGAGGCATAAAACTGTAGTGTTCAACACGCAAACGGTATGTTAAATAATTCATACGAAGCAGTTCGATACGGACTCAGCCCCCCACGCAACTCCGACCAATCTAACCAGCTGGCAGGTATGCCCTCCTATTTAAACTTGTCCCATGATAAAGTAGCCCAAGCAGGTATTCCAAGAATATGGTAAAAGTTGATCGTACAAGGTGGTATGGAAAATCATCGTGGAAATAAAATCGTTTGATTATTAAAAATTAAGGTTAGATAGGTTTAGTTAATCTTTCGTGACTTTCTGTGACTTTACGCTACGGTCTTGTTAAGATAAAGATATTACCGGTACTTTGGTAATATATTTATATAGTCGCAAAGTCGTTCAGTTCATCCCTTGACTTTTTATTGCGTGGATCTCATAGGGGCTATATTCGCAATAGTGTCTACATACACTATTGCGAATAGTGAAATGTCGCAGATCATTCCTAAACATGTTTATTGAACGAAAGCAAATTATTTGGCACTAGACATTCCGTCTAGAACTAGGTTCAATGATAGAAGCGAGGCGTCACCTTTGGCGATAGTCAATGTAGGTATGAGTAGACGAAACGAAAGCGCACGTAATCGTAGTCTGGCTGGATAAGTGGGTCAGAGCAGAGTTAACTCGATTACGGCTCACGGGGGCAATAGGGTTTAATGACCGAGCCAAGAGATTCGACATATTGTAGCTCGTTTAAGGTTATATTGCTTAAAAGCACAACACTCTACATTTTTTTTTATGTTCAAAGGTATAATATGGTCCAATGAGCCCTTACAATGAATACTGTAATAGTTCGCTGAAATGAGAGATCCTCGAATTTTTACTATGTCAAAGCTCGACCACATCTGTGGCCAGTTAGTTTAAGTCAGTAGATCTCAAACTCATTTGAGAATCAATCGTTTTAATGTGCTCCAAAAATATATTTTTTAGTTTGCCTATACGGTGTCCCACTGCTGGGCAAATACCTCACCGGTTCGAGCCCACACATCTCTAGCTGAATCTTTATCGATCCACTCCAGGTCGTCTCTTCATCCTCTTCTGGGCCGTCTCCCTTACGACATGGTCCGTCTGTAGGCATCCTACAGTGGCTGATTTCGCCCATTTGTCCAGATGCATTCTTTAGATATGTCGTTCGTCAAGACCGATTCGATTCATTCTGAATTTGTACGAACAAGTCGTACCCCAGCCAAGAAAGTGCTCCGGACCATCTGACCACCATGAACATGAACACTGGTGGTGATTTGGCACTTCTACATCCCAAACGACTACGAGTGACCAAATCACACGGCATCATATCATATCACACACCATTTTACCATTAGTTATTAAATAAAACAACATCAGTAGCACTTTCCCACCAGTGGTCAAATTATAAAAACAGTTCAAAAAGTAAGACGTAAGTTATCTAGAGCTCTTTTGAATAAAATAAATGTTTAATACACTCGGCGTCAAAAAAATTGCACCTTTCCTAAAATTCGTGTCAAGCTATTATAACTCCTAAGATCCTTCCTGTATCATTATTAGTATCATTTGAAAGCTAATGAAATCCCCTATTTGAAAACGGTAGGAAATTCGCCACCACCCCCATAAAAAAAGAAAATTCTGGGGAAAATGTGACACAATGTGTATTCTGATCAAAATTACAAAGAAAAGGAACAGTACAAAAATTAAAAATCAACAATAACAATCCTTAAAAATTTGTCTTAAAACCTATTGTTGCCTCCTCTAGCCCTCCGAGCAGCTTCCAAGCGGTCAGTCATGGACCTGATGAGCATCACGACGTGTTCCTGGGGAATGTTGTCCCACTCCTCGGTGAAGGCATCTCGAAGCTCATCGAGAATGGCAGGAGCTGGATCATGGGCCCGAACTCGCCGTTTCAGCTCGTCCCAGAGGTGCTCGATAGGATTGAGATCGGGGCTTCTTGCTGTAGTCCATAACCTTGATGCAAACTCGACGTAGGTAGTCCTTGACAATAAAGGCTGTGTGGCACCGGGCGTTGTCGTGCATGAATACGAAGTTGGCGCCGACAAAACCAGCATATGGGACCAGATGCTCCTCCAAAATCTCGGTGATGTACCGGTGAGCAGTCAGAGACCCCTGGCCGCGACTACCTCCAGCTCTGGAGACGCACACGAGGTCTGTCTTGCCGTCGATAGAGATGCCGCCCCAGAACATGCAGGATCCTCCTCCATAGCCGACGGTTTCCACGGTGCAGGCCAGTGTGAAACGCTCCCCTGTAGACTCTCTTACGCTTGTCGTTGGTGTACAGGCACACTCGGGTTTCGCCGGAGAACAGGACATTCCTCCACTGGTCGAATGTCCACGGCAAGTGCGTTTCGGACAATCGCTTCCTGGTCGTCCGGTGGATGGCAGTCAATTGGGGGCCTGTAGCAGCTCTCTGGGGCAGCAAATTCTTCTCTCGCAGCCTTCTTCTGATAGTGGAGCGGAGAGGAGTGGTGGTGGATGTAGCGATCATCTCTGACGGTAGTGCAGCGACGTCTCCCGGAACCATGTCTCCTGATGTAACCTCCAGTCTCTTGGAACCGTCGGTATACCCGTTGCACTCGAAATCAGCTGATGTTCAGTTGCCGAGCAACTTCAACCTGCCGTAGTCCGGTTTGCAGTAGGGACACCACTTGAGCTGCTTCTTCTGCCGTGGTATCCATTTTCACTGGGTTTTTTTCTTGTCGGAGCTCTTCAGGTGTGACCTCTGTGACGTCTGGATAGCGAATGACCCATAATTGACTTTTACCCCCCCCCCTCCCCCCCTTTTATACGCGTCCAGGATGGTTCAATTAGTGACCCTCCAAACGCGTACATCGCCACTTTTTAATCAAAGTGCTGGCGATTTGTGATTTTTGATTTTCCCTAAACAAATGATTATTTTTATGAAAGCTTATTAATTGAGCTTTTAAATGATACTAATAATGATAGGGTAAAGGAAGGATCTTAGGAGTTATAATCGCTTGACATTAATTTTAGGAAAGGTGCGATTTTTTTGACGCCGAGTGTATATCCAAACGATTTATTTGTTTTTTTACTTAAACCAAATCACCACACGCAAATTTCACTGTTCTTAAAAACTAAACCTACATTTTCATTATTAACTTTTTGAAGCTAAAATAACTAGAAATTGTACTTATTATTTTTCTTATTGTTAGTAAAAAAAAGCTATTATTACTGGCATTAGTAAGCAAAGGGACTAACTATCTCCAGACAGTGGCCGACAGTGACATTGTTTTCCTTTAAAGCTGCTATAGCCTTCATTATTTTTCATTATATTCGGCACGATCACGACTTTTTTTTGGAATATTCAAATCCTTATTACTTTCGAATATTAAGTGAAAATGAGTCATCCTTTAAAAAAAATATCAGTCGTGGTATCATTGGACCCACACCTACAAAGGTAAAAAGATGAAAATAAATTTTATATGTGATACCTATATAATATAGCCCATTTTACCCCGGGGGTAAATTAAATGCGATTTCACAACCGGTGGTCAATTGAAACTAAAATCTTCCCACTTCACCACCTGTGGCGAAATGTGGAAAACATTTTACCCAATTCATCACCAGTGGTGAAGTGGGAAGGTTTTCGTCCCAATTGACCACCGGTGGTGAGATCCTGGTGGTCAATAGATTTTTTATTTCTGACGTCGTCGCTGTATTTGTTAATTGTTTCCCACACATGGTATCCTGGAATTATAGCAGGACAGTCACAGAAGCAATTCTTATGCTGTATGAAATCTCCAAGTTATATTAGGGAAAGTGGCGTCGAATGTTTGTGCGGACATGGCGTGTAGGCGTCAAGGTGGGAAGACCAAATCAATTTCCTTGTTTAATCACGGAAACTTAGCTCGTAATAGGCGTGGCCCCTTTCCGCTTCACTGCACACTTTCCGCTCTCATTCTCGATCAAATCCCTCAGCCCTGATGTGATCGCGTCATCGAAAGAAAAACACTAGTTATTGTTTTTTTTTTCATAGTCCTCCGCTAAACATCAACGGAGGACGACTATATATACTTTATTCAAAGCAAAACCTCCTCAGATTAAGGTAAATGGTTACTACAAAGCGTTGGGTCTCGGCAGATTAACTGTGGGGGAGTATGATGCTTCTCTAAAATAAACAGTGAAGATTGAAGATCAAAGTCTTATTTGAAAGCAATCTCTTTTGCTGATCGTGGAAAGATTGGCAAAGGGAACATTTTTTTTTCATATAAGACGATGTGTGTTTTTTGAACCTGAATACAACAGAAACAAATATTACATAAAATAAGAGTAAACTGTTGAACGTCTTAACTATATTGAAAAATTTTAGTAAACATGTTTTGTAATAATGGGACGGGCTTTCAAACATTTATTCTATTCATTAGGATTTTTAGTCAAGTAGAATCTACCATATTAACATTCCAGGAATTTGACACTCACACCAAAAAGTAGTCGCCAGCACAAAGGAACCATTCCACAAGCTTGGATCGCCTCCGAAATCCTTTATCACAGATGTTTCACTTATTGTTCACATAACCTGGAACAAAATAAATCCATATTATTGTTTTGTCAGAGACTCATCGTTTGAGTGCCATGCCAGCCGAAGGAGTAAAAGGACGGACACGAACTCGGCCGTCTTTACATTTGATTTTCCAGTATCATAAAAAGTAGACTGTTTCCTGCGGCTCCTCAACTAAACATCTTTGATTTATTTACTGTCAAAGTAGCACGTTTACATACATTTTCCGCGCCATCCATTTTTAACACTGCCACGAACACCAAATAGAATTAAATGCTAAAAAATACTTAAGAGCCATCCGTGAGCTGAAATGTCTTTGTTCAGTACACCAACAAGAGCATTCTCTCCCGGATGTTTCAAAAAAGTTCAGCAAGTCTGTTGATAGTTAGAAGAGTACTCTCTCGTGGCCATTTTAAAAGGGGGAATCAAGAGTGCACATGTGCATAACAGTTGTATTGCATTCGTTCCACTGGATGTTGAAGAGCGTGTGACGATGCCAAAGTGGAGAATGATTCAGTGAAGTAAAATCATAAATAGGGATTTGGAATGGCGAAATTTAATCAAAAACGGGCTTGCAGATAGCTAAAAAATGACAAGCATTCTAAATAAACTGCTGTCCACCCCTTCCCTATAAGAAACTTATTTAACTAAAGCCCGGAAATTGTATCGCAGAATTACATTTTCAAGTAACCTTTCTCAGATCCCGGTAATAGAATACGAGAAATTCTTTGCGTGTATCTAGGAAATTCGGAACCTCCGACAGAATACGCCATAAAAAACTTCTAGGTCGTATTTTACGCTTTGCTACGATAACGTTATCCGATGTTTTGTCGCTATGATGAATGAAGGAAGATTACTTAAGGAATGAGTTGGAGAATAGTAAATCCCACCAAAAACTTTTCATGTAAAATGCTGCCAAGACGAGAACATATAGCTCGCACTGTCAAAAAATTATCAGATCTCATGTAGAGCCCAGCTACACGCCCTAACTCTCTCAGCGCCCAAACTCTACACCTTAGACAAAATATGTGGTTTGGCCGTTTCGCTGCCGTCACATGGGCGTAAGAAGAAAAAAATATTTGTTGTAGTAAGGAGTATAGTCCTTGAAGGACGGGTAAACAAATAAATTTCAACCGTCATTTTTACCATAACCTATTCATTAATTTGCCAATAATTCAATCCGTTCTTGTTTTAACGAAATTTGTTCATTCTATCCGTTCTTGTAGTGCGAGAATAGTTCTATTTATTTATTTATTTATGTTACAAAGTCAACAGCACAAAACATTTGAAAATAGGCAATAACTTAAACTGAGCAAAGGCCAATTAATGACTTATATTTTATAGGCCAGACATAATTGGTAGGGGTGATATACATAAGATATTGGATGTGATGGGACGGGAGGGAAGGAGAGTGGAGTGTGTGTAAGGTTATGTCGTCGTGTTTGTTTATGATGTTAATGTGTGAGTGTGAGTGCGAGTGAGAGATATTTAAGGTCTTGTAGTTATGAGAGACATGATAAGCCGAAATACCCAGCTATACACCGTCTTCATTACTTTTGGTAAGCTGTAGCAGTAGGTGCCGCTTGAACTCACCCCGCGACATGTGGAAAATGTCGAGATGTGCAAAGTGGTCATTGTATGTACGCGGAAGGCGGCAGTTGAGGGAGTTGGCCGCGTAGTTTGTGCGGGCGAAGGGGACATGGAGGACAGAAGTTTGTCGGGTTCGCGTGGTTGGTGCTCTAAGTCGCAGCAGCTCGCTGACCAACTCGGGGCAGTCAACATGGCCATGATAAACATTGTGCAAGAACTGCATGTCTAAAAGAATGCGGCGATCTCGAAGGCTGTGTAGATTATAGTGATGACACGCTGTATCATAGTCGGTGTTACGGTAACAATCGCGAAAGTTCAGGTGTTTGATAAATTCTTGTAGGTTATTTCGCAGGAAATTCTCAGTTTTACGAGTTATTACGTTCGATGTCGTGCAAAGTTCATTGAACTCGACCTTTAGTGCATATTTCGCAGAAAATGATCAGTTTTGCCGTTTTTTGACGCTTGATGTCGTTCGCAGTTCATTGACCTTCACCTTGAAATTGACCTTTTGTGCATTTTTCGGTAAAAAATAATGGGGGTGGGTGGCACCCCTTCACCCTGAGACCGCTCTCATGAAAATGTAATGCACCATTCTTGAGAAAAATAACTTTTTCTAACATCATTTTTGAGGTTATGGTAATGAAGAGGCCGGGGGGTGTTCTTTCCTGTACCCAAGGTTAGGTTAGAAAATAATAGTCAAGCCAGATGCGGACCATTAATAACTCTTTTTATATTTAAATATGCAAGTATAAATACTAATTAATCCTGCCTATGTTGACAGATATCAAGGTTGGTCTAAATCTGACTTCTTAGTTACAAAGATCTACGTACAGTTACATAATTTTCGCTACGAATGTGACCTATATCGCATTATTATTTCGAAATCGCCTTAGATCCGGCTGCTACGGGGCTGCGCACTGGTCGCCTCCGCAGCCTCCGCTTGCTGGTCTGCCGGCCGCTCCGTCTCGCTCGGTGCTAAGCAGTGCGCGGTCGCCTGCGCCCCTCCGCGCCACCGGCTCATATAAAAACACTCAGAGTCTAGCCACAAGACTGCCTAGGATGGACTGACCAGGAAGACCTGACCGAATCAGGGTTGGTCATTTACACGACATTGAAGAAAAACGAAAATAAAAATAAAACAGTGATAAATAGTTACCTAAAAATAATTTCATATTTTAGTAATTATTGGGTCGTATGAAGACAGGAAATCTGTCATTCAAAGGAAATGCCTTATATTTCACCCAAAATCATGCCATTTGCTAAGAAACAGGAAGTCTCGTATTTTATACGTAAATAATTTTCTCCGATAATAGGTACCTTACCTAGTACTACTAGCTATCGTAACATTTTAAGATATCAATCAATCTTGGGATTTATCGAATGAACTCAATCATTACTATGGCCACATGACTATTTTTATTTTACAAAAAAGTGGCTACATCGGACCTGTCAATTTACTTCGTTATTTATTCCTGTGTTCGCGATTTAGGTGTGGTGTGGACACAGTAAAAATATATATTGTGTGTTTAGTGTTAACATTTCCGAATTTCCTGAGGAACACCCACCCTTATTAAAAAAGGAATATTAAAGAGTATTTTATTCATCTGAGGAAATGTAACCTATAAATCAAGGTAATCTAGGAGGTATTTTATGGGAAATATTAAATTGCACATTAATAATACTTTTTTGCACAGCAAATATACTGATTTTCACAGCAAATATTAGGGCAAAATACTGCGGTAGCTTAGGTGAAGGGTAATGGGGGTGAGCGAAGCGAAGCCCCCTTTATCCTTCCCATTAAGTTGAACATGTAAGAACAACAAAAATACTTAAAAAATAAAAAGTATTTTTGCTGTGCGATTAAATACTAGCCGTATTTTATTACCAAACCTAAATACCATGTAGATATAAAATCTCATTCATTAGGAACAAATCCATGTTTCCGAATAAAAAGCTTTTAAGTCGAAAATGTAGCTGATCCATTGTGCAGTGACGCAAATGTACTATCCCAAGTGTTCCGAGCGGGCGCTTTTTTCATAACTTTTTGATTCGTTCGGTAAGCTTCGGAAACCGTAGTTGCTTAGAATTTTACTTAATTACTCCCTTATTTATAGATGGTTTGCCATAAAAAAAAAAACCTTTCAAGCTCGGTTATTGAATAGTTGGACTAATGTTTTGATGTTTTCAAGTAGATCTGTAAACTACTTATTAGTATTATCGGTATGCAAAGTCTCAGTAGGTAAATTACTCATTTTAGTGCTATGACTAGTTAAGTATCGATGTTATCATTACGAAACTCAAGACGCACTTCAAGATTGGTTGAGATGTTGGCGGCCGATTGTAGAATTGGGCACATCATGATCATGATGTGCCTTATTAAGCCATAGTAAGATATGGCGGCGTTTCTTGAAATACGCAGATGTCTATGGTGTTCGAATTTTACGAATAAAAAAATCTATTTCATTTTTGCAATTACCACAATCTACTAAATTTTTATAACTTTTAAAAATAATTAACCAAATTTTTTTAGGTTACAAACCAAATCAAGAAAAGTAGGATGACCATCAACACGGGAGTCGGTAGACTGCTATTGGGTACCCGAGTATGATGTATGATGGCAAGCTCGCTCCGCTGCCGCCCCGCCCCGCGCTGGTTGCACATACACATTATAATCTAACCTAACGAGCCAAATCTATTGTCACCCTACTTTTCGATATGCCGAGTTATAGGCAGGGCGGGTTTAACATGGCAGATCAAGAAATGCCGCCGTATCATGATATGCCGAGGCACATTATGATGTGCCGAATTTAACGATCGGCGCCGACATATACCTAGATTATAATGATGTCATATTTCAAAAAAGTTAATTACTTACGGACGTAGGCGGTTTTTTTTATTATCCTGAGATGTTGATTTCGGATAAATTTTTCAGGACTAATTTGGAATAATTACCATGAACAATCATGCCAAATTTCGACTTCATACGACGCGACGCGTAGTTTACGAGATCTCGAACACCCGATAACGTACTCCCAGCAAAAACTTAGGTTTAATATTTAGATAGATTTCTTCATAACCACAAGAGCGACCAATTTTGCTTTTTGTGGACCAATTGGACTAATCATGAAGTACCCAGTTTCATCAGCCAACGATCTGCCGTTTAGATTTTCTTAGAAAAGCTGTTTTTCGTTAAGGCGCTGATTAAATAAATATGGGGTGCTGTTTTCATGTGTTTTTCAGGAAATACTGGGCAAATCGTAATTAATTTCTGGTATATATAATTTGACTATATAATCTAGAGATTCTCAATTGGAAAACATGTTTGGATAAAATTTTCTCGATCGAAAATAAATACAAATTCAACCCTTTTTTTATGGTTTTATCCTATTACACCGCAGTAGTAAGTGAATATGACTGTGTGATAATTGCAATGTATGAACAATTGTTATTTCTAACGATTTTCAATTTGAAAGTTAATTCCCTGAAATAGTTTATTTTTTATGATTTTTTTTTACGTTTTGGCGCTTACGTTGTTTCAGATTAGTCGCGAGTGCATTATTGGCATCCCGCTTTTTCTTATTCGCGAGTAATTATTGCATCTCACTTCCACTCGACAGCGCATTTTTATTCCATCATCGCCTTAATAACTTCCTAACTATTCTTAAATTCCACGGATCAATTCTGAAATTTCACGGACCTTTACAGGGCATGTTGGACTAATTATTCCATACACCAGAAATCGTCTCGTCGCAGCCCGAAGGCAAACCAAATCCCGAGGTTTTGAAGTCGATCGAGTTTGTTCAGTTTTTCTTTGTTCGCACTGATCGGCGCCGACATATAGATTATAATGTCATATTTCAAAAAAGTTAATTACTTACGGACGTAGGCGGTTTTTTTTATTATCCTGAGATGTTGATTTCGGATAAATTTTTCAGGACTAATTTAGAATAATTACCATGAACAATCATGCCAAATTTCGACTTCATACGACGCGACGCGAAGTTTACGAGATCTCGAACACCCGAAAACGTACTCCCAGCAAAAACTTAGGTTTAATATTTAGATTTCTTCATAACCACAAGAGCGACCAATTTTGCTTTTTGTGGACCAATTGGACTAATCATGAAGTACCCAGTTTCATCAGCCAACGATCTGCCGTTTAGATTTTCTTAAAAAAGCTGTTTTTCGTTAATAACTTCCTAACTATTCTTAAATTCCACGGATCAATTCTGAAATTTCACGACCTTTACAGGGCATGTTGGACTAATTATTCCATACACCAGAAATCGTCTAGTCGCAGCCCGAAGGCAAACCAAATCCCGAGGTTTTGAAGTCGATCGAGTTTGTTCAGTTTTTCTTTGTTCGCACTGATCCAGCAAACATCGGCATAGTCGATTGAAGGTAGTAGGAGGGACTGAGCATGTGTGATTTTAGTCTGCCGCGGCGGGAAGTACTACAATCTCCGTGGGGAGTGAAATGACGCATAACATGATGTCGTCTGTCCAGCCTGGTGGACGGACGGACGACATCACCTCCATAGCCGGTAAGCAGTGGATGCGGGAGGCACAGGACCGGAGTGGATGGCGTACTAGAGAAGAGGCCTACACCCAGCAGTGGGTAGGTGTGGGCTGATTGACGATGATGATTATGATCGAGATCAGTTTTCAACGCCTCTACAATCAGATTCATATAACACGGAGAGAAGTGCCGATTTATTTGAAGGTCGTCAAAGAGCTCCGTGGCCTAATGGGTTTCACGCTTCCTTCTCAACGGCCAAGCCACACATTTTGACTAAGGTGTAGAGTTTGTAAAGTTAGGGCGTGTAGAGTTAGAAACTTGGCTCTTCATGAGATCTGATAACTTTTTGATAGTGCGAGCCGGTCTCGTCTTGGCAACATTTTACATGAAAGTGTTTTGTTGGGATTTCAGTTCTTTTTGTAAGTTGCTTAAGACATTTTTTTTTATTTTGTTCATTTTGTCTTTTTTTGTGGTATATTTCTTGAACATCAGAGGTGTCTTTTTTTCATAGCCCACTATCTCTATCTTTCCGTTTTTCCGATTCGTAACATATGTTTGTGGAATCGGGATTCATCCATAGACGTATAAAAAAGTCGGACGTAGTAGTCTCGCTTACAACAGAAGTGTGTCGCTCAGAGTCGGCCAGCTCGCTGTACGTACACGCCGACAAGCACACATTCACACATTAGTCGGCCATTATGCGCACAGGCGTCAACAAGCGGTACGTTATGCGGAGAAATAAAAAGCTAAACAGCATGTCTTGCGTGGTAAATTGGTGTAAAAACCGAAGTAACCGGAGGAAAAAACATCCAGAAATCACGTTTCATAGGTAAATGAATAAATAATCACTTATTTCCAGTAAAAAATTAAAATCAATCTTCATTCACAAGAACAAAATAATTCATCACAAGTACAGTGTTGTCAATATTCACGTAAGCAAAATTACCCAAAATATGGGAAAATACGGTATTATTAAGTTCAAACTATAATTCGATTATTTATTTAAACGAAGTTATTTTTGGGAGTTCTTTAATTGGTCGGGATGTTGTTATATGGTCAGTTGAATAAATAAATTGGCAGTTCTTACATTTTTCGTCAGATGAAAATTTGAACTTTTAAGTTACTGGTCCAATTTTCTTCACAATCGATATCCTATATTGGAATCCAATCATGATTCTGAAGTCAGATTTGAAAAAGTTGCCGCCATTTTGAACTTCGTATTGACTGGTCCGATTTGCTTCAAAATCAATATCTGGGGAACTGGTTGGAGTCCAATTATGATTCTGAAGTCGGATTTTGAAAAAGTGACGCCTTTTTGAACTTCGTAATTACTGGTTTGATAGAACACAAAATAAATCTTATTAAATATATAGCGGAAAAATATTTAACGATTCGGCTTCACCACATTTCAAAATTAGAAGATATATCAAGAACCTCTCAAAGTAAAAGACACTATTATAAAAAAACTTACTGAGCATTTGAGATGTTAAACACTTTTACAGCAGTCATAAACGGTAGAAACAGTAAAAATTTTAACAATTGGGATGATGCACGTTAGTCAAGTAAGATACTTTTTAAGAACTGTCGAAACAGTCCATTTATATGAGAGTTGTACTGAAATCCGAAACATGAAGATATGAATACCATTGAAATCAAATGCATTTGATTTCAATGATGGCACAAAATGATGTTGATTAATTCAATTGCTTAAAATTATTAACGACGGATATTGACGGTAATTTTTCTTGTTAGGGCTATAAATTTAAACATGAATTAGTATTTTTTGTCTACCATTAATGTATCATCTCCATTAGGTATGTTTTATACAACTTTGCAGAAAATCCAACAGATGGTACTTTGAGTCGCAATTTGTTTCTTGAGCTTATATTACTCCAACGGGTCCATAAATCGAAAAATGGTCCTATTATATTGATATTATTTCTAAAAGATCTATCCAATGATACTACTATTTTATATTATACTCTATCCCATATTGTGATATGTCACTGGATAGATGTTTTAAAAATAATTTCAATATGTCCATTTTTCGATTTATAGACCAGTTTGAGAAAAGAAGCGCAAGAACCCAAGAGCGATTCACAGCACCATCTGTGGGACACTGTGGAAAAGTGTTTTTTTTTCTTCTCTCTCATTAAAATATTTTTATTTTTTGACTGTGTCTTATTAGTGTAAAAATTTGGCTAACTTGGCAACCCTAAATTCACTCACTCATAGATATCCGCCGCCATTACGGTTCCTCAGTTTTGTCTGAGCGAGACTACGACCGACTTTTTTTATACGTCCATGGATTCAGCATTGTCATTTCTGTTTTAGACGTGGATCTTCGATTGCGGTTCTAGTTGACATCTAGCCACCTAATTGTCATCTAAGGATCAGTGGCATACAATAGTATAGCCAACAACGTATCACTGGCCTCTAATGCACTGTACTCGCGATTTGACAACATTCTTAGCCCGATGTTCGGATACACATAAGGTGTTTTGCGCGCGCTTAATTCCAACCCCTAATGTAAAGCGTGGGGGGCGATTTACTAAAACCCTGAAATATGTGTTTTATAATTTATAACAAGTATTTTTAACTCCTTTATCAATTTTCAGACCTCTAGCATCATAATTTACGGAAGAACTAACTTCCAACCCCTAGTTTAAGGGATTGGAGGGTAAATATCCAAATTTTAGAATGTATTTGTTGTTTGTGTACTAATACTAATACCAGCTTGCATACCAAATTTTCAGCTTTCTAGGACTTGAGGAAGTACCCTAAGAATTTTGATGATCATCAGTGAGTCAGTGACGAAATCGTCGAAATTAGATATCTATTAAATCAGCATTTGATTTGTCAATAAAATCTCAAGTATAAGAGCTTTGCAATTAAAACTTTCTATATATATTAAACCCACTACTGACATCATATCCCGATAATTTTATTCAACTGCTATAATCCAAACCTTCGTTGGGAGGGTTCAAAAATCGACGAAGAGCTTCGAGAAAAGGTAGGTAGTGCTCCTTGCGCTTCGTTTGCTCGTTTTGGCGGGGGCACGGCAGACCAACCACCAAAGACCAACCATATATCCAAAGAGGATAAAATGATTTAATGTCATAAAGTAATTTTAAATATGCCTAATCCCAGAAAAGCCTATTGCCAGTTCATTTATTTATACCATTATTTAGCAAAATAATCTTTCAGAAAACACGCAACACTGTTCTGATTTATTGACTATAACTAAAACCCTAATAAGCATTTAACATTCAACAACAACGTTTAAGTTCCTTCGCTTGACTTTCCAGAATATAATACATTTTGATATTGACTGTGATTGATTATAATGCAGGTTTGTACAAATCCATCCACCCAAATAATAATGAATTCTCTTAGCTTATGTTTTTGATCAGAAAGGATTCTTCGCAAAGTTTTATAGAGAAGCCTCAAAAATACTTCAGGTATTTCTATATTTATAATACGAGCCTTTTTGGAGTTTTGCCAAACGAGAGCCTACTTGAACGATCGAAATAATCCTACCATATACATTTTCAAGGTATCTTGAAACCAGTGAAGTTAGGCAGGTCACGAACCTCCACCAACTCTACTGTAGACGTGATTTAAACTTGCACGTGTTAAATACGCAGCTAAATTTACAAACTACATACTGCTCAAGGGCACGAAATCTATATAAATTCCTACCAAGATATTGAATCCAGTACATCGAAATTCCGAACATATAGTAGATACAACTTTCCCCAACATATCTATGTAGATATTCAAAACGAGAATTTGAAACCAGGCACTAGACCCAGTGTTTTACTTCTTGCTCAGCAACTTTGGATGCCTAGATATCTAAGTAGAACCTATACAATCAACGAAGCGATAAGCTTTATGAATAATGTTATTCTTTTGAGATGGTGGAAAGACTGGTACGGTCATTGGATGCATCACAAATAATGTGTGTGCCATACGTAGCCACATACAATACCTACGTGTGTGTACTATCAAACCACTTCATCAAGAATAAGAAATGAGCATGTCATTGTCATTTTCATTCATTGGCTTTTTCATTCATCTTTACACCACCCAGTTATGAAGTAATTTGAATTGCAGTTATATTTTAATTTATTTATTGATGCATCATTTTCAGTTTCTCGACGGTTCATACTAATGTGTTGCCATAAAAATAAATTTAGGGCGACATTGAGCTATCTCGGTCGCGAGACGGATAGATATGATGACGACATTACAAAATTTTAAGTAGTAAACATGAAAATAGCGACCCAATTTTCAATACTCCAATAACATCTGGGTTATTTAATTATTGAAAATTGGCATCAATCAATCTCGGCATCTTTCATCAAGATGACTCGAGAAGACGAGCTTATTGGGAACATTCATGACCATCTTCTCACACTAACAATTATGACAAATCCGTATAACGGATTCCGTAATACCTACCACTTGTGAAGGTCCATGATCTGTGTTTTCGATCGTGTAGTCTGCCCGCGCGGGAGCCAGTCGGGGCTTCCGTCCGGAACGATCACTCACCGCCGAGTGGAGTGAGTGTTGCTAAGCGCCGGTTTCAGAATTGAGAAATTCACATACTTCAGTATAGTTCTGTCACGTTCTTTTTTGTGACTGCATCATCATCTGCAGAGACAGAACGATACTTAAGTATTAATAATTACTTTAAAGATGCCTAAATGATACCTACCTACCTTGGGTAGGTATTGTATTATTTAGTGAGCTAAGTTATTGAAGTACTCTAACCTATAGCCCAAGTAAAGTTAATCACAATAACAAACCAAATTAATTTGAGAAGTGCCTAACCTTCTCGACACAGGGAATCCTAGTGAGGAAGTTAGGATCTCAACCTAACCTAGCCATAGCTTAAACAGTAATTTAAATACTCCTAAGTTCAATTTGGCACTAGGTTAAGATTGTGTAAACTTTTTGAGACAAATGAATTAATTTATCATTTATTTATCATTTGATTAGTGAAATTGTCAATAAAAAATGCGGAGGTAACCGAATCAAATGCGTGAGCATCGAAGTCAAGGATATACCTATACTAGCAGAAAGCGCAGCTTTGTAAGGCCGCGCAAAAGTAGATGGATGTCTGCCATTTTCAAATCGGTGTTTTTGTCTTACGAAGTTTCGCAGGCACTACAATAATTGCAGTCCATACTATTTACTTATCCTTTTTTTTTTGTTTAAATAGAAAATAATATTTCATTAATATTCATGGATACTAAACATTAAGCATTACGGGAAACTCCAACCCAGAGGTGTAACAGCTTCTTCATAAATTGTACCAACCGATCAGTTAGGCCTTTTGCCAGACAAAAGTATTGCCCCCCACCTTACGGAAAGAGCGTCTAAAATCATCTCCATGTGAAGCAGATACTTTCTTAAAAAAAAGAATTTGCGTCAGGAACGCAGATTTTTTATTTAATCATTTATGTCCCCAGGACTTTGCTAAAACGTTTACATTACTTATCTTAAAGAATACTGAAGCACTGTGGGGCATATCAGTCAAGGGTAGCTCTGGTTGCCCCACACTTGACTTATATATTCAATAAATGTGTTAACGATGGAGCTTTCCCAGACCTCATGAAACACAGTAAACTACTACCTATGTTCAAGTCTAGAGACAAGGGTGATCCTTAAAATTTCAGACCAATATCTGTACTTACAGCACTAGGTTAAATATTTGAAAAGATTATAGTCAATCAAATGTTATCGCACTTCAACAGTGTATAATAATTCCACGCCAAACACTACAGTTTCACTAAGGGTAAATCGAGCACGGATGCAGGCATTACCCTTATATCTCATATTTTCTATGTAGGCACTGATGCTATCGGCGTTTTTTGATTCTGTCGAAATAATTGGGTTGTGTTGATCATGATACGCACTACTAATGAAATTAAATCATTACGGAGTTACGCAGTAGAATGGAAAAGGCAGATATGAACGGTGTTAAATCTGATGGATCGGGTGTAAAAACTTGTGTGGAACGCCGTCCACAAGGTTTCATATTAGGCCCTTTCTTATTCCTGGTATATATTGACGATCTGCCTTTTATGGTGGAGAAATTGACTGTGTTGCTTGCTGATGATACTCTTAAAATTTTAAAGACAAAAAGAAGATGTTGATGATGTTATTGATGTAGTCTTTAACCTTGAATTGGTTCACAGTTAATAGTGTTGTCAAACGCTTGTAAAACCAAATATTCACTCTTCCAAACGTCAAGCAAGTTGAGACCACTTTAGTGTTAGAAAGCAACACGTTAGAATTTGTAAATGATACGAAGTTTCTTGGAATTACCATAGATAGCAAATTGCAGTGGGGTCCACACATAGATAAATTAGCTGGCAGATAAGTTCTGCTGCATATGCTGTTATGCAAATCGTACCAAACACGGATGTGGCTACATCTACGCTAGTTTATTTTAGTTACTTTTATATAGTCATGTCCTATGGTATCTTGTTGTGGGAAAAAGCATATTCAAATTATTTTATATTACATAAAAGAGCTTAATATTCGAAAAATTTACTTTTTACAACGCAGTCTCCCTAAGATAACTTTTTAAAGAAATTGATATACTAACTCTAGCTAGTAAATTTAATTTCGAAAATATACACAAATATACACAGATTTTGAGAAGGCGTTTGATCGGGTAGACCACGTCATCCTTCTGCAGAAACTCCATCGCCTTGGTATCCACGGAGATTTGCTTCGCTGGGTAGAATCCTATCTCTCAAATAGGTCTCAAGCAGTTGTTATGGGTGGATTTAAATCCGATTACGTTACAATTTCATCTGGCGTCCCCCAGGGATCCCATCTCGGGCCTCTGTTCTACAACGCATATCTGTACGATGTTTATACATGTCTTAAGAATGCAAAATTTCTCATGTATGCCGATGACACTAAGATCTTCCTTGATATAAATAATTCACATGACTGCTCCAGATTACAAAACGACCTGTATAATCTTGAGGAATACTACATTAGAAACCGTATAACAGTTAATGCCCAGAAATGTCAAGTCATAACTTTTACCCGTAAAAGAAAACCAATCATAAATAATTACACAATTACCAATACAACTATTGATAGAGTCTCTTTAATTCGCGACCTGGGCATTTACTTCGACAGTAAGTTTCTTTTAGATCAACATATTGAAATTATTTGCAATAAAGCCTATAAAAATCTTGGTTTTGTTATACGGACATGCTCCGTCTTCAATGACCCTTTATGTATCAAAGTAGTTTTCTTTTCCTATGTGCGTAGTATTTTGGAGTACGGATGCAGTGTCTGGTCTCCTCAATATGACGTGTATAAGCATCGTATCGAGAATATTCAAAAACGACTTTTGAGACTTCTTGACTACAAAACACGACTTTCTCATACTTCTTATGAAGGCAGATGCAAAAAACATCACATCTTATCATTAGAACAGAGGCGGACAGTATTGGATATGATGCTCCTCTATGACATTCTTCGTGGTAGGCTTGATTCTACAGAACTACTGTCCGCTATTGCTTTTGTAACTCCTAGGCGTCGCACCCGCCACACTCCACTTCTACATGCACCAAGACATCGCACTAATTATGCGAATAACGAACCTTTAACTCGTATAGCTAACACATACAACAAAGACTTTAACTCTGTAGATCTATTCCAGCACTCCAAAACAACTTTCAGACGCAATATTGTTGATAATTTGTTGCATCCAGACAGTGATGACAATTTGACTGATTAATTCTAATAGGTCCAAAGGCTCACTTTTATATTTTTATATAGGTATTTATTTCTTATGTAGTACATATATTTGTATTGTATGTATATATTGAATACATATTTATTTTATGTAGATCTGTAGGTATCTATATATATTTCATATCCGTAGTTTATATAAGTAGTAAGTATTTAAATATTCATAATAATATATAATATTCATCTATCTAATAATCATAATTTAGGTAATGGTTTGTTTTTCTGCCGCAACTTCAATTTCACATGTTAAATTAGGGGATATCTGTTATTGGCAATACTTATGTTTAATTTTGATGTTAAGTACTACTTTGTAATTTGCTGTTGATGTCCTAAATAAAGAAAATAAATAAAATAAAATAAAATAAAATAAAATAATGTATTTACGCGAGAACATCTCAACATTTGCCAGAATTAGCGATAGCTATAATGTTAACTTAAGAATTAATTACAGACTAGATCCACCCCGGTTTAGAATCGCGAAAGCTTGAAATTCTTTCAAGGGTAAGTGCATTCTCTGCTAGAGCAAGATACCTCTTGGAGATTTTGAAATTGCCATTTGAGAAATTTAAAAACCCTGTAAATCGGCGGTATCTAAGAAAGGATTCTACAATATTCAAGATTACAATGACAAGAATGCATGGGGTTAATCTAATTCAATACAGCTAAGTCGCTGTTAATAATTTTGTAATTATTTATACCTGAAAATATGTTGTTTATCTAATACAAATATAAATAATATGAGTTATTATAATTTAATATTTTATAATAATTGATACTGTAATATTTGAATTAGTTAAATCTCAACCTATTTTTAAAAGAGCTTTAAAAGTCAATCTGTGGGCGTTTCTTCGCCCTTCTTCCACATTATAACTCCAATATAAAGAGGCAAACAATTACGTTAACTTAGTATATGTAAATATCTACAGTAATAAAGAAATGTTGACTTTGACCTAGATACGAATGGAAATATTTCTATAGGAAAACTATTAATTGCCTAGTCCAAGTCATCAGTGCAGTCATGACTTGACGTGGTTTTGAGCGTGGGCTTTGAGTTTAGATTACTGCCGAAGATGGAACTTCCACCCAAACTATGTGCTTCACAAAATTGACGCTAGTTGCTCAGAAATAAGAAGTGTGATCTAAAACACGAATTCAAAGACCGAATGTCAAATGGTGGCGCATGCATGACTGGCGGTGGCGAATGCGGCATGGCATTCGATCTCTCAAGTCATCAATAAATGAAGACTGTTGATTTTTTTACCAGCTTGAATGTTTTTTGTGCTGATGATGTACCTATATGTATTTTCGTGGAATATTTTTGGCACAAAATATCTACGAATTTATTACTTTGTGTACGTGATATTAGGTGCCCATCATTATGATCAACTTTCCCCAGGAAACAATGATCAGAAATGATTCTAATATTGCGTCGTAAGACACCTCCATCAACCCGAACTGAGCCAGCGTGGTGGAGCATGGCTTAATCTTAATAGTATCCGGGAAAAGGCATGTGCCCCCCCAGTGGGGACATTAATGGGCTACATTTATTTATTTATCAGATTAGTACTAAAATATTACTTACAAGGAAATGCAATAATATGGACACACAATCCATAGACTAATCCACCCCCCCCCCCCCCCAAATAGCCATGCCTAAAGGGAGGTAAGGAGTAAAGTCCATTTGTTTAGAAAGTGTCCGTACAACCGCACGCAATTGTGTTTATCTTTTATAAAACACCAGGCCCTCTATGCTACTAGGCACAAGCCTCACAAAAGCCTATCGCAGGCTCGCGCTATCTCTCTCTCTCTCCCGACCCGATGAAACGTGACTTCCGAGCCTGCGATAGGCTTGTGTGAAGCTTGTGGTTAGAAGCATCGGGGCCCTGTATTCTTGTTATTCGTTCACTTAAAGTTTCATCTTTAGGCACTTAGCTGTATTCCCAAACACGAAAATATTTTTCAGTATATGTAGCAGAGTCAACAAACAAACTTTTTGCTATGATACTAAACTCCAAGTTCATTTGGGGGTGTACGCCGCTCACGTCGCCATTTGTAATCCTTTGACAAGAGGCTAAGGCGGCATGATCAAAGGCGGCGGTAACAAAATGAATAAACCATAAATGGTCATACCAAGTAAGTTAATGTAATTTATCAAATAGTTTAATTATCAAATTACATTTGTAGTTAGCCAAGTAATGTTGACTATATTGTTCTGTGAAAGATTGTACAGGACCTGTATACAATCTTTGATAACTTTATTTAATAATTTAGGATTTGATCCCCGGCTGTGGATAAGGAAAAAAAGCCCCAGGTCTTGGATGTTCTTTATATGTGTGTGATGTCGCTATTTGTGGTTCCCACGGCACAGGGTATCCTAGTGTGGGGCCAGAAGTAATGTATTAGCCTGTATAATATAAATGTTTATGTTATTAATTAATTATCTCATTGGTACATGGTCATCACCATATTCGAACCTGCATGTTCTGCGTGAAACCCACTGGACCACAGAACTCTTTCATATTTATCCATAATATATATTTATAATAATAATATTATTTTTAAATAGAAAGTAAGGTACACAACCTCATAATACGGTAAAATCAACAATTATGATTACTTAACCAGCACCCTTTTACAACCATTGAACGAATTATCTTCAATAAATAAGCAATATGTCCAACTGGTTTATTATTATTCGCATAACAAATAGTTTTTACAGTTTAGCATGTGTTTAAGTTTAGTTTTAAGTTATTGACAAAGCTGTGAACCATTTCAAGGTTAAAGACAATACACCATTAACATCATCAAAATCTCTTTTTTGTCTTTCAATTCTGAAGACCATTGAAGTATCATCAGCAAACAACACTATGTCAGTTAATTTCTTCACCATGAAAGGCAGATCGTTAATATATACCAGGAATAAGAAAGGGCCTAATATGGAACCTTGTGGAATGCCAATTTTTACACCCGATCCATCAGATTTAATGCCGTTTACTTCTGCCTTTTGAATTCTATTGCTTAGGTATGATCTTAGTAGATACAACGCTGTATTTTTTACTCCGTAATGATTTAATTTAATTAATAGTGTATTATGATCAACACAATCAAACGCCTTCAACAGGTCGCAAAAAACTCCGATAGCATCCTGATGACTACCTACGCGGCTACACCATTGAATGATGTTTTTCCTAATAACCACTATTAACCACTGGTTTGGCACAGAGTGAACCAAAGGGGGGTGCGGCGAGCAACTCCAGAACTTTTTTTTTATATAGCCTATTAGAGTGGAGGGAGACCGCTCAGGATCGGATAGAGTGGAAGAGAGGGAGAGAGGCTTTTGCCCAGCAGTGGGACATGGTGGGCTCGTAATAATAATAATAATAATAATAATAGCCTATCTGGGAAAAGGCTTGGATTTATTAAAATTCATAATTTCTTGCCGCGGAAAATTCGAGGGCAGTTTGCACCGCCCGTCATAGAATAATTATTTAGATACTCTTTGTTATTACACTTGTACATGCTAAACATAAATACTATATATTATATATACAAATATACTTAAAAATACTACCTATATTTCTAAAGAGAAAGGTAATGCTCATCACAGAAATATTTGCTCTTACTGGGATTTGATCCCAGGACCGTCTGCTTCTGCTGTAGCATAGAACAGATAAAATATATTTACCCCATCAATATTAAAATTTTGTTAAATATCACTATCATTCAAACTAGTCTGTCAAATTAAATACCACTCCATAGATAGATGTGGTGACTGTATGTGTAGGTTATGCTGAAAACAAGCAGAACATCTGTATTTCACTTGAAGGAATGACAACATGGAATATTACAAGTTTAGCAAACCAATTTTGGAGGGTAACTAAAAATTAATAAAGGTGAGGACAGAATGATGCTTTCAGCCATCTATGAATGAATGAATTGGAATGAGTTAGTCCTATTGTAAAAAACTTTAGAACTCTAATTCGAAATTGATTAAGTGTAACTGCTGGTACTGTTGTTCCTCTGTCAGTAGCATCACTAGAACCAGATAGCAAAGTAATGCAGAAACCTAAATTGGTAACATTCCTGTATCTCTAATCTGAATGAAACCAGTGTTATAGCACGAACAAGCGATAAACGCTGGGTTGTTGAGCCAAAGGGCAACATGAATCATCAGTCATCACTGATTATGTTGTAATTTGTCTAAAGAACATTCCTAGCATGTGAATGATGTATTGGGGCGGGTATACTTTCTAAAAGGTTAGGGTATACCGAAAGTATTTACCGCGAATTCTTATTCAAATGCCAGCGTTAATTATCGCATCTCTAGCTGGATTCCACGCTTACTTTTTATTGGAAAGGCGGAGACTGTCGGCGGACGGACCTGACGATGGCGGTCGAGTAACGGCCATTCCGTCGCGTTGGCGGCACTTTCAAAGCGGATAAACAATTTGCTAAACAAGAACAAACTTACTAATATGGAATAACTATGTCAAAGCAGCTAACACTCACCACATAACAACGTTAGAATTCAATAATTTTCACATTCACCATCCACTCACAACACAAAACACTTCCACGACGATTGACATGACACTACTACACTAGCGCCACCACGTGTTTGGGAAAGATTTGCAGTTGTACCAAAATATAAAAAACCAACCAACAGAATCCATAGACAAGCTAACAGAACGACGTTGAAAATCGATCGATCCATCGATCTATCAGTACCTATTTATCTTTACTATCAGAGCAGACTTTCGACAAAATCCAACAGATCATCATACTATTTTTCCTCCTCTCATGACCGAATAGTTTAATGATTAGTTTAAAATATTACATTATGCTTTGCCCATTTTAGAAATGAGTATCCCGCGAATCTCCCCAATTTGCGAAGATTCGTGGGAATTATGTGGGAGCATTCAAAGATAATGTTTTTAGTAGTAAGGCGAACTAATAAGCTTAGTTGACCGCAAAGTATAGTACTAGGTATAAATATATATGTTTAAAAAAACGTTCATTCTATTAATTTATAGGAATTATAAATTTAGCTAAAATAGCTAATTCTTGTGCCAAGAAAATGCACACCAAAAGTGAAACGTATATAAGAAAATAAATATTAATTTGTCTCACACATAATTAATAAGTCATCATAGCCCATAGCCCCGCTCTATACAGTGGTTTTTTTATTAGGTACATGGATACCTACCCTTTCTGGAAATAGTGTAATGAAAGATTTACCTGACTAAAAACAATACAGTAGTTAGTATTCATTTGACTATCCAATTGTGTGGAAGTTTTTTAAGTGTCATACTGCAATGGTTTTGAATTTAAATACTTGAAAGTGATTTGCATGTGCATTTACGTCCTTTAAAACTTTAACCTTTTTATGAGAAAGGAAACGGATTCATTGGCGCAAGTATTTTTCTGTTTCTTATAGGTTTTTGTAGACACGGTTCTAACTACGGCATCACCATTTTATCTGATGATTTACACAAGAAAAGGCAACGATTAACTCAATTACTTGCAAAGGCGATTTATGTCACTGGATCCTCTCTATCTATGGTAGAGCAAAAATTATGGAGCGGATTCTTCGAAGATCTACTGCCACTTTACAGCTTACCATTTCGCAAGGTTGTTTCAACTACTATTTTGCAGAGCACGTATAAATAAATGGAAAGAAAAATTACCCACGAACTGAGGTCAACCACTCATTTGCATCTCCAATGCGATGGGTGAAGTAACAAGCGGAACGAAGGCGTTATAAATGTTGTTATAGCAAAACCGGAGCCCGTATTTGTAAAGAGAGCCTTGCCACTACTACTCTTTGTCATACGAGTGAATACCTATGCAAAGAAATCCTGGAAGTGATGCAGACCTACGGCACCGATAAGTTTGTGTCAGTAATAGGAGATAACGCAAAAAAACATACAAAAAGCATTTGACATGATTAAAATCCAAGTACCAAACGTGACCTCCCTAAATTGTGCGGCACATACTCATACTATAAACTTACTACTATATCACGACATAATAAAAATTGAGGCTATTGATGTGGCGATAGCAGTGGCGGTCGATAACAAGAGTATTCGCAAAAATCAAATATTAAATTCGTTACCAAGGCAGATAATTGTAGAAAAGGCTTCAGGGGAACAACTTTAGCTGTCTAGCAATACTCGGTGGGAGAGTCATTTCTGTGCTGTGTGTAGTTGGCAAAACAGCAAGACTGCTTTGCAATGTTTAGCAGTGCACGAACAAGCCAAAATGATCCCGGCTGACGTAAGAGCAGAAGCTTAATAGGAGAAGCATTTTGGCTAATGTTAAATGAAGCCAATGAAAGACAATATTCTGAAGCTAGAAGGAAACAAAGCCCACATTAACAACGTGTATATGGCCTTCAAAGATATAAAGTCTTGACTCATATTTCTGCTTCCTGGTTATTCGTGTTTGACACTGCCAAGGAGCTAATTTTGGGGGCTATAGCAAAAATTGCATAAAACCTATCCATCTTGCGGCCCACTTGCTAGATCCAAAATCACAAGGTGTTGAACTAGAAGACAATTAGGAAGTATGTACTTGCAATGGAAATGATTTATGAGAAAGGGATGCAGTTTAACATAGCTGTCTTGACAGATTTGGCAAATTATAGAAGAAGAGAAGGATTTTGGGCAAAATCTTTTGCCTGGAGCAGCCTTCAAAACTTGGATCCATTGACTTGGTGGAAAGGGATATGCAAAAACAAACCTTTGAGAAAAGTTGCAGTGTGCCTATTAACTGCTCCCTGCACCTCAGCCGCAACCGAACGCACTTTTAGCGCACATGAAAATATCCATAGCGTTAAAAAAAATAGGTTGACCACTGAAAGGGCTGTAAAATTAACGTTCATAGCGTATAATTGGACACTATTACATGGCCAGAATAATGCCAAGGATGAAGAGGCGAAGACAAGGATGAAGACGAAGTCTTTGTGTCAAGTCCTTTCAGGGTAAGCCAAATATCTAGTCTCTTATTCGACCTTTTTGACCAACAACATACATCCGATATTACCAGAAGTGAAATAGAATTTTTGAATGTATCCGATATCGAAAGTGATTTAGAAAGTGGCTTCTTTCACAGGCGCTTAATAGTAGTGGTATTTTCTGACATATTACCGATAGAACGAAGATGTAAGATGTTTAGTATTTGATTATTGATTTTTAGAGGTTTTGTTGTTGTTTGATGATATTTCCGGTGCTCATTATGTACAAATTGTTATCAATGCAAATATTTTTTCTTGATTATTTTATTATTAGCATTTTTTTGTTCCGTTTATGACCTCGACTAAAACGAATTTCGTCAATTTGAACACATGTATTTTATTAGTTGAATCTAACAACACGTTTTCGCTAAAACTCAAAATTAAATGGATTCAGAAATTCATTCGCTCGCTCCACTCTATCTAACCTTAGTGCACAACATGCAAAATTTGATTATTACACTCAAGTTGAAGCGAGAACTAAGATTTTTATAAGTAAATTCTTTCAAAGTTAATCTTTCCACCACTTGGGGGCAGTCGCGGGAATGTTCCCATTTTGGGAATATTTTCGGGAACATTCCCGGGAAGAATCCGAGCCACCCATCTGTAGCCCATTCGCCACTCGTGTCGACGGAAACATATCTCAAAATTGCGACGCGGCATTGGTGACGGGAATGAGTGTTTACATTATACCTGTATATTTCTTTCGCGTTCAACCTCCAGCAATGGCAGACGCGGACATTGCATGCGGTGCAACGCTCTGCCTTCTGAGCATTTTTATATGATTATATGTTTTCCTAATATAAGTTGTAAAAATTTATAAATTACAACAGAGACGTCGTCAACAACTAAAAAGCACTCCATTATATCAAATCTGAATCATTTTGGTTAGCAGACATTTTCCGTGGCAGCCCTCGAAGACTTTTTTCTCTTCCTAAAAGTCGCCATAAGCGAGCGAGTTTTTTTTTACCTTCATCGATGGGATCGTTCATAACCTCATAATTCCATGCGTCATGTACTTTGTGCTTTAGTTTGTAGTTTGAGTTGTTGTTATCCTACAAAGCCGGTTGGTCAGCATAAAGTTTTAGAATTTTTAATTATATAAAATTTTACTGCAGGTTCACATGATTGCACTAAAATTTCCATTTAAAAAAATCACGCTGGCGCTCTTCAACAACTCTACAACACAACCTTCATGTCGGGGGCAAGTCAGCGACGGAACGTAGTGTAAAAACACATTTCTATGCCACTAGCCGGCCCGTTTTGACTCCCGTCCAAAAAACCGGCAACGAAGGGAGCACGGGCACTGGGCAATATTATGAGCGGGATAATAAATGTGAGTTCACATTATGCTCCTGCTCGGAATCGGGCAGGGCAGTGAGCTGCCCTGCCCGATTCCCTGCCCTCTTCGGTATAAAGGGGTTTAAAAATAAGGAAATGTAAGTAACGGCGGCTTCTCACATTTAGGGGTGGAGCTGGTCGTCGCATCTACATGTTTTGTCCAGCATTTAGTTTTCACCGACCTCCCGGAGTGATCGCATAAGCGCACCGAATTTCAAATTACGCGTCTTAACGTGCTACTATTGTCTACGAAATGGCTGCAACTATGACTACCTCTTTATTTCTTTTGAATGAACCTTTTCTATCTTATTTACACTCGCTTTATATCGGTATACTGAGAAGAAGTAAAAAGCACATTGGCCTGCATCTAAGAAAACTGATAGAACTTCCAACGTGCTCGTGCTCTACCTGAAAGGGTCAATACCAGGATAAATTAAATGAGTTAAGGATTAGCCAATGGGTAAGATTGTTAATGACGGGGCCAATAAGAAATGCCCGTACCCGGAAAGCTTGTATAAAGAGACTAAGGGTTGCACACGGTGGTTAAAAATCACGCGGCTGCTGCGCAGTTTTGTCAGATTTTTTTTGTTTGAGGGGGAAAAAATAGAATTACCCATGTCCAGGAGTCAGACCTCCCTGCTATATCCAAGTCCCCACATATTGAGCGGGCATCAGCTCGTGTGGTATACGGACTAAAAAATAGCCACTTGTATTTACAGTTATCTATATTTGATTTTACTGTTAGCCATGGCATTTTACTGTTAGCTATGGCAGTTTTGTCAGCTTATATGCGTTTGTATCGCAGCAAACACAGAAGATACTTTCTGAGCAGTTTTAGCATCTTAGGTGGCGTTGCGATTTGTGAATTTGTGATGGGGACTAAAATTTATTTCACCGATTTTTACCTTCATTAGCGGATTCTGATATTTCCACAGACGATATGTGGCGGAAAAACAGATGAAGATTTTTTTGAAAGCCCGTTGATTTTAAAACACTTTTTAACAGGGCATATATTTAAAAATCACAAAAAAACTTCAATTAGACTGAGTTTTTTTTCTTAATCTGTAAATCAATCATATTTTAACTAATACTAGTAGTTTAGTATTTAAACGAGCGCAATTTATGAGTTTTTTTGAAATTATACCATATGTAACGGATAAATAGCTAAAGTTTTTCAAAAAATGTTTTTAACAGGGTCGATTATTTTAAAATTGATGTCGTAATAAATATCGTTAATAAGACAGACAAGAAGTTAGTAAATCAATAATATTTTTATATTTTAAACAAATTCAAGTATAGTTTTGTTTTTGTTTGAAATACTCCAAAAAAACAAGCACCATTTTATTTATATTCTTCGTCCATCCTAATGAACAAAGTCTTCGGACCTTATATCCAATTCTTACTTATTTCTTCAGACAGGTTTACTCATTAAAGAAATAAAAACCTGTTCAGAAAGTATCTCATTATTCTGAATCTTGTTGGAGAAATTGCAATCGATCGATGAACATTTTAAATTTTTTCAATGAAAGTGTAAGTTGGTAGCACTGAATAATTAATTGTCAAAGTTCGACGGAATTATTATTTTTATTTATTTTCTAAATCTAATCATGCTTTCTAGAAATTGCATAAAATTTTCCCGAACGTCCCACAATTTCCTACGCAAAACTCTGTTCCTTGAAACTTACTCAAAACATTCAGCTTGCAAATGTATACAAACCAAAGATAGGTTAGAAAAACATATGTGAAGATATGTGAAGTTGCGATACTAATTAGTATTTTCCAATATTTATTCGTTATCTTTTTCCAGGCCTCTCTCTACAACGATCTGTTTCACATCTAATCGTGGAGGTCACTTGAACCCTGGGGCAAGCACCCGTCAGACCGTCCATCAGCCAACACCACTCAAATCTGAAGAACTCCTTGAGAAGCTCATGTCAAGTCTGTCTTCAGACCTGCACCAAAAGCACCGAGTGTACAAGAACGACCTCATCAGGATTACAAATAAAGTGAAGGAGCTGAATTTCTCTACAAAAAAACAGGGTTTGTTTCTGATTCGATGTTGTACAGAGCTGCTGCCCGATGAGACGCCATCTGGTAGGATGGTGTTGGCTGAGGAAATTTGGACTACTTTGAGGTATTTTAAGTCCTTAATTTCAAGGTAGTTATCCTGGGTTGCACTAATATGTAGTGTCTCTGTCTACCTTTTAACCTCAACATTTTGCCTTAGATTGTGCTATCTAAATGATACAGGACAATGGATGAGGGAGGCTCAGTACCAGATCATAGGGTGTGACAAGGAGGCTATACTATTGATTGAAACTATTTAATATTCTATTCTAATCAAAATAACATTTATGAGCAACTAAAACTAAGTAGAATTTGCACATCAGTCTTATAAACACATCATCTTAAAATTGATCAATCATCATTTTAAAATTGTCTTTTTACAAACAAAGTTTGATGTAGACCATTAACTAGCTGCTGAATAATCATCATTTAAAAATGTCTTGTTAAATCTTCCAGGCCTCACACGAAGTTTGATGTAGACCATTTTAACGAGCTGCTGAATGTCTACTATGCCAACAAGAGAACTCTTAAGGCAAACACTTTCATACAACACATGGAACCAACTAAACCAAATATTACTACCTATGAGTATTTATTGAGGATTCTATCTGAGGTAACATTCAATTATAAAATTACATAATTTGGAATTTTTACTTACACCATGATTAGCATGACCCATTTTTGTTTTCTTATGTTTTTAAATATCATTGACATCATCCCAGGTGGACCTGGAATGAATTGTCCAGTGACATAGAATACTCCCATTGATTTGAGATCCCTGCCTTGTCAACATTATGTTTATCTGTTCTGTTTTACATTTCAGGCTGGAGACATAAATCAATCCACAGAAGTGATTTCAAACATGAAAGCTCAAGGAATGCCGGCTACTGCTGATATATTCCACTCATTAATCAAATGTCAAGGAAGAGCTGGGTGAGAAAACCACAATCCCTCAAGTAGAATTCAATGACCTCTCAATCCAATCAACCAAGTAATGAATGATTATGTTATTCCTATGGTCCATTGAGAGTCCGGGAGACCTATATTGAGAGATTTAAAAAGATTATTTTGTGGTGGAATAAAAAAATTGATAAAATTATATTAAAATTTGTTACAGAAATCTCCAGAACATACAAGAGGTGTTGTTGATGATGAAATCTCTGAAACTAGAAAAAACAATTGACACTCACACTGCCATCATCCAAGCTTTGATCTCAAATAAGAAAAATAATTTGGTCATTGACGAGATGGAGAAAGCTGGTCAAAATGCGCTTAAGTTTGAGGAGTCGCATATCATGGAAATTGTGAAGAGATTGGCTGAATCACAAATTTTTGATATTGTACCTAAGGTATTTTGCAATGAATCTTGGAGTCCAATAAACTCTTAGGGCAGCTTACACTTAACTTATGGATTAGTCTTCAACTCTATAATACATACAATATTCTCTAAGTTTTCGTAGCAATCTGGCATCCTTATGCTCATGCGTCACTCAAAGAAGCACAGTAGGATTATTTTTTCTTTTCTGCTCAACAATTCTCAGTTTAGTTTCTGAAATATTTTTTTAGGTCGACTTAATAATCTCAAGACAAATGGTAACAGATTTAAAGTATGGTTTATAAGATGACATTTGTCGGGTTTTGACACAGAGTAAGTAAGTAAAGCAAAGAGTTTCATTAATTCATGGGTTTTCCCTTCGAGGCTTTGGAAATTAAGGTATTTGTCATAATTATTTATGTTTGGCTTTGTAAATTTTTATATCGGAAATTATTGATCAATTGCCTTGGAGCCAACAATGAGCAGTCGTGTTGCATCTGCCAGTAATATTAGACAAGGGTATAAAGCTGGACGCACATTGTAAATAATGTAATGTCATCATAATATTTTCAAAACCGTTAGTTTATAATGTAAAGTTTTTTTTCTCGTTAGTTTACAAACTATCGATAAATTGTAAACTGCGCCGTACTGCTTACGATAAGACGCGTTAGTTTATATTAAAACCGTTAAATTTAATTTAAACCGGCAGCTTAGGTGAAGACTAGAGGGGGCGAGCGCACGAAGCCCCCTCTAGTCTATAGTCTTCGTGTTAGGTTGACCAGTCACAACAAAAGAAACGTAAATTCTAAACCCTGTCGCTCTGGTTTACAATTTGTAGTTACGGTAACATATATAAATACTTTTCTATTGAAATTAAGTTTAAAAGTTAGAAAATAATTATTTTCCAAAAGTACTTCAAAGAGTTTCAAAGGCAACGGGATTATCAGAAAAGAGCGTACGAAATATTCTGAAGGAAAATAACTCAAATTGCAATAAGAGAAGTATCAAAACTGGAGTCGTGTTAGGTTGACCAGTCACAACAAAAGAAACGTAAATTCTAAACCCTGTCGCTCTGGTTTACAATTTGTAGTTACGGTAACATATATAAATACTTTTCTATTGAAATTAAGTTTAAAAGTTAGAAAATAATTATTTTCCAAAAGTACTTCAAAGAGTTTCAAAGGCAACGGGATTATCAGAAAAGAGCGTACGAAATATTCTGAAGGAAAATAACTCAAATTGCAATAAGAGAAGTATCAAAACTGGAGTAAAGCCAAACATTAAAAATGGGTTGAAACTGAATGACTTTGGTTATTGTGTAATACGGCGGATGATAAACGATTTTCACAAAAGGTTTAAAGAACTCCCTACTCCCAAGTAATTACAGAGAAGACTAATAGAAGACGTCGGATTCAAAGGATCAGATGCAACTCTTTTGAATATTATTCAAAATATGGGATTCAGAAAAACAGAATAATTGAAAAACATAGCGTCCGCTTAAAAATATTAAAATACCTTAGACCATTCCGGAAATTAAGAGCTGCTGGTAAAGATATAATTTATACAGATGAAACATATATTCACACGACACACTAATAATAAAATTTGGGACAAATTCAGCCAACAAAAGTTTAAAACAACCCATTTCCAAAGGTCAACGACTAATAATTGTACGCGCCGGTAATGAAAAGGAAGTCTAAGTTTCTTCTGTCCTGGGATGCGTTTATTGCCTTATGTAGACCAAGCTGCAGGTATTCTTGACTGTGACATTCCAACAACTAATCTATATTAATATGGTCTAGGTGCTCCGATACTTGCCTGAAGAGACTCTCAAGAACCCATCAATCTCCCCTCTAATGCAGAGCGTTGCCACTTTACTGGTGTTCCAAAATCATCCAATGACGGCGCTAGAGATCTACAAATGCCTGCCTCTGCCTTCATTTGGGCCTAAGGATGACTCAGGCTTGCACGGCCGGAGTCTTGTCAGAGATTGCGTCAAAGCTTCAATGGTAATAATAATTAATGTTTGTTTTGATGCATTTGACTGGCTGAATGAACTATCAACTCACATAAACTGAACCGAATCTACCTGTTGTTTGGCAGCTTGTAATTTGGCTGTTTTGCAGATAAGTAAAAAGTATGTGCTGATGCCGTCATAGGGTCCGTCACTGTGTTACTGACGCGTTGAGGGCGAGAGAGAGCGAGGTGCCAAGTTAACTTAGTAATCAGCTATGCAAGTATTTTCCAAAATTATATAAGTGGGTGCGGCGAGGGGCTGGCTCCTTGACACGCGAAGTGGACTACTGAATAGCTAACTGGCTTAACACGCGCACAACTGTGCTTCCGCCTGCCCTGATTCAAATGGGTTCAATATTTACATGAAAATTATTAGTTTTTATAATAGCAATCTTGTATTTCACGCGGGAACAACCGCTGGCAATTGTGGTCAATTGTATATGTGTATTACCTCCCTGCTACACACTCGACGAGTGGCAGGAGAAGTAAGGAGGGACCTAGTGTGGCCATGTTACCCGGAGAGGGCAACATCGCGGCAGCGCGAGAGCAGAGTGATTAGCAGCGCGAGGAGCACAGTGTGGCTAAAGAATTAGAAATTCAATTTAGTGAGTCGACACACCATGCAGATATTACGTGACCGAAATCCTGCGGCTGATTTTACGTTCCAACGAAGACTCACCAACGCGCGGAAATCACGCGACAGAATTAACAGAATCCTATAGAGATGAGTTGCCGCGGATTACGCCCGTTTCGGTCGTACGCCAAAACGCGACGTCATTTCGGCAAGTTACAGTTAATGAAATAGCATTGCAGGCGTAACGTCGCAATTTCGGTCAGGTGTGTCGAGTCACTTCATCGGTTGATTTTGGTCAACCACTACTCTTCTCTCCAGCCGTCCAGCGTAATAGCTCTTATAACCCAAGAGCTGATGGCGTCCGGCCGCAACACCATAGCGCTTCACAACGCCTGCGAAGCCGCGCTGCAGTTAGGCAAGGTCGCGTTGGCGCTCGACCTGTTCACACGGATGAAGCTGCTGGGTCTGCCGGTCCGGCCGCACTACTTCTGGCCGATCCTGATACATAACGCGAGGAGTTACGGCGAGAAGGGTGAGTTGGCGCTCGGATACTTTACAACAGGTAGTAGGCCAAAATTAGCGTTTTGTTAATTTTAATTTAAGCAAAATGGGAGTATTGTAGCAGTTTTTTCTTTATACTAGCTTGTTGATCACGAGTGTTAGCAGGGAGGCGTGAACGTATAAAGTAATTTGATTATTTTTGCTCGAAGTCTCACAGTTAAAGTCTAAGTCAAATTTGTTTATTACTGTAGATATTTACACATACTTAGCAAACGTCCTTTTTTGTCTTTTCTCTACATTGGACCACTGTGGGCAGTGCGAGAAGAAGGGCGTAGAAACTCCCACAGATTGATTTTTAGATCTCTTTTATAAGTTGCTTGTGCTTATCTAAAACAAATATTACAATATTAATTATTATAATTAATAAGAAGGCATAAATAATTACAAAATTATTAACAACAAAGACTGTGTTGAGCTAGATTAACCACATACAGTCCCATTATTTAAGTAATCTTGAACATAGTAATTTCCCTTTATCGACAAATTCTCTTTAATCTTTTGTTCTTATTATAGTAGAGAATGTATGACCCTTGAAAGAATTGCTAACCTTCGCGAGTCTAAACCGGGGCGCATCTAGTCTTTGATTATTTCTTAGCTTAACATTACAGCTATCGCTAAGTTTGGAAAATGTTGTAAGATTCTTGCGTACATGTATTATATTTTCGAAAATAAATTGACTAGCTACAGTTAGTATGTCAATTTCTTTAGAAAGCTCTCTCTTAAAGAGTCAGTTCGTTTTAAATTATAAATTGCTCAATTAGCTCTTTTCTGTAAAATATAAATAGTTTGAATATCCGTTGCTTTCCCCCACAACAACTAAAAAGCCTAGATGTAGCCACATCTGTGTTTTGTCTGAAGTTCCTAACACCGTAAGCCGCAGAACATAGTCAACCAGCTAATTTATCTATGTGGGGTCCCACTGCAATTTGCTATCAATGGTTATTCCAAAAAACTTCGTATCATGTAGTAATTCTAACGTGTTGCTGTCTAACACAAAACTGGTCTCAACTTGCCTGACATTTGGAATTGAGAATTTGATATATTTGGTTTTAACAGCGTTTTACAAGGTTAAAGACAATACACCATTAACATCATCAAAATTTTCTTTTTGTCTTTCAATTTTGAAGACCAGTGAACCATCATCTGCAAACAACACTATGTCAGTCAATTTCTCCACCATGAAAGGCAAACCTTCCAATCAAACTATCGTGTTAATAACTACGGTGTACCACAAGGTAGCGTATTCGGGCCACTATTGTTCCTGTTGTATATAAATGACCTACCTAACGTAACAAAAAATGACTGCGTACTATTTGCCGATGATACGACGCTTCTTATTAAATGTAAAAATCTAAAAAAATTAGAGACTGAAGTAAGCGAAGCCCTAAACGACATTGTAACTTGGTTAGAGAACAACAACTTAAAGGTAAATAAAGAAAAAACTAAAATAATACAATGTCAGACTTGTTACAATAATCATTCCGCACCGAAGCTCTCCATTAACTTTAAAGGAACTAATATTCAAGAAGTCGATTCTACTCTATTTCTAAGGATAGTAATAGATAATCACTGTAATTGGAAAGCCCACATAGACAAGGTATGTCTGAAACTGGACAGATTTGTGTATGTGTTACGAAGCATGAGCAACGAGATCTGCAACCCTATCGGCATACCACGGATACGTCTCGTCGGTACTGCGGTATGGATTAATTATGTGGGGCAACTCTGTTGACGTTGACAGGGCGTTCAAAACCCAGAAAAAATGTGTCCGAGCACTATGTGGTGCAGGGTATTTGGACAGTTGTAAACCTTTGTTTAAAAAACACAGATTCTTCCCCTACCATGCCTCTATATTTATGAGATATGCATTACGTAAAAAAATACCCAGGTATCTTTAAGAAAAACTGCGAAATCTTTAGTGCAAGAGGCAGATTCAAAGATACATTATATGTACCACCACAAAGGCTACAGTTATACTCTAAAAGTGCATGTTATATGGCAATAAGAATTTATAATAAAATCCCTAATGACATTAAATACCTTACATTTAATCAGTTTAAAACAAAATTATTTAATTATTTAATGGACAAATTATATTATAGAGTAAATGATACTTACAACAAATCAATTTATTTAATAATTTTATATTAAACTCTATTTTTAATTCATAACTGACATTGTAAAATATTTGCACACCAACCCTTAGATGGTGAATATGTTGAAACTGATGAATACCAATAATTTTAAGATCACATGTACACATATTTAACAGCAAATAAACAATTTGATTGATTGATTGATTGATTGATAGAGAAGAGACAAAAAAGGACGTTTGCTAAGTATGTGTAAATATCTACAGTAATAAACAAATTTTACTTTGACTTTAACTGTGAGACTTCGAGCAAAAATAATCAAATTACTTTACACCTTCACGCATCCCTGCCAACACTCGTGATCAACAAGCTAGTATAAAGAAACAACTGCTACAACTGGCATCAACGTCGCACGCCTCTCCATAAACAGATAAAAATCGAGCCGCGCCGCGCAACGAGTCCTAATCCCGATATCTCGTGTACGTTACCTACGTCACATTCGTATCATCATCACTATCACCCCACAGGAATAATGAACACCCTCCAAACCATGGTAACCATGGAGGTGCCGGCCGACTACGACACGATAGCCGAGTACGCTCTACCGCACACCAGCTTCACCTCGCCACAGAACTTGGTGAAGAAGCTGCTGGAGACGGGCCTGTCGGCGTCGCTGGTGCTGACGCCGGTGCTGGCCACCTTGCTGAACACTGGGCAGGTGCGCGCGGCGAGCGAGTGCGGTCAGTGAACACGTGATCACCCTCTATAGCGCTTGACTGAGGAGTAGGTGCCAGCCGACTACGACACGATAGCCGAGTACTACATGCCAAAGTTACACTAGGCAACTCGCTCTGATGACGTCATAGCGTCCGTCACTGTCGTTCTGACACGCCAAGAGCGAGACCAAGGGGGAAATCGCAGTAATCGCGGTTGCCTAATTAACTTTGGCAGATAGGACATTCTACCGCACACCAGCACCAGATTAATAAGTCACACAAAAACTCATTTCTTATCTTAATATATGAGTTAATACCATAATGTATAAATTTTCGACAAATTATGACATTCAAATTTTAAAAGACGACGCCCGCCTGCGTCCCACCCCAAGCTTGTTTGTGAAGTTGGTACTACTGAACAAGCTAAACAAGTGCAGAGCAATTATCAATGCCAACATGCCGGTCGAACATGCGTTTCCTGAACACATCAAAGATAGCTTATGATATGTGTGTATATAAACTAGTATATGTAACTGTACATAATTAGGCATTCATACTCTCGGGCGCGTTTCATAATAATATCACGGCTCGTTTCATATCTCTCGAGTTTTAATGCCATCCATTATGTATCAGTCACATAAACTACTATAACAACGTCAGTTAGGACCTGATGGTGGGATCATGTAGACATCGAGGGAACTATATAGTTAATGAAGACACGTATGGGTATGTATTCTAACAAATAGGCGGTATTGAAGTCGGTTTTTTCTAAAGTTTTACTTTTTGTTTCAATTATTTACAGCTGAACTCGTCAAAGGAAAAATCGATGCTGAGAAGATATTGAAGCCTCTCCTAAAAGGCTATCTGACCAGCTTAGACGCTAAATCGACAGTCTTTATGCTAGAAGATGTTACTGCCAAAGCGCGACAGAAGAACAAAGACTGGGTTGGCCGGTTCCTGTGTGAATTTATGCACCATAAAAAGATTGATCACGACATTTCGGATTTTGTTACTTTGTTACAGGTAAACCCTTGTTTATAATAAAAGTTTTCGGCAATGTTCTTCCATATTTCGGTTTGTTATATCTTATTAAAACAAAAAAACGCTAGCCAAGACTAGAACTCTCGCTCTTGAAAAGCATCTCTTAAGGATTAAGAGATCTCTTGAACTGGGTCAAAAATTATGGCTTGGTCGTTTCGTTTCGTGACTCTGCCTACGAAGCCAAGGGTACCGGGTTCGAGTCCCGGTGGGGGCAAATATTTGTTTGATGAGAGCGGATGTTTGTACCCTAGTCATTGTTGTTTATCTATCTATGTATAATATTTATCTATACAAGTATGTGTATCGTTGTCTAGTACCCAAGATACAGGGAATCCTAGTTTGGGGCTAGATCAATGTGTGTAAATAAGTGTCCAAGCTATTATTATTATTATTATTATTATTATTATTACAGAACTACCTATATTTGAGTGTGTTCCTTAATAATTAGCAGTATTGAATGACTGGCTGAACGCTCACGCAAATGCCTCTACTGTCTCGTCTTGGAAAGGCGTGCTGATATATTTGTCTTGTATGCCCCACAGCATCTGGAACCGACGTCACTCAAGATATCCACCTCAGCTGCAGACCACTGCGTGTCCCGCATCCCGCCACATTGCAGCCAGGCGACTGCCGACAGTATACAGAGTAGCCTCGTGCAAATCACTGATGAGAAGCTGATGGACGATGAAGAGATGTTCACGCACCAGATACCGCACCCGGTGAGCGATAGACAGCATACCATCCGCCGGGTAACCAGGCTCCCGCCAGGAATAAGATTTTCTTTCATATTCATACTAGCTCACCCGATGAACTTGGTACCAGCTAAAATTTGATTGTAAAATAAGTAATATGGTACATACCCTAAAGTGTTGCGTTGGCGAAAAATTACTAATAAAATAGTCGGTCGGTAATAAAAGTCTTAACTCATTTACGCGTAGGTAATAGTACCTTAATGCAGCCGCCGGGAAAGAAGGGCTTGCCGGCTGAGTAGGTATAGACGGCCGACCGTATAGAGAGGCCGGATAAGTATACGAAGCCGGCAAGCTTTTTCAAGGCCAGAGGCATGTATAGTGCTTTTCTCTAACATATATAATGAAATATACATATATAATATGAAAGAAAAAATACATCACTCAAAAATCAAATTCAAAATAACTAATCGTAAGTTCCGTGCGCCCGTTGATGTCTTTTGCTTTGAGCATAAAATAAAAAATAAAACTTCCCGCCCTAGGCCTGGAATTTTGTATGAAATTCCTTTACAGTTCTCTCGAGTTCTGCGGCCGGAAACGTGATACTTCCAAGCCTGTTATAGCGCACCTAAAGACGTAATTTCATTGCATGTTTGAGAAAAGCATTTTGTTCTTACATCTACGCTAAGCTAAAACTTTTGGTGGACAATCAACAAAGAGGTTAAATGTACCTTATAATTAATCAATGATAAAGGAGTTTGAAATACCTATGGCTACCAACGCCTCCTAGCGATAGGAAGCTGAGACTTCTCCACTTCCCATACAAAACGATTTAATTTTATTTGCTGATGCTCTGCGTTTTTCTTTATTATATTTTTACCTTAACCTCCTCCGGAATCCTAAAGAGGATAATGTGAATAAAAATTATTCAAACTGGTCGGCCCATTTTAGAGATTTAGTAAGACTAACGTACAGCGATTAATTTTTGTAAGTATAGGTTCTTTATTGCACAGAAAATATTAAGGTACGGACAGTTACAAGAAATTTTATAAGCAAAGGCGAGCTTATCTCTAAAGAGTGATTTCTTACCTGCAAACCTAGGCAAGACAGGAGAGTTTATGCAACAAGACAGTCCTATTGCTCAGTAAAACAGTTACGAAAATTACTTTCAAAATATAAATCAAATATGCCTAATAAATACACTTTACACAAATATATACTTTAACTATATAAAATAAGATAGCATGCACATATGTAATTTCCCCTCGCTCTCGACGCGTCAGTAGGACAGTGGTGGACGCAATGACGTCATCAAAGCAAGGTGCCAAGTTAACTTTGGGTTTTAAAAAGAGCTTAATGTTTGTGTTATAGGCACAAACATTGTCTCTGACCCCACACTACGAAAACGGCCTGACTGATGGCAACCAGAAAAAGTCGTCACACATATTCAACCGCCCAAGAGCCAAGGTTTTTCTCTCCTCGGCCTGGAGTTGAACACAGGACTTCTGGCTTGCCAGGCCAAATCCCGAACTCTACTTAGATGTCTTCTGACGTAGAACGTAGAACATAGATGTCTTCTGACGTAGTTTGTGCATGTCTGCGTAGGTCCTGGCGGTAGTGTAGCTGTGATATACTCATAGACTCTAAAATTTTGCTCTAAACTTGACTCGGGAGATCTTTCCATGTCGATGGATCAAAACAAGTACACGAGTTCCCGTAGCATCAGAGGGACAGAGTTATGCGCTATATATAGCTCGTCCCTCACCCTCCCGCGGCAAAACCCGCGCCGCGCTCGGAATGCTACGGCTGCACCCGGTATAGTATGCGCCGCGTGAAGCGCTTTTACCGCACATTTTAACGCTTTTAAATGTCAAAATTGGCGATAAAAATGTAACATAATGGTAGTTTATGTGACTGATACATAATGCCTAATTATGTACAGTTACAAACACTACTTTATCTACAAACATATCAGAAGTTCTCTTTGATGTGTTCAGGAACCGCATGTTTGACCGGCATTGTGGCTCTGCAGTTGTTTAACGTGTTCTGTATCACCAACTTCGGGCGTCGGCGTTCGAAATTTGAATGTCAGTACCAACTTCACAGACAAACTAGGGGCGGCACGAGTCGGGCTTCGATGTTCGAAATTTGAATGTCATAATGTGTAGAAAAATTGCACATTATGGTCATAATGTGTAATTTTTCAGATAAGAAATGAGTTTTTACCAAGTAGTTTAACATTATGCTGATCGTAACGTGCGGTTTTTGTACGCAGTAAAGAGGGTTTATGATACGTGTGTAGATAAACGTGATAAATGCGCAGTAAACACGAGTCGCGTGGCGCCTGCTACAGCTGCAATAACAGCTGTAAGCTGCCACGTCGTCTGATACTTTCGATGAAGAAAACGAATTGTCTGATGTCTCCAGAAAACCATGAACGAAGAGTCTCTCCGCGCCCACCTCGCGGAACTAGAAGCCAAAGGCATGAACACCCGCGGAGTTCTGCGCAAGCTGCTGCAGATGTACTGCAGAGCCGGCGATCTGAAGATGGCCAGTGAGATCTCGGACAAGTGTCAGAAAGAAGGGGTAAGTTTTGGCCACTTATTTTCAGTCGCTTCAGTAACTAGCCCAAAGCTGATATTGATGAAGCGATCTTTGCTTTGCTTGCTTATGGCAGACTACTGCTATTTTCACAAAAAGATGAGGTTCACAATACTTCGGGATTAATGTTTTGTTATATGTTTATCGATTTCTCCAAGACGGATGGATCGATTCGGATTTCTTTTGTTTAAAAGGTTTTGGTCCCGAAGACACCAGGTCAGGATCTGATGATGGGATCCTGGAGAAATCGAGGAAATCGTTTTGGGTCTGCCTTTATTATTTTCAAATAATAGAGGCAGACCCATGACGCCTTTTGTATTTTTCATAGTAACTCGTACATCTTGTCTCGGGAAGCACCAGTTTGTAAAGTGGAGTGATGATGAAGACCACGTATGGCCACCGGAACTGCTTAATACTAGGTGTGCCTCACGGTGCGACATGATTGCTTTAATACGGTTGCTAAGTAGGTTATATATGCTCGTCAAAATGCATATGGTGAAGAAGACGAAGGTCGAAGATGTAGGTAAGCCGATAACTAGACTGAGGTGGAGATGGGCGGGACACTTGGCCAGACGGATGACGTACGTGGACCAAAGCAGTCACGAAGTGGTGGCCAGGGGGAGCAACAAGGCCAGTGGGCAGACCAGCTGCCCGATGGTCCGAAGATATACTAAAGTCGACAGGATCTCAATGGATGTGGATTAACAGGACCGTAGGGGTTGGCGCTATAGAGAAGAGGCCTATGCCCAGCAGTGGGTTGATGTGGGCTGAGCATGATGAAGTGAAGGTGATGGTGACCTAGGTACTCTTAAAATAATGAAGCCACGTGTCACTGTCTTTTGTAACAAATATGATTTCATAGAAGTCGTTTTTTTTTCAAAAGTTTCACATTTTGTTTAACCGCAACGCCCCAGGCGTCTTCATAAAGTGCAACATGTCGTACTGGTGCAGTCAGTTCCCCGCCTACGGGCCAGGACGCATCACTTGCGGTGAGGCGTTGCATCGCCGCCACATCGACCTTATGTCGTAGAGCCTAAAGTCGATGAGTGCGTGGCCCGCGTCCCACCATACGCCCGGTTTCCGAAAGGAAAATTAGCTTTGACAACTTGTTAAAATCTTGATAAACTCATATCAGCCAAACACGTGCCAATATTTTATATTAATCTTCGATTAAACGCCTGCTACATTAGATAAACGTGGCTAGACTCATGGATTGTCACTTCTGACTTATTCTATCCTTAATGTTTCTTCTCCCAGGTGTACCTATCAGCCGGCATGAAGGCGTCGATCTTCGACCTACACGTGAAGTTAGGCGAGCTGGAGCTCGCAGAGATCAGCCTGGCCGACCTGAACAAGAACTCGCCTAACTTCACACTCGACGAGTACAAGATCATTGACTTCGCGACGCTGATGGCGTACAGGAAGAGAATTGATAAGGCGATGGAGCTGTTGAAGGAACAGTCGAAGAGACGGTAAGAGACGAATAGAAGTATGGTTCTTTATTGAAGCAGGCGGGGGACACTCCGCAAATTACTTGCTTGGTGATCTTCTCACACCCCTTCCAGGGTGCGGGGTTGCGGTCCCAGGGCCATGGCCCCCTTCCGCGGAGTCTTCCGCTGGCCGTGTCTGCGGCCAGGTCATTGGGTGGCTGAGGTGTTTGTCGGGTTGTGTGGCTTCAATCCAGGGGGGTAGGCGGCGACGGTCTGGCGAGCGCGCGTGGTATGGCGCCAGGTCTCGTACGAGCGGGTGTTGAGAGCCGTCCGCTCGTGCGAACATGTTCGTTGCCAGCCTCTGGACGAACTTGTCCAATGTCTCCAATCCTAGGTCCCTTGCGATCGTTGCGTTTCTCGCAAATTACCTACGACGCTAGGCTAGCATAGGCCTCGCGAAGTGCACAACGTGCGCGGAGAATAGATTCAGTGCTTCAGTGGGTTGCCGCGCGCCGACCGGGCCGCCGCGCGTTCGTTAAAATGCCGACGAAATATTGCAATGCATTTGGATGCTTGAATAAGAATAAGAATAAAAACCTATCGTTTATGTCACTTCCGAAGGAGACATTGCAAAATAAGTTTTCTGGCCATTACGTAAGTAGGTAGGTAGGAATATTATAAATGTTGTTGTTCACAAATGGAGAATAATTAGTAATTATTTAGTTGGTAAGTAAATTACACGGGCCGCGTCACACGAGATAGAGTTTCGCGACAGAAAGAGAGGCAACTTGTAGGTGAATATGCCAAGTCCGTGCGTCGCGCTATGCACGATGAATTGTACTTTATTGCGTTGCAGCAAGAGTTAGTTGAATGTTTTTGCTGGGTGTCCCATCTGTTCCTAACTCTTTATTAATCTGTGATTGAAGTTGGTTATGGGAATCGAAAGAGAGGGCGATCGAAAATCCCTTTGAGGCGGACAGTTACAACGACGCCACGCTTATGACCGACAGAAGTGGAAGAGCTGCCTTCCAATAAGGCCATACCAGGGGGGTCTCACTCTACAGTTTAGGTACGTTCGACCGGCCCACCCGAAGGGCGGGAATTCAGTTATGTTGCCGCTCGCTTGGCTGGCAGTCGCCATCACTAACTACAAAGTCAATGTTCCTCCTCCCCCGATATTATTTAGCCTGTAAGGACTGACTTATTTGTACAGTTTCTGTCAGTGTTGGGTCTGAAGATGGCGGTGGCAACGGATTTAGTAAATCCAGCCTACAACGTAATTTTCTACCGAACAAGACCTCCGCAGGAGAACGATTAGTGGACGAATGTTTTGAGTTACGGTAATTAAATAAAAATTCGTTTAACTTTACGGTTAAATCTGACCTACGTGACCCTGATAACAAAATCGACTTTATTGCTTTCTTTATGATTTTAACGTAGCTTTCCGCTTGCCCGTTACTGGCAGGATGGTACGGCGGCGAAGTTAAATGTGCAATACCATTTGACTTGCAGAAATTGTCAAACTGTTGTGACGCAAAAGATGGACCATTATCAGTACAAATTGTGGCGATTAAACCGAATCTTGACATTAATTCGCATAATTTTTCAATCACCACCGTTGTGCTATATCCTGTAGTAACGTCAAACACTTCTACCCATTTTGAATATGCGTCAACTGCTACTAAATACATTTTTGTATTGAACGGCCCTAAAAAATCTAAATGAACTCTGTGCCATGGTTCAGGGGGATACGGCCAAGGAGTAAGCGGCGCGCGGGGTGGGGAGGGTCTTAGTTGATTGCATACGTCACACGTAGCCACCGCCTGCCCTAACGCAGTCGCCATCCCGGGCCACCAAAACCTAGACACCGCTTCAGATTTCATTTTTATATATCCAAGGTGCCCTTTATGCAGCTCATTAATTATGGTCCGTCTCAGATTATCCGGTACTATCAGTTTGGTACCTTTCATCAAACAGTTTTTCTCCACTGCTAATTCCGAACGACAATTAAAAAACGCTTTTAACGTTCTATCAGTAACCGACCTGGGCCAACCATTCAAGGTATAACTAACTACTTGTGATAGTAGTGAGTCTGATCGCGTCGCTTCACTAACATCGCATAGAGAAATAGGCAATGAGTCACCCTCCCAAATGAAATTAATGTAACACGCATCATCGTACATTTCTATTGTATCTAAAACCGGTTTGCTACTGTTTGTTCGCGCTTGTCTCTCGATCTCATGATCTACTGGCAAGGCCCTACTTAGAAAATCTGCACAATTATGAGCACTGCTCACGTATTCAATTTTGTAATTGTACGCTGATAAGAAAATTGCATATCTTTGCAATCTGTTAGCTGATACCTCAGGTACTGATTTGTCGGGTCGAAAAATGGACAATAACGGCTTATGGTCTGTTTTCAAAACAAACGGCTCCACTCTGCCATACAAGTATTGATGAAATTTACGCACACCAAATATTATTGCAGTGGCTTCTTTTTGTATCTGACTATACATTTTTTCGGCGGGATTTAACGAGCGGGACACGAATGAAATAGGCCTTTCGACTCCGTTCTCGATTTGTGATAGAATTGCACCTAACCCGTGTGGTGATGCATCTACGGTCAAGACATGCTTTGCATTCGGATTAAAGTGTGCTAAACAATTATCCGACGCCAGCTCTTTTTTATGCACAAAAATGCCTGTTCATGTTCTGCGTCCCAAGACCATTTCACACTTTTTTGTAATAAGGAATGTAATGGCGCTAAAATACTAGAAGTATTCCTTATGAAACTCCTATAATAATTGACCACTTGCCTCTATTAAAGCTTTTACCTTGTCTTTTGATTTGTGCAACCCATTCTTATCTATAAGAAATCCAAGGTAAGTCACAGAATCTTGGAAAAAATGGCACTTATCATGTCTTAGCACCAATCCTGCATTTTCTAATCTGTCAAAAACTTCCTGAAGTCTTTCTACATGTTCTTCCCTTGTTTTACCCGTCACTAATATGTCATCAAGATATTGGAGTACCCCTCCCATTCCCGAAAGTATATTTTCAAGTGTGCGTTGGAAAATGGCTGGCGCGCTGGACAATCCAAAAACCAACCGCTTAAATTTAAATAGACCTTTATGTGTATTAATGCATGTTAAGTCTTGGGAGTCCTCGCTTAGCATTAGTTGGTTATACGCATTTGATAAATCCAATTTATTAAATTGTTGCCCCCCGTGTAATTTAGAAAACAGTTCATCTATTCTAGGAAGCGGAAATTTTTCTATGACAAGTTGTTTGTTGAATAATGCTAATTTTGGCCTTATTGCAAAAGGAACTGAGCGAGCTTTAATGAAAATCGGCGTTGAATTTGACTTCATGTTTAACGTGACTTTAACGTCCTTGCAACAACCAACACTACTTGAAAATAACCTTGGGTATTTGTTAATCAACTCCGTGGTACCATCAGCCATAGTGTTACAAGACTCGACCGGCCCTATCTGTAAATTAAATTTTGTGATAAAATCGCGACCAATTAATGGCGGCCCGCCATTTTTCACTACATAAACATCTATGTAAGATCTACGTTTACCATACGTAAATGCAAGAGAAATAGTGCCTAATATGTCTATTTCACTGCCATTATAACTCTGCAAAAACTTGGTACTCTCACGTAATGGGTGGCCTGAAAAATATCTATAGTAAATGCTCTCAGATATTGCCGTGACCGCAGAACCCGTATCAAATTCAAAAGTTAATTTGATGTTATCTACAGTAATCGACTCCTGCATTGGCTGCCCGTTTAAACTACGGATATTGAATATCATTCGCTTACCATCATCGCCGTCATTCAAACAACACTGAAGAAAATGTTGTTTTAGGTTAGACTTTTTACACTGCCTATGTAAATGTCCCTTTTCGTTACATTTTTTACACATATAATTTTTGAATCGACACACTTTATTATCATGGCCAGAATAACCACACACACTACACAGCTCTGTAGAACGCGGTCGCGGCCTTTGGCCACGCGAAGCATTCGATGAACCAGCACTGCTGCAATGCGCCGCCATCTTGTGCACATCCATGAACTGAGGCGGAGGCGCGATCACCGACGAAGCTGCCTGACGAGCACCTTCCCTGGCACAGCGCACGCCCTCCGCCAGCTGCAAAGCCTTGGCGAACGTGAGTTCGTCCAAAGACTTGGTGAACAGCTTGTCCCGTTCAGCCGCGCCCGCCATGCCGATCACGAACCGGTCGCGAAGCGTCTCCTCCAGCGAGCTCGCCGGGAAACCGCAGTCCATGGCTAAGCCACGAACGCGTGCCGCCCACTCCGCTAATGTCTCGTCCGTCTTCTGTATTGCACTATGAAATTTATAGCGTTCTGCTAAACCACACTTCTTTATTTTAAAATGGCCGTCCAACAGTGCCGTAGTCTCCGTGTAGGTTAATGATCCGACGTCCCGTGGGAGTGCTAAATCTCTGATGAGTCGATAAGTAGTTTCTGATAAACTACTTAATAAAATAGCTCGACGCTTAGCTCCCGACTTGTCCTCGTCTTCGGTAATTTCGTTGGCTAAAAACCATTGTTCCAACCGGCCTTTGTACAACTCCCACTCTTGTGTCTCGTGATTAAATATATTTAACGAGCCCACAGTCACATTCTTGGCCATTTTCAGTTGGTTGCACAAAGTACGCGAAAGTTCGAAAAACCGCCTCGTCGCCACTGTTATTTTGGAAATACGGGAGCGAAATCAAAGGCACACAACCAATTGAAGCGCGAGTATATTGTCGACTGACTACGACTACCCACATACATTACTAACACTTTAGACCCAGTATAAAATAAATGACAATTACATACGTACAATTTTTTTTTTTTGATTTGTTTTTTTTTTCACCAATAACCTGAATAAGTACTAATAAAACCTCTCTTACACAGAGTGGACTAAAATTCACAAACACAATTCGCACGTAGGTAACCCTACCGTGATCAAGCGAGACAGGAGTTTAGAGGACGACCTTGTGATGTCGGAGTAAAAGAAGCTCTCAGGCGTAGTTATGCGGTGCAATCTAGCCTGCACGGGCGGGACAACCGATTCTGTAGGTGCTTAGCGATTGTTGTTCGTAGCGCAGGTGCCATATAGATTGCGCTTTACTGTCGCGCAGCGAGAGTAGCTATTTATTTAAGTGTACTTGAGGAGTGATCTTTCTGTACGTAGTACTATTAAGTATTCTGTGACCATACGCTAAGCACGATACAGAGAATCCAGGAGAGCTTGTAATTTTTATAAAAAAAACCCAAGAAAAACAAGAATGAGGTTAACCAAAGTTGTGATTCATCTGTTTTGTCTCAGCTCTACAACGACGATAATCCCACTTTTCTAATTATGCTCCAAAGTATGTATTGAATGTGAATTTGTCATCTTTCAGCCGCATAGCCGGCGGCCGTCACGTAGAGATGAACTGCTGGCGGCTGCTCGACGCGACGGCAGCGCACGGCTCGCCCGCCGACACGCAGGCCATGTTCGCGGCACTGACCGAGGGCGGGTACTGCAAGCCGAGCAACACTGTGCTGGGGCCGCTGATCCGGGTGCATCTGAAGAGGTACGCAATAGAGAGAGAGAGAGAAAGTATAGGTACGATGAGAGACGGCGCGCTCACGGCTCGCCCGCCGACACGTAAAGGCGAGCTTATCTCTAAGTGTATTCAGGGCAACGTTGCACCTCTCAGACAACTCTTACAAACTATAGTATGACGCAAGTTGGTTTCTGTTGTGCTTTTTAAATATCTCAGACTTTTGTGATTGTACAATTACAATTGTATTTACATTACACAAATTACAATTACAAATGTACAATTCTGGTTTCCATTCCAATTTCAAGCTACCAGCTTCAAAGGTTAATGGCTAATCTGGATATGTACATCTTTAGTCCTAAATTACAAAAGAAACTCCCAGTAAAACTTGCGTTTTAACTAAAAAATGTATGATTTATTACACACTTAAAATGACATTATTTTAGTAAAGGTACAGTTTAGAGAGAGATCTGTTGTGCACACAAATACATGTATACAGCATATGATACATTGGCTTATCGCCTTAATGAGTAAACTTTTCAGCTATATCTTTAATAACCAATATTAATCCTGCTTTTTTTGAAGAAAGAACCGAAGTGTTACCAAAATGACATTTTTTTTACATAATATCGCGGGCTGGAGGATAGCTCCAAGACGTTTAGCAAATTTTATTATTTTATTGCGATGCTAAAGCTAATTTTGAACCTATTTATCATATCGACGTTAGGAGATAGATCATACTTATTTACGCTGTTTGAGGCTTCTGACTGAGCGTCTGAGATTATTTTTTTACAAATATACAAATATTTTTGTAATAATGTAATATTATTCATTTGACATTTCCTCAACCTTGACTAATCCGAGGACGAAGCACGAGAATAATTAATGATCAAACGAATTTACCTGCACTTGAAGTTTTATCATAATTTTACGGGATTCGGTTTATCTTCGGACTGCGCAAGTTCGACCACGTCTCGCAGTATCGCAAGGAGTTAAAATGGCTGCCGATCCGTCTTCGTCGGGACACACACATCCTCACTCTTCTATTCAACATCTTAAGCAACCCTCGATACCCTAGCTTTCTCCGTGAGCTTTTTCAATTTCTCCCTTCGGCTCGTCCACGTAGAACTCACACGGCTTCCCTGCTCTCTATACCTCATCACAACACCGTCGCATACAAGCACTGTTTTCGATTGCGGGCGATCACTCTCTGGAACTCGCTTCCCTGCACTATCAGAGATAGTCCATCTCTGCCCGTCTTTAAGAATCGTTTGAAGGAGCATTATCTTTCTCTATCCTAGATTTGAGCTTTGTATATATTAGTTTATTTAGGTGTATTTATATTTTTATATAATATTTATGTACTTGTGTATGTAGTGTATCTAGCAGTTAGTTCAATAGTTCCGTAATATATGTATGTATCTTATCAGAGCACATAGGTCTATCCTGTATATTAAATTATTCTTATCAACCTTGGGTTTGCTGGAAGAGATCTCTATTTAGAGATAAGCATGCCTTTGTAGATGTCCTTTCTGTTTATTATATCTTATGTTGTTTTATGTGCAATAAATATATATGAATGAATGAATGAATGAAGTGATTCGTCCGAAGAGATTAGCGTCACCCACCTACCCGGGTTTCCCCGAATGCTAGGAAATGTCAAATTCTAATGTTCGATTAGTATAAACTTAATGACAAGACGGAGCAGGATTGACAGCAGGTAGAAAAAAAAATTGTCAGGGAAATATTATAATTCTCCTAACTACAGTGCACAGTGGTGACACTTCCGCGTGTAACTACAATGTGTATACCACATAGTAATAATTATTTTCAGTTACTAATATCTAAGGGGATTGTCGTCGGCGAGAGAAGGTTACACAACCTCCGCTTCGCCGATGATATTGTCCTGTTTGCTTCTTCGGCTGCGGAACTGGAGACTGCTACAGGAACTGAGCACGGCAAGCCTTGAGGTTGGACTAATGATGAATCGGTCAAAAACTCAACTGATGACCAACGGCGCAAAGCGTAAGGTAGTTATTGATGGGCGGGAGATTCACTATGTCGACGAGTACATCTACTTGGGCCAGATAGTATCCTTCGAAAATAGGCAGGACAAGGAAATCTAAAAACGTACTTCGAATGCCTGGAAGAGCTTTCTGGTCCATGAAAGAGCTAATGAAGGGCAGCCTTCCTCTGTCCCTGAAGCGCAAACTCGTCGACATGAGCATCCTGCCCATCCTAACCTACGGCGCACAAACTTGGTCGTTGACCGAGCAACAGAAGTCCAAACTCAAGGTTTGCCAGCGAGCGATGGAGCGCAGTATTTTAGGTGTAAAACGAATAGACCGCGTTAAGAACACCGTACTGCGCTCCATAACTGGCATCGCAGATGTGGGTGTGCAGACCGCCAAACTGAAGTGGAGCTGGGCAGGCCATGTGTGTCGTACGCACCCAGACAGGTTGGCGAGGATAGCCACTGAATGGGTGCCTATAGACGGACACCGGCGCAGAGGAAGGCCCAGAAGGAGATGGCGGGACGACCTGGACACGTTGGAACCAGAGTGTGTCAATCTAGCTCTGACTAGAGATGTGTGGGCTCGAGGAGGCCTTTGCCCAGCAGTGGGACACAATATAGTCTATTTAAAAATATTTTCGGACGAAGCACTTCGATGCAATTATAATAGAACTTCCCATTCAGGTACAATTATCATTATCATTATTAGTCTACAACATCCCACTGCTGGGCAAAGGCCTCTCTTCCCCCCCTCCACACTTCACGCCCCTGGGCTACCTCCCACCAGTTGTTGTCTTGGTACCTCAATTCGTCACACCAGCGCTTCCTGGGTCGACCACGTCCCCGTTTCGCGTTTGTGATCCAGATAGTTGTTAGTTTGGCCCATGGGTCTGGTTGCATACGGGCGACGTGGCCTGCTCAGTTCCACTTCAATTCAGCTGCCTTTTTCGCTACGTATACAATACCATCATTATTTGTGTACCGCTCGGCACTTCTCGACTTTTATCGGCATAGATCGGAAGAAAACAGACATTGCTGCATATTCATCACAACACTGCTTGTGTTATAGTAGAAAAATGAAATGTACCGAAGTCACATTTTGTAGAGTAGACCTATAAATTACATAGATGTGTCACTCGCACAATCAATATTATGACAATGCCTTAATTGTCAGACTCAAAGTCAAAACCCATGGATTAATGAAATGAAACTTTTTGCTTTACTTACTTACTCTGTGTTAAAACCCGACAAATATAACCAAATTCCAAATGTCTTTATTATACTCGGCGCCACGACTAAAGAGCTTTGTCCTTGAATGCGCAGTAGTCACTTTTTACAAGTGTTTGGCGCGGGGAAGTGAGGAGCGACGGGGGCGGTAGTCAGCGCCGGCACCTGATTCGTTGATCAGTCGCTTCCCGATGCCCGCACCGAAAGCACGTCTCGAAGCTTCTTGAGTACAGTCGCATACAATATTACCCAACGTTATCTTTCGCCCCGGTCGAAAATGCCGAAAAATAAAGTACTGACTAGGCAAGCTAGAAAAATGGTTTACGATGTGAACTGTTATATCAAAAAAGAGTCTGATGAAATACTGATGAAGAAGTCTGATGAAAAACTTAATTGTGGTTTAATTGTCACAAATTATTAGTCAGCGGGAAGAAAATAGTGTGCAGGACTATTACTACAAGTATCTATATTCACTAGGCCCTAGTGACTAGGGGCATTCTATGCTAGGGGGTTATTTATATATAGGTTTCAACCTTGACGTTAACAAATGTTGTCAATAGAGAGTACCTATAGTTTATTTGACACAAAGTCCATTATTTACATCGGCTAATATCCCAATCAACAAAATATCAAACAGAGAAAAAATAGAAGTGAAGAAAGTCCTGAACACTCATTCCTTCACACTAACCCTAAAAACGCACTTCGGAATTATGCCGCGACTGTACACATGCGCAGTAATCCCCGCCAGTTTCTCCGAGAGCTCTTTATTCGTGGCGCCGAGTGTACTGTAGATATTTACATATACTTAGCAATCGTCATTTTTTGCCACTTCTCTACATTGGACCACTGTGGGAGAAGAAGGGCGAGAAACTCCCACAGTTTGATTTTGAGATCTCTTTTGAAAATTGCTTGTGCTTAACTAATACATGTTTTATAATATCATTATATTATAATTAATAAGCAGGAATAAATAATTACAAAATTAATAACAGCAAGGTCTGTATTGAGCCAGATTAACCCCATACAGTCCCGTCATTTAAGTAATCTTGAACATTGTAATATCCCTTTTTAGCCAAAGTCGCTTTAACATGGTTTTTAAATTGCTCAAATGGCAATTTCAAGATCTCCAGAGTTATCTTGTTGTAGTAGAGAATGCATTGACCCTTGAAAGAATTGCTAACCTTCGCGAGTCTAAACCGGGGCGCAAGTAGTCTGTGATTATTTCTTAGGTCAATATTACAGCTTTCGCTAAGTTTGGAAAATGTTATAAGGTTCTTGCGTACATACATTATATTTTCGAAAATAAATTGACTAGCTACAGTAAGTATTAATTTCTTTAAAAAGCTCTCTTAAGGAGTCTGAGCGTTTTAACTTATAAATTGCTCGAATAGCTATTTTCTGTAAAATAAAAATAGTTTGAATATTCGCTGCTATCCCCCACAACAAGATACCATAGGACATGATAGTATGAAAGCCAATTTATCTATGTGGATCTATCCACTGCAATTTGCTATCGATGGTTATTCCAAGAAACTTCGTGTCATTTACTAATTCTAATGTTCTATTGTCTAACACCAAACTGGTCTCAACTTGCCTGACATTTGGAAGTCATACATTTTGTTTTACCAGCATTTAACAATAAAATTACCAATTCAAGTTTAAAGACAATACTCCATTAACATCATCAGAATCTTCTTTTTGTGTTTCAATTTTGAAGACCATGAAGTGTCATCAGCAAACAACACTATGTCAGTCATTTTCTCCACCATGAAAGGCAGATCGTTAATATATACCAGGAATAAGAACGGGCCTAATATGGAACCTTGTGGAACGCCAATTTTTACTCCCGATCCATCAGATTTAACGCCGTTGACTTCTGCCTGTTGAATTATACTGCTTAGGTATGATCTTAGTAGATCCAACGCTTTATTACTAACTCCGTAATGATTTGATTTCATTTGTAGCGTATTATGATCAACACAGTCAAATGCCTTCGACAGATCGCAAAAAACTCCGATAGCATCCTGTGCGGCCTCCCATGCAGAATAAACATGAGATATAAGGGTAATACCTGCATCCGTAGTCGATTTACCCCAAACCATAGTTATAATCTGTTACCATTTGTCTTGTTCATGTGTTGTGAGTAATGTGAGCGTAAGTGTCGAGCGGAAAAGAAAATATAATCGTGCTGTAAGTTCGTTTAATTTATTATTTTATTTTATTTATTTATTTAGGTAAACCTTACAGCTTTTAGTATTATATACAAGTGACATTATAAGATATTACGCCAATTACAAGGTACTCAAATATACAATTCAATACAGCAGTTTTAAAGAATGATAGTTACTTATGTCTAATGTTAATAAGTTATAGTGAGTGGGTATTTAAATTAAGATTGTAAATACTATTTTTATTATGTACTTGTCCATATTTCATGACGTAGGAGGAGGGGGGAGGGGGGAGGGTGGCGGGCGGGTGAAGGAATGGAGTAGGGTAAAGTATCTTTATAAGCGATAAACGATGTACAATAGAAAGTCATTCATGTAAGTTAATGAGAGACAGAATTTTACTTTTAAATGTGTTACGTGATAGGCCAAACAAATCAATAGATGAGAATTTTTTATTGTAAAGTGTGGGTAAGCGAATAAATGGGGAGTTTTGAGCGTAGTTTGTTGTGAATTTGGGCACGTACAAAAGTGGTGTACGACGGGTTCGTTTGTTGGGTATATTGAACCCCACATGTTTGAGTAAGTCACCGCAGTCAAATTTACAATTTAATAGGTCGAACAAAAACATCATATCGATGAGATCGCGCCTGTCCTCTAATGACATTACCTTGTGACGTAAGCAAGATTCAGCATAGTCGTTAGATAGAAACCTAGCTTTATAGTTGAGGTGCTTCACGAACAGACACTGGATACGCTCTATTTGGGTGCGATGTTGGGCGTAGAGTGGTCGCCAGACAACGGCACCAAACTCTAAAACACTTCTGACATACGCATAATAAAGAGCTTTGAAGCAGTGTACGTCCTTGAATGGGAGACTACTCCGAATAACAAAACCCAATGACTTGAATGCCTTGCTGGTGATATGTTCGACATGTTCATTAAACGTAAGTTTATGGTCAAGCATTATTCCCAAATCACGTACTATATTCGTTCTTGGTATAGCTTCCTTACTAATCATATAGTTATATTGTATTGTAGTATGTTTTCGTGAAAACGAAATCACCTGGCATTTACTTGTATTTACACTGATTCGATTTTGAGAATAGTATTTTGAAAGATTGTCGAGATCAGATTGAAGTAAGTGGCAGTCATCTATGGTTTCTATTCGTCTAAATATCTTCTTGTCGTCGGCGTATAATAAATAATTAGAATTTTTGAAACATTGAGGTATGTCGAAGAGGTATATATTATAAAATAAGGGTCCTAAATGCGATCCTTGAGGAACGCCAGATGTCACTGTTATATAATTTGATCGATATCCCCCTAGTACCACCGCCTGACACCTATTCTTTATGTAAGATTCAACCCACCTAAGTAGGTTCCCGTTTATACCCAATATACGCAGCTTAGTTAGTAAGTTATCGTGGTCTACTCAATCGAATGCCTTCTCAAAGTCCGTGTATATAACATCAATTTGAGCCTTTGTGCTCATATTAGATGTTATATACTCGGTCAAAAGAAGTAAGTTGGTTTCGACTGATCTGGATTTAATAAAGCCATGCTGGGCCGTAGGTATGCTCTTGATAGTATTTGCATATACATAGTGGTATACAATTTTTTCAAACATTTTACCGAGAATATTTAATTTTGATATGGGCCTATAATTCGTTATATAATTTTTGACACCTTTCTTGTGAATAGGTACAATTTGTGCTTCTTTCCAACGTTTGGGAAAAACACCCTCATTCAAGGATCTTTGATAAATAATTTTAATGGGTAGAAGAAGTCCACGCTTGCACTTTTGTATGAAAATGGCTGGTATTCCATCGGTACCGGCACTTTTTCGGTGATCAAGTCCATTAAATAACTTCAATAACCCCGCATCAGTTACTTGAATATGACACATATTTTCAGATACAGTGTTTTGATCTGACCCTGCATCAAATTTATGAGACGAGGAAGGAGTAATAAATACACTTTGGAAGAACTCGTTGAATGAGTTGCAAATGTCTTCTCCTTTTGAAAGTGTTTTGCCCTGATATTGCATGTTACACGGATATCCATTATTGTTCCGCTTAGACTTAATATATTTCCAAAATTCTTTAGGGTCCTTTTTTATAGAATTTTGACATCGCAACAGGTATTGCTCAAGACATTCGATTTGTAGTGCTTTAGTTCTGGATCTTATTAATGAAAAAGCGGAGTAGTCTAGCGGGTTTCTATATTTTTTCCATAAGTTATGCAATCTGTGTTTTTCTTTGAGGCTATTGATGAATGCGGGGGTGTACCACTTTGGATAATGATATCGGGACGAAGTTTTGATAGTGGGTATATGTTTAGACATTAGTACTTCCAGAATCTTGTAAAAACAATCAACTGCATCATCGACTGAGCCAGTGTGTAATAATTGATGCCAGTTATATTGTGACAACTCTTCGTTTAATAATTTGTATTCGCCTTTGTGAAATTTCCGCAATACGCGAGGTTGGGTGCGTAATGGACGCGAGCTTAGCTCATTAATTATTAATTCAAGTGGTGGATGGAATACGTCTATTTTGCTAAGAGGCTGGACACACTCACGGCAATCAAGAATTAGGTTTGAAAAAATTAGGTCGAGTGTGTTGCCGCAGGAATTACACGTGAAGTTGTATTGAGCAAGTCCCATCAGTTCGGTCATATTCAGAAACTCCGTCGTGGCCTCTATCAAGTCTGATTTAGTTTCTCTGTGGATAGTATACCCATATGGGGAACGATCCCACGATACGAAATGAGAATTAATATCACCTGCCAATAAAAACATATCAGAAGGCGTTTTTGTGGTAGCACACGTCATCGAGTTTATAAAATCACTTATTAATTTTGGCGCATTTTCGTCACAGGAAATTGGGGGTACATACACGGTTCCTATGTGCAAATCGCATGTACTTTGCGTGTCACCGCCTCCGTGGCAGTTTAATGCGTTACGAGGTATTGTTATCCACATACTTTCAACAGACCCATAACACAAGTCTGGGCGCTCCGAGGCGCGGAGATGTTTTTTGACTAATACCAAAATACCACCACCCAACGACTTATGTTGACGGTCACTGCGAAACACATCATACCTATCGTCACATATTTCTGAATCTAGGATGCCCTCACGCAACCAGCTCTCCACTGCAATTATTAAGTCATAGTCGTTAATAGCAATACTCTGATAGAAATTATGTAGCTTGCTCCTCAAACCACGAACGTTTTGATAGTAAAAACTTAAGTTATTCACTTTTAATTTTGTTTGGATTGTAAACGATGGATATGAACTGATCGATAGAATAAACGAAGGTAACTCCGATGTTAAATAACGTTAAATGTTCGTGTTTTGTGGGATGCACATGCACAGAATAAAATTTAAGACGAGCTAAAACAACTAAAACTGGTAAACTTTGTTGAGCTGGAAGTGTGTTGAGGCAGGCGAGAGGCTCGCGCGGCGGCGGCGTTTTAATGATGAAGTTGAGGGTAATCGCAATACGCGAGCGCTGGACATGTTCGCCGGGTATCGCCGGGGCACCGATGAACGATGGCAGGGGTACGCAACTATTCATTACTTTAGGATTTTTGAAGATGACTGTATTGTCAGTAGTGTTGGCGTGATTAGAGGTCTGAATGGTTATTGTATAGGAAAATCTTAAATTGAATGACTTTGATAGGTTAGGCAGAGAGGGGAAAGTGGGAAAGAAATATGGACTTACAGTTAAAGAAGCAGAGTAAATTATGCAATTCATTTGAGAAACACGTTCATATCTTCTACAGTGGATATTGGCACAAGCGGGTGTTTGATGTCTTTCCTGGCATAAATGCAACAGTTTTTTACCCATACGAATTTCACTCCAAGTATCTTGGCCTTCTCTCGACAGTCATTAAGAAGTATTTTGTTTGCAATTGTGAGGTGTTCGTTCACGAATATTTTTCGTGAGTCTCCCTCGAATCCAAGGACGCATGAGGTAAGCCCTTTATTTTCGCGGGATTTGCGTTTGTATTTATCGATTAATGTGTCCTTGACCAGTCTGCTCTTCAGTTTTGCAATAATCGTTTTGGGCTTGTCTTGATTGCGCTTCATTGGTTGGACTCGGGTTATAAACTCTATGTCTTCCAGCTTGAGGTCTGAGTTCAACTTATGGGCTATGTTCATCAGTACCAGTGGTAGATCTTCATTAGGTGTTTCAGGGACGCCGATGAGTTCGATGTTAAGTAGCCTATACTGCTGTTGGGATCGCTTGTGCTCTTTCTCCAAGAGATTTGTAGTGGTTTGGAGTTCACTAATGATCTTATCGCGCTTTTCGAGCTCGGCTTTCATATTTTTTTCTTGGTTGTCCAACTTTGATTTCAGGACTGAGACATCTGACTTTAGTCCGTCTACGATGCAGAGTTTGTTTTCGATTTCATCGAGACGTTTGGTCAGGTCCTCAAAAAATTGAATGTTGATTTTGGCGGTGAGTGCATTTAGCTCCGAACGCATGTCGTCTAGTTGCTTGGGTAGTTGTGTTAGAGAGGCAAGCATCAGTTCGATTTTATTAAGTTGGTTCAAATCGCTTCCTTGGCACAAATCTGTTGCGGGACCGGGTGCAGTGACGGTATTCGCTTGGTTGTGGTCATTCTGTTCGTTACGTTTCGGAATGGTAGGGGGAGCTGAGTTGGTGATAATCTGATTGGACTTAGCTATTTTGCACGCGGAGCATTTCCAGGAAACTTGCCGGTCTGGACCCAGTTTTCCCCATGCATAATCATTAAATAATTTCGCCTTACAGCGACAACATCTCCGAAGCCGTCAAGGAGTTCTCACGGCTTGCTAACAAGTATTCAAAGACGCCTCTAAAGCACGAGCTGCTCTGCAGGATATTAACCCTTATGAACGACGGCCAGACGGAGGAGAATTTCATGGAGAACGAGAAAGTCAACGGGCGGTTAAATAAGCATGCGAAGACGGTGCTCGATATCGATCGGAAGATACATGGTGCGGGTGATGTGCAGGTGTGTAAACAGGTATTTCTTAACCCCGACGAAAAACCAAGTAATTCTATTAGTTTGAAACGTCTGTATGTCTGTCTATCCATAGCATACTAGCGATCAAACGGGTGGACGGATTATGGTGCTTTTTTTAGGTAGTTGACTTCACTGCGATATTTCTTAGCCGTGTTTTAGCAAAATCGGTTTAGGTCTAACTTCCCCCACGTTATGCTTATAAATTTGGTCCTGTAACTTTTGTTTGTCAGTGAGCGGAATAGCTGGAGCTGTTTTAGTTCATTGACGGGAAACATAGATGTTAATAAAGACCTGCCCAGGAATTGACTAATAAACTGATAAAGAAAATAAAAACAATGTTTAATAGAGGAAGAATACATCAATTAAGCGCCTCTGGTTTAGCGGTACTTGCGCATCGTAAACGATCATGCGGGTTAAGCAACATCTGACCAACAAAAATAAAGTTGCTCTGATGAAATCAGTTTCACAGTGAAAGTTGTTCAGAATGATAACTACCCCCTAAAATATGACCAAACCTTTCTGTTTAACTGAGAGAAGTAGCCCATCAATTCATGTTTATTCGCCCATTTCGTCTTTTATCTGTCAGCTCAGCCATAAACACGGTATAAAGCGTTAAATATACGTCCCGGAGAGGAGAATTATAAAAATTCCGCAAATACGGACCATTTGAATTTGTATGGCTGAATAGATTCCGGGCATGTCCATATTATTACCACGTATCGCAAGTGTCAAAAAAAGCTCCACCTATTCTCATCACTAAACGCAATAAGGAAATGTCAAAAGTAACATTTAAAAACCGAGTTTTGAATAGACCCGTGGCCACCCCAAGAGCTATTTTCAAGTCATTTAGTGCAAATGATTGGACGTGAAATCATCCCTCTGCTTGTCTCCCTTTAGCTGACCCTCACAGCAGCACTAGCCGACGTGGGATACAAGAAGACTCTTCGCCAGCTGCTCCTCGACCCGACCGTCAAACTGCACCCGGAGGCACTCCTGCGCAGATGCGAACGGTTCGCCGATGAGAAGAGACTTCTAGCACTCGAGACTATAGCTGAGTGTGCGAAGGATTTACGGCAGTTTAATGTGGGTGCGGTGTATGAGCTGATGCTATCTGTGTATCGTAAGTATTAAGGAGAATGTGACTGTATCAAAAAAACTGTTTTGTTATTTTATACAGACAGATTCTTCAGAATCAAAAAAGATAAATTAAAAGTAACCTTCAACTGTTGGATTAAGTTACTTTTGACGGCTCGAAAATTCAACATATAGTTTATCAAACGTTCAGTGTATATGGTCATTTGTTAGTGTTGTCTATGGACATATGGTTTAAGTTTACTTTTATTACCTCAGTCAGACCAACTTCAACATCACGGATGCTTGGAAACAGGATTGGACTAGTAACCCACCTCCGAACCTGGAAAAAAGTGCCCCTGCCAACTTCGACCCAACGGAGAAACCTAAGGGCTTCAGTCTTACTCGCAAGGCATGGTGTCAGCTGAACCGCCTCCGAAGCAGGCATGGCCACACGGGTGAATACATGCACCGCTGTGGCTGGAGAGAAACACCAGCCTGTCATTGCTGGAGCACACAATTCAAGACTGTCCTAAAAGAAAATATGACAGAGACCCCACTCTAACTGACAAAGCAGCTGAATGGCTGAAGACCTCAAAATTTTATATTTAGCAAGAACGACTCAACGACTTCGGCCATACGAATAAATAAATAAATACCAACCATAACCATATGACCATAACAACACTACCATATGACAATAAAAACACTACCATATGACAATAACAACTCTACCATATAGTCGTATCTCGTGATTCGATCTTGTTTCTAAACTTTCTGTTAATCGGTAAACGATTTTATGTAAGAGATTTGCCCAAGCAAGAGGTCAACCCTCTATTTCTAAATCGACCGAGTTATTGATGTAATATCACTGATTTTCAGAACGCGACGACAAATGCCACGAGGCCCTCGAACTTTGGTCAAAATTGCAAGAAATAGACATCATCCCGACACAAAAATTCATCGAAGACCTTTGCTCCATGCTTAAGAGCAATAACAAGGATATTCCTCACGAGTTACTTGCCTTACTAGACAAGCAAGTGAAGAGGAAGAATCTAAATTAGGCGTTATTCCATTGGGTGTAGAGAACTACATTGAATCCGCGTTTTTAACGTCGATGATGTGTGTCTGTGATATTAATTTAAAATTCCCTGTAATTTCATTAGTCCAATAAAAATTATAAAGGAAATTCTTTGATTTCAATTCAAATATAGTTATAAAGTATATTCAGTATATACGACAACCTTACTACTTATAGCATTACACCAAAATATATATAATTAATGCTACTGATACGATTTGCCAGTATTTAAATCGTCAATAATCTTCTGGTTCAAATCCTTCAGTAGCTTCGATGCTTCCTTCTTTATAGGCTCATAGTCAGCCTTAAGAGTTATAGAAGCTATATCCTCCTCTAGTACAGTCTTACGAGTTTCCAGATGACTGAGTTGGTCTTCTAAATTGTTTAGCTTGTTGTACATGTCGTTGCCGTCCAGGTTGGCCTGAAAGTTGATATTTTAAAATAGAGACAGGTTTTAATGGGATGAGGAGTTTTTTGTATCAAATATATAGCCAACGTATAGGGTTGTTGTTTTGTAAAGTTACGTCCGACTCATGGACGAAAGTTTACGTATCGCTTGCAACAAATTTTATTTTTTTATTTTTTTTGTTTTTAATTTAAGTCGGGTTGAGTTTGTCCTGAAATAACCGCAACGTGCGGACACGCCCGGCCGGTCGACGATGCGCAAGCGATAGAAGTAAATAATACATTTTTGAATTTTTGTTTTTTTTTCTTCAGTGTCTTGTCAATAACCACCACTGAGTCGGGCATAACTTAGGTATGATCACCTGTAGCCTTTTTAGCTTATTGGCAGCTTCGACAACAGCACTTTCAGTTGGCGCCAATTTTTCTTTCAACTGTTGCAATTCCGTCTCTAGCTGTTTCTTCTGCTGAGCGCCTGAAAATATATTTGAGGTTTACAGAGATTCTTACACGAAAACTTATGCGCATAGTTGTTCAAACTTCAGATTTAGACACACACAATTGTGAAAGGCGTTGTCGTTTCGATATCGATAAAATCACGTACCTTCATCTCGTACTCTATCTAAATCTGTCAATATGAGAAGTTCATCGTTCATCGCTTGTATCTTTTCCGGGAACGTTTGTAGCTCTGTGGCCAGGCGTTCCCTGGTGCCTTCTGCCTAAAAATAAAACCATTTTAGTGTAAATATATCATCATAGATAATCCTGGTTTCTGGTAATATTTGCTTTAGCATGTCTCAGGGTATTGAGATTGTATTAATTCCTCAATAGTTCCTCAACTTACCTTTTTCAAATTAGCCTGAAATCTCTCATACTCCTTTGTCAGCCCCTCAATTGTCTTCTTGCTATCATCCATCATTGAAAAATATCCTTCCCGTTGCTTCAGCGAGTCAATTTCGCTCAAATCCAGATCGATGTTAGAACTGCTGTGTTCAAGAGAGAATGCAATATCTTTTTCTAGTTGTTCGATCTTGTCTTGCTCCTTTTTGATGTTTTCCTCATACGTTGACATGAATGCTTCCATGGTCTCTTCGCGCTTTTTGAGTTCCCTGTACTTTTGGAGTCGCTCCGAATTTCCTTCTTCAAGATCCTGTGCAATAATACATTGTTATTGTTGTAACTACTATTTTAAAAGCCGTTGTATGACCTAAGTCTCTGTCGAACTTACTTGTTCAGCCTGTTCGATTAGTTCTTGAACCTTCCTTTTCTGCTCTTTCAAACTGGCTGCATTGCTGTCCAAAGATGCTATAGCTGCGTTGTCTTCGCGCACCTGACAGAAATAGAGAACTCTTCATCAACTACTCCTTCCCTGCATCTTAAACGTTTGGATCGTTCTGCTATCTGGATAACAACTGTTTATCAGAGTAGCGTTACGTATAGTAACTGTAGAATAATGAAAAAACTATTTAAAAGGTACCTGATGCAATAGTTTCTCTCGTTCTTCCTGAGGATCTAAACGATTATTGATTTCGGTCTTCAGAGAATCTCGCTTCTCCTCCGCTTCCACTAGACGACGATGAGATTCTAGTAAGTGCACTTTTATCTGAAAACAGAATAAATTCTGTTCCTAAAAAGATTTCAGATGTCAAAATTATTTATTCTCTGTAATTATTAACATATGTTTAGAATACGTTTTTTTGCCTCTTCTCTACATTGGACCACTGTGGGTGAGGAAGGGCGAAGAAACTACCATAAATTTATTTTTAGACCACTTTTAAATATAGGTTTTGTTTAACTAGTACAAATTATGAATAATATGCAGGAATTAATAATTACAAAATTATTAAGCGAGTTCTGTTAGATTAACACCATGCACTCTTTAAATTGTTTCTCGGGTTCCGTACCCGAAGGGTGCCAAACGGGACCCTATTACTAAGCCTCCGCTGTCCGTCTGCCCGTCCATCTATCAAGGGGCTCTATCGGATCAATCGAAATAGGTAGAGATATTTCTATTGCCGCTGTAACAACAAATAGTTTCATTATTTGTTGTTACAGCGGGTTTTTAAGAATTAAAAGTAGAAGGTAATACAAGAGATTATTTGTAGGTATGGCCATTTTCTTAGCCATTTACTTTTATTTGTTAACGGTGAACTGAACTGGACTCTCCCGATCTTGTCGCAAAATATATTTTATTGCGGATATTGAGTTTTGTGCTTAGTTATTTGTCATTATATGATCAATGATTACTTATTCGAATTATAATAAATATTATAAACTTTTTTATCGTATTTGATTTTATTTCTGTAAATAATTTACTCCATTTCTATCCACTTCTGGTTTCAATGAGCAAAGAGTTTCGTTAACCTGAGTACGTACATAGTTCAATACTTACAAACATACACAAAACTCTTATTCAATGTTTCGATGTACGGCCTTCAATGTAGTCCTGTAGACAGTACATAACTCTATTGTTATGCACTGTCTACAGATCTACATTCACCGATAAAAAAATTAAACACTTGTGAAAAAGATGTAATTTTGCCGATATTTCAACTAAATATAGACTCTCTAAAACATTACGACCTATGCAAGTTTGAGTTGATTAAGATAATCTCAGAGCGGGCCAAATTGCTTTTAGAGAAATTAAAATTGGAGCATCTTGTCAATAAAGAGCACACATCAATTAGGGATATTTGTAAAAAATACGCTGATGTATTCTTTTTACCAGGGGACAAGTTATCAACTACAAATATCAGTCACTAACTACAAGTCAATATAAAGAACAGTCAATAACTATCAAACCAAATACGAACCGAAATATGTAAAACATAGATTGCCAAACTCATTAAAAATTTAAGTCAACAAACAAATTCAAAATTTAATAGAGAACGATAATTTAATAGTGGAAACAAACAAATTCAAAATTTAATAGTGGAAACAAAGAGTGAGTGGTCAACTACAATCCTTTTAGTAAAGAAAACAAAGAAAATAAATGGAGATTGGTGGTAGATTACAGAAAATTTAATGGATTATGTGCGACAAATTTCCTTTACCGAACATCAAAGAAATACTCGGCTCACTCTCAGGCTCTATACTATTCAGACACTAGATCTATATCAAGGATATTTTCAAGTGAATTTGGACAAAGATAGCAGGAAATATACATAATTTATGTTTTGTATATTTAGATGACTAATGGGCGATTTAACCAACGATCCCTATCTTTTAGGGGTCACTTTATTTCCTTCAGGGGCCACCTAGCGGTTGTTTTGATTTGCCCTAAGTGTAAGGGTCACCTCGGCTCCTTGGGGACCCCCTAAATATAAGAGTCCGGCCACCGAGACAATCGCTAGACAGCTAAGAAAAAGAGCGAAGTGTCCCTTAACTGTTGGTAAAATCGGGCATTAGTCATTTTTGGCCGTAATATGAGTATACATAACATAAATTTAATTGATGTCCTTGAAAGATAAAAATTAAATTAAATCCAGAAAAATGTCAATTTTTGAAGAAAGTATTACTCTACCTTGAACATGTAGTCTCAGCAAAAGGTGTTTTGCCGGACCTAGCAAAAACAGAAGTTTTAAAAACATACCCGGTACCTACTAACACTAATGAAGTAAAAAGATTTGTGGCATTCTGTAATTATTTTAGAAAATTTATAGCATTTGAAACTCTTACAGCTTTACTAATAAAAAAAGTTATTCACTGTGTAACTTATACAGTGTTTTGTCTTGCTTTGATATTTGACATTTACTCGACGTATGAATATGACAAAACACTGTATAAGTTAAATAGTGAATAACTTTTTTTAATAGTAAAGCTGTAAGAGTTTCAAATGCTATAAATTTTCTAAAATAATTACAGAATGCCACAAATCTTTTTACTTCATTAGTGTTAGTAGGTACCGGGTATGTTTTTAAAACTTCTGTTTTTGCTAGGTCCGGCAAAACACCTTTTGCTGAGACTACATGTTCAAGGTAGAGTAATACTTTCTTCAAAAATTGACATTTTTCTGGATTTAATTTAATTTTTATCTTTCAAGGACATCAATTAAATTAATTATCTTTAACGGCCTTACCGTTAAAGATAATTAATACTGCAATTTCCAGATTTTTACTAAGAAAACAAATTTGTGATTCAAACTGATGCCTCCGGTGAAGCGGTTGGTGCAGTACTTTGTAATCAAGATATGAGACCAGTAGCTTATGCTAGTAGGTCACTAAATAGAATAAAGCCGAAAAGATTTACCCGACAATACAAAAAGAATTCGTTGCAGTTGTTTGGGCAATAAAATTCTTTAGGCCGTATGTTTTTGTCAATCATGACAGACCATAAACATCCATTCTATCTGTTTTCCATAAAAGACACATCAAGTAGGCTTTTGAAGTCCAGGCTGATATTAGAAGAATATGATTTTCAAATAAATGTAAAAGGTAAAGAAAATAGTGTAGCCGATGTATTATCAAGAATGTGCATTTCATCAGATATACTAAAAGAAATGAATGCCAAAATTATGACTGTGATGACAAGGGGGCAAAAGAGCGAATGAATGAAATAAATGAGAATGACATTAATAGTGAGACCAATGGTCTAAACAGACAATAATATTGGTCTGAACAGCCAAAAATTGTTGAGATATTAAGAGTGCCAAACGGATTCGTAGAACTGAATTTTTCAGAGGAAGAACATTTGTCAAAAATGAGAGAAAACAACGAAATAGAGAAAAATAGGTTGTTTCGAGTATAGTAAAAGAAAGAAAATGCTATTAATTAATCTTAACTTAAAGGGGCGCAAATGTCTCGCGCCGAATTTGTGACTAAGTTAAACAAAGTTTGTAATGGTATAAATATAAAAGAACTATGCATAGTAAAAGAAGGTAAAATAGAAAGTTCTATAAAATATTTGATAAAGGATAATAAAAATTGGACTGGCCCACGCATATGCGTTATAAGAGGTGTCAAGAGAATAGATGATGATGACACAAAGAAATACATATTAAATGACTTTCATATATTACCCACAAGTGGACACGCGGAGGTTAGTAGATTGATGAATAATATAAAAAGAAAATTTTACTGGTCAGGCTTAGACAAAGGCGTCAGCGAGTTTGTAAGCAAGTGCACTGCTTCTCAAAATATGAAGCAAGGAAGTATGATTAGATTCAAGTTTTTTTTATTGAATATAAATAAATACATTATCTTATTCAACGTCAAAATTATACTTACTTATAACTACAAGTCATTTTTTTGTAAAAAAAAAAGAGACTACACCGTTTCGGAAGGTGGGCCTCGGGGTTAAGGAGAAACGGCAAGAAACTCCCCCATACCTTCTTTTTAAAAAAGTGACTTCACAACAGTTACTACTGGTTTTGGTCTAAGAAAATTCGCCGGCGAGTGATAGACTTGATCCATCGCCCCTCGTCGAATTTCTGTGCGCTGAGAAGGTATGGACCATGCAGTTTTGTCTTCTAAGTATTCCTTAATACTATAATAGGAGTTTCTTAACAGCTCATTTTTAACATAGTGTTTGAACCTCTTTTCAGGAAGGGTCAATGATTCTTGTGGTATTTATTGTAGAAGCGAATACAGTGCCACCTGAATGATGTGCCTACTTTGCTTAGTCTTAATAATGGTAGTGCTAACCTATTTCTTTTTCTAGTGTTAATTGTATGGCTATCACCTACAGTTTAAAATATCATGTTTAATGGCAAAAAAATCGGTAATTTTTCTAAAAAATAAAAGTCGATTATATCGAAAATGGTTAGGTTTGGGGTAGGGTGTTTCATAGTGAAATCAGTCAGAAAAGATGTGTACTACACGCCCTTAACGGATCTAGGTCGACTTAACCCGTAACCCTGTATATATATATATATAATGAAATGAACCTTTATAGTTATGAGTTATGATCTATGTGATTTATGCAGCTGTGCCTTTCCATTGATAATGGTTTGAATTTGTGGAACTAGTTTAGTAGTGGATATTATCAGCAGCGACTTCAAATGCCTGGTCTTGGCCCAAGGGATTTTAGTGGAGGAGTTGTGCTACAAAGTTTGGCGACCCATGGACTAGAGGTCCAGTTTAAGCCTCTGAAACGCCAAATTTATGCTGGAGACTTTAATAATTTAGGCCTCATCCTCCCTAACACTCGAAGAAGGAAATCTAGAAACAATTGATTTTGTCAGCTCAGAACCATTGTTGCTGGAGTGTTAACTCCAGCATTTACCGGGAACCCCAATCTCTCCCCAGCCCTCAGCTCCACTCTTTCCCAGCACACGCTGGCAAAAGTTATAAATTCTATCACGATCAAGCGAAATAAGCGGAAGAACCGGTCTTCCGAATCCCCCAACAGCCCCGAGGCCAAGCAGATTAGACCTGCTACTTCACCGCCAACACCAAATGTTTTGGCTGAAACCTACCGTGATATCAAGAGGGGCTAATTGCAAAAGGACATATAGAATCTAGGACATTCGACCAAATTACTTGAACAATTACCTGTGATCCAGAAATCTCCTTATGAAACTCAACCTTCTCTCTATTCAAAACGTCCAGCTGCGTTCTTGCCTGTTCAGCCTCCTCCCTCAGCGCTGAAGCCGTGGCCTCAAGCTCGCTGTACTGATCTTTCTGCTCTGGACTCATGTCTGCCATGAGCTTTGATATTGTTGATTGCTCCTTGAAATAACAAAAATCAAATCAGTATGGAGTTTTTTTTTAGGTACAAACACTGCAATAAGATTGTATTCGCTACAATCCTCTATTTTATTTTTGGGTTCTCTAACCCCTCATTCAACATCACCTTCTCTATAAACGGATAGTTTCCTCACCTTATCCAACTGCTCCTTCAACTGCCTCAGCTGCATGTCCTTCCGCTGCTTCTCCAAGAACACCTGTTCCACTTCCTCCTGCAGCTTGCGGTTGCTCTCCACTAGGTCCCTGGTCTGTTCCTCGACGGACTGCTTGGTCGCCTCTCCGTTGGAGATGCGGATGGCTGTATTGTAGTCTGCGAGGCGGCCTTGGAGATCTGGTGGGAGATATTGATTGTAGTGGATTTTGGTGGAATAGAAGATCTGACATAGATTTGCAAACTTTTTATGTCCGAATCCGTAAATACTTCAAATTACTGACGACCGGTCTACCCTAGCGGTTAGTGATCCTGCCTACGTAGCTGACGATCTTGGGTTCGAATCCCGGTAAGGGCAAATATTTGTGTGATGAGCATGAATATTTGTTTCTTAGTCTTGGGAGTTTTCTATGTATGTATTAACATAAGAATTTATCTCTATTAAATATATCGTCGCCTAATACCCATAACGCAAGCCTTGTTGAGCTTTCTATGGGCCTAGTTCGATTTGTGTAAGATTGTCCTCTAATATTTATCTATTTTCTCGCTCTAAACAAACCATTTACTATGCCTACACACAACAACATATGCAGTCATCTTAGTCATATCATGTGATGTGCACCTCCGAAAGTCATTACGGGCCCCTAAAACTACTTTCGCTGATTTATACCTATATTTATTTATTTATTTATTTTGGTTCACCAACAGATGTTACATGTTTTCTTAATAAATTCAACAAACACTCTTTGTAGATGTTCATCCACTTATAGGTAAACACAGCATGCATAGGAGTATAACATTACATCGTTAGAAATAATAATTAAGAATTTAGTTTGTGTAATTAACAATTGTGGGATAAGATTTTAATAATTATAATAAAAGAATTAAATAACAATGAGATCAAGTGAGTGGTCGACGCAAATAAGAATCGAGTTTAGATCTGAATGAGCTTATTCCGTCACTGAATACATCGATGTCTATATTTTGACTCTTGTGCAGTAAATTGCACAGGCGTATCATTCTGTTAGTGGGTGAGTTTAAACCGAGGTTGCTTTTCCATGGACGTTCTCTAGACAATTTGTAAGTGCCTGGTCGCCTACTTGGGATCATATGCTAAAAGAATCCATTAGTTGGGGACAGTCTATTGTAATGGTTAAGGTTAACAGTTTGTGCATAAATGTCAGGTCTAGAATTTTTCTTCTAATAGCAAGAGACTTCATTTCAAAATGTGCTAATCTTTCTGAGTATGATCGCAGTTGTAGATCTTTGAAATTAACATTTGCGAGATAACAAACAAACCTCTTTTGGACTTTTTCTAGAGTATCCTTATAAACCTGATAGAATGGATTCCAGACCTGTGAGCAATATTCCAGTACAGATCTTACCAATGTGTTATAGAGCAATATCTTTGTGCTGATATTTCTGAAGGGCTTGTAAGTACTTATGATAAATCCCAGCATCCTGGATGCCCATTTGATGATATTATCTATATGAGGCGCAAAAGTGAGCTTGCTGTCAATCAGGACACCGAGATCACGAATAGTGTATACCCGATCGAGGTTATTTCCATTGATATGGTAATGTGCCAGGATAATGTTGGTGTTACGGGTGAAAGATATGTGGTAACACTTATTAGGCTTAAGAGTCATCTTGTTTCTACTACACCAGGGTTTCTCAAACTTATGGCCTCACGTACCCCTGTTAATGTTGCCAAATGGCTGCGAACCCCTAACCCCGCTCCTGTCAAAATGAAAATAATAAATTCTAGTTAACACGGTTTTTTATTTTAATAAAAGGCATTACAGTGACAAAAATAAATATGTTTTTAATATTAATGTGATGGATGGGCTTGTTTCTTATCGCAAATGGAGTTGATTTTAGGAGCAATTTTGGACAATTTTAATCTTTATTCTGGCTCAACATTAAGTCGATTTCTGTACTTGGTTTTTATCATTACTAGATGTGAAAACCCACTCTCACATAAGTATGTTGTTGCAAACGGTAGAAGAAAATTCACCGCTTTTCGTGAGAGTTCGGGATATTCTTCCTGTCTAACTGTCCAAAAATCAATCAAAGACATCCTTCTGAAATCAGCTTGAAGAGTTTCATCTGCGGACATTTCTAGTAATGACTCCTGTTGCTTAATACTCAAACCAGCATTTATGCTCTCAGTTGTCGCGCGCGCGCTTTCATGCGTGCCATGCGTGTCGTAATTATTGCTTGCCAGCCATCCAGCCGCCATTACGTAAATCTTTTCGCGTACCCCCTACCATCAAATGACGAACCCCTAAGGGTTCGCGTACCCCACTTTGAGTAGCACTGTACTACACCATTGGCACAGCCTGTCCTGCTGCAACCGATGTGTATCAGCCTCCTTAGAGATAGTCTTTATTATTTTTAGATCATCGGCAAACATGTAAGGCTCGGAATGACTAAAACAATCCACGATATCGTTGATGAACAATACAAATAACAGAGTTCCAAGATGTGACTCCTGCGGGACGCCTGATGCTGCGCTGAACGATTTGGAATGAATGCCGTTGACCACTACATAGGATTTTCGTTCTATTAGATAAGTTCGTAACCACTCCAACATAGAGTCCAGGATGCCGTATTGCTTCAGTTTCCCGATAAGTGTTTCATGGTCCACCTTGTCAAACGCCTTGCTGAAATCAGTATATACTGCATCTACCTGTTCACGCCTATCCACGAAGCTGATGAGACGATCGGTAAAAGCGACAAGGTTGGAATTGGTGGATCTGCTCTGCAGGAAACCATGCTGCCAGTCGGAAAGCTGGTGAAATATGTGACTCCTTATGCATGGGTATACGAGAGTCTCAAAAATCTTTGCAAATATCGGGAGAATCGTGATAGGTCTGAACTGCTTAATATCTGTGCTGACGCCCTCTTTAGGTATAGGTACGATCTTCCCCAGCTTCCACTGGGCGGGAAAAACCGCTGACTGCAGTGAGCGGTTATATATTAGGGTAAGTGGCCAGGATAGAACTTCAGCACAACGCTTTACAAACAAGGGTGGTATACCGTCCGAGCCTGGGCCCTTGGCAGGGTCAAGTTTTCGTAGCTTGCCACGAACTTTAATCTCATCGATTGATATTGTTGATAGCGGACAACAAGATATGGGATGGGCATGACCGCTTTGTTTCGGTAGGGATTAGTGACTTGAGCTGTCTAGATATATTGAAGCGAAGTTTTTAGCAAAGAGTTTGTCTACATTTACATGCAATTTATATACAGGCACAAATTCCCAATTCCAAATTACTGTCTTTATTACTGTAGATATTTACATATACTTAGCAATCGTCATTTTTTGCCACTTCTCTACATTGGACCACTGTAAGAGGAGAAAAGCGTAGAAACTCCCACAGACTGATTTTTAGATCTCTTTTAGAAATTGCTTGTGCTTAACTAATACAAATTTTATAATATCATAATTAATAAGTAGGAATAAATAATTACAAAACTATTAACATCAAGGTCTGTGTTGAGCCAGATTAACCCCATACAGTCCCATCATTTAAGTAATCTTGAACATTGTAATATCCCTTTTTCGACAAAGTCGCTTTGACATGGTTTTTAAATTGCTGAAATGGCAATTTCAAGATCTCCAGAGATGCATTGACCCTTGAAAGAATTGCTAACCTTCGCGAGTCTAAACCGGAGCGCAAGTAGTCTGTGATTATTTCTTAGGTTAATATTACAGCTATCGCTAAGTTTGGCAAATGTTGTAAGGTACTTGCGTACATACATTATGTTTTCGAAAATAAATTGACTAGCTGCAGTTAGTATGTCAATTTCTTTAAAAAGCTCTCTTAAGGAGTCTGTGCGTTTTAAATTATAAATTGCTCGAATAGCTCTTTTCTGTAAAATAAAAAGTTTGAATATCCGCTGCTTTCCCCCACAACGAGATACCATAGGACATGACACTATGAAAGTAACTAAAATATACTAGCCTAGATGTAGCCACATCAGTGTTTTGTCTGATGTTCCTAACAGCGTAAGCCACAGAACTTAATTTACCAGCCAATTTATCTATGTTATCACATTCGTTGCTTCTGAACCCACAATAGGATACCCTGTGTTGTGGGAACCAGAACACACACACATATGAACATCCAAGACGGGTTTTTTTTTCTTAGTTATCCCCAGCTGTGGATCGATCCCAGGACCTCTCGCACGGTAGGCAGAGTCACAACCGTCCCGCGCCACAGAGGTCGTCTGATTTCTACCTAAACCGTTTAGATATAAATTACAGTTAATTTTATTGTAATACTAGCCACTCCGACACGTGTTTCCGAGTAATCTTGAGTTTAATTTGTGGGCTGGATAACCGGCATAACCCATTCCGATAGCCTTGCCACAGCCCCCTGAGATGCCAATTTCTTTGCGAATTAAAAAAATCTCCGATGTCTCACCAGTAAGTTCCTGCGCCAACTCCCGCACCCGTTTCTCGTAGTGTTTCTTGGCAGATCTCTCCCGTTCTCCCGCGTCGGCTTGCTCGTTCAGACGAGTAATCTCTGCCTTCATTTCTCGAACCTTCACCTGGGGGTAAGCACGATGAATATTTTTAATGAGTATCGAGCTGACACTTCATCATCATCATGATCCTGACCGGTTTTGGTGTCAGCGACTTTTATGTTCTTTATAAAATAACGGATTGTTTATGTTTATAAAAAGTTTTAGTTTACCTGCATGAGTTCCTCCCAGTACCGCTTGTCCTGAAGCTGCCGTGTACGAAACCCTCGGGCAGTGCCAGTGCGGAGCCCTGACAACCCTTGCTGGGTTATTGGACGGTCTATCTGTAGAATTAAAACCGGGCTAACTCATTAACAGACAGTAGCGATATATTCTTGAAAAGTTAGGTATTGGGGAGAAAGTCCTCCGGGTACTTCGTTAAGGTCTGATGAAGTACTACTTCACCTCGTTAGGTAATCTTGAACTTCGTCATAAAAGATGTCATCAAAGAAAATATTTAGGACAATTTTCATCAAATAATTTCATTTTGGGGCCAAAATGTATAATTATGTGTACCAATTTTATTTCCAGTATTTCCACTATTTAGCAACGATTGCACAATCTTCAGCAAGCCAAGGCAATTTGAAGTCCTTTTCATGAATAAAGAAAGGCTCCTAACTCACTCACAAACCCTAAAAATCAACTCACCATAGAAAACCCAGTCATAGCTGTAGGTTGCCGGCTAGCTGTCGTCGGGGCTGGCCCGAACCCCGCGGTAGATAGTCGTGAGGCCGTGCCCCCTCGGTAAGCCGACGTAGGCCTCATACTGCCACTTCTGTAGACAGTTAAGCCGATAACGTAACTCCCCTTGTAAATTATTATAGCATTTTGATAAACCCTTGGTTGTGTACTTTGCTATAAAGTTTTGAAAGGCTGGTGTCTCGCAAAAGCAAACCAAACCTAACTTAGCTATGGAGTAATTGTTAATACCTTCATAGTTACTAATATGTTATATACTGGTTGGCAAGAATTCGAAATATGAAATGTAGTATTCTGTGTCAATATGTAATACAATGATTTTTTACTTGATCTTGAAATATATATACCTATTATAATTATTACGGTTATGTTTGTGTTTATATTTCTATAGTAATTAAGGTTTCCTCACGATGTTTTCCATCACCGTTAAAACGTCCTTATAATGTACTTAAGGTGATTAAGTTATCTCATTGGTACATGGTCAGCACCGGGATTTGAACCTGCACCTCTTGCTTGAGAAGCAAGCGTGAACCCCACTAGAGCACGGAGCTAATATACACATATAATATATAATAAACAACTAACATTACCTAGAAACTGCTGAATTCGTATACTCCCTATAGGCTCGTCTAGACAAAGGCCGAGGGGCGTCCGGTCGTCTGACCCCGCTGCCACTGCCCGAAGTACTGCCCTCGGAAAAATCCATACCCTGCCTGATTAGCCTGTAATTACTTTCCACCTTCGGAATAATACGCGTGAGATAAGGGCAACGTGTCAGGCGCAATGGCGTTGTTGTTTGACGCGTTGCTATGGAAACGGAAGTGGTGTTTTCTTTTTTGATTGGTGTATTATGGGCCTGGATTGCTCTGTTTCAGCCTGATACCAAGTTAATGACATGAACCGCAAAAAAATACTTTGCAACTATACAAAAACTTTTTCTCCCTCCATTTTTCACGGCAAAATATTGCAGTATTCTTCTTCAACGCATGAGAATTAAATAAAAATACTAATGAAATACAATGATATCCATATTTATTCGTAAATACTCCTTAATAAAATAGGTTACTCATTAACCAACACCCTTTACACAATATAATGTGGATGTTGACGTTCGTAAAAAAATATAAAAAACTACTGAATTTATCCGTTATTAGGATTCCGCGTACAACATAGATTCACACTGTACTATTCAAGTCAGAACGAGCAAAATGCATTTTTAGTTTTGTGACAGTTCAATAAAATTATAAGTATCTTTATAATTAAGTACAATAATAGAAAAGATACAATGGTAACCTGTTTAGCACCTGTGGGAATAGACACTAATTTTGAATATTTTAACTCCTTTCCAAACTCATTTACTAAGATTAAGGATAAGATTCATATTAAGTTTAATAACATAACTTCGCACGCTTACAGATACATATAAGACTTACAACTAAACTATTTAAATTGACAATAAGTTACATAAGAATTGTCAGTGAATAAGAAGTAGGACACATTCTACACATTCTATAAAATAATAAAACATATCAAGATATTGAGTATTTGCGAAGAGCGTAAAAGAAATTAGGAATACATGAAATTTAAGACTATTATGACTAAACTAATGCAAAATGACGTGAGACAGAAAACATTCTTAAATGTACAGTATTTACAGAGTATATACCAAACAATTGTGATATCAAGGTCATGCATCTACTACCAGAAGCATGACATTAGGTAGACTAATAAATCATTTACAAATTTTGGGACGCAATGACACGATAAGTTAATTTTTTCAATCTGGTTTGCAGTTCAGTGCGTTTTTAGTGAAATTGTATCTGTCCCATCTATAATATAATGTGCACGAAAACTTAGCAAGCCTTCATCATTTTCTTTTATTCCCAACCCTGTTTTGACTAGGATTGACACTTATAATAAAAAAACGACAAAATAGATAAATAAGTAGGTAGGTATCGACTTAAATTGCCTGCTGTGGTGAAATCAGACGTTGGTGTCGTGGCAGTGATCGGTTTCATTCAATACTTCGCTATTATACTTAGAAAATATATCTATACAAATATCTATCTATCTATTAGCTACATTGGTAATCGTCACCTATAACGCAGTAAAATTTAACGCGAAACATACAAAGGTTAAAATATCATTTTTACAATAATTTCAAGCTGCTCATTTCTTGTAAATTCCGAGAGTTACCGTTAAAATATTAATGAAGAGCTTGGAATCCATTGTTACTACTAATAAGGGCTGTACATTGAATTACATAGCAAATGTAAAATATTTACAAACATACATCATCAAACGTTTAATTGGAATACCTAATATGGATTCCATCATATCGAGAAAGCGTTATAGCATCTATGTTAATGAAATCGTTCTCACGTGATCCACTATGACAAAAAGTGTTTCACCACTTTGGATATTATTCAGTGCTCTTAACAAACTAAATATACAATGCAGCTAAAATTAATAACGATTGCAGTGGAATTAAATTTCATGATAACATCGCTGTAGATCGATATGAGAGAATCCCGTACTAAAGTTCAAGACGTAGACATTTTATTGAATATTCTAATCCCATTCTCCGATGAACATGTGGCGGGCATGAGCCGCCGGTGGTGGAGGGAACCCACGTCCAGGGATTGGAAGCCGTCCATACATCGCGTATGGGTCATAATTGTCGCCATCTGAAATTTAGCCATATTATGTTGACTTAGTTGCTTGTGTCATGCGAAGATCCACACCGTGTTGTGGTGGTGCTGGTGGTAAAAATATTGACATGTGATTTTATTATAATATCAAAAGGTAAGGTGATCGTTCGTGATTGGTGTTTGTGAGCGAATCTGTTGGTTTAGTTGGTTTGGTAACTACAATGTCTACTGGAATGGGCAACACTTCGTCAAAGGAATGACAGTATTGTAAAGGGAAAACGGGGAATTAAATAGTGCAAAATATCTTATATAGGCAAAGCACGAGTCATTGGTAAAAGAAAGACTATCGATATCGTATGAGTACAGTAAATAAATATACAAAACATAAATAGATAAGAGTGAAGATGCTCTGAATGGATGAAGTAAAATATCAGAAATATGATCAAACAGCGCCGTCAATGGATAAAAAAGAGCTGGAACAACAAAGCTAGACTTAACTGCTCGATAATGAGATATATATAGGGGGACTACATCGTCAGATAAAAATAGACACTACTAATACATTGTGAAAACAGTGCGACAACAACCAAGACTGAAGCTATCAGGCGTTCAGTGCTACCAAGCCAAGCTCTACTATAGCATTAAAAGAAATGTTTAAATACCAACGAAATTCGAAGAGTCCGCGTTGAGGCGGTGGAAGTAAAAGTGCGGGGTTAGTCTGTATGTACACTAGCGAGGCTGCTGGATCACCAGGGGGCGCAGTCGTCGCTCCCTGTCGGGGTAGAATTGGAACATGAGCTTTTCCTTCTTCGGGAGACGTTCGTACGCACCGATTCCACTTTCATATGAGCGCGCGTGCCACAGTGCCGCTGGTGGCATAGGCGCATGGGCGAATGGGGCCATGTGAGGCGGGAACGGGCCTGGATGAGCATGGGCTACGCTGTAACGCTTGCTGGGAACCGGAGCGTCCTTCAGTGTCATCCTTTCGGCCATTGCCGGGAGGACTTTCGCACCGTTTGTCTTGACGAAGTTGGGGACGCGGGCCCGCAGACCGCAGTAGTAGGGATCATCTGTAAACGGAATAGGATACTAGGTTAGTGTTTTCTAAAACTCATCCTACATTGGGTTTATGTTTATTGGTATTGCACAGGGAGTCGTGCGTTGTTTAGAATTACAACTTATTAAATTTAAATCATTCGTAACTCCTAATACGCAGTCGTGTAACCATCTCGCACCACCGTGCAATCCTGAGAACACGTCTCTTACGAATTCGAAAGCAATGATCGGTGTTTCTTCGCCTCTAACGATGCCTATTGCCAGTGTGTTGGCAGACGATGGACGCATGTGCATATTGTGAACACGCGCTCCATCCCATGTTCCGCGTCCTACGCTCCAGTAGATTGTCGTTCCAAATACCGCCAATTCAAATATCAAGGATACGACGGCGGTGGCGGTGGCGCCGAAATGCCAGCCTGAGCCTGCGTTGCGACACTGGGGCCATTGTTCAGACGTAACCTCTGCACCGAGAAGCGCTTATATGAGCGGAATGCGACCTCCAAACCGTACACGGCTGAACCAATAACGTCACACCCGATTATGCACGAATCAAAATGGATGATGCGGAGATTTAGCGAGACTTCGTTCGTCTGTTCCTTGATTATATCCTTTTAAAATGTGAGTATCATCTTTCATGTTAAGTTCTTTACAATTCCTTCAACAACAATAACTATGTCGATAAAGCGGGCAATTTATATCCCCAAATAATTTTATTTCAGCTCATATCCTGCGGCGATATTCCGCTACTAGCTGTCTTCTTGTTGTCTTTCGCACAATGTCTTATGGTCCCCGCAAAGAAATCGTGACTCATAATAAAAGCTTGCATTACACCTATCGCGCCGTATTATTATTTGTTACACGTGCCTTAAATAGACCTGTAACTTATCTCTGTACCTGTAGTGTTTGAGTAAGTGTCTCTCCGTAATCTGAGATATATGGGCAAGTGCACTGTTCTTTACTCGCAGACGTTTTTGCACCAAGAAGATAAAGTAAGTATGACACCGGAGTAAAACAATACTTGCAATCTACGAGATATCTGATGAGTTCAGGTATCAGCTCCGATTTTACCCTTTTACCTTTTATCTTTTAAGAGTACCTATCACTAATATTACCCAACAAAACAGCCAAAAAGGTATAAAAACCGGCCAAGTGCGAGTCGGACTCGCGCACGAAGGGTTCCGTACCACCGTTCAATGGAAGCGATGGCGTGGAGTGAATAGTTTGGATTTTACACAGCAAAATATTGTTTACAAAGTTATTGGTGCGGTTACTTTCACACTCCATGTACGTAACCAGGTGCATCCATAAGTTTGTATGTGGTATTGAAAGAATTGTTGTATGGGAGCCCCCTTAAATATTTCTTTTATCCTGTTTTTTAGTATTTGATGTTATAGCGGCAACAGAAATACATAATCTGTGAAAATTGGTGACAGACGGACGGACGGACGGACGGACGGACAGCGAAGTCTTAGTAATAGGGTCCCGTTTGGAACCCTTCGGGTACGGAACCCTAAAAATCAGTATTCGATATTACCGACGCGGTGGCTTCGTGAATAACTTCCATATAGGAAAGGACACAGCCTACATGGTCCTTTTCTGGCGGCACTGAAGGCGCCTCGGAGCCTAAACTTTCCTACAATGGCCTTTAGTGGGACGAAGTTCTTACTAGCCCCGATGGGAGAAATTTATTAGCTACGGGTAATTAATGCAACGATTGTCTATTTCGCTATTTTTATGACCGCCAAGACTTTGTAGTCGCGTGCCGTGCAGACGCAAATGAGGTCATTAATTGATCCCTTTTATATGTAAATGGATATAGCGTGTGTAATTGGCCCTTTAGTGGCCCGTTCGGCATGTCCCTTCATCGAACATGGCGCGGTTGTAAATCTGGAGGTAACACTTACCGTATTTCTTGTTTAAATCCTTTCCTTTGTCGGATTTGCCCCTCGGGAACTGTGCTACTCGGTTTTCTTCGAGGTCGTCGTAATCAGGCTGCAAATAAATAAATAAATAAAATGAGTATCGCATCATACTGCAACAATTTAAAGTAGATTTTTATTATAATGATTCTTGTTGAATAATCGTAATGTCTCTCTGTATTTGTGCTAACCAACAATTTCCGCGCAGCAAACACAAAAACCGATGTAAAACTCATAAAACAAGCGCGTGGGCGCCGTATAGTCCTTTATCTCGTAAAACCGCGCATTCGATGTGATCAGCGGAGAATTCCCCAACCCATATTGTTGCCATAGATGAGATCTTATCACCAAATCGAAATTACGATCGCCACTTTCAAGATCAACTATCCTTTATGTATCCACCGCGTTATAATAAGGATCCACGGAGAAAAAGTTAAAGCTGGGTCGCTATCACAACAGACATTATTCATTTGTATATTGCCAGGTACGAATGCGGATAAGATTCAGACAAAGGTATGAGGCATGCCGTTTAGGTAAACCAATAAGAGCAGTCCGAAGCAACCGTACAGTAGAAGCAATCATTTATCAAGCAGGCGCAGATCGGATCACTTGAGATATGTCGACGATAGCGAGCCTGCTGGGTGCAGAACATTGTCGATACGTAGAAAACGAAAGCTAGCAATGGTGAGAACTGCCGAAAGAAACCGGAAAACATTTCGGAATGACCCCTCACCAGCGTTTTATGATGAAAAGACAAGATTCTTGACCATAGAATCGTGATTGGGTTTCGGTGTTTGGTAGTGATAACAATGTTGTTGTCTAAAAGCGTTGTTTCTCATAACATGACAATGCAGGAATCTGGAGAAAGCACGTCGCTGGATTTGGAGTATAATGGGATAAAATGTAAGTAGGACATGAGAGTTCGGTCGCCACGATTGAAGCCAGGGCATGCCTGAAGGCGCTAGTGATGCTCGCTTTATCGGTATTCTGGACATGATTCGATAAAAAGTAATAGACTTACATAAGATTCTGATGTGGCATTTTCTATTGTGTTGATAATTTGATAGAATAATCAAAGAGGCGGAGAATAGAGAATATTTCAAAGGGCGATGAATACGAACAGTGGAGAACAGTCAAAGATCGCTAAATATTGTAAATATTTATTCCTTATTTTATTTTTCCAAAAGCAGGAAATGGCATCGATATTTTTTAATCATATTTTTTCCTGGATCAATTTGAATTTTAAGTAAAGCTTTTCACCGCAGGCCTTTACTTATCTCCTTCAGGACAGGATCTGTTGGTTTAGGGATCCATTAAAAAGCCTCGCTCGTCGGGACAAGCCGACGATTTAAGTAACAGCTTTATCGGTTGAGGTTTCAGAAATTCGAGTTATGTAAAAGCACGATTTATCTGGATTTGTATACTTATTATGCACTTTATACCGATGTTTGATGAATTTTAATTTTGTTATCAGTGACCTTAATTGCTTTTTTGCAATGTTAGCGGTGGTTAAAGGAGGAAAATTTATTAAATTACAAACTGAATTGTTTGATTCATCAGCAAATCATCATCGTCCACAAAGGGAAGCAATTTGTAATGCAATTTTCACCTTCAACGAAATTGCCGCGTCAATTGGCAAACCCCAAAAAACGTAGGTAATCCGAATGGGTTTGCAACATATTGTACGCAATCATAGGGTACCTTTTGTTTGGGTTAACCAGATCCCATCAGACTAATTCTACATGAAGGGCAAGCGTTGGTTGCATTTGATAAATAATCTGTTGCAAATTGAATTGCTGGTAGCTCGGTAGGAAAAGGTAATAAGCTGATCACGCGGTGGCCATAATTTTATTAATACAATTTCGTGAAGGCCGCCCATTTTGTGGATTACCTCTATTAGTTCATGTTTGGTTTATTTTATTGTTCTAGTTCTATTTATTTGATTAATATACCTATATATTGCGTTGTCGTTTTCAGATATGTTATTATAAATAATGGGATTCTTATGTATTATTGGTTACACGGTTGGTCGGATATGCTTATTTTGAGACCATTGAATATGTTTTTCTGTTTGTTACTGTGATTTCGCAGATTTTTGGGGAAATCGTAACTTCGCTATTATTTCAGTAAGTATAAACCTTTGGAATATCGGCAGGTCCGTATCCGTTCTCCCTGGGCGGTAGTTTTGGTGGCTTGTCCCCTCTCCTCTGGCCCATCTGCATCAGGAGTTGTTCTCTAGTAGCTGCCACCACCCCGTGTCCGTTGCCGTGTCCGTTGCCGTGGCCGTTCCCATGTCCGTAGCCGGAGCTGCCGCTGGAACCTGAACCGTTGAGGTTTGAACTGGCGATGCTATATGGGTCCTCATCAGGAATGGGGATGCGCGGCCGATTCTTGATATCCATTGGTCTTTGAACTGTGGGCAAAAAAAGGAGACGATAAGCAAAAGTAAAACTAATCGTAACTAAAATGTATGAGGGAGAATTTTCGGAGCTATAGCGTAATGGATCAGATCTCTGTAATTAGCTAAAGCGGTTTTTTACGATCTAACTGTTAGACACCACTCATAAATATATGTGAGAAGTCATACGTTATTTCTCAGGCATCGCATCGGAATTGCAAGATTTCAGAAACAACAACTTTCGTCACGCTTTTGGGCAATTATCAAATAATGACGGCTGTAATTGTAAGGCAGCAATTTCGAGTTCAAAGCTCACTCATAACAGTAACTAGTAAGAATTACTGGTTCCTAGAAAATTGTCTGAAAGATTTTACATTCAACATTTGGCAGCGTTTAGCGACGTTTGCGCAAGTCGGCGCAAGCAAATCATGAATGCTGCATCGTGAGCCTCAGATCGGATGGCAATCACTCGTCTTCACGACCGCACAACCTACGGTTATTAGCCATGCGACGCTAAAGGTTGAGGGTTTCATTACACCTCCACTAGGTCATTGTCTACAGTCTTCAGACAGCTGCTAATAGTAAAAATAAAAGAAGTCTACGAGGCTGTTTATGGAACGGCAAATGTCATGTTGTCTTGAGAAGTATAAATGGGGCTTAGGTTTATTGTCAACGTCTAATTTTCTGACAACTCATAAAACAGAAAATAAAGTAGTTCCAAATTTGTCATTAGATGTCGTTGGCGAAAAATATTTTTATGCCAGTTGCCAGTTCAAAAGATATGTATACGTTGGCAGGAAATGCTATTTTGATGGTGATTCAGTTAAGCTCTGGTTGTTTCCTGTAACAGCGGTGGCGACATTTAGCGGTCGTAATATGGTGGCCGTAAAAAGACGGCCGACGACACGTGGCCTATGTCGAAACCGAAGAACAAGAACTGTCATTTATCAAATCCGAATCCCGTAAAAATTCAACGGAAATCATGGAAAAAAAATACGGTATCCTTGCGTCATTAAATTCTGTAAAAAAGTGACTATAATCCTTAGTGATGATCGTCGAAGATTACCATGTTCAATCATAGTAGAACCATACGGGTGTAGCCAAGAAGCTCAAGGACGAAGTTACGATACGTCATCCATCAAGCCTGTGTTAGAATATATACCTGTATAAGTATATGCTTCGCCCTTTATCCTAAGCTGCCGCAGTGTTTTCCCTGACATCAAGAATACTGATTTGCACAGCAAATATCAGAGAAAACACTGCGGTAGCTAAGGTGAAGGGTAAAGGGGGTGAGTGAAGCGAAGCCCCCTTTATCCTTCGAGTTAGGTTGAACATGTAAGAACAACAAAAAATACTTAAAATTTAGTACTATCGGGATTTCGTACTCAGGTCTTTTCTACTTCAGTATTATAATACGTACCCGTACTCTTTAATTATCAATTTATCTCAGACCCTTATATGAAAGCCACGGCGATTCAACGCCATCTGACAAAGCTTTCAGAACTATAATTTGATTATGCCCTTTAAAATTATACTTAACTAAGTGATTGCTAATTCCGTTCTACTTGTTAACAAAGATAGCAGGAAATTTTCGACAACTGGTAAGTATAGCTGAAAAGGGACTCATTGACACTATAAAGTGCGCCTGATGACTCCACTTTTAACTTCTATCGAAGTTCATAGAAGTACCTACCTACCTACATGTAAGACATTGCATTTTCAGACTTACGCAACCTGCATAGTCAAAGAGAGATACCGAACTAATAGTATCCATCATGGCTCGACAGCTTCGTCACGATACGAACGCGTCCTAAATGTTAGTTTACAGACCATCGAGACCACGTCAAATTACGTCGAATGATCGACGCGGGGGAAACCAATCGGAATGACCTCGTGTGCGCTGCAATGAGCAATTAGAAAGTGACTCAATTTACACTGGTTTAGCCCTCCGATCAAATGTTTCCAGTAGCCACAAAAATGACACGCTAGTCATTTGGTCATTACTTTAATTTGGTACTTAATTTTGACAATGGAACACTTGATTTCGGTCAATTTGTACTAATGGATTTAGAACAGGAACTACGCTAAATTAATAGTTTTGATAATTGATTGAATTGAATGCTTACAACATTTCTGTTTTTTTTGTCCTTGATAAAGATCAAGATCAGAAAGTACTCTTATGTTTTTGAGTACTTATCTAGTTTCATCATGTCCTCTTAGAAGTCAGACTACATACAAAGGAATATGCAACGGGACTAGAATCTAGATTAGTTTGCACAGTGACACGAATGCTAATCATAATAACGCCGGGCCATTCGGTTGTGGAATGCACTCCCCTGCACCATCAGGGACAGTCCTAATCTGAATATCTTTAAAAGTCGTGTGAAGAAGCATTACCTCTCCCTTTAGAGTTATAGGTAGTATGCATGTAAGTATGTATTATTATAGTATATAAAATAGTATTTGTAGTATATAATAAGTATTTAGTATAGGTATTATTATAGTTATTATTTAATTTATTTTATTTATTATTTTATATATTGTACACATAGGTCTACCCCTGCTCAACCATCAACTTTTCCCTTGTTTTGCTGGAAGAGATCTCTTATTAGAGATAAGCTCGCCTTTGTACACTTTTTTATGTAACTCTTGTTTTTTGTATGATTTGTGTGCAATAAAGAAATTATGAATTATGAAACGCCATACATGCGGATGTCAGTAAAGATTAGAAGATAAGTTTAGTAGCAACTAATTTTTTCATACAATTTGACAATATCAGTTGTCGTGTGAGGTTATGAACCTAACCAGAACCTAACAGAAAACAACAACCAGGATAAAATTTAGAGTGACAGTTTATTGGTTATTTACAGTGAAGTAATTTAAAAAAAAATGAAAGGAAGATGAGGATGAATGAGATGAGACAGGTTTTATAAAATACAGATGTCTGGATAGAAAGAAGGAAGCGGAGAACACGGAGAGAAGTAGACCGGTGGGGCGATGACCAGGATGCAGGTGTATTTGTTGTTGTAGATGTTGTTGAAATCGTCGTTGTAGGAACGGTAGCGGCGTACTTGTAGCTACGGCTCGCTGGATCCCGTTGTAGAAATCGTCGTTGTAGGAACGGTAGCGGCGTACTTGTAGCTACGGCTCGCTGGATCCCGTTGTAGAAATCGTCGCTGTAGTAACGGTAGCGGCGTATTTGTAGTTACGGCTCGCAGGATCCCGTTGTAGAAATCGTCGTTGTAGGAACGGTAGCGGCGTACTTGTAGCTACGGCTCGCTGGATCCCGTTGTAGAAATCGTCGTTGTAGGAACGGTAGCGGCGTACTTGTAGCTACGGCTCGCTGGATCCCGTTGTAGAAAGGATTGTTTGAAGGCTCGCAGGATCCCGGGGTAGTGCAACCCCGGGATAAGGCCTTTAAGTGGTACTTCCAGTTCAGAAGCTGACGTGAGACTCCAGAATTTCAGAAATGTTCCGCTTTTATACCTTTTTTGGAGAGTTCTAAAAATTATTTAAATTAAACGTAATTTTTGTGAGTGGCCAAGAGAGAAAGAGTATTTTTGTAAAAGTATTAAAGCAAACATATCAGACCGCTAACGAGTTTGAATGGACATTGCCATGACAACCAGATAAACAACGGCATCAACAGATGTCAAAGTTTAGTTTCAGGCTCGTAATACGGTAAACAATGAGAAAACCATGCAGTAAATTACATAACAGCGAAAGGAAAAAAGGTAGCGCACCAGCGCGCACGAAACCCGAGATTGCGGAGTTTCGGAGAAAGCCAAAAACAAGGTCACCAAAGGTAAACCCCTTCCCTATCGATTTACAAGAGCTGATAGTATGAAAATACAAAGCAAAAATGATTTGTTAATGTATTCTTATGGTTTAAAACTTTACAGGGTCCTATGGAAATAAAGGTGATGACAAATAATAAGCTGCACAGCTCAGCAAGCATCAAGCAGCAGCAGCAAGGAAAAGGACATGTAAGTAGCATAACACTACATTTTCCCCCCGACCCTGAAAAATTTTTTGACTCAGCAAAAATTTTGATATGTACAAAAATAAACCATAAAAACACAGCTTTGCAGAAACAGACATCACCAGGAAAAATCAGATATACCCTCTCTTACATTCATCATCTTCATTCCGTTGAAATCGTCGTTGTAGGAACGGTAGCGGCTTACTTGTAGCTACGGCTCGCTGGATCCCGTTGTAGAAATCGTCGTTGTAGGAACGGTAGCGGCGTACTTGTAGCTACGGCTCGCTGGATCCCGTTGTAGAAATCGTCGTTGTAGGAACGGTAGCGGCGTATTTGTAGTTACGGCTCGCAGGATCCCGTTGTAGAAATCATCGTTGTAGGAACGGTAGCGGCGTACTTGTAGCTACGGCTCGCTGGATCCCGTTGTAGAAATCGTCGTTGTAGGAACGGTAGCGGCGTACTTGTAGCTACGGCTCGCTGGATCCCGTTGTAGAAAGGATTGTTTGAAGGCTCGCAGGATCCCGGGGTAGTGCGACCCCGGGATAAGGCCTTTAAGTGGTACTTCCAGTTCAGAAGCTGACGTGAGACTCCAGAATTTCAGAAATGTTCCGCTTTTATACCTTTTTTGGAGAGTTCTAAAAATTATTTAAATTAAACGTAATTTTTGTGAGTGGCCAAGAGAGAAAGAGTATTTTTGTAAAAGTATTAAAGCAAACATATCAGACCGCTAACGAGTTTGAATGGACATTGCCATGACAACCAGATAAACAACGGCATCAACAGATGTCAAAGTTTAGTTTCAGGCTAGTAATACGGTAAACAATGAGAAAACCATGCAGTAAATTACATAACAGCGAAAGGAAAAAAGGTAGCGCACCAGCGCGCACGAAGCCCGAGATTGCAGAGTTTCGGAAAAAGCCAAAAACAAGGTCACCAAAGGTAAACCCCTTCCCTATCGATTTACAAGAGCTGATAGTATGAAAATACAAAGCAAAAATGATTTGTTAATGTATTCTTATGGTTTAAAACGTTACAGGGTCCTATGGAAATAAAGGTGATGACAAATAATAAGCTGCACAGCTCAGCAAGCATCAAGCAGCAGCAGCAAGGAAAAGGACATGTAAGTAGCATAACACTACACAGTATCACACTGAGGAGGTACATTATGCATAAGTTGACATGGATGACATTACATCTAAATATTTGACCATGTTTTATGAATAGGGAAATCTGTTATACAAACCGGCAACCCTGCCCAGAACATGCTTCCTATTGTCAAAGACTCGTGCTATTTTGCATAAAAGTGGTCACGATTCATCTCTTAATGTTTCAATTGCTCCTCGTTTCATATTCAAAATGATTTCAGAAGAATGATATATAAAGGCAAATGGTGCCACTCGAATCTGTGATCTAGTTATGCCTAGACCAGTCACGAATGTATTTGACCTCCGTGATGAAATCAGAATCGATCTGACGAACCACTGTGTACGAACAATGCTTTCGATGGATCATGCCATCGATAAGAAGGCGTTTGAAAAGAGAGTAACAACGATTGCTGGTGATTCGTTAGATCCGCCACCGATAAATTAATTTGGAGATCGTATCTTCAAAGAAGCTATTTAAAACTTGATGTGTTAAGCTAGTCGTGTTAAGGTCAAACACCGAGACATTATTAATTTATTAGTTTTAAGTAACAAATTTCATATTACAAATCACTAACATTTGACCTAATGTCACTATTTTGCCTAACAACAAATCTAATAATCCAAAGCAGTTGTGTGGTTCGTTGACACTGCGTTTGAGGTAATAAAGGTTCATATAACCCCAGGCCCCACGGTCAGGTGTCACGATTCCTATGTAAAAAAACATTAGCACGTTATCCGATAGATTTATTTGAGTCTGTTCCTCGATAAACGGTAGGCAGACCGCGAAACTGCATGGGGGAATCTAGGAAGAAATCTTATCCGCATTAGAGAATCACAGGAATCGCAGTATTGTGCGGTTAGTTACCGATGATTTGAGTAAAACCAATGTCGGGGCTGATACAGTCCAGAACGAGGTGTAATACAACATGAGATTGGAAATGATTGCAGTTGCACAATACTGAGTTGGCTACTGACGTGCCAGGAGAATATCTGATGTGGTTGCGTGCCTGGGAACTGAATCAACATAGATTTAAGCAGACATACTAACGTCACCTTTAGAAAAAAAAGCTGATCGTAAAGTCATTGCCCTTTTACAAACAAACCAATTGATAGTTAAGAATCTGTCGATAGAGGTATATTTATCGAAATCCACCTGTTTTGAGGCGTACAGGTAGCTAGGAGATTGATGATTATAATTATTTAATATCAAATATCGGGTCAGCGATGTGTCATTGATAACCAATTAATCTGCACTCAAGTATGTTCACCTCGAATTCGTAAACCGATCAGGAAAATTCTTCCATCTCCTCATGCTTCATGCTAATGAACGCCATATATCATTATGTTGAGCTTATCAATGTGAAATGGCTTTGCGAAATCAGAGAAGGGTAATGCCATCGCTGAGTTAACTCCTACATTATACTAAATATTGTCCACCCAAGCCATGGAATTATTATTAATAATCAATTAGTCTTTTTAATTTCAGTTGTACAGAATGTTGCAGGAATATTTAAAATATATACTTTACTAATTAGACGGTGTTCTATTCCATTTTGTAATAGCATCAGTATATCTTGGCATGTAAATCTAGCATACGTCATTCCATTGTGACCAAATTCTTCCTGGTTGTTATACATCTTGCGGTAGCTCTACATTACAATTTAGACACTATCAGAAAGACAAACATCTGTAGCTGTATGTTCAGATGTATCGCCAGCTGATACAAGCCAGCATCCCGGAAGTCTTTCATAAAAAAGCAGGTACTAGTAGTGGTCGGTTACCTGTGGAACAGTTGATCACCTTGCCATATTAAAACCAGTCTTCTTGTGAACCAGTTCGCCAGAAATAATGCGAGAAATTAAGTTGACGACAATCGTAAAAAGCTGCCATTTATGACGTTGAATAATTATATTGAAAACTTCTTGGTGCAGAAGTCGGCGGTTGAATTTCTAATAAAGCAAACATATTTTTTTCTGGTTGATACATGAAGATGCATTTACTTCATGTGTCTATTACATATCTTAAAATGTCGGTAAAATCTTTACTAAAACAAGCCTTAAATCAGGTATTAACAAAACATTTTTCATCAAAAATCTTGACTTTTGTACCGTACCTTGGTATGGACGAAGTTTATTGAACAACGTTGGCTTATTGGCGTGAGAATGGTTTGGAATTGCGAGAAGATTAAATTTTTATCTGTTTGTCAGTACGTTAATGATAAGTTTTAAGGCCAGTTACTCATTGTTGTGGCTGATAAATGATTGGACTGCGGTCGCATACAAGGTAACTTCAGTCATTGCTCTAACGATTTACTTACATTCAAACTTTTCCTGTATTTAGAGCTTCTAGGAGTAAAAGACAAATGAAAAAAAAAATTATCTACTTTTATGATAATGTCACTCAAATGCTCAAATGATAATATTAAAACGTCTAGGTTTTGAGAGATTTTGCAATCTTCAAAAAAGCTATCATAATTTTGTAAATAAATACCAACTCCAATAAGATAAAGTAAGAAATAACGAATAAAGATAGTATTGAGAGGGCAGTTCCATAAGTCCCGTTATCAAAGTCATAAGAACAGATAGATCGATACAAGGATGAGCCTTACCGATGTTCAAAGAGAAAAATCCCATTAATATATTAAAGTGCAATTCTCGTAGGCGTGATAAATGTTATTAGGCAGCACATACAATGCATAAAAAATGTAGCCACATATATTTTTCTGTACGATACTGGATGAGATATTTCAGTGTTGCTAGTCGTGTGTCTCTGTCGTGAATCTGGGTGTTAGGCAATTTATTTCCTATGACGTGAATGCAGCGTTTATGCCCTTCCAAGGGTGGTTATGGGATTTTTATGTGTTTTGGTTGTTTTCTCTCCTATTGTTGCGCTGTTTAAGGCGTGGGACTGTCGTTTGTTCCTTCTGTTACGCTTAATGATGCTGGTCGCTGGGTTGTCGGATGCAATCGGCTTAGAACTATTTGGACAGAAATAGGGATCACGAATAAATACATAGAAACTTCAGTTAGTACCAGGTAATATTGCATTGTCCTAATGAGGTTAAATAACTACAAGAATTATTTTTTACAAAACAGACATTCTTTTTAATGAAAACTTAATAGTGGTTAGAAAAATTCTGTTTGATATATGTATTTGGACAGTCCAATTAGCAAGCCATCTAAATTATAATGAGTAATGACCTAAGCGAGTTCCGGATTTATTCGGCATACACTCATGTTACATTATCATTGCCGCGTGTGCTTGTGTGCTTGTGGGTGTGCTTGTAAATGTATAGTACAGTATGTTCAGACCCTTAATATTATGAAAATAAAATAAGATGCATCCATATAAAATTGGGAAGATACTGTAAATGAATATTAAACTAAAACATGCCATAAACTTGCCAAATAAAAACATGAACGGCCGAATAAATATTCTGTGGAATATAGTTTGCCTATTAGATAACTTAATAAAGAAGATAATAGTTATGTTTAGCAAAATAAGACGAAAAAAAAAGATTTCAGTGTTGATTAATTATCAGAAACATCGTGGGCTGTTTCTTGCTTATTTTGTGAGTCTTGTCTGCGCCGATGATATCAAAGTTTAGTTTTTGTACACGGAAACGCTTTTTCGTACAATATGAAGTAATGCCTAAGCAATTCGTCTTCGGACGAGAATCTGCTCGAAATGATGTTGTTCTTAAACTAGTGTCCGGCAGTAAATAGTTTATTTTTTTATAAGTTGTCTGACTATCATAAGGAAAGGGCATACATTTTTGATTACAACCGTAACGGCTGCATTTTACAAATTCTCTGATTTAAAACAATACGAAGATATAATTTAAGTTTACAAATTATCGCTACTATGAAGGTAAGTTCTGCAAAACACTCAGTACTGTTTGCATTCAGTTTAAAGAATAGCAAGTTATGTTAAATCTCTACGCAATGCAAAGCAATAGACAACTATTTCAATTACTACTACAGCCAATGTATTCATTAAAAGGAATTATATTTATACAGAGAGTTGATCTCAACTTTCTACCAAACAACGTAAACCATACGAGGGAAATTAACTTAATTAGAAATGCATGTTTTATGTCGAAGAAATGGGAGAAAGTTCATGTTACACAAATACCAAGTGCAATTGTATTTGCTTTCTAAATTAGTATAAGCAAATGGCTCATAAAGCAATGTCTTGAATTTATATTGATACTCTGGCAGCACTTAAAACCTTGAAAATTTTACCAAAAATAACCAGTAACAAAAAGGATAGCTAAAGGTATATAGATAGAGAAAGGAACTCAAGCGTCCACAAGGGTTTTTTAAAAGGAACTTAATAACCGCGAAAACAAAAAAATACATGTCGAAGAGCCATTAAATTCAAGATCACACAAAAATAATATCCAAATCATGACCAAAAATTGATGTTGATGTCCCATAATAAACTATATACTTACCCGTAGTTTTGCCCAGCTCACCGACCGTAGAAAGCAACAGTGGCCAGTACATTTTGAGCAAGGTCGCCAGTTGACGTGACAGCCGGATTTGTTACTATTAGTTCCTGCACACCTCCTGGTGTGCTGGTATGCAGTGATGTGTGAGTTTTTTAACCAAAAGTAATTATAGTATGCTGTCCCTGGCGTTTGAATGGTTTGTTTCTTAAACGCTTACTAATTTGTTTGTTTTGGTATCCATTACCATAGTTCGTTCTTTGAAATTATCCGTTTTGAATACTACCTTCTTCTTTTATTTTTTTGTTATAGTTTTCGCTATCTTCCTAATTTTTACAATGGCTATGTCTAATCTTGTTTATTTATATTCTAACATATTTGTTAAAAAGTAGTGATCCCCCATGATTCATGATTACAGAAAGGTACAGTCAAAAATGGGATTATTAAAGGGATATCAGGCTGAACAACTGTCACCACACCATTATTAACTCTTTTGACTACACCTTTCTGTTGTTCCCTGTATTTTCAATCGCAATGGACTTACCTGGAGGCAGCTTCGACTTAAGCATGTCCATGGCCACGACATTGATGATCATAACCCAGATGGGGCATTCCAGCAGGTCCGACTCGGACTTGACGAACCCGATCGCGCTGAGGCATTGAGTCTCCAGTCTCCGACGGTCAGGGTAGGCGCGCCGCATCTCACGGTTCACGTTGGACTGGAACTTCTTCATGTCGAATAGCTGGGGGATGGATAAAGGATTAGAAAAATATAAATCTTCAATATAATGACTCTGACCCAATATAGGAACCCTGACGTGGGAACCAGATATAACTAGATTTTAAATTTTCATGCTGAAAGTGCGAGGACAAAGGTTCAGCATTTACCTTCCTTAGAAGGTTCTAGTTTGACTAATCAAGTTCAATTCACACTTGAGAATATAGTGAACGATTTCGTTATGGCAATAATATACTGATACACGAAATCATTATCTCAATTATTAGATACAAGCCACGGTCGACCGCCAACTTCTAATTAAATTTAAAAATTTCCCAACGGCCCTCGATACAGAATCGATGTAACTACCCGTGATTATCCGAAGAAACAATCGGCGAGTGACGATGACGAGTCAATCGAGCTTAGAGTAGAGATCTTATCGAATCAATGTTACAAAATGAGCCATCATTCGATAATGAAAAGACAAACGTTAGATAAACCAAAAGTGACGCGGACCCCACGACGCCGAACAAAAACGCCATGTCAGATGCAGCGAAGAAATTGTAGGAGGCTTATGAAGTTATGAAATTACTCAACACAGCCGATGCATTTTCGACGCGTCACTAGTTATTGCATCAAGCGACGTCAGAGTCCGACATTCAGAGAGTAACCTTACAAGAAGTCGTCTATGTATGCAACGCTTAGTTTCGTGCATCAGATATGAGATTACCAAAGTTTTTTTACATCGATCTTTCCTCGATGGTATCTTTAATAAGTTACCGCCTGAAGTATTCGTCAGTCATCGTGTGGCGACTGCTTTTAGTCGAATGATTCAATTATTACTGGAATATTTGTTTAGATACTATTGGAGGCAATTACAAAAGATGTTAACAGAAGATTAACAGCTTGTTGAATATCAAAGAAGATCAATTTACCATATTGTCTTTGAAATTCGCAAAGACAAAGTCTACGAGTATGGCGACAGATTTGTTTAGGTATTCGTTTACACGATAAAAAGTTACCACATCGTCTTTCATTAATTTAGTTACAATCACAAGGGAATTTGGTGTGGGAATCCGAGTGAATCGCACAGAAAAATCTCAGGGATCACCCAATTTCAACATAGTGCATTGTTTTTGAGATATAACGTAGGTTAAACCTTGATTAAAATTATTGTCACATAGACTCTCAAATTAAACTTTTCGATGCGATTTATAAAACCAACGGTAATCCGATAAGCAAACATAACTTAAATAATTTTTATACGTCACTAGAAAGGAAATAGAATAAGACAGAAACAAAATAAAGTGAAGCAACTGTGACTATTATTTTTGTTACTTAACAGCGGTACCATCATCATGTATTGTTCTAAGCTATACCTCAAATGAACTTACGTAAAGGTGGGTAATGGTGTATGAATCAACTGCTAACGAACCTTTGCCTAGTTCACTAGGAAGTGAAATCACTATTGTTCGATTATGCGTTGATAAAGAAATCAATTCCATTCTAACAACATAATATGATGCAAGGTGATGAAAATCAACTATGTATTCCAAATTTCCAGTTAGTGTCATGTTATTCACGCATGAGCAGAAAGGGTGGATCATGTATATTGGTAAGGAATAAACATAAATCAAAAGATCTTGACGGTTTACGACGCTTCAACATACCCAATACACTAGAATGTTCTGCGATTGAACTCGTCAATCACAACATAATAATTATGTGCATCTATAGAATCCCTAAATATCATTTGACAGATTTAAATCCATTCTTTGAGAACCTCTATGACATTCTGCAGGAATACGCATGCAATAATAAATATCTTATAATAGTAGGTGACTTCAATATTAATACTTTAAAAGTTAGTCCAATGTCTAAGCGATTCCAACAACTTATATTAAGCTTCAATTTAAAAATATCAATCAAAGAACCCACAAGGCTGAGTAGTGGTACTTGCCTTGACAATATAATTCACAATATACGCGGAGCAGAAAGCCAAGTGCATGAATTTGCGCTGTCAGACCACACTGCACAAATACTTAAATGTCCAGTAAAAAAAACCAGCAGTCTTGGTCACTGGTATACTATGAAGCGTGACTATAGTCTCGAAAATATGTTTAAATTCAAAGAACATCTTAGCAAATTGGGTTTTGCTGACGTATACAATACATCAGATCCTAATGACGCATTTGATCGGTTCTCAGATATTTTCAAATTGTTATATGATTTATGTTTTCCCAAAATAAGAGTTAAAATCAGTAGTAAACGAAGGCCAAAATGGATTACCAAAGGTATTATAAAATGTAGCAAACGCAAAAGGGAGCTCCTATGGCAGTACAGACGAAGACCAAACGCCGAAAATAGGAACACTTACAAATCCTATTCCCAAAGACTGCATAAAATTATAAAATTGACTCAAAAATCCCAAAATAACTATTATATCCAATCATCACAAAATAAGTCAAAGGCCACATGGACTATTATTAATAGTACTAAGCCAAATCACCCCAGGGACCAAATAGAGCAAATTGAGCATAATGGGGATAAAATAAAAAACCCTACGGACATAGCAAAAGCATTCAATAATCATTTCACAATACCAGAACCATTAGACAATACTTGTAGTAATCATCCTCTAAAATCAACCTTGACATACAATAAATTAAATTCTATGTATTTAAGTCCCACCAATCCTATTGACATAACAAGGATAATTATGACCTTAAAAAACACAAGCAGCACAGGGTATGACGAGATTTGCACGAAAGTATTAAAATATGTGGTACATAATATAAGCGTGGTGATCAGCTACATCGTAAATTTATGCATCGAATTCGGTACGTATCCAAATGCTTTGAAGACGTCGATAATCAAGCCTTTATTTAAAAAAGAAGATAAAGAAAATATGAACTTCTATAGGCCTATCGCCCTAATACCAGTGTTTTCCAAAGTATTCGAAAAGGTAATATATAACGCCCTATACAACTACTTCGAAAAGAATGATATTCTGGTTCCCGAGCAAAAAGGTTTTAGGAAACACAAAACAATCAATCTGGCTATATACGACTTCATAGGAAAAATAGTTTTCAATTTAGACAATAAAATACCTGTGTCAGCCATATATATGGACATGACAAAAGCGTTCGACTATGTAAACCACAAAATATTATTACAAAAGTTACACACATACGGAGTCAGAGGCAACGTTATAGATTTGATAAAATCATACCTATCTGATCGGAAACAAATAACTCAAATTCAGAGATTGTGTGGCCAAAGTAACATGGAGCAAATCTACTCATCTGAACCTTCTAAGGTAACTCTAGGTGTACCACAAGGAAGCGTTCTAGGCCCGCTGCTATTCCTGATCTATATTAACGACATTGTTGACTCGACATCAAACCCTATGATCCTATTTGCTGATGACAGTACCGTAGTTTATAAAAACGTAAGTAATGATAATTTGATATTTGAAAATGAAATAAACAATTCACTTAATGACATCATAACATGGCTACAGCATAATAATTTAAAAATAAACTTAAAGAAAACATATATAATGAACTTTAAACAAATTAAAGAACGGATACCATTAACTATCAAACACGACGACAATAACATTGACGAAGTACCATCAACGAAATTTTTAGGATTACAAATCGACAATAAACTAAACTGGAAAGAGCAAATTGAAAATGTCAGCAAAAAACTAAACCGGTTTTCATATGCACTGTATATGCTCCGCAAAGTTGTGGATGTTACCGCAGTTCTGACAGCTTATCACGGCTACGTAGTGTCTACACTCAGATACGGAATAATATTCTGGGGTAACGGAATAAATAGGGAAATTGCGTTCAAGTCTCAGAAAAAATGCATTAGAGCTATATTTTCGTTAAAAAGAACAGACAGCTGCAAACCATATTTTAAACGCCATAAACTTTTAACAATGCCTTCCTTATACATATATGAAATAATAATGTTTATTAAAATAAACCCAACCCTATTCGAAAACCTGAAGAGTCGCCGCAACAACAAAAATATACGCGCTACCAGACACAAAACTGCACTGTTCAGCAACAGTGTATTCGGTATGGCCTCGACAATATACAATAAGGTTCCTGTCTCAATTATGAATATAGATAACCCAAACAAGTTCAAGCTTAGATTAAAAGATTATTTGGCTGATAAAGCATACTACTCTGTAGGTGAATATTTAGCATAGTGTTGACATGTTATATCTACTAAACTATTGCCATTGACATCTTTTTTAATTTTTTTAATCACCTTTTACTAAATACAATTTTACATATGACATACAATAATAATATATTTGACATTTTTTTTTTGACATCATTGTAATATTGTAATGGTTTAATGTATTGTTTGTTGCCTATATTTTTTAACTCACCTGTTGTTTATTTGGTTATTTGTATTATTTGTACGCCTCGCGGCTGGACGTAAGGACAAAACATACTATGTAACATCTACTTTAAACTACGTACCACAATAAAATATCTGATTTCTGATTTCTGATTTCTGATTTCTAACAGAAGAGAAGTTTCCTAATTCGAAAGATATGGTAAAAGTGGTAGAAGTTCATACTGAAAAGACTAGTATTCACAAAACTGATAACCAGAGGAAGGATGGACCATATGTTAAGCGAAGAAACATTGACTATTAACCAGTAGTAGTGGGCGGATGAGAGTTCGCAATATAGTCATTATGAAAATATCGTAATCACACAAATTTGGTGTTTCGAAACTCTGAGAACAAATCACTGCCACGGTCGGCGCAAGCGCTTGGCATGTCGTGATGCACTACCAAATGACCGCGCCGCAAATGCAACGCGCATTAGAGTAATGCCTGCTCTTTAAGCGCCTTTTTCTTTACTCTTCATTAAATGACGATTGTCTTTACTCTTAACCCATTGAGAAATATTAAAAACATTATGGAAGCGTTTTTGGTGAGGCCATTGCGCCGCGTCGTGATATCTGTTAATGCGCTTTTTCGTCGAAACATCACTTCTCCAGTTTTGAATTCGTAATAGTGTTCTTAAATATAGGTTGGAATCGGAGTCAAGCCCTTTCATTAGCGAGCGTTACTACATTGAAAATTACCATTCCAAGTAAGCCTGATGGTTTTGTGGGTACGAAACTATAGTTTCGTATCGTATACGGACTGTAAAATGAATAGACGTAAGTTTCGTCACCGACTTCTTGAGGCGCTTCCATCTCGTCGGAACTGATTGCCGCCCCGCCTCCCTAAACATCCATTAGGTACACAATTGTTGCAAGACCCGGGGTAAATGAGGGGCTCGTAATTTGGTACATTTATTGGCTCATCGAAAATTTAAATCACGGGGTAAATAGGTATTTACGATTACAAAATACTGTGGCGTGGGAACGGTGCTGCATTTAGATATGGATGTGTTAAATATAATGGCAGCACGTATTGTAATTCCATTACACCCTTCACTCAATATCCTCTAGCTTTTGAATAGGTAATATGAAGCGGTGTAACAACTGTAAATAATAATCGCGCTACATATTTCTATCTCTGGTCAATGACACCTTTACACCTCCATTAATACATCTCCATTTTTCAGAAAGCACATAAAGATACCATCATCGTATTCATCGATTGAAATTGATATTTTTTTACAAACCTTAAATATTTTCTCTTGATCAATTGAGTACCCCGGTAGCTTCAGGATGTCCTGTCCTATCGCTGTCTCTTCGTTCTGTGTTGCCGATGTACTCTTCACAAACACGCTGCTCTTTGAGTAGCGTCTGATGAGTATGTTGCCGGCATCATCCATCTTTATTTTTACACCCTGTGGGAGAAAAACTAGTATTATTATGTATTCGCTAACTTTGCTATGCCACCCTATTTTCTTATATTCGCTATGTTTTTTCTTGTTTAATTATGTATTTGTTCTTATGGGGATTAACAATAATTACTTGGTACATTATCTCTAAGATTTGTGTTTAAACTTGCGGTATAAATACTTTGAAGTAAATGCGTAAGTTGACGGATTGACACATTCTCCTAGGTCGAGTCAGGCATTGTCAAAAATAGCTTTACTGTAATGAATGTTCAGTTACCACAACATTTATCTATTTTTTTCATTATTTGCGTGCCAGTTATGATGAAGTATGATTTATGGTACAAATATGTGTAAACACAATGATATTCCTAAAGTGTTTCTTATAAATCTTCGTCATTTATATTTTTGGCACTCTACAAACGGTCAACATCACCACAAAGCAAAAACCCGTAACACCAAAATTAATCTTTTATCTTAAGTTCTTGACCACGAACTCCGTTAGGTACGTTATTACGCACAGCTGACATCACAGACGTTGTCTTTATCTGAACATCTATTTCAAGGTCAATGTCTTGAGGCGCACTTTACATTTCATATTTTAACACTGTTTGATTCATCTCACTATGATTTATGACATGACATTGTTTAACAAAAGAATCGGACCCAATACCGGCATGACCTATGACGTCAGCGGGCTTTGGTGGGTCTCACGTTTGTCAGAGCGAAGCGTTTAGCTATTGTTGTGAATTATTTGTATATTGAGAACGGAATATGAGTTGTACACGGAAAAGGTTAATTGCTTATTTGCATATTCGTACGCCAAGATTAATTTACTTGGGAATTGACAGTGAAATAAACGTTAAGGGTCTTTTTTGGCGTTATTTTAAAGCATCGAGGATTTGCTCTGCAGTTTGGCTAATGATTTGGCCCGACATCATATTAAAACAATGTTAACAATCAAATATCACGTTAACATATGACAGGTAACCTTTGTCGTCAACCTTGTCATTTGAAAAGAAACCGAAAGAGCAATGCGAATGATCTTTTTCAACGTCAGTAATTTCTTATTGTAATAAATTATGTTATGTTATTTGGTTGTAATTGTAAAGGTGCGATTTCCTTGAATTCATTTTGAAGATGGTTTTGCCGAGTCAGCGCTCCACTTCATCAGACAATTTAAATTAAATTTACCTATAAAATTTGTGTCATCATAATACTAATTGGAAGATCTATAAACTACCTACCTATTTTTTCTTGACACTCACGAGTACAGTTTGGCAATCGCAACAAGGTGACATTTTAGCGGACTACTGCGTGTTTTAATAGATAAGTGAAATTTAATTTAAATAAATAAGCACTAAACAAGCAGATAAGACTTAATGTAATTATTGAGATTCGATAAAACATCGTGTTAAATTAAATTTATATGCAAGCGGAACCCACTGTATTAGATTTAATTGGTCCCGCCTGTGCTAAAATTTACTTTAATTTATACACTGTACCACTTTACCATGATAATTTTATCGAATATCAATAATTACGCTAAGCTTTATCTGCTTCTTTTGTACTTTTTAGTGTCCCGTGTCCCGAAGTTCAAACTTCAGCTTGGTAATTTGATTGTTGAGCTCAAGCTCAAAAATCAAGATATTCTTTGTCACAAAGGAACTCCAAATTTATATTTAATAAAATAGGCACGATTTTTTTCACAATGCTCTTAAATCCAATACAATAAGATATGGAATAAAGTGTTCAATAACTCTATGCTCTGCCAAACAAGAGATGCTAGTTTTTGTAAAGTCTGTTAATTGAAGACCTTGATAAGACAGCTCGTTATAGACTCCCATTTGAATGTCAAAACTATTCTAATCTATTGTTTGGATGGTATGCTTAAGATTTTAGATGATACGACTACATTGCGATTCTAATCGTGTTCTTCCAATTGAGTGTAATCTGTTTTAGTTCAGCACTTATTAGCATTTCAAAAATTAAGCATCCAATCCTTTGTTTTGAATGATAAGAAACGGTTCCAGTCACGACAGTAGTATTACCGTCTTCACTTATTCGATGATGTAATTAAAAACCAAAAACCAATTTGTCAATAACCGCGTTTCCGTTACTATATCTGTTGCTTATTCAACTAAAGTATAATTTTGTGTCGGTGTGGGCGTATCCATTAATCGATCTTTATCTATAAGAGTTTTTTCGTTTCTAAGTATTTTACGTCATCATCATCATCACGGTAATGAATGACTAAGTCCATAGATACAAAAAGTAACATTTATAAAACAGCACCGGAGCCAATGTCAAGGTTTCCTAAATTAGGCTCTACCTCCATAAAGGGTGTAACAGAAAGGTATACTCATAGTTTAGGTCGTTGTCAGGGACACCATTCTTAACAACATTCACTATGAAAGCGATTTGATAAGAGCAACTTCATTTTTCAAATATTTGGGCCAACTGATAAGTATGGAAAAGTGAAAAATAAAGGTGCCCAGGTCATTTGAACTGATTTCAGTTTTATAGTGAAAGTTGTTCAGAATGATATCCCTAACAACCACCTAAAATATGACTAGAGCTTTCTGTTACATCCTGATTAGCCCAATATATAGGTGTTTTTCTGTAAAGTTACGCCCGACACAGAGATGATAGTTTACGTATTGCTTGTAACTAAACATTTGTTTTATTTTCCCTTCGCGTAGTTTTGATTCACAAATGCCGTGTTAAATTTATCCTGAAATAACCACAAAGTGCGGACACCCCCTGCCGGGGCACGAAGAGGGCCAAGTACCCGATATTGCTAGCGCGGTTGCAAGCGACAGAGGTAAGGCCACAATTTTATGATTTTATTAGGTATTTTTCGATGAGAAAAAATATTTATTTTCACCTCAGCAGCTCGAACAAGCGGCTATTGCTGCGAATTAACTGTGTGCAAAGTTGCATTTTGGTGACTGGGTGAGACAAAGTAGCTTTTTAAATTTGAATGCCTCGGACATTGGTGAAATCGCAAACAGCCAACGAGCATCGAGTTATAATTCGATGTTCTTTGTCTATTTGAGATCGAGCTTATTTCAATCCATCTAATTGATAAATAATACAGTTATATAAATATTCCGTAGTGTAAATTAGACGAGTTTATCATGAAAAAATACAATAAATGTTATTTGATTTTTCAATGTTGTATTTTTTCATTCTCTTATTTGGTAGGTATGTCCTCCTGTATTACTGAGATGAAAAGTTGTATGTGCAACATGAGATTAAAGTAATTTTCATCTCGTGCCTTCGAGTCCCTCGCTCACTCAGGATTCTAACGTAAAATCGAATATAAAATAATTCCCTCAATCGGGACTCAAACAAGCAATCGCAGCAAAAATCAACTATGCTCTCTTGTTGCACAAACGACAATTTTTTGCTACAGTGTCGTGAAAAAATACACCCCTGAGTCGGGCATAAATTTACAAAACAACACTCCGAATAAGATATATATTACATTAATTTCTACAACAAGTTTTTTTCCTAGGCTTGTTTGGTATTGTGTGGTGATGCGAAACATAAGTTGGCGACCTGGAAAGTGGGGGACAACTTTTGGTGGCCCAAAAGCCTCGAAATTTTCGGACTTATTCAAGTTTTTCGCTTATAACTCGAAAACTATTAAAAATAATAGGACAGTTTTTTCTACATTAATTAACTATATTAAGTTTTGAAAAAAATATGTCATATTCCTTTTTACTATAGGATCAATAGTTTAAAAGAACAATAGGTCGGACCTGGCCAGCAATTTGGAACATGTAGTAGGGACTGATCTGGTAGAGCCAGACGACACAGCAGGAGTCCTAAGTAGAAAATCAAGTTGGAATTCAAAGCCCTGAACGGGTATGGCTCGAAAAGATTCTGAGACCTGGACGGTGTTCTGGAACATGCAGTAGGGATGTAATATCGCGTCGCGCCAAAAACACCGATTTCTCTACAGACAATCCGTCTTGGTTGTGTTTAATCCATTGGCTCTTATCGATTCTCTGTTTCCATAATAGACTCAATTTGGCATCAGTTGGTCTGACTACTAAAGAAATTAAGTCTTACCTGTCCTATATGTCTTTTTAATTCTTCTGTTTTCGGATCTCTATGTGGGTTGTCGAATCCACAAAGACCAATTCTGAAACAAAGAAAAAACCTTTTCAAATTCAAATAGAATTACAAAAACTGTTGATCATACAAGTTTACATTGTTTTCAATGTGTACCTGTAAGTAAACATTTTATATCAATTCACATATGGAAATAACAATAAATAAGACTTGTAAATATTCCAAACGCTCGCACAAAAATTATATTTATTTTTCCATTGTTTACAAATATTCATACAAGATCCTTTGCATTTTAAAGTCTACTTAGATAACATGATACGTTGATTTCAAAAACCTGACAATAGTAACACTGGAAAATAATTCTTTGATCTGAATAAATCTGTTTCAATCTCATGATGTTCTCATGTAACAATTTTACCAATGACAGCACAGGAATTTGCCTTCCATTAGTATTTCGTTTGCGTCTCATTCAGTATCGGAATATCGTTTTCTCAAAACCGTTCAGTTGGCAACGGCCTGAGAATGCCCGCACCATCCTTATTGACATTCAGTTAAGCAAGGTATAGTCCTATTTGGAAAACATGATACCGCCTACTGATTTAAAAGAAATAAAAAAATACTGTGGCCGTTTAGAACCCATTTTCATTACCTATTCGATGAAGACGTTGTTCACGGGATCATTGATTATTTGATTGAGCCTGCTTTGCGATAACTTTCACAAGTTTATATTCGACCACTTGCTACTACTGCATTACTATTTTCGATTTCTATAGATATTAAAGGTACTGTAATTCGTTTAACACACCTATCATCATTTATAAACTTTTCTTTTCACACTGTTGTGATTTTGATTATGTGCGGATTTATGTACCTACAAACTTCATATTGAATATCCAATTAATATTATAAATGTGAAAGTAGCGATGTTTAGATGTTCGGATGTTTGTGTTTTTGTGACTCAATCACGCTAAAACGGCTGAACGGATTTGAATGAAATTTATCACAGAGATAGTTTATAAGCTAGATTAACATATAGGATACTTTTTACCGACTGCACCAGAAGAGGGTAAGGTTATCTCGGTAAATCATAATTCCAAGGAACATGCAGATGAAGTTGCGGACATTGGCAAGTCGTGTAACAAAGTCTCACATTCTGCAGAATCATAATCTATATTATTTTAAATTGTATAGTGACAAATATCGCAGAATAATGTTACATTTTGAGTTGTTGAGTTGAGTTGAGTGTGTGTACGTGTTTATACAAAGCTTTATTATATTTCAATACAAACGAACCCTTTGACCTTTGTGAGTTTAGAAAAATAGGTCTTGGTTATATATATATATATATATATATATTTTTCAAAATATTTTATTACTTTGAGCACTAAATTCCGCTCTGCACTTATATATTCAACAGATTGTATTTTAAATCGCAAAATGTAGTTTACAAAGTCCGCAAAGTGCGTCGATGGTTATATTCTACTACATGAACCAAGCTTATGATGCTCATTATTGTGTAGATTATAAAAGCTTTTTAGTCAAAGTAATGAAAACAGCTGTTTAATTTGTAGTGGTAAAATACAACACTATTTTAGCAGTTCAAGATCATATAGCTCAATGAACTGGTGATTTTCTTAACTAGTGTTACTTCTATTCAGACTATAATCCATATTTCATACAGAATACAAAGGTTCGTCTCAAAAATGTCGGGGTCAAGTGATCAGATTCATTCAACATTCACTATCAAACTATGTTGTAGCATTGATCTTATGCTTGGGTTTGTATCGTACAGTTGCTCTAGTGTTGACTTGACTACTACTCGTAGGTGAGTGGCGACCTTGACGTGACTTGCGCTTGCGCCGCTGTAGTGGCTACTGTGTAATTTCTAGCACCTTCAATCTAATGCACGTAATACGTTCAATATATTTTATTGATACAATTTCAATGACTTGTTCGGGTTGAATTTGTTTAGGCTTTGTATTGGGCAGAGATAGGAAAGAAGAACATTGAGGTGTATTTAACGTGATATAGGCAGTACTTAACGTGAATCATAGGAATAAGAAATAAACAAATACCTTGTTACTACATAAAATGTTACATATGGTTTAACCTCAAAACCAACGTCAAATCCTATACGTTATATATGTTTTTAAACAAGTGTTGATCAGTAGTTTATTTTTTTTGGTAAGGCCCATAAGGTTGAGTTACAACGACGATATGTCAGTGGGAAAGCAAACACTGAGGTTTACAGAAAAGTTAGGTAACTAGAGTTATTTTATTCACCTTGACACATTTAAAATAACTCAAAAGACACGTAAACATAATCAATATCCTCAAGTATCCTCAAGTAAGAATTACGAAATAATGACCCCTTTATCACAAATCGAAGCAGTCTTCGCGTCACGTCACGACCGTCGACAGTTCCATGCGTGACGGAGTCAGGGACGTGTCATGTCATGTCATAATGAAATGGTTCGGATAAGTAGCAGCTTGGTGGCGGCTGACCACGATAAATGCAATATTGTAACATTATCTAATTCAATTATGTGTTATTCCGCACTAACCCGACGCAGTCACGATCTATGGGTAAGTATAATGAAGTCGGCATGTAAATTGTAGGGGGACGGATTGTTGAATTACGAATGGTAATGATATTGGTGCTTCAGTTTTATGCGCAGGGATGAAATTGCCAAACTTGTAACTGTTTTGACTTTACAACTCCCTTATCCATGATAACTTTCAAGGGGTTGTCACGTTGTCAGGTCCGGCAACCAATAACCTGGCGCCCTCTAGTAGGCGCGCTGTCAAAACGTAATAGATACTTTACTTATATTTTCACCAGTGAACGGAATTTCTGGTGCAAATTTCATATGATGTCGGGAAGCAATAGTACATGAGTAAAATTAATTTCTTAGAAAAGAACGGCTGGGGTTACAATAATAAAAAACGTTCAACTTTAGAGTTATTTTAAAAATATGACCCCTATTAGTATGCCAAAATAAACAAACTTGAGATGTACTGGAGGAAGGCTAAGCCGCCCCCGAATTTTCAAGTCAAGTTACCGGCAAGGAGCAAACTTATTTATATAGTTATGGTGGGCGTCTAAAACCGCCCGAAATTTTACGTGGATTCAGAGATTTAAAAAATCAACACACGCTGGTAAGAGGGGGCGACGGAAGCCGAAAAAGGACCACTTTATGTATGCAAAAAAAAGCAAACCTGGGATTGGATATACCAGGGAGCGGCGAAGCTGCCCACAAATGGCTTGCAAGGTAAGTAAGTAAGTAAGTAAGGAACAAACTACGTATGAATGGCGGCGCAAGCCGCCCCGATATTTTACATGGACTCTAAGTAGTGATATGATAAACCAAAAAACACTGGTAGGAGGGGGCGGTGAAAGCCAAGCCGGAGAGTTCGGCGCCCCCTAACACCCTGCCCCTGCACACGAGTACGCTTCACATCCTGCACAATAGGTAGAGACAGCCCTGCATGCACGTTGCCGCGCGTTACCATATAATGTTCATTGGTCCTATGTCTTCCAGTTTATAAGTCACACCTTCTTACATCACAGATCATCACCAAATCTATTTCGGAATAATAATATAATATTTCTGTGACAACATTTACTCTTTTCACGTTCTCTTTTGTCACCACCGCAACTCAACGACTTGCGGTTGAATTCCTCTTACCGCATGATGAAAAGGAAATTTACAACCGCAGTCATTTCATTTATGCAATTCATATAATACGACAATTTCTTTGAAACCCTTCATCTTGTTTCACCGACAGGTGGCGTCGATTTGGCGCTTAATTATGGTGCTATCGATTCATATAACAGCCATCCCACTGTAAGATTTATTATTGAATCTGAAATAATCTGAATGTATTATTGTCTGCATTTATCTTAAGTTATGCTACAGTTATGTGTTCCAAATACCTCAGAGAGGAGCGTAATGACACCGCCCTCGCACTTCAGATGAGAAGTTCGGACACTTTTTATCTTTGAATTAATCTTTTTGGGTTTATTTTGGGTGTCAAATTTATTCATTATTATTTAAGGATAAGTGACCAGAGACTAACATGCACGATCAAATAGATGAATTATTGAGATCGAGTGCCTGGTTTTGAAGAATATGGATCAAAAGTATTCGAAATTTAAACGCTGTTGCATTCAAAGGTTGCGAAATTATAATAGGCTCATCCATCAGATGTGCTGCGTGTTGTGGAGATTACACACTAGTTGGATATAATTAGTCGATAATATGCATTATCAACGCAATAGAAAACATTTTTAAAAAGTTATGCTGAAATAGGCTAGCGATCAATATACAATTTTTACTAATTAACTAAAGTGTCAAGTTTATTTATATTTTTTCTATAAGTATAACTTTAGAACCCATATTTAGGAAATTGTTAAATAAAATAAGCATCCGAGTTTATTGGTACCCAAACAAACTTGAATCAAATCGGATAACCCATGATCAAGTATGCATGATGCCTTAAAATAATTTCATCACATGCAAAAGATGCATCGAACTTCGCAACTGAGTTGCACGAATCACGTAAAGTCTCTTACAGTAGTGTCTATAAAGTGCTTTATTATTAGTATCGAATATTCCCACGATTTGGTTGTATCTTGGCAGCTTTATGTCATTAATGTTGCAAAATTTCAGAATATTCTAGTTATACTAGATTAGTAAGTGTTTTTATGTTATATTGAGCTATTAATAAAAATGATTAATTATGGTACAATAAATGGGCTAGATCGTTGCCGCTGACGCTTGGCAAGGTCCCCAGAATCCTGGCGGCGTTCGTTCGTGGTATGGCGAGACTCAGCCGTTGCTCGAGATAAGCCGTCCGGCCACTTGAGTCGTCGACCAGGCGCGAGGATAGCTCCTTGAACAGGGCTTGCGCCTCTGGATGCCATGGGCCGAGGGTTTCGACTCCTAAGGGTGCAAATATGAAGCCCTGGCCGATGGGTGCATATTTGCGCCGCTTGATAGCCTCCGCGTTCGCCCGTTTTTCCATGGAATGAATGTCATCCTGTCCGGCCTTTTGCCATCGTCCAGCGATGTACCTGTTGGTCCTAAAATCGCGGCAACGCCTGCGCTGGCAAAAGCCCGGCGGATGACATCATTAAGGGCGCCATGGCGCGACAAGCCGCCCGCATTTGTGCGGCACACCAAGCCATTGAGGCCCAGTTACGCCAGTCGACACCTCCCCCACAGCGGTAGCATTTTTGTCTTGGCCTGAGACATACGGCTAGACTGATATTTTTCTCTCCAGCATCAAGTTATACTTAGTTTTAATGCCCATTCATGGTAAAACTTATTTCAGGCTTTATGCTGAGCTTAGGTCACAAACTCAACACTCAACCAAATTCCCCAATAAATATGCGTTATAATGCTTACGAGTTAAGCATAATCTACACAGTGCATTATACATTATATACCAACAGCAATATACATTTCAGAACTGTTTTTATCATTAACTTCGTTGATTTATACTAAAACGCGGCTACGGTTTGTTACGCAGCATTAGTACCGTTTCCTGCAACACCTACACTGTTTTGGCATCTACATCTTGCATACTGGAACAATGTTACGGTGTTAACTATCTGTGTAACGCTTCTAACATAAGTGGATGTAAATCCTTCGCAATTATGATGACAAGAGAACTGGGCCCTATTGACAGTCACATAGTAGGATTTAGATTTTAGTCGTTCCGTTTAAACTCGTTTATGATAATATGAAATTGGATCTAATTGTGATTAGGTAAAGCAATGTGGGCTTTATCCGCGAATGCGTGGTTGCAACAAAATAGCTTTAGTAAGGTCTAATTCAAAATACTACCCAATTTATAAAGATAACTGTCAAAAAAACCTCGTTGCTGTTGCTCATGTTGGCCCCATTACATCTTCCAGAATATTCCAGATACAGTTGGTTTCAGTTCGAGTTCGAATCGATGCACGAACAAAGAACGGTACAAAGTCTAAATGTACTGAATACGCTACTTTATTACAAACAATAGCTAAAGCTTTCCGGGAAAGTCTACTATAGTCATCACCAAGTTCAAGGTGCGATGAAGAACTGCACGACGGATCTCCGGCCCAATGACCAGACCATGAAATCTGCAAGATTGTGGCCATTGTCCAACCTAAATAGGTTTTAGTTGCGCTTCAGTTGTTGTTGGAATAATTGGAAACGGTTTATCTGTAAACAATGTATTTGATACTTCGGTTCGATGGCCTTTGGGCCTTTAGGTGTATTTACAAAAAAAAAATATTGAAAAATTGGGGCGAGACGTGACAGCAGGCGACAATAACCAATGAGCGAATACTGAAATTCCTACTTAAATTATGTATATGTACTTAAATATCACACAATAATGACTGAGAGTCAGTTTGCTTGAGTTAGCTGTGCATATAGACGGAAAAAGTCTTCACGACGACAAGTCGACCACTAGCTGCTATAGACACTTTCTAGTATCTGTAAAGAGATACCTACAATCAAACTACATTCTTGTTATCTTGGACCTTTATTCAAAGTACGTAGGAAACGACAGCACCTATAATTGCAGAAGAAAGTGTCCTGGTGTCTACCATCGATCGGCAAAGGTGTTTATTTACCGATAGGGCTTTCTACTCACTGTCGCAAACATTTATCGATAAAATCACATCAGACATGGCTCCAACGGCTGGTTTCCTGGGCGCCGCTGGTTAAGTTAAAGACGCTTTCATTAGTTGTAGAATAGAACGAATAAATATGGAATAATTAAAAATAAGAAACGAATCTAGGACCACAGTATACCTGTCAAGACAAATAAAACGAGCCCAAACTCGATGGGGTTGCGTCGTTTTATACAGAGTATATCAGATCAGCTCTATTTCTTAAAATATTGCATTTTCATCAAATTTAGATCGGGATGTAGGCCAAATGCAACTTGCAAGATTTGCCAACAGACGGGCAGAGCCCGGGGCAGGTGAAACTAAATAAAAGCTTATAAAAAATCACTTCATTTGTTTGTTTGACAAGCAATAAAAACTTCATTACACGCTTCATTTTCTGACATCATGGAGTTTAAAACTCGAATAATCGTGCCTATAAACAGACTCGATGTTTTGAAAAACACGGAACTGAATTGAGCGTTTTTGGACAAAAAATAACTATTATCTTCGTTTATTTAGGAGCACCTCTATTAAATTCGGCTAACACAATAATCACGCTGTAAGGCCTATTTTAATAGCTATCATTAATAGCAAATTGTCATTGAGTGGATACTCGATAGGCACGATTATATTTTAATTAAGTACTTTTGATGTTTGACAACCATTATATTAATGTATATATACCTTTACTATCTGTTCATTTTGAGTTTGCCGTCACTGGCCGTTACAAAATGACGTCTCACATTTTTTGATCGGTACGAATCGCTGCCCCTATTCGTACCGTTGACAAAAAAATGAACTTGGTGGTGGAGACGGTTAATTTAATTTCTTGATCAAAACTATCTTTTTGCTCACGACGAATGTAAATAGTACATAGGTATTGCTATATATGTAACATATACCCCCTAGTAATAAGTTAGTTACAAGTCTAAAGTAAAGAGTCGGCATCCTGTATATTTACTTGTAGACCAGTTAGCACCAAATTTGACAATAATTTTGTTTTCCTATTATCTTCAAAAATGTCATTTTTATTATTATTATTATTATTACAATTCGTTATTACAATAATCGGCAGCGACACGGACGGGACACATATACGTAAGTAGCGATGCTATCATTACTTAAGCAAGCGGTGCGGTGCGGGGGAAAGGGAAGGGAGGAAACGACACATTCAAATTTTGTAGCAATCAAAATTCGTAATTTTGGAACGGGTACGGGGTTTAGTACATAGTCTATTTTTCAATTTATTTATATTAAAAAAAAACGAAAAGAGTTAGCGTTTTAGATATATTTATAAAAACATACTACGTTTCTATTTGTATGCATAGACCTTCCCCCTCTTGATCTACTTGTCCTGTCGAAGCATAGTTTGATAGAAGAAATCTCTTGTTAAAAATAAGCTCGCATTTTTAAAATTTATCTGTTTTTGTTAATTCCAATACAATAATGAAGTTACGAATTATTAACTACTCACTATATTAATAAGAGCTTTATGTTATGAGTTAGTCTATGATTTAAGGTTGTTCAAAATTTCAGGTTTATATCAATCTAGGTAGCTACCGCTTAATTTAAAGCTGAGTTTTCAAGGTTTGTATTATCTGCCAAGTATAGGTTAAAATTTATTAGACTCAAAGTTCCCAGACCGCAAAATATCGATGTCGATAGAATCCTAAACCTTCTCAACCGAGAAAGTACTTTCGTTTGCGGAAGCGGTCATCGCCTGCGCGGGCGCAGCCTCAACGAAAGTAAAAGCTGATCGGTTAGTTCCGTACTGGTTTACGCGAGTGATTAACTTTGCACAGTCGGTTATTATGCGCGAGCGCAGGCCAGGGCTATGGATACGTTTGATCGACGTTAAACATGACGAACCTGAACACCGAATCGAACGCCGAAACAGAACACATTAAATTACAGCTTCTTTTCTTGTTTCTATTCGTTCCTTGGGGTTGATTGAGGATAACAATTAGAATGAGAACCGAATTTTATGTTTTAAAATATGGTACCAAAGAAACAATAATTATTTTCTTCTGGTAGGTGAGCATTTTTCTTTTCATTTTTCCGTCTATATTTTCCGGTTTATTCCATTGCGATTCAACTACAATGTGTGATCAAAATGGTATCTCTTATTTTGTCTTCATGGTTTATCATCGTATGGTGTAAGTTTAGCGAAAACCTATCTCTTACCTAATTGTTTTAATGAGTGATCGCATCACAGTGATAATGGAGATGGTGACGGCCAGCAGAACTGTTGTTTTTGCTACAGACAACCATTTTATTTAAATTTGATTTTTTCATTTATTATCTATTTCAGAGGTAAAATCTTACCGTGTAACCACAAAAAATATTAAACAGCGTTTAACCCCAAAACAAACGTCAAATGCCATACGGTTTTGTTTTTAAACTGATTTTGAACAGTAGTTTATTTTTTGTGGTAATGCCCTTAAATCTAACTTAAAATTCTACGTAAGCCACAAAGGTTTGTATGTAGTACAAAAAACTGTCTATTATGTGTAGGTAAATAGGTCTATAAAAGTTAAGCATCACGTAGTTTGCCGGCTACAAGGCACAACCACAGTTAAACATGCATTAAATCAGCAGATTGGCTATACTCATTTTAAGAGGCGGCAAATTATAAGATTATGGCAACAAATATAATGATCACCAAAATATTTTTTTCCTACCCAAAATGGATAAATTAACACCAAAAGTTGCAAAAAATATCAGGGCAAAATACTGCGGTAGCTTAGGTGAAGGGTAAAAAAGGGGGTGAGCGAAGCGAAGCCCCCTTTATCCTTCGTGTTAGGTTGAACATGTAAGATGTAAAAAATACTTAAAACATAAACTTAAGTACACAAAACATAAAAAGAAGTTTGGTGATCATTTATCCAAACACAATTTGGTGGACATTTATCCATTCTGGCACTCATTTCGAATTTATTGGTAGTAAAATATGTGCGTTTTTGGTAATCGTTTAAACGTAAGCCTAAGATTATTCGTCGATTGTCGTCTAACAGTCGTTTGAAACTCGTCCAACGTGTTCTGTAAGTTCTGTATCAGCATCAGGAGCAAAACAAACTTATCCAATTCGGCATAACAAACATTATTATCAACATCATTTGCAACTGCCACCTTGTGCCCTTCAGTCATCCGCTCCCATCCATCTTGAAATATGTGTAGCACTCCACTCGGCCTCATTGTCTGTTTACTAGGCTCCACAACAATGGCCCTAGTGACGTGATCCGTGAAAATGGCCCGATGTATTGCAATAACTTTGGTGCCAAGGACCTGAGGAGATCGGATTCTCCTGTCACCTTGCCGAGAAACCAGGTCATATTGATTCTGTACAACTCATATTATAAGGTATATATATCTCATATATATCATCTGGCCCGGTTACATTAATAATTAGGAATTAGTGTTTGCACTCATAATCATGTAAATAGCTGTACATTACTTTAAATATAAGAAAGAAAGTTATTATGTTAAGGTCTGTCTCGGTGGAGCACGTAGGAACACATAAATCACAAAATACAACTAAATATAATATCATGCATAATTAACATGTGTAACTACTGTGCTTTGCTGAGACGGGTCAAAAACGTTATATAAACATTTATACAAGGTGACATTTAATTAGCGGACCATATTTTGGGGAATGATATTACCCATCATTATGAAGAAGTTTCCCCAAGAAACAAATGGAAAAAAATATATTGTCCCTCAGTACATTGACCCGATCAGCTGATTACAAGTTACTATGGGGGACCCAAATTTTTATTTCGTTTGCGACCAGATATTTCTTGGGGAAAGTTGTTCATTATAACGGACACTATCATTTCTTAAAATGTGGTCAGCTAAATAAATGTCACCTTGTATACAGGCACATACATTACGTTTGACCCCACACTAGTATACCCTGTGTCGTGGGAACCAGAAACAGGGACAACACACATAACCTTCCAAGACCTGGGGATTTTTATTTCTTTATCCACAGCCAGGGATCGAACCCGGGACCACTCGCATGGTAGGTAGAGCCACAACCGTAGCGCCACAGAAGTCGTCGGAAATTGTAACAACGTGTTTTCGTCTAGTTTGTTGAGATTAGTTAGAAGGTTTCAAGAATACAAAGGTTTTCTATAAAATGTACATTTTCCCTATACAAAAGCTGTCTTGAGCTGACGCTGCTTCGATCTCTTGATTTCCGCATGGTGATTGAAAATCGATTAATCAACAAAAGCAAGCGTCGATGCGTTAAATCGGCTCATTTCACCTTCACAAGTTTTACTTTCTTTTTGATGCTGCCTATCGTTATTGACGCTCCAGTTGCTACGTGTGACAATTCCACTGCAATGTCAACAAATTGAGCTTTCTTTTCAATTAATTAAATATTTACTTTCCCAAAGTAATTACTGTTGAATTCTTATTGCATTACTCGAGCTGATTGGTATCTTGTAACATTGCTTGAGAACTTAGTAATCGCCGTGACATCACCCTTTGATCCTTACGGTAATAAATAGATCAGTCCATTTGATATTTCCTACAAGTAATTTAATGGGCCGTTAAGTTTCTTAACTTGGCCGGCTGTTGGCACGTTTCAGGTTTAGCAAGCAGACATTAGTGGACTGGCACAAAGACCTAAATCACTGGCTGCAGGCCGCCGCCGTGCCGCGCCAGGGGCTAGGGTATTACCAAATACCTATTACTTTGATTTAGCCCACACTTAGGTAATGGTCACTCGCGAGTCTTCCGGCTTCTTGGTGACTAAACGGTTGAGTAGCGATCTAGATTCTAGACAAGATTAAACAAATTAAAGGAATGGCGTTAACAGTTTTATGTAACAAAGAATGTAATTGTTTAACTGTCGTAGGCAAGATTAATAGGGTTATTGTAGCAAAGCAAACTCAGATCGTTATCACTAGTTGAAAGGTTTGCGATGAATTTATCAGGCTAATATTATCAAGCTAGTCTACAGCAACCTAACAATGAATGAAAGTGGTTTGAGCAATGAATAATGCTTCAATAACTCATTGTTTCTCACAAGGCATAACTTTACTTCTATCGACGTTGGCTACGAATGTTTCGTCAGTTAGGCAGAGCTTATATCAAAGTTCAGGACTAACATAAATTCACCTAAACGACTTTACTGGTTATTGTACGATTTACCGCAGCATAGATGGACTACTGATAGTACTGAATTGTTAGAATTATTGCAAACATATTCATTACCTATTCGAAATGTTATTTTATATTCCAACAACTCTATCAGATAAAAACCTGTACATCTTTTAAGATATCCGCTTCAATTTCTTCAATGCTCAACTCTTAAGTCATTCCATATGATACAACATCGCAATTTATATGGCTGTAAATTATTCCCAATTTTACAGCCTATCTAGTCCAGTTGCAAATCACATGTGACAACAAACTCCATTTCACGCAACTAATAGCTCTCGTCGTATCTCACAAGCTACGGCGTTTGTATGACAAACACTACTAACATACGATGTAAATCTCGATTAGTTATGCGTCGTCGTGAACGAAAGTGAAAACGCATCATATTTATTTAACGTGCGTGAAAACGCCGACGACATATAGTAAAGATCGTTCGCTCTTGAAACCGAGGCAAAAAATATTACAAGCAGAATGTGTTTGTAAGCGCAAGGTACTTTTCAAGAGATGTGAAGAAATTAGAAATTGAAATCAGTCAGGATCTAACAAAAAATAATATTATCTTGATACATATTGCGCAAAAACAATTCTAAAACACATTCATACATAAATTATTCTTCAAATTGACAGTTCGTGGTATTCTATTATTTATTTTGTACAGTAATCATATTGTACCATTTAAATGAGAGATAACGTCAACAATGAATTTAAAGTTCAAGTATTTGAATCTCGGTGACCTTGGCAACACCTATTTCAACACATATTCTATGTCTCTGAATATAATATTTTTATCACGATAATGGACTTTATTGTCGAACAAACTGTTCGAAAGTTTGTCTCCAAGTTGTGCTTTAACTATGTAGTTGACATCTATTCTTCTTCTTGAGTAATTTTGAGTCAAAGATGTAAAATTGCTCACATGTTTATGACATGTTGTAAAATTGCTCACATGTTTATGACATGTTGTAAAATTGCTCACATGTTTATGACATGTTGTAAAAAAACTACTTTTACTGTAAAATTTCTTCTCGACTACTTAGATCAATCTGATACAAAGTATTTTCTTCAATATTAAAACATCGATGTTATCACTAAGTTTTTTGTTAAAATAATAATCGAGTCGTTATTGGATTAAATCTGTTTATGTATCGGCTTATACATTCCATCAGCATTTTTGACAACGGTTAATAGGCTTTATGTTGTTATATTCTGATCACTAATCGTAATATCAGACAACACTAATATTTTGTGGTAAGTATCTGCTTATAAGCCAAAGTCAACATAACACCTTTTTTGTAATGCATATTAATTTTCTTTTTTAAAGGCACACTAAAGAACATAATAATATGTATACAAGCTGACATTTAATTAGCTGACCAATTTTTGGGGAATTATTAATGGGTACTAATTATTAAGAACAACAAAATCAGCAGGATGGGATGGTGTAGCCAACGAGTTTCAGAAAAAACCAAAACATTCATACTAGATCCTCACACTTATATATGTAACTGTAATAAAAATCAGGGAATATTCAAAAATGTTCACACTAACAGGTTGTTATCATACCACAAACACGGCGATGAGAGCAATTTAACGGCTTAAAGGGCCGTATCTTTTATATACTCGCAAGGGAATTACCTTCCCATTCCCATTCTCATTCCCATTTCCCGTTGACCTAGAATCATAAAATTCAGCAAAAAGCAAGGCCTTAGCATAAATAAGTGAAGGAAAAAAATTAAAGCCGAAAATTCGCAGATCCATCATAAAAAAACGTGATATCTTCCTTACCCTCGGTCGGTAGGCCGTTCAGGCTTGCACTTGGCCGGTTTTGTTTTTGTTTTACAATGCCGTTACCAATTGCGAAGATCATTTTCATAATTATTTAATATATGTTTTTCACATTGAGTCAATGCAGTTTAATGAGGTTAATTTGAACGCGATTGAATTAATGATTCGATCATTAAAAAAACTGAAAAAAGTCTAAATTTTACGATAAAATGGCTCATTTTTCCCAATTTTTTTTACCTATATCCTCCTCTTTTGGAGCCCCAGAACAATTTTTCAATCCCATTAATTATTTATTGTTTATATTGTTTATTTATTTTTACATCCCATTATTTCAGTTTTAAAGTAAACTCGAAAAAAAAACACTTAATTTTTGACGTCGCCGGGCTGCCCGATTTTATTCCCCGCCGCCCGCTACCCCGCAAATTCCGCTACCCCGCCAAATGACGGGGCGGGCGAATGCGCCCCGCTCCCCTCACCTGAACAGCCATAACTGGGCCTTCATGAGTAACATTCCCCAAAATTTGGTCCGGTAACATTTGGTTATTACAAGTCACCATTGCCAGTTAAATTAAATGCACTGATAATTATTTTCTAATAACTAAAACCAGGGTCATTCTCAGCACAACTAGAACACTATATATCGTATTCTGACTTGAAATTTTTCGCAATTGCAGTGTACAGTGGAAGATAATTATACTATTTCGAAAATTTGCTTCGTATACTCCAACATTACGGCCGCGATATCATTCATTGCAAGGTTTATGGTTTCTTTATTAAGGTCACTACCTAGTTAAGGTATATATTGCTTTTTAATTTGCATACGCAATTTACACAAAAAATACCTTATTTGTCTAATCTTGTTAAGATTAACTTGTGGTGTATTTAAATATGTTTATAGAATACGCTTCAAAACATGGCTATTCTTATAAATCCTACCGAATCGAACGCTATTTCGAAAGTCTAACAAAAAACTTCATAAATCGTTCGCTTATTTCGTTTCACAAGCATCGATTAGTTACCCATTGAACATTACCCTTGAATCGTGACCCACCCGGTTTCAGCTATTTCCTACAATACTGTTCTACTTTCGCCACAATTGGTCATGAAATCTGTCAATCTCCGGACTGACAACTTCTTTGCCGACATTATGCTCCAATAACAGAAGGATAAGTTTTTCGTCGAAATTCACGAAACAAGACACCTATTGGGTGAAATTTATGACAGATTGGAGTTTTTATCAGATCTCCTTACAACATGATTTCAAAAAGCAATGATGCGTGTAAGTTATTGGGGGCGGTATGCGGTCTCTGTTGAATTTACGTCTTTATTTGTGATACAGTTAATTCCCGTTATAGAACCGTTTTCTTCTGTTCATGTTTGCTTTAGGACATCTTCCCGATGCTCATTAACTTTCCGGAATCGGAATCGGAATCGTTTTCAAGAACATACCTATAGGAGATGCAGTTTTGGCGATGCGGGTTTTTTCCACGAATATCTAGGTCGAAGGCTAACTTGAAATATGTAAATTTCTCAAGCAGTCTCATCAGTGTTGGTATCTTTTACATCGCGATTAGGCAGGACCTAAAGGTTGCTTGACCAATTTGGATGGTATGAACGTATATACCATTGCGACATGTTTGGATGGGTTCATGCAATTTAGTAGAAGTTGTTGGTTAATTAGAAACATGAACGGATGTTCATGAATAAGTGAACGTGGATTGGTTGCACCCTGCGATGTCCTAATCTAGGATGCAACAGTACACTTGCTATATAATTTGTAAGTATTTACTAAAAATCTTGCATAACCATCCACCTATATAACATATTATGTGCCTATGCGTCTAGGTAAACAGATAGCGTCACGCCTTTTTCCATACGGGGTGGCAGAGGCACAATTGTGCCCACTTTGAGCCAGTTATTCAACACTCAATTTTGCCTGACAGGGGGCTAGCCCATCGCCGCAGCTATGGAGTAATGAAGATTTCCTCATGATTTTTTTCGATCACCGAACACATTTTTGTACACGGTCAGGAATCGAACCTGCATCTCCTGTATAAGAAGCAAGCGTGAATCACATTAGACCACGGAGCTCTCGTATCTAGGTATGCACTATCAAAATCAGAAAATCTACCTACAACAATTAGTTTCAAATATGAACACATTCACAATAGTAATTTATGTGACTGCTACATAATGGAGGGCATTAATACTCGAGAGTGGGTTTATGAAACGAGCCGAAGGCGAGTTTCATAATAATATCATTCGAGAGTTTTAATGCCTAATTATGTACAGTTACATACACTAGTTTATCTACATACATATCATAAGCTTTCTTTGATGTGTTCAGGAACCGCATGTTTGACCGGCATTGTGGCTCTGCAGTTGTTTAGCTTGTTCTGTAGCACCAACTTCACAGACAAACTAGGGGAGGCACGCGGGCGGGCGTCGGCGTTCGTAATTTGAATGTCAGTACCAACTTCACAGACAAACTAGAGGTGGCACGCAGGCGAGCGTCGGCATTCGAAATTTGAATGTCATAATATGTAGAAAAATTACACATTATGGTCATAATGTGTAATTTTTCAGATAAGAAATGAGTTTTTACCAAGTAATTTAACATTATGCTGATCGTAACGTGCGGTTTTTGTACGCAGTAAAGAGGGTTTATGATATGTGTGTAGATAAACTTAAATAAAAGTCAGTCAGAAAGTCAAAACAACTGATGTATTTAGTATGATTTTGATTTGATTTCTCATCATTATCTATCACCTACCGCAAGATGTCATTATTGTCATTAAATAAAATATCTTCTGCGATGATAAATTAAGAAAAACTTCAATTTTTTACGATAAACTTATATATCCATCAAGTTGGATGTGAAGCATTATAAAACAATTAATATAATGAAATAACTATTAAATCGTAGTATATTTGTAATGATCGCAAGAGGCTTAAAGTTTTTTGATAAAACAAGGGCATTGTACGAGCTAACACGTACAATAGTAAAATCAGCATTGTATTATCGTTCAATATTGCACTTTTGGCAATTACCTACTTTTTGGGTCAGTTCGTGTACAGCCATCAAGCGAGCGTCGCGTTCTCATTATAATTTGCTCAGTACTTCATCCATAGAATTTTACCAGTATTTCAATACAGTTTTATTATCAGTTTAATCAGTCTTTCAGTCAAATCAGTCTCATAGCTCCGGACACCCCGGAACATTGGTCCTTCGAACCTACGGAAAGATTGGATTTGAACACGTGTCCGTGTCGCGTAGACGTGACTCGTGTCACCATTTCCGCTTACCGTGAAAAAGACTCAGTGCCTCTACGGTCTACCAAAGAACTTCAGCTGTGCTATCAAGTGTTGCAGTGACTATCAAGGAGGAACTGTGCTATCAAGTGTTGCAGTGACTATCAAGGAGGAACTGTGCTATCAAGTGTTGCAGTGACTATCAAAGAGGAACTGTGCTATCAAGTGTTGCAGTGACTATCAAAGAGGAACTGTGCTATCAAGTGTTGCAGTGATTATCAGTTACAATCAGGACTATCAGTTATCATCAGAACTATCAGAACTATCAAGGATTAGAGTGAGATTGAACATCATCGGTTCATTCTCTACCCAGCAGCAGTATCATCAGCGTTGGCCTAGGCGACGTGCCAGCCAGCCCCTAACTAGCAGTTCAGCAGTTATCAAGTAGTACGAGTAGATCAAGTAAGATCTTGCCTTTTTACATATCTACATTATGGCTTCTTTCAACGAAATCAGCGCTGGTCAGCAGCAACTGGCTCAAGCAATCGAGTCCGTTCTTACCAATTTCAAAAAGGATGGCGCGGAGAGAAAAACTTCGAGTTATTTTGAGAAAAAAATAAATGTGTTGGATAGCCATTGGTATGAATATGAACGCAATTTTAATAAAATGTCTGCCATGGACACGGAACCAGGTGTAAAGCAGTATATCATTAATGATAGGGAGACAGTGCGTGAAAGATATACGAGCATCAGGGAGTACATTCAGTCTCAAGCTTCAGACAAAAGATCGGAATCGCCCGTTATCAAGCCAGCTACTTTTGTAGTCCAGCCTCCGGCGTTTGGAGTCTCGGCGGCAGCGTCGAGTGGGTCTGCCAGCCCGCAGGCATCCAGCGCAACGACAAGCAAGACCGAGGAGATGCTGAGGAGACAACAGAGCAACTTCAGGGCCTTTCATCGCACCCTATCAACTATTAATATTGATGCAGTATCAGAAAAGTGGGAGTTAGAGGATCTTCTTAACACCGTACAGTCCCGCTGGACTACCATCGACAAGTTTCACTGGGAGTTAGACAGCGAGTTGAACGGCTCTAACAAAGATTATGAAGATGCCTACACTACCTATGAAAGAAAATACGAGGCTATCAAGAAAGCCATAAACAAGAAAATGTGGTCGGTTTCGCACATCGGGAAAACTACCCCTAAAATCGATTTACCTATTTTCTCCGGGAATTATAACAGTTGGATTTCATTTAAGGACCTGTTCAGTGAAACCATCCATAAAAACCCTTCTATGTCAAATGCTCAGAAAATGCAATATCTAAAATCAAAGGTGAAGGGTGAAGCAGAAAAATTAATACAGCACTTGCACATCAGTTCTGAGAATTATGACACTTGTTGGGATATACTAAATCAACGCTACAACAATGAAAAATTAATTTTTAGTTCGCTTATGCATACTATCATGAATCTCCCGGCTATGCAACAGAAATCAGTCGCTCAAATAAAACGCCTACATGACACAGCTCTCGAATGTCTCAACGCAATGAAAAATATGGGAATCGATATCAGTTCATGGGATCCTATTATAGTCTATCTCCTGTCACAGAAATTGGATACAGAGACGTATACTGACTACGTAGAGTCCGTTAACAACCCGAGGGAGCTGCCAGTTTGGAAAGAGTTCCTGGAATTTTTAGAGTTAAAATTTACGACTCTAGAAACATCGCGCAGAAAGCAAGATAATTCTACGCAAAAGAATCAAGTCACAGCAAAATATCAGTCATCAAATTATAATAATAACTACAAAAATTCATTTACTACAAACAGCAATGCAATTTCGCAATCAAACGTCAACGGCGCAAAAAACATGTCAGCAAAATATCATTGCGCATTGTGCAATAGCGACGAGCATGGAATCTATTTTTGTAAACGGTTTCTAGATTTGCCGCCTTTCAACAGACTAAAGACAGTGAAGAGATTGAACCTCTGCCCCAATTGTCTTTTTAAGCATGACAATCAATGCCTTTCAGAAAAACTTTGTCGAGAATGTAATCAAACCCATAATAGTTTGTTACACGAGGCGTTTGCGCATTCCCCCCACCCGCCGACGGACGGCTCGGGTACAAGCGGGTCGCGCTGGGCGGGGGCGGCGAAGAGCGCCTCCAACGGAAATGCAAGCGCAGGAAAAAATAACAGAAGCAGTTCACACGTGTCGTTGCAGAATGACCTTTACGAAGTACTTTTGCCTACCGCTCTCATCAATGTTCAAGCAGTAAATGGATCGTATATCAAGATGCGCGCCCTTTTAGATCAGGGTTCCCAGGTCTCACTAATCACAGAAAATGCTGCTCAGCTCCTGAAGATACCTAGGAAGAGATGCAATGGTGGGGTTTCGGGAATCGGAGCACGGGAAATCAACTGTAAAGGCATGATTACCATCATCTGCTCTTCAACTGCTAGCGACTTCTCTTTCGAAACAGATGTGTTGATTATGAAGCAGCTAATAAAAGATTTACCAAGTCAGACTATTTCCAAACCAGACTGGTCATACCTGGAGCACATCCAATTGGCCGATCCAGAATTTAATAAAAGTCGCCCTGTGGACATTTTGCTAGGTGCCGACGTTTATTCAAATATATTAATGAGTGGGATATGCCATGTTAACCCATCTTTACCGACCGCTCAACAAACTCGGCTCGGGTGGATTTTGAGTGGCAATGCAAAAACATATCAGTGCAATGTAGTACTCAATGATATCGACAGTATTCGGAAATTTTGGGAGATAGAAGAAATATACGAGGAGTCAAATTTATCTTCTGAAGATCAGCAGTGCATTGAGTATTATCAGCAATCAACATCAAGACGGGATGACGGTCACTACGAAGTGAGGTTGCCGTTAAAATCAGACTATCAAGAAAAATTGGGCCAGTCAAAATCAAAAGCGATCGCACAATATTACAAGTTAGAGCAGAAACTTTCAAGACAGCCGAGTATTGCGCAAAATTATAAATTATTCATTGACGAGTATGCATCGCTTGGTCATATGAAACCCGCTGACACAGTACCTACCAGCAAAAACGGTGGCTTACTAAAATGTTATTTACCTCACCATTGCGTCACATGCGAAGACTCCACGACTACCAAGTTGCGCGTGGTTTTCAACGCATCAGACAAAACTTCATCAGGGGAGAGTTTGAATGACGTAATGTATAGGGGCCCTAATTTTCAACAGGATTTACAGAGCCTCATCATCAAGTGGAGGCAACATAAGTACGTATTTACGGCCGACATAGAGAAAATGTTTAGGCAGATATGGGTTCATCCTGAAGATCAAAGGTTGCAGATGATCATATGGAGAGACAATCAGTACGAGAGTCTGCGAGAGTATCAGTTAGCCACGGTGACCTACGGCACAAAAGCCGCCCCATTCCTCGCCATGATGACGCTAAAACAGTTAGCTCAGGATGAACGAAGGAATTATCAAAGCAGTCCAGCACCGAGTGTCTTAGAACAATCATTCTACATGGATGACTTGATCCATGGTACACACTCTATAGAAACAGCTAAGCAGTTACAAGCAGATATGATTAACCTATTAAAATCAGGAGGTTTTAATCTAAGGAAGTGGAAATCAAATGCACCGGAGTTGCTAGAAAGTGTAGAAACAGATCAGAAGCAGCCAGAAAGTTTTGACTTCAAGCAAGCGGAGTCAACCAAAGCCTTAGGCCTCGGGTGGAATCCACAAAATGATGTATTTACGTTTCAATCAGGAATACTATCATCATCGTCAAGACCAACCAAGCGGTCTCTTTTATCAGACATTTCGAAGCTTTTTGATCCCCTAGGGTGGATCGCCCCAGTCACTACCAAGCTGAAAATACTGTTTCAAGATGTATGGAAAGCAAACGTACAATGGGACGAGTCCGTACCGCAAAATATCTGCGACGAATGGATCAAAATTAGAAATGAAATACAGTTAATTCAGCAATGTGAAGTCCCAAGGTGGCTGCAGACACATGAGAAAGATCAAGTGGAACTCCATGGGTACTGTGACGCTAGTACTAAGGCGTACGCTGCCGTCGTCTACTGCAAATTATACAAGAAAAATGGGACGAAAGTCAGTTTAGTAGTAGCCAAGACAAAGGTCGTTCCACTCAACAAGAACACCTCATTACCGCGACTAGAACTTTGTGGAACAGTTTTATTGTCAAAATTAATGATAAAAATCAAGGCATGCTTAAGCAACCATGTCATAACAGTCTATGGTTGGACCGATTCGATGGCGGTACTTGGTTGGCTGAATGGTGAAGCAGATAAATGGAAGCCGTTTGTTGCCAATCGCGTCAAAGAAGTTACGAATGCCATGCCAGCAAGCTATTGGAGATACGTCAAGTCAAAGGAAAATCCAGCAGATTGCGCCAGCCGAGGCCTCACTGCTTCACAGCTAAAGAAACACTCGTTGTGGTGGCAAGGTCCGGATTGGCTACCTACTTTCAGTCCAGAAAACGATATCAAACAGAAATACACAACCAATGAAGAGTCCAAGCAAATTAAGCAAGCAACTGTAACGCAACTATCAAGTGATTGCGATACGATAAAGCAGTTATTGGAAAAGCAGTCTTCATTAAATAAAGCAGTAAGGATATTAGCATGGGCCCTAAGATTTACAAGCAAGAAAGAAGAACAAGATTATTTGACAGTACAAGAGTTGAGAAGAGCAAACTTGTTAATAATTCAAGGCATCCAACGGGAAATATTTCTTGATGAAATAAGCAACTTATCAGAAAACAAAGCAGTCAGCAGTAAAAGCAAAATAGTCAGTTTAAGTCCTATATTAGATGAAAAGGGCATTCTGCGAGTCGGGGGTAGGTTGAGACACGCGAACCTTAACCCTGATATGAAACATCCAGCCATCATCCCAAGCAACACAAGACTAGCAGATCTGATCATCGACCAGGCCCACAAAATCACATATCATGGTGGGGCACGTATTACAACAGCTTTCATCAGACAGAAATATTGGCTTTTGGGTGGCAACAATGCCACTAAAAAACGACTACGCTTATGCGTGAAATGCAGAAAGCACAGCCCCATTCTTCACCCTCAGTTAATGGGAGACTTACCATCAGCACGTATCAGCCCATCGCGCCCATTCTATCACTGCGGCGTAGATTACACTGGCCACGTCAACGTCAAAGCTAACAAGGGCCGTGGTATCAAGACCACGAAGGGGTACGTGGCAGTGTTTGTATGTATGGCTACGAAAGCTGTACATCTAGAGCTGGTCTCCGATTTAACAACGTCGGCCTTTCTGGCTGCGTTAAAAAGACTATCTGCCCGGAGGGGCCAGCCCGGACATCTATACAGTGACCAAGGTACTAACTTTATAGGGGCCAATAAAGTACTAAAACAAGAATTAGCAGCATTGCAAGAAACATTTGATCAAGAATTTCGAGCAGAGATAGCAAGCATGGGCATCGAATGGCACTTCAACGCACCCTCTTGGCCCTCAGCAGGGGGGCTCTGGGAGGCTGCAGTCAAAAGCCTAAAACACCACCTGAAAAGAGTATTAGGCGATCAGAACCTAACTTTCGAAGAGTTTTCCACACTTCTAAGTCAACTAGAAGGATGCCTGAATTCACGCCCACTCTGCACAATAACAGAAGACCCCGACGACCTAGATTTTTTGACACCGTCACACTTTTTGGCGAGCGGTACCATTTTGACCCTCTATGATACCGAGAAAGATCTAAGAACAAGATGGCATCTGACTCAGAAAATATTCAGTGATATCTGGATTCGTTGGCGTGACGAATATTTATCACAACTCTCATCACGTAGCAAGTGGCGTCATTCTCACCCCAATATCAAATTAAATGACGTAGTGATAATCAAGGACGAAAACCTTCCCCCCGGAAAATGGGCTTTGGGCCGTGTAGTACAACTGCATCCCGGCGGAGATGGTTTAGTGAGAGTTGTGACTTTAAAAACAAAGGGTGGCCTCATGAAAAGGCCAGTCATAAAACTTGCTATTCTGCCAGTCAGCCAGAATGCAGAGCAAGAACAAGGAAATAAATCAGAAGAAACAAAAGAGACAAAACCTAAATCAAGAATCAGAAAGACATCCTCAGTTATATCAGCAGTACTCATGACTCTATTTTTCATGTTTTTAGCAGTACCATCTATAAACTGCGCCTACAATATATCTCCGCTACAGAACAACAACAGCCTGTATTTTGATCGGATTAATAACATGAATTTAATTCGGGACGACTGGCGCCTTGTTGTCTATTATGATACTCAACCTTATCAAGAAGGTAATATGGCACTGGCAAAGTACATAACATACCTGAGTAACATATGTACAAAAATACAGTTGCAGTCCCATTGCGAAGGCATCATGTTGCAGCTGCGTCATGAGGCCACTGAACTTCAATATTATCATGATATTATTATGAATCATAACACCAAAACATCGCTTCGTCGTCGGCGCCGCGGCCTTATCAATGGAATAGGATACATTGCTAACAGCCTATTCGGCGTTTTGGATGAGCATTTTGCGGAAAAATATGAGCGTGATATAAACCTTATCAAGACGAATCAGAACCACCTGGCTTCACTGTGGAAAAATCAAACGTCCGTAGTAGAAGCGGAGTTTAATATGCTAAAACGAACAGAAGTTATGATGGACAAGCATCATAAGATAATAAACAAGAAACTTAACGACATCGAAAATGCAGTTTATCAAGTAAATTTAGCCGTTCAGAATGAATCGCTTATCAGCGGATTTTTATCAACCGCAATGATTGCAAACAATATTTTATTCAATCTAAAAAATATTCATCAGATGCTGCTGGAATCAGTGACCAATATTTATAACGGCAAATTCAAATTCCATTTACTTACCCCGGATCAGTTACGACATGAACTTGGTGTGATTTCTGAGCAGCTCCCAAAGGACTTGTCGCTACCAATCAAGAAAACAGACAGTTTATCACAGATATATAACTTGCTACAAGTGCGTGCAAGAGTTACAGCCAACTTTATAATATTTGAAATCAAGATACCCCTCATTGGAGAAGACACGTACGAAGTTTTAAAGGTGATCCCGATTCCCCGACTAATTGAAAATAAAGAGATAACAGTAGTCCCAGTGTCAAATTACATCGCAGTCGATCTGCGGCGAGATGCGTTCATTGAGATATATATTCAGGAAATACGGTTTTGTTTACATAAAGATCCGGAACATATTCTATGCCATATCAAGAGGCCGATTCGTATGATCAAGGACGATAAAAGTTTATGCGAAGTATTACCAAACACAAGAAGATGTAATACGATAACAAGACCATGTAGCAATAAATGGATTGAGCTAAACAAAATAAATTCTTATATCTATTTTTGTTGCGAGCCGTGTCAATTGAAACTTGTATGTGGCGATCAGATTACCCCACTAACAATGACTCACGTTGGATTCTTCAAGATAGATCAAGGATGCGTTATCAAAACAGCTGACTTCTTCATATACTCACACAGACATGAATTTACACAGATTAATGTGAGCGTCAAAATAGAGGCACCAGAAATTTCCCAAATAAATCATATTATCAATATATCATTACCAAATGTATCGACATCCAAAATGGACAGAGTCGATTCAAAATTTAATCAGATACAGCTTCAAAAAATCGTAAAGAATATTGAGATAATGAAAAACAACGAGCCTCTAGCAGTCGGAGTATCATACAATGATATACATCATTATGCAGCGATATACATATTGTTCGCTCTGGTAGCAGTCATCGTCGTGGTGTGGGCGTGGCGGCGCTTCAGTTGTCGACTCACGCCTGCTTGCGCCGCGGCCGCAGCGGAGCCACCGGCGGCTTCGCCCGCAGCGGCAGCATCCACCAGTGTACAGTGTACTGAACATTACAGTGAATTGAGTGAATTTACCAAAATAAGTGCGCGTGCGCCGGGACCAGCAAAGCGTACCCTTTTTAGTAACGATCAAAGTGCGCGAGTGTTAATAAAAGACACTAGTTCTTCGCCTATAGTAAATCGACCAGTTTTTAAAATATCGGACGGACATTTAGATTCTTAGTTTTATAAACATATGGTTTCGATAACATTATATGTAGAAAAGTGCAGTATCAGTGAGAATATTTTAATCTTAAGCTACTAACAAAATGAAATGTTTTAGTTATTTAAGCTTAAATCATCATGTATCATATCAGCATCTTATCATCTATACTAAACCCATTTCTCTCGCCCGGGAATATGTACGAGCTAACACGTACAATAGTAAAATCAGCATTGTATTATCGTTCAATATTGCACTTTTGGCAATTACCTACTTTTTGGGTCAGTTCGTGTACAGCCATCAAGCGAGCGTCGCGTTCTCATTATAATTTGCTCAGTACTTCATCCATAGAATTTTACCAGTATTTCAATACAGTTTTATTATCAGTTTAATCAGTCTTTCAGTCAAATCAGTCTCATAGCTCCGGACACCCCGGAACAGGCATGATTCTGATTGATGTAAAATTTCGCAAGATAAAGATATAGATATCGTTAGCTGAGTATTATTTTTGTATTAACATTTAGATGCCCCAGAAACATCTGACAATTTGAGTGAACATAAATAAACATTTACATACAGGGACTTACATTGTTTCTGGCCCCACACTAGGATACCCTATGTCGTGGGAACCAGAAACAGTGACACATATAAACATCCAAGACCTGGGTTGTTTTTTTCTTTACCCCCCCATCCGGGGATCGAATCCGGGACCTCCCGCATGATAGGCAGAGCCACAACCGCTGCGCCACAGAGGTCATACTACTAAACATATAAAAGTTGAAAGTTAAGTTCTTTTTAATTCGGGAAAATAAGTCACTGGTTAAACTTATTAACCAAAACCACAAGCGTGACAAAGTTCACAAATTACATCATTATTATGTCCGCGTTGCTTGTCGTGTTCCTAACTTACATAATTTCTGCGTTGATTAAAACAAAATGCATTTCTCTCGGCAGTTCCCAACGCCACGTAAAAAGTGCCAACCGAGTTGCGAGCAGGGAAAGTGTATGATCTACTAACTTAAGCAGAATGCCAGCAGATGGTGTTGATGTAAACATGGTTACTATGAATGACAAAACATCTTTGCTGACAAGCAAGGAAAAGTCGCCAGTTATATTTAACAGTTTGTGGTTACCATACTTTTTCACTTAATGAAAAGGTATTCATTCATTCATGATTCTTTATTGCACACACACATATTGAATTTAAAAGGTTACATTAGGAGAAATTATATGTACAAAGGCGAGCTTATCTGTAAAAAAAGATTTCTTCCAGCACACCAAGGCATGAAATGGAAATGTATCATGAAAGGGTAGCCAGTGTACAATCTATACTATCTATACTAAAATACATATAATATTAATACGTAAAATAAAATACTTATATACCAGACTACTAAATACAATACATACCTGCAAATATAGTTTATATATTACTATAGGTATCTACTTAAAATTTAAGGATAAAAGTACCTAACGAGAAATTTAAATAAAAGCAGTGAAGCGCGAGTCGGGCTCGCGCACGAAGGGTTCCTTACCACCGTACAATGGTTGGGATGGTGTGGAGTGAATAGTTTGGATTTTACATAGCAAAATGTTGTTTACGATGTAATTGGTGCGGATACTTTCATACTCCATGTACGTAACCAAGTGCATATGTTATTCAGGTGCATATATAAGTTTGTATATGGCTTACAGATAAATAAAAAACCTTGGCAATTCCGGGTATGTTTTCCTGTAATCTTTGGCTTATATTCTGTATTTTTGTATGGTAATTTTTTGCACTTTTTTATTTTAACTTCTAAAGTTAACAAAACTAAAATAAAATAAAAAATATTTTTGATAAGTATATAAATGTAAAGAGCTAGTTTAAAAGACCCCTTACATTACTTATTCTGCTGTTTTTTTCCTTTTGTCATTTTAACCCCTCCACTTTTTTGGAAGCAATATTTTTTCCTATTAGACTTGAATTATGTTGAATAAATATTTTTGGCGAAGATTTCAAGACTATATCTCTTATAGTTCCTGAGAAAAAAGCCTGTGACAGACGGAGTGATCCTATATGGGTTTCTCCTTTTGAGGTACGGAACCCTAAAAACATCCAAAAATTCTCTATAGTTAATGATTTATACTACAATGAAACAGCAACAACATTCACAATCCTTACCTTTTCGCTAGTGACAATGACAAGTCTTTTCTTTTATTTCAACGCTCTTCCCAAATACAGAAGCAAAAACATCGAGCCAGCCTCACCAACTCGAACGCATGTCAAAGAATCTGTTCCAATAGAGATTCTGTGGTAGCTGTCGAGGTGACGAGATAATCTTCGGATCTCTGATCGTTGTCTGGGGTCGGCGACGTGCAAGGAAACACAGTGACGTAAAGAAAGACTTATTGAGCAATAGACACGCCACTCAAACAGCTGGCTCTAGTGATGATACAAAAGATAAGAGTTGGCGAAACTGTAACAGATCGCTGGCAGCGCCATACACGGTGCAACAGCGGCTACAACAGCTTCGATGCTTGTGTTGTGTTTGCTGAACACAGTGGTGTGGAATCTGATAAGATTTTGAGGAGACAAGGCTCAAATTTTTGTTATTATTTTTGTTATTCGTAGTACCGAAGAGTGGCGCAGAAAAACTGGTAGTGCTAATTGTTCTGAGGGTACTATTGAATTTAATGCTCCATTGGACAATTCGGTATGAAACTCCCGTTTAGAATCGATGCAAAATGGCATTTTACTTTATTCTGTAAAAGACAACAAGTCCTCATTGTACTTCTGGATTATACAAACATGTCTTTTTCCCATAGGGGCTCACGTTTAGCTAAATATTCGATACTCCATTTTTGCACGACAGGGGGCTAGCCCATCGCCTCAGCTATGGAGAAATTAAGGTTTCCTCACGATGTTTTCCATCGCCGTTTCTATCATCAAGAATTCAATCCCGCATCTCCTGCTTGAGAAGCGAGTGTGAAACCCCTAGACCACTTTTTTTTTTAGTAAACAGTTTAGCCATGAAATAATGAAGCTATAAGTATACAAAAGTCCGTTTGAAACAGATCAGGCACACGGGACAGAAACCTCACAAATTAACTAACTCCAAGCACGAAAATCGCCAGTAACCAAGAGCTCGTCTCATGTCATATTCATGATGCCAAGCGAGAAATGCCACCATCCATCTCGAGACAGGAAAATACAAGCACTCCGTCTTTAGGATTCCTAAGCACAGGAACTGAACGGCAGCTTGGAACGCGAGCCGGTGGGCAGAATCTGCTCGACAGATCTTTTTATTAAACTAACTTGGACTTGCCCACGTGCGCCGGCGCATCAGATAGGCGGGACATTTGCATTTATTGACAGTTAAGATCAGTTCAATGTGGAGCTAGGTCATAAAGAGCGTGAAGCGTCGTAACTCCCGATACAGGCGGCGTATAATAACTTGAATGCGCTGGAAAGTGTTGATTTGTGGCGGAAGCTGCTGTTGGTGTGCAAAGAAGTAGAAATAGGAATAAGAAGGGGTTTTAACTAATGAAAAAGTTTCAGAACTTGTTCAAACATCTACAATTCCTAAAAAAACACCGTCTCCACTGTTGTTAAGCAAAATTGTACTTTACTCGTAAAATTATTGCAATTTTATCAGATAATTAATTAAGTATTTACTATGTAGTAGTGTATTAGTATAGCATATTGTTTATTTATTTGTGTGCAGGTAAGCTAAACTCAATCCTTTTCGTCAGCTTTATTGTCACGGAGCGTCGCATGCGCAGGTTAAATTTAAATGTTAATTGAGCTCTTACGAGCTGTTTAGATGTAAAGTGAGGTACATTTTTCTAAATTAGATCAAACACGCGAACGCTGCATACAAAAATAGAGAAACTGGTTATACTAGAGAAGGTTCATACATTAATACAAACAAGTATTTTTAGATACTATGATTTTTTTATTCGCTTGAAGGGAGAAGACAATGAAAGACTTTTACAGAATATTTACAAAATCATTGAAGCAGCCATGGACTCTACACTGAAAAGACTAGGAAATAATAATTATCATATACTAGTACAACGCATACGAGAAACATTATGACGATAAAAAGTTATGAGTATTTCAGGTCGAGTAATTATCACAATTATAAACAAAATTTTAAAAGGTATTATTTATTTATTTATGGACAACCATAACCATAATGCAACTATAATACATATAAGATACAGAAACCAACACAGATGTTAAAGATCTGAGGCAAGCTATCATTAAAATATCTCATTTATAAGGTACCATTGTAATGCATAAAATCATTTGCTTCCTTCTGTTGACTCGAACGCGTTGCCTTTGAGTTACTATAAGATTGAAGGATACTTTCTCGCATTCTTTCATCTCTCCGGGTTGACTCAACTTCTGTATAATTCTGTATGAATTAAGTACCTACATAAGAATTAATTCAGTATTTGTAGGGGAAGATGCCCGCATTTATTATTAGCGCATAAACATAACCCCTGTGATTTTCTGTAACCAAGTTAACTGTGTTTGCCTTGTGTATGTGCCTCGCATCATATAGTGAACAATATCCGTAACAAAAGTATTGATTTCTACCCCAGACAATCTATGTTGCACGGGATGTTGAAGAAGCTTTGTTAAAATATAAAGAAATATTGTATCTTCTCTCTTATACAGTGGGGTACTAGCGCTCACTACTCGACAGCTTTTTTCGACATCCTGCCAAACTAATCTACCCAACCCACTCCCTACAACTGAGCTAGGCAATCTGAAATATTTGTTACCAATATGGAATCTAATCCATTAAGAAAATTGTATATTTAACCAGAAGATAGTCAAAACCATAACTTGATAAACTAATGCGGTAGTTGATCAACTTTCGACAGATAGAAAACCAGACCGACAGGGTTTAGAATTTGCGTCTCTTAAGAACAAATTCTTACATGTCAACCTAACACGAAGACTATTCGGGGGCTTCGCTGCGCTCGCCCCCTCTAGTCTTCATCTGAGCTACCGCAGTGTTTGCCCTGGTATTTCGTTTACAATTCAAGTGCAAACCAGTTTACTATTTAACGGTTTTAACCGTAAGTTGATCAACTAACACGTCATATAGTACACAGTACGCTACAGTTTACTATCTGTCGATAGTTGACCAACTTACGAGAAAAAAAAACGTTAGTTGATCAACTAACGGTTTTGACTATCTTACGGTCCATATATGTACATATTTCTGAGAACATAGGAAATTTAAATTGAATGCTGGTTCATCTCGATACCACTATAAGTAGTTAGTTTGCAAACTAATTTGCTTACGGCTATGAACATTTCAAAAAGCCAATTGCGTAACACGAGACAAATCCATTGCCGTCCAAGATCGATCAAGTACAAATCCTGCCTCAATGTCAGCCCACTTTCAAACGGCTCTCAATTGCCTGGACAATTGCACAAATGACATAAACAAATCGATATATTATCGGCTAATCGACGGAGACAATAGTAAACCCAATTCATTAGGTTCAATGGTAGGGCTTAATTGAATTTCAATCATAGCTCATTGTTTTTAAGCTGTCTTTTGTCTTGGCGGTTGTGGTTGAAACTGGGTTAGGTGCAGCTGGTTGGCGTAGCTCACGATTGTAGATGGGAGATATTTATGACACGGTAACTATATGTGTGCAGTAGGTTTGGTGAAGTAATACGGCGCTATAGCGGTAAGGGGATACCTCGTCCGTACAAAGGTCCCTGTTACTCCAGCCGGAATGACCCGCAGTGTGAGAGGGACGGAATCGGGAAAAAAGTCGGTTTTAAATTAATAAAAAAATTACTAAAATATTACAAAAAATTTCTATAATAGGTACCTAATTTAGGTATTTTCAAAAAACCCATCTAAATCTAAACTACAGCATGTTGTAGTTTTGTTTGTGACATCTTATAAATCTTTTAGCGGTGCAAGTCATCGAAAATGTGAACTAACAAGTAAATAATTGTAGATTGCTTTTATTGAATCCATATTTTGTCCACAACTTCCACATTACCAATAACTAGAAATTTCAAATAAAGAGAAGTATTAATTTATAGTGCTCAATGCCATTGAGGTAAACACAGAAGTACGTATTCATTCCCAATTACCCAGACAATAGTCGAACAAATCGACTGTATTGCATTTGCAGTACTTTAGAAAAACCAAGGACACTCCGGTGGCTATTGTCCTAGCACGAACCACACATGGAGAGAGGGGGTAAAGTGGGGAGGGAGGAACAAAGCCGGAGATATCGATAAGAAGACAATAAACAATAACATTAGCTGTTCTTGCCACAGACCATAGAATATTAGACGGGCATGTGTATCTAAGAATTGTTGCTATTCCTAGATTTAAACTTAAAGACAGTGTGAAGGTCTAAAGTCAAAGTCAAAGTTCTTTATTACTGCAGATATTTACATATACTTAGCAATCGTCATTTTTTGCCACTTCTCTACATTGGACCACTGTGGGAGGAGAAGGGCATAGAAACTCCCACAGATTGATTTTTAGATCTCTTTTAACAATTGGTTTTGCTTAACTATTACAAATATTACAATATAAATTATTATGACTACAAAATTATTAACAGCAAGGCGTTCAGCTAGATTAACCCCCTACAGTCCCGTCATTTAAGTGATCTTGAACATTGTATTATCCCTTTTTCGACAAAGTCACTTTAACATGCTTTATAAATTGCTCAAATGGCAATTTCAAAATCTCCAGAGGTATCCTAAGGTATCCATATCCGTAAATAAGGTTCAAGAAAATCTTGCTAATCTATAAAATGTGTGCCTTGTAAGAGTGGGACTCTTGCTGCCGCTGACTATAAAATTATCAGGTAAAATTGCAGATTTCAATAATTTCATGAAATTTTACGTATCTATCCTAAATTATACTGCAATCCGGACATTGCTATTATTCAAATGATATTTAAATGAGTTCGCAACAAACTGCGCCTGCGTTTAAGCACGTGCCAATCGGCGTGCGCGTGGGCAGCCCCGCCGATCCCTCTGATTATGGCACGCGATACACGAAAAATTGTTGATCCGGGGCATCACTCCGTGAGTAGCTGTCTGGCGAACATACATACATACCTATGCTTAGCAAATGTAGTTTTTGCCTCTTCTCTTCATTAGACCCCTGTGGGAGGAGAGAGGCGAAGAAACTCCCACAGATTGACTTTTCAATCTCTTTTAAATATACGTTACGTCACGTATAGTTAAAAGTAAATACGTTTAACTAGGACAAATATTACATATTATAAATAATATGCGGGAATAAATAATTACAAAATTACTAAGCGAGTTCTGTGTTGAGTTAGATTAACACCATTCACTCTTGTCATTTGTGTTATCTTGAATATTGCAATATCACTTTTTCGATAAAGTGGTTTTTACAAGGTTTTTAAATCGCTCATATGGCAATTTCAAAATCTCCAGATCTATCTTGTTGTAGAAAAGAATGCAATGACCATTGAAAGAATTGCTAACTTTTGTGAGTCTAAACGGGTGCAACTAGTCTGTGATTATTTCCTAGGCTATCGCTTATTTTGGAAAATGTTGAAAGAATCTTGCGTATACATTATTTTTTCGAAAATGAATTGACTTGCTACAATTATATCAATTTCTTTAAAAAGTTCTCTTAAGGAGTCTGTGCGTTTTAAATTATAAATTGCTCGATTAGCTCTTTTCTGTAACAAAAATAGTTTGAATAAGGCTTATGTTTAAACGATTACCAAAACGCACCTATTTTACTACAAATAAATTCGAAATGACTGCCAGAATGGATAAACGTCCACCAAATTGTGTTTGGATAAATGATCACCAAACTTCTTTTTATGTTTTGTGTACTTAAGTTTATGTTTTAAGTAGTTTTTGTTGTTCTTACATGTTCAAACTAACACGAGGGATAAAGGGGGCTTCGCTTCGCTCACCCCCTTTACCCTTCACCTAAGCTACCGCAGTATTTTGCCCTGATATTTTTTGCATATTTTGGTGTTCATTTATCCATTTTGGGTAGGAAAAAAACATTTTGGTGATCATTATACATAGGGCGCACTGTAAGTTTCCGGAACTGGCCACTTACATAAACAATATTTAAAAATGTATTGCAACATTTGAAAATAGAACTCTTTGGCTGTAGAATGCAGTTTGTTTCATCTGACTGCCTTTTGTTTTTACCTTGTGGCGCCATTTAAAAAATTGTGTGTCTGCATCAACATGGATTTAACTCGGGAAAATTTTCGTGGTATAATTTTCTACGATTTTAAGTGTAATTTGACAGCTCAACAGAGCATCGCTCGGCTTGAAACAGCTTTTGGCAATGAAGCACCATGCAAGACAACTGTTTATGCTTTTGGCAATGAAGCACCATGCAAGACAACTGTTTATAGCTGGTTTACAGAATTCAAGCGTGGTCGTATCAATCTCAGTGACGAATCTCGCGATGGTCGGCCGTCCACCGCTGTGACCAACAAAAACATCGATGCTGTGCGCCGTATGATTGAAACAGACAGGCATGTGACCTACCATGAAATTCGCGCATCCTTAGAAATAGACATGAGTAAATTCAATTAATCCTACACAAACATTTGGGTGTGAGAAAGCTGTGCTCGCGGTGGATCCCACACAACTTGACCGAGGCTCAAAAAACGGACCGCGTCACTTGGTGCAGTGCCATGCTTACCAGATTCAACGAAGGTGCGTCAAATTTGGTGTGGGACATAGTAACAGGTGACGAAACATGGATTTATTGCTACGATCCCAAAACAAAGCAGCAATCGAGCGTATGGGTCTTTCAAGATGAGCCGAAACCAACCAAAGTGGCGCGCGTGAAAAGTGCACCTAAGCGGATGATTGCTTCTTTTTTAATAAAACTGGACACGTGGCTACTGTTGCTTTAGAGAATCGTCGTACAGTGAATAGTGACTGGTACACGACCATTTGTTTGCCGGAAGTTATTGACGAACTCCGTAAAAATAACCGTAAACGCCGTATCATCCTGCACCACGACAATGCTAGTTCTCACACGGCCAGACAGACAAACGACTTTTTGAAGGCGAAAAATGTAGAACTCATGAGTCATCCTGCATACAGTCCCGACCTGGCACCTTGTGACTTTTTTCTGTTCCCAAACATTAAGAACTAATTACGCGGTCAACGATTTTCATCACCAGAAGAGGCTGTCGAGGAGTATGAAAAACACGTTTCAGAGGTCACCACAGAGGAGTGGCACAAAAGTTTTCAAAACTGGTTTCATCGAATGAAAAAGTGCATAGACGCCAAGGGAGATTATTTTGAAAAACAATAAATTAATTTTGTACCTTTAATAGTATTTTTTCATATTCATTCCGGAAACTTACAGTGCGCCCCACGTATTTGTTGCCTTTTAATATAACCCACAACAAGATACCATGGGACTTGACACTGTGAAAGTAATTAATACAGACTAGCCTTGCTGTAGCCACATCCGTGTTTTGTTTGTGTGAAGAAGGCCAAGCTTAAAGACTACTTAAGCTGGTTTTTCTCCCGTAAAGATGAGCTCAATCCAATACAACACAAGCGATCTAAAGATGTCGGTAGTCCCATAATCCGCAGGCGGCAACTCTCTGAGCTATTATGGACGGGGCTGGGCCACAGAATCAGGTGAATGGGCTTCGTAACAGATGGTTGTCGGATTTGTGTACGTTTAAGGATAAAGTATTTATCTATTGGCGGAATTGCTATGTTTGGGTCATTATTTTCTAGCTGTTAGATGACAACATAAATCTGTTTCAATAATATTGACTTGAAATGCAGTTAACCAGTTTGTGCCAGTATCAAATCGATAGCAGACCTATGCTGTTGTGGGTGGAAGGGTGCATTATACATCATGTAGGTATTTAAACTAAAATATAAAGTTGTAATGATCCATGAATTATTTGTACTTGTGTCGATGAGAGCAGGAATAGAACAAAGGACGAACGTTAAAGATTCAGAAAGACTTAATATTGATCGTTTCAGTGGTGCATCGCTAACTGCGACGGTCGTTAATTTTCGTCCTATTTTTGCGTAAATTTAAGTGACAAGGCATCCATTCTTTCCGTTTGTAAATAAACCAATTGCTAGCCTTTAACAGAGACTGGGGGTTATTTATTGACCACAGTGGTCGTATTTTTTTTACATAAAATCTTGCAAATCCTATCGAGGCTAGTCTACTGTTCCCTTCCAGATAAGCGCGTCAAATAAGGACAGAAATACTTTTATAGAACTCGGGAGTCAGGTTGCTGTCGGGACTGCCAATTCGATGTCTCCGGACTATTTATTATGTCAAACCCGCAGAACAATGAGATATAGTACCATAGCTATGTAGATCTAGCATTCATTCATTTTAATTGTGTTTATTGTTCGTTCCGTTCTTGTACGGAAGAACTAATCAAAATCATTGATTCACCTAAGTAATACTGTTCGCATAGTATCACGATTACCCTATAAGTAGCCCTTAATAACCCTTGACCCCAAAATACCCAAGTCGCGAGTAGGAAGTACAACATCCAGAAACCACCAAGATAACCAGAAAATCGAAAACCAACAACTAGAGGTACTTAATTATTCGCAAGGGTAATGTTCGAGCAATCGCATCATTATTGCCCGCTCTAAGGGCCGGTGTACACAGGATCTCGACTAATTAAATCTGGCGCATACGAGGCGCGGAATTCATTAGGAGATTTTCGTGTAAGACAATCTGATAGGGCGCGAGGGTCGAGCTACGGGCGACACTTCCTACTACGTACAGTCGTCGGCGCAAGGGTTTAGGAAAACCACAGAGGTAACTGTTGGGAGAACTGCAGTAAACCTTCAAAAGGTATGCTTGATATCGAACGGGACAGCATTTAGGATGGTGTTCGAGATCAATGATTTTAGGAATTTTACTTCACGTCAGTTAAGTAATATTTAATGGGAGTCAAAACGAACACTTCGGAAATTATCGGTAAAATAAGAATACAAATCAAATCAAATATAGATAGATGTGTTCACGTATGTTGATGTGAACGAGAACGACAGCGAGACGTAGGAGACAGCGGAATTTTTAGATCTATGTTCTATTTTAATATAAGAAAAATTAACATCGACGAAAACGAACTTTTGAAGTGATTAACTTCTTGAAAAGTGACAAACTATTGGCTAAATATGTAACAAACAAACATAGTATGACATGTATACCTCAAAACTTAGTGCGAATATTTTTAAGTACCTACTTGACGCCCCATCAGCATGGGATTAAGGGTGACTTTCTCTAATGAAATGACACAGGTACATTGCTTTCATGCATGGGTATTTTGTGTCATACATTATTGTAATTCATTCATTCGTTCATCGATCACCTTTTTTGCAGTCATTATCGCGAAACCATTCACCTCGTCTTTCCTGAATAAACCTTACAGATTCACAGTTATTCCCATAGGGGGTGCCTCCGATTGCATATATGTTGAGCCAGTGATTCAATACTCCATTTTGTCGGCGCAGTTATAGTAACATGAAGGTTTCCTGTCGATGAAAGAAAAAATCATATTTGATATTTTAGGACATAAACAGCTTACATGCCGGAGGTACGCCTAACAACTGCAAGTGCAATACGATGATCTACGACTGGGTGCAAGCCACACTTCCGTGTCATTATGAGAGGGGGACAAGACGACGACGCGACAGCGATGGCGACGCGACAGTGCGGCCGGTGGGAGCGATCCCATCGCCTCTCGTGTTGACACGAGAATTGTTACCCGATATCTTATTGAGAGTTGTTTATGGTGTTTCTTTGAACTGCACGAAATGGGTTGGAATCAGAGGTGGCGCAATATGGATTATGCATTTTGCAATGTTAATTTTGCAAATAGTACAAGGATTTTCTTTGACTAAAGTGATGTTAATGATGATAAAAACTTGGGGCGGAATATTCAAGTATGAACTTCCCTAACCTTGGTTTCCTCAGTTTCAGTCTTTTTAATTTCAAATTGTGAAAATTGGCATAAATAACTTGATAAGAGCTCTAGTAACGCGGCTATCATATTTCCCAGTATATATGGGGTAAAAAAAAGTTATGGACGTTCAAGATAGAAATATTTTAAGAAACTAAATTCATAGGTTTTCTGTCATTTTCTTTATTTAAAAAAATGAAGTGGCCGCGAAATGACGATAGAGTCGCGGTAATTGCATTGCGTGGCTGCGGTCACGCGCCAACTGAAATTTTCAAACTGCTGAAAAAATTCAAAATAACATTGAGGTTCGTACATCGTACTCTCAAATGATTCAGGAAAGATTCGAGATTAGAAGAAAAGCAGAGATAACATTGAGGTTCGTACATCGTACCCTCAAATGATTCAGGAAAGATTCGAGATTAGAAGATAAGCAGAGGAGCGGTCATCCTCGTACTGTTCGGACTCCAGCAGGGATCAAAGATGTGAAGGCGCAAATACAAAGAAATCCCGTTCGGAAGCAAAAACTGTTGGCTCTCCAGAGGAGGTTAAGTAGAACTATAGTTAAAAGGCTATTGAATGAATACTTTGGACCGTAGTCCAAGACCGAAGTTAAGCAAATGTGCAGTTTTTGGCCGGTGAGCACGTAAGCTTAACGGAAAAATATTTGCACATTTGCTTAACTCACGACTAAAGAAAATCAGGTTCGTTGGATCCCGAGTCTTGCTAGAAAGATACGCGGGGTTTTTTTTTATTGCAGTCCTTTTTTCGAACGAAACTATTTTTGATGTCGAGGAATGCTTTAACAGACAGAATGATATGAGTATATGCGCATAACAGGGAAGAAGCGAGCAGACGTATCCCACGTTCAGCGTGGTCACCATCCTTCGTCATTCATGGTTTGGCTTGGGGGTTTCCTATTTGGGCCCAACTTAGGTGTATTTTTGTGGAAAAGGAGGTAAAACAAGTGCACTCGTCTAACAAAACACAGTTCTAACAAATCTCTTGGAACCTCTTTCATAGACAATGTTCAAAAACAGTCACTGCGTATTCCAGCAGGACTTTGCACCAGGCAAAAAGGTCTCAAAATTGGCTCTCCTCACGTGGAATCGACTTTATCGACAGACCCGAAGACTGGCCCTCCCCGAGTCCAGACTTCATCCCTTAGATTATAAAATATGGCAGTATTTAGAGGAGAAGGTCTGCGCTAAACCTCATTGCAATTTGGAGTCTCTCAAAGCATCCCTGATTAAAGCAGTGGTCAATATTGATATGGATGTCGTGGGTGCTTCTACCGATGACTGGTCGCGCAGATTAAAGGCTTTTATCGAAAATAGGGGAGGACATTTTAAATAGTTTAAATGTCATTTAAATCTGTATTTTGTAATGTTTCGTTGGATATACAAATATTTGTATTACAGAGATTTTTGTAACATTTATATAAATATTGTATGTGACTAAACTTATGGCCCGAACTATTCGTCGATACAAGATCATTATTTTCTCGCAACCTCATCATAATAATTGTAGTTTTAAAACAACTATTTACTGGTCGGCATTAGTGTTAATGTCTCTTATTCTATTCGATAATATTGGGCAACCTACAAACTGCTACAATTAAATGTTATTGACGTATTCGCACGAATACTTGCACAATATTATTGACAGTGCACTGTAGACTCGGGTCTCATAGACACTCATATAAAGATTAAATTGTTTATAAATATTTCGTGACATGAAAAAAAACGACACAATTATTCAATAGAATTTGTATAATGCTCAGGTACAATAGGCCAAAAACTTCATAATAAATTATTTGATTTGAAACTTATTTCGTACTGTCTGCTGTCGATGATATTGTTTCAGACTGTAATTTGAAGGCTTTTGCAGATGAAGATAAGCTCAAAATAACTAAAAAAGAAACACTCTTGGTATGAGAAGAAAACTGAAAGGAAATCCCATAAATCTTAAAGAAAAGCTTGAACTGCCCAAGTTACATTGTCTTTTTTCAATTGAATAAAAAAAATGTTCTGCTCCGTACACACGTAAAACTTTCACTATCTGCGCACACGTGCTCAGTACGAATGAAGGCGATCAGATACTGCTAAATTCGCTTTTAAAACAGGTGAAACTACAGTAATCACTACGGTAACCTTGCGCCCGCGCAGTAAGAAGTATGCCTACGGTCTGCTGCACCGGTGTGGACTACGTCATTAGAAACACCGCATTTTTGTAAGCTCATTAAAGTGTGCACATATTCGTACTACACTATACTTGTTTTATTAATATACTTGTGTACTTTGCCCGTAAAATAGTGGATAATGGTTATTTGTTACGCGAGAACGATTTTAAGATCACAGTTAGAACGTAACATATTTATGATGAATGGATTTGTATTTAGGTTTATCGTATCGTAAAACCTAACTGAGACACAGCTGTTACTGAAAAAAAGATCATACCGAACCTACTTACATTGTTGAAGTGATTTAAGTATGATGTTATTATCAATCAAGAGAAATAGGTTAAGGCGCTTACGTCCACCTACAAGTTTTGAAACAAAGTATTACTATTACAAGTAAGTTTGTGTTTCAATCGATATACTTGAAACACAAATAACGTGACTGCCGTGTAACTTGGGCCGCTCAAATCTAGCGCACTCGTGATCCAGATTGCGCAAGCGCAATTATAAAAGCTCTTACAAAATCATTAACCAATGTTGACAATGATTGTAGAAAACATCAACCGTAAGTGGTAAGTATTAAGTTGTGGTCGAGTATAAAATTAATATTGATAAAACAAATGAGCTATTTGTAAAAGGTAATGAAAGATTAAGATATTATAACCTTAATAGGAACATTAAAAGAAGTATAGAGAAACACAGCTGTCGAACAAATATACCCGTAGTTAAAAGATAATATGGCTATTAAGAATCAGTTACTGTAAATAAATAAGATAACAAACTGCGGTATGTAGGGCAGCCACGTGCCACTGAGGCTTACTAAGCTGTAATGTAACGTAGCTTCGGGCTTACAAAGCACAGGCTGGTATTCCGCTAGCAAAATGACTGCTCAGTGACAAAGGGCTGAATGAATCAAGAAAAGTATCATTGGCTATGGAAGGAAATGCTTCTTTTTGACGTTCGCTACTATCAATAATGAATAATTTCATTATAATTTTAGAAATAATAGGTTATACTTTTCGTTCGGCACATTGGCATGTCTGTAGGTATAATTTATTTGGCTTGGGGACTTATTTTCAGGCAGATTATTGGTAGGAGTTAAGGTAGTATTAAGTCAATTGAATTACTTATTCACCATAGGGAAATACCTTAACCTCTTGATAACCACCGGCGCCTTACTTATCTAACGCCACTTTTCCGTTATAGGTTTTAAATTTAATTACCATGGCATAAGGTTCAAAATCGCGTCCCGCCTCAACTATCCTAGGTTTTTGAGAGGTTAAGTGAACCGCCATTGTCACGTGATTGCCATTGATACTTCATGTTGTTACTAGAATCCAGGCCAAGGATTTAGCAATGCAGTTCTCCAAAGATTTTGTTAGTTATGAACTAGTGGCAGGTATCAGTATTAATTGGAGCAATTCCTCAGTATCGTTGACGCACGTTTTGAATGTATCACTTAACTTTATTTATGGCTACAAGTCAAGTAGAACAAAAAACGCCCTAACTTTTAATTAAAATGTCGACATTTATGTTCTGTGTTAAAATATTTTCAAATAATCTCGGCAATTTATTGTACATAAGGTCATTTAAGAAAATCAGGATTCGTTTTATCAAACTGCTTCATATTTTTGAGACTTCAGACTTGTCTTCAGTACATACCGTACCTTACAAGCTGACGGCCGCTCGCTCAAAAATGGATATAAGAGTGAAAAATAAAGGCAACAAATATAATGACCACCAAAATATTTTTTCCAACCCAAAATGGCTAAATGACCACCAAAAGTTGCAGAAAATATCAGGGCAAATACCAATACTAATACCAAATGTCTTTATTACTGTAGATATTTACATATACTTAGCAATCGTCATTTTTTGCCACTTCTCTATATTGGACCACTGTGGGAGAAGATACACTGCGGTAGCTTAGGTGAAGGGTAAAGGGGGTGAGCGAAGCGAAGCGAATTTTTTGTTGTTCTTACATGTTCAACCTAGAACATGTAAGAACAACAAAAAATACTTAAAACATAAACCATAAAAAGAAGTTTGGTGATCATTTATCCAAACACAATTTGGTGGACGTCCATCCATTTTGGCAGTCATTTCGAATATATTGGTAGTAAATTTTCGAATTTTTTGGTAATCGTTTAAACACAAGCCAAAAATAAAGCTCTGATCAAATCGCTTTCGTAGTGAATTTCGCACAGATGAGGTCCTCTTCACCCCTTAGAGAATATATTAGTTCTCTTTTTGATCTCGTGGTGCAACAGAATTACGCCATAAAATATGACTATGTACCTTTTGTATCGCTTCTCGGTGATAGTAACTTTACACAGCTATGGCAGAGGCGCTAATAAGGCAGCTTGGTAACTTCTGGCAGTCGGGTTGCCGTCTAGTGGCCAACCCGGAGACTGCCAGAAGTAATCAAGCAGCCTTATTCCACCCCTCCATCAACCCGCACTGAGCCAGCGAGGAGTATGGCCCAACCTTACTCGTATCCGGGTACAGGCCCTTGACCCTCGGTGAGGACATGTATTATTATTATTGTTATTATTACCATTCCTGTTACACTATGTGACTATCGGTATGTAATTAATATCTAGTAGTATCGTACTGACCTCATGCCATCGAACCCATCATCGGAACCGTTGATGGTGAGCACCGGCGCGCGCGCATACGCCTTCGCGACTCGTCGGTTCCTCTCGAACACTATCACCTTCGCCCAGATTTCATCGTCGATCTGTGTCCACTTGTCCAGCACTTCTTGAATGTGTTCCTGTTGGCATTAAAGATGATCATTTTAGAGGATTAAGAATCACCCAACCAACGCGCACTGAGCCAGCGTGGTGGAATATGGCTTAATATTACTCGTATCCGGGTAAAGTCTTGTGCCCCTCGGTGGGAACATTAATGGGCTACATTTATTTATTTATTTATTGAATCGCTTAGTCAGTTTCAATTAGTTAACTTTGACGCTCCGATTTCGGTCAACAACTAATTCGCCGACAAACGTCAAAATAACCTTTTATTTAGAGTGTAACACAACGTTGTGGTTATGTTATACGTAACTCCTTCTTTTACACTCTCTACGAGTTGTAAGTTTAACAATCAGTGTCGCCGCACACGAGCCACAAAGCGCCGCGCCGCCGCCGCGTTTTGTGGCTCGTCTACGGCGCACTAAGGTGAAACTGAAAGTATCAAGCAATAACACTTTGACGATCTTTTGTAAATGCCTTTACATGATGAATAGACAACGCCAGATTTCCCTCCGAACATCGGATTTCACTCGTCTCAGCACAGGAACGCTATTTCGTGTCTCAATAAATCATTATCTCGCTGCGAACAGGATTTCGCTGGGAGGTCATCGACCAGCTGTAGTTTCACTCACATTTCCATTTATGTGCTAATATATCTTGTTATGTTGCGTACGAAAAACGTATGTCCATAATCACTTTGATACTATGACCTTGGAAGTTAGCCGGCCCAAGTTTATTAGATATCTATAATGTTTAAATCACTTTTCTTCCTAGATCCTTAGGTACCATTATTAGACTTATTAGTTACATTTACTTGTCGCAATAGTGGGTCAAATAAACCTAACGTACTTCGAATAGCCATACAAATTTTATAATTCCGGAATCACTCCACCACTATTGAAGTACAAACAGCTATTTAATTAGGGCCAAGACAATAACACCAGTCAGCCCTGTCGCGGACTATCGCTGCTCTACATCTGGTACAAGTTGCAATCGGCTTGCTCCTATCGCCACGCCCTACGCAACTGGTAGCCATTGTTACAGTTCCGTGTTTGTTTTTACTATGGTATTGGTAGTCTGTGGTCAGTCTATCTATACGAGCAGTATAGTAATTTTGGGCTTATCTTGTAATTTGTACACATCTGAAAACTGTTAATGCTTGTTATGAGTTTTCTGTTTGCTATAATGAATGATCTAATCGGATGTAGTATCATTCGGTTTTGAGATGAAAACCGACACTTGATGTCAAAAAAATATCAATTAAATAGGGTATCAAATATAATCACTCATAAGACTTAAGTAATTATTGAGATTCGATAAAATTATTATGGAATGGTGTCAAATGACTTTGCCCTTTTCTAGCAAGGCAAGGTGAAGTGGTGCAATGTCCTCAAAAGAAACCCCCACTGGATAGATAGCTCGCCAGCATTTTCCTTTATCCAAACTTCAATCCGGAAGAAGAGATGCTGGCGAGAAGATAAGGGAATGCTGAACATCCTATGATACACAGCATTTGTAAAATCGGCAGCAACTGACAAGTTCAACCTTGCTGCGTCCACCATACCACAGAGGCTGCAAAATATAATCTTTGGAGATCCTACCACCAGGTGGGAAAATGGTTGGGGTTCGATAAAGACCTGTGCCCCAGTCGAATATAGGCCACTAGCGAACAAGGTCTTATGCTTGTCGCAATTTACCTACACAGGGCCCGCTCCTCAGACCCTTTTCAGAATAGTGGCTTGCAAAAGTAAAAAAGGGTGCTTAGCAGAAATCTTATGCCCCTTTTCCCAATGACCCTACCCATACACATTTTGTATCGCCGCAAACAATGGACTGAGAGAGTCTGGTTGGAGTCAATTTGTAGGAATCAAGTTTACCTTAAATAGAGTAAATATACCCTAATAACGATACCGAAACCAAAAAATAGAGTAAATATACCCTAATAACGATTCCTTAAGTTAACTTTCTCGAAAAAATTGCAGCAAGTGCCAGAACATCCCGTTTTTCGAGCACCACAGGAGTAGCACAGGGTTTTCAGGTTTGCTAACTTGGGTATAAATTTCTCTCAAGGCCCCTGCAACATATTGAAAAATCGTAGATACATGCATTCGATGTTTAGCTTTACATATAAAGTAAATTATAGCATCAAAATAATTAATTTACCAGTAAATTTACTGCTGTTTTCTTAATTTTACTGCTGAGTTATTAATTGGTTAGGTTGGTTAGGTTAGGTTGGACTTTTGACCCTTAAGATTAATAAGATACAAGACTGTACACATACCGAATTAAATACAAATATTTGAGATAATAATAGGTACAGAACAATGTGGGCCAGTTTAGCCTCTCAGGTACCTAGTATTCTATGCTAAGCGCCGGAACTCTGCCCATTATCTCAAACAACGAAAAGTATGGTGGGTGTCAAACAATCAACCTTCGCTTATTATAAACACCAATACATGAGGTGTAAATATGTTTTATAACTCCTTAAGTAATTCAGCTCCGTAATGCAAAGCCGACGGATAAGGTAAGCGGAGTACAAGGTGTGGTCAGCCTTGTAATGCAACTGCCTATACTAAAACATAGCGTGCCTTAGTTACTTGCAAAATATCGTCCAGCGCATAATTACAGCAGGCATTCAACATGCTGTTAGGAAAAAATACATTTAAAAGGCACTTACGAGATTGATTAAGATTACTGACACGACAGTGAAAATCTTACGCTAAAATCGGTTTAGTAGATGCTGAAGAGAATTCTAACGATGTAAGTATAAGTTATGAGCACAGATTGAGTTTCTACATAACTGATTGAGTATGTGTAGGCAAGTAATTGTATCGAGTCACAAGAGAAATATGCCTGCCATGCCTTCAAACCCCGTCTAATGTATCGTAATGATCTGTGGTGGGATGAATTGTGCAGAAGTGTTATGAAACTCATGAAAGATGACGTATCTAGTGCATTCATCACACTGCCAACTTAGAAACATCAGCATTTGTTACCCTCGAAGTTTCCGATTCCGTATTAGACTCAAAGAAACCGGTGAATGATACAAATGAAACATAGACGGTGCGTGATCTCCCTTAAATGGACACAATACGCAGCTACTAGAGGAAAGGGCGGGAGACCATAAATCAATCCAATGATTAAGCATGACGGACTGTCTAGCAGATTTGCGAATAAATACACCGAGAACTTTACACTAACGAGGCCTATTGAGTCAAAGGCTCTGACATGAAGTGGTTTGATGTGATCAACAATATTCATACGCAAATCTCTACTGAAACGGGCGATCAAGGCGAAAGTGTGTTTATCACCAATCACGCTCATATTTACATCTAATTGAATGCTGAACGTTTCGCGCATGAGAACGTTGGACTCTGAGACGCCGATCGCATCAACAAATTAGTAGTATTGTTCTGCAGAAAGAGAAAGCTAAACGTAACTGTAATCAGATATTTTGAAAACTCATACGTGTATCACAGTAACATGTGTAGGCCTAGTGAATTGAATAGAATTAAACAAAATACGTTTCTGCGAATTTAGACGAAACTGAAAGCGGCCTCTAGGTGGTTGCGGAAATAAATCGTTAATAAATTGATTACACAATATAATAAAACTTAAGAAAAAGAAAAATATCCGTTCATTATCCGCACTTACCGGAATCATTTCAAAATTTACTTTTTGTGCTGTGTAACGGTCTAGTTCAACTAAACTTTTTAGCTGTATTACGTGTTGGCAAAAAGACCACCTCATTTACACAGCTCGCTGCTTTCGACAATTGTGGTTGATTTGTGCTAAACTTTTATACGTTGTACAGTAGTGAGCAGAAGTAGAGATTGAGCTGTAAATCAAGACGGGTGTGGCCGTATAATAGTAGTTTATGTGACTGCTGCATAATGGAGGGCATTAATGCCTTTTTTTGCCTAATTTTAAGTTTTAATGCCTAATTATGTACAGTTACATACACTAGTTTATCTACACACATATCATAAGCTCTCTTTGATGTGTTTAGGAACCGCATGTTTGACCGGAATTGTGGTTCTGAAATTGTTTAGCTTGTTCTTTAGTACCAACTTCACGCAGACGGGCGTCGGCATTCGAAATTTGAATGTCAGTACCAACTTCACAGACAAACTAGGGACGGCACGCGGGTGGGCGTCGGCGTTCGAAATTTGAATGTCATTATATGTAGAAAAACTACACATAATGACCATTATGTGTAGTTTTCCAGATACGAAACGAGTTTTTACCAAATAGTTTAACATAATGCTGATCGTAACGTGCGGTTTTTGAACGCAGTAAAGAGGGTTTATGATACGTGTGTAGATAAACAATATATTAGATTAGTTACGCATGTACATTGTACATACTACTACATACATATCATCAGTCTTTACAGCATATTGTATGTCTTTAGAAGCCAAGACGACGGACGTCAAAAATCCGTAATCAGGCAAAGGATAAATACGCTTTAGTTTAGAGACATTAAAAAAAATCCGTTTCGCAAATTTTGCACCTGGGTTCTCAGTCTTCATAATCATTATTACCATTGTTAAGATATCTATAGATCCGTAATCATGAATCTCTTCGCATTTCTCACTCGCATGCAACTATGAAAAGAACTCTAAACTAACCCTAAACATACAATACTAGTGCGCAAGTAGAGCGGAACCACGTTGCGCTGCGCCTGCGCCTCCGATGTCATACTCGCATACAGGGTGGCGACACCGTGAGGCAATGTGAGCATAAATATCTCACTTTTGAGTGTAACTCGAGCTTGCTGCACCACCCTGCGTATGGCAAGGTCGGGTGAGGTAATGTTACTCTGTTTTGTTACGAGTTCTAAAGGATATGGTATTCTCAGTGGACAAGTTTAATGAACAAAACCAAAACAAATATAGCGTCACGCCTTCTCCCATACGGGGTGTTAGAGACACAGTTGTGCCCACGTTTAGTCAATAGTCCATTATGCGTGATAGGAGGGTAGCCCATCGCCGTATCTATGGGGAACTTTGCCGTGACTTTCAATTTCTGTTCATGTTTCATTATTTACTTATTGTTATGTAATTCCAGTGAGTGCACTCCGTCACGAATGTGTCGAGGTGTCGCCGTCTCCATTTGTAACTTCCATATCTATGTTTTAAGTCTCCCCGTTCTGGTTTTGGGTTACAAAATATAAATAAAAAACTTTCAAAAAGAGCCATTAAACTCATCTCAAAACCATTTTAATACAAAATACGAACGCTAACATAAAGTACATAAGGTCTCTTTTCAACTCAACAAGCAACTTCTAGATGAAAATGATCTACATTTGCGTCTGCGCATGTAATAGTAAAATGTCATGTTCGGCCTTGCCAGGGTCACCTGCACCTGCTTCCGCGTCGCATTCCTCAGCCAGAACTAGTTATAATTATGTCTATATGCGCTTGAGCACCCGTTAATGTGTTATCTATGCTACCTATATTTTTTTGAGAAATTTATAGAAAAATCTCATTCTTCACATGTTAATGATAAAAATATCAGTATAAGTGGTTAGCTGCTCAGGTATGCTCATACAAAAGCCTGTTTCCTTATTATAAGTTAATGATTAATATTGCGGCAAAAATAATAATTTAATTAAAAATATAGTGACGTAAACATTTCTTTTATTAATATTGTATAATTTTTCAAACATTTTTATTATGTGCAATAAAGAAATTACGAATTACGAATTGCGTCGATTTATATTGCATTAAAAATATCGCATCATAAAAATAAATAAATTGAATGCAACAATAATTCGGTGTGACAGGCGAAATAATTTGATATTTTCTTCTTCAAGGGCGTCGGAAATAAACTCGTATAAATAAATTTGCATTACTAATGATTGTCGATAAATCTCCGACTTTCGGGATGGGTGCTGGACCCCAACCTTCTCAGCTTTTTTTTTCAAAAGTGATATCAGTTTTCTGCGTCACTTTCCTTGAGGTCGACGGTAAAGAAACCATTAAACGCTTCTTTGTTTTTTTTTGTGTGTTTTTAACTGAGTTTGTTGCACAAACTGTTGTTCTGTGGTTGGTATTAATGGGAGACTTAAAATACGGATGTAATTAAAGTTTCCAAGACTTCGCCGAATCTACTTTTTGAATTAAATATTTTCTGAGAAGAACTCAACAAGTCACCTGAACATTTACGGCGTACTTATTGCCTTATATGTAGAATTGTTAAGTGAAGCATGTATTCAATCTTATTGGTCTGTTAGTTACTGACCTACTTTGTGAAAGAGTTTCTATGCTTGTCAACTTTGAGATTTACCTGTCAATAAAATTCAATGTGTACTTTCTTCAACAATGGTTTATTTATTTATTAAAGTGGTAGCAGAGATTTAAAAAGTATTTAAACCAATCGCAAAGTCATCCCAATAAGTTATTTTGGTGAAGAAACCAAGACTGTGTCAGCAGGACACAAGATTCGTGTAAAACTTAGTCTACAAGGGAAACGTCAAAATGGACAATTCTATCGTAGAAGCTGCCAAGGTTCGAATCGGAAACTTATCAGGGACCGATGACTTCAAGATGTGGAAATTCAAAGTTTTCATGGTGCTGAAGGGTGTACCAGGTGCTAAAGATTTGTTGGAAGGTAGAAAATCCAGACCAGCAAGTTTGCAAGGTACGCCAACATCGGAGCAAATTGCGAAACATGGAAAGGAAGTACAAGAATTTGATAAACTAGATAGCATAGTTTCTGTCTTGATCACTACGAATTTGCCAAACGACATAGTAACAAAGATGATGCGCTTCGATAACGCTAAGGATATGTGGGATGAACTAAATCGGCTGTACGGAGGTTGTATCGTAGACAAATCCTACGAAATGTGTCAAACATTCTTCGGATACGAGAGGGATACCAAGCATGACATGGCTACACATATTTCAACGTTAAAGAGTCACTGGCACGAACTCAATGTAGCATTAGAAGAGACAAATGAGTTGCCAGCAGCAATATTGATCTATAAGATATTGGACACTTTACCGAATGAGTATTTGGGATTCAAGTCAAGCTGGAATCTAATGACGAAGACTGAGCGCACGATAGAGAACCTTACAACACAGTTATGCGCACATGAGAAGATCCTAACAAAGCAACAAGCAGATATTAAGGCGGAAAGCAGCGCAGAAGGCAATAGTAGTGCAGAGGCATTATATGCGAAAGCAAGAAATAAAGGCAATAAGGATAAGACAAAGAAGAAAGACGTTCAAAGTCACAAATGCAACTATTGCGGAGAATCTGGACATTTTGTAAGAAAATGTCAGAAATGGATCGCAGATGGCAGACCACCAAAGAAGTCGACTACCGTAGATATGAACCTAGCTATTTTCTCAGTCGAAAACCTTGACGTTAAAGTCAGAGACACGACGAACTGGTATGTGGACAATGGGGCAACCAGCCACATAACAAACAGAGACGATCTCTTTGAGGACTTTAATTATTTCAAGGGTTCACACACGGTTACTGGAGCTAACGGACAGACAATCGCAGCAGTAGGGATGGGTTCTATTCGTGCAGAAGCTGAAGTAGATGGTCGAAGAGAGCAAATCCTTTTGAAGGATGTTTGGTACGTGCCTAGCATTAGCAGGAACCTTTTTTCTGTCCTTGCCGCACACGACATCGCTAATAATAGCACCTTTGAATCGGATCCCACTACGTGCATAATGAAGATTAATGGCGAGACCAAGCTAATTGGCAACAGAGAGAAAGAGGGTGGGCTTTACCGTCTGAAACTGAAATGCGTGAAGCCAGCTACCCCAGATAAAACTGTTGAAGTAAATCTATTACAATTATACCATGAGCGGTTCGGTCATCAAAATAAAACACACGTGAAAAAGGTATTGGAGAGAGACTTAAACATAAAGACTGAAGCAAAGACAGAACTCTGTGAAGGCTGTGTTTATGGGACATCTCATAGATTGAAGTTCGGGACTAGGGAAAAAGCCACTCAACCTGGAGAATTGATTTGCAGTGATGTGTGTGGACCATTCCCCTGCTCGATCGGCAAGAATAAATACTTTGTTTTATTCAAGGACCTATACACGAAGTACCGCTGGGTATACGTAATGCGTCAAAAATCTGATGTCCACGAAAAACTACTACATTTTATAGCTGAAGCTAAGACAGCGTGTATAAAAATAAAAGAAGTTTTAAGTGACAATGGTGGCGAGTTCGATAATGAAAGGGTTCGTGCTACACTAGCGAAAGAAGGTATCAAACAGAGGTTCACGATGCCTTATACCCCACAACAAAATCCCACTGAGAGGGAGAATAGAACTGTTGTGGAGATGGCGAGAGCCATGATGCACGCCCATGTGAAAATTCCAAATGGCTTGTGGGCTGAGCTGATTATGACGAGCGTGTACATTCTTAACAGGACAGGCCCAGGTCCTGAAGGAAAAACACCATATGAAGCATGGCATGGCAAGAAGCCAAGGATTAGTCACATGCGGATTATTGGAACCATTTGTTACCCGCACGTTCCAAAAGAAAAACGTAAGAAATTGGACAAAAAGGCTCAGAAAGGTATTCTCATTGGGTACGATTCTGAAGAGGGATATCGAATTTGGGACTGCGAAAATTTCAATCTGATAAGGTCTCGAGACGTAGTTTTTGATGAAACTCTCTTATTGGAAGATGTCAAAAATCTGACCAGAACTGATCAAGAGCTTGAAAGCAAGACCAGAACTGAGGAAGATAGTTCAAGTCAGAAGTTAGAGCCATATCGCCAGATTGAACTTAAATTTCGGGGTTTTACGTTGAATCCTCAAACCCAATCGGATCCAAGTGTGGAAGAATCACCTGCAGTTGAAAATGATGAGAAGCCTGAAACAGAGAATGAGCGATCAGAAGAAGTTGCTAACAATAATGAAGTTGGAGAGAACATAGTTGACAGTAGTGTAGAACAAACAGATGAGCAGATGGAACAGAACATTGAGCTTGAAAGGGAAGATGACATTGTAATGGGATCTGAACCTGATCAACTGAACGCTATTGAGGTAGAAAATGAGAGAGGGCTAACACTTCGTAGCCGTGCGAACCTTAGACAGCCAAGTCGATACAGGGACTATGTTTGCAATATTTGTCATGCCCAGACTACTACTGATCTAATAGAACCGACTACATTTAAGCAAGCTATACAAAGTGCTGAATCTGAAAAATGGATAAAAGCTATGGAAAACGAAATCAACTCTCTCAACGAGAACCATACGTGGGAAATGGTAGATTTGCCTGAGGGAAGGAAAGCAATCCCTTGCAAATGGATTTACAAAGTTAAAACCAATCCTGATGGTACGGTTGATAAATATAAGGCTCGAGTCGTAGTGAAGGGTTACTCGCAGAAAGAAGGAGTGGATTACTACGAGACATTTAGTCCTGTAGCAAAGACCAGCACTATAAGAGCACTTCTGAGTGTTTCTGCTCAAGAAAATCTGACGTTGTCCCAATTTGACGTTTCAACGGCTTTTCTGTATGGTACATTAAATGAAGAGACATATATGAAGCCACCTGAAGGGTTTAGTGATGATTCAGGAAAAGTATGTAAACTCATAAAGAGTTTATACGGTCTAAAGCAAGCACCAAGATTCTGGAACTACTGTATAACTGAGTACATACTAAAAATCGGATTCAAGCAAAGCCATAGTGATCCATGTCTCTTTATAAGAAACAAGGATAGTAACAAAAAGTTAATCCTAGCATTATATGTTGATGACGGATTGTTGGCGTCAGCATCGGAGTCTGAAACGCAAGTTTTTCTTGATGAGCTGCGTCAGCACTTCAAGATCACGACAAAACCTGATTCATATTTCTTAGGCATCGAGATTGCCAGAAACGATGATGGATCGATTACCATAGACCAGAAAGGATATGCAAAGAAACTGTTGGAGCGATTCGGCATGCACGACTGCAAAGCTGCCGTAACACCTATTGTGAAAGACTCTGTTACTACAGAAAAAGAGATGGAAAATGATCCATTTCCATATAGACAAGCAGTTGGCGCACTCTCTTATCTAGCAGTTGGGACACGCCCTGATATCACATTCGCAGTGAGCGTAGTCTCCAGAACTTTAGATAACCCTTTGCCAGGAGATATAGCCAAAGTCAAAAGAATACTGCGCTATATTAAAGGCACACAACATTTTGGTATTACCTACCATTCATCTGACAAATCGAAATGCCTGAAAGGCTTCAGCGATGCAGATCATGGGGGGGATAACACAAGTGGACATTCAACTTCTGGAATGATTTGTCTCTACTCAGGAGGAGCTATTGCATGGCAGAGTAAGAAGCAAACTTCAGTAGCCATATCCTCTACCGAAGCGGAAATAGTGGCCGCTAGCGAAGCAGCCCGAGAATTAATATGGCTAAAAAGAATTCTGAAGTTCATGTTGCCACTCAAAGATATCAGAACACTGTTATACCTAGACAGTGAGTCAGCTATTCGACTTGCACATGCCAAAAAAGTGCCTCAATCTTATATGCTTTGTCCTTTGAATGCCATCAAAGGACAAAGCATATAAGATTGAGGCACTTCTTTGTGAGAGAATGTGTCACGACAGGAATTTTGTCAACTCTCAAAGTGAAAGGGGTCGACCAGGTGGCGGACTTCCTGACGAAGCCCTTATTCTGGCCACGACTTAAAGAGCTTGGCACAAGAGCTGGACTCACCATCACCAATAATAAAAACGAGACGGGATGTTAAGTGAAGCATGTATTCAATCTTATTGGTCTGTTAGTTACTGACCTACTTTGTGAAAGAGTTTCTATGCTTGTCAACTTTGAGATTTACCTGTCAATAAAATTCAATGTGTACTTTCTTCAACAATGGTTTATTTATTTATTAAAGAGAATCACAATGGTACTTATATGTAGAATCACAATGGTACACACACAAATCGAATACTTGGCTCATTGAGCTTTTCTTAAACAGCTTACAGTATTCCAATGAATCCATATATTATACTACATACATAATCAACCACACCACTAGTTACATTTCTTGATCCTAATACATAATTGAGTAACTAAGTATTACCATACCGCCCTAATTGATCTACTTACCCACCTTGATGAGAACACCTACATTCACATGAATAAAACATCCCAACAGAGTGACCCTACTATGTACAGAATAAAGATACCAGCATTTCTATGATATAGTTTCAAAGTCAGAGGTGATTAATGTTATTTTAAAGCTTGTGGAGCAGCATTCGTAAGAAATATTACTTTGTGCATCCCACTTATTAGGTTATACGCCACTGTACAGTACAGCTGCGATTTTGCCCAGTGGATGCTGTTGAAATTCCGACGGTAACTACCACACAACACGATAGTTTTGTCGTTACGATTCCACGATTGAAAAGGGAAGCAAATGTATGAGAAATATGGCGAAACTTTCACAGTACCCGATATCGTTAGAAAACTTGATATCTTTACCGGCCACCGCCTACCGTTAGCGTCTACTGGTGCTACTAGGTGCTACGAAAATAAAATGGGGTTTTTTTCGAATCCATTTACTCCACCATGAAGTCATCTACAGATTTGATTTTTGGGTAAACGTTTATTGAGTATTTGATTAAGATTTTCACCAAAACAAAAACGCGATTGGATGAAATTTTCTCGATAGAATTTAATTACGAAAACACCTCTAAATTATATTATTTTTTCCTGTAATTCTGAAATCTTAACTAATTTCATTGTGGAACTGCGTTCAAAATGTAGATATTATGTATTCGCAAAATCTCCTGAAAAAACTTTTTAACAAAATAGAGTAGTTTATTTTTAAACAATTATTCTGTTGTTTAGCGCTACGGTTTTTCATTTTTTTCCGATTCCGTCCCTCTCACACTGAGGGTCTTTCCGCCTGGAGTAACGGAGACCTTTGCACGGACGAGGTATCGCCTTATATTGGGGCTGCATTTTGTGCGGTGCTTTTTTCGTGCGTCATAAGGTCAACTATCGTAATGCACTAGGGTAACATAACCTGATCGTGACTGTACTTGAGTTGACCTTTGGCTTTGTCAATCCCAGTCACGAGCGAATTCCTGCATATTTAATATGTGGCTTAAACCAATGAAATAAACGATCCGATACCCCCCATCTACACAATAAAGTTACATACATAAAATGGTTTAAATATTGCAATACACAACATTATAATGTTGTCTTTGTTACATTTAATATAAATTGCATGAAGTAATTGTGTATTGTATATGGGCAATATTGCAATATACCTATTTAGGTGTATTCTATATGCACTATAACAACCACATTGAAGTGTGACATTTTTACTTTCCAGGTTGACATTACTGGTGTTCCATTTTCAAATGCAACAGAAGTGGTTGCTAGGCAACGTACGTAACAATGAATGCCCGGCGCGCGCAGCTCTCGCGCCATTCTGTAATTTGCATGATTACACTGACGCCTCTTGGGGGGAAATAGAACATTTGTAATTACGTGGTGATTACCATAATTTCTGCTTTATTCTTAAGCTGTTTCGTAACTGTCTAGTGTTGAGAGTCTGGGCATTGACTTGCCTGATGATTTGGTATGGTGTGGTGGGTTTTGTAATGCTTAAACGAATGCACCAAAAGGTATTTATTTATGTTGTGTGTTTACCATGTATGTTGATATGAATAAATTATGTGAAAAATTATTCATATTTTACAATAACGTTGCGTGAAAAATTTGAATTTGCCAGCCATATAGTGGTATTGCTTCAGCACTAACAGGTCCAGTCATAATAAACTCAGAATAATAATATTCCATTATCCAATTTAGTTTAGCTTTGAAAATGGTGCCCATATTTAAGATAAATGAGATATTTATTACCAAATGAAACACGCAATGGAAAACATGCCAAATATTTTATAAGAAATATTGCCTAAATGTCTGTACACATATTCCAACCAAAATTGTAATAAAACGGCCGCCGTTTGGCGTGCCTTAAACCATTTTTGGACCCTGTGGTGTGTGTTACACAAAATTACACATCGTTTATCTTTAGGCGTTGAAATATCGTTAAACACAACATGTTTCTAAAATAAAAACAGATCATATTGGCGTTTCGTAACTGAGATGGGAACACAATCTTAAAAGAGTTGTTTAATGTCTAAGATACAGTTCAAAGAGTTTCAAGGGAAGTGTTTAAAATAGTTTTAGCTTGCTAAGAAGGACAAAATTATAAGCTTAACGGATTAACAGCGAATGACCTGCTTTTGCTAACTATTAATTCATTTCAAATGGTTGTGAACACAATGTGAACAGGTAGGTGTACATACTTATTTAATTCCGAGTCTGCCTGTCAGTAAATTCAATACAATTCATAACTCTTTAGTAAGTATGTTTTATTTATTTATGAGGTATGTAAAACAGATGACAATCACCGAATATATATGCATTAGGAAATTCGACATTCTTTACTATACTGTCACCCAAAGCATACACGCACTTGAGATCAATCACATAAACAAAGCATACACGCACTTGAGATCAATCACATAAACAGACTAGTTTTAGTCCAACACAATATAAAAAAAATTGTCAAGATATTTAACAATTCCAAAATTCTACTCTTTTGTATATTTAAACACTAATTTCGATAAGCAGATAGTACGCGAAGTAAAACGATAACTAATCTGAAAAGCCTTTATGATATCGCTGAGCATGACCATGGTCTCAAAAAAGGGCACAATCATCAAGATACGTCCAGTTTCACGCTTGTTGGGCAACGTTAACTATCAATTGATCTTAAAATTCTATGCGCTCTTATTCTACAGCAGCCGTGACAAAAAATCGTCTAAACGGTAACAATGGAGTGACATTTCTCTAAGAAGCTTGCATTGCCCTAAAATTTTACGTAATGCCCATTTACGTTCACGACTTGCGTGCTGTTCAACGTAACACAATGCGTGCTCACGAAATTTCGCACGATCCAACACGGCTGGGTCATCGCCGCTATCTCTGGGAGCATCTGTACTTCTCGCCACTTCCGTAATAGAGAATGCAACCCGGCCTATCGCTTCTGGAAACGCTCCATAAAAACCAGCCTGAGTAATGTATGCTCTCCTAACCGCATAGCCACTAGAACCGGGTGAGATAGAGACAGTACAACCTGAAATGGACTATAAGAAGCCGCACAAAGGGTTGTTGTTTAAGAGTCAGTGCTAGGGGACAAGACAGGTGCATGAAAATGAAAGTTGTTCTCTTCCTGCTGACCTGCTCGCCTCGCCAGTTCCCGCTAGTATTGATAAAAGGCTTTGAGTCGTGGGCAAGGACGGATTTACTCATAGTAGAGCAGTGAAGTTTCTTTGAATGGAAATGGCCACCTTCGTTGGTTCTGGAATAATCGATACCACTGCAAAAATATATTTTAAATCAACATACCAGTCATTTAAACGAGTAAAATCAGCCAGCTTTGCCTAAAACGCTGATCGGCACAAAATTTTACAGTCTTGCCGAAAACACTGACATCAAACAGGTTATTTTATTACATATACATTTTATGGCAATATTATGCCCACATGCGCGAGACGAGACATAACGAAAGGAAGAGCTGGGATTTTGACTACTTTCACTCGTCCGGTGCTAAAAGCGAAACTGGAAGCCACTGCGCTGCGCTACACTAGGACTATTTATATGATATTTTTACGGAAGTTGCAACAACTGTTAGCACTGAAATAAAGCAGAAATGTTTATATCTATACTTATACAAGAAGATATTACTGATATTGTAAAACTGTGTTAAAAATATGTCTTGATTTAAATATTCTATAACAAGGTTTTAAATTGCAGGGCCGCGGGATCGACATATGCAAAACCTGTTCTTTAGAGGTAATCAAGTCGGTAGCAAAAGGGGTGAAAGGCTATGTAGGGTGAAATCAGCAATTAAGTAATAAAATATACAGGATAAAATACGCAGAATCACAGTCAGGCGTCTGCAAGGAACTTATTCGAATTTAGTTTAGACTTTGTACCGACGGTAGTAAATGTTTATGGATTGTACGCATGACATTACCGCTGAACTTTGAGGAGTTCAGCCGGGTGCTAAATCAAATGTCAAGATGAGGTAAAGACCACGAACTAGAAGCTCAATGTGAGGTTAGTGTTTTGAAAGGAATCTTATTATTTCTTTCGCAACCAAATTTGTACATCATACCGAATCATGATGACTGTCCTGTAAAGGTTCTGACAGCAGGAATGATGAACATCATTGAGCATCCCTGTAATGAGCCCTTCAAATATGACCCTTAGCATTATTGATTGGATAAGACGGAAATCAGATACGAAATGAAATGTCGGGAACGTGAATATGCGTGTTCTAAAGGCAAATATCTGAAATTTAAACGATGAATGACATTCGCAAGACAGTTCGACAGCTGTTTAAATATTTTAGAAGCATCTCTTCAGGATGGTATAATGTCAGTTATACATGACCGATTTCCAAAAATAACTGAGATGTCATAATGCATGTCATTCTGAAAGAGCAAATCATTTCAGCATATTATGCACGCTCTTCAAACAAGGATATCTCATCTTTATAAGTACGTCCGCATTAAAAGTATTTTGCAGACCTTCTGCCTGTCATTTTTTAGTCCTCTCGATAACAAAGAATATAGTAATTGCAAAATTTTATATTGACGGAAAATTATACACTCGGACTCAATATAAACCACCCTTGGAAGGTGAAACTATTTCTTGACGCGGATGTAGGGACCAGTTGGACCGTCTGTCGCACATCCGTGTTTGTATTGCGAGGACGACCCATTTTAAATGGTTCCACGCCCACTTATTTTAGGCATTGATGGTAAGGAAATAGTTTAATTCTTTCTTCTTCACTCCAATCATTGCTAAACAACTCGTTATGATATTAAACGTTGACATTAGCATTAATTGTGTCAGATTTATCAGTTAAAGACATCTGATCTTTCAATTACTTAAAATGCCGCCCAATAGCTCTTTCCTAATGCGTCGGTGTCATTCATTAGACTGTACCCAATGATAGTAACTGATGTATACGAATGTAGCTATTTTCGCAAGAATCTTGTACAAGTTAGGCTCCCATGTATTATGTAATTTAACTTTTGCCCTGTATTTAAATGTCAAATATTGACCCATGACACTAAGATGCGGCCACCTGTCCTTACGCCGCGTAATACCCGGTCGTGTGAAGAAGGACAAGTTTGTATGTTTAATGCTAATCAGTGAGGGTCAGTTTGATTTGGAAGAGCTATCAGATTAATATCTACACGATGGTGTAAGACTTCGGTGATGAAAAACTTTGATGATGATGGAGATTAAAAACAATTTTATTTAAAAATTAAGTAATTGAATGATTGTCATCGAATATTAATATTTTAGATGGTATTTTCGCAAGAGTTTGGTAGTTTTCTATTTATTGCAATAAAAATTTACAGTAATGAAAATATTAATGACGAAACGAAAATCTTCATAAGACCACACCTTTGTGAGTTTTAGTACGCAGAATACAAACATTGTTGCGTACTTAGTCAAAGTAGTTGGTGTGTAAATATACTTGTATTTGATAACCAAACTACCGGTTATTTTGATTGCGAAGGAAACAAGTACTGCAATCATTATAAAAACATTAACAGTAAATTTGTTGTTTTGCTGGTTATTGAAAAAGTATCTAAGTAAGTTATTGATAATATACATTGTCAAAGGCATCATATTTAGATTTTTCTGCTGTTTCTATGTCAATATATCCTAGAATCTTTAGGAAAAAAGGTTTGAGCACATAATTTGACAGTGTGACAAACACACATGATTTGCATGTTTACTGTTTATTTTCATCAAACCTAAGTAAAGAAATTCTTCGAGAGATGTAGACATTACGAAATATCCTCCGAGTAACACAACAGCAGACGCTCACATAACATCAATAATTGAAACATTAGCAAGAACGTGAAATATAAAATTTCACTTTCATTACATGTCGTGAACCAGCGAGCCTCTTGTATGGCAGATGCGAGGCGCATGCGCATGTGTCACGCGAACAGACGAGTCGTGTTAGGGGAGCAATTTAATTGTCGACAGTCATTATTGTCTAACTTGAAAATTAAGAAAAGAGAAATTTTCTTGTTGTAATGGGACAGACTAAACGTCATCCACTGACTTTCTTAGACGTTTGCCACATGGATAACAAAAAGCTACGAAAATTCTGGACTAACAGCTACAATGCAAGTGAAGAATTCATATGATGCTACCATTTTAATTTCCTTTACAATAATTGGAATTATTAGTTATTTTATTTTATTTATTTACTTTAAAGCTTTTTCTTATTGTATTGTTGTTTGTATAAGTTTAATTTTTATATGTTATGGCCAATTATAAGGTACTCAAGTACACTGTTAAATATAGCATTTTTAAGATTTATAGTTACATATTTAAAATAATAATTTTTAAGCAAGTTATCAGTAGGAATTTAATTTGTAATTTACTGTTATCACAATTTATTATTTATTTGTCCATATTTTATGAGGTAGGAGGGGGAAAAGAAATAGGGGAGTTAGGGTTAGGGTTAAGGTTGCATAGCGATATAACGATATAGATATGCATATTTACTACTATTCTGATTACTCAGGCTTAATGGCATTGCGTCACTAATAATAATAAAACTATCACAATTTTTTTACGGTTGTTAAATTATAAACACAGTTGTTGTCACATATCCAGTAAAGTACAAGTTGTCAAGCAGGTGTTGGCTAATGGCTGATGTCGTGCAATACAACATAACATGGGTTTCGACATTTCCACCGAGCCACAAGGCTTTGACCAAAGACAATCGTAGCACGATCAGGCGCCTCTATGCAAATAATAACTTCTATGAAATGCCGCAGTGCAAAGTGGTAAGGAAAATCCACAAGTAAGAATAAGCATAAAACATAGTGTTCAAAAGAATGACACAAAGCTTTCAAGCTTTTAGGTAATGACCTTGGTCTGGTTTAACGCTGGCTCTTTTGAATTGTAACATTACTTCATAGATTTATTCAAAACCTTGATATTAAAATGCTAGATCGAGAAATCGTGACGATCCAGATATTTATTGAATCATGTTTTTTGAAGAAAAAAACAAAATGTATTTTACCACCGCTGAAATGAACCTCGCCGCCGCCGATGCAATTAATCAAATGTTAATATCAGCGGTTGTTAATTAAGTTTCGCAATTGAGAAGACGAATTTCAATCGACTTCTGAGAACTATCGACAAAATTCTGTTGAAATGAAGATTATAAGTTATAGACAACGAAACTTCGATATTCGATATTTGCATTACTCCGTTAAGTGTTATCAAATTAGCTACAACTGAAACATCACCGCTCACAATCAAGTCTGCAAGCAATTTCCGTATATTACATAACCGACCAGTTATAATGCAGTCGAATTCAAAATCTTGATGGCGACCATAAACATTATGTGGGTCCACTGATATTGGCAACAAGCTAAGGTCAATCATCGCAGATGGTCTTCCGTACAATTGGCTCGTTGTAATGCCGCTTGTGCTAGCCTGCCTGGTCACGAACTCGAGCAGCAGGGTCACTGCACAAAACATTGCGATCTTTTGAGGATTCGCCATTTTGAACCTTCTACCATTTTGGGGTTTTGGGTATCCAGGGTACCCAAAATCAATTGAGGGGAGTTCTTTCAATGAACATTAGTACTTGTGTAGCCTCCTCATGTAATTCTGACATTAAGGAATTTAATCGCTTTTGAAAAATTGACTAATCAGAATCGCATAAACAAGCAAAGTCAGCTTGTGTGGAATAATCGTGTTTTGTGTGTAAATGGGCCAATTTTTCAATGGCGATCGATATTATTCAATGGCTGATTTACCTGATAAAGCTACTGCTTTCAATGATTTTTTTGCTTGTTCTTACAGTCATACACGGCTTCCTATTCACGGAAGAGTTTTGGAATTTATTATTATGATAAGATATACCTACATACCTACATACTTATATAACATTTAAGTTAAGTTTCATATGGAGGAAGCTTTTGTTCACAATATTACCTATGTACTTGATAAAACGCCATCCTAGCTGACTGACAGACAATACAGCCTAAACCGGTAGACCTAACAGCCATGAAACTTTATTAAGGGGTTTATTGTAGCATATGGTTGCACTAAGAATGGTTTTGGCGAAATTCATCCCGTTACCGTTTTTATGAAATCAAAAACTACTTCTCTTTGTAATACTACTCTACTACATAATAATACGGTTAATATAACTAAAACTAAATATATGTTCAATTCAGCGTATTTTTATGTTTGTTTTTCTTGAATATCAAATAGAAAGCACCGCCACTAAGATCATCAACTTGCATAACAGTAATTTAGAATTAGTGCCAATGATTTTACAAAACTGATACTCGTAGAAGTAGCAAAAAATGCAACTACTCAAAGGACATTGACTTAACATAATCGATGTTTAAACTATGTACTAATAAATCCAGTTCTAAATGTCTGTCATTTGAGTCAAGGCTGAGACATGATTGAACTCTCGATCAGTTCATACGCCGGTCTAAAACTTAAGATCTAAGTACGCGTACACTTGGCTTTAAACCAAAACACCCTTTACTTTACGTGGAAGAATTTATATTATAAAGGTAAGGCAAAGACTGCATAGAATATATCTAACCTAACTTTGTTTATCTTATACATCGTAAAAATGCAGAAGTGTGGTTTGTGAGGTTATTGCAATTTGTAGTAAACTTTATCTTGCGAATGACTTACAACAACAACCGTAAAATTCATAAATACACCAGTGAAAGTGTATCCAAGACACCAAACATACAACAATCATTCAGTGACTAGTGTAACCAAATGTACTGATTCTCAACATAATAAAACCAACAACATTTTACGCTAAGAAAGCGAGAGCCCCAAATATTACAAACTAAATCGTCGTCACTTCTTCACATTGCTTCTTTGAGTAGCATTTATGGTATGTTGTTAAGAACTGAGCAAGCAATGGATTTGTACAACGTGATACTATCGAGTTGGTTAACAAGACAGGGTACACAGATACGGCGCTTTGTTCAGCATGGCGGGTTCACACGTCCTTATTAACTGCCATAGAGGCAGGAGTCGGAAACGGTTGCAAGAACAATTCAAAGGTAGGAGAAGAAATAGCAGACAAGTCTGTTTATACGGAACTAAGCTTTAAGTAAACAATACACTTGGGCTTGCATCAAGGCATGCATGTAAAAAGAGGGGATTTGTCGACTACAGACACAACTGCAGTATTGGAGGCCACACTGTATGTCCATAAATTCATTCATCCATTACAGACAGAAACCTGGAAATGTGACATCAAGGTGAATTTATAAAAAACCGGTCAAGTGCGAGTCTAAATCGCGCACGAAGGGTTCCGTACCACCGTTCAATGGAAGCGATGGTGTGGAGTGAATAGTTTGGATTTTACACAGCAAAATATTGTTTACAAAGTTATTGGTGCGGTTACTTTCACACTCCATGTACGTAACCAGGTGCATCCATAAGTTTGTATGTGGTATTGAAAGAATTGTTGTATGGGAGCCCCCTTAAATATTTCTTTTATCCTGTTTTTTAGTATTTGTTGTTATAGCGGCAACAGAAATACATAATCTGTGAAAATTTCAACTCTCTAGCTAGCTAGGTTCTTGAGATACAGCCTGGTGATAGACGGACGGACGGACGGACAGACGCACGTAGTAATAGGGACCCGTTTGGCACCCTTCGGCTACAGAACCCTAGAAAGACAGTTTATTTATACCAAAATTCATTGATCCATGCTTCGGTACGAAGTCTTAGTAATAGGGTTCCGTTCTTACCCGTTGGGCACGGAACCCTAAAAACCATTGTGTTGTTGCAGGACCGACTTGATTTCTCAAATACACACTAGACAAACTTTAGAATTAGCAATGGAATAATTAGGAAGGAGTAATTTTAACTACACCACAAGTTTAGTACCAGCTGCTAGCAAGAGATTGCCCTGACGAGCACAATTGTTTCAATGAAAGTTGAATTCTAAAGTGGATACACACACAGAAACGCCCGCTGCCTCCGGGGAACCTATCAGCAGAAACAAAGGAAGATAACAAAGCGAAGACTCATGCTCTCAATGTGGTTTCACTTTGTTCATCGCCCGAAGACATAATAAGCCACGATGAATTCCATGCCCCTGCTATTTAGCTATTGAGTGAACGAGGATTATTAGGTTTAGTACCAATATGAATTGAGCCGTGAACATTATGTGCTTCAACGATTCTGTGATTGATGTTAGAAAGTCGGGGTGCAATTTAATGGGTACGATATTCGTATTATAAGTTTATTGCTTTCACTTTAGCTTAATTTGACTAATACATCAGGTGAAAAAACTATGAGATCACACAGATCACGATGCTGTTATTACGCAAGTGGAAGTTGCACATAATGCTTATACTGTTAGTGTTGTTAATGTAATCAATCTGTTTTTAGTGGCTAAATATCATAGTTCTCTGTTAAAGTCCAGTCATTAACTGCAGATATGTATATATATATATATGTAAACATGGCATCAAGTATGATTAAATTTCTGAAATAAGCAAAAGGTTAAGCATTGGACGATGCAATTTTCAATAGTGTTAATTTATTAGGTACCTTGCATTTGACCCACCGTTTTGAAGTCAAGCGAAATTCGCACATGTAAGCATTTATAAGTAGTGGAAAACCCGTAAGTTTGTACCAGTGAGAAACATACAAGACAGAGCTTGTTGCTATCTGAAATCTAGACCTATAGGCATCAACATGAACCATGTCACCAAGTTGAGTGCATTGACCTCTCCTTTATAGCTAGGTAACAACCCACGATGTCCTTTTATGCCAATATGTATAGTCCTACATCTGTGTAATGCGGTTGAATCCTTGCGCGTTGCAAACTTAGGAAGTTTTAAATGACATTGAAGTTTGAAAGAAACTTGTAACAAAAGTGTGTTAAGAAAAGTAACGCTTACGCCACTAGAGCTCTAGGTTTGTATACCTAAATATTAAAGGCTAGTATTTAACGGCACATCAAAAATACTGATTCGCACAGCAAAAAAGGATCAGCAAAAACACTTTTCATGTTTTAAATATTCTATGTGTAATCAAGTTTATGTTTTAGGCATTTTTGATGTTCTTGCATGTTCAACCTAACACGAAGGATAAAGGGGGCTTTGCTTCGCTCAGCCCCTTTACCCTTCACCTAAGCTACCGCAGCATTTTGCCCTGATATTTGGCGTGTAAATCAGTATTTTTGATGTGCAGTTTAATATTTCCCAATATTAAATACAGCGAAGATTGATAAAACACATGGAAAATACTAATACAAAATTTGAAGATTAAATATTTTTAATAACAAGAGACTAACCTTATAAAGCTTGTCTTTCTGATACCACACATCCTCTTCTTCCTCAACCTGCGTGGCGAAGGCTTGCGTCAGGTCATCTCTGGACCTGGACAGTATTCGACGTCGTGAAACCATCTCGCCACCAGTCGGCGCCGCCTCAAACGGCCCTAGGCTGAAACAAGCAGAACGGTCTATGAACGTATGTTTGGTATATCTAGTTGAATACTCAGTGAGCAGGGACTAAATTTCTATGCAGACATGATCGCTGTTGAAGTGCTTTGAAATGGATAATACTCCTGAGAGCGATAGCAGTAGCGGAGTAAGTATTTGATATTAATCTATTAAATTTTCGCCCTTACAATAACGTCAGTCGTTACCTGCATAATTATGTCAACCCAACAACTGCAAAGCCAAAAGGAGGGTTATATGATTGACCGGTATATATTTATACATGAATGTTAATTTGTGTCACCAGAACAAATTATCAGAATTTGATAAGTGACATTTCGTCAAAAGCTTCTTGTAGTCCACAGCTATACGAAATCAAAATTAATTCAATATGGCGCCTTCTAGAGGGCATATTTTTAGGGTTCATTACCTTGAAAGGAAAAAAATAACTCTTATAGGATCACTTCGTTGCCCGTCGGTCCTTCTGTCCGTGTGTCAAGACCGTGAAAAAGAGTTTTTATCGGGACGGCATAGAGGGTCAAAGTTGAAATCGATATCAACTAATAAGGTCGGTGATCCTTTGAAGCTGTGAAAAAATCAAGCTTCTAGTTTTACGAAATCAAACGATATAACCGTTTATGCTGTAAAAAAGTTGGATTTTCATAGTAATCGTAAGGGAACCAAAACCTATATGGTACCTCCCGTTGACCTAGAATCATGAAATTTTGCACAGAGCGAGGTGGGAAAAATCTAAAAACTGTCTGTCTGTTATTTTTGACTAACTGTCTGTAGCGCTGGGCCCCGATACTACTAACCACAAACCTCACACAAGCCTATCGCAGGCTCGGAAGTCATGTTTCATCGAGTCGGGAGAGAGAGAGATAGCGCGAGCCTGCGATAGGCTTGTGTTTAGTAGCATAGAGGGCCTGATCTGCATACGCATTTCTTGATATTGTATGCAGGCATTGCAACTTTTTCGGTCACGTGATTTAGGCTTACCTATCATTCAAACTTTCTGCCTTTAGCCTTAACGTGAGTACAGCTTTGCGTATCTTTTGGCTTGCGGTAATAGGTGGAACTAATGCTCTTCGACTGTTTCGGTGCATTAAGTTGCGCAGAACTGGCACCCCCCTGTAAACGTTACTCACGCGCCAAAAGATCGTTGAAAGACTGTATACTGACTTACTTAAGAATAACTTATGTACCTATCCTCTCGCCCTAGAGTGTGGCTAGCCTAAAATACATCGCAAAGCGCGGCGAATTAAAAAAATCTTATGCTTTTATGTAACACCATGTATTATGCTAGTCTGTGTTACCGACAAAGTAAAAACTTTACACGCTTGGTTCCCATACATTTCACCGTGTATAATTCGTCTATCTTAATCTATGGTCTGTGAACACAACCTTATCTACAAATATCGCACTTGACCGTTTATTTAATCTTTTTTAAGACCTTAATCAGCACATTGCAAATATTATAAGAACTTCCTCGCTGCTTTGCTTGCATCCAGTCTAATCGTTAGAAGTGTATTATTGACCGCCTGGTTGTAATCGATTTCATACTCCTTAGAAATGCAATCTTTTAGTAGTCCCGGTTTTTTTGTGTTGTAAAGAAAACGGCGCATGTTTTTTGACTGAACTAATTGTAGAGACGTTAGATAGTGATTGTGTGATGAACCTACATGGCAATATCGACTGAGACAATCACTGTGTGAAGAGTAATTGCGGAGATAGTAATAGCGAGCTAAGTAGAGATTTTCTGCTCATTAAAGCTTCCTTATGAGAAAGACAGTTACACGATGAAAACATTGCATTTTGGAATAAATTTACATACTTTATTTCTCGAAAACCTGTCAGATTAAAAGTTCCTCACATATACTTTAACATTAGTATCTTTTACATTCAGAGACAGCGACTAATAAAGTGTGCCACTATCACGCTAAGCTAACTCTTTAATAAACCGATAAAAGCACTCGTTCACACGTAATAAAACGGATCTGCCGGCGCGCCACACTTTAGGCTCTATTTTGACGGATTGTCGCCATCAAGCCTCAATAGAGTCAGATAATCATCTCGAGCGATCATGAATGGCTATAACTGTTGCTTTCACCGGGCTATTGTCTTGATAATATGTAATGCTGTTACGCCTCAGTTTAATCTGTTCTCGTAGAAACTTTGACAATTGTATCAGCTCTTGTATCTACCACTGCGGCATGCGTACTGCACTGGCTGCAGATTTTTAATCTAGATATCAATCTGGACTGCACATCTGTGTTTATTTGAGGCGTGATTTAGTTCGCTTTTGATATCGGTTGGTTCTGTTGCATATGTTAGTATCGTCAGACTTTAGTCAAAATAATCAAAATTTAATTAAAATCGTATATCTTGTTCGAGACTCCATCAACGTTTTTTACAACTTCTGTCGGCATATCGACTTCTGGACGCATATCATGATTTGATTAATGATTCAGCCCCAAAATCATGTAGTTTCTGAAAGGAATCCAAGCATCTCCAGCGATTGGAAATAAAAGCTGAATTAGCAATATCTTCTTAGTTTTTTTTAATCAAGTACCTATATCACTCTAACCAAATTAAATGGCTAGGTAGGTAACTCAATTGGCTCAACGTACTAATCGGCCTTTCCCACCAGCCATCATTCTAGGCCTTATCCCCATATCAATAGAGGTTAGTATAGGCATTGCTCCCACAACGTTCCTTCCTTCGCGAACAATGTATGGCATTGAGCGCGACATTGTGCGCGCGCGCCGTGTCTAACGATTGCCTTCGTCGGTTCCTCTCAGGTGTCTTCATCCCACATGAGTGTTAAGACTTTTGAGAAGGCAATTGCAATGATTATATTAAAGTTTACCTGTAGCTTGATTCTGTACCTCAACCATCTATCCCGATACCTTTCAAAGAAAAGGCATTGTGATTGTGGTTGGGATTGCAATTTTACATTGAAATTATGTCAAATAATTCCTGTCAATTCTGGTCGGTGAATATCTTTCAAAACGTCAACTTTAAAGGGATAGGGATAGATATTGATATACAGGATTTGGACTTTTCTATTTAAACTATTTAACCGACAGGGATATTTGGATCTGACTGGCAACCATCTAGACTAGAAGAAGGAACAGAAGTTCTATTGGATATTTAATGGAACGAAAGCCGCAAGAAAATACCTATAATTTAAACGTGAGAGAAACGAACGAATATCTTGTGGCTGAAGATGGCAAAATTAGTTAGAGAATTATTTCTAAATTTCCTACAGATACAGGGTGATTCTGGGGTAATGACCCTTACCATTTTTTCTGACTCAGTCAATGAGGATATATATATTTTAAAAACAAAATATTTTTGCCATCATTGTATTTATATATATATAAATACAATGATGGCATATATATATATGTGTATTTATATATTATATACAGATATTTTTGTTTGTAGGAGTCCGTGGTCTAGTGTTCAATTAGTATAGTTCAAATTTCGGTGCTGACTGGTGTGATAATTATTTTGTCTCATGTATATTTTACAGGCGTTGTAACACTGATGGGATACATCGTGAGGAAACCTTCATTACTCATTACGCAAAACATGAGTATTTGAAAAACTGGCTAAAGTGAGCACAGTTGTTCGTTTGCCACCCCGTACGGGAAAAGGCGTGACGCTATGTTATGTTTCAATATTTCTTTCATTTAAATGTACCTAAGTGTTTTTTTATTTCCTATATATCTCTTGAATACCACCGGCGTTATATAACAATTACATTAATTAAATTTAATTTTTATAAAAAATTATAAAAATTACAATAATAATTTTAATAAGCAGGAATAAATAATTACAAAGTTATTAACAGCGAATTCTGTATCGAGTTCGAAGAACCCTTTGCAGTCCAGTCATCTAAGAAATCTTGAACACTGTAATATCACTTTTAAGACAAAGTCGCTTTTACGTGGTTTTTGAATTGCTTAAATAGCAATTTCAAAATCTACAGAGGTATCTTGTTGTAGTAGAGAGTGCATTGACCCTTGAAAGAACTTTCGCGAGTCTGTAATTATTTCTTTGGTTAAAATTACAGCCATCGCCAAATTTCGAAAATGTTCTTGCGTACATACCAAACATTATATTTTCAAAAAATAAATTGACTAGCTAGTCAAGTTATTTTTTGAAAATATAATGTTTGTTATGTACGCTGTAGCTACAGTACTAACTGAAATGTCAATTTCTTTAAAGAGTTCGCTTAAGGAGTTAGCGCGTTTTAAATTATGAATTGCTTTAATAGCTCTTTTCTGTATTACAAAAATAATTTTAAGCTTTCCCCCACAACGAGATACCATAGAACATGTCACTATGAAAGTATCTAAAATAGACTAGCCTAGATGTCGCTACACCCACTTTTTGTCTGATGTTCCTTGCAGCGTAAGCCGCAGAGCTTAATCTACCAGCTCATTTATCTATGTGGGGTCCCCACTGAAATTTGCTATCAATGGTTATTCCAAGAAACTTCGTATCATTTACAAATTCCAACGTGTTGCAGTCTAACGCTAAACTGGTCTCAACTTGGCAAACATTTTGAAGTGAGAATATTAAACACTTGGTTTTACCCGCTTTTAACAATAAATTGTTAACTATGAATCAATTCAAGGTTTCAATTTTGAAAACCAGTAAAGAATCATCAGCAAACAATACTATGTCAGTCAAATTCTCCACCATAAAAGGCAGATCGTTAAAATATATAAAGAATTAGAAAGGGCCTAATATGGAACCTTTGGAACGTTATTTTTTACACCCGATGCATCAGATTTAACACCGTCGAGTTCTGCTTTTTGAATTATTTTGCTTAAGTATAATCTTAGTAGATCCAGCGCTTTATTTCTAAAGTAATAATTTATTTTCATTAGTAGCGTATCATGATAAACTCATTCAAATGCCTTCGACGGATCGCAAATCCGATAGCATCCTTTGCGAAATCGTATTGTTTGGCGTAGAGTTGTTTTGTACGCTGGATGCCAGTCATCCCGAAACAATGTTGCCGATATGTATCGATCCTCGAATATGCAAATAAGCTTTCTAAAACTTTCGTGGAGATTCTAAGAAAGCTTGAAAACCAATACATACTAAGTATCGGTAATCCAATTAGCATACATATCAGTAACATTGAGTACAACTGTAAGTGCGAAAGGAATAATTTCAGTTGCACATTGCATTGCTAATCACAATTAGCATCAGATAAAATAGAAAGTATACACGTTCTTAGATGACTAAAAGATAAAGCTGATATAGGTAAGTGGTTTCATTACGCAGGACACGAATCTCACTTTGATCCAGATAAATAATTGGTATTTCCCCTGGCTTCACACTAGGATGCTCTGCTAGAAAATACAAACTTTAAATCTCTAATGTAAGAAGAGTAACAAAGTATACAAACACACTATCAAATTTGAATTCGATTTGTAAAAAATAATAGAGAAGTACCTAATCAAACCCATACACACAACATAAGTACTCAGATTAATGAAGCACGTTATACTGTGGTGTACACACCTGTACAAAACAAGCTAAGAAAAAACGGCACTCCTCAGGTCATTGATCGGTCTGTGATGTTACAGGATGCAGTTATAGACACACTGACCTAATGACGAGGGGTGAGTGCGCTTGGACAGGATCCTAGAGAGCCTTTCATATCGAATATCGATAGAAATAGTTGTGGAATTGACTAAGTCTGCAGCAGCAACTTTTAGTCTTATTTATGATAATTATGGTGTATCAAGAGGTAGATATTGGTCAAACAATGAAATCACCTAGCAATACAAATTCACACGTCAATTCGTAATACTATTCATAAATTATAACTTTTTATTTGTCTGCGATTTGCGCTGTTTTATATAGATGTGTGTCCTGATAATCATACGCTGTAGATGGTAAAAGAGAGGCATTTGCAGTCACGTCCAAAGGCAATACTTGGTTCCTACAGCCCTTCATGTTCTCCCGGGTAGTGCTAATGAACGACATCTCATTGCCCTGACATTAATTTCCAGGTTCTCGATAGAGAAACTGACCAGATGTGATCTTTCAAAATTGACCTCAAAAGAGGTTAGCACACCATTAATAAAAAGAAGAGGAAAAAGGAGAAACGTAATGAAAGACAATACAATATTTCAATCTTGTTAATATTCCCGGTTCATGTATGAGTCGATATCCCCGACTCCCGCCATCCCTATATAGTTATTATTACGGGAGACTGCGCAGAACAGGTTTTTATCTTTATTTTATTTTTATTAATAGATGCATGCTGCATGTAGGTTTAATAAATTAATGCTTTTACTATGAGGACACGTTTGGTGACGTCAGAATCGCAATGTAGGATGGTGTGGATTTTTACATCGCAAAGTATATCATTTACGGAATTCACAACTTGTTTTTGTAATAATTTTCTCTACCGGTATCATCTGTAGCCGCTAAAATGAAGGTTTTACATCGTAGGTATTGTCAGGCTCCATAAAAAAATGTCAGAACCCTTTTCAACCATTGTTATATAAACACAATAAACAATAAAAAATAAATCTTGCTTTAAATACACGTAGGTAGGTCGATGTGCGTGTACCGTTACTTGTTGTAGCACCAGGTATAGGACTGACTCGGTGTTCAGGTCGCGTAGGCTATAAGCAACAGAACTATCCTGACCCAAAATCAAATAATTAAACTAATTAACCGAAACGAGATGTTACGTTTCGTTAACAACACAGACGCAACGTAATTACCATTACGTATTCCACACCCGATCCATTACGAAAACAAAACCGTTAAAAAAATGAATAGACCTCCATTGTTGAGACGCATTCTCGAAAAGATATTTCCAAGTCAAATGACAACGTGGTTACGATTCTAATTGGATGTTTTCCATTATACTAAAACAAGGACTGATAGTGTCCATTCTGTAGCCAAAATTCTTTCGCCACTCGCGACCAGCGTCTATGAGTGCGTTCTTTTTCATAATTAGTTGCGTTCCATTTTAGGCCCACATGTTTTGTCGTCGCGTTCTTAAATGCGTTTTCGACAACAATTACTATGGTAAAGGTCGAGAAAATTTGTTGTCACGTCGAGACGTGTAAAGTTCTGTTGCAGAGAATTATAAGTATACTTATGACAGAGATGTCGAAATGTGTTTTACGGTTCACGGACGCGGGCGAAATGTCAAACGTTGCTTTATAGTGTTTTTACACTATTAAAGGTCTACGTAAGTTGTGAGTGCGATAATTACATGTTAATATACAAGTTTTATCGGACAACATGTCTGATGTGATGAGCAATAAAATTCAACCTTCTCTTTGCAATTTTGAGGTGAACTACTCCACTAATATCCATTTCATACGATAAAATTTATCATTGGCCAAATGTCAGTGATTGCATTTTAATTATCAAAACTATTAAAATATGAATTGTAGATATCTATCGTCATAATAACCTCTATAAAAATCACTTTTGTTTCTTTTTAATACATAATTCATAGTCTAACCGGTAGTGTTGGAAAAGCATACCTGTTGCTACATACAGCAGCGGATCCGTCTCCACAGATAACACCCACGTCTGCCCACAGACAGTGAAATGTCCACAGAAGGCGTCAACCGACCACAGACTAAAATATTACAACAACTTCGAGAACTAGAGATGCAGTAAACAACTTGTTAGATCAATCAATCGTATATGTAAGTTGTCTAGTCTGTTGCAAAATGTAGGAGTGTCTATATGAGCCCGTTGATTTGCAGATGCCATTATATTCGTAATCAAGTCAGTGTTGTTTGTTTGAGAAGGTCATTTAAATAATGTGTAACATTATAATACTTGTTCCTGCCTTTGATGAGATGAAAGTGAAGGCTTGTTTTAATTGCTAGTCAATGTGTGTGACACTTCAAAGGCACATGTCATTTGACAGAATAAATATGTACCAACATATATTAATTGTATTTTATTTTGCCGGCTTATGAAATAGTCAGATAGGCAGATGATGTACTGAGATTTCAGTAAAGGTTTTGATCACGGACACCTGAATTTGGGGGAAAGGAGGGTGAGGGGGGGGGGAACACAATATAGAATATAGATAGGTACGTAGATTTCTGAGCAGTCCGCTGACCGCTTAGCAGTGGTCGCTTCTAATGCTTGGGTTAAACCTCCATGAATGACAAGATGATATCATTACAACTCATACATACAGAAGAATGTTTATAACCGGAAAGCAGGTCACACACATCATGCCTCCGCTCAGTTCATTGTACGGGGGAGGAAAATAGAGACAACTTGTAACAAGATTCTTGCAAAAGATCTCTATGTAGAGAATATCTATGCAACCACTACAAGCCATTATTGTCTTGTTTTTGTCCATAGGGGTGTAGGGACCTTCTGATGAAAAAAACAGTAATAAAAAAAATACGATCCTTTTCACGTGATAGGGGGCCAGGTATTATATGTATATGCCACCGCAACATTGTCCAAAACGTTAATTAATAAACTAACGCGTTAGTTTGTAAATTATCGACAAATTGTAAACCAGACCAACAGGGTTTAGAATTTACGTTTCTTTTGTTCTTACATGCCAACCTAACACGATCACCTAACCGCTACCGCAGTTCACACCCTGTTGGTCTGGTTTACAATTTGTCGATAGTTACAAACTAACGCGTTAGTTTATAAACTAACGGTTTTGACAACCTTACGGTGACATGTACATATATAGGTATATAACAAATAATTATTCCCGACACATCTAACTCAAAGTAATTTAATGATCCATTAATGAAACCAAATTTAAATATACTTTACTGCACTTTACACTTTATGGTCTGAGGTAAGAATACATGAACACTTATACGAAAAGGCGAACTTATGTCTAAATTATAATTAACGTACAAAATCTTTCACTAAGTAATCCTTAATGAACATTAAACGACTCTGGGCATGGCGGCTAGACTGGCAACATTCAACTTGTGATGTAACTTAGCAAACAAGCACTATAGGTATTGTTTAGAGAGATGCAATGACATATTGCAAATCCTTTAGATCCGCGACCCACACACATGAGAGTTACGTCAATATGTAAAGGTCATATGAGAGTGTGTGGGTGCATATTAGTTTACCAAATGGCTCATTATGGCGTACGTGGCTTAAAGTTTTGGATCCAACTATATGCTTATGGGAGGGTTAACTCCGAAGTATTGATTGAACCACATTATTCTATTCTAAATGGCTTAATTAGTTATATCAATAAGCGTTTTATAACCTATTTCCTAACCATATTTTTTCCCGCTGAGCAACAAAATGTGCTGTAATTTTAATATACATTACCACAATTTATGATATATATACCTAATCCTTATTATTTAACAAGTAATTGTTCACCAAAGTCTTAAGCTTTTAAAGGTTCAGCCTGCTAAGCACATGTTTACTTTATCCATAGACCATTGCCACTAAGTCTGGGCTAGTACATTCATATATTTTCTTGACAATAAAAAACTCTGAAAATTGAAATGTCCCAACCAATTTCCTGGTCCAGCCTTCGCTTTTTCATGATATCATATATTTTTATGATAAAAAGTTTACTACCTATTTAAAAGGCAAGAGACTTTAGGAATTGAGCTGAACCGGGTGTAATCAGAGACTTTAGGAATTGAGCTGAACCGGGTGTAATCAGAGACTTTAGGAATTGAGCTGAACCGGGTGTAATCAGAGACTTTAGGAATTGAGCTGAACCGGGTGTAATCATGATGGTGGCTAGTGCGGTGTCCGGCCACTGCACCGGCGAATCTGGCCATCTTAAGTTTACATAACAGTTATTATAATCCTAATGGGTCTTCATAACCAAAAAATATCAAAAAAGGATGCGAACCTATTTATCGTTCAACGGCCTAAGTCAAGGACATAAACTGCGGGAGTAGCGGACCCTCGACGCGACGACCATAACGGTACACCACCACAAAATATCGGCGGTATTCACAACTCGCTTCACTTATAAACTCGCTGACGAAGAGTCAAATAACTGGATAAACAACGGGCACAGCTGTGCCCCTGCCGTCCTATATGGAAAAATTCGCTATGTGGCGCTGTGGCTGTGTTAACCATGCGAGAGGTCCCGGATTCGAGAAAAAATCCCCAGGTCTTGGATGTTATATGTTTGTGATGTCGCTGTTTCTGATTCCCACGACACAAGGTATTCCAGTCTGGGACCATAAGCAAAGTATATGCCTGTGTATGTAAATGTTTATGTTGGGTTTCTTTGTTTGAAGAGTCAAAGTTCCATTGAATGAAAACATGCCGTACGCGGCGCGTGGATGAATTGCAAAATGAGAGCGGTTGGTCGCCGGAAAGACGGAAACTATTTAGCCTCACCGGTGAAATAACTGCGCTACTTCACAGCATCACACTCTTTCGTATAAGGTAAAACTGATGGAATTTAATGGCTGAATACCTCGAAATTGTATATTTATCCAAGAACAACCCGACGACGTCGGCCATACAAATAAATAAATAAAAACTATAGATACAGTGATAGATTACACCCACATTAACCCAGTAGATTAAGTATTCCGTGCCAGTAGTTCAAGATTATTTGTGTGACGTTGTTATCACCGTTTACAATATTTCATAACAAACGTCTTGACTGTTTCCCGGTGAGATATGAAATGAGTCGGTGGAGGCGAGATCGTGAATCAAGAGACGGCCACACGCGTATATCGCTGGTTGTATGCAAACATGTAGGTACTTACAAAGCTACCTATGTCTATACGATATCTGTCGTCGGATCGGGTGAATTTTCGAGGTTTGTGAACTTTTGGGTCGTAAGGCTTGTGCGCCGAGCGAGCTAACGTAACCAAGATATTTAAAAAGGCAAGTATTTAATCGCACAGCAAATGTACTGATTTTTACAGCAAGAAAGGATCAGAAAAAACACTTTTTATGTTTTAACTATTTTTGTTGTTCTTACATGTTCAACCTAATACGAAGGATAAAGGGGGCTTCCCTTCGCTCACCCCCTTAACCCTTTACCTAAGCTACCGCAGTATTTTGCCCTGATATTTGCTGTAAAAATCAGTATAGATGTAGTTCAAATCAGTATCATTGATGTGCAGTTTAATATTTCCCATTTAAAAAGCGTGATGATATCAAAAGTGTATTTTTTTCTAATTTCCATGCCAAGGAATCTGACAATTCAATGCTTGTGCCAAATAGTATTTGTAGTGGACTAGACTTTTCCTCATATGTCTAGATTTATAAGCTTATTCAATACGAGGATTATACTTTTTTATCGTACCTTATCGTTATCGAGAAAAGGGCGATCACAAACATTGCATAGCCGTGCTACTGATAGAAATACTGTGGGTGTTGAGGTGTGGATTAGGCAGATACGTAACTGTTTGATAAGCTCTTTGATAACGCTTTTTGTTAGTCTTGCTCCTTTTCTTAAGAGGGTAAATTAACAAGGGCTCTATCCACTAAGTAATATGAAATGTTAGCTACAGATCCTGTAATTTTAAATATTTTTTTTTATGTAAATAAATAACCTCTAGACATATATCAGAGAGGCAGAGGCAGAATTGCATCCCATTTGTAGAGAAAAAAGCATCGGGAATAGAACTAATCCTCAACAGAAGCCATGTTTAGCTCACCGTGCAACACTGCCCTTATAAGACATCTCCAGACATGTAATATGAGGCATGCAGTTCACGTAGCGAAACAATTATACATAACTCTAAGTGGTTTCGACCTAAAATGGCGATTCCGCTTGCTCTAAAACTGTTAGTCGCGAATTCTGCAGAACAAGAACGTGAGAAGTGGCCAAGGGGTAATTTTTGCGGTTGAAAACGCATTAATATCCGTAGGAATTCAAAATTGAATCAGGTTTATGGAACAAGGACTCGATAGTTGACTGAGCAGCTGGTAAGGAGTGTGCGTAACGAACCATATGTGGAGCTTATACTCCTTTACTCCCTTAAAAACACTGATAATACTAATGAAACCACGTATAATCATTCATATTCATTCAGATCTCATCAATGCTGATTCATCAGACAGAACCTGAAACCTTAACGCTCTCTAGAGTTTGTTTATAATAGGATTTGTTCAGGTTTTAATTGAAAATAAAATTGGGGTCAAGCAAGACACTCATTAAAGTCTGCAATAGTCACATCGTTTTTAAGGTTCCGTAGAGTAACAAGAAACCCTTATAGTTTCGTCAAGTCTGTCTGTCCGTCTGTCCGTCCGTCCATATGTCACAGCATTTTTATTCCAAAACTATCTAGACTATACAGTTGAAACTTGGTACGTATGTAGATGTATTCTATGAACCGCTTTACAATTATCATACAAAAATATAAAAATATAAACCAAAAAAAAAAAAAAAAAACCTATAGTTGTGGATAGATATAGGTCTTTAAAAATGACGTTAAAGTTTCTAAAACCATTTTTCCTCAAATTAAATCTTTAAAGAGACAGACCCTTCCAAAGTGAAAAAAAATATGTCCCCCCCTCCTTTAACTTTTTAAATGAGAAAGTGCAAAATCTAAAAAATATATATGTTGTGTATTTTAAAAACACTTTCAAAAAAAATCAGTTTGAACAAAACAAAATTTGTAGTTTTTATAGTAAGTAGTTTGCTGATCATAACGTGCGGTTTTTGTACGCAGTAAAGAGGGTTTATGATACGTGTGTAGATAAAGATATAAAACATATGAAACACCGCAAATATTACTTTGTCATTCATACAAACACTATGAAAAACAAAGTAATTATTTGCTGGTGAAGAATGATAGTGATATTTTGGCTAGCTGTATGTGAAGTTATTATTATTTTTTTGGCTTATATTCTACATTTATTACGGAACCCTAAATGTGCGAAGTCCGACACGCACTTGGCCGGTTTTTAAATAATGACTAATATTAGTGCCTCAGAAGTATACATATACAAGTTGTGTGACTTGTGTGTATACTTAAGTCTCTCTCAGACACAAAGCCTATTTCACGTCGCACACTCATTATGTGTTTAACGTAATAGCCTAATACATGTTAGTATCTGTACATTTAACTTCGTGATGCAATCTTGACAAACGATATGCCGAATTTTCGCGAGAATCTTGTTACAAAAAATAGTTGTTTTAAGCAAGCTTTCGGTTGCGCAACGTAGAAAATTAAAATACCTTATTGAGTGGTTCGATTTTAGCTCTAATTGTTAACAGGATAAGCTGGTGAAGACGAATGAATGTCACAAGCAGTGATACCGTGTGTACCCAGCTAAGTAATTGACTGACAAGGTAATTACACCTCTAAGCTACTGGTAAGAAAGCTTGTTTAGATAAGTGTCCACTGACGCACACTTAAGCATTCTTGCACTTACTTACACGAGATTATGAGCAGAGTAACGGATATGGCGATTAAATTACAACATACGTGAGATTGTTTCTAGTATCTGTATGGATTTGCTATGGTTTTGTATTTTATTGTCCTTGGTTGAGTCGTCAAAGCTGCGGTTAAAATGTCTGTATAGTTATATATTTATTACAATGTTCACAAATACACGCCTACCCAAGCTTTTGCACTCAAATCCGAACTATCAATTTTACGCTTTATCGGCTGCATCGTAACTGTACACTTATTTTTTACTGAAATTATGTCTCTATTACGAGGTATGAGAAGGTTCTAAGCATTCTGCTTTCTGGGATCACCCAGCCAACCAACCACAACCCACCAAATCAGAGGTTGTCTAGTCTCTACTAAATTCATTTTTACCACTTATGTTGAAAATCATGAGGAGTATAATAAATCTCTGCGCACGCGCACGCGCACGCGCCCGCAAGCACTCGCTTCTCGATTCAGCCGATCGATAGCCCAACGATTGATGTAGTCCCGCACAGTTAGCCAGCTACTTAGCGTAATGCCACCATCAACATGATTTGTTATCTTATAACGTGAAAATTGTTATTTATTCCTTTGGATCTACGAGGAAATAAGTTATGGGAAGTTAAAAAAACAGCTAAATAAGAAGTTACTGTTGTGATACAGAGCTTGATAAATATGTTCATTGCGTTGAGTAGGCACTAAGATAAATAATGAAAAAAAAATGATCATAAATGAATTGCTCATAAAAGTGAACATTATCTGTATAGTGCAAATAGTTCGGACACCACGGGTTACCCCAAAAGTTGATCAACTTTAGAATGCCGCCATTTTTTAACATAATACAAAATAAATAAGCCCTTTCACTTGCATGCTGGACGGAAAAGGAAAACAACTGACATAAATATTAAGGCAAATTTTATGTCTTTGCCCCACAAATGCCCGCAATAGAATCTTCAGTGCTCTAGATGAAGTCTGTCAAAAAATCCTTGATAGTTGTTTTGCGTCTCTATAGATTCTTACCTATATTTGCTTGAGATCAACTTTTCCAAGATTTACATTTTGAATAATATTACTATAATAAATGACACACGTTAACCAGGCTTGTCACAAATATTAATAAAATATAAGCACTATACCTCGGCGTGGATATTGACATCCTTCTTATCAAAGCACTGGATTTCCTCCTTAGATCAAACATTTTATGGTTTCTAAAATCCATTTTCACTTTTAAATAGCCTTGTCACGGCTAAATATTTAATAAACAACTAAAAAGATAAAGGAAAATATTGTTCGCGAAAACACGTCCGTCTTGTTTAAAGATTGCACTAGTCACTATTTAATTAGAAGTATTTGCAATAAAATTACCATAAACATTTCAGGTTTATGAACGTATCTAGTAGGTGGAAATAATGGTTACTTCCTGAATGATCGCACTTTATCGACACTATTCTAGAAATTAAGTTATTCATTGACACACTTGATTTACTAGTCATCGGTATTACAAAACTTCAGTATTCTGTTTTGAATAATTCGTTACCTTGATTATAAAAAATTCCTTTATTATAAATTTAAAAACATTCTCCAAAAATACTCGAGGCAAACATTAAATTCAAGTCCAAAAGAAAGTGAAACAAAACCAAGCTGAGCGATGAAAAGCCTGAATCTAAAATTGCATTGTAATGTAGTATTAGGCAACCATCTCGTTCTAGTGTATAAACAAATCAACGTGCGTGAAAAAGTGGGGGAATACACAAGTACAAGTTCGAAGTGACGACATCACTAGGCAATTTTTTTTAAGAATCATTAAGAGCTCGTTGTCTTAATTAGTTATTTACCCATTGATTCATAGGACAAATACGCTTAATTTTATTGCTTAAAATTATTTTAGAAAACTTTATAAAAAATTGGAAATATTAAACTGCACATCAAAAATATTGATTTGCACCGCAAATATCAGGGCAAAATGCTGCGGTAGCAGCGGTAAAGGGTAAAGGGGGCCCCTTTATCCTTCGTGTTAGGTTGAACATGTAAGAACAACAAAAAATACTTAAAACATAAACTTAAGTGCACATAAAATATTTAAAACATTAAGTTTTTTTGTTGATCCTTTTTAGGTGTGCAAATCAGTATTTTTAATGTGCGGTTAAAAACTAGCCATAAAAAATTAAGGAAAGAGTATATTTTTTCTGTCGCGTTTAGGTATAGTTAATAAGAAAAGTAGTTACAGTTCGACCTAAGAAAGTGTGCTAAAATATTAACTTTATCCTTTGTTAGCTGACTGGCAGATAGTTATCCGAGACATCAGCAAGTTTGCCCGAATAGCAGTATAATTTCAATGAGCCCATAAATATAGGAAATCTCTTGCCCTTAGCGAGCCGCGCGTTGCTCCAAACTAGCACTGTACTAGGCGCGAGCGTGACTAACACCATTCAATGGGAAATACCACTCTAATTGAGGACTAGGAAGTGGCTTGTCAGGTCCAACGCTCGCTGCCACTCCAAGAGTTCAATAGGGTGTGGCGACAGGCTTCACGATAAAGTGGTTTACTTTTCAATTTCATTCAAATGAATTCTACGAAAATTTCATACCGAAGCATGGATCAATGAATTTTGGTATAAATAAACTGTCTTTCTAGGGTTCTGTAGCCGAAGGGTGCTAAACGGGTCCCTATTACTACGTGCGTCTGTCCGTCCGTCCGTCCGTCTGTCACCAGGCTGTATCTCATAAACCGTGATAGTTAGACAGATGAAATTTTCAGATTATGTATTTCTGTTCCCGCTGTAACAACAAATACTAAAAATCAGAATTAAATAAATATTTAAGGGGGCTCCCATACAACAATTCTTTAAATACCACATAAAAATGTATGAATGCACCTGGTTACGTACATGGAGTGTGAAAGTACCAATAACTTTGTAAACAACATTTTGCTATGTAAAATCCAAACTATTCACTCCACACCATACCTACAATTGTACGGTGGTACGGAACCCTTCGCGCGCGAGTTAGACTCGCACTTAACATTTTTTTAGTAAGGAATGACACTTCAATGGAATTACAATGTAAAATCGAAAATAGATAAAATTATGTAAATGATTAAGACGCTGCAGGAGACCATAAAACGACAAGAAAATAAGCTGTCGTTGATAGAAACAGCGGGAACTTCTCCGTTGACTGAGCAATTTTTCTTAAGCACAAAATTACCCTTTTTATTTATTTTTTGAGCATCTCTACTGAAACGTGAACTTTGACGTAATATTTGACGTAACAATTTCACTACGCCGAAAGGTGCTGAGATTTCAATGAAAGAAACACATTTGAAAGTGGTCACAATGTGCCTTTGCTCTGTATTGTAAAAGGCGTATAAGCACATAATAACATATCTTTACGTGTTATGTTGGAACACACAACAAGACATTTATGAAAATTGGTAAATATTTACATTTCTCCGAACTCCCAACTTAACAACACAAACAAATAGATCCATGCAATAAATCATCACGGACTATTACTGCACCGCCCAGTTACCACACCCACTCATACAAATATATATACAATGGTGTCATATCGCCGACGGACCTTCTAGAAACATTTTTGTAACGCACCGTTACGCTACGCAGGCGACGCCGCGTGAATATTAAACTGAAATTGACGCCTTATTCCGAGGTAACTGTTCAATGTAATTCAGTTATACTCGTATTTATACTGTGGCTGGTGTGACCACAAGGAGTTATTAACAGTATACATATACATACTACCAAAATATGCGGGATCAAATAATAATAATAATAAATTCTTTATTCACAAAAAGGTTAGTACGCAATACAAATTGGTTCTATGTCTCCCTAACTAGTAAAATACTGTATCTAGGGACACAGTTCTTCCCTATTAAGTGTTACATTTAGTTAAAATGTGGCACTACACTGTAATGTAAAAAAATAAAAAAATAAAATTCAAAGCTAAAGGAGTCTTCCTACATCTATACATACTTATCCAATCCAACTAATAGAACCTTATGCATTTATTTGATAATAGTAATTTAATGATTTATTAATTACTATGGACATTTTACCACACTTGTGTGTATACAGATACATACATACCTACTGTGGTTATTGCTTTTTACTATTTTTTCTCCTGAGATGATATGTACAATAAAAAATAAATTATGTTTTATTATCTTGTCTTATCTTATCTTATCTTACCTTATCTTATCTAATACTATATGTATAATAATACATGTGAAAGTAGCGATGTTTGGATGTTTGTGCCTCAATCACGCTATAACGGCTGAAGGGATTTGAATGAAATTTAGTATATAAATAGTTCATGAGCTAGATTAACATATATGATCCTTTCAAACCGACTGCACCAGAAGGAGGGTAACGTAATCTGGGTTAACGATAATTCCTAGGAACACGCAGATGAAGTTGCGGGGATCAGCTAGTATTTATATAAACTTCAAAGTCCTGACTTATTGACTGATTGACAGACTGATATATCAACGCACAGCCTAAACCACTGACCTTATATAGATATAAATGTATCCCCCGCTAAGGGAGGGATGGTGGATGAACTTTGTACGGGCATGAAAACTACTTGACCTATGAAGCTGTTTTAACTTGGCAGGTGGGTAGTTTGTAGATGTGAGACAGTTCAGCAAAGTTTTTATCGAAATTCTCCCCCCTGAAGGAAAAAAGGGGGTTAGAGTTTCAATGAAAATCATAAATTACTTACTCTTCCTATGACTTTGTTAATTTGGCAGATAGGACGTTGAATAATCCAGGCGATCAGCACAGTAAGAGATTTTCAAAACTCTGCCCCACACAAGGCGGGGAGGGGGAGTGGGGAAGAGGGGGGGGGGGGGGAAGGGGGAGGAAGGGGGGAAGGAGGAGGTGGGCAGGTTAAGTTAAGTTAAGTTTACTTACATACTTACTTACAAGTAATCAGCCACAAGGTAGTACTGACAAAATATGTAAAACGCAAATATGCTCGCCCAGGCATCTTTCTAAACTTTTATTTACCCCCACAAATAGTACCAGGAACCAGTTCCGGATGCATCAATGAGAACCATTCTGACAATGACATCAGTTAGATGAACTATTTATATCACATTATAGTGACTAATGTCTGATGACAACGTGTAGCGGTCTAACGCGCACAGCAAGCGCATGGGAATCGCGCGCGGTATGTATGGAATGTAGAGTATGGACTTACACTTCACGAGGAAATGTGTAGCCTCTATGGCCATAGAAATAAAGGTGGGTGACGAGATGCTGGGTTGTTTAATAACACAGTCACGTCACAAAATGTAGTTAGTTTATATAAATCTAGGGGCAAATCCGGGAGAGTTGAAACGTATGTTGATATATATTGTAATGTTACTTACTTACCTTTTTGCATTTTTACAAATATTGAATTTAATGGTAGTGTATTTGACAAAATTTGCAACGTACTCTTGCGATTAAGTCAAACTAAGTAACTATTCAAAGCAGCACAAATATCACCGTAAGATTGTCAAAACCGTTAGTTTATAAACTAACGACGAATTGTAAACTAGACCGACAGGGTTTGGAATTTACGTTTATTTGCTTCTTACAAGTCAACCTAATACGAGGACTATTCGGGGGTTTTGCTGCACTCGCCCCCTCTAGTCTTCACCTAAGCTACCGCGGTGTTTGCCCTGGTATTTCGTTTGCAATTCAAGTTTAAACCAGTTCAGAATTAAACGGTTTTATTACAAACTAACGCGTCATATCGTAAGCAGTACGGTACAGTTTACAATTTATCGATAGTTTGTAAACTAACGAAAAAAATAACAGTTTATAAATTAACAGTTTTAACGACCTTACGGTGACATATATATTAGTAAATTTGTATTTTATTAAGACACTTTTCACGCCAAATCTCAACGGCAAATCTAGGTCCAATTTATTGTACGTGTACTTTAATTCAGGATTAATTGTTGCAGTCCATCTAATGTGGAGGTGTTAAGATGTCGGCACACGCGAGTTCCAAATAGGAGAAACAGGACCGGAGCTATTTATTGGTATGCGAACGAAAAGTAATGTTAAACACAAGTGTAGTGGGTAGAAGTTAGACACCTTTATAAGCTGTAAAATTAACCATGTTACTAAAAAAAATGTTAAAGATTGTTTAACCTCAAAACACACGTCAAATTCTATAAATTGATGTCTTGTAGTAGACCCAAAATATTTTGTTAGTTCACATAATACAATAAGAATGAAAAGATGAACGGTGTCTGTTTGTATATTTGAGCTAAGTAGTAAACAACAATAGCGGAAATGTTATGGCGGATGCTCTGACAAACTGAGTGCTGGAATTTCGCCAAAATACGATTTTGCCTAAACATGTTATTTAAAAGAACAATTTAGAGTATTTTTGATTGGTTACAAGTGCGTGAGTGTTCAAACTAGTGTCTATAACTTATTGTGGTGATCTAAGTTGCGTGATTCTTTCGGAATGTCGTGAAATGTGTTTATTTATTAGAGTTCAAGAGTTAAAATTTCATTATAACTGCAGATTTTTACATATACTTAGCAAACGTCATCTTTTGCCTCTTCTTTGCTTTGGACCACTGTAGAGTTCTACAAGAGCTTCTACAAGCAGGGCGTAGAAACTCCCACAAATAGATTTTTTGCTCAAATATTAAAATACCGACTTTAAATGTTTTAACTCAGTATCTATCTATTGATAAATAAGTAAGATGTCAAGGGCAATACGTACGTATTATGTTTGACAAATATATGTACGTGCGTAAAAATGCGGTTGCATTTTATAATTGATTGACACGCTAGCCAAGGTTTGCCGAACTTACTCGAGCACAAAGTTCTAAACGGTATATTTTTGTTGAGCCTTTCGCCGTATATTGGGATATTTTCTGGGCAGGTTTTTTCAATGAAATGAAAAATTCCTTTTTCCCTTTGGCATATGATGAATTTACCACATAATGTTCCAAAGGGAAATGGTATAATGGCAACAAATATAATGACCACCAAAATATTTTTTTCCTACCCAAAATGGCTAAATGACCACCAAAAGTTGCAGAAAATATCAGGGCAAAATACTGCGGTAGCTCTTAGGTGAAGGGTAAAGGGGGTGAGCGAAGCGAAGCACCCTTTATCCTTCGTGTTAGGTTGAACATGTAGAACAACAAAAAATACTTAAAACATTAAGTACACAAAACATAAAAAAAGTTTGGTGAATATTTATCAAAACATAATTTGGTGGACATTTATCCATTCTGGCAGTCATTTTGAATTTATTAGTAGTAAAATAGGTGCGTTTTTGGTAATCGTTTAAACATAAGCGTAATAAATACGACCGGTTTCAACGGAAGCCAATGTAAATATTTGTAATCAAACTTGTGAAGGCCGGTTAGATTTAGTTTCTTAAACTTACAGATTGATTGATCTGCAATCTGATTACGATTTTGTGCAACGCGTTGACTCAAAATTTGTGAAGCTCGTAAGGTCAATCGAAATTAAATACCAATTTTGTACGCAGACCGTCGAGTTCAATCAATATGTCACTGTGTACATATTTGTCAACCAACGTCTGGATTGTCCTTTTTGTGGTACGCTTGATTTTCTCTCATTCAGTATGCAGTACAATACACCAACTTGATGTGAAGAATATAATAGACGCCTTCGAACAACGATTAAATAGTAAATCGATATGTCACTCGCTCCCCGGTTCGAATCCCGGGTAGGATGAAAAATAAACAGATATTGGATGTTTACATGTTTCTGATGTCGCTGTTTCTCGTGCCCACGACACAGGGTATCCTAGTGTGGGGCCAGAGGCAATTTATGTGCCATTTGATGAACTATTGATCCGATTCCAAAAAAATACTACCTATGTAAATGTTCACTTAAAAACATGTCCTTGATGAATCATACAATGCAATATTGAATAGTGTGCCACTGCCACCCCGTACAGAAAAAGACAAGACGCTATAATGGTTTGGCTTTAAATCAACGGGAATTAGCTTTGTTAATACTCTCTGTTTTTATTCTAAAACAAATCAAGGTTGCATGAAGAGATTTATGAAGGTTGAGTTTTGAATGTTGAGGAAGCGAGAGATGTATGCCAGGATCGTAGCAGGTGGAGGTCTTTAGTCTCTGCCTACCCCCCTTCCGGGAAATAGGGGTGAGCATATGTATGTATATGTATGTACATCAAGGTAGAGTTCAGTATCAACGTCAATTCCTGGTACATTGTATATATTCGGTTTGACAAACCGAGTGTCAATAAATGTGGGTAGTGTGAGTGACCATTTCATCTATAATAAATTCAGAGACGCACAGACCGACACACTTCCTTACCGTACCACGTGACGTGTAGCCGGATTTCTACGAACACTGGCCTTTACGTAACCGACACTGCATCCGTTTGGTTAAAGCAGTTTTATTGTTCGTTTTTAGGGCACAAACCACGTTCGATGGTGTTTAAATTGGATGATTCTGTGCTTCTACCGCACCATTTAGGATATGAGTTGGCAACACTTGCTGTTTCTCTGGATGTGTTACTTAATACAGTAATAATAATATTTACATACAGGCACAAACATTGCTTCTGGCCCCACACTAGGATACCCTGTGTCATGGGAACCAGAAACAACGACGTCACACATATATAAACATCCAAGACCTGTTTTATTTTTATTTTTTTCCCACAACTAGGGATCGAACCCGGGACCTCTCGCATGGTAGGCAGAGCCACAACCGCTGCCCACAGAGGTTGTACGTACGACGTACTACGACTACTTACGACTGCACTTATTACATGTTACGACTCCGTTGAGTTGTTGCTTACCTGAAACATAACAAAAGACATTTTAGATACAGCTATGAAGCTATATAAAGTATCCTACATAAGACATTTTAGATACAGCTATGAAGCTATATAAAGTATCCTACATAAGACATTTTAGATACAGCTATGAAGCTATATAAAGTATCCTACATAAGACATTTTAGATACAGCTATGAAGCTATATAAAGTATCCTACATAAGACATTTTAGATACAGCTATGAAGCTATATAAAGTATCCTACATAAGACATTTTAGATACAGCTATGAAGCTATATAAAGTATCCTACATAAGACATTTTAGATACAGCTATGAAGCTATATAAAGTATCCTACATAAGACATTTTAGATACAGCTATGAAGCTATATAAAGTATCCTACATAAGACATTTTAGATACAGCTATGAAGCTATATAAAGTATCCTACATAAGAAGTTTGTAAGTAAGATGATTATCAATGATAAGTAAAACGTAAATATTACCGAGATGATAATGACTTTTCAACAGATTGAGCTTCAACTTTTGTGCTATCTCTTATGCAATGCAACGATAAATCATTTCGGTATAAGATATCAGTAGCGTTATCCATCAAATGTAACGAGCATTGCACTCATCGGACAATCCCAGTACTGCATTCATACATGTAAACGTCATATCAATCATATGTGGATGCAACTACAAAGTTGCATAGATACCCACACCGCACAGCTATATCTATATTTATCACACTGGCTATAAACTTTCACCGTAACACGAAATTTGACGCTGGACTGACCACTTAAATAGTTATGAACCAGTCGACTTAAGATCAATAAGATTAACGTACGTTTTGTTTGTAATAAAATACCGACATAAACTGGTCGGATGATCAAACTATTTTTTATCTTCCAATGAGATCCGTCAATCCCTCGTCATGGGTCGAAATAGATGATTTATTACTTGCGGCGATTTTACCCATTTTGTATTTAATGCAGGAGATAATAGAGTGCATGTTGGCGCGTGAATTAGATTATGGGAAGTTTTACCAAGTGGTCTTGATAAATTATGTTTTTATTAAAGCGATATGTGCTGTGAAAGTAGCTGGGATGAAAATTATGGGTTAATATTTTATTGTAATTTTACTTGAGCTTGTGATATTCACTTTGGTGTTTAATCAAAGTCAATTGGACCAAACCCTTGCAGTTTTGTGCATAGCACCTAATATATATGTCACCGTTAGTTGATCAACTATCGACAGATAGTAAACCAGACCAACAGGGTTTAGAATTTACTTTTCTTTTGTTCTTACATGTCAACCTAACACGAAGACTATTCGGTGGCTTCGCTGCGCTCGCCCCCTCTAGTCTTCACCTCAGCTACCGCAGTGTTTGCCCTGGTATTTCGTTTGCAATTCAAGTTTAAACCAGTTACTATTTAACGGTTTTAACCGTTAGTTTATCAACTAACGCGTTATATAGTAAGCATTACGCTACAGTTTACTATAAGTCGATAGTTGACCAATAAACGAGAAAAAAAGCGTTAGTTTATTAACTAACGGTTTTGACAATCTTACGGTGACATATATAAAGTTAACTACTTCATGGGCTAAATTGAAACGTTTGTCAGTTGTGTCAGTTTGCTATTGAAAAACGAGCAATTAATATCATAGCTTGTCTCGTTGCGTAATGTTACAAATTGTAAAAGTAGGTTCAACAAAACATTCCGTGTATACAGTTACAAATCTCAATCAGATTGATATTACATATTCAAATTTATTTGATAGTATAATCTGTCTTTTATATCAAGGTCTACTATCTTAAAACACAAGAGTGATATGTAATTCCTTAAAATAACCCCATAGTGCAGTGACTGTTGTCTCTGTTACTTACAACACGAGGGAAAATAACCCCATAGTGCAGTGACTGTTGTCTCTGTTACTTACAACACGAGGGAAAATAACCCCATAGTGCAGTGACTGTTGTCTCTGTTACTTACAACACGAGGGAAAATAACCCCATAGTGCAGTGACTGTTGTCTCTGTTACTTACAACACGAGGGAAAATTCTAAATGTTAACAGTTCCAGACCGTGCCGGCACTAGAAAGTCCAAGATGCAGCAAAAAATGGTTCTAGTACCCACGTTTGTAGTGAACTGAAACAGTGAATTCCGACCTCAAAACCGAGAAAACTTACAACAAAAGTGTCTTCGGCAGTCACGACGATTTTTCTCAATTTCCACCGCAACGTTGTGCAACATCCCATTGTACGTACTTGTTTCACTTAAACCCGTGAAGAATTGAGCGTTGGCACCGAGGAGAGGCTTTTGAAGAAATTCCCATGTTTTCTGCGGAAAGTCATGTAATAGCATGTCACGGTTCAAAATATGAAAATAATCTTGCTGTTCTGATAAATGATCTATCAAAATCAAGCAAAATACAGTGACCAGCGAAACAAAATATACTTTCAAAATAAAAAGCACTCGAAAAAGAGTTTAATTTTATGCTATCGTTTCATGAAAAGTTGATGAAATTTGCTGTAAAACGTTTTTTATTTTAAATCTCTAACTTCTATAGTTCAGAAAAAAAAATATTTAAAAGTGTAGTAAGTACTTAGTTTTGTAGGCCAGTGTAGACAGAATTCACAACAAGAGATCTTCAATCATTGTTAATTTAATACATTTGTTACGTGGCAAAGTTTCTCACCGTAACCCTAGCATGAGTTTACAAAGTATACAGCAATTTTCCAGCAAATAACAATATCATACAAAAATCGAATTTTATTTTTTAATCCACACTAGCAAAGCAAACCCTGAGCATCAGTTAACAGAACCTTAAAATTATAAAGAGTTGCTACTAGGTACAGCATTCTCAATCAATATAATCATGCATTGTATTGCCTTGCAATACCACAAGCGACAGCAAGCACCGATAGCGATTTAGATCTTTATCGATCAGGTTTACGATTGAATTTCGATTGGTTTCAAGCGCGTTCCGCTTCGGCTGGCTCGCGTCTTGAAATCTATTAAGGTGGTATTAGTGTGAATTTCTCCACATTTCTCTCGCACAACTTTCGAAGTTTGTTCGTAGTTGAATAACCGAGCATTAGCGCATCTTCGCATTACGTCAATATTGACTCCATGCGATTGTTATTATGCATGGACTTGTTTCAGTATAATCAGTTTATGACGATTCGGGTCGATACGTTGTATTCTGACTCTACCAGTGTTGGTTTAGGTAGATATATTACAACACGAATGTTTGTAGCTGATATAGATATTCCAGATTTTTAAGAAGAATACTGAGGAAGGGACTGTGAAATATTTGTAAGATTCTTCTCAATGGACCGATATTTAAAAGAGAAATAATAATTATCATAAAATATGTCAAATCTTAGCCTCAAATTTAATTATCCAGCGGCATATTGAAAGTCGATTGGATGCTATGCTATTTAAAATATCAGTGTGACCATTGCCGAACTAGAACAAAAATTAACTCTTAACTTAACTTAACTTAACTAAACACCCCGCTGGATTGAATTACAGAGCGCCGAAATGACGTCATCATTCGAGGTGTCCAGGTATCTCGTCTTTGGAGTATGTTCGTGATCTACTAAAATACCTTCACGCATTGACAACCAGTCTCACAATCCCTGCGTTTTAAAATAGCTGCCAAACAGAACTACTTAGTCACTTGTTGCGAGCTCACTGTCGACCTTGCGGCGCACTTTCTCTCGTTGGAAATAGTCTGAGTTCTGCAAGTTGAGCTATAAACATATTACTAGACACAAACCACCTATCTGACTGAAAATCATTAGATTTCGCTCACCACAGACAGAGAGCTGCGGCTTGCAATGCACGTAAGTGTACAGAAGAGAAATGGCAACGAGAAATGGCAATTGATAAGCGCTTATTCCGCTTGTTTGTGGTTATGGAAAATATAGTTCTCTTTGTTAGAAAGTTGAATTGTCATGTTGTGAGATTGCGAAGGAGCCAACCGCACTAAATGTACTCTGCCGTTGCTCAAAAATCGGCAAATTTGCGTTTAGAAACTAGGATGTCCCTAGCTTACGATCTTATAAATTGTAACTCATTCGGTCAACCGTACTGTAATTCGTACTTATTACCAAATAAGTTGACTGAAATTTCCCTCAGCCACATCCTACAAAATAAGAGACCGCCAAATAGTCAGTAATATTGCTCAGAAAAGAACATTTATAAGCCCCTTATTCCCTTTCAAACTCTCACCAGTATACATAAATGCATTAATTATGATCTCATAGTGAAATTCAGACATAAAAAGGTGAATAAACAGGTTGGCTCTAAAACAGATTGGCTCACGGCACTATTTAAGTTAGCAAGGAATTGAGGCAGATTTCTCGTAAGATTGCCTTCGAGAAAGCAGGCTCCATTATGATGTGCGATAAAAGTTGTATTAAGATCGGTACCTTGCTATACTACGACTATATATCTAAGAGCATATGCGAATACTTAGTATGTTTAGTGCCTAGTATTTGCTGAAAGTTTGAGGCAATTACAAACAGTACTTCACTTTTACTTTCAAGTTGGATACTAGCTTCATGTTTTTGGTAGTTTCGACGACCCGAATGGCCGAGTCGGCAGTGACCCTGCCTACGAAGCCAAGGGTCCCGGGTTCGAGTCCCGGTGGGGGCAGATATTTGTTTGATGAGAACGGATGTTTATACACTAGTCATGGTTGTTTATCTATCTCAGTATAATATTTATCTATATAAGTATTTGTGCCGTTGTCTAGTACCCAAGATACAGGGACTTCTAGTTTGGGGCTAGATCAATGTGTGTAAATAGTGTCCAAGGTATTATGTTTACAAAGTAGTTCGTAAGGTTTGATCCTTTTCATTATAGTTATATTTTATAGACTGGAACAATTGAAGATAGTTATTACCCTTATAACTGCGTTATCCTCATAAATATTCTGTGGACAATCCAGCCAAATTGTAAAAAAAGTTTCATATCCCAACAGGGAAACGATCATCGGAGACATTTCATATTCGCATGTAAGAACGTAAAATTGCGTCGTCGTCGTCGATGGCGAAATAATTGGCGTGCGGCGGCAACTTTCCTTACTGCAGTCATGTGTGGCGCGGGCGCAGACAAATACAACGGAAAATGTACAAGTGACGATACTTGCAGAATGTTAAAAGACAAATCTTATTCTGTATCAACTATTTGTAGATTCATGAGTATTGGGATGATATCAACGGTTCGGCGACGGAGCTGAAGTTATGTTATGCGATGCATGAAATAACTATTCTTGACATTTGTAAGTTCATTTGTGCGTTGCATTTACATGGTCATTGTCGGTAAACAATCTTAAGGTATTAAGAATACCACGGTCAATGTATCCTTAGATTCTGTACATTCAGATAAGTGCTGAAACTTATATGCAAGAGAATAGGTATCTCAAAACTGTACTACGATAATCACATGTTCATGTCGCAGATTGACTAAAGCAAATTACGTTCAATTTCAAGAGGTGAAGAAGAGTTTAATTAACTTTCTCCCCTTCCTTTCAGTTTCCCGGTAACCGCGGGCTGTAAGTAATAATGCAATAACTACCGAGCAATGTTTTAAATAATCGAATCGACATTTCATTATAAGAATTCTTAATTTTTATGTCACCAATTAAGACAAGAATGTGCCTGGTACTCCAACCTTCGGAGGCGGCATTTTAATACTATTATTAGTATAATCTGTGTGGAAACTTCGTTCAAATGTCCTACTTGTTTGCCTCCTGTACATATGACACCAATATCAAGAAATGTTATTTTACTTCACTTACTTACTTTATACTTTATTGTATAAAAACAGAAGATACAAATACATCAAAATGGAAACTACGAGTACAAAGGCAAGCTTACCACCTCTAAAAAGAATTTATTCCAGCAAAACTTTCTTATTTTATACATTGCGTCTTACCACATTTAACCCTAGAACTGTTATTATTATATCGATAGGGTTATAATTATTGTCATTGATGTCAGTAATAAATAATAGAGCAGTACTCCAACACTTAAATGGTTAATTTGTGATGACATTTTAATTACTTGTAGCAAAAATATATTTCTATTTTCATGGACAAAGAATTATTTTATGTCAGTCTTCAGTTTAAGTACAGTTTGCACTCTATCTGCAGACAGGCATACGTGCCATGAGAATCAAGTTGCCAAAATAATTTATCCCAGCTAAGTGAAGATAATTTGACTTAAAAGGCAAGGTTCACAGAAATTACACTAATTCCGTAAGCCGTGTGATTACAACAACTGTACATACCGTAACCACCCACGTTTAAAACTGTTGCCCTATCCACCGATTTGCGAGTAATAACAGTGCTTCGTACCTCCGCGGCAGAAGCGGACATCGAGGGCGAGGCGCGGAGGTCGGCGGGTTTAAAAAAAAACCTGTCCGAAATGCCATATTGTCGAAAACGAAACGCATATTTGTACGACTGCATATTTTTACGACTGTTTTTTTTTTATTAAATTACTAACTAGGACGTCTGATAAAAAGTTGTGTCATCTGATTGAATATTTGCAGGTTTTTATTTATATTGTTTCAATCTTGATTACCTAGATCCGCCAGTTTTAAAGTTGTCTTTGGTGAATTATGGTATTTTGACATATTTTACATATTCATGATCTTATAATGTCAATCATATTTGGAATTTTGTTAGTTTTTTTTTTGTTTTGCAATTGGATTCAAGGTGAGTACATTTCTTGAAACCCAAGAAGAAATTGAAGGCCTAAAAACAATTACTTACGGTCACTTAAATTAACAAAGCTCTTTACAAAATTGCCTATTAGTAACGTTTCATAAGAGGTTAGTAAAAAAAATTGGGCAATTTTTGTCGATGGACGAAAAAAACACTGTACCCGAGCGAAGGGGTTAAAAGTAAAAAATATCTTACAAGGAATACCTGAAGTATCGTTACTTAAATAATAATTTAAGTGAAGAACTTCAAGTCGATTTAATGTTTTTGATATTTAAATTGTAAACAAAATGTAATTAATGCAAAAAAAAAAATGTTTGTATAAGCTGCGCATCTAGATACGCGGCAGCATGTCAAAGCCAAGTTCAAAAGAAGCGAACTGGCGACGCAGCAACCGTGTGTTATATTACAGGAAACTTTTCATACCTGCGTAACTCAAAATCTATTGAACTTAACTATATGAAATTTGGTATATTTATTAAGGCATTTAAGGCTAAGAAGAACACTAAATTTCATGAATATAGCTCAATTAGTTATTAAGATACAACCATCTACAAATCGGCATTTTTCTTACTGACTGACTGACGTAACATCAAAATCTTAACCCACTTCCAGATGACCTAGCAAGTTGAAATTTAGCTTCCAGCTCGGTAATTGTACGGTTATGAACCTAAGATAAAGAAAAAGTGTATTTTTTTACGATTTGTAATATTTTCCAATTTTTTTTTTAATAAACAGTTTCTATTTACACACTAAGCGCCTATCGAATTTGTTATAGCAAAAATGAATTACAGTTTCGAAATGAACTAAAGTTAGATACTTTATCGTTTCAATTTGTTTCAATTCTTCAATGTATGTTAATTTATCTACCTTGTGTAACGTAAGAATTATCATAGACAAAGGACTTGGCATTCATTTAGATCGAAAATCTTTTGTCGGCGAGATCGACAGCCACGATATTGTTAATATTGAACTTGGCTCCCATTTTCACATTTATGTTTTTGGTGGGATACATATTACAGAACTTCGCCTGCACACACTACTGTTGAACCAATTTTGTACTGAGCGCGCACCGTTCCCCGTCCACCCATCATGCGCGCGCAGTATAAAAGTGCACCTATAAAGTGCAGTTTTGTAAGGGTCAAAAACAGGACTGATAGTTGTAGAGTCATCTTCTGACTGACTGATTATTGATTATCTATGCAATTTATTTTTACATTCTGCAGTATTTTTAATAGGCACAATAAACTTAAAACGTAATATAGAGCGAGAGAAAATATCGTTTAATATTTTTTATAATGCTTGTGCAACCTAACATAGCGTCACGCCTTTTCTCATACGGAGTGGCAGAGGCACAGTTGTGCCCTCTTTGAGCCGTTATTCAATACTCAGCGTGCGACAGGGGCCAGGGCCCATCGTAATGAAGGTTTCCTCGCGGTGTTTTCCATCACCGTTAGAACGTCCGTATAATGAACTTATGATAAATTAATTATCTCATTGCATGGTCAGGAATCGAACCTGCACCTCCTCCTGGGAAGCAAGCGTGAAACCCATTAGACCACGGAGCTCTTTTTTAGGGTTCCATACCTAAAGGGTGCCAAACGGGACCCTATTACTAAGCCTTCGCTGTCCGTCCGTCTGTCACCAGACTGCATCTCATGAACCGTGATAGTTAGACAGATGAAATTTTCACAGATGATATATTTTTGTTGCCCCTAAATAAATAAATATATATTTAAGCGGGCTCCCATATAACAATTATTTCAATAACACACACAAATATGAATGCACCTGGTTACGTACATGGAGTGTGAAAGTACCAATAACTTTGTAAACAACATTTTGCTATGTAAAATCCAAACTATTCACTCCACATAATCCCTACCATGGTACGGTTGTACGGAACCCTTCGTGCGCGAGTTCGACTCGCACTTGACCGCTTTTTAAATGCTTGTGTATAAAGTGAAATCTGACAAACGCGACAATCATATCACACTTGCCAATGACAGAGTGTTTAGAGCCTTCAAATCAAATAAAGAATACATTTTGCAAGTCTTAGCAACAGGTGATTTCTTCGACAAACAGAAAATACGTCAAATATTCGTTAGCAGAGAAGGAATTCTTCAAGATAATATTAGTAAATGTGTAGGTACGAGTATTTTTACTGGAAATAGTATCTAGCATGTAGCTCTCAAAACAATACGAAAGGTAGCAACTGGACATGGTAGAAAACTTATAGCATAGATTAGAATTTTCATTCATAGAATAGAAAACAATAGATATACAATAAAAGCTGAGAAGTGAATCTCGAGAAGAATATAGAGAATTCTTATTCAAGATACAAGAGTGTTTTCGGACCAGTGCCCTCAACCTGACACCACTAAATAACTGCTCGATCAGGAGGTGACCTCGTGCGGCAATCTAAACTCGTTCTCTTATTAACTCGCTACCTAAGAGCTGGTTTATATTCAATGTTGTGTTTTTTAGGGTTCCGTACCCGAAGGGACCCTATTACTAAGACTTCGCTGTCCGTCCGTCCGTCCGTCCGTCCGTCTGTCACCAGGCTGTATCTCAAGAACCTAGCTAGCTAGAGAGTTGAAATTTTCACAGATTATGTATTTCTGTTGCCGCTATAACAAAAAATACTAAAAAACAGGATAAAATAAATATTTAGGGGGGGCTTCCATACAACAATACCACATACAAACTTATGGATGCACCTGGTTACGTACATGGAGCGTGAAAGTAACCGCACCAATAACTTTGTAAACAATATTTTGCTGTGTAAAATCCAAACTATTCACTCCACACCATCGCTTCCATTGAACGGTGGCACGGAACCCTTCGTGCGCGATTTAGACTCGCACTTGACCGGTTTTTCTAAGTTAATTAGTTTATGACACTATCTATAAAGTTCACTTTTTATTTATTTTTTTCTTTTTAATTGGGGCCTGATTTTAGTGGTTTTAATTATATGTATGAAACTTCGTCAAGTAGCTTTTAAAATTGCTTTCTCTATCAGATTATAACTCGCTAAGAGATAAATTCTATTGCCCAATCAACCAACTAATACTGTTTTCTAGAATGTGACTGCAACTGACAGTTTCATTACAAGTTATAAACCATACAAATATATATTGTGTACGGACTAATTTGTCATCCCAGATGCAATAAACATCACAAATGCGGCAAGTTTCTAATCACCCTCTCAGCCTCGGCTTATGGCACCAGCCTTGAAGCCGTTGCAGTGAAACCTACATACTTCATCGGGTTCCATTCTCGACGTGTCATCGCTCGCGCGAGTTTCGCAAGCAGCGGGCGCGTGCGCGGATCGCTAATTACGTGCTAACCAACCCACTGGCTGTAAAGAACTCTATTGGACACGGGATAGAGGAGGGTTTTCAGTAACAGAATCTGATGACAAATTGCAAAAGTGCGTGCAATAGACGCGACAGGTGCCTCGGCGGTGATAGTCTAGATCTGTTTCAGTCTTGTGTTTTTTAAGGGGAAATATTAAACTGCACATCAATAATACTAATTTGCACAGCAAATATACTGATTTTCACGGCAAATATCAGGGCAAAATACTGTGGTAGCTTAGGTGAAGGTTAAAGGGGCTGAGCATAGCGAAGGCGCTTTTATCCTTCGTATTAGGTTGAACATGTAAGAATAACAAAAATACTTAAAACAATACAAGTATTTTTGCTGATTCTTTTTTGGTGTGAAAATCAGTATTTTTGCTGTGCGATTAAATACTAGCCTTTTTTAAGTTACTCCATAATGTCTCTTTGGCTAATTATTATGTTAACCCCTCTATTGCTCGAACGTGTATCGTTTGTTATTAGAATGGTATAGTTTTACCATGGCTATACACCATTGGTGTCGGATCTCAGAACACGAAATCACGAAAAATCATCACCATTGTTTTATTTTCCATTTATGATACACGAAACAAAACCGCTGATAAATTTGACGCTGTAAGGGAGCGAGATCGAAAAGAGCTATTTATACTTTTTGGTAATATTTTTTGTACTTTGTGTTGTTCAAAGGAAAATTATCAATATGGCTTTTTTTTCTGAAATAAAAATTTATTGATTTGATTCAAAAAATAATCTCTAGAGAGATTTGTCTCCAACATCAACGTCAACTTGCTCTTATCTTCAATATACCCCGAGTACAGATCACGTACGCTATCAAAACCCTTCCATAATTACTTTGCACCAAGACTTTGACGTTATTGCAACGTTCTAATGTTAAAATATTCCAGCCAGGTGCACAAATAAAGTGATCGAGTTGGGCATGCGCACGAGCACACCGGAAGCCGCCATTAAGCACTCAAGAAGCAAATCGGAACAGCGCGCATCCCGGCGGAAGAGAGCTCGTTTCGCGCCAATCGGAAAACAGATAATAGTGTTTGGAGAAGATATAGCAATTACGCCTCTTCCGACGGCCTCGGGCGTGTTCGAGTTGACTCGCACAAAGCGGGTCATAGACGCAGACATATAATGACACGGCAGTCATCAGATACGCGTGTGTGTGTGTGTGTGTGTGTGTGGTTTTGTTGGTAGATTGAACTAGAGCATAAGATTCCATTTCTTTCATTTCAAAAACAAAAAAAGGAGTCAGCCAACCAGGGCTTTATATTAGCCATCATAAAGGATATTTTCCGACTCATGACATAGCAACATTTGCCTATAGACACATACATTGCTTCTGGCCCCACAATAGGATTCCCTGTGTCGTGGTAACCAGAAACAGCGACGGCACATAAAAGTTCGAGACAGGATGGGATGGCACTCGGGAAATACATGGTACAAGTATGTTTGTTGATGACATGATTAAATGTCCACTCCATTCTCATGTGAACCCACTAAAACATCCCACTGTGATCTCTGAGGACGATAGGGAAGCCAAAACTCTTTATTTATAATGTCTTCCCAATTGCCATCCGCACTTGACGCGAATTATACGTTAATAGGTTGATTGTGACGAAAGAATTAATCAATAACAGATTTTGCCTAATCTTAGTACTTATTATGATGTAATTATTAATTTGATGACTCGATACAGCCATGATTGTACTATGTATGTTTCATCGATATATCTACCGATTTTATATTGGGCCCAAAACCGTTCTACACATACATTGCTTCTGGCCCCATACTAGGATACCCTGTGTCGTGGGTACCAGAAACAGCGACGTCACACACATATAAACATCAAAGACCTGGGTGTTTTTTTCTTTACCCCCAGCCGGAGGTCGAACCCGGGACCTCTCGCATGGTAGACAGAGCCACAACCGCTGCACCAAAGAAGTCATAGCCATACAGTTGCCTTATTCAATTCCATCGATGGTGAAAGCGCTCAACAAACATTTACCACCACAAGCGTCATACAACATCATTGTCAACAGGCTGCGGTCCCATCGCTACCGTGTACAAAACAAACAGACAGACAGACAAGCAGACACACAATACCCAGCGTTTTCACACACCACTAGCATTGCACAACCCACTGCCGCGGAACACAAAGGCTTCAGAAGCCAAGCTTCATACAATGCGCATGCGGGCAATGCACACATAGACACTCCTTCACGGTCACGAAATATGACATCTCAAAATGTTCGCAAACCGAGCCGCCCGGTGGCTAATGCCTGTCAAAGTCAAAGTCAAAGTCAAAGTACTTTATTACTGTAGATATTTACATATACTTAGCAAACGTAATTTTTTGCCTCTTCTCTACATTGGACCACTGTGGGAGAAGAAGGGCGTAGAAACTCCCACAGATTGATTTTTAGATCTCTTTTAAAAATAGGTTGTGCTTAACTAATACAAATATGATAAATTTAATTGTTATGATTAATAAGCAGGAATAAATAATTACAAAACTATTAACAGCAAGGTCTGTCTTGAGCCAGATTAACCCCATACAGTCTTGTCATTTAAGTAATCTTGAACATTGTAATATCCAATTTTTGACAAAGTCGCTTTAACATGCTTTTTAAATTGCTCAAATGGCAATTTCAAGATCTCCAGAGGTATCTTGTGGTAGTAGAGAATGTACTGACCCTTGAAAGAATTGCTAACCTTCGCGAGTCTAAAACGGGGCGCACATAGTCTGTGATTATTTCTTAGGTTAACATTAGCTATCGCTATGTGTGTGTATGTAGATAATAAAGTACATACAATGAGCTTTACTTTAGTATATAAATATTTGGTGACGTAGCCAATACAATACATTGACGGCTCATTGGCTTTCTTTTGTGTGCGATAAATGGGAGAACTATTCTCATTTGGTAATTTTGAAGCTGATGAAATTCAGTGGGCACGGTCCAGTTTCCGTGTTTGCTATACTTATCTATGCTTTTAGTATAATTCTACAAAATTCTAATACAAGCTTTTCACTTGTTGTGTCTACATTGTGACTTTGCCAATCAATTTGTTATATTTAAAAGAAAAATCTTTATTGCAAATATGTATGGAAATGAAGTTATATGAATTAAAACGTGAGTAACAGCTTTATTTTAGTACAGTAACGATAAATCACCTCTTTGAAGCTAAGAGCATTCGTTCATTGCAATAATTTTAGGTAAATTCTATGCAAACATGTCATTTTATTTATAACTACAATTCTAAGAATTGGAAATCGCGGCCCATTAAGAAAACTATGCTAAATCTATATTTAATAGTCGATAAATCTAGTTTTAAGCTAATCGTGTCAGTTACGTAACAAATATCACTTCGCCTTGGCTTGCGAATGTCCACATAAATGAATACATTTTTAAATATAAAGTGGGCAGATCCTTGTTGGTGAAACTGGTTTGGAAAGATCACCAAATTAAATTTTTCTTCAATGCTTTGGAATTTGATATGGTGAGGGAAACAAAGGAAACATGTTTGAATGAAAATGCATTTTTTCAGCTTATTTAATAAGAACCATCATCCCCATCTCGATTTCCTATCTTCATTTGGCTGACAAGAAACAAGTTGAAATCAAACCGGTGCAATCTAGCTTCGAGCTTCAAAGCTGCATGTGCCGCCATACATAAGACTTCAACGGGGTACCGTGCGCAAGCTCTTTACAGCAGTAGGAAAGACGTGTCATTCAAAATCATTAAAATGACGCCCGAATGATTCAACTATAACGTTTTAAATGCAATTGACTAATTAATAGCGTATGCGTATTAGACACAGTCCTGAGTAGATTTCCGCGTTATAATTTACGTATTCCTTAATTACCTCCATACTTACACACATTGTTATATGCACCACAAAAAACAGCAAGTGCAATTAGCTGGTCCAATAAAAGCGGCAGAAACCGACAAATTTTGCACCTCGAGTCAATGATTGTATAACATTCAGCAATAAAGACAAATTACGCGATCGAACACAAGAAAACCTCACCTGTCGCAAAAACTTCAAATCGAACGAAGAGGTGAAAGTCACAGCGTATCACAAACGTCACTTTCTGCTAACAACGCTGGCACACAACACTATCCGATACAATCCACAGACGAAGTAAACAGAAACTTTATTTTTCTTTTTCAGTTTTTGGGGGTGCGTTCGAATTTCGAATTTGGCGCGCTCGGTGTTCGCGCGACGGCGGGCGGCGTCGGCGCGGGCGGAGTGCGCGGGCGGCGGTGAGAGACTGTCCGTCGGCTCTGCCTCCACCATACGTAGCGCCACTCTCTTGCGCCGAACAGCGGATTGCCTTCGAGAGATGCTGGAGGTCTGAGTGAGGAGATCAGGAGGCTGCTAAGTATTCAAAACCAAAATTCAAAAAGAGTTTATTTCCATAAGAAACACATAGGTTACATTTGGAGAATGTCAATTCTTAAACTAACACATATATAAGGTATAGGAAAATATAGAACTCCATTTGAATTCCGTCACCTCAATGTTTTAGATGCTGGAGGCAAAGAGGCGACTAGAAACCTCCAACTTTATACGTTATTTTTTACAGAATTGGAGCAAACACCTTCCCAAGCTTTCTTGTCGTTGAGTCGTTGGTCCGTAATTTGGGAGGATAGTTATTGGTTATCGTGATCATCGTCTATTCCTGATGCTAGTTCAAAAAAAATGTCACGCAAAATCCTTTATGTTGGATTTACCTACATTTTGACGTCTCTCGTGATTAATATAGATAGGTATTTTATTATAGCTTAACACATCTGAAACTACATAGAAAACCTAAAATCCCATAAGTGTATATTTCCTATTGTTTATTTGTTTTAAAGGCAAATACCATTTTTATAAATGAATAAGAAAATCCCAAATTATAGGTCGTAAAACCTGATTATAAGACCACACAACACTGCTTCGATAAGGTTTTATGTAACCGATATGATACAATTGGGACTCAACGTATTTATCACAATAACTTAAAACTATACTCCCCACGATCTCTTATCACTTGCACCAAACTGTTTCTGTTACACATGTTATTACCGTTTAATCAACCTTTGGTAATATGTGACGAATTTGTGAAGGCACTCGGCAAGGTCGCTTCTGCGAGAGAAACTTACGCGGAATGCAACCTGCAGGGTTACAACTAACATTAGTCACTTGTTACGGATATAGGGATGAAATGTGACCTTATGATGACGTAATCGTCATGATAACTTAGTAAGTCTTTGGTCGTTCTTTTTGAAGTAGGGATTCCCTGAAGTCCTAGTAACTTTGAGACAATTTAAGGAATATGTTTTTCAGAGTTAAAACCAATATTCTTATATCTTTATACCTTTAGTGTTTGTTATTGTATTGTTTTGTAGTTTATTTATTGCACTACCTAATAGTGATACATGCTTCCATACTTATGATAGATATAAATATGCACAACGGCGAGCTTATCAACAGGTGTTTGGTAGTTTACTCCAGATATTTAAATTTAGTTATCTTATTAATTGTAAGCTTTATAATAATTTGGAGGATTCCTGTGTGGTTAAGCTATATATGCATAATGTATGTCAACTAATTTTCAATGATCAATATTAAATCATTATTACTATTATTATCTTTTCAAATTAGAATGTACAACATTTAAAATGCAGTAACGAATGAAGAAAAGAATACCGTAATACCAGGCTGTGCCCAGTGTGGGGACCATAATCTAATCCCTATTTTAACCCTTAATAGAGGCTGTAGGTAAGTAATTTTTCATTGTTTTTTGCATTTATTACCAAAGCCATAAGGTTTAAAATGATGTGGGAATATATTTCCCCCTAACCCATTAAGGGGTAATTCCTCTGCCTAAAGAAGTCTATCCCTTTTGCACCTCTCCACATGTTTGTTTGTACCTAGGCACTATGAATTTTTAGGTGAAATAAATGTTTTTGCTTTTGTTTATAAGTATATTTCAAAAGGCTTATGTTTAAACGATTACCAAAAACGCACCTATTTTACTACCAATAAATTCGAAATGACTGCCAGAATGGATAAACGTCCACCAAATTGTGTTTGGATATAAATGATCACCAAACTTCTTTTTATGTTTGTGTGCTTAAGTTTATGTTTTAAGTATTTTTTGTTGTTCTTACATGTTCAACCTAACACGAAGGATAAAGGGGGCTTCGCTTCGCTCACCCCCTTTACCCTTCACCTAAGCTACCGCAGTATTTTGCCCTGATATTTTTTGCAACTTTTGGTGTTCATTTATCCATTTTGGGTAGGAAAAAAATATATTAGTGATCATTATATTTGTTGCCATTTCAAAATATATTCAAAATCAAACCCTCCATGATATTACAAGAATTAACCAAATAACCAGGTAGAGATGCGTGCGTGGCCATCGTTAATGTGGTGTTTACGACAAAATTACGTATCGCCGATGGCATCCAAGGTCTGAGAGCAGGTGACTCGGGTGACCCACTCCATCGAGAGTCCAGTGGCAAAGCTTTAACGAGATCGCGAGGTCAGAGCTTTCGTGACGAAGCGGTGGGTCCGTTAAGTCGACAAAAGCATCTTATTACATGGAAATGCGGTGTTTGTGACGAAGATTCAGAAAGTAACGGCGTATTCAAAATACAACGTAGATTGAGAGATAATATTTTTCTCATTTCTTTGCATGCTAACAAAAAATAACTTTGTTTTTAATAAGGTTATGAATAGTGCATAGCTGAAATTGGTAAGATCACTACTACTGAATTTTACAATTAATGATGATATAAATATCGAGAAACATCTCCGTGAGACAAATTGAAGAAATACTTAAAACAAAATCCATAAACTTTGACACACTAACATTTAGCTCATATATTTTCAGTGACGAATAATTTCCGAAAATTTTAGATTAAAAAATGACCAATCTCGAGGGCCCCGATATGATAGTGATGACGTCAGAGATCGATTTCTTAACCATATGTCACGGAAGTGAGGACGGATTACCTTCGATGACGCTGGACTCGAGCAAGTCTTGCTAATGACGTAGTATTGGGAGCGGTTATGGACGACAATCAATGCCTAATGTAAAGCAGTCTCTGTTAATTATACAACCGACATCTTTGGAATAGTCTGGGCGTAGTTCTATCATTTGTAGCGTGACACACTCCCCTTCTTTTTAGAGATAAGCTTGCCTCTTATCTTCTCTGTATTTGTTTGTGCTTAGTTTTGTAATGTGCAATATATTCGATATGATGTACTTCCCTTGTCTATATCTCTCGCTCTTGAAAATCTTACCTTTGCTGGTCGCCAAAACCCGAGTTTATAATTTCGATGAGCAACCCAAATTGAGGTCAAAGTATTTATAAAAATATTTAACAAGGAAGTAGATACCCAAAAGTGGGCAACAAAACGCAAAACAAGGTTTTTACAAAATTAAAGAAATATCCGTAATTTTCGTCTAACACTTTTGTAGGACGAAAATTACGGATGTTTCTTTAATTATCAACCGTATTTGGGATTTACGGATACATCGTCCAATTGTATGAATCATCATTGATAGACTCCTTCCTGGTGTATTCCCAAAATCAAATAGGTACAAGTATAAGGAATGCCGAAGGTCACAGACGAGTGCATAAGATTACCATCTCAATTACAACGTGGAATGTGAATCGAGACACGTCATCACCAGTGGGTTGATAGGACTGGGTTTTACCCATTTTTTAGGGTTCTATACACTGTTTATATTATATTAGGTCCTTACATATGAAATTGGCGTTTTGTGTGGAGAAATTGAAGTTAACTCAATTTTCGGTACAAACATTTTTGTATTTTTTAGGAATGACAGATCCTAATTTTATAAACTTTGTGTGTATGAATGAGACAACATTTAGCTAACAGAAAATTTTATATAATTTTTGAAAAGTGTCAGCTGTAAAAAAATATTTCGAATATTATCATGAAAATGGATGACATTTAGCAGGCACTGATTTTGAAGATAACATTTTAGTTATCAAACTGAAAATTAAAAGAAAATTTAATAAGTAGATGTAAAATATTGAAATTAATTTTAAAACAATAAAAAAAAACTGGAAATAGCTATTGAATTACTCGAATTATGAACTCCTGAATCTGTAAGAAAAAATCACCAATTTCATAGGTAAGCACCCAATATTATATATTTTCCGTTAGACGACCCGAATGGCCGAGTCGGCAGTGACCCTGCCTACGACGCCAAGAGTCCTGTGTTCGAGCCCCGGTGGGGGAAAATATTTGTTTAATGAATGGATGTTTGTACCCTAGTCATGGTTGTTTATTTATCTAAGTATAATATTTATCTAAGTATAATATTTATCTAAGTACATATAATATTTATCTAAGTATAATATTAATCTATATAAGTATGTGTATCAATGTGTGTAAATAGTGTCCAAGGTATTATTATTTCCGTCTGTCCTTCTCTCAAGATCCTTTTTCCAAGGAACGCGTGGAGTTATAAGTCAAAATTTGTATCAATTACTTAATTGACCATTAAATCTGTACAAAAATCAAATCTTTATGTCGACGCATTTAAAAGATTCGGCATTTCATGCCGCAAAATTGCTGGATTAGCTTGATACTCCCAAGTGAATCAAAACCAGGGTACTTCCCGTTGACCTAAAATCATGAAATTTGGCGCGAAGCGAGGTCTTATAGCATGATAAGATGACGTCTGTGGCGCTGCAGTTGTGGCTCTGCCTACCAAGCGAGAGATCCAGGGTTCGATCCCTGGCTGGGTATAAAGAAAATATATCCCCAGGTCTTGGACGTGTGTGTGACGTCGCTGCTTCTGGTTCCCACGACACAGGGTATCCTAGTATAGGGCCAGGAGCAACGTTTGTGCCAGTTATAACTGTTTATGTTTAAGTAAAGGAAAAAATCCGAAAACCGTAAATTTGTAGTTATTTTCCAAAAAAATGCAATTAGTGCGGAACCCTCAGTGCGCGAGTACGACTCGCACTTGGCCGTTTTTTTTGATGATTTGGTATTGACAACTTCTGCCCGTTTGAAAAGATCTCTTCACTCTGAAGACCTAAAAATTGTATATTTAAGCAGGAACGTACGAATAAATAAATAAATGAGATACTAATATGTATGTTGTTGATATTGATATAAAGAAACATTTTTTTCACAGGTGAAAAATATCCTGTTGAAATCGACCGCTATTATTATGACTGTAGCGGTCGAAGTTGTGTCTCACAAGCGATAGGTCCCAGGTTCGAGTCTCAGCCGGGAAGGTAGAAGAACATTCCCGGGTCGAGGATTATGTTTGTGACGTCACTGTTTCTGGTTTCTAGAACACAGGGCATCCCACTGTGAATCCTGCCTAGTTTTATGCAACTGTTTTATATGCCTGGTTTTTTGGAAATTTTTATCATTTAGATGTACAATTTGTACTGAATAAAAGGGATTTAAGTAGAGCTTCTAAAATGGACTAAAACACAGAAAGCTGGTTAGCACGGCCCTTGAAGACCTAATTCACCAAAACACCACGGCGCAAGCAACTTCCACCACCATTTCCAATTCCATATTCCATCAGCACCTGCTACCGTCACAGAGCATGCTAATTACACAGCTACCTCACGCGGCATGTCAAGCGACCAGCTGAACGGCTAGCATGAACATTTATGCATCGAGAAAGTAAGCGTATTCAGTGTGACTAACAAAAACATATATATTCCTATGGGTTACCAATTTCGTTGCTTTGATCAAATTGGTTGCATGCATACTGAAAATTTTCAGAATGATATTCCTAACAAAGATTACATTTTTTTGAGACATGATAACCCTAAATAGTAGATTTTACAACAAGTGCACAAAACGAACCATTGTTATCCGAGACTTTTAGCAGCCCGAGCCGAAGGCGAGGGCTGATAGTAATTTCGAGGATAAAAATGGTTTTGTGGACGAGTTATAAACTCTGTTTTTCACTTCGATTGCGAGAAAATAAAACAGTAACATAACGTATTAACATTTCTTAGTAAAATTCAATACGAAAAGTTCACGGCTTCTTTCCCGCTACTTTACTTTTTTTAATTTTCCTGCATAATTTTCGGGCAAAGAAAAAAAATATACAGCCTATTCTTAAATTATTTTGGAATAATGTTTTTTTTTGTGGTAAACACGTTTTGATATTTAGTTTCTTTTTCGTATTATCTTATTATAAATCAAAAATGCAAATAGGGATGGAAATATTATAAATTAGCAAGTTTTATCCATGTACAATTAATTGTTTTTGGCTGTATGGGCTAAATGGTCACTGCCTTAGTGTAGACACATTTAAAAAGCTACTTTTATGCACAAGAGCATAAAATTCAACTTTATGTCGCCTAGATCCTGCATAAAGTAGTACTTTTTCGAGCATGAGAAGTGAAAAAGAAATTTGTACATATTTGTATTAGTTAAGCACAACAAATTTTTAAAAGAGATCTGAAAATCAATCTGTGGGAGTTTCTACGCCCTTCTCCTCCCACAGTGGTCCAATGTAGAGAGGAGGCAAAAAATTACGTTTGCTAAGTATATGTAAATATCTACAGTAATAAAGTACTTTGGCTTTGACTTTGAATAAATCTCAGTTAAAAGTGGCTGGCTTACTTCTTCGATACGTCATATGTTCGTGTTTACCCCTCTGGCGTCGTATCGTGTGTGGCAATCGAATATTGTATCTAGGCCATTGCCGCGTGTTAGTGAGATGACACTAGTCCCCCTCCCCCGCCCCCGCCCCGCCGCCCCGCCAGTGTCCATGTGGCCCGCCCCCGCTATTCTCTTCTCCATTAACTGGTTTTTTTCTGATTTGGCTCTTAGATCTGCTTTCATGTTTAGCGGGTTAGCGTCTTGTCATGGAAACAAAAGAATATAGTATAATACTTCTTTAATTTATTTATACGGACGTTCTAACGGTGATGGAAAACATCATGAGGACATCTTCATTACGCCATAGCTGCGGCCATGGGCTAGCCCCCTGTCACGCAAAATAGAGTATTGAATAATGAATTTAACTTTAATGTTCTTTATTTTTATTCTCTACAAACGCAGAAATGCACCATGGCTCCCACAGTTTTCGGAGATCGTAATCGTAACACTTATTATTTGCTGCTCAAATAATCTGAGGAGGCATAGGTAGGGAAGCCCCCGCGGGTTCCTCCCACAGCGTGACACATCGGCGTGTTAATCACGACACGTATGGGACCCTAATTGTAGTTTCACGGCCTCGTCTTGTCTATAGGTTGGTTTCAAACACAAAAAAATAAACTTCTTACTAGTTAGCTATTCTTTTGATAGATGATAATTTTTTTCGTGTATTAATTTGCTCGTTCTAGGGAAAGTTAAAGAGAGTAATGCAATAAATCAGTAAGTTAAAAACTGGCCACAGTCTAGGCAATAAATACCTATACTATCTATTTCTATACTAATCGTACGAAAGGGATCAGATACCAAATTTGGATCGAAGGAGATCGCCGTCTTGATCCGCCGGACACACAGCCTCCCTCCCCCCCCCCTTTTTGAACCTCCCGGACTGCGGTTAGAGCCCCCCTAAATGCCCCAATTATAGATTAGTTGGGATTAGGATAGGTTTAAAAATTATATAACCACCTCATAGTAGCGGGGGCTATCTGCCCCCTAACATGCCGCTATCATGCTATCTGACTATGAGCTGATGTCCGCTCGTAAAATCGGGTAAGCAGGCAAACTCCTCCCATATTTATCATATACTTTATATATAGCCCAAAAGGGCAAATTGCAGGTAGAAAGCCTTCAGCATATACCGAGGCCATGGCTCACAGTTAAATCGAATATCGATAACTGTAAAACACAAGGGGTTATTTTTAGTCCGTATGCCACACGAGCTGATGCCCGCTCAATATTTGGGGACCCGGACATAGCAGGGAGGTCTGACTCCTGGGCAAGACTCCATGTTTTCCCCTCCAACAAAAAAAAAACTTATGAATGTGGTCCAATGGAGAGAAGAGGCAAAAAATGACGTTTGCTAAGTATATGTAAATATCTACAGTAATAAAGAACTTTGACTTTGACTTCGAATCTGTAAAATTTCCCTTACATCCTTTTGTGGTGAATCATTCGTGCCAAAATAGCACCAGAACGTATCGGTATATTCTCCTACTCTTTCCTTATTATATGTAGTTTTACCCTATGAGTAAGAGTTCTATCCTTATACCAGATGATTAATCATTTAAATGGTCATTTATATATAAATGGACAGATATGGGTTTTCTGACCATAAACATGTAGGTTGACTTGTAACTTAATATTGTCAGAAAACCCACACCCTTCCAGACAAATGTCATTCTGAAACATAGAGAGAGACTACTACTTATAGTAATTGGCTAGTACTTTATAATCATCTTGAAGGTCTTTTGAAACTCAAGAAGATAATATATATAATAACAGAAATGTCAGTGGGTTACATCACACACAAACAAAGTAATCCACATACGACCACATGACGACCCGAATGGCCGAGTTGGCAGTGACGCTGCCTACGAAGCCAAGGGTCCCGGGTTCGAGTCCCGGTGGGGGCAAATATTTGTTTGAGGAGAACGGATGTTTGTACGCTAGTCATGGTTATTTATCTATCTAAGTATAATATTTATCTATATAAGTATGTGTATCGTTGTCTAGTACCCAAGACACAGGGAATCCTAGTTTGGGGCTAGATCAATGTGTGTAAATGGTGTCCAAGGTATTATTATTATTATACTACTTCACCAAGAAGATCAGACTTAAAGACTTTTGTTGATAGGCATCAAAGTCAATCAGTAATGATACTCTTACTGATTTAGGATGAGCATTTCATCAGTTTTATTGATAGGTGTTTCAATTTTATTTAACGAGACATATGTGTAAGTTATATTATACACAGGCGTACAAAACTTATCAAACTTTTAAAATTGCAATAACTTTTTAGGTACACAAGATATACTTTCCAAATAAAAAGGACTAGAAATAGAGTTTAATTTATACTATCTTTTCAAGAAAAGTTGATAAAATTTGCTATAAAACGTTTTTTTATCTTAAATCTCTAACTTCTACAGTTTAGAAAAAACGAAATTTTAAAAGTGTAGTACTTAGTTTTGCAGACCAGTGTAGATATCGATACAAGTACATACCTAGGCTGTTCCGTAAATTGTTAGTCACAAAGTAAATATTACCTCTTTATTCTTGAAAATATTTTGAATGCAAACCTCCTTTCAATACAAACCTCTTTGTTGAACATAATTGGCTGGCTATGAATGGTTATTTTTTAAATTATTTTTAAAAATTATCTGTTGTTTTTTTTGTTTGCAACATTTGACGTCTCGCGGGAGGCTTTTCGTGCTATGATTTTCTATGATTATAAATGCGGGTTGACCTTTATTCCCACGAAAATTAACAAGCTGCCTTTGGGGAGTCTTCTCCTGGGTTAACAATAGTCACTTATTGGTTTCGTGAGTTTAAACGTGGTCGAGAGAACCAAAACCATGACCCCCGATCCGGCCAACCAAAAACTGCAGTAACTCATGAAAACATCATCAGGGTGGAGTGGCTATTACGGGAAAATAGAAATATTACACATAGAGAGATTTAGGATGAATAGAAGATTTGATCACAGGCAGTTTTCACTATCCTACATGAACACCTTAAAGTCAGGAAGGTCGCAAAAAAAAATATTGCCGTTTTTTTTCGACGCAGTGGACCAGTAGCAGTAATCCCGCCAGAGACCGTAGAACAGTAAGGTACTAATAATAAGGTAATATTCCGAAGTTTGTCTACCTCAAGTTTTTGGGGAGTTGAGTAGCGAGCGCCCAAGGGCTTTTTCCCCAAGATAACGCGCCCGCTCACACAGCTGCTAGAACCATCGACTATTTGTCAACTTCGGGGGCACAAATGTTACCCCATCCTCCGTACAGCCCAGATTTAGCTCCGAGTGTTTTTTTTTTAATTTCTTACAGTAAAATAAATGTTTCGGCGGCGAAAATTTAACACCGCAAACGACGCCGTCGAAAAATGTCGTCGGTTATTTTTCGACCTCCAACAAGATGCGTTTTTCAAATGTTCTGAGGACTGGTTTACTCGAATTCATAAGTGCATAGTGCGGTTGGAGGGGAAAAATTTGAAAAATAGTAAATAAATTATTTTGATATTCTAACTATTGTTCATTTCACTAAAAACATTTGGAACAGCCCTTGATCAACAACCGAAATGGCCAAATGCACAAACTGCTGTAAAGTACAAATTAAACATCATTCCGGCGCTGGATGTCTCTGAGTGTCAGTCAATCTTTGAATTGGCATAAATTCATTTTTAGGGTTCCGTACCAGAAGGATAACCAACGGGACCCTATTACTAAGCCTCCGCTGTCCGTCAGTATGTTCGTCCGTCCGTCCGTCCGTCACTGGGCTGTATCTCGTGAACAGTAATAGGTAGAGAGTTGAAAATTTCACAGAATGTGTATTTGGGTGTCTGTGCGATTTACATTATAAATTGCTCGAGTAGCTCTCTTCTGTCATATAAAAATATTTATAATATCCGCTGCTTGTAAAACAAGATATGTGTTTTAATATCCCTGCCCTTGCGAATTACCTAAACATCATGATATCAATATCACCGCAAATTTCGTCGTCGCAATTGGTAGGGACTTGTATCGGAACCAAGTTCGGACATTTTTTTTTTTTTTTTTTTCGTTCTAAAGTTTTCTTGCAGGTAGCGACGGAACGTTCACGCGCGAGCCGGACCCGCACTTGACCAATTTTTGTAATATTGAAGTGGGCTAGTGGGATTCACGCTTGCTTCTCGGGCAGGAGATGCAGGTTCGAATCCGGTGTTGACCTTGTACCAATGAGATAAGCAATTTAACTTAAGTACATTATCGGATGGATCTAAAAATCAACAGTGGTCCAATGTAGAGAAGTGGCAAAAAATGACGATTGCTAAGTATATGTAAATATCTACAGAAAAAAAAAAAAGATAAGCTGGCTACTATTTAAAAAATAACTCCAACATCCCGCGTAGTGGGGTATGATGGTTTAATCTTACTCGTGCCCAGGTAGAGGCCTGTGCCACTCGGTGAGGACATTAATCTTCGCTGCACCCACTGATGATTTATGAATGTGGTCGCCGTATGACTAAAGATATAAAGTACCGAATGGTGGGTTTTCCTTCCTTTTCCGGTTTATTGTGTTATCGCATCAGTGTCAGGTCAGCGTGACCAATACCCAATCACCCAACTCACCCATACAATACAACAGAAGGAAATTAAATTATCGTATTTCCGATTTGGTGGGTAAAATACAATTATATGAGAGTAATTAGCAAGATGAAGCCGTACTAATCTGAATAAGGTTTATCAATCATATTATGATTTAGATATTGTTAAATGTTTTGATTTACATTGTGAGCGCTGTACATTTAGCTGACAGCGGTGTATGGTAAAACAAATAAGATAACTCTGTTTAAAGTAACCTTTGTCAATCTACCCATGTACGGTTGTTGTGTTGAAAAAAAAACTCAATATATTTTTAATAAAAGCATACATCGAACCATGCATGACGAATTAATCTCAGTTACTCAACAACATTCTGGTCCGCATTGCCCCGCCGACAAAGCTTCCAGCATGGAGTTGTATATTCAAATCGGTTTTAAATTATCAATTACGTAAAAAAAGGAAACACAATTGCCTCGGAAGGTACCGTGGTGAGGTTCCATCGGCCATTCATCATGATTTCAATTACGCGACGAATTTTTCCGTTAGCGAAAACCAAAATTCGATGTGCAAGCACGTGCGGCCGAGCTGTGTGGATTTTTGCACGCTAAGGTTATATTGTTTTTACTATTTGTTTACACGATGTCGTCTCCGTATGTGGTTTCAGGTGGTAACCTCAGTTTTTCAGACCCGAGCAAATATTAAAGAAATAGGGTGTGAGAAATTGTAAACACCACTAGCGTAGCAAAACTGCTGGATGAAACTTTATCAACAAAAAGCTTGAGACAAAACCATCGGGTCAGGTGTGGGTTTGTTTTATTATTTAACGGATGTTTAACCATTTCATAATGCGCATTTGGTTGGTGTATTTATGCTCTAATTACGCATAATGGTGTCAGCTGGAATGCTGTATGGTCTTCTGTTCAAACTAAACATAACAGAGCCGCACCGTTCACGGAAGTAATTCACGAATATCGCTCAAAGGTGTACATTTATTATCCTGCAATATCGACAAGCAATTGATGTATTGCCTTGGCGGGGTATGTTTAAAATACTATTACTCTTAACACGATTACAAAATAAAAGATTCATCACTGATCAATTTGTATCGAGCGAAAACCAAAATCGATTCAACGATTTATTTGGTCGCGAAACAACGCAACATCGCTGTGTGAACGAATTGGTTTGATGCTCGTACATTCCTAAATTAAATTATTGTGTTGTGTCTCACATAAAAGTTTTAGTTTAGAACATACGAATATACTTTCGGCAATTGAAACATTCCTCCAATCTTAGCCCATTTTTAAATAATTAGGTAGATTATCTTTTTTATTTTAATGAACAAGTTTCATCGAACAATCAATATTAATGTAAACTGTAAACTCACGTACGTGTAACTGTAGGCTTCTCTACTGTTTTCGACCAAACTACTATCTTTTTCTTTTTCTTCTTGGTTCCTAACTCCTTGGGAATTATAGGGTCTTAATATAGGCCTTCCACTTCTGTCGGTCATCAGCGGCCTCAACGATTTCAGGCCAGCTGATTCCGATTGACTTGCCTTCGTCGGCAATTGTCCTCCTACAGGAATACCTTGGTCGCCCGTTCCCAATTTCCCTCCAGGGCTGAAAACAAGAGCTTGTCGGTTCAGACGAGACTCTCCCTTTTTGTTTTCTGGTCTGTCATCTCCCGAAGGTTGATATCGTTTGTAGCCAGAATATTCATAAGATTTTTCGCACGCACTTATTAATGAAATCTTGAAAGATAACTTTAAGCGTGAACTATGTCTCACAGCCATAAAGAAGAACCAAATTGAAGTTGGAGTTGAACAATCTGAGTTTTGTTTGGAATTCCAAAAGTTAGTAATCTGGCCGAAGACTTCTCTTGCTTTATTAATCCGGGCTTCAAAATTGAGCTCAGTGCCTCCATTTCGGTCCACCATACTCCATAAGTAACAGAATTTGTTGAACAGCTCTTGGCATCTGCCATGGATGTGGACGGGTCGTACATCGTCAGTATTGATGCGCATTTGGTCTTCTTCACATTGAACGCATTCTGGATTCGGCAGATGTCGTTGCCAGGTATGTTTATTGAAACTAATTGAAAAAAACATAATAAAAGTAAAACATAATTTCGATCAGCTGGTTACCCAACTGATGCAAGTACCAATTGAGGACACAATTTCGTTGAAATGAAAATGTCTGCGTACAAACCACCAATCATTGATGAATCATAAATATATATTTCAACCTACAATTTATCGTCTCTAAAACATAGGAGATGAAGACCAAGGCCCAAGACAGAGAGTACTGGAGGTTGCTGCAACGACAGGGGACGACAAGACCCCTTAATATATGATGATGAAAACATATGTAATAAGATTTCGCAACATTACAAATTGAGATAAAAGATAAAAAACCGGTCAAGTGCGAGTCTAAATCGCGCACGAAGGGTTCCGTACCACCGTTCAATGGAAGCGATGGTGTGGAGTGAATAGTTTGGATTTTACACAGCAAAATATTGTTTACAAAGTTATTGGTGCGGTTACTTTCACACTCCATGTACGTAACCAGGTGCATCCATAAGTTTGTATGTGGTATTGAAAGAATTGTTGTATGGGAGCCCCCTTAAATATTTCTATTATCCTGTTTTTTAGTATTTGTTGTTATAGCGGCAACAGAAATACATAATCTGTGAAAATTTCAACTCTCTAGCTAGCTAGGTTCTTGAGATACAGCCTGATGACAGACGGACGGACGGACGGACGGACGGACAGCGAAGTCTTAGTAATAGGGTCCCGTTTGGAACCCTTCGGGTACGGAACCCTAAAAATCGAAATCAACGTTTCAAATTAATAATATTTATTATGAACGTTTTAATTTTCACTTAGATGCTATACGCAGGTACAGGTAGCCAGTTCAACATATCGGAAATAATGACAACGAGTTTTAGTAATATTTTGAACTGTGTTTTGAGTATTGAGTTTTGAGTATTTTAAACTGTGATGGTAAAAAATGGGGAATCCTTCATATCACCATAGGACAGTATTTGAAAATCTGGTTAAACGTACGTTCCTTTACGGGTTGGTAGAGACACACTTGTACCCAGTGTGTCTCTACCAACCCGTAAAGGAAAACTGGCCTATATGTATGTTATAGTATTGAGTCTTTTACTCCACAGAGGTGGCAACTGGTCATTAAAAGTCAACCATGGAAAATTGAAAACAATTTCCATACCGTGTACCAAATAATTTAACTCACATTATAAATCTGTGTGAAATTGAAAAATGACGGCCCAAAAAAGACACGACTTTTACCCTCCGGGAGAAATCATGTAATCATGCTAATTCTGAAAAAAAGTGGCTAAATTGGGCACCGATGTGAAATAATCTGTATTTAGCCTTTCCCGGAGATCGGACATCGCTACCGACCATCAAATAATATGCGCATACGCGTGTCATCTTAATAAAACGGACATGTAAAGCTCCTGTTTGATTACCGCGTAAAATATACAGTGGGATACTTTTTGACGTATCGAATTTAAGGATTTCGTAAACGATTTGGGAATTACTCGACATATGGCGCTCAGGAGGTTGGACTGAGAATGTAACGGTCCATTGTTCACTCGCTAATGGACGGGACAAATAACTGAATTCATTTCTTACATTTCAGCAAAAATACTCCAAACACTACCGCCTACAATCGACTTTACCCTTTGAAATTAAGATACAATTTCAATTGGCACCAAAAACTTTTTCCCTTAGGAAACATGACGTTCGATACATTTTATGCGGTAACAGAAAGACCTCACAATGTTATCATTGGAATTGCCGTTATGCCGACTAAAGTCAATTGAAAGGAACTCCATTCATAGAGGTTGAAGATCGAAAGTTAGATTTTTAACACAAAAATGTTTAGTGATAGTAACAGAGCGAAGATGTATAGGTAGGCCAAAATATGTCATTATTGTGGATAAAGGGTACACTGACTATTAAAACTTCTTTCGTCAGCAGTGTGGATAAACCTTCAAAAATGAAAACGCTCCAGTGCAATACAATAATCTGCGATAAAACATCAAGATACTTTCCACTGCAATAAGAAACTACAGTAAAAGTCGTCCAATTCGACCCCAATTGCATAACATTTGTCATCCCCAACCCGTCGCCGCTTAATGTCTTAATCGTGCCCATTGATAACAGCCGACAATGAACTTCATTTCTTCATTTGAGTACCCAAAGTGTGATTAACGTCGACCCACTTAGCTTTACAGCGAATGCAGTACTAAAGAGGTATTTGTACAAGCAAGAAGGTCCTGCACCAAGGAGTGTTTGAGCAAAGAGGTGCGGTCAGCAAGGAAGTGGGTCATGCCCCCTGCGGTACTAAGATACGATGGTGGCACACAAGCAATAAATACTTGAAGACATTCCCGGTAGAGTAACAGTACCCGAGTGAAGCTGCGCCTGGGCAGAGCCTCCCGAAAACTTGACTTGGTATTGGGAGGGCTATTCGCATATTCAATGCCTTGACTGATTTGTCTGTGGTAAAGTCTAAATATCTTTATTAAATGAAGATCGATCAAGGAATGTTGGGATCAGTGGAACGTATGAATTCCAAGGAACCCCTATGACATATGACCGCAATGAATTACTTTTAACACTTTTAACCGGAAGTTAGCGTAAGGATCGAATGAAAAAGATAGATGAATTCGTTTATAACCGTTATAGTTATTAGAATAGTTATTATAATGAGTCCGCGAATCAATTCTCTGTTGATTACAGAGCAGAATCACACCTATCAGGCCGAGAAACCCGAGGATGATTATATAAGAACAAGATTACGGTACCCGCAGTATTTATCACTGACACTCGTGCGTATTAATAAAGAACTTACATCCTACGACCGGCTGACCTGTTTCAAGGTCTGCCCGAGTTTTTTTTGCTTATCTTGATTAATTTGACAAGTGAACGAGAAAAAGAAAGAACTACAACACTTGATCCTGACAGGAGATTTAAAATTTGGAACCAATTGAGTTTGGATTAAAATTAAAAGATGGTGTGCTTGATAGACTGAAGGATTTAACTGTGCACATTTATCTAGAGCTTATTGACGGTGTGCAGAGCTGTTCTCAAGTCCAGGTTTTTAACAGGAATAATCGAATTTATTTTTGACTATTTATTTCAGGCAGGCTTTCTGGCTTGACTTCTTGTTCTCTGACACGCGTAAGTAAGTAGATGTCATGCAATGGAAGGAATAGCTCTTTATTTATAGCATTATAAACGATATCAGGCATCGGTTTGAACGCGAGTGCGTTTCGGACACCACGCGGAATATCTGCGATGACGTATCTCTTGCAGAACTTTCGTTTTATACCCACGGGAATACCGCCTCTTTTGATAATAGATTTAGCAGTAGAATTGGCGTGGCGTGCGGTATTTAAAGCTGTTGTTCAGTTCAGTATAATATTTATTGCATACGCGAAGCATTGTCGTAGAGTGTAGGAAGTGATGTATGATAGTGCGGTACGGATGGATGACACCTACTTACTATATGCTCCCCTGAAGGGTAGGTGGGTGGGTGGTGATCTGAGTTATGGCTAGTGCAGGAATGTTTGGGGCTAAAAGCGAACTTGATGCATAGCCCTGTCTTAAACATTGTCCAAGGGGTTTCACTTTAACTTGAAATAAATACATTTAAAGATTTTTTTTATCTTGTAACATAGGACGAAGTTACCTCCAGAACTTAAAATGCCATGCAATGTCCAACCAAATGCTTTCAGATATTAATATTATTTGCAATAGTAAAATGTTGTTAGGCAGTGATGTGATTGGCATTAGTGCAATGTATAATGAGGAACATTGATGTTGATGAGAAAATAGTTAATTTTCCTTGATTTGCCTATGTATATACGTGCGGATACATCTACTAACTATATGACCTAATAGAGCTCCATGGTCTAGTTTAGTTAGTTAGGGTTTCAAGTTCTTACGCGGATGGTGCAGCTTCGTATCCCGGTGCTGACCATGTAGGTACCAATCAGAAAGGACGTCCTATAACGGTAACGGAAAACATTGTGAGGAAATCTTGATTACTCTATAGCTGCGGCGATGGGCTAGCCCCCCTGTCACGCAAAATGGGGTATTAAATAAATGGCTTAAAGTGGACACAATTGTGCCTCTGCCACCATGTTAAGGAAAAGGCGTGACGCTATAATATGATGTGATGATGATGATGATTATATATTACTTAAATAGAAAGGTCATAAATTACATTTTACTACTTTATATGAAGTCCGGTTTTAAAACACAAATATGTTTCAAAACAACAGAACAAAACATAGTCTGGCAAGAATAAACAGCACAGATTGAACATCAATCGCTTATTTTATGAGGATTTATTCCTAAACGTTCATCTTACAGCGGTTTAAATTGACGGTGTAATATTGTAGGCCTTTTCTCTGCCCCTTCAGCTGTAGAAAGGAGGAGCTATTAGTGTCAATTTGCTGGCTCGTCGTTTTACAGAAGTTGAAGCCCCAGTTACCAAAGTCGATAGTATCGATATACACATACTTAGGATGAAATGCAGCCTCTGCTTATAATTATATTATATACTGTTCCACATCCCAAATCAGACAACTGTCTTAAAATATATCCCAACGATGAGATGAATAAGAGCGTTTCACTGAATACTGGAAAACATGCAAATAGGTCATTCACTTACGCTCTCTATTCAGTTAACATAACACAACAGTGCGCTGGTGAAACCCCATACTAGGCTCAGTTTCACTTGCTCCAGAGTTTAGTCCAAGACTGCACAACCTGCGGTCTGGGCTCAAAATAAACCACAGCCCTTCGAAAACGTCAACATCATCATCATATCAGCCCGTATAATCCCACTGTTGGGCATGGGCCTCTCCCAAAGCAGGCCACTCGCATCTGTCTTCCGCCAGTCTGGTCTACTGCCTACCACACCTTGACAATGCCATCTGACCATCAGGCCAGTGGTCTGCTCGTTGCTCTTTTCCCCTTTCGCGGCCGCCACTCTTTTGCTGCGTTGGTTCATCTTCCGTCCTCACTTCTGACGAAATGTCCCGCGCATCGCCACTTGAGCCCCGCGATTCGCGTACCCACGTCTGCAACTTTGGTAAGTCAGTGATCAGAAATATACAATTATATCGTAATGAGTTGTGTATGGCGACGGCGAAACGGTTCCGGCGCAGTGTGCTACGGGAAGACCTGTAGCGCTGGTATTCTGTCGGAACCAGGTGAAGGTGTGGTGTTCAAGGTGTTGAATTAGTCCACGTGGTACACAAACATTAAAGATATAGATAAGATAAAAGGATTGCGCTTTATGGAAGAAACTAGTAAATATGAAATATTTGTGTCTATGTGTAAGAATAAAAAAGCAAAATGCGTGCGTATTTATTTTTTTAAACTGGGAAGGTGTGTATGCATTATTAATAATGTAGATGCCAAAAAATGGGTAAGTACTTGTATAAGACACATTGAATTTGGGGGAGGGGGGCGGGGAGAGGGGGAGGGGTGAGGGAGGGGAGTTCCCCCCACCTACCCCCCCCTTTTAGGAAACCATTAGTTTTTATGTTATGGAGGTCCAAAGATTGAAGAAAATGCCTACATTGGTTTTCGGGGGAGTTGGAGGTCGAGAGGGGATGGAGGAGGGGTTGCCAAGTGTATCGCCTCGCTCCGCTCCGCTTCGCTCCGGCTCCCGGGTCTGCTGTAACGTGTGAACCTAACAAACCTATCTTTAGTTTTTAAACACGAAGTGACCTAAAGCAAACAATTTGGTTCTGATAAACTCCATAAAGTAGTTAGTAAGTAAACAAAGCCAAAGTCGTCGAGAGAATCACGGATAAAACGAGAGCGCAACAGAACATTCACGAAACACGGAAGGAAACGGAATGAAATGGGCAAGTCATTATGTCAGAAAATACAAAATGGCTGACGCAAATTTCTACCACTACAACAAAATCTTGTAATTTGTTTTATAATCATGTGCCAATATCCAACGTTGGAGCTTTTGTGTTTGACATTTGTCGTTCCGAGATTGGCCAAGTTGTAAAAATCGCGTAAACATATTTTATAATTAAAGTGCTAAATTGATGTTTCCTAAATCAGAAAATGGTATCAGAGGATAGCTAAGGACTCCCCCCTAACCACCTAAGTACTCCAATCTTCAAATATCAATGTGTCTTATATAAGAACCAACCCCAAAAAATTATAAGTATTAATAATCACATAGGCAAGTACTTAAAGATTTGTAGGCATATATGGTTTTAAGAACAAGAGGACATAGGACATCACCGAAAACAGTTTCAGACAACCGTCCTCTGAAATGCTAATACATATTCTCCGTATGAGGATTTAAAGGGGGGTGGGAAATTATTCCAACATCTCGTAGCCAGATATCTGAAGCTGCCCATAAAAGCGGCGGTCCCGTGGCGGGGAATGGAGAGGATGGTTGTCATGCTGCGGTTCGTGTGGTGACGTGACACTCTTCAAATTAACTTTTCGAATAGATAATCTGGTATGTGTCTTAGTGACACCAAACGAAAACCAAACAAAAGCGCAGCCAGCTGCAGTTCTTGTCTACCCTTAATTTTCTCAATATAAGCGCCACCTATTTAAATACGGTGTAATGTGGGCTCGTGGGGTAACGCAGAAGCAATAGCGATAGCGTTTTCATAGGTTTTCAGACCGTACCATCCTACGTAATCAAAAAATTACATGAAATAGCAAGTATATGAAGTGCTTAGTCATCAGAAGAAAACACGCAACAACACTATAGGAAAACAAAATTCACAGTACAACAGATACTTTTTTATGGCCACATATATTTTGCTGCCCATTAATAGTGCTGTCCATCTTGAATCGATTTCGATCGATCGAAGTCGAGTGACACGTCTTATAATCGAATAAATAACAATTTAACACCACTAGCAACGGAATCAGCTGCGGGCTGCGAGATCCAACCTCCAGCGCTTTGGCACATGCGCGTGGAGCATCCAATGGCAGTCCGCATAGCTTTTGGCGCCGGTTTTCGAGCGCACCAGTGGTTATCCATTCAGTTCGATTAGCTGTAGAATAGTGGCCTATGTTCCAAAGCTTGATAGCAATCATCATCGAGGGGCATTACGCATTGTGTTCCTAAAATGAAACTGCTTAAATGAAGATGGCGCTTAATTCTGTCACATCTAGACTTCAGAGACTCTATTGTCTATCGATAACGTATTAGATATTCAATTGATAGTCTATATTACACTAAAAGTATAATAAATCAGGGCCCAGAGAAGGTTCCCGACCGTGCTTTGACCAGCCCTACCCTCCTTCTGCGGCTCGTTTGACGCAGGCAGTTCAATACCGAGTTGAATACAATACTCTTACCCGCTGTCATTTGGCCGCGGATTAGCATACAACTATTCATTGCGTGCGCCCGCGCATCCTGCACCCGCAACCCTGATGGACAATGCCAGCCGTTGCTGACGCTCCTTTTTTCCATTTTATAGCGAGGCAATAGAAACAAATGATGAAATGGTAGCATATAAAGGCAGCTCAAAATCAAAAGACTGCAGAGATTAATATAAATTTTCGTTTTTGATAATAAAAAGATCATGTAAATTATGGGTGTTTTCCATAATTCAACAAACATCATCGCCATCATAAGACCTCATAAGACCTCATTCACCCAAAGGGTTTCTTGAGTGTTCCTAGATACGAGTACCTGTAGATTTATGGATTACCTATCCATTCCTATATGTTACAGTAGTTTTGTACCTAAATACAAAATGCCACTACAGACTCAACAGAGAAGAAAAACATCGTCACGAATACTGTCGATAGATATTTGCTTTATCCGATAGTACCAATAAAGTTTCCTACGAAAGTTACAAACCTCTGTCTACGACTATACAGTACGAGCTACAGGAGACTATAAATTGTAAAGAAGTAAATAAAGAAAATACGACCGAGCAGCTGAAGACCTAAGAGCCTCATTCACCCCACTAGTAATTTCATGCGATGGAGCCCCAGGAACTGAATATAACACTTTTTTTTTAAAAACAGCATCAAAGCTTATCGAGAAATGGGGAAAAGCGTATTCTCAAATAGTGTACTGGCTGAAAGTGAAAATACAAATCTCAGTTATAAGATCAGTTTCCATGAGAGTAAGAGGCACGAGAAAACATGTCAGGGCCTTTCAATGCGAAGATGGAGCAGGGATACTCTGGTGATAGCTTGATCTCCTAAAACAGAAATACCTACATAGGTTTTATTTATATTTACTTATGTATACTTTACAAATTATAGGTGTGTTATATTCTATGCCTACTTATGTCGTATCTTCTAAGTTCTCTTTGGTGTATTATTTGTATTGAATAAATTATTATATAAAAATAAATAAAGAAATAAAATTTATACATGGTGGATAGGATCTCTTCTAATTTGTACCAGTAATGTACGTACATGTCACAGTTAGTTGGTTAAATCAGACACTTATCTAACACCCTAGACGGTTAATTAAAGACCGACGTTTTGCTAAAGTTCCGACAGACGAGTGAGTGAACGAAACGTTTAACGATTGTCTAAACGTTCCTAGACAACAAGACATATACAATATATATATATACACTTGAGTACACATAAAAAATATTTTATGTATTATAATTTTTTGTTGTTTTTGTTTTACATTATTTATCTTTTTTATATGACGACCCGAATGGCCGAGTCGGCAGTGACGCTGCCTACGAAGCCAAGGTTCGTAGGCAGCGTTCGAGTCCCGGTGGGGGCAAATATTTGTTTGATGAGAACGAATGTTTGTACCCTAGTCATGGTTTTTATCTATCTAAGTATTATATTTATCTCTATAAGTATACTGTGAATCGTTGTCTAGTACCCAAGATACAGGGAATCCTAGTTTGGGGCTAGATCCATGTGTTTAAATGATGTCCATGGTGACAGATTGTTAAACGATGCTTTATTTAAATCAAAGTGACTTGGTTAAACATCGGTCTTTAATTAACGGTCTATTAGTTAAGTGTCTGATTTAACTAACCAACTGCGACATACATACAATGAACACAAAGAAAAATAATGGACGATGCTAAATAAATATACATAGTAATGTATTTTATTTTATGAAAATTTTGCTTATTTTAAGAAACTAATTCGAATATTTCGAGTTATACCATCTATTTTGTTTAAAATAATAAGTATTAAGTACCCGTTGTGACGCCGATTTATCAACATTTTTGAACTGTTACTTGCGGCTGGTTGTTTCGGATCGAAAAAATCAATGTCATTCACATCAGCTCACAAGTCACTATTGAACATTCCTAACTACAAAAACATTTCAGGAAATTGAGAAAAAGACAATAAAAAATATATCTAAAACACACTCTAATATACCTATAAAATAATGGATTAATTACTTTGTATTAAATGTGATAAGTACTATGAAGTTTATGCCATGAATATGAATAAACACCGATCACATAGCAGCTTTGTATGATATATATATATATAGATCATAGTTTATTTAAGAATAAGTAATATGTATGTCGCTACCTGGCACTACAAGTAGCGGCACGTAACACTAGCGCTGACCTTGGCAGTGCGTCTCTTTCGCGTTTATTATTTCAATATTTCCCTCTCTCTCATTAAGCCAAGGTCAGCGCTAGAGTTAAATGGCGGCACCTATAACTGAAAATCAGCGCTGAAGGCTCCCACCCTCAGCACAATGCTGAGTTAGTGTTTTTTGACGTTTCCTGAAAATAATTGAGTCCAATTTTATGTTTTCCATTGTATTTTATTTTTAAGTCTTATTTTTTCTTAATGTAAGTTGTGGTTTTGTGCAAAAAATGCTACTCTTTCTTTCTTTGTTTTAAAGTTTTTACGAATAATATACCGAGAATTTACCAAATAATATAAATTTTAAAACTATAGAAAACTCACGATGAATACGGTTTTAAGCTTGTTGGTCTCGCTGAGTAGATCTTGAACCCATGTATTACACTAAGTATGATTGCCTCGTTTTAATCAGGATTTCCCTAAGACTTTATTATAATCTGAGATCTCACCACTTTACAAAACTATAACACTAAGTATAATTATTGAGTTATTGAAACCTGGGACAACTATTGACATTTGACAGTTTTACAGGACAGCCAACTTAACGACGACGAAGGAAATTTGAATCTTAGAGTTTCGTTCATCTCAGATTTGAGTAAACTACGCTGTAGATAACAAATGAAGGACATTCTGTGGTGTGGTGGACCAGGACCAAACTAACCACAATGGTAAGCAAACTCCAACGCTTCCAAAGGCTGGCCTGCATGGCTATCACAGGTAGTATGAGAACTACTCCAACAGCAGCAATGGAGGCCATGCTGTGTCTTCCGCCACTCCAGCTGTATATTAAGCAGGAGGCCGCGTCATCTGCGGTGAGACTCAACACCTTAGGACTTTGGAGGAAAAACAGGACCTCACACACCGCCATCCTAGGGGAAGTTTACAAAAAATTTCCCATCTCTATGGCTTGCAGTGACAGAATCCCTAAACAATTTGTTTTCGACAAAAAATACAATATACAGTTACATGAAGACCATCGGGTTGAGGGGCTCGAAGTTAAAGAGCTCAGAATTTTCACCGATGGTTCAAAAACTGAAGCAGGCACTGGTTCAGGCACCTTCTCGGAGGACCTAAACCTCAAGATAGCCATTCCACTGGGCTGGGTGCCCATAATACTGTCTTTCAAGCTGAATGCATGGGCATCATCTCGGCCGCTAATGCCATAGCATCCAGAAAGGTAAGAGATTCCTCCATTCGAATCCTCTCGGATAGCATGGCCGTCTTACAAGCCCTAAATAGCAACACTATTAACTCAGGGCTAATCTACGAGTGTCACAAACGACTAATGGAGGTATGTCAACATAACCGCGTAATCCTTCAATGGATAAAAGGACACAGCGGGTCAAGAGGTAACGATGCAGCGGATGAGTTGGCGCGTAAAGGATCTAGTTTGCGTATGGTCCCGAACCAATCATCCCTCTTCCCTTCAAGATGGTACGCACATTTCTGAGAGAGTCGACCAGGAATGATCATGCCACTCTTTGAACAAACCATGAGGAGTGCAGACAGGCTAAGCTGGCCTTGCCGTCCCCTAGCGCTAGGCTTGCTAAGACCTTGCTTCGACTGAGTAGGCCGAGCATGCGACTGGTGACTGCAGCACTTACTGGCCATGGTTTCTTTAATAAACATCTATATGTCCTAGGTGTTACCGACAGCCCCCTTTGCAGAGCCTGCTTGGAGGCAGAAGATACGGCTGCTATGGAGTGCACAGGAGTAGCGGACTACAGGGCTAAACACCTCGGTCAATCGAGGGACCTTCCAGGGATAGTCGGTAACGTAAAGGGCCTGCTGGCGTTCCTGGAGGAGTTGGGTTGGCTCGAATGATATCGCATTCCCACCCACACGCAAAATAGGCGCTTTCGTCATCGAGTTGCGGAAACCAGCCCGTCTTACAATTGACAATTGACATTGAAGGACATTCTGTTTATACGGAAATTGCAGTAATCCTGTAATATTTTTTGATGGGAATAAAGTAATTTATATAAGAACTTAATTATCTCGAAATGTTTTTCTTAGTTTGATGCCCTTGAAAATATTGACATACCGAATTGTAATAATTTTTAAAAATGTCAACCTTGAACTCAACCTTATATTATATTCCTTTTCCGTGTGAAAAAAACAACAGCCTGTATAGCTGGGTCAGTGCTCATTCTTTCATCCCGTATTTGCGCGCGCACTATTATATTGTCAATTCGGAACCCCCATGCCGGCTGCGCCTGCGCAGCGCGAGTGTACGATTACGAGACGTGTTCATTCCTACTGCAATCTGTCATTTGAGTCCGAGCCGGACTTGTAAATAAAACAGCCTTATTCATGTGCGTTCGCCTCCATTTATTACCATTTTAGACAGTGGGGTCTAAGGTTGTAGGCACACTGCAACCTGCAATGCAAATTATTTGTAAGAGAAGCCCTTGTCAATGGTTTGCGATTCCATTTGATGACTTTGTTAATAAGTTTTGAATTTATTAAGAGACGTAATGCTATAGAATGTTATGCTTCGCTGTAACAATGATAATGAAGATAGAGGATTGTAAAATTTCCAGATCTCCTGTAGTTTTTGACATTTTTTCATTATTTTTCATAGTACGTTTGTTGTTTAAGGGTGACGCAATTTCAGATTCCCACTCAGTCTACACCAATGAGAGACCAAAGATCTGTGCCTCTTCAGGAATGACAAAAAGGTGTTTTGATAATCATGTTAAGGGGTTGTTAAAACACAAAACAAAAAATTCAAATAATTTATTGTAAGTAGGCAATAATAATGCACAAGTCAAACACTTAATTGTCATTAATTATATGTTGAACAATAAAAATCAATCTAATATGATTAACTAAACTAATGAGTTACTGATTATGGTTTGAGTTTGAAAAGGAAATTTCTCATTCAAATGGTGATTCATGGCTGAATCTCGCACAGGAAAATTAAACTCTAGCAGTGCTTGGGAAATACGCCCGTCAGAGAAGATAGCACCAAGAAACTCTACGGGGATGTCATTTTTTTAATTTTCGTCTTTTTTATATTAAAATGATCTAATATAATGTCAATATTATAACATCGTATCTATAAGTGCCAATAAGATGTCTCAAAATAACAATTTTTCAAAAGAAATAAATAAGAACAAAGACAAGCTGTAATGAACATAACTTATGAGAAACCAGACTGGACCAGTCCCCCCAGGCAGCTCCCGTTCTCGAGTATGACTTGTGCACCAGCCATCACCCCCCTCGCCACATTTGAGGGAGGGGAGCAACCCGCTACACAAGTTAGTCTCGTCGATCTGAACAAACCTTGTGTATCCCTAACCAGCCCCTGAAATATGCCCCTTCACTTTTCTGTTACACCTTGTTTACTAATATTTACTTGTTTACTTGTGTTTGTAAAGGAAATAGGTAAAATGTTCAATGCACATCGCTGGGTCAAATCACCAGAAATCTTCCGTGATGTCGCTTTGGGGATCCCGGTCTTCTCAAAGGAAACTGATTCAATAGCACAGTGATTCTAATGCTGCTGGCAGAGGTACAGTAGAGCTGATCAAATGTGTTGCTGATCTAACAAAATGTCATGTTTGACAGTTGAAAATGGCGTCGTGAGCTGTCGTATTTATTATTGTTAGGTAGTAGTCATTTTGAATTTAACTATTTTATGCTTGCATTGCAATATACAACAAATTTATTAAGCACCTTGTGTAATATATATGTAATAGTCAAAGATCGATATGCAGTCTCTTCCCGAAATGACTGGTTTATCCTAGTTTTGACCAAAGCCCGAAATAAATTCCAATTTCGGCCTTTGACTAAAATATTTTAGTCAAACATAGAAGTTCCTAACTATTACACCTAATTTAACAAACTAAGATATTCTAATGCCTAATTGAAGTTTAAGTTGTCAAACCCCGATTTTATTAAATTGGCCATGTAAACAAAACAAATTTACCAAACTGAGAAAACTATATTTCAAGATAATTGTGTTGTTCCTAATTTTGTTGTGACTAAATATCGTTATTTCCATCAAAAAAGATTACAGGATTACTGAAATATCCGTAAAAACCTAATGTACTTCATTTGTCCTCAACGGCGTAGTTATTTCAAATTCCCTTCGCCGTTAAGTTGGCTATTCTGTAAAACTGTCAAGTATCAACATTTTTCCGGTCAGTCGATAACGCAGATGTCAGTCGGAACGTAAACAGATATTGATATTATAGTTTTTTAGTTTTATAATCGGAAACAACCAGCCACAAGTACAACGGTTCCAAAACTGTTAGCGAAAGACGTCACTGGGGTGATAGTTAAAAAAATAAGAAGACATCCATTACCCGAAATATTCAAATTAGTTTCTTAAATAGCCTGAAATTTCAAAAAATAAATAATAAGTAGCATGTATTTTTTAGAATTTCCCATTGAGTTTCGACGTTTGCCTGACCAAATTATTTCTCCTAGGTTTGAAGAAAATTCTTTAGTCAGTGGCCGAAAAACTTCATTTGTTTGGGCTTTGACTAAGACTTCAAGTCAGACCGAGGATTGACTAGTCAAACCAAGGAGCACCGGAGTTTCGAGGTTTGACTATAACATTTAAATCTCTCTTAACTACGGCACCACTATACTAAGACCCTAATAAGAAGATAAGATAATACATTAGGATATCACCGCGCAAGCGCGATGGCGTGCTCGTAATGAAATGTGACCGCCGTGATTTAGTATCGGCCCGCAGCGTGTCTAGTGTCCTCTTGCACATGCTCACGTCGCTCAGATGAACTGGCATATAGATCAACTTATAGCTATATTCCCCATCTCTATCTATAAGGAAGTTCATTACTAATAAATAAGATTAATTGTAGCACTGTAGAAAACTTACGATGAATGTTGCCGAAATGCCTAAGATTTTAGGTCGCCTAACCCTTCCCTGAGTGGACCTTGTACCCATGCATGCATGCATGCGTGCAAAATCATCGATAATACATTCAACCTGTTTGAATTTAATGGTATTCAACAAAAGTGAATGAGATACATGACATACAGCTGCGAAACATTTTAATATTTCCTTCCAAATTAATTGAAAGTAAATCTCATATTTTCCCCTCGATGGGAATATATTGATCGACAACCCCCCTCATAAAGATTTATCGACATATTATAATGTTTGACTATGGTGTATCAGGAACAACACTATTCTTTACTAACACACAAAAGATTGACAATATATCGACAGACAAAAATCTGTCTCACTATTTTTAGAGCTTTGTTACTCTATACATTCTAACCCGACGGTAACAGGGGGGTTACCACAACGTTTTATGCCAATTCAGATTAGGAACCAAATTTGATCCGCATAATTACCATGACCGTCTCAAAACAAGTCTTGGTATTAGGTAAATAAATCCCATTATGGCGAATTGGAATGGAAATGGTTGTCATGGTGATGGTCGGTGTACTGATATTCTTGTTTTGAACCTAATTTGAATCATAAAAAGATTGTGGTGACCCCCCAGATCTATCAAAAGCCCCGGCAAGTCTTTCGCTCGGGAAATCTCACCCATAGATAAAAACGTGCATATATTAGGAAAATCTCCCAGTGAAATATGCCCTATTTGGGGGGATTTTCGGAGGAAAAATATGAAATTTGTGGATTTCTATACCTCGGGAAATTAAAGTTCCATTATGACATTTAAGTGGCACTTTGTTTTTTGTTTGATATTATATTATTGTTCAACCTGTCAAAGTTTAAAAAATAACTCAGGAACACCAACGTCGCAGTCAAGCAACGATCCCTTACGATCCCTTCTTCTTCTCCTTCTCCTGAGCTGTTTCCCATTTACTTGGGGTCAGCTTACCTGGTCCTTTTTCTCCATTCGGGACGATTTTGTGCCATTTCGGTGTCAATTTCGCTGTCCTTAAGGTCTTTTTGGACCATCGTCAACCAAGTGGCAGTGGGTCTTCCGCGTCCCCGCCTCGTCGTTGGTTGCTGCAAAGCCAGTTTGACAATGTGATCTTTTGGGCGTCTTTGTGCGTGTCCGTACAATCTCAGATGTTTTTCTTTAAGTTTATCGGTAATAGGTGCATTAAAAAAAACAACAAAAACTTCCTCTTATAAATTCATTTCTAATTCATAATTCATAATTTCTTTATTGCACACAACTAATATATGGACAACAAGACTTATATAAAAGTAGTGTACAAAGGCGAGCTTATCTCTAATAAGAGATCTCTTCCAGCAAACCAAATTAGGATGGGGAAGGTCGATTGCTAAGCAGGGGTATGTATACAACAATATAATTTAGTACATATCTAAATAACTAACATATGGTTAGATATATGTTATATCTAAATAACTAATATAATATAAAACAATATTAACTAAATATACGAGGGCTTACATAAATATTATATAATATGCTAACCATAAATTTTATATATATACGTACATGCTAAACATAATTTATATATATATATATATATATATATATATATATATATAATAAATGAACTAATAAATACATACATACTACCTATATTTCTAAAGAGAAAGTTAATTGTATCTAGTAGGGTGACGCCCGCTGACCAGCGGAGCATGCGCATCTCAGTTGTGTGTATTTTGTTAAGGTGTCGTAAAGTCCTGGGCCACCAGCCCACCACTCTGCTCCATGTAACATTGCAGGTCTTATCGCCGATCTGTTAAGATGTCCTTTAACTTTTTAAGCATTGTTTTGTCACACATGGGGCCTGCGAGCTCCAGGTCTCCACTTCATCCATCCTGTAGTTGTTCTATGGGTTACGTCAGCGTCGATACTCCCATCTGAGCTAACTTACAATCCCATACCCATCAAAAGAATTGTAATTGGCCATTGAAAAGTTCAAGGGTACCAAACTGAGAAAACCATTTCGACATAATTGTATTCTTAACTAAATTCCGTTATTTCCATCAAAAATATTATGGGATTACTGAAATATCCGCATAAAACATAAAGACTTAAATTTTTACTCTATTTGTTCAAATACCTTCGCCATTAAGTTGGTTGTCCTGTAAAACTGTCAAGTGTCAAAAGTTTTCCTATCAGTCGATAACGCGGATGTCTGTCGGAAATAGTTTTATCATTTTAGAATCGGCAACCGCGAAACTCAAATGGAAATAGGCCGGACACATGAGTCGAATGCACCCAGACGGATGGGCGAAGATAGTCACTGACTGAGTGCCTGCAGACGGACACCGGCGTTGGGGAAGGCCCAGAAGGAGATGGAGGGACGACCTGGATAGGTTCCAGTCAGATTGGGTCGGCATGACGGCCGATAGGAATTTGTGGGTACGATCAAGGGAGGCCTTTGCCCAGCAGTGGGACACAGAATAAACTATGTAAAAAAAACCGCAACAACCAGCCTCAAGTACAACAGTTCAAAAACTGTTAAAAAGTGACGTCACGAGGTGTGTTAATTTAAAAAATATTAAAAAAAAACAAACAAAATTTCATCCTACAATCGAAATATTCAAATTCGTTTCGCAAAATAAAAAGTAGTACGTATTTTTGTTTGCATGGTTAATTCCAATACTTTTAGAACCGTGCACATATTATGTCGATAGATGTGCCAATGGAACAGATTAATAAAACCTAACTTTTTGATAAGAAACAAATTTAGATACAATCACAACTTGTCGCAAATAATGAAATTTTGTGTAACTCAATAGAGTTACTGTACATGTTACTGTTACAGTATAATATAGATTAAGACCGATGATCGATATGAATCGACCTTCTTTTATTGATGAAAACTATTACGAAATACAGACAAAAAAGTCGTTGCTAGCTTGTGCCTTAGTTTATGCCATGCCGTATAAGAAAAGGCGTGACTTTGTTTACTTTTTAGGGTTCCGTACCGTAAAAAGAAAAAGGGAACCATTTTAGATTCTTTTGTACATAATACTATGGTAATAGCAATATAAAACGACAGAATTCTGAACCGATTAAGTTAAAATTGGTACACTTATTTATTTATGTGACCCAAACACGAGCGTGTGACGTAAGCAAATACATTTTTAATTTGGGCGGCAAATCAGAAATAAATAAATAATTGCGTCGTATGACATGTCACATGTAAGGGCTTCTTACGATGTTTCTTTATAAACTTGGAATTACCTACTTAAAAAAATATTTAAGAAAAAAGACAAAATAAGACGATTTCCTTCCCCTACTAATCGTAAAATTTAAAAAAACTTAGGTAATATATATAGATCTTTACTTAGATTTTACAGGAATAATAATGATAAATGTATGGGGGAGGGGGGCACGGGGCCAAAAAAAAACAAACCATATCGAGTGACATCTTTAATTGAAGGGCTTGCTACGAGTATTTCAAATATAGTTTTTTCACAAACCTGAAATGTTAAGTAAAAACAATATTTAAGAAAATCAGTAAAAAAGACCATTCCGTCCACCTATCTCCGAAACTACTTAAACTAAAATTAAAAAAATAACGTAATGAAGGTCTCTACTTAAATATTACAGGAAAAATAGTGAGATGGTTTAAATAGTGGGGGGAAAAATCATTTCAATACCACATACTAACTTATAAATACACCTGGTTACATTTATGGATTATTAAGGGCACCAATAACTTTGTAAGCAATATTTTTCTATCTTACACACAGGAAATTAAAGATACCTAATCCCCATGCAAGAAACTTGAATATCATTTGTGCGATGCTACGGAACCCTTCGTGCGCGAGTCTGACTAGCAGTTGACCGTTTATATTGTATGTTGTCTATATTATGATTATAATATTCATACTTAAATTAAGTGTGACTAGATTTCTACATCTTAGGCAGGTATGTACAAACAAACTTTATATATTCAAAGCTGTAATCCTAATTAAGTGTAGCCAGATTTGCAAAGGACACTTAATTATCCTCATTTATTTCTAGTAAAATATCAGTAATTTTAGTAGTTATCTTTCTCGATAGAGAAGAAGCCTTCTACTCAGCAGTAGGTGAATATGGGCTGAGAGTTATTATTTACCGAGCGAACGAAGCGACCGAAGCTTCTCTGTTTCAGGACTGGGCAAAAATGCTTTCATATGTCTGGATGTGTGTCCGGATGTTATCCTCTGCAGGGCGCGTTTCTGAGCTGATTGTCGTGAATTTTTGTGAGCAGGTTCGATAATTGTTTTTTTTTATTTTGTCGATTCAGTTTTTGGAACTTTTTCAAAATATCGGAGATGTGAAGGTTTTAAAATTTCAAAAAATCCGCTACAGACCAAACAGCTTGACGCATTTTAAGAAATAAGGTGTCGTTGGATTTGTAGAGACCGTGAGAGTAACATGCTAAATATGTTTTATGATAAGGCAATAGGTTAGGTTTAAGACAGCAAAATGTAGTTTACAAAGATGGTGCGGCTACTTTCATATTCCATGTAGGTAACCAGGTGCATTCATAAGTTTGTATATGATATTAAAAGAAAGTGTCACTCGCTACACTCACAGCTCACAGAGCCAATAGTGATACTTGTGTATAGTTTAATAAAATCAAAATAATGCTATCCTAGTTTGGGGCTAGATCAATGTGTGTAAATAGTGTCCATGGTATTATTATTATTATTATCATCCAGAAATGCACCTAATACTCATTGGTTAATTCCATCAACAACAAAAATTGCGATGACTGTAAACATTGAACCATTAACCCAGATCTCGAACACAAAAACTCGATCTACATCTCGCAATCGAGATCACTCCGATGCTATACTACAAATAAGTATAGCTATAGTATAACAATCGCACGATTAAGTACGATGTCAATTAACAATCAAACGCATTACGATCATTGAACGCTCACTCGTACGCTGATGCGGTTCACGGGTAGAGAGAGAGCTAACTTGGGTAGAAACTCTGTTGAGGACCAGTGTCGCGTGGCAGGTTGAGACTCCACAAACGAGAGGTCCCAGCTGGGGAGGAAGAAAAAAAGCTAGGTCTAGGATGTTTATATGTGTGTGAAGTCGCTGTTTCTGGTTCCCCTGATCCATGGTATACTGGTGTGGCGCCAGAAACAAAGTATATAAATGTTTATGTTTAGGTAACCTTGGCTGTTAGCATTATTGGCTTGGCTTGGCTTTACAGCTCACATGATTTATTTACAAATTATTTATTTATTAATAGGCTCATCAACAGAATACAAATTTTTACACACATTAAGAGTTAGGTTTACAATGCCAAATACTGATATAGGTACATATATGCCTTTTATAGATATGGACAGAATTTACAGTTTAATCAAAACAGCAAAGTTATAAAAAGAACTAGATTTTGTAGTTTATTAATAATAAATAATTTGTGTAGTATCAACATAGAATAATGTTTGTCGCACAATACGTAAAGCCATAAATATAACGGGTCAAACATGCACTTAGGTGAATTGACACTCTACAAACATCTAACTATTTTCTTTTATCAAATTCGCAAAGTTAAAAAAAATGATATTTTCTGATTATTATAACCTACCTATTACCTTTTTCGATATCAAAACTTATTTCTTCAACTTTTGAGACTTGTAACACTCACTCATGGTCTCTACCCGCAGATGTAGAGACGACGCCCGTACACACACACACACACATGCATACATAAACAGTATTTCGTAATAAATTAATGCGATCAGATGAAGGACACCTTCCCCAAGCTTTTGGGATTTGGGTCTGTTTGGTTCATAATACTCCTGTTATATCTACTATCACTATTTTATATTACTTTTTCTGTATGTTGTTTGTGTGTAAAATTGTCAAAGAACTCCAGAACGGCGAAAAGTTATGAGCATTAGCATTAGGGGCAAAAGCTCGTGGTGAAAGAACAGTGAAAAGAAAAGTGTCTGTAAATAAGGGATTATTTACAGACACTTTTGCCATAAAATTCGCAAACTTTTACCAACACAACAAAAACTCCATACATCAAGATAAATGAACGAGATTGCTAAACAAACGACATGTTTATGTGACATGAATATCCGATATCTGTAGAAACGTAAGGAGAGAGAAATGTGGTCAAAAAAAACGTTAAAAATAATCGTCACGTACAAACACTGGTACCGTTATAAAATAAAAGTTGTCACACTTGGTGATTAAAGGTTGTCACACACAGGGGGCATACACTGTTACATTTGGCGACCTCTGTGGCCGAGTGGTTAAGGCCCTGTTTTTCATGTCAGAGGTGTTGTGCATTCGAATTTCAGACGACACGTATTAAATTACAATTACATTTTCTTGGGATGTTCATGTATATTGACCGTGAAATAAAAAGGTTTAGTGATATTTTAAGATGTAAATTGGGATGTTATCTTGACAAAATTCTCTCCTCATATCTGAAATTAGACAATATGTTAGTGTGCTTCATTTTGTTACTCTCGGAACAAAATGTAGCATTTTGTTCCGAGAGTTATAAACACCGAAACTGAAGTAAAAGTATGTAGTTCAATTTCGCTTTATATTCAGTTCTACTGCCGTAAAGTCGATGCCTCGCACATAACATTATATAACATTAAAGTCGGCATGCGAATTCCAGAATCCGATTTTACGACACGAATAATTGAATATACTAAAAGTACCTTCATACACTTCTCTTGGCACAGGTATGTTTTTACTTAAAAGGAGGATTCAGCTTGTACTATGTTATGTGTAAATTTTGTTGAATAATAAACTTTTTTTTAATACTTCATCATCTTCATCATATTCAGCCCACATCAACCCACTGCTGGGCATAGGCCTCTTCTCTAAAGCGCCAATATCTTTTAATACTTAGCTATTGCAAATTCTGGGAGTGATAAGAATATAATAAACGACTAGTAAACAATGTAATAAATAATTAAACGCCTTTACTACGATTTCTGATAATTTGATAATTTGAAACATCGGCCCAATGTGATATTTATATATTTATTTACACACGTATCATAAACCCTCTTTACAGCGTATTAAAACCGCACGTTACGATCAGCATAATGTTAAACTACTTGGTAAAAACTCATTTCTTGTCTGAAAAATTACACATTATGACCATAATGTGTAATTTTTCTACATATTATGACATTCAAATTTCGAACGCCGACGCCCGCCTGCATGCCGCCCCTAGTTTGTCTGTGAAGTTGGTACTGACATTCAAATTTCGAACGCTGACGCCCGCCTGCGTGAAGTTGATACTACAGAACAAGCTAAACAATTGCAGAGCCACAATGCCGGTCAAACATGCGGTTCCTGAACACATCAAAGATAGCTTATGATATGTATGTAGATAAACTAGTGTATGTAACTGTACATAATTAGGCATTATGTAGCAGTCACATAAACTACTATTAAAAGAACTTGCAATCTGGCGGTGAGAAGACACTGGATTTCCCAAAGTCAATGACTTGTAGGCAGGGTGTTTAACAATGTGTAATTTATAAATGTATTTATTAATTAAGGTAATATAATTTTTAAGTTATGACAATAGAAATAGAAACTTTCTATTTCTGTAGGGTTGTAACAGAGGCGTCTTATCGGAAGCGGAGGCGGAGGCGGAGGCGGAGGTGAAGAGCATTGCCTCCGCGGAAGCGGAGGTTATCGGAGGCGGAGGCGGAGCAAGAAAAAATATGTTTATTTGATTTATGAATAAAAAGTATAATTGTTATACTTGGAGACTTTAATGTTAACATTGCGGACAGAAATGAAACAGGCTATAAATGCTTGACACAATGTTGAAGTACATTGTCACTGACTCAAATAATTGAGGAGCCGAAACATTCTACCGACCACAGCGAGACAACTATTGACCTTGTTTGCACTGACGCCCGTGTCCGCAGAACAGAAGTTTATCACATACCGGACTTGGTGGGCATGCTTTCATAGCAGTTGAACTTGACGTAAAAAAAAACCTGAACCCGCCAGAATGATAAACTACAGACCATTAAAAGACATTGACTGCAATAATTTTCAACTAGACTTAGATACAATGGACTGAGACAGCATTTTATTACTAGACAACGTGAACGAGATGGTAAGAAGATTTAATGACTTGTTAACAGGGCTTTTTGACCGACATGCACCGCTTAGAACTATTGTTGTGAGGGAGTCTCCAAAACCGTGGTTGACAAGTACCGTGCGCTTGATGATTAGACTTCGAGACAATGCATATAAAAAGTATAAGAAATCATGACTAGATTCCCATAAAACATATTACTTGGAACTAAAACATCTGGTGGTTTCAGCAATACATAGTGAAAAACGGGCTTATTTTGAAAAAAAGATAAACTCTTGTTCGTCTAGCTCCAAAACTTTGTGGAAGAATCTCAAGCGCACGATACTGACAGACAAAATCAAAAAAAATCAAAATCAAAATCAAAATTCATTTATTTCCATAGGATGTTGTTACATCACTTAGATCCGTCATTACATTTTTTTGGGTGAGTTCACTAACCCAATGGCGGAATCTGTGGAGAAGAGCTCGCCGAAGAAACTCCACAGTCGTCGCATCTTTTGCGTTTCCTTTTTTAAACAAAATATTGTCAAATTACAAAATGAATGCTAATTATATATCGAAACAGCCTGTTACTCAAACAATCTATTCCCATGGACATCTGTCCTCTAAGTAATCAGATATCCTGTAGTAACCTTTTTTATACAATTTCTGTTTTATTATTATTTTAAACTTGTCTAAAGGTAAGTTTTTAATATCAGTAGGGACCTTATTGTAATAGCGTATACAATTGCCTTTAAAAGAATTACTAATTTTATGTAGTCGGCTTACATAAGCAACCAACTTGTCTTTATTTCTAGTATTAAAATTGTGTATATCACTGTACTTCTGAAAATTAGTTATATTTCTTTTTACATACACAAGATTGTCATAGATATATTGAGACACAAATGTCAGAATATTGATTTCTTTAAACTTTTCCCTCAGTGACACTCTAGGCCCTAATCTATAAATTGCACGAACAGCCCGTTTCTGCAGAATAAATATACTATTAGCATTCGCAGCGTGACCCCACAATAAAATACCATAGGTCATTAGACTATGAAAGTAACTAAAGTAGACTAGTCTAGCGGTGTCTACGTCGGTAAGAGCTCTAATTTTTTTAACTGCGAACGCTGCCGAACTCAGTCTGTTCGACAATTTATTTATATGAGGATCCCATTGTAGTTTGGCGTCTAAAGTAATGCCCAAAAAGACAGTCGACTGCACAAGGTCCAATCTCTGTCCTTTTATAAATATGTCTGTAGTTACCGGGTTCACATTGGGTAACACGAATTTAATACATTTAGTTTTCTTTTCATTAAGTAATAAATTGTTAACAGTAAACCAGTTCACTATACTAGAGATAGCATTGTTTACCTCGTCATAATTTGATTGCTGTCTTTTAACTTTAAATATCAAAGAAGTATCATCGGCAAACAATACTAACCCATGTTTTGCTTTAACAAGGTAAGGTAAATCATTAATATATACTAAAAACAAGAAAGGACCAAGAATTGAACCTTGCGGTACGCCCATACTTATTGAAGACCCAGGTGATCTTTTCCCATTAACATCGACCATCTGAACCCCATCTGTTAGATATGACTCCAGAAGGCCAAGTGCCTGATCTTTTACACCATAATGGCGTAACTTCCTGACAAGAGTGTCATGATGGACGCAATCAAAAGCCTTGGATAGATCGCAGAAGACACCTATTGCATCCATTGCGTCTTCCCAGGCATCAAAAATATTGTCGATTAGTTCAACACCAGCATCGGCTGTTGAACGACCCTTTGTGAAACCAAACTGAGCAATATGAATTAAATTATTGAGATAAAAATGACTTTGCAATTGATTAAGTATGAGTTTTTAAAATATTTTGCTAAGCGTTGGTAGTATAATAAATATGACAAACGTGATGTTGAACTACCTTCACACTTTACTGACACGGAGGAAATTAACAACCATTTTTTTAATATTCCAGGACAGACAGATATAACAATTTCAGACTTAACATACTTTGAGCACCACAGACATGACAAAGCAACTACATTTTCTCTCCAGACTGTAACTTCTGACACGATACTGAAAATACTGACAAAAATTAAGACTTCGGCAAAAGGTATGGACGAAACTGACATAGACGTGATTATACTGACATTACCTAGGACTTTACATGTTGTGACTGCTATTGTTAACCAAAGTATTATGACTCACATATTCCCGACTGACTGGAAAACTGTTAAAGTTACCCCAATCTCCAAAATACCTAATCCTTCCCTAGTTTCAGATCTTCGCCCTATTATTATTCTTCCGTGCATGTCGAAAGTGATCGAGAGGGTGGTTTGCAACCAGCTGTCGGGGTATCTGGAGAAGAACAGCCTACTGCCAGAATTGCAATCCGGATTTCGTAAAGGCCGTGGCACTACTACTGCACTGCTCGACGTTGTGGACAATGTGCTGTCTGCACTCGATGGCGGTAAGAGTACAATTCTGGTTTTGCTGGACTTCTCCAGAGCCTTCGATTGTTTAAATATTTCTCTTTTGCTTTCGAAAATGTCGTATTATGGATTTGACAGTTCCGCAGTGCGCTGGTTTGGTAACTATCTAACAGGCCGAATGCAGATGGTAGTTTTGCGAAGGCAGAATGGAACCCAGAGTTTTTCTACCACGAAGCCATTGACGAGAGGCGTACCACAGGGTTCTATTCTTAGTCCACTTCTGTTTATTCTGTACAGTACAGACATTGTTACAAGCATAGAAAAGTGCCAGTATCATCTGTATGCAGACGATGTCCAACTTTATACATCAACCAGGCCTACCGATGCAGCTGCAGCTGCAGCAGTATGTGCTATTAATATAGAGTTAAACAAAATTGCTTCTTGGTCTGACAAAAATTGCCTTGTACTGAATCCAGCCAAATCCAAGTACATGGTAATGGGCTCAAAGCATCAAATCCATAATACGTCACAAGTCATGAACTCCAGGATTATAGCCATCATGGGCGAAGCAGTGAAACGGGTGGTGGAAGCCAAAAACCTTGGACTACTGATGGATGGTGAATTGCATTTCGAAAACCACATAGTTAGGATCGTGTCCAATTGCTTCTACCGCCTAAAGGTTCTTTATAATATACGCGATTACCTTAGTACTTATTTGCGAATCAGTCTTTGTGAATCTCTGATATTATCGAAAATTAACTACTGTGGTGTCGTTTATGGTGACTGTATACTTGGACGGACGAAGAAGCTGATACAACTTGTGCAAAACGTGTGTGCACGTTTTTGCTTCAAAGTCCCTCCTAGATCCCACATCATTCCGTTCTTGAACACCGCAAAACTTCTGAATATGGATGCGCGGCGACAACTTCACCTCGCAACGTTGCTGTTTGGTGTTGTGCGCTATGAAGCCCCTCTCTTCCTGTTTAGAAGTCTGGAGTGATCGGCGAGTCAGCGACGAATGAATAAGGAAGGAAACATTTCTCACACCTGCACATAGAACGGCAGCGTTGCGTGGTAGTTTCAGATTTGCGGCGTCCAGGTGCTGGAATGATATCCCTCCCCCAGTCCGTGAAGCAACAAGTAGGTACATCTTTCGGCGCAAGCTAAGGGTATACCTGCTTAATAAGCAGAGACTACCATGTTCCTGATAATCCTTCCGTTTACTTATAACCTTCCGACTTGACTGGTAATCGCATTTTCTAAATTTTCTTTTTGGTGATGTTGTATTTCGTCGTCCTCTTTGGTATCTTGTTTATATTCCGCTCTGCTGTGTCATTTTGAATATTGAATTAGTGTTTTGTTTTTATTTGTCTGTGGTGGAATGTGCTTAGGTTTTATGTTTAAGTTTTAGTTTTTCGTTTTAAAAATTGTTTCTTTTTTATTACACTGACCAATATCATTGATACGTACTTTAATATATTTATTGTATTGAAAGCTTGTATACAAGTATAATATCATATGAATATTTATTAATGTATCTAAACACCATGGTACCACGCTTGGCGACGCTTGTGGGTCACCCCTGGCACTGACTGAAAACCAGCGCTAAGGCGTTTTTCACCTTAGCATTATGCTGAGTCAGTTGCCATTTTGCAGCTGCTGAGGCGAATCGCGATAACGGTTTTGGTATGCGGTTGAACTTGTTGACTGTATGCGCCTACGTCAGCTGTGAATAAACGTTTCTTTCTTTCCCTCTTTCTTCTTTCTAATCAAAATTTAGGTACTTACATACCTAGTACACTTTCATAATAATTTTTAACGGTATGTATAGTTAAGAGGCAAATTTTATTTAATAAACAATAGTTTTGCGGCTTTGACACCTTCCAATCGGTTTTTCAGGGGTTCATAAACTAAACCAGCTCCACTAAATCATTGTTCTCTTGGTACTGAGCCTGAAGGCGCCGATAAGTAAGAGCGAGCGTTGGGTGCAAAAGCTTCATATTTCTTGTTATATCTATAACATATAATAATGGATCTTCGTTCAGTTGTAGTCGGATTTCTTTACTATATTCATTAATGTTTTCCAAATCATGAGGTTGCTATTGGTAAACAAATTATAGTTTGTCGTTTCCTCTTCATCGTCACTGCTGTTTTTTAACATGTCAGCCAGACTTCAATGCACACTTTGTTTTGGTGGTAATATCTGTAAGCTTGTGCTGGGGTTCATCATTCATTGACTTCAATTTTACTCTAACTCTTTTGACTACAGAAGCTTCTTCATCATCAGTTCCACTTGTAGCTCTTGCAGCACTTGCAACTATTGTAAAATTCAAGTAATGTAGGGTTAGCAAGCGTTTTTGTTCAAAGATAAATAAAGAGCCTTTTTGCTTGTTGCAAATGTGTGGCTGAGGTTGCCTGATTCAATTTCATCTTTTCCCGTTTGTCTTCTATTTTACAAAGTTCTTCATATTTTTCTTCGTTCATAGATTTTAAATGTCCCTTTAATGAAGTTGTAGAACCAATTTTTTAAATATTTTCACCAGGTTTTACACGTAAATTTTTCGCATTGCATGTAAATTTTTCATCGTAAAAAAACTCCGTTATAACTCCGTTAAGAAATTTCGGAGGCGGAGGTACTATTTCTACCGGAAGTTCCGAACTTACAGAGGTGGAGGCGGAGCTCCGTTACAACCCTTAGAAACCCAGATACATGTGTTAAATTATGTTGATTGTAAACTTAGAGAAATATTTATATCTGGGTGTAATAAAATATTTAACATGATAACATCTCAGTGGTATTAGCTCAATCTTTTGTTCGTTAACAGAATTCGAAACAGAAAGCTCCCGAGCTCTATAAAAATCTGTTTTCTCCCCAACAATATTAGTACATGTTATACCAGGAAAAATTGTATTGTGCAAAATTCAGTGAATTTGCATTGGATTTAACCAATCAGACATTTTGATATAAATGTGTTTAAGATATAAGATTAAGAAAGGGCTTCTGTTTGGAGTCTGCTTACTCTACGTTTTATTTTATGGAACTCCACAAAACATTCGTGACAAAAATTCATTAGATGTCATAAAATTGCAGAATTCTTTCACGATTCCTTTGTTTAGTCACAACATTGCTGGTACAATGTACATTGACATGACACCAATGCCGTGTTTAAGAGACTAACACATCCCGACCAAAAAAACCCCGGTATAATACTTTTTCTGAGAAAGTTCCCTCAGTTACCACGGGCGTTAGCTAACGCCACTTTTCCGTTATAGGTTTTAAATTTTATTACCATGGCATAGGGTTCAAAATCGCGATCGGCCCCAACTACCCTCAGTTTTGGAGTAGTTAAGGTGTATATTACCTAAAACCCACTGATCCTGTAAGATCCACACATAAATACTTTGGTGCTTGTGTCACCCTACCGTTCCACTAGATTGGTAAGTACGAGACAAGTTGTTTACGACGGACACAGCAAAGTTCATGAAGTTTAATTGAAACGGACCACATGCGGCACCAATTTGTTCAATTAACCTTTTGGTGACACAGCTTAGTTATGCTTGTACAAAGTTTTGTAATAATTAGGTACTACTTAAAGGTCTTTCATATCATTGGCAGGTACTATTGCACATAGCTGTATTTCGTCCTTACTTCATCGCAATAGAGACAAACTTATTAATCAAATATAGCTATTTCTTCATTTTAAGCTATAAATAGAAATGTATACATACCTACCTATAATAGCTATATATTTAAAAAATTAACAGTTAAAAACGATACATTTCATCCTCATAAAAGCCACAACACCGTCAGGTACCACAAAAATAACTATTGATACAGACTCGACTGGTGTAGGAACCAAAAAATATATAAGAGACAAACGATTAACTTTCGGCGATAACATGCCTAATTTCTCACGATAACCGTGTATCCTTAATTTCGAATTCATAAAGAGCTTTTATGCTTCACAAAATACGTTTTATGAAGGTTCAGTGCCCTCAGTGGACAATATGGCGGTAATAAAAGGAGTAAGGAGTTACGGGATTGTGCAGGTGAGGTGCATAGTTATCCTCGGTCGGACAAGAGCTCGGCACCTCTGACCAAGCGAGCCTTGATGCTGGGTGACACAGCATTTCTTTATTTCGCGCTTGAGATATTTTCGTGTGCCGTTAATTTCGGCGGCGTGGCGCCAGGCGACTGATGTAATTTAAGTAGGAAGTGTTGGTTCTGTTATGTTGTGCAGTTTATCAGTGTTGGGCTATTTTTAGGTTCATACAAATTTTGTCACTCACTTATTGCATAATATTTTTAAATACTCCCAACTGCACTAATCAAATATGTACCATATTTGATTAGTGCAGTTGGGAGATGAATTCTTGTTGTCTTCGTTATTACCTGAAATTGGTACGCGTAGATTTCAAACTAAACACTTCGATCAGAAACATGATGTTGTCTTTGTAAAATGTTAATGAAAACCCAGACGGTTCGGTCGAATTTATCTTTGTTGTTTCTTGTGTTTGTACCTAGAACCTTAAACTTTTTTAATTGAATCGAAAGCACAGATAATTGGCCGTAAATCATAGAAGAGCACAGCAACTAACTTCACTAACCGCACCAGGAATGCCCGCGGAGATGAACAATGTTTCCTATGCTAATTATTATCAACTTTTACAATAAAAGAGCATAGCTGCGAAAAACACAATTTCCCACTTAACAATAGTTTATCTATAAAAGCTTTCACACCTTTTAAACAGTGGTTGTTTCCGTTAATTACTGAATGCGATAAGCCCACGCGATTCTACAATTAGACCGGGCTTTATTAGACCATAGTTTATATTGTGATCACGTGTACAACAGATAACTGACTCTTATCGTGTTTATTTAAATGAACTGCAGGCGATTTTTGTATCTTAAAAGACCAGATAGGTAGAATTACTTCTACATGGAATCACCAAGGACTTGTGTATTAATTTCATCGTCCTTTAAATGTTTGTATTCTTTGTAACGTTTATTACACAAAAAAAAATCATATAGAGCAAACGTATGAACTCCAGAATAAAGTGCCAAATACAGAGACGATGATCATTATTTCCTTCTACTATTCACAAATTCACGAGTACGGTAAGAGAAGGTATTATACAAAATTCATAAGAATTTGAGCCAGTCTTTGAAATTTGGTATGGTCTTACAGGAAACCACTGCAAGTAACTTGTGCGCGACCTCTAGTGGCATGTTTGCTGTAAATCCAACATGGCCGCCATCTATATGGGTATTCTGATAGATGGGCTTCTATTAGATAAACAATCTTGAGGAGCACCACTTTTTGTTGGTTCTAGGATGCGAGGAGTCCATTTCAAAGGTCTAATTTGTGTTTCAAAGCCAAAAACTTTTATATACTATCTATTTTTTCTGTCTACTCGACATATTTTAATTTCTGAAATGTCGCAGAACGGCTATTCTTTGACATGTTGCGGTTGATTAATAGGAAGCTTAATGCTTGGTTGGAAGATGGCCGAATATGGCTCCATAAGCAATGGAACTATTTTTTTCTATTAATAGGAAGCTTAATGCTTGGTTGGAAGATGGCCGAATATGGCTCCATAAGCAATGTAACTATTTTTTTCTCACTACTCGACAGATTTTAATTTCTGAAACATCGAAGAACGGCTGTTCTTTTAATGATTAAATTGAAATTAAGAAATGGAATCTGCATTTCCTAAAACCTATAAAAAGTGCTATTACTCAAGACTTCGTTACTAATAGAAGCCAAACTAATAAAAATACCCTTACAGATGGCGGCCATATTCATATTGAATTCATAGCAAACATGCCACCAGAGGTCGCGCACAAATAGCTAACGGTGGTTTCATAAAACCGTAAGACCTTGAAATTTGGTATACTAAGACCATACCAAATTTCAAAAACTTGGCATAAAGTGCACGATTCTAGTGACCTGGCAGATAATAACAAATCACAGGATTTGCACAGGCACCGTTCAGAGATCGTTGGAACCCGAAACTGCACCACAAAATCCAATGGCCTAGTCAATCCAGAAGTACAATATAAGGTGAACAAATAAATCCGGCCTTATTGCGCAATGGCAGTGCGCACGCATTACTGAGTGTAAATTCAGCTATTTCGCCACACCAGCCCAGATCGCAGCTGGGGCGATATTGCACTATTACCAGTAATGTTGCAGCCTGTGTACGCCCACGGAAGAGGATTGCTGATTTGCTGGGTATGTAGAGGGTGCTCCGTGTCCCGTGTTCAAGTTGGCTCACTGACTGGCAGTTGTATCCTCTACGAGTTAAAGCGATTTCGAAGATACGTGGAACATAACTTTGTCGCGTATTTCCTATAATTCCCGTATATTACGCGAGCTGGGCCTGAGTAAAGGTATACCTCTAAGTGTCGAAATAAAACATTTTGATAAAGCATCATTCTTAATAACTTTTTTTATCATTGCTTGGTGGTTTACTAAACTCTTACTTTGTAAGTTCCTTTCTAAAAAGGTATTTTTGTGAATCAATTAAATGAGCCTTGTAGCTGTTAAGTTCCACACTTAGTTTGACACGTCCTGTGTTTTCTACAAACATATTATCTACATCTCAATTGTCAATAAGAACAGCGGGAAACAAGCATGCCAAGACTTTTGAAGTGTGCCCACACATTAAGAAATATGTAGATTGACATTGGTTTCGAATTGATAAAAATTGATCCATAATATAGATCAGTTTATTTTATTAACCTTTAATGTACAATGCTGCGAAGTATTATGTCCAGAAGTGACTACTTCTGGATATCGTGACATCATTCAAGTTTACAAATTCAAATCAGGACACTAAAAGTACTTCGAAGTGCGTTTTTCGTGCCTCACAATGTCATGCAGGTTTTAGAGTGGCGAGCCAATAAAAAGGTAGAAGAACATACAAGGCTAGAATGCAAAAGGCTTCGTCACCGCGCGATGAGCGGCCAGAATTTCACATGCATATGAATGAATAATAAATAAAATAAAATAAAATAAAAAGCCGTTTATTTCTCACAAATAGGAATGTAGTAAGTATAATTGCATGCATGAATTTAAATTATTAATTAATACAATAAAAGTTAACTTAACTATTTCATTTTGTTTTATTTCATTTATTGTTCTATGACAACCCCTTTAAAGTTTTAGGCATTTGAGAGAGAGAGAGAGTGACTTTTCCCGATGTTGAGCTGTGTCCACTCTTTTCCAGCTGTGTCTTATAAGATCTTCCTTCTCTCCGAGTTCCTGGCGGTCCTTGCCATTTGGTTATTTCTAGGGTCCAACTTTGGTCCGTGATTCTTGAAATATGCCCAGCCCATTTCCACGTCAGCTGCAGGGCTTGTTCAAGTGCATATTCACTGTATTAACTTACAGTGCCATAGTGGAGACAAAAAACTGTACGTATTCATCAGCGAAATCGCCACAATGGCATTGAATGAACTCAGACTAAATGCCTTTGAATGCTCATACTATAACGGAAGCAAAAACATTCCGTATACAGAAAGATACAAATGGTCTGATAGTTTCATAACAATTGATTAATTATAGAAAAAGATAATAATGAGTTGTCAGACAACACAAAACGCCTTGAACTTTGATTTATCCGATTGGCATGTGGCATGTCATTAATTTTGGTCATTTTATTAATTTTAGCAGATTTTTGTTTCCTGTTAGTTATGTGGCTACACGTCTTTGTTTGTCATGTAACTACATTAAAATCAACACAAACCCATTTAACTATAGGCTTTGTGTTACATTGAACCCAGAGATATCGTATAAATTTAGAAATAAGCGGTCAAATACGAGTCGCAATCGCAGTCGCGCACAAAGGGTTCCGTACCACCGCACAATTGTATTCAAGTTTCTTGCATGAGGATTAGGTATCTGTAATTTTCCTGTGTGTAAGGAAAATTACAGAGACCTGATCCCCTAACAGCAAAATGTTGTTTACAAAGTTATTGGTGCGGCTCCATGTCTATAACCAGGTGCATTTATAAGTTTGTATGTGTTATTGAAATAAATTTTCCCCCACTATTTAAACCATACATTTCTCTATATTTTTCCTGTAATATTTAAGTAAAGACCAATTTTAGCAATTTTTAATTAGTTTCGGAGTTATGGGACGGGGCGAGGGAATGGTCTGATTTGGCCTATTACTTCAATATTTTTAACTGAACTTTTCAGGACATGTCACAAGATGCGGATTAGAATTTGTTTTTTTTATTTCTGATTGATTCTTGATTGCCCACAATTGTGCCCCCTTTATTCAACTTTATTATTCAACCATACATTTCTCATTATTGTTCTTTTTATATTTAAGTATTATTTAATTTATTTTTTACTTAGTATTTCCAAGTTATAAAATATATATATTTGATTTCCTCGGAACAAGGCCTTTCGTTTGACTTGTCATACGACACAGTTTAAAAATTTTATTTCTAAATTTCTGATTAGATTGACTATTTTGTATGGACGTTGGACAAAGTGCTTCCCAACATTGAATCATAGTGTATAATGTTCCTTAGGCCAATACTAATCTGTAACACAAAGCACTTCAGAATCTATCCAAGGAGTATTGAGAAAAAAAAACTATTGTATATATACAATTTTTTTAAAATAAAAGATGGTATATTATAAACTATGGATTATATTATTATAACATCACTTAGTTGGGATAGTCATTTAATCAATCAATTATTTATGTGTTACATAGGTTTACAATACAATAAATGATTATCTATATTAGGTTAGCTTAGATAAGGTTAGAGTTTACGAAAAAATAAATACTTCGGGGAGACTAGCGAGGTCGGGACCGGACTCGGGAGGTCGAATAAGTAAGATAATAATATTATTTAACCTCAACGTTAAAAAAAAGTTAAAGCACCAAAAAGCCTTAAGCAAGGTAAGTTTTTATTTTAAGTACTATAAAACCCCGTGGATGTTTATTTTTTTAAATTTTATTTTTCAATATCTCTTCATGTAAGAAAAAAAAAGTTCCATACCTCGGCAGTATTTTTGGTCCATATTGGTCAATCTCATTTTGCATAAATTCATAAGTGTACCAAATTTCAACTTAAACGGTTCCGAATACGGTCATTTTATTACTACACACCTAGGAGAGACACGCGATTGATCCTGTAATGGTTTCGTTTTTCCTTTTTAAGTGAAGGAACCCTAAAAATGCTATAAATGAACAGAGTGCCTACATACTTACTTGGTTACTTATTTCGACACCCGTGGTTCGACAGTCTACTGACAGGTTTTCTTTTCCTGGAGGTTCGATACTATTGTCAGACCACCCACTGTCCTGAAAAGCGGGACCGCGTGTTACGACGATCAGAGGACAAGTCGTGCCTTTTCCCAGATGTCCCAGATGTCCCAGATTCCCATATTCTTGCGAGTTACAATAGCCTCGGTTTTCCCAGATGAGATGGCAGAGACACAGCATAGCCCTTAAAGTCATAATACCAGATCTTTTCCCAGAGGTGTGGCATAGCCATGCAAGTCACAATAACCAATGTTTTCTCAAATGGGGCAGCAGAGCCGTGCAAGTCACTATTTTTAAAGCTGTCACTATTTTTGACAGCTATCACTATTTTTGACAGTTGTCACTGTATTTGAAAAGGTGTCACAATATTCGACAGGTGTAACAATTTTTGACTGGTATCGCTATTTTTGATAGGTGTCACTATTTTTAACAGTTGTAGCTATTTTTGACAGGTGCAACTATTTTTGACAGCTGTAACTATTTTTGACGGGTGCTACCATTTTTTATAAGTGTCACTAACTTAAAAAGGTAACACAATAACCTGTGTCTTTTTAGATGGGGTGACAGATGCACTACATAACCAGGCGAGTCACAATAACCTGTGTGTGTTTAGATGGAGTGACAGATGCACTGCATCACCAGGCAAGTCACAATAACCTGTGTGTTTTAGATGGGGTGACAGATGCACTGCATCACCAGGCAAGTCACAATAACCTGTGTGTGTTTAGATGGAGTGACAGATGCACTGCATCACCAGGCAAGTCACAATAACCTGTGTGTTTTAGATGGGGTGACAGATGCACTGCATAACCAGGCAAGTCACAATAACCTGTGTCTTTTTAGATGGGGTGACAGATGCACTGCATCACCAGGCAAGTCACAATAACCTGTGTCTTTTTAGATGGGGTGACAGATGCACTGCATCACCAGGCAAGTCACAATAACCTGTGTGTGTTTAGATGGAGTGACAGATGCACTGCATAACCATGCAAGTCACAATAACCTGTGTCTTTTTAGATGGGGTGACAGATGCACTGCATAACCATGCAAGTCACAATGACCTGTGTCGTTTTAGATGGGGTGACAGATGCACTGCATCACCAGGCAAGTCACAATAACCTGTGTCTTTTTAGACGGGGTGACAGATGCACTGCATAACCATGCAAGTCACAATAACCTGTGACTTCTCGGATGGGGTGACAGATGCACTGCATAACCATGCAAGTCACAATAACCTGTTACTTCTCAGATGGGGTGACAGATGCACTGCATTACCAGGCAAGTCACAATAACCTGTGTCTTTTTAGATGGGGTGACAGATGCACTGCATCACCAGGCAAGTCACAATAACCTGTGTGTGTTTAGATGGAGTGACAGATGCACTGCATAACCATGCAAGTCACAATAACCTGTGTCTTTTTAGATGGGGTGACAGATGCACTGCATAACCATGCAAGTCACAATGACCTGTGTCGTTTTAGATGGGGTGACAGATGCACTGCATCACCAGGCAAGTCACAATAACCTGTGTCTTTTTAGACGGGGTGACAGATGCACTGCATAACCATGCAAGTCACAATAACCTGTGACTTCTCAGATGGGGTGACAGATGCACTGCATAACCATGCAAGTCACAATAACCTGTTACTTCTTAGATGGGGTGACAGATGCACTGCATAACCAGGCAAATCACGATAACCTGGGTCTTTTTAGATGGGGTGACAGATGCACTGCATAACCATGCAAGTCACAATAACCTGTTACTTCTCAGATGGGGTCACAGATGCACTGCATAACCAGGCAAGTCACGATAACCTGGGTCTTTTTAGATGGGGTGACAGATGCACTGCATAACCAGGCAAGTCACAATAACCTGTGTCTTTTTAGATGGAGTGACAGATGCACTGCATCACCAGGCAAGTCACAATAACCTGTGTCTTTTTAGATGGGGTGACAGATGCACTGCATCACCAGGCAAGTCACAATAACCTGTGTCTTTTTAGATGGAGTGACAGATGCACTGCATCACCAGGCAAGTCACAATAACCTGTGTCTTTTTAGATGGAGTGACAGATGCACTGCATAACCAGGCAAGTCACGATAACCTGTGTCTTTTTAGATGGGGTGACAGATGCACTGCATAACCAGGCAAGTCACAATAACCTGTGTCTTTTTAGATGGAGTGACAGATGCATAGCATAACCAGGCAAGTCACAATAACCTGTGTCTTTTTAGATGGGGTGACAGATGCACTGCATCACCAGGCAAGTCACAATAACTTGTGTCTTTTTAGATGGAGTGGCAGATGCACTGCATCACCAGGCAAGTCACAATAACCTGTGTCTTTTTAGATGGGGTGACAGATGCACTGCATCACCAGGCAAGTCACGATAACCTGGGTCTTTTTAGATGGGGTGACAGATGCACTGCATCACCAGGCAAGTCACAATAACCTGTGTCTTTTAGATGGGGTGACAAATGCACTGCATCACCAGGCAAGTCACAATAACCTGTGTATTTTTAGATGGAGTGACAGATGCACTGCATAACCAGGCAAGTCACGATAACCTGGGTCTTTTTAGATGGGGTGACAGATGCACTGCATAACCAGGCAAGTCACAATAACCTGTGTCTTTTTAGATGGAGTGACAGATGCATCGCATAACCAGGCAAGTCACAATAACCTGTGTCTTTTTAGATGGGGTGACAGATGAACTGCATCACCAGGCAAGTCACAATAACCTGTGTCTTTTTAGATGGAGTGACAGATGCACTGCATCACCAGGCAAGTCACAATAACCTGTGTCTTTTAAGATGGGGTGACAGATGCACTGCATCACCAGGCAAGTCACAATAACCTGTGTCTTTTTAGATGGGGTGACAGATGCATTGCATAACCATGCAAGTCACAATAACCTGTGTCTTTTTAGATGGGGTGACAGATGCACTGCATAACCATGCAAGTCACAATAACCTGTGCCTTTTTAGATGGGGTGACAGATGCACTGCATCACCAGGCAAGTCACAATAACCTGTGTCTTTTTAGACGGGGTGACAGATGCACTGCATAACCATGCAATTCACAATAACCTGTGTCTTTTTAGATGGGGTGACAGATGCACTGCATAACCAGGCAAGTCACAATAACCTGTGTCTTTTTAGATGGGGTGACAGATGCACTGCATAACCATGCAAGTCACAATAACCTGTTACTTCTCAGATGGGGTGACAGATGCACTGCATAACCAGGCAAGTCACGATAACCTGGGTCTTTTTAGATGGGGTGACAGATGCACTGCATAACCATGCAAGTCACAATAACCTGTGACTTCTCAGATGGGGTGACAGATGCACTGAATAACCAGGCAAGTCACGATAATCTGATGCAAGTCACAACAGATAGGGTGACAGATGCACTGCATACTGCATGTGACTGTTACACAACGAAATGCCATATAATATGAGCGTGGGTTTATGAAGCGAGTTTTATAATACCATCACAAGGGTGTTTTAATGCCTAATTATGAACAGATAAATACACTGCTTTATTATCTACACACATATTATAAGCTCTCCATGATATGTTCAGGATCTGCATTTTACGACTGGCATTGCGGCATTGACATTTAATTCCGAATAGAATGTCATCTCGACTGATATTAGAATTGAGTTGAGATATTGAATTTTAATCAAATTGCTTTGTTTTTCTAAGATGTTCGAAATTTAAATGTATTAAGAACATGGAATTCGATGTAATTATAAAACAATAATAACATTTTCACAGATAAGATATGTGTTCTAACAAAACAGTTTATTTTTAAGCTGGTCGTAATTTGCGGTTTTTGAATGCATTGTGAAGGTTTATGATATGTGTGTAGATAAAATATGTTGTATAAAAAACTCTTTAGTATAGACAAAACTAACCGTCAAAACCGTATGTATCGATGCTCAATAAACGACATCTGTGAAAAAACCGCTAAATTAATTAGTAAAAGCGAACCAAACCACAATCAAGCTAATCAAATCGGTCAATATCTAGTTAACGGTCAGTCTACCTGTCAGTTTCTTTGAAGAGCACTTTCGACACTGAACATGGCATCTAATTATAGATTTTAATCTATTTATCTTGTCCTACAATTTTCCTGAGAAATCGACATCTTTTTTTTTCTTTTTTATTCGATCTACGGAAGGACCCTCGTTATATAATATAATTATTAAATTATATTTGATGAGGTATTATGACAAAAACTTGATATTATTTGTATATTTAAATTAATCAGTAAAGATAACACATTTTTTACATCTATACATCAACGCCACCTTGCGATCTCTTTGCGAACCACAACATGGTTGCTTCAAAAGAAGTAAAAGTGAATGCAAGTTCGCAGTCAACGCTTATAGAGCACGCTACTATAGTTGCGCACACGCAACGAATTCTACAGACAATACTGCCGTGCATTGCGAGCATACCAACCTATTCAGGGTCTGATTCCGCTAAGCTAATGAATAACGCTTCAGTGGCAGTGAAGTGTGTGTGAGCTTATAAAATCTTAGAGATGGTCGCCTTTTAATTCACATACAAGTTTGTTGGAACTCCTCGGTGCGCGAGGCAGACACGCACTTGATGTATATTTCTGACTAGCTACTAACACAAATGGCGATGAACTATCCCCTGGCTGAATGTAGGCACAACTGTGCCTCTGCCAGTCCATATGGGATAAGGCGTAGCACTATGACACAAAATAGGAAAGCAAAGAATCAAACAGATCCACACAAACAAAACAGTAGATATGTCACCGGAAAATAATACGATCCGCAAGTTTATAAATTTTCTAATTTTTTTCCGCAAGTTTATAAATATACTAACCTAACCTAACCTAACATAACCTAACCTAACCTAACCTAGCCTAATATAATCTAGAAGGAAGTTTATAAATTTCCTAGGAAATTTATAAACTTGCGGATCGTATTATTTTCCGGTGCACAGATATACCAAATCCTTATCGATAGATCGAACTGTACAGAAGTTGCGAAAGTATCTCGCCTTGTCTATTTGTAATCTAAACCCTAGGTTTTTGAATCTAATATAAATGTATGGCCTATTAGCAAGATTTAGACCTAGGTGGCGTGCGCGGCGGTTGACAGGCTGACTGATTATAAGCATAAATCTTCGACCGTTTGGGTTATGGTGTTTGCGTATCGGTTGCTTGTTCAATTGTATGCGTTGTCTGTTGAACTGTGTTTATAACTGTGTCTACAAACCCTTTTTCTTGAGAATTCGGATCACGGAAGTTGTGAGGTCTTCAATAATAGGCAGGTTAAGCTACTTATGATAATGCTTTTATATTGGCTGAAAACCACTATGCCCCAAAAAGTGATTCTACGTCTATAGCATATCATATTATATAGCAGTTAAAAGTCGTAAATAAGAACTTTATTTTCGTTTATTTGTTCAAAGCAATAAAATTGCAACTGCTTGTGGGATACTAAGGGTAGTTGTATTTTTCCGGATAATAATAATATAGAATACAGTTTTATACCTATGCAGTTCAATTTAATTCGATTCATAATTTACGGCGGTCTAACAACTTAGTTTAATAAAGCCTCGTCTCCTGTTTTTATAGAATTGACAGTAGATATTTGTACAGTTTTTTTTTGTTTTATAAAATCTGTGTATTTTTGTGTAAATTTATTGCTCGACAGCACTACCCAGGGGCAATATGCAGGGCGGTGGGATCCAAGTATTTGTGGACGTGAGCAATTATTACCACTAAATGTTGTGTTTTTTAATTGTGTCTTTACCTTCTTTCGCGCCGTTTTCTCTTGGACGTGCTGGTCCCCTTGATGGTCCTGTACAAGGTCATCATCTTGACAGATCACTTTTGATTAATATTATCACTAAAATCACTACACAAACACCTACACTAACTGTTATAGCACTTTTTGATTTTACTAAGTCGCCAATCGACTGACTTGTAGATCTGTGGACAAAAGACACAAATGTTAGTAATTCAATTCAATTCAATTGCTTTATTTCGAACTTCTAGGTCCATACAAAATATACAGTAACATATGAAATTTTACTTAAAATTAACACGTACATAAAACGTAAAAACAAAGAATAAAAACAATCAGAAGCCTTACTGTTGAACTAGATCCGACTCCCAGACACTGGGCCTTTCCAGTTCTTATTCGAGGCCATGTGTAAAGATTCCCAGTGTCTGCGGATCGGACAGTCCAACCTGCCGGCAATGATCGTCAGGATGGAGTTGGCGCTGCCGCGCACACGGTACAGCAGGGAAGCCGCCCTCGACCGTCTAATTGCGTAGAAGTCTGAGGTACGCGCCTCGGCAAACATCCCTGATGCACTACAGTGCCGCGGCAGCCCCAGCAGCATCCTGAACCCATTGTTATATTGGACGCGAAGGGCGCTGTACGAACAGATTTTTTCGTTTTGGGCAGAGCAGACATACGTCATAGCGTCACGCCTTTTCCCGTACGGGACGGCACAGGCACAACTGTGCCCACTTTCAGCCCGGCATTTAAAGGTACTCCATTTTTCGTGACAGTTGGTCAGCTCGTCGCCGCAGTAATTAAGGTTTCCCCACGATGTTTTCATCACCGTTAGACAGGCTACCAAGTCTTAAGCATGGAGAAACTAAAACTAAAGATGTTACATAACATTTGCACTGAATGATGTATGCTCTATGTCCTGGCTAACTAATGACTAAAAATAACCATGCATCCTTGACCTGAAAGTATGTATTTTTGTGTTACTGTTATTATTATATCCTTTATTGGATAAAACAACAGTATAAACAATTGACGCAGTAGGAAATAAGATGTACAAAGGCAGGCTTATTCCTAAAAGCAATCTCATCCAGCCAATCCAGTTAGTATGTGCAGTGAAAAAATGTGGGTTCACCTAATAACAAAATATTTATACAAACAAGAAATACATTACACATAAAAACAAATGTTACAAAAAATCTTTATAACATATGTGTTATCCCAGGATATGAGAATTGTTGATACGTCGCATCGCAGCCGTATCGTTAAACTCGGCACTCAAATGACCATATTTAGTACAGAAGTTCATCAATTTGAATGAGATAGGTATAGATAGATACAGTAGCCTAAACATGTTTTTATGACAACCAGGAATTGAAATCGCTTTCGAAAAATCAGCCAATCAGAAATCAGTTGTGTCAGAAAATAGTGTCGTTGTGATTGCTAAATATTCCAAACGCCTCTTCCTAGATGGAACATAATTAGAGTACAAGCTACAAAATTGAGCTACAGGTTCTTGTTGTAGTTGAATGGTGAAGAAGGGGTGATTTCTATATGTCTGAATGCCACTGGGTTCCTGCGGCAGTAGATTGAATGCCAGCCAGTCAACGGCCTGGGCTGTTGATTAAGTATCTTATTTAACCAAATGGAGGCGATAGTACTTTACTTAAGTGCTTTCTTACGCAGAAGTGTGGTACAAAACCAACAGAGCCAGCAAGCAGCAAGCAATAGTAGTGTTAAAGACTCGACGCCAGTGATCGAACCGGTCCGCTGTTGACCTACTAACCGCATGCCTTCGCCTATAAATACGATACGAGTGCAATTTGCATACCATATACATGACAAATAAATAAAGTAAGGATAAAGCTTCCCTTTCCCCTTTTTAGGGTTCCGTTGTCAACAAGGAATCCATAAAGGTTTCGCTATGACCGTCACTCTATCTATATGTCTGTCTGAAACTCAGAGACTCTTTGCACTAGAAAGCTTTAATTTAGAACGGAATAATAAGCTAACAAAGTAATCCTTAAGATATGTTTTTATAGAAACACTACTCCGTAGGGAAAAACTGACGGAATTTTCATTATTCATTAATCTTTTGTTTTTGTTTGCAAACATCGCACTAACTACATATTGCCTCCACCGAAAGCCGTAAAATCTTTGCCTTTTAAACATATAATAAAGTAAGTGGGCAATTATAACTTGTGTCACAAGTTTGTTTACCCCATATCAAACTGAACCGGCTTTCCAAATGTTCATAATTACAACGAGAGAAACAATAATTAACCGACCGATAGGCGGATTTGAATAAATTATGAGCGCACGCATATCAATATGGCATATCAAGTCAACGTCGACGTGGTTATAAACTATGGTTGTCATGAGTTATTACTTATTTTAGGTTTGTAAACAAACTTGTTTGTCAAAATACTATGATATTTGTTTATGGATTAGTTCAAAGGATAACCCAGAAATTTGTTAGTGATATTCTATAAATTTATTAGTGATAACTAGTGATTTTACTAGTGAAGTTCACCCTATGTTACAGTTCAGTATTTGTATAACCTTGGAGACCTAAGGCCTAGAACATAAAACTCACATTTGACGACCCGAATGGCCGAGTCGGCAGTGACGCTGCCTACGAAACCAAGGGTCCCGGGTTCGAGTCCCGGTGGGGGCAAATATTTGTTTGATGAGAACGGATGTTTGTACCCTAGTCATGGTTGTTTATCTATCTAAGTATAATATTTATCTATGTAAGTATGTGTGTCGTTGTCTAGTACCCAAGATACAGGGAATCCAAGTTTGGGGCTAGATCAATGTGTGTAAATGGTGTCCAAGATATTATTATTACATAATTGTTATAATATTAGATCCTACAAATTGACTGTGACAGATTAGATTAGTAAAAAAACCCAAGTGTGTGTACCATAAAAGCTCTATGCTAATAGTATTTTAATAGAATACAAATGTAATGATTAACTATTTGTAATTATTATAATAAGTCACTTTGTTTACAACTTAACAATGGCAACAAATATAATGACCACCAAAATATTTTTTTCCTACCCAAAATGGCTAAATGTCCACCAAAAGTTGCAGAAAATATCAGGGCAAAATACTGCGGTAGCTTAGGTGAAGGGTAAAGGGGGAAGCGAAGCCCCCTTTATCCTTCGTGTTAGGTTGAACATGTTAGAACAACAAAAAATACTTAAAACATAAACTTAACTACACAAAACATAAAAAGAAGTTTGGAGATCATTTATCCAAACACAATTTGGTGGACATCCATCCATTTTGGCAGTCGTTTCGAATTTATTGGTAGTAAAATAGGTGCATATTTGGTAATCGTTTAAACACAAGCCCTTAACAATTATGTAGAATTAGTACACAATGACTAATAAGTAAGGTTTGTGTAATGGGGCCCAGTAAACTTCTAATGAATAAAGCAGTGAAAATATATATTGCATTTACTTTTTATCATCACAAGCCGGTATTCAAAGCACTGAAACAAATCATTAATAAAAATATCCCAACCAAAGTTCCGGTTTCACCAAAAACATTTTCAAGTACTAAACGTTACGCCAAATATCCTCTTTGCCCAACACGTCAGCAAGTCGTAGTTTTCCTAATTGTCGATTTTAACTTAGCGCTCTATTTAACCTCCAATTAGTGGAGCTGTTTGTTAACCCAGAGTTAGATTACGCCGCATCAATCAGTAATTAGTAGTTGCTGAACTGAACAGTAACCTAACTATAGGTAATTCTACGGACACCTGTCGAATGCTATTTGCCACAGACTGTAATTGGTTCTGGGAAAAACTTAATTGCTTGGTCTAAGATTGTAGGACACTGAATCGACATTCATAGTATTCTTGTGTACAGACAATTACTCGAAAGGATTTAAATATATAATTAATTAATCATGTGCGCTTTAAGCTGTTAAAACAGTGTGTGTGACTCCAGAAAGCCCAAAGAACGGAGGAGCATAGCACATACACTAGGTTTTAGAGCACAAATCGAAATCTGTCTGGGGTTGCTATAGGCCGGCGGACGCCAGCAACCCCACGGATATTGGCTTGTATCTCGTTTAATCTTCAGTCTTCGAAGTTGTAAATTTGACAGCGGAGTGTTTCACTTAAGCTTTAAAAATTTGAGTAGCGCTATTCTAAGGAATTGGAAGTGTTCTTGGAGATTCACCTTGTGGTTGCTGGCGGGATTTTCCCTAGCAAGCCCACGGTTTTTAGCTTATAACGCAGCTTCTATTGAGGCTCTAATTCAGGCACTTGTCTGTCAGAGTGCTCCATTTGTGCTCTAAAACCTGCTATTTATGCCATGTTCCTCCGTTCTTTAGGCTTTCTGGAGGCACGCACACGTTAAAACATGAACTAAGACACTAAATAGCTTGTATCACTTTGTTTAGGCATTTCGTTGGTGTCTTTTGTAAGAACGAGTGATTTTCTAGCCAAGTATACTCTTCGCTAAGCAACTATTGAGGATTTAAACGGATACCTACATCACATGTTTGTAGCAGACAAGGCACAGTATTTATCCATATTTAGGTCTACTAAAACCACTCCCATTAACCACTTAGCCGAGCCTTTTGGTTTTATAGGCCCTCTCACACATGTTTCCGAGTATGGCGATGTCGTTAAACCGGTCAGTATTTTTTTCAATTATATAGCTTTGGTTTGAAATCGTTCGTGTCCTTTACTTGTAGCTGTAGTACTGGCAGTAGGAAATAAAATTATGTATTTTAGTTACTGTACTTTTTTATTATAATGTTAAAATTATTATTTAATTCAGCATGTTACTCTTCATCTGCAGACACAAGATATTGGCAGATGGTGGATGGAACGCAAAGGTACAGTCATACCTTAAAAGAGTGTTAAGTACAGTTTATTAGATCGCGCCAAGTTTATCTGTGTCCAAATGCCGCGTGAAGGAGGTAACCTCTCTCTCTCTCTCTCTCTCTCTCTCTCTCTCTCTCTCTCTCTCTCTCTCTCTCTCTCTCTCTCTCTCTCTCTCTCTCTCTCTCTCTCTCTCTCTCTCTCTCTCTCTTACCCTCTCAACGCAGCACTCATATACAGAGAAACTTGATGCGACCTGTAATAGTAGTTAGTTAGGTAAAGACTAATCCTTTCTATTACTCCCTGTACTCATACTCATACGAGTCTTATACATACAGGGTGTCCGATAGGTCACCCCACAGCAACATCAACCCCTTTTTTTTCCACCCTGTATTGAATAGTCACAAATAATCAAAAAGGGTAGAAAATGAAATATTCAGTGTTCTTCTTTTACCTTTCTTACTAAGCGGAGCCTCGGTTTGATGAGTAAAGGTTGCAATAATTCCTCTTTGATGATATTCGTACTATGATTTAAATATTGTATCGTTCCTGGCTTAGTATAACATAAACAAGTTTTTGAAGTTGAATATCGGAATTACATACAACTTTCACTGAGGTCATTCGATACGATTATCCGATGCATCTAAGGCCGGCCTACATCTGGTGGCGCTGTGACGTGTGACTTATGGGACACCATGTATAAAAGCGGCTTGTTCTATTTTTGCACAACTTAATGTACTTACTTTGCTTTGAACACAAAAATACTAAAACTGCAATCTGTGACACTTCAAATAAAGTCTTCATCGTATTGTCCCAACAACACAGCTCAAAAAAAGTAGGTCTAGGTCATTTTCACGTCTTAACTCCTTTCCAGTATTACGCCATTACAACTCATTTCTGATCATCTCACGGGTGACGTAAATATTCGCAGTGAGAGTGAGTAAGAACAGTGTCATGTAATCGGGAGCCGTGGACGAAATTTCATAGCTCTGATTCACGATGGACCACGCGCGGAGTTTGTAAGAAAGGAGTTGACTGCGATTGGTTATTTGAACTGAATTTAACGTAGTCTACAATTGTAAAATCCTTAAATGCGTGCTAATCAATGATTAGCTAATGGCAATCAACTAACGTAAGTATTGGTTCTACAAGGAGACGATTTCTTAATTTCCATTAGCTAAGTAGTCAACTAAAGTAAGCTTAGGACAGTCAGTCTTTTCTTATAAAAAATGACAGCATACTCGCAAATATTGTGGCGTCATTTATTTACAAGTTATCCAATTTCTACAACCATACCGAGATAGAACCGTATCAACTGTAAATGATCAAGTTTCGCCACCAAAACTAACAGGCCCTTAGCCAATGAAAGGACAGTTCGAAGCTATACTTAAATATAAGCCCCTTCCGCGACGCCGAGATTACCGGTTGTTCTGGTGGTGGTGGTGAAATGGTCAATCGATACTATTCGCATCGCATAAGGCATTATGAAATCGTTGTAATAAGATTGGGTCAACCCGTGAACAGGATTTTCCAGGTATTACTTTGGGTTATTGTCAACAGATGACTCAGGCTTTTGATTACCTTTTAGCAAATTTCAGTTGTTCCTAATAAGCAAATTGAATGTGAATTCTAAACAGAAATTTGGTGTTCAAAAATAATTAATACTTGCACTATAATTTGTTGATAACGAAGGTGGATAACTGAGAACTTAAAATGAAGATAATTTCGGTGCGAAAATTAAATGGGTACATTTACTTACTTTTACTGCTAAATAAATTATAATTGCTACTGAGAAGTAGGTACCATAGACAATATCTGACCCCACCATGTCCCTAGCCAGTATCTACCTATTGCAGCGTGAACTCGCAGACGTCGTTTTAAGACTCCTTTGTAATGCTAATTTTTATTTCGATTTTATTGGGATACAGGCTGGTTGATGTTTTATAAGTTAATGCGAAATCGAAATTTCGAATTATTCTAGTTTCTTATTGGTAGTTGTCAGTTTCGGCAGGACTGGAAAAATTCATTGTCATCGAGCAGTTCGAGTCGAAGGCATTTTGATGCACATTCTTTTCGTTTGGCCAGTTTTGTTCGCGTTGGGAGTTGTTGTGTGATCTGTGTTTTAGGCAGCCTTGACGCAAGAAGAATTGACCTTGGGCAAGAGTTGACGCCGGCCTAAAAGATTGCTGGCGTTTTCCCGATATTTCATCTGAAGTCAAAGGCCAGACGTTGGAAGCGATCTGGGTATGTATTTGGTGTTTATATTCCGTGGTGGCATTTTGGTCTTGTTAGCGTTATTCTGGTACTTATCATTATATCTTATTTGTAGCTTTTGGTGGAGAGTTGGGCATCGAGCCATAACCCCAATATTTAAAACCGACACCGCGGACGCGTAGTCCTCGCCAAGGCTTGCTTTGGAGCGTACGTGAACGAGGAAGTTGGACGCCGGCTTCAGGAAATCCCGTATTTTTGACCCAAACCATATTTTAGTTTATTTGAACTGTCGTATGTATATTAATTTAAATTTTGTTTCTTAGCGCGGCTTCTCTCAAATTCAATCTTTGAACAGGATTATGTCGTGTGTTTATTATATTTCCATCTAAATTCCTAAAGGCATTTGTACGCCACCGTTAAAGATATTTTCGGCATACTTTTGGGCAATCATTCATATAACCCCTCGTCCATTCCATACGCACTTCATATCCTCCTCATACAATCATTCCATTTTCACGTCGAGTCCTGGTCGAAGTGCGCATACATTGTCAAAAGCGCGTTACGAAGATATTGATTTCGTTTTAAACGAACCAGCAAATTCAGTGTTCTTTTGCAACGTAGACAAGTTCAGTTTGTGATCTATTTCTGGTTTAATTTTCGGTCCTGGACACCTTGTCCGATACACGGTTATCATTCAATATTTTGTTATAAATTTTTGATATATTTAAAAAATAAATTATACGTGTTTTGTCAGTGAATGTTTTTACTTATATCTATCACTACACTATATACCTATACCGTACAATGATCGATCACTAATTTATATTGAAGTCGTATAAAAATCCGTTATTTCACACTACCTATAAAGACAATGGGCGATAGGAGGTAGCTCAGAGGATGCGCAAGCGCAAACGTCCTACGAATGCTAATGGCGGCATATAATATTGGCCTTTGCGACACCCACACGGTAATAAAATAAGGCTAGACAGACTTGAATACCCAAGAGGAATAGATATTCTGTATCAATTTAGCGTACGCCTTGTTTATACTTTTCTCAGGTACAAATACAGACAGAGGCACATACTCCAGGATCTATGAGTACAACCAGAATGTGCCACAAAATTGCATGTGGTTTCACAAGTTGCTTTACCGTGCCTCAACTTACTGATATTTGAATGACCTCGAGCTTTTAGAGTTGTATTTTTTTACAACAATAGTTAGTAGTAATAGTAGAAGAGTGTATGGAAAGTTTCGATAGCAGTATTAAAGGATCTTGGGAAGAGAGGTAATTTTCAGCAGCTAAAGCATCTATAGTTTATGTGAAGCGGGAAAATCACCTTCCCTTACCTACCTTCAATGTGGTGACAATCACAAAAACCAGAGTAATCGTGTCTCCATTATGTACAGACAACAAATACATTATATAACCAATATTTGTTATTGGATCATTGCAACAAGAGGTTTCACTGATGGATTTGATGGAATCAGCTAATACCTCTTGGTGTATGAGAATTACGTCAACGTTATTTCATGAGGTAGAACGAATTCATTAGGCATGTATATTTCGATAATTCCTCAGACAAATATTCCATTTGATATTTCGAATTATTCTATAAACTACTATGTATATAAGTTATTGATATATTTCTGAAAATAATTACCTGCATATTTTGAGTTGCAATTTTACTACTGCAAATTATTAGCAAATCGTCATTATGAGATACTAAACTTAACTAAAAAAAAACGGTCAAGTGCGCGTGTAACTCGCGTACGAAGGGTTTCGTACCACCGTACAATGGTAGGGATGGTGAGGAGTGAATAGTTTGGATTTTACATAGCAAAATGTTGTTGACAATGTTATTGGTGCGGCTACTTTCACACTCCATGTACGTAACCAGGTTTACGCATTCATAAGTTTGTATGTGGTATTGAAATTTTTGTTGTATGGGAGCCCCCTTAAACATTAATTATATTCTGTTTTTTAGTATTTGTTGTTATAGCGGCAACATAAATACATCATCTGTGAAAATTTCATCTTTCTAACTATCATGGTTCATGAGATACAGCCCGGTGACAGACGGACGGACGGACAGCGGAGGCTTAGTAATAGGGTCCCGTTTGGCACCCTTCGGGTACGGAACCCTAGAGATGAAAAAACTTCCTACACCAAGCTCCACCAAATACCTTAGATCCTTGTCTAAACACCTCTAATAAGCCGACACATGATCTGCATACGATACTTATCTTAGATATATCATACTTATCTTACCGTCAGATCCCTCTGCTAACGGTACAGGTATGATAACCACAGGTTAGCGGACGGTGGTTAACTTTCGATTGTTAGGTTACGACAGCACATCTGACGACTTACGACGCATCTGCCCATTGACTACTACACTTGTCATCGGAATCAGATCCGGTTGCACAACCGATAACTCTTCGTATGACGGACACTCAGTCATATATGTCGTGTATATTGCATATGAAAATATAATACACAAGCAAATTTAAAACTCGCTCACAAATATAAGCTCGCCTTTGTAAGTGTTTTATTAGAGAATAAGAAGTTTCTTCCAGCAAACCCAGGATGGAAAGTATTAATTTAACAACAGTGATAGGTAGACCTCTGTGCAGAAATACGTACAAATAAAATAAATACCCAACAATTTTTACTAAAGTGCATTTCCGATAATTTGTCCCTTTGCCATTAAGTTGGTAGAAATGCACAGTGTTGCTAGCTTTAAAAAATGTGTCACCCAAAAGTTCGGAAAATGTCGTATCAGTGACTGATATAGAATATCAAGCTTCACGTTCTGCGAGTTTTCTTGCGTCTGAATGCTGCCTGGAGGGAACAAAATGGAGCATTTATTACAAGGGAGATGCTGCATGGACGAGGGAGAGAAGTGACAGCTCGTGGGACCTGTCCACCGAATTATCAAGGCATCAAAACTAACTAAGTACAATAAAACCAAGTAGGTATTTAAAAGAATGAAATCAATATTGACAGCTAGCTAACTCCGCAGGTTTCTTCAAATTAAACTAAATTAAAAACTGAATTTGGGATAGAGCAGGGACGACCCCATGTCAAAAGGGGCGAAAAATCGATATATTTATTATTGTATATATGTATTTATTTATTACAAGCACTAGAGCCAACTTAACGAAAGGGACAATTTACCTGAAAAGCACTTAAGACTACAAAATAAACATACTCGCACAAAGTCATGCTGACATTATCTCTCGCTCAGGAAAATACAGCACCAGCATGACATTTCCCGATAGATATATTAGTTAGGCCGCTGTTCTTTAAGTTGCTCTTTATATATGCAGGAGTTTGTGTACTCGGGCATCTGATTAAGACATGTGTTTAAATTATCACCAAAAATGCACCTATTTTTACTACCAATAAATTCGAAACGACCGCCAGAATTATTAAACGATCACCAAATTGTGTTTGGATAAATGATCACCAAACTTCTTTGTATGTTTTGTGTACTTAAGTTTATGTTTCAAGTATTTTTTGTTGTTCTTACATGTTCAACCTAACACGAAAGATAAAGGAGGCTTCGCTTCGCTCACCTCCTTTACCCTTCACCTAAGCTACCGCAGTATTTTACCCTGATATTTTCTGCAACTTTTGGTGATAATTTACCCATTTTGGGTAGGAAAAATATTTTTTGGTGGTAATTTCAATTGTTTTCTTAGATTAATATTCCGAATCCTGAATTTCATCTCAAACTCTGCAACACGAGTTTACGTCAGGTTCAGTTTCAGAATTATTTGCGGTCTCGGGTCCTTGATCTCAATTCCTTCGTTTTTATTTTAGCTCAATTCAAGTTGGCACTTAATTTATTAAATAGAACTTTAATGCTGATTTTGATGTTAAACACACACATCCAATTTAAAGATGCTGATCAATGTTAAAAAGGATATTAGATCCGACAGCAAATGTACAAATCGTGAAATATCACGCGACGCGATGAAACCGCCTGGTGCAAGCGAGCGACTACCCGCGTGGAACTGAAATGTCTATTGCTGTTACGGACCACTGTGAAAAAGTTAAACGATCGCTTGTGGATAACATTACAACTTACACGCTTCATAATTGGTTAAGACATAATTATGTGCGTTCTGTTCAGCGAAATTCTTCAGCCCTGTTATCTACAAATCATCGTTACGGTTACGAATAAATAAGAGTAACTGATTTAATTAAAACACACTTTAACATCAAAAAGCTAACTAATGAACATACGAGGTATTTGGATCTTTTTGCCAAACACAAGCGTGCATCAATTCATATAGGTACTCACGAGAATGCGCTATGTCAAATGTCATTCGATTGTGTTAATCCCACAAGGATAAGGCCCTTCACATTTTCAAATAGCACCGTAGACTATAACAGTACTTTACTTAAGTCCCTTTACCCCTACGAGTTGTGAGTGTGGGGCCGATATGTATGCCTACTTCAAGACAGTGCCTTATTAATAAAATAACGCATGGCTTCTACCGTATTTGCAAAAGCCTATGTTTAGTGAACACGCCAACTCAAATAAAAGTTATTCAACAGTGAGTTGCCTGGTCGTTTGATTTGATCACACAAAATCCACCTGTCACCTCACACTTGACAAACGAAATATCCTTGAATAATTGCCACTTATTATTTGAATATTGCGAAAAAATTAAGGTTTGGCCTTAGAATTATCGTGTTTATTTGATGAAGGTGTGTGGCGTAGACTAGTGGCAACCTTGCTGCAACTCTTTCACAAATATAGAATACTGTCATCAGGTTTTGTTAAAGTAAGATTGCCATGCCGATACACGGTTCGGGCATTTTCTTATAAAACATACTTGATGTTTTAGAGCGAGTTAGCAAATAAAATGATGTTCTCTAAATGCCTTACTCTTAACTTTATAATCGTTCAGCAATACAAAACCATATTGCACATCTTACTCTAGCCACATAAGACATACCATAATGTTGCATAGTACTCCCTGTATATTTTTGATGGACTTATTTATAACAATGCAATTATTTCGGTTATTAAAACCATTAACAATACTATGTTATTGTATAACCTATAACTAGATGAATGTATGTACATATGTAACTAACTACCTGAAATGATTGATAACAATGTCGGCCATTGCATAAGATCACTTTCACAAAATTAGATCATTAGATCACAATCTGTCATCGAATTATGTATACATGACATCAGCAGGTGTAGAAGTCATAAAAGAGATAATTAGCTACAAAGTCCCGCTAAGTATAGTCTGACAAATGAACAAGATGTGGAGAGTGACAGCAGACAAAGTGTGAACAAAACGTATCATGCATCGTCACAGATCTGTGATGATTAGTTGATTAGTGATAAATGATCTTGCGGTGGTCTTTGATGCTTGAAGAGACATGTCTGTCTCTACAGCGTATTCTCATATATGTAGATATCCTAGAACAATATCACTAGAACTAGCAAGGGGCTAAAGACATATGCAGGCATGTAATGTTCAGCATCTATTCAGTACCGATCATATAATTTGAGGTGAACTTTGATGTCAAGTTGTGGTTGGAAAATATAACGACATGTCATGAAAATATAACATGGTCAACACTGCACAATCGATTTACAGTTCAAAAGCCAGCTTAATGCTATCGCTAATTTCGGAATCATAAATACCACATAACTTCTAGCTAGGGTTTAATGATATACTTGCTAACCCACATATCCATATCAAATATTACATATTGCGATGGTCTTCGCCCCTATAATGTACGGATTCTAACTTAACATATTGTTTATTTCTGATTATGATACATCATCCTAAATCACTGCACATGTCATTGTTATTATTAGTGAATTCACTAATAATAAGAACGACAATAGACAATGGATAAATAAATAAAATAAATAAATGATCAATTCCAGGACAGCACTACATCACTCATTCATCTCGCAGGACCTGTCATACTCTCGCACGATGTCCTTCCATGTTTCACCAAACACATCATTCAGTGTTGGATCAGCCAATAGTGCGTTGAGACTGTCCCTCGCTCGGACTAGTGGAGACTGCAGGCGCGCCACCGTGCGGTGCGTGCCGCCCTCTAGCAGGTGGTGCCTGCGTGCGCGATGCGAGGCAACAGTAAGTGCGCAACTTACTGTTGCCTCGCAACAATCGGCACACAGCCAGGAGCTGCAGCCTTATGGCGTAACTCTCTGAAGTTCATAGCGTGTGTCTATGATTCATCTCATGCTCATACAATTTCATCGATTGCGGGGTATCACCGAAGGCTTCTAGGCTTCATTCAATGAGCTTGGGTTTGGCCTCCATTATGATGCTACTTGCGTGATACCAATTTGACAGATGAAGCTGGTGCAAGGTGTCAAACGTAAAAGTCTATATGAAGTTCATAGCTCAGACGACTTACGCCATAAGGCTGCTGTTCGGTGTTAAGACTAGTTAAATCCAGCATAGCCAATATACAAGCGGATGGATAAAGGTTAGGGTAGTATTCCCTCTTGGTATTGTAGTAAAATTTGTATACTTTCTCGAGCATAAGGACGTATCAGCATTCGTGTGTATTCCAAACAAACGAGATGGATTCAAGTTTGGTTCTCACTAATGCCGTGTAGAGAAGCTGGACCACACCCAAATTATCTCTATCCATGTCCCAGCCAGCCAAAAGGCGAGCCGTTAAATACGTCTTTATGGAGGAAGCTGGTCACATTTCCTGAGTGTATGATTACACTAATCTACCAAATCTCAACCCGTGCATGTCTATCTCTCGTTAAGTCGTGCCGTTTTCACTTTTGTAAGATATGAGGGATTTTATAATAGTTATGTTATTTACAAACACTTTCTCTCGTATATTTTTTAAACAAACCTTTTAACCTTCGTGGGTGTGTATAGTTAAGCGTTGGAACGTGAGCGCCTCATCTAGTTAGCATAAAACGATAAACCTTTCCATCGTATCAACATATACGGTCTGAAATTATATTACTGGTTATGTTAAATTTACAAACCATATTCGATTTCTTGATAACTGCCTAAAATTCTAGTAAATTCATTGGTTCATACCCATAACTATCTACAACACTGGTTGATTCATTGGTACGTGTTTGTATGGAACTATTTGCTTAGCTCAGCCGACGTTTGATCAAGGTGCAATATTTTGGCGTGAAATTTTGACTAACTGCAGAATCGGGTACCAGATGGGAATCATCGGAAGATTATTAAGGTTTCGTGTATTATGTGTTACAGATAGCAAATTATTTAAACAGTAACTAAGGAGTTTACGAAAGTTTACTTATGAAATGTGAGCACGTACTTCCTGTATTTAAAACCATGCCATAGGAATTTATTATTATTGTATCAATCATTCGACGAACTTTCTCTATACGTGCAAGTTTATGTGTTCTGTGGATACGAGTTGAGACTAATGAAAGAGAGCAGAGACTAATCAAAATTTATGTAGACTTTAGGAGCCCATAAACCACTTGGTGCTACCGTCTTTTGCTGTGTGCAAATACTTTCACATTATTGTAAAAGAAGTATGATGTGTGAAGATGTATTTTAGACGCAATACATAGTTTCCTTCGGAGAAAGCGTGGTCGACCCCCGAAGAGATGGAGGGATGAGCAGGTCTTTCTGACCAGAATTGGTGGATGCCCGCTGAGGATCGTCAAGAGTGGAAAAAGGGGAGGCCTCTGCCCATCGTCCCTCAACGAGCTAAAGAGTAATGATAATATACAACAATAATTAAATTCTTAATGATGCATGACACAGCCTACGCAAATTATTTGTAAATGAATGACTATTTGTACCTTTGTCTACTAAGTAAACAATTTCTAGTACAAGACCTACCAACCGTATGCCACCACAATGTTAATAAATATTAGCAATGAATTAGTAATTTAATATGAGTCATTATCAAGATCGTCGATATTAATTGTGCACAACTTTACGTCACTGCCAAATTGTTAAAACATTTGCTAGAATAACCGGTACATAGATTATTTGTTTTTCATGATAATCCGATTCAGGATGAACTCATGCTAATGCCTCTTGCATAAATCGACACACGAGTATATCGCATACGACAGGCGCTGATTTTAGGGGTCCTATTTTGGAATGTTAGGCCATTCGCACATAGGGCTACTCGACGCCTACGCCACTGCGACTCGAATATGATGTACATGTGCATGGACGTCAAACTTGTCGTCGCCGCGTCGTCGCGTCCCGTCGAACCGTGTTCAAACATAACAAATTTGTATGGTGGCGACTTAAGAGCGACGACGCGACGGTATCAAACTCGATTTGCAGGCCTTAATCTTCAGACGACACAGTTTTTAAAGTCATAGGGTAGGATGCCAGAGGTAATTAATGTCAATATTTGTATAAATTCTGTATATCCCGTCTGCACATTATCAAATTAGTCGAATAATGTTACGTTTGTATTTCCTGAAGATATCCTCATTAACTGAGTTTCAGAGGAATGTTGCAATAATTTTCCGGTTGCATGCTAATAAATCGCTGCATATTTTACATGGCTGAGCAGATACATAAACCGCAGACAATCAGTATATTGATATCACTCATACTGGTAAAAAATACTTCATTATTGTGTGGACTTCGATTTCAACATTTTTCTGATCTCGAGAACCAGACATCCCACTGATCAAGATGCGATAAAATATTGAAAATCGCTTGATCATGTAAAAAAAAACTAATTCTATTTACATATTAATACATTACCTTTTACAGTAAGATCCTTCCCCAAAATTCTATAACTGTCGGCAATCCTTCGAAAAATCAAAATCAACCATAACCAAATCACTCGCACTACGAAAACTGAAAATTCACACTTCCCCGCCTACGATTACGAACTTTCGTGTTCTAAGAATAAGGTGGAGAATCGCGCGTCACGTGACCGCGTTGTGGGTAGGATGCGCATGCGCTGAAACGCGTGTTTGCGGCGCCGCGAGTGCCGCTATTTTGCCGAGCACCTGCGCCCGAGCTGGCCCGATCAAGTGGGTGACATAGAATTTGGGACTGTCGGTCGAATTGCCGTATGTGAAACTGGAAAACTGCGCGAAGCTATTTTGGGTATTTTACTTTTAGAGATTACCCAAGCTATTTATAAACGGCTAGTATTTAATCGCACATCAAAATTACTGATTTGCACAGCAAAAAAGGATCAGCAAAAACACTTTTTATGTTTTAAATATTTTATGTGTACTCAAGTTCATGTTTTAAGTATTTTTTGTTGTTCTTGCATGTTCAACCTAACACGAAGGATAACGGGGGCTTCGCTTCGCTCACACCCTTTTCCCTTCACCTAAGCTGCCGCAGCATTTTGCCCTGATATTTGCTGTTCAAATCAGTATTTTTGATGTGCAGTTTAATATTTTCCTTTATAAACTAGCAGATCGCAGAAACTGCAGATCGATACAACTTTTTCCTTGTGGGGGCGTTATTCGCCTCCAATTTTTCGTTTATTTTTGCATATAATCGAAGGCCTCTGTGGAAATTGTTTGAAATATTTCTCGGAAACTGAAATCAGAAATAATACCTGATTAAGCTAAAACAACGTATTAGAGTATACCGGCCATTACCGCGCGAACCATCGCCATTGTGAACCTTATGCCAAGGTAATGAAATTCAAAAGCTTTAACGGGAAATAGAATTTCTAGAAATGCCACCTTAGTTGAGTCCTTAAATAATGGATTGTAATAAATCCTTTAAAATTTTTGAAGCCAAACGTTTACGAAATGCGACAGTCAACAGACGTTATCAAGCAAAACCCTGACATCCATCAATGAGCTTTAATTATCATCATCAGATACAAATCAAGCGTCATTTCTCTGACAGTGAAGCTTAGTAACCTTGCGCCCACGCCGGCAAGCTTTGTACTTCGCATGCAGTGACCCTGGACACAGGTCCCCAGGTAAAGATTCCAAATATCTCGGACTGTTTTCTCGAATAAACTTGATTATTTATGTGAGTCCTCGATTCGGCCCACACTTGAGGTTTGAACCCAGTTTGGGTTCGATGGACGATATGACCATAACTCGGGGACGGGCGACACTTTTTAGGTGAACGACCAACCTGGGACTGCTTTGGACATTTTGCAAAATGCAAGGGCCAAGATACAGTTAGTTTGAGTCACCTGTGTTTTGTGGAAATTACATTTTTGGCTAAAAACCCGTTGTGAAACATCAAAACGGACCTTAGGAGAACGTTAACCCATTATGGTCGGTTTTTTTCGAGAACTAAAAATTACCGACCTACGAACTTTTGACTTGAATTCGAGTAAAGCCCGGTGCCCATTGAGGCAGATATTAGTAGGCTAGATACACCAAGTTTTAGCTCTACTTGGCATCGGGTCGTCGTACAATGTGGTATTATATATAATTACTTTACTATAACCTATAGTCAGTCTGTGGTGAAACTAAACCAGCTATCAATTCATTCATCGCTATTTATTGTTGTACGCCTTAATCAACTAGCAAAAGTGTGCTCACGCAAATTACAGGCCAATTAACTCTTATCGAGCAATTACAAAGAAAGCGTGTTATAACCACAGGAAGGTACTACCGTTGTGGGTTACCTTAGGCGTTGTCAGGCGTGTAGTGTCCGAAATAAGGACTATAATGAAATATCGCAGCTCTCTAAGTAGTACAAAATATGCACTGAAGTGTACTGCACGGTCATATGTCTGTTGACTGCCTACAAGGCGGTATTCTGGATAATCATTGGTCTAAACTGTGATAGCTGAATTACCAACAATATGTTTCTAACACCATTTGTTTTGTTTTGAACAACATAGGCGAAACGGCAATGTACGTTAATAGGTGATATTTATTCTTAACACGATTCTGCAACAATAATAGAGTTAATATAATGTCTTCGGAATATATTAATTGAGATAGAAATATTGCTGTTGCCGTCACTGGGATAGGTGTCCAGAACGCTGGCGGCGTTGCCTCGTTGTAATTTCTTTGGATCAAACTTAAAACATTCACTCATACACTAATAAAGAGTAAGATGACTATCGATCCAATAAAGTTCATCCATCAATACACAGAATCGGTAGTTCGTCACAGTAAAACACAGTATCAAATTACCAAGCTATCACCTACGTAACATTTTCACAGCCACACGCAAACAGCGTAACTGACACTTTTCACATCAACGATTAACTTTTCACAGATTTCGTTCGTCGCACTTGTATTCAACGATTTATACCGTGAGTTTAGTTTCTCTATGTGCTCAGTTTTAGTGGCAAATAAGTTATATCATTCGTAAGTAGGAAGAAAGATTTTATTTGACTGTTCAAACATACAGCTCTTTAGCTTGTTCAAATATAACTGCTTTCCGCAACATAAAGCCATTAGGTTAATTCGGTGTCACATATAAATGCTTTAAAATATACATTCTAAATAAGTTTAAAATATATGCTTAGTCTTAGGTGTATACAGAAATTAGATACGCTCAAGAGCAAAAGTTTTGGGCACACTTTGTATAGAGTTTCAATACAAACTGTACCCAAAACTTTTGCTCTTGAGTGTGTATATCCTAATTTTTAGTACGATACATCCAGCAATACATAATATTACAGCGAAAAGACCGAACAAAGTAATTTAAACTCACATAAGCACCCACATAATTATCGGCATTACTCGTACGCCCAACAAAATTCTATGCATGTTGATAATAATTAGCCGAAAAAGGGAACGTCATTGTAGTCGCGCGGAGCTGCCGGCCACTTTCACTGCGCGACCACAAATCGTGCGACCTGCGCGATTCATGCATTACCTGCGCGCGCGCACGCAAACCTCTCGTTTGAACAACCGATGTCATATTTCCTGTGTGACTATGACCGATACATTTTTGTCGACTATACTCTTGCGGGGTCGGTATACTTAATACCTTTCACGCAACTTAAGTTATCCTGAATTCTTCCTGAATCCTTTGCCACACCTCATGGAAAATTGGCGTGTGGGAAGATACGTACGGATACATTTTGTATCTATGTAGGTACAGACTAATAACGTCGTGGTACCACGTGGTACTTTGTACTGCCGAAATAATAATCACTTCAAAAGGTTTTAAAGCCGTTTGTCCCAATTCATCTGTTCAATTAATGAGTTTCATCAAAAGATATATTAGTGAGTCTCATAAGTAATTAGACGAGGCCTCTTACAAGGCACTCAATTAATCATGTTCGGCCAGCTAATTAGATAGTGCTAATTAGCAATCAGGTTTCTAAGTAACTATATTAGCAGCAGAATGCAAGGATAGCGCGCATCCGCTGAACCGCATTCTACACTACATTTCAGGAGAACCTGGCTTGAACTTGGAGGTTTTTACAACCTTTAATTTTCTGATTTATTCACTCGTGATCCCAAAGGTATTTGAGGCTGATATTTTTGGTAGTTGGTATACCTATTGAAATCTAAGAAGCTAGCTTACCAAGGAATTCGGAAAATATTTATTTTATTTCCGGTACCTACCTATTATTAAGATATCATTTCATAGCGGTAGAAGAGGCCCTAAATATGAATCGGGGTCAATACCACTTGCCAAGCATTGACATTCATAGCACCTACAAGCGGCCTACGAACTGTACGTCACTGTGCAGCTTGGCAAATTAATGAAGAAAATAAATTATTTGTATTGTGAGCTCCGTGGTCTAATGGGTTTCACGCTTGCTTCTCACACAGGAGATGCAGGCTTGTAACCTGACCATGTACCAATGAGATAATTAATTTCTCGCGCAATATCGGACCGGCTACTATCGCTACGTGGTAGTGGTCGTAAAACTGCTCCATCATTCCGCACTGAGCCAGCGTGGTGGAGTATGGCTTAATCTCACTCGTATCCGGGTACACGACACTTATGTGGACATTTTGTTTTCTACATTAAATTGCCAAAGTATTCATTCTGAGTGGTTAAAAAAGCAGAAATTTGCAGCCAATATTTTCAAAATATTTTAACTGTCTAAAAATAATCATTATTATTATTATTAGCCTACATCATCCCACTGCTGGGCAACTCTCTTCCCCTCCTCCTCCACTCTTCACGCCCGAGCTACCTCCCACCAGTTGTTGTCTTGGTACCTCTATTCGTCACTCCAGCGCTTCCTGGGTCGACCACGTCCCCGTTGCGCGTTTGTGATCCAGAGAGTTGTTATTTTGGCCCATCGGTCTGGTTGAATACGGGCGACGTGGCCTGCCCAGCCCCACATCAATCCAGCTGCCTTTTCCGCTACGTCCTTTATTTTAGTTCTGGAGCGTATCTCAGTATTCCTGACTCGATCCACCACCCCACGATACTGCGCTCTATATTTCGCTGGCAAACCTAAAGCTATACTTTTGGATGTCAGTCAAAGACCAAGTCTGAGCTCCGAAGGTAATAATAATAATACCTTGGACACTATTTACACACATTGATCTAGCCCCAAAGGATTCCCTGTATCTTGGCTACCAGACTTACGATACACATACTTATATAGATAAATAACCATGACTAGGGTACAAACATCCGTTCTCATCAAACAAAAATTTGCCCCCACCGGGACTCGAACCCGGGACCCTTGGCTTCGTAGGCAGGGTCACTGCCGACTCGGCCATTCGGGTAGTGTAAGGATGGGAAGAATGCACATGTCCATGAGCTTGCGTTTTAGAGACAACAGAAGTAAAAATAAACTTACCTATCAAAAATGGAATAGCAAATCTGTGTTTAAAACTACAAACTACGTTCACTTACACTTTTCACAAAAATTGCTTATATCTCGCTACATATTTAGTTGTGTGTATTCCTAGAATTAAGTTACAGAAACGATCACGACAGACGAAATCCGAGTATGTGCTTTTTAGCTTTAGAACGGAATACACGATCATAAATCTTCTGATCTATGACGAAAATACAAAATGCTTCTTCTAGAAACATCGAAATGCCATTACATTGTAATTTAGTGTTAAATATATATAGGTGAATATATATAGGCCTAACTTTAACATTCTAAAACAGCTTATGGACTGTTTTAAACCTACAATACATTATATACCTACCTACTGACTTTGTAAAATGTGATAGATAAACATCAGACTTTCCCCGCTGGTGGCGGCGGGAGTTTTGCGCTAATATTTAACCAAAACTCTTAGATCTCTTAGAACTCTAGATCTTGAATAATATCTTTTTACGAGAAAAGATCTCGTGTTTCGGAATAGTTCCAATCGTGCGATCCCCGCTGCGTCCTGGATAAAGAGCATTATTCAGTTTAGGGCAAACGGCATCGATAAGCGATCAGACAAAAGAGTTCTGAGAAAATGAAACCGTATTATCTCCATAAAGAGTTAAAATTGTGACCTATTCAGGTAAAGGTCGAGGTAACGTTGGCCATCGCAGACTTGATTAAAATAAGGTATTTTAACGATGTGAAAAATAATGACGAGAAAGACACAGGAATACAATAAATACATCTACAGCAAGTTGAACTTTATTGCGAGGCGTTAATGACAAAAACAGGTGCCCTGCATGACAGCGTAGATTTGTTCAACTGTACTCGTACCATCCATGCAAATTAATTGTTAACGTTAAGTCATCATGAGCCCTATCACAACTAACTACCACTGAATGTCTCTCAAAGTAGAGAATGGTATACCGTTCGTTATAATGTCAAGTATCAGCTAAACGTATCTATTTATATTTATTAATGAAAAACCTGCCAATTGCGAGCGGATTCGCGCACGAAGTGTTCCGTACGACCGCAAAAAAAAAAATGAAATATTTTGTTTTGCCCCTAATTGTGCCTGCCATAACGGATTTTTTTCAACATTTTAGGATTCGTTGTTTTGGTGGTAAGAGGTGCATATTTTTTTGCTTTTTCCGAAAATATCTGTTCAACTAAGTATTTCTAAATTACAAAAAAGTATATAAGATCCTCGCAACAAGCCCTTTCATTTGACATGCCACATCAAACAGTTGAAAATCATTTTATAACTCAAAATTAATTTATTTACGCAACAGAATCGTGTTTGGGTCACATATAAATAGGTACTCACACAAGTGTACCAAATTTTAACTCAATCGGTCCAGAATTCGGTCGTTTAATAAACTTTTTCACAAGGTCGGACATACACGAGTAATTGTAATGGTAACGTTTTTCATTTTTAAGGTACCCTGAAACCCTAAAGACAATAATTTATTATAAAAGTTTATAATTAGTTAAAAAAAAACGACAACACCGACGCCAAAAGTTGGGTTATGATTTTGACCACTTTGTATGTATGTATGTTCACTTGTTCCCGCAGGACATCTAAACCACAAATGAGTTATCGTTAGAAGCGTCTGGATCGTCCACAGTACTAAAAGGGCCAAGAGCTTCGTTTATCTGAGCTAAAAGGCAATGTGACGTAACGCCAAATTTAATATGGCGCAAGGGCATAATGTCTTGTATTTCTTTTTAAACTTGTTGAACATGGCCGTGTTGGGTATCAAATTAAAGGGCTTAATTAGCATATTCCAAAAATATATATAAACGCATACACAGCTCTCGCTCGCTGCTTTGCTTGCATATAGTTGGAGAAGCTTGTTGTCCGTCCGGTGGTTTCAAGTTTTATAATCTTAAGAGCGCGATGTTTTAGTTTTTGAACTTATTGTCTTCGTTACTTAAATATTTAAAACCATGAATCAATGTCCGAAATGTTTATCTCAGAACTCGACATTGAATCACCGAACTGCTGAGCTTAGGCGATTGATTTTAGTAGATTGATTTTTCTAGTCTAACCAAATGACACATCACGTAAAAACCTTCCTAGCTGACAAAGGAAAATAAAGAACTATTAGAAATGCCTATGGAACCCAAAACAGTGATGAGATGAGTCAGAGAGTATTGCCGCTGGCCGCGCCCACCACTCATCATACACTCGTATCATCATCGGATGGCATTGATAACTGGGTTACTGTGAGATTTAGTTTGGGGTATATCCTGGTCTAGTGTAGATTTATTTGACAATCTTGACAATCTAGACAATCCTATACCAATCGCACACAACAAACCACTATTTATCGATGACGCCCGAGGTATTCAACGGTTTCTTTTGACCGAAAACAAATAACCTGAACAAATATAAGACACTAAAGAAGACCCAATCAAAATTTTTGTCCACGAAGTGACCTCCAAACTTTACAAATAAAGTTTTATGTTTTATTCTTTATTTGTTGCACAAAAGTTCATATTGAATGGATGGGCATTCTCTGCGAATCTGTCGTTTACAGACGACAAAAGAATTATTGTATTGATTCAGTTATTTCCGTAGTTGGACAAAGATCTCCCCAAAGATACAATAGACATTTGGCCTTATCGATGTTAATAGCAATATAAAAACTACCTACCGCATTTAGATATCAAGTAAGTACTTGGTTTATTTTAATTAAGTATCTATTGGATACCACGTATTATTATCAAGGAAAAAATATCCATTTCAAGTAATGTACTGAATAAGGATTATTTAATTCTTGAATTGCATGCTCATTTTAGTACAATTGTAAGCGCAACAAGCGTTTGTTCATGGTGTAATTGGTGAGTATGAAACATCAGTGCGTCATCACATCAATAAGCTTGTATGAATGAAACCCACACGAAAATCTTACAATAGGCTTAGAAACACTATATTGTGTCAAGGTGATGTTTTAATTTACATCAACACTAACTACATTGAACTTTTGCCTAAATCAAGGAAAATAACAGTTATTTAGATTGTATACAAAGTGATGATATAGGTTCCTAAACCGCTGCTCTTAAAAAATCGTTTTGTTTTTTTCTGTGTGTTTGTTTCTCCGTGTTTGTTTTTTCGATTAGGGACCTCCAGTACGTATCCGGTATCCAGCCTATCCAGCCTACTTTTACTATCCGACCGTATAGCGGATATTGTCTCACTGCCCGATATCTGTACAGTAAAATTGGCTTAAATTTGATTTATATATTATAGCGGATAAAAAAATACGAAATTTATAATTAAGATCATCAGGTAGGCATTATATCGACATATCAAGTATTATCACCATTTTGTCGTCTTACAACAAAACAGTTAGCACCCGTACTTCACCAGGGGCAAATTCTGGTGGATCAATGCAAAGTCTTCAGCTTCAGAAAAAACTCTTTCTCTCTGTACACGCAGCTGCTAAAAGTTAAATTCTGGAGAAAAAAGAGTTTTTGTATTGTTTGGCATAAGCTGACCACCAAATATAATAGTAATCATTTTTTTTTTGAAAATTATGTAAATACTTTTATACCTCAAACTACAAAAGCAACAAGTTTAAACAAATTAACAAATTTAGTTAAACAAGTTTACCTCAAATAATCGCATTTGCAACGAAGTGATATGTTGCTCACTTATTTCATGGAAGAAAAGAGACCCGATTTGATCGTTCACCACTTACGCATAGGTACTTCATGTTACGATGCGCCAATCGGTTAAGTGCGGCCGGATATCCGGCTTCACGGTTGGCCGAACATCCGATATCCGGCAAATCACTATCCTTTTTATCTCTTAAATTTTTGTCGTTTTTGAAGAACTTCTTCTCCCACAGTGGTCCAATGTAGAGAAGTGGCAAAAAATTACGATTGATAAGTATATGTAAATATCTACAGTAATAAAGACATTTGTAATTTGGAGTTTGGACCTATATTTTCGAATATGACATCCTTTTCAGTTCATCTTTGAAATGCGGATTTCCTAACAGATGCCCTGTGGTATAGGGACTATGTGGTATAACACTTAAAATTATTATTTATTTAACTTATGGAAACGATCCGGAGGCGTTTACTAATTAATCCTATTTGGATGCGGTTACTAATTAATCCTTTTCTGGGATGAAGAGTATCGATTCGAATATCTAGAGTTCGTTAAAACTCTAGGCACCTACTGTCCGTGTCAAGTATAATGGCCATTTTTTTGTGATGCGGTCGATGACGATAGTTACCAAAAAGGTACACGACAAAATGAAGGTTGAATATTACCATCTTTTCATTCAAAGTAATCTTTTATTTATCACAATAAAAATCAAATGTCAATGGTTACAATCCCATCTCTATTACCATTGCATGAAATCGTTCGTCACTTGTCACTCCGACTTCTGTGATACAATCTTCCATCACCTACCCTGAGTTTGCTGGAAGAAATCTCTTTTTAGAGATAAGCTCATCTTTGAACATATGATTTCACTTAATGTAACCTTTTAAATGTAATATGTGTGCAATAAAGAATTATGAATTATGAATCTCTTTCTCTATTCCTATATAATTTGATACTGGGTACCTATTCATTTTCTAGTTACTGTGGCTTAAGCAGGAATAATTACCGGAGTGAAAAAGTGTTCGAGTTCAGATAAAATGAACCTTATATCATTGTACATATGAGTTCAATAGTTCAGTAATATATGTATGTATCTTATCAGAGCACATAGGTCTATCCTGTATATTAAATTATTCTTATCAACCTTGGGTTTGCTGGAAGAGATCTCTATTTAGAGATAAGCATGCCTTTGTAGATGTCCTTTCTGCTTATTATATCTTATGTTGTTTTATGTTTAATAAATATATACGAAATATATACGAAATACACTGACAGTTCAATTCGCATACTTTTTCGACGCGTAGGTATTCCTGCTTCCTACACTGAACGAATACCGAACGTACCTATACGTCGAAATTTCGACGTTTTTTTTCGTTCAATGTTACAATTTTCTATTACTTTTGTAGTTAGTTCCCGTGCTTGAGAATGGATTATTGGATTATTGCACGAAGAGGCAGTCGATGCCATTTTAAATAAACAAGTGCACGTGCAAGCTTCGACGTGAACAAGATCGATCTCGATAAACAGTCTCGATATGGAGTTGCGCAACACTATGACAATGGTGACGCAGGACCTCTGCGGGTGTGCGGGAGCTGTGCGAGACGTCACACCCTCCGCGATTTCCTCTTTCCCCTCTGGCCATCAATCCTGACATGGACTATAGTCACCATAAAAATCAATTGCGGGATCAAAAATTACCATGAATATGTCAAACTGTGTGCCAGAACTGTGTTGTACATATATGCTAGGCTTTGTACACGTTGTACGTGGTAGGGGTGATAGTAGTTGGATTTCAGAAATCTATGGACTACACTTTTCGGGAATTCCGAAATTCCGAAAATGTATTTCTTTCAATAATACGAACTGAATTTTCTCTAAAATTACTACTTTGATACCTCATTTAATCGCCCTTCCGAAGAGGCTAGATGAACATTTACGAACACGCGATGATTATTACTACGCGATATTACGCATTACCCAGAATGCTCGGCGTTCAGGTATCTTGCCGCGGCAGAGGCATTGCAGTAGCATTCACCATAGATCATTCCCATGTTGGCATATTCTTCAGACGTGTACACATCCTGCATGTTGTAATACTATGTAGTACGCTGAGCAAGATCAAGGCCGGAGAGATAAAAGCCAAAGTCCAGTAAGAAACATAATTTTTTTTCGCACGGAAAACCACAGAAAACGTAGGAAAGTAGTGTAAGTAACGGAAACAGAGGACATCAAGTAGTAATGAAGAAGGGGAAAAAAACGGTCAAGTGCGAGTAGGACGTCGGACCCGCACACGAAGGGTTCCATACACACACACACACACACACACACACACACACACACACACACACACACACACACACACACACACGCGGAAAAACGAAAAACGACAGTCTTTTGTGCGAGTATATATTTTTAATTTTCAATAAAATATGAAATTCTAGGTAGGTACATTCAAGACAGGATATCGAAACATTGAAAAATAGTTTGTAGTATGTTAGTATTAAACTATGTAGTCAGGTTATTGAAACTCTTTGCTCATTGAAGCCGGCAGTGGATAGAAATTGAGTAACTTATTTACAGAAATAAAAACAAATATGATAAAACTTAATATAATAACTTAATATAATATAAAACTTAATATAATAACTTAATATAATTTATCATAATTCGAATGAGCAATTATGAATCGTATATTGACAAATAACTGAGCAAAACACTCAACACCTGCAATTAAAGATCTTTTCCGATAACATCGGGAGAGTCCAATCTTAACCAATAAATAAATAATTAAAACAAAATGGCTAAGAAAATTGCCATACCAATAATTCATTGTATGGGTACTTCTTTTAATTCTTAAAAAGCGGTATGTTTAATAATGTGTTGTTATAGCGGCAACATAAATACACCCTCTGTGAAAATTTCAGCTCTTTACCTATTTCTGTTGATCCGATAGAGCCCGGTGACGGACGGACGGACGGACGGACGGACAGACAGACGGACAGCGGAGGCTTAGTAATAGGGTCCCGCTTGGCACCCTTCGGGTACGGAACCCTAAAAAATACCCACGACACTACCAGTAGTGCGGCTTAGTAGTGTGGTGGGGAAGGAGTGCAAAATTTACTGTCGTTGCAAAAAAATACATTAAGTTCATCTAATATAAGTCTAGCTATCAGATTATATCCATGAGATCGGTAGAATTTAATTTATCTGGTCACCAAAACATTTCACAATGAAAAGCTCATCAGACAAACCAATATAATTAGAAAGCTAATGTCTCCAATCGTCTTTTTCTGTATCACAAGAACTTAATGACAACGCCCACATATATATATAACGAGGCAAAGACTATTGTACCTAACACTAACTAGAATCTAGAATGCTAATGCCACGCCTACGGATATCGAAAAACGGCAGAAAGTGTTTTAGCTAAGAGAATAAGAAAGTGTTTTGTCAAGTAAGGTTAATTTAACCGTGTTTATAGATACGAAATAAATGAGAAAATGTAGTCAAGCAGCTACTTATAAATTCGTTTTGCATTTATAAATGCTAATGCATGATTCATAAAAAAATAAGATTCAAGTTCACATAGCTCGTATTCATAAAAAATAAGATTCAAGTTCACATAGCTCGTATTCATAAAAAATAAGATTCAAGTTCACATAGCTCGTATTCATAAAAAAATAAGATTCAAGTTCACACAGCTCGTATTCATAAAAAATAAGATTCAAGTTCACATAGCTCGTTGCCGCCAGTGACAAAACGCTGCATGCCAAAATGCTAAATACACAGGTGTTGTTTTGTAAAGTTACGCCCGAATCAGGGTACAGTTTACGTATCGCTTGTAACTAATAAATAGTTTTATTTGTCCCTCGCCTAATGTGAATCCACAAATTGCCGTGTTCATTTTGTCCTGAAATAACCTCAACGTGCGGAAACGCCCGCCGGGTCCACGAAGCGCGCGATAGAAGTAAGGACAGTTACGTATTTTTACTAGGGATAGGCCGAAATTCGTTATACATTCGGTTTAACCGAATTTCGGCAGCTTGAACACTTCGGTAATCGGCCGAAATTCGGTTTAAATGCCGAACATTCGGTGCAAAAAAAGTAAAATACTCACTTGCATTTTGACTGAAATCAATAGTCGTAATAATCGTAAAATAAAATTAGGCCTGTATTCATTGTCATTTATTTTGAAATTTAATTAGATACACATTTTTACCTAAACTAAACTAAATGAACGTGGTATTTTTAAATGCCTAACTACTACGTAATTTAAATGCTTAACTATAAATTTACATCTAGTTCGGCGGGGTGCATCTATTCATATCGACAATTCATGTAAGTACGTAAACAAGTCATGACGTGTCGCTCTCGAGAAATCGCGGCGAAATTAAACCGAAGTTCAGCCGACCTTCGGCCGATTTTTTTATTTTAACCGAATGTTCGGCCGAAATTCGTATTCGGTTAAAACCTCATTCGGCTCTAATTTTTACTGGAAAAATATTTTTATAGATGTATTTTTGCTTCAGTATCGTGTAAATAAACACCACTGAGTCGGGCATAACGTTACAAAACTACACCTGTTTAAGTGATCGGCATTTGTTAAAAACAGATATTATCTTGATCAGTCGGGGAATATTGGGATGGTAGCTATTGGTATTATTGGGCTATGATTCGGATAAATAGCAAACACCGTTTATAGTTTAATTGAGATTTTATTTTTATATATGTCACTTGAAAGCAATATCGACTGACTCCTAGCACTGACAGTACGATAAAAAGAAACATAAAAAGATGGCCTTACTTTTGCATATTTCAATCGATTAATAAGTAATCAATTTATTTTTGCAAATGAAATAATAAATTCAACACGCCCGCTCAAAAATTAATTTTCATTATACAATTAAAAAAGCTAATTTAACTAAACGGACCGAGTATAACTTTCAAGTGTTCACTGGGAAAAATACAATATGATGATCCAACATTTGTTGCTCAGGATTAGGGAAAACCCAGAAAAACCTAATCAAATCATTTCATTCACTTCATGAAATGAATTTATAGAATTCATTATTTACATTATATCAACAACAAAAAAATGTAATTCTAAGTTCATCAACACAAATACAGAAAACTATTCTACACTCATCTGGCTTCTCATTCCTTGAAAAGTGATGGCAGGCAACGGCTTTGTCAAAGCATCCGCCAGCTGCTGACCTGAGGGTATGTCATTGAGTTTTATTACGTTTTTCTCAATTGCTCTCTTGAGAAATGATATTTAATATCAATATGTTTAGATCGCTTATGGTTTGATGGGTTATTGGCAATACTAATGCACCCATTGTTGTCCTCATAGATCAGAATAGGCTGATCTATAACCATATTGATACTAATCGCAAGAGATTTAAGCCACAACGCCTCCCTCACAGCTTCAAACAATGCCATATATTCAGCCTCAGTAGATGAAGCTGCGACAGACATTTGTTTCTTTATACTCCAAGTAATTGTACAATTATCAAAAAATCTGAATAAATATCCTGTTGTACTTTTTCTGTCGTTTGTATCATTACCACCCCAATCAGAATCTACATATCCACATAGAATATTTTTGTAGTCCTGACACCTTTGATAACACAGCCTTAATTCAATAGTACCTTTTAAGTACCTCAGTACTCTTTTGAGACACTGCCATAGCTCTATGTTATTTTAGTTTACTTAGTATATTTACACTTGTACTTAAGTCAGGTCGAGTGCATAACATGATGTACATCAAGCAACCTATGACTTTTCTACATGGGGCGTCATGTTTCTCGTCAGAATTCAAAGCCTCATAATTCAGTTTACTTTCTAAAGGGGTCTTTACTGAATTTGCATCTTTCATATTAAATTTACTCAGAACAATTTTGATTTATGCACTTTGATCTAATGTTATTTTATCATCGTACCTGGTAACTTTTATACCTGTGGAATAAGTGGAATAAGCGTTCATTAGATAATCATTATCATATTCTGTATAAGATTTAGGTGGCTGACCTTTGAGCCTATCACTCCTTCTCAGTTCAGTGTCAACATTAATATTTTCTGTGTCCTGCATCCGGTAAGAGCTATTCTCATTATTTACACCAATCGTTAGATCAGATTGTACGTCATGGTTTATTTTGCGAATTTTAGTTGGGCAAATATGATCATCAGATTTACCATTATCTGATTTCGATCTGTCAGAGTTCTGAAACTTTGGTGACACTGATTTAGGCATATTTCCGTTATCAGTTTTGTCATGAGAATTTTGAATATTCTCTTCAGGCTTTAGCGTAGGCCTGGACTGCAGAAAATTTATTTTATCTGCTATAACATCTCTAACTACAACATATTCTTCGCTTCCTGGGTTTCAAACTTTGTAACCGTTTGGTTCATATTCCATAAGGACACCTTTCCATGACTTGTTATCAAATTTTGCTTTATGTGTTTTGATATGAACATACACAGTTGAACCAAAAACCTTCAGATATTTAATTCGAGGCTTTTTACTATGCCACATTTCAAATGGTGTTTGTGATTGTCTGAGAGCTTTAGTTGGTGTTATATTTATCAAATACACAGCAGTTAATACTGCTTCTCCCCAGAACTGTTTATCTAGTTGTGCACCGTTTATCATTGAACGAGCTTTTTCGGTTATAGTTCGTACCATTCGTTCAGAAACACCATTCAACTGCGGAGTTCGCGAAACTGTCAAATGATAAGTGATTCCCTTCTCAACACAATAGCTTTTCATTTCGGTAGATAAATACTCTCCACCATTATTGCAATACAAATTAACTAATTTGGTGTTAAATTTTGCTTCACTTTTTGAAACAAAATCTTTGAATGCCGCGAATACATCGGATTTGTAAGTTAGCAGGTAAGTAACACAGTAATGAGTGTACTGGTCAACAAATAACACGAAATAGTTTTTGATGTCAACTGTTGTAGGAGTGATGGATCCACAGACGTCAGAATGAACTACGTATAATGGTCGCTTAATGACTTTTATCTTTGGCATGGTTAAATGGCAATCGACTCTGTCTCCCGCTTATACACGCTTCGCATAAATCATCGTTTGGCATTACTGGAATAATTTGCTCTGTGTCATCAACCATTTTATTATTCTTTAGCTCTAAGAATTTCGTCTTGCTAATATGTCCTAAACGTTGATGCCACAAAGTATAATTATTTTAGGCACTGCTGCATGCTTGGTAATTCGGGTGAGTCATGTTAACAGACGCTACAAAATCTACAGTAATTAAATTATTGGTTGACCTACTTGTCATTATTACTGTGCCGTCTTTTATGATTTTGGCTCCATTTTTGTCGAAAATTATTGTCAGTCCCGCCCTTTGCATCTTTGATACTGACAATAAGTTGTATGGGACCTCACTGCAGAACAGTACGTCCTCCAAGACTCCTTGAACGCCCGTGTCACTGGTAACACGCAGGGTTCCCTTTTTGGTAGCTGATATAAATGCACCATCCTTAGCTACTGAAATTTTAAGTGGGGTTAGCAGATTCGTATAGTCAAGGAAAAGATCATCCCTGTTCGTTATGTGATCCGATGCTCCAGAATCCAACAAAAAGATTATTTTGTCCTCTTGATCCTTTTCTTGATATTGTCCCGTCATAAATGCAAATCCGTCATAATTTGTCGATGTCGATGGTTGCTTAGTATCAATGTCCTGAACTGTTTTTGTCCTTTCCATAGTTTTAGGCTGGTTCATCATTATTTTATGCGCGCGAATTAGAAACTTCCAAACGCTGTATTTTTTCACCACTGAAAGGTTTTATGTTACTTTTCATTTTTACACCATCCATTTTTTATTACGGTATTTCAAACTTCCGAGTTTTTAATTTAGTCCCACAGACTTGTATAGTAGGGACAGGGCACGGAGCGCTTGAAAGTGTCGCTACAAAAACAGTACAAAATCGGGAAAATTGTACTGTTTGCAATCAGTCGCGCTTGGACGGTGACAGCCGATTGACATATCGGCAGCAAAAACAAAAATGGTGACCTGCGACGTAAAAAGGTGTAAATCATACCCAAATCGCAAAACACAAAAACAGGGAGTGTCGTATCACAAGTAAATATTATATTTTCAATTACTATTGGCTTTAAATTGATTATCTATAAAATATTGTTCTCGAAAAAATCCTCAAACGAAAATCAACCATTCGACTGACGTAACTTTGTAGCGACGCGCGACGCACAGTGAAACTGCCCGCTTCCTATATTTGAAAAACGATCCGATTTGGTTATTTTTCTATTCGTAATGTCAAGATTACTATTCGTAATGTCATTAGATTACTATTCGTAATGTCATTTGGTTACCCCCCCCCCCCCCCCTAACTAATTCATAAATTTTTCTATGATTAGGTAGTTTATTACCTATAAATTAAAATCAAGATCTTAAATTCCAAGTCACGCTACTAATGTGTATCTGTGAGCTTACATCCTCTTTCATAATTTAACGGCAAAGACAAAAATTAATATGCCTATTTAATTATGTTTCAACTTTTTATTAATTAAACATGAGCTAATTGCGTGAGACCTCGCCCCTTGAGTAAAATTTTAGCTAGATATATTTTATTTCTACTCCTAATCACCGATTAAAAGTCACCGGGTATTTGAGAGTTATCCGTAGATCAACTTTCCTAATATTGTGTCTATACACCACAAATCGGAACGTGACCGACCGTGACGCCATTACAATTTTTCGTACTGTCTTGGTTCCGACGAATTCCGACAGGGGCGCTATTTTTCTTAGCCTCAAAATGGTAAGAAATTTAGTACGGGAAGGCCTATCCTTAGTATTTATATCGATGTTTAGTCCCAATGTTTTCTTTGCGTATACTGGACCCAGTAACCTATTGGTATTATTGGGCTATGATTCGGATAAATAGCAAACACCGTTTATAGTTTAATTGAGATTTTATTTTTATATATGTCACTTGAAAGCAATATCGACCGACTCCTAGCACTGACAGTACGATAAAAAGAAACATAAAAAGATGGCCTTACTTTTGCATATTTCAATCGATTGTAATCAATTGATTTTGGGGTAAACGTAATAGTCCTTTAAACGTCATAATTTAAAAATAAACCTTATCTAAATCATTGATAACCTTTGTAACAAAAACTCAACTCTAAGTTGATATGGATAATCGGTAGTTTCATTAGATCATCAACTGACATTACCATATTAGTCATGGTTTTTAATAGTTAGTGCTGACGTCCCTTGAAATTATTATCATATTTTGACAAAATCATGGCATATTGAAATTAAACTAGAATGACATCACCTAGCCGCTGATGTAATTTGATATGATGTGATCGATATTGGTGACCTTTTGGTATAAGATATTAAAATATCCAGGTTATTAATGTTTTCGTAATATATAAAGGTGTGTCAGGCAGAAAATATGATTTAACATTCTATCAGACGACCCGAATGGCCAAGTCGACAGTGACCCTGCCTACGAAGCCAAGGGTCCCGGGTTCGAGTCCCGGTGGGGGCAAATATTTGTTTGATGAGAACGGATGTTTGTGCCCTAGTCATGCTTGTTTATCTATCTAAGTATAATATTTATCTATATGACTATGTGTATCGTTGTCTAGTACCCAAGATACAGGGAATCCTAGTTTGGGGCTAGACCAATGTGTGTAAATAGTGTCCAAGGTATTATTATTATTGTTAAATAAGTATAGACCTAATGGCAAAACAATTATTACGAGTACAACATGAAAGAATGGAGTTTGAGGGAAGACCATGAATAAGACAACATATGCAACATAAATTTTCGTCTCTCTCTTCAATTAAGTGTAATAAAAAGCGATACTAAAATATAACTATCTAATCTCAATTCCCCAAGAAAACTACTGATTATACAGTCTGTGATCAGAAAACGGAACTTCTATTCGATACAAAGGAAGAGAGAGCTTACTTTCTCATTTTCGTCAGAGCAAAGAAATCTATTGTCAATACGCAACAATTTGTTAAACATTTTGGACAAGCATGAGGCAGTAAATTGAAGATTTTTGTGCAAGTCTGCAAAGGCCAGGGATCAGATTTAAAGGTCATCTTCACAAGGTGTCGTGAACGCCGCAGGATAGTGTTGATGAGTCCGAAAACATTGATACGAAAGAGTAATTAAATTGGATATTAATATACAATGTTTTTTTTTAGCCATTAAGGTGTCCCACTGCTGGGCAAAGGCCTCCCCCTCTTTCGTCCACACTTCCCTGGTCTGTGCCACCTCCGGCCACCCCGGCAAAAACTTGTCGAGGTCGTCCCGCCATCTCCGTTTAGGCCTGCCTCTACGCCGGTATCCGTCCTGTGGCACCCAGTTAGTGGTGATTTTCGCCCATCTATCTGGGTGCATGCGACTTACGTGGCCGACCCAGTTCCACTTTAGCTTAGCGGTCTGTGCACCCACATCAGCGATGCCAGAGCGCAGTGTGGTGTTCCTTATGCGGTCCGTCCTACAAACACTATGATGCTGCGCTCCATTGCTCGCTGGCAAACCTTGAGTTTCCACTTCTGAAGTTCGGTCAAAGACCATGACTGAGCGCCGTAGGTTAGGATAGGCAGGATACACATGTCGATGAGCTTGCGCTTGAGGGTCAGCGGAAGGTTACCCTTCATAAGCTCCTTCATGGACCAGTAGCTCTTCCAGGCGTTAGAAATGCGTCTATCGATTTCTTCATCCTGCTTATTTTCGAAGGAGGCTATCTGGCCCAAGTAAATGTACTCATCGACATAATGTATTTCCTGCCCATCTACCTCGACCCTACGTTTGACACTGTTAGTCATGGCCTGGGTTTTTGAACGATTCATCTTCAGTCCAACCTCAAGTCTTACATTGCTGAGTTCCTGTAACATACGCTGGAGTTCGGGTGCAGATGGGGCAAACAGGACAATATCGTCGGCGAAGCGAAGGTTAGTAAGTCTTCTGCCACCAACGTCAATGCCTCGGTCTGCCCACGGGACCGCCAGCTTCTTGAAGACTTCCTCGAGGGTACAGGTAAACAGCTTCGGAGATAGCGGGTCTCCCTGTTTGACGCCTCTCTCTATGGGGAATGATGGCTAGATGTAATTTTATATCGGCTGTACTATTTTGGTATACAATGATAGTCTAGTTATTATTAATTCAAACATTCTAGAACGTAGAATGTATGAATAACCAAAATTCACCACATCCTGTTACGTATAACCAGAGTCTTGATATAATTATAAGTACCCACCTAACATTTTGGAATATATTATTACTATTAGCCTCTATCTTCCCACTGCTGGGCAAAGGCCTCTCTTCCCCTCTTCCACTCTTCAAGTTCTTGGGCTATTTCCCAACAGAAATTGTCGTGGTCCCTCACACTGAAAAAAAGGATTAACCAAACTATAGTTAGGTCAGACTTTTGTTGTAAGTAAACAAAATTTAAATTAATTTAAGGAAGTAGTTTAGTAACAAATCCAAAACTTTTTTTGTAATTTTTTATTTGGTATGCATTAACACAATTTTTTGTGAAATTTTACAAACACATTGTAGCATGTAATCAAACATACGGTTACCAATAACGTAACTGAAACTTTGATGATAACGAAAAAACATTAAACGGTTAGCTTACAAAAAGTAAAACAATGAAGTTAATTTTAACAAAATAGTTAAGCTTCAAGTATCTCAACACAACTAAATGAACCTGGTTTTGTTATTAGTAAGTTTTAGTTTGCAAGTCTTTAAATTAGGGCTTACTAGTAACAAAACTTTTGGCTTCTGGTAGATAAACATTTTTTCAGTACAGCTCGTCACTCCGACGCATCCTGGCGCGACCGACCTCGTTTTACATTCGGGTTGTAGCGAGTTGTTTTTTGGCCATTGGCGTGGTGGCATACGAGCCACGTGGCCGGCCCAGTCTTTTATTTTGGCCTCGGTCCAACAACCGGACCCCAAGGATGCTCCGCTCCATGTTTCGCCGGCAAACCTCAAGACTAAGCTTTTGGATGTCAGTCAAAGACCAAGTCGGAGCATAAGTAATGATGGGAAGAATACATATGTCCATTAGATTGCGCTTTAAATATTATGTTTATTACAAATGTCTCGTTATTATAGGCGAGTGCGATATGTCTTTGCTTGCGGCGGCTCTATGTAACGGGTAGCTCTTCGCCCTCAAATATGACGAGAGGGGGTGATGGTTGGTGCACAAGTCATGTGAACGGGAGCTGCTTGGGGGGACTGGTCCAGTCTGGTTTCTCATAAGTTATGTTCATTAGCGTTTTTCTTTGTTATTATTTTCTTTTGTTAGATTGTTACTGGCACTTATAGATACGATGGTATAATATTGTCATTAGATTAGATTATTTTTATATTAAGCATTGAATAATAATAAAAAAATAACGAAAATTAAAAAAAATACTTCTCTGTAGAGTTTCTTGGTGCTATTTTCTCTGACGGGCGTATTTCCGAAGCACTGGTAGAGCTAATGGAGTCTCCATTTCCTGTGCGAGATTCAGCCATGAATCACCACTTGAAAGGGAAAATTCCTTTTTCAAACTCAAACCATAATCAGTTATGTACTCATTAGTTTAGTTGATCATATTTGATTTATTTTTTATTTTTCTTCATGTTTAGGTGGGTATATGAGACTTAAGTACGTGTTTGACTTGTGAAAGTGAATTATTTATTATTACTTACAATCAATTATTTGAGTGAGTTGAGTATGCCATACTGGGACTTCCTGTAACTATCTGTAGAGTCAAGTTATAAGGTGGGCAGGATCATATTTGGTAAACTATATAAGTACCTATAATAGTTTAAAATACTGGTTTTAACCTTGTCAAATAACAAAGTTCTAAATTAATCAATTTCATATGCTAATGCAATTAAGCAAAGCATGTCAAATGCTGTTGAATATTCATTTTATCAACTTCATTATCAAGGCAATCCAATTCTGAGACTCAATCTAAATATAATAAAATAATATCCTGAAAACGTACAAATACTAATTGCAGCTTTAAATCAAATTCATTACGGGTAATATGATTATATATAAGATATTTATATGAGTAACACATGATGGTAAACCATATTAAATAAATAGATGACATAAAAAAAATACAAAGACAATTTTAAAAATGTTCCACCTATACAAATTTGACTATTAATAAGTTTATTTATTCGTATTTGGATAATTAAAAAATAAAATAAAATTCACTCAAGATTCAGAGATTGAAAACTACAAATAGACTGAAGCAGTAAAACAACTTCAAGAATGAACAGTAAATAATGTATTGTTAACTAGAGTAAGTAATTAACGACTGTTATATTTTACATTCACTTAATGCATTAGTTTCTTTATTGCTAAAAAACCTAGTCGTAAGTTTTACAGTTAACTATCAATATCCTGTCAAACTCAACATTTCACGCAACAATATTAAAATCAATAATAATTATAACAAGCTTAGAATAAGAGAGAAATTCAATCTTCAAAAAAATACCAATCACAACACGATGTTTTACACACGATTATCATTTATCAACCGACTTCAAAAAGGGAACGTTCTCAATTCGACTTATGGTTTTATTTTGTATGTTTGTTACGCGATTATTCCTTCTATTGTGAATCTATTTTGATTGGTAGGTCACACTTCAGTGGTGATCCCATATACATTTTATCAAAATTAATTTAGTGCTTTTTGAAATAACAACCGGTCAAGTGCGAATCGGACTCGCGTACGGAGGGTTCCGAACCACTGCACAATGGTAGCGATAGTATGAAGTGAATAGTTTGCATTTAAACATAGCAAAACGTTGTTTACAAAATTATTAGCGCGACTAACCAGATGCTTTTATTAGTTTGTATGTGCTTTACAGATAAATAAGAAACATTGACAATTCCGGGTAAGTTTTTCCTATAACTCCTTTTCACCGATACTCTACAAACTTATTGCGGTGTTTTTTTTAGTTTTGTCATTTTGGCCCCTCCACTTTTTTTTAGGCAATATTTTTTCATATTAGACTGGAATTAAGTTGCAGTTATCAGGATAAGTATTATATTTTGCAGAAGATTTCAAGAGCGATCCTATAAGGGTTCCTTAAATCAATAAAAACAATCAAGTATATGCACAGATGACGTTTCGGTTTGTGGTTCCGTGCAGCAAAAGTTTTGATGAGGACTATTCATGTACACAGACTTCATCCGCATCTCGGCCGGGGGGAAGAAATAGATCTTGAAGTCGGTTTTTTTAAGTTTTTTATTTGGTGATTTATTGCGACGTCTTTTTTTATGCGATGTTCTGTTTGGTAAATTTTCAAAAGCCATTGAAAGTCCCAGATGTCAGCATTACATGATAAGGCCTTGGGATTGTTGCATTACAGTCAGCTGGTGGTAACAAAGCTCCCTAAAACGGATGTTCTTTGCAGAAAAACATTGTGACATTCAAACTAGCGTCGCGCCTTTGACCGTCGACTGCGGTCACATTTAGCCAGTTATTCATTACTCAGTTATGCGTGGGGGGCTAGCCCGTCGCCGCCACATCTATGAACAACATACTGGGCAGTTGTAAAACCTCTCAAGTCTGCAACAACAGCGCCACACCAGCCAGGGTCCATTTAGCCGGCTTGTCCTTGGTCTTCAGGTTGAAGGTCCACACGTAGGTCGGGCCACGTGTCCTCGTCTTGTACACGGGACACTCGTACATGTTGCGGAGGTCCTGCTTGTCTTGTGTTATTGCCTGGTGGAACGAAACGTAACTGAAATAAAGGATCATCACGGATTTTCCTATACATACGGGGTGAATTCCAAGCCAGCAACATTTTCAGGGTCCTTTCCCGAAGGGGACCAAACGGGACCCTATTACTAATAATAATAATACCTTGGACACTATTTACACACATTTATCTAGCCCCAAACTAGGATTCCCTTTATTTTGGATACTACACAACGATACACATACTTACATAGATAAATATTATACTTAGATATATAAACAACCATGACTAGGGTACAAACATCCGTTCTCATCAAACAAATATTTGCCCCACCGGGACTCGAACCCGGGACCCATGGCTTCGTAGGCAGCGTCACTGCCGACACGGCCATTCGGGTCGTCACTAAACCTCCGCTGTCCGTCTCTCCGTCCGTCACCGGGCTCTACCGGATCAACCAAAATAGGTAGAGCTGAAATATTCACAGAGATATTTCTATTGCAGCTATAACAGTACATATTTTTTTTAGAATTAAAAGAAGTGCTCATACAAGAAATTATTGGTGAGACCGTTTTCTTAGCCATTTTGTTTTATTTGTTTATCAATGAAAACTGGACTTATCGGAAAAGATCTTTAATTGCAGGTGTCGAGTTTTGGGCTTAGATATTTGTCATTATACGATTAATATAACTAAACAATATTAACTTTCTTATCATATTTGGTTTTATTTCTGTAAATAAATTACGCAATTTATATCCACTTCCGGTTTTAATGAGCAGAATTTCGTTAACCTGAAAACATAGTTCAATACTTAACATACTACCTAAATAAAACTCCGTTTCAATATTTCGATGTACGGCCTTGAATAGTCCTACCTAGTATTTAATATTTTATTTTTAAAAATTAAAAAGGTATACTCGTGCAAAAGACTGTCGTTTTACGTTTTCCCGTGTAGCGAAACTGTACCTCTGTGCCACGCCGTATGGGATATAAAACCGGTCAAGTGCGAGTAGGACGTCGGACCCGCTCATATTTTATTTTATTTTATTTTTATTTTATTTTATTCGGAAGATATACAGCACAATAAATGAATGTAATGTAACTTATATAAATATCTTTAAGCCAATTACACATCTGCACTTCTTAATTACTAACATACGATTTTCTAAGATCGTTAACATAACAGGAGTAGAAAAATATCTTAAGTTACTTTGTTGCCTCGGTTTACACTAACACTAATATATATTAATTTAATAAAATAAGCCTTATATTAATTTATGTATGCTACTATATTAAAACAAGAAGAGCTTATAAATGTAGTTGTAATAATACAAAATTAAATCTACAACTATAAGTATTACCACAAAAAACGATTGTACAGCTTAGTCCATGTTGGTAAAGTAGTCTTGAGTCATTACTTTCCTTATTGTAGATGGTTTTGTGCAAAAAAGATCAATGTCTAGTGCGTTACTATTGCTGATTTCATTAAATGAGTGACTAGCCCTTATTATATACGCGTTCTGTCGGTATTGAGTGCTCACCCACGGTATGTACAAAGGCTTGCTACTTCTGCTTACCCTAGAAGGAGCCCAAAGTGACACCTCGGCTAACAATTGGGGACAGTCAACAGAGCCGTTTGCGATCCCTGCTAGGTATGCTACGTCATTAATGTCGCGACGTTGATGCAGTGGGAGAAAGTGATATCTTCGACATCTGTGTTCATAGTCTCGCGATCTTTGACGTGCCTTAAAATCTAGAAATCTTAAAAACTTCTTTTGGATGCCCTCGATACGTGACTTGTATATCTCATATCTGGGGTTCCAGACTTGCGAAGCGTATTCTAAGTGAGATCTAACGAAGGCGCAATACAATATTTTCAGGGATTTTAGAGATTTGAAGGAGGTTGATGTTCTAATGATAAAACCAAGAGCTCTAGATGCCTTTGAAACGCAGCTGTTTACATGCTTTTCAAATGTTAATTTGTTATCGAAAAGTACTCCTAGGTCACAAACCTCACTAACTCTAGTAATGGGGCGGCCCTTCAGCTGGTAACCTTGATCGATTAATGTATGCTTTCTAGTAAATGATACGAGATAGGACTTGTCCACATTCAAGTCTAGTTTATTTGTTACACAGTATGCCTCAAACCTCAGGAGATCAGACTGAAGGTCGAGGACTTCATCAAATCCATAAATAGGCTTAAGTATTTTCATGTCGTCAGCGTAGAGTAGGATTTTGGAACTTATAAAGCAACTATTTATGTCGTTGATAAAAATAACAAACATAAGGGGCCCTAATAAGGATCCTTGGGGTACTCCAGACAGGATAGATGTCCATTTTGATGTGAATCCTTGCAATACAACTGCTTGACTACGATGTTCTATATAAGACTTAAACCACCTATAAAGATCTCCATGTATTCCCTCCACAGCAAGTTTCCTCATAAGTAGATTATGGTCGATACGATCGAAGCACTTGCTGTAGTCAGTGTAAACTACGTCAATTTGGGCGCCACCCTCCATGCTTTTGGTTATGTAATTTGTAGCAAGAAGCAAGTTGGATACTGTCGATCTGCTTTTTAAGAATCCGTGCTGTTCCTCAGTAAAAGAAGTACGAAGTGCAGCATATGTTTGATCATAAATGATCCTTTCGAATATTTTAGCGAACAGACAGAGTTTCGATATAGGCCTATATTTTTCTACTTTACTTTTATCACCCTTCTTAAAGACAGGTGTAATGAAGGCAGTTTTCCATATGGTGGGGACTACACCTTCAAATAATGATCTTTTGAATATGAGCTCAAGTGGCGTCACCAATTGGTCTGCACACTCTACGATGAATATCGGGTGAATGCCATCGGGTCCGCCGGATTTGTTGAGGTCTAATCCTTTGAGATGCCTTAAAATCGTGGTTTTTTCAATGGATATAGACCCTATCTCCGCCGATTTACTATGTTCATTATAAGACAAATGGTTGGCATTCGAAGAGGTTTCCAAGAAGGTGGAGTGGAAGTAGTCAGAAAATAAGTCGGCTATTTTATCACCAGAGCTAGCACACCTTACACCGTAGGTCATTGCATTTGGGTAATTATTGCTTACTCTTTTACTTTTGACAAATGCCCAAAATGATCTAGGGTTTTTGAGTATGTTTGACTCAATTTTATCAATATCAGCGTGGTAGCATTCCCGCTCTAATGTTTTTGCCCTGGTACGCAAGTAGGCAAATGATTCATAGTCTGAAAGGTTGCCGTAGGTCTTATACTTTTTATGATATTTGTATTTTTCCTTTAATACTTTTACTAATGCAGAAGTATACCAGGGTGGGTAGTGGTTAGGGCGACACACCTTACTTGGAATGTAAACATGAAGGCTTCCATACCATTGCGGTTTTATTTCCCATTCGGGGTGGCACAGAGGTACAGTTTCGCTCACGTTTAGCGAGTCATTCGATAATAAATCCGCGAGGGCGTCCACACACTTGATGATAAAGGATTGGCACATTTTGTATATGATTATTCAAGTGAGATAAGTCATCATCAATTACACCCTTAATACTCTTCTTTTCATCACTGCTGCAAGGAAACCAATATATTTTTCGTTAAAAATATATTTCCAAAAAAAAATTGTAAATTCGTGTGGCGCCAATTTTCTTTTTTCTTGTGAATTCTTGCTGGCCAGTTCAATCGTTTAAAAAATGAGATGTTCTCCCAAAAAACAAAGAAAGGAGCTTTTTTCGATTTTCAAATGAACTTACCTCCCCAGGATTGTAAATCGCATTCACTTTCCGCATATGAAGATAAATATGACTTTTTTCCGGGCATAGGTGATGAAATAGTACATTTCCCACGAGTTCGCAAACCCTTTTTGAACGAGTTAGGAATATAATTTTTCAGCCTGAGAAGCCAAAATCAATCTGAGAAGGTTCTAATTTTAGCTCAGAAATCGGAAAATATTTGAACAGGGCCAACATAGGGTTGACTAGAGAGTGCAATTAGACAAAAAGGTCTACAGTTAATTACATGCGGTAGGTGTAATAGGGCATCTCATCAAATGGTCAACAGTTCCGGACACTATACAGTTACCGCGGGTTGGGGTCACACTAAACTGACAATAACTCAGAACAAATCATAATGCTTCGATCATCCATCACGTCTTGTCTAGAACCGTGCTGACGGCTCTACGTACAGTTCGTCTATTCTCGATCAATCTTCAGTCACTCGGCCAGTTAATGTAGACTTTTTACACACACGAGTATATTTTCAACAAATGCTATTGCAAAAACAGCTGTTATTCATAGTGGTATGACAGCGGCTCCGCTATTTTAGATGTATGATTCAATGCGCTCATTTTGATTTAAGCTTTTTATTCAGATGATAAACAATCTACTTACTCCTGATTCTTATTCGTAATATGACGAAGTATCTAGCGTAGTGAATTATTCGTAATTTGACGTAGTAGAGTAGGTAGTGCGTAACTGGATCGATGGATGTTGCTGTAGGTTATTATATGAAGGTAGGCTGTTGGTATAAATAATACCAACATTCAACCCGCGGAAATCAATGGACGAGGGTAACACAGGAGCGAATTTAATGGCCTAATAGAAGTTACTCTATGGTGGATGTCCTGTGGCCTGTCAGGATAATGATGAAGATCAAGATTTTACATAAAAATATTATGTAACTAGCGTTTCGACAATTTTACGACAACAGCGCTGTTTCAGACTGATAACGTGAATACTTGTACTAGAAGCAATGTAAGTGGGCGAGAAGATGATTATGTCAAGTCGCTCACCCTAACATTGATGACGGGCATGGGCGGGAACAAGTCTTTCAGCCGCGAGTCCATGATGATGCCAGCCTGCACATCCCAGCGGGCGCCCTCCATTAACAGCCCATGGACGTAGGCGCCATCTCGCGGCGCAGATCTGAAATCCGCGCCACTGACACACACATGTGATGAATAGAGAAGTGGCAAAAAATGACGATTGCTAAGTATATGTAAATATTTACAGTAATAAAGAAATTTGATTGATTGATTTGTTTGATTGATTGATTGATAGCAGGTGGAACAGGGAGAAATACATTTGGTCCCGATTGCAGAAACAGATATACTATAAAGTGCAACGTCACGTTTTGCATTCAGGCCTTGGTTTGAGAGGGCAGTGTGCAGGGACCAAGTGGAAAATTGTAATGTAACTGTATGAATTTTTGAAGTTCTACCTCCTATGCTAGATTCAAATCCTGTCTCTGATACGCGCAACACATGGTATCTTGACGTAATATAATTAAGCTGTACGTAAGAGTATTCCTGTGGGTACATTGCCTACTTATACACTGGCAAGCAGATACCTGAGCCCCCGACTTTTAAAACTTAATTCAATTCACACTTTGCTAAGAAGCGCCAACTACCACGATTATTGGCAAATAGATAGACTAGTAATCTTGTTTCTGGGAACGGGAACGCAGCAGTAAATTTTGTATTTCTTATTCTAATTGAAGGAAATCTCATTCTATCAACAGTAACAAGGGAGAAACAAAAACTAACCTAAAGCAAGCTAGGTTCGAACCATGAAGCCCCGATTTGAAAAGAAAACGCTCGTCCCAATGCACCAACCGACTATTTCTGGTCGTATATCATGGCGAAATTGGTTATCATATTTTCTATTGATATGACGTAGCTATGACTTCATCGTCACTTACCGCACGCAATGCGAATTGACAAATAAACTGAGGGTAATTAATTAGAATAACACCCAGTTAACGAGAATATCGTTCAGTGCGGTTATTGTGATTTCTATAAATATCCACCAGCCATTAGGCACCATGCCTCACTCAACAGATTTTGTAAAAGCTAACACTTAATGGTGATTGGGAACACAACCACAGCATGAAAGATATTTCTAGAGAATTAGGTATCTCGGTAAGTAGAAATTATAAGTTATAAGTTATAAGTATTTATTATACTTAATTAATAATAATAATAATAATACCTTGGACACCATTTACACACATTGATCTAGCCCCAAATTAGGATTCCTTGTATCTTGGGTACTAGACAACGATACACATACTTAGATAGATAAATATTATACTTAGATAGATAAACAACAATGACTAGGGTACAAACATTCGTTGCCATCAACCAAATATTTGCCCCCACCGGGACTCGAACCCGGGACCCTTGGTTTCGTAGGCAGCGTCACTGCCAACTCAATTGAAATACTATGTTTTGTTTTGATAGGTTTCGTGATAAAATGCATCAATGATCGATCACAGATGCTTCCAACCGACATCGTCGAATCGTTAGGCTCCACACCGAGGAACCATTTAAGACGATTCGATCAACCGCTGTAACTTATACTATTTCACTTCGAAACAGTTAGGAAACATTAGCAGCTGCATATGCAGCTGGAATCCACAAGTGTAAGCCGGCAAAAAAAAACTAACCGAAGCCCATCGTCAAGCCAGAATGAGATTCGCATCAAATTATCTTCATTTTGGTTGGGAGAACGAGATCGACATTTTTACTGATGAAAAAAGTTTTTATTGTGACGATGATGGTAGAAAAATATTGTGGAGAAGTCCTGGCCAGCGTTATAACCATCAAAATTTGAGAAACAGTCGCAGAATCACATTAGGTAAGAATATTAATATTGTAATAAGTAAAAGAATAAAAATATTATTTTATAGTGTATTGCGCAGTGTGGATTATTTGTTAAATAACCTTATTATTGTTTTGCAGGCTATGACGTGAATGGGCCCAGGGGAGATGGTTGAATTCGGCGGTCGTATGAATAAAGGAAAATACTTGGAAATTTTACAAGAGTCATGATTCCAACAGCGTCCAAAGAATTTCCAGAGTTGCAAATATTCAAAGTGACATTTAATTATCTGGCCATATTTTTGAGAATGATAGCACCACCGATCATTCAACAACCTTCCCAAAGAAACGTATGGTCGCAAATGAAAAATAATTTTCGTCCTTCAGTACATTGACCCGATCAGCTGATTACATGTTACTATGGACATAGAGTAATAATATAAAGCTATGGCAGACCCAAAATTTTTTTTCGTTTACGACCATATGTTTTTTGGGGAAAGTTTTTCATAACAATGGGTACTATCATTCCCCAAAATATGCTCAGCTAATTAAATGTCACCTTGTATTGTATGCAAGATATTTGAGCTGTAAGTACACTGCTCAAGTTTGGTTAGAGAGTGGCTCGCCGCTTAGAATTATATTACTATCATTGAGTGGCCAGCTAATAGCCCAGATTTGAACTTGATTGAAAACTTGTGGGGTTCAATTGTTCTTAACTGGGACACGAGTGAAGTTTGAACCAAAAAATAATTTAGATAAGAGGTTAGGAGATCTTGGAACCTTATTGGCTTAAGTAAAATGTGTGTTAACATGGTAACTAGCATAAAAACCAGACTTGAACAATTGCTTCAAAATTAGGGTCACAATCTTATAAACCTTATAAATCTTATAAAGTTATAAAAAAACATTTACTGCCCTAGGTTTGCGTACTGGCTTGAAATATTCATATCGAAGAAAGTTTCAATAAATTGCTATTCGCGTATAGCACTATTTGACTCCACAAGTTACAGTTATTTGAATATCATCGTATGGTTAAAAAAGCTGAAAGATGAGATGACGAGATGATGAGATTACTTAATTAGCTCGGTAAAATTAAGTTATAACAAATAACATTACACCAAAATCGCCAATATTTTGCTCAAAAAATTTGTGGCTTTGGGGATTGGGTAACCTGCTAATCTTGACCCATAGCAATTTGCGCCACATTATGCATGTCTAACGAAATAAGCATATAACGTACGCTACGGCCCTGGTGCCGTTTGCCGAAAACCTAATTGCATGGCATTACTCATCAAAGGTATCAGCTTTCTGCTTCGCTATCCTGATCGTTCATTAACAATTCAATAGATGGCACTAGCCGTCACGGATTTAACCACGGATTGTTTATTAGTTCATTCTCTTTTGTGATAGAAGGCGCTTTTGTAGAACTTCTAGGGGTCAGTTATCTGCTTGGGTATCTGTACATAGTAGTAGTCAGGTTCAAAATCTGTCCAAGCAAGCCCACTTAATCACTACAAAGTCGAACAGAATGGAAAAAATTGAATAAAATATAAGAGAATGGAATATTATAGAATATAATAGAAAACAATAGAGCAGAACAGCATATAACTTTATTTATTTATTCATCCACAAATACCTACCATTACAGGCCAAAACCTATTGCGATAGATAGATTTAACATACTACATACTAAAAAATAAAAGAACAGATAGTAGAGAATAAGAGAAACTCACGTGAATTCCTCCTTCATCTTCTTAGTAACATCGCACTGCAGGCACATCTTGTCGAGCGGCAGCTCGTAGCGGCGCGCTGTGCTCTGCATGATCGCTGTCAAGAGACTCTGCGGGTTGAAGAAGCCGCACAGCCATACTGACGCTGGCAACTGAAAGGAAAAGTGGTGGCGGAGGCATTGTTGTGGCCAGCAATTCAATACTCAATTGCCCCCTCTGCATAACAGAGGGGGATTTATGTGATAAAATATGATAAATAGAAATAAAATGGTGTAAAGGGGTCTTACCACAAAGTCAGTAGCCCAAGTTTCTAGCTCCCGCAAGCGCAGAAGGAGATCGACAAACCACGCCGATAAGCCGAGAAGCGACGGGTACGCACGTTGTCCCCAAATCGCTGGGACCTGTGACACAAAGCAAGAGTGCTATCTCTAATCGGAAGACGAGTCCCTTGAAGTAAGCAAACAAGAATGCCCGGCTTGTCAAAGTCAAAGTCAAAGTCAAATTTATTTATTACCGTAGATATTAACATACACAGTCAGGTCATAAGTTCTGTCACACAATAAAAACTTTTGAATTTAGAACGCTGGCCACAAAAAAGTTTATTGAATTCGAATTTAGAATTTTTCATGAAAATAAAAATGTGTACTTTTTAGAATTTTCCTCATTTTTAAATATGGAGTGGACACTTAAAGAAGACCGTGTCGCAGTTATTGCGTTGCATCGTTGCGGTTACGCGCCAATTCAGATTTTCGACTTACTGAAAAATTGGAATATAACCAAAAGATTCGTTTATCGTACCATAAAACGATACAATGAAGACTCTAGTGTAGATGACAGGTCAAGAAGTGGTCGCCCTCGCTCTGTTAGGACTCCAGCAGCGATAAAAGCTGTGAAGGCGCGAATTCAAAGAAATCCCATACGTAAGCAGAAACTGTTGGCCCTTCAGATGGGTTTAAGCAGGACCACGGTGAAAAGGGTGTTAAATTAAGACTTAGGGCTTAGGGCATATCGTAGAAAAACAGGACATCGTTTGGACGCTCGTTTAATGGACCTGAGACTGAAGAGATGCCGCGCTTTGTTGAAGCGGTACGCGGGAAAAAAGCATCGGGAAATTCTTTTTTCGGATGAAAAAATTTTCACCGTGGAAGAGAGCTACAACAAACAAAATGATAAGGTGTAAGCACACAGCAGTGAAGAAGCGAGCAACTGTATTCCGCGTGTCCAACGAGGTCATTTTCCATCCTCGCTCATGGTTTGGTTGGGAGTCTCTTATTGGGGCTTAATTGAGGTACATTTTTGTGAGAAAGGCGTAAAAACGAATGCAGTTGTGTATCAAAATACAGTCCTCAAGAACCTTGTGGAACCTGTTTCTCATACCATGTTTAATATCAGGCACTGGGTATTCCAACAAGATTCTGCGCCAGCTCATAGAGCGAAAAGCACACAAGACTGGCTGGCGGCGCGTGAAATCGACTTCATCCGGCACGAAGACTGGCCCTCCTCCAGTCCAGATTTGAGTCCGTTAGATTACAAGATATGGCAACACTTGGAGGAAAAGGCCTGCTCAAAGCCTCATCCTGATTTGGAGTCACTCAAGGCATCCTTGATTAAGGCAGCCGCCGATATTGACATGGACCTCGTTCGTGCTGCGATAGACGACTAGCCGCGCAGAATAAAGGCCTGTATTCAAAATCGCGGTGGTCTGTTTGAGTAAACTTTATTACCATAAGAATCTATGTTTTATTAAGTTCATTTTGCTATATAAATGTTTACATAAATAATAAACATGTCTAAATTATTTCATATTGCACATGTGACAGAACTTATGACCTGACTATGTATATATGGCAAACGGTCTTTTTTTGCCTCTTCTCTACATTGGACCACTGTGGGAGTAGCAGGGCGTAGAAACTCCCACAGACCGATTTTTTTATTTCTTTTTAAAATTGCTTGTGCTTAACTGATACAGATATTACAATATCAATTATTATAATTAATAAGCAGGAATAAATATTAACAAAATTATTAACAGCTACGTGTTGAGCTAGATTAACCCCATACAGTCCCATCATTTAAGTAATCATATCATCATTCAAGTACCTACATATAGACAATAAGACGACATCTGGGACGCAGCGTTTGTGGCTCTACCTACCATGCGAGGTCCCGGGTTCAATCCCCGGCTAGGGGTATAAAAAAACCCCAGGTCTTGGATTTTTATACGTGTTTGAAGTCGCTGTTTCTGGTTCCCACGACACAGGGTATCCTTGTGTGGGGGCCAGAAGCAATGCATGTGCCTGTATGTAAATATTTATTTATTTATAATCTTGAACATTGTAATATCCCTTTTTCGACAAAGTCGCTTTAACATGCTTTTTAAATTGCTCAAATGGCAATTTCAAAATGTCGAGGACCAAGTTGAATATTTAAATCAAACCGATAATTTACCTGGTCTAAGAACAAAGCGTTCTCCAAGTCCTCCATATCCGATGTTATTGTCAGCTCACCCTGAAAGGAAACGCAATAATTATCACCTTTAATTTCAACCCTTCACAAGGGTTTCTCAACTTTACATCCACGTCAAAATCGTCATTAGCTTCAGCGCTCAACTACTGGCTACTATGTAATCTTCAAGTGTTTTTGTTGGATATCCTTTCGATATCATCTGGACTTCTGGCAAGAGATATTTCGTCTGATGTTTAGCCTTGTCTTAGTCATCACTCAGGTACCGCCACGTCCACGTACCTTAAGTCCAAGATCCAGTTCTCTCAACGATCGTTTCATCTCTCCCGTGAGATAGTTCATACGCTCACACTCCTGGAAGGCTACTATCACGTACGGGGTTCGCTCCTCGACCTTGCCCATTATCTCTATCATGTTGAACTCTTCTGGAAGCTTCTCCATGATTTCGTCGAGCATTTGTTTGACCTGTAAATCAACACCAAGATATCAAAGATTACAGTATGCAAATTCTTTGTCTAAGGCCTTAAACTAGCATAGCAACTTGTCACCGCTGATTAACATCAGTCCCTGCAAGCTGATCTCTAAGTATTCCATTTGTAATGCACTTATGCTGAGTGTAATGCTGTAATGATGTAGTCTGATGTAAATCTAAAGTACGCTGCCCGTAGAAAGAAGAAGTTAGAAGCGTTGTTTTAAGTCATGGCAAGGCAAGCATTGGCAGATTTAAGTGGGTATGCGTTAGTGTTGCGATAGCTTACTTATTACATTACACAATTAAATAGCTTACAAATTTCATAATTACTGTAGATATTTAGATATATTTGGTAAACGCCATTTTTGCTTCCTCTCTACATTAGACCAGTGTGGGCTTCCCCACTGCTACTGCAACCGAATTCTACATGGTAACCATGGTAACAGTAATCATGGTAACGGTTAGTAACCATGGTAACGGTCGGCGACAGCTACCATGATACGCCAAAAAACAGTAATTTCGGACGTTGTTCGCAATAAGTAAGTACCGCTGACCCAATCGTTAGCGTAAGTGGTGTTCAGTTGTCGAAGACCGCTATTGCAATGCCAACGGGTACCCACATACGCCAAACACACAAGATAGAAAGAGATAGATTGAAAAAAGTGATTACGGCCAATGACAATTCTTTTTCATTAACCCTTACCTTATCTTCCCGAGTAACCGTGGTAGCCCCAGACGCCTGCGCGTCTCGCGGCTGCATTTCGAATATGGTCCTAAACAGGTTCTCACTAGTGGTGGTAAGAAAGCCTATCTCCGCGTTGGGATGTAGCCCGTACAGGTAGGGTGACTCGGTTGGCATCGCGTCCTCAATGTACTGGTGGTAGCCAGCGTAGTCGGTGTTCGGGGGCGCGCAGAAACCGGGGGCCAGTTGTAGTTCGCCGTCCACCTGAGAGATCAGTTATGGTGAGGTGCGATTCCGGCGGCCTACGAATTACACTCAAATTTAGCTGACCGAGAATTTGAAGACGCTTTGAAATGTGGTGGTGTGGCTATAAAGTTGTAGCAAGGATGGCTAAGCGAATGTTTATGAGTGTAGAGTTTGTTACCCCTTCACATAACACATAACATAGCGTCGCGCCTTTTCCCATACAGGGTGGCAGAGGCTAAATTGTGCCTACTTTGAGCCAGTTACTCAATACTCCGTTTTTGCGTGACAAGGGGCTAGCTCATCGCCGCAGCTTTGGAGTAATGAAGGTTTCCTCACGATGTTTTCCATCACCGTTAGAAAGTCCGTATAATGTACTTAAGATAAATTAATTAACCCATTGGTACATGGTCAGGAATCGAACCTACATCTCCTGTGTGAGAAGCAAGCGTGAAACCCATTAGACCACGGAGCTCTTCACGTCAAAATCAAATTCGCTAAAATTGTAAAACGAATCGTTTGTGATTAACTCATAAACTACTTTCATACCTTAAAATGCAAGATTCTTATGAGGTTCTTGGTAAGTCTAAACAGCGTCGGATACTCTGGTTGCCCTATGTTCCCATGAAGCTTCCTTCACTAGTAGTTGTGAGGATATATGGATAGACGGTCTGTTACCTTTTGCCACAAAAACTACTAAACGGATGCTTCCTTCACTAGTAAACTCACCAAGTCAGGTTGCATCAGCTCCTCAAGGTACGCATTACACAGCCTCCTGTCCCAGTCGTCGGTGATGTGACCACCGTACATGATTTCTCCGAAGAGATACCGCAGGTCTTCCCAGGGTACCTTGGAGTTCGCTTCCAAGTAGTTGTATAATACGAAAACGCTTATTGTCAAATCGCCTGTAAGAAATACTGTACGTTGGTCCCTTATTCAAAATGCAAAATAAAAAATTCAAAAAGAGTTTATTTCCATAAGAAACACATAGGTTACATTTGGAGAATGTCAAATCTTACACTAACACATACATAAGATATAGGGAAATATAGAACTCCATTTGAATTCCGTCACCTCAATGTTTTAGATGCTGGAGGCAAAGAGGCGACTACAAACCTCCAGCTTTATACGTTATTTTTTACAGAAATGGAGCAAACACCTTCCCAAGCTTTCTTGTCTTCTACATAATCTGATATTTTGTAGTAAGCCTTTTTACATAAGTGATATTTAACAACATTTTTAAATTTATTTACAGGTAATTCTTGTAACTCAGTAATTGTTATTCTATGGTTTAGCTACTATATGGATGAACTGTGAAGTAAACACATGACCTTTCCTACATGGAGATCCGTATTAAACTAGCTCGAAGTAGGATTTGTTTATATTCTAGGACTATCTGGGCGAGTGGTGTCTTGGTAGGACCTTTGGCAAATCTTAGCAGTTAATACTGCCAACATGTGATACGGTGGGATCTACAACTTCTGTCTTCTCATACAACAAAGCAACATCAAAGGCGCAAACGTTACAAAGATATTAAGGAACGTAACTGTCAAGTGGCTTAAGCCTTTTCTTTCTTTTCTCTTTTCACTTTACGTTGTCGAATGTGTAAAAAGGCAAGTTTCAAACAAAACTCGGTGTGTATGTTCTAACTGATGGTGATGATAATTTCTTCCAATAAACTGCTATAACCTTGTCCCTGGTTGGTTTGTGGGGCTTCGATCGTGTGCCCACAAATCGTGGCAGTAAAAGTGCGTGTACTACACTGAATGCACGTTAGTACACCATTCCGAAAGTCAAGGGTTATGGCTACTGGTGGTTTATCCTTTAGTACAGAATCATGCCTGAGGAGAGAGTGACAAAGCGCATGCTCCAACCATTATGTCCACTTCTAAGAACAACTACCTTGTCATAATTTCACAACAAATCATACAAAAAAAATAAGAGATCTCTTCCAGCAAACCAGGTTAAGATGGGAAAGGTTGTTTGCTGAGCAGGGATAGACATATGTGTACAACACATATATACAATAATAAATCATATAATTACTTGTTATAACAAGGTGCATAATGACTAGTTCACATTTTGTTTACTTACTCTGACCAATTCCCAATTTGACCATTTCCCGATTTGACCACTTCCCAATTGGTGATATGTGGCCTGTTTCATAATATCCTGACAAGCCCACATGTGACAATAAATCGTGATATACGTACAAAATTTATGATTTATCTGTCATATAGGGCTTATCTGGACATTGTAAAACAGGACCTTAACCTCATATATCGCCCTTAGCCCCATATTGTTATTAAGTAGTGAGAGAAGGTAGGAGGGTAAAGAGGGTGTTACCCCTTGTCGAAAGGTCAATCAGGGATGTGGTCAAATTGGAAGCTTGGGGTGTCTTCAAAATAAGAACTTGTCATTAAGAACCTTGTAATATATTGGCACAAAAATGGAAAGCTGACGAAATGTGTAGTGGTCATAATAGGTTCCAACTAACCAACATTAAACGGGTAGATCTTGTTCCATCCCTGCGGGCCGAACTTCCGTCGCTCCGCCACGACGGCGTGGAAGTAGCACAGAGCGAACAGGATCGCCTTGAACTCGGCCTCCTTGCCGCACATCTCGAGAGTCTCCTGGTTGAAGTTGTCGAGCGCCTTGTGGATGTTCGCCTGGATATTATATCTTACTGTTGATTACATACTATTTCATCACTCATGCTCTGAAAATAAATTGTATTTAACCCGATATGCGGGAAGTAAATGCGATTTACAACTCCTAGGGAGATGAGTAAATTTGAAAACCGAACGAGGCTTCTTTCTTTGTTTTTCGGGAGACTCATATTTGAGGCAAGGGGCTTAAAAGTCACACAATAAATTGGTTTTCATTTTAAAACGATCGCACTGGCCAGCAGAAAATTGCATTTCAAATCTTATTGAAAACGTGGAAATATATTTTTAACGAAAGAAGTATTTTTTTCATAAACCTTTGTTGTTAGGATTCTATACCCGAAGGGCGCCAAACAGGACCCTATTATCAAGCCTCCGCTATCCGTCCGTCCGTCTGTCCATCCGTCCGTCCGTCAGCGGGCTTTATCTCATGAAGCATAATAGGTAGAGAGATATAATTGACACAGAAATAGTAGATTGTTAACCGAGGGCTGAAAGTCACCCATTCCTGACGAGATGTTTTGGCGCTCGAACGAAGTGAGAGCGCCAATAGTTCGAGGCAGAAATGGGTGCTATCACCCGAGTAAAACACTCTACTTTTCATTACGAATACGAGGAAAGTAAACACAAGCCAGTTAAAATCAAAATTATTTTATTAAAAACAAAGTCACTTGAAATCAAAATTATTTTATTAAAAAACAAACAACAAACTCAAGTTTAAAAATTCTACTCATAAAAAAAGTAATTTCGGTGCCCCCGTTGATGTCTTTTACTTTGAGCATAACATTAAAAAAATACTTCCGTTTTATGGCTGTATAGGTTACTACCATTGCGTTCTTCAATATAAACTACGATTCATATATATATTTTTTAATACTTTTCTGCTTTAGAGCAGGCATGTACCACTTTCAGCACGGTGCCTGGATGAACAATTTCATTACTCATACTCTGAAAGGGGGTCATTGTTCATCCAGGCACCGTGCTGAAAGTGGTACATGCCTGCTCTAAAGTAGAAAAGTATTAAAAAAAATATATATGAATCGCAGTTTATATTGAACAACGCAATGGTAGTAACCTATACAGCCATAAAACGGAAGTATTTTTTTTAATGTTATGCTCAAAGTAAAAGACATCAACGGGGGCACCGAAATTACTTTTTTATGAGTAGTATTTTTAAACTTGAGTTTGTTGTTTGTTTTTTAATAAAATAATTTTGATTTCAAGTGACTTTGTTTTTAATAAAATAATTCTGATTTTAACTGACTTGTGTTTACTTTCCTCGTATTCGTAATGAAAAGTAGAGTGTTTTACTCGGGTGATAGCACCCATTTCTGCCTCGAACTATTGGCGCTCTCACTTCGTTCGAGCGCCAAAACATCTCGTCAGGAATGGGTGCCTTTCAGCCCTCGGTTAACAATCTACTATTCTGTTGCCACTACAGCAACAAATAATGAACTATACGAGATTTTATAAGTTAAAGGGGGGTCACCGTACAGAGGTTCTTTAATACCACCCGCGATATAACAAACCCTATAATTTTGAATATTATTTAAAGCTGTTCGAATTATATCACGTATTTTATTATTATTATTTAGTATAACCTCATGCCGGTGTTTGCTCGCGGCCAGGCAGGTTCAAATGACGGTTCTTTGAATAATCTGCGTGTGAATTGTATTCTAATGAATGTCTACATCATTATTGACATTTAGAGAAAATACATTTGCGTGACGTTGCCTGCGCCTTACCAAAGACAGGCTGTTGGGTGTACGAATCATCAAGTGCTATACATTTGGGCACGCCCGAAACAGCTAGGCAAATCGAGTGTTGCTGGCAGTGGAGTACTATCAGAGCAAAGTCATATTTAAGGTATTGTTTTGGGTTAAGTTTAGCTCGGTGCAGCGCCGACGTTCGAATTCCCCTACGGCCGAACTTTTTGCAGACTAACTCATGGGCCTCTAGTCTGAGTCCGGCCCTGGTGGGAAATCAAACAACCGGCTATTGTAGTTTTGCAACATCAAGATACCCTAATTTTTCAGCAAGACATGGTTTCATGTCACACTGCAGGGACAACGAAGGCATGGCTTAATTCTAAGCAAGTTCCTACGATGATTTGGCCACCAAGCAGCCCCAGACTTGTCCCCGATCGAAACTTTATGGTGTAAAATGGAGAAAAGATTGAGCGAATATTCGAAGAGATCAGAAAATGATTTAAATCAAGTGCTACACGCAGTTTGGGATTTCATAACCCCCAAGGAGAGTGTAGAGCTGGTGGCGTCAATGCTGCTGCGGATAAAAGCAGTTATTGAGAGCAGAGTAGTGTAGCGTAAGCGTAGTAGTGTCTCCTACTACGTGGTAGAAGAACTGTTTTGCATGCGTGGTTAGGGTGGATGAAGTCATTTGCTTTTCGGGCAGTAAGGAAATTGTAGTAGCGAGCAAAGCGTCTAGGTTCGAGATTGGCCAAAAATGCCTTTGTCCATCTGCCTGTTCTCGCCTAGAGGTCGCATTTTAAACCGATTTTGAAAAAAAGGACACACATTCCTTGTTTTTTTTATATAATCAATAGCATTTATTGATTAGAGGGGGGGGGGATAGGGGGAAGGTGAGGGAAGCTTGCTGTAGTGTTATTTATCGACGGATTTCAATCTAATTTGAGAGGCACACTAAGGACTTCATTCTATACACAAGATGTTACAAAAATAAACAAAAGTGGGGAGGCACTTCGGGGTATCTTCAACCCCCCTGTAACTATGTTGTAGATGAAGCTAGACAGCTGAATTTTCTGTGACTAATTATTAGTCACAGAAATTATAGGCCATAATGTAAATAGATAAATTCCCAAAATTCCGTCAATTTGAACCTACAGTCATAAAATTATCATTTTGTCAGTGACTGACATATAATCGACCATCAAAATTCTAATGTACTTCTAATGTAACATACCTACAAGCTTGAATTTTATACAACAATAAGTGTTTAATTATTTTGGAAGTTATATTAAGTTATATAAAAGAATAAAGTATATTTTAGACTGGAACATATATATACATATATAGACTCTTTAAAAATTATAACACATTTTACCCGTATAGATGAATTATTCAGCATTTGGGCTCGTATAACAATCTACTTACTAATGGTTACAGTTACTGTATAGCAAAGTCAAAGAGTTACAGTTACTGTAACTGTCTGTTACAGCAGCTGTAACTAACATAAATGACCTGCATGCCAGTAGGCGGCTCATTAGTGATCTTTATCGAGGACTCCAATATCCCCTGCGGTATGATGTGTGCCGCGGCCGTAGCGGCCGGCTCGGCCGACATGAACAGCCGGAACTGCGCGTGGCAGCCGGACTGGAAGCTCTCCATCTTCTTCTCGAGGCTCGGCAACCAGCTGCGCACCAGGTGGATGTTCTGGGGATCCAAAATGGTTGGTGATGGAATGGAATGGGGAGTGGGGGAAGATTATGATTATGATGCTAAGCCACGCAGAATGTTCATGCGTCAAGAGTGTGTCGTCATAGTCAAGTCAGTTCGTGTGAGTGTATAGTTAGCAGACAAATACCGTATCTCCAACTAGGTAATAATAACACTGTAAGCGGTATTTCTGCTTATAATGGGAGAAACCACGGAAAAGCTGAGTATAATAGTACTGGTTTGCACAGCAAATATACTGATTTTTACAGCAATTATCAGGGCAAAATACTGCGGTAGCTTAGGTGAAGAGTAAAGGGGGTGAGCGAAGCGAAGCTCCCTTTATTCTTCGTATTAAGTTGAACATGTAAGAACAACAAAAATACTTAAAACATCCAGCTAAACGAAATTGTGTATTATTGCTTTACTGTGACTTATTAGTGGTGGTTAAGGTCAGTGTCATTAGATGAATTCTGTCTTAAAGTACCGTATATTCGTTTACAATGTCGTGTAATACGTGTGGACTTGACTGTCAGACAGACAGATTTCGTAGCCTTGTTTTCGTCCCGGGATGAAAGAATAGATTTTTAGGGTTTTTTTTTAAGTTTTTAACTTGATGAATTATTTGTGGTATTTACGTTCTTTGTTTTGTTTTTGTTTGCATTTTTTTCACTTATGTGCCGTATATTCGTATTATATTTAGCTCACTTTTCACTGTGGGATACAAATATGTAGGTATTACATTTTACATTTTTTTATATTATTGATTATCGTAAGACAGATTTTGCAATCTTGTAATTTCCGTTAACGATCTATCAACATGTGGTTTAATAAAATACCAGATGATATTGTAAATCTGTCCGATTCCCATTTTAAACTAAAATTAAAAATATGTTATGTTCTAAGGCCTACTATACGATATATTGCTTAGATAATAAAAACGTCTGGTCAACTGTTGCACTGTTTGTAGTAATCGTACATCCTTTTGAACGAGAATAATTTAGTAAAAATGACGCCCTAGCAAGTTTTTCTCGTCCTTGTCACTTCTTATCAACTTTTTTTTTAAACCACTATCGAAAATTATTCCCCTACTTTCGTCTATGAACCTTTATCAGTGAATTATACCGTTCGTAGCAATTGTAAAGCCTTTTGAACGAGAATTATTCAGTAAAAATTATGCCAAAATAGGTTTTTCTGAACTTTATCACTTATTTATAATCAACTGTTTCTTTTACCAGTATCCAAAGATCTTCCACTACAATCCTCTACAAACCCTCGTCAATAAATTCTACCGTTTGTATTAATCATGTAGGCCTTTGGAACAGAATTTAAGTCACACAAATCATTTTGGAAAAATACTCAAAATTTTTATTTTTATTTTAGTACTACTTACGAATAAAATTGCACTTCAATCCACTATTAACAATTATTCATAAGAAATAGCTGAGAAAACATGGTTTTTCAAATTTCGGGGAAAATTGTATCACTACTATCCATTTCTTATCAAAATCTTTTGATAAACACATTTTTTTATAATATTTTGTGTTTACCTACTTGAAATTTTAACTATAGCGCTGTACCTTGTCAGAACTCTTTGATGTGTCATGGCACGAAAATAATGAAGCCAAGCAACATAATGGTGATCCCTGTACCTTTGTTGGTGGAAAAACACAGATCGAAATACCAAACTAATACCAATAGACCGATTTCTTTCTTCGGACCGATCACGAATAAGATACTTTAAATTACTGAAATAATGAACTTGTTGTATCTTATCAAAACTGAGCTTAGATATGATCTTCTCACCTGTAACACAACCCAGTGCCCTTTCTCATAGGCCTCATCCATGGCAGCTTCGGCCACGACCTCCTGCCCTTGTCCGAGGGAGACGTTATGGAAGTTACCATTGTCTGCGGTGAAGTTCATCACCTTCGAACAGAAAGGAGTTACCAAAACACTTATCAAGAAAAAGATCTATTAAAAGTGAGGAGATTAACGAATACGGAGGAGATACTTCAATAAACTGCGCTGATACCACCAATGGAAGGTGTACTGCTAGTGGCCAAAAGGGTTCTTCATATGACTAGTGACTATTTAGCTAAACAATGCTGTGTTAGTTGTGGGACCCTTATGTCTTTATGCTCTAACTACCCCTTTTCTGAATACGGCGGTGTTCTACACAGGATAAGGGACATTGTGAAAAGCTGTTTCGACTGATAAATAAGTATAAATAAGTACCCTTCCCAAAGCCTCAACGTCTTTCAGTGGGTTGACGCCGGGGGACAGGATGAAAAATATGGGCGTAGATGGGCTGGTCTCCTCGAACGACTTGCTGAACTCCATGGTACGGTTTTCTACGTACTTTGCACCCATTTTCTCCTCAATAAAAGTGCTGTAAAGCAAAGGGTGTGGTCATAGTTTGAACCAAATGCTACTCAGAGTCGCGCTAAGTAAAGTTGTACTGTTCATTTGTCCTGTGCAAAAATCTCTCACGTGACGAAACTTGGCATAACTATTTAGTTCATCTTAGTTAGTTATTTAGTTACTCTTATATCCTTGTGTAGGTAATGTCAAGAGGGTACTTACGCAACAGCATACGTCATCCTGTCAGGCCGTAACGCTCTTAGCATGCAAAGCCTTTGTATCGCCGTTTTATTCTTCCATTCCTGAACCAAAACAGAAGTTAAGTAAGGGCTTAGGCGGGGACGCAGGCGACGCAGGGCACGCAGTGCAGATTTTGAAAGGCATGGCAGGCGAGGCAGATAGAGGCTGAGCATATGCGGCGACGAAGATGATGCAGAACGGACGACAGAATATAATTGTATGCATCTCGCAAATCTTATGGATTATCGTATTTTTACAAAAGCTGGAACCATGCAAAGGCATTTTATTGTATTTATTGATTATTTCATATCTCAATAATGATTTTTGCATTTGTAATTAATACAGCGTGAGAGCTATTGAAACAAGAAAGTATACTCCAAAACTGATAATGCGCATGGAAATCTTCGCTAGTTATAATATAATATTAGGTGCTTACCTATGAAATCAGCGTTTTGTATGGAGAAATTGAAGGAAACTCAATTTTCAGTAATAACATTTATGCATTTTTTTTAAGGAATGACATAGACTAATTTTATTATATTATGTGTGTATGAATGAGACAGCATTTACCTAACAGCAAATAATACAACGAATCTCGTCATGAAAATGGATGCCATTTAGAACGAATTGATTGTGAAGATTAAATTTTAGTTATCAAACTGAAAATTATAAGAAAATTTTATATGCAGATGTGAACTTTGAAATTTACTTATGAACAATAAAAAAGGAAATAGTTATTAAATTACACGAATTATGAACTCCTGAATATGTAAGAAAATTTCGCCAATTTCATAGGTAAGCACCCAATATAATTAATTAATTATCTCATTGGTACATGGTCAGGTTTAAAACCTGCATCTCCTGTGTGAGAAGCAAGCGTGAAACCCATTAGACCACAGAGCTCATCCGTATACATCGTATTATTATCATTTACTTAAATTGAAATTCGAAGCAATTATTCCACAAAGTCTCTATACAGTCTTTATTAACAAATTGAGAAACTGTATGCCCGTTATCAACTTTCAGGAACATGCAAGCAATTAACTAAAATCTACTTCACTTTTACAGGTCGAACATGATATTTCTACCCAAAAAATCAGTTGTTTCGTCCAAAGAAATCCAGCTTCTCATGGTTCGTTTTCAATATTTATTCTAACGAAGTTGTCCAAATATTTTTCTTAACAAGGACTCATCTGGCAGCGTCCCATTTGAGCAAGTACAACAACTAAACCGGCAACAATAACTTACTGAAAAATCCTGATCGCAGGGTTGTTCATTGAAGTAGCCCGATAACCCATCTATAGCGAGTTGTAATCTGTCGACTATCAAGTCGACATCGTGAGAAGAAGTGTAACTAAGCTAGTTCTCGTTTGTTTGGGTATGTCGTTTAGGTTCATAATAAAAAGACAACGACCTCTGAGGCGCAGCGGTTGTGGCACTGCCTACCATGCGAGAGGTCCCTGGCTAAGCCTTGTCTCGTGTTACCTAATAGTTCAATTGCGCTATGGGTATAGTCACCTGCGGAAACTTCTCCCTCTCCGGACAGTCCATCTCCACAATCTTCTTCCACCTCTTTTGCGATGTCTCTATATCCCTGTCCAGGTTCCGGAACTCATCCTTGGTGGCCAGCGAGCAGATGCCACCCCAGCTAGAGTTGGAGAGGAAGTCGACGGGGCTGGTGACGTGTGGCTTGATCGGGAACCGGAGGAAGAAGTCCAGCTCGGCGGGGGAGATCTCCTCGTTCATAAGGAGGACCTGGGGGGTAACCACAACATTTATAGTGATTCAGCTGAAGTTCAAAACAAGAACATCACCATGACAACCATTTCCATTCCAATAAGCCATAATGGGCTTTATTTACCTATTAACTAAGACCAAGACTTGCTTTAAGATAGGCGTGGTAGTTTCGAGAACCGTTTAGGTTCCAAAACTGAATCGGATATCGCGTTGTAGTAACCTCCCTGGATGGCATTGTGGAGCCGTTGGAATTTATTTATAGTGCAAACTCGATAAAATCTACTCCCATTCTCTCTCTCTCATACCATTTTTAGCCTTTCCCCTGTACCAAGGACGATCCAATGAGAAGGTTGAGACCAAATCGTCATGTCATCATCAAATGTATACCTAATTGTCAATTTAAGTTAATCTTAATATGAAGTGCGACTCCCGACTCACAGACAAACCATACATTGTTTTTGTGGGTTTTGTGTATAATTGGTTTTGTGGGATGTATGCGTAGCCCATAAGATTTGTTTTCAATGCAATAAAGTTAAAAAAAAAAAAAACTTATGTGATTTTTCAGGACTTTGGCCCAAGCCACGTCACATCGCAGCGTCGCATCGCAAACATCTGCGACATATCCCATGCGTATCCAACTGCAGTGTAATGTCGTTTCTGCGATTCGACATCGCAACGCAGTGATGTGGCGCCTTTGTACCGAGCTTATTTCGGATGACGTGATACATGGTCTGGCGTCAGACTGGCATATATTCTCCACGCAAGTCGCCCATAAATGGGGAATGTGAGAAAATCCAACATCAACGAGTAGACTACAATTCGAGTACAAACCTGAAACGTCATCTGCGAAGCGAAGATGAGCTTGTCGCATTCAAACAGCCCCCTGGAGGTATACTGGAACACGGAGTAACTGATGCTGTCGATCAGATTCTTGATACGCAGACTCACTTCCTCGGCCGGTTCTGCCTTCGATATCGCATTTTGGAACACAACGCTGAAGGCCTAAAAAATTGATATGGTTTAAGATGAGTGATAAGGCGACGGCCGACGATTGGCACAGGACAGTGAAAATTGACGCTATTCCGAAAAGGCCTATACCCAATGCTATACAGCCTACAGATGATAGCCTATTGTATGTCTTTACCTTCAAAGAGAACTGGTAGATGGGGTTTATAGTGTTAAGGTCGTTCAATATGAAGTAGAGAAGAGAGGCCCTCGCTGACGCTGGTCGGTAGAACTCGCGTGCTTGGTCTATTTGGTGTGACGTCACTTTTGCTTCCGCTACCTATGGAATTACACCTCATGATAACACATTAAAATTAGAATAAATCGTATAAGGATTGGGTTCTGATTAAGACAAAATTGTGCTAAACATCTTAAAAAAATTGCATACAGGTTGACCCGATCCTGATACCCTAAACGTGACGGAGAATAAACACGAACCTTTCGTTCAATATCAGCAGCAGTTTTCTTAGTAGTCTCCAAATTCTCAACCAACGCTGTATCCCCCAATATATTCTCTCCCGCAGACGACAATCGGGATAGCAAATCATCTTCCAACCCCTTCAATTGTATTTTGAACTCGTTTTGCTGTTTCGTCAGTTCTGCTTTTAGGTCTTCTAGATCTGGTCTCTCGGCTTTCACGACTTCAGCTAGTAATTGGTCTTCTAATCCGTCTCTTGTGACTGTGAAGTTGATTAGGGTAGTTTGTGCCTGCATTTCGGGTTTGTAGTGTGGGTTCGCCAGTTTGGTGTGCAGAATGAGACGGAAGTTAGAGCTGTATTCGATTTCTTTGTCGCCTATCTTTATTGCTCTGTAATGAAATGTTGGTTATTAGGGTGCCGTATTTAAAATTAGCCTTATAAAATTCTTCTCAGGAAAGGTAAGATTGTTCTTTATTGATTTCTGTTATTAGCTGAGTACTAACCTTCCTTTTTTGATCAAGTTACGTCCAAGTAATGGATCAAGCACAGGATCAACGGTTTCACTGATGTTCTCCAAAAGCACCGTTTCTCCTCTGATGATGGCTTTTTCAATGGTGTCAAGATACCCCTTTTGACCAAGCCGTATGACTCGGAGGTTCTCGCCATACTTTTGTTTTATCCATTTTACCCCTTGAAGCTATAAAAATAAATAGACAATAGGATAATAAGGCGTTTGAATAGCGTTTATATCAAATGACTAAAAAGTAAAACCCTAGTACACTTGATGGAGTTTCTCGTCTACCGTTTCTTAAGAACCCTCGAAAAAAGTAAACGACGCTAAAATGGACATAAAAAATTATATAATAAGACCGGCTTTCACCAATCATTTTTTGATTAGTGTGAGAGGAACTGTGTAGCCAGGATCAATTAATTTTGAATTATATGATTGTGTGAAATAAAATAAATTTAATTTCAAATTCATTTCATTACGTTTTAAATATCATTTTATTTCATGACATTTTACGCTGTATTACTACTTATTGATATTTACTTACTTGAGGGTCAATCATGAGCGGCCATCGATCAGAGTTTGATAATATGGTAGCGTTTTCCGTGCTCATACGATCAGACGGCAGGCCTTCGTTCTGCCACACTGCTATAGTGGTGTCGTCAGTCAGCATTGACAGCGGGTCCAGACCTTCAGTGATGGGTATTGTTGGCTGGAAGTCATTATGTAAGCATATCTTTATGTAGTTTATGAGTAGTGCATGAACGTGATTAAGCGTAAAAATAAAAGCATTAGATAGAAAAAGCCTGCGATGCATTCAAAATCAAACTATCTCTTACTCGGAAAATTACATTTGAGCGGCACATTATGCGGCCATACTAGGGCCAATCATAAATCTATGTGCGCGATGCACGAATGTACTAAAACTGTATGTAGCTGAACAACGTCATCTGTTGGCGTCATTCTGAAGTTTGCTTACTTCCAGGGTCTTCAAGAAGACGAGCCAGTTCTTGTGAAGCAGATCCAGTCTGTATTGCTTAGTGAAACACCCGACGTATGAAATGAATGCGCAAACCAGCAACACGTCACCTGGCAATGTGGTGCTCTGTTGCATGAAGCTGAAAGAGGTTATAAACTAAAGTCTTTCTCAAAGTTCAGTGCGAATATCTGTTACAGACACTACGTCGATATTATCGGGTTATGTCGAAGGTTCGGGCTTTGAAAAGGGACGGATCAATACATGCCTATGGATACTCTCTTATTCGCAGAATATTCGAGTATATATCGAGAATCGAGACACCTTGTAAGTTAGTTATTTAAGTGATTTGCACAACTTTGAGAGGAAGTTTGAGAAGTAGAAAAAAAAATAGTTAAGAAATATGTATACTTTATTCTTTAAGGATTTTATTTACTTGGATACCGCCTCAGCCCATCTCACGTTCTCGCTAGCGAGTCCGTTAACCAGTCTGTTCGCGAGTGCGATGGTCCTGTTCGTCGCATCGGCTTCCTGCTGGCACTTAACTTTCTCTGCTATTGCCTTCTCGAAATCCGCTGTGAGAGTTGCTAGTTGCTCTTCCAAGGACTGGGAAAGATAGCATTTTATTTATTCGTTGATACAGACGATGGTATGTATTTTAGACAGTTTTTGAGCGATATCAAATTCCTTGTGACTAGAAAGTCAAGTAAATACACCCATATTGAAACACTCGCTGCCCGTGGAGCAATAAATGTAGGAATTAGCCGCCTCCTATACTGTCGCACTTGATGATGATAATGTCTTCCAAGACGTGTCCGTCGACGGCGACACCTTGTCATTTTATGGCATGAGCTCGGATGTGACTCGCGAATCCGAACTTTGTCTTGAACGTGCGGCTGCACTGCACATGTTGCACTGTAACTGTCCGTTTGTCTTGTAGACAGGCGTTAGACACTCACAGCGACTTTCGATTTGATAGCCTTCAGTTTCTCTGTGGCGGCGTGCAGCTCAGCATTAGCGGCAGCGAGCGCTTTCCGCTTGGGCTCGACGTCGCAGAACACCTCGAAGAACTTGATGATATTGATCACCCACGCGCAGAGGCCGGCCGCCGCGCCAGACTTCGTGCGGATGAACTCTAGGGGACAAAGGCTCAATTCAATGGGCGATGCCAAATGCTTTATATTTTTTTTAAGAAAATTTAACCCATTAGTTACCAACGGCGTTAGCCACACCACTTTTCCGTTAAAGGTTTTTAATTTTATAACCATGGCATAGGGTAGAAAATCGCGATCCGTCCCAACTACCCTCGGCTTTTTGTAGTTAGTAAACAAATTTAAATATTTAGGGTATATCTAACTATTTTTTAAATAAAAAAATCCAGAATATTAAGCACAAGACGGTCACTATAAAATGATGGACTAATTACATTGTGTTACAGTTTTTATCTAAATTTAGCAGAGGTCCAAGATAATATCAATTTTAAAACTATAGAAAACTCACGATGAAACTATAGAAAACTGCCGAAAGGTGGCTAATTCTACTCCCTGAGTGGACCTTGAACCAATTTATTACTTACTTAATCTTAGGATTTCACTAAGACTTATAATAATCTGAGATCTCCCCACTTTATAAAACTACAACTTTACAGCCAACGAAATTTGAGTAAATTAAGCAGTAGAGGATAAATGAAGGACATTCAGTTTTACGGTAATTTCACTAAACCTGTAATATTTGTTTATGTGAATAACGTCATTTATGATGTGAATAACACAATTATCTCTAAATGGCTTTCTCAGTTTGATGCCGATGAAAATCATTTAAATACCGAAATGCAAATAGCAACAAATGGTAAGATAGCCAATAGACTATCTTACCATTTGTTGCTCGTTTACCAAGTAACATGCCTTAATGGGGTCTGATGGGAGAGAAACACACGAAACAAATTAAAACAGTATAATTTATTTAGGTGAATACATTTTATTTTCATTTCCATTTTCAAAACACAAACAAACACAGCGTCATGCCTTTTCCCATACGGGTTGGCAGAGGCACAATGTTACCCACTTTAAGCCAGTTATTCAATATTCCATTTTGCGTTACAGGGGGCTAGCCCATCGCCGCATTTATGGAGTAATGAAGGTTTCCTTACTATGTTTTTCATCACCTTCAGCCATACACAAACATAGCGACAAACCATTTTACCTTCAGCTACACACAAGCATAGCGACACATCATTTTACCTTCAGCCACACACAAGCATAGCGACATACCATTTTGCCTTCAGCCACACACAAGCATGGCGACACACCATTTTGCCTTCAGCCACACACAAGCATAGCGACACACCATTTTGCCTTCAGCCAGACACAAGCATAGCGACACATCATTTTACCTTCAGCCGCACACAAGCATAGCGACACACCATATTGCCTTCAGCCACACACAAGCATAGCGACACATCATTTTACCTTCAGCCACACACAAGCATAGCGACATACCATTTTGCCTTCAGCCACACACAAGCATGGCGACACACCATTTTGCCTTCAGCCACACACAAGCATAGCGACACACCATTTTGCCTTCAGCCAGACACAAGCATAGCGACACATCATTTTACCTTCAGCCGTACACAAGCATAGCGACACACCATATTGCCTTCAGCCACACACATGCATAGCGATACATCATTTTACCTTCAGCCACACACAAGCATAGCGACACACCATTTTGCCTTCAGCCACACACAAGCATAGCGACACACCATTTTACCCTCAGCCACACACAAGCATGGCGACACACCATTTTGCCTTCAGCCACACACAAGCATAGCGACACACCATTTTGCCTTCAGCCACACACAAGCATAGCGACACATCATTTTACCTTCAGCCACACACAAGCATGGCGACACACCATTTTGCCTTCAGCCACACACAAGCATTGCGACACACCATTTTGCCTTCAGCCACACACAAGCATAGCGACACATCATTTTACCTTCAGCCACACACAAGCATAGCGACACACCATTTTGCCTTCAGCCACACACAAGCATAGCGACACACCATTTTGCCTTCAGCAACACAAAAACATAGCGACACACCTTTTCCCGTACGGGGTGGCTGAGGCACAATTGTGCTCACGATTTGGCTAATTATTCGAGCGTCTATTTGACACGACAGGACGTTTTCCCCTCACCGAGACTGTAGATTGAAGGTTTTCTTAATTCTGCCTACATTTTTTAATATTTTGAATTCCGAATTAGTCAAGATTTTCAAAGTGACAGAAACAGTAGCACACCTGGTTCAAATTCTGCATCTTTCAGATAAGGTTGTATAGCTTTGATGACGTCAGGATGAATATTTTCCTTGTCGTAGTTTATCAACGACTCCAGAAACATGTCCACTTTCGCCATAACTATCTGCAATATAATAGACATTGGTTCAATGAGCAATGCCAGTTGTAAACGGGAAAACCCCAGTCACACGTTTCCAATCCAGGCTATGAGATTAAGCTGATCATCCAACTCAGCCCACATCGATCCACTGCTGGGTAAGGACCTTCTCCATATGCGGGCGGTCTTTTGACAACCGTACCCAGTAAGATCCCGTCGACTTGATGAAATCGCCGGATCATCGGGAAGGTGGTCTGCTCACTAGCAGCAAACACATTAATAGCAAAGTCTGTACCTTAGCCGCCTTCCAGCTGCGGTCCTTGGGTATCTTCCCAGACGGAGCGAGTAGCACCATGACAGCCGCCGTGACGTTGGTCACCGCGCCCGGTGGAGACCCAAACGATTTCAATTCAGTTAGGTTGGCCTGTAGAGTACGGACATTTCGTTGTTAATAAATAAACTTTTGCACACTGCGTTCGCCCTCCTCCTCCAAAGTGTCCTAGCTTGATCAACACGGTTAAGGGAAATGCCAGTGAGCCTCTTACACCGGAAGTGTGTAGCTTGCCCGATACAATATAGGGAAATTGTGTCACACCTGAAAATGTGTCCTAGAGTTCCCAATACCTTTGACGGAAATGCCAGTGAGCATCTGACATTGGAAAAGTGTCAAAGTTTTCCCAATAGCATTTAGAGAAATATCCTTTTCTGACAGAATTTTTAAAGTTTAGTGATCAGAGAGATCACAGCCCTAAATATCACTTGCCGAATTAGGATTTGTTTGCTTTGGTTGGGGATAAAACTGTTTATTCGATTATATATCAATATAGTTAATGAACAAATGACAATTATAGCCGGCAAGTTTTGTCACGTTGCAGGGCTTGACAAGAAAAACTCTCTGTATCGGAAGCCTAAAGAAATTTAAAACAATATATAGATTTTGAATGAAGGTGTTAGGACCTTCAAGTCAAGTCAAGAAATGAAAGTGGCGTAGAGTGATTTCTTTTTATTTTACAAAACCTTTCCTAAACTAAACTTAAACTATACACTACCCTTATTAAATACGCTGACTCTGGTAGAGGCTCTACGGGCACGGCAGAGTTGGCGATGCAGGCGAGTAGCGGCAGCAGTAGCCAGGAGACGTAGCACCCGTCTAGAATGCCAGTCAGAACAGGCAGGTGAGTAGCGCCAGCAGGCAGGAAGGGCATCACCCGTCTGGCGTGCCGGTCAGAACAGGCAGGCGATTGTCAACAACAGGCAGGAAGCGCAGCACCCGGCTAGCGTGCCGGTCAGAACAGGCAGGCGAGTGTCAACAGCAGGCAGGAAGCGTAGCACCCGTCTGGTGTGCTGGTCAGAACAGGCAGGCAAGTGTCGGCAGCAGGCAGGAAGTGCAGCACCCGTTTGGCGTGCCGGTCAGAACAGGCAGGCGAGCATCGGCAGCAGGCAGCAAGCGCAGCACACGTCTGGCGTGCCGGTTCGAACAGGCAGGCGAGTGTCGGCAGCAGTTAGAAAGCGCAGCACCCGTCTGGCGTGCCGGTCAGAACAGGCAGACGAATCTGGCCTTCTGGTGCTTCTCACTTTAGTAAGCTGAAGTAGACTGATCTTCCTTGGATCGGGATTTGAAGGAAGGAACGATTCCGAGGCTCATATTTCAAGTTTTGAATTCAATTTGACGTAATATCTCAGAGGCCAGGAAAACTATGCTCCAAGGGGGAGGGTGAACTACGTGGTACTTATAAAAACATAAATCAGACAGAATATAGACATACATAACAACAATGTATGTCCCGGTCCTGACGCAGTTGGTAAATACCTTGTTGAGTGTGTTCAACGCATCCTGTGCGGCGGCTAGAGCGGGTTCAGCCTTTATGAGGTCTTCTTCGCAGTCTTTCTGCTTTTTGGACACTTCCTCCGCGATGACTGCGACCTTCTCTTCCTCCTCGTCCGCTGTAAATATAATATATAATATAATTAATGTTGGCATTCGTACACAAGACGATATGTATATAAATAGAGAGCGGAGAAAAGAAGAGAGGTAGGCTAGACAGGAACTTCAGAATATAAATTTTATAGGATTTGACAGGGAATTAGGAGCTTAGATTTCTCTAAGCGACAACCATCACAGATGATTATACCTTTTTGACACCTATATTTGCATGATTTCCTTCTGTGATCTTGAACCACTTTCTACCTTGTATTGGGAATAGTAGTCAAAGTAGATAACTTCTTGAAGAAAGATAAAAAAGACGAAAAAACCACAACTGACCCAAGGCCTTCTCGCTCTGCACCTTAGCAGTCTCAATCCCCACTCTCTCTATAAGTTTATCAGCCGCTTCATTCTTCTCCTGCAACTCCACTTCCTGCACAGCCAGCTTCGCCTTGAGGTCGTCGACCTGGCTGGCGGTACTACGCAGCTTCTCTAGACCGTTCTCTAACCTGTAATAACGAATATCGGTAAAAATACTCAGTATGAAACTGGAATTTAAATTGGGTGAAAACGACGTCAACAGATGCACTAAGCATTTTTTATTTCGTACAAAAATACATCGCACTCGAAGGTTTAATTTTTATGTCACATTGATTATGATGATGATATTACATTGATTGATATGCTACGTCTCGGAGCTATAAAAATAAAACACATCGAACCTGATTTACTGATGACTATGTCAACAGTAAACCATGATACGCAAATAAAGATTCGTAATCCTTAACCATCGTTAACTAATCAGAAAAGTATTAATCTCAATCATCAAAATTATAATAACTTTAATACGAGCTTATCTAACGTCCAGACTCCAGACTGGTGTGAAGTTGGCAAACAAAAGTTAGCGACGTTATAATCCGACCAAATTGAGGTATTTTTTATATTAATGTAAGAGCCAATACGATGGGTTATATGCACTATAATTGATATTTGGGGCCTAAAATAACTAAATATACTTCTAAAGGCACCAAGTGCCCAAAAATATCGATATATTCTCATAATAAGCAAGCAATGTTACGTGAATGTAAATATATTTATTTTTATGTTCAGTTTTTATGCAATAGCAAAAGCAAATATGGATCCATTCCGTTTGGGCCTCACCGATAGTCTGTTTTAGTTCGATATATATTAGTATTTGAAAGTGGTCTAGATTATGCTTTAGGACATATTTGACGAAACTAGACCCAGCCCATCTCCTATCCGCACCTCCACAGTAGTCTTAAACATCAGCAGCCATTTTAATGTGGAGAAAAATAAACAAAGTTTTACTTTTGGTTGGCTGTGCTGGTGTCTCTTAGTCCGATATTAGAATTGAAGTAAATTTGTTCTTCCGAAGTTTTTAATGAGCCCACCGATTTTCCGTACTCGGTTCTATATTTCTTCGATACTTCTAGTTTAAATGCATATCTGACTAGTCTATGGTCACTTGAGAATGTGATGGTGTTGAGTACTTCCATGTTACTGAATTGTTTGGGCTCGTTTGATGTCATAAAGTCGATTTATTTTTTTGTTTTTCTGTCGAAGGATATCCATGTCCATCTCCTTTTACTAGGTTTCTTGAAAAGAGTGATCAATGTTGTTAAGTCTTTTTTGGTAGAAAATTGTATGAATCTTTCTCCTCTGTTATTTCTTTCACCATAACCGTATTTTCCTGTTACGAGGTTTACTTCTGGTTTTGTTTGTCCTATCTTTGCATTGAGGTCTCCCATTACTATCAGGGTTTTTCCGGTTGACGCTTCTATGGCGATGTCTACTTGCTGGTAAAATTCTTCAATTTCCGAATCTGAGGACTCTTTAGGTGGTGCATGTACTTGTATTATTGATATTGTTTGTTTTCCTGTTGACATATTTAGCGTGCACACTCTCTCTGACAGTCCTACGAAGGACTCTATGTTATCTTTCAATTCTCGTCTAATCAGAAAACCAACACGGATAATACCTTTGTAACAAAATATGTGTTCTTCTTCCTCTTGTATAACGGTTCCAGCTTTACGAATTTCTGAGAGTCCAATTATGCCATAGTTTATTTTCTTAATGCATTATTTGAACTCTTTTCACTTTTCTGAAATTAGAAATGATCTGGCGTTGTAAGTGCATATGTATAAATAATTTTCATCTTTGTTTTCACTCTTTCTCTTGTTTTATTCTGTGCATAAATTTAAATCGTAATTATGTTGTTCTGTTTGTTGTTGATGGGGGGAGTTGGAGGGTGTCGGTCGTCTTCCCCCACTGTGATCAGCCGGCCTGGGGGGTTGGTTGATTTATATTTTTTCTTATTTTTTGATATAGTAAAATATTTTTACTATTTTTTAGTTTTCACATTTTGTTCAGCTGGAGGCGGCCGAGATGGTTGCTATTATAAGCGGTTTTCTTGGGGTGACTTCTTAATCAGTCTCTGTGGTGTTGACAGTTCTTGTTTTAAATATCGTGTAATTTCGGAGGTGAACTTATTCTTTTTCTTTGCAGGGCGGCAGATAATTCGATTTTCTTGTTCATTTGTGTTGATTTAGGAGAGGGTGATAGTCAAAGTGTTCGTTTTTTGATAATCACTATTATTTTGTTGCGCGTGGTCGTGGTTTAAGGAATTCGATGAGAATGATTCCGAATCTTTCAAATGCACTCCAAAAGAGACAAAATTTACTCCAAAAGAGGTTAGCATTATTGACTGTTTAGTTTTCAGGGCACACTGTTTCAAAAACTTAATGTACACATGGGAAATAAAAATAGATTCGTAGAGGGTGCTGGTGATGTATTTGAATAAAATACTTGTGATTGTCACGAGCCAATGGACGCGATCCATTTTGAGCGGTGTTTTGAATACCGCGAATTTCACCGAAACTTGATGAAAATGCGGTAGTGATAAAAGCCAATGCTCCTTACCACCCAAGAGGCCAAGAAAAAAATCCCACCACTACTGCATGGAAAAAACAGTTATTCAAGAATTTCATTCATTATCAAATAAGATACCTCTGGAGATTTTGAAATTGCCACTTGAGCAATTTAAAAAGCATGTTAAAGCGACTTTGTCGAAAAAGGGATATTACAATGTTCAAGATTACTTAAATGACAGGACTGTATGGGGTTAATCTGGCTCAACACAGACCTTGCTGTTAATAATTTTGTAATTATTTATTCCTGCTTATTAATCATAACAATTAAATTTTTCATATTTGTATTAGTTAAGCACAACCTATTTTTAAAAGAGATCTAAAAATAAATCTGTGGGAGTTTCTACGCCCTTCTTCTCCCACAGTGGTCCAATGTAGAGAAGAGGTAAAAAATGACGTTTGCTAAGTATATGTAAATATCTGCAGTAATAAAGTACTTTGACTATTGACTATTGAAATAAAAATATAAGCTTTGATGAAAAAAAATGAAAGGTGACGTTCTGCCACCTATTGCGAACTCAATCCCATTGACCTGTATGGGCTGATGTGAAGGGACAAGCAGCTCGCAATAATGCCTCATTTTCATCATTTTAAGATGTGAAAAAATTCCTACAAGAAGGAATTCAGAATTTATCTTCTAAAAAATGGCGAAAATGTGTAAATCACATCATTAAAGTAGAGAGAGCAATATTTCAAGCAAAATGTACAAAATCATTCATAAAAAATCAATCTAGTTTTGTCGTAAACGTGGTAGATTCGGACTCTTCTGACGAATCATCTTCGTCTAATACAGCTGCCAACGATTATAATACGAAGTTTAAAATGAACATAATTTCTTCAAATAAAAATTAAAACATTTTTATTTGAAGAAATTATGTTCACCATTGAAAATTTGTTAACATTAACTAATTTCCAATACCAATATCAGAAGTCACCACCAAACCCAACTAAATTTAGAACTTTGAATTATTTTTTTCATCATCTGGTGTTTTTGACTACTTTACTGAGATGATATTTGATGTTATACCTTTGAGCAATGACTTTGACTGTTATATCCTACAGGTCTTCAGTATTTTTAGGTTAGATAATTTAAACGTTTTGACAATGTCTTGTTTTTCACATGTTTTTTTTTAATTATATAGTTATTGATTAGGTTCCAAATACCTATAACAATGCATATGTCGTAGGATTTTTTGATAATCCGTATTTTCGCGAAAACACTGCGGCAGCCTAGATGAAGGATAAAGGGGGTGGGCGAAGCGAAGCCCCCTTTATCCTTCGTGTTAGGTTGAACACGTAAGAACAAAAAAAATGTACTTTTTGACAAAATCCTTAGAATTTTCGCGAAAATACGGATTATCAAATAATTCTATGACATACAACTCATCATTTGGGGCCTTAGAGTAATATAAAATTGACCGCTAACTTTTGGCTGCCAACTTTACACCGGTCTACTCAAATTGGTGCAGGAGTAAAGGTTTAGCTAACGCAGAAGAGTGGGTGCAGGCAAGGGTGAAGCACAAAGGCCAGATAAAGGTTCATCGAAACCCTGGTGTTAAATGAAACGAACTTTAGCAACTCACCTTACAATTTTAGCCCTCAGTTCGTTAGTCTTATTGATGACGAGTTTCGAGTACAAACTGATCTGTTCGAGGTAGCTCTTGGGCGTGGTGTAGTTGTAGCGGCGCTCGTTCGCGAGATACGCTTTCGATATCGTGTTCACCGAAGTGTGGACATACGCCATGAACCGCGATACTGAATCGCGGAGTGATATCTGGGAAATAGGGTTCCAAATTCATATCCTGACATTTTCGTAGACCTCAACAGGCCCACGCCCCTGACGGTCGAGTTGCTACGCGTCGACAAATAACTTAATTTTTATTGAGTTACTTCGCTGCTCGATACATGCGAATTTGTAAATGAAAATAGTGGAAATATATAAATAAATAGCTGCGCTGAGTTTTCCTAGTAGCCCTAGCCACCTGTATTTCCACACAATTGGTCCCGAGACGTTCACACGCATAAGACCTTCGCTCAACAGATCGCAACCAGTCACCATCGATTATGTCAACAGAACCTGCCGACCCCGCGGTAGCCACCGCAACTCTAAACGCAGCGGATCTGGTCAGGATCGCCGCTGAGGTACCTGAGTTCTGGCCGGAAGATCCGGAGTGCTGGCTCGCTCAATTCAAGCAAGAATATACCGATTTCTATTACGTCATATCTTTCATGGGTAAGGAGAACTTAGCCTAACTAGGAAGTAGGAAAAGCTTAAAATTTAGTTGATCAGACGTGTTTCGGCACGCACAAAGAACTGGGTGATCGAAAACCTTCTCAGTTTCTTCGCCATTAGCAAAATTTTACCGGTCCTTCGGTTCCTGAAGACTTCATCAAGAATAGCATATGATGCAGTTGGCTGCAATCAACATATATGTTGTTTGGCAGCCTACTACACCATATGGTGGCGAGTCAGGTTTGTATAAAAACCTGCCTCGCCACCGCCGCTCGACCGAGACTTCACTCAAGAAAATGGCTGATTCGAACGACTTCTAAATCTCGGGTTTCGGTTTATCTTCGGGCTGCGCAAATACGACTATGTTTCACAGCATCGCAAAGAGTTGTGTGGCAGCCGATCCGTCTTCGTCAGGATCTCACATCCTCAACTTCCTCTACAACATTTTACGGAAGCCACGCTACCGGACCGTTTTCAATTTGTTTCCTCCAGCAGGCCTCGGAGGACCCACGAAGTTTCCATTGTCACGACTCCACAATATAACACCGCGTCCTACGAGCACGGGTTTAGACTCAGTTCCGTACGATTATCGAATGCACTCCCCTGCACCATCAGGAATAGTCCTACCCTCAATATCTTTAAAATTCGCATAAAGAAGCATTTCCTTTCTCTTTTGAAATAGGGGAATATTTAACTGTAGCTCAAAATAAAAAAAGGCAAACGAATTATTTTCACAGATTATCCTACCGTATACCATAAGACTGACTAGTCTACAAATAAACTTTTTGATTAACAAAACAAGTACCACCTACAAAATTATAAATCCTTTCAAAACAAGCTAATCTTTCTTACACAGTTGGCAACAAATATCTGGCTTTTGGAGCACAAATTCCGTTTTCAATACAAAAATATTATTTGTCATACTAAAATACTGACTTGCACTCAAAATTCTCCATCCATATAACGGAATTTATAAAATTCGTATCTTTTGCTGTACCACACTAATTGATGTTTACTTTACCAAATTATATCAAACAATTTTATCATTATTGTACTTAAAAAGCTTACTTCAATAGCTAAATTATTTTTTTCTCTTATCTGTTTAATGAAAATTTTGTATAAAACATCCCTACAGTCATAACGCGAAAACGCGAACGCCCTACGTGCTGTTTAATTTTTGAAAATTTCTGCTGTGCAAATAGGACATATTATATGATGTGCGATTAAATACTTACCGATTTAATTTTGTTTTTTTTTTAAATATTGAAATTGCAAAAAAAAAAAATTCAAAATTTGATTTATCATTTGTTGTTGTTTGTATTTAGGTGATTTTTTATTGATGGATTAGATAATAATGAATGATTAAATGGTGTTTTCATTATTAAAACGTATGTGCCCCAAAGAATCATAGGTGCTTAGTTGAAGTAAAGTTGGGCTTAAGTTTTTCTAGTTAATAAAATAATTAGGTTAGGTCTACAGTCAGATATCAGATAATCACTTAGTTTAACGGTTTTACATAAGTATTTAAACAGTTTATAAAATTTATTTTGTTTTGTGGGTAAAATCTGAGGTGCAGTCAGTATTTTTGTTGCAGTTTTGAGATATTTTGATAAAAAAATCGGGGATTATTTGTTTAGTGCTTAAATACATGCCTTAGAAATATAGGTGGTATATATGTATTTATTAGTATATATATATATTTAATATTACTTTATATTTAGGATGTATATTTTATGTATGTTGTGGAGGGACTCGTATAGTTAGTTTATTGACTTGTAATATTAATGTATGTACCAGGAAAATTATAATTAGGGTTTGTTGAACACATAGATATATCCGTGCTAGCGATCAACCTTTCTCATCCTGACTTGGTTTGCTGGAAGAGATCTCTTGCTAGAGATAAGTTCGCCTTGTGTACAATAAAATAAATTATGAAATTACCACGACGACTATTTACAAGATCCACAAATTTGCCAGAAAATGTTCGTTACTTTTTAGTTAAGCCGATAATGTAGTAGAGGTCCAAGTCTTGCACCTAATTTATCGGAGAAAAATAGAGTTTTTCCCTGAGCACTTATTTCGGTAGTTGGCGGTACACGAGTGGAGGTAAGTGGCGGGACACACGTGTTGGAGTGCAGTGGGATGCACGTGCCGGCGAGCGACGCTGCGTCCAAGAGAGTTCCGTTCGGTCGACCCGCCGCCAGTACGCGAAATCTCGTCACGTTACGAGATTTAAAGTCTGTAGTAAAACGTATCTAAAAACCCCGTTTTCGACTTCCCGCCAGAGCCGAACCCAGGGGAGCGGCCCATATGCTCCACTGAAACAAAGCTCGGCCTTAGAGGAATTCGAACGTCGGCGATACACCGCGCTAAGCTTACAAATCTGTGTGTGCTTTCATGCGGTAACGATCTCCTCTCCCGTCAAAGGAGCCGGGCGCACGCCTAGTTTGGTCGATGACTTGGAGTTGATTATTACTGGTAACTTTCTATAATAGAACCCTCGCGGAACGTCGAGCCCAAAGAGCTACATACCGGTAGAACATGTAGTTCTTCCAAGAACCGCATCGACACAGACACCAGCGCCTCTTGCGGCCACTCGTGGAACCAGTTGATGGAGGTACAGTTGATGAGTGCTGGAAACTTTCTAGACCGGACGCGAAGAGTCGATCCAACGGGAGAGAAACAGAGGACAACTTTGAGCTGCTTGCGTACGCGGTCTATGTAGAATTTCCAGCAGATCTCTCGAGTGTCCGGCAGGCCTGCGCCTTTTACCTGGACACAGAAGATAATAATCGATATCGTGTAATCCTATCTAGAATATTCTCAATTAGTACGGTATGTATGTAGAGTTTACAAAGTAAGTATGAATTAGTGTGTGAAGAAAGTAAGTTGACTGCGGGATTAAATTGAATTTGAAAAATTAATCGCTGTTTTGCACGAGGTGCACGACCCTACAAGGCAAAAGACGCGTTTAACGCGTTGCATCTGACAGAGCCATGGGAAAATATAATCAGTTTTAAGTCAGTTACGCTTGTAAATGCAAAAAGACTTTTTTAGAACTGTAGAACGGCAAATTCAATAGGCCAGTAGATCTCCTGCCGAGACAGGGAAATTTCAAAATGAGCTTACTTGAAAACATTATACCTCATTCCTGACACCCGCAATGATCTGCTCTATCTCGTCATCAGGAAAGAGGTCGGATACCTCCCCGGAAGCCAGGAGGTCGTTGATGAGCACCAGGAACTGTTCGTTGGCGACCTGAGCGTCCGTCATGAGAAACATGATGCCAACGTTCTTGAGGCCCGTCTTCATGTAGAGCCCTGAGAGCTCTTTCTGGAATTAAAGGTGAGGGTGTGATTTCCAAAAAAATAAAAACGGGAAACTTAAAGTCTTGGTAATAAATTAGTGGAAATGTGTAATAGTGATTTTAGTTATCTCTCCCTCTATTCTAAATTCACTTACTACCTTAACGAATACATGCTAATTAAATGCCTATGAATTCAATAAGCTCCCTAAGAAATGTCTCTCTGCCTCTATGTCTGTACAACTTAAGGGCCCACCACCCATAGCATTTCTAGAAATGATTACCATGGCATAACGTTCAAAATTGCGATGCCTTGCGCATAGACGTGGTAGGTGAGTTATTAAATCCCCCGGTATCGTAACAAAAAGTAAGCCTGAATTTATATATTTGCAGTGCATCAATTTGATTAAATAAACAACCGTCATAAAGAGCAGTTGTCTGTAAAAATAGGGATCACAAAGGAAACATTTGATACCTTGAGGTCAGTAACACCGTATCCCTTTTTCAGTTGTATCTGCGAGACTTCCAGACTGGAAATGAAAGCAGCTAATCGTGACAAGGACTGCTTTCCTGAACCGCCGACACCGACCAGCAAGGCGCTGCCCCTTGGACTTTCTAGTATTCGGTTTATTCTGAAACAATTTTCCAAAATCAAAACAAACATTGCTTTTTTAAATACGGGGTGGGTAGCAGGGTACAGTTGCACCCACATTTTGCCGGTTATTCGATAGTACAAGTTGCGTGACTGGAGCCATTCCATCGCGCAGCTATGAAGATATGATTCATCACAAGGTTTTCCAAGACTCTGTTGGAAAAAAATCCTTACCTGCAAATATGCATCATGGCATCCTCAAATAGCACCAGATTCATTGCCGCTATGAGGTCATTGTAGGACGCCATCGCCTCAGTGAGCAACTTGTTCAGATGCTCCCAGCTCGTAATCGGCATGTATTTGGGCTCGCCGATACCGCCAGCAAAGTGACAGAATATGTTAGGCCGTTCGAAGACTGTGCCTTCGTCAATTTCCTGAAAAATATTGATTTCTTTGAAGAATAATGATATGCATTAATGCATTAGCAATCCTATTCTGCTATTCCAATATTTGCCACAATGACGTAATCAATATAGCTTACCTCAAAATTCTTCTTGCAAAGATCAACTTGCATTTTTGTAAAGGCATCAATATCTTTTTCTTCTGTGAGCTTGTCTCCATACACCCGTTGAGTTTCATGCAGCCACAGTCTGATTATGTCAGACGGATTTTCAATACACTCGTTCGTACTGAATAGCAGACCCTGGGAACATAAAATGGTACTCATTATCATGTTTAGACCTTTAGGTTCACGCTCATTTCTTGTAAGGAAATAGTTTACCTGAAACATGTTGGATAGGTCTCTCAAATTGAAGATGTAGTGAAATTTGATTGCGGTTGGCAGAAAAACTTGCGATGCTTTATTATGTAACGCTATTGATGCTGCCACCACATTTGCTGTGAAATAGAACGATCATCATTAGCCAGAATATATAACAATAATCATCAAAGTCCAATTGATGCAGCAGGTTAAAAAACTTACTCGACAATCTCATGACATGAGGGTTGATCTTCAGCTCAGGATTCAACAAATGCTGACTCAATATCGAATGATAGATATTATTCAGAGCTTCCCCATTAGGGAAACTAATCGCAAATACGCAGAAATGCCTCTGTAACCTCGGGTTTATAGTAAAACTCCCAGAGGTCGGATTCATACAAGACACATACTGAGTATTGTGAATGTCTTTCAGGGACAATTTGGTTCGGTCGTACCAATGTGTGTAATCCATGTGTTGCCGAATAAGCGTATGAGGTTGCACCGTCCCATAGCCATCGACTTCAGGCATGTTCATGTCGTCTATGAAGTAGATCAAGGTTTTGCTCCCTGGAGGGCCATAGTTGCGACCTGCTTTCTTTTCTAATGGCTTTTCGAGAACTTTCTGCAGCATTTCAGATGTCGTGTAGAAGTTGAATGGTACCGACTGGATGGCATAGTTTTCTGGAAGACTTTCATCAAACTCAAAATTAGGTACCTATGTACTGTGATGTCGGTCAGTAACCTTTTTTTAAACGCAATCAATTCTACATACCTTTGAAGTTTCTCATTGACCAAAACGGTCTTCCCACATCCGGCTCCTCCAACCAGCATCACAGGATGTTTCTTTTTCATCAACAAATCTAAGAAGAATCGTATCCTTAATGTCTCGGCTGTTGGCACCAGCACAGCCTGCAAATTAATATAATATCAATGTGATACGTTTCAAAATCCATATGAACATCAATAGTTTCAATGAAATATAAAAGTCAAACCTACCTGTAAAGGAATATCAGGATCTAACTCAAACTTTGGCACCTTTTCTGTCCAAGGTACAAATTGTTTTGTTTCAGTATCTATATAATAGTCGAATACGGTTCCACCAGCGGGAAACTTGACGGTCTTGAATTCGTTCACCCACCATTTTGTGAATTCTGAAATGAAGACCATCTTCAATGTACAAAAAATTGTCTCAAATATTTTTTTTACCTAAGATTGAAGCATTTCATCCACATTTGATGTAACAGTAAAATTACTTACCAACTCTATAATCGATCGCTGTATCCTGAAACATCGCCGAACCAAAAGCCCAGACACAAGCGAACACAAAGTAAACATCATGCCATTCCTTCGGGCATTCGGCGGGAGTATTCTCTGGGACCAGCAAACAGTCGAGCAAATGGCACAACATCTGCACATGAGCCATCTCAGCAATAGGAGTGATTTTCTTGAATCGGGTTCGCACTGTCTCGAGACAGGCTGGGATGTATTTATCGAATAGCATGACCAGGTTTGATTTTTCTGTTGGAATCTTTCTGGTTTCTACCCAGCTTGTTACGTATCTGGAAACATATTAGTTATGCAAAAAATTGGTCATACTCTACAAGCCACAACAGTTTAGCTGGACATATGAAATACGACTAAAACTTACGGATTCCACCCCAAATCCTGTGGATTTATGTACAAGATCCCAGCTCTAGAAACAGTAGCAGGAGTGGCCGTCTTCAGATTAGATATCTCAAACATGAGTCGCATTGTTGGAGTTAGCGCAATCCTCTCATTACTGGCCAACGTCAAGATCTTGTTGTCATCCATCACAGTATTCAAAGACTCGATCCACATAGGATCAATGTCGCCGTCCAGAACGATCCATTTTGGATTATCACCGACTATGTTGGCCTGATCTCTCATGATAACAGAGAAAAGTCCATCCTTCCATTCTCTAGTAGCCGGGTTAATGATACCAAACAATTCATCGTTTGTAACAGCTTTCGGATTCAGGTCATTAAAAAGTGGTTTCTTCCGAAGGTTCTGATAAGTTTTGAATAACGACTTCCATACTTGCGTCTTTCCTGTACCAGCGTTCCCTACGATAAATACCGAATGTCGTACTTCAAGCAACTCTTCGAGCTGTACAACTTTGAGGATGAAATTGTCTTCAGGTTGAAGCATCAAGTCCATAGCTGCTTGTTTAACAGTTCTTTCAAACTCCAAGTCGCGTTTTCGGGGAACTTCAAGTGCCGGAAACAGATCACCGATGAGGCCCATGAAGACTGGCATGTCATCTGTTACTACTTTGGGTATATTAAAATCACGAAGAGCTCTCATCAATACCTCTTCTTCTGGTCTTCCAGGATCACCACGCTGTATAATGAAATCAATATGACTGTATTAACTTCTCATTCAAAACTATGATAGTTTTTTTTTAAATAAGATACCCACCTTCAGGGAACCAGCTACCACAAGAACCGATTTAATAGCTCTCAATCCCCAGTCATAATGATCCTGCTTCGACAGCAACTCCTTGCACAAAGTGTACAATGTGATGAATTTTCTGGCCAATATCCTCGCTTCCTGGAACCCTTCAGCTACCAACATAATTTCGCAAATCAGTTCGAAATCCGGGACCACCATAGCGCAAGGCCGGAATAGAGCTTTTAAATTCTCTGGGAGTTCAGTTCTGCCAGCATAACCTGGGTTCATTGTTATGAAGATACCGACTGATGATACCAGGGCAATAGTTTCTCCCATGAAGTTGAACATCGTCTTCTTATCTCTAAAATATTTTCAAATATCTACAACATCAGAACATCCATAAGATATTGCAAGTAAGATACGAGTCATACATACCTAATAGCATCTTGAACAGATTTAACCTGAACTGCAACAACTGACAATACTTCAACAGAAATTCGGTTGAATTCATCAAAACATCCCCAGGCTCCAGTTTGGGCTAAGCCTTTGTAGATGTTACCACAAGACTGAAAAAATATACTTTAAAAAATGTACTAAAGTGAAAAAAATCCACTTAATGTATGACAAGCAACTATTTACTCTAAATTCACTCTGGTAGAGTAGAACAGTAAAGTCGACGTAAAGAAGGTACCTGATAGTCCATTTGCTCTGAACAATTAAAGACGTACACCATAATGCCCAAAGCCCTTCCCAAATCTTTTGTCGTCTCAGTTTTTCCTGTACCAGCCGGACCAGCTGGACCTCCGCCCATTATCAAGTGCAAAGACTGTAAAAAGAAAAAACATATGGACAAAACCTAAGAAAAAAAGTGATAACAGAAATATTAATCGAGAAAGAAGAAGAATTATCTTTACCTGAGTCAAGGTGATGTAACATCGATCAGTCAATGGGGTGATCACCAGACGGGGAGTGTTGCCCAAATATTCATAGCTATATTTGAACTGAGCATCACAAATGTTCGCAAAGCAGTGAAACTCTTTCTCGTCCCATCTGTAAAACAACATAATGATCACGACTTGGTTTGATTACAGTACAAGCGGAGACTAGAAAATAAAACAGTATAAGTAATCTATCAACAAATGACAGTAACAATGACATGATAATCTACAGTGATATACATGAGTATGAAGATAAAAATAACCTTGAACCAAAATGTGCTCATGACTATCGTACATCTAGGTCGGAACCTGTGTCGGAGCTGAGACTGCCACTGAAAAGCTGACCCCGCCTCCACTTTGCCTTGTATCATCTTACTCACAACGTCTCTCGAATGCACATCTATAGTGCAAATGGTCATGATTTTCTGTCTGTCTTGTTTTGTCAGTTCTCCAATTAGTAAAGTAATCAGAGTGCTAAGCTGCCCAACTTGTTTCTTGTAATAATCTTTGAGGGCGTTGTCGTATCCCTCTTCTAGTCTCGCGAAGGCCATGTTTACTTCTGTGCTCCACCAGATTTGTGACCCACATAGTGATACTTGTGCCATAAAATCAAACAGCCATTGCTCACGAGGTTTCTCTTCGTAGGAAACCATACCATCACCAAAGTATTGCCGTATACTTGAACGCATTATAGCTTCGAGTCTGTTGAGCCACACTTCAACCTGGAATCATTGAAGGTGCTTGTCAGTACCTGCTATTCTTTGCTTGTATGTACATTAGAGCCTAAGATTATTATGATTACTTACTGCTCCAGAACAATCACAGGAACCATGGAATGCAACATATTCACCATCTTTGGCTATCATTCCCGATGCGATATTTTCATTGGGATTTTCAGACTTAATAAAGCGAAGTTTCGCTATAGAATCAAATAATTTTGTGAGATGTCTGAAAACGAAAAACTTTTTTTTAAAACAGCACGCGTTCTATGAAGTCCAATATTTGTTTAACTGTCAGATCATTACCTTATCACTAATTCAGCTTGATTACCATTGGAAAGAATATCCAGCAAATCTGCTGAAGATACGAAATAAAATCGTGGAAATGCCAGACGTTTCGTTTCCAGATATTCAGCTAATGCTTTTTCACAAATGATCAAATCTTTCTGCAGCCCATCCAACTTCTCCACCAATCCATCTTTGTTAGTTCCTTTTACTACATTTGGCGTTTTAGACATATCTTTCGAAAGAATCTGGAAAGTAATGATTCCTGGTGATGACACTTCTGATCATATTGTACTAAAACAAAGCAAATTTGAATCAAAATGTTCGTCGATTACTTCACTTACCTTGAACTCAGTATCAATGTTATCAAATCTTGCCGAGTCATCGGGCAGTTGCTTCCTAATATCTTCAGAGCTCATGAAGATACTCTCCAAGTGAGTCCAAGTGCGTTGCACCTCAAACCAAACTGTTATAACTTGATCAGCTACTGAAAGTTTCTGCTGCCAGCCAGAAACCTCTTCCAGGAAGTGGGCGATGAATTTTGAGGTAATAAGATTTTGGAGTTGAACCTAGGATAAAAAGCCATGAGTAAACGAACCTTTACATCCGAAACCGAATATGAAAATAAGATTTAGTTTACGGAGTACCTGATTCTCCTCTAAAGTCTCAATCAGTTCTTCACTGGCTCTCAGCAGAATGCAGCCAGTCCTCGGATGCACATCCTGCTCAAACTCCATCCCACTCCAGGTATTATGAAGGTCTTTTAGCGTCTTCTCCATGGACATCTCCTTGACAGCTTTGTCGACAATATTCTTAACCTCCTCCTCACATTCGTGAAGGTTGAGTGCTAGCAAGTCGGCTAAGGTAGTGTTCGCGTCCATCACGATTCTTACCTGCATGGATCGGCATTTATAACTGGGAGTATACTCTATTCAGGAAGAATCTAATATATGGATTAATCTAATTATCTAATTTCTATATATTTTAAATCATACATTTTGTTATGTACCCTAATAAGAGTAATAAGGTCTACTCATACTAGTCTAGACATATTTTCACCATTAATATTTCAGTAGGTACACATCTACTGCTACATACTAACACTATAAATAAATTGTAAAATTATTACACACTTAACCATTCAGTGATAAAGTGAAAACATGTTTCGTAATTAGCGTGCATTAGTGACATGCTTCAGTGACATCGTTCTGTTCATACTTACAGTGAGCTCTGGTGGCAATGCGGCTAAACTCTGTGAATCACAAACATATTCACAATCGCAATTTCAGTCAATGCACACACAATAACAAACATGGTCCAAATAACCCAGCCAATTTTACAGCAAGTAATCCATAGGTATCTGTACAGCTTATCAATCCATTGAGAATAGAAAGACATGCTATCATGCTAACATCAGTAGAAAAGACATGCAAAGTGTGTGAGGGATGCTAATAAATTTTGTACAAAACCCAAACCAATGAACAATCCAATCCAAATCGAAATCCGTAAGCAATTCTCAAAGATATATAATATAACACACATTATTTACATTAGAAAATTATTTACAAGAATAGACCATTCACAAAAAAACACAATTTGATAGAGCTTTGATACAGTATATACAATATAAGTCACATTTCGTTACCTTTGTCGATCTCATCAATTGATCCCAGTGTCTTTCTCTGATGGCTGGATTTTGTAACTCACCCACTGCTCTCAACGAAGTCAACATGTTTTTTACAGTAGCTTCCAAGTTTACGTATGTATCCCATCTAAAATTATCCAATATGACCTTTACAAACAGGTTTTTTATACAACTAAGACTACAGCAGAAAGTAGGAATACTTACGTCCGCATTTCCTTATCAAGAAGGCGTATTTCCTTAGCAAACTTCTTACATTCAATATCCATGTTCTCAACATCAATTTTCCTCCATGGAGTTGTCTTCCAATCCTCAATACTTGTTCTCACAATAGACACATAATCCCAAAGTTGCTGTAGAAATAACAATAGGTTGTTATCAATCCAAGTCATGATTCATCAGTTTCAGCGTCAGCAAAATAGTATATACCTTCAACATCCTTAGTTCCTTCCGGCATTGCTTTAGTAGTTTGAATTCAGGTATGTTTACTTCGAATAGCGAGCCCGATTGTTGAATGCCTTTCATTTCTTTCTCGAGGTGGACCAACTCGTGATCCACTCTTGACATTAGCGCATAGGGATCTTCACAATCGTATCTGAAGAACTGCAAAAATACGTAATGACTATTCGGTCCATCAAACATGTTGTTTGTATTAATCTGACTAATAGGTATGCTGATTACTGAATATAGATTTACTGGCTCAGCACTGAAATCAGAGAGACAGTTCCCGCCGTACAATGGCACTTACTTCATATCTCTTGAAGACTTCTCTGTAGTAAATAATATGCGAGTCAAAATTAGCTATTTTCTTTCTGATACAAGAAACTTCCGCAGCCTGCAGTGGTGCAACTTGTTGTTTCACCGTCAACGCCAATTTCTTTGTTCCTTGCCATTGCTCCGGTAATTCCTATATAAAATCATCGAAAAATACTGTAGAGATCGAAAAGTATAGCTAGAGAAAATAAGATGATATTTACCAACTTTGATGCAGCAACGAGAACTTTATGCTTGGAACAACATATCAGTAGAAAAGTACTCTTGACACTCGACTTTAATCTAATAAGAGAGAGATATTTTTTAATAAACTTAGTCGGCTACATTTTATATATGTTTTACCTGCAACAGAACATTGACTTCTTCTGGAATATCCATATCATAAAACTTCAGAAGCAAAATGGTCTCGGTAAGCGGTTGAAACATTTCATCTGTAGTTACTGCTCGATCTTTCACATTCATCAAATATCCCATAATGGTCACTAGAGCGTCATAGTCACCCTCAGGAACCGGTTGGAGAAGACCTAGAATAACCATTGCGTATATATTTATTGCACAAAATAGAAAAAATCACAAACAATACCAAGATATGTACAAAGAGAAGCTTATCCCTAAAAAGATTGGGATGAAAATGTTAGATTCAAAAAGCTGAAGAGGTAAAATCATATTATTTGTATCAAAAGTTAAACGACCTACCATAGAATCTATATTTATCCTTGTGTATATATGTCACCGTAAGATAGTCAAAACCGTTAGTTGATAAATTAACGCGTCAGTTGATCTACTATCGACAGATAGTAAACCAGACCGACAGGGTCTAGAATTTACGTTTCTATTGTTCTTACAAGTCAACCTAACATGAAGGCTATTCGGCCTAAGCTACCGCAGTGTTTGCCCTGGCATTTCGTTTGCTATTCAAGTTTAAACCACTTTACTATTCAACGGTTTTAACCGTTTGTTTATCAACTAACGCGTAATATATTAAGCAGTACGCTACAGCTACTATCTGTCTATAGTTGACCAACTAACGAAAAAAAAACGCTGGTTTATCAACTAACGGTTTTGACAATCTTACGGTGACATATATAAGAGAAACGTACCTTCGTCTGCCTCTCGAATAAAGGTTCCAAGATCACTGAGACTGGATGTGACATTATTGACTAAATGCTCCTTGTACATGTTACCCCATTTTCGGACGGTATTTAGCAACGCTTGGCGGAAAGGTCTCACGTCCACCTAAAATGATACATCAACAATATCTTAGACGACAAGTCCTATAAGAAATATGACGAGTAATATATAACACATTTTAAATTTATAACGTACTTGAAACCAGCAATTGAATATTTTGTAAGGTTCCATGTCTTCTATTTCCATAAAAAGATTCTCAAATTGGTCGATCTGTTCCCTAAAAGCATCCATCTTAGGAGGAGTCGGTGTAGGACCGGTATAGTCTTTTTCATCAGTCCCCATTTTATCCAACTCGTCAGCAGATAGAATTCTACCGTACGTGAGAAACATTTCCATTATAACTTCCCGCTCTTCAAGCCACAGATAGGCGTAGTTTTCAAATGTTTTGCAGAATTCATTTGCGTCTTCAATCACCTGGAAAGTTCAATATATTTTAATAAGATCTTCAATATCAAGCCTACTGCGGTAGGTAAACATCAAGTCAATAAAGTCTCTTACAAACCTTATCGATTCCATTCAAAATATCTTCTCTCATTTCACTTATGTCTTCACTTTTGACTATATTTGTTTCATAAGACTCTGCCTCCTTCGGATTAATCCTTTCTATCAACGCGGACATTTTCACGATATCATTTATTAGACTTTTAATAATGGCCATGAAACCCTTTTCATTATTTGGGTCAATACTTGGCGAGTACAACATATCTGGCTCCAGTAGTTCCAGCTGCGCTTCAAATAGTGGTGCTAATTTGTTTTTCGAATCCATATGTTCGCAGATGTAGCCCAAACTACAACATAAAAATAAAATATTTTGTACAGCGTATGTCAGATCAATATATGTATGTATAACGCTTTGCTTATTGATCTGCTAAACAATTACCTGCAAGCAATCGTTTTGAATAAAGATTCTTCAATCATCTTGTCAATGAAAGCTACATAGTTAAGCCAAATCTCGCTATCCTGATTGTCCTGCATGTTAAATAGTTCCATGTTCTCTTTGAGTAGTCCTCTGATACGATCCGCTGTTGTTTGAATGTCGCTATATCTTTTTTTCTTTCGATCCTGCCGTTCTTCTAAGCTTAGTAATGTATCCTACAAAAATTTAGCGGTTAGCTGACGGTCATCAATGTAAAGAAGTGGTTGCAGTGTAAGTAGATAATCAAATAAATACCTTCTTTCCCTCTTTCCTCTCAAATAATGGTTGACTTGACCAAACCAGTAAGATAGATTTCATTTCTTTTAGATTGTCTTGGATTCTTGACATTCTTTCATATAAATTTCCAACGAGCTTATGAAGCTCCTGTAGATATGCCCATAGATCTAGAATTAAATAGGCATTTTTTTAAGATGATAACGCTTTTAGATAAAAAAGTAATTTTGTGTCATTAACCTGCAATAATGCGTTTACCTTGCGAGTTCCAATTTAACTGATGCTGAGCCATTTCGATTCTTTGATCAATGGCCTTTATTTCATCTTCAACTAAATCAAATTCCACCTTCTGACTATTTCTTCTTATCTGATTATACCAATCAATTGTAATCCCTAGATTTATTCTGTATTGGCGATATGTTTCGTATTTTTCGAATAACTGTTGACCTTCATTTGGTATTAGATGTTCTAGGTCGGGATTTATTTTTAGATGTCTCACTTCTTTCATGACATCCAAGAGCTGAAATTGAGGAAAATTACAATAGAATGATGATAGTGTAAAAAAGGATAGGTAGGGGAACATTATCACCAAGTGATTATTTTCGATTTTCACAAAAAACTTACCACAGGACTAAAATTCAATATCAAATCCCCACCTTGCCTTGCAAGTATCATGTTATTCGTCTTTTCCTCAATCTGTTTAGGTATGTTCTTCGCCCAATCATTAAAATACTTCTTCTTGAACTGTTCAATTGCTTCGATTAGTTTATCGTAGCTTGCAAAGATCTTCAGCGCTTCAGCCGTACCCTTTATCCTAGAGATATTTATTTCCGTATAAGTTTAGACCTAATCTGGTAAAATATACAGGATTTAAAAGAAAGGTGTATTCATAGTTTACGGGGTTGTTAGGGACACCAATCTGGGAAACTTTTGTAGCGCTGGATTTTGAGACGATCCCACACTACCGTGATCTTTACGGACCAACTTTTCCTTCTGGATGAACTTGCTTTTTGGATCAACCTTGCGATTTCGATAAACACGCGAGATAAGTTTAGTTCTAAGCTCTAGATGATAAAGTTAGTAAATTATAAGCCCGGCCACCAAAGAAATGACCCCATCAATTAATTCTTAGGGTTGCGCACCCAAAGGGTAAAACGGGACCCTATTGCTAAGACTCCACTATCCGTCCGTCCGTCCGTCTGTCACCAGGCTGTATCTCATGAACCGTGATAGTCAGACCGTTGAAATTTTCACAGATGATTTATTTCTGTTGCCACTATAACAACAAATACGAAAAAACAGAATTAAATAATGTATTTACCTGTAAACCACATACATACTTATGAATGCACCTGGCTACGTACGTAATAACTTTGTAAACAACATTTTGCTATGTAAAATCCAAACTATTCACTCCACACCGTCCCTACCATTGTACGGTGGTACGGAACCCTTCGTGCGCGAGTTTGACTCGCACTACGACCTTCTTTTTTTTACAATAAACCGATCTGACCAGCAGTTGTCACTTTTATTTCTTCTTCCTTCCCAATAAATGAAAAGCAGGTAACACTTTCACTATTGATCAGAGCAACTTTATTTTTTACTTCTACATACATTTTGGTCCGAGCGGTCAGCTGATTTGTATAGAGATGTGGAAAATAAAGTTGCTATGATCACATCGGCTTTGTAGTGTATTTTGTTCAGAAAGATGTCCTCACCAATCCCATAGAATATGACTACTTTTTACACTATGTATTATCGAGGCGTTCTAAACAGAGATATTAATTAATTTAAACTGTGCTATTAATCAAGCCTTCCTATGTAAAGTTGTTTAAGCTAAACTACACCGTGTTTGCAATAATCTAAGCCAAGTGTAGTAGACAGGAGCAAAAATGTCACAGACCAAAGCTTGGACGTTCGGGGTGTCATACATAGAAGAATTCAAGCCAGTAATCAGCTTTCGCAATTTGCCCCACCCAGCTGTACTTACGGGTGCGGCAAATTGCGAAAGCTAGCTATAGGCTTGGTAATCCGAGCAGCTAGCGTCGTCATGAAGAGCAGGCCCCCAGCCACAGGGGTCATGTACGCATCGACCTCCATGTGACCGTACTTCTCAAGGCGGCGGGATTGCACTTGGAACAATTCCTAGAAGACGAAATTGCAACTCAATGACTAACTTCAGTATGCTGGACCTCCAATGTTAACGGCATCCCAACTGTCATGACGTTATTTTAGCGAGTTACAGCGCCAGCATGATATTAAGAGGTCGTTAACGGTGAGTAGAGGTACAGCATTCAGACGAAGATGATATTAATTGCATTGAATTGCACTTACTTCGCATGTTTCGATTTCTTTTTCTAACATGAGCAGGATGTCAACGTATTTCGCTGTGAATTCGTTTTTGATAAGAGGTCGCTCCAGGACTGAACCGACGATTTCAATTAGCTAGAATAATTTTATTAAAATCAGCATATATATTTAAAAATTCACGCGATTACAAAAAGCTAATAGGAATTACCTTGAAAATGGCTTCCAAAGTCGAAGCATTGTCGAACGACTCAACTAAGACAGTCGATAATTTTAGATCCAAGTCAACGATATTGCCTTGAAATTCTTTAAAATCTTCATTGAATCTATCATCGTCAGGGTCCAATACATCGTAAGACTTGGAAGCAAAGCCATGAAAATAAGACTCGAATTCCGCTGAAATATCCCTGATTTGTCCGGTCAGCACTCGACCTTTCATACCGCCGATTTCAATCTTCTCCAACTTTTGAAACTCTAATACAGTTTTGAAAAACCATTGAATCGTATTTAGGCGTCCCAAAAATTTGTTTTTTCTTTCAAACACCACGTTAGGATGGAAGGTCCAGGGTACGACCATTCTTCCTTCAAAATATTTGTGAAGATTCTCTTTAAAGTAATCGAAGGTGGTCCTAAATTTTTTGATAATGTCGATCGTTACTTGAATTCGTTGAGTCGCTTCGTCTATATCGCTGTGGAATAGCGTGCTTGGATCTAAACATTTCTTGGCCTAGAACAATAAATTGTCATCACGAAATGTTGTTGAATATTTTATTGGTTTTACCGCACTGCGGCGTTTTATGTACGAGTCGGTACCTGATAAATAAGGAGGTTGCAGATCTGTTTCAGCAGAACCATGAGTTTAGATGAGCTGCAATAGTATTTGGAGTCTCTCCAGACCATGCAGATAACATGGAATAGAGGACGGAAAAGCGGTTGACATTCGGTGAAGTCCGTATCTTCTAGAACTTGGAAATGCTTTACCAACGTTCTGAGATACAAGTCTATTTCTTGTGCTTCCGCCAGAGCTACGGAACAAGATTAGATAAATTAATTTGGATAACTTATGTAGCTGACAATATATACATAGTCAGGTCATAACTTCTGTCACATGTGCAATATGAAATAATTTAGACATGTTTATTATTTATGTAAACATTTATATAGCAAAATGAACTTAATAAAACATAGATTCTTATGGTAATAAAGTTTATTCAAAATGACCCCCGCGATTTTGAATACAGGCCTTTATTCTGCGCGGCCAGTCGTCTATCGCAGCACGAACGAGGTCCATGTCAATATCGGCGGCTGCCTTAATCAAGGATGCCTTGAGTGACTCCAAATCAGGATGAGGCTTTGAGCAGGCCTTTTCCTCCAAGTGTTGCCATATCTTGTAATCTAACGGACTCAAATCTGGACTGGAGGAGGGCCAGTCTTCGTGCCGGATGAAGTCGATTTCACGCGCCGCCAGCCAGTCTTGTGTGCTTTTCGCTCTATGAGCTGGCGCAGAATCTTGTTGGAATACCCAGTGCCTGTTATTAAACATGGTATGAGAAACAGGTTCCACAAGGTTCTTGAGGACTGTATTTTGATACACAACTGCATTCGTTTTTACGCCTTTCTCACAAAAATGTACCTCAGTTAAGCCCCAATAAGAGACTCCCAATCAAACCATGAGCGAGGATGGAAAATGACCTCGTTGGACACGCGGAATACGGTTGCTCGCTTCTTCACTGCTGTGTGCGTACACCTTATCATTTTGTTTGTTGTAGCTCTCTTCCACGGTGAAAATGTTTTCATCCGAAAAAAGAATTTCCCGATGCTTTTTTCCCGCGTACCGCTTCAACAAAGCGCGGCATCTCTTCAGTCTCAGGTCCATTAAACGAGCGTCCAAACGATGTCCTGTTTTTCTTCGATATGCCCTAAGCCCTAAGTCTTCATTTAATACCCTTTTCACCGTGGTCCTGCTTAACCCCATCTGAAGGGCCAACAGTTTCTGCTTACGTATGGGATTTCTTTGAATTCGCGCCTTCACAGCTTTTATCACTGCTGGAGTCCTAACAGAGCGAGGGCGACCACTTCTTGACCTGTCATCTACACTAGAGTCTTCATTGTATCGTTTTATGGTACGATAAACGAATCTTTTGGTTATATTCAAATTTTTCAGTAAGTCGAAAATCTGAATTGGCGCGTAACCGCAACGATGCAACGCAATAACTGCGACACGGTCTTCTTTAAGTGTCCACTCCATATTTAAAAATGAGGAAAATTCTAAAAAATACACATTTTTATTTTCATGAAAAATTCGAAATTCGAATTCAATAAACTTTTTTGTGGCCAGCGTTCTAAATTCAAAAGTTTTTATTGTGTGACAGAACTTATGACCTGACTGTGTATATTTCCAATTGCAAAGTTAGTTTACCAGAAACTATGTTTTTGAATAGCCTGCTAAAGCAAGGGTAGTAGGCTGATTGTGATTTTTCCAGGATTACAGCCATGCAACGAACTCTGTCACTGCGCAGTTGATCGTAAATGTAGTTTAGATTGCTGAGCCTGGATTTCCAAAAGGCAAGTTCTGCAAAGAACAGTTTTGTCTTTAAAATACTTACAGACACATACATCTCCTCATAATCCATTTATGGTGAAGGCGAACAGATATTACAACCCCATGAGGATTTCTGAGGATTCTGATTCGGATCATTCGATGCGGACAGGTGTGCGAGGTTTCATATGATTTCATATAAAGAATTCATTCGGTGAATTCAGTCATTCGGTGCGGATGATCCGAATAGGTGTGCGTTCACCATTAACATCCTGCCGTCCATTTCTTCTAAAATACCTTAAATGCTCCTTGTCATCAAAAGAATAACAAAATAAATACTCATTCTAACCAACAGAAGGCAGTGGATTCTGTCCATTCTCAAACGCCTGTGCCGAGTCCTCCGTCATGACGTCATTGATCTGTTGAGCCCACTTGATGACCACACCTTCGATAGCACTCTTCAAATACAGGTCCACCTCTTCACCAGCCAAAAAGCCCTTCTCAGCCTCGTGGACCAACTCTACGCCTACTGGCATGGGGAGGACTGTTTGTCCATTGACTTTGCCCTTTACCTAAATAAGGGAATTTGTCAAACTTTATTCAAAACTGTATCTGTCACTACGGACTTACACTTATCGATATTATTCGACAAGATAGAATCAGCGACACATGAATTAGAATCAATATTCCAGCGTGGCAGCTTACCTCATAAACTGTACTCTTGAGACTGTGTATTTGTTTGAGAATATCCTGCGACACCACTAAAGGCCATCCCTCGTGGTTTAGCGGATTGGACAGTAGAGGCACAAACACTTCATCTACCAAAGCTGCAAGCTCGTCTATTAATCTTGGAGCTAAATCGCCTGGGATAGACAATATTGTAATGTAAGCTAAAATAATACTAGACATTTATTCATACTACTCCTCCAAGCCAACTAGGCACCTGTCAGGAATATTCCGTCTCTTGAACAAAATATTCGAGATTATATGCTTTTGCCTTCGAGGCGTGTGTGACATGAGACGGTAGTTGCCTGACATGACCGGTAATATGTCAGTTTGTAAAACTCAAGTTACGCTAAATAATAAGTGTTTCTTCAATCACTATCATTTGACATCACTGCAGACGCCAGGAAAGAAGCGGGCTTGCCGGCTGAGTAGGTATAGACACGAGGATAAGTATACCAAGCCGGCAAGCTTTTTCACGGCCAGAGGCATGTATAGTGCTTTCTCATATGCAGTGGTGTTACCACTCAAACAACAAATTCAAGTTTAAAAATAGTACTCATAAAAAAGTGATCATAAAAAAAGTATTTTCCGTGCCCCGTTGATGTCTTTTCCTTTGAGCATAACATTAAAAAATATACTTCCCGCCCTAGACCTTGTTGTATGAAATTCCATTGCAGTTCTCTCGAGTTGTGCGGCCCGCAACGTGATACTTCCAAGCCTGTTATAGCGCACGTAATGACGACATTTCATTGCATGTTTGAGAAAACGTAATTTATTTATTTATCTACACACGTATCATAAACCCTCTTTTCATTACTCATACTCTGAAAGGGGGTCATTGTTCATCCAGGCACCGTGCTGAAAGTGGTACATGCCTGCTCTAAAGCAGAAAAGTATTAAAAAAAAAATATATGAATCGTAGTTTATATTGAACAACGCAATGGTGGTAACCTATACAGCCATAAAACGGAAGTATTTTTTTAATGTTATGCTCAAAGTAAAAGACATCAACGGGGGCACCGAAATTACTTTTTTTAAGAGTAGTATTTTTAAACTTGAATTATGTTTGTTTTTTAATAAAATAATTTTGATTTCAAGTGACTTTGTTTTTTAATAAAATAATTTTGATTTTAACTGTTTACTTTCCTCGTATTCGTAATGAAAAGTAGAGTGTTTTACTCGGGTGAAAGCACCCATTTCTGCCTCGAACTATTGGCGCTCTCACTTCGTTCGAGCGCCAAAACATCTCGTCAGGAATGGGTGCCTTTCAGCCCTCGGTTAACAATCTACTATTACTGCGTCCAAAAACTACACGTTACGACCAGCATAATGATAAACTTCTTAAGTTAGTCCTCTATGCATCGACTATCAGCCTTTTTAAGGGTTCCGTAGCCGAAGGGTGCTAAACGGGACCCTTTACTAAGCCGCCGCTGTCCGTCTGTACGTCTGTCCGTCTGCCACCGGGCTCTACCGGATCAACCGAAGAGGTAGAGAGCTGAAATTTTCACAGAGGGTGAATTTCTATTGCCGCTATAAAGACAAATAATGAAATATACTAGCTTTATATTAATTAAAAGCAGTACCCATTCAAGAGATTATTTGTATGGCTATTTTCGTAGCCATTTTGTTTTATTTGTCTATCGGTGAACTGAAATGGACTCTCCCGATCTTATCGGAAAAGATCTTTAAATGCGGGTATCGAGTTTTGTGCTTAGTTATTTATATATTATACGATTGATTTGCTCATTAGAATTATAATAAATGATTTTAAGTTTTTTATCATATTTTGTTTTATTTCAGTAAATAAGTTACTCAATTTCTATCCACTTCCGGTTTTAATGAGCAAAGAGTTTCGTTAACCTGAGTATATGGTCAATTTCTATCCACTTCCGGTTTTGATGAGCAAATAGTTTCGTTAACCTGAGTACATAGTTCAATACTTACGTACTTATTACATAAACAAAACTCTTTTTGAATATTTCGATGTAAGGCCTTGAATGTAGTTAAATATTTCATTATTAAAAATTAAAAGGGTGTATACTCGTACAAAAGACTGTCGTTTTACTTTTTTCGTGTACAATGGTATAGAACCGGACCGGTTTTATTTCAATTTTAATTGCTTTTCCTCTAAAAGAAAGCTAAAGGCAGGGAATTGATATTATTAGTTATACTAGAATACTACGTCCATGGCTGAAGGTGAAATTATAAGATAAGGGTCCAGCCTTTACGCGAGGTTGGATTTTGTATAGCTTAGTGTTAGTACCTATACATACTTCCCATTTTTCGTTTCTGTCCTTGAGATTTTAGTTATGTTACATTAAAATCATTACCGAAGCAAATACTTACCAAAAATTATAAAATCGGCACAATTCTCCTTCGGAACAACATCAGGCCTTTTTTTCACGAAATAAACCGCCTTATTCTTCAAATAGCAAGGAAAAGATATCACCGGAACCAACTGCGCTGCATGAGTCAACACTACTACTAAAAGTATTGGGAACGGCTTGTCCACAAAATCTTTTAAGGTGGACCTGTGCTCCTCGAAGGTCAGTACTCGAGACCATTTCTCTGGTTTCAGTTTCAGTGATTTCACCGCGTACGATCCTAAGAAGTCGAAGCGAGGGTCTTGGTTGCTCGACGACGAACCGGCTTGGTCCATGACTATTTCCTCCCCAGCATTTTTTGATACAATTTATTGAAAAGACTTGTGTTTCGTTAGGTTGTCGGTGGGGTATTGAAGGAGCGCGGCAAAAGGCAGAGCCAGGAAAATGGCAAGTCACGCGAGTCGCGGGGCAGGCCATTATAGCGATGTCTCCTTTGTAACGAGCTTCTTGCAACACGGGGTACTGGCCGCATAATCATTTTAATAGATAGCGGCGATGCTTTTGATTGACGATAAAGAGACGATATATTTATGATGCTACCAAAACGCAGACATCAGATTGCTAAATTATATAACAAAGCGTGACGCCTTTTCCTATACGGGGTTGCAGAGGCACAATTTTGCCCACGTTTAGCCAAAATACCACTAAATATCACCTAATATTTGTATTTACCTACCGTGCTCCTCGATTTAGTAAATACATGTATCAAAGAAACCATCCAAATATAATAGCTTCAGTATGTTTGTATGCAATAGCTATCCACCGTGATAATATTTTTGGGTGTTATCACCTTCATTATTTCACCATTTAGCAGCCCACTGCTGAACGTGCGCGCGCGCGCGCATCCCCTATTGTGCGTAACCGTTTGCGAGCCTCCGTCTCTCATCCAGCTACGCTACCCACCTGCAACGCTTTCCTGGCCACCAGCACTAAGACGTTCTACTCTACGATAGAATGTGTTTGCGTGTGTTTGTTCACTGATTTATAATAAATATTTATTAATGTGCTTATGTGTGTTCATTTTCTTTATAATAAACGTTTCTTCTTTATTTCTTTCTTATAATTAAAAATATTCTCATATTTAATTATCGCGCAGGACTTCTAATCCGCCAGTCATGTGGACAGTACATAAGGCATGCGAAGGAACCGCCGTGCCTGGCGTCCCCGTCGCCGCCCCGCAAAGACAGCCCAGCTGGAGATGACACTCGCACTGTCACGGAATAAGGTCAACCCCTCTCCTCCCTGATGGGGGCTCTTAGAAGGCGGCAGGGTGGGAGGAAGGAGACGGAAGGCAGGGTGGGAGTTAGGGCGCCATCTTTTGTTTTTAAGGCCCCAAAGATAGAAGTTAGCACTATACTCGGTTCAAATTTGCCTTTTCTTTAAAAATGTATGAAAAGTTGACTCGAGATAGATAACTATGCTACTAGACGTTTTGGCGTTTCAGTGTCTAGCCACACTATGCCGAAAGAACGCGACCGAAGTTCATTTGGATTACACATGCAATGCTATTTCAATTATACTGTCAACCCACTTGCCGAAATTATGACACGTATTTGGTGTAAAACCGAACTTCGGCCGGGCGTGTTCGACGGCAACGCATCTAGGTACTTACAATTCTGTCATTTTTGTCGCGTAATTACAGGGGAATTTGGGTCTCGGCAGTGTGGTAGACACTTACGAGGACGGGGACCATTACATACATTTTCTCAATGCCATTAGCTACTAATAACGAAAGTTCCATTTGGATCTAAGTATTTCGTATTAAATGCATACCTACATTATTTTGTGTGAAAGACTTTCTAATACATAAATCCAGCATTACCGGAGTCCGTAGATAGATGGTTCGATACTCACTAAAGTGATTGAGGTGATTCACTTAGACGACGAGATTTATAATAAAGAGCGAGCTCCTGCAGGACACAATTTATAAATTTTGTGTAACTGCCAATACAAACTCTGCAAAAGCACAGTAGATATTTACTAAATAGCTTGAAGTCACGACTGTCACGCGATTTTTTATTGGTTTGGGGACAGCGGTACAAGGGGTTTTCTGTCGGTAGATACGTATTAGATTTGATTACCGCGAAAATAAAGTGAGCGAAAGATTTGCAGCCACGTAGAATTTGTACTACATTTCTTACGAGTGATAGGTATTTGGTGAAAATGGTCCATGAGATAGACACAACACCGTACTTTGAATGAGTGTCGATCGTTGTAGGTACTGTCTTTTACCGTCTTCGTGGATATAACTACATGCACACTATGCCGTCGTCACGTCCGAATGACGTTAAATTGCCATGCACGAATCTATGATAATAAAACTATTACTACATTGATTTATTTGCCTTAATACTATTCCGGGCTAAGTTCGTAATCTACAGTATAATTAATTATATACAGTGGTATGGTATGGAATTGTGTTTCTAATTAGCTGACCAATTAGAATCACAGTTCCATACACCCATGTTTTTTTAAATTAAAGGTTTGGTGGTGTATGTTAAAAAATAGCCACATTATTTGAATAAAATAAATACAAAACAAATATGATGAGTTTATTCTATCTATATTATATTTATTCCAATACCTAAACTAGTCGTCATTTTGGCTTACTAGCAGTTGGACAACTAATTAGAAACCTTTGTAAAATATAAAATAATTTTATAAAAACAAGAGATATTTATGATAATATATTATAAGAAATGGCATTACCATATTAATAAACAAATTAGTATTTAGTTGGATAGCCGTGGTTATCAATTACAGCTATACAACTAGGCGGCATTGACTATGAGTTTCTCGCATGTTTCCAGAGGGAGGTTGCTCTATGTCTGCACATTTCCATACTTGGTATCCGAAACCTGTTTCTTAACAATGCACCACAAATTTTTTATCGGATTGCAAACTTGACTGTTTGCGGGTGAATCTATTACCATCAGAGATTGTTCCCTGATGAATGCCTGCACGCATCCAGCGTGGATTTCGGATCTTTATCCTGTTGGAATATCCATGTAACGGGGTGACGATCATCAGCAAAAGGAATCGTGGTTCCTTCTAATTAATATATTTTGTACTGGCACTGATCCAGTATCCCTTCAATTTTCATCACGGGACCGATTCCATAAGCAGATAAGCAACCCCATACTTTGATATTTCCCCGTTTCATCCGAAAACAGTACTTTTTTCTATTGATCAACAGTCCAGGTGGATTACTTTTTCTATTGATCAACAGTCCAGGTGGATTACTTTTTGGCAAAAGCAAATCGAGCTTCGCTATGCCGCTTGGTAAGAGGTGAGACTTTTCTGGAAGCTCTCGAATAGTTTGTTCTCGACTAATCGCCAGATACATTCCGATGATAATTTTGGGTGAACACTTCCTTTCTTATATCATTTGACCCTATAAAAGGGCCAAGTTTAGCCAGTACAATCATCATGTCTTCACGCGGTGTGGTCTTCGTGGGCGACATTTTCTAAGAATATTCTCTGATGTCTTATGTTGTTTTTAAAGACTTAGGGCGTTAAATACTTTCTTCACGGAACACTCCAAGTGATTAGAGATCTTTCTGTATGTCTAATGGTCATGGAAATCAACCATTATTTTTCGGGTAGAGGGGTCGCAGCTCTTGGTTTTACCCATTTTTATCCAGAAATAAGCTCAGCACAACTTATTAAGCAATAAAATAATATTATTAATTGCGCCAAAAACACATTACCATAGATAGAATACCCTATATACCATGATCAGCCATGTTTCTAATTAGTTGTCCAGCTACAAGTAGGGTGAAATTTAATGGTTTATGAAATGTTAGAAAAAACTATGTTCACTGATATGAATTATCGTTTGCACTTATTCGATACGTTATGAGTATGACTACTTAAATATATAACCATATTCCTTTCGTGTCATTGAAAAATGCAGTTTATACTGAAGATCATGGGTTTATGGTACTGTGTTTGTAATGGGGTTGGCAACTGTCAAATTCGCGCTAGCATCGCTTGTACTCATAACAAACAGATTTTGTATGAACATTTTAGCATTTTTATCAAAAAAAGCAATAATGCCGCGTTGTAGTGTAATTAGTTGCTAAGAAGTTGGAATTCATAGTTTTCCCAAAGACCTAGTTGTCAAAACAGGGGCTGAAGGCGATACGTCGTAAAAAATTAGTGATAAGCAATGGAACAAGGTTATGTCGGAATCATTTCGTAGAATCAGACTACGTAAAGCAGGGAAAATACACGGGTGAGTTACTAAGTTATCATATTCCATGTACCTAGTTGATTGATTAAGTCGAATCTACAACAGAACAGATATTGACCAGACCAACATTGACTGACAGTTGACACTGACATTGTATTAAAGGGATTACATTCGAATCGATTTAATCAAAGATCGGTTTTGGATGTCCTATTTTCGAACTTTTTGTATTGTTTGAAGCTTAAACGAGCTTAACCCATGGACGTGTGAACTAGAACTGCATTTCCCTGAAGTAATCCCATATTTTTTAATACAAACATATTCTTTCGATCCTTGCGCCAGATAAATTCAATCTCGAACGATTCGATTCGAAAAAATAAAATAGCATCCCTACTTTTGAAGGAAGAGGTACAAGACGTGCTAGCGCCATCTGGAATTAGCTTTCACCGGCCAACCCCATTAGGTGACCACCACCGTATTGGACATGGAAAAACCAAAGAGAATGATTTTATCATACATTTATTGATAATGACAGCGTTGGTTGACTCAAATTTGCTACTTATTGGCAAAAATATTTCCACTAGTAAGTGATCTATTTTGTATTTAAATATTAAAATCTCTGTATTTAATTATGCTTAGGTGTACATAATGAAGATGCAACCATCTACGCTACAAAGTAGCTTTTCTATTCACTTAATACATAAAAACATAAGAAATACATTTATTTCTTATCTATAATAAATACACAACTTTTAAAACTGGCAAATAAAATTACATTTAAACCTAAAAATAAACCATGCGACATGATCATCTTAAAACCATACAATTTGATAAAATAAAAGCTCTTTTTTTCTTGATTTGACTGCAATAAATATAAATCTAATAATTGTGAATGAACAAAATAATAATACAAAATCAAATTATTTTACCTAAAACCTTTAAAACAAAAGCACAGCACATTGTCAGCTTACTTCTAATATTGAGACCTACGAGACGCCATCGCTTCGAAAAGGTCAATATAAGCTATACTAGGAGCCCTAGTGCATTCCCTCGCCACCGCCTCACCACTGCGCACCACAACTCAATGACCCTTCAATGCATTCCATGATCTCATTGGATCTGCTAACCAACACTACTGGACCAAAGCGGTACATCGAGAATATCAAAGACACTTTCCTACTTAAAACACTTGATTTATGCAAATTTTAAACATCTACACATTGAGCTGCCTAGTTAGTCCGAAAACATTATATTTTTGGCTATTTCTCTTTAAAAACTGATGCTATAATAAAATGCAACTTGAATGTCTCAAAACTTGCGGCCATTAATAAAAAGCTAACTTATTACAATAGAACTAACACTATTGAAGTCTGCTATAATGATAAATGTATAGAAAAATGCCATTTAAATGGAATGTAATAAGTACAAATAGTCTACTAAGCATTTTAATTGTATACTCTCTGGGATCCTCTCTTCTCCAACAGCTACAGAGCAGTAAAATGGTCTCCTGCATACTTGGATTTCCATAGAGTTCTTGATTGATTGAAGACCCAGAGCCTAATGCTTGAATGAGACAAATACAATGTCAGTCAACTCTTACAATAAATGTAATAGAAATTGGCGTTACCTCGAGTGCGAACATTAATAAGAATTATTATTTGTGTTCTTTAAGAATGTTACTTATTAATGATTATAGGAATGGAGGGTAAGTGGCGGGGCTATAGTTTGGTGACATTATTACTAACATTAACAATATACCGAGGCGTTAACACTATTTGTGTACTCATTAAATTTACTTACGAGCAAATTGTCTAAGAGGATGGAATATACATATCGATTACAGGTCTAACCACTCCGTTCGAAACTCGGAGCGGACTGATCGGGTACTACCTACATAAGTAGATGTTATATTGAGAAATATTCAAAGATTTCAGCATTATCTTGGTTAATACTACTCAAGCTGTTGCGTAATTGCAGCGGTCATATCTACGGCAAACATCGTCCATCGTTTATAATTTGAACATTATTTTGGAACGGTCCATAAACGATCTTCACCAACTGTATTGCTGCAAATAGGACCATAACACTAAACGATATTATCTAATCTTTAGATTCTAAAGAATACATGCGCTACGTTTTGTTAGGTATTTTAATCTTACCAAATCATTTGTGTTTATATTGTTAGGCAATATTCCGAAATAAATCTAACTATCAAAAACATACTCCACAAGTAATACGCAGTGTCGTATTTTGTACCTAAATACATTAATAAGTTCATCTCATTTATTGTTCGAATGTGGATGGAGATCATATATTTGAGGACATTTTTTGTATAATATTGCGAAGAAGTATGTTAGTTTCTTAGTTTAAAATATAATAGTGTTACTTTTAAGTAACTACTAAAATGTACAATGGCTCAGAAGCAATTTATAATTTGGCTGATACAATCTACACAACCTTTACCTACATTGGTATTGTTTCTCCGTCGGATGCTTGTCGTGTTTACACGGCTACCTTGAGCCAGAATGAATCACAGATCGGTGGACATTTGATACTGTGTCAATGAGTTTTCCATTTATATAGCATCTCTTTGTTGAGAAGAGAACGTATGCTCTGCCTTGATCTCAATTACAATCCCCTCTTCCACAATTCACAAACTCAGTTAGTGCACTAAGTACAAGTCTTTTACAAGGACGAAGATGTAATATTGGACGATACAGTTATATTTTATAGAATCCTAACTCTAACAAACAATTAATCAAAAGGGCATAGCGAGGCGTCAAATGGAAAAATATATTATGCTTTCTCAAGTCGTGTGGCAAGAAGCGACTATCACAGTCGAAACTGGCAAAACCAACACAGAATAAACATCTGAGCAACAGCTACAGAATGGACAAAGTAGAAGTAGAATAGTGCAATAAATAAACAAGATACAGAAGTTACAAGAAGGATATATAATTCAAACCATAATACGAGTCAATATATCATAGGCAAATAATTTAATACATCTATACAGTACAATTAAAAAATAATATTCTATACAAATTATTCCTCAACGAGTCCTAGCACTGATCATCACATAATTTCATTGGTTCTAAAATAATAATACACACAAAAATTCACATATTTACACACTAAACCATAGCAATAATAATTAAAATCACAATTTAACTCTATTACAAAATAAGTTTATTTTTGTCAAGAGTGAAACATACATCGGATATTTAATAGGATATCAATAAGTTGTAACGATATCCGAAAACGGTTGCGATGTCTCTACTCCATTTTATTGAACCTCGCAATAAATGGTAGAGAACAGTCCTTCCTTGTGCGCCTTCGGGACATCACTAACAAACAACATTTAGCTAAAGAAGGCGAATCATATTGCTTTACCGAACACGTGAGCTACACCACACTTCGGAAATATGCAACCAGAAAACGCACCAAACATTGGAACAAAATCCATATTTGTGTATCGAGAATTCCTATTTGTTGTCACATCGTATTCAGTTCCGATATTTGGTCGCACTTTAAGGAATAACCTGGCTAGTTCGGCGATAACCAACATAATCAACAACTACAAACATAAAAAGCACCATATACGTTACGCGACTGCAAATGAAGAGTGTCACAGTTTGTTGTGGACGTTTGTTTTAAATTCGGTATTGGTTTAAATGGCTGGTTTTGTGCACAGATTTACCGGCGCGATGGGTACAATACAGAAGTGTTTTCGCTCCGTGTGAATAATGTCTCTAATAAGTAATGTTAGAACTTCTGTGACTGATTGCTTATTTGCTTCGTACTTTCCCGACTGTGTTTATGCTCTCGCCGCGACTCCTTGACCTGTGCAAGTTTTGGAGACCATCACCTGAAAGAAAATCAACGATTAAAATATTGCACTTAAACTTTGGTGTATAACTAATCCACACTATACTAATAAGGGCTGTTAAACAAGTGGTATGAACAACTTATATAAATATAAACCTGTCAAAATGTAAACATAGTACGTGTTGACTGCAGGTCTTAAAGTTGTCCAAAATGTAAACATAGTACGTGTTGACTGCAGGTCTTAAAGTTGTCCAAAATGTAAACATAGTACGTGTTGACTGCAGGTCTTAAAGTTGTCCAAAATGTAAACATAGTACGTGTTGACTGCAGGTCTTAAAGTTGTCCAAAATGTAAACATAGTACGTGTTGACTGCAGGTCTTAAAGTTGTCCAAAATGTAAACATAGTACGTGTTGACTGCAGGTCTTAAAGTTGTCCAAAATGTAAACATAGTACGTGTTGACTGCAGGTCTTAAAGTTGTCCAAAAAGTAACAACAACCTTTCGAGCAACTAGATCTACTACTAAGATCGTACTGACTGACATTACTACAATGACGGATGATTGAATTTAAAAAAAAACATGCTCGTCAAAAAGATTTGCTCATTATTAAAAAGGAGTGAAGTGGTGATTTGATATGGGAAATAAAATAAGGTATAAAAATTATAGGGTTACTTTTTGTAATAACCCTTCGTGATACGGAGAACGTTGGTTGGCTGGAAGTAACGATTGTATTTTAAGGCATAGCTTCAGAGTATTCTGAAGTTACATAGTTTTAGATGGCGATAGGCGCTAAATATAGAATATAAGAAAAAATGTGTTACAGAATTAAATATAAACATAACATAAATATTTACATACAGGCACAGACATTGCTTCTGGCGCAACACTAGGATATTGCAAATAGGTTGGTTTTTAGTAGTTTTTTTTTAATATTGATAATCTACCTGAATGTAAATAAAAGTGTCCAAGAAAAATCGGATGCTGTCCTCATAAAATTTAATCTCCTAGCGCCGTCTTGTGGTATGTGCAATATTGCAACAGTGCTGCACCAAGCGATATAGGCCTCGAACTAAAGATGCTTTCGTAGCATGTCGTATAACGCCCCGGTGACATGTTTTGTTCTACGTTGTCTATAATTTTACTATTATATATATATTATATATATTATTATAATATTATTGCATGTGTGGTAAAAGCAATGGTAAAACTGAAAACAACAACAAAAACCACTCAACGGAATCAAAATTATAGAAAATTCAGTCCTGGAAATTTGTTTCAAAATGTTAGTCATTTCCGTCACAAAAGCTATGGAGATGTGATTGTTAAAACACAAATTTGCTCATATAAATGACAGAATGAGACAGCATTGACTTTGACTGTCCGTCAAACCCTTGAGTCATCGGTTGTGCATCCTGGCCTGGTTGGGAGCAGCTAGCAGCTAGCAGCTAGCAGCTAGCAGCTTGCAGCAACTCACCCTTGCTGCCGGCGCGACGCAGCTCCGAGTCGCGGTAGGCGCGTGCGCTGCGTCCGCGGCGGTCCTGTGCGAGCTTGTCCGGCCGCACGAAGATGCCGTGCCGCGACTTGCACTCGAAGTAGCGCGTGCCTGCCACCGAGCCGTCGTTCTTGCCTGCAGGGGTACATGCTCATTTAATACTAACGTCATAGTAGATTTATGGGAGATTAAAACTTAAAAAGTACACGTAAATATCGGTATGTGTACACTGTACACTATAATTTTGCGTGGTTGTGCAATCAAAGTATTTCTCACTACACTACAGCCGAGTACTGCATAATAATAAAACAAGCCAAATATAAAGAACTGTGCCGGTAACGGTCAGTTTCTTTTTTATGATAACTGTCCCTCAGACAATCACAGAATTCAAATGCGTCGCCTCCAACGAGAGGTTACCAGATGCATGCGAGAGCTCAGAAGCAGTCGCATGAACGACTTTGTCTCCAGCATAGCCCCAAGTCACACTGCCATATTTAAATTCAGTAAATACCTCAAATCCGATGAGATTGTTCCCATGCCCCCCCTAAAACGGGATAACCAACCCGCAGCCTTTGATGACGACGAAAAGGCCGAATGTCTTGCCGATAGTCTAGAAACCCAGTGCACTCCCTCCTCTCAACCAATAGACCCCGATCATCTTAACATGGTCAACTCTGAAGTTGAGCATAAAAGCTCTCTCCCCCCCATTGACTCCCTTCCCGAGATCACCCTTGAGGAAGTGCAAAAAGTAATAAAGGAACTCAAACCTAAGAAAGCCCCGGGGCTTGATAGAATCACTAATATGGCAATTAAATCTTTCCCTCTCAGACTCCTAACAACCCTTACGGTAATTTTCAATGCCTCCCTCCGTCTCTGTGCCTTTCCAACCGCATGGAAAGAAGCTGACGTTATTGGCTTTCACAAACCCCGGAAAGATCGAACCGACCCCACTTGCTATCGCCCCATTAGCTTACTCTCTTCAATAGGCAAAGTGAACGGCTTATTCTCAACCGACTCAAAGACATTTGCATAGACAAAAATCTCATACCCAACGAGCAGTTTGGCTTTAGACCCAAACACTCGTGCGTCCAACAGGTGCACCGCATAACGGAGCACATTTACAAAGGGTTCCACACAACGGCAAAGTCCAAAGATACCGGTGCCATATTCTTTGACGTAGCGAAAGCTTTTGACAAAGTTTGGCACAATGGTCTTATTTATAAACTTTACCAACTCAACCTCCCCGATAGGCTTGTGCTCATTATCAGACTACCTCACTGAGCGCAGTTTTTGCTATCGAGTAGAAAAATCGCGTTCTAGGCCCCACCCCATAGCCGCTGGAGTCCCGCAAGGCTCAGTTCTCTCCCCCACCCTCTTTTCACTTTACGTCCAAGACGTTCCCCGCACGCCATACGTCGAGCTTGCCCTTTACGCTGACGATACGGCTCTCTATTACACCAGTAGGAAGAGGGCGCGCGTTTGTCAAGTACTCCAGAAAGCAGTAACCGACCTCGGTGAATGGGCTCTCAAATGGAGAATAGAGATGAACCCCGAGAAAAGCGCAGCCGTGCTTTTCTCAAGGGGCAAAACTCGAGCTGACCGCGCGTCCTCTTCACTACCCGAAATCACCCTCTTTGACCGCCCTATCCCCTGGGAAAATAAAGTGAAGTATTTAGGCGTGACATTAGATTCCCGACTAAACTTCAAATCCCACATTAAAACGGTCCGCGACAAAGCAGCCTTCTACATGAGTAGGCTTCACCCGCTCATGAGAAGTAAAAGCAATCTTCCATTGCGCTGCAAAATAACTCTATTTAAAACTTGCATCCGTCCGGTCTTCACGTATGCAAGTCCAGTCTTTGCACACTGCTCCCACTCCCTTAAGCCCCTTCAGGTTTTACAAAATCGCTTCATGCGAAAAGCCGTAGGTGCCCCGTGGTACATGCGAAACGTAGACCTCCATAGTGACTTTAGACTCCCCACAGTAAAGCAATATATGAAAGAAGCGTCCGAACGCTTCTTCATTAATGCATCTAGCCACCCAAACCCGCTTATAGTACAAGCATCCCTTTATGATCCGACCCCAGATATAATAAGAAACACCTTTTCAAAAGGCGCCCCAAAGACGTCCTCCTAGAACCGGAGGACGATATCACGAAAGCTCTTAAAGCCCAACCACCCCCCGCCCCTCAGGCACGTCAACTTGACGAAGGCTGTGTTCCCGAAGCACTACAGCGTCTCAGATACCAAATTTGGATTGAAAGAGATCGCCGTCTTGATTCGACGAACACACAATCTCCCCCTGCCCCTTTAAACCTCCCGGACTGAGGTCAGAACCCCCCTAAATGACCCAAATATAAAGTAGTTTAGGATTAGGATAGGTCTCAAAAATTATAACCACTTCTTAGTAGCGGGGGCAATCTGCCCCCCTAACATGCCGCTATCATGCCCGTTGACTATGAGCTGATGCCCGCTCATAAAATCGGGTAAGCAGGCAAACTCCTCCCATATATAACATATACACATATATATCGCCCAAAAGGGCAAATTGCAGGTAGAAAGCTTTCAGCATATACCGAGGCCATGGCTCACAGTTAATTCTTATTAAGACAACTGTTAAAAACAAAGGGGTTGTTTTTAGTCCGTATACCACACGAGCTGATGCCCGCTCAATATGTGGGGACCCGGACATAGCAGGGAGGTCTGACTCCTGGGCATGGGTAATTCCATTTTTTTCCCCTCCAACAAAAAAAAAACGGTCAGTTTCTTTTGAATGTTGGACGGGCACGTACCGGACAAGATGTGTGCGACTACGCCCGTACGGCTCGACAGACTACGCTCTCACCGAGGTAAAGCCACTCGGCATACGTCACATTAGAGTAGCACCTATGTCCGACGGATACGTACCGGTGGGCGCGTCGAGGGCCACGCCCACCCAGAGCCCGGGCGCGAAGTGTGTGGGGCCGAGGTACGCCACCACGCCCGTGCTGCTCGACAGACGCAGCTGCACGCTCTCGCCGAGGGAGAGCCACTCGGGCGGCGCCGCCATGGGTGCCTCCTCTGTAGATAGGAAAACAGCTAAATTAACAAGTGTGCAACAGGTGAAATGTAGCTCTATTTTTTTAATCACTCGCCTCGGAAGCGAGCGCTCTCCAAACGACACGATTGGTGGAGCTTGGTTACGTCGAGTGATATGAACCAATCGTTGCGCTTTGCGAGTGCTCGCCACGACGCGAGTGATTCAAAAATAGAGCTTTTGGTCTTTTTACGATGATTATGCTTGAAAAGAGCGCTTTCCAAGCAGCCAATTCCTGCGGAAAGTGCCACTATTTCACACTAGTGTTTTTTGCCTTTCAGTGTTTATTTTCCGTTGTCAGCCCGACGCAAAGATTTTTTATTATTTGAGGAATGTTTTACAAATGTGTCATGTATAGATTATCATTAACCTTCCCATTCGCGGAAGCACTTCATCAGATTATTTATCATCCGCTGACTCGCACAAACATACTTTTCATACGACCGCGCTTTCCGGACGCCGCCGCCCTCTGGAAAAATTGATTCTGTGCAAATCCCATTATATTTTTTTGATGCTGGTAATACTGATCGGAAATAGAGGAATAATCTACCTTCTCTATGGTTTATCACACTTGGATTGGTCGAGAGACAGATTTAAAAAAAAAAAGCTTACACTTCAATGGATTTTTCATAGGGTTGCACTCTATTACCATGGCATAACGTTGAAATTCACGAAAAAAAACATACGCCGCTCTGACAGCTCGGCTTTTTATCGCCATATCGATTGGGCTCTGTACTGCAACCGAGGCAGTTAATATACGAGTTATTAATTACGTTTGATTTTGATTTTGAACAATTAATTAATATTAAATAATAATTAAATATGTCTGGACGTACATTATACCTGACGTTACCTGGCTTTAAGCCTAATATTGAGTAGCATACTTGACTTCCTTTCCGGTGCGACGAAATTAGTCCCAAATAGCTCACTTCCTGTTTAAAACTCCTAAAATACATGTCATATCCGTTTTGAACCTGAGCAACATTGCGCGCGTAAAGTTTCAGAAATGGCGGCAATTGAAGCCAGCGTTAATGCGCGCGCTCAATTTTCAGGTCATTGGCGTTTTGGATTTCTTTCCGTGCGCACGCGTTTAACAAAATTAAAAATATTCCTAGTTATTTTTCGAAATATCCTTGGAATTTTGTTACGGTTATAGTGTTAATTGTTCAGTGTAACAGCAAAAAATAATCCGTTTAATAAAAATCGCGGTAAATAGCCCCGCGTAGTGAATCATCGAGGAGAGATTGCTACAGTAGTTCCGCTTCCACGTCTCCAGAGAGGAGGAGCAGCCGGAGGAGAAGACATCGGGGGAGTAAAAAAAGAATTCAAGGACAAGTGAACTGGAAAAATCTTTCCAAGATTCAGCTAGTAACATCTCGGCAATGCATTATCGTATGGTGAATAGATCGAATGATGCAATGTTTAGTAACTCACACAATCTCGCAATATGATGATATGTTTGATTCTGACATTGAATTTGACAGGAATATCACGCCCTTTGATATAGGAGTGATATTAATAAGTAGCTAATTGTGACTACCCTCGAAAATACAAACATTGCACTCATCCGAATCTCACGCCGAGAAAATTATAAGTAAATCCAATCCAATCAGGTTAGGTATTTGCCGTTCGCATGAGTTACAAACTTTTATTGTTCTGTGCTGGGGTTCATTGAACTCGACTGCGCCAAATCCTTCGATGGCAATCATAATTGGCGGGAAATTGATCAAGCAGAAGGAGACGCAAAAAGGGATATTTTCGACGGTCATGTCTCGGCTTATTGAGCACCAAGCAGATTCCGAATACAGGGTTATGGTATGTAATACAATCAACGAGATGTCTTCCGAGGGCGAATATAATAAAATCGATTCTTATCAATTGCGAACTATTGACGTTGGACGAGTGGACCTCGTCCTCGTCGATCTCGTCGTCACGAATCTATACTCAATGCATTCACGACCGTCGCGTAATGGTAACCTCGTGCAAGATTCCGCCCTCGGTGGATATTCCATAACTAATCCCAGTTTTACAGATTTTATGTCCGAGGAAGGAGAAACCTGGAGATTTTTCGTGAGTTTGACCTCCAGAGCAAGGCAAACAGAGGAGGCAAGCCCTTGCGCAAAGGGCTCCCCGCAACTGTTAGCCCGCGCCCGCGCACAGCGGTGTCGCGCCCCCGCCGCCCGGAGCCCGGCTAGCGCTCCGGGCCGCCAGCCTGCGCAAGGCTGGCGGACGCGCGGAGGGGAAGTAGGAGAGACAAACGACGAGACGGCGACTGCGCGCATTTTCGTGAGTTCGACCTCCAGAGCAAGGCGAGTAGAGAAGGTGAGCCCTTGCGCTGCTGGCTGCCCGCTACACTTAGCCCGCGCCCGCGCGCAGGGGTGACGCGCCCCCGCCGCCCGGAGCCGGCATACGGCGAGCGCTCCGGGCCGCCAGCCTGCACAAGGCTGGTGCGTGCGCGGAGGAGAGGCAGGAGGCGAATGACGATACGGCGACTACGAGCCGCAGCGACGTGTTGGTTCCGGACCCCAGTCTGAGTGCCGTAGAACATCAATCAGCGCGGCTTGGCTACAAAGAAATTACAAGTCCCGCGTGAAGTTGATCAATTTTTGATGGTAATATACCGCTGATACATTTTCTTCAACTTAGTCCACCTGCGTAAGGTTTAAAGAGACATTGACATGCAGTTACGTCAGCCATTCGCGGTTATGCCGGTAGTGCCTGCGCGTAAGGAGACATCGCTACTAAACGCTCGTGTGAGTATGAAATGAATCAGTCTATGCGAGACAGTTCAATTAAACATCTTGCGCAAAGATGTAGATATCTGATGGCTGGTTGTCGTGTATTTCTAGTATCCCGACGAAACTTGAGATCTAGCTCAGTCTCTGCAACGTTTCCATCTGAACAAGGTTCAAAGCGACATTTTCATACAGAAACATCGCATGACGTGGGTAGAACGAGGCGGACAGAGTGGAGGCAAACAATTTTCATAATTTCTATAAGGTTTCCATAAATGAACTCCTAGTCATATCACATTGGCGTTTTTAACTCAGCAGTCGATACCAAACACTACTCAATATTAGGCTTAAAGCCAGGTAAGGTCAGGTGTATGATCAAGTGCTTAGTAGACGGCACTTTCCACACAGTTGTATAAAGTTCTAGTAGTGAGTTGTTACGAATGAAGTATTAAAGTAGTGGTAGTAATGAAACACGTCATTTTTTCTTCACTGTAAGTGGTCAACTAAATTTGTTACGGTAGAAATATGCGGGCTGAGTAAACTGCCACGTTAACAAAACATTATATGCACGGTGTAACCGTACATGCTCCAAAACCCCAAAGATAGTAGGGGTAGTAAACTGTATTCTAATAACACAAAGTAATCAGTAAATTAAAATCATTCAAAGCAACATAATACAAGCATAATACATACTTGAAGTATGTCTTATAAAATTCAACTTAATAACTAAACACAGTACTTAAGAATTTTGGGTTGAAATTAAGTTAGTCAAAATTAAAGGCGATATTATCACCATCAGCTGAAGTGGGATGCGCCTTCTGCGCTTGTTGCTGTTTCGCTTTGGATAACGTCTGTAGCTCGATGATTTCCATGCGAGCTTGCGTGCGTCTCATTTTTGTGCAGATGTGAGGACAGCATCTTCTTATAATCCATATGACTAGGACCGTAAATGCTGCTGCTAGGAGGATGTAGCTGATCGCGTATTGATGGACGTCGTGGATTGTGACCGATGATGGGAGATAGTTGCGGTCTTTCTGCGAGTTAATTTTCTTGTCAATCTCATCTAATTCGGCAGTGTTATATTGAAACGCTTGGTTCTGATTGTGATATGTGATATTCACAATGTTATTTATCGACGAGTTTAGTAGCGGTATGTTGAAGTTGTATTCCAGCTTAGCGTCGCTGCTGTATTGGTTGTGCGAGAAGATAGTTAGCTCATTCGATTGTAGGATACATCCTTGAGCAAGAGTTACTATCCCGGATGATGTCAAAGTTTCCATTGTCACGTCGCTATCGCATATGGTTCGAAAGGCGCAAGTCGCGCAGCACTTAGCTAACCATGTGTTTGGTGCATGTAATTCGATCCATTCGTCTTCGCACGGCGCACGGGTGACTGCGCACGGCAAATTATCGGACACACGGATCTTATAGTTATTTAAGTTGTAGACAGGAAGATTTTTGTAGCACAAAAAGTTGTCTGTTTTTTGTTGAACGTCTTCTTCCATCAATGTTATAATATAGCGTACATCAGGTATAATATAGCAATTTTACCTGAAAATAAAATTGTTATTATACATACTTACCTGGCTTTAAGCCTAGGTAAATCGCTGCCTGCTGTGCACCTTACTGTGCATTGCATGATCGTGACACATACTTAGACACGATCAGCTCTTTATTGAGTTGCCAATGACCTGAAAATTGAGCGCGCGCATTAACGCTGGCTTCAATTGCCGCCATTTCTGAAACTTTACGCGCGCAATGTTGCTGAGGTTCAAAACGGATATGACATGTATTTTAGGAGTTTTAAACAGGAAGTGAGCTGTTTGGGGCTAATTTCGTCGCACCGGAAAGGAAGTCAAGTATGCTACTCAATATTAGGCTTAAAGCCAGGTAAGTATGTATAATAACAATTTTATTTTCAGGTTAAATTGCTATATTTTGTTCGTGCCTGTTTGCGATACGACGTGGCAGCTATTTGCACATGCGCAGTAGTAGATATGTTTGGATACGACGTGGCAGCTATTTGCACATGCGCAATAGTAAATATGTAGCGATGCGACGTGGCAGCTATTTGCACAAGCGAAGTAGTAGAAGTGTTGCGATACGACGTGGCAGCTATTTGCACAAGCGAAGTAGTAGAAGTGTTGCGATACGACGTGGCAGCTATTTGCACAAGCGAAGTAGTAGAAGTGTTGCGATACGACGTGGCAGCTATTTGCACAAGCGAAGTAGTAGAAGTGTTGCGATACGACGTGGCAGCTATTTGCACATGCGCAATAGTAAATATGTAGCGATACGACGTGGCAGCTATTTGCACAAGCGAAGTAGTAGAAGTGTTGCGATACGACGTGGCAGCTATTTCCACATGCGCAGTAGTAGATATGTTAAGCGAGCATGTATTTAAAATAAGTCCACCATTTTACTAATTTTATGTTTACTTATTTCATCTGTTTTATTTCCTTGCACAATGCCTAATGCGTTGACTTATACACAAGCTGGCATCGGTCACTCGTGAATAAAAATGCCACTCGGAAAACACCTATTTTCCGCACTTGTAGTCCTTGACGTACCAATCGAAAAAGTAAGCGTTCTTTGTTCATAAGGGTCACTCCCGTACGCAACTCCCACTGCCCATGCTATGCCGACCCCCTCACTGAAGTTCTGCCTTGCTCATTATCTCTCAAAGAAACATATATTCTTCTTTGGGTGCCATCTCTTACCAGGGGTCGGCTATCGTCGGCGCGGAATACGTCAGTGGTGCATGAATCGAACCATTTACCGAGATTTTGTAGCCAGCGGGTTTTTCCGCAACTAGAAACCTAATAGTAATGTAACCAATTACCGTCGTGATGTCTCTCGAGCGAGGATCCGGGTGAGGTGTCTCGGATGCGCGGGGAGCGGGCGGCGGGGAAGGAGGCCCGCGCGGCGGAGCGGGCCGAGTTACCGCCGCCGGTGCGACGTCGCACCACCTGTGGAGGATTGTGAGTACACTGTTTACTTCCTGACGAATGGAGAAAATGTCGGTCTGAGTAAATAAGTACAGCTCTCGGCATACCGCTCGAGCATATTTTGCCCGATATGACTTCTTGACAGATAGATGGTACTAATAGTAAGAAATAATAAGTGAATAATGTATTGCTTCATGTTACGGCCGCCTATTAAAGAGGAACAAGGTAAACAAGAGAACTCCCAGGCGAAGTGAGTTAATTTTAGAAACTCAAGTGAACGCAGGATTCAAAGTCGCCCGATCTAAGTCCTACCGTGACAAGTGACCTACCTTGCCGGGCTGCAGCTGTGTGTGTGTCGACTGGTCGGCGCTGGAGTCGCAGTCGCCGGCGGAGGACGCGCCGTGGCTGCGTGCTCCGGAGTGCCCGGACTGCTCCGAGCTCACAGACTCCATGTCTGCGTTCTCTGTGGCGTCCGCTAGAAGACGAAGATCGAAGAGAAGAAGAAAATAGATGAAGTTAATATAATCCAGTAGATAAATCAGTATTATAATTTTAGCTACTATAGTTCTAGTGCGGAAAGTAGGTGATTTCTGACGAGTGACATTTTTTTTTCATGAGTGAACGAGGCGAACGACTTTATTAGTAAACACGAGCATCATTCAATATTTTACTATGAATTGTGCGAGGAAATAAAATATATATTAGGTCCTTACATATGAAATTGGCGTTTCGCCGTACTGGCCACTTTGATCTCAAATATCTCCTCTATGGTTAGGAATTCCAAATTCAAATTTATACAGCTATTTACTCATGTATGTATTTGTGTTTCTAAAATTATAATTCATTTGTTTTTTCCTCAATTGTTTTTTTTCTTGCGTCACTCAGCTTACAAAATGGAAAACTTGAAATATCGCGTTATTTACGAGTATGAGTTCTAACCGTGGCACCAGAGCTGCAGAAACGGCTCAAAGGATTAATGATGTGTATGGCGACGGTGCCGCAATAGAAAACACAGTGCGTTTTTGGTTCCAACATTTTCGTTCTGGAAATTTCGACCTGCAGAACAAGCCCCGTGGACGGCCGGAGACCAAAGTTGATAATGAAGAATTGAAGGCTATTGAGGAAGCGGATCTATCGCGGAAAAAAATCAACTCCGATGGGGAGTCCAAACCGCATTGATTCCCGTCCGAATGTTTTTTTTACTAAAGGGATAGAAGAACTACCTATGAGATGGCAAAAGTGTATAGATAGCAATGGTACATACTTTGATTAAATATATATATTATATTTAAAAAAAAACTACTTTATGTTCCTCCCATGCAAAACGCCAATTTCATATGTAAGGACTAATATATATGAATTATACAAGAAATTAGTAAAATGGCGGGCTTAAATACATGCGCGCTAACCACATCTATTAGCCCACGCCACCATTATGTCCTGTGACGGAAAGTGGAACTAATTAGGCTAATCTCACTGGCAAGACGACACGGTGGCGCCGCGGCTATCGGAGTTGAGTGGTGGCGGAGACTCTACTACTGCGCATGTGCAAATAGCTGCCACCTTGTATCGCAAAAAGGCAAAGAGTAAAGAGTTTCGTCCATCTGAGCAAAAGGCTAGCAAAACATATTCGAACAAAATACGGTCAAAATACCTTGGAGCGCAACGAAAACAAAAGTATGGATGTGACTTTTAGAGGTACTCAATTTCCGGAACTTTATAAGACATCGAAACTTTTCTATTTTAATACATATTTTTATTGCAGTTTAGATGATCTTACTTATATATGAAACATAGTTGTATGTATTGTATTTTTATTGGCTTTAGAAGGTAGACATATAATATAAAAACAGAAAATATTTTGTATATTGTCATTAAATTTAAAAAACATCGATCAATTTAGCATGTAATTTGATAGTAAATCATACTTAATTTAAATTTAAAAACAAATACTTTTGCATAGTTTACATCACTGCGGAACGCCCTATTCCTTTAGATTTATATAGGTAATCGTGGGAACTTCTTATGAAACATTTAGAAAAGGTAAGTGTTTTCTAAACTGAAGTATGTTTACATTTTTGACGTTAGAAGAATTGATAGCCTACGTTATTCTTAAAAATTGCTCCAGAAGAAACTTACTCTTCATCTGAAGTCTCTTCTAATATCTTTTCTTTGTTGGCATTGAAATAAATGATAACTTTCAATATTTTCTTCTTTTAATGGCGCATTCGCTTTACCTGTAATACCAATTTTAGCTCGAGAATGAGCGCTCGAAATCAGTGGAAGTTTAAGTTTTAGGAAGAGCGAATTTAAATTTCATTATATCTGGATCACTTTTAGAGGTCGAACATGACATTAAATGCATGACGTTTCTACCTAAAAATCAGTCGTTTCACCCAAAGGAACTCCAGAGCTTCTTTCTCATGTTTCGCTTCTTTGTAAGCCTTTTCAATATTTATTTTAAAGAATTTGTCCCAGTAATTTTGAGCATTTCTGGCAGCATTTGAGTAAGTACAGCAACTAAACCGGCAACAATATTTTTTCTAAAAATCCTGAACGCCAAATTGTTCACTTGAGACCAAACTATATTGCACATTATCAAAAATGTAATGAGGGTGAAGTAAATATCGACCTCTTTCGTTTTTTTTTCATTGAGTAAGCCAAGCCACGTTGATTTACACTTCGAACTTATCTGTCTCATGTATATTTATTCAAATTAAAAGGAAAATCGCATTAAGTAGAAAGAAACGACATCGTCGAAGAGCCCCATACTATTTCCGGCTCAGCAATCCATTTTAAAGTTGTATCTGGTTTCGAGGGTATGTTTGCGTATCTTAAATAGTGCGCACAATTGTCGCGATTCTTAGTTGGATTTATTTTTTCGCAGACCTTTCATTCACAGCGAGAAGTCAAAGTCATATTAATGTATTTGATAATTAAAATACATATTTGTAAAAATATAACCCAGAGTTTATTCAGCACATAGGATGAAGAAAACGACATTCACAAGAGTGACAAAGACAGTTAAGTCATAACACTACGAAGTTGGCCAGGATTAAAGCAAGGAGGCTACAATGAAACCTCCAACACGCCTCTTAATCTTGGACGACTTCCAGCATATCTTGAACAAACGGCTGGTGCTTACAAGTAGGCAGTGCCTTCGTGAGCACATCAGCAGTCATCTGCTCTGTAGGCATATATGACAACTTAATGACTTCATTGTCAACAGCCTCACGAATATAGTGATACCTAATGTCTACGTGCTTAGACCGTTTATGAAAAACCGGATTAGTGGCAAGCTTCGCCGCAGACTGATTATCACTATACAGGGTTACAGTGTTGCTCTGACCTGTTAATTCAGTAAGAACCGCACGGACGTATACCGCCTCTTTGGCCGCTTCAGACAAAGCTATGTACTCCGCCTCGGTAGACGAAAGTGCGATACAAGATTGTTTGTAACAACCCCAGGAAATTACATTCCTACCTAGTTTATAGATATATCCCGTGTATGATTTACGATCGGCTCCGTTAGCCCAATCAGCATCGGTAAAACCATAAACACGAAACCTATCATGCTCAACATTTTTCCTGTAAACTAGACCCAAATTCATTGTGCTTTTAAAATAACGCAACACACGTTTGGCCGCAGCAAAATGTTCCGCTGTGTAGCGGGTATTATACTGACTAAGAAAACTTACAGCAAATGAAATGTCAGGTCTAGATGTCACAGACAAGTACATTAAAGATCCTATCAATTCCTGATATGGTAATCTACTATCGTGGTTAGTGCTATCAGAAAACTTCAGACCTACGTCCAAGGGCGTCTTTGCGCCTTTACAGTCGCTCATACCGAAACGTTCAAGCAACTTTTCAATATAGTTTTTTTTGACTCAGCTTCAACTCACTACTAGTACGATCTACTTTAATGCCTAGCATATGTTTAACCTCACCTAACTCCTTAATAGTAAAGTGAGACTTCAATGACGTTTTCAGCTTTTTAGCAAGCTCGTCACAATCGTAGAAAACGAAAAAATCATCTACATATAGTGCGATAATAATGGTTCGCTTACCCACTCGACGACTGAAGATGCAGCTCTCATGCTTACTCTGCGTGAACTTCTCTTTGAGTAAAACTTGCTTTACCTTATCGTACCAGGCACGAGACGCCTGCTTTAAACCGTACACGGCTTTCTTGAGTCTGTAGACTTTATGCTCATCGCCTTGTCTTATGAATCCTTCCGGCTGTGACATATAAATCTCCTCGCTCAAGTTACCATTCAAGAAGGCAGTTTTGACGTCAAGGTGATCAATCTTCAGATCTAGCTCCACCGCAAGAGACAGCAACATTCTCAACGAACTATGCCGAACAACTGGAGAGTACGTATCCAAGTAGTCAATTCCGAACTTTTGGGTAAACCCCTTCGCAACTAATCGCGCTCTGTAACACGCTATTTTTCCATTCACGTCGCGTTTAATTTTAAACAGCCACCGATTCTTGACAATGTTCTTATCCGCCGGTCTGTCAACGAGTTCCCAAGCTTCATGCTTATTGAATGAGTCAATCTCGTCTTGCATAGCTTGCCGCCATAGCTTGCTATCGCTCGATTGCAAAGCCTCCTTGACAGTTGTCGGCTCATTCAACTCTATCTCGAGTGCAAAAATTGTCCTCGGTATTCTAGACCGTAAATTAAAGGCAGGTCCATCTGCATGTGGCTCCCGTGGTCTACCGCCTGTATCAGTAGATGAGCTCGGTACCTGCTCGTTCGCCTCGAATCAAACTTCAGGCGCTGCCGGCCTCTCCGCCTCAACCTGAATCTTTACATTCTGTGGGAACGGTAACTCCGCATTCTCCGCCTCAAGCTCAACCTCAGGCTCATCTTCCACGTGACTCTCGTCATCAATGACACCGTCGTCACTTGTCGGAAAGAATATCTCCACGGACCGCTTGCTCTTGACTCCTGGAAAGATTGTTTCATTGAAAACAACGTCACGACTACGAAAAACTTCATTTTTCGCCAAATCGTAGAGCCTATACCCATTGTTCTCATATCCAAGAAATATACAACGCTTGCTCTTTGGTTCAAGCTTATTCCGCTTCACTTTATCAATGTGAGCATAAGCTTCGCAGCCAAACACTCGTAAGTGTTTCAAGCTCACCTTTTTACCGGTCCAGGCCTCCTCAGGAGTTTTCCCCGAGAGCCTTTTCGAAGGTGACACATTCACTAAATTAGCTGCAGTGTTGGCAGCTTCTGCCCAAAATTTGTGGTCTACGTTTGAAGTGTATAACAGGCACCTTACTTTTTCCAGGAGCGTCCTGTTCAGCCGCTCCGCGCAGGCATTCTGTTGCGGACTGTACGGCACAGTTACCTGGTGGACAATTCCCTTACCCTTCAAAAAGTCTTCAAGGTCCCTATTTACATACTCCGTCCCGTTATCCGACCTCAAAACCTTGACTTTATCACCAGTTTGTGTTTCCACTAGCTTAATAAAGTTTTTAGTGTATTCACTCACCTCGCTCTTACGCTTCAGGAAGTACACGAACACCTTCCTCGAATGATCATCCAAGAACGTCAGGATGTACCTCTTGCATCCAAGCGAATTCACCGGCAACGGACCACACAAATCGGTATGGATTAAATCCAACCGTTTTGCAGCCACAGACTTCTCAGGATTGCTAGGAAAAGGAAAACGGGCTTGCTTTCCTTTCAAACAAACCTCACAAGCAACATATTTACAAGGGTCCTCCTGAAAACTAATGTAATTAGCAAGTCCCTGCCTCAAAAGCTTCATATTATGGCCGCTCAAGTGACCAAGTCTTTGATGCCAAGTTGCAGTGCTAATCGTTAGATTCGCCCTTAGACTGCAGGTCTGAAGTTTATATGCACCTCCTACGTCATTTGCCTTAATCAAAACATCGCTCAAATTTGAAATTGTACAACCCTTAGTATCAAAATTTACAGTACAGCCGTTCTTAATCAATTGGGAAACAGATATAAGATTCACAGACAGCTTAGGTATAAACAACACCTCAGTCAACGTCGTGTCATCCGACAACATAACGTTACCTATACCTGTACACTGAAGTTTCTCTCCACTGGCAATGGTGACGAAACCACCACGCGATTTAAAGTCTGTCAGCAAATCGCGCCTGCCAGTCATGCAATTTGTCGCACCTGAGTCTATGTACCACGAAGATTCCGAGCCCGTACTAGTACTGAATGCTGTCAACACAAAGTTTCCTGAAGAACTCTTCTCGTTCCGACAGTCTTTCTTCAGATGTCCTTTCTGTGTGCATTTCCAGCACCACGGTTCTCTCTTTCGATCATAACTATCCTTCGCTTTTGCTTCTCCCTTGTGCTGCTGCGCTTTTCTCGTCCAGGAGTCACTCGTAGTAGTGCCTTTTCTTGAAGAATATAAGCACTCACTCGAATCTCCACGAGTAGTCCAACGTTGATCCTGTAGCAGTTTGGATTTGACTAGATCAGATGTGATGGCAGCTCCCGAATGCTCTAGTGCCATGATCATGGGCTCATACTCTGTCGGTAAACCTTTGAGCATCAGCGCACCAAGAAACTCGTCGTCAACAGGCTTGTTCATGTTCGCCAATTGCTGTGCTAATGACAAAACTTCATTGAGGTAAGCTTCCATGTTCGCGAAGTTTTCAAATTTGACAGCGCATAAGTTCTGGAGAGTTCTTACTCTTGAACCGAGTCCCTTATCATCATAAGCACGTTCCAGTGCATTCCAGGCTTCTTTTGCCGTCTCCGCCGACATTAAATGAGAAAAACATGACTTTTCGACGGCCAAGCAAATTTTAGATTTAGCTATTTCATCACGTCGATTTCTCACCTCGGACGTTGTTTTATCATCCGCACCGTAACCACTGATACAGATCCATAAATTGTCGTGAATCAATGCATTTTTCATTACAAATTTCCATTCGACGTAATTTTCACGTCCACGTAATTTTTCATGTGAAAAATTTTGATTCTTACTTTCCGACATATTTATTACAACGTTATACTATTTCTGCGGAACCATAACCCAATGTATTTGATAATTAAACCACATATTTGTAAAAATATAACCCAGAGTTTATTCAGCACATAGGATGAAGAAAACGACATTCACAAGAGTGACAAAGACAGTTAAGTCATAACACTACGAAGTTGGCCAGGATTAAAGCAAGGAGGCTACAATGAAACCTCCAACACATATTTATTGTTAGTTTTCTTCAGAGTGATATATCTGACTACAACGCATTTGTACCGCTAGCGAATGCTTAGTGTAGATATGTGCAATATAGATGAATTATTATGACTATGAGAAATAAGGCTACTACTACTAGTTAGACTATTATTAAAAGTTTTTATTTGTGAAAATAGTTAAGTTCCGATATTTAATTAAGAGCCGGAAATTGAGTATCGCTAAAAAGTCATGTCCATACTTTTGATTTCGTTGCGCCCCAAGGTTTTTAGACCACTGGTAGAAAATAACGCGATTAATGAAGAATGAATGAATGAATTACTTTTATTGTAGCTTTTTTATGAATGCTAATCTGTACTTAACTTATTTGTTAAACTTTACTCAAATAATAAAAACTCTTTACGTCGGAGACGCCACCTGACGGAAAAGTTAAAATAAATAAAAAACTGAAAAGTACTAGAGCGAAAAGATATCAACAGCTAGCTACAGTTGCATTTACGACAATTCGAAATCGATATAGATATTATCGCAAGGACTGCCATCCGACCATCGGGTTTTTGCGGCTCTATATGTCTGTATCCGAGGACAATCTTAATCATTAACACTGTATTGAATAGGAGGTAGGTTCTCAAACAACTCACCAACTGACGAATCCTGATCCAACGAGGCCTCCGAAGCGTCTCCATTCGCCACGGAACTCTTCAGACTCGACACCGTTACATTTTCAACAGGGATGGCGCCCAACGGATCCACCATTAAGTCCCTCTCCTCACAGTCACGTAAGAACGGGTTGATCCGATTCCTGCCTCCGGGGGTTAATACTGGGGTTTTCGCGTGTTTGTCGAGTGTTGTGTCGTTTAGTTCGTTCTTGGACTCTACGATGTCATTCTTCAAATCAGTGATATCGTTTCGGAGTTCAGTTATTTCGTTCCGGAGTCCCGCGACAGAGTGTTTTGTCCGGGTGAGAGTGTAGTCTTTGTCGAAGTCCGGTGTATCGTCGACAGACATGCTGCGGATGGATAGCGTGTCGTCGTTCGTCAGGTTTGTTGACGAGACCGCTTGCGAGCCTGTGGAAATAAGCGGCATTTAGTTTTCGAGTTTTGCGACTCTAGCTTTGAGTTTTGCGTTAAGCGTTTATTACTAAAACTACAGCGTGAATTATTAAATATTAAAAGACTTAATAGCACAAGGATTTGTATGTAGTACAAAACACAACCCTATTGAACCAACTCATTTAGTGGGACCCGACGCCCAATGAAAACCTGTGGTCGTAGTTTAATTCCTACTCTGCATTACTGCTAGGTTCAAGATGGTCCATAAGCAGTAGCGCGTATGACTCTCACCATAACCGCTAGAAGATATGGACGGCGAGTTCTTATTGGTCGTGCGCTCGCACGCCAGCTCGTGCAGCGAGTCCAGAGTCTTCGAGGTGGGCAGGAAGCCGCGAGAGGTCCCGCGGGTCCGCGTTCGCTGTGAACATAACCCAGAAGAATAACAGTGAAACAATACTTCAATATTAATACTTTATGGCACCAAAACAGTGAATACAAAAATATATAAAGGAAAAAACATGCATAAATGCGAGCTTATCTCTAACAAGAGATTTCTTCCAGCAAAGCTAGAGTGGAGAGGAAAAATAAACTACAGACCTAAGTGCTTCGCTTTCACCTACGTTTAAGTGTCACCTACGCTACTAGGGGTCCCCCTAAATTAAGGAGGCCGAATTTCGAGCACCTAGCGCTAGGTGACGTTTTCTTAGCTGACAAAAAGTTTGCAACTTGTTTATTTCCTCGTAAAATGGAATCAATATGGATTTTATTGATGACTAGAAGACATCTATTTCCAAGGCGGCCTCGAATTTTTCGAGAGAGGCCACATTCTCTAACGGCAATGATTAATCACCATACAGAGCGTTCGGTTTTTATGTATTTTTACATAATTACTACATATAGCTTGCTGAATCAATATAGAATGTGTAATAAAGCACGAGAGGTGGAGCTAAATTGTCCATTAAAATTTCGAAAAACACAGAAAAATCTGTTTACCGTTTAATTTCCCCGAATCACAACACTACACCATAAACAATCCGTTACTTATGTAAGTAGCCCCTTGTTAGGTGTTTCTTTGTATGGCGAAAACGAATTTAAGTTACGGGATGGATACGGGGACGACTTAAGCTAGGAGTTGTTTAGTCAGGTGGACGTTAGGGTATGGTTGGTGAAAACGGGCATTAGTATCGTAAACATTACCGACGTTGGCGTAAACTATTGCAGTGTTGCGTTCTAAGTTGGGCATGTTTGCAATAAACAAGTTTTGACAGAACGCTTTGTCGAAACGCTCTGCTATAAACGGTCGTGCTAATAATGGCCGAAAGCACAGCTTGCTGCCAAAATAAAGATCCGCTTAAATGTCAATGCTGTAATTTTCTAAACAAGTGATGTACCAGCAAGTTATTGAGTTGTCGGTTGTGCCCCGGTGCCCAAATTCACTATGCGGCGTGAATCCTCATTGAATACGGTATTTGACAAAGTAGTCTAATAAATCTAGAAACGTGTCTAGCTGAATCCATTTCAACAAAAAAGTTTGACAATATCATAATTGTATATTTCCAGCAGGTGTATTTTATAAACTCAATTTTGTGTTAAAAAGACAATGTTGACAAGACACAAGACAATGATGTTGACTATGACGTCACATGCTAGTGTTTCGTAGAACCCGTGAGCACAATTACCGTTTTGACAGTTCCTAAAAAGTATTTATTTTGACTGGCAGTCAAATGCCTTATAGTGTCAAAAGCGTCCGCGCGGTACATACACTTACGTGCGAGCGCGGCGTGGCGCCCGCGTCGGCGTCGGCGTCGGCGGCCGCGCTCTCTGGCTCGGAGTGAGAGTCGTCGTCGGCGCGCCGGCCCGGCTCCTCGTGGAGAGTTGTCATGCGACCGATCTTGCCGCTCGCTGGGGACGCTGAAATGTTGGGAGGTCATTGTTAGGAAGATGGGCTGGTTGGGATGTTAGGTGCTTGACGTAGGTGACTATTTGAAGTGTTACACAAATAAAATTAAATGTGACAAATGGAAGAATAACAAGGTATGTAAAAGAGAAATATTGAAGACTAGCTTATATATAGAACTTAATAATAAATTAAATAAAAAGTAACAATTAAACAAAGAATGAATATGGCTACAAAAGGTCAATCAAGAAAATATCAAATCTATAACAACAAAATCTACAAAAAATAAGTCGTGCTGATGACAAAACAAACCAAATATGTTTTAAGATAACAATCACTGCAATCAAATAATAAATCTACAAAACAAATGACACATTCTGAATTGAACTCAATCGAGCCAGCACCTACTATAGCAGCGTAAAAAATATGACCTGAAATAAATTAAACAACAAAAATATGATCTCAAATAAATTTAATTAAAACTACGCTCAAATCTTTCTAAACGACCTGATTTGACACATTGCATCTTTTGAGTCACATCGTTGAAGTGGGACAAAGATAGCACGATAAGTAGGCCCGTAAAAGTGATATTTAGTCGTCTAGCTTGACTTTCAAAATCATTCGAAATGGCAAATAGGCATTCTATTTGATGACCTTGCCTATCGGTTCCAAGATAATTTTAACTTACTCCATATCTGTAGTTTTTTTACTAGGCCTACGGATGTGCCAAATCATGTCAACATATTTTTGCGTGTAACGAAACGAAGCAAAACCATTCTACAAGTCTACATTGAGACGTACACTTGCTCGGTGTCTGTAGCCGCAGCGTGTTGAGATTCAGGTTCAAGTTAAGGAACGTCGGGCGCGCTGCAATACAAGTTTTAACACACCTCCTCATTATTTGATTAAAATAGTGGCGGTCGCTACTGGTGACAACCCTGGAATCAGGTTGATGATTTAGGCAATTGGCAACTCAAGGCTTATAAAGTCAGGGCTAATGCTGGTTCTTATGCTGCAAGGGCACCTTTCAAAATGACTTGGCTTTCGAATGTCGGAACCAACACCAGTGACGACCGTCCGCCAATTAGACATCGTATTTGAAGGTAACTTCGCAATCCGAGAACCAGAGAGATTGATGTGACTCTTAGAGATCATACTTTCCAGGATTTTCACAATACAACACATATACCATAATATCACGTATTACAATCACATTATAGTACCATACGTTTACTCAAATATCTCTAAACAAGTTTCAATTACATTAAGATCTTACTAATCGTACTATGTCATGCGTTATTTATAACGTTTCTTCTTGGTTCTTCCTACACATCTGCAATCACTACTTGTCTCATGCACAATGTAACCTAACACGAACACAGTCCTAAATACAGTAAATCAATCTCATTGAGCTATAATCTACAGGTACTAAAAGATACATAAAGGTACAACTGTATTTCTAGTTTTTGATCTACGATCATATGATTATTTTTTTTGTTGGCTGATCATATTTGAAAAGGTCCTAGACTATTAGAAGTATGTGATGTCTATTCGTATTTTCTTTTACATCGAAGCAAGTCGCCTACATAGTACATTACGGAGACTCTTATATCGCAAATTCACAGGGTCATACAGTGGGCAAACAATCAATTATCCCTGAAATCTCGTTATTTTGAGAAATAGGGCTTTAATTACTAGACAGATTACGAAGAAGGATAGGTTCAAATAATCACAAATCATGCTCGATACATGCAAATGAAAAGAATCACGCAAACAAAGTTCATAAAACAACGACAGAAGCTCGCTTGGTGCTCGAAGCATTTGGCACGATATTCCAATATTTTATGGTTCAATTTCGAAAATCGCAGTTTGTTACACGACTACATGATGGATTTTTGAGATCTCCTAGTGTCGGAATTCAAGTTATGATTTTTCAGTAGAAAGATCAGTTCTAGTACTGACAATTTAACATCAATCAATATGACAGCCAATGCATTCTAGTTTCCAGGAAACACGGAGAAAAACATTGAATCTAACCAAGTTCCAGTTCAGTAAACATTCGCCTAATACAATTTCGTCATACACAGTTTCCATTCCGAATCAAGACCATATTGAGAATTCACTTTTTACCTGATAGAAATGAGCCTGAAGGTTTGCGAGGGGTTAAGATATAAGAAAACATGTTAGTCAAGCTGGGGGTTACTCGTGAAGTTTAACTTACAGAGAGAGAGATAGAGAGAGACAGAATAAAATAGAAAAGACCAAAGATGACACTGTCATATCTAGAGCATTGCCACAAAGCAAGTTGTAAAAAATGAAGTAGTGAGGAGTGATATGTAGTCGTATTAAGGAGAGATGACAACTATTTAGTTTATGTGTATGTGATGCCTGGAGACTTTTTTACCTATATTATAAGTATGCATACTGTAAGCGCTCATAACTCATTACAAGTCAAATTCAACTCTACTCAAAATCTTACGATTTAATACCGTGCATGAGTCACACGCTATCAATATCCAAATCTAAACGATGCACTAAGCTGAATACAAACAAAACCGTGTTTACTTTTTCACCCACTAATATAATACTTGATTATATTCGTTTCAATATTTTAATCAGGTTATGTTACTATGTTTGGTTTCGATAGAAAAAATGATTCACTCCATGATTAGTACTATTTCGTAAGCGTGATAAAGTGATGCAATGGTATGAGTGATAGAATATAGGAATGAATGTTTCAGATTTAGCAGAAATGTATATAATTTTGAAGGGATTTAGTGTACAATTTCGATAACTGTTGTTTCTTCAAACTGAAAATAAACCAATTGGATTATGACATACTGTAGATACATCTCAAATCGTAAACATATTGTACTTTTAATTTGCTCGCGGTAGTTCAGACCTTGATTGTTAACACAAGCCAAACGCAGGTACATCAATCACACTTCCGAAAAAACACCACTCAAATTAGTTAGTGCCAGCAGCACAATTGCAATTCTGGTTATTGTTGGATTGCGCAGATATTGTACAATATATTATGCTGCAGGCTCCATCTGGTGAAGTTGTCACGACATAATAGGCCTCACGCCATGAGTCCACTTTACAAAACGCAGACGCTCACACACACACTCATAGCCAAACTGTTACACTTACCCAGTCCGAAGGGTTTAGTGGGCGTGGTCAGGTCCGAGTCCGGTCCGGCGTACGAGTGGCGGTGTGTGGCGCGTCGACCACCGTCTTCGGCTAAATCCGCGACGCTGCCGGAACGGCCCGAAGCAAGGCCGATTAGCGACTCGAACGATGAGTCGAGTCGCATTATCTGTAATGGTGTTGTTGATGGCTCAGAATCGTTGTTATGCTGTTTACCTAAATGAGTTGGCATTCAAAGTACATATAAAGCAATATCTAGCAAATGAAGGCAAGTTATCGCAGGGTCAAAGAAACGTAATAGTTTTATCATGGGCAAATAAGACTAGAGGACAAACAACCGTAGTACTTTGAAACGTAATAATTTTTTTAGTATAAATGTATATTGCTAGATAGATAGTTCAAAAGTTCTTTCTAGTAAAGGTAGTATCGTGGTTGCGCTCTTAATTTACGAAAGATGGCGGTATAAGCTTTCATTTCCTAAGAGGAAACAAGGCTTACGCTTACGACATCTCAGTTTTTTCGTCGATATTACGATGGATTATACTACGCCGTCAGCCTACGCCCAGCATCTATTGCACGGTACAGCGAAATCTCAAAATAATACAGGATTTTAGCTTTCCAGCAGAGTACGTTTTTTTGTAGGACGTTGCCAGTCTTCTGACGTTCTAGTCTTATTCGTCCATGGGTTTATGCAGAAAAGGCCGACGACTTAAACAAAATTAATCAATATATTTGCAGCTACTACCCGGGCGACCTAAGCTGGCACCTGGCTCGAGCGACGTTTGTGCAAAGTACAGTGTATACAGTACGGTTTTACATATTCCTAAATATAAATTCGATAATCGATATTAGGTTTACTCAGATACATATATATATGAAGATAACGCAAGCACGGATAAATTTATGAGAACCAAGCGTGTAAATTTTTTACTACCTACGTGACGTAACGAGCGCATTTTAAATCTGTTAATTGGAACATTTTTATTTAAATACTCCATTTTTGCGTGACAGGTGGCTAGTTCATCGCTGCATCTATGGAGATTAAAGGTTTCCTCACGATATTTTCCATCACCGTTAGGACGTTCAATCTTCGATGAGTTCTGCTGAATGCACCCATTGGTGTAACACGCTGAACTGACTGACAGTGCGTGACAGACAACGCACAACCAAAACCTAATATCGATGTACATCGAATTCCGAGTTAGTTATATGTAATACTGCACTGTATACACTGTACTTTTCCCAAACGTCATTCGAGTCAGATGCCTTCTCAGTACACCGGGTAGTAGGTAAATTTATAAAAAAAACTGATTAATTTTAGAAATGTCATTGGGCGAAAATGTATGTGCACACCTTACCAGAAACAAATCTCAAAATAACGCAACATAATAACAAAGACGAAACAAGAAATATAGTGTTCTCCTATCATTACGAACAAAACTTAGCAACACTGGTAGATGTGGTAACAGGTCACTGCAAACTAAATAGAGACTATCATTATTAAAGCTCGTACAAGACCCATCATGCCCTCACTGTGTCTTGGTGAAAAGTAGCCAGCACTTCTTGGGAGAATGCTTAATGTATTCAAACATAAGATAGCGAACACTAGGGATGGATATAATTAAAGTAGATGACTTGTCAAATTTAAAGTTTAGCGACATTCTAGAATTTATTAAGCGAACAAGAAGATATGGGGAGGGACAACCAACAGTAACCGGAGCCCAACCATTGGGAATTGGGTGAAATAGTCACAATAGAGGACCGATCACCCGCCTGTGGTTCTGCGGGCGTCCCACCTCATCATCATCTTAAACATCACCATCATTGCGAACATGATTCACGTGCCAAGCTTTAAAATGAGATTGAACGCTCTATGTTCAAAAATATTGGCGTAATTGCTTCTCCCACGCCCCTTACTCGCTCATACTACAACGAAATGCGACGACGGTTGTCCCAAACATTAAACGTCTGTTTGAAAGAATATTTTTGTTGTAGATTTGAGTTTGAGAGTAGGGCGCAGGATAATTTAATTACGTAACAAGGCCAGCTGAGAGAGACAGAGCTATTAAGAAGACACGCTTAGCACTATCACAATATCTGTGCACCGGGTTTCTTGACGCCATTACGACTCTCCAACGTTAAATGCATCCTAGCGAGTTGCACAGATAATGCGACCGTGTTGTATGTACACAGACGCGGTTGTAAAGACTCACGTTGACTCCGTTCTTGCTAGCGTTCTCTAGCACCTGCGAGAGCTGCGATCCGATGAGTGCGTAGCGACAATACACACGTTAGCAAGCGTACACAGGTGGCGGTATTGAGGGACAACTTATACTAGATCTTTATCTACTTTCTGGTATAATCTACCGCGACTAGTAAGTTATACCACAGATACTATAATATCGATTAGACACAACAAACTATACCACAAAGGACCATGCAAAAGATTGTTGGGCACCGTCCCCACCCACCAACAAACATGGCATCGACTCAAGATATTTTTGTATTTACTGTTAAAAGCTTAATCACCATTTTTTACTCCATTATCAACGGGGCTTTTATACATAGATTGTTGTTTTGTAGTTACACCTGACTCAGGGGTGGTTATTTACAAGATACTGTGGCAAAAAAAAAATGAAAAATATGAAAAACATAAAAATCATAAAATTGTGGCCTTATTTCTACCGCTTGCAACTGCGCTCACAATATCGGGCACTCGGCGTGCGGCGCGTGCGCTCTATGTGGACCAGCCGGGCGTACCCGCACGTTGCGGTTTTTGTAGGACTAATTGAACACGGCAATTCGTGAATCAAAATTTTGCGAGAAAAAAAAACTAATTATTAGTTACAAGCGATACGTAAACTATCGTCCATGAGACGGGCGTAACTTTACAAAACAACTCTCTGGATGTATAAAACGGTTTTATGTATTTAAAAAAAAAACATCGTAATGCCTATTCGTTCGGTCATGATTCGTTGCTGTTGGTGGTTGTGGGGATGTTCTTTTGCGTGGTTCTGTAGAACTGGTGGTCCTGAATTTGTGTCCATGATCCGGGCTGGTAGTCGATATATATATTACTCAACCAAGTAATGTAAAGATATAGTATATGGTTGAGTTACGTTGATTTGGCAATTCAGTTTGATTTTCGAAAGATAAGAAAATATACCCCTTTAAGTAATTTCAGAATCTGAATAGCAAAACCAACTAAAATTATTTAATTTATCCACAGAAGCCTCATTTGTTGTAAACGTGTAGTGTATATTTTTGTTTATTTCTACATCTAGTGATTTCTATTTATTGTTTAGTAATTTGACTTATGGAAAGCTTTACAACATCGACTTATAACTATCTCAAGCCCATGTAAGGCAGGCTACGTTGAGTTACATTGTGATGCTACCACTAGCGTGTTTGTTAGTGAGCACATAAACCTATCTAAACAACGCTAAATGTTATTAACAGTGATAGTGTAAGGTGTAAGTGTATCAGAAATACGTACTATTTCCTCCCTCCAAAGATGGCTTAGTTGAGAGCGTGATGGCTAGTTGTAAGGAGGATAAACAGCATATTTTTTCGATAATGAGCTAAATACATAATAAATCTCTCCTACAAACATGCTGTTCACCTTATTTTTTTGCCTTTCCACCTCCATTACCCTTCTATCAGATTCACATCCCCCAGCAGTGCCCAGCAGTGACCAGCACAGAGTCCCCTGCCCTCGCCCCACGTTACCTGCGAGAAGTTGGGCACGGAAGCAGTCTTCCTCATGGCGACGGGGTGTCCGCGAGCTTGCTCCAGCTCCCTCACGGCTACTGATTGCCGCAGCCGGTCGAGGGTCAGGATGCTCTCGACTGCACTGACGCCACGGGTGTACTTCTCTGTTTGGGGATATATTGTCACACACATTGTCCTGTAGTCCTGTAGTCCTGTAGTCAGTTTTTGGCTTCATTTGGACATTTGGACCATTCATCTTCGTCTTAAAAATGATGCTAGATGTTGATGATACATTATATATAATATCTACTGCAGATGGGATGGTAGAGGTACATGAGGTACACGCGGTTGCAATGTTTGACAGGTATGTCAGCTCGGTCAACGGTTTTTAGGGTTCCGTACCTCGAGGGTTCCAAACAGCAACAAATGCAAATCAAAGAAAAATTAACTACTCGCAATTTAAAAAATTAAAAGGTCTCCCGTAGTCCCCAGAGATGTGTTTTGCATATATTTTTTACGATGGTACGGAACCCTTCGTGCGCAAGTCCGACTCGTACATGGCCGGTTTTAAGATCTCTTTTTTGCTCTGACGTTTGCCGAGCTAGGCTAAAATAGGGGCTAGTGATCGGGTAAATAAATCCAGTACCGAAGATACACGAATATGGTAGGGTATGCATATAAGGTAAACTTAAAACAGTAGAGGTAACTAACCGAATTAAATGTGTCTAAAATAGGAGTATAGGAGTATCTATTACCAGCAGCGCTCCGTGGTCTAATGGGTTTCACGCTTGCTTCTCACACAGGAGATGAAGGTTCGCAACCTGACCATGTACCAATGAGATAATTAATTCTTCTTTTAAAGTCTTAAGAACATTATCAGACTTTAAGTGTTTCGGATGACACGTTAAGCTGTAGGTCCCGGCTACTATCGCTACGTGGTAGTGGTCATAAAGTCGCTCCATCAACCGGCACTGAGCCAGCGTGGTGGAGCATGGCTTAATCTTACTCGTATTCGGGTAAAGGCATGTGCCCCTCGGTGGGGACATAATGGCTAAAAATAAAACAATAATTAGCAGCAGATATAGGTCTCGCCAACTCACCGATATAGGTCTCGCCGTCGGCCGCGCTGGCCTCCTCGCCAGTGGCCGCGATCTGTGCCAAGCTCTCGCGCTCCTCCAGCTCCTCCGACGCCTTCGGAATGTTCGAGACCACCTCGTACGTGACGCCCGTGTGCGTCAGCTGGTCCGCCCTGTAGTAGTAATTGCTGCTGAGGTTATTTTAACTCTGTTTGCGTTTGGTTGGGATGGAGAAATAATTTTAGCAAGAATCTTTGGCGCGAAGGTTAAGAAGCCTGAAGGCGGAATATCAGTTGCCGTAGCAATAACACAGCAGCATAACTTCCGGAATGTTCGAGACGAACTCGTACGTGACGGGCGGCGAGCGTCAACTGGTCCGCACTGTAGTAGTAATTGCTTCTGAGGTTATTTTAACTCTGATTGTGTTTGGTTGGGTTGGAGGAGTAATTGCAGCAAGAATCTTTAGCATGAAGGTTGACACGCCTGAAGGCGGAATGTCCGTTGCTCGGAGGCGTCTCGTACGTGACGCCCTCGTGCCTCAGCTGGTCCGCTCTGTAGTAGTTATTGCTGCTGAGGTTATTCATTCAGCTCGGCTTCGTAATGCAATATGCTCTTAGATAATTATAATGAATAGAGACGAAAAACGGTAATTTTGTTCCTGAGGTCTATGAAAATACAGATTTGTGACGTCATTGTCAAATGATGTCCTATTTTACATAAAATTAAGTTTATAAAATATAAATACTAGCCGCCTTATTCATAAAACGTATCAAACCTACAATAGCTAAAATGTGCTTTGTCTTTTTCTCACAAACATAAATTTCAAAGTGACAGACAAAGACAAACTAATTATAACGGCATTATAGTTAAAATAGGTTTATTAGACGTTTATGAATAAGGTGGTAGAAATATACTAAAATTCTAACATTGTCAAACCTTTTTGTACAAATTGTTTAAACTTCAAACCATTTCAAGATTGATTGGACTAATTTGTCCACTACCGAATTGGCATCTTTGAATTTTATATCCAAAACATTGAGAGGCTAAAGGAATCAAACGTTAAAATATTTAGGAAAACAATAAATTTATATATTTTTGTAAATTCACACTCTTTCAAGTAGCTTAGCCAGACCAAAAACGAGTCATGTATTTACATTCGCACTACATCGATGCTAGTTTAATCGCAACGTATGTCAGGATTCCAATCTCATAGGACCTTAGCTTGGCAAAGTGCCGCTCAACCTTTTGAGTCATACATCAAACACAAAATGTGTGACTCACATGCTGAACACGGTTGCTATGTTATGCAAAATATAACTTAATTCATACGAGATAAGGTCTCTTTTAATATAATAAATAGCCCCAGTGGCACGACTTTCAGTTGTCGGCCAGTGCCGACCGGGGCGGGCGGCTGGTGTCATTTCAGAGCGAGAGACTGTGAGGTGTCGGCTGTGCATCCTAAGTGTACAGGCCCCGCCAGCTTTCTTGGCGTGTGAGCGAACCTCTCTCTCTCGTCCTTGTAAGCATGGTACCCCCACCAGGCGGCGTCAGCTGTACCAACCTGACGATCTTCTTGCGTATCCGGTCGGTGAGGCTCTGCCGCTTGTAGATGTTGATGCCGAGGCGCTTGCGCAGCACCAGCTCCATGGGCGCCGGGTGCGACAGCCGCACCGTCGTCTTGAGGATCAGGTACACGCGCTCGTTGGCTGCGACCAAAACTATCATCAATGACGAAAGGTGACCGTGCACTAGTCACATGCGTCACGTCTTATTCCATACGGGGTGGCAGAGCACGTTTGTGCCCATCTTAGTCCAGTTATAACACATTTATATATTACACGGACACTCAAACATAAAGTTGCTATAAACTATGCATAGCCAGTGGAAATGTGTAGAGCTAGGTTTAAAATGGAAAGAACAGAGAAGCTAAGTCATCACTAAAGGACTCAGGAAAAAATGCAGTAGAAGAGATTGAAACTGCAGTAAAACTGTGGGGCACATCTAATCTGCCACATTACAAACACGGAAGAGCTCCCAAACGTCATTATTAGGTTACCAATCTACAGTAACCCTATTCTGTATATAGAGAACATTATACGTCCTTCTCGCGGTGGTGCAGTATTAAGGTTAGGTTATGTTCATATCATTAGCGTGCCAACCTTCAGTGACTCTGTTCAGGTAGTGCGAGTCGTGTATAGAGGAATCCCAGGAGGCGACCGCCGACACGTCCTTCTCGTGGTGGTGCAGTATCTGCAGCTCGTAGAACTTGTTCCCGTGCTCCTTCGGCAGGATGGAGTGGAGGCCCGCCACCGTCACCTCCTCGCCGGACGGGTGCGTCGTTAGGTCGTCCGCTGCGAATGTGGGTTACATACTCATTGATTTATTGAGAAATATAAGATCACATACTAGGAGTCATAAAATTATTTGGAAATCTTAAGGAATTAAGGCTGTCTTGGTAGGTATTAAGCCGCTAGTGACAGACAGAAATTAAAGGTTATTATAATTATGTTAATAATTATAATAATAATAGGAATTATTAAGGCCCTCTGCTTCACCAGCAGACCGAAGAAGATAAATGCTGCTTCCAAATTTCTTAGATTGTATTAAAACCATCAAGCGCCGAGGCGAATTCTTGATGAACAATCCTTCAAGTTGACTTATAGTGGTTTGTTTTGGACAAAAACTCACACCAGATTTGGTTCCGTATAACGGTGACTCACCATTGAGATCAAGGAACAGCACAGGTATATGTTGCTCCATTCCCACGGGCGGGTCCCAGGCGGCCGGCGCGCCGGGGATGGGGCTCCCGGGGCTCGGCACAAATACCTAGCACGAAAAAAGAGTTTACTATTTCCTCTCACTCCTATGTGCAGAAAATTAAGATTAAGATCTTTACTGGTCATAAGCATGCAGAATTTTGCGTTGGTTTTGGACTTTCTTCCCAAGCCATAAGGTTGAAAATTTGGTGCATTTGTCCCCGATAAAGGGTTAAGGATTACACTTCATTCAAACGTTAACACAACAAAAATATTGCCGCAGTCGGCAGTATTGGAACCCCGCCATCTATTGCGAGAGTGCTGCTCAGTTAAATATGATATCCAGTGAAATACTCACGGCATTAGTTTCCTCAGTGAGTGAGACCCATTGGTCGACTAGAGACTGTTCCCTCTCCATATCACGTTCACTTTTCATCGATGGCGACATATTCACCAATTTCTACAACAAAAACAATCATTCGCTATCGATTGTTGTACACTTTTTAGAAGCGAACAATGGTATCTTGACTCTAAATACTCATTTTACTAGAGGTTTTACCCCATCATTTCAATCTATAAATATTCGACGGAAATGAAGTATACCTGTATCTGAGCATGCAGATGTTGCCGCCGCCGCGCCAGCGCGTCGCTCCATCGCTCGCGAAGTACCGCTAAGTCCTCCTCTTGGTACGAATCCAGAGGCTTTTGTAACCGCGACCTGTAATTTGGTATTTTGGCTATAAGCATTACTGGCAACACAGCAGATACTTGGCAGTGCGTGGGCTCGGGCGTCGACTCACTTTGCTTTCAACGACCGAAATGCGCGGACGTAGTCTAAGCCGGCAGTGACAGCTGTTCACGAGTAATACATCTACTTTAATTGTGAGAACCTTGTGTGTTTTAATTATACTACCGCTGGCGCCTGCAATAATATCCAGACAGTTTACACACCTAAGATACTGTAAAAATTTATATAATGGGTATTATATAAACATTAAAAAAAACTACTGTTCAATAGTTGTTTAAAACAAAAGTGTATAGCGTGGGATTGACGTATGTTTAGAGGTTAAATGCTGTTTAATATTTTTTGTGGTAATACGGAAAGCCTTTTCGATCAATATAAAGATGATCAATGATCATGTTTCAACTTTTTTTTAATTTTAACAATATTGTAAACAAAGTGATAGTTGCCGATTCCGCAGCATACAAACAGTCTTAAATAATCTATGAAAAAGGAATATATCTATGGTTAGTTTTGACGCATTAGGAATTTTGGCAAGTGTCACCCGTACATTTGCTTGTTTACAATCATTTTAATAACTACTTGTCCTGACTATCGATGCAAAAAAAACACAACGTCACCATTCGTTAATCAATCAATGTGATAGAAGTATTACTATATTCCTCCCGCGCCGGAATAAGAACCCGGGACCTCTCGCTGGGAAGGGACAGCCTTGGTGTGTGTGTGTGTGTGTGTGTGTGTGTGTGTGTGTGTGTGTGTGTGTGTGTGTGTGTGTGTGTGTGTGTGTGCGTGTGTGTGTGTGCGTGTGTGCGTGTGTGCGTGCGTGCGTGCGTGCGTGCGTGCGTGCGTGCGTGCGTGCGTGCGTGTTTGCGTGCGTGCGTGCGTGCGTGCGTGCGTGCGTGCGTGCGTGCGTGCGTGCGTGCGTGCGTGCGTGCGTGCGTGCGTGCGTGCGTGCGTGCGTGCGTGCGTGCGTGCGTGCGTGCGTGCGTGCGTGCGTGCGTGCGTGCGTGTGTGTGTGTGTGTGTGTGTGTGTGTGTGTTTGAGGGTGTGTTTGCGTGTGTGTTTGTGCGTGTGAATGTGTTCGTGTGCGTGTGCGAGGGTGTGTTGTGTGTATAACAATATGTAACTTATAGTAACCTTGCGCTGACAGAGCCGATGTCGACGCTGACGATGTGCTGGCACACGATGGGCAGCGTGCCCGAGTTCTGCGCGGGCCGCACCCTCACAGCGATGCGGCGCTGCTGGCCCTGCCGCAGCTGGTACACGCCCCCGGTGACCATGTCGTTTCTGATTGCGACCTGGAACGGGATGTTTAATCAGTGGTGTCAATCAATCACTACTCATAACTTGGAGAAAATCGCTTCCAGGAGGGTGAGATATTATTTACAATCTTCTGGCATATTATCGACTTATACTTATAACACCGCTGCAGATCCACATCAAGTTCATAACTTTTATTTATTCGGACTTTTTCCAGACAGGTGACAAACTGAGAAACTGAGTATCCTGCATGTGCAATGGGAAGTGGTCTAAAATATGAATAAAATCCATCAATCTCTTTTGAGGTTAATTTTGCCATTTCGAAAGATCACAATTCAGTCAAGGTCCTTCGCGAGAAAATTGAAATTAACGTGACGTGACGTTACGTGAAGGGCTGGGATCCAAATATTTTCATGGGACGTGAGAAACTGCCTGTTCGATAGATCTTATTACTAACAACTAGTCCTGGAAAATTCTATTAGTACCCTGACATATATTAAAAACATTACACCAACCGAAAATATGACACATGTCAAAACTCCAGTCAACTGATTTTTTTGTTATTTAACCTGCTGACGCAGAGGACGTAAAAAGGAACTTTTTTGACAGACGTCACCTAGAAAGAGTACTGAAGATTCTATTGTGGGCATTTGTGGGGCAACAACATAAAATTCTCATGCTCGAAAAGTCCTTCTTTCAAAGACGAGGTAGCTGCATTAAATAAAGTTGTTCTTTTAATACATTTATATACACACGTATCATAAACCCTCTTTACTGCGTACAAAAACCGCACATTACGAGAAGCATAATGTTTAACTACTAGGTAAAAACTCATTTCTTATCTGAAAAATTTCTACATATTATGACATTCAAATTTCGAACGCCGACGCCCGCCTGCGTGCCGCACCAAGTTTGTCTGTGCAGTTGGTACTACGAACAAGCTAAACAACTGCAGAGCCATAATGCCGGTCAAACATGCGGTTCCTGAACACATCAAAGAGAGCTTAAGATATGTGTGTAAATAAACTACCGTATATAACTGTACATAATTACGCATTAAAACTCTCGAGTGATATTATTATGATATATTATTAAACCCACTCTCGAGTATTAATACCCTCCATTATGTAGCAGTCACATAAACTACTATTATTTAAATTTATTTGCATTGCATGTTGCATAGTAAAAGAAAATAATTAAAAAATCAAGGTATGGCTCGGCAGCATCGCTTACGACCTAAGCTAAAAATGAAATGCAGAAAAATAAAAAATACAGTGGCGGGTAAGAGACTGTCTTATATTTGACTTTTATTTAGTTGTTTTCTTTGAAAAACTTGTTGTTTTACGATGTCGATTTACATGTCGTCAAGTGGAGAGGAAATAATGCTTACGCCTAACACACGAATAGAAAAAAGCAAAAGGAGTTATTGTATCTGTACATTGCCGTCTAAATCCAAGCAAATTGATCTTAAAACATTATCACTGTTTTATTTCCTCGTAATTAAAACCCATTTTATCCTCGACTTAATTATCCAACCTCGCCTGCATGTCTTAGATGAAATGGCTTGTTTTATGCCCTTGTTGTGCAATCTACTATTGCCTTAATTGTTATGTTACTATTTTTTCTTATCCGGCCAGCAGAGAAATGAAATAGTTAATATAAGCATGCATGCTTGTGACATCACAGTAAGAACTAAAACTACATAAACAGACAAAAAATAAAAGGGCAAAGAAACAACAGCTTACAGGGTATAACACAGATCCAATTATAATATAGATAATAACTGGCGACCCTTGCGAATCCAGTCAAATAACATTGGGGGGGTTACTTTCTTTTAGCGATTCAGATTAGGTTCAAAACAACATCACTATGGCAAACTTAACCATTCCAATTCGCAATAGTGGGCTGAATACATGGACGAATAAGACTAGAGGACTGGAAACGTCATACAAAAAAACGTATCCTTCTATAAAGCTAACATCCTGTATTATTTCTAGATGTCGCTGTACCATGCAATATATACTGGGTGCTTAAGCTGACGGCGTAGTATAATCCATCGTAATATCGACGAAAAATCAGAGATGGCGTAAGCGTAAGCCTCGTTTCTTCTTAGGAAATTAACGCTTATACCGCCATCTTTCCTAAATTAAGCGCGCCACCACGATACTACCTTTACTAGAAAGAACTTTTGAACTAGTAGTTCTATCTAGCAATATACATTTAAACTAAAAATCGATTTACGCTTCAAAGTACTACGGTTGTTTGTCCTCTAGTCTTATTCGTCATGTCACATGTCGTACTGTCATGGTAATTTTGCGGATCACTTTAGGTTCTTAAACTGAATCGGCATAAGACGCCGTGGTTACCCCCCAGGTCAAAAATGTGAAACCTGTAAAAATGTTGTCACCTGTCAGAAAACTTGCCACCTGTCAAGAGTGTCTCACGCTCACCTCGACTGGCGCGTACTCGCCCTGGTCGTTCAGCTCCTGTATCTCGACCCACAGCTCGATCTTGCGGGTGAGCTCGGCCCAGCGATCCGCCAGCGAGCGCGCCTTGGCCAGCTGCTGCTGTTGCACCTCCCAGTTGCCGCGGCCTCGGCTGAAGCCCGCCGAGCGGTGGCCCCACACCTCGATCGAGAGAGCGCCCTCTGAAATCCGTTTACCCGTTTAAGCGCTAGAGTGCCACAGACACACACACAGACAAACCTTTTAAACTTATAACACCTCTCTTTTTTCATCAGAGGTTAAACATATGCTAGGATGGCAAGGGACTGGATCAAATGCCGTCCTTTATTCAGCAGCGGGTTAAAATGTGAAGACCTATGCCCAACAGTAAACTAATGTTGTAATCCCCTCCCACTTAACTTGTTCGCACTACACCCTGAACTCACCCGCGCAGTGCTCAATAAACTCCTCCGTCAGCGGCACCGTGGTGTCCTTCTCGTGATCGAACCGGAACGTGACCTGCGCAGGGTGCCGCGGCGAGGCGGGCGGCGGTGTGTCAGCCCACACCAGCGGCGGCACCACGACCGCCTCTGACGTCGCCGCCCACAGCGAGTACTGACAGAACACGAAGTGCGACAGCGAGGGCGGCAAGCCGATGGCTTGCTTGATGCTCACGCGGACTGTCACCTGCTGGGGGTAGGTAGGTTTGCGTGCACAGTGCTGGCTGATGGGCTACTTGACAAGAGTACACTACACTGAGGGAACTTACATAGCCGTCCCACACTTCGTCATCCTCGAAGTCTTACACAAACGCATTTCTCTCCTTCTGGACAGAAACTGAGTAGGTTCCAGTAGTAGTGGTTGGGTGCCGGAAGAGTGTGTACCAGGAAAGTTTGTATGACGCAAGATTTCAGCGGAGATTCGTTATAATGTCACGGCTTCGCACCAATCCACTCATTCCCTTATTTACCTATAATGTTAAGCGTCTTGGCCGTAGCCCAGAAAAATGGTTAACGTAATGGTGTCGTCTGCTATTGCGGTCGGCTTCGAACTGTTACCGTCTGCGTATCGGCCACATATATCAATGTGATCTGTTTTCCTTACGCCAGTCCGCATTTCTTGCTATCATTTCTCAGAAGATGCTGTAATTTCCAGCATCACAGCTGAGTTACCTGCTGCGAGACGTTCTCCGACGGGTCGTCGTCGTCACGCATGTCACCGGAGCTATCCGAGGCGGCTTCGCAGATGCGGTCCTGCGGGAAATCCCCGCCCACACGACTTATCTGCACCTGAAAACGTCGGGACAATATGTGACGTTTGTTCCACATGTAAAGGTACCTAGCGGTCGGTATGGAGTTTTGCTTAACCCGATAATCTGCAACTGACAAGCTGTTGATAGCACAAAAGACTAGTGTCTTCAGTCATGTAGATGTGGAGATAAAAAAATGACAGTTTGACGAAAATCATAAAAAATACTAAGTTATAAATATAACTTTAAATACCAAAGGTATATTATGACTACAGAGTAACAAAACAAAAAGTAAACATTTTAGCCTGAGCATAAGCGATAAATATAAAAAAATAATTTTCACGTCATTTCACAAAACTTCGTTTCTTTTTAGCCTGAGCATACGATAAAATAAAAATTTCGTGTTATTTCACAAAACTTTGTTATATAACTAGAAGCCGCCTAAGTACCTTTGGCTGTGGAACGTCACATATCAGTGTAAATAATTTTAAAGGTTTGAAAAAATATGTATTAGACAACCGGGGTTGCATTGTGGTGCCGTGACCAGAATTAAAAGTTCAAGTTTTGATTCATCGAAATCTACGGCTCTGGATTAGGTTCCTGGATACATTTACCTATTCTGCAAAGAAGTCACTCACTTGCAGCCTCCCAGTAACCTCTCCCTGCTGGCTTATGATAGGCGTGTGATAGTCCAGGGTGACATCATGGAACAACGCCTCCAAGAATATGTTCGCGACTCCGATCAGATTGTGATTCTCTTGGGACTCGTAGAACGGATCTTGCGATTTGTCCTCTCCGGTGCACTATGGAGGAAGAAGAGGCTTGGAATGAATGGTGGTTGCAGCAAGTACGTCAGTTAGTAAGTGCAAGAAAAATATATGTGGTGGGGAGGTGAATTTAGTTGGTGCTGAGGGAGTGAAGGTGTGGGGTTGTGTCGACACGTAGAGATATAGAGTACGATTTTTTGAGTGCAGGAATTCTAAAGCAGCGCACTGAGTGATAAAATACTTGCAAAACCACTTGTAACTACTCTGAGCGCTAGCATTAGGTAAAAAAGGATGTCTACTTTGACTCCATCCCAAAATAGTCGTTACCTATTCGTGCGCACCAAAAACAATTAATTTCAAGTCGACAATTAATTCCAAACGTGTACATTACCTCTTCTTCAATTACCTCTTCTCTTTGGATGTGCGGGTCTTGCCGCCGCCACTCGGCGTACATGTCTCGCATGTCGACTAGTTTGTTCTCGAGTTTCTCCATCGACCACACTTGCGCGGGCCGGCTGGGCCGCTTCGCCATGATCGCGGGTTCCGAGACGAAGGCGCCGCGCTGCGAGGGAGTTGAAAGTTAGGATTTGGATGTTAGTTGCACACGTTGTGGGAAATCGTTATTATTTATTTGTCGGCTCATAAACAGAGACACAATTTTTAGTACAATGCCTAGTACCGTATTCAATGAGTGCGTAAGAGAATCATCGACACAGTCCGGCGCGTGAAACAATAGATTTCGTATGAGAAATTAACTTGAACTGCAGCGCCGCCCGCGCTACGTTGCCAGACCGCGGGTATAATGCGTGGTTGCCGGACTTACGTCAACAAACAAACGTGTCGCGTACGTCGGTAACTTCGGTGCGTTTCGCAATTTTTGTTCTAAAAAGTATTAAAAAATTGCTTGTGCACTACACTGGTGCTAAAAATGGAACAGAACAGGGTTCTATTATTAAAAATTGTGAAAACTCGAAATGCGTCTCGTATTGAAAGCTAAGGGGCCACCACGGTCTGAAATTGGACTTTCTTAAAAATGTTGTACGAAAACTAAAACATTTACACGTGTATTTAAATCTGAACAACATCTCATAACACCGCGGTTGTGTGGATGTGAAGACAGCAATAAATTATTTTATCTACACACGTATCATAAACCCTCTTTACTGCGTACAAAAACCGCACGTTACGATCAGCATAATGTTAAACTACTTGGTAAAAACTCATTTCTTATCTGAAAAATTACACATTTTGACCATAAAGTGTAATTTTTCTACATATTATGGAATTCAAATTTCGAACGCCGACGCCCGCCTGCGTGCCGCCCCTAGTTTGTCTATGAAGTTGGTACTACAGAACAAGCTAAACAACTGCAGAGCCACCATGCCGGTCGAACATGCGGTTCCTGAACACATCAAAGAGAGCTTATGATATGTGTGTAAAACTCGTCAGTATTAATGCCCTCCATTATGTAGCAGTCACATAAACTACTATTGTTTCCCATGTCTGGTGTTTGCAGCTGGTGCCGGCGGTGGTGGTGAAACTGCTTGGACGGAAGCGGGTGTTGATAATTTAGCGGTTAGCGCATCTTACAACAAAAGTGAAAATCAATCTCGATTTCATATGTTATGTGAAGCGCAATTGGCATATATGTGGCGATAAGATATCCGTAAGGCGTTCGATTCCGCGTATCAAAAATCTATAAGAGAGTCCTATGAATGTTTTGATGAAAATCGATAAGTATATTTTACTTTTATAAAAAAGTGATAGATGTCTTCGCTCGCCAAAAAGACCTGCGAATGGATTTACTCTACAAATAAAAAAAAATTTTAGTGGACATTTATAAAAGAAATGTCACGAGCCATCTCTGCTCACAATTAACAATAGAGGCGTGGCTGGATGACACTTTATTTTGGGGTGGGCGTGACCCTTTTTCTGGCAGATGATTAAACATCGAGCTATTTGGAAGCATTGTGAGAATTTGAGGTTGAACCCCGCGGTCCAAAAATGTAAATGTTTTAGCGTGAGCCAGACTTTGCACTTTTCAGATCGCAGTACAAATATGAAATGTTAGACTATTTTATTTTATTTTTATTGTTAACATATCCAACAGCAGTTCTACATATATAAAGCTTAGTTGTTAAGTAACTTAATTTGTCTTAGCCAATAATAGGATATTGTAGATGCCTTTATTAGACCGAACCAATAAGAACTTAATACTTAAAATAAAGGATGTAAGCAGGACAACTTTTATTAATCTAGGTTTTGTTGCACTAAAAACTATGAAAGGTATACCGAGACAAAACAATAGATTTCAAGGTACTCGATTTTGCTCTTTTAATAATATATCTAGTACTTGCTTCTTTACACCAACCTTAGATAAATTGAACATGTCTATACCATTGCTGAATTTCTTATTGAAACACTTAGTAGCTCTAGAAATGTATTCATTACGACCGTAGTTTGTCTTGCTATAGGGTGTGTAAAAGACATCGTGTTGTCGGCGTCGTGCGGAGCACCGACGGGGGACAACCAAAGATGTCAGTGTTGTTAGAGAGGGGCTGTCGATGGTGGAGTTAGCCAAGTCATGTAGGAAGGCCATATCAAGCATGGTGCGTCTATCCACTAGGGTGTTAATACGATGATGGTTGCAGGCTTCTTCGTAAGATGGGAATTGTATTTTCAGTCTATAGTTTAGGTGGTTTATAAACTGTTTTTGTATTCGTTCAATTTTATTAGTGTACACTGCATATTGCGGATTCCAGATGATACTGGCAAATTCAAGGATACTACGGACATATGCGTAGTATACTTTCTTAACACATGAGATGTCGTTAAAGGGTTTACATACTCGGATCACGAAACCGAGGTTCCTGTAAGCTTTATTTACTATCATATCAATATGCTTGATGAAAAGCAATTTACTATCCAATTGAACGCCTAAATCACGAACCTCGTCAACGCGTTTTAAAAGTTGATTGTACTACGCATACTATTGTACTTGGTGGTGGAACCACAATTTCTACAACGCTGTCTAGCGAGCCGCTTTGATAATAAAAGCCTTAGTTGCAACACACTCTATTTACAATTATTTTTCGAGTTACAGACCCTAACATCACTCTTTCACTCTCTGCGTACCTTCCTGTTAGGGCTGAGGTTCTGCGGCGGGATCTGCAGCGTGACACTGAACCTCGTGTTCCTCCTCATCTCCTCGGCCAGGAAGTTGGCCTCCTGCACCAGCGCATTGGCGCGCAGGATGTCTGCCTTGAGCCGGCCGAGCGAGCGCTTGAAGGTGTCGTCCCGCTCGGCTGCCCAGCGCTCGACACGCGCGGCGGTGGTCGGCGTGCACGCTGCCAGTTTACCTGGGGACGGCGATGAAGTGTGACTCTTCAATAACGTTGACTTCACTATCGAGTCGCCGTAAAACGCCAGAAGTCACGTGAATTTTCTCTACAAAACTGGCGTTTTACGGCAACGCGATAGTGAAGCCAATTTTATTGAACATTAAAGCTCATTTTTAGTCGCGCGACAGACGCGCTGCAGCGGAAGCCCTTCACATTACAGCGACCTAAGCGCGTCTCAGTCCCGAAGCGCTCACTAGAGTTTGTCGCGCTGCAGACGCGTGCATCATCGCCTTTGAATTCCACAAGGCAGGGCGAGATTGCATTTCGTGGATGAACTTATCGGTATCGAGCTGGCGAAGATAATTTACATAGGGCGCACTGTAAGTTTCCGGAACTGGCCACTTACATAAACAATATTTAAAAATTTATTGCAACATTTGAAAATAGAACTCTTTGGCTGTAGAATGCAGTTTGTTTCATCTGACTGCCTTTTGTTTTTACCTTGTGGCGCCATTTAAAAAATTGTGTGTCTGCATCAACATGGATTTAACTCGGGAAAATTTTCGTAGTATGATTTTCTACGATTTTAAGTGTAATTTGACAGCTCAACAGAGCATCGCTCGGCTTGAAACAGCTTTTGGCAATGAAGCACCATGCAAGACAACTGTTTATAGCTGGTTTGCAGAATTCAAGCGTGGTCGTATCAATCTCAGTGACGAATCTCGCGATGGTCGGCCGTCCACCGCTGTGACCAACAAAAACATCGATGCTGTGCGCCGTATGATTGAAACAGACAGGCATGTGACCTACCATGAAATTCGCGCATCCTTAGAAATAGGCATGAGTCAAATACAATTAATCCTACACAAACATTTGGGTGTGAGAAAGCTGTGCTCGCGGTGGATCCCACACAACTTGACCGATTCTCAAAAAACGGACCGCGTCACTTGGTGCAGTGCCATGCTTACCAGATTCAACGAAGGTGCGTCAAATTTGGTGTGGGACATAGTAACAGGTGACGAAACATGGATTTATTGCTACGATCCCAAAAAAAAGCAGCAATCGAGCGTATGGGTCTTTCAAGATGAGCCGAAACCAACCAACGTGGCGCGCGTGAAAAGTGCATCTAAGCGGATGATTGCTTCTTTTTTTAATAAAACTGGACACGTGGCTACTGTTGCTTTAGAGAATCGTCGTACAGTGAATAGTGACTGGTACACGACCATTTGTTTGCCGGAAGTTATTGACGAACTCCGTAAAAATAACCGTAAACGCCGTATCATCCTGCACCACGACAATGCTAGTTCTCACACGGCCAGACAGACAAACGACTTTTTGAAGGCGAAAAATGTAGAACTCATGAGTCATCCTGCATACAGTCCCGACCTGGCACCTTGTGACTTTTTTCTGTTCCCAAAAATTAAGAACCAATTACGCGGTCAACGATTTTCATCACCAGAAGAGGCTGTCGAGGAGTATGAAAAACACGTTTCAGAGGTCACCACAGAGGAGTGGCACAAAAGTTTTCAAAACTGGTTTCATCGAATGAAAAAGTGCATAGACGCCAAGGAAGATTATTTTGAAAAACAATAAATTAATTTTGTACCTTTAATAGTATTTTTTCATATTCATTCCGGAGACTTACAGTGCGCCCCACGTACAACAGAAGCGCTGCAGTCGTGCGACTAAAATGCCTATATGTGAAAGAACTCAGTTCGCCCACTGGGGACGAAATGAATGCGAGTTCTCGATAACGCTTGAGTTAGCATCTTCGTCCACTCTATTGATGGTTTTTTGACAGCTCCAAACCTACACATTTTTGACGTTTGGAATGAAAAATATTTCATATTATATACGAAATAAGGAAATGTCAAAAGTCAATTAATAGAGTGGACAAAGTATAGAGAATAACGGTATGGAGAGCTTATTCTAACTTATTCCCTTCAGGTTAATTTCCAGCACTTCCCCTTTCGACAACTTTTCATTCGACAAGTTCCCATTAAGCATGTCATCCTCTCCTCTAAAATGTTTGTACTTGTAGTACATCGCAAATCGGTTTCACATATATTTAAGACAGTGAACTGTGATAGCTGTAAAACATATAAATAAATTGGGTACTTATATTTCAACTTCGCTCTATCGGGATATGTACGTTACATATTTTGTATTAATTTTGTAATTTTTTCCTTATATTGGAATCTAAAATGCTCGTATATAAGTTGACTCTGTTAACCTGTAATCAGTTTTATTTCAATGTTCCAGCGATCCGACGATATGTATATCTACTCACAAAACCCAGTGAATCATTATTGGATTGGTGTAAGTATCCGCTCTGATGTCCTCACCTAGTTTGAGCGGATCGTACGAGTACGGCGGGTATGGCGTGGATGGTGATAGTATATTCCTGAGCTGCTGGAACTGTCTCTCATACTCCTGTCTCTGCTTCTCCAGTGCCACCTGAACATAAAATAATTTCATTTATTGATTGAATACATCACACACACAGGAACACAATCCTACTAGGCATCACAACTTCAAGGGACCACAGACCCGAGTTATTCTTATTAATTTCAACATGATGCCTCCTCCACGCGTTCGTGTGAAAAGGGGTCTTGACAGACGGACGACGAAGTGATCCTATAAGGATTCCTTTTACCATAAAAATTAATCCCAAATTGGTTGTAACGGCGAATATCTCAAACGACAGGATTTTTTTTATCACTTTGTCGACCTCTAGAGAAGGTTCTTACTGAGAATAGAAATAAAATTTGTAAAAATCAAAGGAAATAGCCGTAAAATCGCAAAATCATTCTTCTGTCCGAAGATTGCATTGGTAGTCCAATAGCTTTTGACAGAGCGACGTCTGTCGGATCAGTTAGTGATACATAACCTAAACAGAAAATTATACCGCCTTCTCCTATGGGGGAAGGCATGACGCTTTGCTGTTGTAGCCCATATTGAATGTACCTGCTTGTCCTCCTCGTGCTGCCGCTCGAGGCGCGAGATGGCGGTCTGGATGGGGTCGTTGCTGAGCTCGTTGAGCATGATCTCGTCGCGCGCGAAGTTGTAGTCGATGGGCTGCGCGGGAGTTTGCGGCTCGGAGGTGCCTGCTGCGGAGACATCATTCTTCAGTCACTTGGTACTCAAACAATGTTACCATTCTTATATTTTACAGGCAAGAAGGTGAGATCCGAGAATTGCAACTCTGTGAGTGCACAAGTTCGGCTAATAGGCCACTTGGCAAGAGTGCCCTACACAGACGAATCTTTCTTAGGATGGATACACTTACACAAACACAATTCTCGGGTCTTACCTTCCCGCCTATACTTTATTTTATAGGGAGGAAGAGTACTTGGAAAACTTCGGTACTCCTGAGTTTTTTTTTCTTATTTAACGCCCAGTTTCCGAAAAGAAAATTAGCTGTGACAAATTGTTAAATCTTGTTAAACTCATATCAGCCAATCACTTGCCGCTATTTTGAATTAATCTTCAATACTCCTGTTATTTTTAACCATTCTATACCCAGATCATGATTCTCTAGAATTGTATCTAGCAGCTGATATAACCGTGTAAAGCCTCAAATCGGGAAAACTTTCACATCATTAACATATCACTTATAAGGAAACTCAAGACAACGCACCAGCCGCAGCCGCTTTCGGACAATTCACCCTGAAGAAGTGATGGTTCCCCCAGAGGATCCTGTCCGCATGTCCCAGCCGGATCCGCGATACCACCGGGGTGCCATTCACGAAGCACCGCGCCTGGTTCAGCGGCTCCATGTGTAGGCCTCCGCCCTCCATCAGCAGCAGGCAGTGCTCCGGCAGGATGCCGAGGCCGGACAGCTGGATGTCTGCGGCACTGCAGCCGCCGACTAGGGTGCGCTCCTGAGGGTAAAGTTGTTGGTTACAATGGAACTATATCTATCCTACCTATTTAAATCCTGCCAATCCTCTCCAAAGTCCTTGAATCCATTTTCCATACCCATCTCTCTTATTACCTTCACTCAAACAATCTGCTGGACAAGTACTAGTCAGGCTTCAGACCGGCTCATAGCACCATCACGGCTCTGCTAAAAGTCACAGATGACATCCAGCTAGCCATGGACCGCAAAGAGCTTTCCGCTTGCTGGTTTTACTTGACTTCAGTAGTGCCTTCAACTGCGTAGATTTCGACATTCTCGTTGAGTTTCTGAGATCCATGAACGTCTCCTCCTTCTCTTCCAGCTGGTTCGACTCTTATTTGAGGGATCGGCAACAGCGTATTAGGTCGGAGGAGACATCCACTGAATAGTGAGACCTCTTTACAGGCGTCCCTCAAGGTGGCATGCTTTCTCCTCTTCTTGTCTCGATTTTCATTAACTCCATCTCGGACGTCCTGTCTTCCTCATATCATCTTTTCGCTAATGATCTCCAGATTTATCACCACTTCTCTCCACCGATACAAACCGAGGCACTCAACGCTGATTTTGAGCGTGGAAGAAGTTTGGCTTCATCCTTCGGACTACTGGTCAACCCGTCAAGCAAGTCCCAGGCCATGATTATAGGTACCAGACATTCTCTTAACTTGTTGCAGCAAGAGCCCATTCCACCTATCACTTTTAATGGTACCACAATCTTATATAGCGATAAAGCTAAAAACCTGGGTCTTATCTTTGTCAAGCAGCTGTCCTGGTCATCGGATGTCAATGAAGTCAGTCGCCGAGTATTTGTGTCTGTTCACTCTCTCAGGAGACTTCAGTACCTTTTGCCTCGACTGACCAAAATCACTCTCGCTCAGTCTCTCCTTCTACATACAGTATATAATTATATATTTTATTTTATTTATTTATATTTATGTTAGTACTCGTTTATTTCACCATATTGTTGTACACATAGGTCTACCCCTGCTCAGCAATCAACCTTTCCCATTTTAACCTTGTTTGCTGGAAGAGATCTCTTATTAGAGATAATCTCGCCTTTATACGCTATTTTTATGTAACTCTTTTTTTATATCATTTGTGTGCAATAAAGAAATTATAAATTATGAACTGTAAATGCACTAAAATAAAGATTGTCAAAAGGGCCAAATTCGGAATATGACATAATAAGATGGAAACTTGCATAAACACATTAGTTTGTCATTAAAACAGATATTTTTGACATGTGACCTTGACTAAAGTCGCGATTTATTGTGACTTTTTATGCAAGTTTCCAGCGTATTATCTCACTCAAAATTTCCTGGGCTACTACCGCGCGATGTTTGGTTTTGTTGTTCTGGGATCGACTTCTATCCTACGACCATTATTTCCAATGTGTGTGTGTACGTGCATACGTGATTTTTCGTGATGACCCGTTTTCGCAACACTATCGTACGATCCCATACAATATTTGATAGATTGTTATTTGATAGATGGTATCGTTTGACGTCAATTAGCTTAAGATTACGATAACTTTAAACACGCTTTAATTTAACACGTTAACAGTCCAGTGACTCCGTTAAGAGTCACAAATGGTCTTGACTGAGACGTCTGTGACTCCGTACGGAGTCACATACTTCAGGTAGAATCTATGTAGGTTATTTTACTGGACGTGTGAGTTACTTTAATTTTTTTTACACGGACGTGTGAAGTAGGAATTGAAGCACACATTGGGTAAAAAATCCGTCGTAATTTATTTTCCAATTTTTTTGTATGAAGTAAAAATTAAAACAGTTTTATCTAGACAGTTTTTATTAAATATGAAATAAATCAATGAAAAACATTGTAAAATGGGCGACAAAAAGCTTTTTTACATTTTGGGCACCAAGTTGTCACTTTTGAAGCCTTTGCTCCCGCAGTTTTTGATGTTTTTCCTTCTGAAATCAGCTTACTGTAGCAACCGGAACAGCGTTTCTTGTAAGACGATCGCCCTTCTGGTTTTTCAAGTTTTTCGAAACTGTGTTTACTTCCTGATGCTTCTGCAGAAGTCAAGGGTCTGCTTTCGTTTGTAATAGTAAGAAGATGTTTTATTATTTGTTCATGTACAGACAATACTGTCAGCTTTTTTTGACCAGTGTTTTTTCTAACTTCGTTGTATATAATGTAAGAATTTATAACGGCAATCGATATCATGTCTAGAGCAATTTTTTTGTACCATACCAAGGTTTTTCTAGAAGGGTTATTGTAGCTGCTCAACTGGTCTGAAACGTTCCTTTTTTTTTTTAAACGTGAGGGTATATGAAATAAACTTTGCAAGCAAAGAATTTTAGATCCATACGTCCATGACTCCGCATGGATACACACGCGATTTTCCGGGAAAACCTATGACTTTTCCATTTGTAACAACATATTCGGAAACGTATATAACCTGTGTCTAGATGTATAGCAAGAAATAATTTGGACTTACGGGTATGTTCTAACATTTTATATGGGGACAGGGAACGTGTTAATAATAAAGTAGCAGTCTTTAGAACAAACCTACCTTCAAATAGTAGACCAGCAGCTCGTTTAGCGATGGATCCGCGTTCAGGTTCACCAGATAGTACTTATTCTTCTCCACCTTGATCCCGCCAGCGCCGACACTGATACCCATCTTCTCCAAGACCTGCGTGCGTTCGTTCTTCACCCGGCCAGTCTCCACGAGCTTCTCCTCCCAGGTGCGGGACATCTCCTTCATGAGGTGCTCGCTCTGGGCCAGCTGCTCGTGGACGTCTTCGCCGACCGGGGAGCCCTGCATCACGGAAAGTTGTATTGATATTTTTGATACATCAACAGAGTCATTTCTTGACCTTTAGTTTAGCCACTCTATGAATTATCCATCTTTTTGTGCTCTTCCTCCTTACTTACGGGCAGGGTCGGAGGCTGCAGAATGCCAGACTAACTGTAACTGTTGTTGATATCAATAAAAGTCTACAAAAACCTGTGAGCTCTAGATCTAGATCCACCAGGTGTGTGTTCACCATCGCGTGGTTCTAAATGCGCTTCGCATGGTCCAGTCAGACTGTCAAATCTAAGCCCTAAAGTGTGATAACTTAAACCAGATACCTCCTCTCACATAACTGAGTATGGCTGGAGGTATCTGATAAAAACTAAAGTCCACAATTTGCATCTACCGTGGCGTGTTTGAGCATTTCCTTCAGCGCCTCAACCTCCTGCCGCAATTCCCGTATGATCCTAGCGTTCGGGTCCTCATTCACCACCGCGTGGTTCACGATGCGCTTGGCACGGTCCGCGTATCGGAGCGTTGATAACGTCTCCTCGTAGTTATCCGCGGCTGGGGACACTGTCGCCACCTGTCCAAAGAGAGTCGAGTTTTAGGGCTACCACACATAATCACCACCAGAATCGTGTTACATACATAGGGCTTAGATAGTTGGCAATTTCACGGTTTGCATCCTCATTTCTTTCAACATTTTTATTTGCATGTCACGGGATGTGTATAGGTCAATTACTCTGCAGAACCTGCAGATGCTATTGGTATAGGATGGGGAACTTAAAACAATAAGTAATTCAACATACCATCACAGTTTTGCTGTTCCCGCCCAAATTGTCTTTCAGCAGCCATGTGAGCACCGAGTCTCTATAGGGGACGAATTTGTCCTTGTTCGGTTTCGGCGATGACTGGTCGGCCAGCTTGGATATGACCAAGCCTAGAGTTGTTAGTGACCTGAAATAGATGGAAAACATGTTGTTTAGTCATGTTACGTAGTTAAAGTCCAAGACATACAATTTAAACTCCTTCCTCTACCCAGTTAGAGAACCTCGTGGCGGTGTCCAACGTCGCCAATAGATCGCCAAAACGTCTTCCTTCTTACTCACTTGTTAATATTAGAGCCCTCCTTAAGCCTGTCTCCGACTGCGCCTGTCTTGACAGCGCGCTCGGAGCCAGCCAGGTCAACAAGCGACAGTCTTGCCACCTTCTCCCCGCTAACTCCAGTCGCTGCATCGCATAGCGTCTGTGTTAGGAGTACGCTAAAGACAGCGTGGGATCGGGAGGACTCGCTGTTCATGTTGGTGGCGGCGACTGTTCGGGACTTGTTACCTTCCGTCATGAGATTGTCGATGTCCTGCAAAAGAAGTATAGAATAATCAGTCATGAACATAAACTTATCTTACCTAAACAAAAACAGCGTCATGGCTTTTCGCATAGCGGCTGACAGAGGCACAGTTGTTATTGATTGTTGCCTCATTTAAAACTTGCTAAAACGGTTGCCCGCGACAGGGGAAGGATAACGAAAACTCATCTCTCTGCTCTTTTGGTAAATTTTCATCAAAACGTTTTACAACCTTTGCCTATACACTCACACGGGCTATGTGAAGAACACCAGAAATAGCGTCTTCGTAACTTATTGGCTGTTTTTATTCTGCCTTGTGAAGATGTTTTCACAATTTTTCTAGTTTGGAAAAATTATCTTCCAAAAATAGATAGACCATGTATGCGTCATTCGTATATTTCCACTCTCTAAATACAAGCTCATAGTAAACCCGTATCAATGCCACTTTAAGTGATCTATTAATTGCAGTTTTAATTAATTGCCTGTTCTTGAATGAACCGTTGAGAAAATGTAATCCACTTTGGATGAGAGATTAACAATTTATTTAATCTGAGATGCTTCGCAACTGGATTAACGAGGTAATTCTACACCGTGATACAATTAAAACGGTGTTAATGGCCAGACAACAATACGCACCGACTTTATTGCATTATACGAGTATGTCACCACGCCTTTGTGGCGACTGTGACATTAATAAGGTATTAAGACGCGTAAACTTTGTCGGTTCGTTTCTGGATCTAAGTAATAATAGCTATGAAACTGTTACAATTTTCGCAGCATAATTATTACTCGTTAAAATTGAAGGGGAATAAAAAGTAATTTAAAAAATAAATCCAAGGAATGAAAGGAAATGTATCATGTATGAATGTATCATAATAATATAAAATATGGAAAATAAAATTCATAAACACAATACAAACATATACCTGCAAATATATTTTATATATTATAATGATATACATACTATAACTCTCACTCACGAAAGAGAGGAAGTGCTCTTTTACCCGGTTTTTTGAAAGAGACAAGAGTGGGCCTGTCTCTTATAGTGCAAGGTAGTGCCCTTCACAATAGGACCGCCTGCAACCTGAATGAGTGCTCATATGCCGAGGTGCTATGCCTTGGAGTGGCTAAGACTGAGACCGTGTGGGATCTCCGGTGCCGATCTCCTGAAAAGAGATCTCAAAGCGGTCTCGAAGGTAGCTGGGGTAGCGCGGATTTTTCAATATATTGAATAGATAAGAGAATATAAGTGTCTCGGCGACGAGGAATCGGAAGCCACCCCAACTCTGCGATATTGAGAAAGATGGTCGAATTTGCGCAGCCCGAAGATAAACCGAATCCCAAGATTTTGAAGTCATTCGAGTTTGTTCAGTAGATCTTCGTTCGCGCTCGCCCAACAGACATCGGCGAAGTCGATAAGCGGCAGGAGAAGGGACTGAGCAAGGGTTCTTTCTTACTTTTGAGTAAAGTCGACTTGTCGTTAATCAATTACAGTTGAAATCCCTTACACCGTCTTTGTTGCACTGACGTAATATAATATAAATTCACTGAAATGATTGAATACCGCTAAGATTTCCAGTTCTGTTCTTTTTAGTCATGTTTTTCATAATTTGAAATTCAGAACCGATTCCGGTGAAATTTGCTTTGTTCCCATTTGTCTACAATCACTTCGTTGTCCAGCTCGTATCAATAAGCCTACCATACTTACACATAATGCTCCTTAAAAAAAGACTGATAAAACTTGCACTATTCCCTTTGTTGGAGTATGTAAGCCAATAAAAACGAATTTTTAAGTTACTATTCATTATTTCGAAGAATTACGTGGACAAACATACATACAGCTATATTACAGCTATATATAGCATTTTATATACTTCTTTGAAAGCCCTAAAAGAATAAAATGAATGAATATTTTACAGTTATGATAATACGAGTATTATAGACATAGGTATAGACTTGAGAAGAGGTAATCCACGAATAGCACCTACGCGAATAGCACCTATCCTAGTCCACGAACACCACCCAGGTCCAGCTATTCGTGGACTAAAATTTATTTTTACATTTTTGTCCACGAAGAGCACCTACGACTTAGCAGCCTACTGGGATGTATACCTCTCCGTTTTGCAGTCGGTTAAAAAAGCAAAGGCTTAACGTCAATAAACGTCGCAACAGTAATCCTGTTGGCATCAGCTCTCCTATCTGACTCACAGTCCGAGGCAGCGGGAGGCATAGTCTGCCAATAGCTAACACAGCAGGCGATACTTGTCTACTCAATATTGAGACATAATCAACGTCCGCTTCGGCACTTGAGGACAAGTTTATACTTGAATGCAGGGTATTACTTTAATAATAAGACAAGTCTCGTTTAGAATAAATACATCGAGAGTTATCGACGTCTTTCTCATAAAAGCTTTTGAGGAATATACATAGTCAGGTCATAAGTTCTGTCACATGTGCAATATGAAATAATTTAGACATGTTTATTATTTATGTAAACATTTATATAGCAAAATGAACTTAATAAAACATAGATTCTTATGGTAATAAAGTTTATTCAAAATGACCCCCGCGATTTTGAATACAGGCCTTTATTCTGCGCGGCCAGTCGTCTATCGCAGCACGAACGAGGTCCATGTCAATATCGGCGGCTGCCTTAATCAAGGATGCCTTGAGTGACTCCAAATCAGAATCTCCAACACAGCCAAACTGCAACGGCCCAGTTAAGACGCTGGTTGGGGGCAAACAGCACTGCCGTGGCTCTGATCCAGGAGCCGTGGATCAACCGAGGTAGCATTCGAAGGCTCGCCAATTTGAGAGGTAAGCTTTTCGGTACAACTGATCACGATAACCCTAGAACGTGCATCATAACTACTAACAACATCCCAGCACAGCCATTAACAGAGTTCTGTTCCAGGGACCTGTGTGCCATAAGGCTGCAACTGCCCGACACAGCTAGGTGCCGCGAACTCGTGGTGGCCTCCGCCTACATGCCTGCGGAGGACAACCCGCCTCCACACGACCTGTGCCGGCTGGTGGACCACTGCGAGAAGTCGGGCCTCCACCTCATCGTTGGGGCCGACTCGAACGCGCATCACCCACTGTGGGGCATGCCTGATATGAACAGCAGAGGCAAGACACTTGTTGAATACCTATTTACTACAAACCTTAATGTGCTTAACATAGGTTCTGAACCAACTTTTGCTACCAAGCGGAGCAGAACTATCGTTGATATTACCCTGGCAACGGCGGACATATCCGACGACGTTGGGGGCTGGCATGTGTCCAACGAGGCGTCATGCTCTGATCATCGATGGATACGCTTCGAGATCAACGCAGCGTTCTCCCCAACTGTCCCTAAGAGAAACCCACGCAAGACTGACAGAACCAGGTACAGAGCTATCCTAGGTGAAAGACTTGCTTGGGCTGAGACTCTACCAGATCCGGAGGGACCCGAACAAATCGAACAACAGGTAACAGATTTTACTAATACTTCAATAGACTGCTACCATTCATCTTGCCCGCTTAGCACACCAGCGCCTACCAACATCAAGGGGCAGCCTTGGTGGGGTCCTGATCTAGATAGGATGCGTGCTAAGATCAGAAGACTGCTAAACAGGGCGATGAACACCAGTGCTGATGAGGATTAGGACAACTATAAAGATGCCAAATCCAAGTACAAGAAACGACTACGGTTCAAAAGCAGCAACTCATGGAGGAAATTCTGCAGCGACATTGAAACCGTTGATCAAGCAAATCGGGTAAGGCAAATACTAGCTCAACAAGGCAACTCTAGGCTAGGGTCGCTTAAAAAACCCGATGGAACATATACCTCTTCCACCACAGAAACACACAGTCTCTTGTTGGAAACTCACTTTCCCGGAAGTAGAACTATTCAAGAGATTGTGTGGCCGGAAGAGGTTCACCATGAAGCTGTCGACCACTTAGACATAACTAATAATATTATCACTGCTGACAAGGTGAGATGGGCCATTAATAGCTTTAAACCTTTTAAATCAGCAGGACCAGATGGAATCTTCCCAGCACTTCTACAGTGGGGTGGGGAACCCGTCATCAATATAATGGTCCGAATCATGAAAGCATGTCTTAGATTCGGATACGTTCCCAATAGGTGGAGAGTAGTAAACGTAATTTTCATACCGAAGCCAGGAAGGAGCGACTACACTAACGCTAAATCTTTCAGGCCGATTAGTCTCACCTCGTTCTTGCTTAAGACTCTCGAACGTTTGTGCGAGAGACACCTGAGAGATGGAGCATTAAAACATATACCCTTACACAAGAATCAGCATGCATATAGTTTGGGTAAGTCTACTGAATCGGCTCTCCATGCAGTTGTATCCACAATTGAAGAGGCGATTCAAAACAAATGCATCTGTCTTGGAACTTTTATTGATATAGAAGGTGCCTTTGACAAGACGCAGCATAGCAGTATAAGTGCATCTTTAACAAGGCATGGGGTGTCAACAGCTGTAAACAACTGGGTCACAAACATGCTTAACAAACGTATCGTGCGTCTAGCTGGAGAGTCCCTGTCGGCGGAGGTAGTGCGGGGATGCCCGCAGGGAGGAGTGCTCTCCCCGCTTCTGTGGAATCTGGTCATTAACGACCTGATTACCAAGCTTAACGCTAATGGATACTACACCGTATGATACGCCGACGATTTGGCAATCCTCATCACAGGTAAATTTGCGAGCACAGTATGCAACCTTAAACAAACAGCTCTTCGCATCGTGGAGCGCTGGTGTTTAGAATATGACCTGGCGGTTAACCCAACAAAAACGGAAATGGTCATGTTCACTAACAAAAGGGCTCTTGGTAGGTATACCCTACCTAAGCTCTTTGGAACGGAACTCCAGCTAGCAACTGAGGTGAAGTACCTGGGCATAACCTTGGACAGCAAGCTCAACTGGAGTAGCCACATCGACAACAAACTAAAGAAGGCGAGTATTGCTTTCTGGCAGTGTCGGAGAATGGTGGGGAAAAAGTGGGGACTTTCTCCCAACATCATTCTTTGGCTGTACGTAACGGTGATCCGTCCTCTTGTCTGCTACGGAGCTGTGGTGTGGTGGACCAGGACCAAACTAACCACAATGGTAAGCAAACTCCAAAGCTTCCAAAGGCTGGCCTGCATGGCTATCACAGGTAGTATGAGAACTACTCCAACAGCAGCAATGGAGGCCATGCTGTGTCTTCCGCCACTCCAGCTGTATATTAAGCAGGAGGCCGCGTTATCTGCGGTGAGACTTAACACCTTAGGACTTTGGAGGAAAAACAGGACCTCACACACCGCCATCCTAGGGGAAGTTTACAAAAAAATTCCCATCTCTATGGCTTGCAGTGACAGAATCCCTAAACAATTTGTTTTTGACAAAAAATACAATATACAGTTACATGAAGACCATCGGGTTGAGGGGCTCGACGTTAAAGAGCTCAGAATTTTTACCGATGGTTCAAAAACTGAAGCAGGCACTGGTTCAGGCACCTTCTCGGAGGACCTAAACATCAAGATAGCCATTCCACTGGGTGCCCAAAATACTGTCTTTCTAGCTGAATGCATGGGCATCATCTCGGCCGCTAATGCCATAGCATCGAGAAAGGTAAGAGATTCCTCCATTCGAATACTCTCGGATAGCATGGCCGTCCTACAAGCCCTAAATAGCAACACTATTAACTCAGGGCTAATCTACGAGTGTCACAAACGACTAATGGAGGTATGTCAACATAACCGCGTAATCCTTCAATGGATAAAAGGACACAGCGGATCAAGAGGTAACGATGCAGCGGATGAGTTGGCGCGTAAAGGATCTAGCTTGACAGCGTATGGTCCCGAACCTATCATCCCTCTTCCCTTCAAGATGGTACGCTCATTTCTGAGAGAGTCGACCAGGAATGATCATGCCACTCTTTGGACAAACCATGAGGAGTGCAGGCAGGCTAAGCTGGCCTTGCCGTCCCCTAGCGCTAGGCTGGCTAAGACCTTGCTTCGACTTAGTAGGCCGCGCATGCGACTGGTAACTGCAGCACTTACTGGCCATGGTTTCTTTAATAAACATCTATATGTCCTAGGTGTTACCGACAGCCCCCTATGCAGAGCCTGCTTGGAGGCAGAAGAAACGGCTGCTCACGTCCTCATGGAGTGCACAGGAGTAGCGGACTACAGGGCTAAACACCTCGGTCAATCGAGGGACCTTCCAGGGATAGTCGGTAACGTAAAGGGCCTACTGGCGTTCCTGGAGGAGTTGGGTTGGCTCGAATGATGTCGCATTCCCACCCACACGCAAAATAGGCGCTTTCGTCGTCGAGTTGCGGAAACCAGCCCATCTTACAATTGACAATTGACTCCAAATCAGGATGAGGCTTTGAGCAGGCCTTTTCCTCCAAGTGTTGCCATATCTTGTAATCTAACGGACTCGAATCTGGACTGGAGGAGGGCCAGTCTTCGTGCCGGATGAAGTCGATTTCACGCGCCGCCAGTCAGTCTTGTGTGCTTTTCGCTCTATGAGCTGGCGCAGAATCTTGTTGGAATACCCAGTGCCTGTTATTAAACATGGTATGAGAAACAGGTTCCACAAGGTTCTTGAGGACTGTATTTTGATACACAACTGCATTCGTTTTTACGCCTTTCTCACAAAAATGTACCTCAGTTAAGCCCCAATAAGAGACTCCCAACCAAACCATGAGCGAGGATGGAAAATGACCTCGTTGGACACGCGGAATACGGTTGCTCGCTTCTTCACTGCTGTGTGCGTACACTTTATCATTTTGTTTGTTGTAGCTCTCTTCCACGGTGAAAATTTTTTCATCTGAAAAAAGAACTTCCTAATGCTTTTTTCCCGCGTACCGCTTCAACAAAGCGCGGCATCTCTTCAGTCTCAGGTCCATTAAACGAGCGTCCAAACGATGTCCTGTATTTCTTCGATATGCCCTAAGCCCTAAGTCTTCATTTAACACCCTTTTCACCGTGGTCCTGCTTAACCCCATCTGAAGGGCCAACAGTTTCTGCTTACGTATGGGATTTCTTTGAATTCGCGCCTTAACAGCTTTTATCACTGCTGGAGTCCTAACAGAGCGAGGGCGACCACTTCTTGACCTGTCATCTACACTAGAGTCTTCATTGTATCGTTTTATGGTACGATAAAGGAATCTTTTGGTTATATTAAAAATTTTCAGTAAGTCGAAAATCTGAATTGGCGCATAACCGCAACGATGCAACGCAATAACTGCGACACGGTCTTCTTTAAGTGTCCACTCCATATTTAAAAATGAGGAAAATTCTAAAAAGTACACATTTTTATTTTCATGAAAAATTCGAAATTCGAATTCAATAAACTTTTTTGTGGCCAGCGTTCTAAATTCAAAAGTTTTTATTGTGTGACAGAACTTATGACCTGACTGTGTAAATGTATTTTTTTATATTTTTTCTACTGTTTTACATAAATATAGAACGCATATCTTGGATAAGACAAGTTTTTGAAAATGAGATGTTTGTTTGAAAAATACTATTTAACAAGATCTTTTCATTGTAATTGGACAAGGCTACCAAAACGCCCATCCACATTGAAAATAAGAAAGTTTATATTGGCAACTACTTTCTAACATTTTTTAGGAGCTTTGGTGTTGGGATTCTTATGAATAAATTAATATTTATCTTTTAGAATCACATGATTTAGTCGAAATTACATCCATATACTTATTTATATACTAAAGATAAGAACCGTGATACTCATCGTTATTGGGCACGGGTACCAAAAGGCCCATTCTCTTTTGAAATTAAAAAGTTTATAATGGCGACTATTTGCGAATATTGATGTTTTTATGAGCTTCTGTTTTGGAATTCCAAAGCTTAACATTCATATTTATCTTTTACGGCCTTACTAATAAAGTTATTCACGGTTTAACTTATAAAATGTTTTGTCTTGCTTTGACATTTGACATTTACTCGACATATGAAAAGGACAAAAACACTGAATAAGTTAAACCCTTTATAACTTTTTCATTAAAAAGGTCGGTAGAATAAGGATTTAGTCGAAACTCCATCTTTAAAATTATAAGAACCGTATTACGTACACCAATGTCAAGCTTTACTTAATACCTATGCATTTACTCGTATGTCCTTGTTTATTGTTCCAAATTTAATTATTGTTCCAAAAATAATCCCACAACAATGTAGCCAAGAACTGGGTTACGAATACGAAGTTTGCTTTTCAGTATCAAGAGTTCTCAGTGTGAAAATTAAACAATACTCATTCATAAACAAATTAATTTCTACTCGAAAAACAGCAAGGCTTCGCGGAACAATCACTATTTGAACCGAGACTTCGACCTCAAAAGAGGTTTCCTTGGAGTTAAGAGTGAGATTAGCCCGTTTTCACTCTCCGAAGATTACCGATTAAGAAAGTACTCACGGGGGAATTAATAAAACGATGTGAAAACCCGGAAAGGTCCAATTGATTCACTATTGGTTACCAAAAAAAAGAACAATATCGACGGAAGATGTTTTTCGTACATAGGATCGGAACTAATTAAAATTAAGGTATTTTGCTCGTTATATTATTATTCTATTTTCCTTTCTTCGAGAATAAAAATTCAAATGAACCATTTTATAAGTTATTGTACTCCTTGTGTACCTTTAATCAAGTTTTAGCTCACAGTTTTTATTTTATTCGTATACCGAGTTTGTATTACCTACTTATATAAAACAATTTGCGTAGAATAGCATAATCATTTAAGCAGATAAATGTCTGCCACTCTATTACCGCCTACTTCAAAATTGATAGTTTAGCCTATTTCCTAAAACATGTCGTAACTACAATACTAACTACAGAAAAGTGAAACCTTCGGCAGCCGACCTTGTCAGGCAGTGAACAGCCAATTAACAGTAACACGGCACGGATTCAGTTATTGTGGGACCATTAGGCAGAATATTTTCGCCTCGAGTCTAAAAATATATATCGAACTCCATTTCAGTAAGCCGCTGACAGTTTTCTAGGTTCAAGGGCGGGGCGTCGCGTCATCAGCGAAACCTGTCAACGGTTGCGAAACGAGTTTACGTCAAAGACGGGTCTTCACGACCCCATTGACTTGAAGACGGTGATGCGACGGTGACGTAGCACCTGTCCTGATCCTTCGAGCGAACTACAACTATATTTTAAAAGTAAAACCTATTTCAGTCTTTCATAGACCTGACTGAATAGTAAAACTGCTTTTGCTCAGGCTTGGGATACAACTAAAAGTAAAACAGTGCCATGACCTATTAAAGTAGGTACCTCTCAACAAAACAGTCGCGTGCTATTGTAACACTTACAATAAGTATTGATACAAATATTTGACCCACACGCAGTTTTCGGCGACTCTGTCCACTAGAGTGGCAAGAGCATTAGGAACCGACAAATAATAATTAATTACTTTCTGTCCTTCAGTTAGTAACCACAAATCCAGCAGCAGCTCTAAGGGAAACACGCGAAGATTAGATTGTACAGAGACGGATCACGCACCGCCGCCGGGTCAAACTGACTAATCCATCATCTCAGACACATCCACTGAATAGTTGAATACATAACGGAAATAGAATCAGAACATTTCGGCTTCAGTGGGTGCGGGTTAAAAATTTCACTCTGAAAACTTGGGTGATTTAGATCGTCATCTAAGATACCTTTTTATTTTGAACTTTACTCATAAAGAAACGCAATTACCTGAATTTGCAATAATAGAGCATGATCTAGCTAGAGTACCCCGAAATATCAAAGATCTTCAAACTCTTTTCTCGTAGTCTCATCTGAATATGGAAATATTTATTCGCGGCTTAGGGGTACACATACCCAGAAAATCCTAAATAAACATCATTTCCATTCTCGACCGAAAGCTAAAAGCAGTTTCGGTCAAACACTGGATAACACTGGAATAACACCTACACAGATCCGTAGACTCGAGGAAAATATTGGAGAGGTCTTATATTGAATAGTAGAGCTGGTTTTAGTGTATGTAATGCTACGATATTGCGTTGGGTTTATTGGGCTCGTATTGAGTAGAAGGGATAACCAATCATCCTAAACGTGAATGAGTTAGTAGCCTTGTTTTCTCTCAGATAAGATGAAGATTACCAAAACGGTAAGTAAACTCTAAACGGACTCTATTTGTATAACATGGAAGGTATTATTTTAGTAACATGAAACCTATCTTTCAGCGAATACAGAAACATAGCAAGTTGCCTGCTCCGGTCTACCAGCGCTTATCGGCGCTAGTATGTGCGGGTAATCGGCGCAGATAGCCGGCGCTGAGTTTATATTACCTCATTATGTTCCAAACCAGTAACGATAGGCGCCGAACAGCACTGATAGGCTCCGACTCGCGCAGCTCAGCGCTGGTACATATGCGGTCATATGTTCATTATTGGCCGCTTGATTTATGTACATGTTATATGCTGTATACATCCTTAGGTTTGATTGAGGAATGCTTGCTCACGAAGATCAGATCATGAAACAACCTTCAAAACCAAGTTTGATATGATTGAAATATGAGCCGACCCTAATGACCTTTTAGGCCGGTATCAATAAAACGCTCTCAGCTCTGTCTGAGGGTTGTCTCAGCTATGTCACAATGACGGCATCGCCATATCAAATCTGTTCTAGGTTCAAAATTGTTCTAGGACGGCATGGTATTGGTAACATGAACAGTAATGGCCAAATGTTACTAAGCCTCTGTGCGCAATTTGGCTTGGCTATAACCAATACCTACTTTCGACTCCCTTTAAAACATAAGGTTACATAAGGTTACATGGATGCATCCAAGGTCAAAACATTGGCACCTCATAGACTATGCCATTGTCAGACAAGCCGACATCTCACAAGTACTTGTTACTAGAGTTATGCGTGGTGCCGAATGCTGGACGGACCACAAATTAGTGGTAACGAAGATGAAACTGAAACTTCGCCCTCCGATCCGAAGCAACAAAGCTAAAACCCTCCGCCTTGATACAAATTAGCTATCCAGCTTAGAAATCCAAGCAAATTACTCTCAGGCTTTAAATAGCGCAATCTCAACGCTGGACACTAAAGGTGCACTTCAGGTGAAATGGGAACTCCTGTGTACGCATGTAATCGATGCGGCCACTCAAACGTTAGGGAATACAACCCGGACTAACGAAGACTGGTTTGACGAGAACGATCAAATGATCACTAAAGCGATTGCAAAACACCGCACTCTGTTACGTCGTCGGCGAGGCAGAAATTCACGGGAGACTTTGGAGGAGATAAAGAAAAGTAATGCGGCACTTCGAACCATTACACGCGAGGCGAAGGATCAGTGGTGGAAAAAGAAGGCTGACTACATCAACTGGCTTTCCCAGCACAATAGACTTGGTTTGTTTCATGCTGAAGTAAGGAAGCTAGTCGGAAGTGCGCCTCGTATAAATGTGCCATTGAAGTCTATGAACGGTACTCAGCGGTTTACTACGAAAAAAGACGTTCTTGATCGGTGGGCGCAGCACTTCAATCAATTGCTGAATGTAGACCGGGCAGCTGATCTGCAGCACATTAGATGACTCCGAAAACTTCCCGAAGCAACTGAACTAAGTGAACCACCCACGCTTGATGAAGTAGTTGCAGCAATAAAAAATCAACCAAACAAGAAGGCGGTCGGAGTGGACGACATTCCTGGAGAACTACTTAAGTACGGCGGAGAGAACCTACACAATACCCTCTGGAAATTATTTTCTCTGATGTGGAGTGAAGAACTTGTACCAAATAACTTCAAGATCTCGCGTATATGTACTCTGTATAAGAATAAAGGAGACCGCTCCGATTGTAACTCCTACCGTGGCATATCACTGCTCTGTATTCCTGGGAAAATTTTTGCTAAAGTCCTACTGAACAGGCTTATACCAATCTCCGAAAAAATACTACCAGAAAGCCAGTTTGGTTTCAGGCCAGAACGAGGGACAAGTGAAGCTATCTTTAGTCTGCGGCAGCTACAAGAGAAAAGCAAAGAGCAAAGACAACCCTTCCACCTCTGCTTCGTAGATCTGGAGAAAGCATTCGACAGCGTTCCTCGCGAAGCCCTATGGCTGGTTCTAGAGAAGTATGGGTGCCCGGAAAAGTTTATAAGGCTCATTCGTCTCCTCCACGATGACATGACCTGTTGCGTTTCAGCAAATGGCGAACAGACAGAGTTTTTCTCCGTTACCTGTGGAGTCAAACAAGGATGTGTTTTGGCACCCACTCTGTTCGCCTTGTATTTTACCGTGGTGGTTAGAGAATCCATGAAAGACACTTCAGAAGGCATTTATATCCGCTTCCGGATGGATGGAAAGCTGTTCAACCTATCTAGACTTAGGGCGCACACTAAAGTCTCTCATTGTATCATCACAGAGATAATGTACGCTGACGACCTGTGTTTTGTGGCGGTTACCCCAGAAGGTCTACAAGAGCTGATGACTAAACTCGGTGAAGCTTGCTGTAGGTATGGGCTAAAAATTTGTGTTAATAAAACGGAAGTTATGTCACTGGAAACACTTCAAACGCCCAGTCCTGCACTAAAAATAAGCCTAGGAGGAGATACTCTGAAGCAAGTAGAAAAATTCAGATACCTGGGAAGCACGATAACATCTCGTGGAGACCTAGACGCTGAGATCAACAGCAGAATCGGCGCTGCTTCAGCGACTTTCGGGAAGCTGGAACAGAGGTTGTTCCGTTCGCATGATATAAGTCGGACTACCAAGATCGTAGTGTACATGGCTACGGTGCTGCTAAATCTTCTGTACTCAGCGGAGACATGGTGTTTGTACCGGAGGCACATCCGGACGTTGGATAGGTTTCACCTCAAGTGTCTTCGTAATATCTTGCATATCAAATGGACTGATCGCATTCGCAACACAGAGGTGCTACGCAGAGCGAATGTTGGCGGTATTGAAGCCTATCTGATACGGCGACAACTGCGCTGGTGCGGACACCTCTCCCGCATGCCCGACGAGAGGCTGGCTAAGCGCGTCTTTTATGCAGAGCTCCAAGAAGGCAAGCGCAAGCAAGGTGGCCAGTTTCTACGCTTTAAAGACGTGTTAAAGAGGCATATGAAGCACTGCGACATAGACCCGGACACCTGGGAAGATCGTGCAGCCCAGCGACCAGAATGGAGCCATCTCGCACAAAAGAATATTTTTGAATTCGAAGCACGGCGTCGCGCTGACCTGGACAAGAAGCGAGATGAAGCCACGGCTCGAACACCTGCAGCCATTAACTATAATTATGAGAACGGCACACTTAAATGTGCAACCTGTGGAAAAACGTTTAAAGCCAAGATTGGCTACGTCAGCCACATTCGGGCACACCAGCGACGCCCGCTTTAGGTCTTTGGCAGTCGCCGTAGCCGTATCGGCTTGGAGGACATCATCAAATCTGTAGTTTTCACGCGCTAGAGATAGCTCTCAGAGCTTATAGCGGTTTATTATTGCGGGTCTTAGAGACTTTAGATCGGCAGTCGAACGAAATAGAAAATCTATACAGAAACATCATAAAACAACACAACAGCGTCTCCGAGATTACGTACCATATAAAAACATACCTTTACGACAATGGTCTGCCTTGGGTGTCATAGAAGCTTAATTACACGGTTCGCAGTTTTCATGAAATTATATATAAAATACAGAATACAATGAGCATGTATGAGTGAGAGAGAGCATCGCATTCACTCGGAGAGGAAACTAAAATATTTATAACAACAAATAGTACTTCGTGGCAAGTTACTATGTTTCACTGTTTTAATATTCTCAATTTAATTTTCAGTAGACAAGCTCGCAAGAAAGGCAAAGATTTATTTCGAGGGAAACGGTTATTATGGAAACTTGAATTCCATCCAAAATTATTTTGAAGTTGATCTCCGTGGCTTTATACGAACCGGCGAATAAATGGAATAAAGTTTGATGTTGTGATGTGAATACGAAACTTCGTAAGGACATTCCAGTCTGAGATATTTGGAATGATACTGCATTCGATCGAATACTAATACACGACGCGGAAAAATCTTCATACGTCACAACTCATTGATTTATCATTTGAGAAAGATTCAAATTTTAAATTAACCCATCATCGTAAAAACAAAAGTAACTAAAACCAATGAACTTTCAGATATTGAATTTCCAAATGGTTTGCGCAAAGTGAATCTGAATTCCTAAGGCCCTGAATTTCAAGGAGCTTTACAATAGTTTCTCTGATAAATGCAGTAATCACTCGACTGGTAACCATGAATATTCCGTATTTTAATTCCGTATGTCTAATGCCAATAAATACGGATAAATATTCAAAGGAACAGCCACGCTTCGTAGCAGATTTGAATTTCCCTTAATCAAGACAAGGCAGCTCCAGCTTGATGTATATTTATTGGTGCTTATCGTGCTTTGCTTTTACGTTCGTCGGAACTTCATAAATGGGACATTTCATGATAAATGAACTGTTCATAATATTGAGACTAGATAAATTATTTCAACCATTTGCTCAATAATCCACGTGTTAACTCCGAAAATTGTTCAAAATAACTACAACTACCTTAGTAGAACCAAAAATACACGTGCAGCATCGTATACGTGAGAGTTCTTAAAACTTCAGACTAGATGCTGCTACAGAACATAACTGTGAATAAGTGATAAAAATCGTGTTCAGAAAATTAAAAAGAATTAAAGAACATAATGAAACAAACAAAGGAAATTGACCACTCTTGGAAATGCGTGAACAGAATGTTCATAAATAAACGGCCAAGGGCGAGTCCAACTCGCGCACGAAGAGTTCCGTGCCACGAAACTGGTTTGACCTTAATTGTGCCCCCCTTTCAAACCATCATAATTTTTCCTAACCCTATCCATTCTTATCTTCTCTTATAATTTTTCCTTTTATATTTAATGTAACTAATAATTAAAGAATTACGAAAAAAAAGCCAACTCACAAGCGCTTTCAGTTGAAATGTCGCACGAGTCTTTTTTATTTAGAGATTTACCTTCCAAAAGTGCCCCCCAAATTCAAAACTATTTTGTTTACATAACACGATTGTGTTTGGGTCACAGAAATACCTGCTTATAACAAATTTCAATTTCATCGGTTCAGAATTCGGTCACTTAATATTTATTTCTTTAACACACCTAGGACAGACACACGAGTAATCCTACAATGGTTCCGTTTTTCCTTTCCAAGGTACGGAACCCTAAAAAGTAAACTTTGATCATTAATATTCAGAAAACGCATGTTTTTAATATACTAGCCGTTTGCTGAAAGCCAATTTCACCCCCCACAAATTCACAACGTCCCCTAAAAAGATTTAGTTTAATAATAGCCGGTATTACAATGCGCAACGGTTGTGTGTGGGTGTGTGTTGGCAGTGGACCTTTGAACTGGCATTAAAAATGTATTGACATATACGACCTATTTTTATAAATCGATGGCACAGTTACCAATCTCTGCTATACTTCGACCGTTTTTAGAAGGTGATTATGACATTTTGTTACTGCGTACATAATAAGCAATATTTTTCATTGCAGATGTCAAAAATGTATGGGTTTTGAGCTGTCAGGATCGCATTCTCTCAGCGGCCAGACTTTAGGGTACTCTCACTGGACATTTCTGTACAACCCGAAGAACATGCTTATTTCGAGCCCTGGACCTGTTTATGAGAAATTTTAATAAAATTCAAAACCTATAACGGCACAGTGGCACCACAGTGGCGTCACCAGGGCTTAAGGTTATTGAATTGAAACGTTTTCTTTCTATAAACGTTGTCTTTATATAATATTTAACGGTATTTAATTTCCCAGTGCGCAATAAACAGTAATCGGATACAATTTAATGCAATAGGATTTTCCCGGAACGTTGATTAGAGTTTTTAAATCAGCGACAAGCTTTTGCCTATAAATGTATAATTCTAGGCTGGCATAAATTGTGTTATTCTATCCTGAATCCCGTTAAATGATATAAATCCTCAATCTGGGAGCGCCAGCAGCGGATAATGGAGGTTACTGATACAAATACAATCAGGGAGCGCCAGCAGCGGATAATGGAGGTTACTGATACAAATACAATCAGGGAGCGCCAGGGAGAGCAGAAACTGTTGGCCCTTCAGATGGGGTTAAGCAGGACCACGGTGAAAAGGGTGTTAAATGAAGACTTAGGGTTTAGGGCATATCGAAGAAAAACAGGACATCGTTTGGACGCTCGTTTAATGGACCTGAGACTGAAGAGATGCCGCGCTTTGTTGAAGCGGTACACGGGAAAAAAGCATCGGGAAATTCTTTTTTCGGATGAAAAAATTTTCACCGTGGAAGAGAGCTACAACAAACAAAATGATAAGGTATACGCACACAGCAGTGAAGAAGCGAGCAACCGTATTCCGCGTGTCCAACGAGGTCATTTTCCATCCTCGCTCATGGTTTGGTTGGGAGTCTCTTATTGGGGCTTAACTGAGGTACATTTTTGTGAGAAAGGCGTAAAAACAAATGCAGTTGTCTATCAAAATACAGTCCTCAAGAACCTTGTGGAACCTGTTTCTCATACCATGTTTAATAACAGGCACTGGGTATTCCAACAAGATTCTGCGCCAGCTCATAGAGCGAAAAGCACACAAGACTGGCTGGCGGCGCGTGAAATCGCCTTCATCCGGCACGAAGACTGGCCCTCCTTCAGTCCAGATTTGAGTCCGTTAGATTACAAGATATGGCAACACTTGGAGGAAAAGGCCTGCTCAAAGCCTCATCCTGATTTGAAGTCACTCAAGGCATCCTTGATTAAGGCAGCCGCCGATATTGACATGGACCTCGTTCGTGCTGCGATAGACGACTGGCCGCGCAGAATAAAGGCCTGTATTCAAAATCGCGGGGGTCATTTTGAATAAACTTTATTACCATAAGAATCTATGTTTTATTAAGTTCATTTTGCTATAGTTTACATAAATAATAAACATGTCTAAATTATTTCATATTGCACATGTGACAGAACTTATGACCTGACTATGTTTTGCTTCGCATCATTTGTGTCTCCTCATTTCGGATTATTCATTTGTCATAACTTTAATGGCTTAATAGCACTTTCTTATAACAATACTTCGGCCTACTGTTTTAGTTATTTTTTTGTTGGACTACTTTTTTATTCGTCTAATGGATGTTTATAACATAATTTTATTTTGGCTCATAATTATTTATATTTAACGGAAGGCAGAAATTCTTGCTTTAGGTTTTGTCTTCTGGTTCAGTTATCCTATCGTTTTTTTTTCTTTGTCTATAGGAAATGATGATTTGTTTGACTAATGTACGATTTCACCCAACAATCGTATATGATTTGGATTGCATTGTGCAACTAGTGGAGCGAGCTAGCGACTGAAAGTAATGAAAAGCCAAATTTGGCTAGAGTAGTTATAGTGGCAAATTTCAACTGGGTTATAGGAATTAGGTTGTGATGGAAGAAGCAAAACCGCAGCGTAGCGATGCGGTACAAAACGGAACGGAGCGTATATAAAAAATCGGTCAAGTGCGGATCGGACTCCCACACGAAGGGTTCCGTACCATCGTACAAGAAAACTTAAACAATAATAATAATGAAACCAAAAACTAAAAGAAAATATTATTTTCCGCATTCTAACCTCAAAATACCAACTTCGCCGCTTGATTTTGGATCTAAGGCGGAAAATTTCTATTCTTAACCCTTTCGAAAAGGCTTCTTTCGAAAATTTAGAGATTCTTAATATTTGGTTCTCGGTGAAGCTATTTCGAGAATATATTTAAGCGGAAAGTACTGCTGAAGTTATATGTCGAAAAAGAGAACTAATCAAATATAAACGATAAATCTATGACCAAAGACTAGCGCTATGTAACCTCCTCTTACCATCGCCATTACGTAACTAAGTAGTGTATTTATTAGAGTTGCGCACATCGAGTTTAGTTGCAGTGGTGGTCATATATTTACAGACACTAAATGCATATTAAAATTACTAAGATGTTCCTCTCTATATTTTTTATGAGATATTTTTATAACTATATATATAGCCAAATTCTTAATTGGCCTATTTGCAATCTACATTTTTAGTGTAAACTTATGTAAGCTGTGGATTTTTGTTTAGTAAATAAATAACTTTTAAAACAAGTTTAAATAAAGTAATTGTTCCTTTATAGTCTGTGGACAAAAACTTCATCGAAGTTTTTAAAAGCATATTCCCGAATCTCGAAGTTTTAATCGAAAAGTTGTAATAATTGAAACAGTTTGGTAACGGGGTAGAAAGTTTTATCGGGCTACAAACATCCTTAATCGAAACAATCTTGCCTCAGCGTTATCCCCGCTAAGTTTAATTTTAAACAGGTCGTGTTTCGCTCTGAGGAAACAGCTGACACACTCACTCAAGACTCACTTGGTTTAAAACAACTACCAGTGTTTTACATCAAAGTTTATCAAGCACTGTCAATCGCGAGAGACGACAAAGACCGTGTGAGCCCTTCGGGACAATTGTCCAACTAAGTAGTCCAACTGGTTGGACATATGACCCATTTTTTTTGTAAGGTGTATCATTTGGTGACTAGCACCATAATGGAGAATTGGTAGTACAAATACCCGTCTGTAGCGTTGCTTTTACATGACATATGTTTTCCCAGCTGGGGTTGCAGAAGCACATTTTCATGAAAATCAAAAACAGGCCTGCTTGCAGATTAGCCTGAGAAACAGATGGAAATGAACTCTAAGATAAGAATGCTCTGAATTCAACAGTTAATAGTAGTTTTTGGCGAAGAATAGAGCTTCCATGCCTCCGCCATAAGATCTCTATACACAACAGAAAGTTTCGGACACACATAGTCAAGCTGTCACTGTCTCTCGCTCGGGATGTCTTATTGGAAGCGGCACTTTGTTTGAGCAGCAGTCCGAGCATTCGGCCATATCAATACCATGTAGGGTGCTTCCTACCTTACTCATACACTAGGTTAGCCATCTCGTAATCTTTATTCAAGAACTCATTTGCTCTATCGATGTTAAAATGTGTAATTTTAGAACTGACCTGAAAGGACGCCACAGCCAGCTGCGAGAGTCCATCCACATAGGGCCCTAGAACGGCATGCTCGCGCACGCGCAGCGACCGCCGCGTCGTCTCCGGGTCGAGCAGGTCGTGCACCCGCTCGTTGTAGATCTCCATGTAGGATACCTCCACCTGAGGGAAGGAAACCAGTTACAGCATTGATATAATTAAAAAGGCAACTTCTTTATAGGGTTTCGTACCCGAAGGGTGTCGCGCCCCTATTAATAAGCATCCGCTGTCCGCCCGTTGGTCCGTCCGTCCGTCTATCGATGAACCGAAACAAGTAGAGAATTATAATTTTCGCAGAATGTGTATTTCTGATGCCATTACAGCGACAAATAATGAAATACGCGCAATTTTAAAGAGTAGGGGGTTCCCACACAAGTAAAGTGTTTTATTTGTGTTTCAACCGACTGCACAAGAAGCAGGGTAATGTTTTTCGAGCATATGTATGTTTGTATGTATTTATGACCATTTTGTTAGCACGCAATACATCCCAAACGGCTTGATAAAAGAAAAGGCAGTCGGGTTCTTTTTATTAGGATGATACGACTTGTTTCTTGTACGACGACGGAATCCTCCGTGTATGAGCCCAACACGCACTTGACCGATTTTTAGAGCTTCCCGAACCCCGATCATGAATATTCAATAAATCGAAACACTAAGCGCTTCCAGATTATATTATCCTGGTGAAGATACATTGTTCAAGAGTCACTGACTTATTCGATGCGTAATTATTCGTGATCGAGCTGCTGATCTGGCTCTCGCTACCCTATATGAAGTGCCCCGGGGGCTGAAGCTACATAAATGTTATGGTACAGTAAACGTATTTCAAAGCTAATATCCGGTGAGTAGGCAGAAAAAATAACACAATCGAGTTTTTAAAATAAGCTGGCTCTCCAACGAACATGGGCCTTGGGCCATAAACAAATCTGACTCCACTTTTGACGTCTGTGCCGTGTATACTATTCTGTAGTAGTACGAAGGCGACACAGCACCATTCTCTGAATGACTTTGACAACTCCATACAAAGTTGTGAAAGTAATTCAGAGAATAGTGTTTACTCGCCCTCCTACTGGTGGCACTAAATTAACTTAGCATAATTTACCTCAAAAGAGGCAGAAAGGATTAGAAATTTAATTGAGTAAATGTAAGTTATTCAGATGCCGTAAAAATCCCTTAGTGGAGCCATTCTTAGAATTCGCATTGGACATCTGTCAATAGTAAGGATAGAGCTGTGCATTAGTCTCCCTTCCTTTCTTAAGCGAAACGAGGAGTAGGAGACTGATGCTTGGCTCTGTCCCTGCTTTTGACAGATGTCAAATGCGACTTCAGGAGGGCCCCACTTTAGTTAAGAGTCAATAATGTCAGATCTGACATCAAAATAAAATGTCTACTCAAGTGATTCAACAACACTGGAAACTGTGGCAGTGGCAAACCCCTGGAGTTAGGCTCAATAAATAGCTGTCTCAAAAGGTCAAGTGATATGGGTCAGAATGTATCCAAACTGCTGCAAAAATTCCCACGGAACCTCTGAAACTTCTGGCGAGAGTTCCCCGAACAAAGTTTAGTAAAAAATGAAGTTCAATCCGAATATTGCAAAAACAATTATATTTCATTGTCGGAGTATTTTTTTTATGGAAGGACGAAATACGGCCCGCGTGTATTGGTAAACTTCAAGCTGTGTTATTCAAAAACAGCAAAAATAAGACTCAAAGAAATTAAAATTTAAGGAAATTGTTAGTTCAAAGTTTAAAGATAAAATATCTTCATTACTCTAGATATTAACATATACTTAGCAAACGAAATTTTTGGCCACTTCTCTACATTGGACCACTGTGGGAGAGCATGGCGTAGAAACTCACACACATTAATTTTTAGATCTCTTAAAATTTTGTTGTGCTTGACTAATAGTACGGTCCCCAATGGAAATTAAATTCATTTCCGTGGGACTCATCTCCGCCATACGAACTACTGGTGTGTACTTATTTGGCATGTTTTCCTGAACACAAAAAGTGCGGTAGTCACTTCCTGGGGGTATGGGGGGTACAGCTATGACGTAGCAAAGATGGCGGCCGGACCTATTCTATTATGCGGTATATCTAGAAAACTACTGGACCGATTTTCTTAAATAGGGTGTCAAATGAAAGATTATTTAACGAAGATAATTTTATTTTAAAAAGTAATTAATGTAAAGCAAGCACGAAATGATATATTTTCAAAAAACAACATTTAGTAAAATAAAACTTTTTTTTCTATGTAAATTGTTCGGTAACCGTTAGGATTATAGAAATTTTGCTTATTATAAAACTTATAGTTACTTTTATTAGCTTTCTAATGAACCTTAAATCATTACAATAGAGCTATAAACAACAGAACTACAGTCGTTTAAGTGAGCGTCGGTAGCGGCGCACTGACTACGATCAAGCGATCTTTGGAACGAATAATGATGAAATGATGTAATTGGACGGATTTTCTGAAAACAAAAAAGTAAAAAGTGTTATAAACAGCCATGTGCGAATTGAATAACGTAAAAATTATAACTGGTTTCTAGGTAGTTTAATTTTAGGTGACAATAATAAAAACCCAGACGATATTGAAAATAAAGTTATGTCAATAGGTCAAGATATAGTATCCGCCTTTAACAATCGAAATCTCACACCCAATCACATTAGTATCGGATAAGCCATTCATCAGGCTACTAGATCTCGGTCTCTGGTAGACATGATACATGCTGCTGGAAATTGTATCAGCTATCAGACTAATGCGCGTTGACACTGCCTTATTTAATCATCTTTTAAAAAAGTATGAAGATAATGGAACCTTAATTCCAGAATATTTATGTCAAACCCAAAATGGACAACACTTTGTCCATTTCACTACAGATAACATTGCTATCCTGGACGAGACTATTGATGGACGAGGTACCTTTCATGGCACACAGTTAGTAGCTTTTCAACGAGGCCCTTAAAAAAAAATACTGAAGTAGCATTAGGGAAATCAAGTGCTCTTCATGATATACCTCACGAACTTTTTAAAGTAGACCCTGTACCTGATATCGGAAAACCTGTGATGAAGGTTCCAGCTGAGGTAAAAGAAGATGTTTTCGCAGTGTCAACGTAAAAATCCAATAAATAACCGTGATATTATATGGCTAACATGTCGTTCATCTGCCAATAAAGATCAGGAGCTCTATTTTTGAATCACTCGCGTCGTGGCTAGCGCTCGTCGAGCGCAACGATTGGTTCATATCACTCGACGTAACTAAGCTCCACCAATCGTGTCGCTTGGAGAGCACTCGCTTCCGAGGCGAGTGATTCAAAAATAGAGCTCCAGGTGATACCATCATGGACAGACATGAATAAAATATTAACTCAAAAATCTCACCAAATTACGACTGTTGGATACTCTCCCAGTCTATCCTGCGAATAAAACTGATAGAAATAAAAAAAACTACACGGATAGAAAAACGAATGTCTTAGCGTGTTTTTTAGATTTATCCAAGGCGTTTGATAGTCTTGTGGCATAAACTGTCTAATGAGTCAAATTTTCCACCCCAATTAATATCATTATTAAAATATATAGGTATCAATGGGCGGACTCGTACTCTGAAGTTTATAGGCTAGATTGTGGGGTAAGACAGGGAGGGCTAAGCTCACCTGTGTTGTTTAACTTATATGTAAATGGCCTGATCGAGGCGCTCGTCAGTACCAACATCGGCTGTTCTATTGATGGGAAAATTATCAACAACATAAGCTAAGCCGACATGGTCCTGCTGAGCCCCTCGGTCAGTGGCATGAGACAAATGCTGGCAGTGTGTGAGTCATATGCGGAAGACCACGGACTCAGGTACAACACAAAGAAGAGCGAATACATGGTTTTCATGTCGGGCGCTAAAGTACCTGTCGATGTGCCGGCCCTCCAAACTATGTGGCTCGCCTCTCGCTAGAGTGTCACAGTTTAAGTACCTGGGTCACGTGGTCAATGAGCGTCTGCAGGATGACGCAGATATTGATAGGGAAAGGACAGTGTTGGCGGTCCGCTGTAATATGCTATCCCGTAGATTTAACCGATGTACTAGAGAGGTAAAGATTACCCTTTTCAAGGCATTTTGCCAATCTTTGTATACGTGTGGCCTATGGATTAGTTACGCAGCGAGCCCTCGGCGCCCTCAGAGTACAATATAATAATGTTTTCAGGCTGTTGTTGGGGTTGCCGCGATACTGCAGTGCGTCGGGAATGTTCGCAGAAGCCAGGGTTGACGGTTTCGCTGCAATCATTCGAAATCGTGTAGCTTCTTTGATGCGCAGAACCCGCGACAGTCCCAACGGCATCCTGATGGTGTTAAGTGCCAGGATAGACAGCCCGTTTTTGAGGCACCATTGTATGGTACACATAAAATAAAATATAATTATAATTAAAATAATGTAAGTGTCAATAGTAATAATGTAATGTATATATGGATATTAATCTGAAATAAAGTAATAATAATAAAAATAAAAAAGCAGACACATTAGTAGCAGTATTAAATCTTTGCAAAGATATGACCAAGGCCCTTGGTCAAAAGCACACTGTTTTAACTTGTGACTTTATTGTAAAATTAAGCAAATTCAGTGGTACCATGACAATTATAATGATGTTACTGTACGCCTTGGAGGATTTCATTGGGTTCTAAACTTTCTGCGTGTTATTGGCCAACATTTTGGCAGCTCTAAGAAGGATGAAAGAAGCATCAAAACTTCAAACAACACAGGAACTTCTACCTTCAGGTGGATATTCGGACGCAGATCAAGTCAGTACTAATACACAAAGAAATGTGGATCATTTGAGAAGTACTCAGGAAGAAGCTGATACCCGTTTCATTCTACACGGAATTGATTGCAAACAATCGGGCTTTGAGCGGTTAATAGTTAACTGTCGCGACACTGATGTGCTTCTCCTCATTCTTCACTTCTATGAACAACTACCAAGTGTTGTATGGATTAAATCAGGCACTAACAAAAAAACCAAAATATATTGACTTAAAAAATATACAAGAAAACATGACAAATGATAAGCGGAAATCATTGCTGGCTTGATAACTGGATGTGATACCATGCGCGCAATGTCAGGTCATACAAAAAAATAAAGGTGGTCGATTTTCAATGTAAAGCTGGTTGTCGTTCATCCCGTTGTGGATGTAGTGACAAAAAACAAAAGTGCTTGGAAGGGATATGCCATGTCCATTACAAATGTTTTAACCAGTTTAATTATGTACAAGATATTGATCAGATCGACGACAATAATTAGATAAAAATATTTTTTCATACATTTTTTGCATTAAATTTAGTAGAGACAATATTATGTGATATATATTAAAATTATCATTATTAAAGTTCGCTGGCCTATTATGCTGATCACGTTAAAAAAAACAGTAAACATTACCTAGAGAATCCGTCAAATTACATCTTTCATGATTATTCGTATCGACGCTCACTTAAACGACCGCAGTTCTGTTGTTTATAGCTCAATTGTGATGATTTAAGGTTCATTAGAAAGCTGATAAAAGTAACTATAAGTTTTATAATAAGCAAAATTTCCATAATCCTAACAGTAACCGAACAATTTACATAGTAAAAAAAGTATTATTTTACAAAATGTTGTTTTTTGAAAATATTTCATTTCGTGCTTGCTTGACACTAATGACTTTTTAAAATAAAATAATCTTCATTAAATAATCTTTCATTTGACACCCTCAATAAGTAAATCGGTCCAGTAGTTTTCTAGATATACCGCATAATAGATAGGCCCGGCCGCCATCTTTGCTACGTCATAGCTACCCCCCCCCCCCCCCATACCCCCAGGAAGTGACTACCGCACTTTTTGTGTTCAGGAAAACATGCCAAATAAGTACATACCAGTAGTTCGTATGGCGGAGATGAGTCCCACGAAAATCGTTATTTGAAGACTTTTTTTCAAATGGGTCTCTTACTATAATATATATATATAACAATATTTATTATTATAATTGATAATCAGGAATAAATAATTACAATATTATTAACAGCAAGGTTTGTGTTGAGTTAGATAAACCCTATACAGTCCTGTCATTTAAGTAATCTTGAACATTGTCATATCCCTTTTTCGACAAAGTCGCTTGAACAAGGTTTTTATATTGCTCAAATGGCAATTTCATAATCTCCAGAGGTATCTTGTTGAATTAGAGAATGCACTGACCCTTGACCGTGTGCCAAACATCGAAATTCGACGAAAAACGAAGGTCGCAGATGCAGACAAACGGATAACGAGATTGAAGTGGAGATGGGCGGGACACTTGGCTAGACGGGAAGACGGAATCAACATCTTCTTTTTGTCTTTCAATTTTGAAGAACAATGCAGTATCATCAGCAAACAACACCATGTCAGTCAATTTCTGCACCATGAAAGCCAGATCGTTAAAATATAGTAGGAATAAGAAAGAGCCTTGTGGAACGCCAATTTTTACACCCGATCCATCAGATTTAACGCCGTTGACTTCTGCCTTTTGAATTATATCGCTTAAGTATGATCTTAGTAGATACAACGCTAATTTCGATTTCTAACTCCGTAATGATGTAATTTCATTAATAGCGTATTATGATCTACACAATCGAATGCCTTCGACAAATCCAAAAAAACTCCGATAGCATCCTGTGCAGCCTTCCATACAAAATAAATGTGAGATATAAGGGTAATACCTGCATCCATAATCGATTCATCCCTAGTGAAACCATATTGTTTGGCGTGGAGTTGTTTTGTACGGTGGAAGTGGGAGAGCATTTGGTTGAGTGTAATCTTTTCAAATATCGTACTTAGTACTGGAAGAACGAATCGGATCGGCAACAGCGTATCAGGTCGGAGGAGATATCTACTGAATGGTGTTACCTCTTTACGTGCGTCCCTCAAGGTGGCATTCTTTCTATTCTTCTATTTTCGATTTATATTAACTCCATCTCGGACATCCTGTCTTCCTCACATCATCTTTACGCTGATGATCTCTAGATTTATCGCCACTTCCCTCTTAACGATGCAAACTCTGCTGTGGAGGCACTCAACGCTGATCTTGAGGGTATAAGAAATTGGGTTACATCCTTCGGACTCATGATTATAGGTACCAGACATTCTCTTAACTTGTTGCAGCATCAGCCCATTCCGCCTGTCACTTTTAATGGTACCACAATCGTATACAGCGATAAAGCTAAAAACCTGGGTCTAATCTTTGACAACCAGCTATCCTGGTCATCGTCAATGAGGTCAGTCGCACAGTAATTGCTACCTTTCACAATCTCAGAAGACTTCAGTACTTTTTGCCTCGACATACCTAAATCACTCTCTCTCAGTCTCTCCTTCAACCCCTCATCGATTACGCTGATGTCTGCTGGGTCAGTGCTAACAAAGAACTACTGAATAAACTCGAAAGACTTCAAAATCTCGAGATTCGTATCACAACATCGCAGGGAGTTGAAGTGGCTGCGGATCCGTCTTCGCCGGGATACACACATCCTCAATTTCCTCTACAACATTTCACAGAATCCACGCTACCCAACCTTCCTACGAGACAGTTTTCAATTTCTTTATTCCAGCAGGCCTCGGAGAACTCACGCAGTTTCCATGCTCACAACTCCACAGCATAACACCGCTTTCTGTGAGAACGGTTTTAGACTCCAGGCCATTCGGTAGTGGAGTGCATTCCCCTGTACCATCAGGGACAGTCCCACTCTGAATATATTTAAAAGTCGTTCGTGTGAAGAAGCATTACCTCTCTCTTTAGAATTATAGGTAGTATGCATGTAAGTATTTATTAATATATAATAGTAATAGTAGTATATTATAATGGCCTTATTCATAAACTTCTTATAAACCTATAATAACTATAATGCCGTTATAATTCGTTTGTCTTTGTCTGTCACTTTGAAATTTGCGTTTGTGAGAAAAGGACAAAGCACATTTTAGCTGTCATAGGTTTGATAAGTTATATGAATAAGGAGTATTTAGTATATTATTATAGTAATTATATAATTTAATTTATTTATTATTTTATATATTGTACACAAAGTTCAAAAAAAAAACCTTTGCCATGTAAACCTGGTTCGCCGGAAGATATTTAGAGATAAGCTTGCCTTTCCACACTATTTAATGTAGCTCTTGTTCTTTTTATAAGATTTGTATGAAATAAAGAAATTATGAATTATGAACAAATATTGGTCTGAAATTTGAAGAATCACCCTTGTCTCCCGACAAAGGAATCAGTTTACTGTATATCATGAGGTCTGGGAACGTTCCATCGTCAACACATTTATTGGATATATAAGCTAAGTGGGGACAATAACTAGAATTACTGAACGATGACTGAACTGAATGACTTTGACTGCTATACCCCACAGGCCTTCAGTTTTTTTAAGTTAAGCAATCTAAACGTTTCGACAATGTCCTGCGGATATAGCTGATGAAATTTAAAATCTACATTACTGACGCTAGTGCTGTTTTTTAACAAAGTTCTTCACAAAGAGCTTCATATGAAGATGAATTTGGACGCTCTGTTGTGAGTAAGGGTACATTGGTGAAGAATGTTTCGAAAGCTCGAGCTACCGCAGCGTTGGATTTAACATCATCACCTATCTTTAAGCAGAGATCAATGTTCCTTGGTATAACTTTGCCAGTTTCGCGGTTTATTATTTGCCAAACAGTTTTAATTCTATTATTAGAATTTGGTATTTTTCTATCAATGTATATTATATAGTTTTTGCAGTTTACAAACCTACTTAAAAACTTTTGGAATACTTATTAACTTAGTCATGAAATTTTCTATCAAAGTTATAGATTTTTTGTTCATAAAGGTCATAGAAGATAATCGATAAAGTAGAGTTCTACTTTTACGAATTCCAAAAGTTGCCCAGTCATTAAATTTAGACTTACCATTGTAGACACTGACTTTATTTAATTTTAAAACTTTATTGAATTCTGTTTGAATAATGTTGAAGTCTAAATAGATTTTTTTTTGGGTTCTATTCATTGAAATCCGGTACTGGCAAATGTATATCTAAGTTTTTCGTAAACGTCTCTAGTCTATGGGATGTAATAGGCCTATAAAATGATGGATCAGTTTTATCCTTACTAGCAATTGGGAATGAAACTGTATGACCGCTGTGATCGGATGGTTAGCTGTTAATTACATTTTTACTTGTGAATGCACAGTCACTAAAAACGTTATTTCAGCAAGTTTGGCTGGTAAGTGTAATTCTAGTCAGCTCTAGAAATACATGAAATAAATTAAATAATTTGAATCACGTTATAAATCCTTGTTTCATTGTTGTATCTACAAGTAAATCTACATTAAGATCGCCACAGATAATGAAGTTTTTTTCTTCTGTTATTACAAAGGTTACTGAGAGCATCCTCCATAATTTTCTCAAATATTTCGAAATTGCCATGGCCTTTTTTAATCCCTCGGAGGTCTCTAGACACAATCAATAATATGGCTATTTAACCCAACACATTTTACCTCTATTTTTACCTAGGATTAAAGAACCACCTATCAGCAGTCTTTCTATTGTAACAAATGACAACTTTTGTAATTATTTATTTTAAAAGACGTCATATTTTCCTTTAACCAGTGTTCTGTAATAGAAATAACATCGGTGTCAGATATTTTTACTGCTCACGTATGCTATTTGCTCTATATACATGATTTACCCTATTGTATTATGAACTATTTCAAATTACTTGGAACAGATTCCAATGTTGCATGCAAATGTTATTACCGGTTAATTCCCAATAGCATGTCATCTTACGCTTAACATAAGCAGATTTCTGATTAGTCTGTTCAATAAAAACAGCTGATTCAAGTTGAACCAACTATAGCTGCGTCGTATATATTATATGCTATCAATGTAGCTACTACTTTTGTATATTTATTAGACACGTACAAGGTAACCTGAGTCAGAGTAAAGTTATGAATAAAATTATTCTTGTCGAAATATAAAATAGCATCACTGTGATGACACGTTAAATTAAATAAATGAATATTCATTCTATACACACATATGTTTTGTAGTTCCGTAAAATTACAGGCATATGGAAAATTGCATAGAATTAATTTGCATTTCATCCTACTATGTAAGTCTAGAAGTGTATCAACAATTTTATTCAAATCACTCCGACTAATGTTGAATGCTTTCCCACCATAATTACAATTCTTACTATTACACCATAGTAACTACAAGTTACTTGCTTAAACTTAAATAGCTTACCTTATACGTTAGAGCTGGTGGTGACTGTTGGACAGCTATCCTCTCGAACAGGGCATTGCACAGCCGGGGTATGATACCGCCCTCGTCCGCACCAGGTGCGCCCATCATCGTATAAGATTTGCCGGACCCTAAAACAAGACAATGCTTTCTATTAGTACAAATGCCTTTAGCTTAACTTCACGGAGAAACACGGAGACACACTACACTGCTCCACTGGGGAAACAGTGTGTAGTGTGTAAAAATACATGTTTCTTTGGAATTAATTAAAAGGTGGAAAACGAATCATCAACAGCCTGTCATGGGACCTACTGACCCACTGTTGGGTAGAGGCCTCCTCATAAACACGCCATTCAGTACGGTCCTACGAACGAAATACCTAGACTAAAATGAGAAGAAAAATGGGTCTGAATTATTTAATGAGATGTCACACAGCGAGGAAAAGATAGCTGAGAAGAGGTCAGCCTTTTCCCCACCTTATACTATTATATCCTGAAAAGGTGAATTATTAAACGTCCAATTAAAAGTTTCCACTAGCTAGAAAGCAAAGTAAATTCAGTAAATAAGTGAATCAACTCGGTAAACTTCAATGAAGGTCGATGAAAACAGGCTAGATTGAATATTCATCATTAATTTTTAGACTGTCTGACTATTTTTGGCACAGCTCTGATTTCTGTGTATAGAACCATCGTTCAGAACGTCCGCCTCTTGAATGTATAAAGGTTTCCCTTTAACTGCTACACATATATGACAGCACAGGAAAAATATTTCCTTGACTACTTTGCGTTCACCCAAAAACAGTGATAACTTAAATAATATTGTAAGATAAAGATAAAGACTTTACTAAGACATTCGAGTGAGTTTTTCTACTTAGAGCACAAATATTAATATACGATCAGACTGCTGGATCTCAATATTATCATACAGTCTATTTAGCCCCAAGGCACGGCAGCATCAATCAAACTAGTTACAGAATTCAGTTAACTGAATCTAGTTAAGACGCCGCAGTACGCCACATCGGCCTTTTGTAAATCTCAAGTTGCCTACGCAAAATAGTACAAAGTCCCTAAGAAAGTATCGAACGTTGCGTACCAACAATAAATTAAATATATTCCTTAAATTTCTAAACGCCGTTGTACGTTGTGCACCTTATCATTAGATTAAATAAACCCAAGATACAGCATTACCTACATATTCATCGCCAAAATGTGTCCTCCACTCGTTGCAATTATGCACGTACAAACAAAAACCAAGATTGTACTTAAAATCATGTTTAACGTTTTTGAAATACTACCTTATAGTGCAAGACATAACGTTGTAATTCCAATGCAAGTTGGCGGTCATGACAGTACAAAATGCGATCATCGTGTATCTTAAAATGTTATTGCTGCCCTGAGGCTCAGAATAATTGAGCCTCAGGGCAGCAATAACATTCGTTTATCTACACACGTATCATAAACCCTCTTTACTGCGTACAAAAACCGCACGTTACGACCAGCATTATGTTAAACTACTTGGTAAAAACTCATTTCTTATCTGAAAAAGTACACATTAAGACCATAATGTGTAATTTTTCTACATATTATGACATTCAAATTTCGAACGCCGACGCCCGCCTGCGTGCCGCCCCCCGCCTGCGTGCCGCCCCTAGTTTGTCTTTGAAGTTGGTACTACAGAACAAGCTAAACAACTGCAGAGCCACAATGCCGGTCAAACATGCGGTTCCTGAACACATCAAAGAGAGCTTATGATATGTGTGTAGATAAACTAGTGTACTGTACATAATTAGGCATTAAAACTCTCGAGTATTAATGCCCTCCATTATGTAGCAGTCACATAAACTACTATTAAGACGCAACGCAAGTTTTTGAAACACTATTTTATGCCGCTGTACATAACGTTTTATTTCTAGTGTTGAAATTATGTACATCGCAATTTTTTACAAAGGTGTTAATATTTTTCCGAACGTACAATAAGTTTTCATATAAGATTGATCTCCTTAAATCGTTGCCGGAGATATCGCGAGATTTCATATTATATGTGGATCGAATTGCTCTCTTCTGTAGCACAAATACCGATTGTATATCTGCGGCTTTACCCCACAATGACATATGACATAATGCTGTGAAAGTAACTGAAATATACTAATGTTGCAGTGGCCTCATCTACTGATCTGATTGTCTAATTTTTCGTACAGCAAAAGTTGCAGAGCTCAATTTTCCAGCTACAGACGATGTATGAGGACCCCACTGCAATTGTGAATCTAGATTAATATCCAAGAATTAAGTCGACTGTACAAGGTCTAAAGGCTCGTCATTAATTAAAATACTTAAAGTGGGATCCCTTCTGACATTGGGTAGCGAGAATTTCACACATTTGTGTTTTTTTTAGAATTCACACTAAATTATTGGTAGTAAACCATTTAAGAACTAGCGTTATTGCTTTGTTACATCGTCAAAATTGTGTTGGGTTCTGCCAATCTTATAAAATAAGTCAAGTATCATCAGCAAACATAACAATTTCAGATAAGTTATTTACAAAAAAGGCAAGATCGTTAATATACACCAACATGAGATGAGAGATCCAGATCTCTCCATTCACATCAACTTTCTGGATTCTATTACTAAGATAAGAGAAGACAAGCTCGAGAGCTTTCCCCTGAACTCCATAATGCTGTAATTTACAAATTAACGTTTCGTGACTAACGCAATCCAATGGTTTGGAAAGGTCACAGAAGACACCAATTGCATCTTGTGTCCTCTCCCAAGCATCAAAGATATGCTTTTAGAACCGTATCCCCGCATCTGTAGTGGGACGCCCTTTAGTGAAACCATATAGTTCACTATGGAAAAATCCTGTTTATATTAAAATGGGTCAAGGTATTTGGCTTAAGATTTTTTTTTTCAAATATTTCAGAGTGTTGATATTGGTCTGTAGTTGGTCAGATCATTTTTATTGCCGGACTCATATACAGGAACCAGTTTACAATTTTTAATTACGTCAGGAAAAACTCCTTCATCAACACACTTATTAAAAATTATAACGAGGCATGGAGCAATTGAATCAATAATACAATTTAAATTTTTGTTGATATTTCTCAAATATCCTCGGTGTATGGACAATCGTGTCTGTAGTAATATGTCTGAATTCAAATAAATCATCACACTTATCAAAATTATTTAATAGTATGGAAGCAGCCTCCGCCATGAATGAATCTAAGGACTGGGTAGTAAAGATTGGTATTTTGTTAAAGAAATCTTCAAAAGCATTGGCTACTTCGCGATCTTAAAAAAAAATATTTATCGTCTATATTTAGAACAAATTTCCGGTCCCGAGGTTTAATTCTGTCTTCAGCTTGCTTAATTTTCCTACTCAGTTAAACGGACGTTGCTGTATGGCACACATATTTGAATGTCTTTGAACATTGCTTTATGTACTCTAAAAATTTAGTATCATGGGCATTTATACATTTTGAATATAAATCATACAATTTTTTCCTGCTTTTATAAATACCAGTTGTAGCCCAGTCATCAAATCTCGCCTTGATGTTAACTCTACGTGTTTGTAATTTAAATATATCATTAAACTTTTTCTCAGTCACTTTGAACAAGGAATTGCAAAGGTCATCTGGAATCCCAAAAAACGGTAAGTAATTAAGTTGCTTATCAGTGCTTTCCGAAAACTATCCCATATGGTTGGTAGTAATGGGTCTGTAAGTAAACTCCTGAGAGTTTTTATTCAATTTACATGGGAACACAACGCTTTGTCCACAATAATCCGAGCTAAGTTTGTCACATAAAGCCATGCTTTGAGCTTCAGATTTACAAAACACATTGTCGAAGCACTTGAGGTTGTGATTCTTGTTGCCTGATTAAAAAGATTTTTTAGATCAAAGCACAAAAACTAATTTAGTAATATATCACTTAGCAGACACTTATCCGGTAAGGTAACATTAAAAATCGCCACAAACAACTAGGTATTTTGAGGTATTGAAAGATTCTCTGGGAACTTCTTTCATAATAGACTCCAACACTTTAAAATCAGCTGATGGGAGTCTGTATACAAACAACTATATGTTGCTCCAGCTCTACACATGTTAACTCTATAGTCCGTTCAATTGACAACGATACTATGTCTTTTCTCTCCTTAAATTGGCAATTATTCCCAACGTAAATTAATGACCCGCGATGGATAGCTTTATTCCTATTGAAATAACTAGCAATGTGGTAATTCTTAATTGATGGTAACAATGTATTTTTTTCTGAACTAATGCTCAGTTATACACATAATATCGACTTTAGTTTACTTTAAAAACAATTCTAATTCTAGTGCTTTGCTGGAAGGACCCTGTATATTCTGATGGAAAATATTAAGGTTACCAGGCCTTTCCATTGTCTTCGCAATCAGTTTAAATCAACAGATTTTACAACTGTGTCCCATACATTATACATTTTTAGCTAACTTTTTTTGTTTTTTTTTTGTACAGGTACATAGTATCCTAAGAGTCAGAGTAAAGTTATGAATAAAATTATTCATGTCGAAATATAACATAGCATCACTATAATGACACGTTATATTGTATAGATGCATGTCCATTCTATGTGCACTTTTATTTTGTTTCTCCGGTAAATTAGAACAATAAGGAAAATTACATAGAATAAACTTGCACTTCGTCTTATTATATAAATTGAGCAGCACGTCTATACCGGTATCTAATGCGCTCCGATTTATGTTCGAATGGTTTCCTACCATAATAACAATGGTAGTATGTTCATCCAAATTCGCTACAGCATTTTTTTTTAATAATTTCCTCAAAGGAACTATTATGACAAAACTTTGTGTATGTGTGTGTGTTTATTAGTTTGTAACTCCTTCACGCTGAAACAGTTGGACGGATTTGGATGAAATTTGGAATGTATATAGCGTATACCCTGACATAACATATAGACTACCTTTTATCCCGAAAAATAATTAGTGTTCCCGTAGGATGATCATTGGATGAAATTTGGAATGTATATAGCTTATTAGCTTTTACCCGCGGTTATACGGAATTTTCGGTTTACGTCATGCTTTGGATAGTGCCAGAAAAGGAAGTACTTAATTATTTACTCAGATAGTAAGTAGATTTCTGGCTCTCCATACATTATATTTTATCCCAAACAGTGTGAAATCATTTACTCCTTCTGGCACATTCCAAAGCAGACGTAAAACCGAATACCACGCAGGCAGAGCTGCGGGCAAAATGTAGTTTTAAAGATTGCCTGAGACAATTGGAATTGATAAGGTATAGTTTACTTAACAAACGCCCTTACGAGTAAAGGGTCCATTCAGACGGATCTATTTATCGAACAACTCAGCTTAACATTATAACTTCGATACAATATAAAGCAAGAGACGTTGAGATAGTTTTCCGGCAAACTTGAGAGCTAGTTTCAAATAGTTTGGGAATCACGAATAAAATTACGAATGGCGTGGGGTCAAGCTCGAACTACTATAGCTATCAACAGTTATATGCTTGGTTTATTATAGGATATCTGACCTTATTTTGATTCGAAGTACTGCTGACTTTGACTGGGCTAAATTAACTTTAGCAGGAACACCTATATCCTCTACGATTTGCCGTTTACGGACATTACCGGGACATTGTGCGTACAGTTGCAAAGAATTCTGTTGTGACGAATAGTATACGCTATGCTATACTGTACGACGTAAACATATATTTATAAATACATGGCGTGTTTTACGATATATTATTCCTCCGCATTTGTTACATCGTCGTCAATACGTCCCAACAACACTATTGAGCCAAGGTATCATCAGTCTTACCACCAAAGAACACGGGCCTATTACAAATGAAAGTATTCTTACGGCAAGTGATGGAAAACTAGAACCAACCAAACGTATTGAATGTTAACATTCAATATTTCATAAAACATTGCGACGAATCCGGAAATTTATGAGAAAATTATTCGAAAACCCGTGTAGGGAACAAAAAGCACATGCCGCCTGTCGACCCACTCCCAAATGCCTTTACTGTTACCAGGTGAACATGGATAATGACGCAGAAGTTTGCCAAGTTTATGCCTGCAGAGTTACTGCGCATTGTGTGTGGGGGATGATGACAATTGGTCCGAGACGAGGTGTACCAGCCCCCAACTCCCCATTATTTTGGATACGTTGTAATCAACCCGAAAGTTTATATTAAGCCTTGTATGACTTAACTACTGTTAAGTAATTATTGCTAAAGATAAAGATATATGTTGTATAGAATATTATCCGCCAGCATGAGGACGAAATAGCTTTGGCGTCTTTTCATAAAATTCATATGCCGGGAAAGGCGGATTAAAACATTTTTTTCCGCAACCTGTGGGATTACCAGGGAAACTAAAAAAAATACTCAACAAAATGTTTGAGAAGGTAACACAAACGAAAAGTCTACATTGTTACTATAATCTACATTAAAAATTTATAAATAACCAACTCATGTAATTTCTTCCTTAACATTAACCTGTAATTTATGTAGTATTATAAGGGTAGTTGTAGAAGTTTTAGATAGGTGCCAGCGAGTACGAGGTACTAATCTCTACACTACAATACGTTTCTTAAAATATTGTAACGAGGCAATAAATAGAAAAATAAGTTTAGTAGATGTATTCGACTGAATTTGCTCTCCAAGGAGACATCGCGTCGTCAAATGTTGTGCACTGGACTCAAGTGCAAATGTAATGCGACTGCTGTAACACAGTTTGTAACTTCTCAATAAAAGTATTAAAGTGAGCACTAGAAGATAAACCGAACGCCTGTGGGGATAGGTATTTCTACTTTGGATGAAATTGTGAAGCTTCAAACTAAACATGAGTTAGCAAGCCTTCCTATCGTAGTTTCAAAATGAGCTTAGAATGTCAGATTGCAGGGGCTGCCTAATTTCCAATCTGAGAAGAGATAGCGCTACGCAGGCACTTGTATTATGCCCGTATGTGCTACGGACTAGTAATTGAAAAATAAATATACATAGTAGGAAAATAAGCTAATGAATAGAAATCCCTTCGGAAAAAGAAGCTATTGAGAAAAAAAAGTGGTAAAATATGTGGTTGGTATAAATCGCAACTGGGAAAAAACTGTTTCCAGAAAATATAATACACACTCTCGTAGCCTACGAATAAATAGGAACTTGCAACGAAGATAAAGTACCTAATTCACTTCTCCCACAGTGGCCTAATGTAGAGAAGAACCAAAAAAATACGTTTACTAAGTGCCTAGGCTGTTCCGAAAATTGTTAGCAACAGAGTAAATTTTACCTCTTGTTTCCTGAAACTGCAAACCTCCTTTCAATACAAACCTCCGTGGTAAAATATGAATAGTTATTTTTTAATTATTTTTAAAAATTATCTGTCGTTCTTCTTTTGTTTGCAACAATGGAAATCTCGCGGGAAGCTTTCGTGCTATGATTTTCTATGATTATAAACGCGGCTTGACCTTTAAGAAATTCCACGAAAATTTACAGCTGCCTTTGGGGAGTCTGCTCCTGGCTTAGCAGCTCACTATTTGGTTTCGTGAATTTAAACGTGGTCGAGAGAACCAAAACCATGACCCCCGACCCGGCCGACCAACAACTGCAGTAACTCATGAAAACGTCATCAGGCTGGAGTGGCTACGGGAAAATAGAAATATTACACATAGGGAAATTCAGGATGAAAGGATACAGTACGTACGTGTCTACAGTAATAAAGAAATGTTGACTTTGATTTTAACTTGGACTTCCGACTTCAAAACTCGGTTTCTCATTACTCATGAAAGGTATATCTTGAGTAATAATAAATAAAAATAATAAATGTAGCCCATCCCCACGGAGGGGCACAGGCCTTTACCCGGATACGGGTAAGATAAAGCCGTACTCCACCACGCTTGCTCAGTGCGGGTTGGTGGAGGAGTTTTTCGACCACTCTCACAGCGATAGCAGCCGGGACCTACAACCTAATGTGTCATTCGAAACACTAAACATGCGATAATGTACTTAAGGTAAAATAAATATCTCATTGGTTCACGGCCAGGATTTGAACCTGCATCTCCAGTGTGAGAAGCAAGCGTGAAACCCATTAGACTACGGAGCTCTTGAGTAAGTCAATACTAAATTCAGCATAAGTCTGAAGAGAATAAATACATTATGCACCAAAAGCACTGCTTCAAAATTCTCTTCGAAATAATACAAATGGCACAGGAATGTTAGCCTTACCATTACTTCCTTCTTCTGAATTGTAACTCAGAGTATTATGCGATATATCTTACTTAGAACTTCTCACAAACACGTATACGGCTCACCCAAATACCGTTCAACAAAACAACAAAAGTCAACGAAGCGTAAGGACGACACGGTACAGGCTGCGCGAGAGAGAGAAAGAGAGATAGAGTGAGAGGGAGAGGTTGAGGGAGAGGGAGCGGCTCGCTCAGAGACAAAGAAAGTTAATGCGAACAGTACACCCGGAATAAAGTATGGTCGCCCCGTTTGTCGGTTTTACTTTAATTCGGTATGTAAGATTTTCAAGGGTATCATATCAAGCTAAGAAAACCATTACGAGATAATTGTGTTGTTCAATAAATGGTGTTATTACCATCAAAACATATTACAGGATTAAGCGTAGTTTGCTCAAATTTCCTTCGCCGTTGGGTTGGCTGTCCTGTAAAACTGTCAAATGTCAATAGTTTTTCCGTCAAGTCAATAACTACTCGGTTGCCAGTCAGAAAGTAAACAAATTGATATTGATATTAACGACTCAGATAATAATAATAATAATACCTTGGACACTATTTACACACATTGATCTAGCCCCAAACTAGGATTCCCTGTATCTTGGGCGCTAGACAACGATACACATACTTATAGAGTAAAAAATTATACTTAGATAGATAAACAACCATGACTAGGGTACAAACATCCGTTCTCATCAAACAAATATTTGCGCCCACCGGGACTCGAACCCGGCACCCTTGGCTTCGTAGGCAGGGTCACTGCCGACTCGGCCATTGGGGTCGTCGAAATTATAGGAAGGTGTTAAGAAGTCCTATGATTCGAACTCGGCAGGCAATCATGCCTAGTGTCATAAATGGGTTCAAGGTCCACTCAGAGAGAAGAAAAAGATAAGCGAGCGAAAAATCCTTTAATAATTCGTACGGACGGCATTCATCGTGAGTTTTCTGAAGTTTTACAACTGATACTAAATATAAATATTTGGGACCTGTCCTGAATATATGTAAAAACTGTAAAACAGTGTAATTATTAATCTATCATTTTATAGTAAAGAGTTATTTTTGACCGTTTTTTGCTAAATTTTCTGGAATGGTTTTGTTGTATGAATGTTATTTATTATTTCTTATTTATTCTTATTTCGTTAATTTCGCCAATGTCACGTGTTTTTCTATATTTCACTGTATTTGGACAGGTTCTCTTTCGAGAACCTGGACATTCTTGTGTTGATTGTTGCTCCTTAGCACTACCCGGGAGGGACGTGAAGGGATGTAGGCACCAAGTATCTCCTTCGGACGTGAGCAACTGCCTCCCAATATGAATGTTCAATAGTGAGTGACAGGTGGGTAACATTGAATTTTTCGTTCAGAAACATCCAGAAACCGTTCAAAATGTATGATCAAGTGACGTCAAGAGGGGTGTTAATTTAAACAAATAAAGGTAATAATAAGACATTTATTACTCGAAACACAAATTATTTTCTTAAAATAGGCTAAAATTTCATAAAATAAAAGAAAAAGTACTGCGTATATTTATTTAGCATCGTCGATTGAGAACATTTTCATTTGTTTTAGTAAAACAAAGGCCTCAAACTTTACTGAATAATGCAAGTGACTAGAAATGAGGGCAAATATGTATGGCAGGTAAGCCTGCAGGCATCTGCCTTCCAGGTGACCTAAAACCGTTGGCAGGCGCGCCGTTTCGTCGTCTTCACCCCGCGGGCCAAAATTCAACATGCTCTTAATTATTACTTTTGTGCAGCCCACTCAAATTTGACGATAAGAAACTGTTCGCTAACACTCTGGGTCACATATGTGTTTTTTGGGCCTTTTGTGTATATAGTATAGTAATATAGGTAGTTTAATACGAACAATCCACAAATATATTTTGCGATAATTCCTTGTGACCTTTCCGATTAAGTCAATAACATATTAACCACAAATTCAACGGATTAAGTGATCTAAAATATTCATGCCTCTGAATACTGAATTTTAATTATAACGTTTATTCATACAAGTACCTTAAATATAAAATTTTATATCTGCCAAACTGCTACGCAGTTTGTCGGCAGGTTGGTTTTGGCTTTTAAATTTAACAGTACTTTATTTAATTTGGAACTTTCTTTCATACATTGTTTCCATATGGAACTCGAGTGGCATACTATTTAATATCTTAGGCAACATTCTACACGCAGTTCTAGACACATAATAGTTTATATGCTTTGGGATAATGTGTTTGATCTTATTACTTTTAGTGCCACGGGTCGGGTAGCCATGGTCCCTCCTTTTCAGCTGGTTCTGCATTCCAAATGTATCTAAAGCAATTTGAAATTCTACTTTCCTGTCAACTGGTATGATTTTGCAAACTGTACAATTCCTTATAGTTTATGTAACATGGTTCTTTCTCTGAAATCTGAGCTGTATTTTTTTTATTTCTTTGAGATATGTTGGAAAGGTGCGACCATAGCTACTCAACCCGTATCCTATCAAGGATTCTTCCAAGGCATGATATATGCCATATAATACTCATCGTTTTCGTATCGATTATGTAACCGAAAAGACCTGAGTCCTACGAGAAATACCCTCACTAATCTAAACTATCTGGGATAATACCCGTAATACTATTGTTGTCCAAACAAATATTGAATATGTAACAGAATTCATTAGTCTGTTTTCCATAATGACAATCTAAGAACGTACGCACGCACACATTGATATAATGAATGTTAGTGTAGGTATGTCGATAACAATAAGTGGTGATGGACGGACATCACGTGACGTGCACCCTGGCTGTCTGCCAAAACTGGAATATCACATCTCTTGTCGTTTCAAATTTTTCTCTAAGCTGCTATGGACATCGACACCAACCTGGCTCAACATCGCTCTGAGCAAAGATGATAAGAGACATTCGACAAACTCTGAGGGGACGATATCTGCTACAACGAAGAGCGGTTGTGTGTACTTCAGAACTGTTATAGAAATTTTTAAATTCTAGCAACATTTGCCTCGCCTATCTATTTCGTTTTTGTACCAGGAATCGGGGCACTTTAGCTATGTAGTTAATCGCACCGGGGCTAAATTGGACAACTTGCGACAGGAAACCTTAGAAAAATGCGGTTGTTTTGCATAATTACACGTTGGGATTACAAGCCGGCCTTCTAACTAAAGTGATACTATTTATGCTATACATTTTGAACGGTATTAAACATTTGCTTCGAACCGTGTGGGTTCTGAGTTCGAATTCATGTACGGATAGAATATTATTCTCCTTTTGTTTTTGTTTTTATTATTTTTAGTTGTTGTGTTCGAAGCAAATGTTTAGTACGGGGTAAGGGGTTTATATGTACCTATGTCGTAACAATATCCTGGAATTGACTATATCATGACATCGCCAACAATGGTTGAATAAGAACTTTCATTGAACGAAGTAATATTTTAGGGCAAAACACTGCGGTAGCTAGGTGAAGACTAAAGGGGGCGAGCGCAACGAAGCCCCCGAATAGTCTTCGTGTTAGGTCGACATGTATAACACAAAAAAACACCACGTAGTAGTGAATACAAATGCTTTTAAAAAGCCATATTTTCTGAAAACAAAAAAAGAAAATGAAATAATTTATTTTGCCTTATTAGACATACAAACAAAACATACAAGGATACACAATAACAGGCAAAAAAGGAACGGTCTCAGCATATGCTGTGAGTAGCATAAGTGCGATTTCACAGTGGTGGGTTTCTGACCGCCCCACAAAATGATACTAACTTTTCGTGAAATTCAAACCATTCCATGATATAGTAAATCCATGGTTGGCTATTTCATGAAATAATTCTACGATATAGCTACGAGATGTATACTACTAGTATATAGGGTGGGGATCTATCACAAAACCAGCCAGCACGGTAATTAAATTATCTTGTTAGAGATAAAAACGCATTTTTTCTTATATCGTATCGTATGTATAGAATGTACATGAAAATTCGCATTAAGGGGATAATACCTCGTCCATGCAAAGGTCCCCGTTACTCCAGCCGGTGTGAGTATGGGAGGCGAGAGGGACGGAATCGGCGAAAAATACAAAAATCGGTTTTAAATTGATACAAAATTAACTAAAATAGCTATAATAGGTAATTTAGGTATTGTCAAAACCCATCTAAATAAATATTTTTGATCTGTGTGCTATTCCATTTTGTCAGAAAATCAAAAAAAGTGTTAATTAAGACCTCAGTTCAATAATTATTTATTTTGAGCAAAATTCCTCCAATCGCATTTCTGTTATTAAAAAATCTAGAAAAAGGTCCCAAATTTTTTATATTCATTCACTTGGGACTTCTTTTGAACAATCAAGATATAACCTTAAGTAAAGTTGTATACGCATGTCTTGATTGCAGCACAGTAACGAAATTAGAAAGATATATATGAATTATTAAGATTGATTTAGCAAAAGAAGAAGAAAGCGGACTGTATTTATTTCTTCTTTCCCACCAACTTGTTCCTCAACACTTGTCCTATAATACATATAAATACAGTAACTTCGGAACCCTTTTAAAACCACGAAGTTTAATTTAATTTAACTCCAAGCATTTCAAGCTAGCTTGCAGATTTTTGCAAAGAAGATTTGTAAAAGGTTAGATGGCCACTTTCGCTGTTAGAGCTGTTGCTTCTTCGTCATAAAATTTTCGGCTTCAAATTTTCTTTTACATTACGTTTGAGCTATGAAAATTGAAATTTATCTCCAGTTGGAAATAGCATCCAAGTGCGAGACTTTATTATCATTTTGCAACCTAGCACGAATTTTTTATATACTTTAGTCATCTAAATATTTATGTAAATATTTGAGAGATGCGTTTTTATACTAAACTGAAAGTCTGTTTACCAGTTACAACAAATCCAGTTCCAAAAAGTTCAGCAATTCTAGAGCTCGTTCCTAAAGTTTCATATGAGCTCTCGTACATGGATAAATCACAAGATTACACAAATGCAAGGCAGTACGAGGTCATTTGGGTACGATAAGTCCTAAAGCGGTTATCATAGTTTGAAAAGTGTCAACAGCAATCCCGAATGGAAGACCACTGGCCTTTAGTCATATTTCCATTCGAAACAAAAAAAAAATATACCAGGCTAAACGTGGGTGCACTGGCCTTAGCAATCCCGACTAGTAAAAAGCGTGACGCTATGTTTGTTTTGTAATGTATTTATATAATATAAATGTAGCCCATTAATATCCACACCGAGGGGCAGAGGCTTTCCCCGGATTCGAGTAAGATTAAGCCATACTCCACCACGGATCTCCACACTAGCTCACTACGGATTGATGGAGGGGTTTTACGACTACTACTACCAAGTAGCGATAGTAGCCGGCACCTACAGCTTAACGTGCCATCCGAAACTCGGGTCGTCCGATAGTGAACGTAGGGTGATATATCTGTCGTAACCATATAAAGGGTTGAATTTGATCAAACATGTCATTTTAAAATCATTTTTATTCAGTACTACCTAATGTTTATATGATATACTTGCCAAACTAACTCGAAATCTATTCTTTAAGCTACCGCAGTGTTTTTCCCTAAAAGATTTCTTCGTTTAATGAAAGTTCTAATTCAACCATGGCTGGCGTTTCATGACATGGTCAATCCTACGATATGGGTAGGAAATATTAATGACAAAATGGACCCTTTTTGAAGTTATTTCTCTGCTGTTCAAAATAAGTCCCAAGTTAAATACATTACATTAGTCTAACAATTTTGGGACCTTTTTCAAAATCAATATTTTTTTGATTTTATGAAAAATTTGAATAGCACGCAGACTTGAGAAATATTTATTTAGATGGATTTTGACAAATTACCCGTTATGGGAAAAATCATAGGTAGCTATTTTAATTAATTTTGTATTAATTTAAAACCGACTTTTTGTATTTTTCTCTCTCCTTTGTACGGACTCAATTAATTATTTCATTGGCACATGGTCAGCACAGGATTCGAACCTGTATCTCCTACGTGAGAAGCAAGCGTGACACCCACCCGTGGTCTATCATACGTTGTACTACATATACAAAAATAGTATACAAGTTTTTTTTTAAATGCAACTGATCCTCGGCCTCAACCCAATGCATTACGTTCGGACTAAAAGTTCGCTAACAGACCATCAGCTATACAAGGCTTGCGGCGAAAGTGTGGTTTTTACTCCATCACCCGTTCAATTTACAACAAGCAATTAGAGCTAGAGCTGGTATAGATTGCCACTTGTGACAAATGAGCTATTGTTGTACCATGGCTGGTGTTTACACGATTCTTCGTTTAATGTATGATGCTGACCAGTAAATCACGTGTTTTGCCGTATATAATCAGTAAAGCCGGAAGATGGATAAAAGTGTAGGCTTAGAAATGTTTTTACTGTTCATAAAATCTTAGAAGTGGTATGACAGATACCTAAATCTTCATAAAATCCGCTTTTTAAACTCTAGGGATGTTACCAAAACAATCAGAAAGAATCGAAATTGAAAAAATGATGTCAAAATATTTCCAAATTTGCTGCATCTAATTCACAAATGTCTGGAGAGTGTATCGATTGATTTGATTAATCGATGTTTATACGCATTATCCCCTCACAAGGTGCTTGACGGGTGTCCCCCTAAGGCTGACACCCGTCAAGCACCATGTTATCTTTTTCAAACTGTAATTGATTACCTACCTCGTAATTTTCGTAATTTCTTTATTATACTACACAAAACAGTCATATAGATAACTTATTATAGGAAAGAAATGTTTAAAGGCGAACAAGATATTTCCTCCAGCAAACCATGATGGGTAGGAAAGGTGATGGTTAAGCGGGGAAAGACCAGCGCGTTCAATAAAACTCTATAATGATGACGACCTCTGTGGCGCTGGTTTTGGCTCTGCCTACCATGCAAGTGGTCCCGGGTTCGATCGCCGCCTGGGGGTAAAAGAAAAAAAAACAGGTCTTGGATGTTTATATGTGTGTGACGTCGCTGTTTCTGGTTCCCACGACACAGGGTATCTATATTACAACCTATATTAAAATAAACTTCTGTTAAGAAGTCTTACGTCAGTGGCTGAATAATATCTTTAAATATTCCTCATAGATCCCAAGAGATAACGAGTTTCAGTTGAAAAAATAATAATTTAGTTCCCAAGGAAGTAGATGCCTTTATATCATATATTTTTCTGGCTTTGGAAAGTTCTCCTTTAGGAGGAATTACTCTTTAAAGATGAGCATTTCACAATAACTAACCGTCGTGCACCGTCTTTACAATGGAAGTGAGGAGCCCCGCCCGGCCCGGCAGTCAGACAGAGCGGGGGTGACAGTTTTAGGTCATGAAGTCGCCGCAACCTGCAGTTTTACAAACTTACTTTACACCTTTATCACAAGACACTTACAGCAGAACAGCTGGTCAATAATTCCGCCATCTTGACAAACAAGACACTCACTAAACAAGCTTTCTCGGTTGCCTAAATTGATCATGCCTATCCCTGCTAAGACGCTAAAATCAGTTTTGTGGTAACGATTTTTATAATCATGTGTTAAACAATGGTTAAAGTTTTTTGTGGTAAGACGGTTCGAGACTGAAATAGATCAGCACTTTAGAACAGTTTAGTGCGATTGGGTCAACAGTAATTAAACAGTTTTATTGCATAATAAAGGCAAATAGTACAACTATTTGAGATGTCGTTTGGGATTAATGACGGTTGATAAGTCTCCGGGTTTATTGACATTTTATTTGGAATCAGACGGAGTTTGTTACGAACAACGCGTTACGAACAGCATAATGATAAACTTCTTGGTAAAAACTCATTTCTTATCCGAATATTGATCATTATGACCATAATGTACCAAAATTTGTCAAATGACGACATTCAAATTTTGAACGCCGACGCCCACCTGCGTTCCGCCCCTAGATTGTCTGTGAAGTTGGTACTACAGAACAAGCTAAACAACTGCAGAGCAGTGATCAATTCCACAATGCCGGTCGAACATGCGGTTCCTGAATACATCAAAGAGAGATTATGATATGTGTGTAGATAAACTAGTGTATGTAACTGTACATAATTAGGCATTAAAACTCTCGAGTGATATTATTATGAATCTCGCCTTCGGTTCGTTTCATAAACCCACTCTCGAGTATTAATGCCCTCCATTATGTAGCAGTCACAGTTACATTGAAATTTGAATGTCATAATATGACAAATTCTGGTACGTTATGGTCGTAATGTATCAATATTCAGATAATAAATGAGATTTTACCAAGAAGTTCATCATTATGCTGGTCGTAACGTGTGGTTTTTGGACGCAGTAAAGAGGGTTTATGATACGTGTGTAGGTAATAGTAGTTTATCTACACACATATCATACGCTTTTTACGAACCTCGCCTTCGGCTCGTGCCTTAAACTTCTTAGTTCGTAAATATGCCTTTGCGAACTCGTGGGAAATTTGCTATTTCACATCTTTCATTCGGAAAAGTATGTTTTGCTCCACGACGAGAAGAAGCAAAATGCTACTTTTCTGTTTAAGCTACTTTTTTAATTTATTCATTGGCATAGCATTTACGCAATCGATTGTAATTTCATCGTAATCGATTAAAAACGAGCATGTTTCACTTTTTAACTAAAACAACGTTATATGAAAATTTATGAATTTTTGTGGGTGGGTGGGTGGATTTGTGTGGGTGTGCCTGTGTATGTATGTATGTATGTATGTATGTATGTATGTATGTGTGTGTGTGTGTGTGTGTATTTATGTGTGTGTGTGTGTGTGTTTGTGTGTGAGAGTGTGTGTGTGTGTGTGTGTGTGTGTGCGCGTGTGTGTGTGTGTGTGTGTGTGTGTGTGTGTGTGTGTGTGTGAGGGTGTGAGAGGGTGTGTGTGTGTGTGTGTGTGAGAGGGTGTGTCTGTGCTAGCGCTCAAACGGGTGGACGGATATTGGTGATATGATGGTACAAGTCAGAGACGACGAAAAAGAGGGTTGTTATAAGTTTGAAGTTTACGATTGTGTGTATGTGTGGGTGTCTGTCTGTGTGGGTGTCTGTCTGTGTGTGTGTGAGGATGTGTCCATGTGTGTGTCTGTCTGTGGCACCCTAGCGCGCAAATGGGTGGACGAATTTTGGTGATGCGGTACAAGTCAGAGTTGACGAAGAAGAGGGGTCTGTGGCATAGGCGCTCAAACGGGTGGACGGATTTTGGTGATGTTGGACACAAGTCAGAAAGAATGTATTACTGAGACACAGAATTACTTCCACATTTGTAACCCCCAACGACCAGCAGCCTTATGGCGTAAGTTGTCTCAGCTATGAACTTCATATAGACTTTTACTTTTGACACCTTGCACCAGCTTCATCTGTCAAATTGGTATCGCGCAAGTAGCATCATAATGGAGGCCAAACCCAAGCTCATTGAATGAAGCCTAGAAGCCTTCGGTGATACCCCGCAATCGATGAAATTGTATGAGCATAAGATGAACCATAGACACACGCTATGAACTTCAGAGAGTTACGCCATAAGGCTGCAGGTCAAACCGGTGCTAGTATTTTGATGCGGTTTTCAGTAAACGATGGTAGTAGACTTCCCTGTAAAAAATCTTGGATATGTTTTATTAAAATCTGTTCAGTAGTTCGAAAATTTTCAGCTTAATACGGAATAGCGGTCTAGCGGTCTAACGTGGACTGATTTTAATGCAATTTTTATAGTTGGACTTCACTGCGATGGTCCGTCGATAGATTTTATTAAAATCAGTTCAGAGGTTTTAAAGTTATCAACCTAAATAGAAAACAAGTGAGCCAAATTTTAGCCGTAAGGTTCCATTAATATTTCGAGGGTGTTATAATTTTTTTATTTATAGTTATTTGAAATAAGGTTTAAGGGTAACTATCCGAGGGTTTAATGCCAGCAATAGCCCCGATGCAAATATTTCTGATGTTTGAAAACTTTATTAAAATTGCGAAAGAAAGTAGCTGAGGATAGAGTGCTCATAGCTAAAGTATGCCGTAATTTATGCCCCCGTCTCTGTGGACGCAATTTGTGATAGTCTCCTTAGTGGGTATACAAAGCTATTTATTTTACAGCATAGTTTCTCTATGTGAAGCTTCCATCCACAATTTTGGTGTATGTGTTTTGATTATTATAGTTTATTTCTAAGATTGGGGGGTTTGCTTGAGGCTGGTGAAATTGCAAACATGTTTCCAAGAGTGACAAGGCCTTATCAGGAAAACACAGATTTCAAAATACTTGTAGAAAGTGAAACCTCAAGACTAACAATAAATCAAGATCTATGAAGCTTCGTTTCCAAAATATTGAAACAAAATAAAAAAGACGCTACACACCTACGTAATATTACGGTATATTATCTAATTGCCGTTTGGCTACGCGAGCGTTTTTTTACAATTTTTCCGTTGTCTTTACACAATTTCTGGCTGCAAACCTTTGAGATTGTGAAACCGTGAAGCCCCTTTGCAATTATGCTACCACTTCTGTTTGTCTAATAAATTAAATTGATTAGGGAAGGCCCGAACAACGTCAGTAAATTGAAGATTCTTTTTGGCAAAATCAATTTCGTGAAACAGGCAAAGGCAGCCTGCGGCGGACGAAGTTAGCTGGCTTCACCGGCTTGCTTTGCATCGCTAATTAAACCTACGAACATACAAAATATACGTTCCGGCTATTGGAAGCCATTTCGATAATATTATTTAAGTCAAGTTTAGCAGGAAAACATGTCATCGTTCTAGGAGATTTTAACGCGAAAATAGGGCAAACGTCACAAGAACAATCTCAGATTTGCGGAAAATTTGGATGTGGATCTAGAAAAGATATGTGAGAAAATAAACTGACGCTCATTATCATACTCTACAAGAAGAATGTTAAATAAAGATGGAGCTGGATCTCACCTCACAGAAAGACCAAAAAGAGAAAAGAGGTGGATTTAATCATGTAAAATATATAAAAAAAAACACAAATATGAACAACTCTGAAACACTATAAATTCCCAACCGACCACAGACTAGTAAGAGGAACTCTTTTAGTATCAGCCATACCATACACTGAAAACAATACTCCCAAGTACATAACATACTGAAACAAGAAACAGAAATAAATACCTTCATAGAAAATATCGTAAAAAAGAGACACACTAAAAATTCAAAAAACAAATTTGCTACGACCAATTCGGGGAAACATCCAAGGATTGTTAAAAAAGAAAAAACCGATGTAAACGAATTCAAGAAGTAAATAATTTCTGAAAAAACGAATTTAAAAAAAACAGAAGGCATGCTTCATTCCACAGACAAAAACGTTATAAGAACGAAAAATTATAAGAAGAGACTACAGTAAATATATATATGTATAATAACATATAAATAATATAGAAAAACGCCATAATGACTCAGGAAGTATATTAAAGGCTCACAAACAGTTAACAACGAGCAAAATCTGGATTCTGGAATAATTATGATTTAATTAAACAAGTGATAATATATTTTTATAATTTTTTGTAGTAATGCGGATGATAATTAATATTTATTTGGAAGCTTTCATAGATAACAACCCCAATTACAGATCTTTAAAAAAATGTAAATGATTCATATCCGATTTGTATGGGAGGCAATGTTTCTAACCAATTTTTTTTTAAAGAAAGTTTATTTAAACGTGGTATGAATTTATATAAGTAATGCCTGTTTATCGTTCTTATCGAAAAATAGTTAACAACTTAAATATAATGTCGTACTTAATTTGAAATGCTCATAACCACGGGGACACCCTTGTTGCAAGAACAAGATTATCGACCCACATACTAGGCAAAGTAAGAATTTTAAATTATATGAAATGGGCTTTCATGTTTTTTTTGCCTTCATTTAGACAGAGCTCTGACACATGTTTTCCGGGTCTTGATAGTTCTCCCTGCATCGGTCGAGTTACCCCAAAAAATATCACCATATCTTAAGACTGATCCTGCGTAGGCCTGGTATGCAGCAACAAGGGTAGCCTTTTGATTTGTAACTTTTGAAAGTCTATAATGTATAGGAACATTATACTAACCTTTTACGTATACACTGTTAACTTGCTCTTCCCAGGTCAGTTTTTTGTCGATTTGCAAATCTATATTTTTTGTTACATTTGTTTCCTCATGTTTTGACCTTAATGTTTTTAAGGCAAATTTTGGGTTACCTCGCAGATCAAAGGACATTAATTTTGTTTCACTTAAGTTAATGTTAAGGTTATTTCTTTCCAGCCATTCTTATATATAGACCCAAGAGTATCATGAATATTGTCCTGATGTAATTCGAGGTTGTAATTTTGAAATACAACGATACTGTCATCACCAAATAGAAACATTGCATGCTTGGTTATTTTAGAAAGGTCATTAATATATACAAGAAAAAAGGGGCTAGTACGCTCCCTTGGGTTACACCAAAGGATACAGTCATTGATTTCGAGCAGTATTTAACATCTTCTTTGGTATTATGGAAAAAATATTGATGATTTGTGGTATTTGTTTTCTTTCAGTTAAGTATGTAAAAGTCCAAAAAATAATCCTTTCCCGTTAGATTCTAGGTTCCTAAGGTATATTTTAGTTTATTTGAATAATATTTTATTGATGCAACAAATGACAAGTACAGTAATTCAAATGCGGTGCGAAATTGTAAAAAACAAATTGTGATTTTGTGATAATTTCGGGACACTTTTATATTCATCAAAAATAATTAAATTGCGTTTATATGCAAGTTAATGGATGCTTGTTTGTGTCAACAAGCTAGTACCTTTATAAAGAAACAACTGCTTCATACTCATTACTTTGATTAATCTGAGATTAACAAAAATCTATTTTGGCATAAGTCGCCAAGCCCACTATGTATTTCAAACGCGTGAAAACACTTATTCTCTGAATAATAGATGACAGTCATCTTGTCACTGATGGTCCTCCGGTTCTAATTTACAAATCCAGGATCCAGTGTTAATCAAATCATATCAAAATTTCTTTATTATCTGTAAAAAAAAATTGCCGCTTCTCTAAATTGGACCACTGAGGGAGAAGCACAACTCTGGCTACCCATTTAAGGAATATAGTCGTGGGTATGCATATTTATGAATAACAATTAGTTGAATTAGACAGAGTAACCCTAATATATTAAATTCATTTGATTTACACTTTGCTTTACTCTTACAGGTAGAGGTCACGTTCATCTGAGCGTTTCAACGACTTAAATTCAACAAGTCGCAGAAACGACAACCTAGAGTAGAATACATACAAAATTACAAACCTACATGAAGATTCTGTCTCAGAACAAGATATTATAGTATACACAGGTATGTAAGCGACTAGACATGTAAACATGTCAAAAGCAATTCAAGCAAGCAATCAACCATAGCAATTTATTTGAGAACGACGTTTGACGACCCGAATGGCCGAGACGGCAGTGACCCTACGAAGCCAAGGGTGCCGGGTTCGAGTCCCGGTGGGGGCAAATATTTGTTTGATGATACACAACGTCCCTTACGTTTGTACCCTAGTCATGGTTGTTTATCTATCTAAGTATAATATTTATCTATAAAAGTATGTGTATGGTTGTCTAGTATCCAAGATACAGGGAATCATAGTTTGGGGCTAGATGAATGTACGTAAATAGCCCAAGGTAGTATTATTATTATTAGAATTCAGTATACAGAATTGGTTTAAATACTGTCGTTGCATGAATGTATCGACGCGTGGGAGAAGTTTTGATAAATGAATGTGTAACATTAAAAGAATGACGATGATCTCATAGCAGAAAAGTTTTTATGCGTCATCGAAGTGAGCACAACGTCTTCCACTGATACTAGAGAAACCTTCTCTGGCATGGACAGTGGAAAGACTTCAACCATAAAACCGAGTTGGCTATTTTATCTTCCAATTGAGGACATTATTTTCCCCCAATCCTGTCTGCGTGAGCAAGGAATTTTTTTATATCCCAAACGGCTCCACTGTTTACATTTTAATAGCATTTAAGCACATTCACTTGATTTATGAGACGTAAACTGCGCTATTGCCAGAAATGTTTAATATAGGATTAAAACGATTCTTGTATATCGTTCGTGAGTGCCCTCTGAATTTGTATTTATAACGTTTGGTAGATTTTTATATTAGCCTTATTATAAGTCTTATCTAATATGTACAGTGATGTCACAAGACGTAATACTGCAGCCCGCAGACTGACTCGAACCTTGAACCGGGTTACTCGTATCGTACTATGTAAGCAGGAATAAAACCCAATTATTTAACAGAATTATGACTACATTCATTCGCCAGTCGATGTCTGGGTTGATCAATCTCAAGATCGAGCTCAAGAGTCTTAAGGCCTTTCGCCAATGGGAATATTTGAAGGCGAATCGACGCTTATGGCGTTAGACCGTGTGCTAACAATAAAGAAATTGTATGACGACGATTTAAAGCGAAGCATTAGGCGAAAACAGCCTTTTTAAATCTTAAGTTATATACGCAAAATAGGAGTATTAGAGCATTTGTTGCTATCATTTTGATCTTGAGTGTCAGTTTGCATTTGTGAACGTATAAATGTATTTTGATTATTTTTGCTCGGTAGAAAAGTCTCCCTAAGCGAAGTTATAACAAAATATTGTTATCACAATAAACAATATAACAATTTCGCACCGGATTTGAATTTATGTGCTTGATATTTATTTTATCGTTACACAAAATATGAAGTTATGTTGCTCTGGTAGTCCTCTAAACATCGGTGAGAGGAGCCCTTTTAACATTTGGATCCTGTTCCTCTTAAAGTAAGCTGTAGGTGAAATCCGAAGTTCCGCCGTCGGGGTGTCCAGCCTTGAGAGCGACGCTTATATAATATAATATGCTATCAAACGCGCCGCGCCGGAAAAAATACTCCGTGTGATCTTAAAACAAGAAATAATCAATTAAACTTTTCCCCACTAAACGGTATTAGTTAAAATAACACAGCGCCTCAGGGATCGTTATTATCCTCTCAAATCTTCAACACTTCAACAGTAAGTCCACAGGACGCATACCAGCACTTATGTGTCCGAAGCCTCAATAACTTTTGCCGAAAGTTAATCGAGACTTTCAGCAGCGACTTTTAGGGAGAAGTAACGGGGTGTCCAAGAATATTCCGGATCTTGGCGAAAACGTACGTGCTCCCGGGGGCTAATGTTGAATCCGTGTTTCCAGGGCCCAGAGCTGAATCGTGTGATGGAATTTTTAATAAAACATGAAAGGTGTCGTATTTTACAGGCAATGAAATGTTCTTATGGCCCGATTGTAATAGAAAGGTAATAAAACATTGGAATATGCAACTAGCACAAGTCTCTCAGTCAATGAATTTAAAACATAATAACGTCAAATTATTCCTTGTGTACTGAAGACGAGGAATATTTTTTCTCGACTATTTGCAGCGATAAATAAGATTAAAATTACAGAGCCGAGTGGGCGGCCGGAGGCTGCGATGATAAATCTCGACTCAAGTAAGTTTCAGCTCGGCGAACCACAACTATTACCGCCTCTATATCCAAACTGAGTTTACCCACTCAGATATATAGGTAACAAAAAACCGGTCAAGTGCGAGTAGGACGTCGGACCCGCACACGAAGGGTTCTATACATTGTACACGGAAAAAACGTAAAACGACAGGCTTATTACGAGTATACCTTTTTAATTTTTAATAATAAAATATTAAACACTACATTCAAGACCGAACATCGAAACATTTAAATGAGTTGTGTATGTAGAAATATTGAACGATGTACTCAAGTAACGAAACTTTTTGCTCATTGTAAACGGAAGTACACACACCGGCACAATTAGCGGAACAGAAAAAAAAGGAAGTATTTACGCATTTTTGCGTGTTACTGGCCGGCTAAACAAGCTTTTTTTAAATTTGTGTTTTAATTCAAAAATGTAATACTAAGCGACTGCCAATTTTTTCATTCTTTTGTTTTAATTTTCATTGATTCATTTTTTTCGACCGCTTGTCCGTTTTTAGAAGGTTCGTGCATTCCATTTGAAAAGCTTTGAATTACAGTTTTTTTAGGCTTTTGAGTTTTTTCGCATATTGATAATTTACGAGCATCTAAGTATGCCTGATTTAACGCCATCAGAAATCATTAGGGCAGATCAAATGAGGAGAAATGGTCAAACCTACAGATCGATTGCCAGAAGCCTTCGTCGATCGTTATCAACGATTCATCGTAGCATCCAACGATACAGATTGACGAATACTCTAGTGAGAAGAAGAGGACAAGGCCGGAAAAGGTGTACTTCAAGGAGGGATGACCGTTTTCTCCAACTTCAAGTCTGACGGAACACGAGACTAACGGCGGTGCAGGCTCGAAATGTACTGGAAGAGGTACGAGCAGTAAGGATGAGTGAGCGGACAGTTCGTAGAAGATTCGAAGAAGTGGGTATAGGCTCGTAAGTGCCCGCCAAAGCCCCAAAACTTGAGAGAAATCATCGCACAAGCCGTCTACACTTTGGTCGTGAACATCGTGATTGGGACTTCGACGACTGGGGACGGGTTCTTTTTACTGATGAATGCAGAGTTATGTTAAATCAAATTGATGGAAGGCAGCGAGTATGGAGACGCAAAGGAAAACGGTATATCCAGTCTAATTTTGAAAATACAGTGGCATATGGCGGCGGTTCAATTATGGTCTGGGGAGGAATATGTTTAGGAGCTCGTACGGAGTTAGTAGTGGTCGATGGCGGGAATCTGAATGCTGATCGGTATATCAGGGTGATTTTATAAGAACATGTTGTGCCATTTGCCCCCTTTGTTGGTAACAACTTCGTTCTAATGCAGTATAATGCTCGGACTCACAGTGCTCGCACAGTACAGAAATACCTAAACCATGTTGATGTTGTGATGGAGTGGCCAGCACGGTCCCCCAATATGAACCCTATAGAACACGTCTGGGACTTGCTAAAGAGGAGTGTAAAGTCAAGAATGCCACCTCCCAATAATCTCAACGAGTTGCGAAACGCATTACTTGAAGAATGGCAGAGGTTGCCCCAAGAAACCATTGATAACATCATCCGCAGCATGCCCAGAGCATGAGGAGGAAACACTCGATATTGAACAGTCATTGAAATTGTTGTTAACCTTTGGAAAATCTTGAATTTTCTGCTGTTTCTCTATAATTAAAAAATTGAAGAAAAATGCATTTTGTTTATAATTTAATTTTTATTTTAATTAAACTTTAAGTATGGTGTTACAAATGAATGTCAAAACATGTTAATTTAATTGTTGTTTCATTTTAAATAATATATTGTTTAAAAATTACATTCAATGTTCTAAATTCCCTCTTTTTTCTCCCTTTTTTTCTGTTCCGCTAATTGTGCCGGTGTGTGTATATTTTAAGAGCCCACCACGTCCCACTGCTGGGCAAAGTAACTTTTTTACAGAAATAAAAACAAATATGATAAAACTTATGATTAGATGATATTATCTATTATAATTCCAATGAGCAATTATTAATCGTATAATGATAAATAACTTAGCACAAAACTCGAAAACCCCAATTAAAGATCTTTTCCGATAAGATCGGGAGAGTCCAGTTCAGTTCACCGATAGACAAATAAAACAAAATGGCTAAGAAAATGGCCATACAAATAATCTCTTGTATTACTACTTTTAATTCTTTAAAACCCGTATGTTTCATTATTTGTTGTTAAAGCGCTCAAAATTTCAGGTCTCTGCCTTTTTCGGTTGATCCGGTAGAGCCCGGTGACAGACGGACGGATAGACAGCGGAGGCTTAGTAATGGGGTCCCGTTTGGCACCCTTCGGGTACGGAACCCTAATAAGCCATTGTTTAATACATTATTCATCTCGGTACATTTTGTCCGACGTTATCTCTCTCACATTGAGTAGAACTATCTAGAAGATTATCTGGTGTTGCAAAAGTGGTAAGTGAACTGCCTGGTTCGGGCATTGCCCCCAAGATTGAGCCTGGCCCAAACAGCAGACCGTCTGCTGTGTTAGCAAATTGATAGTTCCGGGCGCCTCCTCTAGCGTACTAGCCGGGGCGGGCGCGGCGCCGCGGCGCGTCACATGTTTACGAGACTCCGAATTGGCAACGATCCGGGAATGGTAGACGGACTCCGACTTCCCATTTTCCTGTTTTGAAAGGATATCTGCTGCGGGCATCGGAAATGGTTTTGGAACTTAATGGAAAGATCTTTTGTTTGATTCCACAAAAGATGGACTATTAATCCTGGTATAAATAATGGCGCAGGATGGCAACCAGCAAGGATAACCTAAAACAGTCCAATCCAATTATGAATATTGCTGCGAAAAGTAGCAACTCAAACTATATCCATCATAATGACAACAGACGATTCAGTGATTGGCGTTGTAGTTAGAATTGTTTCCCGATTTCACACACACTCACATGTATGTATGTATGTACCCGTACCATAGAACCACTACACAATACTCTACTAACCTGTCTGTCCGTACGCGAAGATGCAAGCGTTGTACCCGTCGAAGGCATTGTCGAGGATGTCCGTCCCGAGCGCGTCGAACACTGTCTTCTGCGAGGCGAACTTCGGCAGCGTAGAGTCCAGCGAATAGAAGCAGTGGTCGAACGCGAACGTCTTCGGTTGTTTCCTGCGAGAGAGAGAGAGAGAGAGATGCTGTTAGTCACACGTGGGAGGACACTTGATGACGGAAGTCATTAGTGACGACAGGCAAGGAGTTGGCAAGACGAAGCATAGTTTATAGTTTAGATCATGTACTGAATACGGTGGGTGAAACTCATGCCGGTCCAAACCATAGCACATACAGCACTAAAATAGAGGTAATGAATTGTATATGAAGAACGCTAGACCTAGCTTTTTATTCAACAAGGAATCCAATTCCCTTGACTTTATAGAATATATATTTAGAATTTCTTCGACAACTTTGTCTACTAAGAAACATATAAGAACAGATACACCTTCACGCCTTTTCCCATACGGGGTGACAGAGGCTCAACTGTGCCCACGTTCAGCGAGTTATTCAATACCTAATTTTGCGTAACAGGGGCCTTGCCCATCGCCGCAGTCTACTAAGAAATTTTCTTTAAATTGAACCCTGTACCTGGCAGATTTGAACTTTAAAGCAATTCCAGCTCGACTGAACTTTGATTACGAGAACAGTAGCAACGGTGGCAATATTCGTTTGCCTGCGCAGAATTCAAACACCGCAGCAGTCAAAACACCCACATTTCAACAGCATTTCCATTTCCAAATGGTCCCTTCAAATTGCTATTTGGCTAGCCGAAGCGAACTTCAATTAAAAGCGGCGATTGAACAGAAATGTCAAACAATCATAGTAGTTCCCCACAAAGAGTTCCCCTTCAAAGTTGGTTGCAACAAGTAGGGTACAAAAAGCGGAGGACACTCCATCCGTGTCCGGTTTTTGCTTCTGAAAAACTCGCTTGCAATCCAAATGGGGCGGCGGGGAATGACAGAGAGCACTTTCAGGCGTCGTTAGAGCCCCACGGGTGGACTCCACCCAAACGGCCCGTGATTTAAAAACTCAACAAATAGCCTTTTGGGCGGTCGCGCCAAATATGACATTATAAGCCCGATTTATTGCACAAAACTTCTTACGTAGCGGCGCGGTTGGCTGCGAGAGAGCGTGTGGGGGAAAATATTTTACCGATAAATAGGCATCTCTTATAGTCTAGTATTCAGAACATTGTTCAGAATATACTCAGACTTTATTTGGATTTTAATAAAAATACACGGTCGAAATAACATTTTCATGATTCCCCATAATGACAATGAAACTGTTTTTCGTAGTAGCAATCACAGATCCCCAGCCCCCAGCGCATATCTACCGCATCTTCGGATAACCAGCTATACATGTTCAAGAAACGGCAGCCAGTTCTGTGCGATATACAAACTCGTAAAACAAACGTTAAGTGCCTTGAACGCCATAAATCGGGAAGAGACGTCTGCGGCTCAATTTTATTTGGTAATAAGTTATCTGTGTATTATTGGAATGCAAAGGCGACGCCACATTACTATTACTTGTGTGATATACATATGTAGGTGTTTAGATTACAAGTTATCAAATCCGGTATTTCCCAGCAATTATCAGGCCCATCTACATACATACAGAATTTTCTGTATGAAAATCCGAATCGCTAGTTCATAATCATGAATTCCGCTGGACTCAGTAGCATGAGTCGCAGTTAACAAATTACTGCGCCCGTCAATGCTTATCGCGATCCAGAGTGCTATTGCGTATTTATTGACACCTATCGGAATTCATTCGCATTCTCTGCTGTTTCGCCGGAATTCCAGTTGCAAGTGTTGGCATTGCAATTCCAAAAGTGAAGTCCTTAAAGGTCTTTACTTAAATATTACTGGAAAATTATTAGAAATGTTTGGTTTTTACAAGGGGCCACAATTGGAGGGCAAAACATAAATAAAAAAAAAATGTTTTATAAATATGTCAAATAAAAGGGCTGGTTGCGAGGATTTAAATTTTAACCTGATGAAATAGGCATTCAAAGACCACTCGGCCAAAAGTGCAATAGCCATCTATTGCACCTTATACAGATTGTTTTTTTATAAGTTTTGACCTCCCCGTGCTGAAATCCGCCCATTCCGCGTATCTTCCGCATATTCCGCGGCACAGGCCATGCACGCTTTGACCGATATGGAATGAAGTGCCAAAGAGTTTCGTTCATCTGACATGTGACAGAACCATAGCAAATAAGCCAACAATGTTTTTCCTGGCCTGTTCAAACAAGCCAGAAGTGTTTTGTCGTCCTGGGGGGTTAAGCGATTCAGAGTAGGTTTAACACAACAACATCACCATGGCAACTATTTCCATTCCACTACGCATTAATGGGCCTTATTTACCTAACACCAAGACTTGTTTTAATTATGAGGATCAGTTTAGGTTTCTTAACTGAATTGGCATAAGACTTTGTGGTAACCCCGAATAGTTCATGAGGACAACAAAAACATAAACATTTCTGGCCTGTTTGAACAGGCCAGGAATAACTTTGTTGGCTTGTTCAAAGATCAAGTCAACCAATCACATCGCTGTTCACTGGTTCGACAAATTAGAACACGACTTGTGCTTATTACTTGAAGTAATTACTTGAGTTAAAGTTGAATTCACATTGAAGTCGACTTAAGTAGTTTTAAGTAAAAACAGGAACATTTCGTTGTACTTTAAAAAGGATTAATTAACAAAGCCAATTTGATAATTTTACCAGCTCGTATCATAAAGCCTGACCTTCATATCTTGGAAGCTACTCAACCGATTTGGATGAAACTCGCACTGTTCCATAGTTTTATATCATTTCTTCATTGCCCAGCTCTTAAGACAGAATAAATAAGCCAGACCACACTTAAACGTAATAGTACATACCACAAAAACAACAACAACATATCTTAAAACAACTGCACTGATTGTGATAAAACTTGCACTGTTCCCTAATTTGAGATAAATGTAAGCCAATAAAAATCATGATCACAATCCGAGTCATAGTTTCAGAGAAATGCGTGAACAAACATACATGAAATGTTGTATGTACACTTGTCTGGAATCCCTAATGCAATACCATGTTATAGATTTTACAGCTTCGACAATATTACACACATCATATACATACAATTTAGTATCTCTCCTTTCTTTGAAGTCGATTTAATAAGGCTGATAGAGATGTATAAAGAACTAACAGAGCAACATAACTCAATATTTTTATAACGACAAAGTAAATAACAATAATATACAGCATTAATACTCATCATTTTATGTAACTTGAGATTTGCAAAAGGCTGTTTTGATCTAATGCGCCGCCTTAATTTTTCAACTACAGTCTTGACACATTTAGAAAACTTGCTTTCAACCTGAGGAAACACAATCGATAGTTTGAAGTCTTCCTCTCAAAGTAAACCTAAAAAAAACTCACTATGGCGCTGCCGTGTTGTGGCTCTGTCTATCGTACAGAAAAGAAAACCCTAGATCTTGGATGTTTATAAGATATAAGATATTTATTCATAATTGTCATTACATGTCCAGAAATTAAAATAAGATAGTTGTAGAATGTCACACTACATGAATTAACAATGCAGATTGTAATGTCAATAATTAATTAATATAAAATGTCAAAGATTTAAAAATAAAAGTTTAGCGTAATTAGTTCATTATAATTGTAAAACGTTTGCTCTGCCTGGTAAAGCCTGGACTTAAATATGTGTGTGACGTCGCAGTTTCTGGTTCCCACGACACAGGTATCACACAGGTATCCTGGTATGGGGTCAGAAGCAATGTATGTGTCTGTATGTAAATGTTTATTTATTTGCCAAGTTTAGGCACCTCATGATCGTCCTGAGACTGTTTTACGTGGGCGCTGGATACATCGTCGTAGGTGGTGTAAGGTAGTCTGGAGACCTGTGATAAACGACAAGAGAGCAGATAGCTCCATTTATTGCCGCAATTTACGATCTAAACCGGGCAATTGCGAGGCACCTTTATCTGCCTGGTGGTAAAAATACTACTTCTTTAGTTTTACAGGGATTTATATATTTTTATGCTACGTCCACTGAATCTTTGGAGTTAATTTAGACTGGAAGAATTAAATTTTGAAACCTATTTGATTGAGTCATATTTATAGCTTTCAGCACTTCAACTGTTAACAAGATACTTGTTAAAGCAATAAAGAAAGTGACCTGACGTGATAAGATTTAAAAATGAGAACAATATAAATGACCACCAAAATATTTTTTTCCTACCCAAAATGTTTAAATGATCACCAAAAGTTGCACAAAATATCAGGGCAAAATACTGCGGTAGCTTTGGGTGAAGGGTAAAGGGGGTGAGCAACGCGAAGCCCCCTTTATCCTTCGTGTTAGGTTGACCATGTAAGAACAGCAAAAAATACTTAATGATAAACTGAAGTACAAAAAACATAAAAAGAAGTTTGGTGATCATTTAATCAAACACAATTTGGTGATTCAGATTCAGATTCATTTTTTTAATGAATATAAATCAATAAATTATCTTATTCAACGTCAAAATTAAACTTACTTGTAACTACAAGTAAATTTTTTGTATAAAAAAGAGACTACACCGTTTCGGAAGGTGGGCCTCGGGATTAAGAAGAAAGGGCAAGAAACTCCCCCATATCTTCTTTTTAAAAAAGTGACTTCACAACAGGTTCTACTGGTTTCGGTCTAAGGAAATTCGCCGGCGAGTGATAGACTTTATCCATCGCCCCTCGTCGAATTTCTGTGCAGATGGTATGGACCATGCAGTTTTGTCATCTAAGTATTCCTTAATACTATAATAGGACTTTCTTATTAGCTCATTTTTACCCACGACAGAACGGAGATGGTATATGCGTTTGGGGTGAAAGGATGTTTGTGCAAACCAATGTTGCCATTTTTCTCAAAAACTACTAGTCCGATTTTGATGCGGTTTTCAGTGATGGGTTCGGGTTTGATTGGTGCATGTTCTTAGATAGGTGTTACGGTGACAACTCACCAGGGGGCGCTGCAGTAAACATTTATTTGTGCAAAATCACAACTACGAGTCCAATTTTGATGCCGTTTTTCAGTGATGAGTACGGAGATGGTATATGCGTTTGGGGTGAAAGAATGTTTGTGCAAACCAATGTTGCCATTTTTCTCAAAAACTACTAGTCCGATTTTGATGCGGTTTTCAGTGATGGGTTCGGGTTTGATTGCTGCATGTTCTTATATAGGTGTTACAATGACAACTCACCAGAGGGCGCTGCGGTAAACATTTGTTTGTGCAAAACTAAAACTATTCGTTTGCTTCTGATGCGTTTTTTTTTTGTAATGGGTTTTGTGGTTGATTAGTGAGGGTTCATAAATAGGTGTTACGGTGGGTACTCACTGGGGGGCACTGCAGTGATATTGTTATATTAGCTACTAAATATTAAAGAAACTCGATAGAACTTTCTTTATAACATTACAGTGAGGCCTCACTTGTGCACTGCGTTGCGTCGCGTCTTTGATTTTCTATACTTTTGACAGTGGCATGTCACTGTCAAATATTTGGAAAAGTCGAGGACAAATGGGGCCACCCCCTCAGTGAACCAAGTATTTATGTTGGAAAGGGAGCAAAAGACGATGGCTACTTTATGGTCTTTCTTCTGTGTCCTCGGTTTGCGACCGGGGCGGCGTATAGTTTGTCTCAATCGCTCTAATTCTTCGCTATGCTGTTATGTGGGCTTGTTAAAAAGTTTTCTTTGATCTAGATCGGTAATTACTATGCCGTCTATAGATCGTACTCTACTAAGCGCCACATAAGCTTGTCCTTTGGCGAATGTTTTTGGTCGAAAATATAAAAACCTAAAAGTAAGAAAATATGGAGAGATATCCCAACAACTTAGTCTACTACTTATTTTACTTAACCTAATAAATTCAAGACGAAGTACGAAAAATATTAAACAAAAAATCAGAACCAAAAATCAATACTCGTGAATTAAGCTAATGATGTAATGTGGAGGGATATTCCAATTAACCTAACCTACTTACTTATTCAAATGAAAATAAACATTCAAGAGATGTAGCATTATTTCTAACTCTAGTTTTTTACTTCAAACTTTTAGAGAGCAAGCATAGGTATTATGTAAATTGTACTTCATATTTATATATATAATACGTGCTATAGTTTCGGTTTTACCAAGTTATTGTTAAATTTGGTTGTATTTGTAATAGTTTTGGTTGTGTTTGTAATAGTTTAGGGCCTGCTATTACGTTCTTTTTTCTAATTTTATGATTAATAATTTAGAATCTGTGTAATTTCAAAATTGAATTTTCTTGCTGCTATTAAATTAAATAGTTTGGCATGTTTATAGTAACTTGATTATATGTTTATATTTAAAATTGAGATAGCAGCCCGCGACGGATTTTCTTGGTTTTTTTATTAAGTTCATAGCATAAATTCTTTGAATCGGGAGTTTCAAAATTATTTTATCCTTTTTCAACTATGTTTTAACCGTAGTGGGTTTTTTCAAAATTTTTAATTTTGTTTTTTTATCAACATAGTTTTTGAACCTCTTTTCAGGAAGGATCAATGATTCTTGTGGTATTTATTGTAGAAGCGAATCTACGAAATCTACTTTACTTAGTCTAAATAATGGTAGTGCTGACCTATTTCTATTTCTAGTGTTAATTGTATGGCTATCACCTACAGTTTTAAATAAAGCTGTTTTTTCTTACATGCATGATATCCTCGTATATATATATAGAGATGTAACCGTAAGTGTATCAATTACTTAATTTTTTTCTCTAAATGATTCTCTAGCATCTACTTCATATATCGCCCTGATCGCCCTTTCGTTTACTAATTCTGGCGGTCGTTTCGAATTTATTGATAGTAAAATAGGTGCGTTTTTGGTGATCGTTTAAACACAAGCCTTTAAAAATTAGCAGTTAAGATTAAGAAGGATGGCCTCCTTACCGTTCAGAGAAATGCGACGAGTCTTGTTCGAAGATTGAAGCGATTTTATTTCAAAACATGAAAAAAGTCAATGAATGGCGTAACGAAGAGGAGGCCTGTCAACAGCAACAGTGCGTGCAGGAGGCTGGATAGTAACGAAGAGGAGGCCTGTCAACAGTGCGTGCAGGAGGCTGGATAGTAACGAAGAGGAGGCCTGTCAACAGTGCGTGCAGGAGGCTGGATAGTAACGAAGAGGAGGCCTGTCAACAGTGCGTGCAGGAGGCTGGATAGTAACGAAGAGGAGGCCTGTCAACAGTGCGTGCAGGAGGCTGGATAGTAACGAAGAGGAGGCCTGTCAACAGTGCGTGCAGGAGGCTGGATAGTAACGAAGAGGAGGCCTGTCAACAGTGCGTGCAGGAGGCTGGATAGTAACGAAGAGGAGGCCTGTCAACAGTGCGTGCAGGAGGCTGGATAGTAACGAAGAGGAGGCCTGTCAACAGCAACAGTGCGTGCAGGAGGCTGGATAGTAACGAAGAGGAGGCCTGTCAACAGTGCGTGCAGGAGGCTGGATAGTAACGAAGAGGAGGCCTGTCAACAGCAACAGTGAGTGCAGGAGGCTGGATAGTAACGAAGAGGAGGCCTGTCAACAGTGCGTGCAGGAGGCTGGATAGTAACGAAGAGGAGGCCTGTCAACAGTGCGTGCAGGAGGCTGGATAGTAACGAAGAGGAGGCCTGTCAACAGCAACAGTGCGTGCAGGAGGCTGGATAGTAACGAAGAGGAGGCCTGTCAACAGTGCGTGCAGGAGGCTGGATAGTAACGAAGAGGAGGCCTGTCAACAGCAACAGTGCGTGCAGGAGGCTGGATAGTAACGAAGAGGAGGCCTGTCAACAGTGCGTGCAGGAGGCTGGATAGTAACGAAGAGGAGGCCTGTCAACAGTGCGTGCAGGAGGCTGGATAGTAACGAAGAGGAGGCCTGTCAACAGTGCGTGCAGGAGGCTGGATAGTAACGAAGAGGAGGCCTGTCAACAGTGCGTGCAGGAGGCTGGATAGTAACGAAGAGGAGGCCTGTCAACAGTGCGTGCAGGAGGCTGGATAGAGAGATGCGATATTTTACCTATGAACGTCGCAAAATACTACGTACGACAGAGCGTCGGCCGGGTTATCGCGCCGGAAGGCTGCGATGGCGGAGATCGGGGCGCCTCTCCAATTGGATCCGTGCCAAATATTAATTCACAATGGGGTACCAGAGAACGAGCATAGCGATGAACGACCACCGTCAAACAAGCCAGCGCTAGAGTTTTATAAATATCCCGGCTCGGTACTCTCTTTATGGAATAGTTTAAATGGAAACGACATCATCACATTTAACGTTCATAAATTCGAAGAGAACTGAAAATACTTTACTTCCAAGTGTTTTGTTTGGAACATAATTTTGTTGCCTTTTGGTAATGGAGTCTACAAGAATTTGAAACATAATGATTATAGTCGTTAAAGACACCCTTTCGAAATCAAAATCGACGAATCAAATTAGCCCAAACTCGATGGATTTTTTATGTAAGAATCCCAGGGTTTCATCTGCAACCCTCCAGCTCCATCATCAGGTGATGGTGATTAGAAAATCGCATGGAGATATGAATAGCACTTATCACAACGAATCTAATGAGCTAAACCTCGACTGGTTGAAAAGTAAGCATCCTAGGGTTCCCTCTCATCATCATCATCGAGCTCCATCATTAGAAAAGCTCGATGGTATCATATTGTTGTATTGTCGTCGGAACTACATATTCATACCAAGTTTCGTTATGATAGAAGGACTACAAGTGGTCGAAATATCTATTCCTACATTTGTTGCATACTGTTATTTAGTTACAAGTGGACCTAATTTATGGGTGTTAAAAATGCACCCTATTACCCGTATATTGTAACCACACGTCGCCATAAACCCGAGGTATTTCGTTTTCATTAGTAAGGTACACACTCGTGTAGCGTCTATCTAGTAATATAAGCTTAATTTGAAAACATTGCGGCAATTTTTCGTGCAGGCAGCTTCATATACACACCTATTAACACAATCCTACTTGTATTGTAACGTCGAAGCCTTATATAAAAATATTTACGTATCGTTCGTTCTACCACTCGACGCAGAACGACGTAGAGAAGTAACCTTTGAAGTTGTCGCGTCACGTGTAATAAATAAACCAAGATGTTTTCTCCATTTTGTGAATCACTGTCGTCAACGACTCGGGAGAATTTGATTTCACAAATGGCATGGACAGGTTACACGATCCAGACTCGTCTAGTAAAAGTCTATAAAATGGGGCAAACAGTGAAACATTTCCAGGAAAGATGTTTTGTCAGCACAAATAGAAGAGTGATGTGTGGTTGTATGCTTGTCACCACAAATAAAAGAGGGATGTGTATCTTAGAAAAGTCAACGAAGGAAAATGAAGATGCCGTATGAATATCAAAGAGACGTCGAATGTTGTGACTTGTGATTGAGCTACAAAGTTCGTATACAAATACCTTTTCGAAATTTGTTTGCCTCTTCGACGCGAGACGTGACAATTTTGTTGTAAATGAACTCAAGTGTTACTAACAAATAAAACACTACAAAGAAGCATTTTTCAAGCAAAGAAAATTTGCACTCTTTATAATAGAAAAGTTTTCAAAGTAACAAAAATACATCGCAGGCTGCGTCGCGTAGGCTGCGTCTGATCTCATCTCTTTCTAAGAAAAGACTAGAGTGCTAGACGGGTCCAAAATGTATAATTAACTAGCGCACATCACGCTGTAAGAGAGAGATTTCAACATCTAACGTAAGTACATACTTGGATTGATACAAAAAGTTCAACATACGATAACGATATCGATTTCAAGCAAGTAAATGTATATCGGGAGCCGTCGAATTCGACAAATGATCAGACGAAGACCATTGCGCTCGTACTACGGGGAGATATGCAAACTCTTGGTAGTTTTTAACAATGTTCTTCTAAATAAATACCGCTTTTATACTTTGCATCGAAGAATTTACTAGAACCATTTTACATTTTTGGATACTGTCGATAGGGTCGTCTGCCCAAATGAAAAATAATAAAAATAAACTGATAATTTGGCACTTGTCCCATACAATTGTATTAATCGAAAAGAGAGCTTTTGGTGACACTTATAGACCGAGCGAGCGAAGCTAGCGTAGGGCTCCATTTCGACAAGATAGGAGGCCGATTTTGCTTTTGTCTGTCTCTATATCGTGTGTCTGTCAGTTCCGTTCTAGGGGCCACAGTTTTCAAGCGATCCTCACAAAACTCGGCACACGTGTTTCTTGAATTAAAAGTATTTTTTGTCGAGAGCTTTTCTTGATTTTCCCCTTGGGGGAGAGGAGTTATGACGTCATTAATTTTTGTATGTTTTTTTTAAGCCTATCGTGTGGGTTTCAAATTAAAGGGCTTAATGAGCCGGTTTTAAAAATATACTACACCATTAACTTTCGGCCGCCTGTTTTCTAAAAATCCAAAAAATATTTTCAAAACATACCAAGTTTGGATTCCTCGAAGTAGGAGACGGATTAGTAAAGAGGATCTTTACAGACTATGAGAGTGAGTGAAATAGACTATAACTATTTTCTTGAAAAGTCAATAGATTGTATTTTAAATCACAAATGTAGTTTACAAAGTTATTGGTGCGGCTACTTTACTATTTGATTTTGGTTAAATCTTAGCTATAAATTGGTTCACAGTCCCCCCGGTTAGCGAGGTCTACTGCCCACAGGCCCACTAGTTTTATCAGTGACAAATACACAAACAACAATTTCAGTTCACTGCATCAATTTATTTTAATTTTTTCTGGAGTTAAATCCTTTGACTTATGTTTTACAATCTCCAACGCGAGCCATGTGCCAAAATAAAGCATCAAGCAATTGCCGATATCTGGCCAAAACAACTTCTTCGTTCTCGGAATACTTATAAATTAAGTATACAAGTCTTCATATGAATAATTTGTTCACGTTGCAGATGAGCTTAAGTTTTGTTTCTCGTTAAAGTCGTTAATCTTCCAACTCTCAACCACTCTTCTGAGTATTTAGTAGTCATCCAACTTTAGGTCGTGCAATAAAGAGGCTTGTTCCACTCCATTATAGGTGAAATGCAAAGGAATTATTTTATTCCCATAGAGAATGGGAACTCACGAAGAAGGATTATTCGAAGGACCTTGCAATAAATAAGTTCGAATCAGACATCCGACGCTCCAACCTTCATGAGTACCTATTATGAAGGTCGGAGCATCGGATCTACTTCAAGATCCCCCCAAATCTACGTATGTTGGGGTTAAAACCACTCAACGATTATACGAAAAGCCCGGAAATCACATCTAACCACGAGAAATACAGGGACGAAAATCTAAGGAAGGCGGTGAGGTTTAACTGGCGAAGACCTTTTCTCACGATGAAACATTACAGGGTTCTTACTTAATAAGACCTTTATTCCCGACAAAACCCGGATCATTAACTTTGTTTTGTTTGATGGTAAAACAACAAATATCTTCAAAACAGAACAATAAGTTCATTTGCTTTCAATTTCATTAGCATTCAGAATCCCCCACCAAGCTAAGAGGGAACGAATAACGGCAAAAGTTTGTCCATAGCGATATGAAGTTTCGAAGGATCCGGATCCGTAGGCAGGTGAAGGTCTTAGGGCTCGCGACATGTAATATTAGGCCATATTGCTCCGTATTATGTTGTCATACCGGGGGAGATATGCTAAGATACCGTGATATTGCTTTTTGGTGGCGAACGATAATGACAACCCTTCTTAAAAGGGCGTGTTCTTACATTGTATAGCTGGCGACAGGTTTTGCTTTAGAGTCAAAGCGAGCAAATCGTCTCCGGACTTTCTAATGACTTGGCCGCGTCATTTGTTTCGTCAGGGGCGACGGACGTGCAAGGCTCGTTACCGTGACGGCCATCGTCGTTTTGTCAACCGGTTCACATTTTATTGCCACAAACGTTCTCGTTCCTGTCCGCCCACTCGGAACAGAACACTTTCGCTTCTGTGCATCTCGGTAGTCCAATTTTGCATTGTTTGATTTACTTTTGTTAAGCACTGTTGGATTTGGAGACAAAAAGAGAATCAGGGCCGATTACAAACGCTTATTGCAGAAGGCACCATGGCCTACATTTCGAATATGCGATTATGACATTTCCTTAATGCGTACATAAAATTATTCATTGCAGATTGCAAAGATGTATGGGGTTTGAGCTGTCAGGATCGCATTGTCTTAGCAGCCTGACTTTAGTCAAAGTTCTGTAATATACTCTACTGATAATAAGAAATGTTGTAAATGGGATAATGGGATAAACTTTGGGCATGTTTCGCATGACACAACATTTTTCTGGTTTCAAACAGCCATGTCGGTGACAACGTTGTCCAAACTATCTTTGACATTCGCCAGATTAAACACACTAGGATACACTCTTGGATTTTAGTCCCTCTGAAAATGAATAAACACAATTAACAGTAACATAGGATTTGTAGGCGAGCAATCGCAAAGGCTAGCAGACTCTATGTTAGGCTTCCTCTGTCTCGTCATTGTATTATTCGTCATCCACCTACCGGCCACCTCTCACAAACATCGCCACCACAAACTCCATTAGCTTGTAGCTTATCCACCTGAACATCAAAGGCTTGAGCGGAATCAGAGTGATTGTAAACAACAGTCATGGTCGGTGACACAGCGCGGCACGCGACATGCCCACTATTTACAAAACTAGTAGCTAGCAGAATGGAGGGTGCGGCGTATGACGTCATAGGGAGGTACGCCGAGGGGTAGCCAGGGGCGTCGCAAGCGAAGCTTCAGCTTGGAACGTACCTAGACGACGATATTGATGAAATGAAAATCTATAAATCAACTTGAGGAGTTTTCTATGACTAAACCGCCAACGGTACATTGCATTGCAGGTGAAATATGATGTCGACATAATATCAGGCTATTTTTATCAAACCACATTGGAATAATGAAGGCCTTTTCACGGAATATTACGTGCAAGAAACAAATTACCTGTACGCACGCCCCGCTTTTACTTTGACGCCGAAAATAATTTGACATTTTGTGTTGATTTTGACAGTTAATTTCGACCCTTCATAGCGGACGTGGATCGAATACAAGTACAATTTAATTATCAACAAAAATTGTTCCAGAATATTAGGGGAAATTAATACTTTTGTCTAGTAGTAACATGTTTTTTTTTTGTTTTTGATGAAGCCAGCCGCATCCATCTTGAGTGTTATTTAATATGAAGTTGTGAAAAGCTTCAGCATTCAGGTTTATCTACAAAACTTGGCACACATTTAGATCTCAATCTTTTTCTAGAAGAACTTAGCTTCCATTGCTGGTAATGTTACAGGCTGTTTGAATGTTTCGATGAGATATCGATTACAGTGATGAATCGGGGTTTAACACGACACTCCCGGTCCGCTGATCCCGACATACGTTAGAGGCTACAATGAGCCTGTCGCGATCTCTGTAAGGCAGACGGTCTTTTTCTACAAGCCCCCGCAGTTTTAACAGAATAGAGAGCTAATAGTAGGGAGTGAGGCCATGTTGGAATTTTGTGAGTTATTCGAGCGCGACAGATTGAGGTATTGAAGATACCTTACACCCTGTAAAGTATGTCCACCTAATCCGAGCTTTCTATCTTGAATGAGGGTGGATGAGTCACGCAAAGTTCCATTAAAAATGCTCCAATCGTCAATTTATTGAAATGTACACTTATCAGTCCGACGCGCTCGCGTAAATCCTACTTGTATGGAATTCTTTTTTGTTGCCCCTAACGGCGGCCCCTAGATGCAAAGCTCAGATTTGGTGACGTTACTAAACAGGGCGCAATGTTTCTCCCGTATCTTAATCTGATGCGCTAGAATCAAACACGATATAGTCTCGCGGCCTCCCGGACTATCAGCGGTCAAGCGAAAAAACGAAAGACTTGTAATCTGCTTTTTTTCCGAAGCGTGGAGACCAAGCCCCGCCAAAAAAAAATGCAGCGCGAGCAATCTATACATAGTTCGGTTCAGTTTAATTTTCCGGAGTGCCTGATAAATAAAGTTCTATAAACAAGCTTGGGAAACCAGATAAACACGAAACTTGTCTAATTACTTCAGCAGAAGAAGAAGTGTTATCTCGCGCATAGTTATCCACGCTACGGCTTCAGCCCGAAAGCTGGCACTTTGCAAATTAACGAGGTAAATTAAATAGCTTTAGCACCAAGGAATTTATATTAATTCCCCGAGTCTGAAACGGCAATGCAAAGGTACTTCGTGAATCCTTCAACTTCACAAAACCAGCAATTTAAACTTCATTACAACGAAAAGCCAAAGGAAGCTTAATGAAAAAAAAACGTACAGATTCATGTCGTGCAAAGCGACGTAAGCTTGGCCGCGACTTCATAAAACGGACTCTTTTCAAATAAACACGTTGGTTTTTTCAGACAGAATCGCGGTTCAAAGCATATTGAAAAGTCGGGCACCTTTAGGCTGGATATATTTATCCAGTCGTGGCTTAGAGCTGCACTAGCGCGAAGAAATCTACTCTTAATCCTTTACAGCCGGGCATTAAACTTTAATATCGGCAAATGAAATAAATGTAACAAGATAAGTTCAATAAGAAACTGAATGAACGTTGCTGCTCCAAGAATTACATAAATAAGGTAAAAAAAGGCAAGAAAAAAACCGAAACTGAAACAGCTTTTTTATCTTGCAAAAACTCAGATTGACATATTAACTTGCGCGACACAGTAGCTGAAATACAAGTGAAATTAATATCATCCGTTAAAAAGGAGATTTGTTGCCGGTTTTAGCTCGCTAAGTAGAGAAACTCCGACTTTGCTTTTCCGGCCAACAAGGGAAAACTGCTAATGGGAAACGAAAACGACATTCCACGTTTCGAATAAACTCACCACGGCTAAACCCGCAGGTTCTGTTCGCATTTATCAAAGGGCATAAAATTACATACACTCCATGCAGGAAACCGAATGTTCTCAAATGAATTAGAAGAAAAGATAATCATAGAATAGTAGCAAGGGACTTAAACAGCAGTGCAAATAATATTTTTTCTCGCACTTACTCGTAAAAGAGATGAAAAATACTTTCCCCAAAAGTAATAAGAAAGGTATTCGTAGCATGCCGTATTTTACCGTTTCATATTCTTAAAGTCACCGCTTACGCCACAACATTGAAATTACTTCCAAATTTACGGCAAATATAAATAAAGGGGCTAATCTGAGCCTGCCCCAGTTTGTGGAAGAGAACGAATGTTCACCCCGCTTTCCGATGAAGGACAATCTCTAAGTGCTTCTGGGAAAAACAAAGCAATCTTCCGATAATGGGGTGCGCGGTTTTATGCTGTTTACCAGATGAAACCTACCCCAAGAGTGAAACCAGTAAATATTTTTGTGTTTTATTGATTTGAATCAGGCAGAATTCACGCAGCGAGTTCAGGAATTTTCGATGCAAACCATAAAAATTTCAACAGCTTGCGAATTATTGCGAAATGTAGAATTTTGCGACATTTTTCGCGTCATGTCACCTTCGTCTTTTCGTAATTTACGATTGAACACAAGGATGTCACGGAAGAACGAACAACAAAAACAACATAATAAATAGAACTTACAGGGTTGTTGTTGTTGTTGTTGTTGTCTTCTACGGTAAAAGATTCCGTTGGACGCACGTAAAGCTGCATATAATCGCATAAGGAATCTCTAGGAGCGACGTAACACAGAAATATGAGTTGAAATCAGTAGTAAAGTAGTGAACCCATTAACTGATTGAAACATAGAAAAAACTTCAGTACCTATCGAAAACATTGAGTAAGTTTAACAAAAGCGAACATATACTACACAATATTGAGTAATACAAGAGATGGTAACAAAGAGGTGAACTTTCCAACTAATAAGTATGCGCGCAGTGACGCCGGCAGACAAGCCAACTAACTAACTTACTAAACACTTTTGCCTTTCATTCCGGTCATCAATGGCCGACAATTTGCAGAAGAATCCTCATTTATATTCAATAAAGAAGGGAATCTCATGACTTATGCAAAGTTTTGGTAATGAGACGCTACCGATAAAATTTTATATTTTCTGTTTTCTAAACGAAAGTAAAGCTAAGGAAGAGGGTCGGGTTTGGTTAGTCATTAGCCTGTCAACGCCACTTCAGGAGCCATAGCCATACCTGAAACAAAAATAAAACACACATTAGTTCACCAGAATGTAAACTACCGAATTACATAACGTGTGTGGTCGTCATTCTTCAAATTGCAGCATGAGGGGAACATCAATAAATGTAAACTACACATGGTGCAGAGAACTAAGAAAAACAGTGGAACCGCACTTTGGAGTTATGCTAGGTATTATTTTATGCAAATGTTTCACCCACAAGAAGGAATCCAACGAGTCCAAACTTCGGACCATAATGCAAAATGCTGTGACCGCAAAAAATAAAGGGAAAAATATACGAAGCACAGCCCCAAATTTTTTAGTAATTAAAAAATAAAAAGCTAGATTTCTCCACTGCGAACATTATGGCAGCGTACACTGAATTCACCGCATATAGAGCGTTGACCGCATAAAAGGAAGTTTACTACAAAAACCTCTTTATTATACAATAAGATAAGTTATGTCTTAGCGGAAGAGCACAGACATTGGGATTATGTATACTTGTGACTGATATAAAACAAGTCTTGTATTATCTAAATACATAGACAAATAGACATCCTAAACTGCGATAAATAAATGATAGGTTACCGACAATTTTCCGCGTCGGTGGTCGCCGTAGATACATATCCGTACATAAACGGACACGAAGTAACTACATTGCGGGGTACCGACCCCTTACAGCTTATTATATAGTTCGTATCGTAGCAATATAATTTCTTACAATTAAAAGATAGACTACAAGGGCCTTACCACAAAGAAATAAACTACTGTTCAACACTTGATTAAAAACAAAAACGTATGGGATTTGACGTTTGTTTTGAGGTTAAACGCTGTTTAATATTGTTTGTGGTAACACGGCTAATGTACCAATAGAAGAACTATATGTAGAGCAGGACGAACAAAAGCAAATCATGAAAGGAGTGTATGAATCTCTCGTCCTCTCAACCACCCACCCATGGCATCATTTGATGCCATTTTCCCGTTATAGGTTATAGGCATAAGATAAGGTTCAACATCGCGATGCCTCAAAACAACCTGGGTGTTTGAGAGATTGCGGATTGCGCATTGAATTGAAGCAACCAATTAACAACAACACCGCGTCTATTCCCAAGACAGGAAAGCAGGAGTGTCTAAAGTGTGATCACGGCTATTATCGTCTCATGCATCGTCAACGTGCCGATTAACACTACTCAGGGAGTTCTGTAGTACCGGCGACCACATGTAGATCTACCCACGTTTCCGGTCATTAAGATGAAAGGCAGAAAGGTGGATATCAAATGATGAAGAGATTTAATTGTGGTTGACAGTACGGATGTACGAAAGCATATAATCTTGAACACTAAAGGCGTTACCGAGTTTGGTCTCAGTTCAGATGAAGACCTGGATATAAAACTAAAGATAATGATAAAAGCAATAAATTTGAAAGGAATTGATTTGCGAAAGATGGTCAACGGGGTGCCAATTTCATTCAATCCACTAGTTTCACTGTCAGTTAGTTGGTCTATAATAGGGTATTCGACTCGGTTACAGATTTTTTTTCGGGAAGAGGAAAACCCTAAGCACATTTAAAGGAACTTTGTCCCCAGTTTGAACATCAACCAAGGAATGCGACAATAAAGTGTTAGGAAACGACCTGACTTCACTCGATCTTTCTATCCGTCAACATGACAGTAATGCTGTGATGTATAGGTAGTGTGGAGGTATAGGTGGAGGTGTAGCGTCATTATGCCATCGCAATTGCACGTAACCGGCTGAATCATTGATGGAAATAAACTTTCCCTCAAATTTATCATCATTCACCAAACATTTGTGTGAGTTTGGAACAGACTTAAATTACTCCAACTTTGCGTTAAGTCTGGGCAACCCAACAGCGGAACTTAGAATTTCATCTTCAGCTTACTTTTAGAGGATTAGGATTCAAATTTTAATTTAAAAGCTAAAAGTACCTTTCCATAGCAAGAGGTCATATTAAGACGAATCAAATGGGCCCATACCGATGGGTTTCAAAGTAAGAATCCCATAATTCCGTCAACCACTTTCCAGCTCCATCTCAGGTGATGATGATGAGAACATAGAGATATGAATAGGACTGGTCACGCGACGAATCTAATGAGCCTAAACTCGAGGGGTTTACAAGTAGTAAGCATCCTATTCTCCCTCCCCCACCTTCGAACTCCATCATAAGACCAGCTCGATGGTGCCATAGTATTCTATTGTTATCGAACTACATACCAAGTTTCGTAATGATACAAGAACTAGAAGTGGTGGAACTAGAAGAAGAAATTTTCATTCCTAGATTTGTTGTATAATGTTATTTATTTATATATAGTTAACTAAGGCAAGGGTGTTAATAAAAAAGGCTCTTCATTCACTGATATATAGAGTACTATCAGCGCAAATGTAAATTGAATCTTTATGACGCTTTAATAAATAAAAAGTACCTACAAAAATTCAAATCCGGAGCGAAATTGTAAAATAATATTGTAATAACCAGAGTTTATGATAACTTGGGGAGACTTTTCTATGGAGCAAAAATAATCAAATTACATTTAAACGTTCATGGACAAGGTCTTGACACAAAAAGCTAGTAAGAGTATAAAGAATCGACATTTGTGCGTAATTGAAGTTTTACAAAAGGCTGTTTTGGCCTAATGCGTTGGATTGAAGTAGCCAGTAGTAGTATTTTTAAATTTGTATTGTGGACATATAAATGCGAACCAAAGATTTTTTCCATTTTATTTTCTCCATAAAAACGATATCGTCAATTCAGGCGACTTCCGACGAATCGATTTGAAATTGGATTAAAAACAAAGTAGTTTAGATCCGCAAGGAGCGCCCGTTAGGCACGTAGAGCCCCAATGGCTCCGGCGATGGACCCCTGGGGATTCAGAATGTAATATTTCTTCATTTACCTAAGTTTGCTTTGGGCCAAACTTTTTTTGCGAGTATTTTTTGCTTTTGTTTTTTTTTTTCACGTTCTTTATGATGCCTACAACTTAATTATATCAGTTGAGCGATATACTTTATATCGTATTCTGGAAATTACGTCCAGCTTATTTATGGAAGTGTATTTATGGAAATAGTTTTTATACCTTTTTCTATAATATCGATTTTAACAGGTTTTTGCAAATCCAGAAGTTGCTAAAAAGTGTAAAGGATCAAAGTTGTAGAGAATTTTATCAGCTGTCATTGTGTAGCACATCAAAATGTTGACACGATGTTGATTTGCCTGACAAAATTACTGAATTGCGCGTCAAGCTGAGGTCGACTAGAAATACTGGTTTTGCCTGGCAAAAAATACTGAATTGCGCGACCAGAAGTCTGAAAACAGCCAACTAGTTTTTAATTCGCTAGTTTAGAAGCTGGGATTACAACATCAATATTAATTATATTTTAGTTGTTTTAATTGATAAATCTGAGTCATTCGTCGGGTTTATCAGTAAGTCGGTCATGAACAAAGATGGCATGTGTTGTGGTTCTAAGTTCAAGGACCGTTCAGCGTTGCAAACATTTATAAACAAAGCGAACTGTTTTGGTGAAAACAATCACATTAGTCGTAGCATAGCAATGAGTGATAGCTATAGCTGTTTTAATTAAACGTGGGGCACGCTGTATGACAACACATATTAACTGTTGGGAGCGGCCATAATAAAACCCGAACACGCTAACCAACGTCCAGGGAAGCGCCACCATAAGTCGAAGCTATCTGAATAAAATATTTGCTGTAAATAAATATTACAAACAGTCAGCGAAAGACATTGGCCTTAAATTTTCGAAACGCTGGAAACTGCTGCGACAAATATGCAATTATTGCTGATGTGATGTGATGATAGATGTGGATTGCCAACCAGACCCAGATAGTTGCCAATCAGCGATAATATTGGATTTATTGCTTAGAGCACAGCAGTGATCAGTCATATTAGTTGCATGTTGTACATCACCGAAATTTAAAGCATAACTTATAATTGTATGTTCCTAAATTTCTATAATTCTTTAGAGAGGCGAGAATGCCGCTTTAACCGCTTGGGACTTTAAGGACTTGCTTCAAACGTTAGTGAGTTTGTTTTGCTTATTTTACAAAAAGCGAGGCCACGTGTGTGGGCATGTCCAATTGTTAAATCCTCAGCATTCGATTTATGGCACGAGACCACATGAGTAAAGAAACGGAACAGAGAGAAAGGTTGACAGAATCATGTCGTCGTAGGTAACCTACTTCAAGCATACGGCGTATGTGTGCGTGTCATCAGCCGCTGTGTCGCGTACGCGCTGCGCCACCGGATAAAACCGGTTTACGCTCGTCCGGGATGATGACAAACTGAGGGCCTGCACTGCACAAATCACGTATTATTTGTTTTCCCTACTCATGTGACGAGGCGTCCTTCAGCCATCTGCGTCCGCCCGGGATAAGGAATAAACAGGCGCTGCTATTTACACCAAAGGAAACATCGTTTTCTGTGATGTATAAATGTTCTTTCATTAGGCATTTCAATCTTGACACTAATCGCAATAATCAATATGCACACGTGACTCTGTGATAGCACAAGTTATGCATTTTTTTTAATATTGGGTATTCTTTGAGTAACATCTTTTCTGATCTGAGAAGGAACCTGAAGTTTTTCTCCCCACGATAACGAAGAATCGCTGAAATTTTTACCGAAGACATCGAACATACATAGCTACTTTAACGTGTGGGTGCATTAGTGTACTCATCTACGGCGTCTAGTCAACACTTGGAAAATATTTGAATTAATAATTTGTGATCTCGAACATAGCAAGGGCTCAAGGATTGGTTTTCGGCTGCCTGCGATTGAAAGCTTTTATTCAACTTTGTCGGATTATTTGGAGCAATCGTTCTCGGTCGAAGTAAATACAATTCAGGCAGTAGCGAGCTCGAAGCGCAAACGTCTTTGGGCAACATTTCATATACCTGGTGTACAAATAGGTCTAGTATTAAAAAACCTTTCGATGCTAACACATATTGTACGGGTATATGGGGTAATGGATGATTGATGTTCTTTACTGAAAGGAAATACATTTGTGAAAATGCGAGGGGCGTGTCTGAGGTTGGGCATAATAGGAGATAAGTGGGTTCCTTAACAGGCTGGTGATGATGACTGCAAAACGTTGTGAGAAATTGTAGTCGCTGAAATTCATCATACTTACCTTACGTAAGATGCCTAAATAAAAACATACAGAAATAAAAATTCAGTAATTTTATATTATTATCAGTATAATGCCTTGACTCTATCTCTGTACAGAAATTCCAAGTCGCGAACCAAAATAAAGAAGTCCGCCACTAAATAGAAGAGGGTATTCAGATCTCGGTTAGAGGCTCCCTCCCTAGGGCCCCTGCGCCGAAGATACCCTCACAGTGGTTCGCACTCACTTCTAGCAAATTTCATTGAGAAAACGGTACGTGCTACCGCGACGAAATGCGCCCCTTTTCTAGAGGGTCCCAGGATTTACGTGGCAACTCTTACAAAGTTATTTCGAGGAACGAGTGGCACAATAGCGAAACCTCGTAGCTCCGGAATTGAAATTAGGACCGAAGCCCATATCGGATCCCTGTGAGCTGCCTCGCAACAACCGATACGCGAATGAAAAAGTTTCAATATACGATTCAATCAGTCAGTTTCCCGGCATACGGTAAAAGTCAGTGGCTAAATTCGAGAAAGCCTGATCCTTTTTTTGTAAATTTTACTCAAGGTAAAGACTAACCGACTCTTATTACAAAGGGTGCTCTCAGAGTATCTCGGACGCCTCGGTTACGGCAATACACGCTACGTGTCACTCCGTACTTTTTAACCAGTTTCTCTAGTTAAAAGTCTTTAGGATAGCACAACTTTATCTAAATAAGTGCTACATAAGTGTTATCAAAACTCAGTGAAACTCAGACACTAAATATTAGACGATTGCTACGTAAAAAGCAAAATCATTTGAGACTGAACGGCATATATAACTTTGTGTGGTGTGTTGTTGTGGGCTTGTGGGTGTGTTTGACGCGCTCGCGGAGATCAGCCGGCCGCTTGCTGACCGAACCGGTTTGCTAGTGCCCTGATTACGAGTCTTCGTGTGTTTGTGAATCTCAATATCACCGCTTATCACTCTCGTCGAAATGAATTGCGCAGCGTGTTTTATGGAGGTGGCTGAACCACAACTCTTGCAATGCACTGTTGAAAGTTGCAGTAAACATTACCATTTGCTATGTGTAAGAGCGAATCCCGCAATAACCGAAGATGAGAAAAAAGAATGGATATGCCCAGAGTGTATATGCTCTGTAAAGAAGGGAGGCGACAACAGTTCAACACCAGTACGCCATAACTCCGATAGTTCTAACATAACCCTTCGTACAAGACCGAAGTCCAAAGAAGCAACTCACTCCGCATCTCCCGTGACCTCCGCCGAGATTGGAGGATTCGTAATTGAGATGCGACTTCTAAGGGAAGAGACTTCTAAACTTGCCACACGCATAAATATGGCATTAGAGTCTATGCTGCGATGCGAGACACGCCTTAATGACATCTCAGAAAGACTTGGCTCCACTGAATCCAGAATTAAAGCAGTCGAAGATAATCAACTCGAATTAAATAACCTTCATTGCAAAATTGCAGAGCTCCAGGAAGAGGTGAATGAGGAACGGCAGAACTCCTTGAGAAATGAATTAGAACTGGTTGGTATTCCGGAGTCACCTAATGAAAACCTGTACCACACCGCCCTGCTTCTGGCCACAAAACTTGGTGTCGACATAAAAGAAGGTGATATTGACGATATCACTCGAGTCGGCCCCCACCTAACAATGGCAAAGATTGTCACGGGGCAAGGTAAGCAAGGCGTTAACATGACTTCCTCTAAACCATCTCATAGACCGGTGGTAATTCGATTGCTCAGAAAGGTACACCATGACCACTTCCTGAAAAACGCAAAATCTCGTCGCAATCTTAAAACTTCAGACTTGGAGTTACCCGGCCCCTCCAGCAACATATATGTCAATGAGCGGCTTACAAGAAGCAATCGATTGTTATTTCGAGAGACGAAATCACGTGCCCAGCTACACAATTACAAGCACCACTGGGTCATCAATGGCAAAATCTTCATACGACGTGCTGAAGGAGAGAAGGCTATCCACATTAAATCAATTAAAGAACTGGATGCTCGACTTAACCCCATTTTGTAGACAGTGTGTTTTTAGTAACCTGTGTATAACTCGCAACCCAACCGGCACCCTTATTGTTAATATCTTTCTTATAACAATCACTTATAACAATATCTATTTACGCGACCCAATACTTATTACACAAATACCTTTACTATACATACATAATAATATCATACACTATACGAATAAAATGTATGTACAACATAAACCAAAATTATCAAGTCACTCAATAAATAATATCTCTCGCAACTTTTGTACATTAGCTACGAACCCAAAGAATTATCACCCCCAGTTCCACCTATCACTCTTTAATGGCTAGTACGACCGCGGCAGATGAATTGGACAGTGCATTTTTAATTACATGTCATAAATTAGATACTGCCGAAGAGTGCGAGAATATACTAAAATCGAAGTTCCAGTTAAAAGTTCTCACTTTTAATATAAGGAGCATTGGTAACCACTTCGACCACTTCCTGGTTCTACTTAAAAGAATAAATGTAGATTTTGACATTATCATTCTCACCGAATGTTGGCTGAACGAAAATACTTTGGTTGGGACTATTGAGGGTTACTCTGTGTTTAGAACTACTATAGAATTCAACAAGGCTGGAGGCGTGGTCACATATGTAAAATCTAACTTAAATGCTACCATGCACGAACCCAATGTGAGTGAGGCCAATTGTCTGGTCATTGAAATACCGGATGTTGTCACTCTGCTGGGCATCTATCGCTCCCCTTCTTTTGAGAACCCAACCTCCTTCTTGGAATCCCTAGAAGAATTACTTAATTCCACGCCAAGTAAAGGGAAACAAATATTGCTGGCAGGCGATATAAATATAGACATCCTAGCAGATACAAATAAGAAAAAGAAATTTGATTACTTATGCATAACAGCAGAACATGGCCTGATTCCAGCTATAACACAACCAACACGACAAGATTCATGCTTAGACCACATCTTTATTTCTCAAAAAATTCAAGCAGAGGCTATTGTTTGTAAAACAGACATAACAGACCATTACGTAGCCATTGTTGGTCTTAATTATGCTGCAACAAAACCCAGTAAAAAACGTCTTATTACCAAAATCGATTATGCAAGCGTGGAATCGGAAATAGAAGCTATTGACTGGACCAGGGTTACAGAATTAGATGATCTTGAGGAAGCAGCCAATATTTTTATGGAAACTATAACATCAATAATAAATAAAAACACAAAAACCATCACTGTAAGTAGATCAAAGTATAACATTAAACCGTGGATCACTCCTGGTCTCATAAAATGTATGAAAAACCGGGACACGTTACACGCCAAATACAGGAAAGATCCGGATTGCATAATAAAGAAAACGACTTACCTTAGATACAGAAACTTTTTTACAAACTTGCTGCATACACTAAAACACGAACACGAAAAACAAATGTTAGAGCAAAGCCGCTATAGCCCGAAAAAACTATGGACTACGATAAAAGACATCTGCTACACAAAAACACCTAAAAGTTCCGCTACAAGTTTACTGACGATAGAAATTGATGAACTAGCATCGATAAATAAATGTAATGAGTATTTTTCAACGATAGGCCAAAAACTAGCGAACAAGACCCTAAGTACCCTGGGCGAAACGGAGGACTCCTTGGCTTCAAAAAGAACTGTCGCAGCTGAATCCGTACCATCTTTATTCCTAAACCCAACAGACGCATTAGAAATAAAAACCATCATAAAAAATCTACCAACGCAGAGTGCTCCGGGTCTTGATGGGATTAATAATAAGTTAATTAAAAGATTAAACGAGTCACTGGCGGGCCCCCTAGCTCATATCTGCAACATCAGCATGTCAGACGGGAAATTTCCAGAGGTATGGAAAACTGCTGCAGTATCACCTATACATAAATCCGGTCCTAAAAATGACCCAGCCAATTACCGCCCTATATCTCTTCTGGCCACCTTCTCAAAAGTACTAGAGAAAATAGTTAATAAGCGACTAGTAAACTTTATAGAGAATCACAACTTATTATCTAACAGACAGTATGGTTTTAGGCGTGGAATGTCGACAGAGGATGCGGTCGGTGACCTGGTAAATCTCGTCACATCGGTGCTGGACGGAGGCGAAGCTTGTATCGGAGTATTTCTAGATCTAGCAAAAGCTTTCGATACCGTCTCGGTGCCGATTCTTCTAAATAAGTTGGAAAGTTTCGGAATCAGAGGTGTTGTTTTGGAGTGGTTTCGGAGCTACCTGTCACTGAGGAGGCAAAGGATTAAGATAAATAACAGTGTAAGTGATTCAAACACTGTGACTTTTGGTGTTCCTCAGGGAAGTATCCTGGGCCCTACCTTATTTATAATATATCTAAATGACATCTCCTCAGTCAGGAACTGCGACGGACAACTGTTTTGCTACGCCGATGATACTGCGGTAGTTTTTCGTGGTTCTTCGTGGGAAGCAGCGGCCAGAAGAGCGGATCAGGGTATGGCCATGATTGCGGACTGGTTGGGTGCGAATCTACTCACACTTAATACTGATAAGACGAAATTTGTAACGTTTCACAGGACCCGGGCATCCGAGCCGCCTTCACCACTCAGTGTCAAGGCTCATTTTTGTGGCAAGTGGAGGACTGAGATTGGCGATGAACAAAACACACCAAACAGCGTAACGTGTCAATGTCCTGAACTTTTCAGAACCAGCGCCATTAAATACCTGGGTATCACGCTGGACCAATTTCTGTCTTTCAAAGAGCACATCCACATTATGTCTGGTAGGGTCAGAAAAGTAATTAATATTATGAAGCTGCTGCGTAACTCCGCAGAAAAGGAACTACTAAGAGAAATCTATATAGCCATATGCCAGTCCTTGATCTGCTACTGCCTTCCCATTTGGGGCGGAGCCGCAAAAACTCATCTGATTGAGTTAGAAAGGGCACAGAGATCAGTCATTAAAGTTATGCTTAAGAAAGAAATAAAATACCCCACAGAAAAGCTGCATAAAGACTCGAAACTTCTAAGCGTGCGCGGTCTCTTCGTCTATAGGTCAGCACTTCTAAAACACAGAGTTTCTCTCCAATGTTTACAGCTAGACCGGCGGCGGGTTCCTAGAATTCCTGTTAAACGGGTAAAGACATCTTTTGCGCAGAGACTCCCAGAATTTCTACACCCGTTTATCTACAACAAACTAATTAAAGAAATCACTGACCTAGTTAGCCTCACAATGAGAGAGGCAAAAATAAAGCTGAACAACTATCTCATGAAACTTAATTACACAGCCATAGAAAATATTATTAAAGTCGCTGGGTGAATGAGGCCCTGTAGCAATCGTTTACGATGATCTCGATAGGTCCTATTGAAAAGATAAATAATAATAAAGTTATAAATACATTTTCAAATATATTAATATAAAAGTCTTATATTAATACACAATTAACACAATACAATTATGCATGCTTAATCTAAAAATACTAAATAAATAAATAATTAAATAAATATAACCTATTACACCTACTTACCTAATAATAATAATAACACTATATGCGCCGATGCCGAAACCGGGCATACTCTCAAATGTATAATCCAATGTTTGGCACCCACGATACAGGTTCGCCTAGTGTGGGGCCATTGTAAATCAATTTTGTTCTGTTATGTTAATAAACTGTAATAAAACTGTAATAACTGTAAAAACTGTAATAGATAAGCTCGCCTGAAGAATATTGTACACCTTTACGATTGTATTATCTGTCCTGTGTTGTTTTACTGTGTGCAATAAAGAAATTTGTATTTGTAATTTGTATTTGTATTTATCTCACAAAACATCATTGTGTTAAAACAAAAGGACGGAGTTAGGTATCAGCAGCCAGTGGCACAATACAACGGCCTTGGCCGAAGGTAACATCTTTGGGAGCCAGATGATGTTGCTCCACCATTTCTGAGAATAATATAGCTTTAACGCTATTTTTGTGGCACATACTGGGGCAGTACTTGCAGTAAAGTTCGTGACGCACAAGATCACAGATTGCACGATTCGCTTACTTTGTTTGGAAAATCAGAGCTGCTGCGTTTATTGCATTCACTATTTATATTTTTGGCTGCATGGATATAATGGTTTCCGTACAAGTCGAAACCACGTGTTATTTTCGCAATAAAGGAGAGCTTGCGCAAAACTTGCGTAGGAGTGGACTTGTTAGTGAGGCAGACAGCACGGTCCGCTCAGCTGCAGGACAAAGAGTTGTTAAACCACTCTACATGGTAATAGAGAGTGAGTCAACTGCAATACGTTTTGCTGGGTAACGACAACAGTATGCGTTCGTATCTAAAAGCGAGCATCACAATGCAATGCCAAGAAATGGGAATATATTGGAGTTGCATTTGGTCGTGGCTTGTCTAAACTTTTCACATAATGCGGAGAATATATTATTGTACATTCAAGGCACGGCTTCCTAAGCAATGAATTCAGAATGTTTGCGAGTTTGTAGTCGATATTTATACTTGTATGATATAAGATAAAGATAAAGTAAAAGAAATCGATATACTGCAGTTTGGATTTACGGTCTTGTGGGAGCGTTCTGGCTTTACAGAATCGAAATCCAGCATGTAAAACCGCAGATGTTGGCGCTACTTCAAAGTGTGAATGAAGACACATATCAATACCTAGTCTAGACAAATAAGGGAAAACGCGCGTGACTCGCTGTAATCGACACGATAGTTGAAAGTTGCCATATTTGGGTTTCTCGTCAACTACGCACGATATTAGTACTCGTGAGTGTCGTCGTTTCTGCCTTAGAATCTTCTATTTAAAAAGACAAAATATGCCTTACACTCCTTGCCTTTACACATCCTAACGAAGATCGCCCAGATGAGAACAAGGGTTATCATAAACAAAGGCCAATTTCCTGATACTGATATCACTAATGTCAACATTTCTTTATTACTGTAGATATTTACATAAACTTAGCAAACGTCAATTTATGATCCTCTCTACATTGGACCACTGTGGGACAGGAAGGGCGAAGAAACTCTCACAGATTGATTTTAGATCTCTTTTAAAAATTAGTTGTGTTTAACTTATACAAATATTACCATATGGTAAAACGGAGCTAGTCGCAACGTGCGGCGGGTGCTTGCGCAAACATTCACGTGACAAGCTGGCTGGTGGCTTAGTACTGAGTACTTGTTATAAATCGTCGTGAATACCATGGAGAAGTTGTCCGGTTGCAGGGCTTGATTGACTTGTAATAATATATCGTAACAAAACATGCTATTCTGGCCTGAGACTAGGGAAAAAAGCCGAATGTGCGCGATGAGTGTCCTTTAGCGACAAAATAAAAAAAAATGCATGGAGCATTCCGTTGAGAAAATGCCTTGGTTTAGATCGAGTTAGAAAGATATTACATACCAAGAAGCAACCCAGCCACAAGATAATTACCTCCATGTTGTAATATTATTTACGAACTCGAGTGCCTTTGATTGTTGACATACTTTAATTTCACAGACTTATAAGACCTTTATCTACAGTTCAGGTAGAGGTGCATAGGTTCAGATGATAAAATAATAAAATTCAGTGATAAAACTGCCGCGACATGTTCATTATTCACTCAGCTGTGAAATCGCCCAATAACAGGCTTATAGCAATTTGGAGAGACGTCAAAGTTCAACCGTTCATTAATTTAAATCGATACTCTTACTCGCTGGGGCTTAAATTATTTAGATTTTTAGTTGCTATCGTGGTTAAGTGATTGACGTTATCGCATGGGGGTTTCCTCAATTTATTTCGACTCTCAAAGCACTTTCAATATGTTTATTTAGACGCCTGGGAATTGGGTGAAATAATCACAATTCACAATAGAGGAACGCCTGTGTTTCAACGGGCTTTCCTCTTCAACAAGTATTATTTAGAGGAAAACTATGACTATATTTAATTATATTACATATTTCGCTGTCGTCAATTAGCTTTAATACACGTTCATCAGCTAAAAGTGCTTATTATTATATATGTCACCGGAAAATAGTCAAAACCGTTAGTTGAATAACTAACGCGGTAGTTGATCTACTACCGACAGATAGTAAACCAGACCGACAGGGTTTAGACTTTACGTTTCTTTTGTTCTTACATGTCAACTTAATACGAAGACTATTCAGGGGCTTCGCTGCGCTCGCCCCCTCTAGTCTTCACATAAGCTACCGCAATGTTTGCCCTGGTATTTCGTTTGCAATTCAAGTTTAAAGCAGTTTACTATTTAACGGTTTTAACCGTTAGTTGATAAACTAACGCGTCATATAGTAAGCAGTACGCTACAGTTTACTATCTGTCGACAGTTGACCAATTTACGAGAAAAAAAACGTTAGTTTATCAAATAAAGGTTTTGACTATCTTACGGTGACATACATATTCTGCGGAGATTTTTCAATGCGTGTCAAGATTCCTAGCAATTTATAAATTAACTGTATTAAGTCAACGGACTGCTTAGAAGGTCGTGAAACCTAAAAACACGAGTAGCTCCAAGTCGCCCTAGGAGCAGAAATACCATGTTTTTACTTTGTCCGTTATTCACGTACTAAGTAAGAGCTGGTCGGTATTTCTTCAAAGCATTTTAGATTTTCTAAATCAGAACAGACTATGATTGCTTGATAACAATTTCTGTAAATGCATCTGAAATTGAATGTCATTTCGGGTTAATATCGCGAGCTAATATTGAGTTTGTGTTCAAGGTTAAAAATATAAGCCTTTACCGATACAGGATTTAAAAAAAAATGGTCAAGTGCGAGTCAAACTCGCGCACGAAGTGTTCCGTACCACCGTACAATGGTAGGGAAGGTGAAGAGTGACTAGTTTAGATTTTACATAGCAAAATATTGTTTACAAAGTTATTGGTGCGGCTACTTTCACACTTCATGTACGTAACCAGGTGCATTCATTAGTTTGTATGTGGTTTACAGATAAATAAATTACTTTATTTGTTTTTTAGTATTTTTTGTTATAGTGGCAACATTAATATTAAATCTGTGAAAATTTCAACTGTCTAACTATCACGGTTCATGAGATACAGCCTGGTGACAGATGGACGGACGGACAGCGCAGTCTTAGTAATAGGGTACGGAACCCTAAAAACGTGTTGTTCATTGAATATGGAGTTAACATTCGATTCAATTTGTACACAATTCAACGGGAGAACTTCAACTTATAGTTAGACGCAAAAGGCATTCAATCTGACGGCCTATTCATCTGTCACAGTCGTATTTATTTAGTCACCAGTCAATCAAGTGCCACAAATATGTCCAAAAAAAGGTAAACGGGGCCCAACCCGTGTATTTATCTGCGCAAGCGCGCGAATCTACAATGGCGAGACTCGATAATTGATGGCAAGGTCATGCATGACGTTGATATGAATCGTCTATGACCTGTGCAGCAGAGCGATATTGATGAAAGGTCTTATAAAGGCAAACTGGTGTAGGTGCCTGTTGGACAAGTTTTGTTCATCCTGACAGGTTTTTCAAGTTGAGGTAGAGACCGCTCGCCCAATGCATATTTGTCATTTAGTAGCTTCAGATGTGTTTCAAGAATAAAACATAACACAAAATAAATGGAATAAAATGGAATTGAAATTTATTCACCAAAGTAATATACACATGAAAGATACATTGAAACCTTGAACTAAGTTTTATAAACCTGTGTTAAGGCCCATCTGCCTCTCACTTCAGACACTATTTAATGTGTGAAAAAATTAAGTAATCTAAGAACATTTAACTTAACATTTGATTATGAATAACATGTTTTATGTAGTCTATTATATGGTATGTATAATAAATATTTGTATGCACCTATATATATAATAATAAATAATATATAGATATTGATGTATAAATAAATAACAATTTTGGGATTTGTTTTAAAGAAATAAAGTTAAGTCAGAAGTTTCTACACAACAATTTCTAGATTTTTTTCAGAATAAATAAAACCTCATGATATTTTATTAATTGATGATAAAGCCTAGAGAATTTTAGTAAATGCCACACTATGTTGTTGATGATAACATGATAATAACACAAGTAGATATAGGCAGAGATACAAGGTCGCGGCCGCGCGAGGCATTCCGCTCTGATAAGGCCGCCAGGGGTCATAATAAACATTTGCATTATTCATTGACCGTCCCATATTACCATAAAACACAGGGGCGCAAATTGGCCGAATCTTCATAGAAATTCATAGAAGCGTGATCGGATTAAGCTATAATAAGACCGAGGAGTTTCCAATGAAACAAGCGAAATGTATTTCTCTACAATGACACATTACCACAGTCAAGACAAGTAGATATTAAAAATAATGTAAATAAACAAGACAGTCTGCCGATACCACACTCAAAACTAAACTAATTAAAATGAGTTTGAAATAGTAGTTTATGTGACTGCTACATAATGCCTAATTATGTACAGATACATACACTAGTTTATCTACACACTCATGAGCTCTCTTTGATGTGTTCGGGGGGCCGCATGTTCGACCGGCATTGTGGCATTGATCATTGCTCTGCAGTTGTTTAGCTTGTTCAATATTCCAACTTCACACACAAACTAGGGGCTGCACGCAGGCGGGCGTCGGCGTTCGAAATTTGAATGTCATAATATGACAAATTTTGGTACATTATGGTCATAATTTATCAATATTCAGATAGGATATGAGTTTTTACCACGAAGTATATCATTATGCTGGCCGTAACGTGCGGTTTTTGGACGAAGTAAAGAGGGTTTATGATACGTGTGTAGATAAATAAATCAATGGTGAATTTTGACGCCCCGTGGGAATTTTGAGAAATATTAGTGATACATAACTTTGCATTATTTGAAATACTTACTTGTCTTGAATATCGCTTGTTATTCTTAGTTCAGAATAATCTTAAGACAGCGATATTCGTATCAATATTTGTCAATAGCTATTAATCCAAGTTCACAAACTAGAAAAGACGAATGCATAGTCATAAGCAAGACTAGAATATATCACTGCGTCGCGCTGCATGATGCAAGCAAGCATCCCACGGGAACGAGGGTGCAACACCCAGAAATAGTTGCAGTTTTATCGTTGTAGGTAAGAATATCCCTCACTGCAATACTCGTACTGTCCATCAAACTAATGCGCTGATACGTTTTTTTGATCATCATGTTTGTTTTATGTCGATATTATCATATAATATCATTGTAACCTTTCATCTCGCAGTTCAGTAATAATAATAATTCACACTGATAGAAAGCGTCCGTGGCCTAGCGGTATTCGCACATAGGAAACGATCGTGCGGGTAGCTACATCTAGCTGAGACGGGTACTGGATGGGTGTCCGTTTCTATGAGGCATATGTTTCGGGCGCTTCCGTATTTCGGATGACACATTAAGCTGTAGTTCCCGGCTACTATCGCTACTCGGTACGGTGGTAGAGTTCGTAAATCTGTGATACTGGCCCTAATAGGGTAGCTAGAAAACATCTGACAGTCGGGTTGGTCAATACACCGACACCCCTCCATCAAATCGCACTGAGCCACCTTGGCTGAGTATTGCTCAATCTTACTCGTATCCGGGTAAAGTCCCGAGCCCCTCGGTGGGGAAATTATAGCCCATTAATGTCCCCACCGAGGGGCTCGGGACTTTACCAAGATACGAGTAAGATTGAGCCATATTCAACCAAGCTGGCTCAGTGCGGGGTGATGGAGGATGATTACATTATAATACAGTAAATAGTTGTTTAACTAATAATTGAATCCATGATTGTAAAACCCTACTTATAAAGTTTTGTAAACTTTCGGTAATTCAATAAAAAATATTATCATGAAAGCTTTTTTTAAATCAGTATTGATTGAGAATTTTATTTTAATTAAATAATTATAAATAGACACGGATGGGTTTTTACATTCAACCTGCACGAGGTGTGTTAAAATTTATATTTTCATTAATAATGTGCGATTTTTCTACAATAATAATAATTATTAGTCGTCCTTCTCAACTTCTCCTCCACTGAAGGATTAGGTTGTAGAAACATAAATTGTAAAAACCCCCTCATTTTTTTGTCCTCAATCACCACTCACACTTTGTTTGTAAAAACCCACCTCAGCCATGGATGATATGTGTTTTTCCACCTACTAAAAATTGAGGTCTAAAGATTCACCAGCATGCAACTATAACTGAGGTGGTTTTTACACTCAAAACACGCGTTTTGCCAACACGTTTTAACAAAAAAAAAGTTTCGAAAAATATGGTCTGAGGTGGGTGTTTATAAGGCAACAAATATAATGATCACCAAAATATTTTTTTCCTACCCAAAATGGATAAATGAACACCAAAAGATGCAAAAAAATATTGCCGGGTAAAGGGAGAACGAAAGGAAGCCCCCTTTATCCCTCGTGTTAGGTTGAACATGTAAGAACAGCAAAAAATACTTAAAACATAAACTTAAATACACAAAACATAAAAAAAAGTTTGGTGATCATTTATCCAAACACAATTTGGTGGACATTTATCCATTCTGGCAGTCACTTCGAATTTATTGGTAGTAAAATAGGTGCGTTTTTGGTAATCGTTTAAACATAAGCCTTTTTATAACCTGCATTCAATTATATTGATCATGACGATTCAATTATTTCCGCTTTAAAAATTTTAACAAATTGTGTGGATAAGAAGGTAATAACATCCATTGTGTTAAAAATATAATCATAAATTAATCAACGACTTATCTAAGACTTATCGCATCGTCGGTTTGGAGCAAGACCTTTTTTGATACTTTGATATTTTAGTCGGCGAAACTCACAAACACTTAAAAGTTAAACAATATAATATAATCAAAAAGTTAACAAAATTACGCTGCCCAAACTAATTAAGCTTGTTAGTCTAAGTTTTTTTTGATTCGACATACCTTTACCAAATGCCTACTAGTAGTAAGGAGGATTGAAATCGCAAGTGTAAACGTAATCAATAATCATATACAAGCAATGTAAACTACTTCAGTCTCTAGAGCTGGGGAGCATTGTCCCCAGCTCATTTCTGTTGTACGGCGTCTGTGATAAATACTTATCTATTCGATGGGCGTCTACACAACAAATTACTACATTGAAGCTCTCGACAAAGTGTATGCAATAATCGATATGACCACCGAGACCGATTTCTATTCCATCGACGTCGTCACTTCGCTGTTTTATCATTGCAAGTACAAATTGAGTTTCTCTACCAGAAGCGTGACGGATCGATCGATCACTTTATTCATTCATAATTGAGTTTATGTATCTGCTGATGACCTATACGAGTACGAAAGTAGGGTGTTTAGAACTAAGTGGGAGGCATTTTTTGACGAAAGTAGTCTGTCTGCTAGTCCTTACTGTCTGCTACATTATATGTACCTAATCGTCAAACCGATTTAATTAAGACCCAGGCTTTGCTTTGAGTGGCAGTCGATCTGCGGTACAACACATGCGGTTTGCGGTGCAGCCACGCTTATTGACATAACTCTGCATCAGACAGTGAAATATTGGCTTAACAAACAGATGTCCAGTCCAGTCCATCGAATTGACTGAACGTTGTTTCAAACAACCTTTAAGGTCGTTTGAAACGACGCATCACTAACACTTAAACATAGGTTGTTCTATACATAGCAACTGCTTGTCTCCCTAGAAAATAACCAAAGAAACTGCACAGGAAAGTCGTTTCTTATTTCAATACTCAGGTTTGACCGCCATGAATTTAACATATATTTTACATGCAACACGTGTCGACAATTTTGATGCAGAAACCTACTTACTACCGCTGACACAATGCGATCCGACAGGTCCAGAACTCGAGATCGAACGGACGGTGTAATTCATACAAACTAATTCATAATTCGTTATTCCACACAGTACAAACTACAAAGGCGAGCTTATCTCTAAAAAGATATTTCATCCGGTAAACCATGGCATGAGAGCAAAATGTACCATGTAAGGGTAAATAATGCACAATAACCAATCTATAATAAAATACATACAATTAAATATCTTTAAAATACGGAAAATAAAATACCTAAATACCAAACTACTGTAGTACCAATACATACATAAACCTGTACATAATTATTAATTTATGATCGGTTGGTTCCAAGTCATATAAATATTACTTGTAGTAAGTAGTACCGTATTTATCGCCGAATATAACGATTTTATTCATGGCGATTTTTAAGAGATAAAAAGCAATTTTCTGCAATCAGACCGTGCTCATTCATCTGCGATCGGGCCGCGCTCGTTCCTGTCAAATCATATATGTTTTCATGCCGAACGCCACACGAAGTTATTTTATTCCGCGAAGTGTAAATTTAGGAAAATCCAGTGTTAATGTATCATTTACATGTTTATGTTCAGGGTACAATGGGGAAAAGAAAGAACAAAGATAACAGTAATAATAATAAAATAATAATAACAGTGATGCAAGAATCATGAAAAACAAACTGGGAAAAAGAAGAAGAATACTAGTGATCAACGAACAACTTCTAGCTCGGTTACTAATACCAATCCCGACATTGAAATTCCCGTAGGTATGTTTTGCTTTTTTTCTTCTTTTTTAGGTTGTAAACACGTGTGCTAAGAAGAAAATAAACTATCAACAAGCATAGATATTTTCTATGCCGTTCCTAATCTAGCGGGTGTGTTTTTTTGTCACATCGCAAATGGTTCTTCCCCCGAATCACAGCATATTTCTAGAAAAGTTACTCAGCCCAGTTGGGCCATCAATATCTTGCGAATTTACTCTTGGGATTTCGTATTCATTGGGGTACCTTCCCAGATAATAAACAGAATGGTACATAAAGTACTTGTGAATATACCCTTACATTCAGTATAATGCAATTTTTGCGGTTAATCTTAAAACTGTGATAATCATCACTATTCCGATGAGTTCCATGCTTGCATTTGGCGCTACTCTGTAATTACCTACATAAGACAGAATTATAGTCTTTTCTCATTTGCTCAAGTCAGAACACTAATATTTCAGAACCTGCAATACAAGAAGAGGATTTCAGACTGGATGAAGAGACGCTACTCATTCTTGGCGACAAGCCACCATCATCAGATAAGACCAATACTTGAGGACATATCAAGTATTGGTTCATACTAAAATCATATTAACTATCATGGGCGTAGCCAGGTAGGCTGCTGCCCCCCCCTAGAAGATAAAATAAACGTCAACGTTTTTTGTTTCAATATACCTGACCGACCATCTTCTCGAAACAGGTATAAGCTGCCCCCCCTAGCTGAAATCATGGGTACGCCTTTGTTAACTATAGCTTGTCATATTCGTACGTAGCATTCCCAACGCACGTAGCGCAGGCGGCGCGGGGCACGTAGTAGGAACCGCCCGCGCTCTTCTTTCCCGCCCCCGCAGCCCCCGCAACGTCCCCGTCTCACAGTGGTCTAGGATTTGGCCTCCATACTCATAGGAAATTCTTTATTCTTAATGTCTGGAATAATTATAAAAAAATATGTAATGTCTCTGGTATACCGCCCTATATGTCATATTAAAACATGGAGTGGATTAGTTGCTCCACAAGTGAGAAAAAAAATGTTGATTATTTTTTTGTATGGGAGAAAACACTTAAGGTACATTATTTCGAAACTAATTACAACTGATGGGCTGGTGCTCACATGATCTATTATACATGGCATACTGAACATAATGTTATATAATTCATGCACTTTTCGGTGCAGCTTTGGAAGTAGTTATTTTTTGAAATTTTGAATTTTTTGTATCAGCTTTATCATTATAATCTTTGACATAATGAGATGCCAGCCGATCTCTTTGAGAGTGAAAATACCATAAAAATAATAGAAATGCAAATAATAACAAAAACAAAGTTTATAAGTTATTTTATTTTATTCTTTTGATACGGAAATTACAATATGGTTAATATAATAATTAATAATAGCTTGTTCAAAAGTAAAAAAATAAGGCAAAATACATCAATAACAATAAAACTGTCATTAGTCAACAGGCTGCTAATGATCTTTATTAACAATAATAGAGGTAATTTAAATATGTATAGATATACCAAATATTTGGGTAATCTCTTAGAATTAGAAACTATGTACTAATCACAAATATTTAGGTAATCTCTTAATTTAATGACATGATTCGTAATACCTATACAACATACTGCAATAAAAACAAAAATATTACTATGATATATCTAATAAAAGATGTCAAGGACAAAATGAAAAAGTGAGTCTTAGCTTAGTCATCATCACAGTCCTCTTTATTCGAGTCCATCAATGATGCATTAACATCAACAAATTCTATGTTTTCTTTATCTATCACTGAATCGTCATTAATTAGGAGAAGTTTCATATCATCAGTCACGAGCGTTTTTTTACCTTTTCTTAACACAGGTCTTATGCTAGACAGGTAAGGATCTGACGACACAAGAAGACTATAAAATATGTCTTCGTTTGTCGCTTCACGACAAAATTTGCGCGAATGATGTTCCCGGATTTTTCTGTCTTTGTTTCTAGCTTCCGATGCCTCTTCTGATAATTTTTCAATGGGAATAACATTAAAGTGTTTGATGATTTCAGCACCACGCAGTAAAATTTTGTGGACACTCGAAGGCATGTTATACGAGCCATAGAGCTCTACATACATTTCTGCAGTAAGCCGCGCAAAACTTTCAAACGCTTCAATGTTAATGTGTTCCCCACAGGCAAGTACACGCAAAATTGTACCAAATCTTTGGATCAAACCCGAATCCAAGCCTGTGATAGCTGCAGTTTTATCTGGATTGCTAAAAAAAGTCCTGGCTGTGTTCCCGTCATTTGTAGTCCCCGAGCCTAGAACAAAAAATAATACTGCACTAGGAGAAGAGATATGGCTCAATCTTACTCGTATCCGGGCAAAGGCCTGTGCCCCTCGTTAGGGACATTAAATATACTTTAATAGGTATCAAATTTATATTTATAATATAATAATCAACTTGAAGAAAAGAATCGTTATGAAATAATAATTTTAACTCACCTTGTTTGACGATGTCTATTAAAAGGCCCATTTCATCACGGAACTTATGTTGTATTGCTTCTTTTCTACTTTTCATCAACTGCTTACTACTGTCATCTCTGGCTTGCCATTTCTTAAAGTCCAGTCTGTACGAAATATGGAGCAGACACTCCATACACCTGATCCACGCATGAAGAGTGGACAAACCATATTGGTAAATCTCTTCTGAAACTGGTTTTCTGTAAAGAAAATAAACAAGTTAGTAAAAAGGCAAGTAATGTAATGCAGAACGACAACATTATTTTATTACTTTATTGAATAACTCACTGTGAAACCTTTTCTAACTGATTCATTTCCGAAGGGGTAGCTCGACAAATGTCACAAGTCTACGTTGATGTGTTTGATAGTGCAGAAGTGATTCTTCCATCTATCATTGTCATAAGCATGGAATGCTTAACAGCGTGGCTCCCCATAATAGAAGGCTCCAGGGCAGCAATCTCGGCTTATATTATGGCTTGTTCTTGGCGTATATCTAACTTATTTTCGTTGACAAACTTGAAGAAAAGTGGTCTACACAGCGTTGTAGAAAATGGTTTTGAGTTTTCCCACACCACTTTCTCATCACATACAAAGCGCAAAGGCACAAAGGAGCACATGAATATACTGGAGTCATCATCTCCGTCAGTTGCTTGCTTGTAAAGGCTTTGCCCCGAAGCTCCATCAAAGCCCCATTTGCAAATTAGCAACAGTTCTTTACCAGCCAGCGAATCTTCCAAACGTAAGAATTTTCCAAATCTAGCTACAGTTTTGTCCAAAACTGCTTGAAGCTGTACTCTTGCGCCACTTTTGTTGAATTCTGTGGTTTCTCTTGATGTGTAGACTTCCTTTTTTGCCTCTAGGATGGCATTGTATGCAGGATAAAGTGACACTCCTTCTGCTATTGCACTAGCTCTCATAGTCAGATATTGCCACTTTGATAGCTTCAAAGAGGTCAAAATACCTAAAGCTTTATCTGCGGAATATATGGGCACTGCTTTCTTCGGCTTCAATAATTCCTTTAACTTTGTTGCCTCTTCAGGTTTCTCGATAACAAGTTTTATTATATCTGCTGCATCCTGGCTATCTGCTTTTAAACCTGTTGCGTAAGCAAGGCTTTCCGTACTATTTGTTAAGAGTTCTTGCACTCTCCTTCTCTTCTGTAGGAGGCTTAACTCCGAAATCGGTTTCCTTTCAATCATAATTGATGTTGAGGTACTTACACTGCACATATCTGGTTGGCAGGATGTTGATGCATCCTCATTTACACTGAAATGAGAACTGGAACATGGCTGTTTCTCTGCTGACAATAATGGTGTCATCTTTTCCTTCAAATTCTTAAGCCATATTATGTCTTTTCCCAACCATGTTTCAAACTTCTTGATAAATGTATGCCTCGCACGGCTAGACAAGATCCACTTTTGTTTCAAAGCGCATGTATATGTCTGGCAGAATTGTTCCAATTCTTTCTTTTCACTTTCTGATAAGTTAACCGCATTCACAAAAACTTCAAATAATACACTGGGCTCTGAGAAACAACTGTTATTTGCAACAAACATGAAAATGTCCAAATTGGTTACAAATCCTTCCATTATAACGCGGAAATGAATAGAACGTATGAAGTATAGTAAGCGCTTACAAGTGCGAGAAACTACTGAATTAACCCATCTTAAATGTCCCTATATATATTGCAATTCCCTTAATTAATGTTTTTCATTAAGCTTGAAACTAAACCATTACTATAACGATCTGGTTAGTCATTCAATGTAATTTCTTTAACTTCATTATTATTCATAAAAGCCAAACACGGGCTATTAACTAGCAATATCCCCAAAGTTATTACAACGGGCTATTAACTAACGACATCCCCAAAGTTATTGATGATGCACCTACATAAACACAAGTACCTAGTATTCATGTTTGCTGCATTCTACCTATGAACTACTCTCATTATGTCGAACATAAACGAATACGCTCATACTAAATATTCAAATTTTTAAAAGTTAACTACATCCAAAGCTGCACCGAAAAGTGCATGAATTATATGTCATTATGTTCAGCGTGCAAGGTACAATAGACCATGTGAGCACCAGCCCATCAGTTGTAATTAGTTCCGAAATAATGTACTTTAAGTGTTTTCTCCCATACAAAAAAAAATAATCAACATTTTTTTTCTCACTTGTGGAGCAACTAATCCACTCCATGTTTTAATATGACATATAAGGAGGTATACCGGAGACATTGCATATTTTTTTATAATTATTCCAGACATTATGTTCCTATGAGTATGGAGGAACAAATCCTAGACCACTGTGCGTCGCCTGCAGACCATGGGAGTGCTACGTACGAATTTGACAAGCTATAACTTGGACTATTCAAGTTAGTTGATATGCTTCAGGCAGGAAGTAAAGACTAATATTGCCATTGATACTTAAATTTTCAGCTCACATAGTACTAGACATGCTTCCAACTCAAAAGCAAAATCTGAGGGTTTAAGCATTGATGTGATATACTATATTTGATTCTGCCGAACTGTATTATCGTGCTATAATTCAAGAGTGTGACTGAATAATATAATTGTGATGATAAATGTGATTACTCGTATTCTAATCATAACATTTTTTTTTATACTGTCTTTTTGACGCTATATATTGTATATTACTCTATGAGACTGATTTAATAACTCTTTATTACTCTCATACTTCAGATGATACAAAGGACTAATTCATTAAAAAAATAAATATGATAATCTAAATATAAATAAAAATTTGCTTATTATTATATATAGCTCCTTCTATTTTTTCTCAGGTTAAGATTCACCAATTCACAAGTTTGGTGACAGGGACCGTGTTAATAACTACCCGCATATCTCTATCCCCCCTTCAATTTCCAAATAGCTTCAACGAATTGTGAACTCCAGAATAGTTCAATACCGGTAACACTGAGGTAGCTTAGGTGAAGACTAGAGGGGGCGACTTAGAATTCGTGTTAGGTTGACATGTTAGAACAAAATAAACATAAATTATGACCCTGTAGGTCTGGTTTACAATTTGTCGATTGTTTACAAACTAACGCGTTAGTTTATGAACTAACGGTTTTGACAATCTTACGGTGACATATATACAATGACTTGGAACCAACCTAACATAGTTAGAAATCAAACGAACTTACCTTGTAACGTTCGATGATAATTATGTGAGTTGTTGGTTCTAAGACATACAAACACTCCCATCCTACTCCTAATTAAAAATCTAATTAACCCTATACCAGGCCCAAGAAACTGCTGATTCTGGAGAAATGGTTTCTATGGATTCGTACTACTACGAAAGAAAATAATAAAGTGAAAATTGGAAAAATTCTAGGAAATCTAGGAAAAACTGGTGTGAAAACATATTCCCTTCGCCTGACAATGAATAAAAATGTGGGAAACAATGCTATTGCCTGGCAGGTGATTAAGAGTGAATAGGGCGACTATAGTATAACTGAAGTCCCTAGTAGTGGTTTCCTCATCTTCAGATGACTGCCATTCTTGTAATAAATTCTCAATTTCGTGGTCTCTTACAAATATCTGTAACAATAAACGTCTTGACAGGCAGAGGATATAAATTTCCCTCGAAATATAAATCTAGAAGGGCAACGGGCCTAGTTCTCCCACACACTATCCAATATTCAGTGCAAAAAATTATACTAAATCACAAGAAAAATTCATAATCTACAACATATGAAAAAACTGCACGACGCACCTTTCGTTTTTTTGACATTATTCACCAAAACTTCAGAACTTAGACGAAAACTGGTGCTCACCTTTCGTTTTTTTGACATTATTCACCAAAACTTCAGAACTTAGACGAAAACCGGTGCTCAAGATGCTCCTTCCAAATCAAACGTCTGTCACTATGACATTTACGTTCCGGTACATTGTCGGTTACTCCCGATCCATAGACAATGTATCTGGGTTGCCTTCAATTCGTATGTGGAGCCATTATTACCGAAATCTGGCAAATACGAGCGAAAAAGTATGTGGGAGCGTGGTTCCCTCAGCCTGGTCAAGGTTAAACTCTATGGGCCTTACCACAAAAACATAAACTACTGTTCAACACTTGTTTAAAAACAAAAGAGTATGGGATTTCACGTTTGTTTTGAGTTTACAGGGTGTTTAATATTTTTTGTGATAACACGATATGGGTCTTACCCCAAAAAAAATGAACTCCTGGAGCCCAATTCTGTACTGGAGATTGCATCGCGATAGCATCGCGACCGCTCCGAAGGGCGCAAATTGCCGTATTTTGTATAATAATCCGACATAATATAACCAATAACCAGTGTATTTTTCATTTACTTCAAACATAGGATCTGCTACATAGAATAAGGCCTTTTTGACACCAGTAGCATCCATTTGAATTTGAACTTGTGCTTTAAATTTGTCTTCTATACTGCCATGTTTCACATAATTATCCCAAGATTTTATGTTCACGGGGCACTTTATTTCTATTGTAAAATCATCACTTAGTCCATCTGACTCCGATGAATGGAGTAATCAAGAATAAACCACAAGCGGTCACTGTCATGTCTGCCGTTATCTTCTTTCCTTCGTTCCTCGTTTTGGCCTTAATTTCTGGAACTTTGTATTCACCATTGATTGCACTAAGACTCCATCAGTGTTACACCTCGAAGCTTCATGTATTTTAGTTGCAGTTATTTTTCCCTGACTTAGTGAATGCCACAGCTTGTTGTGTGCTTGATTGCGTGTTTTTTTTCAATTTCTTTCTTAGCTTCATATGTATGTAATCAGTCCTTCATCAAATCAATCATCATCTCTTTCAAAACTTCTATACCTGTAGTTCTAAAAAAATCTAAAATTATACCAATCAAGCTGTATTTGTCCAGTGTATCCTTTGATATTTTATAATTAGTTATCAAAGTCTGAATAATAATAAGAAATAATAATAATAATCGTTTATTCATCAAAAAAAATACAACAGAACAGTTACAGTATTTAAGATGTGTTTAGCTATAGTTGGAGTAAATTTACGGAAAACATCTGAACCTGAGCTAAGTATAACCTGTATTTCAGGCTCAGACTCATAATATCTCCATATTTCTTTTGCACTCAGACAAAAATGTTTCGAAATTACCAGTGATGTTTATCCTAGTATGCTCTTGTACGTGTTTTCTTTTCTTCATCTCTTTGGCTTCAATAAAATTGTCCTTTGTAACAGCTTCAGTTAATCGTCGCCGACTCCAATGGCACTAAACGGAAGTTACTGATGGCTCTTCAGATCGCTCAATGAGGTATGTTTGCAGCCAACTTCACTAGCCGCACACAGTCATTAGTTTTCACTGATGTTATCAAATCCCTGTCAATGCTAGCAAGGACACTGTACATTTTAGAGCGAACTCTGTGCTCTGAGATGAATCTGCCTTTTACAAAGCAGAGTGACCTCTTTACCTCAACATAGCCTATAGAAGACTCCAAATAGGCCTCCCTAGACGACATGAGCTCCATTGGCCCCTCGAATCTCCGCAGCATTAAAGCAGTCGCTATCCCACATGTACTGCAGCGTCATCACGTAATCTACTTTCGGCAAATTGCAGCTGTCTCCCATGGAGTAACCTTCTGTAACATTCATTATGATATGAACTTAAAACTGAATTTAAAATAAAATAAATTAGGTTCTATCTTTTGTTGTTGTACTACTTGTGCCACCAGTGACAACATTAAGATGACAGATGGATGACTGACAGTTATTTTTTTCTAGCCTGTGGAACGTATGCCGTAATTCCTGACATTGTCAATGTGGACTAAATTTCAATTTTTATTATTTAGCTCTAAAAATACTGATGTAAAAATTCTGAAAAAATATGTAAAAGCTTAGAACACATAAATCTCGCAATGGTTTTCTAATTTTAGTACTTAATCAAAATTAAATGTCGTCTATTGAGGCACTCATTGATAACAAATAATAATAAAAGTAGGCGAAGAAGACAGTGACTGTTCTTCAAGCGAATACATAGATTTTACGTCCAATTAAGTTATTTTGGATTCATTGTTTTTGTTTTATTATTTTGTGCAATAAAAGGTAATAACAATTTGCATGTATTTCCGATTTCCAGCTTTTTAACACGCTTTTATTAGGTTCACCTGTAACTAAGGAAGTAAGTAACTATGTAAACAAATCTTGCAAGTTAAATTTGACCCACTTCCCGGTTTCCCATTGACCTAAAATTTCGAATAATTATGTAAGTTCGGTGACAAAGCAATATTATAATACCATCGATCTGATCTGATGATGGAGCCGGATGGTGGTCACAGGAACTCTGTAATAAAATAACATAAACCTACCGGGTTTGGGCTGTTTAGAATCGTCTCGGTGAGTAGTTGATGGATAAGTGAGGGGTATCGAGCGGAACTCTTAACCGGCTAGTAAACCCCTAGAGTTTGGACTCGTTTGATTTGTTTCAACGTGACAAATACATGCGTGTTTTTTTAAACTACCTATTATTTATTTACATATAAAATCGCGAGTTGCGAAAGCTAGTTAAGAATATGCATAAAGTAAAGAGTTAAGTAGTTATCTTCCATCACTAGTCAGATCTTGTTACTAATCTAAGGCTAGTATTTAATGGACCATCAAAAAAACAGATTTGCACAGCAAAAAAGGATCAGCAAAAACACTTGTTTTAAATATTTTATGTGTACTCAAGTTTATGATTTAAGTATTTTTTGTTGTTCTTGCATATTCAACCTAACCCGAAGGGTAAAGGGGGCTCCGCTTCTTTCACCCCCTTTACCCTTCTTCACCTAAGCTACCGCAGCAGTTTGACCTGATATTAGCTGTGCAAATCAGTATTTTTGATGTGAAGTTTAATATTTCCCCTAATGTAATTGTCTGTATACTTGAGTAAAAAATATCAAATTGTTCGCCCCAAGCAAGACCGAAAACTAAACTAACTAAACTCCCTGTAAATGCATTGAACTTACTTGTAGTTTACATAACATTGTTATCGACATCGATCTGGAAAGTCGTTATGTCTGACGATGTTACAGAATGAATTTCTCAATTAATTGTTTTCAACACTTTGACAAAATCTGAGAAGACTCAGCAAAGCAAACAAAGCAAAAGCTTTGTTCAGAGTACAATACCGAAGGTGCTTTTAAAAGAAAGCCTTCGTAACCCCGCCACACCGAGGTAAGGAGTCTATCCCAGCACTCAGACTGATGAGAAAGTATGGAGCAACGTGCCGGCCGGCACTACGCCGGTCATAAATAATGTCCTGTTCGGGGTTGACTAATGAATAGTTGGAGCCAGAGCTGGTGTGAATCAATGTGGCTCGGGACTCTGGAGAACAAGTTTGATGAAATAACAAAATTATGTTTTAATCATGAGTCATGACATAATTGTATTCGCTATAAGTTCTAGTAGTTGGTTATTATATATTTTTTTAATTTTTGTTTTCTACATAGTAGTTTGACATTATCTTATCCTTTGACATTTTATCTTTATTTTAATTTGTATACATAATAATTGTTTTTGGCTCATAAAAAATGAAAATAAAACATTTTGGCATGTATGTAAACTTGATATTATGATTTGATGTACTGAAACCATTATGAATGATTGTGTTAATAATGTTCCTATTTAATTGATTTGTACACCTTTAAGGTAGACCATAGCAGATCATAATTATTTGACTATGTGTCAAAAATAAACGAATTTGATTTTGATGAACCTAGCGTTTGGTGCGTTGTAAGTAGAAATAGTCCGAAGTCCTTAGCGAATTTTGAACATCGAGGGTTACTCAGTTTATGTTTATGTTAACATAACTAAAGCTATTTCGGAAAATGTACCGACGACCCGAAATGCCTCCAAAGAGGACGTATTAGTTCCAGGTTAATAAACCCCACACCCGGCTTACCGCAACGAACAAGCCACAAACGGTATATATTATTGAACATAAATTACCAATTTATCGGGACTACTACTAATTTACAGTTAAAACGACCACTAAAAGGTACGATTTGAATTACTTTCCGTTAGTTTCCGTCCCGAATAATCCTTAGTATTCGTGAGAGAAATTTATACAGACTAGCAGTTGCCGGAGACTTCGCTCGCGTAAAGTCGTGTAAAAATGGCACATAACCTTTAACCCCATTTTCGCGCTGGATTTGAACTTAGCTGCGATAATATGAAATGAAGTACACCCCAAGGGCTTTCATTTGTAATCCAAACCTTTAAACTACCTACCTACAAAATTTCAGCTTCATAAGTCAAGTACCTACTTTTTAATTTTCATACAAACTTCAACTTCAAAACTGAGTTTCTAATTGAATTCTCCTACATTGCAAATTAAACAAGTTTTCAGACAAAGTGCAGCCAAATTAAGGCTCACGTAACGACTATCTCGCGCCTCCAAGGAATTAATTCGAGGAGCACTCTACAGACAACTATGTACGCGGTTCAGTCAAGGGGTAGCTGGGAGCTCGTTACGTGAACTAAATTAGAATATTATGACAAATTAACTCAGTAGATTCACCTTGATATTTATGGGACTTTACTCCCTGCTTTGACGACACTGAGATTGGTTTAACTCCAACTGTGTGCATACCTGAAAGGACATTCGGTCCAGATTTTATTGGACTACGAATACAAATATTGATCCTTTGGTAGGTACTACGAACTCTAATAACATGCATTAACGTCTGTGTTCTAGGCACAGAGATCGACAGAAATTAGAGTGGGAGAGATGTAATAAACAGTGTTTACTGTACGCTAGACCCCCCTCCATATTGAGTACAGCAGTGACTGAAGAATCCATTACGACTCACATTCAAAACAAAAGTGTTAAGAGGATTTTTAGAAGTCCTCAGGAAATCAGAGCGGCATTGGCGGGGAAAGTACCCAGAAGGAATAAAGTAATATGTAACCAAGAATCCGGTGGCCGAATCATAAATGTTAGGCTTGTCTTGTCTTGCCTTGCCACGTCTGGGTATTTATAACTTTCGTACGTGACAGCCTAGGTTTCACCTGCCCTACATTCTCCATTCTCATTAGCAATAAATGTGAACTAAAGCAAACCTATTCTGGAAATCAAGAAATATCACAAACTATCCGAATGCAGAATACTTCGCCTATAGTCTAAAATTAAGATGGCCCATTTAAATAACAAAAATCTGAATAATACATATGTTCCAGTTCAAAGTATACTTTATTGTTGCATATCAGTTCTGAATTAATTAAACATAAAAAAACGGTCAAGTGCGAGTCTAAATCGCGCACGAAGGGTTCCGTACCACCGTTCAATGGAAGCGATGGTGTGGAGTGAATAGTTTGGATTTTACACAGCAAAATATTGTTTACAAAGTTATTGGTGCGGTTACTTTCACACTCCATGTACGTAACCAGGTGCATCCATAAGTTTATATGTGGTATTGAAAGAATTGTTGTATGGGAGCCCCCTTAAATATTTCTTTTATCCTGTTTTTTAGTATTTGTTGTTATAGCGGCAACAGAAATACATAATCTGTGAAAATTTCAACTCTCTAGCTAGCTAGGTTCTTGAGATACAGCCTGGTGACAGACGGACGGACAGCGAAGTCTTAGTAATAGGGTTCCGTTCTTACCCGTTGGGTACGGAACCCTAAAAACAATAATTTCCTAACTGCCTAAAAAGCAAATGAGTTCGTCCACCCTAACCACGCACGCAAAACAGTTAGTCTACTACTTAGTAGTGTCTCCTCTGCTCTCAATAACTGCTTTTATCCACAATGGCATTGACGCCACCAGCTCTGAACACTCTTCAGGGGTGATGGAATACCAAACTGCCTAAAGCTTCTGTTTTGAATCATTTCCTGATCTTGATGGGTACATATTTCCAATCGAAACTTTTTGGTGGAAAATGTTGAAAATATTGATTTTCTTCATTTTCCATCATAAAGTTTCGATCGGGGGCAAGTCTTGTAATCAAATCATCGTAGGAACTTGCTTAGAATTCAGCAATGCCTTCGTTGTCCTTGCAGTGTGACATGAGCCCCACCTTGTTGAAAAATAAAGGTATATTGATGTTGCAAACTCTGAAATTCCGGTAATTGACTCGTTTTCAAAATTTCTTGGTACTTTATAGCATTAAAATTTCCTTTGACAAATTGCAGACGACCAAAACCCTATGCTGACATGTAACCTCATATCTTTATTGATGCTGGAAACTTCACTTTTCGCTTGATGGAGTCCTTATGCTAGACCTCACTTTTATTAGTGGTGAACAGTGACTCAGTACATCTCAGTATATCTCAAATTTCGATTGTTCGCTCTATATTATTTGACACTGATCTGAAGTCCAGTTCTGATTCACAGCCCAGATCACGAGCGAATTTTAATATATTTTTTGTTTTGCAGGGCACTCGGTAAAGGCCTTTCTTTTGCTGTGTAAACACCATACCCCATTCTCTTGAGGACTTTCTTGCAAGTGTAGACTGGAACATTTTTCTGGATCATGTCCCGCCATTGCACAGTGAATTCTCATGCTCTGGCACGACGATTTTTCTTTGTTATTTTCAACATGCTACTGATTTGTGTTGTTTATAATGCTGGATGATTGACTCGATGGTAAGCCTTGGTAGTAACAGTTCTTTGGATATTTGGAATGTTGGCTTCCCTTTATTAGTATTAGAAATTATGATTTTTCGGACCTCTTCAGAAACTGTTTTACCCCCTACCATGGTTGAAGAATAGTGACCAGAAATCAGTTTTTTCGTCGTATTTATAGCACCTGTCAGCGAAACTGATGTTATGTTTATTTTAATTCAAATATTGAATGCAAATGTTTATTTACGTTTAGTTTCTGTCTGTAACTGGGGTTTAACGGAACATAACCGAACTTTTTTGCATCAATTAGGAACTAGATGAACTATTTAGCTTGCACCAATACTAGGTTTCATTTGTGGGTCTAAGTATACAGTACTATAACAAAATACAGGAAGAAATATTAAATTTGTCACAGAAGAAATTTAAACGCATTGTTAAAAAAACATTATGTTATATATCAGGATAGATGATTACATTAAAGACAAAGAGGTATGGAGCTCTGATTTTCCAGCGCAGCACAAGAACCACGCACACGATTGTAACAGAAGATCTATTTTTGAAAAAAAAAAGAAACAGAAAAGAAAAGTAGGCCGAGTTGCAGTGTAGTGCAGTGTTTCGAAGCGGTAGTAGTTTTTCTTGCATTCTGTAGATTCAAATGACTTTCAAAAAGTGTTCTAAAGAATCTATTTTGAATAAAAAAAATGAAGTTTTAAAGTTTGAAGTTAGGTTAAATCGAGGATTGTAGAACAAAACCATGACAACGTTACAATAAAGTGGAATGGAGAGGGATACAGTGATATAAAATGTTATGTTTTATATCATAAACCTGTCTACAAAATATTTAGGTTCGAAAAATCTCGTCTCTCAATATACTAGACGAAGTATTCTGTAATGTAGTGTGTTGGTCTCGCATATTTTGTACCTATAAATGCTGATGTCTCACAGACCGTCACCATTCAATGATTTGCGCACTCGGTTTACGGAGGCGGACAAAGGCGCGGCACTTCGATGCAAAATCGCGTAAAGAATGACGCGCGCGGCATTAATACAATACTGTACTATGCCGCCAAGGTCTGTATACGACGACCTACATTCATCAAGCAGCTATCTAGGCACACGTTAACTAGTCCGTAGACACCTTCCGGGGTGCTGCTTAGATAAGACCTGTGTTGACAGTACAAGGGAAGCCAGAGTAGAGTGTATAGCATACTTACTTAGTAACTGCAAAAAAAAATCGTTTGAGAGTAGGAGAAATCTGTGTTATATATTTACATTGCAGTGTAATCTCTTTTGAATTGATCTGATTTTAATAAAAGTTTACTCATTGTCGGAGTTGCAGATATTGAAAATAACCCAACCGCACCGTAGTCACACCAAAACGCCACATTAGTGTGACTATGGTTACTTTTATTGTTCCGTAGTCACACCACAGCATCCGAACACACCCTTGACCAATAAAACACATGTTTTCCCAGTTGGGGTGGCAGAGGCCCAGCGTAGCCATGCAAGTCTTTGCCAAAGGCAATTATAAGGAGAGCGACATCTTCGGGAGTAAAGTAAAAGGCTTGAGATGCGCGCAAATACTAGACTATACTAGACTAATTTATTATAGGAAATCCTACCTTATATACTAGGTTGGTACATGTTATTAATGACGTACATAAGACATAGTACGTGATGAGATATTTCCGCATATCTGTGGCGGGCGTACGTGCCGGCACAGATAGCCCCCCCTTTAGGGAAAATAAATAAATGAATGTACATATAACAATGAACAAAAATCTAAGTTAGAATCAAACAATAACCTCAAATGAATCGAATTAACTTTAGAAATGTGTATACCATAACAAACTTATATCAACTGCAATAATAACTAGTAGTATTTTAATAAACATAAAACCAGATCTTAATTGTGCATACTTTAACTTAATCTATTTTTACATATAAGGAAAGTTATTGTTAAATAAAACTAGACAGTAATAGAGCATATTTCAACTTAATCTAAAGGTAACTCTTACACGAATTAGGAAAATAAATGAACTACGGTTATGTGAATTCTACATAAGTTTAAAGAATAACATAATATTTACCTACAGGCGAGTCTTGTGTCTGGCCGTACACTACATAAAATAAACTTAAAACTGGAAAACAGAAAAACACTAGGAAAATGGGGCTTCGCGGTTAGTAAACTAACCTAACCTATAACTGGAAAAGATCCGCAGGAGAGTCGTCTGATGCTGTAGCCGCATATGTTTTTCAGGAATCGATGAGTCAATTTACATCGCACGTCGTTGAAGTTGTAATCACTGTTTGTTTATAATTGCGACCGTACCTACACAAGGATGATTGTGCTGAATCAGCGTCAGCATTAAATCTGTAACCTTGGTTGTAGGCAGTCAATGATCTCGTACGTCATATGTACGTGCGTGCTCTTCACTCTTGAGTGAATATTAAGTTGTCGATTGATGAAATTTGTGTGCCTAAAAACCTTGGGATTTGGCAACATAGGGCACATCTTGTACACCAATCGTTTATATATATATGTATCTCTCTCTCTCTCTCTTCAGTGATTTGATTATACTTCGTGCGATGTTCTTCCTGGGTGATTAGGTATATCGATGATGTTTCAATACTCTTCTGGGGGCTGGAACGGCTTCCTATGTCTTGAACTTGAAAAAAAAAACTGCTTGCTGTGAATGAATTTGCCGACGCGTTCGTTTCTGCTGGTGCGAGCTCCATTTTGATAAATCAGCAGTCGGCTGACTATCGGTTCATTATTCTTGCGGTATCTTGAGTTCGATGCGGGAAATCTTCAGTTGAAATCTTTTGGCTTCTGGTCCGTCATGGCTTGCTTGATGTCGTCTTGGTTTGGGTGGGGTCTTGATTATGGATTTCTGCAGCGTAGTTTGAAATAGGTATGCAGAATTCGGGGCTCGGCGATCTTGGACGAAGTGCTCCTTGCTTGCACTTCTAAGCTGGCAGCACGCGGAGTTTTCTTCGCGGCTGGGTCCATGCTGCTATTACCGAAGGTTGCTGATGTTCAGAAGTCGGGTCACCACTTTGCCAGGGGCAATTATGAGGGGAGTAACAATTTCGGGAGTATAGTAAAAGGCTTGAGATGCGCGCAAATACTAGACTATACTAGACTAATTTATCATAGGAAATCCTACCTTATATACTAGGTTGGTACATGTTATTAATGACGTACATAAGACATAGTACGTGATGAGATATTTCCGCATATCTGTGGCGGGCGTACGTGCCGGCACAAAGTCAAAATAACTTTTCTTTTCCCAGGTGAGATGGCAGAGGCACCTTCACATTATACATCTGACCTTCCTACCATTAAGAAAATTTTGCCAGCTGTCACCATTTTTGACAGCTGTCACCATTTTTGACAGGTGTCATGATTTTGACAGATGTCAATATTTTTGACAGGTGTCATGATTTTGACAGGCGTCACTATTTTTTACAGGTGTCACCATTTTTGACAGGTGTCATGATTTTGACAGGTGTAACTATTTTTGACAGGTTCTTGTTGGTAAAAAAATCTCCTACAGAGCATTTTGGTGTGACTACGGTGCGGTTGGGGAAAATAATTATGTGTAATTTGTTCGATGACGATTTTGATAACCTTAAATACTATTACCTTAAATAATCTCAACGAATACTGTTTTTGCGATTACTTTATGATAATAGTGAGAATGTATAACGAACCACATCCGATTACTGTAATTATTTACAATGATTGTCTCGTGATAAAGATGAATTCTTCAGTAGCACCGTGGAATTTGAACCTGCTGCAATGATACACCACCTTAAGAATACGGTTCATAATGTTCAGTAAGACGAGGTGGGAAGAAATGAATTTAAAAAGTACTGCTGTAACTGCTACCTTCTCGTAGTGGTCTGGAACATAGCACTGGGGAGTAGTCATTTTGTGGCAAGTTTCTGGGAGCCTGGAAGTTAAATTGAATTGTGCAATATGTTGAACATGAAAAAAATAGCAGATTTGTTAAATTGACTCTAGCATGAGATAAGGTCTAGTAACAAGCAGTGTCTTAATTTGAACTAATCTAGCGCCTTTCTGAACATAGCTATTAATTAGTAGGTTAATAAATCGTGAAAAGAAAACAATAAACTGAACCATTGACCCTAAGAGTTTTGAAAAAGAATTAAGATAGCATCAATCCGTCCATCTTTGATCCCTGGGAGGATGAAACGGCGGTGACACTCGGGAACTGAATACTAAGGAGGCTTTATGTAAAAGCGATTGTTTTAAATTGTATTTAAAGCAATATCGCTGATCGAGTGAAAATTGCCAAGACGCCGACGGTATTGAATTTGCTGGATTATCCATCATTGAATAAAGAATGACTTTCCGTAATGTGCAAATTTATAATTTAATTCAACACACACCAATAACAATATAAACTAGCGAATATGACATTTATTTTATTACATTTAACAGTGCCAAGAAAAGAAGAGTATTTATAATGATATTATATTGCTCCAAAATTAATTAAATTAATGTGTCCTTTGCTTTCATAATAGATAGAACCTATTTTCATATCAAACATCACATCAATTTCTACCTGTCCATTGTTCCACGGATCGATAAGAGCCGAGTAATGAAATAATCGATTCTTTGATAACCACGGCGCGTTCAGTGAGTCATTGCAATAATGGTGGATAATATATGAGTGAGCTATCGGAAACGCTTAGCGGATATCTATTTTGCATTTACCTTATTACGTAGTCTTTGAATATGCAACTGGGTATTAACCTAAGGTGAGGTGTTAACCTAGTCTTAAAACTTTACCAAATATAGTACAAGATTAAAACAGTGTATACTTTATAGTGTTGAGTCTACACAAAATAAATTAGTAGTAGTATAGTATTAGTAAATCGTAATTCGTAAAACAATATAAAAAAATATATTATTAGATTTACAACCAGGCAAAGCATAACACTATTTTGAACGCACACGAAGGGTTCCGTACCATCGTAAACTAAAACTTAAGCACTAAAAATAATAAAACAAAAAGATATAATATTTATTATGTCCGAACGTGGATTCGGACCAAGAACTTGAAGATTGCGCGACCGATTTCAAACCAATTACGCTACCAGGCCGCGAAATCTACGATCATATTTGAATAATGATGTGATTTGTTATATTGCAGGGGGTGTTAAAAATATATCTATAAGGGGGTGGTAGCGCCTGCACCTGTCCCCCCCCCACACCCCTCAGGACCCCCTTTAATTTATCAAATCTCCTGTAGTTCATTATTTGTTGGTGTAGAGGTAACAAAAATACAAATTCTGTAAAAAAAACAACTCTCTACCTATTACGGTTCCCTTTTGACACCTTTCGGGTACGGAACCCTAAAAACCAATCCGAACAAACAATACCTACTATATACAATGGTCAAGTGAGGCATTTGGGTCAATCGATAAAATAATGTGAGCCACCGTGCCTCGTGTCCGATTCATTTAGGGTAGTAGACAAGACACGTGCCTCCTCTCTCATTCATTCATTCACAAAAACATGACGGAAATCCACGTTAACAAACCTATAGGGACTTACCACACAAAAAAACGTTTAAACGATTACCAAAAAAGCACCTATTTTACCAGCAATAAATTCGAAATGACTGCCAGAATGGATAAATGTCCACCAAATTGGGTTTGGATAAATGATCACCAAACTTCTTTTTATGTTTTGTGTACGTTTATGTTTTAAGTATTTTTTGTTGTTCTTACATGTTCAACCTAACACGAAGGATAAAGGGGGCTTCGCTTCGCTCACCCCCTTTGCCCTTCACCTAAGCTGCCGCAGTATTTTGCCCTGATATTTTTTGCAACTTTTGGTGTTCATTTATCTATTTTGGGTAGGAAAAGAATATTTTGGTGATCATTATATTTGTTACCAAAATAAACTCTCGTTCAACACTTGTTTAAAGACAAAAATGTATAGGATTTGACGTTTGTTTTAAGGTTGACCTATGTGTAACATTTTTTGTAGTAACACGGATAAAATAAGGGGAGGTGTAATTTGCCGCCCATTGGAGTTCGAAATAGCTTCCCTCCGTAGAAGTAAAGTTTGCCTACGTTGGGTCACCATAGAAAGGAATCTCTAATTCAAGGCTCTGGACAAATACTGATTACGCCATTTCACGAGACCGCGTTAGGCGACGGACGCGTGATAAAAATATACCTAGTGAAAGTGGCCGTGAGGACTTGAGATATATTTCAAGACAAGATCATATTCCACTCTGTCTGCGGACAAAGAGGCTGTCAAATGGCAGCTCAAGTTGCCGCCTTTGTGATGGTGACAAAAAAGCTAAACAATAATGCTTTATATGAAATATGTAGTCGCTGAGAATCTTAAGAATAATGTTGTACAGGAATAAGAACTTGGATCAACGTAGTAGTCACCTTGGGACTTCTCGAACACTCTTTGTTCATCTAAGTCGTTAATTGACCTAAAAGATAGAAGTAAGCGCTGGAAATGCAATAATGAAGTTAACGAAGAAAGAAAAATATCAAATTACATAAAATAATAAAAAATGCATCCATGATCGATCTTTCATACATTCAAGATAATAATAAGTTGTAAACTTTTCTGTGTTGGTGCTAGGTCAGGGGCCGGCAACCTGCGGCTCTTTCGATGTAAAGTTACGGATCTCTAGTATTGGTAATAGAGATCCGTAACTTTTCATCCCTTAGGGGCATTATGTTGTCTTAATATCTAAACTAGATATATTATCTGATTACCTATTGATTTCATCAATCCATAAGTTTGAAGAATGAAAAAGACAGCTTTACATTTGAGCCACTGCAAGACTTCTAAAGACAAAAACGCCACTTTTGTCGCCGATTTTAGCACCGATTATTTTCTAGAAATAATTTATTAGTTATACAATACTATGTGGATCAGAACTAAATTCTTAGTGGCTCTTTAACAACTGTGATTGTTTAGTAAATTGTCACTTTTGGCTCTATCGCCTCAATAGGTTGCTGACCCCTGGTCTAGGTTTAATGGCAGAAGTGCTGCCAATGAAAAGATCTAAAGAAGTATATTGTAGTTCACCTATTTGATTTTGCATACGTCATGGAAGTTTTAACATTGATAGTAATCACAAGCGCATACACCGTTAGGTTGGGCGCCAGAATGTCGACGACCTTTAAAAAGAAGACTGAAATTGTGCAGGACGTAAAAATGGTAAAACCACAAACTTACCAAAAGGATTTGCATAATGCAGCCTGCAGTACTTTATTTAGCGTGCAGTGGTTTACTTATAACTTATAAAAACAAAACTTTTTGTGGATGCACCTTTGAAGCAATTAAGTTAATGAATAAATCAAGTGTTGTAAGGAATTATGCGATCGCACTGTATGTAAATAAAGCTTTTGTAATCATACTGGCGACGACATCGCAACAGTATTTATCAGGTCGAGTTTGATAGTATTCAGATATATCAAATGATCAAAAAATACAACATTTGTAAGATATGATAGCTGAATCAAACACACGTCGAAAATGCTCTACAGTGAAAAGAAACACAAAAAAGTCGAGTTGGCTTACTGCTATCAGCCTTATGTCATAATGTAGAAGAACGACAGAAATACCACAGAGCCATGGTATAGCATTACATGTCTAGACTGAGTCCGCAATGGACGGAAACTAGCTGTCGAAGACGATGTTGGTGGGTGGACGCAAAATAAACAAGACCTCACTCAAGGATGCCAGCAGGAAATATTATACCCGCATCTAAGGTCCAAAAAAAACTGGAATAGGCTACTCGACTAGTTTCATAGAACCGCGAAGCAAGAACCGGTTTTTTTATACAGAGGACAATAGTTACCGGACACGAAAGTAAAGTTCTGTGGAACAACTGTATTGAAGACTCCACAAAAAGGTACATTTCCGTTGCTCAGTCTCTGCCAAGCGGTATCCTAATGTGAAGTTCATGCCACTAAAAGCGTTTTAGTTAGCGCGCCAAATAAGAGTCGCAATGGCGGTGTGGTGCGAATATTTGCGGTTGTGTTGTTTATGTTCTAACAGGGTTAACGTATGCATATTTATTTCCAAACAATAACAATAAGCTAGTTAACCTGAATCATAAGTAAAATTCCCGAGTGATAAGACATCCTCATAAACTAAACCCAAGCATGCAAGCCACTTTACGACTTTACACACCCAAACCGAATATAAAGTAAGCAAATGTTTATGATATTAGTAGTTTTGTACCAAAGCGATAATAACAGTCTGCCCTACCTCTTGCCCACGCCCACCTCTTATCGATCTAGAGCCGCCCAACAGTAAGTAACTCCAACCAGTGAAACCCAGGGACATAGAAAGCAAAATGCAAATGTGGGCTTTACAGCTTTTTAAAGGAGTGAAAAAGCAACATCCCTCATTGTCAGCAAATAAAACGGCTATTTTAACCATGTTTGTTCATTTGCTGATATTTGATGCGTAATATGGTATTAGTTAGTTATAGTTAGTTACGGAAGCAGCCTGATAGCAACTCCGTGCATACCATTGGCGGAATGATCATAAAACGTTCACGTTGCAATTGTAGAACACAGGAGTTAATTAAATCTCTGTAACATAAAGTTGGCATAATTTACGTTTTCCTCAATAAGAGCATCCGTAAAATCACTATAATATTAAAGTTGTTTAAGACTTCTGCAAAACCACTCCGAACTACAGTTTTATTCAAAAATATGACTTGTGCTTGTGGGTTGATGTGTGAAATTCTGAGTTATTTCACTGAAGGTCCTTCAAGAGACCGTTGCTTATTCCAGTAGTGAAGGAGAAATAATCAAGGCGTCCTTCGCTATCTTAAAGACTAAATAATATATATGATATAGATATCCTTTTTTGAAAATACATTTCTTATTTCACGATTTTATTTTAATCCGTTTATTTGAAAACATTCATCTCAATGGGAAATTTACGGAAAAAACCAGCCAAATGCGAGTTGGACTCGCGCACCGAGGGTTCCGCCCAAATCGTATTTTTTTGTGAAGGACTACAAAACAGTTTTCATGTTTTTTCTTTACTTGTGCCATAAGACCTTGCTTCGTGCCAAATTTCACGATTAGGTCTAGGTCAACCGGAAGTACATTTATAATTTGATTCCTTTGTGAATATCAATTAGTTTCAGCAAAATTATGACATAGAAGTTTATTTTTTTCACAACTTTAAGAGACTACAGACTTGAGCAGTCGATATTAATTTCAACTTAATACCACCACGCGTTCTTGAGAAAATGGGTCTTTACAGACGTAGCAGCCATGTTGTAGTGTGAGATGTCCAAAATTGAACTACCACGAACCGAGTTCCTGATAGTTCCAATACAAGCGCCCGGTGCGGTAAAAATAAAGCAAAATTTCTGAGCAATCAGGACCAATGCTACAAAACCAGGCCAGGCATTACCGCAGCTTTCAATTTCTGCCAACTTACTTTTTTTATTTTTCATCAGTTAGAGGAATTTTCCGGAATTGTTCGGCATATCGTATTATTTCAAATGGTGTGTAAAATACCGCCAGAAAAACACCAGGTGTAGCGATCCATACTGCTGGAATTTCAAGATAAGGAAATAACAGTTTTACTGAAAGTAAGGTAGGTATTTATTAATAAAAACCCCTTCTAAAACACCCCAATTAAACATAAAACGTAATAATTGATCTCAATGTCACGAATCAGCTAGACTTCCTTGAAGGAATCATCAAAAGGAACATTTATTGAATTCATTTGTGTTACATGGCCAGATTTTCATTACGCAAGCCGCAATCCGATGTTGAGGTAATGCAACAATCAGAGCGTCTCGCGCGCCGCCGATGAGTTACCAACGGAAACGATACGATGATACGATTATTATCAGAAAGGTTGAACAGTCTGCCTTCACTGCATACTAACGAGTCTTCGCGAAAGATAAGCATATTCATATAACTTATCAGTGTTGGTAAGGCCAGATGGATACTAAATTAAATTAGTAGCGGTGGCGGGACAACATTTTACGAGGGATTATTATGGAAGCACGTACATAGTTTGACTTTTAATACAGTCGGCAGGAAAAAAGTTAGAGGTACCATCCTGGACACAATTCCCAGTTCAATGGAATTTTGGGGCATTGTTTGGGAATGGGGTGCGAGGTGGAAATTCAGTTTGTGACCTTGTAACGTGCAGTTCTAATGGGGTTAAAAACTGAAAGCTCGTCGTAGATGGCAGCACCGTTGAGTGTTCCTAAGAACCGCCATATTTTCTATTTGTTGTTGTTTGCTAAAGTATTCAATATTAGATATCACGATAAAAATGTATTCGACCTGTAGTGTAGCTATGTTAAAAGACGAGCTTAGAAAACGGAGAGCGTCTGCTATTGGTAAAAAACAGCTTTAGTTGAAAGGTAAGTTAAAAACTGGCTTTGTTGTGATTTAAAGGTTATGTTGCGTTTTTTTTGTAAAGTCCATTTTTTTGTTATAGATTACAGGCGTACGACAGGAATAACCTTGTCGGAGTTGAAGACGAACTGAGCATTGAATCTTGATATCTTTGTCTTTTAGGATATTACTAAGACAGATTATACGTAGGTATCAAATTATCAATATGCTGTTTCAGGTTAGAAGTACCGAATAAAGGAAGACTTCTGTACGAAAGTAGAAGCCTGGTAACTCTTCGTGTTGCTTTTGTTGCTCTTCGTAATTTCATCATTGTCATGAAAAACTGATCTTCAATAGAAATATATTAAATATGCTATTTTTATTTCCGCAAAACACACCGCACCGACAAAAAAATATTGTATGTGAGTCGAAGTAGTACAGAAGTGTATAAAAATATATACTTATATATAAATTCAAGAGATATAGTAGATTTAGTGGAATTAACTCCTGATCACAATCATGTACCATTAAATTAAATTTAACAAACAACAAAAAGTCAAATAACATTCATGGTTTAAAAATAAATAAATGGGGACAGCAAAAAAAAAAAAAAATATATACAACAAAATTACGCGGTTCGACCCATTTATCCATTAGTGTGTAGCTAATTCTCTTCTCTCCCTACTGCAATGTCCTGGATGGCTAAGTGCTTCATCACAGTCTCCCACATTCTCTGCGTGGCTGCGATGATGCTGGGGAAATTGCAGTAGCTCTACTAAACTTTCTGAAGCTGTGTTTATTTCCCAGGATCTTTCTACCGGCTCCAAAATCCATCTTTCCCGGATCTACGCCGACATTCCTACCTACCGTCTCTGAATTTCACAACTTCCAAGACTACCTTGGACATACCTAGGACATCCGACCTTCCTACATCCTGCCTATAACCTGCCTATACTGCCTACTGACCTATGAACATAAGAAGACCAGGCGAGTGCTCGTGTGATCAAAATGTGACAAATCAATACCAATGAGTTCTGTAAACCCACGACCCTATCTATCCTACCCTATTTCATTAAATCACTATTTGTAGCTATATATTCTCACACCTTTCTATTTATCTATACCAAACTCTTAAGGTTTCAATGGCGCCCTTCTACAGTACAGACTCTTGGTATCGTTTTATCACGTTTTCAAAGTTGTATTTCGTTATCCTAGGTGTTGTCATCTAGTTCTTGTGTCTATATCTATGTACTATCCAACTACATTCTCTATTGCTATCCTTTCTACGTTATATATATCTACGTACTCTACCCTACCATATCATACTCTACTCTTCTCTAGAACCCGCTGAGAACATGCCTTACTAGCTTAGTACTCTCAAACGTCTATTTCTACTTGGTCTATTGAATGTTATATATATGACTACTTAATTTTGTCAACCCCTTTCGGTTGGAGGAATTCTGCTAGCACACTCGTGCCTCTAGGCCCTGTACTTACCAGGCCGCAGTGTTGCTGTCACTGGCGTGGGATGCTAACCCTACGTCATTGATGTTGAGCTGACAGTAGTAGCTAAACTACTGTGGCTCACTATTTATGTATATGTCACCGTAAGATAGTCAAAACGGTTAGTTGCGCGCTAGTTAATTAACGCGTTAGTTGATCAACTATCGACAGAAGGTAAACCAGACCGACGGTTCATTGAACTCGATAGCTTTGAAAAAGTTTGGCATTGAAAACAAATGTGTCTACGAAAAGATTGTAGTCGTACAGAGGCTACGTGTCAAAGATAGATATGCCGTAACCATATCGTAGAATTGACCATATCATGGAATGCCCAGCACAAACATTTATATTCAGGCATATATATTGCTTCTGACCCCACACTAGGATATCGTGTCGTGGGAACCAGAAACATATAAACATCCAAGACCTGTTTTTCTTTTTCTTTTATCGAACCCGGGACCTCTCGATGGGTAGGCAATGCCACAACCGCAGGGACACAGAGGTCGTCAAAAGCTGTCAAGAGTCAAGATAGCTGTAATGTTAAGCTAAGAAATAATAACAGACTAGTTGCACCCCGGTTTAGGCAAAAAATCCCTGAATGGCTTCGATTCAAGGATGGTACGGTTGTGCCTTTATCCGACAGGTATTTTTATTTAATGGTTAATGGGTGTGTAGACTTGAGTCAAAAAAACGACCTTAAATAGTAAAAAATCGCAAAATGTTATAATGTCTTATATCTCGGGAGGGTTACGTTTGGAAGCAGAGTTTTCATAGTAACTATTGTTTGTATTTCGTATGACCTAAACTATCGCAGTGATTTTGAAAAAAGCGATTATCTCCATACTAAAACGAGCATTGGCCTATGTTCCAAAGAAGAGTAAAGTAAAATTCATAATTTAGAAGATCTTGGGTAAAAAAAAATGTTCGAATATTACGGGGTTTTTCATAACATCAGTTAATTAGCCGTAAACAAGATCAGACCGACTTTTCAACTTTAACGAGGTCACTACAATATAACGCTGTTAGAGCATGTACTAGGTGCTATTGTTAATTGCACTGAGAGCGTCATAATAAATAAAGGCATCAGCCAACCGTGAAACATGCATGTCTGCTAAAAATATTCCTGTCCCTTTGTTCAAAACTGCATTTAGGAAACAGGAAAGCCTTGCGGACTTACCGCATCTGAGACGCCTCTGCTGACTCAATATTACATCCTTCCTCAGCCTTACTATCTAGGACGAGGTTATTTTCAAGAATCCTTAGAATGCCAGCAAACTTTGGAATAGACTGGAGGTGAATCAAAACTTTGACGATTTATTCCTTGTCAAAAGATGAAAACTTACCTTTCTTTTTCGTGTGCTAACGTCTGCGGACACTGCAGTATGGTCTGCTGATGTTCCATTTCGACCACACATTGTGTGCCCAGCTCGAGCTCTGGAAAATAAAATGAGAGGGTCAACTTGGTGAACTTCACCACGGAAAGAGAAATTTCAACACTATAACTTGTATTCAGAGTTGTGGTCTACATATATACCATATCATGAAATAAAAATTAACCTTTAAGTTATCTTGCTGGTAGTAGCCAGTATTAAGTAGTAGGTTTAAGACGCGCAACGAATTAAGAGCGCTGGGCGACGTTGGCGGGATTTACTGCGCATATGTTCGGATATTGAAAAGTGACTACTGCGCATTCAAGGCCACCGCTCATAACGTGTGGCGCGACTTATATGCGGTATTAGTAAGACAGCCGCGTGCTCTACCCACTTTCTTTGTCTCCATGTTAGAGGCACTCGGCTGTGAGTCAAGGCGAGGTCGAAATAGGTGTAAATTACAAATCCGTGTTTACTCAGAATCGTGAGATATCTTTAAGGGGTGAAATAGCGTGCTATCTCTATCTTCCTTCGTAATATCTTATACCGAGTGGGTTTATTGCCATAAGGCATGTGGTGTGTAACACGGGGGAATCAATTGCTTTATTAAGTCCCCGGAGATATAAAACAAAACCTTTGACAATTGAATAATAGTTGTTTATGTGACTGATACATAATGCCTAATTATGTACAGTTACATACACTAGTTTATCTGCACACATATCATAAGCTCTCTTTGATGTGTTCAGGAACCGTATGTTCGACCGGCATTGTGGCATTGATCATTGCTCTACACTTGTTTAGCTTGTTCAGTAGTACCAACTTCAGGGGCGCTACGCAGGCGGGCGTCGGCGTTCGAAATTTGAATGTCATAATATGTCGAAATGTTGATACATTATGGTCATAATCAGATAAGAAATCAATCAATCAATATTCAGATAAGAAATGAGTATTTACCAAGTAGTATATCATTATGGTGGTCGTAACGTGCGCTTTTGGACGCAGTAAAGAGGGTATATGATATGTGTGTAGATAAATTAAAAATAAAATCAAACAATTGAGTTGGATGGGACTCTCGTAACACAATAATTGGTTTGGTGTGACACAAAAAAGTCGAAGATTACGTTAAGTTTTAGATGATTGTACTCGTTTGAAAGTGGAGCGATCTTCGTCACTGGTGTCGATGCATCTAGCATGACGAATCTAAGTGAGCGTGCTCTAGCAATCTTATAACATTCTCAATATAATTAGACTGGATGTCGTATCATTTCTCTGTTGGAGAACGCATTGAGTCGCATTATAGATAACTGCCACTGATGTTTTTCGTTAGAGCGTTGCAAGGTGGTGACAAGTTAAATAACCTGGATTACCTATGTTCCCGGCCTCAACTTGGATGAAGTTGTACTACCCATACGGCCAAAAGATAAGCTTTGTAGCGGCCGGGCCACCTACGTAATGATAATCAACCCATATTTATCAATAACGAACCATCATGGCAGTTAGTAGTTTGTCGCCATATGGTATAAAAAAATGTGTTGAAGTCTCAGTTGGCCAATTCTTTCATTACAATTACGATTATTCGAATAATACTCATTCCTATATTAATTATTTTTGGCTTGTGTTTAAACGATTACCGAAAATGCGCCTATTTTACTACCAATAAATTCGAAATGACTGCCAGAATGGATAAATGTCCACCAAATTGTGTTTGGATAAATGATCACCAAACATCTTTTTATGTTTTGTGTACTTAAGTTTATGTTTTAAGTTTTTTTTTGTTGTTCTTACATGTTCAACCTAACACGAAGGATAAAGGGGGCTTCGTTTCGCTCACCCCCTTTACCCTTCACCTAAGCTACCGCAGTATTTTGCCCTGATATTTTCTGCAACTTTTGGTGGTCATTTATCCATTTTGGGTAGGAAAAAATATTTTGGTTGTCATTATATTTGTTGCCATTATTTTTTAGGTATCTTACTGATGAAACGTTACTGTTTGTAAATAAGCCTGTATCAAACAATAAGAAGGTTTTTTTAGTTACCTACTACAATTTATAAATAAAACATTAAGTTAATTATTCACTATAATTTAGTTCAAAAGAATAAATTTTCGAATAAATTAATGCATTAAATAAAAATATGTAAATATATCCGTCACACAATCGATAATTTCATAATTTTGTAGGTACTCCTGGATTGTCTGATGGTTGCAATCCGACAATCGTCGCGGATCGCGGTGCGGTGTCACCAAACTCAGTCCAAAGAACACTCTTTAATCATTGGACATTTTATAGGTTTTTGTTATTTCTAGCGACATGCATCCCTTTCCCTGCGCCCACAATACGTAGATACTATATGGGTTCGTTTCACAATGGTAAGGCGGCAGCTTCAGGATGGTGATACCGTATGCAGAAGGAAGTTCATCTACCTCATATTTTTTATAGGTATCTTTGACTCTTTGTACTATTTCTGATAATTGAGTTCTGATCATTGTTTCCATGTTAATGGTTTCGTACAATGAACCTATTGATAGCCAACAAAAGTGATTGATGAAGGAATAAATTAATTACATAGTTCTAGTTTACACCAAAAGACACCCATGGAAACCAAATCCATCAAGTTTTAAAAATAAATGTTTTGTTTTTTACATAGTCTAGCAGATATTCCATGGTTTGCTTGATGGCCGAAAAAAAAACTCTACTTTCAGCCAAATCACGGTTAGTAAAGTTATTCACTTAAAAAGTTTGCTGATGTTGTCAATGTTTATTTTTTTTTTGGTACCTACTTAGGGCAGTTTTCTGGTGAGTTTGCTGTCGCTATTAAATAGCACTTAGATTTCAAAATAACGCTGTCAAATAACTGCCAACTTCACATCAACCTTTTTATAGGTTGATGTCGGTTTTTAGGGTTCCGTACCCAACGGGTAAGAACGGAACCCTATTACTAAGACTTCGCTGTCCGTCCGTCCGTCTGTCACCAGGCTGTATCTCAAGAACCTAGCTAGCTAGAGTTGAAATTTTCACAGATTATGTATTTCTGTTGCCGCTATGACAACAAATACTAAAAAACAGGATAAAAGAAATATTTAAGGGGGCTCCCATACAACAATTCTTTCAATACCACATACAAACTTATGGATGCACCTGGTTACGTACATGGAGTGTGAAAGTAACCGCACCAATAACTTTGTAAACAATATTTTGCTGTGTAAAATCCAAACTATTCACTCCACACCATCGCTTCCATTGAACGGTGGTACGGAACCCTTCGTGCGCGATTTAGACTCGCACTTGACCGTTTTTTTTTTACATTTTTTTACAATGTACGCATATACAGATGTAGTGAATAATCCTTTCCTATCGGCAAAACTCGGAACAACGATAACACCCGAATGGTGCCGATGTGTCTATGAATTACTGTATTATTAAATTACGTGTAGGTATCAAATAAATCGCATACTTTATTTATCAATGTCAAATGTCAAATTGCCAGTGAAGTAGTAAGACAAAAACGAACATTTTCGAGAAAATACGAAAGGAAAGGATTATTCGCTACATCTGTACATTGCTTCTGGCCCCACACTAGGATACCCTGTGTTCTGCTTCCCCAGCCAGGATTTGAACCCAGGACTTCTTGCTTGAAAAGCACAGCTATGACCGCAACACCACAGAGGTCGCCATTTTTCTTTATTCATATTGATATCTTTATGATGGGCGCTTTTATAAGTAGTGGGCGTAAATTATGGACTTTATGATAAATAAACTTTTATCTATTGTCAATATTTAGACTGTACAATAAATTGAAATTATGAGTGGAGTAGATTTTGTTGATAAATTTCAATTGGTTTATAAGTTAGGTTGGAACTTAGAAGAAGGAAAACCGCAGCAAAGTGTATGCAAATAAATACGACATTAAATGATAAGAAAATTAGTAGAAAATGTGCACTTCAGAGAATAGTTTATTTAACAAAATATGTTTGATTTAATGAGATGACTAACCGCCCCATTGAATTAAGAATAAAAAATCATCAAAAGTCCTGCACACCCTTTCCTTCACACTGACCCATGATGGTTCTCCTCTGAACACTTTACATCGGATCATATAAAGTATATATATATATATATATATATATATATATAATGGAAGCCTGTGAGTCTCCTCTCCCTAAACATCTGCGATGCGCTGCAGTATTGTGTCAATCGACAGATGATCCTGAGCCCGTTATCATACTGTACTCTCATGGAGTTGAAGTCAGCTTGTCTGTATCTGCACCATAGTTCACTCATTTACAGGCCAATACAATATGTGAGAAAGAGGGTAGCTTTGACTGCTTCGCGACATCTTTTGAAGCTGCGCGCAATCATATTGAAGCATACACTAATGGCTTTTTGCTGCCATTTGATGTCCTTGGCATCAGACATGTTGTCGGTAATAATATGCCCCAAGTATTTAAACTCTGTGACTGTCTCAACTTTTTTGCCATACAAGTGAAGCAGAGGCACACCGGCAGGTCTGTTTTTCGCTCGGAAGATCATCATCTTGGTCTTGCTGATATTGTATATGAGCCCATGTGTCTGTGCGTATTGCTCGCACGTGCTCAAGAGACGGTGCAGAGCCTTGATCGAGGGTGCAAAAATTACCATATTGTCTGTGTATGCGATGTGGTTGACGCATGTGCCGGCCACGTGGCGTCCAATGTTGGAAGTCTTTATTGCTCAGGTCATACATATAGACATTGAACAACATTAGAGACATAGCCCCACCCTGACGGACTCCACATTGGTGGGGAGCAGGTGACGCCTATGCCAGGTCCTCAGCAACTAAATGATTGGGATAGGTACTGCTCTCTCTTGCAATTTCAACCAGAGCTTATCATGCAAGAGGGGTTGTATACTTTGGACAAGTCAAGGTAGCATGCATATATGCTGGTGTCTCTTTTCACGTGCTGCCCTATGGTCTGCTTTAGTGTAAATATAGCCATGTCAGTTGAGCTTTGAGGCTTAAATTCAAACTGAGCATCGGTCGTGTGCAGCTTTGCGAATATTTTATGCAATATTAATCTCTCCATTATTCTGGCACATATTGGTCTGCAGCTGGCAGAAGATGATGAATCTAGCTGTCCGTTTTTCAGTATCGAAACAACGACTGTTTTTGTGAAGTCAGTTGGCATGTAGTTTGGTTCCTCCATGTTCTTAAATAGCAGTGCTAGAAGATCCGGCAGGATACTGCAGGCATATTTTATGTGTTCAGCTGAGAGTTCATCATGGCCTGGTGATTTCCCACTCGGGAAATGGAAATGATTTACAGGCCCACCCAAGTGCATTTTTATTTATTAGCCATGTTAGTACTGACAAAATTAATTGCTATACACAACATTTTAAATTCAAATTATTTAGCAATCACAATAATAATTAAGATTAAATTGTTAACATGTACACTTACTTCATTTTAGATTTAATTGCAATAAGTAATTACAGATTTGTTTATTTTTAATAATTATTCATGCCTTTTGCGGCACATGTTGTCAGTTTAAACAGTGGGTGCTAGTCCCTTAGAGCTTAAAATTAGTAACCCTTCGTAATACAGAGATGGCGCTAGCAGTAACGATTGTAGTTTATCGCTATGGTTTCAGTCAACACACTTCAAGATGGCACCACAGGACGCTCATTTCAAGCAGATTAGTTACTCTTCTTATCCCATAGATGGCGGGACTTTGCAACTGTGAAAGTGCGCCTGCATCGCTGTATCTGTGATCGCTAGCACCCCTAATAACGAACCACAGATACATACATATTATACACAGACGCCTGCACTGACAGATACACTCTCTACTCTATTTAGTTTGTGGATAGTGGATACATTCAACAACAACATCAATCTACGCTTATTCAACAACAACATCAATCTACGCTACGTATCTTTGCTTGCAGAGCATAAAACAAGAAGCTTTCCTCAAAATGCCAAGAAAGTGTGCTTTTTACAATTGCTCAAACGCTAATATTAACAGGTCGTTGTTCCGTTTTCAAAATGACCAATGTCGCCTATTGTCCGTGATCCTAGCCAGAAAGTATGATCTATAAATATTATACAGATTCTGATAATGTGTGTGTGTTGTTAGATATAGGTAAATGGCTACAATTTAAAACCAAATTTATTTTTTCGCACCAAAATGTGTAAATGATCACCAAAAGTTGCAGCAAATATCAGGGAAAAATACTGCGGTAGCTTAGGTGAAGGGTAAAGGGGGTGAGCGAAGCGAAGCCCCTTTATCCTTCGTATAAGGTTGATCATATAAGAACAAGAAAAAATACTTAAAACATAAACTTAAGCACAAAAAACATAAAAGAAAAAAAGCTTAATTTCTACAGTATTTCGTGAAACACAATTTGGTGATCAATTATCCATTCTGGCGGTCATTTCGAATGTATTTGTAGTAAAATAGGTCCTTTAAACACAAGCCTTCATATAAATGTGACACACAAATCTGGCTTTTCGGTCACATTTATCACTAGCACACAAAATATTTCGATTTCACACTATCTGGCTAATATCACGTTTCGATGTATAAATAATGTTACTCCTGATTAGAGTTATAAATTAATCGTTAAACCAAAAGTGCACGATTAAATGCTCGTTACTGTGCCTTTTGTGCAGTTAAATTGGTTAATTATTTATGTATGTATATACTTAGATATTATTTCCAAATCGCGGAACAGTTTAGGTTTCAGAAAACTTATGATTATTTAAATTGATAATTTTATTCCTGTAGGATTTTATCGGGAAATCCGTCTATATAACTCTTTAGCAATCCACCAGGAACTAACAATGTTAATAAAAATGTAACTCTAGTAGTTGCGATAAAAGATGCATTAAACCCAAACCCTCGATCAAAACGGGTTACCCGCACATGTGCGGTTAAATGTGTTTAGTTGGTATTTAAACAATTGGTTTAATACGGACCTTACATCTCTACTCCTGATAAAAGGCAAGAATATATCAGCCATGCAATCAAAGATGGAAATAAGATGTGCAATCTTGACGATTTAATTGACACAGTCTCAGACTCTTTAATAATTCATGTCAGCGATGATCATGATGATGATGATGCAGATAGTGATATTAGTATTAATTCTGGCTAGGATCACGGACATAAAACATCGACTTTTACCGTGTTACCACAAAAAATGTTAAACAGCGTTTAACCTCAAAACAAAATACATATGTAAATATATAAATAAAAGCTTTTTATAAACACACGTGTTTGTTTTTCATACTCAGGGTCATATAGTTTAATATGAGTACAATATTAGTATATGTGGTAATATAATAGTACCTACCCACCTACTTTGTTTATTTTTCTTTCATATCATATTATACCTACCTATATAGTTACGTGGTTTGAATGGTCTGCCACACGGCACGCGGCACACGGCAGACGGCACACGGCAGAAGAGGTTGCTGCTGTATAGTGTTATAGTATCTGTGCTGCCTGCAAGCTGACGCAAGTCAACCTTATAGCTTGGTAAAAGGGTTCAAAACTGGTCAAGAGTCTGCTTGTACGGGCGATGAGGAGGCGAACTTTCGAGGGATCATTCAAGTATTACGTAAGCATAATTTTAGTAGTTTTGTTTCTTCTATTCATATACACCACACACATCATTTGCGAAAGAAAAATTATTAACGTCGTATCGTTTATATTTTTATTATTAACATTTAAACGATATTCAATTTTTTTACACAAACAAAAAAGGAAGTAAAATATTGATGACGTTATCACCATCCAGACTCCCCCGGCCCCCCTTACATTAAAATATGCTAAGTAATGATCCTTCCCCAACCACATCTTGGTGCTTACGTAATACTTGGATGACCCCTGAGGTTGTAGTGAGCTTGCTGCATCAGAGAAGAGAATTTGCGCAGACCCAGCCGTCTTCTGAAATCTGGCAACGCAGCCGCGTTGATTGGGCCGCCGTTTAGCGACTTTGTCGCTAGAAATGGCGACTATTGCTTAAGTCCTAGACAAAAAAAAAAGGATTTACATCCATTAAATGCCTGTTTGCAAGTATTTTCTATTTTTATTTGTCTGTTAGCATTATTTTGTGCAATATTCTTACATTTTTATTTTATATTTGCAATATTCAAAAATTACTGGACCCTTAAACTTTTTTTTTTGAACTTTTTATTTATGTTTTTACAAAATTGAGCTTTATATATAATATTACAATTACTGATAAATTTGTTTAGCTAATAGGTACAGTGGTTTGCTGGCCCCGAACTAGGTAGTCCTGTATTTCAGGTGTACCTCAACGATAGCTATTGCAGGGAATTAGCTTTTAGAACTGTAGCCTTTACATGTGATTCTGACATCTAAGAATATCAAACGCTATTGAAAAAATTTACCAATCACAACACGATTATTTGACACGAGCTGTATTATAGGTACTTATAATTCGACTTTGCTGTTTAAAAGCGATGTTCTGATTAATAATTTCTTCAAAAGCCATAAATTTGGTGAATGAATCATCTTGCGTATTTTCATGGCGTTTTTTTTTATTACTGTAGATATTTACATATACTTAGCAAACGTCATTTTTTGCCTCTTCTCTACATTGGACCACTGTGGGAGAGGGAGGGCGTAGAAACTCCCACAGATTGATTTTTAGATCTCTTTTAAAAATAGGTTGTGCTTAACTATGTGGTAGCGACATGGAATTTTCGGAGTTGGAAACACTGTTTCGAATCGATGCGATTGACAAGCATGACGCTGCTCACGCTCAGCCTTCTCTATTTAATTATAATTACAAGCCATCCATGGATGAACAGAGAAGTATGGCAACGCCGCGGCGTGTGGTCCGGCACAAACAACAAAGTTCTATTTCCTAGTCCAAGTCGAATACTGATGCTGAGATTCGGTGTCCGGTATTCGGAAGCCATCGTCTTTTCTAAAGGGTCCAGGTCGTAGGCACAAGTCGAAAAAGGTGAAGGAAACTAGTAGGGAGGTAAACGAGGAGCACATAAATCCAAATTGATTACATAGTCAGCCATTGAGTATTAGAGTAAGTTGGTCTTTGGATTTGGAGTAATTACATTTGCATAAAATAGAGTTGACTGATTGTACATTTTAGGTAGGTAGTATCTATTAAGCAATACCTACAGAGCAATACCTATTGACATTGACTTGACAAGAAAGGAACTAGCTGCACAAGCGCCATCTCATGGCATCCGCAGTATGTAATTAAAGTTCCTAGCGCCATCTCGTAGTATTTGCAATATTGCGATGGTGCTGCACCTAGCGATATAGGCCTCGAACTAAAGATGCTTCCGTAGCATCTCTGTTTACGCCGGTGACATTTTTTGTTCTACATTGTCCATCTGTACTGTATAGTATTATAGTATCTGTGGTTTAAATAACTAAGGCGTTTTCCAACAACTAGCAGTTGTTTCTGTCTGTGGATATTCTCATCCAAAGAGGACCAGCAATTTCCTTGATGTCATCCTCCCACCTTAGGGAACCACAACAAAAGGAAAACCAAAGGACACTTATTGTGACTTCCCAGTAATTGTTGCTAGTTGCTATACCATGACAACCACCAATTTAATCCATCAAAATGTTTGTATTATATGTAACCAATTTTCAGAAAGGTACTTTAGCTCTATCATCAGATAGAGCATATGTCGAAAATCAAAACAACAACCAATCAACTAGAATGTAAAAGAAACTACCTACTGAGCAAAGGATGTGTACTCAAGACGAAGAATCGTTGGTTGGAGTGTAGATCTGACCCAAACTCCTACAGAACGATTATTAGGTTTAATAAAACTATCTAGTATAATTTATTAGAAATAATATGCACAAATAATTAATAACGAAATTATTCTGTTAGAATGGAACATATAACTCATGAATTTGAACAATAATAAATCCGAGTAAATTTGTTTTTTGTTGCCTACAATTATTTAACAGGATTGTGCGATGTCTTAAGTAAAATATATTATTCTTTATATATGTATATAATAAAGTAATAGTTCTGATAGCTTGTTCACATAGGTACCAATATTTGTCAAGATAAAAAATCGTCAGCTACAATGTCACTAGATAGATATGCTTCCGTGTAAGGTAATGGCTTCACAAATATTCCATTCCGTAGCTACAACGTAAGCATTTCTTGAGATAGCAAATTCGTTAAATATTAGAATAAACTTGCTTACCTCGCCTGCTAAAGGGTCGAACTCGTACAGCCACTTTTATTTTATCCGAGGCCATTTTTACACAAATTTTCACAAATTCAATCAAAACACAACATTTAGCACATTACAGTAAAACAATTTAATTGCACTTATTCACCCATAATCTAAAATAACAGAATCCATTATTTCACGTTATGATATCGACGGTCCCGAATTGACACTGGCGGCCATGTTGTTTTTACCAAGGAAAAGTGATGTGAAATAACGCTGAATCGGAATGTTACGTTACCACTACCGGTGATACAAAGAGAAACACAGCCTAGCATAACCTCCGCTTGTAGCGTCATTACGGGATTGGAATGGGACTCCTAACAATCTACTAAGTTTTCTACAATCTTCTCTAGTGTACTTTAGTGGTACTGAACCCAAGCTAAAGATGGGCGATTTGTAAATAACTACTACAATCGATAAAGTTATCGATTGTAGTAGCTATACAAATTATACAAATAACTACATCAATCGAATTAGAACAATCGATATTCGAGCATCGTTTTATTCCTTTTGATTCAAATTTCATTATTCGTTCTCTATGTTTTGTTATTCATAACCTCATCTTAAAGTAAACTCTATTTATAGTATGTTACAGAGAAAAACTTTCTAATTTCGTATGGCAAATTCAATCAGTAAACCACCGAACTTTATAAATATTACAAGTTACTAGTTTGTATTCGAATGTTCCTAGTCTTTATTGCGCTACAACAAGAGACTATTTTGATTGAAAGCTAGTTGGTATCTTGTACTTGTACGAGTGAATAGAAATATATTTAAACGAAACAAGTGAGAATGAATCATAAACAAACAACATGGCTGTAACTTCTTCCGTTCCCGCCGTTTAGTACCGATGGATGTTCGACGTGATGCGCTACGTGGAAGGTAACAGTAAATTGCAATATTTAATTATCTGCACAGGTACAATGTTAGACAAAAGTGTTAAAGCGATTTTTGACATGGAAGTAATATTTTTGATCTCCTTAATGTAGATTTGCTAATTTATTTACTATTTTTTCTTGAAAGTTAAAAAAAAGTTTTTGGTCTATCTTCTTTCTAATAATGTACAATAATTCCATATAAACCATTAATAAGTTCATTAATTTGCCAACTTTGAATCGAGCGGGCGTTACGCATACAGCTTATATTCGAGGAGGTATATACTGAGGTATGTAAGAATAAACATGATTTTGTAGGTAGAAATTAATTTTCAAAAGTTCTTATATCACAAAAACGCATTACCGTAGAGTCGGGTTACTTTAGCTACTATTTCTAAAATTTTTAGAAATCGCTCCGTTGTTAAGATCGAAACGGACTTCTAAGTGTTATAGTGGTGTGACTTGATAGATAAGGATAGTAACGAATCAACCACATTTAATTTTCGAGCAAAAAGTTAGTATAAATATTTTTTATATTTTTTTAAAATTTGAGCCAATGTTATCATTTGAAGAGGGTTACTTTGGTTGGAGGATTTTTTGGCTACTAAACCTGTACTTAGGCAACAATTGAGCTAATCTAAGCCGTTTGCAATGATATAAATAAACAAATGAAGAATTTGACATACAAATATATATTTTTTCAAAAAAAACTAAATCATTAAGCAAAAATTAAATTCTTTATAGCCTCACGGTGAATAAATTAACAAAATCTTTGAAAACTTTTTTTTTAATGGCACATATACTTGAATTTAAGTATCTAAGTTACTATTAATGTTTATAATTAAAAATTGTAACTAAGATAACTAAATCTAACTTGTAACATTCAGTCTTATTATTGAGAATCAACGTCTTTATCTTTATCTTTTAATAATTATATTTGTCCTTAGGCAACTTTGCACTTTAAAGTTATAAATCTAACTGCTAACAGCATTATCAATATGACAATCATCGACTATAATATAAGTAAGTTAGATTTGTACTATGAGGAACTATTTACTGTTTTCTACTTAGTCATCTAATTCAGGTACCGAGAAACAAGCCTTTTTTCGAATTTGGGGATATTGGTCTTGCAGATAATATATTTCCAGGAATTGCTGAAACATAAAAAGAATTAGTAATTTACTCAGAAAATTCAATAAATAAATAAAATTGTAATGATCGGGTTACTTTGGCTCAAGAGCTAAAGTTACCCTTTTTTTAGAGTCAAAGAATCCCCACACTTAATATGTAGTGTTTTAGTAGCTAACCTTGTGAATAAACAATCGTTTCTATCATACCTGTATTCCTAAACATATTTCTGACCCGAACAAATCAAATGTTAAACAGAAATAACCTTAAAAACTCCGTTAAACAATAAAGTTTGCACGTGTAAATTTTGACAATATTGACAGCCGGTGTAGTCATATTGCAAATGGCTGCTTTAACCTTGGAAAAATTCGTACAAACAATCAAAAACAGGTGCCAGTATCGCCATCTAACATTTCCGATCCGAACTATATCGTTAGCTGCTAAATATTCGAAGAAGCGGGAAATTCAAACTTTTTTCGTTTTGAGCCAAAGTTACCCCCCAGAGCTAAAGTAACCCGACTCTACGGTATATATAAAAATAATAATACAAATCTAACTTGAATTTCCGACCTTCATTGCTTGTGCACGCGTAACATCGATTCCTTATTTCTACAGTGGTAGTTCGTAAGCGAATTTCTTATTTAATAACGGCGAATTTCTTATTTAATAACGGCGAATGCTGATTGTATCCGTTGGGATAAATCTTCTCTAGATTCGACTTCCGTAGCGTAGACTAACTCTTTCTCCCGTCCCCAGATGTAGAAGTCCAAAGGGTTCAGGTCTGGAGAACGTGAAGGCCATGGAATAGGCCCATCCCCCCCTATCCACGAATATGGGAAATCATTATCCAAGTGTTCCCTGACTGCAGCTCTCCAGTGAGCTGGACAACCATCTTGCGGGAAGACGATAGGTCTATCTTCATTGAAAAGTGGCACCACTGCCAAAAATTCTGGTAGGACATTGACTAAAAAATCAAGGTAATTTTCCCCGTCCAGAATATCGGGTAGGAAGTGGTCCAATAACTTCATTTCCAACGACTCCTGCCCAAACATTGATACTGAATCTTCTCTGGAAACGCCTCTGTCTTTCGACCCGTGGATTCTGTCTTTTCGACGACCTGTGGTGCAAATTGTGGGGATTTAGATTTGCCTCTTTTGTAAATTTGGACTCGTACGTCCACAGGATACATTAAAAAGAGTCACGATCCTCCAGGTCTGTTTGCAGCAGAAAACGACAAAACCGGATACGTGTCCCAAAGTATTCGAGACGTGCAATACGGATGAGAACGCATTCATTATTGTCAACATGTAGACATTAAAATGAGAAGTAAGTTCACTACCGTAAGAGACAGAGTGATGATTGGATCAATCAGGATTGGATTTCAGGCAATGTGATATTAGTTGTACCTACTTAATTCTGTAAAAAAATGCGTGTCTTGTACAGGAGTGTAATGAAATGCATGTTTGTCATTTTGCCGAAAAACCTTTCACACCTTCCAGATTGAAATGTCCATCAATAGAGCAACATTACTAATGCCCCTGGTCGGTTTTTCCGCGAACAGCGCCAAAATCTGGTTGTCCAATTCGACGTTATGTCGAATCGCTATCCCTCTAGATTCACTACATCTTAGATGGCCAGTTTCGCGTAAGCGTCGATATGTGTTTTGAAATGTGTGGCGGGAAGGTAAGCATCTGTTATGTTATGAAATCTTTCTTGATAAATTCTTTTCGCTTATCGTGCAACACCATTAGCGCTTCCATATGCCATCAAGATGTCCGCGTATTCTTCATTAGATAATGTATACATTATTTAATCATCAAAACCACAGCATTAAAAGGTTCGCGGCGTTAACCAACACGAAAAACACAAAAAAATTAAAACATAAACACGAAATAAACAAATGTTTTAAAAACGCGCTAATTACTTTGTTGCTGCGAGCAAAGGCTTAACTTAACAGCCCAGTCCGCCAAAAACTTCTCGAAATCAGCGATACGAGTATCGCCCTCCCACCCGATACACAAAGTTGGCAAATTAATGAACAATTAATGAAAGAAGATAGAGCAGAAAACATTTTTAAAAACTTTCAATAAAAAAGCCTCATTTAGTTTTTTTTTTATTGCAAGTCAAAGATAATTCGTTACAGAATTTCACTTCTTGAAAAGAGTAAAAAAATAAAAAATAAAAGATTTTAATTTCCAGTAATTTTGACTAAAAAAGAAGCGTACAACATTACACAATCAATAACAGTAAAAATTGCAAGTTTTATCAATAACTTTTTTATTTGTTCAAATTTAAAGGAGTAAATCTTGAGAATTTTTCAAAAAATTTAAAAATATTAAAATAAAAAAATACGTTGGGCCAAAACATTCTTGTGGACCTAGGAGATAGCAAATTACCCCTTCTATCCGCCAATTTCATTTGGCAAACGATCCACCAAACACCCTGCATGTTGTTGGCTCTTGACCAAGATCTGACCTCTCTCTATACGACCTCTGTAGTGTTGTACGCCTTGACTTTGTCGTTAAAAAGTTATTGTCATTAATCTGAAAAGTGGTGCTAATTTTAAATATCAAAATAAAAGTAAAATGTGAGTTAAAGATATTGCGGTGTCTATAATGACTGCCTAAGAGCCTGATATTCTAACAAAGACACTATTTTCAGGGTTCCGTACCCGAAGTATGCCAAACTTGATGCTATTACTATGCTTCCGCTGTTTGTCTGTGTGTCTTTCCGTCACCGGGCTGTATCTCATGATGAGTCATGGCCCGTTATAGGTAGATGACAGGTAAAATGTGTATTTCTATTGCCGCATGCGTAATGACTCGCAAAATTTGCTATGATATTTGAAAGGTGGATGTCATTTTGACGTTTCCACACACACTGCACTACCTCTTTTTCATGAGCGCTGTGCCATCATTCACGTCGATCGTATTATGACGTCAGTCATGAGGCCACAACGTTCACTCTGGTGAATTGTATGCGCATTATAAACCGCCCTATAGCATGCTCACAACGTAAATAGCGCTCGTAAGCACATTGTAAACCGCACCGAAAGTGTAATGACTACTCAGTAGTGGCAGGGGGGTCTCACTCGATAGTTTGGGTACGTTCGATCGTCCAACCCGCCCGACGGGAGTTCAGTTATGATGCCGCTCGGTTGGCTCGCAGTCGCCTCGCGCGCTAACCGCTCCTCATAAGCAACTTTTCTGTGATTTTTGCAACAACAATGACTTAAGTACCTAATATTTTAGGGTGTCTAAAGGAATTGTTCACAAATAAAATCCGATTCCTTTTTAAATAAATACCTTTTTGTTTACCTAAAAGTAAACACTTTAGACCCAGTATGAAACAAATTACAATTACGTAAGTAAGAAGGTAGGTACCTACCTAGCCTTAGAATTTGACAATAGCCTGAATAAGTACTAATATAACACCTCTCTTACACAGAGTGGACTAAAATTTACAAACACAAATAACCCTAACACTACCGTAACCCTAGCGTGATCAAGCGAGACAGGAGTTTACGGGACGACCTTGTGATGTCAGAGTAAAAGAAGCTCTCAGGCGTAGTGATGTGTCGTAATCTAGCCTGCACGGGCGGGTCAACCGCTTCTGTAGGTGTTAGCGATTGTTGCACGTAGCGCAGGCGCGAGTTACATTGCGCTTTATTGTCGCGCAGCGAGAGTAGCTTTTTATTTAAGTGTATTTGCGCAGTGAGTAAGCAGTCCGTCAGTAAGCGCGCGCGTGGTCTGCGGAGTGTGTTCTCGCGCGGAGCGCGAGAACCACTACGGTTGCGGGGTCGAGGACTTATGGTTGCCTCATGCCCGCGGCGTCAACTCGGGGGGTAACGTCCCCCCCGGTCTTGGGTGGCCCCTAATTGTCAGGGGCCTTGCGTGGCCTTCGTTGTGCTGTGCTTTCGCCGTCTATTGGCATACACTGGCGACAACGGTGCGGGAGCTTCTTCTCTTCACTGTGCTGTGCTTTCGCCCTCTTCTGCGGGCTTACACTGGCGACAGTGGGATGAGCAGCAACTCTCTTGGGAGTGGTCTGCCTTCAGGCGGACGTGCGTGATGCGGAGCAATGTCGTGGAGATGTGCGTGGCGGCTGTTGTCGGCGCAGTCGTACATGCGCCGTGCCAGCCGCGCGACGAATTTCTCCACGGTGGGCATCCGGGTATCCCTCATGATGGTGGTGTTGCGCACGTACCGCCCGGCTCCTGTGATCACCCGCAGGGAGATGTTCTGGAACCGCTACAGCCGTGCCTTCTGGGTCTTCGACAGCAGGGCGTACCATGCTGGAGCCGCGTAGGTGAGCCGCGAGCGCACATAGGCCTTGTACACCCGCAGCTTGGCTCTCAGAGGCAGGCTGGACGACAGGACAGGCCGGAGCATTGCCCGCGCGGCTTTGGCCCGGTTGAGGCAGTGTTGCACCATCGGGACCATGCGCAGCGAGCAGTCGATGTTGCAACCGAGGTATTTCACCGTCAATTGGCACTCGATGTCCCGGCCCCTCAACTGTAGCGGGGTCGGACGGCGGGAGCGGGTAGTCAACAGGGCTGTTGTCTTCCCGACGTTCACCGCGGTCCGCCACTTGTCCAGCCAGGGCGGCAGCAGGTCCAGGAGTCGCTGCATCTTCCTGCAGGCGAGCTCAATTTTGCGCGACGACGCGAAGTAGGCGCTGTCGTCTGCGTAGAGGGCGAGCACAACGTCTTCCACCCCCTCCTCGAGAGGGCCCTCGAGTGTGGGGATGTCGTTGGTGTAGAGCGCGTAGAGCACCGGCGAAAGGCAGCTGCCTTGCGGGACTCCTGCGCTGATGGCCTTCGTCTGGGAGTGTGCATTCTCGACCGAGACGAAGAACCGCCAGTTTTCCAGGAAGGAGGCCACGATCTGCCCGATCATTGGGGGCACACCTGCGTCCAGAAGCTTGAAGAGGAGCCCCTCGTGCCACACTCGGTCAAAGGCCTTCTCGATGTCAAGAAAGACCCCGACGGTGTATCGGCCCCTGTTCAGCTCCGACGCCAGGTAGTGCAGGACTCTCGCCAACTGGAGCGTCGTGCTGTGGCTGTCACGGAAGCCATGTTGCTCTGCCCTCAGCTGGATGTGGGGCAGGATTCTCCGTAACAGCAGGCGCTCAAACAGCTTGGCGATATGAGGCAGCAGGGTGATCGGGCGGTAGCCTCCCGGGTGTCTTCTGTCCTTCCCCGGCTTGGGGATGACGATCACCTTGCCCTCCTTCCAGAGGGCGGGGAAGTGACCGGTGCGCAGGATGCCGTTGAACAGCCGCGTCAGCGAGACGACGGCTTTCCTTGGCAGCTGTACTAGGGCCTCCGCGACGACTCCGTCCGGGCCCGGGGCCTTCCGCTGGTTCAGCTTCAGGGCCACCTTCCGGACTTCGCGGGGCGACATGAACTAGTCGCCGGCGAGGGGAGGCGCGGGGACCGCCAGGAAGCGCTCTACGCGCTCCACAACAGCGGCGTTGTGCTCGTAGTCGGCGATGGGGTTGGGCTGGAACTGCCCAGCGAAGTGATCTGCCAGGATGGCGGCTCGATCTCGTGCGGCGTAGCGGCGCCTGCCCGTGTGATCAAACATGGGGCAGACCGGCTCGGGAGTTGACGTCAGGCTGCGGTTCAGGCGGTGAAGGGCGGTGTCATCTTGGGAGGCCTGGTCAATGGTGCGCTCCCAGGACTGTCCCCTCAGTTCGATGATGCCCGCGCGCAGTTCTTCTCCGAGCCGGTTGATCTCCGCCCTGATCACGGGGCAGCGCGTGTGGTGCCAGGTTCGACGAAGACGGCGCTTGAGGTCCAACTTCTTGCGGAGGTGTGGAGGGAGCCTCTCCTTCCGCAAGACCGGCGGTGGCTTGGTGGTGGTGGCTGCGGCTTGAGCGATGGTGATGGCTGTGGTGATGGCCACTGCCGCGGCTTCTACCTCTTCCTTGGTAGAAACACCGCCGGGGAGCTGCGTTGTGTTCAACTCCAGCTGGTATTTGTGCCAGTCCGTCTTCGTTCTTGGACGCGGTGCCGACGTGAGATCGGCCTCCACCCCGAGGACCAGCAAGATAGGCAGGTGGGGGGTGTCGATGTCGTACAGCTCCCCGATGGCGATGGGGAACTGTACGTTCTTGACCAAGGCGACGTCTAGTAAATCCGGGCGATGCATGGGGTTCGTCGGGTAGTGTGTCGGGGCCCCCGGGCTGAGAACTTCGTAATTGGAGTTCTCAGCATCTTCCTGTAGGGCCCTTCCGGCGGAGTTGATGATGTGGGACCCCCACTGGTGGTGCTTGGCGTTGAGATCGCCTGCGACCAGTGTGGGGGTCGCTCCTTCCATCATCGCTCGGATGTCTTCCGGGTAGAAATGGTGGACGTCGCCGGGAGGCTTGTAGGCTGCGAAGACTTCGAGCTCCGTGTCGGCCGTCTTCAGACGGACGCCTATGGACCGCGTCGTCTTGAAGGCGGGCAGCTCCAACTCTTCGTGGACGAGGTCCCGTCTCACGAGGACCGCCGTGCCTCTGTACGGCACGTCCCTCGGAGATAACTCGTCGCGGCGGTACACGAAGAAGTTGGGCAGTCGGAGCTCTCGGCTGGGGTGCAGCTTCGTCTCGCACAGAAGCACGACATGCACATCATGCTCCTGCACGAGTAGCCTCAGGTCTGTCATCTTGTTGGTGATCCCGTCCGGGTTCTAGTACACAAGCCTTAGGTCTTTAGGCATTGTGTCCGGACGAGATTGTGGCCTTCAGTGTGGATAACGCAGCAGGGGCAGCAACGGATCACATCTATCCACGATCGCCTGTGTGGCCGCGCTGATAAGGTCGATGGCGTCGAGCAGCGCAGCCATGAGTGGAGCCTCCTGGCGCTCCGTGGATAGGGCTGCGGGTGCTGCTGGCTCCCGTGGGCGGGGGCGGGCTGGCAGTGGGGGGCGGCTCGCAGGTTGGGCGGGCTCAAGTGGCGGCTCGGCGGCAGGCTCTTCAGACGCCTTTTTCTTATTGCGGCGCTTCTTGCCCCGCTTCCTTCGGGGTTTCGCCTCTTCGCCTCGGGTGGTGGGCGGGTTGGCTGGCGTTCTGATGGTGGCGCCCTTGGTCTCGCCCGGCTGGGCAAGGCGGGGGCGCTTTATCGGCGGCGACGTTGGTGACCCCAGCGGCTCCACATCTGGGTGTGTGGAGGGGCCGGGGCGGGCCTCGGGTTGAGTGGCGGCATGGGTCGCAGGTTGAGGGGCCGTGCGGGCCGCGGGTTGGGCAGCCGTGCGGGCCGTGGGTTGGGCAGCCGGGCGGGCCGCGGGTTGGGCAGCCGGGCGGGCCGCGGGTTGGGCAGCCGGGTGGGCCGTTGGGCGCGTGGTTTTCTTGGGGCGCTGTTGTTGGGGCGGCAGTGGCGGCGCGATGGTGATGCCGCGCTTGCGCGCCTCCTCCTTCAGCGCCTTGCAACGGCGGCTGTTGGCCGGGTGGCCTTGGCCGCAGTTGGCGCAGGTGGCGGCCTCTGATTTTGGCCGCTGACAGTCAGTCGCTGCATGCCCCTCTCCGCATCGCACACAGCGAACAGGGCGGCGACAGTTGGCCGAGGAGTGGCCAAAAGCTTGACATCGATGGCACTGCGATAGTCCCTTTGGGTCGCGCCATCCCTCGATGGTAATGCCCGGCATGCAGAGCAGCTCCTTCACTTGGTAGAGACGCTCGATGTTGCCGGGGGTCTGTTTCTCCGCCAGCAGGGCGAAGAAAAGGCAGCCGGCGCGGCCCATCCGGCCGGGGATTTGGCGGACGTGCTGCGTTGGGAATTCAAGGCTCGCCAGAGCTGCGGCGACCTCTTCGGGCAGGGTGGTTGCCGGTAGCCCTCGGATGGCAATCTTGAAGGGGCGGTCCGCGTCCAGAGAGTAACAAAACCATGAGATGGTCTTGTCGGCGCGGGCCGCCTCGTCCAGGTACCGGACAATTTGCCGGTATTCCTCCGGGCTCTGCGGCGTAAAGCGGACCCCCTTTCCAAAGGGTCGCGCGTTGGGCGCATGGCCTAGGCTCTCCTTGAGCCGGGCAAAGTGGCTTGTCCAAGCCGGCAGGTTCTCCACCACGATGGGCGGGTGGTTCCTCTTCGGCTTGGGCTCTGTGGTGGCGGTCGCTTGCGGTGTGGTGGGTCGCGGCGCTTGGGGCTTCGGCGGCTGTAGTAATGCCGTGGCGTAAGAAACCCCACTTGGGGGCGTGGTCTGCGGCACTTCCATTTCGGCTTCTGTTAAAGCCGCCGTTTCCATCGCGTCCGGATTGGTCGACGCGTCGGCGGTTTCCTCGAGCTCGATGGTGGTTGGTTCAGCGGTGGGCGTGGCCAACGCTGGCTCCTCCCATTCCTCCGGCTTGCGGCTTCTCTCCATCTCGTTTTTTTTTTTAAAACGGGGTCTTCCTCTTACTTCTCCGGAGTTATGCAGGCTCTGTGGTGCCGACTTAACGCGGTCTTCCTCCACCGGGTGAGACCTCGAATAAATCCGAGGAGGCCCAGTGAAGTGCCGGCGAGCAGTCGATCAACACCACAGCTGCTGGGTAGGGTCAACTCCGGAGACGGGCGTGTTCTTCTCCTGCTTCTCCTTCCTCCTCTCCGTTTTGGGTCGGTCCATGGGTGGTGGTGGCGGCACCGCGACGTATCCTGTGCTTCTAGCTTTAGAAGCACGTAGGCAGCCGCGATGCGATGACGTCACTACGGGCGCAGTGAGCACACGACGGGCGGGGAGAAGAGCCGAAGAGAGAAGAGCGGGGGCGGCGAGTGTGTGAATCCGCTTCACAAAGTAAAGTAAACGCACAAACAAACACCGAGAGTGTGTGAAGTGAAAACTTTTAGTTACCGTGTGTCGTGTGTCACAGCTGTGTGCTCCAGTAAGCGCGCGCCGCGGACAGCGATGGAGCCGGACTCGAATCATGCCGAAGAGGCGCCCGATCACTCGCGCAGTGAATCGCCACTCCCATCTAATATTCTAGAGGCCAAAAAACATTTTATTTTAACCTTCGAGACACTCTGAGTTATGGGATACCAAGAATCTTGTCTAAAGCCATCGCTGTCATCTTCCTGGTACTCCCTTCAAGGTTTCAGGCTTTACAGGAACGACAGAGTCGGGAAAGCCGATGGGGGCGTCGCTATCTATCAGCGTGCGGAAATCCCGTGCAAGGTGATCAGAGCGTCCCCGAGCCAGTACTCCGAGTCTGCTGAATATCTCTTTCTTGAAATAACTCTTCACCATATTAAGGTCCTCCTTGGTGTTCTTTATAGCCCCTCTCTTCGCATCGACTACTTCGACAAATTAGAAACCTTCCTCAATGAATCGCCTCTTTATAATGATACCCTCATTCTCGGTTATTTCAACACCTGTCTCCTCAAAAACAATTCCCGTTCTAACAAACTAAAGTCCATAGTCGACTCCTTCAATCTGCATATTCTGCCTCTTCATGCCACACATTTCCAACCCCACTGCTCTCCCTCTCTCCTCGATATTATGATCATCTCTAACTTAGATAAGGTCGCTGTACACGGTCAACTCAAATCTCCTTTCTCGTTTCATGACCTTGTCTATCTCTCGTACAAGATCAGGCCTCTCAAGAGCAGGGCAAAATTTCTTAATATTCGTAGCTTTAGGGATATTGACCTGGAGTCTCTTAGATCGGATGCCTTCTCGATCGACTGGTCCCCTGTAATTTCGAGCGAGACCATGGACGAGAAAGTCGACAATTTCAATAACATAGTCCTAGGACCTAGGACTTTATGACAGGCATGCGCCTATAAAAAAGTCAGATCAAATCAAATCAAATCAAATCAAATCATTTATTTGTGAAACATAGGTAGGTAGTAGGATATGTACATTCAGGTGTTATAAAAATATTATGTATCTCTATGTCTAGCCATCGGGCATACAAATATTTCATGCAAATGTAGGTAAGTACATATAGTTTTAACAGAAAAATCAATTGGATTCATATTACATTACATTTGTCAAATATTACCATAAACTTACAAGTTATTATCAAAAAGGTAATCTGATATGGAGTAATATATTTTGTTGATTAGAAGCTTACGTAATTCCCTTTTAAATTGCAATATATTGTCGACATTACGTATATTATCAGGTAATCTATTAAATATTTTTGGTGCCATACCAAAAATACTGTTTTTAAATAATGCTGTATGGTGTTGGGGCATACTAATTTTGTTAAGGTGTCTTTTGCTATTAATTTTAGTGTATAGATGCATGTTCGTCTTGACAAACATAGCTACCTCAAGAATATATAGGGATGGCACTGTCAGAATATTGAGCCTCTTAAAATGTTGTTTAGCGCTATCTCTACGGCAAAGACCACATACGGCCCTGACACATTTTTTTTGTGCAATTAATACAGATTCTTTACCTACTGAGTTACCCCAAAAAATTATTCCAAATCTTAGTGTAGAGTCCACATAGCCATTATATGCCATCATTACAGCTTCTTCACATACAGTTTTTGATAGTTTGTATAGGGCATATGCAAATGTATGCAATTTTTTACAAACTTTATCCATCTGTGTTTTCCATTTGAGATTTCGGTCAATGTAAATTCCCAGAAACTTTGTTACCTCCGTTTGTTCAACACTTTGTCCTGAGTAAGTTATGTCCAGATTCTTAATTGTATTATTATTATTATTTTGAAAATTTATTATTTTGGTTTTACCAATGTTAACTACAAGATTATTTTGCTCAAGCCAGTAAATAATTTTATGTAGAGAATTATTAATTTCATCTTCAAATTTATTTGGATCGTCGCACGGTATAATAACCGTGCTGTCGTCTGCAAATAGCACCATAGGATGCTCTACAACATTGGGTAGATCGTTGATGTAAGCTAAGAAGAGCAATGGGCCCATCACACTGCCTTGTGGTACTCCTTGCTCTATGTCTCTAGGTTTTGATGTGTAGGTTTGTTCCATTTTTGACATCGTACATATCTTATTTATCTGTGTCATTTGCTGTCTTTTATTTAGGTATGATTTTATAAGTTCTATCAATAGTCAATAGTCAATAGTCAAAGTACTTTATTACTGTAGATATTTACATATACTTAGCAAACGTCATTTTTTGCCTCCTCCCTACATTGGACCACTGTGGGAGAAGAAGGGCGTAGAAACTCCCACAGATCCATTTTTAGATCTCTTTTAAAAATAAGTTGTGCTTAACTAATACAAATATGAAAAATTTAATTGTTATGATTAATAAGCAGGAATAAATAATTACAAAATTATTAACAGCAAGGTCTGTGTTGAGACAGATTAACCCCATACAGTCCTGTCATTTAAGTAATCTTGAACATTGTAATATCCCTTTTTCGACAGAGTCGCTTTAACATGCTTTTTAAATTGCTCAAATGGCAATTTCAAAATCTCCAGAGGTATCTTATTGTAGTAGAGAATGCACTGACCCTTGAAAGAATTGCTAACCTTCGCGAGTCTAAAACGGGGCGCACATAGTCTGTGATTATTTCTTAGGTTAACATTACAGCTGTCGCTAAGTTTGGAAAATGTTGTAAGGTTCTTGCGTACATACATTATATTTTCGAAAATAAATTGACTAGCTACTGTTAGTATGTCAATTTCTTTAAAAAGCTCTCTTAAGGAGTCTGTTCGTTTTAAATTATAAATCGCTCGAATAGCTCTTTTCTGTAAAATAAAAATAGTTTGAATATCCGCTGCTTTCCCCCACAACAAGATACCATAGGACATCACACTATGAAAGTAACTAAAATATACTAGCCTAGATGTGGCCACATCCGTGCTTTGTCTGATGTTCCTAACAGCGTAAGCCGCAGAACTTAATTTACCAGCCAATTTATCTATGTGGGGTCCCCACTGCAATTTGGTATCAATAGTTATTCCAAGAAACTTCGTATCATTTACCAATTCTAACGTGCTGTTGTCTAACACCAAACTGTTCTCAACTTGCCTGACATTTGGAGGTGAGAATTTGATACACTTGGTTTTACCAGCGTTTAACAATAAATTATTGACTGTGAACCAATTCAAGGTTAAAGATTCAAAGTTATCGCGTTCCCCCTTATTCCATAATTCTGTAATTTACTTATAAGGATGTCATGTCTTACAAAATCAAAGGCCTTGCTCATGTCCATGAATATAGTCACTACTGGATTTCTTTTGTCTATGTTAGTAAAAATCTTAATAAGAAAATCATAGATAGCCATGTTTATGGTCTTATTTTTTCTGAACCCTTTTTGTTCCGGCGCAAATAGATTCTGCTTTTCAAAGTAACCGTATATATTTCTATAGATCACCTTTTCAAATATTTTTGCAAGAATGGGGATTAATGCTATAGGCCGATAGAAATTCATATTGTATTTGTCTTCCTTTTTAAATAATGGCTTGACAACTGCAATTTTCAGTTCATTTGGGAACTTCCCGTGTTCCATACATTTATTTATTATATGACACAGGACTGGGGAGATTATGAGAACAACATATTTTAAAACCTTAGTTGTTATTTCATCATAACCAGCGCTGTTCGTGTTCTTTAATGATTTAATGATTTGGAAAATGTCAAAGGATGTCACTGGGTTTAAAAATATTGAATTACAGGAATTGATTGAGTATAAATTATTATTGTTATTAGGAGATGTCAAGATAGATTCATTATTATTATTAGATGTCAAGTGAGGTTTACATTTATTATTATTACATGTTAAAATTGCATTATAGTTATTCGTCCTCTTGTCAATTGATTTATTATTATTCGATATGTCAATAAAAAAGTTATTAAATGCTTCTGCTATTTCCATTGGATTTGTGATATTTTTACCATCTTTAGTGATTTTTTCAATATATTCCTTTGGCAAGTTTGTTTGAGATTGTTTTATTACGTTCCAGGTTTCTTTACATTTATTATCAGCGTTTAGAATTCTATAGTTGTTTTGAGCTTTTTGTGTCAGTTTAATAATATTTTTTAGCTTTTTTGTATATACTTGAAAAACTTCTTTGTTTGCCAAATTTCGGTGTCGTCGATATTTCCACAGCAGTTCTCTTTTCCGCTTGCAGCATAGCCGAATTCCCTTGGACATCCACTTCTGTTTGCGCATTAAGGAAATTCTTACCTTTATTATAGGAAAACATAATGTATAGAGTAGGACGAACATATCATAAAATTCCCTAAACGCATAAATAGGATCGTCGGATTCGAATACTTTATGAAAAGATAAGGAATTGAGGTGTTTCGCAAATTTTAACATATTCTCTTCACTATAGTCACGTTTCAGTACATGCCATTGTTTAAGAGAGTAACTTTTCTTTACTGGGCATTTTAACAGTTGAGCAGAATGATCTGAAAGAGCGAATTCTATGACCTCACTCTTGCATCCACGAATATTGTGCATTATATTATCTAGACATGTCTTGCTGGCATATCTAGTAGGCTGATTGATTTCGATTTTGAGGTTGTAACTCATAGTTAACTGTTTGAACCGAGTGCTATTTTTATTAATTTTCAGTAAGTCTATGTTAAAATCACCACATAATATAATTTTTCTGTCGTTTTTGTACACAAAATCATGTAGAATATCGTTTAAAGCACAGAAGAAGGTTTCAAAAGACTTATTATCATATAAAGGGACTCTGTAGATACATATTATAATAATTTTATGATCAGTTAGTTCAATAGCACTGGCTTCGAATATATTACTGATATTGAATTTATCAATGCTTTTAATTTCTTTAAATTTATGAGGATTTTTAATGAGTATGCATGATCCACCATGTCGGTTTTTTCTACAAAAACATGAAGCCAATGTATGGTTAGGAAACGTCAATTGATTCTGGTCACTATCTATCATATTATGTTCTGTAATACATATTACATCTATATCTGTATTTCTGCCCTCAAGTTCGTTTAAATGTATCATTAGCTCGTCTGACTTCGTAATTAGACCATCTATATTTTGATGTATTAGATTTAACTTTTTATACACGAAAAAGCTGCCTACTATTGGTATTTCTGTCAATGTTTATTTCTTCTCTACATTTGATATCTTCAACATCCACTAGTTCAGGATGGCACTCTTTGTTCTCCTCAATCTTATTGACATTGTGGTCCGGTTCTGTCTGGGTATATTGGTCGATTTGCTTGCTGTGGGTCATGTTAATAATGGTGCTTGTGGAATTAACTTTATGGTCTAGAAGTGATATTTCTCTTAAAATTAATGTACATAGTTGCATGTTATACATTCTCGGAGTCGGTCTAAATTGGTTGCTGTCCATTTCGATGAATGATAGGTTTATGTGCTGGCTGCATATAAACTTCAATTCGTAGTTAAGCTTCATTTTGTTTAGGTATTTGTTGTAGGGGATGTTGCAGACTATGACATTTGTTTTAGTTACCGTGTTAATCCAGCATTAGAAATCGAACTGAAATCTGTACGGATTAGTATCGTTGGTTCCTCCAAGCATTACTACATAATCTTTTTCTGTCATTGTTGAAATCTCCTGTCTTCCCGATTTGACGACTTCTGTCAATGATGCACCTGGTTTACTATAGCATATTACTATGTATTTTTCTCCAACTAATTCTTGTATGATATTACGAATATTTCTCCCTTGTTGATCAGCTGTAATCATTATTCTACGTTTTTTCGGCTTAGTCTCTACATTGGGTTTCGTCAGTGGTGGCGTTCGCAACTCTACATTAGCCTTTTGTATTTGAGCTGTCGGCAGTACTTCAGATTCGTTTGTGAGTTCTATAAATGATTTTTCCAGCTCTCGACATACGGAATGTGAGTATTGCTTGTGTAAGCCTCTTGTAAGACTTAATGGTACCTGTCGGGACATTGTTCTATACGCCGGTTTGAAGGGTAATGGCATTGAGGATCTTCTTGGTGTTTTAGTGGCATTAAGTATGTCTGTGCTTGTGACTTTCTTGTACAATTCGATATATTTTTTGTATGTTTCATTTTCACATTTTAGGTCAAATACCTCTCTCACAAGTTTGGCAATTTCTTCGTTTGCACTCTCCAGGTTGGTCTTTAATTCATCCGCTTGATTTTTAAGATCTAATATCTGTGATCTGTCACATATTGAGAAGTCTGGTAGGCTAGTGGACAATGCGTTGTCAAAGAGTGTAGAGTTCAGGAACATATCATTTTCACTTAAGTTCTCGTTACTTGCACTCTTAGGTCTGTTAAGTCTTCTGATCGTCACATTTTCGTTGTTAGATTGCATCGTTATTGTTAAAAGTTAAACAAAAAGTTGATACTTAAAATTCACGAACTCGGGAATCGAACCCGAGTCGATTGGGTTTGAAGCACTGGTGTTGCACTTTACGCCACGGAAGCAATACCAATCGCGGCGAAAGTAGGTATTATAATCTCGCACACCTCTGTTGGCAATTGGTGGTATCACGTAGTGTATTTTTTCCAGCAGGATGTGTTGCAGAAGTACTTTGGTCGGAGTTGCTTCTTTTGGTGTTAGGTGTCGCTACTGATGTATCGTGATGGCAATGACGGTTAAGGTACCGTTATCTTGATGTTATGTGAATGTGAGAATTGTTAATTTATTCACTATTTATGTATGACACTGGTTACTTTGGTCACTTTTATCTTTTGTGCAGATATGCTAATGTTATGGTCGTCACATTTACTAGGGTTTGCTAGATTTTACTGTCACTTTGCACTCACTTATAACCACTCTGTTATTTTATTGTTTGTACTGTTTTTTATCACTGGATAACAACTCCACGTCTCAATCGGTTTGTTATTTACCAAAAAATTCTGATTTTATATAATTTTAAGTAGATTTAGTTATTATAATGATTTTTTAACACGGAGCTCAATGTTTACGGCTATACTAGCGCCCTCTCTTAGACAGCCTCCTTAACCATTCGGCTAACGAGTGCTGTAGGTGATTATAAAGTGAAAAATGAAAAATATTAGGACTCATGGTGGGACTCGAACTATGTCCAGCTTGCACAGTTTAGACAGCCTCCTTAACCATTCGGCTAACGAGTGCTGTAGGTGATCAGTTGAATATGGTCTTTGCATCCAATGTAGTTGAAGGTCGGAAGAGGTGCTTCTGTGCGTTATGTCGTTGGTGGACTTTGTACTGGCACGATATTGTCACTAGATTTACACAATTTTCTAAGCACGTTATGCCAATATTCACTGAGTTTTATGATATTTGTCTTGATATGACATTGCTTATCAATGCTTTTGTGTCCATGCACTCTTGTAACTGTTCACTGTTTCATTGTTTATTGTTGTCTGGTAATATTATCTTTCTTCACTTAAATCACTGGTTTAGTCCGGTTTATATAGTTGATTTTATATTGTCTATACTTAATTAATATTATAACACAAAAAATAATAATTGATTAAGCTTAATTGTACCACTAATTATTTTTTAACACGGAGGAGCGTTTAAAGCGGTGTTAACTTAGTTACAGGTCAAATACTTAACCCTCAACACATCACCACCCTCAGAGTGAAACACTCGACCACCACATGGCTATCAGATACTATTAGGTGTCTAATGGCCAAGAGGAATAGAGCCAAATGTAAATAGCGTAAGAATCCGACAGATGACAATTTCCTTTCTTACAAATTTCTTCGCAACCGCTGCAACCGTCTCTGTCGTGATGCTAAACGTCGGCACATCCACGAGAGTATTGAAAGTTACACACCAGCTCAGGTGTGGAAGTTTTTAAAAACTCTTGGTATAGGTAAATCTCAGGACCTACATGCTGGAGATGTAGCTCTCAACGGTCTCAACCAGTTCCTTTCCGCCCCGCCTGTTGTGATGGATCCCAAGGTTAAACAAGCCACTCTTCAGAGCCTGCGCTCTAAACCCTTACCCAACACCACACCATTCAACTTGAGTAATTTTGAAAACAATGCGGTCAAGAAGTCGCTATTAGCAGTCAACCCGAAACTGTAGGCGATGACAAAGTTTGCCTTAAAATGCTACTGACAATCCTAGACGAACTATAACCAGCAATAACACACGTTATAAACTATTCTTTAGCTAATGGCGTTGTCCCCACAGTGTGGAAAAAAGCACTAGTCATCCCACTACCCAAAACCTCTAGTCCCACTCCTCTTTCAAAGAGTACCGTCCCATTTCAATCTTGCCCATCCTCTCCAAAGTCCTTGAGACCATTGTCCATAACCAGCTTTCCTATTACCTCTCCTCAAACAATCTGCTAAATAAGTTTCAGTCAGGATTCCGACCGGGTCATAGCACCGTCGCAGCTCTGCTGAAGGTCACAGATGACATCCAGCTAGCCATGGACCGCAAACAGCTTTCCGTGTTGGCTTTACTTGACTTCAGTAGTGCCTTCAACAGCGTAGATTTCGACATTCTCGTTGAGCTTCTCAGATCCCTGAACGTCTCTTTCTTCTCTGCCAGCTGGTTCGACTCTTATTTGAGGGATCGGCAACAGCGTATCAGGTCGGAGGAGACTTCCACTGAATGGTGTAACCTCCTTTCAGGCGTCCCTCAAGGTGGTATTCTTTCTCCTATTCTATTCTCGATTTTCATAAACTACATCTCGGACATCCTGTCTTCCTCATATCATCTTTAGGCTGATGATCTCCAGATTTATCGCTACTTCTCTTATAACGATGTAAACTCTGCTGTTGCGGCACTAAACGCTGATCTGGAGGGGGTGAGAAGCTGGGCTTCATCTTTCGGACTACTGGTCAACCCGAGCAAGTTCCAGGCTAAGATCATAGGTACCAGATATTCTCTTAACTTGTTACAGCAACAGCCCATTCCACCTGTCACTTTTAATGGTACCATAATCATATATAGCGATAAAGCTAAAAACCTACAACCAGCTGTCCTGGTCTTCGCATGTCAATGAAGTCAGTCGTCGAGTATTTGCGACTTATTATTACTTACTAAGAATTGTTCCTAAAATAAAGTAACTACATTAACATACTAAATTAAAATGTTGTTTAATTTTACACTTACCTTTATGTAATCTTGTAGAACATAAATAAGCGCTCGACATGTATCTTTCACCCTAGGATAGTCAAATCCGTTAATTGATAAACTAACGTTTTTTTCTCGTTAGTTGGTCAACTATCTGTAAACTGTAGCGTCCTGCTTACTATATGACGCGTTAGTTGATAAACTAACGGTTAAAAACGTTAAATAGTAAACTAGTGTAAACTTGAATTGCAAACGAAATACCAGGGCAAACACTGCGGTAGCTTAAGTGAAGACTAGATGTGGTGAGTGTAGCGAAGCCCCCGAATAGTCTTCGTATTAGGTTGACAAGTAATAACAAAAGAAACGTAAATTCTAAACCCTGTCGGTCTGGTTTACTATCTGTCGATAGTTGATCAACTAACACGTTAGTTAATCAACTAACGGTTTTGACTATCTTACGGTGACATATCCATGATTGCTTCGGTAATCGCAGCTGGTGGCATTATAGCTGGAAATATTGGGTGCTTACCTATGAAATTGGCGAATTTATCTTACAGATTCAGGAGTTCATAATTCGAGTAATTCAATAGCTATTTCCAGTTTTTTTTTATTGTTTTAAAATTAATTTCAATATTTTACATCTACTTATTAAATTTTCTTTTAATATTCAGTTTGATAACTAAAATGTTATCTTCAAAAATGATATTCGTAATATTTTTTTACAGCTGACACTTTTCAAAAATTATATAAAATTTTCTGTTAGCTAAATGTTGTCTCATTCATACACACAAAGTTTATAAAATTAGGATCTGTCATTCCTAAAAAAAATACAAAAAAGTTTGTACTGAAAATTGAGTTAACTTCAATTTCTCCATACAAAACGCCAATTTCATATGTAAGGACCTAATATTATGTCCTCAATATTTCTGCCAGTTGCAAGATACCGCAAAGTTACTCCCAGTTTTTCTTCGGGTGTTATTGCTTTTCGCACACAGGTATCTTGTTTTTTTAGTTACGGTGTTACCAAAACCAAAAGGTTATCAAAACTCGCATCTTTCATGGAAAATAATTTGCTTGGTACTTATCCTCCTTCAAATCCCGTTATATTAGTTAATAAATTTATATGACTATACAAACCCCTTTCAATAACCATTCTTTCACCAAACGCTTTCTTTTTACGTGTCTTTTGCTCAAAATCTCAATGCAGGCTTTTCTTCTATGTATATCCATAATATCGTGAGTGAACACGTGTATCCTTTCTGAAATCTTGGTTCTTATTGACTATCTTTCCGAATGAGCGTCTAATGTCGATTATCATTCCGTGCAATTGTCGACATCATGCAATTGTCGTTCATGACTGATGGAATTGAGTGAGGCCTGAAAGAGCGTGTAATGGACGCCAAAAGGTATATAGTGTCTGTCTGTCCATAAGTCTCATATATCTAGCACTGACGAAACCCATTTAGGATCAGAAGGTACTTGAAGCAAAACGTCCTTTGAATCAGTTAGTTCGCAACATTTGAACAGATTTGACCACAACGCGAAAACGGCCAAGGAGCAAGTCGAACTCAATTCATAAAGCCCTTAGAGCAAAAGGATTTTAGCGAAAAATGACATAAAATCAAAATTAGTTCAGCGCGTATGGAGCTCTTATTATTGTATTTTCCATATATGATGATACTCTTTAGAATACACGATTGAAAATGTCTAGTAATGTCATACTATAGAAACTAAATTAAGTTTTTTTTGTTATAGCTTCTATCGTCTCTATCGCAACGCTTGTCAGTGCCGTATGCACGCTATACGTGCCTGATATCTACCTACGCGCTCGTAGGCACCAGCTGCTGGTGGTCGGCTCGCACCGCATGGTGACGCGCCGGTAGTCTCAGCTGGTCCGGGCGCGGGACAGCCTCAATGCACTCTTGGCTGCAACACCATTGAATGATCTGTTTGGTGATGCATGGAGGAATATTGTGCAAAAATGTGGAAGGTTCTGTGAAAAAAATGCATGATAGTGTTGTCATGTATTTTTTTTCCCGAATGACTAATGGATATAATGTTGATTGAATAATCGACTATAATTGACCAGAATAATTAATTAATGTGGTGTTTAATTTTATATAAATTTTTTGCTTGGATACTTTGTATGATGACTTGGATTTTGTTCTGTCATGACCATGTCATACGAATTTACTTTAATAAAAAAAAGTGTGTTGCCACAATAATTTCGCCGAAGTCACGTGACTTTGATCTGCGCAATAGGTAATCACGTGGAACAGTTTATAAAAATGGAATTTTAAGCTGAGACTATATTTTAATATTATTGGTAGATATAAATTTGTTAAGTAAATTGACAGAGGATGGGTGAGATTAGGTGAGAAGGAAGTTTAGATTGACAGGACGGGGGAATTTCGGAGTGAGCAGATCATAAAGGGAAGTATGATTGATAGGGCATTCATAGAACAAATCATCAGGAGTACCGTCAGCCAGGCCACATTCACACAATGATGAATCGCTTATCCTAATTTTTGCGAGATGGACAAGAGTGCAGGAGTGTCCCAAACGAAGACGACAGATGACAGAAGTGACCGATTTATCTAGGTCCCTAAACTTAAAGAACCAAGGACGTCTCAGAACTATTGATGGAATGGTACCGCAGTGTTTTCCTTTTAAAGTTTTTGATATCTGCCATTTATGGTGCCAGGCATTGTCTAGTCGAGATTTAGCTACAGCAGCGAGTTCATGGGAGTGAACCTTAAAATAAGAAGGATCACCGGTCCCCATAGCATTCCTTGCTAGCGAGTCAACCACCTCGTTACCAACAATGCCAGAATTACTAGTTATCCAAGCAACGTCAATATTGATGCCAAGAACATGACATCTGTATAAAGGCTCACGGATCATGAAAATAAAAGAAAATTTTAATTCAGATTTAAATGGCTTAGCTAAAATAGCATATAGAGTGCTTAGGGAGTCAGTTAGAATTAATGATTTATTTAAACTATGGGATTCTGCAAAAAAAAATTGCTTCTAAAATAGCCGTAGCTTCCCTTGTAAACACGGATTAAAGATGAGGGCATTTAAAGGACAAAATTATACGGAATTTTGGAACCCAGATCGCCGCCCCAACGTTACCTTCATCAGACAGTTTAGATGCATCATCGGTTATAATTGGAAGCCAGTCAGGCCATTTTCCGAATAATATCTTGATAAATTTCCTGTTCGCAAATAAATTGTCTTTTTCAATGCAAAAATTTGAACATATTTTATATACCAGGGAGATATAGGGAGAAAAAAAAAGAGTGAATGAATCAAATCTGACCCGGCGAACTTCGTACCGCCTAACAGAAGGGAAAAATTTAATAGTATCCCTAAATGTGTTTATAGGTACCTGATGGGTAGACTCGGATTCTTGTTGTAACTGCACAGGTTGTTCCAATTGTTTAAGAAAATGTAGGTATGGGAAATACCAGATTTTAGGTGTGTAAATTTCTTCAGTCCCAGCACCAGATCTTTTAGATGACATAATTTTTTTCAGCTCTCTCCGCTAATTTGATCTGATGGTATTTATTTTCAGTTTTAACTTTTTTTTTATTTAGTAACAGCTTTGCTAAATTTGCATTCCTGAAATCAAATAATTAGCGTTTAATTAATTAACAAGTAAAAAAGTAATATTCTATTCAAACCATTGCCGATATGCAATAATTAGTAGTAAGTACCTATATTATTTTTTATGTTGCCAACAATAACCTAAATAAATTATAAAAATCAAAGATAGGTAGGTACCTTTTGTGCTTGATAGTGTGTTGAGGATTCTTGGTATCCCATAACTCAGAGAGTCTCGAAGGTTAAAATAAAATCTTTTTCGGCCTCTAGAATATTAGATGGGAGCGGCGATTCACTGCGCGAGTGATCGGGTGCCTCTTCGGCTTGATTCGAGTCCGACTCCATCGCTGTCCGCACGCTTGCGCGCCGATTGACGGACGGACGACCACTCGACTACTGAGTCAGCAGTCGAGTAGTCGTCCGTCCGTATTAGTCAGAAGTACTGACTAATACTGACGAGTGCTTGACGAAATGTCATTACACGTTATTAAGGGCTGAATATAGGCCAATGGCATTGAGAATTAGACAAAGAAAACAAATACCCGTCGCATCGCGTCGAAGCAGACTGACGCATGCTCCCGCGCAGAGCCCCGCGGGGCAGCCCGAGCTCCGAGACCGAGAAAATTATAGAAAATGTTACTAAACTCCTGTAATAATAACATTAAAAATAAAATAAAAAAACCAAAAAAAATCCCTTTCTTTTACCTATTTTTGCGTATAAGTTTCATATAGGAAACTGATTTCGTCTCCGAGCGCTTGTTCATTTAGTTGAATAATAATGCATTGCGAAAAATATTTGTAAGTATTAAATATAACATATATCCGGTAATTTTAAAAGTCCATTCTTATCTCTAATATACCTTTTATATCATATATTTATCCTACATTTTTATGTTGTCTAGTTTAGACTAGAATTGAAGCTAAAGATGCATTTCTGGCCATATTTAATCCCTTAATACAAAAGTCATGAGTGATGGATGCATGACGCAAAAATCAAAACATTTAACTTTTTGCAATCAACTTCATTCAATCATCAGTCATCGCATTAGACGGTCAGTTATTCGTCAGTCACAGCACTGACTGTGGCGAAATTGACAGCAAAACATAATTTGGTATTGACGTCTTTCGTAATGATTTCGTTAGAATAAATTCGATAAATGCCGATGGCACTACACTAGTTAGTGTGTTGCCATGTTTAATGTGAACCATTAAATTAAATAATAGGTTTTGATTTGGTTTCACTTTATATATTTTTCAAAATGCCTTTACAGGAAAAGTTGGTGATTGTAAAACTTTAAGGATATTTTATTCAAACTTTATAACAATTTTAAATCTATTCTAAAAAGCTTCCTAAAAGACCGATTAACCAAGTTAATAGTTAATTTAAAGTTAATTTTAATTAAAAGTTAATATTTTTTTTATACTTCGTAGGTACTATATATTAATAATCTGTGTGCTTTGGTAGCACTTACGTTCCGTTTTGTCATTTTGTGTGTTCTAAGTGAACTTCAAAAAATAGATTGGGACTTATATTATCTCTACCAGAAATACCTAACTAACTGATAAATCCAAGTTAAACTTAGATTTCACCTAATAATAATAATTTTGTTGCATTAAAATACAATTGATATATATTTCTAGGTTTTAATATCATATTTCACCGTTTATAGCAGCGATCGAGCAGGATTTGATGTTTTTTGCATAACGGAGTGATAGCGCCGGGATGCCCGGCATTTTGACATTACAGATCACAGAACATAACATACACCGATGACAAACAAAAAACAAATAAATGACGATACGTTTTTCGACTTTGCTTTGTTTTCTCAGAATTGTTGCAATTATCAAGTATAGCAGAAAATAAAGTAAACATTTCATGTGAAGACTAGTTTTATAGTGCATAGAGAGCTCAAATCATTGCTTGATTGAAATATGGCTTCCGACCTGTTATTTGGCTGGGATCTAACTTTCAGGACCGTCGAACGAGATATTCGTAAGAAATCTGATGTCTTGGTTGCCTTCATTCATTGGAATTTGACTAAAAGGGGATTCCGAACCATCGGGATAGGAGATGAGGTAAGTACTACCATAAGACTACCATAATACCTGAACCTAGATTTACTTCATTGCAATCTCGGTCAGTTTCGATAAGGGGGCGGATAATACAAAATGCCCCACCTCATCATATATCACCCCCCTGTGTTTCAGCGGGCTTCCCTCCTCATCAATACATAATGGAGTGGAGTGGACATAAAAGATTCTGGTTGTTCTTTGCCTAAACATCATAAATTAAGGCCATTCCATTACAATACCTAGGGTGAATTCGGGAACCGAGTGAAAATTCACTTGGTGAAAGGAAAGAGATGGAGAAAATGACAGAAAGAGAGATGAAATGTGGTTATCAAATGTTAATGCGAGAATAGTGTTTCCGAACGGGATAACTTGTCAATGTCAAACTAACCCGTTTTGTATAAACCCACCAAGTACAGGTTGACATCTGAACCAGGGATTGAATTTGTACTTGTCAGTGAGAAAATTACTTGATCTGAGATGTTTGAAAATGCTGTTCGGCAAGCTATCGGGTAACAGTTTGTTTACCCCTGGTTTCACTTGGATTGTTTCTGAACGGTCTGGAGTAATTTTCGCATAACTCTTAGTAATTTTTAACCTATCTCGAACGCGCCCCTATGCAAAGGCAACATGAGTCTCAAAGACTTGTTGTGACATTAGACATGCGCAAAACAGAGCAAATAGAAGTGATGTGATTAGCATCACATTTTGAATTGAGTAATATCACATTATTCTATCATGCCAAACATTACACATCACACTCCATTTCATCATATTAAATAATTATTTGGGACACCATGAAAAAAAACATATGACTACTTAGGAATAACTCGAATTGTGAAATTGAACTAAAATGCAAAGATTTATTATTATTATTTTGAAGCAAATATTACTAGCAATAAGGGTAAAATTCCCCCACAATCCGTAATTGCGCCGGCCCGGGATTCCCATTTCCCGCTCAAATCCAGCGAGCCAGAGCAACACACACACATTACGATATTTCGACCCAGTGCAACGGACCGGTTTTGATTAAGCCTTGAGCTACATACAATTTGTATCACTCTCAGGGCCCAAGTTATTTGGTTATGTTTGTTTGTCGCTGAATTAGCCCAACAAATAATGACTGCACCGGAACACATTAGCCAAGACTTGATCATGATTCATCCCCAAAACACATACTAATTTTAAAGAACTCAGAGCTCAACTCATCTAGTGAGATGCTCTATTCTGTAATATCCAGTGAATCATGACCCTTCTCTATGGTTGAACAGTATGTATCACAGGGCTAAAACTAAGTTAGTTAAAAAGTTCTATGTAATAGTGATGTGTGATAGTGTGATACCCGATTCTGAGAAGAAATGCATAATATTTCATGTCTCAGTTCTGTGATATGCTTTTGTGATATTAGAGCATTACATACACACCTCTATGTGACATGTCATCATGATACATCTGTCAGATTTGTATAATGTGAGATTTCTGGAGACTAATCTCTGAGAATTGCATAGAAATCTTGTTGCCTATGCATATTGTTATGGGAGAAGGGCCTAACTGTAAACTAAATATTCCAGAGGACCCTAACAGGAGATGAGGAAAAAAGTGAGTTGCTGCCAACTGGATGGAATGATAGGGACAACTACACTCTGAGATATGTCTTGGATGGTAAATTGTACATCATGCATGGACTGTCCTCTGATGGAAGCCTTATAATCAACTTGATGGTAAGACTATGACTATAAACCCTTAGCTGATACAAAGTTGTAAGTCAAAATTTCATTATTACTGTAGACATTTACCTGCAGTAGACTTATCCTCATTTGGAATCTAACTAATGTATTTACATCCATTGCTAAGGTACTGCTAAAGGTTATTCCGGCACATCCCGGGATATCCTGTTAATTATTGGTCATATCTATGCTTTTGATAGTAATCACACTATGATTTTATGATCTCTGATTTTTATATTACACACAAATGCTCATAGAGTAGAAACTCCCTAAATGATGTGTGCTATTTAAAAAAAACTGTCAATTTACAGAGATCTGAAGACTTAGCCGTGTCCAACATTGCTGTAAACCTGGATGAGACAGTGAAGGAGATGTCAGGATCAATAGAGAAGATGATTCCCAGCCACAAGGAGCTTATATTCAATGTGAAAAGGGATCTTATAGACAACATCACACAGAAGGCCACAACAAGTGCTGAAACTCAGACCAGAAGTAATTTTTACTTTTTTCTTTCTCTGAAAGATATGTAGTAGCACTAAATATATTTTTTCTAATTGTACTAGTTCTAGTAGTACTAAACATACAACGAAATGTTGTCTTTACGTGCGTTATAATATAACAGGGTTGGAATTATCACGTTTCGGGCCGCATATCTCGGGAGAACTGTAAAGGAATTTCATGAAAAAATTGGAGGCCTAGGCCGGGAAGTATTTTTTTTTAATTTAACGCCCACGGAGCTTACGATTATTAGTACATTTTAAACATGGATTTAATTTTTGAGTGATGTTTTTTTTTATTTCATTGCTTATGTTTGAGAAAAGCACTATACATGCCTCTGGCCGTGAAAAGGGCTCGCCGGCGTTCGTATCACTATCCATACTTACTCAGCCGTCAAGCTCTTCTTTCCCGGCGTCTGCAGTAATGAACTATTATAGTGTGAGCCATAGATTTATCAACACTAAAACAACTTCATCCGTTTTGTGCCAGCTTACCTAGTAATGAAATACAGGTGTTCCTTCCGCTTTGGTAAATTATACTTCTATAAAAATCACAATTTATATTTCAGGCGACTCAAATACCAGAAGACCTCCAGATGATCCATTGAGAGACCCCTTGAGAGTGCCGCCGAGGCCCAGACCGGAGAGCCCAACAAGGCCTGACTTATGGTATTTTTTTCAATCTGCAGTGCATAAGCATAATTCTGGATAATCAAACAAATTTAATTTCTGTTCAGGACTGTATGACCAACATACCAACTTACTCTTGACTGGACAAGATCAGCTTCATGCTAGTGCATATTCCGGCAAACTTCTTGAGCACGATTTGACGAATTCGAGAGACACTCGGTTTTTCTCTCATCACCATAGAGACGCCTTTATCTCGCTTGCACAGTCAAGGTCGATGTTCAATAAGTTTGCCGGGATCTGTACATAATGTATTTTCATAGTCACATTTTTTTATTGACTATCAGTTTTAAATAAAATAAAATCCATTCAAAGCTTCGTCAAGTAAAGTCACATACTTGTGTTGTCGGGTTAGCGTCTCTATTCCCATATAGGATGGTTGAGGCACAATTAGCAGCTTTTAGCGGTTATCCATTACTCCATGTTGCGGGGCGGCCGCGGCCCCCTGTCGCATTTATTTATTTATTCGCCCAACTATTACAGATCCAAAGATCCAAATCCTTGTACAAATATCATGGTAATCGATAACCGCATTTCGCACTTTTTGCTCTGTTTCAAAGTCATTTATCATGACGAAAAATAACAATGGTCCTAGAATAGAGCATTGGCGAACAACCGACCGTGTGGGGACTCAAAACTGCCGTGTGGCGCTTATTGTTACCGATATCCGTGGGGCAAATCCAATGAACACATTTTTTTCTTTAGGACGTCGTTATCGGTTCTAGCATATCAAACACCTTACGGAAGCCCAGATAGGCGACACAGTCGCACAAATACGGTGCGATCTGCGGACTGATTTTACCATATATGATTGACTCGAACAATTTTTCCAATGAACTCAGGATCGCAATCAGTTGATATTGATTTGCATAGGCAATGTCACTTGTTTTGGGAATAGGACTGCCTCGAAGAGAGCTTCCAGCTGGCAAGGTACTTCTTGCTCTAGAGCTAGATTACAAATACGACCCAAAGTTACAACCAGCTGATCGCTATAGGCCTTCAAAAAGTAAGGAGGGACGTTGTCCGGTCCAATTGCGCTACTTGGCCTTAGCTGCCTCAGTCCCTGCTCTACATCCCTACGGGAAACATGAGAAATTTGGACGTAGTTCTCAGTGCTCAAGTCATCGGAACTGTTTACCAGATCCGGTGCAAGCGCCGGCTTGTCGCTGATGAATACGTCGGAGAAGTAATCCGCTTATGAGGCTGCTGCTTCCTCTCTAACACACTTGTCCCTTATGCGTGACCCAAGGTTCAAAACCAACATTCGATCTAAGGCCACTCACATGTTTCCAAAACCATTGTTACCTTCGATATTTGTCATGTGGTTTACGTATACTGTAGCTACGCGGGACTTGTTGCTGGCTCTCAGCTCACTGAATGCGGAGTAGGCGGCTAGCCTCTCGGTGGAGCTTAGTCTTAGTTGCTAGGTCCCTTGTTATGTTACGCGTGAACCAAACCGGATAACGCATTGTAGGTTGGATCGGCCTGGTCTTATACTTGAAGATCTTGTAGATCATATTGTAAAAGCGTCCTACTGCCGTCTCTACAGAAGGAGCTTCGACAACTGACGGTCCTGGGTACGAACCCCGATAAGGGCAAATGTTTGTGTCATGAGCATGAATATTTGTTTCATTGTCTTGGATGGTTTCTATGTATTTACTAAAGTATTTATCTCTATTAAATATATCGTCGTCTAGTACCCATAATACAAGCGTTATTGAGCTTAGTATGGGCCTATAGTGAAAACACTTTACCGTAGGTCTTTCGACAGATCGTCTTAATGCAACGACGTAACTTTGTCGGACGTTCTAATGTTAGAACTGAACAGTTGCTGTCTTTTTCAATCAAAAATTCAATACTTAATAGCCTATGATGACAAAATAATTCATCACTCTAACTAGTCGATGAATAATGAGCATACAGTTCTTCAGCAATCATAGTTAAACCCGTAAATGGTCCGCATTAAGTCTCTCTTAGTTTACCGAAGTCCGATTGGCTGCGGATTTGTGTTAATAATGAAATTATTAAATTGTAAGAACAATAAATATTGTTTGTTTTAGAACACTAAGTCGTTACAAGGTTACGTCAGCTAACGAAGATGAATATTTTTTCTTTTTTAATCTCTACGGATATTCCCCAAAAAAAATTAAAGAAAGGGTTAGTAAGTTGGACTGGATGACTATTGTGAAGGAATAAACATTCCTTCACAACCATTAAACAACCATATTAGATATTAAATTAATTCTGCACGTATCGATGGCAGCCACAAGTTCTTGCTCCGTAGTAGGTTTCTCCGCCAAAACTCCTACTTGATCTTTAGTCCCCGGACATTCTGGTACAGGTCATCCAGACACAATCGCGCTCTCATTACTCTCATTAACGACATGCTCATTATCATCAAACTCAACCCACTGCTGGGCATACGCATTGTCGCAGCTATGGAGATTGACGGTTTCCCCACATTGCTTTCCCTCACCGTTAGAAAATTAGTTCACATCATGATTGCAGGGCGTTCCCTGAAGCGAACCCGTACAACGTGGGTCGCGCAGACTTGGACCCGTTCGGCGCGGGCGGCGGCGGCGGCATGCTGTTTAACCCGTTCGGGCCGCGCGGCAACCCGGAGCACCCCGGCCTCGGCGTGCCGGGGGGACTGCCCAGGTATGCTTATCTGTCTAGTTAGCTGGCTTCCGACTACTGGAACCGGCGTGCCGGGGGGACTGCCGAGGTATGCTCATTTGACTTCTTAGGTCTCTTCCGACTACTGGTACCAGCGAGCCGGGGGGACTGCCCAGGTTTGCTCGTTTGACTACTGGTACCAGCGTGCCGGGGGGACTGTCCAGGTATGCTCATCTGACTGCTGGTACCGGCGTGCCGGGGAACTGCCCAGGTATGCTCATCCGACTACGGGTACCGGCATGCCGGAAGGGCTGTCCAGGTATGCTCATCTGACTACTGTTACCGGCGTGCCGGGGGGACTGCCCAGGTATGCTCATCTGACTACTGGTACAGGCGTGCCGGGGAGAATGCCCAGGTATGCTCATCTGACTACTGGAACCGGCGTGTTGGGGGGGATGGCCGAGGTATGCTCATTTGACTACGCTTTCGACTACTGGTACTAGTGTAGTCGACTTTATATTGTTTTTCCTTTATTCAATTGACTGGGCACTGTTGCGCCCACGTTTATCTAATTAAGCAATACTCGATTTTGCGTCACAAGGGCCCATATATTCCGTTGTTTTATACGATAAAGCAGGCGTGTCGTGTAGTAATTCCTAACTTAAGCTCAGGCCTTTTCAGAGGTTCCGTCCCGCCCGGCGCACGTTTCGACCCTTTCGGCCCCGTGCCCCCCGGCGGAGGCTCCGGTGCGCGCCGCCCTCCGCCTGACGCCGACCACCTGCCGCCGCCGGGGGGCTTCGACGACATGTTTATGTAACAAGTATGAATTGGACACGTGTATATGGGGCCTAGCGAGTTGGACATGAAGGCATGGAGCCTAGCAGGTGCATACTACAAGTTCATGTATTCAAGCTGCAGACCACCAGCGCAAATACAGTCTAGGAGCTGTAAACTCGTGGCCTATGTTCATATTATTTAGTATCCGTAAGCAGATCGAAATAAGACTGGTATACTGGGTTTATCTTATAAGAATAAATACAATGGTCTTTTGTATTATAATGTCCTGGTTTTATTTTGGGATTGGCTAGATTTCTATTTACTAAAGATTTACGTAAGACTCTCAAGTGCCTCTTTAGATCCATCTCGACCACTTCCCATCCTGTCAAGTTTTATAATGTGACGTTTCCATTTTGACCACTTCGCAACCCGAAATCTTCCCATTACTTCTCAATTTGACAACTTCGCAATTCGACCATTTCCTAATTCGAAAATACTTTTCTTTCATTTAACGTATAACTCGTGGGCGGTCCCAAGGAGAGAGCTGTTTGGATAAGCCATGCTTCCAGAATTGTGAAGTGGTGAAAATGGCAACTTGTTACTATGTACCTTGTTATAATGGGAAATTGTCGAAACATGAAACGTTGTCGAAATGGGAAGTGGTCGAAAAAGAGCAGGCCTTACCTTATGTGTGCGTGTGGTGACAAGTGCCGGTATAAAGATAAACGTATATCACAGCAATTAGTAGAGGCCCTAAACCAATTGTAAAATGATTCTCAGAATTTTTAACACAATAAAACAGAAGTTATATGACCGAAAGACTTGTCACTCAGTTATCACAAAAGGACCTGTCTTCATCTTGGAAAATATGCAGTTTACCTGAGATAGTGATATAGAGGTAACGGTAAATGCTATCTATAGATATGCTTAAAATTACTTAGAGCTCCGTTTTGTATTAAAAAACTTACAAATAAGATTGATTTGGCACTCAGACCTCAATAAACAACAACCACGCTATATTTATGTCGTAGCCATATCATAGAATTTATAATATCATGAAATAGCCTTTTGATGAAACATGTCTTTTTAAAAGCCTTTTTATTCAGTACTACCTAATTTGCTTGTGATATACATGTCAAACTAACACGAAGACTAATCGGGGGTTTCGCTGCGCTTGAACCCTTTAGTCTTCACCTAAGCTAATTTACTGGAAAAGTTTACCGAGGTGAACCACCACCAATAAGTTTTTACCTTAGTCCTTCTAGGTGGACCACGGGTAGAAAAAACTGACCGTGGTCCACCCAGGTGAACAGATTAGGGGGACCACGGGCAAGGAGGGAAGATTTCTTCGTTCGTAAATTTGTATAATAACATTAATCCTTCTAACATGGTTGTATGGTCTTTGGTGGGATCCACACAGCCTTACATACAACTCAGGGTTAGCTAAGTTGTCAGTTGGAAGTTTAAAGAGTCTCCTTGTATAGTTGAAAACACTACTTTTATAATAATGAAATACACTCTAAAAATAGTCTGTTGTGGCTTAGATTTAGGTGCTACGGCGAATAAGTAAGTAGAACTGCAATATGTTAATAGTTAAAATACAATTATATAGAAATTAGAACGTGCTGATAAATGCCGCGTTCGCATTGTACAAGGTTGGCTTGTACAAGCTCCCGAGGGAGAAGTTAACTTAGTGCTAAACCACAACAGCTCACAAAGCAAGTAAATTAATAAATATTTTAGTCCAAACTGAATCTTGACTTTCCGACTTCTTGCTTCGTTTGTTTGTCATTGAGGCGCCTGACTGTCTCTGTCATCTCAAATCCTTGGTTTTCATGGGATTGCATGATCCTTGGGGACGGCCGGCGACCTATGCATTTCTTCCTTATGCACCAAACCAATGCGACTATTATGACAGCTATCGATAAGAGGCTTGTAATTCCGATGTTTACAATGCTGTGCGTCGATAAGTTTGTTAAATTCAGCCAGTATTCGTTCCTCTTTTGTTGCGTTCACTCGTACTACACGCGTCAATGAACTACTACGTTGTAAAAGGTCATGTATCACACCTTGTTTGGGTGCGGTATCCGCTATCTTTTGCGCGCTGCTCGACTCAGCGTTTTTCGTCACTGCGTATGTATGTGTGATGTCAGGTTTTATGTCGTCATGTAGATCATTTGTGGTTGTTAACCATTCAGGTCCGTTCCACCAAAGCGTATGCTTGGTAAGTTGGCTGGGGAGAAGGCCTCTTGAAGCGCAGTCAGCGGGGTTTTCGCCGGTCTTGACGTAATGCCAGTTTCCTTGCGGGAACTTGTTGTTAATATATGACGCCCTGTTCGCCACATACTTGTCCCATCGAGAACAATCTCCTCGTAGCCACGCTAAGACTACTTGTGAGTCAGTCCAGAAGTGAACCGTCGTTGGAAACTCTGGTAGGGCGTTGGTCACTTTCTCCATTAATCTGCATAGTAGAACAGCCCCCTCCAGTTCTAGCCTTGGTAATGTCAGCTTTTTCTTGATTGGAGCTACTTTTGTTTTTGCTGCCAGTAGCGTTACTTTTCGCTGTCCGCACTCGCCGTCCGTTGTGGTATAAATCACACAACCGAATGCCTTTTCGCTGGCGTCGCAAAATCCGTCCAGACGTATGTTGTGTGACGTATACGATATCCACCTTGGTAAAGTGACGTTGTTTATGTTCGGTATATCGCCGCGTGACTGCTCCCATTCTTTGGTGATTTCAAGAGGCAGCTTGTCATCCCAGGACATTTTTGTCAGCCACAGGGTTTGAAACAATATTTTTGTCTTTATGACTACAGGTGCGATCCATCCAAGGGGATCGTATATCTTGCTGATATCGGATAATGATGTTCATTTAGTCATCTTTCCTTTTCTGTCGGTTAGTTCCCAGTGAAAACAGAATACATCCGTCTTCGCATTCCACCTAAGACCCAGAGCTTTCATTGCTTCTTTTTGTTGAAGGTCGATGGTAACGTGGGGGTGTTTATAATTTTCTGGAAGATCTTTCAGGATTAAGGACTCGTTGGAGGCCCTTTTCTTCAGTATAAATCCTCCCTTTTTTTAAAGTTCGCTGAGTTGGACTTGTAGCGCCTCGGTTTTTTCTAAGGTGTTTTCTCCGCAAATTAGGTCATCCATGTAACTCTCGCTTCGGAGCGCCTTGTCGGCTAGTGGGTATGCATGTCCTTCGTCTTGTGAACTTGTAGAAGTTGAGAAACAAAGCGACAAAATTGCAGTGCTCGAAAACAACTTACTGGCTTCCGAGAAACGCGTCACGGAACTTGAGTACCAGTTTGGCTCACATCAACAATGGCTACGTATGAGCAACCTGGAGGTATCCGGAGTCCCCGAGCTGAAAAATGAATCGCCCCGTGATATAACTATCAAAATAGCAGCGCACGCGGGAGTTGTGCTCAAGCCCGAAGACATTGAGTTCGCGCACCGCGTACAGCCGATGAAGGCTAAACCTGGTCGCCCTAAAGTCATTATAACAAAGCTTCGCAACCGCTCGCACAAAGATGCTATCGTTGCAGGGCTAATCAAGACAAAGGGCATCAAAACATCGGACATTGGCTTTTCTGGAGATGAGCAAAAAATTTACGTCCACGACCATCTCACACCATCCAACAAAAAAATGTTTATGGATCTAAAAGAGATATGTAATAAGCATAACTACACCTATGTATGGACCAAACATTGCAATGTATATGCCCGGAAAGCTGATAACTGCCCCCTGATTCATATTCGTACTCCTGTGGATTTTCACAAAATCGTGTGATTAGTACTTTCGCCGCTATTTGCTTTTACATTTTAACATTATATTTGATAATCGCCACTCTACACGCACTATTACACACACACCTCCCTCACTTGTCTTCCCGCATCATGGCTTTAATGTGTTCCAAGCATTGTCTCATCTCTATTGTAACTACTTTCTCTGGAGAACCTCACTTGAACTACATTCGCGGCTAATCAATTTAATATTTATTATCAGAACGTCAGAGGACTGAGGACAAAGACGTTAACATTATACAATAGTATTTTAGCAAACAATTTTGATCTGATAATTATTACTGAATCTTGGCTCGTAGATGGTGTGCTGGACTCCGAACTACGCGATGACCGTTACGATGTATTTCGCCTTGACCGCGACCGTATCGCCACGGGTAGGAAGGATGGTGGTGGAGTATTGGTTATCGCACGTCGCACACTAAACGCGGTTGCGCGTCCTGAATGGACTACGTCTAGCACGGAATACCTATGGGTTACCATACCCGCTAAGGCTCTTCGTGGTACTTCCAAGGACTTATGCATATGTGCTGCATATCTTCCCGAAAAAAGCGGCCTCTATCCGGTTCTCCACCTCCACATTAATAATTTAATTTCATCCGTGAACCATGTTAAAACCTTAAACCCTGATTCAAATTTTATTGTCGCTGGCGATTTTAACTTGCGTTGCTTGCGATGGTCACCCACCGGTGTTGAGCATCAGCGCAGGGAACTTATAGCAGTCCAAGAAGCAGCTACTGATTTAGTCGATGAATTTCAGGCACTTGAATTTAATCAGTTCAACACTATTACCAATGTGAGCGGTCATACCTTAGACTTAATTTTCAGCAACTTCGCACTTGAAATTTCACGTTCATCCGTCCCGCTCATTAAGGAAGATCTAGCCCACCCTTCCCTAGAAATACTTGCCAACGACCTAACATCCAAACCTCTTACCGAAGCAAACTGTCCTAGACACCGCTTTCACAAGGGCGACTATGATTCAATCTGTAATATACTCAGCAAGTTCGACTGGTCCGAATGCCTCAATGAGGGCACTCTTGATGATGCGATTAATAATTTTTATGTAACTATTGATAAGACAATTAGTGATCATATACCTAAGGACACCAGAAGGAAAAAAACGTCACATCCTGTGTGGTTTAGCGAGGCACTTATTAAAATAAACAGGGTTAAAGCCAACTGTCACAAGAAATGGAAACTCTACAATAATCCTTTAGATTACACTGAATTCTCAATACTACGCAAAAGGCAGAAGGCTCTTCAAGATGAATGTTTTAAACGCTATATTGAATCAATGCAAACAAATATAAAAAACAACCCTAAGCAATTTTGGTCATTTGTAAAAGCACGTAGATGTAAATCGGCCTACCCGCAATCACTAGTCTACAATGGTGTGCAGTATTCCGATGGTCCTAGCATTTGTAAAGGTTTTAACGATTTTTTTGGCTCAGTATTCAGTCAACCAGCAACATCCTATCCCGATCTTCCTTTGGCTCCACCGTTTTGTGACGATAACAACACTATCAGTACCACTCAGTTTCACCCTGACTCTATACTTGAATTGCTTCAGTCCCTTGATATCAATGGTGGTGCAGGTAGTGACAAGATACCACCATATTTCATAGTACGATGCGCGAAACAATTGTGTCTTCCTCTGTGCATCCTATTCAACAGATCGCTGAAGGAAGGCTCGTATCCGAATATTTGGAAGAAAGCGCATATCCTTCCGATCCATAAAAAGGGCACTAAGGATAATATTGAACATTATAGGCCGATATCCATCCTCAATGTGTTTGGCAAAGTATTCGAAAAAGCCGTTTACAACAGTATTTACCCCATTGTTTCGCGTGGAATCCCCCCACAGCAACACGGGTTCCTTAAGAGTCGATCCACCGTTAGTAATCTTTCTGAATTTTTGAATTTTGTTCTCGGCATGATGGACAGACGCAGACAGGTTGACGTGGTCTACACAGATTTCGAGAAAGCTTTCGATCGTGTAGACCATGTCATACTGCTGCGCAAATTATTCCACTTGGGAATACACGGTGACCTCTACCGGTGGATTACATCGTATATATCTAATAGACAGCAGGCTGTGGTTGTTGGGGGACATAATTCCAACTTCATAAACATTCCATCGGGGGTACCACAGGGCTCTCATTTGGGTCCTCTTTTCTATAACGCCTATCTCTATGACATTTGCACAGTATTTCGTGAATGCAGATTCCTGTTATATGCAGATGATAAAAAGATTTTTCTTGATGTGACCAATAGTATTGATTGTGATAGGCTGCAGTCCGACCTCGATCGCCTTAGTGTATATACACTAAGGCGATCGAGGTCTGTTCTGTTTTGTTTATAATATTATAAACAAAACAGAATTTCTGTAAACGCTAGCAAATGTGTCCAAATATCCTTCACCAGGCGTCCAGTACCAATAGTATATAATTACAATATTAATAAACAACCACTCACTCGCGTCGACTCGATCCGAGATCTGGGTGTCATACTGGATAGTAAACTAACCTTTCAAAAGCACATTGAAAGCATCGTGGGTCGCGCATTTCGGAATCTTGGATTTGTCATTCGTATCTGCAAACCTTTCAGCGATCTGGGATGCATAAAGCTGATCTATTATGCCTATGTCAGGAGTATTTTAGAATACGCGTCGTGTATTTGGTCCCCGAACTACATTACCTACATCCAGCGAATTGAACGTATTCAATACAAATTCCTGAAACACCTGAACTTCAGATCCCGTATCCAGGACCGTTCGTACGAGGAGTCCTGTCACCGGCATCAATTCATTACCCTCGAAGATCGTAGAGTATTACTAGACATGATGGTACTCCACGATATTCTATCTGGCCGCCTCGATTCTCCCCCGTTACTATCTGAACTATCTTTTTGCGTCCCAAAGTGCCGCACTCGCCATACATCCAATAGATTATTCTCCGTCCCTCTAGCACATACTAATTATGCCCAAAATTCTACCATAGCTCGCCTCGCCTCTGAATATAATAAACTATTTAGTGATTTGGATCCATTTTCATCCTCCAAAGCCAAGTTCCGTCATGACATTATAAATGTCTTGATAGACGACGAGGGTAACAAGTGAATCAACACACACATACACACCCTTACATAAATACACTCACACACACACACACACCCTTACACAAACAATACAGTTACACTCCTCACATATCCCCTTATTATCATCCTGTACGTGTATAAAATTTCTAATTTCCTAAAACTGAATGTCTATATGTATACTGCTAAGATAACCGCTAAGTTTTTTCTTCTTCTACTTGTTTATTGTACCTTCTGTGGATATCTGTTACCGGCTTAATTTTTTGTATTTACCTACTGTAACTAATTTATAATATATACGCTGTTGATGTCCCAAATATGTATAATAAATAAATAAAATAAATAAATTGAGCCAATTGTTGTAAAGTTCGCATGGCCAAGAATGGGGCAGCTTTTGTCCCATACGTTATGGTGCACAGTTGCATTTCTTGTAATGGTAAATGCGGGGACTCCCTCCATATGATTTTTTGTAGGCTTTGTTGTTCTTCATCAATTAGAATTTGGCGGTACATTTTCTCGATGTCGGCAGTTAAAGCATATCGATTGACGGTTTCATGTGACCGAGATCGGTGTACTCCTTTATGAAGAGTTTGTATTGGACAGCAAGTTTTTCCTGTCTCGCCATTTTCTTCTCTAGTTGAAAAAATTGTGACATTGCTTGGGTTCTTGAGTATCCCAATTTAGTCGAGATGTCCTCCTTGAGAGGCATCTTCACAACGTATCTACCGTCTGGCAGTCGTTTTGTAGTTTGCTTGTAGTATTTTTCACAAAAGTCGTCTCTTGACTGTTCTTCTGTGGTAATATCTTCAATTTCCCAGAAGCGGGATAAGTCTTCGATGTCGTTCAGCGTTACACAGCAATTGTATGTCTTCGTATTACCGCTTAAGATCCAACCCAGTTTTGTTTGTTGAGCAACCGGTGATTGTTGATTTTGTTTAAGAAGTCCGTCCATGATGATATCTGCATATACTTCAGCCCCCATTAGCATGTCGATACGGCCTGGTTGATGGCAATTGGGATCAGCCAGCTTGATGTTGTTTAAGTGGCTCCAGTCGGTCCTGTCAACCGATGTGTTCGGTAGATCGTTCATCAATTTTCTCATAACGAGTGCCTCGATTTTGAAGGTGAAGTTTGAGTTTAAAGACTTGCACTCAATTTTCACACGTCCCTTACTGGACTCGGGTGATGATCCGATCCCGGAAATAGCCGCGCTGTAGCGTTCCCTGGGTACCTTTAAGAGCTGGGCTGCGTTCTCCGTAATGAGGTTAACTTGTGATCCTTGATCGAGCAATCCTCTCAATACAACATGATTCCCGGTTACATCCTTTGCCATTAGTTGTACTGTGGTCAGAAGCACTTCTCTTTTTCCATTTACGTGATTGCTCTTCTGGGTTGTAGTAGGATTCCGGGTTATCCTTCTCTTGATATCCGGATTATGCAGGGACGTGTGATGAAATCTTTTACATATCTTGCACGTTTTATTTGAGTCACACAGTACAGTGGTTACTTTTTGTATAATAAGGTTGTCACAAATTACACTTTGGAAAAAATTATAATGCAAATTCCTAAGTTTTACAATGTTTACAACAATTTATTAGTAGAAATGACGATTACAGAATAGTGCATTCATATTTTTAATTAACTGCGTAGTTTTTGAAATATCAATATTATATTTTTTGCAAACCGGTCAAATAGGGTGCCCATAAGTTTCGAATAATTTGTTGGGACTTTTCAAAATATGAATACACGATTATTTAGTAGAAGTTTCTACTAAAAGATGCACTAGAAATCGTTGTTAACATTGCTTTTTTCCAAAGTGTTTGGATTCAGTGACTAACCTAACGACGCAAATTACACAAAAGTAACCAACCAACACACACGTTTATCCGGATACGAGTAAGATTGAGCCATACTTCACCAAGATGGCTCAGTGTGGGTTGATGGAGGGGTGGGCATCGGGCTAGTGGCAAATCCGACTGACCTGACACAGCCTTGCGACTACTACCACCGAATAGCGATAGTAGCCGGGACATACAGCTTAACATGTCATCCGAAACACGAAAGCGCCCGAGATGAATGCCACATAGAAATGGACACCCATCCTGTACCAGTCTCGGCCAAATGTTGCTACCTGCGCGGTCGTTCCCGAAGTGCGCATACCGCTAGGCCACGGACGCTTCTCCACCAAGCACCAACGTAGAAGGATCATTTTTATTTTACAAATTATTATAGAAAACAGCAAGATCCTTGAACGTGTAAAGATACTTTTGTTTGTTAATGCATCTTGGGTGTTTGAGCGTTTATCTATGCGTGAGAACTGAGTGGCAAATTAATTTTATTTATATGTTTTTTAATACGAAATGGAGCACCGAACATTTTTGAGTTTTTTATACATACAGTTTTACTAATTACCTTAAATTACCTACATCTCAGATAAACTGCGTATTTTCCAAGATAATGACAAGGTCATTGGTGGGAACCGAGTGACAAGTCTTTCGGTCTTCTGTTTTCTGGTTTTACAAATTCCGAGAATCTTTTTACATTTGATAGAGGACTTCTACTGATGGCACCTAGTCTTAAAAGCTCATTGCAGATGGCGCTGGTGTAGTTGGAGTCTGTCTGCTTATTAAAGTAGTCAACATTCTATTTACTAACTAAAATATGATTTGAGGTTAATTTTGCCAGTATCAAGTATATTTGAAAGATCACGATATTCACGATACATGTTTTTGAACCTAACCTCAGATCAATGAAACTTTTTGCCTCTAACTGCGCCAGCGCAACCAAGCGGAGGCGGGCATAGCTGACATTGTTGGCATATAGTTTATCATTATTCAGTGTGAGTTTTTATAAAGTGCACATATCGAATAGGGTTGAAGAGTACCACATCTTATCGGCAAAACATATTAAAATAAATCCCGCTTCCCATATTTTTATAGGCATTTTTATATTATTTCGTTTACTTGTACCGAATGAAAAATCATATTTAACTTCGAGATGGAAAGGTTTGTCGGGTTCCAATGAAAGATGCCGACTTTCCCCGACACGGCAGCAATGTACTATTACAGACATGGGTTTATGGGATATTCGATTGTTTTTAGATGTGACGTTGCAAGTAAAACATATTTGTTCTATAAGACCTTGCTTTCTGTCATATTTAATGATTCTAGGTGATTAGGAAAGACCTAGAAAAAGATTAGAAAGAGGTTTTTAATTCGGCATAAATGAATTTAACTTGTTGACCTAGAAATTATATTTTTTCACAGCTTTAAGGGACCAGTCCTAAGTATTTGACATAGAATCATTAAATATGCCAAGAAGCCAGGTCTTATAGCACAAGTTAAGAAAAAATGTGATACCCATAAATGTGTAGTGAGGTATATCCCAAAAAATAGGTGAATCCTCATCGGAAACCAACAAAGAGTCGGGCAAGAAGGAAAAACCTCTGCATAATAAGGATGCAGAAAACTCTTATTCACAAGCAGTCCAGGTAAAATGAGGACGGAGGTAGCTATTGATGGGGGTGTGGCCACGAAACACACGATATCAAACGATGAATCGATGGCCAAGCAAACTAGTACAAAACAGGGATATTGGTGACTACGGTGACAGAAGGGGAAACTCAGAACAATGAAAAGGAAGAAGAATGGACTGTAGTGTCAAAGAAAAAACACAATAGGTATCCGGACGCAGAGGTGAAACGGGGTGGAAATAAAAGTACCCTCGCCATACAAGGACTAGAGCGGAAAAAACACCTACACGTTTGGCGCTTACGGAAGAATACCACAGTGGAAAGTATGGAATCACACGTCAGAAGTATATGTGGAGACGTGGAAATAAAAGTGGACCTAATTAAACACAAGAAAGAACGGAACTATAGATCATTCATAATAGGAGTTCCGGAGAGTAAATATGAAGCATTGTGCGATATAAATATTTGGCCAACAGACGTCGAATACTGCGAATGGATTTGGTTTCGTAGAGCACCCAGTACATCCAGACAGCCGGCGACGGCAGAATAAAGGGGTTGAAATTTATTACCAGAATGTCAGGGGACTGCGCACGAAAACAGAACAGATTCGAAACAATATGATTACGGCCTCGGCGGATCTTATAGCTTTGACTGAAACTGGGTGCAACGAGGGTATTTTAGATGCGGAATTGGTGCTAAATGGTTATAAGATTATTAGATGTGATCGCACTGACGGACGGAAGCAGGGCGGCGCGTGTCTCGTGGCCACACCACGCTTCGAGATAAGGCGAGTGAAGCTACCGGGAGGGCGGAGTCAACGCGAACAACTACATATTTGATCTCGTCGCGGCCACGGTCCACGGTCCACGGTATACCTACAGCGTAAGTTTTTGTTTTTAATATGTGTACTTTACTTACCGCCGAGTAGTAGTGATAGCGAATATTTAGTAATGTTTAGACTGATCGAAAAGTTAAGTGAGCAATATGTAGATTTAATAGTAATAGGTGATTTTAATTTATATTCAAGTAGTAAAAACATTAAGAGTTATATGGCCTACTTTAAAAACTATTGTAGAGTCACTCAGAGTAATAATGTAGTCAATTGTAACAATCGGAAACTGGACTTGGTACTTAGCACTTTCGGAGAGGGGTTGAGCGTGAGCGCGGCTGACTCTCCGCTAGTGGCGGTGGACGCGCAACACCCGCCGCTCGAGGTGCGCGTGTGCGGCGGAGCGGGGCGCGTCAGCTAGACTCATTCGGCCTCGATTTACCCGCACCCGTCGATTCCAACATTGAAGACGAGGATAGTATGGATACGACAATGTACCCGTGTTGGAATTATAAGAAGGCAAATTTTCCGTTATTGTATTCCTTAGTGGCGTCGGTGGAATGAGAACCTCTTTATGAAATTAGTAATTTAGAAGAATGTTTAAAATTTTATTAAAATATTATGAATGAAATTATTGATGAATGTGTTCCGAAGAGGAAAAAGAGACAGATCGGTAGTAGATGTATATATCCTGAATGGTATACTCAGGAGATAGTTAAGGACATAAGGCTTAAAGGTGCTCTTCATAAACGGTACAAGGAGACGGGATCAACTATAGATTATGGGGCATTCTCGGTGTGTGGGGCTAGAGTTAAGAGGTTAATAGAAATTTCGTTCGTCCAGTATAAGGAACGGATCCAAAGCCATCTTAAAGAAGACCCGAAAGCGTTTTGGAAGTACATACAATCTAGAAGAGAAAAGGATTCCACTATTAGGCTGGTACAGGGTGATAAAGTTCTATCGCAGAAGGAATGTTCGAAAGCATTTGCAGACTACTTTTAGTCTGTTTACAGCAAGGAATCGGCAACTCTGAATATAAAGTCGGCAGTAGAGGAGGCAGGAACCACAAATACAGGGGCTAGGATACATATAGACGTTCTTTCGTTTGAGGACGTGTGATGGCATTCCGCCTTATATCCTCAAAGATTGTTGGCATGTGTTGGTAAAACCTTTAAACCACATCTTTAACCGGTGCTTAAAATTAGCGGAATTCCCGAGTAGGTGGAAATTGACCAGAATAGTTCCGGTACCTAAAAAGCAAGATGGCACGCAGGTGGAGGGTTACAGGCCAGTTGCGATTCTTTCAACACCGGCCATAGTGCTATAATCTGCCGTGCAAAAAGAATTGCTCAACCTAGTAGGCCCGCAACTCTCGGATGCTCAGCATGGTTTTAGACCGGCACGGAGTACCACAAGTAATCTGTTGAATTACATGTCCAGTGTAATTCCGATAGTAGATGAGGGAGGACAAGTCGACGCCGCCTATTTTGATTTCAATTTTGATCTGGTTGATAACGACGTATTGCTTCGAAAGTTAGCTGGTGTAGGCTGTACTCCCCATCTCATCAAATTTTTTGCAGATTATATGAAAGACCGACGCCAATATGTTGATTGCGGAGGAGTGTTATCAGAGCCATATCCTAGGAGGTCAGGAGTTAGCCAAGGGAGTAATTTAGGGCCCTTAAATTTCTTGATAATGATCAATGATTTACCAAAAGTTACCAGGCATGCAAATCAGCTGCTATTTGCAGAAGATTTGAAATTATTTCATTGTATTAAAACGCATGAGGACAGTCTTAAATTACAAGGTGATATAGATAGGGTCGTAGAGTGGAGCAGGTTAAACAAATTACAATTTAATGTGTCGAAATGTATGGTGATATCGTTTACTCGGAAACGCAGACCTCTGGAACAAACCTACACACTAAACAGCTGTTCTATAAAACGAGTCACAGAAGTAAAGGACCTTGGAGTAAAGTTAAAAAGTGATCTATGTTTTCGGGAGCAAATAGATAGCGTGTGTAAGAAGGCTTACAGAAACTTGGGGTTCATACTCCGGACGGCTAGGAATTTAAGTGATATTAAAACGGTTGTAGTCCTGTATAACGCCTTGGTACGAAGTCACCTTGAGTCGAAAAATGAAGTATAAGCTTATGCTGGAGAGAATCCAAAACAAGTTCACCAGACACATTTACCACAGACTGTATGGGGTGTATCCATACTATCCTCTCATGTATCCTTCCTTATTCGTTTTAGGAATGGTAGGGTATAATGAGCTGAGAGTGAGGCGAGAATTTGCACTGGTTCTTTACTTATTTAAAGTGCTGGTAGGTAAAATCGAGAATGGGACGGTGCTGGAGTTTTAACTTGATTGCCAACCAGATGAATTTGTTTTGTTGCACTTCGAGTGGCTTCACAAAGACTGCTTTGCAGACAATTAGTTATGAGATGATTGATTAAATAATAAAGGATAATGCTTAGTTGTATAGTTGGTAAATATTTTTAGGTTAATTGAATAATCATTTGAATAAGCTGCACTATGTATTAGGTCTAACCTGTAATGTAGATGTAAGTTTTAGATAAATAAATAAAAATAAGACCCCTTAAACTATTAAGTAAAGTAGGTCATATCCGCTGGAAGTTATTATCAAGTTATGGTGTTGATGATGATACCTACACGTGTGGCCTGGGTAGTGCTAACGAGCAACTAACGAGAACTTGACACCTTGACACCTAAAGCAAGTTGTAAAATATCCTAAGGCCCTTAAGGGTGTTAAATAGGAAAAAAACATCCCGCATTTCCAAATTTTATTTCAAGAAATGTTTCTGTTGTCCCTAATAAAAATATCACGGAATGGTGAAGAGATGTGCTTGCTTGTCGTTTTATGAGATTCTGCATTGAAATCTTGCTAACAATTAATTATCACCTAGCTAGAACATAGTTAGTGTAATGGTACTAAAAACGTGGTGGCAAGACTGGGTTCGTCCCATATGCTTTGTTGATTTATAACGACAAAGAAAAAAGCTGATGCCATGAATAAAGTTAACTTAAAAAAATGGTTATTGAATAAATTATTACCCAATCTAAATGAACCCATCTGTATAGTCATGGACAATGCTAGATATAATTCTAACCAAATTAACAAACCTCCAAGCTCGGTTAAAAGAAAAAATGAAATTGCAGAATGGCTTACATCAAATAATATTGCCTACCCTACCAAAGCCACAAAAATATGTTGTTGTATGTTTTACATAATAAACCTGACCCAGTATACGAGATTGATAATTTTGTACAGGATCATTGTGAGCTGAATCCGATAGAAATGATATGGGGCATAGTAAAAGGAAAGGTTGCCACAAAGAATGTTGGTTTAGATAATATCAAGTTCCTGCAGCTTGTACAAAACTGTTTTGAGGATATAACTGCTAATACATGGAATAATTGCTGTGAGCATACAAACAAACTAGAAGAGGAAAGGGGACTGGTAATTGATAGAGAAATTGAACAACTTATTATAAATATTGGCGGCAGTGATAGTGAAACATCCAGTCTTACAACTGACAATGAGTCTGATATGTCTAGAATTAACCCAGTACAATCTGACCATGAAGATAATGAAATGTCATATGAATCTGTTGAATATTTAGATTCTGAATTTGATGACTAATGAATAAACTGAATACATAATCATAATGGTTTTATTTTCTATATTTTAACCCGATTACAGGTACATACTTTAGTGGAAGATTATATCATAATAATAAAAAATTATAGTAGTTAATGTGACTTCCATAATGAGAGGCTTTAATACACGAGTGTTTCATAATAATAACACACGAGTATTTTAATGCCTAATTATACAGTTACATACACTGCTTTATGGCTACATATCATAAGCTCTCTATGATTGTTGAGTTCTATGTCTATGTTATATGTCTTCGTCCAATTTTGAGGCGTCAGAATAAAAATAGTTCCAGCCAGGTCACCTCGAAGCAACTTCGGCGGAAAAGACCGAGTCGGGACTCTAGCACTTTCTGATACCTAGGTTTAAAATTGAGGGAGAGTGGCAGATTACCTACTTCGTAAGGAGTGTTATAAATGGGTAGCTTGTTCGACTGGACCAGAGGAGCTGTTAAGTCCTGAAGTCTGGAGAGGCTGAATAAAAGGCAAGGGATGTCTTTTTTGTACAGTAAGGTTAATTAATGACCAGTAGAGTCAAGTTGTTTCATTTAGTCATAAGCGGATGAGAACTTATTTGAAAGACGCGGGTTAAATATTATCAGAAAAGTATTATCTCCTGAGGTGAACTCCACTTGGCGTGCACGGGTGGGGGACGACTTCATGGCACCCAGGACAACACGGAGAGCCTTTGATTACACTTTATAGAGTTTGAGGAGAGAGGTCTTATTGCAAGGAGCGAAGTCCAAATGACTCCTCATAAGAGCATTATAAAGAAGTTTTTGAGAATATGGGTGTGTTCCCCACCAGACGCCCGACAGGGCCTTAAGGATGTTGATGTTTTTAGGGTTCCGTACCCGAAGGGTTCCAAACGGGACCCTATTACTAAGACTTCGCTGTCCGTCGGTCCGTCCGTCCGTCCGTCTGTCACCAGGCTGTATCTCAAGAACCTAGCTAGAGAGTTGAAATTTTCACAGATTATGTATTTCTGTTGCCGCTATAACAACAAATACTAAAAAACAGGATAAAAGAAATATTTAAGGGGGCTCCCATACAACAATTATTTCAATACCACATACAAACTTATGGATGCACCTGGTTACGTACATGGAGTGTGAAAGTAACCGCACCAATAACTTTGTAAACAATATTTTGCTGTGTAAAATCCAAACTATTCACTCCACACCATCGCTTCCATTGAACGGTGGTACGGAACCCTTCGTGCGCGATTTAGACTCGCACTCAGAAAGATTACGAAAGAGAGTAAACCGAGGCTTTGACGAGAAAAGACTAAGGAACCCATCAAAACCAGGGGTAGAATCCGAAACTTCACAAAAACAGTAACTTTTTAAAATGACAGACACAGACACACGAACACAAACACACGCAAATTAGAATCTGTCAATTGAACCTATACCACTGCAAATACATAATGGTTGAACTATGCCAAACCATAGTGGTCGACAAGATAGACATTGTCCTGCTACAAGATGCCATACATGTCGACGACAAAACGCGTCACGGGGCTGGGCTGTCTGGGTGGTGAACTTTATTATGACCATTCAGGTGAGCTGGCTGCCCGAACATGTATTTTTGTCAGCAATAAAATCAAAGCATTAGCTGTATTTCTGGTACATGTTCCAGAGATCTGGTCGCTATAGAACTTAAACTGTTGGAAGCTGGCGGGGGAAGCAAGAAGGTGGCGCTCTTATCCAGCTACATGCAGAGCGAGAAAGACTCCGTGCCGCCCCCGCGAGTGGTAGAAGACATTGTCGAGAGTGTGATGATGAACTCCCATAATGAGGTGTGGGGTAGTACCGATACTAACAAGAAAGGAGAGAATTGTTAGATTTTATTACAAGTAATAATCTTGATATTAAGAATGTAGGCAAAGAACCAACTTTTATAACAAGAACTCGTAGAGAGGTCCTCGATATAACATTAAACATCCGGTGAAATAGACAAAAGAGTTAAGAATGGGAGAGTGGAAGGAGGAGGATAGTCTATCTGATCATAGGCTTATAACCTGCCAACTACAGTCTTCACAAAATAAAAGGCCCGGTGGCCCAAACTAAATTCAACCTTATTAAGTCAGTGACACGGACACACTTCCCGGGCCTTTTATTTTGTGAAGACTGTAGACTATCAGTTTGAGATACTAAAAATAAGAAATCATCGGAAGACGGACTGGAGCATATTCTGAGACATCATGGGACATTTGCTCACTCCAGCCCGACAAACATTTGGAACTAGAGAAGAAGGGGCGAATGAATTGGAAAAAAAACTAATATATGCATACTACCAGGCATCCCCCCTTAGAAGAATTCCGAAAGGAAAAGGTATGGTGGAACAAAGACCTCAAGAAGCAAAGAAAAAGAAGGCAAACCCTTTCAAGGGATCATGAAGATAGCTGGGATGAGTAAAGAAGGGTCAGGCACGAATAGAGCAAAATAAGACACTGAGAAAGTAGCTTTCACAAGCAATTCTTAAGAGATCTAAAAATCAATCTGTGGGAGTTTCTACGCCCTCTTCTCCCACAGTGGTCCAATGTAGAGAAGTGGCAAAAAATTACGATTGCTAAGTGTATGTAAATATCTACAGATAATAAACACATTTGTAATTTGATAGGAAAAGATGGCGCCTGTACTGCAAAGAGCACATAGGTACTCAGCTGCGGCTCGGCTGGTGAAATTACTAGAAAGCGACAAAACATGCCATCTAGGAAGTTTGAAAATAGATAGAAAACGTAAATCTGAACCCCAAACAGAGTTGAAAACCATGTTGGAGACGCACTTCTCGGGCTGCGAAGAATATAAAGACTATAAAGAGCAACATATCGGATCACCAGAAAACATGGGAGGATTCACCAGATATAATAAAAGAAGACAACTTAGAATGGGCCATTAATCCATTTGCACCATTAAAATCTGCGGGGCCTGATGGCATTTAGCCTGTGCTTCTATAAAAGCATGCAGAACCAAGATTACCTATATCAGCGACTGTCACAAAGAACATCTTCAACATTATAGATACGCGAGATGCAAACCAAGAGAGAGCGGAAGAAGACCAAAGACTGTAGGCAGTCTAAGATCTTCAGGAAAGACCCCAAAAAGGCTTCTTTACTTAATCTCAGTAGGGAAAACTTAGCAATACTGGTATTTGTGGTGACAGGTCCCTGCAAACTAAATAGATCATCACATCATTATTAAAGCTCGTACATGACCCATCATGCCCTTACTGTGGCTCGGAGGAAAGTAGCCAGCACTTCTTGGGAGAATGCGTAATGTATTCAAACATAAGATGGCGAACACTAGGAATGGATAGCATTAAACTAGATGGCTTGCCAAACTTAAAGTCACCCTACACAAACATCCTAGAATTCCTTAAACGAACAAGAAGATTTGGGGAGGGACATCTGTTGAACCAACAGTAACCAGTGCCCAAACACTGGGAATTGGGCGAAATAGTCACAATAGAGGACTGATCACCCGCCTGTGGTCCAGCGGGCGTTCCACCTCATCATTACCTCTATTAAATATATCGTGGTCTAGTACCCACCCATAACACAAACCTTATTGAGATTATGGGCCTAGTTCGATTTTCCTTTAATATTTATTTATTTAATATTATTATCTCGATAGCGCCGATTTGAAAAAGTCTAAATACCTAGTCCTTACTTACTTATTAGATCGATCACTTCAGACTACTAAGTCAGAATTAGCGCTGCTTTTTTCACACTCAATGGGTGTATGTGTGCGTGAGCGCGCGGGTTGTTGTGTAAGTAAAGCTCTACTTAAGAATCGATGTGGTCGGTGGCGATGAAGAACAGCTAAAAAGCCCCCCACACAGCCGAATGCAGTTCCTCGCCGCCGTATTTGAGCATTTCTCTCCCATACTACGATCAAAGACGACTTCGGTTTCTACCGTGGTATTTCGCTTTTATCAGTAGGGAAAGTCTTCGCCAGAATATCACTACACCGCCTGACGAAACTATCTGAAAAGTTGTTGCCAGTAACAGTTAGGCTTCCGACCAGACCGAGGCATAGGAGAATTTGTCTTCTCAGCGCGTCAATTGCAAGAGAAAAGCAAAGAGCAGGGTTGTCACATGTTCCTGTGTTTTGTAGATCTTGAGAAGGCGTTTGAGAAGTTTGTGAGACTCCTCAGATTCCCCGACAACGGTATGGAGTGCTGCGTTGCGGTCAACGATGAACAAAGAGTTTTCCCCATTACCTGTGGGGTAAAACAAGGCTGCGTTATCGCGCCTACATTGTTCGCGTTAAACTTGCTGTTGTAGTCCGAGAAGTCTTGAGAGAACTTCAGAAGGCGTCCGCATTTCGCACCGACAACAGGTCCTCCGCTCGGGTAGGGATACCATCAGGTCAAACTCAAATTAATAGGTTTAGCAAGTTCTTAAACATGGCTTAAGGTTGAAATTCAAAATGCATTTGGGGAATCTGCGGAAAGCCCGCACGAAAGTCTCACACGCTGTGATCTCTGAGACCATCTATCTGGACGATCTATGCTTCGTGTCTTGGCAGAATCCTCAGTCGGCTTTCAACAGCTCATGTCCGACTCGGACAAGTCTTGCCGGAAATTCGGCCAAAAGATGAGCGTCAAAAAGACGAAAAGATGAGCACATCGAGGGGGCACGAGGGACTAAACATTAATCTTGGCGAGGACGAGCTGAAGCAGGTTGATAAGTTCCGTTACCTGGGGAGCACACTAACATCTAAGTGCGACATGGAATCCGAAATTAACAGCAGGGTCAGAGCTGCCGCTGCAGCATTCGGAAAGTTAGATTCCAAGCTCTTCTCAGATGATTCGAAGCTAGCTACCAAAATCCCAGTGTACCAATATATGGCGGTTGTGCTACCTAACATCCTGTATGCTGCGGAAACTTGGACCGTGTACCGCTAAAGATTAAATGGTCTGATAGCGTGCGAAACACCGAGGTGCTGCGACGAGCCAATGTGGGAGGCATCACTAATAATGTACTCTGTGGGTGGCATTCGAGGATTATCTAATGCGGCGAAAGCTTCGGTAGTACGGACACGTGTCAAGGATGGCAGATCAGAGGGTCGCGAAGCACGTCTTTTACGTGGAAATTGAGAAGGGAAAGCCTAAGCATGGCGGACAACTCCTCAGATACAAAGACGTGCTGAAGCGGCACAAAATGCACCGAGCCTTCTAAGTGGGAAAAACGATTCGCCAAAAGACCCGAGTGGAGGGCCTTGGTTAATACCAAATTGGATTTAATTTGACATTCCCCGACGCGCTGAGTGATGCCAAGCGCGATGAAATAAAAGCAAATAAACTATAGTTATAGTTTATTTGCTGTAGTTACACCAAATGTGGCCACAAGTCCTCAATGTGCCCGGACCTTCACAAGTAAGATTGGCCACATAAGCCTACACATGCGAACCCACGAACAACTTCAGATTCGGACTAATTGAAGATGTCGTCATGACCCAAATCGGTCGGACCACATCATCATTTGTGGAACATAATTTAAGGTATATTTCCATTTTATGGAAACACCTACTCTTGGTATCTAAATAAAACATCACTGTAGCTTATAAACATTGTATTTATGAATGTGACTGTTCCGTAGTTACACGATCACAAACTTCGATAGTTTTCATAAAATTAGGAATAGAAAAATAATATCAAAGAGTTATTTTATCGGAACATTCAATTCAAGATCATCAATATGTGTGGACATTTTACTGCAGAGAAATATAAAAGTCAAAGTTCTATAACCAATTGTTAAGTTAATCTAATCTGCTAACATTTCAAAAGCACAATTAGTTAATTAAGTAGGTAGTTTGTCAAAATTAAGAAAGAGACGTCTCTATCGGATCAAACACAAAATCATAACAAATCATAAAGAATTATGTATGATTAAATTAGAATAAGTAGCCTACAAATGATAATATACCTATATATAATATGATTCACCACATAGTAACACAAAAATTGTAAGCATACTAGAAGGCATGGCTATACTGCATTGTATTATTATGGAATATTGTAATTTATTATGTTTCCTTTAAACTTTAAAGTATAGGTACCCGAGCAACTGTTTCAACTATGAACACAAACTGTGGCTTGCTTCTATGGTACATGTTCCACTAATACACGATACAGCCCAAGGGTTATATACCTTTACTTCGAACAATACAAATAGTATAGCATTAATATAAGGCTTCCGAAAAAATCTACTAATAAAAAATTATGTATCGAAGTCAAAATTCGAAAAAAGTAAAAGAGGAACCAGAATCATAACCAAATCTCTCCCGAGACTTCAATAGGGAATGTTCTAGGAACGGACCTTCACGGGCCTCTCCGTGCCTCTGCCATCCCATCTCGACTCCACGAGTCACAGCAAGAGTCAGCGCGACCTGGACTTCGGAGTGGGCCCGTCAGAATTCGGTTACAACAGTCATTCCTCAAAAGAAACTGCTCAAAAATTACTCTTGTCAAAAATGGCGACATACTACGTTTTTAAAAAGTTTGATTGTCCTACGCTCTCTTGTGTGAGTGTGTGTGTGAAAGCAGAGCTACATTCGCTGTTCGGCCGGCAGCGGGGCTAGCTACTGCACGCAGCACGAGTTCTTGTGGCCGTTCTTCTTCAGGCGCGACTTGGGCCGGTACTTCTCCAGGTAGGACAGCTGCTTGGCGTTGATGGCCCCGCGGCGCTGGCTGGAATAGTATATAAGTATACCTTTAATGAGGTACTTGCTAGTGCCGCAGAGCTAGGGAAATCTCACGTATTTTTCCCCCCTTTAAAAACAGTGAAAAACTGCAAGAAAAATTGTGTGAAATTAAAGTAAATCATGGTTTCTTGGCCAAAATATGACAAAAGGTAACTATTATCACTACGTGTTAAATTTTATCACTGTGATTCTAAACTGCATTTCATCAATACTAAATACTTGACTTTATAAAAAAAAATGAAGCAAATTGAATATTGTTAATGAAAACTTGAAAACTCTCACGTAAGATTTGGGGGGGGGGGGGGGGGGGGAGAGAAGCCAAATCTCACGAAATATCACCAGGGTGGGTCAGTATATCGTCAAAAGTGCCTTACGTAATTAATGGACGCCCCGTTATGTAAGGGTCAATGTGATCCAGTTCACATATATGAACGTTCAACGATCTCACACATCTAAACATACCTGAATAACTAACAGCCATACCACAGCCACTATCGGCAAAATATAAACTTTTAAGCAGCTTTATCAATTTACTTATCGACTTACTAAACTTTAAACAGCGACCTTAACTAGCGGGCTAATCCGGTTATCCACCCAAGAAATTCCATCCTAGGGCGAATATTCAAAAAAGTTTCGCGCGAAACGCAAAAAAAAGTATGCAATTTGACATTTCAAATGACAAATATTATTTGCGTTTTGCATCTTGTCTACGAGTTCAGGATTGATTTTTGGTCACTTTCCCGAGTGTCCACCCCCTAGCCCGTTAGCATCGTCAATCTAATGTATTAACCGCCAACGTTAACTGACTCTCTCGCTCTTTAAGGAAATTAACATTATGACAGTGCCGTGTCACTATATTTATGAAAACCTAATGTACGTCCACAAAAATATTGACAATTTTCCTAAGAATAGCGACAGGCACAATGTCAACACTAGAAATAGGAATAAACTAGCTATACCTACTACTAGGCTCCATAAGGTTAATGAATCTTTTAAAGGGCAATGTATTCGCTTTTACAACAAAATACCAACTGAGTTACAAGAATTGTCTGTAAATAAATTTAAAATGTTGTTAACAATCACTTATGTAAAAAAGCTTACTACAAAATATCAGATTATGTAGAAGACAAGAAAGCTTGGGAAGGTGTTTGCTCCAATTCTGTAAAAAATAACGTATAAAGCTGGAGGTTTCTAGTCGCCTCTTTGCCTCCAGCATCTAAAACATTGAGGTGACGAAATTCAAATGGAGTTCTATATTTCCCTGTACCTTATACATGTGTTAGTGTAAGAATTGACATTCTCCAAATGTTATAATATGTTATACCTATGTGTTTCTTATGGAAATAAACTCTTTTTGAATTTTGAATTTTCCTCGCCCTCGACAGTGGGACAGTGAACGAACGCTATGACGTCATCAGAGCGAGGTGTCTAGTTACAATTGGGCATGTAGTACAGTATACTCACTCCCGGATAGTCTCGACGGCCTCCTCGTACTTCATGCCGAGCTCGATGAGCGCGATGGCCACCATCACGGGCGCGCGGCCCAGCCCGGCCACGCAGTGCACTGCCACCGCAGCCTCGGGCTTGTTCTGGACCCTGCAAGCAACGTGAACGATACGCCGTTTAGGCATTTAAAGGCAGACACATAAAGACAGAAGCAAAAAGTAATTTATTATTGTAAAGTAAAAAGTAATAAAGTAAAAAAAGTAATTTATTAGTGCTTATTTGGAGCTATAAGGCACGAGTGCAATATAAATTACTATAAAAAATATAAAAAAATATAAATTACGCCCAGGAAACCGGCCGCAACGGCCGGTTTCCTGGGCGCTGATTAAGTTAACAAATTGGTTAAACTGATTTGAGCCAATCACGTGCCGCCAATATTCAAAATAGCGGCACGTGATTGGCTGAAATTAATTTAACCAATTTGTTAACTTAACCAGCGCCCAGGAAACCGGCCAGTGCGAGTTGCATAATCTGCTTTTCTTTCAGCTACTGGAAAGTAAATGAAAAATAAAAAATAGTCAAGTGCGAGTCGAACTCGCGCACGAAGGGTTCCGTCCGAACCCCCGTACAATGGTAGGGATGGTGTGGAGTGAATAGTTTGGATTTTACAAAACAAAATGTTGTTTACAAAGTTATTGGTGCGGCTACTTTCACACTCCACGTACGTAACCAGGTGCATTCTTAAGTTTGTATGTGGTATCGAAAGAATGTTTATATGGGAGCCCCCTAAAATATTTATTTTATTCTGTTTTTTAGAATTTTATGTTATAACGGCAATAGAAATACATCATCTGTGAAATCTTCAACTGTCTTACTATCATGGTTCATGAGATACAGCCTGGTGACAGACAGACAGACGGTCGGACAGCGGAGGCTAAGTAGGGTCCCGTTTGACACCCTTCGGGTACGGAACCCTAAATATGAAGAGAAATTAGAATAGTTTAATGCCACCAAAAACATTTCCATGTAAAACGTTGCCAACACGAGACCATATGGATCTCACTGTCAAAAAAAGTTATCAGATCGCATGTAGTGCCAACCTTCTTACTCTAGATGCCCTAACTCTACAAGCCCTAACTTCACAACTGTACACCTTAGTCGAAATATGTGGCTTGGCCGTTTTGCTACTGTCACAAAATTTTCAGAAGTCTCATACAAAATTCCATCCCCTAGTTTAAGGGGGTGGGGAGTACAAATTCCAAGTTTTGTAATGTTTTTGTTGTTTGTGTACTAATAATACCTTACATACCAAATTTCAGCTTTCTAGGTCTTGAGAAAGTACCTTAAGAATTTTGATGATCATCACTCACTGATGATCATCTAAAAGTAAGGCTTTTCTATTATTTTTGGCTTCGATTTGAATTGCTTCCGGAGCGGGAAATGTCCGTGTCACTTGAAGATTTCATTTTTATAATAATATTATTAATTAATTAAGCAATTAGTATTTCTCAACGGCCTCCTCGTACTTCATGCCGAGCTCGATGAGCGCGATGGCCACCATCACGGGCGCGCGGCCCAGCCCGGCCACGCAGTGCACTGCCACCGCAGCCTCGCTTTGTTTACTTCCCGCCTTTTTTTTTTCATTCTTTACGGCCAGGATTTCTTTAAGCCTAGCACACGCATCACTTCACACGCCAACTGTGTAACTCCATACCATACGGCCGTCAGGTTGGCCAGCCGAACGCATTGTAAGCCTAGGGTTTTACTGTCACTAACTTGACATGAGCCACCTCTTTGGTGGCGCGATTAAAAAAAAAACTAAAACAGTGCAGTAAAAGATTTTCGCACATTTTTCTGCTCCTAAGCAACAAAGTGCCGCTTTGTGCTGGATATGTAGTGCAGTTATGATAGAATTGCAGCGTAGTTGGAAGAAAATAATATATGCCTCGGATACACGGTGTCGTAGGAAGGGCGCCGCCGTCATAAATATCCTAGTCTTTAGGATTATTTTGATATGGTATATTGTTCCACGATGCGATCTGGAAAATTACCTACGCTCTAGTTCATTTCAATGCATTCGTTGCTCACTGTCAGATATAAATTAGCTTGCTTTGAAGGGGGAGTCTCGCTATCATGAATGTCGATATCTGAGCAAATACTCCTAAGAGCTGACTGAAATATTTCGATTTCAATACGTCTGACCTCTGTTGGCATTCATATTAGGTAGTTGCCGGTTTTGAGTCACGTGTGTTTTGTTTACGAGTAGTTAATGCAGTGAGATGTTTTACGTCACTAGCGTTAACTAATTCTATTCACGTCATTCGCTACGGTTCTAAAGACTTAGGCGAACGAGATTTAATAATGGAAATAGTAAAACGTAGAACAGAAAATATAGTTTTGTCAATAGGTTGAGCACGGCTAGAAACATTCAGAAAGGCCCACGTAATTAGCTAGTGCTTCAGTTCTGATTATATCGTGTAATCTAAGAACCCACGTCAGAAGATATCAATACAAGATTCTACGTAACGTAGCGAGACGCGACGACCTTCGATTGCGTCGTAGTTGAGGAACGGTCATTGTGACATTTAAGTATCTAATTGAATGCTTCCTATTCGTACACATTGTAAGTGTACAAGACAGAAGAAAAAGTTTTTTGTTGTTACAATTTTTATTACCTTTATTCAGTTCACAATATAATTTTCTTTACATCACGGCAGTTATAGTATTCATCTTTAGGCTACTAGACACACGTTCATAGACGATTATGTTCCGATATATTAAATATTTGTGTTGGTATTAAACAGTAAGGAATGATACGAAAACGCAAGACTAAGAAAAAAAGGCAAGGTGCGCGTCGGTCTCTTGCATCGCGGGTGCAACAACTTTACGGTTTTTGGATTTTATCCTTTAATTGGTTTGACCTTGGCATTGCTTCTTGCCAAATTTCATTATTCTATTCTTCGACGGGAAGTACCGTATATTTTTCCTAGGTTTGATTCCCTTGCGAGTATCAAGCGAATTCAGCAATATTGTGGGACATGGCGGTATCGCTTGATTGCGTTAATCTATAAGTTTGATTTTCTCACAACTTCAAGAGACCATAGACATGAGTAACAAATATTAACTTCAACTAGATACATCCACACGTTCCTGAGGATCCTTATAGGATTTATTTTTTCCTTTTAAGGTACGGAACCCTAAAAATTATATTAATCGTACTGTCTCATGCTGTCACTGTCTCTCGCTCTAAAAATGAAATTTAAGTGGTAGTTTATTTGATCAGCCTGCGTGCATTCGGATGGCCGGTTGATGCAAAGTAAGTAAGGAGTTCCCGCTAGCCTGCGACATTCTTGGCTGGTGTCGAGCGAAATCGATTCTATTGCACGCCACTGCATATCGCGTCTCATACTTTTATTAGGGTTTCGTACCGCAAGCATGCCAAACGGGACCCTATTACTAAGTCCCCGCTGTCAGTCTGTCTGTCTGTCCGTCAGCGGGCTGTATCTCATGAACCGTAATAGGTAGAGAATTGATAATGTATGTTTATGTAGCCGCGAAGATTATGAACCACACGTGTTCAAAAAATTAGGGGGGTTCCCATAGATGTGATATGTTCTTGAACGATAGTGGTGCGGTTTATGTTGGAAATTGACAGTTTTTTATTTTAGATGTTTCTTGGGAAAAGCGGGACATATTCATTATACTACAGATCTAGATCCCCAATATTAATTTTGTCAGCAAATTGATTTTCAAATGGCCGTAGGCACATCACAAACGCTGCTCAAAGAAAGCTCCTGAAAGTGTGGGCGGACCGCAAGGACATGGACTGCAGTCATAGTATGCGTACCATCAGCCAGGGGCCGAGGTGCGGCTGATTCATGCTCTAGTATTTTCGGTGTCCCTTAAAATAATAACCGGAACATACCATTGCTCTGAGGCGCTGCGCAGACAGAAGAAGGCGTAAGGCATAAGGCGTAAGGCGCTACGCAGACAGAAGACGTATAATAAGGTACGTTTGATCTTCGCCGCGTTCTGTTTGCGAACGCGGCGAAGATGCCTTACGCCTTCTTCTGTCTGCGCAGCGCCTAAGATACGTTTGATCTTCGCCGCGTTCGCAAACAGAACGCGGCAAAGATCAGAACGTACCTTACGCCTTTTGCCTTACGCCGTCTTCTGTCTGCGTAGCGCCTTAAAGTACAGACTCGAACACCGTGTTGACAGAAAACCTCATGAGGATAACTTCAAATCTGCCTAGCTGCGACGATGGGTTAACTCCCCGTTAAGCATAATGTGACATTGGATAACTGGCTAAACTAAACGTAGGCACAACCGCGGATACCGTGGCACTCTATGTTTTTGTGGTTGTATTAGGTGTTTAGTGGTGCTATGCGTGGTGGTGTCACTCACTTGTCGCGCAGCACCTCGAACCACTCGTCGACGACGTTCTGCGGCGGGAAGGTCCCGTCGTCGTAGGCCAGGTCGCGCACCTCGATGCTCTCCGCCTTGAGTGGCGCCGTGTCGTAGCTGGGCTCACACACGCGGACCACCGTGCACACGTTGTGCTTGCGCAGCTCCTGAGGACATTAATTTTGCGTTTGGATGCTGGCATCTTCGGCACATTGGCGACGGGTTGAGCAACTGTTGGACAGCCTCTTCATCAGCAAAGTGGACATTCAGCAGTCCACTCTCGATTGATCAAAGAGGACTGAGGACTTGATAGTCCTTTCAGCGGATGGACCTCCATAAGGTTGATACCTTATGGAGGTCCATCCGCTGAATGGCTCCGCACTAACAAAATGGGTGGCCTCTGCACTCCAACTTGTGCATTAGCAATATTTTTCACTGTAGTTGACAAAAATGTATGACTCAAACTTTAGAGTCGTCAGAAGTAAGTGATTCGCTGAATATACTACAGTTAGTGTGACCTTCTGAGGTTCTGAGCGACACAATCCAGAAAATAATCGATATGTTTCCATCCTTGCAGAAATCATTCTGTAAGGTTTATCAGATTAGTAAGATAACATAGGAGAGTTACCTCTCTCCAATAATGAGTTATAGACTTTGAGATGTCGTTTACATCGTGATGAGGAGGAAATGCAATGGATGCCTCGCAACAGTGTATATCTTAGTGTTAATACAGCGATCGTGGAAACATCCGTCTTATCTTGTTTATACCAGGCCTCCAAGTCCAGGATGTAAACAATTATACTGACAACAGGAATGTGGGAGGGTATTCGTCTAATTGATCGGTCACTGTGCCTTAGTCACCACTTCAACCCAGCAGTTACTTGTGTCTAACAGGATCATGATCATTATAAGCGGGTAGCTTGGGTATGCTGCGTAGAATCTTAAAGTCAGTGCAAGTGTAACCGGATCTGGTAACCAAATGAAGTAGCACAGACGAGCATTATTAGAATTACCCGCCCAAATGTGCAATCCAGTGAAATTCACACATATATTATACAGTAGAACAGCAGTTAGGGCGGAGCCACCTTCACAGTAATCAAGATCTACACCGGTCACTGTAGTTTAACCTTTCTGAGGAGTTTGTGCAATTACCTGAAGATAGGACTGGATGGTGACGTCCGATGGTCGGTCGGTGATGAGGAAACGCATGGTCTTGTACTCAATGAGAGACGGCGCTGGTCTGATGTCCTTCTGCTTCATGATGACTTCTTGAACCTCCTTCCAACCTTGAACCAGCGTGAGCTCGGCAGTAAGCACGTCACAAGCGGCGGGGTACGGTATCACGCTCCGTCAGCAGTCACAACAGACAAATTGTCACTCTATTTTCACACAACACACAGCAGGTTCTTTACTTTTATTTAGAAAAAGTCCAATTATATAAAGAGTATCACCCGCATGGATCTCGCTTTCAATCGCTCGAGTGCATTCGAAGAACTCAACTTCCGATTGTGGAATGGAAACTAATTTCAAATTATGCGGTGAACATAAGTTTGTGAACACTTCAAAATTTCAGCAAACTAAATGATATGCTCCTGTTGAATGTGGGCTCCGAATTTAGGGTAACTGAAACAAAAATAATACGCATATTAATACACAAGAGTTGACATGTCACATGAACAACGTGAGCTAATCGGAAAATACATAGTTGTATTTTCGCGACAAAATCAGAGAGCAGACTGAGAAGGACAAAAAACTGGATTCAGAAATAGATCGTAGAGTGTTTGGTCATGTGACCGACAGGAACGGCCGGCGGTATTCGAGAGACTGTCAGAATCGAGATGCCACTGCCAACAAGACTGAGACGTCATATGTTAGCTCTTCGATCAGCCTAGCTTTTACTCGGCAGTTCTGGATGTACAGAAAAACGCGATAACCTGAACGCAAACACGAAACCATCTTCAATAACACTCAGTTATGTGTGTATTTTGATAAATATATTTATTGTAGTTTCGAAGTAGATTGCAATAATGCGCCGCGCAAACATATGACGCTCACGATGTGTGTACTGAACACATTATCTAATGATACAACAAGTATGACCTTGTCTTGGTCAGTAAAATCAGTTTGTATTAAACTATCTATATCTGCGTATATTTATGTTTACATCGTGAGGAAATCTCCATAGCTGCGGCGATGGGCTATCCCCTGTCACGCAAAATAATACTCCATTTTGCGTGACAGGGGATAGCCCATCAGAAGTGGGCACAATTGCGCCTCTACGGGAAAAGGCGTGACGACAGGTTATGTTGTTGTTTATCTACGTAAATCTTTTCAACAATAGCCTGCAAAATGCGTACAGCCGACGCCAGAAGAAAAACAAATTGTCTAATTGCGAGAACCACTTCTCTCCTAAGGGGAGGGGGGACAATCTGTATGTCAAGTAAGTCAAAATGATTGAATCTATTAATTGAATTGATTGATTTAAATTTGATAGTCGGGATGGCCAACAAGTTAGGGGGTCGATCTTACCCGATTTCGAGAAAGGCATTCCCCCTTTTCGGTGGGGTTAAAAGAGGTACACTTGCTAAGAGTTTCTTACCTCAGGGAGCTTGATAGTAGCTTGTGCGCGTTGCATACGTAGCAGTGCACACCCGGGCCGCATCGGACGCGTCTGTCCCACACACACCGGCTGTTTATTTGTGTTGGGCCTGGCAGTACTCCGCGCTGTCCAAGCGGAACTCCATTAATGTCGCCACAGAAGAGATCTCCAGCTGCGGACAATGGAAGAACGATGGTTAACGTCAACTAGACAGTGCCCGATGTATTACGATTACATGCAAGAAGATAGAAGATGTCGCTGTCGTCAAGAGGATTTCAATCTTCTCAGAATGGTTGTGATCATAACTTTGGTTGAGTGACCAACCTCAAATCGTTGCCAGTCCTCTCTAATAGAAAAAAAAACTGAGGGATTATTGCAATGACATACTTTAATTCTGGCATTAATTAAGAAATAAGTTGGGATAGACTTGCAAACTAACTGCTTTGAAGCAAATGCAATATGGTGATTTGAGGTTAACTGCCTGTATGGTTTAGGTAGGCTACTTTGTTTATATTGTGCCTCAAATATTTATTGAGTGATACAAAAATTAAATTTTCATCATCCGCTCGAATAATCCCACTGGACGATAAGAAAGTATATTTTTTGCGATATAGATATGCCATCAATCATTTATTTATCAGTTAACATGACACTATTGATTGACGCTGAACTCGTTGTTAAGTAATGTGAAAATATTCAACTCACAGAATTATGCGCTTATAGCAACATTTCTCAACATCCTAATATCACTGCACACAATCACAAACTGGAAAACCACAGAATAGACAGAGTTGAGAACAGAACGGCAAACTTCTCCTGGTATACACAAAATTGGCATAATTATAAGGATTCACAGAACAATGCGAAATTGATTACAAACGAAAATGATACGCAATTAGCACTTGCTAATGAAAAACACAACGTTTTGCGGGCACGTCGGGAATTGATCTCGAGAAGTTGACGGCGCAACAGTTTTGGCAAGCAGTTGCGAGTTTCGAGGCGTGGGAATCACTAACGCGTCATATGTATACCTACGTTTATACCAGAGGAGTGTCCGAATATTGAAAAACACATTTTGCGAAGGATCGAAGGCATTATGTCTGTGAAATATGGCTTGAATAGAATTATTAGGCTGTCCTTTTTACACAGGATAATTATTTAGTCAGACGAAAAATGCGATTTCCATTTCCTACAACATTCACTTTTACGAGATCAATTTTTTACTTTATACCTATCTATACATACCATTATTTCAGGAATTCCACTCGAGATGTATTTATTCCCGACAAGCTTTATCGAGAAGACAGACTTGGGAAGAGGCCAAACGGAAAACTAGATGTTGATGGAGGAGAGGAGACTTCGATAAAAACAAGTTCAACTAAAACATACGTATCAACAACTCACAGAGGTAAGAAAGAACCAACTAAGAGCTTCAAGTCGAGTCACTTTGTAGTACAGGAAAGGGCGTAGAAGGACATACGAAATTTGGCTCAATCTTAGTCGTAGCCGGGTAAAGGCCCGTGCCCCTTAGTGGGGACATTTGTCTTTATTTTTGGAAGTGCAGTAATGTTAGTTACATAGTAAGATTTAGTTAACGTGTAATTCAAATTTACCCGTGTGAATATAACAATCTTGTCATTGCTATTAATAGTGGAAAAACAGGGAAATAAAACCAGCAAGACCGGGCCGAAATAAGCTATTCATAAACAACGCCGAGCGCCGCAGAATACCAATTCCTAATCTTATCTCTTCAGTTTGTTCCAATTAAATGCGCTTAAATGATACAAACCTTGGCTGGCTGCGTAAATCCGCGGTGATATTGGTTGATTTAATTCGCAATATACGAGTACCTAATTGGCGTCCGCTGAGATCAACGACATCGGATATTCAGGCATGTCCTAAGGCAAGGTCATGGACCCGAGTTATGTGAACGATAAGGTCACACGCGCAATCTACATCAAAATTAGATTTATAGAATTAATTTTCAAATATAACATTGTCTGGCAAATGATTACGTGGTGTCAGAGTTTCGCTCGTTGTACTTCGATAACCCCTAGTCTTAGTTTCAGGCTAGGCTAGACGGTCGACAAACTCTCTCTAAATTAATTTTACTAGGTACCAAACTTATCTATAAGGACGAACGACATTGCACGGCAGGTGGCACTCTTTTTCTTGTGAAAAATGTGTAACAAGAAAGAAAATTGCAAATTTCATAACGGTAAGTAGTTTTTAATAGGTAATTTGAAAAATAGAGCAATTCGACACTGCCGACATGGATTTCTTTTTAAATACTTTATTCCAACATGTTTTTTAAGAATATGTCCAAACAAATGGGTCATTTTTTCGCAAAGGTACAAAAGTTTTAAACTTTGTAAGAGTCACTATCACTATACTGTATGCCGTTGCTATCTACCGGCTGCTTATTTCCTTATCCGTATTGAATTCGTCCCCTCGTCGTGACCAAATCAATACGGTCATGGAAATTCATTAATGCCTCGTGATTCGTCGATTTCGAGTTGATTTCGTCTCCTCGTGTTGACGAAATAAATACGAATATCGTGTAAATGTTGTAATACATAATAATCGCTGCCTAGATATGGCCTTGTCGACAGATGGGTACGAATTCAATATGCTTACCCAAGTTCCATAAGCACTTTTTCTCATCCTTAAATGTGTGTAGTTATTTTTTCCCTTATTACTTTCTAAGTATTTAATTTTCTCTATCCTGAAATAAATAAATAAATATATATATATATATAATAAATAAAATTGCTATTTTTAGGACCTAATATCTAGAAACCATTGCTTAAAACCTAGGACTACATATTTATTACTGGTGTTGCTATTTAGCTGCGCATAGCGTCTACATCACCTGACATGACATGAGTATGAGCATGAGAGACATGGAGTATAAGCTTAAGGGAGTTTCTTTTTAATAAAAAAACTCATAACAGTATTCATTTCGCAAACACGAGGAGACAAATCGATACACTTACGGGGCATAAATGAATTTCCTTAACCGTATTGATTGGGTCACGAGGAGGAGACGAATTCAATACGGATAAGGAAATACGCCTACCGGCAAGACGGACCGGTCGATAAATGACGGACCAAACCAGACATAGGTTATTATATATGCATTAAATTAACACATTTATTGAACATAGTTAAACCACTTTTCAGCAGACAGTATTTCGTCTGATTAAGGATAAAGTTGGTCTGAAAAACTTTCAGTTGATAAAATGGCACTACACAGAACATTATCTCCAGGTGGATAAACTACATATAATGCACAATGATGTTTTGATACTATGAATAACATTGGCAGCGTTATGCTATGAAGTATGCATATCAATGGTGATCTACGAAGCTTCATATGCAACAAGCGTACACGTGGCAAACAAGGACACCGAACGGCACACCAACCACAACAGACCTTCGACGTTTATAAACAGTGGACGTTTTAGTTATTGTTAGTTAAAAGTTATTGCAATGCAATATGGCAATGTTTGATTAATTTGACGGGTCTACATATGGTCAATTTCTATTCGGTCAGTATTTAGGGTTCCGTACCCGAAGGGTGCCAAACGGGACCCTATTACTAAGCCTCCGCTGTCTGTATGTCCGTCTGTCACCAGGCTGTATCCGTCTGTCACCAGGCAGTATCCGTCTGTCACCAGGCTTTATCTCATGAACCGTGATAGTTAGATAGTTGAAATTTTCACAAATAATGTATTTCTGTTGCCGCTATAAAAACACATACTAAAAAACAGAATAAAATAAATATTTCAGGGGGCTCCCATACAACAAACGTGATATTTTTGCTCGTCTTGGCTCGATATTGATAAAGGCATCAGGTAGAAGCTTGAAATATTCACAGAACATTTAATTATATATTCACTTTAAAAATAAATAATTAGATTAAATAAAACAAATATTTAAGGGGGGCACCCATACACCAAACGTGTTTTTTTTTTGCTCGTTTTTGCTCGATATTGATAACGGCAAAAGGCAGACGCTTGAAATATTCCCAGAAAATTGAGTTCTATTATTCACTTGAAAAATAAATAATAAAATTAAAATAAAATAAATATTTAAGGGGGGCTTCCCGACAACAAACGTGTTTTTTTTTGCAGTTTTTATAGATAATGGTACGGAAACCCTTTGTGCGCGAGTTCGACTCGCACTTGGCCGGTTTTTATTTAAATAAATGAACGGAAAGTAAAATAGCGACAAAAATTAAAACAAAAACATCAACCTGGCTTTCAGTAATACCGACAAGAAAAGACAACTTCGACTTATCACCCCACGAATTTAGAGATGCCCTGGCCATAAGATACCACCGCAAACCAATCTCCATGCCTGCGACCTGCGACGGCTGCGGCAATGACAACTTCAACGTGGACCACGCCTTGTGCTGCAAAACAGGTGGCCTTATCACATGCAGACATAACGAAATAAGGGATCTTTTCTGTGAACTGTGCCAGCAAGCCTGGGGAAACGCCACGAAAGAGCCAGTCATCTCCGAAGGCGATACTGGGCTGCGCGGAGACTTGGCTTGTCGGGGGGTATGGATTGCCCAGAGGGAGGCTTTATTTGATATCCGTGTCTTAGACACCGACGCTCCCCCCCACGCATCACGTCCCGTAGCAGCTGTCCTTCGTTCAGCCGAAGAAGAAAAGAAAAGGAAGTACTGCGACCCATGCGAGACGCGCCACACCACCTTCACCCCTTTAGTAACCTCTGTCGACGGAGTTTTTGCTCCACAAATGATATCATTCACTAAACACCTCGCCGAAACGCTGGCGGACCGCTGGAACCGGACCCCAGCCACAATAATGGGCTGGCTACGAGCAAGAATTCAAACCGCCATCATCAGGGCTAGCAGCATGTGCATCCGCGGCACCCGCCATAGGTGGTATCGCACAGGCCTATATGAGGATGAAGCGGCAGTCCCACACGTACTGTCTTGAACTAGAATGAAGTATCTTATTTATATTCTCTGTACTTATTTTCATGAATCTTTTGCTTAATAAACGATTGTTAGACGGAAAGTAAAAAAATTAGGGCAGTTTTAGGTTAGTCATTATAATCATTACTTATCTGCTGGAATTCATCGCAGTGCATTGATTTGATAAAATCTTTTCATTACATTCAGAAAGATAAAATTATTTGATCAATTGGCAGGAAACCAGCCTACAATAAGAGTCATATCGGTAGTATTTGAAACTTTTAACATAGGCTAATGAAATTGCAGACAATGAGAATGACTACATTCTATGTTCTAGAGGGCAGCTAAAGTTGTATTTGTAATAGATACTAACTACCTCCATAGTTCTTGATACGGAAACCACCCACAAGGTCGACCAGATTCTTGTCTAGACGTACCCGTAATACAAATCTATGGAAGTAGGAATCATTAACGTCATTATTTAGAACTGCATAAATAACTCACTGCATTTTGCGTAATGGTGTTTCTGCAAAACTATACATACGCAAATGTATTCATCGTTTGTCTTTTAAACTCTTATATCTTTCTTTGACTAGATGTAAACCTTCCTTAACGTTAAAACTAGTATTATAATAATATCGGTTTGTACAACAGGTACTTAACTCCGGTTTATCTTGAGTCCAGTTGCTATGACTGAATAAAACTCAAGCAACAATATTTGTGAAAAGCGCGAAAGTCCCTGTGCTGTCTCTTTCACAAAGATCAGAAGAAAACTAGAACATACAAGACATAATTGCACGTGCAAGGGTTATTTTAAAAGTTTTAGGACATGAAATTATCAACATGGCTTTTTATATTAAACTCTCATCTCAGCCTAATTTCCATAAAAAAATAACCAGTCATAATGAATTTAACATTGGAGCATCCAGGAAATAACAACATTAGTTTTGCAAATAGTTAAATGAATAGTAAGGGTCAGGATCATTGACAGGAGGATCACTTACCAATAGCCATGATCATCAGAATCATCAATCAGCTAATGCTTGTTTATCCGTATTTAGAGCAGACTTTTAAGTCTAGGTATATTGTAAATTTCTTTAAAATGAGTCATTTTAAACTTGCTAAAAATTAAGTGGTTGTAGGTAGGTAGGTGTATGGTATAATGGAAGCCGAATAATTTCACAGTTAGTGTACCTACGTATAAATTGACCGTGAAACGTGACACTGCGCCATTATCATACTCGTATCAACTGTAATACGTGATACATATTCCAGTGCTTTGACTTGAAAAGAACTGAGTGAGTAAATATTTACCTACAAAGCGAACAAACCAAGCTAAATATTCTGATATACCTGTTAGTTAGAGCCACACCCGTCATAAGTCTTTTAATTAATTCAGCGGAATGAAACGTACACAGAAAGGTACCGACCTAGCTTCTTTGCTGAATACCTTTGTAATAATATTGAAATGGATATGTGCCCTACAGTAGTTAGTCGAAGTAATGCGACGATTCATTAATTATCTACAACTAGAACTTCTGAAAAATTAATGATACCATTAATAGCGGAAAACTTCATAGAGTACTTGGTGTAAACAGGCAACATCTAGCCAACGGGACTGAAACTTTGTAAACACCTGTTGATTCAAACTTCTTTAGTTATATGACTGATAATAATTCGATCTTCGACGTCACTCAATCGACCGATTTAGAAGGATAAACATTTGTTGGACTTACAGTTAACAACGAGCTCACAAATTAGGTAGTATAGTTACACCTAGCAATATATCCCGAGTTTGTCGTAACATACCTAACCAGAGTTAACAAAACTTTGCAACAAATTGGATTTTGTTACCTACATATTCGGTTTAAGTCGTGGCCCCAAAATGTATCAGTAAAGCGGGGCAGTCATAAACGGTGACACAAATAGCTTCCACTTACATATTCTTCAAACGCTGAAGAGAACCGTTGCTCGTCACAAATAAAAGTTAATAAAAACCGGGGAGCGGGCAATAACCGAAACAATTGTGCACACGCAACAGAAGCTGCCGTTGTAGACAGTGATGAAGGTTAGTCGTTCACATCGCAGCGGCTCGATACCGTTCGTATCGTGGTCACCGAGAGACTAGCACGGCGGTTGCTCTACCTACCTAGCCGCCCGCCCGCCTCCCTTGCCTGCTCGCTGCCGCCGCCGCCGCCGCCCGCCGCCAGCCGACAGCCGGCTACGTCACAGCGCGGGGGCGTCGGCGTCACCGCCGCCTGACTGACAACCACAGCACAGACGCCTCACACACACACATAAGTTCAGAACACCCGATCTCTTCACCAAATCATTGTTTAAACATGCGTCCGTTGTCGCCGTTGTCCGTTGACAGACGAAACAAATCGGCAGTGGAGACTCTCAGACAGACTTATCGACATGAACCAAACCAAACAATCATGTTTATCAAAATCAGAACTCGACCCAGACAAAATAGAAAATGGAATGATCGAAGTGAATGTAGCATAGGAGTAACAACAGTGGATGCCTGGATGGGGAATGGTAGTGAAATACCTAATAACGAATCGCATCTGCCAACGCGGTCCAATGTGGTAAACTGAACTGCGTTTAAGGGTTCTAATGGCGGCCTGCGGTCCGCGGTTCGCTCTAAGAATAGCAGCATAACGCAAAAAGCAATTTGCGTTTTGAAACCAGCGATCCAGACAAAGTTGTTGCACTTTAAAAAAAAAGGCATACATTTTTGCGCCACAGATTTCGCATTATCTGCTACGTTTTATGGTCTGGAATCTAAAGAAAAAAAAAGTGTTTTAAACGAAGTCTGAAAATCTGATTATCCACATGTCCCATTTCGTCGACGGGAATTTAGGACATGCGCATCACAATCCCTGAATGAAACCGATTTCAGCCCTGCTCTTGCCGTGACAGCAACCGACACACTCGCTCCTACGTGAGTGTAAGTTTAGGTCAGTGGAGGGAGTGTAGAGCGTACCTTGTGCACCATTAGTCTGATGGCACATGCACAGTAATGTTTAGCAAACAATTTAACATGTCGGTTATAGGGGGGTAAAGCCTTCGAGATCGTCAAGGAGAATGCGTCCTTTCTTGAGGAAATTGATACTTATTGTCCATTTCGGGACAGACTGTGAAATAAATAAAACCGTTCTAGGCATAAAAAGAAGGCAAGATAAGTCCGACAATTGCAAATACGGTAGGTACAAAGAAAGACATTCAGCGAATAATGCTGGATCATTTAACGAACGTATGGAATCTTACACTTTATGCTATATTATTTTTATTATACATTGTAACAACTGTACAAAATATGTTTTCCTGCATTCTTAGATGATTAGTCATTCTAAATAAATCATAAGTTCCAACAACTAGTAAACAAAAATTACGTTAGAAAAATATTTCTATAATCTGCTAAATGAAAACTAAGGGCTAATAAGAATTTAATATCACTTTAAAAACTTAATCAGTTCATGCCCTTTTTACCGGTATGCCACACATAAGGTATTTCTTCATTGTTTGATAAACAAATCTAGTCTCGAACAAAAGAATTGGTTTCATGTTGAAACTAATACTTGTGTTCCAAACTTAGGACCCGATAAGCTGACCTTAGCGACTCATCTTGATTTGTTCACCAAACAGTGATGAAATACCTGATGTGTGACATGCTATTGGAAAGGGCATGAATTGAACAAGTTTTTAAAGTAATATTAAATTCTTACTAGCACTTAGTTTTCATTTAACATAATTTAGCAATAATTTACTTGCCTTGACGATTTACAATTTAATAACTTTCGTAGTCCATAAATTTCGTTTTTGGTTGTTGGAAATTGAGATTTATTTAGTAATTATCTATAAATTCAGGAAAACATGTTTATTACAATTGTAGTTATTTGTTTATAAGAAATAATGAAAATATGGATTAAGTGAAAGATATCATGAATTTTTCTCCGGAACCTTTAAAAATATATATATATCAACCACTGTGATATACCCAGATACTGTAAACACCCTGAATAATTAGTTATGTAAAAAAATATTAAATCTATAACCACTGGGCGGTCAATACGGTTCTTATATGTATAGGTACATAGGTATATATTTTTAGAATATGCTAATTAAGCCCTTTAATTTGATACCCAACACGGCCCTGTTCAAAAACCGTTTTTTCACTCACTGCTCAAAAATATGGTATGCAATGGGGCCGCAAAACAATGGTATGCAATGGGGCCGCAAAACTATGGTATGCAATGGGGCCGCAAAACAATGAATAATTAACCAGGACAACAAAAACATTTCTGGCATGTTGGAGCAGGCCAGAAAAAACGTTGTTGGCTTGTTTTTTTGTGGTTCTGTCACATGTCACCAGATGGCGCTTCATGGTATGTCGGTTTTTACCGACATAGCGTGCGTCATGCCGTCAAGTCTGTAAAAGCGTGCTTGACGTGTGCTGTCAATTGCGGCAGATGGCTGACTGCGCCAGGCGGAGTTCCAAACCAAAGTAAAATTTCTATATAATTAATTTGATTTCCTCGCAGTAGTCGTGAAAAGCACCATGTAATGTCCAAAATTGCAATAGATGGACACGTCTCTTAAATCTCTCTCTTCGTTCTCTTAAACTCATTGGTCAATCTATTGCTCACTTTCCAGCCTCTACAAAAATCTACTACTTAATTCAGTGGGCGCCATATTGAATTTAGTATGACGTGACGTCACATATCCTACCTAACAGTAGTGGATGTCCCGGCCGAACTACTACAAATATGGCACGTCGAGCTTCATGGCATAATCTGGAAACTATTTGTAGTCTATGTGGAACGAGAGAAGCATCCCAGATGACTTCATCGCTTCGAGTATCTTCACCCTACACAAGAAGAAAGGTGACCGTTCCGACTGTAATGCTTAGCGACGAATATCTTTGTTATCTTTTGCTGGGAAGACATTTTCCCATTGCCTGGTTAACCGCCTCATCCCTGTTTCTGAATCAAACTTGTCAAAACGCCAGTTTGGCTTCCGACCGAAGAGAGGCACGTTCGAAGCTTCTCTATACGCCATCTTCAGGAGAAAATTCAAGAACAAGGACCATCTCTTTTACTGCTTCATTGCCCTAGAGAAGGCTTTTGATGGTGTACCGCGTGAAGACTACTGCACGACATTATGAAGTGTTGCGTCAGCTTCAATGGCGACCCAATCTGGGTTTTTCACCGGCACCAGTGGAGTGGAGCAAAGTTGCGACTTTATTTGCTGTTCTGTACTATGCTGCAGTCGTAAGAGAATCGATTGACGAATCAACATATGGTATTCAAATCCGCTGTCACGCACCAATACATCCTGCGATACGACTAGAGAGATCATGTACGCCGACGATCTTTGCTTAGTGTCTGACAATGGAGGGACTGCAATAGTGGATCACAACGTTCGACAAGGTGTGTTGAAAACATGGGCTCAAAATCAGTTCAGCAATACAAGGGGTCATGGCGACAGACACTCAAGGAGTCAACAAAAGTTCGGCGCAGACTCAACGAAACTGGGCATTTAGTCTAAATGCCTCGGGAGCATTCTATCTATAAGTGAAATACGTTCTTTATCCAGAACTGAACTGAATAATTGGGAGATTGGATCGCAGTTTTCTATGAAATAGGCTACGTGAGCCATACGAGGGCACACGAGCAACGCCTTCACCAGCCGCAACAGTCGCCGTGACCGAAATCGGTCGGAGAACATCACCATCAGTGTACGATCAAGACACGTGTAACGATACCTCATTTCAAATTACTTTGATGTTGATATTCATTCAAAATTGATAAATATCATGAATAAATGAGTATTTATGTTCCACACTACAAAGATTGTCTATTTTAATAAATAATATTTAATTAAGTTTCGATTTCGGTTTCCGAAACTGGGACGACCTAAGGTTCGGTTGCGGTTTCGCCTGAAAACCCTGGTTCGGTCGGACACTACTTATACATAGTCAGGTCATAAGTTCTGTCACATATGCAATATGAAATAATTTAGACATGTTTATTATTTATGTAAACATTTATATAGCAAAATGAACTTAATAAAACATAGATTCTTATGGTAATAAAGTTTATTCAAAATGACCCCCGCGATTTTGAATACAGGCCTTTATTCTGCGCGGCCAGTCGTCTATCGCAGCACGAACGAGGTCCATGTCAATTTCGGCGGCTGCCTTAATCAAGGATGCCTTGAGTGACTCCAAATCAGGATGAGGCTTTGAGCAGGCCTTTTCCTCCAAGTGTTGCCATATCTTGTAATCTAACGGACTCAAATCTGGACTGGAGGAGGGCCAGTCTTCGTGCCGGATGAAGTCGATTTCACGCGCCGCCAGCCAGTCTAGTGTGCTTTTCGCTCTATGAGCCGGCGCAGCATCTTGTTGGAATACCCAGTGCCTGTTATTAAACATGGTATGAGAAACAGGTTCCACAAGGTTCTTGAGGACTGTATTTTGATACACAACTGCATTCGTTTTTACGCCTTTCTCACAAAAATGTACCTCAGTTAAGCCCCAATAAGAGACTCCCAACCAAACCATGAGCGAGGATGGAAAATTACCTCGTTGGACACGCGGAAAACGGTTGCTCGCTTCTTCACTGCTGTGTGCGTACACCTTATCATTTTGTTTGTTGTAGCTCTCTTCCACGGTGAAAATTTTTCCATCCGAAAAAAGAATAACCCTCGGGTAAAAAATATCAAATGCACATTTGGAGGTATACAGTTTTAATATTAACTTTTGTTTGCATTCAGCTATTTGAGAACTCTCCGCGCGCAGAAAGTTGTCCACTTGAATTGAGAGCATACTCAAAGCACTTAATACTCCAGTGGATGGCGGCGCGGCGGCGGTCTAGAGCGTTTAGTCAACTCATCGGAAGAACCTTAATTATTCAGGCGTGAATCCGTTGCTTGGGTTAAGGATACTTTCGTATTTCTAATAAGGGGTTACATTTCTTAGGCCCGAGCCGACGTTTGAAGGAATAACTAAAATGTAAATTAAACTTCAAAAAACTTCATGAAATCTCTTTGAGTGGGTGGGTGTAAATGTAAATGGAATCCCACCAAAAACATTTTCGTGTCAAATGTTGCCAAGACGAGACCATATGGCACGCACTGTCAAAAAGTTATCAGATCTCATGTAGAGCCAAGCTTCTATCTCTACACGCTCTAACTCTACAAGCCCTAACTTTTGTTCCATCCCCTAGTTTATGGGGTAGGGGGTAAACATTCCAAGTTTTAGATTTTTTAACCCCCGACGACAAAGAGGGGTGTTATAAGTTTGAAGTGTCTGTCTGTCTGTTTGTCTATGTGTGTCTGTGTGTATGTCTGTCTGTGGTACTCTAGAGCTCAAACGGGTGGACGGATTTTAATGCGGTTTTTTGTAAATGATAAATGAAATGAAATGAATTTTATTTGCAAGAAAACACTACATTAAGATTCATATTCTTTATTGCACAGAAATCTTATAGAAATAGTAAGGTAACAAAACATTTTATGAGCAAAGGCGAGCTTATCTCTAAAGAGAGATTTCTACCAGCAAACCTAGGTAGGACAGGAAAAATTGTGCAACAGGAGAGTCCTAGTGCGCAATAAAACTGTACATCTAATTGTTTACAACTAAAACATAATAATTTAATACATGATATATACTAAATAAAATACAAAAGCAAAAATTTTTATATATATCAAACATATACTACTTATATATACATATATAAAAGTACCTATCACGAAAGAGAAAGGAAATGCTCTTTCAATCTTGTCTTAAAAGTGAAAATTGAGGGACTATCTCTAATAGCGCAGGGAAGTGCGTTCCACAGTCGGATCGCCGTTAACCTAAACGAGTGTTTGTAAGCGGCAGTGTTATGCCGAGGAGTAGAGAGAAGAGACATCGTGTGGGATCTCCGGTTGCTATGCCTGGAGGAAATAAACTCGAAACGTTCTCGAAGATATGAGGGGTAGCGGGGGTTTCGCAAAATGTTGAACAGATAGGAGAGAACGTGCATATCACGACGAAGGCGGATCGGAAGCCACCCCAACTCCTTGCGATACTGTGAGACATGGTCATACTTGCGCAGCCCGAAGACAAACCGAATCCCGAGGTTTTGAAGTCGTTCGAGTTTGTAAGATCTTATAATTAGAATATGTTCAGTGTTTCCAGCTTATGTATAAGCATGCAAAATAATAGTTATAGTTTTAATTTATGAGTTAGTGCAATATTAATGTAAATAGTTGTTAATTTTATTCTCATTTATATAATTCAAATTTAAAATGTCATAATTTTGTAGTGTTATATTTTTAAATGGTTAATTTTTATAATCTAAATATTCCTTAATGCTATATAAAAGTGGCTACCAGTTTGTGAGATTATTTTTTAAAGACTTGCTATTCATTACTTTGCAGTCGTCTACAGGCATCTTGTTTTACAAAATAATATACATATGATATTCTTCCTATATATGTCCTTAAGTCCAGGAGGTTGACATAGTAGGTTCATGTGTTTTGCTCTTCTATGTCTTTGGTGTCCATTATTTCGGGTTCTCCAGTATTCACTATGAGAGGCAACAAAAACACAAACATATCTAATGTAGGCACATGGTAGGGGTAAAATGTTATGTTTTAAAAAAGTGGTTTACAGGTTTCATCAAAATCGGTTCAGTAGTTTGAAACTTATTAGCTTAACAAGGACAAAAGTCAACCAAATTTTAGACTTTTTAACCCCAGACGACGAAAAATATGACTGTTGTTATAGGTTTGAGGCGTCTATCTGTCTGTGTCTGTGTGTGTGAGGTTGTGTGTGTGACGGCGTGTGTTTATGAGGGCGTGTGTGTATGAGGGTGTGTCTCTGTGTGTGTCTATCTATGTGTCTACCTGTGGCACCCTAGCGCTCAAACGGGTGGACGGATATTGGTGATATGGTACATGTCAGAGACAACGAAAAAGAGAGTTGTAATAAGTTTGAAGTTTACGTCTGTGTGAAGGTGTGGGCGTCTGGGTGTGTGTGAGGATGTGTCTCTGTGTGTGGGCCTGTTTGTGGCACCCTAGCGCTCAAATGGGTAGACGGATATTGGTGATGCGGTACAAGTCAGAGTTGACGAAAAAGAGGGGTCTGTGGCATAGGCGCTCAAACGGGTGGACGGATTTTGGTGATGCTGGACACAAGTCAGAATAAATGTATTACTGGGACACGGATTGACTTCCACATTCTTAACCCCCAACGACCAGGTGAGGTGTTATTAAAGTCTGAAGCCTCTGTAGGTCGGTGTGTCTGTATATCTGTCCGTGGCACCCTAGCGGTCAAACAGGTGCTAGTATTTTGATGCGGTTTTCAGTAAACGATGGGAGTAGACTTCCCTATGTACAATCTTAGATATGTTTAATTTAAATCCGTTTCATAGTTCGAAAGTTCTCAACTTAATACGGAATAGAGGTCTAAAGTGGACTGATTTTAATGCAATTTTTATAGTTTGTAGTAGACTTCACTGCGATGGTTCGTCGATATATTTTATTAAAATCGGTTCAGAGGTTCAAAAGTTATCAATCTAAATAGGAAACAAGTGAACCAAATTAAAGCCGGTTCCATTAATGTTTCGGGGGTGTTTTAAAATTTTAATTTATAAGTATGTTGTTGTTCATGTACTAATCAACGAAGTACATAAGTGTATTAATATTATTCGTATAGTTATACATTAATATTCTGAAACCTGAGGAGAGCTATCCCCTACTTTAAGGGGTTGAGGGATGTTTTTTTTTTTAGGCTGCAACACATATTTTCTTATTTGTAATATACTATGATAAGAAGTCTGTGTACTTGTATAATTTTTAGATCTCTAGCAAGAAAATCTGTTTGTATGGGAAAACGTATACAAACTTCCATCCCCTAATTTAAAGGGTGGGGGGTAACTTACTTAAAATCCTGAAATAAGTATTTCATTATTTATAACAAAGAGTCCCTATATATATGTTCAGACCTCTAGCATCAAAATTTTCGGAAGTTTCATACAAACTGCCATCCCCTAGTTTAAAGGGTTGGGGGTAAAAATGCCATGTTTCAGAATATTTTTGTTGTTTGTATTCTAATACTAGCTTACCAACCAAATTTCAGCTTTCTAGGATTTGAGGAAGTACCCTAAGAATTTTGATGATCATCAGTGAGTGAGTCAGTGACGAAATCGGGGTATTTTAGATATCAATGAAATGTAAAGTATAATAGCTATGTCATTGAAAGTTTCTATGTATATTAAACCCACTACTGACATCATATCCCGAGAATTTTGTTTATCTGCTATAATCCAAACCCAAGTTGTGAGGGTTAAAAAATCGACGAAGCGCTTCGAGAAAAGGTAGGCAGTGCTCTTGCGCTTCGCTTGCTCGCCTTGGTGGGCTTAAAAGTTCGTGAGTGTAAAAGAAAGGTGTAGTGATATTTTAAAGAGTTGATAGGGAAACCATTCTATAATAATAATAATACTATATAATAATTCTGAATAACTTTCACTGCGAAATCGATTTGATCAGACCAACTATATTTTTCACTTCTCCATTCTAATGAAACCTCTAAATTGCTTGGTCAGCAACTACGCCACACTATATTTGGTCAACCCTCCTCCTGCATGACAAATGAGCGTTAATCTAGCGCTGGTGCAAATTGTCGTTCCATCCACGTGACTGAGTACACGTGGACTGTAAATAGACGCCTCTAACTCTCAACTTTTCCTTTGTCCATTGTTATTTTTTCCCAACTTCAGTACAACGTGAGCTGCCTGGGCTCTGCGAAAACCCAGTGACTACTTTAAACAAGCCTTGGGAACTTGGAACACGTGGACGACTGAAAGGTCAAATTGTAACGGGTGGCTAAGGACAGAACTTATACAATTAATCATAATTCTTTTAGCCTTTCACCAATGATCAGTTACGAATGTATTGGAAATTAATTGTCAATTATGATATGAGAGGAACAGGGTTACAAAAATAGAGAATCTTTAGGATGACATGCAACTATGTAGTAGCCAAATTGATTTTAACTCTATCTTATATCTAATATTAAGATAAATGTTATGATAGTTTCATATAAGAGATAGTCAAATAATTTGTTCGATAAGTCAAAACGAGGCAAAATATCATATAACGATATATGCCAATCATGAAGAATGAAGTAATATAATACTGATATGACATACTTACAGTAAAATTAAAGAATAGAGATACCTTCTTTATTTTACATTAACAATAATAGTCCAGTCCAGCGCGGTTTTGCCGTGAAATTCTGCAAATCTCGTCCTAAAATTCTGAAATTTTTTTTACAGGTAGTACTAACCCTCTACTTCAAAGTCTCCCCAACGCCGAGGGTTGCTTTTACCTTGGGGGTGCAAACCACCCCTTCTCGGGGGCGAGTAATAATTATTTTTTTTTGCAGAAATCGATAGATCTACTCATTTGAAGCAACTTTTCTCTTTGAACCAATTTTCCAAACCCAATACTTTCTGAGTTATTCGTAGTTGAAATTTTAAGAAAAAAACACTTTTTTCAATGGTTTTTTGGAAATAACGCAAAAAGTATCAACTTTATCGTAAAAACTCTTAAAAGCAAAGTTGTAGCATATAAAAAACTAAGAGAATGGTATTTTATACATTGCTATAGACCGAATATTTACTGAGTAATGGCTTGTTAAAAGTGATTTTTTTACTATTTTTTAAAAATCAAAGCGTTGGATGTAAATCATTGAAAAATTGATGCAATTTTCGAACAAAGTGTATATAGACTTTTTTGTTGTGCTTAAAAAGACCTTCATTTTTTTTTTATAGAAGTATTTAGCTTTAAAATTGACCGAGTTATGATGAAAATAAGATCGAAATCTACTTTTTGTGATAAAAAAAATGGTGAAAACCACCCCCTAATTGTCACCCTAATTGAAATTTTTTTTTACCCTTCAACTATTTTGTTCATTTATATATAACTATTGAATCCTATGTAGTTTCATTGGTAAATAATAATTCATTTTGAAACGAAATGAGTTTCAAGTGCTGCTCATATTTTCATGATAACGCAAAAATCGTCTTATTGTCCATTCTCTATTATAATAAAACAGATATGTAAAAGTTGAAAGACACCAAAAAGTTAGTATTTTTTCCACAGAAAAATTTCATGTTCTTTTTTTTTAATGTTAAATTTTCGGAGATATAGGCTCTTAAAGTATGCAATATTGCGTATGTAGTACCACTTTTCAACCCTTCAACCCTCTCCCTTTTTAAAATTAAGGGTTAAAAAAATATTTAACCAAAATGAATTTGTAGCTGACAAATTCACCTTTAAAATGGTCTTTTAAAAAAGTTTCTAGCATCAAAATTGAAGAAATTATCGTCAAAAAACCGTAAGTTTTTTTTTTCTTAATTTCGAAAAATTGATATATATCGTCGTTTAGAGTATAATGCATACATTCATGTATATATGTATATATGTATATGCATATTTATGTAATACATTTTTGTGTGTGTGTGTGTGTGTGTGTGAGCGTCTGTGTGTGTACCTACAACAACATTTGTATATCCCCTATAGGCTAGCGCAGGCTCGTAGCACACTAGCCTTATTTGTATAACTCCAAATTTCGGAGCACACCTGGCTCGAGTGAAAGGGTCACATACATACGAAAAAAATATATATATATCTTGTTATATTGTATTAGTGAAACTGAAAGAAGCAAGCGAGCATGTGCTGCTCTTGTGCTATTGTAAAGATTATTATAATATAATATTTCTTTTAAAAAATTAGATCAATAATACTAGCATACACATTAGTTATCTTTTGTAAGTAATGAAAAATTTTAATTTTTAATGTTAAATTTAACATTTTATCAATAATAGAAAATTTTACTCTAAAATAATATTCTTAAAAGTTAAATTTCAATACTTAAAATAAGTTTAATAAAATAAAAAATTTATATGTTTACCAAAAGAATTTTTCAAAATAGGGGTGGTTTATGTAATAGGGGTGATAAGGGGTTTCAAACTTTTAAAAAATAATAAATAACATCAGTTTATACTTACATTGTAATGAAATTCAAATCTGAAAAATTTAATGCCAAAAAAAATTTTATATTTTTCTTGGGGCAGGGGTAGTTTTCACCCCCCACAAATATCAAAAAACAGATAAAACAACAATACTAGTAAAAAGTTATCTTAAATTGAGATAATTAAGGCAAATTTAAAAAAAATAGCGCTAAAATTCAATTTTTTTAAATTTTTCTTTCTGAAAAGGGGTAGTTTCCACCCCTAAAAATATCAAACGGTAGAAAAAATAACCCTAATTACCTTTGGTGGTCTTTACATAACATAATTCAACATGATTTTAATGAATTAAATGCTTTAATATTCTGTCTTATCTTTTTTCGATAATAGGGGTAGTTTACACCCCTAAAAATTAAAAGCAACCAACGGCGTTGGGGAGACTTTTTAGTGTAGGCCGAGAACTGCCTAAATCCAAATTTTCAAGCAAATAGGAGTAGATTTAGAATTGTTCTAGGTTTTCCAGCTTTTTACCGCGCTGTACTGGACTATAATATTTTTTTCAAAACGAAGAAAGATAAGTAAACGTAAGAAAGTATTGCAATTAACTGCAGAAAAGGAAAGCGAATGTGCAGTGCCGCTGCACTCTCTTGATGTCAATTGGTAATGACGGGGGAGGGGCGATTGAGCAAATCAACTTTCACGCCGACACCTAGCCTTAGCACATTGTACATGCTCACGCATTTAGCCAATAGCGAAGCGAAAATAGAAGTCATCGACTTAGGTACCTTGCTAAGACGCCTTGCGACAGACAAACATGCGAATGATATTAATCCTTGAGAGCTCGTAGAGCTGTAGACAGGAGCGACACATTACCGTAATATAAATTATTCAAAGCCACTTAAGACATAGGTATCGTCATTCAAAGTTTCAAATAATAATTTCGAACCCACAACGCCAAATTTGCATAATGTCTCATAATTTACGGCCAGTGAGATTATATTGACGTAAAGGAACTTGGGGCAGTAGCTACGCTAGCAGGAGTTTCTCAAACACCTTTGAGATGGTACTCAGTAGTACATCGCCTGGAACAGTCCGGCTTCAAGCCCGAGCATTCTACGACGCTTCTGCTCACCAGAGTACTGGATGACATGACCGTTTGTTTGAACAAGAAATAATACACTGTCGCTTTTGGATATGGAGAAGGCGTTCGACAGAATATGGCAGGAGGGGTTGCTGTACAAATTGTCGACGTCTCCAGTCCCAAGAAGTTTGGTCCAGGTCATCGCGTCCTTCCTGAAGAATCACCGCATCCGGGTGATGGTAAAAGACGCCGTCTCCGAGGAACTTCCCGTTGCAGCAGGCGTCCCCCAGGCGTCCTGCCTGCTACGCCCGATACACGGACGACATACCCGTCGGACCGGATTCTGGGAGCTGGCACTCTTCGCCGACGACGCAGCCTACTATGCGTCATCCATGCTCAGCACGCTTCCATCAAGCTGCAGCGCATCCTGGTCATATTACCCAACTGGCTCGCCAAGTGGCGTCTGTCCGTCAATGTTGGGAAGACGCAGGCGCTCCCAGGACAGGACATCGTGTGACAGTGGACCAGTTCGTCCAGATGCTGGCGAAGGGAATGTTTGCGCGTGCGGACGCGTCACGCCACCCCACACATCCGCGAACTGTCACCTTACCACGCTCGCCCGCCCGACCGCTGCCGCCTGCCACGCGACCTGGTTGCCTAGCCGGCGATCACCAAATGGAATACCTCATCCGGTGGACCCCCCCGATGACCTGTCCACAGGAGTGGACAGAGGCGATTCTTCAGGAAGAGATCCGTTGATCTGAGCCTGACTCCCCACGAAAATTACCCGTTAGTTCGTTTCGTAAAGGAAATTTTTACCCGACTGCACAAGAGGGTAATGTTTTTTGTATAAAAGGGAAAGTTATTTATAGAAGAACTGACAAATTATGTTCGAGGCAGAATCGGCTTGGAAAATATCACGGTACCGGTCGCGACAAATCACGGCGTATACGTGACTGCCATCCCAAAATACAGAATATGAAACATAGTATAAATTAAATGAAAAGACGAATACAACGAAATTTTAGCTAATGTCTGTAATAAAAACTGAAAATGAAAGCTTGCAACGGCAAATATCAAAAGAAAAAAACGAAAAAGATTACAATGGTACGCAACGGTACCAATAGCCAATATTGATGGTACTATTGCGTGCTATTTCTGCGAAACTGAAGTGCTGGCTTATTTTACTTTTAGATAAAGCAGTTTCCAGAAAGCAATCTAAAGTGCAATGCTATATGCAAGTGAAATCTACCCACCGCTGCGTCGCGGGTTGAGTCTAGGTTGGCTAGATTTATCTCTACCAACCTAAATCTGTACGATTCTATAGTCGCGATCCAATATTGAATTGAAAATGAGTGATATTGCAAGAAACTTTCTAGAAGATCCAGGATATTCTACTATAATAATTTGGAAAGATAAGAATTGTCAGTGACATTTTACCGATTCCATAAAAAGAAACCTGAATACCTACGTGTATACCACACCCTATAAATAAGTATACCCTCCACGGCAACATAGACCGTGCCGCACAGGGCTTCCTTCAATATGGGTTGCATGGAGTGTGCATTTTCAACCTGAAAGGTTGTCTTGCCTGCACCGAGGCCATGTGGAGTGCAACGGGAAGCGGGTCGCAAGTGTCACGACCCACTTCGCCCCGGGATCAATACTCCGGTCAACGACACCGTCCCGCGCCACCACCGCTCCCCGGTGTCTAGCTTGCGTTCTGCCTTCAAGGGAGCGGAGCCATGACTTGTTTAATTTGGCGAATTGACGTTTGAGATTCCACGCCCGGACAAGGTCAGAGTTGTATCTACGTAGACAATTAGTTTTAATATTTTCCGATGTCTTCAGCACCGAATGTTCGTCAGCTCACAACACTGATAGGTTGTGATTTTAATATCAGTGTTTGTAGCAAACCTACACTTTGCGAATTGTTTACTTAAGCTTTGTACTGAACATGTGAGCAGGGGTAATGTTGATGAATGGCGAGGGGTCACACTGTCAGCCTTTCTTTGATAAGATGCACTCAGTTCTGCACATAAATTACTCTGTTGGCTTATGAAATATATTGTAATGCGTTTTACTAACATAATATCGGAATATTCACTCATTGGGTATACCCATTTCATGTTAACAAAACATAGGCGTATTTCAGGACAATGTATGGATGGATATAAAATTTATTACACTTAAATAAGATAACAATGGAAATAGCCATGACACGTTTTAAAGTGGACCATATATATACATACAGTGATATTTTTTGGGTATGAGTATATTGCTATTTGAATCTAATGTACTGACTGAACACTACGAGCACGGGAAGCCAGTGACGTCATGACACTACCCGAGAAATGTCAATATCAATGATTGTGGTCAGCCGAATGGAATGTAGATGGGATGTTAAATATTGGATCGCTGGCTACTGAAGTCTTCAATTTAGCAGGGTGCTAATTTCAGTGCTAACAAAAGTATCCATTATTTTTTGGGCGAATCCAATCGACTCCTGGGCAAATCTGAATTAAAATGTAAAAAACGCAATTTCTGCTTTATGCATTTCACTACTAAGTCGGTAATGTTATGGATTTCTTCGATTTGAAATTCTTTTATGTTGATGGTAGTCCAGATTAATGTTGGCCAGAGGAAAATAAATGCTGAAATGCAGAATGAGCAATCCATTCGGGCAGTCAGATGGCTCAAATTATAAACAATCAGGTCGGACCAAAGTGTATCTAGATGTCTATGATTTATCAAGTATCGTTTGTTTGGGCTGACACATTTATCCTGGCCGTGACGGACTAAGCTTGGGCTGGGTCACTCGACTAACGGCCTGGTTTACTGTGCCGCCATTATGACCTCCTTACCTGATATTGAAGACAACATAAATATGAACATAGCTATCTACTTTATTTACACGATCAAAACGGCAGTGCGGCTAATAGGTTCTTTGAATTAACCTGGAAGCAGTAGACTACTTTTATTTAAGCTATGTTATTATAATTACCAATGTATTTATCAAGGCAAGGATCTGTAAATATAGGATAATGGGCGTTGGACGATGTCATCAATCATGCGGATGTGTAGTGCTAGTGTGCGTGTCGTGTAGTGAAGAAAGGACTGAGGACGACGCCCTTTGGGGCTCCGGTTCCAGCGCGCACTCGACTACTCGCCCTTGGAGCAACGACCTCAAACCCTTGGTCCCTTGCTCAATACCCAGACATTTTTTCACAATCAACCGGTCGGAACACCTCCCCACAACGCAACACAACAACTGCGATACACGACTATAGTACCTACTGGTAACATCTCGACTGGAATAGGTGCCGCGAATTCCACGAAACCCGACGGTGCGGTGGACCAAATTAGTTCGCGTCGTAGTTTCGTCTTGAACTTTATGTAGCGTTCGTTGTAAGTTGTATTTGTTGAAATAATGAAATGGCGATGACATTCATTCTGTATAGTGTGGGGGTGATGAAACGATGCCAAGTTGAAACACTGCGACGCATTTAACAGAAACAGCAAAATAAAAACATCGTGATATTTTAGGACAAAGCATGATGTTGTCTGTAATAGTGAAATAAACATAGCTCTGAAATGGCGACGCAGACAAATTGAACATTATTAAGATTGGAAAGGTTAGCGCGGGGGATGCGTTCTGACAATATGAGCCTAATCTGCACAAAATGGCGCCGATAATGATCCCCGATTAGTGAAATGACCCGTTGGGTGAGTTGAGTACGTGCCCGGGGTAACAGACACCTGTGCCCGCGCAGGGTCAACAGACCCACACCAAGGTCGGATCATCACCTCTAGAGGCAAGCTCCGTGACCATTGAGCATTGACCAGGGACTTCAATATTTACAACTTATAAAAGGTTATTCGAATTCACAAGGAAATGGAAAAGTACCTGATGACTAGTAGGTTTAGGTACCTCTAATTGCAACCATTATCGCAGTAGTCAAAACGGAAGGCCATAAAACACTACACGTGCTGAAAAATTACGAAACGGTTCCGCCGTAGAATTGAGAACTTTCAAAGAAATATTAATCAGCTAATTAATAATGTAATGACGTCAGGGAGCCGGGTTCATTTACCGGAAAGGAAACCTCGGTGGTGACGCGCGTCGCCCGCGAAGTTACAACCAAAAATACATTATGAATGGAGGTTTGTCCAAAACAAGGCCTGCTGGTGCCAAACACATGATCCTCACAGCCATACACAGATATAGCCACGACTTTTCCCATGAAGGCAAAGGAAAGGATGCATGTCATAATAATATTCACATCTTGATAGTTTTGTTTGAATGATTTCTATCATCCTTTCATTGTTTTCTATTCCACAGCTACCTACTTCTTTGATGTGATTGAATCAGAATTTGAGAAAATGTAACAAAAACAACCATTCTTTTCTAAACCTAGCCAAGAGCACTAAGAAGGGTCTCTCTAGTATTCATGGTAATGGATTAAATTAAAGTAGGGTAGGACACTATTCAGATATTTTTTCCAATCTATGTCATAATGAAGCCCCTTTTACCTAAACCTTTTGTCAATAAAGCTTTACACTCTTTCAGATGCTTTTGAGTGTTTATAAACATTGTGAGTGCAGAAAAGATGAAGACTGATAATGTTTGGTTAACAGACTGGACTTGGACTAACTTAGTAAGTTTATTGGTAGTTCAAGTTATATTGTGGAATTGTATGATCATGCATGACTCAATCCAACAATGTGTTGAAGACAATCAGTGCACTGACATAGCCCAGGCCCTGTTTATAAATATGATGCAAATGACAATGGTCATTAGTAACAATACAAGCCAAGTTCTACACATTTCTATACAATGTTACATCTTTATCTTAAGTAAGATCTCAGAGCCAACCCAGAGACTATCTGCCAAAATTGGAATAATTTTGTACTGTTATTCCTTGCAGCAAACATAAAAATATGATAATATGTAGACAAGACCCAAACAAGTGTGACCCACAAAAGTATACTTGTATACAAATCAGATAGGTATTGAGTTTTGAAAAGCAGAGAGTAGAGGTGTTTCATCAATCAATAGCTAGATGTCTGTTGTCTGGTCTGTTAATCTCATGGATGCCAGACAAATTAAAGAACACAGGAACCAGTAATTGCAAGTGCTTGCTACTTCCAGCCCTCCTTATGTTGAATCGCCAACCTCAGAACTGACTGGACAGATTTGAAACAATTGTAGCCTACTTGTGAGCTTATTCATAACAATGTGTTGCAAATGCAAAAATGTTGAAGTATCCTATTCAGAGACTTGGATAACAATGTAAACTGATAATTAGTTATTGCATTGTAATTAATAAAATAATTGTAATAGTACCTAAAAGAACAATGACTCTTTTTGCCTGTTGCACTTTAAAGCAGCAACTGCCCATTATGAGAAAAGATGAGGTGAGCTGGTTAGTCCAGTCCAGTACAGATGTGCAATTCAGAATAGATGTCGGGTCATAATAAACCATTAGTAGTAGTAGTCGTCACCATAAAATAGAACCGCGTGGTAAACCTATGGTTTTATAGATAAAACCCCACGCCATGTGATGCAAGAAAGATGAAATCGATCGTACCTCACAAGATAATTTTGCTACGAATGTTGAAACAAAGTTACCACTACGAAAAAAAGATCATAGTTACCTACTGAAAATGTGTTTAATATTGAGATTCACGCGGATGAATTGAATTGCTGAAGCTATTTGGATTTCATACAGCTATCGTTCCGCTGTAGTTAATGACGTCCACGAACGTACTTTGTGAGCAGCCTCGCCGTAATAGGGAAAACATGAAAAAAATACTAATTAGTAAATAGTTAACACGGTCATGAATGACTTACCTCCACAGCCATACACATTGAATAAAAATTGGACGGGAGTAGCCGTAGTGAGCTCAAGAAATTCCACCACACACGCGAAAACCGTGTGCTCTGCACAAAACAAAATCTCGACTGAACTGAACTTTTAGTGTTGCCTGAATAAAAATTCTTCTAAATTAGGGTGCCGTCTTCTTGAGTTAAAATCTACCAATTTTTACATCGTATTGTAAATATCTTTTCCTCTTTCAAATATATAATATCCTTTAAATAACCGTAAGATTTTCAAAACCGTTTATACACAATAATAAGTTTGCTTTTAAAGGATTTTTTAATTTGCTATAATGGCAATTTTAAAATCTCGTCAACTGGACGCCCGCCCCCTAAACCTAAAATACAAGTAGAAGAAGCCGTGCGTTCCGAGTCGTGTCAACGAAGACATCTTCTATCTTCTACAAGGGGGTTGTAGTGTCTGCACCTGGCCCACTTGAGCGGGGCCTTTGTGCATGTCCCCTTCGCCTGCACACCTACTTCAGCCATCCCAAATCCTGCACCAGCTGGAGAAGGAGGCCTGGCTGTTCTAGAAGCTCGTGGGTGTTTGTTGTGTCTCCTAGGATAGCCATCCTGGTTTCTGTTGTGGATGGACATGCCACTAGCATATGCTCTACTGTTTCATCCACTTCCATGCACCCTCTGCACAGGGGGCTGTCCATTGCACCTGTAATTGTCAAGTGTTTGTTTAGTGTACAATGGCCTTTAATAAGGCTTGTTAGTATTTTTATTTTACTGCGTGGCAGTCTCATTAAGTAATTCGTAAATTTATGGTTATACTTGTCTATAAAAAGTTTTGTGTTTTTGCAGTCTTCTCTGCTAGACCATAATAGGTTTTGTTGCTGTACTGTGGCTTCTCTGAGCCTTTTTCGTAGAGCTTCCGCTGATAAGGGCGAGAATGGTGGAGGGCCGATTGCTGGCCTTTCTGCCCCTAATTTTGCTAGCTTGTCTGCCTCCCAGATGCCTTGGTCACCCTGGTGACCTTTTACCCACTGGACTGTGACCTAACAAAGACATCATCGCTCACGCGACATCACGACCATCAGGCCCGTTCCGAATGGGAAATGATGACCATCATAGATATGCATTCGGAGCGCTTTGAACGCGACGGTAGACGTTGATACTGGCAGAAGACACTATTAGGACCCAACTTTTGTTAGTTATTGTAATTTCGAGTCGTAGAAAGTCGTGTTAAAGAGTTATATTAGCTTTATTTTGCTGACACATTGAAGTGTGGTTGGTGGTGTTCAGTTCCAAGAAACTCCTTTAGCGCGTTCCAAATCGCACCATAATCGATTATAGCATCAACGAAATCATTTGGAATTAGTTTTAGCGTAACAACTCAGCAAGCTCAAAATGGTTGCTCATTAACGCCGCCATGTTGTGCTATCATCGCCCATATTTCTGAGCGTCTCAGCACTGTGAGCGAGCCATCAAAAGTGAAAGCTGTCATGCTGACAGCTGACAATCGATCTTAGAACAGCAACCAGCAGCGACTCCTGGCGCTCCATAATTGTTTATTACCTCACTTATTCACCCTAAACAAAGCTAATATAACTATTACGACTGTCTGCGACTCGAAATGATAATAAAATACCTAACAAAAGTTGTGTTATAATAGTGTCATGTGTCAGTGTCAATGTCTACCGTTGCCTTCAAAGCGTTCCGAATGGATATCTACGATGGTCGTCATTTCCCACTCGGAACGGGCATGATGGTCGTGACGTCACGTGAGCGATGATGTCTTTGTTTTCGTGACTCGGAACGCACGGCAACAAATGTTTTGTTGTTGTTCTAACTAAATGCCTTTCCGAAAGAAGCAACCGTTGCAGTGAATGGCGCGGATAATATTCAGGAGAAACATTTATTTATTTCGGTTTCTAAAATATACTGCACTTCCTAAAACCATGGCATCTGCTGCAAAGAAAGCCAAACTCTCAGCGCCTTCACCATCCGGTAAAGAAAGCTCTACCATTGAAGACTTTATTGAAAAAGTCCAAATCAAGCGAGAGGAGACCGCCAAGTCTGTTATGGACTATAAGTTTAATAAGCAGCGTGTAAGGATGATTTCGCAAGAGCAGATGGTACTTGAAGGTTGTGAGGGCATAGTGTACTGGATGTCTCGAGACAGCAGGGTGCAGGACAACTGGGCTTTTCTGTTTGCTCAGAAACTTGCTCTAAAGAATGAAGTACCACTGCATGTGTGTTTCTGCTTGATTGCGAAGTATTTAGAAGCTTCTGTGAGACAGTTCCATTTTCTATTGAAAGGTAATGCTTTAAATGAAAACTTGTAAACTCTGTTTTATGTAAGAATGGGTGCTTGACCTGGCGGGATAATATTGCAGAAAATGGTTTATTTTCAAACACTTACTTAAATAAATGTAGTATTATGGTAGGGGCTTCCGCCCCCTCTGAGCATTATATTTGACTTTCCAATTATTCCAGGCCTAGAAAAAGTGGCAGCAGATTGTAAGAAGTTGAACATATCATTCCATCTCCTGGAGGGCAGTGGGGCGGACGCATTGCCTCAATGGGTTATAGACCACAAAATTGGGGCTGTGGTGTGCGACTTCAACCCACTGAGAGTCCCAATGGGTTGGCTGGACGGTGCCAAAAAGAAGCTAAAAAAGGATGTTCCACTGATCCAGGTAATTTGATGATCTCTTACAGATAAAATTAACACACTCATCTACCATGCTATTTATAGAAATGCTATTTACCATTATAGGTTTTGAAATTTATTACCATGGCACTAATGTCTAACTTTTTATCAGCTGCAGTAAACTGACGTTTCTAAATGTCATTCCGTGAAATAATGTTGACAGCCTAATCTCAATAGGGATGTGATTCAGTTCACAGAAGATCTAATCGTTCCATAACTGACTCATAATGATCATACTTAATTCTATTTATTATTCATGTAAACAAAAGGTTGTATAAACGTTGATCCTTTAACACATATACAAGTCAAGTTATTGCTGAGAAAACGCTCTCTCAAGTTGGTAGTACTGGTTTTTAGTTACAGTGCTATGACGACGCTTGGCCGCCTTTTAACAATATTGAACATCACAACTCCCTATACTTAACACTAAAATGCTTATAACCTCTAAAACCTTTAACATTCACAATCATATAGGGATCATGTCCAAGAGCTTTAAATATTTTGTAGGGGCCAGCATATGAAGAATACAACATTTTGTTTAACCCAGTTTCGCTACACAACCTCAGATTCTTCCACAAGACTAGGTCCCCTTTTTGTACACCTTGCACTCTTTTATTTTTTATCAAAATGTCGCTGCATTTTTGCCTGCTTCCTTCTAACCTTACTAGAAGCGGCTTGTCTCAATGTTGAGACATTGAGACATGTCTAAATTATTTCGACTCTCCTCCAAATTCGGATCCACTTTTATGTTTAAACATTAGCTCAAAGGCGCGTGCAATCCACTCTTTCACTGGCCCATTTGCCCTAGGATTTGAAATAGAGTTCAGCACTTGTCTGAACTGCTTTTCTACTGCAAAATCTTTGAAGTACCTACTGCAAAAGGCAAGTCCACGGTCCGAGACAACGGTTGAAGGGAAACAGACATGCTAATCCCATCTCGTAATATTCTAATAGTTTCTGCTAAACTTAAGGTTCGAGTGAGACTATCACAAACTTTGAAAAAGAATCCGTGATAACAAGAATGTACTGATTCATAAAGCAGGTGTAGCGCCTGCACCTGGCCCACTGGCAGGGCCTTTGTGCATGTCTCTCCCCTGCACATTGAATTCAGACATCCCAACTCCTGCACTCCTCCTGGAGTAGGAGGCCTGGGAGTTCTACGAGCTTGTGGGTGGATGTTGTATCACCCAGGATAGCCATCCTGGTTTCTATTGTGGATGGACATGCCGGCAGCATGTGCTCTACTGTTTCATCCACTTCCATGCACCCCCTGCATAAGGGGCTCTCAGTTGCACGTGTAATTTTTAAGTGTTGGATTAGTCTACAATGGCCTGTACATAGGTAAAGTCCGCAAAGTGCGTCGTCAATAAGCTAAGAATTATCAAATAATTAAAAACTACACACACACAAAAACTGAACATAATAAAAAACAAAATACTAAACAAATAAACCGCCCCAGGACATGCCCAACCCAAAGGTACCCATCACACTGGCAGCATTACCGCGCTGCACGGCGAGTGAGATCCTTTGGATCAGGAACGCTCCGGAACGATTGTCAAAACCTCGGTCCCTCAAGCGTCGCCCAATGTCCTTGACAAACAAATGTACATAGGTCACATAAGCAATATTTAAAAAGCTGTTACAACATTTGAAAATGGAGCTCTTTGACTGTAGAATGCAGTTTGTTTCATCTGACTGTCAATTGTTTTTACATTGTGGCGGAATTTTAAAAATTATAAAAAAAAAACGATGCTGTACGCCGTCTGATTGAAACGGACAGGCATGTGACCTACCATGAGCATCAGGCATCCTTAGACATTGGCATGAGTCAAATACAATCAATCCTACACAAACATTAGGGTGTAAGAAAGCTGTGCTCGCGGCAGATCCCACAAAATTTGACGTAGGCTCAAAAAACAGACCGCGTCACTTGGTGCAATGCCATGCTTACCAGATTCAACGAAGGGACGTCAAATTTGGTGTGGGTCATAGTAACAGGTGTCGAAACATGGGTTTATTGCTACGATCCCAAAACAAAGCAGTAATCGAGCATATGGGTCTTTCAAGATCAGCCGAAACCCACCAAAGTGGCTTGCGTGAAAAGTGCATCTAAGCGGATGATTGCTTCTTTTTTCATAAAACTGGACACGTGGATACTGTTGCCTTAGAAAATCATCGCACCGTAATTAGTAACTGGTATACGACCATTTGTTTGCCGGAAATTATTGACGAACTCCGTAAAAATAACCGTAAACGTCGTATCATCTTGCATGCTAGTTCCCACACTGCCAGACAGACAAAAGAATTTTCGAAGGTAAAAAAGTAGATCTTATGAGCCGTCCTGCATATAGTCTCGACCTGGCACCTTGTGACTTTTTTCTGTTCCCAAAAACTAAGAACCATTTATGCGGTCAACGATTTTCATCACCAGAAGAGGCTGTCAAAGAGTATGAAAAACAGGTTTAGGTGACTACTGAGGAGTGGCACAAATGTTTTCAAAATTGGTTCAACCGTATGGAAAAGTACATTTACGCAAAGGGATATTTTGAGAAACAATAAATTAATTTTTGACGTTTAATAGTATTTTTTTCTTATTTTTTCCGGAAACTTTTAGTGCGCCCTGCGTAATTAGGCTTGTTAGTATTTTTATTTTACTGCGTGGCAGTCTCAATAGGTTGTTAGTAAATATATTATTACTTATTTATGAATAGTTTGGTGTTTTTGTATTCTTCTCTGCCATTACCCATAATCATAATTCATTTTGTTGCAATACGGTGGCTTCTTTGAGCCTTTTCCGTAGAGTTTCCTCTGATAAGGGCGAGAATGGTGGGGGCCCAATCTGGGGGGAAATGTACTTATTATTCCTGGTAGTCTGGAAAAGACCCAACATGGTCTATAGGCGCTGTTTCCATGGGTACGTCCGGCCATGGTATAGGATGTAGCATTCCTTCAAGATTGCGAAATGTGCAATCCAGACATGATGTAACATATGTTTTAATAAATTTAGTCATCTTAATAAACCAATACTTTGCTTTAAGAGCTTCGTCGCATCATTTCAAACCGCAATGGCACATTGGCACGACGAGCAACTTGAGGTACTGCTAATCGGTCTCCATGTAGAGTAATTCTGTACAAGCGCTCGTTGTTTATTTTATAGTTATTCAAAATATCTGGGAAGGCATTTCCATCACGCAACTGCTCTATAATATTATTCAGCTTAGCATCCTGCATCTGCAAGGTCAAAAACCAATCCTCCTTTGAAATAACATTCGCGTCTACGGGGTTGCGGCTCAACGCGTCAACCTGTCTCATCCTGTCTCCAGCCCTATACTCTATTTCCATATCAAATTCCTGCATCTGCAACCACCAACGTGCGAAACGCGGAACTAAATCCTTTTAACGAACGTGCGTCTCACCGCGGCACAATGAGTAACAACTTTTAGCTTTAATTCCGCGACATAAACTCTTGAATCGTTTGATTGACTCTACCAAAGCTATAGTTTCTAATTCATAACTGGTAATATTTGCTCATCTCGCGTGAATAATACTCGACTGAAATACATCACCGGTTTAAGCTCGCCATTGCTCTTATACTGCATCAGAATACCTGCGATCCCTAACTTACTGGCATCAGTATGCAGCTCTGTGAAGAGATGTCTATCGAAAATTGCTAGTACTGGTTGAGAAACTAATTTAAATTTCAACTCTACAAATGCGTCATCTTGTGCCCAACCCCATTGCCAGACAACATTTTTCTTTGTTAGTTCGGTGAGTGGCTTTGCTATCAATGCAAAATTGTTGATGAACGTTCTAAAGAATGAACAAAAAAGACCTACAATCTGTCGGATCTGAAGGACATTGGAAGTAGTGGGAAAATCATGTATTGCTTTATCTTTGCGTCCCCTGGTGTGTCTCCTTTGTTGGAAATATGATGACCTAAATAGTTTAGCTCGGTCAATATTTACTTATGTTTAATTTTAGGTTAGCTTCCTTCAGAGTGTTCAGAATAATATTTAGTAATTCTATACCTTCTGGAACGATGGTGGAGGGGATTAGTATGTCGTCCATGAAAGCTAGTAAGTATGTGATCCTTGTCATGTCAATGTTGATTTATGGAATACCGCAGGAGAGTTAGCAAGACTGAAAGGTACTCTCAAATAGGTGTTATGAAGACCGTTTTTCGAACGGAATCCGGCGCTACAGGTACTTGATGGTAACTTTGTGAGGGATCACAACTACTGAAAATACGATTATCCGGCAAATTTAGACAGTTAATCATCAACTATTCTAGTGTAGTAGTAGCGATATTTTTACTGTGATTGCATTGAGCGACCTATAATCGACACAGAGTCGCATGTCCCCATTTTTCTTTTTGACCAACACTATTGGTGATGCAAAATCATAATCCGACTCGCGAATAGTGCCCGCATCTAATAAGTCCTTTACTTACAAACTACTTCGAGCTCCTGGTCAGACATACGATAAGGTCGGCGAAATACCGGTTTGACAATAGTTGGATTTATATTAATTTCTGCTAATTTTGTTAAACCTCACTCTTTGGTACTGCTTGGAGGCAAAACAAGAGCCATGTTGAATCAGCGTTTGGTATAGCCACACTAATTCAGCCACTTCAATTTCACCTACGACAATATCTCCGAGTCTAACGCCCCAAGTCTCATCCTTAAGTGCGCCACAGCTTAGTGCTCCGATATTAACTGGGTTCTGACCCAAATTACCCAAATTGTCCAAGTCTTCCGGTTTAAAACTACTCGCCACAGCATCAGACTGCCCAGCGTATATATCTGCACATACATGCAATACATGCAATACACTCAGCGTTGCCATCGATACGGCTTGGTACGAAACCATTACCCGGCTCGACATAACTTTCGGCCGCAGCCTTCGACCACGAGCATAATAGAATTTGATATACCTGCTTAGATCCACTTTCAGACAAAGGCTTCGTGCAACACTGTCCTCGCACCATCACCTGCCCAGCCGCAAACTCTATGTCATTCGCACCTAGGTTGTACACCCTGATGACACCGCCTGTGCCCTCCAGTACAGTCAATGAGATGACATATTCATGTCCTGCAAAGTTGAAATAGCGAGGTAAAGTACAAAATGTACATTCCAGAGAGCCATTTACGGTTATTTCAATCACAGCAGCCTCATTAGCGCGATTCGGACATGTGTCTTTCATCGTATATCAATTCTTTGATCAAAATTCTCAACTTCAATTTAATTAATCGTAGCGTCATTATATTCAGTTAACTTTACAGAATTTCTTTGAACCACAAGCGCAATATTTGGCCTGTTGATAATTGGCTGCCATACAAGCAATTGAATACGGCCCATACTCAAATGCGTAACTAAAGCTTCGTCATTTACCGTCAGTCCACCAATACACATTTGATGTTTAGAACCCCTAACGCCGGAATAGCTTCACCGGTAAATTGTCACATTTGAGAGCTTTTACAGTTGTAAGGGTCATTATATTATTCTTATCCTACGCCTGTATCTAGATAAGCTAGAATCAGATTTTCGTTGACCGTGACAGTTTTAAAATAAGCCTCGTTCACATCCTGCACAATTTTATTTTTTATACATTTTCGAGTCTGTCCCTGATCTACAAAATCTGGCTATGTGACCTACTCGTCCACACGTTTTACGCAGTCTCTTATCAGGATTTGGGCAATCCCGGACCGTGTGGCCGTCGGCATGGCACCTTAAACATCTTAAAATTATTTTACTTGTCCCGGCAGTAGACGCTAGTAGATTAGTGCGATCGATCGATTTGGGCACAGAAGTGGCGGCGAATTTTCGGCGATCCACAATTTATTTTTCGCGGGAATGTACCTGAGTTTGACCTTGATAACTCTCTAAAGAAGCTAAAAATTCACAATACAAATCCTCGGGACATTTGCTTTTCAAGCTTTGGCACTAGCTTTAATCTCACTGGGTAGACCGCGAACTATACACGAGGCGGCGGAAACATCATCTAACTTGCACTGGTGACACAAGACTAACTTGTCGTAAAAATATTTACTCATCGGCTCCTTAGGGTCCTTCTTTCGAGCAATTAATTCTTCGAGCATTTCGGCAAACTTGTGTGACCGCGGTAAAGTACGTTTTAATAGATCTTGCCACTTTACCCTCGTTTGATCATAATCCTATAACCGATTGTACCATTTAAGGACGGCACCCTCCAATCGCGCTTGCATATAATACGACCTTGTTCCTACTTGAAGACCTTTGTGGCGCTGCTGTAGTGGCTCTGCCTGCCATGCGAGAGGTCCCGGGTTCGATCCCCGGCTGGGGTTTTTTCTTTAAAACCCAGCTATTGGATGTTTATATGTATGTGATGTCGCTGTTGCTGGTTCCCACGACACAGGGTATCCTAGTGTGAGGCCAGAAGCAATGTATGTAAGGGTCAAAATCAGAGAGGTTGACATTTTAGGTTTTCAAATATCTGAGAAATCAATATTTTTTTAGAAGAAAACTAACAAGAGCAGTATGTTGTATCAAATACCATTTAACTTTTCTGTGAAGAGGCGCGCACAAAATACTATAATTTTCGAATTATACCTGTTAATAAGAAAAATGGCAGAGTCATAGGTCATTTCGGGAACACTTTTATTATTTTTTTATCAATAATATTAACCAACCTATTTTAAAATCTCCTTCAACGATTTGTAATAAACCTGTTTCTAAATAAGAAAATGTTGTTATTTTGTATATTTTTATAATTAAAATACTCATTTTTGATATTCATGTCCATACATTTATAATTGGTGTGAATTCTGATCCTTGATTTCAATTTATTGCATAAATTCTTGCACTACGTTTTTTATTTATGACATAAATACAATTGTTCTATAGGCTATTTTATGTTGTAATGCAATATTAAATTATAACTTTACTAATTAGTGATATAATTACCTTTTTGTGGCGTTCCCGAAAATGATGGGGGTGTTCCCGAAATGACAGTGCAGTTCCCACAATGACCGTAACACTCTGTTTTTGGAATACATAACGTTTTTAAATAAAACCCATACACAGTATTATACTTCTCTTTATTGTATTAAGGTAACGAGTTACATGAGTATCAAAATTAAATCTTAATAACTAATAAACTTTGTAGTTTTAATCAACAAAAACGTATTAGGAAAAAATGCACTTCTATCATTGCGTCAATCACATCACAGGCTCTAAGCCCTGGTTAAAGATGTTTGTTTTAAATTTAGCTGTTTTAAATTAAACAGGCATTAGACATAACATGCAAAATCAAAAAATATCACGAAGTATTTCAGTATTTGTACTTAAAGAGTAATTGTACTTAAAGTCTCACAGTTCCACACGAATACTATCAATATGACAAAAACAAAACAGAAAAATCAATAGACATAACAATGCTTAAAATACAGTTTTAAACATTGTGATAAAAAATAAACAGTCAGTCTTTACCTTTAGGCATAACATTACTTACTACTTGCACAATTAAATAAAATCTACATATCACAAAGTAACTTGAGTATCAAAGTATAGCTTAAAGTCTATCACTATCTTACTTTTCGAATATGTCTATATTTTCATCAAAACAATAAAGGCTACGACTCCCTTTTTTCTGCAATTTTGGTGCGGGTAAAACTTTAACGACTTCATCATAGGAGATATATGAAATATCGTTTTGTTCAATTTTGAATATGTTTGCTGACTCCCGTTGACTACGGAGAAAGGTGACTTTTATTTCGCCATCTTCATCAACGGAGGTGTCAGCAACCGCAACGTACCTGTAACTATAATTTTTGTTTTCAATTGGAACATTTACTAGCATAAATGTCTTTGGGCATATCATGCTTGGATGTAAGTCCTCGTTGTTATTTCCGTACGATGTACCAGCACCAAGATCGTTATTCTTTCCATGAAGTCGGTCTGAAACAGTCTGAAGATTTTCATCATCTGAAGTATCTGATCCGTATATGGCGTGGTAAATACTTTCCCTATTGACGTAAAGAGGATTCAGACACTCTGGATCTATATCTTTCTCTAAATCCATAATTTCAGACGGTTCTGCACTTTCTCTACCTCTATCTTCGACTGAAAATGCCTGAAGTTTAATTTCTCGCAACAACTTTGCACACTGATATAGGAGTATGGAGACATCAGAGGCTTTCTGCCAGACAATCTTAGTTACATTCATGATTCCGGGGATCGCATCTATCTTTTCAGGTATTTTGTTTTTGGCTGCAACTATTTCTTCGTCGGTGACTTCGTGGAGTGAAACAGTTGAATTTTTTAAAACACGGACAAAATGTGCAGCTGTGTTGACATCGGTTCCTCGCAACACGTGTTTATCAGCAGATCTTTTTAATGCTCCTCCTACACCATCCATTGGCCCTTTACCGTGACCTGGTTCACTGTATGTCCATGTGGAAGTAGTTATTTGCGGAAATTGCTCTATTAAGGTTTTAGTCCATAAGTAAATGTTAGTGCGGTTTCGATATTGGGATGTGGGCCCGTCTGAGAATACGTGTAGGGTGTTTACGTGAGGTCTGGTACTTAATAATTTCTTTAGCGTTGATTGCAGATGACCCCATACAGCATGAGCCTGATGGTCCAAATTGTCGCTCACAGTGGCAAATGGAACAGTTTCTGAAGACTTATCTGTTTTGGCATACAAAACGCCTGTGTGGATCGATAATTGGCCTTTTGAAGCTCCGAATCTGACTGATTGAATCTCTTTCCCATATTTTGTCATATAGTTTTCAGCGAAGTCAATTTGAATCATTATCTCTGTTTCTTTCAAATTATCTTTTAGTTCCGTTTTGGCCTTTAAATTTTCGCTTATTCCATAGAGATGTTTTTTCATAGGAATATCCTCAGCCAAAGACTTTCTCAAATCATTCACTGTGCTTGTGATCGTAACTTTTTTGGTGAGTTTGACGGTTTTATTCTCCCCTTTTATCATTCGGTCTTCTTTTGTTACTTGCCACTGAAAATATTGGACGGTATCTTCATTTCTCTCCAATCCCAATTTGATCTCTTTGCAGTCACCACACAAACCAAACATGCAATCATAGCATTCAATGTCACAACTGTACGCTTTTATACATTGAGAGGTAGTACTGTGCGGCATCTCTCCTAGGCGGTTCAGTTTGCTTCAAAATTTTCGTGCCTCACACAAAGACAAGTATCTCTATCCCTTTTTGTAGGTTGCACTACCCAATAAGGCTTTTCTCTCAAAAGTGTGGAATAGGATACTCGAATTCCAGTCTCAGCACAGAATTGGGGATGCAAGTTTTTAACAGTTTCTAGAAGCAACCGCTTTTGTTTTTCTCCCTTGAGGCAATCCTTTTTACCAGGACACATTCTGCTGACATCATCCCGTTCAAAAAACTTATGAATTTCTTCACGGATCTGATTATTCACCAAAAATGTTGGATGCCTTCGATCAGATGTTAAAATATTGGCATTGTTCTTATTGTTGCGGAGAAATTGTTTGGCCATATTATCCATACGGTATTTCTTGATACGGTTGCCACTGACGCACTTTTGGAACGCCTCCCGCTGTTTAGAATTTTTTGGTAATTTCTCAGCAGTGTCTTTTAACTGAGATTTCAAAACCTCTCCAAATAGTAGATGTCTACGAACTTGCGGAGTAACCAAACATTCTCTTGTCAATTCATCAACTTTGCGAGTTGGCGTATCATCAGCCCTCTTTTGTGATATTTTTTCTTCCCGTCTTTTGCTTCTTTGTACCCTTTTTCGTAACTGATCTATTGTTTTTTGCATGTCTTGTATTTTATGTTTCTGTTTTTTAATGGTTTTATAAGCCCGCGTTCTGTCTTTTTTTACTTGTTTTCTTCCTGATATCTTCTTCAACACCGGCGCATGATTTTCCATTTCGTTTTCTGAATCTGGAGGGCTGTCAGCTAATGCATTAGCCAACATCTTTTTCTTCTGTCTATACTTTTTAGAATTTTTTTCCACGTCTTTCTCTGTTTTTTCTTCTCTTTTTCAGTCATACTACTAACAGTCTTCAGTTTATTTTCAGCTTTCTTTCTTTGGTAATATTCTTTATCTTTCAGTCTCTTCATCTCTTTTTGTTCAGGTGTCATTTTATCCAAAAACTTGCGCTTCCTTACATTAGCCAATTCGCGTTGTCTTTTATAGGCTAAACTTTCCTGTTTATTTCGTTTTTTAGACTTTTTTTTCTCTTAATTTTTACTGTTGTTCATACTCGCACCAAATGGAATACCTAAAAACAATTTTTTATGGTAAAAGACTTTTAAAAGCATTTTGAAAGTATGATTTTGTTCACAAATTATCATTTCGGGAACTCTTGTATCATTACAGGAACGCCAGCCTCATTTCGGGAACGCCCGTCATATACGAGAACGTTGCCGAAATGACCGTTTCCGAAATGATTATTCGATAAATAATTTCACGTCACGCTTGATGCCGCCATCTTAGATATTGGTTTTAGAGGTTATGACTGCATGAGCTGTAACAGTTATAAGAATATGGCAAAAAGTATGCAAATTTTCTAGAAACTAATTAGCAAACAGCGTTCCCGTAAAGACAGGGAATAAAGGTACCCTTCATAGATATGAAATTCAACGGTACTTACCAACAAAAACAATTGTTTTCTCCCGAGAACGCAACACACACCGGTTGCTGTGAGTAGCTAACTTCACACTGATGCTTCTTAACGCCACCTAGTGTACGTTGTTTTAATTATATCGACCGATTTCAACCGCGTTCACTAGATGATTCCATAAACGTCGGTCAGCATGGATTTGCCAAAATATGAAAAAATACAATTGAATGAATTTTATTTATAGCTGCATTATTAATTTCAATAATTTTCGAAGCTAATATTAAAATATGTATTCTTTTTAGTGGTGATTACAACCTTTTTTTACTTGTCTGAACTGTTAAACTTGGTATACGGACGCGATCCCGGAATGACATTTTAGGGTAGTTTTTCTTTATAATCACGTAAATTTTTATCTAAGACACATGATATTTTATGTGCCATGTAATTATGCCCAGTACCTTCATTTTGAAATCAATATTTTGGTAGTATGACGATATTTTCTTAGGTTTTTTTTGTCGGAAGCATAATGTCAACCTCTCTGATTTTGACCCGTAAATGTTTATGTTTACTCATATGTTTACTCATTCAGGTTTACCACTTGCTGCAGCTGTCAATAAGAACTAAGAAGGTTTTTCCTTAAAATGGGCCTGCAAAATCGACATGAGTTCTGCTCCTTGGCTTCTCAGATACAACCATGCCTGTTGGTCTCTTGGCAGATTATTCCTCACTGCCTGACATTGCTTGCACTCTGCTACCATTCTTTCTATTTGCTGGTCCATTCTGGGCCACCACACATATGCTCTTGCATATGGTTTCGTTTGGACTATTCCGGCATGCGGGGCGTGCAATAGTCTAAGTCGTTGCAGCGAGGAAGGTCCTATAACACTGTTGCTCCATAATAGACACACTTTATTATGTGAAAGGGCCACTGGTCCAACACGTTTGCAGTGCTGAATCTATATTAAAACGAGGCCAGCCGTGGAGAACGTGAAATACCACTCTCTGGAGAATATGGTCCTTCTTTGTTTCAGCTGCAATCTTTGTAGCCTCAAGGTCCCAACCTTCCGGTTTTTTTCTAATGGGAGTACCTCTCTCAAGGTGTCTTCGCCAGTATCAGAAGTAATCGCTTCAGTTCATCTACTAAAGGCGTCTATATTGCAGATTGATTTCCCTGGTAGTGTACTTGATCTTGTTGGCATAACATCCTAGTTTGAGAGACCACCGCAACGTCCACGGGGAAACTTGTTCAGGAATCGGTTTTTCAGGATTGAATAGACCAACCAGTGTCTTGCGGTCTGTAATAATGCAGAATTTACGACCGGCTAAAAAGACATGAAACTTTGTCAATCCAAATATTAGAGCCAGGGCCTATTTATCTATCAGGCCATATCTTCTTTCATATGGTTGTAAAGTCCTGGAAGCCATCATCTTCGGTATTTCTGATCTATCGCCCATAACGTGAGCTATAATCGCCCCCAGGCCATATTCAGAGGCATCGCAAATTATCAATAGCTGACGCTCTAAGTCATAACCAACAAAAGTCATATCCGACCAACAAAAGCATCGTAGAAACTGTTCAGCCCTAAAAACGGCACGCTAGGTTTCATTGTTCGTTTGCGCGAGCTTCTCTTTTATTTCTTTAATTTTCGATGGAAATGGGTGAAGGCCTTCAGCATCAATCATGTGAACCATGAACTGGATGCCATTTGAACTAAATACGCATTTAACCCTACATAGGACAGGTGTCCACAAAAATGGCCACCAATTATATCATAGGGTTTGGACTTTATTACCAAGGTATAGGGTTGAAAACAGGCGGCCGTTTTAGTGTATGGGTGTCTTATAAAGGGTTAACAAAATTAAGACAGAAACCCATGTCATTCAATTTCTTCAGAACAGCACGAAGTCTTACGTTATGGGTTATGCTTTTATTCTTACCAGACACTGCGGTGTCATCTAACAGGCAAGTTACACCTTCCATGCCCGCTAGAGCAGCCGACATCACTCCCTGAAAGATGTCCGGTGCGGCGTTCACTCTAAAGGCTAATCGGTTCATCTTCATCAGACAAAGCGGTGTTGAGCGTAAACAGTTGCATGTAGGCCACTTTTAGGTCCATTTTGCTGAAAACTCGTGCTCCACTGAGCTTCACAAACACGTCGACAGCCTCCAGTAGCGGGTAAATATTAACCTCGATCGCTACATTTACAGTTGATCGACAGTCGCCGCACACACGCAATGAGCCGTTTTCTTTTTTCACTAGCCTTAATGGAGTAGCCCATTTTGGGTATCTGACAGGAGTTAACACGCCAGCCTCCACCATTCCAGCCAACTCTTCTTCCACTTGTTTTTTGAACGGAAACGGCACACGGACGCGCTTTCAGATATTTCCAACCGACATCAAGGATTCGATCAGCCAAATAAACATCAAAACTAAAGTCAAATCATTCTTTATCCCGTAGTAGTTCCTGAGGAATGTATAACCTATGGACCTAGAATATTTTAAATTATGTTATTCTTGTCTCTAGTATACCTTAGATACTGATAACGAGTAGATCACACCACACACAAACCTCAGTGGTTTAAGTTTTGTTCCCATGTATTTATATATATAAATTATCGTGGCGTAGCGTCCGCGCGCAGATTTAACGACACTTTAGGGCCGAGATATTCACCGAGAGTTCCTTTCTCAATTCATGGAATTCTTTCGTGTAGGCTGCGGCCGTGTTGTCAGTCCAACCAATTCCTGACACTTCCAGTCCAAGCGGTTCGGTTCAAACCAGTTTCGCCCCAACAGGCTGGGACCTTTTCCACGCGCCACTAACAGTTATCACTGCCACAGTATACATATAGAACAGTAGATAATCATCGAACAAATACATCGCACGGCTGCACACATGCGCGCGTGTTCTGTACTCACGCACACATAGAGCCTTCAGGAATGATGGAGACTGCTTCAATCGGGGCCGTGCCGTTGCCGTGTTATGTATCAAGACAGCGAGCTGCCCCAGTGCCACGCACGATATCAAAAGGAGCCGAATAGGCTTGTAACTAAGCACCTACCAACCTAGTGCAGTTTAGCAACTACATGGTAGTACTACACTGTAGTATACTTACCAGGAAATATTTTAGGTATAGTATAGTGGTAATTATTAAAATATTCGATGAAGTGGGAAACTAGACACATACCTAACGATCTGTAATATTATTACTTTGTGTAAACAATATTGTCTATTAAACGGTACCTACTTAAAAGCAAAATAGTATTTTAGGTATGCCAAGCCACACACGTGACACAGCCCTAGGCATCGAGCGAAAGTAGGTAACGAACGCTACTAAACGGCCTCTGATTTACTACTGTTCTATATGTATACTGTGACACTGCGCTTCTTTGTTGCTAAGCTCCACAGATACGTGTGCCACGCCCACCACATAAATCTAAACATGTATTGAAACCACAGATATCTCAACATAGGAGATAGGGCGTTCAGCCTATATTGTATGCAAACCGATTGTCGCAAGCTGAATTCACGCACACAACGTATCATTAAATAAACACAACGAACACGCACACATAATAATTACTTACACATTTATCCCTACTCTCGTATTGGTAAACACAGGCAAAGCAGTTACGTGGCTGTATACGTGCGCATGAGGCGCACATTGTTTCGTAAAGCACGCACACAGCACACACAGCGTCATGGACATTAAATTTATTGACAGGACTGTATGGGGTTAATCTGGCTCAACACAGACCTTGCTGTTAATAGTTTTGTAATTATTTATTCCTGCTTATTAATCATAACAATTAAATTTTTCATATTTGTATTAGTTAAGCACAACCTATTTTTAAAAGAGATCTAAAAATAAATCTGTGGGAGTTTCTACGCCCTTCTTCTCCCACAGTGGTCCAATGTAGAGAAGAGGCAAAAAATGACGTTTGCTAAGTATATGTAAATATCTACAGTAATAAAGTACTTTGACTATTGACTATTGACTATTTCCTGTCTCTCTCGCTAGTAGGTAACGCTAATGAGTATGAGAGAGACGGAATCTGGATGCGACTCAATAACATTACCTCCTCGGAATATTTTGTTAATCGTGTTGTTTTATTGAAGAAATATTGTATTTTCAGTATTTACCTGTGAAATGTTATACCCTTGTTATGGAAATTTGTCGAATCACTGCGATTTTCACATAGGACAACTGCACAGGCCGGCATTATAGGAAATAAAGCTAATTGTTGTCAGTTTTCTAAGGCGATCGGCGCATGCACTCGGTGATTCTCGCTGAGAGCAAATGAATGCACTGTATGCACACTGGGCATACAACGGTCAGCCGTTACGCGGCGGCTTGCCCTCTCTCTAATATGCTCTGTGATTGAAACGCACCACTCCAGCGCCCGCGCCCGCGCCGCCGCAGCCCCGCGCCGCCCCGCTGCCCTCAGAATTTGTGTATGCCGCCTGATACTCACATTTAGTTAAACATTTGAAGATCTCATTATTTTGAATACTACAGGTAGACGCTCACAACATAGTTCCTTGCTGGGTGGCCTCAGACAAGCAGGAGTACTCCGCACGCACCATCAGGAACAAGATCAACACTAAACTCGACGAGTACCTCACAGAGTTCCCGCCGGTTATCAAGCATCCGCACACTAGCAAGTTTCAACCTGAGGTAAGAAATGTGAATAAGACTATTCGGGATCTCCTGGCTTTTATAAAGTAAGTAAATTTTCAAAACTTAAAGATATTTCATGCCCCTGAAAATTCAATAAAAGAGGTGGTCAACCATGTGACCAGTGGCCATCTGGAACCAAGATGTGTGGTCAACCATTTGACCAGTGAGCATTTAATACATAGTGTATGTAGTGTATAGGGTCAATCATTTCAACGTGAGCTTTCTGTTCAATTTAGAGTATATCGGCTATTTTAGGCAACTGTTAAATAAAACAAGGCAAATTAATAATTTTTCATTTTCGAGATATTCGAGGTCTCTGGCGTGCAGGTTCTTTTTTGGAGGCATCTGAAAATTGTAGGTGGAAATGTTTTTTTTTTATTTACAAAATTCTAACCTATATTTTGAAAATGACGTATTATCTTAGCAAAAACTTGCAATGAATATTTGTTGATGTGATATCATAATACCATTACATGCCTATCCCCTCATAAAATTTCAGTAGAATATCTTGATTAATAGAGACAAAATACGACACTTTAGAAATGCATTGCAAAACTGAAATGAGGTATAAATGTGCACATTGTTGTTGTTGTTGTTGTTGTTGTAGTTGTTGTTGTTGTTGTTGTTGTTGTGTTCTTGTTGTTGTTGTTGTTGTTGTTGTTGTTGTTGTTGCTGTCTGTTATATTCATAATTTATTTATGGCACACAAATAATTGAAATAACAAGATATACATTAAAATAGTGTACAAAGGCGAGCTTATCTCTAGCAAGAGATCTCTTCCAGCAAACCAAGTCAAACTAACTATACGAGTGCCTGCCTACAATACATATACAAAATAAAATCCTAAATAAAAATAAATATTAAATATATATACTAATAAATACATACATACTGCCTACAGTAGTGGTCACATAATTAAAGACACCCCCTTACTGACCACCAAAAACTTAATTATGGTAGTGCCATCAGCTAAAATAGGTATTAAATCTAGTGTAATTGTTATAAAACCATACAAGACGTTGTATTCTTAAAATGTGGGACAAATATTTGTGTTCGTTTAGACACTGCGGGAACGTAACACCTTTGATTAATAATGTATAAATACTAGAGACGCTAGCTCGAACAAAATATGTGCCCGACCTCTTGACGAGAGCGGGCGTGTCAGTTGTCATGGATAACAATCTTTGCGCTCAGATGCGACATGCCGAAGACATAGTCGCCTTTGCCCAAAAGTATACCTATCGAGTGAATCCTGCCTATACTGGTTGCATACTTTTAAGCGCAGGCGACCTATAATGTGTATTTGGGAATAAAATAAAAGAGAATATGCACATATCCAATATTTTAATGCGTTTTTTTTTTCATTGGTTGTGATGTTGTTAGTCAGTTTAATAAATAAATTGACAGTTCTTTAAATTTTCGTCAGATGATAATTATCATTAATTAATTTTGGTAGTAATACATGAGCGGTATTTCTGCGCAAGGGTCTACCTGTCACTGCTATGAAATTTATCCTTATCATCTTGGACTTGCTGGAAGAACTCTCTTGTTAGAGATAAGCTTGCCTTTGTAAATGTCTTTTCCATAAGTTTGTAATGTGAATGTTCATGTGCAATAAAAATTTACAAAATATAAGTATGACGTGCATAACACGACGGTATTCGGAAATGACACATCTGCATGTAAAAATCTTGTTACTCTTTGATTTTCAAAGAGAAAACATGGCTGTCGCTTTGTTGATTTTTGTAATTCACAAAATATTACTGAATGTGCTTATTTTACTCATAATACCTGTATTAACCTGGTAATTAATATGAAAAGTTATTCCTTGGCTTTTTTGGTCTGTACTGTGTAGCTTTTACAGTAACGCAGAGCACATGACGGCATTATTTAGTTTCTTACTCTCGCATCAAAAGCGTCACGGCTCGGCGAGCGCTTGGCACAGACTGAATTGATGTTGAGTGAATTCACTCTACTTATAGCTGCAAGAAAGTCAGTTTGCGCGCCTACTATTTATACATTATTACTCAAAGCGTAACACATACTTTTTGCCGCGTATTTTTTTGAAACGTCGATATTACCTATAAAACCTAACTTTTTTCATTAAAATTAATACTACGTTTTAAACCAATATGGGAAAAAACAAAAGTTGCGATTCGTCCACTAGAAAGATTATTTTGAACTTTCATAATGTCTAATGTGGGTTTAAAACGTATTAATTTTAATGAAAAAAATTGATTGGTTAGTCATACCGAAAAATAGCAAACCACTTGAACTGTTCTAAGGATATGGTTACGAATGCTATAAAACATATCAAGAAGTTTAACACGACCGAAAACGTACCTAGAAAACCGAGACCAAGGAAAACTACTCTGTGGGAAGACTCTAAGATGGTATTGTTGGCAAAAAAAGATCAAGGGATAAGAACTGATAAGTTCGGAGTTGTCTGGTGCAGGTGGTGCTTACGGTTTAGTTTGTAAACTATCGACAAATTGTAAACCAGACCGACAGGGTTTAGAATTTACGTTTCTTTTGTTCCTACATGTTAAGCTTACACGAATACTATTCGAGGGCTTTGCTGCGCTCGCCCCTAGCTCTAGTCTTTACTTAAGCTACCGCAGTGTTTGCCCTGGTATTTCCTTTGCAATTCAAGTTCCAAAACCTTGCAAAACCAGTTCATAATTTAACGGTTTTATTATAAACTACGCATCATATCGTAAGCAAGCGGTACAGTTTACAATTTATTGATAGTTTGTAAACTAACTGGGAAAAAAATGTTAGATTACTTATAAACTAACGGTTTTGACAATCTTAAGGTGACATATACACGGCACAATAAGGGTTTTTCTGAACGCAGTCTCTGAGGTTCTAGTTCTGGTTCACTGCGTTTTAGCGTGAATTTTATAAAGATCCTTAATAGGTGCTCTGCGTCTCTACAGATTAAGTTTATACTGCTTGCAATTTGGATAAATAAACCGACTAAAAGATTATGAACAGACAAGTTTTGTTGATAATATTTCGTTTTAACATTACACTATACATACACACCTATTTTTAAATTGTGTAGCAAGTTTCAATAATTGTCTGATAAAAATATAGAGAGGAATAGCTTAGTTATTTTAATATGCATTGAGTGTCTGTAATTATATGACCACCACTGTATATTTGTAAAGAGATAGGAGATGCTTCTTCGCGCAACTTTTAAATATATTGTGAGAAGGACTGTCCCTGATGGTGCAGGGGAGTGCATTCCTTAATCGAATGGCCCGGAGTCTAAACCCGTGCTCTTAGGACGCGGTGTTATGTTGTGGGTTCGTGAGCATGAAAACTGCGTGGGTCCTCCGAGGCCTGCTGGAACAAACAAGTTGAAAACGGTCTCGTAGGAGGGTTGGATAGCGTGGATTCCGTAAAATGTTGAAGAGGAAGTTGAGGATGTGAGAATCCCGACGAAGACGGATCGGCAGCCACTTCAACACTTTGCGATGCTGTGATACATGATCGTATCTGTTCTCTCGATCTTCCAGCGCTAAGTAAAATATTTGAAAAGATGCTCCCACACTTCAACCGTACAAAATAACTCAACGCCAAACAATACGGTTTTACTAGGGATAAATCGACTACGAATGCAGGTAGCACCCTTCTATATTTATTCTGCATGGGAGGCCGCAAAGGATGCTATCGGAGTTTTTTGCGATCTGTCGAAGGCATTTATTTTGTTGATCATAATACGCTACTATTGAAATAAAATTATTACGGAGTTAGAAATAAAGCGTTGGATCTACTAAGATCATACTTAAGCAATATAATTCAAAAGGTGTTTAATCTGATGGATCGGGGGGGAAAATCACAAGGTTCCATATTAGGCCCTTTCTTATTCCTGGTATATATTAACGATCTGCCTCTCATGATGGAGAAATTGACTGACATAGTGTTATTTGCTGATGATACTTCACTGGTCTTCAAAAGTGAAAGACAAAAAAAGAGATTTTGTTGATGTGAATGGTGTATTGTCTTTAACCTTGAATTGGTTCACAGTTAATAATTTATTGTTAAACGCTGGTAAAACCAAGTGTATCAAATTCTCACTTCCAAATGTCAGGAAAGTTGAGACCAGTTTATTGTTAGATAGCAACACGTTAGAATTAGTAAATGATACAAGGTTTCTTGGAATAACCATTGATAGCAAATTGCAGTGGGGACCCCAAATAATTAATTAGCTGGTAAATTAAGTTCTGCGGCTTAAGCTGTTAGGAACATCAGACAAAACACGGATCTATGCAAGTATATTTTAGTTTCACAGTGGCATGTCCTATGGTAGGTACCAAGATTGTTGTGGGGGTAAGCAGTGAATATTCAAACTATTTTTTCTGTACAGAAAAGTGCTATTCGAGCATGGGGGATTCGAGTTTGTATGACAATCAAAAACTATTTGACTTGAGCTGAAATCTTGCAGGTGGTATAGTGCTTTTGTTTCAGCGATACGTGAGAGAGAGATCTCCGGGTTTCAAGCCACGGAACTCTCTCTTATACATAACATCACTACCAGTAGCGTGCACAGAGATTTGGTACTGGGCAAGCAGCCTTAAGAAATGTATGAAAAAACTATTTACCGACATGAAAACAGGCTTCCCGCGGCCTTACAAAAAATTTGGATCTTCGTGACAAATTTCAGTCACCTCAGATATCCAGTAAGTGATTGAACAACAAAACAAGTCAGTTAACCTTTCAACTGTGAACCAGACAGCTCCTGTCTGCTATCAAAATGGCCGCAACTGTGAAGCAGACATTTGCTGTTCGATCAGCTGTGGGCTCACATTTGTTCATTTATTTCACATAAACTGAACGCAGCCGTAAATGAATGAATGAAATCGACTGTAGGGATGTCAAAGTCAATTGTCTGTGGCAAAAACAAACTGACCGAGTTTGTTTGCCAAGCCAAGCTCTTTAAAATTGAGCCTATTATCACGCATCTCAATGCAAAGTTTCAGTCCATGTACAACATGAACCAAAACATTGCATTAGATGAAAGCCTTATGCAATGGAAAGGATGGCTTAGCATAAATCAATTTATTTCAAACAAGGCTGCCAAAGTCGGAGTGAAGACTTATGAGCTTTGCGAGTCCCAGACTGGGTTTTTATGGAGGTTTCACGTCCATGCCAAGAAATCGACCCCTCAAGACCACCAGACCCCGCTGGATGCTTCCACGCTCACCATAGTGCTGGAACTCCTCCGTGGGCTTGAGGGAAAGGGATACACGGTGTGGATGGATAATTTCTATAACTCCCCTGCTCTGTCTCGCCAGCTCAAAGTCCTTGGCTTTGACGTGGTAGGGACACTACGTACCAACCGTCAGTTTGTTCCCCAGGAGTTGACGGACTTGACCAAGTCAAACATGAAAAAAGGTCAGATCACTATTTACATCCGGTGGTGTGGACATCATGGTGTGGCGCGATGAAAATCGCGTCGCTACTATTTCCACATACCACGGGAACGAAACTGGCGTCGTTGATGGCGTAGTTAAGCCCTGCCTCATCCTCGATTACAACATCATGATGGGAGGGGTCGACAAAAAAGACCAGCTTTTGTCGATGTACCCCATCGAAAGGAAGCGAACAAAAATATGGTATATTTTTTTTTTCAAAAGATTGCTGAATGTATCAACATTAAATTCATACATCATCTGCAAAAAATCAGGATCTAGGGTTGACCACCGCAGTTTCAGAAAAGATCTGATTTCGTCGATTCTGAGCCGACATTGCAAACCGAAGTCTATTGTTCCCATACTGGAAAATGAGACTTTCTTAGCCTCGAGACACTACACAGCGGAATATCCTATGGGAGCAAATAAAAGCCACCTGCGCCGCAAGTGCTGCGTGTGCACTAATCTTTCCCGCTTTTACTGTGTCGGGTGTGGTAAGACTGTCTGCACCTCACCACCTGTTTTGTTTCTATTCATCGTTCATAATTTAATTTTATACCATATTTTTGTTCGCTTCCTTTCGTCAACGACTACTGAACAATTCAATTCAATGGGCTGTTTTTTGACAGCTAAAAATAGTTCTAAAGTTGCCGACAGATGGCGACGTACAGTGAGGGCTCCATATGAAATAATCTGTTTTAGTCACAAAGTACGCAAAAACGCACCCTATATACTGTCTGCCATGTCAAATGTCAATGTTCTTGTCATTCCGTCCGTTAACCGTTTCACGCAACCCCATTCCATGATTTCCGTAGATTCGAGGGAAAAACGCACAAAATTTGTCTTTTGACGTTGTACTGGCTTTGACTCGTTGACAGTTACTCTTCAGACCACAGATGACGTTCTTCGGTTGTTATTATTTGGGCTGGCAACTTTCACGCAGTAATAAATTATCTTTCCTTGCGCCCTCACTGGCCTGAGACATCTAGTGACGAATTTGGAACTACTAAAGTTTTTTTTTTAAATTGCCCATTCAAAAAACAATATTGAAATAGTTAGCATCCCAGGGTTCCAGCTTTCACCTTCGGTCTTCGCACTCCATCATCAGATCAGCTTGATAGTACCATATTCTCACAGGCCTTGTCACTACGAGACTAATGAGCCCAAACTCGATGGGTTTACTAGTAAGCATCCCAGGGTTCCAGCTCCCACCTTCGATCTTCGCACTCCATCATCAGATCAGCTCGATGGTACCATATTCTCAAAGGTCTTGTCACAACGAGCCTAATGAGCCCAAATTCGACGGGTTTACTAGTAAGCATCATAGGGTTCCCGCTCCCACCTTCGAAGTCCATCCAGTTAAGCCATTTTTAAAACAACAAAAAATATATGGGTATTATATTTTACAGGGTGGATTTACTCATAAAACTAAACAACTTTCCCCATGAAACATACGTAGAAATAAGAACAAAAAAAAAGTCATATGGGAATACAAAAGTCGTATCCACATTATGATAGCCCATCTTTGTACTCTTTGTACTGAATTTGTATGTTTTTTGTAAGTGTGTTTTGAAATATTTTTGTATGATAGCTGTGTGTTGTTTTGATTATTCTGATTAGAAAATACATTCTAAACTTAGAATTCACCATAACATGCGTAGTAAAGGCCTTAAATTAGCTGCTACAGTACAATGTTTACTCTGCCCTACTATGACTTAGTGTCCTAGAATTTTGAACATAATTGTTAAAGTAAATGATTGTAGTTGATAAAACTTTGTAGTTAGTAAGTCAATAATGTGTTTATTCTAAATAAAGCCAAATTTAATCGCATTTGTGTGTAAATTATCCTCAGAGATGGACCTAAACATTGACTCTTTTTTTGGTCGGACGCTCAAACGCCCGGCATTGGGCTCAATGTTCATATGCTCTTACTGTAAAAAAAATGTATGAGGATGTACATTTTTGCATTAAATTTTTGTTAAATAATGATTTGTGCTCTATATTAACAAACAATTTCTTTAAAAAATTGTTTAATTTATTAGGTCTTAGTGTTTAAACCTAAAAATCTGGGTAAGAATAAATTCTAGCTATAATTTAGCTAAAGATTACCACTAACTAATAGTCTCAAATGTTTATATTATTCAACACAGAGGTAGCTTGTTTCATGACGATCTCGGCGATATAACTTAATAAGCTTAACGCTCGATAGTTTTGGAGAAATGTTCGCATAAGTAACCAGAGTCAGTCAAGTGGAGTTCACCCACAAGAGGCCCCACAGTTGCGGCCATCTTTGATTTCCAGTGTTCACGGCTGAAGGGTTAAGGGATATCCGAAGCGGCCTCTCTTGAGGCCTAGCTTTCTTTTCGCATTCGAATGTAAGTAATCACAACATAAACATGAATAACTAAAAAACACACTCACAGCATAGATACACGCACGCATTCAACCTTTCAAACTATTTATTACTTTACCCTATTCTATTTGTAAATCAAATCTACGTCTTTCTTGAGGTATTCGGTCAGCACGTTATTGTAAAATGCCGGACCCCGCCTAACTTTTGACAAAAGTTCTTTCTCCACAGCCAACATTGACAATTCGGTGAGTCTTTGTTGACCAAGAGTATTTCGGAGATAGGTTAAAAGGCGTTTTAGGCATGAAAATGCCCTTTCCGTCGAAGCGCTACTGGCGGGTATCGTGACGATTAGTTTTGCCAGTCGTAGGACTTCTGGAAATACATCCACTAAGTTATTTGAATACAAGTATTCAATTAACAAAACTGTGCTGGTAGTGGACGTAAATTCCGCTGATTTATATATGCAACGCAGTTCATTCCTAAGCCTGTCTCCATTAAAATTATAGCAACTATATTCGATCAGTAAGTCATTTACTAGACTATCAGGAAACGATTTAACATAGTTTGTATAGTTTTCCGGGGCCAGTAGCTCGAAGAAGTTATTTTTTTTTCAAATGTTGGTATCGCGTACGCGATTCTGTTAAAACATTATCTAATATTTCAACAAATATGCGTTTAAAATGAGTTTTTATGTCAACGACAATGTTACTGTCGATTTTTTGGCTGTCCGCACGTGCTGATTACCTTTTCATACAAATCATCGAATTTTTCTCTGTATTGTGTGACAAAATCTTCAAATTGTGTGATTTTTTTGACACAATACGATACGTCAGATGTTTTTTTCTGCATCATCTCATAAATAATATCTGTCTCCGCAAATATTTCCCGAAATATCTGTAGAAACAGATTAAATTCAAAATCTTTGAGACTATTCAAAAAGGAATCGGCTTGTGACAAAGTTTCGCCGTCCCAAGAGTCAGGATAGTCATTCATTGATTCGAAAAACTCTATAAGTGCAGACCTGTCGTTAAATATTACATTTATCGTTCGAGAGTGGTAGGTCCACCGAGTTTCAGCCACGCGTGGCAGTTTTCGCGCTTTTACTATATTATTGTAATGAGCCTGTCGTTTTGTACTATTATGGAAGAAAGTTGCAAGTGTACGAACAACGTTGAAGAAACGTTTCGACTCACCAATGCGCTCAAATGTTTTGGAAAGAACTAGATTCAAAACATGCGCCGAATACCACACAAACAGTACTTGAGGTCATGTTTGTCTAACTATTGCCTGTACGCCATTTTTATCGGAAGATAACACCGCCGCACCATCGTAAGTCTGGGCGATCAATTTCGATGTACATTCATATTCCGCAAGGGTCGCTAAAACAAAAGAGCTGAGTGTTTTAGCGGTGCGGTCAAGGCTCACATCAATGTACTTAATAAACCGATCTACAACTTGCGAATCAGAGAAATAGCGCGATATGAATACCAACTGTTCGCGACCGCTGATATTTGGCGTTTCGTCAATCATTACGGCGACAAAATCCGCGTCCTTTATTTCTCTCGTAATCTCGCTGGTCATCAAGGATGCCAAACAAGAAACTAAGGCATTTTGATCCCTATTGGACAGCCCCGTAAATGAATTGGTGGCCGTTTGCAAATGTTGTTCTAAGAAGCCGTCATATTTTGACAACAATTCGACCATTTCTAAGAAATTACCTTTGTTCTGTGACGACGACGACTCGTCATGACCCCGAAAAGGTAATTCTTGCTTGGCTAAAAAACATACTATATCAATTAGACGTTGAAATATGTTCCTATTTCTGTCAACTTTTGCGTTATGTCTATCGATATCTATTCTAAGCTGATTGTTTAATTGCGTTTCAATCCTAGAATTACCGAAAGTACGAAGTTTTAAAGATGACATGATGATGAAAGATGATTCTTACATGTTCCTAACACGAAGGATAAAGGGGTCTTCGCTTCGCTCACCCCCTTTACCCTTCACCTAGCTACCGCAGTATTTTGCCGTGATGTTTTCTGCAACGGATTTGGTGATCATTTATCCATTTTGGGTAAAAAATATATATTTTGGTGATCATTTAAATTGTTCTCAAATATAAATGAGTTTTAAATTCTATATAAGAGCTGACGTTCGAACTTACCGTCCGGTGTGCGTCACAAGGTCACACCTTGTCACTCATAATTATTTACAATGTGTGTGAATAATCACAATCTATCTATCCCCAGCCTATAGACTTCAACGAAGCCATAGAGTCACGAGAAGCAGACAAGTCAGTTGGTCCAGTGGAGTGGGCTAAGCCAGGGTATGATGAAGCCATGAAGACATTGAAGAGTTTCCTGGATAAACGGCTGAATATTTTCGCTACCAAAAGGAACGATCCCACACAAGAAGCACTGAGCAACTTGTCACCATGGTTTCATTTTGGTAAGCAATGTCGAATTAGTATATCATCCTAATAATAATAATAATGATCTAGTACGAAATTCTAAATAGCGAGGAATTCATGCTGCCTCCAGGTAGGTGGCTGCAGGCCGAGACCACACATACAGGGACTGAGAGAAAAGAGAGAGAGATAGAGACAGAAGATAGACACGCAGGACGCTCTCCTGCCTCCTTACGGCCTTTTCAGCGTCACGCGGGTGTGATCTAGCTCGGGGCATTTACTATGGGATTGACCCCGCGCACGCGGGTGCTGTCAGTATGGCGCAGTACACTGAAGTGCACTTATTCAGTAGAGGGCATTTCAGCTTAAAATCCCCTTTGCCGTTAAGTTGGCTGTATGTACTGCACAACTGTCAGCTGTCAATAAAAAATGGGCAATTTTAATACCCGGTTGCCAGATTCACAATTATGTACCATATCCACTGTCCATGTCTAGTTTAATGGCCATTTTTAGTGAGGTAGTCGATGTCGATAGTTATCAAAAAGGTACACGACAAAATAAAGGTTGAATATTATCACCGTTTTGTTTCAACTAATATCTTGTTTATTACAATCAAAATCAAATGAACCTATACAATCATTGCAAGAAACACATAAGGAATCTTCGTTCGTCACTGGTTACTGACTTCTATGATAAAAATTTCCATCTCTTATATTCCTATATCATTTGATAGTAGGTATTGATTTTCTAGTTTCTGAACTTGTTTTAAGAAATAATTTTTACCGTCACAACTTTCCAAGACTTTTCTAGCTAGTTCTCGTGCTTGAGAATGGTTGGATTTTTCCTTTTTCTTATAGACGAAAAGACAGCCGATGCAATTTTAAATACCGACACACAAATACAGATGCAAGCTTCAACGTAAGCAAACAGCGTCGATGCGGACTTGCGCAGCACTATGACAAAGGTGACGCAGGGGGCCTTTGCGGGCGTGCTGGATGTCACCTCCTCTGCGATTTCCCCTCTGGCTATCAATCCTGACATGGATTATATGAGTATCGGCAACGTATAGGAACATTTACATAAATACGTATAGTTTTTGTTGGTTATGATATTTGGGTTATTTTTTTAAAAGCTACCAACAGTGGTTTCGTTTCTATCAACCTAACGGCGAAGGGAATTTTAAGGCGACGTGAGTTTAGCGCTTGACTGCTTTCGAGGGGGTGAGGTGCGGGGCCTGAGGGGAGCAGGTGCGGGGTTGCCCCGCTTGCAAGCGCGCGAAATATTTATCTTTGCGCGCTCGCTCGCTCGCTGCTGAGATGCCACAGTATAGCTACTAGCAGTAACAACACCCGTCAGTACAACGACGACGGTGCTTTGAAATAAAGATAATTGTATATGGAAAATTAATTATACAGGGTGTTTTGGGGAGAGTGTAGGTATTTTGCAGATGGACAGGGTCGGTCCATACGATCATTTTATAGTATGGAAACTATGGTCCGATATCCTTTAGTTTTTAAGTTATGGGTTAAAGACTGATTTTATCAAATCTACACTTTTTGGGTTAGCAAGCTAAAAAATAAACAAAGTTTCAGAATAAATACAGTTTTATTTTATTCTTCGAGTTAAACACATAACACACGATTAATTAAAAGTATTAAACTATCCCGATATCAAAAACAATCAAATTTTGGTCAAAAGAAAAAAAAACAAAAAACAAATCTTAGTGACTTTTATCATTTCAATGTGTATTTTAAAAAAATGTGTTGGTGAAAAATTATTAAAATTTCTAAAAAAAATGCTTATCTTTTCCCCTTTTTATTGATGTATCAAATAACAAACTACGTCTCAAATTCACGGAGATATGAGACTTTACATGCAGGGATACCTCAAACCGGACTCGCCTCAGGTAACAAAGCTGCAATGATAATACCTGCTAGGTATTATTATTGCAACGGTACTTAGCAGTAGAAAGGTAACTAACATTTCACAAATTCCGCAGAGATATCAGTCATATCTTGTTATTAAATTTGGTGTTCAAAATGGCTTCCGGAATTTCGAAGACAAGCTCGCGCACGTCGTCTGACTTCTGTAGTTGTTATGCCTAATGTAATAAAAAATATGTTATGTCTATTAATCTTCGGCCCATACTGATTTCACTCATACAATTTCCAGGTTCTTCTTGTATTATTAATGATTCACCTTTCTGGCTCCTAAAACAAATATTTATCTTCTATTCGCCTCATGGAGATTGTCATGCTGATTGTTTATCCGAGTTTTTCACCATTTGCCAGGATCTTGTTCTGAGTAATCCTAACGATATATTTCTCTTAGTGGGTGACTTCAATATAACTTACGCTGACTGGATTTTCAGTAAATCGAATTCAAATTTAGTTCTGAACTTGAATACAAATTCTAGCCCTAGGGTATGTCTTATCTCAGATTTTTTATCTCTAACTAATCTTAAACAATATAATTCCATTAAAAATAAAAATAGTAAGTTATTAGATCTTGTTATAAGTAGCATGCCTTGTTTGGTCAGAGAATGTATAAATCCGCTCACTCCTATAGATCATGACCATCATAATGCCTTAGAATTTGAACTTGACACTCAGCCATTCATAACCTTAGGGTCATCTCCTGCCTTATTGCCAAATTTTAACTTAGCTAATTATGATCTAATAAATAATGCACTCTCTCGTGTTGATTGGGACAGCCAGTTGAGTGACTTAGATACTGAAGAAGCTATAAGTACCTTTTATAATATTATAAATGATCTCATTAGCTTACATGTACTATCGAACCATCTGAATCATGACCCACCATAAGCTTATTTTGCTAAACCCCTTAAATGCAAGTAGGTCGAAATTCGCTTGAAGGTTTATTTCCTTGGTAACGAACTTGTTATCATTTGATTAGACACTGACATTTTGATAGATCTTACAAGTTTGAAAGTTTCAAACGAATTATCAGGCAAGTTGGTCATGATTCAGTTGGTTCGATTGTACCTTTCCGCTCTTCCTCACAATCTAGAAAGTATCCTGTTTGGTATTCCAAAAGTTTAATTAAGCTGGAGCGCAAGAAGCAGAAATATCACAAGAAGTATAAGGTTTACGGCAGTCAATACGATTATCACACATTTTCTATCTTGAGAAAAAGGCTAAAGAAACTTGAGCGTGAATCTTATCGTAAGTATATTAGTTACTCTGAACATAAAATCAAAGTGTGCCCAAAAAATTTCTGGACTTACATAAAGAGTGTTTCCTCATGTAATGACATACCACACAAGATGAGCTTAGGTGACATTTCGGCTAACACTGGCTCCGAAATCTGTGATCTCTTTAATAGGCACTTTGGCTCCGTATTTGAGCCAGCTGCGCGCTCGTCCCGCGATTTCTTTGACTTTACCCCCTCCTTCTTGTACTGTAGTTGACATAAACTTTATTAACATTGATTTAAAACTGGTATTCAAATATCTAAGCGGTATTAATTCTAATAAGGGAGCTGGCCCCGATGGGCTTCATCCTTTATTCATTTCTAAATATGCCGAGCATCTTTCAGCCCCCATAACAATTTTATTTAAAAAGTCTTTGAGTGAGGGGTGTATGCCTATCGTTTGGAAGCGGGCTATAATCACTCCTATTACAAAAGGAGATGATCCGTATAGTATTACTGATTATCGACCCATATCTAAATTATGTTCACTAGCAAAAATTTTTGAAAAGATTATCACCGATCAACTATCTCGACTTGTTTCGCATCATATATCTGGGGCTCAACATGGTTTTCGTAGTGGTCTGAGTGTTGATACTAATCTCTTAACATTTACTGAATTCTTACTTAATTCTATGGATCAAAAGATTCAAGTAGATGCCGTGTATATCGATTTTTCAAAAGCTTTTGATAAAATTAGCCACTTTACGTTGCTTTCCAAACTCTGGAACTTTGGTATACACGGTGATCTTTTCCGTTGGATTATCTCCTACCTGGAGAATAGAATGCAAGCAGTTGCACTAAAGGGTTTCGTCTCCGATTATAAGACTATTAGCTCGGGGGTCCCACAAGGATCTCATTTGGGACCTCTACTTTTTATTTTATATGTCAACGACATTGGATCTGCCATTAAACACTCTGAATTTCTCCTTTATGCTGACGACGCTAAAATTTTCAAAAACATATCAAACATCGATGACTGTCTTCTACTCCAAAGTGATATAAATAGTATGTTAAGTTATTGTACAGAAAACAATCTGTTCCTGAATCTTAAAAAATGTTACACTATATCTTTTACTAGGAAACTTCGAAAAACAGATTTCGATTATAGCATCAGCGACACCAAACTTGCTAAGGTTGATGAAATCCGTGACCTCGGTATAACTTTGGATTCTCGGCTCAGTTTTGTTCCTCACATAAACAAAATAGTTAATAATGCCTATAAAAAACTTGGTTTTATCCTGCGGATGGGTAAGCCTTTCAACTTAGCAAGCTCATACAAGATTCTTTATTTTAGCTATGTTAGAAGTATACTAGAATTTGCCAGTTCTGTCTGGAACCCTTTCTTTCAAATTCATATTGATAGAATTGAAAAAATTCAGAACAAGTTCCTAAAATCTCTTGACTATCGTAAGCGCCATGCCTTCGATAATTATAAAATATGCTCCTCACGTTATAATATACCTTCACTTGAGATACGTCGCAAGGTGACAGATGCCTTAACTCTATATAAAATTGTAAATAATGTTACCGACTGTCCAGTCTTATTACAGAGTGTGGGATTTCGTGTACCTAACCCTCGTCTTAGAAATAGAAAACACCTATTAGTTGTTCCTTCAAGTAGTACTAACTATACTGGTAATTCATTTGTCCGTAGAACCTCTAAAGTTTATAATGAAAGCTTTTCTGATTTAGATCTTTTTAATATGTCTCTTAATGTGTTTAAGCAAAGTGCCACTAAAATTTTAAATAGTGATGGTGAAATTATGTAAGTAGGTTGATTAATTTGTTTTGTGCATTTTTTATGTAAAATTCAAACGCTGACGATCACTAAAAATTCAAATTGAACTAGTAATTAATCGAAACTGTAGGTTTATTTTAACACCATAACTTTAACTTTTTCGTAAGTAATTTTGCTGTTTGTTTCGTTAATATACAAATAAATAAAAAATAAATAAAATCAAAGAAAATCTACGATTTTTTCTCCAAAAAGATGATTTTATTACTACTTGAACGGATTATATTGTGATTTCTAAATACTCATCAGCTTTGGATTTTTTTGAGTATCTTACCGTGTTTTTTCAACACGATTGACCTCCTATGTCAAAAGATATCATAAAATTTTCAAATAGAGGTCACAGTGCCCGAACAAAACACTTTGAAGTCCGATAAAAAAAAGTATTTTTTTTATTATTTTTAATATAATTTTAGTCGATAAAATAAGCTAAAATTTAACGTATAATCTTGTGTGCACTTTTGAAGAATCAACCTGTATATATTATATTGTTGAGTTTATTCTTACGGTGTCGGTGAAATTGTATCAGGCTGAATATTTTCATCCAACGAACTATCGCATCTGAAATAAAGTTGAAAACAATACTATATATCTGTAGAAGTAATACAATTGTAAACGATATACGAAATACCAAAACAACACACAGTATATCCACATTAATTTAATTTTGTTATGTCTATACTTACGGTGTGGGCGACACTGTGCGCAGCTGCACCAAAGGCGACCTTTTTTGTCCGTACAGTCCATAATAGATGAACTTTCGCATCTGAAATAAAATTGAAGACATTCATATTTCTAAAATTGACTATTAAATTGACGTTAACAGTTTCCACACTGATAACAGAAATTCCCTGCACGATACACTCAAATACTATTGAACGGCTTTACAGATAATTAGCCAAGGAATATTTATGTTTCTCGCATGAAAAATAAAATACCGTAGTTGTTCTACCGATATTTTCTTATACTTTGTTTATTTCCCGGTGCAGGCGACTCCCGTATCGTGTTATAGTGCCGTCCCTCTCGGCCTCCTGTCAAACTATATTTGGTTGAGCGGGATGGCACTGTCACTATAGAACGATCGAAATTCGAACATCGGAGTAGTTCTGGGTTTGGACATCCACACAAGATATTCGCTTCTAACTATGACTATTTTACATTGTTCTGGAATATACTAATTAATTAACGGTAAAAGGGGGCTAATTGGAACTGCAAAGATTTGGCTGCGTTTTCTATTAGTTTCAATTAGCCCCTCAAATCCAATTAGCCCTCTTTTATATTTTTCTTTAAAAAAATATTCAAAATATTATAATTGCCACTTACTGATTTGATGTTGTCGAAGTTATAGATATTTCCTTGTCATTTTCTTTATTGTGGCCCGACCAACTAAAACATCGAAACGTAATATTATTGTTCATTGACAACACAGAAATAATTACATTGTTTATCGTATTGCTTTGACAATAAAAATGTACATTGCCTACCATTCGGAATTGCATTACAATTACCGTGATGAAGTCTTGAACGTTTCCTTTTATTTTTTTTGTTACCCATTTTTATGAAACGACGCGCGGCCGCACAACGCAGCGACACAGGTCAAACCTAGAACGCAGCTCGCGGAGAACTGAAGGCTGAGAGAGCGATCGAGGGCCGCGGGAGCGCGCGGCCGCAAATCGCTGTTTTTTTTTATTATTTAATTAAAATTATTTTATTTTATAAAGTAATAGCTGATTACGCTCGTAATTCAAACTATGCAAATTTTGGCATAATTTTCGTTTCAAAAGATGATTGAATTGAATAGTTATATTTTTTAAACAGTGCAATTTAGAGTCGTGTTCGCTATTTTATTCTATCGAGCCAAAAGTGCTTAATCGTGTTTTGAATAGCTGTTGACCCTGCAGAAAGGTCTTAAGATTTCTATGTAAAATTTCTGGAAACCAAACTGAAGTTGTTCAATTATATATAAATTTTCAAGTAAGCGCATTCCTGAACTCACGTCGCCGCTGAAATGCAGTTTAACCTCAATTCTAACGCAGATAGTGTCAAATTGACGTTTATTGTATGGTAAAACTGTCATATTTTCACAGTTTTCGGTCGATTTAAGATACTAAAAGAATAATGCGACAGTATGTATCATATATAGTTCCAGAGAGGTGGCAATGGACTGGTCCTCTGTTACAAAGGAGTTTTGCAGTCACTGGCAAAACTTGCATACCTGTGCCTCTACCACTCAGGATCGGTAATGCAGTGATATTTGTATGTAAGGCAAGTTCCGACCTTGCGCTCTCCATTCACGATGTGAAGGTATAAGTAGCATAGCGTCACGCCTTTTTCCGTGCATGTTGGATGAGGCACAATGGGGAAGAAACCTGTCATTCGTTCCACGCCCGCCGGGACGCGTCTTCTGAAAAGCCCGTGGGGCACAACGCTGGGCCGCGTTGTGCCCCAGGGGCTTTTCAGAATGTCGAACCGCTTGAAAAGCCAGAGTGCTACAGCGCAAAGCTGCGTTGTACCACACGGGTCTTCCAGCGCTAACATTGACAATTCATCGTCTGAATAACCCGCGGGGTACAACGCTGCTACCCATGCATGCACTAGGCGTAAAAGAGAAAGTGGATTAGCGCACTAAGCGCGTGCGGTGTAAGGTCACAACATCTCACTGCCTTTGCAACCAGAATGTGCAATTATACAAAGTCAAAATGAACATGAGTCATGAATGTATCTACGATGAAATACTTAACGTCAGAATGTGCAATGGCAAAAAAGTACGAGTGTTATAATTCTCTTATCTAATATGTTCAATGGATTTGATGTGCAAGGGTTGAGATGTAATGTGCCAAAATGTGCAATGGACAAAAGACAGACATGATAATAAAAGCTACGCTAAGTTACCTAGTATTTTGGTATTTTTCGTTATATTTTTACAAAATCTATGTGAATAATCATAATATTTTCGAATAAGCGAGCGAAGCGAGTGAAGTTCTCTGTGTAGATACCTTAATGTTTGTGCGACAATAGCTGGAATAGCTTTGATTGCATCTTTGGTTAGGTTAAAATTAACTTGTAATTGAATAAACAGCCATTTTGCATAAAAACCTTAATGTTTGTGCGACAATAGCTGGAATAGCTTTGCTTGTATCTTTGGTTAGGTTAAAATTAACTTGTAATTGAATAAACAGCCATTTTGCATAAAACATAATATTTTATTCTTATGAATTAACTCGATATATCATTCTACCAGCATTCTACACAAAAAAATATATATAAAACATCAACTTTTATTATTAGATATTAATATAACTTTCAACATAAAACATAAACATATTACTTAGCAGAAAACATCGTAATGAAAGATGTACCAGGCAGGACAGACGAAATTATGATTGTGGTTTTCCTATTTACCTACTAAATCTATTCCTGATTGCTGCAATACTCATTAGGAAAATCACAATCGTAATTTCGTCTTTCATAACCTGCTTCAGCAACTTTTCGTACTTTCTATCAAAAGTGATTTCCGATTTCTTTCGTTTTCTTTTTCGAATAAGTTCTTGATTCGTCTGTCCTGGGACATGCTTTCTTTACGAAGCAAGTGTATAAATAAGAATAGGCTGGGTTTGGTACGCATCCTCTTCTTCCGGCGGCTATGACAAGATTTTAAACTATTGTTGGTCCGGTGTCGCTGCTGACATGTGCTGATCTCGGCCAGTAAAGATTTTGAGAGCCACTGGGCCGTGAAGTATTTTTCAAATGATTTTACTGCCGCCGTTTCCTTGTCTGTAGTATTACTAAGAATTTCGGTCCACCCTTCCAAAATTAGGTTTGCTGGCAGAAGTGGCAGGTGTGATGCCAGCTTTAAAAGTTCTTTGCCGCTTTTGGTGTCACATACAAGTAAAGCTTTCCATTTTTCCATATAACGTGGTTATAATGGAAGAAGCAGTGATCTCACACTCGGGAAATACTGCATTGACTGCGTTTATTTGTGTACGTTCATAATCACACTTGTATTTACAAATAATTATATTTAACAAAACTCGAAGAAATGTAAATATCCTCTCGTAGGTATTTATTGTTTTATTTGGCAGCAATGCATAAATGATGTGCACTACATTTGATTCGTCGCTTGTACTGTAGTAATTGATATGGATGGTGAATAATTGTTCAAACGTTTGTGGAGCCACCGCAAACGTACCATCTCCGAATAGCATTTGCTTACATGCACATTTTTTTAATTTATTACCCCAAGGTTAGTGCCAATCTTTTCTTCTTACCATCTGTTCAATTTTCCCAAAGCAAGAAGTCGTCTTTTAATAATTTTGGCAAAACAACTTCCCCTGATGGGCGGACCATTGTTGCCTTTACATCAAAAACTCTTTTCTTAGTCTCTGTAGTGTGCGCTTTTTTGTTTCGTAAGTTGTTCTAATGAAATCGTCGTCGGGATCCTCTGAATTGCATTTGTATTTTTGAAACAGTCTTCGAAAATTTCTTTGATCGGGTTGTGGTTCTCAGATACTTGCGTTTTGCAGTTTTCGTAGGCCAGATGCATTTTATTATTGGATTTGGATGGCTCACAAGCATGTATTCCCTCTCGAAGCACTTGCATTTTATCCTGCATGCATGCAGCACACTCATGTCAATTCACACACTGCCATAGTGTAGTACCATTCTTATTATCTGTTTTAAAATTAAAACGATGCAATGCTTGCCTTTTTTGATATTTTGAATAAATTAATTTCTTTTCTTCCATAATGCAAAATCACACCCAAGTAAGATATTTGTTTACGATTTGACGGAAGAATAGCGTCAGCAACAAGAGTTTCAGAGTAAGTCTCTGAGTAAGAAACACATTATCTATGATGAATTTTATCATTGCACGAGAATTGTTATTGAAGAGTCGTCAGAACGAATAAAGTGTCACCTGCTCATTTTCAGCTATAGCAGATTTTGACACATTGTTGCCTTTACACTTCGCCCATTGCACATTTTGGCGTTAGGCGATAATTACGTTTTCAAGTTTTAACATGTTATTCATTAGACACATTCTCAAGTAGTCATTAATCTGATTCGTCACGTTTTGACATTTGCACATTTTGTCGTTTACGCATTTGGAAAGTTGTACATCTTGACTTCATATCTTTAATGTACCGGCGGGGTTCCACGTAGAAGGCGCTAAGAGTTTCGTTCATCCGAAATTCGTTCATCACAAATGGAGAACAAATTGAAGCAAAGAGTTTTGTTAATGAGAGAAATGAATTGTCAATATCCATAGAACTTTGCTGTTGACAATCTTTGACAAGACGCAGACACACAGCGCCCTCTCAGCGTTAAGCCAGTTATTGCCAGAGCGTGCGAAGCGTCTCCATTTCAGCTTGAGCAAAAATGCTTTCGTAGTTCTGTCCGGATGTCTATCCCGTTGTTCTCCTTTACAGGTCGCATTTCTCAACCGATTCTCGAGAAATTCTGTTAGCAGATTCGATAATTATCATTTTTTTTGTCGCTACAGTTTTTTGATAATTACCTAAATGGCGTATATATGGGGTTGAAAATCTAAAAAAACGCTTACAGCTCAAACTGCTTTACAGATTTTAACAAATTAGGTGTCGTTGGATTTGTGGAGACTGTGAGATTGTCATAGATAGGCTATAATGTAAGTAAATAGTCAATAGGATGGATTTTAGATCACAAAAATTACAAAGTTATTGGTGCCGCTACTTTAATACACCATGTACGTACGTAACCAGGTGCCTTCATAAGTTTGTATGTTAGAAGTTACGTTTTCCACCAGCAGACTCGCCAGGTCTACAGCTCACGGAGCCACTAGTTCAATACTCCATGATGCGTGAAGATATTAAAGAATAACAGTCATCATCATCATGGAAAATATATCTCATTTCCAGGCCAGATATCTGTCCAGCGCGTAGCGTTGTGCGTCAAAGAGTTGAAGGCAAAACACACGGAGAGCGTCAACGCGTTCCTCGAGGAAGCGATCGTGCGACGAGAGTTGGCTGACAACTTCTGCTTCTACAACGAACACTATGACAGCTTGAAGGGAGCAAGCGCCTGGGCTCAGAAGACTTTGGACGACCACAGGTGAAAAGGCATTGAAATTGCACCCACTAAAATAGTAGTAAATAATTTCGATGGGTATTGAAGGTAGTGCTTTGCGGGAGTCATGTTTTCGTGACGTGTATATGGTGCGAGACTTCATTGAAGTGTCATCTTGCCGCTTGCAAGTCGGATTTCGTGCTTAATGTCGTTCTTAAAGTTGAAAGATCCTTTCTGCAACTGACAGACAATAGTACATTTCCCACGAGAGAAGTTTACGGCACGAGCCGAAGGCGAACATCTTAGCGATCGTAGAGGTTCGTAAAAAGCCTTTTCGAACGAGAAGATGCTATTTTTAGCTCAGATGTCTGAAAATGTATTTCGTATTTCGAATATATTTTTTTGTATTCGTGTATATATATATATATATATATATATATATATATATATATATATATATATATATATATTTATTTATTGCATATGAAAATTCACATTACAAACTTATAGAAAAGACATTTGCAAAGGCAAGCTTGTCTAACCAGATATTTCTTCCAGCAAACCCAAGATGATAAGGATAAATTACATAGCAGTGACAGGTAGACCCTTGCGCAGAAATACAAGTAAATAACATAAATAAGTGTTTTTACTAAACTAATAAAGGAACTATAAATAAACAATACTCACATATCATATCCCTAAGTACGTAAGAGAAAGATAATGCTCCTTTAGACGATTTTTGAAGATAAAGACAGATGGACTGTCCCTGATGGAACAAGGAAGTGCGTTCCACAGATTTATTGCCCTCATTCGGAACCCAAGTTCGTAAGCGCCGGTATTGTGAGGCGGAGTAGAGAGCGTGGAGGCCATGTGGGATCTAAGAGGTCTCGTCGGCGGAAGGAAGTCGAAGCGTTCACGCAGAAAGCTGGGATATCGAGGGTTAGTTATGATGCTGTACAGGAAAGTGAGGATATGAGTATCCTGACGAAGACGAATGGGGAGCCATTTTAACTCCCTACGAAACTGTGACACATGGTCGAACTTTCGCACTTCGAAGATGAAACGAATCCAAGGCCATATGTCAAGCCAATGACCAAAGACGACAAACTTACACTCTCTCTCAGTGAAATCTCAGTCTCCTGCAGATGGCAGGTGATACAAATATTTCCTTGCACACTGTAAACTGGTTTCTCGAATAAAGTTGATTTATAATACCAGGTTTTGTTCCCAATTGACAAAGATTAGCGAGTGTTGTTTCAATTACAGTAGCAAGTATATTTCTCCTCTCACTTCGAACTCGATCAACGTCTGGAGAATGGACCCTCGCTGTGTCACCAACATTAGCTACTGGATTGTGCAAGTGACACGCTTGTGTTCTGCCCCCCGCACCCCATCCAATGTATCTGTTTTATCATATTACCCGAAACCCACGTGGCAATAAGGAAGTCCAAGTTATAATTATTTACTTTGCCCAAAGTAGCTTGTCATTAATCATAATATCAAGGCATTATTCATAATGCCCACATTTTTCACTTGGTCCACTACAAATATAAGTAACGTCACACTGAATTCAATATGGCGCCCTTCAAGGGAAAAAAGACAAACAAACGAAACAAAATTAAAAATGAATAAGGCAGTGTTGGGTATCAAATTGGCAGAGAAATAATTGACATAGACTGTTACAGTTTACTTACACTCTATGACTAACAGTTTATACTTTCTAGACAAATAAATATAAACATGAATGTTTTTGAAGTTGATAACTTTTAGTACTGCCCGCTGGGCCCTTTCTAGTTTAATAAGATATGTTTTTTTGGCACCTCCCCAGGCCGCAATACCATAAGTTAATATTGAATGACAAAGGCAATAGTACTTATATGGTTTTTAAGATGAAAATCTCGGAGGGTTCTAATTTTTTTGAAGATGCAACTTCTAGTTTTGCCGCAGAGAAAATCTATTTGTCGCTTCTAATTTAAATTCTGGTCCACTATCACACCTAAATATTTAATGTGAGTGACAAATTCTAATAGTGCTAACAGACGATCGAATTTGGTCCGACCCGTACCACGACCTTGATTCGCTCCAGACCATATTTGATCGTGTGGAGAGCGGTCCGCCGGACATTATTATTATTAACATCGGTCCGGTTGGTCCGGTGGTTTGCACATCGAACATGGTGCGCTCCGGACCAAGTCTGGTCGTGTGGACGACGCACCGTACCGTTCGATGGTTTAGTCATAAATCTACCTCCGAGCGCGCAACACGTATCGCCGTCTCTCAAAATGGAGCTCGACTCTGTAGCCGTAAATATTGCGGAATAAATATAAATTTTAGAAGTTTCAGAATTATATAAAGATTTCCCATGTTTATGGGATACGGGTCACAAATTATATTGCATCAACGACGCCCGCAATCAAGCGTTAGAAATAATATATGAAAAATTGAGGTATATTCGAAAGTCTTCATCATCGAGTTCTTTAATAAGTCTCATATGGCTGTACTCTTGTCTGTTTTTAGGATTCCGTACCCAAAAGGGAAAATGGACCTATTACCAAGACTTCGCTGTCCGTCCGTCCGTCTGTCACCAGGCTGTATCTCATGAACCGTGATAGTTAGACAATTGAAATTTTCACAGATGGTGTATTTCTGTTCTGTAACAATACTAAAAACAGAAAAAATATATCTGTAAACCACATACAAACTTATTAATTCACCTGGTTACGTACATGGAGTGTGAAAGTAGCCGCACCAATAACTTTGTAAACAACCTTTTGCTATGTAAAATCCAAACTATTCACTTCACACCATACCTACCAATGCACGGTGATACTGAACCCTTCGTGCGCGAGTTCGACTCGTACTTAACGGTTTTTATTCAAGTAGAATTTCGCCCATTCTTTTATTTTTTTCGTCTTATTAGTAGCGGTGATGTGGTAGCGACAACTAACGCGATTTAGTTTTTTAAATCGCAGGCATGTCGGACGGCCGTCTTCTATCACACTCAAAAGCGACTGGACTGGACAGTCCGATCGATAAGTTGTCCAATGGTCTGTTGCACAGAGCGTACCGCACAGTCCGATGTCCGTACCGGACCAAATCCGATCGTCTGTTAGTACTATAAGCAAAGGACAGTTACAAGTTAATGGTTGGTTACAGTAATGAGCTTTCAGAGTGAAAGTATGCGGGAATGTATTATTACAGATACCGAAAGTAATGTATCTTGGTCTTGTGGACGTTAAGTGTCAATAAATTAATATATAGCCACTGCGGTACAGCTCGAAAACCATCCTCAGCACTGTGTCATCGGCAAAGGTTATAATTCTGGCATTTTTAAATTTAGTATCACAGAGGCTGTTGATGTAGATCAGAAACAGTATTGGGCCAAGTACAGAACCCTGTGGTACACCATCATGTATGCTTCTACTCTCACTTCTTCAACCTTGACTCTTTGGTTCTCTGGCTAAGATAACTTTCGAACAGAGTTGCAGATATGCCTCGGACGCCAGCGCCCTCCTGGCGTCGCAAAAGTATGGGAATAGACACAGTGTCGAAGGCTTTAGCCAGATCGAGAAAAATGGCTAAACACTTTTGTCTCGTATCTAGTTTTTTGGCAATGTGTACAACCAAATCTTCAATAGCATTGACTGTGGAAATACCCTCCCTAAAGCCGTATTAATTTGGCGAAAAGAATTTATGGGAGTCGAGGTAATTGACAAACCTTGAGTTAAGGGCCTTTTCCAGAATCTTTGGATGGCGGGAGTGAGGTAGGCCTATAGCAGTTATCACTGCCTCTATCCCCAGACCAGAAGCAATGTATGTGCCTGTATGTAAATGTTTATGTTTATACGTACAAACGTTTGTTTGAACTTTTGAAGCAACATTCAGAAATAACTAGAAAAACCATTAAGTGCGACATTGAGGCCGGTCTTGTCAACCAATTCTCGTGAATTTTAGTAAGCAGGTTCGAAAATTATGTTTTTTAATTCGATTCAGTTTTTGGGAATTTTTCAAAATGGCGGATATATGGGATTACAAAGCTGTAACAAGTTGACGTCAAACGTTTGGAAATGAAAGAAAATGCAGTCGAGTTATTAGTTTTATAATTATTCCACTTGTTCACTCGCGAAACTTCAAGTTTTAAAAACTTAGCTGATAGGTGTTGGAAAATGAAGAAAAAAATACAAATTTCCTGTGTCGCTCGCAAGGACTCCGGCTCATAGAGCCACTAGTAATAGTTGGGTTTTAGTTTTTGAACTTATTATTGTCTTGTCCGGCTGAGTCAACTGAGCTACTTAATTATATTACCTAAAATGATCACACGATTTATTCGATTTCAGAAAAGATGAACGAACTCACATCTACACACTCGACCAGTTCAAAAACGCAGAAACCCACGACGACCTCTGGAACTCGGCTCAACTGCAACTGGTCAAGGAGGGCAAAATGCACGGGTTTCTGCGGATGTACTGGTGTAAGAAGATCCTCGAGTGGACCAGATCGCCGGAGGAGGCTCTGAAGTTTGCGATATACTTGAACGACCATTATAGCATCGATGGACGGGACTCCAATGGATATGTCGGTGAGTGGCCATTACAGACCTTATGGTCTGATAAGTTTGCATTTAGCATTTAACCTCTGTTTATTTTTGTGCTATAACTTGTCGAGTTGTAACGTAAATAAATAAATAAGTCATTTGATCAGAGCATAAGTCATCTGTCCAGAATAATGTCCCTAAAGACTCATTAAAATCTGGGTTATCCACCCCGATAATACACCTTGAGTAGGTATCCACCCTGAGACGGAATCCACCCTGCTCAGGGTGGATGCTGGGACACGTGATTGTATCCTAGGCTGGATACGTGTCCGACAATCCACCCTGGGATACAATTTCTAGGGTGGATAACCGGAAATGGCTACAACTTTCTGTCAGGCCCTGTGTTTTACATTCCCTTAGAAATGATAAGCCAATGTCCTTTTCTCCAGGCTGCATGTGGTCTATCTGCGGCATCCACGACCAGGGCTGGGGCGAGCGCCCGGTGTTCGGCAAGGTCCGCTTCATGAACTACCAGGGCTGCAAGCGCAAGTTCGACGTGAGCGCGTTCGTGGCTCGCTACGGCGGGAAAGCTCACAAGTATGTCGCAAGAAAGTGAGCGCCGTCGTGTTCAATGTGGTCCTTCGACCCTGCCCGAATTCAATATGGCTACCATATATAATTTACTCTATGATGGCTACCGTCAACAATGACGAATTGGAAAGTACAAATCAAGCACTATCAAGGCTTTCGAGTATGGCGAGAGCCAATAGTTAATCAGTTCATAAATTTCGTAAATTCAACCAAAAATGGTTGTAGGAGCACTGATGTGGTTCCTCTTTGATGTCTAATGTTAATTAAACTGAATAATATTTACTATGTGTCCATAATTTGAAATTCTGTATTCTCATAGATTTTGTATGGCATTTTAATCTGGTGATCAGAACTCGATTGGATTATAAAAGATTAGTTACTAGTTAGATAGGTTGTATAAGATTTGTTTTATAGCAATGTTGGCTATAATAGTTATTAAGTTTATTAAGTAACTTATTTTTCAATGTTACTGTGAAATGCTATTCGTAAGTTTTTTAATCTTTCGTACCTGAGACGTGATCTATTATTAGATACTTAATTAGGTACCTTCTTGTTTTAAAATACCTCAAGGGTCATAGTCATAAGTTAATTTAACTAACACAACTTTATGAAAATAAATTTATTTCCTCATTATGCAAACAATTGTATCTAAAATCAATATCTTTAAACAGGCATCTAGTTCATCACGAAATTAGTCGTCTGAGATTTCTGGGAAGTATTTGTCCTTCAAGTAAGGGCTGCAAGGGTGGCTGTTGATACGTTGGACATTCGCCTCCACACAATCGAGGTTGCAGAATGACACTAGGCTACATACCATGCATGGAATAATGTCGTCTGTCAGCGGTATGGAACATTCGAAACAAACGTTAAACTTCTTCTCCTGTAGAAAAAATTACATCAGTTGGTTTGTAAAGGAATATCGTGAACTAATGGAATCCAATTTGTTTGAGACGTCTGTCTGTCTGTACAAAATTGTCCTTTGACCCGAATCCAAGATGGTGTATTTCTGTTTCTTAAGTTAACCAGAATAAGATAAATGGATTTGTGCAACAGAAGAATTATGTGCAGACATGAGACAGCTCAGAAACTTACAGATTTCGGACCTAACTCGGGGTTTGTAGAGAACCGCGCGGGCTCCATTATTGTATATATCTTGTAAGTGCGCATGAGCTCGGATATTTTTGCATCTATCTTTTCTTTCTCGAATATCTTTAATTTTGGGCTCTGTTTTAAAGAACATAGACAAATTAAACTGAGATTGAGTTAGGTGTTTATACTACAGGATTTAATTATTAAAATACTAGCTGATGCCCGCAACTTGGTCTGCGTGTTCCTAGGAATTATCATTTACCGCGATAACGTTACCCTCCTTCTGGTGCAGTCGGATAAAAAAATATATGTTAATCTAGCTCATAAACTATCTCTGTGCTAAATTTCATCCAAATCCGTTCAGCCGTTTTAGCGTGATTGAGGCACAAATACACAAACATCCAAACATCTTAACATCGCTACTTTCACATTTATAATATTAGTTGGATACTTATTGGACCATTGTGGAACGATTAAAAAAAGAATGTATGTGAAACCCAAATAAAATACAGTGGACCCCCGGTAATCCGGCCCCTGTCTAATCCGGCGCCCCCTGTAATCCGACATGACAGAATTATGTTTGACAATCTTTGCTAATACATATGTATGTATAGATCACGCAAGTTTGAACAGGTCACAACTCGTACGCGCCACCGCTATTGTGCTCGACGCGTATGCATTGTTTTACTTAGTTTGAATTTGACTACTAGTGATAGCGGTACAGCTGCTCCACAAGTCACAGATCAAGACGCAGTTAACGCGTTTGAGCTAGGTTTACAATGGGCTGAAGAGAATGGTACACCCTACAACGAACTTTTACTTTTGAGAAGACTGAGGGACAAAGCTCTGATCTCGCGTTATAACAACCTTAAACAAAAAAAAATTGATGAATATTTCAAAGCTTCATAATTTGATATAGTATTCACTACATGATTTTGATTAATAATTCTTGATTATTTTGGTAGATATGTATGTGCATTTATGCTTATTTTTATAATAAAACGTAAGCTCTCAATTGTTATTTAATTTACTAAATTCGACTTACATAAATTAAGTCTGATTTGTACTTCAAAGTATGTACGTACATATACGTATAATATATTGACTCTCGTCATTAGATATGTAATTTGTCGGATTACAAGGTACTCTTTCGTAAAAAAATCCGGACTATAGGGGTCTTAGGCAGTGCTCTATAATCCGACAAATTCGATAGTCCGACACTGCCCTGCATAATGTTTGCCGGATTACCGGGGGTCCACTGTATACAAATATTCTTCACCAGTAAATATTTTGTGTTGTAATACTCGACGATACACAGCAGAAGCCTCAAAGTCGTGGTATTCTCGTACAATTTAGTATTGGTAGTGGTCGACAGACCGTGCCATATCTCCAGACACTGTTGAGGAGTCACCCACAGCCCTGTTTCCAGCGGACTCTTATGTTCCTTTATGATCATGTGCCATGTTCGGTGTTTGTATCTGAGGACGTAATATTTCATCATTAAACTCAATCTCAAATAATTTATTGTAAGTAGGCAAAAATAATGCACTTTTACAAATCAGACACTTAAACATGGAGAAAAATTTAAAATAAATAAAATATGATCAACTAAACTAATGAGTAACTGATTATGGTTTGAGTTTGAAAAAGGATATTTGTGACCGTGATTCTAACAAGAATGTACGATTTAGACAGATTCTGAGTATGCACATATTCAGTGTGTTGTAAGATATAAATGTGACCGAAATTTCAGAATTTGTTTGTACACGGGGGCTGAAATATTTCCCAAAAACACTTCCTGCTAGAATCACGTTTCGAAATGTGTCGTAGCAAGAAAGTGTAAAATTGAAAGATTTCACGTATATGGGCATTTAGTGTGTCGTGTGAGTGGTAAATGTGACCGGAAAGCCAATTTTGTGTGTCCACGGGTTTCAGAGATATTCCATTTCCTGCTAGGATCACGTTTGAACAAATGCTCTGGTTTGAGAAAACTACACACAAATCTTGCCAGCTACATAAATATTCGTGGTAATTTGTGTGGAATTACTTTTTTCAATTATCACACCTTTTGGGAGTTTTTGGTAAATCTTTAGAATACCTAAATGGCTTAATATCTGGCAACCCGAATGGCCGAGTCGGCAGTGACCCTGCCTACGAAGCCAAGGGTCCCGGGTTCGAGTCCCGGTGGGGGCATATATTTGTTTGATTAGAACGTATGTTTGTACCCTAGTCTTGATTGTTTATCTAACTAAGTATAATATTTATCTCTATTTTTGCTGTATCGTTGTATAGTACCCAAGATACAGGGAATCCTAGTTTGGGGCTAAATCAATGTGTGTAAATAGTGGCCAAGATATTATTATTATCATCTCCCTAACAAAACAACACCAAGTCAAACGAGATACACCTAACGATACATCTTTCTCAATACTATCACTACAACAATATATTTCGAAAGCCTAAGGTAAGCCGTTTCACCAAAACAACAACTTTTGTGAAGAATTGGACGAACATTTTTGAACCCCGCAATAACCAGGATGTACTTTTTTACAGCAAATTTTTAGCACTAGCATTTAGTGTGTCGTATTTAGTGTGTAGTTATTATTTTTTAAAACGAAAAAATTGTAGAAATACGGTACTTTTTTAAAATCGAAATTTCGACAATAATGCGACCAAATTAAAGTCATGGTCCAAAAGCGCCCGTGCAGTACTTGAGACATACCATCATCATTTTGCAGAGTTACGTTACAACGTAATGGCACAGTGATGTGAAAAAGTGCGAAGATTATTTGCTGTGTCAGACAGTGGGTAAATTAATTTTACTAAACTAATCTAAGTAGCTAAGTGCAGCCTACCCAATAAACTATTCTATTCTAGTGTTTAGCTTACCCGGTTGTTGTGCCTGAAATAGCATTCTGCCCGAAGTTCAACTTAACACTTTCACCACCACCCATAAATCGAAAATTAGCCAGAAACTACGAAAGTTCAAGATCCGCCTAATTGTTTGTTGTTTCCAATCTATACCCACGCCGCAGTGTTTTTTTCAAGTTCATAGACATAGATAGGCTACTCAATTTTTTAGGTCGTAATTTCGATCTTTATTTATATTTTTCGTAGGACAGATATTAAAATAAACAAACAACATTTGTGATTATAAAAAAGTCTGTAGGGTTCATGGTTATCGAGTAAAAAATGTTGCAAAAATTAATGGAGAAAATTACGAGGTTGGAGTGTAGATAAGGGGGCGCCAAGGAAAAGAAAACTTAGATTTTTTTGCGTTTAGCGTTTTTTTTTTAATTTTTAAGACAGTTTACTAGACAAACAACATCTGTTATGAGAAAAAGTTTATGGGTGCATAAAGTAAAAAAAAAGGCAATGTTTGATGAAAATTACATTTTATTTCTTTTCTACAATTAAAACCGTGGCAGCAGTTTTGCATTTATCAAAAATTAAAAAAAAATAACACGTGGAGCCACTTGCAGCCTTAGGAGAAATAAGTTGTCAAAGTTTGCCAAACATGGCAAGATATTTCGAAAATGTTGCTTTTCTGTGGAACTATTTGAGATCGTTCAAATACTCCTTCTCATGTTACAATGAATCAAGCACATACATAGCGACACTTTCGTCTCTCCAGCTACGTATCGTAAAATAAAACTTTGTCCATTTCCAGAATCAACGTTGATTCTGGAAATGGATGCAGGTTCGATTCCTGACCAATACGTACCAATGGGATAATTAATTTATCTTAAGTACAATATACGGGCGGACTTTCTAACGGCGATGGAAAACATCGTGAGGAAATCTTCATTACTCCATAGCTGCGGCGATGGGCTAGCCCCCTGTCACGCAAAATGGTGTATTGAATAACTGGCTGAACGTGGGCACAAGTGTGCCGCTGCCACCGTGTATGGGAAAGGCGTGACGCTATATATGTGTATAAGTGCCAATCCATGCCCGCTGTTATTTTGCAAATTGCAAGACAAACAATCAATTTGAGCTACGGGCAGAATACTCTTTCAGTTGTCATTCCAACAAGCGGTTAAATTAAACAATACACTGTTATTAGGTAGGCATGTATTTAGCTACTTAGGTGAGTTTCATTTTGGGAAGTTAATTGCGGATCTTCTTATCATTTACCCACTAACAAGTTTTCCACATCATTGTACCGCTACACAATGAGGATGGCGTATCTCAAGTACTGCAGGGACGCTTTTGGACCATGATTTTAATTTGGTCGTATTATTGTAGAAATTTCAATTTTCCAAAAACAACTGTATTTCTACGACTTTTTGGTTTTAAAAGTTAATAATTACACACTAACTGCGACATACTAAAGGCTAGTGGTAAAAATTTTGCTGTAAACAAAGTAGATCCTGCTTATTTTGCGGTCCAAATATTTTCGTCCAAATTCTTTACAAAAATTGTATTTTTGGTAAAACGGCTTATCCTAGGCTTTTGCAATTCGATGTAGTGCACAGAGTACATTATTAGTTTAGTGATAGTATTAAGTGAGATTTATCGTTAGTTGTCTCTCGTTTGACTTTGCATTGCTTTGTTAGGGAGATATCAAGCCAATTGGCTTTTCGGTCACATTTACCACTCACGACACACTAAATGCCCATATAAGTGAAATCTTTCGATTTCACACTTTTTTGCTAGGATTATATATTAGGAAACGTGATTCTAGGAAGTGTTTGTGTGAAATATTTCAGCCCCCGTTTACAAAAAAAATCTGAAATTTCGGTCACATTTATATCTAACAACACACTAAATATGTGCATACTCAGAATCTGTTTAAATCGTACTTTATTGCTAGAATCACGGTATTGTGATCCCTTTCAAGTGGTGATTCTTGACTGAATCTCACCAGTGCTTCGGGAATACGCCCGTCAGAGAAGATAAAAACTACGGGGATGTATTTTTTTAATTTTCGTTATATTTTTTTAATGACACAATATAAAAATTATCTAAGCTAATGACAATATTATAACATCGTATCTATAAGTGCCTATAAGGTGTCTCAAAATAAGAAAAAAATAAAGCTGCAATGAACATAACTTATGAGAAACCAGACTGGACCAGTCCCCCCAAGCAACACCTGTTCACGAGTGTGACTTGTGCACCAGCCATCACCCCCTCTCGCCATATTTGAGGGAGAGGAGCAACCCGCTGCACAGAGCCACCGCCAGCAAAATGCATTTTAAGTGAGCATGAACATTAACTCTGGTTTCTTGGTAATAGACTTGTATTCTACGTTAAAACTAAAAAAATGTTATATGAGTCACCACACATAGCACTTTTATACACTTAATTTTATTGCTAGACTATTAAATTATAATATTGCATTTTTAAAAGTTACGTTAATTATTATTATTATTATCATGGGCTCGGGGCATTGAGGCCATTAATTTTTGTCTTATATACAGGTTGGAATTTTGTGACACCACCTGGAGGGCAAGTACTCTAAATAATGGAGGTAGCAAATTTCCCTCAAAGGAAACATTCCTTTATTTTTGAAAAGAAACAAAACTGCATTCAAAGATTTTGAAAAATACGCTTGCCACAACCAGTAATCGAATCGGCTAAAATTCGAAAAAACATCAACCTGTACTTTTATGGCGTCAATCGACAGGGTCAATCCTAAGGATCACATTTCTCTAACAAACATAGTAAATTAAATGAAAGGAAAACATGAAATCTTAAAACTTATTTTATTATTAACCTAAAAACATGTAAAAGCTAACTAATAAGTTGTTCGAAATAGGCTCCCTCCCTCTCGTTGAATACATAAATTTATTCTTGTAAGGAACTCTGAACTCTTGAATGCAGTTTTGTTTCTTTTCATATATATTAGCGAATCTTAGCAAATTGTATTCCTTTTTCTACCTGGCTCCTCATATTTTCTTGCTTAAATGTCTGTTCTCTTCAAGAACTCCAGCTTTGACCACAACACTTACATTTAATTTGTTAGTATCTACAGTTCCATTTTTATTATCTACCATTGTCTGACCTACTCGTTTATACTCTTCTCGTTACTCCACGCTTATACTCTTTAAAACTGATTCTATAGAATCTCGGTACTCACTTATCAACAACCAGAGCCAGCTCCTTCACCAATCTCCCCTGAATCCACTTCGTATGCATCATTCTGGCGCTCTCCATAGCCAGGTCTAGAGCCAACCTGTAGTCTTCCATGGTCGGGTTTTTTGCCCCTTTATCATCCTTCGCTCCTTTCTTGTCTTTGCCTATTTTCTCGTCCTTTGGCTTTGCTCTCCCATCAGACACCTTTTTACTGTCGGATTTTTCGGTCGGTGGGCCTGTAACATTACAATTGCTGTAAGAAACGGCCCAGTTATGGAAAATATGAATTGTAGAACTATGATAAATTCTTACCAGATCGGACTGAAGCAGCAAGTTTTGGTTTAGCGTAGACAAATAAGTTTTGATACTTAATACCTCCGGTCTCGCACTCTAGCAAAGGATCAGCACCGTAAAGCAATAAATTTTCTATCTGAAAAATATTAAATATTTAGTTTTCTGAATAAATGTGGGTATTGTTAAATATTTTTTCACACCTTTCATTCGGAAAAGTAAGTTTTGCTCCACGACGAGAGGGAGCAAAATGCTACTTTTCTGTTCAAGCTACTTTTTTTAATTTATTTATTGGCATTTAGCATTTCCGCAATGTGCCTCCATTCCGATTTGATCCACAGATCATGTTTAATATTTATGCTTCGGAACGCACCGGTTTTCGTTGCGCGGATCGACCGCGAGTGATCGGGACATCACTAGCTAGCCATATTTTTTCTATGCAAGTGACAGCTAGCTAGTGATATCCCGATCACTCGCGGTCGATCCGCGCAACGAAAAACCGGTGCGTTCCGAAGCATAAATATTAAACAGTCACCCACCCGCTAGGGACACGCCGCCCACTTACAGGGTGCCGCCACTCCACAGACGGTCATGCTCCCCACCGCCTCTGTGAAAGCGTGGAGTTCGGACGGCAAATCATGTGTGGCACGAGCACTATTGGACTCGGGGGCCCAGGGGTGCTTAGTCTCGTGCAACCTTGTAAGACGGTTGGGCATTTCGGTAAGGGAGTATCCACATTCCATTCGGGGAATTGGGAACACGGAAGTCGGTTCCGTTAAGGGAGTATGTCGGATTACTCTCTCGTCACGGGTGGATTCATCGGTGAATCTGACGGTCACGGCATTAGTCATGCCTAATGTGATGGGCTCACACCCTCACGTACGGTTGTCGCCCTCGGTGCGACAGTTGGTCGCTGGGTTGTCACTGGCTGACCCGGAGTTTGATATTCCGGGCCCAGTAGACATTTTATTGGGTGTTGATGCCTTGGGATACCTGTTAGTGCCAGGTGTCCACGTGCAGGTGTCCGGTTGCAGGCGACTGGTCTGGTTTCGGTCAACACCAGACTGGGCCATGCGGTATGCGAACGGCGCCTTGACAGTCGGTGTCTGTACGACGCAACCAGAGCCGGAAGAGGAGTTCAGCCTGCTGGAACGGTACAGCTCGCTCGACAAGCTGGTCAATGTGACCGCCTGGATCTTCCGATTTGCGCGGAATTGTCGCAATTCTGAGGCGCAACGGGTGCGGACACAGGTCCTGACACCACGGGAACGGAACCATGCGTTGTTCGCATTGGTACGGAACGTGCAGACGGTGCACTTTAAGTCCGAACTGGACATTCTGAGACGCGGACGCGTCCAACTGAAAGGAGCTGTGGCTCGGCTCAACCCGTTTATTGACCCTCAAGGATTGCTGAGGGTAGGAGGTCGGCTGCGGAATGCCGTTGTTACTGCCTAGGAAAGGGAAGTTGGTTGAACTGTTGATACAGGATCGACACATTCGGAACGGGCATGTCGGATGCCACGCCTTGATGGCGTTTCTCCAGCGCGAGTTCTGGATTCTATCGGGATGACGCTTAGTGCGTAGCGTCGTATTTCGGTGCCTGCCTTGTTATCGGGCCAAGGCGGCTACGATGCAGCCCCAGATGGGCGATTTGCCCTCGGATAGGGTTAACGAAATCCGGCCCTTTGCGGGTGTCGGAACGGATTTCGCGGGACCATTTATGGTCAAGTCTTCGCAGCTACGGAACGCCAGATTAGTGAAGGCATACCTGTGCGTCTTCGTGTGCTTGGCCACAAAGGCAGTCCACTTGGAGGTGGTCAGTGACCTCACTACGGAGGCATTTATCGCATGTCTGGATCGGTTCGTCTCACGAAGGGGCCTCCCGACATTAATCCGTTCGGACAACGGCACAAATTTTGTCGGAGCCAGGCGATATCTGCAGGAGGTCACTCAATTCCTGAACGGTAACCAGGACGCCATCGGTACGGCTTGCTCCCGACGAGGGATTGAATGGGTTTTCAGTCCGCCGGGATGTCCTCATTGGGGAGGAATATTTGAGGCTGCGGTTAAATCGGCTAAGTCGCACCTGACGAGGATCATCGGTGAGACCTCTCTACGCTTTGAAGAGCTTGCGACGCTGTTCTGTAAAATTGAAATGACACTGAACTCGCGTCCGTTGTGCCCGCTCAGTTCGGATCCAAATGATTTGGAAGCGTTGACGCCGGGTCACTTCCTGATAGGTCAGCCCCTTAACGCCCTGCCAGAATACCCATTCGGTGATGTTAAGTTAAATCGGTTAACTAGGTGGCAGATGTTGCAGCAGATGGCTCAAGATTTTTGGAAACGGTGGTCCCTTGAGTACTTGCTCATCTTGCAGCAGCGCCTTAAGTGGACTGACCGGACGAGCCCCCCTCAAGTCGGTGATTTGGTGCTGATTAAGGATGCGAACCTGCCATCATTGAGATGGAGACGAGGACGGATCGTCAATTTGTACACGGGTCGGGATGGCACGCCTCGATCAGCAGAAGTCAAGGTGGGGGACTCGGTCCTCAAGAGAGCGGTCGCAACACTTTCTCGCCTTCCTATTGATTAGGGACAGGTTCGGGCCTGTCCGGGCGGGTGACTGTTTAATATTTATGCTTCGGAACGCACCGGTTTTCGTTGCGCGGATCGGCCGCGAGTGATCGGGACATCACTAGCTAGCCTGGTAGCAGAGCGTGGTTTCCTAGTAGGAAATCGATTCACGGACGGTTGTAGGGTTGTTTTTTTGCCTCATTGTAGTTGGGAGAAAAGGGTACCTCAGATTGGTCGGCAATCATTTTGTGAGTGAGTCTTGTGGTCGGTATACCACAATTTAGGTTCATTTTCGGTTAGTGAACGTATAATTGACGATTTAGTTAACAATTATTATAAAATTGTAGTCGGAAACTACTCGTTGTGCATAAGGAACAGTCATTCGGTCGGACTATAGTATTGCAGTCGGGTCCTATAGTATTGCAGTGTTATTTCGGTTTACAGAGCAGGGTCAGGCTATTTAAGGGGTATTAAGCTGATTTTGCTGACCTCAGTAGAAGTGCAGGTCATATCGGAAAGGCGACTTCTAGAAGGTTCACGGCTACCTACATTATATTAAAAATAGCTTTTTTATAATACATTTTTGTGTGTTATTTTTTATTGTGCTTTATGGTGGCATTCTCTAATTGATTTAGAGTGTATAGATATAAGGTGTATATCCACAGGGCGACCACATTAAATATTTTTAGGATTTAATTGTTTTAGTGGTTGCCTTAGTTTTGACAACTTAGTTTTAATTTCTGTGCCCAGCGCTGATGGGCAAGTGCTGGTCTCTGGCTATACTTAGTTCGGTAGTGAAGTATAGGACCAGAATCTATTAAATCGGTCAACATGGCACCTTCACCCTTGACGGTACTGCGGCATGGTGTCCGGGAGGAAATGAGATGGCTCGCCCATACTCATAAGTATGTGGAGCGACCGGACATGGATGATGTCCTGCTCAAGCGTGTGGAGGACGCAATGACACGCGTCGGGAAGGTGTGTCGGCTGGCTGCGGAGGCTGAAGCTCTCAGGCTTACTGATGAAGCTTCGGTGGCTACGGTGAAACAGCTCTGCGCGGATGCTGACCAAGCGATGGAATGCTTGGGTGACATCGAGCGTCGCGCGGAGAAAATTAAGCGGTCGCGAAGGAATGACCGTGGGGAGGGTAACGGAGACCCACCCCCGAAGGGTGTTGTTGGACGGCTGCCACACCTGGAGATTCCGGCCTTCAGTGGGGCAATTGTTGAGTGGCCGGCCTTCATCAATTTATTTGATAGTTTGGTCCACGGTCGGGACGACCTGGACAACGCCTACAAGTTGGCCCAACTATTGATGGCTCTGCGGGGTGAACCGAAGGAGTTGGTCGGTCACCTAACGGTCACGGCGGGCAATTATGAGATAGCAAGGTCCATATTGTTTGACCGCTACCAACACAAACGGCGGTTGGTTGATGCGCAGCTGGGGAAGCTGTTTAGCATCCCCAGAGTAACCCGGGATGTTGACATCCGAGTACAGGTGCTCAACCCTGTGCTGGTGGCCACTAAGACCCTTCAGAACCTTGGTCTTCCGGTAGACCAATGGTCATACATTGTTTTATATATGGTTTTGTCACGATTGCCTGCAGCTGTTCAGATCAAAATAATCGAATGTAATTATGAAATTACGTTACAATTGACTACGATGACGTAGTTGATTAAAAACGAACATGTTTCAAGTTTATCTTGACGTAATATTTAAAAAAAATGTCACAATAAATTATATGTTTTACTGAAATCAAAACTATCGATGACTGTTATTGTGATATAATGAATATTGATATCGAAACCATTGTAATATTTGATTCGATTATTTTTACAAATTAGTAAAAGTATACAGGAATATTTTATCTGTGGTGACCTTTCCTTAATCCTTCACAATCCGCCATTATAAAAAAAAGTTTTGTTTACGTTGTTCGATTACTGTAAAAGTGGTCAAGTATAATTCAAAGTACTTATTATTTTCGTCATGGGCGTTAACGCTTGAATCCTTCGTTACGCTCAGGATTCTAATCCTTCCCTTCACTCTGAATTCAATGTACCGCCCTCGCCGTAAATACATCATATTGCTCCCTTGTGACACAAATAACTATACCATGCATTTGCTCGAAAACTGCGTTTTCCAAGCAGCCAAATACTGCAAAAAGTGCCACTTTTTCACACTAACACTTCATTAAACGTGTTACTAATTACTTCAAATTTAGATTTTGGTCAATAAATTAATTTTTAATACTTATTCATTAAATATGTTTGGCTGAAGCGTCTGTAATAGGGCAGCTTGATAACTTCTGACGGTCGGGTTGGCCACAAGCCTGACACCTCTCTATCAACCCGCACTGAGCCAGCGCGATGGAGTACGGCTCAATCTTACTCATGGACCCGGGTAAAGGCCTTTACCCCTCGGTGGGGACATTAGTGGGCTACATATATGTTTGGTTGAACGTATATTTTGTTTTTTTGCGATACGACGTGTCTGACAACTATTTGAACATACGCAGTAGTAGAGAGTCCCCGGCACCACTCAAGTCCGACAGCCGCGGCGCCAACGTGTCGTCTTGCCAGTGAGATTACCCAGCGTATTTAGTTTCACTTATCTTCGCAAGACATGAGTGGTGGCGCGGACTATAGATAAGTTGAGTGCGCATATATATAAAATAAGCCCGCCATTTTACAAATTTCTTGTTTAGCTTATACATAAGCATAGTGTCGACTTATATACTCGCTTACTCGTGAATAAAAATGCCACTTGTCGGAAATCACCTACTTTCCGCACTATTATTATAAATAGCTATTGTGTGCGATACTTACTATTGGTAAACGTTCAGATTCAATATCTTTGAAGAACTCCAAATTGAACATGATCATCAGAACATTTTCGTTGGCGGTATTGACGATTCCGTTAATATTTGTGTTCGGACTCTCAATTAAACACGGTAGCGATTCTCTATACCTGGTCAGTGCTAGATATAACGGTGAGCAATCTTCGAACAGTCCAAGGGGATCGGAACCGTATTGTAACAGCAACTCCAATAGTTCTTTACGGACCTGATGGTAGTAAAATAGTAATGCCGTTTAAATCCATCGACCCTTTCGTTCTAGTTAAGCTTATATGTTACAGCCTCATGAGTTATGTGTATGTCTATTATCTTGTGAAACAAATCAGCGAGCGTAGTAAATTTACCTGAGCTTCGAAACTGCTATATGTTCGTTCAAGTACCACATGCAGCAGAGTCGGTCCAGGATTGCTTAGCAATGAGTTCGAAGAATTCGAAGAATTCGAAGAATCGATGATCTCGTACGGAAGCCTGTGGTCAGCTCTCGCACCACATTCGAGAAGGGCTCTCACCACATCCAGACTCTCTTGATTTAGTGGTCGTGAGATTGCTATGTCAAGTGGGGAGTATCCTAGTAACTATAACCAAAAAGTAGGAGAAGCAAGATAATAGATAAAAAGAGATCCCTATAAAATACTAGCAAAGTAAGCTAAAATGGACCAAGAAGCGCTTTGGACAGGAGAGACTTAATAATACCTGGGGATAATTTTCATTGACGTCAGCACCATGTTGCACTAAATTTCGAATTATGTCGGCGTCTCTTGTAGCAATGCCTATGACTAGCGCGGGCTGAGGGCACCTTACCAACTTGGGGTCGGCTCCGTCGGACATCAACTGAAGAATTGTTTGTTTCATTTTGTTAAAACTGCAAAGATAGGTCATCTTAAACCCTGTACTTGAAAAGTATCCTGATAAGTTTATGGATATTCCTTACTTTACAATCTTGCGTTCAAAGTAGCTATCATTTGAAGCTACCAATGCTTGCGTCTTAAATGATTTACTAGTTGCTCGCAGATTTTTGGTCGATCCGATTAACTCTTTCTTGTCATTTCTAGCAGAACTCTTATCAAATGGTTTTTTAGGATCTTCCTTTTGTTCCGGTATCGGTTTCATCATGTCGGGAACATGGAATAGGTATTGCACAGGACATTTATTTTGTTGCTCGAAAAACAGATTGTTAACCCTGCTTTGGTATTCGCGGGCTATGTTACTGTAGAGCCGTTGTTCTTCTGTAAAGATGTTTGTTTCTGAGTTGTACTCCTCTTTTCCATCTTTCAGTTTAGTCGTTGTCAGTAAAGGAACTTGCTGAGATTTCCACTGTAGAGAGGGTTCTTGTTTGATTGTGTTCTGAGATTTGGTTTTGGCTGATATCCTCTCCTGTTTACTGGTATTTTGATCTAGTTTACTTAAACTATGTTCAAGCCGAGTAGATTTTTGTGACTGTTGTTCTAATTTACTTGGGATTTGTTCTAGTTTACTAGTATCGCATGTTAAGCTTGTATTTTTCTCCGTCATGCTTCCATTTGTTTCTAAGAAACTTGGGATTTTGAGCAGCGAAGTTGGTGGTGGTACTTGAGGCAGGTCCCTTGTGATTTCCCACTCTATAGGTTCTTCTTTGTCCTCTGAATGAAAAGATATATAATTTTAATGATAGACTGAGTTTCATGTAATCATTCAAAAATGCACGTTTTATTTAATACAAGTATGTACTAACGAGGACTTGGGGGTTGCATCGTTGGTAACAAGCTTTGTAAAGTAGCCGCAGGTGAGATGTCATTTTTAGCGACCGCCAGAAAAATAAGCGCAACAGCTAAAGGCGTGCAGCAGGCATCGTTGAACCCATTCACATCAGCACCAGCCTCCACCAAGAAATGCATTATATCATGTTGGTTTCCGCACTGAAAACCAATGACAAAATCCTTACATTCTCTATCCAAAAGAGTAACAATGCAATTACGTACATAGGCCGCGTTAACTATATTTATATTTAATATATTTATACATTAATTATTAAAATTAATACTATCATACTCGAATCGTTCAGCGATATGGCACGAATCATTGATTATGACCATAATGTATCAATTTTTGACAAATTATGACATTTAAATTTCGAACGCCTACGCCCGTCTGGGTGCCGCCCCTAGGAGTGTACAAAACTATTTAAATTAACCGTCAGGAAAGGAGAAAATGGCATACAACTGTATCGTTCAGTGTGGACGCGGCCTCACAACACTTCAGGGTTGTCAATACGTAAAAACTCATTAATACCATTTATCTTTCGGGAAATAATTGTGTATGCTACATTCGTATTTTTGTAATTATTTTCTTGTGTAATTATCTTTGGAATAGATATGGTTTTTGGTGAAGTCATAGTCATAGGTAAAAAATACTACCAAGTGTAACTACACATTTTACAATCGTATCACTGCTTTTTTACTTTTTTTGCAGCTAATTATGGGATCGACTTAATACAACGTGTCATTGACTAAACGCTTAGTCTTATACACCCCAACTTATTTTTTAACGACGAACGAACGAAGGAATGGTACACCTCCAGCCAGGATTTTTCTCCAGGCACGTTTTTTGAGGCGGGGGGGGGGGAGTGACCTGCTCACGTGATAGGGGAAGATTGTGAATAGAATCGACCGATTAATGCAACCTTTAGCCAATATAAGAAGTTTGGACAGGGGAGGATATGTGATGGGAGAGCAGAATAAATGTTTCTTCATGTTTTCTGATGTTCTGTTTCATGTGTTGTTGGTTGATTTTCTGGTTCTGTTCTGCTGGGTTGTCCGATGTGCTTTCAGTTTCGCTGTCTGTTTCCGGGACCAGGTATATTTGATTTGAGGCTCATTCATATAGGCTTTAATTACCCTGTTAGTTGGTATCTTATTTGTCCTTGACAGGAGAATGTCTCTTAGCGCAGTTAGGTTAATTGTATCAAATGCTTTCGCAATGTCAAGGGCTAAGTTACGATGATAATACGAATGTGCGTTTGCCCGCCCGCCGTTCTTCATCTAGTACCTTGTGTAATGTGACGATGTGGTCATCTGTGGATCTATTGCATAGAAAAGCTGCTTGGTGGTTTCCGAGTTCCTTTATTGCTTCGTCCAGTTTCTTGAGTAGGTATGTGGCATAGATTCGATATCATGTATTGCACATTGTGATTCGGCGATAATCGTTGGTTTCCTGCGGGTTTCTGGTTTTTGGAATAGGTACTTGGGCCGTTTCGTTCCATAGGTCTGGTATAATATGATCTATCCATGCTGTTTTCATTATTTTTGCGATGATCATTAACAGTTGGTCCGGTATCCCTTTGTATAGTTCCGGCACTACCTGGTCCGTACCAACTGCTGTTCCGTTGCGCATTTGGCTAATTATTGTGTAAATTTTGGATGTCGTCGGGCCGTTATCAAGATACTCAGTGTTTGTGGGCTCGTTGGGGATAAGAATAAGGCCTTCTGACTTTTTTAATTCCTGTTCCCAGCGTGACATTGGAACGTACCGTTGTTTTTTCAGCCGTCTCGCTTGTATTTGGTGCTTATTTCTGTCTCTTTAATTCTGTCAAGGCGTCGTCGGCACTCTTTGAGATGTCTGTTTATGTGGCGAATTTTGCTTTTTGTATACTGCTTAAGGCGATGCGGTGTTCTCTCGATCGAAGGGTGAAACTTGAGTGTACGTTGGGTGTCGCGTTGTATTTTGGTATGGGGAAGGAGTAATGCTGTTAATTTGACTGGTTGTTGATTGGGTTTTGGGGCTCTATTAAGTATGCGCTGTCGTAGTGGCTGTCGGAAAAGGTCAAGTTGATAGTTCCGACTGCGTTATAAGCTGGTTGGGGGCTATATACGATTGATGAGCCATTGTATTGATGGATTGCTACACTTACTACGTAGAACTCCGCGGCTGCTACAATAATTTCTCCACCTCCCCACGTGCCCTGTTTGTGGAGATTATTTATGTATTCAGTCGAAGCTTTTTCGTTTGGTGATTTTACGATTTATTTTTATTCTAATGTACTTCCCGGTATTTCTTAGATGGGCTAGGACCGGGGACCATAGAATGGGTGCCAGATGTGTGAGGGAACGCTGTGGGCCTTTTCGAAGCTTGCTCTATTGTTCCTTAATAGCAGTCGTTTGTTTTCTCTAGTTTCTGGGAATTTGGTGAGATGGCCTTTTTATGGCATGAACGTGTTTAGTTTCTGTTAATTGTCGGGTTTAGTATATATGCTGTTAAGCTATGTAAACATTATTATATACTAGGATTGTTAAGTCTAGGGTTGACTTATTCACAGAGTTTCAGGGTTCTCCACAAGGTTGATGTTAGTGACTGATTTGAATGGTCTTTAGAAGATGAGGAGAAAAGAGATACCGAGGAGGATTCTCTCGAATTTATTTGCAGGCAAAGCAATATAAGTGTATATAGCTATAATAATGTTTTGATAGTTGATTTTGATAATTTGATATTACGTAGCTAGGGAATTGTTATATCCTGCCTATAGCGCACCTGTAAATGTGAGAATGGCTTAGTCAATAGGGGCGACCACGGCTGCGGTAAGTGGTGGTTTACTATTGTTAGGCAGACGAGTGGTGCTGAGAGAAATAAAGTTAGAGGTAGGTTTGCTGACGTTGTGGCAACCTACGGGAGACGGAATAAAAGGCTTGGAATATGCGCGATTACTATCTGGTTTTATTTAACAAATAACTTTCCTTATATATAAATCGTCCTCGATAATCATCATGTACCAAAACCGGTACGTCATGTCGATTTTCTGTGTCGGCCAATAACTTATCTCGACGATACTTTAGTCCGTGATGATAAGGGATGGCTGGCACAGATACTCCCCCCTTAAAAAAAGCAATAGTAAGTAAATTAAGATAAATAGAAAAGTAAAAACAAAGCACGAAAACATTTAAATTAAATAATACTACACATTGCGACTAGCTAGGCTGAGGTAATCCCCCTCTTCCGGAGTGCGGCGCCAACTCTTTCGTTAAAAAAACGGTTGGCCACCATGAAGAACACGATGGCCGCTAGTATGGTGAGGATCCCGAGCGTTGCAAGAATCATCTCCCGATGACCGTTGAACTCTTTTATCACCTCCGCTCGGCGATATTTTCCGTTAATTTGGTGGCGTCTTGTATCCCGTTATTTTGGGTCATGGTTAGTTGTTCCTTGGAGTTATATCCGCCCATGGTGGTTTCGTTGCGTTTCCTGCTGGTTTACTGAATAGCGAATGAAACTCTATGCAATCAATCATGCAATCTTCTCACGCACCCATCCTGGGGCGTGGGGAGTCAGGGTCAGATCAACGGATCTCTTCCTGAGGAAGCGCCTCTGTCCACTCCTATGGACAGGTCATCGGGGGGCCCTCGCGGGCGGTGGAGATCTTCTCATGATACTCTATGATTTACCAATTCGCTATTTATACCAAACGAGTGCCGTCATCAAAGTTGGAATCTCAGCGTTTGTTTGTACTTTCGGCCAAACTTGGACGTTGTTGGTCGTGCTGACTCGACAACTGAGTCTTCCGCTTTTATCGTTGGTTGCGGGAACGTGAAGGAACTCGGCTGATCTGCTGGTAGGAAAGCTGGCTTTAATCTATCAATTGAAAATGTGTCGACGGTGTTGTTCTTGTTGATGACGAAATATTTCGCCGTTCATCGTAGAACTTCGTAAGGCCCTTCATAAGGAAGAATCAGACCTTTGGCGACACCTTCTCTCTTGATGAAAACGTGAGAGCAGGAGCTTAACTCGGGGTGACCGAAATACTTGTTTTGGTGATTCTCTCTCCTCGGAACGGAGCAGTTTTTTGATATTCGTTGTTTCAAATCTTGCACGTAGTCGTGATACGTTGATCGCAAACCAGATTCACCAAAGAATTCCCCGGGAAGCCTTATTGTTTCTCCATAAACCATTTCCGCGGCGCTCAAACCCGTGTCGTCTCGTAAACAACTTCTTAGGCCAAGAAGGACGATTGGTAATTCTATTACCCAATTTTCCTTACTATTCCTTGCCATGAGAGACGCCTTCAGCGAACGATGCCATCTCTCCACCATTCCATTGGATTGCGGGTGGTAGGCTGTTGTTCGTAATTTTTCCGTTCCCATTAACCTCGCCAAGGATTTAATAAGCTCAGATTCGAACTGTTTTCCACGGTCCGAGGAAAGCCGGAGGGGGGGGGGGGGGAGGGGCAAATCTGCAGATCCACCCTTGGAATAAACATGAAGCTACTTTTTCCGCAGTAATCTCCTTCAAGGGAAATGCCTCAGGCCAAGAAGAGCAACGGTCAATCATAGTCAGCAGAAATCTGTAACCTTGGCTTGTAGGTAGGGGGACGACGATATCTATATGCACGTGCTCAAAACGCTGAGCGGGCATGAATGTGCCGCTATCGGCACATTCATGCCCGCTTCACCTATGTGAAATAGTGTGCCTAGTAACCTTGCATTTCTGGCATGATAGGCATGTTTTACACCACTCGTTTATTTCCTTGTTCATGTTATCCCAAACAAATCTTTTTGAAATCATTCTTCGTGTGGTTCGTTTTCCTGGATGACTAAAACCATGAATCGCGTCGAAAAATTTCTTCCGAAATCCTGCAGGAACATACGGTCTCGGTTGCCCGGTTGAGGTATCGCAATATAGCTGGGAATTACTGGCGGGCACACTAAACTTGGATAATGTCAGATTTGATTTCTTGAAAAGCTCTTTAAGATTTGCATCCGTGCGTTGAAATTCGACCATTTCCTCGAAGTCAATTTCTGAAGGAGTGATTATCTCCTCGATCACCCTTGATAAGGCATCTTCAACCACGTTGTCTGATCCGCTAATATGCCTTATGTCTGTGCTCTACTGTGATATGTAGTCTAGTTGACGAATTCTCCGAGGTGGGTCGTCAATATTTGGTTTTTTGGAAAATGCGAAAGTGGTTGGTTTATGGTCTGTGTAGATAGTAAAATCTCGTCCTATCACGAGTCTTTGGAAATGCTTCACAGCTAGGTAGATACCCAAAAGCTCTCGATCATACCTAGAATATTTCTGCTGCGTCTGTGTGAGGTTTTTTGAAAAAAATCCGAGGGGTTTCCATTCACCATCCTCCTTTTGTTGCAAAACGGCGCCCACGCAGTCGTTGCTAGCTTCAGTCATAAGCGAGATGGATGCATTATTAGCAGGGTGAGATAAACTTGCCAAATTTTTCATAAGCTCCTTGCATTTTTCGAAAGATTCTTCCCCTGTCTTGGTCCATTTAATTACACTCTTATCGTTCTTCTTGCAGCCATGTAAATATTTGTTCAACTCTGCTTGATAAAATGCCGCTACTGGGATGCTGCTTCTATAGAAATTAACCATACCCAAAAATCTTCGCAACATTTTCACCTTTTCTGGTTTAGGAAAGTTGGTTCTAGCCTCAAGTTTTTCTTGAGTGGGGGAAATCCCGTTACAGGATACACGATACCCCAAAAAATCTATTTCCTTCTTCATGAATTCGCATTTTTCCAGATTCATTGTAAGACCATGTTCATCTAATTTCTTGAAAATTATCTCCAAATGTTTGAAATGCTGCTCTTCATTTTCTGATGCACAAAGGATGTCGTCGACGAAACAAAATGTGACATCTGATATGTTTTCATCCTTTGGCTCTTGATTAGATGCTCCGCCGCGTTGTGAAGATATTTGATGTCTGAATATTGAGTCCATAAATCGTTGAAAAGTCTGACAGGCGTTCCGAAGTCCAAATGTCATTCTCGGAAATTCGAAAAGACCGAAGGGGGTGATGATGGCTTTGGAAATATCTTCTGGAGCCATTGGTATGCAATGATATGCTTTCCGGATATCGATTTTGCTAAAAATGCGTTTCTCCTCGAGAATGTAAGTGAAATCTAGTAACCGTGGGAGTGGATACCGGTCAGGGACTGTTATATTGTTCAGGGCTCTATAATCTCCACATGGTCTCCATTCACCATTTTTCTTCTTCACCATATGCAAAGGACTGGCCCATGACGGTCGACATATTCCCATATCCATCATGTTCTGGAAATCCTTTTGAGCCGTCCTGTACCTTTCTGGAGGGAGAGGCCTGGCTCTACAAGCGACCGGAGGGCCTTGCATCTCTATGAAATGTTGAACGTTGTGCTTGGGACTAATCTTCAAAGATGTGGGTACGGTGATGCGCTGATATCTCCGAAGTAAGTCTGCGATAGCAAGACTCCCATCAATGGTACTGACAGTGGCTTGGTTTGCTATTGTGGTTCTACCTCTGGATGATAGTTTGGTAGTGTTGTCAATCAACCTTTTTCTGCGTAAATCAACCCATAAATCATGATGCTCCAGAAAATCTGCTCCAATGATAGAGGTATTGACATCGGCGATCACGAAGTTCCATTTAAAAGTTCTTCGAAGCCCGAGATCAAGGGCACAACATCGTTCTCCATATGTGCTGATCTTTGAACCGTTGGCAGCATGTAATGAGTAATCTGTTTTCCCGGAATGCTTCAGCTTGCGTTTAAGTACAGATATGTTCGCGCCAGTATCGATCAAATATTTTTCTCCAGTCTTCTTGTCTGTGATAAATAGGCGATGAAATTGTGAAAAAGCACACAGCTCCGCCTCAGTGCATGCACGCTTTAGTTTCCGTGTTGCTTCCAGGAACACGGAGCCTCGCACTTGAAAGCTCTCTTGCCAAAACGTGAATGATAAAAGCATAACTTCGAGTTTCTTCGGAATGGAGACGGGCTTCCTGACCGTGAACTTGAGAATGGCTTACTGCGATAAAACTGCCGACGATTGTTGTTATTATGAAATGCAGCTAACTCAACCTTTACTTTCGCTAGTTCAGCAGTTAGTTGCGTTACTGGGTCGTCGACCCTGCTTAGCGCAGCAACTTGTTCGAAGCTCGATACTTCGTAAATATTGTGGGCCATCTGGGCTAAATCGTCAATTCCTTTCTCTTTATTTGCCGAAAGTATTGAGGTTAAGGAGGTCGGTAATTGTTTTAGCCAAAACATTTTTGCAGTTTCATCGTTGATTTGACCTTCCCCAAGCTCCTTGATTTTTCTTAATAACTGTGACGGTTTTCTGTCTCCGAGGTCGGTGTCCGTGAATAATCTCTGGAATTTGCGATGCGGGGATTCTTCATATGTCGAAATCAATCGATCTTTTAACTTCTGGTACTTTCCGCTGTCTGATAAGGAAATCACTATGTCACTGGCTTGTTCGATTTCCTCTTTGGCTAGTTTGGTAAGGACTAGGTGGAATTTGGATTCGTCACCTAACTTCTTGGGAGTGGTTACTGCTTCAAAATGTGCGAACCATAACCGGGGCTTGTCCTTCCAGAAGTCTGCGATTTTAGACGAAGTACTGATTGCTTGCACTTCTAGGGTAGCTGCACACGGGTTCTGTTTCACAGGCGACGACATGCTGCTGCTTAACCGAAGGTTGCTTGATATTCAAACGTCGGGGTCATCACTTTGCCGACGGTGTGGCAACCTACGGGAGACGGAATGAAAGGCTTGGAATATGCGCGATTACTATCTGGTTTTATTTCACAAATAACTTTCCTTATAAATATAAATCGTCCTCGATAATCATCATGTACAAAAACCGGTACGTGATTTCGATTTTCTGTGTCAGCCAATAACTTATCTCGACGATACTTTAGTCCGTGATGATAAGGGATGGCTGGCACAGTAGGTAATCACTATCAATGATGTCCTAATCGGATTGATCTCACCAGGTTGGTGGGTTTAGCGGCGGTGGTGGTGGAGGCCGTAGCGCTGAGGGTGTCCCCGGCTGAGTTGCGAAGGTGTCCCTCGCTGCCGGCCTGTCGCTGCGTGGCTCAGACGTGCACCTGGCCTAGACTTCTAGGGCTTGCACAGATGGGGTGCCTAGACGGATCGCGCACATTCCCTGAGTTTCCGTTACAGTTTACCGCGCTGATATCACCATAATCACTGAAACACGCGGTATTTCGCCTATAAGCCGGGCTCGTTTTCGGGTGTCTGGAGGCAGAACAAAAGGCGCGCGGTGGGGTTGAAAATTATCATTTGTTTAAATGCGTTTGCGAGACCTCGGGGGTGGATGGGCACTAAAGACACGTCCGTTTTGTCCGGCAAAACAAACGCCCTATACACCCCACCTTATTTTTCAATAATAAAACTTACTGAGAAAGATAAAACAAATATTTGCCCAATTTTGTAGAAAATACTTGAGACTAAAGTTGTTGTGCCATTTCTGATAAATTCATAACTCTGCCGCCCGGGAGTTATATCAAATCATCCATGATACTTTTTCCAGGCTTTGGACTGGCAGCAAGTACCTACCTAGAGGTGGGTTAGTTTTTCAGGTTAGTTAGGTTACCATATCAACATCATAGTAAGTACCTATTTAGAAATAAATCACTGGAAAGATGATGTTAAACTAGTAAAAGAAAGGGTAGGTACCTACTGTGCACGGGCTGCTTTTGTGTGAAAGTATAGTCGCTGTGAAGCTGTAAGTTCTGAGAGACACTCATGCGCTCGCGCACCTGAACGAAGATAGGTAAGCACTGACGGATTAAACTTAACAAACAAACAAATATATCCCCGCACGCACCCCTCACTGATGTGGTGAAAGGGTATGGGTTGATACCCATACCCCTTCTCCTTCCGTGATTTCCGTGAGCACTCGCTCACTCAATGTTTCCGCCCTGAAGCGACCGCGGCGCAGAGGTTGGCTCTTTTTTTCCATACGGATGAAGAAAGTAAGCGGATCTACGAATTTATCATTTCGTTTCGAAATCAGGTTTCATGGCGGCGGCGGGGCGGTCAGCCGTGTAAGCTTCTTTTTAGTGTGAGTAGAGTATAGGCAGGGGTAAGTTAAACTGGACGGTTGCGCCTAAGTTAGCTTATCAATAAATAGATAGGGCGACAAAAAATACTTTTTATCTTCAAAAATATGACCTATGTATTTAAAGTCAGTGAAATCGACTCTGCTCATGATTCTGAACAAACTAGTTTCCCATTATGCGTTTATCATTGACACGTTGTATATACTAGTAAATATTAATTACCGTAGCATACATAAGCGCGGTATTCCCTTGCATATCAGCAATGTCGGCATAAACGTTATGCTCATTTACCATATCAACCACATTGACGACATGGCCTAGGTAACTTGCCATTAGTAGAGTTCTGTAAACAAATTACACAAAAAGTTTCTCTACGTTGCTTATATTAAGTTACAGTTCAGTAAGAATCAAACGGCCCGGCTAATTATCAATCAATCAAATCTGACATTGAATACACTTGCCTGCAATGAAGTTCAAGTTTCCCAGATGGTTTGAACTGATTCCTTGGCCCTGAAATCACCCTCGTCAAGTTTACGTGGACATCACTTTGATTTCGTTGATAGTCACACATGTAGCAATGTTTCATCATTTGAATTATTGTTGGATTATTGTTCCACGCTAAGTAAGTATTATTATCCAGCGAACTTTCGTCGCCCACTCCCTCTTCTTGGCTGCTGCTGCGATCCTGAATACAATGTATCCAGATATTTTAATCCTTTATTCATATTATACTCATCAACCATAATTAAAAAAAAAAAAAAAAAAAATTATTTATTTACCAGAAAGTTATGTAACAGTCTAATATTATGCTTATGACCCACACACTAGGTATAACCTGTATCGTGGAGGTCTATAATGAAATTATATATAATCATTGGCTGAATCCATAATTCTTATTAGGGTTACGAAATATCAAATTACCTCTTTGACCTGGGGTATAGCGCTTATTTCCGTTATCGAGTAAATTTTATCACCATAGTAAGCCCTTTCAAACAACTCTCTATGACAAATCACACTCATTATATCAGTACAGTGCTTTGCGTAGAGATCTGGCCAATGCTTGGTGGCCAACATTGGCTCTGTTCCGTATGACTTAAGCAGATCTAGGGCACTGTTCACTTCGCCAATCTGATGTCAAAGAATTCAAAGAAATATTGGTTTCGTAAATGCACAAATGCTCCAAGCGTCCAGGAAATCCTGGACCTTAAGGTTCTTCTAACTTGTGTTAGAGAGGAGATGTTGAAGAATCTTCATTGTAGAGAAGACAGTGATACATAATGTTTTCTCTAATGCCAATAATTACTTACTAACTTAATAACGCTTGGCGGAAAACAGTGCTGACCTTCAAATAGTGGAGAGGCCCTAAGAAGAATGCCACAGGTTACCTACAATATAAACTTTGAGCCCTAACTCCAGACAGAACAATACTAACAGTCTTCACCGAAGGCGTCATCAACACTCTATGGGGCTCTACCATATTCTTTCCACTGTCGATGGCCATTAAATCAGGTACCACAGACGGGGCTGCCGGCCTCCATGCCAGCCGCACCAGTTGGCTACCTCGCCACAGACCCACGTCTTCATGCAGGTCAGTGTGGGACTCCACTCCGGGACCCCAGCGGATGTTCCCGTGGTAGAGGCCCTAGGAGAATGATTGGTACAGAAGGATAGAGGTAAATCGACATGTTACGTATATCTTTATGCTCGCAGTATTTTAAGAAACTTTATGAACCTTACTCAATGGGATTTCATTTTCGTATAGCTATTTTCGTGACTATCAATGCGTTATCAACCCGATTGTTCATATAAAAACGTTCGTTTGTGGGTTTTTTTGGCTTGAATATTGATGTTTTAGTCATTTTGACCTTTAAAACTTTGCCGCTGGGTGGGACAGATAGTCCCCGCCTCAAATAGTTCATTGTTGCACGTGAGCACGAGCCCTACCGGGGGAGAGGCCCAACCTGGAAGGGTTGTGGGGAGTGGTATGTGTTACGCAGCCGGGCACAGCTATGGTGTGTCGTTGCGTCTCTTTGTGTCTTGTGTCGGCGTAGAGAGTCGGCGTCATTTGGAGGTGTCTGCGGCTTGTGAAGTGTCTGGTGCGGGGAGTATAATTTGCCGCCTTCTCCTGCGTGTGCGCGGGCGGTGTATGTATAATGGACGGGAGGGGTGAGTCAGTCGAGTCTGTGTCCGGGGATAATTGTAAATTTAACTGCGCCGTGATGGCGTCTTCCGGGTCTAAAAGGATGTTACGGGGACGTCGTCTCGGTTGGGTTGCCTTGGGTTTAACGGCGTAGTCAGCCGCGAAACGAATAAGGGGGTTGGAGTGATGTAGAGCTCTATCGAAGTATCGAATAGAAGCTTTCCTAATGATGTCGCGGATGGTAGGCACTTTCAGGTCTTTGTGGGGATCATAATTTCGCACGAACCCGGGGGCACCCGTGGCTCTGCGAAGAAAGTTATTTTGGAGGATTTGAAGAGTGTCTAGATGTATAGTCTAGTCTTAGCTTATTGCGTAAGGAGAGTTTGCTCTTGGATTGAATCAGCGGATTAAGCCGACTTATAATGAATTTGGCTCTATTCCTCACAATTCTTATGTGCGGTACAAAGGTGAGGCGGCTATCCAATGTCACTCCAAGGTATTTCACTTGGCGAGTCCATGGTATAGCTCGACCAAACAGGAAAATTTGTGGTAAGCGAGACCACTCACTCAGTGGTGTGAAACGAGAGAAGAATATAGCCTGGCTGTTTTCTGGATTGATTTCGATCCGCCACTTCTTGAACGTGTCGCCCATGAGAGAGGCAGCAGTTTGGAGCCTATTCACCGCTGTATCTCTAATCCTACCAGAGTAATAGACAGCAGTGTCGTCGGCGAAGAGGGCAACCTGTACGTTGTGGTGTTTGGGGATATCACTCGTGAAAAGCGAGAATAGGAGAGGCGAGAGCACAGAGCCTTGTGGGACTCCCGCTTTGATTGGATGAGGTCTAGAGTGAGTGCCTTCTACTCTATATCTAATGTTCCTATGGGAGATAAAGTCTCTTATGATAAGAACTAGTCTGTCAGGAAAACCCATGTTGTACAGCTTGTAAATGAGGCCATTATGCCAAACCTTGTACAACGCTTTAGCCACGTCGAAAAATAAGGCACCTGTGCCTTTTGGATTCCTCTGATTGAAGCCATCTAATATAAAATTCTGTTATCCTGTGCACTTGGTGGACACAGGAATGGCCGTTCCTGAACCCGAACTGCTCGTCAGAGACGAGCCCTCTGCCGAAGGCCACCGCCTGTTTGTTATTGATCAACCTCTCATAGATCTTACCAAGAGATTTAAGGAGGCTGTTTGGGCGATAACTGGTTGGTATCGACCTATCTTTTCCCGGTTTATGTATCCCAAGTAGGCAATGGCGGAATTGAAGATGGTCACTAATAAAACTAGAAGAGGGTAGGAAAGGTTCATTAGAACTTGGTTAGCAATTCCGTCAGAGCCACGGGCTTTTTTGGAGTGAAGCTCCTTGATAATGAGTTTGACCTCATTGATGTTAACGAGCTCAGTAGTGTCCTGAGGGAGAAGTGAGGAGCTTCTGTCAACTTCAAAGTCCACATGGTCTACGTGGGATAGGTCGAAGGGTTCATTAGATAATGAACATTGGTTCTCTAAACTGTGGGATATCCACAACCGTAGGGGAGAGGGCTGGGATATCCACAACCGTATCCGATTTCAGTGTGTGCGCTAGCCACCAGTACGTTTGATGATGTGGGGTGAGCTTTAGAAGAAGTTTGTACCATCTCTGGGACTTGTGCTCTTTTATGCCAGTTTTTACTTTGCACTGGGATTCACGCATAGTAATTTTATTGTCCATGTTCGGGAAATAATCATAGGCTCTAGTGGCAGCGTGCTTTTCACGAATAAGGTCGCGTATATCGCGTAAGTCCCCAGTCACCAGTTGTGTTCGACAATTTTGTACAGTTTTTATCGTGTTTTGCATGTGCGACGTCAAAGCCTCTATAGCTACATTAACATCAGAGTGGGAATTAATAAAATTTGGGATTTTCTCTAATTCGGGGGTTCGTTTTAAATGTGTTGTGAAGTAAAGTCCAGTCTATTGTTGATATAATAGAGGGCGGGAGGGTTCTATAATTCCAAGGACAGATATCACGGGGCGATGGTCGGATAAAAGCTCATGGTATACTTCTATACCTCTTATTGGGAGGAGAATGTTTTTCAATAGCATGATGTCGAGGATTTCACCCTCCGAGTCTGGGTTAGATTTTGGGAAGTGCGTAGGTGTCATCGGGGCTATTAATTCTATGTTATGTTTCTCGGTGGCTTTCTTTAAAAGATGACTATTTGAGTTTGCACATATATTGACTGAAACTACAGTTTCAGTCAATATATTGACTGAAACATGAGTGAGACATGCAGGTTTCTCCGATAATAGATTTCCGTGCCCCCTAGTTTCTCGTTTCTGAACAACTTGTAGTTGGAGATGTTAGGGTTGCGATGTTGGGGTTTTGGGAGTCTTCCGTACAAGGAGAATGTCTATTTGGTGGTCTGATAGGAAGGTGCATACTAGGTCTCTTTGTCTCTTCAGGCAGCTGGGTCCTGCTTCAAGGCTGCCGTGTAATTTTTAAGTAAAAAAATTGTCAATTCCGTCCGGGTCTATGCTGCCTAATATCGTCAGTAAGTCTGTCAAGTAGTCCCTATTATCTGTTGGTGGTGGTCTTGGTTGTCTTGATGACTTGGCGAGTATGACTCTAGATAATGATGAAGCTATTTGATTTGGGCATGACTTGGTAGCCACAGCGGAAGAATTGGGAGTAGGGGAATTCTGATGAGAAGTCGGAAGAGGGTGGAAGCTGGTGTGATGGACTGGGGATCCCGGTACCCAACTAAGTGGCTTAGCTCAGGCATTTTGGCTCGGACGCGGATGAGGACTCGGGTGAGCTTTGCCTTAGTTATTTGGGATTTGACCCTTCGCCCGCACTGGTGGACGCGGCTTAGGTCGGGCCGGACAGCCTCCGTAGGCAGCGGTGTGGCCAAGCAAGCTGCAGTTGACGCACCCGGGTGGACCGTCTGACTCCTTGGGGTGGTTTGGCCGTGTGCAAGTCCTCGGAGGGTGGTCCTCCAAGCATTTGACACAGCGGCCTTTCCTGAGGCAGTTCTTAGCCGATTGGCCAAACAACTGACAATTAAACTCTGACGTGGCTTATTCTTTTTGTGTGGGTCTCCATTTCCAGTCCTGATATATGGCAGATCTCTTCTACCTGAAAAATCTTCTTACCCTCCGGGGATTGTTCCACCACAACCATGACTAGGCCGTAGGGGAGCTTTGAACGGTCGTTGTACATCCTGTGTACCTCGTGCACAGAAATATGTTTGGTTTTAAGATCCTCTGAGATCTGTTCTGAGTCTATTTCCTTGGGAAGACCCCTGATTACCACTCGAATTCGCCTGTCCTCCGGTAAAGTCCAATGATGGTACTATATTTTAGTTGTGGTTAGGACTTCAGTAAGAACTCGGTGGTCATCAGAGGACTGAAGATGTACAAGAATACCCTGAGAGGAGTTGGTGGCTCTAATTAAATTGAGTTTGCGCTCTTTGAGCGCGCCGTAATTTTTCGTCCAGACCTCTTTGTTTTTGATACAAATTTTAGGTGGCGCTTTGCACTTTTCAGCGCCTGAGGCACTAATCTGGGCAGGTGTTTGCGACGGCAAGGTTTTGGCTGCGGCAGAGGGGGTAAGACTGGCCTCGGACGTACGAATGATTTTGGCGCGAGAATTGTCAGAACCAGGAGTGGGCTACCTCTTAGAGGCTTTTTGTGTGGCCTCACTGGGTTGGAGTTGGCCATTGAGGCCGTTGAAACAATTCTTTGGGTCGGAGTAGACCTTGACGACGTTGACGACTGGGGAATTATTCACCGGGGGGCTAGTCCGTCTAATCGTGTGTTCGAGGGGAATGATAGTGGGTTGGTGATTATTTTGAGTTAGCCCTCTCTTAGCCGGAGAGGTTGGTGACTGCTCAATCAAGGTTTGTTGCAAGACAAATCTTGTGAGTCAGCCCACGACTATCTCTCAGCGTAGAGCCGGCTGAGCTCTTGGGACATTTCTAGGATCTGGAGCCTGAGTTTGTGAAGCTCCTGCTCCATCTTGTGTTAATATTACAACATGGGGGGGAGGGGGGGAGCAAATATCAAGACTGTCACAAGAAGAGGGGATAACCTCCCTCCCTGCCAAGGGCAGTTGCCTACGTGCGTTAGTGTGCCTACTGTGTAGAACACTTAATCCACCACAGGCGAGATCCAACACGCCGGCGGCACAGCACTCACTCACTCGCTCACTGCAATCCGGGTACTGCGTGACTCACTGACTTGTAATGTTGTTTTTATCATAACACACGAGGAGCGGGTATTATGCATGTAAGTATTTATTAGTATTGTATATAGTTTATTTTAAGTATTTAGTATATTATCATAGTAATTATATTATTTATTTTAAGTACTTGTTTATTTCCTTATTTTGTCGTACGCACAAGTCTTCCCTTAATCAGCAATAAACCTTTGCCATCTCATCCTGGTTTGCTGGAAGAGATCTCTTATTAGAGATAAGCTCGCCTTTGAACACTATTTTCATGTAACTATTGTTTTTTTATAAGTTTTGTGTGCAATAAAGAAAATATGAAATATGAATATGATGATAGTTTTCATGAAAAAATTGTGCGTTTGTGGCGTCCATACTCTCTGCCTCTTAATAGTGTATACTTTAATTTCCCTTTTTGCTTAGCAACAAACCTGTTATCATAGAAGCAGTAAAATTAATAACATAGGTTTGTTGAGGATTGGAGTCTGGGAGATTTATATCCTTAATTGACCACGAAAAGCCTTTCATGGCATTTTGGTCAATTTGAAAATAAGTTTGAAATATAATTCCATAACTCACTTTGAATATACGTCCATCGGGATACGACATGGTTCCGTACCCATGCATTTTGTTCACGAAGAACGCGCCCTCGTAAGTGACGAAGCGACCTTCAGGGCCGAGGTAGCGCCAACAATAATCGCCTTTACCATGCATCGTATCGCGTAAGAAGCGGCCGGTGTACCATTCTATGGACTGACATATGTGGTTTATTTAACGCTTAACCTAAAGTTGGAAAAGGTTTAGATATAAGCGCGCACTGAGCGCTAGTGATGCGGGGGGAACCTACTTGTTGCGGCTAGCCGTGCCCAATAAATTTATGACAAAATATATTTCATTCGCACTGTATTGCGGCTGCCGCCCAAACGCGTCGGACGCTCGGAGCACTTCAGGCAGCCGGATGGTTGCTATACACACAACGCGAATATACGCGCGAAGATCCGCAACAAGGGGCGAATTGCCCCTTGTTGCGGATCTGTAGGCCGTACATTTACAAATGATTATATCAAACCACAACGTTTTCATTCGCACTTTGTGGTTGCGGATGCAGCTAGCAACCGCTCAGTTAGCCGCAACTGCAACCGCGTTCTGCGGCTAGAGCGTGCTAAACCTTTTATTACGTGTGCGCTTTACGTGGGTAACTGTAATCTTTAGGAAAATCTTTCGGACTCTGATCCATTAGAACCTCTCAACATCGTTCATATTCTAGATAGGTACCTACCTGGATTGGGCTTCTTGGTAGTGATTTATTTGTTCAACCAAAGTGTGAATTTGAGTGTGTCTGACTGAACAATATTATATTTTAAGTAGGTAACTATGGTTCTATACTATTCTAAAGGATGAATGCTCTTGGTTTACCGCAGGCCCAGTCCAGTGGTTCTCGCCATCACCGCTGCGACTATTCTCCTCATCTTTATGCCCATAGTAGTATTCCTCGTAAGCCCATAACTTTTCCTTATTCGTTACTATTGGATAGCAGGGGGCTGTAGATTTGGGCATATCTGTTTGTATTGTTTCAGTACTCTAGCATTAAGATTTTTCCTGTTTATTTATTCAGAGAACAACCTGAGAGGCTATGATAATATATTGGTTGATTAGAATGACAGCACTGGTCAAAACACAAAAAGGCTCTGTTGCCCATAGAGGTACAACGTCAGAGGTGCAATCTGAGAGAGGTCCAACTTGAAATACGTTTTTTTAACGTAGCCTCGGTTGTGTCCCACTGCTGGGCAAAGGTTTCCTCTATTTTGGACCACTCTTTCCTGTCTAGTGCCGCCCCTACTCAGTTCGGCAGAAACCTATCAATATCATCCCGCCATCGACGTCTTGGCCTTGGTCGGTATCCATCAGTGGGTACCCATCCATTCGGTGGATAGTTGGGCCCATTTGTGAGGGCTTAGTCCCACTTCAGCCTAGCATTCTTAACTAGCTATTTTAACTAGGTACATGCGTATGTTTGTGAATTTGTGTGTGGTGTATCGAGCATACTTGAGATTCGCGGGCGGCATGGGGTGCGCGGCGGCGGCGTCTGCGCTGCGACCTGAAAGAATTCAGTGAACGAATACTCGTACGACAGTACATTAGGCCTTGTTTTGTTGGTAAATGTTTGAACATCAATTCGCTTTTTGGATATTTTATCAAAGATTCGTCCGTTTTCGATTTATTAACTGCGAATGCAAACATTTAAAAAAAAACTTGCAGTTTGGGCAGACGTTTTTAACTGGTTACTAAGCCTGACTAATAAATTATATGCAAATTTTTTAGAGAATTTAATGTTGTTTATTTTTGTCATGGACAGTTTTCTTTTATTTCCAATAAATTCGGAGAAACATCGGAAAAACCGTAGACAGGGACAAGTTTTGGGGGAGAAGGGGGGGAACGGAGGTGGGGGGGAGGGGTTGACACCGGGCAGCATCGTGTGCAGCGGGGTCTAATTAGTCTAAAAAAAACCGGTGTCAAAAAGTTTCACTAAATGCCGTTAGCCGTTGAAAGCAGAATTTGAGCAATTTGAGAAAAACCGCCAGTCTACTTTGGCAAACCTTGAGTCTGGACTTTTGGATCTCCGTCAGCGACCAAGTTTGGGCACCGTAGGTTAGGATGGGCAGGATACACATGTCGACGAGTTTGCGCTTCAGTGACAATAGAAGGTTGCCCTTCATTAGCTACTTCATGGACCAGTAGCTCTTCCAGGCGTTCGATATGCGTCTATCGATATCCTTATCTTGCCTGTTTTTGAAGGATACTATCTGGCCCAAGTCGTCGACTTAGTGTACCTATCTCTTGCCCATCAACCTCGACCCTATATTTCGTGCTATTGGTCATGAGCTGGGTTTTTGTACAATTTATCATAAGTGCAACTTCAAGGCTCGCCGAGCTAAGGTGTTGTAGTTTAAGTTGTAGTTCTGCTGCTGTGGATGGAAATAAGATACCATAGGTTATTCTGACATAAACAAAACAAAGTTTAATAGCCCAGTTTGACTGAATTGAATGAGAATTGAAAGTCCTTATTTTAAGTATTTGGTGACCCGCTATTAGCACACAGAGGTATCGCAATGCGCTTGTGTGTGTAAAGTCTGTTGCTATACAGACGACGCCCAATGCGAAGTTGTACCGTAAGCCGTCACCTTCATGCAACTTCATGCTCTCTTATATATGCATGCAGTGAGAATAAGAAATTAGGTAGCTCACCTTGCGCATTTAAATTTCTTGAACGATAACTATTTATCACCAGATTATTTGACGAGTTTTAGTAGGTAATACGACGATAGGACGATTTAACGACTAACAACAAAGTTGAAAAAGGGAACAATATATTTTATTTTATTTTTATTAATTAATTAAAGAAACAAAAATTCTTACATAGTTGTAAGTAATACATAAAATTTCTTATAAATATTAGACTTACAGTTTCGTGACAATAACATTACAACCCAAAACATTAAAAACGACAGAATTGCTTTTCAAATCTAAAACAAGGGGATACAAAATTAATATACTACATACAACTAACATACGTACCTACATGTATGTATACATGTAAATATGTTTATATACGCCAATGAACAAAATGAAAAACATAATAAAACATATATATATACAGTGGTGGTCATATAATTAAGAACGATTTGTAGTACCAGATATTTTTTTTCAAAACTATGCTATGTGTACTTTTAAGTTCCTTCTTAAAAGTAATTAGTTGTGTTATGAAATAGCTACATCGATAAAGTAAACGGGATTAGGAGTAAATATTTAAAACATTTACTATTTTTTTTACAAATTTAATTGATTATCGATAATTACAAATTCAAGTAGTAAAAATGCTGGACAAATAATTAAGAACGATTCTTAAGCTGCTCGAGAGTTGTTTCCGTAGATACTTAGATTTTACAAATCACATTAAATAAGACAGTGACAATGTTAAAAATTATAATTTAATACATTTTATTCTAAGTTAATAGTTTGTAGCGTGACCATGGCTTTTAATAACTGCCTTACACCGTCGAGGCATTGATTCTATCAATTTTTGACATTTTTCAAGAGAAATAGAGCGCCATTCTTCTAAAAAAACGTTATATAACTCAGTTAGGTTACCACATCGTCGATTTGAAACCTTTTTCTTGACTTCGCACCAAAGATGCTCTATGGGATTTAAATCTGGGCTGTTCGGTGGCCATTCTAAGACAGAAACTGATTGAGATGTGAGGAATTCTTTAACGGTGCGTGCAGTGTGCTTCGGATCGTTGTCGTGTTGGAATGTCCAAATAATCGGAAGTACGTCTTCAGCATATGGTAACATAGTTTCTTCGAGTATATTTTTGTACTGGAATTGATCCATGTTTCCTTCTATCAGTCTAACAGGTCCAATACCATGACCAGAGAAGCATCCCCAAATTTTCACATTTCCACCACCATGCTTTAATGTCATTTTTGTGTACTTGGGGTCGAATGCTGTATTCGGAGGGCGTCGAACATATCGTTTCCCATCAGAACATACTCTGTTAATTTTTGTTTCGTCAGAGAAAAGAACATTTTTCCACTGTCTTGCTGTCATACCTCCTAGCAAATGCAAGCCGGGCTTGCCTATGACACTGTTTCAACATGGGCACCTTTCTTGCTATCCTTCCGTTCAACTTCGCTTCTACCAATAGCCTTCGGATAGTGCGCGCTGAGATCGCTGAAGGGTTATTTTCACCAAAGAACTCTTTTTTTAACTCATTAGACCCCTTAAAAGGGTATTGTTTTGCCAAACGCACGATATTTCGATCGTCTCGCTGAGATGACTTTCTCTGTTTAGGTACACGAGGAATATTTAAAGTTGTTTGATGTGTGTTAAAATGCTTCACAGCGTGGAATATCATCGTTTTTGAGCACTGCAAATGATTGGCAATCTTTTTATATGCCCAATTCATATCGCGAAGTTTTATTATTACTTCCCTTGTAGATGCATCACAACTTTTATTTTTTCCCATTTTTTTATTATGAAACGATCAACTTTTTGACTTTTACAGAACTAAATGGCGCCAAAATTACTCGAATAGTGGCCTAGTTACAGAGTGTTCTCTATTTAAATTTGAATAAAAAAATAAACTATCCAGCGTTCTTAATTATGTGGCCAGCCAGTAAGTTTGCAATAACATGTTAAGATATATTATATACAAAAAGTTTACTTATATAATAATATTGTTGAATTTATCATATTATAACTGTATGCTACGATTGTGTAAAACAGTTTTACGATACCGAGAGAGATACAAAACGATATGCAATAAGTGTTATTCTCGTAAGTTTGAAAAAAGCTTGTTTTCAAATAGTCGTTCTTAATTATATGACCACCACTGTATATATATATTATATAAAATATATATGGCACAGCCTGAATTGAATCCGCAGTAATTTGCATGGTTAGTTTTTTTAGTTCACTTAACTTACTGCTAAAAATATCAAACTTATCATTATACTACCTGCATGCCCTCTTAATGAAACGCATAAGAAGTACGACTACGAGGGATATAAAAACCGGCAAAGTGAGAGAAGGACTCGCGCAGGAAGGGTTCCGTACCATTATCTATTAAAACGCAAAAGAAAACACGTTTGTTGTACTTGAGCCCCCCTTAAATATTTGTTTTATTTTATTTTTAATTTTTAAAAAGGAGGTTTTTTTCTACAAGCTCACTCACAGCGTCGGGGTACTCTAAGTGTAAGTGACTGTAATAAAATAGGGGCATCAATATGATTATGAACAATTTGAAAAGGATCAAAAAATCAATACGTTCGCGACCAGGATGCATTCACTCAGTAGAACACTGCATTCACTCAGTACAACATACAAATTCTGCTTTTAGAATTTGTTCTTTCATTCCTCCCTAGAGGTCGTGAGTCAGGCTGAAAGAAAAGTATCCAGAGCCGCAAAATAAAAAATAATAAAAAGATGTTGTGATTACAATTTACGCATTTCTACGCATATTTATAAGTCAAAATATTTTTTATACAGAACATATGAGATGTTTACCAAAATATTTCATCTGAAATATAGCTAGAATTAATTAAAAAAACTTGTTTGTCTGCAGTCTGGTGATTGTTAATATTTTTAATTAAAATATTTATCCGTAGCATACTCTAAAGTTCAACTGTAACGAAACTTCGGTTGTCACATGACAACACTGACATCACTTTGAATCAAAGTCTTTGATTGATGGTGCTTCTCTCTGATTTTGTCATTACATCAACAACCTCTGCACCCCTGGACCTTGATTTTGGATATCGACAACTGCATTCAAACACTGACCCCTTGAACGGAATTTTGACCTGATCCGCTCATTTTTGGAATCAAGCCTCAAGAATGATTGATGAGAAACGATGCTGTGTTCCTAACTGCAATACAACTAGTAAGTGATACTTTATTGTAAAGCGTGGTCTTGTAACCACAAGTAGTATAAGTACAGACATTTGGTCAGTGTCGATAAGAGGGCGGAACCCCTTAGCTACACTCTAACCGATTAGACTCACTTAGGTTATGATACTAGTTCCCTATGCTATCGTAAATATATGTCTTACTATAAGATGGGCCTTTCACTGTGTGTTCTGTTCACTTAGTGCTCCAACAAAATGAGAACCTCTCCTTTTGTGACAAAAAAAACCTTCCTTGTCTTGAAAAACTAATTTGAAGCAGTCATTATCTTTATTCATTCGGTCCATTATATGTACTTTTTTCGATTTACAAGTGAAGACCATATATATACCACTGCATACATTCCACAATCCTGCTAAGGATCCTGACAGGTTCCTGGCGTGGACCTTTAACATAGTGGGAAATGTATTGGCTCTTAAAGAGAAACTGGTATTAAAACAACGAAGAGTATGTCAAAAACACTTTGAAGAGAAATATCATGCTTCATCCAAAACTCTTATCCGGAATGCCATCACAACAGTGCATACACCAGTATAATTATTGGAAAACTATAATTGCAATATATGTTGATTTTAATGATATAAAATGTGATACTCATAAATTAAAAATTACTGAATTATCACCCCACTTTTTATTTTACACTAAAAATGAATGAAAATAGACGAAGCCTCCTGTATTGAAGGTATCGCTACTATTAATACGAGATTAAGCGACATGGAATCTCGTTTCTCCGGTCTAGAAGGATAGGGTGAACGAAGTCGAAAAAAGGCGATCTTGTGGCTAAACTGCAATCCAACCTAACAGCAGCAACGACAATTATGTCCACCCTCCAGCAAGAAGCCGACGCTCGGGAACAATACTCTAGGATCTAAAATCGACAAAATAGAAATCTCAGGCGTGCCATTTAAAAAAGGAGAAAACTTGATTTCAATCCTTCAGAACGTATACAATGTCGTGGTAGAAACGTTAACGTGAAAAGAACATAACCAAATGGATATCTCATCATCATCATCATCGAAAAACTAACAACAGTCTGCAAATAATCCCCTCAAGTCGCCTACACTGCCCTTTACTAAAGCAGCTCAGATCAAATGGTCCTTCCTACTACGTGTTTTAAAAAGAGCAGAAGCACTTTTTGAACCCTTAACTAACACATTGCATGAGAAATTCGTACCAACGCTAATCGGATTCTAAATTACAAAACTTGAAACCCAGCTATTTACCCTCCAAGTCCACAAAGGCAGACTTGCCATTTCGGACCCCTTCCACACACCAAACGGTGCATACCAAATCTAAAAATAGGGATCTAAAATACTTTCAACAGCCTAACAGAGATGAAAGATATAAACCTGGCTGAACACCACAATTCTCTGCGTGACGCAAGAAAAGAAACAAAGAAAAAAAACATAGGATAACGAAACTCTCGAAAGCATTCTAACTAAATTACCATCCAAAAAAAAAGCAATAGAAAGATCAATAGCGACAAAAAATAAAACAAAACATCAATCTGGCTTATAGTACCCACAAGAAAAGACAACTTCGATTTATCACCCCACGAATTTAGGGACGCCCTGGCCATAAAATACCACTGCACAACAGTCTCCATGTTTGCGTCTTGCGACGGCTGCGGCAGTGACGTCTTCAACCTGGACCAAGCCTTGTGCTGCAAAACAGATGGCCTCATCACACGCAGACATAATGAAATATCCTTATTTACCTTACTTACCAGAACAGGTCCCTACCTGTTCTGTGAACTGTGCCAGCAAGCCTGGGGAAACTTCACGAAAGAGCCAGTCATCTCCGAAGGCAACACCGGACGGCGCGGAGACTTGGCCTGTCGTGGAGTATGGATTGCAGAGGGAGGCGTTATTTGATATCCGTGTCATACACACCGACGCTCCCTCCCACATACCACATCCCGAAGCGGCTGTCCTTCGCTCAGCTGAATTAGAAAATAAAAGGAAGTACCCATGCGAGACGCGCCACACCACTTTCACCCCCTAAGTAACCTCTGTCGACGGAGTTTTAGCTCCACAAATGATATCATTCACTAAACACGAATTAGATCTTAGAAATTAATTCCTCGCATCCTAAAACCTATAAAATTGGTATTATTCAAGATGTCGTGTCTAATAGAAGCCCATTTATTAAAATACCCATACAAATGAAGCCATATTGGGTTTATAGCAAACAGGTCACCAGATGACGACCTCTGGTGACCGGGTAAATAGGATTTAGGAAACCACCGCATGCAACTTGTGCACGAGCATAAGTGCTTGCGGTTTCCTAAATCTTAAAGACCATACCAAATTTCCAAGACTTGGCACAAAGTCCACAATTCTTATAAATTTTGAATAATTCCATCTCAGCTAGTAGGAAATATATTAATTTATGCAATAGGCTCGGTGAGTTGATAGAATCACATCCTCAGAAACAATTGCATGTCAACCAGCTTGTCTTGGCTCTTTCGAAATAGGTGTATTCCTGCAACAAATAGATGAATAAGATAACTTCACTTCATAGAATAACATAACTTCACGATGAAAGCATTGATTGAAGGCTTGTTGGACAAGCTAGCGACTTATAGGTATGCCAAAGCATAGATGGTCTTTAGTACCAGCTGCCTACCCTCGGGGGAAATAGATGAGTTATTACGAATGACCCTATAGAATTTTAAGCAAGAGTTACCAGTAGAAAAGCAGCTCCCAACAGCAGAGCTTTGTGTTTTGGCTGCACAGCTGTGTCAGGAATATGGAGTGTGGTGGTGAAACTGACCAGCTCCCGATCCCAGCCGTGGACAAGACGCCCTATCTCACGGAGAGAGTCGCCGGACATTATCTTAGAAGAAAATTGTTAGATTAGTCTTCAGTCATTCCTCTTCTTAGATAGATCTAAGTAGACTTAGTAAGATATTTTAGCCATTTCTAGCCAGACCAACGTTGAGTATTTTTTTATTTCTATTTATTTACTATACACTGAAGAATAATATAAAATCTTAAAACGTTCCACGGAAACCATTTGGGTTTGTGTGTGGATTCTAGTTTACGCTGTCATACATGATAATTTCTTAAATTAATTAGTACACTTCACAATTTGGTTATTTTCTGTTAGGTTAGTTATTTGCATGTTTACACAATTATTGATGTGGGGTTATGGATTGGAAGGAGAGGAGAAGTATTTTTTAAGTTTATGTTTTATGTTTATGGGTGATAATGTATTTCTAATATCTGTAGGTAGATTGTTTATTAATCGCGGGATCAAGTAGGCGCGCGTTCGAGTACCGTAGAATTTATTCGCGCATGTAGTGGTTAGATTACCTTGGGCGACACGGCGCGTGTCTACGGGGTGATCTAGTTTATGCTGTATTGTTTAAAAATTCCTCTTTGAGTAGGGTATATTGTAGTTTGGTATGAATAGGGAGTGTACTGCAGTATCTGAATAATGTAGATTAATTTCCGGAGTATTCGTTTCTGATTTTAGGTGGGACAATTATTTTAAGGAATTATAGTGGAGTGTGGATTTGGTCCAAGTAAGTTTTGTGGGTGCGTCCGTAGCTGGAGAGGCCATATGAAACTATGGAGTCAAAGAGTGCATTACATAGCATGACCCGGGTCTTAAACGGTATACGATTTCTCACTACATAGAACGATGCAGTAAGTGCCCTGAGCTTGTCACATACCCGTTGGATGTGGGGGCCCCAGTTAAATCTGCAATCAATCACCAGTCCCAGGTAAGTGTGTTTGTCAACAACCTCAATTAAAGGGCATTGGCAATCTTTATTTACATCGTTATCGTGCATACAATCATGTGTATGCGCAATAAGCTCATCTGACAGATTTCCCTTTAGCTAAGGCGATTTAATATGAATTAATTGAGTCTTTTGGGCATTCAGGGCTAGACCTACGTCATGGCACCACTTACTCAGGTTATCAAAATCAAACTGAAGGCCTTGAAGTGCTATATCTATGTTGCTATTGGCGATTATCAGACATGTGTCGTCCGCAATTTGGTAAGGGGTGCTGAAAGTTAATACATTCACCATGTCATTGACGTATGTTATGAAGTGAAGGGGCCCTAGGACAGATCCTTGGGCTGTGCCCTGGGATACTGGGGTGGTACGACTAGTACTTTTGCCGATTTTGACACAGTGCAATTTAAATTAGACTGTCATACAGCTAAACGTAATTTTCTGAGTAGTAAAATTAAGAATAGTTCCGATGTTATAAAAACGACTTGGAAAATAATTAATGAGGAGGCCGGTCGTAGTAAAAAAGCGAGTCACGATTACGAACTAAAAATCAATGGACAGCTTACGAGTTCTAGCTTAGAAGTTGCAACTGAATTTGAATCGTTTTTTACTAATGCACCGGCTTCCACGACTAAGTATTTAAATTCGTCACCTTTGTCTGCTGTTGCAATATTAAAAGATAATGTCTCAGAGTGTGCTTCATACTTGAATTTTAAGCACGTCACAAGTTCAGATGTCGTAAAGGCATTTAAATTGATAAATGTTAAGAAAACGAATGATCTTTGGGGACTCTCTGTTCACGTCGTTAAATCCCTGATCGAATTAATTGCACCTGACCTAGCGGTCATTTTCAACAATTGTATAGACTGCGGTGAATTTCCTGATTTAATGAAACAAAGTAAGATAATTCCCCTCTTCAAAGCAGGTAGTACTCAAGACCCCACCAATTTCAGACCTATATCAATACTACCAACTTTTAGTAAAATTTTTGAGAAATTAATCTTATCACAGCTATTACATCATTTTGAATCAAATAAGCTAATGCATAACAAACAGTTTGGATTCACTCGCGGTCGTTCAACAACAGATGCCGGAATTCAGTTCATTGAAAGTATTTTTGATGCCTGGGAAGAGTCACAAGATGCCCTAGGCATTTTTTGTGACTTATCTAAGGCTTTTGATTGCGTTTGTCATGAAACATTGATCAGGAAATTACATCATTATGGAGTTAGAGACACGTCATTGAATTTGTTAAAATCTTATCTGAACGGAAGAATACAAAGGGTAGACGTAAACGGAGAACGATCACCAGGATCATTGGTTTCTTTGGGCGTGCCACAGGGCTCAATATTGGGACCCTTCCTATTCCTCATCTATATAAACGACTTACCCTATCTAGGAAGGGACTGTCATGATATGGTACTGTTTGCTGATGACACCTCACTTATTTTTAAAACAAAGCGAAACCAACACGCTAATGATGATCACGTGAACAATACCATATCAAGAGTGGTAAATTGGTTTAATGTTAATAATTTGCTATTAAATGAGAAAAAGACTAAATGTGTTAAGTTTCTTACTACTAACGTTAAAAATAATCAGACATGTATAACAATTAAAAATGAGGAATTGGAATTGGTAACCAGCACAGTGTTTCTAGGTATAACGTTGGATTCCAAACTCCAATGGGGTCCACATATTGATAAGCTATCGAACAGACTGAGCTCTGCAGCTTTTGCATGCAGGAAAATCCGTCACTTGACAGATTTAAAAACAGCCAGATTAGTTTATTTTAGTTATTTTCATAGTATTATGTCCTACGGTATTCTGCTCTGGGGCAGTGCTGCTGACATAAATACTATTTTTGTGCTGCAAAAGCGGGCTGTTCGTGCGATTTATAAAATGAATAATAGAGATTCTCTTAGAAATAAGTTTAAAGAAGTAAATATATTGACAGTCCATAGTCAATATATTTACGAGAATATTATGTATGTCCATAAGAACATTGTTAACTTTCGAAGAAACTGTGATATACATAACTTTAATACTAGAAACAAGGACAAACTTGCAGTGCCCACTACTCGGCTCCATAAAATAAAAAACTCGTTCAAGGGTAATTGTGTAAGATTTTACAATAAACTCCCAAGCACTTTGACAGATCTATCAATTAATAAGTTCAAGAAATACATCAAGCAAAGGCTTATTTCTAAAGCTTACTACAGTATTAAAGAGTACATAGACGATAAAAATGCTTGGGACTGAATTGTTCTAATTAATTGTGAGCATCCTCACTGCCAGAGTTTCTTTTACTGGACACTTGGAGGCCTTTTACACCTCCAAAGATTATGAATGAATGAATGGTGCTTCTCCAGCCAGGGTTTTAAACCTGTTCCGGTCTTTCGGCCGGCATACCAGAGGGCACAAGTTTTGAGGGGGGGTGAAATGACCTGCTCTGTAGGAAGGGAAGGATAGTGAATTCAATCGACCGACTCTTCAGCCTGAAGCCAATATAGGATATGTGGAATGGGGAGGATGTGGGATTTGGAGAGCAGCTGTTGTTTTCTTCAAGTTCTTGTTTTCCTTCTATTTTCAGTTATTGTTAATAGTTGAGTTTCCTGAGTCGTGTTCGTTTGGGTTATCCGGTAAGTTCCCAGTTTCGCTTTTGCTGTCTGTTTCTGGGATACGGTATATTTGCCTCTAGGCCATCTTGACATCGTCCCTGTTGTGTGATCATTCTGTCCAGTAACTTTGTTTGATGTTTGATGTCATGCTTAAGGAAATCTTTCCAGGTGTATATAAGCCGGCCGGCTTTCTTCTTCCTTGCTTCGTATTTGAATGGAGCGTGTAGTAAGTGCTGTTGTGGGCGTCGCAGAATATGTATAGTAACATATCCGGTGGTTTTTGATTCGTTTGGTTATCGTTTTGCCCTGTAGTCAGTCATGAATTTTGTGGTATCTTGGATAGCTTCTGGCGTTCTCAAACATGTCTCTGAGGATCAGGCGTTCATATACTGACTGTCAACTGTTTGCTTTAGTGAGGGTTGCCGCTTTTTGTCCGTATTTTATAAACAGTGCAATGACCATTTTGTAAATCAGGCGCACTATATTTCAGTCTATGTTGGATTTCTTTATAAAATGCATTAGGGCCTTGGAATTGCATATGGCTTGCCGGCACCTCTTTTTTATTGTGTCCTATGTCCTGCCGTAATATATGTGCCGAGATATTTGGTTTCGTTTACGGTTCGTATTGGAACTACGTCCAATTCACTGGTTGTTTATGGGGTCTCTTATAAGAATTTTCGTCTTTCTACTTTTAAGTTTGCCATGAGCAGTTCTCCGATGATATTTAATTATTCACTTTTAGCTACTCCGCGGCATGGCAGCGCTGCGTATAAACGCTCCTTCAGGCTGCGGGCGGTCCGACTCTGGAACGCACCTCTTTGCAATATAAGAGACAGTCCGACTCTTTTTTCTTTTAAGAAACATATTAAAGAGCTCTACATGTCTCTTTCGTAAAAGTTACTGTATTTATTTTATTATATGTAAGGTTTATGTATATATCGGTAAATATTTCGTATTTGCTATCTGTATTTTACAGATATTTTAATTTATTCCTAGGCATTTTAGTTATAGTAATTATCGTGCACTGCCTACCCTTTTATGATAGCAATTCCTGTAATGCCTTGTTTTGCTGGAAGAAATCTCTTTTCAGAGACAAGCTCGCCCTTGTACATGCATTTTCTTTTGATGTAACTTTTAAAATATTTGTGTGCAATATTGTGAAGGAGGTTTGTTCCTATAATTCCCTTTTTCCTGTATTTCTTTATAGCGTCTTGTCCGATGCGAGCATACAGATACCAGAGATAGTGTTTTGACATATGTATCATGTTTGTTTCCTGTATATAGGCTATGTGTATGTTTTTGTAGTCAATTCCACGTCAATGTTGAGTCTTTTAGTTATTTCGGCGCATCCTCTAACCTTCCAAGTAGCAATGCGCATACGCTCGCATGTGACTTGTGGTTTACATATGGGGCTGTTTCGTATCATCGTTGACCCTGAGGAGGTCATGGGTGTTGCATTAAGTATCGGCGAAAGTATGGTGTTATCAGTTTGGTTATCGGTTGCTTGATCCGTGGGTAAATTTGGCGATTCAAGCAAGTAAACGCTGTCGTAGTGGTGTCCTGTGACGTTGAGGTTGATAGATTTCACTGCATCCGCTGGATTCTTGGGCGTGAATGTGAGCGATGGTGTATTTTGCTGGTGGATTGTTGCGTTAAGTAGAAAGTATTCGGCAGCTGGTATTATAATCTCCTCTCCAGCCCAAGTACCGTAATTGCGTAGATTTTCAGTGGTGAGTTGTTAAGGATTTCAGGCTCAGTGATTGCGAGCTTTGTTCTGTTCATCGCCGTTTTCTTCTACATATTTAACTAGGTCCTTACGAATGTGAGTGTGGTTGCATGTTAATTGACATAGGTGATTAATTTGGTCAGCAATTGCGGTGAATAGGCAGTTACCATCTCAGCGTTGGTAAGGCTTCCATTAGGTTATCTTCTTGGGATGTTGTTGAAAGAAAGAACTTAGAGATAGCGTGATTTATTTGAACTACCTTTGTCTACGATTAACAGATCGTACGGGTTGCGATTGTCAAAGTTTGTGCGTATCTTCGTGCGCCCTTATTCTCGGTAGAGAGCCGCTTAGGACAAAAAGTCTCCGATTTTATTGTTGTTATTGTTCATCAGTGGAAGTCTTTTGTTAATTGCCTGTTTTCTGGAAGATGGTGAAATGATCCTTTTATGATGTGCAATTGTTTGCTGTTTCTCGCTATTTCTCAGAATATGCAGTTATGTAATAGACGGGCTTGCATTATTGTTTTATTTTTGTGGGCTTGTCGGACCGGATAAAGTTAGAAATGGTTATGTTTTGTTTTACTGTTATTGGGTAGGTTCCTGCCTAGTTTTGTATTTAGGTATACCTATCTCTGGCCTACCTATCTAGGCACTGTGTCTGTGGAATAGTTTGGAGCTGGCGTAGTAATTTGAAGCGAGCGTGGTATCTGTTTATGAAATGGTATTTAGCATTACGAAGGGGGTTACCTGCCAGATATAGAGTTCGTTTTGCCTTTTGATCTGAGTTAGGGCTATCATAATCGCAGCGATCTCACCAGGTTGTTGCTCAGCTAGTGAGACTCATTACACTGATATCACCTACTTCAATTCACTTCATTAGTGCATATTAGTTAGGTCCGTGACTCGGCCCTAGAGATGAATACCCGGTTGTATCTGACCCGGCGGAGGGGGATGCATGTGTTTGTGGCGTGTGAGTGTATGTGTCGGTACGGTAAGTATCAAAGTCATTGGTCATCTAATCTTGAGTTGTGCATTTTGGGTAGGCCGGGGGAAGGTGTTTAGATTTACCGCTATCATATATTATCTGTTTTTGGAGCGGGTGGAACTTGAGGGTACTTTGGTAGTCGCGCTGTATTTTGGTATGGGAAAAGTGAGATGCTGCGATGTAGATTTGACTGGTTGTTGATAGGTTGTTGATTACGTTTTGGGGCTCTATTATGTATGCGCTGTCGTAGTGGCTGTCGGAAAAGGTCAAGTTGAGTTATATTCTTGTTGGGGGCTATATACAATTGATGGGCCATTTTGTTGATGGATCGCTACACTTATTACGTAGAACTCCGCGGCTGCTATGATAATTTCTTCACCGCCCCACGTGCCCTGTATGTGGAGATTTTTTATGTACTCAGTGAAAGCTTCTGCGTTTGGTGCGTCGATCGCATGTTTGATGCGTGGATAATTGCTGTTAGCTTCCACGTATCTAGCTAAGTCGCTTCTGATGTGGGTATGGTTGAATGTCGCTCCAAACAGATGGTTGATTTGGTCTGCAATTGCATGGAACAGGCAGTTTCCCTCTCTGGGCATTGGTAGAGTTTAGATTGTGAGATATTACTACAGGAGAAAGCCTCGTGGTATTTTAGCTAATATGAATGTGTGTGTGTGGGTTGTTTCTAAGAGGTGTACGGCCGGTATGATGAGAGACGCTGTTTGGCTTTTTACGATCTATTTTTATTCTAATGTTTCCCGGTATTTCCAAGATGGGCTGACACCATAGAATGGGTGCCAGATGTGTGAGGGAACGTTGTGAGCCTTTTGTGCTTCGAAGCTTTTTCAATTGTTCCTAAATAGCAGTCAATTGTTTTGTCTAGTTTCTGGGAGTTTGGTGAGATGGCATTTTTATGGCCTTCACTTGTTTAGTTTTTGTTTATTGTCGGGTTTAGTATATTTGCAGTTTAGCTACATAAAAATAATTCTAGGATTGTTAAGTTTTGGGTTGGCTTATTCACTGAGTTTCAGGGTTTAGTGGATGGTTATTGTTAATGACTGTTTTGAATGGTCTTTCGAAGATGAGGAGAAAATAAATCTCGAGGAGAATTATCTCGAATTTATTTTCAGGCAAAGCAATATAAGTATATGTAGCTATAATAATGTTTTATTAGTTGATTTTGATATTGCGTAGGTAGGGAATTGTTATATCCTGCCTATGACGCACCTATAAATGTGATTATGCCTTAGTCAATAGGGGCGACCGCGGCCGCGGTAAGTGGTGGTTTATTATTGTCAGGCGGCGAGTGGTGCTGAGAGAAATAAAGTTAGAGGTAGGTAATCACTATCAATGATGTCCTAATCGGAATGATCTCACCAGGTTGGTGTATTTAGCGGCGGTGGTGGTGGAGGCAGTAGCGTTGAGGGTGTGTTGCGTAGGCGTCGCTCGCTGCCGGCCTGTCGCTGCGTGGCTCAGACGTGCACCTGGCCTAGAATAAATTCTAGGGCTTGCACAGATGGGATGCCTAAGAGTATCGCGTAGTTCTCTGGGCATTCATTACACTTGACCGCACTAGTATCATCACAATCACTGAAATGCGTGGTATTGCACAGATGGGGTGCCTAGATGGATCACGCACATTCCCCAGGTAACCCTTACAGTAACACGCGGTATAAGCCAGGCTCGTTTTCGGGCCTCCGGAGGCAGAACAAAAGGCGCGCGCCGGGGATGAAAACTATTGTTTGTTTAAATGCGTTTGGGAGATCTCGGGGGGACACGTCCGTTCGGTCCGGCAACACAAACGCCACTCCTTTTACACCTCCAAAGATTAATTTAATTATACAACTCTTGACTGTGGGGACCATTTACATCTCCTATTATCATTGTATTATTGACTAAAGAGACTATACATCTCTGTTATTTATATTTTAATTATTTTATTATGACATTTGAGACTCTTTTCATCTCTCAGAAACAATAATTAAGTACTTTTTTTTTTCTGATAATATGATAATAATACCAAATGTTCTGTAAAAAATGAAATGAAATGACATGTGAAAGTGCCCTTGTGGCCTATTTACAGAATAAATGTTTTGAGTTTGAGTTTTTGAGTGCTGTCTATCTCTTAGGTAGTCAGCGCACCAGGCCTGTAATGGGCCTCTGACGCCACAGTTACCAAGTTTATCCGTAAGCAGAGTATGGTATCAAATGCACGCGAAAAATCAATGAAAAGAGCTAGAACCTGTTTCTTATCATTAAGCGAGCTGTTTATATGATCTGTAAATTTAGTAAGTAATGTACTTTTTTTCGGTTGGAAACCAAATTGGTGAGTATTTATTACATTATTAGTTTGGTAAAAAGTATGAATCTGATCAAAAACAAACTTCTCAACAATTTTGTCAACTGACGACAGCAGTGTGATAGGACGGTAATCTGCAACGTTGTCCCGTTTACCCTTTTTAAATATTGGTCTCACGCAACCTTATTTAAGATCAATTGGATATTTACCCGTGTAAATGCAGGTATTTATAAGATGCGCAATTGAACCCGCAATTTTATCACCAATTGCTTTGATGTCTAGGATTTTGATTTTATCTTGACCCGACGCTTTTTTGGTATTTAGACCGCGAATAAGTTTGTGGATTGTTCCTGGGGTGGCTTTTTGGAACCGCATACTGACGTTTAATTTTTTGCTGAAACTGTTTTCGTCGAGAAGGGTACGTTTACATTGCGGGAGGATCTTTTTCACGGATTCATCAAACGCAACAGCAAATCGATTTGCTATTTCAGTATTTGTTATGTTTTTTGGTCTAAAGGCATCCGTTATCGCATCGTCAATACTTTTAGATATTCTACCGCATATTGAGTTAACCATCATCCATAAATTCTTAGAGTTGCTATAATTATCTTTAATTTTATTTTAGTAGTGTATGTTCCTGTAGTATTCAAATAATTTGTTAGTTTTGTTTCGTGTCTTGTTATCTGCAGTCTGAGTTCCTGGTTTGTTGGATTTTTCCTCCAGAGTCCAAAGAGACTGTCTCTTTTTTCGCTGAGTTTTAGAATATTTTTGTTTATCCAGGTTTCTCGTTTTCTAATAAGTTCACGTTTATTCTTAGGTTTTGTGGACGACTTAAAGGCAACTTGGAAAGATTTCTTGATGTATTGAAAAATCTCATCAGCTGTATGCAAATTATAAGTTTGGGTCCAATCAACATCGCTTAAGTTTTTTAGTAACTCATCGTGATTTACCGACTGAATGACTTTCGCCTTTGCAGCAGCCTGTACATGAGTCATGCCGGGCAGCGGTGGGCCATTGAAGCTGGCTATTGTGACGCGGTGGTCGGCCAGCACAGTATCGACTGCAGCCGTGAACTCTTCTAACGTGTGGCAGCGGATAAATATATGGTCAATGCAAGATTTCGTTATCATATCTTTGCGCTTTTCGATTCGGGTGTAGTCAGTAATGCCACACGTTAGACCACACGCAGACAGCATGTCAAAATAAGTGTTTCTTAGTGAATTGTGTAGCTTAAGATCGATGTTGATATCACCCAGTAAGATCAAGAAGTTAGACTCTGAGTGGTTGGAAAGTAACCGGTTAAGTTCACTAGTAAAATAGTAGATTGTTAACCGAGGTTTGAAAGCCACCCATTTCAGTCGACATATTTTGGCGCTCGAACGAAGTGAGTGCCCCAATAGTTCGAGACTGAAGTGGGTGCTTCCACCCGACCGAGTTAAACACTCTACTTTTCATTTCGAATAATAGGAAATTAAACAACAAACACCAAATACAACATCAACAAAATTTATTAAAAAAAAACATTTATTACAAAAAATTGCAATGTATTTTATTTATAAATATTGTCAAGTAGGTACGTTTGGTCTTTACTTAAAATTTACTGTAATATTCGAGCAGTTTGTGAATGTAATTGAAAGGTTTTTTCCTGGAATATTTACATTTGATACTGTTTGTGAAATTTGTGTATCTTGCACTGTAGGATCTGTAAATGTCGGAGATGGCAATATCTCATTAGCAGAGGAAGACATCGGAAGATCATCTCTAGCTGTAATATTCACCTCTTCAGCCCTGAGATCCTGATATTGACCAGCTGATTATTTGGAAGATCCTGGTTGAGGCGAATATTCAGCCGAGCATAAATGTATGGCCTCTGTTATTTTGCTTGAAATTTTCGACTTATTCTGCACGGATTCTTCGATGTACCCGTCGGCTACAGTACTGGATTTCCATCCGCCGTGCCGTTTGAGCATAGTCATGTCCGCTCCAGCATCCGCTAAAAGGGTCGCAGATGTTCTCCGGAAGCAATGCCCAGAGTAAAGATCGGCATTTGGCAAGTTAAAATACGTCGCTATTAGTTTAGGCATGCTTGAGATGTTATTTTTGCCGATCACCTGCCTAAGACATTTGCCCTGTTGGTATTTCAGGAAAAAACTATTAGTTTGAATATTATCGGGGCGTAGTCCTTGGTATTTCAGTACTAATTGAGTAAACTCTTCCCGCACGACAAATGTACGATCAAGTTTTGTTTTCGTATTCGGTAATTTTACAAGTAATAATTGGTCGTGTCTTTCCAAGTTTTCCACAGTTATTTTTATAAGCTCAACTCCTCTGCATGCGCCACTTATCCCAATAATTAGTGCCACCTGTAAAAATATATTTTTTTGTTTATTCGGTAACGATCAAATTTGTACATTGGTACATAATCGTAAACAGCACACATAATATGAAATCACAGTAATAAATATGAAATCGTCACGTACCTTTATTGCCAGATATATTTCGTCTGGGGCTTGATTTAACAAGGATTCCACATCCTGCGCAGTAAAAACTATCGATTTTTTGCCTTTAAATCCATCCGATGTTCTTTTTAGGAATGACGTTAAATTTGTATAATTTCTAAAGTTCACTCCGTGTTTCGTGTGAACTGTGGCTTTTAACATTGAATAAATGCTCCACAGTGTCGAAGGCTGATATTTTTTAGATAACTCGCTGAAATACGCCAGAAACACACTTTCAGACAAAGATTTCACTTTTTTCTCCGCCCGCCACATTATAAAATCTTTATATGATTTTATGTATCTCTCCTTCGAAACTGCTGGTAAATTTTGTACAACCATTTCAGCCTCTTTTCTAATTAAATCAGGCGTTAAATCCTTATCCGAATCGCTGGATGAACTCATTTTTGCAAAATGTATAATTCGTTTTATAGATATAAACTAAATTTTGCACTCGTCTCGCTTTCCCGCTTTTTTTACTTTTTTACGCGCAACTATTTTTCAAGTAGGTACCATAGAGACCACTTATTTTTTTACGCGGCATTGATTCGGTTTCATCGGTGTCAAGGAAATAATAAAATGCGTAATTGTATGTATATCACTTAAAAATAACAGCAATTAATGCTATTTAAGCAATTGTACTAAAATTATTTTGTTCACATTAGTAGGTATTATTATATATTACATATTGAAATTCGGTTGTACAGTTTTTCCCGTTGCTCAACAAGTGTAGACCAGCCTTAAATATTGTCTGTGTGTGGACCATTTTTGCGTCGCGCCGCGCATAAATATTAATACAATATATAAAAAAATGCGTTTAATATATTTATTTATTTTCTAAATGGCTTTAATAACTCTAATTGACTTAAATTACTACTTTTTAGATAAAGTTATCGTAATAACTACCAATAAACTTCAAAAAACAATTCAGTTTAACGAAATGTGGCTGTTTAGGTTATTGCCATTGGTCATTGTTTTGTTAATACTTTTCAACCCTAGGGGCGACATGGCTCACTTTCAACCCGCTATTCAGATAAACAATGACCTACTTTCAGAGTATGAGAGATGAAAAATATTTTTCACTTCTCATGCTCGAAAAAGTACTACTTTATGCAGGATCTAGGCAACATAAAGTTGAATTTTATGCTCTTGTGCATAAAAGTAGCTTTTTAAATGTGTCTACACTAAGGCAGTGACCATTTAGCCCATACAGCCAAAAACAATTAATTGTACATGGATAAAACTTGCTAATTTATAATATTTCCATCCCTATTTGCATTTTTGATTTATAATAAGATAATACGAAAAAGAAACTAAATATCAAAACGTGTTTACCACAAAAAAAAAAAACATTATTCCAAAATAATTTAAGAATAGGCTGTATATTTTTTTTCTTTGCCCGAAAATTATGCAGGAAAATTAAAAAAAGTAAAGTAGCGGGAAAGAAGCCGTGAACTTTTCGTATTGAATTTATGTTACTGTTTTATTTTCTCGCAATCGAAGTGAAAAGCAGAGTTTATAACTCGTCCACAAAACCATTTTTATCCTCGACATTACTATCAGCCCTCGCCTTCGGCTCGGGCTGCTAAAAGTCTCGGATAAAAATGGTTCGTTTTGTGCACTTGTTGTAAAATCTACTATTTTATCACACCTGCTCTGAAAATACATACTAATTATACCAATTAGAGGGAAGAAACGCCTTTATCCCGCCCTTCAAATCCTTTCATCCCAAGGTATGGAAGTTTGTATGAAAATTCCCTTGGGTGGGATGTATGAAATTCCATTACATACCCGGTTTTTTTTTTTATTTGTCAGCAGTCATACTGCAAAGAGACTTTAACTGTCTACTAATTAAATTTCAAGTAAATTGTTACTGGCCACATACAGTTTTTTTTTTACCAGTTACCAACCTCCTTGGTGCATACAGAAAATTAAAAACGAAATTATTTTTGTATATAAAACGCGCGGAATCACGGAAGAAGTGGCTGCATGACCTTATGATCTTAGCCTACTCCAGAAACGGGCGAATAAAAAAAGGAAAAGCCCGCGCATTTTCGCAAAAACTTCGATTGATTTAGCATTCATCTATGCATTTATGTCTATAATTTTCCTCGTAGGTGTAATAAAAAGCACTATACATACCTCAGGATAAAGTACAGTTCCATACCTCAAATGGTTTGCGCCCCTCGCAAGCTCGTGGCGCAAATGCCATAATCTCGGTATGGAACTGTCACTTTCTTCCCTCTGAAGTAATGTACTATTGTTGGTATGTGGTGGGCGATAGATTGCACAGACTGTTAACAACTCGTTTGTAGGAGATTTAACGATGCCGGTGATATTTTCGAACGTGTGGGTTATGTAAGATTTTGGTGTGAATTTGAGGTTATTGCGAATATACACGATTATGCCACCCCCTTTCTGATATTTTGATTTTTGATTTTGATTTATCAGAAATATTAGCTTCTGTAACTGTGATTATATCTACAATGTTAGGACATCCATCTATCATTTGAATAAGTTTAACAAAATTTTTCAACATCGATCTTATGTTTACATGAAGACATGATATACGAATGTTTTTGAGAGGTAAGGTTTGGAAAAAGGTATTTATGTTAGAACAATTTGATGTTTCAGTTATTTTAGCAATTCCTATTGGTGAAACGTTAAATTTTAAAGAAGAAACTTAATATCTTTAAGATATATAGTAATCGACTCTCTTAATATCTTTTGCGTCTTCCTGGGGACGTACTGTTGAAACGGGGTTTTCCAAAGACACAGATTAAGAAACCTACCACTTGCATCCTAAAATAATATGAGCAGAAGTTGTTGCAAAAACTAACTTTAAACTCAGTGTGAATTAGTGCGCTACGCTTGACAGAGGCTGGTCCTTCTACCACGAAGAGCACGTTGTCACTCACGTCCCGCACCAGGAAAAATGGAACCATCCAGGTCCATCGCTGCTGCACACGACCGATATAGTCTCCTGGTGGGGTTATTACTTGCATTTCCTGGGGAAAAGATATGAAAATGTAATTTGCTCATTTAACTACATTGGTCTTCATTGGGAAACCAAGCTTCGGAAGAACTGAAGAAAGATACTGTGGCTCCCTTAAATTCCTAGCATAGCCGTCGTCGAAGACCTGTGGTGCCTTGCCTGCCGAAAAACCGAGAGGGATATTCGAAGCTGATGGCCAGTCTCTAGTAGCGGAGACACACTATTAGAAAAGAAGAATTTCTCAAGTAACTACCACTGATTATACTTCGTTGTTGTACCTGAAGTCTACAAGGGAAGCAGCAGCTCGCGCCAGCCAACCGTCTCCTGAATTGCAGGGCCTCTTGCCTCGTGTTGTCATGAAGGTGCATGGTGAAGGCCCGGCCAGCCCCACAAAGGCATCGTTGGGTGGAGGTAGACACCTCGCTCGCTATGTAAAGAGCCTCGCCGTTCGGTATCTTGACGATGTATCGGTTTTCCGATTCTATTTTTGATGTCACTGTAAGTTTTTATTGTGAGCAATAAGGTTTGTTGTGTTATGAATGATGATTGAAAATGGCTACTCTTATCAAATCTTATCTTATGTAGTTGATAAATTATTGGAGTGACCTGTAAGTTAGGAGTCATCCCCCAAAATAATCATCATCAACTTATTCAACGGTGGATTCCCTAACAAACTGATGATGAGCAGGTACCAAATAAAAACTGCAAGTTGTTACCAACATTCATTGAGCTCCACGGTCTGCTTTATGAGAAGGCTAGTGACGCCGATGAGGAAGTCCAGACCATGAATCGGTATTAACTGGCCACGGGGATTGGTTTGCCAGTTCACAGTAGCCACGGGCAGTACGGCTCTCGAGCTGTCTGGAATTGGTGTAAAAAGACATTTTCCGTACATAGTTGATCTTATAATTTTAGCTGATTGTTATTTTTACTGTTATTTGATGATCATGATATATTTTGTATTTATATGTAACACACACAACGCACATCTGATGACCATTATTTTACTGATTACAAATTGGCTGCCAGTTCACTGTAGCCACGGGCAGCAGCAGCACGGCCTTCGAGCTGTCTGGAACTACTGGTGTATCTAGACTAATATATTCTATACATATTTGATCTTTAACTATCTTAAGATCTACATAACCAACATAATTGATCCATGATATTTTTGTATTTATTTGTAACACACGCACCGCACACTGATGATTATTTTAATGAATATAATTCATTTCTTTATTGCTCACTAATCATATAATAAAAGTTACATGTAAATAAGAGTTACATGTAAATAGTGTACAAAGGTGAGCTTATTTCTAATATGATAATAATAATAATAGTAATTTCTTCATTGCACGCAAATAAGATATCTCTTCCATCAATCCAGGTTAAGATGGGAAAGGTTGATTGCTGGGCAGGGGTAGACTTACGTGGACAACGTATATAATGAAATTAACGAGTACTTAATACATATTAATTACTCTATGATATTAATAAATAAAATACATTTTATACTCGTTACTTATAGTATTATACTAAAGGCTAGTATTTAATCGCACATCAAAAATACTGATTTGCACAGCAGAAAAGGATCAACAAATCACTTTGTTCATGATCACTTTTTATGTTTTAAATATTTTATGTGTACTTTAGTTTATGTTTTAAGTATTTTTGTTGTTCTTACATGTACAACATAACCCGAACGAAAATGGGGCTTCGCTTCGTTAACCCCCTATACCCTTCACCTAAGCTACCGCAGCATTTTGCCCTGATATTTGCTGTGCAAATCAGTATTTTTGATGTGCAGTTTAATATTTCCATATATTAAATACTTATAGTATAGTACTTCTACTATTATATACTATAATGTAGTAATAAATACATCCATGCATACTATATATAATTCTAAAGGTAATGCTTCTTTCTTCATGCGACTTTTAAATATATTCAGAGTTGCACTGTCCCTGATGGTGCGGGGGAGTGCATTCCACAACCGAATGGCCCGAAGTCCTATGAGCGTCCTATGAGCGAGCACGGGTTTAGACCCGTGCTCGCTCATAGGACGCGGTATTATGCTGTGGAATTGTGAGCATGGAAACTGCCTGAGTTTTCCGAGGCCTGCTATATACTATTTCACTCGCTATATTTTATACCTTCGCAGAGCTTTCCAGACACATGTTCAATTATATTTTTATTCAATTCGTGCATGTTCTTCGACTTATTACTTACCACGTAGTATTTGTGGCTGAACGCTTATTACTAAATCAGGTCTTGTATTTGTACCGTCATCTGAAACAATAATGTTTTCTTTACTCCTTACTCAACATCCTAGTTATCTCTTTCTGGTATATTCTTAGAGTTTCTAATATTACATACACAAATAAAACATTCAATTGTTACTTCAAGTAGATAATCAGGGTCACCTTCTGTTACAGCAGGATTATCAATTCCTCTGTTGGTGTTGTACTCATTGTATCTCAATCGATCGTCCGCCATTTTAAAATCCATTCATTGTTTATTGCACAAGTTTTGGTGTCCTGGCGATGTCATATGGTGGTTGTTCTCCCGAGATTGAATTTAACTACAGTTCACTAAATGTTTTTTCTTAATGTTTATTCGCACCACAAACACCAATTATGACGTTATTTATTATCGTCTGTTTGTCGCTACACTGTGTTTATCGAAGCATTTATGTTCGCCTCTTATCGTTATCAGTTATCAATTCTATCGATAAGGGAATTTACTATACACTTTGGTCTAGGTTGTTACATTATATATTAGAGCTTAATTTTCGTGGTGAGGGATCACTCTTAATAAATCAAGACTGGCGTTATTGAAAACCATTTATTTTTCATGAAGAAAGTGATAACATCGAGTTATTAAAATGACCAGTAACAGAACAATCTAATTGTAGGGTTAATTACATTTTGTTAATAATAAAACTATCTACAAATCGCATGATCAATAAATTTTCTTTCATCAATATTTCCGCGTTCCATGTTGCGGTAAAAATGCAGCTTGTTTGAAAAGTAAGGACATAAGTATTTTGTCAGCCAAATGTGACAGGAAGACGACGAGCGATTGTCTCACTGCAGTTGTAGAGACGATATTAATTTAGATTTGAAAGCGACTGATTTTATTGTCCTAAGTAGTATAGTCTAATATTGGTGCCGCTTCACCTAGTGCTTACTGTTAAGTAAGGTGTGCTCAGTACCTACTGCTGAGATATGTGCAGAATTATAACTAAACTTTAACAAGCCATCCCAAGTTTTCTTACCGTCTTCATGTGCGTCATTCCTTTGTAATTAAAATTATAAAATAATAATTAAATAGCTTTATTGTTTCAACGTTTACATGTACCTATAGATATCATGTTTAATTAAGACATACAATGAGTATAGCATGGTTCTCGTGTATCTGATGAACGAGTACCTATATAATAATGAAAAAATGTTTAATATCAATTGAAATGTAAATAATTACATTTCTTAAATAACACATTAACATGGAAACATTTAAAATATCAATTATTTAATATTTTTAGGGGATTGACAATGATAAAATTAATGTTCATACACATGAAATATGACCATTAAAACACATTTTAGTTTACACATCTTTAACATCTAGTCCTGTCCCAAATCCAATAATATATTTTTTATTCATCGAAGAACTACCTAAAGGTTAGGAAATACAATCGCAAAAATATATTTACCTAAAACATCCAAATATTCTTCATTATAATTATAGCAACTACACATAACAATGAAAGCGCATTAGAAGCAGTATATCAATACCACACTGAAATACAGAGAGATCAATAGAATCACTCCATCCCTACGCATCTATGGCTGGTTAGATCCATACGGATGAATGTCAACAAGAAACGACTACGTTCAACGTAATCTGGCCAATGATGAGTCGTACATCGATGAGAAAACATACAACTATTTAACGCGAGAATACCTCTCTACGAATAATAGAATACTCCGATTCAGTAGTCCAAAATGTGGGTACAGCTCGAACCTCGCTCTGGACCCTTCATCCAGGCGCGGTGCGGGCTGTATGTCACTGACGTTTGTTGACCAAGCGGGTGTCAGGTTGGTATATCATTGGAGGGCTCGTTGCCAGTTGATGTTCAACTTCAGGGTGGCGGGCAGGCAGGGGCTGGCCTCGCATTCTCCGTCGAGCTCGTCTGCAAGGCCGTCGTGAAGTTCCCGGAGAGTCATCAGCGCCGAGCGGGCAGCTCGCTGGCAACTTGTGTCACCTTCACACGTAGTATCAGCTTCGGAAAGGAATACCAGATCGCAGGTCGTCGGTGGAGCTTCGCCCTGGAATTGAAATATCTCTTTATTCCGCCGCCGCTGCTTCGACATTCACAATGTTGATTAACTCAAGAAACTTGTAAAAATAAAGGTGCAACTTCGAAGCCGACCGCAGTACTGGTTTATATGTATGTAAGTATGTATGAAATATCTTTACGGCACGTAAAAAAACGGAAATAATTAGCCGGCGACACGTCGCCCGACCGCAACTGCAGATGACGTGAGCGAGACAGCGAGCGTTGTTCAATATAAACATAATCTTGTTTATCTGTTCTAACTGCCGTCTGCGGTCCGATCCAAATTCATGACCGGTGATATGAGGCGGCAATACGTCGACTGCAGTTGCAGTCTTTCACCCTATCAGTATGATCTGTATGGTGTAGGGAAGGATGACGATACGAATAAATCAGAGTCGATATTAATCTTACACAAAGGTAGCATATCTGGTGGAGACTACATAGAGGTAGGAATAGTTGGCCTCGGTCCCCAGACAGCAGATCTACCCCGCGGCAACGCTGAACAATCTTCGAGAGCACTGGGCATGAACCGGCCGCTGCTGTTGCTGCAAAAATAAAGTCAAATAAGTAATCATCACTTATTTGTAAATCGTTGAAGGCATTTGATGGTCTGATACTTACTAGTAGGTAAAGCAGGGACTCGGTGCCTTCCACTACCCATATAGCCCTCAGAGAATCGCCCATCGAATTTTCCATTCAGATAATGTCCAGCGCCTTGTTCACCCTCAAAGTCGTCATTCTTCTCTTCATCTTTGTGGAAGCGAGGAATTTCATTGTCCTGTTCAGAAATCGCCTGTTCTTTCTTCATTGCGACACGTTTGGCCATTGAGTCATCTGTCGGGACTGGTGAGGACGGTAAGTTCTTCTGCATTTGGATGCTTTGTTTGAATTCTTTCAACGCTTTTCGCATTTTTTCCAAGCTATACGCTGCTGCTAGTTGCGACAATAATTTCTCTTTCATTTCTTGTTCTTCCTTGGAATCTGATTCCTCTCCGTCATTCGAGTAGTGCATTGCTTCATCAACGATCGCTTCCTCCATATTTCTTAATTTTTCGTCTATATTATCCAATTTGGATTCTTTCTCCTGTGAATTGTCTCGTTTTTTATCAGTTCTGACTTCAACTATATGGGTACTATCTAACTGTATCTCAGTATCCTCGTTTGGCGTGGCTTGTTCAACATAATTCGGATTAGTGTTGTCATGCTTGCGAAATGTATTGAGTGGGTAAATAACTTCCTTGTTAAATGTGTCGGAGTACTGTTTCTTCATTGTGTCTTCATTATTAACAAACGAAACAGCGCTAGGTTCACTTAAATGATTCACAAAGGAAACAGATTTCTTCTTGCGCTTGTCAATACCGAAGTATTCAGACCAATCTATGGATTTTTTCCTTACATTAATTGGCTTTTCTGTTTCAGATTTTTTTTCTGGTGTATGATCTGCTTCCTTCGCAAACATTCCCGGATGGTGCAGATGGCCATGCTGCTCATGGCTATTTTCTTCTACGGCTGTGTTGTTATGATGATCGTAAGTGTTATTATGACTTAAAACAATTACTTGCGGTGGTTTATATATCTCGTGCGATTGATCATCGCCGTCACTGCTGCGTTTCACAGGTTTTCTGAAAGCATCTTCAGAATCTCCGAATATTTTTGACAAATCTTTAATGATCCTGGGATCGGTACCTGAGCTGCTTCGGAATTTTCTAGATGAGTCCCGCGGCCCTTTTTCGTGTGCGTTTCGTTTCTTCTGGTAATTGGGGCTGATGTTGTAAGGGCCGCTACTTCTTTTTTTAACGGGAAAGCGTTTTTCGATAGTCTCGTAAACGTATTTGTCATCATTGCTCGAATCAGGGAAACTATCGTCATCTAGGGGCTGAAATGCGATGGAATACTCCTCACGCAAGTCATCTCTGTCATCATCCAAAACATCATATCCATTGTAATTAGAATCATCAGTTTGTGACTTTCTTCCTGCATAGTCTGGCAACGCGGGGAGGTCAGGTTCTGATCCCGAACTTCGCTTTCGCTTAAATGCTATAGGGCCCCAATTGTCAGCATAACGTTTCTGGACATATTTTTCTTTGTACAACTTCACGACACCTTGAGGTGCGGACTCAAGACTGTTATGGTGCTTGATGTTCTTATACTTGGACCATAATTGGCCAAGAAGCACTGCATATTCGGCATCATTAGCAGCCCGATCTGGTGAGATCTCCTTTTCGTTTTCAGCATCGTTCGAAAACAGGTCTTTTAGCCTGTCGTTGTCAGCGTGATGACTTCTCTCGCGAAATGCGGACTCCTTAGTTCCTTTTTGGCGAGAGTTCTTCTTCTTCACTATTTTATAAGCATACGAGTCGGATGGTCGCTCATTCTGATCCAATAACTTGATTATGTATTTTGACGGTGGTTCTCCTTCATCAACGACGTCCGGGTAGTCTATTTCTGCAATGACACAAATATATAATTAGGTTGAATATACCTGCCTATAAGTTTAGTTTGTAAATAATGAGTTTCAACTCCCACCCACCCCACAATCGTTACAGCATCATATGTTATGTTATAAACTCTATTGCTTAAATAGCACTACTACATCGTGACTAGAACTGTCAGTGAGGGTTGGAGGGGCTGTATCAGTATATATATCATGATAATGATGTCTTCCAAGAGTTGAGGTACCTGGTTGGTTACAATAAATAAATGTTAGAGGACAATCTTACACAAATTAGACTAGGCCCATAGTAAGCTCAATAAGGCTTGTGTTGTGGGTACTAGACGACAATATATTTAATAGAGATTACAGTTGGCGTCGATCGTCTGGAGAACAAAACATAGTCTACCTGAGTAAGGTTGCGGCAGGTACTCATAAAGCGCTTCATAGTCTGGCGCAGGTGCCAAAGGGCCATGCGTACGCCCTCGCTGCCGCCGCTGCAGCGCCTCCAGGGCTCCGCGGAGCGATGCGCCGCCCCGCTCTGCGCTTGCGTCGGCTATCATGCATGCGCCCGCCATCCACAGCCACAGCAGGCTCATGGTGAGTGTGACGAGCTGGAAGTGACATATAGTCCAAGTCAGTATTTATGGCCAGAGGGGAAAAATGGAGGGGGTGACGTCCTCCACACCTCCCGCATGCCCGCAAAGGCTCAAGTTTTGTAATAGTGCTGCACAAATCCAACATGTCCTTTCTGTTTTATTGTATCCTATGTCATTTTATGTGCAATAAATATATAAGAAGTCCGCATCGACCCTGTTTATCGATTTCGATCTTGCTTACATTGAAGCTTGTACTTGGGTATTTAAAATGGCATCGGCTTCCTTATACAATAATGCTTTAACAAGCACGAGAACTAGCTAGAAAAATACTAGAAAATTGTGACACTGAACGGAAAAAATATATAAATAATTTATATAATATGTGATCCTATATATAAAATGTAATCCTTTTGAACCCTGTTTGATATATGCACATTATAAAGACTCACACCGTATAGCTTCCTAAGACGTCATTTATAAGCTAGCATCACCTCTCTATTTTCATTATTTATCTGAAGAAAATACTTTATTTTATTTATTTTTTATTTATTGATCTTAAAAAATCCACAGCTAATACAATTATGTAAGGCAAGAAAAATAATCTTAACATTAGCCAATAACGGATTTACATTTTTTTTGTTTAAATATTATAAGACAAACGTACTTGGCGATTATACTTATATATAGAAATTATAACCAAAACTAGTTATACACAGTCAGGTCATAAGTTCTGTCACACAATAAAAACTTTTGAATTTAGAACGCTGGCCACAAAAAAGTTTATTGAATTCGAATTTCGAATTTTTCATGAAAATAAAAATGTGTACTTTTTATAATTTTCCTCATTTTGAAATATGGAGTGGACACTTAAAGAAGACCGTGTCGCAGTTATTGCATTGCATCGTTGCGGTTACGCGCCAATTCATATTTTCGACTTACTAAAAAATTTGAATATAAACAAAAGATTCGTTTATCGTACCATAAAACGATACAATGAAGACTCTAGTGTAGATGACAGGTCAAGAAGTGGTCGCCCTCGCTCTGTTAGGACTCCAGCAGTGATAAAAGCTGTGAAGGCACGAATTCAAAGAAATCCCATACGTAAGCAGAAACTGTTGGCCCTTCAGATGGGGTTAAGCAGGACCACGGTGAAAAGGGTGTTAAATGAAGACTTAGGGCTTAGGGCATATCGAAGAAAAACAGGACATCGTTTGGACGCTCGTTTAATGGACCTGAGACTGAAGAGATGCCGCGCTTTGTTGAAGCGGTACGCGGGAAAAAAGCATCGGGAAATTCTTTTTTCGGATGAAAAAATTTTCACCGTGGAAGAGAGCTACAACAAACAAAATGATAAGGTGTAAGCACACAGCAGTGAAGAAGCGAGCAACCGTTTTCCGCGTGTCCAACGAGGTCATTTTCCATCCTCGCTCATGGTTTGGTTGGGAGTCTCTTATTGGGGCTTAACTGAGGTACATTTTTGTGAGAAAGGCGTAAAAACGAATGCAGTTGTGTATCAAAATACAGTCCTCAAGAACCTTGTGGAACCTGTTTCTCATACCATGTTTAATAACAGGCACTGGGTATTCCAACAAGATTCTGCGCCAGCTCATAGAGCGAAAAGCACACAAGACTGGCTGGCGGCGCGTGAAATCGACTTCATCCGGCACGAAGACTGGCCCTCCTCCAGTCCAGATTTGAGTCCGTTAGATTACAAGATATGGCAACACTTGGAGGAAAAGGCCTGCTCAAAGCCTCATCCTGATTTGTAGTCACTCAAGGCATCCTTGATTAAGGCAGCCGCCGATATTGACATGGACCTCGTTCGTGCTGCGATAGACGACTGGCCGCGCAGAATAAAGGCCTGTATTCAAAATTGCGGGGGTCATTTTGAATAAACTTTATTACCATAAGAATCTATGATTTATTAAGTTCATTTTGCTATATAAATGTTTACATAAATAATAAACATGTCTAAATTATTTCATATTGCACATGTGACAGAACTTATGACCTGACTATGTACATATATGTAACTAGTGTTGATTTAGTTTTAAAAAATTAATTTATATTATTGCAAGTTGAGATGTGGTGTGCCGGTTATGTAAGTAGTGTAAGTTGCATGTGTTGTGTAGTGGTGTGAGTGTAGTTGTACCTGTATCTGCTTAGCCCTACGACGACGATGATCTTGGGATCGGGACTGTGTCTATTGAATTTCCACTAAGCACACCCTGCTTATATATATATATGCTATACTCACCCAGTATAGGTGAGTAGGCTTTCGTATGACACGGCAGATAGATACATCATCAATGTATCTGTTTGTTTTAATAATTCAAATAATATTTTTCTTAAAAACCTGATTAGAGGTGTTAAAAATGTCTTGGTCCTTATCTTTGGAAAGCTTGTTGTAATTTAAATGACACCTATTCATGACTGAGTTTTGTGCATAGTAAGACCGAGATAGGGGGACATCGAAGAGAGGAGTGTGCCTGGTCTCAGATGGGTTGAATCTTACCTCAAAAATAGTATATTTGGCTACCATTTTTGAGGTAAGATTCAACCCATCTGAGCAGACTTCCATGGATGCCATAGGAGGAGACCTTATATACCAAAATATTGTGCAAGGCACTTCATTGGTTTAGGTTCCAAAAGAACCGATATCCATACTTGACTTGGACTAAGCCTTGTCACTTACTGGTAAAGGACTTTGGTGAATTTGACTATGACTACAAGCTCATGACTACTATTAACTAACGTATCCAAGGTGACTCCGAAACCATCATCATTTACGTTTCCATCATGTTTGAAATGTTTACTCGCCTTGATTTTGCTCAAGAACATTCGCCCTAGTTTATCTATGTACGTTGCGCTAAATAATGTAACTTCCGTTGACGCAGTCATCTCTGCCTACGAAAGTTATGAACGCATTTTAGACAGAGGCCGTCATTACCAAGAACCAAAGCCAGTTGACAATCATCTGCAAAAGAATTTCCTCTTCTAAGGCCATTGATAGTTCGAATTTTAAAGCATCTTCTGTTACTAAACCAAATGATCACCCTAACAAACAAGAGAACGCTGTTTCTAATCATTTATTTTGTCACTCATTCCGGTCTTGTTTTTAAACACGCTTTCCTATTTGTTATAAATGTAGTCTTAAAGGTTTCAAGTTCTTATATTGACCTGATTGCAGCAAAACTTCTAATGAAACTTCTAAAAAAAAAAGAATTAGACACGACTTAATATAATTCATATAACTTTAACCTCGAAGAATGGCAGAATCGGCTAGCGAGCCTTCGGTTTATTGGATTGTGGCAGTTCAATTACTATACTTGGTAAAGATCTCATCTAGAATTATTAAAACTGGGTTACACATTATCCCATTCGTGCTCTATTACTTACTAGGTATTGCTACTGCGCTCATACATAAAATCTATTCTCTTGTCCATATTGATTTGCCTCTAACTTTCAATAACCCGACACGTTTTTTCTGACATACAACCCTCGAATATACTTGGTGTAGACGTTTGGAAACAATTCAATCTTGATCCAGAACTCTTGAATTCTACTTTATTTAATAACTCTATTGCAATGTAAATCCCTAACCCCTATAGAATAGAAAGTTCTCATCGAAAAGAAACTCAACTTCTGAACAAAGAATAATTGCTGATTTCTTTTGAGGCGAACACGGGCGTATCCATTCAATTAGTTTTAAAATCGACTGTGATACCGTTCCTCATAAAACAGAGCATCATGTTTGATATGTCATTATTTGGCATCTCGGTGTACGTTGGCAGAAGTCGGCTCCAAAAACGAATAGCCTAAAATCATACCACCTGACAGTTTAAAATTTCTGGCTTACCGCATATTAAGAACTGCTATCCTTTGACACATCGCGGTCGATTTATGATCTTTATGATCAAGCACAGCAAGTATCATGCCTGATTTGTCGTTATATGGCATCTCGGTTGGAAGTTCGCCGAAACCGGCTCCTAATGATTTTAATTTCCGACACATCGAAGAACGACTATTCTTTGACATATCTTGGTTTTTAAATTTTTTCACGCAATTGACCGTTTTCATAAATGAAAACGGTCAATTGCGTGAAAAAATTATCTATATCAAGGCAATAGGCTGGCTTAACAACTCTAAAATGTAAAACTTCTTAATTTGGTCGGGTTATTTTAGGCAGCTGCTGCTTCTGGTTTTAGGCTGCTGGCTTCACTCCGATTTTGTAAATCTACTAATAGCGATCGAATGATAACATTAACCTAGCAAGGTTGATTGATTGTCGATTCTGTGAAATTGAGTTCCGCTAACGCTGCATTTCTGCGTCCCGTCGCGCATCCGCCCTTCAGCCGCACGCCCAGATCGCCCAGATCCCACCGGGAAGAAACATTTATAATAATCATTGGCTGGCATATTAGATATATATTAGAAAACCCCCATATTGCTTTTTTTACAGTTTCGTCCAAAACTGTATGTGGATAAGCTATTTTGTCCGACCAGTGCTACAACTTAAGGCGCTTGTATCGGTAAAATTAGCAACTCCATTCGTGGTAGTTGAAATGGTGAGTCCATTTCAACCATTTAAAAATAGGGTCCTAACAGCTTTCACTGCAACATGGCTGTTACGTCCGTCACTGGGGCAGAACAGTGTGAAAATTGTGTTTATTAATTTATTTTACAAAAACCACTGATTGTTTCTAAATAAATACAGTTTTGAGATTTTTTTTATATCTTTGTTTTGACGCAGGAACCATATCAATATTATATTTAAATCCCAAAAATTTGTAAGTTTTAGGTGAAAAACGTCTATTTAGACATATTTTATGGCATCGTTATCATTGTTATATATACAGTGGTGGTCATATAATTAAGAACCCTTAATTGAAGGGATTTTTTTTTCAAACTAACAAGTATAACTATTTGCATGTAGTTTTTTGTATTCCTTTCGCTATCGCAAAACTTTTGCATACTAGCAGTACATTCCTTCATTCACAATTCAATTCACAATTCTTTATTGCACAGAACATTACAACAAAACATTTTACAAGAAATTAAAAGGCAAAGGCGAGCTTATCTCTCAACAGAGATTTCTTCCAGCAAACCTATCAGGATAGGATACATATAAACTGAAAAGGGTAGTCTTGTGCAATTATAAAATTACCAAACACCAATAAAATATAATATTTACTATAAAAATACATATAATAAAAGAAATAGTAGATAAAATAAAAATAAACAAATAATAATAATAATAAACAGATAAATACAATTACATACTTATATATACAATACCTATGATGAAAGAGAAAGTAAGTGCTCTTTCAAGCGATTCTTAAAGGAGAAGTGAGTGGGACTGTCCCTAATAGTGCAGGGAAGTGCGTTCCACAGCCGAATGGCCCTCAACCTGAACGAGTGCTCGTAGGCGATGGTGTTATGCTGCGGAATACATAGAAGAGACACCGTGTGAGATCTCCGCTCCTTGCCTCTGGAGAAAAGGAACTCAAAACGTTCACGAAGGTAGGAAGGATATCTGGGATTTCTCAAGATGTTGAAGAGTAAAGCCAATATGTGGAAATCACGGCGAAGACGAATCGGGAGCCAACCCAGTTCCTTGCGATGCTGCGAGACGTGGTCATACTTACGCAGCCCGAAGACGAACCGAATCCCGAGGTTCTGAAGTCGTTCGAGTTTATTCAGTTGTTCTTCGTTCGCACTCACCCAGCAAGCATCGGCATAGTCAATTAAAGGAAGTAGAAGGGACTGGGCTAGAGTGACTTTAGTATGCCGTGGAAGGAAGTATTGTAATCTCCGAAGAGAGTGAAACGATGCAAAGACTCGTCTGCTGACCTCGGAGACATGGGGCGACCAAGACAGCATTTTATCGAATACAACTCCGAGATTTTTAGCTTTATCGCTGTATTTGATTACGGTTCCGTCAAATATTAGAGGAGCGATTTGAAGTTGTTGTAACAGGTTAAGAGAGCATCGGGTTCCCAAGATCAAGGCCTGTGACTTGATCGGGTTGACCAGAAGCCCATACGAGAGGGCCCACTTCCGGATATTCTCGAGGTCAGCATTCAGAGCCTCCACAGCCGGAGTCACATCACGCGGAGAGAAATGCCGATATATTTGGAGGTCATCTGCGTAAATATGATATGGAGAAGTAAGTACATCAGAGATTGAGTTGATAAAAACCGAGAACAGAAGGGGGGCTCGCACCAATCGGTGGATGTCTCCTCAGACTTGATGCGTTGTTGTCGATCTCTGAGATAGGAGTCAAACCAGAGGGCGGCATGAGAGGAGACATTAAGTGAATGAAGGATCGCAACCAGGATATCAAAATCCACGCAGTTGAAAGCGCTGCTGAAGTCAAGCAATGCCAGAAAAGACATCCTCTTCTGATCCATCGTAAGTTGGATGTCATCTGTCACTTTGAGTAGAGCCGTGGTAGTGCTGTGACCCGGCCTAAAGCCCGATTGGAAAGGATTAAGGAGATTCATGGAGGAAAGATAGGTGAATAGTTGAGTGTTTACAATGGATTCAAGGACTTTGGAAAGGATAGGCAGGATAGAAATAGGACGAAATTCTTTTTAGGAAGTAGGGTTGGATGTTTTAAGCAGAGGGATCACGAGAGCACGTTTCCACTGACTAGGGAAGTGACAGTCAGAGAGTGAAGCATTAATTATGTGCGTGATAACCGGCAGCAATTCCCCAAGAACACCTGTTAGCATTTGAGAGCAGATTTTATCATTGCCCACGGCTTTTGATGAGATTGCTAGCACTGCTTTCCTGAATGCAGCGATTCCAACATGACGCAGATGGAAAGGAGAGTGGCAGGAGACAGTCCTGGAAAGCAAGTTACGGACTGTGGCATCCTTGATAGATGGATACATCTGGACGGGGGCGACAGCAAAAAAATGATTGAGACCGTTAAGGTCGATGTTACCAACCGCCAGGTCCTGGGACTTACCAATGCCAAGGGTCTTCAGAAATTTCCAAACTTGTGCAGGGGCGTAGCTCTCGATACATTCAAACATAGGACGGCGTTTGGCATCTCGACACAGACGGGAGCAGCGATTACGAAGACTTTTGTATGCTAAGAGATTTTTGTCGGTCGGATCCTTTTTAGGGTTCCGTACCCGAAGGGTTCCAAGCGGGTCTCTATTACTAAGACTTCGCTGTCCGTCCGTCCGTCCGTCCGTCCGTCTGTCACCAGGCTGTATCTCAAGAACCTAGCTAGCTAGAGAGTTGAAATTTTCACAGATTATGTATTTCTGTTGCCGCTATAACAACAAATACTAAAAAACAGGATAAAATAAATATTTAAGGGGGCTCCCATACAACAATACCACATACAAACTTATGGATGCACCTGGTTACGTACATGGAGTGTGAAAGTAACCGCACCAATAACTTTGTAAACAATATTTTGCTGTGTAAAATCCAAACTATTCACTCCACACCATCGCTTCCATTGAACGGTGGTACGGAACCCTTCGTGCGCGATTTAGACTCGCACTTGACCGGTTTTTGTATTTAGTCTTGGCACTGTTTCTTTAAGCCATCAGACCCTTGATGGTATCAGTAAGCCATGGAGCGGGAAGGTGTTATTCATAGTATTCATACACATGATTGGCTAAAAAATGAATAGATAAACTTTATACATTAGGTCTGTACCCAGTATTACTACTTACTGGCTGGTCCCGTAATTAAGAACGCTTCATAGTTATTTTTTTATATTCAAATTTAAATAAAAACACTATGGCTCTGTGGTTGTAGGTCACTATTTGTATAATTTTGGCGCCATTTAGTGTTGTAATAGTAGTTTTTGTGACTGCTACATAATGGAGGGCATTAATACTCGAGAGTTTTAATGCCTAATTATGTACAGTTACTTACACTAGTTTATCTACACACATATCATAAGCTCTCTTTGATGTGTTCGGGAACCGCATGTTTGACCGGCATTGTGGCATTGAGTTGTTTAGCTTGTTCTGTAGTACCAACTTCACAGACAAAGTAGGGGCGGCACGCAGGCGGGCGTCGGCGTTCGAAATTTGAATGTCATAATATGTAGAAAATGTACACATTATGGTCATAATGTTCAATATTCAGATAAGAAATGAGTTTTTACAAAGTAGTTTAACATTATGCTGATCGTAACGTGCGGTTTTTGGACGCAGTAAAGAGGGTTTATGATACTTACGTGTGTAGACAAAAGTCTTAAAGGTGATTGCTTCATATGAAAACAATGGGGAAAAATAAAAGTTGTGTGTGATAAATCTACAAGGGAAGTAATAATAAAACTTCGCGAGAAGAATTAGTCGTATTAAAAGATAGCCGACCATCTGCAATGCTCAAAAACGATGGTTTTCCACGCTGTAAAGCATTTTCCCATGTATCAAACTACTTCAAACGTTCCCCCTGTACCTAAACAGAGAAAGCCATCTTGTCGAGATGATCGAAATATCGTTCGTTTGCCAAAACAAAATCCTTTTAAAGGGTCTAATGACCTGAGAAAATTATATTTTGGTAAAAACAATCCTTCAGCAATCTCGGCACGCACTATTCGAAGGTGTTTGGTAGAAAAGAAGTTGCACAGAAGGATAGCAAGGAAGATGCCCATGTTGAAACGGTGCCATAGGCAAGCCCGGCTTGCATTTGCAAGGTGTGAGAACTGGCCAGTTAGCCAGTGGAAAAAAAGTACTTTTTTCTGACGAGATAAAAATAAACAGGGTATGTTCTGATGGAAAACGATATGGACAACGCCCTCCGAATAAAGCATTTGACCCTAAGTACACAAAAAGACATTAAAGCATGGTGGCGGAAATTTTAAAATTTGGGGATGTTTTTCTGGACATGGTGTTGGACGTTGAAACTATTAAGCTGATAGAAGGGAACATGGATTAATTCCAATACAAAAATATACTGGAAGAAATAATTATGCGGAATAATAAATATAATGGATATAATAATAATAATGAAACCATGCTGAAGACGTGCTTCCGGTTATTTGCAATTCCAGCACGACAATGATCCGAAGCATACTGCACGCACCGTTAAGGAATTTCTCACATCGCAATCAGTTTCGCCTAGATCTAAGCCCAATATTGCATCTTTGGTGTGAAGCCAAGAAAAAGGTTTCAAATCGACAGCGTGCCAATCTAAAGGAGCTGTACGACGTTTTCTTAGAAGAATGGAATTCTATCTCTCTTGCGAAATGTCAAAAATAGTCAATGCCTCGCAGTAATTAAAAGCCGTCGTCATGCTACTAACCATTTATATTAGTTTAAAATGTATTAAATTGCTTTTTTTCTTTACACACTCCACATTTAATGTGATTTAATTTATTTATTTATACAGGATCTTTAACAAGAAATACGCAATACAGACACAGGTTAGATACTTAATAATAACAGAATTAAGCGCTTTCTTAATTATAAAAGATCACAGCATGAATTAATAATACCTGGGTCACTGCCGATTAGGCCATTCGGGTCGTTTCTATAATTTTATTTATTTAATCTAAGTTTCACATAAAACAACTCTCGATCAGTTTAATAAATCTTTCTTAATTATTTGTCGAGCTTCATTACTATTTGAATTGGTTACTATAGTGGATTAATAAAATTTGTGAAAAACATAGTAAGCGATTTTATTCTTTAATCCTAATCTCGTTTGCTCTATTCATGGGGCTATTTCATAACATAACTACATAGTTACTTCTAAGAAGGAACATATAACTACACGTGACATGATTTAGATAAAAAAATCTGGAACTTCAAATCGTTCTTGATTGTATGACCACAACTGTACATATGTATAATGTTTTCAAATATACATTTGGATTATGGATTTGGGAAGTGTTTGCTTTAAGAGATAAGCGCTTTAAAAATGGGCATTTGATAATACCCAGTGTTTTAACTGGCCCGGTGAATGCGTCGCTTGCGTCAAAAATGTCATTCCATATGGCCACTTCAGTCAGTCAGTATAGCTCGCGCCACGAATTAAGAGCGCTCGCTGAGCGACGTTGGCGGGAATTACTGCGCATATGTACAGGTATTGAAAAGTGACTACTGCGCATTCAAGGCCACCGCTCATTACGTGTAGCGCGACGTATACTCGTTTAACTTTTAGCCATCGCTTTGTAACTCAATGGATCTGGAAAACAAAATCTTTGTTTCCAAAATATATTCCTACTTGTTTATTGTCCCTAAAACAAAACAGAATCAAGATCAATGTTAATTTACTTCACGGATGGTGTCAAGTAGTTGATCGTATTAAGAAGAGTTAATTAATTTACCGTAAGATAGTAAATCATGATGGATGTGGACGTGACGAGACGGGATAACATCCCGGTTGAGTCGAGCCTGAACTATATTAACCCATAAAGCCTGTAATAATGGGGAAGGGAAAGCATCCGGTAGCTCGATCTAATACACTTATAAGAAATACCTCCATCAACGGTGGAAAGTTATGAAAAATATTTACTAGGATTGGTACTCAATACGTTTAAAATTATAAACAGCGCGGATTTTGGAGACATTGAGAGATCCACAGATACACAGACGAACCAAACAAACAATCTGAGTGAACCTTTATATACCTATATAATGTAACTGAGATAAAATTACATTTCCGTGTCGTCTTTTCATTTGAACAGTAATTTAAATTTGCTAAAATGTGAAGCGCTTTTCATCAAAGCCGGCTTTGTCGAGTACTTATGTTATAAATACCCACGTACTTTGGTACCAACGGCGTTAATCATTATGTACGAGTAGAGACATCAAAGGTTTCGTGATGCCTGACCTGAGCGAGACCACGAGACACGGCAGTATATTAAGCCAAGTTCGAGCATTGATATAGGCGACACGCGAGGCACTAGCCCTGTGTTAAGTAGATCGAAATAGTTCGTATAGTATATGTACACGAACCATTTCGATCTAATTTTGATCCCATGATAACTCAAAACCATTAAACCTACACATATGAAGTTTGGCCTATACCTTTACATTAAAACCCCTAAGATTACCGAATTTCATATTTTTTATTAACGTTCCAAAACTGTTGTTTTTATCACTCATTGACTGACTGACTTATACTTAGATCAAAATCCTATCCCACTTCCAGATAACCTAGAAACTTGAAATTTGGCATCCAAGTAAAACAGTAAAACTATTTTCTTTTTTTCTTTTTTTTTTAACTCCTTGCAACTTGCACTCGATCAGTTTTGTACCAACATTTGTTAACTAGGATTCTTTATTAACTTCTTTATGTGCTAAGGCGTGTGACTCTGGGTGGTATAGTGATAGGTTCTATATTTTTATTTTTTTCTTATGGCAGCTAATAGCGATACAAATGTAGTTTGTATTGTGCTCTAGAATTGTTCTGTTGCATTTATAAACTTTTCTGTCCTGTCTCTCAAATATTTTTATTATATTTCTTTACAATAGAATCAATTCAAAATTCGATACGATACGCCGACTCGTCTTTCTACCATGCCATTCTTAGTTCCTCATCCTACCATGTCTTACTACCATAGCACTACCATAACTTTAGCTGAAAGCGACTCTACCTACTACATAAGCCTACACAAGGCCCTTATCTTATAAGAAATAGCCCGCAATAAAAAGCAATATCGAAACTATTTACTTGTAAATGCGTGACCGGTTTTAGCTATTTTATGCAAAGAATACCCTTCAATATGTCCTACACCCATTCATGACCGTATCTGAACGTCGGGCGTAGACCCTTTTCAGGTAGGCATCAGTCCTTCCACCATTTAGGGCAGAGACGAGGGTGAAGTTAAGTGGCGAAAGGGTCTAACGAGTGCGAAACAATTTGATCCAAGCGGTGTGACATTCAGCTGTCTGTGGCATATTCTCGTCTAATACGTTTACAATATCTCGGATCATTTCGGGCGTAAACATACTTGAAACACAATATTGGATACAATATTCGATGTACCTATTCCAACATACCAGCCTGTCGAACAAACTGGCTTCCGGAGGAGTTACTCGACAATGGATCACATCCATGCTCAAGCAGAGAATTCAACCGGCCCTTGTGTTTCGCTTTGTCGATTATGAGAAGGCGTACGACAGCGTCGAGGTCTGAGCCGTGCTCCACCTTCTCCATCGCTGCAGCATTGACATGCGATACGTCGATACCCTTCGGGAGCTGTACAGGACCGCGTCAATGCATAGGAACACCGACTCCGTGTCTATAGACCGGGGTGTCCGACAGGGGGATACTCCCTCACCCAAACTATTCACCAACGTTCTGGAGGACATTGTGAAGACGTTGGATTGGAGTGAGACAGGAGTCAACATTAACGGGGCACGCATGTCGCAGCTCAGGTTTGCGGATGACCTCATTCTCGTCGCCGAATGCGTCTCAGATCTCCAACATATGCTCGCAGAATTGCACGAAGCTTCCCTAAAAGTCGGTCTCAGGATGAGCATGTCCAAGTCCAAGTCCATGACGAGTCACCTACTAAATTTTTCCGGCCATAATTGTTGGCAATGACACTGTAAAGGTGGTCAGCGATTACGTCTATCTTGGACATCGTTTATCCTTTGACCGAGATGCACAGGTGAAGGAGATCGAAAGACGCGTCGGATTTGGGTGGGTTGCTTTCGGGAAACTAAATAATGTCTTCAAATCCTCACTGCCACAATGCCTGAAGACCAAGGTGTAAAACCAATGTGTCTTGTCCATACATGTGTCTTGTGCATACTATAATGGAGCGTTCCATGTTGGGTATCTCTCTCGTTGCCCTTGTGCCAAACGTCGAAATTCGACGAAAAACGTAGATGTAGGCAAACTGATAACGAGATTGAAGTGGAGATGGGGGGGACACTTGGCGAGACGGGAAGACGGACGGTGGACCAAAGCAGTCACAGAGTGGTGGCCTCGGGGAGCGACAAGGCCAGTGGGCAGACCACCAGCCCGATGGACCGACGATATCATCAAGTCGTCGGGATCCCACTGGGTGCGATTGGCAAAGGACCGGGGAGATGAGCGGGAAGAGGCCTATGCACAGGAGTGGGTCGATGTGGGCTGAGTATGATTATGATGATGATGATGATTCCAACATTGCCATTTTCATCGAATTGTTATTTTCGGTATTAATTATTTTTTTGCCCTGCTGCAACGAACCGGAAAAGAGGAGAGTAATGTTTTTGATCTATATATGTCATGTATGTCTGCTAAAAAACTTTATTAAAGACCCTCGAGTGGGGTATCAAAATAAAGGGCTTTTAAATGCGAGAACGGAAGTATTTATTAATCTTGCACAAGCTATGAATAAAATTCCTATTTTTTTAAATAAGCATTTGCAGATTTTTCGTAATGTCGTACTAGAAAGCAAGAAATAAATTACGTAATTAAAAAAACTCAAATACCCGACTGCGGTACATTAAAAAACCCAAAACAACCAAATAAGACTAAACGAAACTATTCAGATTTAATTTATTTTTGAATTGACTTCAAAAAGGAGGAGGTTCTCAATTTTTTTGTATGTTTGTTACGCGATTACTCCGTCAATTACGAACCGATTATGATAAACCTTTGTTTGATCGGTAGGTTCATTCAGAGATGGTTTCTTATAAGTGGTCCGACAGATTTCGGTCACGGCTACCGCTTCATGAGCTTTGAACTCGCTCGTGTGCTCGCATGTGGCTTGTGTGACCAATCTTCCTTGAGAAGATCCTCGCGAATTGCGGGCATGATAGCAAACTATTCATATAATTATAATGAGTTAGCGCAGGTGGTCAGGCTTTTAACTCACCGCGCTTGGTGTCGAGCTCGGCGCGCTGGTGGATTTCAAAGTCACGGACTTTGGTTTTAACGAAAGCCCTCCACTCGGGTCTGAAGGCGGCTTGCTTCTCCCACTGGGAAGGCTCTATACCACTCCTCTTCATGTGCCGCTTCAACATATCTTTGTAACTGAGTCATTATCCGACACGCTTGCGCTTGACCTCCTCAAGTTCTGGATAGAAGATGTGCTTTGCGACCCTCTGCTCTGCCATCCTCGACACGTGTCCGCACCACCGAAGCTGTCGCCGCATGAGTTAGACCTCAATGCCACCCACATTGGCACGTCGCAGCACTTCAGTGTACTTCAGTTCATCTTCAGTTCAGTTAAATTTTTGAAAAAATCAAGAAATGCAAAAAATATAAACAAAAATGACGTTTTGGTATGTGATTTCGTGGAGCAAGAGTTTTGACGGGGACTTTTCATGTACATCATATAATTCGCAACAAATTGGGCTTGAACTTGGAGTCGGTTTTTTTTAGTTTTTAACACGGTGTTTTTTTTTTATTGAATTTAACACTGCTTGTTTTGTACTTTTTATAGTACTGTAGTCGGTATTTTTCAGTTTTTTTTTTAAGAATAAGAAACTTCATTTGCGTAGCATGGTTTACGAAATGGTGTCTTTTATGTAATTTGAGTTTCACGCGATACGCATTATTTATTTACGCAACAATGCAATGGTATGCAAATTATTTATTTACGCAATTTATTTTGGCCCGGTTTAGACTCGCCGAAGTTAGCAATTTTTTCAATTGCATTCTGTACTACAACAAGATACCTCTGGAGATTTTGAAATTGCCATTGAGCAATTTAAAACCATTTAAAAGCGACTTTGACATTTTTTTAAATATATTTATGTATTATGGATCCTTACAAAAAATACGACTTAAATACAGAGGAAATGCGCTTTTTTAATTAAAAAGGAACACAGCATGCAAAAGTCTAAAAAGGGATATTATAATGTTCCAGATTACTTAAATGACGGGTCTGTATGGGGTTAATCTAAATCAACACAGAACTCGCTATAATAATTAAAATTGTAATATTTGTACTAGCAAAACACAGCCAATTTTTAAGAGTGTCTTTGCCCTTTTCCTTCTACAGTGGTCCAATGTTGAGAAGAGGCAAAAAATTACATTTGCTAAGTATATGTTCATATCCAAAGTAAAGAAAAAAAATAAAACAAGATCTGTCACTTGTCAACAACAATCAAAATTTAATTTTGATATTCTGTTTTAAATCGACATCTTTCTCATCGCTTTCTCATCTGTTTTGTGATTATTACGACTATTGGCCTCAAACTCTTTGGTTCGACGACCCTGGCTATTCTTTCGGACCTTTGTGACTTTTCCCTCGACCGACTTTGGTTTTCTAACCGAAATCCCGTGCGAAATCAACGGAAATCATGGAAAGAATATTTCGTTGTCGTTAAATTCTGTAAAAAAGTGGTACTCACGATTTAAAAAAATACGCCTTAAATATAGAGGAAATGCGCTTTTTAAATTAAAAAGGAACCAAGCATGCAAAAGTCTTAATATAGATATTATAATGTTCAAGATTACTTAAATGACGGGTCTGTATGGGGTTAATCTAAATCAACACAGAATTCGCTATAACAATTAATATTGTAATATTTTTAAGAGAGTCTTTGCCCTTTTCCTTCCACGTGGTCCAATGTTGAGAAGAGGCAAAAAATTACATTTGCTAAGTATATGTTAATATCCAAAGATCAGCTCCAAGTGTTGAAAATATTGTATATGACCAAAGGACATGTAAAAAAAAAGTTTGTTTAATTCGTCTTGTTATGTCCTTTGTCCTGTATAATATTTTTATAACGTCGTTTTGTTACAGATTTCTCATAGCCACCTTCCGTCTTCATCATCAGATCACCTCCATGTTATCAAAATATTGTATTGTCATCCAATTATACAATTAAAAATTGCAAAATTTCAGCTCAATCGGAAATCGGGAAGTGGTCCAATTTAACCCGAAAGACTTGTCACGAACATACAACATACTTAACTACATACAACATACTTTGCAAGTTAAATAAAAGCTTTTAATAAATAAGTTTTACACTAGATTGTACTAATGAAATAAACTATAGTATAAGCTTTGGGCTGACATAGATTTATTTGTGGAAGGTACCAAGGGAATAAACTGAAGAATTTATGTTTCCTCATTTTCTTAGCTCGTTACTAACATGATATTCTCTTTATTCTATTTTGTAAGGCTCTTTCATGTTTCTTTGAAATATTCAAATAATAAATAAAGATTATTTTTCCCGTTATCTTCAAAACACAATTGTTATTTATAAGTCCTGGTCTTAATAGAATGAAAGCCTATCAATATTTATAAAAGTAAGAAGTCTGTCCTCTATTAGTACTTAGGTTATAACTTGATTTAGGCCCTAAATTTTAAGGTATCGTTGAAAAGGGATTTTTATAAAGTTTTGAAAATATTTTTAAAAAGTGCAAAAAATTACCATCCCCCCCTTATCTCCGAAACGTGTTGCCAAGGTTTTTTTTAAATGTAAACCACATACAAACTTGCACCTGGTTCATATTCATATTGAGTATGAAAGTACGTAACCAGGTCAAAGCCGCACCAATAATTTTGTAAACAACAAATCTATGTAAAATCCAAACTATGACCACTCCACACCATCCCTACCATTGTACGGTGATACGGACTTCGTGCGCGAGTTCGACTCGGACTTGACCGTTTTTAGGGTTCCGTACCCGAAGGGTGCCAAATGGGACCCTATTACTAAGCCTCCGCTGTCCGTCCGTCCGTCCGTCGGTCTGTCACCAGGCTGTATCTCATGAACCGTGATAGTTAGACAGTTGAAATGTCCACAGATGATGTATTTATGTTGCCGCTATAACAACAAATACTAAAAAAATCGAATAAAATAAATATTTAAGGGGGCTCCCATACAAAAAACGTTTTTTTTTCTTGTATTTGCTCGATATTGATAACGGCAACATGTAGACGCTTGAAATATTCACAGCATATTTAGTTATATATTAACTGTAAAAATAAATAAATAAATAAAAATAAAACAAATATACAACAAACATGACATTTACCAATAAGAGAACCCCAATAGCTTCCACGTACACTATCAACAACATCGAACTCGAAACTGTCAGCGCAATGCGAGATCTCGGTGTAATAATGGAGCCCAACTTAAAGTTCATATCCCACATCAACACTACTGGTATGCAAAGCTGCGAAAATGCTGGGCTTCCTAAAGCGCAATAGAAAGCGCAATAGGTTTTCGTCTCTCCAGCACCAAGATCCTCCTGTACAATGCCCTGGTTCGCAGCCATCTCGAGTACGCCTCCGTTGTCTGGAATCCCGTCTACGCGGTTCACTCCGAAAGAATCGAACGCATTCAGCACGCATTCACTAAACATTTAGCGTACAGCCAACCAGGCATTTCTCACAGGGAACATTATGAACGGCGATTAGACTACTTCAGAATGGAAACATTAAACTTCCGAAGAAATTTACAGGACCTCCTATTCCTGCATAAGGTCTGTAACAATAACTTGGATGCCAGTAACATCTTGAGTCAGATTGGACTGACAGTGCCTTACAACTATCCGCGCAAACCCATCCCTAACACTCTTCACACACCGCTATGCAGAACAAACATCTACAAGCACTCACCCATACCCAGAATGTGCGACAATTATAACATCACTAGTAGCCAAACCAACATAGGCATATTTCATGATCGCTGATGACGGTATAGGAAGATTTAAAAAGCAATTTAACTCTATAACTTTCTTTTGGCCTTTATTTCCTCAAATATTTAGAGTTAAATAGCAATTTAAGACAAATACATTATAAGTAAAAAAACATTTAAAAAAAGTTTTTATTTAAATGCTCTAAAAAGAAGAAAGTAAACTTTATATTGAATCAAAGTCATCAATTAATTACTTAATCACACAATGTTTTATGATACAACAGCTTGCTGCGAGATTCACTTGTGTAGATGTAGTTACCTACCTATTCTATTTTACAAAATGTTCTTGCAGTTGCAGAGATTGTTGTGAATTTTGTTCTGTAGTTTTATCAGTTATTTGAACATATGTGTAACTGAGTGTATTTTGTACATTACCCAAAACAGTGGCGCGTTTGCAAACTGGAGATAACCACATCCCATAACACACGCTTTGCCTCGGTTATCAGTGGCGCTTGCACCTTTAGGGCCACGCGCGTGGGAGTCGGTGAAATAGTATTTAATTACACAATAATTTATGACTCCTAGAGATTGAGAGGCGGCAATCATAACATAGGCCTTGTGGTTTGCAAACATTGCAGTCAGAGCCTCTTTTAAGGTCATCCCAGTCCAGAGATTTACTTGTTTTTTACAAGTTTTACAAAATGTGTAAAAAACAAGTAAATCTCGCAGCAAGCTTTTTTATCATAATAAATTCTTTGATGTAACTAATTGGAGTGTTGGATTCAATCTAAAGTTCATTCTCAAAAGCTTTTTAAAATGTTTATTTTTTATTACAAATGGCAACGAAAGCCAGCTATGGTTAATTTTCACCAAATTTAGTACCAACTTAATTTAGACAAATAACCCGGAGATTGAAACAGCTATTGGAAGGAATCAGCGCCCAAATGCCTCAACCCATGAAGAAAATTAATCTTGGATAAAGTCAGCGAAACTGAGAACACTCGGGAAAACCACGCAGAACATGAGTCAGCATATGGAAACAATGAAACTGGAACCTAGAAGTACAGCAAGAACTTTAAGAAAACAACTGCTGCTCTCCTCATCCCAAATCCTTCCCATTTCATATAGGTATCCTACATTGGCGTTAGGAGCGAGGCGCCCCGTGCAGTTTCACAGAACCGAATTGGTTGCCGTAGTCATTGGTTTCTTTTACCAATATTAAGTTTAGTGTCAAATACTTTTTTTGACTGATTTAAAACTTAAAACGGGTTACAAGGGTGTAAAATGTTTGTGAGAATTTATCTAAGTTGGGGGTTTTTTTTAATGAAACTTTTTACTCAATTTCATAAACTTTTATAAATGAGCCCTAAATATACATGTATCTAAACAACAAAAAACCCAGAAATGAATTTCTCTAATGCCTTCCAAAACTGGAAGTCTTCATGACGCATCGGTAACCCCATTGAACGAACATTAAGAACCCTCGTTTCCCTCATACACAACATATATACTTACACGAACGATGACATATAGCTCTCTGAAAACCCAAACACTTTCTTCCCCACCGCATACTGAAAGATAGGACATCAACTTGCTGAAATGAATGATAATGATAACACTTACCTTAAACCATTTATCGCGAAGACACAACAAAACACTTTTCAGGTGCTGAAATTTGGTGCGCTTCCCGCTACCTTCGCAAATCAACTGATAGACAAATGTGATAGCCTCTGCGCCGGTCCCTGCGCAGTAGGGTGCCTGGTTAGGGTACCGCAGAGTTCGTGGCTCCTATAGGGTACTGAACCTCTGTGTCGTCAATGATGTTCTCTCACTGCCAGTGGAAGGAGCGCGAGGGGGTGAGGCAGGCGTCGAGCGGGTTATATAACGGAGTCGATCGATAACAGCCTGGCAGTGTGATCATAAGGCTGCTTTTGATGTTAATTTTACAGTTTAGTTTCAGTGCTGTCTTGTATGGTGGCGAGTTTTGGCAAACAATTTGCCTGGTTTAAAGCAAAGGTTTTATTAGAGTTGTGTTGATTTTGAAGAGGTAGTTTATTCTAGAGAGATTGTAAGTTTGGAGATTTATTTAGGTACTAGGTAACTACTTAGCATGGTTAGATCACTACATATAGGGAAAAGATCGGTCATAATTTCGAGAGCGATGAGCGTTCAAATCAAACTTTTCGTAGGTATTCATTTACCTGCTAAAACAAAGTTTTGTTTAGGTAGGATGAAATACCTTTCGCATACCTGTCATGGTTTTACCATTACCTTCCTTCATCATGAATGTTTCCGTGGATTATAAAAGGTAAAAGATTTTAATGTGTGTTCCCCGAGTTTTTAATTGCCTGTGTAAGGGCAGACGAGTAACGGACTTGATCCAGCTAACATAACTAGCTACAAACATTGATATTGATGCACTCACTTGTTATATCACATACTTAAGTCATACTCCAGGTTCAGGATAGAATAATAAAGTTAATAGTCCTCTTTACGGAAGATATCTTTGTGTATAGTTTCCGCAAGTAAGATATGGGTCAGATCGAATTAATGTGAATATGTTATAGCAAGTATCGTAAAAATTATCAAAATAAAAATAATAATAATAAAGGGGTTATTAGAATGGCAATAAAATAAAAAAAAAATATAATAATAAATCAAAATCAAAAATCAAAAATCAAAATCAAAATCAAAAATCATTCATTTCCATAGGATGTTGTTACATCACTTAGATCCGTCATTACATTTTTTTGGGTGAGTTCACTAACACAATGGCGGAATCTGTGTAATGCAATAATACCTTGGACACCTTGGACACTATTTACACACATTGATCTAGCCCCAAACTAGGATTCCCTGTATCTTGGGTGCTAGACAACGATACACATACTTATATAGATAAATATTATACTTAGATAGATAAACAACCATGACTAGGGTACAAGTATCCGTTATCATCACACAAATATTTGCCCCCACCGGGACTCGAACCCGGGACCCTTGGTTTCGTAGGCAGGGTCACTGCCGACTCGGCCATTCGGGTCGTCGAAAGACTCAGCATCTTCGACTTCATCGCGTTCTTGTGTTGCAAGCTAGTAGAATAGCGCTCTAATTCCCGCTACGGTAAATCCTACTTCACCAACCGCCGCCTGTTGCAATATTGTTGCGTACCCCTAAAGTCCTTGCCCGTTATACACGCGCCCTACAGTACAGTGAAGGTAAGGGTGCTCTTTTCAGCGGCTTCCAATTCTTCCCAGTAGGTACATAACGTCCACGTCTTTTGGAATATACTGATAGAGGCGTTAATGGTATCTCATTGGTGTAGGATAACTTGAATGCGACATTACGTGTTTTGCGGTCGCAATTCGAGGTGGTGTTCGTAACAATAAATAGCAATTACTGACATCAGATTTCCTTTGAGCCCGACCCTGTAGAAATTACTGGAATACCATTTCAGATTCTGTAAATTAATGAGTAAACAGGAACTATTGAAGAGCTTCAAAGAGTGTGATTAATACGAGAAGTGATTAATAATTGTGTTACGCTAAGGGGCAATTAAAATAGGAGTTCATACCAATTAGTAGATTAATAAATTAAAATCTGTAAACTCTAGTATCTACTTGTGCGCTTACAAGCCCATCCGATAGCGTAAAGTTAGATCATCCGTAGAATAGCGGGGAGTTTAGATGACCTGTAATGGAAAACCCTGACGGGCTAAATATTGTGTGGGGGCTAAGGTAGGCGACACTCCGCTAATTTACCTACAACATAATAATATCACGCGAGAGTTTTAATGCCTAATTATGTTCAGTTACATACACTAGTTTATCTACACACATATCATAAGCTCTCTTTGATGTGTTCAGGAACCGCATGTTTGACCGGCATTGTGGCTCTGCAGTTGTTTAGCTTATTCTGTAGTAGGCATGGACTTAGTAACTGTAGTAGGTAGTCAGGCGGGCGTCGGCGTTCGAAATTTGAATGTCAGTACCAACTTCACAGACAAACTAGGGGCAGCACGCAGGCGGGCGTCGGCGTTCGAAATTTGAATGTCATAATATGCAGAAAAATAACACATCATGGTCATAATGTGTAATTTTGCAGATAAGAAATGATTTTTTACCAAGTAGTTTAACATTATGCTGATCGTAACGTGCGGTTTTTGTACGCAGTAAAGAGGGTTTATGATACGTACACATTATGACCATAATGTGTAATTTTTCTACATATTATGACATTCAAATTTCGAACGCCGACGCCCGCCTGCGTGCCGTCCCTAGTTTGTCTGTGAAGTTGGTACTGACATTCAAATTTCGAACGCCGACGCCCACCTGCGTGTAGTTGATACTACAGAACAAGCTAAACAGTTGCAAAGCCACAATGCCGCTCAAACATGGGGTTCCTGAACACATCAAAGAGAGCTTATGATATGTGTGTAGATAAACTAGTGTATGTAACTTTACATAATAAGGCATTAAAACTCTCGAGTGATATTATTATGAAACGAGCCGAACTCGAGTTTTAATGCCCTCCATTATGCAACAGTCACATAAACAACCATGTTTATGTGACTGTTGCATAAACAACCATACTATTACAGTTTCACCGCCCCGTATGTTATGTCATATTATGTATTAGCAATAATATTATGTATTAGTGGCACTGTTGTGTTCTAATACTTATGAATACAATTACTTTTAAAAATATTTCATGTTTAACATTATAAACCATTGTTTTCAGTTACATATAAATCAATAATATTTCGTAATATTATTCTCTCTATTTCGTAAGGTTAGCTATAATAGTTTTCGTTATGAAAAGATAATTGAAGCTAGCCAACCAAAACTACTTTGTCATTTATACTTTGAAAAAAGCTTTACTAAAATATGATACAACATAAAATGGCCTCACGCTTTTTCCCATGTGATAGCAGTGGCACAATCGTGCCTAAATACAAAAATACCCTCATTTATTATTTAGTATTACCTCCCCCGTTATCTATAACTGCAAGCAAACGCTCCCTTGCAAACGATAACCTCTTTTGTTTGTGGGTCTCGTTAAGATAGGGGTTTTAGCTGGCTTTCTGTGGTGTATGCCCTCACATTGTAGAACTCGGCGAATGGCCACTGAAGTATTGAACATTTTTGCGAACTCAGCAGTCGAAACAAATACATTAGATTCATATATTGTTCAACCAAGAATCTCCGCTATGATGCAGTTAGAAGCGGGGGACAACCACCACGAGGACGAATCGTTGCTGCACCTTCTTCTTGAAAGCGAGTTATCCACCGTTTCACTGTTACCCACTAAAACAAAACAACAGCAGGAATTACATAAATATTCCGAGATGTCTAGTTATTAAAATAAAAGAAAATGCATAAATAATATAGCATAAACATTAAAGATCTAAAGATAAAATAGGTACCCAATTATTGAAATACAAATATTTTATAGTCACGGAATGATAAAATACTCATTAAAAAGAATACTTACAGTAAATCCAGTCTCATTAGAAATTTGAGATATGTTATATCCTATATTAGGCAATGCAATAATACGCATCCTTGTCCTGCATATCGATGTGTGCTTGCATAGTCACGGCTAGTAATAATCAATAAGTAAGTAATCTTATTTATCAACACATGCACCCGACTAGCTAGCGAACTAGTAACGACAAGGCAAAGTTAAGAACAATAGCTACTCATCTGATCCTATTTACTTCTACCTTCCATATGAATCTGCAGCGTTTTAAATGTTAAACATTACTTCTATTTGTGTTTTTATCATCCTTCGAGATGAAATGTTCTAAAGTTAATGAGATTTACGTTTATAGTTTTATTGCATATAAAAATATAAAATGACAAACGATACCGATAGGATTTGAACCATCTACTTTTTAACCCTTGCGTTTCGTGTCCGAGAGTAATCCGCTGCGCCACAGAACCACTTATGAGTCAAAGCAAAATTTTAGATAGTTTACTGGGCTAGTTAAAACAGTTATGTAAGTCGTTAATATATGTAGTTTTGTGAGTAAATGTTAGCGCGCAGTGATGCTGCAAGCGATATTTTCTGATAACTATGATTAAAATTTTGCCGTTGACAGTACATAGGCCTCGCCAAGTGCACACCGTCAGAGGAGAATAGATTCTTAAATATTCTATTTACTAAGTATTTCAATGTTATGAAAAAAACACCAGTTTCCAAATTTGAAATCCTCGCAATAAGCCTTTTCATTTGAAATGTCACACGGCACAGATTGAAAAACTTTTTTCTACAATTCTGATTTGCCCCCTAAAATTGCCCCCAAAATTCAACATATTTTTTTTGTATGACACGTTCATATTTCGGTCAAATTAATACATAAGTGTATCAAATTTTGACTTAATCGGTTCAGAATTAGGTCTTTTTATATTACTATTACACACCTAGAACAGATACTCGAGTGATCCTACAATGGTTCCGTTTTTCCTTTTTGAGGTATGGGACTCTAAAAAAGGCTCTTCACCGATATATAGAGTACCACTGATAGCAGTTGTTCTGAAGCAACATAATTGAATACTTTTTCTAACGATTAAATAAATAACAAGCATATAAATTCAAACCCGGTGCAAAATTGATAAAAAAGACAACTTTTTCTATCGAGCAAAAATAATCAAAATGACAACATTTCATATTATTTACCCCCTAATTTTAATAGCTAATTCGAAAGTTAGTCGAGAGCTTAAGGGATTTTCATTTTACCATTTACCAAAGTTTTGATTTTTCATATTTAAATAAATTTTTAAGTCTTGAGTTTTTGTAAAAAGTTGATTTTGGCATAATGGACCATATTACCTTTGCCAGAACATAAAAAATGTCTTTGTCAAGGCTTTGTCTTTGCCTGTCCCAGAAAGTAAAAAAAAAGCAAAGGCTGCGTTCGGTTTGAACGTCTCAGTTGACGCTCGCCATGAGCCCACCTTACATGCTATCTCTTTTGCAGGCGTAGAACTTGTATAGTGCTATTCTTCTGTTAGTTTTATGTGGGTGGACGATCAAACAAATCGAACGCACGGTTATGCTATATTTAGATGTTATGGTGACATTGACAGCTATTGTCAGCTAGTATTTTTTTTAATGCTAGGTAAAGGTATTTGTAGTTCTTCTGCCTACATCCTCGATTTCTGAATTATTTTTAAAGTATGTTTAAAACGAATGAATAGAAAAATATATTTAAATGTGTTTCGTATTAATGCTTAAGCATTCAAATATATCTCAATGGACATTAAATATTTTTACCTAAACAAAAATGAAATGTTGTTAATTCAAGCTGACACACATGCTCAACAAATTAGTACATACATTTCTGCTTTAATATTCATGTTTCGCGTAACTTGAGATTCACAAATGGCTGTTTTGTCCGAATGCGTCGCCTTCATTGGCTATTACATTACATTACATTGGCTTACAACAACTTAATCTTTTGTAAATTTTTTGTGTTGCTCCCAAGCGAGCGGTCACGGGTTCGAATCCCGACTGGGCGTAGGCTGGGACGAAAAACACCCAGGTCTTGGATGTGTGTGTGTGACGTCGCTGTTTCTTGTTCCCACGACACAGGGTATCCTAGTGTGTGTTTAATGTTGTTTGTTTTTTTAACTCGACTGTCCTAGCAAAACGTTTCTTTTGTGTCTGGCTTTAAAATAAAACAAAGTCTGCTCGTAACAGAGAGTTACGGGAACGTGCCCTCGTACAACGGTATATGGCTTCGGGCTACGATGTACGACTCGCTTCCCAGAGCATTACATGTAACAAATTCCTCTCTACCCTTACATACAGAGTTTGTATAATTGTGGGAATTGGAAAAGGGTTTGTCATGTGTATGGGTGTCAGAAATTATTTCATAGGTGTTTGCAACATACGTACGTATTATTATCGACAATTGCTTAGAGCTTCTGCCTAATCACCAATCGGTCGTATTTTAAGTATTCCTGCCTGATATAAGTCGAGTAAAAATGCTTTTCGATATCACAAATATTTAATTTTGCACATTAAAAGTTATACAAAACGATAATAAATCACGATATGCGTCTTAGCATTTTGAATAGAAATATCTTATACGAAAATTACGTTGTAGGTTTAGCAAACTACTATTACATACAATAAAATATTAAAATAAATTATAATGATCTTAACTTTAAAATTAGTTCTTATCATATCAATGGTACAACAGATATTTTTTCATTGAGTGTTAGAAAAGACTTGCTTAATGGCTAGTTTCACAATTTGCGAGTCCTGCTTACATTTTATGGTAAAGTTTAAAACATTACTGAACTCCACTGAAAATGTACGTGCTCAGCTCCTTACATTTATAATTTAACGCCAACGAGTGAAACTCACCGTTCAACTACAGTTCCATATAAGACATATGTGCGATACAACAAAATGTGAGTAAGAATCCATGTACTTTCAAGTCTCGCAGATATCTAACGTAAATCGTGCGATATACACAATGAATGGCACTTGCTTGACTGCTCCTTAACTTACAGCTGCATAGTAAAGCTACGGTTTGTTAGAGCTCGACGTAAAACTTTATATAATAAATCCATTGGCCGCATACACAGACTGCTACTTAGGGCCCTTCGGTGTAGTGCGAATTTGTCATACGAGACGCTCGGCGCTTTACTATATAGTATACCGTGCGTGCGTGACCAAATCCGCATCACACTGAAAAGGCACTGAAATAAAGTGCCGCTTAATCATACTAGCGCAGTCATATCCCGAGCGAGAGAAAGAGACAGTATGACTTTGAGTCATCGTCGGTAGTGCATCCGGGTGCATAAATCTATATGATTTATAACTCTCTTTCAGGGTCTGTGGTATCAGCAAGTTGTATTAACCCTATGAAACTCTTTTCTGGCTGCATGACTGAACGCCTGTCTCCTCCTGTGTTGCGGACTGCCAGCCTGTCTCCCTTCCTGAGGAACAGCGCTGACGCTGAGAAGCAGGAGTTGGGCTTGTCCCTCGGGTCAGGGCTGTGGGCTGACTGGGCACACTGGAGGAGGCTCTCCCAGTCGCTGTCGTATTCGTTCTTCCGCCGAAGCACCCAGGAGATCACGTCGTGGGCGTCTAGGTAGTAGATCTGGAAGGGAGGTTGGTGTCAGTTTGGCGGATGGTCAGGCAGGTGGCAGGAGCGCGTAAGGTCTATGTAGAAATCGTAGGGTACCGATTCGGCGGGGATGGCCGAAAAAGTACTTTTTGGTATGGGGCTTTGGTGCTCCTAAGGGCTGAATTATTATTATCTTAATTGATGGCGGTCTAATCGGAACCGGAAAATGTTGTATTCATTTGTTGCTCGTTAGTACTACCCAGGGAGGACGTGGAGGGCTGTGGAAGCCAAGTATTGCCTTCGGACGTGAAAGGGATGAATTAGTTTAAGTATCTGTCGTGTCGTTGTGTTTCGTTGTGTTTCGTTGGCATATTTTATCTGTTCTGACTTCTGAGGTCGTCACCTTTCTAAAGCAAGGGGATGGTTTTCGTCATCCGTAAAATCCAAGAAAACAGTCTCATAATTCTTTGCAAGTATTTTCGGGATAAGGTGTAATAGCCGCGAAATTGAAAGTCAGCCAATCGTTCCCCTCGGATTTGCAGAGGAAACGAGCGATGTCGATTTTGATTGGAATCCGGATTGATGTAAGAATAGAGATTCGTAGCAGCGAGCCGGTTTGTACATGTCACCGTAAGATAGTCAAAACCGTTAGTTGATAAACTAACGCGTTAGTTGATCAACTATCGACAGATAGTAAACCAGACCGGAATAGTTTAGAATTTACATTTCTTTTGTTCTTACATGTCAACCTAACACGAATACTATATACGGTAGCTTAGTATACAACTAAGCTGCCGCAGTGTTTGCCCTGGTATTTCGTTTGCAAATCAAGTTTAAACCAGTTACTTTATCAACTATAGCATCATATAGTAAGCAGTACGCTACTGTTTACTATCTGTCGAAAGTTGACGTTGGCCAACTAACGAGAAAAAAAACGTTAGTTATCATCTAACGGTTTTGACAATCTTACGGTGACATACATACACGTTAGTATCATCTGATAAAACATTCTTAACACGTTTCGCCCGATATCCTACGATATTGGGCGAAGCGTAAGGAAATTAAATCAACGCAATAAGAAATTTGAGCTTCTACAAGCTCAATTTTTTTCTTGCGTTGATTTCATCACAAAGGCCCTTAGATGGAGAACTTAGCACACAGAACACTAGCATTCGAGATTTTTTCCCACCACTATCCGCTGCAGTAGAAAAATCATAGAAATAATGATACGTATGATATACGGATGTACGGTATACCTGACACCAAGTGTCTTGGCGCCTATGCACCGCCTGGAGGGGGTGGTGGCGCATGGGAACAAGAGAGAGCATACATAGATGAGAGAGAGACAGCGGTCTCTCTCAGGCGCCAAGAAACCTTGCGATCGCTGTACTTACGAGGCCTCTTTCTGCCTCGGGGGCTGTCAGTACGGCGCCACGCGTCCCGCAAGACAAATACGCACGACAGACATTGAAAGCGCACTAAACTTTTGTCTCTAGAGGATAGAAATAGCAACTTCCGTTACCTGCGCATAAACAAGGTAGACTCCAGTGTGATGAACATGCACATGCCCCTTCTCCGTCAGTGTGGGTCGGTGAGGGGAAGCCATCGTCCAGGGGGAGGGGTACCACACGTTGTGATCTTGTCCGTGAGGGAGCTTCACTAGGCCGTTACCTGGTGATAGATAGAGACAATAGACATATTAGAGGGAGACAAAGAGAGGTAATACATCAAACTGGTTTGAATAAACTGTACAGAAGTCGTATAAGACCACCAGAAATTATGCTAAACTAAAAATTCTGAATTTTTAACTCAATCGCTGATTTTTGTGTGATTTCTGAAATTCCTACCATAATTGTACTTCGGACCATTCTGATTAATTGACCGAGCGAGCAAAGCGGCCAGTTTCGATATTGGCCAAAAATGCATTCTGTCTTGTCTGTCGGTTCTCGCCTACAGGTCGCATTTCTCAACCGATTCTCGTGATTTTTTTTTGTTGTCAAGTCAATTTTTAGATATTTTTTTAAATGGCGGACTTATGGCGTTACAATGTTATTGGTACGGCTACTTTCATGCTTGATTTAGGTAACCAGGTGCATTCATAAGGTTGTATGTGGTATTGAAAGAAAATGTAGTCTGTTTTTTTAATTTATAATAATTCCAGTTGTTCATCCGATAGGGTGTGATGGGGGTAGCGGAGGGGGGAAATAGGGGGGTGAGTTTGCTGTAAAAAAAGGTATTCGTTGTAGCGGATTTCAGTTCTCTCCGCCTTTACCAGACGAACCCGTAGACACCAGATTTGATCTTTAGATTTAATTGATAGATATTGATATAGATAGATAGATTTGATAAGAGATAGTCCCTCACTTTCAAGACAAGATTGAAACAGCATTTCCTTTCTCTTTCGTGATAGGTACTTTTATACAGGCATAACACAGGCATTTAAAATGCCTAGCTTGGTCATGGCCTGCTACCACGAAAATTGTAACTTCATGTCTATATTATGTTCTTGTAATATGTACATTTTCTGTACTCTTATATTTTATGAATAACTATAATTATTATTATTATTATTATTATTATATATGTATATACCGGGTGTCCGGTGGCAGAATCGGGATTTAAATTTTGGATTTTTCCGTATCCGTTGAGCGGAGGAGCGTAGAGGAGGCCGCGTTGGCTTCGTCATTAGTGCGGGTTATTTAGTCGCGATGTCGCAGTGGACGGGTGAGCTACGTGCGTTCGCCATCGAAGCGTATTTCAAGGCCAATGATTCGTGTGTAATTGCTCGCCGAAGATTTTGTTCACGTTATAATATTCGACGGTTACGTGATGCCCCAAGTGAAGATTTCATTCGATCATGGGTGCGACGGTTCCGGGCAACAAGTTCGGCCGAAAACAACTCACGACCAGGGCCCAGCCGGACGTCGAGAACAAATGAAAACATTGAACTCGTCGCGTCCAGTTTGCGCGATAATCCGCGTCAGTCCGTGCGCAAGAGAGCGGCTGCCCTGGGGCTTCCAAAAACTATCGTGCACGAGATATTGAAGAAGGATCTTAGATTTCACCCTTTCAAGATTCAAATTGTGCAAGCGCTTAAGCCTAATGATAACAATATGCGTAAAAATTTCTGCGAGACAATGTTGGAGCGATTTCGCACGGTAAACACTATCTTTTGGAGTGATGAAGCCTATTTTCATTTAAATGGTAGTGTAAATAAGCAGAATTGCCGTTATTGGTCACCTAAAGGACGGAACCCACGCTTAAAACACCAACAACCACTTCACAGTCCTAAAGTGACGGTTTGGTGTGCATTATCAAGCAGTGGAATAATCGGACCCTATTTTTTTGAAAATCGTCAAGAGCAAGCAATTTCTGTGAACGGTGTTGCTTATCGGCGCATGCTGAACGATTACTTTTTTCCAATAATGAGAGAACATCCTGCCTTCACGTCACACACGTGGTTCCAGCAAGATGGCGCCACGCCTCACACTGCTAGAGAGAGCATGGCGTTACTTCGTGATTTCTTCCCGAACAAGCTGATAAGCCGTTTCGGTGACATCCACTGGCCACCCAGGTCACCGGATCTTACACCCATGGACTTTTTTCTATGGGGGTACCTTAAAAGTAAAGTCTATGAAACGAGCCCGGCGACTGTCTCAGCACTAAAAGAAAATATCGCTCGCGAGGTTCATGGCATCCCGGCGTCTTTTCTCCAGCGAGTGGCAAGGAATACTGAGGCCAGATTCCGCGAATGTGTCCGACGTGACGGTCGACATTTAGACGATATAATTTTTAAGAAATAAAACCCGCATTTGTCTGTTTTGTCATAGTTACTGATATAAATTTATATCTATTGTAGTTTTTTTTTTATTTCCATTTTAAATCCCGATTCTGCCACCGGACACCCTGTATATGTATACTTGGCACAAAATAAACTTGTATCGCATTATACTTTTATTAAGTATAATGGCGATACAAGTTTATTTTGCGCAACTATTTTTTGCATGCCTTTTGTCCGTCAGTCGTGACAATATGTTTAAGTATGTGTATGTGTGTCGAAGGGCTCGCGACGTCTACTGTTCTCACAGAACGACTAGTTAATTAAAAATAGTCCAAAAGCATTTGTCTGATAAATGAATAAGGATAATATAGGCTGATAATATTTAATTATCAGCTGGTGTCAATTGGTTGCTTATTGTTCACGATTAAATTTTATCTAATCACGGCACCACCGGCGGCACCACATATCAAATTCTCGAAAACAAATACACAGGAGTAAGCCGTGTTATGTTGTTGGTATAAGTAACGGCTTCATCTGTTACAGTGTAGTGATCTTACTGAAAATCTGTTCAAAACACGATTGTCGAAATACAATAAAATATAATTATGTCCAATAACGATGCAAATTCTAAGAAGAGAAGAAAATGGTGTGTAAAGGGCTAATAAACATTCGAAGATAAGACAGTGAAAGAGTGACCAAACACATTAAACATCAAACAAAACATAACGTGACACCTTTTTCATTTAGGGTGGCAGAGGCACCCTTGTCCCACGTTTAGCCAGTTATTAGAAACTCTGTTTTGCGTGACAGGGGGCTAGCCCAAGGCCGCATATTAATATGGTGGATATCAGCGACTTCACTTACGGAGGCAACATAATCTACGCGCCACCAAATGAAACCGCTCATGGGTTCATTTGGACCTCCTTCGCCCTCAGCACCGTTGGGCTAGTCTTCTCCAGCGCAGTCATTAGCCTGCTGATCCTCACGGCAGTTCTATTTGAAGAATGGCGGCAAAGCTACAAGAACCAACTCCTCCTGCAGTTTTCCATCGCGAGATTCTCTTACGTCGTCGTGCGGTATGCCTTCGATACCGTCCAAGTGTTTGGAATTCAGAAGAATAGTCTACTAGGATACTACGACGTGTATCTGTTGCTATACACAGAGCTGGCGGTGGTGACGTGGATGTTTGTGTTCAGTAAGCAGATGTACGACAGTTTGGTGAAGGTGATCTACGTTCGGGACAGCAGGCGCTTGCTGAAGACCTCCCTAATGGCGTGGTTCATACCAGGGGTAGTGGTGACCCTTCTGAGCATAGTACTCTACAAGACTAATTGGATGCTCTTAAAAGTGTATTTGATATACTTCTTCGTGCTAAAATGGCCGGTAGTGTTTGCGAACGCGTTTTTACTATGTTCGGTTATGAAGTCTTTGAAAAGTCGGGGGAATCGAAAAACTTACTTGATTATGATCGCGATGATTTATACATTTGGTTTTCAGCAACTTTTGCATGATATTTACAGAGTTGTTTACCTGGTGTCGATTCAGACCTTTAGTGAGATTCATATTGGTATGCATATTTATTTTGTAATGTTTAATATTATTGCGTTGTATCAGCACCCGGTGGCTACTCTCTTCTGGTTGTTTGGGAATGTGAGCACCAGGGATCTTTGGAAGTTCAAGTCTAACGACAGTACAGTTCATATAAGATCTAGACCCTCCAGCTATATATAAAATGTCGTCAGAAGGTGTCACAGATTTTATTGATGTTTTCTTTAGGGGACTAGAATTGAAACGAAATTTTCTTAAACTGTAGTTTTGTTTACTCACAATGCCCTTAAAAACATAATCATTATTAATCAATAATAGAATAGAATAGAATAGAATAGAATGCCATTTATTTACTGTATCAGCATAAACACATGAGAAAATAAGAATAAAACACAATAAAAATAAAAATAACACAATTAAAATCACAAACAAAATCTACAATAACATTAAAAATTTATATATAATTTCCAATTCATGTCTAATTTTTAAAGAAACCCACATTAAGTTGTGAGTTGTTTCACTGCTATGTGCACATGCTGCGACAGCAAAAGGGCTCAGACTCAGCGTAGTGTCACAGGAAAACCTGTGACGCTGGTTTTCAGTCTAGGACCCAGAGTATAATTGAATTTAGACATGTCAATGTCACCAGGTGGCAAGTGTACTAAAATTAACAACCTAACACTAAATGTGTAAATAAAATAAATAAAATGTCAATACGGAAAAAATAAAAAAATAAGATGGAGATAATAAATTGTATTGCGGATTAGTGAATAAATAGTTATATGGATTAAATTGTATTGAATAATAATGTCGTATTGAATGAATTACTAATGTCACAAAGAGTTGAAATTACGTACACAACGAAAAAGTATATTTGCTATACACATTGCGGTATCAGGTCAATTGTAGAGTGGTAGAACGCGGTACGCAGCACTTTGTCATGGTATACACATTGCGGTATCAGGTCAATTGTAGAGTGGTAGAACGTGGTACGCAGCACTTTGTCATGGCAGCTTCAGGTATTCTGCTTTTGTTGGAATAGTAACCTTTCTCGAATTAATTTTTTGAATCTATATTTTGATTTGAGCTCTCGGAGTGGAGGGGGTATATTATTCCAACATTTTGTGGCAAGATACCTGAAGCTACCACGAAACGCCGCTGTCCCGTGGCGGGGGACGGACAAGACACTGGTGGCAGTTCTAATGTTGTGGTGGCGCGAAGTTCTCCAGGTGAGCTTTTCAAAAAGGTATTCAGGCTTACCAGTATGTATGACTCCGAATAGAAGAGTAGAAAAGTAAAGATCCTGTCTTGCCGTTAATTTCAACATGTCAGCACTATTAAAGTACGATGTAACATGTGTACGCGGAGGAATGTTGAAACAATACCTAGCGCAAGCATTTTGTACCCGTTGGATCAACCTCTCAGTTCGCTTGTATAGACATGGGCCGTACACCAACAACCCGTAGTTCATTTTAGACAGCACCAGGGATTCGCACAACCTGACTCGCATATCGATACTAAGAAATCATAATTAATAATAATTAATCACGAATTGCCAGTATCTATTATTTCAAGCAATTATCTGAATCACCCCAGAAAAGCGGAATAAAGCTAATGGGTTTAAAATTGTCTCAGGCTGAAATAGCTGCGACCTTATTTCTGATGTTGCAGTTTGTCATTTGAAAGTCGTATTAAACGGTAACGGCCATTCGGTAATTAAGTAAATAGATAGGATTATAAATATATTCACGTTCCAACTAAAGAGTCTTGATAGTATAATAAACAGAGCACTTTAACTCCGACTAAAGACTCATAGCAAATAAATTTCAGTTTGAACGACTGTAATTTGGTCGATTTCTATTCCAGCTGAGAAAAACATTGGGCCGGATGAATATAGATAAGCACAAACTTTCACTTCTAATATTTGATGGAAAATTATCATTGTTGATGAGCGAACGTTTTTAATTAAAAGCTTTTATTATAAGCTTGCAATAATAATAATAATAATAATCATAATAATACCTTGGCAATGTAATGTATGTTCGGGTCAATTCTTGGAAGTTAAGTTGACATACAAATAAACCTCACAAAAAGCTTCTATATCGCATACATAAATTGTGCAATATAATTGTATATTATGCCTACAAAGAGATTTAAAAAACCACGTTCTGACTTCGGGAGCCCGTCTTATTTGTGTTTCAGCAAGACAAATCAAAATTGTGTTCGTCATTTCTAATGCATAAGGAAAGGCCTCACAAACTAATGGTGATGACCTGGCCCTCTCAGTCACCGGATTTGAATCCCATCGAATTATTTTGAGATGAACTCGACAGATATATCGACAAAAAATATGTCCTACTTCAAAGGAATACTTGTGGAGAATACTGCAGGAAGAGTGGCAGAAAATAACAGCACAGGCATTGGACAAATTGGTGGCAAGGGTGCCGAAGATTTGTAGAGCGGTTTTTAAAAACAAAGGTGGTGATTTAGAGGAGTCAAAGATTTAATTTTAGGTGTTGTTTTAACTTAGATATAATAAAACTTATGTAAATAAATTATTCCCTTAATAATTAATTAAAAGAAAAAATACATAAAAAGCTTTTATTTAAATGCTCTAAAAATAAGAAAATAAACTTTAAATTTAATCAAACCCATCAATTAATTAGATCACAGAATTTATTACGTAAAAGCTTGCTGCGAGATTTACGTCTTCTGTCAATTCAACATCACGATAATCTTCTGTCAAGTCAATAACATATTCTGTAAAATAGATAGGTAACTATATGTATACAAGTAAAACAATATTTTTATGTGTTTTTTTTTGCTTGTTTCTATTTAAGAAATCTGCTCCGCTCTGGTCTAATGAAATCTAATTAATGTGGCTGTATCCGGCACATTTGTGTGCCTGTTACCTGTATTGAATTCAATTAATTCTGTGGCGTTTCGGAAACCCGATGTTTAGTACGCGTCTCAAGGCATATTAATACAATTTCCTGTATTTACTGTATGTACTACAACTGGGGCTTTTCCAGCCCGTATGTGAAAATTCGTGACGCCTTTCCCCAAGCGGGATTGAGCTCTTGGGATAGAAAGGTTAGCTTAGTATAATTAGGCTTTCACCTTTATAGTGTTGATGTATCTCCGTGCTGAGATGAGAGGTGTTCCCGTGGAAGTGAGCGGCGACGAACGGCTTCCTCTGCCCAGTGACCTGGAACACCCGCTCCGGTTAAAGTAGGTTCCTGGAATCTATTCTCCTTACAGGATTTAGGTCGACGAACGATGTCAACTCTACCACGCCTATTTCTAGGAATAGCGACTTCAATATTGCCAATAAATCTTCTCATAAGGTTTACAAATAAAATACCACTGTGGCATTACTTAATCACTTGACTATGATAAAACGGAGGACTTACTTAAAATTACAAATTAACAACCTACAACCTATATCTACCTAATATGCATTAATACATTCATACACGGTTTTGTGCCTTATATTACTTAATAATCCTTTTTGTGTAAAAGTCTGGCACATTATAGACATAGTTCAATTAAATATTAATCTCACACACCCTCTCACACACACTCACTCACATTCATACGACACACAGGAGAGGTTCATCCACTCCCTTTTTTTTGACTTTTTTTTTTTAGTGTAAAAATTGTCTCTTAAAATTTAAATAGTGTCAACAAGTTTTATTTAATTATTCAGTATTTGTGTTTGATCTATGTAACTTAAATTAGCAAATCGTATTGTATGGGAAGTGCACTGTAGCCTGAAATACAGGTTTATACCTAGCTCAGGCTCAGATGCTCCAATTATTGTGTATCACAATTTTAGCTAAGTACCCTAATAATGTAACTTTTTCTGACCGTGTTTCTGTTAAATAAATAAATATTATTATTATTAAATTTTATTATTACAGTCAGTGCTAGATTTTATTTTATAACTCCAGCACCCGTAGGCGTATTTCCTGATCCGTATCGAATTCGTCCCCTCGTAGTGACTAAATCAATACAGTTATGAAATGAATGAATTCATTTATGCCTCGTCAGCGTATCGATTTCATCTCCTCGTGTTGTCGAAATCAATCCTGATATGGGCATTTTTTGTATTACAAAGAAACTCCCATAACTCCATTTACTTTATGTCTCTCGAGGTGGTTAAGACGCTTTGTTCAGCTAACTAGATAAATGATAAATATCTAGTCCTAGGTTTTAAGCAATCGGTTCTAGATCTAGATCCTTAAAATAACTATTAACAGGATTTCGCTACTCGCGGTAATGGTGCCAGTGTGATGAGTACCTTTGGGTCGGGCATGTCCTGGGGCGGTTTATTTGTTTAGTATTTGGTTTTTGCGTGTGTCTAGTTTAAAATTAACCTGGTCTCCTTTAGTCCTGTGTTTTGTATATAAATGATATTCCTGATGTGACATACCACCAATCAATTTTATTTGCGACTATATAATATCTATCATTGTGACTAATACAAAGAACAGTCATTCTAATGCCAATTATAATCTCATTAAAAACTATCCCAGTTCATTAGAACTGGGATAGTTTGTTATTAAACAATTCAATTGACATCCACAAAACTGACATACATACAATAAATTTCGATAATAATCTTAATAAAAATAATCATAATACGAATAATAATTTAATTGACATTCACAAATCTGACATACATATAACTATAGAAAAGGTAGTTGACTGGCTTAATGATAATAATCTACAAATAAATGTTAATAAGACAAATCTAATGAATTTTAATAATGTGAATGATATGATTATAAACTATAAAATCAAATAATTAAATGTGAAGATAATATTATATTTTTAGGTATTACAATTGACAATAACCTAAATTGGAAACCGCACATTGCACAAGTAGTAACAAAATTAATCGGTTTGTATATGTTCTCTGTATGTTGAGAAAAACCACGACTCAACAAACAACACTGGCTGCATACCACGGTTATGTTGAATCAATACTTAGGTATGGTATAATTATATGGGAAAATAGTACAGATTTCAGCAGAGCGTTCATCATCCAAAAGAAATGTATACGGGCCAGGTGGAGTCGTGCAAGCCGCTATTCCCTAAACTAAATATACTGCCATTACCGTGTTTATACATATTTGAAATCTGCAAATTCGTCCATCAAAACATAACCTTGTTCATAACAGCTGAACAAAAGTACCCAAGAAATACTAGGACACCAAACAGACTAGTTCTTGATCACAAGCCACGAACCGCAAAATATAAAATAATTGTACGCAATGAGCGTCAAAATATATAACAAAGTACCAGATGACCTAAAACATCTACCAACAAATCTCTTCAAACATAAGCTCTTCTCGTGGTTACTGCAGCATAATTAGTATTCATTAAGTGAGTTTTTTATACTGAGAAATCAAAAGTAAATGACTAAAGCGTACTGTAAATAATAATAATAATTTTATAACTAAAATATTTGCATGCTATAATATATAGTTGATTAAGGAACAACATGTTATTTAAGATCTCTTACCACCAAAGCAAGCAAATAAGCAAATAAAGCTTAAGCAAATAAATGAATCTGAATCTGAATCTGTACGCGCCATGTGTCAAATGTCGAAGTGGCAGTATTTTTTTTCGGCAGATGACTAAGAAATAGATTTATTTTATTAATTTTTTTTTCGCCAACGCGACAGTTAAGGATATGTACCAAATTACTTATTTAACTATAAACATTTTAGGTGGTACTAAGTTCACCGGGCCAGCTAGTAATAAATAAAATGTTCAGTACGTTCTTTGGGTTCACATTCGAAAAGTATTTTGACATATAAATATTTCATGACAATTTCCTTACCTCATCCTCACTGTTCCTGGCTATCCTGGAGACATGTTCCACTCGGTACGCAGAAGACTTCTGTTCAGTGTTCGGGGATGGGCTGAACTTCTTAGGCAGACGTCTGAAAGAAACCCAGCTGATAAGCACGTGAGTGTGACAAAATAGACATAATCAATGTAGTTACATATAGATGTTTATCTACCCATGTATCATAAACCCTCTTTACTGCGTCCAAATACCGCACGTTAGGATCAACATAATGTTAAACTACTTTGTAAAAACTCATTTCTTATCTGAATATTATGACATTCAAATTTCGAACGCCGACGCCCGCCTGCGTGCCGCCCCTACTTTGTCTGTGAAGTTGGTACTACGAACAAGCTAAACAACTCAATGCCACAATGCCGGTCAAACATGCGGTTCTTGAACACATGATATGATATATGTGTAGATAAACTAGTGTATGTAACTGTTCATAATTAGGCATTAAAACTCTCGAGTGATATTATTATGAAACGAGCCGAAGCCGAGAGCCGAACCCACTCTCGAGTTTTAATGCCCTCCATTATTATCAGTCACATAAACTACTATTACAAATTAGAAGACGGGAGTATAATTTTACTATAGCACAACCCATTCTACTGACATTGACTGCTATACTGTTAAAGTACTACTAACTAACTAGTTTTGATACAATTATGTTTTTAGAGTATTTTTAGCAATTTTATAGGACTGGTGCTTACTGAACAGAATGCGAACAGCTGACGGACACCGTTGCGGTTGGTCTGCCTCTCCAAGCTGCGACTGCTTGGAGAGGCAGAGTGCAAGAGTGCTCCAATCGGGCTTACCCGTTGATTTCATCACCCTAACAAATGACGCCACCAACTGGTTAAGTAATTTAGATATATGCCTCTGACGTTCCTACACAAATACGCCATAGTAAATTAATAAATATAGGAAGTCTTTTGGGTCCTTGTTGATACTATGATCAGCAATACTTTGAAAGAGGCTCCTGGTTGATATGTACCTCGTATCAGACTTGATATAAGCCCTCGGCGCAGCATACTCGTCAACGGAGTCGAGTGGAGAGTCAGCGAAGACGCTGCGCCTGCGCCGCTCCCTGCCAGCCTGCGCGGGGGGAGAGGGGGGCGTCACAGCTGCAAGCTCTGGAAGGAAAGAGTCGCATACACTCAGCAATCACCACTACTGTTAACTATACTTATACATAGGTATAGATAGTCACGACTTTGCTTGCACGGCCTTAGCGCGTTAGCAAAATAGCTGGACGGAAAAATAAAGAACTACCGGGGGACAATTTGCCAGCTCATCGCCAGACCGGATTTGAAATCCCTGATACTAAGCAATTTTACCTACTTTAACATACTTTGAAAGAAATTAACGCCCGATTAGAAGGTGTTTCGGCTGGCTTTGGTCAAAATTATGGTTGATGATTAAGATGGTTGATGAATGTGATGGGGAAATGAAATACTTAAAATCATGAAATGAAGCTTTCAACTCACCACTGTCTGGAAGTTCAGGGTTCTCGTTGAGCATTTGCTTGATCTTCCGGATGACAGAGGCGTTCCGGTTCTTGCCGAGGGTCACGATGGACCCATGGAAGTCTTCTGGCTTCAGCTTGACCATGTTCGTCTTGCCGACCTGTGGGCCAAAGTTCAAATAGGTAACGGCAATTTAGTGATTAGGTCTTGAACATTTGATTGGACCACCATCCAGCTGTAGCGAATGAAGAAGTTTATGTATGGCCAAGTAAACAAATGAAATTTGTAATACCTGAACTTTTAGTGGTGACAGCGAAATTAAACATACCAGGAATTTTGCCTCCCCATTTGTGTCATCAGTTGTAATGAATGACTTAATGAGTTCACCGAATTAACGTAATTATCAAATCATATAATCTCACCTACTACTTACCTTCTCCCTCTTGTTATCGTAATTCCCATAATCTCCGCTATGGTCATCGTGGTCTTCGTCGTCATCATCATCGATATCGTACAGGTCCTCGTCATCATCCTCGTCGTCCGTGCCTTCCTCATCATCCTCGAAGACCGTCAGACCGCCCATTCTCTCAACGTCTTCATCACCATCGACCGCTAGTCTGTTCTTAGGTGGTGGGTCGTCAATGACGATGCTGCCATCATGGTCCAAGTCCGCGAAGATCTGGAAGTCGGAAAAAGACATTGTAGATCATCTTTGGCGAAAAGACCTGCTTCCTTGTACAATAACTCAAATTGACCGAATAGTGACAGTAATAGTGACAGATTTCCCACACAACAAAATTCAAATGGCTGTGGACTGGGGCTGCTGATGTTGCTGAGTTCGAGTTCACAAGAATTACTTTTCTTACCCTCCACGTATATATAGTTCCTAACATATACAGTGAATCAAAAAAGTTACGTGACTTTGCTTTACATTTCTTGGTAGGTGTATACAGAGTTCTTCGAGGAGTTAGCGACTTGCACATGTTTTCAGCCGTCAAAAGTGGGATATTATATTCCCGCTGTCTTCATAATTTAGCTTCGTAATCTACATCTTGTTCCTTGTGTTCTATTTATAACCGTGATTTCATTAGTATTCCGAGTAACGCTTAGAATTTTATCAAGGAGGTTTCAGTTATAATATAACTGAAATCATTCTGGAAATATGTTAAGTGCGAAATAGTTTGGCAATTTGCTATCTCGTATCTAACTTAGAAAGGTTAGGTTAGGTACATGGTGAGACTAAATACTTGATTTATATAAGAAAAATATAATTTTATTGACATTGACAAATCCACAAATGACAAAAAATTTAATAATTGTACTTTATACTTTATTCATGAACACAAAAAGAGTGCCTATAACTACTTGCTCTCGGGAGATGGATGTCGTGTTAAAGTTGTTCAGTAAACATCAATTAAAAAAAACCGGTCAAGTGCGAGTCTAAATCGCGCACGAAGGGTTCCGTCCCACCGTTCAATGGAAGCGATGGTGCGGAGTGAATAGTTTGGATTTTACACAGCAAAATATTGTTTACAAAGTTATTGGTGCGGTTACTTTCACACTCCATGTACGTAACCAGGTGCATCCATAAGTTTGTATGTGGTATTGAAAGAATTGTTGTTTGGGAGCCCCCTTAAATATTTCTTTTATCCTGTTTTTTAGTATTTGTTGTTATAGCGGCAACAGAAATACATAATCTGTGAAAATTTCAACTCTCTAGCTAGCTAGGTTCTTGAGATACAGCCTGGTGACAGACGGACGGACAGCGAAGTCTTAGTAATAGGGTTCCGTTCTTACCCGTTGGGTACGGAACCCTAAAAACGGAGGTCGTTATGTTCGTGCCTACATTTCTTTACATTCAAATGAAGTTAATTAAATAAGTTGAAGTTCTTGTAAATTCAAATGGGTCAAAGTAGTATAAAGTGACTCAAATAAAAAACAACTTAGTAAAATTAGTACCTGGTCTTAATTACTCTCAAGATTTATCCTCCCACCGACCGCACCCAATGTCGAGGTATTGCGATTTTGAACCTCATGCCTTGGTTATAAAATAAGTCAAAACCTATAACGGGAAAATGACCTCTATTGCAGTCATGGGTCGTCGAGGGGTTAAGTTGTGACGTATAAGTTCAAGTTCAAAGATTTTTATTCACAATAGCACAAAAATTGAGACTGAATGAACGTCATAACCACAGATATCGAGAGATAGGCCCTTGGCGCTAAGCTTGTATCGGAACCAGTGTCGCCGAAATTTAAGAACACGCACACATCGACACCACTCATACATCAATCCTTCCGCATTTATTGGTTAGTGCAATGTCATGTACCTATCGTCCGAACCACAGATATCGAGAGATAGGCCCTTGGCGCTAAGCTTGTATCGGAACCAGTGTCGCCGAAAACTAAGAACACGCATACATTTACACCACTCGTACATCAATCCCTCCGCTTTTATTGGTCAGTGCAATGTCATGCACCTATCGTCCGAACACACCCACACTACCGCAGGTATACTAGCTAGTCGAGCTAGTGTTGGGACAATGCAAGGACAGCGTGTATCATCGATCGATTATAATTTATAGACACTGGTATAGACAGTCGTATACAATGCCGGGTTCTATAAATAAAATAGTAAATTGTTTGTAAATACGACATATATATTTTACAAGAAATACCTATTACTGTGTATACAGAGTGTAACAGATGCGGGGTGACAAGCCGAAAAGAGTTGTTTGCGACATATTTTGAACGATTTTCTCTATGAATCTGATTTGATCAGAGCAACTTTATTTTTTACTTCCCCATACAAATCAGCTGACCTGCAGCTCGGCCCAAAATGTACTGAAAAGTGAAAAACAATGCTGATCAAATCAGTTTAATCAAGAAAGATGTTCAGAATGATGGCCTTAACAACCGTCTTTCGGCATATATACCCTTTCTGTAAAATCCTGTACAGTTAAATACTATCTATTGACCAGAAAAATGTAAATATTTATTAAGAACTTGCCGTTTTGACAATTGAGGCGTAGCGTTTTTTGCCAAGTAATGCAGTCTTATATTGGTATATCTTTCCATTACAGCTTTTATCAGTAATATTAGATGATTATCCATTGGGTTTTGTTCGAATTGGTGAAAATCTATTTCGTTGAACAGATTCATGCCAATGAATCGGGGTAGTGCTTTAGACATTAATGATTGTTTTAAATTTTTAACCCTAACCTTTATTTTGTCTTTGGTAAGCACAGTTGATTTTATGATCACTTCCATGTTTTTGCAAATTGTTATAACGTCATGGGAAGGATATATTAAGCCGCCTTTATCCTTGAGTTTTATAAACTTATGTGTATCGTCCGGGCCGCTTGACAGTAGCGCGCTTGTGCATACGTCGCATTTCACAGTTTTAATCAGAGCATGAACGACGAAGCCAGCTACGTAAGTTATGGTTTGTGAGCTGTATTGTGTTAGAACATCAACCATCATTTCTACTTCTTCGTCGAATACTGCCATTTCATGTAATATATTTATGTCGTCACACTCTTCATCTCGTAATCGGGGATCGATAGTGTGGTTGATGCGAACAGCCGATGAACATGTCAGAACGGACATCTTTTCGAGTGCTCGGCAGTTCCCACTGTCCACGTCTCGGAGTTCTGACTTGACCATAAATTTTTTGTATATTGATTTGAATTGTCGTGCTGTTGGGTTTGTATTACAACCCTCGTGGCTTCGGATTTGGCCAAAAAGCAGCTCAAGATGGTCCTGACTAATCTTGTAAACAGGGAAGTAGCTTAGTTTTCGTTCTTTTTAAACTAGCCGAACATACAAATCTTTGAGGCTCTTTATACAGATCAAAAATCCGACAAAACCAGTTTTCCTCGATACACGCATTCATTCAAATGTGTTTTCTCTGGTTTTATGGTATCCTGAGACAAAAAGGTGCAAGCAATCAGTATTCAAATACGTATCACGCAGTTTTTCATGTTAAAATTTCAAAAAAATACACCTGATCGCTGCTATCTCCTACAGAGACGCATTCATTGATATGGTTTTTCTCTGGATCTCTGGTACCCTAATAAAATAAGATGCATTACTTAAAGTTATATGTAGTTAGTAAAGGAATTTATAATTTCAAGTAGATATTCAATTAATAATCTAGAAACAGTCTTTTTATAGTGGTATGGTGTAAGAAATATTTTAAACCTATCCATTGTATGAAACTAAATATAAATTACTAACATGAGACATCATAACTGGTATTTTCATCGTCGGCACTGCCCATGGCCACATTCGCCTGTATTTCTTTAATTTTTGAAAACATTTCTCCTCGAAATGAATTGAGCATATTTTACATTGTTTTTGTGGAAACCAGCGAGGCCCTCTCATTACCGCTTCGATCCATTTTTCTTTTATTTTTGTTTCACTAGGAAAACTGAAACATTGATTAGCGTAATAAAATACATAACTTTATCATTGAAGCAAATCGGAACAGTAAATATAAAAATCAAAATGGCGTCCAATATTCAAAATCTGACATCTATATCATAATTGTATTCTAACCGGGTCCCCAGATATCGATTTTGAAGTGAATCGGACCAGTAACTACGAAGTTCGAAATGTCGGCAACTTTTTCAAAATATGACAGAATCATGATTGGACCTCAACCGGATCCCCAGATATAGATTTTGAGTCAAATCGGACTAATAACTATACAACCCCCTTATCCCGACTTTTTTGCGTCGAAATTACCCGTGTATTCTCCGTTCACAGTTGTTCTGCCTCCAGAGACCCCTTTGCCTCTCTTCTTTTTTCAACAGAATCCTTACAGCTAGAAAGAGAGGCAAAGAGGTTTATGAAGGTAGAATAACTGTGAACGGAGTTCATTCTGATTCGGACTTAGCCGAGAAATTCTCTTCGGACCTGACTGAAAGCATCGGAATTTCCGATCAATACTTATAACACCCCATTATCCTTCGTCGGGCGAGGTTTTAAACAAACTTAAAATCTAAATTGCCTGTTTGGCAATCATTGGAATAACTAACAATAAACTTACGTATTATGAGTAATAAAATAACTATATTATTACATTAACTATATTAGTAATTGCGGAATGATAAAATCTATCGATTCAAAAACATAATTCTCCTATCAGTATCCCCATCACTATATGTCGTCTCTGTTTGCGTGTGACAGTTCGCCTCCGTATCACGATGCATCTTTGCTTTCGTACTTAGATAAGTGTGAAATATTCATTGCGTGTTAGCTTGGCAATACGAAGTGAAATTAAGATACAAAACAAGCAATGTAGCAACAAACTTAGCTAGAACAACATGACATTGTCACTTTAATGTCAATTCGTGACGAATTTTCCGCGAATGATTTATTTTCGTAATAATGTTTATTTCTTGTGTTTTAAGAAGAAATAATAGTTAGAATGAGACTTACAAGTGATATGTGACACCGGCGTTCTTGGAGTTCACAATCTCGCTTCTATTTTTGCACGTGAGTATTGCACAGGTCGGCATTTTAGAAAAACAACGGAGATGAATTCATCACTGCGGTCGCCCGGTGACTACCGAGAATTTTTAATATCGAACCTGTCGGAGCTACATTTGTTCGCACATGCCACGCCCCTCAACCTATCTCTCGATATCTGTGGTCCGAACACACCCACACTACCGCAGGTACACTAGCTAGCCGAGCTAGTGCTGGGACATTGCAAGGACAGCGTGTTTCATCAATCCATTTTAATTTTTATCTACACACGTATCATAAACCCTCTTTACTGCGTACAAAAACCGCACGTTACGATCAGCATAATGTTAAACTACTTGGTAAAAACTCATTTCTTATCTGAAAAATTACACATTATGACCACAATGTATAATTTTTCTACATATTATGACATTCAAATTTCGAACGCCAACGCCCGCCTGCGTGCTGCCCCTAGTTTTTCTGTGAAGTTGGTACTGACATTCAAATTTCGAACGCCGACGCCCGCCTGCGTGAAATTGGTACTACAGCAGAACAAGCTAAACAACTGCAGAGCCACAATGCCGGTCAAACATGCGGTTCCTGAACACATCAAAGAGAGCTTATGATAGGTGTGTAAATAAACTAGTGTATGTAACTGTACATAATTAGGCATTAAAACTCTCGAGTGATATTATTATGAAACGAGCGAAGCCGAGAGCCGAACCCACTCCCGAGTATTGATGCCCTCCATTATGTGGCAGTCACATAAACTACTAATAGACAGTGGTATTTATGCCGGGTTATATAAATAAAATAATACTTTGTTTGATAATATGACATGTTTATTTTACAAGAAATACCTATTACTATGTTTACAGGCTGTAACACATAGGGGGTGCCAAGCTGAAAAGGAGTGTTTGGGACATGATTTTGAACAACTTTCTCAATGCATCTGATTTGATCAGAGAAACGTTATTTTTTACTTCCCCATACAAATCAGCTGACCGCTCGGCCCAAAATGTACTGCAAAGTGAAAAATAATGTTGCTCTGATCAAATCGTTTTAATAGAGAAAGATGTTCAGATTGATGTCCTTAACAACCGCCTTTCGGCATATATACCCTTTCTGTATAATCCTGTACAGTACAATACTACCTATTGACAAGAAAAATGTTAATATTTATTAAGAACTTGGGCGTTTTGACAATTTAGGCGTAGCATTTTTTGCTAAGTATTGCAGTCTTATAATAGTATATCTTCTCATTAGAGCTTTTATTAGTAATATTAGATGATTACCCAATGGGTTTTGTTAGAGTTGGTAAAAAATCTATTTCTTTCCATCGATTCAAAAACATAATTCTCACTATATCACTGTCCCCATCACTATACGTCGTCTCTGCGTGCGTGTAACAGTTCGCCTCCGTACCTCGATGCATATTTACTTTCGTATTTATATAAGTGTGAAATATTCATTGCGTGTTAGCTTGGCAATATGTAGTGAAATTAAGATACAAAACAAGCAATGGATAACAAACCTAGCGAGAACAACATGATATTGTCACCTTGATGATCAACTAACTCGTAAAGATTTTTTTGTGAATTGAAAAGTTCACAATCCCGCTTCTATTTTTGCACATGAGTATTGCACAGGTCGGCATTTTCGAAAAACAGCGGAAATGAATTCGTCACTGCGGTCGCCCGGTGACTACCGAGAATTTTGAATATGAAGACTATCGGCGCTAGAATTGTTCGCACGTGCAACGCCCCTTAACCTATCTCTCGATATCTGTGGTGATGACATAATCAAGCAAGCATAATAAAACATTAGGTAGATGCCTAATTGTACATAATATAAATAGTGCAATGAACTGGTTTAGTGTCAGATGTCGGTGTCTTGTAAAATAGTAGTTTATGTCACTGATACATAATGTAGGCAATTAAAACTCGAGTACGAGTACATGAAACGAGCCGAAGGCGATTTTCATAATAATATCACGCGAGAGTTTTAATGCCTAATTATGTACAGTTACATACACTAGTTTATCTACACACATATCATAAGCTCTCTTTGATGTGTTCAGGAACCGCATGTTCGACCGGCATGGTTGCATTGATAATTGCTCTGCACATGTTGCAAATTATTTTAGTTTTATTCGACGATATAAGTATCTTCGTTTTTATGTGTTCGCACTTAGCTTTATGGCAGACGGCCCTAAATATTTTTGAATATAATTTTACATGTTGAATAAAAATTGGGTCATGTGAAGATGCTTTTTTGTCATAAAGAACATAAAATGTATCCCTACATTTACGGATTCCTTTTGTTGCCCATTCACTACTAAACCTTATTTTACTATCGCTATCGCTATTTGTAAGTTTATGTAATTTAAAATAGTTTTCAAAGCTATCTGAAAGTTTGTTGAATAAGTCCGTGATTAAGTATAATGAGTTGAATAAGTATAGTGATCATTCGCTTTTTAAGTCATATTTTGAGAAGGTAAGCTACTTTGTAAATCTTGTTTAAATTATTCAATTTTTTTATTGAGATCGGCCTACACAAGACTACTTCCTGTGATTTTTAATCTAGTTCGAAGTTGACAATTTGCCCACTATGAACCTTAAACAATTTACGGTACAATTCTTCAAAATTTCGCAATCGCAGAAGACGTTATCAAGGCAAGTTGCAGTAGTTTCAGTTATTCTTGAGGGCTCTGTGAAGATGTTGACTAAATTGTATGATTTAAAAATTATATTATTAATTGGGTACGCAACGGGGAGTCTACCAGCAAGTCTATATTGAGGTCACCGCAAGTAAAAACTTTTTTGTTACTACTAGAAGCTACTCTCAAGACATCCGCCAATACTGATTCAAATATACCATAATCACTGGTAGAGGGTATACGCTTACTACATGAAGTTTTCGATACTTTAATAAACCGTCAAGAGCGATCCGGACTCGCACACGAAGGGTTCCGTACCACCGCACAATGGTATTCGTGTTTCTTGCATGAGGATTAGGTTTCTATATTCTTTCTGTGTGATTCTACTTCAATGTAGAGATGCCGCGAATACTCGCTATTATTCGGTATTCGGCAGTACGCGACATTTTTTTTCTTATTCGTCGAATACCGAGTAATAGTGTTCATTATTCGATATTCGGCGAATAGTTGTCTAAATAAAATAAACTTGTATTAAATGGACAGAAAAACTATAGATAGTCAAAATATTTTTTTGTATTTATATTTAAAACCAAAATACACTTAGTATTAATACAATCATCATCATTATTAATATAACAGTTATCAAAAGTTGAAGATTTTTAATATATATTCAAAGTCCAAAAGAGATCTCTATTTACCCTGATTCAAAATGCACATGAATGAAAATGCTACCCAATTCCAAGAGCGACCTAAAACAGTACTTATCGGCGTATGCTATATTGTACCCGTTTAGCTGGCTTAAAGGTGGGGCCTATTTTTGTACCGATTGAAAGTGTTATTTTTTTTTATTGATAAATTTATGAAGAATTTATCCTTGCTTAAATTTAGAGTTTTAGACATGAAAACGCATGAATAAGACCACAGTCTCTTGCTTTATTTTTAAAATAGGTCTATAAAGTAAAACTTACAGTGTCCCATGCTGATTAGCACTGTGAAAAATCCTGGAGCAGGTCTCACCGATAAGGAAAAAATTACAAAATGGCCCCCACTGCGGAGGTCATTTTGTAATATTTGAAAGCAAATAAATGATTTTTTATATTACTTTTCGAGTATTCGACGATTCGCTACGGGGAATGGCGAGTAATCGGTATTCGACTATTCGCCATAATGACTATTCGCGGCAACTCTACTTTAATGTAACCTGGTGCGTTTATAAATTGGTAGGTGGGATGGAAAAAATTGTGCCCCCACCCCCTATTTTAACCATAAAGTTCTCAATATTTTCCCTGTTATATTACGATTTTTTTCAAATATTTTGGTTCTGTAGTTACGAAGATGGGGAGGGGGGGGGTAATGTGATGTCCTTTATGTATTTTTCTTTCTTCTTTTCTTTCTTAAAATATTATGGTACAGGCCATGCTTAACAAATGTCAATCAAGAAGAATTACCTTCCAGTGACAGCTGATACTTTTCATTCGGCCCTATACTATCTTCTTTTTCTCCGAAAACTCCGTCGTTAACGGAAATCCTCGATCAGCCCGATCCCAGCCAACCTTCAGTAGCGACCAAGCATCCAGGTTCCGTACATCATGTAAACAAACATGGCCATCCGTTTTATATTAACTTTTTTTTTTCAAAATTTCAGTTACGGATATTATGGGGGAGGAATGGTCTTTCGTTGTCTTTTTTCTTAAATCTTTTTTAGCTAAGGTAAATATGCACATAAATAATCCACCTGATAAAACGCTGTTTCACTAATACTGTATTTGACAAATTAGTCCAATGAATCTAGAAACGTATCTCAACCTATTTCAACAAAAACGTTTGACAATATGAGAATTGTATATTTCCATCAGTTTCCAGTATTTTATATACTCAATTTTGTGCTAAAAGGACTTTGACTATGACGTCACATGCTAGTATTTCATAAAACTCGTGAACAAAATTACCGTTTTGACAGTTCCTAATAAGTATCTATTTTGACTAGCAGTCAAATACCGTATTGCGAACATTACAATGAATTGTCCTTATATTTCAAATAGTTAGTGTCAAATTAAGCTTTAATAGAGAATCTACGTTCAAAGTGATACCAAAATATATATCCACTCAGCTACCTACCGCGCGTGTGCGCGAGCAATATATATATCCACTCAGCTACCTACCGCGCCTGCGCGCGAGGCATCGCGACTTTGAACCTTAAGCCATGGTAATAAAATTCAAAACTTATTGCGGGAATAATATTTCTAGAAATACCATGGGAGGTGAGTGGTATATATAAAAGTAATTCGTATCACTTTTATGTAAAGGAAAGTGACAGCGTTAATTACTTCCATATAAGAAGAGAAAAGAGGGCGCAAACAATGCGCACGACTCAAACTAAAATAACGTAGCGTCAAACCACATAAAAATTGTTAAAAATTAACTACGCTGTTTTGTCCGCAAATGTTCAAGGAGAGTTTAGGAATACATAATATCCACATTTCACAATGCAATGCAATTCCGCAATTAAATTAGTTAGGATTTCAGAATTACAAGAAAAAATAAAGCAATTTAGATGTCTTGGAGTCAATTCTGAGACGCTGTAAAATTACCATACTAAATAGTATTACCGGTGCTGGTTGCACCATTACCAAAATGTGTCTTACCTACTTTAGTTATAAGTAATACCTTATTGTACAACTGTTTGATGACCCAAATAAACAGAAAAAAATCTCGCCCATGCGAATTGAAAACGTAGGCGTAAAATATGCGTATGACTCGCCATTTGTCGTATGAAATCAAAATTTACGTATTCTCACACAGACGTATACGCACATTGTTTAACGAATTTTCTTAGGCTCTAGTGGCGTGGTACTTTGCATGCGACTTTCAAAAAGACGCATAAAAACTGACCTTTTTAACACAGTTTTAGTTGGTAGTAACTTACAACATAGAAGTTTCCTTCCTTTTTTGTTTCTTGACTTGTAGGTTGATAGATGTACGTATGTACGTATCTCTATAATGGTTTGATTGAAGTGTAAGACAACAAAGACAAGGAATTAATTATACTACTCAAACCGCCGCTGTTTTGAACAAGATCATCCATGGACGAGTTTGTTGCTGCTTTTATGGGAAGGTCTTGGAGGAAAAATGGCTATGGCTGGAATTCGATGAAAAACGTTGAAAATGCAACACACTTCCATCACTGAAAATTCATACCTACTTGCCAGTGTCAATGCACCTGTTGTAGGAAATTAGTTTCTAAATATCATTCACCTATTTCGCAAGTAAATTACTATATTAAATTAGCCAATATGTGTTACAATTAATGAAATAGTCACAAATAAACGTCATATCAACGTATGAACACTCAAATATGTATGTAAATTAAGGATTTAAAAAATCTCGATTCAGTTAATGTTATAATCGACATGAACGGAACGTAGAATTCACATATTATTCTACAATTTTATAATTCTTGAAATTTCGTTAAATTCAATGTCGCATGTGAGACAGAATACAGTTTTTGTCGTGCATTAGACAATTTGTATTAGAATTTAACTACACGACTTAAAGACGCATGCGACAGATTTGCTAACGGGATGAGAATCGGCCCCCTGTTCGTAATTAAATTCTATCGCGTTTTCCTTCAGTGAGAATCCAAATAGTATTATATACTATATATAGTATAGTAGATGATTTCATAGTGGAGTAAATGGATTTGAAAAAAACCCATTTCTTTTTGGTGTCTCCTTAAATAGTATATTATTCGGAGTTCTTTGTGGTTTGACTAAACTAATGACCCAATTGCGATGCTGTGAGCACAGTAAAAATATATGGCCCGGAACAAACGATTGACTTTGGTAACTCTGGTACTCGTACCTCGTACATTTAGTCGTATCTCGTACATTTACTCGTACCTCGTACATTTACTCTCAGGAAGCATAAAGTGCAACTGATGATGAAGAAAGACCTCAGATGTCCACCGGTACTGCTCAATACCAGGTAGGTATCCAACAGGTTGCTATATGGTTACTTTACGGTTGCTAAATAATGTATTTCTCGTTAAAGTGTATATGGTGAAGTGGATGTTATCATGTCGTACCAGGAGAGCTTCTCAACAACGTCATACAGGGCCACATGATGAAATCATGGAGAAATCGAGGGAATTCATCAAATCATATATCCACCTCTAGCTATACTGTGAGACATGGTCATACTTGCGCAGCCCGAAGACAAACCGAATCCCGAGGCTTTAAAGACGTTCGAGTTTGTCCAGTTCTTCTTCGTTCGTACTGATCCAGCAAACATCCACGTAGTCAATTAAAGGTAGTAGGAGGGACTGAGCAAGGGTGATTTTAGTCTGCCGCGGCACTGCAATCTCCGTAGGGAGTGAAATGATGTAAATACTCGTCTGCTGCCCTCACAAACATGACAACAACTGATCAAATACAACCCCAAGATTCTTGGCCTTCTCGCTATATATAATTTTGTTACCATCGTACACTATAGGGTTGACGGGCATTTTCTGAACTACGTTTTGAGAGTGACGAGTACCCAAAATCATGGCCTACCATTTGCCCGGGTTGACAAGAAGACCATATTAGATAGCCCATTTGCTGATGTTATCGAGATCAGCATTCAACGCCTCTACTGTCAGATTCACATCACACGGAGAGAAGTGCCGATATATTGAAGGTCATCTGCGTACAGATGATAAGAAGAAGTAAGTACATCAGAGATGGAGTTAATGAATACTGAGAAGAGGAGAGGAGAAAGGATACCACCCTGCGGAACACCCGCGGAGAGATCACACCAGTCCGTTGAGATCTCCTCAGACTTAATGCAGCGAGCCGAGTGCGAGGAGACATTAAGCGACTTTGAAATTTTAACCATATAAGTACAAAGAACCCTTTATTTGATAAATGATATTTCCCAAGTTCTTGTACAAATAAAGTAGACGAGGAGCCGGGCAGCGTAAAGCCGCATTATGTGTATGAATCAGCCCTGAACGTGCTGAAACCGCACAGTTCGTGTCCTCCCTTCTTTGCTATTTCGGGAATTTAACGTAAACAAAATAGGTGTACCTATCAGCTTAGCCGGCGGAAGGTTTTGAGCCAATAATTTCTTATATTGTATATTAGATCTCTACGCGACTCGTTATTATTTTAAAAGCATATGTAGTTATTATTTTAGTATTAGTAAAGCAGGAAACATGCTGCGGCGATGGGTCAGCCCCCTGTCACGATAAATAGATTATTGAATAACTGGCTGTGCCACTGCCAACCCGTATGGGAAAGGCGTGAAGCTATAATTTATTCTAGGTACGTACTAAATGATTTATTTTGTAATAAGTATTTTAATAGGTGCGGTTGTAACAGTTCCTAATTAGATTTAAAAAAAAAACATAATTATGACATTAGATATCCGACTAGTAGGTAGTTGATAGAAACGCGAGATTTATTAGGTACATAGGTACATTCAGCATCGGATATGTGTGCATGGGACGACACTCAGATAGAACACATCATAACAGAGAACAGAGAACAGAGTTGACACGTGTAGAAATACTATCATCAAAGAACTGTCTGATAGACTTATAACTACTGGCATGTATAAGCACTGGCTTGCAACTGCAGCGTAGTAAACTTGACAAGAGTATACATTATTACAACATACTAACTAGTTAGTGTTATTTTTAAGTTTGCTTTCACAAATATGGATAATATTTTTTTGTAAAATGAATCTGTAAATAAAAATGTATTAATATATATATATTAATACATTTAGTTACGGTTATTGTTTATATATATATATATATATATATATAAACAATAACCGTGTAACCAGCGTAATAAAATATTAAACAGCGATTAACCTCGAAATAAACGTCAAATCCCAAACAATTTTATTTTTAAGTGTTGAACAGTAGTTTATTTTTTTGTGGTAAGGCCCTAAGAAATCTCCAAACAGCAAAAGTGTTAAAATTATGTCTACATGATTCTACATCCTCACCATCTCATGTTAGGTGTTAGCACGGATGTTGGTATATTGTGACTCTGTAGAAGATGTTTCGATTTGTAAGGACGTGGTAGATCTATTTGGCAACAAATATAATGACCACCAAAATATTTTTTTCCTACCCAAAATGGCTAAATGACCACCAAAAGTTGCAGAAAATATCAGGGCAAGATACTGCGGTAGCTTAGGTGAAGGGTAAAGGGGGTGAGCAAAACAAAGCCCCATTTATCCTTATTGTTAGGTTGAACATGTAAGAAAAACAAAAAATACTTAAAATATAAACTTAGGTACACAAAACATAAAAAGAAGTTTGGTGATCATTTATCAAAACACAATTTGGTGGACATCCATCCATTTTGGCAGTCATTTTGAATTTATTGGTAGTAAAATAGGTGCATTTTGGTAATCTTTTAAACACATGCCGATCTATTTGAGCGCTCATATATATCTGATGCTGCCTGTACCCAATAGGTCTTAATATCTTAGTAATTTAGAATAGCTGATTCAATATTTAAATTAGTCATATTGTAAATAAACTCTTGCTTTTAAAACAGTACTTCCCTTTCAGTAACATTCACTTTGTACGTAAATTAGTTATCATGTATTTTAATTATAGTATAGATAAAATAAATAGAGGTGATAATGGAATGTCGATGTGCTTGTGTTTTAGAGCACTTTCTGCATTTGCATTATATGCAAAGACAATAGTCGTCGGCACAAGTGCGAGTTTGCAACAAATTAGAGTAATAGTAATATACATTTGCGTCTAGTTTTTCTGTTTCGACAATTAAATAGCTTCACTACACAGACTACATCGAAAATCGCCGACATACCTATATTATTAAACTATGCAGCTCATAAGAAGATAATTAGGCTTTTTATTTAATATTATTTAATTTAATTAAATAAAAATCAGCATCTAGTGCTTATTGGCATTGGGTCTATTTTGTGAGACACTTTAGGAAAGACTATGGCCGCGTTTATTATTTTACGTGTTCGCTGGACGTCCACTATGAAGTCGATAATTGTCTTTAATTATGTCACGGTTTTTGCGTCTTGAAATGGCTGTTGGTTGGTGGTGGAATGCCACAGTTCAACAAACAATACAAACACAGGTCGTGAGTTGATAATAAAGGACCTTATCCGCCACAGATAAGGAAATATGTAAATTGCATGAACCAAGAAAAATATCTTAGTCTGCCGCCCAGTCAGTCATTCTCTTGTCGTTCTACATGCAGACCTTCATAACGTTATAAAATATAACGCTAGATATTGTTATATAACGTTATAATCAATTCGTTTCCTTATTGTAGCGCTATCATAACGTTATGGAAGAAACATAACGAAATCACAATATCGTTATGAATAAAGTTATCGCGCTGCTGCCGTACGCTGTCTGCTGTGTGTTGTTTACTTACCTAAACTAGTCATCCGCGCAATGCGTGAAATAGATGGACTAAAACGACGGAGTGTGGGCGTGAAAGAGATGCCCTATCATTATTTATAACGTTATGTTGTGCTATAGCGCGTACTGAATTTAGCGCTATAAAGCTAAGATAATAACGTTATAGCCGTATAATAATAACGTTATAAGACGCTTTCTATTGCGCTATGGGGGATAATAACGTTATGTGAAGGTCTGTCTCCACGCACGTTGCACTTTACGCACACATATAATCATAAGTTTGTCTCACCCTACGCGCACTGCGAAGCGGTTTCAGTCACGCGACAATGCGCGACAGATTTTGGCCCCATCGATTCAGGCGTTTTGAATTAATTTTAGGGGCCAACCATGTTGCGCTCCAGCGCATTCTCTTAGAAATGCGCTAATAGCGTTCATGATTGTCCCATTGATTCTCGATTGTGACCAAGCCAAACTATGTTGCGTAAAAACTGTACAACATCAAGGCGCTGAGGCATACACAGATTTAGTTCATGAGTATATATGCGCATTAGTGAAGGCCGAAATCTGTGTATTATTCAGCACCTAACAGAGCGGACTTATACACCGAAAGCGGCATTACGCTGCCGGGCGCCAGCTAGTTAACGTGCCAAAAAATGAATTTCAGGGTGTTTCAGGTAAGAAGTAAGTAGTAATTAAGAGTAAGGTAAGGGTGCCCAGAGATTATAAAATAGAGAGAATAGAATAAACTCTATAGAGGGGGAATGGCATTAAATATTAAACAGCGTGTAACCTCAAAACAGACGTCAAATCCCATAAATTTTTGTTTTTAAACAAATGTCGATTATTCGTTTTTTTTTGTGGTATGACCCCTCCCTTTTTGATTGAATTATCCTGTAGCAATAAGACCGCCTTATATATGTTCAGGGCCGCTCCACCCTGGTTGAGCTGGTCACAGGAAGATGCATAGAGTAGGAAAAACACAGAGTGGATATACTGAATGTTTAATGTAGAGTCCACACAATTAATTACAATAGAAATTGGCACATGACATGAATAGTAAGAAAAACGCGAGTAAATAGGTATGGAGACGACTGAAGCGGCATCGGCGCGCCGGGCACAGCCAACAGCAAGGTTGGTTGCTGACTTCAGCAAAGTGTAAATGTGTGCGTACATGTGTCGCTCGCTACGTTTATTATTTTTATACAACAATTATTTTTATATGGCATTCCGAAACCTACTTGTATTATTTAGTTATGGTAATGATACCAAATCGAGTTTTCACTTCGCGTATTAAGTCTAATTAAGGCCCAGTTCTGGCGGTTGAGGTGAGGGGCGCGGGGCGCGGGGCGCCGCATTCGCCCGTCGTCTTCTACCTTCCGGCGGGGTAGCGGAACTGGCGGTAGCGGGCGTCCGGCGACGTTAAAAATTAGGTGTTTTTTTCCAATTTACTGATAAACGGAAGTTAATTGATAAAATTTAAGGATTGATAAGGAGCTTTAAAAGAGGAAAATTAGGGTATAATAATTATGAGAAAAGTCAGTAATTTTATATTTAAATTCTTTTCTTTTCTTTTTATGTTCAGGATTTTTTTACAATCGCGGCAAATTGATCTAATCGTGTAACAAGAAAGTATTTAAACAATCAATCTCGGTTACAATCGCTTTGCGAACGCGCAATTGAACACGACGCCGAATTCTTTGGTCTTGCGGTCGAGGATGTGCTTCCCAGGGAGAGGTCCCGGTTTCGAATCCTGATTGGGAAGAAAGAAAACAATGCCAGCCCTTGAATGTTTAAATGTTTGTCACGTCGCTGTTTCTGGTTTCCACGACACAGGGTATCCTACTGTGGGGCCACAGGCAGTGTAAAGTAAAAAAGTCAGAATTGTGAATGGTTAATTTTTCAAATGCGATTGAAATTAGTATCTGTCAGAATTACAGCCAGGCCAGCTGGATAGTATTGAGAGGGGAAACAGATTGTTGGTATCTACTGCACTGGTATATTGCCTTAGGGCCCGGATTCCAGTCTGACGGGGAAGCCATGATGTCACCCCATCGGTAAATGACAGCGTCTGACATTTATTAAAGCGGCACTTTACACCAGCACTAGTCTGAGCATTCGCCCAGAGTATGACCAAGGAAGGCCACAAGCAAGACACATTGGGCCCAACATACTTGGCGCCGGCCAAGGCATTGCATAAATTGCCCGCAATATCGCCGCATCGCAAAACGAAGAGAAGGCAAAAGCAATTTATGTTCGCAATCAATTTGACTTGTCTAAATCAGTTCGAGACGTGCGACATGCCTCGCTGTGTCTATTTCAGGCAGTTCTGCAAAGTCTGTATCATAGAGTTAATTATATTGGTCTGTATTACCTCGGATGTGGACTGGCGATTCCAGAGCCACAAACACAGGAACGAATTAAACTTACAAGTACATAAGCTACGACTTGAAAAGGTTAGACGACTGTTTCAGTTTAAGCAATGTAGTGCATATTACACCGCACGAAATACACGGTAGACCAAAAAAGAAAATAACTGAGATTTTCATTCATTTTCTCAAAAATAGTAGATATGAAATGTTCCTATAACATCTGTGAAGATAGTATCCGAAAGTGACTCAGTGTCAATTTTTAGAAGTGTCCAGGAAAACGCAAAAGTGTCCAGTAAAGAAGTATGAAATTCCATTTATCACAATATTTAAATATTAGAACTATTTTTTTCCTTCAAAGATAAGCTAAGGAGGTTATTGGCAGTTAAGGGCCTTTAATAAAAAGGAGGTACCATAGAGGTTGATGTGTCTGAATTACACTTATATTGCGCGATGTAAAATGGTGGAAAACTCAGTTCATTCGTATTGTTTATTATTTTGATACTAATTAGGAATTAGGAATTCGATACATACTAACAGGGTTATTCTATTGGGGTTATGGCATAATATCAGTATCTTAGACAACATAAAGCAATTTAAAAAAAGTCACACTCGTATTTTGGCGGGATTGACTTCATTTTAATAAAATATTTAGGAAAGAATAAAAATAGCTAAAAATGAGTTCTAAGGAATCAGATCGCGACATAGATTCACGCCTCCCTATTTAAAAGCCGAGGCGGAATTGGCGAGAGATAATTTACTTCCACTCAAGTCCAAGGAGAGATATTTGCACAATTATGAAATATCCAAACATATTGTTTTATTTTTGGGATGCACTATACACGCTTCGACCATAAGTGACATCCAGGGCCTCGTATTATAGCCGGACCTCGCCTTCGCGTCGGCTCGGCCGGCTAAACCATACCCGGGATGACTTACTTACTGGTCTCTGCAGTAATTTACTATTACCTATTGTTGAAACTCGTAATAAAATGTTTCCTAATTACCATCCATATTATCCAACTAAGTAAATGTGAAAGTAGCGATATTTGGATGTTTGTGTGTTTTTGCATCAATCACGCATAAACGACTGAGCGATTTTGAATGAAATTTTGCACAGATATAGTTTATGAGCTAGATCAACTTATAGGATACTTTTTTTTCGACTGCACCAGAAAGAGGGTAACGTTATCTCGGCAAATGATAAATCCTAGGAACACGCAGATGATGTTGCGGGCATCAGCTAGTTATTAATAATGTTTGCTCTCTACTCTACTATGGCTACAATGTGCAACAAACAACGCGAGTTGGCATCGAATCAACCAACGGGAAGACTTTTCTTTTATTTATTTATTCGTAACCGATTCAGATCAATGAACCTGTGCCAAAATAATACTTCTAAATTAATGCCTCAATCGGAATTGGCGCCAGCTATTTAAAAATTAAAGGAACTTCAAGTCTTTCTTTTAAGCTAAGCGGTTTGAATCATAAGTAGATAAGGGATTCGGTGAACATATTTGACTGAAAGAGCGTCTCAAGATGAAGAATGAACGGGTATTTATTATTTTGTGTTTGAACTATATAGCTTATAAACAACGGAGAGAAATGTATATATCTCTAAATGTGAAGACAAAGAATGAACGAGCTATATTATTTTTTGTCTTGTTTTTGTAAGATATAGAGAAATGCATGGCTCCACAAATAAGATCTAGGTAAAGGTATGGCTTATTAGACATGTAATAGTCGATTGTTTACCAAGGGAGTAGAACTACATTCAAGCATACATTCGAGAGTTGTTTTGCTCCCAGAGCGGAGCGAAAAGTAGAATCCTGAGATGTTACTCCCAAGATGGAAATTTACACTCTACTTTTTATGGAAATAAATAATAAAACGACCGGATAAAATATATCGCGTTTTTTTGGGGTTTGTTTTCTGGCACGACTTTAGAAATTTGCATTTTTTTGTGCCACAAACTAGTACATAAGTACTTCCATTTTTGCCAAAAAGTATCACTAGTTATTTTATAACAAAAACAAGTGAACCATGGAGAACACAAGTATGGAAATGTCAATCAAAAAATAAAACTAGTGGCAATATGAGCCACACTTTATTTTAATAACACATACAAACTTATGAATGCACCTAGTTATGTACATGGAGTATGAAAGTAACCGCACCAATAACTTTGTAAACTACATTCAGCGGCGGCGGTCTTAAACCCAACCTGTTGATTTATCACTCAAATTGTATGACGACACCTCATTTGTTAAAATCCGTCATGCTGTTCGGACTGCAGCGGTTTTTTGAAATTTTAAAACCCCAACATCTCCGCCATACTGAAAAATTTCCAAAAACTGAATCGACAAAAAACCTATTCAATAATCGAACGCTCACAAAAATTCACAAGAATCAGTTGAGAAATGCAGCCTGTAGAGGATAACATCCGGACATACATCCGGACACACATCCGGACACACATCCGGACACACATCCGGACATACGGAAGCATTTTTGCCCAGTCCTGTAACGGAGACGCTTCATCCCTTCGCTCGCTAGGTCAATAAAACTATAGGTAACGGACATGGAATATATTTTACCACTTTCACGTTTTTTTTAACACACATAGGAAATTATTTGCCATCGTAAAAATACTACCGCCCCTTTTTTCTAAAAACTAATCAAAATAATTAAATCCCCGACCCCAAATTACCCTAGAAAAGCGATCGATTTTCATCTACTACTCGAAATGGCTCGCGTTTGTTTAAAGGTTGACTGTATGTTACGTTATAAATAAGAACAATGATAGATAATTTATGAATAAGAATGGTGTTTATTTACATACAATAGGGAATATTGGCGTGGATTATATTTGGCTGGATTATTTTTTCTGAATCCTTACCGTCCTGACATTTTATCTAAGACATACTTAATTATTATTTTGACCCCATTCAAAATGATATGTAGATATGGTCATTTATCGGCTAGATATTCATACTGCGTGTTGTGGCTTTTGAGCAAAGAAAAAAAGAACAATACACTATAAAATACAAGGGATATTTTGTTCATCAAGCTAGCGAAGGAGTTTTTGGGTGACGACGGTATAGACCTTGAAGCTTTTGATAGAAGCGGCGCGTGGCATGTGATGTCACGTCATCCAAAACCCGCGAAAAATGGCGACATTTAAACCGCTTTTAGTTACTCCATACTTTTAATGGTATTTCAAAAGTTAATTCGATGCTTTACAACAGTATTCCATATTGTTATCTATGTTATTACGACTAGGGATGGATAGCATTATTAGCATTAAATTAGATGACCTCTCAAACTTAAAGTTTATCGACATTCTAGAATTCATTAGAAGAAGAAGAAGATTTGGGGAGGGACATCTGCTGAACCAACAGTAACCAGTGCCCAAACACTGGGAATTCGGTGAAATAGTCACAATAGAGGACCGATCGATGAAATGTCAGCAAACAAAATTAAGCAAACGAATCAAAGGCGGAATGAATGCATTTAGCGCGTTTTTAAAATTCGCAATATGTTTGAAGAAAATTACTTCTTGGTGTCGGTCGTAGTGGATTTGTGATGGAAGTAACATTTATTTAACCACTCATCAATGGGCAATTTTGAACATTACTTTTCAATTGTTATTGGCGGATTCCGCTATTCCCACAGACGACCGACGAATTTAAAGGCTTTGTAAAAACGCCTTGATTTTCAATACGCTTTTTAATAAATAAGTTATGTTAATAATAATGTTGTATTAAAAATATTCATTACCCAGAGAAAATTTAGTAAAACGATAAACATGTAAATTATTCTTTATTACAAACATTTTCTGTAATTAATGAGTTCCGGAATGCTCAAGATGGCGGGCGCAGCAAACAAAACGACTTGCTCGACTTGACATATGTGTTATGTATTACACAACACACATTTATTCTTCGTCCATCTGGAGAGGCAAATATTCTACTAACTTCCGACCATACGTCCTCTTCTTTTTATTCATAACGTGTAGAGTGTCAAATGTCAAAAAACGGGGAAAAACAATATCTGGTTGCCAGACTCAGATCACCATACCCATACCCCACTTTCAAGAAATAAGATAGCGGGTATGCATATGCGGCTGCCAATATTGATTTCATTCTTTTAAATACCTTCTTGTTTTTAAATAGATAGTTTTAATGCCTTGATAATTTGGGGTAGATAGGTATTCTATTTCAGTCACTGATAAATTATCCCTAACTTTTGGGTATCACATTTTTAAAGCTCCACTGATTTTAATGCTACCAAGATTTTATTGGTCCGTTAATTCCGTTATTTCGACACACACACACTGGTTCCTGACACACAGGTTACCCTAGTTTAGGAACCAGGGCTACAATAATTTATACTTTTTGTGTTGCAATAAAGAAATGTTTATGTTTATGTTTATGATATCGATGTCTATTGATCGGAACTGAATTGAAATGACAAAAAAAACGTTGTGATTATTTACTCTTTGCTGACAACGTAAATAAAATAAAAAAACTACAAACTATTTTCAATATGCTCCGCGTTTCTAGACCGGTCTTTTTGGTGATTGGAGCTGTCAGTTACGTTGTAGTGAAAGTGATTATTTCCTCTATACTGGCAACACAACTTAAAAGTCACTTGGCGTCCCTAGGGATTAAAGTATCTACTATGTTGCGTCTTGTTTGCCGGGAATAACCGAGCACTTTTCGAATAGATGTGATGAAAACATGCATACAAACAATAAGTTTAGTCTTACTTTACTATGTGTACCTGTCACCGTAAGATTGTCAAAACAGCTAGTTTATAACGTTTTAACGTCTGACGTTTTTTTCTCGATAATTTACAAACTATCGATAAATTGTAAACTGTATCGTACTGCTTACGATATGACGCGTTAGTTTATAATAAAACCGTTAAATTATGAACTGGTTTAAACTTGAATTGCAAAGTAAATACCAGGGTAAACACTGCGGTAGCTCAGTTGAAAGTCTTCGTGTTAGGTTGACATGTAAGAACAAACGAAACGTAAATCCTAAACTGGTTTACATTTTGTCGATAGTTTATAAACTAACGGTTTTGACAATCTTAAGGTGACATATCCGTGTCGTGGAAACTATTAGACACACATCACCAACGTCACACATATTAGTACCTACTTATATATTCAATTATGATAAGAGATAACCATGATGATGATGATGATGAGGTGGGACGCCGGCTGAGCCACAGGCGGGTGATCGGTCCTCTATTATGACTATTTCGCCCAATTCTCAGTGTTTGGGCACTGGTTACTGTTGGTTCAACAGATTTCCCTCCCCAAATCTTCTTTTCGCTTAATGAATTCTAAGATGTCACTAAACACTCGTGTCACTTTACTTTAATGATATCCATCCCTAGTGTTCGCCATCTTATGTTTGAATACATTACGCATTCTCCGAAGAAGTGCTGGCTACTTTCCTCCAAGCCACAGTAAGGGCGTGATGGGTCATGTACGAGCGTTAATAATGATAGGTGTCTATTCAATTTGCAGTGACCTGTCACCACACCAACCATTATTGCTAAGTTTTCCCTACTAAGATTAATTAAGTACTTAGCATTTTTGGGGACTTTCCTTAAGATAAACATCTTAGACTGCCTACAGTTTTTGGTGTGCTTCTACTCTTGGTTTGCATCTCGCGTAGCTATTATGTTGAAGATGTTCTTTGTGACAGTCGCTGATAAAGGTAATCTTGGTTCTGGTCCAATAAAACGCTCATCAGCGTCGTTTCTTGCCAGCTCATCTGCTTTTTCGTTACCGTGAATCCCTTCATGACCCACGCGATAATTATTTCTGATGTTCTTCCCAAAGAGTTAAGACTGGCCTTACACTCTTTGACTAGTGCAAATTTATTAATTGGTTGCCTAAGCGCCTTTAAAGCTGCCCTGACTGTCAGAATAAATTACTGCCTTGTTTTTTATTTCTGCTGTATCCCTTAGTGCTTCAGCGCATTCCCTTATGGCGTAGCCCCAAGGCAATTAAGTTTGACCATACATAAATGTACAATTGTGAGCCAACGAAATGTTTTTATATCTACCTCAAGTGGGGTTTGAATCCTGCGGAGCTCAGACATGTCAGAACTCACACAGAGCAGCCCACTTACAGATTATACTTATCTTACAAATCGGTATGCAAAGCAATACCTTGACATGCTTTGAATTTTACTCAGCTATCGAGAAAATAATGTGAATCTATAATCGACTCTACCTACCGGAGTTCAAGATTCGATTGTGAAATAGTAGTAAGGTATTTTCATATTGTCTATCACAGATAGTTGATAGACAGGAGGACTTCATCAACAATCTGACTTGTGGTTATCAAAATTTCCTTAATGTTTAACTGAAATAAAGAAAGATTAAACATATGTATTCAGGCATATACATTGCCCCAAATTAGGGTACCCTGTGTCGTAGGAACCAGAAACAGCACGTTACACACATATAAACATCCAAAACTTGGGGATTATTCTTCTTTCTACCCCGCCGGAATTCGAACTAAGGATCTCTCGCTTGGTAGGCGGAGCCTCGAATCGGAACGCCACGGTCGTCTATGGAATGGTGGATAGGGGAAAATACAGGTATTCCAAGCATTTCAAGTAAGCATTCCTTTGAGCTCTCTGAGAGGAGCTTGAGGTACAGGATCGTAGGTATCGTCATCTCACAGTGGATTTGTAGACTACGCGCCCTTAGGCCACAAAAAAAACAGCATATGAATGACATCATGAATCGCGGGAGGGACGACCCGAATGGCCGAGTCGGCAGTGACCCTGCCTACGAAGCCAAGGGTCCCGGGTTCGAGTGCCGGGGGGGGTAAATATTTGTTTGATGAGAACGGATATGTTTGTACCCTAGTCATGGTTATCTATCTATCTAAGTATAATATTTATCTATATAAGTATGTGTATCGTTGTCTAGTACCCAAGATACAGGGGATCCTAGTTTGGGGCTAGATCAATGTGTGTAAATAGTGTCCAAGGTATTATCATTATAGGGGGAGACTATCATCTGCCTGGGGCCTGGGCCTAGGCTGAGACGTAGGCCGCGCAGGCGACGCAGGCCGCGCAAGAAAACCGGTTAAGTGCGTGTCGGACTTCGCACATTTAGGATGCCCTAACAAATGTGGAATATAAGCCTAAAAATAAGGGAATTCCTAAGAAAAAAATCTCATTTATCAATAAATTGGTATTTGTTAGTAAATAAAATACATGATCACCAAATTTTAAGGTCGTAGGTCAATGGAACGTTAACAAATGTCCTTTTTGTAAAAAAGCTGGCTTGGCTGGCTTTTCATTCCTTTGTTTTCCAATATTTTTAATAACAAAAAGAACAGCATTTATCTACTCAACAAGCTCTAAGCAACTAATACCCCACTCGATGGGGCTGGACATCTTTGCGCGAGATTGACGGGCCTTGCAAAATCATTTCTGCGTGACCTGCGTCTCGTCTCCGTCTCAGCTGACGGCCAGGCTCAAGGGCGCCACCGGACACCATAGGTCTCGGTAGAGAAAAAAACTAAACAAACATTGCTTCACACCTTTTCCCATCCTGGATCCCACCTCCCTATTCCTATTTTTGCGTAACAGGGAGCAGCCCATCGCCGCAGCTATGGAGAAAAGAGTAAGTAGAAATGACAGTCTATTTCAGTCGCAGGTGTTAGCGCCACGTGACGCCCCGCCAACGTCAGGGTGGCGCCATTTTAACCCAGTTATGAGCCAGAAATAGCGCCACTCGAACGCCTAACACACAACAGATTCAAATCTGACGTCGTCGTGACGTCATGGGGGTGGTTACTGCGTTCTGCGAATAACTGCTATTGTGACAGGTGTCCCCATAAATTGTTTACTGGTTCGTTTGGTTTGGATTGCTTTGATGCAGGAGTTTATTGTTTTCGAACCGTTTCCTTTTGTTGTTGAACGTGAGTTGGCAGCTTGTTCGGTGGCCTTCAAACCCTCCCCCTGTTCCCCCCTCCATCTGTATTCGTTTTCCGAATGCTATTTTATCGCCGTTAATATAAGACATCGTACATTCGTAATCAAATAGGTTCTACGCCGAAGCGCAAGTGGAAAACAGAAGACCCCGTGGACTGTGAATTCCGGGCGTCATTTGGTATCTTATAAGCGCATTATTGAGCGCGGCAGAGGGTGCCTTCGGGGACAGAACATTCCAGCGCGCAGTCAGCGAGCTATATACCGCTTGCCTACATGAATCTTTCAGGGGCAAATATTTCTAATATCCGAGTAAAAGGCAGCGACGGCCTAGCCGTTAAGCAAAATCGTCTGTTCTATAGTTATTTAAAAAATAAAACTGTGCTTCTGCCATCTCGTATGGGAAAAGCGCTATGTAACGTTGTGCTGTTATTATCACTGTTTTTTTTCCGAATGGGACTAAACTTGTTAGAGATACAAAGGAACAGTGTTGCCAACTTTATTTTTACGAACCCACGAAATGTGGCCTCGTAAAGCAGAAAGCATTAAAGTTGGCGGTCAGTAAGCGCAGCTTTGTAAGAGCTCGCGAGATTTTTATTTAGTAGGTAAAAATACTGATAGGTACTTTGAACGGAAAAACAATATTTCGATGATGATGTCGACACACCTAACAATAATTTAAATACAAATATACAAGCTATTATGATTTCGCCATAAATGGTGTCAAACGATACCCGAAATGCCGGATTGTGTGGCCTTGAGATAGGGCTCGGTTCCCTTGCCCTTATATTGCCGGACGCGCTCTGCCTATCTAAATATTGTTTGGAAATAGAAAAAATATTGTAATTTATACAGTGTGATATTTAATCAGCTGACCATATTTTGGGGAATAACTTTCCCCAAGAAACATATGGTCGCGAATGAAAAAATAGATCGTCCCTCAGTACTTTGACCAGATCCGCTGATTAAAAGTTATAGACACTTTATTTTTCGTTCGCGACCATATGTTTCTTGGGGATAGTTCATAATGATGACTACTATCAATTGCCAAAATATGGTCAGCTAATTAAATATCAGCCTGTATTACTTATAATATTATAATTTGCTAGATCAGTTTAGCGTTATATACTATAGTAAGAACATGTTTTTTAGGTAATTGCCAAAAATAAAACCAATAATTGGATGACTATATGATATATACATATGTATATATTATGACTATATGAATATATATCTGACTTCAATCATCTTTAATCGGCTTCTTCTACAATAATTTCCTTGGTTCCAAATCTTTGTAGGTAGGTAGCAACGGTATTTGGATGTAATTCTTATGTAGGTAGGTAGTTATTGCAGCATTTTCCTTCCCGTTGTAAACTAGCACGAACTTTGAGAATTAAAGATGACCTGACTGACCTCTCATTTTTATCCGGTTTCTCCGTTTTGACTTGACAACGTTAATGGTGCTGATTAATCGCTCTACATTAGTTCGTATGTTATTTCCTAACTAGATGAATCGTTTAAATATTGCTAGTTGTTGAAGTCGTACGTACCTGCCCAGTGACACAATCAATCTAAGCTGTAAAAATCCACTAGCCACTAAAACATTATTTGTCCGCTAAAAGGAAAGTCTTAAAACCACTAAATCTAGTGGAAAATCCACTGAGTTGGCCACACTGGTAAGGATAGCTAATTAGACGTTGAAGTAAATAAACATTAAGTTCATGTGTACTGTGACTCTGTCACGTGTAATGCTGCCGAATCTTAGAATAAAGCAGTAGAGAAACAGTGGACTATTTTTTTTTGTATGCCTGAGAATCTTAGTATGTTATGTATATGAAAAGTTTAATTTTTGAATCCAAAAAACAATTCACAAACATCAACGACTTTAGCAGCACGGCATTTACGCGTAAGCAACATATCTTCTGGAAACATCATCTGGGAAATATATTTCCATCCAACAGACCGATATCTACCACTTTAGAAATTCCCAGATTCTGGAGCCAAAAACAACATATTCTGGCAAGTTCCCAAGTATCACTACGTATCATTTTATGGGTAAAGGATAGATTATTAAAATATTGACGTCATAGCTTTTGAACCCAGTAAGAAGCCATCTGTTATATATAATAAATCTATACTCTTATCCAATCGATCACTTTTGTAAACTCGCTTTAGTCTATTTTGAACGATCTCTGTGGCGCATCGGTTGTGGCTCTGCCTACCATGCGAGAGGTCCCGGGTTCGATCCCCGGCTGGGGAAAAAGAAAAACCCCCAGGTCTTGGATGTTTATATGTGTGTGACATCGCAGTTTCTGGTTCCCACGACACAGGGTATCCTAGTGTGGGGCCAGAAGCAACGTAAGTGCCTGTATCTAAATGTTTATGATTATGTTTATCTCAGAGAGTATTCTGCCAACATAATTTGTCAACTTCTCTAACATAGCAATATGAGGAAACCTTCCATACTCATAGCTGAGACGATGGGCTAGCCCCCTGTCACGGTAAGTGGAGTATTAATTAACTGGCTAAACGTGGGCAGAATTGTGTCTCTGCCATCTCGTATGGGTAAAGGCGTGACGCTATGAGCAAATGATACTCTACTAATGAAATCAAATCTTTACTGAAATAGAAATAAAGCGTTGGATCTACTAAGATCTTATTTAAGCAATAGAATTCAAAGGGCAGTAATCACCGGCGTTAAATCTGATATAAAAGTCCGCGTTCCACAAGGTTCCAGATTAGGCAATTCTTATTCCTGGTAAATATTGGTTGGCATAGTATTGTTTGCTGATTCTTAACTGGTCTTCAAAATTTAAAGACAAAAAGATATTTTTGATAATCTTGTCTTTAACCATGAATTGGTTCACAGTTCAAAAATAAAATGTTAGACGCTGGTAAATCCAAGTGTATCGAATTCTCACTTCCAAATGTCAGGTAAATTGATACCAGTTTAGTACAAGTCGTTCCGTAGACCTCGCGAGCCCTTCGAAATACTTAAACACATTGTCACGACTGACGGACAAAAGACTTTATTATATGCGATACAAGTTTATTTTGCGCAACAATTTAACGAAGAAAGACCAATTTTAAATTGATTTTCAGGTGCTTGAATTTTTCAATCACTATGCAGACTTTTGAGCAAAATAGGGGTATACATTTTAGCGATTACTCGCGTTTCCTTCGTCCTAGGAGATCAAATCTGGTGTTTACGGCTTCGTCTCGTGAAGGCGGAGAGATCTGCGTAGTCTGATTAGGTAGGTATAAATTTTCCAAATCAAAATCAAAACCTGAAATCCGCTAAAACGAATACATTTGCTACAGCAAACTCTCCCCCCCCCCCCTTTTCCCCTCCACTCCCCTCATCACTCCCCCGACCCCTTGAAGTTCATCGGATGAACAACTGGAATTATTATAAATAAAATAACCCGACTGCATTTACTTTCAATACCACATACAAACTTATGAATGCAAGTACAGTACAGAGTATGAAAATAGCCGTACTAATATCTTTGTAACGCCTTAAGTCCGCCATTGTAAGAAAAATATAAAAACTGACTCGACGAAAAAAACTACATAATTATCAAACCTGCTCATAAAATTTCAAGGGAATCGGTTGAGAAATGCGACCTGTAGGCGAGAACAGACAGACAGACAGAAGGACAAATGCATTTTTGGCCAATCTCAAGAACGGACGCTTCGCTCTCGGTTCTCGGTCAATAAGATAGAAATATGTTAGACTTAGTAACTGACACGAAGCTTCTTGGAATAACCATTGATAGATAAATGAGCTGGTAGGTGGAAGTGGAAGGGTAATCCGATAGGCAATGGGGGAGGCTAACACACTTGTGCCATGTCTTTCCCGAATGCCATCCCAACCTGTCGCGAACTATACCTTGCTTCTTGCCAAATTTCATGTCCATGGTCCATGGAAAATACAATATACACTGACGAGCAATGAAAAAGTTCCAGTGACATAGCACCAAATTACTCCTACGGCTTGCTTAATGACGCCGTCTGCAATATTGAGGTATATTTAACAGCGCATCAGAATATTACCAATTAAAAACGTACTTTTTAATTTATGAAGCTAGGTTCTATGTCTTTGGAGATATTAAGGTGTTTTTCGGCATTTTGTGGGTGGAACTTTTTCATTGCTCGTCAGTGTATTTTTGATTCCCTAGGGAGTGTAAAAATATGCGACAATATTCCGACATATCTTTTCAGTGCGTTGACTTAGAAGTTTGATTTTTTGACGGTTCTACGGTACCTACTGCATCTATGAGTAATTATTGTCAATTTCAATATGATACCTCTACATGTGCCTGAGAAAAAGGATCTAAGAAGAGAGAAAAAGGAAAAACGGACGAGCGGACGGACAGACAGACAGACAGGCAGACAACGAAATGATCCTATGAGGGTTTGTTGAACGGAACTCTGAAATTGCCAAAAAAACACGTCCTTTCATTTAACGGCCAAAAACGCATGTTAAAGTAGGCTTTGCGGCGTTCGTATGCTACTATCTATCAACTTCACTTGAGGTTGAGACAAGAATTACAAGAATTTTTCTCTAGTTCATTTTATTACAGCTGGCGAGGAGATATTTTTAATTATATCTATCGTTATCTAAACAGTTATCATAAACACTCTTCTCTACGTCCAAAACCCCACGTTACGACCAGCATAATGATATACTACTTGGTAAAAACTCATTTCTTATCTGAATATTGATATTGATATTTCGACATATTATGACATTCAAATTTCGAACGCAGACGCCCTCCTGCGTGCCGCCCCTAGGAGTCAGGAACATTTGCGCCCACTCTGGATTGCGCACAGTAGGCGCAAAAGTCCTACCTATTTTTTAAGGGCTTGTGTTTAAACGATTACCAAAAAATTTGAAAATTTACTACCAATAAATTCGAAATGACTGCCAAAATGGATGGACGTCAAATTGCGTTTGGATAAATGATCACCAAACTTCATTTTATGTTTTGTGTACTTAAGTTTATGTTTTAAGTATTTTTTGTTGTTCTTACATGTTCAACCTAACACGAAGGATAAAGGGGGCTTCGCTTCGCTCACCCCCTTTACCCTTCACCTAAGCGACCGCGGTATTTTGCCCTGATATTTTTGCAACTTTTGGTGGTCATTTAGCCATTTTGAGTAGGAAATAAATTTATTGGTGGTTATATAATAATAATAATAATATAATATTTATATTTGTTGCCTTTTTTAAGAGACATTTGCGCTCATTATTGATATGTCATCAAATTCGACATGACAACGTAAAGTCAGTCTCTAAAAGGGATAAGTAAAATATTAGTTTGTCTATGAAGTTGGTACTACTGAACAAGCTAAACAAGTGCAGAGCAATGATCAATGCCACAATACCGATCGAAAATGCGGTTCCTGAACACATCAAAGAGAGCTTATAATATGTTTGTAGATAAACTAGTGTATGCAATTTTATATAATTAGGCATTAAAATTATCGAGTGATATTATTATGAAACTCGTCGTGACATAAACGCACTCTCGAATTTTAATGTCCTCCATTGTGCATCAGTCACATAAACTACTACTTATTAGGCGCCATTTTTCGAGCAGCGCGATCGGCAAGGCTACAGCTGGAAAAGTAAAAATTCGGAAAGAGCATTCTCATCTTTCTAAATTTGCGGAAGTTTTGAAATTTGGCGGTTTTATATATATCGGTCGCACAGATAAGTCAACCATGAATTTTACAAAATATCTCGAATAATAAAATTGGCTTGTGTTTAAACAATTACCAAAAATGCACCTATTTTACTACCAATAAATTCGAAATGACTGCCAGAATGGATAAATGTCCACCAAATTGTGTTTGGATAAATGATCACCAAACTTCTTTTTATGTTTTGTGTACTTAAGTTTATGTTTTAAGTATTTTTTGTTGTTCTTACATGTTCAACCTAACACGAAGGATAAAGGGGGCTTCGCTTCGCTCATCCCCTTTACCCTTCACCTAAGCTACCGCAGTATTTTGTCCTGATATTTTCTGCAACTTTTGGTGGTCATTTATCCATTTTGGTAAGAAAAAATACTTTGGTGGTCATTTAAATTGTTCTCAATAAAATTTACTCGAGGATAATTGATCAATATTGTTGGCTGTACATTTTATGTTTTAGCGAACAAAAGGAAAAAATGAACCTGAAATAAATGAGTGCTTTATTAAATAAGAGGCCTTGTTTACTTATTATACTTATATTCTCAGCTAAACTCTGGATATTTCCGAGGAAATCTTATCTGTAGTCTGCTGTTAATTTGACCCCAATTACTTATGTATGTTAACAAAGGGTCAAAGATCGGAAATTCATAATTAGCTGATCTCATGATCTGTTTGGGTGTTTGCTGATGATGCTTACAAATTACGATTTCGTAAAATGGTATCTACTTAACTTTTATCTATTTCGGAGATATGATGCTGCATAAATCCCAAAATGTCTTGGTAAGCGCAAATATCGCAAACTTCTAGACCAGTTTGGATCAACTTTTTTTAAACTATTTGTTGAAGTCTTGGGAAGGTTATTACGGAGAGAGCATTTTGAAAATCGCACAGGGATATCCAAAAAAGCGAAAAATAGTTTAGTATGGGAGTATTGTATCAGAATACAAGACGACGGCGGACGTTGTGGGGTCGCCCATCCAATTCGAAATTTGATTTTGGATTTTTAAGTCACTTTTATTAGTTTCACCGAGGCCTTCTAGAACAGGGGGGGTTACCACAATCCTTTTTCGATTCAAATTAGGTTCAAAACAAGAACATCACCATGGCAACCATTTCCATTCCCAGTCGCCATAACGGGCTTTATTTACCTAATACCAAGACTTGTTTTAAGACGGTCGGTAATTTTGCGGAACAAATTAGGTTCCTAAATTCCTAGTATTTAAATACTCAAAAGGAGGTCTCAACAAATTATTTGTTAAATAAAGTATATATATAGTTTAAGAAATGAACATTTTTCATTTCATTTCACCTGTAACTAACTACAGTGGCCTGCAAAACTAATTATCACACTTATAAAATTGCAATTAGTTTTAAGTACTCAAGATATACTTTCAAAATAAAAAGGACTCGATTTTTTATACTGTCGTTTCAAGGAAAGTTAATAAAATTTGCTATAAAACGTTTTTATTTTATTTTAAATCTCTAAGTTCTAGTCCTTTTTGATCATGCTGCTTTAGAAAAAATTGAAATTTTAAAAGTTACTTAGTGTTGCAGGCCACTGTAAACAAATCGTGTGAGTTAAATTTGACCCAATTCTAGTTCCTCTATCATTACGAAACTTGGTATGTATAAGAAGTTCAGATGACAATACAATAATATGATACCATCGAGCTGGTCTGATGATGGTACTCGAAGCTGGGGGAGGGAATCCTGGGATGTAAACCCATCAAGTTTGCACTCATTTGATTCGTTGTGACGAGTCCTATTTATCTTTCCTGTCGATGATCTCATCATCCTCATCTGATGGAGCTGGAAGGTGATAGACGGAAAACTGTTATTCTTACTTGTAAATCCATCTAGTTTGGGCTCATTTGGTTCGCCTTAACAGGGCCTATTGATTTCAAAAGGGCGTATTTAGTTTTTAAACTTCTATTATTCCTCTTAAATTCAAAACTTCTATATTATTCCTCTTAAATAGACTATTCCCCCCCCCATAACTAGCTAGTAAGGGAGGGGGGGGGGGATAGTATCTGTTTTCGCAACATTTAAATAGGTACCTAAATGTGTGCTGCACAAAATAACGTCATAGATGTTTGGCGGGCGAATAGTGTTGAGAAAACAGATACAATCCGAAATAGCAGTGTGACGATAAAACATGCATGATAATAAATAAAACATGTGTGCAAAGGTGATCTTATCTCTAAAAATATGTTTATTCCAGGAAACCAAGCCAGAACAGGCTGTATGATGCTTAACTTGTAAAATAATTATCTATACAGTAGACAGTAGACCTCGCGAGCCCTTATAAACATTCAATAACCGACACTTTTCCTTTTCTCCTGGCGTGGGTTTTGAAACCAACCTGCCTATGCTGGAGAGAAAATAGAAAAGACCCATCCCCACCCCTCCTCACCTAATACCCCCCCCACCCCATCCCCGAACCACAAGCGACGGAAAATGACGGAATTTTGAACGGCTGCCGTCTCCAATCTATTGGTTCAAAGTGACTGAACTCTAGTACATTGTTGCCCAGGTATAGAAATTAAGCAATAGATGGACGAGTTAGTTCGCGGGCCGAGCCGCCGCGGGTGAGGCCCGCGAAGATGCGAGTCCATCTATTGCACTTTCTACCGAGGCATTTACTATGTGCTTTTCACGCCTAAAGTAAGGAAATAAAACAGGTTGAGTACACAGTATAATACACAGTTTAATTAAAAGTACATTAAGAAAGAGGTATTTGAATGTAAATAGTTATTTTTTTCTTGTAAAGTATTGAGCAAAGAAGCGTTTTAAAAAGTTGCGTTATCGCATCCAGTATGCGGCCGGCCTTGTTATTTTCTGAACGAGTTACTAATGTCAAAAATAATCGACCAATAGCAGAGTAGATAGTAAAAAACCGGTCAAGTGCGAGTCTAAATCGCGCACGAAGGGTTCCGTACCACCGTTCAATGGAAGCGATGGTGTGGAGTGAATAGTTAGGATTTTACACAGCAAAATATTGTTTACAAAGTTATTGGTGCGGTTACTTTCACACTCCATGTACGTAACCAGGTGCATCCATAAGTTTGTATGTGGTATTGAATGAATTGTTGTATGGGAGCCCCCTTAAATATTTCTTTTATCTTGTTTTTTAGTATTTGTTGTTATAGCGGCAACATAAATACATAATCTGTGAAAATTTCAACTCTCTAGCTAGCTAGGTTCTTGAGATACAGCCTGGTGACAGACGGACGGACGGACGGACAGCGGAGTCTTAGTAATAGGGTCCCGTTTGGAACCCTTCGGGTACGGAACCCTAAAAAGGCCGCTAAACACTACATTTTACTTTGCAAGTCTACATTGTTTGACTGGTTTTGAATTGTACTACTAAGAACTACTTTCTACTCTCATTTCAATCCATCTTGGGCCATATTTCCGAGCAGTGGCGTGAAATAATAATTAGCCTATTTATATTGTGGCCTATTAGTCCCAGAAAATTCAGGAGCGAAACTACAACATAGAGGGGGTCGAAAATACTCATAAAAAATAAATATTTTTTCGCAACATTCTGTGTAGAATGAAGTCCTTAGTGTGCCTCTAAAATTTGATTGAAATCCGTCGATAAATAACGCTACAGCAAACTTGTGTCACAGAATTTATAATAGTACTAGACGTACTTGTGTGCCAATTTGCGTCAAAATCGGTTAAAAAATGTGCCCTAAAGGGAAGGCGACAACAGACAGACGGACAAAGGCACTTGGAGGCTTAGCACGCTCGCTCGGTCAATTATCGCCCCATGTATGAAATCCCTAAAAGAGCTCCGTGTTCTAGAGGTCTCACGCTTGCTTCTCAAAGGAGATGCGGGTTCGAACCGGTGCTGGCCAAGTACCAATGAGATAGTAATTTATCTTAATACACTAACGGACTTCTAACGGTCATGGAAAACATCGTGGTGCCTCTGCCACCCCGTATTGGAAAAGGCGTCACGCTATATATACCTATGTTATATAATGATTCGATATTTGAATATATTGGTGGAATTACGAGTATGTGTGTGCTTATTTATACGTGAAGGGGAAATAATAAACGGTCGAATAAAAAAATAATTCAGCGAATGACCTTGACTCAAACTCAAACTCAAACTCAAAAGTACTTTATACTGTAGATATTTACATATACTAAGCAAACGTCATTTTTTGCCTCTTCTCTACATTGGACCACTGTGGGAGGTGAAGGGCGTAGAAACTCCCACAGATTGATTTTTAGATCTCTTTTAAAAATAGGTTTTGCTTAACTAATACAATTATGATTTAATTTTATTTAATAAGCTGGAATAAATAATTACAAAATTATTAACAGCAAGGTCTGTGTTGAGCCAGATTAACCCCATACAGTCCTGTCATTTAAGTAATCCTGACATCGTAATATCCCTTTTTCGACAAAGTCGCTTTAACATGCTTTTTAAATTGCTCAAATGGCAATTTCAAAATCTCCAGAGGTATCTTATTGTAGTAGAGAATGCACTGACCCTTGAAAGAATTGCTAACCTTCGCGAGTCTAAAACGGGGCGCACATAGTCTGTGATTATTTCTTAGGTAAACATTACAGCTATCGCTAAGTTTGGAAAATGTTGTAAGGTTCTTGCGTACACACATTATATTTTCGAAAATAAATTGACTAGCTACTGTTAGTATGTCAATTTCTTTAAAAAGCTCTCTTAAGGAGTCTGTTCGTTTTAAATTATAAATTGCTCGAATAGCTCTTTTCTGTAAAATAAAAATAGTTTGAATATCCGCTGCTTTCCCCCACAACAAGATACCATAGGACATCACACTATGAAAGTAACTAAAATATACTAGCCTAGATGTAGCCACATCAGTGCTTTGTCTGATGTTCCTAACAGCGTAAGCCGCAGAACTTAATTTACCAGCCAATTTATCTATGTGGGGTCCCCACTGCAATGCATGAACAGCAGAAATACCTGAAATTAGCGATAAATTACTGTATTGCGTGACGGCCGCGCATGCGACTGGTAACTGCAGCACTTACTGGCCATGGTTTCTTTAATAAACATCTATATGTCCTAGGTGTTACCGACAGCCCCCTTTGCAGAGCCTGCTTGGAGGCAGAAGAAACGGCTGCTCACGTCCTCATGGAGTGCACAGGAGTAGCGGACTACAGGGCTAAACACCTCGGTCAATCGAGGGACCTTCCAGGGATAGTCGGTAACGTAAAGGGCCTACTGGCGTTCCTGGAGGAGTTGGGTTGGCTCGAATGATGTCGCATTCCCACCCACACGCAAAATAGGCGCTTTAGTCGTCGAGTTGCGGAAACCAGCCCGTCTTACAATTGACAATTGACAATTGTATTGCGTGACAAAATTACTGACTTACGCGACTCAATTACTGAATGGTTTAGCCACCTTTTATTGGCTAAATAGAGACTGCGTCTGGGCGAAGTGATGGGTCTGGGTAGGTGGAGGATAAAGGGGGTTTGCTCTATGTTACCCAGTCTGATCGCATCAATGTGCTAATTATTAATTTAAATTTTAGTTTATTTTCATAAGTTTCATATTTTTTTATTATTTGTAGGCCACTGCGCCAAACTGCAAACATTGAGATTCTATATTATAAATATTTTGATCAATGCCACAATGCCGGTCGAACATGCGGTTCCTGAACACATCAAAGAGAGCTTATGATATGTGTGTAGATAAACTAGTGTATGTAACTGTACATAATTAGGCATCATGCAGCAGTCACATTGTGACTGCTACATAATGGAGGGCATTAAAACTGGAGAGTGGGTTTATGAATCGAGCCGAAGGCGAGTTTCATAATAATATCACTCGAGAGTTTTAATGCCCTCCATTATGTAGCAGTCACAATGTGACTGCTTTCAGGAACCGCATGTTTGACCGGCATTGTGGTTCTGCAATTGTTTAGGTTGTTCTTTAGTACCAACTTCACGCAGACGGGCGTCGGCGTTCGAAATTTGAATGTCAGTACCAACTTCACAGACAAACTAGGGACGGCACGCGGGTGGGCGTCGGCGTTCGAAATTTGAATGTCATTATATGTAGAAAAACTACACATAATGACCATTATTTGTAGTTTTCCAGATACGAAACGAGTTTTTACCAAGTAGTTTAACATAATGCTGATCGTAACGTGCGGTTTTTGAACGCAGTAAAGAGGGTTTATGATACGTGTGTAGATAAACTACTAAAAGACCATTATGTAACCTACGTTTCACAAATAAAGACTTTTGAATTTGAATTTGGTTGAACTTGTAGAACAACAAAATCCATAGTAATAATTAATACTATTGATAGGTAGTGCCTCCTTTCCTTTTCTCGTTTTATGTTCCGTTTGAGCCACGCCTCTACTCTAGGTTTACTATGCGGGCGGAAATCATACACAATAGTAGGCCAGAAAGCCAAAATAATTTAAAGGAAATGTAGTTGCCATAGGTAGACTAGAGTCAGTCAGTGTGTGCGATATTCAGGAACCCCTGACCACAAAGGCCCGTTAGTTGAGGCCTGAAATATAGAAAACGAGCACTACTGAAGAACCGGTCATCTTTGACATGAGACATTTTATAATGTCTCATGTCATTCATTGTTATTGTATTATTACAATAACAATGAATATCAGCTACTAACCGGCAGTGACCAATTTATGAATGGAGTTAATTGTCGCACTAAGAAGTTAATAACATTTATATTGCGCGTGGGTTTTATTTGCTTTGGGTCATCGCCCGGTGCTATACTTATAGTAGTTGAAGTAGTTATATTACTTTATTACCTACCTCTTGATTCAAACCTGGATATCCTTTAACGTGGACCTTTGCACGGACGAGGTATGATGCCCAAGCTACATGCAGTAAAAATATCAACAGCTGTGGTCTTTAAAATCATCAATTTTAGAATCATTATATTCCCCTTGTGTCGGTGCAGTGCAGCAGATAAGATGTCAGGGCCGCGGTTACATATACTCATATCAATATCATATTTCGAGTATAATAAATAACATTTGTTAAATATTATATCAGTACCTAGTTAGAAATGGTAGTGTATGTAACTGTAATTATGAACAGATAGAAGCAAGTTGGCAACCAGTTGGACCATGATAATCATTAATTTTAGCTGCAGGAAGCATATACCTTATGACGGCATTCGGCGGCGGACGGCTTTTGACACTGTGGTGTAAATTTATAATCATCAAGAGAAATATAAAACGAGATTTTCAAATGTCAAAAAACGGCGCAAATCAACGATGATATCATTACACGAGTGCAAATGCAGTTAATTGCCGGGGGCATAAGTGTAGGTCATGCTTTAAGGGCCTTACCACAAAAAAATTAACTACCGTTCAGCAGTTATTTAAAGATAAAAACGTATGGGATTTGACGTATGTTTTGAGGTTAAACGCTGTTTAATATTTTTGTGGTAACATGGTTAAGTGTTTTATATTTAAAATCGTCATTTTAACATTTCTTTTCTAGCAATTGTGAGTTTTTTGTCCAAATCGATACATCAGACAGGGAGCGTGTAAAGTTTTGTCTTATGATCGTGTAAAGTTTTGTGTTATGTTTGTTAAGTTTTCACTTGGATTGGTGTTAAATAGACCGATATACTCGTAAATAGGAATTTTTATTTCTCACTTACCCGTATCTAGTTGCGAAAATAAATCAGGTAGTGTATTTTACAATAACCTATACTGTGATTTTAATTTGAGGTCAGAAATGTAAACAAACAACTGTCATGTTCTAGAACTTCCGTTGACTTTGACATTTATATTATACTTTTTGTACTGGAAAATGACAGTTGTTTGTTTACATTTCTGGCCTCAAATAAAAAATCGCAGTATAAGACACTACTGGACGAGTAGCGCAGAAGGGAAAAAACGGCCAAGTGCGAGTCGGACTCGCGCACGAAGGGTTCTGTACCACCGTAAAATGGTAGGGATGGTGTGGAGTGAATTGGATTTTACATAGCAAAATGTTGTTTACAAAGTTATTGGTGCGGCTACTTTCACACTCCATGTACGTAACCAGGTGCATTCATAAGTTTGTATGTGACATTGAAAGAATTGTTGTATGGGACTTAAATATTTATTTTATTCTTTTTTTAGTATTTGTTTTTGGCAAAAAATATAATGATCACCAAAATTTTTTTTTCCTACCCAAAATGGATAAATGAACACCAAAAGCTGCAAAAAATATCAGGGCAAACTACTGCGGTAGCTTAGGTGAAGGGTAAAGGGGGTGAGGCAAGCGAAGCCCCCTTTATCCTTCGTGTTAGGTTGAACATGTAAGAAAATACTCAAAACATAAACTTTAGTACACAAAACATAAAAAGAAGTTTGGTGATCATTTATCCAAACACAATTTGGTGGACATGTATCCATTCTGGCAGTCATTTAGAATTTATTGGTAGTAAAATAGGTGCGTTTTTGGTAATCGTTTAAACAGAAGCCTTTGTTTTTATAGCGGCAACAGAAATCTATGAAAATTTCAACTGTCTTAATATCACGGTTCGTGATTAACATCCTGGTGACAGACGGACAGACAGACAGCGGAATCTTATTAATAGGCTCCCGTTTTTACCCTTTGGGTACGGAACCCTAAAAATACCCACGACACTACCAGTAGTGCGGCTTAAGTAGTGTGGTGGGTAAGGAGTCGCTTCAGCTGCCTAAACAATACGGTCTGGGTTGTTAGAACTTAATGTCAAAATGACCTGGGACATATGGAAGATGGAAGACTGCTTCGCTTGCCGGGTTCTACCTGGGCTCAGTATATTCAGTGCGATTGTGAAAGGGATAGGGATAGTTCACGAAATTGCTATCACCGTCAGACATGTTGGCCGAATCCCAAAAGCGATGTAAACATCCGTCCATCCGATGATCTATATTTACGTTGGGAGAAACTTGTGGGACCAAAGTGACGTAGGAATCTAATGAAATTGACATAGAGCGCGCGTCATTAGAATTCCACATTGGGGAAGTTATCAATAAACATAAACATTAAACATAAAAATTTATATACAGGCACATACATTGCTTCTGGCCCCACACTAGGATACCCTGTGTCGTGGTAACCAGAAACAGCGACGTCACACACATATTAACATCCAAGACCTGGGGATTGTTTTTTTTTTTTTTTTTTTTTTTTTTTTTTTTTTTTTTTTTTTTTTTCACTACCCCCAGCCGGGGATCGAACCCGGGACCTCTCGCATGGTAGGCAGAGCCACAACCGCTGCGCCACAGAGGCCGTCAAATCAATGATCAAGATGGATCGAAAACTGCGGCAAAATTAATGAACAGGGCGGCATTATTTAATTTGCCGCTGAATAATTACATTTGAGGCTAAGATTTGTTATATTTGATGATGGGCTATATTTCCCTTATCAAATTGCTAAATAATGTTTGTTTCCATTGAAATGTGTTAGCAGCTGGAAGTTTTAAAGTGATTATGGATGGACATGTATAGGTTCGGCAGTTGACTTTGACTGGTGTAGTGCTGGTGTACCTATCAAGGGATATCATTAGGCTGAATTAATTGATTGATGAAAAATATTCTTAATTTGAAATGAAATGAAATGAAAATGTTTATTTCTTTAACTAAACTTAACAAACAATTTGATGAGACCTCCTTTTAAGTATTTAAATACCTGTGATAGAAGGTCTCGCTCTTTCGTAATTAAGTTATTGTGAATAAACCTAGTATTTGTTTCGCTTTAAAATATCTTATACACAGTCAGGTCATAAGTTCTGTCACACAATAAAAACTTTTGAATTTAGAACGCTGGCCACAAAAAAGTTTATTGAATTCGAATTTCGAATTTTTCATGAAAATATAAATGTGTACTTTTTAGAATTTTCCTCATTTTTAAATATGGAGTGGACACTTAAAGAAGACCGTGTCGCAGTTATTGCGTTGCATCGTTGCGGTTACGCGCCAATTCAGATTTTCGACTTACTGAAAAATTTGAATATAATCAAAAGATTCGTTTATCTTACCGACTCTAGTGTAGATGACAGGTCAAGAAGTGGTCGCCCTCGCTCTGTTAGGACTCCAGCAGTGATAAAAGCTGTGAAGGCGCGAATTCAAAGAAATCCCATACGTAAGCAGAAACTGTTGGCCCTTCAGATGGGGTTAAGCAGGACCACGGTGAAAAGGGTGTTAAATGAAGACTTAGGGCTTAAGGCATATCGAAAAAAAACAGGACATCGTTTTTACGCTCGTTTAATGGACCTGAGACTGAAGAGATGCCGCACTTTGTTGAAGCGGTACGCGGGAAAAAAGCATCGGGAAATTCTTTTTTCGGATGAAAAAATTTTCACCGTGGAAGAGAGCTACAACAAACAAAATGATAAGGTGTACGTACACAGCAGTGAAGAAGCGAGCAACCGTATTCCGCGTGTCCAACGAGGTCATTTTCCATCCTCGCTCATGGTTTGGTTGGGAGTCTCTTATTGGGGCTTATCTGAGGTACATTTTTGTGAGAAAGGCGTAAAAACGAATGCAGTTGTGTATCAAAATACAGTCCTCAAGAACCTTGTGGAACCTGTTTCTCATACCATGTTTAATAACAGGCACTGGGTATTCCAACAAGATTCTGCGCCAGCTCATAGAGCGAAAAGCACACAAGACTGGCTGGCGGCGCGTGAAATCGACTTCATCCGGCACGAAGACTGGCCCTCCTCCAGTCCAGATTTGAGTCTGTTAGATTACAAGATATGGCAACACTTGGAGGAAAAGGCCTGCTCAAAGCCTCATCCTGATTTGGAGTCACTCAAGGCATCCTAGATTAAGGCAGCCGCCGATATTGACATGGACCTCGTTCGTGCTGCGATAGACGACTGGCCGCGCAGAATAAAGGCCTGTATTCAAAATCGCGGGGGTCATTTTGAATAAACTTTATTACCATAAGAATCTATGTTCTATTAAGTTCATTTTGCTATATAAATGTTTACATAAATAATAAACATGTCTAAATTATTTCATATTGCACATGTGACAGAACTTATGACCTGACTATGTAATTCAAAGAATACACTGTAATGTTAAGATTATGACAACGTGTGTGTGTACTTGTATATGTGTGTGTGTGTGTGTGTTTGTGGTATTCAAAAGGTTCTTTGTATTAAAGACTCAGTCTGGTTATAGGTTTTAGTTTTTAGCCAAATAGTCACATGTGTTTTATATTCACGGTACGTTTTTGGGTAGATGTCAATGTGTTTGTGAACTAAGTTGTACAAATGAGTTGATAGCGATTTGTACTGTCTACCAGCAAGGGCTGTTTTGATGTTGACAGAAGGAGTTATGGTGTATTTTCTTCTTGTAATTTCAAAATTTAGCTACCGAAAGTTTAGCTCTGTTCTTCTTAAAAGGCCGGTAATACGATATGCTGTTTGAATGGTTTTAATCGTTTTGTCTGAGAGCAACAGGCCATTACGAATTTTATGCATTTGTAAGTAACTGTCTTTTATCATCCACTTCAGAAGCAATAACCACTTGGTTAACCCTTAGTCACCCGCGTCTTTTATCGAATTTTATTTTAATGCATAACTTTGTTGCATGCATATTGAAGACCTCAGTGGCATTGCGGTCGAGGCTGCATGTGCTTCCGAAGAGAGAGGTCCCGGGTTCGAGTCCACCCTGGGAAAAAAATCCCAGGTCTTGGATGTGTATACCTGAGACCTGAGTATGATGTCGCTGTTTCTGGTTCCCACGACACAGGGTATTCTAGTGTGGGGTCAGAAGCAATGTATGTACCTGTATGCCTAAATGTATGTATAATATATGTATGTTCGTTTATAGGTAGGTAGGTATTTCTATTGCCTATTTTATTTGTACGTCGTGAACGTAAAAAGATGTGTCTATATATATCGTTTTTATGTGTCTATATCGTAAATTTATGATTATTTTTGTAGTTCGTATTTCACGACTGTAACATCAGGGGGTAGATATTTTAGACAAAGATACAGTAGGCAGAGCCTGTCAATACAATATCAGGTAATCAAGTCACATTTAGCATCATTGCAGATTTGGTACCCCGACGTAGCGTCATCGAAATTCATTCATATGACGACCCGAATGGCCGAGTCGGCAGTGACCCTGCCTACGAAGCCAAGGGTCCAGGGTTCGAGTCCCGGTGGGGGCAAATATTAGTTTGGTGAACGGATGTTTGTACCCTAGTCATGGTTGTTTATCTATCTAAGTATAATATTTATCTATATAAGTATGTGCATCGTTGTCTAGTACCCAATATACAGGGAATCCTAGTTTGGGGCTAGCCCCAAATTCCCTAGATCCCCCATTCCCATTCCCGGGAATCTTGATCTAGATCAATGTGTATAAATAGTGTCCAAGGCATTATTATTTATCGAATACACTATCAGTTATCTAAGCCCGCTAAATTTTGCATCATTGCAGAATTCTTCTTCCCAACCTGGAAGATGAGTAACATCATCGAAATCGAGGACTGGACCGCTTTGATCACCACGTTTAGCACAACATGCCTCGATCGCGTCTGGTTTTTACGCGCAGAAAACCAGTTAGATGGGTTTAGTTCTAAATGCGCTACACAAGTAGAGACATAATGCCAAGAGGATTAAATAATTCTGCGAGGACAGCTTTTGTTTTTTTCCTGTGACAAGAACTTCGGTCATTCATTATACAAGTAGGTACCTCGTGCTCGTTAAAGAGAGTGTCTGTGGTTCCAGGAACATTAAATGCTCGTTCCCTAATGCTGTTGATAACATTGCTGATTGACGCTGATAGCTTAGTTGAGAGTAGTACAGACAGAGCGCGCAAGCAATGTATATACTCTCAGAACTCTCAATTGATTCCAAGTAGGAACATACCTAATTGTTTTGCTATTAGGCCAACAACAAGCGCTAGTCTCATATAAGTCGCGCCACACGTTGTGAGCGGTGGCCTAGGTTGCCCAGTAGTCACTTTTCAATACCTGTCCAGGCCTGTCCTGTACATATGCGCTGAAATTCCAGCCAACGACGCCCAGCGCTCTTAATTCATGGCGCGAGGTATGCTAGTATATAAGTCGTAACCATATCGTAGAATTGATCATGAAATGGCCAACCATTGTTGAATTAGAATAGAATTTCATTGAACGAAGAAATATTTTAGGGAAAAAAACTGCAGAAGCTTAGGTGATAACGAAACGGGGCGAGCGCAGCGAATCCCCCAAATACTCTTCGTGTTAGTTTGACATGTATATCACAAAACCATTAGTTATTACTGAATAAAATGCTTTTCAAAAGACATGTTTCATCAAATTCAACCCTTTCTGACCATTTCATGAAATGGTTGGCCAGATCATGAAGTTGGTGGCCATTTCATAAAATGATCAACTCTATGATATGGCTACGACTAATAAAAATGGACGCCATGCTAAGTTAGGATATTGTTTACCATGAACAGGAGAGCATTCGAAGCACGCGGCGAAAAAGGGCTCAGTCTCAGGTAGACAAGAACCTTCCACGCACCTTCTATTATCTTGTCAACACAAACAATTGCCTCACTTTGGTACCCAGAGAATGCTATGATTAAGACCAACTTCCTTCAAAGTCATGCTTTGTTTAATGAATGAATCATTTAAATAATTTATTTTATTTTATTATATTATTAAATTTTATTTAATTAATTTAATTCAAAATTCCTATCGTGTAGAACAGATTCAATGTTTATATCGGATTCGGGCCAAAAGCAAATATAGACACTTGAACTGTCGAGAGGTGTTACATTTTGGCATCGAGTAATGTAAACAAGTTCGTTAATTTCCATGGAATTTTGTTTCACAGAACGACAAAAATGTAAGATTTTATTAAAATGAATTAAAGCTTCTTAGGTATTTTCTCATTATGCGATAGCGAGAAAATACCCATGAACCTTCATTTGTTTTACATATTTTCCAAATTACATAGGGTAATTATAGTTTTGTTTCCATAGGAATTTCCTCGTAAGTTTCCAATCCCATCAATAGGCGTTCCAAACCATAAAAATATCAACCAGTAGGATCTGCCGACAGCCTATGAAAGAAGGTGTACAGTATACCAAGGTACTCATATTTTAAAGGCAAGGCTCATCATTACAAGCTTTCCCTTATTAATGACTATTCGACTTACCGTATCTTCCAATTGTTTGAACTGCTCCAAGTGGTTGTTAAACTGATGGCTCTCGACCTTTCCATCCAGCTTCTCCGTCAGGATCTTCACAGTCGCTTCCATCGCGATCATATTTGCGGTCAGCTGCTCCATCTCTATCCTAACCGTGTTCAACTGCACCTCTCTGATGACCGTCAGGCCCAGCAGCCAGATGAAAATAATAGTTATGGAAGCTACTAAGGTAGCCACACAAGCCTTGCTTCTCCTGCAAGCTGGTCTGGCCACCATCCCTTCTCGAAACTCCCTCTCGAATTCACCGCTCACTAAGTTCTTCGATGAGTCCTTCTCATCTTTCACCGCTTGAGTATACATTTTGGTAATTGGGCTGAAAAGCCTTAACACTTCACTCGCGTTTGCTCACATCGGGGGTTGGACAGGGGTGGAAGAGCTTGAGTTCGGGCAGGTGTGGAGGACGCGCGTGGCCGCCGAGGCGGGTGGAGGCCGAATGTCGGTGTAGTGTAGTAGAGTCGTAATGTGCGCCTGCGCACGCCCGCGTTTTTCCAGCCGGCGCTCAAGGTAAACTACACCATTGCGGTACAATTGCAGTCCATAGACGTTTGCAGTAAGATGTAGCTCCAAAGGGTGTAGTTTAGCTAGAGCTGCTGATGTCACTTCAACCAATGACACTTAGTTCACAGATTAACCTTTTGTTGACCGTTTAAGATAAACTGCGGGTAAAGTTGGAATTAACAATTAGGTAATTTGAAGCATCACAGTCAAGGGTAAGTATAAAGGATGGAGAGAATTACTTATCGTTTACACGAGTTTGTTTGTGTATTACGGAAATATTAATGACTAGATAGGCTAGCTAGGTGTTTAATTAGGATATTATGACTATGAGACATGGAACAATTACTATGTTCCTTGCCTCATAGTTCTTATCAAATTATCGTTACCTGCCAAAAAAAAGTCCTAGTAAACTTGGCCTGTTCTAGCGGCCTGTCCAGATTTCCGTCCAGATAAGTGATAAATAAGTTAAAAAATGCAAACCTACCTACTTACTTATATCTATAAAACAAAACGTACGAGAGACGATAGTGCAATAACAGCATACTTAAGATATATGCTACCTTCACATACAGTATGGCGACATGTTAAGTAGGTACTTAATTGTTTGTAAATTATGTTTATTTGTAGTAAAAACGGCGTTATGCTAACAAATGGATAGTCAAATACAATACTTAGTGCAGAAGCTAAGGTGTTACCCAAAATATATAAATAAAAGGAATACGAATGTAAACGAAAGTGACAGCGTTAATTACTTCTACATAAGAAAGAAAAGAGAGCGCAAACAATGCGCGCGACTCAAACCAAAATAACGTAGCGCCAAACCACATAAAAATTGTTATAAAAAACAACGCTATTTTGTTAAAAAGATTTTCAAGGAGAGTTTACGAATACATAATATCCATATTTTGAATGCAGTTCCTAAGTGAAATTTATTAGGATTTCTGAATTAAAGGAAAATATAAAACAATCAAGAAGTATTTTCGTAATTAAATTCTGTCGGAAAAATTTAATCCAAAACTTCATGAAAAAAATATCCACAGTTCTTGGATGTTTATATATGTGAGATGTCGCTGTTTCTGGTTCCCACGACACAGGGTATCCTAGTGTGGGGCCAGAAGCAATGTATGTGCCTGTAAGTAAATGTTTATAAAAAACGCGTTTTCCTTCAGTGAAAATCTTAATCAAATAAATACTCAATAAACGTCAACCCAAAAATGAAATCTGTAGATGATGAGGTGGAGCAAAAGGATTCAAAAAATCCCAAAATTTTTTGGTATCGCCCCCAAACACTTAAATATCATTCATTTAATTATGCTTTGGCTGGGCGGCGCCTAGGCTGTTTGGGTTGTATGTGGGTATGTAGTAGTTATGTATCTATATTTTATACTACAAAACTAGTAAAAAGATATGCCAAAAAAGAATGGCAAACGGAGACCGTGGAATAGCCCGCCGTTTTTTCTCGTAGCTCTCAAATCTGACTGATGAAATTGGACTGACAACAAAAACTGACCGCTAATTTGAAATCTTGTATTGAAATTTTGAACTGACGACAAACCACGGATTTTCCGGGGCACACCGACCGTTTTTATCAGACCAAAACTGACCGTGAGCATGCATCAGTCCATTTCCATCAGTCAGTCGGAGCTTCGTCGCGATGGCGGCTGGACGTATAGTAACTATGAAATATGTAAGTTCGTCGATTGAGTTACTGTGGAAAAAAGGTGCATTCTGTTCTATTCTATTCATTCTCAAATAGTTACAGCGATAACTCATTTAACAAATTAATATGAGTTAGTTGATATCTCTTTTTACCCGACTGCACCAGAAGGTGCGAAATTTTTTCCATGTTTTTGTACGTATTTATGGATGTTTGTATGTTTCCATTCACCAGCACGCGCTACAGCCAAAACGGCATGACATTTTTAACCAATTATTTCATCACTTTTTTTGGGTTATGGGCAACAATAGTAGAATAAGTAGCCACAACAAGAAGTTTTTTTTTTTTCAAATGACGCAGTGAGCATGTAGCATGTGCATGAGCATGTTTGCTAGTCCGATATATGTAGTAACGCACGTCTGCGCGCAGCCTCCTCGATCGAGAAATGAAAGCCAGTTTCACGCCACACGCCAGTGAGTGGGGAGATCTTTTTGTCGTCAGTCCAATTTCATCAGTTCAAATCCCCATGAGTGCCCAGCTTAAATAAATTGACTTTCTGTTTTAAGTAAATGGAATTTGAAAATCAAGAGAATAGAATCCTAATTTTCCGACTAAATTACTGACTTTCCGAAAAAACGCTCAAAAGGTTTTCGGAAAATGAGTACTTCGGCCGGAAAAATTGTATTTCATTTAGGTTATCTATACCTTTTTATTCCATCGTTTGAATACTATCTAATTTAAATTTGCTCTAGGTACCAGATAAATATGTTTGTGATATTAGACTCAAATCTAAAGTGCATCTAATCAAAATAAATCTAACCTCTCTTTATAGTTAGTCCAAGAATTCGCACTAAATCATACAGATACTAATCGTTATGGCGACTTGGGAATTATACGTTATTACAGCTTTAATGTGCCTTCAATTAAAATGACGCAAGCGTAAGTTTCTTGATGCAAGATGAGATCGCTCCAGTTGATAACTAGCACGACGGATGCTTGCTGGCCGACCCGCTGATGACGATTGTCGACGAGGCTGATAGCACAACTTGCTCAAATTGTCTGTGGGATTTGCCGATAAGTTCAAATTAGACGTATGACGAGTTTAATGAAGGTACATAGTATGTACTACATACCACCACCAAAACTTTAACATATTAGCAAAATTTTGAATATCCATTATATGAGTTTTACAATCTTATACTAGGTCGGGCCATATGTTTTGTCACATGCAATAAATTTATAAATGACACAAAAATATCGGCTTATAAAATAAATGAGAAAAAAACGAAAGGTTACAAAATAGAGATTTAAATGACATTTAAACTAAGCAAAATTCTGTTTTCGGTGCAAGTCTTTAATCTGTGCGGCCAGTCATCGATAATTAATAGCAGCACGCACGACATCCATGAAAATATTGGCCACTGCTTTAATCAGGGATGCTTTGAGAGACTCCAAATTGCAATGAGGTTTAGCGCAGACCTTCTCTAAGTTATGCCATATTTTATAATCCAATGGATTCAAGTATGGACTCGAGGAGGGCCGTCTTCGTGTCTGATAAAGTCGATTCCACGGGAGGAGGGCCAATTTTGAGTGTTTTTTACCTTATAAGCTGGTGCAGAGTCCTGCTGGAATTCCCTGTGTCGGTTTTCGAATATTGTCTGTGAAAGAGGTTCCACGAGAGTGCACTTGCTTTAACTCCTTTTTCACAAAAATACACCTCAGTTGGCCCCGATTAAGAAACCCCCAAGCCAAACCATGAATGACGACGGATGGTGTCCACGCTGAACACGTAGGATACGCCTGCTCGCTTCACGCATACCATTACCGGTAGAGATACCATTCTGTTTGTACCAAGCTTTCCTCGACATAAAAAAATATCCAAAAAAGGATTTCAAGTTATTTTTATCCCGCGTATAGCTTCAACAAGACTCGGCAATATATAGGAGGGCCTGATTTTCTTCCGTGGTGAGTGCAGTTTTTTTTTCGGTAAGCTCGTAGGCCAAGGTCTTCATTCAATAGGTACCCTTTTAACTGTAGTTCTACTTAACCTCATCTGGAGAGCCAGCAGTTTTTGATTCCGAACGGGATTTCTTTATATTCGCGCCTTCACTGCTTTGATCACTGCTGGAGCCCGAACAGTACGAGGACGGCCGCTCCTCAGCTTATCTTTTAATCTCGAATCTTCCCTGAATCGTTTAATAGTAGGTACGATAAACGAACCCCAATGTTATTTTTATTTTTTTCAGCAGTTATAAAATCTCAGTTGGGGCGTGACACCAGCAATGTAATGCAATTACCGTCTACCGACTCTATCGTCTTTCCGCATTCACTCTATTTTTTTTAATAAAGAAAATTACAGAAAACCGATGATTTTAAATTCTTAAAATATTCGTTTTTCGAACGCCCATTACTTTTTTTTGGTTTTTCGAAGTTTGAGGTATCTGACAAAAATTATGGCCCGACCCATGAACTTAAAGTAACTATGACTATGTTTCGTAATTCTTTGTTTAGAGAAGAAACACACACTGATAATGAGAAGACTCTACATTTTCCAAGAATGATTACTTTGTTAGCGCCTGCATAAGTTATAGAGCAATATACTAATGCCGGTCTGCGAGACGAGTTTAGGTTTGCTATAATATTTAAACAGGAGATAGACAATTTAATGGAAATTTTTAAATCCCCTCTACAAATTAGAGCATAGGTACATATAAAGATTTGTAATGATTAAAGCCCGACCGATAAAGGAGCATAAGCTATTCTAATCTATGGTTTGAAGTTACATTAACATTTTTTTTCTTATTCTGGCCCCATGCTATGATAACCTGTGTAGTGGGAACGAGAAACAGCGACGTCACACACATATAAACATCCAAGTACTGGGTTTGGGATAAACTCGACCATCTGACTATCAAGGGACTCGAGAATAAACTAAAAGTACTTACAGTCTATTTATACTTGGAATTTGGTTAGATAGGTATTTAGAGCAGGCTTCGATTAATGCCGGAAGCATACCAGGGAGTATTACTTCTCTCCGCCCGCCCTGCAGATACTTTTACCAGCTAGTTCAAAAAGGGTGTTATATATATTAAGGAGCCTGTAATTAATTTATAAACAATGCCCGCGCTGATTGAATAATGCCCAAAATGAGAGACCAGAGTGATCACAACTCTTAGAATAATCAAATCGCCTGAGCATTTTATATGCGTAATGCCCATCACCTATGAGCAGAACAATGTTTATTTTCATTGGTATACTCTGCTGCCCTATGATAATATTGTTGTTCTTACATGATCGACCTAACACGAAGGATAAAGGTGGCTTTGCTGCGCTCACCCCCTTTACCCTTCACCTATGTAAGCTACCGCAGTATTTTCCCTGATAATATCTGTGTCATCATATTGCCCGAAACCCACATGATAATATTCATAGCAAAGTGATAAATAAAGAAGGTAAAGTTATAATTATTCACTTTGCCCAAAGTAGTTTGTCATTATTCATAATGTCCGGACATATATAAAGAAGCTATTTCTAAACACCAATTCGTCTTCAAAATGTAATTATTGTCCATTGCGCTAGGTCAGCAATAAATTGTAAGCGCCTGATAAATAATGGCTAGTATTTAATCGCACATCAAAAATACTGATTTGTGCAGCAAACAGGATCAACAAAAACACTTTATGTTTTATAGTAGTTTATGTGACTGCTACATAATTGAGGGCATTAATACTCGAGAGTGAGTTTCATAATAATATCACTAGAGAGTTTTAATGCCTAATTATGTACATTTACATACAATAGTTTATCTACACACATATCATAAGCTCTCTTTGATGTGTTCAGGAACCGCATGTTTGACCGGCACCAACTTCACAGACAAACTAGGTGCGGCACGCAGGCGGGCGTCGGCGTTCGAAATTTGAATGTCAGTACCAACTTCACAGACAAAGTAGCGGCGGCACGCAGGCGGGCGTCGGCGTTCGAAATTTGAATGTCATAATGTGTTGAAAAATTACACATTATGGTCATAATGTGTAATTTTTCAGATAGAAAATGAGTTTTTACCAAGAAGTTTAACATTATGCTGATCGTAACGTGCGGTTTTTGTACCCAGTAAAGAGGGTTTATGATACGTGTGTAGCCCTTATCGTGGCGGGCGCCATTTTGAAAAATTACGCTCAACCGGCAAGGGGGCTACGTGGGTGGTCCCCGCGGGCTGTTGCCTGCTCCTACTAAAACGTCGCTCACGGCGTTTTATTGTATGAAAAGGATAGGAACCTATAATAATATCACTCGAGAGTTTTAATGCCTAATTATGTACAGTTACATACACTAGTTTATCTACACACATATCAGAAGCTCTCTTTGATGTGTTCAGGAACCGCATGTTTGACCGGCATTGTGGCTCTGCAGTTGTTTAGCTTGTTCTGTAGTACCAACTTCATGCAGGCGGACGTCGGCGTTCGAAATTTGAATTTCATAATATGTAGAAAAATTACACATTATGGTCATAATGCAATTAGTTTAACATTATGCTGATCGTAACGTGCTGTTTTTGTACGCAGTAAAGAGGGTTTATGATACGTGTGTAGATAAAATATTTTATGTGTACTTAAGTTTATGTTGTTTTTTTGTTGTTACATGTTCAATCTAACACGAAGGATATAGGGGGCTAAGCTACCGCAGCATTTTGCCCTGATACCTATTTGCTGAGCAAATCAGTATGTTTGATGTGTAGTTTCATATTTCCCATAAATAATTTTCAAGTAACTTTTATATTGTAATTAATACAAGCTACGTTTAATATAACTCAGCATCGTGATAATTCTAAAGTAAATAATTATAATGATATTTCTACACATTTCCAGCTTCTAATAAGTGCGTCAACTGCGTCTATAAAAAAAAATGTAACTAAAATTTCGACGACCTCTAATTTCATTGAGTCACCTATATTTATAAAAGTATTTATTTAACTTGCAATGTATATATGTATTTATGTGTGCTAGCGTCAAAACTGTCAGCTTGAATTTGACCCACTTCCCGTTATCCGATTGAGCCAAAATTCTGCATAGGTACGTATGTAAGTTGGATGACAATGCAATCTTTTTCTGACTTGGAGCTGATCTGATGATGGAGACGGAAGGTTAGCAGGGGAACTATATAATAAAACAACGCAACCGAATCAAGTTTGTATACGATAGTATAAGTAATTGATGACTGAATAAACTCACTCCATTGTTCGTTCGGTGCGCAGCAGTCACAGAACAATATGCAGCAGTGCGCCCTCGCCTCCGCCACTGCGCCTAAAACATTCAAAAACACTACAATACTGTGAACAACACAAAAAATATTAAACAGCATCTAACCTCAAAACAAACGTCAAATCCCATAGGTACATTTTGTTTTTAAACAAGGTTTTGAACAGTAGTTTATTTTTTGTGGTAAGGACTGCCTAGGAAGAATGCCCTGATTCGAATTTTCTATTCTATTCGACCAAAAATCGTCGAAAATCCATAAAGAACAGCAAATTTTCATGTAAAAAGAATATGATTTATTATTTTGGTTGTTGAATAAATAAATTAAATAAGTAATTTTGTGACTAGAATTTGATATTATTACCGGGCAGATTGTTATCTCTAAAATATTTAAAGTGGCCTACTTACGAAATTTACCGCTGAATTATCAATTTTAATGCTATAATGTTCATCGATAGCGCTGAGTTATATTACTTGTTGTCTGTGAATTGGCGCAAGATGTTTAATATTTTGTTGCGGTACCTAGTAAAGATGATGAATTAATCTAATAGAAGCTGTTTTATTAACACTTTGCTTATATACCTACAAAAATAGACGCAGGTGCTAAAGAAAACTTTTATTGCTCATTTACAATATCGCGATTTAAAAAAACAATCCAAATATTATAATCAATTTCATATTCTTGACGTGGTCATCTCAGGCTTTTATGCCCTTAGAAGGAGACTAGTGATAGGTAACTCGTATGCTTCCGACAATAATCTAAGCCTGCTAAGACCGAACCGAATTTCAAAAGTAAATGGATTCTACCTACCTACCTATACCTACTTAAAAATCGTAAAACAACCTAACCTACACCGTAACCGACAGAGAGTCTACTAGGTGTGTTCAATGAAGCAGGCGAGCTTACGTGTAGGCCTCATAGTACCTACAGTAAGTCTAGCCACTCACATATTAAACAAAAGGTAGATTTCTTCCAGCCTTGATCCATTTAGCGCGACCTTCAGCGTCAGGCTCAGGGCACAAGGTTCTAGCAAGCTCATGATATCATCGCCCAAACATGTGTGTTAGAGGACTCGGGTATCAAAACGATACATAGTGCTATTTATACTGCTTTATTATCAATGAAGGTGTATTTTGTGTCTTTACCAAGCCATATGGCAAAACGCGTGCGTGACTCGATGTTAGTATACGTACAATTTCTTGCTAATAAAACTAGTTCACTATTGTCGCTTGATAATATTGAATCTTCAGTTTTTATCACAAACCTTTCGGTTTTTTTAGGGCTCCGTACCATACAAGGAGAAAAAACCTTATAGGGTAACTTCGTCTGTCTGTCTGTCCGTCCGTCAAGTCATGACCATTTTTCTCAGTAACGCGTGGAAGTACCAAGTTGAAATAATTATCATTTACTCGGTCTGTGGTCCCTTGGAACTATGAAAAATCCAACTTCTAGGTCAGCGAACTCAAGACGAATTTGCGTGTTACTCGCAAGGGAATCTAAACCTATGGGTCTTGCCACAAAAACATGAACTCGTTCAACACTTGGACTAAAGACAAAAATGCATTCGATTTGTGCGGAACTCGACTCGCACGGTCTGTTTTTATTTTAGCCAGTGCAAGAGTTTTAATTTCGTGGGAATTAGTGTTTGTCCTAGTTTATACTAGACTGCGAGGCACCAAACAGCAATTTTATGTGAAGACAAGTAGGTATCAGTTATTTACCGTCCACGTGCAAGTGTAAGTGACCGGATTCAAATTCTCACATAAAAATGGCACGAACTAAAAACGGCAGATGGTTCCGTCACAGATAGGTACTGTAACGTAAATGGAACACAAGTAGATAATGTGTTGCTTGACAAAACGAGACTCCTGGTTTCCTTTTCGACTCCTCTGTGAGAGAGCACGCGGAGAGTAGATTCAGCAGATTTAACCTCTCAACAACCGAGTGTATTTGGTACGGATCGCGATTTTGAACCTAATGCCATGGTAATAAAATCAAAAATCAAATCAAAATCAAAAATCATTTATTTCCATAGGATGTTATTACATCATTTAGATCCGTCATTACATTTTTTTGGGTGAGTTCACTAACACAATGACGGAATCTGTGGAGATGAGCTCACCGAAGAAACTCCACAGTCGTCGCATCTTTTGCGTTTCCTTTTTTAAATAAAATATTGTCAAATTACAAAATGAATGCTAATTATATATCGAAACAGCCTGTTACTCAAACAATCTATTCCCATGGACATCTGTCCTCTAAGTAATCAGATATCCTATAGTAACCTTTTTTATACAATTTCTGTTTTATTATTATTTTAAACTTGTCTAAAGGTAAGTTTTTAATATCAGTAGGGACCTTATTGTAATAGCGTATACAATTGCCTTTAAAAGAATTACTAATTTTATGTAGTCGGCTTACATAAGCAACCAACTTGTCTTTATTTCTAGTATTAAAATTGTGTATATCACTGTACTTCTGAAAATTAGTTATATTTCTTTTTACATACACAAGATTGTCATAGATATATTGAGACACAAATGTCAGAATATTGATTTCTTTAAACTTTTCCCTCAGTGACACTCTAGGCCCTAATCTATAAATTGCACGAACAGCCCGTTTCTGCAGAATAAATATACTATTAGCATTCGCAGCGTGACCCCACAATAAAATACCATAGGTCATTAGACTATGAAAGTAACTAAAGTAGACTAGTCTAGCGGTGTCTACGTCGGTAAGAGCTCTAATTTTTTTAACTGCGAACGCTGCCGAACTCAGTCTGTTCGACAATTTATTTATATGAGGATCCCATTGTAGTTTGGCGTCTAAAGTAATGCCCAAAAAGACAGTCGACTGCACAAGGTCCAATCTCTGTCCTTTTATAAATATGTCTGTAGTTACCGGGTTCACATTGGGTAACACGAATTTAATACATTTAGTTTTCTTTTCATTAAGTAATAAATTGTTAACAGTAAACCAGTTCACTATACTAGAGATAGCATTGTTTACCTCGTCATAATTTGATTGCTGTCTTTTAACTTTAAATATCAAAGCAGTATCATCGGCAAACAATACTAACCCATGTTTTGCTTTAACAAGGTAAGGTAAATCATTAATATATACTAAAAACAAGAAAGGACCAAGAATTGAACCTTGCGGTACGCCCATACTTATTGAAGACCCAGGTGATCTTTTCCCATTAACATCGACCATCTGAACCCTATCTGTTAGATATGACTCCAGAAGGCCAAGTGCCTGATCTTTTACATCATAATGGCGTAACTTCCTGACAAGAGTGTCATGATGGACGCAATCAAAAGCCTTGGATAGATCGCAGAAGACACCTATTGCATCCATTGCGTCTTCCCAGGCATCAAAAATATTGTCGATTAGTTCAACACCAGCATCGGCTGTTGAACGACCCTTTGTGAAACCAAACTGAGCAATATGAATTAAATTATTGAGATAAAAATGACTTTGCAATTGATTAAGTATGAGTTTTTCAAATATTTTGCTAAGCGTTGGTAGTATCGATATGGGTCTAAAATTGGTGGGGTCTGATGTACTACCAGCTTTGAATAAAGGTATAACTTTACTTAGTTTCATCAAGTCAGGAAACACACCATTATCTATACATTGATTAAATATACAACAAAGATGAGGTGCAATACAATCTACAATGGAACTTATAATTTTTACTGATAGACCATGGGCGTCAGCTGTCTTTTTAATTTCCAGGGATTTAAACGCTTTTACAATGTCTTCATTATTTACGTGCCTAAATTTAAAATCTGTTTTACAATCCTCAAAATTTTGTTTAAGTATAGATTCAGCAGCAGCGGGAGATGAATTTAAAGACTTGGTTGTCGAAACTGGAATGTCCGTAAATAAATTTTCGAAAGCTTTTGCTACTTCTAGGTCTGTACTTAGCAATTGATTATCTATCTTAAGCTTGAAGTTATTATGTGTAGCTTTGGCCTTTCCAGTCTCTCTGTTTATAATTTGCCAAGTCGTTTTCATTACATTGCTACTAGATTCAATTTTGTTTTTAATGAAATTAGATTTAGCTACGGCACAAACGCGTTTAAACATTTTTGAATAACTACGAACATAATCTAGAAAGGCCGTATTTTTGTTATATGATTTCTCTTCATAGAGTTCATATAATCTTGGTCTGCTCCTATGAATTCCAACTGTCGCCCAATCACTAAACAAAGCTTTGTTATTAACTTTTATAGTTTTTGATTTAAATACCGTATCATATTCATTTTTGACAAGGTTAAATACTGAGTTGTACAACAAATTTGGATCGTCACTGTATGGAATTTCCCATAGTTTATCTAAAATATTATTCCTGTAGTGTTCAAGCCGAGTGTCACTAACGGGCACACATGTAATATCCTCTTTTTGGTCCTTTTTTATTTTAATATTGAATATACCTATCTGACCAGAGTGATCAGAGGTTAATTTATTGATGACTGATTTGAAAATGGGCGTAATGTTAGTAAATATATTGTCAATGCAGGTAGCAGATGTTGCAGTAATTCTAGTAGGCTCCAAAAACAGATAGTTCATGTTGTGACATAAAAATAAAGATTTTAATCTAGTACAAATATTATTATCCTCTAACAGATTAACATTAAAATCACCACGAATTATAAAAAAAATGTTTTTATCGCTGATTTTAATCAACACTTCATCCATTTTCTTTTCGAATAAATCAAAGGATGAATCTGGTGGTCTGTATACGCTCATTACAATAAGTTGTTCCAGTTCAATATAGGCTATTTCGATGGTACGCTCAACAGACAGGCTCACTATGTCAACTCGTTCCTTATATTTAAAACTATTATTTACAAGTATTAAGGAGCCACCGCGATCAGCTGTTTTTCTGTTGAACGAACTAGCAACGTGGTGGTTATTAAAGTTGAACATGAACTGATAACTCTTTAAAAAGTGCTCTGTTATACATAAAATATCAATATTATTACAGTTCATGAATAACTCAATTTCCAGTTCTTTACTTAACATGCCCTGTATATTTTGATGAACCACGTTTAAAATATTCTTACTTTTACATTTTTCATTACTAGTAACTTGATTTAATGGGCAAGATGAAGGTATATTTATACAAATATTAATATTACTGCCAGAGTTACTCTCTGTTGTCCTATGGGTTAATTTAAAGAGCTTGGAACAGATTCCAAGGAGTACATGTCATTATTATTACACTGCTCAATAGAAGCAGGCGTTTCATTAGTCAAAAACTTGACTGAGTTCAAAATAAAATAAGATAGTGACTGTGCTATCTGTTTTGTATAAAACCTAGATAGGTAATACCTATCCTTAGTCAAATAAAAATATTTTCCAATACAAATATTGGTGTCTATGAAATGAAATTTTTCAGTATGACGACATGTCAATGTGTGTATAAATGTATTATAATCATGTCTTATATGATTTTCATGTTGTGACAAAGATTGGCTGAAGGGAAACGCAAACAAGATTATTCTATCTACATTTTGTAAAGAATTTAATAATAAATAAAATTTAAAACCCATAACGGAAAAGTGGCGTTAGCTAACGCCGGTGGTATTCAAGAGGTTAAGCTTTATAGGTTGTTTACACGGGTGGATAAAGCCTCTTAATGGCAATTCGGCTAGGCCGCAGGAAGCCCCAAAGGAGATTAGCATTCGACTTTCGCCGTGCGGGGCGGTCGTGTGAGTACCCTATTAGCACATAAAATGTAGTAATAGGGTCAATTTTCGCCGTGCGGCAAGTAGCCAGTCGCAATGACCAGCAATATCGAATCGCCTTGCCGCGGAGAGGGAAACACTTGAGGGTATTTTCGACCCCCCTGTAACTGTGTTGTAGATAAAGTTAGACACCTACATTTCTACTACTAGGCCACAATCTAAATAGGCAAATTCCCAAAATTCAGTCAATTTGAACCAAATAGATTGAAACGACAGCTGTTCAAAGTTCCGTAATTTTGTCACTGATTGTCTCATCAATCTCATCATCGATCATCAACATTTTAATATTTATATAATGGCTCGCGACGTCTACTGTTCTCACAGGACTACTAGTATACTTAGATGGGTTCATAATTGGCCGAGCGAGCGATGCGTCGAAGCGTCTAGTTTTCAGCTTGAACAAATCTGGTTTCATATGACTGGATTTCTGTCCGTCTGTCCAGCTGTTCTCCTCTACTGGTCGCATACAATTTCTCAACCAATTGTCGTAGAATTTTGTGAGCAGATCATCAATTATATGGAATCTTTTTGTCAATTCAGTTTTTTTAATTTTTCGCATTGGTAGAGACATGGGGTTGAAAAAGTAAAAAAAAAAACCGCTACAGCCTTGACAGTGACAGCTTCAATTAGGTGTTGTTGGATTTGTGGGGAACGTGAGATTGTAAATAATTTTAGTGAATAATCAATAGGTTGGATTTTAGATTGCAAAATATAGTTGACAAAGTTATTGGTGTGGTGCGGCTGCCAAGGTGCATCAATAAGTTTGTATGTGGTATTAAAAGAAAGTGCAGTCGGGTTATTAGTTTTTATACTAATTACACTTGTTCATCCGATAAACTTCAAGAGGTCGGGGTTGTAAGGGGGTAAAAATAATGAAAAATCAACACTAATTCCCGGTGTCGGCCACGAGTTCTGCCTCTCTGTATTATATTTTGTCGTTAGATGACCCGAATGGCCGAGTCGGCAGTGACCCTGCCTACGAAGCCAAGTGTGCCGGGTTCGAGTCCCGGTGGATATTTGTTTGATGAGAACGGATGTTTGTACCCTAGTCAAGGTTGTTTCTCTTTCTAAGTATAATATTTATCTAGTCCCCAAGTTGTCTAGTACCCAAGATACAGGGAATCCTAGTTTGGGGCTAGCTAGATCAATGTGTGTAAATAGTGTCCAATTGGAACTCATACAAAATGCCGAAATCTCAGCATTTTGTATTAGTTCCAATTAGCCCCTTAATTCCAATTAACCATCTTTTACCGGTATTAAAAAAAAAGATTTCTACACCTCAAAGGCTCTGTGCTCTCTCTCTCTCCAAGTTAATAAGTGGCTCACTAATTAACTTGGATCAGTGGTAAAATACCTAAACAAGCTACTTACTCTTTACGTAGATGATGCCAATCACGCACCCATCAAAGCACAATGATCAATGTAGGTATGATGATGATGAATCATGTCCGTGTTTGTAAAAATATACCTACTCATCGAATTACAGATTCTTTGTACCTAGTGCCGCCTGAAAGTGACATTCGATTAGAAAAAGTACGCGATTGCAACATTAACATTATGTATACGTATGACAGGCTCAGTCTCAAAGCAAAGCAAAGAAAATTAAAAACTTTCGGTTAATAACTAAGGATTCTACGTATTACTTTAGAATCCTTATGAGTTATTAACCGACGTTAAAAAATGAGGGGTTCTGAATTCGGTTGTATTTTTTTATGCGTGGTACCTCGAAACTGTACTGAAAAAAGAAATATTTTGAAATAGTAACCAGTTTCGAGGTACCGAAACTGGTTACTATTTCAAAATATTTCTTTTTACTCAAAATAACTTTTCAGTGGTGTCTGTTGCATTGTCATGAGATGAATTTGGCTATTCGTAAATTTGTTTACGTTGTGTAATATGTGTGGACTTGACTGTCAGAAGATAGTTTTTGTGGCCTCGTTCGTCTAGACGACATTCGCAGCCCTTCCGGGGAGGAACAAATAGGGCTTGAATGAAGGTATTTAAAAAAAAAATAACTTGGTGAATTGTTTTATTAGTTTTATTACCCATCTTTCATGGGATCTGTGGTCGCGTTTGGGTCTTCTTCACTTCGATTGGTTTATCCAATCAGCTTACTAGCTGATATACTTGCTTACTTGCAAGTACTAGAATAGAATGTACAGAAAGAAAGCAATATTTTATCTTGATGAAGACTTTTTAGTTTACTACATCTACTTATTAAGTTTTTAAGCAGATAAGTTCCTAAATTGTTGTTCCCTGATTGAAACTGTTATTGTGTAATTTTGTTTTATATTGTTATTTTGAAATTTGCTTTTAAAAATTGAGATAAATACCATGTATTTCTGGGAAAAAATATATTTTTATATCCAAACTATATCATTAATCTCGCGTCAATATTAAAAATTCATGTATATAAATATACATAAGTATATAATAAAACATAACAAAGATAATTTAAGCAAAAAGTAAAACTTTATAAAAAACCGACTTCAATTAGTTGCAATACGTAACGTACGTGTCTTCATTAATTAAAGAGTTCCCTTTATTTCTCCATTATCCATTTCTTGTGATCGTTCATTAAATGTTGAGAGGAGGGCTTCTCAACAATTTATCAAGTGTGGTAGGTAGGTACTACTCTACCTACCTCACCATCAAATCCATTTCGTCATGTATTAAGGCGATGGTTAACGTCAAATTCGGCCAAATATCCATCTTTGAAGCGCTGTCCCAAGTAACACATCAAATCAGTTTACCTAATGGCCGACTTACAGCATCTCTGTATTACATTTACATTAGCATTACAAATGTTTATTTGGATACTATAACGTTTATTTGGGCACAAATTATACGGCTTTAGATCCTAAGTAGGTTTACAATAGTTATATAATTGCATTACAGGCGCATTATATTAGGTCCTTACATATGAAATTGGCGTTTTGCATGGGAGGAACATAAAGTCGTTTTTTTTTTAATATTTATTTTAAAATATATATTTATTTAATCAAAGTATGTACCATTGCTATCTATACACTTTTGCCATCTCATAGGTAGTTCTTCGATCCCTTTACAAAAAAAACATTCGGACGGGAATCAATAAAATCTTTGAAGGCGGATTGGACTGCCTCATCGGAGTTGAATTTTTTCCTTTTCAAGATGTTATCAAAATTTCGAAAAAAATGGTAATCTGTTGGAGCAAGGTCCGGAGAGTACGGTGGATGTCTTAGACATTCCAATTGAAGCTCCTCTAATATGGTAGCCGTCTGTTGTGCAGTGTGTGGACTAGCGTTATCATGAAGCAGCAGTGGCCTAGAGCGATTGACCAGCCTCGGTTGTTTAGCAGCTAGCTTTTCCATCATGATTTGACAATAGACATCTACCGTAATCGTCTGGCCAGATTTAAGAAAGCTGTAGTGAACGACACCAGCACTAGTCCACCAAACGCTCACAAGTAACTTTTTTTGGAGTCAATTTTCGCTTGGGGCATGGTTTGGCTGGTTCGGCAGGTTTCAGCCATTGTGATGAGCGCTTCCGATTATCGTACAGGATCCACTTTTCATCACAGGTTATGATTCGATATAAAATCCTTTCATTATTGTGCCGGGTGAGTAATGCAACGCAGCAGTCAAAGCGCGTTTGTTGATTTGCTTCACTCAGTTCGTGAGGTACCCACCTTTCAAGCTTTTTCACCTTCCCAATTTGCTTCAAGTGGATTAAAACAGTTTTATCACTAACACCGCAGCCTGCAGCTAACTCGGACGTGGTTTGCGATGGATCCGCTTCCACAATAGCCTTCAATTCTTCATTATCAACTTTGGTCTCCGGCCGTCCACGGGGCTTGTTCTGCAGGTCGAAATTTCCAGAACGAAAACGTTGGAACCAAAAACGCACTGTGTTTTCTATTGCGGCACCGTCGCCATATACATCATTATTCCTTCGAGCCGTTTCTGCAGCACTGGTGCCACGGTAGAACTCATACTTGTAAATAACGCGATATTTCAAGTTTTCCATTTTGTAAGCTGAGTGACGCAAGAAAAAAAAATTGAGGAAAAAACAAATGAATTATAATTTTAGGAACACAAATACATGAGTAAATAGCGGTATAAATTTGAATTAGGAATTCCTGACCATATAGGAGATATTTGTGATCAAAGTGGCCTGTACGGCGAAACGCCAATTTCATATGTAAGGACCTAATATTAGCTTTATTGCAGTCAAAGAAGGTATCAAAAAAAAAACATTATTATGGTCGATGAAGTTTCCAATCGCATTAAAAAAGTATTATTACGGTCAATGAATTTGCCAATCGCATTAAAGAAGTTACTAGAAAAATTATTGATAATGAAGATGTTCATTGCGTTACAAAAGCGTTAGACTATCTTGTCTCGCAATATAAATGGACAATAGACGGTCAAAACTGATCCGTATGAACTCTCATGTTATAAGAGTTTATACGGACCTTAAGTTCTACATAAGTATACTATTCGTTTTTTAAAATGCTTCCTGTGCTACTTGTTCCTCCTAAAAGTGACACTTCACAAATGACACCATGAAAGGTAGATCGGTAATATATACCAGGAATAAGAAAGGGCCTAATGTGCCTTAGGAAAAGGCCTAATAACCTTGTGGAATGCCATTTTTTACTCCCGATCCATCAGATTTAACGTCGTTTAATTCTTTCTTTTGAATTATATTGCTTAGGCATGATCTTAGCAGATCCAATGCTTTATTTCTAACTCCGTCACGATTTAATTTCATTAGTAGCGTATCAGGAGCAACACAATCAAATGCCTTTGACAGATCGCAAAAAACTCCGATAGCATCCTGTGCGGCCTGCCATGCAGAATAAATATGAGATATAAATAAATACCTGCATCCGCAGTCAATTTACCCCTAGTGAAAACTTATTGTTAAAGTTTAGGTATCTGTAGGTACTTGCTTCTTAATCAGCTACCTAAGGCGTGATTGTGATGAGAATCAATATTCAATAAATACCATTACATATCATAGGCATTACATAATTATGCTGAATGGTTAATCGTTTCATACAATAGTTTAAAGACCTCAAGAATCTCCACTATTGTTCAAACATATTTCAATTTTATTGCTACGTATTGAAGGATTTTACAAAGATTTATAAACAAACACAATAATAGAAACTTTCTAGGTAGGCAATTAACTAGGGCAATCCTGTAATATGAACTATCGAAAACAGATCGAAAATCTCATAAATCGTGATACTTATTTTCATAAGTATTTCTGAACAAAACAATTAATGACTGTACCGATTAGATTCGTAAGTTGTATTACATAAAGATCATGCGCAATTAAATAAATGTTGTAGTGATGGCCAAAGATTTTGGGTAATTTGGGCAGTATCTGTATCAAGGTCACTTTAAACCAAGCTACACTAATAATTTCTATCATTCATAAACATAAACATAAGCATTTACATACAGGCACATACATTGCTTCTGGCTCCACACTAGGATACCCTGTGTCGTGGGAACCAGAAACAGCGATATCACACACATATAAACATCCAAGACCTGGGGATTTATTTTTCTTTATCTCCACCCGGGCATCGAACCCAGGACCTCTCGTATGAAAGGCAGAGCCACATCCGCAGCGACACAGAGGCATACTATTATCTCTTCTGTGACAGAGGTCTTCAATGGATATTATCAATGGACAACAAATATATGTCTCACTCAAGAATATCATGATGCCGCATGATGACAAAAAGAAAAAAACAGTAAGCGCACGATTGACTTTTTAACCGACTGCACAAAAAGGAGGCTTCTCCTAGTTTTGCTTAGAAATATTGGCCTTAAAACCTTAATTCGAGTAACATGAAATACAAAACGTGTATTGTATTTTGTTGTTCTTACATGTTCAACCTAACAAGAAGGATAAAGGGGGCTTCGTTTCGCTCACCCCCTTTATCCTTCACCTCTCCTGGCCGTCCACTTCACCCAGACAGTCTTTATTTAGCCAATAAGCGGTGGCTAAACCATTCTGTAATTTAGTCGTGCAAATCAGTAATTTCGTTGCGCAAATCAATAATTTTGTCGCGCAATTCAGTATTTTTTTCGCTCATTTTAGAAAAATCCTCATTTCATGGTCATTCATTCGTACAATTAGTTAATATTTGGTAGTTTTATTATTTCCCACAAAAAACCACCCTTTTGTCATATGATATTACTTGTCAGAATTTGATCATTTTATACAACAGTATCGGAAGGTGCAATAATTAATACAGGTGACCTTTTTTCCAGAATTAACGGGTTCGATACCCGGCTAAGAAAATAGCTTTTTTAAAGGATAGTATTTAAACCCTTAAGGTGACGCCACCGTGGTTATAGGTTTTAATTTTTATTAAAAAGGCGTAAGGTTCAAAATCGCGATGCCTCATAACCAGGTCCAGGTCCAGGTTCAACATATGACTGTAAATCGAGTTTTTGATTGGCAAAATTACTGGTTTTGCCTGAGTGAATTACTCAAAAGCGACAAAAAATGAACGCGACTAGAAATCTATTAACAGCAACATGAAAACCTTAAGTCGAGTGTTGGATTTTGTGGTTCTTACATGTTCAATCTAATCGTCGCCCAAATCAGTTAATTTTGTAGCGTAATTCAGTATTTTTTTCGCCCATTTCAGGAAATTCCTCTGTTCGTGGTCTTTCGCTCAATTCGTTTTTTATTCGGTCGTTTCATTATTCTCCTTTTTTATCGAATAATGCAGTGTTACGTTTCATCAAAATCGAAATAATGGTTCCTGACCTGCAACAACTCCTACCTCTTACAATTTCAGTTGTCGCTCGTCTGACTCTTCGAAATGGGCCACCATGTATCGAAATCGACATGAATATGCAACCCTATGAATTTTGGATAGCCAAGTGTTTTTGTTCTCTTCACTACTACCTACTCCAGATTGAAAGGTGTTGAAAGGGTAGGGAAACAATTGTGAAATAACTACTACAGATGCGGATATAATGAATGGTATTATGATCGCAATTTGTGCAATTTAGCAATAAATCATATTAACTTATTGATTTATTGAATATTGCACAATAAGCTCACATACTTACCTAAGTATCTTCTTTTTGATGTCAATAACGTACGTTGTACCTACTCGTAGTAGAGTTCACTACGACCTAAAACTGCCTACCTATTTATTTTTACTTATTTACTTAGAGAGTAGGTAAAGTTACTCAGGTAACACAATAGAGTTAACTCCTGATTCATAAAACTTATCCAACTTATGATAGCTAAAATGTGCTTTCTTTGTCCTTTTCTCACAAGCTCAACTTTCAAAGTGACAGACAAAGACAAACTAATTATAACGGCATTATAGTTATAATAGGTTTATTAGTCGTTTATGAATAATGCGGTTAATGTTTACCAAATCCCGATATGTATCCAAAATTCAGGTGACCCTTTCTTTATATTTTCATGACCCAAGCCAATCATGTTTAGTATCCTTCGGGATTTTGCATCGTGTTTGGTTATTTCGTGCGCTATTGTGTGCTGTGCTAGGTACCATCTGTATTGGAGTCCAGAATAGTGATGGCACGAATATTCGCATTAGCTTTCGGTTATGCGAAGCAAGACTTACTTTGGACATTCGCATCGACACATTCACATTCGCATCAAGCGAAGCGAATGTTTTGCGAATACGAATGAGTGCAGGTCAAGTCGTGTCTGAAGCGGCTTACTTACTTTTTCTGAAATACACTATGCCTCTTTTGAAATTTGATCGTTACGTTACGGTTTATTTTTCTTATTATGATGATATATAAATAATGATTTAAATTGATCAAAGTTTTGTTGAATGGTGTTTTCTAAACATTCGCATTTGCATTCGCACATTCGCGTCCCCAGTATTCGTTTAATCTCGCAACATCCTCGCATCCTCAGCGTTCGCGAATGTGATATAGGTACATATATAACATTCGAGACATCCCCTGGTCCAGACTAATGATCAAATCTGATTATGATTACCTCTAGCTTTTATTGAACCTTCATTGTTCTTACATGATTGCAGCAAATAAACGAACTAAGTAATAATTATGCGGCAATGGCCAAACATGGGCGCATCTGCGCCCCTTCCACTGCATATGGGAAAAGTCGTGACGCTACGACAAGTACCTACTACAACTGTGTCAATCACACTCTAGGAAAAAACTTTCACCTTCTTTCTAACTCCTCCGACGAAACTCGCCGTGTGTCTGTGTTTTAACGGTTCGACGCTCTCGACTTGACCTACAAAACGGATATTTGGAGGATAACTGTGAAGGAGCATTCATCGAGAGTTCGACCTCAAAAATACCGTTGGATTCCGGCTGGTGCCAAATTAGCAGTGTTTTCTACAGAAAATCTCGTGGGATTCTTTACCGTACACAGTAATTAATCCTGCGAGATGACTGATGTAAGATTATTAGGAGCTGGCCGTGATTTGAAACCAGGACCTCTCGCTTTGGGATGGGAAGCACGCCTCGACCGCCTCACCACAGTGTTCGTCAAGTTGGTATACATGTCCTACATTGCCTACGAACTAAAGGTACTCGTACACTCGGAAGGACCATCACCTGATCCAGTCCTAAATGTTTCCGGAAGTACCTGTACTGTACAGACTGGAACTTGATTGAGACTTCATTTCATCACTTTTACCTCACAAAGAGGTCAAAAGCCTACATGACTAATACAACGTATGTCTAACTACCTAGGTATTGATTACAGACATTTTTTACGAATAATTTATTTTCACAAAAGCAATGACTCATTGAGGCTTTCGGGCATGGCGTGATATTCACTAAACTCTATTTTTGCTAGTCTGTATTCTATGTAATATGATGAGTTTACGCCCAACGTGTCACATAGGTAGGTAATCAAAAGATCTGAGCATAGCATATTAATGATTCATAAAAATGCAATGATATTTCACTATAAGGCCCGACATATAGATCGCGAGTTCGCATTATCCTCGGATTAACTTTAACAACTCCATATAGATTTATAATATTATTCGCCTTGCGAGTATGCCTAAGATTGGAGGTAGGTAGGGTGTCCTATCCAATTCTATTAGTTATGTAATACCTAGGTACTAGTTACTTATAAACAAGTCAGGGGTTGCATACCTACTCATAGATATACCTATATAGGTATAATGTAGCCTATTAATATCCCCACTGAGGGGCATAGGCCTTTACCCACGCTGGCTCAGTTCTGGCCACTACCTACCACCACGTAGCGATAGTAGCCGGGACCTACATACAACCGATAATGAACTAGATAAATTAATTATTTCATTGGTACATGGTCAGGAATCGAACCTGCATCCCCTATGTGAGAAGCAAGCGTGAAACCCATTAGACCACGGAGCTCATTAGGTATACCTATACCTATATGTATTGTTTAGATATGATATACCTTGCTATTGCCTCCCTTTCACTTCTGCAAACATCTGGAACTTGGGACCAGTAAAATGCTCGCTACAGCCTAGCTTCTAATAAAAGTGAGTAACATCGTGAAAATAATTGTATCATTTACTACGTTATCTTACAGATAAAGCAGCGAAGTTCAAAGGTCGACGACGTAAACATTACCTTACTGGTGTGAGGATGTGGAGCAATAACCAGACTTACTCACTTCCACATTTCCCGTTATAGAAAGACTCATATTACGGAGGCAAGGTCTTTGTCACTAGGTACTAAGTGTTGGAGGTACAAACATAATAATAGGAAGATTCATAGAATACGGATTACGGATGCATAGAAAAAGTGGCTGCCTTCACTTCAGTCATGTAGGCGCTCTCTTTCGTTATGGTAATAACAGCGCTATCTTCGACAACGGCCAAATGGTATTATGTATTCTGTGATTTGGGTTCTTGGGTTTCTTTCGGAAGCAAGAACACATTCCTTTTTGTGCTTCGAACAAAATTCGAGTAATCTTAGGGAACTTCCGAATACCCTAAGATTACTCGATAGGGACAGTGACGGATTAACCATATATCAGGAGGCAGTAAATACTACGAGCCCCGCGCCATAGGAGCATTCCTCCTCCGCGCCACTTTAAACAAAAATTTAGCTTATCTCAAAGTGAGCCATACTGTAAGGCTAATCGGTCGATCGAAAATTAAAATCCGGTCTAGTGGGAGTCTGCAAAGGTAAAGTAGTACACACCATCGTAATAAACTAATAACACTATGTAATTTTAATGTCGCCGCATAAGCCGCCCCTCACATCATACCGTGTCGTCTTCCTAATTCACGGATATGGTGGCCACGTGAAATATGATGTACGGCTTTCACCGCATCTCATAACTGATATTTTTGGTTGTTTGTTGTTGGATACATAGAAAGTTTTAGTGTTTCGTAGCAGGTTTTGTTAGATTGTCACAACTCGACTTGCTATATAGCTACGTGGAAATTCAGGCGCCCCTACTAGCACGACACATGTTGCTTGCGCTCCCCCTTATTCCAGGACTTGGGGTTGTCTCAATACTAGTTTTGCTAGCCCTATGAAATTTCTTCATATCATAATGTTTCATCTCAGGTAGTCATCACTGGACATGCTAGAACCGTAAAATTTCGAGGGCGGCTTGCGCCGCCTCTCATCTTATAACATATCTGTTTGGTTGTTCATTATTCAATTTGTTGTGATACGAAGGATTTCTAGATCTTCTGAGTCAGCGCATACTTTCGCCAGTGAATCAGAGGATGTATAAAATGGTAAATGGTGGATCACATTTCTCCAACTTCCGGTCCCTTTGTGTTTGACTTCAAAATTCTTCACATCATTACAAATAGCGTGGATGTCAATGTTATAAGCCGGCTGTAAGACAAAGAGTACACTGTAACCCTCCTACTCGCACATAATCATTATTGACCGGAAGTTCGGAACTATAGGAAGCGATAAGCGGACAATTAAACTAAATGATGGTACTAAAAACTAGATCTATAATATATTAATAACACAGCGAATTAAGTAAACCTACCAATTTTATTGTGATTTGAAAAATGGTAGTTTCGTAGAGGGCCGGTAAATTAACTGAACAAATAGATCTTTGCAATACCAAAACGAGGATCGGCAATTTATCATCGAAGAACGTGGAACGTTGGCTTCACTTTTATTTGAGTTTTAAGTTTAATTTAATGGTTATTCTTAGGTTTTTGAATTAAGAAATTCACTCAGCTGTACTTAAGTATCGCTCTGTGACGTTATTTTAGAAAAATAAGAAACCTTAATTGCTTTTCATGGTTTACATTTAGGTCTTAAATATGTAATTCCAGTTTCACATGAAACCTTAAATAGGTATGCAAATGATATAGTATTTACGCTAATTACTAGCTATTTATTAACATTATTATTTATTAATATATTTACTTATCAAGTTAGACCTTATTAAGAGACTTCTAAAAAGGAGGGGTTTTCAATTCGGTTGTCATGTTTCAACTGAAATATTTTAATTTATTAGATATTTATATTAATTTACTTTATATGTTTTTATTTTTATGAAGAATAGTAGGTAATCTATTATTACGTTAAACTACTCCGCTTCGTAAAGCCGTGGGCTATAGTGAGTAATCAATTCTTGATCATTAAATAATTCATTGATCACAGTTTTTTATTTTTTAACTTAAATGTGAGGTCTTTCTGTCATTTGGTAACAAGTTGAATATTTAATGGCTACATAGAATACGCTATTCCTATAAAGTGCGCATTTAGGAAATAGTAACTTTAGGTCGTTTTTATTACGTAAGTTTCTAGAATGTATAATTTTTCTTTATAAACATTAGACATTTCAGTATGTACCTATATTGAAGGATATGTTAGGATGTCATATCTGTTTTATAACTTTCCGATGGCTTAATGCCAGCAATAGCTTTGATCAATTTTTTCTGATTTTTGAAACTTTTTCTCTATCAGTAGAATTGCCAAAGAAACTAAAAAAAAAACGTAGAGTGCACATAGCCAAAGTATGCTGTAATAGCCGCCTCTGTGGACCTAATTTGTGTTAGTGGGTATACAAAGCTATTTATTTTACAGCATAGTTTCTCTATGTGAAGCTTCTATCTACAATTTTGGTCAAAGTGTTGTCCGAGGAATTTTATTGTTTTTACTATTTCTTTGTTTTTGTTAGTTTATTTGAAAGGGGGGTTTGCTTAAGGCTTGCATAATTCTAGTTTTTCGTAGGTTAATTACTAAATTATTATTTTGTAGCCATTCTATCACTCCACTCAATGTATTATTTATCTGTGATTCAAAGTTTAGTATCTCCGTGCATTTTATGACAACCGAGCAATCATCCGCAAACAATACCATTGGATGTGGGACACTTTCTAGTAGATCATATCAATAGGCTAAGAATAGTAGGGGCCCCAGGATACTAGGTACCATGTTTTTGTGACATCTGCGGAGACAGAACGTTACTTAAGTATTTGATTAGTGAAATTCTCAATTAAAAACTAATTCGGATTCAAAATAAAATGCAGACATCTTAAACCTATTTTATTCGACGCCCAGTCAGTGATTCTCATTTATCCGCTGTGCACCATTTTGAATTCCGCCCCATGCTCACAAGCAAAACTGCAGAAGTGCTCACATAATGTAGCCACGTTTAGGATTGGCTCGCGATACACAAATACGATCTGGCTATATCTGTCCTTCGCAATACCAGCCGAGATCCTGCGAGCAGCTGGCAGACATTCCGGATCCGCTAACATCGCTTCTGAAATCTAATTTCAGAAAACAGATTAGCATCAAAATTATGTTTGTTACGATTACGATGCTAAGATAAGACCTAACCTAAACTTAAACAATTGAAATTGTATTGTAAATGTCGGATTGTTTTAGTTTGTATTGCAACATAAACTACCTAAGTATCTACTTATATACTTCTGCCACTAGAAGCCTACAACTACATTAATTTTTTCACACTTACCTATATCTAATATTAATCACATCACAGAGCATTTTTCTAGAAAGCACCTAATCTTTCAGGTATATAGTGTAGGGTTATCTCGGAGAGATGACACTTACTTACTAGAATGATGTACATATTTATTTCGAGATTTAATGCAGGATATACATGGGATCTATAGATACCCTACCCTACCTCTAAGTAATGGTTTCGAAGTTATTTTGCTACCTGTAGGACCATCACGCTTTTTTCTTTCTCCTTCGTCATCCACCTACCTTTGCTGTGTTTATTTACTATACAGTCATAAATTTTAGAGTGCCTAGTCTTTTCCTAGTTATCAGCTTAGTTACAGAGCCTACTATACTATTAATTATATGTTTTGATATTGAGCAGCAGCTGATCAGAAGGTCTTTTTGATTTTAGTGGAGATTTTTTTTTCCAGTAACTCAGCAAATGTTTTCTTGTCTGATTTATTTTTGTTTTCATTTATTTTCTCCTTTTTTACAGGGCACAAAAATGAAATGGCGATATATTATGGTTGCCTTTGTAATGGCAGCAAGAGGCATATATTGCTTCTACTGTGCCAATCTTGAAGTTTTGACTGTTAGAGCAGATGGAGCACCTTTCTGCATTTTTACAATATTTGGCTGTGTCCGTCCATACCTCAGCAGGCGCCGCCGACACCTCTTCACCTGGAGCGATACATGGTGAACCACGAAGCGCCAGCTCTCGATGGCGACACTATAAAGCAGGGATGGTCAGGAGATGTTATTGAGACCGTCTTCAAAGGCTGGAACTCAATCTTGTCATTGTTCATAATTATTTTCAGAAATATTCTTAACGAGACGATATTGAATAACGTGTTGAATAACTCCTGTTACCTCGGATGCCACAGCAGGAATACTGGCCCTCAATTTGTAGCTGTAAAGTAACGTTTTGTTGCTCAGTGCAGCGTTGGCGAGCCCTAGCCGCACAAAAATATCGCCAATTTTATATTTTTTTAAGCCATAACAACTGTTCTATGCTTTTATTAAATCTTTTGAGGCAGTTTGCTGAAGACATCAAATGCTTATCTGTCGCCTGGCGGCTTGCCGCTGTCGCTGCTCTCACAGTATACAACGTAGTCTTCATTATCTCCACCATATACCTAGTATAGTATATCTAGAACCTGAAATGGCTTGTATTTTTTCTGTCGTCAAAAAATACAAGTCATTTCAGGTTCCAGATATACTATACTATATGGTGGAGATAATGAAGAAAGAATGAAAACCACAAAAAAGACGTTTTTTTGTGGTCTTCACAGGGCCTCAAGGAGGGGAAGATTCCCCACTATCGTAAAGATCCTCCTCCCTCTCATCCTTCTTTCTTTTCTTGGGCTTCTTCTTCCCATCTTTCTCTATTTCTCAGTACTTTTAGACTCCCTTAAGTAATATATAGAATTTTCAAAATTCAATTTAAAAATTAAGCCTAGTTCCTCAAAAGTTCTCGCGCTTTTTTTTATTCTCTCTGTGTTTCTGTATCTGTATATCTACATATTAGCGCTCTCTACGACGATCTTTTGATCGTTGTTACCCCTTTGAATCGATCTCCGATTTTATCGAGAGGGTTTGATCGATCAAGCAAAGATCTAAATAATTGTATCGTATTTTTAAAAAAAACTTACTAGCTGGCTAAGAATCATGCCACCAACTATTCAAGAAAGAAAAGCAAGGGAGGTCGTTTCAGCCCTGCTATCCCTACCTTAAATTGCCAACTATCAATATCTTAACTTTTAATCCAAACGACAAATGATCAATCAATCAAAGATATTTGAAAAATAATGCGACGCCGTCGTTCTTTGCGATCTTGTCATCCAACCTTCTCCTTCTAGGCGTTCGATGGAATCAATGTGAGGTAAGATCGTATGACCTGGTTTGACAATAGAATGAAAATCAGACGTCTAAAAATTTATCTTCGATAACATCGATTCAGATCTGTCATCCCTACAGTTTGCTTCCCCATTGTAAATGAACCTCCTATTTTTTTATAGTCGTCGGTTAAGTAATACATATTTTATATTTTTACATCAAATAAAAAAAAAATATTTTTTTTGACTCGCCCGGGGCGGCAATATGGCTAGGGCCGGGCCCTTCTCACAGTACTTACTTACGCAAAACATAAATACGTCAATCTGAAGATATCTGCTGATTGTTGCATTAATTCCGGGTACATACGAAACGACAACGATGAAACTGTGATGCTCATTGCTTAAGCTTGCAGAAGTTATCGAAAGTCCGACACTTCTACTATCGTCCGAGAGTTGCGCACGCGCTTGGTTTTGCGCTTGCTATTTGAATTTCCCGCCAGTACAGTAGCAGTCCCGCGCGCGCGACGGTCAAACGAGCGGACGCCGAACCGCGAGAGGCACCTACCTACCTACCTCCCTCGCCCGCCTGATTCTGTCGTGTTGTTTTTGTTTTGTTTTGTTTTGGTCCTGGATTTTTAGTTCTCATCTCAGTGAAATAAAACTTGTTTCTCGTCAAAAGGACGCTTCAACTATTGCAAAATTTGGAAAATCAATTAAATGGCCTAGCCAGTGAGTTGTGCCGATAGTAAGTGTCTAAATAGTGGTATTTATGTCAGGAATTTACGGTTATCTTTTGTTGTGTGCGAACTTTTTAACCTCTATTTCCTTTGTTTAGGGACGTCGCCGCCCACACTGGTTGTAACAAAATAAACAGTTGTAAGTACGATAGCGTACTACCGGAGTACGATCAAGCTGGCAATGGATGTAGACCGGAAAATTAATCTGGAGGGAGTACCCCTCAACTCTCCAGGTGCGGCAAATATTTTTTTGAATACTGGTAACAATACCAAAGTTAACTCGCCAAATGGGACTGTGATACATCTTAAATCAGGTGATATTCAGTTTCCTATAATACTTACCTATGATAAAACTGTCTACAATTGGTCATAATTAAAAATTTTCGTTACAGAGAATAATTCGCCGGCCGACCTCGGCCTGCATATAAACACGACGTTCTCAGTCGCGTCTTCCAAGAAAATAAAGGTGCTCTTTATTCTGAATTTCCTGTTGTGCGTGATCTGTATGATAATTAGCTGCTCCGTAGCCTTTTACTATTGGAATGAGATGTCTTCAATGAGGAGGCAACTAGACGCGATAAAGGAGCAGCTCATCATACAGAACTTGAAAGACTCAGGGTTTGGCCAGGAGAGAGCGCAAGCTGGTACACTGGTCGCTTTCCCCCGCCCGATACAAGCTGACCGGGAAGCCAGGATGGACAAAGATATAACTTCGCAGAGCACCAGGAAATATTATGTTGAAAACCTGGGACCTGATATGTTGTTGATAGACTTGAGCAAGAAGGATGAAAATGCAGACAAAGACAAAGTAACTGGACAAAGCAGGCCTGCTGTGCCACCAAAAGGTAATTATTTTTTTTAAAACTTTTATCTGTTATCCAAACGTCCCTTTAGACTATCTGATGTGCTATTCTGTATGAGAAAAGTTGGATACTTATGGTTGTTTATTTTTTCCAGAGATGCTAGTCAGCCACTTCAGTGGAGCTCTTAGAGAAATAAATTTAGGAAAGCAAGGTGAGAGAATCCATATTTATTTTATGCCACTGTGGGTAGGTACCTACCTGATTCAAATACAAAACTAAGTTCTTATACAAACTTATACCTACCTACCTATCTATGAACAATGTTTGTTTATGTAAAGGGTTATCTTCCTCGCCATATCAAAGACTTGATAACCCACTTGAAATCCTTAACACTAATTGTCTTTGATTACATGTCCTACATTTTTCTAGACAAACTTGTCCATACTTAGTAGAGGAATCACCTGTGCGTGTGTATGGTATGGTACAGAAATAAGCAGCCAACATACAAGCAAGACAGGATATACAATACCTACATGATTAGTATTACTTGACGACCGTAGTATTTACATTTTATGTTAATGGCACACAGACATCTCAGAGCATAGATAGATATAACTTGGTAATTTAAATTCTATTCCCTTAGATTAAAGATGCTACCATGCCATCCATTAATACAGAAGTATTTGCTCAGCTGTTGCGAAGCTTTTATGACCTTATGGAATTTCTAAGCTATAAAGTCACTTTACTTGAATGAAGTATGAATGCAGTTCCTGCCTATGATCAATTAGACCCCAGACTTTTAGTTTTGTTTCTCTTATTTTAAACGTTTGCTCAGTCAATTGAAGTAAAAGTGAGGTCATTTTTTGCAACTCCACTTTCACATGGATAAAAATAAACATGCCCTCAATTTCAGTAGGTATCGATCTCTCTATCTTTCCATGCAGGGTAACTGTCCATTTTATTTGCGCGGTTCAAACATATGCTACGCTTGCATTTATGTCAAATTAACTTAGATTAATTAACAATAGCACTTACGATAAGAAAAGGCAATCAGTCTATTGCTTTGTGTCTAATCACGTTTCTATTGCTAGTGCAATATCAATATTCCTCGAAAGATTATACTAATATGACCTATCTGCGTATTACAAAACCATATACAGGTTGATTTGATAACTACATTACATAAAGAAATTGATAAAATTACGCAAAAACGTATGAATGATTATGAATCTTCTGATGCTCTTATTAATTATGTTACGATTATGAAGTAGTTCCACTGCTTCATCGATAAGCTCCATGTGGTCCTCTGACCCGACAGCTAGCAACAGAAGCGGGATTCTAAAACTCAAAAGACATTGACTCTATAGTGCCTTAGAATTTGATCGTATTTAGGGAACTCTGCTAGTTTTGTGAATTAAATTTAGCTACAAAAAATTTATGATATTAGAATTTTGCAATGGTGTCCTTGTCCTGCTATCATAATCGCAGACAGACAAGCAAGTTGTACGGAATATTTGGTTCGACAAACGTTGCCGATACCTATTCGGTTTACTTAGCTAACTTTCATAATAATAATAATTTATTTCGGACCAAGTCCATATACAAGTCGTGTTAAGAAATAGTCTTACATGTTATTAGTACAATATAAACACAATACAGTGCAGAGCAAACCATTTTTTTTCTTCTAATTTTAGGCACGAACCTATGCTTGGCAATGTATGAGCTGCAACCCAATGCCGCATAAAGGGCTTGTCTACCCTAGCTGCTATTACCTCACGAGTTTTGCACAAGAGAGACGCCATCCTTTCACGCATAATTGCGTGGAAGCCCGCCTCCGAAAACATTCCTTATGCACTAAAATATCGTGGTACTAAACAGTGTTCTAGTTAAAATCCCGTTACGTTCTCGATTGTATATGTCTGTCGTACGCCTACTATTCTTCGTCTTCTTCGTGTGGAAACATGTGGGGAGAATCAGAGTAGATCCTTCCAGTAGTCAGCCACCGCGATGGCTTTAGCGTTAGCCTGCGTAACTTCGGCGTGTGTGCAGGAAGTCGGGCACGATAGCAGGTGGCCGGAAGTTTTGGGGACACCGCAACGGCAGCTTGTGCTTGCGTCCTCAGGCAGGATGCCGCAGCGTCGCATGGCTTATGTGGCTTTGTGGGGATTGCTCCCAATGCCTAAACTTTGCGGAGGCAGGCGTCCCAGCGAGAGGGTCTGTTGTGGCCAGAAAGCTTCTTCTGGATTTAAGGCGAGTATTTGCTGGCTTCTGGCTAAACAGAGGGTGGCGGGAGTCGTTGCATTGTTTCCCCCTCTCGACCATGGAAGCAACCCCACAATGCCAGCCAGGCGGTGCTGCATATCCGTGTGGGTTGCCTTGAGACAACCCGTGATTAGGCGGCAGGTCTCGTTCAACGCCACGTCCACCTCCTTGGAGTGTGGGGAGTTGTTAAACACTGGGGCAGCATACCCCACCGCTGAGTAGCAGAGCCAAGGCAGTGATTCTCAGAGTATGCGGGTGAGTGCCCCACGTTGTGCCCGTAATGTGTCGCTACAGGTTGTTCCTCCGAAGGACTATCAGCTTGCTCTTTTGGCACTGAGTTTTGAGCGATAGAGTGCGGTCAAGCGTTTATTTAGAATAGGGTAGTATTCGTATGACTGTAATTCTAGCTTTTGCTTGGCAAAAATACTGGTTTTGCCTGACTGAATAGCGACAAAAAATGAGACGATAACGACTAGGAATCTAAAATCAGCAACTTGAAAACCTTTAACTTGACGAAAGTGACAGCGTTCATAACTTCCACATAAAGAAAAGAGAGCGCAAAACATGCGCTCGACTCAAACTAAAATAACGTACCGCCAAACCATATAAAAAATTATTGAAAAGATTTTAAAGGAGAGTTTGTGAATGCATAACATCCACATTTTGAACGCAGTTCCGCAATGAAATTAGTTGGGTTTCAGAATTACAGGAAAAACTAAAATAATCAGCCAATCGCGTTTGACTTCAGTGAGAATCTTAATAAAATAATACTCAATAAACGTTAACCCAAAAATCGAAGCTGTACTTAGACTTTGCAGTGGAGTAAATGAATTCGAAAAAACCCCATTATATACAACAAAATCCAGCGCTCGTTTTGTATTTTATATTACTCGAATTAAGGTGATACGAAAAATAATGGGGTTTTTTCGAATTCAAACTAACACGAAGAATTAAGGGGGTGAGCGAAGCGAACATCTACACACCTACCCAGATCCACCACTTCGTCCAGACAGTCTTTATTTAGCCAATAGGCGGTGGCTTAACTAAACCATTCAGTTATTTAATCGCGCAAATCATTAATTTTGTCGCGCACTTCAGTATTTTTTTCGCTCAATTCAGTATTTTTTTATTCGGTCGTTTTATCATCCCCCTTTAATATACTACACGCCAATCTAAATACCTACCTACTATAACACTGTGCTAGAAAGTAAATCTCAAATTAAGTTGAGGCCGTTGTTTATTCCGCCGTGTCCTACTAATAACACTGACCTAGGTAAATGTAATTACCTGTTGTTATAGGTATACCGCCTTGGTTTCAGGTGTCCATCATGACATGACGTAGATAATGTTAATATCCAGGACAGTAATTTTTAATTAAAGTAAACTATAATGCAATTCTGAAGGCGACAAAACGAACTAAAGTACTATAATGACTGCTTGAAATCCGGTTACCATAAGTTCTATCATAACCATAAGTCAACCGCGCTTTTATAATTAGTTTAGTGGTGACGCCTCTGCTATCGGCCGACTCGATGTTCAATGCTTTCAAGAGAACCAAGAAGTCTCGTACTCTCTAGGTTCCTCAATAGGCTGAAACTTACTGTATTTCTCTCTCGTTTTAGCGATCATCGGGCCGTGGTCTCGAGACGGCGAGATCTCGTCCAAAACCAGCGAAGGGAAGATTGAGCTGCACGAGAACTATGTGACCATTCACGAGACCGGGCTATATTTAGTTTATGCTCAAGTAAGTCCCTTGCGATGTCGACGTCAGCATGCTCGCATAGTTCTCAGTACGAGATGGGAACCGCTAGTGGTCTCGAATACTTCGTAGAATTACGGTTGAGGACATGCCACGTAGTAGTTGTCTGGCTTGACCCGTGACAGGTGCTTTACCACAACAACTAGTTTACAACTACATTGTATGTTCGACAACAATATACATTCAGTATCTATACTCCTACTTTGTACTACCTACTAACAGTAGGTTTACTCACAATTCATATCGTCTTCTTCTCAAGAAATCCTCCCTGTATTAAATTGATTGTAATGCAGCGCGGCCTCTTTTATCCGATTATTTTCATTTTGCGAGGGCTCCAAAGCCCTTGATTGACGTATTTATGTTTTGCGTAAGTAAGTACTAGCCATATTACCGCCCCGGGCGAGTCAAAATAAATAAATAAATATTTGATGTAAATATAACTCCATAGCCCTCGCAAAATGAAAATAACAGGTAATATCTCCATAGATAGAAGGTATGTATTTACTATCACCGCGTATCTCATTATTGGCCGCAATGTAATCTTATTTTCCGCCTTCTAACCTCAAAATAGCACCTTCGCCGCTTGTTTTTGGATTCTGAGGCGGAAAAATTATATTCTTAACTCGTTCGAAAAGGCTTCTTCCTCGCCTTTGGCTCGTGCCGAAAACTTCTCGGTTCGTAAATATAGCTTCGTAAATATAGCCTCAAATTTGAGGCAAGACCTGGCAAGACACTTAAAAGTGACACAATAAATTGGTTTTCTTTTTAAAACCATCGCTGGACTTGGAAATATATTTTCTACGAAAAAAAAATATTTCCTCGTATTAGTGATGAAAAGTAGAGTATTGCACTCTGGTGTAAGGACCTTCGCTCTTAAATATGTCGAGTGTAATTGATCACTTGACCCCTTGTATAACAATCTACTATAGCTAGCACTCTCCTCCCCAGATGGTATACCTCGGCCACGCGCCCAACTGTTACTTCATCTGGGCGCGACAAAACAACTCTGACGCTGCGCCGCGCCTTCTCTCGGCCTGCGCCACCGGCGACGACTCCACCCCCCGACCCCTGGACAAGTCACAGATCTCTTGCAGCACAACGACCGTCGCACGACTGTACAAGGGAGATATAGTCAACCTGGCCCAGAGGGAACACAACAGGACGCTGTGGCTGCGACCAGGTTACAGCTACTGGGGGTTCGTGAAACTTAGTTCCTAATGGCTGTGACTTGTTTAGGATTATTGAATACTTTTGTATGTTTAGTGACTTTGATTTGACTGGCCTTTTAGGGATGTGTGAGTAAAGTTCGCGCCAAGTTTCTCCCTATGCGAGAACGAGAGGTCACAGCTCGCTTAGAGCCAAAGAAGTTTTGCGCGGCCTGTACCTACTATCTATCCTCTTCTGGGCCTGTACCTTATTAATTCATCGACAAGATAACGAACCTTTTGGCGGTTTGAAACAACCTCTTTGTTCCTAACATGCGGGTCGCATCGCATCATCGCACACCAGTACGTTATGTTCGTTGACCATCCCTGTAGACCTGCGAACATCTTTTTGGAAGCGACCACGCTAATAGCTAACATTTTGATGATCCTCCTTCGTTGACGCCACTGTGGTGCCACTGCCGTTATAGGTTTTGAATTTTATTAAAATGTTCAAAATCGCGATGCCTCATAGCCAGGCCCGCCCAGGGCTCGGAAGTTAGTCTGGGGGCTCCGACAGCGGAACTTAGCCAGGCACGCCCAGGGCTCGGAAGTTAGTCTGGGGTCTCCGACAGCGGAACTTAGCCAGGCCCGCCCAGGGCTCGGAAGTTAGTCTGGGGGCTCCGACAGCGGAACTTAGCCAGGCCCGCCCAGGGCTCGGAAGTTAGTCTGGGGGCTCTGACAGCGGAACTTTCAATTTCCCCTTCAGCCTACTATTAGAGGAATATAAGTGCAAATGTTAAAAAAGGCTTTTCTTAGCCGAAATAAAAAGGACTAATAGAGCTACATAACTTGCTATTTTTTTAACGTTGAAATAAATAACAAGTACTTAAATCCAAATCCTGTGCAAATTTGTAATTTATTTATGTGATAATTAAAAGATTTTGTGATAAATCGGGAGGCTTTTCTATCGATCACAAATAGTCACATTACCTACGTTTATATGTTTAGCGAATGCAAACGGATACTTACTCATGATGAAAAACAAGTAAGTATAAAGATACAATTGTTTTAATACTCCTATTGCGTTATTATGCGTAATTTGGGATTTACAAAAGAATGCGTCCCCTTAAGGCGATACCTCGACCGTGCAAAGGTCCCCGTTACTCTAGGCGGAAAGACCCGCAGCGTGAGAGGGACGGAATCGGGAAAAAATGAAAAAACGTAGCGCTAAACCACAGAATAATTGTTTAACAATATACTACGCTATTTTGTTCAAAAGTTTTTTAAGGAGATTTAGCGAATACATAATATCTACATTTTGAACGCAGTTCCACAATTAAATTAATTAGGATTTCAGAATTACAGGAAAAACTAAAACTATTTAGAGGTGTTTTCGTAATTAAATTCTAGGGTGAAAATTTCATCCAATCGCGTTTTTGTTTTAGTGAAAATCTTAATCAAATACTCCATAAACGTTAACCCAAAAATCAAATCTGTAGAAGACTTCATGGTGGAGTAAATGGATTCGACAAAAACCCCATTTTTTTTTCGTGGCACCTTAATAATGTGTACTAGTGTCATTCCCACCTTGGCTAGTTAATTCAAAGTCATCCTAGTAGTCTAACACTACTGACTAGCTAGACAACTTGTTAGTAACTTGTATGAGATTCTCACTATGGCAAAGTTATAGTTCCGAACTGCTGGTCTATTTAGTTACAAATCAATATACAAGATCTTCCTTATATGTTCATATCATAGGATTTGATGGGTGAATTTTTCGCATGACAAGTGGAACGTCGCTAAATATTGCAATATGCGAGCCATATGTAGCATTCTGTACACACAGTAATTATATACTAGATAGGTTACTTTAAAGGTGCTAGATTTTTGCCGTCTTATATAATTTGTAGACCAGATTATGGATTTCAAAATCCCACGAGGGCTCCAGTGTAAAAGAGTCGCAATTTTAGGAACAATGTCGAATTGATTACCTATAGCTGTGATGTATATTCGCAATTTAAGGAACAATGTCGAATTGATTACCTATAGCTATAATGTATATTCGCAATTTAAGGAACAATGTCGAATAGATTTTTGCCGTCTTGTATAATTTGTAGACCAGATTATGGATTTCAAAATCCCACGAGGGCTCCAGTGTAAAAGAGTCGCAATTTTAGGAACAATATCGAATTGATTACCTATAGCTGTAATGTATATTCACAATTTAAGGAACAATGTCGAATTGATTACCTCTAGCTAAAATGTATATTCGCAATTTGAGGAACAATGTCGAATTGATTACTTCTATAGCTGTAATGTATATTTTTGAAAGTTTTGGAAATTCTATTAACGCAAATATTGTGTTGAATGTGCCATAAATATGTTATGAATATTTTGAAGTTAATTTTGGCTAAATTATTGATTTGGGAATTATCTCCTGTAACTTTATTTCTTTATGTTGTTACCATAATACGATTCACGGGTGCCCTATAATTTTGAGAATTTTTGTTACTTCATGTAATTTGATCTCTACTTAATAAGTAATTATCCCACTGGTTTGAACCAAAATATGTTAAAATTTTCGAAATTTATTTATAACTTCGTTGGTGTTATGTTACGTTAGTGAACGTAGGCTTGTGATGAGAATCTGAGCTTTAGTTTATTTACTTAAACTACTACTTAATTTGGTATATTTACTACTTACTATAATGTTGCTCAAAGTCACAGCATTTATACATAATTTAATTGTAGGTGTCGCAATTTTTCTACTTAATTTTTTATTTGTTGTTATGGTAATGTAAGTTATTTCTATTATGAAAACATATGTAAATATTTTTAATTCAAGTATAATTTTCATGTATGTGTAGTTAGCTACGAAACATTAACGAGTATTCAACAAATTACATACCTACATTCTGTTTAATTACTAAAATTGACAGGACTTAAGGATTTTAAACCAGAATTGATGTGTCTTATAGTGATAGTGTCTATTCTAATTCTATGTTAAGGTTTTTAAATGTGATATTGTACTACGTACCCTTTTTTTGTTAACAGAGGTATTTAGGTTTTAGAAGTCATAATTATTATTATGCTCAAAGAAATGTAAACCAATAGTCCTAGCCATTTTCATTATTTTCACGAAAAGCGCCTTTGTTATGGGCTAACCTACTTATCTTTGCGTTCCCTATAATAAATACTAGAATCCACTGACTTGATCTGCATATAATATGTAAAGCGTGGTGATGTATTCGCATATAATTTTGTGGTTAGTTGGTTACATTGGATCCAATCTACCCAACTAACTACTGCTTGCTTCACTTCCTCGATGAAATTTGGAAAGAATTGTCATTAATGCTTATAAATCCTGTTGTTCTTATAATACTACCTATAGATAGGTATATGATGTATTAATAGAATAGGTCACAAACAAGTATCTGTAACGTGTATGGTATGGCTTCCAAATGTGCGGAAAGAGTACACGCAAAGATTGAATAATGTTCATATTAACGGAAGCAGATTCTCAGGTATCCCCATAAAGTAGCCAGGTAGAACTTAATGTGTTTACTATTGCGCAGTTTTGTGGAATGTTGAACTTGAATCTAGGACCGGAAGGTTAGCTCGTAAGAATATTTCAGTGTCAATGATTGTAAATATTACAACTTTGTTAACCGACACCCGTCCACCAATAAAAGTGCCTTCATTTTATTTTCTGGTTTCACTTTGAATTGCGTTTATTTTATCTGAAGTTCTTTGTACTGATTAATCCTTTAGGTCAGTTTAAGGTATTTAGGTAGGCCTACGCGCACGTCGTGTTTATCCTATCCAAAATAGATATTCACTTAACTAGATCGTCGGAGATGGATGACTATCGAAACAAATGAAATTTGCCAAGAGTAAGAAAGATGTATATTTAATTTGAAGCTTCAGCAGGGGGGGTCTCACTCTACAGTTTAGGTACTTTCGACCGGTCAACCCGATGGGCGGGAATTTATCCAGTTAAGTTGCCCTCGCTTGGCTGGCAGTCGCGTCGTGCACTAGCCGCTCCTCATAAGCAACTTTTCTGTGACTATTGCAACAACAATGACATAAGTACCTAACATTTTAGAGTGTCTAAAGAAATTACTCACAAATAAAATTCGATTCCTTTTTATTGAATACCTTTTTGTTTAACTAAAAGTAAACACTTTAAACCCAGTATAAAACAAATGAAAATTACATAAGTAAGGAGGTAGGTACCTACCTAGCCTTAGAATATACCAATAGCCTGAATAAGTACTAATAACACCTCTCTTAGACAGAGTGGACTAAAATTCACAAACACAAATCGCACATAGTTTACAGGACGACCTTGTGATGTCAGAGTAAAAGAAGCTCTCAGGCGTAATACTGCGGCGCAATCTAGCCTGCACGGGCGGGGCAACCGATTCTGTAGGTGCTTAGCTATTGTTGAACATAGCGCAGGTGCGAGCTAGATTGCGCTTTATTGTCGCGCAGCGAGAGTAGCTATTTATTTAAGTGTATTTGAGGACTGATCTATTACTATTAAGTATTCTGTGGCTTCAGTTGAGATTGGCGGCACCGAGTCTATGAACGTTTCCGGTTCCGGGATTGACACTAATGGCATAGACAAATAAGTAATAGGAAGTCCTTGTCAAATATTTTTTTGGTTTTATTTATCCCTTCAGGGAAAGGCTACGGTTCTAGGCCATACCGCCTTGTCTGTTGTGATGTCAGTCATCTTTATGTCTTATCTATCTTCAAGCCCACATGGGCATGTCCTCAATTTATTTTATTTCGCTTTTCTTAAAACCTGTATTAAATATCTTCTTTCGAAGATGATGAAAGGTCACTGATTATGATTACCTATTTGACATGCTATGCGCCATCCTTGTCCTGTCCCCGTACGATGATGCCTAAAGATAGGTGATGATGTTGTTAAATCCAGCGCTGATGTTGCTCGAGCTTTTGAAACATTCTTCACCAATGTACCCGTACTCACAACAGACCGTCTAAATTCATCTCCATATGAAGACTTTATTACAAAATAACACTAGCGTCAGTAATGTACATTTAAAATTTCATCATGTACATATATCCCCAGGACATTGTCAAAACGTTTAAATTACTTAACTTAAAAAATACGGAAGACCTGTGGGGTATATCAGTCAAAGTCATTGGTTCAGTAATTCTAGTTATAGCCCCACACTTAGCTTATATATTCAATAAATGTGTTGATGATGGGGCTTTCCCAGACCTCATGAAACACAGTAAACTGATACCTCTGTTCTAGTCGGGAGATAAGGGCGATCCTTCAAATTTCAGACCAATATCTGTTCTTCCAACACTAAGTAAAATATTTGAAAAGATTATACTAAATCAAATGCTCCCACACTTCAACCGTACAAAACAACTCCACGCTAAACAATATGGTTTCACTAGGGGTAAATCGACTACGGATGCAGGTATTACCCTTATATCTCATATTTATTCTGCATGGGAGGCCGCACAGGATACTATCGGAGTTTTTTGCGACCTGTCGAAGGCGTTTGATTGTGTTGATCATAATACGCTATTCATTCAATTAAATCATTACGGAGTTAGAAATAAAGCGTTGGATCTACTAAGATCATACCTAAGCAATAGAATTCAAAAGGCAGAAATAAACGGCGTAAAATCTGATGGATCGGGTGTTAAAATTGGCGTTCCACAAGGTTACATATTAGGCCCTTTCTTATTCCTGGTATATATTAATGATCTGCCTTTCATGGTGGAGAAATTAACTGACATGTTTGTGTTGTTTGCTGATGATACCTCAATGGTCTTCAAAATTAAAAGACAAAAAGGAGATGTTGATGATGTTAATGGTGTATTGTCTTTAACCTTGAATTGGTTCACAGTTAATAATTTATTGTTAAACGCTGGTAAAACCAAGTGTATCAAATTCTCACTTCCAAATGTCAGGCAAAAAATCAATCTGTAGGAGTTTCTACGCCCTTCTCCTCCCACAGTGGTCCAATGTTGAGAAGAGGCAAAAAATGACGTTTGCTAAGTAGGTATATGTAAATATCTACAGTAATAAAGTACTTTGACTTTGACTTTGAGATGCGATAAATTATTTCCGTTCTCCTTTTATTCGTTTTGCTGATGCTTTGTTTATATAGGTATCCGTCTCGTTGGGTTGGTATTGGTTGGTAATGGTTGGTTAACTTTTGAACCACCAACATATACTTCACATCAAGATTGTTAGGAATTCGAATGCCTTCTAATAATTCTAATTGTTATAGTATTATAAAATATAACAAATTAGAATCATCAGTTCCTCATCGAGACTGCGTTGAACGAAACGTATTTTTATTTTATAGTAATAACCTCAAAATTCGGAGAATAATGTATGTTGTTGCTATTTTTTGTGGTGAATAATTACGTTAATAACTGATTATTATATCAAATTGGTTGCAATTTGATATAATAATCAAACCTACAATGTTGACAAGGTAAGATTTATATCTTCAAGTATTATTTATATCCTCTAATTTAAAATAATTTTAACACCTTATTCCTTCTCCAAATTTCAGGATTCGATATCGCCGAGACTACAGGGTTTTCACCCGTTGTTTCTCTGCAAAACACTCCGATTCCGACCCCTCGTCGCCGGCACCAAAGCCCGAGAAAGACAAGAATAAGAAACAAAGCGGAGCTGATTCTATCATGCAGACTCAGAAGATTCAAAGTCTGTTAAAAAATATGATGATGGAAGCTCAACAGAATGAGAACAGTGGGAAGGAGAAGTTTGAACCGATCCCGGATAGAGCTGCGAGGCGCAAGCAACAGTCTGACGTCATTGAGTCCAGGACTGAGAAGATAGGTAAGATTTGCTTGTGGTTAAACTTATTCACTCTATATTATTTGTGTCCATTGAGACAAGCCAACTTCAATATCTTTTAAAAAAAGTAAGCAATGGTATCATCAATATCAACATACTTTCTGTAATAGATTAATCCAAAACTATGTAATAATTTCAGAGGAAAGCTTGACCCAGGCAGCAGGGCAAGTAGCGGAGGCCATCGGTGGAGATGTGAAGCAGACAGAGGCTGAGCTCTTGTCTAAAGTACTGGGGAAAATTAATCAGACGTCCACCAGTCTTAGGTGAGATCTGACTCTTACTAAAGCCCTTATTACATTACGCTGCTTCTCGGGCAGGGTGGTGTGATAAGAAACAGGAAGTTGGGTCCCTAAACAGGGAAATCTCCCTGCTGCCCTGTCGAAAAAGTAGTATAATTTGACGACCCGAATTGCTGAGTTTAAGTCCCAGTGGGGGCAAATATTTGTTTAATGAGAACAGATGTTTGTACCCTAGTCATGGTTGTTTATTTATCTAACTTTTATATTTATCTATATAAGTATGTGTATGGTTGTCTAGTACCCAAGATACAGGAAATCCTAGCTAGCGTTTACAATCTCCCTGCTGTCCTATCGTAAGGGTAGTATATTTTGACGTCCCGAATGGCCGAGTTCCAGTCCCGTTGGGGGCAAATATTTGTTTGATGAGAACAGATGTTTGTACCCTAGTCGTGCTTATATATTGTTGTCTAGTACCCAAGATACAGGGAAACCTAGTTTGGGGCTAGATCAATGTGTGCAAATAGCGTCCAATGTATACCTAGCGCCACGAGTTTGACCTTGAATGCACAGTAGTCACTTCAATACCTGTACATATGTGCAGTAATTCCCGCCAACGTCGCCCAGCGCTCTTAATTCGTGACGCGAGGTATATTATTATAATATAATAAGAAACAGGGAGCTCAGTCGCCGTGGCGCGAGCATAGAGTTCACACGTCTAGTTACTTTTTGTGTGAGTGCGTGTCATGCAAAATGTTGCGCAAAGGAAAAATAAATTTTACTTAATATCATCGAAATATACAGAGAAATGCCATATGCTATAAAAGGAGCTACTAAGCTCCATAGTACTTCAAATTGGCTCTCGAGAGGCAGGGCCTGAGAAACAGCGTAATGTATTCCTCAAATAGTGATTAGCTATCCTGTTAGTGAGAGTATGCATCATATCATCATCTATTTCACACATCACAGTTATTGTTACATCAATTACTTACCAAAGACCTTTTACAATTTTCAGTGATCTGCTCCTCGGTATGAAAGTTGACCGCGCAAAGGATCCTGAAAATAATACCCAGAAAGAAACCAGAGGGCAGGAAGTGAACAGAATTGTCTCCCGACCCAGGCAGACTAGAGAGGGATACCAGCATCAAACGAGATACTCGGAGAAAAACACTCAAACAACCTTCAAGCAAAGGGAACCAAGGAGGTATGTTGGAAACTCTGGATAGGTTTATATGATATTTCACTCATTTGGATATTGGTACTTATGGTGTTCTTTACTGATGGTAAAGATACTTGAACCTATAAGGCATATCAAAGGAGGAGCCATTGAAATCAGACCATGAAGTAGTTAAGGTCTCAATCTCTAAAAAAGTATAATAGTAAAAGTAAAGACGTAAGGCCAGATAGAGATCTGCGCGACCCGCAGAAGTTACGGGCCCCTGTCGCATTCTCCGATTACATAAACCCCATTCCAGCGTCCACCAAGTGACAACAATAGATGTGTTCTCCGGCGAGCCGCTCAGCATATTCAAGGGCTCCTCTACCACCCGAGGCACCGTCCTCGACGTGTGGGACAACCTGAGTAGCCGCGAGCTGGCGCTGGCGACTGCACAGCCGCCTGCCAACTACTTCCAGAAGGTGGCGCTGTGGACGCGGCAAGGCAAGGTGTGGCGGTTCCCCATTGACAATGAGCAAGGTGAGTGGTTTCATTTTGGAATGGGCTGGATTCATTTGAGGCTATAGCAGGCATTAAGTTGCGTAGGCCAGTAAGCAGCGATACCACAAACGAAATGGGAATCTGACCAGAGTCGCCATCTTTATCAGGTCGCCAGTAGGACTGTTCACATGTTCAACAAAGTATAATGAGGAACAATCTCTTCTATATCTCATCTATAGGGTAGAAAAAACGAACGCCACATGAAGGGCAACTACCTCACTAATACTAAGAATGACCTTTTCGATCTGCATCATAAAATACGGCATGTTTGTCGCAATTGACCGGTTTAAGTCCCGAAAAAAACAAATGATTTTTCAAAAATCCATAAATGCAGTATTTATTGTTTTTAAAAATATGTGCTATTTCCAATATTAAAAGGTGGTTGCCCATGCCCTCCATGTGGCGTTCGTTTTTTCCACCCTAGTCCAATGCATTGTGATGTTCACAATCTTACGCGATGATTGTACTGACACGCGCGCTGGTGATAACTTAATCTTAAATATAATCTCTTTACCAATTGCTACATCGATATTGTTTTCTTTATTTGTTAGGTCTCGAAGACGAGAAATCCGTGCATTTCTCGGAGCATATATTCCTGGAGTTGCACTTGGAAGACTGGTGTCCCAAGAAAGGACCGGTGCGACACTTCATGGAGCTGGTCTGCGTGGGTCTCTCCAAAAACCCATTTTACACTGTACAGGAGAAGAGAGAGCATATCACCTGGTACAAGGAATATTTTGAGTCGAAGAAAGATGTGCTGACCGAAGTTGGGGTATGGGAGGCAGTGAGTAAAGAAGAGGACAGGGCGAGTTTGTGAAAGGAGGAGTTACCTCGATACCACTGGTTTCCAGTTTAGAACACAAGACCTACATGAGTTGAGTCTCAGTGGTGATTGAGAATCGGGGTAACTTTTGTAAATATGGAATATCAAATATTAGTTGCACGATGTAGTTGCAGTATAAATAAAAATGTTAGCTCCTAATTAATTTTCACTTTATTGCACCTATGGAAGTACACTTTTCGTTGTTTCGATTTCGGCGTTCCGACAGTAAAATATTAGGCTTGTCTTAGGTTAGTGTACCAGTTTTGAATGCAATAGAATCATAATAGTTTGTTCCAATAGGAACCACATTCAAAGCAATGCATGGATTCAGATGAAGCATTTTGTAGATTTGTTAACAAACAAAATATCCGATATTTAATAATGCACTCGCGCTTCCAGGAAAACACGTAATCACATGTTTTTTTTACATAAAATAAGATAATATGCGTCATCATCATCTACCCAATTCTCAAATCGTATAAAAAGAAGGAACATATTAATTCTAAGTACATATTCTTACATTTAATTGTCGTATACATATTTCAAAAGCCTCCAAAACTTTCAAAATTACTAAATAATAGTTACAAAATTAACATACATGTTTTAAGATCACTTCCATTTGTACAAAAAAATACAATCTTGTATTAATTTAATTGAAGTCAGTATTTATTATGATAAATTAATACCGGTCGGTAGATACTTTTCATTGTGTGTGAGGTACTCAATACTCAAAATACCTTCCTTGTTATGAAGTTAACAATAAAATGTGTAAAGATGTTTTTAAACAACTGACAAAAAAAAACCTATGGAATGAGTAAACATCACGAATTACTTGTACTAACATAATAATCAACTTCTGATACATACTAAACAATAGAATCGTTATCGCAAAACACGAACATACAAAAATACCAAGATGGAGAACGACGATACCCTTTGGCTCCATTTCAAGACTCGATAAGGAGACAGAGATATACAAGTTTTCAAAGCGAATCTTCCTTCAAAGTGAAGCCGAAGGGAATATGATAATTATAAAGCATCTCAACAGAAATACCTCCTGAATGAAATCGGCACAATTAGACATACATAAGTTTAAAAAGTTATTGAAATTAACATTCTTCTAAATTCATTTCAATACAACAACAAAACAGATTCAACAAGATAAGGAAGACAGCTAGTGACAAATTTAGAATAACGAAGAATATTTTAATCAAACTAAAATATAGGACAGTGAATGTATAGAATAGAACATCTGGCAAGATTGACGTATTTTGAGGCTAAAGAATGATTCACAAAGTTTGGTCTTTGATAAAAAATAAGAGTATAATTAATTAATTATACCATTGGATTTAACAATATTGTACGAAATATCAAGCAGTTAAAACTCGTAGTACTATCACTATTACCCATTACATCGAACTGAGGATAAAAATATTCAGATCTTCAACAAAATTACCATTAATATACAAAAAAGGAGCATCAGTAATAATGAATGGCTAGTATTTAATCGCACGTCAAAAATATTGATTTTCACAGCAAAAAAGGATCAGCAAAAACACTTTTTATGTTTTAAGTATTTTTGTTGTTCTTACATGTTCAACCTAATACGAAGGATAAAGGGGGCTTCGCTTTGCTCACCCCCTTTACCCTTCACCTAAGCTACCGCAGTATTTTGCCCTGATGTTTGCTGTGAAAATCAGTACATTTGCTGTGCAAATCAGTATTATTGATGTGCAGTATTCATTACCATGTTGACTATTAATATTATAAAGAAACGTCAAGATAATAATGTTATTGAAAATCTGTCGCTTTAAAAACTCACTATTCTACTCATAGCATCGTAATTAATAAGTAATCTAATATGACCTATCAAATTGTTATTGTACAAGTCGGAATGAGATAGTGAACCTTTCGATAGAGGCTAATTGTTCAAAAATTACATCCGCTAAGATAACATTTTAGAGATGTTATAGAAGCATTGAACAACCTTTGTAAAACCCACACAAAAATCTGTGGACCAATCAAAACTATGCCGATTCTCTTTTGCACGTGATATGGCGTTGGGAGAAAGAATTAGCACTAGGCCCCAGGCTAGTTCGTGAGTCGTACAGCAGTTGGACTAGTCGAGGCGCCCCTGTCTGAATACTGTCATCGTAAAACGATGGTGCTTCTCACAAATTGACATCGCTGAAGTGGACGGTTGTAGGAGTATTGCGACTTCCGTCGCTTACATCACCTGGAAACGGAAAAATATTTATGAAATGACATAAGTATCAACGTTTTCCTGGTGTCACAGGATATCAGACCAATACGGTATTTGCCTGCTAGTCAAAATATTTACTTTTGGTTAGTATTTAATCGCACATCAAAAATACTGATTTGCGCAGCAAAAAAGGAACAACAAAAACACTTTTTATGATTATTTTATGAATATCATCGGAATGTATCCGCAAAACTAGTCCGCAGGCGATTAGTTGAAAAAAAAAACTATTCGGAAGAGCTTCCATAAAAGTCCCACTTCTTAACAAGCGGCATAGAGAAGCTCGATAGGCTTTTGCCAAAAAGTATTCCGCCTGGACTGTTGATCAATGGAAAAAAAGTTCTGTTTTCGGATGAAACGAAGATCTATATGATAAATTCTGATCGAAAACGATACGTTCTTCGCCCTATCAACCAAGCTTTGGATGCTAAGTATACAAAGAAAACAGTAAAGCGCGGTGGGGGAAATTTCAAAGTATAGGGTTGCTTTTCTGGTTATGGAATCGGTACCGTGAGGAATATGAAAGGCACAGTAGGTACCAGTATAAAAATATATAAAATGAAACCATGATTCCTTTTGCTGACGATAATTTCCCCGTTACATGGATATTCCAACAGGAAAAAGATCTGAAACTCTCTGCTAACAATGTGAAGGCATTCATCAGGGAACAATCTGTTACGGTATTAGATTGTCCCGCAAACAGATTGCAATCCGATAGAAAATTTGTGGTGCATTGTAAAGAAACAAGTCTCGAATACCAAGTATATAAATGCGCAGGCGCTTTATGACGGATTTGTGGAGGCATGGAGCAACATCTCTCTGAAAAACTCATAGAGTCAATGCCGAGTCGTTGTAAAACTGTAATTGATAATCACGGCTATCCAACTAAATAAGTACTATTTTTTATTAATATAGTAATGTCATTTGTTATATAATAAATATTTCTTGATTTTATCAAATTATTTTGTATTTTAAAAGAGTTTTCATTTTGTTTCTAATTAGTTGCCCAACTGCCAGTAAGCCAAAAGGACGACTAGTTAAGGTAATGGAATAAATAATTCTTGTTGATAGCCCATATGATATTTGTTTTGTATTTATTTTGTACATACCTTAAATCTTAATACCTTTAATAACCTTTAATACCAAAAAAAAAACTCAATTCAGTAGCTTATTCTCAACATCATGGGTGTATGTATGGAACTGTGTTTCTAATTAGCTGAACACCACTGTATATTGATAATTCATGGTTTTGATCAGTGCGCTGCTGAATATGAGTTTGCTTTGAAGAGAATTTCTACCCTGGAAAAGGACCTGTCTGATGCCCACAACCAAATCACACAATTAGAAGAGGAGTCCCATGGTTCAGCAGCACAAAAATCCCAAAATTTATTTGAGGAATTGATATTAGCGGATAAGTCGACCGGCCAAGTTTCTGTTGCACGTAGTGATGTGTCCAGTGCAGTGATTGATTTGACTCATGAAGACTCAGTGGTGGGCACTGGTTCAACATGCAGCAAAGACGCATCAAAAAGATATGTTAAAATTAAAAAACACATCACTCAAACATCAAAAAAATTTAAATCTCATAAAAATCTCAATAAAAGTTTATATAATAAGAGTAAAATAGATATTTTGGAAAAGTTTAAAATGTGTATGGCAGAGTTAGAAATTAATAAAACAAAATATGAGAAAGACCTGCAAAATCTTAAGTCTGAACTTGCCACTGTCAATGGCTGCTTGAGATCTATTACTGCCCGCTATGAAAAATCTCAAGAGGCCATTGAGGAGTACTCCCTGGCGATGGATGAGCTGCTTAAACTGTCTCATAGTAATCAGGAACGCTATGACTCTTTGGTGGCCAATCATTTGTGTGACTGCCAACGTTCCTTGCAACAGCCGGAGAGACCAGCTTCAACCACGAGCCTTGAAATAAGTATCCGACCCAGGATTTCAGGGTCGCACAAAAGCATCACAAGCAAAACTGTCATGTTTTGTGATGAAATTGGAAGAAACTTAGGCATCTTATTGAATAATTTGGGACACTCAGTCATAAATAACTGTTTACCAAACTCCAGTTTTCATGATGTTATGCAAAAAATAACAAAGACACTTGATCTGACACCTGAATCAAACTTAATACTCATGTTTGGAAATAGGGGTGAGGTAAACAAATGGGACCTAATTAAATATTTTGAAACACTGCTCACAGAATGTTAATAAAATTGTTATGTTTACATTCCCATACAGTAAAACATTGCCACAAGCTGAAAATGATCTTAGATATAAGCTAAATATGACATTACATACAATGTCATATAATAATAGTTTGATTCATTTGATTGACTCTAACAATTATGTTAGTAATAATGTTTATTTGACCAAAGGTAGTTACTACCTTTCAGATTTTTACAAACGACAGGTAGCTGTGTCGCTATCTTATTTTTTTAGTATTACAGCCAAGAATTTGGCTAACCTGAATGCTTCTATTGAGCACAGACAAGGTATATTGGAAGACATTCCAAGTAATTTAAATTAGTTTTTAAGACAACAGAGGAAATCTCTAGCATACATAAGCCAATAAATATATCAAGCAAGCATAGGAGATCAAAAATGTGTAATATCTTGCCCGAATTAAATAAGTCAAAAAAGTCTAATAATATTCAGACAAAGGGTAAGCCCCACTTAAATATTACCCATCAAAACATGCAGGGGCTACCTGGCAAAGAACTTGTATTAGAATTATTTCTTAATAATTCGGACACTGATGTTATTTGTATTACAGAACATTGGCTAAAGGAAAATATGATGTCTTTTAACATAAATAATTACAAAATTGTCAGTTGTTACAATAGAAAGACTGCTGATAGAGGTGGTTCTTTAATCTTAGTAAAAATAATATTAAGGTGAAACAACGGAAAGATATTCTTACACTTACTGTGGAAAGACAAATAGAGGTATCTTGTGTTGAGTTAGATAGCCATATTATTGTTTGTGTCTACAGACCTCCGAGAGATGAAAACGGCCATGGAAATTTTGAAATATTCGAGAAAATTATGGAGGAAGCCCTCATTAAACTTTGTAATAACAGAAAAAAGTTAATTATTTGTGGCGATCTTAATGTAGATCTGCTTGTAGATACAACACTGAAGCGACGATTAATAACTCTGTTCAAATTATTTAATTTATGTCATGTATTTCTAGAGCCGACTAGAATTACACTTACCAGCCAAACTTGCTTAGATAACGTTTTTTGTGACTGTGCATTCACAAGTAAAAATGTAATTAACTGTTTACCATCCGATCACAGTGGTCAAACAGTTTCATTCCAAATTACTAGTGAAAATAAGACTGATCCATCATTTTATAGGCCTATTACATCCCATAGACTAGAGATGTATATGAAAAACTTAGATATGGGTTTGCCAGTACCGGATTTTGATGAATAGAACCCGAACAAAATCTATTCTGACTTCTTCAACATTATTCAAACAGAATTCAATACAGTTTTTAAATTAAAGAAAGTCAGCGCCAACAACGGTAAATCTAAATTTAATGACTGGGCAACATTTGGAATTCGTAAAAGTAGAGCTATCTTGTATGATCTTTATGAACAAAAAACCTATAACATTGATATAAAATTTCATGACTATGTTAAAAAATATTCCAAAACTTTCAAGTTGGTTTGTAGAACTGCAAAAACTGTACACATAAATAGAAAAATACAAAATTCAAATAATAGAATGAAAACGGTTTGGCAAATCATAAACCGTGAAACTGGCAAAGTTATACCAAGGGATAATGATTTCTGCTTAAAGATAGGTGATGATGTTGTTAAATCCAACGCTGAGGTAGCTCGAGCTTTTGAAACATTCTTCACCAATGCAACCTTACTCACAACAGAGCGTCTAAATTCATCTCCATATGAAGCAGAGACTAGGTTAAAAAATAGCACTTGCATCAGTAATGTAGATTTTAAATTTTATCATATATGTCCCCAGGATATAGTCAAAACGTATAGATTACTTAACTTAAAAAATACTGAAGACCTGTGGGGTATGTCAGTCAAAGTCATTGGTTCAATAATACTTGTTATAGCCCCACACCTAGCTTATATATTTAATAAATCTGTTGATGATGGAGCTTTTCCAGACCTCATGAAACACAGTAATCTTATACCTCTGTTTAAGTCGGGAGACAAGTGTGATCCATCAAATTTCAGACCAATATCGGTTCTTCCAGCACTAAGTAAAATTTTTGAAAAGATTATACTCAATCAAATGCTCTCACACTTCCACAGTACAAAACAACTCCACGCCAAGCAATACGGTTTCACTAGGGGTAAATCGACTACGGATGCATGTATTACCCTTATATCTCATATTTATTCTGCATGGGAAGCCGCACAGGATGCTATCGGTGTTTTTTGCGATCTGTCGAAGGCATTTGATTGTGTTGATCATAACACGTTACTAATGAAATTAAATCATTACGGAGTTAGAAATAAAGCGTTGGATCTACTAAGATCATACCTAAGCAATAGAATTCAAAAGGCAGAAGTCAACGGCGTTAAATCTGATGGATCAGGGGTAAAAATTGGCGTTCCACAAGGTTCCATATTAGGCCCTTTCTTATTCCTGGTATATATTAACGATCTGCCTTTTATGGTGGAGAAATTGACTAACATAGTGTTGTTTGCTGATGACAATTCACTGGTCTTCAAAATTGAAAGACAAAAAGAAGATTTTGATGATGTCAATAGACTATTATCTTTAACCTTGAATTGGTTCACAGTTAACAATTTATTGTTAAATGCTGGTAAAACCAAATGTATCAAAATTCTCACTTCCAAATGTCAGGCAAGTTGGAACCAGTTTAGTGTTGGACAGCAATACGTTAGAATTAGTAAATGACACGAAGTTTCTTGGAATAACCATTGATAAAAAATTGCAGTGGGGACCCCACATAGAAAAATTGGCTGGTGAATTAAGTTCTGCGGCTTACGCTGTTAGGAACATCAGACAAAACACGGATGTGGCTACATCTAGGCTAGTATATTTTAGTTACTTTCATAGTGTCATGACCCTATGGTATCTTGTTGTGGGGAAAAGCAGCGGATATTCAAACTATTTTTATTTTACAGAAAAGAGCTATTCGAGCAATTTATAATTTAAAACGAACAGACTCCTTAAGACAGCTTTTTAAAGAAATTGACATACTAACTGTAGCTAATCAATTTATTTTCGAAAATATAATGTACGTACGCAAGAACCTTACAAAATTTCCCAAACTTAGCGATAGCTGTAATTTTAACCTAAGAAATAATCACAGACTACTTGCGCCCCGGTTTAGACTCGCGAAGGTTAGCAATTCTTTCAAGGGTCAATGCATTCTCTATTACAACAAGATACCTCTGGAGATCTTGACATTACCATTTGAGCAATTTAAAATCCATGTTAAAGCGACTTTGTCGAAAAGGGGATATTACAATGTTCAAGATTACTTAAATGATGGGTCTGTATGGGGTTAATCTAGCTCAACACAGACCTTGCTGTTAATAATTTTGTAATTATTTATTCCTGCTTATTAATTATGATAATGACTAAATATTATATTTTGTATTAGTTAAGCATAAGCAATTTTTAAAAAGAGATCTAAAAATCAATCTGTGGGAGTTTCTACGCCCTTCTTCTCCCACAGTGGTCCAATGTAGAGAAGTGGCAAAAAATGACGATTGCTAAGTATATGTAAATATCTACAGTAATAAAGACATTTGGTATTTGGTATTTCCCTAAATAAATAAGAAATATTTAAACATTAGAGGACACAAATCTAACTAGGCCCATAGTAAGCTCAACAAGGCTTGTGTTATAGGTTCTATATGACGATATATATGAAAATACATAAAAAAACATCCAAGACTAAGAAACAAAAATTCATTCTCATCACACAAATATTTGCCCTTGCCAGGATTCGAACCCGTCAGCGGGTCACTACCCGCTAGGCTAAATCGGTCGTCTGAATAACCAACCTCTTTGCATAAACTTGCTTTACTTATTCAAGTATTCAACTTACAAATAAGTAACCTCAAATGAACGAAACTCCATGCTCACTTCCTCTGTTTATTATCTACAAACTTTTAGCGCCCTCTACGCGGAACTAATTTGACAGTTTGCTTCCCCATTCGAAAGCGGGGGCCCGCGCTGTTGCGTCACTTTGCTTTGTTTATGTTTATTAACAGAATATCTTTTAACGTTAGATAAAATCTACTTCAGACAGATATATACAGTAAAGGATAGGAACTGCAACTTTGTAAGCAGTACGATTAGAGGGAATGTTGCTATCACGCACTTCTTGGGATATTAATAGTGGGCCGGACGCGCAGATCTTAGCGATACGGTGCTATTAATTAACGCTTAGCTTATTCAATTGAAAAAAAACTGACATAATATCACATTTTTTATAATTGGCTGATTCGGTCGAGGTAAATGTAAAGTGGTTTTAATCTAAGAGACGAGCGAAGCGAGACGTCAAACTTGTGTCTGGGCAGAAGGAAAGAAAACAGGCAAAGTTGGAGGCCCGCGTTGTTGCGTCAGTGTGGCGCCAGCCATTACACAACATAGGGACCCGCCAACTGTCCTGCTTGTGGTTTAGTTAAGACTACTATACCTGAAGTATCTGGCTAGCCTCGAACGCGGTCCCTGGCAGCAGCACGATGGGCGCGGCCACCCGGCCCGCCTCGAGGCACACCATGTTGGGGAACTCGTCGTCGCCGAAGTCGGGGATCTCCTTCGCAAACTCGGACCACGGGTTCCAGATCACTGGAAGAGGTTACCATTTATAGTGAACCAAGTTCAGTGCATAGAGTTTAGTTCGGTCTTTGGAGCAAGCTTCGATAATTGCCGGAAGCATACGAATTAATTGACATAAAATCTTAAGAATACCAAGTCAACTATCAGAAAATGATTATAATGCAATAAGGTGAATCTTATGCTCTAAAGACCGAAATAAACTTAAATGTAAATTCACTGTAGGTAGGTTTTCAAAATAATGTAAACACAACGTAAATATTTATTGCGCTTGCTGTTTCCTTACAAATTGGTGATCTTACCGGGTCAATCTTCAGATAGCCTCCAAGCTAAGGCTTTGTTTAGGTTTTTTTTAATTCCTTTTTGGCTTTACTATAGACGCTTTTTAAAAACTGCACGGGCCCAATTCCGGTACACAATAACAGCTCCATGACAATTACTTTACGATTTAGGTAAAATTTAGATATCCAATATTTGGCGTTCGGAGAATATTTTTTTAGGCAATTATAGCTAAAATTAAGTTAATTGGTAAGCACAATAATTAAGTTAATCAACAAAGGGAATGGCATTACAAAATCGTCCGATATTGGATATCTAAAGTTGACCGTAATCGTCATGTAATTGTCATGGAGCTGTCATTGTGTACCGGAATTGGGCTCCGGAGTCAAGACATATTTAATGAAAATACGGTAATGACTTATTTTAGTCTGTCGAGTTTTATTTACACAGTGGTTTGAATTGTGGGCAACAATAGAGGGACACCGCTCGTTAACTAACAATACGTGTCATTAGGCGTAGCCTCCGTTAAATCATGAAAAGAAAAAGACAAAAGTTTGGAGATGCCGGGGATCGAACCCGGGGCCTTTCACATGCAAAGCGAACGCTCTACCACTGAGCTACATCCCCAGATGTACAATGACTGAAAATCTACATATGTTATATGCATATTATGATTTTCATATCGCAATTGAATGCTATTGTCAAGCCTACATATTCTAAATATACGATATTTTAACGGTTATTTTCGTATCACCCTGTAACTGATAAGAAAGGCATATAACACGGATTAGTGTAAGCGGTGGTGAACCGATACAGCTGTTTTGTGAAAGCCTTCATCTGGGGATGTAGCTCAGTGGTAGAGCGTTCGCTTTGCATGTGAAAGGCCCCGGGTTCGATCCCCGGCATCTCCAAACTTCTTTTTCTTTTATAAATCTACGTAGCCTGCGAACCTATGACCGTACAAATACTCTGACACTGGGGTTCTGAAGATTTTGCCATGCTGCCGCGAAGGTTTTTCTCAAGTTGGCGGTGCACTTTGATATTGAAACTCACATTACATCGACAGATTAAACTTATACAAACAAAACACTCATGTAGCATATCGTCCTAAAATGTCGCTATTGCGACATTCTTGGTAGGAAAGGAAAGTTATGAAGTGAAAAATTTATTCACAACCACAGTAAATCAAACTTGTTGGAAAATTCGACAAACAAAATCCCCATCACAAAACAACTTCGCTGCGCTATCAATTAACTAACTACTTATTAATTAATAATCTACAACGCCGGAATCCTTACGGCTAATATGGCTATATAGTTTCTGAGAAGCCTTCAATCGTCAACCATCCTAGCTGCTGAAGCGCTTCCTGATGCTCCACAACGGTAAAACATATCTAAGAACCTGCTCTGAAATTATAGCCGTTTAACCCTTTACGAGCGGGCGACCAATTTTTTGCCGTTGAAAATCGCGTTCCATTTTTTTGGTCTCCGGATTCGCGAGTCGTAGTGCAAAAATCCGCATCGAAATCGATTGGGTAGTTTCCAGAAAAATGGTAAATGACACACGAATGCGTTTTCCCTCCCTCTCTCGCTCGCTCTCGCCCTCGACCCTTCAGTAGGACAGTGAAGGACGCTATGACGTAATCGGAGCGCGGTGACAAGTTTAATTTGGCGTGTAATACGCACATACACACATAACCTCTAACCCCATTTACCGCCTCCACTCTCTTCCATCCGCCGTAGTTAAAAACAAGTCTGCACTAACCCGTATCAGGGAAGTTGTACTTTTGTATCCTCATCTTGCGGCCGCTGACCACATTCGTGATGATGTGCTCTTGCATAGTGTTCTGGTAGATGCGGTCCGTCCACTCGTTCACAGTGACCACTTCCCGTGTCTCTTGGTAGACGGTGCCTTCGCGCGTCTGCAATACGAGAGGGCATGGTATTGAATATCAGATCCAGTTGAAATGGAGTCAGCCCCATTCGCTAACTCAACTCCACAGCAAACAACAAGTGGTAGAACACCAAAGACTAGGCAGTCTAAGATGTTCATCTTAAGAAAAGGCCCCAAAAAGGCTAAGTATTTACTTAATCTTAGTAGGGGAAACTTAGCAACACTGGATAGGTTTGGTGACAGGTCACTGCAAACTATATGGACACCTATTATTATTAAATCTCGTACAAGACCCATCATGCCCTCACCGTGGCTTGGATGAAAGTAGCCAACACTTCTTGGGAGAATGCGTAATGTATTCAAACATCTGGCGAACACTAGGGATGGATAACGTAGTAGATGACTTGTCAAACTTAGTTTAGTGACATCCTAGAACTCATTAAGCGAACAAGAGATTTGGGGAGGGACATATGTTGAACCAACAGTAACCAGTGCCCAAACACTGGGATTTGGGTGAAATAGTCACAATGGAGGAACGATCACCCGCCTGTGGTGCAGCGGGCGTCCCACCTCATCACCATCATCATCAACAGCAATGTGGCTTAGGCTTAAATGAGTAAGATTGTGCAATAGTAGATTGTTAACCGAGGGCTGAAAGGCACCCATTCCTGACGAGATGTTTTGGCGCTCGAACAAAGTGAGAGCGCCAATAGTTCGAGGCAGAAATGGGTGCTATCACCCGAGTAAAACACTCTACTTTTCATTACGAATACGAGGAAAGTAAACAGTTAAAATCAAAATTATTTTATTAAAAAACAAAGTCACTTGAAATCAAAATTATTTTATTAAAAAACAAACATAATTCAAGTTAAAAAATACTACTCATAAAAAAAGTAATTTCGGTGCCCCCGTTGATGTCTTTTACTTTGAGCATAACATTAAAAAAATACTTCCGTTTTATGGCTGTATAGGTTACTACCATTGCGTTGTTCAATATAAACTACGATTCATATATTTTTTTTTTAATACTTTTCTGCTTTAGAGCAGGCATGTACCACTTTCAGCACGGTGCCTGGATGAACAATGACCCCCTTTCAGAGTATGAGTAATGAAAAACTTTTTTGTAGCATGTCAATTATTGTCCACTACTAACTCATTGCTTACTTACTCCGTGAATGTATACAGGACTTCTGTCACTTTCACACGGTTTAACAATATTTTTGATTGGTTTGAGTGGATAATGGGGGCTCTGAAATGCAATGCAACGTCTGCTTCACTTTATTTGGTTAATTATACTTACTGATTTTCTTCTAATTCTTGAGTGCTTCAAAGTGAGGTGTTCTGAAACAATCACTGCTATTGCCGCCAAAGCAGCAGACCTATTATTATACACATAAAGCTCCGTAGCTAACAACATTAAAATAAAAAGCCTGATGTAGTTCTGTGTTTAGGGTTCCGTACCCGAAGGGTTCCAAACGGGACCCTATTACTAAGACTTCGCTGTCCGTCCGTCCGTCCGTCCGTCCGTCTGTCACCAGGCTGTATCTCAAGAACCTAGCTAGCTAGAGAGTTGAAATTTTCACAGATTATGTATTTCTGTTGCCGCTATAACAACAAATACTAAAAAACAGGATAAAAGAAATATTTAAGGGGGCTCCCATACAACAATTCTTTCAATACCACATACAAACTTATGGATGCACCTGGTTACGTACATGGAGTGTGAAAGTAACCGCACCAATAACATTGTAAACAATATTTTGCTGTGTAAAATCCAAACTATTCACTCCACACCATCGCTTCCATTGAACGGTGGTACGGAACCCTTCGTGCGCGATTTAGACTCGCACTTGACCGGTTTTTTTATATTGTTGTATGGACCAGTTAGGGCAGTGTTAATCCAAATTTGCAGCTTCGAAAAACTTGTGCTATAAAAGCCATAAACTGGACGTTGACGACAAAAAAATTGCGACTTTAAAACTTAATTAAATTTGCAGTGATTAAAGCCCAACTGCAGCTCTACAAACCTTAAAGGGATTAAGCTATGGCTCTTCGAAGATGGTCCATTTACCCCGAAGTCAATTTTAAGTTTTGCTCCCGTGTAGTTCAAAATATTAGCAAAATCGTTTGTCCTGTGACAAGTCATTGAAATTAGTTGTAGTATGTTATATTTGCTATCATCAAAGCCTATTTAATGAACTCTGTGAGATTACTTGTTCATTCGCAATCTCAACATATCGAAGAAAAAAAACAGGATTTTTGAGGAATGGAGACAAAGCCCTTTGGATACCTATAGGTGTTTTGCAATTTTAGATTTTAGCCTTTTTAGTATTGATTTCTGGGTTAGGCGAATAATCTATTTGGTCATTCATATTACAATAGACCAAAACTATTGAGTATAGAAATTATAAAAACGAAATATCATATAAAAAAATATAAATATATTATAAATAAAAATATCAGTTGAAATTGGTCCTTCGAGCAGCCATTACCTTGTCAATGAACATGCACCCGTGCATGCCGGTGATCTGACACCGCCTGACGTCCGGCACCTTAAAGTATGTGTGCAGCAGCATCTGACAGGAGAAGGTCAGGTCCTTGCTAGGGTTGTACACTCCAATGTTGAAGTGCAGCTCTTTCTCGCGGAGGATTAGCCGGTATGTGAGTCTGAACCTGAGGATGTGATAACGTATTTATGTCACCGCAGCAATATGAGACTTAAATTGCTTCTGACATTGGCCTGTGCTTTTACCAGGAACGTGCAGGTACTAACTATCAAATCAACATTCATCGACAAAAAGTTTAAAAGAATTCCCCCCTCCCCCTCATCACTTTTATAGCCTTTTTTTGTGTACTTCAAACTGAAAAACAAATATAACTTCGGAATGGATGGAAGGGTTTGTCGTAATTAAATTTACTGGATAGCGATCACGAAGGACAGGCGGTACTGCCAGTAACAGAAAGTCGCTGAGAAAAGGTTAAATGTAAACTTTAGTTTAAGAATAACATATATATATTTTCGGGTGCTTTTTTAGTAATTTCAGTTTTCCACTTAATTTGGTCACCAAGGATATCCTTTCGGTGACTTTTGAAAGCTAAGGAGATGAAGATAAAGTTAGGAATATTCCTAACTAAAACACTTTTATTTATAAATGTACACGCTACGCCTTTTTCATTTTTCGGAACTAAGGTTAATCATAGCCACGCCAGTATTGTACTGCAAGATAAATTTATTATCCCATCGGTACATAGTCAGCACCGGATTCGAACCGCATCTCCTGCTTGAGAAGGAAGCGTGAAACTAGTCTAGACCATGGAGCTCCAAGGTAATAAAACAATTAAAATAATGACGTATACTTTATGTCATTTATTTCCTGTAGTCCCGTTGTCCCCATTGGCTCTGCCCACATTCAATGGGATCAAAGTCAAAGTATAACTATACTATATAATTTTATTCCAAATACCCAATCTAAAACTCTCCTGCAGGATTTCAACAAACACTGCAAACCCAAGTGTCGCTATATTCGTGTTCTATACAAGGCTCAAGGGTCTCTCAAGTCTCAAGATTGCTCTGGAGTACTTATTTTGATCCTTCTCTATCTTTGACAAAAGGGCTTACGTTATTGGAACTTGTATTTATTTTCATCACTTAATTTTTATTTATACACTTAATTTTTATTTGTAAACTGTCAAATTGTTGTAGTGAATTGATAGTCAATATTCTGCCTAATTTATGTTCGTATACGTACCACGTAGTTCACCCTCCGCCTTGGAGTGATAGTTTCCAAACATCTGGGAGATTACGAATATGAATTTGAAACTTGAAATATGGACCTTGGAATCGATCAGAGTTTTCGTAACAAATCTCGACCTAAGAAAGGTCGGTCTAGTTCGAGCTCTCAAGTGGGACAAGTAACAGAAGGCCAGACTCCCAGGCCTAGTGGCCCGGGAACTTCTGAGGGACTCGGCCGGATCTTCTGAAGGATGCTGCTATCAACCCGGGATCTTCTGAGGAATTCTGCTGGATCTTCTGCGACTGCTGCAATACCTCCAGCCTACAAACTCGCGGGAACTTCTGAGGAATTCTGCTGGATCTTATGCGACTGCTGCTATACCTCCAGCCTACCAGCTCCACGGGAACTCCTGAGGACCTCTGCTGGATCTTGTGAAGACTGCCGCTACACTTCCAGCCTACTATCTCTGCCCGGAATTTCTGAGGAACTCTGCTGAATCTATCTTCTGAGGCAGGCTGCTACTCCTACAGTTATCAACTCTACAGAATCCGTGGGGACTCTCCCAGAGCCTGGATATTGTTAGGTTGGAAATAGTTTTAGGTAAATAATGTAAAAAATAAGGACTTCCTCTACTAATACTCTCTCTCTTTCATTTCTTGACTTTTAGTATCTACATTATAAATTTTTATCTTCCTTAAAAAAATCGTTTTCTACTATAGGTTTTTAGGGAAAGTTGTTTATAATTAATGGGCCTATCATTCTCCAAAACACGGTCAGCTAATTACAAGTCACCCTTTATACCATGTTAATTATTTGATTAAAGTAAAGATAAAGATAAAGATAAAGATAAAGATAAAGATATTTTATTTGTAAATGTGGGTTACAGGGTTGTTAAATAAATATTGTTCTTGCCACATTCTACCTTAAAGGTGTACAAATATTAATTTAAATTAAATTAAATTAAATTAAATTTAGATTAGATTAAATAAAAGTTACATTACATTACATATGTCCGTTTGAATAGTCAATACTGAAAATTACATAGATTCTTAAAACATACACTAAACAATCACTCTTGAAACAATCTTTCAGTCACCGTTGAGGAAATCTTGTACGCTATAGTAGGCTTTATTAAGCAAATGTTCTTTAAGCTTTGATTTAAATAAATTAAAGGATTCTATTTCTCTGATACATTTAGGTATAGTATTATAAATTTTTGGTATCATCCCAAACACATTTTTTTGAAATAGTGCGGTAGAGTGCCGCGTGATGCTTAACTTAATGTTTCTTTTCGACTTTATTTTATTAAAATGATCCCAATTATTTCTTATATAAACAGCCATTTCGTAAATATATAACGATGGTAGAGTTAATATTCTTAATCTTTTGAAATGTGGCTGACATGTTTCTATTTGTTTCAAGTGACATATCGCCCTTATACATCTCTTTTGTGCTTTAAAAGCTCTGTCTTTATCCGTTGAGTTGCCCCAGAATATAACGCCGTATTTGAGAGTCGAAGCCACATAAGCATGATATGTTGATAGCAAGGCAGTGACTCCAACTACCTTAGCGAGCATAAACAGAGCATATGAAAATTGGCTCAACTTTGTGCAGACATTGTCAATGTGTGTTTTCCATGTCAAGTGGGAGTCGATCGTTAATCCTAAAAATTTTGTGTCATTAATTTCCTCAATTATTTTTGTACCATAGTGGATGTCAATTTTATTTGTTATATTATTGTAATTGTTTTTAAATGTCATTATATTAGTTTTATTCAAATTTATTATAAGATTATTTTGTCCGAGCCATTCAATAATATTTTCTAGGGAATTATTTATGTCAGATTCATAGGAATTAATATTAATATTCTGGCCTTCTGCTATCATTGTACTGTCATCAGCAAACATGACAATTGGGAAACTAACCGCGTCAGGTAAATCGTTTATATAAATAATAAATAAAAGTGGTCCCAAAACGCTACCTTGTGGTACCCCATATTGTACTGTCCTTGAATCTGAAAAATAATGATGTTCTGTCTTACTTGCTTTGTCTATTCTGGACATTTGAGTCAGTTGTTGCCGGTTGCACAGATAGCATTTAATAAGATTAAGCACATTACCTCGGACGCCATACATGTAGAGTTTATTTATCAAGATGGAATGATCGACATAATCAAACGCTTTGGTCATGTCCATGTACAATGCTGATACAGGATTTTTATTATCTAGGCTGGTGACTACGCGAAAGAGGAAATCATAAATAGCTTGATCTATTGTTTTATTTTTTCGAAACCCTTTTTGTTCTCTTCTAAATAAATTGTTTCTTTCAAAAAAGGCGTTTATAGCATTATAAATTACTTTTTCGACTACTTTGGAGAATACAGGAATAAGTGCAACTGGTCTATAGAAGGACATATTTTCTCTGTCATCTTTTTTAAACATTGGCTTGATAATTGTTGTTTTGAGCTTTTCAGGGAACACTCCTTGTTCTATGCACAGGTTTATGACGTGACTTAATATTGGAGCTATGATCAACGCTACATGCTTTATCACGCTTGTACATATGTGGTCATACCCCGTACTATTTGTATTTTTCAGTCCTTTTATTATTTGATATACTTCAATAGGTGAGGTGGGATTAAAGAATAGAGATTTAGGAAAGCAAGGCAGTTTTGATCTGCTGCTAGTCACCTCAACCTTTTGGTGTTGCTCTACTTGATCTATGTAAAAATTATTAAAAGCTTGGGCTATTTCCATAGGATCAGTAATTACACAATTATTGAATTTTATTTGTTTGATACTTTCTTTTGGTGCATTGTTTTTATTATTAAAGTTATTATTTATAATTTTCCAGGTAGCTTTACATTTATTGTTTGAGGATTGTATATAATAATCGTTTTGGGATTTTTGTGTCAGTTTTATTATTTTCTTAAGTCTTTTAGTATAGGTTTTGAAGTTATATTTATTGATATCGTTTGGAGCACGTCTGTATGTCCATAATAGCTCCCTTTTTCTTTTTGAACATACTCGTATGCCCTTAGAGATCCACCGAGGTCGCGCGTTGCTAGAGCATCTTATTTTGATTGCTGGAAAGCACAGGTCATACATAAGCACAAATATATCATGGAATTCATTATATGCAACGTTGGCATCAGAGCTTGTTAAAGTCTCAGAGAAACTCAGATTTGATAGACACTCTTTAAGTTTGTCCAGGTTATCTTTATGGAAATCTCTTTTTTCCACAAACCAATATTCAAGCGTACAGTATTTTCTCACCGGGCATTCCAATAACTGTCCAGTATGATCCGAGAGCGCTAACTCTATTATTCGGCCTTTGCATCCTCTAATGTTTTGAATAAAATTGTCAAGACAAGTCCCACTACTCAGACGTGTGGGTTCGTTGAATGTTAGTCTCATGTTGTAATTTAATAGTAATTCTTCAAAATGTGCTGCATTCTTATCTTGACGAAGACGATCTATGTTAAAATCTCCACATATTATAGTCTTACGTCTACCACGGCAAAGTTTTGACAATAGCCTATCTAAGTTTTCGAAGAATTTATCGTAAGACTCTACATCATATTTACATTTCCTATATATACATATCACATTTAAATTATGCTCTGTAAGTATTATACCACAGCACTCTATTGCATTTGTAATATTACAGTCAGCTATGTCAATATTCTGAAATTTCAGTCCATTTTTTACAATTAGAGCTGTACCACCACTCCTTGTACTTCTGGCTGAGTAGGTAGCCAGTGTATAATTTACAACATTAAGTGCATTTACATCAGTTTTTAACATGTTATGTTCTGTTATGCCTATGACATCTACTGAAGTTCCGCTATTTCTAAGTTCCTCTAGGTAAATGGATAACATGTCAGATTTACTTATAAGTCCATCAATATTTTGATGGAATAAATGTATAACATTATTCACGAAAAAAATCAGTATTGTTACACTTTTCGTTTCCATTAGTATTGCAATTATCATCACTGTTTTGTTGAGGGTTTGTCACACAGCTTTCTTTTTGTATATAATATGTAGAGTCAGTTTGAGTTTGAGTACATTTATCTTCGCTCTTTCTTGACTCAATCCGGCCTTGCTTTGCTGCGTAAATATGCGCATCAAACTTTATTTTATAGTCTATGCGCAGCATTTCCCTGAGGAGTGATTGAGACAGAAATACTGACCTAAGTATATGCGCATTATTCTTCAGTGGCAGATCAACAAATGTACAGTTTTTAAATGCACTCGCGATGAATTTGATTTCATAATTTAACTTCTTTTCGTTTAAGTAGTGACTATGAGTAACTTTTGGAATGATTATATTTGTGTTCTGTACTTTTTGCAACCAGGCCCTAAGTTCGAATTGGAACTCACAGGGGTTATGATCATTCGTCCCTGACAGCAGCACTACAAAGTCATCCATGGTCAGTGTCGATATTTCATATTTATCTGCGTCAATAATGTTCGTAAGCTTTGCTTGCGGTTTAACAAAACAGGTAACAAGGAAATCCTGTCCAAGTAACTGTTGTAAGGCCTTTTGTAGGTGTCTTCCCTGTTGATCAGCTAAAATAATCACCTTACGCCGCCGTGAAGTCATTTTAGTTTTAATTTTCTCCGCATAGGGCAGCTGATATTTCTGGGATTTTAATGTGTCTGGCTCTGTTTCGGTGGATTGGTGGATCGCAGCAGGTTGGTGGACCAAAGTAGCGCTCGTGGGGGCGCTAGGTACTGGAGCGAGGGCGGGCGGGGCGTCAAATTTGCTCGCTTTTCGCAATAAGCCTGTGGAGGTTGTATTGCTAAGGTCCATTCGTTCTATCACTCTGGTTGTAAATTCTCGTGGTGACTTGCGTGGGTATCCGATTTGAAGAACGCTGAGGTCAAGTTTTCGATATTGCGGAGAAAAGAACCTAGGTGATGAAGTTACGCCTCTGTTTACTCCAGATCCCGTAAATCCTAGCGTTTTGAGGAAATCATACTTTGTCTTGTAGTCTGCTAAGGAAGCCCTTAGAGTAGCCATTTCTAAATTTAGACTATCTACCTCGGCGTTTGCAGAGTCTAGTTCAACGCGCAGTTTGTTATTGGTGTCCCTTAAATCGCGGAGTTCCTGAATATTAGCTCCCACGTTCGGTAAGCTCTGGTAGCTCAGGTCTAGGATTGATTGATTATTATCTTCATCAATTATTAACTGGCGCGGCCGTCGTTGAGTAACATATGTAGTTGAGATAGGGGAGCATGGCGCACTGTGGCTGGTGTTATCATGTACTAGAGAGGACTGGTCTTGCAATAGTGAGTCACGATGTAGCTGTATATCTTGGCATGTTGGGCACAGAAATGTGTTCTTCAGTTCAATAACATTTCCCTGATATTTAGCCGCCGTTATGTTAACGCAATTGTGGTGATATGTGTCATGGCAGCTATTACATGCAATAATTTCTGTAGAAAGGATGGATTTTTTGCACATTTTGCACTGCATGTTGAGATTGAACCTTGTGGCGGCCTCTAGTGGTACAATCTTGAACAACTTGAGGGTACTTCGGAATTACTGTAATCGATTATTAACTGCAGATTTAGTTCTGCAGATTTAGTTCCTCTTGGTGTACTCCAGATGGCGCCACTATCAGTATTTAGAGTAGTTTGGTTATTCTCTGCTTTTAGAAAGCAATTTTCTCGTTGCCGTTTGTTCGGCTATGAGAGTATTGTGCAGTTGCTCGTTTACAAAAGTATAAAAATTTCTGATCCTGTAAGGTGGGACTCGAACCATGTCCACCTTGCACAGTTTAGACAGCCTCCTTAACCATTCGGCTAACGAGTGCTGTAGGTGATTATAAAGTGATAAAATGAAAAAATATTTAGACACATTGTGGGACTCGAACCATGTCCGCCTTGCACAGTTTAGGCAGCCTCCTTAACCATTCGGCTGACGAGTGCTGTAGGTGATCGGTTGAATATTGTCTTTGCATCCAATGTAGTTGAAGGTCGGAAAAGGTGCATCTGTGCGTTGTGTCGTTGGTGAACTTTGCACTGGCACGATATTGTCACTAGATTTACACAATTATCTAAGCACGTTATGCCAATATTCACTGAGTTTTATGATGAGTTTTATGATTTATTGGTAATGGTATATTATTATTGTTTTTATCTTGAAGCACTTTTGTTTTTGTTTGCTGATACACTGTCTATTCCGTTGGTTTATAGTGTCATTTTTCACATATGTATCACTTTTATTATAATATGTTTTCTAATACATGTACAGTTTATCACTTGATTTACACGATTTACACAAAAATTGCTATTTATTCGTCTTAATACTATTTTTATTTAATTTTGATCACGGAGACACATTTTAGGGAATGTTTACATCGCAGCGCCCTCTGGCGGATTTAATAATTGTGATACTTTTTGTAGTCATTAGGAATTAAGGATGTTTTTAAAAAAATATATATATATAGGCAACAGCCAAAATATTTGTAAATAGTTGCTACATTGTTAATTCTGTTATAGTTGTTGATTCTTTTAATGATTCCGATAAAACCAATAAATATAACTTTTATAATTGAACTATAAATTGTTTAATTTTAGCTCTTATTGTTATACCATTGGCTGTATCCCTACGAACGGGACAACGGCACGGGAAAAAAATTACGTCCCGTTGCCCCCATGGTGGGGACAGATGCAAGGAGTATAACGGGATATTAAGATTTGACGTGCCGATGACCCTCTTATTCATATTTCTTTAAAAGCTTTTTGTTACCGATGATAGGTTATTTTGTTAAAAAAACACAAAAAATATGTAAAAGGAAAATCCTACAACAAACTCAGATAATTGCATTAAATTTTCAAATTATCCCCCTCGCTGTTGAAGGCACAGTGCTGAGCGAAACACAATTTGCTGCGTAGCTCTTCTGGTAATTTCTGGGTCGTTTTGGTAGGCGTAAGCGCAACTTAAAAATCCATCCATAAAATCTGCTTCCGTGTTATATGGGCGTCGTATAAACCCATTGCATCATCGTACCCCATAAAAAATCTAAAGACGTCATATCGGGCGAGCGAGCAGGCTATACTAGCGGCCCTCGCCGGCCAGCCCAGCGGTTTGGAATTTGGTGGCCCAAATATGTCCTCTCACAGACGTGGAGTTGTGGGCAGGGCAGCCGTCCCTTTGCACGTACATCTCACGTATTAAGCCGATTAGTACCTGCTCCATTAATGGCGGCAACTCGTCCTGCAGCAAACGCCAGAAATCATTGGCCCGTCAAAATCCTCCGACTCCCCTTCCTCAAAATCTCTTGCATGGTTTGCTCTTCTCCAAATAAACTTCAAACCACTTATGTATAAAACCATCTAAATTCCTCCTTCCCGCACATCACATTGTAATACAGACGTAAACTATTCCTTTTTTTTTCCAAATGTAATCTGCATGTTAGTACGTAAGTTTCCTACAATAACTATTTGTATATCAGTGAGAAACGTCCATAGGGACTGAGTTAACTCAATCCTTCATGTATAATTATCGCAGTCTTATTCCACTCATGTACCCTGCCTGTTCTCCGAATAAATAAATAAATAAATAATTTTTTCTGACATTTTTCTTGGATTCGCCATGTTGCAGAGCCAAATGTCTAGTGCTGGTGGCTGGATCGGCATTAAGATATCTTTAGATGGCTTCTTCCACGGACACGACGAGTGATCACGATTTGATCCAGGTCCAGTCGTGGAGAGACTTCTATGCATTTCTGGGAAACTCCGCGCGGCTGGTAAGCGGGACCATGAACATAAATGTTACCTACACAATATCATAAACCCTCTATATTGCGTTCGAAATCCGCAAATCACGAACAGCTTAAAGATACACTGTTTTGTTAGAACACATTTCTTATCTGTGAAAATGTATTAAGCTGCTTCATAATAACATCTCTGAAAAACAAATCAATTTGATTTGACCTCAATTCTATTATCAGTCGAGATGACGTTCTATTCGATATGTAAATGTCAATGCCGCAATGCCGGTCGTAGCATACGGTTCCTAAACACATCATAGAGAGAGAGCTTATAATAGTGTAGATAAAAGCAGTGTATGTAACTGTACATAACATCGAAACACTCGTGAGATGTTATTATGAAACTTATTATGTAATAGTCACATAAATTACTATATCTTAAATACATTATTGGACGTTCCGTGTATCGGATGACACGTAAAGCTGTAGGTTACTCTCGCTACTTGGCAGTATTTGTCGTAAACCCGCCCATCAGCCTGCACTAAGCCAGCCTGGTGGAGTATGGCTCAATATTACTCGTATCCGGATAAGGCATGTGCCCCTCAGTGAGACACATATATTTATTTATTTATTACCTTATTACTCTACTGGATATATTAGTTCCGAAAAATGAGAAACCGGTCAAATGCGAGTCGAACTCGCGCACGAAGGGTTCCGTACCACCGTTCAGTGGTTGGGATGGTGTGGAATGAATATGTTGGTTACAAAGTTATTGGTGCGGCTACTTTCACACTCCATGTACGTAACCAGGTGCATTCATAAGTTTGTATGTGGTATTGAAAGAATTGTTGTATGGGAGCCCCTTGAATATTTATTTTACTCTGTTTTTACGGACGGACAGCGGAGGCTTAATAATAGGGTCCCGTTTGGCACCCTTCGGCTACGGAACCCTAAAAAGGGTATTGTAGCTGACAGAAGCAGGCGCAGGACAGGTAAGGACTTCGGTAGGTAAAAACAGCGATTTTTGGAAGCTTGTGCGTAGGGAGCGAGTACATGCGCTTTGGTTGGCGGTCAAAGGGTCACTGCTGGTGACAAAGCTAGCTAGGCAACACACACACATAGACTAGCGCCCGTACACGAGCGTTTATTCACACATTTACATAATGTTACAGGCACACGGCAGTAGCGGGTTAACATACCAGGTAAGTACCTATATCTTAATTATTTATTTATTATAAGTATGTTTCTGTTTCAGGTGGAAGCCAGTCGTCGTGTACTTTACAGGTATCACGTACATATTAAAAAAAGTGTTTTAGTTAGAAAGATAATTTTGGTATCTTTTGAAAGCTAATGAGATAAAGAATATATTCAATAATAAAATAATTAATTTTGGGAACTTAATATTGTGGAAAACCGCAAGAGCTTAAAAGGTATACCAAACAATTACTATTATTCTTAAACAAAGTGTAATATTAAAAAAAAGTGTTTTAGTTAAAAGATAATTTTGGTGTCTTTTGAAAGCTAATGAGATAAAGAATATATTCAATAATAAAATAATTAATTTTGGGAACTTAATATTGTGGAAAACCGCAAGAGCTTAAAAGGTATACCAAACAATTACTATTATTCTTAAACAAAGTGTAATATTAAAAAAAAAGTGTTTTAGTTAAAAGATAATTTTGGTGTCTTTTGAAAGCTAATGAGATAAAGAATATATTCAATAATAAAATAATTAATTTTGGGGACTTAATATTGTGGACAACCGCAAGAGCTTAAAAGGTATACCAAACAATTACTATTATTCTTAAACAACGTGTAATTTAAGTTTACAGTTGACTCTTTTTCAGCGACTTTCTGTTACTGGCCGTACCGCCTGTCCTTCATGGTCACTATCCAGTAAATTTGCTTACGACAAACCCTTCCATTCCGAAGTAATTTAATTTTTGCATTTGGAACATAGTGACCAGAAAAAATCCTATAAAATTATAAGAGAGGATGGGGGGACTTTTATCGGTCATAAAGTGTAGTCCTCTTCAACCCTGCTCGGTACGTGCACTTTATCGTATTTTATAATAATAATCACACCATAGTATTTTATAATAATAATCATAATACCTTGTCCACTATTTACAACATTGATCTAGCCCGAAACTAGGATTCCCTGTATCTTGGGTACTAGACAACGATAGACATACTTATATAGATAAATATTATACTTAGATAGGTAAACAACCATGACTAGGGTACAAACTCCGTTCTCATCAAACAAATATTTGCCTCCACCGGGACTCGAACCCGGGACCCATGGCTTCGTAGGCAGGGTCACTGCCGACTCGGCCATTCGGGTCGACAAATTTTAGGCATGAGATACAAACGTTCATCAAAACGCACAAACCTTCGCGATTGTAGCATTGGATTGAGCGCCCGATGGCCGGATGACATCTACAAGATTGCTGGGAACCAGTGGCCAAAAGGCTTTACTGGCAGGGCCGGATAACGTTAGGAATAGGAAAATTAACAGCCAGGTAGAAGTTGGAATTAACTCACTGATAGTGCCACATGGATCTCGTGAAGTCATTATCCATGAGGCTGAAGACAGCCTCCACGTCGCCGGAAGGCAGCCTCTCGGGCATCTTCTCCACGTTCCACCGGGATATGCGCGCGAAGCCATGCTGAGGACCGAACGCCCACTGCCCAAACTGAGCTGATGGCAACAGTTTACCGGTTAGTATCAATCCCCTGGACTCTAGACTGCAATTTCACATACAATATACTTGGTCGCGATGGAATTTCGGCAAAACTTATTAACACAGTAGCTGGTGCCCGCAACTTGGTCTGCACGTACCTAGGAATTAACATTCATCGAGAACACATTACCCTCCTAGATAATGTAGACTCCTGGAGTCGGATAAAAGTATATTTTATGTTAATCTAGCTCATAAACTACCTGTGTGTTAAATTTCATTAAAATCCGTATAGCCATTTTAGGGTGATTGAGGCACAGACATCCATCCAAACATCCATAGATATTAACTTTCAAAATGATTGGGATGTTGAGGGTTGTGCTTGTATATTGTTTTGTTACACACACACCACTCACACACCCTCACACACACACACACACACACATAGCATCACGCCTATCCTATCCACTCAGGTTGGTAGAGGCATAGTTGTGTTGTTGAAAGAAAAAACTCTAATCAAATTAAACCCTTTTAAGTAGCTGAGATTTGGCGTCATATTTTCTACCTCTTGGCGTGGAAATAAAGTCTGCAATGAAAAAATCTGCAAGCTTCGAAAGCAAGAGGCTTCTAATTTGACTTTTTAAAGTTTTCTTAAGCAGTCAGAAACTTGGCATCATACCACTCAACGTCCGGAATCTGTATATTGGAATTTAGCGAACAGCGTGGAATATCTAAATTAACTTACGAAATACGAAAGGAATCCCTCCTCGTATCGCCCGTTTGGCATCGAAGACTGCTTGCTTACTGAAATAACAGAAAAACATTTATCTTCAACTGCTAAAGTAATGCAGTCCAGAGTTACATAAGAGGAGATATCAAACCAAATATGCAAATACACCTAAACAACAATACCGCTCTCTCGGGTTGCGCAAATGTGACCTTTCTTTATAAAACTTTTCACAGGGGTACCTACATTAATTATGAGTATTCTGAAAATTATTTCTAAGCAGAAACTTTCACAAAGTATAAAGAAATTAAAAACTCCCGAAGTTGGGATATGGCTGATGAAACACCGCTTGTAAGTTTGAGAACTTTCCTAATTTGTTCTTGATGAAAATATTTTAATTAGCGGCAGAAAAGAACTTTACTCTCCTTAAAGTTTCAGGGCTTCATTCATACTTATTTTCGATTTAGTAATTCTTATGCCTTAGTATGTAAGGTACTCATAAAAATCCAATGAATATATTTTCTGGTTTAAACTGATGCACAATATTAGTAAAGTACTTGTCTCACGAATGATGCGTGTCGAATTCGCTCGTATTTTTCCAATTTCGAGAACGACGATGGAATGAATCTCATGATCACTTAAATGTCTTTGCTTGCGGCGGCGGCTCTGTATAGCGGGTTGCTCCCCTCCCTCAAATATGGTGAGGGGGGTGAAAGCTGGTGCACAAGTCATACTCGTGAACGGTGCTGCTTGGGGGGACTGATCCTCATTTACAGCTTTTGTTATTTCTTATTTATTTATTTTGTACAATTTATTTTGAGACATCTTATTGGCACTTATAGATACGATGTAATAATTATGTCATTGGATTAGATTATTTTTATATTGTACATTGTGGCAAAAAATAATGACAGAAATTTAAAAAATTACATCCCCTAGAGTTTATTGGTGCTATCTTTTCTGACGGGCAGGCGTATTTCCTAAGCACTGATAGAGTTAGTGGAGTTTCCTTTTCCTGTGCGATATTCAGAATTGAATCACGCACTTGAAAGGGAAATTTCCTTCCTCAAACTCAAACCATAATCCATAGTTTAGTTGATCATATTTGATTTATTTTTCTTCTTGTATAAGTGTTTGTTTTGCGCTTGTAAAAGTGCATTAATTTTGCCTACTAACATTAAATTATTTGAGTTTGAGTTAAGGAGTGTACTCAGAATGGCGACTTAGCAGTAAACCAACAGTTAGGCCGAAAAAAACATACGAATCGCGGGTTGTAATGCATATCCAATATTCCATGCACGTATCAATCGGATCCCGATCCGTCATTAACTCTTCGAATGGTAAACACCGACGGCGACCGCATCCTATGAGCTTGCTCCCTCCGCCATCAGCATTAAGCCCCACGTCACGTGGAAACAAGATCAATTTTAGCGCTTGCATTCCAACGCGGCCCGGAGACAGTGCAAAAAGCACCCTTATATTATAAATGCATCAGTGGACAGGCTGGACCGGACAAAAACGGACGTCAAGCAAGGCGCGTATAAATTATTTATGTCATTTTTAGCATTTTGGTTCGTCGGAGCACAGTTGGAGACGGCGAGGCGTGCTGCAGCAATGACGCCCGAGGTCGTACATATCAAAGTGGTGTTTTAAATGAGAAGCTCGTTGAAATTATATCATTTAAAGTTAGTCAGGTGATTCTGTCATCAGCAGAATAGCTCCCTATGACCTCTCAATATTAGCGCATTATGACAAGAGTCATACATAAGGTCGGCGTGGCCAGTGCGATGGTGTCACACGATTTATGTTTAACCAATATGTGTAAGTAGTCACTAGGCAGTCAGTGTTTGCAGAAGTTGCATTTAACCAAACTAAGGATTCTAAATCCTTTCATCCACAATGCCTCGTACATTATCCCCCTTTCCGATCATAAAACTAGTATTTTGACAACAGATTTAACAACACCGACCAAAATGGATATGCAATTAGCCATTCCTTATAGCTCGTGCAAAGAATAGCCATCGACGTCATGACTTGAACAGAACAACATGTACAATAATTCTACTCGTAGTTTGTTCAGTGTTCGTGAACCATAACCAAACAAATCAGTCAAGGAAATGGCTCAAATGAAATGAGTACTTACTGTTACTATAATGTAGAGATTCTCATCTTAGAATAACACAGTCTTTTAAGATCGTATTGGTCTTAAATTTTACATGTTTTGCTCAAAACGCAACATTCACTAAACTGTTAAATTACGATTCCGGCAGAATTTAAGGCGCCGCAGTAGCCCAAAAAGCTTTTAGTAAATCTCAAGTTACGCAAAATAGGAGTATCAAAGCAGTTGCTTCTTTTACTAGCTTTTTGCTGATGAGTGTCAGAAGGGATGCGTGGACGTATATTATTGTGGGGGAAAGCAGCGGATATTCAAACTATTTTTATTTTACAGAAAAGAGCTATTCGAGCAATTTATAATTTAAAACGAACAGACTCCTTAAGAGAGCTTTTTAAAGAAATTGACATACTAACTGTAGCTAGTCAATTTATTTTCGAAAATATAATGTATGTACGCAAGAACCTTACAAAATTTTCCAAACTTAGCGATAGCTGTAATGTTAACCTAAGAAATAATCACAGACTATGTGCGCCCCGTTTTAGACTCGCGAAGGTTAGCAATTCTTTCAAGGGTCAGTGCATTCTCTACTACAATAACATACCTCTGGAGATTTTGAAATTGCCATTTGAGCAATTTAAAAAGCATGTTAAAGCGACTTTGTCGAAAAGGGGACAATGTTCAAGATTACTTAAATGACAGGACTGTATGGGGTTAATCTGGCTCAACACAGACCTTGCTGTTAATAATTTTGTAATTATTTATTCCTGCTTATTAATCATAACAATTAAAATTTTCATATTTGTATTAGTTAAGCACAACCTATTTTTAAAAGAGATCTAAAAATCAATCTGTGGGAGTTTCTACGCCCTCCTTCTCCCACAGTGGTCCAATGTAGAGAAAAGGCAAAAAATGACGTTTGCTAAGTATATGTAAATATCTACAGTAATAAAGTACTTTGACTTTGACTATATGAACGTAATTCGATTGTTTTTACTCGATAGAAAGTCTCCCGAAGCTATCACCAAATCTATTTGTCACAAACCATTTTTTTTTGCAATTTCGCACCGGATTTGATGTACTTGTTATTTATTTAATCGTTATAAAAAATATTAAGTAGGTAATGTTGCTCTGTTAGGCTTCCGTAGATCGGTGAAGGGCCCCTTTTAAACTTTGAATCCTAAATATGTAAGCTGAAGGTGAATTTTTAAGTGCCGCCATCGGTGCGCCCGCCCCAGCAAAACGCAAATGCTTTTGCAAACCATTTGTCGGCAACAGTAGGTACCTATTTCTGCAGACATCAATCGGGCTCGTTTCTTCGAAAAGGCGACGACTAGATAAAGTTTTAATTAGAGATTCCGAGCGGGATTCCGCGTCCCTGCATCCCGGGGACACTACACCCAGGGAATTCCTGTTTCGACAGCCGACTACTTTTTGCAAGCGTCCCGAATTTCACCGACAAGATTACCTCGAAACTTGATCAGAGATCGCTTTAATGTGATGCGATTCGTATATCTCCAGACGTTTTTACCCCCTAACATTTCGAAACTTCCAACATTTATTTAAAACCTTTACGGCTATCGACGTATCTGGCATCGCATTCGTGAACGCATCCGAGATGTCAACTGGGTCTTCCAGTATTGTAGAGTATCACTCCTCTGTTACAGTGATAATTGTAGTGATTAAAGTTCCACGCAATTTTATGGATGGTTTGCTTTACACAGCCATAGTTTGTTGATGAATTGGAGAATAGATCGTTTAAAAATGTTGATGTTGAATCACCTCTAATATGTTAAGAGTAGAATATAGATCGCAAAGATTGTGGTGCCGTGTAAGATATGTCGTTTTCTTAATGAATAAGAGGATTAATCAAAGTCAAGCGCCAGTAAATAAACATTAACAAGGTCCCAACTCCCGTTAATCCGTCAACTGTTGACATAAACAACAGCTACGGCTAATCACAATATTGAACGCTGAAAAAACCGCGTCTCGCGATGATTTCCCGCGCGCAGACTCCCATGTCAATTGTATGCCTTTCATAAATACTCGAATACGAGGCTCGCATGTTTCTCAACATTGTTGGCGCGCCGGCTCCTGTGAACCGATCTCTTCTAGGAGATGCACGCTCGCTGCGCAGGCGCACAAGCACAACGCAAGCTCGTCGCGTGCATATAGTTGCATACCCGCTGAACGATAAGCTACCTTATAATTACGATACATCGTAATTTAAAAGGGAGCCTCGCGGTGTCGCAACCAGTTCTGCCCATGAATGGAAATTCATACATATTGATTGAACGGCTAATGTGCATAGCGGGGGCGGCGCCCTGGCTATTGAAGAAAAATGCAAGCTTAACTCAAATTAGAACACTTTGTTGCGCTACCTCCTCCATTATTGCAATGAAAGACACAGGAGTAATTGTGCCGTAAACTTAATGAACCATTCGTTACTACCATATCATTAACATAAACTATTGGCTATACTCTGCGATGATATTTTATCAGTTTAGTGCACGCTCGCAGAATTTGCTCCCGATCTTATACGTAGCTACTAAAGCACAAGGTGTACCGGCCGTGTCACTCTCTGTGGTTGACACCACAGAGAGTGACACGGCCGGTACGGAGTGTTTCACTTAACGCTAATTTTTTTGGCCTCTCACTGAATGCCGCCTGGAGGGGTTAGCGACGCAAGCGAGTACAACATGCATGGGTGAGAGAAAAGAAGATACAGCTGACTCAGCGGCCAAGAAACCTGGCGAGAGATGCAGCACACATGCAAGATCAACGACATCTTCACCACTGACACTAACAAACAGAAGGATCCGTAGCCGTTATATTTAATCAATGTAATGCATTGTAAGTAAGCAATTGAAATTGACCATTAGATCATAACGAGGGAGTAAACAATTTACGAGACGCCTAATTACTTCAACCAGTTGAAACTGAAGACAAAAACGTATGAATAATGCAAAAAGAATAGAATAGTCTATTTCAGGCGCTAGTGAGTTAATGGTTCGGAGCGTGTTACTTTGACATATTAAGAGGAGACCTCAAACTGGTTTGATAGGAAAAAATGTAGAAGGGATGACTTGAATGAAGGCTGACTGACCACTGCCACAGTGCAACAACAAATTAAAGGTCGCCAGACTCGCGACAAGTACTCCCAATGCAATTACAATTACCGCTTTTTAAGACGCATCCGACTTGTCGCGGACAGCTGAAAAACAGCTACTGTTACAATTAAAACGACAAATAGTGTTTAATTTCTAACGGGATCTAATTGACATTACATCGACTCCTGTTTAGATCTTGACATTTGCACGGTCAGTTGCGATAAGGGAGCTGGGTTGGTTAGAACAGCTTTTTCTGCCAAGCTCATTCCTTTGACATTTAATTGATAGGCGTAGTTAAAATATGCATGTCATTTTAATTTCCAACACGACAAACATTTTTCTTTACGTACCAATTTACCATTTCAAACCTCTTGTGCCTCATTCAGTACTTTATGTACGGATTGTTGTGAGGCACTTGTAGGAGTAGGTATAATGGTGTAACCTTCACGAGCCAGGGCCAACGAAAGTGTATTTGCCAGTATTGCCAGCAGGAAAAGCGTAGGTGACCGCACGTGCTTGCCTCGATTCGATACTTAAGCTTTGCTGTACTCGATTTAGAATTTGAATCGATAGGTTCCAAGCTCCATGAATCATTGTTGTCGATAACAAAATCTGACTTTGTAATGAGGTGAATTATGAAAGATTATGTATAGGCGAACATGGTAATCGTCTGTTCTGATTTATTATTGACCTACCTACGTGTTTCTTACTTCAGAATCGTGTATTGGGCCGGGTTTTTGGATTAACAACAGTTTTATTACTGCAAAGCGTACTTAGCACCTTTGCGGGATATAAACCGATCTGAGGTCATATCTTCATTTTAGCCCACAGTTAGAGTGTTAAAACAACACTACAATATTCTATTCAAAGTACCTATTCTAAAATATCTCCTTATCGAGCCCCGGGTTGATTGATTCATTTGGTTCGTTCGTACGCCGACTTCCTCATATGTACGTACATAGTATTACCGGCTTTGGATACATATGTTGTAATGGATTAATTACGTATTTCAAATGGTAATCAAGTAGCGTGTTTTTAATTACGAGTATTAAGCTTTCGGTAGAATTAAGCATTCGCTTCTTGGAAGTTTCAAGGATTCTCGGAAAAGCTCCGTAATCTCGGCGCCAGGCATATGATATCGTATTATCACATATCGTAAGTAGCCAAAGACTACATTAATTTAACACAGGGATAAGACAAAGGTCCCGGGTTCGAATCCCGGCTGGGGATACAGAAAAAAAAACAGGTCTTGGATGTTTAAGTGTTTGGGTGACGTCGTTTTTTCTGGTTCCCACGAGACATGGTATCCTGGTGGGGCCAGAAGTAATGTATGTGCCTGTAAGTAAATGTTATGTTAACTAACATACAGATATAAGTGTAGCACCAACGACCTCCTACATAAGATTAATGTATGTAAAAAAAATATTTAACATGACACGTGGAACAGGTTTTCGGTTATTGGGTGGATATCGAAGAGATACCTAATCTCAATCTCAAAAGCCGAAACTGAATCAAAGTTTGTCCAGGATGACGACCATGATGAAGGGATGAGTAACGATAGTAATCTTGAAACGCACACAACAACGTTGCAGACTTGTAATCGCAACGAACATAACAAGGTTGACCACGGATGATCTGTTGTCGAAACAACAAGCAGCTTGACCATGGCAGAGAAGAAAAATTAACCAACAAGGAGCTACAGCAAAATCACTCGACTATATATCGTTGTAGGGAAGGAAAACTCTAAAAGCACAAATAGTGTTGCTATTGTTGCTTCCGACAACACGTGAAGCCAAAGACAGCAAAAGTAAATCCTCCTCGGGCAGGGGTCACCGCTTCTCGCCGCAGATGCGCCGGACAGCCGATTAATAAGACGGGGACTCCGCCCCCGGGCTGCGGTGCCGACTACTCCGGCCCGGCCACACACGGGAGCTAGTAGCGCCGCGGAGTGCGAAAAGTTTATCAGTTAATTCAGTTGAGTTCCCTTCTTTGGTTCTTGGCGGATTCGGTGTTTTGATTTTTAAATTATGTTAGCCCTTGGAAACACTATGAATTTACTTCTTTAGGTAAGAAGAGAAGCAATGAAATTAATCGTTAAATTGAGCGAAGCGCTACTTATCATCATTTATTTCAGCATCGAAATAAGATGACCAATATCGAGAAGGTCCTAGAAAGCTCTTGCTTGCTTTTGCCAAAATCGGACGGGAATATTCTCTAATCTAGTCTATTGGACACTCTAGAACTGTTTACGGAGGGAGCTAAATAGACGTGGATGGCCACCGCTTGTCGCGCCGCGCTTCTCGCGCGCTCTGTGGTCGGGCCGGTTACAGCAGCGCACCAATTTAACTAACGCCCGGGCACAACTCGCAGATAAGCCGATTACGCGTATCTCCAGGGTCCAGACAAATGCATGGCCGTTTGTCGTCTTTGAAATGCCTTGTTATACAAAGCGACATGTTTTTCTCGGAAGTTTAGCTCTTTTTACAGGAATTGTGTGATCTGATTCAGTCTAGTCTAGACAGTTGCTGAGGAATTATGTGCATATGTGATATATCTGCACTGCATTTCATAAGAGGAAATTGAATAACCGTTTATTGAGTAAAAGTATTGCCACATTGACAAAGCCCTTATGCAGCATTATAATTATAAAAGTAGTTTTATGCGGTGTGAACTGTGATGAAAGGTTTCTCCAACTTTTATTTCAAAAGAGTCTGACCGGGCACTATCGATGAATGAGAAATCAAGTTACATATTCATACTGTGATGGATATCAATGTTTGACCAATAAATCATTGAACAGCAAATGATTCGAATAGACGAATTGTATAACACTGTTCAAAACCATCTTTGGGCTGAAGCACAAAATCTCGCGTCACACATGCCTCTTGTATCATGAACAAAAAATATGCCTATCCTCTTTTGGTCTTCGTTGCTTGGAGATAAGGCCTAAAACTATGGTTGGTGTTACCAAAAGCCGCCAAGTACTCTCGACTCGAGGATAGATCATACGCCGCTGCCTGCCACCATGTAAGGCTGCACGCAGACTTATTTCGTGATGATGTCATCCCCAGAATCGCGTGCCGACAGCTACACAGGCGTAATTAGTGAGCGCCCAAACAAAAGTGGTCTCATGATCATAAGCTATCTCGGAAATTATGAGCAGGCAACGAGCGCGTAGGAGGATAATGATGAGCAGCTAAGCCGAACGCTTTAGATTTAGAGATTAGCGTGGAAATTGTTTAAGTTGAAGGAATTTTGGATATATTTATTCAAACAGAGCAAATATCGCCATTGCCCGAAGAATGTATCTAATGACTCGTTACCAATCCTCGTAAGTGTACAGGTGTTGCTAGTCCTTCAACAGTAATTTCCAGCATCTTATCTTATTTTAAATATAGCCATCGCTTTCAGGAAGACGAAGGAAACAAAGTGAAGCAAAGAAAAGACTGCGCTGATCATTTAACATTATAGTAGGTACAAATAGCAAAGGTCAAAGGTATTTTTGCTAATATACGTGAAAAATTGACGTCAAGAATTTGTGGTGAGGATTTAATGTGATGAATTATATTCACTGATCTCCGTGGTGGTGGTTCACGCTTACTTCTCTCGTAGGTTCGAATCCGGTGCTAACCATGTGCCATTGACATAAGTAATTTATCTTAAGTACTTTAACGGACTTTCCGTGTTTCAGATGATACGTTAAGCTGTAGGTCTCGGCTGCTATCTCTACTTGGTGGTAGTAGTCGTAAAATCCCGACATACCAACCCGCACTGAGCCAGGGTGGTGGAGTATGGCTAAATGTTACTCGTATCGTGATGAAAATATAATGTATATACGGAAGAATTTTACAAAATTTCCCAAACTTAGCGATAGCTGTAATGTTAACCTAAGAAATAATCAAAGACTACTTGCGCCCCCGTTTTGACTCGCGAAGGTTAGCAATTCTTTCAAGGGTCAATGCATTCTCTACTACAACAAGATACCTCTGGAGATCTTGAAATTGCCATTTGAGCAATTTAAAAACGCATTCTCTACTACAACAAGATACCTCTGGAGATCTTGAAATTGCCATTTGAGCAATTTAAAAACCATATTACTTGGCATAAAGGCATATTACAATGTTCAAGATTACTTAAATGATGGGACTGTATGGGGTTAATCTGGCTCAACAAAAACCTTGCTGTCAATAATTTTGTAATTATTTATTCCTGCTTATTCATTTTGATAATGACATAAGAATATATATTTTGTATTAGTTCAGCATAAGCAATTTTTAAAAGAGATCTAAAAATCAATCTGTGGTAGTTTCTACGCCCTTCTACTCCCACAGTGGTCCAATGTAGAGAAGTGGCAAAAAATGACGATTGCTAAGTATATGTAAATATCTTCAGTAATAAAGACATTTGGAATTTTGGAATTTTGAATTATACGGGTAAAGACCTGTGGCCCTCGGTGAGGACATTAATGGGATGCATTTATTATTATGTAAATTATCTTCACTAGCAGCAGTTTGACTAGACATACGAGTAGTCTATTCTAGTATGGTTGGCGATGTCAAAGATAAATCATGACTGAGTTAGCGAACCTAGATGATAATTGTGCTAAATCACAGCAATCAGACATTGAATATTCCAAGTGGGTGTTGCTTGGATTACTAAATTACAAATTGGTCCAAGACTGGCGAGGTGGGAATAGATAAATCAACGCGAATACAAACTCTGAGTGGACTAGGATATGTGCGCTAGTAATAAAAATAATAAGACACTTACTTACCCTATTGAGGTTAAGGTGATACGAAAAAGAAAATGTATTTTTTTATGGTACCCATTTACTTCACCATGAAGTCTTCTACAGATTTGATTTTTGGGTTAACGTTTATTGAGTATTTGATTAAGATTCTCACTTTAGTGACGAGAAAATTTAATTACGAAAATACCTCTAAATTGATTTTTTCCTGCAGTTCTGAAATCCTAACTAATTTCATTGTGGAACTGCGTTCAAAATGTAGATATTATGTATTCGTAAACTCTCCTTAAACACTTTTTAACAAAATAGCGTAGTTTATTTTTAAACAATTTTTCTGTGGTTTAGCGCTACGTTATGACATTTGTTCCCGATTCCGTCCCTCTCACACTGCGGTCTTTCCGCCTGGAGTATCGGGGACCTTTGCACGACGAGGTATCGAGGTATATTTGGGAATGACTGCCCGTAAGTATAGGGTACCTCTAGAGAAAAGTAAATAGAAAACTTTCCCTAAATAAGCGAATCTTCCAATAGTACAAGCAAGCAGCATCTATAGAAAATCTTAAAATCGACAAGTAGTCTCTCTCTACCTATACATTGTAGAGTCCGCCAGACTTCGAGGCATCTGTCCGAGATGAACAATCGGTGTTAAATGTCACGGGGGAAAAAATGGCAAATCGGCAACCCGTAACATGTGTGCCAGCGAGCTATAATGATGGAGCACGTGCAATAGCTGCGACCCTGTGACACCCCGCACTAATGATTGTCGGAGATATTAGTTCTAGCGAATTTAGGTTTGTCGCTGATGGTAATTTCTAATGGTTAATTTTAGAGTTGGAAATGGGGAGGATGAATTGATAATAATACCTTGGACACTATTTACACCCATTGATCTAGCCCAAACTAGGATTCCCTGTATCTTGGGTACTAGACAACGATACACATACTTATATAGATAAATATTATACTTAGATAGATAAACAACCATGACTAGGGTACAAACATCCGTTCTCATCAAACAAATATTTGCCCCCACCGGGACTCGAACCCGGGACCTTTGGCTTCGTAGGCAGGGTCACTGCCGACTCGGCCATTCGGGTCGTCAATTGGCTGAACTTTCCCTCTATCCTCCATCGGAATCAGGATATTGTGGGGTTCGGAAGCTCAAACAGATGGCACTTAAAGTTCTTCGTGCTTCACTATCTAAGATAGTTGAATGTACTATACCCATCATTATGAACAAATTTCCCAGACGAAAAATATACTGATCCTCAGTACATTGACCCGATCAGCTGATTACAGGTTACTGTAGGAGTTTTTTTTGTTTCGTTTGCGTTGCGAGTTGCAGCCATAGGTTTCTAGGAAAAAGTTAATAATTAATTAATGATAATGGGTACAATCAATGCCCATTAAGATCAGCTAATTAAATGTCACCTGTATTTAATTTGTTTCGGTACGATTCAGATTGATCTTCTAAGTATCAAAAAATACGAAACCACAAAACGAATCTCATGAAAATCTTCGGCATTTTAAAGAACAATCCTTCTAATCTAGTGTTTCTTAGAGCCTAGCTTTACCCGTATAGATAGAGCACCAAAAACTATGAATGATCGTCGTAATACGGATGCTGTGTCCGCCTCTAGATGAGGCTACAAAGAGGAATCAATGGCGTGTGACCGGCGAGGAGAGGTCGGCGTGCCGTGGGTGAAGCCGGCATTCTTCAGCGCAGATGTCTTGTTCCATTTTGTTCGGGGCGTTTCGACACGAGTCGATGCTGCTAGGATTGCTCCTCGCTCGATTGATTCAACGTTTGACGTAGGTAGATGTTGTTGTAGCTAAGGAAAGCGCAGGGATACTGTGTGAGATTTTCGAGAGTTCAAATGCGATTTGTTTAGTTTGCCCATAGATATCCGTGAGATAGGTGATATCAGCAGAATTACTCGGATGGATAGACGAATTTATTAGACAGTTTCTATTTTCCCAAGGGCCTAGAACGCTAGAAGTAAAAGTAGATTCTCGGGTTTCCAATTAAACCTATGCCGACGATAAACCATAACTCTTAATTACTCTTATCCATAATTTATGCGGTATCCGTAACTGTGAAACAGGTAACAAGTCTGCAGTTAAACAGATAAAATGAGTCAGGTCCAATTCAATGTCACCGTTATCCGGACGCCAATGGTCAAGAAACCAGATAACTCCGTCTCATTGACGAGGGGCGATGCCTAATCCCGCGTGGTCAACCCACCATTGTCTTTTCCGAGAGCGGTATAAAATTATGTGGGCATTAGCGGGTCTGGGGGGGGGGGTGAAGGGGAGACGGGACCATTTGTCATCGGCACGGGGAGGGGGGTGTGCGGGGCGCAGCAGACGCGCTCACAAAAACAAGAGGCAGAGAGAAGGGGCGGGACCGCAGCCACCGACACCGACCCTAGGGATGTACTCACAGCTTTCCTTTGAGAGAGATGAACAGGAAATGTTTAACTCGATGCGATTGTATTTGGACAGGATAATGTGGTTGCGTCTGATTGTTGGATGGCGCTAGCCTTGACGAGTGGTATAGAGATTGGCTAGAAAGACGATTATGAAGCAGAATGCATGGAGCTTAGTTGGCGCGAATTAGGTAGGGAGACATAATTAAGAATGTAACTTAGAATACCTAATTAGTTATTCGTCTAAGGTATAGATTGTAAAGCACATCAGCACCGCAGCTCGAAATTTGGTTTGGGTATGTTGACTGAAAAACTGACAAGTTATAAAAGGGTCAAGCCCTTATGTCACGTCAGCATAGAAGGCGCAAAAACCCTAACTATAAACTATAGCTGATATTAGAGGAGCAGTGCGCGTGCCGACAACTTTTTGTCGACAGTCGGACCGGGGTGGACGTCCTATAGACAAAAGCCACGTCCATCCACTTTACCAAACTTATTCCCGACCAATAAAGATAGTATTTCACGATGAAAGCACCAGCACGGAATACGACTCGAATTTAATAAACGGATACCCATCCCGAGGAACGCTTCACAAAAATATATCATTAACCGGCGCGAAATTGTGCTGGAAATGGAATAAGATTACAGCTCTCCTTGAGCTTCTGTTGAATTGCAAAATCTACAATGATGAGACGGGTTTCTCATTAAAAATATCAAGGTGATAGCCGATCGCGATAAATGGCTCGTTACATGAAAATGAACGAGGCACGATTAACTATATGGCTGTAACAAATCCTGGTTAGATTGACACCTTGACCGGATACGACGACATTTCATGAAAACAAGACTTATTTCTATTGTATTTGGAAAACCTCTAGTATAACTAGTTATACTTAACGTGGAATTGTAACAACATCTGGCTCATTCTAATTTGCACTCACTTTAGCGTTTCTGGAGAGTAATGGTATGGGTTTCATAATTTATATAACTAACGATATTGCGATATAACGCGAAAGTTGTAGATATCACGGATTCTGTTAGTTACAACCTTTTCGCGTTTCGGAAGGGTGTCAGTGTAACTATGTAAGGGTAGTTTTTTACTGACTATACACATAACACTTGTGTAGGTACCTATATAGCGAACAGAATCATTAGCAACAGTCGGGTCGTTTGTTAGTAGAGCTATTCACGGCTGGAGACGGGTTTTTGTCTCCTCTAAATTGCATTTGCCCAATACGAGCAGCTCAGAAATTGATTACGAATTAATTGAAGTGAAATATTAACACGCAGAGCTTTGGAATCTGGGTTTGTGTTCGGGTAGCAATCGGCTACAGAAATTTTCTGGATCCAGTCTTTATAGGGATGCTCTTTCGATTTTAAGAGTATTATAATTTAAAATTGTATATGTATATGAACATTAATAAGTTTATGTAATTATTAAACATTACAAACAGCCAAATCAACAGAGAAGAGATCCGAACTTATTTTGTTTTACTCTCGATAGTTTCTTAGACGAGGTTAGACTGGAGTCCAATTTATTGTACTATCCAAAGTAGATTGTAGAACGAAGGTTCTTATTGTATTCAACGCGGATATATTCAGAGCCGCGAACCGTGTCGTGTGGCGTGGAAGAGCACATTGTGTCAGTACAAGCACTTTATCAGCCGAACGATCGCATGTCGTAATGAATTTTCGATTGCCGATGGTGTCGTGTTAGCTACACACCCATGAGCAATGTGTGTGTGTTAACGGTGTGCTTAATAACAGCTGTATTCATACTTTATGATCTTGGGAGAAGATTTCTCATAGCATATTCAAGTAACATTGTACGTACTTACGTAGGTGCTAACGATGAGACAAACGAGTCTGGTTGATAATTTCAAGAACTATGAGAACTTTTGTATCGATGCTCAGCATCTGACAACATGTCTGTAATATTATTATCTTCAATCACTCTTTCGGTAAGATAACCCTTGTTCCTTACCAGAAGACAACTATCATGTGTTAGAATGATTTTAAGTGTCGAAGCTAAATCTACTGCTACATGGCATGAGTTCAACAAGAGCTACCTATCTGATTTGGAGCTGTAAATATAACTCGATAGTTTTAGTTGGTTATAACTCAAACCGACACAAATTTCTCGGTAGAGAATTAAATTTGGATAAATGGATTACTATTTAGGTACTTGGCTTCCACATAAATTAAAGAGGTTCAATTTATTTTTTGGGAAAGCGATCACGATCAAGCCTTTAGACAACAACCTTTAAGAGATCTAATCCCCGATTTAGGTTCTAAGCCAAACGATCCATTCATTCGGCATTCGGAGATGAGTAAAATCTCCGCTAATCGACGTCGGATCATTAGCGGAAGATTCTCGTCAGATGCTACACGGATCCGCTCAGGGCCAACTCAGAGCCCCGGTTTTTTAGACACAACTGTCTGAGACTACTCAGTATTAAAATTATATAAATTAAATGGCAAAGATGGGCATTGAGGATAAGGCAGATGAAAAGGCACTTTGATAATTGATACATTACGTAAGTATAATTGAAAAAACGAGTAGGAGCGATGAAACTATAATTATGAATAAGGACTGATAGTTTGGTCATTAGTTAAACTGTAGTATAAATTAATTACGCTCTGTCAAGTACACAGGACATAACCACGTTATTTAATGAAATATATATATATAAATGTAGTTGCTTTAATTTCTATTTTTTTGGGTAGCAATCAAGAAAAACCCATTAAGATAAAAAAGGTTGAAAACCATCACAATAATGTTAAATTACAACTTGCGACAATAAATAGAAAGTAAAAAGAAAACGTAAAAAATGAAGTCAGGTTTCATGAATGGTTTCTCAAAACTATGTTATGGACATACATGAACACAGGCAAATATACAGGTTGGGGTGGTTCATTAATGCAAATGGCACAACCTGGCCGTCTTTGAAAATGCATGAGGCAGTTCATGAAATATTATGATGATTACTTTAGCTGTGACTGTCATGCATGATGATGCACTGTAAGTAACAAATATGTTGGCGGACAATGTCTAGAGCCATCAGTGGCATTAATCACAGATAGGTATTGTAGTCTAAAATTTGTGGGTGGTGGTACCTTAACTTTACTTAATTGGTACAGTAGCTACAATATTTACCAAATGTTTTACAAGTTTAAATCATGCCAATACATTTATTTGTACAAAATTCTCAAAAATGATCCATGATGACCGATTTATGAAAGATTAATATAACTTTACCAAGTTGGAAACAATAAAATGTGTGCCAAGGACTAGATTGGACTCACCTTACAAATAGTTGTTCTTGGTTATTTACTCTCCATGATACCACAGTAGCACCTAAAACAAACAGAATTTTGTTAAGACAATTGCTTAAAATATGTTATCCTAAATAATTTATATACTATATTGTTTATGAATTTTATGACCATGTTTTCAAGCCTGGATGGATTCTGGAGGATATGATAACTGATTGGCGATCAGTTATATTTATAATTATAGATGCATTTACAGGTACAACCTCCAGAAATGAGGGGATCATTTACTTGACCTTCGTCCCATCACATAAAGAATACTGTTCATTACAGATAGATGATACTTTTAGATAGATGATGATACATACCTTATGAAAGCTAATTGTGCATTATCAATAACAAATAATTATCTCAGTTAAATATGAGCTTATCAGCAGAGACATCAGTAGCAACAAGTTTTTTTTTATCAATATTAAATAATGATTGTTAAGACTGAGTATGACTCTATGAATATTTTTTGTGAGTAGATCCGACATCAAATGGCAAACTACAATTTAAAAGCAAGTAAGTATGTACGGCTTACTTCCTACAATCCAATAGTCAAGGTCAGTTTGGCACACAACTTATTCATTCACTTAGATTTTTTTAACTCTAAAGCTACGAATAACGAAATCCACAAAGAAGAAACTTATGCACTGACATGCAAGGTGTAATATAGAATAAACACTAATATAGATTACTCATATTTTTGTGTATTTATCAAGTTCAAAAGTTCCTAGCATCAAGATAGGTATCAAGAAGCATCACATCAAAATAGATAATAATAAATCTTGAGGTTATGCGGTTGTTTATCATAGATATATTATCCATGTACAACTATAATAAACTAAACACGCAAGATATTTGATTAGTTAGTAAAATAAAGTGGGAAAATGTGCACTTACCGAAAAGATTTACGGTACAAGTTGTATTATTGCCTCTATCGAGAACGACAACACTCGTCGCTGCCATTTTCGAATTGACAGCAAGCCGGAGCGAGCCGACCGAACTGCCGGGCCGGCCCGGCCGAAGCTGTGCGCTAGTGAGGGAACCTTTTGGCCAACGAAGTGTCGATTTTAATCGATTATGATAATTGATCATCAAGGAGTTCTTAGCTATTGAATTTCATGAATTCATGATTCTCATGATATTCGATAGCCATAAAACCTCAGATAAACTAAACTCGGGTTGGGTTTTGATCACGGACACCTGATTTTAATTGCTAGAGTTATTTAGGAGGATAGTTGACTATATTCTTGAAACTTTTATCCTAGTCTAAATTGTCGGAAACTTGTTTTGGATTTATAATACCTAAAACAAAATATTATTTTGTGTGCCTGAAATGAAACGCAATTTTTACTCATTCAATACGTATTTCATATCATAATGTCTTAAACGTATTGTAAAGTTGGGTAAATAGGAACGTAAAGTGATGCGAGATGCCGCCAATCTGCAAATGTCATTCATAATTCATTCCGTTTCCCGGGTTTTGACGTGATTGTGCCCTTTCCTGTTTTCAATTTCTTGATGACGACGTTTTGGTTTTGTTTTTGGACTTGGCTCTGTTTACCGGACTCGTTAGAATTGCTGTTTGTTTGGTGAAATATTGTTTAGATATGAACATCGATATAAATACTAAGGATAGGCCTTCCCGTACTAAATTTCTTACCATTTTGAGGCTAAGAAAAATAGCGTCCCTGTCGGAATTCGTCGGAACCAAGACAGTACGAAAAATTGTAACGGCGTCACGGTCGGTCACGTTCCGATTAAAAGTATTGAAACACTGGCTGAAAGTGGGCACAGTTGTGCCTCTGCCACCTCGTATGGGCAAAAGGCGTGACGCTTTGTTATGTTATGTGTTGTTAAAAAAGTGAGCTAAAAGTGAGCACATTTTCAGACTAAAAGTGAGCACATTGACACTGTCACCCAGTATGGGAAACCGCGGATAGTGTTCCTTGTATTTCAACGTAAATACGACGAAACGTAATTAATTACATTTGTAAATTAAAACGAAAACAGTGAAATACAAACTCTAACTGACTGAAATAGGGGGGGGGGGGGGAGGTAACCAAATGACATTACGAATAGTAATCTAATGACATTACGAATAGTAATCTTGACATTACGAATAGAAAAATAACCAAATCGGATCGTTTTTCAAATATAGGAAGCGGGCAGTTTCACTGTGCGTCGCACGTCGCTACAAAGTTACGTCAGTCGAATGGTTGATTTTCGTTTGAGGATTTTTTCGAGAACAATATTTTATAGATAATCGATTTAAAGCCAATAGTAATTGAAAATATAATACATACTTGTGATACGGCACTCCCTGTTTTTGTGTTTTGCGATTTGGGTATGATTTACACCTTTTTACGTCGCAGGTCACCATTTTTGTTTTTGCTGCCGATATGTCAATCGGCTGTCACCGTCCAAGCGCGACTGATTGCAAACAGTCCAATTTTCCCGATTTTGAACTGTTTTTGTAGCGACACTATCAAGCGCTCCGTGCCCTGTCCCTACTATTCAAGTCTGTGGATATGAAATAAAGTAGTGTACCTAAGGCAAGTATTTAATTGCACATCAAAAATACTGATTTTCACAGCAAAAAAGGATCAGCGAACACTTATTATGTTTTAAGTATTTTTGTTGTTCTTACATGTTCAACCTAATACGAAGGATAAAGGGGGCTTCGCTTCGCTCACCCCCTTTACCCTTCACCTAAGCTGCCGCAGTATTTTGCCCAATAGCACAAAAAAGTACCTAATAGTATCCTATCCTAACTTGTAGGTTTATGAATTAAACATGACAAAATCAGTATTTTTGATGTGCAATTAAATACTTGCCTTTTTTATGAGCCCTAGTAGCCGGAGCTAAGGCGATTTCGAACATCAATACTACAAACAATGACTTTTTGTAAAAATCCTATAGTAAAAAATAACCTCAAAATGGATTTTTGAAAATTCATAACAAAAAAACCATACATTTCCTAGACTGGCTATTTTAGAGGGGGGTTACTTCCTCCCCCCCCTCCATCCCCTCCCCCCCTCAACTTCATACGAATGAGTTCGTGTTGGAAAACCAACCCGTGATTTTTGAAAATTAATTTAAAAAAAACACCTGATTTCCGACATTTGAGATTTAGGGGGGCTTCCCCCTCCCCCAAATTCAGGTGTCCGTGATCAAAACCATTACCGGTTTTATTGTTGCTCTACAGGATTAGGTAATACTTGCCATAAGATAGTTTGTCAGACAACAACGAACTTTTAACGAACAATAAACAGATACTGAATATTTTGGCTAGATTTTGGATTTGGATAGATATTTTCAAAATACGCGAACCGTCGGAAATAATAAGTTTTAAATATCGCCATTTCAAACATTCGGGACCGTGAGGATGAAGGAGTATTAGGGTGGGGAAACGATGAATTTGCCGTTTTTTTAACGTTAAAAGTCTTTCAACGGTCATTGTCCTTTAACTTTGACGTTGACCTTGAACTTGACCGTTCGTGTATATTTCGCAGAAAATTTCATTGTTTTGCCATTTTTTACGTTCGATCCGGTTCAAAGTTCATTAAACTCGAGGTCATTGACCTTGACCTTGACATTTCGTGCAAATTTCACAGAAAATTCTCAATTTTCCCGTTTCGGAATATAAAATCCGAATCAGGGCACCCCACTATCTAGGCAGTCCTTTCTAAGCAGTCTTGTGGCTAGACCCTAGAATGTTTTTTATAAGCCGGAGGCGCGGAGGACCGCAGGCGACCATCAAGCCGAGGCTGCGGAGCCGCATCCCCGTAGCAGCCGGAGCTAAGGCAATTTCGAAATAATAATGCAATATAGGTCACTTTCGTCGCGAAAATTATGTTAACATAACCTCAAAAATAAAGTTAGGTATTTATTATTCTCAAGAACGTTGCATTACCTTTTCATGGGAGTGGTGTCAGGGGGAAGGGGTACCCCCAAATTTTTCACTGAAAAATATACAAAAATTAATTTTAAGGTCAAGGTCACGTCATTATTATTATCATTATTGAACTGTTAACGACATTAAGCATCATAAATAGCAAAAATAAAAAATACTGCGAAATATGCATGAAAGGTCAAGGTCAGGGTCACTCACCTCGAGGTCAATGAAATCGAGTGTAAAAAATGGCGAAACTGAGAATTTCTGCGAAAAATACACGAAAGGTCTAGGTTAAGGTCAAGTGCGAGGTCAAGGGGCAATGAGGTCAACGAACTTCAAACGATATCTTGCGTTAGAACAACAGCTACTTTGTCGTTTCCCCACCCTAATACTCCCTGATACCAACGATCCTGAATGCTTGAAATGGCGATTTAAAAAAAAAACTAAAAATATTTTTTTCCTCCGGTTCGCGTATTCTAAAATCATCTATTTATCCAGAAATAAAACATAAAAAATTTGCAAATGCATCTGAAACGGCCGGCTTTCTAAAGTCCTTCCAATATTTCATATCGAAACTTTCGGTAATAGTTATTTTAATTACAAAAGTGGTCTATCAGTGAGAAAATTTCTAAAATTGCATAAGAAAGTAATTCAACATGCAGTGTGCTATACAGACTAAAACTTACTTTTATATTTATTTTACTTTATATACTTTATTGCACAAAACAGTGAACACAAAACAAATATAAAGGAAATAAAATGTACAAAGGCGAGCTTATCTCTAACAAGAGATTTATTCCATCAAACCCAGAATGGAGAGGAAAAAAAGAAACTAAAGTACGTGCACAACAATAAAAAGTTGATAAAAATAATAAACTACTTACCAATATCTACATAATACAAAAAATAATGCTATATATAAATATGTAACATATACATACGTAACATTACATGAGAAATCATAAAAACTTAGGCAGATTCATCAGCTAACACAGGTACCTTAAGAAAATCTACGAATGAATTCTTGTATTCTTACATTTTATTGGATACATTAAGATGGCGGAATATTTCCCAAATTATTTTGGCCCAGAAATATTAGAAATACGTTTAAAGTAGCGTAATTACAATAAATAAATCTTTTACAAATTTGTCCAAGAAATTTTGATAGTGATGGGAAAAAAATATTATCGATAAATTCTATAGTAAGAAATAATGGTGCTAAATTGCAATGATTTGATCTGTGTTTACGAACCTTTTCCACAGAGTAACATTGATGTGTGAAATTTGATATGTGATTAAATACTTTTACCCTTTAATTCTAGATTTGCTCGGAAAAACTATTGCTAAATGTGTGGATTGCGTTGGTATCTCGCGGATGCGGCTAGGCGGCAAAAAAACGCGCGAATTATAAAGAAGATAAGACTAATTTGACTCGTTCGAATGCCTTCTCAACGAGTTGACTCCTCTGTATGAGGATACTCTTATCCTAGGTGATTTTAACACTTGTCTTCTCAAAAATAACACCCGCTCCGATAAACTCCAGTCGATCGTAAGCTCCTTCAATCTACATCTTCCTCTTGAGGCAACTCATTCCCAATCTCACTGTAACCCCCTCTTCTTGATCTCATGATTTCTCTGATCTTGAAAAGATAGCGGCCCATGGTCAAATGAACGCTCCTTTCTCCTACCATGATCTAATTTTCCTTTCATATAAGATAAAGCCCCCCAAGAGTAGAAATATTTTTTTTTGATATTCGCAGCTTTAAGGATATGGACATTGAATCCCTTAAATCCGAAATCCAATGCTTCCACGATCGAATGGTCCCCCGTCCTCTCTAGCGAGACCATTGACGACAAATTTCACAAACTCAACTCAATCGTTTGTGTCGCGACGCTAAGCGCCGCCACATATACGAGTGCATTGAGAATTCCATACTGCTCAGGTATGGAAGTTCCTCAGGACCCTTGGGGTCGGTAAGTCTCGGGACCTACCAGTCGGTAATGTCTATCTCAATGGTCCCAATAGACACTTCTCTGCCCCACATGTTGTCATGGACCCTTCTGTTAAAGAAGCCACCTTGCGTAGCCTTCGCTCTAGATCTGCCGTCACTGTTAAAAAGGCAGTGCTGGCTTTATCGTCCAAAGCTGTAGGCGTTGACAACATATGCCTCCGGATGATCAGCAGCGTGCTTGACGAACTGCTTCCAAAAATTTATCACACATGTAATAAATTTTTCCCTCTCAGATAGCACCTTTCCTACTGTGTGGAAAAAAAACATGTCATCCGTCTGCCTAAAACATCCAATCCCTCCTCCTTTAAAGAGTTAAAGGTTTAAGGTTTAATGAAATTTATTATCACTAAAGACATAGGTCACTTACGTGATAACATAGATAAAAATACATTTAAATGTCCGTCGTCGACATAGTTCTAATAAGTACAATACGAGGTGACAGCCAGTACAGTTCGGGTAGGTATGTCAAAAAATTTATCGAAGTAACTACACTGGTCAGCAAATAAACCGAGCCACCCGCTACCTAGGAACTCTGATTCGATTTTCTCAAAAAGTATAAAACCTACAACTATCAAAGTTATACCTACAAAAAGTGCGTTTCATGGTGATTAAAATGACTACAAATTAATTCGAAAGTACCGTCAACTCACATTGTAATCAAGCAACAAACACAATGCTAACGATTTGCTCTGTTTTCACCAGAGTTTGAAATTAGCGTTCTTTTTCTCTACAATGAGGGTAGTCGGATATTTCTTATCATTTCTTTAGTTTTTGCCCATCGTTTGCTCACACGTGTGTGTTTTTGCTACTTTTTTCGATTAATAATGGATACAACACCTCAGGAAGCAGCTCAAGCTGTAGCATTACTTCAAGCAGGCATTGCGCAACGTGAAGTCGCTCGAAGGCTTCGAATCAGCAGATCTTCGGTGCAACGAGTTTACAGACGATACCTAGAGACTGGAGCATTCGATCGCCGTCCAGGTACGGGCAGACCTAGGGCTACATCAGCAGCAGATGATCGTTATATCCACCTTACTGTTCTGCGAAATCGCCACCTCGACGCAATTCAAGTCCAACAAAGTCTGCGTGACGAACGCCAAGTGGTCATAAGTTCAGATACCGTCAGAAGGAGACTTGCTGAACGGAACCTGACCCCAAAAAGAGCTGCAACAGGCCCAGCATTAACGGTAGCACACCGCCGAGCACGACTTGAATTTGCTCGAGAGCATAGGGATTGGACATTAGAGCAGTGGAGTAATGTACTCTTCACTGATGAGACCAGGGTGAGTCTACATGGAAGTGATCGACGTCAGAGAGTATATCGTCGCCCTGGAGAACGTTATTCTCAGTGTTGCATCGAGGAAACTGTTGCTTATGGAGGAGGATCTGTAATGGTCTGGGGCGGCATCTCGTTAACAGCACATACGGCGTTAGTTTTCATCGAACCGACGGGCCGTACACGTGGACTGACTTCTCATCGCTACATTACTGAAATCCTCGCAGACCATGTGGTACCTTACGCAGGATATATCGGACAGGATATGCAATTGATGCATGATAATGCACGGCCTCATGTTGTTCATGTGGTGACCCAGTATCTACGCGACGTCAGCATTCGTACGATGGACTGGCCAGCTCGAAGCCCGGACTTGAATCCAATAGAACACTTATGGGATGAGCTGAAACGTCGGGTTCGAGCCCGGGTACCTGCTCCAACAAGGCTTCCAGAGCTGCGAATCGCAATTGAAGAGGAGTGGAATACAATTCCTCAAGATTTTATCGTCAGGCTCGTAAGGTCGATGAATACAAGGATGCTGGCAGTTATCCGAGCAAGGGGAGGGAATACGGAATATTGATCAAAAACTTTTTTTTGATTTTATCTTTGTTTTTGGCTTTAATTTTTTTTTTCACTTTATCATTACTAACGATTGTCACGACTGGAAAACGACTCTTCTTTGTAAAATCCTTAATAAACACTGAAATATTGATTAAACCCAATGAGTTTCCTTTCATTTTAATCACCATGAAACGCACTTTCTGTAGGTACAACTTTGATAATTGTAGGTTTTTTAGTTTTTGAGAAAATCGAATTAGAGTGCCTAGGTAGCGGGTGGCTCGGTTTATTTGCTGTCCAGTGTATGTAAGTGTCGAAGGACGTATGGTTACATTCCCACTTGTCGATAAAATATGTTGAGTTAATAGTCTTTTGAATGCATACATTGTTTGAGCGTTTCTTATAGATGAGGGTAGTTGGTTATAAAGTCGCGCTCCGTCAGTAGTTATCATCGTTTTGCCGTAATTAGTTCGATGTCTGGGTATGACTAGGAAGCTTCCTCGCCGCGTACAGCGGCCGCCTATAACTTGTTTTCGCTGGGTGAACGTTATGTTAGTGTGGATACTACTGTTGAGGGATTTTCGAATAAACATACGAGTTTCGTCCTATTTCTATTCTCCCCATTATTTCAAAAGTTCCGGTTCTCGAAAAAAAAAGTTTTTAGAATCCGTTGTCCACACCCAGCTCTCCTCCTACTTCTCCAGAAACCTGTTGATCAACCTGTTTCAATCCGAGTTCTGGTCTGGCCATAGCACCGTGACCGCCTTACTTAAAGTCACTTACAACATACAGGTCGCCATGGACAATAAACAGCTTTATCTGCTTGCACTGCTTGACTTCAGTAGCGCCTTCAACTGTGTTGATTTTGATATACTCGTTGAGATGCTGAAGTCCTTGAATGTCTCCTCCCGCTATGCTTGCTGGTTCTACTATTACCTAAGAGATCGGCATCAGCACTAACGTCCGAAGAGACAAAAAACGAGTGGTGCGATCTTACTACGGGGGTTCCTCAGGGTGGTATTCTTTACCCTCTTTTGTTCTGAGTCTTCATATCATCTCTATGCTGATGATCTTCAGATCTACCGTCATTTTCTCTTAAGTGATATGACTTCGGCTATAGATGCTATAAACGCTGACCTCGAAAACATCAGGGCATGGGCATTGTTCTTGAGACTGCTCGTTTACCCCAGTAAATCCCAGGCTATGATTCTGGGATCCAGGTTCGTGTTAAATCAACTACAGCAACTGCCATTGCACCTGTTTTATTTAACGGTATTATTATGCACTGTACGGCCAAAAACCTGGGGGTCTTTTTCGATAGCCACCTATCGTGGTTAAAGCATGAGGTCAGTAAGCGCGTCTTGGCCACTTTACACTCACTAAGAAGACTCCAGAACTTCTTTCCACGTCAAACGAAAATTACCCTCGCTCAATCCCTTCTCCTTCCGCTGATTGATTATGCTGATATCTGGGCTATCGCTAACGAAGAGCAACTGAACAAACTCGAGTGACTTCAAAATCTCGGGATTCGTTTCATCTTCGGACTGCGAAAGTTCGACCATGGTCACAGTATCGCAGGGAGTTGAAATGGCTGCCTATTCGTCTTCGTCGGTATACTCATATCCTCACTTTCCTCTATAGCATCTTAACTAAAGCCTGATATCCCAGCTCTCTGCGTGAACGCTTAGACTTCCTTCCGTCAACGAGACCTCGTAGATAGACTCTCTACTCCGCCTCACAATACCGTCGCTTACGAACATGGGTTCCGAATGAGGGCTATAAATCTGTGGAATGCGCTTCCCTGTGCCATCAGGGACAGTTCATCTGAATTTATATTCTAACATCGTCTAAAAAAGCATTATCTTTCTCTTTCGTTAACTTAGGGATTTAATATGTAATTATTGTATATTTATAATATGTACTTTTATATAAGGTATTTATGTTCTTCTATATGTAGTGTATTTAGTAGTTTAGGAAAAACACTTATTTATATTATTTACTTGTATTTCTGCGCAAGGGTCTACCTGTCAGTGCTATGTAATTTATCCTTATCATCTTGGGTTTGCTGGAATAAATATCTTGTTTGAGTTAAGCTTGTCTTTGTAAATGTCTTTTCTATAAGTTTGTGATGTGAATTTTCATGTGCAATAAATTATATACGAAATATATATATATACGAAGATTTTATTGCAGAATGATTTTACCTGCAGTACAAAAATCGCAGACTAATACAAGCTACTCTACCAACACTAATCTCCCGTTCACATCTGTTGTAAGAGTAAGAGCTCATTCACACGGGATCCGACATTCACGATTTGTTAAAAATATCTCAATTGACATAATACTCGTAGATGCTGCTAACATTTTTAAATATATTGTACTGATACTTTACTTCGACGTGGTTCGTCAAGGGTATTGTATAATTGAATCGTGATTAGCGATCTATATTAATAAATGGTATTCAAATGTATATAAGTGATTAATTTGTAAAGACATTCGTTTGTGGCTATATAATTATCGATTTAATTATGTGCATCTTTTATTGATTATATTTTTTTCAAATATAATTATACTAATAATATTTTTATTTCGGAGCACAACAGGATCCATATTTTGTTTGTAGGTAACAGAAAAACTACTTAATTTTTGTTCGTTTCTTCAGATTGCACTCAATTCAATCTATTTCATATAATAGGCCTGACTGTGGCACGGCTCAGTTTTCCACGCACTGTCACAAAGAGTCAGAACCCTCACCCAGTGTTTGAGTATTGCGCCGTCGAGCCGACCTGCAATGTTCCCAAGGATGCTGTTGGTGCTGCCATTCGTTCTGCTTCAGTAAGGAGGCCATTCTCTTACGTATGATGGCATGGAATCTATCAGTACGTGCCTCAAAACATGCCCGAAGCTATTAGCACGGCAGCCCCAGTAACGTCTTAAAATGGTTATTGAGTGTATTTCCATATAAAGACTGTGTTTATTTCTTTCCTTCTATGTAAATAAATTATCACTTCGACTTTGTATACCGATATTTTTTAAACAGTGATCATTAGTTCATAGGTAAATACCAGTCTTCTAAAATATTTATAAACAAAGTAGGTGGTAAACTATTTATCATTTTAATCGGAACTTATATTGATACATCACGATACTTATCACCAAAATTGTACGCGAAAAGAATCCCACCTGTTCTGTCAAAACTGTATTGGTTTCAGTCATACAAGTAAAACGGTCGTGTGAGTAAAGAGTGTCGGTATATTAAGTTTTGTTCATGTAAAATAGCCCTCCCTCTAATTACTTACTTACTCTGAGCATAAAACTATATTGGTACCTATTTTGAGATTTTAAGTCATTGTTTGCTGTTTCTCTTAACTCAATAAAATATAAGATACTCTACACAACAACTATCGTGTAAAATGCTTTTAAAATCAATTTCAGTGAACGCACCGGTAATAAGCCAATCAGAAACAGACAACGCTATGCCGGTATCTGTCAGTTTCGGCTTTCCTACGTGTATTTATCCGGTTCTTGTCCTTTCTTAATCTCAGCTTCAGTCGGGTAGGAATCACATAGCAATAAAGCGCGGATCTGCTAGGAATTCCAATAACGTCCAAAATGATCAGATATTTAAAATTAGTAGTACTTCTAAGTGTAGTTTACTTTTGTAAAGCCGCCGAAGAAAATGTCCTAGCCCTTACAGACTCGGACTTTTACTCTGTGATTGCTCAGCATGATACGGCCCTCGTCATGTTTTACGCACCTTGGTAAGTCATTCACATGTTCACGTAGCGGATTCGATGTCAACGGCCTCGTTAGCTCGATAGGTTTTCACTCATGTCGAATTTTGTTGGCTAGGTGCGGTCATTGTAAGAGATTAAAGCCGGAGTACTCTGTCGCGGCGGGTACGTTGAAGAGTGATGACCCTGCGGTTGCGTTGGCGATGGTGGACTGTACCGAGGGCGGCAAGAGCGTCTGCGAGCAGTACTCCGTCTCCGGGTACCCCACACTCAAAATCTTCAGGAAAGGAGAGCTCTCTCAAGACTACAATGGACCCAGGGAAGCCAGTAAGTTCTAGACAACTACCACATCATCATTTTTAGGTTACGGTTAAAAATTGTGCACTTCTCTCTCTCATCATCATATAACATTGTTACAATAAGATTCTCTACATATGTATTTTGAACTACCTCCTATTGTGTAAATTTTTAAGTTAAAGTTACCCTAAAATCTGTAAACCAGTTTGGTTTGATGAGTAATACTTTTTATTTCTATTGGACCAACAATAGTGTGGTGTCATAGTCAGTTTTAATAGTAAAGAAGAATCTTATGTTTTTGCTTTTGAGATAACAATCCAGTATCAATTAAAAAAATAAATAATAAGAACATCTGATGAACAAGCAAAATTCGCAATAAGACAGCTCATGTGAAATGATTGTGTTGTGATTGGTGGTTATTCAAAAGCGATTTAAATTCCTATATGTTAGAAGTACAGGTCACAGTGACTAAAGGCAAAAAACAAAAAAAAAAATATCCTTGGCACCCCCTTATCTACCCTCCAACCGAATTACATGATAGAAATGTTATATGGTCTTGTTTGCTAAAAATGAAAGATCAAATTTGTCATCTGCACTGGAACCTCCAGATGCCCTTAGATTACTTTGTTTAAAATAATAAAACATTGCACTGGAGTCACCTTTTACCATGCGGCCATGGTTATCCAGTTATTCATTATTCCAGGTATTAGAACATAAACCCAAAAATATGTTTTCCCTACTAGATGGCATTGTTAAGTTCATGCGCGCCCAAGTTGGCCCGAGCTCCCGAGACCTGCTCACTGTCGCTGACTATGAGAACTTCCTGGACAAGGATGATGTGGTTGTCGTCGGATTCTTCGAGAAGGAGACTGACCTGAAGGGAGAGTTCATCAAGGCCGCGGACAAACTTAGGGAGCAGGTCAACTTTGGACATACTTCAGCTAAGGCTGTGTTGGATAAAGCTGGATATAAGTAAGTGGCTATTTTTGCATTACATATAGGGAAATAATAAACCTACCCTCAAATATAATAAACCTAGATTCAAATATAATAACAGAGCAGCAAATAGAATGAGCTGCTGGTGATTTTATTAATTTTGCTGCTGTGTTACTAATTGTTTAGGTTAGGTTAGACTTTTTTTCTTCTATATATAGATAAAAATGAGCAAATTTTTTCCTCTACATTTAGATAAATAATGAGGAAAAAATTCTGTTTCTGTTTACCATGACAGGGTATGGCTCGTTTCGGGTTAATCAGAGGCAAGGAATCTGTTTGATAAATGTTTGCTTGGCCTAACATATTCAAACAACTATATTCCTACTATTATTAGTGAGCTATTATTCCCCCCTTATTATAATAATAAATGTAGCCCATTAATGTCCCGTGCCGGATACAAGTATGATTGAGCCATTCTCCATTACACTGGCTCAGAGCTTGATTTCTAATATGGGGATATAAAGGTGTATGATAATAATATTAATAATAAATATTAGAGGACAATCTTACACAAATCAAACTAGGCCCATAGTAAGCTCAATAAGGCTTGTGTTATGGGTACTAGACGGAGATATATTTAGTAGAGATAAATACATAGAAAACATCCAAGACTAAGAAACAAATATTTATGGTCATCACACAAATATTTGCCCTTACCGGGATTCAAACCCAGGACCGTCAGCTTCGTAGGCAGGGTCACTACCCGCTAGGCTAAACAGATTGTCAGTGCAGCAATTGTTTTACTGTAATTGTAACAGTTATCTATAGTTTATATAAATGAATAATTGGAAACTCGCCAATTATGCATGGCCGAACGTAGACAGGTCACCCTGTTAATTCTACAGGCACTGAAACACTGGTAGTAGCAAACTAAAGAAATAATTCTTGATTTGTTACTGGTGGTGGCGGATTTTTACGCAAAATACAATGCTTATGAATCTGCATTTATATGAAATGAAAGATGTGGTATTCCTAAGAAGACTACATTGGAAGTGTTAGGAATTATGTAATAAACAAATATGCTCATAAGAGATCATAGAGATGTAAAAAGTGAATCTCAGAATTAGGGAATGCAATCTCGCGAGATTGAGGATCGGACGAGATCTCGCGAGACTATGAAAATCAATCTCGCGAGATCTCGGCAATTTCGAGATCTCGCGAGATTGGTAGTTAAGAGTATCAATTTTTGCAAATAATTTCACTAATAAAATAGATATAGAACTCCCGGGACATTGAAAGAAAAAGAACCATAGGTATTTTGAAATCAACATTTATTTTTACGAAGTCAAAAAGATTAATTAACAAAAATAATAGAATTTGAGATCAATCAAATCAATGGCTCATTTCGCCAAACTAAAAAGAGAAATAGAATATAAAGTGAAAACCAAATAAAAACAATCAAATTAGGAACATTAGCAACATCTCGCTATACAATTATTTACAAACTGTTTTGGAAGTAGCTTCTTAGAAAGCACAACGTATTTAAGGTATCGTCACCTAACCTACACCTTATTTTGCAGGCTAGATAGCCAGCCGCTGAGAATGCCCTTTCAGATTCCACACTTGTTGGTACTATAGTTGTGAGGCAGTTATCAGCGAACTGCAAAAGTTCTCCTTTAGACCCCCCGGACTCGTATAGATTCATTTCCTTCTTCAACAATTGGTCCAGCGAAATCTTTGCTTTCCTAGGGTCTTTGCAGGAAGTTATTGCTTCCTCCAGTTCTTCTTGCAAAGAAAGCTTGCCTGCTTCATTCAGAGTCTGGGAAAGGGATGAGAGGGGTTCATCATCCTCATCAGGGGTGGCAGTGGCAGCAGGCGCAGGTGATGTTGATGTGACTGACTCAGTCTGTTTTATACCATGCTGCGAATGCAGGCGCTGTATTAATGCTTTAAGTTCAGTGCGAACTACACTTTTCGGAAGTAATTTAAAGGTTTCATCTCTCGCAAACTCTTCTTTATCTTCTTGGTACTTAGCTGGGTTTCTTAAATATAACAAGCATGCTGTTAAATTCGTCCGACGCTCAGCAATCCGGTTTCTCAAGAAATCAGTTAGTTTTTCTGCCAATGGAGTTTTTAGCTCTTCCAGTTTACGAATCATAAACCTAAGTGTTTTCTCAGCAGTAGCCAAGTCGGTATCTCGACGACATAGCACCTTCACTGCCAGCTTAACGGGTTCAAATACCTTGTCTAAGTTCGCTAAAACCGCATGTTCTTCTGCACTCAAATAGTAGTTTGGGTTAGCTTCCAGGCCAAGATCGATTAAAGCTTTGCTGACACATAGTTTGATTCTATTGAATGTAGAAATCATGTCAGCTAGGCTCGACCATCGTGTCTTACAGTCAAGTTGTAATTTTATATCTTGTCCAAATTCTTGTTTTACGTATATTTGCAAAGTGTAATTTTTAGTCGGTGATCTTTTAAAAAGTTTCACCACGTTTCTAACTTTCTCAATGATACCCGCATATTTGTTTGAGTGAGCGAGACCCGCCGCCCGCGCACCGAAACCGATCGGAGTTCGCTCCGTCCGTGTCGGTCGTGTCAGTTCGCGCGCTGCTGCGCGTCAAATAGGACGTTTTCATGCTCGAGTTCAATCTCGCTATTCTCGCGAGATCTCGCCCATTTTTAGGCCGAGATTAATCTCGCAGAAAAGGGCCGATATCTCGCGAGATCTCGATCTCGCGAGATTGCATTCCCTACTCAGAATCAAAGCCCATTGCTAATTGGCTTTCAGGTAACTAGCTAAAAATGTCTCCTGTCAAAGTATTATTATGATCTCAAGTACATGCTGCTATTAGGTACTAAAGACGACCTAAACATTTGAACAGGTGAACTTTTAGTTGACACATTACATTGACACATTACATTGACACAAACAATTGATCAAATAATTAAAAAAAAAAAACAACTAATCTAGACCATTAGGGCACATTGGTTTCACCTTTGGTCCTCTGCACCAAAATCATATAATAGTTTAAAGTCTCGTTTCTAACATAATGATCAATCTTATGGTGTTTTCGATGGTGATAAATTGTCTGCCACATTGTATGGCTAACATTATGTCTCTCTTATCTATCTTGTGTAATAAAAAAACCTTCTAACGATTGTCTGCTCGGCGCTACTGAAGATAAGCTTATCAGGCAGTTCATCCTTTTGACAGCAGTCATTTTCTATTTAACTGCTACATATACTGTTATATCATTCAATGTAAAGTCACGAACCGGTCTAATTACGCGCTCACGAATGACACAGAATTATCCTTAGTGTGCGTAGAGCCTAGAACATAAAAGCCTGCTATATCTAGAATATTGTTTGGTTTACTTTTGAAATCGTTCCGATGTTTATACTTAAAGCGATAACGAGCTATTCGCAATTTGCCGCACTTTTACGAGAAATTAACTTTTAATTTGATTTGTTGCGGAATTATTTCTTGCACCCCATTTTGTGCTACACGTGTAGAAACTATATTTAATCTTTTATTTGTTTAATTATAGCACATACAGTAGTTGATGCATGAAACAACAACATATGATGTGGCCCATGCTAGGGTAGAATATAATATCCGAAACTGTTACGTCACGTTTCACATACATAACTCATTACCACATAGGTCGTCTAAACTAACTTAACTCCAAGAGTCGATTCTAATCAGATGTCATTATCGGACTCTCCCCCTTTCTCCACAGGAACGACATCGTGCTATTCCGACCCAAACGTCTGCAGAACAAGTTCGAAGACCCCTCCGTTAAATACGTGAATGCAGGCGAAACCGACTCTTACCCTGTCTCGGCTTTCATCAAGGAACACTTGTGAGTAGCTTTGTGATTCTGATCGTTAGGTATAGAAAGCTAGACTCGCGTGCTATTTAAAGTTGAAGCAATCTTATCAGTAAGAGCTGTTACACAAGGGCGGCATGGGCGTCGGCGGCAGTTGACGGCAGTCCTAAAACGCGTCGACGACAGCCCGCAGCACCTGCCGTCGACGCGTAGCAGCCTTGAAACGTGTCGACGGCAGCCAGATGGGTTTCTATTTAAGTATTTACCCGTAGAAGGATAAATACGCAAACACACTCGTTTCTATAAATATCCAAAGGGAGAGTATTTACTGGTATTTATTTATTTTTGTAAAACAACTTACTATTCCGCATTTATTTTGCATCATCGTTATATGTTTAACTATAATTTAAATCCCTTTTAATGTTGGGATCTAACCGTGAAGATTTTTTATTTCTTTTCTATTTCTGGTTTCGAGTAAATACTCTCTATTCACCGATATGGGTATTTACCAATTTGAGAATTTACTCATGCCGCTCGTTTGTAAGAGCTCTAAAAAGTAAGTTACCGAAATAATTATCGCATTCGTGACGTGATTCGTTCTGCGAAATGAGCTAGAAACCGATGATTTGTTGTAAACCTCCGCAGAATGTACCTGTGGATCATCGTCAACACGAACCCAGTGTTGTTGAATATAATCTAAAGGCATCCTCACGAACTCGCCACTCAACCCTGTCCTTTGCAAGCTGCGTCCATTTTTATAGAACATAAAACCCTTTTCGTATCAGGATATTACTTTCCCTAAACCTCGTTTCCGAAACGTTTGTATACAGCCGCACGTACAATGTACACGCAAATACCTTTCCTTAGACCTTGGACCTCATGAAACACGTATTGCAATAGGATATCGAAAGCTTTTGGCAGTCAGTCTCCAAACAGAATAGGCGCCGCCGCCGACAAGCCAATTTCATAAGAGACCCGGGCCCCTATATGTATGCGTGAAGTGACCAATCCCGTTATCTCCCAGCCACGGTCTGGTCGGAGTGCGTCAGAAGGACAACATGGCTGACTTCAACAATCCGCTCGTGGTCGCCTACTATGACGTTGACTACGTGAAGAACGCCAAGGGCACCAACTACTGGAGGAACCGCGTGCTGAAGGTAACTACTAACTAGCCATTAAAGTCAGGTGATGAGACAGCAACGTGCAGTTTGTTATATGGATTGAGCGTCGGAAGAATAATAATATAATATAAAAAGATCACTTGTTACTCGTACATAACCGAGTTACATAACCAGCAATGTACAAGGATAAAATATTCTTCGTACAAAACCGGGTAATGTATTAAGAAATATTTTTTCTTTGCACATTACCGATAACATTTCCAGTTTTGTACGAGGATGTCAATATTCTTCCTACATTACCCGGTTTTGCTCAAAGAAATCTTAATTCCGTGTACATAACTAAGGAGGTTTTCCGAGTAGTATACACCTTCTTTATGTGGTTTATCTTTTTATTTTCAAATTAGTATTGACAAGCTTGACATTTCATTAGAAAGAAATACAAAGGACAGGGGAAGTACTACCTATCGTAATTTATCGCATTTATTGTACTTAATTCAAGGGCCCTTCAGCTATCACAATTTAAAGGACAAATGCTCTGCGAAACAAATAGTTCATAATGTCTACTGAATCGCCGAACAGTTCTATAGACGAACTGGTGTATATTACGTCCAAAAGAGGAGGTCAAATATTGTTATACGACGGTCATAAATATCATAAAGGAAAGCTTTTCGGAACTGGATCGCAATATTGGATCTGTGCAAACTACAAGATATGTAGCGGCAGTTTAACAGTGTTCGAAAACAGGGTTACAGCTAGTGTCCTGCATCATAATAGTTGCACCCGAAATCCACCAAAAAACTTTGTGCTGAAAGAATTCGATCAATTACGGAATAATGTGACCAAAAACTACCTACCTATACCGAAACAATATAATGAATCAATATGCAGGTTGAAAAATGCAGGTATGCATTTATTGGAGCCGTTGCCTAAATTTGCAAATATACATACTGGTTTATACAACGCTAGAAAGAAGTTTCAGAAAATTGAAAAGAGTGTATTTCGGAACCACGCGGAGGTCCAAATTCCAGTAAATTTCCGACCGTTTATATTGGCAGAATATGAAGACAATAACAAAATATTATTGTTTGCCTCGAAAGAAGCACGACTACTTATGACTAAATGTAAAAAATATTTCGCAGATGGAACATTTGGGTGTTGTCAGCCTTTCAATCAGCTCTATGTAATTTACGGTGACTTAGGTAGCGACGACGAATCGACTAATATAATTCCTTTGGTCTATGCCCTGCTGTTAAATAAAAAGCAATTAACTTACGAAATATTATTCCACATGGTAAAATCTCAAATCCCCGAATGGGAAGCCGATCACTTTACTTTTGATTTCGAAATAGCACCAAGAAATGCTATTAAAAAAATATTTCCAAACATTATGGTACGGGGCTGCTACTTTCATTTTTACCAGAGCTTAATGCGGAAAGCCCGACTTTTTGGAATTAAAAAAACATCGAAAGTCAATAACCGACACGTTTGTCTTTGTGCAGGGCTAGCAATTTTACCTATCGAAAACATAGAGGAAGGTTGGATATATATTCAAAGCGAGAGTCCGAATAACACTAAGGTTACTGAATTTAATAAATACGTGTACAGAACCTGGATCAAGAACAAAGAATATCGCAAGATATGGTGTTGTCATCAAGAACAGCACCGTACTGCCAACTACGCAGAAGGGTGGAATTCTAGAATGAAAAGATTTGTTGGTCGTACATATCCAACACTTCCACACCTATTATCGGTATTACATGACGACGCAACATTTTACGGTGTCTCTATGTCCAAGTTCAACCAAAATTTTCACTCTAAAAGAAAAACGCTGAATGACATCCAAGTTAACATTCGGATAAATAGAGCTGTTTCTCAGTTGGAAAACCATTCCATAACGACAGGACATTGTCTCGAAAAAATATGCCCATTTATATAATGACCTCACTGTTTTTATTATAGAATTAGGTATGCTTATGCTAAAGAAATAAGCATACAGTTATAGATTATTTTAGGTGTATGGTGTTACCTATTTCAGTTTACCAAAAATGTATTGTTTTGTTTTATTTCATAAATTTTAAAATAAAAAAAATATTTACTTTATTTTATTTTATTATTTACTCCAAAACATCGCCCAGCATTTTCCACACCACGTCATGGACCACATTTAAGGAAAACCTAAGAAGGTCAGCCATTGACCCTGCGTGGCTGGTGCCAAAATCCGAACAGTTGTTGGGCGACTCGAAAACTTCCGTCCATTCGTGTTCGCCAACTGTGCAATGATACTTGCAGACATTCGTTCCTCGAGATATCAAAACATTCAGCTTGCTAAGGAAGTTGTATTTTTTTACACTGGAAACTTCCCCGAAATCCTTTCGGGTGCATCCGGGAAATACACAAACACCTATTATTTCGGGCGTCCGCAATAGTCCAAAATTGTTTATTCCATTGCGTCCCGACATTTTTCCGGTATTTTCGATTAACGTTCAAATATCTTTTAATTTGCTAGAACCAAGCAGTGATTAATTTGCTAGAATAGTCAGTCACAGTGACAGGTAGAAAAACATGTAATTGTTTTATTAATTGTTACTAAAGAGGATATAACATTAACAGTCAATACATATAAGCGTATGGTGTGTCCACGGTTTCACATCGATAGCTCAGGTTTTGTGAATGTTTTTAAACTGCAGAGCAGTAGCTAGGTTTTTATTTATTATTTACTCGGAGAAACTCCTTAGTTATGTACACGGAATTAAGATTTCTTTGAGCAAAACCGGGTAATGTAGGAAGAATATTGACATCCTCGTACAAAACTGGAAATGTTATCGGTAATGTGCAAAGAAAAAATATTTCTTAATACATTACCCGGTTTTGTACGAAGAATATTTTATCCTTGTACATTGCTGGTTATGTAACTCGGTTATGTACGAGTAACAAGTGAATAATACCTTGGACACTATTTACACTCATTGATCTAGCCCCAAACTAGGATTCCCTGTATATTGGGTACTAGATAACGATACAGATACTTATATACTTAGATAGATAAACAACCATGAGTAAGGTATAAACACCCGTTCTCATCAAACAAATATGTATTTGCCCTTACCGGGACTTGAACCCGGGACCCTTGGCTTCGTAGGCAGGGTCACTGCTGACTCGGTCCTTCGGGTCGTCAAATGTACTTCTTGCATGAGTTTTAAATGCTGTAGTACATTTCACAGTTCTGCAATTATTGTAAAAACTTCAATAAAAATCACAGCCCAATATCCCGGATAGCCAAGATAGAATAAACCAACCCACGGAACAGTGGGAATGAAAAGTGGACCGTTTACTACTATTGTTTATGTTACCCGGTATTTAACAGTATGCATAATATGATATGATAAAATGTTATCCCGCCAGGTAGCCAAAGAGATGTCCGAAGTGACCTTCGCCGTCAGCGACAAGGACGAGTTCACTCACGAACTCAACGAGTACGGCATCGACTTCGCCAAGAGGGACAAGCCCATCGTCGCGGGCAGGGATGCTGATGGCAACAAGTTCATCATGAGCGAAGAGTTCAGGTAATAACCCAGTTTGTCGGAGACTCGATAGTAATGCTTTGATTGTCACTCTTTCGGGGAGTGACAGCGTCAGTGTGGCATTTAAGTTCTCAACGAGTACGGCATCGACTTCGTCACGAGGTATAAGCACATCGTCGCGGGTAGGAACTCTGATGGCAACCAGTTCATCGTGAGCGAAGAGTACAGGTAATATTCTCTTATGTCCAACTTAGTAAAAATATAGACCTGCGATGATTAAGATAGGTTACAAGGCCACAAATAAGCTCAGCGTTTGGTAATGTTTCTGAAGAAACTACACCTACACTGAGATTTGATATAGTGATTTAATTTCCACGAACATCATAACATTAAAATCTTATATCAAATAATAAGAAATAATGGACTGGCACTAGTTTAGTTGGCTACTAGAGTCTAGCAAACGAAAGCGTGACCTGAGAAAACGTGGTAGAATTCATAAAACCTTTAAGTGGTATCACTAACATAAATCACTACACTCCGTTCAGTTATTCAAAAGATCTTTGCCTCTCTTTCTGCTGTACGGAAGCGTTACAGCTAGAGAGAGAAAGAGGTTTTTTTTTTTATAATGAGTTTCACGGCCCTGGATAAAATTCCTTTTAGGCCTAGAAAGAGGTTTAGAATAACGGAACGGAGTGTGACTATCTATCACTTTGTCGTTTGACGTGCTTTTGACAGCATAATATTGTTGCCATATTGAAACTTTTAAGAAAACTCCAGGTCACGCTTTCGTTTGCCAGACATAAATTGCATTTCATAGACAAATTCTGAAAAGACATCAATTTTCGCTCTCCTTTACAAAGCTGCGCTTTCTACTAGTTTACTTTCCGAATTCTTGAGGCGCAAATCTAACTAACGAACAAAAGTTACCGTCTGAAATCCGACGTAGTAGTGACGGGATTTTTCGTACGACAATCGTAATAATAGAAACGTATTGGTCGTTCTATTTACCACAATGAAGGTTGCAGCAGACACATATCTATGGTTCTTGAGATTGTCATCTTTCACTCATTCTATTGACAACTTGTGTAAATATAGTTTTCGCGAGATGCGACAAAAATTATAAAAATAATATTTTGCACTCGATATTTTCACAAGATGTGCACATAAAGTACGCTGATGTCGCACAAATGGCGCCTTGTTTAGTAGTGTACGTTATGCTTTAGGCTACCTACATATCTACTGTAATGTATACCCGTAGGACCTACTGCAACAATAAGCAATAGTCTGTAGTGTTTGTAACTACTCGGCACGGTGATTTGACCTGATGAAATTGGACTGACGACAAAAACTGAATGTGAAATCTTGTATTGAATTTTTGAACTGGCGAAAAACCACGGATTTTCCGGGCGCACTGTAACCCGCTAGCTTCAGACCGATTTCATCAGACCAAGACTGACCGTGAGTGCGCATGCATAAGTCAATTTCCATCAGTCGTAGCTTCGCGATAGCGGCTGGACGTGCAGTAACCATGAAATATGTAGTTTCGTCCATGGAGTTACAGTGAAATAAAGGTGCTTTCAGTTCTATTGTTTTATTCACGGCAAATGAATATGAGACAATTGATATCTTTTTACCCGAGTGAACCAGAATGTTTGTATGTATGTGTGACCATTTCTTTAGCACGCGCACCAGCCCAAACGGCATGACATTATTTTTAACCTTACTTTCGTCCATTTTTTTGGGTTTTCTGGTGATGACATCAGTATAGTAGAATTAGTAGCTGCAATAAGAAGTATTTCCTCATAAGAATCCGAATCCATTTTATCCATCCATACAACTGACGCGGTGGAAATTGGCTAGCCCGATATGTAGTAACGCACGTCTGTGCGCAGCCCCGTCTTCTTCGCATCATCCAATTATCGTCAGTCCAATTCTCCGTGAGTGCCCAGCTGAGTGTAGAGTAAACCGTCAAACGGCCAAACATTATGAATAATGGGCAATTACCTTATCAAGTAAAGATTCCGTCCCGTTCATACTTACCTCAGTACCTTATGCATTGCATGTAATAGAAATAGGTTGTCACGCTCATTTTGACTGAAAGCCTTAGCGATAAGCGGAGCAACTGAAATCGTAAATATGTATTTAAAATTAAAACCATTCGTTATGGAAATACCTATGGCAATAACTCAGTATATTAAAAAATCAAATACGTAGATATCAAGAAATATCAAGAATCAAGATAAGATAAGCAAAATCAAAATGAAAATTTCTTTATTACTTTAGATATTTACATATAATTAATAAACGCATAGCCAAGCTAGCATAGCGTCATGCCTTGTTCCATACGAGGTAGCAGAGACTCAGTTGTGTGTACCGTTACAGCCAGACTTTGATTAATTAAAAAATTCGGCAGGCACTTTCTTTCGTGAGATCTAAGCTTGAGAGACAGATTAGCCTCAGAGAGTCCAAATCGACTCTTTTTTAGCCCCCGATGGCGAAAAAGGGGGGTTATACCTATAAGTCTGTCTGTGGCATTCTAGCACTCAAACGAGTGGACGGATTTTCATGCGGTTTTTTGAAGTTAGTAGCAGACTTCACTGTGATGGTTCTTAGAAATATTTCATTGAAATCGGTTCAGCGGTTCCAAAGTTATCAGCCTAAATAGGTAACAAGTGAAGTGAACACATTGTAGCCGCAAGGTTGTATTGATGTCGGGGTTGTTTTAAATTTTTATTGACGAGCGACGAAGCGCCTCCATTTCAGGATTGGGCGAACCGGATGTGTATCCGGATTTTATCCTCTACAGGCCGCATTTCTCAACTGATTCTCGTCAATTTTTGTGAGCGGGATTAGTAAAAAGAAAAAAAATGACGATTCAGTTTCTGGATTTTTTTCAAATCCAAGCACATAGACGGATTTTAACTTAAGAGGTGTCGTTGGATTCGTGAGAGTAACAGGCTATATTATAGTAATTTGAGTGAAAAGCCAATAAGTTGGGTTTCAGACCGCAAAATGTAGCTTACAAAGTTATTGGTTCGGTTACTTTCATACTCCTTACGTACGTAACCAGGCGCATTCATAAGTTTGTATGTGTTATTTAAATAAAATATCACTCGCGAGGTCTACATCTCACAAAGCCACTAGTTTATAAAGGAAGTTATCGAATCCTCAATTCGTGCTCACTCTGACCAATGGAAATCGCTAATCTAATAAGTTCGTACCTTTTTCAAAGGGTTGTACACAATAACTTAGTCATATTACATTTTTATTGCTAGCTTAGACGTATACTAGTTATAAATGTTGTTTTATAAGCAATTGTTAAAACATTAAGGTCTATTTTTCTTACTTTATTTGCAGCACAGTTTTTTTTTGTTGTAATGTCATGTTAACATGTATTGTGTACAAAATTATGAAATAAATGTTTTTCTCTCTCTCTCTCTCTAATCCAACTTAAAACCTCTTCCCCAGTATCGAGAACCTCCTCGCCTTCACCAAAAACCTGCTGGCCGGCAACTTGGAGGCGTTCGTCAAGTCGGAGCCGCTCCCGGACAACAGCGGGCCGGTACTCACCGCTGTGGGCAAGAACTTCAAGCAGGTGGTCACGGACAGCGGGCGCGACGCGCTCATCGAGTTCTACGCGCCGTGGTGCGGACACTGCCAGAAGCTGGCGCCGGTGTGGGAGGAGCTGGCAGACAAGGTAGGCTTGCAGGGTCAGAACAGCGATCACTAGAGTATGAGATCTCTTCCAGCAAACCAAGTCAGTATGAGAAAGGTTGAACGCTGACACGGGTAGTCCTATGTGTACAACAAAACCTAATTATAACTATACGATTACCTACACTACATGCATAAAATATATAAATAAATATTGAATATATATCTCCTCCTATCTTTCCTCTAACAGGCTGTTGAATCAATTCCAGTCCGGATTCAGGCCGGGACATAGTACCGTCTCGGCCTTACTTAAAGTGACCGATGACATTGAATCAGCAATGGATATCAAGCAGATCACTGTGTTAGCGTTACTAGACTTTAGCAGTGCCTTTAACTGTGTTGATTTTGACATCCTCGTTGAGATACTGAAGTCCCTGAATGTCTGCTCGGCCGCTGCCAGCTGGTTCGGCTCCTACCTGACAGGTCGTCAGCAGCGTATTAGGTCCGAGGAGACTTCCACGGAGTGGTGCGACCTTTCTTCTGGAGTTCCTCAGGGTGGTATTCTTTCCCCTCTTCTTTTCTCCGTCTTCATCAATTCCATTTCGGATGCCATTTCTTCTTCTTACCATCTTTATGCCGATGATCTGCAAATCTACCGCCATTTCTCTCCAAGTGATATGATTTCTTCTGTGGGTGCATTAAATGACGATCTCGAGAACATCAGGGGCTGGGCTCTGTCTCATGGACTACTTGTCAATCCCAGTAAGTCGCAAGCCATGATTGTCGGCTCCAGACACTCCCATAGTGTATTACAGCATCTGCCTCTTGTTCCTGTAACTTATGATGGAACCATAATTCCGTACAGTACTAAGGCAAAAAATCTAGGAGTTATCTTTGACAATCAGCTTTCATGGTCTGCTCACGTCTGCGAAGTTAGTAGACGAGTCTTTGCCACGTTTCACTCCCTCAGGCGCCTTCAAAACTTTCTGCCTCGTCATACTAAAATTACTCTGGCTCAGTCTCTTCTCCTTCCTCTCATTGATTACGCAGATGTCAGCTGGATCAGCGCGAACGAAGAGCAACTGAACAAACTCGAGCGACTTCAAAATCTCGGGATTCGGTTTGTCTTCGGGCTGCGTAAGTATGACCATGTCTCCCAGTGTCGTAGGGAACTGCAGTGGCTTCCAATTCGTCTTCGCCGGGATACCCATGTTCTCATTCTACTCTTCAATATTCTGCACAACCCTCGCTACCCCAGCTTCCTGCGTGATCGGTTTGAGTTTCTTTCTTCGGATAGGTCTCGGAGATCAAACACTCGGTCGCTGCTTGCAACTCCTCAACACAACTCAGTCGCATATGGGCAAGGATTCAGGATCAGTGCTATCAGGCTCTGGAACAAGCTCCCCAGTGCCATCAGGGACAGTCCGTCACTTAACGTTTTTAAGATTCGCTTGAAAGATCATTACCTCTCTCTTCCATAGTATGTATATATAATTTGTATATGTATTTTATGTATGTATATAACTTGTATGTGTATGATATGTATGTATGTATATAATATTATATAAATTAGGTGTAGTAGTAGTAGTATTAGGTATATGTACCTACTTATATTATTATTGTGTATGAATAATTTTGTTGTGCAAATAGGTTTTACTCTCACAATCCACTTTCCTTTCCTATCTGGGTTTGCTGGTAGAAATCTCTTTATAGAGATAAGCGCGCCTCTTGTACATATATCTTTCTTTGTATATCTCTGTATGTTTGTTTTGTGCAATAAAGTATTCATTCATTCATTCATTCATATATATATATATACTAAAAATACATACATACCTATAACTCTAAAGTGATAGGAAATGCTTCTTCACGCGTCTTTTAAATATATTGAGAGTAGGACTGTCCCCGATGTTGCCGGGGAGTGCATTCCACAACCAAATGGCCCGGAATCTAAAACCATGCTGGTAGGATACGCTCCTCCCCATAGAATCAACTCATGGTTGATGACCCACACTGGGTCGGCCACGCTTTCTCTTTGCATTTTCTAGGAGACAATCTGACTACTAGATTCATCAAATAATGAATATTCTTTAATCCGGCCACAGTTCAAGGAGGAGCCGGTGGACATCATTAAGTTGGACGCCACCGCCAACGACTGGCCCAAGTCGCAGTACGACGTGTCCGGCTTCCCCACCATTTTTTGGAAGCCGGCTGACGGCAGCAAGCCTCAGAGATATAATGTGAGTTATCTATCTACATATTTATGGGGTCTAACAAAACTGGCGAATAAAAAACTGAATGAGCGAATGACCATGATCAGCGGAATTACCTGTAACGAACGACGAATCAACACTTAATGGCTAAATAAAGACAATCTGGCGAAGTGGTAAGTCAGGGCAGGTGAAGGATAACGGCAGTGGGTGAAGCTGTACCCTTTATCCTTCGTGTTAGGTTGAACATGTAAGGACAACAACTCCAAACGTTCGTTGTATTTTATGTTACTCCAATGAAGGTTAATAAATACTACCCTTATCATCAGTGGCTAAACGTGGGTGCATCTGTGCCTTCGCCACCCCGTCTGCGGCAAGGAGTGTTCGTTATAGTTCATCGAGGGCCGATTTTTCGTTGCGCCTATTTTGCGTGATGTGGGTTGGGGCACTACTCCTGCCAACCCAGCTCCTGTAGGAAGCCTAGCAAATCCTTGATGTTGCCGTCCCGAGGTGTGTTCCCCGGTAGATGGCTACGCCGGAACATTCCAGCAGGACGAGGGTGACTGTCTCCTCGACCTCCATGCAGGCTCTGCACAGGCGGCTGTCTGTAACATCTAGAGTGTGTAAGTGTTTGTTTAGCAAAGCGTGTCCAGTTATCGCTTCCGTTATGAAGCGGAGCTGTAACCTCTAGCTTCAGAGGCTTACGTGATAATCCGGGTCCGATCATCGGGGGGCCTGTCTGGCTTGCTTGCAGGTATCCAAGGTTGACCAATAAAGTTGGTGAGTTACTTTTGTGTACTGTCGTAGGGTTTTTCTCAACCAGCTGAATGGCAGTGGTATTAAGGGTTCTGATCCCTCCAACGTCTGTTCCTAACCCCAAATTGCGTCGGCTACGTCGTTGCCGCGCGAGCCACTGTTTCCCTTTATCTACTGCGGGTAACAGTACTGTTGTTAAGGTGTGAAGGTGAACTGCCTTGCTGTCGGAAAGCATGTGGATAGGGAAATCCTTTACCTCTCTTTCTGAAATAGCTGTAGAAGCCATGATGATGCCCGTTCACTCGGCTTGGAAGACGGTGTTGTGGGCACTTAATGATGTTGATCTCCTCAAGTTTGGATCTCACTGACAAGGAAAGACGCTTTGTTGTTTTATCAACATAATTTTAGATCGATAGATGATAGACCTTTGTACAGTTCGCATCAAGTTTCTAATGGCTTAAAGCGAGCTGTCACCTCTCCCACCCCACCTTACCCTAAGCGAGAAAGAGAGGTTACAACTCCCTCGGAACCAAAGAAAATTGGCGCGGGCTGTACTCATGTTTAGCTTGTAATTATGACTCCCTTTGCGTGATTTGAAGCCAGTCCAAGCCCGCTGACTCATTGATATGATATGAATTAAACCCATTACACCCAATGTGTTCTTCTGTAATTACTAAATCAGGTTTCCCACTGTTGGACAGAGGACCCCCATGTTGCAACCACAATTCTCTATCCTGGGACACGTCCGTCCACCCTGGCTGACCAGAGTGGTGGGCTCACGGTCAACACCCCTAAGAGAATGTAACTAAGCTAATGTTGTATTTTCCAGGGCGGCCGCTCGTTGGACGACTTCGTCAAGTACGTGTCCCAGCACGCCAGCAGCGAGCTCGGCAAATTCGACCGCAATGGCAACTCCAGAGATGAGCTGTAGGCGCAGACATCCGTTGTGAACTAACTATACTTTCCATGAAAGATCTGTGAGCGAGAGAGTGAATGTAGATGACTAGACTGGTTTGTACAATAAACAAACATTTACATAAAGGCATAGAAGTCGCTTCTGGCTTCTAGGATACCCTGTCGTGGGAACCAGAAACAGCGAATTAGGTACATGAAATGTTTCTGATTTGAAGAGCAGATATTAAATTCCCTGAATTTGTAAGTTTTCACAGTATCCTGTTCAAGACTTTCATCTTTCGAACTACTGTAATTCGTCAGATTCTACGACCAGTTGAGTTCAGAGTATAATTGAGATCAGTTGTTGAGTATGACTGAATAATATAGAGGTGTGATGCTGCCTTTCAAAACTTGGCACTACTGATTCAAGTTCCAGAACAGCCATCTCTTTGGCATGAGTAGGTGTTCAGGACACGTATGGAAAGTTTTGTACACTAGCTTAATGTATACAGGGTGACATTTAATTAGCTGACCATATTTTGGGGAATGATAGTACCCATAATTATGAACAACAAGAAACTTATGATCGTAAACGAAAAAAAAATTGTAAGTTTCAGCTGACCGGGTCAATCTACATAGGGGCGTTTTTTTTTTCATTTGTGACCATGTTTCTTGGGGAAAGTTGTTCATATTGATGGGTACTATCATTCCCCAACATATAGTCAGATAATTAAAGGTCACCTGTATATATACCACGGTCTTTTAATTCATGATTTTAAACATCATTTTGAACTAAATTATGCACGCCAGGAAACTAGCTGGTTCCTAGTTTCTGCTCACGGCTCTTTTGTTGCAGGCTTGGGTATAATATAATAATACTAACATGATGATAAGTGTATGTATGTAACTGAGTTATAGAATTCTTTACAGTGAGCCAAGGTTTTGTTAATCAGTTTAAATGCTAGATTCTAGCTAGATGTACTCTCATAAATACAGTAATTTTGAATGCATTTCTTTATATATTTGTCGGTGGAACTAAATAAAATTAAGTATTTATAGATCTTGTTTATTTTTCTCTTGGATGTAAGTTACTTACACCTAACAACTACACAAGAGGTAAAAGCTTTGTTGAGCTTGTGTAGACCTTCAGTGAGTGAATTCTTCGAGTTATTTACTCATCAATATGATGGCATGAATTGAATAATGTCAATTTCCTAATGGAAGGAATTGTTTCAAGGATTGACATGTGAAGTGCATGGATTGAGTCAACTGAAGAAGTAATTCAGTCTTTTCAAAGGTACCACTCCTAGCTGGAGAAAAAAGATTTGCTTCTTCAAATTATTATATTCACAAGGTCTCTTCTTTCCACCTCTCTATCCACTCAAATATTGTCTGCACATTCTGAGTCAGCTGCTCCTCTGTGTCATTCTGCAGTTCTATGACTACCTCAGGTTTGTATGAAGACTGCGCCTCTTCCAGGAGGGTTTTGAATATCTCACATTGCAGGTTGTCCTCCAACTTCTTGCCGCTGTAGCCTCTGGAAGATTAAAATTTGCTTTTGGTGAGACCATGTAACTAGTAACTACACAATCAATCAATCATTTACCAACTGCTGGGTAAAGGCTTAACACAACATGTACATAAGTTCCCTTATTTGTTGAATGGCAGATTCTGGAAATGGCAGATGTACAGTTAAGTAATAAATTGCATTCGGTATGATGCGACATCGTTTATCTAACACGCGTTTTCCCAGATGGGGTGGAAGAGGCACAGCACAGCCGTACCAGTCACAATAACATGTATTTTCCCATATGGGGTGGCAGTGACACAGCACAGCCGTACCAGTCACAACATGTATTTTCCCAGATGGGGTGGCAGGGACACAGCACAGCCGTACCAGTCACAATAACATGTATTGGGCCCCAGATGGGGTGGTAGCGGCACAGCACAGCCGTACCAGTCACAATAAAGATACATTATACTAAAATTACTTTTTAATAATTACTTTTCATTATTATTTCAATATTCTATTTCTATTTATATTCTATGTATTGGGCCCCAGATGGCGTGGTAGCGGCACAGCACAGCCGTACCAGTCACAATAACATGTATTGGGCCCCAGATGGCGTGGTAGCGGCACAGCACAGCCGTACCAGTCACAATAACATGTATTGGGCCCCAGATGGCGTGGTAGCGGCACAGCACAGCCGTAACAGTCACAATAACATGTATTGGGCCCCAGATGGCGTGGTAGCGGCACAGCACAGCCGTACCAGTCACAATAACATGTATTGGGCCCCAGATGGCGTGGTAGCGGCACGGCACAGCACAGCCGTACCAGTCACAATAACATGTATTGGGCCCCAGATGGGGTGGTAGCGGCACAGCACAGCCGTACCAGTCACAATAACATGTATTGGGCCCCAGATGGGGTGGCAGTGGCACAGCACAGCCGTACCAGTCACAATAACATGTATTGGGCCCCAGATGGGGTGGTAGCGGCACAGCACAGCCGTACTAGTCACAATAACATGTATTGGGCCCCAGATGGCGCGGCATAGCAGTCGCTGGCTCACCGCGTTACGAAGCGCACGTGTAACCCGTCTTCGAGTTGCCGCTATTGGCTGTACCACCTAGTAAACATATACACCTTTTAAAGCACAATGGGTGACGGTGATACTAAAATCATCATCAACGAAGTATTGTGCTACGTGTCAAACAGGATTGATGTCCTCCAAGTACCAATTATAAACCGAATATGTACCTCGATCTAGGTCGCAAACTTCTCCATAAAATCCCGCCAATTACCGTTGATCACCGACGTTACGAAAATTCTGAAAATAATTGTGACACTCAAGTCTGAGATCTTCTCCTCAAAACACGATATGGTTTGTCAAGAAGAAATCACAGGCATAAAAGGTCAAGGAGATATTGTTGGCACTTAGGTCCAGAATGTGAGAAGGAGTAGAGAAATCCAAAAGGCCTGGAGCTGAATCTTTCACATGGTTGAGGATCAGTTTCAGTTCATCCAAATTAAATGGAGCGTTGAGAGGGTGGTTTAATAGGTTGGGACTGTAGGAAGAAAACAAGAGAGCAGAACTGGGGCAATTTTTTGAAAGAAACGGTCAGCTACTTCGCGGGGCATAGGGCTCCCAGGGCGATGTGAAAAGCTACGTCTGAACCGGTTATACTTTACACACCACTGAGGGAGGGGTGTTTGGGTAGAGCGAGGCACAGAACCTCATCCATCGCTCTCTCTTCTTCTTTCTAAGGAGACTATTAGGGATAGTCCCTCAATTTTCACTTTCACTTGAAAGCGTATTTCCTTTATCTTCCGTAATCGGTATCATATTTATGTAAGTATATATATGATATTTTGTAGTTTATATATGTGCATGCTATCTAGTGTATTTTATATAGTTGAGATATATAGATTTTTTATTAGGTATATTTTATTTATATTTTAAAAGTAATTTTCGTACGTATGTATACAGTTTTATTGCGCACTAGGACTGTCCTTTTTCATAAACACTCCTGTCTTGCCTAGGTTTGCTGGAAGAAATCTCTTTTAGAGATAAGCTCGCCTTTGCCTATAAAATGTATTGTAACTGTCTGTTTATCTATGTTTTCTGTGCAATAAAGAATATGAATATATGAATATGAGACGACACGTTGACGCAGCGATCCTACGGTATTCATCTAAGTTGGCTAGGGTAAGCTCTCCGTTGCATACTTGTTCCGCTTCTTTTCGCGCTCGAACAGACTCAGTGCATTCATGATCCCACCAAGGAGGAGAAGGAATTTTATTTCTTGCAGATTGTTTTAGGGTAAAGCACTCATCAGCTGAAGAGGAAATAGAGCAAGACGAAAAGAGAAAAGCATTCTTTGACATCTTCTTGATCACTTAGAGAATTAAGGTCTGGAAGAGAGGAAATTCTGCTATATAAGTTCTTAGAATATGTGTCTGCTTTGCTAATCTGTATTTCACTAAGTGGGAGCATCCCTTTCAGGTAAAGGTTGACGACTCGAATGGCCGAGTCGGCAGTGACCCTGCCTACGAAACCAAGGGTCCCGGGTTCGAGTCCCGGTGGGGGCAAATATTTGTTTGATGATAACGGATACTTGTACCCTAGTCATGGGTGTTTATCTATCTAAGTATAATATTTATCTATATAAGTATGTGTATCGTTGTCTAGTGCCCAAGATACAGGGAATCCTAGTTTGGGGCTAGATCAATGTGTGTAAATAGTGTCCAAGTTATAAAAGTAAAAAAAAAAAAAAAAAAGTAAAGATCGCTGGGGCAAGGTTAACAGGATTGGATAATGGTCGCTTCCATATGAATAATTAAGGCGTTCCCATATGCATAACCCATCTAAATCTGCGAAGAGCAGAAGGCAATATCGACACAGCTTCTTCGTTGGTCAGGGGGGGCTGCGCGTAGGGCGGCCATCATTAAGGACACATAAATTAAGCTTATTAATAACCTCTATTAATTCGTTCGCAAATCTATCACAATATTCTGAACCACAACGATAGCGGTGACAGTTGAAATCTCCCAACACTATGAAGGAGCACTGAACATGTTCAAAAATATTCTTTAAAATTGGTATATATTCAAGTTGAGGATCACTTACGCAAACTGAAATGACTGTGATACTCTTAACTCTGCAAACTACAACATTTAGGCTGTCGGGAAGGGGTGGAAGAGAGAGAGTGGAGGATGATGACACCGCCCTGTTGCTAATGAACACAGCGCTGCCGCCATAGCCGTCAGATCTGCCAGGTTCTTACCAAGTTTCTGTTATACAACATGAAACTGGGTTGAATTTATTAATGAGGTTGACAAGGTCAGATTTTTTGGGAGCTAGGCTCCGAGTATTCCATTGTAGGAATCGAAGAGGCGGCGCCATTGGTGGAGGATATTACTGAAATAATAGTGTTGGCAACATGTTTAGGTTTGGATGTAGAAGATGAAATGAGAGTAAGTAGTAGGTTAATGAGGACCTCTGTGAGGTCTCTTGGGTCAGAAGGTGAAGAGGGAGAGGGAGAATAGGCGCATCCATTCTTAGATGGAGAAAAGGAATAGTTATTTAAAACTTGTCTATGGGCTTGTTGGTTGTACCTAGGAGTAACTTGGATAAGAGAACGAGGTTTAGATTGAACAGTCTTTTGTATGATTTTGTGGGAAGGGGCGCGGTATTTGCCAGATGGGGCTGAGGTAGAAATAATGGAAGATTTGGCTACATCGGCAAAGCTATTGTAGGCTTTAGGAATAGTTTGGATGGCTTCTGCGTACGATATGTAACGATCAGCCATTTGTGTTTTGATGTTGGACTGTCTCTGGTACTCAGGGCAGGATTTTCGTGTGGCAAAGTGGTTACCAGAGCATTGTGCACAAAGTGCATCTGCTTCAGTAATGTCACATGAGTCTCCACAATGATCATTGGAGCATTTAAAGCACCTGGGCTTGGACCGACACTGAGTATTAGTATGGCCAAACCGGCAGCACTTGTAACATTGGAGGACCGTTGGATAGACATATTGTTCTACTTTTAATGCATTAAATGCAAAGAAGACTTTCTCTGGTAGTTTTTGACCATCAAAGGTCAGAATTACAGTTTGAGTGGGAGTCCACTCCGGCTTACCGTGCCTCATTACAAACCCCAGCGACCTGTAAGCTCTCTTACACGTATCTTGAATGTGGTCATTAAATGTCAGCTCTGTGTCCATAGGCAGTCCCAGGTCACGTATTTTATGAACTCTCATGATAGGAGTGTCAGTTATGGAATAGTCATGACAAATAGGAGTCAAGAGTCGAGTGTCATAATCTTGCACTTGGAGCTATTGAAGGTCAAGTTATTTTTCACACTCCACTCAACCACTCTATCAATGTCTCTTTGCAACAACTCAACGTCATCATCACACTCGATGCTCAAGAACAACTTCAAGTCATCAGCAAACATAGGCAATCTTGATGACTTCAGGAAGATCATCGATCATAATAAGAAACTGGTTAGGGCTAAGGGTGCTCCCCTGACTTACACCAGAGCAAGTATCATAGCACACTGAACGCATACCAGAATCCTGTACGTATTGTAACCTGTTAGGGAAGTAATTAGCAAACAGTATGAGTAGCTTGGAAGTGAAACCTATGTCAGCAAATTTTTGCAGTAGCAGATTGTTATGGACACGATCAAAAGTTTCTTGAAGTCAAAATAGGTCACATCTACTATCTTTTTGTCCATAGCTAATGATACATAGTTAACAAAGTTAAGTTGATAAGTCACCGTCGAACGAGCAGGACGGAATCCATGCTGAGTTTCTGCTAGGTGAACTCTAATTTGCTGGGTGACGTAACAGTTAATTATGGTTTCAAAGATCTTACCAAAAACAGAGAGGACAGATGGGTCTATAGTTGGAAACTTCAGCCTTATATTGTACATTGTGATTTATAGAGAGTAGCCATTGTCTGTAAGAGTAGGGTTGCTTAAGAATGAGTTTGCATCTTGAGGGGAGTTGAAAGTCACTGCAAGATGGTTCTGACCAACTTCAGTTAATCCATCTTCAAGAAGAGAAAATAGAAAATGACCCTATCAGAGAGTAAGTAAAAGGTGTATTAGAGTCTGTAGGATGGAGGGGATCCGGCGGCTTTTCTTTATCATTTTTGGTTAGTTGGGCAAAGGCCCCTTACATTACCTTCCGGTGTTACAGTAACTATATAACAACACAATACACTTACAGGACGACACAAATCCTTAAGAATACACACAACAATTGCTAAGGTTGGTTAGATTTCGAAAAAACACATGCGGTGGCGCTTCGACAACACCTCGGCTGAATTTCCCTTCGGTAATCGTAAGTTTTATTGCGGAACCAGGTCACAATAATATTATATCATGTTTTGACAGCTCTGCTGTCACTATTTTTGACAGCTGTTTATATTTTTGCCATAAATAGTGACAGCTGTCAAAAACATGATATCTATCAAAAATTGTGACAGTTGTCAAAAATTGTGGCAGCAGTCAAAAATAAAAAAAAATATGTCAAGAAATGTCTAACCCTGCTCAGCAAACAAATTTCCTCATCTTAACCTGATTTGCTAGAAGAGATCTCGAGAGAAAAGCTCACCTTTTTACACTGTTTTCAGTTTTGTGTGCATAAAATAAATAAACAAATAAAGAAATTATAAATTATGTGCCTCCCCATCTGAGAAAATACATGTTATTGTGATTGGTATGACAGTGCTGTGCCACTGGGAAAGTGTGTGTTAGATAAACAATATCGCATCATTTCTGACTCCTAAACCTCTGAAAGGAATAGTATAGTAGCTGACTGTACGGTTTCTGCCACTGCCCGAATCTGCCATTCACCGAATAATTCCATTAGTTGTACATAATAATGTCTAAATCGATGTTATTACAATATAAATTACAATAAAAATAAAACAATGTTCAGCATCCACAAACCGCTTTGTCTATGTAAATGTGGGTGTAACAATGTCTTTGGCACCCCATAATGTAAATGATGTTAGTTAGCTATTGATGGTATGGGATTGTAGCTTTATATTTGGTATGGTACCTAAGCTATGTTAAATAACAAAATCCTATACCTACAATATAAATATGAAAGACACTGACCTGGCTGTGAGTCTATCAAAGAGGACTGTGTTATTGGTTCCTATGACAAATACTCCATCAAACCACCTTTCCGGGAAGAATTCACAACCATGATAGTCGACGATGTTCCCTCCTGGAGACATGAGGCCTTCCATGATGTCCAGCAACTGTAAAGATAATAAAGTATGAAGAACCTACAAATTATTTATGTCTACTTAGTTGGGCCTTAAGTTTTGTCACATACAATAAATGACACAAAAATCTTTGTGATACAAATATTTATATATCAAGCGAAAGGTTACAAAATACAGATTTAAATGACATTTGAAGTATTCAAAATGACCTCCCCTATTTTTGATATAAGCCATTAAATCTGCGCGGCCAGTCATCCATAGAAACATGCACAACATCCACGTTGATGTACCTTGCGTGCTCACATGAAGAAGAAGAAACATTTATTATAAAAACAGTGAACACACACACAAATACATTACAATTAAAGAAATTTAAATGAAAATAAGGAATATATATACTAAACACAAATGGAAGAATTTAGAATACACACTAGGGCATGCACCCGGGTATACCCGGTTCCTAACTACCCGGGTATACCCGGGTATACCAAGGTCTCGAAAGACCCGGTTCTGAAGAAGCATACCCGGTTCCCCCGGTTCTTGAAAAATACTAAAATTACTTAATTCCGCATTCAAATCAACCGCGGCTGAGCCATTAGCGCGTGATTTAAATTCGCATTGTCACAAAAGCACGATATGGCAACGTCGCGCCGCCGGTCGCGCGAGATATACCTACTGCATGCACGCACCCGTACACTTCCCATGTCTGCAAACACTATTAGAGAGATGGTTTGCAGACATTGCGATGAAAAGAAGAAAGAGCCAAAAAAAATAATAGAAAAGCTTTTGTCTGAAAAAGTAAAGTTCGCAATTTCATTCGACGAATGGACTTCAAACAGAAACCGCAGATATTTAAGTTTAAATACACACTCACCATATCTGAGCGGACCCAACAAATTCAAAAATTTAGGACTCATAAGGGTTTACGGATCATTACCAGCAGAAAAATGTATTGAACAGATCAATCAAAAACTCGAATGCTTCGGAATTTCCTTAGAAAGGGACGTTGTTGGAGAAACTACCCATGGGTGTAGCATGATGGTAAAAATCGGTAAACAACTGAAATCCTTACACCAAAAATGCATTGCGCATGCAATTCAGCTGGCTATATCAGATGTCTTCTACAAAAACGCTGTTGCTATGGATGAACATCAAGTAGACGTTGAAGAACATATTGATGAGGATGATATGCCGTTAGCTGAACTAGCCCCGCTGTTACACCGAGATGCTAGAAGTAGTGAAACTACTAACGATTATAATATTAGAGAGCATTCAGATGCAGAAGCAAGTGGCGATGATAATGATGACGGTGTTGAATTGGTACAAGAAACAAGGGGGCAAGTGTCGCATTTCAGGTATTTTGATTTACTAGACAAAGTCCGGAAAGTAGTCATGATATTTAAAAAATCTCCGACAAAAAATGATGATATTTTACAAAAACATGTTAATTCTGACTTCGGAAAAGAATATATTTTGATTCTGGATGCAAAGACAAGGTGGAGTAGCCGCAGACATGCTACAACGTTTTCTCAAACTCAAAGTATGCATCACAAAAGCGCTACTTGATATAAATTCTGAGATTACCTTGAGCCAAGACGAATGGACAACTTTAAATGAGCTTCACGAGATTTTGGACATAATGAAAACTATTGTTGAAAGTTTGTGTCGCCGGGATGCATCTTTGTTAACAGCTGATGTCGCAATAAAATATGCATTGAAAAAACTGAAAAGGATGAATACAGCTATAAGTAAGGAAATGGAAAATTCTTTAAAGAAAAGGTACTTGCAGCGACGACTTATAGAAGCAGCTACACTTCAATACTTAACGAACCCGGACCAATACTTTGCTGATTTTCTAAATGATGATTTGGTCCTTGGCCCTCTTGCGATAAAATGTGCAGGGGTATCGTTAATCTCGTACAGCCATTGTCAATGATCGAACAATGCGATATATGTGAGCAAGGTGAAGATGAGGTGGGAAATGCCGATGAATTCGATGTCATTCTTGTCCCAGACCCGATTATGTCCAAAAAAGATGAGCTTGATATAGAGATGCAAAAAAGCTACAGCCTTAAAAAGTAATAAGACGAGACATCAAGACCGCGACGCCTACTTTACAACAGTCAAAATAGAAATGGCATTGTTTGAAAACGGTGGAAGTCGTGGTAAAAACCTTTCACTAGCATATAACTATTTAAGAACCATACCACCAACAAGTGTAAAGCGGGCTACATTTGCAATCGCTTGCGCAGCTCGTTAAGTGACAGGAGCCTAGATGTGATAAGTTACTTACGATCTCACTACCACGAAAAAAATATTTCCAATAAAGCTATTAATTAAAATAAAAACGAAAATATGGTGATTTGTTACTTTAGGTAATAAAAAATAAATTATTTGTTGTGTTTTATCATGTTGCTGTTACTCATAGGAATATAAAAAGATAATTTATGCTGTTTATTAAAAAGACTGATTAATGTTTAGTTAAAGCTTTTTGTGTTCCTATAATATTCCTGTTATGTAATGAGAAAAATGACAGTTTGAAACTATAGTGTCCTAATAAATGTTGATTTGATATAATTTGCCAACTTTCTTATTTCATATCTCGTAATAACGTTATACACTTTCAGTTTCTGTGTGATTTATTTGATATTACAGTTTTATGAGCCGGAACCGGGTGCACCCGGTGCACCCGGTTCTGACGGCTCCCAGAACCGGGTTTCAAAAATCTGGAACCGTGACCGGTTCTGCATGCCCTAATACACACGACAGAAGAAAACAAAATAATTCATTCATTCATTCTTGTATTCATTCATAAAATTGATCAATCATTCTGAATCATTCTATCGAGCTATATTGAGGGTCGTGGTGTGTCACTGTCATTACAAATGGCATCTGACTCAGCAGTATGCTGAAGGCCATGCCTTCAGCGCTGATTTTCAGTCAGCGCTGAGTGTTAGCCCGCAAGTGTCACATTCTGCGGTGTGGTGCAGCCAATTTAACATATGTACAATCGAACCAACTGAATCATGACCCATTTGCCTGATAATTCGTTTGAAACTTTCAAACTTGTAAGATCAATGTAAATGTCAGTGTCTAATCAAATGATAACAAGTTCGTTACCAAGGAAATAAACCTTCAAGCGAATTTCGACCTACTTGCATTTAAGGGGTTTAGCAAAATAAGCTTATGGTGGGTCATGATTCAGATGGTTCGATTGTACATTAATATATAACATAATAGTAAGTAAAAAATATATTTAATTGAAATATGTGATAACAGAGATAATATAAATACATTTCTTGTGCGGTAGCCATAGTTTCCATTTAAAATATACATATATTTAGAATTTACCTAGGTTGTGCGGGGCAGGCGGTCCCACTGGCAATGTCAATGAGCAACCACAGTCTCAAGTATTGTTGCAGGGAGAGGTTGGAACGGAAGGGAGGAGTAATCTCTGCTGATCCAGCAAATATGGCTTGAGCTTGCGCTCGAAGGCATACCTACTAGTTGCTTCATGGACTGGAGGGGGAATATCATTCCAACACTTAGATGCCGCAAAACGGAAACTCCCGCGGAAAGTCGTCGCTGGATGCGTTGGTATCTGATGCTGGCTGTGCCATAGACATTTCAGACAAACCTTGTCTTCATTCAGGAATGGGCACTGATACTCAGGATCAAATTCATCCAAGCAGTTAGATTCCTCAGCAAGTTTAGATACTTCCCGCCAGGTGTACTTGGTTTTGTCCGATAAGAGCCTACTGATGGAAGACTTTCCTACGCCTGGAGTTCCTGAAAAATAAGAAATAAATGTGGAAAACTAAAGATTTGGTTTGTTGTTTGGGTTTTTGTTGTATTTGCAATTCAGTTGACCGAACTGACCTGTTATGAGGATGTTTGGCTCAGATCTTGAAAGTGCCATTATTATTTGATCTGTCGCTATTAATAAAACTAAACTTATTTTAGTTCAAGATCAAGTGAGTGATCAAGATTTGTCTATCCATATCCTATCCATGAATAAGAAGCAACTTGACAGCTAACCTAAAACTCCATAATCCACTTTTTAAACACTAGGGATGTAACCCAAACAATCGGTAAGAATCGAAATTGTTCATCCAGTTGAATCCACTGCTATCCGCACTTAGGGATATAATTAATTCATTTTCAACTATATTGCCTATTTTAATGTCTCTTTGCAAATCTTGTAAATAAAACCCCATTATTTTACGCACAATTTACAATTAAGTACGTATATTGGATAGACTGTAGGTTTATCGTATTCACGATTCAACCTAAGTTTGTAGCTGTGTGGTGTATTCCTGTCCTGCTATTTTCACAGTCAGAACTGTCATCTCATCAGTAATCATTGGCCCTTTTTATACTCGATGTTGTTTGTGTCGTGGTTATCTCAGATGTATACCTCGCGCCGCGAGTTATGAGCGGTGGCCTAGAATGCGCAGTAGTCACCTTTCAATACCTGTACATATGCGCAGTAATTCTAGCCAACGCATTGCAACGTCGCCTAGCGCTCTTAATTCATGGCGCGATGTAGCCTTGGGTAAACTCAACTCCGGCTCGTGTTTCAAGACATTGAAACCAACTCACTCTCACGAACTGAATCCTCTTATCGGGTAATGAATCCTCTAATTAGTCCTAAGTCTCTGAGACATTACTAACTCACGAATTACATTTGAATTGTCGGCTCTTGAAAACTTCTCGGTCCGAATCACGTTTCATTCACGATTATGATCCATGTAAAGTTATTCGTTGCCTTTACCGCCGGACAAAGCAGGGCGCAAGTGCCGTGCGGGCCGCCATATATCTTGGTTTATTCTTATCCAATTCTGATTTGCATATCAAGACAACTTAACAAAATATCAAAACAAAGCCACGCGACGGTTTCCCCAAAACTTCATATTTGGTATTTTGTCTCCTATTATAAACAGAACAGAGCTCATTGTCAGTTCAACACTACAACAACATCAGCAGTCTCAATACTACTTAAAAAGTATTGCGAAAAAAAAAGAAATACATTCTCAGCGCGTCCATATATAGTATATTCAAATTACCACTCTATGGAAAACAGAACAGAGCTCATAATAGCAGTCTCGCTCGGTCGGCCCGACGTGTTGCTGTTGCCGACTGCCGTGTTGCGTACCCGCTCTCTCATAGGAAGAGAGCTTATTATCGCTGTCTCGATCTTACTGCGCGAGCGAAATTACCTATTCTCTTTCTCGCTCGTTCTATCGGGCCTCGCGGTTATCGGCACACGGACCGGCTATCGGGTATGAGGATTTAGTTCAGAGTTCAGACTCGGGCCTCGCCTCGCGGTTATCGGCAGTTGGCACTCGGGCCGGCTATCAGGTATGAGGATTTAGTTCTGACTCGAGAGTTGTTGTATTATTGGATGTTTCAAAATCTGAATCGGACCTCTTGGCGTTTCAATACATTTGAACCTCTTAGTCCAGATTTACCCAAACCTAGCGCGAGGTAAACAAGGGCCTAGTAATTTAAATAAGACCAGGCGGTATGGGCTTAAGCTCTTAGCCTTTTCCATAAAGGAAAAAACATTACAAAAAGAAAAAAAACCAGAGCCTAGTGTAGTGGGGCTAGAGAAGTTGCGTTTCGAAACAAAAAAAAAGTGGGTGCGTTCGTTTTGTAACAAACATCGTTGGTTCATGATGAGACTGACAACTTGCGTTTTGAAACGAGTCTCTCTCTTCAAGTATAGAAGCGTCCCCGTCATCTTAATTCCATAGTTTTGGTCGATCCTATTGATGAATCCCTTAACTTGGCTATCAATTAATACCCGAGTACGCGTGCCCAGAACATATTTAGGTGTTCGAGCCTACGCTTGAACCACTGTGAGATTACCCTTTCGTTATTCGTGCTAGTCATCACTCTTTTCTTATCTGTGGTCATAAGTGTGAGGGAGAAACACCCCGACTATCTCCCTCTCTTTCTGTCCTATTGTGGCAGCGCGCGGCGGCCATTTGCTTCCTCAGTACGCTTTCGATATTTGTTAGTACACCAACGCGGAAATTGTGTTATAACTTATACATGGAAAAACACCATAAACCAAAGTAAGTAATTGTTAATCCTATGAGGGTAACCTTATGTCGTAACAATACCGCTCGGCTCCGCCAGGACCAGCGAAGATTCGACGAATGCGCAATTGCATAACAATCTCGGGCGACAGCTTATAGCACTAGCCACGATGCCTGCGCATCACGAGAGCTTACCTTAGTGGTACAGTCTATCGACTCACACGTCGAGACAACTCATGTCGACTCAAATGTCGACTCGTCCGTCGAATCAACTGTCGACTCGTTCGTCGAATCATACGTCGAGTCAAATGTCGACTCGTGCGTCGAATCAATTGTCGACGCGAACGTCGAATGAAATTCCGACTCGTCGGTCGAATCAACTGTCGACTCAAATGTCGAATTAATTGACTGTCTATCTAGCTTTATTCTACGCGACTTTTATGCCGGGTTGTGTATAAAATATGGCTATTCATAGTGCTCACACATCAATCTGATTTCAGAATATGCCTACGCTGACGACATTGGGAAGTCTCGCGGCCTCGCCGCATCCAGATCAAGAAATATTGAAAAACATAATCGCGTCACTAGACCTCAACTACCCGGAGAACTGGCGTGATTGGAAAGTGTTAGATTTTACGCTAAAGGAGTTATTCGGTGATGAAGTAATACCGCAAGCGGTAGAAGCGAAGCTTAGGTTCGCCATACCTATGACAGATTTAGCTCGAGCCTTTGATCCACAAGCGAAATCCCTTTCTGAACGGCGGTTCAGGTGCATAAGAACACAGTTAATGAAATGGTCTGCTGCAATACGTGTGCGGCAGACGCACAGACGTCCTGAACCAAAGGCGAAACGTCTTTAGGCCTCGGAATAATAATCTAAAGAAGATGTTACAGGAGATTCCTCCCTCGGATACCCACCTCTTTGAGGACAAACTGCTCTTAGATATAATCAAAGAACAGGGAGGAGTTACCAAGTTTTTTCCTGGCAAACGGAGCTTGCCAGGAAATACGAGACAGCCTATGCACGCGATAAGACCTAATAAAGGAACGTCCCGTTGGGCCCCGAATTTTCCTCGACAATCAAGTCACAGCCGGGACACAAAATTCCCAGGAAGGAACTTCTCCAACCAACCTGCTGGGAGAGGACGAGGAAAGGGGGAAAACCAATCGAAACGACCATTTAACCCCCATCAGGGGAGCAAATGGGCGGGTCGAAAATGACTCCTTCGAAGCGGGTTGCCTTGCAAAATATTTCAGTCAGTGGAGGCAGGAACTCGAAAGCGTCAAGAGGCTCATAAGGGGTTACAGGATCCCTTTTGGGCGAAAGCCCCCACTGAAAAGGTTGTCAAACTTAATCAAAAAAAGGTTCCAGACTCAATTTTCTCAAGACATGGACAAGGAAAGCAGAAGAAGGACAAAGCAATAAGAAGAAGCTCTCAAGAACTCGGATTTCTGTCAACCATGTTCCTAAGGAAAAAGACAAACGGAGACAATTTTCAACTTAAGGAATCTGAACGAATTTGTTTTGACACAGAAATTCCACTTAATAAATCATCAACAGATCCCACTACATCTGAGAACTGGAGACTTTATGTGGAAAATAGACTTCTCAAAGGCCTATTTTCATATTCCTGTAGACGAAGGTCACCGCCGTTTTGTTTCTCTCTCGTACCAAGGGATAGTTTACGAAATGACTTGTCTCCCATTTGGCTTAGCAAGCGCCCCGTCGGCTTTCGCAAAAGTCACAAACTGGATAGCGCACTAGCTAAGACAGAAAGGTCTAAGAGTTCTGGTATACTTAGACGACTTCTTGATAGTCCAAGAGAATCCGGACGTTCTGAGAGATCAGGCTCATATAGCTTTGACGTACCTCCGAAACCTGGGTTGGCAAATAAACGAAGAAAAAAACCTCTGCAACCGCCTCAACAAAACTAGAATACTTGGGAATAACATGGAACGCACAGAAAAAAACACAAAAGGCTTATCGGAAATAAAGACCGAGCAACTGCGGCGAAATATAAACACTCTTCAAAGGAGAAAGTACTGGAGTTGGCACGACGCGAAAGTATTCCTAGTGAGCAAACTGAGCTTTGCATCCTTCGTGATTCTCCTAGGACGATTGCACTCATGGCTGCTACAAAGAGGATTACGCCATCTGCCCAGAGACCACCCTCGCCAAAAATTTCCCTTGACAGAAGGTCAAATGTTAGAAGTAAAAAGGTGGTCGGAGAACGCGCACATGCACTCCCCAATTCATTACGCGGAACCATCAATTTTTATTACAACAGATACAGCAGACAGTGGCTGGGGCGCGATTGTAAACGGAAAACATTTTTGGGGTCTCTGGACTCACGCGCAAAAGAAATGGCACAGCAACCTAAAGAAGCTGTGGACGGTATTCGAAGTACTTCAACGCCTAGAGCCTATACCAGAAAAGAAAACTGTGATGCTGCAATCCGACAACCGCACTACAGTGGCGTACATCGAAAAACAGGGAGGCACAAGATCGAAGAAGCTTCTGGAGGCGACAGAAGAAATTCTACAGTTTTGCGAAGACAGGCATTGTCACTTAATTGCCCGATACATTCCAGGCGTTTACAACGGGATTGCCGATGGTTTATCGAGGCAAAAAGCCCTCCCCGAGTGGCATCTCAGTGCAGCAATATTACGGATTATTTTCAAGCGATTCGGGAAACCCTGCATAGACCTTTTTGCCTCAAAGAGGTCAGCGGTAGTCCCTCTTTACGTCAGCGAAGATGTAGCAGACACGAACAGTGCTTTTACAGATTCGTTCAGTCGTACTTGGAACTACGACCTGGGCTGGATCTTCCCTCCACCAGCACTGATCCCACGTGTGCTGCGACACCTCCATCAATCGAGGGGACGTTACCTTCTTATAGCCCCGTTATGGCACAGAGCGTTCTGGGAACCAGAACTCCGCAGTCGAGCGGAGGGAGCGCGACCAACTAGTAGACCTTCGAACGAAGTTACCACCACCACAAGTAGATCACCTGGTATTGGCGGTTTGGGTGGTTCGGGCTGGTCCGAGCAATTGAGGGACTGGTCGGGTCCAGAAAAAGACCTCCTAGAATCGGCTTGGAGAAAATCTACACTTAAAACGTACAAACCAATTTGGAGGAAATGGTGTGAATGGGCTAGTAGTCACAATGTTTCAATTAACAATCCCGATGCCCAGAATGTAGCTAAATATCTTTGCTATTTATTCATCAATTTAAAATTGAAGCCCAGAACCATAGCACTACACAAATCAGTTTTTATAAACTTTAGTAACCCGATTCAATCTGCTCAGCTCAGCTCAAACCCCCTGATTAGACAGACAATAAAGGGCATTTTTAGCAAAAATCCGCCGACCAAGGAGTGCATTACTTGGAAGATAGAGGACTTACTTAATTTCCTTAAAGCCTATACAGTGGATGAGAACAGTCTGTTTGCTGTAGCCAGACACACATGCATTCTCCTATTACTGGCCTCTGGCAGACGGGTTCATGACTTGACGTTATTAACAATCAATAAAGAAAATTTTGAGGACCGAGGAAACGAAATAATATTTTGGCCAAAGTTCGTGTCCAAAACGGATTCCTTGACTCACCAACAATCCGGATGGTCGTTAAAAACACCAGGCACACCTGGAGGTCGATTAGATATGTATAGTTCATTGGGTTAGAAAACTAATAGGTACTTCTGCAACTCGTCGATCGGCAGGGGACATCGATGGCTTATTAATCACCACCAGGGGAACAGTGAAAAATGCTTCAAGATCAGGCTGGATAAGAACCCTTTTCAAAGAGGCAAATATGCTGCTCTGAAACTTCAGCCTCAGCGGGAAGTTTCAGAGCAGCGGTAGCAACGAACAACTGGACTTGCAACCAGTTCAACATAGATGAAGTGTTAAAGAAGGGGAACTGGAAATCCAGCAATACTTTCTTTAGGCACTATTTTCAAGAAATAGTGGTGAAACCGAGTACCAACCGTAACGTGTTAAGCGATTGTTTCTCGACGCTGTAGAACGATCTGAATATGTGTGAAAACTTATGTATCTCAGCCTTACTTTAAGACATGTTAATCTAATTATAAGTATACTATTATGGGTATTGTAGTGTCAAACTCGATGATAATCTTTCCAACTATAATTGCGGTACGACCGCAATATCATTCATAAATACGGTTCATATACCTACCTGCTAGACTAATAATTTAATTTTGATAAGGTGTGTAAGAATGCTATGAGCATTGTCAAGCTGAATACCAAATTCCTAATACTTGTGATATTCATTATATATAAAGTAAATGATTCTTGGGAGTTTCATTGCCTTAACACAAATCTCACATTATTTACCTACTCCCTATCTCACAGTACGCTTAGGGCAGCGCCGGCAGATAATAAACACGTCTCACAGTGGTTCAAGCGTAGGCTCTAACACCTAAATAGAACCGTTTTACCCCCGAAGGGCATAAAACGGATATTTAGGTTTCAGCCGTAGCTTGAACCACCCTTTCAGGGCCTTGCCGGCTGTGGAGCGTACAGACCTACTGAACTGAGACTGAGGAAGCAAATGGCCGCCGCGCGCTGCCACGATAGGACAGAAAGTTAGGGAGATAGTCGGGGTGTTTCTCCCTCACACTTATGACCACAGGTAAGAAAAGAGTGATGTACTAGCACGAATAACGAAAGGGTAATCTCATAGTTCAAGCTACGGCTGAAACCTAAATATCCGTTTTATGCCCTTCGGGGGTAAAACGGTTCTGTTGTGGAAATAAAATAATAAAATAATGTTTTTTCAAAACATGTATTTTCTTTATGACAACTAAAAAACAAAGAACCATAGACTTAGGATTTTCGCTGCGCTTTAGAAAACCAACAAAGAGACGAAAAGAGAATGCAATAACCTGTATCCAAACTACAAGAAAGAAAGAGACGCATGCACATGCGCCTTTTGATTTGAGACATGTTTTTGTCAGTAAGTAAGAGGCAATAGCGGCCCGCTTGATTTCTTGCGTCCGTGTTTTTTATTAATTGTGAAGAAATCGTATAAATATATGTGAAAATTGTGTTTGCTGTAGATGGTGTCATGTTGTATAAGCAATTGTGATGTTACCAGCAAATACAATCCGAATAATTACACGTTTCACAGGTAAATATGTAACCGCTCACCAAGATTTAGAAATCCAATTTTTCTTGTCATACTAGCTTTAATTGGGTAAGAAAATTGTTTTTGCTGTTATATGTTAGTCACCTTTGATGTGTGTAGTTTTATTTCTTGGCCCAGAGTTTCATTTTGAAAGAATTTATGTAAAAACTAATAATTGTAGGTTACGCTAGAGCTTGACCAAAACGGCGACTTTATCGATATTTTTCAAATAGAATTCACGTAGGCAGTTAAGAAGTTTTATCCAATAGGTATTCGTACTATGTAAATGACATTAGGAAATATTTAGATTGTATGCATTGTTATTTTAATTTTAAGTTAGGAAACTTTTCTTCAGAATCTTTGTCAAATTAATAATAATTACTCGTATTAAACATTTATTTATTCCTTTTGAAGGGTTCCATCTCGGCCACAAATTCGACAAAAATGAAAAAGAGTGATAGACAGACCTGATTGGTCTCCGACAAAAAATTCAACTGTGCACACATTTTGAAGAATGTTTCATACAGAGAAATTGTCGACGAGTATTGATGAAAGATTCTATACCTAAATATATTTTTCTATACCTATACCTAAATATAAATGTATTTTTAGGATATACAATAGACAATACGATTAGTCACAAAGGGCATATTGATAAAATTTGTATGAAATTAGCTAGCAGCAATTATGCTCTTTTTAAACTTAAACCATTATTAGATAAAAAACCACTTCTATCTGTTTATTATGCGTATATACATTCAATTATTAGATATTCTATTACTGTGTGGGGATTAGATATTCTATTCTATGCTACAGAAATTAACAGAGTCCTAAAATGTCCAAAACGATCAATCAGAACAATCAATGGTTTAAAAAAACGCAGCCACGCAAGAGAGCACTTTAAAAAAGATAAAATTATGACAGTTATTTCTCTTTACATTTACAATAGATTGTTAGAGGTTCACGAAGATAGGGAAATTCCGGAAAAGCAAGATACTGCTTTACCCTATACTTTCCGTGATAATAAAAAACGAACAATAAAAAATAATGAAACCCGTATAGTACCAAAAACAAGATTAGCTAAAGTACAGAAACAAGGTCGTTACTTTAAAATCCTGATGTATAATAAATTACCAAAAAGTCTGACCACTCTAAAATTTAACTTGTTCAAACAAAAACTAAAAATATTTTTTGAAAATAATCCATTTTATACTGTCAAAGAATATATGTCAATGGAACTTGTAGAATCTTTGTTCTTGGAAAAATTATAAATAAAATAACATTTCACTGTAAAAAGTTAAATGCTGTAATTTAAATGTCAAATATTTAAGTAATGTAAAATTTGAAATATTTAAGTTAGAATAGGAATTTCAAATATTTAAGTAGTATGTAAGTGTAAAATGTAAATGACTTGCCTGTAAATTATTTTACTTCGAGGCCAATAAATATTTCTATTCTATACCTACTTTATTTGTTCCTGTAAGTATGATTTTGTAAAAATAACAACAATAAAACATAGTGACACGCCTTTTCACATACGGGGTAGAAGAGGCACAATTGTGCCCACTTTTAGCCAATTATTCAATACTCAATTTTGCGTGCGAGGGGGCTAGCTCGTTGCTGCAGCTATGGAGTAATGAATGTTTCCTCACGATGTAAAAGTAGTTAAATTATTTGTGTTGTTTCGTTTCTCTACTGTACTGGGTCTCAGAATAAATAATATCCGCGCGTTTGTTCAAGGGTGGCCAAAACCAGGCCCGCACAAGGCATTTGAATTTGCTCGTCAGCACTTCTACTATCCAAACTCGAAGGGTTTACTAGTAAGCATCAGATGGTTTCAGCTCCCACCTTCGAGCTTCGCACTCCATCATCAGATCAGCTCAAGTAGCTCAGTTACAATACAGTTCTAGTATAAATCCATCCAGTTGCATCAACGATTTTATTTTCAAAATAGAAAAGATATTTATTCGTCTCTTTTTATTGCATCCATTATCGATCTCTAACAGAACCTTGATTTTTTTTGATACAGATCTAGAAAGTCATTTGGAAGGTTATGTCCATTGGTTGAAATGTATGTTTTTTGTTGTTTTACAGGTCAAACTGAAACACTGAAACCAAGAAGAACTGTGTCTTGATATGTCAATAGAGACATTATCACTCCGTCAATAGAATTGGCTCCATCTGTAAAACTTGCTCCGTCTGCATATCCAACTCCTGGGCTCTCCGGAAATCTACCAATAATAACATTAGATAGTAATGCGTCTGCACAACCAACTCCGGGGCTCTCCGGAAATCTACCAGTTTCACAAGAAAAAAAAATATTATTAGATAGAAATGCGCGTTTGCAAAGTAAAATTACTAAGAAAAATAAGGCTATAAGAAATTAAAAAGCAAAAACAAAAATGTTGACTAAACGCATTTTAACTTTAAAAGAAGTTATTAAAGATTTGGGTAATAGGCCAGGGCTTGAAAATCATCGCAATGAGATTCAGGTGGCATGTCGGAATAATTTACTTCACAAATTGGTGAATAGGGTAAATGGAGGAGCTACGGGTCAAATAAGTCATACGGCCCAGTATAGTGAAGATTTAAAAAAATTGGCCTTAACATTTCATTTTTACAGCCCTAGAAGTTACATATACATAAGAGATAAATTTGATTTATGTTTGCCACATGTTAACACTTTGCGGACCACTTATGAATCATTTTAATCGACGGAGCAGTGTCCCAATAGAATATATTAAGTCTTTGTTTTGATTACGTCATAGATTTTTTGCGCAAAAAAAATATGTTAATCAACACACGAAATTCACTTTTCTCCGTCTTTGCGAAAATGCGTTCAGTTGTTTTTGTTTTATACCTGTAAAAAAAACTAACTGGTGGTACTTGCTTAAAAACTAAATTTAGACCTTCAAAGAAGTTGTGAACAAGGAGGTTTCATACAATTCGCGATAATTTTATTCCAAAATAGATTTTTACCATACTTATCACTTCGCCCTGGTAGGTATAGGGCGATGTTTTCAAAAACACATTAGCACTATTCTCTGAATATCTTTGACAACTCCATACGAATCTGTATGGATTTGTAAAAGTTAATCGGAGAATAGTGCTAATCCGCTGTATAGCTATATAATTACTTTTAAACTTTATATACAACTTCTAACAAAAATGTAACTAAATGAAATTTTATACAATAAATTGAATGACCACAGCTTAATATTATTTTTATTACTTTCAACACAAAGCACGTTTATTTAGATATTCTAAAACCCTAATTGTGTTTCACTTTTAGATCTCATTTTATCGATATCGATAAAGTTCCTACATGAACATTTGCCACGACACTTTTTACTCACACAGACTTATTGCGCAAACATATGTTTTATTTTTTGGTCTCGCCTTTTAGTTGACATTTTTTATCTTGCAAAGAACAACAACTAACACAGATGACAGCTTATCAAACGTCATACATTTACAAAGAAAGTATAAAGTTGCACTAAAGAGTATTTACTTATATATGTCACTAAATACTCCTTGCTTCAACACTCCTCCTCAACTTTGACTTCATACAATTTCCATACAAAATCATAGAACTTTCACAAAATGTCATACAACGCCCATGCTCAATGTACACCATGTAAACTTTTGTTTCAGGAAAGGTTTAGTCAATGAGTCAGCAACCATAAGGTCTGTCTGAACATACTCCAACTCGATATGCCCACATTCAACTGCTTCTCTCACAAAATGGTGGCGTACAGCGATATGTTTTGTTCGCTAATGGTGTACAGGATTGTGCGCAATTGCAATAGTAGATTGGCTGTCACTGTAAATCTTCTTCTGTAGATAATGCTATTGTCTTCTGCTTCTTGCTTTCCCAGCTGACAGCAGCTCCCATGTGCAAGAATACTGCTCCCGAATATGATCTCTTATCATAGCAGGAGGCATGACTTGCATCTGCATAGCAATGAATTTCATTTGATGTTCCTTTTTTAAACATCAATCCAAATTCGATTGTTCCTTTGAGGTACCTTAGTACACGTTTGGCAGCAATCCATTGCTCTTCACCGTAGTTGCCATTAAACTGGCTTAAATAATTAACAGCATACGCAATATCTGGTCTCGTGCATACAGCCAAATACAACAAGGAACCTATCAAATTCTGATATGGTATGTCTGGATCTGGTTTATATTCCGGTCCAGGTTTACTCAGATTGAGACCCGTAACTGCAGGTGTAGCAGCTGGCTTGCACTCCTCCATTCCAAAGTTCTTCAACACCTTGAATACTTTGATATACTTTGATTGATCTACTTTGATGCCTGAATCGCTCTGTGTTATCTGCATTCCCAGGATCAGTTCTGCTTTCCCTAAGTCTTTCTTCTCAAATTTAGACATAAGGTCCTTCTTGACCTTTCGTAATTTCTCCGTGTTGTTCCAAAAAATCAACATGTCATCAACATACACTGCTAGTATGATCACATTGTTGCCTTTTGACCTCGTGTATACGCAGGGTTCATTCTTGGACCTTAAAAATCCTAACTTAACTAACTCATTGTTAAGTTTTGTGTTCCATGTCCTAGAGGCTTGCTTCAACCCATACAATGAACGTTTCAATAAACAAACGTGTTCTTCTTTTCCTCTTTCTTTGAAACCTTCCGGTTGTTTCATATAGACAGTCTCATCTAGTTCCCCATTTAGGAACGCTGTCTTGACGTCCATTAGATCGATCTTTAATCCTTGTTTCACAGCTTGAGCAATAAGGACTTTCAGTGAGCTATGTCTCACTACTGGCGCGAAGGTTTCATCATAGTCTACTCCATGCCGGTGACTAAATCCTCTTGCAACAAGTCGGGCTTTGTATCTGCGTTTATTTCCCGCCTCTTCTTTACATGACTTTTGCGGCTTTACGAGAATTCAGTTTCCATTTGCCCCCCCTACTACTCCCCCCCCCCCCCCGCGGTAATGCCTAGTTTCTAAGATATGACTATTTAAAGTTTTGAGGTTATGTTGTTAAAATAAAACAAAATTTAGACTGACCTTGATCTTTGAGTGGAGGGGAAGGGGGTAAATCCCCCCCACCCTACTACTCCCCCCCGGGTCATTTTTCTGCCTCAACACCTTTCTCCTCCACAAATGCTCCATAATGCTATCATCAAAATTTACATGAAAAGTAGCCACAATAACCTACTCTAGCCAATCATTTTTGTGTGCATACGCTTCGCTCCGCTCCGCTCCGGTTTAGCTTCTTCAACGTTCTAACATAACCTATAACCCGATTGAAAAGTAGCCACAATAACCTACTCTAGCCAATCGTTTTTGTTTGCATACGCTCCGCTCTGCTCCGCTCTGCTCCGCTCCGGTTTAGCTTCTTCAACGTTCTAACATAACCTATAACCCGATTGAAAAGTAGCCACAATAACCTACTCTAGCCAGTTGTTTTTGCTTGTAAATATCGAGAGAACAAGAAAATAGAAGATTCGCAAAACTACTAGAAAAGGGACTACTACTTTGCCGCCCAACCAAAAACGCGGCAAAACGCCCCAACAAAATGCGTTCCGTTTTAAACAAAAATTACAACTTTTTTATTATCAAAAGTGATATTTTACGAAAGAAATACTAAATTAACTTTGATTGACGTATAATAAATAAACAAATATGAATTGCAAGTTAAATGAACGTTTTTATTAAAATAGGTATTATTAAAAAAAAAACACATTTCCTCCTTTTTTGAGAGAATTCTCATCTTTTCAAATATGCGTACAATGAAATGTAGGTAATGTATTTTGACCACAGACATGATTTCAACATATTATTTGCGTTGCGTTACATCATTTTACAAAGTATTTTCAGATTTTCAAAAAATCATATCTTAAAAACTATTGAATGCCGCACCCTGAAACTTTCAGGAAGATGATCAAATGACCCCAACATGATGCTAAAAAAGTTTGGACGCCCCAGCGAGTAGGTCATCCGCTAAAGGTGAGCCCAAATATCTCTGCATCTGATTCTGAAACATCAGGTTCTGGTTCCTGATCTTCATTTTCCAGTTCCTGGATCACTGTTTCAATCACTGGTTCACCACTTTCCTCTCCTTCGGATCTTTGTATCTCAGATCTAAACTCTGCCACTTACTCGTTTATATTTTGATTTGCAACTCCATTACCATTACTCTCTGGAAGTGCAAATTTACAGTTACATATTTTATTTCCACAATATGTTCTGGACACGCGTACTCGGGTATTAATTGATAGCCAAGTTAAGGGCTTTTTCAATAGGTTATGGGCCGATAGCACGGTGGATGCCAAACATAGAGCAGGGTAGAAAAGACCCTGGTGGAAGTGGAGACAACATTGAGAATTCAGTCGAAATGGCAAGTATTGGTGGAATAAGTATGCCACAAATGGCAAGACTAGAAGGTAGCTCCAATTACTCGACGTGGAAAGTCCAAATGGAGATGGCACTTGTCTGCGATGACCCTTGGGAGTACACTAGTAAGGAGCCAATTACAACTGATACAGTAGCTGTAAAAGCAGATAGAAAAGCAAAAGCCAAGATAGATATGATACCTGAATGTCTTGTGCATATACGCTACGCGAAGTCAGCAAAAGAAGCTTGGGAGAAGCTTAGCGTGACGTTTGAGGATAAAGGCGTAAATAATAGCTGCCGCCTTCTATCCAGATTAGTCAGTCTGAAATTAGAACAATTTTCAACGGTACGTGCGTACGTAACAGGTGTGTTAACAATAGCTCAGGAGCTAAGAGACATAGGAAAGGAAGTTGATGATGATCTATTGGCAGCCTTACTCCTACAAGGTCTAACGCCGGAGTTACAACCTTTGAAAATCACTATTGAGAATAGTCAGACTGCACTTACGTCAGATTATGTAAAAATAAGCTGTATCAAATGTATCCTACATACGCAGCTTCAACAAGTGGAATCCAGACGTCAACGTCAGCTCTACTGACTAAGAAAGGAGAAAACAGAAAAAGCAAGAGCAATACTGGCAAATCTGAAAAGAAAGTATTGAAGTGCTACATCTGTGATGGGCCTCATAAATGTTACCAATGTCCAAACAAAGAAAAATCTAAGAAGGAAGCTCATCATGCGTTTGCTTTCAGAACTGCGTATAAGTCTGAACCTATAGAAGATTGGGTGATCGACTCTGGTGCTTCAACGCACATGACGAAGAACAAAGCTTGGCTGAAAGATTTGAAGAAGACTCCTAGATCTTTAAGAGTTATGTGTGCGGATGGAAACGCAGTTTTGGGTGAAAGTATTAGTATGGTTGTGTCTGACAAGATGACGGTAAACGATGTTACTGATGTTCCAAACTTAGCATCAAATTTATTGAGTGTGAACGCTATAGCTAAGAAAGGCTATGTATTAGTGTTTACAGAGAAAAATGCGACATCTTTAAGAGTGACGGATGTGAGGTCTATGGCGAATATGTTGGATCAGGTGTGGAAGAACGGGGTATTTACACAATCAAGGACTGTTCATACGGTTCTGCACTAGTAACAACAGACGATAAGCTAGATGACCGGGTTTTATGGCACAGAAGGATGGGACATCTGGGCGAGAGAAACCTGAAGTTACTAAGGGACAAGATGGCAAGTAGGGTGAGTTTTAAAAATTGTAATTGCAAACTTGAATGCGTTTCTTGCATTATGGGAAAACAAACGCGACAACCTTTTTAAAAAAATGGTTCGAGAGCTACTGAGGTCTTAGAATTGGTACACTCGGACGTGTGCGGACCTATGCGTATCCACTCTATTAGTAAAAACATTTATTTTGTTACGTTCATTGACGATTTTACACGTAAGACCTTCGTATATTTTTTGAAACAAAAGAGTGAAGTTTTTTAAAGTTTGAAGAGTTTAAAGCTTAGGCTGAAAATCAAACAGGCAAGAAGATCAAGATACTGAGATCGGACAACGGCACAGAATACGCCAACAAAAGGATGAATGACTTCCTAAGGACGAATGGAATTCATCATCAGCTGACAGTTGACTACACGTCAGAGCAGAATGGAGTCGTGGAAAGGTCTAATCGCACAATCTGCTAGAAGGCAACGTGTTTGCTACAGGATTCCGGACTCCCACAACGATTCTGGGCGGAGGCTGTCCATCATGCAGTATACCTCAAGAACAGATCACTAACCATTGCGGTGAAGAACATGACGCCGGAAGAGAAATGGACTGGGAAAAAATGTGATCTGAGCAAGCTGAGGATCTTCGGGTGCAAAGCACTTATGCACATTCCGAAACAGAACCGAACTAAATGGGATGCGAAGAGCATGGAATTGGTTTACACGGGCTTCTGTGATAACGCGAAAAATACGCTTTCGCGTTATCTGTCACGTCTGTTCAAAAACAGTTTAAGGCCAGAGATGTTATATTTCTGGAAAACAGCAAAAATACAGACGCAGAAGAATCAATAGAGAATGTGGTGGAATTTATGATATTTCCTGATTGTGAACAAAAAGATGCCTATTGATAAAGCCCTTAACTTGGCCATCAATTAATATCCCAGTACGCGTGTCCAGAACATATTGTGGAAATAAAATAATAAAATAATGTTTTTTCAAAACATGTATTTTCTTTCTTTAGGACAACTAAAAAACAAAGAACAACAATTAACACAGATGACAGCCTATCAAACGACATACATTTATAAAGAAAGGATAAAGTTGCACTAAAGAGTATTTACGTATATATGTCACTAAATACTCCTTGCTTCAACAGATCCTCGCTCGCTCAAGTTGGTCGTGTACATTTTCTTGATGAAGGGAAAATAAGAGTGATGATGAACACAGTATTAATAAATAAACCCATTATCCAACCGCGATATCCAACATTTTGTTGGAGAGACTTAGAAAATATGTCAAATAACTATTCTGTTGAATCCGACGTTGAGATATTTTTATTCAAGTTTGATTGGGACTGTCATCAAAAATTTTTGATTTTTGAGGTTGGTTATGTAAAAAATAACCTCACTTAACTAAGGACCACAAAGCATTTTTTTAAGATTAAACCTGTATGATGATTGATACAAGAGAAGGCTAAGCTTTCCTTTTGAGCAACTATAAACATAAAATGCGAATTTACAAACCACGAGGCATAACAAACGGACAAATTGTTCTCGTTACTATTCTCGGAGTATTTGGTGGAATCTACATTTGGAAACCACTGTTTGAAGAGAGATATCCCCGGAACAGGCAAGTCGTTGAGCCAGAAGTCACTCAAAAAAGCAAATAAAGCCATGGGGCCATACAGTAATTTCATGAACAATGCCAGCCCACTTGCAAAGGTCTTCATGGGTATATCTGTGATTTCAATGACTGCAGTGCTTTACAAGGTTTACTATAAGCCTTACACTACACGGAGGAGGTATTACATCGCTGAACAAATGATAAGCCCTCTGTACGACACCCCAGAGAACACTGAAACAGAGAATTTAAAATAATTTTGTTTTATTTGTGTATTATTTGCTTTATTATTAAATAATTTGTTTATTTAGTTTGTAGTGTAAAAATTAATAAAATGTAGCTCCTACATCTAGTTTCATTTTATAATTGCATACTTTCTTAGAATAAATAGGTAATTGTAATTCACTTCAGAATAAATGCAGGTATTGCATAAAACCGAGTGAACTTGGCTTTCAAGTTGCCTTGCCAGTGGATCCAAATATAATTGCTTTCCATGTTTTGTGGCAAGTGCACCTCCCGCGCGACACTGGACTTGCCACTGGCGTAGTCTAAACTGTGGCTAATAATTTTGTAGGACAGGGACAGTATTAAAAGAGTCAAATTTAGGACAGTATATATTTGAAGCGCATCCATTTAAAAAGAAATGTCGGACTAATTAGGTATTGTAAACAGTCTGAAATTATCTTTTCGTCTATTATGAGTTGTTGTAGTAAACCCAATGGCTGTTACTATTGTACTAATAATGCCATTCTTTTTTTGGGCCAAGGTTAGCATATCATGTTGACATCTCCCAACTATTTCTCCAGTTTTTAATCAAATTAATTAGACCAAAGTTCCCTGTTCTGCAAGAAAATAGTGTCAATTAAACTAAATAAGTGCTCTCCCTAAAATACACACACAAAAAAACTCAAATATAACAGTGTATAACCCGAAAAACAGTGAAGTTCTAGTGCACTTATAATTCAATATTACGTAGGTACTTTTTCCAAAAATACCTCTCAAAATTTTAGTTCCTAAACCATAACATAGTGTACGCAAAATTCGCCATGGTATCTAACGCGGTCGTTGCTAGATGCGGTTAAGTTTTTGGTCTGAGACTGCACACGCAAGAGGTCGCAGGTTCAAATCCCACAAACCAAAGACACGCTTTTTGTTTTTTCGTCGATAGCTTTGTTGGTGCCACGCCTGATAGCTGAGATATTACTCTGGCTGAGACTGAGACAAGCAAGCGCCATCTACGCCTACGAACCGGGCAACAGGAGTTACCTAAGTAATAAAAAAAAAAAAAATTATAAAATCATTTGAATGGGTCAACACTACATGCTACAAACCGCTACCAAAAACAATATCGTAGCACTGACGCTGACGTGACGTACGGTGTACGTTGAAGCAATAATGCGTTTCATCGCCGCTATACAGGGTGTAACATTTTAATCGACCTGAGTAAATAATCAACGCGCCCAATAATGAACTGCCCTGTGTGCCGTAAGCCAATAATGCTTAGTGACTTGCTAAAATGCGGAGCTTGCAAGAAACAGTTTCACTACCAATGCCTAAATATTGCTCATGCTAAATATTCGGCCTTATACTCAACGAAGAAGCTGTGGAGGTGTGATCAATGCACTAATTTTACTACAAGTCGAGGAAAAAATTTGACTAAAAATACCAAAGCAAGAGGAGCATCATGTGGCTTAGATAAAGTTTCTTTAAGCTCAGAAAAAACATCTGAAAAAGCAGAAACTACTAGAACGGGCCATATCACCGAAAATAGACAAAACCCTCTTATGTTAAGTATTTCATGGAAAATCTTTCTTCAAATTATCTGGATAAGAGTTCTACTTTGCTTGATACAACTGCAAGAAGCCTTCCAAACGTTACTCAAATGAATGACTTTCGTACACAATCTAAGAGACCATATTTCTGCTTTGAACATCGAATTAAACAGCGCACACGAAGAAATCATCACTTTAAATGAAGAAAAACTAAATAGAAACTAGAAGTTCAAGAATTAAAAAAGAAAATAACATTCGTGACGAAATTAAGCTAAAGCATCACCACTTCCACACCAGTATCACACTGTATCGCGCTAAGCTCAAGCTCTATGAAGACAAAATCGAAAAAGAAAATCGTATTCGCGAAATCAGCATCTAACCACAAGTCCTCTCCCAAAGTAAACAGCCCTAAAGGAATTGATAGATACATTGAGCAAATGCCGTATCAGAACATTAATATTATTACAGTGGAAGTGAATAAAAACAGTACACCAGCGAAAACACCTTAAGAAGTTGAAAAAGATATTGAGCAAATGCCGAATCAAAATATGAATACTCTCACAGTGGAAGTGAATAAAAACAGCAAAACAGAAAACAGCCCTAAAAGATTTGAGAAAGCCATTGAGAAAATGCTGGATCAGAGCACTAATACAGTTACTAACTAAATACTGCAAACCAGAGAACAGCCCAAAAGGATTTGAAAAAGAAATTGAGCAAATGCCAGATCAAAACTTTAATACTGTCACAGTGGAAGTGAATATAGCCAGCAAACCAATACTTCCATCAAGCCACGAAGCCGAGTCCAAGAACAATGAAGAAGCCGAAACAGTAATGAGAAGAAAAAGAATCAGACAGCTACCTACCCCTACCCCTAAGATGCCTTTGATCTACATTAGAGGAGATGAAGGTGCAACAGGGATTGCTCAAAAACTTTTGAATTTAAGACACAAAAACTTCAACAAAAACTATAGAGTTTCTGCATTTGTCAAACCGCAAGCTTTGTATTCCGAAATTCTTGGAGACTTTAAGGAACTGATCACGAGAGTCACAAAAAGATGATGTCATAATCTTCATCTTAGGTTCAAACGAAAACGCTTCAAACATAAAATTTGATATTGAAAACCTCCTACAAACAAACGACATCAAAAATGTTGTATTTCTCTGTGAAATCCAACGTAGCAAATACACTTTGAACACACACAAAGTGAACAAAACACTTATCAGTTATTAACAAATTCCACACTCAGTTGGATCTTGCATTCAGAGATGCACACTCAGTTGGATCTTGCATTCAAATTGAACATAGAGATCGATTATATTAGCTACAAGGAAGTATTTATTACAAATTTCGGTAAACACGTCAGAGGCAGGACTATACCACAGACACAGACTTCCGACATCTTAAAGGTTGGTACCATACCGTATTATTTCCATAAACAAAAACTAAAAATGGAACTAAAGCGCCTAGAGCCAAATTCTGGGATCCCCAAAATAGGTACTACCCTATTATTTTTCAAAAAAATCAATCACCACAAGCTTAACCCGTAGTTCTGGCGTTACTGAAAGCGACGTTTTTTTTCGAGCACAGACAAACGTAAAAGTAAAGGAAAAGCTAAATCCTTAATATATATACATATACATAGTCAGGTCATAAGTTCTGTCACATGTGCAATATGAAATAATTTAGACATGTTTATTATTTATGTAAACATTTATATAGCAAAATGAACTTAATAAAACATAGATTCTTATGGTAATAAAGTTTATTCAAAATGAACCCCGCGATTTTGAATACAGGCCTTTATTCTGCGCGGCCAGTCGTCTATCGCTGCACGAACGAGGTCCATGTCAATATCGGCGGCTTCCTTAATCAAGGATGCCTTGAGTGACTCCAAATCAGGATGAGGCTTTGAGCAGGCCTTTTCCTCCAAGTGTTGCCATATCTTGTAATCTAACGGACTCAAATCTGGACTGGAGGAGGGCCAGTCTTCGTGCCGGATGAAGTCGATTTCACGCGCCGCCAGCCAGTCTTGTGTGCTTTTCGCTCTATGAGCTGGCGCAGAATCTTGTTGGAATACTCAATGCCTGTTATTAAACATGGTATGAGAAACAGGTTCCAAAAGGTTCTTGAGGACTGTATTTTGATACACAACTGCATTCGTTTTTACGCCTTTCTCACAAAAATGTACCTCAGTTAAGCCCCAATAAGAGACTCCCAACCAAACCATGAGCGAGGATGGAAAATGACCTCGTTGGACACGCGGAATACGGTTGCTCGCTTCTTCACTGCTGTGTGCGTACACCTTATCATTTTGTTTGTTGTAGCTCTCTTCCACGGTGAAAATGTTTTCATCCGAAAAAAGAATTTCCCGATGCTTTTTTCCCGCGTACCGCTTCAACAAAGCGCGGCATCTCTTCAGTCTCAGGTCCATTAAACGAGCGTCCAAGCGATGTCCTGTTTTTCTTCGATATGCCCTAAGCCCTAAGTCTTCATTTAACACCCTTTTCACCGTGGTCCTGCTTAACCACATCTGAAGGGCCGACAGTTTCGGCTTACGTATGGAATTTCTTTGAATTCGCGCCTTCACAGCTTTTATCACTGCTGGAGTCCTAACAGAGCGAGGGCGACCACTTCTTGACCTGTCATCTACACTAGAGTCTTCATTGTATCGTTTTATGGTACGATAAACGAATCTTTTGGTTATATTCAAATTTTTCAGTAAGTCGAAAATCTGAATTGGCGCGTAACCGCAACGATGCAACGCAATAACTGCGACACGGTCTTCTTTTAGTGTCCACTCCATATTTAAAAATGAGGAAAATTCTAAAAAGTACACATTTTTATTTTCATGAAAAATTCGAAATTCGAATTCAATAAACTTTTTTGTGGCCAGCGTTCTAAATTCAAAAGTTTTTATTATGTGACAGAATTTATGACCTGACTGTGTATATATAAATACAAATCCTTAATTATAGGAAGCTAGCTTTACTTGAAAATTGGCTTCACTCTGAAGATGGACGTTTCATAAAGGTTTTATGCATAACAAAACCGTCGAGTGAAAAAGGATCTTGAAAGAATGACTTTTAGGGATTTTAGTCTGGCATCGTCTTTTTGTCGGGGTACCCGAAAAAGTAAAGGCGGCGTATGCATTTTTGTTCCAGTCTGCGATTCGATGAAATTCCATCAATAAAGCAACTCACTATACCAAACATTCTTGAAGTTTGCGGTATCAGCTTGCTTGGAGTGATTGTAATATGTGCTTATAGGCCTAAAACTATCAAAAATGATAATTTTGCTGAAAACCTTGAAAATGTATTAATGCACACACTCAAAAACAAAACAAACAAAAAAGTTTGCGATGTGGAGATTACAATGTTAATTTATTGGTAAAAGGGGGAGAATCCAGAGAGTTTCTAAGTCCGCTGAAATCGTTTGATGCTAAACCTTTCGTACATGAACCCTCACGCATAACAGCTCATAGCAGTTCTTGCATCGATAATATAATTTCAAACACAAACCTAGGCAATATAAAAGTGGTTGAGCCCGGCTTATCCGATCACTCCCTTAAGCATGGCACGCTGGATGTTGGGCAAATACCTAGCTCTCGAAGAACTTTTAAACAAGTAAGAGACCTGATTAAAACCAATATAGACGAGTTGAAACAATTCTTGAGTTGTGTAAAATGGGATCAGATTTACGAAATTTCAGATACGTATCAGTCTTTCAATCTGTTACATGATATTACTCCTCAGTGCATTTGACAGGTATTGCCCGCTGAAAACTGTACAGGTGGATAAAACATACTCTAAGCCTAAATGGATTACACCGGGTATTAAAAATCATGTGAAACGAAGCGCGAACTTTTTATTGAACTCAAACATTTAAAGAACAACTCTGTACTCTGTCATCGATATAAATATTTAGTCTCTCAACATTACAAGAAATACTGTTTGATTTTGCATAAAGTGGTATCATTTGCAAAGAAAAAGGACAATGAAAGACTTATTCTAAAGTCGAACAACAAAATCAAAACAGTCTGGAATATAGTGAATAAAACGATAAAAGGGTAAAAGTAAAAAAAAAAGTTTCTTGGGATTCACTGATGGTAATACAACCATAAATAACGAGTTGGACGCTCCAAACTTATTTAACGCCTACTTTACTATAAGCAGTGGTGATACAAGTAAAAATGTGCTAAACAGCATTGACATTCCCAGATACCAAAATAACTCCATGTTCATCAATCCCATAACTAAAATATAAATTCGGAGACTTGTGTCGAATCTGAACAGTAAAAAGTCTTGTAGACACAACGGTATACCAATTACTTTTATTAAGGAAGTTATCGAAGTGGTTGCCGACCCCCTGGTCTATCTGATCAATCTATCAGTAGCTACAGGTATCTTTCCAGAAAGACTCAAAATAGCCCACATCATTCCACTGCACAAAGGTGATAGCAGAATGAAAGTTCAAAATTATCACCCCATTGCATTGTTGCCCTTTCTGTCTAAGGTTTTCGAAAAAAATTATGCAAACCGCCTAATTATTTTTTTATTAAAATACAAAATTCTGTCTAAAGACCAATTTGGTTTTCAAAAGGGTAAGTCAACAATTGATGCAGTATTCGATGATGGACTTTGTGGCAGACTCTCTGAATGTAAAATCGAACGTGATAACGGTTCTATTAGACCTGTCAAAAGCTTTTGATTATGTTGATCATCAAGTCTTGACAAGCATCCTAAATCGGTGCGGTATTAGGGGCAATGGTCTAGATTGGCTAACATCTTATCTGACTGAACGTAAACAAAGTGTAATACTTCCGATGGTCGACTCCAGGAAAAATACTCTATCAAACATAGTATCATTGAGTAAAGAGACGACGCAAGGTGTGCCTTTTCGGTCCCCTGCTGTTCATATTACATATATATAAATCATTTAACCGAACTAGTCAAAAAAAATCTAAATTTGAAAGAAATGATACTACTCAACTGTCTGCTGAGATAAATGGAACCACAAATACTATTGTCCATTGGTTACAAACTATTCAAGACAACAAAAAACAAATTCTAGTAAAACTAAAATGATACATTTTCGTAACTACAATACCCCCAGCCTTGAACTAGATCTAAGTATAGATAATACAACGATTGCACTCGTTGACCATGCCAGGTTTTTGGGGATTTTTACAGATGAGCACATGAACTGGAAGCATGTTTCCAAATTCTGTGTATGAGTCAACACTGCTAAGTGTTGACTCATACACAGACTCTGGACTACACCCTCGCGCGCAACGTTTGAACAAAATCTATGTATGCATCAACGCCTTAATGTTGTACAGTTTTGAGGCGACCCCATCTAGTTTCACAAAACTGAAATTGTTGTTTTAGGTCACTTTCTATATTCTATTCTGTTCTAGATAGGTTGTGTTAGGTCACAACGTTATGAACGACCCAGAGCCGAGCGAAGCGGAGCGGAGCGAGGCGACCCCATCTCGTTTTACAAAACTGAAATTGTTGTTTTAGGTCACTTTCTGTGTAAATACTAGAGATAGGTTGTGTTAGGTCACAACGTTATGAACGACCCAGAGCCGAGCGAAGCGGAGCGGAGCGAGGCGACCCCATCTCGTTTTACAAAACTGAAATTGTTGTTTTAGGTCACTTTCTGTGTAAATACTAGAGATAGGTTGTGTTAGGTCACAACGTTATGAACGACGTTGAGACTCAACACCTTAGGACTTTGGAGGAAAAACAGGACCTCACACACCGCAATCCTAGGGGAAGTTTACAAAAAATTTCCCATCTCTATGGCTTGCAGTGACAGAATCCCTAAACAATTTGTTTTTGACAAAAAATACAATATACAGTTACATGAAGACCATCGGGTTGAGGGGCTCGACGTTAAAGAGCTCAGAATTTTTACCGATGGTTCAAAAACTGAAGCAGGCACTGGTTCAGGCACCTTCTCGGAGGACCTAAACATCAAGATAGCCATTCCACTGGGTGCCCATAATACTGTCTTTCAAGCTGAATGCATGGGCATCATCTCGGCCGCTAATGCCATAGCATCGAGAAAGGTAAGAGATTCCTCCATTCGAATAGTCAATAGTCAAAGTACTTTATTACTGTAGATATTTACATATACTTAGCAAACGTCATTTTTTGCCTCTTCTCTACATTGGACCACTGTGGGAGAAGAAGGGCGTAGAAACTCCCACAGATTTATTTTTAGATCTCTTTTAAAAATAGGTTGTGCTTAACTAATACAAATATGAAAAATTTAATTGTTATGATTAATAAGCAGGAATAAATAATTACAAAATTATTAACAGCAAGGTCTGTGTTGAGCCAGATTAACCCCATACAGTCCTGTCATTTAAGTAATCTTGAACATTGTAATATCCCTTTTTCGACAAAGTCGCTTTAACATGCTTTTTAAATTGCTCAAATGGCAATTTCAAAATCTCCAGAGGTATCTTATTGTAGTAGAGAATGCACTGACCCTTGAAAGAATTGCTAACCTTCGCGAGTCTAAAACGGGGCGCACATAGTCTGTGATTATTTCTTAGGTTAACATTACAGCTGTCGCTAAGTTTGGAAAATGTTGTAAGGTTCTTGCGTACATACATTATATTTTCGAAAATAAATTGACTAGCTACTGTTAGTATGTCAATTTCTTTAAAAAGCTCTCTTAAGGAGTCTGTTCGTTTTAAATTATAAATTGCTCGAATAGCTCTTTTCTGTAAAATAAAAATAGTTTGAATATCCGCTGCTTTCCCCCACAACAAGATACCATAGGACATCACACTATGAAAGTAACTAAAATATACTAGCCTAGATGTAGCCACATCCGTGCTTTGTCTGATGTTCCTAACAGCGTAAGCCGCAGAACTTAATTTACCAGCCAATTTATCTATGTGGGGTCCCCACTGCAATTTACTATCAATGGTTATTCCAAGAAACTTCGTATCATTTACCAATTCTAACGTGCTGTTGTCTAACACCAAACTGGTCTCAACTTGCCTGACATTTGGAAGTGAGAATTTGATACACTTGGTTTTACCAGCGTTTAACAATAAATTATTAACTGTGAACCAATTCAAGGTTAAAGACAGTACACCATTAACATCATCAAAATCTCCTTTTTGTCTTTCAATTTTGAAGACCATTGAAGTATCATCAGCAAACAACACTATGTCAGTTAATTTATCCACCATGAAAGGCAGATCATTAATATATACCAGGAATAAGAAAGGGCCTAATATGGAACCTTGTGGAACGCCAATTTTAACACCCGATCCATCAGATTTTACGCCGTTAACTTCTGCCTTTTGAATTCTATTGCTTAGGTATGATCTTAGTAGATCCAACGCTTTATTTCTAACTCCGTAATGATTTAATTTAATTAATAGCGTATTATGATCAACACAATCAAACGCCTTCGACAGGTCGCAAAAAACTCCGATAGCATCCTGTGCGGCCTCCCATGCAGAATAAATATGAGATACAAGGGAAATACCTGCATCCGTAGTCGATTTACCCCTAGTGAAACCATATTGTTTAGCGTGGAGTTGTTTTGTACGGTTGAAGTGTGAGAGCATTTGATTGAGTATAATCTTTTCAAATATTTTACTTAGTGTTGGAAGAACAGATATTGGTCTGAAATTTGAAGGATCGCCCTTATCTCCCGATTTGAACAGCGGTATAAGTTTACTGTGTTTCATGAGGTCTGGAAAATCCCCATCGTCAACACATTTATTGAATATATAAGCTAAGTGTGGGGCTATAACTAGAATTACTGAACCAATGACTTTGACTGATATACCCCACAGGTCTTCCGTATTTTTTAAGTTAAGTAATTTAAACGTTTTGACAATGTCCTGGGGATATACATGATGAAATTTTAAATATACATTACTGACGCTAGTGTTATTTTTTAATAAAGTCTCTGCTTCAAATGGAGATGAATTTAGACTGTCCGTTGTGAGTACGGGTACATTGGTGAAGAATGTTTCAAAAGCTCGAGCAACATCAGCGTTGGATTTAACAACATCATCACCTATCTTTAGGCAGAAATCACTGTCCCTTGGTATAACTTTGCCAGTTTCGCGGTTTATTATTTGCCAAACTGTTTTCATTCTATTATTTGAATTTTTAATTTTTCTATTAATGTGTAAAGTTTTTGCAGTTCTACAAACCAACTTGAAAGTTTTGGAATATTTTTTAACATAGTCATGAAATTTTTGATCAAAGTTATAGGTTTTTTGATCATAAAGGTCATACAAGATAACTCTACTTTTACGAATTCCAAACGTTGCCCAGTCATTAAATTTAGATTTACCGTTGTAGTCACTGACTTTCTTTAATTTGAAAACTTTATTGAATTCTGTCTGAAGAATGTTGAAGAAGTCTGAGTAGATTTTGTTTGGGTTCTGTTCATTAAAATCCGGTACTGGCAAATTTATATCTAAGTTTTTCGTATATGTCTCTAGTCTATGGGATGTAATAGGCCTATAAAATGTTGGACCAGTCTTATCCCTAATACTAATTGGGAATGAAACTGTTTGACCACTGTGATCGGAGGGTAAGCAGTTAATTACACTTTTAGTTGTGAATGCACAGTCACAAAAAACGTTATCTAAGCAAGTTTGGCTTGTAAGTGTAATTCTAGTCGGCTCTAGAAATACATGACATAAATTAAATGATTTGAACAGAGTTATTAATCGTCGCTTCAGTGTTGTATCTACAAGCAGATCTACATTAAGATCGCCACAAATAATTAACTTTTTTCTGTTATTACAAAGTTTAATGAGGGCTTCCTCCATAATTTTCTCAAATATTTCGAAATTGCCATGGCCTTTTTCATCCCTCGGTGGCCTGTAGACACAAACAATAATATGGCTATCTAACTCAACACAGGATACCTCTATTTGTCTTTCAACAGTAAGTGCAAGAATATCTTTCCGTTGTTTCACCTTAATATTATTCTTCACTAAGATTAAAGAACCACCTCTATCAGCAGTCTTTCTATTGTAACAACTGACAATTTTGTAACTATTTATGTTAAAAGACATCATATTTTCCTTCAACCAGTGTTCAGTAACACAAATAATATCAATGTCAGAATTTTTTAGAAATAATTCTAATACAAGTTCTTTGCCAGGTAGCCCCTGGATGTTTTGATGGGCAATATTTAACTGGGGCTTACATTTTGACATATTTAGTGGCTCTTGTATGCTAGAGATTTCCTCTATTGTCTTATGAACTAATTTAAATTACTTGGAACAGATTCCAATGTTGCATGCAAAGTATAATTAACAGGTGAATTCCCAATAGGGGTGCATGTCATATTACTCTTAAAATAAGCTGATGTCAAGTTGAACTTAGTTAAACCAACTATAGCTGCGTCGCATATATTATAAGCTAACAATGTAGCTACTAATTTTCTATATTTATTAGACAGGTACAATGTATCCCGTGTCAGAGTAAAGTTATGAATAAAATTATTCATGTCGAAATATAAAATAGCATCGCTGTGATGACATGTTAAATTAAATAAATGAATATTCATTCTATGCACAGATTTGTTCTGTAGTTCTGTCAAATTACAGGCATATGGAAAATTGCATAGTATAAACTTGCATTTCATCCTACTATGTAAGTCTAGAAGTGTTTCAACACTTTTATTCAAATCATTCCGACTAATGTTTGAATGATTTCCTACCATAATTACAATAGTGCTGTACTCATCATAGATACCGCGACTAATCATCTTCACTAGATCTACAAATGAACAATTTGGACAGCAAATGTTCGTTACTTTTTGGTTAAGCCGGTTATGTAATAGAGTCCCAAATCCTGCACCTACTTTGTCGGAGAACAACAGAGTTTTTCTCTGAGCACATATTTTGGTAGCTGGCGGTACACGAGTGGAGGTGAGTGGCGGGACACACGTGTTGGAGTGCGGTTTGATGCACGTGGCGGCGGTTGGCGCGGCATTCGCGGCAGCGAGCGTCGCAACGTGCGCAACGGCGAACGGCGCGGCCCTCGGGGCAGCTTGCGGCATGACACACGCCTCAGCAGGGACAGCGAGCGGCGCGGTGCTCGCGCTGTTGAGCTGCGAGGTGTCTCCTCGTCGACGACGGCGACGCTGTTTTTTGGTTGGGGCAGCGGTGGACGCTGCAACACTCTCGTTGAGGGGGGTCGAGACCAAAGTTAGTGATGTGGGCTCGTCCTCCTTGCTGGTCTCATTCTCCTCATTCTCAATTAGAACGCCCACCAATTCCGCATTCTGGCGTTGTAGCTGTACTAACTCAGACGTCGCGGCTCTGAGTTCCGCTAACTCACTTTGCTCTTTGGCATAACATTGTAGTGTATTTGCTAGCAGGTCATGTAGATGCTGGATTTCTACTCGGGCATGTTGAAGGTCCGACTGTAAACCTACATTTTTTCCCCGGAGCTCTTGCATTAAGGAGATTCTTAATATTCTGTTTGATTGCCGTTTCAAGGCTAATTTCAGTACTTTTATATTACCTCTAGTTTTTTTCATGAGTTTCTTTAATAAACATCTATATGTCCTAGGTGTTACCGACAGCCCCCTTTGCAGAGCCTGCTTGGAGGCAGAAGAAACGGCTGCTCACGTCCTCATGGAGTGCACAGGAGTAGCGGACTACAGGGCTAAACACCTCGGTCAATCGAGGGACCTTCCAGGGATAGTCGGTAACGTAAAGGGCCTACTGGCGTTCCTGGAGGAGTTGGGTTGGCTCGAATGATGTCGCATTCCCACCCACACGCAAAATAGGCGCTTTCGTCGTCGAGTTGCGGAAACCAGCCCGTCTTACAATTGACAATTGACAATTGGTTGTGTTAGGTCACAACGTTATGAACGACCCAGAGCCGAGCGAAGCGGAGCGGAGCGAAGTGACCCCATCTCGTTTCACAAAACTGAAATTGTTGTTTTAGGTCACTTTTTGTGTAAATACTAGAGATAGGTTGTGTTAGGTCACAACGTTATGAACGACCCAGAGCCGAGCGGAGCGGAGCGGAACGAACTGTGCGAACTCAACATCTGCAGCGTTGACTCATACACAGAATTTGGAATGGAATGGACAGAGAAAGATCAAAAAATGGATGACATGAACTGTGCGGACTCAACACCTGCAGCGTTGACTCATACACAGAATTTGGAATTACGCGAACTGGAAGAAGCACACAGAGACTCTTGAAGCAAAGTTAAGTAGTTTTTGCTATGCATTGAGATGTTTGTCAACTATTACCACAACACACGCCCAGCTTCAGGCTTACTACGCTTTATTCCATTCTAGACTCCTGTACGGTTAGCACTGTGGGGTGGTGGCGTTGAGATCCAAAAAAAATTCGTTTTACAAAAGAAATGCGTTCGCATTTTGAGTGGTGTTAAATCAAATAGAGTAACTTGTCGCGGCCTATTTTTTAAATTAAAAATCCATACCGTCACGGCGCTCTACATCATCGAGCTGTGTAAATTAATCATGCGTTTTCCGGAAAAGTTTCTGATCAGCTCTGAACGTTGTAATATATCACGAAGTATAGTATATTTTTTCAAAGTGTATGTTTTTGGGAATCACTATGAGCAACAATATTATTATTTACTAGGAATGCATCAAAACAATAGGAAACTTATGAAATTTAAGAACGAGTATGATGTATGATAATTTCCTGGTGAATACAGTAAAGTGTTCTCTCTCTCTATCTCTCTCTCCTCTCTCTCTCTCTCTCTCTCTCTCTCTCTCTAAGATGATAATGTTAGTTTCTGTATTTTAATGATAGCGCTATGCTATGCCCCAGTATTGTAATAATATTTTTTTTTAAATAAACTTTTGCTGCAGACTCTGACGACTCAGTGAAGGATCCTGACTACGAATTAGTTCAAGATCAACGAAGAATTGAGAGTTCTAGTGAAGATAACGATATTATGGACGACAGCGAAAATCATAATAAGACTGATATACGTACTATACAGACTGATGTCGAACAAAAAAATGAGAACATAACAAATATAATACAAAATACGATTTTAAATGAAGAAAAAGATAACATAGCTAAACTAATGATGACAGGAAATGACGATAGAATGAGACAAGAAATGCTGGATGCCATTGCAAGCATCGTGCCCACAGGAAGACAAACACCAACATTTATATCTGAAAATAGATATCCGACTGCAGACGTACAGATGGGCACCAATAAAAAAACAACACCTGCTAAAAAAGAAAAAGAAAAACCGTTGGATGAAGAAATTGAACCTAAAAATCAAGTACTGCCTGCAGACATACAGAAGAGCACTAATGGAGAAACAACACCTGCAAAAAAAGCAAAAAAAAAAAAGACCATTTGATGAAGCAATTTCACCTAAAAATCAACTACCATCTGCAGACGTACAGATTAGCACAAATGAAGACCCTACACCTACAAAATAAGGAAAAAAAAGACCACTGAATAAAGAAAAATTGAAAAAAAAAACATTACTAAACTGTTAAGAAATGCAGGACAGTCCTACGAATCAAAAGCATCACAAAAAACTGTTCCACCCCGTCAACTAAGAGAACCCTGTAAGGAAACCTGCATTTTCAAGTGTCAAAAAAAACGTTTCCGAAGAACAACGCCGTGAAATACTGAAAGATTACTGGAATTTAGGAGAGATCGAAAAGCAATGGAGTTTCATCGCTGCATCCGTAGAAGAAGCTATTCCAGCAAATCGTTATGTCAAACTCGATAATGAAGGACAGGTTATTGAACCAAAGCGAACTAATAATGCTTTTTATTTGATTTCGAAGGGAAAAAAAATTAGAGTGTGCAAGATGTTTTTCAAAAATACGCTTTGTATCAATAATCGCCCAATAACAACTGCATTAAGCAAGAAAAATAAGGAAACAAATATTTCATTGATGACAGATAACCCTGGACGACATGGAAAGCAACCAAAAATTGACGATAATATTAAAGAAGGAGCAAAGCAGTTCATAGATTCAATACCCAAAATTGAATCTCACTATACCCGAGCCCATTCAAGAAGAACCTTCATTGATGGAAGCAAAACCATTGCTGATCTGCACCACGATTACGTCAAAATCTGTAAGGAAAAGAAAGTTCCTTTCATCAACTATGTAATGTTCTACCGGATTTTTACTCAAGAGCACAACATTTAATTTTTTACACCAAAAAAAGATATGTGTGACGTATGCAAAGCGTTTAAAAATTCATCACCCGAAGAAAAAGAAGCTAAAAAGGACGCTTATGAAAAACATCATGAAGAGAAGAGGCTATCACGATTAGAAAAAGAAAAAGACAAGAAAAACGAAGAACTGACAGTATGCGTCATATGACTTGCAAGCAGTATTTCAGTGTCCGAAAGGCGAGATATCCGTGTTTTACTACAAATCCAAATTGAATGTACTCAATCTCACAGTATATGACGTCCAGAAGAATACTGTAGAATGTTATGTATGGGATGAAGCAAATGCAAGCAGGGGTGTGAACGAAATAGGTAACTGTGTATTTAAGTATCTCGAGCAGATATCAAACGGTACCGAAGATATGAATGTAGTATTTTATTCTGATAACTGTGCTGGCCAACAAAAAAACAAATTTATGGTGGCCATGTACCTTTTCGCGGTTCAGAAATTTCCAAATATAAAGTCAATAACACACAAATATTTAATCAGAGGACATACCCAAACTGAAGGGGATTCGGCAAACTCACAAATAGAAAGACAAGTGCGAAGAGATTTGCGAAGAGGACCTATGTACACGCCCGATGCATTCATCAGTGCTATCAAATCTGCTCGTAAAAAGAGTGAGCCATTCCGAGTGAACGAAATGTGCTTTGAAGATATTTATGACTGGAAGAATGTATGCAGTCAAATGTCTTTTGCAATACAAAAAAATGACGAAAACGTTCCAGTCAAAATCAGTGAAGTGAAGATGATAAAAGTCATAAAGGATGATGCTCGGGCAATTTATTACAAAAACTCATACGCAGAAGAGGAGTTTAAAAAAGCTATAATCATAAAGAAGAAAAAAGACATTGATATTGAGGTTAAAAAGGCCTACACAACTAAACCCGGAATAGCTGGAAGAAAGAAGGCTGATCTAATGGAACTGATCAACAAAAACCACATTCCAAGGTACTACAGACCTTTTTACGAATCTTTGTAGATTTAGGTGTTAAGTTTTTTTATTTCATTTACTCAGATTTAATTATTATTAAGTGAACTGTGAATTCAAAAATGCCTTGAAACTTTGTGCCGTTAAAAAGCAATAATAATAATGTTATGTTCCTAATATTTTAATATTAGAGGATAATCTTTGTACTGAATGATTATCTATCTGTGATTTGTTTTGCTAAGATGTTTATTTGATTTATGTGAGACTTAATTAAGATTAGTTTCCTAATATTACTGAGATAAGCAGAGGCTTGTGGTGTTTATGCTATTATGGCATTCTTAAATATTTAATAACGTTATAATTGCTAACGGTTGTGAGTAAAAGTAAAAATACAGATATTATAATATGTGTCTGGTTATATTATAATATTTTTTTAAATGTGATTATTGCTTGTATTTTTAGCGAAAGTTACACAATAACTTCGCTAAAATATCTTTCATTTTATAAAACAAAATACAAAAATAAAGAGATTTCTACGACAGTAACGTGTCTTAATTAAAATGTTCCATACATTTAGATTACAGATTAGGTATCAATAAAAACGTAACAATACGACATAACTTACAAAGGGTTAGATTTTTTTTTCAAGAAAAACGGTGCTTATCTGTTTGTTTTGCAATACTGCATTTTTTTACAAGAATAACGCAACAAGGAGGATCCTTTTTTAAATAAATAATTATAATAAATTTAATAACTGACTTAAAGGTCTGAACACAATTTAATACAAAAAAACGAAAACCTTGAGGTTATGTTGTATTGAGCTGAATAGTCTAAACATAATAATTAAAAAGTTACAGGAATTTTAAACTTTCAAATGCGTTTTATCTTAAATTGATATTTTTACTTTGTCACGTTCTTGTCGCAAATGAGCGATGTGTCGTGGGAACCAGAAACAGCGACGTCACACACAGATAAACATCAAAGACCTTAGGATTTTTTTTCTTTATCCCCAGCCAGGGATCGAACCAGAGACCTTTCGCATGGTAGGCAGAGCCACAACCGCAGCGCCACAGAGGTCGTCAATGTCACCTGTAGATGTAGATAGGTGCAATTCAAATAATTTAATTCCCGACCCGGCAGTTCACTAAGGTCAAAAATCGTATAATAGCTCATAAGGTGCCAATAGGCCACTAGTACTGCCAGCCAGTGTATTATATCGTAGAGTAGGGGTCGGGAATAATATCACATGAGTAACCATTGCACTTACCGTATGCAAATTGCAAGCCTTTCTCTTGAATGAATAGAAGTTCTGTAGTTGGTATCGAGCATTGCGAGGGTTTCAGCAATTCGTGCAATTCTTCGTGCATTCGAAAGTACACAAAAGAGCGATCTTCGTATGATTCTAATTCACGGCATAAGCGATGGTACTCTCCATATGCTTCTCTTTTGGTATTTATCTCATGTACCCAGGTTCTGCGGTTCTGCGGTTTCTACGGTTTAATGCAACCAGCATGAGGAATTCTTCATCGTCCGAGTCCGATTCGTACCACATGTTGCTCGCGTCGACACGTAAGTCACACTAACAAAATCGTTGTCAGCGAGGCGCGCGGGAAACGCTGCGGCAGCAACGCGGCCCCCGCGCGGGCCCGCCGCCGCTCTAGCGCGGGAGCCGCGATGCTACCGCCGCACTGTGTTTCGTCTAGAACAAGCTAGGTGGACAAAATTATTTTATGACTTTAATGACTGTCTTTATGTTCGTACGTCACTATTATATATATTTCCTTATAAAATAATAACCTTAATGACATTTTTTAAAGAAAAGTAGGTTTAATAGTAATTATAAATATTTATAGAGAGTGGTAGTAAATAAAAGTAACTTTTTTTGGAAATTCAAGTGTATTATAGTTATCCTTAATAAATACAATGTGTAGGATCTCTTGGTAGACACTACAGCTTTTGTTGATATATTGATGATGATTGTTTAGTAAAACGGCCGATTTACGTAAATTGATTTAATTGCGCTAATGCACACGAGCGCACTCCACCTTGTTATATCGTGACACTGACTTGTTAGGTAAATTGGCAGAGTGTGCACATTGTGCGATTGCTAAATCGTACACAACGTTTATGAGATATTTTCAAGCATGTAAAACAAGATCTCCACATAAAAACAAATATTTATGTGTTTTCTTACGAACGTCTCCCTGACTCAACCTATCATAATAATAAAAAATCTCTAACATAATATCTACACATTTAATAAATACAATTATGAAATAATTACGAAATAGACAACTATTACTCATCATCACTGTCACAATCAGAAGAATCTGACACCAGGTAATCTACTTCCTCTCGAGATAGGTTACATGATGCCGGCAGAAGAGGTGCTGAATGCGGATTAATCAAATTTATAATTTCGGGTGTCAATTTTTCAAGTTTTTTTCTTGGCAATTCTCTAAGCGAGTTTATTAAAGGATCAGATGTTATCATAAGCATATTTAACAGGTCTGTATTCGTGGCAACACGTGATATTTTTCGTGTGTTATGCTCTCGAAAATTACGACAATCTTTATTGCGGGCTTCTTGCGCTTCTTCTGAAAACTGTCCAATAGGAAGAAGGGATGTTTTAATAATTTGAATACTGTGTACTAGTAACTTATGCACAGTCACAGTACCACGAATACAGACTTAAATAAAGTTGACGCGTTTGTTTGCAATGTTTTTCCAATTCATTTAGATTTATCTCATATCCAGATGAGAGTGTTCTTAAAAGTATAGCGAAATTCTTTATCAGCTGAACATCCAATCCTGTAATATTCGCACTTAGTTCTGCGTTGGCAAAAAACCTACGAGCTGTATTACCATCATTTGTGTTACCATAACCAGGTTTTGGCTTGACTACGATCAAACCTGCTTCCTTTTTAAACTTAAGTTTGATTTCGTCTGAGCGCGTTTTCACACTTAACTTATCGTCCTCACTTCTGGCCTGCCATTTTTTTATGTTAAGACGATAACTTATGTGTAACAGACACTCGAAACAGCGAATCCATCCATGTAACGTAGACAATCCAAATCCAAAATCATCTTGTTAGTCGAAAAGTCCTTGGATTCATCATTCATCTTTGTCGGGGTTGCACCACATATGTAACACTTTTGAGCGGAACGCGTGTTTGTCAATGCATTACACACTTTTCCATCGGTCATTGTCAAAATGAACTTATGCACAACCGAAACTTGAGTCTCGCCTACAGTGCATAATGATGGAAGTAGCTGTGATGCTTCTTCCAACACTTTGTTTGTTTCTGTTGCGATCAATTCTGTTGTTTCCTTTGCGAAAATAAATTTTATGGGGCGGCAATATAAAGTAGATGATGGTCTTGGATTCTGCCAAACCAAAACACCTTGAGGACTAATTAATCGCAAAGAAACAAACATTATAGCAAACAAAAACTCATCAGTGGCTTCAGAGTCCTCAAATTTTTGTTTATAAGTGCTGTGGCCAGAACTGCCATCACAGCCCCACTTACTGATTAATGTGAATGATGAATCACAGGGAAGAACACTTCTTATAACTTCACTTTGTGCCTCAACTAATCTTTCTGTCGTCTTATCAAGATTTGCCTGCAATTTGATCTCGGCACTAGTTTCTGTCACAAGTATGTTCTCTTTAGAAGTATAACAAGATATTTTGGACTTACCTAAGCTATGGTACGATGGAAAAACTTGATGCCCCGCTTTCAGCAACCACTTTCTTGTCTGTTTGTACGAGTGGACAGTGCATTTGGAGTCTACATAGTAAGCTAACGCTTCATTTGTACTTAATTGCCTAGCGTTATTACATAAAACTGCTTTAGGGCCACTTTCGTCCTTTGAACCGTCATCACTTGCACGTTTGATGGCTTGGGCAACACTTCGCTTCCCAGCAGATCTATTAGCAACTTCTGCAGCAATGGTCAACTCATCAGCATTCCAGGTTTGCACTATATCTTCCACACGCCTTTTCTTTGTTTTGAAAGATGATTCTTCGAATGACTTCTGAGGTCTTCCTGGATGGCGGACAGGTGTAGAAGTGCTTGGACTGTTCAGTTCAACCTTGAACTCGAACTTAGCACCCTCCAACCAACTTTTATTCTTCAGTAGAAAGCGGTCCTTTGTCCTGCGAGCCGACTCCCATTTTTCAGACATTTTGGCTGACCAAGAAGCCAATTTTAACTGAAATGCTTTTCTTGAGTCTTCAGTCATATCAGCCAGGCCGAATTTCGCCGAAATGTACTCAAAAAGCCGTGAATTCCGGTTTTCAATATCGTGATTGAGCCATTCTTCGAAAAATTCATTTTTTGAAATTTCAATGGTGTGTTCTGAAAAATGTAAAAAAAACGTAAGGGGCAAGTTGGGGCATAAATATTTAGGTTCATATAAAAGTTGAGGACCTTAGCAACAACACATCCAAAATCTAGCCTGGATATATCTGGATAAAAAAAGTTCCAGTCTTTGAAAGTTTCCAAATAGAAAAAAAAATGTAATTTTTTCGCTATGTTTTCAGATGTTATTATTAGAGTCATGACAAATATAAAATCAAATACAAATATTGGAATAGTATCGTCTTACCTTGTACTAAAATATCCATGGCACAAATCACTGGTATATTCACTATATTTCTCATAAGATGTTGTCGAACGTGTGGCAAAATTAGATGTGATGGACTGTATGAAAATGTGTTTTTTTTTTTTTTTTGGAGGGGAAAAAAATGGAATTACCCATGCCCAGGAGTCAGACCTCCCTGCTATGTCCGGGTCCCCACATATTGAGCGGGCATCAGCTCGTGTGGTATACGGACTAAAAACAACCCCTTTGTTTTTAACAGTTGTCTTAATAAGAATTAACTGTGAGCCATGGCCTCGGTATATGCTGAAGGCTTTCTACCTGCAATTTGCCCTTTTGGGCGATATATATGTGTATATGATATATATGGGAGGAGTTTGCCTGCTTACCCGATTTTATGAGCGGGCATCAGCTCATAGTCAACGGGCATGATAGCGGCATGTTAGGGGGGCAGATTGCCCCCGCTACTAAGAAGTGGTTATAAATTTTGAGATCTGTCCTAATCCTAAACTACTTTATATTTGGGTCATTTAGGGGGGTTCTGACCTCAGTCCGTGAGGTTTAAAGGGGCAGGGGGAGATTGAGTGTTCGTCGAATCAAGACGGCGATCTCTTTCAATCCAAATTTGGTATCTGAGACGCTGTAGTGCTTCGGGAACACAGCCTTCGTCAAGTTGACGTGCCTGAGGGGCGGGGGGTGGTTGGGCTTTAAGAGCTTTCGTGATATCGTCCTCCGGTTCTAGGAGGACGTCTTTGGGGCGCCTTTTGAAAAGGTGTTTCTTATTTATATCTGGGGTCGGATCATAAAGGGATGCTTGTACTATAAGCGGGTTTGGGTGGCTAGATGCATTAATGAAGAAGCGTTCGGACGCTTCTTTCATATATTGCTTTACTGTGGGGAGTCTAAAGTCACTATGGAGGTCTACGTTTCGCATGTACCACGGGGCACCTACGGCTTTTCGCATGAAGCGATTTTGTAAAACCTGAAGGGGCTTAAGGGAGTGGGAGCTGTGTGCAAAGACTGAACTTGCATACGTGAAGACCGGACGGATGCAAGTTTTAAATAGAGTTATTTTGCAGCGCAATGGAAGATTGCTTTTACTTCTCATGAGCGGGTGAAGCCTACTCATGTAGAAGGCTGCTTTGTCGCGGACCGTTTTAATGTGGGATTTGAAGTTTAGTCGGGAGTCTAATGTCACGCCTAAATACTTCACTTTATTTTCCCAGGGGATAGGGCGGTCAAAGAGGGTGATTTCGGGTAGTGAAGAGGACGCGCGGTCAGCTCGAGTTTTGCCCCTTGAGAAAAGCACGGCTGCGCTTTTCTCGGGGTTCATCTCTATTCTCCATTTGAGAGCCCATTCACCGAGGTCGGTTACTGCTTTCTGGAGTACTTGACAAACGCGCGCCCTCTTCCTACTGGTGTAATAGAGAGCCGTATCCTCAGCGTAAAGGGCAAGCTCTACGTATGGCGTGCGGGGAACGTCTTGGACGTAAAGTGAAAAGAGGGTGGGGGAGAGAACTGAGCCTTGCGGGACTCCAGCGGCTATGGGGTGGGGCCTAGAACGCGATTTTTCTACTCGATAGCAAAAACTGCGCTCAGTGAGGTAGTCTTTGATAATGAGCACAAGCCTATCGGGGAGGTTGAGTTGGTAAAGTTTATAAATAAGACCATTGTGCCAAACTTTGTCAAAAGCTTTCGCTACGTCAAAGAATATGGCACCGGTATCTTTGGACTTTGCCGTTGTGTGGAACCCTTTGTAAATGTGCTCCGTTATGCGGTGCACCTGTTGGACGCACGAGTGTTTGGGTCTAAAGCCAAACTGCTCGTTGGGTATGAGATTTTTGTCTATGCAAATGTCTTTGAGTCGGTTGAGAATAAGCCGTTCATAGACTTTGCCTATTGAAGAGAGTAAGCTAATGGGGCGATAGCAAGTGGGGTCGGTTCGATCTTTCCGGGGTTTGTGAAAGCCAATAACGTCAGCTTCTTTCCATGCGGTTGGAAAGGCACAGAGACGGAGGGAGGCATTGAAAATTACCGTAAGGGTTGTTAGGAGTCTGAGAGGGAAAGATTTAATTGCCATATTAGTGATTCTATCAAGCCCCGGGGCTTTCTTAGGTTTGAGTTCCTTTATTACTTTTTGCACTTCCTCGAGGGTGATCTCGGGAAGGGAGTCAATGGGGGGGAGAGAGCTTTTATGCTCAACTTCAGAGTTGACCATGTTAAGATGATCGGGGTCTATTGGTTGAGAGGAGGGAGTGCACTGGGTTTCTAGACTATCGGCAAGACATTCGGCCTTTTCGTCGTCATCAAAGGCTGCGGGTTGGTTATCCCGTTTTAGGGGGGGCATGGGAACAATCTCATCGGATTTGAGGTATTTACTGAATTTAAATATGGCAGTGTGACTTGGGGCTATGCTGGAGACAAAGTCGTTCATGCGACCGCCTCTGAGCTCTCGCATGCATCTGGTAACCTCTCGTTGGAGGCGACGCATTTGAATTCTGCGATTGTCTGAGGGACAGTTATCATAATCTCTTTGTGCCGCATTCTTTGCACTATCTCCATAAGTAAATTAGTGTCTGGTTGGGGGGCCATGGCTTGGGTGTGTAGCCTAGCGTGTGGGTGAGTGCCTACTTGTGTCTCGAACCGCCTCCGCCTCTATCCAGGCGGTCCGAGGTGAGTGGTACAAAATAATAAAACAGAAGAATGGGGACAGTAGAGAGGGGACAGAGAGAGAAGAATAGTAAATAAATAAAATAAAAATAATATGACCTTACTGGAACCAATCCAACCTGGGCACAACACACGCGGATTTGTTGTACAACTCAGTATATAACCTTGTCAAAAATGAATATGATACGGTATTTAAATCAAAAATTATAAAAGTTAATAACAAAGCTTTGTTTAGTGATTGGGCGACAGTTGGAATTCATAGGAGCAGACGAAGATTATATGAACTCTATGAAGAGAAATCATATAACAAAAATACGGCCTTTCTAGATTATGTTCGTAGTTATTCAAAAATGTTTAAACGCGTTTGTGCCGTAGCTAAATCTAATTTCATTAAAAACAAAATTGAATCTAGTAGCAATGTAATGGAAAGGCCAAAGCTACACATAATAACTTCAAGCTTAAGATAGATAATCAATTGCTAAGTACAGACCTAGAAGTAGCAAAAGCTTTCGAAAATTTCTTTACGGACATTCCAGTTTCAACAACCAAGTCTTTAAATTCATCTCCCGCTGCTGCTGAATCTATACTTAAACAAAACTTTGAGGAATGTAAAACAGATTTTAAATTTAGGCACGTAAATAATGAAGACATTGTAAAAGCGTTTAAATCCCTGGAAATGAAAAAGACAGCTGACGCCCATGGTCTATCAGTAAAACTTATTAGTTCCATTGTAGATTGTATTGCACCTCACCTTTGTTGTATATTTAATCAATGTATAGATAATGGTGTGTTTCCTGACTTGATGAAACTAAGTAAAGTTATACCTTTATTCAAAGCTGGTAGTACATCAGACCCCACCAATTTTAGACCCATATCGATACTACCAACGCTTAGCAAAATATTTGAAAAACTCATACTTAATCAATTGCAAAGTCATTTTTATCTCAATAATTTAATTCATATTGCTCAGTTTGGTTTCACAAAGGGTCGTTCAACAGCCGATGCTGGTGTTGAACTAATCGACAATATTTTTGATGCCTGGGAAGACGCAATGGATGCAATAGGTGTCTTCTGCGATCTATCCAAGGCTTTTGATTGCGTCCATCATGACACTCTTGTCAGGAAGTTACGCCATTATGGTGTAAAAGATCAGGCACTTGGCCTTCTGGAGTCATATCTAACAGATAGGGTTCAGATGGTCGATGTTAATGGGAAAAGATCACCTGGGTCTTCAATAAGTATGGGCGTACCGCAAGGTTCAATTCTTGGTCCTTTCTTGTTTTTAGTATATATTAATGATTTACCTTACCTTGTTAAAGCAAAACATGGGTTAGTATTGTTTGCCGATGATACTTCTTTGATATTTAAAGTTAAAAGACAACAATCAAATTATGACGAGGTAAACAATGCTATCTCTAGTATAGTGAACTGGTTTACTGTTAACAATTTATTACTTAATGAAAAGAAAACTAAATGTATTAAATTCGTGTTACCCAATGTGAACCCGGTAACTACAGACATATTTATAAAAGGACAGAGATTGGACCTTGTGCAGTCGACTGTCTTTTTGGGCATTACTTTAGACGCCAAACTACAATGGGATCCTCATATAAATAAATTGTCGAACAGACTGAGTTCGGCAGCGTTCGCAGTTAAAAAAATTAGAGCTCTTACCGACGTAGACACCGCTAGACTAGTCTACTTTAGTTACTTTCATAGTCTAATGACCTATGGTATTTTATTGTGGGGTCACGCTGCGAATGCTAATAGTATATTTATTCTGCAGAAACGGGCTGTTCGTGCAATTTATAGATTAGGGCCTAGAGTGTCACTGAGGGAAAAGTTTAAAGAAATCAATATTCTGACATTTGTGTCTCAATATATCTATGACAATCTTGTGTATGTAAAAAGAAATATAACTAATTTTCAGAAGTACAGTGATATACACAATTTTAATACTAGAAATAAAGACAAGTTGGTTGCTTATGTAAGCCGACTACATAAAATTAGTAATTCTTTTAAAGGCAATTGTATACGCTATTACAATAAGGTCCCTACTGATATTAAAAACTTACCTTTAGACAAGTTTAAAATAATAATAAAACAGAAATTGTATAAAAAAGGTTACTATAGGATATCTGATTACTTAGAGGACAGATGTCCATGGGAATAGATTGTTTGAGTAACAGGCTGTTTCGATAAATAATTAGCATTCATTTTGTAATTTGACAATATTTTATTTAAAAAAGGAAACGCAAAAGATGCGACGACCGTGGAGTTTCTTCGGTGAGCTCTTCTCCACAGATTCCGCCATTGTGTTAGTGAACTCACCCAAAAAAATGTAATGACGGATCTAAGTGATGTAACAACATCCTATGGAAATAAATTATTTTTGATTTGATTTGATTTGCGGCGGACTGTGAAAATGTGTTTTAATAAGTACTCACCTTTTTAACCCTGGTGACCCATCATTACGGTATGTGGACATGATTTATACCTGGATATGTTACCTGGGGGAGGTCATTAAGTAATTGTCACCGTTATTTCCTAGAAGTTCGTCAACGACTTTTGTCCACCTAGCTTGTTCTAGACGAAACACAGTGCGCCGCCGCGCTCGCCCCGCTTTCGGTGTGACGGGGTCGCTGCTCGCGGGAGCCGCCCCGCGTTTGATGTGGCCGGACCTTAAGAGTCCTATAAATAATGTATTCTGTGTCTATGTGTACCAACTTCAGACAAACTAGGGGCGGCACGCAGGCGGGCGTCGGCGTTCGAATTTTGAATATGTAGAAAATTTACACATTATGGTCATAATGTACAAATTTTCAGATAAGAAATGAGTTTTAACCAAATAGTTTTATAATATGCTGGTCTTAACGTGCGGTTTTTAGACGCAGTAAAGAGGGTTATGATACGTGTGTAGATAAAATAAATGTTTAATAATATTATTGCCTTCGAAAACTTGTGTGAAACGAACGTTTTGTTGAACAAACTAAATTACTCGAAGGATAAATTATAAACACGTACTACCCTACACTAGAGGAGAACAGGAGGATATTTATTTAATAGTAGTGATGTTTTGTTGGAAGTAATCGGGAATTAACAATTAAACATTTTTTTTTGTATGTAACAATTTTTCTAGTGATTTTCTATTTTGAGACAATATAATTAACTAAATCTTCCATTTAATTACCCCATATTTTTTTACCAGTGTCAATTTACTTTCGTTCTTTGAGCAATGAATGTGGTAAAATGGGTTGACTAAACAAAAAAAAATAACCTGGAAAATTTATTTACGTAGTGACATGTTTTGTAAGTAACAATATATGTGTATCTAGTAGGTATAAATGAAAGAGTTGAATTTCACTGGAGGCTACCTTTATTCTATGAATTTACACTTGCAGTCATTATAACAAAATATTTCAGATATATGTATAACCTTATCATAACTTATAAAATAAATGTTACAGTATAAGCCTTGTAAAAAATAGAAAAGGAATGAGTTTGTAGCCCTTTTTCCTTCTGAACACCTTTCGGTGAATGAAGTATCGCAGATAAATAAAAAATTGTGCTGTCAGCAATTCTAGCTACTTCTTGCCCTTGGTAGCCTTCTCAGCAGCCTTGGTGACCTTGCCACCAGAGAGATCCTTGTAGTTGACGGACTTGATGACACCCACAGCGACGGTTTGCCTCATGTCACGCACGGCGAAGCGTCCTAGAGGGGGGAACTCTTGGAAGGGCTCGACACACAGGGGCTTGGAGGGAACCAGGTTGACAATGGCAGCGTCACCAGACTTGATTGACTTGGGGTTGTCCTCGGTGGATTTACCAGTACGGCGGTCAACCTTCTCTTTGATTTCTGCGAACTTGCAGGCAATGTGGGCGGTGTGGCAATCAAGCACAGGCGTGTACCCGTTTGAGATCTGTCCTGGGTGGTTGAGGACAATGACCTGAGCGGTAAAGTCGGAAGCTCCCTTGGGCGGGTTGTTCTTGGTGTCGCCAGCGACAAAGCCACGACGCAGTTCCTTGACGGATACATTCTTAACGTTGAAACCAACATTGTCTCCGGGCACAGCTTCCTGGAGGGCTTCATGGTGCATCTCCACGGATTTAACTTCAGTTGTGATGTTAGCTGGAGCAAAGACAACAACGGTACCGGGCTTCAGGACTCCAGTCTCCACACGGCCAACAGGCACTGTTCCAATACCACCAATTTTGTAGACATCTTGCAGAGGCAGACGCAGGGCCTTGTCTGTGGGACGGGAGGGGGCCAGGATGGCGTCAAGGGCCTCAATCAGGCACTTACCATCAGCTTTACCTTCCTTGCGCTCAACAGACCATCCCTTGAACCAGGGCATTTTGCTGGAAGGCTCCAGCATGTTGTCTCCATGCCAGCCAGAAATGGGCACGAATGCAACAGCAGCCGGGTTGTACCCGATCTTCTTGATGTACGAGGAGACTTCCTTCTTGATTTCCTCGAAACGAGCCTCACTGAATGGGGGCTCGGTGGAGTCCATTTTGTTGACTCCAACAATGAGCTGCTTGACTCCCAGCGTGAAGGCGAGGAGTGCGTGCTCGCGAGTCTGTCCGTTCTTGGAGATACCAGCCTCAAACTCACCAGTACCGGCGGCGACGATCAGCACGGCGCAGTCGGCCTGGGATGTTCCAGTGATCATGTTCTTGATGAAATCTCTGTGGCCGGGGGCGTCGATGATGGTGACATAGAATTTGGCGGTCTCGAACTTCCACAGAGCGATGTCGATCGTGATACCACGCTCACGCTCAGCCTTTAGCTTGTCAAGTACCCATGCATACTTGAAGGAGCCCTTGCCCATCTCCTGGGCCTCCTTCTCGAACTTCTCGATGGTACGCTTGTCGATACCGCCGCATTTGTAGATCAAGTGGCCGGTGGTGGTGGACTTGCCGGAGTCGACGTGTCCGATCACGACAATGTTGATATGAACCTTTTCCTTGCCCATTTTTGGATGATCTAAAACAAAACAACGCCAAATTAAAAAAACTACACCCTGCAAATAGGAATCTTGATGGAAACCGGCAAGGTTGACTCGAGAGCAGAGATGATACGCGGCCGGCAATATGGCGGACGCATGGCCGCCTCGCCCTATCTTGACAATCACAAAGAATGTCGGCCATCGGCAGCGTAATCTCGGGAGAAATTACTAGAATGATGTTAATATCCATGGACTCTTGCATAGAACTCCATGAAATACTAGAATAATACACTCAAAGTGCAGAAATATGGCGAACAACACGGTTTACAACCACGTGGTGACAGCTAATACCGGTGAGCAAGTATGACGCGTAAGCACATGGAACTTTCGAAATTAGAACTTGCACGATAGCTAGTTCCGATTAATTAGCAGAAACAAAAGGCTGAAGTTAAACTTTGCGAGTTATCACTGTCAAAACTGAACCATTTGGAAAAAGGCTCCGTATATTCTGCAATTACACCATGATTACGGGCCTTGCTCTCCGGTAGATAGTTACCACTGTGATTTTGTAAGCACGAGAACTTTTTAGAAACCACTAACACTTGGTTTTTGGACACTGCACTTGTAACTATTTCCTTTTGACACTCACCACGGATACGACACGTGTACTATCCGAGTCAGACTCCAACAGAAAATGAACGAGAAATGGATTTTCCTTCAGCTGGAAGGACGTGGATTACTTCCGGTTTTGAGTGTTGCTATTATATCACCATACATTTTCCCCATGACCACAAAACACATTCCATTTCACCAGAAGAATAGGAATCATTCTATAAAATTCTCATTCTCTTTCATTCTTTTTTAGTGTGTCTGGTGAATGGAAAGTTCTGATTTGCCTTTTTATTCTAACAATTGTAACATGAAAGTCACTTTCTTACGATATTACCGTCCACGACACTGCTGTGAACCAGCCATTCTCTTTTTTAGGGTTCCGTACCCGAAGGGTTCCGAACGGGACCCTATTACTAAGACTTCGCTATCCGTCCGTCCGTCCGTCCGTCCGTCTGTCACCAGGCTGTATCTCAAGAACCTAGCTAGCTAGAGAGTTGAAATTTTCACAGATTATGTATTTCTGTTGCCGCTATAACAACAAATACTACAGGATAAAATAAATATTTAAGGGGGGCTCCCATACAACAATACCACATACAAACTTATGGATGCACCTGGTTACGTACATGGAGTGTGAAAGTAACAGCACCAATAACTTTGTAAACAATATTTTGCTGTGTAAAATCCAAAATATTCACTCCACACCATCGCTTCCATTGAACGGTGGTACGGAACCCTTCGTGCGCGATTTAGACTCACACTTGACCGGTTTTTTCGCTTCACCAGAATGGGATACTTTCTGAGCATGTTGTATTCAAAGTCCAATAGATGGTTGAGGACACCCTTTCTTTTTGCGCGTGATGAGGTGTGGTAAATTTGGTTATTGGCCATTTAAACATATTTTTTTGGCTTCTAGGTAACTTAGGTGCCGTGCTCACTTAATTGAAGTGGTGTGACCGGTTTCTGATGAAGGCAACGTGTGCACGGCATGTCCTTTTGGGTACCTGATGCTTCAATTCTGATTGGGTTGAACATGCCGCGCAAACTTGGCCAAATACTACGTGTATTTGGCCAAGTTTGCGCGGCATGTTCAACCGTGACCACTTAAAGTAGGCGGGCACGACGACGCCTAAAGTGTTACGTTTGCGAGGCCATGTCTTGTTCTATAGTGCTCTCATTTTGCAAAAAACATTATATTTGTATAGTATAGGAACAGTAGAAGTAAACGCCTTATTACGCCTACGACATTAAGTCGTAGAAATTCTATTATAAAAGCAACCAATTAGAGTTAAAGAATCAAATTTCTCAAATATTAATCTCCAATTTACTTCCATAGGGATACTTTCAAGGCAAGGTTTTTCATAATCCCTTAGATGACGTTTTATAGAGCCCCACCATTTTTTTAAAAGCTTGACCTTCGCAGTTAATATAGGAAGGGCTAACATAGACCAGATTCCAGGGAAAACCTGAAATAGTACCTACCTAAGGTACCCCATATCGTGCTGAAGAAAAAAATATGACACTAATTTGTTTAAGAGTTCTCGCCAATGAAAACAAAAAGGACGGTGTCGTTAACGCCATCTATTGTATTTTGAAAAAAAAAAACGCGTGCAACACCGTAAACGAAAAAAGGTAGTAGTATGGAGAGCTGTGCCTGTAGACAAGTGACATCGCTAAGGATAGCGAGTCGAAACGATAACTTTTTATGTATGCGATATGACATTTGGAATCGCTAAGGTGACGTCACCTAGCGAATCCAAATGTCTAAGGGGGCTGATTGCCAACCTCCAGTAGTGGAGGCACGATAAGAAGAAAAAGAAGGATATAAATGGGCTCTTAATGAATGACTCACCCGGAGCACCAACATGGTTAAAGCAGGTCAGCCGGCACTGATTAAGGCGCTACCTCAACCGTGCAAAGGTCCCCGTTACACCAGGCGGAAAGACGCGCAGTGTGAGAGGGACGGAATCGGGAAAAAATGAAAAAACGTAGCGCTTAACCACAGAAAAATTGTTTAAAAATATACTACGCTATTATGTTAAAAAGTTTTTTAAGGAGATTTTGCGAATACATAATATCTATATTTTGAACGTAGTTCCACAATGAAATCAGGCACGGTTTCAGAATAACAGGAAAAAATAAAACAATTTAGAGGTGTTTTCGTAATGAAATTCTATCGAGAAAATTTCATCCAATCGCGTTTCCCTTTAGTGAAAATCTAAATCAAATAATCATTAAACGTTAACCCAAAAATCAAATCTGTAGATGACTTCATGGTCGAGTAAATGGATTCGAAAAAAAACCCTTTTTTTCTTCGTAACTGGGTAATTACATTGAACAGATTGACAGATTGAACAGCTCAATTTGCTCCATATTATTACCAGGGTTAATTGGCAGCTTACCTGAACAGACACTGTCATACAGCCTATAATATGAGAGCATTTAATGTTTCCCATGCGGTAATTACCGGTTTTTCCTTTTTCTGCGTGCTACGGATAAAAATCAACATTACCAAATTTATTGGCAAACACCGATGACGAAGGATTCAACAACAAATGCAGAAAATCGACGTCTTGTGACTTGTGTCAAACGTGACTTAAGTCGCATGCGATATAATAAATCATGCGACTGGTTCAAAAATAAATCTCCTGCTAATTGTAGGCACTGTGTTTGTACGGATTAAAAAATTGTCCCCGCGGACCTATTCTTGGCTTTAGAGCCAACACCGTTATGTACACTATTATATTAATTTAAATGATTGACTGTGGAAAATATTGCTCTAGTTACGAGCATTTTTTATTTACATGGCAACAATTTGCAGACTTCGTCACATCCGATTACTCGTGGAAATTTTAGAACACATTCATAATATATATTTTATTCCACCACGTGTATTAATTCAAATTAGTATTAAATCAATGATCAATTCACATAATTAATAAATAATTAATTAATTGTACTATCAATAAAATAACTTAATTCCTTATTTTATTAAAGTATAATTAAAATGAATGGAGCGTAACAGCTGTCAAGCGCGGCAAGCGCCCCTCTCTGCGTCATAATTTACCCCTCTGCCCCCTGCATTACCGCGTAGATAGGGTGCGTTCGGAAACCGAGTGAAAATGCTGTCGGAGAAAGAAAAGTGATGGAGATAATGACAGAAAGAGAGATGAAAAGCGGTTATCAAACGCTAGCGCGAGAATCGTGTTTCCGAACGGGATAAGTTGACAATGTCAAACTAACCTGATTTGTATAGACCCGCCAAGCACAGTTTGACATCTGTCAGGTATTTTTAACGAGGCCGAAACAGGCAGAGAGAGAAAACGTACCTGTTTGTCAGTACGAAAATTACTTTAACTGAGCCGTTCGAAAACGCTGTTCGGCAAGCTGTCGGGTAACAGTTCGTTTACCCTCGGTTTCACTCGTGTCGTTTCCGAACGCTCTGGAGTAATTTTCGCATCACTCGGAGTAATTTTTAACCGATCTCGAACGCACCCATACTAGATTCCCCGATGTCCCCTTCCTTTCCCCAACCCACCACCCGCCCGTCCGACCCTTCGCCTCGCATCGCAGTGGTGGGGTGGTTTCACGGTGGTTCGTCTTGTTTTCAGGATTTTTCTCCTAAAATTAATCATAGAAAAAGTCAAATATATTTGAAAATAAACGAGTAGCTAACTAATTAGGAATTTAACCCTAAGCCGCAACAAATCTCGAAATGAAACCTAGCGCATCAATAAACAAGATAACGTAAAAACGCAACATGTTTAAAAATCGAGGTGATATTGTTTATAAATGTACAGTGCGACTTCTTGAGGATACAGAGATATTGGAATGTGAATTTCATGTAAGTCTAATGTTTTAATACCCCTATTAACTCCCTAACCGAGTTTATTAACTGTATCTTTGATAGATCTTCAAATACTTTGACTTTTGTTGCAGCCAAGTTACAAGGGGAAATATCTTCTTGATCATGTTTGCCAGCAGCTGAATTTAACTGAAACTGACTACTTTGGGCTTCGTTATGTCGACGGGAATGGCCAGCGAGTAAGTAGACTACTATGATAATATCTTGTGGCATCCTTTACACAGTAACAACATTACATGAGATATGCTGACTGAATGATATACTGTGCCGATCATTGTACTATTTTATTAAGGTGTTACAACACTACATTTATTTATTGGCAGCATTTCCCTCTCAACTTAACTGTTAGATGTCTAATCACAAAAAGTCAAAAACTATCTAATATAATGTAGGTATCATAAGTTTTTAATCCCTTCATCCCACCTCCTTATTTCCTACATATTCAAATTAGTATTTTTTGTCATTTTTTTTTCAGCACTGGCTGCATATGGCAAAGCTGATACTGAAACAAGTGAAAGGTGAGACAATAATCTGTAATTTTATTATTGTAGTATCCACAGAGTAATTATGTAAATAGGGGAGGACAATTTTCCATGGCCAAAGTTAATATACTGGCACACTTTACTCTTGTGACCTTTTTACTTTGTATGACTGGAACCTAATATAGTTTTGACAGGACAGATAGGATTCTTTTTAGTGACAACCAACGATGGGGTAAATATTGATATAAGTATGGCTATCGACAAAGATGATAGATAGTTTACCTACTTTGTTTATCAATATTTTAGCAAACTGGTATTTAACTATGAGCTAATGATCATTTTTTAAATAATATCGATAAACTAATTTGAAGTGATAACTTATTTACATCCGACTGGGGTATGGGGTGAGCAGGGTATATTGTTTATTAGGGAGTTGGGACGCCGCCTGAAGGACAACGGTTTTGACTACCGCTCTGGGGCATTCCTTATGCAGAGGATTTCACTGGCTGTGCAGCGTTGTAATGCTGCCATCATTATCGGAACCTTTTGCACGGTAATGTTCCAGGGTGGTTTATCCTTTTGAATACCACTGGCACAAGGTTTTAAATTTTATTACCATAAGTTATAAGCATAAGTTCAAAAACGCGACCCGTTCCAACTACCCTCAGTTTTTGAGAGGTTATACAATTAATTTAAAGTTTTGACATTTTATAATTTTTGATTGATGTTTAAATTTATTAGTTAGAAGTATTTCCTTTGAAAAAGGGCTACCTCAGAATTTCTTGTGCATTCTTTTCTGAGAAGTATCTGAAGATAGATCACTTTTGTAATAAAATAACCATTCCCGAAAGTTTAGATTTCATATTCAGTCTTTGTTCATGTTATGACTGACAGATCTTCTGTTCGATGCAATTCGAAGAGTTTATTGTTGTCTGAAAATGTATACACACACACATGTCGAGTATTACCTAATTCTGTAGAGCAACAATAAACCAAAAGAAACCAAACCATCAAAGGAAGTTAAAGCAATCCAAAATTGACCCTACATCTATTTAAGCAAAGAGTTTCGTTTATCTGAGGTATGGGGTAATTCACAGCTCGTAAACAATTCCATTCATTCACAGATGCATCGCCAATACTGTTCAGTTTCCGGGTGAAGTTTTACCCGCCCAACCCTCTACTTCTGAAGGAAGACGCCACAAGGTTCCAGATCTACTTGCAGCTGAAAAGAGACCTTCTTCATGGCCGCTTGTACTGTACATCCAATGAGGCTGCGATGCTTGGAGCACTCATTATACAAGGTACTGCCAAAATGACCACAAGAACTTCTCTTCTTCTCTGACTTTTTAGTACCCATTTGTCAAAGCTAATAACGCATTATTTGTCTTATTTCATAATCATGCTTGATCATGCTTCTTCAAGGGGCCGGCCCGGCCACAACTCGGCTCGACAATGACAGCAGTGGATGCTTAATTGTAGGGAATTGTACACTTGCCACTGCAGCAAGTCTTCCCGCGGCCGCCTCCTGTCGTCGTGTACAGTGTCGTGCCGTGTCGGTCCAGTGAAGAATATATCTGTCGGCGTCGGCCCGCTGAGTCCTGCCGTGTCGGGACTTGAGATAAAAATGATCAATACATAATTTTTATCTCAAGAAATCTCACATTAAGCCTCTGTTGGGTATAGGGATAGGTGTTTTCTCTATTGTACCAATCTTCACGATGCATTGCAATACATGATTATATGGCTGTTTTTAAAACAGACCAAGAATATCTGGCATGTCCTACATCCACACCACATACAAGTATTAATTGAAGAAATTGTAAAAAGAATGTATTTATCTATTTTCAGTGGAGCTCGGCGACTACGACCCCAACATCCACGTCGGAAACTACGTCACCGAAATGAGGCTACTACTAAGACAGACAGACGTTTTAGAAGCCAGGATACACGTAAGATTTTCTATATTAAGTACAAGATGTGCTGTAATATACAGGGTGACATCTGATTAGCTGACCATATTTTGGGGAATGATAGTACACATCATGAACATCTTTAAATGTCACCTGTATAGCAAGCGATTTTAATATATATTACATTAAATCCCGTAGTAGTAAAAAGTGAGCCATTTACTAAATGGCCACAAAAGAATTTCCTGAGTGATGCTAAATCGATAATTTGACCATTGGATGGTATGACCTAATATGGAAGGAAAAAATTCCAAAAGTGACTCGGCATATTCATTGCAGTTGGTGTAATTGCATGCACCAAATAATGATTGCCAAGTTCAACAGATGAGAATTACCCATGACCTAATTCATTTCGGTTCCTAGTTGGCACGTGCACACGCGGACGTGACCCAGTAGACATAACCAAATATGGGTCAGTGATAGTGAAACTTGTTTTGAACCAAGTTATTGAGGGTGGCACTTGCAAGATTGCCAACATAGACAGTAAGATAAGTGATTTCTTCCAGATGTTGAAGAAATCTCTAATCCGATGTCGACTGACATGACTGTTTATCAGTTGTTATTATACCTGAAGTTAGCTGGCTTTAAGCCTAATATTGAGAGTAGCATACTTGACTTTCTTTCCGGTGCAACGAAATTAGCCCCAAACAGCTCACTTCCTGTTAAAAACTCCTAAAATAAATGTTATATCCGTTTTGAACCTCAGCAACATTGCGCGCGTAAAGTTTCAGAAATGGCGGCAATTGTAGCCAGCGATTGTGCGCGCTCAATTTTCAGGTCATTGGCGTTTTGGATTTCTTTCCGTGCGCACGCGTTTAAACAAATTTGAAAATATTCCAAGTTACTTTTCGAAATATCCTTGGAATCTTGTTACGGTTATAGTGTTAATTGTTCAGTGTAACAGCAAAAAATAATCCGTTTAATAAAAACCGCGGTAGATAGCTCCGCGTAGTGAATCATCGAGGAGTGATCGCTACAGCAGTTCCACTTCCACGTCTCCGGAGAGGAGAAGCAGCCGGAGGAGAAGACTTCGGGGGAGTAAGAAAGAATTCAAGGACAAGTAATCTGGAAAAATCGTTCCAAGTTTCAGCTAGTAACATCTCGGCAATGCATGATCGTATGCTAAACAGATCGAGTGATGCAATGTTTAGTAACTCACACAATCTCGCAATAAGATATGTTTAATTCTGACGTTGAATTTGTTAGGAATATCACTCCCTTTGATATAGGAGTGATATTTATAAGTAGCTATTTGTAACTACCCTCGAAAGTACAAACATTGCATTCATCCGAATCTCACGCCGAGAAAATCATAAGTAAATCCAATCCAATCAGATTAGGTATTTGCCGTTCGCATGAGATACAAACTTTTATTGTTCTGTGCTGGAGTTCAATGAACTCGAGTGCGCCGAGTCCTTAGATGGCAATCATACTTGGCGGGAACGTTGTGACCGCCCATGGTAGTACCACATGGTTTGATCAAGCAGAAGGAGGCGCAAAAAGGGATATTTTCGACGGTCATGTCTTGGCTTGTTGAGCACCAAGCAGATTCCGGCTACAGGGATAAGGTATGTAATACAATCAACGAGATGTCTTCCGAGGGGGAATATAATAAAATCGATTCTTATCAATTGCGAAATATTGACGTTGGACGAGTGGATCTCTACTCAATCTATACTCAATGCATTCACGACCTTCGCGTAATGGTAACCTCGTGCAAGATTTTGCCCTCGGTGGATATTCCATAACTAATCCCAGTTTTACAAATTTTATGTCCGAGGAAGGAGAAACCTGGAGATTTTTCGTGAATTTGACCTCCAGAGCAAGGCAAACAGAGGAGGCAAGCCCTTGTGCAAAGGGCTCCCCGCAACTGTTAGCCCGCGCCCGCGCGGAGGGGAAGCAGGAGGCAAACGACGAAACGGCGACTGCGTGCATTTTTGTGAGTTCGACCTCCAGGGCAAGGCGAGTAGAGAAGGTGAACCCTTGCGCTGCTGGCTGCCCGCTACACTTAGCCCGCGCCCGAGCGCAGCGGTGACGCGCCCCCGCCGCCCGGAGCCGGCATACGGCGAGCGCTCCGGGCCGCCAGCCTGCGCAAGGCTGGTGCGTGCGCGGAGGGGAGGCAGGAGGCGAACGACGACGCGGCGACTACGAGCCGCAGCCAAATGTAGGTGCCGCAGCCCAGTCTGAGCGCCATAAGTACACCAATCAGCGCAGCTTGGCTACAGAGAAATTGAAATTCCCTCGTGAAGTGACCTGTTGATCAATCTTCGATGGTAATATACCGCTGATACAGTTTCTGCAACTTAGTCCACCTGCAAGGTTTAATGCGACATTGACATGCAGTTACGTCAGCCGTTAGCGGTTATGCCGGTAGTGCCTGCGCGTAAGGAGACATCGCTACTACTAAACGCTCGTGTGAGTATGAAATGACTCAGTCTATGCGAGACGGTTCAATTAAACATCTTGCGCAAAGATGTAGATATCTGATGGCTGGTTGTCGTGCATTTCTAGTATCCCGGCGAAACTTGAGATTTAACTCAGTCTCTGCAACGTTTCCATCTGTGCAAGGTTCAAAGCGACATTTTCATACAGAAACATCGCCTGATGTTGGTAGAACGAGGCGGACAGAGTGGAGGCAAACAATTTTCTTACAGTTTTATTGTAACGTTTTACTCATTTACGTGATATCTTAACCCTTTTTAAACCAGTGACGAAGAAATATAAAGTCAACACTATTTTATATTCCATTTATACAAATTACTTTATGTAACTTTCTTTGCTTCAAAATCAATAATTTCCATTTAGCGCTGCTGCTTTTAATGGATTAAAAGGGGGTTCTATACATTAGGTATGTGGCTGGAGGACCGGCTATCTATATAATACAATACTCAAAGGGTAAAAGGGTAATCATAAACTGCTCTAATTGTGGTGTTGGACTTACCTTTAATATGTTAAACCATATTTTTAAAGAACTTTGAGTACCTACCTAGTTGAATTCCTCCAACCCCTAATATAACAACGCGTTACAATCTAACAACAGAGCCGTCATTTTTCAACCCGACTACTTTCATCAATCCGGCATGATATGGTCGGCAATATGCCTACTTCACTGCTTCAGATAGTTATCAGTCATCTTTCAGATTCACTATCCAAAGATATAGTCTGCTAATATTATTCAGACAGTTATCCACCAGGATATTGTCGGAGCCAATCGACATTATTTCTCACAAATGACCTACGTGTCACTGGACCGCACAGGTCTTCATAATTCACTAGGTAAGTGGCTGTAAGAATTCACTTTTCAGTATATTAGCCAAAAGGAGCTGATGACAGTCCTCGAGTCTCTCAGGACATCTATTTATTTGGTTGTTTCTCAATAGTCGCTTTACTTCGACATATCCCAGGCGAACAGCAAAGGCAGCTTTAACCAAGTCGATGAAATCGAGGTAATCTAACCATAATGTGTCTTGGATGTGGCCGGTGCGGCATACAGCCCACAAGCAGAGTTCCTTAATATTTCTACAGCTGTTCCGTACAGTACCTACATAGTAAAGGAATAATAATTATAAAGTGAGTAGCAATGGAGTATTGAATATCGGACTGAGCATGATATACATTAGCATATTGAGCGTGGGCGCCGTTGTGCCTCTGCCGCCCCGTATGGGAAAAGGCGTGACGCTATGTTATGTTAGGACACCAACCTGGTATTTCTACCAGTGAACTGTTTTTCAAAACTTTTATCCATTACACATTATTATTTTAATGAATGTTATGACCACGCCGGATTATCCCAGTGAAGTATGTACTTTTATGGTTCAGTCCTAGGAAACATGGTTTCACATAATGTTGTCTACACATCTGCGGGTAATAATGAAAACTCGTTCAGATACTTGTATTAGGTATCTGATCAATGATAATTGAATTTATATATTGATACTAAACTCCTTTATCACTGTAGGCATTTACAAATATGCTTATTACACGTAAACTTGTCTTTTTCTCTATGCTTGCCCACTGTAGAAGCATCTTCAGTTTAGTCAGATAGCCACACTAGCTCCTGTAATAGAATCAGCCACATCTAGCTATTCTTCTCAGAAGTGATACGAAAAGGTATTTAGATTAATTGAGTAACTTTATTATTAAAGCCAGATTACAGACTTGTTCGCCAGTCTTTTGCAAATACCAATCATATGTGGAAGTACATAATCAGTGGTAATGCATCCAGGAGGCGCACTCCCAATTCAAAATACAGCAATTGTAATTTGATTATACCTACTGCTAATCACTAATTTTATCAATGTTTTGTGTTTAAATCAGATTGGCCCTGTCTGTGCAAGGTACAAATTATAATAACTAATTTTCACATGTATTCAATTCGGCACGCCTACGTCTCTAGCTCCGAGTTTCGTAGGTCAGGCGACCGACCTGATATCCTGACTCCTGACCTCACAACTGCAGTCTTGGTAGTCGTCGAGGTGAATGGCGAGCTAGCAGCCAACCACCGAGCACCAATCTCGGTGAACTAGTACTTAAGTGCTGACTGAAGGGAAAACCTACTGTAAAGCTTTGCATATTCTTAGATTCATATAGATCAGATGAGTCTTAATAGCCAGAAACTAACTAACCAAGTCTAACCTAGCCAGCCCAAAACTCGGCTGGCCTCAAAAGATGACTTCATCAGACCTTTCTTAAGTCTGTGTTTGTTTCCTTATTTTTGAATTGCATTTGCGCAGCCTATCTTTGCATCACGTACACGATGATGCATACACATTCAGTATCATAATTTATATAAGGTTTCAATAAATGAACTCCTAGACATATCACATTGGCGTTTTTAACTCAGCAGTCGATACCAAACACTACTCAATATTAGGCTTAAAGCCAGGTAACGTCAGTTATAATATAGCAATTTTACCTGAAAATAAAATTGTTATTATACATACTTACCTGGATTTAAGCCTAGGTAAATCGCTGCCTGCTGTGCACATTACTGTGCATTGCATGATCGTGACACATTCTTAGACACGATCAGCTCTTTATTGAGTTGCCAATGACCTGAAAATTGAGCGCGCACAATAACGCTGGCTACTGAAACTGAAAAATCTGAAACTTTACGCGCGCAATGTTCTAAACGGATATGACATGTATTTTAGGAGTTTTTAACAGGAAGTGAGCTGTTTGGGGCTAATTTCGTAGCACCGGAAAGGAAGTCAAGTATGCCATTCTCAATATTAGGCTTAAAGCCAGGTAAGTATGTATAATAACAATTTTATTTTCAGGTAAAATTGCTATATTTGCTGGGTTAAATAGCTACCTTCCCTATACTAATTCTCATAGACCCAGATGCACAACCGACAACTCGAAATTTGAAGGGCACTCAAGGGTATCACAGACAGTGGGGAAGCAATCTTTCAAATGAGTTCCATGTAGGTGGGGCTAAATGTTTGTAGATAATATCGTGATGCCTCATAACCAAGTCCAGGGTTCGAAAAGGTTTAATTTATCGTGTCGGGGCTCTTATTACATGTCTGTGGATAATATAACAGCTCCTTATTAATCTGTGCACAGAGTAAGTCAGTAAAGAGTTTTGTTATCTGAGGTTACTTACAAATGAATTACAGAGTCAAAGTAAGTAAAGCTAATTTATGCACAGAGTTGTGATATTCAGATAATGAATTGATAATAACCAGATATACATAGAACCTCAGATGAATGAAATATTTGTTGCTGTAGACAACGTTTATCAAGATATAAACGTCAGATGAAAGAAACTTTTTGTGTTAAAAACTTGCTTCTGCCACCCCGTATGGGAAAGGGCGTGTCGCTATATTTGTTTTGCTTAGAATCAAGGTGCAGGTTCGTGGCCGACCGCAACTGCAGACGACGTGTCGACGTTGAGTGAGCGAGACAGCGAGCATAGTAAAGGCCCCGCCAGGTTTCTAGGCCAGTGAGTAATCTCACCTCTTTCCTTCGCCCATGTTGCATCTCTTATGTACCCATGCGCCGCTACCCCCTCTAGGTGGCATCCAGAAGCCAAGAAACCTGGCGGGACCTGAAACAACCTACCACTGTCCCGATCATTCGCTAGGTAAAATACGGTCATTTTGTTAACGCCGCCTTTGATCGCGCCGTCAAAGAATTCCGATGCTCATTCAAAGAGCCCGCACGTGCCAAGGCGGTGCGATCATAGGCGGCGGCGTGGCGCTCACAAAATGATCGTACTTTAACTGTGCTCGCTGTCACGCTCACTCGCGTTGCCGACGCTTTGTCTGCAGTTGCTTTCAGCTTCGGAGTAGTGCCTTCAACGGCGACGTGATATTGCAGGAGCTGCACCGCGAGCCGGCGGAGGAGTCGCCGGGCGGCGGCGGCGGCTGCGGAGTGCGGGGCCTGGTGGCAGCGGAGGCCGAGCTCGCCTTCCTGAAGATCGCCTGCCAGCTGGACACGTATGGCGTCGACCCGCACCCCGTCAAGGTAGGGTCATTGCTGCCTGACTAATACCAGCCCCCTCCCACTCGGTATAAATATTCATGTTTGCTTAGTTGTGTCAGCAATGTAGAGTATACCTACAGAGCACAACTTAAAACTTATATTCGAATGAACATTTGTTGCCGGGTTTACTGTCACGCTCACTCGCGTTGCGCTGGCGAGTTACGCATGTTCTTCCTAAAGTACATGATATTTACATAGATATATTGACACGGTATAGTCATAATGCTAATTTCTTGGCCGGGCGCGCCACGTTATCGTAGTGTATCTCTAACCACCATTAGTATAATTAACAATCACAGCCTATTTGTTTATGGCCAATTACTGGTCTAAGCCATTGGCATTATTGTAACACAGCGCAGCGAAAACCGCGCCAGATATTTTTGTCTCTGAACGAAAGGTGCGCTGAGAAAATGTGATATCAACAATAGGGTAAGGTAGTGTGAGAGATAGAGACGTCACATTTCATTGAGAGCAAAATATATTTGCCGCGATCTGTAAATAATGTCAATCGGTGACTAAGGTAGCTATTAGATGGGTACTATACTATCCATAACCCATACAGAACTACATCGCGAAAGTGAAATGGTTCTGAATTTTAGTAGCCAAACAAGCCAAAATATGGCTCCACCGTGCGACACCGCAAAACCCGTAACATTATCGAGCATTCAAATTTAAACATCCTTTACACGAACTTCGCAGAGGTTGGTTTGAACCAGTTTGGTTTTGTTCTTGGTTATGTCCTTGACCAGGGTCCGTCGTGGACGGGGTCAGGATTCGACAAAAGTCTCCCTCTTAGCTGGATCTGTCAGCCATCTGATGGCAAGAGAGAGATAGACTTATTAATTAGACGTCTGGGTGGTAAAAGGGAGACTTTCATCGAAACAGCCGCCGGAGTGGCGAACTAACCTTCGAGAACTGTTCGTGAAATGTCCCTTTAAAGAGTTTCTCAAATAGGGTTGTTTCCACTAACCATAAATCGGTCGCATACGAGTTTCTAATTGTGAAAGATTATTGATATTTTTTGGAAATTAACCATTCAGAAAGTGCTACGTCATAAAGTGCAAGAAACGATTAATTAGCATTTCATCTCCTTTCGCTCTTTTTATCCTTTCGTAAAATCGTCTGTATTTCGTAGCAAATTTTCTACAATTCCAAACGCCCTCATATTTCATCGCAATTCATATCCTTTCATAGGGTAAGTAAGAGTTAATAGCAGTTTCTAATCTTTTCTAGGTAGTCATAGAACTCTTCTCAGAAATGTTACTACTGTACAGTCGTCAACTACATATGTATAACAATATGTATTTAATTTTGCAATCTGGGGCTTCACATTCACATAACATCTGAAACTAAATATACTTCAAAACTCATGGCTGACAGGTGTCTAGTTGGCTTGGTGGACTAGGACACTGTACCGTTCGCCACCCCGTGTCGTCATTTGCGATGTCATGACGATCTCGAGCATTTTTTGAAATATACTTCAAAACTCATGGCTGACTGGTGTCTAGTTGGCTTGGTGGACTAGGACACAATTCCGTTCGTCACTCGGTGCCGTCATTTGCGGCGTCATGACGATATCGAGCATTTTATTCTAGAAATAATGGTCGTCTTTAAAACATGCAAAATAAGATGTGTAAATATTATGATTATTATGAAATAATTTGCATTTGTGGGGTAAAATACGTATTAAGGTAGAGTAGAAAGCTACTTTTTAGGGTTCCGTACCCGAAGGGTTCCAAACGGGACCCTATTACTAAGACTTCGCTGTCCGTCCGTCCGTCTGTCACCAGGCTGTATCTCAAGAACCTAGCTAGCTAGAGAGTTGAAATTTTCACAGATTATGTATTTCTGTTGCCGCTATAACAACAAATACTAAAAAACAGGATAAAATAAATATTTAAGGGGGCTCCCATACAACAATACCACATACAAACTTATGGATGCACCTGGTTACGTACACGGAGTGTGAAAGTAACCGCACCAATAACTTAGTAAACATTATTTTGCTGTGTAAAATCCAAACTATTCACTCCACACCATCGCTTCCATTGAACGGTGGTACGGAACCCTTCGTGCGCGATTTAGACTCGCACTTGACCGGTTTTTTTTCAAATTTAGTTACCTTATTGTTCTCAGGACCACAGAAGCAACCAGCTGTACCTCGGCATCAACCACAGCGGTATCCTCACATTCCAGGGCGTGCGCAAGACCCACCACTTCAAGTGGTCCGAGGTGCAAAAGATCAACTTTGAGGGACGCATGTTTATTGTGCATTTGAACTATCCTGAGGTGAGATATATAACATAATATTTGCTTACAGGCACATATATTTCCTGGCCCCACACTAGGATACCCTGTGTAGTGGGAACCAGAATCAGCGACGTCACAGAAATCCTACTCGCGCTTGACCGGTTTTATTTTTTGTGTAAGCTTATTCGAGTTTAGTTTTCACAGCAAGTACTCGCTTAGGAAGCTCTACAGATATTTGGGCAAGAATTAAATTTTTTCTACCCACGAAATCAAGATTCCAGTAATGCCGACATATTTATTCTCGAGCATTCTCGTCAACGTTTTCGAAGCATTTAAAACTGACAGGGAGAACAGCCTATGGCCGATCTTTTGAGCGAGACTCGTAGGGTAAACCATCAGCTCTCCTTCTTTTTGCCATGATTACTGCCCAATTTTCAGGAAATGACTTTCTCCAAATTTTATTCCAAATTTCCTCCCAATATACTATTAGCGATTTCACCAGATCTTTTGGTTTCTATTTTCTTTTAGTAATTGTAGATAATCTTGAAACATATCTCTCAGCCTCCATCATTAGTTGGATGTAAATCTTCTTTTAGTATACGAATAGTGATTAAATCGCCATCTTGATCCATATCGTTTCTGGGGGAGGGTAAATCGGTACCAGATACATCGCTGAACAAGCTCTCAATTTCCATCTCGATTTCATCACCGACACATGCGTCTAGTCGTGAAACTCTTAGGTTGACGACCTGAAACAAATATCACTGCAGATACATTTTTTTTGCCATGATTGACTTGCTGTCTTCCATGCATGCTATAACTGAGACTAAAAATGTTAGAAAGCCGAACCGAATAAGTGACCTTATTTTTTTTGCTGTTGAGGAGGAACATAAAATTTCATTGCCTGTAGTAACATGCAAGACATTATAAACTCACTTAATCTGATCTACCTGTCAATAAAATTAAGAATTTTATCTTATTTTATCAGCGAGAAACACATAAAATCCTGTATATTGATTTACCTGTAACATAACATTTTATTTATTAATATTTATTCTTATCGACAAAGAGGGTAAATGCTTTTATTTTGTTTTCACTTTATTTTATTATTTATTTATGCATTGTAATAAGTGATTGTATAACTTTTTCATTCTATGTTTAAGTAATAATTTTAGTTATAACCCAGATGTTACTGGATTTTTGAAAATTGGATCGCGATTTTAAACTTTAACATTAAGATAAGGTTCAAATCCTTTAAACTTTAACACTTTAAGATAAGGTTCAAATCCTATGAAACAAAATTGATCGTATACAAAATTACAAACTATTGAACACGAATATTGAAGGTAAAGTACTTATTGATATAACAACATAGAATAGAATAGAAATCAATTGTTTGCTGTAAAAGCACAAAAACACTAAGATAAAAGTAATAAATACATAAAAATACATAATAAATAAAGCTGTTTAAAAACTAAAAACACCCTTTCGAAATCAAGAGGTTTACAAGTAAGAATGACAGGGTTCTTTCTACCACCGTCCAGCTTCATCATCAGATGGTGATGATGATAACATCGCTGGGAGATATGAATAGGACTTGTCAAGACGAATCTAATAAGCATCCTAGGGTCCCCAATGCCACCTTCGAGCTCCATCATCAGGCCAGCTCGATGGTACCATATTGTTGTATTGTACATACCAAGTTTCGTGATTATAGAAGAACTAGAAGTGGGTGAAATAGCCATTCCTAGATATGTGCACACATGTTATTTAGTTACAAGTGAGGGTAACTAAGGGTGATAATAAAAGAACACGTTAAAACAACATATATATTTAATTACCATTATGTAGGCCAGACAGAGATTACTGCAGCTATCGGTTAGCTACTTTCCGTTGATTTTATGACTCGATTACCATAATATGGGTCATCTTGCTGTCTGCCATACATTAGAACATTACGACCCAATGTTTGTATTAGTATGGTCACATAGACTTGCGCCACATAGACTGCGACGCTCGTATGCTAAAACTGTATTGATTTAAAAAAAAAGAGATTCCATATATCTACCTATCTATCCAGCCTCCTGCATCCACTGTTGAGAAAAGGCTTCCTTTTCATACGCCATTTATTGCGGTCCTGGGCCAACCAGATCCACTGCGGCCCGGCAGTTTTGGCGATGTTATCCGACCATCAGGTGGGTGGTCTGCCTCTCGGTCTACGCGCGTCCCTGGGTGACCATTCCGTCACCGCCATGGTCCATCTACCGTCGTCCCTCCTAGCCAAGTGTCCCGCCCATCTCCACTTTAACCTTGCGATTCGCATACCCACATCTACGACCCTGGTGCGTCGTCGTATCTCGACGTTGGGTATGTGATCGCGAGGAGAGATCCGAGCATAGCACGCTCCATTGCCCTTTGTGCTACTCGGATTTTATGCATGGATTCCTTTGTGAGCGGCCCTGTCTCGGATCCATATGTGAGTATACACATTGGTTGAACACCTTGGTTTTCAGGCATTGAGGGATTTTGGACTTTAGGACGTCTTCCAAATTACCAAAGGCAGCCCAATCTAACTGTTTGCGCCTGGAGATCTCCTTCACTTGAGAATGTCTCTAGACGACACTTACCTGTGATTATGTTACGACCCTCAAGTTTGGTCATAATCTTGGATTTGTACACGTTCATCCCCAGGCCGACCCCAAGTGAGCAGGCCTTCGGGCATTCTCTGAAGATCCGCAATGTTCTCGGCTAGAAGGATAATGTCGAAAGCAAGGCGAAGATGTGATAAACATCGGCCGTAGATATTAACCTTTGTCCTTCCAATCGAAAGTCTTCAGCAGATCTCCAAGCACAGTAAATAACTTTGGTGAGATTGTGTCCCCTTGGCGCACACCTCGCTGGATCGGCACGAAGTCAGAGAGCCTCTGCCTCCGGACTTGGAGAGTAGCATTTCGGTAAAGCTCTCGGAGGATATTCACGTATTGTTTGTCAACATTACACCGATAGAGAGAATGAAACACGCCTAGTGATCGTCACAAAAGAGATTCAGAAAGAATAATGGGAAATTTTCTATTGCTTATTTTTACCTTTTTATACTTTAATCGTATCTGGCATCCGAGACTCCGCGTTAGGTACCACTAGTTCGGATGTCAATGTATCCTTCAACATAATCTCCCTGTATATTTTAAGCAAATTTTAGTATTTACTTTGTAACTATGTAGTATCTGTAATGTGAAACTGCCAAATAAAATATTATTATTATTATTGTAGTTTTCCCAAAAAAGTGAAAAACGCGTTTAGATATTTTACGGTTGTGCGATTTTAACACCACACCCCGTACGGTATCATGTGACACAAGTTTCAAAACTTTATTAATTTGTTTGTCAATCCCTCACATTGATTACCCAGAATTACTGCGTTTTCTGTGTAATGCTATGGCTTATGGTACATTGTGTGATTGTGTGTGATGTAATGTTTGTTTGTTTACATGTTTCAGAAGAAGCACACGGTCGGGTTTAAGTGTCCGAGCGGCGCGGCCTGTCGGCATGTATGGTGCTGCGCTATTGAGCAGATGCTGTTCTTTACGTAATTATTACTAAACACTGCTTTAACTATCGATTTCTCGACACATGTATTTAATACTAAATTTAGCGCCATCTATAAATATCTGCCGATAGATATTTCCTTCTTTTTCCCCCACGGTGTTCCAAATTTTCACTTTGACTTGACTTCTTATCCTAATGAATGACCTTCTTATCCTAATAATGATTAAAATGACTCGCTCTCCATACTCTCTGTCTGCAAAAGGTAAATTGAATTACTGGCTAACGTGGGCACTATGCCTGTGCCTACCTGGCTCTGCCTCCCAGCGAGAGGTTCGCGGTTCCAATACCTGCTGGGGAGGAAGACAAAATAAACCGCGGGTCTTCGATGTTTATGTGTGACGTCGCTGTATCTGGTTCCCACGACACAGGGTATCCTAGTGTGCGGTCGGAAGCAATGTATGTGCCTGTATATAAATGTTAATGCTCGACCTATAACCCAATTGAAATTTAGCCACAATAACCTACTCTAGCCAAATTTGACTCAATAAATATAATGCACTTGAATTCAGTCTTCACAGTGTTATTTTTTTAACAAATAGCAGAATTGAGTTTGTTTTTATTTTAAACATTATTTTAAACTAACCAAATATGAATAATATTAGGTTATGCTATGTGTCAAGTGAATGTTAAACTTTGCTTACAAAAAAACCTCACTACTATGACCATGGCCTTAGATTCGTCTAAGTTAAATCGAAAATGTTCGACCAATCAGAAGCCAGTATTTCCAGCCAATAAGAGACGTCCCACAATTCCGGGGCCGGGCATTCCGGGGTCGAACAGTCAGTGCACGGCTTCGGAATGCACGGCCCAGTAATCTGCGGCTTGGAATGTCCGGCCCCGGAATTGGCGTCCAAGATCCCACGATTCCGGGGTCGGGCATTCCGGGGCCGAGCATTACTGGGCCGTGCATTCCTGTCCCCCAAGGCGTGTAACAATACGTTTAACTTGTTTAAATTATCTCCTTCCGTCCCAGGCTCCCGTCGTCACAAGACGCGTGTGTGTACTCGGGCGGCGGGCTGTTCTCGTGGGGGACCAAGTTCAGATACGTGGGGCGCACCGAGCGCGAAATACTAGAGCGGGACGGGCTGCTGCCGCCGAGGGACCACGGGGTAGGTACGCGTGTGTGTAAGGGTGTGTGTGTGTATGTGTATGAGGGAAGGTGTGTTTGTGTGTGTGTGTGTGTGTATGTGTGTGTTTGTGTATTCCCATTGTTTGGTGCAATCCCTGTATTGCACCAAACAATGGGAAACAGACAAATAAACATGGATACATGTGCTGAGGCGGAAGCTGCGAAAATGGGCAGTTGTCGTTTAAAATTTACTGTGTTTTTGGTTGAAGTAGAACATTTGAATTATGAATTTGAATTTTGATTGCCTATGTCCTTCTAATTCCAACCATATTTCGCGACTACATGAAATTTTTGGTTGAAGATCTTGGCTCAAATAGCCGGAGGCGCGGACGGCTCAAGCAAAGTGCATCTTAAATATCCACAAACAGTAAATAACTTTGTTGTTGTCTCCACAGGAGGAAGGTTCCAGCAGCGGCAGTAAAAGGAAAGCGTCCAGCGTTCCCGCCACCCCCTCGACTCCGATGACAGGAGAGTTTGGTGAGGAGTTCATTCTCTCTTCTATTCTCACGAAAGAATAAAAACCGGCCTCGTGCGTGTCGGACTTCGCACATTCAGGGTTCCGTAGCAAATGTAGAATATAAGCCTTAATTGAGGGAATTTTAAAGAAAAAACTGATTTTTCAATAAATTGGTGTTTGTTGTAAAATATACGCAATAATAAACATTAAACAAAACTATAAAAAATTTTGAATATAATAAGCCTAAAAATGAGTGAATTTTAATGAAAAAATCCGATATATTACCCGTACTATAACAAATACCATATAATGATACTTACGCCGAATCGCTTTACTTTTAACAGTTAATAACCTATACATTTTTGACATCTGAACAATACTTACGCCGAATCGCTTTACTTTTAACAGTTAATAACCTATACATTTGTGACATCTGAACAATACTTACGCCGAATCGCTTTACTTTTAACAGTTAATAACCTATACATTTTTGACATCTGCAATGAAAAATACTATAGCCTTGTCAGATGATTATTGTAGAACTTAAAGCAATTGATTATTTAACACAAAAATATATCTACACAAGTTTCGTCAATTTAAATTGAAATACAATAAAACTAGTGGCCCTGTGGGCAGTAGACCTCGCTAACAGGGGGACTGTAAACCAATTTATAGGTAAGTATTTTAGATTCAATCAGAATCAAGTAGTAAAGTAAGTATCAATATCAATACATTTTGCGATTTAAAATGCTATCTATTGACTTTTCCCTAAAATAGTAATAGTCTATTTCACTCACTCTCATGGTCTGTATAGATCCTCTTTACTAATCCATCTCCTATTTCGAGGTGTCCAAACTTGGTATGTTTTGAAAATATTTCTTGGATTTTTAGAAAACAGGCGGCCGAAAGTGATAGTGTAGTATATTTTTAGAATCGGCTCAAGAAGCCCTTTAATTTGATACCCCACACGATAGGTTTCAGAAAAAAAAAAAAAACAGAAAAAGGGAGTTATGATGTCATTAATTTTTTCTATGGTTCCCCAAGGGGAAAATCGAGAAAAGCTCTCGACAAAAAAATCTTTTAATTCAAGGAACACGTGTGCCAAGTTTTGTGAGGATCTCTTGAAAACTGTGGCCCAAGCAAAAACGGCCTCCTATCTTGTCGAAATGGAGCCCTTTGCTCGCTTCGCGGTCAATTAACAATCAATAAAAATAAAATAAAATACAAAAAATAATAATTACCCGAATAAACCACCCTGAGACATTCTCGAGGCAAAGGTTCCCATGACGCTGGCTGCTTTTCCGCGCTGCACAGCCAGGGAGATCCTTTGTATTAGAAATTCCCCAGAGCGGTAGTCAAAACCTCTCTCCCTTAGGCGGTGCCCCAAATCATTAACAAAGATTTATCTTGTATCCCTCAAACCCCAGTCGTCTCGGGCGCAAGCGGCACGAAAATGTTGCCCATGATTGCGCCATATTTAGGGACCTCTGTCTTGCAGCAGACTCGGCAGCTGCGCTCCTCCCTCACAATAAAACTATACCAAGGGGATGGGGGAGCTCCCCTCTCACTCCTTGGTGGCTTCTCATTCCTTAGTTTTTCAAAATTTTAAATTCAAAAGAGTTTATTTCAATAAGAAAAACATAGGTTAAATTTGGAGAATGTCAAATCTTAAACTAACACATGAATAAGGTATAGGGAAATATATAACTCCATTTGAATTCCGTCACCTCAATGTTTTAGATGCTGGAGGCAGAGGCGACTAGAAACCTCCAGCTTTATACGTTATTTTTTACAGAATTGGAGCAAACACCTTCCCAAGCTTTCTTGTCTTCTACATAATCTGAGATTTTGTAGTAAGCCTTTATACATAAGTGATTGTTAACAAAAATTATAAATTTATTGACAGACAATTCTTGTAACTCAGTCGGTATTGTGTTGTAAAAGCGAATACATTGCCCTTTAAAAGATACATTAACCTTATGGAGCCTAGTAGTAGGTATAGCTAGTTTATTTTTATTTCTAATGTTGACATTGTGCCTGTCGCTATTGTTAGGTTATTTATCAATATTTTTGTGGACGTACATTAGATTTTCATAAATATACTGACACGGCACTGTCATAATGTTAATTTCCTTAAATTTACAACGCAGTGACTCTCTGGGACCCACATTGTAGATTGCACGAACAGCCCTCTTTTGCAGCACAAATATTATGTTAATGTCTGCAGCGTTCCCCCACAGCAGTATGCCGTAAGACATAATTCTATGGAAGTAGCTGAAGTAAACTAGTCCAGCTGTTTCCACGTCCGGAAAAAGAGGGATTTTTTTGACTGCATAAACTGCGGAACTGAGTTTTTTCGATAGCTTATCTATGTGTAGGCCCCATTGAAGCTTATTATCTTAGGTAATAAAGGTAACCTAGGAATACCGTGCTATCTACAGTTTCTAAACTTTTACCTTTAATTTATTTTTATTTCTAATTTTTACTTTTATATATTAACATTAGCCGAGACTTGTTTAACATTGGGGAGTATAAACCGAATAGATTTAGTTTTGTTATTGTTCAGTAAAAGATTATTGGCACTAAAACAATTGACTACCTTTGAGACTGCATTATTCACGTCGTCAAAGTTCAAACTGCGTCGTTTAATTTTAAACAAAAGTGAAGTGTTATCTGCAAACAGTACAATTCTGGTTCCCGCCAGGGCCGAACTCAGTGTAGGGGCCCATGAGCTACAATGAAACATGGTTCAGCCTGGACGGGAATGCGAACGTGGGCAATCCGCCGAGCTTAGCTTACAAATACTGTAGGTAGATAAACTTACAAATATCCTCTCTCGTCGAAAGTCTGGTAACAATATTCTTCGACGAAGGAAGTTCTCCAGCGACAGCCTTGCCGACGACCAAAATGTTCTACCTAAATCGAATAACGCGGTGGCCTCCCGGTGAGGCTCCGGACATACGCGACCTTCCAACACTCTTACGCCGAGGTCGAGGTTCCAATCTCGTGGTCTCTCAGCACAGAGTGGTATCAACTTTGAGGTTATGTTCACGAATACGGTTCGTAAATAAGGCCGGCTGCAATGAATAATTCACTTGGTACGCTGGCCGGTGGAGCGCTCTTATATTTTCTAGCCAGATTTGTCAATTTCGCATAAAATTCGGATCGTTTTATGCGACTGCGAATGTCTGAAAATATGCGAATCATTCGCATATGCGAATGCGAATGCGAATATTCGTGAAATCGCATCAAAGTATGTCACGCGAAGTAGTACATTTGCGGCTTCTACCTAAAGTAATGGTCTGTGTGACAAGCTGTATTTCCACCTGCAGGCTACAGCAGCCTGCCTCGCTCGACGCACAGCGCGCCCCTGGGTGGTGGCGGCGGCGGTGGCGGGGCCTGCAACGGAGGCTGCCTACTGAGCGGGCCGGCAGTGGACATCGCACTATGCTCGCACCCGCACGAGCACAAGAAGCCTGAATCTAAACCAGGTACAGTGACCTACCTCTTTGATATGAAACCTTTGGTGCAGTTTGCGCTCTTTCTCAACGATCAACGAGACTCGACCATCAGTGGACCATCACACTCGGTTAAGTGATGCCGAATTGGAATGATAACGGAATAAATAAATGCGCTTCAACGTCACAATCGTTGATAACTTTGAGCATTGGAGAAGATTAAGTAGATATTTTTGGTAGAGGACTTGTGTGTTTCTAATATGTCCAACATTATCAACAGCTAAGTAAGTTCTTAGCTGATTATCGAAACTCTTACGCCCGGTGTCCGAAAGAAAAGTATCTGTGACAACTTGTTTAACTCATTTCTGCCAATCAAGTGCCTTATTTTTTAATTTTTAGAACTGACGTACAAAACGAGTATTTTCACATTTAAAAAAAAAACAATTTACGGCCGATCCCAATAACCTATTTCTATCCGTGATCTGCAGATTACGAGTTACATTTGACAGTTGCGCTATGGGATTAATGTCAAATTTGACACTAGCAGTCTCAAATCTGCAGATTATGGATAAAAGATAGGTTATTGGGATCGGCCGTTAGACTAACCGGTTACCAGTGGCGTGCGCAGGCCTATTTCTTTGGGTAGGCACTAGTAGGAAGGTAATATAATGTTTGAAATAATAATAAGTTACCGACCTCAAAATTGGCTTCCGGCGGCTTCAGACAAAATTTGGATCTTCGTGATGAATTTTTGCCACCTCAGATATCCAGTAAGTGATTGAGCAACATAACAAGTCAGTTAAAAGATATCCGAACACTGAAAACAAAATAATGTGAGGACTGCTTTCTTTTACGAGCACGCGAAGGTATTAAATTAAAATTGATTGATTGACTCGTATATATTATGCAGATGCGCATATTTTAAATTTATAAAAAATTCAAACTTCTAAGCCTCGGCGCACACCGAACACAAAACGTCGCCACAAAAGAAAACTATTGGCAAAAACAGGTTGCAACAAGAATTTTCTAGTTTACTTCTTCAAAAGACTGTTAGCGTCGCCGCTCTTAACGTGCTAAAACAGACCTCTTAACGTGCTAAAATAGACTCTGAAAGTGCCAAAACAGACCTCTTAACGTGCTAAAACAGACCTCTTAACGTGCTAAAACAGACCTCTGAAAGTGCCAAAACAGACCTCTTAACGTGCTAAAACAGACCTCTTAACGTGCTAAAACAGACCTCTGAAAGTGCCAAAACAGACCTCTTAACGTGCTAAAATAGACTCTGAAAGTGCCAAAACAGACCTCTTAACGTGCTAAAACAGACCTCTTAACGTGCTAAAACAGACCTCTGAAAGTGCCAAAACAGACCTCTTAACGTGCCAAAACGCCGCCATTTGTGGTCAGTGGTCATTTACTTTACCCCGTTGCTTGCAGTGTCATATATATATTTTGCCTGGGTCAACAGGAAGTGAGTGGGGGATGGGTTAATCGGACGAGTTGGGTGTGTCAGCGTTTTTTGCCGCCACAAGAATCGATCAGCGGGGTTATTTTTTTTGTGTGTGGCGGCCATCGTAGTTTGTCGTGTGCGGCGAGTCCATATGAAATGTATTAAGAGTACAGGAAATAACTGCGATTTGTGGCGACGTTTTGTAGTCAAATGAGCCAATTAGGAGATATTGGCAAAAATCAGTTGTAAATCGCAATCTTTCCAATTCAAAGCTACTAAATGACTGCTAACTACATTTACCTCCGAGAGTACTCTAATAAGAGATAAGCTCGGCTTTGTACACTCCTTTTCTCTGTAATTATTTGTATGCAATAAAGAAATAATGAAATGTCAGGGTATTGTATATTGTATTGAGGGTATTGTATATTGTATTGAATATTTTTCTACAACAGCGAGCACGGAGTCCGAGCCACCTGAGTACAACTTTCGGGAGTCCTTCGAGCATTCCTCATCAGAGTCCGCCATCACCACGCACACGGAACCTCGCCTGCCTGACGACTGGTCGCGACCCTCCTCCGTTGAGCATACCCCCCATGCGCTGTCCTCGTTGGTGCACCCGCCGCCGCCGCCGCCGCCCAGAACCTTCAGTCTGCTGCGCACGTTCGTACCATCATTCCTCTTCGTCTGCCTGACGCTAGTGCTGGCCACTATAGTGGTGTTCGAGACGGACTGGACTCCGCTGAGTGGTGTCAAGAGTAAAGCGGAGATGGTGGCGCTGCATTATCAGTACTACGCACCGTTGAAGGAGTATTTGAAGAGAAAGGTGGTTGAGCTTTTCTGATCTGTAGCGGGGTTGGTTTTTGGTAGATTTACGATTGCATTTATTTCTTCGTACTTACTTTTGTCTAGCGCACGAATGCATTTTACTAGGGTATTTATTTGGTCTGTTCTTTGTTATCTTTTTTTTTAACTTTTTTATTGTGATGTTATTAGGTAATAACCTAGTATTGCTGAGTTAGTTGTAGTTAAGTAAAATATGCCATAAATTATTAAGGAATCGTTGAGCACAAAGGAATTATTTACGCTTTAAAAGATGACAATTTTATTAGTGACGCTATATTGAATCTCAAAGTTTTTAAACTATATTATGAAGGTGTGTAAAATACGATAAATAAAGTATATATTGATATGATACGGTAAGGATAAACTAGCTATCTGGTGACTGCAAATCCGATGTGTCAAATTTTTGGGACACGTTTTTATAGATTTTCCCTAGGATTAATTTAGCGACTAGTTTGACTAAAAGAATAATTACTAAAGTTGGGGGCTGGCGAGCGGATGTCGATAGGCAAAAATTGCCTTAATTACACAGATTTATGGATAATATTATTGTAAATCATGCTACAACCCCAACAATAATTCGCTTTATCAGTCATACAATTCTTAATCATCCCATCTAATAGAATATTTAGTAACAGCTGGTATGCACAGAATAGTTTAAGTACCTTTAGGTATGAAAATTCAGCATTCAGGCACAAATTAATATGACTTTGTAGGTAAAATTATAAAACAATACAACACGTGTTTGACTAACTCTTGCGTCACCAACTGTTTTAAGGTGATACGAAAAAGATGGGGTTTTTTTCGAATCCATTTACTACAATTTACAGTCATCTACAGATTTTATTTTTGGGTGAGCATTTGATTACGATTCTCACTGAAGGAAACGCGATTGAATGAAATTTTCTCGATAGAATTTAATTACGAAAAGAGCTTTATTTTTAAAAAAAATTCTTGTAATTCTGAAATCCTAACTCATTTCACTGCGGAATTGTAATCAAAATGTGGATATTATGCATTCGTAAACTCTCCTTGATTATTTTTTGGCAAAATAGCGTAGTTTAGTTATAAACAATTTATATGTGGTTTGAGGCTACGTTATCTTAGTTTGAGTCAAGCGCATTGTTTGTGCTCTCTTTTCTTTCATAAGTGGAAGTAATTAAAGCTGTCACTTTGGGTTACATTCATCTTCCTTTTATATATATTTTTTCGTATCACCTTAATAGAGTATACGTTTATTTTAATTATGCGCACAATATGAGCCATTGAAATGTTCTGATGAAATTGGTATTTTTATAATATGTATAAAGCTGATCTTTAGTTCAACAGTAGATATAATTTGCTATGCGACACTAGACGGTGATAAATAACCACTTGAATTGATTGGTATACAAAGTGGGAATTACAACCTTTCATAGACAGACATGTATTTATTTTAGTAATAGGAAGTAGTAGGATTAAAAGAGTAATCATAATTATACACTCATCAAATCATAATATTATGGGCCGTGATGAATTTTGCAGTATGTAGATTAATTAATGGCGGATGTACTTGGCCCTTAATTCAAACTGCAATAAATAAATCAACCAGGTTTGCTAATTAGCGCTTTGCCAATTTCACCTACCGCAGTCATTTAGTGAACCATTCATCCGATGCCAAATTGGAATTTACAAAATGTTTTCTTGAATGAATCCTTAAACGACTGGGTATGGCAGTTAGATCCATAATGGCGGTGTTTGAGCTACGACTACGGGTCCTGGCTATCATTAAAATAACACTATACGCCATTGAAACAACTCTAGTTTGCCTAATGTGGATCAATCAGCTCTACATAAGTCGAGGATAAATACAGAAATATGAATTTTTGATTTTACCTCTTTAGCTCAGTAGATTTTAACATTAAAATCGCAAAGCATGATGTAGTTCTCGATTTTTAGTATGTTGTATGGACCAGTTAGGGTAGTTCATAATCCAAATTTGCCACTTCGAAAACTTGTGCACCACGCGAAAAACAGCAATTTTTTATTTTTTTTGCTCTACAAGTCATAAACTGCTTTTTTCGACAACAAGACCCATAACTTTAGAAAATTAATTAAATTTGCAACAATTGAAGCCCAACTGCAGCTCTATAAACCCTAAAGGTTGCCCTTCAAAGATGGTAATTTTTCTCCAAAAATTGACAAAATTGACAATTGCGGATCAAAATATTAGTAAAATAGCGAAAAGAAGAGGAATTGAGACAAAACCGCTAAAATAGATATGAAAATTTCCATTAATGGTAATTTTGGTATTGTCAAAACCTACCTAAATAAATATTTTTAAAGTCTGTATGCTATTCCAATTTGTCAGAAAATAAAACAGGATATATTTAGACCTCATTTCAATAATTCTTTCTATCGACCAAAATTCCAGCAATCGCGTTTCTGATAAATCTAGAATAAGGTTCCAAAATTGTCATAATAATTAGCTTAGTTGGGACTTCTTTTGAACAGCGGAGAAGTAACTTCAAAAAGTGACCCTAACTGGCCCGTACAACATACTCAAAAACCAGATCACCATCATGATTTGCGATTGTATCCTTCTTTAGAGTCGCTTTCTACCGGGCTACTTGTATTGAATGGTCTAATTTGGTGATGATGAAATACATGACTTATTCGCCATAAGTACGGTCAATGGTAAGGTACCACAAATAGGCGGATGCCATATTTCATATTGCAGTTAAAACGATTCGATTACTATTTGATGAGTGTTAAGAGTGCACAAAGGGATTCGAACTTTTTTTGTAGGGAACCTGGCATATCGATCTTCCTCCATATTGTTTTTTTTTTCGAAATCGCGGCGCACGATAAAGGTGATATGTATGGGTAGAACACACATAGACGAACAAAAAATCTTAAGTAAATTAGTACCCCAAAGTGTCACATTACCGAGATATTCGGAGGTAAAGAGCGATATATGTGCAGAACGACAATCATTAAAATATATTTATCACTTGTCTCTAGGCGTCAGATGGTATCCAAATTATCGATTCCAGATTGATTATTATTATTACTGTTTTATACTAATTCGCATCGCATCGCAATGAAACACTATATTATGTCAAAGTAACTCGCGCTCGTGTGGTGGCTTGTCTTTCATGCCGCTGCATTATGAAATGAACAATAAGTATCAAGTAGATACTCGTCTTTAAGTCTTATGTTACAGAGATATGTAGAAGTAAAGATCGCCATACCTAATAATAATGGGATGATGACAACACGTTGGGTTCCTGGTCGGATTGTACGCAAAATATGAACGAATAGTCAACAGCCCGCTCCCGCCGTAGGTACTTTTTGTAAGTATGTGATTGAAGCCTGCCATAATATAGTTCGTCGAACTAAAAGGAATACGCGAGAAACCTGGTACTGTGATATGAGGCACACTTGGCATTTCTTCTGAGCAACACGCGCGCGCGAGATATTTTGACATGATACAGCGTTTCATTGCGACCGTAGGGGATGCAATGCGGTTTAGTTGATAATACTTAATTATAGTAATAGTTTTCTCGCTCTCCTAGTAGTATTTGATGTACATACTCTCTTCCAATAAATAGTGATAACAATAAATCAACCTGGGAACGATTATTAACATAAGATAGTCAAAACCGTTAGCTGATAAACTAACGCGTTAGTCGATCCATTATCGACAAACAGTAAACCAGACCGACAGGGTTTAGAATTTACTTTTCTTTTGTTCTAACATGTCAACCTAACACGAAGACTATTCGGGGGCTTCGCTGTGCTCGCCCCCTCTAGTCTTCACCTAAGCTACCGTACAGCAGTGTTTGCCCTGGTATTTCGATTGCAATTCAAGTTTAAACCATTTAACTGGTTTAACCGTTAGTTTATCAACTAACGCTTCATATACTAAGCAGTAGATACGCTACAGTTTACTATCTGTCGATAGTTGACCAACTAACGTGAAAAAAAACGCGTTTATCAACTAACGGTTTTGACAATCTTACCGTGACAGATACAATCTGACGCCTAATAGACACGTAATAGGTAAGTCTATTTTTAATGATTGTCGTAATACTCATATGTCGATCTCTACCTCCAAATATCTCGGTAACGTGACACTTTGGGGTACTTGTCATTTTTGTTCGTCTATGTGTCTTCTGCCCATACATACCACTTTCATCCTGCGCCGCTATTTCGAAACAAAATCAAAATGGCGGCGGGTCAATAAGATAGGTTCTATTCCCTTTCAATTTTGTTTCTGATATGCTTACATTCTTATTATAATTTATTTGATTATGTGACTATTTATTAATTTACATTCCTATCTCTGAGGTAGTCTTCCAGTTACTAGAGTTTTCTTGAGTTCTTTTAAGCATCGCGTATTAACCTTGTCTTTGCTGTCGTTTATAATGTAGACGTTTATTATAGCTATATTATGTACATATTTTCGCATTTTTGTCGACACAAGCGTGATTATAAGTTGCAATTTTTAGATGCAACATCAATTAAGACGTGCCATTACTCTAATATATTAATCCCTAACCCTAGTCGTACAAAGTAGAAACCTAGATGATTTATTAAATGTATGACTAATTAAAGTAATGAAAAGTATTTACTAATCTTACATTTCAATACAGCACCTCAAGGAACATATCGTGCGTTCAAATCGTATATTTTTATTTCAGTACAAATTAAATGAAATGCCTGCATATTTAGTTATGTTTTAGTTTAGACGTTTTAAAATATCACTATCGCCGAGGCCTTGCTTTATGAATGATTACTACTATTTTTATCCTTCAATATTTACTACTGCCAAAATAGAGTCCAATAGAAGTAGATATTTCGTAAATTGTTTAGCTAGAAAGGCGCCCTATTCTCTTGTACAGACAACATATAAATATTTACTATTACTATTATTTACTTGTAGACGGAATGAAAATCCATGTAAATAAGAACAAATCAAAGTCCAATATATAAAACGTGATGTGCCGCTGATTGCACATGTTAACAATATTGCTAGCCGATAGAATATAAGGTCGCTGTCACACTGTGCTGGAAATGTACAAAAACCCAAGGCTTTTATAACATCACATTATGTACTACTTGCGAAAATAATACCTCTCTCTCTCCATTTGTATTCCATAGTCATGATGTTTTATGTCCCATGATGATAAAGTACAGTATGATGGGAATGTCAGCTCAGTCTTTTTATATCCCATGATGATAAAGTACAGTATGATGGGAATGTCAGCTCAGTCTTTTTATATCCCATGATGATAAAGTACAGTATGATGGGAATGTCAGCTCAGTCTTTTATATCCCATGATGATAAAGTACAGTATGATGGGAATGTCAGCTCAGTCTTTTTATGTCCCATGATGATAAAGTACAGTATGATGGGAATGTCAGCTCAGTCTTTTTATATCCCATGATGATAAAGTACAGTATGATGGGAATGTCAGCTCAGGGACAGTATGATGGGAATGTCAGCTCAGTCTTTAATTTTTTGTCGCAATGTAAAGAAGCAGCATTCGTCGGTGTAATTAATTACATATTTTTGAAGGAAATATTAAACTGCACATCAAAAATACTGATTTGCGCAGCAAATAATCCTTATATTTGCTGCGGCAGCTTAGGTGAAGGGTAAATGGGGTGAGCGACCCTTTATCCTTCGTTAGGTTAGGTTGTAAGAACAAAAAATACTTAAAACATCTTAAGTACTCATTAAATATTTAAAACATTAAAAGTGTTTTGCTGATCCTTTTTTGCTGCGCAAACCAGTATTTTTGATGTGCGATTAAACACAATTTTTGGATAAGCGTAAAAGTTTCGAACCAACCACACGGCCAGTAACTAACAGAGACCATCACAGTATGATTGCTTCCTTATAAAGGCTGAGAATTGTTATGCGCGAGTCTGGCCTGAGCCTTAGTTATGCACTAGAGTTTATATGTAAATTTATGTAGTTTGTAAGACGGTAACAATTTAGGGTCCTTCATTAAGTAAAAGCCACCTGTGGCAAACTCGGGCGGCCGAGTTTATGCCTAGGGTTAAGTTTAATTTGACGAGTGAATCTCATTTATGTGTCCTGATGAAGGGAGTTGGCTATGAAGAGCACTTGATATTAGAGACGAAAATGATGATGCTGAAATGTTTCATATGCGCTCGTAAATTATTGTGTATTACATCTAAAGCCCTAAGCGAATTATAGTTAATCTAATTTGGTTTTGTAAACAAGATGATTAAGTACAAACTCGTAATTCAGGCTTTTCTCTTAATTTAGAACAGCGTACGAGATTTTATTTAATACAGTTGCCTTATTAGAGTGAGTGTTTGTTAGGATAATGTTGCAACGCTTTCCTCCTGCTCCTAGTCATATTGAATTGTCTCTTTTCCTCGCTATAACTTTTCTTTGTGTTAATAATTGTATTTATTTCTGTTAGCTTTAACGTTTCGTTAAATAAGACGGTTTTGACTCGGAAATTAGGGCCAAAAGATTAGAAGGCGACATAAACTAATGTCGGGGTAACTTTGAAATACATCGATAAAAATGAATTTCTGAATTAGTAACGGCAAAACTCGCAAACGGCTGGACCGATTTAGATACTTTTTTTAAAACTATTCGTTGAAGGTTCTTACGGAGAGAAGAACAAACACAAAGGGAACAGCCGCCTTAGTGCCCGCTTACTATCTCTTGGCCCTGTGAGAGTTATGGTAGTGTGAACTTTCATGTATTTCAGTTGAACTTGGGCCATATTCCGGTACATAACGACGGTTCTGCCACAATGACGAGGATGACGACGAGACGGTCAACTTTAGGTACCAATTATCTGACTGTTTTGTAATCCGTTTCTCTTCGGTCAGTAACTAATTTAAATAATTAGTGGTAACATTAATTATTGTAAAACAGGATTATCCTGATGACAACTAATGAATAGTAGGTACCTGTTGACCCTCGTCGTTTGTCGCCGTGTCATTCTCATTGTGACATCTACAGCAACAGGGCCCCGCCCCGGCCCCGCCACAGAAACAATCAATCATACAATCGTCCCTATGCCTCACCGTAGCGATCTTATATTGGTATACAAATATGTTTCTCATTAATAATTCGGTCGTCACATATTTTAACCCACACAGTTTTCGAAAAAAACGGGCTAAGTATTTTATTGACTTATATATGTTATCTAAGTATTTAGCAGTCTTGTTGATGTTATTATGTGAGTAAAATCTCCGAATCAATCACCCTGCTCTAAAGAGATCTCTACAGACGTATAGTATATATATGATACATGTTTGCTTGTTCTATATCACCCTGGTCTGACCTAATCTCTACCGAAATACAGTATATACATGATACATGTTTGCTTCTTCTATATCACCCTGATCTCTATAAAAGTATAGTATATACATGATACATGTTTGCTTCTTCTATATCACCCTGATCTGACCTGATCTCTACAGAAGTATAGTATATACATGATACATGTTTGCTTCTTCTATATCACCCTGATCTGACCTGATCTCTATAAAAATATAGTATATGCATGATACCTGTTTGCTTCTTCTCTATCACCCTGTTCTAACCTGATCTCTACAGAAGTATAGTATGTACATGATATATGTTTGCTTCTTCTATATCACCCTGATCTGACCTGATCTCTATAAAAGTATAGTATATATGATACATGTTTGTTTCTTCTTTCACCCTGATCTGACCTGATCTCTACAGAAGTATAGTATTAACATGATACATGTTTACTTCTTCTATCTATCTATAGCGCAGTGGAGTACCTGAATTAAATTATATTTTATTCACTTTTTATCATCTCTGAGGACCAAATTCGGTTATTTCAAGGGAATTATGTTAAATGAGGATGTTATTTTTATATTGTTATTGCTTTTTATTACTATTTTAAATCAGCGTTCACGACAAACTGTAATGCTATTTTATCAAGCTCTTTTTTATTAAGCTATAGTTAAAAATAAACGATGAAGTTGTACAAATGGACTTTTATTAGTGAACATACCCAAAAATATACGACTAAGGCACGATTCTGGGTCACTCTTTGTTAATTTTATTTCTACCTAAACTTACGTACTTATAACATTAGCCATGTAGACACGGCTGACAGCTCGGCTGTCTTATTCTGCCATAGGAGTGATTATTCATGTTTTCCTTGACTTCCTTTTGAGACAGAATATACATAACTTGTCATTGCAGTTTTTTTTAATGGTAAACAAATATCAGGGCACAAAAATTGGCCATTTAAAACAAGCAGGTAAAAGATTTCATTTTTAATTTTCAAAAAATATTTCCAAAATAAGCAACAAACAAATAACTTTAACCAAGAAACTCCTTCGTTGCGGTAACAAAGTAAAAGAACATTCTAAATTATATCTGACCGAAGTGAGGAAACGACACATTGTGGTACACGAGATGAAAAATATTCTATACGACCACTTACTACCAAGTTTGGTTGGATTATTCTCAAGATTAACATACCCCGATTTGCAAGTAATGTTGTGAACTTAGTAATGCATTATGTTAATTTATCATGCTGCCAATATTAAATTCTTGTCATTCAGGAATGTTACTACATCCACAGTGGAATTCTTACCAATGGAGCGTGAATAAGCTAATAAACAAAGAGCATGTCTTCTTTGGGAACTTGATAACTGGCGAAGACCATGGTAGGAAGTGCACGTATGAATTTACTGTGGTCTTTCTAACAATATGTTGTATTCCCACGCATACGCATATTGGTGCAGGTCTCCGCTTCTACATTAGCTGAAATATTATCATCTAACATCCATTTAAATACGTATGGCACTTATGTTAAGTTGAATACAAAAGGTTAATAAAAATTTGTTATTGCGCAACTAAAGCAACAAAATCAATTTGGAAAAGAAATCCCATATTTAGATAGAGATCCATAAAATAAATAAATTCCAATTTAATAATTTTTACAACACATGCAATACATGAACGGATCTTTCAAAATAATCATGAATATTAAAATACAGATTCACTGCAGCATCTATTTGAGCACGTAAAACATAAAATAGATAATTAAATCAATGTTCCATATCCACTCATAATGCTCTTTAATATAAATGTGTAGCGCTTACTCAAGATTATTATACAATATACTAAATCTATACAGATGCGGTCGCATCGTCCTACCCAGAATATTATTGTCCATCAGTTTTAGAAGCTTACAACGGGGCACAGGCGCCGGCGCTAACGAAATCGCTGCAAAACTAAAGCAAGGCTAAGTCCGGTGCAACCTCAAATACTTAAACACAACAGGAACTGAAGCGAGGTACCTTTAAAACTAAACGCTCGGCTAGTCGACTATGGATATCTGCGCGTGGCCGACGAGGCCGGTGTCGTCGCTCGGCTCGTTCGGGTCGGCGGAGTTGAGCTTGAACGTGACGCACAGGAGCGGCGGCTGGCCGGCCGGCGGGAACAGGTAGGCGTCGATGAGGCGCGCCAGGCTCGCGGAGATGGGCTGCGAGTCGCGCGGGTCCACCAGCCCCGCGCCCACCAGCTCCGTGGCGATGCCGTCCGACGAGTCCTTGCCGGCCGCGAACTCGAAGCGGATGTCGTTGAGCTCCTTGGTCGAGTTGCGCATGCGCAGCACGAGGTTGATGAGCGGCTGCGACTCCGACTTGAGCGAGCCGATGGTGAAGCCGGAGCCCCCGGCGGCGGTGTCCGGCTCGGCGTCACTGTCGTCGGAGCTGTCGGCGCGCAGCAGCTCGTTCATGGGCCTGGTGTCGCGCGAGCGCGTGCCGGCATCGTCGTCGGCGTCGTCGTCGTCGTCACTCTCCCACACCCACTCGCCGGTCTCCATGCGGTGCAGTCGGCCCGAGGCGCCGGGCTGCCGCTTGCTGGCGGCGTGCGCGCGCGTCTCCATGCTGGGACCGGTCAGCACGAGGGTCTGCACGAGGTAGCGGCGGTCTTTCGCCTTCTTGAAGAAGGAGTGCTTGAGCAGCTCAGTGGCGGTGGGCCGCTTGGCCGGGTCCTTGTGCAGGCACTCGGCGATCATCTTGCGGAAGGTCTTGCCGTACGCCTTGTACTGGTCCTTGTCCTCGGCGCCCGTGTCCAGCGTGGGCGGCTCGTTCTGCAGCGTCAGCATGAGCACCTTCATGGGCGGGTAGCGGTGGTAGGGCGCCGTGCCGGTCGCCATCTCGATGGCGGTGATGCCGAACGACCAGATGTCCGCCTTGAAGTCGTACCCGTGGTTCTGCTCCATGACCTCGGGCGCCATCCAGCAAGGCGTGCCGACGAACGTGTGGCGCACCTTCTGGCGCGAGATGTCGCGACCGGTGGCGAGCCAGGCGGACACGCCGAAGTCCGCGATCTGTACGGTGCCGTCGTCACCAAGCAGGATGTTGCCGGCCTTCACATCGCGGTGGATCTGCCCGTTCTGGTGGAAGTATTCGAGGCCGCGCAGCACCTCCTTGAGCACGGTGGCGATGGTGGCCTCGTCGAACACGCCGTGCTTGCAGTTGGCGACGCGCGAGCGGTGCTTGATGATGTCGAGCAGCGAGCCGCCCTCCAGCAGGCGCAGCACGAGCCACAGCTCCTCCTTGACCACGAACGACGTGTAGTAGGTGACCACGTTCTCGTGGTTGCAGCTGGACATGGCCTGGATCTCCTTCAGCAGCTCGTCCATGCTGGTGTTCCACTTCTCGAGGTTGATGCGCTTGATGGCGCACTTCTCGTGGCGCGGCGTGCAGTAGGCGGCGTGCACGACTGCCGTGGCGCCGCAGCCGATCACCTCCAGCAGCTCGTAGTCATCCTGGCTGTTGGGCCACGTGTGCCCGCTGCCCGCCATCTTACACAGCCAATACTCACTCACAATATAATACAACCTAGTAAGGCCAAATTGTAAGGCATGCGAGTGGATTACTGCGTTTTGTAGACTTTCATGACTTTGTCGCCAAAGCTGATGTGGTGATGAGGTCTGAAGTTTCTGATGACGAATTCGTTGCGTGTGTCGGTGTGCTCGAACCTGTGCAGGGTGGAGCAGGAGGCGCGCAGATCCGACACGGTGCAGTCTCGACAGAGAGTCGCTGTGGTGTAGTCTTCTAACTCTGTCGGGTATAAGTCGTCACCTGCAAAACTTCCATGAATCAAGCTACCTGTAGAATAACCCGAATTACAACGAGCAAGTGGGTTTCTTTACATGTTTACTAAATAAAGCAAGGTTGGAAAAATTGCCAATTAGATTAAAAAAATATCTAATCTCATTGATTTTGTTGCAAAAACAAATGATCGCATATAAAAAAAATGCTTGAACCTTTAAAATCCACTTCAAATTGTGCGTGAAACGAAATGCGCTTTTGTTTGACGGCGGCTGGGGGATTTCCCTCGCTTTATTTTGTTTGTTTGACCCTTGACTTTAGTTTTGCTTAGCTGCTAGGATGATACGCAAGTTTTGATCAATAAAATAGTTGAAAATGCCTGGTGGAAGACAGGAGGATGCCATCCAGCAGTTTTTTTTCACAAAAAAGCAGTATATAATTCTAGGTGTAGAGCAACTGAAGGTTTGGATCTTCGAGTAAAAATCAGTAGTATATTCACCTGGCAAGAGATGCACCCACCCGTCTGTCGCTTGCATGCGCACCGGGTAGTACAGCACATTCCCGTGCGCACTCCGCCGCAGAGCGAACCTGACCAGCTCCTCGATTTCTGCGACCTGCGAACCAATCAGGGATTCAGACGTTGTGCTAGCAACCTGTCACTGGTGGTGGGCCGATGGACACCTGCCTCCTCATATATTGGTGAACGTGGCTAAGCGTGGATTTTGAAATTCAAAGGTTATCCAGTCAAGTCAACATTGTTTGTTCTAATTACGGAAAAGTAAATGTATGTAAATGTATTCACACAAACAGTTGAGATTCTCCAACAAGGATTTCAGACAATGTAGCATAAATATATAATGTGAGTAGGCCATAAAGGACTAAGCTGTGTGGAATGTATATGTCACCGTAAGATTGTCAAAACCGTTAGTTTATATTCTAAAGGTTTTTTCTCGTTAGTTTACAAACTTTCGATACATTGTAAACTGCACCATACTGCTTATGATATGACGCGTTAGTTTATAATAAAACCCTTCAATTGTGAACTGGTTTAAACTTTAATTCGAACGAAATACCAGGGCAAACACTGCGGTAGCTTAGGTGAGCGAGGGGCGAGGGGACGAGCACAGCGAAGCCCCCGAATAGTCTTCGTGTTAGGTTGACATGTAAGAACAAAAGAAACGAAAATTCCAAACTCTGTTGGTCTGGTTTACAATTTGTCTATAGTGTATAAACTAACGCTTTAGTTTATAAAGTAACGATTTTGACAATCTTACGGTGACATATATAAAGCAGTTTATACTCAACAGCGGGTTTCCCTTTTTATTTTTAATATTTTTTTGTTGGAGGGGAAATAAACAATTACCTTTGCCCAGGAGTCAGACCTCCCTGCTATGTCGGGTTCCCTACACATTGAGCGGTGTGTAGGGAATGTGTGAGGGAATGTGTGTGGGAACGTGGGTTTTCTAAGTTGAGGTTGATGATATGACTATGTGCTATATATACCTGCGACAGACGATGCAACTCGTACGTCTGTGGCGGGAACAGCACAACTTCGTCGCGGGAGTTTCGCTCTAGGATGTCTGATGGGGAGCTCCACTGTTATATTCAGAGAATGTTCTCATATAAATAATGTAGTGACATAAAAATAATAATTTGAGTTTGACAATCTAAAAATAAAAGCAGTCGTAGAACTAATTAAGATGACTATTACTTTATTATTATAGAAGATATCCCATTGGCACAGGACTGGGGCGTGAGGATCATCGCTATAGAGAGAGGCCTTTGCCCAGCAGTAGGTTGATGTGGGCTGAGCTTGATGATTTCAATCCACACCTGGATAGAAGCCCATCAAGCACACCATTTGTTGCAGTTGATTTTGTAAAGAAGGTTTCCTTCTTCAAAGTTATCATTTCCCTGACTCTGTTATAAATGTTAAGTTTATCAGGCTCTGAGAGTACTATGGCAACCTAATACAATTTTTTAATGAGGTAAAATCTGCCGGCTGCAATGGTTACCTCAACATTGACCACTTCGTTGCTCCCCTCTATTCTTTTCGGCTTATCCTTGAAGGCCGTAACAAAAAATGCTGTATCAAATCTCTTTTCATACGCGTTCGGTGTCAACCAGTTACTCCAATAATGGATGGACCAGATATCCGGGTAGCAGTTGAGCTCTTGACAGAGGTTGAAGAATTCTTCAGGATTTTTGCTCACCTAAAACGAAGAAACCATTTTAGTGCTTACTAATTCATGTTAATAGCTCCGTGGTTTCGTGGGTTTCAAGATTGCTTATCTTGGAGGTGCAGGTTCGAATCCTGGTGCTGACCATGTACCAATGAGAAAAGTAATTTATCTTAAGTACATTAAACTGATGTTCTAACGGTGATGGCAAACATTGTGAGAAAACCTTTATTTCTTCATAGCTGCGGCGATGAGCTAACCCCCGGCACGCAAAATAGAGTATTCAATAGGGGGAAGAGAAGGCGGAGCAGGGGCAAGTATAGAAAGCAATAAAAAGGCATCTTCGGCTAGAGTAGGTTATTGTAGCTTAATTTCAATTGAACATAGTTAGAACATAGAAGAAGCATTACCGGAGCGTAGCGAAGTGAAGCATAAGCAATGAAAAGCCAATAATGGCTACATTAGGTTATTGTGGCTAAATTTCAATAAAATAACGTAATGAAATATGTACTTCATGTGCTATGCTATAAGTGTCAAAATTTAATGACTAATAACTGTGGCAGAATAGTACATTTCAAACAAACGAGTTACGACAATAATCTTTCCGCCTCAGAACCCAAAATCAAGCGGCGAAGGTGGAAATTTGAGGGTTTCTACCCTCAAATTAGCACCTTCTGGCTGAAATGGCTTTTACATTAGCCTACCGCTAAAGGAACTTTTCACTTTTGTATTTTTTAAATTAAATTATTAGTTTGATTAGAATACCGAAATACTTGTTGTAATAACATTATTTCTTAACTTACTGCTAGTGGAACTATATTACTTTTTATTAAATGGCCACCGGTGGCAGACTAGACACTTCCTACATATATTAGACTACCAGTTTGTCAAGGTCATGGCTAACTTCGTAATTTGAAATAAACAAATAAAGTATACCTTTAATTGCCACTGCTTGACATCAAAGCCAGTAATGAAATCAGCCCAAAGACCAATGTTCTGCTGCATACATGCTCTCGTACAAATAAGAATGCCCAACTCCTCAAATGTCTCCCTTATGGCCGTTATTCGTAGTGACACATGCCTGAACAGAGTAAACAAATTTAACAAACATATTGAGCAATTATCGCCAACTTAGTGTAAATATGTATATACAGTAACAATATTGTAGAATTGACTATATCATGATATAGCCAACCATGGTTGAGTTGAAACTTTTGCTGAACGAAGAAATATTTTTGAGCAAAACACTGCGGTAGCTTAGGTGAAGACTAAAGGGGGTGAGCGCAGCAAAACCCCCGAATAGACTTCAGGTTAGGTTAAGATGTATTTAACACAAAGAACTCCACGGAGTACTGAATACAAATGCTTTTAAAAAAGACTTGCTTTCGTGAAATTCAACCCTTTCTGATCATTTCATTTTCATTCATGTCATGAAATGGTTGGCCATATCATGATATAGTCAATCCATGGTTGGCTATTTCATGAAATAATCAAATTCTACAATATATATAATGGAGAAAAAACAGTGCTGTAAGTAGCTTTTTAATTTTGAATGCCGTGGACATTGGCCAAATCTCAAACAGCCAACGGGCATGGAGTTATAATTTGATGTTCCTTGGCTGTTTGCGATTTCGCCAGTCACAGATACTGCCATCGATTTTTAACTGCAGTATGTATATGTGCTATTAAATTCCAAATAATCAAGCTTATTTTATTCTATCTCCTAGCCATTTTAATTGACAAATAATGCAATTTGAGTAATATTCCATAGTGTAAATTAGTGTTAATTTAATTTAATTTTAATTTAGTTAATATACATTTTAAAAACTTAACAGTCAACCTCCTGGATTTAAGGACATACATAGGAAGAATATATTCAATATCAGTATTATTTTGTATAACAAGGTGCCTGACAACTTCAAAGCTATTTCAAAGAAATGAATAGCAAGTCTTTAAAAAATAATCTTACAAAGTGGCTACTACAACACTGTTTTTATAGCATTAAGGAATATTTAGATTATAAAATTTAACAATTTATAAATATAAAACTATACAAAATTATGACATTTTGAATTTGAATTATATAACTGAGAATTAAATGAACAACTATTTACATTAATATTGCACTAACTCACAAATTAAAATTGTAACTATTATTTTGCGTGCTTATACATAAGCTGATAACACTGAACATATTTTAAGATCTTAATGAACTGTTTTCTTGCAAATGAAATTCATTTAACCCGTCAGACATCCTATATATAAGCGCATAACTTTTTTTGGGCGGCTAGCGTCCTGTGCGCTGCATAAGCGCATAGAAAGTATTGCAAACTTCGACATTTTATGAATATTCACCAAGTTTCAGAACGTTCCCGGAAGTAGTCTTAGATTATGAGTAGTTTAGTTGGCAACCGTGTGATATGAATGGAACTGACATTGAGTCAGCCAATCAGATCAAAATAAATAAAATACCAAGCCATGTCGCCATTTTGGGCAGGCGACCGGCCGCAGACTTACATGTCAATATTTATTTATTGTGAAGTAATTACTGTTTTGTCATAAAATAATACATCTTATCGCATGAGAAATTAATAGTGGTGATGTGAAAAATAGAAAATAGTGTAAGTTTTGTGTGAGTGGCCTGTAAGAACGAAATATAATTAGAGGTGTCGGTGTCAAATAATGGATTCTGCAAACAATTGATGAAAAGCCTTATCAACTTTATTATCACATGTGAGTACTATACATCACAAGATAGGTAATTTTATTAACTTTATTATGGTACATAACATGTTAGGAAACTAATAAAATAACCTAACAAACTTATCAAATTCCTAACGCAAGTCGATTGAAAATTTATTTTCGCCAGAACCTTGGACGCATTAGGTTCCACAAGATTCGTTGTACAGGGACATTCCAGAAGTTAATTTCAAAGTTAAATATAATGATAATATTGATTAAAAAAAATATATCTAAACAATGTTTTAATTTTTCATTCTCTTATTTGGCATGTTCTCATTGCTGAGATGAAAAGTTGTATATGCAACATGAGACCAAAGTTATTTGCATCTTGTGCCTTTGAGCGCCTCACTCACTCGGGACTCACAAGCACTAGCAGCAAAAAATCAACATTGCTCTCTTGTTGCACAAGAAACAATTCTCTTTCTCAAATTTATTTCATAAGCTTGAAGACTTACTATCTACTGTTAAGAGATTTTCATCAACATTTTGATAATTTCACAGATGCTCACACTTCGTTGCATATGTGAAACTAAATCTCAGCCTGTTTCACAGCATAATTATTGCACACTAAAAGATAAAGGTTAGATACAAAAGCAAATAAGACAACAAACAGTGACAAAGATTGTAGGTATACCTTTGAATAGGATCATCTTGGAATATGGGCGTGAGTGCTGCGCCAGGACGGTGAAGGGCACTGAAGTGGTCTCGGGAGAACCCGAAGGACTTGATGAGGTTTACCCACTCACGATTGCCGTCCGATGATTCCGTCACTCCTCCTGGAAACACAACCGAGTTTGCAAACGAGGCGCCAGAACCCCGAGTCTGGAGCAAGATGTCGTAGTTTGCGCAGTTCCTACGCGGCAAAGATGCCCTAGCGAGCACTATGAGCGATGAGGAGTCTCTCCAACACTTTTTTAGACCACTCTTCATGGTCTAGCAAGATAATGCGGCGAGTTTTAAAGTACAAGGTCAATACTTACCGTGTTTTCCTAATCGTGACGTTTGTTGGATATTGGTGGTCGTAACTGAGATAAAATGCAGTATTGTTTTTACGCTAGCGTAGTCGGTATTGTAATTTACAATACAAAAATAGCACAAATTGACGTTCACTCACTCACTTCGCCATTCTCGCTCGAATAAGTTCTCGCTTTTGGAGAGGACGGAACGTTGTGTTATAGGTGTCAAAATTGAATTTAATATTGAATATAGAAAAAAAAAATTTTCAAAGAGTAAATTAGAACCGAAATTGTTTTAGTTATTTTTTACTTATTTTCAACTGATTATAACATTGTTAAGGAAAAAATATTTTCGTATAATTGTTCCTTTTATACGTGTAATCGAACGTCCATAGTAGCAGAGAAGCGTTCATAAAACAGAAATGTCTACGTCATTCTTTCTGCAACATTCAAATTAAAAGCTTAAATTATTTGTTTATTTACTCTGGTTCAGGGTGAATTTGAATTTACCTAAAGGTATATTATTTTATAGCATAATATTTAATGTCTGAACATCCTTAACCATTTAGGTTTCATCCGCGTAGATCTTGAGTCCACGAAATAAGCACGGTACTGTTCCCCCGTGTTTTTGGACTAGAAGATGGGCCAACTTCCCATCTTCTAGTCCAAAAACATATTCTGCCCTATCAACACTAAATCTGTCGTTCTATTTAAACAATATGTTGTTTTGTGAAGTTACGCCCAACTCAGGCAAGTTATTTTACGTGTCGCTTGCAATTAAACATAAGTTGTATGTTTCCCTCGCATAATTTTCATTCACAATTTGTCGCGTTCAATTTGTCATGAAATAACCGCAACGTGCGGACACGCCCGACCGGTCCACGAAGCGCGCCCACGGCGCGCGCCGATCACCCCATATTGAGAGCGCGGTAGCTAGCGATAGAACTAAGGCCACGCCACAATTTAAAGGATATTTAGGTATTTTTCACTGAAAAAAATCATATTTTTATGTTTTTTTTGAATGAGTGTCGTTTAAATAATAAACATCCCTGAGTCGGGTGTAACTCTACAAAACAACAACAAATTTCCCTTCTTTTGAGCTTATCATACCGTCCTCCCTATTAACTCAATTCTCAGTAGAGTTAGTAGAGGCTCTAAAAAAATGCATTCGTGAGAAAGTAGGACTTTCGTGTTTTGTTTACTTACATATGTAGCAATATAATTTGATTGAGTGATATTTATTTTTTACATATCGACAAACTCACAAAACATAGACAATAATTAGCATTAAATAATAATAACATTATAAACATTCAGACGCAAATCAAAATATACTCATAAATAGTCAAATTAAAATTCACAGAAATTTTGACAAGTATGACATAGATACCGATGTACCTATATCGCCCTAGAACTGAGGGTGGTGTGGCACCTGCAAGAGGGTTCTGACTCAGCATGTGCGTGAGAAGAAGACTCCTCAGACGCTGATCTTACGTCAGTACCGGACCAAGCGAGACGGCGCACAGTGGATCGACACTGCAAGGCGTCAAACGTAAAAGTCTACATGAAGTTCAAGCTCAGACGACTTACGCCATAAGGCTGCAGCTGCCCAAAACAAATAAACACTGATTTAACACTTTTTTAGGGTACTTACTCGAAGGGTGCCAAGCTGGACCTACTATCAGTCTCAGTATAAAAATAATGAAAATCAGGCCAGTACCTCTCCCCATATCAATTGAAATCCGATTAGCAGAGGGTGATCTTTTAGTAACTCCAGCATTGGAATTATAGAGGTTTTAAATAGTAAGGATTTATATCTGCACTGAAAAATGGGAAGCCTAGGGAGACGGACTATAGGAGCTGTCAGGTTTTTAGTTTTTTATAGCTATTTAGGATTAACGGGACATATTTTTTTGTTCAAAAATGTAATTTTGAAAGAAGAATATTAGGAGACAACAAAGAGGATCTGAATATGAATCGTTCCGCCAGGAATTGGCAACTCAGTGCAATAGGAGTCTCAATGCATTGAAAATAAGTATCATGTAATGATAACTAAAAATAATTTTTATTATTTAGAAACATAATTTTGGTGTCGTCTGAAAGCTAACCAAGTGAAGAATAATATTACGTAATAAAATAATTCCATTTCGGAAACAAAATTTTGTGGAAATCTGCAATTACTAAAAAAACTCCAAGAAGTCACTATTATTTCTTAAACAAAGCGTAATTTTAGTTTACAGTTACCACTTTTTCTGCAACTTTTTAGTACTGGCAGCACTACATGTCTTTATCACGAATCAGTTACATAACTTCACTACGAAAAACCTTTCCTTTCGGAAGTTGTAAATTTTTTTTGTAGTTGGTATTTGCGCATTTCAATATTAAAATAGCTATTAAAAAATTGGGAGGGGTGAGATTTATTTTATTTTTTTTTGTCGATGAATTTCGTTGTTCTTCAACCCAGATCGTTATCTGCACTTTATGACGATTCACACATAGAACCTCCGAGCATAGGCTGTTGGACCAGTGGTCACCAATTGTAGCAACCTGGAGCGGAGATCTCCTTTTTACGGACCTAATATTCACAGCGGACGCAGCCACCGGACCTCTTCTTTATAAAGCCACCCTCGCCGCTTCACCGGTGACCCTCGACAACGACACGCAGAGCAGCCCTACCTTCCAAATACTTCTTCCGCAACCATCTGGAGACGCATTGCTGCAACCTCGGGGCCATCTTCTCATTCATCCTCATCAGCAGCAGCACTCACATCCTCAAAAAGGTCTTCAGCTGACACGAGCAAGCCAGCAGCAACGAGCTGCAGTTCCAACGCTGCATCTTACACAGTTTCCTGGTCCTTCAGCTCTTATCATCAACGGCGGGAGCCTCAACACGCGCACTCCAGCTCTTTCCCTGTGGTGGAATCTGAGGCAAAACTCTTCCCCCTCGGCAAGAGGAATCCGAGCAGCAATAACGGCGGTGGCCTCAAAAAAAAGCACACACTCCCTAGCACTTCCCCTGTAGTGGAATCTGAGGCAACATCTCTTCCCCTGCGGCAGGTGGAATCCGAGCAGCAACAGCATCTTCCGGGTTCGAGCGCAGCTTACTCCCCAGGACTACCAGCTTCGCAGCATCGAAGCGCACCCAAGCACCTGCAAGCATTGACGACGCAAAGACTGCTCAGCTCAATGACCGTCGACATGCTGACTCCTTTCCCGACTGTAAAATACTTGTAATGTACTGTATATACTCATCGACTTCTTCTCTCCTACTCAATATTGCCAATGACTCTAGTCACTGTTTTGGCGTGGGAGTATTGTGGCGTCACCTATCAGGCGATCCACATACAAGATGGATGTCAAGCAAACGAAGGCAGCAATTGACAGAAGTTGCCGACAGATGTCATCACGGATCACAAAAACAATTGTTGATCGATCCTGCATCGCATAAGAGAAGTTTCTTTGGTTACTAACTATATATAGAACGTCCAAGCATATATGCTGTCGGACCAGTGGTCCGCAGGCGTAGCAACCTGGGGCGGAGATCTCCCTTTTACGGCCTAATGTCCACAGCGGACGCAGCCACCGGGACTTCTTCTATAAAATAAAAATAAAATAAGTATGAACCCCAGCGCATTATAACCTGGAGGCGTGATTTTACTGGAGTGATTGTATAATTAATTTTACCAAAACAATCGGATAGAATCGAAATAAAAAAAGAGTGTATCGATGAATTTGATTCAGCCGCCCTCGTCGCTTCAAGAGGGCTTACACACAAAGATTTACTCTTACCAAACCCCAGCTCAAAAGCAGTATCTGGCATCTGTTAAAATGGAGTTAACTTAGCGCTTGTAAAGTGGCGAAAAAAACTTCATCAAATATATTAAAGGAATACTTCAGATAATGGAAAGCAAAGCTATTAAAAAAAAACCTGTCCTATTACCAAATAAAAAATGCCTAGAAAGACTCACCACTTAGTTCAAAATTAAAAAGATATTCCACTCCTACTATCATCATTGCGATTCCTCCATTCTAACCTACGCAGTATTCGGACAGAGGGCAAATTTGATGAAATAAAATGAATAATAAGAGCCTTACCAAAGACGACTCACTTACAATATACAGAAATCGAAGAGGATGCCAAATTATACCAGCTTGCTAACCACACACAATATATATATATATATTTTCCTCCTTTCGGCCATTGTTGATCAGGCTAAAATCCGCATCAATTGTTGATCAGTCTTTACCCGCTATTACTTAGGAAGTTTTGAGTATATCGTGCTATAATAGCTATATAATGATTCTCCTCCTTGCGACGCTGTGCCTAAGTATGCCGCAAAGCCTCTATCTCGTCACCGACTGACACGGCCATTGTTGATCTTGTAACCGCCTTTTTTTACACTAAATGAAACTTTGTTGATCATTATAAACATTTTCTGATCAACATTTACAACGGAAACTAGTATTTTAAAACTGGCGCGGCGGAGCGGCAACGTCGCAAAATTAAACGGAAGAATTAATAAAGTAAGTTCAGTCAGTCGCACTGTCGCAGACGTCATAGTTAGTAATCAATTTTCCTGCGGTGACTTGTGTTGCAGTGGAGGACGTGTTTTTAAAGCGATTTGTTAATATGTAGGTACTTAGATACGTAAATGAAAGTAGATGAACATTTCTCCTGCTGTTAACGTTTTGTAGGTAGGTACGGTAGGTACATCTGCATTGTCATTGTTGTGTGGGAAAATGACAGTTGATTTATCCTAACGCTCGTTCGAAAAGTTACAAAGTTAGTTACCCCATGAGAAACATTAAGTAAATTCTATCTTAATTTCGGAGTTGAAAAAATGTAATTCCTTCATAATATAATTGAATAGAGTCGAGAAAAATAAATTCGTGTGGTGTGAATTGTGTCGTTACAACATAGATTTTGGTGAAAATGTCAAGTAGAGTGAATGTGGTGAGAAGGTGAGAGGTGGTAGTGAGTCTCTGAAAGTATGTAGAGTAGTGCCTCTTGATGTGTTTGGGGAGGGGAGGGAATTATGACTTCGTCTGCGCACTGTTTTCATTATATTTTTATTCATCATTTATTCAACAGTGCGTTAGAACAAACTTAGAATAAATTCTGACTAAATTAGATTGATAAATTAAATTAAATATGTAGTAATTAAACTGAATATGTAATGAAATCGGAAATAAATAAATATGAATCATTGTTTTTTATTTAGATTTTTATTTTGTAATTTTGAGAACTAATTCTGTTGCTTTATAATCCAGGGTTTTGAGCCATTTTAAGACAGTGGTCTTGCACTCGAGTGATACCATTGGATGAAAATTTAAAATTTTGTTAACTTTGTTGTAAATTTTACTGGACTGTATGTTGTACTGTTTACGAGCGAATACTGTTTTGTGTGCCTTGAAATAAGTGCATTTGAAACAAAATTAATACTAATCGCAATAAAAAATACAAAGTGTCAATCATCCCTTTTGTAAAATTTGACGTGAGGCAAATGCCCTTCGGTAACAGCCACGATTTATAATCACAGTAAAAAATATTTTTTATACACATGCAACGAAATGTCGTCATGACGTGCGCTATAATAGGCTTGGAATATCTACGTTGCGAGCCGCTGTCGAAACGGGTACTGTAATGTAATTTCATACAACATTGCAGGTAATATGGGCAGGAAGTAATATTTTTTTATTATATACTCAGAGCAAAAAATATCAACGGGCGTGAGAAAAGCACTATACATGCCTCTGACCGTGAATAGAGCTTGCCGGCCTTGTTTTCCTATCCGGTCTATACATATTCAGCCAGCAAGCCCTTATTTCCCGGTGTCTGCAGTAAATACGTTTTCCAACATGTTACCGTCAGATTATGAACACCGTCCGTTTATAATCTTACTCGCGATATTATGAACTGTCAAACCTTTCACAATTTAACGCATGATTTTTCGTTAGTTTAAAATCCGTCAATGCCAAATTGTGAACTTAGATCAAATTGGCAGGATTGGGAACGCATCCTGTGCGCTTTGTAATAGTTTGTAATACTTTATTGCACAAAACTGTGATAACAAAACAAATATCACGGAAATAACATGTAAAAAGGCGAGCTTATCTCTAACAAGACCTTTCTTCCAGCAAACCTAGAATGGAGTGGAAAAAAAAGAAACTAAAGGCACAAAGGAAACTTCGGGCATGTCCTGGGGCGGTTTATTTGTTTAATATTGTGTTTTTTTATTGTATTCAGTTTTTAAGCGTGACTAGTTATAAATTATTAGTTACTTAAATTATTTTAATTGACGATGCACTTTGCGGATTATTTATTTTATTTCGATTATACGTTTATTGTTAATTAGGTTAAGCTTGGTTCAGTTAACAAACAACTAAAGGTAGAACATAGTTCTACCTAGTACTTTACACAACAATACATTTTTATTGTTGTGTAGGGTACTTCTAGTACTCTACATAACAATAAAAAAAATAATAAAAATAATAAACCAATATCTTCATAATACTAAAAATAATGCTAAAAATATACAAATATGTAACATATACACACATAGTAGATACAAATAAATACTAATACTTATCATGGAAGAGATAGATAGTGTTCTTTCAAACGACTATTAAAAGTGTGAATTGACGGACTGTCTCTGATGGCTCTGGGGAGTTTGTTCCAGAGACTGATAGCTCGTAGTCTGACACCATTCTCATAAGCGGCAGTGTTATGTTGCGGAGTTGTAAGTAGTGACCGAGTGTGAGATCTCCGTGGCCTATCCGAAGACAGAAAAACGAAGCGATCCCGTAAGAAGCCATGATAGCGAGGATTACATAAAATATTGAATAGGCAAATGAGGATATGGGAATCCCGTCGAAGGCGAATCGGGAGTCATTTCAACTCCCTGCGATACTCTGAGACGTGGTCGAACTTGCGCAGACCGAAAACAAACCGAATCCCGAGGTTATGAAGTCACTCGAGTTTGTTCAGTTGCTCTTCGTTTGCGCTTTCCCAGCAGACAGCAGCGTAATCGATCAGGGGAAGAAGAAGAGACTGGGCAAGCGTGATTTTTGTCTGTCGAGGCAGGAAGGTTTGAAGACGCCTGAGGGTGTGGAAAGTGGCAAAGATACGTCTACTAACCTCGTTGACATGCTCTGACCAGGACAGCTGGTTATCAAACATAACTCCTAGATTTTTGGCCTTGGAGCTGTATGAGATCATAGTACCATCATAGGTTACAGGAGTAATAGAAATATGCTGTAACAAGTTGAGGGAGTACCTGGAACCAATAATCATAGCCTGTGACTTAGTAGGGTTGACAAGGAGACCATGAGACGAGGCCCAAACCCTGATTTTATCGAGATCGGCATTTAATACTTCTACAGCTTGTGCCATATCACAGAGGGGGAAATGGCGGTATATAATTGGAGATCATCGGCGTAGAGATGGTATGATGAGGAGAGGACATCTGAGGTGGAATTAATGAAGATAGAGAAAAGAAGAGGGGAGAGTATTCCACCCTGGGGGACTCCCGCAAAGAGATCACACCACTCCGTTGAAGTCGTCTTCAACTTTATACGTTGCTGGCGACCTCTCAGATAAGAGTCGAACCACTTACCAGAGACGGAGGACACGTTCAAGGACTTCAGTATCTCAACGAGAATGTCGAAATCGACGCAGTTAAAGGCGCTGCTGCAGTCGAGCAATGCTATTACAGTAAGCTGTTTCTCATCCATTGCTTGCTGAATTATTTCTGGGTGGTTTGCCGTTCGGGCAACTGAAGCTACCTAAATAACCGAACCTACCTCGTTTTTGTGTATGCGGTCCGAAGCACGCCGATTTGATCTCAATTCACAATTTGACGATTCGACATTGATGGTTTATAAACTAACGAAAAATATTGCGTTAAAATGTGAACGGCTTTGACAGTTCACAATTTCTCGAGAGTTTATAATATCGCGGGTAAGATTATAAACTGACAGTGTTCACAATCTAACGGTGACATAAACATGTTTATGATTCTGACTATACTTAAAAAAACATACAACTTACAACCCGTTTACTATAAGTTTGGAGCTGGCGTCGATAATTATCGGTTCCGGCGAGGTCTTTTTAATCAAAATGTCTGTGACATACACGTCGGTATTTATAAATATATGAGATCATTTGGAAGGCTGAAAATATCGCCGCCGACAGTGTACAGCCACGAATTGAACAGCTCCTTCTCTTTTCCCGGATTAGGCAAATTATCTAGAATATCCTTGGATTCTAAAAAAATATTTAACGCAACTCAGTGAGTCCCCTGGTCTGGGGCCCATTTCACAAAGTTTTGTAACTTGTGCTACAAGCATAAGCATATTTTCAACTGTATTTTGTAGAGACTCTCGTTTCTATTAATAGTTTCAATCCTTTATTTTTACAAACCCCTACATACCCCTACGTTCTCCGTATGCGTGCTAGCAAAACTCAACTTACGATGAAATTAATTAAGTTTTTTTAGTAGTAACTAGCTGTTACTCGCGACTTCGTCCGCGTACACCTTTTTATCATCTAAGAAAAATAATTGCTCTCCATAAAAACTTTGAACCCTCTTTGAACCCCTTCAGGGGATAATTTTATTTCCCACTGCGTCATTGTTTTTAATGATATTTTATGCAATAAAGGATATAATAATAATAAATTAAAAAAAAACGTTAAAATAAATTTTCTAGTTTTTAAACAAACAGTCTAAAACCGAAGTTAAAAATCTCATACCTACTTTAAAAATGCCTTGCTCTTTACACAAACTTTAAAGCCCCTTTTAACACTCTTAGGGTATGAATTTGAAAAAAACTCTGAAATTAGTTTTGTAGCCTTTTAATAAGACCAAAGTTACAAATATCTTACTTTTAAAATTTATTGCTCTCCATATAAACTTTGAAACCCTTTTTAACCCCCATAAGGGTAGAATTTTCTAATATGCTGAAAGTACTTTTTAAATTGTAATAAGTAATTTTTCTACAAAGTTTTAAGTCTCTAGCTTGAAAAAAGTGTTAACATATTTATTTTAAATCGATATTTTACAGTTTAAAACTCTAATAAGTTAAAGATCATTTATTCAACTAATGCAAAAGGTTGTATTGTAAATATGTCAAATAATAATCCAAAAAAGAAGTTTAGATCCGCAACGGATGCTTCGTCAGGCGGATACAAAAACAAATCAGCAAACGTCACATACAAACCAAAGGTGTAATTTAAAGTTATACAAAGGGACGCACCGAATCGTAGCTAGCTCAAACGTCCCCATCACACTGGCAGCGTTACCACGTTGAATGGCCAAAGAAATGAGTTGCACCAGGTACGATCCGGAACGAGGATCACATCCCATCTTGCTGAGACGTCGACTCAATTTCCTGATGAATTCCTTAGCCTCCGTACACCAAGGACCTGCAGTCTCTACTGCAACTGGCACAAATTCGTACATTGGCTCCAAGGCGTCGGTATTTAACGTGCTTAAGCTTAGCCGCATGCTCTGCAGCCGAGCCAGAGGATCTGAGGGTGTGACTCAGATGGGACGGTGCAAATATACATATTTGTGCACACGTAGCGCACATTCTAACAAGGTTTATTTTAATTGAAACTACCTAGTATTAGTGCTTCTAGACACGATTGATAAAACACGTATGTTGGGGTTTTTCAAAATTCAACCCCTATTAATCATTCGATGTATATATTGCTTTATTAAAAATTGCTGATGCACAAGTTATTAACAACCTATATATTTTCCAAAGTAAAGATTACCACATTGCATTATTTTTTTATTTCAAACTTAGGCTAGATTTTATATTATGATTATATAAAGTAGTACATGATCAAGGTACATACAAAAAATAACAAAACTAACCTAGTTTTCCGCCGGCAGCGAAACAAGACTCAAACTACCGGTGGTTAGGGTCGCAGAGTGAGGAACCTCCTAACGATGCATGCCGAGTCAAGGAGTACCGCCTTCTGCATATGACCCAGCCATCCGAGCATCGGAGAGTCTCTTAAGGTGTTCGTCGAGACTCTTTTGGCTGAAACCACTGTCGGGACGATAATCCCACATGGCCGTAACCTCATGAGCCATGTCAAGGTACTTGCTGAGTTTGTCCGTCTCCTTTCGTCGTGGTTTTGTGATAGCGCAGTCTGACTTTATACCTACCTATATACTTTTAAAGTACACCCTTGTACAACCAGTTTGTTTTTATAACAGAAGTAAAAAGGCAACGTATTAAGAAGTTCCACTTTTAATTTATGGTTGGTTTAACTAATGCTTTTTTTTATTACTCTTTTTTGTGATCACCGTTGCCGACAACATTAAGCCGTCCATATCGTGTGAAACTTCACACGATACGTAATTTGAATGCGAAGTTTTTATGGCGACGATTTTAACAGTTAGAATCCTTAGAACGTAAGAAGTTGGATATTGATTGTGAAGCAAAGTGGCAACAGCGCACAATAGAAAACAACCAATCGTGGAGAAGGTCGTTCCTGATTGGTCCATTTGAATCAGATCAACAATTGACGGAGCGGATTTGTATAAAAAATGCTATGAATAGTTCGTAATGTTGCCACCAGTCGGACAGCAATTGTTGATCCGATCGGAGCCACATTTGTATGCAGAGTTATACATTAGATCAACAAAAACTGTTCCGATCAACAATTGCCAACAGATCAACAATTATATATAGTTATAGAAAGAGCAGCAAAGGCATAGGCGCGTTTCGATTTGAAGTTCTCAACGCTATAACATTCGAGCTAACAGAAGACATAATCGTAAACGGGAACCACTAACCTATACATACACGTAGATAAATTATGGCTAAATATTGGAGTGATATATAAGCCTGACGGAGACTACGACATGGATAACTTTTTAGATATTTACTCATCCCAATTGGAACAACGAAAGCGGACTGTGGTCTTTGGCGATTTTACGTCGATTTACCTAGTAAAGATAATCCCACCAAAAACATTTTCATGTAAAATGTTACCGAGACGAGACCATATGGCTCGCAGTGTCAAAAAGTTATCAGATCTTATGTAGAGCCTAGCTTCCGACTCTAGTCGCCCTAACTCTACAAGCCCTTATTTACAAACTCAACACCTTAGTCGAAATATGTGGCTTGGCCGTTTCGCTACCTCACATGGGCGTAAGGTGAAAAATTAATTCACTGAGCATTACTTTTCTGTTATACAATAGTTTTGTAGTATAGTTCTCATTGATACGAATAAACAAATCTATTTAATTTTTACAACATTTTTTTTTGTATAACCTATTGTTTTATTTTCCTATCATTCAATTCGTTCTTGTAGTAATGGGATTTGTTCATACAATCCGTTCTTGTAGTAACGAGAATAGTTCTTGTCGGTACGAATAAACAAATCTATTGCGTTTTTACAACATATTTTTTTACTACAAGAACTATTGTATAAAATAAAAGTAAACAGTAAATATTATTTTTTCCTTACGTCCATCCCATGTAACGGTAGGGAAACGGCCAAGCTAAGCATATTTCGACAAAGGTGTAGAGTTTGTAAAGTAAAAGATTGTAGAGTTAGGGCGTCTAGAGTAAGAAACTTGTCTCTGAGTGTTGCAATGCCCACTGCTGTCCCGACCAAGAAACAGCGTCACCGTCGTCGTCGAGGAGGCACCTCGCAGCTCATCAGCGCGAGCGCCGTGCCGCTCAGTGTCACGCGTGTCGCGCGGCCTGCTGAGTCGTGTATCATGCTGCACGCTGCGCTAGGGCCGCGCCGCTCACCGTTACGCGCGTTGCGACGCTTGCTGCCGTGCCACCCGCCGGCACGTGCATCGCACCGCACTCTAACACGAGTGTCCCACCATTCACCTCCGCTCGTGCTCAGAGAAAAACAATAGCAAACAAAAGAACTGTAGTTTATTCAGATTAGGTGTAGATTTTGGTACGTTTTTGCATTATGGCCTTAAGCAGAAGTGACAAATATTTGTTGTCCTAATAGTTCCTTTGAGGAAATCATAAAAAAATAGCTGTAGGGAATTTTGATTAACATAACCATTGTTATTATGGTAGGAAACCACTCGAACATTACTCGGAATGCATAAGATACCGGTATAGACGTACTGCTCAATTTATATATTAAGACGAAGTGCATGTTTATTCTATGTAACTTTCCTTATTATTCTAATTTATCGGAGAAACAAAATAAAAGTGTTCATAGAATGAACATGCACCTATACAATATAACTTGTCATCATAGTGATGCTATATTAAATTTCTTCATGAATAATTTTATTCATAACTTTGCTTTGACCCAGGGTACTATGTACATGTCTAATAAAACAAAAAACGAGTAGCTACATTGTTAACGTGTAGTATAGGCTACACAGTTGTAAATTCTGTTGACAATGGAAAGGCCTGGAAACCTTTATATTTTCCATCAGAATATACAGGGTCTTTCCAGCAAAGCACTTGAATTAGAATTGTTTTAAAAGTTTAGTAAAGTCGATATTATGTGTATACTGAACATTGGTCCAGAAAAAATACTTTGTTACCATCTATTAGGAATTACCACATTGCTTGTTATTTTAATAGGAATAAAGCCGTCCATGGCGGGCCATTAATTTATGTTGGGAATCATTGCCAATTTAAGGAATGAAAAGACCAATGTCTTTTCTCTGTATCGTTGTCTATTGAACGGACTTTAGAGTTATCATATGTAGAGCTAGAGCAACATATAGTTGTTTGTGTAAACAGACCCCCAACAGCTGATTTTAAAGTGTTTGAGTCTATTATGATTGTTGATTGTTTGTGGCGATTTTAATATTAATATTCTGGCTAAGCGTCGGCCAAGTGATAAATTACTAAATTTGTTTTTGTGCTTTGATTTAGAAAATCTTTTTAATCAGCCAACTGAATCACAACCTCATCTGCAACTTGCTTAGACAATGTTTTTTGTATCTGTGAACCTCAAAGCATCGCTATATGTGACAAACTTAGCTCGGATCATTGTGGACAAAGCGTGGTGTTACCTTGAAAATTGAATAAAAACTCTCGAGTGTACTTACATACCCATTACTACCAACCGTTTGGGAAAGTTCTCGGAAAGCATTGGTAAGCAACTTAATTTTTTTTTTTTTTATTTTAATGAAGTCATCATATTTGTTTTTTATTTTGCAAAAATCCGCAAAGTGCGTCGTCAATAAGCTAAGAATTACCAAATAATTAAAAACTACACACACACAAAAACTGAACATAATAAAAAACAAAATACTAAACAAATAAACCGCCCCAGGACATGCCCGACCCAAAGGTACCCATCACACTGGCAGCATTACCGCGCTGCACGGCGAGTGAGATCCTTTGGATCAGGAACGCTCCGGAACGATTGTCAAAACCTCGGTCCCTCAAGCGTCGCCCAATGTCCTTGACAAACATCCTGCCCTGAGCACCCCAAATACCCGTGGTCTCGACGGCCAAGGGAACAAACAGGTAGCTCCCCATCAGCTGTGCGTATTTTAGGCATTTCTGCCGCGCCGCCGACTCCGCTGCAGCCCCAGGAGTCACCATGGTGGAGCCAATGTGGGATGCCGCGAACGTGCACACACAAGTAGCATCCCACAAAAGGCAACGACCTCTCTCCCACGGTATCAAGGTGAGACCGTCCGGACGCTTCCCGTCGCTGCGACTCAAACCCGGTGGTTCGAGAACTGATGGAATGTCAGCAGAGACGAGAGCCCTCCGGACGATGTCGTTGATCGAGTGGTGGCGAGAGAGTCTCCCTGCACTTCTAGCACAGTGTAGCCCATGACGTCCCCGCGAATCTACCGACGCACCGCAAACACAGTGGTGCGGTTCGCAGATATCGCAACCCAGACGAAGCGCCACGGCTACAAGCAGGGAGTTGTCGTCCAGAAGGGTTCCTAACAACTTAATTACTTACCGTTTGTTGGGAGTCCAGGTGACCTTTTCAATTCCTTGTTCAAAGTGATTGAGAAAAAGTTTAATTATATATTTAAATTAAAAACATGTAGAGGTAGCATAAAGGCGAGAATTGATGACTGGGCTACAACTGGTATTTATAAAAGCAGGAATTTTATGATTTATATTCACAAAGATGTATAAATACACATGATACTAAATTTTTAGAGTACATAAAACAATATTCAAAGACATTCAAATCTGTGTGCCGTACAGCAAAGTCCCTTTACCTGAGTAGGAAAATCAAGTAAGCTAAAGACAAAATTAAAACAACATGAATAATCGACACAGAAACTGGCAAAATTAAATCTCGGGACCGGACATTTGTTCTAAATATAGACGATAAATTATTTTGTAAAGATCGCGAAGTAGCAAATGCATTGGAAGATTTCTTTAACAAAATAAGAAACGTTTCTACCCAGTCCTTAGATTCATCCACGGCGGAGGCTGCTTCCATACTATTAAATAATGTTGATAAGTGTGATGATGTATTTAAATTAAGATATATTAATGAAGACATGATTGTTAAGACATTTAAATTGCTTAATATTAAAAACACCGAGGATCTTTGGGGAATATCAACAAAAAAAAATAACTTGTATTATTGATTCAATTACTCCATGCCTAGATATAATTTTTAATGAGTGTGTTGATGAAGGAGTTTTTCCTGATTTTATGAAAAATAGTAAACTGATTCCTTTATATAAGTCCGGGAATAAAAGTGATCCGATAAACTACAGACCAATATCAATACTCCTCGCTCTAAGTAAAATATTTGAAAAAAATATCTTGAGTCAGTTATTGACCAATTTTAATATAAACCAACTGTTCCATAGTGAGAAATATGGCTTCACTAAAGGGCGTTCCACTACAGATGCAGCGATAAGGTTCTAAAAACATATTTTTGATGCTTAAGACACATCACAAGATGCAATTAGTGTCTTCTGTGACCTTTCCAAAGCATTTGATTGCGTTAGTCACGAAACGTTAATTTGTAAACTACAGCATTACGGAGTTCAGGGGAAAGCTCTCGAACTTGTCTTCTCTTATCTTAGTAATAGAATCCACAAAGTTGATGTGAATGGTGAGAGGTCATCTGGATATCTCATCTCAATGGGTGTCCCTCAAGGTTCAATATTGGGCCCGTTTTTGTTTTTTGTGTATATTAACGATCTTGCTTTTTTTGTAAAAAACTCATGTGATATTGTTTTGTTTGCTGATGATACTACACTTATTTTTAAGATTGAAAGAACCCAGAACAATTTTGATGATGTTAAAAAAGCAATCACGCTATCACCAATAATTTAGTGTTAAACTCTAAAAAAACCAAATGTGTGAAATTCTCGCTACCCAATGTGAGAAGGGATCCCACTTTAAGTATTTTAATGAATGACGAGTCTTTAGACCTGGTATAGTCGACTAAATTCTTGGGTATTAAGCTATATTCACAATTGCAGTGAGGTCCTCATACATCGTATATAGCTGGTAATTTAGCTCTGCAGATTAACTGTACGAAAAATTAGAGAATTTACTGATGAAGCCACTGCAAGATTAGTATATTTCAGTTACTTTCACAGCATTATGTCATATGGCATTATGTTGTGGGGTAAAGCCGCACATATACAATCGGTATTTATGCTACAGAAGAGAGCAATTCATTCCATATATAATATGAAATCCGACGATTCTCTCCGGGAACGATTTAAGGAGATCAATATTCTTACATTGGCTTTTACTGTATACGCTTTTATAATAAGTTACCAGAGGGAATTGATCAATTGCCCATGCACAGTTTTAAAACATTTATTAAGGCAAATCTCATAAAGAAAGCCTATTACACTATTAATGACTATGTTAAAGACAAAACTATAGGGTGACTCATAACAATTTATTAGTTTTAACGTAGAATACAAGTCTGTTACCAAGAAACCAGAGTTTATAGTCATGCTCACTAAAATGTCTTTTCTTGCGGTGGCTCTGTGTAGCGGGTTGCTCCCCTCCCTCAAATATGGCGATGTGGGTGGAGGCTGGTGCACAAGTCATACTCGTGAACGGGTGCTGCTTGGGGGGACTGGTCCAGTCTGGTTTCTCATAAGTTTCTTATTTATTTATTTTGTTAGATTGTTATTTTGAGTCATCTTCATCGTCATTAGATGAGATAATTTTAATATTGTACATTATGTAATTTAAAAAATTATGATGAAAATTGAAAAAATGACATCCCCGTAGAGTTTCTTGGTGCTATCTTCTCGGACGGGCGTATTTTCGAAGCACTGGTAGAGTTAATGGAGTTTCTTTTTCTTGTGCGAGATTCAGCCATGAATCACCACTTGAAGGAGAAATTTCCGTTTTAGAACTCAAACCATAATCAGTTATGTACTCATTAGTTTAGTTGATTATATTTTTTTTTCATGTTTATGAGACTTTAGTGTTTGACTTGTAAAAGGGCATTATTTTGCCTACTTGAAATAAATGATTTGAGTTTTAAGCCTACATGAGATCTGATTTGACACTGCGAGCCGTATTGTCTCGTATCGGCAACATTTTACATGAAAATGTTTTTGGTGGGATTTCATTTCTTTTTGAAGTTGCTGAATCAATATTTTATTTTTTGTTCATTTTGTCTTTCTTTTTTTGGGGTGTATTTCTTGCACATCAGAGGTGCCTTTTTATAGCACAGTCTCTATCTTTGTATTTTCCGATTCGTAATACATGTTTGTGGAATCGTGATTCAGCATTGTCATTTCTGCGGCAGCATTGACTCTTCGATTGCGGTTCAAGTTCACATGTAGCCACCTGCTTGTCGTCAAGGGATCAGTGGCATACAAAAGGATACCCAACAACATATCACTGGCCTCTAATTCACCGCACTCGCAATTTGACAACATCGTTAGCCCGATGTAAGGGTACACATTAGGCGATTTGCGCGCGCTTAACTCCGTTTCCTAATTTAAAGCGTGGGGGGTGATTTACTAAAAATCCTGAAATATGTGTTTTATTATATATAACAAGTAGTCCCTTTATCAATTTTCAGGCCTCTAGCATCAACATTTACGGAAGTCTCATACAAACTTCCAACCCCTAGTTGGGGGTAGGGGGTAATAATTCAAAGTTTTAGTTTTTTATTGTTGTTTGTGTACTAATTAACGAAGTACATAGGTATAGTAATATTATTCGTGTAACAATGTAGTTACCTAACCATTCTGGAACCAGACAAGAGCCCTATTCCCTTTTTTAAGGGGTTGAGGGATGTTTTTTAAAAGCCTGAAACACGTATTTTCTTATCTGTAATACACTATAATAAGAAGTCTGTGTACTACTATAATTTTCAGATCTCTAGCATGAAATTATGTTATCACTATTACTGATATCCCCTAATTTAAAGGGTGGGGGGTGATTTACTTAAAGTCCTGAAATACGTATTACATTATGTATAACAAGGAGTCCCTATATAAATTTTCAGACCAGCATTAAAATTTACAGAAGTCTCATACACAATTCCATCTCCTAGTTGGGGTTAGGGGGTAAAAAATCCAAGTTTTTTTTGTTGTTTGTGTACTAATACAAGCTTCCATATCAAATCTCAGCTTTCTAGGACTTGAGGAAATACCCTAAGAATTTTGATGATTATCAGTGAGTCAGTGAGGCAATCGGGGTATTTTAGATATTAATAAATTCTAAAGTGTAAGAAACTAAGTGTAAGCTATTGAAACTTTCTATGTATATTGAGCCCACTACTGACATCGTATCCCGAGAAATTTGTTTAACTGCTATAAACCAAACCAAAGGGTTCAAAAAATCGACGAAGCGCTTCGAGAAAAGGTAGGAAGTGCCCTTGCGCTTCGCTTGCTCGTCTTGGCGGAGGCATTGCCGTGCCCCCAGATAACGTTACAAAATACATCAATGCGATGAAGGAATTGGGATATGAAATACTAAACAAAATTGATACAATATTCTACACTCTAGAGACAAGCAAAACCAAGACCTACCATCTAAGTGCAAATATAGACATTAATTCCCCTAGTCCAGTGTTTTTCAACCTTTTTCATGATGCGACCCCCTTGGTATGAAAAAACATTTCGCGACCCCCCGACCCTTCGCTTTTTTATCATATATGTACGTGTATGTTACAGCGTTACAAATATTCGTTCCATACGACGTATTTTTATGCGTCTCCATAATTAGGATTCGGATATAAGTACATAATATAGTATGTACTTAAAACACATTATTTTAAATCTATATACATCGAATACGTCGCAGCAATTTAAGTCAGCAGCACACAAACAGAATACCCGGAATTGACAACTGAGGCTTTGAAGTGTTTGATTCCATTTGCCACCTCGTACTTATGCGAGTTGACATTTTCATCGATGGCCCAGATAAAGAGTAAGCAAAGAAATCGCTTAAATTTGGAAAACGATTTAATTCTATGTGTCGCAAATACAGATCCACGATGGGATACATTAATTAATAAAAAACAAGCACAACCTTCGCATTAATTAACATGGGTCTTCGGATTTTATTTTTTGTTTCTCTTACTTAATAAATAAATAAATATTAATAATCTTTATTGTCTTTCTTTTACTAAAGTACCTAGTTCTCTCGACCTCTGGCGACCCCCCTACAGAAGCTTCGCGACCCCCCAGGGGGTCGCGACCCATAGGTTGAAAAACACTGCCCTAGTCTATCTATCATTGAATCATCTCCTTCAGACCACAAAATATCAAGAAATTGGCAAATTAGCATCCATAACAAAAATAAAAGACTCGAATATACAGCAATTCATTATGAAAAGCTTTATAAAATTATCTCGAAAGCAAAACAAAGCAATGGAGATCTGGACGACTACCGCCTTTTTCAAAAACATATATTAGATAACATTGACAACAACAAACTACAAAAACTAAAGTGCTCAATCCACCACAGAAAGACTGGGTAAATTAAAATATTATTGACCCGATAAATACAGAAATAGGCTATGGAAAAAATCTAAAATAAACCTGAAGGATGAAGACTTGAAGAAATCTTTTACAGAATAACAAACTAAAGCTAAAATTATGATCAAAACATGTAAAGAAAATTACTATTATAAAATATTTCATGACACATACAATCAACCAAAGAAAATGTGGGAGATCATTGATACATTAGCTATAAACAAAACAAAAAACAGCATTGCTACTCCAAAGATTGTCAGTGACCGGATTGGTCACTGACAGTGCTGAAATTTGTAACTTATTCAACTCAGTCTTCTCGCCCTTTGGTGCAGAGCTAGCCAATAAAATACGTAAAAAAAACACACTGGGTCAAATTCTTATGTATGGACTCACATGACAATACACTGAATTAATTTAGACCTTGCACCATAAATAAATCAATAAATGTAGCCCATTAATGTCACCACTGAGGGGCACAGGCCTTTACCCGGATACTATAAACTCTATCCACCGAAACGAGTTAATAGGGGAAAAATGAACTGGCATGTGATTGGTCGAACAATGACGTTAAGGCTGTGTTCACAGCGCGAGTTTTTTTAGTTTGTTCGTGCGACTCGTACTGTTCAGACGTGCTCACTGTGCTAGTGCAATCTATTATTTTATTTTTTGACTCGGCTTGTTATTTGGACTCTGGATAATTTTGTTACGTGTGACCCGGCTTTGTGATTGATTGCATTCCTAAAGACTACCGACTAAAGACGACCGTATCACTGCGAATTAAATCCGATAGAGTTGATCTGGGCTCAAGTTAAAGGACATGTCGCATCCCGCAACAAAACATACAAGATGGCAGAATTAAAAATTTTATTAAACAACTCAATTCAAAATATTGACGCTGCAAAATGGAAAAAATGCATAAAACATGTCGAAGAGATAGTAGAACCGAAAATGAATGCCTTGGACAGAAATGTGGAAACAATGACCGAAACATTCATAATAAACGTGGGAAGTGACAGCGACAGTAGTGATACGTCGGAATAATTTAATTAATTGTATATGTTAAACTATTTAAATATACATAATTTTATTTTAAAACATTGTCTTAATATTTTTCTTTCTTTCTCTAAGTTCAATACAAAATACTTAAGTGGTTTTAGTGCTTACTATTGAGCGCACAAAATCATCGCATATGAACACACCTTAACTTTTTATCAGTATAGTTGACGCCCACTCACCTTTTTGTGTCCTTATCTTTTGTAAGGGATTGTGCGACAGAGACAATGCTCTATTAACTCGTTTCGGTGGATAGAGTATAGTTAGATTAAGCCATACCTTGCATATAGAATAAGTTAATAATATCATGGATGACCTTAATATTAACACAAGTATTGGTTTAGATGGAATCTCAACTAAGGTAATCAAATGTTTACATGTCATTGTTGATAAATTTGTTCAATGCTTACAAATGCTTGAGTTTAGCGGTTTTTTTCGATTCAATTAAAATTCTTATCAATTTTAAGTGAATCGAAAATCTGGACCTAATAATTACAGGCCGATATCAGTGCTGCCTGTCATCTCAAAAATATTTGACAGTTTTTTTTAATTTACCAACAATATGGCTTTCACCCTGCATACATACACCTGCACCTAATACACCTGCAGCTGCTATATAGACTTGATAACTAAAATAAAAACTAACATTTACAAAATACATATTTGCTGTAGGTATATTTGTGGGTTCCTACACTACGGTGAGGAAAGTGATAGGTAGGCTTTCCACATCAAATTTGTATTCAACAATCAGGATAGTTAGTGAGTACTGCGTAGACAAGCAAGCAAGTGTGTATGTATAGCAATGAACGATTTATAGCGAATAATGCGGTAGGTATGCGCGGAGGCAAGCGACACAGGTCCGTTCTTGATAGCGATCGGTGTGCAACTGCGCGCGCGCTGGCTGGCAGACTGGGGCAGGTTCCGCGACGAAACGCCTTGCACGCCTCCTCATGCGTCCCGCAGCCTGGACCAGTTCAGCACGCAGCGTCGTGTGAGCATCGCGCCGTGCTTTCGCAAGAGGGGCTTGCAGACCGGCAGGATCCTCCACAGCACCCCCTTCGGAGTGTTAACGTACTGCGGAAAGATAAGTGAGGAATTTAACGATGACACCTTGACAATGGGGCGATCTGGCTCAGGCTCAACACTACATGTAGACAGGTTTTATCAATGGAGACTGTCACTGGTCCTCTTGTCAATTCTACAGTGACGGTTTTGTCTGTTCTTGACAGCGGTACAACGCTCCACGTAATGCATCTTTGCGTAAAAAAATTGTTGTGCTGTCTTTAAGTCGTTGTGTACGAAAACTGATTTTGTCGTGTGTCTAGATGCTGGTTCAGGTTTTAGATGACACATGTACTCTTTGTCACGAAGTTCTGTTCAGTGGTGGTTTACTTATCGATAAACTCACCAGGAATCGTCAATGCCTCACCATATACCATCTCAGCTGCAGAGCAATGGATATCGTTCTTCCACACTGTTCGAAGGCCGAGAAACACGGTGGGTAGGACCTCAGTCCATCTTCTTTCGCCATGAGCTATAATAGCAGCTTTCATTGTCCTGTGTAGCCGCTCTACCATGCCGTTTGCAGCAGGATGGTAAGCCGTGGTATGGCCAAGCTGGATACCGCAGAGTTGCGCCAAAGCCTTAAACAGAGATGAAGTGAACTGACGCCCTTGGTCTGTTGAAAGTATCCAAACCTTGTGATCCAGGTTTCATAGAATGCTTTCGCCACTGTCTCAGCCGTAATGACCTTGTTCCGGACAACGATTTTACCTGTCGACTGCTGTTAGGCAATACTTGTAATCCTCAGATGATGGCAATGGTCCGATGAGGTCAATGTGCACGTGACTGAATCGTGGGTCTGGTAATTTTAATTCACGCAGAAGAGAAGATGTATGTCTATGTACCTTGATCTCTGGCAGGGCACGCAGGTCTACACCCAGTCACGGCAATCCTTTCGTGCGGAAGGCCATATCAATCTTTCCGTTACCAGTTTCAATGTCGCTCTCTCACCGGGATGACTCATACCATGCAGTGCATTGAAAACTTCCCGACGCAACTCCTTTGTGATAAACGGGTAGGGCCTAGGCTGTGAAACGTCGCAGTATAAAGTGAGGGTGGTGCCTGGTACTGGTATTTGCTCGAGTTTCAATGAAGTCGCTGAATTCTGCGCCTGGATGTCTTTGAGCTCGATGTCATCCTGCTGCGATTGTGCTAGGGCTTCCAAAGTAGGAGGTGATGCTAGTGCTTCAATACGCGAGAGAGTATCGGCTATTACGTTATCCTTACCTGTGATATGACCGATATCAGTGCTAAATTGCGCTATAAAATCCAGATGGTCGAACTGTCTAGGCGAGCAATTATGATTTTTCTGCTGGTAAGCGTATGTGATAGGTTTGTGATCCGTATATGTGACGAATTCTCTGCCCTCAACCTTGTATCGGAAAAGCTTGACGCTTTCGTAGATGGCGAGTAACTCCCTGTCAAACGCACTGTACAGTTGCTGAGCTTTGTTTATCTTCTTGGAAAAGAAAGCCAATGCCTGCCATGCTCCATCTACCCATTGTTGTATTACCGAGGCTGAGGCTTAAACTGAGTTTGACGCATCAGTCACAAGGGCGAGTGGTGCGTTGACAATAGGATTTGCTAGAAAAGTGGATCGGGCCATGCTGGACTTATGTTTCTTGAAAGCTTGAAGGAGATCCAGCCTCCAGGTGAGAGGATGTGACCTTTTACTTTTGGACCAGACAGAGAGCATCTTCGGCAGAATGCGGAATAAAATTTCTATAAGGGTTGCGCATACCCAAGAAATTGCGAAGCCCATTCACAATCTTTGGTGGATGAAATTCTTCAATAACAGTGACTTTGTCAGGTATTGGGCGGGTTCCCTCGCTAGATATGTGATATCCAAGAAAGGTTACCTCGGTTTGTCCAAATGAACATTTTCCTTCATTGATCAGCATGCCGTAGTTTTGCAGTCGCTTGAAGACTTTCTCCAGGTGTTCCAGGTGGTCCTTGTGTTCTCTGGAATACACCAAAATGTTATCCATATAAGAGTAGCAGAAATCCAGGCCTCTTAGCACCTCATCAAGAAATTTCTGAAAACTCTGGGCTGCATTCCGTAGTTCAAATGACATGAATGGAAATTCAAACATTCCCATTGGCGGGGTGATAGCTGTTTTCGGTATATCTTCTGGTAAAACTGGGAACTGGTTGTAAGCCTTTTCCAGGTCTATTTGAGAGAATATGCTGATGCCATCTAAGATGTGGGTACAGTCCTCAATGTGCCTGATAGGTTACCTGTCCGGTATAGTACGAGCGTTTAGAGCACGGTAGTCACCGCGCGGTCTCGGGTCACGGTCGATGTGGTGGAGTGATCTCTCTGAATACTCAGGGAGGTTTGATCAGCGATGGGTATTTAGCCAACATTGTATGATACTCACTGCTTCCGGTTATCGCCTTTAACTTGGCTGCAACCATTTTGAGACCGACGCTGGTGATGATAAGGTGGTTATGCTGTCCAGCAATCGTCGGTTCCTGCAATCAACCATGAGATCATAATGATAAATAAAGTCGGCTCCTATTATTGGCTTGTCCACGTTTACCACCACGAAGTTCCAGACGAAATTGGGGCGCAATCCTAAGTCCAAATGCATGGTCATGGTTCCATATGTTATCACCCAACCATTTGCTGTGGTCGGCTTGTAGACACAAATTCACGTAGAAATAGTCGTAACAGAACACAGAGGTCGGAACTAGTGTCGATTAAATATTGTACCTTTGTTTTCTGATCGGTTACGAATAGGCGGCTTGTGGTAGCTAGACAGTCACTCGCCGCTTTACTGACTGTCGCGGCTGTTTTCCGACTTGTAATTGCATGGCTGAGTGCATTTCTGGGCTTTCTCATGGAAAATATTGTGTTACCAACACATACCTAGGGTCTGACCCCTGCTCCTTGACCTTGACCTGCTGCGTACCGATGAACGACGTCGGCTGTGACCGGTGGAGAGCTGGAAAACCTGCTTTTCCAGTTCTGTCTGGATACGCTGCGTAATTAGCTGGTCTAACTGTTTTATCAAGCCGTCGTAGTTGTCCAACGATGACGAAGCACTTGCCACGTGGTAAAATGACGTTGACGTTACCTAGCATATTTTGTCTGCTAATTCTGCCATGCCGTCAAGACTCGTCGATGTCAGATTAGATGGTAGTCGGCTTGACCACAGGCTGCGAAGAAAATCGTCTGAAACTCCTTCCGATGCCAACGTGCGAAGATGACGTAAGAACTGTGACGATTTTCTATCACCTAATTCTTGGTGCGTGAGTAACTGTCGCATCTTTTGTTCGCGCGTACCAGATAGACGCTTGATTAGCTGCTCCTTTAATTTAACAAATTTGCCTGTTTGAGGGGGATCTGCGATCAAGTCTTTTACCTCTATTGCGAATTTATGTTCCAGCTGCGTGGTTAAATTTCGTGGAGTCGTCCTTGATGCAAGATATCTTGAACTGCGCCTTGGCCTGCGCGAACTATAACTCGGGCTGTTCCGCCCAAAATGACGGCAACTTGATGGACACGCGGTTGACCGATGGCGGCAAACAGTCTTCAAACATGGCGTCGTCGTTGGTTCGAAGTCCACTATGCGCGGCACCTTGTTCTGGCCGCTGCTCGTCGCTAGCTCCTGGTTGAACTTTTTCCGACGTCATCGCCATGTTATTCGGTAGACGCAGCCCTCCGTTTGTACGGCTTATAACACATATTTTGAATTTTTCTCTGGTATCCGGTGTCTTCCCTAAAGTATGGAAGCAGACTCATTTTATCTGAAGCTGTCTATGAAGCTAACTCTGATCACGCTACTTGACTTCAGCAATGCTTTTGATTCTGTTGATTTTGAGATTCTTCTTGGCATCCTTCGTTCGATTACACCTGTCATACAAATATGGAGTGCAATAAAGGTTTAATAAGAATAATAAATTAAGTTGCAAATTATTACTATTTAAACAATTAATCATAGAAGTAATAGTTATATTAATGTCAAATTCATGTAGTGAAATGTCATCAGTTATTACAAGATAAATGTATCGACATTTCATCGGCGAATATAATGCTGCTTTGAGTCGTTACTTCCGGCAGGTCATTTATGTAAAGTAAGAAAAGAAGAGGTCCGAGTCGAGTACACTGCCTTGTGTGTGAGGCGACTAATTTCTATACTTTGCACCCGATTGTATAAATATCGTGCTACGCCTCTTACGCCAAATATTTGTTTGATGAGAACGGATGTTTGTACCCTAGTGGTTTTTGGTTGGTTGTTTATCTATCTAAGTATAATATTTATCTATATAAGTATGTGTATCGTGGTCTCGTACCCAAGATACAGGGAATCCTAGTTTGGGGCTAGATCAATGTGTCTAAGTAGTGTCCAGGTATTAATATTATTATTATTATTACGCCATTTATTTCAAGTTTCGACATCAATTACCCATGTTCAACGAAATCGAACGCTTTGGACACATCGAAAAAATGTCCCGTGCTATAGTTTTTGACATATACGTTGTGCACAATTTAGTCTACCGGTTTGAAAGCTGCCAAAGTTATAGACTTATTTTTTTGAAAACCACGTTGCTTTGAAATTAATACCTTGAACTTTGTTAATAATTCGGATAACCTTCCGTGCATTGCTTTTTTGAAAACCTTCGATAACACAGGCGTGAGTGTAATTGGACAATAATTTCCTATTTCAAATTTCTCACCGTTTCAGTTGCTCAAATTTCAGTTGCTTCAAGAACTAAAGTACCTACCGTCATGACTAATATTGTGTATAAAATCTGATGATTTTTGATGTTGTTGAAATTATCAAATGCTTTATTGAGATCTGATTCTTCGTAGACTTCTGAGAACGACAGGCATTGGAGACATTCCCAAAATTTCCTAATGTGATCACAACCATAGTCTCTTTAATTAATATATGCAGTCTTTGGCATAGTCAATTTTATTTTTTACTGAATCAGGAGCAGCTTGTAACAATTCCAAACGATTAAAAAAAACTTGGACCTCAATCAATACTTCTATATATGCATTCTATAATGTTTTGATCCATTAATTCAATACCACAACATCCAAATACGCCGTTCGTCAACCATTTTCAACCATGCAGCACCTTTTTTAACCAAAATGCAAGACACAACCCCTTTTCTTGAAAAGATGGCAGATAGATCATAGCCTGTTAATCTAATATTATTTCATCGCCAGATTTAATAAATGTTTCGGTTAGACAGATTATATCAGGTTCAATACCCGATTCGGTCAATTCCGCCAAGGTCATATCTATAATTTCTCTTTTTGGTAGTACACTGAGTATTTTGGTGCAGGATTACAATTTTAGAGTCTTTGCTAGTCTCGAAAAAGCTTGTAAAATGAAGAATTATGGGTCAGTCTACTGGTGTTCAGGCTAGTATTTTTTTTCGCTTTGATTTTGTTAGCTTGATTTTCCCTGTCAATACGGAAATAATACGGTATAGTTCGTAAATAGTTTCGGCTTGGTTTAATTTTATCAGGTTTTTGGTTGCGTTTATTTTATTTTTGGTGACTATCGGGAAGTAATAAGGTATGGTTCCTTCTTTTAAGTTTTTTGCTTTAGGAGCAATACATTTGTTGATTTGAGGATTTTTGATATTTTTGTTGTAGCTAAGATATACCTTGTCATAATCTAGTTGATCCACACATTTGTTAATGGAGGAGCACACAAATTTCCATTGGCTTATGAAATCGAATTGGTGAGTAAGACCAATGAAAGTACATCCTGGCCTGTTGTGGCATATCAGTTAAGACTCAATACTAATACTTCAAAGTCTTTTAGCTCATTTAGTATGGAGCCAAAGCCTTACATAATATTTTGTAGGGTTACTATGATGTCGTCCAAAAGATAGAATAATCTTTGTCGTCTTTTGCATAAGGATAAAGTTTCGTTGCCTTTCCGATTTCTTCCCTGACGTAATATATGATGTGACTTTATAATCAACGTTCCTGGTGCGAGTCTCACTGCGTGACTCCTGGAGTTGATGTGATAGTCTGAGACAGTTTGCGCCACCAAATACCATACCAAAGTTTTTTCATTTGTTATTTTTTTCGGTTTTTGCTATTCTTATAAGGTAATTCATCGGCTAATTGCTTCTGTCGATTTTCTGGTTCATCTGCAAGGTTAACAAAGTTTTGTGTCTGCCTGTCTTGTTTACTGTCTTGAACGTATAAATATATCTCTCTCTTTTACTGGCACGGGATCTTTATCTTTTGTTCGTTTATTGAGCGAGAAAATTGTCGATTGATAGTCGCTTTCTCGCCCTTCGTGGGACCAGTGCCTAAAAGACAACATGACGAGGTGGGAAAGCGAGTTGCGACAACAACTAACATTGTCCCTGCGACAAAATGGAGACATGTCAGAAAGCAAGAAAACTCCGCGGATTGCGCTACAAGAGGCCTCTTACCGTCCCAACTATTCAACTTCAACTTGTGTTAGGAAGGACCTCAGTGGCTCAAGAAATTCAACGACGAAGGAACTAAAAAAAATATCGGAAATATTTACGACAGAAGACAAACTGATAGCAAAACACACTGCATGGGAACAGGGGCAGATAAGGCCCCGCTATTGACTAGCAGGGCACCACCTCACACCCGTCAGATCTATCCGCACGATTACAGTTATAGCGACAGTTCTTCCTGGGTGATAACCAGGACTATGATATTGCACAGAGAATTGGATTTAATTATTTTATTTAAGTGAATAAGTTCGTCTTTTTACGTTCCACCGTAATTTCAGGGGATGACTGAAAAAAAAACTGTTGAACAATTATATAACATGCACGTATGTGGTGTGGTGTCAAAAATGGATGAAATAATAATAAAATCATTTATTCAATGCCCCAAAAGCACAAAAACAAATAAAACAAAGAAATATTAATTTAACTTAAAAAAAAGAAGAAAACTTACCAAACTTACGTACCCATACATAATGACCTACACCTACCAGCATGCAGTACACGGTTAACTTTAAAGTGAGTACATAGGTAGGTACCAGATAGAATTTATACATTGTACTTGATAAAGAATAAGAAGGTAATTATTAAATAAAGATACGGGTTCAGGTGAACCCTTTACGTCTTTAGTATTTATATCTAAGTGCCAAGGGCATCATTTTTATGGTCGATCGTTGTAGATCTACCCTCCGAGCTAGTAGTGTAAACTGTGTTACGGCAAGGTAGTCCGACGCCGCCACCGTCGTGTTATTTAAACTGAAATATGACCGTTTTCCGTTGACCGTATCATATCACCAAGTGTGTTAGTCTCAAAGGTCAACCAACACTGGCAGATGTACAAAAGAAGAGCAAGATGTATATGAAAACAAAATTAAGAAGCACTGCTATTCTAGTATCAAATCATATTGCTCTGATCAAGTTGGTACCATAGTGAAAGTTGTTCAGAATGATTCCCCTAACAACCCATTTCTGCTTGTATCCCTCTTTTTGTTAAACCCTGTATATGATTACATATTTTCATTAGATTTGTAATAATCACAATTATTTTGAATGTACATATGAATAAATAATTACATTAGAATATCAAATATTTGATATTATGTATAATAATATATATTAATAATAATAGACATTAGAATATAAATAATCACAATTGTTTTATTTCCCATTTTGTGGCAACCCGGCGGCGGCGGCGGCATCGCGCGACATCAAAGGCGTTGCGCTACTGTAGGGAGGAATATTGTCATCCTGTGACCTGGTAATAGGCTCTCTTCGCTCGCCTAATGAGGTTTAATGTTAACCTTAAGTGACATTTTTTTATTTGAGGCCAAAGATGTAAACAAAGAACCGTCACTGTAAAAATGACATTCCAGTTGTTGAAAAAAAAAAAAAAACGTTTGTTATATTTCAGAAACATGGCAAACACAAGAGTGTGCTCATCACACAAATGTTTGCCCTGGGCGGGATTCAACCTCGCCTACGGAGCCATAAATATCGTTATCGACGTAATATAAACCTTCCGTGAAATATCTGCTGATGTTTAAAACCGCATAAACATCGGCGATAGGGGGATAGCGGGGCAGTCGGAAGATGGTGATACCTAACATAAACATCGGCGATAGGGGGATAGGGGGGCAGTCGGAAGATGGTGATACCTAACATAAACATCGGCGATAGGGGGATAGGGGGGCAGTCGGAAGATGGTGATACCTAACATGTTCAGCAACCAACCAACTCGTCGACCAAGTGCTTTTCTCTATTCACAATTTCCAGCAATTGTGCTCTGACCATTGTCGGATAATATGGTATATTTTTGGATGGCTTATGTTTAAACGATCACCAAAAACCCAAAAACGCACTTATCCATTTTGGGTAGAAAAAAAATATTTTAGTGATCATCATATTTGTTGTATTTTTGGATTGTGAACATTCTTGGATGGCGGCTTTTTGCCATTAGGTGGCAGTGGCAGGGCATAACTTCACTTTCCGTGAATGTGCGCGTTATCAATAGCCAACACTGAGTTTGGTTTAAATTGTGTAAAATACCTTTCAACCATAACAATCGCATTCGGGACGTCAGACAGATGCCAAAAAACCGAATGACAGCCAGTATTTAGTGTTGCAAGTGCCATATTTTTATATTGCCGAAAAGAACTTTGTTAAAATAAAATGTATGTGACATCTATTTACAAATATCTCAGAATGAGTTTGTTAAGTTGCTTCGGATGTTTTAGAACAGAGATGAAAAGAAATTACAACTATTTTTTTCTCAATAATCGTAATCATATAACAATAATTTTCTCTAATGGTAAATCCTTTGTTTACATCTTTGGCCTGAAATAAAAAATTCTACTTTACATAAATTGATTGTTCCATCATACATAACTAACAACCAAACACAGTACAACTGATTTGTCCCTTCCTACTATCGCTAAGATTAACCTGTTGCTCACCATACCATCCCTCCCACACGTTTCATTTCACCTAACAAGAACGAGAAATACCATTCCAGCTCTAATACAAAACTGCCCACCTGTGAATAGTTCCGATGCCTCTAATAACGAGGAACAGAAAAGGAAAATGGAAAAATCGTGTATCTGTAGGCCGTAAGTAGCGATCCCCGCATGAGAATGTGGGGTTGAAATGAGCACCCCCCTTTAGAGTAGTGCTACCGTGCTACACTATACAAAGTGAAGGACAAAAATAAAATCCTACACATAAAATTTTATATTGGTTCGAGTAGGTGTTGCGTAACAGAATGAGATGGTACTCGCAATGTTGTGTTATCAGCAAACCTTAATAATAATAATAATAATAATAATATCTTGGACACTATTTACACACATTGATCTATCCCCAAACTAGGATTCCCTGTATCTTGGGTACTAGACAACGATACACATACTTTTATAGATAAATATTATACTTAGATAGATAAACAGCCATGACTAGGATACAAAGGTCCGTTCTCATCAAACACATTGAAATGTTGTCAATTGTGGTTATCAATCGAATCATAGACGACATCTTCAATGAAACACTGATTCGTCTTGAAGATAAATGTTTAGCGATAAAAAACCAGACCCTAGTACAACTTGGAATGCTAGCACCACGATAAGATGCTTTAAGTGTGCTAAACATCGAAATTACAAAGGTGAAAAGCTACAACATCAATGAACTATTTCAATAAATATTTCTCACAAAAATCCATTTCTCAATGACAATAAAAAAAAATACACCAGGAGGCACCGGGAAAATGTTTCTAATAAATCTATTAAAACGCCTAATGCGTACCCGAACATCGAAGCCGTATGGTCTGCGGAGTTCGCTCTCGCGCGTTGTGGGGTCGAGGACTTATGGTTGCCTCATGCCTGCGGCGTCAACTCGGGGGGTAACGTCCTCCCCGGTCTTGGGTGGCCCCTACTTGTTAGGGGCCTCACGTGGCCTTCACTGTGCCGTGCTTTCGCCGTCTATTGGCATACACTGGTGACAGCGGTGCTGGAGTTTCTTCATCTTCACTGTGCCGTGCTTTCGCCCTCTCCTTCGGGCTTACACTGGCGACAGTGGGATGAGCAGCAACTCTCTTGGAAGTGGTCTGCCTTTCGGGCGGTCATGCGTGATGCGGAGCAATGTTGTGGAGATGTGCGTGGCGGCTGTTGTCGGCGCAATCGTACATGCGCCGTGCCAGCCGCGCGACGAATTTATTCACGGTGGGCATCCGAGTATCCCTCATGATGGTCGAGTTCCGCACGTACGTTCTGGAACCGCTGCAGCCGTGCCTTCTGGGTGGTAGACAGCAGGGCGTACCATGCTGGAGCCGCGTAGGTGAGCCGCGAGCGTAAATATGACTTGTAAACCTACAGCTTGGCTCTCAGAGGCAGGCTGGACGACAGGACAGGCCGGAGCAATGCTCGCGTGGCTTTGGCCCGGTTTATACAGCAGTCGATGTTGCGACCGAGGTATTTTACCGTCGATTGCCACTCGATGTCCCGGCCCCCAACTGTAGTGGTGTCGGACGGCGGGAGCGGGTAGTCAACAGAGCTGTCGTCTTCCCGACGTTCACCGCGGTCCGCCACTTATCCAGCCAGGGCGGCAGGAGGTCCAGGAGTCGCTGCATCTTCCTGCAGGCGAGTTCAATGCCGCGCGACGACGCGAAGTACGCGCTGTCGTCCGCATAGAGGGCGAGCACAACGTCTTCCACCCCCTCCTCGAGATGGCCCTCGATTGTGGGGATGTCGTTGGTGTAGAGCGCGTAGAGCACCGGCGGGAGGCCGCTGCCTTGCGGGACTCCTGCGCTGATGGCCTTCGTCTGGGAGTGTGCATTCTTGACCGAGACGAAGAACCGCCGGTCTTCCAGGAAGGAGGCCACGATTCGCCCGATCATTGGGGGCACCCCTGTGTCCAGGAGCTTGAACAGGAGCCCCTCGTGCCAAACTCGGTCAAAGGCCTTCTTGATATCGAATGTCTCAGGCAACTTGTAAAAAGAAGTGAAATCCACCAAAAACATTTTCATGTAAAAATGTTGCCAAGACGAGACCATATGGGTCGCATTGTTAAAAAGTTAGCATATCTCATGTAGAGCCAAGCTTCAACAAGCCCTAACAGTTCAAGCCCAACTATAAAAGCCCTTACTTTACAGACTCTACACCTTAGTCAAAATATGTGGCTTGGGCGTTTCCCTACCGTCACATGGGATGGGCGTAAGTAGAAAAATTTGTTCACAGTTCATAACTTTTATTTTATAAAATATTTCTTGTAGTAAAAATAAATTTTGTAAAAATGAAATAGATTTGATAATTCGTACTTATAAGAACTATACACGTTACTACAAGAACGGATAGTATGAAAGAATCTCGTTATTACAAGAACGGATTTAATTATTGGAGCATGAAAGAATCGGTTATAGTAAAAATGAATGTTGTAAAAATGAAATAGACTTATTTATTTGTACCTACAAGAGCTATACTCATAACTACAAAAACTAGTCTATAACAGAAAAGTAATGAACAGTGAATAAATTTTTCACCTTACGTCGGTAAGGAAACGGTTAAGCTACATATTTTGACTAAGGTGTAGAGTTTGTAATGTTAGCGCTTGTAGAGTTAGGGCGTGTGGAGTGAGAAGCTTGGCTCTACATGAGATCTGATAACTTTTTGACAGTGCGACCCATATGGATGGTCTCGTCTTGGCAACATTTTACATGAAAATGTTTTTGGTGGGATTATAATATTCTCTTAGTTCCAAATCTAATATCTGATTTGGTTTATATATTTTACTAAGCCTATCTAACATATTTCTTAAAGTATCGATATTAAGCATAGAATGATGTGTGCTCGATGCACGTATAAAAGCCAATATGTCTTCTATTCTAAGTAAGTCTTTTTATTATAGATAAGATCTAGGCAAACTTTGCGTACTTTAAAATGTTATTCTCTGTGTAGGCATTTCTGTCTAAAAGTAACATTAAAGTTTCGTTAATTTTGGCTTGGTTATATGCTATGTGGGACAGAATAGTGATATGTTGAGACATCCACTCATTATTGATACTAATACGTTCTTTAATTTCTGATAACATCTTATTCTGATTGCCTTCAAGTAACTTAATAGCGTCATTATACGTTTTCGCGTCCGTAGAGTCCAGATTTACAGTAATACTTTTGATTAATGAACGTAATCCGTCTATTAGACCTCTTTTAGACGTGACTCTAAACTTTATCACTGTGTCATTGATTTTGACAATTTATGGGAAAAATAAAGGATCTTGATATTCATAAAGGGAAAAGGTTTGGTTATCAAGTCGGTTGCTAAAGTACTGTAGTTGAGTCTCTACGGAGTCAAGTTTTTCTTCGATGTCAGATAATTGAATGTACTGTAGAAAAGTATGGTAGTGAGTTATTAGAGTCATATCTCCTAATTTGAATGGTAAAACTCCAGGTCCATCGTACAAGCTCTTGAGACGCGAGCTCACGACATAAGTCAAGACTTATCTCGTGAGCTCGCGTCAGCTGTATCGTCAGTCCTAGTAGTATCCTGTAACAATTTTATATTCTTAGGAACTCGTTTGAGTTGTGACTTGACCACAGGGCCTTTCTTTTTCGATGTATAAATGTGAATGGGTAGATCGGCTAAAACAGTGTCTTGCGTGTAACGGGGGCTAGCTTTTATCGGCTTGCTAAGGGGTTGTTAATGAAAACTTGCTATTGAGGTTGGTTTTCCACTTCGGGTTCTCTATCTTTATTTCTGTTCTCAGTTAGATTGGTGCGATTGTGAAGAGAGTTCTCGTTTATAAGATTGTATACGGTTTTCATCTGTTCCTTATGGGTCAAAACGTAACGTTACATTAAATTTCCTGTAAGATCGATGTCAAGAGGGTCTCTAAGGTCAAAATGTCCTTATATTATGTCAAATGGTCTGCAAGTATTGAAGCTATGAACAGAACTGTTGCAGGCAAGTATTGCGTAAGGCATGAGGTAAATTACGGGCTCGTATTTCTACTATAGTTGCAGGATACCGAGATGTTCTAACAAGGTGGAGTGAAAGCGTTCAATGCTACCGTTATTATTGGGGGCATGGGGCAAGGTTTTGTGGTGATTACTGATTAGTGAACTCGGTACCGTTATCTGTTACTAAGGTTAAGGGGAGCCCATGATGGGAACAATATTGAAATCCTTGAGGGATGCTTACGGCTGTTCCATCTGTTAGGTGATAGGCCTGGCCGTATTTGGAGAAAACGTCTACAAACGTGAGATACTTTTCGTGCTGGGCTGTGAATAGGTCTATATGGACAATCTCGAGGGTTTTTTTGCTGGGGAAACAATCTTAAACTGAGGCCTAATGGAGTCACGGTCGTATTTAGTCTGTCCACAAATTGGGCATTCATTGATGTACTTTGTAATCTGGTCCTTCATTTTAAGGCCAGTAGTACCTACGGGAGAGGGATAGATAGCATTTGTTTATACCTCTATGATTGTTTTATTCCTTCGTGGTAATGTCGGATAATTTCTTTCTGTCTTAAATATTCTTTTACGTCTTCTAACTGAATTTTACAGAGAACTAGATTTATGGCGGAACTTTGAAATGCGTCCTGAATAATAGGAATGATTTGATACATCCCTAGGGTTGGATTAATATAAAGGGCGGTTTTCACTTTTGTATTGACGTACTCTTTAATGCTTTTATAACCTCCTGCTCCAAATTTGATTCGGATACCTAAGTGTTCGTTGGTGCGTGTCGAATTTCTTAGTTGCATACCGTCTACGTTTTATATTACCTACAATCGAAAAGCATAACTGTCTATGGAATTTGTTGAGAGGTTTTTGAAGTTTGACTCCCTCAGTCGTGTGAAAACTTTCTCTAGGTTAGTCATATGTTCCTGTAAAGAGGTACTTCAATAATGTCATCCAAATATACAAGAAAAATCTCGTTGTGTGTTGGGTAGTCCTCTGAGGATATTGTATGGACAATAAAAGCAGTCTCCAGTATATCATTAGGGCTCATTTCTACTTGATAAAATCTGCTCGCTAAATCCAGGATCGTAAAGTATTGGCACTTGCCAAGTTTGTCAAGGAAGTCGTTATGTTCGGGATGGGGTATTTGTCGTCAATAGTCTTGTCATTTTATGTCAATCTATCACTTATCGCCATTTTTGTTTTCAAGATGCGTCAACTTTCTTGGGAAACACCCATATAGATGGGCTCCATGCAGTTACATAGGGGTAGTGATAGCTTTTCGTATAAATAAGAGTTTCAGCGTGGGTCTTGATGCTATGTTTAATTTTGTTAGTGAATGTCAGTAGGGAATTTCAATATAGAATACGTCAGGAAGGATAGCGGGAACATAAAGTCTCTAAGTTAATTTTCTCTTCCTGATTCAAGTGATCGGTTCGTAAACGTGACGCGTGAAGTGATACGCTTACGAATCGGGTCGTGTTCGGTGCTCATGCACTCGATATTAAAGAGCTGAGCTTGTACTGGTTGGTCAAATGAAAGTATTATGTCGTTGTCGGATATGTTCCCTACTTCTACAATTCCTTCGCGGTCAGTCACAGTCGTAAAACAGTGTATGATGCATTTACAAGAAATTTGATCGCAAAGTAATTTTCTGCGATTCTGTAGTCAATAGTGGGCATATTACTGTGATATGGTATGATCAGGATTCTGACATTTCCAGTTATAAGCAAATTATTTTTAGGTCCATTTCGAGTCCGTCTAATAAGTCAAGTCCTATTCGTGCATCGAAATATCTATGGAACTTGTATATGAATAATTTAATATTCTGTTCATCATTAAATTCGGGGAAGTTTTGAATAGTAATGGAATAGTCATTTTTTGTCATCACGTATCCATTGGTCACTTCGAAAGGGTCGTAGTTAAGGGGTATGCGCAAAAAATAACTTTGCACAGCTTTATTGATTCGCGGCGATTGATGCAATTTGCACATATCGGAGGTGTCTCTTAGAGTGTAAATTTAATTCTATCTTGGTTTTGTGGAGGGGTTGCCCTTGGGAAAATCCATGTCACTATTAGAAGACGGTTGAGAGGCCTCAGTCGTACGTCTGGGGATAGTCGGCGTAGTCAGCTTGAGAATACTCGGCGTAGTATTGCTTAGTCGGTGCGGAGCAGTCGTTTATTTCGTAGTAATAGTCGGGTTCAGAATCTTAACATGTCATTCAGTCAGTCATTATAATCGGCAATTTAATTGAAATTAATTTCTCGGGTTTTAAAATAATTGATTGGTGGAGGGATACCAATTTTACGCAAATCATGGCCAGAAGGGGGAAGCGGTTTAGATTTAGTAGTTCACTTCTCCACTCATAGGCATGGGGACTGCATTTTGAGTCGAAAATGAGGGTCTCTGGGGTAATTTGAATACGTTACTGCTAGGGTTATAGTTGGGAAGAGGCGCTACGAACATTTGCTGGGTTCGAGAAGGCATATTGGACATTCTTGGGGGTTGATTAGGTGGAGTCGTACAAGGCGTTGCATATTCGGGAAATTAAAAGGTTACAGCATGGCAGTTGGCATCTACAAAGGCATTCTCATGTGCTTAAGGGGTTGATAGTGAGGAAGAGCTCTTCGCCCTGGAAGTGAATCATTTCGGCCGTGGAGGTGCATCACATTCATCTGTTCCTGTACGAACTCAAGTGTTTTTTTCTATAGTGTCAGGTCTCATACATCTTATACGAGATCCAAAGGGTTCCTTGAGACCACGAACATAAGTCTGCATGGTAAGTTTTTTATAGAGATCGCGTTTCGCTTCTACTATGATAGGGATAGTCTCATGAAGACTAACATACGTCATAAATGTACTGAAAAGGGTTTGACATTTCATAGAATTCCTAGGGAGTGATATGTCCTTGAGTCGGCGTATAGAGGGCGGTTTCATCCCTTTGGTCTGAAAATACATTAATCAGGGCTGTACGGATGCCTATCCAGTATTCTGCTATTCCATTTGAGTTGATTGTCCTCGCGGAAGGACCGGTAATTTTGTTCAATATTCCGTTGATTAAACTTAAGTTCGCTAGCTTGGAACCGGCTTCCGGTTTCATATACTGATTACTACCTGATCACATATTCTAATAAATCGCGTCAGAATATTCGCGTTACCATCGAATGCGGGCACTAGAAATAGTACCTTGAAAATGGTGTCAGAGTCAATAGTCAGCGACGTCATGATTTTAAAATAAGGCAAAGACAGGGTCACTGAACTAACTTTTCACTATAAGGGTCCTTAAATTAATTATCTACACCGAAATCTTCACTTTCCAAAATCCTATTCGTATCTAATAGTCTTTCCTTACGTATTTGTCCTACGGATGACTTTTTCACACCAGATTACTCGGGACGAAAAATTGTTGAATGAGGAAATTACACACGGAAAATTAAAACGGAAGCAACACAAGAGTAAAAACAATGCATGGACTTACATAAAATGTATCATCTTCTTCGGTTTTCTTCAGTATCAATGTCTAGATACCTCCTCGGCTGCTCGTCTTCGTTCGTTGAATCCTTGATGAAGGCTTGAAAGCTCAACCAGAGGCTTACGGAGCCAACAGGTGTAACGATGTCTGTTGTCCTTTAGTTTCCCGCGCGCCTACTGACTCAAGGATCCTACCGGCTGCGCCAAATAAGGTATCGGCAACAGCTGGATATAAAAAACCGATAATTATTTTATCCTTTATTTTAAGGAATATAAATTACAATTAAAACTTATGTCTATATTCAATCGATGCTAGAATTGAAGTGAGTCTAAAGTTAACAAAAGAAAAGGCACTAAAAATGAAAAACGTATAATATCTAGGTTACACGGATTGCTGACGCTGCATAGGAAACTTACAGTGAAATAATTAGTTACTACCTAAAACTATCACTATGTAATGTAAGCCCAATGTCGTCATCAAAGCGAGGTGCCGGTCAACTGGACCTCGTCAGCAGATTCCGTGAATGCAGGGCATATAACAAGCTTCGACTATTTCATTCGAATTTTCAATAATACTGTTTTTTTTTTGTATTTCTCTATTTTGTGGGTTTTTGTTGTCTTCAGTTTTTATTAACTGCCATGAGGCTTTATTACGTATTTATGTATTTTGTTTAATTACGAACTTCATTCGTAATTAAAAAAATACATGCAAAGGCTCCAATGATTCACTTCCAGGCTGTTGTAACTTGTTACCATTTAATACATTTACGAAGAGCTTTACAGTACCTAGTATATTTTGATTTGTTTGTAGTTGTCTTGTTCGGGTAATATTCAAATTTCAGGTTATTTTTGTCACACATGATCTTTTTAGTTCGCCATTCAAGTTTACCGTTACAATTACTTTTATTTCGAATATTATGTACTGGGGAGTAGAGTTTGGCTCATGGCATATTGATAAACATTCTTTAAAATGTTTTGCATTGTATATATACATCACTCCACGAGAGACTTTGAAGGCACTCCTTGAATTTGTTAATGTTCTCCAGGGTATAATCTCTTTTAAACGTGAACAACTGCTTGGTGGGTAGTTTCTTCTTTGTTACTGTGAAAGTAAGAACTTATGCCTCGTCATAGTCTGTGATTCCTAAACGATGCATTCTTCCTTGGGCCTCATTAATGTTGCTAACAATGTTGTCAATGCTTGTATTTATTCAAGTTGAGGTATTCATATGTAAATTTAGGCTGTGGTTTTCCAAAATATTATTTAGTTGTCTTGCCCTGGGGGTATCTTTCATTGTATCTGTGTTGTAGTCACCTGCTATGATTAGTCTTCTATTTTTCAATTTATTACACAGCTTATATAAAATTAAATCTTATCTATCCTAATCTATCCAGAAACGCTTTCTTGTCTTGATTTGGTTCTGTATAAAGACATACGATTATGCACTCATATTCTGGAATTTAAACACCGCAGCATTCAAAGAGGAATGGGATTGACAAATCTCGTACAATTTTTAACCAATTGGTATCAATATAGTTTCTACTAAGAATACAGACACCGCCACGGTTTTTGTTTGTCCGGCAGTACGAAGCATCTAGTTTAAACCCTTTAATTTGAATATTATTTTCAGATCCTCTCTTTATAAAGGTCAATATATTTATATGTTTCTTGGAGTTCATGTAATGCTATCTGTAGGCTATCTTTTTTGCTTTTAAATCCCTCGATGTTTTGATGCAATAATTTTACTTCGGACTTATTCTCGCAAAAAACTTTTTCGAGGAATTCTTCGAGGTATTATTGATTGCTTTGCATCAAATTAATAGGGGATTGTACCTTTCCTTGATTTACAAATAATATTTACAACTTTAGTTTTCTTTTCGTTACGTGGGGTTTTGACATTCTTGTTTTCTAACTTAATTAAGTAATCACAGATATTGTTACAGATTACCTTATTTAAGATGGAATTTTTTCAATGATTCTATAAAAGAACATCGATAAAAATTAATGCTTATTAGCTTAAGGCTTTGGTTTTGCGCACGTTCATTTTAATATTGGCTCACTGCTATGCCAAAAATTATAACTCTCACTTTAATCTTTTGTAGGGTCTGAAGGATAGCACTGAGTTCATAATTAACTTAGTCGGGTTGTCGTCATGTTGTCCAAGGAAGAGAATCACTATGTCTGCTTCCGTCATCATCTTTGTATCGATTACGTCTGTGATGTTTTCAGGTGGCGCAAACGGTATGATATAGAATTCATTTGGTAACATCTCTACTATTGATTAGTTCGGTGGCAAGACTAGTACATGGCTTACCATCATATATGTGTATGTTTTTGCGTTTCTTGTTTTCTTCATTCCTAGCAAGCCTAGGTACGATGTTTTCTGTGGCCTCTTCTTCTCCGATGACATCTTGGATCTTAGACTTTCGTCTGTGGTTTCTGGTTGGCCTCTTTCGTTGTTGTTTTTTTCACAACGCAGGTTACTTTTGACGCTGTCTGGTATAGTGGTTGTCAATATATCGACATCATCTTTGGGTTGAGTGTGATTCCGGTCAAGAGTGCGTTATGGATTCGTTTCCTTCTTCAGACATTTTTAAGCACTTAGCTTGAAGAAAAATCTTTCTTTTCTGTCAGTTTTCTGTTGATAGATGAGAATGTAGCACCTGATTGTATATTTTTCCATAAATCAATCTTTTTTTCCTCAACCTGCAATTTATTTCTGACTACATGGTTATCTTTTATAGGTGTCCGCTTTTCACCTCTCTCTGAAGATTAAGGATATAAAGATTTTAAGTTCCTCTACTTCTTGGTTTTGTGCACAGGAGGAAAGATTTCAACAAACTTCTTAAAACTTCTTCTTCAAAACAACAAATTTCTTATTCATAATAATAAAATCAATAAAAACCAGTATGGCTTTCAGAAAAAACGTAGTACAACACAGCTGTTATCAATGTTCACTAATGAGGTCAGCAAGAACATGAACAATCGTGAGCATGTACTTGCTGTCTTCATTGACTTTTGTAAAGCCTTTGACACAATTAATTACGAAACATTATTTTTAAAGCTTGAACAAAACTTTATACAGGGTCCACTATTAAAACTATTTAAAAATTATCACACAAATAGGTTTACAACTGTAAGCATAGCTGGTGAATATAGCACAAGATATCCTACTGAGATGGGTGCCACCCAGGGGTCAATAACTGGGCCCCTGGAGTATATTTTGTATGTAAACGACGATGTGCAATATATTCTCTGAAGGTTCAGTGTATCAGTTCGCGGACGACACATGCCTGTTGGTTGCTAACAAAGATATACTAAAAGCACAAGAACAAATGCAACATAACTATAATATTCTATGTAAATGGGTAACACACGACGTAGGTTTAGTTATTAATTCACAGAAAACTAAACTATTACACATACATTCTCCATACCTAAAAACACCATAGCATAAGCATTGATGAGTGAAAGGGGATGGCCCTTTATAAAGTCTCACACTCATCAATGCTTACATGTAAACCATATAATTAGCAGCTGTGATTCCTTAGAACTAACTAGACAACACATGTACATAGGGTTGATACTCGACGAACACCTGAGCTGGAGACCACATATTGATCAACAAGCTTAGAGCCTTTTTATCTAAAATATGTATACTTAAATATAAGCTTCCGTTTAATGTACTTAGATTAATGTACCTATCCCTAGCAGAATTTATCATAACTTACGGCCTAAGCAGCAATGGTCGAACCTATAAAACCTATCTAGACAAAATATATAGACTTCAAATTAGAATTTTGAAACTTACAGTTCCCAAAAACGCTAGAAAGAATCACATAAAAAAATCGAAAGCGATTTATTTAACTACTGTAAAATTTTAAATGTATTTAACTTGTTTAAGATGTTTATTATTTGTGAAAGCTGTGATAAGATCGATTCACTGGTGAGACGGGAGCGACCTAAACAGTTGCGTTGTTTGTAAAAAGTGTTGTCAAACTTGTCTACATACACATTACCTAAGTATATCAATGTATACGGTTCTCGAACATAGGAATACCTACTACCAATGATACTAAATGAACTACCTACTGCTACACTTGAAAGTCTCTTAATAAATAAGAATAAATGTAAAACTATAATGAAACAACACTTTCTCTCCAATTGTAATAATTAACTATTAGTAACTTAACTACTCATTAATTTTATATAAAAATAATTATTTAGTGCGCCACTTCTGACCGCACTTGCCACACATAAACCCTGCGTGGTTAAAGCGGCAGGTTTTTGTTGTAAAATTAGTGTATTTTATATGATCTATTTTATTTAATATATTTATTGACGATATAACATCAGTCACTGTTCACTAAATAACAAGTCCGTAAACATTTTCGAGATTAAGTTCGCACAATTTAAAGAACATATTGCTACAGACGTGTCTCTGTAGTTACAACTAGTACCGATAAAAGAATTAAACTTCAATATGTATTTATTATAAATAAACTTTTGAACTGGATTTCCATATTGCAAGCTGTGGTTCCATATAATTAGAAGTGTAATTAGTTCTTAAGAATAGCATGTACCTAAAATAAATTTATTGTAAGTTCTGTTGGGAGTCCTAATAAAGTAAGTTAAAAAAAAACACTTTCCAAAATTAGCGATAGCTGTAATGTTAACCTAAGAAATAATCACAGTTTAGTTGCACCCTGTAATAGACTTGCTCAAGAAAGACTTGAAAAGTTATCAATTCTTCAAGGGCCAATGTATTCTCTACTACAACAAGATACCTCTGGAGATTTTAAAATTGCCATATAGGCAATTTAAAAACCACAAGGTATCTAAAAAGGGATATTACATAAATGAAAAGAGTGCATGGTGTTAACCTAATTCAACACAGAACTCACCTAATAGTTTTGTAAGTATTTACTCCTGTATATCATTTATAATTTGTAATATTTGTACTAGTATTTAAAAGAGTAAGTATATTTAAAAGAGATCTAAAAAATCAATCTGCGGGAATTCCTTCGCCCTCGTTCTCCCACAGTGGTCCAATGTAGAAAAAGGCAAAAAATTACGTTTTTAAAACATATGTTAATATTTAAATAAAATTTGAATTTTGAATTGCTCATTCGAATTATAATTAACATTTAAGTGTATTTGTATCTGTGTAAAATAGTATATATGTCGCAGTTAGTTGGTTAAATCAGACACTTAACTATCTCTCTAGACCGTTAATTAAATACCGACGTTTAACCAAGTCACTAAAATTCGGTCAGAAAAGTGAGTGAACGAATCTTTTAACGAGTTGCCTAAACATTCCTAGGCAACAAGACATATACAATATTAATATTTTTTATGTGCACTTAAGTTTATGTTTTAAGTATTTTTTGTTGTTCTTACATGTTCAACCTAACACGAAGGATAAAGGAGGCTTCGCTTCGCTCACCCCCTTTACCCTTCACATAAGCTACCGTAATGTTTTGCCCTGATATAAGCTGTGCAAATCAGCTGTTGTCATGACGCCATCTTCTTTTCCAACACGCCGGTTTTCGGTTAGACAGATTGTTAAATGTTTTCGACGATGCTTTATTTAAATCAAAATGCTAGTGACTTGGTTAAACGTCGGTATTAAATTAACGGTCGGTTAGAGAGTTAGTGACGTGTCTGATTTAACCAACCAACTGCGACATATGTCACCGTTAGATTGTTAAAGCCGTTAGTTTATAAACTAACGCGTTAGTTTGTAAACTATCGACAAATTGTAAACCAGACCGACAGGCTTTAGAATTTACGTTTCGTTTGTTCTTACATGTCAACCTAACATGAAGACTATTCTAGTCTTCACCTAAGCTACCGCAGTGTTTAAACTGGTATTGGTATTTCCTTATGCAATTCAAGTTTAAACCAGTTCACAATTTAACGATTTCATTATAAACCAACGCGTCATATCGTAAACATTAAGGTGCAGTTTACAATTTATCGATAGTTTGTAAACTAACAGTGAAAAAAAGGTTAGATTATAAAACTAACGGTTTTAACAATCTTACGGTGACATATATAAAGAGTATATAAAGTTCAATGTTGATTAAACAATCGATCTGCTACTATCGGAAATTGGGTGGGTTATCTGCGCAACCGAAAAGTGACAGGCGGGATCCTAATTTGAGGAGTTAAGCCATAATTTCAGAGCAATTTATGTACGACATGTGTAATCGATCAGAATTATTATTTCTTGATGATTTTGTGTATATTGGTATCTTACAGTGTTTCATTTAATCATAAGTATTATAAGTAGTATAGTATTACCCTTAGCTACAACCAGGCCACGTTGACAAATTAAAGCTTAATAATCCTGTGTTTTATTGTAAAATCATAAAAATAATCATCTCGGTAACCTACGTAAAAGATTTTCTATGGCTTTAAACTGGGAAAACCATTTCAGATAATTGATTCTTAAATAAATTGCGTTATTCCCATCAAAAAATATTACGGGATTACCTAAATTTCCTTAACAAACAGAATGTCCTTCATTTGTCCTCTACAGCGTAGTTCGCTTAAATCTCAGATGAACGACTCTTGGGCTCTCCTCCCCGCCAACTTAACGGCGAGTGAAATTAGTTGGCTAACCTGTTAAACTGTCAAATATCAAAACTGATCTCGTCTGTCAATAATTAATTTGTCAGTCAGAACGTAAACAAATATTGATATTATAGTTTTTTTAGTTTTATAAAGTGGTGAGACATCTCAGATTGTAATAAAGTCTCAGTGAAATCCTAAGGTACAAACGAGGCAATTAAGCCGAGTATCATAAATTGGGTCAAGGTAACTCAGGGAGTAGAATAAGCCATTTAAACCTTTAACATTTCGGCAGCATTCATCGTGAGTTTTCTATAGTTTTACAATTGATATTACTTGGGTCCTGTGCTTAATCTAATAAAAAACTGTAACACAATAAATTAGTGTATAATTTTATAGTGAAGAGTTATTTTTGGCACTCTTTTCCTCAATGAATAAATTAACGAATGAGTGCCTAATAGTGACATGTGGGTTGATGTTAGTGGCATTGACTTTTTCGTTTAGAAACAACCCGGCGCAAGTAATCGTCCAATAATTTTGATCAATCGACGTACGAGGGGTGTTGTTTAAAAAAGTATTGAGATAAGACGTCTATTACTCGAAATATCCAAATCAGGTGTATCTTCTGAGTTCTATTTTGTGTATTATCTGAATAAACGCATTTCATTACAAATCTTAATAAGTTTCTTAAATAGGCTAAAAATTCATGAAATAAAATAAAAGTTCTATGTATATGTATTAAGCATCGTCCATTGCTTGCTTGTTGTCCCAAATAACTGAAAATCCCAGATTTTCCGCTGATGAATACCGGGATTCCCGGTTCTCGAAAAAATTCAGGATTTCTGATTCCCTGGGCACACCCCATAGACATATGTGTGTTTGAGTATGTTAGCACATACTTACAAAGGTACTTTACTTACTAAGTGTTTATTTGATTTTGAACAGACAGACATATATAAATGTACCTAATTAAAATTATATAGACGAATTATAATTTTATCAAAATATTAATTGGAATTTTTATCAAATTACCATAGCACAATTTAGTTTAGACTATTTTACCGCCAAACATCAGGTAATCGTCTAAACCCTAATTCTAAAGCCGATTCAATCATGCAAAACACCAACGTCACTATATGTGGGTAATTGGTGGGCATGTCACGCACCAGCACCAGCACCAGGACCTAGTAACTAAGTTTATTCATGTAGGCACAATATTTGTGGGTAGCGTCCCATACTAGAAAAATCCGTATCATGGGACATAGCTTAAAGTTACATCGTGCTCATTTAGGTAATATTCTAATCTATCATGCATTAGATAAAGTTAAACATCAGAATAAAAAAAAATTTTTTTTTGTCGCACTTTGATCTCTAAGTAATTGCCAAAAGAAGATTCTCAACAGATTCATATTCTGCAATAAAATTATAAGCCAATTTTTCAACTGAATTTTGCCTCTTTCATTTATTTCTATTACAATTAGTATACTTATCTTGTTGTAAAGGTATGGTTGCCAAAATTATCCCCTTGCAAACATCGTTTTGGTTGTAGGTACATCAAGTCTAAAATTATGTTTATTGTTGCTATAGTAATATGACGAGCTTAGGACAATTCGTGACATTATTGAATGAATGAATAGTTTTCTTATGCTTAGCAACTTACTTTCGTAATAAAGAACTTCCGCTTTATACCTAATGGGTTTCTTAACATAACCTTTAATATTATACGCTGTGTGTGCTCTTTCCAGGCGGAGCAGGTACGATTTTGCGGCGCCCCCCCAACGCATTTATACAATATCTTTTAAATACTTTTACATAGAGCATAGTACACAGACCTACCTTCGTAATCTCATCACTTATACATAAATGTTTACCAATGTAAGTTTTGACAACTAAAAGTAAATGTTCATCAAATTTAGTGCCCATATGTAGTTTCAAGAATCGCACTGGTACTAGCACAGAAAGTGACCTATAGCATAGGTCACTTTCTGTCCGAATACTAAAGTTAGGTTTGTAATGTTACAACTATATGATACACCTGGAGCCGAGCGGAGCGGAGCGAGGCGACCCCATGTTTTGACGAGGGGCGATGGATCAAGTCTATCACTCGCCTCAACTCGCCTGCGAATTTCCTTAGACCGAAACCAGTACCTGTTGTGAATTCAGTTTTTTAAAAAGAAGGTATGGGAGAGTTTCTTGCCGTTTCTTCTTAAGGGGATATCTCGACCATGCAAAGGTCCCCGTCACTCCAAGCGGAATGACTCGCAGTGTGAGAGGGACGGAATCGGGAAAAAATTACAAAAAGTGGTTTTAAATTTATACAAAATTAACTAAAATAGCTACGAACATTTCTATAATAGGTAATTTAGGTATTGTGAAAAACCATTAAAATAAATATTTTTGATTTCTTCGCGCTATTCCAATTTGTCAGAAAATCAAAAGATGTGTAAATTTAGACCTCATTTCAATAATTATTTCTATCGAGCGAAATTCCTCCCATCGCGTTGCTGTTATTACAAAATCTAGAAAAAGGTCCCAAAATTGTTATATTAATATATTTAACTTGGAACTTCCTTTGAACAGCAGAGAAATCACTTAAAAAGTGTCGATTTTGTCGATATTACCTTACACCGAGGCCCACCTTCCGAAATGGTTTAGACTTTTTTATATAAAAAAATTACTTGTAGTTATTAGTAAGTATAAGTTTGACATTGAATAAGATAATTTATTTATTTATATTCAATAAAAAAATGAATCTGAAATCTGAATCTGTAGTTTAGTATAAAATAAGGGTGCACAATTTTGATGAACATTTAGTTTCGATGAACATTTAGTAAACTCGAAATGAAATGTTTTTTTTTTGATGTACTTATGAGTCAATTTGATAAACACTTAAACATAAGCCATTGTTTATTGACCAGCTTTTCTACCCGAAATTGCGAAGTAGGTAGCCCATATATCGCAGATGTCTATAACCGTACCCGGAAAAAAACGAGAAACTCATGCTATCACGGCAAACATGGCTTGTTCGGCTGAATGGAGTCAACGCCCGAAGTTTCATTAATCATTACCGACATCTTCCACCACTTACCAATTCCATGCAAACTCCCTTTGTTTCGTATTCCCGCTTATCGTGTCCCCCCTCCCCAGCCCCCCTCCCCCCACCGGCGCGCAACAAGTGCGGCGCACGCAGGTGGCGCCTGGCTCATTGATCAGCGCCTGTTGCTGCCCCCCGCACCCCCCTCAGGCGTGGGGGGTGCGGGGGCGTTGGTATTCTGCCACAGTAGCTGAACCCGCTGAACCCCTGACCACAGCTTCCTGCCGGAGAACTCAATGTCATTATCTTCGCTGCAAGGAAGTCGTTAACCGGAAGTGAGGTCGGAAAGGGGTGATTATGTCTCGGGTAATAAGGGCGCTATTAAATATGCCGATGCTTTGTCCTTTGGTTCTTGTGGGAGGTTAAATTAGGCGGGAGAGTCTTTCAGTACGCTCGAGATGAAAACCTGGAATTGGCTTTTATAATGTTTAATTGTGCGGCTTCAGTTAGATGAAGAAGGTTCAAACACGTATTTATGATCCCAAAGATAAAACAATGATACCATGGCCTGTTTACTCATACATCGTAATGATTCGATTATCTCTCCGACACGAGTCATAAAAAACTTACTACGTTGTAAAATTCAGTGATGCTAATTCAATTTCACCCTATATATATGACCTGTACTTGACCGAATTTTTCCTTTTGCATGGTGCATATGTGAGGTACTGAAACTTAATGTAGCAGTAACAACTATTACTGCTTTGTGAAATAATTAACAGCAGTAAACATCTCTATTACTTTAACATCGCCGTTAAACCGAAGTTAAAGCAGCCATTATTACAGTTTCAGTAGCAACACACGAAACTGCAGCTAAATGCTAAATAAAGTACTTTTTCTGTAGTTAGTTAAATTAAATCAGCAAAGCAAAATAATTGAAGATCTTCTTAGTTCTGAGTTCTGCTAAGAGACAAAGTATGCGATTTGACATTTTCCGTGAAATGTCACGTGATATATTTCGTTAGCAAGTGTCAGATGCCATACATTTTGTGTTGCCGTCGAGCGAGCGTATACGATTATAGAAAAGTACTTTGTCGAGTGGGGCAGATCTTATAATAATTAAAATGATCAAGTGTTAATTTGATAATTAAAGTAAAAAGAGATATTATGGCGTCATGAATTTGGACAGGTGTTAAAATATCGACAAACTTAGTCTTCAAACAAAATAAGAATGTAGCGAACGAAGGTATTGTGAATATGATTAAAAAATAAGGATATTCTTTGAACAATTGGCAAATAAGTGTAATTTTTTAACACTCTTGTAATAGAACATTGTGGCAAAGGCCGCGAAATAGGCTATTGCAGGTCGAGTATGAGTTTGAAGGCCGAGCTGTAGGCGAGGACTTCACTAATACGAGACAGGCAATTGCAGGTCGAGTATGAGTTTGAAGGCCGAGCCTTAGCCGAGGACTTCACTAAGACGAGACAGGCAATTGCAGGTCGAGTATGAGTTTGAAGGCCGAGCCGTAGCCGAGGACTTCACTAATACGAGACAGGCAACTGCAGGTCGAGTATGAGTTTGAAGGCCGAGCCGCAGCCGAGGACTTCACTAATACGAGACAGGCAATTGCAGGTCGAGTATGAGTTTGAAGGCCGAGCCTTAGCCGAGGACTTCACTAATACGAGACAGGCAATTGCAGGTCGAGTATGAGTTTGAAGGCCGAGCCGTAGCCGAGGACTTCACTAATACGAGACAGGCAATTGCAGGTCGAGTATGAGTTTGAAGGCCGAGCCGTCCGAGGACTTTACTAATACGAGACAGGCAATTGCAGGTCGAGTATGAGTTTGAAGGCCGAGCCGTAGCCGAGGACTTCACTAATACGAGACAGGCAATTGCAGGTCGAGTATGAGTTTGAAGGCCGAGCCGTAGCCGAGGACTTCACTAATACGAGACAGGCAATTGCAGGTCGAGTATGAGTTTGAAGGCCGAGCCGTAGCCGAGGACTTCACTAATACGAGACAGGCAATTGCAGGTCGAGTATGAGTTTGAAGGCCGAGCCGTAGCCGAGGACTTCACTAATACGAGACAGGCAATTGCAGGTCAAGTATGAGTTTGAAGGCCGAGCCGTAGCCGAGGACTTCACTAATACGAGACAGGCAATTGCAGGTCGAGTATGAGTTTGAAGGCCGAGCCGTAGCCGAGGACTTCACTAATACGAGACAGGCAATTGCCATTTCCGCCGACACATATACAGTGCTTTTCTCAAAAGAATGCAGGGAAATAAAACATACTTTTTATATTATACATTTAATTTAATTACTATTCCATTGCCAATTTGGCTTAAATCTGGTGGAGTACATCAATCTCCATTTCACTCTCTGAAACGTCGGAACTCATTTTAATTATTAAATTTATATATAATAAGTACTTAGGTAAATAACAAATCAAGACGAATTTTCAGCTTTCCTATTCATTATTCATCATACATTTTGTAATTTGTACTAAGCAAAGAGACTTACTTTGGTATGCCGAGATTGATAAAAGAGATCCAATCAAAGAGTATTTAATAAATCCAGCACGCCGTTTCATACAAAATGCTGCTGGAGCATTGTAATGTACCAAATTCAAAAAACGCTCCAGCAATGGATTTGATTTTCTTTGTATGTAAATTCGATACTTCGCGTGTTCTTTTTTAGAAAATAATGACAATATTTCCATGCATGTTTGAGAAAAATTATATAACTAAGTTTGTACATATTTTTTGTGAAACACTCTATTCTTATTATTCCCTAAAGATTTGTGAAGTCTACCGCCACAGTTCCCCAAGTGCATATTTTACGAAAAGGAAATGACGTAGTTATTTGACGCGACAGCCGGAAATGTTGCGGAAACTAGGAAGTGACGTCCACGTACTTCCATCTCGGAGCTCGTAGCCCGAAGCCATTCGAATTTCATTGGCTTTTCCATATATCTGCTTACGATTTTAGCTTACAAGATGCGAAAAACGTTCAGTGACAGAATTTTGTAGTAGTCGCCCTACTTGCTTTGATATTCCTCCCTTCTTCGTCGTTAAACCCGACTGCAGCGAAGCGGTAAAGATAACGGTTATGTGTTTGACCTGTATGAATTTAAGTAACCCCTCGTATTATCGTCCCCTAGTAACTACTCAACGGCTCAACCGATTTTGATAAATTATACTTCATTAGATTCGTCTTGATTTCGCGAGGGTCACTGGATTCATATGGGAATTTTATGCGCTTTAATCCCCCAAGAAGTTGAATCGAAATAAACGGCTTTAAAAGGCGAGTACGGATATATATACGAATCTTGCATAAGCTATGAATAACGCTGCAAGCTTGCACAAGCTCTCAATAATTACGTTAAGTCTTATCTGATTGTTTTTTGTTTTTAGTGTACTGCAGTTTTTTTTTATTACTATCTATATCGGTACAGTAAGAAAAGGGATTAGCTGGGCCTCGTACTAATTTAATACTATGTAGGCCGACACAAGATACATCTAAAGAAGGCACCTATCGCGCAGGGCTTTGGCGGCAAATCTACCCTGTCATCATTATCATTCATCAGTTTTTTCTGATCAATGAAAATGACAATGCTAATTTACCGACACAGCTTAGTGTTAGACCATATTATTTATTAGGCTGTGGGCCCATCCAGCCATTAATTTGTTTTTTACTGTCCATGTGTATGTCAGCTCTTCCCTGCAGCTATGGGACAGTGCTGGATTATAGAATAGGCAGAGTAGGCCACTGCCTAGGACCCCCGCATCGTCTGGGGGCCGCGCAACGAGAAAAATATAATAATTCAATAAGACCAATTTGGATGAATTTTAATTAAATTTAGCCTACATAATGATCTAGATCTACACATAGGATACGTATCTTTTGTCTTGGTAAATGATTATTCCGTAGTCCTTGTTATCAAGTAGACCAGGTTCCGGGTACCAGCTGGTTATCGCGCCAACAAAACAATTTCAGGACGTAATAAAATAGTAAAGGGGGCCAGAAGGCACTGCCTACGCCCCGACATGGTAAATCCGGCCCTGTATGGAGGGAAGGATTCCTCACGGTATTGTCCATCATCGTTAGTAAATTGTACGGATGTTGTACAATTTACTGAAAATTAAATTCTTTTCTCAATGCTCATAGTCAGCCCCGGGATTAGAACCCTGATAATTCTCGTGAAAGGCGAGCGGTGTCGACCTGCATAGGCCCGACAGGTAGAATACGAGTTAGAACTATTCTCGCATTATCTTTGACAACTCCATACAAAATAAGATGGAATTTTTAGAATTATACCCAGGGTTAACCCGTATTCTCTGTGTAACTCGCTTTCCATCTTCCGGGCCTTACTTAATAATGGAAAAATTACTGAAATTCTACGACCTATTTGGGTAACCGTATAAACAAGGGGAAATAGAACGGAACAAGCTGCCACATTGCCGCTGATATTTGAATCTCAAATCAGCACCTCACCCCCACCCACGGGACCGCAGATACCATGGAGTAGGTAGGTTACGAAGGTAATTCGAATTTCGTCGTGTTATATATGGCTATAGGTTTCTGCACGATGTTTTCAATCACCGTAGGATAGTTGCCGTTTCATAGCTGCGGTAATGGGCTAGGCCCCTGTCATGCAAAATGTTGTACCTATTGAATAACTGAATAACATTGCTTTGTCACGTTATGAAGCGTTGGGGTGAATATTCCCCTGTAAGCCTAATGAAAGTTATTTAGAGAGTAGTTTCTAAAAGAAATGAAAGAAAGAAATTGAATGAGTCCGTTTTAATTTAGACAAGTTTTCTGCTATTACAAAAGCATACCTACCTAACGATATACACAAAAATCTAGAGACTGACCCCTGGGTGTCATAGTGATTGGGGCAGTCCACTAGATGGGTATGCGGTCAGCTCCGTGAGGCTCGGAGACGGTGGCCAACTATTATCCGGGTCCAGGCCGTGAAGTGGTTCGGTGGTCAGGGGTGGTAGAATGCACCGTAAAGAGTTCAGTTATCAGGTTAGCAAGTCGTCCGGAGCGGTGGTCAGGGGTGGTAGAATGCACCATGAAGAGTTCAGTTATCAGGTAAGCACATCGTCCAGGGGGGTTACCGCAATCCTTTTCCGATTCAAATTAGGTTCAAAACAAGAACATCACCATGGCAACCATTTCCATTCCAATTCGCTATAATGGGCTTTATTTAAATCCATGGCTCACAGTATAGTCTTAGACAGATAACTGTAAACACAAAGGGGTTGTTTTTAGTCCGTATATCACACGAGTCTATGCCCAGTCAATATGTGAGGACCCGGACATAGCAGGGAGGTCTGACTCATGGGCATGGCTAATTCCATTTTTTCCCCTCCAAAAAAAAAGAAAAAAAAGGGCTTTATTTACCTAATACCGAGACTTGTTTTAAGACGGTCACGGTAATTTTGGGGATCCAATTAGGTTCCTAATATGAATCGGCATAAGACGTTGTGGTAACCCCCCAGGATTCACTTTTTGCGTTCACTTGGACCCACAGTATACTTTTTGAGAGAGAGCTTCGACTTCAGGGGACTAGTTGTAGTTCTCTCTTCAGAGAGCTGGAGAAAGACCATTATTTTGGTTTTTCAAGTCTGAGGAAAACTCTAGTCGATTCCAATATTCTAAGCTTCAAACATTTTTTTTCATCCCAAGGGTGTATAAAAACATAGATCAAATAGAATGCTGGCAAAAACTTAATTGAAGAAAATAGTACATTACTTCTGAGGGAAGAAAGTGACAGTTCCATACCGAGATTATGGCATTTGCGCCACGAGCTTGCGAGGGGCGCAAACCATTTGAGGTATGGAACTGTACTTTATCCTGAGGTATGTATAGTGCTTTTTATTACACCTACGAGGAAAATTATAGACATAAATGCATATAAATGTTTATATTTAGTTAAAAGTACAATTATTAAAAGTGCAGCTATTATAAGATGTTACATTTTGTCCGGGTATCTTGATATTTTGAGACATGTTTACATCTTGAGTTGTTAGTTGAAGGCTTGAAGAAGGCTGCGGTGATGAGCTACGAGGAACCACTGGTAAGGGCATTAGTGTCGCGCTTGTACTCGTCTGAGGCTGAAGCGATGATGAAGCTGGATTATTGAAAGCTATTGATTCTGTTATTTGTTCGTTGATCCGTTTTTTATTTCCTATTGAGTTCTCTATATAGCCTTCGGCGACTGTGCTCGATTTCCATCCACCGTGCCGCTTGATCGTGGTTAAATCAGCTCCCGAGTCAGCTAGTAATGTGGCAGAAGTCCTGCGGAAGCAGTGTCCGGTGTATTCTTCTGGTTTAGGCAAATTTAAAAACGTAGCGATTATTTTCGGGATTTGACTAATTTTATTTTTGCCCATAACTTGTCTTACGCATTGGTTATTTCTGTACTACAAAAGAAAGCGCTTGGTACTCAAATTATCAGGTCGTAGTTCTCTATATTTCCTTACGATGGTATAAAAATTGTCACCAATGACAAAAGATCTCTGAATTTTTGTTTTAGTGTCTGGTATCTTCACTAGCATAACATTTCCATGAATTTCGAGGTCATCTGTAGATATGTTGGTCAGTTCTTGGCAACGACAGGCACCATTCGTAAATGGTACAGGTCGTCTTGATTTTAGGCGTACCTAAAATCAAGACGACCTGTAAAATTATAGACAAGAATAAGGTAAGTATGTATGTACTACGTGAATGCAAAAGGAAATCATAAACAGGTAAAAGCCAAGACTTACCTTCAGTCCCAAGTATTGGTCATCAGGGGCGTTTTGTAAGAAATTATCAATTTCTGTTGCAGTCAGCACTCTTGACTTTTTACAGCGAAATCCTTCAGATTTCCTTTTAAGGAATGCGGTCAGTTTCGGGTACTCCTTTATGTTGATGTTATTTTTTGTTAAAATCGTGGTTCTTAGCATAGAATGCATAGCCCATAACGTGCTCGGCTTATATTGTTTTGCTTTCTCACTAAAATACGAGACCAATACATTTTCAGAAAATGAAGTCGTTTTCTTATCCTTTTGCCAACGTATGAAATTTTCATAAGTACTGTTGTATCTGCATTTAGATTTTTCCGGCAATAGATTATCAACAACTTCTTGGGCCGTCTCTAATAGTTCTGGCGGTGTGTTAGGGATAACATCATCACTGTCGCTCGAAGTATCCATATTTTACAAAAAACACAAAGATAAATGCTAAATCAATCGAAGTTTTTGCGAAAATGCGCGGGCTTTTCCTTTTTTTATTCGCCCGTTTCTGGAGTAGGCTAAGATCATAAGGTCATGCAGCCACTTCTTCCGTGATTCCGCGCGTTTTATATACAAAAATAATTTCGTTTTTAATTTTCTGTATGCACCAAGGAGGTTGGTAACTGGTAAAAAAAAACTGTATGTGGCCAGTAACAATTTACTTGAAATTTAATTAGTAGACAGTTAAAGTCTCTTTGCAGTATGACTGCTGACAAATAAAAAAAAAAACCGGGTATTTAATGGAATTTCATACATACTTCCCACCCTTGGGTCGGAAGGATTTTCATACAAATCAAATCAAATCAAATCAAATCAAAAATCGTTTATTTCCATAGGATGTTGTTACATCACTTAGATCCGTCATTACATTTTTTTGGGTGAGTTCACTAACACAATGGCGGAATCTGTGGAGAAGAGCTCACCGAAGAAACTCCACAGTCGTCGCATCTTTTGCGTTTCCTTTTTTAAATAAAATATTGTCAAATTACAAAATGAATGCTAATTATATATCGAAACAGCCTGTTACTCAAACAATTTATTCCCATGGACATCTGTCCTCTAAGTAATCAAATATCCTATAGTAACCTTTTTTATACAATTTCTGTTTTATTATTATTTTAAACTTGTCTAAAGGTAAGTTTTTAATATCAGTAGGGACCTTATTGTAATAGCGTATACAATTGCCTTTAAAAGAATTACTAATTTTATGTAGTCGGCTTACATAAGCAACCAACTTGTCTTTATTTCTAGTATTAAAATTGTGTATATCACTGTACTTCTGAAAATTAGTTATATTTCTTTTTACATACACAAGATTGTCATAGATATATTGAGACACAAATGTCAGAATATTGATTTCTTTAAACATTTCCCTCAGTGACACTCTAGGCCCTAATCTATAAATTGCACGAACAGCCCGTTTCTGCAGAATAAATATACTATTAGCATTCGCAGCGTGACCCCACAATAAAATACCATAGGTCATTAGACTATGAAAGTAACTAAAGTAGACTAGTCTAGCGGTGTCTACGTCGGTAAGAACTCTAATTTTTTTAACTGCGAACGCTGCCGAACTCAGTCTGTTCGACAATTTATTTATATGAGGATCCCATTGTAGTTTGGCGTCTAAAGTAATGCCCAAAAAGACAGTCGAGTGCACAAGGTCCAATCTCTGTCCTTTTATAAATATGTCTGTAGTTACCGGGTTCACATTGGGTAACACGAATTTAATACATTTAGTTTTCTTTTCATTAAGTAATAAATTGTTAACAGTAAACCAGTTACTATACTAGAGATAGCATTGTTTACCTCGTCATAATTTGATTGCTGTCTTTTAACTTTAAATATTAAAGAAGTATCATCGGCAAACAATACTAACCCATGTTTTGCTTTAACAAGGTAAGGTAAATCATTAATATATACTAAAAACAAGAAAGGACCAAGAATTGAACCTTGCGGTACGCCCATACTTATTGAAGACCCAGGTGATCTTTTCCCATTAACATCGACCATCTGAACCCTATCTGTTAGATATGACTCCAGAAGGCCAAGTGCCTGATCTTTTACACCATAATGGCGTAACTTCCTGACAAGAGTGTCATGATGGACGCAATCAAAAGCCTTGGATAGATCGCAGAAGACACCTATTGCATCCATTGCGTCTTCCCAGGCATCAAAAATATTGTCGATTAGTTCAACACCAGCATCGGCTGTTGAACGACCCTTTGTGAAACCAAACTGAGCAATATGAATTAAATTATTGAGATAAAAATGACTTTGCAATTGATTAAGTATGAGTTTTTCAAATATTTTAAGCGTTATTCTAAGCGTTGGTAGTATCGATATGGGTCTAAAATTGGTGGGGTCTGATGTCTACCAGCTTTGAATAAAGGTATAACTTTACTTAGTTTCATCAAGTCAGGAAACACACCATTATCTATACATTGATTAAATATACAACAAAGGTGAGGTGCAATACAATCTACAATGGAACTAATAATTTTTACTGATAGACCATGGGCGTCAGCTGTCTTTTTCATTTCCAGGGATTTAAACGCTTTTACAATGTCTTCATTATTTACGTGCCTAAATTTAAAATCTGTTTTACAATCCTCAAAGTTTTGTTTAAGTATAGATTCAGCAGCAGCGGGAGATGAATTTAAAGAATTGGTTGTTGAAACTGGAATGTCCGTAAAGACATTTTCGAAAGCTTTTGCTACTTCTAGGTCTGTACTTAGCAATTGATTATCTATCTTAAGCTTGAAGTTATTATGTGTAGCTTTGGCCTTTCCAGTCTCTCTGTTTATAATTTGCCAAGTCGTTTTCATTACATTGCTACTAGATTCAATTTTGTTTTTAATGAAATTAGATTTAGCTACGGCACAAACGCGTTTAAACATTTTTGAATAACTACGAACATAATCTAGAAAGGCCGTATTTTTGTTATATGATTTCTCTTCATAGAGTTCATATAATCTTCGTCTGCTCCTATGAATTCTAACTGTCGCCCAATCACTAAACAAAGCTTTGTTATTAACTTTTATAGTTTTTGATTTAAATACCGTATCATATTCATTTTTGACAAGGTTAAATACTGAGTTGTACAACAAATTTGGATCGTCACTGTATGGAATTTCCCATAGTTTATCTAAAATATTATTCCTGTAGTGTTCAAGCCGAGTGTCACTAACGGGCACACATGTAATATCCTCTTTTTGGTCCTTTTTTATTTTAATATTGAATATACCTATCTGACCAGAGTGATCAGAGGTTAATTTATTGATGACTGATTTGAAAATGGGCGTAATGTTAGTAAATATATTGTCAATGCAGGTAGCAGATGTTGCAGTAATTCTAGTAGGCTCCAAAAACAGATAGTTCATGTAGTGTCATAAAAATAAAGATTTTAATCTAGTACAAATTTTATTATCCTCTAACAGATTAACATTAAAATCACCACAAATTATAAAAAAAATGTTTTTATCGCTGATTTTAATCAACACTTCATCCATTTTCTTTTCGAATAAATCAAAGGATGAATCTGGTGGTCTGTATACGCTCATTACAATAAGTTGTTCAAGTTCAATACAGGCTATTTCCATGGTACGCTCAACAGACAGGCTCACTATGTCAACTCGTTCCTTATATTTAAAACTATTATTTACAAGTATTAAGGAGCCACCGCGATCAGCTGTTTTTCTGTTGAACGAACTAGCAACGTGGTGGTTATTAAAGTTGAACATGAACTGATAACTCTTTAAAAAGTGCTCTGTTATACATAAAATATCAATATTATTACAGTTCATGAATAACTCAATTTCCAGTTCTTTACTTAACATGCCCTGTTTATTTTGATGAACTACGTTTAAAATATTCTTACTTTTACATTTTTCATTACTAGTAACTTGATTTAATGGGCAAGATGAAGGTATATTTATACAAATATTAATATTACTGCCAGAGTTACTCTCTGTTGTCCTATGGGTTAATATAAAGAGCTTGGAACAGATTCCAAGGAGTACATGTCATTATTATTACACTGCTCAATAGAAGCAGGCGTTTCATTAGCCAAAAACTTGACTGAGTTCAAAATATCGACTACGTCATCGTTGTCGATTGTAATGTCATTTCATAATTACATTCTATTATTTTAATCTGTGTTCAATTGGCACATTGCGTAAATGCTGCAGCATTCAACATTCATTCACATTCATTCACGCTCAGGATTCAATCGCCCGAACTACAGTAGCGTCCTCTCTACCCCAAACATTAAGGAAAGTTATCACAATAAATGACCAATGGAGCTGGGAACAGTTGCTGACCTTTTCCTACCGGGTGCTATACGTGGAAAAGGGCAAAGGCACAGGCCCTAACCAAAAAAATTAAAAAAAATTACAAAATTACCTCAAGGCTGACTGATGACAACGAAGACAAACCTTTAGGCCCTTTTAGACCAGGTAACCTTCTAAAATCTGTGGAAATTAAAGTGAGTGACGGCGACATAAAGGGTGCCGCCAATCTGATGTTTTCTAGCGATGCAGTGGCACCTGACTCTCCCGAAACCCTTCAGGCACTGGAGTCTAAGCACCCGGCTCCGGCGCCAACACTTCAGCTCCCCGAACCCCCGGTCCTTCCGACCGCACCCCGCAGGCGAGGAGCGCCGACGTGATGGCGGCAGTGATGTCTTTCAGTAGTGGCTCGGCCGCCGGCTTCGATGGCCTCTCAACGCAGCATTATAAAGACCTGTTGTGCGGCGCCGTCGGGGACGCAGGACAGACTCTCCTGACGAACATTGTCGGGCTCGTAAACCTCATGCTTGCCGGCGAGGTGTACGAGGGCATCATAGACGTACTCTATGGGGCAAATCTATGCGCCCTCAAAAATAAGGACGGGGGAATAAGGCCCATCGCTGTCGGTAACACCATCAGGCGGATGGTGTCCAAGATCTGCTGCCACTACATCTTGCCGGATCTTGGGCACCTATTCCAGCCGACACAGTTGGGCTTTGGCAGCAGGGCAGGCTGCGAGGCCGCCGTCCATGCGGCCCACACCTTTCTGGCTAATCGGGGCGGTAAAGTGTTACTGAAGGTTGACGTCAAAAACGCTTTTAATTCGATCGACAGGGGTGCCCTGCTCTCTCAAGTTAAGGAGCACACACCATCCATTTACCAATACCTTTGGCAATGCTACAACTCAAATTCCAAATTAATCTACAATGACCTTCATTCAGCCGTCGGTTGCCAGCAGGGCAACCCACTCGGGCCGGCAATATTCAGTTTACCTTAGTAGACCTTAGGAGGCGAAGAAAACACCGTCTTAGAAGATTTAAAACGTTTGACTACTGATTTCGGCAAAATAGGTCTTGAGCTAAATTATCCTAAGTGCGAGCTTTATCTCTCAGATAACCTACTACAGCCTGAAAAGAAAAAAATAGAACAAGAATTTAATATTTTGGCACCAAACCTCAAAAATCTAAAAAAAGAGTCACTTCGCCTCCTGGGGTCCCCCGTTCTAGAGGATCCCCAGCTACATAACTGAACAAATTTCTGAAATTGACGAGACAGGTGACAGTCTGACCAACTTAAATCCACATATAGCTTTGACGATCATCCGTTTCTGCCTCTTTGTTCCCAAACTTACTTATGTCCTCCGTTGCGCCCCCTTATGGAAATTCCCCTCATCCCTCTCTCTATTAGATACCCTCACCAAAAATACCATGACTGACATTTTGAATCGCACTTTGGATGACAATAGCCATCAGACAAGGATCCGCAAACCCTCGGACGTCGCGCTCCCAGCGTTCCTGTCCTCGACCCACGGTACTCGTGGCCTCTATGGTAAGATCATAAGCCCGTCACTCGGTGACATTGAGGACACGTGCCTGGATGAGGCAAGGAATGCTGGGATGCAAGCCTGCCCGGGACAAAATTATTCTGATAATCTCAACTCCCAAAGGGACGAGCCGCTCTGCCTTAATGCGAGAGCATGCTCGACGCATCCACCGACTCCGCAGAGCGGGCTCGTCTCCTTGCAACCAGGGAGCGGGAGTCAGGGCACTGGCTGCACGCCGTCCCGTCCAGACAACAGGGAACGTTGCTGGACAGGACCAGCTTCACGCTGGCCGTCTGCCTGCATTCGGGGGTGAAGAGCAACGAGGTACACAGATGTCGTTGCGGTGCCAGGGTGAGCCAACAGGGATAACACGGCCAATTGTGCAAGTTCAGCGCCGGCCGTTTCCCTAGACATGCTGCCCTGAATGACATCATCCGTCGGGCCTTGTCCAGCGCGGGTGTACCCTCAGTCCTAGAGCCGTCGGGTATTGCCCGCGACGACGGCAAGAGACCCGACGGAATGACTCTCGTTCCGTGGCGTCATGGGAGGTCGTTGGTGTGGGACGCAACCTGTGTTGATACATTAGCACCGTCCCACCTATCGGCGACCTCCTTAGGGGCCGGCGCGGCTGCTCAGACTGCGGAGGGCCTCAAACGGTACAAATATGCAGGCCTCAGCGAGGACTACATGTTTGTGCCGTTCGGCGTGGAGCCCCTCGGGCTGTGGGGGCCCGACGCTCGACGAGTCTTTAAGGAGATCTCCAAAAGACTCGACGATGAGTCGGGTGATCCCAGGGCTGGCACCTACCTCGCCCAGCGAATTAGTCTGGCTATATAGCGAGGTAACGGTGCCAGCATGTTGAGCACCCGGCCTTGTGACGGTAGCGACCTAAAGGACATTTTTTACCTAGTATAGTTGTATATGTCACCGTAAGATAGTCAAAACCGTTAGTGAACAATTAACGGTTTTTTAACCGTAAGTTGGTCAACTATCGACACATATTAAATGGTAGCGTACTAAGTATTATATGACACGGTAGTTGATCAACTAACGGTTAAAACCGTTAAATAGTAAACTGGTTTAAACTTGAATTGTTGGGTTGACATGTAAGAAAAAAGAAACGTAATTTCTAAACCCTGTCGGTCTGGTTTACTATCTGTCGATAGTTGATCAACTACCGCGTTAGTTCATCAACTTACCGTTTTGACTATATTCTGGTGACATATATATATTTATTTTAATTTTTTACTTTCATTTAGTGTTGTTTGTGTATATAGATAGTTTAGCTTTATAATTGATATCACAAACAAATAATAATAATGTTGATGAAACAATAAAATATCCTTATCTGAATTTGGTGAGTTGTTTTAGGGTACAGCGGTTAGTGTAGAGAAAACCCTTCAGCTTCTGCCACCTTATATGGTAATCAAGCCATTTCCATTGCTACTTACTTCTATTGCGCACAATGTTTATAAGAGACAGTGTACGAGACAGCTTTTCTCTTTTAAGAAACGTTTTAAAGAGCAAGTTAAAGTAACTATGTATTTACAGGATGACATTTAATTCGTTGACCATATTTTGGGGAATGATAGTGCCTATCAATGAGAACAACTTTCCCCAAGAAATGTATGGTCACAAATGAAAAAAAAAAAACATCCCTCAGTACATTGACCCGATCAGCTGATTAAAGTTACACATTTACGTACAGACACATGCATTGCTTCTAACCCCACACTAGGATACCCTGTGTCACACACCTCTGTCGCCACACCGCGTGCTCTGAAGGCACCTACCATCCCAGCCATTGTCGTCGAGTCTCCGCAGCCTCAGCCTCGGCCGCGACATCACGCGCGTCAGTCTCCGGCCCGTGAAAGTACAGCGAGTTGTGTACGAGGAGGCACCTCGCAGCTCAACAGCGCGAGTGCCACGCCGCTTGCTGTCGCGCGTGTTGCGCTGCCTGCTGAGGCGTGTGTCATGCTGCACGCTGCCGCGGGGGCCCAGCCGCACGCCGTTGCACGCATTGCACCACTCGCTGCCGCGAATGCCGCGCCACCCGCCGTCACGTGCATATCGCAACGCACTCCAACACGTATGTCCCGCCACTCAGCTCCATTCGTGTACCGCCAACTACCGAAATAAGTGCTCAGAGAAAAACTCTACTGTTCTCCGATAAATTAGGTTCAGGAATTGGACCTCTACTACATTACCGGCTTAACCAAAAAGTAACAAACATTTGCTGTCCAAATAGTTCATTTGTAGATCTTGTGAAGATAATTAGTCGTGGTATCTATGATGAATACAGCACTATTGTAATTATGGTAGGAAATCATTCAAACATGAGTCGGAATGATTTGAATAAAAGTGTTAAAACACTTCTAGACTTACATAGTAGGATGAAATGCAAATTTATACTATGGAATTTTCCATATGCCTGTAATTTGACAGAATTACAGAACAAATCTGTGCATAGAATGAATATTCATTTATTTAATTTAACGTGTCATCACAGCGATGCTATTTTATATTTCGACATGAATAATTTTATTCATAACTTTACTCTGACACAGGATACGTTGTACCTGTCTAATAAATATTGAAAATTAGTAGCTACATTGTTATCATATAATATATGCGACACAGCGATAGTTGGTTCAACCAAGTTCAACTTGACATCAGCTGTTTTTGTTGAACAGACTAAGCAGAAACATGCTTATGTTAAGAGGAAGATGACATGCACCCCTATTGGGAATTTACCGATTAATGATATTTTGCGTGCAACATTGGAATCTGTTCCAAGTAATCTAAATTAGTTCTTAAGACTATAAAGGAAATCTTTAGCATGTCAAAGGGTAAGCCAAATGTCTTTTTACATAAATGATTACAAAATTGACAGTTATAATAATATAAAGTACTATCATCTTAGTAAAAAATAATATTAAGGTGAAACAATGGAAAGATATTTTTGCACTTACTGTTGATAGACAAATAGAGGTATCCTGAGTTGATTTAGATAGCCTTATTATTGTTTGTGTCTACAAGCCTCCCGAGGGATGAAAAAGGATCGCAATTTCGAAATAATTGAGAAAATTATGGAGGAAGCACTCACTAAACTATGTATTATCAGAAAAAAGTTAATTATTTGTGGCGATTTTAATGTTGATTTGCTTGTAGAAACAAGAATGAATCAACGATTAATAACTTTATTCAAATCATTTAATTTATGTCATGTATTTATAGAGCCACTAGAATTACACTTACCTGCCAACTGCTTACCATCCGATCACAGCGGTCAAACAGTTTCATTCCCAATTGCTTGTAAGGATAAGACTGATCCATCATTTTATAGGCCTATTACATCCCATAGACTAGAGACATATACGAAAAACTTAAATCTAAATTTAATGACTGGGCAACGTTTGGAATTCGTAAAGGTAGAGTTATCTTGTACGACCTTTATGAACAAAAAACCTATAACTTTGATAGAAAAATTCATGAATATGTTAAAAAATATTCCAAAACTTTCATGTTGGTTTGTAGAATAGCAGAAACATTTTAGATTTATAAAAAAATACAAAATTCAAAGAATAGAATGAAAACAGTTTGGCAAATAATAAGCCGTGAAACTGGCAAAGTGAAGGGACAATGAATTATGCCAAAATATAGGTGATGTTGTTGTTAAATCCAACACTTAGGTTGCTCGAACTTTCGAAACATTCTTCACCAATGTACTCACAACAGAGCATCTCCATATGAAGCAGAGACTTTATTAAAAACAACACTAGCATCAGTAATGTATATTTAAAATGTCATCATGTATATCCCCAGGACATTTTCAAAACGTTTAGATTACATAACTCAAAAAATACTAAAGATCTGTAGGTTATATAATTGGTTCAGTAGTTCAGTTCAAGGTCATTGGTTCAGTAATTCTACTCATGCCCCACTCTTACCCCTAGTTTCCGAAAGAGTTGTCAAATGTAACAAGCGATTAATCGACCATTAATTCAAAATAGTGGCATGTGATTGGCTGAAATGCGTATAAAAGAGTTTGACAAGTTGTCACAGCTAATTTTCGTTTCAGAAACCCGGCGTTAGCTTATATATTCAATAAATGTGTTGACGATTGAGCTTTCCCATACCTCATGAAACATAGTAAACTGATACCTCTGTTTAAGTCGGCAGACAAGGGTGATCCTTCAATTTTCGGACCAATATCTATTCTTCCAGCACTAAGTATAATATTTGAAAATATTATACTCAATCAAATGCTCTCACACTGCAACCGTACAAAACAACTCCACGTCATAAAATCCGGTTTTACTAGGGGTTAATCGACTACGGATGCAGGTATTACCCTTATATCTCATATTTATTCTGCGTGGGAGGCCGCACAGGATGCTATCGGAGTTTTTTACGATCTGTCGAAGGCATTTGATTGTGTTGATCATAATACGCTATTAACGAAATTAAATCATTACGGAGTTAGAAATAAAGCGTTGGATCTACTAAGATCATACTTAAGCAATAGAATTCAAAAGGAAAAAGTCAACGGAGTAAAATCTGATGGATCGGGTGTAAAAATTGGCGTTCCACAAGTTTCCATATAAGGCCCTTTCTTATTTCTGGTATATATTAACGACCTGCCTTTCATGGTGGAGAAATTGACTGGCATAGTTCGCTGATGATACTTCAATGGTCTTCAAAATTGAAAGACAAAAATAAGATTTTGATGATGTTAATGGTGTATTGTCTTTAACCTTAAAATGGTTCACAGTTAATAATTTATTGTTAAACGCTGGTAAAACCAAGTGTATCAAATTCTCACTTACAAATGTCAGGCAAGTAGAGACCAGTTTAGTGTTAGACAGCAACACGTTAGAAGTAGTAATTGATACGAAGTTTCTTGGAATAACTATTGTTAGCAAATTGCAGCACTAACTGTAGCTAGTCAATTTATTTTCGAAAATATAAAGTATGTAAAACATATTCCAAACTTAGCGATAGCTGGAATGATTACCTAAGAAATAATCACAGACTATCTACTACAATAAGATACCCCTGGAAATTTAGAAATTGCCATTTGAGAAATTTAAAAAGCATGTTAAAGCGACTTTTTCGAAAAAGGGATATCACAATGTTCAAGATTACTTAAATGACGGGACTGTATGGGGTTATTCTAGCTCAACACAGTCTTTGCTGTTAATAATTTTGTAAATATTTATTCCTGCTTATTAATTGTAATAATTAATATTGTAATATTTGTATTAGTTAAGCACAACCAATTTTTAAAAGAGATCTAAAAATCAATCTGTGAGAGTTTCTACGCCCTGCTTCTCCCACAGTGGTCCAATATAGAGAAGAGCCAAAAATGACGTTTGCTAAGTATATGTAAATATCTACAGTAATAAAGAACTTTGACTTGAAAGAACTTTGACTTGACTTGTAGGTAGAGCCACAACCACAGAGGTCGTCTATGGGAGGACCAATTATTTTTTTCGATTGCGACCATATGGATGTTTCTTGTGGTAAGTTTTATACAAGTTACTATGGGAGACCCAAACATTTTTTCGCTCTTGACCCTATGTTTATAGGAGAAAGCTGTTCATAACGAAGGGTACTATCATTCCCCAAAATATGGTCAGCTAATCAAATGTCACCCTGTATAATGAAAATTATACGGATGTACAATTACAGTTAGAAAATATGGCGCAACCGGGCTCTCTGTGAAACTTGAGAAATTAATTTTGAAAACAAACAAGAAACACTGCGTCTCAGTTGCTTCACGCATTTTAATCCAGTTTCTATGACCTTTAGATCGTAGGTCACCAACGGGGATCGAACACTCATCGCCTCCATGACATGCGAGCGGGTAACCACAAGACGCTCTTGAAAATTACGCAAATAAAATGTCACCCTCTCTTAAAATACGAGATTACGACGAGGCTCGGAGCAACATCAAATACGCAATATAACAAAAGGGGGGAACAAATTTTACAGGCATCTCATTTGTTAGAAATTGTTCTCGAGTTCGGGTTAAATATGGGCCGGCTTGTGGGATCGGGACGTTGTGAATGCTAACTAAGTTCGTGCGCGAATTGTGATCGTTGGTGCAATCCATTCCAATTACTGCGTACACTTAACAGGAGTTTAGTTGAGTATTTATTGTCAAGACGTGGTAATGGTAATAAGTACATTGGGAGAACATTGGTTGATTGACGAGCGTAAGTATGTCCGAAGGGTATGGTGAACTTTATTACATTTCATACAGGTTTTCTATGCAATGTCAGCTGGTCACGTAGGCATGAGATTAGTGCAAACTAGTTTTTTATCTCTCAGACCCCAGGGAAGCCTTTGAGTGAATTTAGTTCAATCTAACCAAATAAACAATAAGTTTTAAATTGTTTGCGCATTCTAACTTTAACTAGTCGCAGAGTCTATTTCAAAACTTAGAGTCTCACAAAATTACCATAGGCTTACGAGTATACAGAATTACTAATAAAAATAAATGACAAAGGACCTGTAGTGGCAAAGGCAAACTTGTCGGTAAAGAATATTTATCAAAGATACATAACATCCCTTTGTGGGTTGTGGGTGAAATGTCGTTAAAATATTTCCTGAACATGAAATGCACCCTCGCTTCATTCAGAACGTAGGATCGATGTTATTATGACGAAATCCTCGATAAATTTATATAATATCTTCCCTTAAATGTATGGGTCAATGAGCCACGATTTTTATTCGAACCTTTAGACTCGTACTCGTTCGAATACAAGCTAGGTTGGTTTGTTTCCTCGGAGTTAAAAAATAATTGTTGAAAAAATCGACGTGTGAAGTAACAGGCATCATTATTCAGACACTGAAGTTTGTTTATCAAACAAGCTATAAACATTAGCTAGGTTTTGTCTAACAAAAATTACATCTTGAAACCCCATTAATCAATACTTACCGGACACCCTGTAGGTACCTTTATAGTTTGGTTGAAGGTAGGTAGGTCGACAGACGCCTCGATTTCGTTTTATTAAGGGACGTGTCCTTTTTTCAGAATATTCAATTCAGAGTTTTTGTTGCCAAGTTTTCCTTAATTTAAGTTACGAAAGCGTTCGACACAGGTAGGAATAAAGTGTGTGACTTAATGTCCAGGATAGGGTAGTAGGTATGCTGTAGTTGGAATGGCAAACGGACCGCATTGGCGCGTGAAATTGGAACTTGTTAACTTTCCTCTATTCAGAGCTTTTCAGAGAGCTTTTGCTGCGCTCTCGCTCGCTTCAAATGCATTATTATAAGCTCATTGTTGCGCCCTGTGTTTGTGCTGCTCTTATTTGCCATCACGGTATGCTTGAAGTACCTACTGTTCTGCACTTACTTTACTCGGCTATTGTGTGTCAGAACCTGCCTTTTGTGATTCTTTTTCAGGTTTACTTGGTTTGCTCTGGGTTTTCATGTAATCGGTTTTTTGGAATCGGCATAAATTTCTCAGCATTTTACAGTACCTTTAAATCATTACCATTCATTGTGTGGGTGTGTGCTTGTCGTCTGGATAATATTAGTGATTGTCACAGAATTTTACCCGCTGTTGTTTATTCTACAGGTAATAAGAATGTGTTTGTACACCTGGGACTACAATTTCACGTGACAATCATACGACAAACTTACAACAAAATAGAGTGCTTTTTACGAGAAACCGATACCGAAATAGACAGCCGGCACGAGAAGCCTACTTATATTTAGTGGCAATATTTTATGTATATTTTCGCGGAGCGACTGGCAAACACAATGTAGGAAAATGCGGGAGCCATCTTTGGAGGTTATTCGGATAATACACAAAACAGAATTCAGTATATACAACAAGTAGGTATAGAATATAACATCATTACAGAAATTTGTATAGTATACTATTAAATAATCCAAGACTATAAAAAATATAAAGACATAAAATCTATATTTCTGTTTCAAGAGATCAAGCTGTCTCCAAAGTATTGTTACGCCGGTAGGTTAGGTCAAAAACTTTGAACGTCAATTTCAGTGCTTTAGAGGCGTTTTCAGCAGGCTGAAAAGTCATTTCAGGCCGTTTCAGAAGTTACTCTATCACATATCTAAAGATCGAAATTTCACCCAAGTTGCCGTCGTTTTCAGGCGCCTGAAACATGTTTTCAGTCCGTTTCAGGGCACCCTCTATCAGATGACGCCATAACCTGAAAACCCGTTTTCAGGCGTTTTCAGGACTCCTTATGGGCCTCTGAAGCACAAATCGTTATAAGGCGAAATATCCGGTAGGAGTGACAGAGATAGCACTACTAGAAAGAGATAGCTATACTCGGAACATTCGAGAATTGTGTGACAGAGATAGCACTACTAGAAAGAGATAGCTATACTCGGAACATTCGAGAAGGGAGTGACAGAGAGAGTGCACCATTAGAGAGAGACATATATGGTCTCGAATGTTCTCGGCCCGCACGCTGGTCCTTACTAGAATATTCGCGATATGTGTGGACAATGTGTCCAGAGCGGCTCCGCGGGATATAAAAGGCGTCGTCGACCGTCGCGTATACGGACCTGCAGCTCTCGCCGTTCCTCCGCAGTTCGCCCGCCGCTTCGTCGCAAGCGGACGTGCGCAACACGCGCCCGTGCGCGTCGCGATATAACCGTCGCGAGTGTTTGCACGGAGGGGATTACCTTCTAGGAACGGACGCCGGCTTCGCCTAAGGTCGTACCTGGTCGGTACCCCCTTCGGGCAGCCAACTTGTCCATAGCCCGCTGCTATGGACAAGTTCAAAAGCCCTTCTAAGGGCTACAGTGTAAGTGACAGTGATAGTGACCGCCAAGCCGATGTGACAGGCAGCCCGCCGCTGGGGATCACCCCGCGCCGTAGTCGCTTCACCACATCGGCATCCCTGGACCGCCTGCTCCCCGTCTCAACGTCGACGGAATATGGGTCCCCATTGGTGCGCCGTCCGGTTTCGCCGAGAGCGGAACTTGAGTTGGACGGATTATATTTAATCCGGGCCGCTCAAGCCAAACTGTTCTCGCCGGGACTGTTACGCGCCATGGAGGCCTACATCGCCGATAGCCGCGCGGCCCTGGAGGGTATGCCTGCAGCTAGCACCGGCGACGAAATCCTTGACGCGAGACTGCTGGAGCAGGCGCGCGAGCAGCCGCTTATCCTGCCGCCCCCGCCCCGTGGGACGAGGCGGGCGCGCAGTGTAAGCCCGTCGGATGAACTGCTGCGGGGTAGTGGGAAGCGGGCCTTGCTCGCGGACTCACCGTCCCCGCCGCCCCGCCCGCCTGCACCCAGGAAGACCGGACTGGACATGCCGAGGTTGTCGCCCCTGCTGGGCGAGCCCCAGGCATCCGGGTCTGGCGCCGCCGCCCCTGGACTGACCGCCGCGTGCGAAAGAGTGAGTGAGAGTGCTACAACACAAATGACAGGTATGAGTGTTTCAACTAATAAGTGCTCTCCCGCAGTGTCGTTTGCCGCGGCGGCCGCGACCGCAATTCCCGTGTCTGGGGCACCGCGCCCCAGCACCGCGCCCCCCCCCCCGATCAGTGAGGCACCCGGTGCCGCCAACCGCGCGTCCGCCCGCCCCGTCGGCGACCACGTCGCGAGTGCCCGCCCGCCCCACGCGCTCCGCCGCTGCGCCCGCGATAGTGCCCGCCCGCCCTACGCGCCCCGCCGCCGCGCCCGCGAACCCGCCCACCGCCGCGACTGTGCCCGCCCGCCCTACGCGTCCCGCCGCTGTGCCTGCGAACCCGCACGCCGCCGCACCCGCGAAAGGGCCCGCCCGCCCAATGCCGCCCGCCCGCCCAACGCCGCCTGCCGCTACCGCCGCCCAAACCGCAGCCGCGATCGCCACCACCACCGCCGCCCCGTCGGGAGGCGCTGCGCCACAGCAGCCCCGCCAGCCGCGCTATCCGCCCCTTATTGTGGAGGTCCTTCCCAACTGGGCCGACCACTTCAGGGCGATAGCCAGCGAGCTCGGCCGGGCTCCCAGCGCGCGCGCCTACCAAAAGGGTGTGCGCTTCACCCCAACGGCCGAAGACGAGTACCGGCTTGTGCAGCGTTACCTGTGCAGGCTGGAGAAGGACCACGGAGTTCGGTGGTTCTCTTACTCGCTGCCGGCCGACAAGACCCAGAAGGTGGCGATCCGCGGGCTGCCTTCCAACACCACGCCGGAAGAGATCGTCGCGGCACTTGCGGAACTCGGTGTGGAGGCCGAGTACTGCAAACAGATCCGGGCGCGCAAGGGGCGCCCCGGTTGCATCTTCTACGCGTCCCTGCGGAAGAATCCCGACCGTGCCCCCAGTGCAGTATATGAGATCTCAGAGCTCATGTACATGCCGGGGGTGAAGATCGAGGCTTGGCGCTCCAAGCAGGGCCCGGCCCAGTGCCACAGGTGCCAACAGTTCCGGCACTCGTCGCATATGTGCCACCGCCCCCAGGCGTGCGTGCGTTGCGGCGGTCCCCACTCGGCGCGGGAGTGCCCCCGCCCGAAAGACCAGCCGCCGACGTGCGCCAACTGCGGTGGCCCGCACACGGCCAATAATGCGACGTGCCCCGTGTTCCGCCAGGAGGCGCGGAACAAGAAGGCCGGCACTGTGGCGCTCACTAATGCGCCTGGGCCCAAGAAGATGCAGCCCCCCCCTCCGCCACGTCCTGATCTGCAGGAAGAAACGGCGCCCGCCTCGCTTATGGCGCAGGCGAACGACGGAGTCCCCAGGCAGAAGACGAAGCGGGGGGGGAAGAAGAAGAAGAAGGCGACGGCTCCACCTGCCGCCGGCGCCGCGGCGGCTACTCTCGCCGCCAGCGAGACTGCGGCCGCCGCTGGCGCCGCCACTCCGGCTGCGGCGATAGGGCAGCAGGACTTGGGGCACCTCACAGCCCTGCTCGCCCTCCTCAGCGACCCCACTGCCCTGGGCAGACTCACCGCTCTGCTCCGCAATGCATGAGCCGCTCAGGGTCGTCCACTGGAACGCGCAGTCGCTGACAGGGAAGAAGCGGCTGCTCCACGTGTTCCTGAGGGACTACCGCGTCGACGTGATGCTCATCAGCGAGACACACCTAGCCGGAAGCGACAAGCTGTCGCTGCCCGGCTACTTCGTCTACCGCAAGGACGAGAAGACCTCCAGCGGCCGAACCTTTCGAGGCTTGGCAGTCATCGTCGGCAGGAAGATCGTCCACCAGCTCGTCGACGCCCAGGAGTATTCATCCCTGTATGCTTTGGGCGTCGACCTCCAGGTCGCCGGCGAGGTGCTGCGACTCTACGCCGCCTACAAGCCCCCCAGTACACCAATCCGCACCGCCGAGCTACGGGGGCTGCTACAGTCGCCGCACCCGACAATTGTCGCCGGCGACCTCAACGCCAAGCACACCGCCTGGAACTCCACCAGGGTGTGCCCAGCTGGACGCGCCATCCATGCCGACTCCGTGAGCCACAACTACGACGTCATCGGTCCCGACGAGCCCACCCACTTCGACGCGCGGGCCGGATGGGACATCATCGACGTCGTGGTCGTCAGAGGTCTCCGGACACCGCCGAGCCAGGAGGTTCTTCCTGACCTCCCTTCGGACCACAGGCCTGTTCTTCTCGTCCTGGCGGATCTGCCCACCCGGGTATCTCCGCCAGCATCACGTCGCCGCTACCAGTGGGGCGCCTTCACCGCCGCCCTAGACCAACCCTCCACCAGTTGCCCCGTCAACCAGCCGGAAGACGTTGACCGCCTGGCATCGCTGCTAACTACCCAGATCCGAGACGCGCTCGACCTATCATCGCACACCGTAGCTCGCGGGGGGAAGCCCAATCCTCTTCCTGCTGAGCTACGCGCACTCATCTGCGATAAGCGCGCTCTCCGGAAGCAGTGGCAGCAAACCCGCTGCCCCACGATGAAGACCAGGCTCAACGCCATGACGGCAGAGCTGAAGCGCCAACTTGATCGCCACGCTGAAGAATCTTGGGAACGCCACGTCGAGTCCATAGGCGACCACGTCCCCTCCGTGCATCGCCTGTGCCGGGCTTTGTCGACCACTCCTGCTCCTGTTCGACCAATCCTGGGCAGCGACGGCCTACCAAGATTCCGAGCCCAAGACCGTGCAGAGATCTTCGCCGAATGCCTCGAGAAGCAATTCAAGCCGAACCCAACGGATGATGTGGAGCACGTCGCAACAGTCGAGAGACACCTGCGAGAGTACTTCGCCACGCCGATAGCTCCCGAAGAGGACCCCATCGTCGTCACGCCCGGCCAGATTGTGCGTGCATTCCGACGTACCAAGCCCAGGAAAGCCCCGGGCGCAGACCGAATACCCAACACGGCGCTGTTACATTTGCCGCAACGCACTGTGGCGGCCGTTGCGCGCCTGTTTAACGGTATCTTGCGCACGGGTCACTTTCCAACCCAATGGAAGGAGGGCTTGGTTATCATGTTGCCCAAGCCGGGCAAGGACACCAAGCTGCCTGAGAGCTATCGGCCGATCACCCTACTGAGCACCATCTCAAAGGTGTTTGAGAAGCTCCTGTTAGCGAAGTTACTGCCCCACATCCAGCCGCGCCCGGAACAGTTCGGCTTCAGGCCCGAGCATTCTACGACGCTTCAGCTCACCAGAGTACTGAATGACATGACGGTTTGTTTGAACAAAAAAGAATACACTGTCGCAGTACTTCTGGATATGGAGAAGGCGTTCGACAGAGTATGGCACGAGGGGTTGCTGTATAAGCTGTCGACGTCCCCTGCCCCAAGAAGAACGGTCAAGACAATCGCCTCTTTCCTGAAGAATCGCCGCTTCCGAGTGATGGTGGAAGACGCCGTCTCCGAGGAACATCCCGTCGCAGCCGGCGTCCCCCAGGGCTCCTGCCTGTCTCCCGCCTGCTACGCCCGATACACGGACGACATCCCCGTCGGGCCGGGTGCCCAGCTGGCACTCTTTGCAGACGACGCAGCCTACTATGCGTCGTCGTTCCAGGCTCCGCACGCTGCCATCAAACTGCAGCGCACCCTGGACATCTTGCCCGACTGGCTCGCCAAGTGGCGACTGTCCGTCAATGTTGGGAAAACGCAGGCGCTCATCACAGGCCAGAGTCTCCTTCCGCCATCGCTCCAGCTCCAGGGACAGCACATCGAGTGGTCTTCGCAGGTGAAGTACCTGGGAGTGACCATTGATCGCCGGCTCACCATGAAGCAACACGTCGACAACGTCGTCAGCCAGGTCAAGGTGGCACGCGCCAAGCTGCGTCCACTTTTCGACTCCAGCCTCCCTCTGAGGGCGAAGCTCGGGATCTACAAGACATACGTGAGATCCCGCCTCACCTACGCGGCTCCGGCATGGTACGCCCTGTGCTCGGAGACGAACAAACGGAGACTCCGAGCCCAAGAGAACCTCTCTCTGCGTACCATCGTCGGCGCCCCCCGCTACGTGAGGAACGCGACAATCCAGAGGGACCTAAGATGGGAAACCGTGGACCAGTTTGTCCAGAGGCTGGCGAAGGGCATGTTCGCGCGTGCGGATGCATCACACCTTCCACACATCGCCGAACTGGCGCCGCACCATGCGCGCCCGCCCGACCGCCGCCGCCTGCCACGCGACCTGGTTGCCTAGCCGGCGATCACCCACTGCACACCAGCGCCACAAGAAGACCACCGCCCGCAGGGGCCATCCGATGACCTGTCCACAGGAGTGGACAGAGGCGATTCTTCGGGAAGAGGTCCGTCGACCTGACCCCGACTCCCCACGCCCCAGAAGGGGTGCGTGAGATGACTATGATGATGATGATGCGAGTTAGTTACATTTAAACTGCGATCGAGTGCTAGTACAAGGATAATCGGAGAGAAAGACTCTTCGTGTGAATAGTGAGTGCATAATTAGTGAAATAGTGTGTGTGTTTTAATTAGTGGATTTTAAGTACAGTTCGTGTGAATTGTAAGTGCGTAATTTGGGTAATAAAGTGAGTGTTTTATTTAGTGGATTAATTCGTGCTTTTCTATCAAATACGAACCCCACGCTTGTAACATTTGGTGTCAGAAGTGGGATAGAAAATGCCGTTAATGCCACGAGAAACCGAGCCAAAAGGAGTGACGACGCGAAACCAAACGTCTGGATCTGGAGACTCGACGCCTGGTACGTCGGAATCACCTGCTCCAGCTGCACAAGGAGTAGACCTCAACGTTATCTTCGTCCTCCTAAAGGAACAAGCGAGAGAGCTAAAGGAACAGTCGCGAAAACAGGAGGAACGGGCCAGGAAACAGGAGGAACAGACTCTAATCCTCCAGAATGAGCTTAGGGAACAAAAGGATCACCAGGAGGTACAGGCACGAATGCTTCGTGAGGTACATGAGTTCACGACCGAATGGAAGAGAGAGTTGTTCGAGGTCCAGGAAAAACTGGCCGATATGGATGAAAAACTGGAGAGTCGAGTCCATAATGTCAATAAAAAAATTGAGACCTGTGAGAGCCGTCTCCAAAAACTTGAGATCAAAGTGGCTAATGCTCCAAGTACCTATGTACCCGACGCATCGGTATCCGGAGGCGGCAGGTTCAAAGTGCTCCCCTTTGACGGTAGCTCATCGTGGACTGCCTATAAGCTGCAGTTCGAGTCTGTTTCCCAGGCTAATGGTTGGAGTAAGGAGCAAGCCAGGACAGCACTGACGTTGGCGCTGCGCGACGAGGCTCTTACCATACTAGAGGCTCTGAGAAATGACCGGACGTACGACCGCCTTCTAGAAGCCTTGGAGGCACGATACGGTGGCAGTCACCTGGAGCACGTGTACCGAGCTCAGTTAAAGGACAGGACACAAGGACGTAACGAGTCCTTACAACAGTGGGCCCTGGAAATCGAGAAGTTGGTTAGGAAGGCCTATCAACGTACGTCAGCATCCTTTGTGGACATTATGCTGGTGCAGGCCTTCATCGATGGGATCCGGGATCTGGAAGTGAGGGCAGCCGTGCGATTGGGACATCATGGCAGCCTAAAGGATGCAGTAGCCCACGCTCTCGAGGTGGAAGCTGTACGACAGGATACATCCAGGCCTTTCAGTGTGCGAGAAGTGTCGACTACGAAGCCAGTAGATTCCCGCCGCGAATTTGGGCCACGTTGCTACCATTGTGGAGAACGTGGTCACCTGCAGTCAGGCTGTCCAAAAAGGACTAGGAGGGACAGAGACCCCGCTCCAATGGCGAGGAAAATAGGCTCTGTGGAGTCGGAGCCCCAACAGGGAAACAAATAAAAGCCAGGACTATGGGACGAGTGCTGGCTGGCGGTCAAAATGTCCCAATTATGATCTCACAGGCAAACGACGGGAATAGTCTGGTTGTCAATGGAGAAATCTGTGGAATACCATGTCTCCTTACCATAGACACTGGAGCTTCTCGGACTGTGATCAGCTCTCGGCTACTGAGACACCTGACCAGAGATCATCTAGTCCGACCTAGGCATCTCCAGCTGCAAACTGCTACCGGCCAGTACATTTCCGTCCAAGGAGAACGAGAGTTAGCTGTGAAAATAGGTGAAAAAGAATACTGGCATAAAGTGATCGTTGCTAACATCGTCGACGACTGCATTATTGGATTGGATTTTATGAGGAGACATGACTGTAAAATCGACTTGAAGGTTGGAGTTCTAAAGTTTGGAGTTGATGAGATTCCTATACAAGGTGGAGTAAATGGAAATGTTTACTGTACCAGGAGAACCCTTCTTCAACCAAGGTCACAGGTTTTAGTTCCAGTGAAATTTCCGAACTCCACAAGGCCGCAGTCTCACCGCTGTGTGGTGGTAGAGAGGTTGGATGCTGATAAACCGTGGATAACAGCCCGTACATTGGTAACCACGGCATCTACAGCATTTGTAAGGATCCTTAATCCAAGCAACACGGAATGCGTCCTCAATAAAGGAACGCTGGTCGCATCATGCCAAGAAATTTCTTGGGTAAGAGGCTGCCGGGAATCTGAGGTAAACGTGAAACCTGGGCATGTTAAGCCTTCAATGGATGTTGAAAAATTACTAAATGACTCCAGGGAGCACCTTACCGAGGAGGAATTCCTTAAGGCGCGTAGCTTACTGCTACGATATCGCAACGTCTTTTCTTCGCATGATGATGACATTGGAAGAACTGGAGTGGTTCAGCATGAGATCGACACTGGGGAAACTATGCCTATCCGACAGCGCCCTCGGAGAGTTCCAGTAGCTCGGGAGAAGGAGGTTGAGGGCATGATCGAGGAAATGCAAAGAAGCGGCGTTATTGAACCTTCAACAAGCCCGTGGTGTTCTCCCGTAGTTTTGGTTAAGAAGAAGGACGGCACCATTAGATTCTGTATTGACTACCGTCGACTTAATGATGTAACCAAGAAGGACAGTTATCCACTTCCACGAATCGACGACACTTTAGACACATTGAACGGAATGAAATGGTTTTCAACGTTGGATCTGAAAAGTGGCTATTGGCAAGTCGAAATCAAGGACAAGGATAAGGAGAAAACGGCCTTCTCTACTGGCAAGGGACTCTGGCAGTTCAATGTTATGCCATTTGGACTGTGTAATGCACCAGCTACATTTGAGAGATTAATGGAACAAATATTAGCTGGACTTCTAGGAGAAACTTGCTTGGTCTATTTGGATGACATCATTATCGTTGGTAGAGACTTCAACGACCACTTGAATAAATTGGAGCAGGTGCTAGGCAAACTACGAGGGGCAAATCTGAAACTCAGTCCGAAGAAATGCTTGTTTTTCAAACGTAAAGTGAATTACTTGGGACACGTGATTTCGAAGGACGGCATCCAGACAGATCCTGAGAAGATTAGCGCCGTGAAGGATTGGCCGACGCCAAAAGACCAGACTGCAGTACGTGCCTTTTTGGGGCTTTGTTCATACTACAGACGTTTTGTGAAGAACTTCTCGGATATAGCAAAGCCTTTGCATCAACTAACGGAAGAAAAGCGATCATTTGACTGGAACGAACAATGTGAGTCAAGTTTCAACGAGCTTAAAGGAAGACTTTGTGAAACGCCAATATTGGGGTATCCAGACCCGGACGAGGATTTCATTGTGGATACAGATGCTAGTAATACTGGAATTGGAGGTGTCTTGTCGCAAAAGAAAGGAGGTAACGAAGTTGTGATTGCATATTTTAGTAAGTCATTGTCAAAACCAGAGAGGAATTACTGTGTAACTCGGAGGGAATTGCTAGCAGTTGTCAAGACGTTACAGCATTTCAGCAAATACCTGCTGGGAAGAAAGTTTCGTATCAGAACTGACCATGCTGCTTTAAAGTGGTTGCTAGAATTTAAAAACCCCGAGGGACAAGTGGCGAGATGGATTGAACAACTGCAGGAGTATGATTTCATCATCGAACACCGTAGTGGGAAATCACATGGAAATGCTGACGCCCTATCACGTAGACCTTGTGCGGACGACTGTAAACATTGCTCAAGACAAGAAGGCAAGGAATATGTTCGAATGATGAGAACTGATATGGTTAGCGACGAGTGGAGTGATGAAATCATGCAGCAAGCGCAACAAGAGGACCCTGACGTGAGACCCATTTTTGATTGGATTAATGCTGGCGCACCTAAACCAAGATGGTGTGATGTAGCTCCTATGAGTGCGGTAACAAAAAGCTACTGGGCACAATGGGATAGCTTGGTTATGCATAATGGCGTTCTATGTAGAAAATGGGAATCAACAAATGGGAAGGATGCTCACCTGCAAGTCGTTGTACCAAAGAAAAGGGTGAAAGATGTTTTGAGAAGCTTTCACGATGGAACATCCAGTGGACACCTTGGATTAAAAAGGACCTTAATGAAAATTCGGCAACGCTTTTATTGGATTCACTGCCGAGAAGATGTTGAAAATTGGTGTAAACGATGCACTAAATGTGTATCAGTCAAGGGACCGCATACCCGTAGCCGAGGAACACTCAAGTTGTACAACGTGGGAGCCCCTTGGGAAAAGGTTGCATTAGATGTCGCAGGACCATTCCCAGCATCGGACTCCGGAAACAAGTACATTCTTGTCGTGATGGATTACTTCACGAAGTGGCCTGAAGTATTTGCCATTCCTAATCAAGAAGCGGTAACCATATTCTGCCGGTATGGGGTACCACTCGAAATCCACAGTGATCAAGGAAAAAACTTCGAGTCTGCGGTCTTTCAGGAGACTTGTCGCATAATGGGAATTCATAAGACGAGGACTACGGCGTATCATCCACAGTCAGATGGAATGGTTGAGAGATTTAACCAGACACTGGAGAGACATCTAGCCAAGGTCGTTGAGAGCCATCAAAAAGATTGGGATCGGCATATCCCCCTCTTCTTGTTGTCTTATAGGTCGGCAACTCACGAAAGTACGGCGGTTACTCCATCGTATGCGAATTTTGGAAGAGAACTCCGTCTGCCTGCAGATCTCCTGACTGGACGTCCGCCCGATACACCAAGGACCATCACGGAATATGCAAGTAATTTGCGGGATCGGATTGATGATGTTCACAGCCTGGTACGTGAACACGGGCTCCACGCTAGCATAAAGATGAAAACCCGATATGACCGGAAGTCTTATCAAGTGGGTTTTGAGGAAGGTTCGTTGGTGTGGCTACATAACCCTATGCGACGAGTAGGAAAGTCCCCGAAACTATCTCCGAATTGGGAAGGGCCTTACAAGGTAGTCACCAAAATAAACGACGTCACGTATCGAATCCAGCGGAATCCTCGTAGTCCGAGCAAGATTGTTCATGTTGACCGGCTGGCCAGATATCACGGAAATAATGATGCTCGGGACGAGCATGTCTTAGGAGGGGGTAGTGTTACGCCGGTAGGTTAGGTCAAAAACTTTGAACGTCAATTTCAGTGCTTTAGAGGCGTTTTCAGCAGGCTGAAAAGTCATTTCAGGCCGTTTCAGAAGTTACTCTATCATATCTAATGATCGAAATTTCACCCAAGTTGCCGTCGTTTTCAGGCGCCTGAAACATGTTTTCAGTCCGTTTCAGGGCACCCGCTATCAGATGACGCCATAACCTGAAAACCCGTTTTCAGGCGTTTTCAGGACCCCTTATGGGCCTCTGAAGCACAAATCGTTATATGGCGAAATATCTGGTAGGAGTGACAGAGATAGCACTACTAGAAAGAGATAGCTATACTCGGAACATTCGATAAGTGTGTGACAGAGATAGCACTACTAGAAAGAGATAGCTATACTCGGAACATTCGAGAAGGGAGTGACAGAGAGAGTGCACCATTAGAGAGAGACATATATGGTCTCGAATGTTCTCGGCCCGCACGCTGGTCCTTACTAGAATATTCGCGATATGTGTGGACAATATGTCCAGAGCGGCTCCGCGGGATATAAAAGGCGTCGACGGCCGGCGCGAGTTAGTTACATTTTAACTGCGATCGAGTGCTAGTACAAGGATAATCGGAGAGAAAGACTCTTCGTGTGTATAGTGAGTGCATAATTAGTGAAATAGTGTGTGTGTTTTAATTAGTGGATTTTAAGTACAGTTCGTGTGAATTGTAAGTGCGTAATTTGGGTAATAAAGTGAGTGTTTTATTTAGTGGATTAATTCGTGTTTTTCTATCAAATACGAACCCCACGCTCGTAACAGTATTCCTACTCCATCTTCGCTTTGAAAGGCCCTGACATGTTTTCGCGTGCCTCTTACTCTCATGGAAACTGAGATCTGTATTTTCACCTTCAGCCAGTACACTGTTTGAGAATACGCTTTTCCCCATTTCTCGTTAAGTTTTGATGCGGTTTTTAGGGTTCCGTACCCGAAGGGTGCCCAACGGAACCCCATTACTAAGCCTCCGCTGTCCGTCCGTCTGTCCTTCTGTCACCAGGCAGAAGGCCTATATATTATGACGAGCATTATGCACAATAGATGATTTATGACGAAGCGTTCCCGAAGCGTTCATGAACCGTGATAGTTAAACAGAAGAAATTTTCGCAGATGATGTATTTCTGTTGCCGCTATAACAACAAATACTAAAAATAGAATAAAATAAATATTTGAGGGAGATCCCATACAACAATTCTTTCAATATATCGGCTATGTCTCTGTGCTGTTTTTTGCCAGGTGATGTTGATGTAAGAGGAAGCGTCAGCATTTACTATGCGACTATGCGTACGTCGAAGAACGCTTTCCTTGCAGGTTCCCACATGCTCTGTAGTATCAAGACTAATAATGTACTCTGTGCTCTGTAGTAACAGATCAGATAAGTGCTGGTTGATTTATATTTGCGTCTTGCAATATGGGTTCTATTGTGCCAGTTCCCCAGGCTAGTTCGGCCCAACTTTTACAGTCATCTCTGTGTTGATCATGCCCTTTTTATTAATCTTCCTCTCTTGTAGTTTAATGTCGTGGTTTAGGTCGAAATTATTCTCTCCGCATCCGTCGCAGGCCTGAGGGAGGTTTGCAGGTTCGTGGGCGTATTTAATAGCTAAAGCATCCCTAAACTAACTATGAGAGCAGTGTTGTTTGCGGTGGTCGGGATGATAGTTAGCTACTGTGAAGAGTTCGCTTCAACAACTCATCTTTAATGTTATTTGGTAGTTAAGATATTATGACATTACTTTTATCAGCGCCTCTCTTTTGCCGTGAAAGTTTTTCTTCTTTGATAGTATTTGTAGCATCAGTTTGAAGGCTAGTAAGTTTAAAGTTTCGTCAGATTTGATGGCCTGCGTAGTATACTATTTGATTCTACTGATAATTTATATCAGTCTTTGTTATTCATGGGGTCGTTAATGTCTAGCCCGCCAAGTTTCACCAGCTGAATAGTTCATGTTCTAGTGACGTTATTGCTCTGTCTTAGATTGATGGTATCATGTTCTGATGATTGTATTTTTTAAAGTATGAAATTCCTCACAAGTGTTACCCATGACTGTTTGTAAGTATCTCCATTCGCATTTGAGTGATTTTCTAAAGGTTATATGTACAAGTTGTGGGTGTTTTTTACTTCAATCCATTCGTTAACTTTCTTTCTTTCTTTTCTTTGATGTATTCTTTTCGTCCATCCTCGTCTCTGATGACGCCGCCCAAAAATGGATGTGAGAGTACAGTCTTCATTCCAAGGTTCACAAATAGTCTATTAGCTTCTTCGGTTGATTTATTTTTGACTATGATATAGTATTTTGAAGGTTCTGGGAAATAACAGTATTTTGGACCTAGTTTGATCAGTTTTTCTAGCCAATCTTTTACGTTTTTTAGTTTACCAAAACAGGCGCAATCATCAGCATACCAGTTTTGTACACATTTTCCAGGGACTTTGCAGTTTTGGATTAGGGGTAGAATTCCGAGTGCATACATTAGCATTGCTGATAGATCACCCTGTGTTGTTCATTCCTTGCTTAAGTTTGAGCCTGATAGGGAAATGACTGCGTAACGTCTATATGTGTTGAAAAGAAATATTGCACAGCGCGGCCAGTAGATTCTCGCGTTCCAGAGAGTGATTGGGTGACTCAGCGCGTTGAAGGCATTCGCGGCATCTATAGGAGGAGGTCTTCATCATCTTCATCTTCATTAGAACATTTGGTCATGTCATAAATCCCTCCTTAAATACCCGATTTCATACCTGCACATAGCTGATCAGAGCCACATGCTAGTTGAACATCTAGCTCTGTTGCGGTCGCTATGGCTTTTGCAATGATGCGTTGTAGTATTTCACCTATGCTAATAGGGCGGACGCCTGGACATTTATCCAGTGCTATACCTCTTCTTGCTAATAGAGCTCTTATGCATTCCCAATCGCCACTTTCACTGCTGAGTTTTCTAGTTAGTGCTACGATTGGTTCTCTCAGTTCAGAGCTGTGGTTCCCAAAGCGAAGTAGAAGTGATTTCCATTGTTCTGAGTCGGTTCCGCTTGGTCCAGCTCCGCCAGACAGTTGTCTAGCAACTTTTTCTATGTGGTTTGAGGTTAGAGGTCAGGTTGGTCTATAAAATCTGATTGTTGTGGGGTTACTTGGTTGTGTTGTTTGTCTTTAAATATTTGATGTACTGTTTTATTTCCTTGTTTTTCAGATGGGACCAAGATTCCACACCCTGATCTACCGTTATCCGTCTATTTGCTAGTCTATTTTTTTCTTGTAACATAAGGCGGCCAAACATTCGGGCAGTGTAATCAGTGTCTTATTTCTGTTTGTTTTTTGATGCTAGCTTTGAGTTGTGTATTAGAGTCTCTGCTATCAATTCATCATAATGACCTGATTTCCATATCTCCAATCTTCTTTGAAGTATTCGCCTAATATCCTGGCCTGATTTAAACAAATTGTCTCTCTGTAGTATTGTACTACTTAAGATGAATATTTTTTCAGAGTTTCCTTCTCCTGGTAGGTTGTTTGTTAGTTCCTTTATCTCTGTGGCAAGGAGTGTGGTTAGTTGTCTGCCTACATTTCCTTGTTGGATACTATATTGCTTACTACGAAAATTTAAAAGTTTTTTCCAGCGTCCTCTCCAGATTGAGTCTGGGCCACCTTCGTTTTTAAGTAATCTTGCATTGAATCCTTTTAGGAAAAAGGTATTTAATGTAACTTTTTAAATATTTGTGTGCAATAAAGAATTATGAATGATAACTCATATACCAAATATCAGAAACCATCCAAAACATTCTCATAATTTATCAATTAATGATATTCTAATTGGTAACAACTCATTTCTTATCTGAATTATGATATATTATTGTTGATTATGATGTTGATGATATATGATATATTACTGATACATTATGAGCATAACGTATCAATTTTCGACAAATTATGACATTCAAATTTCGAACGCCGACGCCCGCCTGCTTGCCGTCCCTAGTTTGTCTGTGAAGTTGGTACTACTGACAAAGCTATAGAAGTGCAGAGCAATTATCTATGCCACAATGCCGGTCGAACATGCGGTTCCTGAAAACATTAAAGAGAGCTTATGATATGTGTAGATAAACTAGTGTATGTAACTGTAAATAATTAGGCATTAAAACTCCCCAATGATATTAATGTGAAACTCGCTTTCGGCTCGTTTGATAAACCCACTCTCAGGTTTTAATGCCCTCCATTATGTATCAGTCACTTAAACTACTAATTATCTACAGACGTATCATAAACCCTCATTAATGAGTACAAAAACCGCACATTACGACCAGCATAATTTTATACTACTTGGTAAAAACTCATCTCCTAACTGAATATTAATAAATTATGACCATAATGTGTAAATTTTCGACATATATGACATTCAAATTTCGAACGCCAACGCCCGCTTGTGTGCCGCCCCTAGTTTGTCTATGAAGTTGGTATCATTGAACAAGCTAAACATGTGCAAAGCAATTATCAATTCCACAATGCCGGTCGAACATGTGGTTCCAGAGCACATCAAAGAGAGCTTATGATATGTGTGTAGATAAAATAGTGTATGCCTTCGGCTCGTTTTCTCTCTCGAGTTTTAATGTCCTTCATTATGTATCAGTCACAAAAACTACAATTATATATAGCAATACTTAGTATACATTGGCCGCTTCGCTAATTACCGAACTTATTTTAAAATCGAACTTACATATTAGAAGTAACATTTTAAATATAACTATAAATTGACAATCATAGAGAGCTTATGATATGTAGAGATAAACAGTGTATGTAACTGTACATAATAAGACATTAAAATACTCGTGTGTTGTTATTATGAAACACTCTTATGGAAGTCACATTACCTACTCTTTTTTTATTATTATGAAATAATCTTCCACTAAAGTAAGAACCTGTAGTCAGGTTAAAATATAGAAAATAAAACATTATGTTTATGTATTAATTTTTGCATTAGTCATTAAATTCAGAATCTAAATATTCAAAAGATTCATATGACATTTCATGATCTTCATGATCAGATTGTACTGGTTCAATTCTAGACATATCAGACTCATTGTCAGTTGTAAGACTGGATGTTTCACTATCACTGCCGCCAACATTCCATGTATCAGCACTTATATCCTCAAAACAAGTTGTACAAGCTGCAGGAACGTGATATTATCTAAACCAACATTATTTGTGGCAACCTTTCCTTTTACTATGCCCCATATCATTTCTATCGGATTCAGGTCACAATGATATGGCGACAGTCGTAGTATTTTGTGACCATACTCCTTTACTAAATTATCAATCTCGTAAACTGGGTCAGGAATGTTTTATTTTACCAAAAACGACAACTTACTTTTGGTGGCTTTGGTAGGGTAGGCAATATTATTTGATGTAAGCCATTCTGCAAATTATTTTTTTCTATTAACCGAGCTTGGAGGTTTGTTTATTTGGCTAGAATGATATCTAGCATTGTCCATGAATATACAGGTGGGTTCATTTAGATTGGGTAATAATTTATTCAATACCTATGATTTTCAAATTAACTTTGTTCAAGGCATCATCGAAATCAGCTTTTTTTCTTTGTCGTTATAAATTAACAAAGCATTCGGGACGAACCTTGTGCCAGCCATCCCTTATCATCACGGACTAAAGTATCGTCGAGATAAGTTATTGGCTGACACAGAAAATCGACATCACGTACCGGTTTCGGTACATGATGATTATCGAGGACGATTTATATATAAGAAGAGTTATTTGTTAAATAAAAACTAGACTGTAACTGAGCATATTCCAAGCCTTTTATTCCGTCTCCCGTAGGTTGCCACAACGTTGGCAAAGTGGTGACCCCGACGTTTGAATATCAAGCAACCTTCGGTTAAGCAGCAGCATGTCGTCGCCTGTGAAACAGAACCCGTGTGCAGCTACCCTAGAAGTGCAAGCAATCAGCACTTCGTCTAAAATCGCAGACTTCTGGAAGGACAAGCCCCGGTTATGGTTCGCACATTTTGAAGAAGTAACCACTCCCCAGAAGTTAAGTGACGAATCCAAATTCCACCTAGTCCTTACCAAACTAGCCAAAGAGGAAATCGAACAAGCCAGTGACATAGTGATTTCCTTATCAGACAGCGGAAAGTACCAGAAGTTAAAAGACAGATTGATTTCAACATATGAAGAATCCCCGCATCGCAAATTAATTCCAGAGATTATTCACGGACACCGACCTCGGAGACCGAAAACCGTCACAGTTATTAAGAAAAATCAAGGAGCTTGGGGAAGGTCAAATCAACGACGAAACTGCAAATATGTTTTGGCTAAAACAATTACCGACCTCCTTAACCTCAATACTTTCGGCAAATAAAGAGAAGGGAATTGACGATTTAGCCCAGATGGCCGACAATATTTACGAAGTCTCGAGCTTCGATCAAGTTGCTGCGCTAATCAGGGTCGACGACCCAGTAACGCAACTAACTGCTGAGCTAGCGAAAGTAAAGATTGAGTTAGCTGCAATTCATAATAACAACAATCGTCGGCAGTTTTATCGCAGAAAGCCATTCTCAAGTTCACGGTCAGGAAGCCCGTTTCCATTCCGGAGAAACTCGAAGTTATGCTTTTATCATTCACGTTTTGGCAAGAGAGCTTTCAAGTGCGAGGCTCCGTGTTCCTGGAAGCAACAGGGAAACTAAAGCGGGCATGCACTGAGGCGGAGCTGTGTGCTTTTTCACAATTTCATCGCCTATTTATCACAGACAAGAAGACTGGAGAAAAATATTTGATCGATACTGGCGCGAACATATCTGTACTTAAACGCAAGCTGAAGCATTCCGGGAAAACAGATTACTCATTACATGCTGACAACGGTTCAAAGATCAGCACATATGGAGAAAGATGTTGTGCCCTTGATCTCGGGCTTCGAAGAACTTTTAAATGGAACTTCGTGATCGCCGATGTCAATACCTCTATCATTGGAGCAGATTTTCTGGAGCATCATGATTTATGGGTTGATTTACGCAGAAAAAGGTTGATTGATAACACTACCAAACTATCATCCAGAGGTAGAACCATAATAGCAAACCAAGCCACTTTAAGTACCATTGATGGGAGTCTTGTTATCGCAGACTTACTTCGGAGATATCAGCGCATCACCGTACCCACATCTTTGAAGATTAGTCCCAAGCACAACGTTCAATATTTCATAGAGACGCAAGGCCCTCCGGTCGCTTGTAGAGCCAGGCCTCTCCCTCCAGAAAGGTACAGGACGGCTCAAAAGGATTTCCAGGACATGATGGATATGGGAATATGTCGACCGTCAAACAGTTCATGGGCCAGTCCTTTGCATATGGTGAAGAAGAAAAATGGTGAATGGAGACCATGTGGAGATTATAGAGCCCTGAACAATATAACAGTCCTTGACCGGTATCCACTCCCACGGTTACTAGATTTCACTTACATTCTCGAGGGGAAACGCATTTTTAGCAAAATCGATATCCGGAAAGCATATCATTGCATACCAATGGCTCCAGAAGATATTTCCAAAACAGCCATCATCACCCCCTTCGGTCTTTTCGAATTTCCGAGAATGACATTTGGACTTCGGAACGCCGGTCAGACTTTTCAACGATTTATGGACTCAATATTCAGACATCAAATATCTTCACAACGCGGCGGAGCATCCAATCAAGAGCCAAAGGATGAAAACATATCAGATTTCACATTTTGTTTCGTCGACGACATCCTTTGTGCATCAGAAAATGAAGAGCAGCATTGCAAACATTTGGAGATAATTTTCAAGAAATTAGATGAACATGGTCTTACAATGAATCTGGAAAAATGCGAATTCATGAAGAAGGAAATAGATTTTTTGGGGTATCATGTATCCTGTAACGGGATTTCCCCCACTCAAGAAAAACTTGAGGCTATAACCAACTTTCCTAAACCAGAAAAGGTGAACATGTTGCGAAGATTTTTGGGTATGGTTAATTTCTACAGAAGCAGTATCCCAGAAGCGGCATTTTATCAAGCAGAGTTGAACAAATATTTACATGGCTGCAAGAGGAACGAAAAGAGTGTAATTAAATGGACCAAGACAGGGGAAGAGTCTTTCGAAAAATGCAAGAAGCTTATGAAAAATTTAGCAAGTTTATCTCACCCTGCTAATAATGCATCCATCTCGCTTATGACTGATGCTAGCAATGACTGCGTGGGCGCCGTTTTGCAACAAAAGGAGGATGGTGAATGGAAACCCCTCGGATTTTTTTCAAAAAACCTGAAACAGACGCAGCAAAAATATTCTACGTATGATCGAGAGCTTTTGGGTATCTACCTAGCTGTGAAGCATTTCCAAAGACTCGTGATAGGACGAGATTTTACTATCTACACAGACCATAAACCAATCACTTTCGCATTTTCCAAAAAACCAAATATTGCTGATCCACCTCGGAGAATTCGTCAACTAGACTACATATCAAAGTATAGCACAGACATAAGGCATATTAGCGGATCAGATAACGTGGTTGCAGATGCCTTATCAAGGGTGATCGAGAAGATAATCACTCCTTCAGAAATTGACTTCGAGGAAATGGTCGAATTTCAACGCACGGATGCAAATCTTAAAGAGCTTTTCAAGAAATCAAATCTGACATTATCCAAGTTTAGTGTGCCCGGCAGTAATTCCCAGCTATATTGCGATACCTCAACCGGGCAACCGAGACCGTATGTTCCTGCAGTATTTCGGAAGAAAATTTTCGACGCGATTCATGGTTTGAGTCATCCAGGAAAACGAACCACACGAAAAATGATTTCAAAAAGATTTGTTTGGGATAACATGAACAAGGAAATAAACGAGTGGTGTAAAACATGCCTGTCATGCCAGAAATGCAAGGTTACTAGGCACACTATTTCACCTATCGGCACATTCATGCTCGCTCAGCGTTTTGAGCACGTGCATATAGATATCGTCGGCCCCCTACCTACAAGCCAAGGTTACAGATTTCTGCTGACTATGATTGACCGTTGCTCTTCCTGGCCTGAGGCATTTCCCTTGAAGGAGATTACTGCGGAAAAAGTCGCTTCATGTTTATTCCAAGGGTGGATCTGCAGATTTGGCCCCCCCCCTCCGGCTTTCCTCGGACCGTGGAAAACAGTTCGAATCTGAGCTTATTAAATCCTTGGCGAGGTTAATGGGAACGGAAAAATTACGAACAACAGCCTACCACCCGCAATCCAATGGAATGGTGGAGAGATGGCATCGTTCGCTGAAGGCGTCTCTCATGGCAAGGAACAAACAGTAAGGAAAATTGGGTAAAAGAATTACCAATCGTCCTTCTTGGCCTAAGAAGTTGTTAACGAGACGACACGGGTTTGAGCGCCGCGGAAATCGTTTATGGAGAAACAATAAGGCTTCCCGGGGAATTCTTTGGTGATTCTGGCTTGCGATCAACGTATTACGACTACGTGCAAGATTTGAAACAACGAATATCAAAAAACTGCTCCGTTCCGAGGAGAGAGAATCACCAAAACAAGTATTTCGTCCACCCCGAGTTAAGCTCCTGCTCTCACGTTTTCATCAAGAGAGAAGGTGTCGCCAAAGGTCTGATTCCTCCTTATGAAGGGCCTTACGAAGTTCTACGACGAACGGCGAAATATTTCGTCATCAACAAGAACAACACCGTCGACACATTTTCAATTGATAGATTAAAGCCAGCTTTCCTACCAGCAGATCAGCCGAGTTCCATCACGTTCCCGCAACCAACGAGCAAAGCGGAAGACTCAGTTGTCGAGTCAGCACGACCAACAACGTCCAAGTTTGGTCGAAAGTACAAACAAACGTTGAGACTCCAACTTTGATGACGGTACTCGTTTGGTATAAATAGCGAATTGGTAAATAATAGAGTATCATTCGCTATTCAGTAAACCAGCAGGAAACGCAACGAAACCACCATGGGCGGATATAACTCCAAGGAACAACTAACCATGACCCAAAACAACGGGATACAAGACGCCACAAAATTGACGGAAAATATCGCCGAGCGGATTCGCCAGGAGGTGATAAAAGAGTTCAACGGTCATCGGGAGTTGATTCTTGCGACGCTCGGGATCCTCACCATGCTAGCGGCCATCGTGTTCTTCATGGTGGCCAACTGTTTTTTTACCGAAAGAGTTGGCGCCGCACTCCGGAAGAGGGGGATTATCTCAGCCTAGCTAGTCGCAATGTATAGTATTATTTAATTAAATGTTTTCGTGATTTGTTTTTTTTACTTTTCCATTTATCGTAATTTACTTACTATTGCTTTTTTGTAAGGGGGGGGGGGGGAGTATCTGTGCCAGCCATCCCTTATCATCACGGACTAAAGTATCGTCGAGATAAGTTATTGTATGGGGAAGTAAAAAATAACGTTTCTCTGATCAAATCAGATGCATTGAGAAAGTTGTTCAAAATCATGTCCCAAGCAATCCTTTTCGGCTTGGCACCCCGTATATGTTACAGCCTGTAAACATAGTAATAGGTATTTCTTGTAAAATAAATATGTCATATTAACAAACAAAGTATTATTTTATTTACATAACCCGGCATAAATACCACTGTCTATAAATTATAATGGATTGATGAAACACGCTATCCTTGAAATGTCCCAGCACTAGCTCGGCTAGCTAGTGTACTAGTGTACCTGCGGTAGTGTGGGTGTGTTCGGACGATAGGTGCATGACATTACACTGACCAATAAATGCGGAAGGATTGATGTATGAGTGGTGTTGATGTGTGCGTGTTCTTAATTTTCGGCGACACTGGTTCCGATACAAGCTTAGCGCCAAGGGCCATCTCTCGATATCTGTGAGAGAAACGAATCTAGAAATGGCGACTTGTAGGTACTTGAAATGGCTCCTATGCCCGCCTCTGCTCCCGCTAGGTGGCGCTGGAACCAAAGAGTTACATTGACAAAATAATTTGAAAATGAAACAGGGAATTTTCCCTATTTCATTTTCAAATTATTTTTTTTTAATTTACGACGTCGCTATAGTCTTTTGCTATTCACATTTGATTGTTGTCAAATTGTTTGTCAGCTGCAGCATTACTAATCGTCAAAATGGCTCATTAAGAACATTTTGATTTAATGCAAGCTTTTTTTTAAATCGCCAAAATGTCAATTTGGTGGTACGGAGAGAGATATCGGGACCGACAAGTACCAACTCGATTCGTCTTGAGGCGAATGGTACCAAATTTGAAAGAATTTGGTAGTTACAAAAGTCATCGTCCACAGCTGCTCGAGCGCGAAAATTCCGATTTTGATGTAAGTGTGTTGACATATTTTGAAGCATATCCAAAGGCTTCAAGCAGAGAAGCTGCCGAAGTAATTGGAACCACCCATACTCAGGTACTTAAAGTCTTGAAAAAGTATAAGTGGAAATGTTATCGTGATTGTCGCATTAAAAAATTACATCCTGGAGATCCTGAGAGACTACTACATTTTTTTCAAACCGTGCTAACAGAAGTTGCCCGAATTTTTTGAGTGACATTGTGTGGTCTGACGAAACCAACTTTAGTAATAATGGCATGTACAACCGCCGCAATAACTATTATTGGTCTAGAGTAAATCCTGTTCGTGTTCATGAAACTAACAGGCAATGTTACAACAGTTTGGTGCGGTATAATGGGAAGTATGGTTGTGTTAATCCACATTTATGAAGGGCATCTAAACTCGGTCAAATACCTTGAAATACTGGCCCTCTTACGAAACGAGTTGAATGTTTTACCCGAGGATGAGCGAAACCGTGTAATATTACAGCAAGATGGTGCTCCAGCCCATAACAGCAGAATCACCGCAGCCTATCTTAATAACAATTTCAGGACCTGGATTGGTACAAACGGCACAATCCGATGGCCTGCAAGATCACCAGATTTCACCCCTCTGGATTTTTTTTATGGGGATATGTAAAAAATAAAGTTTACCTAAAATCCTATGCAACTGTGAACGACTTGAGGGCTGAGGTTTACAGTACAATTTTTCATATTCACCACAACACGCTATTAAAGGCTACTGAAAAATAGTTCCTTAGAGGAATAAATTTAGTATTCAACGAGAGGGAGAGCCCATTTCGAACAACTAATTAGTTAGCTTTTACATGTTTTTAGGTTAATAATAAAATAAGTTTTAAGATTTCATGTTTTCCTTTCATTTTATTTACTATGTTTGTTAGAGAGATGTGATCCATATGTTTGACCCCGTCGATTGACGTCATAAAAGTACAGAATGATGTTTTTTCGAATTTTAGCCGGTTCGATTCCTTGGTTGTGGGAAGCGTATTTTTCAAAATCTTTGAATGCAGTTTTGTTTCTTTTCAAAAATAAAGGAATGTTTCTTTTGAGGGAAATTTGCTACCTCCATTATTTAGAGTACTTGCCCTCCAGGTGGTGTCACAAAATTCCACCCTGTATAATAGGTACCGATTTCGTCTCCGAGCGAATTTCCATTTATAAATGTAACAAATATCTCTATACAGTCTATTTTTTCATGAAAGTTCTTCCCTAACAAACTTTTTTTACATATAATTATTCCACATTTTTCTCCCTACTAGTTTGGCCTTGAATTCAAGTTAAATATGCAATATTGACATCGGCTGGATTTGCAATGACGCTGTCTCGACGCGCTCTTAATCTCGATTTCGTTATAAATGTTGTTACTTCTTTGTTGTTGTTGTTGCCCAGGCCCTTGCCTCATGGCAAGCTTTCACCACAACCAAAACTTCAGATTTCGTCTCTCCCAATATATTGAGCAAAACGCAGGCGAACCGTCAAGTTATAATTTTCAAAAAGGAAATGAGCATAAACTTTAATTAAAACCAAATCTCCAAATCTTTTTTTTTATGATATTGTTGTTGACCCTAATTGTCAATTGTTAATTGTAAGACGGGCTGGTTTCCGCAACTCGACGACGAAAGCGCCTATTTTGCGTGTGGGTGGGAATGCGACATCATTCGAGCCAACCCAACTCCTCCAGGAACGCCAGTAGGCCCTTTACGTTACCGACTATCCCTGGAAGGTCCCTCCATTGACCGAGGTATTTAGCCCTGTAGTCCGCTACTCCTGTGCACTCCATGAGGACGTGAGCAGCCGTTTCTTCTGCCTCCAAGCAGGCTCTGCAAAGGGGGCTGTCGGTAACACCTAGGACATATAGATGTTTATTAAAGAAACCATGGCCAGTAAGTGCTGCAGTTACCAGTCGCATGCGCGGCCTACTAAGTCGAAGCAAGGTCTTAGCCAGCCTAGCGCTAGGGGACGGCAAGGCCAGCTTAGCCTGCCTGCACTCCTCATGGTTTGTCCAAAGAGTGGCATGATCATTCCTGGTCGACTCTCTCAGAAATGAGCGTACCATCTTGAAGGGAAGAGGGATGATAGGTTCGGGACCATACGCTGTCGAGCTAGATCCTTTACGCGCCAACTCATCCGCTGCATCGTTACCTCTTGATCCGCTGTGTCCTTTTATCCATTGAAGGACTACGCGGTTGTGTTGACATACCTCCATTAGTCGTTTGTGACACTCGTAGATTAGCCCTGAGTTAATAGTGTTGCTATTTAGGGCTTGTAGGACGGCCATGCTATCCGAGAGGATTCGAATGGAGGAATCTCTTACCTTTCTCGATGCTATGGCATTAGCGGCCGAGATGATGCCCATGCATTCAGCTTGAAAGATAGTATTATGGGCACCCAGTGGAATGGCTATCTTGATGTTTAGGTCCTCCGAGAAGGTGCCTGAACCAGTGCCTGCTTCAGTTTTTGAACCATCGGTAAAAATTCTGAGCTCTTTAACGTCGAGCCCCTCAACCCGATGGTCTTCATGTAACTGTATATTGTATTTTTTGTCAAAAACAAATTGTTTAGGGATTCTGTCACTGCAAGCCATAGAGATGGGAAATTTTTTGTAAACTTCCCCTAGGATGGCGGTGTGTGAGGTCCTGTTTTTCCTCCAAAGTCCTAAGGTGTTGAGTCTCACCGCAGATGACGCGGCCTCCTGCTTAATATACAGCTGGAGTGGCGGAAGACACAGCATGGCCTCCATTGCTGCTGTTGGAGTAGTTCTCATACTACCTGTGATAGCCATGCAGGCCAGCCTTTGGAAGCTTTGAAGTTTGCTTACCATTGTGGTTAGTTTGGTCCTGGTCCACCACTCCACAGCTCCGTAGCAGACAAGAGGACGGATCACCGTTACGTACAGCCAAAGAATGATGTTGGGAGAAAGTCCCCACTTTTTCCCCACCATTCTCCGACACTGCCAGAAAGCAATACTCGCCTTCTTTAGTTTGTTGTCGATGTGGCTACTCCAGTTGAGCTTGCTGTCCAAGGTTATGCCCAGGTACTTCACCTCAGTTGCTAGCTGGAGTTCCGTTCCAAAGAGCTTAGGTAGGGTATACCTACCAAGAGCCCTATTGTTAGTGAACATGACCATTACCGTTTTTGTTGGGTTGTTGACCCTATTAGCTGTTACTGTCACTGCAAGTTCAAGGCGCCATTTTAGATTAGTTTCGCTAATGGTACGGCTTATACCTATTCTTAGTCTATCACCAATAAACGTGGCTTATCTTATAAATCGTATAAAGTCAAGCTCTGATATCGGTTTATCAAGTCCGCTAATTTCCATAATACGCTTGTTAACTTAGTACCTAGTATTCAGCTGAAAGCCCTGCATTACACTGTTTGGTGGACAAATATCTTGCACCTAATATTAGACTCAAATTAACAATCCACATTTAGGACCCAGTTAGGGCTTTTGTGACAGCATAGTTGTCAAACCAGCTCGTCAGATGGTGTCATCGGATTTATGGATTTACCACAGAGTGTGATGTGAAATTTGATAATTTAGTTTTGCTACAATCATCTTAAAAACTCACTTGCCTCACACCGGGGTTAAAAGATAAAACAGTATCCGTCATTCCAACTATTCGAATGGTTCTCCCACTATTACTACCATAAAGTTCCAACCCTGTTAGCTAAATTGACTACTTCATACATCTTATAACGCCTATTGTGGTAAAACCGTAAAAAGCGTTCCCATAAACCAATTAAACACTAAAATCACATGTCACAGCAACACCGTCACAATATCTCTCAGGCGCTCTAAGCTTTGACTTTTTTGAATCATCTAAAAAAAATCCTCATTGCGCGCAAATAAGGTTGAAAACCATAGATAGCATAAGGCTTTCTTTGACTGTACAATCTCATATGATTTTCCTTATTCCCACTGCCGTAGTTGGCTTCGTAATTTTTCGTCAGAGGCATGGGAAATAGCTTTCATTATTAAATTATCCCGTACTTTATTTACTTTTTCTTTTTTCGTTGCGATGTGGTTCCGATGTTGATTTAGCTAATTTAGAGAGTTAGGAGATATTTTCAACGAGAAATTCCGGGATTTAATGAAATGGGGGATTTGTGAGATGTCTTCATTATCATAATACGCGACTTTTTCTTCATGCAAAATGAATGAATTAGCATGGGCTGTGGGAAAAAGTTTTTGGAACATATTTTGTGACTATAAATACTTACGATTTAGCGAAGCCTTATCACTACTTCCCTTTTATTATAATCATAGGATCTATATTCGAATATTATATACTTAATACTAATAATGGAGTTCTGTATAGTTGTACCCGAACTTAGGTATCATGTAAGCATACTTGATCTCAGTGGTCTTGTGGGTTTCAGGCTTGCTTCTCACGCAGGAGATGCAGGTGCGAATCCAGTGTTGACCATGTACCAATGAGATTATTAATTTATTAAGTACATTATCGGACTTTCCGTATTTCAGTGACACGTTAAGCTGCATGTCCCGACTAAAATCGCTACTTAGTAGTATTAGTCATAAAACCCTTCCAGCAGCCCACACTGAGCCAGTGTATGGTTCAATCTTACACGTGTCCGGGTAACGACATGTGGTGATGTAAATGTGTCGCCATTAATTATGATTTCACTTTAAATTACCTTGATATATTGGGTGCTTACCTATGAAATTGGCGAATTTTTCTTCCAGATTCAGGAGTTCATAATTCGAGTAATTCAATAGCTATTTCCAGTTTTTTTTTATTGTTTTAAAATTAATTTCAATATTTTACATCTACTTATTAAATATTCTTTTAATTTTCAGTTTGATAATTAAAATGTTATCTTCAAAATCAGTGCCGCCTAAATGTGATCCATTTTCATGATAATATTCGTAATATTTTTTTACAGCTGACACTTTTCAAAAATTATATAAAATTTTCTGTTAGCTAAATTAGGATCTGTCATTCCTAAAAAAAATACTAAAATGTTTGTACTGAAAATTGAGTTAACTTCAATTTCGCCATACAAAACGCCAATTTCATATGTAAGGACCTAATATTTATATTATACCTACCTACAAGATAAGCCACTCAAAGCAACAGCAACTTAACGTCACACATTCGCGGTAAACAGACGTCAACATCTTGCGACAATGTTTTGATACAAGCCGTTTCGCGAGAGAGCCTCAAATTGCCCCCTTCCCCCTCCCCTCGCCGCCATGACCCCCACCCCACACTTGTCGGTTTGTTTAAGAAAACAACTTCAAGTGAGACGCGTTTTCACAAGGAGAATGTTGAAATAATAAGAAATAAAATAAGGAAAACAATTTTTGTCATCATCATCATGTTAAATTAGGTCTCTGCAGGATGTTTGTTTCTTCATCACATTAAGGATGACAAGTGAATAAGGCGTATAGCCGTTTGTACGGTGAATAAACAAACATATGCACACACGCATATAGTGATACGAGCAGTCCAGAATGTAATTATTTAAGATGTGACCAAAAAAAATTTTCGAATCCACAATAAAATCATCTACAGATTTGTTTTCCGAAAACCTAACTAATTTCAATGCGGAATTGCATTTAAAATGTGGATATTACGTATTGATAAACTCTCCTTGAAAAACTTTTTGAGAAAATAGCGTAGTTTATTATGGGAAATATTAAACTGCACATCAAAAATACTGATACTGCACAGCAAATATCAGGGCAAAATGCTGCGGTAGCTTAGGTGAAGGGTAAAGGGGGTCAGCGAAGCGAAGCCCCTTTATCCTTCGTGTTAGGTTGAACATTTAAGAACAACAAAAAATACTTAAATCATAAACTTAATTAAACATAAAATATTTAAAACATAAAAAGTGTTTTGTTGATCCTTTTTTGCTGTGCAAATCAGTATTTTTGATGTGAAATTAAATACTAGCCGTTTATTATTAAACATTTTTATGTGGTTCAGCGCTACGTTATTTTAGTTTGAGTCGAGCGCATTCTTTACGCTCTCTTTCCTTTCTTATGTGGAAGTAATTAACGCTGTCGTTTACATTCGTATTCCTTTTATGTACATTTTTTGTATCGCCCTAAGGGGCATTTACACGATCAGTTCTACCCAATCCGTTCGATAGCCACGCATAGGTCAACATTCAAAGAGAAAGTAACGGTCGCCGCATCGGCCGCCGCCAACGCAACGGCCGGCCGCCGCGAGACGCCACCCTGACGGCCAATGCAACGGACGGCCACCCGAACGTTGAGCCAGTACAGGTATAGGGTAAATACGTCTAATATCGCACACCTCGAACATTATGCTCAGTAGGTATCTAGAACATACCATCTAAATATATAAAACAAAGTCGGGTTCGTTACACCACTTATAACTCAAGAATGTGGACCGATTTTAATGATCTCTTCTTTGATGGATTTTTGGTAGGCTGGGGCCTACGCAACACTTGAGTATAGTGCGGGTCGCGGTGAATGTAAACAAGAACACTGTTTAACAGTTTATTTCAAAGCGACGTATAGCACACAGTACATATAGTCAAGCACAGTCTTAGAAGGAGAAATGGAAAGAGAAGGAACAAGCACAGCGGTTGATATTAGGCGCATAAGTAATTTCGATAGCGGAGCGTAAGCAAAAGCGGCGGAACAGAGCGACATGCGTCTCGCGTCGTATCATCAAGCTCACTGTCCGGCGGCGGCCGCGCACACGCCGCGCATACTCCGGAGGAGGCGAGCGCGCCGACAGGTTATACCGTGACGTAGGCGGCTGCAGTGCGCGCTCCTATCTACTAATAAAAAACGGTGCGCTTGTCCGCTTCAACATACAAAATATATTAAAGTTTATATAATGCAAAGTGACATTTATGATTCAACATAAGTGGATGCATTATGCACTTAAAAATTACTACTATTAAATTATTATTATTAAGTTAGTATTATCATATTTGTATATTATTATTTTATTATTAACAATATTTAATTAGATTATTAAGACTAGATTATTAACATTGATTTTATTATTATAAACATGTTAATGTAAATTTTGCATAACGGATTGCGATTGATAAATAACATTCAGTAATAAATATTGATGTACTAAATTTAACTATTTTAAATTAAGATTTAGTGACATACACTGAATTAACGCCACATCACCCCCCTCCAGAGACCATCATGGGCGATAATAGTTAGGGAACCGGACAACGCGGCCTGATTGCGTCCGCCTGGTGTCATTATCTTCGGTTCTGGTTGTAGGTGTGGTGTTGTTTGCTGGGATTGGTGGCGCCGATGAAGTGTTTGTGACGTTTTTTGTGTTGTGAGTGTGTGTTTGTGTATTCGGTTGAGTGCTAGTGGTGTGTGTGTCATGCAGTATGTAGGCCGGCTTTAACCGATCTATAGATACTGTCATTTCCTTACCATTGACTGCTAACCGATACACCTTGGGATCTCTCCTCAAAACTTTATGTGGGCCAGTGTATGCTGGTTTCAACGACCCACCGACTGTGTCATCCCTAAGGAAAACATGAGTTGCTGCTGCTAGATCTTTAAAAACAAAAATCGGCCGACGTCCCACGTGACGAGTACCTGGCACTGGTTTCAGATTCCTAGCAAACATGTGAAGTCGGGACAGGTAGTCTGTAACATCCGTGGTGGCGTGAGTCTCGTGATCAAAGAAATCTCCGGGCAACCTAAGAGTCTCACCGTAAACCAATTCTGCCGCAGAGGCTTGAAGGTCTTCCTTATATGCGGCTCTGATTCCTAGAAGGACTAGAGGGAGTGCTTCAACCCAACTGCTGTCAGCGTGGCACTTTATAGCTGCCTTCAGCTGCCTGTGGAAACGTTCCACGAGTCCGTTACAGGCAGGGTGATACGCAGTAGTGCACTTACGCCGAAATCCTACCAGTTTTGCCAGCTGCTGGAATAGCGTCGACTCAAATTGTTGACCTCTGTCGGTGACAATGTCAATTGGGCATCCAAAGCGAGCAATCCAACCGTGCAACAGCGCTTTAGCGACGGTCTCGGCTGATATGTCTTGCAGTGGTACTGCTTCAGGCCAACGTGTGAAACGGTCGATGGCAGTGAGGCAGTACTTGAACCCTTGACAAGGTGGTAGTGGTCCTATGAGGTCAATGTGGATATTCTGGAACCTGGTATGCGACAGCTTGAACGTGCTTAAGGGTGATGAGACGTGACGAGTGACCTTACAGCGCTGGCAAGCCAGACAACTTCGGGTCCACTCTCGACAGTCTTTGCGTACCCCTGGCCAAACGTACCTCTCCGCAACCAACCTGGCAGTGGCATTTGCTCCTGGATGGCTTAGAGAGTGAAGGCTCTCGATAATCTGCTGCCTGAGCTCCTTTGGTACATAGGGCCTTACCTTCTCCTCTTTCTCCTCGCAGTTAAGGTCGACAGTAGTTCCGGGCACATTCACTTTCTTCAGGCACAGTGAGCTGCTACTGCTCAGAAGAAGGCATAGCTCAGAGTCGGTGTTTTGTGCCGTAGCTAACTTCCTGTAGTCAACAGGCTGCGTGATTTCCTCGACTCGTGACAGAGTGTCAGCTACGACATTGTCTCTTCCTGATGTCTGTCGTAAATTGTGACACAAAATCTAAATGTCGGAACTGCCTCGGGGAACACTTATCTTTACGAGAGCTATATGCGAAGCACAAAGGTTTATGGTCGGTATAGACAATGAAGTCTCGTGCTTCTACCATGTGCCTAAAATACTTTATAGCTTCGTATATGGCTAAAAGTTCCCTATCGTAAGGAGAGTACTTACGCTGCCGCATCGCACAAACCTGCTTTGCACCTTTCGAAGGCAACTTGTTCTTCCTGGGTAAAGTTGATTGGATGGGAACCTTTAAAAGAACCTGTGAGGAGAAAATTCAGGGGAGCCTGGTGTACGGCTGCGTTAGGGATGAACCGTCTGTAAAAATTAAGCATACCCAAGAATCTCCTGAGTTCCCTCACGTTCCTCGGCGTTGGGAAGTCCTGGATGGCTGCCACCTTGGCAGGTAGTGGTTTGGTACCGTTTGCAGATATACGGTATCCTAAGAAGGTTACCTCTTCCACTCCGAAGTGGCACTTGGAGGTGTTGATCACCATCCCATACTCCTGCAACCTGGTGAACAGTCGCCGTAAATGTGCTTCATGCGTCTTGTGGTCCTTTGAGAAGACCAAGAAATCGTCAAGGTAACTGTAGCAGAAATCCAGTCCCCGCAGCATCTCGTCCACGAAGCGCTGGAAAGTCTGCCCGGCACTACGAAGTCCGAACGTCATGAACGGGAATTCGTAAAGCCCGAACGGCGTTGTAATGGCGGTTTTTGGGATGTCTTCGGGGCTGACGGGGATCTGGTTGTAGGCCTTGACGAGATCTATGGTTGAAAAGACGGTGCAACCAGTTATGCTGTGCGAGAAATCCTGGATATGGCGAATCGGATATTTATCCGGAATGGTTCTCGCATTTAGCAACCTGTAGTCACCGCACGGTCTCCAACCGTTGTTTTTTTTAAGGGCCAGATGTAAGGGAGATGCCCAAGGTGACTCAGAGGGTCTGGCTATGCCACTCGAAAGCATAGAGGCAAACTCCTCTTTTGCTACCTTTAATTTATCGGGTGCCAGTCGTCTTGGTTTACTAGATACGGGCGGGCCGGGTGTGGTGCGAATGTGGTGTACTGTTGAGTGTTTAGGTGTTCGATGTATGCCAGATGGGCGAGTGATGTCAGGGTATTCGCGTAGTATGTTGTGATATGTGGACTCACCAGTTACAACCTTTACCGAAGAAATGACATCAGACGGCTGCGCAGGCAAAGCAGGGGCGGTGAGCCTTGTATTATTGTCAGTAAGGCGATGGTTCCTGCAATCAACTAAAAGATTATAATGAGCGAGAAAATCTACACCTATTATTGCCCTAGTGACATCCGCTACAACAAATCGCCAAGCAAAGTCGCGGCGCAATCCTATGTTAAGAACTAAGTGTGCATACCCGTAAGTATTAATAATTGTACCGTTAGCTGCACACAAAGTATAGTTCGTTTTATTTCTCCGTTCTTTTAATAAATTACGGGGAAACACACACAAATCACTTCCGGTATCTACTAAAAATTGTATTTTTGATTTAGAGTCCATAACAAATAAGCGACCGGAATTCGGACAGCCGCCAGTCGCCGTCATCGACTGCCCTATGCATTTCCCGCTGTATAGTCACACGGTTTCACACAGCGCCGTGCCTGGCTTCCAAACTTGTGATGGTACCAGCAGGTGGGAAATTTGCGGTAGTTGGAGTTTGACCTCGTCGAGTTCTGGCGATGTCGGCTTCGGCTTCGGTTACTCGTCGTCGGTCGTGATTGGCGGGGCTCCCGGGACATTCTGTCCATTCTGGTGGTCAAAGCCTCCATCTGCTTGCTGAGTGCCGCGATCTGGAAGACCAGCGGGTCCGTTGGACGAGCTACAGCTGGTTGTACCGCCGCGACTTGTGGAGCAGAAGCAATGGCATCATGCACCTTGTCCGCCAATTCCGCCAATTCTTCCAAAGAACACTTCGTTTGTGACGCGAGGATGACCTGGATGTTCTGGGGAAGCCTGTTGGTCCACATCGTACGCATGAGATCCTCGGGTACCCCAGGGCCGGCTAAGTGCTGCATGCGGCGTAGTAACTGGGAAGGTTTCCTGTCCCCTAACTCCTCGTGTGACAAGAGCTGCTGGATATCTCGCTCCCGTGTGGCTGACAACCGCTTCACCAGCTCGGTTTTGAGCTTGTCGTATTTATTTGTAGCTGGTGGGTTTGTTATTATGTCCTTCACTTCCGACGCATATTGAGGATCCAGCTGGGCCATGGTGTAGTAAAATTTTGTAGTGTCCGCAGTAATATTGGACAGCGTAAATTGGGCTTCCAGCTGGGCAAACCATAGTGCTGGTTTTTCTTTATAGAATGGGGGTATCCGCACACCCACTTTACACAACTCCGCGCCATTCTGCGCAGCGCCATCATTATTCACCTGTTTAGATGTTCCTTTGGCTTCCATATCGTCGTGCACAGTTCGGGGTCACCACTTTGGTAGGCTGGGGCCTACGCAGCACTTGAGTATAGTGCGGGTCGCGGTGAATGTAAACAAGAACACTGTTTAACAGTTTATTTCAAAGCGACGTATAGCACACAGTACATATAGTCAAGCACAGTCTTAGAAGGAGAAATGGAAAGAGAAGGAACAAGCACAGCGGTTGATATTAGGCGCATAAGTAATTTCGATAGCGGAGCGTAAGCAAAAGCGGCGGAACAGAGCGACATGCATCTCGCGTCGTATTATCAAGCTCACTGTCCGGCGGCGGCCGCGCATACTCCGGAGGAGGCGAGCGCGCCGACAGGTTATACCGTGACGTAGGCGGCTGCAGTGCGCGCTCCTATCTACTAATAAAAAACGGTGCGCTTGTCCGCTTCAACGTACAAAATATATTAAAGTTTATATAATGCAAAGTGACATTTATGATTCAACATAAGTGGATGCATTATGCACTTAAAAATTACTACTATTAAATTATTATTATTAAGTTAGTATTATCATATTTGTATATTATTATTTTATTATTAACAATATTTAATTATATTATTAAGACTAGATTATTAACATTGATTTTAATATTATAAACATGTTAATGTAAATTTTGCATAATGGATTGCGATTGATAAATAACATTCAGTAATAAATATTGATGTACTAAATTTAACTATTTTAAATTAAGATTTAGTGACATACACTGAATTAACGCCACAGATTGATGTCCGCCCCGAATAGCGGAATAACTGTTAAAATATCGGAAAACAACCGCAAACGCAACGGCCAGCGCAATGCGGAGGCTGATGGGGCGGCCGATGCGACAGCCGTTGCTTAATCGATATGGTAGAACTGATCGTGCAAATGCCCCTTTACATGGAAAAGCAAAGAAAATGCGTCAAAGGCGTCAATACATCTCGCTACGACGCGTGCAATACAAACACTATCACAGCTGTACGTACGTACCTACTCGTATTACTATAACTAAATTAATTACTATTCGAATTAACCACAACGATTTTAGGCTTAATAATGCTGATTCGGAATAAAATATATTTTTTAATTCCGAATACTAGACTTTTATTACTATGCCATAAGGTTCAAAATCGCGATGCCTCGCGCGATGCGCGCGCGCGGCAATGGACCGGTTTATTGTTACAGGCATATTTATTGTGAGCAACGAATCAATACTAACATACATATATTAAGGTCATACAAAATAAATATAGATTTATCGCCGTTGACACCAAATTTCTTTATTTTTATTTTTTTTATTGAATTCTGTATAAATTATGTTGAAGAAGTCTGAAAATATTTTATTTGGGTTCTGTTCATTAAAATGCGGTACTGGCAAATTTATATCTAAATTTATGTCTCTAGTCTATGGCTATATAAATAGCAACTGCGAATGAAACTGTTCGCTGTGATTGGAAGGTAAGCAGTTAATGACATTTTTCCTTGTGAATGCCGTCACAAAAAACGTTATCTAAGCAAGTTTGGCTGGTAAGTATAATTCCAGTCGGCTTTAGAAATACATGACATGAATCCTGCTTGTTCCCGTGGTTGTCGTTTATCTAGGCAGTTTGTGATCCTGCTCATTTTGACGCCAGAGAAAAGCTTCTAGATAGAGGGCATATCTAGTTCTTCATAGGTTTGTATGGGTCCCGAAAGGATTTACTGGTTAGTTTAGATGTAGATTTTATTTACTTTCTATCTTGATTGGAGTTAGGGTTTCTCTAGAAATTCCTAGCGACTTGTAGAATATCCTGTCTATTTGTTTTTTCACCGCCTTTAGGTGATGACAAACTCTAACGGCCTTACTAATAAAATAAGTTATTCAGGGTTTAACTTATTTAGTGATTTGTCTTGCTTTGACATTTGCTCGACGTATGAAAAGGACAAAACACGGAATAAATTAAGCCGTGAATAACTTTTTTATTAGTAAGGCCATAAAGGTATAAATACATTCTTTTCATCTATTAAATTGAGCACAACTACGTTTCTCTATGTCTTGCTGTAATATTTGTGATAGTTCTTTTTCCTATTTACTGTATTTTTTAACGTTTTTTCTTGATCAGTTTTTCAGCCGCTTCCTCTCGTTACAAGTTCTATCATAGGTATTTAGGAGCATCTAATTGAGTAACTACGGTTCATAATATCTTAGAAGTGATATAACAGAAAACGTAATAGTAGTTTATGTGCCTGCTACATAATGGAGGGCATTCATCCTCGAGAGTGGGTTTATGAAACGAGCCGAAGGCGAGTCAAATCGAAAGTTTTAATGCCTAATTATGTACAGTTACATACACTAGTTTATCTACACACATATCATAAGCTCTCTTTGATGTGTTCAGGAATCGCATGTTAAACCGGCATTGCGGCATTGATCAATGCTCTGTAGATGTTTAGCTTGTTCTGTAGTACCAACTTCACAGACAAACTAGGGGCGGCACGCAGGCGGGCGTCGGCGTTCGAAATTTGAATGTCAGAATTTGACAAATTTTTGTACATTATCGTCATAATGTCCAAGACTTGAATAGTAGGGACAGGGCAAGGAGCGCTTGAAAGTGTCGCTACAAAAACAGTACAAAATCGGGAACATTGGACTGTTTGCAATCAGTCGCGCTTGGACGGTGACAGCCGATTGACATATCGGCAGCAAAAACAAAAATGGTGACCTGCGACGTAAAAAGTTGTAAATCATACCCAAATCGCAAAACACAAAAACAGGGAGTGTCGTATCACAAGTAAGTATTATATTTTCAATTACTATTGGCTTTAAATTGATTATCTATAAAATATTGTTCTCGAAAAAATCCTCAAACGAAAATCAACCATTCGACTGACGTAACTTTGTAGCGACGCGCGACGCAACAGAATAATATAAGGATAAATAATCTAACCGGATGTCCTAACGGTGATGGAAAACATCGTGAGGAAATCTTCATTACTCCGGCTTCATTACATTAGCTGCGGCGATGGGCTTGCCCCCTGACACGCAAGATGGAGTATTAAATCACTAGCTAAGTGGGCACAGACCGGCACAGTTGTGCCTCTGCCAGCCCGTATGGGAAAAGGCGTGACGCTATGTTACGCGTGTAATGTATTGCTAAATACTCTATTTTATACACGATGACTTAATCAGTGATATCAGGTACCAATTTTTATAACTTTTTCTATGATTAGGTATTTTATTACTTATAAATCAAAATCAAGATCTTAAATTCCAAGTCACGCTACTATTGTGTATCTGTGAGCTTACATCCTCTTTCATAATTTAACGGCAAAGACAAAAATTTATATGCCTATTTAATTATGTTTCAACTTTTTATATATTAAACATGAGGTAATTGTGTGAGACCTCGCCCCTTAAGTAAAATGTTAGCTAGATATATTTTATTTCTACTCCTAAGCACCGATTAAAAGTCACCGGGTATTTGAGAGTTATCCGTAGATCAACTTTTCTAATATTGTGTCTATACACCACAATTCGGAACGTGACCGAACGTGACGCCGTTACAATTTTTCGTACTGTCTTGGTTCCGACGAATTCCGTCAGGGGCGCTATTTTTCTTAGCCTCAAAATGGTAAGAAATTGAGTACGGGAAGGCCTATCCTTAGTATTTATATCGATGCATAATGTACAAATTTTCATATAAGAAATGAGTTTTTACCAAATATTTTTACATTATGCTGGTCTTAACGTGCGGTTTTTAGAGGCAGTAAAGAGGGTTTATGATACGTGTGTTGATAAAACTTCATAAAATTCACTTTTTAACACTAGAGATGTTACCAAAACATTCGGAAAGAATCAAAATTGTTCATTTAGTTGAAATCATAGAAAAGTTTTCACCGTCAACACTGCTATGCGCACTTACTTATTAATTCATTTTAAATTAATTATCAATTCATTACCTATTCTGATATCTCTTTTAAAGTCCTGTAAAATAAATCCCTTTCTTTTATGTACAACTTTTCGCCAGTCTTCTTTAGACACATTTGCACATGCAGTTTTCAGCAGAGCCAGCATTTTACCGGTACTGAAGGGCGGCTCAGTATTTTGCGCGCTGCCTAACGCTTCACTTGTGGCCAAATGGGGGGGGGGGGGGCAAACGAATGACTTCTTGACAATGCTCTAGGGCTAGTTCATCGATCACGTAACGAAACTTGGACGGCTTATTTGCTCGTACCAACTCAGCTTTTAATAAATTTGGACTTGCTGCCACGCCATTTTATTCCAGCCACGAGACAATTTCTTGCAGTTTATTTGCTTGATTTGATGGTTTGCCAACTTGTACCAAATGATAAGGAGCATTGTCCATTATAATTTTATATGGGTTTTCTAGGCTGACCAGCACATTTTCGAACCGCTGTCTGAAAATATCTTTGACTTTATTTTTTATGCATTTAATTCACAAATGTTAGGCATTTGATTATTCGATGTTTTTAAGCACAATCCCATCACTAACAGGCTAAGACTAACACCCGTCAAGATCCACGTCATCTTTTTCATTCTAGAAGAAAATGTTAAAAGCTTGTTTGAAAAGAAGAAAGAATCTTGGGCTACCGCTCAAGAGCTGTGGGATTCAAGGTTGACAGTTAAGTACCTTCGTTATTTGGGTTTGACACCTGAGGAATCACACTAATAAAGCCCCGCAGAATGCCTATACTTACCTAGTTAATTTTAGTAACTATAGCCCAGAATTGCGATCGTCGTTTGTAGGATGATAATATACTGTTATCTTACTAAGGGAGATATTTTAGCGGTTTCGAAGCTGCCTCGGGGAACAGTAGATACAACTTATAAAGGCCCTTTAGTCCTTTGGGAGTGTTGGTGTTGGTAAGGAGGGCTATTGACGTACCCACGAGCTTCCTCGGGTTGAACAGGGTTTGGACTCACATAAGCCAGATCAAACGGTTTAAATGTATTGATTTACTTTTTCTAACACATATCGGTCCATAGCAAATATATTCGATATGTCTTGCTTGTTGAGTCTTGTTTTGTAGAGTTTTTATCTAAACTCCTGATTTCAGTGTTGCAGTCTCCTCTTTCGACACTAAAATATTCAATATTTGCTGTCATAATAGTTTACATAGGTATCTGCTGAAATACTCAAATGTTACTCAACTGACAGGTATACTGAACAAATGGATGTCATTATCATCAATCATGTACGCCGTTTGCACAACCGCTGCTGTTCGAAATTAGTAGGTAGCTAGTTAAATAGTTTACAGCTTTTAGAGTTCGTAAGTTTTGAGCACCTACATTTTGCTAAAGTATACTTACTTAGGTACTATGTAGGAGTATACCCGCTCAGGTAATCAATCACATGTTGAATATTTTTGTAAGACGTCTGAAAAGTCTGGTGAATCTTTTAATGGGCCAGGTGCGGTATAATGTGATACCTAACTAGATATTTAGTCATTTATTAGGTAACATCACTTAGGGGAGGTATTTTGAGTAAGTTAGACATTTATTAGTTGTCAAAGTTATTCAAAGAATAGTGTTGACTCGCCTCGAAGAGTGAGCATACTATTTTTCAGTACATTTGTTATTTTTCTGTATATTTTCACAAACGAGATAGAATTCTACCTATACCTATCTGAGTCATTGCAGGAAAGGTCAGAAACTAAAACTTTATTACGAAAGTTAAACAAATTGTTTGTACCTAAGGTAAGAGTGATTCTACAACGCGAAGTTTCATGATAATTACGTTTGTTCATATATTTTATCAATTTATATACAGCCAACAATAATTATATAAAAAGTGTGCAAAGGCGAGCTTAACTCTTATAAGAACCCTCGTCAAGAAATGTAACCAGCTTCTTGTTTTTTTTCTTAGGGGTTACCTAGTCTTTTAAAAATCCAGCAAGCATGATCTATCAGATTACTAAATAAGTATATATTAGGTCCTTACAAATGAAATTGGCGTTTTGTATGGAGAAATTGAAGTTAACTCAATTTTCAGTACAAACATTTTTGTATTTTTTTTAGGAATGACAGATCCTAATTTTATAAACTTTGTGTGTATGAATGAGAAAACATTTAGCTAACAGAAAATTTTATATAATTTTTGAAAAGTGTCAGCTGTAAAAAAATATTACGAATATTATCATGAAAATGGATGACATTAAGGAGGCACTGATTTAGATTTTAGTTATCAAACTGAAAATTAAAAGAAAATTTAATAAGTAGATGTAAAATATTGAAATTATCTAATTTTAAAACAATTTAAAAAAACTGGAAATAGCTATTGAATTACTCGAATTATGAACTCCTGAATCTGGAAGAAAAATTGGCCAATTTCATAGGTAAGCACCCAATATAATATTAAGATATTTTAATAAAACACAACGACATTCATTTGAACTATCTATGACATCATCATAGGATGTATGAAAAAATGCCTTTACATGCCGGCCTTACGTCAAAAAAAAAGAAAGCGAAACGTCAATATATTCCCTGTAAAGTCTGTGATCTATGAGTGACCTCTCGTGATTGTAGATTATATTCTCAGCGGTTTGTTTCGATATTTTATCGTTTCGTTTCAATTCGTTAAAAGGTCGGCTAATTATGACTATGTATTCTTTTTTTTTCATTAGTCATCAAATTCAGAATCTAAATATTCAACAGATTTATATGACATTTCATGATCTTCGTGATCAGATTATACTGGTTCGATTCTAGACATATCAGACTCATTGTCAGAAAGAAAAATAAAAAGAGAAAGAATGAAAATAAATTTATTTGTCATAAACATAATAGTAGTTTATGTGACTGATACATAATGGAGGGCATTAAAACTCGAGATAATAATATCACTCGAGAGTTTTAATGCCTAATTATGTACAGTTACATACACTAGTTTATCTACCCACATATCATAAGCTCTCTTTGATGTTTTCAGGAACCGCATGTTTGACCGGCATTGTGGCATTGAGTTGTTTAGCTTGTTCTGTAGTACCAACTTCACAGACAAAGTAGGGCCGGCACGCAGGCGGGCGTCGGCGTTCGAAATTTGAATGTCATAATATGTAGAAAATTTACACATTATGGTCATATTGTTCAATATTCAGATAAGACATGAGTTTTTACAAAGTAGTTTAACATTATGCTGATCGTAACGTGCGATTTTTGGACGCAGTAAAGAGGGATTATGATAAGTGTGTAGATAAAAATAATAATAATTATAGGATGTTAGGATTTTTCGTTGCTTAGTTTTAGTTCTTAGTTTTATAAAATGGCTTGAGCTCAGCATGTGTTACGTGTAGCCGCTACACGTAACGCTGGTTTTCAGCTCACGCCATTTTATAAAACTAAGAACTAAAACTAAGCAACGAAAAACTTAAATCTTAACTGTATAGCCATGTACAGTCAAAAAACACGTCATTTGCAATGAAAACTCTATGCAGATAATAAATAAATGTTGGGTTAGGTTAGGTTAGGTTAGGTTAGGTTAATGTTATAGGGTATAGTAAATTATGTTATAGTGGTGTAGTGTAGTATAGGTGGTGGTGGTGATGGTGGTGGTGGTGGTGGTGTACAGCATGGTGTTGTGACTCAAAGTGTAGCTTTTTGAGCTGCCAATAAATGTGCTTTGAGCTTGTGTCCAACGTTGTTACTCATTTTAAGCCACGGAGGGGAAGTGGAATGTTATTCCAGAATTTAGTATCAGGATCGCGAAAACTACCACAGAATGCAGCAGTTTTGTGTTTTGGACATGACAACAGCAACGAGGATGCTCTTGAATTGGTCGGGTTCCTGCGGGACCAGTTAAGTTTAGTATATAGGTATTCCGGAACCATAAACCTCACCACTCCAAATAATAGCGTCGCGAAATGAAGATTTCTTTTAGCACTAAGTTTTAGAAGATTAGACTTATTAATATAAAGGGTGATATGAGCGCGGGGTGGCACATTGAAGCAGAACCTAGCGCACGCGTTCTGAACGCGCTGAAGTAGACGATTAGATCGGCTCAGAAGGCGTGCATCGTACACTGAGTCCATATAATTAAGTTTAGACAGCACTAGGGATTCGCACAGTTGCACACGAAGATGTCAGTTGTAAGACTGGATGTTTGACTATAACTGCCGCCAACATTTATAATAAGTTGTTCAATTTCTCTATCAATTACCAGTCCCCTGCATCTATATTCCACTTCTAGTATTTGTATGTTCACAGCAATTATTCCATGAATCAGCAGTTATATCCTCAAAACATTTTTGCAGGATTTTTTTGCAAAGCTGCAGGAACGTGATATTATCTAAACCGACATTCTTCGTGGCAACCTTTTCTTTTACTATGCCCCATATCATTTATATCGGATTCAGGTCATAATGATATGGCGACAGTCGTAGTATGTTGTGACCATACTCCTGTACTAAATTATAAATCTCGTATACTGAGTAAGGTTTATTTTGTTTTACCAAATACAACAACATACTTTTGGTAGCTTTGGTAGGGTAGGCAATATTATTTGATATAAGCCATTCCGCAATTTAATTTTTTCAATTAACCGAGCTCGGAGGTTTGTTAATTTGGCTAGAATGATATCTAGCATTGTCCATGACTATATAGGTGGGTTAATTTAGATTGGGTGATAATTTATTCAATACCCTTTTTTTTAATTAAATTTATTTATGGCATCATGGAAACCAACTTTTTTTCTTTGTCGTTATAAATTAGCAAAGCAAATGCTTTGTTTGCTTTGGGATGCAATGCTTTGGGACGAACCCAGTTTTGCCACCACAATGAATAATGATGTATCTTTTTCCTGTAGCTACAGGCTTATTTTCGCTTTGCCAACATTTTGCATCATTATTAATAATAATAATAACTTGGACACTATTTACACACATTGATCTAGCCCCAAACTAGGATTCCCTGTATCTTGGGTACTAGATAACGATACACACATACTTATATAGATAAATATTATACTTAGATAAATAAACAACCATGACTAGGGTACAAACATCTGTTGCCATCAAACAAATATTTGCCCCCACCGGGACTCGAACCCGGGACCCTTGGCTTTGTAGGCAGGGTCACTGCCGACTCGGCCATTCGGGTCGTCGGGATTGAGCGAAGTATGAATATTACTTTCATCAAGGTTTAGAACAGGCATACCACCCTCCCTTACATCTTTGACTTCATGTTGGTACCTGTCCCATCATGCCTCTATATCATGTCGCTCCATAAGTACTGCCCTTTGATTTCTACATTTTTTATATTTATAACCTAATTTGTGTAAGAGTAAACGAAGAGATTCTCTAACACCAACAAAATGTATGGATTCTTTAAGAGCTGCAAGCAGCCGTTTCATACTCGTTATGTATTTTCGGATAGGATAAAATTCATGTATTTTATGCCTAATTGCACATGAATCAAAATCATCCAGATTGATTTTATTTTTGGTTTTAGGTTTATTTTCCCTTCGTTTCGTATTTTCATCACGGAATAGCCTGAAATACAACAAAATATTTTACTTAAAAATAGTTACAAATTAGCCAATTCAAATTGCACATACTATATGACGTACCTACCTACCAATCAGTGTAGCCAACAGTTTTGTCCATATCGTCACAGTTTTTAGTTCAGACCTCCAAATCTACAGTTTTTTCTATATAATACTAGGTACGCCATCTATTTTATTCGCTGCATATAATCCATAAAAGGCACTTTACATACAAAATCAGAAATTAAAATTTGTTTCGAGTTTAATGCTACCAATAACCATTTAAAGAGATTTAACAAAAATATGTACGATTTCAAAAATGAAACTGAAAATTAAGAGGATGTGCAAATTGAAAACGAGGAAGGCTAAATAGAAATATTGTAAATTTGTTTAGATTTAAAGTTGATTTATTACAACAAGTATAAATTTATTACTTTAATATGTTGTTTTATTGATTACTGCAATTAAATAATACAAAATAAGAAAAGCTGTAGATTTATAGTTCTGTAAGTAGAAATTTACAGCTTTCTACAGCTTTTTGAAAGCTTGTTTGCAGTTTTAGTCTAGATTGGGGTTTGCAACACTGCTACCAATCATGTTTACAACAAGGCTGGTGATGTTATTTAGAGGCATAGAGTCCAATCCTTCAGACTTTATATCCGACAAATATTTCGATAGATTGTGAATAAATTTTCTTACGCCACTGTTAATAGTTTTCAGCATTTTCACTCACAAAACACAAGAAATATACCAAGCACAATCGACGCCCCACTTTGACAGTAATCGACAGATGACATTCATTACTTTTAAAGGAAGTGTTGCAAGTTGAAGAAAATAGTTTCATAGGTTTTCCGCAACATGGCGATGTTTTTATATTCTTGGTTTGGCTTTACAATAAAATATTTGAGTTTGAGTTTATTTAATGTAACTTTTGATTCACCGAATACACACACAGTCGGAATTGTCCACTGAACAAAATTAATAAAGCAATTAAGCCATAACCTTGTACCGCGCACGATTCTGTATTGGATCAACTTGTCCTAAGTAGGGTCAGCAGAAGTTCTTCAAAACGTGTTTCATATTGATGGGCATAATTATGCTCTCGGGGGAAGTGCCCCCGTTTTCAGTATATTTTGTACAGAAATTGGGAAAGCTCTTCAATGTTGGTTCGTCACTTGGAGTTTTTTTCTTCGGCGGATTACGATTCGCTGGGTTCTGATGATTAAACAAATGTAGTAGTGGAAACCAAGAGGGCATTTCGTGAGTAACTCGAACGCGTCAGATACCGTACACCCTGTTTAAGTCCATAAAAAGTCCCTCGCGTTGCGCTCAAATCGTCAGATTTATTGAAATGTACTCTCATCAGTACGTCATTAATTCACCATATCTTAGTCTGACATGCTCGAGTAAACCCCCACTTGTATGGACAAAATTTTTGTTGCCTTAACGCTGTGCTCTCAGCTTTGGTAAGGATACTACACAGGGTGTAAGGTAGCTCCGATATATTAATCTGACGCGTTACTCACAAAATAGCCTCGTGGTGTCCCGGACTAAAGTATGTCTCACATTTTCACGAGGTTGTTCTACTTTTGCTACAGTGTTTCGGTGTATCCTGTTGTAGTAAGTATACAAAGAATATAAATCAAATAAAAAAACTGTGGCAAAAGTGGAACAACCCTTTTCAGAGCATTCATTGACATTGTATTTGTTTAAAATTAATCTCGCCTTTCACCACACAGGATAACAAAGGCCCGGTTGTGTCCACGTTTATCCAGACAGTTAGTAGTCCGTTTTACGACACAGGGGGCTAACCCATCGCCGGAGCTATGGTAGGTTTGCTCAGAATGTTTTCAATTTCAATCACTGTTAGAAAGTAAGAGAAGTTACGCTTCTCTTGTTTGTGTATTACTTTCCTTTGTTTGAAATACTTAGACCAGACAGAGAGAACACTATTCTCTGTAAAACTTTGCCGGGAGGCAGTTGCTCAAGTCTGAAGGAAATACTTGGTACCTACAGACCTTCACGTCCTCCCGGGTAGTGCTAAGGAGCAACAAATTATTCTGAAGACCTTAACTTCCAGGTTCCCGGTGGAGAACCTGATCAAATTATGATCTTTCAAATAGACTTGACACTGGCAACCTAACCTCAAAAGAAGTTGGCACGCCATAATAAAAGAAGAAGAAGCATACCAACTTTGACAACTCCATGCAACATTTATTTTGCGCCTTATTTGCTTGTTTACGCCAGTAAAATAAAATAAAACGTAAGCAATAGCGTGACTACCATAACCAAAATACTAATAAGTTCCAGAAATAGTTTGTACGAACTTTAGGCTTGTGTTTAAGCGATTACCAAAAACGCACCTATTTTACTACCAATAAATTCGAAATGACTGCCAGAATGGATAAATGTCCACCAAATTGTGTTTGGATAAATGATCACCAAACTTCTTTTTATATTTTGTGTACTTAAGTTTATGTTTTTAATATTTTTTGTGGTTCTTACATGTTTCGCTCACCCCCTTTACACTTCACCTAAGCTACCGCAGTATTTTGCCCTGATATTTTTTGCAACTTCTGGTGTTCATTTATCCATTTTGGGCAGGAAAAAAATATTTTGGTGATCACTATATTTGTTGCCCTACAGAATAAACTAAACAACTGAAGATCAATGATCAATGCCACAATGCCGGTCAAACATGCGGTTCCTAATTTGTTGCCCAAATATTACTTGATATCACCATTTGCCACTAAAACATTTTGTTCTGAGTGGCGTGTTCACTACGTGCGCTCTACTGAAGTGATAGCCAGTAAACGTACTCTACAACGAGCTCAATATCGAAGTGGAATTCATTGAACACTGCCACTCGACTCTGGACAATAAGTACTTCACGACGTTCACGAGCGATCTTCCATGGGTATCGAATTCACTCTATTTCAGTCGGAATATATTTTTACTTGCTATACTCTGTGCTATGGGAAGATGTCGATGATGTAATGAATGATCTTGCAATGGTTGATGTAGTGCGCCGTGCCCACCTGCGTGGCATGCGTGACTCTGACCTGACAAAAAGCCACGTTTGCATGGCTGGCCATTTTGCTCCGGCAATCCTTCAATTCCGATTGGGTAGAATATGCCGCGCAAATGTGGCCTTTTGCCAGATCTGAGTCAAGCATGTCATGGAAGTGGGAATCCAGCACAAAATATAAATCAAAATCTGGTCTTCCGTTTGGTAGCTACGATCTGGTCAAAGTAGAAGTATGATTAGGGGTGACAGAGAAGTAGCTGGGCGTACCCAGATAGGGGCAGGGGGGGGGCTGCTGCCCCCCCCTAGAAGATAAAATAAACGTCAACGTTTTTTGTTTCAATATACCTGACCGACCATCTTCGAAACAGGTATGAGCTGGGCCCCCCCCCCCCCCCCCCCCCAGCTAAAATCCTGGGTACGCCCTTGAGTAGCTATCTAATTAATTCTTGACATTCGAGAAGACCCAGATTCAGATTCGTGTGGTGACAATGGTTCTTGAAAGTTTATAAGTAGGTAACTTGCTCCCTGTCAAAATCTTCGGATGTATTAGTTTTCATCGCCCTACTGAAACGAAGAGAGTTCAAGTTTGAAGCGATCTCGGAGAACTTTTTATTCTTCCAGCTCAGTGTAATGAAATTTGAAAAGTTTTGTGAACTTCCCCGTTGGTACTACGAATACTTGTGGAGATGTAGGCTGGTAATTATCACAGCACAGTGAGTACGGCGACAAGGGAGACTTGTCTAGGGAGAAGGGATTGTCGCCTGTCTTCGAACTGCGTACCTATGCATGAATGAGTCTTTGCACAAAGGCTATCTACCTATCTCCCCAGTTATTAAGGAACGACACAATCTAGACCTGGTGGCCCTATTTATATGTAGTACAAATAATAATCCTTTCTAACTCTATCCTATCTTTTTCGATCTAATTAACGGCATCCGTATAAATAAAGTAGGTATAACAACACACATATAAATCTACTAACTACCCTTAATGAGCCTATATAATACAGGGAGAAAACTTTCGTTTGTATTCGATTCGAACTTCCTCACCTCAACTCTAGCTGCGTTTTACTGACTCAGTTATATCTAGTTAGTTAATAGTCCCTTACCGAAACTAAAGCTTCCGCTCTGCGTCCTGTAATATCGCCAATCGTGCAAAATAATTGATCACGTTTGCCAAATCATTTCAATATAGTTTGTGTAATTTCGATTCAGAACGTGCCTCTGTCCTTATACCCTCGCTTGTTAGCTTCTGGAGACTGCCCGAGACTTCAAAAGGGTTTCAATGAAATAAAACACAATACGTCCATCTGGGAATAATTTATCGGTTTATCATCTGGCGAGGAAAATAATTGTACCAGTTCTGTAGCTGCAATCAACTAATCATATAACTATTTTGATACGACACTAAATACTTACAAGGGCTAGCAGTAGTGTATCATTAGTAATTCTGTGCTAGAGAATAATACGACTAAGGCATGGGAAAAAAAGCGATTCCGATAAGGCATTAAGTTCTGAATAAAAAATCATGGGTATGGGTAAAAAATCGTATGAATGGCTTTTATTCAAAGACTGGTATTACACTTACATAGTGGGATATATGACCTAGATTTCCTTTGTCTTCATTGCAGTCCTACGGTTACGTTTATGATTTGAACCATTGCCCTTCAAAAGATAAAGCCCTGTGACAGGCTGACAGAAGGATCTTTGGTAAGTAACTACCTAATGGGTCCTGGCGCCCTTTGGATTCGGGTCCCATAAAAGGAAAGCTTTTACATATGCTTTTACATAGATTTTAGTATAGTTATTTGTTTTTACCACCATTATAGTTAAGCCAAATCCATAACTTAGGTATGCCATTTTAATAAATAAATTCTTCGAGTAACAAACGGCTGCAAATAGCATTCCAATATCCCCATAGTTTTCCAAGTCTCCAGACAGGTGGCAAATAGCAATTTCAAAGACGTAAACCAAATTGAAACTTTACATTTTAGGGGACTCTGTTCTCGATGACCTTTAACGCGTATCTTTTCTAATCTCGTGACTGTATTTTTTAGTCGCTCTACAAAATCGTGACTGTAGCGCGAGAGAAAACAGAAACACAGCGACAATGTCGCTCGAAGAAACGAGACGACGTCAGACACAACTGACAGCTCAATATTTGAAGTCACTGTCGCGCTAGAGGCAGACATTCCCCTGCTGACTGAGCAAGCAGGGGAATGTCTGTTCAAGAGCTCTCTTTACATGACCTTTGGTGGTCTTCCAGTTGGCTCAAGGAGCCTCTCTGCACGTGGCCCATGATGCCACCCTCATAAGGGCATCATGCTGTTCCAGGGTTTAAACCAAAAAAAGGTTACTCGCTTCAGCTCTTTGGACAAGTTCGTCGGAGTAGCGGCTTGCATCCAACGGTTCATCTTCCATGTTAAGCACGGCTCAGATGCTCGGCTTTCTGTTCGAGTACGTGCGTCTGTCATGTACCCAGACAAGTGTTGACAGACTGACAGACTTCCTGAATTACTGAATACCCGTACCTTTACTTCTCCAAAAGAAAAGTAGCAAAGCTGCTAAATGAAACAGTTTACGGTGAATCTTTACGGGTAATATTTTCGATGTGTGAGTGCAAAATGAACCTACCCGTAGTAACGAAATAAGAATTCAAAACCATTTTTTTAAATCTTATTTGTGCAGGATAGTGATTGTGTCTTACATTAAATTAAACAGTTGAAAAAATATTCTAAAGATCTAAAAATCCCTACGACAATTTTTGGACAATCTTCCTTCATAACACCTAATTGCACGAATTCAGATGAACGACATTGTTTTCCCTATAGCAGAATAGTTAATTAGAGTAGATTAGATTAGATAATCCGTTTATTCTTATTCCATTACATAGTATGCTATCTTTATATATATGTTACGGTCCAATGGTCCAATGTAGAGAAGAGGCAAAAAATGACGTTTGCTAAGTATATGTAAATATCTACAGTAATAAAGTACTTTGACTTTTGACTTTTTTTTTTGGTCAACTCAATACATCCGGTTAGTATACATAATTACCGGTAAGTATTCATACTAACTACTGATTTTGGTGAATGTAATAAAATAGCCAAAATCAGTTCGATTAACTACTTTTATCTACACACGTATCATAAACCCTCTTTACTGCGTCCAAAAACCGCACGTTACGATCAGCATAATGTTAAACTACTTTGTATTAGTAGTTTATGTGACTGCTACAAAATCGAGGGCATTAACACTCGAGAGTGGGCTTCATAATAATATCACTCGAGAGTTTTAATGCCTAATTATGTACAGTTACATACACTAGTTTATCTACACACATATCATAAGCTCTCTTTGATGTGTTCAGGAACCGCATGTTTGACCGGCACAGTGGCTCTGCAGTTGTTTAGCTTGTTCTGTAGTACCAACTTCACGCAGGCGGGCGTCGGCGTTCGAAATTTGAATGTCAGTACCAACTTCACAGACAAACTAGGGGCGGCATGCAAGGCGGGCGTCGGCGTTCGAAATTTGAATGTCATAATATGTAGAAAAATTACACATTATGGTCATAATGTGTAATTATTCAGATAAGAAATGAGTTTGCCCTAGTTTGTCTGTGAAATTAGTACTACAGAACAAGCTAAACAACTCAATGCCACAATGCCGGTCAAACATGCGGTTCCTGAACACATCAAAGAGAGCTTATGATATGTGTGTGTGTAGATAAACTAGTGTATGGAACTGTACATAATTTGGCATTAAAACTCTCGAGTGATAAGTATTATTATGAAACGAGCCGAAGGCAAGTTTCATAAAACCACTCTCACTTTTTAATGCCTAATTATGTACAGATACATACACTAGCCTGCTGAGACGCAGAGAACCTAAAAAGGAACTTTTTTGACAGAAGTCACCTAGAGTACTGAAGATTCTATTGTGGGCATTTGCGTGGCAACAACATAAAATTTGCCTTAATTGTTATGTCATTATTTTTTCTTCAAAAAAGTTGCTCTTATGATACATATTTTATTAAATGTTTATCAAATAAAAACAAAACATTATCTAGCCTAGCTAGGGATTTTATTTTTAAGTCTCGCTTCCCTGTCGCGTCTGAAAAGAATACCCTCCGGCCAGTTTCAGGCCAGACCTTTGACCAAGAATAACGTCTTGAGGTCCTTGGGTATTTCTGGCTCCAAAACCTCAATCTGTACATTCGATTCATTGAGACCAGACGGCGCATTTTTTCAGCCTTTTCAGTATACAATATTTATATGGTTATTAGTGCAAGGAAAAATAAACAGATAAAGGTATCATGTAACGAAATTTAATGTTTTTTTTTAATATTACAGATGTGTATAAATAATTAATATTTAGAGAAAGACATTAGGTACATATTGTGAAAAGATAAGCATTAAATTTTAATACTATTCTAAATTATTAAAGTTTTCAAAGGTTTACAAATTGTGTGATAACTAATATTTATGAGTTAGATTTGTTGTGGCGAATAATGTTTAGATTTGAACTACAGATGAAGATATTATTATTAAAAAAGTGGAAGATGCAGCATGTGTCCACATGTACGCACCCACACTCACACCTTACCTCTATACATATAAGTAGGACTGTACATGGGACATTACTATGCAGAGACACTGAACATTCAACAACTCTTTTACTATAAGAATCCCTCTATCAAGGGCCATCCTCACATTTAAGTGGTGTTCAAGCATGTAACCCTGTTATTTTTAAAATGTCATTAATTAAATACATGTTCTGCAAAAGAACAAACTTTTACGAATTCCTATTTTTTCGACCAAAAATCTCGCAAACGTGTCACTTTAGTCAATGCCATATAGGTTTTTTGGTTATTTTAGTGTCTTCTATCGTTGGCTAATTTTATAGATTATATAATATTAGAAGAAACTTTATCAAAATCTCCAATCCCCTTTTAATAGGCTCGTATTTAATCGCACAGAAAAAATACTGATTTGCACAGCAAAAAAAGATCAACAAAAACACTTTATTTTATGTGTATGTACTTAAGTTTATGTTTTAAGTATTTTTTGTTGTTCTTACATGTTCAACCTAGCACGAAGGACAAAGGGGGCTTCGCTTCGCTCACCCCCTTTACCCTTCACCTAAGCTACCGCAGCATTTTGCCCTGATATTTGCAGCGAAAATCATTATTTTTGATGTGCAGTTAAATATCTCCCCTTTTACTACTCCTGCCAAAAAATATCCAATGTTCTATATCTTTCAGACGAATAGAGTTAAAGTAATGCCTGTTATTTTTTTTAGTTTGGACACAGTATAAAATTCATATTTAGTCATATTTATAGCAAATATTATTAGTAGTTTATGTGGCTGTTACTTAATAAAAAAATAAATAAAAAACACAAGTGTGGGTTTATGAACGAGCCCACAGACGAGTTTCATAAAAACATCACACGAGTGTTTGCCTGATTAGGAACAGTTACTTACACTCCCTTATAAGCTCTCTATGATGTGTTCAGGAATCGGGTTTAGGTTTCAATCAGGTTTAGTTGTGTTGAGATACTTAAAGCCTATTTTTGTTAAAATTAACATCATCATTTAAAATTTTCTAAGCCAATTGTTTAATTAAAAAAAATACAATCTAAAGTAATAATCAAATAATTTTTTCACCTAACCTCACCATTTGATTTTATTAGATCTAACTATACTTACATAAAAAATAAGGATTCTGTGTATAAATTTAAATAATAAGTTTTTCTACCGATGATTTTACTGTTTGGTTAGTTAATAACCTGCTGCTCAGCTAGTGGTGACCAAAGGCTGTATAGTATTATAGTATCTGTGCCAAAGGTTACAATGGGCTTGTTAGTATGTAGTAAAACTGTTTCGCTATCAGCAAAGTTTCAGTTAGGTTATTGGTAACCATATGTTTGATTACAGGCTACAATTTGTTTGTTGATTACAGGCTACAATTTGTTTGTTGATTACAGGCTACAATTTGTTTGTTGATTACAGGCTACAATTTGTTTGTTGATTACAGGCTACAATTTGTTTGTTGATTACAGGCTACAATTTGTTTGTCAGTATGTAACAAAACTGTGTGGTTATTACCAAAATATCAGTTAGGTAATTGGTACTCAAATCTCTGATTACAGGCTACAATGGGTTTGTATGTGTAAAATATCAAGAACTTCTTGATATATCACTTGGCTGATCTTGGAACACTGTAACTAAGTTGAGGTTAAATAAAACTTCTGGATTGAATCTGGTATTGTTCAATGTTACACAAAATATGTTTGGTTTATATACATTTCTCGGTAACGAAACCATATCGCGATCTAAAATATGTACTAACCCCATCTATCGAACTAAAAGTAAACTTTCTCCGTTATGTTGATTTTGCACTGTTTGGTTATTACCAAAATGACCAGTTAGGTAATTGGTAACCAAAGCAATACTGGTGCAATTTTACACACTTTTAATATTTTAGTGTATCTCTCAGAACCAATAACCGATTTTTTTCCCAGACATGTGTGTTTTTTTTAATCAACCGTGCGGTTAGTTATGGCACCGGTTTTATAGTTTCCGAATTTTCCATTGACATTGGAAGGACGTGCTAACATAGATTCTATGGATTTGGAAAGAGTCTCCTTTAGGAGGATCGCTACAAACGCTTTAAAGATGCGGGCATTTGGCAATACCCATCGTGTTATTGGTCACCTCGTTACGAAACATGGGTCGACCAAGTCGACAGTTGTCGAGTGTATTGTCACTGAAACTTCCCGCTCCAGGCGTAGGGTCGGAAAACCGAAATACTCGGATAACTCGGAAATCGTCAAAAATATAACGCTGTCATGCTGGATTTGAAAGGAAAATACTTACACAGTTATTTTGTGACGTAAGTTATGTTTATTTACTTATGCAATACGAAAACAGGGATGTTTTGAAATAGGGAAACAGACGTTATGATAAGAGGGGGAGATAATTTGGGGCGTGGTGTGTGACCTATAAACCTATATTAAATGCATTCGTAGCTTTAAAGGCATGGAATATGGAAAATATTGTAAGAAGAGTTATTTTTATGTAAACAGTTTCAGGGGAGTTATGGCGAACTAGAAGCATAGTTATTCTGTGTGAGAAGTACACAAAATTGTAAAGGCCTCGATGGATCGATATATGTCGTGTTATAATGGCCCCGGCTCCTATGTTGATAGTTACCGTAATGGGCATATTACAACGCATTCTTTTCCAACCGTACACGCTATCATTAACTAAGAGGCCTTTGCTTAATACTTAATTTACTTTCTTTTGTTTGGAAAAGAGTTTGGAGATCGTTAAACGCTTTGCGAAGTTATAGGATATCAAGTTTGTACAAATAAGTATGCATGTATCTACATATTAAATAAAAAATCGGTCAAGTGCGGGTCGCACTCGCCGACGAAGGGTTCCGTGCCGTCGTAGAAGAAAACTTAACCACTAAACATTATAAAACAAAAACAAAAGAGAATAATATTATGTCCGAACCGGGATTCGAACCCAGAACCCTATAATTGTGGAACCGATATCAAACCAATTGCGCCACCACAACCACGTCATAAGTTGTTAAATCTACCATTATATTTGAATCATGCTATGGATTTTTATATCGCAGGTTGTATTAAAACACGTCTCTTGTATGGGGGTCCCCTTTAATTAATAAAATCTCGTAAAAATCATTATTTGTTGCTGTAGTGGCAACAGCAATGCACATTCTGTGAACATTTCAACACTCCTAATAGAGGGGCACAGTCCTTTACCCGGTTACGAGCAATATTAAGCCATTCTCCACCACGCTGGCTCAGTGCGGGTTGGTGGAGCGGGTTCACGACAACTACCACGTAGCGATAGTAGCCGGGACCTACAGCTTAACGTGTTCACCAAAACACTGAACGTGCGATATACACAAACGGTCAAGGTCAATGGCCTCAAGGTCAATGGACTTGGAACGACATCTAATGTTAACAACAGCAAATTTGTCGTTTCCCCACCCTAATACTCCCACATCCCCACGGTCTCGACTGCTGGAAATGGCAATTAAAAAAATATAACTCGAAAACGAATTATTTCCGACATAATTAAATTCAGTACAACTTTTTGTCACCCCTAAAGCCTAGAGCTATAATGACTTGCTTTAGGTAAGGTTTCATGATATACCAAAGTGTCACGAGCAAGAGGTGCGAAAAATATATTGTATATACCTACAAACTACCGGTGTCATTGGAGAACGATTTCTCTGTCTGCGACTTTGAAATAAAAATGATTCGATGTCTCAAGATGCTACAAGTTTTGTATTTTCCCATTCGCTCTGTCTGGAGTTCGTAGATAAGAATAACAAATTGATTTTGCAAAGGTTCTTTCAGCATTCTGGAATTTCTTCCTCAAGGCCGCGTTGAGTCGTGCAATTCCAATTTTTCTATTGCGCACAAAAGTAGACAGACCTGTGTAGGACGAGATCGCCACTATATTCTTGTGCATGTAGATGTTCATTGCTATGCTCTGTTTCTAGGGCAGGCGAAAAAACGGACAATGACATAAAGTATTATGTTAGCGTCGAAAGAAAACGATACCGTAGAGTCGGGTTACTTTAGCTACTTTTTTCTAAAATTTTTAGAAATCGCTCCGTTGTTAAGACCGTGACGGACTTCTAAGTGTTATAGTGGTGTGACTTGATACTCTTGATAGATGGGATAGTAACGAATCAACCACATTTAATTTTCGAGCAAAAAGTTAGTAGAAATATTTTTTATATTTTTTTAAAGTTTGAGCCAATGTTATCATTTGAAGAGGGTTACTTTGGTTGGAGGATTTTTTGGCCGCTAAACCTGTACTTAGGCAACGATTGAGCTAATCTAAGCCGTTTTCAATGATATAAAATAAACAAATGAAGAATTTGACATACAAATATATATTTTTTCAACAAAAAACTAAATTATTAAGCAAAAATTAAATTCTTTATAGCCTCACGGTGAATAAATTAACAAAATCTTTGAAACCTTTTTTTTAATGGCACATATACTTGAATTTAAGTATCTAAGTTACTATTAATGTTTATAATTAAAAATTATAACTAAGATAACTAAATCTAACTTGTAACATTCAGTCTTATTATTGAGAATCAACGTCTTTATCTTTATCTTTTAATAATTATATTTGTCCTTAGGCAACTTTGCACTTTAAAGTTATAAATCTAACTGCTAACAGCATTATCAATATGACAATCATCGACTATAATATAAGTAAGTTAGATTTGTACTATGAGGAACTATTTACTGTTTTCTACTTAGTCATCTAATTCAGGTACCGAGAAACAAGCCTTTTTTCGAATTTGGGGATATTGGTCTTGCAGATAATATATTTCCAGGAATGGCTGAAACATAAAAAGAATTAGTAATTTACTCAGAAAATTCAATAAATAAATAAAATTGTAATGATCGGGTTACTTTGGCTCAAGAGCTAAAGTTACCCTTTTTTTAGAGTCAAAGAATCCCCACACTTAATATGTAGTGTTTTAGTAGCTAAACTTGTGAATAAACAATCGTTTCTATCATACCTGTATTCCTAAACATATTTCTGACCCGAACAAATCAAATGTTAAACAGAACTTACCTTAAAAACTCTGTTAAACAATAAAGTTTGCACGTGTAAATTTTGACAATATTGACAGCCGGTGTAGTCATATTGCAAATGGCTGTTTTAACCTTGGAAAAATTCGTACAAACAATCAAAAACAGGTGCCAGTATCGCCATCTAACATTTCCGATCCGAACTATATCGTTAGCTGCTAAATATTCGAAGAAGCGGGAAATTCAAACTTTTTTCGTTTTGAGCCAAAGTTACCCCCCAGAGCTAAAGTAACCCGACTCTACGGTACGTATCGCCCTCCATGCACTTCTGTATCGTTTCCGCGTAGTACTGCGTTTCGTGGTACGGGGTGGGGTGAGCGACGCTACCAGTCAGAGATAACAAACCTGTTTCGAGGTGTTTAGAATGACGACGCCCGGTGTGAAGAGAAAACTTAAGAACAGACGGAGCTTCGGCGTCAGGCATTCCGCCCGCTTGCGTGTGTTTCGATGTTCTCGGTTATTTGTTAATGTTTTAGTTTAGTTAGTATCAGTGGACACATTAAAAAAATAACACAAGTTTACAAATTCGGATCAACCTTTGGACCTGAGCAGATGGGAACTAATTCTTATGTTATTTGATGGCCTGAACTCAAATCTTCAATCCGTGTGTCAAAATTGGTTCTAGTTTTCGAGTACGACCTTTTAGTTACTCAGGTCCAAAACCGTGTATACTTGTTTTATTAAACATCTTTTAGATGTCAGCAAACAATTTTAGTATAAATAACATACATAATAAAAAAAAATTTTTTTTTTTATTTATTCCCTACATTCATATTCATACGACTGATCACTTTTGAACCTCACCAAAAAAGGTTGGTGATCACTGTGGTAGGCACAAAAGTCAATGTCCGTGTTTTCGCCTGCCCTAGAAACAGACTGTATTTCCTTTCATTCAGCATCTGAGTAACATTTCTTTCCATTTCTCGCACGCCCATCCCTCTTCATTGTGTTCGAAATGTATGGTCGGAACGCGGCCACTTATTGTTTCCCAGTGAGTCCATACATTCTGAATTTCATATCGACGAGTGCGACACGTAGCAAATAACAAACGGCCGATAAATCTTCTGCAGGAGCGAACATATTTGGGTACAACCGGCTACATTGACAAATCGCCTCGGTCTGTTGCGGCGCGGGACGAAGCAATTCTGAAATTCCGATATTTATTAGAGCATTTTCACCTTTCTCCACCTTCACAATAGAGGGTGCGATTTGTAAAGGCGAAGCGATAAAAACGAAGTATAACATAATGGCAGCCATTAGAAGGCTTAATACCTCCATATCATATTACTGCACTAGGTCACGTGAGCGGAAAAGTTAATTCATGAAGTAAAAAGTTTATTTCTCCTTCACCGGGTTTGATGAGCGCATTTATATTTATGATGTTTTACTAACGCTACAAAAACCACACGGTATTCTAAAACATGGCGCCTGAAAAAAGGCTGTGAAATGTGAGGAAAATTCCCGCGTAAGGTCACGTGCTTGGCCAACACTTGGCCGAGGCTTACGGAGTAGCGTGGAGATATGAAATGACTCGAGTTGACTGATGGGATTGCAGCGGGTCAAATGAATATTTTATGGACATTATGTCGTATTACTGTGGGGTTAGGGTCGATTTGGGCGCTAGTGTGCGTGGGCCATGTCGCTACACCTGCCTGCGTTGTGCCCACTCCCGTTTTCATCCGGGCGCAGATCCTTCCGCCCCCTCTCTGCTGCCCCCCCCCCCCCCCTCCCCTGCCCCCTCCTGATTATTCCGAACGCGCCGGGTCGCCGAGCCGGCCGGGCCCCGGGAGGCACTCACTATGTTGCCAGCGACAACTTTTCAGCCGTTTGAGGGGGAAACAGCCCTGTTTTTTTTATGGGCAGTTTGAAAATCAAATTCGAATTTTACAAACGATGGTGTTCAACTTTAAACCAAACAACAAAGTCCTGTTTTTAGGTTTTTTGGCTTGTTGTACCACATGAATTTTCTCTACAATTTTGATTACAAGCTATAGAGCTTCAGGGTTCCGTACCCGAGGGTGCCAAACGGGTCCCACTAAGCCTCCGCTGTCCGTCTGTCCGTCCGTCACCGGGCTCTACCGGATCAACCAAAATAGGTAAAGAGCTGAAATTTTTATTTATTTATTTGTGAACATGTACAGTTGTTACAGATGGTATTGTAATACATGGTACATGCACCCTCAAAGGGTATAACAAATTATTAACTAGGTACATAAAATATCAATATTTAAGATTAAATTAGATATGTAATTTCTTATTGAATATATAACTCTCAATAATTACAATGGACTTGACGTTATTAATATATTTCATTTTACCTACTTGAATGTATCAGTCATAAATTCGCAAATGGAGTAGTAGCTTTTATCAATTAGGAAGTCTTTTAATCGATGGCTGAATATTTTAGTATTTTGTTCGTTTTTTATGTTATTTGGGAGTTTATTGTATATAAGTATGGACATATAATAGGGGTTTTTTTGTATATTTCTAAGTTCGGCACTGGCAATTTTAAGGTAGTTTTCCGCCTGGGGTTTGTGCAGAGTTCGTATTGTTCTGGGTGTTTTTTTAACATATTTGGCTATTTCGGATATGTAGATTGATGGAAAAGTTAAAATCTTGTTTTTCTGGAAGTGCGGTTTGCAACTGTCTAATTGTTGAATATTAACTATGATTCTAAGATATATATTTTTGCATAATGAATAAGTCATTAACTTCGACGCTATTTCCCCAGAGAATTATCCCATAAGATTCTACCCGTTAAATTATCCCACACTTTTTATATTGGGTATGGTAAGCTACAACGAGCTCAGAGTTAGAAGGGATGTAGCCCTTGTATCATATGTTTCTAAGGTGCTGGTAGGGAGAACTTGTAATCCCGTATTGCTAGGCGAGGTAAGCCTGTGTGTCCCAGACGGGTACGTGACGCGCCGCCGCCGGCCGCCGCTGCTGCTGGAGCGATGCGCGCGCACTAACTTGCTGACGCACGCGCCGCTCACGCGGGCTATCCGGATTCTGAACTTTATATCTGAGTCTGTTGATATTTTCGGGGTTGCCCTGTCTGAGTTTACAAGAACAGCACTATTTGTTATTTGTTATATGGAAGATAGGATAAGGTAATATAGGTACTTAGGTAGATTATAAGTAGTCGTGTAGTATTAATATTTACCGCATTAGGTCTAAGCCTGTAATGGTAGATATTTATGATAAATAAATAAATAAATAAATAAAATATCCACGAATGGGCATATGCGTAATATTCTGACAGAGCTCATTCCTTTCCAGTGTTTTTTTTTTCACAATTTTCACAGATGATGTATTTCTATTGCCGCTATAACAACAAATAATGAACCACACGCATTTTTTTTAATGGTCCCCATTAATGGTGGCCATGTTGTTTGGTATTGTTTTGTTTTGTCCCCTCAGATAGAAAACAGGGTTCGAATATTTTTGTATGGAGCCTGGGATACTTAAAGTTGCAAGTAGCTAAATGTCGCTTTATAATGTACACTTAACAAACGTATGCCAATTGACTGAGAAAATAATTACAAAAAACCAATATTCTAAGATAAAAAGTCGTAGCCTTTTTGAATTATTTCAGTTTGAATATGTTGTAAAATAATGTTTTTTCTGTAATAAAATTATATTTGAACGGTTATTTTAAAGCATTGATTTAAATCCTTCCTTTCCTTGGCTGAACATACCTTATAGTATTCTAAGTAAACCGGATGTGACGTAGATGCCGTACCCGAGAAGGGATGAACCATACGAACAACTTTTACAATGAGATCGAGAAAAATGTCAGCTGGTCATTGAACCTTAGTATGAAACAACTGTATATTATTTGCTATTTTATGGTTGTCTCATAGTAAAAGTTGTACGTATTGGTGTAGGTACCTACAGAATAACTCCTTTTTTGAACTCAGAATACTAACTCTTTTCGAGTTCGAAGGTACTTTTATATTTGGTATTCACATATAATAAATATTGTTTGATATATTTTTTATACATTTTGAACATTGATATATTATGAACAAATATAATCCCAATCACGCACGGTAAAATTCTTCCCTACAGTTCAGCTAAGCGAGATGCCTACTTAACTCGACGGGTTTCAAAGGCGTGTGACTATTTAATTTTCACCGGAAACTCCGAATAGAAGACCGTGTTGCCAATTTAGTTTTTGACGAGAGAAAGGGCGCTGTACTGAGAAAAGAATCAAAGTCTGTTCTCTGTCTCAGGCTAGGCCCAAAATTGGCAATCAGATTGCCTTATGTAGGGTCTGTTTATTCCACCCAAGCATCAAATTGAGACAGGTAGATGTAGGTTAAGTCTAAGCATATCTATGAGTATTATATATAGTCTATGAGTACCTAGCTATAAATGATTTATCTGTACGTACGAGGATAAATAAGAAGTGACATCATTGTATACTCGTGCTGTACACGAGAAAGCGACATTTTAAGTGCTGGCAACTTTAGGACCCCAAAGAGGTTCGATGCTCTATGAATCGGACCCGAGTACTCCTTTTCTCAGCTCTGTTGGGAAAACTGGCAGAATTGATTATAATATTATTATATTATTAATAATTAGAGGAAAACCAAATTCAAATATCGCATTCTATTCGCCTTCACAGTATACAAAAAATCCAAATACTTTCTTTGCGATATTCCTATCAATTGAGACGAATCTAAGAAAAATAATATAAAACTAAAACGCTATTCTACTAGTCTAGCCCTCTGTCTTCCTACGGAGGCATAGACTAGATGGGTTATTTGCTTCTTAGAATTCCCTACCCGAAGTTTGCCAAAGTGTAGGAGGAGGCTTAGACATAGGGCTCCGCATGACTAAGCCTTTGATGTCCGGCCGTCCGTTTGTCATCTGTCCGCCATCGGACTGTATCTAGAAAGTGGATTTTTGTTGCCGCTACAGCAACAAATAATAAACTACATGGGATTTTATTAAATTAAAGGGGGACCCCCTTTAATTTAATAAAATCCCATCCATACAAGACACATGTTTAAATGTTACTTCCCCTTCCTACCGAATCATCAGCATTCAACGCATCATCGCCGGGCGCCATTGGTTTGACGTCGGATCAGTAATCTGTAGAGACTGGTATTGAAACCAAGTCCGGCCATTTTTTTTCTTTCCTTTGTTTTCTTGTATAATGGTTCGAAAACCTACGTATGCGAGTTCGACCCGCTCTTGACCGATTTTACCTCTTCCCAATCGTTGTTTAGGATATGAGCTCTCTCTAAAATAAAGTGACGTTTGATGTTCGTTACGTAGGATAATACATTTTATAGCTATCTAAACGCCTTTTCCAACTTCGTCCGCAAAACACATTCAGGGGATATTCGCCCGACTCTGGCAACCCTATTCTCAGGAGCAGCAGGCTCGCAGCTCTGGCAGCGTCAGTCCGCGTGTGGTGGCGCGGCAAGTTGGTCGCGCGCCCCGCTCCCCCGCACCGCCCCGCGTACCCGCCGCAGGTACGCACCACCCTGTTGCGCGCTGCACAATGTTTATGTAGCTTGCTCCCGGAATCACCCTATCGTCGCAACTTTGCCCCGACTGACGCTCGACAAACTTCGCTGTAAACTTGGCTTGTTTAATGAACTTGTTATAGGAGTGGGTGTTTTGGCGGGATTTTGCTGTTGTTGGTTAGCTGACAGAGAAAGGGATGATAGTCGGGGAGGCCAAGAAGGGATTTCGTGAGTTCCTCGAGCGCGTCAGATTAAAATATATGATTTATTGAAATGTACACTGAATAAATCCGGCTTGTATAGACTTATTTTTGGTGCCCTAACCACGCAGCTCTAGATGGAAAGCTTAGATTTGGCGGAGTTGCTAAGCAGAGTCCTGTATTGTTATACGGTAGGTTCTATCACCCATATCAGACGCGCACGTAACTCACGAAATAGCCCCGCCGGTTTACATACCATGACGGTTCTCATATTAAGATCAGGTATTTTTAAACATGTTTTAATTTGCTCTTTGTATTTTAAGAAAAGCTCTAAGTATGCCCGATTTCGATATTTTCTAGCCTTTGGTATAAAAGTGTAGAAAAACCGGTTAAGTGCGGTTCAGACTCACACACGAAGGGTTCCTTTCCTAAATAATAAAACCAAAACAATAAGAAAAAATATATGTAGGTATGTGTTCTTTGGGAATCAAGCGCAAGAGCAGCTAAATGTATGGTGATATTGAATCATGATGTTATGAGGTATTTCGCAGGGGCAGGGATTTAAAAAAAACAAGCGCTTGTATGGGGACACCCTTTAATTTTCAAAATTGCGTGTAGTTCATTAATTGTTGCTATTGCGACAACAGAAATACACATTCTGTGAAAATTTCAGTTCTCTACCTATTTCGGTTGATCCGATAGAGCCCGGTGACGGACGGACGGACGGACAGACAGGCGGAAAGCAGAGGCTTAGTAATAGGGTCCCGTTTGGCACCCTTCGAGTACGGAACCCTAAAAAGCTTTATGCTAAAGCCATAACTGGGTAATGTTTGGAACAAAAAGTTAAAACAGCAGTTGTGGCTACATAATACAACTGCATTCACAAAAAACTTTAGCCAGTGTCCGGGTTCCAGGTCAAGCTGTGAAAACATAACTAGTGTTGGTAGCTCAATTTACTATGCAGTAATTCGAAACAATACTTTTATTCGGGAGATGGAGAAGTGTATTTTGCCGAATCCAATCGATATTGACATTTGCATCAATGAGTTTTGGTAGTTTGAAGACCTCTGTGGCGCAGCGGTTGCGGCTCTGCCTACCATGCGAGAGGTCCCGGGTTCGATCCCGGCTGGGGGTAAGAAAAAAAACCCCCCAGGTCTTGGATGTTTATGTGTGTGACGTCCCACGACACAGGGTATCCAAGTGTGGGGCCAGTAGCAATGTATGTGCCTGTTTGTTAATGTTTGATGTTTATGTTTATAGGGGGGTACATATTGAAATATATGAAATCAAAATAAACAAGTTTCGAATAAGTTCAGCAAATATAAAATCAGAATAAAAATAATGTTTGAAATTTAAGTAATTAAAATACAAAAAGTACGTTAAGCATAATGTTCGAAAGACATACTGACGAAATGTTTAAATTTAGACTGCATAAGTTCAAAATGTATAAAATCAAAACGTATAATACTTAGAAGGCCTAACAATGTATAAAATCAAAACGTATAATACTTAGAAGGGCTAACAATCACAATCCAGAAAGGACGAAATTAATGAGAGGTTGCATTTTGTATGAAAATCAAAAACTACTTGACTTATGAAGCTGAAAATTTTCAGGTAAGAGACGTCGAAATGGCATTTTTATATTGGTTAGCATCTTACTACAAAAAAAAACTCCTGTTCAACATTTGTTCAAAGACTAAATTGACGTTTGACGTTTGTTTTTGAGGTTAAATTACGTTTAATAATTTTCGTAGTGACACGGTTAAAGTTTAGCCCTTCACCTACCCTGACCCACCACTTCGCCCTTATATTTCGTGCGCAATTCAGTAGATATATTATTCTCTATAACTAAATTTGGGTCCGTGGCTTAGGCCCCCAGTGGTCGACGCACCTGTGGTCGAGGCCCCCGGTCAGTTTAATTTTATTTGAAGCAATTTCTTATCAAATACTGGCAAGCATAAAAATGTTTTACAAAACGACTTTAGAAGTTGGCTAAGAAACACTTGTCAGCGATCGAAGCGGTGGCGTTGAGCGACCCCTTGATATACCGACTGCATCGTAAAAGGAGACACGTTTGACACATTTTGAATAAAATGCTTATCAAGCGTAAATGTTTTAACCATTATAAATTTTAATCATTATACATTTTGACAATTATGTATTTTGAACATTATGCATACCAAGTTTATAGATTTAGAACTTATATCATTTTGATTTTACATTTTTTGATACATTAATTATTCAGATTTTATATGTTTTGATTTTATATAGTTCAATATGTACCCGTATAGGGTTTTAATTTCAATGAATGAACGCTAAACCCAATTTCGGCAAATTCGGCGCACGAACTCGAACGTGGATAGAATTTGAATGTACTGACTGAATTAATCTTTTCTTTTTCTAAACCTGGTGTATATTGTAATTCCCTTTATTAACCGACTTCAAAAAAGGAGGTGTTCTCAATTCCCTTTTTTTTTTTTTTTTTTTAGTGTTTTTTACCTCGAAACTATTATTATTTGTGAACCGATTTGAAAACATATTTTTTTATTGAAAAATATACTGGAATTGCGATGTGATCCAGTTTAACCAAAGTGCGTATTATTGCTGTCCCGTGACTGTTCAGTGGTGTTTACGTTTATTGTCATGAGATTAATTCTGGCTATGAGTAATTGATATTAGTAATATTTGTAATTCGTTTATATCGCGTAGTACCTATGTATGTGTGAACTTCACTGTCAGAAGACAGATTTCGTAGCCTCGTGCTCGTGAACAAACTTGGACGACATTCGCATTCCGATCGGAGAGTAAGATATAGGGCTTTCTTCAGTTTTGTAAATTGGTAATTATACAATACTAAAAAAAAGATTTTTTTCACCAAATTTCAAGAAAGGACGGGGTTCTCAATAAGGTTGTATTTTCTTATTTTTAATATCGAATTCTTAATCGAAATTGGTATTATTTATAAATCAACTTCGATATTTCTTAAGAGTAGACTCCACTGTCAAAATTAGAATTCCATTCAGTGTTTTGGATTAAAAATTAAAATAGGTACCTACCTAAATGTATTAATACCATCCACGTTAACACACATTTTTGCCTTCCTGTGACATTTCAGGCGTTTTTACAGTTATTGTCATGAGTTGCGTTAATTATAGCTACAATCAGTGCCGTATATAGTCGTGTGTGTGGCCTTCATTGTCGTGTCTTCTTTCAGTGATCTCGAGAAGTTTGATATCTGCAGGACCTGGAGTAAACTTTGACAACTCCATATAAATTTATATGGAGTTGTCAAAGTTTACTCGAGTTAAGTCTTATCCCATCAAAACCGTAAATGTGAAATAGGGAGCCAAGTTCAATATTAACAATATCGTGGCTGTCGACTTCGCCGACAAAATATTTGAGATGATACATGAATGCCAAGTAATCGTATTTTATCTAAGGTACGTACGCAAACAATTACCCAGCTGGATGCCAATTTTCAACTTCATCTTCACTCGTCAATCAACTTTCAAAGGTCATCTCCAAGTGGGTAGGGTTTTTGATGGTAGGTCAGTCAGTCAGTGAGAAAATTCTCGATTTTTAGGGTTCCGTACCCGAAGGGTTCCAAACGGGACCCTATTACTAAGACTCCGCTGTCCGTCCGTCCGTCTGTCACCAGGCTGTATCTCACGAACCGTGATAGTTAGACAGTTGAAATTTTCACAGATGATGTATTTATGTTGCCGCTATGACAACAAATACTAAAAAACAGGATAAAATAAATATTTAAGGGGGCTCCCATACAACAATTCTTTCAATACCACATACAAACTTATGGATGCACCTGGTTACGTACATGGAGTGTGAAAGTAACCGCACCAATAACCTTGTAAACAATATTTTGCTGTGTAAAATCCAAACTATTCACTCCACACCATCGCTTCCATTGAACGGTGGTACGGAACCCTTCGTGCGCGATTTAGACTCGCACTTGACCGGTTTTTAGTTGTTTGTATCTTAATTACCAATTGAGCTATATTCATGAAATTTGGGGTTCTAATTTGCCTTAATGGACTTAATAAATACACCAAATTTCATATGGTTATGGTAAATAGATTTTGAGTTACGTAGGAGTCAAAAGTGGCTCCAAATGATTCGTGTAATAAACAAACGGCCGCTGCGTCGCCAGTTCTCTTCTATTCAACTTGGTTTTGACGCTGCCGCGTGTCTAGATTCCGCCTTCTAGCTAGTCGCCCTAAAAAGAAGACAAGTGAACCAAATGTTTGTCTTTTATGGTTTCAGTAATATCTTTATGTTATTAATGTATTATAGGCTCACTTGGAAGAGAAAGACATACCGAATTCGTTTGGTATATGAGATTAATGACCTGTTTCAAGAAGTCCCCATAAGCTCTATATGACAGATTGATTGATGAGATGATTTATCTGTTTAATAGGACAAATCGGGTTTTCTTGAAACAGGCCCTTACGACGCATAATTATTCTCGAAAAACATACAAATTGCAATATTTTAAACTTTCGGGAACATTTATCTACACGGAATTGTATTTGATTAGATAATGTATATTGGACAGGTATAAAATAATATATACAGAAAACTACAGACGAGGAAAGTTAATACGTTTTTAATGTCATTTTTAGAGTGGTGGAAATGTTGTTGCCTCCTGGGAATACGGTAATAAAATCAATCAAGTCAACACGACATCAATAACTTTCATGGCTTCAAACCAACTTGTACACAAGATAGGTAGGTACCGATTGTCCATAGTATTAGATAACCAATTTGTTTTTTGTTAAATTGCTATTGGGTTGTAAATATTATTGATTTTGGACATTTTCTTAATTAATAGGGATATCGGTGGAATGGCATACATCATGTTGCAGAATAACGGCAGTTATTTAGAGTGGAAGGGTGAACTATTGGTACACACAGTGGGGGGAGGGGAACGGGGGCTGGATCTCGCAGAGGGTAGATCCCGCTTGGCGAGTTGGTACCTGAATTTCAGGACTACCTAGTTCCGGGCCAGCAAACCACTATACCTATTAGCGAAACAAATTGATCAGTATTTGTAATATTAATTAAGCTTAATTTTGTAAAAACAATTAAAAAGTTCAAAGTAAAAAAAAAAAAGATAAAATATAATAATCAAATATATGTAGATAATGATAGGTAAAAATATTAAATACAATAAAATCATTTACCTACTATAGTAATGGTTTTTCACGGTGCAAATGAAATAATTGGGGAAATCCAGCGGCATATCACTCGTAGATAACAGTGGCGCGTGATTATATTAGCCTGTTGATTTCAGCCAGATACCTGGCCCAATCACTCAGGCTTCTAAAGTAGAAACACTCACTTTTACCCTTTAAAGTCGGCCTTATATAATGCTGCAAGACAGGTGTAGACGGTGGAGTGGAAGGTTTTATTGATATAAGAAAACAAATGTTTCTGCAGATTAGATTTTAATGCATTGCACATCAAATTCTTCGTGGTTTTATTTTGAACTTAAAGTTTTATTTTGCATTTTTATGAAAAAATAACAAGTCATTATTTAACTAACAAGTAATTATTAACTTTTTCACTTTTTGCATTAGGCCGTCCAAAATCAATACTTATATTATAAGGCCTTTTTCGAGCTCTTTCGGACATTTTACCATTAAAATAAATAAATTAAATTAGATGGGCATCCAGACTGAATCCGATTTCCTCTTTTATGCCGCTTTGAACTCTTCTTGCGATAGAGACCGAATGGATATATTTTACCAATATTTTTTTGTGTATAAAATTTATCAGATGATGTGGGCTCCTTAATTCTTTAACATGGATAAACATTTCTCGTATGTGGTGTTGAGTTTATTTTTATAACATCAGTTAGTCTTTCAAATTTATATTTAATATCACCGACAAGCAGATCTTTATAAATTTGTGCATACACTGATTGGCCCGCTGGAAACGAATACTTTTGTTGCTATAAAAAAAACAATAGCACTGTTGTTTCGAGTTCGAACAATCAGCTGAAAAAAGGTTTCTGGGACCTGTTGCACAGCTCTGGGTATTCGAGTAAGCATAACTGTACCACAATTCCCTTTTAGCGGCAAACACACGCTGCTGGCGGAGTCACTCGGGCTTTTGTAGTTCGAGTAAAATGATTGATCTACTCTAATAGCCTGATGGTTTGGGCCTCAGTGTTGCCCGAAATACTATGGGGATTAAAGTAAGCGTGTCTTCTTCAAAAGCCCGAGTGGTTGGGCCAAGTAACTGGCCGAAATCAAAAGACTTTTGTAATCACGCCACACTGACGATGGCATTTAATGTGAATCCGGCGGCATATTACTCGTAGATCACACTGACGATGACGTTCAATGTTAATCCGGTGGCATATTGCTCGTAGATCACACTGACGATGACGTTCAATGTTAATCCGGTGGCATATTGCTCGTAGATCACACTGACGATGACGTTCAATGTTAATCCGGTGGCATATTGCTCGTAGATCACACTGGCGATGACGTTCAATGTTAATCCGGTGGCATATTGCTTGTAGATCACACTGACGATGAAGTTCACTATTAATCCGGTGGCATATTGCTCATAGATCACACTGACGATGACGTTCAATGTTAATCCGGTGGCATATTGCTCGTAGATCACACTGATGATGACGTTCAATGTTAATCCGGTGGCATATTGCTCGTAGATCACACTGACGCAGATCACACTGACGTTCAATGTTAATCCGGTGGCATATTGCTCGTAGATCACACTGACGATGAAGTTCAATGTTAATCCGGTGGCATATTGCTCATAGATCACACTGACGATGACGTTCAATGTTAGTCCGGTGGCATATTGCTCGTAGATCACACTGACGATGACGTTAAATTTTAATCCGGTGGCATATTGCTCGTAGATCACACTGACGATGACGTTCAATGTTAATCCGGTGGCATATTGCTCGTAGATCACACTGAGATTGATATTACGTCAGGAGGACTCGCGTCCACGTCTCCTGTATTGGTCCACGGAGTGCCGGAGCTGCCTGCAACATGGTGTTGCCGGGTCTGGCATACCGCTTCTGCGAAGACGCTATCCGGTGCCTCATAAGACCGTGGAAGCCTGGGAGTCTCCTCTCCGTAATCATCTGCGACGCGCTGCAGTATCGTAGCAATCGACAGATGATCCTGATACTGTACTCTCATGGCGTTGAAGTCAGCTTGTCTGTATCTGCACCATAGTTCATTCGTATACAGGCCAGTACAATACGTGAGAAAGAGGGTACCTTTGACCTCTTTGCTCCATCTTGTGAACCTGCGTTTAATCATATTGGAGCGTACACTAATGGCTCTTGCCGTTTGATTTCCTTGGCATCAGACATGTCATCGATAATGGATAATATGTCTCAAGTATTTCAACTCTGCCACGGTCTCAACTTCTTTGCCAGCGCATAGTAATTCTGTAGGCATATTATAGTAGATCACACTGACGATGACGTTCAATTTAAATCAAGGATGTTTCGGTTTTGTCTTATCTATGTTGTTCTTGGATCTCCGTTGTACAGTGCATATGAAACTTTTATGAGCAAACTACAAGCACCTGGGATAGACTTATCGGATGATTGATTGTATAAATTTATGGAACCAAGAGAAAGTTTCATTGAAGTTATTTCCACCGATGGTCTTGGAGTGATTGATATCTTGAATACAAGATAAATCCGACATTTAACCCACAGAAGACCACAGAAGAATACAATACATACTTTTGCTCTTGCCCCACACGGGGTTGGGTGTACCTACAGGTTTTTAGGCTGCGGCTGGAGATGTGAATGAATCATGATCATGAGCCCACCAGCAGCCCTTCACTGACAGATTAGCGTATGCTCATGAATGAATGGTGGAAAAATCATGCAGAATAAGTAGAAGAAGAATGCTAAGGGTGGTGGTGTTGTGTTGTTACAGGCTCTGGCGGGCGCGGTGTGTGCGCCGGCGCATGGCGCTGCTGTACCGCGCGACGCGGCTCAAGGACCGCGGCGACACACACGTGTTCACGTTCGTGGTGACGCGCTCAGCGACCCGCGAGCCCGACCGTGACGTCACCAGCAAGGACTTCTGCTGCGCGCACCAGCGATGGGCGGTTGCCTTCAGCCGCACAGACTCCGCTCTTGGTGAGAGTTGTAACTAATCATAAAGAATCGATTGATTGGCCTGAAATACAGTAAATTTTACCTATGTTATTTTATTGAATGTGGATCTTTCTTTTGATACTTAACCCTGGTTAAGGAGGTGTTATAGGAAAACATCCTCCGGCGTTAGTAAACGATTTTGTTAACTGTGATAAAAAAGGTTTCGTTTTCCTGAAATTGTACTAAAAACGCAACTATCCCGAAAAACAGCAAGATGTGTGGGCAAGATTTTGCGCCTTTCCACTCTGCCCAGATTTGGTTTGGTGTGTAACAAAAAATACCTGTAATAGTAGTTTATGTGACTGCTACATAATGGAGGGCATTAATACTCGAGAGTTTTAATGCCCAATTATGTACAGTTACATAGACTAGTTTTTCTACACACATATACGCATGTTTGACCGGCATTGTGGCATTGATAATTTCTCTGCAGTTGTTTAGCTTGTTCTGTAGTACCAACTTCACAGACAAACTAGGGGCGGCACGCAGGCGGGCGTCGGCGTTCGAAATATGAATGTCATAATTTGACAAATTTTTATACATTATGGTCATAATGTACAAATTTTCAGATAAGAAATGAGTTTTTACCAAATAGTTTTACATTATGCTGGTCTTAACGTGCGGTTTTTAGACGCAGTTAAGAGGGTTTATGATCGTGTGTAGATAAACGTTATTTTATCTACACATGTATCATAAACCCTCTTTAATGCGTCCAAAAACCGCACATTTTGACCAGCATAATGATATTCTAATTGGTAAAAGCTCATTTCTTATCTGAATATTGATACATTATGACTATAATGTATCAATATTCAGATATGAAATGAGCTGAGTGGAGTTCGCTCCGCTCAGCTTTATCTGACTCAGTCGCCCACGACACTTCGGAGCACAGAACAGATATACCTTGGGAGTGTGAACACGTCGGTTTGCGCGTCCTTGAGATCCGTCAGCTCGTCGCCACGACCGACCACGTCCTCGTTTTACATTCGGGTTCCAGAGAGTTGTTATTTTGGCACATTGGCGTGAGTATGATAATGATAACACATGTAAATAAATAATAAGTATGAATAAAACGTCCTATGATATCGTTTAAGTAAACACTCACTTCCAAATTCGATCGATCTCCGTTCGTTCTGAGTTTCGGCGTATAACAGTAATACATTGTTTTGTTTGTTATGTCATAAAGAAATCCTACATAACAACACATATTCACAACCCACGTCTTTTTTTCTCTCTTAATGTAACCCCGAAGGAGGTATACTACATTTTACCGGCAATCTGTATAATGCAGACGTATTCTAAACAATACCTAGGCATTGTAATAACTGGGGCCGTTCAGGCAATGTATGAAATATTATTAATATGAATGTCCATTACAAACTTTACCTAGGTAATTTATGTATATGCCACCGTAAGATAGTCAAAACCGTTAGTTGACAAACTAACGCGTTGGTTGATCAAATATCGACAGATGGTAAACCAGCCCGACAGTGTTTAGAATTTAAGTTTATTTTGTTCCATGTCAACCTAACACGAAGACTATTCCGGGGCTTCGCTGCGCTTGCCCCCTCTAGTCGTCACCTAAGCTACTGCAGTGTTTGCCCTGGTATTTCGTTTGCAATTCAAGTGCAAACCAGTTTACTATGTAACGGTTTTAACCGTTAGTTTATCAACTAACGCGTCATATAGTAAGCAGTACGCTACAGTTTACTATCTGTCGATAGTTGACCAACTAACGACAAAAAAAACGTTAGTTTATCAACTAACGCTTTTGACAATCTTACGGTCACGTACAATTCCTAGTAAAGTACTACATGGCCATCGGCAATGTGTAATATCAGGGCAAAACACTGCGTTAGCTTAGTTAAAGGGTAAAAGGGTGCGCGAAGGGTAGCCCGCTTTATCCTTCATGTTAGGTTGATTACCGCAGTGTTTTACACTTTTACATAAATTTTTTAAAGATCAAATTCCAAATTCCAAATGTCTTCATTACTGTAGATATTTACATATAGGTACTTAGCAATCGTATTTGTTTGCCTCTTCTCTACATTGGACCACTGTGGGAGAAAAGGGCGTAGAAACTCCGTGATTTTTAGATCTCTTTTAAAAATTGCTTGTGCTTAACTAATACAAATTTTATAATATCATTATATCATAATTAATAAGTAGGAATAAATAATTACAAAACTATTAACAGCATGGTTGTTGTTTGTGTTGAGCCAGATTAACCCCATACAGTCCCGTCATTTCAATACAATGTTCAAGTAATCTTGAACATTGTAATATCCCTTTTTCGACAAAGTCGCTTTAACATGGTTTTTAAATCTTAAGATCTCTTCGCGACTCCGGAGGATGTTTTCCTATAGTACCTTTTTCATGATCTGCTTCTCAGGAAACGATAATAAGTATTTATGTTGCAGGAGTATACCTAGTATGGCGCGGCGCATGCGAGGGCATGCGCGTGTACATCGACTTCACCTTTACCCTCCTAAGCCGCGACCACTTCACCGCCAACGAGGGTTTCTCCGGCAACCAGGTGCGGTTCAGCTCGGGCTGCGCGGCACAGGGCCGCGGCCGCTGCGTGTCACTCGCCGAGCTGAGCGCGCGCTTCGCCGACGCGCGCGGCGAGTTCCAGCTCGAGCTGAGCATGTCGCGCGCGCGCACGCTCTACTCGTGTGAGCTGCGCGCGCCAGTGCTCGACTCGCCACCGATCGCCTTCGCAGGCTTTGACTGGTCGATCTCTGCCTCTGGCGGCGGCGGCGTCGGCGTCGGCGGTGGTGGTGGCGGTGGCAAGGAGCCTCTGTCAGTGCGCCTGTGCCGCATGTCCGGGGAGGGCCAGCGCTGCCGCGTGCGGTATGCGCTCGCGCTGGGCGAGGGCGACCGGCGCGTCAGCTCGGGCACACTGGAGCACGTGTGCGACGCGGATGGCACGACCCCCGCGTGGACGCCCCGGGCGCCACCACGCCCGCACAAGGGCGGCATGCGCGTCACGCTGGAGCTGGTGTGGGCGCGCGCGCTGGCGGAGCTGGTGGTCAGCCCGTCGTCGGGCCGCGCCGCTACGTGCTACGACCGCGACAAGCAGGCCTGGGCCGTGCGCTGCGACACGCACTCAGAGACAGTGCGGCTGCACATGCTGTACCGCGACGTGCACCACGTGCCGCGCAACCACCTGCGCTACGTGAGTTGGCAGGCGTGGCTGGTGCGTGCGGCGCCGCAGCCCGGTGAGCCGGACGCTGAGGTGCTGCCGGGTGCGCCCTTTGCGCACTACTACGCGCAGGACAACGCCGACGAGGGGCTCATGATGGAGACGGCGCTGCGCGTGGACGAGTTGCCGCGGCCCGCCTGCGCCTTCCTGCACGCCGGTGGCGACTTGCGCGTGCGCCTCGAGTGGGGTGACTCCTACCTGCTCTTCCAGGCCACCTATCACGTCTACGATGACCTGCTCCGCCTTCACGCTCATCAGATGAGGTGAGATATTCACACGATCGATGTCAGCTTTATTTCCTCATTTTATATAACTTCAACAATGCTTCTGTTTTGTTCGCAGACGGGAGATCGCAGCTCTCCAGGCAGAGAACTACGCGCTGGAGCGGCAGCTGTTCAGCTACCAGAAGAGCCTGGCGTACGCGCAGGCGCAGGCGGAGGGCGAGACGGCAGCGGTGCCGGAGGCCGGTGCAGTGGGTGGCGCCGGCGGCCGCGTGGAGCAGTCTCCAGAGCGCTCGCTGTCCACGGACACGGAGTACGCGTGACGCGCTGCGGCCGCGGCTGACGTCGGGAGCCGGAGGAGCTAGCCCTCTGACCTTCATCTCGACTGAATCTGACGTTTTTGAGCGATTTATCTATTTTTCTAGACGTTTTAAGGCGGGGTGTGTCCTCGTCCGCACCGCTTCTCGCCGGTCGCCTGCACTCTCGACGCTCGATTCGATAGCCAATTATTAAACTTGACTACTTTTCTATTTGTCTGTACATAAAATATATTTAGATATTATAAATGATATTATGTATATTTCTTAAATCGGAACTCGAATTCATATACTGCGTACAGTCGATTTGTGAATAAAATTCTACAAAAAGAAGTTTTCTTCATATACTAATTTAATTATTAGTACTTAAGGGTATATGAAAATAAATCACTATTTCATTTCAATTTCCCCAAGTTTTTCAGATTTAATCCTAATTGTTGCCCCTGTGTCTTCATAGCTAACTTGTATTACTTTCTTAGGAGGAGTAAAGTAAGTAGTTACTAGTTAGGACTAGGCCCACTACGCCGGGCCGGGCGCCCATTTAAGTAACGTAATACGTGATCTGTCAAGTTATCCATGAAAGTGGCGTGGTAAGAAACGACATGAAGTGCAAAAAAAACTGAAGATCTGTGGGGTATTTCAGTCAAAGTCATTTGGTTCAGTAATTCTAGTTATAGCCCCACACTTAGCTTATATATTCAATGAATGTGTTGACGATGGGACTTACCCAGACGTCATGAAACTCAGTAAACTGATACCTCTGTTCAAGTCGGGAGACAATGGTGATCCTTCAAATTTCAGACCAATATCTGTTCTTCCAGCACTGGGTAAAATATTTGAAAAGATTATACTCAATCAAATGATCTCAAACATCAACCGTACAAACAAACAACTCCACGCCAAACAATACGGTTTCACTTGGGGTAAATCGACAACGGATGCAGGTATTTACTTTATTTATTCTGTACGGGACAGATCGCAAAATGTCGTCGGCATTTGATTGTGTAGATCTAGATACGCTACTGATGAAATTCAATCAATACGGAGTTAGAAATAAAACGTTGTATATACTAAGATCATACTTAAGCAATCAAATTCAAAAGGCAGAAGTCAACGGCGTTAAATTTGATGGATCGGGAGTAAAAACTGGCGTTCTACAAGGTTCCATATTAGTCCCTTTCTTATTCCTCGTATATATTAACGATCTGCCTTTCATGTTGAAGAAATCGACTGACATAGTGTTGTTTGCTAATGATACTTCACTGGTCTTCAAAATTGAAAGACAAAAAGAAGATTTTGATGAAGTTGATGGAGTATTGTTTTTGACCTTGAATTGGTTTACAGTTAATAATGTATTGTTAAACGCTGGTAAAACCAAGTGTATCAAATTCTCACCTCCAAATGTCAGGCAAGTTGAGACCAGTTTAGTGTTAGACAAAAACACGTTAGAATTAGTAAATGATACGAAGTTTCTTGGAATAACCATTAAACAAAACATTCAAACATAAACATTTACATATAGGTCGTGTGTCGTGGGAACCAGAAACAGCGACGTCATACACATATAAACATCCAAGACCTGCTTTTTTTTTTTTACCCATACCCAAAAGGGTGCTAACTGGCGGGTCAGGGCGGGTCCCTATTAATATGGCTTCGCTGTATGTTTATCCGTCCATCTATCACAGAGTTGTATCTGTATAATTTTTAAAGGATCCATTATTTGCATGCACTAGACTTAACAGTCAGTAAATTTCACTAAGAAAGAAAGAAAGAAAATAAATTTATTGTGACATGCAAAACAATATAGTAGAAACAGCCAAATACACTTTAATGATAAAATAGTTATTTGTGTCACAAGGGAACAAAATGATGTATTTACGGCGAGGGCGGTACATTGAACCCAGAGTGAAGCGAAGGGATTCTATGTTAGAATCCTGAGCGTAACGAAGGTTTCAAGCGTTGACGCCCAAGACGAAAATAATTTTGCTCCTGAGTGACACATACAATTTTTCACGCCGACTATGAGGAAAATTGAAATATAATGCTCTAAAAATAATGAAATAACTATACTTTGAATTATACTTTCAACACTTTTACAGTAATCGAACAACGAAATCTTTTTTTTTATAATGGCGGATTGTGAAGGATTAGGAAAAAGTCACCACAGATAAAATATTCCTGTGCTACTTTTAGCAATGTGTAAAAATTATCGAAGCGATTATTACAATGGTATCGGATATCAATATTCATTATATCACAATAACTTTTGATTTCAGTAAAACACATAATTTAATGTGTTTTTTTTAAATATTACGAAAAATTCATAAATTTTCATATAACGTTGTTAAAGTTGAAACTTGAAACGTGTTCGTTTTTAATCGATTACGATTTAATTACAATCGATTATTTCATTAAGATCTGTGTTCTATTGGCATATTGCATAAATGCTACATGCCAATGAATAAATTAAAAAAGTAGCTTAAACAGAAAAGTAGCATTTTGCTCCCTCTCGTCGTGGAGCAAAACTTACTTTTCCGAATGAAAGGTGTGAAAAAATATTTTTTGTGAAATAAATTTTTCACCCTACGCCCATGTGACGGTAGCGAAACAGCCAAGCCACATATTTTGAGTAAGGTGTAGAGTTTGTAAAGTTAGGGCTTGTAGAGTTACGGCGTCTAGAGTTAGAAGCTTGGCTCTACATGAGATCTGATAACTTTTTGACAGTGCCATATTGTCTCGTCTTGGCAACATTTTACAAAAAAAATTTTTAAATTGTCAAAGCTTAGGCTGCGCTGGTTTTTGTTTAAATCTGTCAAGCCGTTTGACTTTAGCTGGTGCTTACAAAATGATGCTACATATCTAAATATAACTTACATTCATACTACTGTATTTTGTAAATGTCTTTTTGAGAAATTTTATTTTATAGAACCGAGTTGCAGTTGCATTGGTACACTCGTGGAAGAAGGGCCATGAGGACCTTCCCTATACCTCTAGTGTAGTAAAAATAAGGAAAAATCACAGACCAGATCTGGTCTGTGGGAAAAATACATTACATATTTATATGTAGTATTATTTATTTAACATTATTACACTTTATTAACAAGTTTTATGGCCAAAATTAATTCTAGGAATGGGTCAGACTTTAAATTTGTCACTTCCCTCCTCCACTAATAATCAATGCACATTTCTTCCAAACTTTGCGAGTTGTTGTAGTTGTCCTTGGCAAATAATCTCTTCACAACCCGCGATTGCGATTCAATCCTCAGGGTATGTGTCCCTTCAGGAGCAATGAAAGGATAGTCCGGATCACTACAGTTCACCTTTTTATGGATATATCCATTTTCACCCCGATTATCATACGCCCTCCAGAAATCTGTATGGATTGTTCCACATGCTTAAGAATCAGTGGCACCAAAACAGCTGACCTAACACTTTCTGGGCAACTTCTAAGCGTAGGTCTTCACTTCCGTATTTGATCATCCCTAAAACCCAATGTGCCTCGATTCTTCTCTCTCAAACATACAAATTATTATATTTAATCCTACAATAATCATAATAATGCTGACTAACTAGGTGATTCATTAGCAAGTATGTTGTTTTTAACTGGTGTCAGATTAGGAGTCGCCTCGTTCCGCTCCACTTCACTTTGGCACCGGGTTCTGCTATAATGCTGAACCTAAAAACCTATCTTTAGTTTTCAAATAGGAAGTGACCTACAACAGCCAATTATAGGTACTGTGACATGAGATTATATTTCCTCTTGCCAAATTTGTTGTCATTCAGTCAAACAATCTTGCCCCCGGATGCCAATTTTTCCCTTAGTTTCTTTGTGCAATTGGTATCGCACCACCACCACTTCCCGATAAAAGTTGTTCCAGTCCATGATTGTTCTGCAGGACAAACACTGATCATCATTTCTCCTCCTGAATTTCTTCCACATTACTTGCATAGGGTCGAACTTAAGAGCGAGACAATACATGAGATAGAATACCGTGGATATTAATAGCTTGACATTTTCAAACCAAGTCGCTTTCGCTCTTGCTATGCAGATCTCGCCCTTACAGCATCCTTTGATACAAACAAAGGAGCCGATGGTTCTGTTTGTATGGGTCGCAGTAAATAGTCTAAGGTCGCTACTGTTATCGGCTCACGATTAGCTTAATGAGGCCTTGATTTTCTGCAAATGCCACGCGTACCCAATTCCTCACTGAGCTTGATGATTTTCCACATTTGAGCCATTTTATGTGTACCTATACAAGTTTCGTTTGCGGTTGAAGCCAAAATAAGGATGATCCACTCCTCTAAAACTCTCGAAAATTAACGAGTAATCCACAAAATCCACTATAAATTACAAAACAATGTTGTTAAGGCTAATATCTACTAGCTTTTTCAAGATCGTCTAATTTAGCATAACAGACGCGCAATAAACAATTTGCTGCTGTCAAATATAGTTTCATAGTAGTTAAAGTTAAAATAATTATTTTGCAGGCCTGCTAATTGTTGTTCATAGTACGAAATAGCAGGGCAGTTCAGTTTAGGTTCAGTTATAAGATACGGTATTAGGCCTCCTGATTATCTGATTATTTACTAACCAGGGTCTCAGTCAGTCTATTTATAATGAGGATGAATTCTGCGGAGGACAGATTACATGTCTGTCAATTAAAAAGGAAAAATAAATCAAAGATCAAAGTAAAAAGTTAAAATTTCTTGCTTACCTACTGTAGATATTTACATGTACTTAGCAAATGTGATTTTTTGCCTCTTCTCGACATTGGACCACTGTGGAAGACAATGGCGGAGAAACTACCACAGATTGATTTTTAGATCTCTTCTAAAATTGGTTGTATTTCATTAATACGAATATTACAATATTAATTATTATAATTAATAAGCAGAAATAAATAATTACAAAATTATTAACAGCAAGGTCTGTGTTGAGTTTGATTACCCCATTCAGTCCCGTCAGGTTCCCGTAAAGATTTACAATCTCTAACATTGTTATAGCCCTTTTTCGAAAAATTCGTTTAAATTGCTTAAATGGCAATCTTGTTGTAGTAGAGAATGCACTGACCCTTGAAATAATTGCTTACCTTCGCAAGTATAAATCTGGTCTGTGATTATTTCTTAGGTAAATATTACAGCTATCGCTTAGTTTGGACATTTTTGTAAGGTTCTTGCCTACATCCATTATACTATTTTCGAAAATAAATTGACTAGCGACAGTTCGCATGTCAATTTCTTTGAAAAGCTCTCTTAAGGTGTCTGTGCGTTTTAAATTTAAAATTGCTCGAATAGCTCCGCCGGTTACCGAATCGGCGGCCAGCGCAGGCTGCGGAGGCACTACCGTCTAATAAATAAAGAAAATAAGTAGCTAAATTGTTATCATATAAAATATGCAACGCAGCCTATAGTTGTTTAACCAAGTTCAACTTGACATCAGCTGTTTTATTGAACATAATAATCAGAAACCTGCTTATGTTAAGGGTAAGATGACATGCACCCCTATTGGGAATTCATCGGTTAGTAATACTTTGCATGCAACATTGTAATCTGTTCCAAGTTATTTAAATTTGTTCATAAGACAATAGAGATAATATCTGGCACACAAAAAGCCACTAAATATGTCAAAGTGTAAGCCCCACTTAAATATTACCCGTCAAAACATCCAGGGGCTACCAGGCAAAGAACTTGTATTAGAAATTTCAAAATATTTCTGAAAAATTCTGATACTGATGTTATTTGTATAACAGAACACTGGTTAAAGCAAAATATGATGTCTTTTAACATCAATAATCACAAAATTGACAGTTGTTACAACAGAATTACAAAATTGTCAGTTGTTATAAAGACTGCTGATAGAGATGGTTCTTTAATCTTAGTAAAAATAATATTAAGGTAAATAATACTACTTTTTATTCTTGCACTTACTGTTGAAAGATAAATAGAGGTATCCGGTGTTGAGTTCGATAGCCATATTATTGTTTGTATCTACAGTCCTCCAAGGGATGAAAAAGGCCATGGCAATTTTAAATTATTTGGAAATCTATGGAGGAAATCCTCACTCACTATTTATGTTATAACAAAAAAAAGGAAATTATTTGTGGCGACCTCACTGTAGAATTGCTTCTAGATACAACAATGAAACAACGATTAATAACTTAATTGACATAATTTATTTATGTCATGTGTTTCTAGAGCCGACTGGGCTTTTGAAATTACCTTTTTGAACAAAAAACCTACAACTTTGATAGAAAAATTCATGGCTAGGTTAAAAAATATTCCAAAATTTTCAAGTTATTTTGTAGAGCTGAAAAAATTTAAGATATTAATAACAAAAAACAAAATTCAAATAATAAAATGAAAACAGTTTGGCAAATAATGAATAATGAAATGGCAAACTTATAACATTAACTTATAAAATGATTTCTGCTAAAAGATGTAAAAAAAAGAGATGTTAAAGTCGGTATCTCGAGCTTTCAAAACGTTCTTCACCAAGGTACCCTTACTCATAACAGAGCGTCTAAATTCATCCATATGAAGCGGAGACTTTGTTAAAAAACAGCACTATACTCTATCCACGAAGACAAGTTAATATAGCGCTCTCTCTGTCACGTAATCCCATACAAATGACAAAGACAAAAAAGTCAGTGGGAGTAAACCATTCTGAATGCACGTACACACTGCGCTTCTATTATTTAAACTAGCTTCCTTCCCACGACTACACATGCATTCTTAATATAATAAGAAGGTAAAAATTGGGCTAGTAGAAGTTCCTTAAAATAAATAAAAAAAGTTTTTATTAAATTAAGGTGAAAGAAAAACAACAAGAGTAATAAAATATTTACATCATTTATTTACATTATAATTTACGTAGTTGTTATATTTCATAATATATAAATCACAATCCGACGACGTATCACTGCTATCGTTTTCAACATTTATTATGAAGTTGTCAGTCATTATTTCTACATTCCTATCCATTGCGTTCATTTTTGGCTGTACTATTTCTTGTACAAGTTTGATAAAATTTTGCCTCTTTTGTGCGATGTCACAATGAATGCACCAATAGTCCAAAGTACACGCCAGGTCATGGAACAATAACGATAGATAAGAAAAAAATATGAGCGCGTCTGCACAGTACGGGTACCACGGTCAGACTAAAATATACACGTAGTCTGTACACTGCATGTCTATGTTTTCCCTACTAACTTGTCTCCGTGGATAGAGTATAGTGTCAGTAATGTATATTTATTTCATCACGTATATCCCCAGGACATTGTCAAAACGTTTAGATTGCTTAACATAAATAATACAGAAGACCTGTGGATTATATCAGTCAAAGTCATTGGTTCAGTAATTCTAGTTATCTTAGCTTATATATTCAATAAATATGTTGACGATGGAGCTTTCCTTTCAGACCTCATGAAACACAGTAAACTGATACCCCTTTTCAAGTCAGGAGACAAGGGTGATCCTTCAAATTTCAGACCAATATCTGTTCTTCCAGCACTAAGAAAAATAATTTGAAAAGATTATACTCAATCAAATGCTCTCACACTTCAACCGTACAAAACAACTCCACGCCAAACTACGGGTAAATCGATTACGGTTGCAGGTATTATATCTCAAATTTATTCTGCATGTGAGGCCGCATATGATGCTATCTGAGTTTTTTGCGCTCTGTCGCAGCCATTTGATTGTGTTGGTCATGATTCGCTACTAATGAAATTAAATCATTACGGAGTTAGAAATACAGCGTTGGATCTACTTAGATCATACTTAACCAACAGAATTCAAAAGGCAGAATTAAAAGGCGTTAAAGCTGTTGGGTTGGGTGTGAAAATTGGCATTCCACAAAGTTCCATATAAGCCCTTTCTTATTCCTGGAATATATTAACAATCTGCCATTCATGGTGGAGAAATTGACTAACATCGTGTTGTTTACTGATGATACTTAACTGGTCTTCAAAATTGAAAGACAAAAAATATTTTGATAATGTTAATTGTCTTTAACCTTGAATTGGTTCATAGTCAATAATTAATTGTTAAACGCTGGTAAAACCAAGTGTGTCAAATTCTCACTTATTGTTAGACAGCAATAAATGACAGCAATAAATAATGTAATTGTGATAAAATAATCGATCACGGACCGAAAGACAAAGGAAATTTCAAACTGCCAACGGAAAAACCCCGGGGGAGTATTGTTTTTCATATTTGCTTATTCATATTTTACAAGTATATGACTTGAACTTAACTATATACTTATACACTACATACTGCCCAACTCTCACTTTTGTGAGAAACGTCCATCCTCACACCGCAGCGTCTTTGTTTTGTCTCTTAGCACTTGACAATCTGTGGAAGTACTTCTGACGATAAAACTAGCTGTTCACTCATATTTATTACACGATATACACAAGTGCACTGATAGGTTAGACCTTGGCAATTAGTGTGAATATAGTGTAAGCTTGTAGGTAATTCTAGAGACATATTAGGTACTCACTTCACAGCTGATCAGCACAACACTTGCAAAACGACTAAAATTGTTAGATAATAAGTATAACTTTCATTAGTTCAGGACATTTATACTGTTAACCTATATTTACTTGTAATAGTTTAATTGAAACTTGTTGACTTTGACGTAGAATAGCTATATAGGGAATTAGGAACTATCATATTAGTACTACAGCTACTAACTGCAAGTCTTTATTCCTTCTGTTTTATTTTTACTGGTTGAAGGAAAATATGATGTCTTTTAACATAAATAATTACAAAATTGTCAGTTGTTACAATAGAAAGACTGCTGATAGAGGTGATTCTTTAATCTTAGTGAAAAATAATCTACTCAGACTTCTTCAACATTATTCAGACAGAATTCAATAAAGTTTTCAAATTAAAGAAAGTCAGTGACTACAACGGTAAATCTAAATTTAATGACTGGGCAACGTTTGAAATTCGTAAAAGTAGAGTTATCTTGTATGACCTTTATGATCAAAAAACCTATAACTTTGATCGAAAATTTCATGACTATGTTAAAAAATATTCCAAAACTTTCAAGTTGGTTTGTAGAACTGCAAAAACTTTACACATTAATAGAAAAATTCAAATTTCAAATAATATAATGAAAACTGTGGGCTGTTGTGCAGTCTCTGCAGCGATGTCAGATCGACCAGCGATACATCCAGCTTCTGACGAGCCTCTACAATTCTGCTACGATGACAGTGCAAATACAAGGCTCCACAACGACTGTTCCAGTCAAAAGAGGCGTACGCCAAGGAGATGTCATATCTCCGAAGCTCTTCACTAACGCACTAGAAGATATCTTCAAAACCCTTGACTGGGACGGACTGGGTATAAATGTGGATGAAGAGCATCTGAATCACCTCCGATTTGCAGACAACATCGTCATACTGGCTGAAACCCCCACAGAACTGGGAAAGATGCTCAACGATCTGTGCCACGCATCTATCCGGGTAGGTCTTAAAATGAATTCGGACAAGACTAAGGTTATGGGCACGACCGATATGTCCCGAGATCCGATCACAGTAGACGGCCGAGTGATAGAGCAAGTGGAGGAGTATAACTACCTAGGGCAGATCATCAGACTGGGACGGGACTCGCTGGATCGCGAGATTGACCGAAGAATCCAGCTTTCTTGGGGAGCATTCGGAAAGCTCAAGGACGTCTTCCACTCCAAGATCCCTCAATCGCTGAAGACTAGAGTCTATAACCAGTGTGTTCTCCCGGTGATGACTTACGCTTGCGAGACATGGACGCTTACTGCCGGGATGATGAACAAACTTAGAGTCACACAAAGAGCGATGGAAAGGTCGATGCTCGGAGTGTCCCGCCGCGACATGATAAGAAACGAGCTCATCCGCCAACGCACTAAAGTTACCGATATAGGAAAACGAGTCGCGCGACTTAAATGGCAATGGGCTGGACACATCTGTCGCAGAAATGACGGAAGATGGAGCTCTAAAGTTTTGTTCTGGAGACCCCGCACAGGAAAAAGAAGCGTTGGAAGACCTGCGACACGGTGGTCCGACGACATAAAGATCACGGTCGGCCTATCCTGGACGAGAATGGCCGCGGACCGCACAAGATGGAGGACAACTGGGGAGGCATATGTCCAACGGTGGACGGTGAAATGCTGAAGAAGAAGAAGAGAAGAAGAGAATGAAAACAGTTTGGCAAATAATAAACCGCGAAACTGGCAAAGTTATACTAAGGGACAATGATTTCTGCCTAAAGATAGGTGATGATGTTATTAAATCCAACGCTGATGTTGCTCGAGCTTTTGAAATATTCTTCACCAATGAACCCGTACTCACAACAGACCGTCTAAATTCATCTCCATATGAAATGAAATGAAATGAAATGAAATGAAATGAAATGAAATGAAATGTTTTATTTGCCTGAAATGTGGTACAGTAAGGTGGTAATCGTAATGTATAGCTCATACACATTTCACCTGTCCAGGTATGCAAAATTTGTTTACTTAAATCATCTGACAGACAGAGACATCTGTGGCTAATTAGATAAATTAGTATTCGGCCTTGTATTTCACTGCTGTGGATTTTCCGCTACTTGTCGCTAGATGGAGCTTTATCATCGATTGAATGATGTGTATGTAGTGACTTGCAGTTTTTTGAAATTTTTTAGGCTATTTTATTTATCACTTTGTAAAACAACACAATGTAATGCAGATCTGTTAGAGTCATAAGATTTATGGGTCTCAGTGATCACTTTTGGTTTAGACACTGACACTAAGTTCTCATTTATAAGATATTTTTTGTCTGTTATAGTTTGGCACTGATTTCACGAATTTCACGCACTGTTTATAGTTTTTGTCAAATACATATATTGTACTATATTGTTAACACTTTATTTATCACTGTACTATTTATTTGAAACTATAAGTAACGTTAAGTATTTGTTTTTGATTTTAGTATACAGATACGATGTAAACAGTAGCCCAGTGGCGCCACCTCTCCCTCAAGCAGAGACTTTATTAAAAAATAACACTAGCGTCAGTAATGTATATTTAAAATTTCATCATGTATATCCCCAGGACATTGTCAAAACGTTTAAATTACTGAACTTAAAAATACGGAAGACCTGTGGGGTATATCAGTCAAAGTCAATGGTTCAGTAATTCTAGTTATAGCCCCACACTTAGCTTATATATTCAATAAATGTGTTCACGATGGGGCTTTTCCAGACCTCATGAAACACAGTAAACTGATACCTCTGTTCAAGTCGGGAGATACGGGCGATCCTTCAAATTTCAGACCAATATCTGTTCTTCCAACACTAAGTAAAATATTTGAAAAGATTATACTCAATCAAATGCTCTCACACTTCAATATGGTTTCACTAGGGGTAAATCGACTACGGATGCAGGTTTTACCCTTATATCTCATATTTATTCTGCATGGGAGGCCGCACAGGATGCTATCGGAGTTTTTTGCGACCTGTCGAAGGCGTTTGATTGTGTTGATCATAATACGCTATTAATTAAATTAAATCATTACGGAGTTAGAAATAAAGCGTTGGATCCTACTAAGATCATACCTAATCAATAGAATTCAAAAGGCAGAAGTTAACGGCGTAAAATCTGATGGGTCGGGTGTTATAATTGGCGTTCCACAAGGTTCCATATTAGGCCCTTTCTTATTCCTGGTATATATTAATGATCTGCCTTTCATGGTGGAGAAATTAACTGATATAGTGTTGTTTGCTGATGATACTTCAATGGTCTTCAAAATTGAAAGACAAAAAGCAGATTTTGATGATGTTAATGGTGTATTGTCTTTAACCTTGAATTGGTTCACAGTTAATAATTTATTGTTAAACGCTGCTAAAACCAAGTGTATCAAATTCTCACTTCCAAATGTCAGGCAAGTTGAGACCAGTTTAGTGTTAGACAACAGCACGTTAGAATAAGTAAATGATACGAAGTTTCCTGGATTAACTATTGATAGCAAATTGCAGTGGGGACCCCACATAGATAAATTGGCTGGTAAAATAAGTTCTGCGGCTTTTGCTGTTAGGAACATCAGACAAAGCACGGATGTGGCTACATCTAGGCTTTATTATTATATTTTAGTTACTTTCATAGTGTGATGTCCTATGGTATCTTGTTGTGGGGGAAAGCAACGGATATTCAAACTATTTTTATTTTACAGAAAAGAGCTATTCGAGCAATTAATAATTTAAAACGAACAGACTCCTTAAGAGAGCTTTTTAAAGAAATTGACATACTAACAGTAGCTAGTCAATTTATTTTCGAAAATATAATGTATGTACGCAAGAACCTTACAACATTTTCCAAACTAAGCGATAGCTATAATGTTAACCTAACAAATAATCACAGAATATGTGCGCCCCGTTTTAGACTCGCGAAGGTTAGCAATTCTTTCAAGGGTCAGTGCATTCTCTACTACAATAAGATACCTCTGGAGATTTTGAAATTGCCATTTGAGCAATTTAAAAAGCATGTTAAACCGACTTTGTCGAAAAAGGGATATTACAATGTTCAAGATTACTTAAATGATAGGACTGTATGGGGTTAATCTGGCTCAACAATAGACCTTGCCGTTAATAATTTTGTAATTATTTGTTCCTGCTTATTAATCATAACAATTAAATTTTTGATATTTGTATTAGTTAAGTACAACCTATTTTTAAAAGAGATCTAAAAATTAATCTGTGGGAGTTTCTACGCCCTTCTTCTCCCACAGTGATCCGATGTAGAGAAGAGGCAAAAAATGACGTTTGCTAAGTATATGTAAATATCTACAGTAATAAAGTAAAAAATAAAAAATAAATACGTTAGAGTTAGTAAATTATGTGAAGTTGCTTGGACCCAACACAGATAAATTAGCTTGTAAATTAAGTTCTGTCTAAAGTTAAGTCTTCACTGCGGTTTACGCTGTTAGGAACTTCACCTAACATCGTAAACCGCAGTTTACGCTGTTAGGAACATCAGACAGAACACGGATGTGGCTACATCTAGGCTAGTATATTTTAGTTACTTTCATAATGTCATGTCCTATGGTATCTTGTTGTGGGAGAATGCAGCGGATATGTAACCTATTTTCATTTTACAGAAAAGAGCTATTCAAGCAATTTAAAATGTAAAACGCACTGACACCTTATGAGAGTTTTTCAAAGAAATTGACATACGAACTGTTGCTAGTCAATTTATTTTCGAAAATAGTATAATGCATGTAGGCAAGAACCTTACAACGTTTTCCAAACTAAGCGATAGCTGTAATGTTTACCTAAGAAATAATCACAGACCAGGTTTACACTTGCGGAGGTTAGCAATTCTTTCAAGGGTTCGTGCATTCTCGACTACAACAAGATTGCCATTTGAGCAATTTAAACGACTTTTTCGAAAAAGGTATATTACAATGTTAAAGATTACATGACGGGACTGAATGGGATAATCAAACTCAACACAGACGTTGCTGTTAATAATTAATATTATAATATTCGTATTAGTTAAACACAACCAAATTTTAAACGAGATCTAAAAATCAATCTGTGGTAGCTTCTCCGCCCTTGTCTCCCACAGTAGTTCAATTTAGAGAAGAGGCATAACACTACGATTGCTAAGTAGGTACATGTAAATATCTACAGTAATAAGTAAATTTTGACTTTGATCTTTGATTTATTTTTCCTTTGACTTACATAGAATTTGACTGACATATAATCTGTCCTCCGCAGAATTCATCCTCATTATAAATGGCTTATGTTTAAACGATTACCAAAAACGCACCTATTTTACTACCAATAAATTCGAAATGACTGCCAGAATGGATAAATGTCCACCAAATTGTGTTTGGATAAATGATCACCAAACTTCTTCTTATGTTTTGTGTGGTACTTAAGTTTATGTTTTAAGTATTTTTTGTTGTTCTTACATGTTCAACCTAACACAAAGGATAAAGGGGACTTCGCTTCGCTCACCCTGGTGAGTAAACAATAGGTTAATCAGACATACGAGCCTGCAAAATTTAAGCTCCACGAAAAACCGGGAAGTTGGTCAAATTTAACTTTTCAAATTTTTTCACATAGAAAGCCGGAGGCAATGACGTAGCACGACAACAAAACAAAAGGTATGGCCTGTTTTTTGATCTTCAGAAATTAATTATTTTGATGTGCTAGTTTTATATTTTTTCACACCACCTGCTCGACAGTGCCACATTAGTATTTAATATATCATGCAAACCATAGCTCTTGCCTTTAGCCGCGTCATAGTGTTTTAAAGATTTTTGTTATATCCCGCTGGTTAATAATGTGATTTTCACTTCTCTTAGTTCTTATTGTTATGTCCATAAAGTCTAATTTCGTGAAATACTCATTAAGCTAGCAGCCCAGCTCCCGGGGGCGGAATCGGAGGCGTCGCGCGGGGCCGCGCACGAACTCATTTAAAAACGAGGTGGCCACGGCAAGCTGAATGAGCTAAGTGTTGCAAGATGCTGCAATAAATGTTGTGAAAATGCAAAGATTCTATAAACAATGAGATATATTTCTATTATCTTTCCACAACTGGACTAATGTCTTAAACATACATTTTGGGTTGGGTCTTATATAAGACACATTGAAATTTGAAGATTGGAGTACTTAGGTGGTTAGGGGGGCTCCTTAGCTATCCTCTGATACCATTTTCTGATTTAGGAAACATCATTTTAGCACTTTAATTATAAAATATGTTTACGCGATTTTTACAACTTGGCCAATCTCGGAACGACAAATGTCAAACTCAAAAGCTCCAACGTTGGATATTGGTACATGATTTTAGTACAAATTACAAGATTTTGTTGTAATGGTAGAAATTTGCGTCAGCAATTTTGTATTTTCTGACATAATGACTTGCTTATTTCATTCCGATTCCTTCCGTGTTTCGTGAATGTTCAGTTGCGCTCTCGTTTTATCCGTGATTCTCTGAATGACTTTGGCTTTATTTACTTACTAACTACTTTATGGAGTTTATAAGAACCACATTGGTTGCTTTAGGTCACTTCGTGTTTAAAAACTAAAGATAGGTTTGTTAGGTTCACACGTTACAGCAGACCCGGGAGCCGGAGCGAAGCGGAGCGGAGCGAGGCGACCCCCTACTTGCTCATTTCATTCCGATTCCTTCCGTGTTTCGTGAATGTTCTGTTGCGCTCTCGTTTTATCCGTGATTCTCTGGACGACTTTGGCTTTGTTTACTTACAGCTACTTTATGGAGTTTATCAGAACCAAATTGGTTGCTTTAGATCACTTCCTGTTTAAAAACTAAAGATAGGTTTGTTAGGTTCACACGTTACAGCAGACCCGGGAGCCGGAGCGAAGCGGAGCGGAGCGAGGCGACCCCCTACTCTTGGCAACCCCTCCTCCAACCCCTCTCCTCCTCCAACTACCCCGAAATCCAAAAAATGTAGGCATTTTCTTCAATCTTTGGACCTCCATAACATAAAAACTAGTGGTTTCCTAAAAGGGGGGGTAGGTGGGGGGACCTCCCCTCCCCCACCCCTTCCCCCCTCCACGCCCCCCTCCCCCAAATTCAATATGTCTTATACAAGTACTTACCCTACATTTACACTTTTAATTTACTTTAATTTTTATTGGCGGCGGATTTTATGAAAATCCAAAATAAATACCTACCCTGCCCACCCTCTTAAAGGAACCTCCATTCTAATATCATATCACAAACGTTGCGCAATGGTTTCTGAACGCAAGAGAAGTGTCATTTCCCAAACGTCAAACAAATATCAAAGTTATATTATATATAAAATTAACCTGCGCACAACGCGGTGGCTTGTATAAATATTTCTTGTTCTAACTTATCTACGCTAAAAATGGCTCAGGGCAAGCAAAAATCAAAAAAAAAACTGCCAGCAGGCGTCAAAACCAAGAGCAAGGCAAAAGTACGGGGGGCCATCACGAAGCGCAAAGCCGCGCCAGTGAAAAGTAAAACTGCACTTGATAGCAACAAGATGAAACAAGCTGTTACGAAGATGGTGAACAAGGCTGCTGAGAAACAGTTGAGGGCTCGGGCTGTCGAAGGACCAAAGCAATTGACGGATGCTCAGAAAAGGGTAGCGGCAGCGCCCACCGCCCCTTCCAAGAAAACATAACATAACCTACAAAATTGATGCACTTTCTGATGTAAACATGTACAAATACGATTCTTGAGGTTTGTGGTAGCGTCGAACGAAATGCGGACTATATATTTGAAGTCACAGTGTAGTTTGATATGAATAACTTACAGATTTGTTGGTAAAGTATCTAGGTGGATGTATGGGTCAAGTTCAAAACATTCTTGCAAGATACTTTTGTTGCTGTAGATACTTTGCTCAGTTCAATATGGATTGTATTGTTTATATATTTATTAATTAATGTCATAAATGTTTTATGCAAGTAAAACATTTTAATAAATCTTGTCTTTTAATACCTACCATTAATCATAAAACTCATAATGTAACACAATGTATTAGACAATGTAAACATCTTAAATGCCTTTAGTAGCATAATGAGGAAATGTTTTAATAGTATAATTTTGAAACACCACTTCTGTAGTTAAATATACTCTCATCCCCATTTGGAGAAATCCCCATAATGCTATTAAGAGTTTAAAATAATAATTGAATGCAGTACATAATAAGAATGGTTTACAGGCATACCACATTATGAAAATTACATACAATATTCACCTGCTGGTTGTAAGCAGGAAGTTCTTTGAAATTAAAATACTAAACAATGGTATCATCACTTAAGATCACTATGAACAACTATCCCAAAGTATCAATGATGGAATAACATTTTCCACTCGCGTAGCATTATTCTGTATGTCTTGACATATCCCAACTCAAAAAATGTTTGGTAATATTATGTAATATGCCAAACTTACTTATACTTTGTCCACTATAGTAATGGTTTGATGACGGATAAAAATCTACACTTTTGACATCTGCAATGAAAAATTTGTCTTGTGTACAAAAAGGAAATGTCAAAAGTTTAATAAAGGATTGGACAGATGATGGACTTATAAAAGTGTCACATTAGCAAGATAATTGGAAGTAAAGTTAAATATTTGAGAACATTGATTCTCTAATTGTTTTGTTTGTTTCAGTACTCTCTAACCATTTTTACAACAAAGGAAAGAGGAGGGGCGTCTTCAACGCCATCTTGAAAAAAACCTGCTTAAAAAGTATCCCATTCTTGTTCTTATTGGTCAAACCGCAATTTGATGTTGGTGAGCATTCTTCAAAACACAATTTGAAAGTGATTGGTATAGATGTCAGCATAAGATTGTCAAAACCGTTAGTTGATAAACTAACATTTTCTTTCTCGTTAGCTGGTCAACTATCGACAGATAGTAAACTGTGGCGTACTACTTACTATATGACACGTTAGTTGATAAACTAACGGTTAAAACCGTTAAATAGTAAACTGGTTGAATTGCAATCGAAATACCAGGGCAAACTGCAGTAGCTTAGGTGAAGACTAGAGAGGGTGAGCGCAGCGAAGCCCCCCAAATCTTATTTTCAAAGTTTATATACCACAGACTAACACAGACAAAAAAAACACAAAAACAATGGGGCTGCCATACAAAAAAAATAACTTTCGTAGTAGAACATATTCAATCTATCTCCAGCAATTCGAAAAAGACCCCTTATAGATATTTGTATTAGCTCCTTTATATTTTGAATGATGCTGGACTGTTTTTACCAAATTGTATCGCATTTATTATGCCATTTAAAGAAGTTTCCTGATTTTTGCATGGCGGAAATCAGTGCAGTGTCTTCTAAAGCTCTTACTACTTGACCAGGTATTTTTCACTAGAACGTAGATTCCTTTTTCAGTTGGTTTATGTCCAAATTATCTGGCAGCGTATTCTGTTTGTCTTTCCATTTCTTCTCAGTGGTACTAATTCTGTTCTCTATCTCAAACTCTTTGTCGATGTCATCTATTTCTGCCCAATTAAAACTGCAATCGCTTTCTTGGTATGAAATATGGGTTTCGACAGAGATGCTGCTATTACACAAGCTGTCGTATTCCAAATCTCGATGACACGATAAAGTTTTTTTCTTCGCCTTGGATATCTTTTGGGATTTAAAAGTGATGGGTCGCGATTTTGACGCGCTGGTTCGTGGACTGGAGGTATTATTTCTGCGTTCAGTCCACAATCCAGAGTTTGATCTACACCTTCATCCACCGGAGAGTCCAGAGCTTGATCTCCATCTTCACCCACCGGACAGTCCACAGCCTGATCTTCACCTCCATCCATTTGAGGGCCAGCCATTAAATCAGCTGCAGTTATGCCTCTCCCAGGCGGTACGTTGACGCGCTTCCTTCTTCGATATTGTCTTAAGGCTGTTACTATTACTCGTGTGGCTCAAAGGTTTCCAAGGAAGCTTACACCAATCAACTCTGGATTCGGGACATTTGCTTCAGCTTGATTGTTGGCCATCCTTTTTAATACTGGATCTAGATCGAAAGGAAATAATCCATTTTTTCTGAATCCTGGTTTTAGGTTGTCGGGGGAGGTTGGTTCCAATTCTAAATACATACCTTTTAAAAGCATTGGAAACTGGTCCTTCGGGATAGTAGAGCATCTGCTATTGCTAGTATTAATCTTTCATGCGTTTAGTATTTTCCGCCAGGTTATTTTCAATGGACGAAAATATGCGATGTCTTGTGGTTGGAGCAGGTGGTAGTGCTATAAATAAAATGTTATTTGATTCGCAATCTGAAATAACCCGCATGTTTCAGTGAGAGCTTAGGTTGTCGCCTATAAAAATCTTTTTGCCTTCCTGTCTTCTCAGTGTTGGTATCATATATAATAAAACCAATCTTTAAAGCACCGAGCGTCGAACCATCAAGATTTTGTTCTATCGTATCGAGCCTCAGTGGGATGGGACCATTTTCTGCCTTTGTCCCCCACATATTCTCGGATTTATTTACCAGGTGCACAGGGGCTGTCTGAGCTGCTGCGCTACCGCACACCATTTAAGTGTCATACTTGACTTCGACAAAGCGATTACTTCGACAAGACACTAGTTCGACTATTACAATGCCTAGACAGAACACACGTTCGACAAGACATTAGTTCGACGACAAAACAATAGTTCGACGACACACAGCTTCGAAATGTTACTCCTTCGACAGAACACTTCTCCGGCAATGCACATATTCTGCAGACTACTAATTCGTCAAAGCATTCGTTCGACAAAATTAAGGGCATGACGTGCACTGTAAAGTCATCGTATACCATGTACCTAAAATTTGTGTCCGTATCCCGTTAAGCTTGGAAATGTAGAAGCATTTGACTCATCAATTTTGATGCCAAAATAAAACACATACAAACTGTATTAAATTAACTTTATTATTTCGGGACATTATAGTAGTTTATGTGACTGCTGCATAATGGAGGGCATTAAAACTCGAGAGTGGGTTTATGAAACGAGCCGAAGGCGAGTTTCATAATAATATCACTCGAGAGTTTTGATGCCTAATTATGTACAGTTACATACACTAGTTTATCTACACACATATCGCTCTCTTTGATGTGTTCAGGAACCGCATGTTTGACCGGCATTGTGGTTCTGCAATTGTTTAGCTTGTTCTTTAGTACCAACTTCAGGCAGACGGGCGTCGGCGTTCGAAATTTGAATGTCAGTACCAACTTCACAGACAAACTAGGGACGGCACGCGGGTGGGCGTCGGCGTTCGAAATTTGAATGTCATTATATGTAGAAAAATTACACATAATGACCATAATGTGTAGTTTTCCAGATACGAAACGAGTTTTTACCAAGTAGGTAGTTTAACATAATGCTGATCGTAACGTGCGGTTTTTGAACGCAGTAAAGAGGGTTTATGATACGTGTGTAGATAAAAGTATACATCATATTAATATACATGGTTAATTTTTAATACCAACAAAATGTCTTGATTACACCTCTCATAATTTTAATAAGTAATTACGTATACTTGATCATTTTTTAGAAATGTGCGTAATATTAATATAAGCAATTCCGCTCAGAAATGAAATTGTGTCCACGTCAACCTTTAGTAGCAAGTGTTTTCGCAATCTTTCGTTGTGCTTTAATTTATTCTTTCTTCCTGGTTTTTCAATCTGAGCGATGATTCTCTTTACTTCATCTTTAGTGCTTTCATTTCTTTCTTGACTTCATTCAATTTTATTTTTTAGTTGGCACATGAGGAAGCAAAGTATTCCTCATGTGCCAACTTTCTAAAGAGTTTTGTGTCGAAGGAATTCCACTTAAATCGAATATGCAACCAACCACAGTTCTGGCGGATAAGTTGGTGGTACCTTATTGTAAGTAACTTTCAGTGGGCTGAACTTGTTTTCCTTTTTTGTGCAGCTCCCTCGACATAAGTTTTCATAAACCAATCGCTTACTGGTTTACCATCCGTCGGCAATATTTTGTCTTAATTTCTTCGAAGGCAAGTGGAATTTCTGACGCTGGCAGATATGGCAGAGCTGAAATGTGTTTTAATTTATGGGCAAAGTCACTGTAAATTATATATTTTTCAGCCAGTCCAGCCCCCTCAATGTGACGCCAAATATTTTGTATAAGATGAAATATACAGCATTTATGCTTTGTATCGGGAAATTCACGCTTACTAGCATTTATAGCCACCTTTTCAAAATCAGTTATTATAACGTGTGGCTTTAATTTTATGTCGAAATAGTTAAATGCATAACTTTGTACAATTTCTAAGAAAATGAAATAACAGTTTTCATTGTTTTTATTTGTAAATCCATACACAAGTGGAAGAATTGAATTTGTACTGCTTTTAGGCCCAACTCTGCCATATATAGTATACATTTGATATAAAAATACTGGACAGCATCTAAATGTTCCGTCCATAACCCAGATCAGAATTATTAAGAAGTCTCAAATTGATTAAAAACAATAACAACTGTTTCCCATTAAATTTTTAATATTCTTCTGGGATTCGTTGGTCTTCCAACTTGGTAGGAATGTTCGGTAACGCCAGATTTCTAGTTCTATTCTATCTAGACTTTTTATTGTGCCTATACGGCGCACTAGTCGACGGAATATCTTGGTTGCACTGTTGCACTATTTTTATAGGAGAATCCAAGCTGTATCGCGCTTTGTCTTTTATGTAAGTTTCGCACCCTGATTTTTTCGGGATCTGGTATATGTGCATGTGGATTTATGGTTTTGCTTGCAACGCAATGTTTACCTTCCCTTTTCACGGTTTTGAGCCACACGTCACACTTTTTGGAACACTTTTCTATACAGCTCCAAACACGTCATCTTGTACTTTGTTTATGCAGTAAATATAACCGTTTAATATCCACTGTTCCTTTCCGTTTCGAGATAACACAATCTCGCATAAAGTCATTTTAAAGCATAATTAAATTCAAAGAACACGAGCAGAACACTTTTCTTCCAATGATTCTAAATAGAAACAACGGCTCGAAAGTTAAAATAAATAAATTAAAGTACCCTCAAAATGTATGTTTGTTAAAATTGTGTGTGTGTAGAATTTGCTGTAATAATTCTGACAGGCATTCAACTTTAGCAGAGTACCAATGTGACAATGGGCTGTATAAGTACAAATAATATTGTTTGAACAATTCATAAATCTGTATTTTGTCGAACGTAGCGAAGAAGTAGTCTGCCGAATATGTGCATTGCCGGAGAAGAGTTCTGTCGAAGAAGTAACATTTCGAAGCTGTGTGTCGTCGAACTATTGTTTTGTTGAACTAATGCCTTGTCGAACGTGTGTTCTGTCTAGGCATTGTTATAGTCGAACTAGTGTCTTGTCGAAGTAATCGCTTTGTCGAAGTTGGAGAATATCGAAATTCAGTATGACTCTCATTATTGATGTCGATGCCTTCCTTGGACGAGTTTTTTATAATCTCGGGATACGTGCATCTTCATAATTCATAATTCATAATTCATTTATTGATTTGTGAGACACAAGTACATCAGGTGTAATGGTTGAAAAAATATAGCTTCTTTTGTGCTCTACCTAAATAGGCATACAAATCTTATGTCACAAGTAAAACTTTTTAAATAATTTTATAAAAATACAATTAAATACAGAATGTCAAAAATTAAAAGATTAAGTTAATATTAAAAAAACAATTTAAATAAATACAAAATTAATGTCAATGATAAAAATATACATGTCAGCGTGTCAATAATTACAAACTAAATTAATAAATATTTGATCTAAATTACAATTTATCTTCAAAGAACTCTTTCATGTCTTAATAGCATTTATTAGTCAGCATGTCATATAATTTTCTTTTAAATTGAATAGTATTTAGCGATTTTAGATTATCTGGCAACTTGTTATATATTTTTGGTCCCATGACCACAATGCTTTTTTGTTTGAAGGCTGTTTTACAGGATTCAATTTTTAGTTTATGTGGATGCCGTATTGTTCTAGAGCTATTTTCATGCGCCTTTGGAAATAGCGACTCGTTTGTTTTGACAAAGACAGCAACTTCATATACATATAGACAGGTAAGGAATTTTCAGTGCCTTAAAATATGGCTTACAGGTTTCGGTAGATTTTAACTGACACATCGCTCTCAGACCTCTTTTTTGGGCTTTAAATATTGTAGTTACTTCAGTGCAATTGCCCCAAAATACAATTCCAAACCGCAATGTTAACATTACATACCCGTGGAAAGCTGACAGTACGGCGTCTCTACTAACAATTTTTGATAACTTGTATAAGGCGTAGGCAGATTTACTAAGCTTATTGCACGTTACCTCGGCTTGGTATTTCCAGCTTAAGTTATGATCTATCGTCAAACCTAAAAACTTGGTGACATGTTCTTGCTGGATTGCTACATTGTTGTATACCAAGTTTACAGGAGGTGGATTGGTTTTTTGTGTAAAGTGCATAATTTTAGTTTTGCTTAAGTTAGCCTTTAAACAGTTTGATTCTAGCCATGACATTATTTCTTGGAGAGTTTTATTTATTTCGTGTTCGTAATTTTTATTTTCTGATTTTTTTATGACCGCTGTGCTGTCGTCAGCAAAGAGGGTCATAGGGTAGCTTACATTCAGCGGCAAATCGTTAATGTAGAGCAAAAAAATCAATGGGCCGAGTATACTGCCTTGCGGGACTCCATGTAGAGACAAGCGGTCATTTGAAGTATATGTTACTTCGTTGTTTGTCTCTATGCAAATATTTGAGAGTTGAGTTTGTTGTGTTCGCCCGTTTAAATATGATTTTATGAGTTGTAAAGCTGTACCTCTCACTCCATAGAATTCCATTTTTTGTAGCAAAATTTTGTGATTAACGTAGTCGAATGCTTTTGTCATGTCCATGTAAATAGCCGATACTGGAACTCTAGAATCTACGCATCGTTCGCCTTGTCAATACCTTAATTGCACCTGGGTAATCTACTAAGCAGGTTTCGTCTTAGTTCCAGATGTTAGAATTTGGTACATTTTGGCATTCCTTTTCATATTGTTCGAAGAACTCATTCACAATTCATTGTTTTGTGCACGGCCGTGCGAAATTATTATTATTTTTTTTATAATAATACCTTGGATACCATTTACACACATTGATCTAGCCCCAAACTAGGATTCCCTGTATCTTGGGTACTAGACAACGATACACATAGTTATATAGATAAATATTATACTTATGTAGATAGATAAACAACTATGACTAGGGTACAAACATCCGTTCTCATCAAACAAATATTTGCCCCCACCGGCACTCGAACCCGGGACCCTTGGCTTTGTAGGCAGGGCCACTGCCGACTCGGCCATTCGGGTCGTCGATTCTCGCCACTCTGTTAGACAGAAGAGTCCTGTGACGAGAACAGAATGAGTTAATCCGCTCCTTTTTAGGGTAATAGTTTTTGAATCTTTTTACCTTTCTACCCTGTTTGTCTAGGTATGTTTAGGCAATCACACGGAGCTCAAGCGTGTCCGCTGTAACAACATATTTTTTATATTATATATATTAATTATAGTAGAAGATCCAGTAAACCGGAAGGTGGCACAATGAAACCTGCCAAGTGGGTATTTTTTTTAAAACAGTCATACCCACTTTTTAAGCTGTTACGTGACTTCACAGGTAACTAATTATAATCCCAAGGAAATTGCCACAATATTTTTGTTGTAGATCGTATGTATAATGGACAAGCTTGAAAATTAGCATAAATTATATAATAAAATATAACATTTTCATTAATTAAATGCGAAATGTAATTTCAAAACCCCCTTTTACACCTACCTTTTAACCTACATTTACCTTAAACCTACATTTTACAGTGTATCACGACTACTAACCAACATTCGACTGCGATTTATTTAAAGTTTTATTACTACCTAAGCATAGAAAAATTGATTTTCATATAACGTTAATTATGAAAACAAGCATTATTATAGGGCTTTTAATGATAAAAGTATAAGTATTTTAAATTTTTATCGTGTATCACGTTTTTAAGCATAAACGGAATTTCTACTTTGTAACGCCGATATCTCGACAGTTTGAAGAAATACACTACTAAATACATTTTAATTTTCTGGCTACATGTATACTACTAGTATACATTTTAATTTTCTGGCTACATTTTCTATCGATTCTACTATTCTGAAGTAAGCTTCAAGGCTCTGTGTTTGCACCATTTATGTTAGATAGTGCGCCGAGTAACGAAGCGAAAAAATATTTCCACTTTATAACGCATAATTTACTGAGTTAAGACGAGCGAATGGCGACAGAACTCGGCGCGAGTAGGTATTTACCAAAATACAAGCTATCTCAGAGCTATAAGAGCGCAATTGCCTTAATTTTCCGCCGAATTATGCTTTTGGGCGGTAACGTTTTTCTACCCCTAAACCTTTATGGAATAAGACAAATTTGGTCTCATTCGTTTCCACACATCATAAACGATGCTTGTAGTTTTTTCTTTTTTTGAAAATCTGGCTTGATTGGTTAAAAATAAATAAAATGCTGGAGGGTTTTTTTTGGTCAAAAAAGTGAATGTTTAGGTCCTTATATTTACTAAAATACAAAATATTTCAAAAAAAACAAAACGCACGAGCATAGTTTTTCATAGTATCTCAAACATGTGAAAAAATTGTGAAAATCGGACAAGGTTTAAGGGGTGAAAAAGGTTACCGCTTATTGTAAGGAGGCTCGCGCCCACACGATTCTCTTAAGTTATAGTTTTGTTAAATTGAAATGCATCAACTGCAAGTCTGATTATAAGCGAATCTAATAAATAAGTAGTATTTTACTAGTATGAAATATTAAATAATATAAATCTAGAAACCAACAATTTAAGGTTAAGAAAATGAAACCGTTACATCCATTTGATAAAGTTATATATATAAACGGAATTCAAAACGTTACAAAGTGGAATCATAAAGGCAAGGTACATAGGGAAGGGAAACTGAAAGTTTATATTATGAATGATGGTCATTTTCGCAAACATTTGCTACAGCAAACTCTTGAAATGAATTAAAATTAAATTAAATATGATAAGATATGGTATATATAATATACAATATACATATGTATTTTGTTTTAGTCTCGAGTCGCATACAATTGTTGCCCATGATTTTACCTAGTCAACAACGAACGAATAAGGACGAAAATGCCAATAAAATCGAGATACTATCCAACAAAATAATTTCAAGGAAATACACTAACAAGATAAAAGAAGTATAGGAGAAAGAATAACAGACCAATAGAAAAAAAAAAATCAAAATTTTAAAGCTAAGAAACTTTGTAATACGTTAAAATCTTTTTGATGACGACCATGACATATCAATCCACATTATTTCTGCAAAATGTTTATTTGGTTAGTTTAAAACAAAACTTCAATGGACAAAAAATATTTTGTTAATTGACGTTGGTTTTGACTTTTTATAAACATAACTTGCCCTTTGATCTCAAATATTATCTTAGAATATATCTTTAAGTAGACGATATTGTACCAAATGAAAATATTTTCTAAGTATTCCAGTCACCTATAGTTATAAAAGTCCGAGGCCGCTCAAATATGTTTTACGCGACTTTTGATTTTTTATTATTAGGACAATAAATGTTGTGTTAAAATCTGTATTTTAGATTGATAGATAATAAACCTTTTATATGTTTTCAAATTCAGTGTTTTCGCATCGCACAATCGCATATGAACAAAGCTTTACATTTCCCAAAACGTTACTTTGGTCTTCCATTTGGTAACTGTATCATGTTTTCCTGAGTAAAATTAATATTTTATTGATTTTTATTGTATTCTTCATTATTTTTTGTCCTTCATATCTATAAAGGACATACGCTAGCATTTATAGAAACAATATCATAAAACATAGAACTTACTCTAAAGTACCAAAAAATCGAAGATATGTAACTGTAGGGACCAAAACGTTACCAAATGGATGGATTTTGTCATAATTTTAATGGAAATAATAGCCTTTACAACTAAAGAAAAATGATTTTGTAAAATTAAGGTTCCCTGAAGTATTTAAATATATATTTGATGCAAATATTAACTTTAAATGTTTTTTAATGCAGTTTAAAAAAGTTAGCAAATGGAAGTCTAAAGCAACACCTCACCAAGGAAAAATATTATTTTCAGAAAATTAGCTAGTTATTTATATTTTTATCACTATAGTAAAATCTTGATTAAATGTCCATTTACATAAAAAATAAAATAAAAAATAAATTCCATTTTTTCCATTTGGTAACATGGTCTTGCTTAGAAAAAATTGCCCAAGTATAAACTTTATGAAAAAATATTTTTATTTTATTTCAAGAAAGAGATATAGGAATGATTATAAATGGATGATGGCAATTATTATTATTGTACTGTAGACCCAACATACCTTAAATATGACACCAGAAATTGTTTCTTTCTCACGCTCAAAATTTTCCGCATCAAACAAAAGCATAATTTTTCACAACCCTTTGACTTAACAGTGTTACCACTAAGTGTTTATTAAATGCTACCATAAATTGCCAATATAGTAAAGAAACAATTACTTTAAATAAGAATAAAAAATAATCGTACTCATAGGCATAAATCGATGTTTGGTGGCCCAGCACCCACATTGCACATTTTCACCTGGAAAGCACATAGTCGCCCCATTCGACGGTAGTATTTTGAATTCGTTTTCAGAATGACAATGGACAAATTATAGCTATGGACAGAGAAAAATAGGAAAGAGTCATATCGGACACAGTAGCTTGATTCAGGAGCCTTATTACGACCTTCAAGCTGTAATCCTCACCATCAAAACCTTAATGAAAATGAAATTTAACAATTTTTAAAAATAGTCCAGAAATAGTCCTAAATGGTCCACCAAGAAATAAAATAGTCCACTTATAGCTTGATGTCAAGCTGTAATCCTCATCAACCTATACATAGTCAGGTCATAAATTCTGTCACATGTGCAATAAGAAATAATTTAGACATGTTTATTATTTATGTAAACATTTATATAGCAAAATGAACTTAATAAAACATAGATTCTTATGGTAATAAAGTTTATTCAAAATGACCCCCGCGATTTTGAATACAGGCCTTTATTCTGCGCGGCCAGTCTATCGCAGCACGAACGAGGTCCATGTCAATACCGGCGGCTGCCTTAATCAAGGATGCCTTGAGTGACTCCAAATCAGGATGAGGCTTTGAGCAGGCCTTTTCCTCCAAGTCTTGTAATCTAACGAACTCAAATCTGGACTGGAGGAGGGCCAGTCTTCGTGCCGGATGAAGTCGATTACACGCGCCGCCAGCCAGTCTTGTGTGCTTTTCGCTCTATGGGCTGGCGCAGAATCTTGTTGGAATACCCAGTGCCTGTCATTAAACATGGTATGAGAAACAGGTTCCACAAGGTTCTTGAGGACTGTATTTTGATACACAACTGCATTAGTTTTTACGCCTTTCTCACAAAAATGTACCTCAGTTAAGCCCCAATAAGAGACTCCCAACCAAACCATGAGCGAGGATGGAAAATGACCTCGTTGGACACGCAGAATACGGTTGCTCGCTTCTTCACTTTCGTGTGCATACACCTTATCATTTTGTTTGTTGTAGCTCTCTTCCACGGTGAAAATTTTTTCACCCGAAAAAAGATTTTCCCGATGCTTTTTTCCCGCGTACCGCTTTAAAGAAGCGTGGCATCTCTTCAGTCTCAGGTCCATTAAACGAGCGTCCAAACGATGTCCTGTTTTTCTTCGATATGCCCTAAGCCCTAAGTTTTCATTTAACACCCTTTTCACCGTGGTCCTGCTTAACCCCATCTGAAAGGCCAACAGTTTCTGCTTACGTATGGGATTTCTTTGAATTCGCGCCTTCACAGCTTTTATCACTGCTGGAGTCCTAACAGAGCGAGGGCGAACACTTCTTGACCTGTCATCTATACTAGAGTCTTCATTGTATCGTTTTATGGTACAATAAATGAATCTTTTGGTTATATTCAAATTTTTCAGTAAGTCGAAAATCTGAATTGGCGCGTAACCGCAACGATGCAACGCAATAACTGCGACACGATCTTCTTTAAGTGTCCACTCCATATTTAAAAATGAGGAAAATTCTAAAAAGTACACATTTTTATTTTCATGAAAAATTCGAATTTCGAATTCAATAAACTTTTTTGTCGCCAGCGTTCTAAATTCAAAAGTTTTTATTGTGTGACATAACTTATGACCTGACTGTGTATATATAACTTCGGTATTATAACTATAAGAGGACTATTTTTCTTTCTTTGTGGACTATTTAGGAATATTTCTGAACTACTTTATAGCAGTGTCAAATTTTATTTTCATGAAGGTTTCAACGGTGAGGATTACAGCTTGAAGGTCATGCCTTATTGTGTAATAATATCAGTCTCAAATCCAATCACAGCGCATGAAAAGAGTTTTTTTTAAATAGTCGTGTTCTGTTTGATTACTTTTATAACTTGACTGGACTTGCGATGTTTTGACGACCTCTGTGGCGCAGCGGTTGTGGCTCTGCCTACCATGCGAGAGGTCCCGAGTTCGACTCCGGCTAGGGATAATGAAAAAAAAACTCCAGGTCTTCGATGTTTTTGCTTGTGACGTCGCTATTTCTGGTTCAAACGACACAGGGTATCCTAGTGTAGGGCCAATGTATGGCAATGTATGTGCCTGTTTGTCGATGTATATAGATCAGGGCTCCTTTTTACAATCGCATTGATAACAGCTCGTGTAAAATAATCGCGTTCTGATTGGTCACGCGTTCTAATTGGTCAACGGCAATTTGAAGTTGGCGAATAGCTTTTCAAACTTCGAATTGCAAGCTATCGAGAGTGATGTCACAAGTACAGGAGCCTTATGAAGTACCTGACTTCTAGGGAGTTCTATCAGAATCCCTTTCAAGTAGACAAATAAACAAAATCTGATCACGACTGCTTTAATCGAGCTGTCGTTGATTGGTCGAATGGGCTATTTAAAAAAAAACAAAGGCACGAAACAGAAAATCATTACGAGATAGTTGTGTTCCTAACTAAATTGTATATTATTCCCATCAAAAATGTTACATGATTACTGAAATCTCCGTAAAAACATAATGTAAGTACTTCATTTGTCTTCTACGGCGTAGTTTGTTCAAATTCCTATCGCCGTTAAGTTGGCTGTTCTGTAAAACTATCAAGTATCTCAATCGAATCCCGGTAAGGGCAAATATTTGTGTGATGAGCATGAATATTTGTTTCTTAGTCTTGGATGTTTTCTATGTTTTTACATGAGTATTTATCTCTATTAAATATATATTCGTTAAATACCCATAAAATAAGCCTTGCTATGGGCCTAGTTCGATTTGTGAACGATTGTCCTCTAATATTTATTTACTATTTATTTATTTATCAACAGTTTTCCTGTCAGTCAATAACGCAGATGTCAGTCGGAACGTAAACAAATATTGATATTATAGTTTTTTAGTTTTATAATCGGAAACAACCAGCCTCAAATGCAACCGTTCCAAAATTGTTTTCAAGTGACGTCACGAGGGGTGTTATTTCAAAAATTATTAAAAAAACAAACCCGAAATACTCAAAATAAGTTTCTTAAAATAGCCAAAAAATAAAATATAAAGTAATACGTATTTTTTTAGCATGGTCCATTGTCAACTTGAAAGGTTTCTGATTGAAATTCACAGGTGTCAAAATACCATTATAAGCCTTCAGAATAGAGCTAGACTCCACGTAGGTAGGATTTAACGGACTTCTAAGTAAATAAGTTAAGATGTTAAACTCCCAGTAACTACATTTTCTAGCGGAAATAGGTTTCCTAACTTGTAACTCGACGAATATCGCAATTAACTTTCCTTCTTAATAGTCGAATATGAAAGATAGATAGATAGGAAAGAAACAGAAATAATAAACCATATAGGTGCGACTTTTAGATTAACTTTTGATAAGATTTAATCATTAAATTCTGACGTCCTCTAGCAGATAAGGCTATAACGACAAATTAATGAAAAAAAATCAAAAAAAGGGCTTCATGAGCCGGTTCTAAAAATATACTACACCATTACCTTATAGCCGCCTGTTTTCTAAAAATCCAAGAAATATTTTCAAAACATACCAAGTTTGGACTCCTCGAAGTAGGAGACGGATTAGTTAAGAGGATCTATACACACCATGAGAGTGAGTGAAATAGACTATAACTATTTTGGCGAAAATTCAATACATTGTATTTTAATTCGCAAAATGTAAGTATTTTACAAAGTTATTGGTGCGGCTACTTTACTAATTGATTTTGATTGAATCTAAAATACTTGCCTATAAATTGGTTCACAGTCCCCCCTGTTAGCGAGGTCTACTGCCCACAGGGCCACTAGTAATAGAGTACTTATAGCTAAGAACCATCGCAGTAAAGTCTACTACCAATACAAACGCATTTAATACGTCTATCTATTTGAGCGCTAGAGGGCGCCATGCCACGGACTGGCACAGACAGGCGCTACAAAACTGATAAACCCCTATTTTTCGTCGGGGTCTCCATAGAAGCTGTACAGATAACAACAGTCGGATTTCACGCTGTCAGTTTAGTTCGAAGTTCATACTAACGCCTTCAGAATTCCGCAACGCCTCTATGAATCTTGGTATGACTATTACTTATGTTAAGTACACCACACGAGCTGTCATCCAGAGCGACGTGACCTCTGTGGCGCAGCGATTGTGGATCTGCCTACTGTGTGAGAGATCCCAAGTTCGATCCCCGACTGGGGGTAGAAAAAAACCCAGGTCTTGGATGATATGTGTGTGACGTCGCTATTTCTGGTTCCCATGACACTGGGCTTTCCTAGTGTGGGGCCAGAAGCAATGTGCATGTATGTAAATGTTTATGTACCTTCCACAAACGATTAGGTACACACAGTGTCCCGCTCAGCGAAACCTACCCAAAAACATCTGCCGATCTCCAAAATAAGTGCGTGTAAATATGTCGCAGCGCGCAGCCGCAGCGCGCGGGGCGGGGGCGGGGGCGGGGGCGATTTCTCCGAATAAGATTAATAAATGCATCGCGGGCAGGGGAGGGGGGCTAATGACACGCAGCACAGAAGTTTTTATCGCGAATTTAAAACATAAACTGGTTGCGGTAGCCGCCCCCCGCGCGCCCCGCGGAGTGCTGCATAGTTCACCGCGCGAGAGCGCATGCGTGCGCCCGCCAGCCGCCAGCCGCGTCAGGCAGGCAGGCAGTAAGCTGCGCATGATTGTGCGTCACTTATCGGTAGTTACTGTGGTAGGGATATCATAGCAAATAGATTAGCAGGTACTTGGTGGTTCTGATTAGAATGATAGGGTTGCTCGTAGATTTCCTCTTGAATTCGAGTTGGAACTCTCGAGTGGGAACTAAAAGCCTTGTTCAAGGCTTATTGATAAATTGGTCCTCAATTAATTCCTGGCTAAACGTGTGGTTTGTTTATGTACTTCTGCCATCTCGTATGGAAAAATATCCAATAAAATATTCTGAGAATCTAAACCGACCAAATAAGCATTAAAAGTTCTGGCCTTAATAAGATACCTACTAACAACATAACATAGTGTCACGCCTTTTCCCATAAGGGTTGGCAAAGGCACAATTTTAGCCGGTTATTCAACTCTTCTTTTTGCGTGACAGGAAGCCTTCTACGTTACCAAAAACATTAAAGTTTTATCTAACGAACAAAATCAATCGCCCGACCATCATAAATATCGTGTGGTGCGCGCGCTCGCACGTTGATGTCTTTTGTACGTCGTGAGTGTCGGTTCTGCTGCGCCTGCGACTATCGATCTCCTGCGCCTGCGCACAATCTAGAGCCGGTTTCAGGCGATACTGCTCTACGTTTCCGTGGAAAAAGGCTAGATTTCCCGCGTCGAAAGGAGACCGACCCGCAGCGGTGTCGACAATAAATCCGGTTTGGCGCCGATTCTAGTCCTCCCGGCGTTGCGGCGCGTTTGTGTGTGCCGTGTCGCCGTCTGCGGCCTGCGTGGGAGTGTGACGGCAACTGCGCCGGCTGACGGGAATCGAGAGCTGTCGGCGGCGGCGGGCGGGAGTGCAATTATACTAGTGTCGCGGCGGGTTCGCGAACCGCGCACCGTGCGAAAGTGAAGCCTCGGTCGCGGCGGCGGCGGCGGCGGCGGCGGCAGTGAGCGCGCGACCGGCCGCGCAGGCGCACGCGGCACACGCGGCGCGGACGCCGGCCGGCATGGTGTACCCTGAAGCCTCCCGCTGGGGAGCTCCCGACGCACAACTCGCGCCGCTCTACGACGACGTTTACCGAGGTTAGTCACATGCACCTTCCTTTGTTCTTTTTCAAACTAACAGGATCCGCACACCCTTAATGTAGATCTAAGCTCTGTGTGCAAACTTGTAAATACCTGTATATTATAGCGTGTCATTGCGTATCCTCTGGTTCGCAGCAGACTGATAAGTGGTTAGTTTCTCTGCCGCGAGCGGTTTTCGGGGATTACGTGAGTGAGTGCGGTTAGTGGAGCGTGAGGGCTGTTCTAGCGGGATGTTGTGTTTGCAGTAGGATCAGCTGATAGTCTACCCCCGCGCCGCACCCCGCCCGCCCCGCCAGCCCCGCACAAACAAAGAGCCACCGTCACACGTCTATATTTGTCGTACATATAGATAAGTATACGCTAAGGACTACTTTACAACGCGCGTATAAAAGCGGTTATGGCTTTAAGTGCTATGAAACGAAATTGCACCATTAACTTTTAAGGATAAGAGACAGATTTCAAGCTTCTCTCTAATCCTTTTATCAATCAAGGACTAACGGCTCTTTAAGATTGCACAATTAAAGCACAGATTATAGGATCGTTATTGCGTCTCGCTCTGCTCGCGTCGTAGTTACTGGTTCTATGTCGCACGCCTTTATTAAGTAATTGCATTGGGTGCTTGATTTAATGCAATCACGAAACCGTGAGCTGAATGTTGTAAAAAACATGTGCAGCTGCAACGCGTAACTTGAGAGAGCTTTGCCTCGAAGCTCTTAACAAAATTACATATTCTCTAACAGCGTAAACCAAAGTTCGCAATTCGTCGAGCTTTAATAGCTCTATTCTAATGCCCCACACTTAACTATTAAATTGTGCAGGATGCAAGTTGTGCTGACTGGCAACTAGTTTACAATGCATAATTGTGCACTAAAAGAAATTGCAGGAAATGGCGGCCCCGCAAGAGGCCGTGTCTAAGTATTAAGTTTGCAATTTATGTAGGTTTTATGTTCCTGGTCATCCCTCGTTAAGTGGTATAGACGAGTCGGGAGTACCGTTAGAGCTGCGCAGACGCACCTAGGCCTCCATGCGCGTGCTCCCCCGACTCCGGAATTATGAACTATTTTGCGATTATTTACCGCTTATTTGTGTGAAGATTCCCGCTTATGAATGAGCACGAAAGGAGGAAGTAGTGAGACATCAGACATTGGTTATTGGTGATTTTCATTACATGCCAAAAGAAGGGGAAACTGAATGGAAGGTCGTAAGGTTTATCTCGATAATAGTTACATAAATAGAAGAGGCTGAGAATATTACAGCTTTCCCTATTAATATTTTAGTAACGGTCGAACATACAAGAACAGAAAGTTTCTCTCTAAATTATTTAAAACCGATTAAGACTCGTCGTCTGAGAACTGAGAAAAAGAATCAAATAGAAATTAATCTAATAAGAAACTTACTAGAATAGACACATTAATAATTTTCTAGAATCTTGTCGAGTTTCAAGATTTCAACTAACTGAGGTAGAGTCAACAAAACTAGTTATCAAAGTTTAATATCTTTCTTACCCACAACGTGAAGTGAATTCGGATTAACTAAATTTGCTTAGGGTTTTAGGCTCAGGCCGTGTTGTATGTCTCAGGGCAAAACCCTCATTCGAAATAAAATAAACAGCCTGGAAGCTAAAAATAGTGCTCGCTTGAAACGAGGCGACCGCAAGGCAGCGCTTTGACTCACCGCTGCAGCCTCTCGCACAGAGACCCAACATTTATAAATATGTAAATAATGTTTTGTATATTTTTGCACGAAAAAGTAGCTCTTTCCTTTGCATATAAAAAAAGTTAATTTCAACACAGCCATGTTTTAATAAGCTTCTGCTTTATTTTCTTTGCCAACTTTTTAGGGGGATATTAAAACGCGGTGAAATGGAATATTGGAAAATGTATGGTAACATTCGTATTGTAACATTAACATTTGACATTGTTCATTTGGTTTCCTTTATGACATCGTTAAATCTTCTTTGTCAAGTCAGACCGTAAACCGCATATCGCGTGCTTCAAAATAAATGATGGTTTTTTATAATGCATACCTACCTAAGGCCCTTTAATTTTGCTATTGTGATGGTTATCATTAATCAATATATCAGACAAGTAATTAAGACAACTTCACCACTTAACACAGTTTCCTGCTGATATTACCTCATTAACATTTAATTAAATCCGTGTTGATTCACAAATTAATATGTCAACTCGTAGTGAAAGGCGATATTGTATGTCATTAGATGACATTTATAGCGATCTTAAGATAATTTATTTTAATCCATCGAATGATTTAGCATGTATCTGAAATAGTTAAGAAAAAGAGCTATAGAATGGAACTCTTTATCTAAGTATTTAGGTAGGTATTTAAGTATTTAGATGTTCCGAATCTAGATTGTAAATTAATTTGCTAACGGTAGCGGCTGTCTGGTTTTTTATGTCTTGATAGTGCGAACTTCTGTGAATGTCGATTATTATGCCTAAGTTGCGTGCGTAGGCGCAGAACAGTCGGAGTTCAGGCGGCTATGGCTAGGACTAGGGTATTAATTTGTAAAGTGGTTTCCGCCATACACTGTTGATTGCGCGCTAAATGCTTTTAGATCTTCGGCGATCACCTATTAGGAAGACATAAATGCTAATATCTGGCCGGTTTTAGACAAACTTGTTGATGAAATCGTATAAATATCTATACTTCTTAATAGAGTCACTGTAATATTACCATTTCCTGACTGGAATCAACATGAAAAGCATAATCCACTCACATTAGGCGGTAGTTTAAAATCGCTCCACCAGAGTTTTTTTATATAAACTTCGAGTAAAAGCATAAAGATAGAACTTGCTGGCTAATTTATCAGCCAACATGAAGTGAAATATTTTCTTCTCGCATGACGTAGGAACTAGATCGATAGCACTTTCTAGAAGGCTCTCGTTACTCGTGAGAACTGAAAGCGGGTTCCCGGGTGCGCGCGCGCAGTTGAGATATCAATAGCGTGAGTTTTCTCACAGCCAGTCAGTCCGTCGCCACTGACTATACAGCACATACAGCTGCTACTGTGGACACAGGTCTTTAATTCCAATAATGAACAAAAATCTACGTCGAAATCTCAATAGAGTCATAAAAGCCTGTCACTATTATATGTTTTTAATTATAAAGTTTAGTAGTTGCGTAAACTTCATACATTGTAAATTTATGTTTTGTCAGTAAACCCCGTGCTTCGTAAAAGTGTTATGAATTCAACCTTATATTCGCGGTTCACTGACTTGAAGAAAGGTAAAGATCAGGGTAACCATTTGCTAACCTCACTTTTGAACCGCATCCGTTAACGAACACTTGTTTTTATATGTTTTCTCTCGTATTTAATTTTACATATTTTGCTTTTAGTTGATCCCTCAGCTCAGTATGGAGAAACAGTGAGCTGCATATCAATTTTGAACTTTACAGTTCGAATCAAATTGAAAATATAGGTACAAGAAGAAAATTATTTTTACTGATGACTGTACTTACATACCTTTGTAATTTCCATGTCAAACAACTAAGAACGATCGTTGTCTGTGAACACTTGGGTCGTGATTTTTACCCTTATTCCATGGTAATAAAATTCAGGGTACCCAAAGTCAACCGAGTGGATAAATGACAAGGCCTATAACCTGTCAAAAGGAAGAAAAATATTGGTCCTAACCTGTCAAAAGGAAGAAAAACATTGGTCCTTGAGCATCTTAAATGCTAGGCTTTCTAAGTTTGCCACAGTCTGGTGGAGCATGGACCTCATTTATCCCAACGAATGCCCTTTTTCTTACCTCCCAACTAATCGCCCATCACCCCCGCAGCCGATGGCGTCCTCTCAACCGTGAACGTAGTGGAAGCCCTGCAAGAGTTCTGGCAGGTGAAGTCATCGAGGGCGGGCGGAGCCGCGGGCGGGGCGCTAGTCATCTACGAGTCGGTACCGGCCGCCCATCCGCCCTACGTGTGCTACGTCACGCTGCCCGGAGGGGCCTGCTTTGGCAGTTTTCAGGTAAGTTTCCGAACGTAATTTCTTGTGACCTATATGCATGATGACAGCTACAGATGTCCTGAAGTCGCAGGGCACAGGGTATGTGGGGTCAGAAGCAATGTATGTGCCTATATATAATGTTTGTGTTTAACAACGGAAATATCATCTACATATCTCTGGAGATGCTAATGCCGTTAGACTATCTTGGAAGTCTAAGGGATAAGGAGGAAATTACTCTGTAGATTATTGGTACGGGATCGCGAGATGGCAAGAACGCCCTCAGGATGGACCAGAGATTTGCCAACTGAAAAGTAGTCTTGCATACCGTACGAGAGAGCTACTACGTCTAGCAATGTACGAGTGCTGCCAATATTAGAGACTCATTTAAAATAATGACGACACAGACAGTTGCCAGCCTCACAGCAGTATTCCCGGCGGTATCACATCATACATCAATGAAAGAACATTGATTTTTCCTGAAAATTGTTTTTGAAACGTTTATAAAACCGAGGCCATGAAAGACGTTTTCCAGATTTTGGAAACGTTGAGACTAAACGTTGAAAACCCGTTTTAAAGCAAAAAAATTTAATTTCATGATTTCAAGCGGCCTAAGAACCCGCTAATTAAAAATAAACCCGTAGAATCATGCAGCCTTACTGTTAATTGAGAAAATAATATTTATGTACAACGTTAACAGACATTACGAGCTGTAATTTACCTTAGTGTTTAAGCATTGTCTATTTGAGAAGTTGTAAATGTGTCTGGGGTCAATAAATTAATAATGGTGCGGAAGCCTGTTGTGCAGTGACCGCCGAGGTTTATGCCTGTTGTGCAGTGACCGCCGAGGTTTATGCCTGTTGTGCAGTGACCGCCGAGGTTTATGCCATATACTCTCCCTAGAGTCCGTTATGGCAACCTTTAGCATTAGGACTATTCACGTGAACGCGCTTCACTTTGATACGTTTTGTATATGTCACCGTAAGATAGTCAACCTAACACGATGACTATTCGGGGGCTTCGCTGCGCTCGCCCCCTCTAGTCCTCACCTACTACCGCAGTGTTTGCCCTGGTATTTCGTTTGCAATTCAAGTTTAAACCTGTTAACTCTTTAACGGTTTTAACCGTTAGTTTATCAACTAACGCGTCGTATAGTAAGGAGTACGCTACAGTTTAATATCTGTCGATAGTTGACCAATTAACGAGAAATAAAACGTTAGTTTATCAAATAACGGTTTTGACAATCTTACGGTGACATATACGCTATGATATCCGTCCTTTTTTAGGCGGACTTAATTAACAATGCCACATATCACCTCATGCCGAAGTTATTTTTCTAAAAGGGGTAGCCAGAGTTGCTGGTTCACACGAGCGCACAGGATAGTAACAAAAATATGCGTAGCCAAGAGAGAAAATTCAGAACCATCAGTGCTAAAACCTGACATAATTAGCTATTTCGTGATATCGTTACCGCAAGAGCAGGTGAATATCCTATTAATATTTTGGATCGATATTATCACATCCGAGGCAACACAACACACTTTTAAGCTTCGTCCAATTATACCTTACATATCGTTTTCGCTGCAAAAGTGAGTATGTCATCATTAGGTTGAAACCATCGGGTAACTTTAATCAACTTTATAGAGTAATCGAGGTTTACGAGTACGACATCGCGTTCTCAGTTCAATGCTGCTATTAACCCGATGTTATGTCCAACCATTTTAGTTCTCTAGTTAACAGAGATTAGACTGATTGGAAATTAAGTGCTGCATGATGGGCGAGTGTATATTTGCCTAACATGAGTTTAACATGTTTGTGATATTTGTTGTGCTCGTACGAGATAGATAAGTTGACGTGCGCTTTTAGTCTTAAAGCATTTAGAAAGGAGGTGATAGATAACCCGTGTAAAGTTCGTACAGCGTTATTTGAGGCCAATCCAATACCCTCACAATGTGCGCTTAGTACTCTTCAATTGTTCTGCAATTCATCAATTTTATTCTTGTTGTTGTTCCTGTACAATGGTTCGTCTGTCTCTTAGACTCATCTAAATTTGCTCTGGTCGGTATCTATGGTTGGTCATTTTCGAGAAATAAAATAAACTGTACTCCATTTACATTTGATCAACTCTTATTCATATGATACTTCCTGAGTTTATACTCGTCCCTTGCTAGTGACACAGTCATGCAGACTATCCAATAAAGTGGCAGTTATCAGTGCTCGCAGACTGACTCGGAGATCGTGTGACTCATACTAAATGAGGGGAGATTATAAGAACCATTCGGAAAAATCTATATAGGAAGGGGTGTTGCCTCATGAATACAGATTTAGTAGTTTGCTCAAGTTTAAGTAGGAATTTAACAGAGAATTATGTGTTTATCTGTTTATTTTGGATTCATAGTTTGGATTCATCGGAACACTAAAAGAAAAAGAAGTGTCCCTCGCATGCCTTATCTAAAACAACTGCGCAATTCTTACCCAGAATCTCCTCATCAGAATTGCTCAGCTGCTCAGAAGCCCGGCGCTCAAAAGCCAACGTAGAGCTCATAAACCACTCGTCCTTCGACAAGACTCATGCTCGTTGAACTCACTAATTAATGAGCACGAGTCTTGACGGATCTCGGAGCAATTTATAGAAAAAAAAGCCTCAGCCAAAAGCCAACTGCGGTAATTCTGACCCCGATGCTTCCCCACAGAACTGCCCAACCAAGGCGGAAGCCCGTCGCTCAGCTGCCAAGATAGCCCTCATGAACAGTGTATTCAACGAGCACGAGTCCCGGAGGATCTCGGAGCACTTCATAGAGAAGGCGGTTACGGAGGCCCGGGCCTCGTTTGCTGGTGAGGGCGCTTCCATGCACCAGGAGCCGAGTGCTGGTATTGCTGCTTTCAGGTACTGAAGTGCTAAACTATATATTTGTATAGAGAAACGTAAGCCAAGGGTATCTTTGAATCAATGTTATGGATGGATGACCTTATTTTAATGATTAAATATCTTGTTAAACTGATTAATTGACCTTATAATACCTACACAGAGTAGTTATGCATAATTTCTAGATCGAATATTTACCTATATTTTTATGGATGAATTAAATGCTAATCATTATTATAATACTGTATTACCAGATAGGGAAAGCCAGTACAAGATCACAAACATCTCATAGCCGGGTGTAAAATAAATATTCATCAGTTGCCTTCTCTAAGAGCCACATTACTCGATGATCGACGATAAGTTTCAAATAAATATTAGAATTTAATTACCCAAAATCCGATTGAATCTGAAATGTTACAAAAGCGAATTCTATGCAGCAAACCTTGTGTATCTACTTTTTTCAGCCTAGTGAGGAACTTGAAAGAATTGCCATTTGACAGATCAGTCATCAACTATAGGTAGACCACGAGGCAGATCTTAAAGCCACACTCGATCCTCAGGTTCATGTTGGAAGCGAATAAGGGCCGCACCATGCTGGAGTTCCAGGAGCTGATGACAGTCTTCCAGCTGCTGCACTGGAACGGGTCCCTGCGAGCCATGAGGGAGCGCCAGTGCTCCCGACAAGAGGTACCCTCAATCTTAACTCAATCAATCGTAAACATTCTTATTACATTCGAATTTCGAGCATCCCTGGAAAAATCAAAGCTGAGAAAACAATTTCTATGTAATTATGTTGCTAACAAAATTCCGTTATTCCCGTCAAAAAATTACAGGATTACTAAAATATCCGTAAAAAACAATGTACTTTATTTGTGCTTTACGGCCTAGTTTGTGCACATTCCCTTCGCCGTTAAGTTGGCTGTTCTGTAAAACAGTCTAGTATCAACTGTTTTCTTGTCAGTCGATAACGTAGATGTCAGTCGGAACTTGAACATATATTGACATTAAAGTTTCATGATCGGAAACAACCAGCCTCAAGTACAACTACAACAAGATACCTCTGGAGATCTTGAAATTGCCATTTGAGCAATTTAAAATCCATGTTAAAGCGACTTTTTCGAAAAAGGGATATTACAATGTTCAAGATTACTTAAATTATGGGTCTGTTTGGGGTTAATCTGGCTCAACACAGTCCTTGCTGTTAATAATTTTGTAATTATTTATTCCTGCTTATTAATTATGATAATGACTAAATATTATATTTTGTATTAGTTAAGCATAAGCAATTTTTAAAAAGAGATCTAAAAATCAATCTGTGGGAGTTTCTACGCCCTTCTTCTCCCACAGTGGTCCAATGTAGAGAAGTGGCAAAAAATGACGATTGCTAAGTATATGTAAATATCTACAGTAATAAAGACATTTGGAATTTGGAATTTGAATTTGGAACCGTTCCAAAACCGTGAGCAAGCGACCTTCACGAGGGGTGTTATTTAATAAAATATAAAAAAAATGTAATAAGACATCCATTACCCTAAATATTCAAATAAGTTTCTTAAAAAAGCCTAAAATTTTACAACATCCGTAGTGTTTTAATGAGAGTCAATGATATTGTGACAATTTGATACGATTTTGACGATCTCTGTGGCTGTGCTGGAGGCTTTGCTTCCGAGGTACCGGGTTCAATCCGGCTGGAGAGGAAGTAAAAAACCCTGTTCTTCGATGTGATGTTTGTGACGTCGCTGTGTGCCGTCCTAGTGTGGGACCTGAAACATTGTATGTGCCTGCATATAAATGTTGTTCAATTTATTTATGTTATTTTGTATATACTTAGGAAACTTGAGGCTCTATTTTTGGCCGATAGGTTGAAAGGACCGATTGTGGGCCAAGCAGACGACATATTATTAGGCAGAGTAAGAGATTACTATGTTAACATCAGCAAAATGGCTCAATATCTTTAACTTAACTTTTTTTTTGCGACTACCCTATTTTTTTCTATTAGACGAGTATCCTACTCTATTCCTTTGCCTCGGCTTTCATTTGTCTGGCTTTGAAAAGCAATATCTTTAGAGAAAAACCACGTAAATCTATTGAGGCGACAGACACGTGTTTGTGTGATAAGGGTCGCGTGCAATAAAATATATATATTTAAAAGTAGCAGTCTAGACATTATTCTTAGTACTAACATATCCATCAACCTAAATAAATGGATAGAAGCAACATAAATATTACGCTCTGTCATAAACTGTAGATGTATTGAGGCAATTAAGCTCTCTAAATGTGTAAGAGGCAATGTGTATATGAACAACAAAAGCAGATTGCCACTTTTGATTCTAATTAACTCAAATATTCATGTTCAATTCCTCTCTGGGGTTACAGACGGTCAATTAATTTTGTAGTTCTTATAATCAAATATCGTATTTACAACTATGTTGATACATCATATGCACAGTAATAAACATAATTATCTAGGCCGGGCTGCGTACTAATTTATATAGATAGATAAGTGTTTATTCAGCATATGCAAACAGAACACAAAAGAAAATAAGGATAGACAACAAATATGATAGAAAAATAAATTTCAAGATGAAATGGCGGCCCACCCTTTTGTTTGACCAATCCCAGAGAAACCTTAACCGTCCTCGGAGAAATCTAAACCATCCTCGGAGAAGTCTAAACCATCCTCGGAGAAACCATAACCATCCTCTCTTTCCAGGTAGTCGCCCATTACTCAGCCCGAGCCCTTGATGACGCGATGCGGGAGCAAATGGCCAGGGAGTGGGCGGCACGGGAGCGCGAGGCCATCTCCTCATCAGGCGGCGACCCTCGCGGTGGCCTCATCAGGGCGGAGCTGGCCAGAGCGGAGCGGGAACTCAGGGCGGCAAGACTCGCAGCCAGGGAACTCAGGTTTCCGAAAGAAAAGAGGGACATCTTGCAACAAGCGATTCGTCTTGCGCCGGCGCAACCGACACAGTGATCTCCGATGCCAGCGAGTTAGGTTTAAGGATTTTAGAATTAGACTGTAGTGTTTTAAGCTATCTGTGTTGTTTTATTTAATCCCTTCTTGGTTTATGAAAGTGTGAGTACAACTTTACTTCTGACAAGCAGTTTGATAATGTCGTGATTCTGAGTTGTTGTTTTAATAAAAGGTTCTGTACCTAGATGGTTCTACTACTTGCATTGCAATTTTTCTTTCTATTAAATTGAAAGACTATATTTACTCAAAGCGATATTAATAATCTGTCAATTGCGGATCGGACTCGGATACGAAGGGTTCCGTACTATCTAGAAAACTTAATGACTAAATATAATAAAATATAAAATATATACATACAGGCACATACATAGCTTCTGGCGCCACACTAGATCACCCTGTGTCGTTGTAACCAGAAACAGCAACGTCACACACATAAACATCCAAGACCTGGGTTTTTTTCTTTACCACTAGCCGGGGATCGAACCTGGGACCTCTCGCATGGTAGGCAGAGCCACAACCGCTGCGCCACAGAGGTCATCAACAAACAAAAACAAACGGATACTACTATTATGTCCGAACGTGGATTCGAACCCAGAACCCTCAAATTGTATAAATAAAGTCCCCTTTTAGAAGTTGCTAACGCATGGCCTTGCAATAACAACACAGTCCCCTATAGCCTAATGTCCTATTCAACTCTCTTACAGAATACCTAATGCATTTTACAACAGCTTTTTCCAGTGAGAGTTTTTTAACATAACATTTACATACAGGCACAAACATTGCTTCTAGCCCCACAGTAGGATACCCTGTGTCGTGGGAACCAGAAGCAGCGACGTCACAAACATGTGAATATCCAAGACCTGGGGATTTTTTTCTTCCTCCCCAGCCGGGATTCGAACCCGAGACCTCTCGTTGGGAAGCACAGCCTGGACCCCCACACCACAGATGTCGTCGACGCGATGACGCGAGATTTTTCAACCACCACCTTTGTTAAGCCTCATAATTTGCTTAATTAAACCCACTGAAAACCCTTTGTAATGTATCGCCGTCGACTAATTAACAACCACAAATTACATACAAGCGTCACGACTTTTCCCATACGGGGTGGCAGAGGCACAATTGTACCCACTTTTATCCAGCTATTCATTACTGCATTGTGCGTGACAGGGGGCTAGCCCATCGCTATAGGGAGATTTAAGGTTTCCTCACGATGTGTTGCTGAAGGAACATCTTTATAATGTATATGTAAGACAAATACCTTATCTCATTGGTACATGGTCGGCACCGGGATTTGGACCTGCATCTCCTGCAAGAGAAGCAAGCGTGAAACCCACTAGACCACGGAGCTCTGTTGATAGATTCAAGTTAGCAAATAATGCGCCAGATCTGATCCGCAACACAAAACAAAGTAAATGACTGGAACCTTGACCTGACTATAGAATAGTCGTGCTGTAACTGTGGAAACAAACAATGCAGGATTACCAGCAGCTAACAGCGGCTTCGCTAGCGCTAACACGTGTAAATATGGCCAATCCATACAAACTTTCACCACCCCCGCCTTGCGAAGGCCCTGTCGCTAAGGCCTTCATTAGCCATTAAGACGTCCCTCTATTCCTACCTGACGTGCAACTTAACAGTTTGTGAGTTTGACACAACTCTAACCCAAGTTGGAATAAAAAACCGTCAAGTGCGAGTCGAACTCGCGCAGGAAGGGTTCCGTGCCACCGTACAATGGTTGGGATGGTGTGGAGAGAATAGTTTGGATTTTACATAACAAAATGTTGTTTACAAAGTTATTGGTGCGGCTACTTTCACACTCCATGTACGTAAGCAGGGGCATTCATAAGTTTGTATTTGTTATTGAAATAATTGTTGTATGGGAGCCCCCTTCAATATTTATGTTATTCTTGTTTTTTAGTATTTATTGTTATAGCGGCAACAGCAATACATCATCTGTGAAAATTTCAACTGCCTTACTATCACAGTTCATGAGATACAGCCTGGTGACAGACGACGGACGGACGGACAACAATAGGGCTCGGTTTGGACTCTGCAGGTTCGGAACCCTAAAAATTGTACATGGTCCCATGACCCTTTCACACCTATAAACTACCTACCTGCCAAATTACAGCTTCATAGGTCAAGCAGTTTTTTATGTCCGAATAAAGTTCCACCCCCTACCCCTTAGCGCGGGGAAATTTAAAAAACCGGTCAAGTGCGAGTATAAATCGCGCACGAAGGGTTCCGTACCACCGTTCAATGGAAGCGATGGTGTGGAGTGAATAGTTTGGATTTTACACAGCAAAATATTGTTTACAAAGTTATTGGTGCGGTTACTTTCACACTCCATGTACGTAACCAGGTGCATCCATAAGTTAGTATGTGGTATTGAAAGAATTGTTGTATGGGAGCCCCCTTAAATATTTCTTTTATCCTGTTTTTTAGTATTTGTTGTTATAGCGGCAACAGAAATACATAATCTGTGAAAATTTCAACTCTCTAGCTAGCTAGGTTCTTGAGATACAGCCTGGTGACAGACGGACGGACAGCGAAGTCTTAGTAATAGGGTTCCGTTCTTATCCGTTGGGTACGGAACCCTAAAAATCACTTGCTTAGATACCTGAAAATTGTCTGAAAAATTTCAACCCCCCATTTCCCCCTTAAGGGGATGTGGGAATTTCACCAAATCCCTTGTTAGTGCTACCCTACGCTATATAAGGAAGCCCTTCAGGAAGTTGAGAAGGGATGAGATATGAATGTCTCTAGGACCACCGGGTTAGTGCTACCCTACGCTATATAAGGAAGCCCTTCAGGAAGTTGAGAAGGGATGAGATATGAATGTCTCTAGGACCACCGGGTTAGTGCTACCCTACGCTATATAAGGAAGCCCTTCAGGAAGTTGAGAAGGGATGAGATATGAATGTCTCTAGGACCACCGGGTTAGGCTGTGCGTTGATATATTAGTCAGTCGGGACTTTTAATTGAAGGGAAATATTAAACTGCACATCAACAATACTGATTTTCACAGTAAATATCAGGGCCACAAACAGCAGCAGCTTAGGTGAAGGGTAAAGGGGGTGAGCGAAGCGAAGCCCCCTTTATCCTTCGTATTACGTTGAACATGAAAGAACAACAAAAATACTTAAAACATAAAAAGTTTTTTTGCTGATCCTTTTTTGCTGTGAAAATCGGTATTTTTGATGTGCGATTAAATACTACCCTAATTTAATAGGTACGTGTATTTGTGTCTCTTTATCATCTTAACAGAAAAAAATTACAATAGATGAACTTAGCGAACAGATGACTTCGAAACACCGGTAGAAGGGAATATGGATGAGATATAGACGAAGGATCGAAGCAGCCAGATACTGCGATAGATCCTGCCCTGTCCTAGAATTGCTGGAAGAAACCCCTCCTTAGAGATAAGCTCGATCGATAGTTTATTTATAGTGCAATAAATAAATCTAAATATGAACAAGACGGGGCGCAGTTTCCATTCTTACAAAAGTCAGGGCATTTCAATAAACATCATCAGATCATCACATGTCTTTAGGAGTAAGCTATTTGTTGGGACGTTGTGGAAGGATGCTCAGTTGGCGCGTGTGTCGTTGGCCGGAGGATAGTGTGATGAGCGGTGCGGTGAGCGGAGCGCAGTAATGTCCAGCGTAAGTTCAAGTAGTTAAGTTTATAATCTGTTTTTTCTTCAGTTCCGTACGGAGTGGCATAGTTGCGTCCAGAAAGTTGAGTTCGTTATAATGTTCTAGGTACAATTTTGTCTCGGTGTAAGTAAACAACCTTCTTTATCGTTTTGAACCCTGTTATCATCAGTAAGTAGCAATCGAGAACAGATCTGAAACTGTAGAGTAGAATCAACATGCAGAAAGACTGCCTATCAAAAATTACAAATTATTAGAACCTTATTTTATTATATATAACTAATTGGGTACCTGGGCCGCTTTAGTTCCGCTGAGATAAATAGTTAGGTAGGTACCGAATTCATCGAGAACAATAAACAAGAATAAAAGCACCCGCTATACGCTCCCGCCGTGATTCTCCCGAAATTTCGGTAGGTGTGTGTTCAGGTGCAGTTCCGGGAACCTGCGCCCGCGCCGCCGCCGCCAATATTGACACTTCCCCCTCCCTCCGCGGCCCTCCGAGTACGGCTCCCTCCTCGCATCCCAGCGGTGAGGGAACGCACCTCTCTAAACAGAAGTTAAGCTCATGGATATTGTCATGGACTTATTCTTCGTAGACACACACAGACATGAGCAACGCGATGCTCTAGTCACCTGTTAAACTAACTGGAGGGTCGACTTACTGGCAAAATGTGGGTAAAATACCTTGGTCACCACATATAGAAAAATATGTGACGCCTACATACCTACATATTCAAAAATAAAAATAAACTTAATTTATTCGAGTCAGGTTAAAAAACAAGTGGTAGGCTACCCTGTTAATCTTGATGATACAGTTCGCGCCAAGATCTTTGCGTTTGAGTGAGATCGAAAAGTAATCTGATGAAATGAACCTGTAGAATCTCATAAGAGTCACAATTCGCATACTTTTTCGATGCGTAATTTATCATGCTTCCGGCTCTGGCATCTCAAACCGTTCTTAAAACATTCTTAGTACGCATGCTACCCGCTGTCTTGTGTCTATAGGTATATGAACAGTTTGCGCCAAGTTTAAATTGTGTTTGAGCAAGCTGTGACCTCTCTTTCCTGCATACTGTAACGTGGGGTGAGAACTATTCAGCTTCCAAACAGATCTATCAAAGATAGTGCTTCCAGTTCAGATTTCAGGCATCCGTGAACGAATGTCAATGCGTGCGTGGCTCGAGTTCGCATTGTATGAAGTTTAACTTCTGTAGTATTCTGTTTTGTGACAGAAGCAAGTGAATCGATTATGCCTGCTTGAGTGGCGCACGGACCACCGGTGATGTGTAATAAACTAATGAATGCCTTGTTTGTTGAATGTACATGGGTTTAAGCCACTAGTTTGTTGTAGGTACGTATCCGTTTCAACACAGTTGAACACAGTACAAAGTTTTACTAATAATTTGAAACTCATCTGACATTCAGAGCATATCTTAGATCTGCTGTTGACATCAACATTAAATAAGTATAGTCTGTAACAGCAATGTTAAGTAGAGACAACCCCGCTTTGTTAAGTAGGTTACAGTAATAGACGGGTTCAGCTGGATCGGGCTAACAAGGGGGAACAGAAAGGTTTTGTCATATTTTAGGTGGTTATTTGGACATCATTCTGAGCAACATTCACTGTAGAACCGAATTGAACAGAGTAACTTTATTTTTCGCTTCTCCATACAGCTGATCGCCTTGACTCAATTAGTTTCATAGAGGAAGTTGTTCAGAATGATTTCCCAATAACCCTCTAGGATAGACTACATCTTTCTGTTACGCCCTGTTTACTGATCGAGAGCATATACAAAAACCGGTCAAGTGCGAGTCTAAATCGCGCACGAAGGGTTCCGTACCACCGTTCAATGGAAGCGATGGTGTGGAGTGAATAGTTTGGATTTTACACAGCAAAATATTGCTTACAAAGTTATTGGTGCGGTTACTTTCACACTCCATGTACGTAACCAGGTGCATCCATAAGTTTGTATGTGGTATTGAGAGAATTGTTGTATGGGAGCCCCCTTAAATATTTCTTTTATCCTGTTTTTTAGTATTTGTTGTTATAGCGGCATCAGAAATACATAACCTGTGAAAATTTCAACTCTCTAGCTAGCTAGGTTTTTGAGATACAGCCTGGTGACAGACGGACGGACGGACAGCGAAGTCTTAGTAATAGGGTCCCGTTTGGAACCCTTCGGGTACGGAACCCTAATAAAAAACGGATTTAGCTGGGCCTGAATTTGACAAATTTTACATGAAGAGACTGGTTTGTCGGCCAGAAACTTCTGTTGCAGGGCCGGACAAGTTGGTACAAAAATGATGGTCCCGGAAGTGGATTCAGGCTGCTAATGATGATTGATTTATGATAGTAACAAAATGCAATAAAGAGATGCAACGAAGATAAAAGAGCGATTTCCCTTCTTCAGAAGAATTTTCCATTAATAAGCAAGCAATAACGCTATTAATTAAATTCTGAGGCGTATGCCGTCATCGCTTGTTGCTCTACAAAGGGCTGAGAAAACGCTCGTAATAGAAAATCACTGACCTAGTACTGTACGTCACACCGTCCATATAACCTGCCTATTATAGGACGATAAACGTCCTCTCTTACATTGCTGTGCCTTAACAAGGTTCACAAGTGTATAAAGTGTTTTATCTACACACGTATCATTAACCCTCTTTACTGCGTCTAAAATCCGCACGTTAAGACCAGCATAATGTAAAACTATTTGGTAAAAACTCATTTCTTATCTGAAAATTTGAACATTCTGACCATAATGCACCAAAATTTGTCAAATTATGACATTCAAATTTCGAACGCCGACGCCCGCCTGCGTGCCGCCCCTAGTTTGTCTGTGAAGTTGGTACTACAGAACAAACTAAACAACTGCAGAACAATGATCAATGCCACAATGCCGGTTAACATGCGGTTCCTGAATACATCAAAGAGAGCTTATGAGTGATATTATTACGAAACTCGCATTCGGCTTGTTTCATAAACCCACTCTCGAGTATTAATGCCCTCCATTATGTAGCAGTCACATAAACTACTAGTGTCTAGTATTTAAGCGTACAATCTGTTTAATACTCACATAGCTATACATTGCAAAATGTATTTGATTTGATTTGATTTAATTCGTAGCAACGCCAAACACTGCAATGTACGCCAGAAAAAAATAATGCCGGTGGAATAGACACGGACAAAGTCACTCAGGCAACGTACGCTGATTATTGATGATCGAATCATTCTTGCGGGGCAAAAAATGTGGTAGTTTATTTGCATCCTCGATATTTTATAAAGAAATGTTTGAACTAAGGGCAGATGCTCCAGCTTCCAATCTAAGCGGGATCTCCTCCATCAATCCTTCTCCAAGTGATTTTGGGCCTTTCTTTGAGATGGGGCCAAAAAACAAAATCCAAACAAACATGTCACCTCTGCGGTGTTGCGGTCGAGGCTGTGCTTCCCAAGCGAGAGGTAACGGGTCCGAATCCCGGCTGGGCAGCAAGAAAAAAACAGGTCTTGGATTTTTATATGTTTGTGCTGACGCTGTTTCTGGTTCCCACGACGGTTATTGTATATTATGTATTGTGTTGACTACTTTAAGCCAGATATCCACTATGCATTTTACGTGACAGGCTTTAGCCCCGGGGATTGTCTAATGCAAAAGCTTTTAATCAGAATAAGACCAGCTAAAATCCTGGCAACACCTACCTACGGCGTAAGTGCGATTTTTTGCTCGAGAACGGGAGCTTTAGTGCTAGTTTTAAAGCTGCCTATTTTTACGTACTTACCTAGTAGAGACCAGAGGGTTATTCAGCTGTTCACTCTCAAATACATACAGGGTGACTTTTGGTGGGCTCATTAACACTTTTACAATAGGTACCTAACCTACATACAAGGTATTTTCCAATTAGTTAGTGGTCATCACGCACCGAAGACTCTCGCATTACGGTGCGAGTCGATAACTTTCGAAGGGATTTACCTTTGGTGACCTTGTATTTGGCTTTCTCCGAAACTCTGCAATCTCGGGCTTCGTGCGCGCTGGTGCGCTACCCTTTTTCCTTTCGCTGTTATGTAATTTTGGCTATGTGAACTTGTTAAATTTTATATTACGAGCCTGAAACTAAACTTTGACATTGGTTGACGTCTTTGTTTATCTGGTTGTCATGGCAATGCCCATTCAAACTCGTTAGCGGTCTGATATGTTTGTTTCAATACTTTTACAAAAATACTTTTTCTCTCTTGGCCACTCACAAAAATTACTTTTAATTTAAATAATTTTTAGAACTCTCCAAAAAGGGTATAAAAGCGGAACATTTCTGAAATTCTGGAGTCTCACGTCAGCTTCTGAACTAGAAGTACCACTTAAAGGCCTTATCCCGGGGTCGCACTACCCCGGAATCCTGCGAGCCTTCAAACTCCCTCAAACCTTCAAACAATCCTTCAAGCAACGGGATCCTGCGAGCCGTTTCCTTCAAACACGATTCTGCGAGCCACTCCTACAACGGGATACTACGAGCCGTAACTACAAATACGCCCGCTACCGTTCCACTCCTACAACGGGACCCTACGAGCCGTAACTACAAATACGCCCGCTACCGTTCCACTCCTACAACGGGATCCTGCGAGCCGTAACTCCAATTACGCCCGCTACCGTTCCACTCCTACCACGGGATCCTGCGAGCCGTAACTACAAATACGCCCGCTACCGTTCCTACAACGACGATCTCGACAACATCTTCACCAACAAATAGACCTGCATCCTGTTCATCACCCTACCGGTCACCTACTCTCCGTGTCCTCCGCTTCTTCTTTTTCTATAACTAATCTATATTTTATAAAAACCTGTTCACATCTCATCCATCCTCATCCTCGTATCATTTTTTTATCGTCTTCACTGTAAATATCTAATAAACTGTTATTACTAAATTTTATCCTGGTTGTTTTCTGTTAGGTTCTGGTAGGTTCTTGTCGTCACACGACAACATATGTATTCTGTCATACATACTATCTGCACATATATATCTGGTTGATAATATATAAATGACCGTTAAAAATGTATGTAAGTTGTTTGCCATTCCCTTGCAATTCTGCAAAAATATCACCCAGCTCTGTAAGTAAAATACAGTGTAACGAGGATTTGTTTTGAGTTCGCATGATTTGCACTTTTCCCGATACCGCGACGCATGTTTGTAAAGGGTGTGGCGAAAAATTCTGAAACAACAGTTGATAGCCATTGTTTTGTTAGCATCCTGTATAAGGCAACAATGGGCGTCTGAGCGCCAACTGTGCGCCTTCGTGATGCTTGTTATAGCCTTGTGATGGATGAAGCTAACTTTCCCTCTAACATGGACGTTTGGTAATTTATTATACAGGACTTTAAATTAGCAGACCGATATGTATGACTAAATCTATATATTTAAATGTTGCATTGGCAATTGGCAATTGGCAAAAGGCATTGTAAAAAGGGGTGAAAAAAGAACTATCCCTATTCACTCCATGATAATTTACGCTACCTGTTCGAACACTCACCTTGATCTCCGATAGTTTCTTTAAAATATTGATTTTAAATAGAACCACACCATCTTACAATTTGAGTTTAGTATTTAGTAAACATACGCTATAAAAAAAAACGAAACAACGGATACCAACTGTACACCTAACTAAATAGTCGCACGCCGGTACGCTGAGGGCGGGCTCTCGCTGTACAGAACTTCGCTCTAAACAAAAGGCAGCGGAGAAAAGTATAAATAATGAAGCAACTGTTTAAAGTTACCATCACGTCCCAGAGGAGCTTCACAGGACAGGGAGCGTTGACACGAGCCGCCCAGTACATTAACTTCAAAAAGAAACCCGATGGGTTGCAAGGCGCAACTTTTCATGTAGCTACCGGACTGCGATAAAAAACCATACAGTTTCAACGTGACCAACGTCCAACCTGAATTTTCCGAAGCATTTGTCCTCATATGGTATTCATGGAAGTCTTCGCTCTGTGGCGGTTTCCACGTGATATTTAGGGCACATACATGCACACCACGCACACAGAACGGAACTGTGTCGACACACGAGTGCCAATTACCGCGACATTTTGATGTCGTCCCTCGCGCTGTCCTCTTTCGTCCATCCTAAAATGGCAACAAGCACAAAAAGCGCTTGAGATTTCCCCGAAAATTACTCCGAGCCTTCTCGGCGACATATTTATTTTTTGTCCACAAAATAAATTGATACCGGCAATTGTACTCGGTACTTTATAAGCGCGCGTATAGTATGATTATGTGCATCGAAATAAATTTCACATTATGAGTGATGAGATGAGATTGTACTGTTATGTTTTAACTTTACTGCTTTTTCAACGACTTCCTTATCGCCGCAGTCCTGTTAAAGGAACGTATAGGTACTGTTGCAGACAGGTAGAATGACATGTAAACATTACGAGCCATTCAACTCGTAAATGCAGTGCATTTCTAGATTGAACAATAAACTTGATGTGCAGCGTCGCTCGACCGACGTAGGAGTCTAACGATTTCCAACAACATCCCACGTGCCGTAAAACTAAATCCAAATGCGCAAATGCTAAAACTGTAAGCCTGTATGTCAGTTGACTCATAGATCATAGAACTCCGTAGTTCAAAACAAAGAACATAGCGTCAAGTCTTTTCCTACACGGAGAGGCAGAGGCAAGATTGTGCCCACGTTCAGCCAGTTATTCGATACTCGAATAATAGGCACGCCCATCGCCGTAGCCGCCTCCGTCATAGATAACTTAGTTAGTAAAAACTCGTTAATTAAAAAAAAGTGTCTGCAAGAAGTTCTATCAAGAACGGGTCTATTCGCGTGTGTTCTGTCTGCACCTCGCCGTCATTAATGCAGGCGGGTCGACGACCTGCCATTTCGGCAGTGAGACAGTATCGTGGGAGAGTGCGCGCGCGCACGGACTCGTTGCATGAAGGTACAAGTTACAATTTTACAAGGATTTGCAACATTGTTTTCTTCTTGTATTATCTGTATTCTGTTTTGTGTATTGAGACGTCCGATTCGCTTATCAACCTTCCTCAAATCCTTTACACTTTTCTAACAATGATTCCAGTGTCATCAATAGCATATAAGCTTCACCCCTTCTTACCTCTCCACATGAACACTCAGTGCAGATTTTCCAGTTGGTGTAATCTTGGGCCGACCGCCCAAAGCTTCTTGTTTCCCTAATATTCCTTCTCCATGTAATTTTAAAGCGGCCTTTCTTTGTATTGGTGTCAAAAAAAAACTAAAATAAAACAACGTCAGGCCTTTTCTCGTACGTTGTGCACACGTCCCAGTTATTCAACACTCCATTTTACGCGACAGGGGGCTACCCCATCGCAGCTATGGAGATACGAAGGTCCTGTCCTGCCTCGGTTTGAATTATGATGCGAGTGTATCTTGTAACTTGTCGCTTCACAACATGCGCGCCAAGTTTATGCGCACTGGCCGCGCGCGCCATACGCTTCTGATGAACAGGTAGCGGCCGCCCCTGTCAGCCGCGCGGCCGATGTACGCTGATTGTTGATTATATTACATTTATACCGGCCAGGGAGTCTCAAAGTGTGCGCTGACCTTTACGGTGTATCGAATGGAAAGGATACAAAATATCCATATCTTCGATTCACTAATCCGTCCGTCTAGCAGCTAGATATTAGACGCCAGTTAGGATCAGTAGCTCCATTCTCTAACTCTGTCGTCTAGATCATTCTATCTCAATCCCTGTCATATTGTTGTTTTGATGATGTGCTTTGCTTACTTCAAATTGATGCATGTCCAATCAGAGCGCGAATAATGTGTCAGGCGGAGCTGTCATTTAAAGCGACTGCCATTGGTGACACGTTAATTTGAAAGGAATAGGATTATGGTAAGAGATACAGAAAAAACATTAACATTTACATACAGGCACATACATTGCTTCTGGCCCCACACTAGCATACCCTGTGTCGTGGGTACCAGAAACAGCGACTGCGGAAAACAGACACTTATAAACATACAACACTGGGGTATTTTTTTCTGCATCCCCAGCCGGGGATCGAACCCGGTACCTCTCGCACGGTATTCAGAGCCACAACCACAGCGCCACAGAGGTTGAGAAGGTCCCCTATATTTATATCGATAAATTAACGTCGTCTGGGAAAATTAAGTTCCTAAGTTATTCAAATTCCAAATTCCAAATGTCTTTATTACTGTAGATATTTACATATACGTAGCAATCGTATGTTTTTGCAACTTCTCTACATTGGACCACTGTGGGAGAGGAAGGGCGTAGAAACTCCCACAGATTGATTTTTAGATCTCTTTTAAAAATTGCTTGTGCTTAACTAAAACAAATATTATAATATCATTATGATAATTAGTAAGCAGGAATAAATAATTACAAAATTATTAACAGCAAGGTCTGTGTTGAGCCAGATTAACCCCATACAGTCCCGTCATTTAAGTGATCTTGAACATTGTAATATCCCTTTTCCGATAAAGTCGTTTTAACATGGTTTTTAAATTGCTCAAACGGCAATTTCAAGATCTCCAAGCTACCCAAGCCAGTCCCACTCTCTGACCCATCCTATGAGGTATGGTGGGTACAGTAAGAAACATAATAAGCTGGGGCGGCATACACTAAGATAGTAAACAGTCCGGCCTAGCCAATCCCGTTTTTAGGGTTTCGTAACCGAAGGGTGCCAAAAGTTACCTTATTACTAAGGCTCCGCTGTCCGTCCGTCTGTCCGCCTGTCCGTCTCATGAACCGTAATTGATAGAATGTACATTTTCACAAATGTAAATATATCTGTTTGCGGCTATCAATAAAAACACCGACAAATAGGCAATTAAAAATAAAACCGGTCAAGTGCGAGTAGGACGTCGGACCCGCAAAAGAAGGGTTTAATACCATTGTACACATAAAAAAAATAAAAGGACAGATGTATCAGTATACCTTTTTAATTCGTAACAATAAAATATTAAATACTAGTAGGTAGGACTACATTCAAGGCCGTACATCGAAATGTAAGGATCGTATGTAAGGGTGTAAGTATTTAACTATGTACAATCGAACCAACTGAATCATGAGTCATGATTCAGTTGGTTCGATTGTACCAAGGCAAGTGGGTCATGATTCATGACCCACTTGCCTGATAATTCGTTTGAAACTTTCAAACTTGTAAGATCTATCAAAATGTCAGTGTCTAATCAAATGATAACAAGTTCGTTACCAAGGAAATAAACCTTCAAGCGAATTTCGACCTACTTGCATTTAAGGGGTTTAGCAAAATAAGCTTATGGTGGGTCATGATTCAGATGGTTCGATAGTACATACTTACACAGGTTATCTTAACTATTTGCTCATTGAAACCGGAAGTGAAAAGAAATTGAGTAACTTATTTACAGAAATGAAATCAAATATTATAAAAAACTTAATATTATTTATTATAATTCGAATGAGCAATTATTAATCTTATAATGACAAATAACTAAGCACAAAACTCAATGCCCGCAATTAAATATCCTTTCCGATAATATCGGGAGAGTCGAGTGCGAAATAAAACAAAATGGCTAAGAAAATGGCCATACAATTAATCTCTTATATTAGTACTACTTTTAACTCTTAAAAACCCAGCTGTCTAATAATCCCGGTTGATTCGGTAGAGACCGTTGACAGACGGACGGACGGACGGACAGCGGAGGCTTAGAAATAGGGTCCCGTTTGGCATCCTTCGGGTACGGTACCCTAAGAATAAAGGATGTCCCAAAACAAGAGACGTGTTTTTTTTTTCGTTTATTCTTACATGATGATACGGAACCCTTCGTGTGCAAGATTGAATCGCATTTGGCCGGTTTTTCACGATTCATGAATAACGTCTTCGGAGTTGCAATGGCTTTACACAATTGCAATGAGTGCACAGTTGCGCCTGCGCCGCCGCCACAGCTCATGCGAAGTTTGCAATGAGTGCACAGTTGCGCCTGCGCCACAGCGCCACAGCTCATGCGAAGTTTGCAATGAGTGCACAGTTGCGCCTGCGCCACAGCGCCACAGCTCATGCGAAGTTTGCAATGAGTGCACAGTTGCGCCTGCGCCACAGCGCCACAGCTCATGCGAAGTTTGCAATGAGTGCACAGTTGCGCCTGCGCCACAGCGCCACAGCTCATGCGAAGTTTGCAATGAGTGCACAGTTGCGCCTGCGCCGCCGCCACAGCTCATGCGAAGTTTGCAATGAGTGCACAGTTGCGCCTGCGCCGCCGCCACAGCTCATGCGAAGTTTGCAATGAGTGCACAGTTGCGCCTGCGCCACAGCGCCACAGCTCATGCGAAGTTTGCAATGAGTGCACAGTTGCGCCTGCGCCATAGCGCCACAGCTCATGCGAAGTTTGCAATGAGTGCACAGTTGCGCCTGCGCCGCCGCCACAGCTCATGCGAAGTTTGCAATGAGTGCACAGTTGCGCCTGCGCCGCCGCCACAGCTCATGCGAAGTTTGCAATGAGTGCACAGTTGCGCCTGCGCCACAGCGCCACAGCTCATGCGAAGTTTGCAATGAGTGCACAGTTGCGCCTGCGCCACAGCGCCACAGCTCATGCGAAGTTTGCAATGAGTGCACAGTTGCGCCTGCGCCGCCGCCACAGCTCATGCGAAGTTTGCAATGAGTGCACAGTTGCGCCTGCGCCGCCGCCACAGCTCATGCGAAGTTTGCAATGAGTGCACAGTTGCGCCTGCGCCACAGCGCCACAGCTCATGCAAAGTTTGCAATGAGTGCACAGTTGCGCCTGCGCCGCAGCGCCACAGCTCATGCAAAGTTTGCAATGAGTGCACAGTTGCGCCTGCGCCGCCGCCACAGCTCATGTGAAGTTTGCAATGAGTGCACAGTTGCGCCTGCGCCGCCGCCACAGCTCATGCGAAGTTTGCAATGAGTGCACAGTTGCGCCTGCGCCGCCGCCACAGCTCATGCGAAGTTTTCAATGAGTGCACAGTTGCGCCTGCGCCGCCGCCACAGCTCATGCGAAGTTTGCAATGAGTGCACAGTTGCGCCTGCGCCGCCGCCACAGCTCATGCGAAGTTTGCAATGAGTGCACAGTTGCGCCTGCGCCGCCGCCACAGCTCATGCGAAGTTTGCAATGAGTGCACAGTTGCGCCTGCGCCGCCGCCACAGGTCATGCGAAGTTTGCAATGAGTGCACAGTTGCGCCTGCGCCGCCGCCACAGCTCATGCGAAGTTTGCAATGAGTGCACAGTTGCGCCTGCGCCGCCGCCACAGCTCATGCGAAGTTTGGTGGAGGCCGCAAATGTCGCCATCCTTACGATAAATGTTGCCATTATTATAATATTATATATTTACTATTACATACATTAACTATTAATTATATTGAATGACCGATATAAATATGAAGAAACGAAAACATCTGCCTATGACGACCTCTGTGGCGCTGTGGTGGTGGCACTGCCTACCCATGCGAGAGGTCCCAGGTTCGATCCCCGCTGGGGATATGAAAAAAATATGTCTTGGATATCTATATGTGTGTGACGTCACTGTTTCTTGTTCCCACCACACAAGGCATCCCAGTGTGGGGCCAGAAGCAATGTATGTGCCTGTATGTAAATGTATTGTTTTTGTAGGAGACTTTCTCTGGTCTTTAGAAATGGCGGATTCCTTGTACAGGTGCTCTTTCTGACATACTTTAAGGGTTTGCTACACTGAAAAAAATAATTGATTATTGGAAACCATATTGTGAGCAGTCCCTTTAAGGACATTGTTCTGAACAACTTTCACTACTACTACGCGTCTCTTTCGCGTTCATTATGTCATAATGAACGCGAAAGAGACGCACTGCGACGCACTGCCTGGTCAGCGCTAGAGTTTCGTGCCGCTACATTATACCTACTGTTCTTAATTTTTCAAATCGCCGTACAAATCAGCTGACCGCCCGGCCCAAAGTGTCAAAAACAAAAATGCTCTATTCTTATCGGTTTCATAGTGTTGTTCAACACTTGTTCATGTTTCAAACACTTGTTCAGAATGAAATCCTTAAAATATGTCTATACTTTTCTGTTACATCCTTTATATAGATGGTCCAAATACCCAGTGCATCTATCATGTCATGCAGAACCGGTCCGCTACTCACGCAAGCAGGACCTCACGTCACAACTGTCCTTTATTCTATCGCAATAAAGTTTAATTTCCATCGCACTCAGAGAGCAGCGGTCCTCAAATATAGTTGGGCTCTGAAATAGCCGAATGCAGAGAATGTGAGTTCAAATAAAGTGCCGCTTAACGTTCTACTGGTGACATGAGTTTTGTGTAACGCAACTGGTGACGAGGGGACTGAGAGCCCCCTGAGGTATCTGGGTCGATAGCATAAGAATGAAGTATGGTAGCTTGCAGCAGTCTTAAAAAACCGGTCAAGTGCGAGTCGGACTCACGCACGAAGGGTTCCGTACCATTATCTATAAACGGCAAAAATCACTTTTGTTTTATGGGAGAAATATTAATATTAATTTTATTTTAATTTGATAATTATTTTTTAAAGTGAATATATAATAAAATATTCTGTGAGTATTTCAAGCTTCTACCTGTTGCCGTTATAAAAAACAAGCAAAAAAAAGTCCCGTTTGGCACCCTTCGGGTATGGAACCCCGAATACAGTTAAAAAATATAACAAAAAATACTTTTTCCTTGAAGTTAACATTGAAATATCATCGCTGTCATTTCTCGAGCGCGAGACAGTGAGTTTGAGTTGAGTGGCCGTCAACGGTTGCGAATCCGGGCGTCGTCGCGAACCGCATTGGAAGGTTCTCCTTTTACCGATTTAATAACTATGTGTAGACACGTCTCATCGCTTCATTGTTTGAAAACGTAGCTGTACTAAGGAATATAGATAGAGCAGACGTTCTCCTATAAGTTTTAAGTGTCTACCTGTAGCTCATATAATAATAAATGTAGCCCATTGATGTCCCCGCCGAGGGGCACGGGCCTTTACCCGGGAACGAGTAAGATTGAGCCGTACTCCACCACGCTGGCTCAGTGCGGGTTGGTATAGTGCTTTGAAGACTACTACAACCAAGAAGCGAAGTAGCCGTGGCCCACAGCTTAACGTAACATCCGAAGACCGAAACACGGAACATTCGATAATGTACAATATTAGGACAGTAGATGCAAGTGTGCTATAGTGGGTATCACCACGAGGCGGTAAATTAGCCGAGTGTGTGATCAATGCACACGAGTTTAATGCGACGATTTTCAACACACTGGCTAGGGAAGAACTGACTTGTATTTATAATAACCACACAGCGAAAATGTAAACAAATATTTGTAAACGGCGCGCTGGCGGCGGCTATATTTATAAATATTAATAAAATTTGTTTTTTACGAGCTCCGCACTAAATAATGGCACTGGCAAAACCGCTAAACAGCCCATAAAATAATGTTTTGAATACGCTAACTAAGATTAATATGTAGTAAAACCAAAATATAATTTGATGAAATAATGATTAAAGTGATTGATTTATCATAACTTAAATTAACATTATTTATTTGTTCACAAAATATTCATTGTTTGTAGGCAAAAAAACTCTAAAGTGGAGAAAAAAGTAAATACATTACCGCACTAGTGCGGTCTTGTATATAGTTAGGCTTGCCATCCGTCCAGGTTTTGTCCGGATTGTCGGGATTCGTCCGGATTTCAATATTATTCGCTCGCGCGCAATGCTTTAATCGACTACACTGCGCGCAATGCTAATCGACTACTACCCGCCTCTCCCCTTTGGTCAGTGCATCGCTGTCCTGTGAAAAAACCATACGCTTGCTACTGCCTATAACTTAAACGAAGATGTAGTTTGTCGAGATTACATTAGTTAACAAGATTTTAAATGGTGTAAAACATACCGATAATTGGCTAATGTTGTCATGTGCGATAAATGGCTGAAAGTTTTTGAGATAGCTCGAATGGGTTGTGTCAATTTGAAAAACCGGTCAAGCGCGAGTCGATCTCGCGCACGAATGGTTCCGTAACACCGTACAATGGTAGGAATGGTGTGGAGTGAATAGTGTGGATTTTACATAGCAAAACGTTATTTACAATGTTTTTGGTGCGGCTACTGTCACACTCCAGGTACGTAACCAGGTGCATTCATAAGGTTTTTTTTTTTAACTAAATTAATTTGTTTAAATTCGTCTATTTGTGAATATAGTGTTAATTTAAGTGTTTGTTTAGTCAACTAAAGTGTGCCAGTGCTAAATGTGGTCAGAATTGTAATTGTGATGGAAGGACTTTAGCGGATGACCTACTATTGTTGACCCTGAGGGGGGGAGGGGAGGATGGGGGAGGGGGGTAGATGTCCCCCCTACTACTCCCCCCCGCGGAAATGGCTAGTTTCTGAGATATGATTATTTAAAGTTTTGAGGTTATGTTGTTAAAATATAACAAAATTTAGACTGACCTTGATCTTTAAGTGGGGTGAGAGGGAAGGGGTTGATGCCCCCCCCCACTACTCCCCCCCCGCACGGAAATGCCTAGTTGCTTTCTTCGAAAGGGTCATTTTTCTGCCTCGACACCTTTCTCCTCCACAAATACTCCATAATGCTATCATCAAAATTTACATGAAAAGTAGCCACAATAACCTACTCTAGCCAATCGTTTTTCTTTGCATACGCTGCGCTCCGCTCCGCTCCGGTTTAGCTGCTTCAACGTTCTAACATAACCTATAACCCGATTGAAAAGTAGCCACAATAACCTACTCTAGCCAATCGTTTTTGTTTGCATACGCTCCGCTCCGGTTTAGCTTCTTCAACGTTCTAACAAAACCTATAACCCGATTAAAAAATAGCCACAATAACCTACTCTAGCCAATCGTTTTTGTTTGCATACGCTGCGCTCCGCTCCGCTCCGCTCCGCTCCGGTTTAGCTTCTTCAACGTTCAAACATAACCTATAAACCGATTGAAAAGTAGCCACAATAACCTACTCTAGCCAGTTGTTTTTGCTTGTAAATATCGAGAGAACAAGAAAATAGAACATTCGCGAAACTACTAGAAAAGGGACTACTACTTTGCCGCCCAACCAAAAACGCGGCAAAACGCCCCAACAAAATGCGTTCCGTTTTAAACAAAAATTACAACTTTTTTATTATCAAAAGTGATATTTTACGAAAGTGAACTAAATTAACTTTGATTGACGTAAAATAAATACACAAACATAAATTGCAAGTTAAATGAACATTTTTTATTAAAATAGGTATTATTAAAAAAAGATTCCACATTTCATCCTTTTTTTAGAGAATTCTCATCTTTTCAAATATGCGTACAACGAAATGTAGGTAATGTATTTTGACCACAGACAAGATTAAAAACCTATTATTTGCGTTGCGTTACATCATTTTACAAAGTATTTTCAGATTTTCAAAAAATCATATCTTAAAAACTATTGAATTCCGCACCCTGAAACTTTCAGGAAGATGATCAAATGACTCCAACATGGTGCTAAAAAAGTTTGGACGCCCCAGTGAGTAGGTCATCCGCTAAAGGTGAGCCTATTGTTTTCATATTTGCTTATTCATATTTTACAAGTATATGACTTGAACTTAACTATATACTTATACACTACATACTGCTCAACTCTCACTATTGTGAGAAACGTCCATCCTCACACCGCAGCGTCTTTGTTTTGTCTCTTAGCACTTGACAATCTGTGGAAGTACTTTTGACGATAAAACTAGCTGTTCACTCATAATTATTACACGATATACACAAGTGCACTGGTAGGTTAGACCTTGGCAATTAGTGCGAATATAATGTAAGCTTGTAGGTGATTCTAGAGACATATTAGGTACTCACTTCACAGCTGATCAGCACAACACTTGCAAAACGACTAAAATTGTTAGATAATAAGTATAACTTTCATTAGTTCAGGACATTTATACTGTTAACCTATATTGACTTGTGATAGTTTAATTGAAACTTGTTGACTTTGCCGTAGAATAGCTATATAGGGAATTAGGAACTATCATATCAGTACTACAGCTACTAACTGCAAGTCTTTATTCCTTCTGTTTTATTTTAATTTTGTTCGGAGCACCCATTCTTTTTTATTTTATTTCCAGGCATGGCATCCAACATTACTACACGGAGAATGCACGCACTACAGCAACAACTAATTGACGCAGAGGAGTTAAACCAAAGGCTATTGGAAGAGCGCAATGAAAATGACTTTGAGATAAAAAGCTTGAGAGCCAAGAACTCACAGCTTAGAGATAGTATGTCTACTTTGCGAGAAACACACGAGGAGTCGCAAAATGAGATTCAAAGATTGGAAAAACTTGTGGAATCTTTTGACACCCTGCGCACTGACCTTGCTTCTGCTTGTGATCGCAGTAAATTCCTCCAATACCAACTCAATGAGGCAAACTTGAAGTTGACTGATATGTGCATAGAAAAAGACTACAATGAATCTCGCCACATTACCTCTATCCAACAAGAACTAGAAGTAGCCAACCTAAGCACTATTGTTCAAGCCATGCAGACAAGCAGCAGAAAAATTAAAAAATATTTTAAATTAAATAAATTCATGAAGAAAACTAGAGGTAATATAAAAGTACTGAAATTAGCCTTGAAACGGCAATCAAACAGAATATTAAGAATCTCCTTAATGCAAGAGCTCCGGGGAAAAAATGTAGGTTTACAGTCGGACCTTCAACATGCCCGAGTAGAAATCCAGCATCTACATGACCTGCTAGCAAATACACTACAATGTTATGCCAAAGAGCAAAGTGAGTTAGCAGAACTCAGAGCCGCGACGTCTGACTTAGTACAGCTACAACGCCAGAATGCGGAATTGGTGGGCGTTCTAATTGAGAATGAGGAGAATGAGACCAGCAAGGAGGACGAGCCGACATCATTAACTTTGGTCTCGACCCCCCTCAACGAGAGTGTTGCAGCGTCCACCGCTGCCCCAACCAAAAAACAGCGTCGCCGTCGTCGACGAGGAGACACCTCGCAGCTCAACAGCGCGAGCACCGCGCCGCTCGCTGTCCCTGCTGAGGCGTGTGTCATGCCGCAAGCTGCCCCGAGGGCCGCGCCGTTCGCCGTTGCGCACGTTGCGACGCTCGCTGCCGCGCCAACCGCCGCCACGTGCATCAAACCGCACTCCAACACGTGTGTCCCGCCACTCACCTCCACTCGTGTACCGCCAGCTACCAAAATATGTGCTCAGAGAAAAACTCTGTTGTTCTCCGACAAAGTAGGTGCAGGACTTGGGACTCTATTACATAACCGGCTTAACCAAAAAGTAACGAACATTTGCTGTCCAAATTGTTCATTTGTAGATCTAGTGAAGATGATTAGTCGCGGTATCTATGATGAGTACAGCACTATTGTAATTATGGTAGGAAATCATTCAAACATTAGTCGGAATGATTTGAATAAAAGTGTTGAAACACTTCTAGACTTACATAGTAGGATGAAATGCAAATTTATACTATGCAATTTTTCATATGCCTGTAATTTGACAGAACTACAGAACAAATCTGTGCATAGAATGAATATTCATTTATTTAATTTAACATGTCATCATAGCGATGCTATTTTATATTTCGACATGAATAATTTTATTCATAACTTTACTCTGACACGGGATACATTGTACCTGTCTAATAAATATAGAAAATTAGTAGCTACATTGTTAGCTTATAATATATGCGACGCAGCTATAGTTGGTTTAACTAAGTTTAAGAGTAATATGACATGAACCCCTATTGGGAATTCACCTGTTAATTATTCTTTGCATGCAACATTGGAATCTGTTCCAAGTAATTTAAATTAGTTCATAAGACAATAGAGGAAATCTCTAGCATACAAGAGCCACTAAATATGTCAAAATGTAAGCCCCAGTTAAATATTGCCCATCAAAACATCCAGGGGCTACCTGGCAAAGAACTTGTATTAGAATTATTTCTAAAAAATTCTGACATTGATATTATTTGTGTTACTGAACACTGGTTGAAGGAAAATATGATGTCTTTTAACATAAATAATTACAAAATTGTCAGTTGTTACAATAGAAAGACTGCTGATAGAGGGGGTTCTTTAATCTTAGTGAAAAATAATATTAAGGTGAAACAGCGGAAAGATATTCTTGCACTTACTGTTAAAAGACAAATAGAGGTATCCTGTGTTGAGTTAGATAGCCATATTATTGTTTGTGTCTACAGGCCACCGAGGGATGAAAAAGGCCATGGCAATTTCGAAATATTTGAGAAAATTATGGAGGAAGCCCTCATTAAACTTTGTAATAACAGAAAAAAGTTAATTATTTGTGGCGATCTTAATGTAGATCTGCTTGTAGATACAACACTGAAGCGACGATTAATAACTCTGTTCAAATCATTTAATTTATATCATGTATTTCTAGAGCCGACTAGAATTACACTTACAAGCCAAACTTGCTTAGATAACGTTTTTTGTGACTGTGCATTCACAAGTAAAAGTGTAATTAACTGCTTACCCTCCGATCACAGTGGTCAAACAGTTTCATTCCCAATCACTATTAAGGATAAGACTGGTCCATCATTTTATAGGCCTATTACATCCCATAGTATATAATAGACTAGAGACATATACGAAAAACTTAGATATAAATTTGCCAGTACCGGATTTTAATGAACAGAACCCAAACAAAATCTACTCAGACTTCTTCAACATTATTCAGACAGAATTCAATAAAGTTTTCAAATTAAAGAAAGTCAGTGACTACAACGGTAAATCTAAATTTAATGACTGGGCAACGTTTGGAATTCGTAAAAGTAGAGTTATCTTGTATGACCTTTATGATCAAAAAACCTATAACTTTGAACGAAAATTTCATGACTATGTTAAAAAATATTCGAAAACTTTCAAGTTGGTTTGTAGAACTGCAAAAACTTTACACATTAATAGAAAAATTCAAAATTCAAATAATAGAATGAAAACAGTTTGGCAAATAATAAACCGCGAAACTGGCAAAGTTATACCAAGGGACAGTGATTTCTGCCTAAAGATAGGTGATGATGTTGTTAAATCCAACGCTGATGTTGCTCGAGCTTTTGAAACATTCTTCACCAATGTACCCGTACTCACAACGGACCGTCTAAATTCATCTCCATTTGAAGCAGAGACTTTATTAAAAAATAACACTAGCGTCAGTAATGTATATTTAAAATTTCATCATGTATATCCCCAGGACATTGTCAAAACTTTAAATTACTTAACTTAAAAAATACGGAAGACCTGTGGGGTATATCAGTCAAAGTCATTGGTTCAGTAATTCTAGTTATAGCCCCACACTTAGCTTATATATTCAATAAATGTGTTGACGATGGGGCTTTTCCAGACCTCATGAAACACAGTAAACTTATACCGCTGTTCAAATCGGGAGATAAGGGCGATCCTTCAAATTTCAGACCAATATCTGTTCTTCCAACACTAAGTAAAATATTTGAAAAGATTATACTCAATCAAATGCTCTCACACTTCAACCGTACAAAACAACTCCACGCTAAACAATATGGTTTCACTAGGGATAAATCGACTACGGATGCCAGTATTACCCTTGTATCTCATATTTATTCTGCATGGGAGGCCGCACAGGATGCTATCGGAGTTTTTTGCGACCTGTCGAAGGCGTTTGATTGTGTTGATCTTAATACGCTATTAATTAAATTAAATCATTACGGAGTTAGAAATAACGCGTTGGATCTACTAAGATCATACCTAAGCAATAGAATTCAAAAGGCAGAAGTTAACGGCGTAAAATCTGATGGATTGGGTGTTAAAATTGGCATTCCACAAGGTTCCATATTAGGCTCTTTCTTATTCCTGGTATATATTAATGATCTGCCTTTCATGGAGGAGAAATTAACTGACATAGTGTTGTTTGCTGATGATACTTCAATGGTCTTCACAATTGAAAGACAAAAAGGAGATTTTGATGATGTTAATGGTGTATTGTCTTTAACGTTGAATTGGTTCACAGTTAATAATGTATTGTTAAACGCTGGTAAAACCAAGTGTATCAAATTCTCACTTCCAAATGTCAGGCAAGTTGAGACCAGTTTGGTGTTAGACAACAGCACGTTAGAATTGGTAAATGATACGAAGTTTCTTGGAATAACCATTGATAGCAAATTGCAGTGGGGACCCCACATAGATAAATTGGCTGGTAAATTAAGTTCTGCGGCTTACGCTGTTAGGAACATCAGACAAAGCACGGATGTGGCTACATCTAGGCTAGTATATTTTAGTTACTTTCATAGTGTGATGATCTATGGTATCTTGTTGTGGGGGAAAGCAGCGGATATTCAAACTATTTTTATTTTACAGAAAAGAGCTATTCGAGCAATTTATAATTTAAAACGAACAGACTCCTTAAGAGAGCTTTTTAAAGAAATTGACATACTAACAGTAGCTAGTCAATTTATTTTCGAAAATATAATGTATGTACGCAAGAACCTTACAACATTTTCCAAACTTAGCGACAGCTGTAATGTTAACCTAAGAAATAATCACAGACTATGTGCGCCCCGTTTTAGACTCGCGAAGGTTAGCAATTCTTTCAAGGGTCAGTGCATTCTCTACTACAATAAGATACCTCTGGAGATTTTGAAATTGCCATTTGAGCAATTTAAAAAGCATGTTAAAGCGACTTTGTCGAAAAAGGGATATTACAATGTTCAAGATTACTTAAATGACAGGACTGTATGGGGTTAATCTGGCTCAACACACTTGCTGTTAATAATTTTGTAATTATTTATTCCTGCTTATTAATCATAACAATTAAATTTTTGATATTTGTATTAGTTAAGCACAACCTATTTTTAAAAGAGATCTAAAAATCAATCTGTGGGAGTTTCTACGCCCTACTTCTCCCACAGTGGTCCAATGTAGAGAAGAGGCAAAAAATGACGTTTGCTAAGAATATGTAAATATCTACAGTAATAAAGTACTTTGACTATTGACTATTTGTATGTGGTATTGAAAGAATTGTTGTATGGGAGCCCCCTTAAATATTTATTTTATTCTGTTTTTAGTGTTTTTTGTTATAGCGGCAATAGAAATACATCATCTTTGAAAAATTGAATTATCTTACTATGACGGTTCATGAGACAGAAGCCTGGTGACAGACGGACGGACGGACGGACAGCGGAGGCTTAGTAATAGGGTCCCGTTTGGCACCCTTCGGGTACGGAACCCTAATATAGATTATTAGGGTTCCGTATCCAAAAGATTATAAAGCTTGTTTTAGGCATCCCGGAGCTTCAGCAACAGTAGAGAGAACTGTTTCTCTCATGAAACGCTTGTGGGCACCAGATCGAGGTCGCATGCGGGTCTCGATGGTGGCTGGACTTTTGAATATAATAATAATAATACCTTGGACACTATTTACACACATTGATCTAGCCCCAAACTAGGATTCCCTGTATCTTGGGTAATACACAACGATACACATACTTATATAGATAAATATTATAGTTAAATAGATAAACAACCATGACTAGGGTACTAACATCCGTTCTCATCAAACAAATATTTGCCCCCACCGGGACTCGAACCCGGGACCCTTGGCTTCGTAGGCAGGGTAACTGCCGACTCGGCCATTCGGGTCGTCGTCGTAATAATGGGAAATATCTGCATGTGCAAAAACTGCACATCAAAAATAGTGATTTGCACAGCAAATATCAGGGCAAAATCCTGTGGTAGATAAGGTGAAGGGTAAAGAGTGAAGCGAAGCCCCCGTTATCCTTCGTGTTAGGTTGAACATGCAAGAACAACAAAAACTTCTTAAAACATAAACTTGAGTACACATAAATATTTAAAACATAAAAAGTGTTTTTGCTGATCTTTTTTTTTGCTGTGCAAATCACTATTTTTGATGTGCGAGGAAAAACTATCCTATAATAATTAACAGCAACAATGACTGCTCAAGTTTTTATGATCAAATAAGTACAAACTTTGAAGAAAGCCTACAGAATCAGAAGGAGCCCAACGAAGATGTGAAAATAAAGCTAGAAGCGTGATAATTTGGAATAAATAATTACGTTAATTTTATTTTTAATTCCTTGCAAAGCAGGAAATTATAATAATCTGATGACTTATTTTAATTATGATACCTACAAAAGATGTATAAACCTATTTTTTATTTTTATTTGTCTGGACTATAAAATATAAAAGTAAAATTTACTATACTAGACTAGAACATTGAAAATTGAACTTGCCGTTGTGCACTGATAAAGATAACAATGTTTTTTTGTCTCTCTCTCTCTCTCTCTTGCACTTCATATTTGCAATTTTTTATGCAGTCTACATTCAATTTTATTTAAAATAATACACATATTTATTACTTTCAAAATAAATAAACAATTCTATCAATAAATTAAAACAATCTTCAATATTTTAAGAGGACACTTTTCATGCCGACGGTACAAACCTACCATTAATGTCCCCACCGAGAGGCACAGGCAATTACATGGATACGAGCAAGATTAAGCCATACTCCACCACGCTGGCTCAGCGCGGGTTGATGGAGGGGTTTGCGACCACTACCACGTAGCGATAGTAGCCGGGACCTACAGCTTAACGAGTCATCCGAAACACTGAACGTCCGATAATGTAGGTACTTAACAATATTTATCTCATTGGTACATGGTAAGGATCTGAACCTGCATCTACTGTGTGAGAAGCAAGCGTGAAAGCTTCAGATTTCAGATTCAATTTTTTATTGAACATAAATAAATAAATAATGTTATTCAAAGTCAAAATGAAATAAAAAAAGACTACACCGGTTCGGAAGGTGGGCCTCGGGATTAAGAAGAAGCGACAAGAAACTCCCCCATACAATTCACAATTCTTTATTGCACAGAACATTACAACAATACACACAATTATACAATTAACACGAAATCAAAAGGCAAAGGCGAGCTTATCTCTCAACAGAGATTTCTTCCAGCAAACCTATCTGGATAGGATACATATAAAATGAAAAGGGTAGTCTAGTGCAATTAAATACTTACCAAATACCAATAAAATATGATACTTACTGTAAAATACATATAATAAAAGAAATAGTAGATAAAATAAGAATAAACAAATAATAATAATAATAAATAGATAAATACAATTACATACTTATATATACAATACCTATGATGAAAGAGAAAGTAAGTGCTCTTTCAAGCGATTCTTAAAGGAGAAGAGAGTGGGACTGTCCCTTATAGTGCAGGGAAGTGCGTTCCACAGCCGAATGGCCCTCAGCCTGAACGAGTGCTCGTAGGCGACGGTGTTATGCTGCGGAATACATAGAAGAGACACCGTGTGAGATCTCCGCTCCTTGCCTCTGGAGAAAAGGAACTCAAAACGTTCACGAAGGTAGGAAGGATATCTGGGGTTTCTCAAGATGTTAAAGAGTAAAGCCAATATGTGGAAATCATGGCGAAGACGAATCGGGAGCTAACCCAGTTCCTTGCGATACTGCGAGACGTGGTCATACTTGCGCTGCCAGAAGACGAATCGAATCCCGAGGTTCTGAAGTCGTTCGAGTTTATTCAGTTGTTGTTCGTTCGCACTCACCCAGCAAGCATCGGCATAATCAATTAAAGGAAGTAGAAGGGACTGGGCTAGAGTGACTTTAGTATGCCGTGGAAGGAAGTATTGTAATTTCCGAAGAGAGTGAAACGATGCAAAGACTCGTCTGCTGACCTTGGAGACATGGGGCGACCAAGACAGCATGTTATCGAATAAAACTCCGAGATTTTTAGCTTTATCGCTGTATTTGATTACGGTTCTATCAAATATTAGAGGAGCGATTGGAAGCTGTTGTAACAGGTTAAGAGAGTATCGGGTTCCCAAGATCAAGGCCTGCGACTTTCTCGGGTTGACCAGAAGCCCATATGAGAGGGCCCACTTCCTGATATTCTCGAGGTCAGCATTCAGAGCCTACACAGCCGGAGTCAAATCACGCGGAAGGAAATGCCGGTATATTTGGAGGTCATCTGCGTAAAGATGATATGAAGAAGTAAGTACATCAGAGATTGAGTTGATAAAAACCGAGAACAGAAGGGGTGAAAGGATGCCACCCTGAGGAACCCCAGTGAATAGATCGCACCGATCGCACGAATTGATGCGTTGTTGTCGATCTCTGAGATAGGAGTCAAACCAGCGGGCGGCATGAGAGGAGACATTAAGTGAATGGAGGATCGCAATCAGGATATCAAATTCCACGCAGTTGAAAGCGCCGCTGAAGTCAAGCAGTGCCAGCACAGACATCCTCTTCTGATCCATCGCAAGTTGGATGTCATCTGTCACTTTGAGTAGAGCGGTGGTAGTGCTGTGACCCGGCCTAAAACCCGATTGGAAAGAATTGAGGAGATTCATGGAGGAAAGATAGGTGGATAGTTGAGTGTGTACAATGGATTCAAGGACTTTGGAAAGGATAGGCAGGATAGAATAGGACGATATTCTTTGTAGGAAGTTGGGTTGGATGTTTTAGGCAAAGGGATCACGAGAGCACGTTTCCACTGACTAGGGAAGTGACAGTCAGAGAGTGAAGCATTAATTATGTGAGTGATAACCGGCAGCAATTTTCCAAGAACACTTGTCAACTTTTGAGAGCAGATTTTGTCATCGCCGACGGCTTTTGATGATATTTCTAGCACTGCTTTCCTGACTGCAGCGATTCCAACATGACGCAGATTGATAGAAGAGTGGCAGGAGACAGTCCTGGAAAGCAAATTACGTAGTGTGGCATCCTTGGCAGATGGATCCATCTGGACGAGGGGGACAGCAAAAAAATTATTGAGACCTTTAGGTCGATGTTACCAACCGTCAGGTCCTGGGACTTACCAATACCAAGGGTCTTCAGAAATTTCCAAACTTGTGCAGGGGCGTAGTTTTCGATAAATTCAAATATATGACGGCGTTTGGCATCTCGACACAGACGGGAGCAGCGATTACGAAGACTTTTGTATGCTAAGAGATTTTCGTCGGTCGGATCCTTTTTGTATTTAGTCTTGGCACGGTTTCTCTTAGCCATCAGACCCTTAATGGTATCAGTAAGCCATGGAGCGTGGAGATGTTTAACTTTAACCTTCTTGACAGGAGCATATTTGTCAAACAAGCTCAGGACAATCGTGTTAAAGTTCTGGACCTTATCATCAACGGACTCACTTCCCAGAACAAGGGACCAATCTATTGAAGAGGCGTCGGATTTAAGGGAAGTGACATCAATACCCTTGAAACTACGAAGTTCAAGAAACTTAGCTCTACGCTTGGGGGGCCTAATTTTGTAGGATAGGTAAATTAAATCATGGTAGGAGAAGGGGGCACTGAGTTGACCATGTACGGCAACCTTAGTTGGGTTAGATATTATCATCAAGTCAAGAAGAGAGGGGGTACAGTGAGGCTGAAAGTGAGTGGCATCAAGGGGAAGAATGTGTAAATTCAAGGATTTAACAATGGATTGCAGTTTGGCTGATCGAGCATTGTTTTTAATAAGGCAGGTGTTAAAATCACCAAGAATAAGAGTAACAGGATAAAGAGGAGACATGTCATTAAGAAGAGTTTCAAAAGATTCAAAGTAATCTATGCGACGAGAGGGGCTGTAGTAAACACCCAGAAGAACTTTATTGTGACGAAGACATATCTCTAAAAATAAGTGTTCCGCAGAACCAGAGTATAGGCTGGGCGAGTGGCTGATAACTTTGCACGAGATGTCAGAATGAAGGTAGATGGCAACGCCGCCATCAGCCTTACCCGTTCGATCATTACGAAAGAGCCTGAACCCTGGCAGAGCATACATGGAAGAAGAGAGGGATGGCTTGAGGAAAGATTCGGAGACAAGAATTCCGTGAATATTCTGGTCAATGAAGGCATCAAGAAGATCAGCGTAGCTGGCGTGAATGCTCTGAGCATTAATATGCATTATGTTGAGATTAAAGCCAAGAGTCGAGAACACGCGTTTCAGATTATCAGACAAAGAGCCATCCGCCGACAACCCACCTCCCGCACTCAGTGAAACATCGCTATCAGAGCTAGAAAAGAAGCTATCGTTAAAATTGTTTAAGGTATTCATAAACTAAATAGATATATACTACTCAAAAGAAAATAAGGGTCACTTACATATTTCTGTTTTTGAGAAAAAAAAAAATGTAAACTAATTAATAAGTGACTAAATAATGATGTCCAGCCTCCTTCAGTATCCAACCTCTTTAATGCTGGTGTTTAAGTCTTACAGCTGGCCAGAAATTGAAGCAAATAAAAAAAACGCGTTTCAGGTCAAATTCCTTTCAGATGGAATCACAATTTTATTCTGTTAAAAAACTATTTCTGTCCATCTTTTGCTTCTTTTAACATCTTTTGTTAATAATGCCACGTCAACGAAGGCATATGGATACCATTACTGCCACCAGAGCCGTTACATTGATTGCTGAAGGTCATTCACAGCGGTCTGTAGCTTCTTCGTTGGGTTTCTTTCGCCGAGCCATCCACAATGTGTGGGATCGGTTCCAAGAGACTGGCAGTGTTGCAAGAAGGCCTGGATCGGGCAGGGTGCGAGCGACTACGGCACAAGAGGATCGCTACATCCGATTGAGTGCCCGTCGAGAGCGCTCTGTGACGGCACGTAAGTTACAAAATCGCCTACGGTTAACAACGGGGACTCGTGTTAGTGACCAAACGATACGTAATCGACTGCATGAAGACCAGCAAAGGTCCAGACGCCGAGTAGTACGAATTCCTTTATCTAGGGTTCAATGTGGAAATCGATTAAGTTTTTGCCGCGAACATTCAGATTGGAGCATGAATCAATGGGGTATGGTGCTCTTCACAGATGAGTGTAAAGTGAGACGACAGGGTGAGAGATTTTCCGATGTCTGCATCAAGGAAATTGACCGCTTTGGAGGTCCTAGTGTGATGGTTTGGGCTGGGATTAGCTTACAAGGCAAAACTGAGCTGGTTTTCTTAAATCAAGGCACAGTAACTGCACAACGGTACATCGATGAAGTCATCATGCCTCATGTGATTCCATTCTCACAGAGAGTGGGGCTAGGGTTCTGGTTAATGCATGACAATGCCCGCCCACACACAGCTCGGGCCCCTCAGACTGTACTGGATGACTCCCATATTCGTGTCCTACCATGGCCAGCGTATAGTCCGGATTTAAATCCAATAGAGCATATGTGGGACCAATTAAAACGAAGGGTTAGGGAGCATGAGCAATAGGTTCACAACCAGCAACAGCTTATGGATGCTCTGAAACGTGCGTGGGAAGAGATACCTGATGAAAACATCAGAAACTTAATCGAGAGTATGCATTCAAGGCTCCAGGAGTGTGAAAACAGGAGAGGAGGACACACCCGTTACTAAACCATTAAAAAAACAGCTTGTCAGTTTTTGTTTTGTTTTGCAAAGAGATTCTGTTTAGTTTTTGCTGTTGACAATGGACTAATTTCATGTTAATTGAAATAAGTGAAACAATTGACTACACAATTAAATGGTTATTAGCATAAGTTAAAACAAAAGCCTTGTTACATGTTATTTTAATAAATATACATTACCGTTTATTTTCTTTTGAGTAGTATACATATAAATTATAAAATAAATTTATATTAATAGGATCTACTTTAAAATACTTTTGGTTCCAAGCCTGAACTCAGTCTTTCACTGGGCATGCTGGGAAAGAAATCAAGGTTAACAGAAATCAACTTGCAATAATTATACAGTAAAACAAATAAAACACAAACAAACAGCAAAGATTCAAGCAATATCGAAATCTCGCTATTGCGTTTCGTTACACGTCATACGGAATGTTTGTACAGAGACATGACAGTAACAAGAAAAAAAAACGTCGCTGTCAAAAATGACAGGTGACAGTGGGTGGATTCAATTACCAAGAAATTAAAAAATACTCGAGGGTCGGAAGAGAAAACGATAGATAAAAAAAGGAAAAACGTGCAATCTTCACAATAAATTGAAAATACACACAAAACCTATTGCGCGCAGGCATAATCCGACCGAATGACGGAGGCACTGAAGTGAAGAACACGGGTTGTCGGCGAACTATTTCTTAGCCGCCCCCGTCGTCGATCCACCTCGGCCTCCGCGTTTACGCTTGGCAGTGGTGGCAGGCGCCCGCGCAGGAGCAGCAGGTGCAGTAGATGTGGACGCAGGGTTGCCCGCTGTCCCGGATTGAGCGGCAGAAGATGGGAACTTATCGGTGAATACCAGAAGCTCCTTCATCATTTCAATCTTCTGCCGGGACTTGTCGGGAAGCAGCAGGATGATCCTGCCTTCAGTGGACCAGCAGTTCCGCCTTTCCGCATTTTTTGCTAAAATTAATGTCTAGATCTGGTGGAAAATCCACTGTGTTGGCAACACTTGCGCGATTGGAGTGTGATCAAGCAGTCCTTTGAAGTACCGCCGCCACGTAGGGTATTTACCTACCCACCACCTACCGCGCGGTCCGCTTAAATCTATTTAATCTATTTAATCTGTTTACTCTAGTAAACATAAAGATATCGGTTTCCCGAATTTTCAGGCTCCCATTACGATTTGTTATCGCAACATATCTGTCTCGGTTTCAAATGGGGAACCATTTGAAACCGAGACATATATTTTATATTATAATCAGAAATAGTGGTTCGGGTACAACTCACAAAAACCTTTATATCGGGAACCCGTTTGGTCCCTCCCGCTCTAACTTCCCGGTCCGCTTAAATAGAGTAAACAAAAAGATTTCGGTTCCCCGTATTTTCAGGTTCCCTTAACGATTTGTAATAGCAAAATATCTGTTTCGGTTTCAAATGGTTCCCGTAATCAGAAATAGTGGTTCGGGTATCACTCAGAATAAAGGGAAAAACCTTTATAGCGGGAACCGTTTTGTACCTGCTATTGCGTAATATAATAAGCTCCATTGTGAACCTAAATGCGTTGCCATAAAGAGTCACTTACTTTATTTACTTTATACTTTATTGCACAAAACAGTGATAACAAACAAATATAAAGGAAAGAACATGTACAAAGACGAGCTTATCTCTAACAAGAAAGAGATTTCTTCCAGCAAACCTAGGTGGAGATGAAAAAAAGAAACTAAAGTTAGAACTATATGCACAACAATAAAAATGTTAATAAAAATAATAAACTACTTACCAATATCAACATAATACTAAAAATAATGCTATATATAAATATGTTACATATACATAAATAGTAGATACAAATAAATACTAATACTTATCATGGAAGAGATAGATAGTGTTCTTTCAAACGACTTTTAAAAGTCTGAATTGACTGTCTCTGATGGCTCTGGGGAGTTTGTTCCAGGGACTGATAGCTCGTAGTCTGAACCCATTCTCATAAGCGGCAGTGTTATGTTGCGGAGTTGTAAGTAGTGACCGAGTGTGAGATATCCGTGGCCTATCCGAAGACAGAAAAACGAAACGATCCCGTAAGAAGCCAGGATAGCGAGGATTACATAAAATCTTGAAGAGGCAAATGAGAATATGGGAATCCCGTCGAAGGCGAATCGGGAGCCATTTCAACTCCCTGCGATACTCCGAGACGTGGTCGAACTTGCGCAGACCGAAGAAAAACCGAATCCCGAGGTTTTGAAGTCGCTCGAGTTTGTTCAGTTGCTCTTCGTTTGCGCTTGCCCAGCAGACATCAGCGTAATCGATCAGGAGGAGAAGAAGAGACTGCGCAACCGTGATTTTTGTCTGACGAGGCAGGAAGTTTTGAAGACGCCTGAGGGAGTGGAAAGTGGCAAAGACACGTCTACTAACCTCGCTGACATGTTCTGACCAGGACAGCTGGTTATCAAACATAACTCCGAGGTTTTTGGCCTTGGTGCTGTATGGGATGACGGTTCCATCATAGGTTACAGGAGTAATAGAAATATGCTGTATCAGGTTAAGGGAATACCTGGAACCAATAATCATAGCCTGCAACTTAGTAGGGTTGACAAGGAGATCATGAGACGAGGCCCAAGCCCTGATCTTCTCGAGATCGGCATTTAATACCTCTACAGCTGGTGCTATATCACAGGGGGGGGGGAAATGGCGGTATATCTGGAGATCGTCGGCGTAAAGATGGTATGATGAGGAGAGGACATCTGGGATGGAATTAATGAAGATAGAGAAAAGAAGAGGGGAGAGGATACCACCCTGGGGGACACCCGCAAAGAGATCACAGCACTCCGTTGAAGTCGTCTCCGACTTTATACGCTGCTGGCGACCTCTCAGATAAGAGTCGCACCAGTCAGCAGAGTCGGAGGACACGTTCAAGGACTTCAGTATCTCAACGAGAATATCGAAATCGACGCAGTTAAAGGCGCTGCTGAAGTCGAGCAATGCTAATACAGTGAGCTGTTTCTCATCCATTGCTTGCTGAATGTAATTGGAGACTTTGAGTAAGGCCGTGACGGTACTGTGACCCGGTGTAAATCCGGACTGGAATCGATTAACAAGTTGTTAGAGGAAAGGTGTCACTTTACGAGCAAATGTGTCGAAAATACCTATCTCATTGGTACATTGTCAGCACCGGATTCGAACTGACATCTTGTTTGACAAATATAAAAATACACTTAGCGTCACGCCTTTTCCCATACGGGTTGGCAGAGGCACATTGGGGCCAATTATCCAATACTCCAATTTGCGTGACAGGATATTACATTTGACGTTTTTGACTGTTAAACTTATAGCTTTTTTAATTAAAGAAAGGGACTGGCAATGGCGGCGGTAAAGTTTTCATCTCGCTTGTGGCCTTGCCACACTGAGCTCCTCGTTCTGCTCCTCGCTCTATTGCTTGCTCTACTCGTGCAGTCAATAGCGACGCCCGATGTGGCTATTTGTTGGTAATGACGTTTACTAAGTATTTATGTAAATATCGGTTGTTAAATCCACGCCTCAACCGAAGGGGCGGAATCTTGGTAGGGTTGTTTTTCAGTGGAATGTCACAAGTAGTACTGACCTTGACGCCGTGGAACGGCATTCGAAAGCTTAATTCGAGGCAGGAGTACGGGATGAGGAATACCAGGGTGGGGGGTGACGGGAGTCGAATCTTACTCGCGTCGTAGGCCGCTGCTGTTGCCGTCGTGATGCTGCCGACTACACGGGTCGCTATCCGAACGCGACGAATTGGTGACCGAACCACTTCAACCTTTCACAGCATGAAGCACTCACTACGATCACGTGAAATCTACTTATTTCTTGACGATTGTTACGATATTATAATTAACATTCCGCCAAGGCCCGAATACCTGACGCCGACATTTTACCATGTGCAAAGTTGACAGCTAGCTGGTCATTTTTTTTCTATACAAGTGACAGCTAGCTAGTGATGTCCCGATCACTCGCGGTCGATCCGCGCAACGAAAACCGGTGCGTTCCGAAGCATAAATATTAAACATCGGTAATAAAGAAATTTTGACTTTGACATTGACTTTGAAATTGCCGCCGATATTGCCGGTCCTTTGCCTCGCGACAATAAACCGATAAAACGAGGAGCGGTGGGCAGAACGAGAAACAGAACGAATCTACCTCTCTGACTCCTTTCCTCGATACTTTTCACGCAACTCGACGAGTGTGTGGCAGGGGTATTAGATATTATAGCGTCTGCGGCGGCGCGTCTTTATGCCGTCGCACTCAATTGTATGCCTTGCGCTGCCATTTCCAGTCCCTTTCTTTGATTGAACGAGTTATACATGATGACATGATGGAATGGAGGGTTGTACAACCGGCTTAAACTGGACACATCTCTGCCAACTCGTATGGGAAAAGGCGTGACGTTAAGTTTTTATTTTGTTTTGAAATCATGATGATGTTACCTTGTTACTAGTTTAAAGGGCTTAGATTAGATTTGATTGCGTTTGAACAGAGCCAAATGTTGACACAATGATTGTGTCTTTGTGAGAAATAATGTGGCTATTTCTATGCTAATCCCTCGTTCCCCAAAACACAATCAACAAAATTGGAGCGAAAACCAAAACAAAACAAATAAATATAGAAACAGAGCAACTGGTTGCTTCGATTAACTCAACAGTGATTTTTTTACATTTCCATTAAATGGACAGAAGTATTTGCAACCAAATAGTGTTAACCAGGTACACTTTATACCCGGCAACGGTTAATATTTTACTATAATTAGATAGATGAGCGTCCGCACTAATCTCTCCGGATTACGGTACCAAGTGCCTGTAAATGAGAAATGCAGTTCTATTTGATACAAAGCAGAAAGAAGTCCTGTACTCGGATGAATGAAGTCAAATTATGCAAAATGTTCTATTAAGTGATCCTACCTCAGAAATACCAATTTGAATGTAAAGAGCACATTAATATTTTATGTTATCAGCAAACCCCTTTTGCGATGTATTTATGATTCCGGTACCATTATATCCCTACCCTTTACGCCGCGTTTAAGGTATAATCACGTTCACTGGCCTCATTTTGCCATTGTGGCATCTTTCAGAATTGCTATTCCTTTTGCCATTGTGGCATATATCGGAATTGCAATCCCCTTTGCCATTGTGGCATCTATCGGAATTGCCATTCATTTGTCATTGTGGCATCTATCGGAACTGCAATCCCTTTTGTCCTTGTGGCATCTATCAGAATTGCAATGCCCTTTGTCATTGGGACATCTATCGGAATTGCAATCCCTTTTGTCATTGTGGCATCTATCGGAATTGCAATGCCTTTTGAAAAACAATAACGTCAAGATTATTTAACACGAGCTGTCTTCTATTGCATTTTTTTTTGTTAATGCGATGATCTGATTGGTTAATTTTTCAAAAGCTTATAATAATTCGCAGAAGTCAGAATTAAATGTTATGATATAGGCTATAAGAACAATAAAAGATAGGTGTAGACAGGACTGTCTGCCGTAATGAGACAGAGCCTAAGGCTGCTGTAAAATGTTTTCGTCCATAACTGTACGACTGTACTAATGTAGTAATGACGGGTTTTCTGAATGAAGTTAAAAACAAACGAAGCTTGATAAAACTTCTTCGCGACAAACACTGTTTTAAACGTTTGTAGGCAGGTGATGTTAGGTAAGGGAAATTCAGCTACACGAGGATTTGCAATCTATGGACTAACTAGCTGCATCAATCATCTGCGTGTTCCTAGAAAGTATCATTTACCGAGATAACGTTACCCTCCTTCAGGTGCAGTCGGATAAAAAGATTTCTATATGTTAGTCTAGCTCATAAACTATTACTGTGCCAAATTTCATTCAAATCCGTTCAGCCGTTTTAGTGTGATTGAGGCAAAAAAACACAAACATCCAAATATCGCTACTTTCACATTTATTATATTAGTTGGATTACCAAAATGGATGCAATTCTTTTATCCATCGGGTTATGTAGGTTATAGAGCGAAGTTAAACTATATGTCCCCCCCCTTTATTTCCTAACCAGTACAAATATTTATAAATTTCGCTAAATGACCGAATGAAAGACTTTAGAAATAAATTATTTGACATAAAAGAGTTTAGAAATAAATTAGGCTTCTTTTTTAAGAGCATTAATATGCTCATATACATGTCCCAAAATCCCGAAAAAAAAACTAAGAAAGTCTCCACTTTCGCCTCTGTTCCAAGAGTTTTAGGTAAATTAGCTCTACCTATTCCGATAACTGATTATTAGGGTTCCGTACCTTAAAAGGAAAAACGGAACCATTATAGGAGCACTCGTGTTTGTGATCTCCGAAACTGTTGCACCTTAAATAAAATAATTGGCATATCAGAAATTTTAAATAAGTGCTCTAAACTGTATCGTATGACATGTCTTATGAAAGCACTTGTTGCGAGGATGTCAAATATATATTTTTTAACTAACCTGAAATGTTTCGTTAAAAAATATTTCATAAAATAGGCGAAGAAGACGATTCCTGCCTCTCTGATCCCCGAAACTACTGATCCTAAAATGTTGAAATAATATATGTTTACAAAAATATTACAGAAAAAATAATGAGTAATGTATGGTTTAAATAGGGGGGCACAAAAAGGAGGAAAAACAGAAAAAAAAACTTTATCGTGTGACAAGCCATAAAATGTTGTTGCAAAGATTTCAATATATTTTTTTCAGAAACCTGAAAGGCTTAGTTAAAAAAATATTTAAGAAAATAGGCAAAAAAATCGACCCATAAAACCCACGACCCACGTAAGAAACATTAAAATTATTGTGCGGTAGTACAGAACCCTTGGTGCACGAGTCCAATTCGCACTTTACCATTTATATACTACTAAGGGGAGAAATGTGTATATTTGTGTGAAAATCAAAAACTACTTGACTATGAAACTGAAATTTTGCAGGTGGGAAGGAAAGAAGCTTAAAAACCGGGACGTTAGTTGGGTATTTTCTTTAATTCTGCCCCCGCTAAGGGAAAAGGGAGCTGGAGTTTGTACGGAACTCAATAACTCTAGAACCATGAAGGTGAAGAAAATAGCACTTAGATACATAGGTAGGTAAATACGTGACGTCATTGACAGAAGGAGAGAAAGGGGGTGAGGGGGGAGTAATATTATATGAACATCAAAATCTTGAATGAAGCTGAAAGGCAGCTTGGTAGTAAAGAGGTAGTTGAGGTAAACGTGTATAAACTTAGCGATAGCTGTAATGTTAAACGTGTATAAACTTAGCGATAGCTGTAATGTTAAACGTGTATAAACTTAGCGATAGCTGTAATGTTAAACGCGTATAAACTTAGCGATAGCTGTAATGTTAACCTAAGAAATAATCACAGACTAGTTGCGCCCCGGCTTAGACTCGCGAAGGTTAGCAATTCTTTCAAGAGTCAGTGCATTCTCTACTACAATAAGATACCTCTGGAGATCTTGAAATTGCCATTTGAGCAATTTAAAATCCATGTTAAAGCAACTTTGTCGAAAAAGGGATATTACAATGTTCAAAATTACTTAAATGATGGGTCTGTAAGGGGTTAATCTGGCTCAACACAGACCTTGCTGTTAATAATTTTGTAATTATTTATTCCTGCTTATTAATTATGATAATGACTAAATATTATATTTTGTATTAGTTAAGCATAAGCAATTTTTAAAAAGAGATCTAAAAATCAATCTGTGGGAGTTTCTACTCCCTACTTCTCCCACAGTGGTCCAATGTAGAGAAGTGGCAAAAAATGACGATTGCTAAGTATATGTAAAAATCTACAGTAATAAAGACATTTGGAATTTGAATTTGAATTTGGAATTTGGAATAAGACTATAAACTTAATTAGCAACAGGGCCGTATTAGGGGTGGGGGGCACAAACACGATATTATAAGTAAAGCAAGAAGAAACTTGGTCCTATCGACGTTATCGGAGATGCTGTTATCACATAAATAGATAATTGACATAACATCTTGGTACGCAAACCTTAATGTTTGACTCGCAGCTGCCTATTTATACCCGACTCCACACCGACTGAAGCAGCGGGCAACAGCTAGTTATAGATTAGGTATATAAAAATATATTTATTTATTTATTTATTTTATTTATTTATTTATTTATTATATTTGGGACATCAACAGCGTATATATTATAAATTAGTTACAGTAGGTAAATACAAAAAATTAAGCCGGTAACAGATATCCACAGAAGGTACAATAAACAAGTAGAAGAAGAAAAAAACTTAGCGGTTATCTTAGCAGTATACATATAGACATTCAGTTTTAGGAAATTAGAAATTTTATACATGTACAGGATGATAATAAGGGGATATGTGAGGAGTGAACTGTATTGTTTGTGTAAGGGTGTGTGTGTGTGTGTGTGAGAGTGTATTTATGTAAGGGTGTGTATGTGTGTGTTGATTCACTTGTTAACCTCGACGTCTATCAAGACATTTATAATGTCATGACGGAACTTGGCTTTGGAGGATGAAAATGGATCCAAATCACTAAATAGTTTATTATATTCAGAGGCGAGGCGAGCTATGGTAGAATTTTGGGCATAATTAGTATGTGCTAGAGGGACGGAGAATAATCTATTGGATGTATGGCGAGTGCGGCACTTTGGGACGCAAAAAGATAGTTCAGATAGTAACGGGGGAGAATCGAGGCGGCCAGATAGAATATCGTGGAGTACCATCATGTCTAGTAATACTCTACGATCTTCGAGAGTAATGAATTGATGCCGGTGACAGGACTCCTCGTACGAACGGTCCTGGATACGGGATCTGAAGTTCAGGTGTTTCAGGAATTTGTATTGAATACGTTCAATTCGCTGGATGTAGGTAATGTAGTTCGGGGACCAAATACACGACGCGTATTCTAAAATACTCCTGAAATAGGCATAATAGATCAGCTTTATGCATCCCAGATCGCTGAAAGGTTTGCAGATACGAATGACAAATCCAAGATTCCGAAATGCGCGACCCACGATGCTTTCAATGTGCTTTTGAAAGGTTAGTTTACTATCCAGTATGACACCCAGATCTCGGAGTCGACGCGAGTGAGTGGTTGTTTATTAATATTGTAATTATATACTATTGGTACTGGACGCCTGGTGAAGGATATTTGGACACATTTGCTAGCGTTTACAGAAATTCTGTTTTGTTTATAATATACACTAAGGCGATCGAGGTCGGACTGCAGCCTATCACAATCAATACTATTGGTCACATCAAGAAAAATCTTTTTATCATCTGCATATAACAGGAATCTGCATTCACGAAATACTGTACAAATGTCATAGAGATAGGCGTTATAGAAAAGAGGACCCAAATGAGAGCCCTGTGGTACCCCCGATGGTATGTTTATGAAGTTGGAATTATGTCCCCCAACAACCACAGCCTGCTGTCTATTAGATATATACGATGTAATCCACCGGTAGAGGTCAGCAGTATGACATGGTCTACACGATCGAAAACTTTCTCGAAATCTGTGTAGACCACGTCAACCTGTCTGCGTCTGTCCATCATGCCGAGAACAAAATTCAAAAATTCAGAAAGATTACTAACGGTGGATCGACTCTTAAGGAACCCGTGTTGCTGTGGGGGGATTCCGCGCGAAACAATGGGGTAAATATTGTTGTAAACGGCTTTTTCGAATACTTTGCCAAACACATTGAGGATGGATATTGGCCTATAATGTTCAATATTATCCTTAGTGCCCTTTTTATGGATCGGAAGGATATGCGCTTTCTTCCAAATATTCGGATACGAGCCTTCCTTCAGCGATCTGTTGAATAGGATGCACAGAGGAAGACACAATTGTTTCGCGCATCGTACTATGAAATATGGTGGCATCTTGTCACTACTTGCACCACCATTGATATCAAGGGACTGAAGCAATTCAAGTATAGAGTCAGGGTGAAACTGAGTGGTACTGATAGTGTTGTTATCGTCACAAAACGGTGGAGCCAAAGGAAGATCGGGATAGGATGTTGCTGGTTGACTGAATACTGAGCCAAAAAAATCGTTAAAACCTTTACAAATGCTAGGACCATCGGAATACTGCACACCATTGTAGACTAGTGATTACGGGTAGGCCGATTTACATCTACGTGCTTTTACAAATGACCAAAATTGCTTAGGGTTGTTTTTTATATTTGTTTGCATTGATTCAATATAGTGTTTAAAACATTCATCTTGAAGAGCCTTCTGCCTTTTGCGTAGTATTGAGAATTCAGTGTAATCTAAAGGATTATTGTAGAGTTTCCATTTCTTGTGACAGTTGGCTTTAACCCTGTTTATTTTAATAAGTGCCTCGCTAAACCACACAGGATGTGACGTTTTTTTCCTTCTGGTGTCCTTAGGTATATGATCACTAATTGTCTTATTAATAGTAATATAAAAATTATTAATCGCATCATCAAGAGTGCCCTCACTGAGGCATTCGGGCCAGTCGAGCTTGCTGAGTATATTACAGATTGCATCATAGTCGCCCTTGTGAAAGCGGTGTCTAGGACAGTTTGCTTCGGTAAGAGGTTTGGATGTTAGGTCGTTGGCAAGTATTTCTAGGGAAGGGTGGGCTAGATCTTCCTTAATGAGCGGGACGGATGAACGTGAAATTTCAAGTGCGAAGTTGCTGAAAATTAAGTCTAAGGTATGACCGCTCACATTGGTAATAGTGTTGAACTGATTAAATTCAAGTGCCTGAAATTCATCGACTAAATCAGTAGCTGCTTCTTGGACTGCTATAAGTTCCCTGCGCTGATGCTCAACACCGGTCGGTGACCATCGCAAGCAACGCAAGTTAAAATCGCCAGCGACAATAAAATTTGAATCAGGGTTTAAGGTTTTAACATGGTTCACGGATGAAATTAAATTATTAATGTGGAGGTGGAGAACCGGATAGAGGCCGCTTTTTTCGGGAAGATATGCAGCACATATGCTTAAGTCCTTGGAAGTACCACGAAGAGCCTTAGCGGGTATGGTAACCCATAGGTATTCCGTGCTAGACGTAGTCAATTCAGGACGCGCAACCGCGTTTAGTGTGCGACGTGCGATAACCAATACTCCACCACCATCCTTCCTACCCGTGGCGATACGGTCGCGGTCAAGGCGAAATACATCGTAACGGTCATCGCATAGTTCGGAGTCCAGCACACCATCTACGAGCCAAGATTCAGTAATAATTATCAGATCAAAATTGTTTGCTAAAATACTATTATATAATGTTAACGTCTTTGTCCTCAGTCCTCTGACGTTCTGATAATAAATATTAAATTGATTAGCCGCGAATGTAGTTCAAGTGAGGTTCTCCAGAGAAAGTAGTTACAATAGTGATGAGACAATGCTTGGAACACATTAAATCCATGATGCGGGAAGACAAGTGAGGTTACCTCACATTAGTCTGAGAAAACACAAAACATGCCTCGACGACCTCTGTGGCGCTGCGGTTGTGGCTCTGCCTACCATACTAGCGGGCCCGGGTTCGATCCCCGGCTGAAGATCAAGAAAAAAAAACTTGGATGTTATATGAGTGTCACGTCACTGTTACTGGTTCCCAACTAGTGTGGGGTCAGAAGCAATGTATGTGCCTGTATATAAATGTTAATGTTTATGAACCCCACAGCAACATATTTGCACCATTTGGATCTTTCTGTTCAACTGTCGGAAATGCCCTGATTCACAAAAAGAGGCTGTATACAATCACGTAAGAAGTTCATGAAAGGCCCATCGCTAACGACATGAATGCGTGTTCCGGCCAACGATCACCAGAAGCATAGTTGCCTTTCCCGCCTTCCGGTCGGAGAGTTTCCTCTATGGTACAAAGGAGGCCCTGCTCTAGACGTTTCCCCACAGAGTTAAACAAAGAAGTCTTTAGAATGGACACGCAATTTTTGCAGTTACCCCTCAGCCTAAAGGTGCAAGTGCCGCTTAAACGAGCAACTAAAATTGCCCAATCCTGAGCACGACGTCACGACACTCATGACTACATAAAGCAATTTACGGCAATAACAACATATAGCAATTGTTGCTAGAGATGCCGCCACACGATACCACGCGATTGTGGAGCAACACAAAAATCTAGGCAATACATCCATACACTATAGCCATTCAGTTGAGCAATTATCAACGGCCATGGAAAAGTTTTTTTCCACATTCTAATACCTCAAAATAGCAACTTCGCCGCTTGATTTCGGGATCTCAGGCAGAAAAATTATATGCCTAACTCGTTCGAAAAGGCTTCTTTATGAACCTCGCTACGACCGCCGCCTTCGCCTCGTGCCGTAAACTGCTCGGTTCGTAAATTGCCTTTGCGAACTCGTAGGAAATCTACTATTGTTGCGGCAGCAGCTTGTAGAGATCCATCAATCAGTATCATCATAAATTCATTAATTTAAATTCAAATGTAAAAAAAAACGGATTTGGGTACTATACGTGTTTGCGATTGTGTGTATTAGTTGTGTTAGAAATAGTGTAAAGTTCAATAATAAAGTGCATCCGCTGGACCCGGTTCCGAAGATAGAGGGCGCCGGTGCCAGTCTTTGGGAGAAGTACAATGCAAATCAGTGCGCGAATTCGGGTGAGACCGTTTCAATATTTGTACCTTTATACTATACTATAAACAAAAACCACAATGAATGAAAGCATCGATAAGTTTACATTAATCAACGAGTCAGTGGTGAAGTGGGCTGAACTTTGCAGTTTATGATAACTAATTGTGGTTTTAATAGGGTTAAATTCAGAATTAGAGTTGGTAATTCAGGTAATTCAGAACAACAGTTTGATAAATGCCGAGTCGATTCGTGCTAATTTTATCCCAAATATCCTCTACAAAAACGTTAAAACACAAACATTCTACGAAACAATACACGGAGGTAGTCCCTGTCGGTCCAGTACTGTGGGGCTGAGGCTAAATAAATTGAAAAAACAGGGACTAGCATAGTGCCATGAATGACTCAAGGGCAAACAGGGACTAGCATAGTGCCATGAATGACTCAAGGGCAAACAGGGACTAGCATAGTGCCATGAATGACTCAAGGGCAAACAGGGACTAGCATAGTACCATGAATGACTCAAGGACTAGCATAGTGCCATGAATGACTCAAGGGCAAACAGGGACTAGCATAGTGCCATGAATGACTCAAGGGCAAACAGGGACTAGCATAGTGCCATGAATGACTCAAGGGCAAACAGGGACTAGCATAGTGCCATGAATGACTCAAGGGCAAACAGGGACTAGCATAGTGCCATGAATGACTCAAGGACTAGCATAGTGCCATGAATGACTCAAGGGCCACGGAATTGTTGAGGCATCGCGATTTTTAACCTCATGCCGTGGTATTAAATTCGGACCCTCTAGCGGAGGAATGGTCTCTGTAGGTGCCATGGGTCGTTGAGAGTAAGTAACCCATCTCTCCCGAATGGGGTGGTGTGGCACGCGTTGCCGCGGACCTTTTGAGTCTTGTGGAATGGACCACCTGATCGTCCCACACAATGTTCAATTCGTGTTTTATACTTTATAGTAAGTGAAAGTAACCCAGTTTTTGAGTTGATGATGATGCTCTATACTTTTAGTTATTATGTTTAGAGCCTGATGAACTTGTGTGATCCTGTGAATCACATAATTGAGTGTGGCAGACTAGACAAGTGTTGCTGAGTACATACAGAAAGTTGTGGTATGTTGTGTTGTATTTTTCAAGTGTTGTTAAAGGATATAAAAGTGACTGTGTTTCGAAAATGTCGCGTGGTTACTTCTTATTATGGCATATTACAAATAAGAAAATAAGTGTTTCAGGTTTAAAAAAAATCCCTCAAACCCTTAAAGTAGGGGAAAGGGCTTTCGTCAGGTTTCAGAATATTAGTACATAATGGGGTTGGCCGGTGAAAGTTAATTCCAGATGGCGCTAGCACGTCTTGTACCTCTTCCTTCAAAATGACAAACACGTAGGGATGCCATTATTTTCATTCGATTCGAATCGTTCGAGATTGAATTTATCTGGCGCGAGGATCGAAAGAATATGTTTGTATTAAAAAAGATGGGATTACTTCAGGGAAATGCAATTCTAGTTCACACGTCCATGGGCTAAGCTCGTTTAAGCTTCAAACAATACAAAAAGTTCGAAAATAGGACATCCAAAACCGATCTTTGATTAAATCGATTCGAATGTAATCCCTTTAATACAATGTCATTGTCAATTGTCAGTCAATGTTGGTCTGGTCAATATCTGTTCTGTTGTAGATTCGACTTAATCAATCAACTAGGTACATGGAATATGATAACTTAGTAACTCACCCGAGTATTTTCCCTGCTTTACGTAGTCTGATTCCGACATCACCTTGTTCTATTGCTTATCACTAATTTTTTACGACGTATCGCCTTCAGCCACTGTTTTGATAACTTTAGGTCTTTGGTAAAACTATGATTTTCAACTTCTGAGCAACTAATTACACTACAACGCGGCATTATTTGCTTTTTTGATAAAAATGCTAAAATGTTCATACAAAATCTGTTTGTTATGGGTAAAAGTGATGCTAGCGCCACTTTGACAGTTGCCAACCCCATTATACGAATAATATTACTACACTTATGTATTTCGTTAATGAATACACAAACAAAAAAAAAACTTGTAATTTTTACCTTATTATTTTTTGTAAAATTAATGCTAATGGTCCGAAAATTGATAAAGGGACTCCTTGTTATAATTAATTAAACAAATATTTCAGGATTTTTAGTAAATCACCCCCCACGCATTAAATTAGGGGGTGGAATTCAGCGCGCGCAAATCGATTAATATGTACCTGAACATCGGGCTAACAATTTTGTGAAATCGCGAGAGCGGTGCATTAGAGGCCAGTGATACGTTGTTGGGTATCCTATTGTATGCCACTGATCCTTAGACGACAATTAGATGGCTAGATGTCAACTTGAACCACAATCGAAGAATCAAAAAAACTGTAATACAATATTACAGAAAAGTAATGAACAGTGAATTAATTTTTCACTTTACACCCATGTGATGGTAGCGAAACGGCAATGTGACTTGGCCGTTTCGACTACTAAGGTGTAGAGTTGTAAAGTTGTTGCTTGTAGAGTTCGAAGCTTGGCCTCTACATGAGATCTGACAACTTTTTGACAGTGCGCGCCATATGATCTCGTCTTGGCAACATTTTACATGAAAATGTTTTTGGTGGGACTTTATTTACACCCAAGTGTAAATTTATTATTAACAATTGTAATGTACTGCGTTTGGAAATTAGTTGTCATTTTTAGTCTGTGTTTCTTTCCAGGTACTTATTTTTTTAGTATATGTGAAAAGTACCTACTACAATATTCAAACAAATAAATAATACGCCCCAAGAAACGTCTGACCCAAAGGTGACTAGGTATGGCCCTCCGAATGAAATCGGAAGGCGTCTCCGTTCCAAATTATTCTGAGACGTTTCCCTACAAAGTTGGACAATGGACCAAAGCATCCCTTCAAAACGTGAAATTGCAACAGAATTTATTTTTTAATAATCCAGTTACTTGCACTTATTGCAATTAATTTCTGAGCTTATTGTTTTAATTTGTGGAGGAATAGCTATTTAGGCTGTTCAAAGTGGCGGTAAAATTTAATGGTGCGAACGGCCTTTAAAATAGGGGTTATGGTCGCTATACACTCTTGCCCCGATGGCCAGAGGCTGATGTACATTGTGGTTTGGTACAGGTGTCCCGTAAATAATGGTCCAATGGTAAGCGGTAAGGGGAAGACAGCTTATCTTTATTTCCTAAAACTAATTTAATGATTATAAAAATAAAAAAATAGGTTTACCAAGACTTTGTTCCCCGGAGTTTTCCATTCCTTCTAGCGTTCAAGTTTTTAAAACAATGGTATAGTTCAATGCCATGCTCTTTCTTGCAGATTTTTTTATTTATTTATTTACTTATCTAGGTAAACTTTACAGCTTTTATCTACACACTTATCATAAACCCTCTTTACTGCATAATGATATACTTCTTGGTAAATACTCTATTCTTATCTGAATATCGATACATTATGACCATAATGTACCAAAATTTGTCATATTATGACATTCAAATTTCGAACGCCGACGCCCGCCTGCGTGCCGCCGCTAGTTTGTCTGTGAAGTTGGTACTACTGAACAAGCTAAACAACTGCAGAGCAATGATCAATGCCACAATGCCGGTCGAACATGCGGTTCCTGAACACATAAGGAGAGCTTATGATATGTGTGTAGATAAACTAGTGTATGTAACTGTACGTACATATTTTAGTTAACAGGTAGTTATATAAGATAAATGTAAAGTTATTACTTATTTTATTATTTGTTTCTCCGTATTCCATGAGGTGAGATGCCATGCTCTTTCTTGCAGTTTTTTATTTTGTTTTTTTACTTATTTAGGTAAACCTTACAGCTTTTAGTATTGTATGCAAGTGACATTGTCATTGTTCAGGCTTGTCAGCACCTAATGACCTCGTAGGGGCCCATCAGCTACGAGGTAGCGTAACGATCAGTTGCCAAGAAGTGTGAACGTCGGCGTTTCACCGAGCTGAAGTTAATTGGGGTCGATCTAACCTGGTCTGTGCTTCGGTCCCGTCAACCTCCTGTCTCTCTGCAAGGCCCGGGTGCACCCTAGGCTCTTCTTGGTAGACAGGTTCTTCAGCCAACCAGGTATGACTGGCGGGCCAGCTTCAATGAGCACAGTGTTCCAACACAGGTTATGTTACGTGGTAAAAACAATCGGGCACGAAAATGCTAACTTTATCTGGTTCGAGAAACAATAACACACTCAGCTATATTAACAATCCTGAGGGAAACCCGAATACATTCCAGATGGCCTGCGATTTAATTTCAATACCCTAACCAAAACGCGTTTTCATTGCGAGGGCTTTCGTCCGTCAGTTGTCAAAAAACTGCTAGGTTGGCAGCTAACGTCAAATTCAAAATGGCCGTTCAGAAACCATCGATCGAATATCGATTTGGAATCGAACAATCACCCGCCCGGACAGGCACCCACCTGTCCCCTAATCTACGGGCAGCCGAGACAACGTTGCTACCGCTCGTTTTAGAACCGAGCCTCCTACTAGAACCTCTGCAGACCGGGGGGTCCCGTCCTTGCCAGGGAACAAGTTAACAATGCGCCCCCTGCGCCAACGTAGTGGCGGTAGGTTAGCATCCTTAACCAGAACGAGGTCACCAACACTAGGGGGGCTAGTTTTGTCAGTCCACTTAAGGCGCTGTTGTAAGATATGCAGATACTCGAGCGACCAACGCTTCCAGAAATTCTGAGTAAACTGCTGCAACATCTGATACCGATACAATTTCACTCCCTCGAAGGGGTGCTCGGGCAACGCGTTAAGTGGCTGACCTATCAAGAAATGGCCTGGGGTCAGAGCCTCCAGGTCATTTGGATCCGAGCTGAGCGGACACAACGGTCGCGAATTGAGAACGGCCTCGATCTTACAAATCAATGTCGCGAGCTCCTCAAAAGTCAGCGCGGTCTGACCTACTATACGCCCCAAGTGCGTCTTAGCTAACTTAACTACGGCCTCAAAAATCCCACCCCAGTGGGGGCAAATCGGTGGGCTGAAGGTCCACTGTATACCCCGACGGGAGAGGGCCGTTCCAATATCCACTTTATTTACATTCAAAAAGTTGACTATCTCTCGTAAGTATCGTTCCGCACCGATGTAGTTAGTGCCGTTATCAGAGCGGATCAAAGTTGGAAGTCCCCTTCGAGAAACAAACCTACCCAAACAAGCAATGAAAGCCTCTGTCGAGAGATCAGCAACGAGCTCGAGATGTACCGCCTTGGTGGATAAACAAACAAACACACATAGGTACGCCTTGTATTGCCTAGCGGTACGCAATCGTGAACTCTTCACCATAAACGGTCCTGCAAAATCCGTACCAACACCTGAAAACGGTCTGACCTCATTCACACGATCAGGGGGCAAGTCCCCCATGAGAGGTTGCATCGTGGCAGCCTTAAGTCGATAACAAGGCATGCACCGAAACACGATGTTCCGTATGACACGGCGGGCAGATAAGATCCAAAACTCCCGCTGGAGCGTGGCCAACAACGCGTTACAGCCGGCATGCGCGTTTTTAATATGACGATCAGTCACCAGCAATTCAACTAACTGTCCCCCCTTGGGGAGCAGAAGTGGGTGACGAGCCGAATACGACAGATTCGCATTGCGCAATCTTCCTCCTAAGTAACCCGGTCGAATCAACAAAGGGGTTGAGACGCGCGACGGCTCCCTTCAATTTCGAACGTCCACTTCGTATAATCTCCAATTCTGCCCCAAACTTCGAGGATTGTACCAACCGGACCAAATTCAATAGCGACTCGTTTCGCTCTGCCGGAGTCAGAATAGGGTTCAACGTTCGCTGATCGCGAGGAGTACGACAATTTCGAGCGAATCTCCTAATCCAAGTGGATACGTTTATCAACTTGTCAAGTGAGCTATACCGGTCCAGCAGAAACCCGGCGTCAGGGTCCTCAGCCTTCTGGGTAACATGCACGGCCGCTCTGGGGCCATGATCCGAAGATACTACTACATGGCTGTGGGGCCAGTCCGATTCTCTCTTGGCAAGCCAGGGTGGTCCCCACCACAAATGGTGTCTAACGAGTTCAGGAGCCCGACATCCCCTGGATGCACAATCAGACGGGTTCAATTCTCCTGGTACATGTCTCCAGGTCAGTGGGACCTCAGACGACACAATCTGGGAGACACGGTTCGCAACAAAAACCTCTAAGTTATGGACCGAAGCCTTCAGCCAGCACAAAACAATCTGGCTGTCCGTCCACGCGTACACCGTATCCTCCAAAACCACTGACCCACGCAACACTGTTAGAGTGTGATTCAAAAGTTTGGTCAAAAGAGCAGCCCCGGACAGTTCCAGTTTTGGAATCGTCATCCTTGTCCGAATAGGCGCTACCTTGCTTTTTGCCAAAACCAAACGCAAGTCGACCTCCCCGGTGGAGGTGACGGTTCGCAAATAAACCGCTGCCGCAAACCCTCGTTCAGAGGTATCACAAAACCCGTGAAGGGTTGCCCTGCAATCCCCAGCAGGGACCAATTTCCTCGGCAGCGATACATTATTTATGTCCGATAGCGAGGTGAACATTCGCGTCCAATCAGTCAACAAATCACCTGAGAGGTGGGTGTCCCAGGTCAACTGAGCCGCCCATAGCCTTTGCATAAAACATTTGAGAGCAAAGGTGACTGGAGAAATCCATCCATTCGGGTCGAACGTTCTCGCAATCGTTGACAGTACTGACCGCTTCGTCCAGGCCTTCGGTGTTTCTAAAACCACCCGATAGGTAAACTCATCATGGACGGGCCGGTACTGAATTCCATGCACTGACAACATGTTAGGGTTGTCAGGATTCTCAAAAACGTGCGGATCTTGTTGAAACTCATCTGGGAGACCAGCCATCAACTCAGGGGAGTTGGACATCCACTTGCGTAGTTCATAGCCGCCTCGTTCCAGCAATTGAATGAGCTCGTCACGTCGGTCCAGAGCTTCCTCTACACTGGCTGCCCCTGTGCAGACGTCATCGACGTACAAATCTTGCTCCAGGATAGCGGCGGCTCTAGGATAGCTCACACGGTCACGCGACGCCAACTCCCGCAGGGTACGCATCGCCAAATACGGGCTAGACCGTAACCCATACGTGTTCGTGTTTAACTCATAGACCTTGACTGGCTCGGCTGTGGACTCACGCCACAGTATCAACTGATACCTTCTGTCAGCCGGATGAATTACCGTTTGCCTAAACATCATCCGAATGTCTGCGACAAATACAATCTGGTGCCTCCGAAAGCTCGTGAGAATATCCGAAATATCACGACTCAACTTGGGTCCCGAATGTAGACACTGATTCAGGGACATCCCGTTCGAGGTAGGTGCTGACCCATCAAAAACAACTCGAATCTTGCCGGTAGGGGTTCGTAGGACGGCATGGTGTGGAAGGAAACAATGATCCTCAGATCTCCAGTCCACACCCGATACCGACATGTGTCCTAACGACTCATACTCCCTCATGAAATCAACATATTTTTATTTAAATACGGCGTCCCTTGTCATCCTACGCTCCATCGACATCAATCTCGTCTCAGCCATCTTCCTAGATTCTCCTAGTGGCGGTCGATCGGCCCTGAAAGGCAGTCGAGTTACAAAACGACCAGAACGAAGGCGACCAGTACTATTCTGGTAAAACAACTCGCACTCTTCTTCGTCTGCGTCGACTCGACGAACAGTGGGAGGTTCCTCTATCTCCCAGAAACGTTGGATAACGTCTGACAACGCTGAGCCAATAAGTATGCCATCTGACTCGGCAGGCCTAACCATTGGCAATGCCGGACCCATGATCACGTGACCAAACTTAGTATCCACAGCAATCAACCCGTCCGGCTGAAGAACTCGCCGATCCGACAACAGAAACCTACCCAGAACGTCTGCTCCCAGTAGCAGGTCGACCGGGGCTGGAGTGTCAAAATCGGGATCCGCCAACTTGAGTCCTGATGTCAGGAATCGAACGGCCGGATTCAACTTCACCAAGGGGTGTCTGCCCATGACATGCGTCATTACTAAAGCTTGCACGGATGTTTTTGTCAAAATGTCATAACGTGGAGAGAACGTGATCACCGATTGACCAACTACATTCGTAACCGTAACATTCCCCACGCCCCGTATTGATTTATTATACCTATTTACCTTGAGGCCCAACCATTTTGCTAAATCATTCGATACAATGCAGCCCTGAGCTCCAGAATCTAATAGGGCGCGAACGTATGTTGGGTTGCCCGCCAAATCCCAAACAAGCACAGAGGCGATCGGTAACACCACCGTCTCCGGTTGGGGGGCAACAAATGGTTGGGCCGCAAATTCCTAGCGAGGACCCCCGGGGCCCCACTGTGCCTGTAACCGATCAGGTATGCAGCTATACGCCAGAGGGTCCCATTGTACAAATGGCCCACGCGCCGGTTCCATTCCCAACCTACGATTCCCCGTAAAGGGGGGTGGGCGTGAATTCAACCGTGGCCGCTCCATGAGCGGGGGGGACATCACATGTGACCGACGAGGACGAGGCGACGAGCGGGGCGACAACTGAGGCGGCGTCCGAACCGCACCCGCATAGCTCGAATGTGTCCCATGACACCCGCCCGTTACGGCCTGCTCAACACACCCAATGTCCCGCTGGGTCGGATGCTGAGTCGCAACCGAAAACTCAGGGCCCCCCATGTAATGGTCCTGAGTGCGGCCCTGCACCCTGGTACTGCCCTGTGCACGTGGGGACGTTGGCCCCTGAGTTGCGCTCCGAGTCGCAAACGAATTCTCAGGGCCCCATGCCGTGTCACCCTGGGTACGGCCCTGTGGAGGCTGTTGGCCGGACCGGTTCATGCACAACAGATTGTTGTGGGGCCCACCACAATATCCGCACATTTTTGTGCGCGTGCAGTCCCTAGCCATGTGTGGCCCGAGGCACAGGAAACACCAGCTCCGCTGCTTGGCCATCCGGCGCCGTCCCTGAACCCTAAGTTCCCCGAACTTATTGCAATTGGCCACAGCATGGCCAATCTGCCTACAACATGGGCAGGTCTCACCATGTGGGGTCAATTCACTCACAGTCCCATACGACTGCCGGTTGGTGCGGTCCTTCCTCGTCGGAGGGCCCCTACTCACAGCGCTCCCGGCAGCTCTCTGTGGCTCCGAAGGATGGGTGACCGTCAACCCCAAATTCTCTGCCCGTCGAGCCTCCTCTTCCAAGAATCCGGCCAAGTCGGAGAAGGCGGGCAGGTCCTCGGCCGACCTCCCGTGAGACTGTTCGAAACGAGTCTGCACGTCAGCGGGTAGGCGGGAAAGTACAATGTACAACAGTAGGTACGACCATTCACCAACCGGAAGTCCAAGATTCTCTAGAGCCTTGGTGACGGACAACAATGGGTTCAAAACCTCCGTCTGTATGGCCCCGACCTTGTTCACAACCGGGATACTAAACAAACGGTTCAGTTGGGCATCGGCCAACCTCCGTTTGTTATGGTAACGTCTGACCAACAATTGCCTGGCCGTTTCATAGTTACCCTCCGTAACTGTCAAATGAGCGACCAGCTCCCTAGGCTCACCCCTCAATGCTGCCACCAGCTGAGCCATCTTGACAGACTTGGTAATGTCCGATCGCATGTGCACCAAACTGTCGAACAGATTGATGAAGCTCATCCATTCACCGGACACGCCGTCAAAAGTAGGCATAGTTATGGCAGGTAACCTGGACCCCGATCCCTGAAGCGGCAGAGGTGCTTCAATGTCACCACCATGGCTGGACTCGCGCTGTCTACGTATGTCCGCAGCCTTGGTCGTATCATCTCCATACATTGGTCGACATCCCCTATCAACCGTGACAGCCTGTCAGGTGCGCAACCATCAACTGATTCCGCCTGCGCGGACAATTCGAGCACCCTATTGTAACGTTCCTTAACGTCCATAGACCGCTCCAATACCACATCATGCCTATCTAAACGGTCTATCAGACCGTGTGCGGAGGAAAACCATCTGAGTTCCTTAGAAACACCCTTCTGGATTTCAGATAACGACATGATCGGAACGATACTTACTCACAATTTGCAGTAACTCAATTTTATTGGACCCTCCAGTCTACAACCCAAACGAGGGAACCCTAAACCACAACTTAAACAATGTTGTTTTCCTTAAACAATAGGAACCGAGTTTTATATCTATATAAATTCTGTAAATACAATTTAGTTTCCCTTTATCATTATAACACACACAGATAGTCAATATTAGTTCAAGTTATAAATTGCTATAAACTGAAAACAATGTAATAGCCTGCTATCAATAGATGTAACTACCTATGTTAACCAAAACATTCATTCAATAGCATTACTAGACCACTAATAGATTGACTAACTGGTACTTCAATGCAATTTTCAATTCAATATCTGTCTATCTACTACCAGCAATAGACCTATAGCTTACAATACTACCAATCTATGTGGATATAGGAACAATAACCAAGTTACCTAATAACCGCCTATACCTACAGATTGATAGTCCCAAATCGTGCCTTCCTGGAGCCCTTGACGGCTGCAAATCTCAGGAAGCCACGCTCTAGCTACCAAAGTGTTCAGGCTTCTCAGCACCTAATGACCTCGTAGGGGCCCATCAGCTACGAGGTAGCGTAACGATCAGTTGCCAAGAAGTGTGAACGTCGGCGTTTCACCGAGCTGAAGTTAATTGGGGTCGATCTAACCTGGTCTGTGCTTCGGTCCCGTCAACCTCCTGTCTCTCTGCAAGGCCCGGGTGCACCCTAGGCTCTTCTTGGTAGACAGGTTCTTCAGCCAACCAGGTATGACTGGCGGGCCAGCTTCAATGAGCACAGTGTTCCAACACAGGTTATGTTACGTGGTAAAAACAATCGGGCACGAAAATGCGAACTTTATCTGGTTCGAGAAACAATAACACACTCAGCTATATTAACAATCCTGAGGGAAACCCGAATACATTCCAGATGGCCTGCGATTTAATTTCAATACCCTAACCAAAACGCGTTTTCATTGCGAGGGCTTTCGTCCGTCAGTTGTCAAAAAACTGCTAGGTTGGCAGCTAACGTCAAATTCAAAATGGCCGTTCAGAAACCATCGATCGAATATCGATTTGGAATCGAACAGTCATATAATACGCCAATTATAGGTACTCAAGTATACAGTAAGATAAAGCATTTTTCAGACTGTCAGTACTTATTTTAGTTACCAGTAAGTTACATAAGATAAATGTTAAATTATTGTTAGTGAGTTAAAGGTGGGGATTTTCAATGTTTTAATTACTGTTATTTAATTTATTATTTGTTTATTCATATTTCATGAGGTGGGTGGGGGGGGGGAGGAGTAGGGGAGGTAGGATAAGAGTTTAGGGTTTAATAAAGGAAGTCATTCTTGCGAGGTGATGATGGACATAACTTTACTTTTAAATACATTACGTGATGTGTAGTTTGTTGTGAATTTAGGTACATACAAGAATGGTGTATGATTGGTCCTTTGTTCGGTACATTAAACCTTAAATGCTTGAGAAGTTCTCCGCTGTCAGACTTACCATTTAATAGGTCGAATAAAACATCATATCGATGAGATCGCGCCTGTCCTCTAACGACAATACCATTTGACGTGAGCAAGATTTGGCATAGTTGTAAGATAGAAACTCAGCTTTATAGTTAAGATGCTTCATAACCAGACCCTGAATTCGCTCTATTTGGTACGGTAGTGAGCGTAGAATGGTCGCCAGACAGCCTGTTCTCTAACGACAGTACTATGTGACTTGAGCAAGATTCGGCATAGTCGTAAGGTAGGAACTTAGCTTTATAGTTAAGATGACCCTGAGTTCGCTCTATTTGGGTACAGTAGTGAGCGTAGAATGATTGCCAGACAACTGCTCCGAACTCCTAAATACTTCTGACGTACGCATAATAAAGAGCCTTGAAGTAGTGAACGTCATTGAATGGGATACTACTTCGTATAATAAAATACAATGACTTGAACGCTTTTTCGGTGATATGTTCAACGTGATCATTAAAGTTAAGTGTATGGTCAAGCACTATTCCCAAATCTCGTACAATATTAGTTCTTGAGATTGGTTCGTTCATAATTTTATAATTGCATTATATTTTGTGTGAAAAAGATATTACTTGGCATTTGCTTATGTTTACACTGATGCGGTTTTTCGAGTAGTATTTTGTTATTTCTGTCGTCTGAATCCAGGAAAAATAATATTTCTTCTCGAGCTTTTTTTCCAAGTAATTTAAGAAGTGTTAGTCACAAAACTGTTACTCGTACCTGGATACATTTGTGAACTTTTGAGCCTTATTAAAAAAATAAGTTTTTGGAAATGTTATAATTTGCAGCGATAGCATTAAAACATGAAGTAAATTAGAGACAGCAGATACAATTCCAGTAAAAAATAATTCTTGGTAACCATATGTTTTTTTATTACTTTAATAAGTTTAAGGAAATGAAGTGAGCTGTCTTCCTCTTTACGTGGACCATTATTTACGGGACATCATAGAGTGGAAAACGTAATTTACAGCAGCCTCGGGTTGTCTCGCGCGAGAGTGTACAGTGGCCATTAGGTTTTAGTTTTAAATTTTACATAATTCAACTGATTCCAACCTAAACATCTACGCGGTATTCTGCGAGCAATACAATGTTGGTCAAATGTAGTCTAATTCTGAATTACTCTAATTGGGTATAGCTGCTGCTGTTGATACCAAGATTTAATGCCTGCAGTAGTCGCATAATTACCGCAATGAATATTTGAGCTGCGTTCTCATTAGGTATTTAGTTGCGATGCATACTGATGGTACCGCAAATACTAGACGTATGACTTATAGTTGGGATCTTGTACAGTCACTTCTCGGCCAGATACTCCACTGTACAAGCAGTCGCTATTGAGGTCAAGTTTCCCCAATACAGAATGTGGAAAGACCTTACGATATGATTCACGAAATATATACATTACAGAGTCCAGAAGACGTAACTCGACGGGATCACAACTGTACTTTGACTAAGCCCGGAGACGAGGCGACATAATTCTACAATAACATGCATAACCTGTTGCCGACACTAGGATTTCGCAGGCGCTCACCAACGATAGAAAAGACATCTCCGCAGATCAGTACATCTCCGAGATGAAATCTATTTATCTAGTCTCCTGCAACTACTGCTTCATCAGTATGTACGCCATTTCTTATGGTCTTTCGCTAACCTCATTGAATGGCCCAGCGATCTCGAAATGTCGCCCAACCATCGAGCAACCTAAACACATCCCTAAAAACCCCCTAATAATAATAATAATAATAATAATCGTTTATTCTCAGGCAACATGACCCATAGTTATAAAATAGTCACAAAAATAACAATAATTTAGGCTAAACTAAAATAAAATAAATAAAAATATGAAACGTTACTTTTGGTTCCCACTGTGATGCACAGATAACCAATATGCGAAAAAATTACTTTTCATACAACTGGCAATATTCGTCAAAATTACATTTTTAGATTCCCGTAATCGAGTGCAAAAGGCGGCGATACGAGATCTGAGGATCGCGAAGAAGTCGGGGACTCTGGCCTCCGTGAACATGGTCGATGCGCTACAAAAACGAGGTTTTCTAAGCAATATGCGGAACGCGTCATTATATTGTATACGTAATGTGCTATACGATCGTTTTGTAAAGCTTGTCCAAAGATGGCAGGTGTATAAACTTTGACAATATGCCTTAAATAACGTTATTTTCACTTCCTCGTTGCATTTAGAAAACCTGCGCGCGAGCATATTGCACCGTACTGCCAGAGCCCTGCGCTCCCTCTCGATATCCTCATCGTCAGTGAGATGTTCAGTCAAAATATGTCCTAGGTATTTAAAGCTCTTTACAACCTGCACCGGCGACCCGTTCAAATATAACGAAGGTATCCTCTCCGGACCCCTTCCTGATCGAAACACAACCATTTCTGTCTTTTTGACATTATATTTTAGACCATGTGTTTCGGCATATCGAACACAAATGTCTAAAAGCTGTCTAAGACCGCTAATTGAGGGGCTGAGGAGCACCATATCGTCAGCATTACTTAAGTTGTTCATACATACGTTACCAATATGGCATCCGATTCTGGTGCTCCTCAGCTCCACAATCAGATCGTTTATATACAAGTTGAAAAGGTCCGGAGAGGTCAAACCACCTTGACGTACGCCACAGTCTAACCTGTAGTCGCTAGACAAAGTGTCGCCCCACCTCACATTGTTCGTCTGGTTTTCGTACCAGTATTTCAACATATTCACCACATCCGCGTTAACCTTTGCTAAATTGAGTTTTTCCCAAAGTAAATTGTAATTTACAAGGTCAAAAGCTCGGCTCAGGTCTAGAAAGCATGCATTTACTGAGGTATCTCGTTCTGTATAATATCTGACCGTATGCTTAAAGCTGAATATGGCTGAATCCGTCGAAAGACCGGGACGAAAACCAAACTGCGCATCATCAATATCTAACCCATTCGCCAGTACAGGTTGCAAGAGCCGCTCGAATATCTTGCCGACTATAGTACCCAGAGATATCGGCCTATAGTTGTTAATATTTGACAAGTCACCAGTTTTATTTTTGGGGACTGGAACCACCACAGTTCTCATAAGGTTATCCGGTAAACAACTATACCTAGCACAAGCATTAAACAGCTCCGCCAATACTCGAAACATTTCGTCACCGGCGTAGAGGATGTGTTCCACGCTGAGTGCGTCGATGCCGGGCGACTTACCGCGCCGCATGCGCCGCACCACGTCCGCAACGTCACGCGCCGTGTGGACAAGGCGTGGCGCTGACGATGGCTCGCTCGCCGTGGCGGCACCGTGCGGTGACGCGTCGAGCGCATCCCCCACACCGGCCGGCGGTAACACTTTAAAATGATCGGCAAACTTATTTGCTATATCCCTAGAGTCATGTTTCTCATCTATGGACATTGGCGTACTGGTTTTATAATTTAACTTCTTGGTTGCATTCCAAAATTTACAGAAGTTTTTCTCTTTTCTACTCACCGCTAATACATTCATTTTTATAACTTCTTCATTAGTCTGACACCATTTCAATTTTCGTTTAAATTCTTTTCTACTATTACACATGTTATCATATACCTCACCTGAGCTAGGTTTATTAAACAACAACCATAGTTTGTAATACATTCTAGCATTCTGATGACTATTTTGAACGTGGTAGTTCCAGCCCAGCACATTTCTGTGCTTTTTATTTGCATCACAGTGGGAACCATGACTAGAAATGGTAGCGGTTTGTATAATATTAACAATGTCATTGTAAGACATGACTACACCTTCTGTTACACCCAGGGTACGTGCCCTTGCTTCTGGTCCCATACAAGGCTGTGTCGATCTCGTGGGTACTTGAAACTGTGACGTCACACACATAAGCATCCAAGACAGTGGTTTTATTTTTCTTCCTCATCCACATTGTACGCACCAATATCTTACCAAAAAACTGGTGGTAAAAAACGATTCATGGATGGGGCAACGCTGAAGGTTCTTATCAGATTTTAGAGTAATTTTACTTTAATCGGATGTTGATGTAAATTCTGTTAGCATTAGGGTATGGGCTTAGTTTAATAAAATAAACTAACTTTAGTAATTCGGTTAGTACAATGATGGATTATGTAGAGAGGTCCCACGTCAATCTGGCTCTGACATTGTAAGTACCCGAGACGGGTTCTATTAGGATTGCTCCATTTATTTCAGGAATTCACAATTCCGATATCGCTAAGCAAGTAGAGTATTTTATTGATCGATGACAGGGGTCGATGATGTGGCCATTTAGCATTAGACTTGTCCCATTCTCTTCTCAGAAGATCTCACACTTGTCTCACTTTTAGACACTCCGTGGCATATCACCGCTGCGTATAAGCACTCTTTCGAACGCACTTCCTTGCATTATAAGAGACAGTCCCACTCTTTTATCTTTCAAGAAACGTATTAAAGAGCACTACCTCTCTCTTTCGTAAAAGTTCTTGTATGTAAATATTATTATATGTCGGTACTTATTCAGTATTCCTTTCTGTATTTTTATAAGTATTTATTTATTGGTAATTTAATCCTAGGCATTTTATTTAAACAATTAATTATGCACTGCCTACCTTTTCATGATACTTTCTCCTAACATGCCTGATTTTGCTGGAAGATTTTTTTTCTTCAGCTTTCTGTGTACTTGTGTCTAATATATACAAATTAAGGCTTTGAGACACTACAAGATATACTGAAAAGTTCACAAATTTCTGGACTGGACCTTGAACTTAGATAAATGTAACTTTAACTATATAGAGTATCTAGGATTCAAAGTAGACGGAGGAGGAATAAGACCGGGCCAAAAGAAAATTCTTGCTGTTGAGAACTTTCCTACACCCACAGACCAACATAAAGTTAGACAGTTCTTGGGATTAGCCAGATTCTTTAGGCAGTTTGTAAATTATAGCCAAACCTCCTCATGTTTTTAAGAAGGATGTGAAATTCTTCTGGGATTTAGCACAGGATACAGTCTCAAGGCAGCCTTAACCGAAAGATCCATACTATCATATTATAATGCGGCTTATGAGACACAATTACACACAGATGCATCCAAGATTGGTGTTGCAGGAATCTTTTTTCAAAGGAAGAATAAATATATTGATTTTGGTCAGCTGAAAAAGATGTCTTGACAATGGCAATACTAAGCCAACAATCATGCCTGGCGGTGTTCACAGACATCGAAGGAGCCTTTAATAAAATAAACTTCAGAAGCAAACTCAAACTCAAATATTTTATTGTAAGTATACAAAAGTAATGCACTTTTACAAGTCAGACACTTACTCATACATAGAGAAAAATAAAAAATAAATCAAATATGATCGACTTAACTAATGATGAGTAACTGATTATGGTTTGAGTTTTAAAAAAGGAAATTTCCCTTTCAAGTGGTGGTTCATGGCTGAACCTTGCACATTTTGTAATTATTTATTCCTGCTTATGAATTATAATAATTAATATTGTAATATTGGTATTAGTTAAATAAAATAAATTTTTAAGAGACCTAAAAATAAATCTGTGGGATTTTCTCCTCCCTACTTCTCCCACAGTGGTCTAATGTAGAGAAGAGGCAAAAAATACGTTTGCTAAGTATATATGAACAGAAATTTGAACTTAAACTTCAACATGAACAGGAAAAGGATGCTTCAATAACTCTACTAGTGCTTCGGAAATACGCCCGTCAGAGAAGATAGCACCAAGAATCGCTACGGGGATCTCATTTTTCAGTGAACGTCTTTTTTATGCCATTTACAATATAAAAATAATCTATTGTAATGACAATATTATAACATCGTATTTATTAGTGCCAATAAGATCTTTCAAAATAACAATTTTACACAATAAATAAATAACAACAAAAAAAAGCTGTAATGAACATAACTTATGAGAAACCTGACTGGACCAGTCCCCCCCTGGCAGCACCGGCTCACAAGTATGATTTGTGCGCCAGCCATCATCCCCTCGCAAAATCTGAGGGAGAGGAATAACCCGCTGCACAGAGCCGCCGCAAGCAAAGACATTTTAGTGAGCTTGACGATAAACTCTGGTTTCTTGGTAACATTCTTGTATTCTACGTTAAAACTAATAAATTGTTATGAGTCACCTCACATAGCACTTCTACGGCTTTGCCCGACAACAGAATGCCATATGACATAATGCTGTGAAAGTAACTGAAATATACTAATCTTGCAGTGGCTTCATCAGTAAACGATAAAAAATTTTCGTACAGCAAAAGCTGCAAAGCTCAATCTTCCAGTTATAGACGATGTGTGAGCAGCGATTGGCCATCCACCATTCTCGCCCTTATCAGTGGAACCTCTACGAAAAAGGCTTAAGCAGCCACGGTACTGCACGAGAATGGATTATGATCTATCAGAGATGACGGCAAAAACATATTCATAAATAAGTTTAAACTTAAATTTACTAACTACCTAATGAGACTGCCACGCAGTAACATAAAAGTACTAACAAGCTAAATAACAGGTCATTGTACACTAAACAAACACTTGAAAATTGCAGGTGCAACAGACAGCCCCAATGCAGGGGGTGTATGGAAGTGGATGAAACATTGACGATCTTACCTACTTGCTGGGCGCCAGTGAATGAGGCTGGCGCAGGAAGTGTGCCGCGTCAAGCGGCGTGCTGAAGAGGAGGCATATACTCAACAGTGGGTGCGGGAGGCTAAATAGATAGATAGATAGATTTAAGGTTGTGCATATAGGTCTACCTGTTCTTTAATGTACCTTGTCTATCCTAGGTTTGCTAGAAGAAATCTAATTTTAGAGATAACCTCGCCTTTGTACACCTAGTTTCCATTTTGATGTACCTTTATCTTCTGTTTTTTGTGCAATTCAGAATACAAGAATAGAAAGAATATTCCCTTTCAGGCTTTGCTTATTAGACTCTCGCAGTAGTATCATCATTACAGAGATTCAGAATTTATTTACTGGGAATATGTTTCAAAATCGTGACAATTTGTAATTCGCTGAGAGCGACTTTTGAACAACGAGATGTCCATCCAAGAGTAGCCCGCTGGTGGAATATCATATAAGAAGTGTTGAGTTCTCTATTGTGTACAAATCCGGTAAACATATGTCACACGTAAGCGCGTTGAGTCTTATCCCCGTGAATTGTGACTCCTTGGAAGTAAGAAGTATAACAGTTGACTGGATATTGATACCTTACAACAAAATAATAGCGTAGTACCACGAATCGTTGACATTCTTAATGACAAAACCGTCAATAATGCGGTAGAAATAACAAAAATAATCGTGCTGGAGAGGAAATTGCTTTACAGGACGACTGACAAGGCATGACGATATTGGCCATTACAGTTTTGACAAAACTTCGGACAAAATTCAGCAATCTTATTGGTTTCCTAAGATGAGAAGTTTCTTAAAAAATACGTCCAATCATGCTTAGAAGTTGCAGACACCAAAGTCCCTTCTGCTAAGAAGGCTGGTGAACCTTCCACACGGTGCACACCGATCATTTGGAGCCTTACGTTAAAACCAAACATAATAATAACCATGTTTTGCTTATGATTGATAGGCGATAAAAACCTATTTTTACACGTTTGGCGTCCCAAAACGACTCCCCAAACGACGATCTCCGATAAAGGCACATAATACACTTCCAAATAATTCCATGAATTCATTACAGGGTTGTGAGTGACCCTCATATTCAATGCCACTTCTGTCTGCCCTTGGAACTTGCACTCAAGAAAATTAAAAAAAAAACATGGGATGATTGCTTTGCTGAAATTCAGTGGGCTATCAACAATACTTTTGATAAGAACGTAGGCAGAACTCCGGCCCAAGCATTGTTTGGCACTTTCTTAGTTGGTACGTCTGATTCTATGTTACGTTTATAAATAGATTCCGGCGATAATAACGATGAACTGGATAGGAATGTGATAAGAAGCGAAGTTTCCGAACATATTCATAAAAATCAAGAAAAACAAAAGGAGAGATTCAGTGAGAATAGAGAGAGAGGTTCAGTCTACCGGCCAAAGCAGTTGATTCCAAAAATACGTGGTCGTTATGGAATAATTATGCTGGCGGTACATTAAAATTTGATGATGATGATTGATCGATACATATATCTTACAAAATAATGAAAACAGCAATATGCATTAAAGCTGACGTTAAAATATCTGACGATGCACGATGGAATCGCACAAATAACAAAAGTACTAGGGCAACACAGGTATGAGGTACAGGATACTCCAATGTCACGTAAAAATAATAGGCCGTTTAAAAGCGTCTTCCCTGTAGACAACATTCATCTGTGGTGAATGTCAAGAGAACTGATGATAGCAAATACAGTGACGAGTCCAGTGAGCCTACGACGACTAAGATGACGAATGATGTCTTTGCGCATTCGAGTTTTGTTAAACAAAACAGATTTTTTATTTTTTATTGAAACTGATAGATGTGAATGGGATTACACTAAGGAGAATGATATGTGAATGTGATTTAACTTAGGAGAGTGATACTCGTATGTGAAGTGAATTCACATGATTGAGGATGTGATTCCAGTTCTATTGGTTTATAAACCAAGTAAATGTGATCACATTGAGATGTGAATATGAGTTCACATATACTTTGTTGCTTACAAGTAAGTGGATGTGACTTCTCTTGATCGATTTATCAATCATGTGATTGTGATTTCACATGATTTATTTACATACGTGCATGTGATTTCACATATGTAGGTAATTGATTAAATATACCAATGTACATGTGAACACTTTAATTAGAGTTCGTCAACTTTGTTACTTCATTCATTTAATTCATATAAGGATGTGATAAATTTGATAGACTACTCAATAAGTAACGTTATTTTGTTTTTTATAATGTTAGTAAAGGTTGTCTTGAATATTAAAAACTTGGTAATTCGAACTGTAATCTAAATACCGTGAGATATATTATAAAAATCAAGGAAACATTTGTTAATACAAATATAAATATTTCTAGTTTAAACCTATAAGTCGACGAGACTTGAATAATCGGGAAGTCGGAATGCCTTGATTTATTTAATTTATTTATGTCAAAATCTAAGTAAAACGTTGCTGTAAAACTAGTTGACGCGCTTTTGATTGAGTGTATGATGGTTATAAGTGCTGGATTAAATTCATAGTCATTAAATTCAAGTAGTAGTCCATGGTTTTAGTTCAATAACATGCAATTTGTAAAGCGCGGCAACTCGGATATACCTACAACCGCCATGCGCTTCAACTTCGTCTCTAAAAGGCGTTGTATTCCGAGTCCCGTGCTCTTTCTTGTGTTGACCATTGTGACGGGTTTTGACTTGTCCCGAATAGTTGTGTTGTGTAATAAAAGTTGTGCCCAGAGTTCATATAAAAGTGCCCATGGTCCTTCCTGTGTCGCTCGCGAGTCCACAGCTCTTAGACCCACTAGTGAACAGAACCATAACTAACTGCTGATTTTGTATATTTATTTTGCAATTCAAGGCGAATGTGCCGATTTCAGCCTTTCAGCCGAATTTCAGCGTTTAATTTTCGTTCACGCCCTGTTTTCCCCGGCGATTAATTGCGCCGCTAAATTGGTCGAATTCAGAGCGTGAACTTTAATTTGAATTGAAATGGTGGTGCATTTTGTTTTCCGGTGCTTCCTAGGTTTACTGGAAGAAACCTCTTGTAAGATAAGCTCGCATTTGCGCATGCATTTCATGTTACTTTCTATACCGTTTATTTTCCGTGGCAAGAAGAATATGAGCATTTATCAAGAGGTCTTTTTCTAACACAAGTTTCATATCTGACTCCTTATCAGTTTAGGTGCCTGCAATGGTTGCAGGTAAAGTGAGATCAACTGTTTGCCGAAGGCAAGGACATTTTTAGTCTATAGTTTCTGGTAGTTGAACACGGTCTAACTGAGTTTCGTTAATCAAAACAGAATACTGCACAGACTGCACAGGTCACTCTATTGTAAGAAGACGGTAAGTATATGTTACATTGAAGATTTTTATCGACAACTTGATAGTAATTATAAGTTATAAGAAACAGAAGATAACAATAGAAACTAGAACCTTACCTTGTCCGATCAACATGGACGTCTATGGGGTTCTCCTTCCTCTCCTTTATTAAAGGCGTGCTAACCTCTTGTGAGGTTAATTTTGCAGGTTTGAGTATATTTGGAAGTTCACAATTTGGTCAGCTTCTCTGTCGAAAACCTGGAAATTTACGTCTTGAGATTGGTTTGTTGCTCCTTAGCACTACCCATGAAAACGTGAAGGGATTTTAATTAGGTATATTTCATTTATATTTTCAAACTAATTTTTCGTACTTATGTATTTTATTTTACAATTTTATTGTGCACTAAATTTTATTGTTTCCTGTTTCATAAACTCTCCTGCCCTGCCTAGGTTTGCTGGAAGTAATCTCTCTTTAGAGATGAGCTCGCCTTTGCTTATAATATTTCTTGTAACGACTGTACCTTTATATTTTCTGTGCAATAAAGAATATGAATATGCTGGATTCAAGTATAGGTACTTGCTTTGGACATGAGAAACTGCCTCTCGTCTATGGGGTTGGCATTTATCAAAGTCAAAGTCAAAGTTACATATATACTTAGCAATCGTCATTTTTTGCTTCTTCTCTACATTGGACCACTGTGGGAGAAAAGGGCGTAGAAACTCCTATAGATTGATTTTTAGGTTCCTTTTAAAAATTGGTAGTGCTTAACTAATACAAATATTAATAAAAAAATAATAAAAAAAAAACCCACGACGGTTAAAATGTACCTGAAAAAGGATAAATAATTTTGAAACCCCCGACTCAAAAGAATTTATGCTATGAACTTAATAAAAAAACAAGAAAACCCGTCGGGGGCTGCTATCTCAATTTAAAAAATATAAACAAATAATCAAGTTACTATAAACATGTCAAACTAGTTCATTTAATAGCAGCAAGAAAATAAAAAAATTGAAATTACACAGATTCTAAATTATTAATCATAAAATTAGAAAAAAAACGTAATAGCAGCCCCCGACAGATTTTCTTGGTTTTTTTTATTAAGCTCATAGCATAAATTCTTTGAGTCGGGGGTTTCAAAATTATTTTATCCTTTTTCAAGTACATTTTAACCGTCGTGGGTTTTTTCAAAAATTTTAATTTTGTTTTTTTTTTTTTATTTCAAACTTTTTAGAGAGCAAGCTTAGGTATTATGTAAATTGTACTTCATATTTATATGTATGATTTAGTGTGCTAAAGTTTCAGTTTTACCAAATTCTTGTTAAATTTGGTTGTATTTGTAATAGTTTTGGTTGTGTTTGTAATAGTTGTAGCATTATTTCTTGAATGTTTATTTTCATTTGAATAAGTAAGTAGGTTAGGTTAGGTTAATTGTAATATCCCTTCACATTACATCATTAGCTTAATTCACGAGTATGATTTTTGGTTCTGATTTTTTGTTTAATATTTTTCGTACTTCGTCTTGTATTTATTAGGTTAATTAAAATAATAAATATATTTTCTTACTTTTAGCTTTTTATATTTTGGACCAAAAACATACGCCAAAGGACAAGCTTATGTGGCGCTTAGTAGAGTAGGATCTTAAGATGGCGTAGTAATTACCGATCTAGATCAAAGAAATATTTTTAACAGCCCAAATAACAGCATAGATTTGGAAGAATTAGAGCGATTGAGACAAACAATACGCCGCCGGTCGCAAACCGACGACACAGAAGAAAGGCCATAAAGTAGCCATCGTCTTTTGCTCCCTTTCCCACATAAATAATTGGTTCACTGAGGGGGAGGCCCCATTTGTCCTCAACTTTTTCCAAATATTTGACAGTGACATGCCACTGTAAAAAGTATGGAAAATCGACAACGCGACACAACGCAGCGCACAAGTGAGGCCTCACTGTAATGTTATCAAGAAAGTTCTATCGAGTTTCTTTAATATTTAGTAGCTAATATAAACTATATCACTGCAGTGCCGATAGAACTCGATAAAACTCGATAGAACTTTCTTCTAGGGGGCTAGAAGAAAGTTCTATCGAGTTTTTTAAATATTTAGTAGCTAATATAAACAATATTACTGCAGTGCCCCCTAGTGAGTTCCTACCGAAACACCTATTTATGAACCCTCACTAATCAACCACAAACCCATCACAAAAAAAAAACCGCATCAGAATCAAACGAATAGTTTTAGTTTTGCATAAACAAATGTTTACCGTAGCGCATCCTGGTGAGTTGTCATCGTAACACCTATCTAAAAACATGCAGCAATCAAACCAGTACTTATCACTGTAAAACGGCATCAAAATCGGACTCGTATTTGTGATTTTGCACAAATAAATGTTTACAGCAGCGCCCCCTGGTGAATTGTCACCGTAAAACCTATCTAAGAACATGCACCAATCAGACCCGAAACCATCACTGAAACCGCATCAAAATCTGACTAGTAGTTTTTGAGAAAAATGGCAACATTGGTTTGCACAAACATCCTCTCACCCCAAACGCATATACCATCTCCGTTCCGTCATGGGTAAAAATAATATTATTAAGATTAATAAGCAATAATAAATAATTACAAAATTATTGACAACAAGGTCTGTGTTGAGCTAGATTAACCCCATACAGTCCCATCACTTAAGTAATCTTGAACATTGTAATATCCCTTTTTGGACAAAGTCGCTTTAACATGCCTTTTAAATTACTCAAATGGCAATTTCAAAATCTCCAGGGGATCTTATTGTAGTAGAGAATGCACTGACCCTTGAAGGAATGGCTAACCTTCGCGAGGCTAAATCGGGGCGCAACTAGTCTGTGATTATTGTATGTATCATGTATGGAACCCTTCGTGCCTACCATTGTAAGGTTGTGTGTGGAGTGAATAGTTTGGATTTTACATAACAAAATGTTGTTTCAAAAGTTATTTGTGGCGGCTACTTTCACGCTCCATGTACGTAACCAGGTGCATTCATAAGTTTATATGTGGTATTGAAAGAATTGATGTATGGGAGCCCCCTTAAATATTTATTTTATTCTGTTTTTAGTATTTGTTTTATAGCGGCAACAGAAATACATCATTGTGAAAATTGCATCTGTCTAACTATCAAGGTTTATGAGACGATGAACTGGTGACAGACGGATAGACGGACGGACGGACAGAGGAGGCTTAGTAGGGTCCCGTTTGGCACCCTTCGGGTGCGTGCCAAACCGATGCCAAAAACTACAAAATAAAGTTTTATTACATGACATTATAATATCACACCCGTGAAATGACATTTCATGTGTAATAAAATAAATCAATTCTGATAACCAATTATCACAGAAAAAACCCAGAAATTAGTCGAAAGTTGAAATTGGCAACTGGCTGAAGGAGCTTTCACCGGCCAACCACACTGGTTACAGAGTACCTAAGGCCGAGCGTTCGATCTAAATACTACCAACCAATCTATCTTAGAACCAATGTATATAAAACACCGGTCATGTACAAGGCGAACTTGCACAAGAAGGGCACCATCTTATAAGATATAATATAACACTATTATACCTACTTTTGAAATCTAGCAAAAAACGCGTCTTTAGTCTTTGATTTTTGAAAACTCGTGAGGTTCGTTATTTGGGAAACTGCGTGATTTTTATAACTCTCTATCCATTACGGTTAATTAGATACAGCCCGCTAACAGATGTTCTGACGGTTGGACAGCGGAGGCTTAGCTATAGGGTCCCGTTAGGCACCCTTCGGGTACAGAACTCTATAAAACTTACCTTACCCACCATGTTGTATCAAAAATGGACGTCAATCGGTTACAGAGTAAAGCTGACTAATACAACCCCGCTCCCACCCGGAAAAAAATCAAATATGGGTTTTAGGTTGTGCTCTGTTGTGTATACTTTACATTGCTGACATTACTTGCCGCACACTTACCACTCGATAGTATATCAACGGAGCACAACTTAATCCATATTTGGATGAGTTTTTTTTTATATATACTTATAAAGTATACTTTACAATTGAGCCAGAGGATTACCTTAACCAAGTGACTGAAGAATATTATTTTTAAATGAGTTTAACGAATTACAGAAAATATCTATATCACTTAACTTGTCATTATAAAGTTTACAGGTGCGCCTAATAAAACGATTCTGTCCATACAAAGTTTTGTTATATGATAAAAAGAAAAGCTCTCTCTTTCGTGATCCCTTACGAGGAATTTTAAAGCTTATTTTTATATTCAGGGTCGTACAAGTCAGCGATGCCGATGACCTTAAAGTCGAGCATTTAATCTAAGTACTATTTATATGTCAAAGACTCGATGAATAGAAAAATAGCAGAGAGACCCGAGCTGATCGGAGCTATAGCGGTGAGCTATCAATTAACTCTCAGCCTTTAAACAAATACATAGAAACGATTACGAACACAGAGCTTTCAAATCTGGCAAAAAAATAAAAATGCCCTGACTCATAACTTAACTTATACATACATTAACTTACACTTGCCAGTAGCCAAGCCAGAGTGACGCGGTCGCGACCCCGCAGCCATTGTTGTCAAGTGACGCGGCGCCCGCGCAGCTGCGTTAAACATGCGCATGCGCATACAAACCAGCCAGACTCACTCTGGACCGGATGCACAAAGTCATCTCAAAGTTTGACCGACCCTCAGAGTTATGCTGTCTCTGCGCTGTTTGTTGTTAGGACAATGATAACGCCAATGTATGACACTCTCAAATATGTGTTGGGCCGAGCGAGTAATCAATCAATAGGGAAATATGAATAAAAAAGTTATTCCGATAAAATTGGTTTAAAAGGAAAAATTGTTCGGAAGAATGTCCCTAACAACAACCCCTAACTATCAACACCTTTCTGTCATACTCGGAATGAATAACCCATGTAAAGGCGGAGGGACTCGCTGTTAATAATTATGTAATTATTTATTCCTGCTTTATATATATAATAATTAATATTATAATATGAGAACAATTTAATTGACCACCAAAAATTTTTTTCTACCCAAAATGGGCAAATGATCACCATTAGATGCAGAAAATATCAGGGCAAAATACTGCGGTAGCTTAAATGAAGGGTAAAGGGGGTGAGCGAAGCGAAGCCCTCTTTATCCTTAGTGTTAGGTTGAACATGTAAGAACAACAAAAAATACTTAAAACATAAACTTAAGTACATAAAACATAACAAGAAGTTTGGTGATCATTTATACCACAGATATGTGATTTATACAAACACAATTTGGTCGTTTACTAATTCTGGCGGTCGTTTCGAATTTATTGGTAGTAAAATAGGTGCGTTTTTGGTGATTGTTTAAACATAAACCTTATAATATTTGTATTAGTTACACAAAAACAATTTTTAAAACAGATATATAAATCAATCTGTGGTTGTTTCTTCGCCCTGCTCCTCCCAGAGTGCAAAGGCAAAAAAATACGTTTGCTAATTATCTATCTTCTATCTTCTACAAGGGGGTTGTAGTGCCTGCACCTGGCCCACTTGAGCGGGGCCTTTGTGCATGTCCCCTTCGCCTGCACATCTACTTCAGCCATCCTTACTCCTTCACCAGCTGGAGAAGGAGGCCTGGGTGTTCTAGGAGCTCGTGGGTGTTTGTTATGTCTCCTAGGTTAGCCATCCTGGTTTCTGTTGTGGATGGACATGCCAGTAGCATATGCTCTACTGTTTCATCCACTTCCATGCACCCCCTGCACAGGGGGTTGTCCGTTGCACCTGTAATTGTCAAGTGTTTGTTTAGTGTACAATGGCCTGTAATAAGGCTTGTTAGTATTTTTATTTTACTGCGTGGCAGTCTCATTAGGTAATTCGTAAATTTATGGTTATACTTGTCTATAAAAAGTTTTGTGTTTTTGCAGTCTTCTCTGCTAGACCATAATAGGTTTTGTTGCTGTACTGTGGCTTCTCTGAGCCTTTTTCGTAGAGCTTCCGCTGATAAGGACGAGAATGGTGGAGGGCCGATTGCTGGCCTTTCTGCCCCTAATTTTGCTAGCTTGTCTGCCTCCCAGTTGCCTTGGTCACCCTGGTGACCTTTTACCCACTGGACTGTGACCTTGTTTTTCTCACCTAGCCTGTTGAGTGCCTTGTGGCATTCTAGTATGAGTTTTGATTTTGTCAACGGTCTTTTTAGTGAGCTAAGTAGGGCTGCGCAGTCCGTTTTAAAGGTTATGTCATTCCCCTCTGCATCATTTATCAAGTGCATTGCCCCGTGTAGGAGACTCAGTGTTTCAGTTGAAACTACTTTCCGAAGCTTAGGGAAAGTTTAATGTCAAGCTCCGGCAAGAAAAGACCTCCGCCTGTGTTCTTGCTTTTCTTTGAGCCATCACTGTATAATGTTATGCTTTTGTGATTTGGTATTGTTGGTGTTTCCAAGCCCTTGGCTGTGATTTCATATTTCCTACCGAATAGGAACTCTGTTTTTATGCGATCAATTCCAATAATGGCTTCCGGTACTTCCCCGAATGCTTTTTCTAGAATTGTGCAGTGTCCTTTATCTGCTATTTGTCCTTTCCATTGTCCAGTACTGTATAGCCTTATGGCCGCCGATTTGGCCTCCTGGTGTACGAATAGGCGTTGACCTCATGCAGCCTGTCATGGCCACACATGCCATTCTCTGGAACTGTTGTAGTTGTGTTGTAGTTGTGCATAGTGTTGTTCGTTGCCACCATACCAGGGAGCCGTATGTGATGATGGGTCTCACCACAGCCATATACATCCATCGACATATTTTGGGCTGGAGTCCCCATCCGTTCCCTACCATCTTCCTACACTGGAAGAACGATATGGTGGCTTTTTTAAGTGTTGCTTCCATGTGCTTGCTCGAACTTAATTTGTGGTCAAGCCATACACCTAAATATTTCACTTCTTTTGATAGTGTAAGTGTTTTATTAAAGAGTTTGGGCAGCCTGTAACTGCCGTGGTTTTTTTTTTTTGTAAATAGTACCATCTCAGTTTTGGCGGGGTTTACTGAGAGTTCGTTATTTTTGCACCATGTTTCTATGTACTGTAGTGCTAGTTGGATGCGGTCAAATATCGTGTTTATAAAAAGGCCGTTCACGAGTATTGTCACGTCATCGGCGTATGCTATTGAGTAGAATCCTCTTAAGTTGAGTTATGTCACCAGGTCGTTGGCTACTAGTACCCACAGTAGTGGTGATAGCACACCCCCCCGTGGACAGCCCTTGGCCACTTTGCATTTGATTTTATCGCTGATTTCCAGAGAGATTATTCTTGATTCCAGCATTTTTGTTATCCAGGTTATCATGTAAGGGTCGGTGCCTAGTTTCTCCAATCCAGTTCTGATGCTACTGAAGTTTGTTTTATCAAAAGCTCCTTCGATGTCTATAAATACCGCCAGGCACGACTGTTGGCTTAGTATTGAGCTTTCTATTCTTCTGACCACTGCGTGTAAGGCGGTCTCTGTAGATTTTCCCGCTTGGTACGCATGTTGGTTTGGGTGTATAGGGTTGGTTCTCATGGGACCGTCCCTTATAAATCTATCACACACTCTTTCTAACGTTTTCAGAATAAATGATGTGAGACTTATAGGTCTGAAGGATTTAGGTTCAGTACAGTCGTCCTTGCCTGGTTTCGGCAGGAAGACTACTTTCACTTCTCTCCAGATCCTGGGCATGTAGCCAAGTGCTAGACATGCCTTAATTTTTTTTACAAGTCTAGGTACAATGAGCTTTTCTCCCCATTGCAGTAGGGCTGGTATTACGCCGTCTGGTCCTGGTGATTTATACGGAAGGAAAGAGCTGATCGTCCATCTCACCTTCTCATCATCTATCAGGTTTTTTACTTCCACCCATGCTTCCGGCGGGGTGTTAATGTTTGCGAGGAGCTTGGTGTTTCCGCCGGTGTCTCTACCTCTTTTGCGGGTAGGATTGTACACCCCGGGAAATGCGTTTGTAGCAATACACTACAGAGCTCTTCTTCGCTCTTGGTGTATTCACCATTCGGCTTCTTCATCGAACCAGGTTGGTGTTGTGGGTCTTTACCTATTAGCTTTTTGATTCGTGAGGCCTGTGACTCTCTGTTTATCGAGCTGCAGACATTTCTCCACGATTCTCTTAAATTGCACCTAGTTTGTTTTCTAAACTGGTTACGTGCTTTTTGAAAAGCTTTCCAGTCGTCTTCTGCCTTCGTGTTGATGGCATGATTGAAAAGCTTTCTCATGTTAACCCGCATTCTTTCCAGTTTATCGCACCACCAGCTGTCTTTAGATGGCTTCGCTGTCATTAGAGGGCAGGATTTGTTGTAGCTCTCATTTATCGCTCCGTTGAGTTGAATGACCGCTAATTCTATTTCTTCTGTTGTCTCCAGTTTGATGTTGTACTCAGTTCTAGATAAGTCCGTCTCTAGGTGCTGATAATACTCACTTATGTTGGTTTTTCTAGGGTTACGAAATTGCCTAGGTTTTAACTTTATATTCTTCAGGCTGAAGGTGATACATCTGTGATCCGAACACGGTGCTTCTGATGAGACTCTCCATCGCGATATTAGGTCTAGAGCCAAAAAGTTGACAATCGTTATGTCTGGTATTGTTTGTGCCTTTCTTGTGACAAATGTGGGTTCTGATCCTCTATTTAGTGTCGACAGTTCGTATTTTGAGAGAAATTCCATGAGATCCTTACCTCTTTTGTTTATGTCCTTTCCGCCCCATACGGTGCTGTGCGCGTTGGCATCGCATCCTATTACGAGGGGTATGTCATTTTCTTCACAGTATATAGTAATATATATTTATCTAAAGTAATATAGACATCTTGAATTTGAATTACCACCACTTCCATTTCGACCTCAACTATTCATTTTTGTTCCAATTTGACAAGATCCCATATGACTAGGTTCATAATGAGAAGTTCCCAGTTTGACCACTTCCCAATTGTAAACTTCTCATTTCCACAATATTTCGGCTTTGAGTAAAGGTCGAATACTCAACCCATTTAACCTTTTACTATCATAACCCTGAAACCAAAAGACAAGACAAAAGACAAAAATATTTTATTCGAATAAAGATTTTTACAAAACATTTTTCAATGTCAGTCTGCGCGCGCGCGTCACTGTGTGCGGGTATTTATTACGTTGGCGCGATTACGATTTCGTCATCGCCGCCGAACAAAGTAAAGTGTACGCACGCTGTGGAGAAGAACGGTCAGAAGAAACTCCACAGGAATCGTATCTTTTGTACTTTTCTTTTAAATATATAAAGAACCATACATAAGTCATAATTACAATCTATTCCACTGATTTGGAACAACTGTTGACCAGACGTTTTTATCATCTAAGTAATCATTTATCGTATAGTAGGCCTTAGAACATCTCATATTTTTAATTTTAGTTTTAAATTGGGAATCGGACAGATTTGTATCATCTGGTATTTTATTACAGAAGCGAATACAGTTCTTGTTGAATGAATTGTTTACCTTACACAGTCTAAATTTTGGGTGCGCTAGTTATGCTAGTATTAATAAACAACTGAAATATATAAGTCTGGCAGTAGCAACGTCAGTCAGTTGACGAATCTTTCTGACTGCATATGCCGCCGGGCTGAGCTTTGCGGACAACGTATTTAAATGAGGATCCAATTATAACTTTGCGTCGATAGTGATCCCAAGAATACTGTTTCATTTACATATTCCAAATTTTCGTTATTCAAGACAATAGCTAAGATGTTGTTCCTAACATTAGGCATTGAAAATTTTACACATTTTGTTTCGTTGGGATTCAACATTATATTGTGTCCTAATCCAATCAAAGATCTAGGAAAGAGCGTCATTTACTTCGTCAATATCTTGATTATTTCGAATAACTTTGACAATTAGAGAAGTGTTATCTGCAAATAACCCTATCCTAGACAGGTTTTGTACCAAAAAAGGCAGCTAATTTATATACACTAAAAATAGGAATGGTCCAAGAATTGAGCCCTGTGGCACGCCAATTTTCACAGTCGATCCCAGTGACTTTGTGCTTGTTTAATATTTATGCTTCGGAACGCACCTCGGTTTTTGTTGCGCGGATTGACCGCGAGTGAACGGAACATCACTAGCTAGCTGTCACTTGCACGTGGTAAAATTTTCGGCGTCACGCATCGGGGCTTTGGCCGAATGGTATTTTATAGAATAACCTCGTAACAATCTACAATAAATTAGTTGATATGACGTCATCGTAGTGAGTGCTTCGTGCTGTGAAAATTTGAAGTGATTCGGTCACCAATTCGTCGCGCTCTGATAGCGACCCTTGTAGTCGGCAGCAGTAAGACAGCACCAGCAGCGGGCTACGACACGAGTAAGATTCGACTCCCAACACCCCCCACCCTTGTGTACCTCATCCCGTACTCCTGCCTCGAATCTGAACTTTCGCATACCAGTCGACGGCGTCAAGGTCAGTACTACTTCGTGACATTCCATTGTAAAACAACCCTTCACAGATTCCACCCTTTCGGTTGAGGCGTGGATTTAACATTTTGGTAGGCAGAGCGTGGTTTCCTAGTAGGAAATCGATTCACGGACGGTTGTAGGGTTGTTTTTTTTTGCCACATTGTAGTGGGAGAGGGTACCTCAGATTGGTCGGCAATCTTTTTTGTGAGTGAGTCTTTTGTGGTCGGTAAACCACAATTTAGGTTCATTTTCGGTCAGTGAACTTATAATTAACGATTTAGTTAACGATAATTATAAATTTGTAGTCGGAAACTACTGTTGTGTGCATAAGGATTGAACAGTCATTCCGCGAAGTAACTATATTGTATTACTTGTAATAGAACATCGGGTTCTATAGTATACAGAGCAGGGTCAGGCTATTTAAGGGGTATTAAGCTGATTTTGCTGACCTCAGTAGAAGTGTAGGTCATATCGGAAAGGCCACTTCTAAAAGGTTCACGGTTACCTACATTATATTAAAAATAGCTTGGATTTTGATATCCAGTGTGGTTTAGGGTTGCTATATTGTTTAGGTTTATAGTCTCGGAGCTTTTTAATAAATTTTATTTAATATTTTTTATTGTTTTTATATTAAATTTTTGTGTGTTATTTTTCATTGTGCTTTATGGTGGCATTCTCTAATTGATTTAGAGTGTATAGTTAAAAGGGCAGTCCACAGGGCGACCACATTAAATATTTTTAGGATTTAATTGTTTTAGTAGTCACCTTAGTTTTGACAACTTAGTTTTAATTTCTGTGCCCAGCGCTGACGGGCAAGTGCTGGTCCCTGGCTATACTTAGTTCGGTAGTGAAGTATAGGACCAGAATCTATTAAATCGGTCAACATGGCACCTTCACCCTTGACGGTACTGCGGAATGGTGTCCGGGAGGAAATGAGATGGCTCGCCCATACTCATCAGTATGTGGAGCGACCGGACATGGATGATGTCCTGCTCAAGCGTGTGGAGGACGCAATGACACGCGTCGGGAAGGTGTGTCGGCTGGCTGCGGAGGCTGAAGCTCTCGGGCTTACTGATGAAGCTTCGGTGGCTACGGTGAATCAAGCGATGGAATGCTTGGGTGACATCGAGTGTCGCGCGGAGAAGATTAAGCGGTCGCGAAGGAATGACCGTGGGGATGGTAACGGAGACCCACCCCCGAAGGGTGTTGTTGGACGGCTGCCACACCTGGAGATTCCGGCCTTCAGTGGAGCAATTGATGAGTGGCCAGCCTTCATCAATTTATTTGATAGTTTGGTCCACGGTCGGGACGACCTGGACAACGCCTACAAGTTGGCCCAACTATTGATGGCTCTGCGGGGTGAACCGAAGGAGTTGGTCGGTCACCTAACGGTTACGGCGGGCAACTACGAGATAGCAAGGTCCATATTGTTGGACCGCTACAAACACAAACGGCGGTTGGTTGATGCGCAGCTAGGGAAGCTGTTTAGCATCCCTAGAGTAACCCGGGATGTTGACATCCGAGTACAGGTGCTCAACACTGTGCTGGTGGCCACTAAGGCCCTTCAGAACCTTGGTCTTCCGGTAGACCAATGGTCATACATTATTCTATATATGGTTTTGTCACGGTTGCCTGCAGCTGTTCAAAGTCGGTTTGAACAGCTGCATGAACTGCCCACACTTGTCCAATTGACAGATTTTTTGGAGGGTGAATGTAGGCGATGTGACACACTGGACACGGAGGCCAGTGTGCAGCGCCAACCCGCGCGGATGCGGAAGGGGCCGCGCCCCCCGCCCCCACGGGGGGGTGGGAGGTCGAAACAATTGGCGTTTTGAATGCCGCGCCGTCGGGTGACGGCTGTGTGCACTGCGACAGTGCGCCAAATTTAAGGCGCTCGGGGTAGCTGCCCGCAGGAAGATAGTCTTCCGTCACCGATTGTGTTTCGGTTGTTTGGGGCCGCACACGCTGAGCGAGTGCTCACGCGCGTTCCCGTGTGAGTGCTGTGGTGGCAAGCACCACATAGCGTTGTGCCTCAATCGGTCAGGACCTTCGGTTGGTCACCAGGGCCGGACTCAGGTTCGTCGGCCACAGGGCCCAACCAGAGCTGGCCCCAGTCCCCCTCCGGGCAACGGGAGTCACCGACGGGGTGACTGGGGTACCCGCTGACGGAACCCCCCCCCCCCCCCCCGAGGGGAAGGGGGCAGCGCGGGGGGTAACATGCGGGATAGCCGGGGTTCGGTCGCCGCTGTCCACGGTCAGCGAGGACTTCGGGCCGCTGGCTCACCGTGTGTTACGGGCGGGAGTCAGATGGCACCTATGAGTGGCGTGAAGGCTGGGAGTCCACCACCTTCTGCGCCACCCTGCCCGTCGCTCTGGGAGGCGAACAGTCGGATGTCGTCCCCATTCCTAGAGCGCCCCAGGTTGGATCCGCTCTCCCCCATTCATCCACGGTGCGCACCGGGCACACCGTACACCGTCCGGTATGGTCGGATACCGGGACAGCGAGGGGCCTATTATACGGGTTGGGACCCCTTGATGCACATACGGTCGGATATGCCGGTTGCATATCAGCAGCCGAGTTACTCCGAAGCCGACGGAGGTCTCAGCGGGTTCGGATCCCGCGGAGATTCCCGCTAGGGACACGCCGTCCACTTACAGGGTGCCGCCACTCCACAGACGGTCATGCTCCCCACCGCCTCTGTGATAGCGTGGAGTTCGGACGGCAAATCATGTGTGGCACGAGCACTATTGGACTCGGGGGCCCAGGGGTGCTTAGTCTCGTGCAACCTTGTAAGACGGTTGGGCATTTCGGTAAGGGAGTATCCACATTCCATTCGGTGAATTGGGAACACGGAAGTCGGTTCCGTTAAGGGAGTATGTCGGATTACTCTCTCGTCACGGGTGGATTCCTCGGTGAATCTGACGGTCACGGCATTAGTCATGCCTAATGTGATGGGCTCACACCCTCACGTACGGTTGTCGCCCTCGGTGCGACAGTTGGTCGCTGGGTTGTCACTGGCTGACCCGGAGTTTGATATTCCGGGCCCAGTAGACATTTTATTGGGTGTTGATGCCTTGGGATACCTGTTAGTGCCAGATGTCCACGTGTTGTAGGCGACTGATCTGGTTTCGGTCAACACCAGACTGGGCCATGCGGTAATGGGTCCGGTCATGCCGGCTGCCCCACGCCTAGCGACTAGTAGTCCCTTATTCGGTTCTGTACTCTCGGAGGTGATACAGAAGTTTTGGGAGGTGGAGGAACCACCTACGGTCCGCCGGTTGGACCCGGTTGAAGAAGAGTGTGAACAGTTTTATCGGAACAATACTGGTCGCCTTCGGTCAGGATGATTTATCACAGGTCTTCCATTCCGGAGTGATCGCCCACCGCTGGGCAGTTCACACCATGCAGCCGAGACGCGGCTTCTGTCGATGGAACGACGCATGAAGCGTGACGGGATTTTTCGGCAGAAGTACGTCGACTTCATGCGGGGATACGAGTCGCTCGGCCACATGTCGGTTTTGGGTATCGACTGAAAGCGTGAAGACCACTGCTTCCTGCCTCATCACGCGGTCTTGAGGACCCCGGAGGGCAAAATACGTGTAGTGTTCGATGGATCGGCATCAACAACTAACGGCAAGAAACTTAACCAGTGTTTGCATTCAGGGCCGAAGTTGAACCATGACATCGCGGATGTTATCACACGGTTCCGTCGACACAATGTTGTGTTTCTAGTTGACATCCGGATGATGTTTAGGCAGACGGTCATTCACCCTGACGATAGATGGTATCAGCTGATACTGTGGCGAGAGTGCCCAGATCAGCCCATCAAGGTGTACGAGCTGAACACCAACACGTACGGGCTACGATCTAGTCCTTATTTGGCGATTCGCACTCTGCGGGAGTTAGCGGATCGAGAACGGTTAAATTTCCCTAGAGGAGCAGCGATCCTGGAGCAGGATCTCTACGTGGACGATATCTGTAACGGTGCAGATTCCGTAGAGGAGGCGCTCGCTCGACGGGACGAGCTAGTTGAGCTCTTACGGGGTGGAGGTTACGAGCTCGAACTCTCCAGAGTTACTGTCTGGTCTTCCGGATGACTACCAGCAGGATCCCCACATTTTCGAAAATCTGGAAAATCCGAATATGTTGTCGGTATTAGGCGTCCAGTACCAGCCGGTGTCAGACATGTTTTCGTATCGGGTCGAGTTGGACTCCCCGAAGGTCTGGACGAAACGGAACGTCCTTTCAACGGTGGCTAGGACATTTGATCCCAACGGGTGGATCACCCCGGTAACATTTCAGCTCAAGTATTTTATGCAGCAATTGTGGTCTGCTGAGCTGAAATGGAACGACCCGATCGGCGGGTCATTGAGCTCAGAGTGGGAATCGTTTTTTTCGACCCTCCCTGGCATCAATGGGATTTCACTGCCACGGAGGTTGGTCCCCACCAAACGATACACCGCCACCCTGCATGGGTTTTGCGATGCCTCGGAGAAGGAGCTGCGGTGTATCTGCGTACGGTCGACTCCTCGGGGGAGGTTGATGTGCGGTTGGTCATGGCCAAGAGCAAGGTTGCGCCGTTGCGCAATCGCCTGACCATTCCCAAATTAGAGCTTTCAGGAGCGGCTCTCCTGACTCGTCTGGTCAACCACACGATGACGGTTCTTCGTGGGTCAATAGCGTTAGAAGATACGGTCTACGCTTGGACGGACAGCCAGATCGTGTTATGCTGGCTGAAGGCTTCAGTTCACAAGCTGGAGATTTTTGTGGCGAATCGGGTTTCGCAGATTTTGAATTCGGAGGTTCCCTTAATCTGGAGACATGTTCCAGGGGAAATGAACCCAGCAGACTGTGCGTCTCGTGGGTGTCACGCTCCGGAGTTAGTTGGACATCCCTTGTGGTGGGGTCCAAAATGGTTGACTCAAGCCGAATCGGATTGGCCAATGAGTCCACGCGTTACCTCGGCGAACGGCGCCTTGACAGTCGGTGTCTGTACGACGCAACCAGAGCCGGAAGAGGAGTTCAGCCTGCTGGAACGGTACAGCTCGCTCGACAAGCTGGTCAATGTGACCACCTGGATCTTCCGATTTGCGCGGAGTTGTCGCAATTCTGAGGCGCAACGGGTGCGGACACAGGTCCTGACACCACGGGAACGGAACCATGCGTTGTTCGCATTGGTACGGAACGTGCAGACGGTGCACTTTAAGTCCGAACTGGACATTCTGAGACGCGGACGCGTCCAACTGAAGGGAGCTGTGGCTCGGCTCAACCCGTTTATTGATCCTCAAGGATTGCTGAGGGTAGGAGGTCGGCTGCGGAATAATTTCGGTGCCTGCCTTGTTATCGGGCCAAGGCGGCTACGATGCAGCCCCAGATGGGCGATTTGCCCTCGGATAGGGTTAACGAAATCCGGCCTTTTGCGGAACGGATTTCGCGGAACCATTTATGGTCAAGTCTTCACAGCTACGGAACGCCAGATTAGTGAAGGCATACCTGTGCGTCTTCGTGTGCTTGGCCACGAAGGCAGTCCACTTGGAGGTGGTCAGTGACCTCACTACGGAGGCATTTATCGCATGTCTGGATCGGTTCGTCTCACGAAGGGGCCTCCCGACATTAATCCGTTCGGACAACGGCACAAATTTTGTCGGAGCCAGGCGATATCTGCAGGAGGTCACTCAATTCCTGAACGGTAACAAGGACGCCATCGGTACGGCTTGCTCCCGACGAGGGATTGAATGGGTTTTCAGTCCGCCGGGATGTCCTCATTGGGGAGGAATTTTTGAGGCTGCGGTTAAATCGACTAAGTCGCACCTGACGAGGATCATCGGTGAGACCTCTCTACGCTTTGAAGAGCTTGCGACGCTGTTCTGTAAAATTGAAATGACACTGAACTCGCGTCCGTTGTGCCCGCTCAGTTCGGATCCAAATGATTTGGAAGCGTTGACGCCGGGTCACTTCCTGATAGGTCAGCCCCTTAACGCCCTGCCAGAATACCCATTCGGTGATGTTAAGTTAAGTCGGTTAACTAGGTGGCAGATGTTGCAGCAGATGGCTCAAGATTTTTGGAAACGGTGGTCCCTTGAGTACTTGCACATCTTGCAGCAGCGCCTTAAGTGGACTGACCAGACGAGCCCCCCTCAAGTCGGTGATTTGGTGCTGATTAAGGATGCGAACCTGCCATCATTGAGATGGAGACGAGGACGGATCGTCAATTTGTACACGGGTCGGGATGGCATGCCTCGATCAGCAGAAGTCAAGGTGGGGGACTCGGTCCTCAAGAGAGAGGTCGCAACACTTTCTCGCCTTCCTATTGATTAGGGACAGGTTCGGGCCTGTCCGGGCGAGTGACTGTTTAATATTTATGCTTCGGAACGCACCTCGGTTTTTGTTGCGCGGATTGACCGCGAGTGAACGGAACATCACTAGCTAGCTGTCACTTGCACGTGGTAAAATTTTCGGCGTCACGCATCGGGGCTTTGGCCGAATGGTATTTTATAGAATAACCTCGTAACAATCTACAAGAAATAAGTTGATTTCACGTCATCGTAGTGAGTGCTTCGTGCTGTGAAAATTTGAGGTGATTCGGTCACCAATTCGTTGCGCTCTGATAGCGACCCTTGTAGTCGGCAGCAGTAAGACAGCACCAGCAGCGGGCTACGACACGAGTAAGATTCGACTCCCAACACCCCCCACCCTTGTGTTCCTCATTCCGTACTCCTGCCTCGAATCTGAACTTTCGCATACCAGTCGACGGCGTCAAGGTCAGTACTACTTCGTGACATTCCATTGTAAAACAACCCTTCACAGATTCCACCCTTTCGGTTGAGGCGTGGATTTAACAGTGCTGTTTATTTGAACTCTTTGAACTCAATTTTATACATAGGAACTGATCATATTTAGGGCTCCATCTCTAACTCCATAATGTTCCAGCTTTATTAGCAGCGTCTCGTGATCGACGCAGTCGAAAGCTTTAAAGAAGTCACAGAATACCGCAATAGCATCCTGCGACTCCTCCCAAGCCCCGCACATGATGTAGGAGAGCAACTGCAGCGTCAGTGGTCAAACGCCCCTTAGTAAACACAAACTGTTGACTATGGAGTTGATGCTTCAGATTAAAATGAGACAGGATTTGATAAAGTAAAAAAATTACTGAGTACCGGAAGTATAGACAGTGGCCTGAAGTTACCGGGATCCTTTTTATCTCCTGACTTAAATAAAGGTATCATTTTACTATGTTTAGTTTCGTTTATAGAACTACACAACTTAACCGACATACCAAATTAATTTTCAGTATTTTTTAGCTTTTATTCCTTAAAAGTTTTAATCTTGTTTTAATTACTCTGTAGTTTATAATTATATATATAATGTTTGTAAAAAATGTTTCAAATTCTTGAGCAAAGGAACCGTCTTGAAACCATCTAACTATTTTTCTATTTATTTGCATTATACTAGTTACAATATTGTATGTGGGCTATAAGCTAGTAAAAAATGTGTTGCATAGCCCAGTGTCTTCCTCAGGAGTCTTATTCAAGGTATAGTTATAGTAAAGAAGGTTTTTACTTAACCTCTCAAAAACTGAGGGTAGTTGGGACGGGTCACGATTTTGAACCTTATGCCATTGTAATAATTTTTAAAATATAACGGAAAAGTGGCGTTAGCTAAGTGGTATTCAAGAGGTTTAGCTAAATATAAATAATTTTTCCTTTATACAAACAGAAAGAACAAAATTTAAACTAAAGAAAACAAAAATGGTTTTGTAAACCTAGGACCAAAATTTTATCAATAGTCTAGATAGAATTTTGAAAATAACATATAAATAAGTTGAGGCCTGCCTATGAGTTACAAGGGTTAAATGTAAGTAAAATGTCGTCAAATTGAGAAGTGGTCGAATTGGAAAGTGGTCGAATTGGGAAATTGTCGAATTGGGAAATGGTTGTAGTGGGAAGTTGCCGACTTAGGACGAAGTCAAATTGGGAATTTGGGAAGTAGTCGAATTGGGAAATGTTTGGATTGGGAAGTTGTAGACCTGGGACGATGTCGAATTGGGAAATAGTTAAGTTGTGGATTTGGAAAGTGATCAAAATGGGAACTTGTCATTATTGACCTTGTCACAATGGCAAGTGTTCGAAAAAGATCTAAAGGGAATTGATCACCTTTCATTTCATGAAATGAGCTGAAACTGACCGCATCCTGTAAACGTCGACGTTTGATGCACGTTTGCACGTTTAACCGGGTACATATTGAAATATATAAAATCTAAATGTACGTTTACTATCTATACAGGGTGTTAACGGGGTCATGATTCAAACCTATCGGTCCTAACTCGAAGAATTAATGCGATTCCAAGTATAGGGCAAATTTAAAAAAAATTACAGCCTTTTTTAAACTAATCAACAATTTATTTATCCCAGTTAATAACTCAGATTATGGTTACCCTATTAATTCATGATAAAACCTTTTTAATAAACAAATGATTAGATGAGTAAGTAGTAGGTAATTGTCAACCGTCACCAGGTGATTAGGGTGACCATAATAATTAATAAATAGGGAATCATTTTTAGTTTTTTTTTACCTGCGAAAAAAGTGCTAATTTATGCACTCCAATCTACAGCGTTGTATTCCTAATTAAGTGCCAAGTCTATTTTCTCTTTCTTGCTACACGACCCCGTTAACACCCTGTATATACGTACATATGCTCACGCCTTTCTCCCGGAAGAGTAGGCAGAGATTAAAGAACTCCACTTGCTGCGACCCTGGCGCACATCTCTCGCTTTCTTAACATTTATAAGTCTCTCCACACAACCTCAGCGGTTACGGGTAGTTAAAGGTTCTAATTTGCCCCTTCATAATTAAATGACCAATTTGGTCTTTGTAGGGCCTTCTCGGGCGTCCTCGTACGAGACGGCTCCATTCAAACCCGCTGTATAGATCTACAAGTGAAAAATATATGCACGAATTGAGCATAAGTAATGTATAATAGTAGGTAGTTTATGTGACTGCTACATAATGGAGGGCATTAATACTCGAGAGTGGGCTTATGAAACGAGCCGAAGGCGAGTTTCATAATAATATCACTCGAGAGTTTTAATGCCTAATTATGTACAGTTACATACACTAGTTTATCTACACACATATCATAAGTTCTCTTTGATGTGTTCAGGAACCGCATGTTTGACCGGCATTGTGGCTCTGCAGTTGTTTAGCTTGTTCTGTAGCACCAACTTCGGGCGTTCGAAATTTTAATGTCAGTACCAACTTCACAGACAAACTAGGGGCGGCATACAGGCGGGCGTCGGCGTTCGAAATTTGAATGTCATAATGTGTAGAAAAATTGCACATTATGGTCTTAATGTGTAATTTTTCAGATAAGAAATGAGTTTTTACCAAGTAGTTTAACATAATGCTGATCGTAACGTGCAGGTTTTGTACGCAGTAAAGAAGGTTTATGATACGTGTGTAGATGATAGTAGTTTATGTGAGTGATACATAATGGAGGGCATTAAAACTCGAGAGTGGGTTTATGAATCGAGCCGAAGGCGAGTTTCATAATAATATCACTCGAGAGTTTTAAAGCCTAATTATGTACAGTTACATACACTTGTTTATCTACACACATATCACAAGCTCTCTTTGATGTGTTCGGGAACTGCATGTTTGACCGGCATTGAGGCTCTGCTGTTGTTTAGTTTGTTCTGTAGTACCAACTTCATAGACAAACTAGGAGCGGCACGCAGGCGGGCGTCGGCGTTCGAAATTTGAATGTCATAATGTGTAGAAAAATTACACATTATGGTCATAATGTGTAATTTTTCAGATAAGAAATGAGTTTTTACCAAGTAGTTTAACATTATGCTGATCGTAACGTGCGGTTTTTGTACGCAGTAAAGAGGGTTTATGATACGTGTGTAGATAAATATACTTATATGTCAAGTCATTTGATATAAGTTCTAAATCGATTAACTTGGAATAAATAATGTTCATAATATATAATTGTAAAAATGTATAATGTTTGAAATTTATATCGATTGAACATATAAGCTGGGAATGCTGGGAATAATGTGAGGGGGGAAATTATTTTTAGAGGGAATGATAAATCTACTGAATTGGACACGAAATTTAAGGGGGATCCGGGGAAGTGGTGCGTCAGAGTAGCTGAAGGCTAAAGGAGGTGGGCGTCAAAAAGTCTCCTTTAGCCATTGTATTAGGTAGGCATGTAAAGAATGATAAAATGTATTTTGCTGAGCAATATTAATAAAACCGGTCAAATTCGAGTAGGACATCGGACCCGCACACGAAGGGATGCTATTGGATTTGGAAAAACTTAAAACGACAGGCTTTTGTAAATATTAGGCAGGACTACATTTAAGGTCATACATCGAAACATTGAAAAAGAGTTTTGTGTATGTAGTATGTATGTATTGAACTACCTATGTCAGGTTAACGACACTCTTTGGTCATAGAAACCAGAAGTGGATTGAGTAACTTAGTTGCAGAAATAAAATCAAATTCATACGTACGGATCTATTTGTGCGCGAGTCCGACTCACAGTTTTATTTTAACATTTAGTTAGTCTGATCGAATAGCTTTTGCAGTGAAATAAGTTTAGAATGGTGTTGCTATCAACCCGTTGAAGAAAATAATTTATTATTATTTAGCGTTTGATTTATTCTTTATATTTCTTCATCATTATTTTATTCTGTGGATTGCTATGCATTTAATAAGGTCTATTGTAATCAATCTAATCGCATGAAAATAAAAATAAACGGCCAAGTGCGAGTCGAACTCGCGCACGAAGGGTTCCGTACCACCGTACTATGGTAGGGATGGAGTGGAGTGAATAGTTTGGATTTTTCATATCAAAATTTTGTTATTAGTGCGCAAGTTATTGGTGCGGATACTTTCACACTCCATGTACGTAACGTCGGAACGCGCCCGCCCCGGCCGGTCAGCAGTCAAAGAAACGGCAACTGATTTTAAATGTAATTTTATTCGTATTTTAGGGCATAAATAAAGTGCAACATTATTCAAAGAGTATATAATTTAATACGTAAGAATTATTGTTAGGGTGTATAAAAGGGGGAAAAGTGTTTGCGGCCAGTTTTCTCAAAATGACATCATCCACCGAGCCGTTACCTACTCGAATGTGAATTTGAATAACACAAAAGAATTTACCAGCTGAGTAATTTTTGTTTCATAATCTAATCACTCTCAACACATATTCTAGACAGAACTAATCAGAACCACACGCATTCCACATCAAAAATACCTCAAAATCAGTGTAGTACCACTGCACATTTATTACCGACCAACCTTTTGTCAATGTAAATTGTGTAAAGTAGATGCGCTGAGCCTGCGGAAGTTTTATGGTTCTACAGTTATTTTACAGCTAAAAGGCTAGCAAAGTTGTTGTAAATCTTATCACTGCAGAACTTCATCACCTGGTTTAAAAGTTTCACTATCCCTTCTAAGGTCATCCATCATACACAACATAGGTAGTATAAAAATAGCCACATTAAGACTAATTAGAATAAAAATTGAATTGTATTCTGATAAGAATAAAAAAGTACCCAAATTTCATAACACCACTTTAATTTAGTTAGGTAATAGAATAACAATAAAGTATTTATTTATTTATTTTATTTATTTATTTAGAAGACCAACAAATGATACACTTGTAACATACATCTAGACTTAAAATAGAATACTAGACAAAGTGTTCACTTAATTATAGGTACTTACAGCTATCTTTATAACGAGGAGACATTGAAAGAAAATATCTAAACTAAACTAAATTAAACTTTTTTACATAAGTTTAGGTAGGTACTAATAACATTAGTAAACATTATAAATTGAAACAAAAAAATTAAAATTTTATGTATAAATAAAAAACTTACAAGTGAAAATTAAGTGGTGTTAATATGCTTTTTCAAGTTTTGTTTGAAGGACCTCAACGCATCGTGAAATATGTCAAATTCGCTTTTAGGTAGTGCATTATAGATTTGTTTCATTCTAAACAAGGGTGAGTTACTGCCAAGGTTGGACTTGCAAGGACGCTGCCTAAATAACTTGAATACGTTGGATCTGGGCAATCTATTGGGGACAGTTATTTCAATTCTACTTAATAGTTGAGGGCAGTTGATTCTGTTCCTAAGAAGACCATGCAAAAACGTAAGATCCAATAGTTTTCTCCTATTCGTGAGCGACATGATACCATAATGTTTTAATCGAGCCTCATATGAACTTAAATAACGAGCCCGTCCATCGCCATATGCAAGGTGATAAAGAAATTTTTTCTGCACTCTTTCGATTCGATCTTTGTGGACCTGATAAAAAGGGTACCAGACCTGAGAGCAATATTCCAGGTTGCATCTTACCAGAGCGTTAAAAAGAGCAATTTTACTTTGTGTATGTCTAAAGGGCTTTGAGTTTCTGAGCATGAACCCTAACATTTTAGAGGCTTTGGAAATAATAATATCTACGTGTTTAATAAAGGTTAGTTTGCTGTCAATATGAACTCCCAGATCCCGTATCAAATCAACTTTCTTTAAATCAGTGTCAACAACTCTGTACTGCGTTGGAATTACATTTTTGTTGCGAGTAAAAGATATCTGATAGCACTTATCTGCATTAAGTTTCATTCTATTATGAACACACCATTCATTCAGTCTATCAACGACGTCCTGCAATTGCTGGGCCTCGTGAGTATTCGAAACTGTTTTGATAATCTTGAGATCGTCCGCAAACATAAAAGGTTCGGAATAGGCAAAACAATCGACAATGTTATTTATGAAAAGCAGGAAAAATAGTGGTCCAAGATGGGATCCCTGAGGAACTCCTGATGTGCACTCAAATGTTGCGGACTGATCCCCATTAACAACTACGTGAGAGTATCGACCGTGTAAATATGACGAAGCCCACTTAAGAACAGATCCTGACATGCCAAATAGAGCAATTTTTTCCAAAAGTAAACTGTGGTCGACCTTGTCAAACGCCTTGCTGAAGTCCGTGTAGACTACGTCTACCTGAGTTCGCGCATCCACAGACTCAGCAAGACTGTCAACAAATGAAACAAGATTTGTATTAGTGGAACGTCCGCGCAGGAAGCCATGTTGTTTTTCAGATAGCTGGTGGTAAACAAGATTGTTAAACTCTGGGTACACAAGAACCTCGAACAGCTTAGCAAAGACTGAAAGCAGTGTAATCGGTCTGAATTCTGTGATATCCTTGCTCACACCTTCTTTAGGTATCGGAATGATCTTTCCAATTTTCCAGTATGTTGGAAATATACCAGATTGAAGTGATTTGTTAAAAATCATAGTTAGTGGCTTTGACAGAGGTTCGGCACATAGTTTAATAAAGATAGGGGGAAGATCATCAGCACCCGCACCCTTATGCACATCAAGTCTTTTTAGTTTCTGATAAACCATAGACTCGCTTATATTCATTCTGCTTAGAGACCAAGAACAACTTGAACTTGATTCCATTTCGGCAAGTTCATCATCAGCTACCCTGCAACCCGTTCCAGGCCCATATGTTGAGGAAAAATGTTTCGCGAAAAGATCACAGATCTCCTGACTGCCGCATCCAATCTCAGAATTCAAGTGCATCGAAGACGGTAGATGACTTCTGTTCTGGCGTTTTTGCTTTAAGTATGCCCAAAAGTATTTGGGATCCTTACACAAACTAGACTCGACCCTTTCAATGTATTTTGAATAACACTCATTAGTTAAATTTATGCACCTTTTACTCAACATATCTAAAGCCAATTTGTCCATAGGATTTTTGTATTTTTTCACCTTTATTCTTACTTTGTACTTTTCTTTGAGAAGTCTAATTAGACCGCACGAGAACCAAGGTGGGTCAGTTGTTTTGCGTTTACTGGTCAGGGGTACGTTTTTTTTAATAGTAATCCTTAGAATTTCATAAAATTTATCGACCATTTCGTTGACATTTGAACAATATTTGAAGCCTTCGGCACAATTTACAATATTCAGATCGTTTAAAATCGCACAGTAGTCCGCCTTATTATAGTTTAATCTCTTTTGTGTAGTGGCCGGCAAGGTAGTCTCACTAGTAAGGCGAACTTCAAATTCTAAGGGGGGATGCTGAGGATCCACAGTGCTGAGGCTATCGTCAGATAAATTAACCAAAATTTTGCCAATATTGGAAAGAATAAGATCTAGGACTTTGTTATTATTGTTTGTAACACTGTTGAACTGATGTAAGTTGTGAAGAGCCATAAATTCTGTCAAACTAGTATACAAATGACCCGAGCCCGAAGGAATAAGGTCAGAACTGTCATCGACGCCACTAGACCAATCGACACTGGATAGGTTAAAATCACCCAGAATTAAACAATCGCATGAGTCAGAGGAGTCAAGAATAAGTGTACCAGCATTCTCTAGAAACTGTTCATAATCGTCGCGTTTTATAGGTGGGGAAACATAAACTACGCAGATACATATTTTTTTAGATACTTTTCCATCTTTGTGATCAAGAATAACCCATAGATCTTCAATACTGTTGCCGTTATGTTGACAAATTTTATACGAACTGAATTTGGTTTTAATGGCAATCAGTACTCCACCTCCTGTTTTTTTGGATCCGCGTCGGTCAATATCTCTATCACATCGATAAACGTTGCAACGATCATCAAACAATTCTCTATCCGTAACACCACCCTGAATCCATGACTCAGTTAGTACAATTATATCATAGTTATTGCATAAAACACTTTTAGAAAAGTTCAGGGTTTTAGTGTTTAGGCCTCTGACATTTTGGTAGTAACAATTTAACATACTGAATTCTGATGATATAAAATATAGACTCATGCTATAACAGTGACAACCTAAATCTAAATCATATTAAAAGATTCCTTATCCCTAATGTAGAATATTTTAGAAGATTCGGATTTTCGCATGAAGACACGACCTCCCTTGATCCAAACAAATTTGAATTGTTTTACCTTAGCTGTCTGCCTGGCTAGGATATGCAGCTCTCGGTTGCGAGGAGACAGGTGTTCGGAAACAAAGATATCTTTTTTATCTCCCGCCAAACCAATATGTTTTGAACAGAGTTTGTCGGAGGAATTGGCGTTGTTAAATTTCTTCACCGCGGCGAGGAGAGTATCTCGTTGCAAGGGAGAGCTCAGCTTAACCACTATATTACGCGGGCGAGCACTATCAGGTTTGGACTTCGCGGTCCTAGTGCACAGCTGAATATCGTGTTCCTTCAGACTACATGAGACGATTTGGGCAAGTTGTTGAACTACTGAGACCAAATTCTCTGAACGATATTCAGGAACTCCCTGAATCTCAATGTTAGAAGCTCGAGCGTGCAGTTCCATTTCATCAACTTTGTTGCTCAGGTCTTTCAAGGAAGCGCGGAGCTCTTCATTGTCTTTCTGGATGGTACGTATTTCTTGTGTCTTTACAGATGCATCGGCGCGAAAATCTTCATACTGTTGATTAATAAAATCCATAGATCGAAGCAATCTCCGCTTTCATAGCGCCAAACTCAGTTTTAAGAAGCTTCCATTCGGTATTCATAGTCTGCTTGATCACCTCGGCGATATCATTACTCAAAAAACTGCGCAGCTCAGACTGGATGATATCTCTGATATCTTTCTGTGTCAGGGTTTCGTTTTCAGCTTCCCGGACATAAACAAGTGAGCTGTCATCCAATACTGTAGACCTTGATTTTGTGTTGACCCGGGAAGATGACGGCGGAGATTTAGCCTCATGATTAGTGCCTGGATTGCGAACCGGAGTATGGTCACCTTTCTCCCTTCTGGTAACAATGCAGCATGAGGGGCACAGCCAATCCGCCATCGTAATTTTTTTATGGAAGTCGGACTTTGTCATACGTAGGCACTTATAGTGTATTGTGCAGCCAATATTATCATCATTACGTGTAGACAAGTTGCATGCAGCACATAGGGTCATTTTGGAAGTAAAAAAAAATAATATTGCGAGGATTGAAACGCAATGACCACTTTACTACACTGCGAGCCGCGAGCCCGAAGCGTTCGTACTGCTAGCGAGGATCGGAACGTTGAATTCCACCTTACTACACTGCGAGCCGAACCGACCGGTATCGGTAGGTAAATGTCAATTTATAATTTCAGGACTAAATTACACAAAAAGTACACCAGTTCCTAAAGCACCAATAACTGAGTCACTTAATTGGAAATTAAACTTTGTTTTTTGCTAGGTTCCAAGTCCAATACACATTAGTTTGTTGAAATAACTTTAGATTTTAGACAGATGATTTTGTAAACAATGTTTCTTCGTTGGCGGTACGTTCCGTTGTTGAATCTACTACTAGTATCCATTAAGTATGAAGTCCAATTTATTAAATTCTACCTAGTCTGACTGATTTGTTATTATAGAATAAATATGTACATTAGCATTTTGTGTAGTTATTAGGTAAATTAGTTTTCACATGAACGGGTTGCCAGTACTACAACCGTATAAACACACAGCACATACACAAATCGCCTCCCTTAAACTCTCTCTTATTATGAGATTATTAGAACTGTATATTGTTGTACCCTATCTCTCGGTTCCAGAGTCAAAAGTGATAATGCGCAGAGCTGAGAACGCCCTGCAGCTTCACAACGCTCTTCAAGATCTTTTGACGTCAAGAGAACTAAATGCTAAATATGAACAAGAGAGAGCTGACAGTGAACTGGAGATTGAAAAAAGACCGATTTCGGTCATGGCGACCACTTCTACTCCTAGTCGGTTTGGCGCTCGTGCGCCCGAACATGGCTTATGTAGCCGATCTTCGCAGCGAAACCTCTTGCGCATTGGGGGCACGTAAGAACGCCACCCGCGTAGTTGTAGGTAATGGCAGCAGGTGGACGGGCTTTAAACAGGTTGCGTTTCATATCAAGGTCAGCTTTACGCTGATCCTCGAACTCGCGTACTTGCCTCTTCACAATCCTGCGCCATTCTTGCCGTTGTGCTGCCAAACCTTCTTATTGAGAGGGCTCTATGTTGCATCTTCTCATGTGTCGCTTCTGAACATCTTTGTATCGGAGAAGCTGCCCGCCATGTTTTCGCTTGCCCTCCTCCAGTTCAGAATAAAAGATGCGCTTCGCCACTCTCTCCTCTCTCACACGTGATACGTGACCGCACCATCGAAGCTGCCGACGCATTAAATAGGCTTCAATGCCACCAACATTGGCTCGTCGCAGAACTTCGGTATCGGACCATTTGATTTTCACAATGGATCGAAGGCATTTAAGGTGGAAACGATCCAGAGTGCGTATGTGGCGGCGATACACACACCACGATTCAGAGGAGTATAGGAGATTTGGCAGCACAATAGCCATGCCACTTTTATAATAAGTTACCAGAGGGTATTGATCAATTGCCCATGCACAGGTTTAAAACATTTATTAAGGCTAATCTCATAAAGAAAGCCTATAACACTATTAATGATTATTTTATAGACAAAACTGCATGGCCTCAATGCCCCAAGCTCCATGATAGTGATAATAATAATTAACCTTACTTTTACAAATGCAATAATGTAATTCAACCTCTCAAAAACCGAGGGTAGTTGGGACCGGTCGCGATTTTGAACCTTATGCCATGGTAATAAAATTTGAAACCTCTAACAGAAAGTGGCGTTAGCTATCGTCGGTGGTATTCAAGAGGTTAATAGTCTGGTGATATATTAATTAAATTAATTAATATATTAATTATAAATTATAAAATATTATTACCACTTTTCAAATCCGGTAGTAAAGAAAACCCTGCCAACTTCAGACCTGTATCTGTATTGCCAGTGTTGATCAAGGTATTTGAAAAGGTCATATTGAGTCAACACCTCTCTCACTTCAATGCATCTGGGCTACTCCACAAAAAACAGTTCGGAATCACTAAAGGCAGATCAACAACAGACGCCGGAGTAGCACAAGTAGAACACATTTATAGTGCGTAGAAAGGATCACAGGATGCAGTTGGTATTTTCTGTGATCTGTCCAAGGCCTTTGACTGTGTGGACCATAAAACTCTTTTGCTTAAACTACAAAACTATGGTATCAAAGATAATGCGTTAAAATTAATGGAATCTTATTTAATGGAAAGATTGCTAAAAGTAGATATAAACAGATGTAAGTCCACGGGAACCCATATGAATATTGGTGTACCCCAGAGTTCTATCTTAGGTCCGTTCCTTTTCTTAGTGTACGTGAATGACCTGCCTATATGGTGGAAAAAATGACCCAGATTGTTCTATTTGCAGATGACACATCTATTATTTTAATATATATATAACTCAAAGAATACTAAATGTATCAAATTTTGTTTGCCTAATGTACGACAGGTTGAAAGCAGTGTAAGAATAGGATCTGAAAGATTGGACCTCGTTGAGGATACCATTAGCAAACCTTCTACTCATTCGCTGAGTTCGAAGCGACCAATATAAAATGTGATTCCAATTTAATACAATGAATAACTAATTGAATTTAATACAATTCAAATTTAATGTAATACTTTATGGCAATTTTATTTTTAAATAATGGTATCTTAATTTATGGAATGCATTTTTATGTGTCTGACATTTTTTATACAGATTTATATTAATCAATTTTTTATTTATAATCTGACATGTAATTGACACTTACCAATAAATATGTTTCAATGTTTCAATGTTTCAACGATACAATCTTTCTCGGAATCACTATAGATTCAAAACTTCAATGGGGTCCTCACATAACTAATCTCGCACGAAGACTTAGCTCAGCTGCTTTTGCGGTCAGACAAATCAGATATCTTACAGATGTTGAAACTGCCAGATTGGTTTACTTTAGTTATTTCCACAGTATTATGTCTTATGGAATATTGCTCTGGGGGAGAGCAGCAGATATAAATACGATATTTGTCTTACAAAAAAGAGCGATCAGGGCGATATATCAAGTAGATACTAGATAATCATTAAGAGAAAAATTCAAAAAAATTAATAACTTACGGTTACCTGTCAATATATATACGAGAATAATAATAATAATAATAATAATAATACCTTGGACACTATTTTACACACATTGATCTAGCCCCAAACTAGGATTCCCTGTATCTTGGGTACTAGACAACAATATCATGCATGTAAGAAAAAACATAGCTTTATTTAAATCAGTAGGTGATAGCCATACACTTAACTATAGAAATAGGTTAGCACTACCATTATTTAGACTAAGTAAAGTAGACACATCATTCATGGGGCACTGTATTCGCTTCTACAACAAAATACCACAGGAATCATTGATCCTTCCTGAAAAGAGGTTCAAAAACTAAAAATGAGTTAAAAATGAGCTGATAAGAAAGTCCTTTTTAGTATTAAGGAATACTTAGATGACAAAACTGCATGGTCCATACCATCTCAGCGCACAGAAATTCGACGAGGGGCGATGGATCAAGTCTATCATTCGCCGGCGAATTTCCTTAGACCGAAACCAGTATCTGTTGTAAAGTCACTTTTTTAAAAAGAAGGCATGGGGGAGTTTCTTGCCGTTTCTTCTTAACCCCGAGGCCTACCTTCCGAAACGGTGTAGTCTTATTTTTATATATAAAAAAATATTGTAGATAAGTAAGTATAACTTAGACGTTGATTAAGATAATTTATTAATTTATATTCAATAAAAAAAAATATTCTGATTCTGATTCTATAATTAAGTGTACAAAAGTGCTGTGTAGGGTGACTCATAACTATTTATTAGTTTTAACGTAGAATACAAGTCTGTTACCAAGAAACCAGAGTTTATGGTCATGCTCACTAAAATGTCTTTTCTTGCGGTGGCTCTGTGTAGCTCCTCAAATATGGCGAGGGGGGTGATGGCTGGTGCACAAGTCATACTCGTGAACGGATGCAGCTTGGGGGGACTGGTCCAGTCTGGTTTCTCATAAGTTATGTTAATTACAGCTTGTCTTTGTTCTTATTTATTTATTTTGATAGATTGTTATTTTGAGACATGTTATTGGCACTTATGGATACGATGTTATAATATTGTCGTTAGATTAGATAATTTTTATATCGTACATTATGTAATAAAAGAAATATGACGAAAATTTAAAAAATGTCATCCCCGTAGAGTTTCTTGGTGCTATCTTCTCTGACGGGCGTATTTCCGAAGCACTGGTAGAGTTCATGAAGTTTCTTTTCCTGTGCGAGATTCAGCCATAAATAACCACTTGAAGGAGAAATTTCCTTTTTCTAACTCAAATCAGTTATGTACTCATTAGTTTAGTTGATCCTATTTGATTTATTTTTAATTTTTTCCATGTTTATGAGACCTAATTAAGTGTTTGATTTGTAAAAGTGCATTATTTTGCCTACTTGCGACAAATGATATGATTTGATTTGATTTGATTAACCACGTGCATTCATAAGTTTTTATGTGGTATTGAATGAATTTTTGTATGGGAGCCCCTTTAATATTTATTTTAATCTGTTTTTTAGTATTTTTTGTTATAGCGGCAACAGAAATACATAATCTGTGGAAATTTAAACTGTCACGGTTTATGAGATACAGCCTGGTGACAGACGGACAGACAGACAGACTGCGGAGTCTTAGTAATAGGGTCCTGTTTTTACCTTTTGGGTGCGGAACCCTAAAAAAGTCTCTTCACCAATTTGAAGAGGAATCAAAGAGCAACATAACTTAATATTTTTGTAACGATTAAATAAATATCAAGTATGTTCATAAAATCTGATAAACCAATTTTGAGATAACATCGAAACTTTTCTACCAAGCAAAAATAGTTAAATTACGTTTAAACGTTCACGAAAGTAAGCATTTTTTAAACATAAATTTATGTTGCTTCATGCTTGCACATTCCTTCCGGCCCCATACTAGGATAACCGTGTCGTGGGAAACATAAACAGCGACGTCACACACATAAACATCCTAGACCTTGTTTTTTTTTTCTTTTTATCCCCTGCCGGGGATCGAACCCGGGACTACTGGCATGATCAACAAGCTAGTATAAGGCAACAACTGCTTTAATACTCCTATTTTGTGTAACTTGAGATTTTCAAAAGGATGATTTGGCCTAATGCGTCGCCTTAAGTCAAATGCGTGGGAGATACGATTCGTCACAGTAAGGGATAGTCATTCGTCAAATGAATAGCCCCTGTTACACAAACGAGTAATTAGTACATTTCAATTGTTACGAAGAGAGAAAGAGAGAAGAGAAGAGAAGAGCTCCGTGGTCTAAGGGTTTTCACGCTTGCTTCTCACACAGGAGATGCAGGTTCGAATTCTGACCATGTACCAATGAGATAATTAACTTATCTTAGGTACAGTATCGGAAGTTTACTTCGGTTGACATGTTAAGCTGTATGTCCCGGCTACTATCGCTGCGTACAGTCTTCACAAAATAAAAGGCCCGGTGACAGCGACCGTGTCACTGACGTAATAAAATTGAACTTACTTTGGGCCACCGGTCCTTTTATTTTGTGAAGACTGTAATACTTAGTTCAGTTCAGTTCATTTCAAAGTTTATTTTTCTTAATAGCACAATAATTGAGACTTAATGAATGTCATAACATAATCAAGCAAGCATAATAAAATATTAAGTAGGTGCCTAATTATTACATCATATAGGGTGCATTGAACTGGTTTAATTCCAGATGTCGGTGTCTTGTAAAAAATCATTAATTTTGTTGTAGGCTTTTGTGCACAAAGTGTGCTTTATACATTTTTTGAATCGAGCTTCAGTTAAGTTTTGTATTTCTTGCGGAATTTTATTGTAGAAGCGTATATAGTGTCCCATAAAATAACTACTAACTTTTGAGAGTCTTTAGACTCTCAAATTCTATTGGAAAAGAAAGTTTATGTTTATTTCTAGTTTGCACATTGTGGCGGCTATTAATGGTTTTAAAGCTACTGATATTTTTCCTCACATACATTATATTTTCATAGATATATTGACTTACAACTGTTAAGATGATTCTTTGAAGAAATCTCTAAGAGACTCTCTATTAGGTACTGAGCTTATAAATAAATCGGATCGCTCTCTTCTGCAAAATGAAGATGGTCTCAATGTCAGCAGCCCGTCCCCATAGTAGTATGCCGTATGACATAATGCTATGGAAATAACTAAAATATAAAAGCCTAGTAGTTGCAACGTCAGTCAATTCCCTGATTCTTTTAACCGCATATGCTGCAGAGCTAAGTCTATGTGCTAATTTTACAATATGGGGACTCCACTGTAGTTTGGCATCAATAGTGATGCCGAGAAATATAGTTTTATCTACTAGTTTTAGTTTGTTTTTCCCCAATGCAATGTTACTCTCTACTTGCCTTACATTTGGTAAAGTGAATTTTATGAACTTTGTCTTTTTTGAATTTAGAAGCAAGTTATTGGCTGCAAACCAGTCTAGTACTATTCTAGGATAATTTTTCATGACCGATATTTACTTTCCACTAGTAGTGGTGCACTGGTAGTGCAATAAATAAACCACAAAACATTACAATAACAAGCACTTTAGGACTTTATGTGACTGTTACATAATGGAGGGCATTAATACTCGAGAGTGGGTTTATGAAACGAGCCGAAGGCGAGTTTCATAATAATATCACTCGAGAGTTTTAATGCCTAATTATGTACAGTTACATACACTAGTTTATCTACACATATATCATAAGCTCTCTTTGATGTGTTCAGGAACCGCATGTTTGACCGGCATTGTGGCATTGATCAATGCTCTGCAGTGGTTTAGCTTGTTCTGTAGTACCAACTTCACAGACAAACTAGGGGCGGCACTGAAGCGGGCGTCGGCGTTCGAAATTTGAATGTCATAATTTGTCAATTTTTTGTACATTATGGTCATCATGTACAAATTTTCAGATAAGAAATGAGTTTTTACCGAATAGTTTTACATTATGCTGGTCTTATCTTAACGTGCGGTTTTTAGACGCAGTAAAGAGGGTTTATGATAAGTGTGTAGATAAACTACTATAATATTGCAGAAACGACAACGTAAACCAAAACGTAATCTAAATAAATTTACGATACGGCACCAATATTTATTAAACCTCGCGCCACGATTTAATAGCGCTGGGCGACGTCGGCGGGAATTACCGCGCATATGTACAGGTATTCAAAAGTGACCACTCATTCAAGGCCACCGCTCATAACATGTGGCGGGACGTATAACAGATTAGTATCAGAGAAAACTGTTACAACATCCGACTCTCGGTCTTATGGGTTCGAATTTTATGTCTCATGATTGTGATGGGCTTACCTTACTTCCTGCCCGTAGGGTTGCAGGGTGAGGAATTTGTATATAGAAACATCAGTGCAACTGTGTACCTGTTCTACCCTCCTCGCAGGAATGGAAGGTTGAAATTTTGCTACTAAATCATGAGACATTTCTTTGTCCATGGAAGGAGTGACTGAGGATAGTAACAGACCAAGTTAATTTAAAATCGGTTTATGATCCATTTTTTTTTTATTTAGCCTAAATGGTGTCCCACTGCTGGGCAAAGGCCTCACCGGTTCGTACGCCGGAATCTGTCTGTAGGCATCTATTCAGTGGCTGATTTCGCCCATTTGTCCGGATGCATTCGACAGATATGTCCAGCCCAGTTCCATTTCAGTTTGGCGGTCTGCGTGCCCACGTCAACAATGCCAGTTTTGGAGCGCAGTATAGTGTTCCTAACGCGATCTATACGTTTAACACCTAGAATACTGCGCTCCATTGCTCGCTGGCAAACCTTGAGTTTGGACTTCTGATGTTCGGTCAGCGACCACGTTTGTGCGCCATAGGTTAGGATCAAATAGTGATCAAAGTCTGAATTTTAAATACCTATGAGCAATCATAGGTAGGTATGTATTTAAAAGTCAGACTTTGATCGCTATTTACAACCGTCACTGTTGTTTAACAAATATTTAGCTTCTTAGGTCCACTTGCACGACATTCGCTAAATCAGTAAAGCGTGCAAGCATTTTGGCAGATGCTAAATCGATTAATAGCGCTAACCGAGTTAAATTAATGGTATGCAAGTGGACCTTAACTATTTATTTAGTGGCCATTTTTCTGACAACTCATAAAAATTAAAGAAAGGTGTCGATGGCAAGACATGGCTTATTTTTTCATTCCAGTTGCCAGTTCAAAAAATAGGTAGGTATACCTTGGCAGGAAGGAAATTATACAAGGAATACGTTGAGTTAAACTCTGGTTGGTTCCTCTAAAAGCGGTGGCAACATTTAGCGGACGTAAATATTGTGGCCATAAAAAGACGGCCGACGACACGTAGAGTGTTTGAGAGTGATGGTCTTTTCACGGAGAATTACAAAATTAAGTGTCGGAAATAATTAGTTTTCGTTTTTTTTTAAATGCCATTTCTAACATTCGGGACCGTGGGGATATGGGAGTATTAGTGTGATGATAAGTCTAATGATTATTCTATTAGAAATGTTTCTCGTGAATTTAATTGGCCTTACCTTAACTTTACATCAGTCAGCCACCTTACCCAACCATAACCTGATAGTCAGTCATTTGTTTGAGATACTAGATTCACATTTTTATTTGGAGATTGCTTTTGCTCTGGCTATGGAGCTGCGGCGATGATGCGGATCGGCCGCTTCATCTCTCTCGGTCGCCTTCGCCCCTCCATGCCTCCGGCTTATAAAAAACACTCTAGATTCTAACCACAAGACTATCTACGAAGTGAGGTTTCGTTGGGGAAATCGGGGTTCATATTTTCTATCTGTTTTGTGAAAATTCTAAATTACCCACCCCGCAGATTCTGCTTGTGCTTGTACTGCAAGAGCCACCGGTGGCTCAATAGAGTCCCAGCACGATGACCACATCAATAACACTATGACCACCCCAAAGAGTCCAGGACTGGTATCACTTCGTCGCACGAATCACTATTGTTGTTGTTATCGGACATGATAAATACGTAAACGAGAGAAAAACTAGAAAACTACCTAACTTCCAAACTTTTTGTTTCTTTTGAAACTTGGAGATGATTTTCAATAGTTTAAAAAAATAGTTTATTCTTATTACAGTTAAAACACATGCTGCTTGTAGTGCTAGCATAGCAAGAACTAAACGCAACATAACAAAATTAGGTGCGTTCATAGATTTACCGCTGAAGCTCGAAAAAAAGAAATTCAGGCGCGCTTAAAACTCCGAACCACCACTCAAACGTTGCACGTATTATCTAAGTATCGCTAACCCAATCACGAGCATACAGTGGTAGACAGGTGTTAATGCCCGCTATTGCGATGCGAACCCAAAAAGACTATAGGTGCCACATTCTCTGGGTCCAACCCAGTATATAGTATATACGACTTAAAGACAGAAAGTGGAAGTATATATGCTAATCTCACTGGTAAGTCTCACTGTCTATACGACGGTGGCACTGCGGCTATCGAACTTGAGGAGTGACTGGGACTTTACTACAGAAATGAAAGTTTTTTGCGTTTAATTAACACAAATAAACAAACAAATAAGGTTTTCATAAAATCATATCTAAATAACTATTGAGTTATTTAGATATGAGTATAATTATATACCTGAAACTTAAGTATCGTTTTTAGAATGACCAAAGTCAAAGTCAAATGTATTTATTACTGTAGATAATTACATATACTTAGCAAACGCCATTTTTTGCCCCTTCTCTACATTGGACCACAGTGGAAGTAGGAGGGCGTAACAACTCCTACAGATTGATTTTTAGATCTGTTTGAAAATTTTCTTGTGCTTAACTAATTCAAATATTACAATATTATACTTTGTCCACTCTATTAATGGTCTTTTGACATTTCCTTATTGCTTACTATGTAAGCAATAAGGAAATGTCAAAAGACCATTAATAGTCAATTAAAAGTCAAAATGAATAGGGTTTGAGCTGTCAAAAAACCATTAATAGAGTGGACAAAGTATAATTATTATAATTAATAAGCAGGAATAAATAATTACAAAAACCCTTATTAAGGGTTATTCCCAGCTCAGCCAATCTATAGTTCTAAAGTATTCCCAACTCAGAAACCCTTTCTATTTTATTTGAAAAGTATTCCCAACTCAGCCAAGCGAAACAAGTTATACATATTTACCTTAAAGGTACAGTCAACTACTTTACCCATTGTCCTTCACACCATTTCCAACTCGGGGTGGCACACCCATTTGGCCAGTTATTCATCATTGGCAAGTTAATCTATTTTGATTGATAGGAGCTTCCCTCTTAATGGTAAATAAAATATTTTTGTAAGGATACAGCATCAGCGATATGAGCTGCCCATCTACCTGAAGGACATATGAAGTCCTATTTGTGCATTTGTAGGGGTAGGCTGGCTTTACGCTAATAATGCTTGTTAAGCCACGGTCACTCTGGCAGAAGATGATCTGACCATGTATTTGAAGGTCCGTCTCCTCAGACATGTACACCAAGCTTTAAAGAAAACGTTAAAAGCTACGAAAAATTCAGATGTAATCGATCGAAAACAGAATTCATCCCATTACAAGAACTGCAAAGAGTCTCAAAGATCGTATAGAGATAATGGCCATAACCTTATAGCTGAAGCGCCGCCTTTCAAATCCATGAAGAGTTCATGCTATCGCGCTGGAAACTAGGTCCTAGGACTACCTCGTACTAGATTTAGAAATCTGAAGGACGTCGTACCAAATGAGTTCAAAGCAACCTTTGGTCTCTTCGAGGATGGGGAAGATGCTAAGATGATATCTTTTGAAGAACGTTATCAAGGAAGTTGCTACGTTTCTCTGTGTTGGCACATTTTTCACGTGTCCTGCGCAGTTCAACCAACTATATGGTTGTTCAAAAATTCAATGATTACTTTGTTAATCAGTGGATGGAGCATAAGAGCTTCCGAGAGATATGGTGCAGCTACAACGAGCGGCACCAAACTATCAACCTCGCCGAGGCCTGGCAAATGGCTCTAAAGACAAAAATCCCAAAAAAAAGCCAGATTTGCTTCACTTTTTAGATATCATAAGATGTGAGGCCAACAATAATGATGCAATACTCCATGAAAATTTCGCTGGTATCGTTGTACATAACCGAACTAAAAAAAACATTCAAAAGGAAAATTTGCAAAAGGCGGAAGTTTTAGAAAAATTTACATATTATTGTTAATTTGTTTTTTTTAATGTTATTTTGATTTGTTTATGGATAATAATCATTTATTACTTATTATTTAATCTACATATTTCTAATCCACTTAGGGCTACCACACACGGAGCAACTGCTTGCTGGAATTTGTATGACACTTTCTCTTTCTCTCTTTCTTCTTCTTCGTTGTATGAAGTTTGATTCGAGTTGGCAACTGCAGTTGCTCTGTCTGCGGAGGCCATTATACTCAAAATATTTCGTATACCCTATCGGAGATTTGTGACAGCTAGATTAATGACGTCTGTTAAGCGCTATAATGCTATTAGCATGTTATAGTAGTATTCATCCACGACGGCGTGTGACTATCTGCTCTGTCTTTCAGCTGAAAGCTCCAATAAAAGAGAAAGATGCAGATAGCTACGCCACGCGCCGTCTCGTGGATGAATACTACTATAGTGACTTGTCACAAAAATCGGCAACGGTAATAAAAGCCACATTTCATTTTATATTACTTGTAGTACTATTCACTACCATGTAACAAGCCAAAATATAATAACCGCGACTGTACTTTTATGATACATAAGGATGTGTCCGAGTTAGGAACAAATATAAGACGAAATTATTTTGTCTGACTTGGGAATATAAAAATAATATTTTTGTTATTTACTTTTTTAGTCGGCTGTGTTGCGAAAACTTACTATGGATTTTGAAAACTGGCTGAGTTGGGAATTGGCTGAGCTGGGAAAAACCCCCATAGGTTGAAAATGTGGTGGGAACATAATTTCCTGTGCCTTATTAAGGTTTAATACAAAAACTTTTAAACCTCATATCAAAGTACGCAATATTTTTCCTTATCTCACACATCTCGAATGGCTTAAGCAAACTTGAAATAGAAAATATAAAGCAAAAACAAGCAACTTCCATCATAATATTTTATTTCGATACCTCACAATCAAATCCGTAAGTATTAGGAGCACATATGTCCTTACCTTAGTAAGTTTCTAACCCTAAATACTAGTGACAGCCAGTGATGGGGTCGTATCGATAAACAAGTAACATGTTTATTACCAACACAGCAGTAAGTTGTTGGAAGTTCCACTATCTATTAATACCTCCTAGCAACCCATTATCTCTTAATATGTACATACTCTTAATTTCATCTAGGTAAAAAAAAATACAACTTAGTAAAACATTTTAGGAATATTACTAGTGACTCAACTAAATAGACGAGCAAGTGAACTTGTGGGAAAAAAGTCCCACTATTTCACTCAATTTAACTAGTGGAAAAAAAACAACTAGTGGGAATAAAGGCTTATACGCACCTTTTTTATTAGCTATCAGCAACCCTCTATTAGTCCCAATCACAGATCTACTCGTAGGTCCCAATACTCCCAAAGTCCTAATACTCAACGGAGGTTAGAATGCCAAATAGAACCTCTTTAGATCAGTTTACTCCTTTGTCATCATTATGACTTGTTTTTGTTTGGAAGATCTCTTAGTTTAGAGTTAGTTTCTCGGAATAAGTCGCTAAAGTAACGTAACATCTCGACAAAGCTATTAGGCATTTTGAGTCAGTCGCATTGAATATTCCAGAACAAGATAAGATAAGAGTGTTACAGCGGAAACTTCAAGGCCACCGCTCATAACATGTGGCGCGACGTATAACAGATTAGTATCAGAGAAAACTGTTACAACATCCGACTCTCGGTCTTTTAGGTTCGAATTTTATGTCTCAAGATTGTGATGGGCTTACCTTACTTCCTGCCCGTAGGGTTGCAGGGTGAGGAATTTGTATCTAGAAACATCAGTGCAACTGTGTACCTGTTCTACCCTCCTCGCAGGAATGGAAGGTTGAAATTTTGCTACTAAATCTTGAGACATTTCTTTGTCCATGGAAGGAGTGACTGAGGAAAGTAACAGACCAAGTTAATTTAAAATCGGTTTATGATATATATATTTATATAGCCTAAATGGTGTCCCACTGCTGGGCAAAGGCCTCACCGGTTCGTACGCCGGAATCCATTTGTAGGCATCCATTCAGTGGCTGATTTCGCCCATTTGTCCGGATGCATTCGACAGATATGTCCAGCCCAGTTCCATTTCAGTTTGGCGGTCTGCGTGCTCACGTCAACAATGCCAGTTTTGGAGCGCAGTATAGTGTTCCTAACGCGGTCTATACGTTTAACACCTAGAATACTGCGCTCCATTGCTCGCTGGCAAACCTTGAGTTTGGACTTCTGATGTTCGGTCAGCGACCACGTTTTTGCGCCATAGGTTAGGATCAAATAGTGATCAAAGTCTGAATTTTAAATACCTATGAGCAATCATAGGTATGTATTTAAAAGTCATACTTTGATCACTATTTACAACCGTCACTGTTGTTTTACAAATATTTAGCTTCTTAGGTCCACTTGCACGACATTCGCTAAATCAGTAAAGCGTGCAAGCATTTTGGCAGATGCTAAATCGATTAATAGCGCTAACCGAGTTAAATTAATGGTATGCAAGTGGACCTTAACAATTTATTTAGTGGCCATTTTTCTGACAACTCATAAAAATTAAAGAAAGATGTCGATGGCAAGACATGGCTTATTTTTTCATTCCAGTTGCAAGTTCAAAAAATAGGTATATCTTGGCAGGAAGGAAATTATACAAGTTATACGTTGAGTTATACTCTGGTTGGTTCCTCTAAAAGCGGTGGCAACATTTAGCGGACGTAATATTGTGGCCATAAAAAGACGGCCGACGACACGTAGAATGTTTGAGACTGATGGTCTTTTCACGGAGAATTACAAAATTAAGTGTCGGAAATAATTAGTTTTCGTTTTTTTTTAAATGCCATTTCATTCGGGACCGTGGAGATATGGGAGTATTAGTGTGATGATTAGTCTAATGATTATTCTATTAGAAATGTTTCTCGTGAATTTAATTGGCCTTACCTTAACATTACATCAGTCAGCCACCTTACCCAACCATAACCTGATAGTCAGTCATTTGTTTGAGATACTAGTTTCACATTTTTATTTGGAGATTGCTTTCGCTCCGGCTATGGAGCTGCGGCGATGATGCGGATCGGCCGCTTCATCTCTCTCGGTCGCCTTCGCCCCTCCATGCCTCCGGCTTATAAAAAACACTCTAGATTCTAACCATAAGACTATCTACGAAGTGAGGTTTCGTTGGGGAAATCGGGGTTCATATTTTCTATCTGTTTTGTGAAAATTCTAAATTACCCACCCCGCAGATTCTGCTTGTGCTTGTACTGCAAGAGCCACCGGTGGCTCAATAGAGTCCCAGCACGATGACCACATCAATAACACTATGACCGCCCCAAAGAGTCCAGGACTGGTATCACTTCGTCGCACGAATCACTATTGTTGTTGTTATCGGACATGATAAATACGTAAACGAGAGAAAAACTAGAAAACTACCTAACTTCCAAACTTTTTGTTTCTTTTGAAACTTGGAGATGATTTTCAATAGTTTAAAAAAATAGTTTATTCTTATTACAGTTAAAACACATGCTGCTTTTAGTGCTAGCATAGCAAGAACTAAACGCAACATAACAAAATTAGGTGCGTTCATAGATTTACCGCTGAAGCTCGAAAAAAAGAAATTCAGGCGCGTTTAAAACTCCGAACCACCACTCATGTCCTGTGACAGAAAGTGGAAGTATATATGCTAATCTCACTGGTAAGTCTCACTGTCTATACGACGGTGGCACTGCGGCTATCGAACTTGAGGAGTGACTGGGACTTTACTACAGAAATGAAAGTTTTTTGCGTTTAATTACCTCAAATAAACAAACAAATAAGGTTTTCATAAAATCATATCTAAATAACCATTGAGTTATTTAGATATGAGTATAATTATATACCTGAAACTTAAGTATCGTTTTTAGAATGACCAAAGTCAAAGTCAAATGTATTTATTACTGTAGATAATTACATATACTTAGCAAACGCCATTTTTTGCCCCTTCTCTACATTGGACCACAGTGGAAGTAGGAGGGCATAACAACTCCTACAGATTGATTTTTAGATCTGTTTGAAAATTTTCTTGTGCTTAACTAATTCAAATATTACAATATTATACTTTGTCCACTCTATTAATGGTCTTTTGACATTTCCTTATTGCTTACTATGTAAGCAATAAGGAAATGTCAAAAGACCATTAATAGTCAATTAAAAGTCAAAATGTATAGGGTTTGAGCTGTCAAAAAACCATTAATAGAGTGGACAAAGTATAATTATTATAATTAATAAGCAGGAATAAATAATTACAAAAACCCTTATTAAGGGTTATTCCCAGCTCAGCCAATCTATAGTTCTAAAGTATTCCCAACTCAGAAACCCTTTCTATTTTATTTGAAAAGTATTCCCAACTCAGCCAAGCGAAACAAGTTATACATATTTACCTTAAAGGTACAGTCAACTACTTTACCCATTGTCCTTCACACCATTTCCAACTCGGGGTGGCACACCCATTTGGCCAGTTATTCATCATTGGCCAGTTAATCTATTTTGATTGATAGGAGCTTCCCTCTTAATGGTAAATAAAATATTCTTGTAAGGATACAGCATCAGCGATATGAGCTGCCCATCTACCTGAAGGACATATGAAGTCCTATTTGTGCATTTGTAGGGGTAGGCTGGCTTTACGCTAATAATGCTTGTTAAGCCACGGTCACTCTGGCAGAAGATGATCTGACCATGTATTTGAAGGTCCGTCTCCTCAGACATGTACACCAAGCTTTAAAGAAAACGTTAAAAGCTACGAAAAATTCAGATGTAATCGATCGAAAACAGAATTCATCCCATTACAAGAACTGCAAAGAGTCTCAAAGATCGTATAGAGATAATGGCCATAACCTCATAGCTGAAGCGCCGCCTTTCAAATCCATGAAGAGTTCATGCTATCGCGCTGGAAACTAGGTCCTAGGACTACCTCGTACTAGATTTAGAAATCTGAAGGACGTCGTACCAAATGAGTTCAAAGCAACCTTTGGTCTCTTCGAGGATGGGGAAGATGCTAAGATGATATCTTTTGAAGAACGTTATCAAGGAAGTTGCTACGTTTCTCTGTGTTGGCACATTTTTCACGTGTCCTGCGCAGTTCAACCAACTATATGGTTGTTCAAAAATTCAATGATTACTTTGTTAATCAGTGGATGGAGCATAAGAGCTTCCGAGAGATATGGTGCAGCTACAACGAGCGGCACCAAACTATCAACCTCGCCGAGGCCTGGCAAATGGCTCTAAAGACAAAAATCCCAAAAAAAAGCCAGATTTGCTTCACCTTTTAGATATCATAAGATGTGAGGCCAACAATAATGATGCAATACTCCATGAAAATTTCGCTGGTATCGTTGTACATAACCGAACTAAAAAAAACATTCAAAAGGAAAATTTGCAAAAGGCGGAAGTTTTAGAAAAATTTACATATTATTGTTAATTTGTTTTTTTTAATGTTATTTTGATTTGTTTATGGATAATAATCATTTATTACTTATTATTTAATCTACATATTTCTAATCCACTTAGGGCTACCACACACGGAGCAACTGCTTGCTGGAATTTGTATGACACTTTCTCTTTCTCTCTTTCTTCTTCTTCGTTGTATGAAGTTTGATTCGAGTTGGCAACTGCAGTTGCTCTGTCTGCGGAGGCCATTATACTCAAAATCTTTCGTATACCCTATCGGAGATTTGTGACAGCTAGATTAATGACGTCTGTTAAGCGCTATAATGCTATTAGCATGTTATAGTAGTATTCATCCACGGTGGCGTGTGACTATCTGCTCTGTCTTTCAGCTGAAAGCTCCAATAAAAGAGAAAGATGCAGATAGCTACGCCACGCGCCGTCTCGTGGATGAATACTACTATAGTGACTTGTCACAAAAATCCGCAACGGTAATAAAAGCCACATTTAATTTTATATTACTTGTAGTACTATTCACTACCATGTAACAAGCCAAAATATAATAACCGCGACTGTACTTTTATGATACATAAGGATGTGTCCGAGTTGGGAACAAATATAAGACGAAATTATTTTGTCTGACTTGGGAATATAAAAATAATATTTTTGTTATTTACTTTTTTAGTCGGCTGTGTTGCGAAAACTTACTATGGATTTTGAAAACTGGCTGAGTTGGGAATTGGCTGAGCTGGGAAAAACCCCCATAGGTTGAAAATGTGGTGGGAACATAATTTCCTGTGCCTTATTAAGGTTTAATACAAAAACTTTTAAACCTCATATCAAAGTACGCAATATTTTTCCTTATCTCACACATCTCGAATGGCTTAAGCAAACTTGAAATAGAAAATATAAAGCAAAAACAAGCAACGTCCATCATAATATTTTATTTCGATACCTCACAATCAAATCCGTAAGTATTAGGAGCACATATGTCCTTACCTTAGTAAGTTTTTAACCCTAAATACTAGTGACAGCCAGTGATGGGGGCGTATCGATAAACAAGTAACATGTTTATTACCAACACAGCAGAAAGTTGTTGGAAGTTCCACTATCTATTAATTAATACCTCCTAGCAACCCATTATCTCTTAGTATGTACATACTCTTAATTTCATCTAGGTAAAAAAAAATACAACTTAGTAAAACATTTTAGGAATATTACTAGTGACTCAACTAAACAGACGAGCAAGTGAACTTGTGGAAAAAAAGCCCCACTATTTCACTCAATTTAACTAGTGGAAAAAAAACCAACTAGTGGGAATAAAGGCTTATACGCACCTTTTTTATTAGCTGTCAGCAACCCTCTATTAGTCCCAATCACAGATCTACTCGTAGGTCCCAATACTCCCAAAGTCCTAATACTACCTCTTTAGATCAGTTTACTCCTTTGTCATCATTATGACTTGTTTTTGTTTGGAAGATCTCTTAGTTTAGAGTTAGTTTCTCGGAATAAGTCGCTAAAGTAACGTAACATCTCGACAAAGCTATTAGGCATTTTGAGTCAGTCGCATTGAATATTCCAGAACAAGATAAGATAAGAGTGTTACAGCGGAAACTTCAAGGCCACCGCTCATAACATGTGGCGCGACGTATAACAGATTAGTATCAGAGAAAACTGTTACAACATCCGACTCTCGGTCTTATAGGTTCGAATTTTATGTCTCAAGATTGTGATGGGCTTACCTTACTTCCTGCCCGTAGGGTTGCAGGGTGAGGAATTTGTATCTAGAAACATCAGTGCAACTGTGTACCTGTTCTACCCTCCTCGCAGGAATGGAAGGTTGAAATTTTGCTACTAAATCTTGAGACATTTCTTTGTCCATGGAAGGAGTGACTGAGGAAAGTAACAGACCAAGTTAATTTAAAATCGGTTTATGATATATATATATATATATATATATATATATATATCATATATAGCCTAAATGGTGTCCCACTGCTTGGCAAAGGCCTCACCGGTTCGTACGCCGGAATCCATTTGTAGGCATCCATTCAGTGGCTGATTTCGCCCATTTGTCCGGATGCATTCGACAGATATGTCCAGCCCAGTTCCATTTCAGTTTGGCGGTCTGCGTGCTCACGTCAACAATGCCAGGTTTGGAGCGCAGTATAGTGTTCCTAACGCGGTCTATACGTTTAACACCTAGAATACTGCGCTCCATTGCTCGCTGGCAAACCTTGAGTTTGGACTTCTGATGTTCGGTCAGCGACCACGTTTTTGCGCCATAGGTTAGGATCAAATAGTGATCAAAGTCTGAATTTTAAATACCTATGAGCAATCATAGGTATGTATTTAAAAGTCAGACTTTGATCACTATTTACAACCGTCACTGTTGTTTTACAAATATTTAGCTTCTTAGGTCCACTTGCACGACATTCGCTAAATCAGTAAAGCGTGCAAGCATTTTGGCAGATGCTAAATCGATTAATAGCGCTAACCGAGTTAAATTAATGGTGTGCAAGTGGACCTTAACAATTTATTTAGTGGCCATTTTTCTGAAACTCATAAAAATTAAAGAAAGATGTCGATGGCAAGACATGGCTTATTTTTTCATTCCAGTTGCCAGTTCAAAAAATAGGTATATCTTGGCAGGAAGGCAGGTACAAGGTATACGTTGAGTTAAACTCTGGTTGGTTCCTCTAAAAGCGGTGGCAACATTTAGCGGACGTAATATTGTTGCCATAAAAAGACGGCCGACGACACGTAGAATGTTTGAGACTGATGGTCTTTTCACGGAGAATTACAAAATTAAGTGTCGGAAATAATTAGTTTTCGTTTTTTTTTAAATGCCATTTCATTCGGGACCGTGGGGATATGGGAGTATTAGTGTGATGATTAGTCTAATGATTATTCTATTAGAAATGTTTCTCGTGAATTTAATTGGCCTTACCTTAACATTACATCAGTCAGCCACCTTACCCAACTATAACCTGATAGTCAGTCATTTGTTTGAGATACTAGTTTCACATTTTTATTTGGAGATTGCTTTCGCTCCGGCTATGGAGCTGCGGCGATGATGCGAATCGGCCGCTTCATCTCTCTCGGTCGCCTTCGCCCCTCCATGCCTCCGGCTTATAAAAAACACTCTAGATTCTAATCACAAGACTATCTACGAAGTGAGGTTTCGTTGGGGAAATCGGGGTTCATATTTTCTATCTGTTTTGTGAAAATTCTAAATTACCCACGCCGCAGATTCTGCTTGTGCTTGTACTGCAAGAGCCACCGGTGACTCAATAGAGTCCCAGCACGATGACCACATCAATAACACTATGACCGCCCCAAAGAGTCCAGGACTGGTATCACTTCGTCGCACGAATCACTATTGTTGTTGTTATCGGACATGATAAATACGTAAACGAGAGAAAAACTAGAAAACTACCTAACTTCCAAACTTTTTGTTTCTTTTGAAACTTGGAGATGATTTTCAATAGTTTAAAAAAATAGTTTATTCTTATTACAGTTAAAACACATGCTGCTTTTAGTGCTAGCATAGCAAGAACTAAACGCAACATAACAAAATTAGGTGCGTTCATAGATTTACCGCTAAAGCTCGAAAAAAAGAAATTCAGGCGCGTTTAAAACTCCGAACTACCACTCATGTCCTGTGACAGAAAGTGGAAGTATATATGCTAATCTCACTGGTAAGTCTCACTGTCTATACGACGGTGGCACTGCGGCTATCGAACTTGAGGAGTGACTGGGACTTTACTACAGAAATGAAAGTTTTTTGCGTTTAATTACTACAAATAAACAAACAAATAAGGTTTTCATAAAATCATATCTAAATAACTATTGAGTTATTTAGATATGAGTATAATTATATACCTGAAACTTAAGTATCGTTTTTAGAATGGCCAAAGTCAAAGTCAAATGTATTTATTACTGTAGATAATTACATATACTTAGCAAACGCCATTTTTTGCCCCTTCTCTACATTGGACCACAGTGGAAGTAGGAGGGCGTAACAACTCCTACAGATTGATTTTTAGATCTGTTTGAAAATTTTCTTGTGTTTAACTAATTCAAATATTACAATATTTTACTTTGTCCACTCTATTAATGGTCAATTAAAAGTCAAAATGTATAGGGTTTAAGCTGTCAAAAAACCATTAATAGAGTGGACAAAGTATAATTATTATAATTAATAAGCAGGAATAAATCATTACAAAAACCCTTATTAAGGGTTATTCCCAGCTCAGCCAATCTATAGTTCTAAAGTATTCCCAACTCAGAAACCCTTTCTATTTTATTTAAAAAGTATTCCCAACTCAGCCAAGCGAAACAAGTTATACATATTAACCTTAAAGGTACAGTCAACTACTTTACCCATTGTCCTTCACACCATTTCCAACTCGGGGTGGCACACCCATTTGGCCAGTTATTCATCATTGGCCAGTTAATCTATTTTGATTGATAGGAGCTTCCCTCTTAATGGTAAATAAAATATTCTTGTAAGGATACAGCATCAGCGATATGAGCTGCCCATCTACCTGAAGGACATATGAAGTCCTATTTGTGCATTTGTAGGGGTAGGCTGGCTTTACGCTAATAATGCTTGTAAAGCCACGGTCACTCTGGCAGAAGATGATCTGACCATGTATTTGAAGGTCCGTCTCCTCAGACATGTACACCAAGCTTTGAAGAAAACGTTAAAAGCTACGAAAAATTCAGATGTAATCGATCGAAAACAGAATTCATCCCATTACAAGAACTGCAAAGAGTCTCAAAGATCGTATAGAGATAATGGCCATAACCTCATAGTTGAAGCGCCGCCTTTCAAATCCATGAAGAGTTCATGCTATCGCGCTGGAAACTAGGTCCTAGGACTACCTCGTACTAGATTTAGAAATCTGAAGGACGTCGTACCAAATGAGTTCAAAGCAACCTTTGGTCTCTTCGAGGATGGGGAAGATGCTAAGATGATATCTTTTGAAGAACGTTATCAAGGAAGTTGCTACGTTTCTCTGTGTTGGCACATTTTTCACGTGTCCTGCGCAGTTCAACCAACTATATGGTTGTTCAAAAATTCAATGATTACTTTGTTAATCAGTGGATGGAGCATAAGAGCTTCCGAGAGATATGGTGCAGCTACAACGAGCGGCACCAAACTATCAACCTCGCCGAGGCCTGGCAAATGGCTCTAAAGACAAAAATCCCAAAAAAAAGCCAGATTTGCTTCACTTTTTAGATATCATAAGATGTGAGGCCAACAATAATGATGCAATACTCCATGAAAATTTCGCTGGTATCGTTGTACATAACCGAACTAAAAAAAACATTCAAAAGGAAAATTTGCAAAAGGCGGAAGTTTTAGAAAAATTTACATATTATTGTTAATTTGTTTTTTTAAATGTTGTTTTGATTTGTTTATGGATAATAATCATTTATTACTTATTATTTAATCTACATATTTCTAATCCACTTAGGGCTACCACACACGGAGCAACTGCTAGCTGGAATTTGTATGACACTTTCTCTTTCTCTCTTTCTTCTTCTTCGTTGTATGAAGTTTGATTCCCGTTGGCAACTGCAGTTGCTCTGTCTGCGGAGGTCATTATACTCCAAATCTTTCGTATACCCTATCTGAGATTTGTGACAGCTAGATTAATGACGTCTGTTAAGCGCTATAATGCTATTAGCATGTTATAGTAGTATTCATCCACGACGGCGCGTGACTATCTGCTCTGTCTTTCAGCTGAAAGCTCCAATAAAAGAGAAAGATGCAGATAGCTACGCCACGCGCCGTCTCGTGGATGAATACTACTATAGTGACTTGTCACAAAAATCCGCAACGGTAATAAAAGCCACATTTCATTTTATATTACTTGTAGTACTATTCACTACCATGTAACAAGCCAAAATATAATAACCGCGACTGTACTTTTATGATACATGAGGATGTGTCCGAGTTGGGAACAAATATAAGACGAAATTATTTTGTCTGACTTGGGAATATAAAAATAATATTTCTGTTATTTACTTTTTTAGTCGGCTGTGTTGCGAAAACTTACTATGGATTTTGAAAACTGGCTGAGTTGGGAATTGGCTGAGCTGGGAAAAACCCCCATAGGTTGAAAATGTGGTGGGAACATAATTTCCTGTGCCTTATTAAGGTTTAATACAAAAACTTTTAAACTTAATATCAAAGTACGCAATATTTTTCCTTATCTCACACATCTCGAATGGCTTAAGCAAACTTGAGATAGAAAATATAAAGCAAAAACAAGCAACGTCCATCATAATATTTTATTTCGATACCTCACAATCAAATCCGTAAGTATTAGGAGCACATATGTCCTTACCTTAGTAAGTTTTTAACCCTAAATACTAGTGACAGCCAGTGATGGAGGCGTATCGATAAACAAGTAACATGTTTATTACCAACACAGCAGAAAGTTGTTGGAAGTTCCACTATCTATTAATACCTCCTAGCAACCCATTATCTCTTAGTATGTACATACTCTTAATTTCATCTAGGAAAAAAAAAATACAACTTAGTAAAACATTTTAGGAATATTACTAGTGACTCAACTAAACAGACGAGCAAGTGAACTTGTGGGAAAAAAGTCCCACTATTTCACTCAATTGAACTAGTGGAAAAAAAACCCAACTAGTGGGAATAAGGCTTACACGCACCTTTTTTATTAGCTGTCAGCAACCCTCTATTAGTCCCAATCACAGATCTACTCGTAGGTCCCAATACTCCCAAAGTCCTAATACTCAACGGAGGTAAGAATGCCAAATAGAACCTCTTTAGATTAGTTTACTCCTTTGTCATCATTATGACTTGTTTTTGTTTGTAAGATCTCTTAGTTTAGAGTTAGTTTCTCGGAATAAGTCGCTAAAGTAACGTAACATCTCGACAAAGCTATTAGGCATTTTGAGTCAGTCGCATTGAATATTCCAGAACAAGATAAGATAAGAGTGTTACAGCGGAAACTTCAAGGCTGTCGTCTGTGGGCGGGGCGGGCGTAAAGCACTATCTACTTACCTACTATACCTATACTTACTCACTTATCAATTGTTTGTAGATAAGAAGCTTTACGACATGTATCAATCATAGTTATTAGGTTCTCGTCTTGAGCCCAGTATTTATTTAGTTCGTTGTTTAGTACTGTCTTCGGTTTTTATAGCTTTTTGTCTAATCTTCTTACTTACCTGAACAGTTTGTAGAAATGAACGTAGGTAAAATTTATAGCTAATCAGAGCAATCTCTATATGCACTGTAGACTGTAAGTAGAGCTGGTAGAGTATAACCAGTAAAGTCACATATAACGCAGAGCCTCATCATCATCTCGCCGCAACAACAAAAACGCACCAGCAACAAACAACGAGCAAAATTGCGCCCAAATAATTCATCAGAAACCTGCGCGACGTAATTTACAGCGTTTTTCACGTCAACAGCGATGGCGGCATCGGTCGAATCAATCATAATTGGCCAGTTTTTAGTTCGCAGGACCCGCTGCCGCTCTGCGCGCGCGCCTGTGCGGGGCCCAGAGGGGAGGAGGGGGGTGTCACTGTGCAAATGCACTCGTAAACTGCGCGAGGGGTCAACGCACCGTCCGCACCGCGCCCCGCACCAATAGGGTTCTTTATCGTGCCAACAATTAAAATAAAATAATAACTTGTGCGGTCTTATAACTCAGACGCTTGAAGCTTTGCTTATGAGAAGGATACCTACGGAGGAGATACGGGGTCGTTATCTTAATGAACGGAGTTTGTAATATGATATTGTGGGTAGCTAGGTTGTATGGTAATAAGTGTTTGCACTGACGATGGATTGAAGGCTGAGAACGACTAGATAGGTAGTGTAGAGAGTGCACAGCAGCAGGTGGAGATGTACAGTTTACACAACAGAGTTAGCAATAGTGCTGTTAACTGTGTTTTTTGTAGGTACCATCTACATAAACATAAATAGGAATATTTTTAGACAGGCACATTCATTTCTGGTTGGGCCAGTCCCACACTAAGATTCAAGGATATCATGGCAGGTATGGACTAACAAAACTTAACGAAACCAGAAGGAACATCAAAAGTCACACTCGGTACTAAACGATTATTATTTCTTTACCGCTCGCACTTCTCGGCTTTTATCGGCACAGATCGGAAGAAAATAAATAAAGTATTCATCACAATACTACTTACCCTGAGCACAGAATACTTAATGCTCTAAGATAGAAAAAAGTAATGTACCGAAGTCAAAGTTTGTGGAGGAGATCTATATGTCGTAGCTGTATCGTAGAATTTTATGATTTCATGAAATAGCCAACCATGGATTGATAGTTTCATTAAATCGCCAAACATTTCATGATATTGTCAATTATTTCATGAAATGGTCAAAAAGGTTTGAATTTCACGAAAATATGTTTTTTAAAAGCATTTGTATTCGATTAGCACAGGACCGGGGCCTATGCCCAGCAGTGGGTCGATGTGGGCTGAATATGATGATGATGATGATGATTTGTATTCAGTACGAAGTGATGATTTTTGTGTTATACATGTCGAACTAACAAAAATATTATTTGGGCGCTTCGCTGCGCTCGCCCACTTTAGTCTTCACCTAAGCTACCGCAGTATTTTGCCCTAAAATATTTATTGGTGCAATGAAAGTTCTAATTCAACCATGATTGGCTATTTCATGATATAGTCAATTCTACGATATGACACAGATTAATAAATATGGTTGCTTCGTCATTACATTATTTACAATTTCGCGAGACTGTGCATCAAGCTTTATACCCTGTCTAAAATTACTGGCAGATGCAACAGGATTGCTCGTTGTTGCCTCCATGATAATTCATTAATAATTTCCAATATAAAAATTTAAATCTCATAAACCATACTTTAAATCTGTTACTATTTGTCTTGTTCGTGTGTTAATGTGAGTAATTAAAAACTAATTTAAGAGACTAAAACCGAGAAGTGTCGAGCGGAAAAGAAAAAAGAATTGTAGGTACTTGTAAGTAGATATATGATGCAACACCAATGTGAACGCATCGCCCTACTTCAAAAAGTTGTCAAGGAATCGTATCCCGCAGCCCCCACTGACCCCCCCAGGTCAGGGGGCGGCAGTAGCGTTTGCGGTACATATATGACATAAATCATAGTTTATATATGTGCATGCTATCTATTGTACTTTATATAGTTGAGGTATATATTTTATTTATTAGGAATATTTTATTTATATTTTGAAAGTAATTTTCGTACGTTTGTGTCACTGTAAGATTGCCAAAACCGTTAGTTGATAAACTAGCGTTTTTACCTCGTTAGTTGGTCAACTATCGACAGATAGTAAACTGGAGCGTACTGCTTACTATATAACGCGTTAGTTAATAAACTAACGGTTAAAACCGTTAAATAGTAAACTGGTTTAAACTTGAATTGCAAACGAAATACCATCAGGGCAAACACTGCGGCAGCTTAGGTGAAGACTAGAGGGGGCGAGCGCAGCGAAGCCCTGAATAGTCTTCGTGTTAGGTTGATATGTAAGAACAAAAGAAACTTAAATTCTAAACCCTGTCGGTCTGGTTTATTATCTGTCGATGATCAACTAATGCGTTAGTTTATCAACTAACGGTTTTGACTATCGGTGACATATACAGTTTTATTGCGCACTAGGACTGTCCTGTTTCATAAACTCTCCTGTCTTGCCTAGGAAGAAATCACTCTTTAGAGATTATCTCGCCTTTGCTTATAACATTTCTTGTAACTGGCTGTACATCTATATTTTCTGTGCAATAAAGAATATGAATGAATATATGAATATGCGGATCCAGGAACGAGTTGTTACGTGACAAACCGTACAATCATTCTAAACATTCTATATCTAGGTTCAATGTTGTTCCTGCAATCACCCTCCCCCCCTAAACGACAATGCTGGATCCGTCACTGGGGTGCAGCATCCCTAAATGGCGTTGAATATAAATGAACAACACCAAAGTACCTACGCCATTACGGAGGAAATGACGTAGGAAGCGAGTATCGAGATGTAAGCCCATCGCTATCAGTTCCGAGCACGTTCTCTCGCGAGGCGACAAAAGACAAGATGGGGAGTTGAGGACGTGATTTTCCGCCGCGTCACATCACAACTTTATTGTGACGAACGAACATTACTGCTATGGGTCCACCGTCGACATACGACTCTTCTTTTCGTGCTTCAAAAACATCGTAAAGAACACTTCATATGTAGGTGTTGCTTTGTAAAGTTACGCCCGGTTCAGGGGTGGTCATTTACGCGACACTTAAGCAAAAAAAAAATATTAGCTCCTTACATATGAAATTGGCGTTTTGTATGGAGAAATTGAAGTTATTTCAATTTTCAGCACAAACATTTTTGTATTTTTTTTAGGAATGACAGATCTTAATTTTATAAACTTTGTGTGTATGAATGAGACAACATTTGAAGAATGTGTCAGCTGTAAAAAAAATACGAATATGAATCATGAAAATGGATGACATTTAGGAGGCACTGATTTTGAAGATAACATTTTAGTTATCAAACTGAAAATTAAAGAAAATTTTATAAGTAGTAGTAAAATATAGAAATTAATTTTAAAACAATAAAAAATAACTGGAAATATCTATTGAATTACTGGAATTATGAAGTCCTGAATCTGTAAGAAAAATTCGCCAATTTCATAGGTAAGCACCCAATATAATACTGAAAAAATCATTAAATTGTAGCCTTACTTCAACAGCTAGCAACCGCACTCGGTCTATTCAGACGATGAATTGTCGATGTGCGCGCTGAAAAACCCCGTGTGGTACAACGCAGCGTCGCGCCGCGCTGTAGCGCTCTGGCTTTTCGAGCGGTTCTAAATTCTGAAAAGACCGTGAGGGCACAACGCGGCTAGCTTTGCACGTCACGAGCTTTTCAGAAGACGCGGCCGGGCGTGTCCGCACGTCGCCTTATTTCAAGACAAATTGAACACGGCAATTTGTGAATCAAAACTAGGCGAAGGAAATATAAAACAAATGTTTAGTTACAAGAGATACGTAAAGTATCGATCGCTTTTGAGCCGAGCGTAAATTTACAAAACAACTCCTTTTTGTCTTCAAAGCTGCGGGTCTATGCGGCGACCTACAGGACAACTAGTTACCCATTTATAGTAGGTAACCAGGTCCAGGCTTCCAGTGATTTAGGTTCATTGTGACCACTTCTCACTCCGTCAGCTTTCTTGAAGCTTACGCTTACTGCCTCTGTAGGTATTGAAAGAAACTACATTAGCTGGCTGGGCTGCACATTTATTTAGGGCTAGTATTTAATCGCACAGCAAAAATACTGATTATCACAGCAAAAAGACTTTTTACGTTATAAGTATTTTTGTTGTTGTTACATATTCAACCTAATACGAAGAATAAAGGGGGCTTCGCTTTGCTCACCACCTTTACCCTTCACCTAAGCTGCCACAGTATTTTGCCCTGATATTTGCTATGAAAATCTGCTGCTGCTGTGCAAATCTGTATTACTGATGTGCAGTTTAATATTTCCCCTTGTTTAGTACGTAGGCTGGCCCAGCGAATTCCGTTTATTTCTGTACAAAGGTTGTCCCACGTGTTTCCTTTGCGTATTGCTATTGAGCAATAAATCAAATAACACGGGTCATTGGCAAATTAACCAATAGGTTCGGACGCCTTTAATAATGGAAACTGGAGATAATTCAATTGCTCATTAGCTAAATTATTCATTGATTATTTATCAATAGGTCGCATTTATTTAATTTGGAAATGGATAGCAAAATAAATCTGCCTCTTTGGAAACGAGTATTAAACATGATTTGCAGACAGGCGAGACAAACTGAATCTATTGACCAAAATTCAATACTTGTGTGTGTAAATGTCACCTTCCAACCCCATCTGTTGCACAATACCTCGTGGGTCCATCCCACATCTATAAGCATTACTCTTAAAATCAATACCGCTACCTATTGACCTCATTCTTGTATAAAAGGGTAATAAATGTCGTCCAGAATGCTTCTGGGGCGTAAAGCAACAGGGTGGAAAATTAGACACGTTAAAATGTGTCGTCAAATAAGACAAGCCACGTACCACTAGAGGTTATATTTTTCACCTGCTTTTATACACACTCGTAGTTTAGGTATTTCCTTATGGCTTATCTTTAACTGCCTACCAAATTGAGAAAAAAGATACATGAAAAAATAATAATTCATAATTTCTTTATCGCACACAAATCATATTAAAAAACAAGCGTTACATAAAAATAGTGTACAAAGGCGAGCTTATCTCTAATACGAGATCTCTTCCAGCAATACAGGTTAAGATGGGAATGGTTGTTTGCTGAGCACCTGCTCAGTGTACCCTATGTGTACAACAATATAACAAAAAAAACGAGTACTTATATACATATTATAAATTAAATAAACAGAGGGTCTCAAACGACGGAAATATACCGCCATAGGCGACGAATTTCTATTCATGCCGTTAGGCGTGGAGACCCTTGGGCCGTGGGGCCCTGACGCTCGACGAGTACTTAAAGACATTTAAGCGACTCGTCGAAGCTTCAGGAGAGCTGGCACCTACCTCGCTCAACGTATCAGTTTAGCGATACAGCGAGGAAATGGTGCCAGTATACTTGGCACCTTGCCGCCCGATAGCGATCTTGGGGAATTTTTTTATTAGTAAAGGTTGTAGGTTTTGTTACATTTTTAGGCTTATTATGTAATTTTTTTAACCATAAATGTTTATTATTATAATTATTTATTTATTTATTTAGGTAAAGCTTACAGCTTTTAGTATTATATACAAGTGACATTATAAGATATTACGCCAATTACAAGGTACTCAAATATACAATTCAATACAGTATTATTATATACTTTATTGCATACACATTAGTGGACAATTACAAACATAGTTAGTATACAAAGGCGTGCTTATCTCTATATAGAGATTTCTTCCAGCAAACCCTGGGCTGACAGGGCAAAATAGTTTCATGCGAAGGGATAGACCTATTATGCACAACATAACAAAAAACTAAACATCAGAGTGACTTTAATATATTTATAATAAATTACTTAGATATTTACACATATAAATAAATGAGAACCTACATAATAATATAATACCTATAAATACTATATATAAATATCAATAAATACCTATACAATATATAAATAAAATATAATCTACTACAGAAGAGAAAGGTAATGTTCCTTCAAACTACTTTTGAAGATGTTAAGAGATGGACTGTCCCTGACGGTGCTGGGGAGTTTGTTCCAGAGCTTGATAGCCCGGAGTCGGAACCCATGTTCATATGCGACAGTTTTGTGTTGCGGTGTTGTGAGCAGCGACCGAGTGTGAGGTCTCCGAGGCCTATCTGAAGAAAGAAAAGTGAACAAATCACGTAAGAAGCCAGGGTAATGAGGATTATGTAAAATCTTAAAGAGAGTGAAGAGGATGTGGGAATCCCGGCGAAGACGGATTGGAAGCCACTTCAGATCCCTGCGATACTGAGAAACATGGTCAAATTTGCGCAAACCGAAAATAAACCGAATCCCAAGATTTTGAAGTCGCTCGAGTTTGTCCAGTTGCTCTTCGTTTGCGCTGATCCAGCAGACATCTGCGTAGTCAATGAGGGGAAGTAACAGAGATTGGGCGAGTGTAATTTTGGTCTGAAGAGGTAAGAAGTGCTGAAGTCGTCTGAGAGAGTAAAACGTAGCGAAGACACGCCTACTAACCTCGCAGACATGCGCTGACCAAAAGAGCAGGTTATCAAAGATGACTCCGAGATTTTTGGCCTTGGAGCTGTAGGGAATTACGATTCCATCGTACATTATGGGTGCAGTGGACATATGCTGTAACACTTGGAGAGAGTGCCTGGACCCGATAATCATTGACTGCGACTTACAAGGATTGACGAGTAGCCCGTGTGACAGAGCCCAACCCCTGATACACTCAAGATCAGCATTCAGCAAGGCCACAGCAGAGTTAACATCACAGGGAGAAAAATGACGGTAAATACAGCAGTTTTAAAGAATGATAGTTACTTATGTCTAATGTTATTAAGTTATAGTGAGTGGGTATTTAAATTAAGATTGTAAATACTATTTTTATTATGTACTTGTCCATATTTCATGACGTAGGAGGAGGGGGGAGGGGGGAGGGTGGCGGGCGGGTGAAGGAATGGAGTAGGGTAAAGTATCTTTATAAGCGATAAACGATGTACCATAGAAAGTCATTCATGTAAGTTAATGAGAGACAGAATTTTACTTTTAAATGTGTTACGTGATAGGCCAAACAAATCAATAGATGAGAATTTTTTATTGTAAAGTGTGGGTAAGCGAATAAATGGGGAGTTTTGAGCGTAGTTTGTTGTGAATTTGGGCACGTACAAAAGTGGTGTACGACGGGTTCGTTTGTTGGGTATATTGAACCCCACATGTTTGAGTAAGTCACCGCAGTCAAATTTACAATTTAATAGGTCGAACAAAAACATCATATCGATGAGATCGCGCCTGTCCTCTAATGACATTACCTTGTGACGTAAGCAAGATTCAGCATAGTCGTTAGATAGAAACCTAGCTTTATAGATGAGGTGCTTCACGAACAGATACTGGATACGCTCTATTTGGGTGCGATGTTGGGCGTAGAGTGGTCGCCAGACAACGGCACCAAACTCTAAAACACTTCTGACATACGCATAATAAAGAGCTTTGAAGCAGTGTACGTCCTTGAATGGGAGACTACTCCGAATAACAAAACCTAATGACTTGAATGCCTTGCTGGTGATATGTTCGACATGTTCATTAAACGTAAGTTTATGGTCAAGCATTATTCCCAAATCACGTACTATATTCGTTCTTGGTATAGCTTCCTTACTAATCATATAGTTATATTGTATTGTAGTACGTTTTCGTGAAAACGAAATCACCTGGCATTTACTTGTATTTACACTGATTCGATTTTGAGAATAGTATTTTGAAAGATTGTCGAGATCAGATTGAAGTAAGTGGCAGTCATCTATGGTTTCTATTCGTCTAAATATCTTCTTGTCGTCGGCGTATAATAAATAATTAGAATTTTTGAAACATTGAGGTATGTCGAAGAGGTATATATTATAAAATAAGGGTCCTAAATGCGATCCTTGAGGAACGCCAGATGTCACTGTTATATAATTTGATCGATATCCCCCTAGTACCACCGCCTGACACCTATTCTTTATGTAAGATTCAACCCACCTAAGTAGGTTCCCGTTTATACCCAATATACGCAGCTTAGTTAGTAAGTTATCGTGGTCTACTCGATCGAATGCCTTCTCAAAGTCCGTGTATATAACATCAATTTGAGCCTTTGTGCTCATATTAGATGTTATATACTCGGTCAAAAGAAATAAGTTGGTTTCGACTGATCTGGATTTAATAAAGCCATGCTGGGCCGTAGGTATGCTCTTGATAGTATTTGCATATACATAGTGGTATACAATTTTTTCAAACATTTTACCGAGAATATTTAATTTTTTTTTTTTTTTAGACGTTTTCTTTCCAACGTTTGGGATTCAAGGATCACACCCTCCCTCAAGGATCTTTGATAAATAATTTTAATGGGTAGAAGAAGTCCACGCTTGCACTTTTGTATGAAAATGGCTGGTATTCCATCGGTACCGGCACTTTTTCGGTGATCAAGTCCATTAAATAACTTTAATAACCCCGCATCAGTTACTTGAATATGACACATATTTTCAGATACAGTGTTTTGATCTGACCCTGCATCAAATTTATGAGACGAGGAAGGAGTAATAAATACACTTTGGAAGAACTCGTTGAATGAGTTGCAAATGTCTTCTACTTTTGAAAGTGTTTTGCCCTGATATTGCATGTTACACGGATATCCATTATTGTTCCGCTTAGACTCAATATATTTCCAAAATTCTTTAGGGTCCTTTTTTATAGAATTTTGACATCGCAACAGGTATTGCTCAAGACATTCGATTTGTAGTGCTTTAGTTCTGGATCTCATTAATGAAAAAGCGGAGTAGTCTAGCGGGTTTCTATATTTTTTCCATAAGTTATGCAATCTGTGTTTTTCTTTGAGGCTATTGATGAATGCGGGGGTGTACCACTTTGGATAATGATATCGGGACGAAGTTTTGATAGTGGGTATATGTTTAGACATTAGTACTTCCAGAATCTTGTAAAAACAATCAACTGCATCATCGACTGAGCCAGTGTGTAATAATTGATGCCAGTTATATTGTGACAACTCTTCGTTTAATATAAATGTTTATATTTATATTCATGTAAATGATAAATTTTTGTTTATATTAAAAATACAAAGATAAATAGCCCAAATATTTTTTGCATATTTACTATAATATTAAACTAAATACTTATAATATACTACTACTACTATTATATACTAAAAAATACTTCCTTGTATACTACAAATCATTCTAGAGAGAGAGGTAATGCTTCTTCACACAACTTTAAATATGTTCAGAGTAGGACTGTCCCTGATGGTGCAGGGGACTGCATTCCATAGCTGAATGGCCCAGGGTCTACACCCGGGCTCATAGGGCGCGGTGTTAAGCTGCGTAGTTTTGAGCATGGAAGCTGTGATTTCTCCGAGGCCTGCTGGAATAAATAAATTGATCGGTTATCCTTCAAATTTCAGACTAATATATGTTCTTCCAGCACTAAGTAAAATATTTGAAAAGATTATGCTCAATCAAATGCTATACACTTCAACCGTACAAAACAACTCCACGCCAAACAATACGGTTTCACTAGGGGTAAATCGACTACGCTTACAGGTATTACCCTTATATTTCATATTTATTCTGCATGGGAGGCCGCACAGGACGCTATCGGAGTTTTTTGCGATCTGTCGAAGGCATTTGATTGTGTTGATCATGATACGCTACTAATGAAATTAAATAATTACGGAGTAAAACATACAGCGTTGTATCTAGTAAAATCATACTTAAGCAACGGCGTTAAATCTGATGGATCGGATATAAAAATTGGCATTTCACAAGGTTCCATATTAGGCCCTTTCTTATTCCTGGTAGGTATATATTAACGATCTGCCTTTCATGGTGGAGAAATTGACTGACATTGTGTTGTTTGCTGATGATACTTCAATGGTCTACAAAATTGAAAGACATAAAGAATATTTTGATGATGTTAATGGTGTATTGTCTTTCACCTTGAATTGGTTCATAGTTAATAATTAATTGTTAAACGCTGGTAAAACTAAGTGTATCGAATTCTCACATCCAAATATCAGGCAAGTTGAGACCAGTTTAGTGTGAGACAGCAACACGTTAGAATTTGTAAATTATACGAAGTTTATTGGAATAACCATTGATAGCAAATGGCAGTGGGGACCCCACATAGATAAATTACCTGGTAAATAAGTTCTGCGGCTTACGCTTAGGTACATCAGACAAAACACGGATGTGGCTAGATCTAGGCAAGTATATTTAAGTTACTTTCATAGTGTCATGTCCTATGGTATATTGTTGTAGGGGAAAGCAGCGGGTATTCAAACCATTTTTATTTTACACAAAGCATAAATTCGAGCAATTTATAATTTAAAACGAACAGACTCCTTAAGAGAGCTTTTTAAAGAAATTGACATTCTAACAGTAGCTAGTCAATTTATTTTCGAAAATATAATGTATGTACGCAAGAACCTTACAACATTTTCCAAACTTAGCGATAGCTGTAATGTTAACCACTAATGCACCCCGATTTAGACTCGCGAAGTTTAGCAATTCTTTCAAGGGTCAGTGCATTCTACAATAAGATCAGATTTTGAAATTGCCATTTGAGCAATTTAAAAAGCATATTAAAGCGACTTTGTCGAAAAAGAGATAATAGTACAATGCTCAAGATTACTTAAATGATGGTACTGTATGTTTAATCTAGCTCAACACAGTCCTTGCTGTTAATAATTTAGTAATGATCTATTCCTGCTTATTAATTTTAATAATTAATATTGTAATATTTGTATTAGTTAAGTGCAAGCAATTTTTAAAAGATATCTCAAAATCAATCTGTGGAAGCTTATACGCCCTTCTTCTCCCATAGTGGTCCAATGTAGAGAAGTGGCAAAAAATTACGTTTGCTAAAAATATACGTAAATATCTTCAGCAATAAATAAATTTGACTTTGACTTTGATTGAAAACTGTCTCGTGGGAAGGTTGGATAGCGTGGATTCCGTAAAATGTTGTAGAGGAAATTGAGGAATCCCAGCGAAGACGTATCGGCAGCCACTTCAACTCCTTGCAATGTTGTGATACATGGTCGTATTTGCGCAGCCCGAAGAGAAATCGAATCCCGAGATTGTCGTTCGAAAAACATTTTCATCTCAATAAATGTTCACCAAATTACCTAAATGTTCCCCCAAAATGTCCACCCTATTTTACACTAAAATACATGGGGTCGCCTCGCTCCGTTCCGCTTCGCCTCGGCTCCAGGCTTTATTAAATTTGTAACCTAACAAATATAACTTTATTATTCGGACAGAAAGTGACCTATATAGTGACCAATACTTTATTACATTTGGTGAACATTTAACTTATGGGTAGTATTAAAACGTATGAGTGCCAGACTGAATTACAGAATAGCGACAAAAATGAGCACGTCTAGAAATACTGACTTCGTCTGACAAAATTACTGAATTGCGCGACTAGAAATCTAAAAACAGCAACATGAAAACTTTATTTCGACTAACATAAAATAAAAAAGAGCGTTGGATTTTGTTGTTCTTACATGTTCAACCTAAAACGAAGGATAAAGGGGGCTTCGCTTCACTCACCCCTTTATCCTTCACCTACTCTGACCCACCACTTTGCCCAGACAGTATTTTTATTTGCCAATAAGCGGTGACTACACCATTCAGAAATTTAGTCTCGCAAATTAGTTATTTTGCCGCGCAATTCAGTATTTTTTTCGCCAATTTCAGGATATTCCGCTGTTCATGGTCATCGTCTCGACCGGAGTCTATGTGGGGAGTCACGGCGCGTGGGGGGTATGGTGGGCGGAGGGTGATGCTGCTCACGCGGCGAGAGCTCGCCGCTCACCGTGTGCCGGCGCCGCCCGCGCATGAGGCATTCGAGGTTGTCCTGTCCACGTCACTATAGAAGCACGGGCCCTGCGAGCCTTTCGGGACCTGCATATTATTTGCACGTATCTTCCCGGAGCTGGGACCAAGCACGACACATTACTAGATAAGTTGTCACATCTTATATATATATATAAAAATGAATCGCTGTTCGTTAGTCTCGCTAAAACTCGAGAACGGCTGGGCCGATTTAGCTGATTTTGGTTTTGAAATGTTTGTTGTAGACCAGGGAAGGTTTAAAAGTAGGGTAGGATAGGGTATGGGTAGGGTAGGGTAGGGGTAGGGGTAGGGTAGGGGTAGGGGTAGGGGTGGGGTAGGGTAGGGTAGGGCAGGGGTAGGGTAGGGGTAGGGTAGGGTAGGGTAGTGGTTGGATAGGGGTAGGGTAGGGTAGGGGTTGGGTAGGGGTTGGTTAGGGGTAGGGGTAGGTTAGGGTAGGGATAGGTAAGGGTAAAGTAGGGGTAGAGCTACCCGCAGCGAAGCGAGAGCGGGTCAGCTAGTTATATATACAATTCTATTTCTGACGACCACTATTTATTGGTTGGGGATTTTGATCTCCCGGATGTGACCTGGAGCCCAAAGTCATCTGGCTTCGGTATGGATCCTTGCGGTGCTCCCAATCCTTACCAGCAGAAACTGCTCGACAGCCTCTACCTTGCTGGCTGGACTCAGTATAGCAGCATACTCAACGGTAATAATAGGCAGCTTGATCTTGTCTTTAGCGATACTGAAGTAGATGTAGTCCGCGCGCCCGATCCCCTCACACGTGAGGACATGCCGCATCACCCTGCATTGGAACTTGAGTTGGTGAACTTCGGCATCAATTATATGCGCCATTCTCCTCGGAAAATGTTTGGGTTTAAAAAGGGAAACTATGATGAGATACTACGGGAGCTCTCTAGCGTGGATTGGTTTGCCCTTTTTGAAAATAAACACCTAGCCCAAGCGGTCGACTCTTTCTGTCCGACGCTCAATTCTGTTATTGATAATTATGTGCCCTTCGTTTATAGTAATAATTCCGATAATTACCCAATTTGTTATTCCAGACCACTTTTAAAAATAATCAAAGAAAAAAAAAATTCCATACCTTGTGGAAGAAGAAAGGTAATCCTCGGGATTATGAGTCTTTTTCTATACTCCGAAGGCGACACAAAAATATGCAAAGACGGTGCTGGAATAATTACATTGTGCAATGCAGCGCTGCCATCACGCACGATCCTAAAAGGTTCTGGCGTTACGCTAAGGACATGAGGCGTGATAACGGGCTACCGGAGCGTATATTTACCGGAGCGTTTCGCTCAAGTACCTGTAACAACGGAGAGGAAGCCTGCGATGTATTCCTGGAATATTTCTTATCGGTTTACAGTGATGTAAGCAACCGCCCAGTGCCACCATCCTCGGATCGAGACTCTGTTAGAAATGTAGGTAGTATCGAATTATCCACGAACTTGGTCCACACATATTTAAAAAAGATTAATACCAATAAGGGTGCGGGTCACGATGGAATTCCACCAATTTTTACGCGTCTTTGCGCAGACCAACTTGCTTTTCCACTTTACATTATATTCCAAAGATCACTTAAAGAAAACATTTTCCCTGTCCAATGGAAAAAAGCATTTATTGTCCCGATCCACAAGGGGGGTTCTAAGTTAAGCGCCGAACACTATCGTCCTGTGTCTGTGTTGCCAGTATTCAGCAAGCTTTTCGAACGTATTGTCCATGACCAAATCTACCCAATTGTAGCTCGCAGCATTCCACCGGAACAGCACGGGTTCATGCGGAAACGTTCGACTGTGTCTAACCTTGTCGAGTTTGTTGACTCGGTGGCGGGTCATATGGACAATGGTTATCAGGTGGATGCCGTATACACCTACTACTCTAAATGCTTCGACAGGCTAAGACTGATATAATTCTTTTTAAACTTTCTGAAATCGGTGTGCACGGCGATCTCCTCAGATGGTTTGAGTCCTATCTCAGGAATCGTAGTCAGGCTGTCCGTATTGGTCTTCATCATTCCCGCTTCGCTCCCATCCCTTCAGGTGTGCCACAAGGCTCACATCTTGGTCCGCTTCTCTTTAACGTCTGCCTGTACGACATCACGACATGCTTTAGATTCGCCCGATTTCTCATGTATGCCGACGACACCAAAGTTTTTATGCCTGTCGGGGACGTGACAGATTGTCTCAATCTTCAGGAATATCTGCACAGGCTCGGTGATTATTGCCAGCAAAACAGCCTGGATCTTTGGATATTTGCCCCCACCGGGTTCGAGTCCCGGTGGGGGCAAATATTTGTTTGATGAGAACGGATGTTTGTACCCTAGTCATGGTTGTTTATCTATCTAAGTATAATATTTATCTATATAAGTATGTGTATCGTTGTCTAGTACCCAAGATACAGGGAATCCTAGTTTGGGGCTAGATCAATGTGTGTAAATAGTGTCCAAGCTATTATTATTATTATTATTATTATTATTATTATTATTATCTTAACCCTATGAAATGCCAGTCCCTCACTTTCTCCAGAAAGCGATCTGACCTACAATTTAATTATGTTTTAAACAATCAGCAGATAGGGAGGGTCGCACAAAGCAGAGACCTTGGCGTTATTTTGGATAGCAAACTTACTTACTACCCCATTACGAACACATTATTTTAAAGGTTACCAAAATGCTAGGATTTGTTTGTCGTGCTTCCAAACCACTGCGGTCTTCCACAGCCTTTAAACAGCTTTACTTCGCCTACGTCCGCAGTGTGTTAGTGTACGCCTCACCTGTCTGGTCTCCAGTATACCCGACGCACAGTCATCGACTGGAGTCGGTGCAGAATAGATTTATCAGGCAGCTTGGTTACCGCAACCCCAGTGGCAGGGACAGTTTACACCACCATAGCTTGGTGTCGTTGGTGGACAGAAGATTATTCGCGGAAGTTACTTCACGGCGTGATTCACGCGGGCATCGACAGCAGCAAACTGGTGAGCAGAGTGCTGCTGCGCGTCGCCCCTGTGCGCGCACGCCGGCACGGACGTGTGCCTGCAGTGCTGCACCATGCGCGCACGCGCACCAATTACGCCTCTTACTCACCCTTGAATAGGAGCATCAATATTTATGAGGAGCGTTTCCCACAGCTGGATATATTTTTATTTAATCGCTGCCTTACTTTTTGTCGGAAGTTAGGAAATATTCGACTTCGTCACCCCTCCTAACTTAGTTATTATATTGATTTTCTTATGACGTTATCTTAGAATTACTTTTACTATTTCCCATCGGAACTCGATACTACACATAAACACACACACACACACACACACACTCACGCAGCCTCATTCAATCAGCAGTTCAACATATTCATACCAGTTTTAACTAAGTTTATTTTTTTTACTCACTTTATTATTCCTATAGATAGGTTCTTATATTTCTATTTTATTTTTGTATCGTTTCGTAATTAGCATTTAAAATTTTCTTTTCTTTATTGATTAATATTGTATTTTAATTGCTGTGAAACATGAATAAATAAATAAATAAATAAATTCGTTCAATTAGGTTTTTATTCGGTCGTTATATTAGTTCCCTTAATTTATTTAGTAGTCAAACTTATATCGGTAAACATTTTGAGACATCTTATTGGCACTTATGGATACGATGTTATAATACTGTCGTTAGATTAGATAATTTTATATCGTACAGTTTCTTGGTGCTATCTTCTCTGACGGGCGTATTTCCGAAGCATTGGTTGAGTTAATGGAGTTTCTTTTTCCTGTGCGAGATTCAGCCATGAATCACCACTTGAAGGAAAAAATTCCTTTTTCAAACTCAAACCATAATCAGTTAGTAGTTGATCATATTTTTTTTTTAATCTATGAGACTTAAGTGTTTGTCTTGTAAAAGTGCATTATTTTGCCTACTTGCAATAAATGATTTTAGTTTTGAGTTTTGAGTTTTGGGGGGGGCTCGAGCGAAATCACCAGGGGGAGAAAATAGTAAAAACGCCTCACGTAATTTATTGACGCCCCCTTACTAATGTATGCCCATCAGTCCAAAAGATAGGAAGCGAGTAAGCATTGTAGGGTCGAATTTGATATTCCATTAATAATTCAATATTTCGAGCCCGAATGAAACTATCAACACGTATTTCTGAATTAGATAAATTGTACCCTTTTGTAATCAAGTGTCTCAAACTAAGCGGCTCGGGTAAATCTTATTCATAAGCGCGGTCCTGAATCATCAAGATATTATTCCTTTGGCTGGAAGCCAACCACTTCCTCTGCCTTAGAATAATTAGTACTGGAAGGGCCTTCCGTATCTCCTACAGAAAACGTCTGTCATTTGTTGCGGGGGGTAAGGTACCAAAAAAAGAAGCCAAGTGCGAGTTGGATACGCGCAGCGCATTTATTTTGTAAAGAACTCCACAAGTTTTTACGTTTCTCAAATTTACTGTACGTTTTTTTTTCACCAGACCTTGCTTCGTGCCCAATTCCTTGATTCTGGATCTACGGAAATTACCTTATAGGTTTTGATTCCTTTATTTATTTAGTACCTAGCCAATTCAGCAAATCTGCGGCATAAATGTTCGTATAATTTTAGTTCGTTGTCCTAAAAGTTTGATTTTTTCACAGCTCTAAGGGACCAAAAAACCAGCAAATGACAATTGGCTATAAAACCTGTAGGTACAGTAAAAAACGAAATTAACTGGCGTGGCCTCCATACTAAATTACATTGCAGCCCGGACCAGCTGTAGCGTCACTCCACCCGTACTTCTACAGATGGGTGAGTGTAATACCGGCTACTCAAGCTGATTAGTTCCGTAGCATTCATCCCCATCTGAGTTTTCACTGACTATTTTATTACACGCTTATTTCACAGTTCTTGATTTTTCGCAATATCCATTTTAGCATTATATTTTTTTCCTTCTAAACATTGTTACTAATAATACACAGTCAGGTCATAAGTTCTGTCACACAATAAAAACTTTTGAATTTAGAACGCTGGCCACAAAAAAGTTTATTGAATTCGAATTTCGAATTTTTCATGAAAATAAAAATGTGTTCTTTTTTGAATTTTCCTCATTTTTAAATATGGAGTGGACACTTAAAGAAGACCGTGTCGCAGTTATTGCGTTGCATCGTTGCGGTTACGCGCCAATTCAGATTTTCGACTTACTGAAAAATTTGAATATAACCAAAAGATTCGTTTATCGTACCATAAAACGATACAATGAAGACTCTAGTGTAGATGACAGGTCAAGAAGTGGTCGCCCTCGCTCTGTTAGGACTCCAGAAGTGATAAAAGCTGTGAAGGCGCGAATTCAAAGAAATCCCATACGTAAGCAGAAACTGTTGGCCCTTCAGATGGGGTAAAGCAGGACCACGGTGAAAAGGGTGTTAAATGAAGACTTAGAGCTTAGGGCATATCGAAGAAAAACAGGGCATCGTTTGGACGCTCGTTTAATGGACCTGAGACTGAAGAGATGCCGCGCTTTGTTGAAGCGGTACGCGGGAAAAAAGCATCGGGAAATTCTTTTTTCGGATGAAAAAATTTTCACCGTGGAAGAGAGCTACAACAAACAAAATGATAAGGTGTACGCACAAAGCAGTGAAAAAGCGAGCAACCATATTCCGCGTGTCCAACGAGGTCATTTTCCATCCTCGCTCATGGTTTGGTTGGGAGTCTCATATTGGGGCTTAACTGAGGTACATTTTTGTGAGAAAGGCGTAAAAACGAATGCAGTTGTGTATCAAAATACAGTCCTCAAGAACCTTGTGGAACCTGTTTCTCATACCATGTTTTATAACAGGCACTGGGTATTCCAACAAGATTCTGCGCCAGCTCATAGAGCGAAAAGCACACAAGACTAGCTGGCGGCGCGTGAAATCGACTTCAATCGGCACGAAGACTGGCCCTCCTCCAGTCCAGATTTGAGTCCGTTAGATTACAAGATATGGCAACACTTGGAGGAAAAGGCCTGCTCAAAGCCTCATCCTGATTTGGAGTCACTCAAGGCATCCTTGATTAAGGCAGCCGCCGATATTGATATGGACCGCGTTCGTGCTGCGATAGACGACTGGCCGCGCAGAATAAAGACCTGTATTCAAAATCGCGGGGGTCATTTTGAATAAACTTTATTACCATAAGAATCTATGTTTTATTAAGTTCATTTTGCTATATAAATGTTTACATAAATAATATACATGTCTAAATTATATCATATTGCACATGTGACAGAACTTATGACCTGACTATGTAGAGTTAAGCGCACGGCGTCTCCATCCCAAATCCTCCTTGTCCGCAACACAACTCTAATCAAAGCCATTCTCTATCTATTCGTCTGTTTTGTTCGTAAACAAGCCTGAAGGAGAACAAAGTAGGTGATTGAGGCAATTAAGAATATTCGGTTCGTCTGAATCCCGCGGGATCTCAGCGGACGGGATGACTCTCCATTCTCTGACAATGAATAACGAAATTGTATTACATTTTGATAGATAAAATTTGTAGAAGCGACGTTTACAATACACAAACACAACAGTACATAGGTCGAAACTCTATTCGAAGAAGTCACTTTAAAAAAAATCTAATCTAGGACCAAAGTACTTGTCAAGACTAATCAAATGAGCTCAAACTCGTCAGGGTAGCATCGTTTGTACAGAGTTCCCATGAGCACCTCTGGCTCCATCATCAGATCAGCAGATTTTCATAACATGGAGCTCCATGTCATGAAAATATTGTAAAGGATCAAAGGACATGTTAAGACGAATCAAACGCGCCCAAACTCGATAGGGTGCGTCGTTTTGTTACAGATTTTCCATGGCCGCCTTCCGGCTCCATCATCAGATCAGCTCCATGTCATACAATACAATACAGGACTAAAGGACATGTCAAGACGAACCAAACGTGCCCAAACTCGGTGGGATAACCACAAAAAAATAAACTGCTGATTCTAGATTCCACTGTGACAAAAGCCGCACTATTTCAGAGCATAACTTTTACTACCTACTATACCTCGCGCCACGAATTAAGAGCGCTGGGAGACATTGGCGGGAATTACTGCGCATATGTACAGGTATTTAAAAGTGACTACTGCGCATTCAAGGCCACCGCTCATAACTCGTGGCGCACGTATACTGAACCTACTGAAGTGATTCTTAACTTCGTTTCTGGTACAAGATTTCAGAGGGTGTTTTTTCTAAAGTGAGCCGCCGCAAATCAGGAGACAATGTGACTATATTGATAAATATTTGATATATTGACGATAGCGACCTAAAGGACATTTTTTATTATTATTCAATCTAAAATCGATGCCATGGTTCCTAAGAACAGATTTCGCTATCTCTTATAGTTTCTGACTTCTCCATACTGAGCTATTTGGACTGATCACTCTGTATACCAGGAATAAGAAAGGGCCTAATAAGTTACCTTGTGGAACGCCGATTACATATAGAACGCGGAAAATTTACGGAGGAACAGCAAATAAGCGGAAATCACTTTGTTTTTTTTTTTCAGATAATGCTCATTGGATGTATTTTCTATGCAAATTACATCGCTGCAAACGTGGAAGGAGGAAGAGGAACTTTCCGGATTTATCAGGATTGTGCACTCAAATCTTTTCGTACGAAGAAAGACATTAGGAATTGGAGTTATACTTACTATTTTTTAAACAAGACAAAAACGTTGCCTCACGCCTTTTCCCATTCGGCTAGGCTGAGGCACAGTTGAACATATGAAATCAAATCAGAAATAGCCCCTTATTCGCTTACTCAACTAACTAAACCGTCAATTTGACAAACACTGCGTTGCGTTGATCTACTGTAGATTTGAATTAGAAATCCTTGGACTGGATATTAACGACCAGTACACCTGAGAGGTCCATGGAAAGAAGCATGGTAGGCATTCAGAGGAAGGATAAATGGAGAAACGACAAGATAAGAGGTTTCACCAAAATAAACGATGTAATTACAACAATACAAACTAAGAAATGGCAGTGGGCCGGATATATAAGAAAGACTAACAGACAACAGATGGACACTTCTAACGACAGAATGGACACCAAGAGATGGCAAACATAGGGTTGGTTGGAAGGCCAATACAGAGATGGAAAGACGAACTCGCATCATTTACCGAAAATGTTTTAAGTAAAGTAGCACCAATAACTTTGTAAACTACATTTTGAGATTTAAAATACAATCTATTGACTTTTCACGAAAATAGTTATAGTCTATTTCACTCACTCTCATGGTCTGTACAGATCCTCTTTACTAATCCGTCTCCTACTTCGAGGAGTCCAAACTTGGTATGTTTTGAAAAAAAATTTTGGAGTTTTAGAAAACAGGCGGCCGAAAGGTATTGGTGTAGTATATTGTTAGAACCGGCTCATGAAGCCCTTTAATTTGATACCCCACACGATAGGTTGCGAGAAAAGCTCTCGACAAAAAAAGACTTTTAATTCAAGGAATACGTGTGCCAAGTTTTGTGAGGATCGCTTGAAAACTGTGGCCCCTAGAGCGGAACTGACAGACACGTATAGAGACAGACGAAAGCAAAATCGGCCTCCTATCGTGTCGAAATGGAGCCCTTCGCTCGCTCGGTCAATACCGGTACATAAATATAATAATTAATTCCCATTAATGTACCGTTTCACGGTAAATTTTCCTATCATGCCTTGGTTTGCTGGAAAAATCTCTTTTTAGTGATAAGCTCGCCTTTGTACATATTTTTTTCCACAAATGTAACTTTTTATTTATCTTTGTGCAATAAAGAATTATGAAAATATGAAATTTATAGAAAAGCTCCCAAAAATGCTTGGTCAGCGAGGGCGTTTACGGCCACACGTCAGATGCTGATATTAATTCAAGCAAGTGAGAGGCCTTTGCCCCCAAGCAGGGTTTTGGATATTAGAAAATATTATATTCGTTTAAAATACATAATATTCATGTCAATGAAATAGATTAGAAAATTATAAATAACAGATATTACATAGCATATAAACACAAATTATATTATGAAATTTGACGTATCACCCAATAAACGGCTTATGTTATCTAATCTAATCTAACATCTGAGAAAAACTCAAAATTATGTCCCTGGATAACGTTCGGAAACACATTATTTTCATAAAATCGCTATTTTTACTGAAAATTATACGCTTTATCCTTTTTTAGGCGAGGGAACACTTCGCACCGTGTCGCTATGCCCCGAGGGCGGTTGCGGCTCGCTGGAGACGAATCAGATGAATGCGAAAGCAGCCGCTTTGTGAAGGACAGTTCTTTTTCATATCACTGACAAACCCTACAAAGAGCCACTCGTTCTAGCCTAGTAATTAGTCTGTATTCAGCCGCCCTGTTCCGAGATTGGGCGACAAAGCAAATGCGAGTTCATTGGTTGTGCGGTTCATTTGTGCAAAGTGTTTATTGATTTGGAATTAGTTTTTTAACTTCTAAAGCCTTATTTTTTCAAGGAAGTCCTGTACAAATTGTGAAAATAAATATGCACATAAACTCGTAAAATATGTATAGATACATAAAGATAGATAAATTGTATGTATAGTTACGTCTATCCATTTCAGCATAATTGTAAGTTGTAATATGAGTGCAGAATTGAAGATGGCGTCGCGTTTTGTAAATATGAACACGTCAACATTTTTACAGGTATTAACATTTACATACACAGCTTCTGGACCCACAATAGAATAACCTGCGTCATGGGAAGCATAAAAAGCTATTTCACACGTTCGTGTGTCGAAAAAATACGGCAATTCACTCGCTGAATCTCCGTGCATTTGGGCAATAGTGTGCCCCACTAAAAATAAAGGTGCTAATTAATACAGCTTTTTCAAAATAATAGTTTCGTTTTCAAACATCTTAATCTGTAAAGTCTATATTATTAAATGAGAGCTTTCACACCGACCCGTTTCGGTACAGATTATGTACAAATTCTGCACACAGTGTAGGTACACGCGCCACTGCTCAGATTTGTGACAGACAATATCAAATGAACGAAACCATACCGGAAACATACCGAGCCAATAAAGAAGGGGCACGTTGTCTGCTGATTGTTAGGTAAGCGACAAACTTAAAGCGCCTAATAAATACTTTTCAAGGGACTATACATGCTACGATTAAAATGACTCAGTATGGTGATAAATCCTAGCAACTAAGTTTGCAATATGTCTACGCATTGCCAGCTTCTAGTATATGTAACAACTGCGTCATTAAAATAATTTCGATGACCTCTAATTTCATATAGTCACCTATATTTTTAAACATTAACCACCGAGAGCAAGGTGTTTTACTTGACTAGTATACTTTAAGATAAATCTATCTGACGATATATCGTCAGATTAAACTTTTCCCAAATGTAGTGGCGGAGTTACCACGACGACGATCACCATTATGACGGTTCTATGAAAGTAAATGGGTCTACACGCGCTCCGCTTCGCTTGGCTCCAGTATGTACAAAAATATGCCATCTTGGTTCACTGTACTGGCACAAATATTTTTGATAATAATAAATAAATAAAGTAGTTAAATAACCGATTCAGTTCTGTGAAAATATTTAAATTAGCCCACTTATATACACAATCAGTCGCTGAGTTATTTATCAATTCAGAGATAATATATTTATCAGTAGCTCTGAGTTGTATTGAATTTGTTTGAGAGATGCCGCTGGCTATTTTATATTTTGTTGGAGTAGTAAAAATTTATATAATAAAAGTAAAGTAATTCACTCGTTGCTTACATATTTAAAAAGGGAAATATTAAACTGCACATCAAAAATACTGATTTGCACAGCAAATATCAGGGTAAAATGCGGTAGCTTAGGTAAAGGGTATCCTTCGTGTTAGGTTGAACATGCAAGAACAACAGAACGTACTTAAAACATAAACATGAGTACACATAACATGTTTAAAACATAAAAAGTGTTTTTGCTGATCCTTTTTTGCTGTGCAAATCAGTATTTTTGATGTACGATTAAATACTAGCTATTGAAAAAGGCGTTCGGAAGCAAGAGCTAAAGAAAACTTTTGTTGATGCCCTCATCAATTCCCAAAAAATATTTTAACGTACAATAATGATGCTCCCCCCACTACTGTAAGAAAACCTACATAAGAATAAAATAGAATCATAGTGAGCAGTCGTGAGGCCGCTGACGTAATCACTGCGAACTTCCCAACAAGTGGAAAGTGTCAAGTGCTGCCTCTGGCCGTTTAATTACGCGCTATTCCGAACAGCAACAATATTCACTGTCACTGAAAATAATAAATTTGTCTCCAAAATAGTAACTGTCACCAAACAAAACATATATAGCGTCACGCCTTTCGCCCATACGGGGTGGTGAAGGCACAGGTGTGCCCATACGGGGTGGTGAAGGCACAGGTGTGCCCACGGCTACCAAGTTCCCAATAACCATTGGTCTATATAGCCACCAAAGCAACAGATGTATTGTCCACATCTATGATATATGATCGTTCAGGGTAGACGAATGGAAAAGTTCTGTTGTCTATGATAAATGTAATATTTTGTTAACAAATATTATTGTGATCCTGATAATTTGAGCGTCTACCTAGTAATTAGGAGACTGATCTAAAAAATGATGCCAGATTAAATTCCACCCGGTTCCAACTGGATGCTCGGAAAATTGTATTCATACTCCACAGAGTAGCCTGTGACGGAAGCTGGAATACACGTGACGTAAGACCCGGGTAGTAGGATTAACAGGCACCATTATCACCTGTTGGGATTAAATGGCTGTGAATAATGAGAGATTTCAGCGGACAGAACGGAGGGTCTGTGGTGCGAGATAAAAAGCAGGTGCTTAATTCTGAGCAGCACTTTTTGAATTGCGAAATTTCGAAATTGATAATTAATTCCATGCGTTCGAGATGTATCGCAGAGACAGAGAGATAATGATTCATCGAATAATTTTAATTCCTTGACCATTGCAAATGGCTTTAAATCGTAAACTTGATATGTGGTTCGCTGTACCAACTACGCCTAAGCTTTTCAACATTTCTACTTTTCCACATTTTGCATTTCAGCCATGAATATATTCGACCAACTTTTACACGAGTATGTTGTTTGCTACATAGATGTGCTTACGTAATAATTTCATAAACATGCTTTCCGAAGAAACACATTTTTAACTTTGATCTCTTTGTCCAAGGAGGTTACCACAACCTTTATAGAGTTTCAGATAGGTTCAAAACAAGACCATCGCCATGGCAACCATTTCCATGAGCAATGATGATTTATATAATGATGAAAACCCGGGTTGGTGGGTGGTACTAATTAATCTCTTCGGACGAAGCCCTTCGTATGATTGTGATAGAACTTCACGTATAGGTAAGTTCATGCAAAATAGTTTGCTGAGTCGCGCTAGTTGCACTTTGAATAATTTGTCAAGAGAGATGGATATTGATGTATTGAACTGCTCCATCCCTTCTGTGAGGCGAAAAGTAGCATAGCGTTGTTTCTTTCATGATAACAATTCTCCAATCAAAATTTTAAGATTGATAAATTGCAGGTGGTGATTTGTTCAGGTGTTTGTTACTTTGCTCATGTTCTTCACGGTTTGCATTGATGTAACTTGTAATTTGTTTTTAGGCTAATTAGTTTCTATGTTGTTTAATGTTTTTTTCTTTTTCTTCTCGTGCAGTATTCTATATTAGCATTGTACACATAGTGCGATATTTATTGTGTGCTCACAAACATTTTCCTTTTTTCTATTTCACTTCCATCTGTGAGTTCCATTAATTAGCTTTGTTCGATTAATTAGCTATTTAAGACTTATATCATGTTTTGCAGCTTTTGGTACTTCTTAAGTATAAATTAATAAATAAAATAAATAAATAATATTTGTAATATTTGCAAAAAATATATCTCAGAAGCTCACTCTCAGAAGCTTAGTTCTGAGAAGCCTCAAATGGCGTAAATATATATGATCTACTTACTATCGTTGATATGATATAAGTTCAAAATTAGATTAAGAATCAACTTTTTTATAACTTATCTACTATTAACAGCAATATTAGGATAATAAAAGCTGTTGCTCTAGCCTGCGAAATCACGTAATATAAATATCAGATCGGTAACATTTCGGGTCTTTTTTCAAGAAAAGCAGGATAGAGTTTTTTTTAGTTAAAAGGCATTTAGATAAGTTTCACTAGGAGCTTCATGATTTATGTCAGATAACATTATTTATTTTTTGGTTGCGACGACTGCTTCGTGCAACCAATCCTATATATCCTCCTACCTTTGAAGTAGGTACCTATAAAGTATCATCAGTATGAAAACAAAAACAGTAGCTATCGCCGAAAGTCCGAGATATTGACCAAGCAAAACAGAAACCAAACTGTTGTTTCATACTATAGCTTGGAAGAGTTATGTGTGTGTTGTAATATTGCCTGGAATAGACATAAAAATAATATTTTTTTAGAGATAAGCTCGTCATTATCAAGCATGTAGGTTTGTTCAAAACAATACACATCTATATAAACGAAGAGGAGAAAACAATGGTCTATCACTAAGAAACCATAAGAATTTGTTGTACCCACAATCTAGATTAGCGTTAAAAACTAAAAATGCCTATGTTATGACAATAAAAATATACAACAAATTGCCTGAAAATATGAAGACCATAGAAAATGAAGCCAAATTTATAAAACACCTAAAACACTTCTTGCAGGGGAAGTGTTACTATTCAGTAAGAGAATACTTAGATGATAATCTTTAAAATTGTATATTTATTACCTATTGCTTATTGTGTAACTTAAATGCATATATAAAGTATATTAATCTGTTAAAAAATAATAATAATATTAAGAGATGTTGAGTTCCTCCCTTAGTTAAGAATAGATTATAAGAATATTACTTACATTATATAGAATAGAATATTGCTTGTGCCCAACAGGGTCCATAATTATCCACCACTAATATTAAGATCTTATTGTTATTATGGAGTGCAATAAATAAATGAATATGAATATGAATATGAATATCGCATATTAGGTTTCATGTAAGCTGTTTACCTACTATTCACCGTGCAGTAAAAGTAAATCAAGTAAAGAGGACGGTGCTGTGTTACTTTGCTATGGACCCGCAACATAATAGGACGAACCAGGGTTGTGGTTTATCTGCAAGCTTTGCTATGGACCCGCAACATAATAGGACGAACCAGGGTTGTGGTTTATCTGCAAGCTTTGCTATGGACCCGCAACATAATAGGACGAACCAGGGTTGTGGTTTATCTGCAAGCTTTGCTATGGACCCGCAACATAATAGGACGAACCAGGGTTGTGGTTTATCTGCAAGCTTTGCTATGGACCCGCAACATAATAGGACGAACCAGGGTTGTGGTTTATCTGCAAGCTTTGCTATGGACCCGCAACATAATAGGACGAACCAGGGTTGTGGTTTATCTGCAAGCTTTGATTGTTTGCTGCGTGATTGCAAAGTAAGGAAACGTGTAAAATTACCAAATGGGATCATTCATTACCATTGATCTAGACAAACATTTTAATTAAATTGGGAAACAAGCACTTATTTCATTCATGAATTGTATGAAATACACGATTAAAATTAAAAATTTGGTTAATAATTATAACTTATTCACGAATGTTAAATTGAAGAGCATTTTGCATTATTTTAGCGCTTCACTCTGCACGCAAATATGTCAACCTCCTGAACGGATGTACAATAGAATGAAAACAATTAACTGTTAGCTCCCACTCAGTACAGATGTAGTGAATAATCCTTTCCTATCGGCAAAACTCGGAACAACGATAACACCCGAATGGTGCCGATGTGTCTATGAATTACTGTATTATTAAATTACGTGTAGGTATCAAATAAATCGCATACTTTATTTATCAATGTCAAATGTCAAATTGCCCGAGTGTCAATTGCCTGAGTGCGAGTGAAGTAGTAAGACAAAAACGAACATTTCCGAGAAAATACGAAAGGAAGGATTATTCACTACATCTGTACCGAGGTAAACTCGATGGGATTCTGTGATTTTACTCCTTGATGACTGTTGTATGACTTGTCAGTTAATAATAAAAGCATAGTATTTCGCACCACTGTCAGCTGGATTTTGTAATCTGTGATAATTGTGTGAACTGTATGCCACCAATGCGAATTATGTAGGCAATGGCAGTACAGCTCCTGCTGCTTTGTACTCTCAACATAAAGTAATATTTGGCAATTGATTTAGTTACTTATTAGTGAAAAATAAAAGTCTAACGAAGGCCGCTATTAACTCTATTGTTATATACATTATAAAAGCTTTATTTCCATATTTATGTTTTATTTGTCAAAACGAAGAGTAATCAATAATAACAAGGGATGCTACGCAACTCGCGTATGTCACACACCTCCACCGTGAATCAGCGGAGCGGGGAGCAGCTGGTCCAGGTGGCGGACCCAGGTGAGCCCGCTGTCGGTATTCACCTCATAATGAAGCCTCCCCAGCTTTCGGGATAAAGAGCCGAATTCCCATCTCTTCCCGGGTGTGGAGTAGGCCCGGGCTTGTACTCGGCTACCAAGCGCCAACTGCCTTCCACCTCCAGGACATCCTGAGTTTTGTTTCGCCCTCGGAACCGCCCTAACCATCCCGTGTAGGTTGGTTCGTATGTCTCTCCCGAACATGAGTGTAGACGGGGATAACCCAGAGAGGCCCGGGGTTGATCTGAGGGTGTTCGTCACCGTAAGCATTTTGTCCCTAAATCCACCTGACTCCCCCTCCAATTTATTTAAAGTTTGCTTGACCGTTTGTACAAAACGTTCTGCTTTCCCGTCGGTGCCTGGATGGTAAGGATGTCGTGTAAAGATATTTACCTAATCAGAACCTAACAGAAAACAACCAGGATAAAATTTAGAAATGATAGTTTATTAGGATTATATACAATGAATTAATTTAAAAAAATGAATGGAAGATGAGGATGAATGAGGTGGGACAGGTTTTATAAAATACAGATGTCTAGATAATAAAAAAAGGAAGCGGAGGACACGGAGAGTAGGAGACCGATGAAGCAGTAGGCGTCTGGTGGACCGGTCAGTGAAGGCACTGGTGGGCGATGTAGGAGTTGCTGTCGGAGAGTGTGGCCGGGGGCCTATCGATCATCAGACCCCGACGAGCAGCAGGAGTAGGGGCCCTGGTAACGTGTCGGCCTGAAGTCCCTGATGAGCAGGTGTAGCCGAGGACGGGCAGGTGAAGTGGAGACTTCAATGAAGCGCTGATCAGGGTGCAGGTGTAGCCGAGAACGGGCAGGTGAAGTGAAGACTCAACGAAGCGCTGACCAGGGTTGAGACTCGCCAAGTCAGAAGGCGTTGCAGTAGCGGCTCGCAGGATCCCGGTTAGGTGATTCTTCTTGTTCGAGAACTGAAGTGAGACTCCAGAATTTCAGAAATGTTCCGCTCTTATACCCTTTTTGGAGAGTTCTAAAAATTATTTAAATTAAAAGCAATTTTTGTGAGTGGCCAAGAGAGAAAAAGTATTTTTGTAAAAGTATTGAAGCAAACATATCAGACCGCTAACGAGTTTGAATGGACATTGCCATGACAACCAGATAAACAACAACATAATAGATGTCAGATTTTGGTTTCAGGCTCGTAATAGAAAAATGAACAAGTTCACATAGCCAAAATTACAGAACAGCGAAAAATAAAAGGGTAGCGCACCAGCGCGCACGAAGCCCGAGATTGCAGAGTTTCGGAGAAAGCCAAATACAAGGTCACCAAAGGTAAACCCCTTCGCTATCGATTTAGAAGTGCTGATAGTGTGAAAATATGAAGCGAAAATGATTTGTTAATGTGTTCTTATGGTTTAAAACGTTACAGGGTCCTAAGAAAATAAAGGTGAACAAAATATACGGCTATGCAGCTCAGCAAGTATCCAGCTGAACATCCTGGAAAACGCATAACACTAAGTAGCATAACACTACAAGGTGCGATTGCTTTGTGGACGATATTATTCGTTGAGAGAACATTTTCAAATCCTTGTGTGACAAGTTGTCTGCCATTGCCTGAGACCAGCGAGTAGGGTAGTCCGAAGGTGCTGAAAATTTTCTTTAACTGCGTAACGCAAAATGAACTCGTGGTATTTTTTGTTGGTATGATTTCTACCCATTTCGTATAGGCAACAGCTGATAGCCTGACATGGGCCATGCAAAATCGATGTGGATTCTTTGCCAGGAACCTGTAGGATCTTCGCAATGATAAAGTGGGGCTTGAGCCGGTCCATTCATTACTAGTAGGCATGTTCTGCATGACTTCACCTTATTTTCAATGTCCTGGTCAATATTTTTCCAATAAATTAAGCTGCGTGCCAGTTGTTTCATTTTTTAAATTCCTGTCTTGAATTACTAGTCACCTAAACTTAGCAGTAGGTATATGGAAGGTGGAACAGACAGACAAGTGCAGTCGATATGTAATAATGTTACTTTATGAAACGGGGTTGCCTACGCAGCTAATGCATTGACCTTGCTGACATGTAGGCTGTTATGTAGGTCTGTCTGGCCTGGTTTACTTTGGACAGGCGCCTACATTGCTTCCCCCTTTGAAATAAATAAGGAACTTATTTACACAGAGAACAAAAAGTAATAACAATATTAATGAAATGTACACAATAAAATATCATGCATTCTGCTGACTCGTGCTCGCTCGTGGCCTTGGCCCGCCCTGGTTTCTCTGACAGTTCTGCCGCGTGTTTGTTTTGACTGCCATCTTTTGCCGCTTCGTCCACACGGTAGTTGTTTAACACGTATGCGGGTTTCAATCTGTCGATCGAAACTGTGTTGAGCTTGACACTGATCTTGATCTTGAAGAGTTTGTCATGTCTTTCGATGACTTCAAATGGTCCTTCATACGGTGGGGTCAATGGATTTCTAACGGCGTCCGTGCGTACGAGTACGTAGCCACTAGTTTTCGGGTCTGGGTGGATGAAAGATCTTGAAAGGTGTAACCTTGTCCATGGCAGCTATTAGTTGGCTCGTGAACTCTTCTGGAGATGTGTCTTGCCTTTTCGGCTCGACGAATACTCCTGGAATACGGATGTTGGCTCCGTAGAGCATTTGTGCGGGGCTAATATTGTCGTCTTCACGAATTGCGGCTCTCAAGCCGAGCAGGACGAACGGTAATTCTTGAGACCAGTTTTTTGAGTTCCCGCGTGCGATTATAGCTGCCTTCATGGTTCTGTGCCATCTCTCTACCATCCTGTTGCATTGAGGGTGATAATTCGTGGTCCTGGTTTTCTTTACCCCCAAAATCTTGATGAGGGAATTAAAAAGGTCCGATTCGAACTGTCATCCTTTACCCGTTGTTATGACGGCTGGGGACCCAAATCGAGCGATCCAGGTGTTCACGAAAGCTGTGGCCACTGTCCTCGCTGTCATGTCCGGTACTGGGACAGCAGCTTCTGGCCATCTCGTGCCTCGGTCAATCATCGTGACGATGTACTTGTTGTTATTGGACTCGGGTAGCGGGCGGACGATGTCGATATGCACGTGATCCAAACGTGACGTGGAAGGAAATGTGCTGATAGGTGTCTTACTGTAACGTGACACCTTGCTTCTCTGACACGCAATGCATGTTTTAGCCCAATTCCCGATGTCGGTGTTTATTTTTGGCCAAAAGTAGTGTTTGGAGACGAGATTTCTTGTGGCCCTTACTCCTGGGTGCGTCAGGTTGTGCATGTTGTTGAAAATGAGCTTGCGCAACTTGTCTGAAATGTATGGACGAAGCTCGTTTGCGGAGTTTTCGCACCATATCTCTTTTCCGTGGCTAAATTAAATTTTCTTCATTTTAGCGTTGCCCTCGTTCGTCAGCTGTTTGAGTTGTGGGTCGCCTTTTTGCAAGTCGGCGATCTCGTCCCAGTCAGTGGGTGAAAGACAGTCTATTTGTGCGATTCTTGATAGCGCGTCAGCAACTGGGTTCTCACTACCGGCGAGGTGTCAAATGTTCGTAGTAAATTGTGCGATGTATTGTAGGTGACGTAATCGCCTTAGGTCGTTCGCTTTCTTGCCCGAAACGTTTTTAGTTGTCAAAGCATGACACAACGGCTTGTGATCGGTGAATGGTGAATATAATGACTTCCCTTCCTTCGATGTAGGGTTGAAAATATGTTATGGACATGCATATTACCAGTAGCTCCCGATCGTATGTACTTCGTCTGGGTGTCGTTGAGGCTCTTGGAAAAAAATTAAAGGGGTTTCCATTTGTTATTCTCGCATTGTTGTACTATTGCGCCGACGCATGATTGTGACGCGTCAGTCATTATTGACAGTGGAGCGTCGGCCGACGGTGACGTCAGTGTAGTGGTGTCGCTTAGACATTCCTTACACTGTCCATTCTATTAAAGAGTTGTCTATCTTTTTAGCACCGGTTAGATATTTGTTGGGACTCGCTTGGTGTTCTGCCGCTTGAGGCAAACTTTGTCGGTAGAAGTTAATCATGCCGAGGAAACGTCTTAATTCCTGAATGGTTTTGGGTCGGGGATAGTCTTGGATGACCTTGACCTTCTCTGGAAGTGGTTTTGATTCCATCTTTCGTGATAAGGTAACCCAAAAATTCAATTTCAGCCCGTCCGAACTCGCATTTATCTTGATTTAGTGCGATGCCGCTGTCGTTTAACCTCTTGAACAGTTCGTCCAGATGCTGCTTGTGCTCCTCTTTTGATTTTTATGCTATCAGGATATAGTCGATGTAGGCGAAAACGAAGAAAAAAATATCTTGAACAAGAATTTGGTTGTAAGCCCTCTGGAGGTCGATTCGGGAATAGATGGTTGTTCCAGGTAGTATGTATGTGAAATCTGTTATCCTGGGAATTGGGTATCTGTCTGGAACCGTGCTTGCATTCAAACTCCTGTAGTCTCCGCATAATCTTAAATCTCCGGTTTTCTTCTTAACGACGTGAAGTGCGCTAGACCAGGGGCTCTTGAATTGACGGCATAAACCCATCTCTAACATCTTGTCGATCTCCTGCTTGACTCTGTGATACTTGTCAGCAGGTAACGGCCGGCATTTGGTGAGGACTACGTGACCGTTGGTGATGATCTGGTGCTTGACGTCGTGTTTTGGCTCGGCGAGTGCGTTGATTGGCTTGGTTATATTTGGGTATTTTTTTAATCTCGCCGAATATTTGTCTTCAAACTTGATGGTACGAAGAATGTTTGACTGGATTTTGTTTCCTGAAGTCAGAAGTCCTGTTCTCCCATCAATTAGTTTTTGTTTCGCACATCGACCAAAATATTGTGATGATCTAAAAAGTCAGCGCGGAGTATTGGTTGAGCGATGTCAGCAACGATGAAAGTCCACTGGTACGGTCGCCTCATTGTCAGGTCGAGCGTAAGCTTTTTCTCGCCGTATGTTTTTATTTCCGTCCCATTGGCAGCGTACAACTTGTAGGTTGACCTAGTTGGTCGCCAGAAGATGACGATGATTTATTCCAGTTGCATGGCTGCTCGCATTTGTAAGCTGTTTGTAGTTGCGATGATACCAGCATAACTCGTCCGACCCTGGACGCGACCTTGATCTGGGTTGGAATCTTGAACGGCTCCTATATCTGCCAGTGGACCTGCTTCTTCGGATGATGATGATTACGACCGATTTCAGTCATGGCGACCACTTCTACTCCTAGTCGGTTTCGCGCGCGTGCGCCCGAACATGGCTTGTTTAATATTTATGCTTCGGAACGCACCTCGGTTTTTTGTTGCGCGGATTGACCGCGAGTGAACGGAACATCACTAGCTAGCTGTCAATTTGCACGTGGTAAAATTTTCGGCGTCAAGCATCGGGGCTTTGGCTGAATGTTATTTATAATAACCACGCTCTGCTACCAAAATGTTAAATCCACGCCTCAACCGAAAGGGTGGAAGTCTGTGAAGGGTTGTTTTACAATGGAATGTCACGAAGTAGTACTGACCTTGACGCCGTCGACTGGTATGCGAAAGTTCAGATTCGAGGCCAGTCGAGCCACGGTCGGGACGACCTGGACAACGCCTACAAGTTGGCCCAACTATTGATGGCTCTGCGGGGTGAACCAAAGGAGTTGGTCGGTCACCTCACGGTCACGGCGGGCAACTACGATATAGCAAGGTCCATATTGTTGGACCGCTACCAACACAAACGGCGGTTGGTTGATGCGCAGCTAGGGAAGCTGTTTAACATCCCTAGAGTAACCCGGGATGTTGACATCCGAGTACAGGTGCTCAACCCTGTGCTGGTGGCCACTAAGGCCCTTCAGAAACTTGGTCTTCCGGTAGACCAATGGTCATATATTGTTCTATATATGGTTTTGTCACGGTTGCCTGCAGCTGTTCAAAGTCGGTTTGAACAGCTGCATGGGGGCAGTAGCACGGAACTGCCCACACTTGTCCAATTGACAGATTTTTTGGAGGGTGAATGTAGGCGATGTGACACACTGGACACGGAGGCCAGTGTGCAGCGCCAACCCGCGCGGATGCGGAAGGGGCCGCGCCCCCCGCCCCCACGGGGGGTGGGAGGTCGAAACAATTTGGCGTTTTAAATGCCGCGCCGTCGGGTGACGGCTGTGTGCACTGCGACAGTGCCGGTCATGACGTGACCAGTTGCGCCAAATTTAAGGCGCTCGGGGTAGCTGCCCGCAGGAAGATAGTCTTCCGTCATCGATTGTGTTTCGGTTGTTTGGGGCCGCACACGCTGAGCGATTGCTCGCGCGCGTTCCCGTGTGAGTGCTGTGGTGGCAAGCACCACATAGCGTTGTGCCTGAATCGGTCAGGCCCTTCGGATGGTCACCAGGGCCGGACTCAGGTTGGTCGGCCACAGGGCCCAACCAGGGCTGGACCCAGTCCCCCTCCGGGCAACGGGAGTCACCAACGGGGTGACTGGGGTACCCGCGGACGGGACCCCCCCCCCCCCGAGGGGAAGGGGGCAGCGCGGGGGGTAACATGCGGGATAGCCGGGGTTCGGTCGCCGCTGTCCACGGTCAGCGAGGACTTCGGGCCGCTGGCTCACCGTGTGTTACGGGCGGGACTCAGATGGCACCTATGAGTGGCGCGAAGGCTGGGAGTCCACCACCTTCTGCGCCACCCTGCCCGTCGCTCTGGGAGGCGAACAGTCGGATGTCGCCCCCATTCCTAGAGTGCCCCAGGTTGGATCCGCTTTCCCCCATTCATCCACGGTGCGCACCGGGCACACCGTACACCGTCCGGTATGGTCGGATACCGGGACAGCGAGGGGCCTATTATACGGGTTGGGACCCCTTGATGCACATATGGTCTGATATGCCGGTTGCATATCAGCAGCCGAGTTACTCCGAGGCCGACGGAGGTCTCAGCGGGTTCGGATCCCGCGGAGGTTCCCGCTAGGGACACGCCGTCCACTTACAGGGTGCCGCCACTCCATAGACGGTCATGCTCCCCACCGCCTCTGTGATAGCGTGGAGTTCGGACGGCAAATCATGTGTGGCACGAGCACTATTGGACTCGGGGGCCCAGGGGTGCTTAGTCTCGTGCAACCTTGTAAGACGGTTGGGCATTTCGGTAAGGGAGTATCCACATTCCATTCGGAGAATTGGGAACACGGAAGTCGGTTCCGTTAAGGGAGTATGTCGGATTACTCTCTCGTCACGGGTGGATTCATCGGTGAATCTGACGGTCACGGCATTAGTCATGCCTAATGTGATGGGCTCATACTCTCACGTACGGTTGTCGCCCTCGGTGCGACAGTTGGTCGCTGGGTTGTCACTGGCTGACCCGGAGTTTGATATTCTGGGCCCAGTAGACATTTTATTGGGTGTTGATGCCTTGGGATACCTGTTAGTGCCAGGTGTCCACGTGTTGCAGGCGACTGATCTGGTTTCGGTCAACACCAGACTGGGCCATGCGGTAATGGGTCCGGTCATGCCGGCTGCCCCACGCCTAGCGACTAGTAGTCCCTTATTCGGTTCTGTACTCTCGGAGGTGATACAGAAGTTTTGGGAGGTGGAGGAACCACTTACGGTCCGCCGGTTGGACCCGGTTGAAGAAGAGTGTAAACAGTTTTATCGGAACAATACTGGTCGCCTTCGGTCATTCCGGAGTGATCGCCCACCGCTGGGCAGTTCACACCATGCAGCCGAGACGCGGCTTCTGTCGATGGAACGACGCATAAAGCGTGACGGGATTTTCCGGCAGAAGTACGTCGACTTCATGCGGGAATACGAGTCGCTCGGCCACATGTCGGTTTCGGGTATCGACTGGAAGCGTGAAGACCACTGCTTCCTGCCTCATCACGCGGTCTTGAGGACCCCGGAGGGCAAAATACGGGTAGTGTTCGATGGATCGGCATCAACATCTAACGGCATGAACCTGAACCAGTGTTTGCATTCAGGGCCGAAGTTGAACCATGACATCTCGGATGTTATCACACGGTTCCGTAGACACAATGTTGTGTTTGTAGCTGACATCCGGATGATGTTTAGGTAGACGGTCATTCACCCTGACGATAGACGGTATCAGCTGATACTGTGGCGAGAGAGCCCAGATCAGCCCATCAAGGTGTACGAGCTGAACACGTACGGGCTACGGTCTAGTCCTTATTTGGCGATTCGCACTCTGCGGGAGTTAGCGGATCGAGAACGGTTAAATTTCCCTAGAGGAGCAGCGATCCTGGAGCAGGATCTCTACGTGGACGATATCTGTACCGGTGCAGATTCCGTAGAGGAGGCGCTCGCTCGACGGGACGAGCTAGTTGAGCTCTTACGGGGTGGAGGTTACGAGCTCCGGAAATGGATGTCGAACTCTCCAGAGTTACTGTCTGGTCTTCCGGATGACTACCAGCAGGATCCCCACATTTTCGAAAATTTGGAAAATCCGAATATGTTGTCGGTATTAGGCGTCCAGTACCAGCCGGTGTCAGACATGTTTTGGTATCGGGTCGAGTTGGACTGCCCGAAGGTCTGGACGAAACGGAACGTCCTTTCAACGGTGGCTAGGACATTTGATCCAAACGGGTGGATCACCCCGGTAACATTTCAGCTCAAGTGTTTTATGCAGCAATTGTGGTCTGCTGAGCTGAAATGGGACGACCCGATCGGCGGGTCATTGAGCTCAGAGTGGGAATCGTTCTTTTCGACCCTCCCTGGCATCAATCGGATTTCACTGACACGGAGGTTGGTCCCCACCAAACGATACACCGCCACCCTGCATGGGTTTTGCGATGCCTCGGAGAAGGGCTACGGAGCTGCGATGTATCTGCGTACGGTCGACTCCTCGGGGGAGGTTGGTCATGGCTAAGAGCAAGGTTGCGCCGTTGCGCACTCGCTTGACCATTCCCAAATTAGAGCTTTCAGGAGCGGCTCTCCTGACTCGTCTGGTCAACCACACGATGACGGTTCTTCGTGGGTCAATAGCGTTAGAAGATACGGTCTACGCTTGGACGGACAGCCAGATCGTGTTATGCTGGCTGAAGGCTTCAGTTCACAAGCTGGAGATTTTTGTGGCGAATCGGGTTTCGCAGATTTTGAATTCGGAGGTTCCCTTAATCTGGAGACATGTTCCAGGGGAAATGAACCCAGCAGAACTGTGCGTCTCGTGGGTGTCACGCTCCGGAGTTAGTTGGACATCCCTTGTGGTGGGGTCCAAAATGGTTGACTCAAGCCGAATCGGATTGGCCAATGAGTCCACGCGTTACCTCGGCGAACGGCGCCTTGACAGTCGGTGTCTGTACGACACAACCAGAGCCGGAAGAGGAGTTCAGCCTGCTGGAACGATACAGCTCGCTCGACAAGCTGGTCAATGTGACCGCCTGGATCTTCCGATTTGAGCGGAATTGTCGCAATTCTGAGGTGCAACGAGTGCGGACACAGGTCCTGACACTTCGGGAACGGAACCATGCGTTGTTCGCATTGGTACGGAACGTGCAGACGGTGCACTTGAAGTCCGAACTGGACATTCTGAGACGCGGACGCGTCCAACTGAAGGGAGCTGTGGCTCGGCTCAACCCGTTTATTGACCCTCAAGGATTGCTGAGGGTAGGAGGTCGGCTGCGGAATGCCAACCTGCCTTATGCGGCTCGCCACCCGTTGTTACTCCCTAGGAAAGGGAAGTTGGTCGAACTGTTGATACAGGATCGACACATTCGGAATGGGCATGTCGGATGCCACGCCTTGATGGCGTTTCTCCAGCGCGAGTTCTGGATTCTATCGGGAAGACGCTTAGTGCGTAGCGTCGTATTTCGGTGCCTGCCTTGTTATCGGGCCAAGGCGGCTACGATGCAGCCCCAGATGGGCGATTTGCCCTCGGATAGGGTTAACGAAATCCGGCCCTTTGCGGGTGTCGGAACGGATTTCGCGGGACCATTAATGGTCAACTCTTCACAGCTACGGAACGCCAGATTAGTGAAGGCATACCTGTGCGTCTTCGTGTGCTTGGCCACGAAGCAGTCCACTTGGAGGTGGTCAGTGACCTCACTACAGAGGCATTTATCGCATGTCTGGATCGGTTCGTCTCACGAAGGGGCCTCCCGACATTAATCCGTTCAGACAACGGCACAAATTTTGTCGGAGCCAGGCGATATCTGCAGGAGGTCACTCAATTCCTGAACGGTAACCAGGACGCCATCGGTACGGCTTGCTCCCGACGAGGGATTGAATGGGTTTTCAGTCCGCCGGGATGTCCTCATTGGGGAGGAATTTTTGAGGCTGCGGTTAAATCGGCTAAGTCGCACCTGACGAGGATCATCGGTGAGACCTCTCTACGCTTTGAAGAGCTCGCGACGCTGTTCTGTAAAATTGAAATGACACTGAACTCGCGTCCGTTGTGCCCGCTCAGTTCGGATCCAAATGATTTGGAAGCGTTGACGCCGGGTCACTTCCTGATAGGTGAGCCCCTTAACGCCCTGCCAGAATACCCATTCGGTGATGTTAAGTTAAGTCGGTTAACTAGGTGGCAGATGTTTAGATTTTTGGAAACGGTGGTCCCTTGAGTACTTGCACATCTTGCAGCAGCGCCTTAAGTGGACTGACCGGACGAGCCCCCCTCAAGTCGGTGATTTGGTGCTGATTAAGTATGCGAACCTGCCATCATTGAGATGGAGACGAGGACGGATCGTCAATTTGTACACGGGTCGGGATGGCACGCCTCGATCAGCAGAAGTCAAGGTGGGGGACTCGGTCCTCAAGAGAGCGGTCGCAACACTTTCTCGCCTTCCTATTGATTAGTGACAGGTTCGGGCCTGTCCGGGCGGGTGACTGTTTAATATTTATGCTTCGAAACGCACCTCGGTTTTTTGTTGCGCGGATTGACCGCGAGTGAACGGAACATCACTAGCTAGCTGTCACTTTGCACGTGGTAAAATTTTCGGCGTCAAGCATCGGGGCTTTAGCTGAATGTTATTTATAATAATCTCGTAATAATCTACAAGAAATAAGTTGATTTCACGTCATCGTAGTGAGTGCTTCGTGCTGTGAAAGGTTGAAGTGATTCGGTAACCAATTCGTCGCGTTCTGATAGCGACCCTTGTAGTCGGCAGCATCAAGACAGCACCAGCAGCGGGCTACGACACGAGTAAGATTCGACTCCCAACACCCCCCACCCTTGTGTTCCTCATCCCGTACTCCTGCCTCGAATCTGAACTTTCGCATACCAGTCGACGGCGTCAAGGTCAGTACTACTTCGTGACATTCCATTGTAAAACAACCCTTCACAGACTTCCACCCTTTCGGTTAAGGCGTGGATTTAACATGGTAAGTACGCCACCCGCGTAGTTGTAGGTAATGGCAGCAGGTGGACGGGCTTTTAACAGGTCGCGTTTCATATCAAGGTCAGCTTTACGCTGACACTCGAACTCGCGTACTTGCCTCTTCACAATCCTGAACCATTCTGGCCGTTGTGCTGCCAAACCTTCCCATTGAGAGGACTCTACGTTGCATCTTCTCATGTGTCGCTTCTGAACATCTTTGTATCAGAGAAGCTGCCCGCCATGTTTTCGCTTGCCCTCCTCCAGTTCAGAATAAAAGATTCGCTTCGCCACTCTCTCCTCTTTCATACGTGATACGTGACCGCACCATCAAAGCTGCCGACGTATTAAGTAGGCTTCAATGCCACCAACATTGGCTCGTCGCAGAACTTCGGTATTACGCACACGGTCGGACCATTTGATTTTCATAATGGATCGAAGGCATTTAAGGTGGAAACGATCCAGAGTGCGTATGTGGCGGCGATACACACACCACGATTCAGAGGAGTATAGGAGATTTGGCAGCACATTTGCCATGTATACTGATATTTTGGTAGCCAGCTTAAGGTCATGTGAGCAGAAGACCTTGGAACACAGCTTTCCAAATGCCGCAGCTGCAGCACCTATCCTGCTGTTGATGTCGGCATCAAGGTCACACTTGGATGTAATAGTGTTCCCCAGATAATGAAATTTGTCCACCTGTTTGAGCATATCCTCACCAATCTTTATCGACAGTGTCTCTTGACAATGGCTTTCCAGGGACATGACTTCTGTCTTTTCGACACTAATCTTTAGGCCGAATTTATTGCAAGATTGGTGAAACGCGGACATAAGCTCTTGCAGGCCATCTGGGGTTTCCGCTAGAAAGCATAGGTCATCAGCATACATGATCTCTGTTATCAACGCATACGAGACTTTATTTCTTTTGCATTTTCGACCAAGCTTAAAAGTGATGCGGTGGCAGCCGCGGTTACTACCACCCTCCGAGTAGGGTAGTAGATTCCCTGTATCTTGGGTACTAGACAACGATACACATACTTATATATATAAATATTATACTTCGATAGATAGACAACCATGACTAGGGTACAAACATCCGTAACATTCGAAACCAAGGGTCCCGGGTTCGAGTCCCGGTGGGGGCAAATGTTTGTTTGTTGAGAACCGATTTTTGTACTCTAGTCATGGTTGTTTATCTATCTAAGTACAATATTTCTCTATATAAGTATGTGTATCGTTGTCTAGTACCCAAGATACAGGGAATCCTAGTTTGGGGCTAGATCAATGTTTGTAAATGGTGTCCAAGGTATTATTATTATTATTATTATTATTATTCGACGACGAGACGGCCTCTGTGGCGCAGCGGTTGTGGCTCTGCCTACCATGGGAGAGGTCCCGGGTTCGATCCCCGGCTGGGGGTAATGAAAAAAAAAAAAAAAAACAATCCCCAGGTCTTGGATGTTTATATGTGTGTGACGTCGCTGTTTCTGGTTACCACGACACAGGGTATCCTAGTGTGGGGCCAGAAGCAATGTATGTGCCTGTATGTAAATGTTTATGTAAATGTTTATGTTTATGTTTATGTTTATTATTATTATTATTATCCGTTCTCATCAAACAATTTTTTGCCCCCGCCGGGACTCGAACCCGGGACCCTTGGCTTCTTAGGCAGGGTCACTGCCGACTCGGCCATTCGGGTCGTCAGTCAGTCTAATTAATGTTTATCAACATCATCATTCCCAGGCCACAACCAGCCACTGCAGCGCACAGGCCCCATCTCTAGCGCCAAACCGGGTTCGATCCCCGGCTGGGAATAACGAAAAAAAATCCCCAGATCTTGGATGTTTATATGTGTGTGACGTCGCTGTTTTTGGTTCCTACGACACAGGGTATCCTAGTGTGGAGTTAAAAGCAATGTATGTGCTTGTATATAAATGTTTTTGTTTGTTTACCTTTATATCAAATCACTCACCGATAGCTCCATTATTAGGATTTAATGACTGTATAGGTTATCCTAACTCAACACAGAATTTGCTGTTAATAACATTGTAATTATTTATTCCTGCTTATTATTAATAATTATTATCATAGTAAAAAAAATATTTATTAAACACGACCAATTTTTAGAAGAGATCTAAAAATCAATCTGTGGGAGTTTCTTAGCCCTTCTCTTCCACAGTGGTTCAATGTAGAAAAGAGGCAAAAAATTACATTTCCTAAGTGTATGTAAATATCTACAGTAATATTTGAATTTGAATTTGTCATTATGTGCTAGGGGCTTATTCCTTTTGTGACGATTTATATATCTGCAATCCCTAACGACATTAAAATAGATAAGATAGATGATGTAAGAACTCCTTGATGGATTGTTGCAAGACAAACGGATATTCCATCATTCATATAATTTTCAGTGGAGATGATTTTGTTGTGACTAGTATGGATACCTGTGTACAGTATATACTAAAGGCACCCAATGATCTTGTAAATAGAACCTATGGCAACTGGATTACAGTTGTCGGATTGAAAGTTCAAGCAGTCAGTTCAGTTGATTAATTGTTATTTTTAACACGTTCAGAATTGCACACTTTTTAGCATTCCTTTAGCAGTGCCCTCAACTACTGTATACTATAGGGAACTAAGTTTGTTTATTCAGACTTTGTGATAAATGAATTTCGCATCAACTTCACGGGAACTTGATTCCCAAGTGGTCACTCTTATACAGGGTGTAACTTATAACGATAGTCTTCTTCTTCGTCTTTCGGCGCCGGTCCGTTACTGGAGGTTGGCAGTCAACTATGAAAAATTCCTCTCGGTCCTTCGCCAGGCGGGACAGGTCTTCGTCGCCGGCAATACTGGTCCATTTTCATATATTCGAGAGCCACGATGTCCTTCTTCTTCCGACGCTCCGTTTCCCGTTTAACGATTCTTTGAACAAGCGTATGATCACACACACGCTGTGTTGTATTCAAGAGTGCATTTACTATTATATTCACTTCGATAAAGTAACACGGTGAGGGCGATCAAACTAATTGCTTTGTGTTGTTTTGCCTAATGTGTGTGGTAACGACCCTTTGAGCTAAAGTGAACAAACTATAGATACGAACTTGTTTCTGGGGACTTACGTGACTGTAAACTAAACTAGTCATTTGTATTCGTATAATATAGAGTGGCTGGCTTGGCGTGGGTACAATCGTGCGTTAGACGTGTACTAGTGTATAAAATAGAAATGCGATGCGAAAAGCTAAGCGTATGGCTTTTTCTTCGAAGCTTAGAACTTTAATACGCGCCTACGTCTCAACCTGGTTCCAGAAAGGATTGTTAAAGTCCTCTTGCCTATTTATGACTTACAAGTCAGAGACGACTATACCTTGTAGTGTAGACTGGTTAGCATACTACAGAGTGTACGTCGTTTAATGTTTATTTTACAGCGATCATGAAAGTGATGGGCTTCAGTAAAACGTGACAAGACGTAAAACTGTTTATTTATGCATGTGTATTAACGAGGCAAAGCCCGGAATATATATTAGAGTAATTTAGCAGCCTTTCATGATACCTCTCACATAGGGTTTATTTGTTTTTAATGCTTTATGTCGTCACGGTACGAAGAACATTCTTGAATTTTTGGATATATTTTGAAGCTGGGAAAATCCCGAGGATTTTCCGTGGATAATTTGGTGTAAGTGTGTTTTGTAGTCATGTAATTGGGTAGCACTAGCAATCGTTTTTAATTATTAAAAAACTCTAAAAACATTTCTACGGGAACTCAAAATAACTGAGTGGTAAAATATTAAAAGATATGGTCAAAACAGTAATTGAATACTGCTTTTCTTTTTAATGTAATCAAATACCTCAGTAAACTCTCGAAATTGATGGGTGCTCGCAGTCCAGCGAAAATCAGTTATATTTGCCACAACGAAGAAGAATCAGGATATTTGCTTTATACCGAATAATCTCCACCTACCTGAGCCAGCATGGTGGAATATGGCTCAAACGTACTCGTATCCGTGTAAAAGTCTGCGCCCCTTAGTGGGGAAATTAATAGGCTAGATTTGTTATATCGATACAGCCAGTATTTTGTAAGGCTCTAGTAGTAACCGGGTAATAATGATCGGGCCCGCGGGTACCCACCCGTGTCACACACTCACAGGAAAAGTAATAAAAATGAGCTAGTTCCTATTTATGAGGGAGTTGTATTACTTCCGTAGTTTTGCTGTATATTATTAGTAACTTGCGGGGGCTTGTCTGGCTTTGCAAGGAGTACTCGATACCACGGCTAAAATTCCAATCGGCATAAAATTTCAATAGGTCTGCGGCATGGCTTGGCTTTTCAGAGATATGTTATGAAGTAACTTCGCGTAGGCGAAGATTCAGAATTGAGAATAAGATTCTCAATTCTGAATCATCGCCTACGAGAAGGTCTGTATAGATGGATGGATGGGAGGTTGGTATGCCAGAATTAGCCTCATTCTGGCGCAGTCGTGTAAAAAGAAGAATCATTAGTGGCAAGTTTAAGAGTTGAAGTAGTCTAATAGAAACGGGATAAGCCCATCGCCATTCAGGGAAATTTTATAGCATAATTTTATGGAAAATAAGACACGATCCTCATCGCAGGCTGCTCTAAATACCTGTCATCGGCACAGTGTCGTTGATAGATTGCCTATCAATTACGTTCAAGCTGACACTCTTATTACTACATCGTTATCCTTAATATCTTTTTTGGACCTAAAATCTTTGGAAATTGGTTGCGGATAAGTTATCGGCGAAAGTGCAAATGATACACGTACTATACATGTACCTATATACTTAATTACACGAATAGCATCACGCGACTGCCTAACAAACTATTTTATACACATTTTTACATCCACGTTTAGCCAGTGTTTAAACATGGCATTCAGCAGCTTTAAGTATATTATGGCTTCTAATGAAATCCCTAAAATACTTTTTTTAAAGGTAATATTACATCACTGGCCAACATGGCCGCCTAATAAAAAAGGCGGGAGTTTTTTAATATATAGTCTCGACGTCCAAGAAAATTGTTATAAAACGGTTATTAAGTTTCAGTGCTTGCTAACGTGGGCACTATGCTACTGTGCCCCGGACACCCCGAATGAGAAAACGCCCGACGGTGTGTTAACTTTGTTTTAAAATAGTTTTTTTAAACAGGTGCATCTATGGCCGCGGCATTAGCCAAGCAGCCAGCGAGTGGCTGACCGCAGCTCACCCTTGCTCTGACCTAATAAAAGCGAGCAGTGTTTCCCACGGCGCCGGCGGACGAGTCGACACGCGTCGCCTGCGACTCCTGCGACCGTGCGAGCGGTGGCCAGCTAGCACAATCTAATTAGAGGCCCATGAAGGTTGCGATAATCCACATACAAGCTATATTTCGGCAACAAATATAATGTTTGCAAATATAAGTATTGACTCCCAAATATGTTTAATGTTCACCAAATTTAGTGCTCCCATGTAGTTTCACAGTTGGTTGATAGGTGACTTTCTTTTTTATTACTAAAATTAGGTTTGTTAGGTCATGGCTTTATAATTGAAACTGGAGCATGGAGAATAAACTGAAATCGTGATAGTTTATTTGATAGGAGGCTAGACAATGTGTGCTCTGAAGATATGAATTGATTAAAGATAGCAGGGACAAGTTGGTTTAACAAGGGAGCTTGTGGAAGTATGTTATCCTGGTGAACTTTAGATTCTAGAGATTTGCTTAGGGTTGTCATCTCAGTTTATAGGTACTATACTTATATGGTTTTGCCCCGCGTCTGTGCTAGGCCTCCCGTGCGGTGCTAACGTGGTCGTAAACTTGGTGCGGGCATAAAAGTGTCATAAGCCGTGCAGGGTCATCGGCCATAGGCTCTAGCGTAGACGCACTGCCACTGAGCCACTCAGACTTGCCAATTTTATTACGAGTTTTGTTATTTACATTAAATGTATCCTAAACTACAGCTTCAAAGAAAAATACAACTGTTATAGAGATCATAGACACAAGCAAAAAACGACGCCGCACTTTTGGTTTTTACGCGGAGATAAAGACGAAAAGCGTGGCTTTGTTTATTAAGTACATTTTCTGGAAGCTTGAATGCTTAAAGATGGCCACAGATAAAAAAGTGCATGTTTTTTTAATGTTTGTCAATAGACAGAGTAAAAATTAAAATAAGCCCATGCTACTACGATGCTTATCTGGGTGTTCACTGCACATACTCTCATGATTATTGTAACTTAACTCACCAGGACGGAATCACCGAGGTGCATTAAGTATACTTAAAGTAATTATTGTAAACACCTCGGTGCATTAATTTTACTTGTAGAAAACTTAATTGACCTTATGCATCTGCGTGTATTAAACAAACTTTTAAGTAAACTTTAATCACCCAAAAAATAATATCGTCGCTGAATGTGGCTATTCTTTTTCTGAGGATAATGGAATTCGGATTTTGATAACATTTAGCTTTCGAGCAGCCACGAAATGACTATTTTTTGCAAAGTAATAGGAGAGCAGAACGTTGTAAGAAATAACGTGGAAAACCTAGTCTAACATATTATATAAGTAATAATAATAATAATAGTAATAATTTATTTATTAAAGTATACATTTGAATTACTTGTTAATTACATTAGTAAAGAACAAGGGATGTTCAATAACCCTTAAAATATGGCGAACCCTGTGGTATAGGATGAGTAGTATTTCCCATCAGTAATTAACAGATTTTCTAATTAATTAAGTATTAAGTAGTGCTAAAAAAATAAGTAGTATTATAGTTCTAGATATTTATTGATAGAAGCTCATTTCGATGTATGTTTGTTAAATGAATAAAGTTTTCTTTATATTATACGTAAATATCTCTTGTTTTATAAAAAACCGTACGTGTTTAAAATATTCCTATACTTGATGCACCTAGCTAGGTGAATTAGTTCAGTTGTATTTAAGACAATATTTGTAAATGTATATAATACTACAAATCGAATATGTCAACCACATCTGTATTCAATTTTTTTCTATAAGAGATATTTTTAAATTGTGTACAATTACAAATATGTAAATGTTTGTGTCATAGGCCACAGGTGAGTTAAGTGTATGGAGCCGGAAGGGAAGGGAAGAAGGAAAGAGCAAGGAAGGGATGAATGTTACAGCTCAGAATATCTTCCTGCGATATATCTGTAACTTGGTGTTTACTTTCCAGGTAGATTTTCAACCTGCTGCTGCTAGCCACCGCAGAAGTGCTTAATAAATACTCGGTTGGTACTACTTACGATATACTATTACTTGCAACGTTTACTGAGCTGAAATACTAGTAGAGAATGCTATTGAAAAATATTTGCTTTGTGTGGCTCGGGCGGGGAGAGCGAATCCAGAATTATGTGCATAGTATTTGTGTGAAATTGCAAATTCCAAAAGTTATTTACGTTCCATTTACGTTCGCTTTATAACGTGACCCTTGAGAGACTTTGGTGTAAATACAAACATTTGGTGTGCCAAATTTATTGTGCTGTTCATCTGTCCCGGTGGATTAAAATTGCATTTAAATAACTTCGTTCTTCAGATCGCAATTTACGAATACCTTCAGTGGAAAAGCTAGATATTTGCCGAGTGAATTTCATTACGAGACTCTTGGGATATATTTTACGACCTTTCTGACACTTTCTACAACATTAGCAGTATTCTTATGGCGAGCACTATTTAGCACTGACGAAAACACTAGCATTATTTTATCGATATTACATCAATTTCATCAATCAATTCTACTCCTTCTCTCATATCAATGACTAAACAAGTGGTACAGTAAGAAATGTAACTTGCTGTGCTTGTTGTGCCTGTATATAAATATTTATGTGTATCTGGCTATCTGATCGAGCTATTCCAATTTTTGAGCAAGCTGCATGAGTATTCTAATGTGATTTTCCGATTATAATTCTTAAATTAAAAACAATCATCACGTTGCTATCGATTTGTGAATCGATCGACCTCGCCCACAACTTGGCTCGCCCACAAGCTGGACGCGCAATACAAAAAACGTCAACGGGGGTGCGCAGGCACATGACGTCTTTAATTTATTAATATTTATTTTATTTAATATTTGTACATGATATGTTAGCTTAACTTTTCCCCTCCCTGGTGCGACCATCCGTTGATTACCGTGTTATATGACAACTCGTAACTTGACGCCGGCGGCGCGGTACTCGATTCACATATCAAGTGTTTTTGTTTGAATTGTAGTTAGCACATGAGCGAAATGATGCCACACTTTGAAAATTTCGAAATTATTACACACTGGAAAAACATAAACGACAGTCTTTTGTAAGAGTATACCTATTGGTTTTTAATAATAAAATATTAAATACTAGGTAGGAGTACATTCGAGGCCGTACATCGAAACATTAACATAGTTATTTGTGCAAGAAGAGAGCAAAGGAGATTTTTGCTGCGAGTGCTTGTTTGAGTCCCGAGTGAGCGAAGGATTATAGAATCCTGAGTTAGTGAGGGACTCAAAAGCACGAGATGCAAATAACTTTGGTCTCGTGTTGCACTTGTATACAACTTTTCATCTCATCAATGCAGCAAACATACCAAATATATAGTATATATAAAAAACCGGTCAAGTGCGATTCCAAATCGCGCACGAAGGGTTCCGTACCACCGTTCAATGGAAGCGATGGTGTGGAGTGAATAGTTTGGATTTTACACAGCAAAATATTGTTTACAAAGTTATTGGTGCGGTTACTTTCACACTCCATGTACGTAACCAGGTGCATCCATAAGTTTGTATGTGGTATTGTCGTATGGGAGCCCCCTTAAATATTTATTTTATCCTGTTTTTTAGTATTTGTTGTTATAGCGGCAACAGAAATACATAATCTGTGAAAATTTCAACTCTCTAGCTAGCTAGGTTCTTGAGATACAGCCTGGTGACAGATGGACGGACGGACGGACGGACGGACAGCGAAGTCTTAGTAATAGGGTCCCGTTTGGAACCCTTCGGGTACGGAACCCTAAAAAGATAATGAAATAAAAACCGGTGTGGAGTGTTTAGTTTGGATTTTACATAGCAAAATGTAGTTTACAAAGTTACTGGTACGGCTATTTTCATACTACATGTACGTAACCAGGTGCATTCATAAGTTTGTATGTGGTTTACATATAAAGAAAAAACCTTGGAAATTCGGGGTAATTCCTGTAATCTTTGGCTTAAGTTCTATTTCTGTATTTTTTTTCATAATTTCAGAGCAAAATGATCCAGGGTGAAGCGAAGGATTCTACGATAGAATTCTGGGTGTAGCGAGGGATTCTAAGTTAGAATCCTGAGCGTAACGAAGGATTCAACCGTTAACGCCCATGACGAAAATAATTTTGCTCTTGAGTGACACATACAACTTTTCACACCGACCATGAAAATTGAAATAAAATGCTCTAAAAATAATAAAATAACAATACTTTAAATTATACTTTTACCACTTTTACAGTAATCGAACAACGAAAACAAAACTTTTTTTTTATAATGGTGGAATGTGAAGGATTAGGGAAATGTCACCACAGATAAAATATTCCTGTGCTACTCATCAATGTGCAAAAATAATTGAATCGAATATTACAACGGTATCGGATACCATTAATATTAATTATATCACAATAACAGTCATCGATAGTTTTGATGTCAGTAAAACATATAATTTATTGTGTCATTTTTAGGGTTCCGTACCCGAAGGGTTCCAAACGGGACCCTATTACTAAGACTCCGCTGTCCGTCCGTCCGTCCGTCTGTCACCAGGCTATATCTCAAGAACCTAGCTAGCTAGAGAGTTGAAATTTTCACAGATTATGTATTTATGTTGCCGCTATAACAACAAATACTAAAAAACAGGATAAAAGAAATATTTAAGGGGGCTCCCATACAACAATTCTTTTAATACCACAAACAAACTTATGGATGCACCTGGTTACGTACATGGAGTGTGAAAGTAACCGCACCAATAACTTTGTAAACAATATTTTGCTGTGTAAAATCCAAACTATTCACTCCACACCATCGCTTCCATTGAACGGTGGTACGGAACCCTTCGTGCGCGATTTAGACTCGCACTTGACCGGTTTTTTAATATACTACGAAAAATTCATAAATTTTCATACAACGTTGTTCGTTTTTAATCGATTTCGATAAATTAAAATCGATTATTTTATTTAGATCTATGTTCAATTGGCAAATTGCGTAAAAGCTAGATGCCAATGAATAAATTAAAAAGTAACTTAAACAGGAAAGTAGCATTATGCTCCCTCTTGTCGTGGAGCAAAACTTACTTTTCCGTATGAAAGGTGTGAAATAGTTATTTGTGCAACAAGAGAGCAAAGTTTATTTTTTGCGAGTAATGTTTGAGTCCCGAGTGAGCGAAGGATTCTATATTTCAATCACGAGCTTAGCGAGTGATTCTACGTTAGAATCCTGAGTGAGCGAGGGACTCAAAGGCACGAGAGGCAAATAACTTTGGTCTCATGTTGCACAAACAACTTTTCATCTCAATGAGAACATGCCAAATAAAAGAATGTAAAAATACAAAATTGAAAAATGAAATAACATTTATTGTAACTTTTCATTATAAACTTCGACTAATTTACACTGCGCAGTTTGTCTAATAGTATTATTTATCAATTATAATGGCTAGGAAGTTCGATTATTTGAAATTAGATGACACATATACTGCATCTGTGACAATAGCGAAATCACGCGATGTTTGCGATTTCGCCATATCACAGATACTGCTAGTAACCATTTTAACTCGATTGCAGTATCTGTGCTATTAAATTCCAAATAATCGAGCTTATTTTATTCTATCTCCTAGATATTATAATTGATAAATAATACAATTATAGAAAGATTCCGTAGTGTAAATAAGTCGAAGTTTATCATGAAAAATTACAATAAATGTTATTTGTTTGTAAGTTGTTGTACATTAAACATTTACATACAGACATGTACATTGGTTCAGGCCCCACACTAGGATACCCTGTGTCGTGGGAACATCCAAAACCTGGGGATTCAACTCAAACAACAATTTAACACGAGACCAAAGTTATTTGCATCTCGTACCTTCGAGTCCCTCGCTCACTCAAGATTCCAACGTAGAATCACTCGCTACGCTTGTGATTCAAATATAGAATCCTTCGCTCACTCGGGACTCAAACAAACACTCGCAGCAAAAATCAACTTTGCTCTCTTGTTGCACAAATAACTATTGTGTAAGCATTTTACTATGTACCTACTCAGGTTAAGGAAACTATTTGCTCGTTGAAACCAGAAGTGGATAGAAATTGAGTAACTTGTTTATAGCAACAAAATCAAATATGATAAAAAATTATAATTTATCAGAATTCGAATGAGCAATTATTAACCGTATAATGACAAATAACTAAACACAAAACTCGAGAGAGTCCAGTCCAGATAGACAAAAAAAAACAATTTCTGCAATATTTTTGTTTTTTTTTAAACATAAAAGTCCTTAAAGTAATGGTTGAAATACAGAGTTGATATACACACCTTATAAAATATAACATACCTCAATCATAGCAATATGCACTGTTATACCAAAGAAAGAAATAAGAATAAACAAAAATCTTACCCAGCATCTCGAGATGCTCGTGGGCGTTGACGGTTTTTTTGCGTGGCATCTCGAGAGGCGCTTGGGCGTTGAGCGGTTAGGCAATTTTGTACATCTTATGTTTTATTGTAATGTGTCTCCAAAATACATAAAATTACATAAGATAAGTTTTACGTTATGTGATTGATCTGTATGTATCTGTGTCTGTTCCTGTGTCCACTCGTAACTACTCAAAGGCTCGACCGATTTTGATAAATGATTCGTCACTAGATTCAATTTATATATATATGCACGAGTTTCACTGGGTACATACAAACTAAAATTAAACAGTTAAGTGCGAGTCGGACTCGCGCACAAAGGGTTCCTTACTACCGTACGGTGGTGTGGTGTGGAGTGAATAGTTTGGAGTTTACATAGCAAAATGTTGTTGACAAAGTTATTGGCACGCCTACTTTCATACTCCATGTACGTAACCAGGTGCATTGATTAGTTTTTATGTGGTTTACAGATAAATCAAAAACCTTGGCAATTCCGAGTAGGTTTTCCTGTAATCTTTGGCTTAATTCTATATTGTGTATTTTTTTTATAATTTAAAACTTTGTAGTTTCGGAGATAAGGGGAGAGGGATGCAATTTTTTGCACTTTTTTGATCATAAAGTTATCAAAACTAAAACAATTTTTTTTCATTTTTTTTATAGAGACCTTTTCAACGAAACCCTACATGACTTATGACGGTGTTGATTTTTTCATTTTGTCATTTCAGCCCCTCCACTTTATTTTAGGCAATATTTTTTTCATATAAGACTTGATATGTTGCGAATATCAGGATAAGTATTTTGACAGAATATTTCAAATTTCAAGACTCTCTTATAGTTCCTGAGAAAAGTGCCTGGTGACAGTCAGACGGACTGGCACGCGAGTGATAACCTATAAGGGCTTTTTAGCCTTTAGTGGGGTATGTCAATTGTCAATTGTAAGACGGGCTGGTTTCCGCAACTCGACGACGAAAGCGCCTATTTTACGTGTGGGTGGGAATGCGACATCATTCGACTTTAGTGGGGTATCAAAATATTGAGCTTTAAAAGGCGAGTACGGAAATATATACTAAAGTGAAATAATTCTTAGAAGTCGCATTTGACTTCTGTCAACAGTAGGGCTATGCAACAATCTCATTCTCCTTATTTCGCTTTAAAAAAGAAGGGAGACCCGACTCTTAGTTTTAAACAAATTTTACGTTATTTATTTTCTGCTTTTTGCAATAATAACCTGTCTCTCAAGACACGGGTTACCCTAATTTGGGAGTCAGGGAAACCCTTCTGCTAAGGACTTGTTTTTGGAAATAAATGTGTTTTCACTTTTACTTTTTTACTTAAATAAATGACGCGATTAAAAAACTGAACACCTGACTGCGGTACCCTAAAAAGCATAGAACAAGCAGATAAGACATACATAACGTAATTATTGAAATTCGATAAAATTATTATGGTACCTGTCTTAAATTTAAATTTAATTTAATTCAAGTACTATTATAAGTCTTAACGGCCTGTTTTGTGCTTTTCCGTGTACCTCAGTCAGTTTTTTTTTTATTATGCCATTTGTTATTGAAGTTATGTGAAAATACACTACCCAGACGTTGAGGTGAAGGTAGGATCTTGAACGTCGAGACTTTATGTATAGGGTACATAATTACACGTAAAGATAATTATATACTACACGTCCAACACAACTAGGCGCATGACAGGACTGCGGTTTCAGCTCCCGCAACCCGCCTTCAGTGTACGTAAACCCTGTACGTACAGGTCCCTAGCATGTACTAAGTACGTACTATGTGGTAGCAATCACCATTCCGGTGTTCCATCCGTAATTTCAAAGAACGCTCAGCTACCATGCGCCTAGTTGTGTTGGTCGCCGAGTAGGTACACACTACACACATAAGTAGATGTAGCAGAACTTCAACATAGGTTCCTATTTCCCATTCAACATACGTGTCACAAAATCTAATTCGCCTCTGAACGTCCACATTAAAAAGCGCGGATTTAGCGCAAAAAACTTAATTGAGCGGTACATTCAGCATTAAGTAGTCATCAAAAGAGTAATAAAAGTAACCGATAGAGTGAATGTCGACTGGTGAGGTGACACACAGCCATATAGAGCCAGTGCACACTATGCCGGGTCCACAGTTTTGCCGGATTCGATTTGTATATTGGCATATGTATTTCAATAGATGGCATTAGGCGAGCCGATAAAACTTTCGGCAGACAGATTTATATGCATATCTGGCACCTTGCCGGGCCCGGCAAGACAGCAGCACCTTGCCGGGCCCGGCAAGACAGCAGCACCTTGCCGGGCCCGGCAAGACAGCAGCACCGATTTAGTGTATACTGGCTCTTACTCTAACTGCCGTACCAAGAGTCGTTTAATGATTCACTAAAAGGATTACTTAGTGAACGATTTTGTAGGCAAATTCAAATTAGGAATGGGGTTAATAGTTCATTAAATGGTGGGGTAACTAACCTAAAGGTGATGGAAAAGTTCGAAAAAATCTTCATATCACAGACCGGCGTGCGGCGACGCGCTTACCCCCTGTCATGCAAAACGGAGAACCGAAGTACTGACTCAACCGCATAACTATACTATCAGTTGCAGAAGTGGAAGCCCACTTCAAAACTTGTTTCCCTTGATTTATTATAAACCCTTGCTTTTGTAAAACTTTTTGTCGAATTTCAAAAACCATTTGTTTTATGACTTTTAAGTGTTGGGCTGCCTGGGAAAAGAACCCTTACAGTGGTCTTCCATAACTGCTGATAATGGTACCTTGCCGTCCCGTACGGCAAAGAGCATATTGTGTTTGGTTTCGACACTATCAACTATGCTATTTAAAGCCCAGAATAAGTTATTATGCATTCATTACCACCCCCCGCCCCTCAGGCACGTCAACTTGACGAAGGCTGTGTTCCCGAAGCACTACAGCGTCTCAGATACCAAATTTGGATTGAAAGAGATCGCCGTCTTGATTCGACGAACACACAATCTCCCCCTGCCCCTTTAAACCTCCCGGACTGAGGTCAGAACCCCCCTAAATGACCCAAATATAAAGTAGTTTAGGATTAGGATAGGTCTCAAAAATTATATATAACCACTTCATAGTAGCGGGGGCAATCTGCCCCCCTAACATGCCGCTATCATGCCCGTTGACTATGAGCTGAGGCCCGCTCATAAAATCGGGTAAGCAGGCAAACTCCTCCCATATATATCATATACACATATATATCGCCCAAAAGGGCAAAATTGCAGGTAGAAAGCCTTCAGCATATACCGAGGCCATGGCTCACAGTTAATTCTTAATAAGACAACTGTAAACACAAAGGGGTTGTTTTTAGTCCGTATACCACACGAGCTGATGCCCGCTCAATATGTGGGGACCCGGACATAGCAGGGAGGTCTGACTCCTGGGCAATTATGCATTCATTTTACATGTGCCTCTCGGTGGGGACAGTAATGCGATACATTTATTTACTTATTCTTGTTTACACCCTTTGCCCTGCATGTACCTTTATAAAGTTGCAACGGGATCGCAACAGGAGAACTGTGTTACTTCAAAAAAGTAATCTCGCTTCGTGCATATTAATTTATCTAGTTGAGGGCAACCGGCACAACTTTACTTCCAGTATCGTCCAGTGGCCAAAAATATCCTCTCATTTCCAGCAATCCTTGTTACGGGATAGTGTGGACTGCAAAATGTGTTAATCATCCTCTACCTATCTACTTTTCGTGTTTTTTAACCTTATTTACTTACAAAAGGGCATGTATGGTCGTTTCGGCTAAACGTGAACAGACATTTGAATCGAAACTAAGTTATTAAGAAACCAATAACAGTAATATTTTGTGTCAATATGCCTGTGTCGTGAGTTTTTCCTGTATGTCTACTGAGAGGTTATGTTCAAATAAATTAACATTTCAATAACAATAACACATCAACAAACGCTGTATCGGGGTCCATTATAACAAGCCAAAGTAGAAAACTAACATATTCACGAATTATCGAAACGGCAAAAACAGAACGAAAGGTCTTTATTGTGGCGTGAGTGACCTGACCGCCGGTGACAATTGTTTATTTTTATTTTTGTCTAGTATTGCCATGAATAAGTAGTTTACCCACAAATCGAGCTTTTTTTTGTCAATTTGAACAACGATTAAATGCGACGAATCGCGCATGTATTGTATTAATGCATTTGCATTGATGTACTTTATTTATGTGAAAGAAAAATTGGTACTAAAAATGCTACTTTAGAGACCACAAAGTGATTTATGTGTAATTGGTGATTTATTAAGTTTTTTACATGGCAATACCGAAATTAAAATGTTTCATATTCTTTATTGCACAGAAATCTTATAGAAATAGTAAGGTAACAAAACATTTTATGAGCAAAGGCGAGCTTATCTCTAAAGAGAGATTTCTACCAGCAAACCTAGGTAGGACAGGAAAAATTGTGCAACAGGAGAGTCCTAGTGCGCAATAAAACTGTACATCTAATTGTTTACAACTAAAACATAATAATTTAATACATGATATATACTAAATAAAATACAAAAGCAAAAATTTTTATATATATCAAACATATACTACTTATATATACATATATAAAAGTACCTATCACGAAAGAGAAAGGAAATGCTCTTTCAATCTTGTCTTAAAAGTGAAAATTGAGGGACTATCTCTAATAGCGCAGGGAAGTGCGTTCCACAGTCGGATCGCCGTTAACCTAAACGAGTGTTTGTAAGCGGCAGTGTTATGCCGAGGAGTAGAGAGAAGAGACATCGTGTGGGATCTCCGGTTGCTATGCCTGGAGGAAATAAACTCGAAACGTTCTCGAAGATATGAGGGGTAGCGGGGGTTTCGCAAAATGTTGAACAGATAGGAGAGAACGTGCATATCACGACGAAGGCGGATCGGAAGCCACCCCAACTCCTTGCGATACTGTGAGACATGGTCATACTTGCGCAGCCCGAAGACAAACCGAATCCCGAGGTTTTGAAGTCGTTCGAGTTTGTTCAGTTGTTCTTCGTTCGCACCGATCCAGCAAACATCTGCATAGTCGATTAAAGGTAGTAGGAGGGACTGGGCAAGGGTGATTTTAGTCTGCTGTGGCAGGAAGTGCTGCAATCTCCGTAGGGAGTGAAATGACGCAAAGACTCGTCTGCTGACCTCACAAACATGGGGCGACCAGGACAACAATTTATCAAATACAACCCCAAGATTCTTGGCCTTCTCGCTGTATGAGATTATGTTACCATCATACACTATAGGGTCGACGGGCATTTTCTGAACTAGGTTATGAGAGTGACGAGTACCCAAAATCATGGCCTGCGATTTGCCCGGGTTGACAAGCAGACCATAAGAGGTAGCCCATTGCCTGATGTTATCGAGATCAGCATTCAACGCCTCTACTGTCAGATTCACATCACACGGAGAGAAGTGCCGATATATTTGAAGGTCATCTGCGTACAGATGATAAGAAGAGGTAAGAACGTCAGAGATGGAGTTAATGAATACCGAGAAGAGGAGAGGAGAAAGGATGCCTCCCTGCGGAACACCTGCGGAGAGATCACACCAGTCCGTTGAGATCTCCTCAGACTTAATGCGTTGCTGGCGGTCTCTCAGGTAGGAGTCAAACCAACGAGCAGAGTGCGAGGAGACATTAAGTGACTTTAAAATTTCGACTAGTATATCGAAATCGACGCAGTTAAAGGCGCTACTGAAATCAAGCAGTGTAAGGACCGTAAGCTGCTTTTGATCCATAGCTAATTGAATGTCGTCAGTGACTTTGAGCAGTGCTGTGGTAGTGCTGTGACCCGGCCTGAAACCTGATTGGTGGGGATTCAGTAACATTTTTGAGGAAAGGTAGGAGGAGAGTTGGGAGTGGACAATTGATTCCAGGACTTTGGAGAGGATAGGCAGAATAGAAATAGGACGGAAATCTTTAAAGAAGGCGGGATTAGACGTTTTGGGGAGGGGAATCACAAGTGCCAATTTCCACTGGCTGGGGTAGCAACATTGGTCAAGCGACACATTAATTATGTGGGTGATGAGAGGTAACAGTACATCAATGATAGTTGTTATCATCTGCGAACATATCTTGTCCTCACCTATGGCCTTCGACGAGATTGCCAGTATTGCCCTCCTTAATGCGCCGATTCCGACAGGGATGAAATTAAATGCTGAGGTGAGGGATGATGCCTTGGACCGTAGGTTACGAAGGGTTGCATCCTTGACGAGGGAGTCTATCGCGACAGGGGGAGTTGCAAAGAAACTATTGAGACCCCGGAGATCGACATTTCCGGCTGCCAATTCCTGTGACTTACCAACACCAAGGGTCTTCAGGAACTTCCAGACCTGTGCTGGAGTATAGCTCTCGATACATTCGTAGATATGACGGCGTTTAGAATCACGACACAGGCGAGTGCAACGATTACGGAGGCGTTTGAAAATTAAAAGATTCTCGTCGGTCGGATCCCTCTTATATCTAGACTTGGCACGGTTTCTCTTAGCCATCAGACCCTTAATGGTGTCAGTAAGCCACGGTGCAGGAAGATGCTTCACTTTAACCCTCTTGACCGGAGCATGCTTATCAAACAAGCTCAGGACAATAGAGTTGAAGTTCCGTACTTTGTCATCAATGGTCTCACTACCGTAGACAGGCGACCAGTCGACAGAGGAGGCGTCTGAATTAAGGGAGGTTATATCCATGCCCTTGAAGCTACGAATGTCAAGGAATTTAGCTGCACGCTTGGGAGGCTTTATCTTATAAGAGAGGTAAATAAGATTGTGATAGGAGAAAGGGGCGTTAAGTTGGCCATGCGCAGCAACCTTAGACATGTCAGAAGTTATCATTAGATCTAGAAGAGAGGGGGTGCAGTGTGGTTGAAAGTGAGTGGCCTCTAGAGGAAGGATATGCATGTTAAATGAACTTACAAGAGAATTCAGCTTCGCTGAGCGACCGTTATTCTTGAGAAGGCAAGTGTTGAAGTCGCCGAGAATTAGGGTGTCGCTATAAAGAGGAGTCAAGTCACTGAGAAGGGTTTCAAAAGAGTTAAAATAGTCGATTCGAAGAGAGGGGCTATAATAGACACCCAGGAGGACTTTGTTGTGACGCAAGAATATCTCCAGGAACAGGTGTTCAGCAGAACCAGAGTACAGGCTTGGCGACTGGCTGATGACTTTGCATGGGATGTCAGAACGTAGGTAGATAGCAACACCGCCATCAGCCTTGCCTATCCTGTCGTTCCGGTAGAGACTGAACCCTGGCAGAGCATACATGGCAGAAGAAAGAGATGGCTTGAGAAAAGATTCCGAGAAGAAATGTCGTTCGGTCGACCGATTAAAGACTGTGTTTCACATAAATTCCCTTTAAGTTTTAACTGTCGATTTACACAACTAGATAATCGAAAATATTCGTAATGGAATTATTTATAATCAGTGGTTATCTCGTATTACCTCGTACATTCTGTCCACGCTTAGCCGAAAATGGACAATGTCCTTACCGCGTCGATCAGTACACTAATGTACACACATTAGTAGGTACTGATCGACATCCATCTAAACGCACTAAACATAACCACACGGTTATGGATATTAAATTTGTACAGAGCCGAGTGAAAAACTAAGTGATAACATAAAATCAAAACACATTCAACCAAGGTACATACAAGAAGGTATCGCTTAGTAGGGCTTTGGAGGCAAATCCCACTACCACAATTTCATCCATCATAAAAAAGAAAAAAAGGAACCCTTAGAAGATTACTTCGTTGTCCCTCTGTCCGTCTGGCAGAGCCTTATTCTCAGGAATTCGTAATAGTATCAAGTTGAAAAAAACATAACATATCAAAGTCAAGTCGTGGTACGTTAGAGTTGTAAAAAAACAAAACTTCTAGGCCAACGTAGTCAAAAGATATATTTATGCCGCAAATTTGCTGAATGTGCTTGAAACTCAAAGGGGAATAACAACATACTTCCCGAAGTTTGGCGCGAAGCAAGGTGTTATAGCACAAGTAAAGGGAAAAATCCGAAAACCGTAAAATTTTACTTCCTTCACAAAATTCAATTCAATTTGTACGGACCCTTGGTGCCCGACTCCGCCTCGCACTTGGGCTGTTTTTATTTTTTTCCTGGTTGTTCCGATTTTCCGCCACAGCTCAGCTTAAAACCATAGTAGGTAGGCTATGTATTAAACTAATGACTATATGATATATACATTAGTAAAGTTATAAACTTGTAGTGATCGAAATATAATTGAATACGCAGTTTCCGACAGTTTCCGTGTCTAACGATTATTTTATTAATGATGAATACTATAATTTTCTTCGAAGGTATCAATCAGTGGGAATGTTGGTTTGTGTACGTAGTGGAAGTCATGTTTTCAGCGAGGCTTAGACACTTGAGGAAAGGCTTATTTGAGAGAAACGGTGAAGGAAAACATCGCAAGTATTAGTGCGACCTCAGACGTACGAAACTCTTTTACTTACTTACTCTGTGAGTGCGACTATTACCATCGCGAGACACTATTCTCTGCTATTCTCTGAACAACTTTGTCTTCTCCTTTATGTCGGTTCCGTACCCGAAGGGTGCTAAATGGGACCCTATTACTAAGCCTTTGCTGTCCGTCTGTCTGTCCGTCCGTCCGTCCGTCTGTCCGTCCGTCACCGGGCTCTATCGGATCAATCAAAATAGGTAGAGAGCTGAAATTTTCACAGAATGTGCATTTCTGTTGCCGCAACAGCAACAAAAAGAGAAACATACCGATTTTCAAGAATTAAAAGAAGTACCCATGGAAGAAATTATTGGTATGGTCATTTTCTTAGCCATTTTGTTTTATTTGTTTATCGGTGAAAAATGATATCTCCCGATCTGATCGGAAAATATTTTTAATTGCAGATATTGAGTTTTGTGCTTAGTTATTTGTCATTAAATGATTAATAATTATTGTATATTTATTGTATAATTATTTACGATAACTTGAATGAGCAATTGCTCATTCAAGTTATCGTAAATAATATCAAGTTTTGTATCATATTTGATTTTATTTCTGTAAATAAGTTACTCAATTTCTATCCCCTTCCGGTTTCAATGAGCAAAGAGTTTCGTTAACCTGAGTACATAGTTTAATACATACATACTACACACACAAAACTATTTTTCAATGTTGCGATGTACGGCCTTGAATGTAGTCCTACCTAGTATTTAATCTTTTATTATTAAACATTAAATAGGTATATGTATGTACTCGTACAAAAGACTGTCGTTTTGTCTTTTTCCGTGTACGTATGGAACCCTTCATGTGCGGGTCCGATGTCCTACGCGCACTTGACTGGTTTTATTTGTAATATGAGTTCTCAAAGTCATAAGTAGCGGATCTCACTGTAGTACATGGACGTTGGGTAATATGTCCATGCTGTAGTATTAGAGCTCTCTGGCTAAATGTTGTCACAACAGTGCTTCTGCCGCTTCTTACCCACCGTCCATTCCCTTCGCATTCAAAAGTTGCGTTGACCCCTTATCCAAACGCGAGCCATTTCGAGCAGTAGAAGAAAAGCGACTGATTTTCCTCGGTAATTTGAGGTCGGCGATTTCATTTTTATTATTAGTTTTGAGAGATGCACAGAGATGCAGGTTCGATTCCTGAGCATGTACCGATGAGATAATAAATTGACCTTAAGTACATTATACGGATGTTCTAACGGTGATGGAAAACGTCGTGAGGAAACCTTAATTACTCCATAGCTGCGGCGATGGGCTTGCCCCCTATCACGCAAAATGGAGTATTGAATAACTGGCTCAAAGTGGGCACAATTGTGCCTCTGCCACCTCGTATGGGAAAAGCGTGACGCTATGTTAATGTTATTAGTTTTTTGAGAAAAGGGGGGGAGGTGGTTTTTAAAGGGGTAGATTTTGTACCATTGTCTGTTAAAAATTCGTACAAGTGGTAAAATATACATATACCATTGTCTTTTAAGGCTTCCTTAACTTTTAGGGTTCCGATCAGATGAAATCTTACTTTATTTACATTAAATTAGCACATTCATTTGCATTTGAGTTTTTTTATTAATAATAATAATAATAATATATTTTTATTCAGATAACAAAGATCCATTTTGTTAGTAGTAGTATTATAAACTAATATTAGTACCTACATATTTATTTAATTTATTTTATTTTATTTTATTTTATTTTATTACATTAAATTTATTTATTTGTTTCTACCTCCATACGATCACCCTGAGAATAAGGTTGGTACTGCTCCAGGTTCTGTCGACAATGGATGCTTCTGCGAACATTGTCGATGCACTACAGAAGCAACCGGGGCAGCCCCATCAACATTCTGAAGATGTTGTTATATTGGACACGCAAGGAGAGTTGAGAGTCTTCAGCTCATTACTGACCCATAGGTTGCATGTGTAGAATGTTTGACAGTAGGACTTAAACAAAGTAATTTAGACTTGTCTTGAACATTTTGCAAACCTACGAGCCAGCATATTGCTTCATATTAAGAGTAGAGGTTTCTGTAAACAACAATCGAAACTAAAAAAATAACAACTGCAAAACAAATAAATAATACAAACATTTTATTTATAAACCATTAATAAAATGTTTGTTTTATTTATTTGTTTTGCAGTTTTGATTTCTTTATTTTCGAGAAAAGAAAAATATCTATTAACAAGGCAATGACAGGAGATTGTTGATTTTGGCAGGTGTCACTTTTTTGTTATTTCTAGATAGTCTGGCCACAAATGTAACAATACATTTACGTTTTGTTGACTAATTGGTCACCTGTCAAAATTAGTGACACCTGACAAAATCATGACCACCTTTATTACCGAGGTGGACCGTCACCAATATACATTTATAGATGTTTAATGTTATTCTTGATAGGTGGACAGTGGTAAAAAAAATCCCCACCGTTCACCCAGGTGGTCTCAGGAGGTGGTAAGAAGCGGCTTCTGCGAACTTGTATGATCTTTGAATTTATTGATATTTATTAGTGTTAGATTTGTTGTCCATCTTAGATTTGCAGGAAGAAATCTATTGTTAGATAAGCTCGCCTTTGTATTTTTGTTTTGTGCAATAAAGTATTCAACGAAGTATTTAACGATGTATTTATTGGTATAATATGTTTGATACATAAAGAACACCACTGTAACTTGAGCAGTGAATAACTAATAAAAATTGTGGTACTTAATGCTTTTTATAAATAACTGAAGGATTCACAGAAAGCTCTCCAGAGCATGTATAGCTCTATTCTGTATCTGTGAAATAAATCCTGAGAGCTTTCACAGTTGATGTTCTGAAAGCTGTTTGCTAACTTTAAATTATCGTGGATCAATCACTACATGATTACATAATTAATTTCGATGAAATTGAATTTATTTTAATTTTAAGCTTCATTACTTTATATAATTTGACTTTTAATTTAATTTTATTTAATTTATCGATTGTTTTTTTTTTTCATTTTGTAATTAAATTTAATTATTCTATTGACCTGTAACTTACGTTTTAATAAATTAATTATGAATTATAATAATTATGAAATATGTTATTCTGATAAATAGAAATTTCAATGGCGTTTTAAAATTTACTAATCACGACACGAGTATTTGACCCGAGCTGACTTTTATCGCGTCTTTGCCCGAACATGCGGTGTTCTCATTGGTCAGTTTTTCAAAAGCGATTTGAATTCCCAGATGTCAGAATTACATGATCAGAATGTCATTTAATGCGATTATAATTGGAATGGGCCATGCTAAAAAAACTATTTTAAGTACTACTTTATTTTTTATTTTGTGAAATTTTAGGCTATTCTTCGAAACTAATTTGAATATTTCGGGTAAATGCTGTATTATTATTATTTTTTATAAATTTAAAAAAACAGCCTTCTTGACGTCACTTGCTAACAGTTTTGGGATGGTTTTACTTGAGGCTGTTTATTTCCGATTATAAAACTCATAAACTATAATATCAATATTTTTTTACGTTCCGACTGACATCTGCGTTAACGACTGACAGGAATTTAACATTTTCTTGACAGTTTTACAGAACAGCCAACTTAACGCCGAAGGAAATTTGAACAAACTACGCCGTAGAGGACAAATGAAGTACATTATGTTTTCACGGATATTTCAGTAATCCTGTTATATTTTTAATGGTAATAACGGAATTTAGTTAGGAACACAATTATCTCGGAATGGTTTTCTCAGTTTTTTGCCTTTGTTTTTTTTACATTGCCTATTCCTTCATGGAATCGGGATATGTCAAGAGATACGGAATCGAGCTACAGGACAGGGAGAGGAGAATTTCAGAGGCGTTCAAAGTCCAAACACAGTTTCACAGCGAATCTAACGAAAGGGGTTAAAAACATGCGTGTAAATAGTACCTACGGCAGCCAGACAGAAGCTACCCGATTTCAAGCTAACGGTTACTAGGTTAGTTTAGACCTCAGATTAACGAAACGTTTTGCTTGACTCGGTATATTAATTTGGTTCATGGAAAAAGGCACTCCCTCTATTTACTATCTATGTCTACTCTATGGTTTTGACGCCTTCAGAATACCACACAGATGCCTCACAATAGAATAGATACCAGTTATACACAAACGAGCGATAGTCGTCAAAGCGCACTATGTTCTGTGTCCCCTTAGTCTAGTTAACAGTCCATTCAAATCAGTCCTCTGAGACCGTAAGCAGGTAAGCCTGAAGAACACTTACCTATACTGGGAGCAGGGACGGATTTAACATGGGGGGGCCCTAAAGCAAGGCAGGCCCTCTTACACTTATTTTACTTGCTGAAATATATTTTTTGGCACGATAACTGGCTTGTTCTCGGAACCTTTCATAATTCATAATTCTTTATTGCACACAAATATTTTACAACATTAAAATAAAATGTATGTACTAAGGCGAGCTTATCTCTAAAAAGAGATTTCTTCCAGCAAACCAAGACATTAATGGAAATATTATTATAAAAGATGGGTAGGCAGTGCACAATAACTAGCATAAATAATAAGCCAAGGAATAAATTAAATACTTATAAAATAAAGACAGTAACTACTAAATAAGTACCGAAATATATTACATACACTTTGCATACAAATACATACAATAACTTTTACGAAAGAGAGAGGTAGTGCTCTTTAAAACGTTTCTTAGAAGAGAAAAGAGTGGGACTGTCACTTACAGTGCAAGGAAGTGCGTTCCAAAGTCGGACCGCCCGTAACCTCGTCTGTTTATTAAATCTTCTTAGGCATTTACCAACACAAAAGGTGTTGATCTAGATCACTATGAATCACTACCCATTTTACTCGATGAAACATTATATTTTGTTTTGTCGGTGCGCGGGGCCCCCAGCCGATGCGTGGCCCCTATAATAGTCAGGTGCCTGCTCTGCCTATTGGAGAATCCGGCACTGAGTCATGTGTAATGGTAAAGGAATATTGTTCTATGCGCTTCCCTGTGCACAACTCACGAACTCAGTGCTCTTTATGCAACACAAAATTACACTCATTCCATCTCATACAAAACAGTACAATTTACGGAGTTCCCAGAAGTCAATTGCTTACAGGAAATGTATGGAATTGTTTTAATTGCATTTAGGTAAAAAACACAACTAATATAAACGAGAAGAGTGGATGACTTCTGTGGCGTTGTGGTTTGAGGTTCTGCCTCCCAAGAGAGAGGTCCCAGCTTCGAAACCCGGCTGGGGAGACAGAAAAAATATCCCCAGGACTTGGATGTTTATTTCTGATTACCACGACACAGGGTATCCTAGTGTGGGGCCAGAATCAATGTATATGCAAGTTGGTTTATGTTTATTGTGAAAGGGTCTCACATTAGCTATTGTCGCTCACTTTCAAGAGAGTTTGGTGGTATGAGGCTCACAGAGCGGAAAAAGAGTAGACTGCAAAAATACCAAATTATTTCTTAAGTAATATAATCATAAATTCACGAACTACGTAATGAGACTGCCACGCAGCAAAATAAAAATACTAACTGGCCTGATTAATGGCTTTGAAAATTACAGGTGCAACAGACAGTTCCCTATGCAGGGGATGCATGGAAGTGGATGAGACCGCGGAGCACATGCTGCTTGCGTGCCCATCCACCATTGAAACCAGGATGGCAATTCTGGATGGAACAACAACGACCTCGGAGATCCTAGAACATCCAGGCCCCTACTCCAGCTTGTGCGGGAGTTGGGATGGCTGAATTAGAAGAGTGGGTGCAGGGGATACGCACAAAGGCCCCGCTCAAGTGGGCCAGGTGCAGGCACTATCACCCCCTGGAGAAAAGAAGAAGGAGAAGAGGCTCACATAACTTATGAAACTACATGGTCATCTCGCAATGTATGACGAGTTTGAAATGGCCATTTGAGCAATTTTAAAAACCTGTAAAAACGACTTTGTCTCAAAAGGGATACTACAATGTTAAAAATTACTTAAATGACGGGATTTTATAGGGTTAATCTAACTCAACAGCAGAACTCGCTTGTTATTTATAGTAATGAATATAGTAATATTTGTTTGTGTTACACATAACCAAATCTTAAAAGAGATCTTAAAATTAATCTGTGGGAGTTTCTTCGCCCTGCTTCCCCCACAGCGGCCTAATGAGAAGAGGCACAGAAACAAGTTTGCTAAGTATATGTAAATATATACAGTATAAATAAATGTAGTATATTAATGTCCCCACCGAGGGGCACAGGCCTTTACCCGGATACGACTAAGATTAAGCCATACTCCACCAAGCTGGCTCAGTGCGGGTTGATGGAGGGGTTTTACGACCACTAGCACGTAATGAAGAAATTTTAAACTGCCAGACATTTTTAAAAATTTGCTGCGAAAAGACTTTACTTAGCTATAACCAGAATAATTACTTATTCAGTACAGCGGCACCCAATTTTCCAAGCTTTCAGCACAATTAAACTTTTGAACTTTGGGCCTTTAAGTTGCATAAATAATTAATTTATTAACTAACTTAAGTTAACAGAAAGGTCACTTGGAGGTAAATTGGCTTCTAACATACACTAAATTGAAGTAAATATACAGAAGGACTTTCCATCTGTGAAATGTCAAGATTGTTTGATAATCCTTTCAAAGGGACAATTTTTCACCCACATCGTGCCAGTAAATCAACACTCCTTTTTACCCGACTATAGCGAAGCCAAAATGAGGGTACCATCATACATACCGGTCAAATATGTATTCGACCGGTATGTATGATGTATGTTAATTTGTTGCAACAGAAACTACTAATCATAATTTGGCAAATGGGCATGAGCCGTGTAACGTCACCCTAAATTATATGGCGCCCTTAGAGGGTATTATATGGCGCCCTTAGAGGGTATTATATGGCGCCTTTAGAGGGTATTATATGGCGCCCTTAGAGGGTATTATATGGCGCCCTTAGAGGGTATTATATGGCGCCCTTAGAGGGTATTATATGGCGCCCTTAGAGGGTATTAAGAACTGGGTTTTTTGTATTTGAACGTATTGGGTATCAAATTACACATCACAATTAATTTATAAGCTCATCCCAAAATATATATTACTTGGTAAATATAAAAACTCTTGCTCGCCGCTAAGCCGCCGCGGCGCTGTCCGTCCGTCCGTCTCTCCGTCCGTCCGTCCGGCAGCGGGCTGTATCTCATGAACGATAAGAGAGAGTTGAAATTAACATAGAATTTATATTTCTGTTTCCGCTTTAGCAACAAATATGGAAAACACGAGATTTCACAAATTAAAGGGGTCCCCATTCGAGTGACGTGTTTAAACACCACCCGCGATGTTATAAAAACTAGTGTCCGACCGAAAGTTCGGTTTCTGTGTCGGTTTCGGGCAGTTTCGGCGCAAAATTCATGTTTCGGCAATGTTTCGGTTTCGGCCAGAAATCAGCCGAAATTTTGGCGTTGCCGAAACTCACGTTCGTCAGTTATCGGGTGCACTCGGCGTCTCCGCCACGAGCTGGTTGGGTTACGGAGGCTGGCGCGCCTGCGACATGTACATCGTGCGGATGACGAGAAACTGATTTTTTTGGCTATAACATTAGGCTTTTCAATTTTGAATATTAAACATAGTTAGAAAACTATATTTTTTTCTGAGATTTGTTTTAAGGCTGTTTACGACTATTAACAAAATTATATTGCAGCGTTAATAAGAATAAGACTTAAATTCATAGTTTCGGTTTCGGTTTTGGCCGAAACTGGGCGCTCGAGAAATCGTGTTTCGGTCGGACACTAATAAAAACCATATCATGATCCAAATAAGATCGTAGATTTGGCGACTTATCACAGGTTGTGGTGGCGCAATTGGATTTGATATCTGTTTCGCGTTCTTATGGTTCTGGGTTCGTATCCACGTTCGGACAAAAATGTTTTTGTTTTATTTTTAGTGGTTACGTTTTCTTATAAAATGGTACGGACACCTTCGTGTGCGGGTCCGGCCCACACTTGACCGGTTTTAGTTATTGAACTTATTGTCTGAACTTCATACTTGAATTATATAAGCCATCAAACATTAAAACTATTGGCTCTGTGAGCTGTAGACCTCGCGAGTGACGCTTACTTTTAATATCACATACAAACTTATGAATGCACCTGGTTACGAACATGGAGTATGAAAGTAGCCGCACCAATAACTTTGTATACTACATTTTGCGGTCCCAATAGCCCAACCTATTAACTTTTCACTAAAATTATATAGCCTGTTCCTCTCACGGTCTCTACGAATCTAGCGACACCTCGTTTGTTAAAATCCATCAAGCTGTTTGGACTGTAGCGATTTTTTTAAATTTTAAAACCCTCACATCTCCGCCATTTTGAAATCGATCCAAAAACAGAATCGACAAAAAATATATATTAAAACTGCTCACAAAAAATCACTAGAGTCCGGATAACATCCGGACACACATCCGGACATACAAAAGCATTTCAGCCCAATCCTGAACTGAGACGCTTCGCTCGCTCGCTCAATAACAACAAACCGTCACGCGTTTTCCCCCACGGTGTGGCAAAGGCACAGTGCCCCCGTTTAGCCAATCAATACGCCATTTACGAGACAATAGTCACGAATAAGTAAGAATAGATATTCGTAGGTAAGTCGATAGGAACGCATGTTTAAATAAATGTACGTATGTGTATTAAAATGGTGATGGTACAATTCCTAGGTTCATTTAATCTAGATTATGGTAGGTGCTCGACCGTGATGCTCAGTTAAGTTAAGCATTTGCCATTTGCAGAGTCTCCGTACCGTACGCTCGATCAACTCTACTGGATTTATCTATAATTGGATTTGTTTCCTTTGGATAGGGCAGAGTGCAAATGTAGGAGTCTACATATACTATAGACAACTCTTGAGTTTCAAAGGAATTATATGGTACTACAATGCCTGCCTACTTATTTTTGTGAATTGGGAAGAAATGTTCAATCAATCAATCGAAATATTCTTTATTCTGTTGGATAATTACATATCTCTTAGAACAGGTCATTCATTTAATACCAGTTGTCCGTTCCAAAAGCAGATACTTATCAGAGAAGAACGCAGAAGAAACTCTGAGGTAGTTTTTTCAAAGAAAAACTTATAACTAATTAATATAATAATACATTGATTTCACTTATATGTTTATGTTTAAGATAGCCATTGGAAGAACAAGCAGTGTATCCCCAAGGATTTACGTCTTCTAGATTATCTGACACTGAATAATATCCCTTTAAACGTAATAATTTTTAATAAACGTTTTGGGGGTAAAAGAGCTCCGTGGTCTAATGGGGCTCACGCTTGCTTCTCACACAGGAGATGCAGGATCGAACCTGACCATGTACCAATGAGATAATTAATTTATCTTAAGTACATTATCGGACGTTCAGTGTTTCGGATGACGCTGTAGGTCCCGCCCACTACCGCTACGTGCTAGCGGTCGTAAAACCCCTCCACCAACCCGCACTGAGCCAGCGTGGTGGAGTATGGCTTAATCTTACTATCCAAGTAGAGGCCTGTGCCCCTCGGTGGGGGCAAAAATGGGCTACATTTATTTATTATATTATAAACGTTTTGATTTTTTGTGTCGGTAAGCTTTGAACATTATCGGGGACCTTATTGTAAAAGCAAGTACATAGGCCGATAAAGGAATTGGAAAATTTGTGGAGTAGCGTAGCGGACTAGAGTAGCGTGACAGTTTATTCTCATTCCTAGTATTAAAATAATGGTTATCGCAATTTTTTTAAACAGGTGGATATTTTTCTTGACACACAAGATATTTAAAAAAAAAAACGGTCAAGTGTTTCGCACGAAGGGTTTCGTACCACCGTATAATGGTAGGGATGGTGTGGAGTGAATAATTTGGATTTTACATAGCAAAATGATGTTTTTAGTGCGGCTAGTTTCACACTCCATGTACGTAACCAGGTGCATTTATAAGTTTGTATGTGGTATTGAAAGAATCGTTGTATGGGAGCCCTATTAAATATTTATTTTATTGTTTTTTTAGTATTTGTGGTTATAGCGGCAACAGAAATAAATCCTCTGTGAAATTTTCAACCGTCTTACTATCACGGTTCATGAGATACAGCCTGGTGACAGACAGACAGGCAGACAGCGGAGTCTTAGCTATAAGGTCCCGATTTTACCCTTTGGCTACGGAACCCTAAAAATGCATCTAAAGATGGGAAAAAGAACATCTTAAAGTTGGTACCAACAACAGTTCCCATTCTGTGAACTAGGAATCGCGCGCACTTATTCTTCACAACATAACAAAGCGTCACGCCTTTTCCCATGCGTGGTGGCAGAGGCACAATTGTGCCCACTTTTAGATAATAATTAAATACTCCATTTTGCGCGTGCTAGCCCCCTGTAGCCTATCGCCGCAGCTATGGAGTAATGAAGGTTTACTCACAATGTTTTCCATCACCGTTATAAACTTAAAGATCATTTACTTATCTCATTGGTACAGAGTCAGCACCGGGATTCGAACCACCTCCTCGAAAGTCCTCTTGCGAAAGAAGCAAAAATGAAACCCGATAGACCACGGAGCTCTTAAATCTTTTTGATTAATTATAATATTTATTTATTTATTCATCAGGTTCTATCACTTAATATACATAAAATAGGTAATTTCGACATTCAGTATTAGACTGTAATTCAAAGTAAGTATATAAACACTTGAGATCAATCGCATAATCATACTAAAAACTAAACATAGTTTTAAAACATCATTAAGTTATTTTATCTACACACGTAGATATCATAAACCCTCTTTACTGCGTACAAAAACCGCACGTTACGATCAGCATAATGTTAAACTACTTGGTAAAAACTCATTTCTTATCTGAAAAATTACACATTATGACCATAATGTGTAATTTTTCTACATATTATGACATTCAAATTTCGAAACTACTTTGTTCGCCTTCGGCTAGTTTCATAAACCCACTCTCGAGTATTAATGCCCTCCATTATGTAGCAGTCACATAAACAACTATTATCTACACACGTATCATAAACCCTCTTTACTGCGTCCAAAAACCTCACGTTACGGCCAGAATAATGTTATACTACTTGGTAAAAACTCATTTCTTATCTGAATAATGATACATTATGACCATTTTTCGACAAGTTATGACATTCAAATTTCGAACGCCGATTTCATAACCCACTCTCGAGTTTTATTGCCCTCCATTATGTATCAGTCACATAAAATACTATAACAAAACCAAAACTCTACTTGTTTTTTTTTGTATATGTAATAAGTATAATACCATCATCATCCGTTATCTGCCACATAATACATTATTATATTAATTAATAACCCATATAACCCGGTCAATTAGGGATTACTGACAGCTCTGTTATCAACGCAGCTCGCCAGATGGCGTCGTTCTATTTGCGGCGGTCTACCACATAGTAGAAATTATTGTGGTCTGTGACCTGAGGCTGTGACATTTCAAAGGACAATGACAGGCTGGTATGGGAGTCTCGTACCGCATTGTGATCATCATTTAAGGGTAGGTACCTAACTCTTACTATGATGAGTTCATAACTATGACACTCTCAGAATTACATTGAAGATTTTTTTTGAAGCTGGGATGACGTAAAATTTTGTTTTTATTTTAATTTTAATAATGAAGAAAAATCGCAAAGCCATTTCTTACACACAATCAAAAGGATAATCAATGAATAGGGTCAATTACGGATTTCACTGATTATATGTCACCGTAAGATAGTCAAAACCGTTAGTTTATAAACTAACGCGTTAGTTGATCAACTTTCGACAGATAGTAGACCAGACTGACAGGTCTTAGAATTTACGTTTCTTTTGTGCCTACATGTCAACCTAACACGAAGACTATTCGGGGGCTTCGCTGCGCTCGCCCCTCTAGTCTTCACCTAGGCTACCGCAGTGTTTGCCCTGGTATTTCGTGAGCAATACAAGCTTAAGTTTACTATTTAAAACTTTTAACCGTTAGTTTATCAACTAACGCGTCATGTAGTAAGCAGTACGAGTACGCTACAGTTTACTATCATCTGTCGATAGTTGCCCAACTAACGAGAAAAATAACGTTAGTTTATCAACTAACGGTTTTGACTATCTTACGGTGACATATACAGTTACGATGAAGTAGGTAAACAGTGAGTTGAACTAAAAGAACAATTTATTAAAAAACTGATTGTGTGTGGGTGGGGCACAGGAGTTGTGTGTGTGTGGACAAATACTAAATGGATAAAGGACTAAAAAACTAAAAACGCGTTTAAGTTTACGTCTAACAGGCAGATTCCTGTTTCAACCTAAATGGAGCTACCTAAGGTTTCCCCACCAGTGCTAGATTTGGGGTTTAAATGCAGTTTCTGAGGTACGGAATGGATCCAGGTCCGAAAAACGATTATTAAATGGTCTGGGAAGCCTATGACAGGTACATTTGGATGTATGATTGGTGCGAGTGTGGGGCACAAATAACTAATTCGTGTGTCGAGTACGTTTAACCGGAACAGCGAGAGACAACATCTTTGTTGCCAGTCAGGGGCAGTCTAGTAAAGAAGAACGAAAATGGTAGGAACTGCTAGATACTGAACTGATAGAACTGCTGCAAGTGAGGACAGAAGGAACACATTGTACCCGAGGTCACAGGACCGAGTTGAATGGCGTACACATGAGGAGGCCTATAATCAGCATTGGGTTCCCAGATATATCGTACTTAGGAAAGGAGGTTTTATTTCTTGATCTTTCAATGATTTACTGACGTCTACAACGGCTCTGTTTATTACTGTTGTACCTACTGGCGGTCATTTTTAAACTGATCGCGGCCAGACCGCCTCAGGTGGCCTCAGTTTGTATCATTCAAAAGGGCTACCATGCCCATTGGCAGTCTAGGAGAGTGGAGATTATGGTTGTCCCATGGAGGTAAAGTACCTTGCGAGCTCTGTGGCGCTGCGTTCGTGGCTCTGCCTACCATGCGATAGGTCTCGGGTTCGATCACCGCCTGGGGTAACGAAAAAAACCCCAGGTTTGGATGTTTACTTGTGTGAGATGTAGCTGTTTCTGGTTCCTACGAAACAGGGGGTGTGTTCGATTGCCTGTGTTAACCGGCAATCGAACTAGAGAAATGTGGAAAGAAACCGTGTAATTTTATGATACCGATGGAATTTTTATGGTGAAACACCAGCTGGCGTTGTTGTTTGTACTGTGATCTAATAATTTAATAATACCTTGGACACTATTGACACACATTGATCTAGCTCCGAACTAGGATTCCCTGTATCTTGGGTACTAGACAACGATACACATACTTATATAGGTAAATATTATACATAGATAGATAAATAACCATGACTAGGGTACAAACATCGGTTCTCATCAAACAAATATTTGCCCTCACCGGGACTTGAACCCGGGACCCTTGGCTTCGTAGGCAGGGTCATAGCCGACTTGGCCATTCGGGTCATGGATCTGATTGGGTAACGAACTAAGTTCGAGTTAAGCTGCTAACACATTTGGCTGATCATTTCGGACGCAGGGTACAACCGCAAATTTCCATTCGGTCTCAAGCTTTTTGGAAGCATTGTTTTTGTTTTAAATCACTGTCAAAAAACTCCTCATGAGTCTTTTGGATTTATTTCCCGCCCACATATTGTGTCAAACGACATAAGTCTTACATACCAATATAGTAAGATTTGCAAATTTACCCAGTTTAAGAACTGTATCCGCTCAAATGACTGCGATTTTTTGAGGGGTCGCGATTTTGAATTTTATGCCATGGTAACCTCTTGCAGGAAGTTCATTGCTAAGGCCTATAATTTCAATACGAGGTTATTGATCGAAGCAAGTTGTTCCAAAGAGGTTGGATGATGGAAGTTACAGATATTAGCGGATAAGGGCCCACAAAATAACAATACGTAGTACCTACTCAGGCCTATCAAATCCACATTAAGTTATAAACATAAACTTACAACGATGTACTAATGTTACGTTAGGTTAGGAATACCTAAAACATACATACATACATATGCTCACGCCTATTTCCCGGAAGAGGGGTAGGCAGAGACCAAAGACCTCCACCTGCTACGATCCTGGTATACATCTCTCGCTTCCTCAACATTCATAAGTCTCTTCATTCAAGCTCGCCGGTTACGGGTACTTCGTATTTGCCCCTTCACGAACAAATCGCCGATTTGGTCTTTATAGGACCTTCCTGGGCGTCCCCGTCCGACGGCTTATTTCACACCGGGTGTATAAATCTGTTTCGTCAATCTCCTTTCATTCATCCTTTCAAGGTGACCAAACCATTTAAGCTGGCCTTTCTCTATCCTTGTCCACTATATCTTCTTTCAATCCACAGCGTTCCCCTATAACTTCATTCTTCAATCTATCTTTCAATATCCACACATACCTCAAAGACCTCATTTCTACAGCATTTATTCTGCTTTCATGCTTCTTCTGCCATACCCAACATTCGCTCCCATACATGAATGTCGGACTCATCACTCCATTAGGAATCGCCAAACGTGCCTTTTGGGACACCGTTTGCCTACTCATCAATACTACGTCATAATCAAGTACCTATTGGTTACACTTGTGCATGGGATATTAGATTTTTCTTGAATGTTGCTAGATAATGTTATTCCATAGGTTTAGACGCGGTCGGTGGACCATATGACCAAAACAGTCACAGAGTGGAGGCCAAGTTGAGCTAGCGATCAAGTCGACGGAATCTTACTGGATGCAGATGCACTATACGCATTGATTGAAATAACAGTGGGAACCCCACACAGATAAATTTGCTGGAAGATTAAGTTCTGCGGCTTTCGCTGTTAGGAACATTTGACAAAGCATGGATGTGGCTACAGTCTATTTCTTTTACTTTCATAATGTCATGTCATATATTATTTTGTAGTGATGGAAATCACCGGATATTCAATCTATTTTCACCCTCGACAGACAGAACGGAACTTAACGGGGGAGGTATATGCGTTTGGGGTTAAAGGTTGTATGTGGGTGTGTATTTGTCTGTATGTATGTTCGTTACCATTTTCCTGTAAAACTACTGGACAGATTTAATATACCAACTCCACTTCGAGAGCTTAAATCAAAATTCACATTCAAAAAACGAATACGAGAACGATTATTAGAACAACAAAAGCAGAATACCTGAAGCTGCCATCACAAAGCGCTCCTTCTTTCTTGTATCATTTTCCCAACACCGCAATGCGTATATAAATGTAAAATGTGTGTAAATTATTCGATACAATTTAATCCAAATAAATATTCATTAATCCATTAAGCAATTCTTATTCTCAATTTATTTCCGCACCGACATTTTATTTGTTTTATTTATGTTTATTTTGGACAATATCTTGTTTAATAATTTGTTTAGTTTAGGTAGTTTCTTACACCTGACATATACTTTCTGGGTCCTAGACGTGAAAACTAGCGTCACAGCCCTTCCTGTGACATATGCTGCGTCGGAGCCCTTTTGCTGTCGCAGCATGTGCACTTGGCAGTGAAACCACTCACTACTATATGTGGGTGTCTGTGTGGAGAATAGCAATGGTAGGTATGAATGATATTATGATTATTTTGCCTGTAATTGTTTTAATCTTTGTTTTGCCTTGTTTATTTCTTTTATATGTATGTGTATACAGCAAATAAATGGATATTCTATTCTAAGTATTCTAAGTATATGTATAAGCTAGGATTGCTTTCCAATCAAATAGACTTTAACTGAGCATTTATAGGTAGTGACAAGCCTTTAATTCCGTCTCCCGTCGGTTGCCCCCCTGTCGGCAAAGCCATTTGAGCAATTTAAACAAAATTACCTTAAGCAAAAAGGGATATTGTATCATGATAAGTGAGCATGGAGTTAAACTTTCTCAACATAGAACTCGCTGTTAATTTGTTGTTGTTATAATATTAATTTCTGCATATTTATTGATAATATTTACATGTACATATTGTAAGTACTAAGTATTTAATCACAACCTATTTCTAAAATAGATCTACTATGAATAGTAGATCTATTTTGATTGAAATCTGTGGGAGTTTCTTCGCCCTTCTTCTCTTCTCCATGGCAAATAAGAGGCAAAAAAATAAAACAGAAATAAATAAATTTTGACCTGGATTTGGATGATGATGAGACTATAGGAACCGCGTGTGACGCTAACGCTCATCGGGCGAAGTAGGTATGCACTTGCAACAAGTATGTAGGTACCATGTCGTATCAGAGTAATCGAACGCTGTCTGGCTCTGCTCGTCGCTGGTGACTCATGGCATTTAGCAACAACAGGTCCAAACGAATCGCGACAGGCATCGCAGTCGCAACTTGCTAGACTTCAGGCAATTGGGCGCACTGGGCCAGAAAGCTGGGCACAAGACAGGTCCAATGGGTTATTAAAACCAGCACGAATTCCAGATTCTTAAAACATTTAAACCCTTGACATCCGTCGGCGAATGGACGAAAGGATGAATGGCCATCGACTGCAGCGCGTGGGGAGGAACTGAATAAAGATCGCCAACCAACCTCAATTTATGTACAGGTTCGATAAAAACATGAGGCACATTTAACTCGGTAGTTTTTGTTCGTCTATATAACCAGGAAATACTATTTAAATAACGCCCGATCTCTGAAGTGAAAAATTAGCTATGAGAACTTGTTAAATTTCAGCCAATCACGTGTCGCTAGTTTGAATAAATTTTCGATTAATTGCCTGTTAAAGGAGATGGCTAAACGACTGCCTCAGCAATATAAAAAGTATGAAATATAAGTTCTACAAAATAAATAAAATACATTTTTATCTGTTTATGATATGATTATGAAATAATTAAATAATTAAGAGTGGTTTACTTTATTTTTCCCGGGACGTTTGTAAACAAAAACGTCGGTCAGAATCAGACAAGCTTGGACATTTTAAATTTTACATAAAAACACGCGATATCTCTATATATAAATACGCTATCAACATGTCATTTAGGCTTGCAAAACCGATTATTTATGTTCGTCAAATCACCTCGATATTTGTACAGGTTTGTTACGTAACATCAAAGGAGTTTTATTGTTTTTACATTTTGTCCCTTTTTTTTAATAATGTGTTATTTAAAGACGCTGTAAACTTCTCTCATAGGAGTTTCACGATTAAATTTTTTGAATTGTGCAGTTCTGATTAGTCCCTGAAGCTTTTAAAACTTGAAATACTGATATTCAGACATTCAGAATTATGTATCGCTAGGTACAATGCAGGCGTACATCGCTGGGGCATCGTCCATACATTGGTTTAACCAGGTCCTTTAACAACTCTTTTAGGGGTAAAATTCCTTTATCCTGCTATTTCTAACTCTATAGATTCCTTCAAAAGCGTATCGTTAGCACTACGTGACAACTAGCAACAAGGGTCGAACCTCCAGGCCCCACTTCGCCTAAGCCTCGTCGGTGACGTAACAGCCACAAGGATACTAGGTAGGTAGTGAAACACTCGATGGGTATTTACTGTGTAATCCGTGAGTTCGGAGACCGCAGATAATTGGGCAACTGCATGGGAATCTAACTAGCGACTGCTAAATGTTACCTATTATAGCAGTAAACGTGGTGAACTAACTGCTAACTGGCAAGACGTGGGCCCAACTGTGCCTCTGCCACGTCGTATGAGAAAAGGCGTGACGCTATGTTTGTTAGTTTGGTTTAAACCGCAGACCAGTACAATATGTCTGTGGTTTAAACTGCTTGGGTACAAAGAGTCAATAAGTTACCAACACCCAATAAAATACTCTGTTATATTTCCGTGTAACTTTTAGTAGAACCTTGTCGAACTGAAATGGCATCCACCGATCACTTCCTCAACAGATCATGTAAGAAACATGATCGAAACCTCAACAAACAATCAGCCCCCTCTATGTCGACATTCTGCTAACCCTGTAAAAATGTGATAAAGCATTATAGCGACCTTGCAGAGCCCTCTCTAAAATATTTTTGTAAATTAATCATAGACAGCGCCATCTGGTAAAACACTTATTATTTACTTCGAAGGGACTTGAATATTTTAGTTCGTATTTACACCGCACAACCATATGTTTTCTATGGCGCTGATAAAAAGAGTAGCCAGTGTAAAATATTTTCCTGCCAATGCTAAAAAATCTACGGATTTGGTAGAATCATGCATTTCATCAAAACGTCTATAAGAAACTTCACAAAAACATACACTTTCGCAGCTTTTGCAGGTCATAAAGATAAAATCAGCTGCACCCCCAACCGTTCATGTTGCAATAACGAAAATTGTTTGCTTCGAATTCTGGCAGGCGGGGTCCAGTTAATAATTACACACTGATTGTTTTTGCTTTAAGTTTGCCGGACGTGTCTGTGGGATCAATATTTGCTCGTGTAGGTCGGAGGCAACCCCAAGTAAGTGAGTATGTAAAAAGGCCCGCAGAATGGTAACAGGCTTGACAGTTCCATAAACTTTTTCTATTCGATAGAACAAAGGTCTAATTTCTGAAAACATAATATCCATTACAGTTCACACACCTTGAATAATAAAATAATAATACCTTGGATACTATTTACACACATTGATCTAGCCCCAAACTAGGATTCCCTGTATCTCGAGTACTAGACAATGATACACATACTTACATAGATAAATATTATACTTTCTGAGTCGATTTTAAAGCATTTATAATACGTGGCTAGATAAAACGCCACAAGAATAAGGTATACCCCTACCTAAACCTGTGAAACGTCACATTCTATTGATACTGAGGCTAATGTTAGAGATGTTTGATAGTAGGTGCATTTACCCTATACCTATACTGGGCGAATATTCCGGAGGCCGTTTTGTTCACCGTCATCGCGGCGGCCGTTTCGTTGCTGACGGCCGATCCGGTGGCCGTTCCTTTCTTGTTGACTGTATACACCTTGCGTCAGCTTACGGACGGAATCACAGACCCATAAATGAAGACATGTCGAATCAAAGCTATCTGTCACGGATTTCAAAACTAGGTGAGAGTAAAGAACTTACAATATGTGATCGTTATTATCACACACTCATACAATAATAAATTACAAGAACGCAAACTGAACTATGAAATTAGATATATATGCAGCAAGTACAAAATTTTATCGTTCCTGGATCTGAACTCAAGCAGATTTCTTCCAAGGGGATATCATTTCACAAGAAACCTGAGTGGATAGCTTCTAAGAAAACTAGAGTTGTAAATTAACCGTTTAACCCAAAAGTGCACGGTTATATGCTCGCTACTGCGCCTGTTGTGCAGTTAAATCGGTAAAATATTAATATATGTATTACCTATATGCCGACAAAGTCAAAGTCAAAGTACTTTATTACTGTAGATATTTACATATACTTAGCAAACGTCATTTTTGCCTATTCTCTACATTGGACAGTGGTCCATGTAGAGAAGAGGCAAATCCGTGCTTTGTCTGATGTTCCTAACAGCGTAAGCCGCAGAACTTAATTTACCAGCCAATTTATCTATGTGGGGTAACCCCACATAGATAAATAAATAAACCCCACTGCAATTTGCTATCAATGGTTATTCCAAGAAATTTCGTATAATTTACTAATTCTAACTTGCTGTTGTCTAACACTAAACTGGTCTCAACTTGCCTGACATTTGGAAGTGAGAATTTGATACACTTGGTTTTACCAGCGTTAATAATTTACCATAAATTATTAACTGTGAACCAATTCAAGGTTAAAGACAATACACCATTAACATCATCAAAATCACCTTTTTGTCCTTCAATTTTGAATACCATTGAAGTATCTTCAGCAAACAACAATATGTCAGTTAATTTCTCCACCATGAAAGGCAGATCGTTAATATATACCAGGAATAAGAAAAGGCCTAATATGGAACCTTGTGGAACGCCAATTTTAACACCCGATCCATCAGATTTAACGCCGTTAACTTCTGCCTTTTGAATTATATTGCTTAGGTATGATCTTAGTAGATCCAACGCTTTATTTCTAACTCCGTAATGATTTAATTTAATTAATAGCGTTATGATCATTACAATCAAACGCCTTCGACAGGTCGCAAAAAACTCCGATAGCATCCTGTGCGGCCTCCCATGCAGAATAAATATGAGATATAAGGGCCTGCATCCGTAGTCGATTTACCCCTAGTGAAACCATATTGTTTGGCGTGGAGTTGTTTTGTACGGTTGAAGTGTGAGAGCATTTGATTGAGTATAATCTTTTCAAATATTTTACTTAGTGTTTGAAGAACAGATATTGGTCTGAAATTTGAAGGATCATCCTTATCTCCCGACTTGAACAGAGGTATCAGTTTACTGTGTTTCATGAGGTCTGGGAAAGCCCCATCGTCAACAAATTTATTGAATATATAAGCTAAGTGTGGGGCTATAACTGGAATTACTGAACCAATGACTTTGATTGATATACCCCACAGATCTTCCGTATTTTTTAAATTAAGTAATCTAAACGTTTTGACAATGTCCTGGGGATATACATGATGAAGTTTTAAATATGCCTTACTGACGCCAGTGCAATTTTTTAGTAAAGTCTCTGCTTCATATGGAGATGAATTTAGACGATCTGTTGTGAGTATGGGTACATTGGTGAAGAATGTTTCAAAAGCTCGAGCAACATCAGCGCTGGATTTAACAACATCATCTTATCATCCTATCTTTAGGCAGAAATCATTATCCCTTGGTATAACTTTGCCAGTTTCACGGTTTATTATATGCCATACTGTTTTCATCCTATTATTTGAATTTTGAATTTTTCTATTAATGTGTAAAGTTTTTGCAGTTCTGCAAGCCAACTTGAAAGTTTTGGAATATTTTTTAACATAATCATGAAATTTTCGATCAAAGTTATAGGTTTTTTGTTCATAACGTTCATACAAGATAACTCTACTTTTACGAATTCCAAACGTTGCCCAGTCATTCAATTTAGATTTACCGTTGTAGTCACTGACTTTCTTTAATTTAAAAACTTTATTGAATTCTGTCTGAATAATGTTGAAGAAGTCTGAGTAGATTTTGTTTGGGTTTTGTTCATTAAAATCCGGTACTGGCAAATTTATATCTAAGTTTTTCGTATAAGTCTCTAGTCTATGGGATGTAATAGGCCTATAAAATGATGGACCAGTCTTATCCTTAATAGCAATTGGGAATGAAACTGTTTGATCACTGTGATCGGAAGATAAGCAGTTAATTATACTGTTACCTGTGAATGCACAGTCACATTAAACGTTATCTAAGCAAGTTTGGTTGGTAAGGGTAAATCTAGTCGGCTCTAAAAATACATGACATAAATTAAACGATTTGAATAAAGTTATTAATCGTTGTTTCATTGTTGTTCCTACAAGCAAATATACTTTAAGATCGCCACAAATAATTAACTTTTTTCTGTTATTACATAGTTTAGTGAGGGCTTCCTCCATAATTTTCTCAAATATTTCGACATTGCCATGGCCTTTTTCATCCCTCGGTGGCCTGTAGACACAAACAGTAATATGGCTATCTAACTCAACACAGGATACCTCTATTTGTCTTTCAACAGTAAGTGCAAGAATATCTTTCGACACTACTGCAGATATAAAAATACGTGACATCACGTTCAAAACCAACGGCGCATGTAAGAAAAGGTGTTTTGTATATACAAATTATATTTGTGTTCTAAATAATATTACTTAGAACACAAATATAATTGTAAATATTTTTATAAAATATTATAATTAAGTTTATCTTTGGCCTTTGATTGTTTATAGTTTTACCATATATAAATATATTTTCATACATTTGATCCGGAACTTAGAAATTATTTCCAAACCGCGACATAATATAGGTTTTGGAACCCTTATGGATCATTTAAATCGATATTTTTCCGATTCCCGTAGAAACTATCATCGGAAAATCTGTCTACAGAACTCTTTAACAAATCACGTTTTGCTAGCAGTGAAGAGTGCGTACAGTTTTCAGTTAATTGATGACATAGACGGTCTTAGTGATGATAAAGAATTAATGGCTGCCTTGGTGTCTATGAAAAATGTAAAATGCTTGATCTGTGCAGTGTATTTGCCCCCTTATATTAAGGGCCAACAGTATTTGGATAATTTGGCTTGTCTCGAAAACCTATGTTGTAAATATTCCACGATAGACATTGTTATAGTAGGTGATTTTAATTTATTTTTTGTAGTACGTATTTAAAGTCGCAATTTGAACTTTTTATTAATTTCTGTAATCTTGGACAATTTAACAGTGTGAAAAACAAATTTGGTGGTATCTTGGACCTTGTGATGACGGACATACACGCCGATAGGGTGACTGTTTCAGCTGAGGTAGAGCCGCTAGTGCCTGCAGATGCGTATCATCCTCCGTTAGAGGTGGTACTATCTCTACCGCGTTTATCATCACTTACTCGTGCCGTCTATGGAAACCCTTATAAAGATCCTGCGTGAAACTTCCATAAAGCAGATTTTATGAGCTTATATTATATACTATGCTGTACATTGCATGTTATGCTATGCATATACTATGATTTGTGTTATACCAACTGATCCCAGTGCAGTGGCATGTCATTGCTGAGATGGATGTTAATGCTGTCACATCCCTATTCTAAATGACTTTAAACGAGGTAAGTTATAGGCATGTGTCTTTTAAAAAAAACATCATTTTTTGCATCTACCCCCTCTGGAATACATCAGAAATTATAACAAAAAAAAAACAATACCTCTTTTCCTTGTAAGAGACTGCATCAGCGCCTTTGAACTTCCGCTCTTGCATTTGTTTAACCTTATTCTTCAATGTGCCCAATATCCCAATAAATAGAAACACATTCTAGCTACCTGTAAGGCTTCGGAGGTAATTTCACTAATCTTGAGATATCAACAGTCCCATAATTGTACATATTTAAAACAGCAGTTATTGTGAAGTGCAATATCCATATATTTAATAACATGAAGAGCAAACGCAACCAGGACAAGCTGAGCGCTGACCCACGGAAAACGGCCTGGCATATTTATTGTATCAAACCACACACTTACAGAAAAAGTACAAAAATAAATATTTTCAAAATAAATAAGTTATTTACGATAAAAATATATTCTGCATGACCACCAGAATATACAACAAACTATCGAAAAGATTTAGAGCAAATAACAATATAAGTATGTTTAAATATAATCTTAAAAAAATACTTATTCTAAAATACTACTCGATCAATGATTTTCTCCTGGACATTTTATAAAACTTGATATGAAATCATGAGGACTGTAATTATTGTGTATCAATTACTTTTATGTGTGCATCATCATCTCTAGTCTGTATTATGTAATTTTAATTTTACGAATATTTTAACGCATTACGGCATATCATAGTGATACATTTGCCCGTTTTATTATACCAACCCACGAATCTATGTTTGATCAAACAGTAAATATATTTAATTTTTTATATTTATACATAAAAATAATACGTTGAGTACAGAAACTGTGACGTTCTGATTTTTGTGCTTTTAACACAATTTGCAGCTATTTGCTGAATTTCTCGCTTTACCTCTAGCACCTTAGAGCAACACGGTAGGTAGGTTTCCGTAGGAAAGGCCGCGTTCCTCCAAGGCTAGCACTAATACGAATGGAGCCCCACCCTCAACGACCAATGAGTGGTAGTTATTTAAAATACAAGTACGAGCCACACCAAAACTGTCACTTGAGTTTGACGTTTGTGTCCGGCTGTTTTTTTCCCAGTCGATTTGTGAACACTTCTCGAGTGTGGAGGCGCCGTTAGTTCGGACAATAATATTCGATCGATTTGTTTAGAAGTGTTTACAAAGAGTACATCGCTATTGTTGCACCTGGGTGACAATGGTATCGCCGCTGAAGTTATAAAATAGAGTGTGTAGTTTACCTTTTATTTGATTTATTATTACAATGAGGAGATGGTCAGATATCTGTGCTGATTTCATCTATCGTGAGGCTGGATGTGAACTCTTCGTGAGATGTGAAAAGTGTTCTTACCTTTGAGGATATCTTGCCCTATTGTGAGTATAGTACCTATACTTTTACTTTGTCAGTCAAGAGACCATTTTAAAATCGGTACTGAAACAGTTCCAAGATTTCGAATACTTTCATCTAACAAAGCATACAAAAATGACCCACTTTTTATAACTGACCTTAACCTTTTGCTTGGTCTTCTGATTTTATACTTACTTATTTACAATTTAATGAATTGAACTAAAAATAAACATTAATGTATGTTTATTTATCTTTAATATTATATGTGCACTAATGTACCTATTCAAAAGGTGACGTGAGGTAGTAGCTCTAAACAAACGTGTATCCACAGCTCCTCGAATATTTTAATCAAAAACCTAGTCAAAATTACAAATTTCGTTTTAAAATTAGTATCAGGTTAGAGTAAATAAAATTTCCTACTGTTCAAATATATATCTTAATCCAAACTGTCAGTGTAAACGGTGTTAAAGTGCATAAATAGCAACAAGTGAAGTGCATCATACTTGCTTATTTTTCAAAATTACCTTCACTTATACAACAACTTTACTGCCCACAAGATACGGTAACCGATATTCGTAGCTGTTACCAGAGACTACGACGGCTCAGATGGTTAACCTTTTGGGCTAGCGCTAACGAGAGCTAACGCAAGTTCGATCCCCAACATCTCACTTTTTGTAAACATTTATTTATTTCTGTGATTGTTGTCGTCTGAGTGCTGCCATCTATCAGCGGCGAAACAAAACAACAGTAAAGGGCCGACAGTGGCGCCCCCGAGGACAATTGTGGACTTTCAAGGAAACTCGTACACCAAGAGGAACTAAATCTGCAGTTCCACCCAAGCAGACACCATGAATTGCACTGTTTGCTTAACCGTCATAAAACGAGTTGAATTATTATTATGCTCAGAATGTAAGAACCCTTTCCACTATCGCTGCTTAAACATAACTGCTGCTAGATATCGATGTGAAGTTGCTACTCTGAAAAAGAGCATCAAATGTGAATCCTGCGTAAATGAGCTACTGCAACGGCGGACATCCACACAGAAATCAGTTGATGACTTGAAGAAAATGGACGCGGAGGATAGCGGAAATAAGGGATGTGTACCGTGTATCGACAAAAAAGCACGCCCACAAACAAACAATGCTAATGGAAATATCCCAACACATTCTCCACTATCAACTAAACAGAAATTTGTTACACTTAGAAAGCCCAGGTTAATAATGGAACGTACTGAGGCGAATGAGTCGTTGCTGAACCTATCTTCCCAAAGCTTGCCTACCATGTTAGAAAATGACCAGGAACTAAATGAGTTACGTGAGGAAATCGAGACACTACGTCTCCAACTGGTAGTTGCAACTAGTGAAATAGATAATCTTACCCTAGAGAATGGTAGAATGCAGAAACAACTGGAGGAACACAAAAGGAAAATTGAGATTTTTAAGTCTCTTGGAATCGGCGGTGGTGGAACTTCGCCACCACAATTTTTCTCACCACAATATAGGAGACTACGCCCTAGTATGATAAAAATGGGATTTCCCCGGGTATCACCCGGTCAGTTCACAAATGGAGTAATCGCGCAAATGGCACCAATAATCAGTCCAAATCAAGCCCTGTCGAACCAACGAGTGGTAATCAAAAATACCAAAGAACCCGGTGTAGGAGTACTGGAAAGTAACAGTGAACCCATTGGAACTATAACAGTGGAGATTGATGACGCAGAGACCTGCTTACCACCCAGGACAAGGACGGACAAGCTGGATGCACAATCAGATGTGCAACAACCCGGGATTATAGGTAAAAGAAAAATACTACTACTAGCGGATGAACAAGGCAAGGGTATGAACAAACTACTGGATAATATTTTAGGGAGTCAATATTGTATTGAGTCTTTGATTAAACCAAATGCTGAACTTGATCAAGTAATGGCATCATGCACTCATCTTTGTAGAGACTTTACAAATAAAGATTTGGTCATAATAGCGGCAGGGTCCAATGACAAGGATCCATTGAAATTGCAGTCAATATTATATCACCACCTTAGTAAAATGTCAAATACGAATATAATACTGTGTAGTGTCGGCTCTGGTAGATATCTGAATGAGAGGAAACTAAACAGCACATTCCAATTGCTATGCTCACGTTTCGATTACACAACTTACATTGACATTCATGAAGGTAACAGACGACAGGTAAACTCAAAACTGCATGCTTGTAGGATGTTATATAGGGAAATGTTAAGACTGAATTACAAAACAAACTTCGCTGAATTTTATAAGTCACAAAATGAATTAAGTAATAAAAAACCAGTAAAAAAAGATGTTGAGACCCAAACAGATGGTAATGCCCCAGTACATTCTAATTTGCACAATAGAGTAAATAACTGTGAAAACAATGATTTTTTTCGTGAATAATTCAAATACGACGTTAAATATAATTCACCAAAATATAGCTGGAGCATTGCACAAAATAGATTCAATAGAGTTAATACTTTCAGAGTTTACAGACCAGAATTTTCAAATTGATATAGTATGTTTAACTGAAACATTTCTTCTAGACAGTACAGAAAATAATTTGGCACTTAATCATTACATAATGGGTGATAGTTATTGTCGTAAAAAAAAAAGAGGTGGCTCTTGCATACTAGTTAAAAAGGGTATAAAGCATAAGAAAATTACTATCACCAAAGAAATCGCTACATTATACGACTTTGAATGTTGTGGAGTAGAATTGATAGACTACGACATTCTAATTATTTGTATATACAGAAGGAGTAAATATAGGTCAATTGACTACTCAAGGTTTTTGGAAAGGTTAGATGAAACATTAAATAAAATACATAATAAAAAATACAACAACAATAAAAAAAATTATATTGTGCGGTGATTGGAACATTGACATACTTAGAGATGATAAATGGTCAAAAGAATTAAAAAGCATTTTAAATAATTACAAAATCAACATACATATAACAATGCCAACACGAAAAAACTCATGTCTAGATCTGATAGCGAGCAACATACCAAAAGCCAAAGAGCGGATCCACCACTTAGCTCTTTCTGATCATGAAACAGCCCAAACACTATCAGTCCAAGTAAAAAACCAGAGAACATTCGCAACCTGGTTTGAATACAGGAGGGACTATAGCGAAGATAATGTAAGAAAGTTCTCGGAAGCGATATCAGCGCTAAGTTTTAATAACATCTATGACCACACTGATCTGGATGACGCGTTTGATTCTTTTCATGATTTGATATCACTATTTTATAATTTATGCTTTCCGGTTGTAAGGATTAAGTTAACAAATAGACTTACTAAGACGAAATGGGTGTCAAAAGGACTAAAAAAATCATGTGTTACAAAACGAAAACTCTACTTAAAGTACATTTACTCTTCTGAAAACAAAAACAGACATAAAACCACTTATAAGAAATACACGTCCCTACTAAAAAAATGCATATCGAGATCACAAAAACTTGTCGCTAACAGGTACATTATAAATAGTAAAAACAAATGTAAAGCCACTTGGAATACAATAAATGACAAAATATCAGGAACAAACACAAAAAATAAAATTGATGAAATAATAAAAGATAACATTACATACAATAATCCTACTGATATTTGCTCAATTTTTAATAACTTTTTTATAGATTTGACTAATAATAATAATAAAAATTTAAACAATAATTCTGACGCTTGTAAAGAAATTGACATTAACCCTTGTACTATATTTTTGGAACCTACTACCGCTCAAGAGATATTCAATATTATTAAGTCTCTAAATAATAGTAAATCGGTAGGCTATGACGATATAAGTACCCACATTTTAAAAGTTTGTGCGTGTGACTTAGCTTATCCCATATATTACTTAATAAACCTTTCATTCACACAAGGTCGCTTTCCAAAGTCTCTGAAACGATGTATAGTAAAACCATTATTTAAAGAGGGTGATGTTAAGGACCTAAATAATTATAGACCGGTGACTCTTATACCAATACTATCAAAGGTAGTTGAACGAGCTATGCATAACAGGCTTACTCGGTTCTTGGAGAGGCGTAAGGTATTAAGAAAAGAGCAGTTTGGGTTTAGAAAAAATAGTTCCACAACATTAGCATGTTTTAACCTAGTTAAAACTATAACCGAATGTCTCAACAAAAAAAGGCCCATCGTCTCTATATTTTTAGACATGAGCAAAGCCTTTGACTTCGTAAATCATAATATCCTTTTAAGTAAATTAGAGAGATACGGAATAAGAGGTATTGCATACAATTGGATAAAAAGCTATTTACAAGATAGGAAACAATGCACAGAAATCTCTAAGATAAACATGATCCAAAAACAATCAATCAAACAAAGGTTTCGATCAGAATATAGAGTAAATAGTACCGGAGTGCCGCAAGGAAGTATCTTGGGACCCTTGTTATTCTTGCTCTACATAAATGATTTGCCAAACTCAATAAACCACCAATGCATACTATTCGCTGATGATACGACGCTAATATTTGAAGGTACGCCATTAGAAACATTTCAACAAGAAATCAATGACTCTCTTACGTCTGTTGTAAAATGGATGGAACACAATAATTTAAAATTAAATATAAATAAAACCAAATTAATACAATTCAGTCCATACCAAGCACAATCTTTACCATTAAACATCGAATATAATAATAACAAAGTAGGTAAGACAGAGACAACAAAATTTTTAGGAATTACCTTGGACCAACATCTGAATTGGAAAAGCCATGTAGAGTCAGTTTGCAATAGGGTGAACCGTTTCGTCTTTGCCATACGACGAATAAGAATGACTGTCTCAGTAAGAGCATCTATCACAGCGTATCATGGGTATGTATCGTCAGTCTTGGCATATGGCCTTATTCTATGGGGAAACTCTGTCGATGTAGACAAGGCGTTTATAGTGCAAAAGAAATGCATCAGGGCAATATGCGGAGTAGGGTCGAGGGATAGCTGTAAACCATTATTTAAAAAATTACGAATACTGACGTTACCTTGTCTCTACATCAGAGAAATTTGTACATTTGTAGTGCAATACAGAGACTACTTTCCAAAAAATTCAGATATTTATGAGAGACAAACCCGCCACAAAGATAAACTATATGTGCCTTACAGCAGCATGGACTTATGCAGCAAAAATGTATACTGCATGGCCATTAAAATATTTAATAAGTTACCTGACGAAATGAAACAGGATGAAAGTTGTGTAGTTTTTAAGAACAAATTGACAAACTGGTTGCTGAATAAATGTTTTTATAATGTACGTGAATTTCTAGAAAATAAAAATTATTAAAAATGTAAATCACATGACACATACTATGTATACCAATTGGTTCAATTATTTTATTATTATTTTTCCGATGACATATTATGCTCCTGTTTAATTTAATTTTATTTTATTTTGTAATAATTTAATTTAATTTGTTAATTTGTAAATATTGTGAATATTTGTACACCGTACTATACGGTAAGATACACCGCACGCAATGAAAGTATTATAAATATCTCCACCTACTGTATACGTGTATTTAAGCAAATAAACGATCTGAATCTGAATCTGAATCTGATTTGGGAACCTCACACACAGTATAGATGATATTTGACTACATGTAGTTTAATATTATTAATTACAAGACAAGTTACTATTATAAAAGACAAGCTTATCAAAGAGGACAAGTTTTATCTTTATTCTACTTATAGTCAGACACATAAGGCTAATAGTTTATTGAACTGTAATGGAGCATTTATTGAATGTATGTATGTGCCTGTATTTAAATGTTAATATTTATGTTTGTATATCATTAGCAACAATTATAGGGCAAGGATCCTATATATATATGACGAAATTTCTTTAAAAAAGTTATCTTAGGGTGTCTACATTTTAAATTATAAACTGCTCGAATAGCTCAGTTTATTGAACTGTAATGGAGCATTTATTGAATGTATGTATGTGCCTGTATTTAAATGTTAATATTTATGTTTGTATATCATTAGCAACAATTATAGGGCAAGGATCCTATATATATATGACGAAATTTCTTTAAAAAAGTTATCTTAGGGTGTCTACATTTTAAATTATAAACTGCTCGAATAGCTCTTTTCTGTAATCTAAAGATAGTTTCAATATCCGCTGCTTTCCCCTATATAAGATATGATTACCATAGGACATGTATGACAATATGAAGGAAACTAAATAGACTAACCTACCTTTACATCCGTGTTTTGACTGATGCTCCTAACAGCGTAATCCACAAAATGTAATCTACAGGCTAATTTATTTATGAGGGTTCCGCACTTCAATTGCTGTCAAAGGTTATTCTAAGAAAATTTGTATCATTTACTTATTCTAACGTGTTGCTGTCTAACATTAAACTGGTCTCAAATTGCTTTGCCCTGTAACAATAAATGATTAACTGTGCACCAATTCAAGGTTCACACACATATCAAAATTTCTTTTTGTATATCAATTTTGAAGACCAGTGAAATATCATCAGCAAACAACACTATGTCAATTGATTCCTCCACCATAAAAGGCAGATCTGTTGTTAATATTTACCAACATTACATGAGAAATACCGATTTTTAAAACCGACCCATCTGATTTAACATGCTTCTAATTCTATTCATTCAACACTTTATTTCTAACTCCTTAATGATTTCTTTTCATTAGTAGCATACCATGATGAACACTATCAAATGCCTTCAACAGATCGCAAAAATGCCGATAGCATCCTGTTTGAATATATTTCTTCTTTTATGTTTGGATAGAATATTACTTTTGCTTGTTTATTTTTCACAGATACCATCATGTCTAATGAAGAGTCCAGTGTGCGGGTGGCGGTTCGGTATGTATTCCTGATAATATAACACTTACTGACACCATGACCTGCTTCTACCTTGTAAACCTTAAATTGTCAGTAATACATGGATACACCTGAGGAATACACATTTTTTTCTCCACTTAGTATCTACATTCAAACACAATCAGGTTATCTAGGTACCTACTGCATATCTAATCTATCTTATACATAACTGCTCATATAGGAATTAAATTAAAAGACCTTAAGACTCAAGTCTTAACTAAAAGGCTGAACCTAAAGCTTATGCAAAAATATTTCTCAATTAAATGCACGTCATTCAGCATGCTATACAAATGGCTAATGAAATATAAATGCTAATAGATATTATTATCCAGTCCCACTTGAGCTATTCTTTGACTAGTATTGTTTAGCTTTGTCATGTTAGCATGAATACTTCACCGATGCTATTAACATAATTGCCAATGCCAGCTGTTATGAAAACACCTAAAATTTGAATGACACAAGACACCGCATTTATTTACGTAATGTGAAGTAAGTTGTATTTGTTTGTAGTATGACAAAATGCCTCAACTCTGACCTCGTAACTAGAAAACATTACCAATTGTGGTAAAATGTAATGTGCATCGATTTTTTTACTTTATGCCCTCGTAGCAATAGCTCTACCTGATAAGAAACATTCACAGCAAAATTTCAATATGGTGGCGAGTTACAAAGTTAAAGTAGCTCTCGTCAATACATGTTACTTATCTGTGATGGAAGTACCGATAAAGCATCACGCAAAGTTGCTAATTATTGAAATATGAAATACCTACCTATAAATAAAAAGTATGCTGACATCAACGATTCAGGATGACATTCGATTTTGAAGTTTCCATTACCCAATCCTATTGTTACCTATAGTATGTAGGACCAGAAGCAATATGTGAGCTTGAAATCTTCTACGCTGCATTTACTCATACGTTAGAAGGAAGTTTCCTATTTCGTATTAGTTAATCCGAGGGAGTGGCACGGAGCAACATTAGCTCATTGCTATAATAGGAGGTAGAGCACGCAAAAAATAACTTTTGCAACATTTTCGCGTGACGTTTGTTCAAAATAAGCGCTCACTTAAATATATGACGACAGGGTACGAGGCACAACCATTTGTCAATGTATAAATTATTGGACAGGGTATTTACCCTGTGGAAGAAAATTTCCAAGAGCTATAAGCATTTGCTTATTATGGCTCTTGGAAAATAAAGAATAAAGAAATAAAGAAAATTTCCAAGAGCCATAAGCATTTGCTTATGGCTCTTGGAAATTTTCTTCCACAGCAAAAGGAGATCCTTCCTTGGCTTTTATCATCATATCCGCCTAGGGCAGAACCATGTATTTTATGAAGGTAAAGCATGATGACTCTGCATATTGTTTTAATATCTTGTGCAAATGTGTCACACTACCTACCCTTATTTTGCGTTAGGGACGATGACTAGCGCGAAATCAAATAACCGATTTAGTTAAACCTTGAATCCTTGTGCCGACGACGTCTCTCGACCATGGCAGGTTCTACCGTATCGGATTCCATGAACTCAGACTTACATGGTGTCCTGGTTCCGAAGCATTGACCGTGACGTCCTTCCTCTTTGTTGAACCTGCTGGTATAATCAGCCACACGTTAAACTACTCAACATACGCTACTAACGCGAAATGAAAATTAGCTGTGACAACTTGTTAAACTCCTACTAAACTCATATCAGCCAATCACGTAGCGCATTTTGAATGAATCCTCGATTAATAGCCTGTTACATTTGACCACTCCTTTAGAAACTGGAGGTCATACTCGTAGTTGGGTACAGGTAATGTGAATGTCCGTAATGTCGGTCAATTGTACCTTCGCTGACAGCTCTACTTGGCAAAATGGCATTTATATTGCCTAATCTTAATTTGAGTCTATCTTACTCATTATTCTATGTCTTACGAAGTGGTCATCTGTTCTGTCACCTTCCATAGTTTGTATAGGTCTTGACTTGTTCTTGGCCGTGTCCTTTTAAATGTTATCATTCTATCACATAATCTTCCTCATGAAATCTATCAATCGACCTCACACACATTTGCTAGATAACGCCTGTAGGACTCCGGCTACTTAAAATGCTGGGATTTACTTTTCTACCTCAGTAGATGTCCGTTTATTACGAGTACTGGCTAGTTCTAGTCAGCCGGCCGGGCAAGGCTTTGCTAGTCACTTTGAAACTTTCCTTCTAACGAAACCAGTAATAACCCTTTGATTGATTAATTTGACGTGTGTTTTTTACACAACATCATAGAGTTTTAAGCTTCCAAGGAGATTTTTCCCCTAAAGTCGAGGCTACATCGAATATTCTTCATACGCGTCAGTTGGTTCAGTTACCACGGGAGAATGATATACTTTTTGACCTTTTTGTATCGACCGACTTACGGTATTCTCTTCTATTCTTGGGTGCCCCTAGCGTTGCTTCTCTTTATTTGGTCAGCGTTAGGTCGTAAATGGCAATAGTATCGCATGCCGTCCCATTAGCCTTAACGGTCGGTTCAGTACAGTTGCAGTTTATTTTATATACGGTTCACTATCATTATACTTATCGTAATCTATCAATAGACCTGGTAATGGAATATGTCGTCTGAGATATTCATCATATTGTCAAAGAAGGAAGCTTAATAAACATAATTTATCTGCATATCCATTTGTAGTTGTCTGTCAGTAAAGTTGTTCTTGTATCTTTTGGCTGGTCATCGAATCGCGCAAATATTTCTATTAACTCGGTATTGTATTTTGTTTTAGCGAGGATAATAAATTGGGAAGATAGCCGATACTATTGTGGAACAGTGGTTATTAAATTAATACTATATTAACCATACGTAAGGCAATATTGTGTTATCCGGAGCGAGACGGTTCCTCACCATCACACACTCACTCAACCCCCTCACTGTTAATGCAAAGTAGCTTCTGTCCCAACAGCTTAAGATCCAAGAGATGTGTACTTCCTTGGTGGTGACTATAGCTAATTACTGCATCCAAGAAGCTAACAACTGTAACAATATAACAGGTGATTAAAATTCTCGCAATTTCGCGGGAAAACTTCCGGACACGTCGTTGGCAATGAATGATTGCACGGTCGCCTCCTTTGATCAGTATCGCGACTGTTCGCGACGCGTGTCACGCACGTCACATCACAAGCGACTTGGCATCTAGCACCATTGCGCGGCTGGTACCTACCAATGCTTGATCAGTGACTTTGATTTTCTTGTTGAAGTTAGATTGTCATAAATCATAATTTCTTTATTGCACGCAAATATTTGAAAAAACAAGAAGTACCAGAATAGTGTAGAAGGCGAGCTTATCTCTAATACTATGTATAATACGCGAGGTCTACTGTTCTGTGAGACATTCAATAACCGACTCTTTTTCTTTTCTATCGGCTTAGCAAAGACATCTCCGAGTTTTGAATTGGTGATGTAGGTATATAGGCACATGAGTAGGGAATAGGAACAGAGACAAACCTCTGAAGGAGCGTGCAAAATTCTTACCTATTTTAGTAGGGATGGCAAAAGGGAATAAACTAAAATAATCTGTTATGATCTTTTTATTAAGTGCTTAAGGTATTAAGTACAGGGTGTTACAGAATGGGGGCCATCGGTTAGGTGATGAGCTAGAAACTTGTCACTAACTGTTCCTATAAACACTTACCCCCAAATTTGCTGAACGTAGCAGTAGTATTGCTTAGGTGATCCTGCCGCTCTGGCTACCCCTTTATGGGAATATAGCCGTGAATATATGAATATGCAAATGACTATTCGGAAACCAAAGAACAAAATATTTGTATATTTACCCAATTATTTATGTAATAAAATACTTATAACAATTACCTAACTAAATAACGTGAAGATATAATTCGCTGCAGGCAAAGATAAAGTTCGTTCAAAACACCGTGGTCTGAAACCTAAGATTAAAATACCTGCGAGATAATAAATAAGAATATTTCTGTATAGCGTACAAGTCTACCTGGAGGACATGTTGAAGGCAGAATTAGGGATCGTCGCCGTTCAAAAGGAAACGATAAAAACTACTATTTTGACGGCAGTATTCATGTCTTCCCGCAAGTTCTAATCAATATTCAGGTGGTGTATACTCGTAGTTTGGTGCCTTTCTGGCTGCCGAAGCCGCGAACTGACATGTATTAAGCAGATGCAGTGATTTGGTTTAACAATTCAAGCTACGTACTTCTGCAATGGTTGAGGATTGGGAGACAGCCAGATACCTATGTTTTGTCCACACTCTGCTTGTGAGGCTTGACACCTCTATCTTTGTGATTTTAAACATCATCAGGAAACCAGACGTCAAGCAGACCTCTTAATTTCCAATTCCGTGGTATTATTGCGAACTGAGGGAAGGGAACGGTTGGTTTAAGGTGGACAAATCTCAAATCTGCGATGGTAATGTGAGACGAAGCAGTCTATTAATGTTCCTACGGCATGGGTTAGCTGTATGTTGCCACCTTAAACCTATTGAATTGGGACATGTACATATGTAGGTAGAGCAGAGCGTACTTCTATAATTTATGACAAGGACGTTTTAGTTCGTATTGATTTAGAAAATCCACATAATTAATATACACTTCCAATTTCGGTCTTACCTTGAATTGTGTTAACAGTCTAAACTTACCTCACCTAATTTGTGACTGACCGATCATTATGTTTTTTGTTCCTCAGAGGCAAGATTTCCATTAGACCTATTAGCTAGTATCCGGCCAATGGATGTTGTGCCCGATTTGATATTAAAATTTGATCTATTGAAAGTGGTGAATTTTGCGCGGGTGAAAGTCATTGCCTCTACCATTGTTGAGAATGAAGTGTTTAAATGTTTGAGCATAGAAATTATTAATTCGCAACTGGTTACAAATCGTAGTTGCGAGAACGGCGATGCGAATGCCATGCCCAGCTTATAAGAGGTTGGCCTGTAGTTGTCCTGGAGATGCGGGCGCAAAGTGGGATAAGAAGTCTCTTCGACATCATGATGAAGACCTGTCCTAATCTGATATTTCGAACAAATAATAACATAGGTGATATATGATTGTCAGCTTATCCTTCCCCTTTCTGACGAAGTCTACTAATACATAATTAATATGGTTTTGTCTGTAACCATCGGGGCTTAGCTATAAATGTATACACATGAGAATAGATAGTTACAACGAGATATTATAAAATAGAATAGGATAGACGGGTCGTGGGTTTACAGAGCTCATTGGCATTGGTTTAGCACGTATTCACTACACAAGCACTCCCCTGGTCTTCAGATGTAGGACAGGTAAAGCAGGTCTTCGGAAGGAAGGTGGAGGATTGATGATCTTGAAGTGAAGTGGAGCAGGAAGGTAAAGGTGAAGGCAGAGCCAGTAGGTAGGTTGAATGATGAAGGGCCAATAGGTGGTTCTCGGGTCAAAGTCAAATTTATTTATAACTGTATATTTACATATACTTAGCAAACGTATTTTTTTGCATCTTCTCTACATTAGACCACTGTGGGAGAAGGAGGGCGTAGAAACTGCCACAGATTGATTTTTAGATCTCTTTTATAAATTGCTTGTGCTTAACTAATACAAATATTACAATATTAATTATTTTTATTAATAAACAGGAATAAATAATAACAAATCTATTAACAGCAAGGGCTGTGTTGAGCTAGATGTATGGGGTTATACAGTGCCATCATATAAGTAATCTTAAACATTGTAATATCCCTTTTTCGTCAAAGTCGCTTGAACATGTTTTTTAAATAGCTCATATGGCAGTTTCAAAATTTCCAGAGATATCTTATTGTAGTAGAGAATGCACTGACTCTTGAAAGAATTGCTAACCTTCGCGAGTCTATATCGGGGCGCACATAGTCTGTGATTATTTCTTAGGTTAACATTACAGCTATCACTAAGTTTAGAAAATGTTGTATACATTATATTTTCTCCAAATAAGTTAGTATGACAATTTCTTTAAAAAGCTCTCTTAAGGAGTCTGTTCGTTTTAAATTATAAATTGCTCGAATAGCTCTTTTCTGTAAAATAAAAATAGTTTTAATATTCGCTGCTTTCCCCCACAAAAAAATACCATAGGACATTGCACTTTGAAAGAAAATATAATAGCCTAGATAGCCACATCCATGTTTTGTCTGATATTCATAACAGCGTAAGCCGCAGAACTTAATTTACCAGCTAATTTATCTATGTGGGGTCCCCACTGCAATTTGCTATCAATGGTTATTCCAAGAAACTTCCTATCATTTACTAATTCTAACGTGTTACCGTCTAACATTAAACTGGTCTCAACTTGCCTGCCATTTGGAAGTGGTGGTAGAGCCGGTAGAGACCGGATCCTGGGGAACAATGGGCAGGGAGGCTGTGACGAGGTACTTGGCGATCACAGACATTGCAGTAGGGGGAGAGGAGAAGTAGTTACAGAGAAATACTTGATAAATAATTACCCGAATGCGGGATAAAATACTAATGTCGTAGTGTACGTAGTAAATATGTAAGTGAAATGAAGAGAACTGTTTTACATCCGTCAAATAAACACTAATTTCATATTTAGATTTATAAAAATATCAAAGATTACAGCCTGCTACATAAGATACACACACTACAAGGAGATAACTAAATAAGTAGGATCAGCATGTTACACTGTCTGTAAGTTACCGCGTTATCGATTTTCGTTTAAACGAACGACTTAACAATTACCTACTTACATACCCTAAAACTAGCTCGCATTGTTGCCCTGAGTAACTAACCGTATTTGGAGCCTTCTTTTTGACAATAAATTATTTATGAATGGCGTTAATGTAGGTGTTCCAAACTTCCAATATTAAATAGTTTTAAGGTAGTTTGTTTATTGTTTATGTACGATCACCTCTACGTTCTTAAGTTTTGTCTGGAATCTAGGTAACTGAATAGCCATTGAAGATTTCAGGTTAACATTGCTCTCAAACTGTGTAGTCTGCATAATTAAGTCTTCCATCGAACTTGGGCAGATGCCCCTTGATCCTCGGTTTAGCCGATTCCATGTTAATACACACTATATATTATTATATGTTTTGGGCTTTTGGCGCAGACTCTTGAGTCCTAGCTGCTTGCGTGCCACGGTCAGCTAGAGCTGACATTTTCCCGTTATAGGTTTTGAATTTTATTACCCTGGCATGAGATGAGATATCGCGATGCCTCAAAACGGGATTCGGTAAAGTTGCGGTTAATTAGCCCTATCAAGGCAATAGAATAAAAGATAATTAATAATGCTATAGTACACTTGGGGTAAGCCTTTAGCTTTGTTGGCACCTCTAAATGGGTAGATCAACTTAAAATTTAGGCTAGTATTTCATCGCACAGCAAAAATATTGATTATCACAGCAAAAAAGGATCATTATAATACTTTTTATGTTTTAAGTATTTTTGTTGTTCTTACATGTTCAACCTAATACGCAGGATAAAGGGAGCTTCGCTTCGCTCACCCCCTTTGCCCTTCACCTAAGCTACCGAAGTATTTTGCCCTGATATTTGCTGTGAAAATCAGTATATTTGCTGTGCAAATCAGTATTATTGATGTGCAGTTTAATATTTCCCATAAATTCATAGAAGAAGTTTAGATAGGTATTCATTTCGACTACGTGTGATGACTCCGGCCGGTCCCATAATGGCGCTTTTCCGCCGCCTAGACGTCCGTGGCCTCATCAAATTGCCAGTTTTTCTCCGTCAATCGCAATGTCATTCTACTCAAAGCAATAATCATTCCATTGTGTGTGAGACGTCAATGTTGGCGGACAATGCAACCGCTGCCAGTCCATACAGTGCCGACCGCCGAACCAACCCGTCGGCTTGGACGGCCCTTGATGGCTGTTTAAATGATGTCAATTATACTAAGTGTTTAGTTTTAAACCACACCACTAGATGGCGTTGGTAGTACTTTGCCTCGCGGTATCGTAAGGTTTTCATCTCAGCTTATATTTCTAACATGTAATTTGAATTGTTGAGTTTTAATTAAGAGTTTAACAAGTACTTAAATACAGTGCAGTGAGTAAAGTAAAGTGAAGTGTTTTAGTTCTCCATAGTGGTCCTTCGAAACGGATTTGTATTTGGGACAGTGCGAGTGCGAAATTTGACCTTGAGAATTTTACAGTTGTGTTCTAAAGACTTAGAAAAATCACGATCAATAAAAAGACTTGTAAAATTTCAAGAGTGTAATCTGGACTTAGAAAAATCACGATCAAAAAAAAGACTTGTAAAATTTCAAGAGTGTATTCTGAACTTAGAAAAATTACGATTAAAAAAAAGACTTGTAAAATTTCACACTTCGAAAAAAAAAAAAAAAAAATTTTTTTTTGAAGAATTTAACTACGTCTACAAATCAGTTATATCAAGATGGCTGAACTTTGCATGTCTCAGATTGATCTTAAAGAAAGAATTGATAAGATTTTAACGAATACTAAAAAGACAAGTAAGAGTTTACGTACACTCGGATTTTATGAGACACGCTTAGAATTAGCGGAAGGTTATTGGAAAGAGTATAATACACAGAAGACACATATTCTAAGTACCGTTTCTGACAAGGTCGTTAAAGAAACAGGATTTAACATTCGAGAACATTTCGATTTAACAGAAGAAAGTTATTTGGCACTCAAAACGTATATGAAAGAGGCGATCAACGAGTTAAAAAACGCTGACAAGAAACAACAGAATAATGAAAGCAGTGTATCGGTAGTGAGTGACAATTCAGAGGGAAAGGTTAAGCGGATGAAAGCTAAGCTTCCACCCATAGCCATACCTACCTTTTCAGGTAGTTACAGTGAATGGATGAGCTATAGAGATTTATTCACCACACTCATCCACAAGGAACCAGGTCTCTCAAAGATTGAAAAACACCATTACTTGAAGTCAAGTTTGTCAGGTGAAGCCGAACAATTGCTGAGACATTTTACTCTTACGGAAGCTAATTATGAAAAGTCTTGGAAGACACTAGAAGAGAGATACAATAATAAAAGAGTTATTGTGAGCAACATCCTTAATCGCCTACTTAACCAAAAGAAGCTGACAATAGAATGCGCAAGTGGTCTGAAAGAATTATTGGACACAACAAAAGAATGCCTTAATTCTCTGGATAATTTGGACATCGACACTTCTGCATGGGATGCGATTGTGGTACATATAGTAGTCTCCAAGTTGGATATCGAGACACACAAACTTTGGGAACAATCACTTGGATCCACAACAGAAATACCAAAGTTTACCACATTAGCTCAGCATCTGGAGAATCGCTTCCGATCGATGGAGATGATTAGCGTCACACAAAGAAAAGAGTTTGCCAAACCACCACCACGTCCTGCACCAAAAACTACAACTGTAAAAACTTTCGTCGCAGAAATAGAAAGCACCTGCACCTACTGCAATCAGAACCATTACTTATGCCACTGTAAAGATTTTGCCACACTAGATATTCCACAACGTCAAGAATTTGTAAAGAATAACGGAATATGCTTCAATTGTCTTGTAAAAGGACACTCCGTTAGTCACTGCCGACAAAGCACATCCTGCAAAAAGTGTTACCGTCGTCACCACACGTTGCTCCATGCTACGCACACGCACAAGACAGCTGTCACACCTGAGAAACCCGAGGAAACACAAGCTATAAGCATGAAAACTGAATTCATGAATTCGCAAGTTTTGCTAGCTACAGCACTGGTTGCAGTTCAAGCTATAAACGGAGAGACACACATTCTCCGAGCCCTCATTGATCAAGGATCTCAGGCCTCCTTTGTTACTGAAGCTGCTTCTCAACTACTCAATCTCAAGCGCACAAGTGTTAATGGCAAAATCTCTGGAATATCTGACACATCAGTGATAACTACAAAGTCTATGGTCACACTATCATTCCACTCTCTGCACAATCGAGAAATGACACCAATCACAGTCAACGCATATGTCCTAAGGAGACTTACCTCATTGCTACCCTCCCATGAGTTTCCTGTGGATGCTTGGCCATCACTTGAAAAATTAAACCTTGCAGACCCACAACTCCACAAACCTGGCTCCATTGACATTTTACTTGGTGCCGAAGTGCACGCACAAATCATGCTAGAAGGATTAAAGAGACACGACACATTAATCGCACTAAATTCACGTCTAGGCTGGTTGATATCTGGCAAAATAGAGAAAACTCCAACCACCCAGCCACACAATATAGTAGTTGCTCATGCGAATTTTGAGGTTGATCAATTGCTAAGAAAGTTTTGGGAGATTGAAGAATACTTACCACACACGAAGCCTATGGCGAAATTAGAGACGTTGTGTGAAGAGCATTACAAGAATACTCACACTCGGAACACTGACGGTCGTTACATCGTGAGTCTCCCCTTCAAAGATGATTCAGACACCAACTTAGGTGATTCCAGGCCACTGGCAGTCAATCGTTTACTTCAAATGGAGAGACGTACTGCACGCCAACCTGAATTAAGAGACGATTACTGTAAGTTCATGCAACAGTACCTTACAGATGGTCACATGGAAAAGGTACCTGAAAAAGAAAAGAAAAATGAATATACACAAAGGGATAAAAGGATATATTACTTACCTCATCACGCAGTCGTTAGAGAATCTAGCATCAGCACAAAACTCAGAGTGGTCTTCGACGGAAGTGCCAAACCTGAAAAAGGAAATTCACTCAATGACGAATTGCTAATTGGTCCTCCTCTACAAGCAGACATTCGAGATTTAGTTACGAGATGGAGACAATACAAATTTTGCTTAGTAGCTGATATACAGAAAATGTATAGACAAATACTTATATCCAAAGAAGACACCGAATATCAAAGAATTCTGTGGCGGGAAGCACCGAACAAACCAATAGAAGAATATCGGCTACTTACTGTAACATACGGTACTTCTTGCGCACCGTTTTTGGCGATTCGAACACTGCATCAACTTGCTATAGACGAACGTGAAGAATTCCCTGAAGAAGTCGAGAAGCTGAAAGTCGATTTATACATGGACGATCTGATGACGGGTGCGTCCACTGAAGAGACTGCGGTTCAACTGCAGACACGCTTGACAGCGCTACTGTCTAGAGGTGGCTTTCCTTTGCACAAGTGGGCTTCGAACAGTGAATTAGTGTTGAGTAATATCCCAAACTCTAATAAAGAACCTCAAAGCTCGGTGAATATCCAAGTTGATGAATCAGTGAAAACTTTGGGTATAATGTGGAAACCTCAAAATGACAATTTCGAGTTGAAAATACAAATCGACTGTAAGAATACACACTTTGCCACAAAAAGAAATGTTTTGTCTGCAATAGCTAAGACTTTCGACCCCCTGGGTTGGTTAGCACCAAGTGTCATAGTTCTAAAGATGTTTATGCAAAAATTATGGGCTGCTGGCTTAGGTTGGGATACAGAACTACCAGATGAACTCAAAAATGAATGGTTAACTTACTTAGAGAAATTTGTTAACATGAAACCCATTCAACTACCTCGATGGTTAGGAATTTCTGTCGCCACAATTCATGTTGAACTTCACGGCTTCAGTGATGCTTCTGAAACCGCATATGCTGGGGTGGTGTACCTCAGAGTTTGGGATGGCCAAGACGTCAGAGTTAGTTTGATTATAAGTAAAACTAAAGTTGCCCCCGTAAAACAAGTGTCTGTGGCTCGCCTTGAACTCTGCGGTGCCGTGCTATTATCTAAGATGTTATACGATGTAAAGACAAGTCTAAAAATACCTGACGATCGTGTTTTTGCATGGTCCGATTCTACCATAGTTCTGTCGTGGTTGCGAAAAACTCCAAATACCTGGACAACGTTTGTTGCGAACCGTACCACAGAAGTGTTGAATGTCACTAACAGTAGCCAGTGGAATCATGTAAGTTCCTCTGAAAATCCAGCCGATTGTGCTACACGAGGTGTTAATCCAGAGGAGCTCCCAAACAAAGAACTATGGTGGCATGGCGCACCTTTTTTGAAACAGACAGATATTTGTTACCAACAATTTGTAGCTATTGCCGAAGACGAGTTACCTGAAAGAAAGAAACTTACAAAATTTACTTATCATTGTGTAGATGATGATACTGAAGAACATCTTAATAGGTACTCTACACTGTTAAAATTGGTTCGAGTCACTGCGTACTGCATTCGATTTGTAAACAAATGTAAATCTCACAAAAACCAAGACAATATACAACCGCTGCCTTCCTATTTGACAGTGAGTGAAATTCGAAATGCCTCCAATATATGTATACGACTTTCACAAGCTAAACATTTCACAGCGGAAATTGAACTGTTAACACATGGTAAATCTGTAACCAAATGCAGTAAGATATATGCATTAAATCCATTTCTAGATGATTCGAGAATTCTGAGAGTGGGTGGACGTCTAACCAATGCTGATATAGCGTTTGATTTGAAATTTCCAATTGTTCTGATGAATAAAAGTAAGCTTGCGGAGCTTATAGCTACTGAAGCTCATCACAAAACTTTGCATGGTGGCCATCAACTCACACTCAATTATGTTAGACGTAAGTACTGGATAGTTGGAGCTAAACAACTTATAAAGAAAACTGTAAGAAAATGTATACCATGTTTTAAGCAGTATGCAACACCAATCACTCCATTCATGGGCAATTTACCCCAGTGCAGAGTCACACCAACCCGACCATTTCGCAGTAGCGGTGTAGATTATGCTGGTCCTTTTACTCTAAAGCTGTACACAGGTAGATGTGCGAGAACTTGTAAAGCATATATTTGTTTGTTTGTTTGTACTGTGACAAAAGCCATTCACCTTGAACTGGTGAGTGATCTCACAAGCTCAGCCTTTTTAGCAGCATTTAAAAGATTCACGTCGCGTCGTGGCCATTGTAGCGACTTGTGGAGCGATTGTGGAACCAACTTCATAGGAGCCTCACGCGAGTTAGATCTTGCTTTTAAAAATAGAAAATCACAAGTAGTTGCGGAAATTGCTGAATTGTTATCCAATGATGCCACAAATTGGCACTTCAATCCCCCTAGTAGTCCCCACTTTGGCGGATTGTGGGAAAGCGGTGTAAAATCCGTAAAAGGTCATTTGAAACGTGTTATCGGACAAACTTGTCTCACTTTCGAAGAATTTGCAACCTTTTTGACCCAAGTTGAAGCTTGTGTTAATTCTCGTCCTTTAACTTTAATATGTTCCTCTCTCGATGAACCTCCACTTACCCCTGGACATTTTCTCATAGGAGAACCTCCAATTACAATACCGGAAGAAGATTATACGAATGCCAAATTGAATTCCTTAAAACGTTGGCAAACTGTTCAGCGCTTGGTGCAATGTTTATGGCAGCGATGGCAAATTGAATATCTGACTAATCTGCAGCATCGTTACAAATGGAACAAAAATGTTCCAGACATTGACATAGGTACTATCGTTTTAGTAAAAGATGAACATTTACCTCCGGGAAAATGGCTTTTGGGTAGAGTTGTTACAAAACACCCGGGAACAGATGGTATAACTCGAGTTGTTTCACTACGGTACAAAAATTGTATATTTAAAAGACCTCTTACTAAGTTATGTCCTCTGCCCCTGGATGATTAATAGGGTAGATATTTCTATAATTTGTTGTTATGTGCGATTTGTTTAAGGACCGTATTGTCCTTAGGCGGCGATGATGTTTAAATGATGTCAATTATACTAAGTGTTTAGTTTTAAACCACACCACTAGATGGCGTTGGTAGTACTTTGCCTCGCGGTATCGTAAGGTTTTCATCTCAGCTTATATTTCTAACATGTAATTTGAATTGTTGAGTTTTAATTAAGAGTTTAACAAGTACTTAAATACAGTGCAGTGAGTAAAGTAAAGTGAAGTGTTTTAGTTCTCCAATGGCTGATGTTTTGTATAGACACATTCTACACTAAATAGAGTCTCTTACAACTGTAACAAGGCTTACAATAGGATACCGTGTCATGCTGACAGCTTCCTAGTTCAATCCCAATAAAAGGTAAGTTAACTCATGTTATAAGAACTCGCTTGACCCGTATTCTGAGTAGCTGCTAGGTTTCGCAGTGTGTGGGCTGTAGTTAACTTGGTCATTCTTCGCCGTAATATTTTACATACTTGCTATAGTTGGCCGTTACTTTGAAAACTTGACTGCAACGGTGACTTGATTTCAGTATGATTCATCCGTAACGGACGAGTGCTTACATCATACACAGACATAAAATATTGCATAAAACATCGGAATAATTGAATCGGAAAAAGATAATAGTTTATTCAGGAGCGCACTTGGTGTACCATCAGGCATCAACATTTATATTCATTCATATACACTCTGGTCCCACGGTATGTAGGTCTGTGTTGTAGAAATCAGATACCGATATCTCTACAAACTTGTGACCATTGTTTCGCCATTGGCGTCGACCATTATTTCCTGCCTGTCACTGGCAGGGATTGAAATGCGCCGCTCACGCTGAAAACATTACTCCCTTTCGCGTGCAGTCGGCGAAAACAAAAGAGGCGCTCCCCACACCACTTTCATCACGGCTATCCCCATAACGAAATGTCAATTGGTATTGCATAACCATAGGATAGGCACTGAACATTCAATTCTATCTTGCGTCTCGTTCTTACACTCTCAGGAGCACAAGACAGGCATTACAAGAAGGCGAACGTCCGTGACGCGCCAGATGGTGCAGCACCGGCTTTTGTTTTGGTTGAGTGCGCAACGCCTGTGGCCATGGCATGGCGATATTCTATTTGTATTGCACCGCCATTATATGACACTGCGTTCCGTCATAGGCGGCCAGATGTGGAATCTCAAAGTCGACTAGGTGATACAGGACATAATGTAAGCAACAGTTACATTTTTATGCAGCGGGTTTACCCACGCTCTGGCAGTTTTGACAGTACAGCTTGGAGGGCCCATTGGCTTTCCGTTTGGAATCGAGCCTACATAACTGCACTACACAATGCCACTCCTTAATGTTAATACTCTTCTCGCTTGCTTTAAAGCGTGCCTAATTTAACTGATAAGATCGATGATGCCATAAAGCTCAATCCTCAGCTTACCCTTATTCGCTAACTCAACTCTACCGAAACTCCTTTAAAAATGTATTGAATGTCCCATACATTGAACGTCAATTTTAAAAAGGGGTAGACTTTGAACTCATCCGAGATAAAAAAATATCTTCCTTATGGAAACATGTCACTCGAGGAGTAAGCGTCTGATTTGCAGGACCGTCCAGTATGCTTGTGAGTACTCGTGAGTCCACTTTCATGGTTCGTCCTACGCGTGTTCTACTTCGCCTGTATGATTGCGTTGCGATGTATGATTTATAGAGCACCTGACTTGGGCCTAGCTATTATTGTTGCAAAACAACTCAGTGCAGCTTTTTGGTGACTCTTTAAGGTCTAACGTATGTCTAAGATCGACGAAGCCATACTGGGCTCACTACCAACCCAATTCTAGAATTCCAACTCAATTTTGAGTTGGAATTCTAGAATTGGGTTGGTAGTGAGCCCAGTATGGCTTCGTCGATCTTAGACATACGTTAGACCTTAGATTTGCTGACCATTATATCGTTTAAAAGACTAGGACTATGTAGGATATGCATATGCCCCTGGGATTTTTCCTAGCATGGCAGTTGAACAATTCTGTCAGACAATAGTCGGACTACTCCGTTACCCCGGTTCCCTTATCTACGCTTAGGAATACCCTTTTAAAAGGTTGTAGTAAAAGGCTAGAGTTAAATACATCGAATAAAAGCCTGAAAACTTGAAAGTTGCTTGATAACCTCGGGTTGGCCACTAGCCAGACACCCCTGCATCAACCCAGCGGCACTATGCTAGCGTGGTGGAGTATGGCTCAATCTCTCTTATATTTACTATCAATTATTAAATTGATAGTAAATATAATAGAATAGAATCCATTTTTATTGTTTATAATTTTGGTGATACAAGCTTATGTCTCCCTAATGGAGGTAGGTATTTACAAATTTTGTCCTGGTCGGGATCTGTTTTGTGTAGAAAATTTTAAATTCGCACGCGTGGTTTTGTGTGTGTTTGTGTCTGCATGTATATATAGTTAATTAGATTTTTAGTAAAGTCTTGACCTCAATTAGGTTTTTCTATGTTTAATGAATAAATATTAAGGTTAAATTTTAAGCTGGTTTTCCATGTAAGCTCTACAGTGGAATGTGAGAAAGTTCGTACTGCACCTTGTAATAAGTACTTTACCGTGCCAGAGCTTTCTACAGCAAGACTAATAAGGGAATATAACAGTTAATTAAGAACTCCCCTCGCGTATTTAATTTAGTGATTAAATACGCTATTAAAGTGTTTTACGATCCGGAGAGTCATTTCCGGAGTTGTGGCTATGCGCCGGAAAATGAAGAATCCTTTACGGCGCCGGCTTGCAGACAACTGTAACCTCTGAATGGATTCGTTATAGATCATCATCATTGTCCAGGGCCTACCGTCCGAAAATTTGAAATCTAAATGTTCGATCTACTTGTTAATTTATGTTTCAAAGAAAGTTATTTCATTCATATCATGAATAAGCAATAAAACTTATATAGCCTCCAATTTTGTTGTGCAGAAATCCTCTGAATATGGTTGGCAAATTTAAGTACCCAGGGACCCAGGCCAATGGGCCTCCGAGGATTTGAAGGATGTCTGCGACATTGAGGGGGAACGTAGGGCGTTGGCTGTTCGCTGTAATATGTAGGCCCGCAGGTTCGCACGCCGTAGCAAGGAAGCAAAATTAACGCTGTTCAGGGCGTACTGACAGTGTTTTTACACGTGCAGCCTGTGGGTCAACTATACGCAGGGTGCATACATGCCCTGCAAGCCCAATACAACAATGCGTTCAGGGAGGTGATGGGGCTGCCGCGGCACTGCAGCGCCTCAGGTATGTTTGCGGAGGCGAGGGTCGACGGCTTGGCGTGATCATTAGAGAACGCGCCTCGCTGGCAGTTCGCCACTGCGGCAGCGCCAACTCCGAACAACTCAGAGTGTTCCGACGGCTGCTACTCCATCTCGTCTTTTATGCTGTATTTTTATTAATTATTAATAAAAATACAGTGATTGTATGTTATTCCTTAATTTAGTTATTCATAATACTTTATATTATTTAAGAATGGGTCGGTTAATATCCTTAAAATAAATAAATTTAATTTAAGTAACAACGACTTCGATATTCAGAGTTATCTCTGAACAATATTAGCATCAGATCTCTTAATTGAGGTCTGCATATTGTTCTAGATATCGGGTGTCTCTTTGTTTCTACTCCATTAGAGGTGAAATACATATTTATGGCATTTTTTCCACCTTCTACTTTTCTCGTTGGCTGAAACCCACTAAAGACAACATCCACTAATGACTTCGTGTAAACAACTATTTACACATTACGCCTACGTAAATCGCACACTTATCCACAAAGTAAAAGCAGTGAATACGTCGTTAGTTTCCGCACGTTCTCATTGTTCACTTTATTCCATATAACAGGCTTTATAAGCTGGAGTATATTCATTGTTGGATTCTTAATAATGGGCTGAATTGGCGTTTTAGTGCTTGCTTGTAATTTTAATATATTCCTTTATTTTGTTTAATCTATCTAGTCTGATCTAAAACTAGACGAAGTCTTAAGTCCAAACAACATGGACGCTCACTAAGCAATTTATGCACAACAATTAAGATGGCCCAAAGAGCAATGCAGCGTTCCATCTCGCGTTAACGTCGAAATTCGGCGGAAGACCAGGTCGAAGATGTAGGTAAGCGAATAACGGGTAGTAAGACGACGATGGGCGGGACACTTGGCTTGACGGGTTGACGGACGGTGGACCAAAGCAGTCACAGAGTGGTGGCCAAGGGGAGCGACAAGGCCAGTGGGCAGACCACCAGCCCGGTAGTACGACGATATCATCAAGTCGACAGGATCTCAATGGATATGGTTTGCGCAGGACCGTGCGTATTAGGATTGGTGCTTAGAAAAGAGCCCTAATTATTTTATTTATTTATTTATTTATTTTGGGTTAACCAACAGGTATTACACATTAACAGACAATTAAAAAGTACAATTTATTTTAACTTCGTACATACCCAATTACAAGTGAACACAGAATACAATTTTCAGAACAGTTCTACCAAACTAAATCTAGCGTTACTGAAATTTATTCAATTTAAACCAAAAATAATATAAATATATAAGAGAAAATGATTACAAGCTAAATCAAACAGCGGAAGCCGCTGTCATGCTCTTTTTTAATTTACTTAACCTAAGATTAAATATATCTACATCTTCAGAATAATACGAGGATAACTTATTATGACTACGAGAAAATCTATTACAGATGCTATGATACCCAACATTGGTCCTAGACATGTTGCACCACCAACCCAACCTCGAGAGCAACTCCGGACAGTCGACACCACCCCTTAAAATCTTATATAGCAAGACGTGATCTGCTATAGATCTTCTGTTTACGTGGGACATACAATTAAAAAACTTTATGCGGTCCTCGTTTAGTGGCAAAGTTAAAACTTTCTTGTGGTGAACCGACAAAAAGAAAAGGAATTTCTTTTGTTTATTTTCTATTCTTTCAATGTGACACTGATAATGAGGAGACCAAATAATTGAGCAATACTCCAGCGAGCTACGAACCAGTGAAAAGTAAATCATGTTGAGAGCTGCTAGTGTCCTAAAAGACTTGCAGTTGCGCCATAAGAAACCCAACATTTTTAGGGATTTTTTGATAATACCGCCAATGTGCGTCACCTATGCGAAGCAGTGTGTTGAGTAAGATGACTGTCTGTTTCCTTCGCAGTTCAAATCAAATCTTCCCAATAAACGCTCCCCCCACATGCGTTTTCAAAATGTGTGTGACCGCCACTGTACTACCAGCTTTACTGTTTACTTATCAACTGTAGGACCCTAAGTAAACCTTTATGGACCTCAACCAAAACTACAGTAAAATAGCCGGTTTCTTTATAGCTCTAATTCGAAGAGATGCATTTTGGCTATCATTGAAACAACGCAGCTTGAAGGTTGAATACCGATAAGTCAACCTTTAAGCCTCCGCCACACCAATCGCGGGGCGAGCGCGCGGCGGCAACAATGGATTTGTAATATGTACAGATAATCCTATGACATCCGTCACACCAAAAGCAGCACGGGAGTCGCGCGCGAATCGCGTAGGGCACGCGGCGGCGGGAGTCGCGCGCCACGGAGTTGTGTTTCTGTGGGTGCCATATTGCCCCGGCACACCGTGCGCGGAGTTTCCGCGGGTCCGCCATTTACTGGAATCTGTACATAAGCTGCATATATATATATGATTTATAGGGCTAAACAAATAATATTTCATCATCTCTTTCACGGCGATTCACTCCGGAGTCCAGAATAGAAGACTTACCGCCTCATCAATCAAAAAGGGCTTCAGGCTTCAGGCCAGTTTTTGTGCAAATAAAGCTATGCTTTCGCTCTTGTCCGCGATAATTGCATTCGTAATAGCTTGGTTTTAATGAACTCCATACATGCTTCCAGATGGAGTAGGGCCAGCAGTAATTATGCAGTATTAAAAATACCTCGGCACTTTTTCCAATTTACGACTACTAACAGGATGTTTGAGATGTACAATTGTTGCTATGGCAGAAGAAGCTCGAAGAAGTCCAATTTCCTTTATTACTTAATTAATAAGCAGAGAGTTAATAAGCATACATTCTAAATGTAAATGAAAACTGGGTTACTTCCCGACATTACCCCATGGTCTACCTAGTTGATTGATGTGCAAATTCACCTAGTTCCCGGTGCACAACTGCACACACTGATCGCGTGTTCGTACTCCTCGCGTGCTCAATTGTGTAACTTCAGAATGGAGAGTACAATAGCCCCACCGCCTTTTACATTCGCAGTGCCGGCTTCAAGCAGGATAATAACGGGGCGTCTGGAGTTAATTTGGATGTTTTCTGTAATAATATCATCATTATCGTCTTCCTCTTTAGTCTTGTTCACTGGCGCCGCTAGCTTGCGAATTCTCTGCTGTTGTTGTGGTTATTTATTTATTCGAATGCCATAAATAGGAAGTGTCAACGGCATTTATGTCCTGTCTTACCCAAGCACCGCGGCTCCGCGAGTTGACAAATTATATCAAATATAAGTTCACTCGTTTTCTCTTTCTCGACATCTTAAAAACTAAAATAAATGTACACATTTTTTATATTTTTTTAACCTTTCTTTTTAAATAACGCATGAAGGAATAAAGGATTTAATATTATATTAATGACTGATAGTTTTGCATTAAACTTCTTCTCTTATAAACTTATATATTTATCCCACATTTTTCTCCCAACTAGAAGAGGCCTAGAATTTAAGCTAAAGTTGGATATTGACGCTTGTTTAAGCCATAATGTCCTCTTCCAAAAGTCACACTGCGATATTATAATAGCGTTTCTAACCATTGTTAGAGTGCCGATAGAAAACGGAGTGACTGTTGATTCATGAATCAACTTAGGACTAACCATGTTCTAGAATCCGCGAATGCCGGAGGGCTATTCCCAGACAGCTCTGCCGGCAATAATTGGTACTTCCGTAGGGCTGCCAGCCTTTATTGAATTGCCAGCACACACACCGTGACTGTGATGTCAATAAACACGCGTTAATATGGTGCTTACCAACCATTAAAGTAGACAACATAACTACAGTTTACAAAGTAATTGCAGGAAATAAGCAGCACGCGGATAATAATTAGTTGTACAGGTACATCGGCAATGAATAAAAGGAAAATTTAGTTATTATCAAAGGATGAAGATTTTCAACGATATGCGTATTTTCATATGCCTGGTTCTTCTAGTAGCCCATGACCTAGGGATCGATGCAATGGTTTCGTGAGTTGAGTTTGCTCAACGACTGACTAGTTCTACACGCCAACAACCACCCAAGACCCGAGAAAACCTCTTTCTACGACTTCCTCGACCGGTACTAATCCAAAGACACTTAGGCCGCATTAAATCAAAATATTCAATACTCACATACATTGTTAATTTCTGGCCACACACAAAATTGACATACTAATGTTAACACCCCTTTCAGGATCCGCCCGCAGACCCCCAGCGAGGTGGTCGAAGGCTGCGGGGTGTGCGCCCGCGCCGGCGGGGCAGCTGGGGAGGGGGGCGTCGCCCTCGGCGCGGAGCGGGCCTTCACCTTTGACTATGCCTTCGAGCCCAGTGCGGGACAACAGGAGCTGTATCACACCGGGGTCAGAAGGCTGGTGGAGGCTACTTTGGATGGGTACAATGCGACGGTTCTGGCTTACGGGCAGGTGAGTGTATTATGAAGATCCAGACAATTGTTTACTTTTGTCCTCTAGTTTCCATCGGACTTGGGTGGAATAGAGGATTCGATCAGTCTGTGTTCTACGTGCATCCCAACTCATCTTCTATCTAATTCCCATTAGGTCTGGAGGCACCATAATGTGGAGAGGAGGCACATACCATACCATTTGTTTTGAATGTTTTGAAGATTTCATAGTAAACTACGACATAAGAATGTTTAAAAACAGAAATACACCTTGACAACAATAAAATCCGCTGTTAGAAGGATTGTAAAAACACAATATATGTTATGTACGTTACATAACATATATCATCATGAGATCATAAAATATTAATTACATTTGACACGTTGATCTGACTTCACGTGGATCATCGCGGATAATCTATAAACTCGGAACTTTAAACACATAAAATCAAATGACGATAAGTCTGAGGAACAATTCCGAACATGATACCAATATTGACGGCTTTCTGACGCAGCAAACGTTAAAATTATTGGTAGGTTTCGGAGTAGCCCCTTCGAATATATTGGGCCCAATATGGTACATACAAAAGAGCCTTAAGAATTTAAGGCTTCGTCCCACGTTCTGATGTGGAAATATCTTCCTCAATGAATAATCTACATTGACGAAGAACTGTTTCCAATATATCTGCACTATCATGGCAGGTTACTTGAAAAAACCTAGATTTTTAGATAAAGGCAACAGTGAAAGGCTGTATTAAGTGTCGATTCAAGTCGCGATTCAAATCGGAAATTACAAGACCAGGTGGCGTGACAGACGGCATTCACTAGCTCTACAATCACCTAATTGTACCTCTACACTTAAAAGTTCTGCCCTCGTTCCCTGGAACTACATAAAATCGGTCACCACTCGTCACATACACCCATCGACCCTGTGTTGAATACGACCTAATGCTACTTTTATTTTAGTATGTCCAAACAAATGGCACTTGGAGCACAAAAGTTCATGGTGACCGATCAAAACTTTCGACGGAGAAACTACGCTACTTTTCTCGTGACCTTCATCCGCCGAAATTGGAATTCAGAGGGGCGTAAAATGCCATAATGCGATTTGCAGTCTCATGGCCAGCGTGCGGTTCACAGCTTGGCCGAATTGCAAGTGGCGTGTGCTCCGACGCGCGCCAATTCACGAATTCCCGATGCCCACGCGCACTCGCTAATTACATTCAATACAATACAATGACAGTCGATTATAATTTGCATCCGATGTCGCAATGCTGCTAAAAAGTTTTTATTTTAAAACTGCGCGGAATCTGCGCAGGCGGCGGTCCTTGCTTCACACCTACACTGCTGGGCGACCTCCTTTCTGCCCTTTACATTTAATTAGACTGCAACAATTTGATCTTTATAGTAGAATAGTTTAATGTCCTCGGTTTATGAAATTCTTGGAAGATATACTTAAGTGGTGGCGTGACTTCTCCTTGACTTAAGTTGATCAAAAGTGACACACACGTATGAAGAACTGTACGTCGGAGAAGTGGCCCGAAAAGTACGAAACTCTCTTATATAATTTATGCTTATTAAAGACTGATTTACGATAGTAAATAGGTAATTAAAATAAAGGACGGAGACCAATTTAATTTTATATAGAGTAGGAAGTAATTAAAGGCTTGCGAAGACATGTCATACTTCACACAACTTCCGCAATTATTATAGTCTAGCTAAAATAGGCGTTACGAGATCAAACATTGCTTTCCCAGACAGTAACTTAGATTAATGCACGTCACGACTGCCCACGATGTCTCACGAGACCATAACTCTTAAGTGACTTCACAGTCAGTCTTCAAAATGTTTTATAACTTTAGTTCCACTCTCTATAGACTATATCTCTATATACTAAAGTTTTCTGTAATCATCGCTTGTGTTTCCTGGATAGATAAAGATGTATTGCCGTATAGTCGTCTTCCTTTACAACGCCCACTCATGCCCATAGTGGTTGTTTGTTCTGTTATCATCAGAGAGGATCCGGTATCAGCTGTGAGTCATTGCGAAGGCTTATCTATAACGATGGGAAACCCTTTGTTGTATAATTCGAGGCTTCACACGGCTTTCTTACTATGGTTCTTCAAAGCGAATTCAACCCATGGAGTTCTAAGAAGCTTAAGTTTACTGACGAAATACCTGTTGACAAAAAGTACTATGATATTACAGATACTATAATACTCATATAGGCAAATCCTTTTCTAAGAATCTGTTCCAACTACAAAAGCGAGAAGCAAAAGGAGCCTAATAAATAACTTATCCAAGAAACCATGTAATGTGATTTTAATAACAAACAGCCTTTACTTATTTACTTATAATTATTCTATTTGCATATTAAGGTTCGTGTTTAAATTAAAAAAGACTCGCCTTAGCATCCGTTAACGGTCATCCTCGGTCCTACACAGCATAACATATCTAATACCTGACATGGTGAGATAAATGATTTTCGCATATTTTTGTGAACTAGCAACACTTCTTATCCTCTTGGAAATAAATGTTTCCACATTTGCTGTCGAATACCGGTCTTGCGGCCTCCGACTGTGCTAACTAACTACGCTCATTGACACATTAAATTATATTTAGCTGTGTTTAGTCATCAATCAACCGAACAAATGCGCAAAAAGTATCGAATCGGTTGGGATGAGAATTTCAAAGGTTAATAACAGTTTGTCCTATTAAAATTGATTTGAAGTGGCATAATTGATAATCGGGGATCATAAAAAGAACCTTCACGAACCTTTTATGCTCATTATTTTACACCACAGAAGTCAATGTTTTTTTCCCTCCGAACGGGTCAATCTGAACCCAGCGTGATTTTAAATGACCAGGATATAAATAAAGGTAATGGTCCAAAATTTGTTGTTGACAAAACTTAAGCGGCACCTAATCTTAATAGGGATGCCAAATAAGACGATTCCTAATTTATGAGGCCTAAGAATTTGAAACGGAAATGACTAATCTAAGAGGGTCGTACAGTGACAGACATACGATTTTGCAATAGATGTTAAGTCTTACGATGATTGACATAAGTAATCGATGAATGATAAGTATGGAAATGAATGAAAGGTACTTGCATACTAGTGAGCCGACATGAGGCAGAGAGGTGAAAACCTACTTTAAACTACTATAATACTTGAAATAACTAACAAATACTTTTTGTAAACAAGTAATGCAGGATTGCTGCCATGTTAACTTTGCCTCTTCGCAATGAATTACTCCCCTGTTTCTGCTAAGCTAAGTACGCCCATTATGGCTAATTTAGAACATCAAACATATCTGCCTTCATAAATACACCTGTATTTATTCATCCGACAAATTTTAGTAACATGACTCAATGAGTGATCAGCGGAAATCTTTATTGTCTGGAAATGTTTTCTGAACTGCACCTTTTAGTCCATTTGGTCTGATCGCTCATCCTCTCAATTTACCATTTTCAATTACAAATCCTTGTAATCAAAGTTAATCGACTAACCGCTAATGGATGCAGTAGTTATACTTAGCTGGCATTTACCGCCTGTGCCTTATATGGGTGGGCGTCGCGGGCGCTTTTGTACGATCTTAGTTGGGCGCGCATGTTTCCTACATACTAACATGACATGGCCGTTTATTTGCCTAGTTATTATATTCTATCTACACTTGGGCTATTAAAAACTGGGGAATGACGGGGTTTGTCTAGTTCTTAAGTGATATTAGAAATGTTAAGAATCCTTGACGAAATTAGCGTAAAGTTTTGACGTAGTTAATGTAAGGCATCTTGGTATCACGCTTTGTGGCGTCTACACGCAACTTTCATTTTAATCCATTTTAATACCAGGTCATATGCATGCAATCGTGAGCTGATAAGAATTCAATCATGTTTTGATATCGATACAGATAAGGTACAAGTGACCATATTGAATCGCTACTGCACTTAACTGAAGCTGATCTTTACTTGAAATGATATCATATATTACTTCTACAAACGTCACCGTCAGTAGGGCTTGTTGATGATAACAAAATAAATGATGTGTTATACTATTTTCATCGGACCTTTAAGCTAGTAAAATAAGGTATGTATGACTTAATAATAAATATGATGTTGCGATTTTATTCTAAACAACTTTCACTAAACTCGAGCTAAAAACTGAAAAATAACTTGGCCTTTGACTACTTAGACCAAAGTGTCCATCCAAAGATGATTATTGATTTGATTATAAAGATTCTACGAGGAATGACTTAAAGGTTAACCTTTTCGGTTATCGGAGTTCGTAGAGCACAATGTGTATTCGTACGAGATTCGTATATTATATATTGTTTCTGAAGTTAGCAGATTTGTTTGAGTGGTCAACGTTATCTTTGTATAATTTGCTATCAGCTTGTTTACGTTTGTTATCCAACGGGTTTTCAGATAAGCCTCCTATATCTGCTATTCCTACTTTACTTACTACGTGCAAATATAAAAAGTACCTAGTATGGATCTACTGAGTGATGTTCAAAAATTATCGGTGATGTCGTCTGTCTTATAAAAAGCAGGGCTACTATTATTAACAATATCAATATCTTTCAATTTAAATTAATAATTCTCGTATACGTACACAAAAACAACACACCCAGTTTTATCATCGGCGCCTCATTTTATGAAATCCCTGTTATTAACATACATAACGATTAGCTGTTTATGGTTGTTATCTAGCATTTTTAATTATACTAAGCGGGGGCTTAGATACGATGCCTTTAGTTTAAATACATTACATACATTATGTATGTTAGTTGCGTCATTCGCTAACTCTTTGTATGAGGTAACGTGCGATATTCTTTGGTTCAAGGACGCGTGGGGATTGAAGTGGTTATAAATAGCAGAAATTAAGTAATACAGCGCATTACATAATGCTTATTAGTTAGCATCTCTCTTTGCTGCTGTTGGGTATGATTTATGTATGTTCTACTTATAAAAACAGATAAAAGAGCGGAAAAACAATGATGATGTTTTGGAAATTGGTGAGGGATGCCGTGGAAAGTCGGAAACCACTAATTTTAATGTTTTAGAAATGATGTTTTGAGAAGGGATGTTTTTATAAGGAACAAAAGTTTCTAGATCGATGGAAGGAGTATTTTGAAAGTATGGACTTATGTTTACAGGCACCGTCTCCTCACTCCAAGTAGATACCGTGACCGCAGCTTTCGTTGAAGATGCGGCATTGTCTGACATCAATGAGTGTGATATAAGAGGGAGGGTTCACAGCAGGACTGTAAAAGCTATCGCGGCATTAGTCTTCTCAGCATCGTCGGTAAATTGTATAGAAAAATATTAATTTAAAGGGTGATGAATAAAACGGAAGAACAATCTGGGATGCTCAAGGGGATTCACAAGAGGGATGGGATGCAGAGATCCTTGCTCAACGATGCTTAACAGAAAAGCATCTGGCTTTGAGGCAAAAGTTTACTGTGCTGTCGTAGACTTAGAAAAGGCATATGATATGTGAGGAATAATTTGTGGGAAACACTATCTCTATATGGAGTAGATAGTGATTATAAATAGATAGAAATGATTCGTGCACTGAAGTCCTTGTATGAGGACTCCAGTAAATGTGTCAGGATCAACGGGGCCTACACAGGCTAATAGAGAAAAAACAGTTTATATTTTTAATATCAGTATTGTTACCATTTGGTTCCAAGTTTACAAGGAAGGCGGAAGATGTTTTTTTAGTGGTCTATTTCCAGGTATACAAGGAAGGCGGAAGATGGTTTTTTTAGTGGTCCATTTCTTGCATTGAATATTTCTCCTCTGACGTTATTGCCTTTTTTCTCTTATATATAGCTCTTCAATAATAGCTTTAAATGGAGTGGTATGGTTTAGATGCCTAACCACAATACGATAACATTCTTCTTCCTTGGTGGTAAAGGTGTAGCCTCAATTAGTTAGTTGCTTTTGCCTTACTAAATTCATTAGCTTTTTCTATGTCTCTGCTGAACTACAAGTCACCCGGAGCTAGTTTTGATTAACAATATTGATATTATATTCACTCTTGGTTAGGACTTTTTGTATTAATTCCAACAGTTTGTTGACATCTTGTATTCCATATAGGATTAGTGGTGGGGGTCTACTTTCTTTTCTGGTTTCCCCATCAACAGCGAGCACAGAGAATCTGCTATTGGTTGCTATCACAGTGGCGGGCGGGGAATTGTATGGTCGAGGACGTTTGTTGCGCGCACATAGCGAGGCACCATCTTTTAGCACACGCAGTGGTGGAACCTTCTAATACTAATCCTGAGTGGCACTCAGGATTAGTCTAATTTGAACTATCTTGGGTTTCAAATTTTAATTGATCGTTATTTGGTTTTGTTTGTTTGTTGGAAAAACTTCAATGGAAGGTTTTTTGCTAGTACTTTTTTGAGGGGGCTCTTGAATCGTGTGTGTTTTGTCGTGAAATAGTTTATTTATTCCTGGTTTTGTGCTAGGGGTAGTTGCACTTCACTTGGTTATGATGTAGATTTGTTGGACTAAGTATCGATGGATTGGATTGTTTTTAGAACTGAACTACGCTTTCACTTGGTGACAAAATCTTAGTTTTCACTTTTGGTTTTCGCTTTGTAAACTCTGGCAACGACATTTTTCGCAAGTTAATTTTCGGGGTTAAATGTCGCTCATATGACAGCTGCGTTCGAATAAGTGAATGAGCTTGTATACTTGGGTAGCATGTTAACAAGAGATAGGAAATGTAAGGGAGATATTGAAAGGAGAGTGAGTGCGGGAAATAAAATTAATAGGCCTTGATAAGTAGCCAAACTGGGTCACTAAAAGGCACGTTTGGCTATTCATAATGAAGTTTTGTGTCCGACATTGATGTATGGGAGTTAATGTTGGGTATGGCAGAAGAAGCATGAAAGCAGAATAAAAGCCCAGTGCTTTTATTATTAATGAGGTCGTTGAGGAGTAGATAGGTTTGAAGAATGAAGTTATAAGGGAACGCTGTAGCTTGAAAGATATAGTGATACGGATGGAGAAAGGTCAGCTTAGATGATTTGGTCATATTGAAAGGATGAATGATTCAGCGGGTGTGAATGGAGCCGTCGGACGGGGACGTCCGAGATAAAATATGCAATTTTTTAATGAAGGGGCAAATTAGAAGTACCCGTAACTGGCGAGCTTGTATGAAGAGACTTATGAATGTTGAGGAAGCGATAGATGTATGCCAGGATCGTAGCAAGAGGGGGTCTCTAGTCTCTGCCTACCTCTCTTCCGAGAAAAAGGCGTGAGCATATGTAGTTACTAAGAGAATATACATAATTTAAATGTAGTACGAGATGTATGCCTGTAAGGTTCTTTGCAATGCATATGTCACCGTAAGATTGTGAACACCGTCAGTTAATATAATAAATTCACGAAATTTATCTTGCGAGATTGTAAACTATCATTAAATTGTAAACTGTACCTTAGCTTACAGTATAACGTATACATTTTCGTTATTTTATAATAAGACCGTTAAACTGGGCTAAACTTGAATTGCAAGCAAAATACCAGGGCGAAGTGGGGGATCAGGGTAGCTAAAGGATAAAGGGGGTGAGTGAAGATAAAGATACGTCATGTGAGGTTGACATGTAAGAACAAAATAAACATACATTTTCAACCCTCTGGGTCTCGTTTACATTTTATCGGTAATTTATAATCTCACGCGATAGTTTATAAAGTATAGCGGTTTACACATACATATAAACTAAAATGTTCCTCTCTTAAATGAGAGTCTAGAGTTGACTGATAGCTTCCGACATTTACAGTGTTTGCCTTAGTTATACTGATATTGTTATCAATCACCCGTCTTTGAAGTTATACAAGTTACACGCCATAATGACAAATATTCGGGAATGCTGCATAAACAATAATACCACTTTTACACAAGGATCCCCCATGTTGTGAGAATTTTAATATCATTTATTGTCTGCAGCTTTACTTCTCAAACGATTACAAAAAAACATCTTCCCAGATTGTTTCAAGTGTGTGATTTTAAAAGACAATAAATTATACCCCACCCCCATTTGCCACACGGGGAGATCTGTGTTCATGATGTTCTAACGATTGCATAGAAAAAACACTATGCATATATTATTTTTTTAGGAATTTGTTATAAAATTAAATCTTCATGCCAGTGATGCATTTATTTAGAGTTATATATAACTCAGTCGGCCCAGAGAATACTGGACAAAAATGCTTAGAATAAAAGTCTTCTTTCAGAAGTAACTGTCCCGTTTTATTAACTGTGCAATAAATAATATTAATAAGTAACAGAGCCTACGATCAAATTAAACCTGTGAATTAAACTAACCGCTGTATACCAAGCACCTTGGACACAGAGGTAAACAAATTAACGCGTATGACATCACACCGCAAACAGTATGATCGTGCGCATCCAGTTATGGCTGTCGGATGGTTGTATTATGTCATACCAATTCACAAAACACAATGGACTTGAGATTGTAATGCAAAGTATTGACTATGTGAATGCGTTCGATGCGACACGAGTAAACAGTCACGACCTCGTAAAGTAAAGGCAGGTAGACAGAAGGACGCTAGTCTCCGCATAGTTCATAGTTCAATTCCTTAATTATCATTGCTAATACTTAATAGTACAACAACAAAACTTGGTTATAGAAATCCTCTAAGACTTCAACTTGGGTCAGATGGTTCGTTTTCTTAAAAAATATGTCCACTTGTTGATTCTCAAATACAAGTTATAAAGTGAAGACATGAAGGCAATTAAGGTCTACTCTATCAGTAACGTCATGGACTTATTAAACAAGATAATTAATTTTGGGGTAACCATGACTTTTATTTTAGTGTCCTCGATTAAACTCCTTCACGTGCAGCTACTTTGATTAATATTAAATATTAGCACGTTAACTAAAGTTCACTTTTAAAGTTCCGATCTGTCAGCCTCTCGTGTCACGATGATTGACCATGATTTCACTTATCGTCATTCATCAATCAGTCCTTTACTAAGACGCAAAACTTTTTTGAGATATAACACCCCATCTAATATTTATGTAGACTATCGTAGCTAATTCCGTTCTTACTGTACTTGAAAATATTCTCTGACTCTATGATTTCATCCCACACTGTACTGCGCTATTCCACAGTTTTCAGCCAATTCCAAACCTTTTCAAACCACACACTTGCAACAAAAGTTTCCTCCTGTTCTCATTTGCTGACTTCCTCATTCTCTAATGGGCTCTCCTGTGTCGTCGACCCTGTCGTGAGTCTATATGGGAGCTGTCAACAGCGTGTTCCCTGAAGGGCTTCGTCCGCCGCAGTTTTAAAGAGCAACATGAGCACAATTATTTTGTAGCCAACAGTATTTTTCCTAGTGTCTCATGTGATGCAAACACTCCGATTTCGGCCTAATGGGTTATTGTTGTGATAAAGACTTCGGTGCTTTTCATAACTGTCGGACTGATAACGTAACCCGAAAGATGACACACATTAGCCGGTGGTTGAGCACGGGCTCTACAGTAACTTATTGTCTACCTACAGTGTTTGTGAAAATGCCAGTTGCATTGTTTAATTATTTGTTTGCCACATTACGAACGTGTTTTGTTTTTGCCGCTATACCTATTGTACTGTAGCGGTCAGTACGCAAAATATCAGACTACACTACTACTTACTGTCGGTAGGCATGAAAACTAAATGCATAGGAAAGAAAATTCCAAACCAAGTCGTTGTCAAAAGTTTGACGGTGGGCCAAAAAGTTTTCAAACATGGCTCGGAAAGTCGGAACGGAGGACTAATTCCGTACGCCGGGCACGCTCTCTTTCTATTGTGGACAGTAGGAGTCACACCTCGGGGAATAATTATTGACAGTCCAGACTTTAGTCGCTGTGTGGGTGGTAATTATACCTACTATATTCTTGTTTTTATAATACTGAACATGGGTACTCCTATTTCCGCTTGCACTTAGAAATTAAAGTCAACTAAAAATTCTTTATTACTGTAGATATTTACATATAATTAGCCAACGTCATTTTTTGCCTCATCTCTACATTGGACCGCTGTGGGAGGAGAAGGGTGAAGAAACTCCCACAGATTCATTTTTAGATCTCTTTTAAAATTTAAAATTGGTTGTGCTTAACTTATACAAATATAACAATACTAAACAATTTCAAAATTATTAACAGCAAGGTATGTGTTGAGTTAGATTAACCCCATACAGTCCCGTCATTTAAGTAATCTTGAACATTGTAATATCCCCTTTTTCGACGAAGTTGCTTTAACATGCTTTTTAAATTGCTCAAATGGCAATTTCAAAATCTCCAGAATAAACTGATCCTTGAAAGAATTGCTAACCTTCGCGAGTCTAAACCGGGGTGCAACTAGTCTGTGATTATTTCTTAGGTAAACATTACAGCTATCGCTAAGTTTGGAAGATGTTGCATGGTTCTTGCGTAAATACATTATATTTTAGAAAATAAATTGCCTAGCTACAGTTAGTATGTAAATTTCTTTAAAAAACTCTCAAAAGGCGTCTGTGAGTGAGAATTATAAATTGTTCGAATAGCGCGTTTTAAAATATAAATTGCTCAAAGTCTTGTAAGTCTTGTGTACGGCCATGCGCGATATGCTAGCGAAAATTATACTAGAATAGATCATCAATAGTCCATGAAGAAGGGAAACCTAATAGATATATTTAAATTACAAACTTAAGTACGTTTTGTATCAGGATATGGAGAAACGACCGCGCCATAAAATCCACTCATATCTCGGACCCACTGACGGGATAATAGAATACTCAAATCTAACGACCAAAAAACTTTCACTGACAAACTCGCGTTTAGAGTAAACAGAAGTCGCCCATACTAACCCCTAACAATATCTGTGCATCTGGATTTGTGACGTCATTGTGGCGCTCTGAGGTTTATGCGTTCCGGCGAGGTTCACAGATATTGCAACCGTGTTATAGTGAACTGTTCAAAGTAACTTCACTGAGTGGGTAGTGCCGAATGCAGTTTAGAAAGTGAACTTGAGCGCCGAGAGTGACTCTACACTCTACACGGTATAATAGTAAAACTGCACCCAGAAAACGTGCAAGCTATCAGTCTCTTATCCGCGAAATAACAGAGTCTGCTTTAGTTCATTTGAAAGGTCTAGATGGTGTTTGCGAGGGGGCCTCCCTGCCCCCTGGAAGCGCATCAACTTTAATCCGATACCTCTCGCCATAGTTAGTTGCATGACGGATTGAATATGTTAAGAGATCATACTATACTATACTATTTATATGTTAAGTCACTTCACTGCTCTTAAAAAGAGTAATTGGTATACTAATTGTATGATGACTTCATGACTCACCGCTTCATACCGTGATCTTTAACGGGGCTTGGTTTTTGGGTCTCGCAGACTTAGATTCTGATTGATGTCTGCATTGTGGATGATTCATCGTTGCCCGTAAAATTTAGACCGTTTTTTCTGATGATTTTTTTCTCACATCGTTCACGATGCTTTAGGCGTCTTAAAGGGATCAACGTCTCAGGAACTCACGAGCGATTTGCGTCTATGTGTGTTATTTTGAATTCCAATTCTAGCCCCTATTTTTAGGTTCTACTGCATAATTACGTTTTGTTCTAAGCTGCCAGCCCTGTCCCTTGCATCTAATAATGTCAATTAAATCCGAAACATATAAACCTGGTCACTACAATCGGGCCTCTAAGATATTGACTGAGCGACTATAGTAGCCCTAGATCCTGTCGCTCAGTTAGTCAAACAGTCGTACGGGCAGTATATTGTTTAGGTTAAGGTTAGTATTATTTGATCTTCTATTTGATCACTTCCAACGAAAACAGCGGCGATGGGCTAGCTCTCCTTCACGCAAAATGGAGTATCGAATAATTGGCTAAACGTGGCCTCAAATTGTGCCTCTGCTAACCCGTATCGGAAAAGGCGTGACGCTTTTATTGTTTTTATGGTTCCTTATCTTAAAAACAATGAGGAACCCTTGTACAACCTCACTTCGTTGATGACTGTCTGCCCGTCTTCTCAAGACCCGTTTTCTCGGAGATGCGTAAAGTTATCAAGTTGAAATTAATATCAATTAGTTAAATATGTGGTCCCTTGAAGTTGTGGCAAAATCAAACTTAAAGTTACCGCCGTTTATATCGCAATTTTGTTGTATTTGCATGAAGCAATATAAGAATTTTGATGTTTCATAGGCGCGCTAAATATATTCTTTGTGTTCAATGTTTATCGTAATGCATCGTATGTGTGGTGACAAATGCATTATTTCAGATTGGATCCTCTGCGTTTAGCTTCCAATTCCCAGTGCTGTTTATCGACGACGTCCGATGATGATTTCAGAATGGAGAGATGATCTTCAAGCTCTCAATTTTGCGAGATGTTTTGCACGTTGATCTTAGACATGGCGCGATCGAGAGCCATGAAGTCGCACTATTGTTTCTCCAGTAGTCATCGTTTTCATCCAAAATCCCCGTTAAGTCGAAGACCACGTTTTTGCTATCACGCATTTGTCGCAGCAGTTCTTCCATGTTCGGTAGTTCCGTACGTTTCTTTGATTCTTTGGGAAGTCCCATTGACCTATAAAGAAGAAATTGGGTACGAAGCAAGGTCTTCACTTACAGAACAAGTGAAAAAAATACCGCAGGTACCGGAAACCTCGCTGCGCGGGTCCAACTCGCAATTGTCCGTTTTTTTTAACTGCGTTTCGTGAGCCAGCGGCCCTCCTGACAAAGCAACTATTGTGCCTGACTTCTCTATCACGCATTTGTCGCAGCAGTTCTTCCATGTTCGGTAGTTCCGTACGTTTCTTTGATTCTTTGGGAAGTCCCATTGACCTATAAAGAAGAAATTGGGTACGAAGCAAGGTCTTCACTTACAGAACAAGTGAAAAAAATACCGCAGGTACCGGAAACCTCGCTGCGCGGGTCCAACTCGCAATTGTCCGTTTTTTTTAACTGCGTTTCGTGAGCCAGCGGCCCTCCTGACAAAGCAACTATTGTGCCTGACTTCTCTAAAACACTATCTATCTCCTCTCACCCACAGACGGGGTCCGGCAAGACTTACACGATGGGCAGCGGCTGGGAGGGGGAGGGGGAAGGTGAAGAGGAACGGAGGGGCATCATCCCGCGCGCCATCAGAGACCTCTTCGCCGGCGCCGAGGCCAGGGCCGACGACGCCAGGACTAAGGTACTATCACCATCATACCAACCCATCATCATCAAGCTCCGCGCACATCGACACAGTCCTGCGCAAGGACCTCTTTGTCTACTATAGCGCCAATCCTCACGGACCTGTGCCAGCCGCATTCAGCGGGAACCCGCCGCAGCATACATTCGGCAAACGGATTGATTGATTTCTTGATTATTTTTATGTAATCAATTACTAAACCGTCATCACATCAGCCCACTCTTATCAGCGTACAAAATCTCACAAAACACGCCATTTGCTCCGGTCCCTTATATATTCATCTGTTCCGCTGCTCACAAACCATCTATCGGTCTTATGCTTAAAATTATAATACAGATATGTATACGTGTATGTGTAATAATGCCAATGGTGTTTTCATATTTCAGGGCTTACTGCCTCCCGAGTTCAGCGTGCAAGTGCAGTTCATAGAGCTGTATAATGAAGATATAGTGGACCTGCTAGATCCTACAAGAGATGCTTACTCAAAGGTAACTGGGTATATTTATAAGGCTTATGTTTAAACGATTACCAAAAACGCACCTATTTTACTACCAATAAATTCGAAATGACTGCCAGAATGGATAAATGTCCACCAAATTGTGTTTAGATAAATGATCACCAAACTTCTTTTTATGTTTTGTGTACTTAAGTTTATGTTTTAAGTATTTTTTGATGTTCTTACATGTTCAACCTTACACGAAATATAAAGGGGGCTTCGCTTCGCTCACCCCCTTTACCATTCACCTAAGCTACCGCAGTATTTTGCCCTGATATTTTTTGGTGTTCATTTATCCATTTTGGGTAGGAAAAAATATTTTGGTGATCATTATATTTGTTGCCTATTTATAATCAACTAATCGTTACTTGATAAATATAAAAAGGGCGGGTATTTAAAAATTCTGTTAATTGTGGGTCGGACTCGCACACGAAGGGCTCCGTTCCATCTTACAAGAAAACTTAAGGGCTAAGAAATAATAAAACAAAAACAAAAAATAATCCTAACATGGCTTCGATACCCAGTCCCTACAGTTACGAATCCGGCGTCAAACCAATTGCGCCACCAACGACGATGAGGTTCGAACATTTTCCTATGGGAGCTGGCATAGCACAATATATATATATGGGTGGAGGATTTCCGAGATATTTGGAGAAAATATCGCCATAGGAGACAATAATTGAAAATGCAGTAATTACGTGTGTAAACGCATTCTATTGTATTAAATGAATACTTCTCAGTTTGTATAAACTCGGTATATGGTCACTGCTTCAGGTTGCAGGCGGTTCGACTGTGGAACGCACTTCCTTGTACTCTTGTCTCTTTCAAAAACCGGTTAAAAGAGCACTCCTCTCTTTCGTGATAGTTATAGTATGTACATTATTATATACATACACTATAAATATGTATTGGTACTTATTTAGTAGTTTGGTATATAGGTATTTTATAGATATTCAATTTACTTATTAGTGTATATTAGAAATTATATATTGTGCACTGCCTACCCTTTCATGACACATTTCCTTTCCATGCCTTGGTTTGCTGGAAATCTCTTTTTAGAGATAATCTCGCCGTTTAAATTAATTTTTTGTGCAATAAAGAATTATGAATTGTGAACTATTTATTAGAAGGAAATACAACTAGTAGCATGAGAAAAACAACTTTAAATCACATCAAATTGCAAGCAAACGCTATTTTGTCAAAGTATTGCATGAGAAAAACACCTTTAAATCACATCACATTGCAAGCAAACGCTATTTTTTCAAAGTATAGCATGAGAAAACAACTTCAAATCACATCATATTGTAAGAAAACGCTATTTTTTCAAAGTATAGCATGAGAAAACAACTTTAAATCACATCACATTGCAAGCAAATGCTATTTTGTCAAAGTATTACATTACGTAGGTGGTATTTACATGCGAGTCCTGTCGTATAAAGGTTAGGTAATAAGAGGTATTTAAGTAAATACAAAACAATGTACTAGTGTTGATATCAGTCTATGATTAATCAATTATATTATAAATTAATCATTATCGCCTTCGTCAAGCCTAATTACATCATCCAAAAACTCTTTTTGTCTAAATAACAACAGAGTCAACGGTAAGTAAAAAAAATAACAAAAACACAACAAAGTAACAATTGAAACAATACTCTGTTCTTCTTTTGTATATAAAGCGAAGCGCACGCGAACATTGGAGTTCAAAGTGGCAAACTGAGTTTGATCCTTTCCCGCGCCGTCATCTCATATTCTTGAGTCACTCGCACTAGTTGTGGGTACTTACTTTCTGTCCTTGTCTATGCCGGCGAAACAAGTGAAGACAAGCGGTATCTTCAAACAAAAGCGGGATAGGTAGGACACAGGCTTACTCGTATGTATTGTGTATAAAAAAAATTGGCCATATTAATGGGCTATTTTTTTTATACACAATACAATGTCCCCTCGGTGGGGACATTAGTCCCCACTGAGGGGCACAGGCCTTTGCCTGGATACTAATAAGATTAAGCCATACTCCACCACGCTGGCTCAGTGCGGGTTGGTGGAGGGGTTTTACGACCACTAGCACGTAGCGGTAGTGGCCGGGACCTACAGCGTCATCCGAAACACTGAACGTCCGATGATGTATACTCGGCGCCACGACTAAAGAGCTTTGTCCTTGAATGCGCAGTAGTCACTTTTCACAAGTGTTTGGCGCGGGGAAGTGAGGAGCGACGGGGGCGGTAGTCAGCGCCGGCACCTGATTCGTTGATCAGTCGCTTCCCGATGCCCGCACCGAAAGCACGTCTCGAAGCTTCTTGAGTACAGTCGCATACAATATTACCCAACGTTATCTTTCGCCCCGGTCGAAAATGCCGAAAAATAAAGTACTGACTAGGCAAGCTAGAAAAATGGTTTACGATGTGAACAGTTATATCAAAAAAGAGTCTGATGAAATACTGATGAAGAAGTCTGATGAAAAACTTAATTGTGGTTTAATTGTTACAAATTATTAGTCAGCGGGAAGAACAGAGTGTGCAGGACTATTACTACAAGTATCTATATTCACTAGGCCCTAGTGACTAGGGGCATTCTATGCTAGGGGGTTATTTATATATAGGTTTCAACCTTGACGTTAACAAATGTTGTCAATAGAGAGTACCTATAGTTTATTTGACACAAAGTCCATTATTTACATCGGCTAATATCCCAATCAACAAAATATCAAATAGAGAAAAAATAGAAGTGAAGAAAGTCCTGAACACTCATTCCTTCACACTAACCCTAAAAACGCACTTCGGAATTATGCCGCGACTGTACACATGCGCAGTAATCCCCGCCAGTTTCTCCGAGAGCTCTTTATTCGTGGCGCCGAGTGTACTTAAGATGAATTAATTATTTCATCGGTGCATGGTCAGGATTCGAATCATGTCCTGTGTTAGAAGCAAGCGTGAAACCCATTACGCCACGGAGCTCATCATCTATATTTACATTTTATGTTTTTACTGGAGCTCTATAAGAGAAAATACTCTAAGTATTATTAGTATTTTATAGAATAAAATATAATAATCGTTTATACAACATGTGAAAAAAAGGAAATTTAATTCGAGACACGAAGTTTGATAGCGAAGGATTCTAGAGTAGAATCCTGAGCGGTGCAAGGTCCGAAATAAAAATATTTTTTCGCGAGTTGTGTACTCTACTTTTTATGATTGACTGCGAGAAAATAAATAAAGGTTTTTTTTATATTTATCACAGTATATTATATAATCGGAAATAAAGTCGGCATAACATTAGAAATGTATTATGAATTTAGAACAGCTTTGGAAATTCAGTGTTATATTCTTACATTCAATTTTTGATGCTGTTGCGGCAACCAAAATAAATATTCTGTGAAAATTTCAACTCTCCACCTATTAGGCTTCATGAGATACGGGACGACGAGGGACGGACAGACGGACGGACAGCGGATGCCTAGTAATAGGGTCCCGTTTCGCACCCTTCGGCAAAACTACTTCCCATCTTAACCTGGTTTGCTGGAAGATATCTCTTATTTAAGATAAGCTCGCCGTTGTACACTATTTTCATGTCACTCTTGTTTTTAGGGTTCCGTACCCAAAGAGTATAAATCCAAACTATTCACTCCACACCATCTCCACCATTGTACGGCGGTACGGAACTCTTAGTGCGCGCGTCCGACTCGCACTTGGCTGGTTTCTTAAATGATTTATGTGCAATAACGAAATTATCAAATCTACAAGGCGACTACTAAATAGTTCAACACCCACATCACGGTAATTAATCACTGCCAAGGGTACAATCAGCCACGCTGAAATAAATAAATCCATTCTATTCACATCCTTAAAGCACTCATTATAATTATAACACACAACAGGGTTACGTTACACCAGCGGCGGATGATACAGGAGCCACGCCTGTTTAGGTCGTGTTTGTTGTATGCTCGAAATAAAATGTAACAAGTGCTTATGAATTACCTGTTTCGGTCAAATAAGCATTGATGCGTTATGATCGGCATTGGAGCGTGGCACGGACACTTCAACGCCGCCGCTAATTTACGATACGATATTAGCATTTATATCCGACACGAGGACACATTTTAGTATCAGCCTGATTGAAAATGGCGAGTCCGAAATTGAGTTGTTTTTAGTTGAAAAGTCGTTAAATGTAACTCGGTTATTTATGATGTCCAAAGATGTATGGAAATAGCTGATCTTTGTGGGTCTAGAACTTAGTACCGTTTTGGCCTTCACCTTGATTTCCGTCTTAAATTATGGTATCATCAATTGAGGTATCGTTTTGCCAAATTCCAAATATGGCTGCTGAAGCCGCCTTTGCGACAAAAAAGCGAAATGAGCATTCGGAATAATCCAAGCTATTCCACAGGCTGTTTGCTTGGCTGCGGAACTGTAACTTTGTAATACATATGTATAATTCGGATTTTTGGACCGAATTTCTTGGATTAGAATAGGTTATTACACAGATACTATGTTGTAGTGAGCGAAACGCTCTAACAAGATTTCCATTTCAGGGCGGCCTGCGCATAACAGAAGACGGGTGCGGCGGCGTGCGCATCGTCGGCGCGTCCTGCAAGGCGGTGCGCGGCGCGCGCGAGGCGCTCTCAGCTCTGCGCGCAGGCGCACTCGCTCGCACCACCGCTGCCACCAACATGAACTCCTCCTCCTCTCGCTCGCACGCGGTCTTCACCCTCATGATGAGACAGAGACGGCTAGCGGCGGAGCAGGAGGGCGTGGTTGAGAAGGAAGAGACGGACGGGCCCGAGCAGTATGAGACGCTGACGGCGAAGTTTCATTTTGTGGATCTGGCGGGCTCGGAGAGGTTGAAGCGGACCGGTGAGCTCGCTGAAAATGCTGCCTGAGTCGGATTGATTAGCTTAGTTAGAAACAATCATATCGCGTTTGGCTGACAATACGAATCTAATTAGCGCCATTGAGAGGATATTTATGTAATGCAGGGTCAGGGTTATACAAATGAAGAAAACAAACAACCATTTGAACTGCATCATATTCAGTCATATTGCATATTGAGTCACAATGGCGCTCAGAACACGTAGCAGTTGTTTGTCAGAAGAAAACCAACACAGTATTTATAATATCATCTGGAAAGATGCTAATTTAGGATGATATTCTCCGCCAGGTGCGACCGGCGAGCGCGCGCGGGAGGGTATCTCCATAAACTGCGGTCTGCTGGCACTCGGCAACGTGATCTCGGCGCTGGGAGACAAGTCGCGCAAGGTGTCGCACGTGCCTTACAGGGACTCCAAGCTCACCAGGCTGCTGCAGGACTCACTAGGAGGTACGACGATCAAAACGGCTCTTGGGTCCCAGAGGTCGCAATTAGAAGCCAACTCTTTTTCATCTTGGGACCAGGTCTTCTAAATCCTTGTGGAATGGGCCTTACAGGGACTCCAAGCCTACCAGACTGCTGCAGGACTTACTAGGAGGTAAACTAACAAAACGGGATACGGATTGACACACCAAAAGTCCTGGGTCCCAAGACAGTTCTCGGGGCTAGAAGGGGTTCGGATCTTTGTGACATCCCTGCCACTAGCATAACTAACTAACTAAAGAATGTTCTTCCCAATGGTCTTCTTACTCTTTGTGTAGCTTAAGCCCAGATACTAGCCCTAGTCTTCCGCTGGTGTTGGTCATAATTAGTCACCTTATCGACTCCTCGCCAGCAGATTCCGATCGACTTGACTTCGGTGGCAATTGTCCGTCTCCAGGAACACTGGTCGCCCGCGCTTTCGTTTATAAGCCAGATTAGGGTTTGATCAGCAACATTATTATGAATCTCTGACATCTAGGAATTTCTTGACGACCCGAATGGCCGAGTCGGCTGTGTCCCTGCCTACGAAGCCAAGGGTCCCGGGTTCGAGTGCCGGTGGGGGCAAATCTTTGTTTGATGAGAACGGATGTTTGTACCATAGTCATGGTTGTTTATCTATCTAAGTATAATATTTATCTATATTAGTATGTGTATCGTTGCCTAGTACCCAAGATACAGGGAATCCTAGTTTTGGGCTAGATCAATGTATTTAAATAGTGTCCGAGGTATTAATTATTATTATTATTGTCTTTCGTAATCCATTTCAAATTTATTTCTTTGTACGATGTTTGCAAATTTCAAATTATCGTTTGACGCGATTATTTCACACCACCTGACATTATCGACTTTGATTTTTGATTCAAATCAATCTTGATGTTTTGACATATCCGGAATCGAGCCTCATTATGTAATGTCTGACATCTAAGAATTTCTATAGCAATCGACAAATCGACCAATCAAACACGTTTATTTTAAACGACTGTCTCTTGTAGCGATTGTGATTCCCAGATGTCAGAATTACATAATGAGGCAGCTGGTCTTGCTGTCCAAATTAATACGTGCAAAAGTTCTGTTGCAAAACATAGCGAATGATAAAACATCGCACCTAAGAGATAATTCAAGGAAGAACAATCCCCTTAAATTAATTTTATAATAATTACAAACCCTTTTCCGCAGGCAACAGCAACACAGTGATGATAGCGTGCGTCTCACCCAGCGACCGCGACTTCATGGAGACGCTCAACACGTTGAAGTACGCCAACCGAGCGCGTAACATCAGGAACCGGTGCGTCGTGAACCAGGACCTGACGTCACGCACCATACACCAGCTGCGGCAGGAGATCGCCAGACTGCAGTTGGAACTCACTGAGTATAAACAGGTAACTCTGTCGGTATTCATTTTTATTTTATTTTGTTTATTTGGGATGGGTACTTGAGTCAACAACAACTAACTTCACAATTAGAAAGATAGACTGAAAATACACGTACTAAAATACCTATGCAATACACACATAATGTGAATGTATTGCACACGTATCTCAACGCGTGTGTGTTGACTTGGTTTTGCAAGTGCATTTGCATAATTTATTATACTCATACACACACACACACACACACACACACACACAAGAAATCCATTCATTACTGTTTATAGTCTTAGTTATTAATATGTTGAAGTAGTCCAACTGAGCGCATTAACTCGTTAACGAAACTTTAGTCACCACTCTAGATATATGAATTATAAACCCATGTCCAAGATATGATTATTATTACAAGATATGATGATTATATGACTCATCAGTTGTGATGTGATGGGCTTAATTAAATATCAGATTGAGTGTAATGTCACAGACACTTAAATACAGACCACGTAGAACAAAATATGCCACCGGCGTAATAGGAGATGCTACGAAAACATCTTTAGTTCGAGGCCTTCATCGCTTAGTGCAGCACTGTTGCAATATTGCGAATACCACGAGATGGCGCTGGGAGATAAAATTTCAAGAGAACAACCAACCGTCACCATAGAATATTATTAATTCTAAATACCTTTATATTATTAATTCTTCTGTAAAACGCTTACTAAATCCATTTTTTCCAACAGGGCAAACGCATAGTATCGGAGAACGGCGAAGAAGGCTGGAGCGATGTAGTGCAAGAGAATGCTATACTGACCGGCGAGACGGAAGCCCTACGACGGAGAGTCAAGGCGATGCAGGGCACCATAGAGCAGCTGTCCACTAAGAACAGCGAGCTGTTGGCAGAGAAGGCGCTGGGGGCGTGGGCGCCAAAAGATGGGGCTCCGGAACCTTCCGAGTGCTCGTTGACTGCTTTAGTTCAAGGTACAACTTCGGACTTTTGACGGAAAAGTAACCTAGTTAATGTACTCCGTTAAAGTCTTTATTTTACTTTTGACTCATTGTAGACGTCAAAAATGTATGGCTTAATGGCTTTGGAGCTGTCAAAAGTAAAGCGATTCACTGTGGAGACTATAGTTAAACTGACCTTAATTTATAAACATTTTATTATGTGCTTATCAGACAAATTAATGCCCCTAGCGGGATTCGAATCCGCAACATTTAGCACGCTAAGCAGGGTCACTATCACCGCACCAAACGTCTAATTTCTTTCAAAATTTCTTTAGCTATTGCAGGATGCTTTTGATCGGTGGCGCCATCTCATCTCATCATCAGATACACTACACCGACTACCAAAATGCCACCAGAAAACAAAATGGAACCGTGAATCGGTTCCTTGTAGCCATCCAAATCTATGATCCAAGACAAATTTTCACCAAAGTCGTTTAAAAAAAATGGAGCCCATTCGTTTCCCCGCCGAGAGGCACAGACCTTTACCCGGATACCTACGAGTAAGATTGAGCCATACTCCATCGCGCTTGCTCAGTGCGGGTTGGTGGAGAAATCAATCACACAAGTAAATTTGTTCCGCAGGCTACGTCCGTGAGATAGAGGAGCTCAGGGCTCAGCTGATGGAAGCGAACGCGCTCTACGAGGCGAGCAGGAAGCGAGAGATGGTAGTGTCTCGCGCGCGGCTCGACTCGTCGGCTCACGGCACCACGGCGTCCGTCATTGATGATGCTAAGCGGACGCTGTACAAGGTGCTCTAACCACTTCAGCGTACCATACCATGACCATACTACAAACGTATCAGGCACGGAACTTACCCCTACATAACGGGTGGAGCGACCGTAATATCCGCGTATCATATCAGCATCAGCATTGAAATGGCTATACTGAAGTCCTTACATGAGTACATTCAGAAAATCGTAGATTGTAAAAGTATGAGACTATGCCCACTACACCGTTCCAAGACCGTCGCTTGCCAAGCGCGTGACGTGTCCGTACCGGCAAAATATTCTCGCTGACAATTTTGGAAACTCCGTGCATGGCACGCCACGGTCTTGGTCGGTAGCGGAACGGTGTAGTGGTGGGCTGGACATCATTTTGAATATAAATATTGTTTTCACTCCACTGCTCGGAAATATGGCGAAAGATGGTCAGTAATGGGGCCGCAAAACAATGAATAGTTAACCAATGCAACAACAAAAACATTTTTGGCTTGTTTGTTATGGTTCTACCACATTTCAACAGATGGCGATTCATGCCGTGTCTGTTTTTACCGACGTAGCGTGCGTCATGCCGTCGTGTCGGTAAGCGTGCCTGACTTGTGCTGTCAATTGCGGTAGATGGCGGACCAAAGAGTTTAGTTCATCTGAACCTAAACCAGGTGGAGCAAAGAGGCGGAGTTCCAAAACGAATTTATCTGCAAATTAATTTTCTGTATAATTAATTTTATTTCCGCTCAGTACTAAAAAAAAGCACTATGCAATGTCTCAGCCAAAAGTTCAATAGATGGGCTTGCCTCTTAGGAAGCCTCGCCTGCGGCTCGGCCCTCAAACTGACTCTTCCGTCTATTTCTCACTTGCAGCCTCTACAACAATATACTATTTTATTGTCTGTCACGCTCCCTCCTAGCACGGTCATGGCAAGTTGGACTCAAACAACCATCTTGTTAATCGTGTTGCTTTTAAAATAGCCCGCCATCGTTGAAGTTACAGTGACTTCGAAATTACTTTAGTGTCAGATATCTGAGTTATCAAACTATTAAACTAATTTCATTACAGTTTGATTACACAGGAAAAATGAAGTCCATAATTTCTTTATTGTATGGACATATTTTATTTTTGACTTTGTTTTATTAATTTTTAGTCCTTAGGGTTTTGGTAAGATGCCAGTTTTTTGTAAAACTCATTCCATTTTCCCCAGGAGAAAGAGATCCTCGCCCGCAGCATGGGCGAGCTCGAGTTCGCTCGCAAGCTGAACATGAGCGATAGCGTCACTAGCGCCGTCGCGGCCGACGACCGTCACTTCGGCTTGGAAGAGAGGGAGAGGGCAGAGGGAGAGAGCGCGGACGATAGCGAGCCGAGCGATGGCGTGGATGACGCGAACGACGAGTCGGATGAGGACGAGGAGGAAAAAGGTAGGAATATTAGTTTTTTTTTAAATTGAGTGATAGAACTAAGCTAGGAATCAATCAAATTAAGGTACACATATGTTGTAAATATTGTTATTTTATAGGGTTTGATAGAAAGTTTTAGCCGACTTTTACTATGTTATTAGAGCCATTAATGTATATGTTTTTCTTTATGAAATTGATTTGATTTTAGCAAATGAAGTCAGCGTTTATCAGCGCGGCGACAAATACTAACTTTCTCCTGACGAGAAACCGCTGTCATCTCCTATACGATATCGGATGGATAAAATCAATAGAAATCAAAAAATCAAAAAATCAAAAATTAGTTTATTTCAGTAAGTACAGCAGCACAGGTCGTGGGACTCCCCTTTTAAGTTAATAAAAACCGATATAAAATAGAAACTCCCTGTAGAGGAGTTGTACACTCCTCATATTCAGCCTTAAGCGACACAATGCTGGACATAGGGCCCCTTATTTATAGAGCCGTAAGCTAGCCGTAATCATCATATTTTGCATTGTGCACACCAGTATGAAAAACTGCGTCAGCTATGCGAACTAAGCTAAACCTAGTTGTCATAGCTTTCGGTCTGCATCTAGCTATTCTAAGAGGAATTAATCTATTCATGTCCTCCTTTGCCTCCCCCAGCCCAGCTAGCCCTGTCCGCCGAGCTAGCGGCTCTAAGCGGCGACATCGACACCAAGCAGCGGCTCATCGAAGAGTTGGAGCTCTCCCAGCGCCGGCTGACAGCGCTGAGAGTGCACTACGAACAGCGGCTGGACACCCTGCATCATCAGATCAAGGCCACGCAGGACGAGCGAGACAAAGTGCTGTCTTCTTATTGTGAGTGTAGAACACGTCGTTTAGCTGCTAGTCAGTGTAGAACACATAGTTTAGCGAAGAGTTAGAGCACTCGCAGCGCTGGCTGCCAGCGCTGAGGGTGCGCTAGGAACAGCGGCTGGACGCCATGCATTATCAGATCAAGGCCACGCAGGACGAGCGAGACAAAGTGCTGTCTTCTTATTGTGAGTGTAGAACACGTCGTTTAGCTGCTAGTCAGTGTAGAACACATAGTTTAGCGAAGAGTTAGAGCACTCGCAGCGCCGGCTGCCAGCGCTGAGGGTGCGCTAGGAACAGTGGCTGGACGCCATGCATTATCAGATCAAGGCCACGCAGGACGAGCTAGACAAAGTGCTGTCTTCTTATTGTGAGTGTAGAACACGTCGTTTAGCTGCTAGTCAGTGTAGAACACATAGTTTAGCGAAGAGTTAGAGCACTCGCAGCGCCGGCTGCCAGCGCTGAGGGTGCGATAGGAACAGCGGCTGGACATGGTGTCCAGCCGTTGTTTGTCCTGCGTGGCCTTGATCTGATAATGCATGGTGCATTATCAGATCAAGGCCACGCAGGACAAACGAGACATAGTGCTGTCTTCTTATTGAGAGTGAAGAACACGTCATTTAGCTGGTAGTTAGTGAAGAACACATAGTTTAGCTGCCAGTCAATGTAGAACACATAGTTTTGGTGCTAGCCGTATTGAGTGACATCGACACCAAGCTGCGGCTCATCGATGAGTTCGAGCTCTGACAGCGCTGAGAGAGCACTACGAATAGCGGCTGGAAATCCTGCATCAAAGTGCCGTCTTCTTATTGTGACTGTAGAACACAAAGTTTGGCTGCTAGTTAGTGCAGAACACATAATAGTTATATACCGTTTTCGCAATGGAAAGAAAAGGTAACATTGACAGGATTTTACTGTCTTGACGACTCTAGGACAAAATCACTGAGCTGAAAAGACATTAGGTAAAAACTTTGACAACCAATTCTTTCTCCGCAGCCGCCCAAGCCTCCCCACCAACAGAGAAGCTGAAACGCGTCAAAGACGACTACGAGCGCAAACTGAGCGGCATGTCGCGCGAACTGAAGCGCCTGCAGATAGCGTCGCGCGAGCACTCGCGGCTGCAGCGCTCGCAGCAGCACACTACTACGCAGCTGTCGGCGCTGCGGCAGGAATTGACAAACATGAAGCGCGACAAGGTACGTACTGAAGCGCTTACCGTGATCATCAGCGTTTGCAGATAGCGTCGCGCGAACTAAAGCGCTTGCAGATATCGTCTGTAGTACAACGCCACGCAGCTGACAGCGCTGCAGCAGGAACTGAAGCACATGAAACGCGACATGGTACTTATTGAAGCGCTTGCAGATAGTGTCACTCGATAGCGTTGTTAGAGCTTAGGTGCTTGCAAATAGCGTGTTGCGATATGAAGCGACTGTACGCTTGTTTTACTAATAGATTTTATTGTTTTCAGGTCAAACTGGTACAAAAAATGCGCGCAGAATCAAAACGTCATGCAGCTGCCGAAGCAGTTAGGGCCAAAGAGGTAAACTTAATCACTTATTAAATATTGCATCCAATACCGGTATTCGATCTTGAATTATTCATAAAATATCGTGGAATATATTGAAATCATAATTTATTATTTTAGGTTGCTCAGCTACGTAAGGAGTCTCGAAAGAACGCCAACATCATACGCAGTCTGGAAGCCGAGAAAAACCTCAAAGAACAGGTAACAAACCAAACCACAGTAGATTTAAAATCTTCATGTATTTGTATTACTGTTTTAGTTGAAGTTTTCCACCTCATTTTCTTCTGCCGTTTGCTTTTCAGGTGTTACGTCGCAAGCAAGAAGAGGTGTCCCTCTTACGGCGCGGGCATCGAGACAAACTCAGCGCTCGCGCGGCTGGCAGGTGTAACGGTGAGTCGCACCGCTCATGCTACTGGCACACGACTGTCATCTGTTCTATCATTCATTACATTCCTAGATTTAAGGTTTAGGCTATTTTTTTTGCACCCTTTCCGTTACTGGTAATAATTAAGCTTTATAACCGTAGCCGTTTCGCTTATTCGTTACTGTTATTATTAAGCTTTACACCTATCGTTGAAATCTATAGGTGTAAGATGTGATTGCTGTAACGGAGGCCAAATAGAGATCTCATATTTCGAAGTTGTTCGATTCAAAATCGATACTCGATCTATGGTTCCGGAACGGCCATTTTGAATTTGAGGGAGCGGCCATCTTTGCAGTTTTTTGACATCTGACAGACGAAAGGCCCCCGCATGTGACGCGTATTGATTTTGGGCATTAAAATTAAATCGTAAGCCATCTGGAATTGTATTCGGGCTCCCCTCAGGATTGTCTTATAGCTGAGTGTATTGTGGTTCTCCGAACCAGATAAAGTTCGTATTTACGTAACACTGTGCGCGTCGAAGCTGGCCTGCCAGCCATACCTGGTTGGCTGAAGAACCTGTCTACCAAGAAGAGCCTAGGGTGCACCCAGGCCTTGCAGAGAGACAGGAGTTTGACGGGAACGAAGCACAGACCAGGTCAGATAGAATCTATTTACTTTAGCTCGGTGAATCGCCGACGTTCTTGCTTCTTGGCATCTGATCGCTACGCTACCTCGTAGCTATGGGCCCCTGCGAGGTCATCGGGTGCCGAGAGGCCTGAACATTTTGGTAGCAAGAGCGTGGTTTCCTGAGATTTGCAGCCGTCAAGGGCTCCAGGAACCCACGATTTGGGACTATCAATCTGTAGGTATAGGCGGTTATTAGCTAACTTGGTTTTGTTCCTGTATCCACATAGATTGGTAGTGTTGTAAGCTATAAGTCTATTGCTGGTAGTAGACAGACAGATATAACAATTTTCCCTAAATGACCAGTTGTACTGAGATGTGACTCAGAATAGTAATTACATTACAGGTACATTGTAGATGAATTGAAATTTGGATTGAAGTACCAGTTACCAGTTAGTGTGACGTCCCTACTTGGAGAGGAATAAAAAGATTCCAAATAGGTAGCCAACAAGAAATTTTATTTAACGTGGGTTCTCCAAATGTAGTCTGACCCTGGTTACGCAGCAACGAATCTTCCCTGCGGGTTTTGCCGTAGTCGGAGTGCCGCTGACGTCGGAGAAGTAACGGTCCGAATGCAGCCGGAGCAGGGAAGCAGGTTAGCCCGAAGCGGTGTCAGGAACCGGGAAACCGTAGGGTAGCAAGAAAAGCGGTGATCCCGAAGAGGTGCCAGGAACCCCGAACTGGAATTCGAAACCGTTCCTCCTTTAACATCTGTTACTGCACTCCGTCCGAATGCTCCACCCGCCAAGAAAAGAATAGTGTTGTCGTGGTGGTAACAATCAGAACGGAGTTACATATACAAAGTAAAATACAGTGCTAGGAATAAAAACAAGCAAGCATTCATATTTGTTATCGGCAGACCCCACTTGGGACATTTTACAAATAATCGGACATTCTACAAAATGTCCAAATGTGCAATCTGCCGGTAACATTAATTATTTCTATATATGAAAAAAGGATATTTATTTGTTTATCGGCAGACCTCACTTGGGACATTATGCAAACAATCCGGACATTTTATGAAATGCCCAAATATGAAATCTGCCGGTAACAATCAACAATTTCCACACAAAAAGGTAGCTAGTATAATTTAGTAAGCTGAACATATTTTCCAGACATTCTATAAGAAGCCAAGACACACTAACGCGTGTCTAAAAGCGGGTAGCAATTTGCGTTACAATGCGATGTGAATATCGCGAAATAATAATTAGCGAGTCTAAAAGGAATAAAACGCAACAAGCAATAAATGAAATGAGATGATTCTGGACACAAATGAGTAAGCCCGAAAGTACCTAACGGTAAGATGATTTTAAAACAGTATCTTTCACCACTCACCTCAATACGTATATATATACGTAATGAAAATCCAAAACCTAATTCTAAATATTCTTAACTAGTTTTAGATCCTTAACATGCCAGGTGCCTAAGTCCTTTCCCGTCATATCCTCTAAAATGTATACCAAGGGTGATTTCTTAGCGGAGACGCGACATTTGGTATATTTGGGCGCTAACTTTTTACTAAAGTACTTGTCTTTATCACTCAAGACATAAGCACGTTTTAGGAAAATGTCGCCTACGCTGAATTCTGCCTCTTTCCGCCTAAGATTATAGTGCGCCGTATTTTTTTTATGTGCGTGCCAAAGAGATGCCTGTACCTTATCAAAATATTTTGACAGGTGACCCAGATTTTCAGCGTAAATGTCGCGTGGCAGAAATAGTAGTTCCTCACCCAGATCGTTATCTGTATAATGAGAACCACAAGTAACCGTTTCTCGTCCGTACACGAGGAACGATGGAGTGTAGCCAGTTGCTTCATTGACGGAGTTGTTAATGGCATACTGTATTTTGGGAATATTAGTGTCCCAGGTTCTGTGGTCATTGTCCACGTAGGTGGAAATACATGTAACTATTGTTTTGTTATAGCGCTCGACAGTGTTTACTTGCGGAGTATATCTCGGAGAGAAGAATACGTTAGGTATCTTGTATTTCTTAAAGAGGGTATTTGTTACCGAGCTAATAAACTGGGTACCATTGTCAAGGAATATTGTCTGTGGGATTCCGTGGACCAGAAACACAGAGTCCTCCAGAGCCTTGACGACAGCTTCCGAAGTAGCGCGTCGCATGGGAAAAATAAGGCAATATTTTGAGAAGCAACATGTTACGACCAAAATATAACTATTCTGCTTTCGACTGACCGGAAGTGGACCTATGAAATCAATGGATATCATTTGAAACGGCCGTGAGCATTGTTTAGGTCGACCCATCGTACCCAGCGTCGGATGGTTTTGTGGTTTGTAAGTGAGACATTTTGAACAAGAACCAACAAAACGTACGACGTCTTGGTGCATGCCCGGCCAGTAGTATCGAAGAAGTAAGCGTCGATAGGTCTTGAAAATACCCAAGTGAGCAGCAGTAGGGTCAGCATGATTCTCCTCTATGACGCTGTCACGCAATTCTTTCGGCACCACTTCCTTCCAGGAAAACTCCGAAATCATTTCGCACTTATTTTTGGAGTGGCGATAGAGAGCACCACCTTCGATCAAGTAGTTAGGAAAGAGGTTCGGCTTTTCTAAACAACCGTTATAAATGTTTTTGTACCATGTGTCAGTAGTAGTCAAATTAGAGTTGACCGTACTGATAGAAGCACATGGGAAAGCACGAGATAGTGCATCTGGAATGACATTATCGACCCCACGACGATGTTTAAGTTCGAAATTAAAGGCAGACAACCTCACACACCAGCGTGCTAGTCTTCCGGTAGGGTTGTCCAGTGACAAGAACCATTTGAGCGCGGAGTGGTCGGTGTAAACGGTAAAGGTTTTTCCGTTTTCCAAGTAACACCGCCAGTGTTCTAGAGCGGTTAAAACTGCTAGCGTCTCCCTCTCGGTTATACTGTAGTTCTTCTCAGATCCCGACAACGCCCTACTCATGTATGCAATCGGATGTTCTTTACCATCAATCGTTTGTGTGAGCATGGCACCAATCCCAAAATTGCTCGCATCCGTGTGTACTTCGAACGGTAAATCGTAATTGGGACAAGAGAGAACCGGGGCTGATACAAGACACTCTTTTAGCTTATTAAAAGCATCATCAGCTTCAGTTGTCCACTGAAACTTGGGTGCGTTCTTCTTACTTGAAGTCAGCTGGTTGAGTGGTCCGGCAATAGTGCTAAAGTTGGGGACGAAACGGCGGTACCACGTGGCTGTTCCAAGGAAGCGTTTAAGATCTTTTTTTTTTGTGGGTGTTGGGAAATTAAGGATAGCCTCGACTTTTTCAGGATCAGTGCGAAGGCCATGCGCATCCACAACATAACCCAAGTACTTCAACTCATTTCTGAAGAACTTGCATTTTTCAAGGTTGATGGATAAGTTCGCTTGTTTTAATTTATGCAGCACGCCTAGTAGTAAGGACACGTGTTCCTCAAAGCTGCTGCTGATGATAATAATATCATCTAAATATGCGAACGCCTTTAGATCAAAATTCCCGAACAGAAGATCGACAAGCCTTTGTTGAGTGGCAGGGGCATTGGTGAGACCGAAAGCAGTGGTCTTAAAACGGAGAGTTCCTCTGCCTGGAACATAGAATGCAGTTTTGTCTTGATCTTCTGGAGCTATTGGAATTTGCCAGAACGCTTTCGACAAATCTACGCTAGATAAGAATTTTGCATCGCGTAGGTTGTCTAATATTTCAGTTATATAGGGTAGGTTATATGCGTCCTTTTTTGTGACCGAATTCAGTTTACGGCTGTCGAGGCAAAAGCGAGGTTGTCCATTCTTTTTATAGACAATGAGGACAGGGGACGACCAAGCGCTCTCGCAAGGTTCAACTACATCTAACGCTAGCATTTCGTCGACTTGCTCTACCAAAATTCGCTGCTTCTCAGGTGACATTCGATAGTAACGTTGTCTTATAGGTTGAGAGTCACCAGTATCGATATGGTGAGTTATAAGACTAGTTCTACCAAGGCCCATACTGTCAGTGGAGATTTCCTGGAATTGACTGACAATTGAATCGGCTGTGGACTTTTGTGAATCAGAGAGATTATCGTAAGACTGTATAAAAGTCTCATTTTTGTCGATACTTATTTCTGCCAAAGAAGAGTTGGACAAGGTGATGCTACCTAAGTATTTGGGACAAATATTGAAAATCCGCCAAAAGTCAATGCCTAGGATAAGTGGGCTGTCCACATTTGGTAACACGTAACCCTTAATAATGTGGAATTGTTCTTCAAAGTGAATGGGAAGATTGATGTAGCCAATACTTTGAAGGGACTGGCCTCCAGCAGCAGTCACGGAGATACAATCATCGGTAAATACTTTTAGACCATGGTCCGACAATAATTTATGAGAATCATTGCCGAGAATAGTGACAGCAGATCCAGAATCGAGTAGACCAGAAGCAGGGATGTCCCCGATTCTAACGGAAATATAGGGTCTACTGTCCTTTGTTGGTTTACTATCCAGAATTGAGGCGACTCTGAAACTAGAGAAGAAGTTTCTAAGGGTTTGTAGCCATTTTTCAAAATCTACTCTATCGAAATGACCCTTAGAACCGTCCCAATTCTGGCTAATTAGTTTTTTTGAACGGTAGGAGTACATTTAGGGCATTCAGGTTTCTTTACACCTTTATTACCGCACCCAAAACAGACGATGACGTCACGACTAACCTTACACTGACGAAGATCGTGAGTGTTAGAGCGGCATCTTAGACAAAAGTTATTTGACTTTACAGTTGTTGCAGGAGCGATCGCAGAGACATGGTTGTCAGATTTCGTCTTACATGGCTTGTAAGCAAATTCGGGTGCTAGTGTGTGTGTGGTAATCGTTGGTGGCTCGCGAAAGTGTGACATACGGGTTTGTATATTTTCGTAATTTTTGCACAACGTTCTCAATACCCCAATATCCACAATCTGAGTTGCCGAGGCCAACGTACTCGCATAACATGGCCGGATATTGTGCAATAGTATCTCTAATTTGTCCTCTTCGGATAATTGTTTCGATAAGCGCGAAAACATTCCTGCCATTATGGAAAGATAAATGGTTATCGTTTCTGATTCGCCCTGAGTGCGAGCCCTAATTTCAGAAAGTAGACGATAATCATAGTCAGTTTGGCTGAAATCCTCTAACAACAGAGATTTGAGATCCGACCAGTTGTTAACGCTATCTCTTATACTTCGGAACCAGTGCAATGCTTGATCGGTGAAAATTTCCGTTGCATAGGACAGAAGTTTGGAGTCCGAAATATTTCTGGCCTGACACAGTTCCGAAACCCTTTCGATAAAAGCCCGAACACATGATTTCCCGTCGTACTTCAATTTACTAAGTTCGGAAGTATTGCTACGCTCGCAAGTTACAGAAATCACGCTCGCGCCACTAACAGATGGCGTTGATTCCCTACACGCAGTATTAGACGAGGAAGATATTGAAAGGGGATCCTTTGCTTGTGATAAGAGAGCTAGGATCTTCGAATAATATTTTCGGTAAATCTCCGACAGTTGATCATGGCCCGTTTCGAACTTTTCATCCGTAGGTACCCGACTTAATCTGTGATAGGCATGGTGCATCAGATTTTGTGTCCTAAGAAGAGAGGATCTATCTGGTGCAGGTCCGTCAAGAGTAGATTGCACTTTGTCCAAGATTTTGACGACTGCAAGTAAGTCGTCCTTAGGTTCAAGGTGAGATAACAGAACGTCCTCTGACGGGTATTCTGTCACAAGTTTAGTTATTTGTTTACGTAAAATTTCTACGGTAGTGCCTGGGTTTTCACCTCTGATGGCAACTTCGTACTCCAGTTCTGCTTTGTTTAGAGAGAGAAACTTAATTTGAAAAGACATGATGCAGCTCAAATAATAAATGCCAAAGAGATGAGTAGTGAAAGTGTACTGATTCCTTTAGTCGCCTCTTACGACATGCACAGGAGGAAATGCAACTGCCGTATTCTTTTTTGATTTCCCGGGACAGCACAGGAAGAGAAATCAAGGAATTGAAAATGACGCTACTAATTAGTCTCCGTTCTGTTACAAAATGATTTATGTACGTTAGGTTTTGACGGTATGAATGAAGTGAATGACGATGTAGAAAAAAATATATATGTTAAAACTGCAAATAAAAATATTGCAACTAGTGGGTAGGTGGTTAATTTTTTTATAAGAGAACGAGAAATTAAAACCAACGTAGGAATTTGAAAAAAACACTACAATTTAAAAGTTTGAATAATAACCACGTACACAGAAGTTGCTAAGCAAAACCAAAATTACAACACAGGTAAACGTTTACAAAAACACGCACACACAACAACTAACTACTTACAGCGTAAGCAAGGCCAGACTAACCACGTTATGGGCGCCACTGTGACGTCCCTACTTGGAGAGGAATAAAAAGATTCCAAATAGGTAGCCAACAAGAAATTTTATTTAACGTGGGTTCTCCAAATGTAGTCTGACCCTGGTTACGCAGCAACGAATCTTCCCTGCGGGTTTTGCCGTAGTCGGAGTGCCGCTGACGTCGGAGAAGTAACGGTCCGAATGCAGCCGGAGCAGGGAAGCAGGTTAGCCCGAAGCGGTGTCAGGAACCGGGAAACCGTAGGGTAGCAAGAAAAGCGGTGATCCCGAAGAGGTGCCAGGAACCCCGAACTGGAATTCGAAACCGTTCCTCCTTTAACATCTGTTACTGCACTCCGTCCGAATGCTCCACCCGCCAAGAAAAGAATAGTGTTGTCGTGGTGGTAACAATCAGAACGGAGTTACATATACAAAGTAAAATACAGTGCTAGGAATAAAAACAAGCAAGCATTCATATTTGTTATCGGCAGACCCCACTTGGGACATTTTACAAATAATCGGACATTCTACAAAATGTCCAAATGTGCAATCTGCCGGTAACATTAATTATTTCTATATATGAAAAAAGGATATTTATTTGTTTATCGGCAGACCTCACTTGGGACATTATGCAAACAATCCGGACATTTTATGAAATGCCCAAATATGAAATCTGCCGGTAACAATCAACAATTTCCACACAAAAAGGTAGCTAGTATAATTTAGTAAGCTGAACATATTTTCCAGACATTCTATAAGAAGCCAAGACACACTAACGCGTGTCTAAAAGCGGGTAGCAATTTGCGTTACAATGCGATGTGAATATCGCGAAATAATAATTAGCGAGTCTAAAAGGAATAAAACGCAACAAGCAATAAATGAAATGAGATGATTCTGGACACAAATGAGTAAGCCCGAAAGTACCTAACGGTAAGATGATTTTAAAACAGTATCTTTCACCACTCACCTCAATCGGGGTTAATATGAAGCACAGACAAAACTAAAACGTAACCACCAGTAGTACGTTATGATTAAACGTAAGCAACCACTGCTTAGAGTCGTTCGTCGGCGTACGGTAAAAAGGGACCGTTACAGAGCGCCAGTAGGACGGACGTGCGCACAGTGCTGAGTCTGTTTTTGGAATGACGCCGGCGCCGCAAAGTCAAGTTGCGGTCACGGCTAGTTAGTTCAAAACGGGCCAATCATAGCAGAGCGAGCGAGTCGTCAACAGTGGAATGCTGCCAGTACAGCGCGTGAAAATCAATACTGTGATTACTAGCCTCATTTGGTAGTTTTATTAAGAGAATTACTACTTAAATTTAAAATAAGACCAGTTAATGATAGAGTGAAGACAACGGTAACTTACAACGTTACATTAGTCAATCTATTAGTGGTCTAGTAATGCTAATGAATGTTTGGACATTGTTTTCAGTTTATAGCAATTTATAACTTGAACTAATATTGACTATCTGTGTGTGTTATATGATATAGGGAAACTAAATTGTTGTTTACAGAATTTGTGTAGATATAAACTCGGTTTCTATTGTTTGGGGAAATCAGCATTGTTTAAGTTATAGATTAGGGTTCCCTCGTTTGGGTTGTAGACTGGAGGGTCCAATATAATTGAGTTATTGCAAATTGTGAGTAAGTATCGTTCCGATCATGTCGTTGTCTGAAATACAGAAGGGTGTTTCTAAGGAGCTCAGATGGTTTTCCTCCGCACACGGTCTGATAGACCGTTTAGATAGGCATGATGTGGTATTGGAGCGGTCTATGGACGTTAAGGAACGCTACAACAGGGTGCTCGAATTGTCCGCGCAGGCGGAAGCAGTTGATGGTTGCGCACCTGACAGGCTGTCACGGTTGCTAGGGGATGTCGACCAGTGTATGGAGATGGCAGCTGCTATCACGCAGAAGGCTGCGGACATACGTAGGCAGCGCGAGTCCAGCCGTGGTGGTGACATTGAAGCACCTCTGCCGCATCAGGGATCGGGGACCAGGTTACCCGTTATAACTATGCCTACCTTTGACGGAGTGTCCGGTGAATGGATGAGCTTCATCAATCTGTTCGACAGTTTGGTGCACATGCGATCGGACATTACCAAGTCTGTCAAAATGGCTCAGCTGGTGGCAGAATTGAGGGGTGAGCCCAGGGAGCTGGTCGCTCATTTGACAGTTACGGAGGGTAACTATGAAACGGCCAGGCAATTGCTGGTCAGACGTTACCACAACAAACGGAGGTTGGCCGATGCCCAACTGAACCGTTTGTTTAGCATCCCGGTTGTGAACAAGGTCGGGGCCATACAGACGGAGGTTTTGAACCCGTTGTTGTCCGTCACCAAGGCCCTAGAGAATCTTGGACTTCCGGTTGGTGAATGGTCCTACCTACTGCTGTACATTGTACTTTCCCGCCTACCCGCTGACGTGCAGACTCGTTTCGAACAGTCTCACGGGAGGTCGGCCGAGGACCTGCCCGCCTTCTCCGACTTGGTCGGATTTTTGGAAGAGGAGGCTCGACGGGCAGAGAATTTGGGGTTGACGGCCACCCATCCTTCGGAGCCACAGAGAGCTGCCGGGAGCGCTGTGAGTAGGGGCCCTCCGACGAGGAAGGACCGCACCAACCGGCAGTCGTATGGGACTGTGAGTGCATTGACCCCACATAGTGAGACCTGCCCATGTTGTAGGCAGATTGGCCATGCTGTGGCCGATTGCAATAAGTTCGGGGAACTTAGGGTTGAGGGACGGCGCCGGATGGCCAAGCAGCGGAGCTGGTGTTTCCTGTGCCTCGGGCCACACATGGCTAGGGACTGCACGCGCACAAAATTGTGCGGATATTGTGGTGGGGCCCACAACAATTTGTTGTGCATGAACCGGTCCGGCCAACAGCCACCACAGGGCCGTACCCAGGGTGACACGGCATGGGGCCCTGAGAATTCGTTTGCGACTCGGAGCGCAACTCAGGGGCCAATGTCCCCACGTGCACAGGGCGGTACTAGGGTGCAGGGCCGCACTCAGGGTCATCACATGGGGGGCCCTGAGTTTTCGGTTGCGACTCAGCATCCGACTCAGCGGGCAATGGGGCCACAAGCACGCAGCCACCCAGGGGTGCAGGGCCGCACTCAGGGTCATCACATGGGGGGCCCTGAGTTTTCGGTTGCGACTCAGCATCCGACTCAGCGGGACATTGGGTATGTTGAGCAGGCCGTAACGGGCGGGTGGCATGGGACACCTTCGAGCTATGCGGATGCGGCTCGGACGCCGCCTCAGTTGTCGCCCCGCTCGTCGCCTCGTCCTCGTCGGTCGCATGTGATGTCCCCCCCGCTCATGGAGCGGCCACGGTTGAATTCACGCCCACAACCCTTCGGGGGGCGTCGTAGGGTGGCAATGGAACCGGCGCGTGGGCCATTTGTACAATGGGACCCTCTGGCGTATAGCTGCCTACCTGATCGGTTACAGGCACAGTGGGGCCCCGGGGGTCCTCGCTAGGAATTTGCGGCCCAACAATTTGTTGCCCCCCAACCGGAGACGGTGGTGTTACCGATCGCCTCTGTGCTTGTTTGGGATTTGGCGGGCAACCCAACATACGTTCGCGCCCTATTAGATTCTGGAGCTCAGGGCTGCATTGTATCGAACGATTTAGCAAAATGGTTGGGCCTCAAGGTAAATAGGTATAATAATTCAATACGGGGCGTGGGGAATGTTACGGTTACGAATGTAGTTGGTCAATCGGTGATCACGTTCTCTCCACGTTATGACATTTTGACAAAAACATCCGTGCAAGCTTTAGTAATGACGCATGTCATGGGCAAACACCCCTTGGTGAAGTTGAATCCGGCCGTTCGACTCCTGACGTCAGGACTCAAGTTGGCGGATCCCGATTTTGACACTCCAGCCCCGGTCGATCTGCTACTGGGAGCAGACGTTTTGGGTAGGTTTCTGTTGTCGGATCGGCGAGTTCTTCAGCCGGACGGGTTGATTGCTGTGGATACTAAGTTTGGTCACGTGATCATGGGTCCGGCATTGCCAATGGTTAGGCCTGCCGAGTCAGATGGCATACTTATTGGCTCAGCGTTGTCAGACGCTATCCAACGGTTCTGGGAGATAGAGGAACCTCCCACCGCTCGTCGAGTCGACGCAGACGAAGAAGAGTGCGAGTTGTTTTACCAGAATAGTACTGGTCGCCTTCGTTCTGGTCGTTTTGTAACTCGACTGCCTTTCAGGGCCGATCGACCGCCACTAGGAGAATCTAGGAAGATGGCTGAGACGAGATTGATGTCGATGGAGCGTAGGATGTCAAGGGACGCCGTATTTAAACAAAAATACGTCGATTTCATGAGGGAGTATGAGTCGTTAGGACACATGTCGGTATCGGGTGTGGACTGGAGATCTGAGGATCATTGTTTCCTTCCACACCATGCCGTCCTACGAACCCCTACCGGCAAGATTCGAGTTGTTTTTGATGGGTCAGCACCTACCTCGAACGGGATGTCCCTGAATCAGTGTCTACATTCGGGACCCAAGTTGAGTCGTGATATTTCGGATATTCTCACGAGCTTTCGGAGGCACCAGGTTGTATTTGTCGCAGACATTCGGATGATGTTTAGGCAAACGGTAATTCATCCGGCTGACAGAAGGTATCAGTTGATACTTTGGCGTGAGTCCACGGCCGAGCCAGTCAAGGTCTATGAGTTGAACACGAACACGTATGGGTTACGGTCTAGCCCGTATTTGGCGATGCGTACCCTGCGGGAGTTGGCGTCGCGTGACCGTGTGAGCTATCCTAGAGCCGCCGCTATCCTGGAGCAAGATTTGTACGTCGATGACGTCTGCACAGGGGCAGCCAGTGTAGAGGAAGCTCTGGACCGACGTGACGAGCTCATTCAATTGCTGGAACGAGGCGGCTATGAACTACGCAAGTGGATGTCCAACTCCCCTGAGTTGATGGCTGGTCTCCCAGATGAGTTTCAACAAGACCCGCACGTTTTTGAGAATCCTGACAACCCTAACATGTTGTCAGTGCTTGGAATTCAGTACCGGCCCGTCCATGATGAGTTTACCTATCGGGTGGTTTTAGAAACACCGAAGGCCTGGACGAAGCGGTCAGTACTGTCAACGATTGCGAGAACGTTCGACCCGAATGGATGGATTTCTCCAGTCACCTTTGCTCTCAAATGTTTTATGCAAAGGCTATGGGCGGCTCAGTTGACCTGGGACACCCACCTCTCAGGTGATTTGTTGACTGATTGGACGCAAATGTTCACTTCGCTATCGGACATAAATAATGTATCGCTGCCGAGGAAATTGGTCCCTGCTGGGGATTACAGGGCAACCCTTCACGGGTTTTGTGATGCCTCTGAACGAGGGTTTGCGGCAGCAGTTTATTTGCGAACCGTCACCTCCACCGGGGAGGTCGACGTGCGTTTGGTTTTGGCAAAAAGCAAGGTAGCGCCTATTCGGACAAGGATGACGATTCCAAAACTGGAACTGTCCGGGGCTGCTCTTTTGACCAAACTTTTGAATCACACTCTAACAGTGTTGCGTGGGTCAGTGGTTTTGGAGGATACGGTGTACGCGTGGACGGACAGCCAGATTGTTTTGTGCTGGCTGAAGGCTTCGGTCCATAACTTAGAGGTTTTTGTCGCGAACCGTGTCTCCCAGATTGTGTCGTCTGAGGTCCCACTGACTTGGAGACATGTACCAGGAGAATTGAACCCGTCTGATTGTGCATCCAGGGGATGTCGGGCTCCTGAACTCGTTAGACACCATTTGTGGTGGGGACCACCCTGGCTTGCCAGGAGAGAATCGGACTGGCCCCACAGCCATGTAGTAGTATCTTCGGATCATGGCCCCAGAGCGGCCGTGCATGTTACCCAGAAGGCTGAGGACCCTGACGCCGGGTTTCTGCTGGACCGGTATAGCTCACTTGACAAGTTGATAAACGTGTCCACTTGGATTAGGAGATTCGCTCGAAATTGTCGTACTCCTCGCGATCAGCGAACGTTGAACCCTATTCTGACTCCGGCAGAGCGAAACGAGTCGCTGTTGAATTTGGTCCGGTTGGTACAGTCCTCGAAGTTTGGGGCAGAATTGGAGATTATACGAAGTGGACGTTCGAAATTGAAGGGAGCCGTCGCGCGTCTCAACCCCTTTGTTGATTCGACCGGGTTACTTCGGGTAGGAGGGAGATTGCGCAATGCGAATCTGTCGTATTCGGCTCGTCACCCACTTCTGCTCCCCAAGGGGGGACAGTTAGTTGAATTGCTGGTGACTGATCGTCATATTAAAAACGCGCATGCCGGCTGTAACGCGTTGTTGGCCACGCTCCAGCGGGAGTTTTGGATCTTATCTGCCCGCCGTGTCATACGGAACATCGTGTTTCGGTGCATGCCTTGTTATCGACTTAAGGCTGCCACGATGCAACCTCTCATGGGGGACTTGCCCCCTGATCGTGTGAATGAGGTCAGACCGTTTTCAGGTGTTGGTACGGATTTTGCAGGACCGTTTATGGTGAAGAGTTCACGATTGCGTAACGCTAAGCAATACAAGGCGTACCTGTGTGTGTTTGTTTGTTTATCCACCAAGGCGGTACATCTCGAGCTCGTTGCTGATCTCTCGACAGAGGCTTTCATTGCTTGTTTGGATAGGTTTGTTTCTCGAAGGGGACTTCCAACTTTGATCCGCTCTGATAACGGCACTAACTACGTCGGTGCGGAACGATACTTACGAGAGATAGTCAACTTTTTGAATGTAAATAAAGTGGATATTGGAACGGCCCTCTCCCGTCGGGGTATACAGTGGACCTTCAGTCCACCGAGTTGCCCCCACTGGGGTGGGATTTTTGAGGCCGTAGTTAAGTCAGCGAAGACGCACTTAGGGCGTATAGTAGGTCAGACCGCGCTGACTTTTGAGGAGCTCGCGACATTGTTTTGTAAGATCGAGGCCGTTCTCAATTCGCGACCGTTGTGTCCGCTCAGCTCGGATCCAAATGACCTGGAGGCTCTGACCCCAGGCCATTTCTTGATAGGACAGCCACTTAACGCGTTGCCCGAGCACCCCTTCGAGGGAGTGAAATTGTATCGGTTGTCAAGGTATCAGATGTTGAAGCAGTTTACTCAGAATTTCTGGAAGCGTTGGTCGCTCGAGTATCTGCATATCTTACAACAGCGCCTTAAGTGGACTGACAAAACCAGCCCCCCTAGTGTTGGTGACCTCGTGCTGGTTAAGGATGCTAACCTACCGCCACTACGTTGGCGCAGGGGGCGCATTGTTAACTTGTTCCCTGGCAAGGACGGGACCCCCCGGTCTGCAGAGGTTCTAGTAGGAGGCTCGGTACTAAAACGAGCGGTAGCAACGTTGTCTCGGCTGCCCGTAGATTAAGGGACAGGTGGGTGCCTGTCCGGGCGGGTGATTGTTCGATTCAAAATCGATACTCGATCTATGGTTCCGGAACGGCCATTTTGAATTTGAGGGAGCGGCCATCTTTGCAGTTTTTTGACATCTGATAGACGAAAGGCCCCCGCATGTGACGCGTATTGATTTTGGGCATTAAAATTAAATCGTAAGCCATCTGGAATTGTATTCGGGCTCCCCTCAGGATTGTCTTATAGCTGAGTGTATTGTGGTTCTCCGAACCAGATAAAGTTCGTATTTACGTAACACTGTGCGCGTCGAAGCTGGCCTGCCAGCCATACCTGGTTGGCTGAAGAACCTGTCTACCAAGAAGAGCCTAGGGTGCACCCAGGCCTTGCAGAGAGACAGGAGTTTGACGGGAACGAAGCACAGACCAGGTCAGATAGAATCTATTTACTTTAGCTCGGTGAATCGCCGACGTTCTTGCTTCTTGGCATCTGATCGCTACGCTACCTCGTAGCTATGGGCCCCTGCGAGGTCATCGGGTGCCGAGAGGCCTGAACAGAAGTTATTGACTTAGCAATTGCGTATTTATCTGAGCATAGCTATTACGCATTTAACTAAGGCCTTGTTATCCTAATGTACGCGGTTCATTAGGATACCAATTCAACGACCGCACTAGTACATTTCTTTAGTAAGAATTGTGACGAGGATAACGGCCTATGGCGTAAAATAGACAACCGCCCAAGTCCTACTCTCAGTTGTCTCACGTTATTCCGACCGCCTCTGATCAAGTCTCCTTTTTACTCAGAGATATAATGCCTGGATTACATTACACCCTGTCCAATGCTTCTCGTGCCGCACGAAATATTTCCCAAAATGTCGACGGGAACGAGGGTTTATATTATACCGATTTCACCTGTATACTTCTCGCTCACACGCATTTCGCTGTCTCAAGCGGCTGCTCGGGTCTTTTAACTCCCGCGCCAACAAGCGCCAACGGGGGGGAGCACGGGAAGTGGGCAATAATATGACGAGCGGCATGAGAAGTGATTACTACACGACCGAGCTAAGTTTGAACCTCGCTGGAAGGCGGCGCCTCGCCCGCGAGGCGCAAACTTAGCTCGGTGGGGTATTACATTATGCTCCAGCTCACTTCCGTGCCCCATTCGCTGCCCACTTCGGTGTAATGTTAATGGGGTATAAGGAATAGAGCTGTAACACAGCGATGTCCCCCCAGATCGCAGCCGCAACAGCAAGCGCGACCACCACCACGAGACCTGGAGCCGCCTGGAGCGCTGGCTGTCCCGCGCGACCGCCGCACGCACCATGCTGGGCGAGCTGGAGTCTGCCCTCGAGCATGCGCTGTCCGAGCGGGAGCGCGTGCGGCGGGACCTGCAGGCCGCGCAGCATCCGGACCCCGACGCTGCGAGGGACCACCTCAAGTATCTGCACCAGAGTATCGCGGACACGCAGCAACAGATCATGCAGTTAGAGGTGAGTAGGGCCAACCCGAATAGCAATAGTGTATCGATCGCTCCAAAGAGCTCAAAATGCCGTATTATGCAGTCAGTCTCCAAACATAATATTCGCCACCGAAAAGCCAAATACAGCGTTTTGCGCCCTTGGGAGCAATCGATTCACTATTGATAAGAGACTCGAGGCCCAGGTATGTCCAACAGATGGCGCTAGTGTGCCGAATTAGAAATTTGATACAATCCTACATCGTGCAAGCGGAATATTTCTGCACGATATATATCCTCTCACTTTTTAGGGTTAAACCTTAAATGAAAAAAAAAACCTTATAGGATCACTTCGTGTCAAGACCTTTTTATCGAGAACGCGTGGAGAGTTCAAGTTGAAATTGATATCAATTACTTAGGTCGGTGGTCCTTTAAAGCTGTGAAAAATCAAGCTACTAGGTTAACGCAATCAAACGATACGACCGTTTATGCTGTAAAAAAGTTGGATTTTCATAGTACTCGAAAGGCAACCAAAACCACTAGGGTACTTCCCTTTGACCTAGAATCATGAAATTTGGCACAGAGCAAGGTCTTATAGCATATTTTCGCAAAAAACATTATCAATGGGTTAAGCACAAGCATAGATTAAATCTTTGCATGTTTTGGTCTTATTGGTCTTGGATGGAGTATGATGGTGTTTGACAAGTAACTGTTAATCTAACTCAACACAGAACTCGCTTAATAATTTTGTTATTATTTATTCTTGTATATTATTTTTATTATAAGTAATAGTTTCTTGGCACTTCTCCTCCCACAGTGGTCCACTGTAGAAAAGAGACAAAAAAAATACGTTTTCCAGAACAGTCGTTAATTCTTCCTTTTCCCGATTCCCAGGAGGAAAACGACGAGAACGAGCTGCCCCAACTGCTGAACCTCATCGACAGCGTGGAGGGCGGCAGATACGCGTTGGAAAGACTCGCTCGCCTAGCGCTGCAACACGGATACGAGGCCGCCAGCAGGGATCACATGCTGCAGAGCACGCGGGCGCAGTTGAAACAGGTGCAGGACTCTTCGCAGCTAGCAAGGGAATCATTATGGGTATAGACCTCTTGCCTAGCGCTGCATCACGGACATGAGGTCGCTAGTAGAGACTACATGCTGCAGAGCACACGAGCGCAGTTGAAACAGCTCTTCGCAGCTAGTAAGGGAATCATCATGCTCAGCCCACATCGACCCACTGCTGGGTATAGGCCTACTCAAGGTCTTGTGCCGAGCTTATCTAGCGTCGGTTGGGCAGGTGGCTGTAAGTTAATCCCTGTTAGTAATTATGGCCAACGAAAGGCACAGAAGATGAAACGAGTAAGGTCGAACTATGCTGCACCATGTAAGCTCGCGCTCACTGCTACGGATGCCACTAAGTATATAGGGATGCCAGATGCACTCACTGCTACGGAACCAGTACTTAACTAAACGTCAAGCGAGTACCAGGAGATTGGCCTGCTCACAGAGGGTCTGGCAAAAAACACATATAGGACTTTTTTGAGAAAAAAAAATAAAGATTCGGCACCCTGTCATACATTTCTAGCTCAAGTGCAGCAATACATTATCGATGGAGCAAGTAATACGAGTTTATATTTTTTATTAAATATGTTTGCCAGGCCCTGTGTAAAAGGCCTATCAGTTACGGGAAACCTTGTAAAGTGTATATGTTCGACCTTCCACCGCTTCCACCAGGGCCGGATCCATACTAGGGGCCCATAACTAGAATGAAACGAAGTCCAACCCTGATGGAATTCAAACGTCGGCGATTCACCGAGCTAAAACATACAAACTAACACAATACCTTACTGGTGACCTTGCTGATGAGATTTCATCGACAGTTTCCCCCGTGCTCCTTAGCTGTTCGGGGTGCGCACCCAGATGTGGATCTCGTTGAAGATGCCGAACTCCAATAGCCTTCTTTTGGGAAGACGCAAGCAAGATCACGCAATGTCCTTTTCTTAAATGATAACATGACGTGGACGTTCTCCAGTAGAACACAATAACGAACACTCGTAACTTAGGCCTAGCCTAGTAGTTTTCTGATTGACCGATGCGGCGGCCCCCAATGAGGCTTCGAACACAAGCGACAATTTGCAACCTGGCCACAATATCACGACGAATTCACTCGCGACGTCGCGGAGTCCCCCCGGACTAACAAAATACGCGTTTTTGGGTATGAATCGCTATAATATTAACCGATTTCAATACGACAGCCCCAAATTGGTCGACTTTTTCGAGTGAGGAAAACAATTGAGACAACAACCAAAATCCCAGTCAAAAATGAGAAACCTCCAAAAATTCCTACCGGTCACAAACCAACTAAAAGTTGCATTTAAACCGCCTATGGCAGATGGCCGGATTACTAGTACCAGGGGGGTCTCACTCAACAGTTTAGATACGTTCAACCGGCCAACCCGACCGACGGGAATTCCGAGTTATGTTGCCGCTCGCTTGGCTCGCAGTCGCCTCGCGCGCAAGTCGCTCCTCTTATGCAACTTTTCTGTGATTTTTGCAACAACAATGACTTAAGTAAGGTTTTATACTCCGCGTAGGAAAGCCCTTCAAAAAAGTCTTAACTTACAAGGTACTGTTTAATAGTTATGTTCGCAGTCATCTCGAGTTCGCCAGTGCTGTTTGGAACCCATTTTATAACATTCATATAGACGGGATAGAAAGGGTGCAGAAAAAATTTATTCGAGCCCTTGAATATCGTACTGGCAACACATATTCGGATTATGTGACGTCCTTGAAAAAGGCAAAAATGTACTCATTAAGTTGTCGTCGTGACTGTATTGATATATCAATAATTTTTAAAATAATTAATAATATAATCGATTCCCCCCCATTATTACATTTATTGTCGTTTAGAGTGCCTCGTCGTCGTGAGCGTAGTTGTCGAAGCAAGCCTCTCTTCGTTATACCCCGTAGTCACACAAATTACGCTGGAAATAGTTTCATAAGACGTGCTTGCAGGTTGTACAATGATAAGTTAGTAAATATAGATATATTTAGTGAATCTCTTAAACGCTTCAAAAGTTTAACTTTGGAGTGTCTTTCAAATTGTTCTGAAAATCAAACTGAACATGTATGAAATTTTTAACTTTCTTTTTATGTATAGATATTTAGTGAATCTCTTAAACGCTTCAAAAGTTTAACTTTGGAGTGTCTTTCAAATTGTTCTGAAAATCAAACTGAACATGTATGAAATTTTTAACTTTCTTTTTATGTATCATGCTTTTTTGTTGCTTCTTCATCATTATTATTTCTTTGATATTTAAACTATTATAAAAGATGTTTTTACTAAATTAGGAAACTGTAGGTCTATGTTTTATAAAGAGCTTATGTATTGTATACAAATATGTCAGACTGTTTGATTCTGAATAAATAAAATAAAAATAAAAAAAAGTACCTAACATTTTAGGGTGTCTAAAGGAATTGGTCACAAATAAAATTCGACTCCTTTATAATTGAATACCTTTTTGTTTACCTGCCAAGCCTTAGAATTTGCCAATAGCCTGAATAAGTATTAATAACACCTCTCTTAGCAGAGGACAAACACAATTCGCACTTAGGTAACCCTAGCGTGATCAAGCGAGACAAGAGTTTACAGGACGACCTTGTGATGTCAGAATAAAAGAAGCTCTCAGGCGTAGTGATGCGGTGCAATCTAGCCTTCACGGGCGGGACAACCGATTCTGGAGGTGCTTAGCGATTGTTGTACGTAGCGCAGGTGCGAGCTAGATTGCGCTTTATTGTCGCGCAGCGAGATGGCTATTTATTTAAGTGTATTTGCGGAGTAATCTTTCTTTAGTACTATTAAGTATTCTGTGTCGTGTCCAAATTGCGATTAGATACCTTTCGGTTCTAAACAGTAGTAAAAGACGTAGATTTAGCCGGAAGGGTATCGCGCATTGTGATTTCATTACGATGTTTCCTTTGACAAGACCATATTAGACCCCTGGCTCTTAGCGTACTGTACCTGAATGGTGTCAAACGGGACCCTATTACTAAGCCTCAGCTGTCCTTCTGTCTGTCCGTCAGAGGGCTTTATCTCAAGAACCAAATGACGAAATGGGTAAAGAAATTTTCACAGTATGTGTATATCTGATGCCGCTTCCAATGAACAACACGCAATTTAAAAAAATAGAGGGTGTCCCCATTTCGAAGACGCTCGCATTAACGATTTTTATGTACAATTTAAGCTAAATTATCATTCAATGATGTGACTGTATATAGAACTAATCCAACTTTCTTCAACAGATGGAGGAATCCACGGAGCGGACGGCCAGCGCGCTGCGTGCGTGCGGCGACCACAACCTCAACGTGTGGGGTCCGGAGAAGAGTCAGCAGCTGGCGGCGCTGCTGGCGCACGTGTCCAGCGGCACCTCCACGAGATCCGTGTCGCCGGTCGACAGGTAACCTCCCGCGCCTGCCAGTGTAGTGTGTGTACAGTCAGCAGCTGGCGCACGTGTCCAGCAGCACCTCCACGAGATCCGTGTCGCCGGTCGACAGGTAACCTTCCGCGCCTGCCAGTGTAGTGTGTGTACAGTCAGCAGCTGGCGCACGTGTCCAGCGGCACCTCCACGAGATCCGTGTCGCCGGTCGACAGGTAACCTCCCGCGCCTGCCAGTGTAGTGTGTGTACAGTCAGCAGCTGGCGCACGTGTCCAGCGGCACCTCCACGAGATCCGTGTCGCCGGTCGACAGGTAACCTCCCGCGCCTGCCAGTGTAGTGTGTGTACAGTCAGCAGCTGGCGCACGTGTCCAGCGGCACCTCCACGAGATCCGTGTCGCCGGTCGACAGGTAACCTCCCGCGCCTGCCAGTGTAGTGTGTGTACAGTCAGCAGCTGGCGCACGTGTCCAGCGGCACCTCCACGAGATCCGTGTCGCCGGTCGACAGGTAACCTCCCGCGCCTGCCAGTGTAGTGTGTGTACAGTCAGCAGCTGGCGCACGTGTCCAGCGGCACCTCCACGAGATCCGTGTCGCCGGTCGACAGGTAACCTCCCGCGCCTGCCAGTGTAGTGTGTGTACACTATCACTCGAGAGTTATAATGCCTAATTATGTACAGTTACATACACTAGTTTATTTACACACATATCATAAGCTCTCTTTAATGTGTTCAGGAACCGCATGTTCGTCCGGCATTGTGGCATTGATCATTGTTCTGCAGTTGTTTAGCTTGTTCTGTAGTACCAACTTCACAGACAAACTAGGGGCGGAACGCAGGCGGGCGTCGGCATTCGAAATTTGAATGTCATAATATTTAGAAAATTTACACATTATGGCCATAATGTTCAATATTCAGATATGAAATGAGTGTTTACAAAGTAGTTTAACATTATGCTGATCGTAACGTGCGGTTTTTGGACTCAGTCAAGAGGGTTTATGATATGTGTGTAGATAAATATAATAATCGTTTATTATATCGTTCTGAATCGTCTATTAAATAACTCAGTCTGGCAGTAAGGCTCAAGGCCATAAAAATTGTCATCCTGAAGAGGTAGTTTTTGTTAGAGTTTCGTACCCGAAGGGTGCCAAACGGGGATTACTAAGCCTTCGCTGTCCGTCTGTCTGTCAGTCCGTCCGTCCGTCACCGGGCTCTATCGGATCAACCGAAAAAGGTAGAGAGCTGAAATTTTCACAGAATGTGCTTTTCTACTAATACTAATTAACTACACGCAATTTTGAATATTAAAGGGGGTCCCCACACAAGCGACTGTTTTTTTAAAACGCTGCCCCTGCGAAATACATCATGATTCAATATCACCATAAATTTCGCTGCTCTTAATAACTTTGAGATGGCTCAGACGGTTTCGTATCGGTTTCGCAATCTTGAAGTTCCGGTTCGATTCCCAGAGAACACATATATTTTTTCTTATTGTTTTGGTTTTATCACGATGGTACGGAAACCTCCGTGTCCGAGTCCGGCCCGCACTTTACCGATTTGTTTAAGCAATATTTGCAGGAGGCTAGATGGTTGCCTTCATTCGAATAGGAGTTTGTTAACTAGTCGTTTAGCTCAGATATGCATCATCAGCTTTTCAAATGCACATGATCACAGCATCCGTGATGGTTCATGCCGTTTAAACTAAAACATATTGAATATTTCAGTTCACTGCTGAACATCGAACATCGGTTGCCGCCAGAGGGCGTGCGTGAGTCGTTGACCGCACCAGTCTCGCCCTCTGCACCTGCGCCGAACAATACCTCGCCCTTCCACAGGAATACGTAAGTGATTGCGATGATGGTCCATGTCAGACAGATGTCCATCATGGTTGGCTGGTGAGTCTACTTCATCAGCTCAGAAGACGTGATTGATTGAAGCTTATGAGGTAGAACATCCTGTGAACACAATGAGGGTTTTCTGAAACAGTCTACGTGAGATGGCAGCACTGTAGCGTCAGGTCCAATGAACTGTCAAAATACATACGCGCTTTGTAATTAATTATATATTTTTTGGTTTATTTATTCTTAAAATCATTACTTTTGGAATATTGTTTTCTAAAATGCCACAGTGTTGTGCAGTGCCTATGTGTGCAAATAAAACAGGAGGGCATAAGTTCCCTACGGGAGATAAAACCCGATAGAAACAGTGGCTTGTAGCCATTCGCAGAGATAAATTTACTTCAACGAAAAATAGCCTCGTTTGTAAAAGCACAATAACACTAACACTTCCAAATACAATAGAATTTCAATAATTTATGTTTACTACCTACGACTTTGTACTATTTGACAGCTGTTTAGACCTGACGCCTACGAGGCGCCGCCTGGTGGCAGAAAAAGTATCGAAAACCCTCATTCGGTTATCATAAACATAAACATTTATATGTATAATAGCTTTTTCCCGCGGCTCCGCCCGCGTGTAATTCGGTTTTATAACATGTTTTGAAATGTGCCTGAAGAGGGAGTAGATTATTTCACAACTGTTTGTGATATGCTTCGCACGGAAAAGATAGTGTATGGAGAGCCAGAAATCAATTTACTTTCTAAGTAGATAATTAAGTACTCTCTTTTCTGGCACGTTCCAAAGCTTGACATAATACCGAATATGATGTATAACCGCAGGTAACGGCTAGTAAGCTATACCACCAAAAACATTCTGTAAAAAACTAGCCAAGTCTCGATGGATCTGCTTGTTTATCTCTAAAAAGTAATGAAATCTAGACAAAGAGGTGCCAAGTCTAAGGTTCCTTTCTGCGATTTCTTTATTATTATAGTTAATGTTGTGTGACTTGGCCGTTGAACATTCTTTATACGTTAGTGGGTACAAGTCTATTGATTTATTTGATTAGATTTTCGGGAGATATCCGGGAGATATGAAAACAGTATACACCGAATCTATAACAAGAGAAAACCAAGCTCTTTTGTTTTCTAATCAGGGTCACAAGGTACTCCAGATCTTCGATTATCCTAGTTTTTATAGGTTTCCCTTTACGTGGCCCAAACCCTAACTCTGTACCAAATTTCAGCTCTCTGAGTTTATGGGAAGTACTAGTTCTATTCTGATGATCATGAGTGAGTGAGTGTCATAAATGCGAAACTTTGCTTTCGCTTAACTTTGGAACTAAATGAAATACAGACTAGAAATTTTGGATTTTAAATATGTGATTATAGCTCAGTGTGTTTAATATTTATGCTTCGGAACGCACCTCTTTTTGTTGCGCGACTCGGACCGCGAGTGACGGAAACGGAACTAGCAGCTGTCACTTGTATAGAAACGAGATGACGAGTTAGAGGTTACTTTTTTGACATGGAGAAAATGTCGGCACATGGCGTTCGGGCCTTGGCTGTATTTTAGTAGTAATAATTGTCTAACACAGGTGTCGGGCCTGGTCGGAATGTTAATTATAATAAGCACGGAACAATCGTCGGGAAATAAGTAGATTCAAGTCATCGGAGTGAGTGCTTCGTGTTGTGAAAGGTTAAGGTGGTTCGGTCCCCAATTCGTCGCATTCGGACAGCGACTCCTCGTGTCGGCAAGCAACACGACGGCGACAGCATCGGGCTACGACGAGAGTAAGATTCGACTCCTCTCCCCTCACCCCCCTGGTGGTCCCCATCCCGTATTCCTGCCTCGAATTGAGCTTTCGAATTCCGGTCCACGGCGTCAAAGGTCAGTACTCCTGGTGAAAACCAACCCTAACAAGATTCCACGCCCGTTCGGTTGAGGCGTGGAATTAATCATTTTGGTAGCAGGCGCGGTTTCCTAGTGGGAAATCGATTCACGGACGGTTGTAGGGTTGTTTTTTTGCCACATTGTAGCTGGGAGAGGGTGGATACCTCAGATTGGTCGGCAACCATTTTGTGAGTGAGTCGTGTGGTCGGTATACCACAATTTAGGTTCATTTTCGGTTAGTGAACGTATTATTGACGATTTAGTTAACAATTATTATAAATTTGTAGTCGGAAACTACTCGGTGTGCATAAGAAACAGTCATTCGGTCGGACTATAGTATTGCAGTCGGGTTCCATAGCATTGCAGTGTTATTTCGGATTACAGAGCAGGGTCGGGCTATTTAAGGGGTATTAAGCTGATTTTGCTGACCTCAGTGGAAGTGTGGGTCATATCGGAGGGGCCACTTCTAGAAGGTTCACAGCTACCTTCATTATATTAAAAATAGCCTTTTTTCTTATAATAAATTTTTGTGTGTTATTTTTTATTGTGCCTTATGGTGGCATTCTCTAATTGATTTAGAGTGTATAGTTATAAGGTGTATTTCCACAGGGCGACCATATTAAATATTTTTTAGGATTTAATTGTTTTAGTGGTTGCCTTAGTTTTGACAACTTAGTTTTAATTTCTGTGCCCAGCGCTGACGGGCAAGTGCTGGTCTCTGGCTATACTTAGTTCGGTAGTGAAGTATAAGACCAGAATCTATTAAATCGGTAAACATGGCACCTTCGCCCTTGACGGTACTGCGGCATGGTGTCCTTGAGGAAATGAGATGGCTCGCCCATACTCATAAGTATGTGGAGCGACCAATTACACGCGTCGGGAAGGTGTGTCGGCTGGCTGCGGAGGCTGAAGCTCTCGGGCTTACTGATGAAGCCTCGGTGGCTGCAGTGAAACAGCTCTGCGCGGATGCTGACCAAGCGATGGAATGCTTGGGCGACATCGAGCGTCGCGCGGAGAAAATTAAGCGGTCGCGAAGGAATGACCGCGGGGAGGGTAACGGAGACCCACCCCCGAAGGGTGTTGTTGGACGGCTGCCACACCTGGGGATTCCGGCCTTCAGTGGGGCAATTGATGAGTGGCCGGCATTCATTAATTTATTTGATAGTTTGGTCCACGGTCGGGACGACTTGGACAACGCCTACAAGTTGGCCCAACTATTGATGGCTCTGCGGGGTGAACCGAAGGAGTTGGTCGGTCACCTAACGGTCACGGCGGGTAATTATGAGATAGCCAGGTCCATATTGTTTGACCACTACCAACACAAACGGCGGTTGGTTGATGCGCAGCTGGGGAAGCTGTTTAGCATCCCTAAAGTAACCCGGGATGTTGACATCCGAGTACAGGTGCTCAACCCTGTGCTGGTGGCCACTAGGGCCCTTCAGAACCTTGGTCTTCCGGTAGACCAATGGTCATACATTGTTTTGTATATGGTTTTGTCACGGTTGCCTGCAGCTGTTCAAAGTCGGTTTGAACAGCTGCATGGGGGCAGTAGCACGGAACTGCCCACGCTCGTCCAATTGACGGATTTTTTGGAGGGTGAATGCAGGCGATGTGACACACTGGATACGGAGGCCAGTGTGCAGCGCCAACCCGCGCGGATGCGGGAGGGGCCGCGCCCCCCGCCCCCACGGGGGGGTGGGCGGTCGAAACAATTTGGCGTTTTGAATGCCGCGCCGTCGGGTGACGGCTGTGTGCACTGCGACAGTGCCGGTCATGAAGTGACCAGTTGCGCCAACTTTAAGGCGCTCGGGGTGGCTGCCCGCAGGAAGATAGTCTTCCGCCACCGATTGTGTTTCGGTTGTTTGGGGCCGCACACGCTGAGCGAGTGCTCGCGCGCGTTCCCCTGTGAGTGCTGTGGTGGCAAGCACCACATCGTGTTGTGCCTGAATCGGTCAGGCCCTTCGGACGGTCACCAGGGCCGGACTCAGGTTGGTCGGCCACAGGGCCCAACCAGGGCCGGACCCAGTCCCCCTCCGGGAAACGGGAGTCACCAACGGGGTGACTGGGGTACCCGCAGACGGGACCCCCCCCGAGGGGAAAGGGGCAGCGCGGGGGGTAACATGCGGGATAGCAGGGGTTCGGTCGCCGCTGTCCACGGTCAGCGAGGACTTCGGGCCGCTGGCTCACTGCGTGTTACGGGCGGGTGTCAGATGGCACCTATGAGTAGCGCGAAGGCTGGGTGTCCACCACCTTCTGCGCCACCCTGCCCGTCGCTCTGGGAGGCGAACAGTCGGATGTCGCCCCTATTCCTAGAGCGCCCCAGGTTGGATCCGCTCTCCTCCATTCATCCACGGTGCGCACCGGGCACACCGTACACCGTCCGGTATGACCGGACACCGAGACAGCGAGGGGCCTATTATACGGGTTGGGACCCCTTGATGCACATACGGTCTGATATGCCGGTTGCATATCAGCAGCCGAGTTACTCCAAGGCCGACGGAGGTCTGAGCGGGTTCGGATCCCGCGGAGGTTCCCGCTAGGGACACGCCGCCCACTTACAGGGTGCCGCCACTCCACAGACGGTCATGCTCCCCACCGCCTCTGTGATAGCGTGGAGTTCGGACGGCAAAGCATGTGTGGCACGAGCACTATTGGACTCGGGGGCCCAGGGGTGCTTAGTCTCGTGCAACCTTGTAAGACGGTTGGGCATTTCGGTAAGGGAGTATCCACATTCCATTCGGGGAATTGGGAACACGGAAGTCGGTTCCGTTAAGGGAGTATGTCGGATTACTCTCTCGTCACGGGTGGATTCATCGGTGAATCTGACGGTCACGGCATTAGTCATGCCTAATGTGATGGGCTCACACCCTCACGTACGGTTGTCGCCCTCGGTGCGACAGTTGGTGGCTGGGTTGTCACTGGCTGACCCGGAGTTCGATATTCCGGGCCCAGTAGACATTTTATTGGGTGTCGATGCCTTGGGATACCTGTTAGTGCCAGGTGTCCACGTGTTGCAGGCGACTGGTCTGGTTTCGGTCAACACCAGACTGGGCCATGCGGTAATGGGTCCGGTCATGCCGGCTGCCCCACGCCTAGCGACTCGTAGTCCCTTATTCGGTTCTGTACTCTCGGAGGTGTTACAGAAGTTTTGGGAGGTGGAGGAACCACCTACGGTCCGCCGGTTGGACCCGGTTGAAGAAGAGTGTGAACAGTTTTATCGGAACTATACTGGTCGCCTTCGGTTAGGTCGATTTCTCACACGTCTTCCATTCCGGAGTGATCGCCCACCGCTGGGCAGTTCACACCATGCAGCCTAGACGCGGCTTCTGTCGATGGAACGACGCATGAAGCGTGACGGGATTTTCCGGCAGAAGTACGTCGACTTCATGCGGGAATACGAGTCGCTCGGCCACATGTCGGTTTCGGGTATCGACTGGAAGCGTGAAGACCAGTGCTTCCTGCCTCATCACGCAGTCTTGAGGACCCCGGAGGGCAAAATACGGGTAGTGTTCGATGGATCGGCATCAACATCTAACGGCATGAACCTGAACCAGTGTTTGCATTCAGGGTAGAAGTTGAACCATGACATCGCGGATGTTATTACACGGTTCCGTCGACACAATTTTGTGTTTGTAGCTGACATCCGGATGATGTTTAGGCAGACGGTCATTCACCCTGACGATAGACGGTATCAGCTGATACTGTGGCGAGAGAGGCCAGATCAGCCCATCAGGGTGTACGAGCTGAACACCAACACGTACGGGCTACGGTCTAGTCCTTATTTGGCGATTCGCACTCTGCGGGAGTTAGCGGATCGAGAACGGTTAAATTTCCCTAGAGGAGCAGCGATCCTGGAGCAGGATCTCTACGTGGACGATATCTGTACCGGTGCAGATTCCGTGGAGGAGGCGCTCGCTCGACGGGACGAGCTAGTTGAGCTCTTACGGGGTGGAGGTTACGAGCTCCGGAAATGGATGTCGAACTCTCCAGAGTTACTGACTGGTCTTCCGGATGACTACCAGCAGGATCCCCACATTTTTGAAAATTTGGAAAATCCAAATATGTTGTCGGTATTAGGCGTCCAGTACCAGCCGGTGTCAGACATGTTTTCGTATCGGGTCGAGTTGGACTCCCCGAAGGTCTGGACGAAACGGAACGTCCTTTCAACGGTGGCTAGGACATTTGATCCAAACGGGTGGATCACCCCGGTAACATTTCAGCTCAAGTGTTTTATGCAGCAATTGTGGTCTGCTGAGCTGAAATGGGACGACCCGATCGGCGGGTCATTGAGCTCAGAGTGGGACTCGTTCTTTTCGACCCTCCCTGGCATCAATCGGATTTCACTGCCACGGAGGTTGGTCCCCACCAAACGATACACCGCCACCCTGCATGGGTTTTGCGATGCCTCGGAGAAGGGCTACGGAGCTGCGGTGTATCTGCGTACGGTCGACTCCTCGGGGGAGGTTAATGTGCGGTTGGTCATGGCCAAGAGCAAGGTTGAGCCGTTGCGGACTCGCCTGACCATTCCCAAATTAGAGCTTTCTGGAGCGGCTCTCCTGACTCGTCTGCTCAACCACACGATGACGGTTCTTCGTGGGTCAATAGCGTTAGAAGATACGGTCTACGCTTGGACGGACAGCCAGATCGTGTTATGCTGGCTGAAGGCTTCAGTTCACAAGCTGGAGATTTTTGTGGCGAATCGGGTTTCGCAGATTTTGAATTCGGAGGTTCCCTTAATCTGGAGACATGTTCCAGGGGAAATGAACCCAGCAGACTGTGCGTCTCGTGGGTGTCACGCTCCGGAGTTGGTTGGACATCCCTTGTGGTGGGGTCCAAAATGGTTGACTCAAGCCGAATCGGATTGGCCAATGAGTCCACGCGTTACCTCGGCGAACGGCGCCTTGACAGTCGGTGTCTGTACGACGCAACCAGAGCCGGAAGAGGAGTTCAGCCTGCTGGAACGGTACAGCTCGCTCGACAAGCTGGTCAATGTGACCGCCTGGATCTTCCGATTTGCGCGGAACTGTCGCAATTCTGAGGCGCAACGGGTGCGGACACAGGTCCTGACACCACGGGAACGGACCCATGCGTTGTTCGCATTGGTAAGGAACGTGCAGACGATGCACTTTAAGTCCGAATTGGACATTCTGAGACGCGGACGCGTCCAACTGAAGGGAGCTGTGGCTCGGCTCAACCCGTTTATTGACCCTCAAGGATTGCTGAGGGTAGGAGGTCGGCTGCGGAATGCCAACCTGCCTTATGCGGCTCGCCACCCGTTGTTACTCCCTAGGAAGGGGAAGTTGGTCGAACTGTTGATACAGGATCGACACATTCGGAATGGGCATATCGGATGCCACGCCTTGATGGCGTTTCTCCAGCGCGAGTTCTGGATTCTATCGGGAAGACGCTTAGTGCGTAGCATCGTATTTCGGTGCCTGCCTTGTTATCGGGCCAAGGCGGCTACGATGCAGCCCCAGATGGGCGATTTGCCCTCGGATAGGGTTAACGAAATCCGGCCCTTTGCGGGTGTCGGAACGGATTTCGCGGGACCATTCATGGTCAAGTCTTCACAGCTACGGAACGCCAGATTAGTGAAGACATACCTGTGCGTCTTCGTGTGCTTGGCCACGAAGGCAGTCCACTTGGAGGTGGTCAGTGACCTCACTACGGAGGCATTTATCGCATGTCTGGATCGGTTCGTCTCACGAAGGGGCCTCCCGACATTAATCCGTTCGGACAACGGCACAAATTTTGTCGGAGCCAGGCGATATCTGCAGGAGGTCACTCAATTCCTGAACGGTAACCAGGACGCCATCGGTACGGCTTGCTCCCGACGAGGGATTGAATGGGTTTTCAGTCCGCCGGGATGTCCTCATTGGGGAGGAATTTTTGAGGCTGCGGTTAAATCGGCTAAGTCGCACCTGACGAGGATCATCGGTGAGACCTCTCTACGCTTTGAAGAGCTTGCGACGCTGTTCTGTAAAATTGAGATGACACTGAACTCGCGTCCTTTGTGCCCGCTCAGTTCGGATCCAAATGATTTGGAAGCGTTGACGCTGGGTCACTTCCTGATAGGTCAGCCCCTTAACGCCCTGCCAGAATACCCATTCGGTGATGTTAAGTTAAGTCGGTTAACTAGGTGGCAGTTGTTGCAGCAGATGGCTCAAGATTTTTGGAAACGGTGGTCCCTTGAGTACTTGCACATCTTGCAGCAGCGCCTTAAGTGGACTGACCGGACGAGCCCCCCTCAAGTCGGTGATTTGGTGCTGATTAAGGATGCGAACCTGCCATCATTGAGATGGAGACGAGGATGGATCGTCAAATTGTACACGGGTCGGGATGGCACGCCTCGATCAGCAGAAGTCAAGGTGGGGGACTCGGTCCTCAAGAGAGCGGTCGCAACACTTTCTCGCCTTCCTATTGATTAGGGACAGGTTCGGGCCTGTCCGGGCGGGTGACTGTTTAATATTTATGCTTCGGAACGCACCTCTTTTTGTTGCGCGACTCGGACCGCGAGTGATCGGAAACGGAACTAGCAGCTGTCACTTGTATAGAAACGAGATGACGAGTTAGAGGTTACTTTTTTGACATGGAGAAAATGTCGGCACATGGCGTTCGGGCCTTGGCTGTATTTTAGTAGTAATAATTGTCTAACACAGGTGTCGGGCCTGGTCGGAATGTTAATTATAATAAGCACGGAACAATCGTCGGGAAATAAGTAGATTCAAGTCATCGGAGTGAGTGCTTCGTGTTGTGAAAGGTTAAGGTGGTTCGGTCCCCAATTCGTCGCATTCGGTCAGCGACTCCTCGTGTCGGCAAGCAACACGACGGCGACAGCATCGGGCTACGACGAGAGTAAGATTCGACTCCTCTCCCCTCACCCCCCTGGTGGTCCCCATCCCGTATTCCTGCCTCGAATTGAGCTTTCGAATTCCGGTCCACGGCGTCAAAGGTCAGTACTCCTGGTGAAAACCAACCCTAACAAGATTCCACGCCCGTTCGGTTGAGGCGTGGAATTAATCACAGTGGATGACGAAAATTTCTGCGTTCTGGTCTTATCCAGAGGTTCTGGGTAAATAGGGGCCTGAAAATGCGGCGAAATGGTTCCAGTAAAGGATGGTACGGCAGTGTTTGCTTCGCGCTCGACTTGGCGGGGGCACTGCCGTGCCCCCCGATACATTCCTAATTTCCTCCAACGAGCATCCGGCATAGTATACTTCCCAACGTTCCCAATATTCGAGCACTGAGTGTAGTGAGAGTATATATGTGAGTTGTCTTCGTTCCAGCGGGCGCCGCGGCTCGGTGCGCCTGCGCGACCTGGGCGTGCTCAGCCCGCAGGACGCCATGACGCAGAGTCTGGTGGAGTCGCGCGTGCCTCCGGCGCCAGTGCCGCTCGTGCGCGTGCCCAGCGCGCCCGGCAGTCTACGGTGAGCATCCGCCTTCACCGGCACATACAGCTTAGCTAATTAATGCAGAAACAAAATGCCAGCAATAACTGACATATTAGGGACTATTGCTTTTTTTATTAGACCAGTGGAAAATTTGCAAGGGCGAGTGAAAAGCACAGTCTCTTGAGAACTTGTCTATGATTTGTCGATGTGTTTGCCTTATGGAATATCGCAGGCGTCAACGCAATAATCACATTCCATTCTATTTATTTTATGTTTTATTTTTTGAGAACTAACTTTTTTGAGAAGAAACGTGGAAACTACAAATGAACTTAAATCACTATGTCAAAGCTCCGACGTAAAGGTGTAATAGTTTATTCATAAAGTGTACCGCAAGGTGTGCCAAATTATTAACATAACATAGCGTCACGCCTTGACCCACACCGGGTCGCAGTGGCACAATTGTGCCCACTTTGAGCCAGTTATTCAATACTCCATTTTGCGTGACAGGGGGCTAGCCCATCACTGCAGCTATGGAGTAATGAAGGTTTCCTCACGATGTTTTCCATCACCGTTAGAACGTCCGTATAATGTACTTAAGATAAATTAATTATCTCATTGGTACATGGTCAGGAATCGAACCTGCATCTCCTATATGAGAAGCAAGCGTGAAACCCATTACACCACGGAGCTTTTTTTCCCATTTTATTATTGTCAAAATATTATTTGAATAAAACACGCAGTATTCCGCAAATGTTGCTATCATTTTTGTCTACATTAAATTTCCAAGTTGTACATTGCTTGATTCCCACATGCCACACTAGGATACCCAGTAACACTATTCTCTGAACAACTGGGCGACAACTGCATACAAAATATAGAGTTGTCAAAATAATTCAGAGGTTGACTCGCCTTCGGCCACAGGGTCTTGGTCACTGGCCCCATTGGACAGGATTTTCGTTCACAAAATGGACTTGCTCTCTGCTCTCGATTGCCAGTCGTGAAACCCACAAGAGCTGCTGTTTTGCTAAAATAATCCTTATAATTACTCGATGAAGCGACGTCGGTACTACATGGATGCGAAATGGACATCGAAATTAAAATAATCTGGGTTTAATTGTCATTGCATTGTAATCCAAACACTATTTGAAGCATCGATGGACTACGGCAAGAGCTGCTTCAATTGAAAATGATTACGTAACCTCCGTCTTGCACTCCTCGCAACTTCAAAAAGGCACTAGACACTTGTAAAGCATTTGATTTGGTTTAGATTCTGTGAACTACATACCTCGAAGTCATTATCATTTTCGTAAACGTCTACATCACATGATTGGTTTATTGTGTCACTCTCACAAACTGTTTATGGTATTCACGAAGTGGAAAATGTGTCATAACGTTCACATAGTATTGTTTGTACTTCACAATATTGTAATATCAGCTAAGCTTACGTTGGACTAAACAAAAAACTTCCAAAATGATTATGTCCAGTCCAATGTCTACTGTATTGAAAGGTTATTGAACAAAAGTGATCCAACATGCTTACTGATCGTCCCCGCACTCGTCTGTCTAAGCACATCTCTCTACAGGGGTCTGACTCCGCTGGGCAACGCCATCAACTCCATACTAACGTCGCCGCTGACGACGCGTCGACCACCGCCAGAGAGTCCCCGCGTGTTGAGAAGACAGCACAGTCTCATCAAGCCTTCCTTGTACGTATCACTGCACTTGTGTCTTAAGTAAACCTTGGATACGTTAGCGGATAATAAATGTCGTGCAGTGCTCAATCTACGTAACTGCAACGAGTACTGCAGAGTACCGATACGTGCCATGCGACATATTACATGACGCGGGCCACGTTGCTTGCAATTTTCTCGCATACTCTTGTGTCTCGGGACATTCCCATCAACATGATGCTCCATTTGTCTCCAATATATCCAAGGCTTTATGTACATTAAACTGGTCTTAATTCCTCTAACGAACGAACAAGGCGTTAATTTGGATGCGTCTTACAAGCATGTTCCGTAAAATACACTGAGGTAACATGCATAACAAACAGCATGACAAAAAACATTTGAACGAACTCCTCATACAACTCTTTAAGTATGTGTGACCCCAATTGACATTGAAATTAATTTTCCTGTTGTTCCACTTCCTTAATGTTTCACTATCAAGATGGTGGTCCCCCTTTAATTTATATTTTCTAAAATATGCAACTGCTTGGTAGTTAATTATAGCACTCTTTGACCTTTTGGTAGAATTTACATCTACTATGCTGCATGGTAGAAACGCTTGGGAGTATTTGTTCCGCTTACAATATATGTCTATTGAATGGAAATGAATATGGTATTGGCCTGCGTGGAAGATTCTGTTACAATTTAGTAGAAATTGGCTGTCAATATGGAAAATGATAGATCCTAAATGATGTTCAGGCAAATATATTCTGACATTACACGCACGTCAGTTCGGTAGGGTGGCGGGAGGCGCGGTAGGGGCTGCGGTTGACACGTGACGTTGCTTGCAGCCTGCTGACCGACCTGAACATAGTCGAGGACTGAAGGGAGTCACCTGGTGACGTCATCGAACTGCACTCAACTCAAACGGGAGCCGAACTACACTTAGCCGAATGAACTTTTAATGCAGTACGTCTAAAATCTAGTCGTTTGCAGCTGTTAACTTTAAGACTATTATTAGATGGCATTTATTTTAGTTCTGTGGACTTATCTGGCAACATTTAATAACTGTTTTTGTCTGGCAGCTCTCATGTTAACTAATCTCTATTTTGCAAAAAGTATAGGTACCCACCTATCTTTCTTTGCTTCGTCCATATTTAATATGATTGTAGACGTACTGTACATTGTAACACTAGTCTAGCGCCTGCGTAGCTGTCTTATTAAGTATGTCAAACGAAAGGAGACTTTTAACTTTTTGAATTAAGGTGTAATATAGTTTCATTCAGTATTTGTTTGAATATCAAAGGTTGTGGTAATTTGGGCTCAAATGCAAATCTCTTTTTGTTGACTAAACCGCAAAGTAAAATAAGATGGCACCAGGAATACTAATCTAATAATGTAATGGGATCAATTATTGCATTTGTGCTTCGTGCACGAGTAGCTAAGTAATGTAATGTACTGCACTATCTAGCGATGGAAATAGCTTTGTATGTAACTATGTAATCTAAAGCACAATTTCGCAACCGTCAGCTCAGGATTTGGCGCATAATAAAAGTCATTTGCTGTCTCTGTCTCTCTCTTGGGAAATGACAGCACCAGCATGACATTTAAGCGGCATATTTGAGCAGCAGTTTGTGCATTTGGCCATAATTAATGTAAAATCGTATCTAAATGTACTTAGACTGTAATGTAACCAAAAGCTTTAACAAAGATTTAATTTAGCAACTCTTTATAGTATGTATGTTTAGGCAGCTGATCAATAAACTAAATTGGTTAAAAGTAATAATGCGTTTGTTTATTGCATGAGATTGTGCACCCTCGCTGAGTGAGATTAGAGCTTGTCTTTGCATGGTAGATTGGTAGAGAATATTAGATTGTTCTAATGATTCGATTCGAGTAGCGGTTTGCTGTGTACAATTCTAAAGTAATAACAAAATTGGATAGAAACTTGGATTTGACAAATATCGATGATTTACTCAAGTGTTCCTATGTTCCCACATTTTGTATCAAATATAGGATTCCGAGATTTATAGTCAAGTTCATAGGTTTTGACATGTCTAAATGTGTGTTTCCTTTGCTTGTGTTTTTGTTTTTCAGTCACACATAAAATACTACTATACACTCGTGTGGCGCAGATCATTCTAACCTCTTACATATTGAACGAGTCGTTCTAATACTTCAACTTTCATGGGAAGAACTCCACTCATCATTTTTCATATCCAGATTTGCACCGTTCATCGTTATAGGGTTCAATAGTTGGAACATCGATATTCTCATTATCATAAATCACAGTAAAACCTTCGGTCGAAAGGTTAACTCTTTATTCTACTTGTTCTTTAGTTACGCATATTTTATCATAACTGTTTTGACTGAGAGAGAGTGAGCGAGAGAGATGAAGCAAAGAAACCAGTAATGCCCCCACCCGGGACGAAATTGGGCACCTTTGCAAAACAAAAGAAATCATAAAAAGGCATAAATGTACAAAACTAGTGGAAATGCTTATCTGTAACAAAAGTCCTCTTGCAAACCAAGAACCAATTCATCAAATTAACATTGAACCACCCCCACCGCCACTCGCTTGCTAACGCTCCCCCTGCGGACTGCCAGGGAGTCGGAGAGCACGCCGCCCGCGTCACCCAGCTCGGTGCGGCGCCAGCGTGACCACGACGTGTTCCTGCGGCTGGCGGGCCCGTCCGAGAGCGCCGCGCCCAAGGGGACGGTCAAGGAGTTGCCGCTCAAGGTGAGACTTCGCTTTGTGCAGGCCGCGCCGACTGCCTTTGGCTCTGAGCGATCTGTGATCGCTCTCTATGCATAGGGTAGGGTGGGTTGTACCGACCAGTCGAATAGTTTGATTATTAGATCGCCAGGCTCCACAATTCTTTAGAAAGAGTGGACCGCGCCTATGCCGGCTCCTTTTTAACAAATTGTTACTAGTGGCTCTGTGAGCTGTAGACCTCGCGAGCGACACAGGTTTTTTTTATTTTTTTATTCATTAATTTCTACCCCTTCACACCCGCGGCCCCTTGAAGTTCCACGGACGAACAAGTGGAATTATTATAAAAACACATGACCCGACTGCATTTTCTTTCAATACCACATACAAACTTATAATTGCACCAAATTACGTACATGGAGTATAAAATTAGCCGCACCAATAATAACCTATTGAATATTCACGGTCCCTACAAATCCAACAACACCTAATTTGTTAAAACGGTGTTTTTACATTTTCAGCCCCATAGCTCCCAATTTTGATCATTTCCAAACACTGAATCGAGAAAAATAAACATATAATTATCGAACCTGCTCACAAAATTACACGAGAATCTGTTGAGAAATGCGTCCTGTAGAAGAGAACAGACGGACAGAAATCCAGACATTCGAAAGCATTTTTGCCCAAGCAAGAAACGGAGACGCTTCGTTCGCTCAGTCGATAACATAGCGTCACGCCTTTTCAACAATTTTTCAGTACCAGGCGCACCGAACTTGATTTACTTTCCTATCGCTTGCATGTCTCATGTCCCAAAATGTCCAATTCGGTAGGGTCTTTATGGCAGGCTGCACAAGGTAAAGTCAACCAATCACATAACGTGGTTACAATAATTGCAGCGAGTGAGCGGCGGCGGCGCGTGGTTGCAATGCACGCACGTGGCGGAGGGACACGCCGGCGCTGCGCTCGCGCTCGCTGCGTCAAGCAACGCCCTCTATAGCGGCGGAGTTGGTAAGTCACTTCTACTAATACTAATAACTACGCAATGATTTACTTTAATGATATTCTCAGACCGTCCGTCACCACACAACGGATGGTGTGTCGTGTGTTGTGTGGTCCCTGACGGATCATCTGGTCCCTGAGAGAATCAGAAGTCCAAGTCCAAGATATGCTAAAGAGCGATAAAGCGAAGCATGTTGTTATGTTGGCGCAACGACTGCAGGGCTGACTAAAATGGGACTGGCCGGACAATTCCTTTTGTCCCCAGAGATAGGTTAAACTTGTAACCGATAGGGCGATAAGTGATGTCCCCGTCATCATAAAATCCCATCTCTAATTCTCACAATACTTTGAATTGTATTGCTTAGTAATTACTTTACTTTATCCTACTTTAAATGTCAAAAATATTATTATCTGCAAGTAACTGCGTTCCCTACTCGCAGACCGCACGGTTCGCGGCTGGGACGTGCGCGTGGGCACAGAGGCGTGGCGCGGCTGGTGTGGCGGTGCCGTGACGTCACTAGCGGCGGGGGGTGCGGGCGGGGCTGGCAGCGGAGGGGGAAGGCTGCTGGCGGCGGCGGCGGGCGCGGCTGTGAGGCTGTTTGATACTAGGAGTAGAACACCGCTCACTACTCTTTGGTAAGTTTTAATACTGCTACATGTTTTGGGGTTGCTCTATGTGGTCGTTAGTTTTGGAGGGAAGGGGCGGCGCGGTGACGTCAGTGGTTGCGGGTGGTGCGGGGAGAGGAGAGAGGAAAGGCTGCTAGCGGCGGCGGCGGGCGCGACGGTACGGCTGTAGACGGTATGTATGCTTAAACCTTGGGGGAAGGCAATGTACACTGAAACACTATTTTCTAACTCTTGAGGGGAGAGACAGTTTCCTCCCGGTGTGTAAATATGACAGAATAGTTGTATATGTCGTTTGACACAATCGGAATTCTTCAAAATTCTTAGGGTACTTCCTCAAGTCCTAGAAAGCTGAAATTTGGTATGTAAGCTATTATTAGTACAAAAACAACAAAAAAAACTAAAACTTGAAATTTTTACCCCCCAACCCCTTAAACTAGGGGATGGAAGTTTGTATGAGACTTTCGCAAATTTTGATGCTAGAGATGTGAAATTTGATGAAGGGACTCCTTGTTATAAATAATAAAACACCTATTTCAGTGTTTTTAGTGAATTAATTTTTCACCTTACACGCATGTGATGGTAGCGAAACAGCCAAGCCACATATTTTGAGTAAGGTGTAGAGTTTGTAAAGTTAGGGCTTGTAGAGTTCGAAGCTTGGCTCTACATGAGATCTGATAACTTTTTGACAGTGCGTGCCATATGATCTCGTCTTGGAAACATTTTACATGAAAATGTTTTTGGTGGGATATATTTAATCTTAAGTTAAGTAAATTCAAAAAGAGCATGACAGCGGCCATTGCTGTTTAATTTAGCTTGTAATCATTTTCTCGTATATATTTATATTCTTTTTGGTTTAAATTAAATAAATTTTAGTAACGATAGATTTAGGTTGGTAGAACTGTTCTGTAAATTGTGTGTTGTGTTCTCCTGTAATTGTGTATGCACGAAGCGAAGAGTAATTGTACTTTCAAATTGTGTGTAGTGTGTAATACCTGTCGGTTAACCATAATAAATAAATAAATAAAGTATTGAGTGAAGTTCCAACAGCACATAACATTATTATTATTATTCATCAGGTCATCCGGCGCGACGGGTGCGAACGCGCCGTCCCGCGGTGCGGCGGGCGAGGTCGCGGTGACTGCGCTGACGCTGGGCTCCGAGCCGCACCGGCTGTACACCGCGGCCGGAGACAAGATAAGGGTGTGGGACCTCAGGATGTGAGTACCCAAACCAAAATATAGCCGAAGTCACTTGGAGAGCAAATTGATACTTCAATCATCAAACTCTTGGAAATATCCCTTTTTTGTCTTTGCCGTGGTCGAGTAAAAACCAATTTTGTGCATATCTGATGCGAGTTTTAATTTACCAGCGTTCAGCGTAACTGCGTCATCAAGTACCTTATTTTTAAACCCGACGACCATAAGAGGGGTGTGTCTTTATCTCTGTCCGTGGCACCCTAGCGGTCAAACTGGTGAACGGATTTAAATGTGGTTATCTATATAGGTCGCATCAGGAGTTATGAGCCTTGGATGCGCATTAGTCATTTTGTATACCTGTTTGGCGGGGGCAAGTGAGGCGCGACGGGGGCGGCAGTCGGCTTCGGCGCCCGATTGGTTGGTCAATCGCTTCCCGTTCCGGCGCCCTCAAAACAACTCATTGTCTCGTCCTCTGTCAGTACAGTCGCGTACATATTTCCTAACGTTATTTTTCGCCAACGTAGTAGGAAAGATGCCGAAACATAAAGAGTTAACTAGGCAAGCAAGATTTTTTTTATATGATATGAACTATTATATTAAAAAAGAGACTGATGAAATCATTGCTGATTCAAAACTAGCGAATACGAGATCAGCCAAAATAACTTCTAAGTTTACACAATTTAAAATGGCAACAAATATAATGATCACTAAAATATTTTTTTCCCACCCAAAATGGATAAATGAACACCAAAAGTTGCAAAAAATATCAGGGCAAAATACTGCGGTAGCTTAGGTGAAGGGTAAAGGGGGTGAGCGAAGCGAAGCCCCCTTTATCCTTCGTGTTAGGTTGAACATGTAAGAACAACAAAAGATACTTAAAACATAAACTTAAGTACACAAAACATAAAAAGAAGTTTGGTGATCATTTATCCAAACACAATTTGGTGGACATTTATCCATTCTGGCAGTCATTTCGAATTTATTGGTAGTAAAATAGGTGCGTTTTTGGTAATCGTTTAAACACAAGCCATTTAAAATTGATATCCAATCATTTGCTTTAATACAACATTACAAAGCGAGCAAAATCAACATTTTTAATAAGCTCGCGAGTGTATACATGCGCAGTAACCCCCGCAAATTTCGCCCAGCGCTCTTAATTCGTGAGGCGACCTATAAATGGAAGTAAACTTCTCTGCGATGATTCTTAGATATGTTTTGTTAAAATTGGTTCAGCGGTTCAAAGTTATCAGCCTAAATAGGTAACAAATTAATCAAATTTTGACCGCAATAGTTATCTTGACATTTCCTGATGCGGTATTTAAGCGGGATATCATGGAATATTTTATCGCACCGCATCCTGTTTGTTGTGCCTAGGCTGGAGTGCGTCGCCAAGGTGTGGTCGGGGCACGCGGCGGCGGTGATGTGCCTGGCGGCGGGGCGGGCACGCAGCGCGCAGCACGGCGGTGACCGCATCTGCACCGGCTCGAAGGACCACTATGTGCGCACCCTCGAACTGCAGCCGCAGCAAGGTATTATGCTGTTTTACTCGTAGCTAGAATGGTGGTGAATTAGGGGGATAAAGTTTGAACCAACCAACTGCATGTCGATGCCGCAGAGCAGGGTATATTTATAGTACACTACAATGTATCTGAGAAAGTCAGTGATTGGTACTGCCGTGTCCCGAATTGGTCAGGTGAATTAAATAATGAGCAGATGAGATTTAGGTTGCCCTCGTCCGAAGGAAAGACTTGGTCATATTTGGCAGTAAAATAATATTTATAGTTGGCAGATTTCGTATTAGGCGGCGCCACTATAACTCGTTTGTCCTTATTTTGTTTTGAAGTAAAATAAAAGTTTACCACTGCCAAACCTTCACGTCCTCCCGGGTACGAGTAACTAAATAATATTTTTCCAATTTCTCGACGTAAAACCTGACCAGATTGTGATCTTTGCACACTTGACACTGGCAAATTTAATCTCAAAAGCTATTATATAAACTACTGGTGCTCAGAAAATGTGTTGTCTACCACAGAAGACAACAAATCACCTTTTCACACCTTTCATTCGGAAAAGTAAGTTTTGCTCCACGACGAGAGGGAGCAAAATGCTACTTTTCTGTTCAAGCTACTTTTTTAATTTATTCATTGCCATGTAGCATTTACGCAATGAGCACAGAATAAAATAATCGAATGTTATTATGAAATTACATTACAATCGACTACGATGGCGTAGTCGATTAAAAACGAACATGTTTGAAGTTTAACTTTAACAACGTTATATGCAAATTTATGAATTTTTCGTAATATTTTAAAAAAATGTCACAATAAATTATTTGTTTTACTGAAATCTAAACTATCGATGTCTGTTATTATGATATAATGAATATTGATATCCGAAACCATTGTAATATTCGATTCGATTATTTTTACACATTAGTAAAAGTACACAGGAATATTTTATCTGTGGTGATCCTAAACCTTCACAATCCGCCATTATAAAAAAAAAAATTGTTTACGTTGTTCGATTACTGTAAAAGTTTTAGAGCATTTAATTTAAATTTTCCTCATAGTCGGTGTGAAAAGTTGTATGTGTCACACAGGAGCAAAATTATTTTCGTCATGGGCTATAACGCTTGAATCCTTCGTTACGCTCAGGATTCCAACTTAGAATCCTGAGCGTACCTTCCCTTCACTCGGATTCAATGTACCGCCCTCGCCGTAAATACATCATTTTGCTCCCTTGTGACACAAATAACTATTTAGGCTCGCTGCAGTCGGTTAATAAGAAAAGAACTACTACTACCATTCTAAGAAACAAACAAAGAAATAAATAAATATTTAATAAATATAAATATTCGGAAAAATTTGGCCTATTCAGATGGATAGATAATATATTTTTTAAATAGCGCTATTTTCATTCGGAGTGTTTCAAGTAAAAATAAAACCGCTTGAATTAATTACAATATAATAATTTTATCGACTTATCAACTTTTTCTCTGTCTTATTGACGTTATTTATTACGACTTTCATTTTAATACATAATCTGCCATTTTAAAAAGCGTTCTAAAATCAATGCGCTTTTAAAAAAGCCTTCATATGCTCGTCCGTCACATATTCTCAACCCCTCCTCTGTTGGAATGGCGGGATCCGCCAATAACAATTGAAAAGAAAATGTTATAAACTACCCACTGATGACACGTTAAATAAAGTTTACCCCCATCACAAAATCATAAATCACAGCGTCAACTCAGAAGTAGTACTACAAAACGAAGGAGATGTAGGGACCCGTCCTAAATATCTCATATTTTTAGCGACGGATGAGCTAATATCGTAGCTAACGTTTTTCTGCCAGGTTTCCCCGCGACCCCCTAAGATCAGAATCAATTCCCATTTTTTAACCTGTAGAGACACACACCACCTATTAAGACACACCTAGAGTACTGAAGATTCTATTGTGGGCATTTGTGGGGCAACAACATAAAATATGCCTTCATTGTTATGTCATGTTTTTCCTTTTCCGGCCAGCAGAGAAGTGAAAGGATTCGAATAACAAAAATGCCTTCCTATTCCAGACTACTTGTAAATCCCTTCTCATTTTACCCCCGCAGACATCTGGGAGGCGTCCAATCGGCACCTGCTAGAGCCGCCTCACTACGACGGCGTGCAGGCGCTGGCACTGAGTGGGGACACCCTGTATAGCGCCTCCCGCGACACCAGCCTGAAGCGGTGGTCGCTGGCGGACAACTCTCTCACTCATGTAAGCGCGACATATAATACAGCTTGGCGCAATGTGGGGATTCCCTGTACAGTGCATCTAAGGTCACCAGCCTGAAGCGATGGTCGCTGGCTGCCAAAACACGCGCGATTTCTGATACTGATATTTTACTTCGTCACGGTGCGTCAAGGGTATAATATAATTAAATCGTGATTAGCGATCTATATTAATTAATAGTATGTAAATGTAAATGAGTGTTTAATTTGTAAAGGCATTGGTTTATTGCTATACAACTGTCGATTTAATTATGTGTATTTTTATTGCTTTTTTATTTTTTATAATAATAATATTTTTATTTCGACGCACAAAAGGATCCAGTATTTGTTTGTAACAGACAAACTACTTAATCTTTGCTCGTTTCTTCAAATATCACTCAATTTAATATATTTCATATAAATAGGCCTCTTCGGCACGTCTCAGTTTTCCACGCACTGTCACAAACAGTCACTACCCTCACCCAGTTGCCCACCCACCATGTTAGAGTATTGCGCCGTGGAGCCGACCTGCACAAACAGTCACTACCCTCACCCAGTTGCCCACCCACCATGTTAGAGTATTGCGCCGTGGAGCCGACCTGCACAAACAGTCACTACCCTCACCCAGTTGCCCACCCACCATGTTAGAGTATTGGGCCGTGGAGCCGACCTGCACAAACAGTCACTACCCTCACCCAGTTGCCCACCCACCATGTTAGAGTATTGGGCCGTGGAGCCGACCTGCACAAACAGTCACTACCCTCACCCAGTTGCCCACCCACCATGTTAGAGTATTGCGCCGTGGAGCCGACCTGCACAAACAGTCACTACCCTCACCCAGTTGCCTACCCACCATGTTAGAGTATTGCGCCGTGGAGCCGACCTGCACAAACAGTCACTACCCTCACCCAGTTGCCCACCCACCATGTTAGAGTATTGGGCCGTGGAGCCGACCTGCACAAACAGTCACTACCCTCACCCAGTTGCCCACCCACCATGTTAGAGTATTGGGCCGTGGAGCCGACCTGCACAAACAGTCACTACCCTCACCCAGTTGCCCACCCACCATGTTAGAGTATTGGGCCGTGGAGCCGACCTGCACAAACAGTCACTACCCTCACCCAGTTGCCCACCCACCATGTTAGAGTATTGCGCCGTGGAGCCGACCTGCACAAACAGTCACTACCCTCACCCAGTTGCCCACCCACCATGTTAGAGTATTGCGCCGTGGAGCCGACCTGCTCAAACAGTCACTACCCTCACCCAGTTGCCCACCCACCATGTTAGAGTGTTGCGCCGTGGAGCCGACCTGCACAAACAGTCACTACCCTCACCCAGTTGCCCACCCACCATGTTAGAGTATTGCGCCGTGGAGCCGACCTGCTCAAACAGTCACTACCCTCACCCAGTTGCCCACCCACCATGTTAGAGTGTTGCGCCGTGGAGCCGACCTGCACAAACAGTCACTACCCTCACCCAGTTGCCCACCCACCATGTTAGAGTATTGCGCCGTGGAGCCGACCTGCTCAAACAGTCACTACCCTCACCCAGTTGCCCACCCACCATGTTAGAGTATTGGGACGTGGAGCCGACCTGCACAAACAGTCACTACCCACACCCAGTTGCCCACCCACCATGTTAGAGTATTGGGCCGTGGAGCCGACCTGCTCAAACAGTCACTACCCTCACCCAGTTGCCCACCCACCATGTTAGAGTATTGGGCCGTGGAGCCGACCTGCTCAAACAGTCACTACCCTCACCCAGTTGCCCACCCACCATGTTAGAGTGTTGCGCCGTGGAGCCGACCTGCACAAACAGTCACTACCCTCACCCAGTTGCCCACCCACCATGTTAGAGTATTGGGCCGTGGAGCCGACCTGCACAAACAGTCACTACCCTCACCCAGTTGCTCACCCACCATGTTAGAGTGTTGCGCCGTGGAGCCGACCTGCACAAACAGTCACTACCCTCACCCAGTTGCCCACCCACCATGTTAGAGTATTGCGCCGTGGAGCCGACCTGCACAAACAGTCACTACCCTCACCCAGTTGCCCACCCACCATGTTAGAGTATTGCGCCGTGGAGCCGACCTGCACAAACAGTCACTACCCTCACCCAGTTGCCCACCCACCATGTTAGAGTATTGGGCCGTGGAGCCGACCTGCACAAACAGTCACTACCCTCACCCAGTTGCCCACCCACCATGTTAGAGTATTGCGCCGTGGAGCCGACCTGCACAAACAGTCACTACCCTCACCCAGTTGCCCACCCACCATGTTAGAGTATTGCGCCGTGGAGCCGACCTGCACAAACAGTCACTACCCTCACCCAGTTGCCCACCCACCATGTTAGAGTATTGGGCCGTGGAGCCGACCTGCACAAACAGTCACTACCCTCACCCAGTTGCCCACCCACCATGTTAGAGTATTGGGCCGTGGAGCCGACCTGCACAAACAGTCACTACCCTCACCCAGTTGCCCACCCACCATGTTAGAGTATTGCGCCGTGGAGCCGACCTGCACAAACAGTCACTACCCTCACCCAGTTGCCCACCCACCATGTTAGAGTGTTGCGCCGTGGAGCCGACCTGCTCAAACAGTCACTACCCTCACCCAGTTGCCCACCCACCATGTTAGAGTGTTGCGCCGTGGAGCCGACCTGCACAAACAGTCACTACCCTCACCCAGTTGCCCACCCACCATGTTAGAGTATTGCGCCGTGGAGCCGACCTGCTCAAACAGTCACTACCCTCACCCAGTTGCCCACCCACCATGTTAGAGTGTTGCGCCGTGGAGCCGACCTGCACAAACAGTCACTACCCTCACCCAGTTGCCCACCCACCATGTTAGAGTATTGCGCCGTGGAGCCGACCTGCTCAAACAGTCACTACCCTCACCCAGTTGCCCACCCACCATGTTAGAGTATTGGGCCGTGGAGCCGACCTGCACAAACAGTCACTACCCTCACCCAGTTGCCCACCCACCATGTTAGAGTATTGGGCCGTGGAGCCGACCTGCTCAAACAGTCACTACCCTCACCCAGTTGCCCACCCACCATGTTAGAGTATTGGGCCGTGGAGCCGACCTGCTCAAACAGTCACTACCCTCACCCAGTTGCCCACCCACCATGTTAGAGTATTGGGCCGTGGAGCCGACCTGCTCAAACAGTCACTACCCTCACCCAGTTGCCCACCCACCATGTTAGAGTATTGGGCCGTGGAGCCGACCTGCTCAAACAGTCACTACCCTCACCCAGTTGCCCACCCACCATGTTAGAGTGTTGCGCCGTGGAGCCGACCTGCACAAACAGTCACTACCCTCACCCAGTTGCCCACCCACCATGTTAGAGTATTGGGCCGTGGAGCCGACCTGCACAAACAGTCACTACCCTCACCCAGTTGCCCACCCACCATGTTAGAGTATTGGGCCGTGGAGCCGACCTGCTCAAACAGTCACTACCCTCACCCAGTTGCCCACCCACCATGTTAGAGTGTTGCGCCGTGGAGCCGACCTGCACAAACAGTCACTACCCTCACCCAGTTGCCCACCCACCATGTTAGAGTGTTGCGCCGTGGAGCCGACCTGCACAAACAGTCACTACCCTCACCCAGTTGCCCACCCACCATGTTAGAGTGTTGCGCCGTGGAGCCGACCTGCACAAACAGTCACTACCCTCACCCAGTTGCCCACCCACCATGTTAAAGTATTGGGCCGTGGAGCCGACCTGCACAAACAGTCACTACCCTCACCCAGTTGCCCACCCACCATGTTAGAGTATTGGGCCGTGGAGCCGACCTGCACAAACAGTCACTACCCTCACCCAGTTGCCCACCCACCATGTTAGAGTATTGGGCCGTGGAGACGACCTGCACAAACAGTCACTACCCTCACCCAGTTGCCCACCCACCATGTTAGAGTATTGGGCCGTGGAGCCGACCTGCACAAACAGTCACTACCCTCACCCAGTTGCCCACCCACCATGTTAGAGTATTGGGCCGTGGAGCCGACCTGCACAAACAGTCACTACCCTCACCCAGTTGCCCACCCACCATGTTAGAGTATTGGGCCGTGGAGCCGACCTGCACAAACAGTCACTACCCTCACCCAGTTGCCCACCCACCATGTTAGAGTGTTGCGCCGTGGAGCCGACCTGCACAAACAGTCACTACCCTCACCCAGTTGCCCACCCACCATGTTAGAGTATTGGGCCGTGGAGCCGACCTGCACAAACAGTCACTACCCTCACCCAGTTGCCCACCCACCATGTTAGAGTATTGGGCCGTGGAGCCGACCTGCACAAACAGTCAGTACCCTCACCCAGTTGCCCACCCACCATGTTAGAGTATTGGGCCGTGGAGCCGACCTGCACAAACAGTCACTACCCTCACCCAGTTGCCCACCCACCATGTTAGAGTGTTGCGCCGTGGAGCCGACCTGCACAAACAGTCACTACCCTCACCCAGTTGCCCACCCACCATGTTAGAGTATTGGGCCGTGGAGCCGACCTGCACAAACAGTCACTACCCTCACCCAGTTGCCCACCCACCATGTTAGAGTATTGGGCCGTGGAGCCGACCTGCTCAAACAGTCACTACCCTCACCCAGTTGCCCACCCACCATGTTAGAGTTTTGCGCCGTGGAGCCGACCTGCACAAACAGTCACTACCCTCACCCAGTTGCCCACCCACCATGTTAGAGTATTGGGCCGTGGAGCCGACCTGCACAAACAGTCACTACCCTCACCCAGTTGCCCACCCACCATGTTAGAGTGTTGCGCCGTGGAGCCAACCTGCACAAACAGTCACTACCCTCACCCAGTTGCCCACCCACCATGTTAGAGTATTGGGCCGTGGAGCCGACCTGCACAAACAGTCACTACCCTCACCCAGTTGCCCACCCACCATGTTAGAGTATTGGGCCGTGGAGCCGACCTGCACAAACAGTCACTACCCTCACCCAGTTGCCCACCCACCATGTTAGAGTATTGGGCCGTGGAGACGACCTGCACAAACAGTCACTACCCTCACCCAGTTGCCCACCCACCATGTTAGAGTATTGGGCCGTGGAGACGACCTGCACAAACAGTCACTACCCTCACCCAGTTGCCCACCCACCATGTTAGAGTATTGGGCCGTGGAGCCGACCTGCACAAACAGTCACTACCCTCACCCAGTTGCCCACCCACCATGTTAGAGTATTGGGCCGTGGAGCCGACCTGCACAAACAGTCACTACCCTCACCCAGTTGCCCACCCACCATGTTAGAGTATTGGGCCGTGGAGCCGACCTGCACAAACAGTCACTACCCTCACCCAGTTGCCCACCCACCATGTTAGAGTATTGCGCCGTGGAGCCGACCTGCACAAACAGTCACTACCCTCACCCAGTTGCCCACCCACCATGTTAGAGTATTGCGCCGTGGAGCCGACCTGCACAAACAGTCACTACCCTCACCCAGTTGCCCACCCACCATGTTACAGTATTGGGCCGTGGAGCCGACCTGCACAAACAGTCACTACCCTCACCCAGTTGCCCACCCACCATGTTAGAGTATTGGGCCGTGGAGCCGACCTGCACAAACAGTCACTACCCTCACCCAGTTGCCCACCCACCATGTTAGAGTATTGGGCCGTGGAGCCGACCTGCACAAACAGTCACTACCCTCACCCAGTTGCCCACCCACCATGTTAGAGTATTGGGCCGTGGAGCCGACCTGCACAAACAGTCACTACCCTCACCCAGTTGCCCACCCACCATGTTAGAGTATTGCGCCGTGGAGCCGACCTGCACAAACAGTCACTACCCTCACCCAGTTGCCCACGCACCATGTTAGAGTATTAGGCCGTGGAGCCGACCTGCACAAACAGTCACTACCCTCACCCAGTTGCCCACCCACCATGTTAGAGTATTGGGCCGTGGAGCCGACCTGCAATGACGTCTAGGATGCTGTTGGTGCTGCCATTCTTTCTGCTTCAGTAAGGAGGCCGTTCTCTTACGTTTAAGTACGTGCCTCAACAAACATGCCCGATGCACTAGATTGGCATAGCGGCCCCAGCAACATCCTAAGAGCATTATTATACTGGACGAGCAGGGAGTTGAGAGTATTTTGGGTATAGTTGACCTATAGGCTGCACGTGTAGATTGATTGACAATATGTCTTGAAGAGAGGGATTTTACTGGCTTTTTACAATGTGCAATCCTACGAGCCAACATATTCGCCCCTGCCAAAGCGCTGCGCTCCCACTCTATAACTAGGTATTTCCTCAGGAACTGAGTCACTATATGACCAAGGTATTTGAAATTAGTTATGGAGTGTATCACCATATAATTACATTTAAAGACTGTGTTTCTTTATTTCGTAGTATGTAAATAAATTATCACTTCGACTTTGTACATCGATATTATTTAAACAGTGATCATTCGCTCATACGCAAATACCAGTCTTCTAAAATATCGATGAACAAATTAGGTAAACTACACACACCGGCACAATTAGCGGAACAGAAAAAAAAAGGAGAAAAAAGAGGGAATTTAGAACAATGAATGTAATTTTTAAACAATATATTATTTAAAATGAAACAACAATTAAATTAACATGCTTTGACATTCATTTGTAACACCATACTTAAAGTTTAATTAAAATAAAAATTTAATTAAACAAAATGCATTTCTCTTCGATTTTTTTATTAAAGAGAAACAGCAGAAAATACAAGATTTTCCAAAGGTTAACAACAATTTCAATGACTGTTCAATATCGAGTGTTTCCTCCTCGTGCTCTGATGAGGGTTTCCATCCGTCTGGGCATGCTGCGGATGATGTTATCAATGGTTTCTTGGGGCAACCTCTGCCATTCTTCAAGTAATGCGTTTCGCAACTCGTTGAGATTATTGGGAGGTGGCATTCTTGACTTTACATTCCTCTTTAGCAAGTCCCAGACGTGTTCTATAGGGTTCATATCGGGGGACCATGCTGGCCACTCCATCACCGTTATACCAACATGGTTTAGGTATGTTATAATCTTAATTGTTATTGCTGATTGAATCTTAATTGTTATTGCTAATTGGTTTAGCCTCGAAATAGGTAGATCTGTAATGTGGCTAAACTGTAATGTATTTATAAATAAATAAATAAATGTCTGTACTGTGCGAGCACTGTGAGCCCGAGCATTATCCTGCATTAGAACGAAGTTGTTACCAATAAAGGGGGCAAATGGCACAACATGTTCTTCTAAAATCTCCCTGATATACCGATCAGCATTCAGATTCCCGCCATCGACCACTACTAACTCCGTACGAGCTCCTAAACATATTCCTCCCCAGACCATAATTGAACCGCCACCATATGCCACTGTATTTTCAAAATTAGACTGGATATACCGTTCTCCTTTGCGTCTCCATACTCGCTGCCTTCCATCAATTTGATTTAACATAACTCTGCATTCATCAGTAAAAGAACCTGTCCCTAGTCGTCGAAGTCCCAATCACGATGTTCACGACCAAAGTATACGGTTTGTGCGATGATGTCTCTCAAGTTTTGAGGCTTTGGCGGGCACATACGAGCCTATACCCACTTCTTCGAATCTTCTACGAACTGTCCGCTCACTCATCCTTACTGCTCGTACCTCTTCCAGTACATTTAGAGCCTGCACCGCCGTTAGTCTCGTGTTCCGTCGGACTTGAAGTTGGAGAAAACGGTCATCCCTCCTTGAAGTACACCTTTTCCGGCCTTGTCCTCTCCTTCTCACTAGAGTATTCGTCAATCTGTATCGTTGGATGCTACGATGAATCGTTGATAACGATCGACGAAGGCTTCTGGCAATCGATCTGTAGGTTTGACCATTTCTCCTCATTTGATCTGCCCTAATGATTTCTGATAGCGTTAAATCAGGCATACTTAGATGCTCGTAAATTAATAATATGCGAAAAAACTCAAGCCTCAAAAAACTGCAATTCAAAGCTTTTCAAATGGAATGCACGAACCTTCTAAAAACGGACAAGCGGTCGAAAAAAATGAATCAATGAAAATTAAAACAAAAGAATGAAAAAAATGGCAGTTGCCTTAGTATTCCATTTTTAAATTAAAACCCAAATTTAAAAAAAGCTTGTTTAGCCGGCCAGTAACACGCAAAAATGCGTAAATACTCCCTTTTTTTCTGTTCCGCTAATTGTGCCGGTGTGTGTATCTGTCATTTTTGTCGATAGCCGTACTTATATCGACTCACCTCATCGCTGTTTTTTTCTAAAATTGTACGCGAAAAGGATCCTACCTGTCTTGTCAAAACTATATCAGTCTCAATTATACAAGTAAAACGGTCGTATGAGTAAAGAGTGTGGGTATATTAACTTTTGTTCAAGGAAAATATAGCCCTCCCTCTATTTACTTACCTACTCTGAGTTACAAACATATAGTGCCCCGTTATAAAAAGTTATGTACAATTTTCCCCATTGTCTGTGCATATGCAATCTTTCCTAAGCCGTTGTCTTTAGCCCTAAGTTGAGTTCTCATATTGTGACGTATATCGGCAGGGCGTGATGAACGCCCACAAAGGCTGGGTGACCGGGGTGGCCTGCCTGTCCAGCTACGTGGCCACGTGCGGCCGCGACGGCGCGCTCCGGCTGTGGGAGGCGAGCGCGCTGCGAGCCGGGGCGCGCGCGGCGGCGCTGCCCGACGCGGCGCACGCGCTGGCCGCGCATCCGGACGAGAGGGAGATGACGCTCTATACTGCGGGGAAGTGAGTAACGAAAGAGATGATGGGTTAACATTTATTCATACCGGCGGGCTACAGGGAATGTGTCTCGAAGTATTAACATCCACGTACTAAGTGCCGACGGGACCCATTCACAGACCCCTTCACAGAGTGGGTATCAATCAATCAACCTTCGTATGCGGTTCTGAATAGCGTGGGGCAAGGAGCTTTGGCACACTGAATACTTATGTAATTGTGTATGTATGTAATTATCTATACCAAATTATTTAAATTTGTTTTCCTTAATATTCAAATTAATTTACTTAATGAGTCGCTGAAACTCGTTTAGGGTCGATTGTCGGCGTAAACAAAAAACCGTGGACGACAGTCTTAATATGAGCCGTCCACATACGAATGGTGAAGCTAGCTAAACCGAGGATGTTGCAGCGGCGGCGACGTGCGCGCCTGGCGAGCGGTCGTCGACCAATGAGCGTCCCGTCCTCCCGGTAACTCCCCGGTACCGCGAGTGCCACACCTGGTAACTCCCTGGTACCGCGAGTGCCACACCTGGTAACTCCCCAATACCGCGAGTGCCACACCTGGTAACTCCCCGGTACCGCGAGTACCACACAGGTACCAACACGATTTCGGCCTACGCTTACACTTCACGCGTCGTCGCCGCCGCTAACGCAATCATGTTTTACATACACGCATCAATTATTTTACTTTTTTCTCCGGAAACTACAAACTCAAAAATGCATAAATATTAATATTTTTGTCATCTTTATATTTAACATGTTTTCAAGTCATTTATAGGGTGATCCTTTTGTCACCTTAGATCCCATGCACATTTTTTTTGCCTTTAGCTTTCTATGTTCCAATCCGATAGAATAGAACTAGAATCACCATCATCTTGCAAATAACCCATGCTTCTTTAAAATATCTTGATGTTAGCTTTATTGAACTCATGTCGTTTCGCATTTTTAGTGCCAAATAAGGCAGCAAGTTATTCGTCACTATCCCGAATGACGTGCTAACTTGACTGTTTCGTCTTTATTGGATTTTTACAACTTTGCAACTAACCATGCATAGTTAGTTTGGCTCGGCATCATCTTATTTTCACCAAGACTAACCCGATAATATCCCTCCCTAGTGACGGTCGCGTGCGCTGCTGGCGCGTCTGCAAGCTGAGCTCACAGAGGTGACCTCTCTCGTCGCCGACGCGGCCGGACATCGCCGCCCGTCTGCAATCTCGCACGCCGCAATCCCGCACTCCCCAATCCCGCACGCAATCTCGCGTGGTACAATCTCTGGTTCAGTCTCGGGTGGTGCAAGCCAGGTCGCCGTCGCCGCGTCGCGCCTGGCGGTGACATGACAATGGCTTGCCGACGGCAATCGCGGAACATAAGTTTGAGACTGGGCAGGATGACTAAAATGTTGTTAACTCTTAGGTTCGTCGTCGTCGTCGTCGATTGGCATCTGTATGAAATGAGATTGTATTCTACGGGTTGTACACAGCACAGTACACAATTTAATGTCATGTAAATAAGGCAGTGATTTTTGACGTATTTTGGAGACACCGTGTTTACAGTTACACTGTAGTTAGAGTTTGCAGATTAATATTGTCCTTGATACGTCCGGAATCGAGCTAGACGAACAAAAAATATGCCTTACTGTTAATGAAATTATAAGAAAGACTAATACAAAAGTTAAGATTCGCTAGTTACTTATACAAATCTAGCAGTTTAGTGTAGCAGTAGCGGTTTGAAGTATACTCAGCTAAAATGGAGAGGCCTTAAGTTGATCATTCTCTTTAGATCTCGTTTAAGCTCAAATTAAGAGATGATTGTTAAAAATCAGATGTGATAATATTTGTTATCGATTGACACAGGAGAGTGTAGAACGTTTACAATAATAAATTAACCTAACAATTGGGCCTAATTAAACTATCTTGTTGTTATCTTTTCTATGATAGGCAACAAAAACAAGTAGTTTATTGAATTTAACTGTCCACAGGATTAACTATAAAACAACAAATTTTAACAATAATCTACTAACCATACGACTTTCAAATAGAAAACATAAGGCCTTATTTAAGAATAATTATATTGTTTTTCTAGCTCTTTTGATTGTAACTAGAGATTCCCGTACTTCGAGGTTTTACTCTGTTTTTCAAGGGCGTACCCAGTATTTCAGCTAGGGGGGGGCAACTCATACCTGTTTCGAGAAGATGGTCGGTCAGGTATATTGAAACAAAAACGTTGACGTTTATTTTATCTTCTAGGGGGGGGCAGCAGCCCCCCCTGCCCCTACCTGGGTACGCCCATGTTGTTTTTTACTTATATTTAAGAGCATCACAAACCTACGTAGGTGAATGAATTCTTGACTTGTGTTCATAAAGCCAATGTCCTTATGCCAAATACTTTCGCATCAGTCTTTTTTTATACAATCAGATGTAGAAGTGAGGCACCATATCAGTTTTAAAATCAATTAAATACACATTATTAAAGAAGAAGGTTGTAAAAAGCGATATTTCCTTAAACTTTCGATATCTTAATCGATGTATTTATTTGAATCCATGTACAGTCAGCATCAGATATATGTGAGCAGGTTAGCTACTCAAAAAGATCTACACAACTTAAAAATCAGAAATATCGATACAGCCAAAGTGACAAAATTATGTCAACACCCTCAGAGTTAACTTGGATGTTGACATAATTTTGACAATTTGGCTGTATCGATATACATGATTTGTTAAGATGTGTAGATCTTTTTGGGTAGCTAACCTGCTCACTTATATCTGATGCTGACTGTACACACGTATATAGTACCCAATAACAATTAGATGCCTTCACAAAATGTAGTGTAGAGAATATTTATCTATCAACTAAGTGTCTGTGATTACCACAAGTAGAGTAGGCCGATATTTATACATTCCTTAGTACGGGTAAGAGTACGGAGAAACTTATAATCGTATACAAAAACTAAGATTTTAATCATTTAGATATAATTATTTCATATACATAGAATCCAACCATACATAGTTTACCCGTTCCTATAGTTTAAGTTTAATGTTTTTTTTACTACATAATTATACACCCTAATGAATTTTACTATAAATTTTACGAATTATGTGTAATTTTTCAGTATTATTTTATTTAACCGTGAAATTTTATTTAGCTTAAGTATGATTATTGTGATTAGGGCAGCTTGCGTCAAGCTTATGGGATAAATAATATCTAGCAAATATATGGATATAAAATGTAATTGCCTAGGTAGTATATAACAACAAATATTATGCGGTTCTGCCCCTAGCAACTAGTCAGTAGTGTATCACGTATACTAAATTAGGTAGTGTATGAAATACTGACTATATATGTATGGATTGACTGATGACATGCACAAGGTTTGTATGTATCTGCTTTTCGATTAGGGCCTAATTTCAAGATATTGGATGTCTCGATTGCCGGCCTTATGTGACTAGGCATAAGATAAACGTTATATCGTCCACTGTACGTACTCCCATCACAACATCAAGTACCGCAAAAGAGAGCTAATTGGAATTGAGGGGCTAATTGGAACTAATAGAAAATGCAGCCAAATCTCTGCATTTTGTATTAGTTCCAATTAGCCCCCTTTTACCAGTATTCGAATTTAAAGTAGGTATTATTTTTCAGAAAAAGAATGTATTCAGGCTAGTTTGTATATGCTAAGCTCTCTAACAACCTACAATGAGATAGATGAAATTATTTTTACAAATGATTTAATTTTATTGTATCGTTCTTTCGTTTTTGTGTTTAATATTCTAAATGATTTTGATGGTATTATACGAGTTAACCAATAACTGTTTGTTTTACTGCATTTCTGTCACTAGGTGGATGATTAATTAAAGTCAATAGATTATACAAGTTTATTTTTATAACTGCATTCATGACAGTATGTAAATCACATCACAAATCGTTACTACCTATACAATCATTTGCAACCTTAATACTATGTAATACCTACTATGTACATTTTAAAACTATTTTCGCAGTCCACAACTCAATTTCCCATACCAAAGCAATGAATTAGAACCTAATTCCATACGCAATCCCACATTGAGTTATATTGAAAAAAATATGCCTATAGCGATGGCATCTTGTGTATTTTATATATATATGTTCGTTAAGTATTTCTTAAAACCTTTACAGACTCCGAAGATTAGTGATGATGGAAATCAAGACCCTCCATACACTACCGCCCACGACTCACAAACAAGCCCCCCTTCCAACTTTAGTGTTGTTCCTTCGAAAGATCTCTTTGATCCGGACGCTATGGCCAAAATCTCCGACAAGTTTCCAGGTGTTGATGATATCGACGATCTGACATCCCCAAAACACCTAACTCCGCCTCCTCTACCCCATATCAAAGAAACACCAACTGTTAAACAACTCATGAATAATGCATCAGAAGACATGGAACTATCCCAGCTGAGGCGCATATTGAGAGAAAGTCCTGTCTTTATCAGTGAGGACATCATCAAAGCATTTGAAAACTTAGGTCTTCTATGTGGAGATCCTTCACTAAAGCTCGCTAGGAGCTATGAGCGTCTTGTAGATCTAGCAGGGCCAAATATGTCAAGTTTTAAAGAAGACATCATAAGATCCTCCAAAGACGGATACAAGGCATTGAGTTGGGCAATTAAAATGTGTCATGAAGGGTACAAAACTGCCCCATCCCTAAAAACTAAAGATACACACCTGTCTGTAATCACAGATGATTTCAAGGATCTTCATAAAACTCTTATGGCTCAAGCAGAATCATACCGCACAACCATTCAGCACTGTGCTGTATCCTGGAACCATACATTAACATCCATGACTAAATATGCGTCTGCGCTTGAGATTTTAACAGATTCTGCCCCCACAAGCCGAACTCATCTAAAGGGGATATCCACTGTATCCACATCCTCCAAGGCTAAGGAGGAACGGTACGAAGATCTGATTCTGAGATTTGAGGTAGGTAAACTGTACAAAAGTATTGCAGGCATCCTCGAAGTAAAAGGGGACAATTTATCACTTGCTGCATCTGGAGGACTGGGATCATTGTTGTCGCTCCCTATCAAATATGGAGTAAGAAAGGGGACTATAGAGCTACTGTTCAGTAAAGATCTTACAGCACTCAGCCACCACATTCAAGATCACAAATTCCAATTTGAGCAATATAAGTGTATGAGTCTGGAGCAGAAAAAGGAGTTTATCTACAAGGTGGCAGGTGCACTTCCTACAGGGAATAAGCAATGGACCGTAATAGACTAAGAGGATCACAAATTAGTTATAATCTTTTATTAGAAATTAAACTTCCTATTAATTAGATATATAGGACCTTTTACCTCGGAATATCAAAGACCTATAAGGGAAATTAAACAGATGATTTGCCCTCTCTCAGGTGTATAGTCTCTATTTCACTCGAAAAGTGTGGTGTGGACATGAGGTCCACATCTACGCCATTCACTAAAAACGTTTACTGTGTCAAATCGATATAGCATCTGTCAACTTAAATGAAATATGACAGTTATGTTGGAACGCTAAACTAATTCAGCGAATGTCGTGCAAGTGGTCCTGCACGCGGTCCGATAGCAAGCCGAGCGCGCTTCGCGAGCGTGGTGAGGGAGACAGAGCTTTATAAAGCGCATAGCTCTGTCAACACATCCCGCCGGGCATGCCGTCGGCATGCTACGGGCACTGAGATATCAAGACAGACTGAGACGCTCGAGCAAATCCTGAATGCCTCAGTACTTGTGCTTCGCGTGTTTGTGTTTCCTGTGGTGGTGTCCGGGGGGCGTGGCCGGAGACCTGCGCCTCCTTTCCCGCTCCAGCCTCTCGCGCTCCCGCTCCCTCTCGCGTTCTCTCTCCCGCTCGCGCTCGCGTTCTCTGTCTCGCTCGCGCTCGCGGGATCTGTCCGCTTCCCGCTCGCGCTCCCTCTCCCGCTCCCTCTCGCGGGAGCGGGATCGTGAGCGGCTGCGCCTATCACTGCGGAAAGAAGATAATTAGATATTTTCAAGACAATGTATTGTATAATGTATAACGACCTCTGGCGATGCGGTTGTGGCTCTGCTTACCATGCGAGAGGTCGCGGGTTCGATGTCCCGTCTGGGGATAATGGAAAAATAATCCCCAGGTCTTGGATGTTTATGTGTGTGACGTGTGGGGCCAGGAGCCATTAATGCGCCTGTATGTTAATGTCTAGATTTATGTTTATTTGCAAATTGTATTTTACACGCGACATCACCGTAGCGTCGCGCTTGGGGCCGACGTTGGGCATTAGCCAGATATTACATAATCTATTATGCGTGACAGGGGGCTAGCCCATCGCCATACAGTGTTCTTGAATTTATTATTTATGAAAGGCTTTAATAGCGCATCACAAATAATGATTTACACAGAAAAAAAGTATCAGCAAAAACATTGTTTATGTTTTAAATATTTTATCTACACACGTATCATAAACCCTCTTTACTGCGTACAAAAACCGCACGTTAAGATCAGCATAATGTTAAAATACTTGGTAAAAACTCATTTCTTATCTGAAAAATTACACCTTATGACCATAATGTGTAATTTTTCTACATATTATGACATTCAAATTTCGAACGCCGACGCCCGCCTGTATGTCGCCCCTAGTTTATCTGTGAAGTTGGTACTGACATTCAAATTTCGAACGCCGACGCCCGAAGTTGGTGCTACACACAGATATCGAGAGATAGGTTGAGGGGCGTGGCACGTGCGAACAAATGTAGCTCCGACAGGTTCGATATTAAAAATTCTCGGTAGTCACTGGGCGACCGCAGTGACGAATTCATTTCCGTTGTTTTTCGAAAATGCCGACCTGTGCAATACTCACGTGCAAAAATAGAAGCGAGATTGTGAACTCCAAGAACGCCGGTGTCACATATCACTTGTAAGTCTCATTCCAACTATTATTTCTTCTTAAAACACAAGAAATAAATATTATTACGAAAATAAATCATTCGCGGAAAATTCGTCACGAATTGACATAAAAGTGACAATGTCATGTTGTTCTAGCTAAGTTTAATATACATTGCTTGTTTTGTATCTTAATTTCACTACGTATTGCCAAGCTAACACGCAATGAATATTTCACACTTATCTAAGTACGAAAGCAAAGATGCATCGTGATACGGATGCTAACTGTTACACGCACACAGAGACGACATATAGTGATGGGGATACTGATAGGAGAATTATGTTTTTGAATCGATAGATTTTATCATTCCGCAATTACTAATATAATTAATGTAATAATATAGTTATTTTATTACTCATAATACGTAAGTTTATTGTTAGTTATTCCAATGATTGCCAAACAGACAGTTTAGATTTTAAGCTTGTTTAAAACCTCGCCCGACGAAGGATAATGGGGTGTTATAAGTATTGATCGGAAATTCCGATGCTTTCAGTCAGGTCCGAAGAGAATTTCTCGGCAAAGTCCGAATCAGAATGAACTCCGTTCACAGTTATTCTACCTTCAGAAACCTCTTTGCCTCTCTTTCTAGCTGTAAGGATTCTGTTGAAAAAAAGAAGGGAGGCAAAGGGGTCTCTGGAGGCAGAACAACTGTGAACGGAGAATACACGGGTAATTTCGACGCAAAAAAGTCGGGAAAAAGGGTTTGTATAGTTATTAGTCCGATTTGACTCAAAATCTATATCTGGGGATCCGGTTGAGGTCCAATCATGATTCTGTCATATTTTGAAAAAGTTGCCGACATTTCGAACTTCGTAGTTACTGGTCCGATTTGCTTCAAAATCGATATCTGGGGACCCGGTTAGAATACAATTATGATATAGTATTCAGATTTTGAATATTGGCCGCCATTTTGATTTTTATAGTTACTGTTCCGATTTTCTTCAATAATAAAGTTATGTGTTTTTATTACGCTAATTAATGTTTCAGTTTTCCTAGTGAACCAAAAATAAAAGAAAAATGGATCGAAGCGGTAATGAGAGGGCCTCGCTGGTTTCCACAAAAACAATGTAAAATATGCTCAATTCATTTCGAGGAGAAATGTTTTCAAAAATTAAAGAAATACTGGCGAATGTGGCCATGGGCAGTGCCGACGATTAAAATACCAGTTATGATGTCTCATGTTAGTAATTTTTATTTAATTTCATACAATGGTAAGGTTTAAAATATTTCTTACACCATATCACTATAAAAAGACTGTTTCTAGATTATTAATTGAATATCTACTTGAAATTATAAATTCCTTTACTAACTACATATAACTTTTAGTAATGCATCTTATTTTATTAGGGTACCAGAGATCCAGAGAAAAACCATTTCAATGAATGCGTCTCTGTAGGAGATAGCAGCGATCAGGTGTATTTTTTTGAAATTTTAACATGAAAAACTGCGTGATAAGTATTTAAATACTGATTGCATGCACCTTTTTGTCTCAGGATACCAAAAAACCAGAGAAAACACATTTGAATGAATGCGTGTTTGAAGGAGATGGCAGCAATGATGTAAATCGGGTCAAATTAAAACAATTTATAAAAATCTTCGGGTTACTTATTTAAATCTTTATTTTTAGACATCAAAACAAGCTGAGTCTGAAGAACCGTCTTTGCTGACCACGGACAGAGTAGGTAATGAAAATGTAAGAAATGTATTTGAATTATTATTTTAATTGTAATTTTATTTAATTTTATAAAAGTAAACATACAGACAGTGTCACGCCTTTTTCTATGCGGGGTGGCAAAGTCCCAATTTATCTTAATTTAAAGGTTCCTTTCTTTCTTTATCATACTTCTATCGCCCATTCATATTCCTGTGATAAGAAGACTAACACAGCAACTAAATTAAACATACAAATTACAGGACAAGGACCAAGAAAATCACAGCATTTTCGAGACCCCACGCAAGAGGAAGCTGCGCCATCGGAAAGACCAATTGGAAATCGTACTCGAGCAAAAAAATAAGAAAATTAAAACTCTTCAAAAACAAAACAGCCGCTACCGCAAAAATTTTTTAAACATGAAGGATGTTCTGAGACATCTTAAAGATCAAAAATTAGTTAATTCTGATCAAGTCACACAATTAGAAGGTTTAGGTGTAGGAGTGGCTGATCTCATTGAACGATGTGAGAAAAAACAATCTGTCGACAAAAAATCCACTGAAAAATACTCAGCAGAATTGAGAACTTTTGCCTGAACACTTCATTTTTATTCGCCAAAGGCCTACGAATATGTGCGGCAAAAGTTTCAATCTTGCCTTCCCCACGTTCGCACCATAAGGAAATGGTACGAGGCGATTGACTCCGACCCGGGGTTTACAAAGGAGTTATTTGAAGCTATCAAGCTGAAAGTTGAAAATACAGATTATACACTGGTGTGTAATGTTGTACTCGATGAAATGGTCATTCGCCGTCGTGTAGAGTGGGACGGTGAGTATATGCATGGATATGTAGATATATGCAATTTCAAAATGGCCGATACTGATTCTTTGCCCGAGGCAAAGGAAGCTCTAGTTTTTCTAGTAACCGCAATTAATGCCCCTTGGAAGATACCTGTCGGGTATTTTCTAGTCGCTGGTGTTACAGGAGAACAACGAGCGAATCTAGTTACACAATGTCTTGAACTATTACAAGAAACGGGAATCGAAATAACATCACTTACTTTTGACGGCTGCCCTGCAAATATGACAATGACTAAAGAACTTGGGTGCTCACTGAACATAGAAGACTTTAAAACAAATTTCGAACATCCCGTTACAAAGAAACCGATCTTCATCTTTCCCGATCCATGTCATATGTTGAAGTTATTGTGGAATGCTTTTGAAGCCAAAGGAAGCTTTGTTGATGAAACACAAAAGAAGTGGAATGGGCACATTTAAAAAAATTGAACGATGTCCAAGAAGAAGAAAAGATGCACTTAGCTAACAAATTGCGTCGAGGCCACATATTCTTTAAAAACCAGAAAATGAAAGTGAGATTGGCATCCCAATTGTTCAGCACCAGTGTGGCAGTCGCATTAACATTTTGCTCAGAACTAAATTTACCAGGTTTTCAAAATGTCGGTGGCACAGTCAACTTTCTGAAAATAGTCAACAATCTATTTGATATATTGAACTCCAGACATGTAGCCCAGTTACATTACAAAAAGCCAATCTGTGAACACAATAAGGTTGAAATCTTTGATTTTCTGGAAAAAGCCGAAAATTACCTGAAAAAATTGAAGCTTGTAGATGGTACGGCAGTAATTGACTCATCGAGGAAAACTGGTTTTGTCGGATTTTTGATCTGTATAAAGAGCCTCAAAGATTTGTATGTTCGGCTAGTTGAAAAAGAACGAAAACTAAGCTACTTCCCTGTTTACAAGATTAGTCAGGACCATCTTGAGCTGCTTTTTAGCCAAATCCGAAGCCACGGGGGTTGTAATACAAACCCAACAGCACGACAATTCAAATCAATATACAAAAAATTGATGGTCAAGTCAGAACTCCGAGACGTGGACAGTGGGAACTGCCGAGCACTCGAAAAGATGTCCCTTCTGACATGTTCATCGGCTGTTCGCAACAACCACACTATCGATCCCCGATTACGAGATGAAGAGTGTGACGACATAAATATATTACATGAAATGGCAGTATTCGACGAAGAAGTAGAAATGATGGTTGATGATCTAACAGAATACAGCTCACAAACCATAACTTACGTAGCTGGCTTCGTCGTTCATACTCTGATTAAAACTGTGAAATGCGACGTATGCACAAGCGCGCTACTGTCAAGCGGCCCGGACGATACACATAAGTTTATAAAACTCAAGGATAAAGGCGGCTTAATATATCCTTCCCATGACGTTATAACAATTTGCAAAAACATGGAAGTGATCATAAAATCAACTGTGCTTACTAAAGACAAAATAAGGGTTAGGGTTAAAAATCTAAAACAATCATTAATGTCTAAAGCACTACCCCGATTCATTGGCATGAATCTGTTCAACGAAATAGATTTTCACCAATTCGAACAAAACCCAATGGATAATCATCTAATATTACTGATAAAAGCTGTAATGGAAAGATGTACCAATATAAGACTGCATTACTTGGCAAAAAACGCTACGCCTCAATTGTCAAAACGGCAAGTTCTTAATAAATATTTACATTTTTCTGGTCAATAGGTAGTATTTAACTGTACAGGATTTTACAGAAAGGGTATATATGCCGAAAGACGGTTGTTAAGGCCATCATTCTGAACATCTTTCTTGATTAAACTGATTTGATCAGCATTGTTTTTTCACTTTTCAGTACATTTTGGGCCGAGCTGCAGGTCAGCTGATTTGTATGGGGAAGTAAAAAATAAAGTTGCTCTGATCAAATCAGATTCATAGAGAAAATCGTTCAAAATTATGTCGCAAACAACTCTTTTCGGCTTGTCACCCCGTATCTGTTACACCCTGTATACACAGTAATAGGTGTTTCTTGTAAAATAAATATGTCGTATTTACAAACAATTTACTATTTTATTTATAGACCCCGGCATTGTATACGACTGTCTATACCAGTGTCTATAAATTATAATCGATCGATGATACACGCTGTCCTTGCATTGTCCCAACACTAGCTCGACTAGCTAGTATACCTGCGGTAGTGTGGGTGTGTTTGGACGATAGGTGCATGACAATGCACTGACCAATAAAAGCGGAGGGATTGATGTACGAGTGGTGTAAATGTATGCGTGTTCTTAGTTTTCGGCGACACTGGTTCCGATACAAGCTTAGCGCCAAGGGCCTATCTCTCGATATCTGTGGTGCTACAGAACAAGCTAAACAACTGCAGAGCCACAATGCCGGTCAAACATGCGGTTCCTGAACACATCAAAGAGAGCTTATGATATGTGTGTAGATAAACTAGTGTATGTAACTGTACATAATTAGGCATTAAAACTCTCGAGTGATATTATTACCCACTGTCGAGTATTAATGCCCTCCATTATGTAGCAGCCACATAAACTACTATCATGTGTACACAAGTTTATGTTATAAGTATTCTTTGTTGTTCTTGCATGTTCCGAAGGATAAAGGGGGCTTCGCTTCGCTCACCCCCTTTACCCTTCACCTAAGCTACCGCAGCATTTTGCCATGATATTTGCTGTGCAAATCAGTATTTTTGATGTGCAGTTTAATATTTCCCTTCATGAAATGCAATTTCGAATTAATTTATTTATTTATTTATTTATTTATCTCGCTGTACTAGGATATAATGGCTTTTCGAGATCTTGGTTACTAAGAGAAAAAACGATTCAGAAAACTGAACTGCTCAGTTGTGATTATGAGATAAAGTAGACACAACATTGATTCAAAAATAGCGGAGTATAAAACAAAGAGTAAATTGAGCTGTCTGACAAACTGAATCTCATCATTACTATGTACCCAGCAGCTGACAAAATCTTTTCAAATATAACACTGGTTGACATCAGCGTAAGTGATTGTTTTTTTTTTAAAGATTTTTCTCTACACAGGTATTATAAACCCTCTTTACTGGTCCAAAAACCGCACGTTACGATCAGCATAATAAAAATATACTACTTGGAAAAACTCATTTCTACATATTATGACTTTCAAATTTCGAACGCCGACGCCTGCCTGCGTGCCTCACAGACAAACTATGGGCTAGTTTGTCTGTGAAGTTGGTACTACTGAACAAGCTAAACAACTGCACAGCAATGATCAATGCTACAATGCCGGTCGAACATGCGGTTCCTGAACACATCAAAGAGAGCTTATTATATGTGTGTAGATAAACTAGTGTATGAACTGTACATAATTAGGCATTATGTATAAGTCACATGAACTACTATTATTTCACGAGAAATGTGCCCCTTACATATATCATCGAAACCTACTGCTTTGGTTTGGTAGGTTGTTCAAAGCTTTCTGGAGTTCTTCGGCGTTGAAAGGTGTTTTAAGGTGTTCAACGTCTTCGTTTAATGTCCTCAATAGACGAACAGGGCGGCAGCCTGATGACGTTTTACCATTAGACATTAGTTGGTTGGCGATTTTACTAACGGATATGTTACACTGTAACTTAGCTTTGGTGGGGTCGTTGTGTAGCTTCTTTATGAAGGACCATGCTTTTTTGCTATTGTGAGTCACATGAACGCTGCAAACGGATAATTTGTATTCAGTTCATATGTATTTAGTTGTAAGTTTTTTTTTATTCATTCCCGGTATACGTTGAGTCCGACAACCTCTAGGAATGTCCTTCCTTTTTTTTAACCCATACAGGCACATACATTTCTTCTGGCCCCACACTAGGATACCCTGTGTCGTGGGTACCAGAAACAGCGACGTCACATACATATAAACATCCAAGACCTGGGGTTTTTTTTTTAACCCTCAGCCGGGGATCGAACCCGGGACCTCTCGCATGGTAGGCAGAGCCACAACCGCTGAGCCCCAGACGTCGTCACAGAGGTTTCTTGATGCCAGCTTCACAATCTGAACGAAGGATTCGTAGTTTTCCGGTGTGGGTGTCAGGTTAACAATAAGATCATCGAGTCCTTTTGCAAATCCAGACCAATCCGTTTTTGCGAAGTTATACCTCCGCCTGAACGGCGCTGTCCTTGGTGAGACTTGGCACATGGTAGGTCTATGTAGCGTTCTCGGTAAAGGGGGGAGCACTCATTTGGCACATTGTTGGGCTATCAATGTGGATACAAATATAAGGTGAGGGTTATAGCCTTTTCCAGCGACCACTGTTGAAGGAAGATGGTAATTGGGGGTCGTTCATAAGCGCCAGATTGGTATCGCGAGTATGTTAACCCCAGGATTCGCTATGAGTATTGAAGTCTCCGAGTATAAACTTGACTGGTTGTGTGCAGGAATTGGTATTATTAGTGAATTCGAAGCCCGCCGCTGGGGGCTTGTAGACAGACGTCACTGTAACTACCTCATTTGCCTACTTATCTCCTTAGGTATGTTTAGTCTAGGAACTACTACTTATTCTGTGGTTTAGTCGTGCGAGTCAAATGATGGCAGACTTGGTTCGATAAAATGTTAAGAATAACCGACTAAAATACTATACTAGCTACAAATATTCAATACGAACAAAACAGGAGTAAGTACCTATTTATTTATTTTATTTATTTATTAACATAATTTATCTATGCCTTGACAGCCGAGGCCAAATCGACATAAATTACAGATATATACCAATAAAATAAAATATTTACAATCCAAATTAAAATTCACAATATGTCATCCATCAATCATAAATCAATTAAATCAATTAATAAAAAACCAAATTCAATGTTATAATTTGACATTACTATCATTCCATCATCTCGCAGAACCTGCCACACATTCGCACAATGTCCCTCCATGCATCACCAAACAGATCGTTCAGTGGTGCTACCGCCAACAGAGCATTCAGGCTGTCCCGCGCCCGGACAAGCGGAGACTGCCGGCGCGCCACCGTGCGGTGCGAGCCGCCCGCTAGCAGCTGGTGCCTGCGCCCGCGTACGTAATTGTCAGGCACAAATAACGCGCATACCGCACTGACAAGCGTCGCGCAGTCACTGTCGCCTCGCAACAATCGACACACAGCCAGAAGTTGTTCAGTGTTACGTCTCACCTCTAGTGAGTTATATCCAAGCATACCCAATATAAAAGCGGTTGGATAGAGATAAGGGTAGTACCCAAATTTCCTCTTATATAGGTATCGTAAAAAAGCTTTTTGTACCTTCTCGAGCATAAGGACGTATGAGCTTTCGTGTGGATTCCAAACAACCGAGCTAGATTCCAGTTTGATTCTCACTAGGGCAGTGTAAAGAAGCTGTACCACACCCAGATTACGGAATCCCTTACTATTCCGAATCACAAACCCCAATCTTTTAAAGCATTCTTTGGCTAAAGTGCTCATGTGCTCATGAAATGTAAGTTTAGGGTCAAACGTAACACCGAGATCGTTCATCGAATACACTCGAGTCAAGGACTCCGCGCCGAGTGTATACGTCACGCTAATAGGCCGAGGAGAGCGCGTGAAAGACATTATGCAACATTTTTCACTATTGAATAGGAGTTTTTTGCTCACACTCCATCTATAGACCGCATCTAGATCTTCCTGTAGTAGCCTACAGTCATTTTCTGACATTATGGGAAGTACTAGTTTGAGGTCGTCCGCGTACAGTAGGCATTTAGAATATTTTAGCACAGATTCTAGGTCATTTATCATGATGATAAATAACAACGGACCAAGAATAGAGCCTTGGCTAACACCCGACCGCGTGTGGTACGGCTGGGACTCAAAGCAGCCATGTCGCACAAACTGTTGGCGGTTTTTCAAGTAGTCAGCAAAGAAGACCAACAGCCTTGGGGCAAATCCTATGGCGCACAATTTCTTCATTAGGGCATCGTTATCAACTCTATCGAACGCCTTACGGAAGTCCAGATAGGCGACGTCCACCTGACATCCCCGATCCATGCTCTCTGAGACCAAATCGACTAACGTCAGTAAGTTGGTGGTTGTAATGTGTATTGTGTATGTAAAGTGAAGACAGTAGTGTCACCAGTAATTGACAACATTTCAAATTATTAACCCCCTAATTTTAATAGCTAATTGGAAAGTTGGTCGAGAGCTTAAGGGATTTTCATTTTATGATTTTCCAAAATTTTGAATTTTCATAATTAAATAAATTTTTGAGTCTTGAGTTTTTGAAAAAAGTTGATGTTGGCATAATGGACCATGTTACCTTTGCCAGAACATTAAAAAATGTCATTGTCAAGGCTTTGTCTTTGCCTGTCCCAGAAAGTTAAAAAAAAAACAAAAGCTGCGTTCGGTTTGAACGTCTCAGTTAACGGCCGCCATGAGCCCCACCTTACATGTTATCTCTTTTGCACGCGTATAAAGTTGTATAGTGCTATTCTTCTGTTAGTTTTATACGGGTGTGGGTGGACGATCAAACATATCGAACGCACGGTTATGCTCACGAGGATACAAGTTAGATGTTATGGTGACATTGACAGCTAGTGTCAGCTAGTATTTTTTTTAATGCTAGGCAAAGGTATTTGTAGTTCATCTGCCTACATCCTCGATATCTGAATTATTTTCAAAGTATCTTTAAAACTAATGAATAGAAAAATATATTGAAATGTGTTTCGTATTAAGCATTCAAATATATCTCAATGGAAATTCAATCATTTTAGCTCCACAACAATTAAATGTTGTCAATTCTAAATGAGATTTAGACAGCCGCATACATATGTTACAATAGTTGAGGTATCAGGTGGTCGGCAGCGAGCAGCGAGCAGCGAGCAGCCCGAGCGCGTGTCGCTGTGCCGGCAGGCCGTTGGCTGCGTGTAGTGATGTGGCAGTCTAGTTACGTATCGATATCGAGTCAGCTTGAGTTTTGTTTTTGTAGTGTAATTTTTTAGTTAGTGTTTTGAGTTGCTCAATCTCGATAATCTCATGCGATATCTCGACCAATTTATGTTTCGGGACTAATCTCGTAAAACGAGATCCCATTCCCACCACACAAGTTCGCAGGTGAATATTGCTATTCTGCGTTCTCTCTAAACTTGTGAAGTGAACACATTTTATGTGATGCTCACCTGTGCCGAGACTTCTTCGGCGGCGGCGACAGCGACACCTCACGAGATTTCTTGGACTTTCTTGATGTTATCCTACAAGCAATTAATTGAGCTTATTATAAAGATGGGGAATATTCGCTCGCGCCTCCGCAATATTATATCACTCGTCCATGGGCGGCTCAAACTAGCCCCCGGGTAGGAGTGCTCACAAGCTACAAACAATTCTCGAAGCAGTTAGTGTTCAGGTTCTCGAGAAACGATTGCGATCTTATAAATACACTCGGTACTGGCAATATTAATGCCTAAAGAAATCTAAGCGTGGTCGGCCTGTAATGCGATGTTAGGTCTTCGGGACAACTTTGGGATGATCATTGACCACTAAGGTTCACCGAGCGAGCATGGTGAAATGGGGCGACAGGCTATTGTCCAGCAGTGAGACGTCATGGGATCAATATAATGATGATTACGTAGTAAACCTGACGCCAAGTTTATTAGCGCCTGAGTGCCGCCTGAAAGGGATAGCGGTGCATGGGGACAATAGAGATGCATCCATGGACGAGAGAGGGAGGTAAAACTTCGCTCAGGCGTCAAGAATCCTTTCTGCACTTACGAGAAGGAGTCGTCTTCGGCGGGCGAGCGGGCGCGGCGCGGTTCCGGCGGCGAGCGCGCCTCCAGTATCAACGCCTCCTTGGCCTCACGCGCCGCCTGACAAACACAACGTGAAATGAAATGAAATGAAATGAAATGATGTCTTTATTACTGTAGATATTTACATATACTTAGCAATCGTCATTTTTTGCCACTTCTCTACATTGGACCACTGTGGGAGAAGAAGGGCGTAGAAACTCCCACAGATTGATTTTTAGATCTCTTTTTAAAAATTGCTTATGCTTAACTTATACAAATTATAATATTTAGTCATTATCATAATTAATAAGCAGGAATAAATAATTACAAAATTATTAACAGCAAGGTCTGTGTTGAGCCAGATTAACCCCACACAGACCCATCATTTAAGTAATCTTGAACATTGTAATATCCCTTTTTCGACAAAGTCGCAACATACATACATTTAACATGGATTTTAAATTGCTCAAATGGCAGTTTCAAGATCTCCAGAGGTATCTTGTTGTAGTAGAGAATGCATTGACCCTTGAAATAATTGCTAACCTTCGCGAGTCTAAACCGGGGCGCAAGTAGTCTGTGATTATTTCTTAGGTTAACATTACAGCTATCGCTAAGTTTGGGAAATTTTGTAAGGTTCTTGCGTATATACATTATATTTTCGAAAATAAATTGACTAGCTACAGTTAGTATGTCAATTTCTTTAAAAAGCTGTCTTAAGGAGTCTGTGCGTTTTAAATTATAAATTGCTCGAATAGCTCTTTTCTGTAAAATAAAAATAGTTTGAATATCCGCTGCTTTCCCCCACAACAAGATACCATAGGACATGACACTATGAAAGTAACTAAAATATACTAGCCTAGATGTAGCCACATCCTTGTTTTGTCTGATGTTCCTAACAGCGTAAGCCGCAGAACTTAATTTACCAGCCAATTTTTCTATGTGGGGTCCCCACTGCAATTTGTTATCAATGGTTATTCCAAGAAACTTCGTGTCATTTACTAATTCTAAAGTATTGCTGTCCAACACTAAACTGGTCCCAACTTGCCTGACATTTGGAAGTGAGAATTTGATACATTTGGTTTTTCCAGCATTTAACAATAAATTGTTAACTGTGAACCAATTCAAGGTTAAAGATAATACTCTATTGAAATCATCAAAATCTTCTTTTTGTCTCTCAGTTTTGAAGACCAGTGAAGTATCATCAGCAAACAACACTATGTTAGTCAATTTCTCCACCATAAAAGGCAGATCGTTAATATATACCAGGAATAAGAAAGGGCCTAATATGGAACCTTGTGGAACGCCCATTTTTACCCCCGATCCATCAGATTTAACGCCGTTGACTTCTTCCTTTTGAATTCTATTGCTTAGGTATGATCTTAGTAGATCCAACGCTTTATTTCTAACTCCGTAATGATTTAATTTCATTAGTAACGTGTCATGATCAACACAATCAAATGCCTTCGACAGATCGCAAAAAAACACCGATAGCATCCTGTGCGGCTTCCCATGCAGAATAAATATGAGATATAAGGGTAATAATAATCCGTAGTCGATTTACCCCTAGTGAAACCGTATTGCTTGGCGTGGAGTTGTTTTGTACGGTTGAAGTGTGAGAGCATTTGATTGAGTATAATCTTTTCAAAAATTTTACTTAGTGCTGGAAGAACCGATATTGGTCTGAAATTTGACGGATCACCCTTGTCTCCCGACTTGAACAGAGGTATAAGTTTACTGTGTTTCATGAGGTCTGGGAAAGCTCCATATCAACACATTTATTGAATATATAAGCTAGGTGTGGGGCTATAACAAGTATTATTGAACCAATGACTTTGACTGACATACCCCACAGGTCTTCAGTATTTTTTAAGTTAAGTAATCTATAAGTTTTGACAATATCCTGGGGACATACATGATAAAATTTAAAATCTACATTACTGATGCTAGTGCTGTTTTTTAACAAAACCTCTGCTTCATATGGAGATGAATTTAGACGCTCTGTTGTGAGTAAGGGTGCATTGGTAAAGAATGTTTCAAAAGCTCGAGCTACCTCAGCGTTGGATTTAACAACATCATCACCTATATTTAAGCAGAAATCATTATCCCTTGGTATAACTTTGCCAGTTTCACGGTTTATGATTTGCCAAACCATTTTCATACTATTATTTGAATTTTGTATTTGTCTATTTATGTGTAAAGTTTTTGCAGTTCTACAAACCAACTTGAAAGTTTTGGAATATTTTTTAACATAGTCATGCAATTTTATATCAAAGTTATAGGTTTTTTGTTCATAAAGATCATACAAGATAGCTCTACTTTTACGAATTCCAAATGTTGCCCAGTCATTAAATTTTAATTTACCATTGTTGGCACTGACTTTTTTTAATTTAAAAACTGTATTGAATTCTGTTTGAATGATGTTGAAGAAGTCAGAATAGATTTTGTTCGGGTTCTGTTCATCAAAATCCGGTACTGGCAAACCCATATCTAAGTTTTCCATATAAAATGATGGATCAGTCTTATTTTCATTAGTAATTTGGAATGAAACTGTTTGACCATTGTGATCGGATGGTAAACAGTTAATTACATTTTTACTTGTGAATGCACAGTCACAAAAAACGTTATCTAAGCAAGTTTGGCTGGTAGGTGTAATTCTAGTTGGCTCTAGAAATACATGACATAAATTAAATGATTTGAACAGAGTTATTAATCGTCGCTTCAGTGTTGTATCTACAAGCAGATCTACATTAAGATCGCCACAAATAATTAACTTTTTTCTGTTATTACAAAGTTTAATGAGGGCTTCCTCCATAATTTTCTCGAATATTTCAAAATTAACGTGGTCAGAGCATTTGTTTATTCATATTATTGGGACGCGCTCGGCTAAGACCTGCGCCGAATTTCGAAAATAAGGTGTAATCCACTTTTAATATGCTGAGAGTAAGTAGAGTTTAAATAGTGCCAGTAAAGGGTACCAGTAGTGCCGGTAGAGGGAACTAGTAGTGCCGGTAGAGGGTACCAGTAGTGCCGGTAGAGGGTACCAGTAGTGCCGCTAGAGGTAACTAGTAGTGCCGGTAGAGGGTACCAGTAGTGCCGGTAGAGGGTACCAGTAGCGCCGGCAGAGGGAACTAATAGTGCCGGTAGAGGGTACCAGTAGTGCCGCTAGAGGTAACTAGTAGTGCCGGTAGAGGGTACCAGTAGTGCCGCTAGAGGGTACCAGTAGCGCCGGCAGAGGGAACTAATAGTGCCGGTAGAGGGTACCAGTAGAGGGTACCAGTGGTGCCAGTAAAGGGTACCAGTAGTGACGGTAGAGGGAACCTTCTTGATGAGCCGCCGCCGGTGGTGCTGCGCCTGCTGCTGCTGCGTAAGACCTCACCTCGGTTTAAGTAAGTAAGTAAGTATAGGTAATGCCGGTGGAGGGTACCTTCTTGATGAGCCGCCTCCGGTAGTGCTGCGCCTGCTGCTGCTGCGTGAGGCCGGGCCGGCGCGCGCGGGTGCCGCTCTCCACCTCGTCCAGGTACTTGAGCACTTTCACTTCGATTTCGCGGAGTGTCTCGCGCTTTAGGGATAACTCTTCAGAGCTGGAGAAATATCAAGGTAAAGATTTAGAAAATAGCGATGAGATCGAAAAAAAACGTAAAACGTGTCGTCGAACTAAATGAAGTAATACGGGATATTATTCTAAACAACTTCTCCTGTAAATTCGATTGATTAGAACCACTTTATTTGACCAAAGGCGGCGAGGGCGGCGGCTGGCGACTTTGATACTTGGAAGAAGATCGTGATGGCGGAAGCACGGGTGTCGGTGAAAACATGACCGGAACTTAGTACAGAGCAAGCCAAGCAAAGTAAGTAGGTAGTGACAGGGCGCGCTCACGTGTCCTGCGGCGGCGGAGGCGGCGGAGGCTCCGGCGTCGGCGGCCCGGGAGGCTCCTCTAGCGAGCCCCACTTCTCCGTCGTCACCGCCTCGGCTTGCACCTGCAAACATTATGCCTTCATATGCTTGTGATATAACTGTACATTGAATATTTAAAACAGCCCCGGCACATAATGGGATCCTTAAAACTCTAAATTTAGGTTCACTTGTTTCCTTGTTAGGCTGATGAGTTTCGAACCTCTGAACCGATTTCAATAATACGTAGCTAAGCTCACCATCGCAGTAAAATCTACTACCAATAAAAGAAAACCGCATTTAAATCCGTCCACATGTTTGAGCGCTCAATTGCCACAGATAGACATAGACACACATACAAACAGAAGCTGCAAACTAAATAAAAATCCTCTTATTCGTCGGATTTTAATGTGGTGCTGTAAATGGTAGTAGACTTCCCTGCGGTAATTCTGAGCTATGTTTTATTCATTTCTGTTCAGTGGATCGAAAGTTATCTGCTAAACAAGGATGCCAAATTTAAAACTTAAGGTTTCATTTATTGTGTCGGGGTGTTCAATTTATATTTAGACCAGCTCTGAAGTCACTAACTACGTCTAGGCTCTGGTTTACAAGCCATTTTAGTGTTGAGTCTCTGCCCAGGAGGAAGCAAACCTCGGATGTTACTTTTAATGATTGCGGCGACTTTTTTTCTGATTCCTCGAGATTTTTCTGATGTCGTCGAGATCCTCGCCATAATTGGCGTAATCTATCGACGAATAATACCGGGTAGCTAAAGAGATTCTCTTCACTTCGAGATCCTCACCTTAAGAGGTGCTTTTAACAACAAACTAAGCCGGGCAATCTTTCCGAAAAGAGGTGCTATTGACAACGAACTAAGCAAGAAGATGTAAGATTTGGTGCTGTGTGGGCTCACCTGCGCGGGCTCGATGCTCTCCCACTTGCTGGGAATGAACCCGGGCGCGCGCTCCGGCGGGGGCGGCGGCTCCGACTCCAGCGGCACGCCGTCGATGTCCTCCTCCACTGGAAAATATCACAAATTGACATTTATTAGCCACCTTGCTCATTGAACATGAAAATTGGCCAGCGTTTTTCGGCAGGTAATAGAGTTCAAAACCTCTAAAGTATTGTTCATGTAGAGACTCCGCTTGTGAAAGTGAAGGAGTCGTGTATTTGCTTCTTCTTTATGATCTGAGAATAAAAACTTTGCTTATAATTGTGCAACATAATAAAGTGAATAAAAAACTACCAAAAAAGGTAATATGAACAAGGATAGTGAAACGGTAAGCCTGTCAAATTACAAATAGTACAATCGATTCCCTCGTGGATTAAAAATAAATAGTAGCCGAATTCTTTATCTCTTAGCATCTCCAGATTCCTTTCAAATTAACGTTTCACTAATGACAGCCGCTTTAAATGACAGCTGCCGGTCAAAACGTCAATTTGAAGTAAGCAAACATCCTTCAAAATATCAATTTGCATGGACTGCGATAGAAGTTTGTAGACAGAGCGACAGGACATCAGACCTGGCACGCCGTCGATGTCCTCTTTGAGCGCGGCGCGCGGAGTGTGGGCGTGCGGGCGCTGCGCCGCCAGCCTGCGCAGCGCGGCGCCGTCGAGCGGGGCGCCGCCGCCCGCCCAGGAGCCCGAGCTGGCGTCCGAGCCCGGCGACGCGGCGCCGTCAGACTCCGCCAGGCACACGCCGTCGATGTCGACCGGGTCCGCCGCCGAGTCGGACTGGGGAATTAGACATGAAAGCTTTAGTCACGTTAGTGCGCCCACACTATAAGGGAAATATTAAACTGCACATGAATAATGCTGATTTGCACAGCAAATATACTTTTTTTTTTCACAGCAAATATCAGGTCAAAATACTGCGGTAGCTTAGGTGAAGGGTAAAGGGGGTGAGCGAAGTGAAGCCCCTTTATCCTTCGTATTAGGTTGAACATGTAAGAACAACAAAAATACTTAAAACATAAAAAGTGTTTTTGCTGATCCTTTATTGCTATGAAAATCAGTATTTTTGATGTGTGCTAAACAATAATATTGGGACTTAGATACCCATCGCTATATAAATTTATGTGTCGTGAGATGTCTCAAGCCGGGTACTCTTTAGCGAGCAGTAACCGTAACCGAGCAGATCAGTTGCTCAATGTTGGAATCAGGAATAATAACGCGTCGAAAAAGTATGCGAATAGAAATATCAGTGACTCTTATGTAGAATGACATAAGGGTTAATTTTATCTGAACTCAAACATTTTTTCACTCTGGTAATTATTCCTGCTTGAGCTACTGTTCTCAATCTCTGACATCTGGAAGTTTCTATCGCAACCCTGTCAAATTGTTGTTAAAAGGGTATTGGCTTATTTCAAATTGACGTTTGACCAATCACAGCGCGAATATTAGTATTCAGGAGCTGTCATTTAAAGTGATTGTCATTGGTGAAACATCAGTTCGTTCGTTCGAAGGAATCGTGATATGTCAAGAGATACAGAGTAGAGCTTCTAGTAACGAGGTAAGTTACAGACGGCTCGCTAGTGCATACCCGGCTTAAGTTTAATTGTTGCAGTATACATTTTTGCGAATTAGGCAATGGGAAAACAACGGAAACAAAATAGTCCACAGGAGATAAGAGTATGAGTATGTACGGTAAATAATTTTCTCTTTGGTCCGCATTTATGTAGTGATGTTACAATAATAGTTCAAGCAAAACAAAATAGTCCACAGGAGATAAGAGTATGAGTATGTACGGTAAATAATTTTCTCTTTGGTCCGCATTTATGTAGTGATGTTACAATAATAGTTCAAGCAAAACATAAGAAATTTCGTTATCCCTGCATAATTAGATCTCGAACGATAATTAAATCCAACAAAGACTACACAAATGCGGGAGTACAAATTAACTACCGAGATTACCGAGTGATCTAGTGTCCCGAGTGTAACAAACGCTTACCTTATCCTCTCCGCACAGCACGTCGTGCAGCAGCGACAGGAACTCGGTCGGGTAGACGGTCCAGTCGGCCCAGGCCTGCAGGATGCGCGTGATGCGAGCCCGCAAGCCTTCCTGCTGCAGCCGGGACGCAAGCTGCGACAGCGCCGCGTGGCACTGACGCATTATCTCCACCAGACGCACTTGGAAGCTGGGGGTGCAAAGCGGTGGATTATTGAACTAGTGTTATCATAGGTCTATGAGGAGACTCACTCTATGATTGCGAGAGAGCGCGCCATAGACCCCGTTTTGCTTAGGTTACCCAAACTGCAGCGAGATAATAACATAAGTATAGCAGATAAATCAGCATTGGTTTTCAAATGATTAGGTCAAATATTTTAAGTTGTTTGAGCTGAAAGCAGTACAATATATTGAATTGTTTGTGGGTTGGAAAGGGACAGATGCAGTCTTGGTAGATCAGACACAAAATATCAACTCAGTTTGCTGCAATCTAGAGCGTAAACTTCGACACACATCCTATAAGATTTTACCAGCCCCTAAACGCGCTAGCATTGGTCAGCTTAGCGCCGGCGTTGTGTAGTGTATCCGACAGGGTCTCTAGACCTTGCGCGATCTCGTAGGCAGACTGAATTTCGTTGGCAGACTGCGCAATCTTGTTGGCAGACTGCGCAATCTTGTTGGCAGACTGCGCAATCTTGTTGGCAGACTGCGCAATCTTGTTGGCAGACTGCAAGTTCTCGTCGACAAGCTACAAAGGATCTTACCAGCTCCTAAACGCGCTGGCATTAGTCAGCTTAGCTCCGGCGTTGTGCAGTATATCGGACAGCAGGTACAATCTCGCGACTCGCTTGTGCGGGACTGTGTCCTCTCCAGACAGCGACTCTAGCAGACATTGCGCGATCTCGTTGGCCGCTTCCGCGTGTTCGAGGCACCACGCCATGGTCTCGCCAATGGCAACACGGCAGGGAGTGAGGTTGCGGATGAGGTCTTCTAGGCGGTCGCGTTGGCTGCGAGAGGAATGTTGTTTACAGATGACAGCTACAGCGGATTGTCGGTTAAATCTTTGCATTAATACGCTAGGTTTGAAACAAATTGGTAAAATTTTGCTTTGCATTTTACGGGTGGTGCTGTGGGGCGAAAAGTATTATATATGAGCCTTTATTTTTATATCATAAAATGGCTTTAGTTCATTGATTAATGCTCCGCACAGAATTATTATCCACTTAACCAAAAAAAAAACTGACTAAAATCAGATTATACATTGATAGAGTCGTGGAGTGGATTCAACGCAACCACTTGGCGTTTTACAGCTCCAAGTGTAAAACTATGACCTATGCTCGATCTGGGTTGCCACTCCTCCAAGACTATTTCGGGTGTCCCGTTTGTGAGGGTAACCCATATACAAGACCTAAGACGGACACTTGACCCCGAGTTAACATTTAACGACCACATCGGTGAGACTAGCAGGACGGTCTACAAGTCCCTCAGATTCGTAATGCAACAAGCGACGCAGTTTGGGGATGATTCCACGTTAAGCTCCTAGTATTAGGTCCTTACATACATATGAAATTGGCGTTTTGCATGGGAGGAACATAAAGTCGTTTTTTTTAAATATAATATATTTATTTAATCAAAGTATGTACCATTGCTATCTATACACTTTTGCCATCTCATAGGTAGTTCTTCGATCCCTTTACTAAAAAAAACATTCGGACGGGAATCAATCAAATCTTTGAAGGCGGTTTGGACTGCCCCATCGGAGTTGAATTTTTCCCCTTTCAAGAAGTTATCCAAATTTCGAAAAAAATGGTAATCTGTTGGAGCAAGGTCCGGAGAGTACGGTGGATGTCTTAGACATTCCAATTGAAGCTTCTCTAATATGGTAGCCGTCTGTTGTGCAGTGTGTGGTCTAGCGTTATCATGAAGCATCAGTGGCCTAGAGCGATTGACCAGCCTCGGTTATTTAGCAGCAAGCTTTTCCATCATGATTTGCAGTTGCTGATAATAGACATCTGCCGTAATCGTCTGGCCAGATTTAAGAAATCTGTAGTGAACGACACCAGCACTAGTCCACCAAACGCTCACAAGTAACTTTTTTGGAGTCAATTTTCGCGTGGGGCATGGTTTGGCTGGTTCGGCAGGGTTCAGCCATTGCGATGAGCGCTTCCGATTATCGTACAGGATCCACTTTTCATCACAGGTAATGATTCGATTTAAAATCCTTTCATTATTGTGCCGGGTGAGTAATGCAACGCAGCAGTCAACGCGCGTTTGTTGATTTGCTGCACTCAGTTCGTGAGGTACCCACCTTTCAAGCTTTTTCACTTTCCCAATTTGCTTCAAGTGGATTAAAACAGTTTTATCACTAACACCGCAGCCTGCAGCTAATTCGGACGTGGTTTGCGATGGACCCGCTTCCACAATAGCCTTCAATTCTTCATTATCAACTTTGGTCTCCGGCCGTCCACGGGGCTTGTTCTGCAGGTCGAAATTTCCAGAACGAAAAGTTTGGAACCAAAAACGCACTGTGTTTTCTATTGCGGCACCGTCGCCATACACATCATTAATGCTTCGAGCCGTTTCGCAGCACTGGTGCCACGGTAGAACGCATACTCGTAAATAACGCGATATTTCAAGTTTTCCATTTTGTAAGCCGAGTGACGCAAGAAAAAAAAAACAATTGAGGAAAAAACAAATTAATTATAATTTTAGAAACACAAATACATGAGTAAATAGCTTTATAAATTTGAATTTGGAATTCCTAACCATAGAGGAGATATTTGAGATCAAAGTCGCCAGTACGGCGAAACGCCAATTTCATATGTAAGGACCTAATATAACGCTTTCGTTCGGAGTAAATGAGAGTATAAAGCACTCATCTGGGACCCACATGAGACTAAATATATACTCATGCTGGAGAAAATACAACGTTTTGAAGTTTTCAAGTTTGGCAGGCTTTTATAACGATATACGAAAAAAATACCTACCATTAGCGGGATAACAAATTAAAAAAAAGCTTAAAAGAAATTGTTGAGAACAAACAACTATTTCATTGAATACTTTATACATAGTCAGGTCATAAGTTCTGTCACATGTGCAATATGAAATAATTTAGACATGTTTATTATTTATGTAAACATTTATATAGCAAAATGAACTTAATAAAACATAGATTCTTATGGTAATAAAGTTTATTCAAAATGACCTCCGCGATTTTGAATACAGGCCTTTATTCTGCGCGGCCAGTCGTCTATCGCAGCACGAACGAGGTCCATGTCAATATCGGCGGCTGCCTTAATCAAGGATGCCTTGAGTGACTCCAAATCAGGATGAGGCTTTGAGCAGGCCTTTTCCTCCAAGTGTTGCCATATCTTGTTATCTAACGGACTCAAATCTGGACTGGAGGAGGGCCAGTCTTCGTGCCGGATGAAGTCGATTTCACGCGCCGCCAGCCAGTCTTGTGTGCTTTTCGCTCTATGAGCTGGCGCAAAATCTTGTTGGAATACCCAGTGCCTGTTATTAAACATGGTATGAGAAACAGGTTCCACAAGGTTCTTGAGGACTGTATTTTGATACACAACTGCATTCGTTTTTACGCCTTTCTCACAAAAATGTACCTCAGTTAAGCCCCAATAAGAGACTCCCAACCAAACCATGAGCGAGGATGGAAAATGACCTCGTTGGATACGCGGAATACGGTTGCTCGCTTCTTCACTGCTGTGTGCGTACACCTTATCATTTTGTTTGTTGTAGCTCTCTTCCACGGTGAAAATTTTTTCATCCGAAAAATGAATTTACCGATGCTTTTTTCCCGCGTACCGCTTCAACAAAGCGCGGCATCTCTTCAGTCTCAGGTCCATTAAACGAGCGTCCAAGCGATGTCCTGTTTTTCTTCGATATGCCCTAAGCCTAAGTCTTCATTTAACACCCTTTTCACCGTGGTCCTGCTTAACCCCATCCGAAGGGCCAACAGTTTCCGCTTACGTATGGGATTTCTTTGAATTCGCGCCTTCACAGCTTTTATCACTGCTGGAGTCCTAACAGAGCGAGGGCGACCACTTTTTGACCTGTCATCTACACTAGAGTCTTCATTGTATCGTTTTATGGTACGATAAACGAATCTTTTGGTTATATTCATATTTTTCAGTAAGTCGAAAATCTATCTGAATTGGCGCGTAACCGCAACGATGCAACGCAATAACTGCGACACGGTCTTCTTTAAGTGTCCACTCCATATTTAAAAATGAGGAAAATTCTAAAAAGTACACATATTTATTTTCATGAAAAATTCGAAATTCGAATTCAATAAACTTTTTTGTGGCCAGCGTTCTAAATTCAAAAGTTTTTATTGTGTGACAGAACTTATGACCTGACTGTGTATATAATGAGTTCTTATGAAAATGAGAGTGAAATGAAGAGTGAATGTACTCCGCCAAATTTAAGGGCGGAAGCCAAATTGGCCATGGAAAATTCGTTACCAAAGAAGTCCAGGGAAATGTATACAAAGGCTTACGAGAATTTCATGTCCTGGAGAGTTGAAAAAGATTTCTTATAGAATGTTTATTTATTTCCTTGTATTTTTTTGAGAAAAGCACCATCCATCCAAGCCTCGCACACTGAATCGTCAAGAACATGCTAGCTGGACAAAAGTCACCTCCTAATTTCCAAGAATTAGTGGTCACATGTCATTAACAACACCCCAGAGGGAACATTTCCAAGAATTGTTTGTTTCAAAGTACGGATGTCATTAAGTAATGACAGGTAAAAGGGTGAGTGTTAGATTTTGTATTTGATTAATTCTCGTCACTTGCAATTTTGCTACACGATCGAAAGGGTCTCATGAGTGATTTTGTGAAAAACCAAAAGTGTTGTGCTATGGATTTTGTTGCTGAAGGTATGTAGATTATGTTATCATATTCAAACCTCTCCTAAATGTCTGTTTTGTATCCTTTTTAACTGTCTAAAGTTTAGTCTGAAAAAAAGCGTAATTTTTTACCTTTTTAAAAGTTTAAAGGACCATATCTTTTTGTATCCACGTGTACCCGGGCTATTTTTTTATATTACTTAGTCATAACCCTTAGCTTTAATTTAAGATAAAATTTCATTGGGCGATCTCGGTATATCATTTTTATTTTTATTTTTTTTCAGAACACGTTCTCACTGTCTCGAAAATTGACTTTTTCGAGGAATGGGTGAAACACGATAAAGAAAACCGGAATTCACGGATTTTCGACATTTTGTCTACGAGGATTGACCTCTCGAATATCACCGATGAGTCACGTCGAGAAATACACCTCAAAATTGCATCATATTCGAATAAGATAGTGGAAAAATGGGCCTCATCAGGACGTCATCAAGATCGTTTCTTAACTAACAATAAAGTTGGTTAGAAGGTGCTGACTTTCAGTTCAAGGTTCATGTGATCAGCCCAAAGGCGTCCAGCTCATCAATCACCGAGAAACGCACCCCGGGAAGGCCAAAAAGCAGCTTTGAAGACGCTTCACACAAGACGAAGAAACGGCGTGTTGAAGAAGCTGTGAACAAGTGGACTGCTGAGGAGTTGGCGACTGCTGCTGAGGTCGCAAGCAGAGCGGAGGGGAAGAGAAGCATCGCAAAAGCAATAAAACGTGCAAGTGATGGTGAAACCTCTAAAGCTACTTCGTGCCCTGATGGTAGGCAGTTGTCTACCAATGAAGCTTGGGCTTATTACTTTGACTCCAAGGGGAATAGTCATACCTATAAGACGGCGAGGAAGTGGTCAATGAAGGCGGGACATAACACGTTTCCATCGTGGCATAGCATGCGTAAGTCAATTAATAGTTCTTTTCCTTTAGCGGAGCACATTCCTGTGACGGAAACGCGTGTCGATTGTAAGTTGCAACCTCTTTTGGATAAGACAACGGAGAGATTGCTTATGGCACAAAGTGAAGTCATCAGGAGTGTGCTCCCTAGATCATCATTCACGTTGATAAGCAAGTGGGGTTGTGACGGTAGTTCTGGCCATAGCACTTACAAACAGAAATTTGAGGACTCCGAGGCCACTGATGAGTTCCTATTTGTGTATTCGTTTGTTCCTTTGAGGTTGTATGATGGCGACCTCATTATTTGGCAAAACCCCCGTCCATCTTCAACTATGTTCTGCAGACCCATCAAATTCTTCTTCTCAAAGGAATCAACGGAGCTTACACAAATAGAAACAAACAAAGTGCTGGAAGAGGTTTCTCAGTTGGTTCCAACATTGTTTTCAGTCGGAGACGTTCAAATTTCTGTGAAACACAATTTTATCTTAACTATGGTCGATGGGAAAGTATGTAACGCGTTAACGGACACACGTTCAGCACAAACGTGTTACATATGTAAAGCCACGCCGAAAACGATGAATGATGAAGTGAAAGGTTATGATGGTCAGCAAGGAAACTTTGGTTTTGGGTTGTCCACTCTGCATGCCTGGATTCGCAGTTTTGAGTGTTTGTTGCACATAAGTTATCGTCTGGACATCAAGAAATGGCAAGCCAGGGGTGAAGACGATAAGTTAAGTGTAAAAACCGCGCAGAGGCAATAAAGAAAATGTTCAAAATGGAAGGTTTGATTGTGGACCAACCAAAACCAGGGTTCGGAAATACAAATCATGGAAACACCGCGCGTAGATTTTTGATAACGCGGATCTGAGTGCAGGGATTACAGGGTTAGATGCTAATTTCATTAAAAAGTTTAATATAATATTAAGAACATTATCATCTGGCTATGATATCGATTTGGTTAAATTTGAAAACCTTTGTGTGGAAACGCGGAAACTCTACTTAAGTCTGTATTCGTGGTACTTCATGCCTGCCACTGTGCATAAGATCCTTATGCACAGTACTGAGGTAATAAAGACCTCGTTACTTCCGATTGGGCAGTTCTCCGAAGAAGCCCAAGAAGCGAGAAACAAAGGCATACGCCGTTTACGGCTGCATAATACTCGCAAAACGTCACGTATTGCCATCCACATTCTTTTGGCATCGTCTGACCCTTTAATCAACTCACTCAGAGACGTTCGTAGAAAAAAACCCGAACAGTTAATGCCTGAAGTCTGTGACTTAATTATCCCGCCTTCAGTGGCCATTTCGCCACCTACTTGTAATTTAATTAGAAATAATTTAGATTATACAGAATCCGACTCGTCTGAGGGTGAAGAAGAATGACTTTTGTATTGTTATGTGTAAATAAATCGATTTAGTGTAGTTTTGCATCAATTATTTAATGAAATAGGTTTTTATTATGATCCTTTTAATTTAAGTTATAATAATATATATATAATATAATAATAATATACCTTGGACACTATTTACACACATTGATCTAGCCCCAAACTAGGATTCCCTGTATCTTGGGTACTAGACAACGATACACATACTTATATAGATAAATATTATACTTAGATAGATAAACAACCATGACTAGGGTAAAAACATCCATTCTCATCAAACTAATATTTGCTCCCACCGGGACTCGAACCCGGGACCCTTGGCTTCGTAGGCAGGGTCACTGCCGACTCGGCCATTCGGGTCGTCAAATTCAGTTGGTCAGTTACAGTTATAATTTTGTAAATATCGTTGATTTTGTGCATTGTAATTATTCAATTTATTTTTCTTTATTTATTTCCAAAAGGTGTGTATTTCTTTTGAATAAATATGTATTTTTTTAAATATTTTTTTGTTATTTATTTTTTATATCCCCCTAAAATTGCGGGATAGTCTCGAGTCCTACTAGTAACAACAATTAACTGCTATTCAAGCTAAAATAAGCCATTAGAAATCAAAAAATAATTTTGTCCAGCTAGCATGTTCTAGACGAATCAGTGTGCCTCGGTGGAAATGTAAATTGCCTGACTCGTATTATTGAAGTCCGAGCCCTCTGCAATTGCCTACTAACTCCGTCACGGCAGCATGATCTATTTCTAAATAATCATAGGTAATATGTGTATTGTGTAATGTGTCTCTGATAAGTATTAATTGTTTAATTTGTTTGTTTTCGTCAAGTGCTTATTGCATTCTGTGCATTATTTATCTACACACGTATCATAAACCCTCTTTACTGCGTACAAAAACCGCACGTTACGATCAGCATAATCTTAAACTATTTGGTAAAAAATCATTTCTTATCTGAAAAATTACACATTATGACCATAATGTGTAATTTTTCTACATATTATGACATTCAAATTTCGAACGCAGACGCCCGCCTGCGTGCTGCCCCTAGTTTATCTGTGAAGTTGGTACTGACATTCAAATTTCGAACGCCGACGCCCGCCTGCGTGAAGTTGGTACTACAGAACAAGCTAAACAACTGCAGAGCCACAATGCCGGTCAAACATGCGGTTCCTTAACACATCAAAGAGAGCTTATGATATGTGTGTAGATAAACTAGTGTATGTAACTGAACATAATTGGGCATTAAAACTCTCGAGTGATATTATTATGAAACTCGCCGAACTCGAGTATGGACACCCAGGTTGATGTCATAGTACTGACCGAATGGTGGTTGCGAGAGTCATTAGTAATTAACCAACTTGATGGGTATAATGTATTCAGGACAATGAAACAGATAAATAAATCCGGTGGTGTTGTTATCTATGTTAAAAACTGTTGGGATGTAATTTCCGAAGAACATACTCTCGCAAATGCTGAATGTCTTACTATAGAGATTGCTAAGATTATAACAGTGGTGGGTGTGTATAGAACACCCTCAATATCAGTTACGGAAGAATTTCTCTCATCGTTGGCTAGCCTACTCGATACTTTTAAGAATAACCGTGAGGTAATATTTGCCGGAGACATTAATATAAATATCATACCTAATATCGAGGAGGATCCCGCTACAGAATACTTATGTCTCACCGCGGAGCAAGGCTTTCTTCCTGCTATCACTAAACCTACACGTGGTAGATCCTGCTTGGATCATATCTTTGTAAAGAGTGGCAGTCTAGTGGTCTCCGTGGTTTGCTCAACGGCGATCACCGACCATGAGATGTGTATAGCTGGAACTAATAACTAAAAAGAAAAAGAAAATTATAACCAAAATTGACTACCCTGCTATAACAGATGAAATACGGGCTATTGACTGGTCAATCGTCACTAAATCAGTAAATGTTAACGATGCTGTCAAGGCGTTTACTGATAACCTGACTACAATCATTAATAAAAACACTCGAAAAATCCGAATCAGCAACTCCAAAATTATATTAAAACCATGGATCACCTCAGGGTTATTACGTTGTATAAAACATCGTGATAATCTGCATTTAAAAGTAAGAAAATGCCCCAATGACTTTATCCTAAAAATATCTTACCTACGCTACCGAACTTACTGCAACAACTTACTTCATACGTTAAAACAAGCCCACGAAACTAGCGAACTCTCCAGAAACAGCAATAATCCAAAGAAACTTTGGAGCACGGTGAAGGATATTTGTAATATAAAGAAAAAAAGATTGCCAAGCTACTGCACTACTCAGCTCCAAAGCAAGGGTGGATAAATCTCTGGACTACTGCAACGAATACTTTTCGGAAGTTGGGAACAAACTGGCGAACTCGCCACTAACTAGACTAAATCAAACCCAAGACTCACTGGCAATGGCAACTGAGACCTTAATGTCCTCTTCCTGTCACTCGTTTTTCATGAAACCAACAGACCCACTAGAAGTCAATCGTTTTATCCAACAAGTCAAGAGTGACGCAGCGCCTGGTCTAGATGGATTCTCAGACTCCCTGATAAAATGCTTACGGGAGCACATTGAAGAAACCACTAACTTTTATTATTAATCTCAGCATATCTACGGGTGACTTGCCTGACGCGTGGAAACAAGCGGCCATCACTCCAATACATAAAGATGGAGCTAAAGACGACCCGTGTAATTTTAGACCCATTGCGTTACTCCAAAATCATCGAAAAAATTGTCAACTCACGCCTAGTCAATTATATTGACTGATAATTTACTATCTGATAGGCAGTTTGGCTTTAGGCAAAAGAGATCGACGGAGGATGCCGTTCAGATGTTAACAAACTTCATTGATTCCTACCTCGATAGCGGAAAACCTTGTGTCGGCGTTTTTCTCGATCTCGCCAAAGCGTTTGACACAGTATCTATACCTATAATGCTGAGCAAACTGCACAATATTGTTATAAGAGGCCTACCGAACAATTGGCTCCAAAGCTACCTTACCATTCGCACACAGAGTGTCAAGATTGGGTCTCAAGTTAGCGCGCCCAGAACAGTAAAATTTGGTGTCCCCCAGGGGAGTATACTGGGCCCCACTCTCTTTTTAATTTATATAAATGACATCGCTAGCCTTTTTGGAAATAAAACTGAAGTCGTTTGCTACGCTGATGACACAGCGCTACTTTTCAATGGAGTGACATGGCACCTTTGAAAAAGTAGAGGACAGCATGTGCACTATAGCGAAGTGGCTAGACCACAACCTTTTGACACTTAACGCGAAAAAGACAAAGTACCTATGTTTCTCAAAAACAAATGCGTCTGCCCCGGCTTCGACCCCTCCATTAAAGATTCATAAGTGTGGCGTACAGCGGAAAGTATTATTACCTAACTGTCAATGTGAAACCATAGGGAGTACCCGCTACATTCGATATTTGGGTGTGCTGATAGATGATCACCTCTCGTTTAAGCCCCATTTAAATCTACTTGTGACTAGGATTAGGAAGCTCATATACATCATGAAGCCCCTACGAGGCATAGCCCCAGAGGCTGTACTAAAAATGGTGTATCTAGGGCTTGGTGAGAGTATCCTATCTTACTGTATACCTGTGTGGGGCGGTGCACGCAAGACGCATATGTTAAGTGTTGAAAGGGCTCAAAGATCACTCCTGAAGGTCATGTACAGGAAGCATTTTCGGTACCCTACAACTAGTCTTTACGAGGAATGCCAATTTTAGACTGTGCGCCAACTGTATATATTTAAATCTACATTAAAAATGCATACCCATATTCTGAAGACTCCAGCTTTACAAGAATTACTAAACAAAAGAATATTTCGGATACCTGTTCCTGCCGTCAAGACTTCTTTCTCCCAATGTCTAGCTAGATTTCTTCATCCCTTCCTGTATAATAGGATATCGCAAAACTGTGAAATAAAATTTAAGCCTTACTATCATGTAATTGCTATAGTGTATATATGTATAGTTATATATGTATTTATATTTATTATTTTTATTATATGTATATATATATATGTTTTTGATGATTGATTATTTTGTTTTCTTTTCTTTTGTAACACATTTACTTATACATTTTTAATTGAATTACGCCTAAACTATGAAAAAAGATATGATTGCGCCGGGGACACTAGTTGCGATTAGCGTCCTAATTCTACTTAGCAGCTGTCAAAATGTATAGAATATGTTCAACTTAGTTGTGAGTAACGCGCTGATTGCAATTGTTATTTTTGGTGCAGGTGAATCTAAATTATTGAAATTGTGTGTCAGTCCCTCCTCTGTATGATCCCCACGATACAGGCTTGCCTAGTGTGGGGATCACAAGTACTGTTTTTGTTTAATCTTAATTTTACACATAAGTCGTCACATAATATTTAAATTATAGTTAAAATTGTTTGCTTTTTGTGAAATAAATAAATATTTGATTTGATATTTGATTTGAGTATTAATGCCCTCCATTATTTAGTAGTCACATAAACTACTATTAAAGACATGTCAATCGGACTTGATTCTTCGCGAAATCCGGCCCCCTAGACAATTGGCATTTGCTAAATTATCACTCGCTACGACGACGCTAAGAAAATGTATGCGATTTGACGTTTGCCGTGTAGAGTATCACGTGGCTTTGCACGGCAAACCTCCTACATTTTCTCGGCATCGTAGCGAGTGATGATAAATTGCACTTGAATGCAACTTGTCAGCGGGGGCTGACGGTAGTCATCTAAGGGTTTGTAGTGTAGTGGTAGTCACCTGGCGGAGAGAGTTCCCCTCATGTTCTCCTTGGCGTCGTCTTCCTCCACCAGCTCGTCCGGCATGCCCGCCGTGTACTGGTTCAGCACCGGCGGCCGCCATACCGAGCCACCTGCACATGTGGACAGATTGCATGGGACAGTGAGGAAAGGCGATTGTGAGATTCACCCCTAGTTTCTGAAAGAGTGCTTAGGTTTTAGTTAATAAATTTGTTATTAATACATAATGTACATAATACACACATACTGTAAGACCTATATATATTAACAATTAATTAAGAATATAAAGGAGATTAAAATTTCTCATCATATTTCTTCATCTGAATCGTTTACAGATTCAGATTTTGAGTCTGAGGTTGATTCGGATGACGTTTATTTACGTAAAGACAAAATATTCTCATGTGTAGCGGGCACTAGGCTACAATCGCGCGAGCTCTGACTATAAACATCTATCGATGTCGGCAGCCAACAGATGACTGATTGATTGGTCGAGCGCACTATGAGTGAGCGTTCTAAAGATGCACCGTTTAAAAGAACCGTTTCCTCCCATGAACACACGGACCGTTTCTCGATTTCAGAGTTGACACAGTTACTGGTGCGGCTACTTTCATACTCTATGTAGGTAATTAGGTGTATTCGTAAGTTTGTAAGTCATAAGTATTTATTCAAAAACAATACGTAGATTGTGTGTGAAATTACAAAATAAAATTAATAAAATATCAATATCAAATTAAATATATAGCACAATTAAAAAACAATAAAATGTGTGTAAATAGTGTCCAAGGTATTATTATTATTATTAAATTAGGGGATGGAACTAAGCGCGCGCAAAACGCCTGATTTGTACCCGAACCCGGGCTAAGAATGTAGTCATATCGCGAGTGCATTAGAGGCCAGTGATACTTTGTCGGGTATCCCATTGTATGCCGCTGCTCCCTAGACGAAAATTAGGTGACTAGATGTCAACATGAACCGCAAATGAAGAGTCAAATCTAAAACAGAAATGACAATGCTGAAACCAGATTCCACAAATATATATTATGAATCGGGATAAATGCAAAGATAGAGAGTTGGCTATGACAAAATACACCTCAAATGTGCAAGAAATACACCCCAAAAAAATAAAGACAAAATGAACAAAATAAAAAATATGGTCATAGCAACTTACAAAAAGAAGTGAAATCCTACCAAAAACATTTTCATGTAAAATGTCGCCAAGACGAGACCATATGGCACTGATAAAAAGTTATCAGATCTCATATAGAGCCAAGCTTCTATCTCCACACGCCATATCTCTACAAGCCCCAAATTCACAAACTCTACACCTTATACACTCAAAATATATGGCTTGGCCGTTTCGTTACTGTCACATGGGCGTAAGGTGAAAAATTTAGTCACTGTTCATTACTTTTTTTCATTTCATCTGATTTATTTATATAAGCTTTATTCATAACAAATCAAAGACGATAATGTAAAGTCAAGAGCACCAAGTATATTTTAAACGCCATATCTCTACAAGCCCCAAATTCACAAACTCTACACCTTTTATATACACTCAAAATATATGGCTTGGCCGTTTCGTTACTGTCACATGGGCGTAAGGTGAAAAATTTAGTCACTGTTCATTACTTTTTTTCATTTCATCTGATTTATTTATACAAGCTTTATTCATAACAAATCAAAGACGATAATGTAAAGTCAAGAGCACCAAGTATATTTTAAAAAAATTCACACCTTTCATTCGGAAAAGTAAGTTTTGCTCCACGACGAGAGGGAGCAAAATTCTACTTTTCTGTTCAAGCTACTTTTTTAAATTATTCATTGGCATGTAGCATTTACGCAATGGGCCAATTGAACACAGATCTTAATAAAATAATCGATTGTAATTTCATCGTAGTCGATTAAAAACGAACATGTTTCAAGTTTTAACTTTAACAACGTTGTATGAAAATTTATGAACTGTTCGTAATATTAAAAAAAAATGTCACAATAAATTATATGTTTTACTGAAATCAAATCTATCGATGACTGTTATTGTGATATAATGAATATTGATATCCGAAACCATTGTAATATTCGATTCGATTATTTTTACATATTGGTAAAAGTACACAGGAATATTTTATCTGTGGTGACCTTTCCCAAATCCTTCACAATCCGCCATTATAAAAAAAAAGTTTTGTTTACGTTGTTCGATTACTGCAAAGTGGTGAAAGTATAATTCAAAGTACAGTTATTTAATTTTTTAAGAGCATTTAATTTAAATTTTCCTCATAGTCGGTGTGAAAAGTTGTATGTGTCACACAGGAGCAAAATTATTGGCGTCATGGGGCTCGCTACGCTCAGGATTCTACGGTAGAATCCTTCCCTTCACTCTGGATTCAATGAACCGCCCTCGCCGTAAATACATCATTTTGCTCCCTTGTGACACAAATAACTATTAGATGAAGAAGGCAATTCAGTTTGACTCGCCCGATGACCGACGAGACGCTCGCGACTTTTCAAAGCTCTACATCGCATGGAACATTGCATCAAACAAAACCAGTCACTAACGGGACCATTTTGTAGATTAGTTTTCCTATAGCAAAAACGGGTCTCGTCTCGTCATTGAAAAAAACTTCTAGAGAGCACCCGGCGCCCCACGTCCCGCTGACCATGGGAGGGACGACATTGCGGCTGTCCAGCTGTAGTCATAGTAAACCAGCCAACTGCGATTCGTACCAAACGTCTAACTTAGAACGTTGAAAACGTCGATTGCCACTTTTTACTGTTTGTAGCAATTAATAGCCATTGGGTAGCAATTTATGAGACTTTCAACACTTTTCATGATATGATATAATCACCAATTCGATTACTTCTTCTCTTCAATAACCTAGAGCTTTTAATGTGACACTGATACTCATAGTATTTCCATATGTCGTAAGGTTTCAGTCTAATGTTTCTTTACATGAAGAACATATACCAAACAATACACCATAACCATAACAAACATACCAAGCCCCTAAAAAGTTTCACCTTTGAAAATACGGAAGTAATTTAGCTGCCAGTTCTTGGACGTATCCCCCTGCAGGAGCGAGATCAACCGCCACCGGGTGTAGACATGCGCAGGCCTCTGGTTCCCGAACAGCATTACTAGTCTTACCTAACCGATCTAACTTATATCATGTGTAAGTCGTTAAACTGCCAGTTCTTAGACGTGTCCCCCTGCAGGAGCGAGAACACCCGCCACCGGCTTCTCAAACAGCTCTACTAACCTAACCTAACATAACCTAATTTGATTTGACCTAACTTAACCTTACCGACCTACCTTTGAACATGCGGAAGTCATTCAACTGCCAGTTCTTAGGCGTGTCCCCCTGCAGCAGCGAGAACAGCCGCCACCGGTAGTAGACATGCGCAGGCGACTGGTTCTCGAACAGGAAGCGGAACAGGTGGTTGTTCATCTCCTTGTTCATGATCATCGCTTCGAACATCGGCCCTTCGCGGATGACGTACTCGACCATGCGGTGGATCAGCATTAGGACGTTTCTGGAAATGACATAAAATCTATGGAGGTGAAAAAAAAACGCCCAAGTTTGAGATAAAACTCGCGCGAGGAGTCGCATAAACCGCTGAAGGATTTGACCTCGAAGTTTGGTTTTTTCACAGCTCCATTGGATCACAGACCTGAGTAGGTAATTGATATTAATTTCAACTTGATACCTCCCCATTCTTAAGAAAAACAGTCTTGACAGACGGACGGACAACAAAGTGAAACCCTACCGAGTTCAGGCTTGTTTGATTCTTCTTGAGAAGGAGTCTGTGATACAGTTCACAAAATACAGGGTAACACTGTCGACCACGCTGAGGTCAATTTAGGCTCAAAGCTCTTCGCTACTGGACAAGCGTTAGTGGCCTTAAGTAGAGTCAAATCACTAGGTCTCCTTATTGAAGAACTAGACTGTACTAAATGACCGGGCAAAACCAGTCAACAATGACGCTTTCAATTAAATTAACAGGTTACAGTGATAACTAAAAAATAAATAGTAGTTTATGTGACTGCTACATAATGGCGAGTTTCATAATAATATCACTCGAGAGTTTTAATGCCTAATTATGTACAGTAACATACACTAGTTTATCTACACACATATCATAAGCTCTCTTTGATGTGTTCAGGAACCGCATGTTTGACCGGCATTGTGGCTCTGCAGTTGTTTAGCTTGTTCTGTAGTACCAACTTCACGCAGGCGGGCGTCGGCGTTCGAAATTTGAATGTCAGTACCAACTTCACAGACAAACTAGGGACGGCACGCGGGTGGGCGTCGGCGTTCGAAATTTGAATGTCATAATATGTAGAAAAATGAGTTTTTACCAAGTAGTTCAACATTATGCTGATCGTAACGTGCGGTTTTTGTATGCAGTAAAGAGGGTTTATGATACGTGTGTAGATAAAATAGTTAATAGCAATTAATTGAGATAATTAATTTATCTTAAGCACATTATCAAACGTTCAGTGTTTCGGATGACACGTTAAGCTGCAGGTCCCGGCTACTATCGTTATGTGCTAGTGGTAGTAAAACCCCTCCACCAACCCGCACTGAGCCAGCGCGGCGGAGTATCGCTTTATCTTGCTCATATCCAGGTAAAGGCCTGCGCCCCTCGGTGGGGACTTTAATAGGTTTCATTTATTTATTATTTTTATTATCAAAATAGGTAATATACACATTATTTACAGAAATAAATCTCGCAAAACGCTTTTATATCATATAAATTGTGTGTAGTGTAATACATTGATGTGTTTGATTCAATTTAGATTTTTTTCTTCTTTTTAGAGCATTTTTTTAGGGTTCCTTACCCGACGGGTGCGAAGCGGAACCCTATTACTAAGCCTCCGCTGTCCGTCCGTCTGTCCGCCTGTCACCGGGCTCTACCGAATCAACCGAATTAGATAGAGAGCTGAATTTTTCACAGAGGGTGTATTTATATTATACCTAGTCGGTCCATAAGTTCTGTCACAAATATTTTGCCGCATAGTAAATACTACCAAGTTTATTTTTATTTAATACTATATATGGTTTGATAGCTTATTAAATACTGATAAATTAGAACGATTATTGGATTTAAATGCTTAAAGCCATATTACACAAATGCTAGTTTCTTCAGAGATTTTGCACTTTTTTAACCAATCAAAAATACGGACGTGATTCACTTTATCTTTTTTCCATGACTCTTAAAACCTTTCAAACTTACGTGAGATTTTAGTCAGAACCCTCTATGAACCCGTTACCTTCATTTTGAAGCATAAGATAACTAAGTCTGGGTAAAACTAATTTTCATATTCACATTTTACGTAGTGTACTTATTGCCCACAAGATCATTTTTATACGTTTTTCTGAAAACGTAAAAAGTACGTAAAGTTCTCTTTGGGAGCAGTTGGAACTGAAAGCTAACAGAACATCAAATGCTAGTTGTTAAGCATGGTCTAAAATCGAGGTTTCAGAATAAATAAAAAAAGCTTGTTGGTTATCTGGAACATTGTTTTTTTATTAAATTTGTGGTAAGTGGTATTTTTGTCAGTTGCGGCGTGTTTTGGGTTCGCGATTGTCTCAAGTTATAAGGTTTTTTGTCATATTGCGATAATCGTACAAAATGTATTGTATTGCAATTTGATTCGTATAAAATAAGCTTTTTAATCATGTATAATACGAATAAGAAAAAGTTTATTGCTGAGTTGTATCTATCAAAAACCTTGTGACAGAACTTAAGGACCGACTAGGTATATGTTTAAGTATGTTTCATTATATAACTAAAAATAATGAAACATACCTGTTTTTAATAATTAAAAGAAGTACCCATACAAGAAATTAATGGTATGGCCATTTTCTTCCATCCGATTTATGAATTGAGAATTTCCAAATCAAATACTTAAGTATCATTCTGTCTCTGCAGATGTCACAAAAAAGGACGAGACAGAACGATACTTAAGTATTAACTTATTGGATTTTTCAATTCAGAAACCGGCGCTCAGCCATTTTGTTATAATTGTTTATCAGTGAAAACTGGAATCTCCCGATCTTATCGGAATAGTAGTTTATGTGACTGCTACATATTGGAGGGCATTAATACCGGCGAGTTTCATAATAATATCACTCGAGAGTTTTAATGCCTAATTATATACAGTTACATACACTATTTTATCTACACACATATCATAAGCTCTCTTTAATGTGTTCAGTAACCGCATGTTCGACCGGCATTGTGGCATTGATCATTCCTTTGCACTTCTTTAGCTTGTTCAATAGTACCAACTTCACAAACAAAGTAGGGGCGGTACGCAGGAGGGGGTCGGCGTTCGAAATTTGAATGTCATAATATGTAGAAAAATTCCACATTATGGTCATAATGTGTAATTTTTCAGATAAGAAATGATTTTTTACCAATAACATTATGCTGATCGTAATGTGCGGTTTTTGTACGCAGTAAAGAGGGTTTATGATACGTGTGTAGATAAAAGATCTTTAATTGCAGGTATCGAGTTTTTTGTGCTTAGTTATTCGTCATTATAGGATTCATAATTGTTCATTCGAATTATAATAAACAATATTAAGTTTTTTATCTTTTTAAGATTTTATTTCTGTAAATAAGTAACTCAATTTATATCCACATCCGTTTTAATAAGCAAAGAGTTTCGTTGACCTGAGTACATAGTCCAATACCAACTACATACACAAAACTCTTTTTCAATGTTTCGATGTAAGGCTTTGAATGTAGCCCTACCTCGTACTACCCGGGCGAGCTAAGTTGGCATCTGGCTCGAGTGATGACGTTTGTGCAAAGTACAGTGTATACAGTACGGTTTTACATATTGCTAAATCGAAATGTTATCTCTGTGATGACACTATAAGAGCAACTTTAGTGTGCTAAGTCTAGACAGGTTGAACATCTTTCCATCCATCCGGAAGCGAATGTGCCTTCCGAATTATCTTGCAAGGCTTCTCTAACCCCCACGGAAAAATATAGAGAGGTCCCGGTCCCGGAGAGAGACAATAAAGAGGTCCCGGGTATAAATCCTGCCGGGGGAGGAACAAAAAGAACCCCCCCAGGTCTTGGATGTTTATATGTATTCACTATGTATTCACAGGGTATTCTAGTGTGGCTACAGAAGCAATTAATGGGCCTGTATGTAAATGGTATTTTATATAATGGTAATTGGATATTGTGAATAAAGATTTCAGTCGGATATCAATAATATAAATGAAGAGATGCAGAAATGTCAACTTTACCTTTCTGGCGGAACCACTACTTTAACAATAGACTGTTGCAGAATCTGAAACAGACGGAGATAATTTACAGTAATTTTAATTTTAGAAAAGAGAGACTGTAAATAGACATGCATGATGCCGTGAAATAGTTTCAGTGCATACCTTTTCGTAGACTTCCTTGTCTTCAGGATTGCTTGGGTAATAGTCAGTAGAACGCACGCGTGGTATCTAAAACCAACAGAATTTGTTCAATATTTCAAGCAAACAAACAAACGTACAAAGACACAAACATAGCCTCAAGCCGTTCCCATACAGGATGGCAGAGACACAGTAGCGTCCGGTAGAGCCAGTTATTCAATACCAAATGTTGCGGGACAGGGGTAGAGGTGGGAATATCGGCTCTTTTAAAAATGCAAATATCCGCTGAGTTATTTTATAAGAGCCAAAATGAATATTATATTCGCACGTTGTAGCATTTAAAGTGTGTTGCTGATATTTAACATTGCTGTTAGCTATTGTTATTAGTAACATTATAACGATCAAACAAACTTCCCTTCATACTTTACACATGTTTAGGGCTGTCAGAATTACTATCTAAAATTATTGTTATTTTGTTCATAGTGAGATGGGAGTAGTATTCTAAATTTCTAAAGGTGTCTAACAAAACTCATCAACGTAGAAACGAACTAGCAATTTGAAATTCAACAGTTCAGAAATCGGGTTTCCTTTGCTTTTACATTAATTAAAAAATCGGTTTTTAATTAGTTTAGTTTTGTGTGGCAAATTGGCAATACAATGTCTACTCTACAATGGCGACACGCGATCACGCCATATTAAAAATATCATGCGACTCAAGCAACAGCGGAGCGGCAAAGTATCTTAAAAACTGAAATGGCATCTTCGCGCGCCAGCTGTTTCTTCCCTATTGATAACTTAAAAAGTTGGCTATTTGATAGCAGTCTTTTTAAATGATTAATAGCGGAGTTTTAATTTTGGAAGAGCCGCGTTATTTTATGCGTTTTTGTGATAATGTTCGTTATCACACAGGGGGCCGCCCCACCTCCGCATCTATGAAGTTTTTTCGCAGGATTCTCACTTATCTATCACCGTTAGAACGTCCTTACTTAAGGCTTGTACTTGTACGATAATTGACGTATATTTTGTTTTACAAACAGGCAAATACATTGCTTCTGGCCATACAGGGTATCAACCCTGTGTCGTGGGAACCAGAAACAGCGGCGTCACACACATATAAACATCCAAGAGCTGGGGATTCTTCGGATCTCGCTGGATGCGGTCGGCACAGGAGCGTGACGATTGGCGCTGCAGAGAAGAGGCGAGGCAGCGTTACCTTATCCTGCAGATGCTTGGGCGGCTGCGCGTTGAAGGGCAGCCCGCTAGGCGGCGGCGGCTGGCTCGGCTGCTGCAGGGCGGGCGGAATGTAGATTGGCACGGGCGGGATCACGACCGCCTTGCCCCAGCCCAGCTTCATCTCGTAGCCGAGGATCTCCTTGCCTTATGATAATGATAGAGCGGTTTAAACTTATTGAATTGATGGTTCAGATAGACTGTCAGAACTCACAGAATAGCTAGAACCAAACGATCTTGATCATAAAATCTACCTTATTATTATTATATACCGAAGCCGAAATTCTGTGCCTCTGCCGCCTCAGGTAGGAAACGGCGGAATATGTAAATAGTAGCGTGCGTTTTACACCTGGAAGTGACCAATGACCATGGCCGTGCCTTTCGGCCGACAACTAAAAATGCAATATTCTGACCTGCACCCATGGCAAGCCCCGCGCGACTCGCTTTTGTCATTTTACCGCGTCTAGGGTCTAAATTCGCGGCGCACTCACACTTCTCATAACAAAAATAGACACGATAGAATGCGCGATAAACAAGAGACGCGGGCTACGGGTACTGTCAGGTCAAATAAATTCTGCCTGGTCGATTCCTTTCGAGCGCTAATTAGTACGTCTGAATGTATGTTGTGACAGTCTCACTCACCGTTGATCCTGGCGAGCGCTCGTTCGCCGTCCTTGCGCGACATGAACGCCACGAAGCCGCAGTTCCTACCCCGCGCCTTCTCCTCGTCCGAGCGCGGCCACATGATCTTGATGCTCGCCAGCGGACCGTGCCGCCCGAATAGCTCCATCAGCTGCTGCTCTGTGATCTGTGGGACAGCCGGTTTGTGGATCATGGACATGCGGTCGAACTACGATTTCCACAACGATGTGCCAAAGAAAATCCATCTCAGAGGGGTGGTAAGAGGACTTAAGATATGATTATCAAGGGTAAATCACCGGTAATTTGCATGCAACATTGGAATTTGTTGCAAGTAATTTAAATTACCACGATCATAAGACAATAGAGGAAATCTCTAGCATACATGAGCCACTAAATATTTCATAGGGTAAAACATCCAGGGGCTAAACTGGAAAAGAACTTATATTAGAATTATTAAAAAAACTGACACCGAAGTTATTTGTATTGCAAACCACTTATTAAAGGATAATATGATGTCTTTTAACATAAATAATTACAAAATTGTAAAGCAAAAACTTTAAACATTAATAGAAAAATTCAAATTCTAATAATAGAATGAAAACAGTTTGGCAAATAATAAACCGTGAAACTGGCGAAGTTATACCAAGAGACAGTGATTTCTCCTTAAAGTTAGGTGATTATGTTGTTAAATCCAACGCTGAGGTAGCTCGAGCTTTCAAAATATTCTTCATCAATGTACCCTTACTCACAACAGAGCGTCTAAAGTCATAATAATAATAATAATCCTTTATTGCACAGAAAACACAATGGAAATTATAACAGAAACAGTATGCAAAGGTGAGCTTATTTCTAAAAAGAAATTTCTTACAGCTAACCTGTGAAGAAAAGAGAAAAATAAAATATAGAGAGGTAGTCCTAGTGTACAATTAAGAGTTTAAAGAAATAAATAAAATAAATATACTATCAAATAAATCACAATACACCCTACGTAATTACTATAAAATAAATAAATAGAATACAATAAATAAATAGATATACATAAATACTATGAGATACCCACTATTCGGAAGAGAGGAGATGCTGTTTCAATTTTTTCTTGAAAGTGACCAAGGATTTGCAATACCTTATAGCGCAAGGAAGTGCATTCCACAAACGTATTGCCCTTAACCTAAACGAGTGCTCGTAAGCAACAGTGTTGTGCTGAGGAATTGACAAAAGTGACACCGTGTGAGATCTCCGAAGTCTATCCCCTGAGAAAAGATACTCAAAACGTTCACGAAGATATGCAGGGTAGCACGGATTTCTCAAAATATTGAAGAGGAAGGAGAGAATGTGCATATCACGACGAAGTCGGATCGGGAGCCAGCCTAATTCCCTACGATATTGGGACACGTGGTCGTACTTACGAAGTCCGAAAATAAACCGAATCCCGAGATTTTGGAGTCGCTCGAGTTTGTTCAGTAGATCTTCGTTCGCACTGGCCCAGCGAACATCGGCGTAGTCTATTAAAGGCAGAATAAGGGTCTGAGCTAGCATGATTTTAGTCTGCCTAGGCAGGAAGAACTGCAAACGCCGAAGAGAATGAAAGGATGCAAAGACTCGTCTGCTGACCTCACAAACATGGGGCGACCAGGATAATAGATTGTCAAAAACAACGCCAAGATTTTTGGCTTTCTCGCTATACTTGACAATGGTACCGTCAAATAGAACGGGATATACGGACTTATTCTGCAACAAATCAAGTAAGTGCCGTGTACCTAGTATCATCACCTGAGACTTGTCCGGGTTGACTAATAGCCCATACGAAAGAGACCATTTCCTGATGTTGTCGAGGTCAGCATTCAAAGCCTCAACAGTCGAAGTCAGATCACACAGGGGAAAATGCCGATAAATTTGAAGGTCATCTGCATAAAGATGATACGAGGAAGACAATACATCCGAGATGGAATGGATGAAAACTGAGAAGAGAAGAGGGGAAAGGATGCCACCCTGCGGAACACCTGTAGAGAGCTTGCACCATTCTGTTGTGACCTCTTCAGACTTGATCATTGTTGTGTGATTGTCATCTCCATATGAAGAAGAGACTTTGTCAAAAAAAGCACTGGCGTCAGTAATATAGATTTTAAATTTCATCATGTATATCCCCAGGACATTGTCAAAGTTAGACTTAAAAATACTGAAGACATGAAACACGGTAAACTGATATCTCTGTTCAAGTCGGGAGACAAGGGTGATCCTTCAAATTTCAGACCAATTTCTGTTCTTTCAGCACTAAGTAAAATATTTGAAAAGGTTATACTCAATCAAATGATCTCACACTTCAACCGTACAAAAGAACTCCACGCCAAACAATACGGTTTTACTAATGGACTACGGATGCATTATAACTCATATTTATTTCTGCATGAGAGGCCGCACAAGCTTATGGATCGGGTGTAAAAAATTGGCGTTCCAAAAGGTTCCATATAACTCCGTTTCTTATTCCTGGTATATATTAACGGTCTGCCTTTCATGGTGGGGAAATTGACTGACATGGTGTTGTTTGCTGATGATACTGTACCTGCATATTTCAGATACGAGCATTCTATCCTTCGTTACGGTAGTATCTTTTTCGGAAATGCAAAGGAACAAAATATATAGGCTTCAGAAAAAATGTTTTAGGGCCATGTCTTGCATTTTAATTGCATGTCTTGATAGTACTTCCTTCTCCTAAATGCGTGCTATATAGAAATAGCGTTTTCTATGTCACCATAAAAATATTTAACCTATTACCAAATGCATTAAACTTTGGATTTACATTTTTTTTTTTAAAAAAACCGTTACAAAAATCTTAAAACATAAAATGTACTATGATATCAATGAATACTTTAATGACAAAGAACTGATTACTCAACAAATACCACGGTTAGTGAAGCGGTGTAGCATTGCAATATAAGTATATACCTATATAGAGCCATAAAATAAAACTATAATAAAATACTAATACTGATACTGATTTAAGCCGCAAATATGTCCACTACTCTGATTAAATTTAGATTTAAGATGTTATATAATAAGGTTAATATTTGTACACCCAGTACTACTGGGTACAGATGTAGTGAATAATCCTTTCCTATCGGCAAAACTCGGAATAACGATAACACCCGAATGGTGCCGATGTGTTTATGAATTACTGTATTATTAAATTACGTGTAGGTATCAAATAAATCGCATACTTTATTTATCAATGTCAAATGTCAAATTGCCCGTTTGACGTATATTACACTGAGATGTTAAAACCACCACGATTCTATCATATAAAGAATTCGTTAGATAAACAAAAATATAACTAGTTACTGAGGACGTTTTATTTCAATAAAACGCACTGATAAAAACCAAATTCCGGTTGGGATGATCTAATGATTCTATAAGGATTGGAACCCCAAAAGTCTAACTATAAGTCAAAACTACAGTAGGATTTTGCAGACCTTTTTTAAAACAATAATTTTTTGTAATTAATTAAAAATACTATGACATAACAAAAAAGACACCTCAACATAAAACAAAACAAACCAGCAGAGAAATTAAATAAATATGATTTTCTGATTGGATGAACGACTTCGATTATGACAGCGGGATAAGAGGAGGAGGAGCGGGGTGTACAGTGTGATGCGAAACAATACTTCCAACTTCCATATCACAGTCAGAATCAGAACTATTTTCTGGTGTATCATCGTCAGAGTTTTCATGAACGGTGATTACAAAACTAGCTATATAATTTTCCAACTCAGGTTCGTGTTTTCGGTACTCGTTTTCGCATTTGATGGCGTGGTCACATACTTTGGCCCAAACATCGGAACCAATCATATTAACCTTTTCCTGTACCAATTGTTTCACAGTAGTCATATTCATACTGATGTTTCTTTTGGATACGTATCCCTTTATTTGAGACCATATGTTTTCAATCGGATTGAAATCAGGATGATATGGTGGCAATCTTAGTCTGTGTCCATATTCGTTCATAAGTTTATCTATAGAGTATTCTACAAAGTCTTGTTTGTACTTGCAAATAATTTCATATATTTCAAGTTTTGTTAATGACGGATCAATCGGAACGTTATGTTTGGATAGCCAATCAATCATGTCTTGCTTCCTGGTATTTGAATTAGGAGGTTTTTCTACGTACTTATTATGAAATGCAGCAATATCTACTACTAGTACCGAATGTGGAGCTAAGTTTGGAATGAGTTGATTACGAAGCCATTTTTCATAGTTTTCATTGTTCATCGCGTTGTGATAGTCACCTGTTTTATCAGTAGACTGATACATTAACAATGCCCCAGGTATAAACCCCTTTCTACTACCAGCGTGCACTATTATAAGACGTTGTCCTTTAGAAATTAACTGTTTCACTCCGTTTTCTGACGAGTCAGCCCAGCTTTTACCTGCCAAATGTGAGGTATGGATGTATGTTTCATCCATATAAACAACCTCTCTCCCTTGCAATCGGTACTTTTTTATCGCTTTACTCTTTTTAAACGAACTTTTCTCGATAAGTGATTTTCTGTTGTTTTCAACTTTTTTATACCGAAATCCCATTTTTCTAAGAATTTTTCTTAGCGTAAAGTCACATCCCTTAAAATTTATGGCTTCGGATAACTTGGACTTCAGGGCTTTAATTGTAGGTACTTGTTTGTATATCAAATGGAAATTATACACTAATCGGCGTATAAAGTTGTAGTCAAAATCGTCAAGACCTAGACAAAATAATTTATTTGGTCTACCCAACTTTGCCGACTTCGGACTATTGGAGGTGGATTGATTTATGTATTCTTTTTGCAATATTTTATTTACTGTGCGTTGAGAAATTCCACTGGCCTCCGAAACTCGTTTTTGGACTTTACAAAAGTAAGCAGTATAGTTGGTATGTTTGAATTTATCATTTTCAGTTAAGAAATATAAATAAATATTGAAAATAACTTCGCAGGCTTGCCGATCTAAACGTTTCCCTTTTCTTAGTGCTTTCGGCATGTCTGTTATAAATTGTTAATGTGGATCGAATAAAATCAATGTTTATTATTTACAAAAATGACAGACAAGAGTGAAATGTAAAGTCAAAAATATATATATAGGTGGCCTGCATTAATACACGAGTCCATGAAGTTTATCATCACTACTCTATATAGATACTTCCTCTTGCAATGCGACCGTTCCCTACGTTGTCTCGATGGGTACTGAGTGCGGTAAAGTAGTAAGACAAAAACGAACATTTCCGAGAAAATACGAAAGGAAAGGATTATTCACTACATCTGTACCATCATTTGAAACACTGTAAATAATATAAAACCTAGTTACAAACAATGATGAACAAGTAAACATTATTGTGTTTGTATTTACTTTGCTGGTCTTCAAAATTGAAAGACAAAAAGAAGATTTTGATGATGTTAACCTGTAGAGACGCAGAGCACCTATTAAGAAACTTTTATAAAATTCACGCTAAGACGCAGAGAACCAGAAATGGAACCTCAGAGACTGCGTTCAGAAAATCCCTTATTGAGCCTACACCTGTCTGACCGTTTTTTGTCGGTTTAGTCGGTTGGATGGTAGTGTATGGACCATAAAAGACTTGGTTCAAGTAATACTGGCTACCGAATCAGACAAAAAAATAATATTTCCCTTGTTTTTTTTTTTTGTTATGGCGGCGTGTCAGATTCGCAGTTTGGAAAATTTGTTTGGTCGCTAATTTGTCGAAAAGGTAAGTGATAAATAGTTTTCTTCTATTCATTTATACTCTTGCAATGTGTATTATATCTTATTTATGCCGAAAGTAGAATGTGAAGTGACAAAATCTTCGCCTATGCGCGTAAGCCCTAAAAAGGCCGACCGCCAGGGCGCGTAATCGAGGTTTCGAAAAAGCTTGATTAGTTTACCTTCTATCGTTGTACAATAAAAATGTGAATAGAGAACGGTATAGCGAAAGTGTCATATTTTGTGACTCTGGTACTTATCAGGACTGCCACTATTCCAACATGATTTTTTTTCATAATTTCTTTATGTTTTTTTTTTCAATTGGTATTTATGGCTATCATTGTTTTGGTGTCGGCGCGTTGTCTTTGATATTCGTTTTTGTTCGTGATGATGTATGGTAGGTATAGTAAAAGAATTTAGGAATTGATAAGGTATATATTTAGGATAATAAATAACAGTCATAATTTTTCATAGACACTTCTCCTTAGTGTAAGAAATAAAAATCAAATACTACCATGAAACGTCTATTTTTCCTCGCTCGTAAAATCAGATAGGGCATCAATAAATATGTGTGCACTTTTTATTTCAAAGCTCTAGACATAATATTTGAAAAGTAATCCATCATTTAGTAAACGGCACATAATTGTGGCACGCCGACGCGGCGCCTCGAATTATTATAGGCATGTTGATGTAAGAGCTTTAGCGAGAAGGCTAATGGTGTATTGTCTTTAACCTTGAATTTGTTAATAATTTATTTCTTACAACTTTCATTCGGAAAAGTAACTTTTGCTCCACGACGAGAGGGAGCAAAATGCTACATTTCTGTATAATCTACTGTTTTAATTTATTCATTGGCATGTAGCATTTACGCAATGTGCCAATTGAACACAGATCTAAATAAAATAATCGATTGTAATTTCATTGTAATCGATTGAAAACGAACATGTTTCAAGTTTTAACTTTAAAAACGTTATAAACTTATGAATTTTATGATTTACTGAAATCAAAACTATCGATGACTTTTATTGTGATATTATGAATAGTGATATCCGATACCATTGTAATATTCGTTCCGATTATTTTTACACATTGGTAAAAGTAGCACAGGAGTATTTTATCTGTATTTTATCTTTCCTCAATCCTTCACAATCCGCCGTTATAAAAAAGTTTTCTTTGTTCGATTACTGTAAAAGTGGTGAAAGTATAATACAAAGTATAGTTACTTCATTATTTTTAGAGCATTTTATTTCAATTTTCCTCATAGCCGGTGTGAAAAGTTGTACGTGCCGCTCAAGAGTAAAATTATTTTCGTCATGGGCGTTAACGCTTGAATCCTTCGGATTCTATCGTAGAATCCTTCGCTTCACTCTGGACTACACTCAATGTACCGCCCTCACCGTAAAAACATCATTTTGCTTCCTTGAGACACAAATAACTAACTAAACGCTGGTAAAACCAAGTGTATCAATTTCTCTCTTCCAAATGTCAGGCCAGTTGAAACCAGTTTAGTGTTGACAGCAACACGTTAGAACTAGTAAATGAAACGAAGTTTATTGGATTAAATTAACCATTGATAGAGTTGCAGTGTGGACCCCACATAGATAAATTAGCTGGCAGATTAAGTTCTGCGGCTTACGCTGTTAGGAACATCAGACAAAACACGGATGTGGCTACATCTAGGCTAGTATATTTTAGTTACTTTCAAAGTGTCACGTCCTATGGTATCTTGTTGTGGAAGAAAGCAGTAAAGAGCTATTCGAGCAATTTATAATTTAAAAAGGCACTGACTCTTTAAGAGAGCTTTTTAGGGTTCCGTACCCGAAGGGTTCCAAACGGGACCCTATTACTAAGACTCCGCTGTCCGTCTGTCACCAGGCTGTATCTCAAGAACCTAGCTAGCTAGAGAGTTGAAATTTTCACAGATTATGTATTTATGTTGTCGCTATAACAACAAATACTAAAAAAACAGGATAAAAGAAATATTTAAGGGGGCTCCCATACAACAATTATTTCAATACCACATACAAACTTATGAATGCACCTGGTTACGTACATGGGTTCCGTAATAAATTAAGAATATAAAGCAAAGCAAAAAAATAATAATGAAGATACTCACTTTACTTACACCTGATACACCTAGCCAAAATATCACTATCATTCTTCACCAGCAAATAATTACTTTGTTTTTCATAGTGTTTGTATGAATGACAAAGTTATATTTGCGGTGTTTAATATATGTTTTATATCTTAACAACTGCTTATTTTATTTTATTTATTTATTTTAGCCAACAGTTTTTGCTTCCGAAAGGGATTTCTTTGTATTCGCGACTTCACTGCTTTGATCATTGCTGGAGTCCTTGTAATAAAGCTGCTACCGTCAAAATTTCCAGAATTCAAGCTAAGTGTCTGAGAATAATTTCAGGAACAATGAAATCATCCCCAACTAATGCTCTCCAGGTTGAATGTGTCGATCCTCCGCTTTATTTCCGCAATCAGTATTTATGTGATCGATTTTTCTTTAAGCTTGTTCAGGTTTCTTCTCACCCTTTACTCTCTAAACTCCAAAGACTCTTCCAGATCACTACGGCTCAAGGTTACAGATCCCTGGGGGATCTTCCTTGTTTACTTCGAAGTTTCATCAACTTTTTCCGTATCCGTCACCTCATATTCCATTATGAAACTTCTCCCCTCTTTTCGTTCCCATATTGCCTTATTTTTAAACCTCAAATCTTATTAGATTTTGGCATTCAAAAAGATTCACGTCAACCCAATAGGTAATTTAATAGAATAATTACAGGAAAGTGGTCAGAGTGGCTGTCCATATTCACGGATGCATCCAAGCTTTCCTCTACCGGGAATGTTGGAGCAGCCGTGTGGATCCCTAAATACAGAATTATCTTAAACTTCAAACTACCTCCGGGTTCCTCCGTTTTTTCCGGCGAGGCGACGGCAATCCTTGAAGCCATCTTGTATGCGGAATCCCATTCGTTGGATAAGACTTTAATTTTCTCGGACTCCTTAAGCTCTCTTTACGCAATTTCTGCTAACCCATTTAAATCAAAACTTAAGTCCCCTCTTATACTAAAGATTCGCCATGCTCTGTTCAGGTGCCTCTCTCGGGGTATCAACATTATACCGGCTTGGATTCCAGCTCGCAGTGGTATTTCGGGTAATGAAATAGTTGACTCTTGTGCAAAGGAAGCTGTGGAATCTGGTGACTTATCACACTTCAAAATTCATACCCAAGACTTAGTATCTTCGGCTAAGACTCGTCTGGAAAAATCATGGGAATCTACATGGCAGTCATCTAGAACTAGAAGGGTAGGCATTATGGTCAAATTTAACCGTCAATACCTAAAAAACCTTGGTTTTTCAAGTACAGGGAAATGTGTAAGACTGTTACATCAACTATCTGTCGGCCTGGCTGACGGTACTCCCGATCATTTGTTTTTTGAATGCACTAAACTTCAAACCTCATTGTATGACATCCTCCCCGATAAGATCCCCCGTCCCGTCAATCTTAAATTCTTATTGACTCTTTCAGACCCTTCCTTTATTCACATCCTTTCTAAACAAAAAAAAAAAAAAATCTATGTTAAAAAATTTACATATAAATAAATTTTTTATGATTTAAAAATTTTATAACCTCTAACAAGATTAAACTGTAGTTAGATGTAGAAATATTATTTTATTTATCTACACACGTATCATAAACCCTCTTTACTGCGTACAAAAACCGCACATTATGATCATAATGTGTAATTTTTCTACACATTATGACATTCAAATTTCGAACGCCGACGCCCGCCTCGTGCCGCCCCTAATTTGTCTGTGAAGTTGGTACTGACATTCAAATTTCGAACGCCGACGCCCGAAGTTGGTGCTTCTGAACAAGCTAAACAACTGCAGCAGAGCCACAATGCCGGTCAAACATGCGGTTCCTTAACTCATCAAAGAGAGCTTATGATATGTGTGTAGATAAACTAGTGTATGTAACTGTACATAATTAGGCATTAAAACTCTCGAGTGATAATAATATGAAACGAGCCGAAGTAGCAGTCACATAAACTACTATTGTCTATTATGTATGTCTTCTTTTTATGTCTAACTCCCTTAATATGTAATCACTTAGCATTTAAATTATATGTTAATTTGTGCTGTCCTAATTGTTGTTTGTCCGGTCCTTTTGTTATAGAGAGATCTCAACTCAGAGGATGATTATGAATGATAACTGATTGTACAACGTGATCCCCTTCGTGACCTCTTCAATACGTGATATTGGCGGAATTACTGCAGGGATCCACAGTAGAAGCCATCAAACCAAAAAATTGAATTGGAGTCCGAACAGTACGAGGACGACCGCTCTTCTATCTTCTAATCTCGAATCTTCCCTAAATCGTTTGATAGAACGATAAACGAACTTCAATGTTATTTTCAATTTCAACAGTTTCAAAATCTCAGTTGGCGCTTGACCGCCGCAATGCAATGCAATTAGCGCGACTCTATCGTCCTTTAAGAAGAAAATTACAGAAAACCTATGAATTAAGTTTCTTGAAATATTAGATATTTCGAACGCCCATAACTTTTTTTTTGGTTCGCGTTCTAACTCGAACTTTAAGGTATTTGACAAAACCTATATTTATGTAAATAATAAATAGTAATATAGACATTTGAACTTTGAACTTGTACTGGTGGACGACGTCAGAACGGAGTCATCAAATTGCTATATCAATGTCATTTTTTCGTGAAGAAACTTCATCAATATGTTAGTGACATAGATAGATGAGGCGGTATGCCCGTTAAAACATAGGCGGGCGGTCCTCTATTGTGACAATTTCACCCAATCTCAGTGTTTGGGCACTGGTTACGTGTAACATGTTTTTGGTTCAGCAGATGTCCCTCCCCAAATCTTCTTGTTCTTTTAACATTAAACTGTTTCGTTACCTTAGGGTTCAAGTTGCCGAGGTACAGGTTGGTAGTATTCGGGTCTCCCGTGTCGTATGAGCCCATGTCCGGCACCATGTCGAACGCGGGCTCGGGAGCCGACCCGGGCGCTCGCTCGCGCAGAACGTTCTTGTATTTGTGACGCTCGTTCCTCTCCTCTTGTATTCTGGTGGTGTTGGAAAAACAGTTTTAGTTAAAATCAATAGTAAAATTAGTAAAAAATCAATCAATAAAAGGCAATAAATGTTTTATTAGGAACAAAAATAAATACAATTAAGTTAATGTCAAATATCCGCATAATGCATATGAGTGAAATTAGCAGATCAAAAATATATGTGAGATCTTTTCCCCTGCAGCTGAGTTCTACAGTTCCTGATATTTTTAGGAATAGTTCTGGCATTTTTATACTTTGTCCACTTTATTAATGGTCTTTTGACATTTCCTAAATGCGTATATAATAAGCAATATTTTTCATTGAAAACGTCAAAAATTTATAGCTTTTGAGCTGTCAAAAAACCATTAACAGAGTGGAGAAAGTATACCTAAAATAAAGTCAATTGACAAAAATAAATGTAAGTCTTTTTCCCATGGATCTCAAACGTTAAAAATATATAGGTGTTGTGCTGTCAAAAAACCATTAACAGAGTGGAGAAAATAAACCCAAAATAAAGTCAATTGACAAAAATAAATGTAAGTTCTTTTCCCATGGATCTGAGTTCTACAGTTCCTGAGAGTTTTCAGGAAAGTTTTGACCTTGAAAAATATTGTTAGAAAGATCTGCCAACTTCTAGTACAGATCATTTAGCAGCCGATCAAAAATAAATTTAAGATCTTCTCGCATGCAGCGGAGTCCTACAGTTCCTGATACTTTTCAGGAATGGTTCTGAGCCCACATTCAAGTGCCAGCAGATGATGTCAGAAAGTTTGAAAAGTCTAAAATTATTATCATCATCGTTTAAAATCACTTTGTAGGGCGAGGATTCTGTGATTTTTCACAGAACCGTATCATAACTGCAAACTAGAACTTGATTCAAGTCCAGAACTCACGTCCAAGGGCCAGCAGATCATATCAGAATGTTTTTCAGAAAGTTTGAAAGGTCGACATTTTTTATTTTCATAATTTTGTAGTGCGAGAACTCTTTCGTTTTTCCCAGATCTGTATTAGAACTATTACCGTTTAATCCGTATAACTCACGTCCAAGTGCCAGCAGATCATGTCCTTATCTTTATCAGAAGGTTTGAAAAGTCGAAAAATATTATTTTCATTGTTTCAAATCATTTTGTGGGCAGGATCTCTTCCGTTTTTCACAGAACCCTAATAGACCTTTAACCTTAAACTAGATTCGAATCCAGAACAGACATCTGAGTGCCAGAAGATTATGAGAGAATGTTTATCAGAAAGTTTGAAACTCAAAAAATATCTATCATATCGATCTAATAATTTTATTTTTCTTTAGATATTGTGCACTGCCTACCCTTTCTTGATAAAATTTCCTGTCATGCCTTGGTTTGCTGGAAGAAATTTCTTTTTAGAGATAAGCTCACCTTTGTACATATGTTTTCTCTTAATGTATATTTTTTAAATAACTGTGCTCAATAAATAATTATGAATTATGAATTATTAACTATCCATATTGTTCTGAGAATGGCATGTTCATAATCATTTGTAAATTTCTAAGAACTAATTATAGATAACGCCATCCACGACGACGCGCCCCACTCTTTTTCATAATCGCTTACAGTGTATGTGTGCAACCTTTTAGCAGTGTGCTTGTTCTGTCTATACACATTATTGCCCATGAATGAACACGCACACTACGATAACTTGACTAATCAGGAGAGAGCATTACGGACAACTTGAAAGATGCTCTACTTGATTTTTAGGGTTCCGTACCCGAAGGGTTCCAAACGGGACCCTATTACTAAGACTCCGCTGTCCGTCCGTCCGTCTGTCACCAGGCTGTATCTCACGAACCGTGATAGTTAGACAGTTGAAATTTTCACAGATGATGTATTTATGTTGCCGCTATAACAACAAATACTAAAAAACAGGATAAAAGAAATATTTAAGGGGGCTCCCATACAACAATTCTTTCAATACCACATACAAACTTATGGATGCACCTGGTTACGTACATGGAGTGTGAAAGTAACCGCACCAATAACTTTGTAAACAATATTTTGCTGTGTAAAATCTAAACTATTCACTCCACATCATCGCTTCCATTGAACGGTGGCACGGAACCCTTCGTGCGCGATTTAGACTCACACTTGACCGGTTTTTAGAATTTCTTGTGATATAACTGTACTCCAAAACAGATACAGGTCTGAAGAAGGTTTTGTAAGAGCATGATAATGAAACAACTTTTTATCCCAACAGATATAGAAATAACATACGCATATATATTTAGAATGGGCATAATTGATGAATAATTTTGATTTACATTGCGCCTCGCAACGTCGTTTTTTACAATGCCCCAAATGTTTTCTATGGGGTTTAGATCTGGTTGATAAGGAGGCAGCCGGAGAACCGAGACATTATTTTCTTTTAATGACTCGTCTACCTTGTACTTGCGGAATCTTTCTTTATTTTTTTTAATTAGGTCGTAAAATTCTGGTTTTCTGAATCTTGGTTCGTAATCAATATCTTTTTCACGCAGCCAAGTCTGCATTGCCAATTTATTGGAGTTGGATGTAGGAATTTTTTCCGAGCTTGAGGTTATGGTAGGCTGCATTATCTAAGACCACCACGGCATCTTTCGGGAGATTTGGTACTAGTTTTTCTTTCAACCACTTTAAGTAATTTTCGGTATTCATGTTGTCATGGTAGTCTGCCGTTTTTTATTTCTGATCTGTATGTTAATAACGCATTTGGGATGAATCCTTCTGCACCCCCGGCATGTACAATGATTACGCGTACTCCTTTTGTAAGATTTTGTTTCACTCCATCTTTGGAATCATTTGAGGCCCAAGATTTTTTTTGCACGTGATTCGCATGAATATATGACTGACTCATCAGTGTATACTATATGTCGGCCTTGATTTCGAAAACACTTTACTTGTTTTATATATTTTAATCTTAACATTGTAATGTCATGTCTTTCCGTAAGCACCTTCCTGTTATTCTCGGTTCTTCTCCATTTATATCCCCGTTTTCAATAACAGGTTATAGATCCCTCAAATTGTATGCGGTCTCGCGAAACATTTCTTAGCCGGGATAATGTTAAATATAATGGATAATGGATAATGTTTAATGATAAATGTAGGCTGAAAGATGGAATCGAAGGGTGCTCTGAGCGACTACCTCCTAGTGTGGGGGAGCTGAAGTGATGCAGAAGGATACGTCCGACTGCATAACTTCTGCTTCCTCCTGGTGCACCCTGGTAACAGCGGCTAGTGACTGCTCCCCGGACCTCTTACTAGCTGATGGCTAAAAGTCCCTCCGGTTCTGTCGGTTAAGGTGGGTGTACCCGGCAGACTATCTACACTCACCTGCGTACTACTCTTGTGGTCTGCGCAGTTGATCACCGTAAGCCAGGATGAAGGGGTCCTGGGGGGTTGAGCCGAGCGTTGCTGTGGGTTTAGCTTCGTAAGGCAACACGCCCTCTTTGGCCAGGATTTCAGGCAAAACGGTAGCCTCGCCCGTAGCCGCGGGTTGGGGTAACGACCAAGTGTCCCGTCAAAGGGCCACGGCTAGGGGTGTAGGGTCCGCTAAGGCGTCAGACAAAGAGGTGGGATGGGCCATGCTGACGGGGTAAGCTTCAGTGACTACGGCGGTGGGACCATGTCGCTGACACCTTGGTTCCCATCGTCCACAGAAGCGAGCTCCCGATGTCGCGCCAAGTACCAGCCCTATGCTCCTATATCTACTCGGTACTCCTAGCGACTGAAAGCTGTTCCAAGCGAGTAGGCGCTCCCAAATGTGGTGGCTCCGTGGAGGGTGGGAAACCGTGTAGACGAATCTTTATACATTTGACCATGGATCGTGTCAGGTCGAAAAACCCCTCTGGAACGCTTTCAGCGGTGAAAACCGCAAGCGTCTCCAAACAGGTGCGAGAATCTGCCTCGGCAGATCCTCAAGCCTTAACTGGGCGCACTGCCACCATCAATGACCTACTGGTGCAAACCGGTAGTGCTTCCACTGTGGAGGTTAGCTGCACAAAGCCCGAAAGCGAGTCGAGAGGCAGGGCCACGGGGCAACCCGGTGCGCGGAGCCTTTCGACTAACATCGCCGAGCATTTTGCCAGCGCCTGGACGACGGTTGGTCGAAAGGGTAAACCACCTAAGCAATCCTTGCAAGGGAATCGCCCATCGACTAAACGTCCAGATACGGTACAAACTGGACCAGGGCGTAAGGCGATTCGCCGGTGGAAGAAGAAACAGCGTTTGGCTGCCGCAACGGCCGCTGCCGGCGTAGATGGGGTTCCATCTGCCACGGTGGCGACCGTTAGCGGTCCCGCTGTTAATACAGCCGGAGCTGCGGGTATGGTGACCGGCTCCCGTGGTGTCAAAGGGGCAACCCTAGACTCAAACGGGGCTAAACCTACCGTAGCGTTCTCTGGTGGTCCGACTTCTAACAAGAAGTTGAAATCTGCCAAGAGACCCGGCAAAAACGAGCGCGCGGCTGCTAAGAGGGCTCGACTCGAGGAAAGTAATTCTCCTCGAGTGGAACCTAAAAAGCAGTGCACGGAAGCGCGCAGAGCTGGGGTCACCTATGCTCAGAAGGTGAAGTCTGACCAGTACATCGCCGTTACTGACGTCGCTACTGGTCATATTTCACAGGATCTGTCAACGCTCATCCTCAACGAGATTGATGACAAAATCTTGAGGGAAGCGTTGGCGGATCCGAGCAAGGAGAACCCCAAATTCGGTGGCAAGCCTCGTTACGAGGACGGCCACCTTAAACTGTTTGTGGAGGACGAGTACTCCCTGAACTGGCTGCGGGAGTGTGTCTCCGGCGTGTCTACACCATCCAACGTACAGTTGGTGGTGAAACGCCAATCGGAGATGGTCCGCAGGGTTCGATGTGGGGTGCTCATACCCAACGAACGGGGTAAGTGGAAGTCTGCGCCCGACGTCGGCGTAGTCTTCCAATTTATGAACAAGTGGGCACAGGTTGACCGATGGCTCCTCCAGAAAGTGGATGAGCAGCAGGACAACCTGTTTCTCATTGCAGACGTCCCTGAAGATGTGGTGCCGACCCTGCTGGGAAAGGGCAGACAGCTCCTTTTTGGTAGTGGTTCGGTCTACCTTAAATTTCAGGGACCCGGTGGGAAATTTATTAAGGAACCACCGGTGGTAACGCAGACCAGCTCTAAGCTGGTCATCACTGGGGTATCTATGCCCCAGAGTTCCACTCCAGAGCGGCAGCCAACAGTTCCCGATGTAGTCGGGGAAAGTTCTGCTGCTCAACCGCAGGACGGGCACGCGCGCTGGGAGGCCATGCTGCTTGGTGAAGGCGATGAGCTAGAACCAGCAGTGGTGCCCTCTGAGGGCGAGGAGCTGTACATGCGGCTGGAGGAGGAGCTCGTCTTGGAGGTGGAGGAGGGGTTGACCAAAAATGGCGTCCCTCTCCCGCGGTTGTAAAGTCCTCCAAGCCAACCTCCAACACAGCCAAACTGCAACGGCCCAGTTAAGACGCTGGTTGGGGGCAAACAGCACTGCGGTGGCTCTGATCCAGGAGCCGTGGATCAACCGCGGTAGCATTCGAGGGCTCGCCAATTTGAGAGGTAAGATTTTCGTTACAACTGATCACGATGACCCTAGAACGTGCATCATAACTACTAACAACATCCCAGCACAGCCATTAACAGAGTTCTGTTCCAGGGACCTGTGTACCATAAGGCTGCAACTGCTCGATACAGCTAGGTGCCGCGAACTCGTGGTGGCCTCCGCCTACATGCCTGCGGAGGACAACCCGCCTCCACACGACCTGTGCCGGCTGGTGGACCACTGCGAGAAGTCGGGCCTCCAGCTCATCGTTAGGGCCGACTCGAACGCGCATCATCCACTGTGGGGCATGCCGGATATGAACAGCAGAGGTAAGACACTTGTTGAATACCTATTTACTACAAACCTTAATGTGCTTAACATAGGTTCTGAACCAACTTTTGTTACCAAGCGGAGTAGAACCATCGTTGATATTACCCTGGCAACGGCGGACATATCCGACGACGTTGGGGGCTGGCATGTGTCCAACGAGGCGTCATGCTCTGATCATCGATGGATACGCTTCGAGATCAACGCAGCGTTCTCCCCAACTGTCCCTAAGAGAAACCCACGCAAGACTGACAGAACCAGGTACAGAGCTATCCTAGGTGAAAGACTTGCTTGGGCTGAGATTACCAGATCCGGAGGGACCCGAACAAATCGAACAACAGGTAACAGATTTTACTAATACTTCAATAGACTGCTACCATTCAACTTGCCCGCTTAGCACGCCAGCGCCTACCAAAATCAAGGGGCAGCCTTGGTGGGGTCCTGATCTAGATAGGATGCGTGCTAAGATCAGAAGACTACTAAACAGGGCGATGAATACCAGTGCTGATGAGGATTGGGACAACTACAAAGATGCCAAATCCAAGTACAAGAAACGACTACGGTTCAAAAGCAGCAACTCATGGAGGAAATTCTGCAGCGACATTGAAACCGTTGATCAAGCAAATCGGGTAAGGCAGATACTAGCTCAACAAGGCACCTCCAGGCTAGGGTCGATTAAAAACCCGATGGAACATATACCTCTTCCACCACAGAAACACACAGTCTCTTGTTGGAAACTCACTTCCCCGGAAGTAGAATTATTCAAGAGATTGTGTGGCCGGAAGAGGTTCACCATGAAGCTGTCGACCACTTAGACATAACTAATAATATTATCACTGCTGACAAGGTGAGATGGGCCATTAATAGCTTTAAACCTTTTAAATCAGCAGGACCAGATGGAATCTTCCCAGCACTTCTACAGTGGGGTGGGGAACCCGTCATCAATATAATGGTCCGAATCATGAAAGCATGTCTTAGATTCGGATACGTTCCCAAAAGGTGGAGTAGTAAACGTAGTTTTCATACCGAAGCCAGGAAGGAGCGACTACACTAACGCTAAATCTTTCAGGCCGATTAGCCTCACCTCGTTCTTGCTTAAGTCACAATTGAAGAGGCGATTCAAAACAAATGCATCTGTCTTGGAACTTTTATTAATATAGAAGGTGCCTTTGACAAGACGCAGCATAGCAGTATAAGTGCATCTCTAACAAGGCATGGAGTGTCAACAGCTGTAAACAACTGGGTCACAAACATGCTTAATAAACGTATCGTGCCTCTAGCTGGTGAGTCCCTATCGGCGGAGGTAGTGCGGGGATGCCCGCAGGGAGGAGTGCTCTCCCCGCTGCTGTGGAATCTGGTCATTAACGACCTAATTACCAAGCTTAACGCTAATGGATACTACACCGTAGGATACGCCGACGATTTGGTAATCCTTATCACAGGAAAATTTGCGAGCACAGTGTGCAACCTTAAACAAACAGCTCTTCGCATCGTGGAGCGCTGGTGTCTAGAATATGACCTGGCGGTTAACCCAACAAAAACGGAAATGGTCATGTTCACTAACAATAGGGCTCTTGGTATGTATACCCTACCTAAGCTCTTTGGAACGGAACTCTAGCTAGCAACTGAGGTGAAGTACCTGGGCATAACCTTGGACAGCAAGCTCAACTGGAGTAGCCACATTGACAACAAACTAAAGAAGGCGAGTATTGCTTTCTGGCAGTGTCGGAGAATGGTGGGGAAAAAGTGGGGACTTTCTCCCAACATCATTTTTTGGCTGTACGTGACGGTGATTCGTCCTCTTGTCTGCTACGGAGCTGTGGTGTGGTGGACCAGGACCAAACTAACCACAATGGTAAGCAAACTCCAAAGCTTCCAAAGGCTGGCCTGCATGGCTATCATAGGTAGTATGAGAACTACTCCAACAGCAGCAATGGAGGCCATGTTGTGTCTTCCGCCACTCCAGCTGTACATTAAGCAGGAGGCCGCGTCATCTGCGGTGGGACTCAACACCTTAGGACTTTGGAGGAAAAACAGGACCTCACACACCGCCATCCTAGGGGAAGTTTACAAAAAAAATCCCATCTCTATGGCTTGCAGTGACAGAATCCCTAAACAATTTGTTTTCGACAAAAAATACAATATACAGTTACATGAAGACCATCGGGTTGAGGGGCTCGACGTTAAAGAGCTCAGAATTTTCAACGATGGTTCAAAAACTGAAGCAGGCACTGGTTCAGGCACCTTCTCGGAGGACCTAAACATCAAGATAGCCATTCCACTGGGTGCCCATAATACTGTCTTTCAAGCTGAATGCATGGGCATCATCTCGGCCGCTAATGCCATAGCATCGAGAAAGGTAAGAGATTCCTCCATTCGAATCCTCTCGGATAGCATGGCCGTCTTACAAGTCCTAAATAGCAACACTATTAACTCAGGGCTAATCTGCAAGTGTCACAAACGACTAATGGAGGTATGTCAACATAACCGCGTAATCCTTCAATGGATAAAAGGACACAGCGGGTCAAGAGGTAACGATGCAGCGGATGAGTTGGCGCGTAAAGGATCTAGCTTGGCAGCGTATGGTCGGGAACCTATCATCCCTCTTCCCTTCAAGATGGTACGCACATTTCTGAGAGAGTCGACCAGGAATGATCATGCCACTCTTTGGACAAACCATGAGGAGTGCAGACAGGCTAAGCTGGCCTTGCCGTCCCCTAGCGCTAGGCTTGCTAAGACCTTGCTTCGACTGAGTAGGCCGCGCATGCGACTGGTGACTGCAGCACTTACTGGCCATGGTTTCTTTAATAAACATCTATATGTCCTAGGTGTTACCGACAGCCCCCTTTGCAGAGCCTGCTTGGAGGCAGAAGAAACGGCTGCTCACGTCCTCATGGAGAGCACAGGAGTAGCAGACTACAGGGCTAAACACCTCGGTCAATCGAGGGACCTTCCAGGGATAGCCGGTAACGTAAAGGGCGCAGCAGCAGTGGCGTTCCTGGAGGAGTTGGGTTGGCTCGAATGATATCGCATTCCCACCCACACGCAAAATAGGCGCTTTCGTCGTCGAGTTGCGGAAACCAGCCCGTCTTACAATTGACAATTGACAAGATGGAATCGTACAAATATTCCAATATTCAAATTATGTTAAAAACAACATAAAAATTTACATACAGGCACATACATTGCTTCTGGCCCCACACTAGGATACCGTGTCGTGGGAACTAGAAACAGCGACATCACAAACATGTCAACATCCAAGACCTGGGGTTTTTTTTATCGCCAGCCGCGATTCGAACTCGGGACCTGGCGGTTATAGCGGCACCGTGCACCGGCGCACACCAATTAGGGATATTACCTACTTTCTAAACAATACAATTCATATCATATCACATACCTGACTTCTTAATACTACACGCTGAGATTTCTTAGACATTTTGATTTTTTAGTAGCAGAGCAACATTCGTGTCGAGTCTAGATAATGCGGAACATGGAGTAAATTAATTGTGTGCATCGAGCGGCTTCCCGCTCGCGACTGACGCTCTTGTCGAACCCCTGCACCCCGCCATCTCCTCAATTGAAAAGTAGTGGGGCGCGTCGTCGTGGATGGCACTATCTATACCCTAACTTAACAAATTTTACATAAGTTGAAGACACTCACTGCCTTAGTTCCTCCTTGAATAACTCCAGGTTGCTCTTCTTCTTATCCTTGCCGGCCTGCTTCGCTTTGAGCCTCGAGGATGGTGGCTCCGGCCGGCTTGCCAAGGAACGGATGGTGTCCTCCGAGGAAGAGCCCTTCTTATCATCAAACCGTGATGTTGGCTTGTAGAGCTTTCCTCGGTCGGATGTGTCTTCCCCTGGGAAAGGAAGTATCTATTATCTAATGTCAACCTCTGTGGCATAGTGGTTAGGGCTCCGCCTACCATATGAGAGGTCTCAGGTACGATCCCTCTCTGGAGTAAAGGAAAACATAATCCCATAAACATAATTTACATAAAGGAACATACATTGCTTCCCTAACCGCAATGCCACAGCGGCCGTTAATTATGGTCAGAGTCTGTGAACAATACTTTGAGTAATAATGTAATAATGATCATTAATTTCGCCCAGCATGACATTAGATTAGGGAGGATGGTTTAGGAAATAAATATCAGTGAACTTCAGTCAATGGGTAATACTAACGTCTGGCCCCAGCATCATATGTCCCTGCCTTCACCCATACTTTTGAGGCGGTGCTTGGAACATCTTGGAATGTCTCCACAAACTCTTTGAATACCTGTAAAGGAATGTGGATTATTTCCAATATTAGTATATTTACAAAAGTAAGCTTAAAACTGAATAAATTGGAGGAATCCACATAACAATGGAAAAACAGGTAGGTACCAAACCAATACTTAGTTCAACATTAACCTAAGATTATCCTCATTCAGGATATTGCACATTTCTGCTTAATTCTGACTGCGTGCCTAATATCATAGTGGCTAAAGGTTTGCTGCTATCCTCCAAGTTAGAGGAACCGGAGCATTAATCAGGTCATTGTTCCATCAGAATTTCTAGGCGTTTCAACAATACACCATAGAAATACTTCAATGTTGATAAGACAGTGTGACTTACGTGTGCAGCTGCTTCCTCCTCCTCTTTCTTCCGTAACTCCTCCTGCTCCTTCTTGGAGAAGGTCCGGCCTCCCATCGTGCCGACAGAGAAAGCCTGTAGCTTCTGCTCGGCTATTTTCTAAAGAGAACATTGTGAAGAAATAAAGTGGAGACGTTTGAAACTTTATGACGATATCACTATTTGTGGAGCGTTATTTCATGTGTAAATACATTAAATTAGGAGTACAAACCTTCATGTTTTTAACGGTGTAATAAAGTCACTAAACATAGAAGAAATTAATGCATATTTTTTGACGCAAACTATAAACAAAATTCACAACCTAACCTAACTCGCTCGACCGACAACCCGACAGCGACATTCATTCATTCATTTCTAAAACGTTTCATTACACGCACGATGACGCATCAAACTGAATCAAATGAAATGAAATGATTTTTATTTGCCAGAAAACAGTAATATGATGATCTTAAATTTAAAGTATGTGCAGGGTGTGCAGTGTTTTCAGCTTATGTATATAAGCATGCGAAATAGTTCTAGTTATAATTTATGAAATAGCGCAATATTATAGTAAATCGTTTTAATTTAATTCTGATTTAGTTATATAATTCAAATTTAAAATGTCCGTTTGTAAAATCTTATATTTATAAATGTTTAGTTTCTATATTCTAAATATTCTTTATCTACACACGTATCATAAACCCTCTTTACTGCGTTCAAAAACCGCACGTTACGATCAACATTATGTTAAACTACTAGGTAAAAACTCGTTTCGTAGCTGGAAAACTACACATAATGGTCATTATGTGTAGTTTTTCTACATATAATGACATTCAAATTTCGAACGCCGACGCCCACCTGCGTGCCGTCCCTAGTTTGTCTGTGAAGTTGGTACTGACATTTAAATTTCGAACGCTGACGCCCGTCTGCGTGAGTTGGTACTAAAGAACAAGCTTAACAATTGCTGAACCACAATGCCGGTCAAACATGCGGTTCCTGAACACATAAAAGAGAGCTTATGATATGTGTGTAGATAAACTAGTGTATGTAACTGTACATAATTAGGCCTTAAAACTCTCGAGTGATATTATTATGAAACTCGCCTTCGGCTCGTTTCATAAACCCACTCTCGAGTTTTAATGCCCTCCATTATGCAGCAGTCACATAAACTACTATTAATGCTATAAAAAACAGTGTTGTTGTAGCCACTTAGTAAGATTATATACTTTAAAGTCATCAGGCAGCTTGTTAAACAAAATAATACACATATTGTATATATTCTTCCTATAAATGTCCTTAAATCCAGGAGGTTGATATAGTAGGTTCGTGTATTTTGCTCTTATTTGTCTCTGTTGTCCTTCATTTCTGGATCTCCAGTTTTCTCGATGAGAGGCAACAAAAACACAAACATCTCACGTAGGCACATGGTAGAGGTAAAATATTAAGTTTTTTAAAAAGTGGTTTACATGTTTGATCGAATTTAACCTTACAGATCGCTCTTATACACTTTTTTTTAATTTTGAAAGCCCTTTCCACCTCCACCGAATTTCCCCACAGGATCAGACCATAGCTGAGTACAGAGGAGACGTAACCGTGGTAGGCCACTAGAGCGGCTTCGATAGAGACAGTTTGCCTCAGTTGGTACACAAAGCGATTTATTTTGTTACATACCGATTCTACGTGTTTTTTCCAATTTAGATTTTTGTCGATTGTGATGCCTAGTAATTTAAAATTGTCAACTTCGGAGATTGTTTCATTGTTATAAACAATAGAAATAGGATGCGCATTTGAATTAAAGGAGAGAAATTGCATAAATTTGGTTTTGTTAATATTAATTTGTAAATTATATGATTGTAGCCACTTTATAATGTCCCCAAGTGCAGTATTAATTACGTTTTAAGAGTTATCTGGTTTTTTGCACTGTATTATTAACGTGGTGTCATCAGCAAATTGCAAGCAGCCATGTGGGGTGGATTTTGGGAGATCATTAACATATAGTAGGTACAGTAATGGTCCTAAGACACTTCCTTGTGGTACTCCTGAGTTATTTATCTTAAAATGGGATCTATAAATTTGCTTTGTGGCGATGCCGTTGTTTTCCTGAATTTTGCTTGTTTCAGTGCATTGTTGTCTATTTTCCAGAAAACTTCTTAGCCAGAAAACGCTACGCCTCGAATTCCGAAAGAATTTAGTTTTTCTAAGAGCAATGAATGGTTAACAAAATCAAATGCTTTGCTCATATCAAGAAACAAAGCTATTGTTGGTATATTTTTATTTAAGTTTTGAGTTGCTAAACGTACTAAGTCAATACAAGCATGAATCGTTGATGAACCTTTACGGAAACCATATTGTTCAGGACGGAGTATTTTGTGTTTTTCTAGAAATTCGTTCAACCTAGATTGCATCGCTTTTTCAAATACTTTTGAAAAAATTGGAACCAAAGAGATAGGTCTATAATTGCTGGGATCTAGTTGGTCGCCTTTTTTAAACAGGGGTTTAATCACACTAACCTTTAGCTTTTCGGGGAAATACCCTTCAACAAACGAGAGATTTATTAAATGTGTTAGAGGATAGCAGATCTTATATGCACAACCTTTTATAATTTTTGTAATAATTTCGTCGAAGCCACTTGCCTTACTGTTTTTTAGGGACATAATAATGATATATATTTCTGTTTCCGAAACTGGTCTTATAAATATTGTATTTTGATTGATTTGTTCTGTGCTATTAATTAATGAGATAATATTATTATTGATTAAATTATTATGGGGAATTGTCAGGTTTATAAAATAATCATTCAAAATATTACAAATGTCATTGGGATTAGAAAATTCTATGTCATTCATGTCACACATAATTCATCCATCCCTTTGTCAAAAATGTATCGCGTTAGGTCAGGCGACTCAGGAGGAGTGAAATGAGACTGCATTGTGGAATAAATTACAGATTTTTCAAGATATACAATGTGAATATAGATTACCTATGAAATAAAGATCAGCCTCCTTATACCTATATGTAAAGTAACTAAAATCCACAGTAAATGTCAAAATACGTTTAGTGCATAAGAAAACTATAATATTTCCACAGTTTTCGGTCAATTTCAGTCACTGAATAAGGGGGCGCGCTTTAAGTTAGGATTATATATATTACATACATTTTCTCATAGGTTTTCGTGTTTGGAACGGATTACATATAGTGTGGTCCGATTGTTCCTGTCTTCCGGCAAGGGGCTCAAGCCCCCCTATCTGTAGCGGACTTAGGTGGCCCGGGCCCGAAGCGTCCTGGGGGTCTACGGGGCGCGCCTTTGGCGCCAGATGGCGAAATCAGTTTGAATATGCAATGCAATCAGTGATTGATTACTAAAGAATATGCCCTCACATGGCAACAACTTAACTTACATATCGGAGATTCAAGAAATCGACGGGAAACTCCGATTACAGAAGTCCCGAGAACACTTCCCGGCTGCTATAACAAACCACGACATCGTACGTCATCGCGTATCTGGCGCTGGCAGGAGCCATACTTGGCATCACCTTATATGCCTGTATCAAATGGAAGCGAGCTGCAACACCTACGATGCGTCATCACCGCCAACGAGAGAGACGAGCAGACATCGAGCTTCGAGCGACAACAATGCCAGCGAAGCATTATTCGACGCAGGGAAACAGCAACATTGCGTTTAACTTTGAAGATGATAGGTACTTATATTTAAGATCCATAAATTTACTCTGCGTTAATTTCATGTTTTATTATTTTTAACTTCGTGTTTAACTCTGCGTTTATTTAAGTTTATTTTAACTCTTTTTAACTCTGCGTCAACTTAACTTATTATTTCTTAGATTCTATCCCGGTTTGGGAGCATGTACGGTCACGCCGCACAATATTGTGATCAGCAACCTAGTTTAAGTCACGCGTCATGCGAACTTACTAGTATGATATTTAACTGTAGATTAGCACGGTCATAATTATACATCGTTATAAGTAGTAACATCAATAAATAGTAATCCAGCAATAATTCTGGTTTAACTCATAACTTCAACAACTATTTCGAGTGTGTGGGATAATCACGTAAACTACGGGTTAAACCATATAGTGTGGCAAATCACTACTTCATTTGTGTCGTAGATTATGTCTTCATTTGTGGTATTAATTATTTCTTCATTGGTGGTATTTGTTATTACTTGATTTGTGGTGTAAAATATTTCTTAATTCAATCCTTCATTTGTGTTGGTATTTGTTATGTTAATTATGTTTTTATTCGATGTATCAGTCATATTAGAATATATCATCATATAAATCTATTTGCTTGTCAACATTTTGTGTACTTAACCCTAGAAAGATAACCATAGTACAACGTGCCTAAAAGATAACCATACGCTTCAAAGGCGCATGATTTTGTAATGCGTCTAATAAGGTATATTTTGCATATTTGCCTGAACAAATATACTCATTTTAATAGTCCGGGATAGTTTTAAAAATAAAATGCGTTACTTTAAGATATTGTTTTATTTTAAGAGTTTGAAAACATAAATCACTAGACGTCTATGAAAAATTAAAAAAAAATCAACATCCTTCTTTTTATGGGGGAAATACCCATAAATTATTACAAAAAATAGTGTTTTTCTCTTACAAATAAGTTGACAATATAACTACAATAAAAGTATATAACAACCTACATAACATTTATGACTAATACTTGGTTTACAGACAGTCTTTACAAATTTCAGTCTTATGTTCGCCACAAACGGGCTTTTTGCATTTGGCGCAAGTCATCTTGGACATTCTCCTTTTTTTTGATATGCAGTAACTGCAGTAGCGTCTTTTCTTTGCTGGGGGCTCCTCTTCTTCATCCATGGGAGCCTGTGCGGTAGGTTTTGGCAGAACAATTTCAATATTGCTTCGCACATGTCTTGGCAAAGTGGGAGCTTCCAGCCTTTGCGTCATCCACGGTGTAGTCAGCTCTATACTGAGTTTTTTCATAAATTCTCTGCGATTCAAAGGCTTTTCATTTTTGGACAGCATATTGTGACAGTAAATTACATATGAATTTACAAAGGTTATGTTCAATATGCCGTAGAACATGACCATTGGCCATCTGTTGGTCTTTCTTGAACAAGACATTCCCGAGCACATTTGGTCAAATGTGTCGACGCCACCCTTAGTCTGATTGTAAAACATGATCATCTCAGGCTTGCCAGTAGTTTGGTTTATCGCAGCTTCTTCGTCGCATGAAGACAGCAGGTAAACCATTTTAGAGGGCTTTGGTTTGTACGACACAAGTGTCAAACAGCCATCATAGCAGAACATTGACGTTCCTATTGGTCGAGATCGGGTGTTTTTCAGTTGCTCTGGAATCTCACGTTTGTTAGATCGAATCGTCCCAACAAGAGTCAATTTATAAGGTTCTTGAAGGAGTGATTTTGCTAGTGGTACCGAGGTGAACCAATTGTCGCAGGTAACATTGCGATTGGTGCCATGAATAGGTCGAGATAGTTCTTTGATATAATATTCTCCCTGCGGCAATCCATTTGTGTTTGTGGCTTTTCCAATATATGGCATTGCATTCAACATATACTTTGTTCCACTGTCGCACATCATTGGAATTTTTATGCCATACTTATTTGGTTTGTTGGGAATATACATTCTAAAAGAACACCTCCCTCGGAACCCTAGCAATTGCTCGTCGATTGTGACATGTTCTCCTGGCGAATAGTTGAGTTTACATTGGGTTATAAATAATTCCCAAACTTTTCTGATCGGTATGAAAGGGTCTTCTTGACGAGTAAGGGGCCGCAAAGATTTATCATCCATCCGGAGGCATCTAATCAAGAAATCAAAGCGATCTCGGCTCATCACTGCAACATATCTTGTTCCTGAAAAGCTACTGTCGAATAGCTCTTCAGTTGATAAGTGATTATCTTTCAATGCTGCACTCAGGGTTAGCATCCCAATCAAAGCTCGAATTTCTGTCAAACATGTGTCTCTAAAAGTGGCTTTGGTCATGTCAGTTCGACGTTTTACAGATATCTCAACATTTGTCCAACGAACAATCTCTTCGGCGATTTCGTCAGTAAGAAACAACTCAAAACATTGTTTCGGATCACATATATTTCGGCACATGCGCGTTGGACCCCTATTTGTGCGAATTATATTGATTGCAGATGTTCTGCCATGAGTTCGACCTTTAACAGTTGACCAGCAATGTTGGTTCTTACCTCGAATTACTCTACCCTGAGGGGTTATGATACGACGGTCTTGCATTGGACTTTCAGGTGACGCTGAGGATACAGTCTGGGATAAATCTTCACTTTCCGGTACATTGTTTGACTCTTCGGGCTCCTCGTTGTCCATATACTCATCTTCAAAGTCACTCTGAACATCGTCTTCGCTCACGTGATCTTCTATCTCGATGTCACTTTCCTCACGCTCACTGCCGACATCTTCATCTTCTTGGTTCAATAATGAACAAATTTCATCTTCCTGTAACGCCTTTCTGGTCCCCATGTTAGTAACATATAATGCATCCTAAAATAAAACAGAAACGAGTGAAATTTATGTCACATCAGTATACATGCAAACACTAAAAGTTACACAAAAGATAACCATACGCCTCGCGAGCGCAACCACTGGTCATAACTACGAAAATATAATACTTACCGCGAAGAAACAGCCGTCCTGCTACAGCACTGACCGACGACTGTGTTGGCTATAAACGACCCGTTGATACGCGCATCGATTGGAAAGAGACAGCAGTATATTTGCAGCGTGGGCGCCTATGCGACGTAGGTTATCTTTCTAGGGTTAATGCCTTAATGTGTGATATTTGGGATCGTTCCAAGTCTCTGTGAATGGTAAGACACTTGCACTCATTTAATTTCAATAATTTTCCTATCTTTTCTGTTATTATAAAGTTTTTTACCTGTTGAAAAGACAAACAAATTGTAACGAGAAAGAAAGATGCAACGGATAAGCAGGAATTAGGTCAACAACCAAAAAAACTGTTTGAATTTAGTACTTATCGCTAATGCCACCGCGTCCAATATATTATTTCAGAAGTGACGGGGCGGTAGCTTCGGCAGGAAATAATATTATTGACTAGATTTACTAACTGCTTGGGCAGCATCTATATTCGGAGAAAAAAGTTAAGACACTGCTAGATTGCTTCAACTTTTTTTCTTGTTTTTGAATAATGTCTGAAGTTGTTATGGCTTACAAGGATATGCCGCCATTTAAAGATTGTCTCTGCCACCCCTGCCACCACCACAAGACCTGCCGGGGAAAGCAGCCCCTTTACAGTTGAGCCCCCAGCAGCGGAAGAGAACTAAAGCACCCAGCGGACAGGCATGCTTCTCTTCACCATGCAGCATACCACCATCACACCGGCCTCTATACTGCGGGATCCAGCACAGCCACATGGAGCAAGGCATGCGGTCTATCGGTAGCATCAAATGGAACAACGGGCCATAGCAACACGTCAACCTTGATGCCTTAGATGGACATTGGCGATCAACACCCACCAGCAATTAAGTTCCTGAAAATGGGTGCCTTCAAGTCCATAGTGTACCTACTCAGATAAATTAGGAGTAGGTTTAGACATCAAGCTGCAGAATAACTTTACCGCAGCATGTAGAGAACATTTGTATACCTTACATGAAAAAAAACGGCTTTAGAGATTTAGTAAGACAAACGTACAGCGATTCATTTTTATAAGTATTTTTATTTTATTGTTTATTTTATCGTTTATTTTATCGTATTTTTTTGTCATCAAACCTATACGTGTGGGGTGTCTATAGATAGGTCCTAATGATCGAGATGATTTGATCTTCGTTATCATATTTTTCAAATTATTAAAGTGGGCCAGGAAATAAGCATACAAGCGGATAGTACCACTCTTCCCTTGTTGTTACATCACTTGCAGCCTTCAGGAAATAATGATGGATGACTGAGATGCGAAAAGATTAAAATTCCTGAGTAGTGGACCTGAAATAAACACACAGGCGGGACAGTGCCAGTTTCCTTGTTTTACACCAAGTTTTAGCCTTCAGGACACCGGGATGAATGACATAACAATGGATTTCGAAGGGGAAATGCGGTCGTCCCAGATAGATGTTTTTGGGGATATTATTCCTCTTCTCACCTTTCAGCTCCATCATCTTCAGTCTCAAGCATCAATAAATTTTTATCTTGCAAAGATACCATGGAAATATTTCTTTGATAAAAATGTACCAGCAATACAGAACTTGTTGTTAGTAAAAGTCTGCCTTTTTATTTAAAATTCAAGTTAAGTAAGGATAGTATGCCTAAACCATCCCTTTCTGGCTGCAAGTGTCAAGCAAAACACAACCTTACTAACCTAGAATACAATTTTTCTATTAACCAGTCACGTAAATTTTACTTGAGTGTACCTCAGATAAAAGCAGTGCCCGTGGCGAAGCCTCGACGTAATGACAATCGTCGATCTAAACTTTGCCGTATTGGGGCCTCGATGTTACGGGCGCAGCAGCACATCAAGCTTTACTTTTGCTCTCAGAAGTTCGAACCCATCTTTTTTCATTCAATGAACGCTAGAGTTCATTTTGATCATGTTTATGCATCATGCACGAGTAATGGATAATACACGACGTAGTTAAGTAGTCATTAGTTTGTGAGAAGTTATCCAGATGGGTGCTGAAAGCTTATTTATTTTATTGCGGAGGATCATCCTAAACGCAATTAAGTATTCGTTGAAATTACAAAAGAAAACACATCAAATGGGTTATACTATTTATTTACTGAAAAATGTACATCAAAAGGTTTTCAATGTAAAATTAAAAAAGAATGTGTGGTTTGGAATTTATTGCACGGACCCTCTCACGAGGGCGCAAAACACATGACGGTGCGGTAACATTTTGGGGGTACTCCAGTGCTGCTGTGAGCCCTTATCACACTACATCATGGTTACATTAACCAACCACTATCCGCACCTACGCCCTACGGCCCGACATATGGAGCGCGAATTAACACTAAACTCAAGTAAAATGAGATTATATTGAAAAAAATGTATCCAATATCAAAGTTCACCCAAGATAACTGTTAACTCACATTCCTCTGCCAGACCTAAGACATTCAACAATTAATCTTATGGGAAACGCATATCGGTTGCTAGAGAAGGGCGCAAAATGCCATATTTGGCAGTCAGTCTCCAAACAAAATAGGCGCCGCCGACAAGCCATACGTCATATTGCGCCCCCAGGAAGCAATCGATATTCTATCGCTATGCGTTTTCCGCAACAGAATAGAGCCCCTGGACATTGTGGCGCCGTAGATCGTATGGCGGATAGTGACGTGAGTATACAGACGTAGTCTAGTGAGCCATTACAGGGCAAGTTACGATACGATTGGGTATGTCAGTGCCGCGCGCCAACTTTACTGGACATAGTTGAAATGCCATCCAAATATAAATAGGATCGACAAAGACGCCACCTTCTCCGCATTCATATTCATGGTTATTCATAGTTATGTGGAAAATAGTGTCTTTGATAGTCCTAGTAATTATGAATCACATATTGTATTACAGTGCAAACTATCCCGAAGGCTATCTGATTTCCCCCACCACTCTGAGCCCCACTTTATATACTAAACGAAGTAAAGGCATAAGTCATACATATCTTATGACGTTGCGAAATCGGATAGCATCTCCGATAGCAAGCACTGCATTGAATATAGCTCTGTAAATTCTTCTAATGTTTATTTATGCAGGGAAGATTTTACAGCCAAGCGGTAAACGGTCGTACAAGCTATATCTGTGCAACTTACAAGAGTAAACAAAAATACAATGTTAGACTCTCAGGCCTATTGGTATGAATATAGCTAATTGTACTCAATATCTCGCCTCGGTAGGCCTCTTCATAAGCATTGGCTGTAAATCAACGGATTCGTTCTTCAATTTGTTCCTACAGTTATAGTTAGTATGTATACAAATAATTTCATTTAATACTTATTCACAATACATAAATAATACATTCTCATTACACCAACAGAAATGTTAACATCTAACTATTTGTATGCGATTTAAAAAAAGAAAATACATCACCAACGTCCCTTATCATAGGGTATAAAATAGACAGTTAATAAAAAATAGTATACTTATTAATAAGCGAAAAAATTCTCAAAATATAATAGTAATATGGTAAAATAATATTTGTGCATATTTAAAGCCTAGAATACAAATTGCAGGTTTGTGGTAAACTGAGCCGTGATGGTTAACTCGGCTCGGTTTACCGCTGACCCATCTAAACATGCGACAATATACAGTAGGGGTATGAATATACAATTACACAGAAGATATAATCATAAGACTTTTGTGTGTACCGGCCGTCCACTGAGGCAAACAACTTGCTGGTACACCGACGGATTCTCTCGGACAATCCTGGAGTTCTCTGAAGCGTAACTATCAATATATGTGCGACCACTCCCTCCCAAGGAACCATACTCCTTCTGTACTCGTAATTAGATCTCAGTCCCAATCCGCTGATTATCATGATGATATGATTTCTACAAACTTTAAAAAATAGACGATGTATGTGTGCGCCTTTGTTTAATTATAGGGGGCATACTTTTGTTAGCGTACAATGAATGTGCATTTCCTCGTGCACATATACAGAGTAAAGTCGAAATTGTAAGAAGTGAGGTAGAACAACAAATTCGTGATATTCTACGAGTTTCTCCGCACACATTTGTTAGGATATGTAGAAGCTTAATATTACCAGTTTGCACGTAACACAAGGCTGAAAGTTAGACTGCCACAATCATTAAACTTCTTTTATAGTGACTCAAATTGAATATTTAGTATAAAGTACATTGCTACAAACTGAACTGGCCCGTTGGTGGCGACCCCTAGCGTCGATGGCACACAAACTTCATACTCGAGACTTAACCGGTCAACACCTGGACCTGGTTATGAGGCATCGCGATTTTGAACCTTATGTCATGGTAATAAAATTCAAAACCTGTAACGGCAAAATGGCGTCCCCGGCCGCCGCTAGACACCCAGTGGTTAAGGTGTCGCTGTGACCGCCGAGTCAGTAAAGTTTGGGCCTCTGTAAATTCCTCTAAATTCTGTATTTGAAGGCCAGAGATTCTTGTCCAGACGGGTCTGACTGTATTACCTACAAACACAGGGGGTTTAAACCAACTATTTCGGCTGTAACTAATTGTATACGCCTGTTTAAACCACTGCCGACTTTATCTAGTAAAAGGTGACCCGTCTAGTTCTGACGATTCCGACGTGGCTATTATCCTGATTACAAATAACTACACCATGAGGAGTTTCTGACAATTGATTTAAAAAAAACAAAGCTACCAAATAGACCGCTAGAGGGCGGAGAGAATTTGAGGATTTATCCTGCGGTCCGAAATGATGAAAATGGGTAAACGCGAGCTTGGGACCTTACGCAATTCGGACCACACTAGAAATAAGAAATGTCAGACTCTGGTCACAGACCACACTAATATTACTCTGTCTCTCTCTTACTTATTACTTTGTGATAGATCCGCAAATTCATCAACGCCATCCCGCTAGCTGCTTTGATAACAGGAAACCTCTAACTGGTATTCTTAATATGTGCACCGTTTATGTTAAGTGTAATCAGGCTTTATCAAGCCAACCTTCGCAATATGAAATACATCTATGTAACCATAACATCAATTAGAGGTTATATACTATCGACATTTCTAATACAGAAAGAAATAAACACGTAACCCTACTAAATGCATGTCTCAAACATTGTACTATGAACAGTGAACGGCAAACTTGACGCAAACGGAAACACTATAAAGGGATTGCATTGTGTTGCACTATACATATTTGATGGCAGGGGCAGGACGTTTAGCAAAAACATAGAAGTTGCACGTACATCAAATACAATATAAAATATTTTCGTAAGTAATTAATTACTGCTATTTGTTTAGTAATTTAGTCGATAGTTAAAATCCTGGTAAGATGCTTGTAAAAGTGTAGACGACACTACTAACCTCGAAGCCTGAACAACTTTCCACAATGATCCCGAATTTATATGTTCTAAGAAACTTGTTCAGAACTAGGTTGTACTATCATTTACAATCAGCCATCTTTAAATAAACAATTTACACTGTACATTCGTGGCCTCAGACTGCAATGTGTGTGCGCGATTCTCACGCATATTATCTGGGCAGCAGAGCTCAGTTGTCGTTGTCCGGGCCTTTCAGTCGGAGTCGGGCGAAGTCCTCGAATATTATGTCGTCGTCATTGTCTTGGCCGTTTTCTTCACTGTAACAGAAAAAGGATATTGTTTTAAAACGGAAATCCTCTGCGCAGTGCTGAATAGTCTGCTCAGGGATATCAAAGTGAACCTACATTGTCCCATTACTGTCGTTGTGTCACCATTGTCGCTTCACTGTCATTAAGTCGCAATTGCCAGGTCGCAGTCATTTTGTTAAAGAGACACAGAACGGTCCTTCGTTGCCGGACAATGACTGTATATGGTCCATTGTGACTTAGGATGCATGATGTTGCATCAGATATAAGATAGAGTGTTCCGCTATTGTCATGTTGAACCTACTATAGATTACCAATGATCTATTCTGGGTAAATTACCTTATATGCATTTAATTATTTATTTTTCTTACATGACATAGTATCGTTTGTAGTATTATCTCACTCACGCTCTCACACACACTTACTTATACTCATACTTCACCGAAGCCGGGCACTGTCCTTAAACTATGGTTGGGTCCTTTGTGACATAGGGTATCAATCCAAACATCTCATAGCGGATGTTGTTGCTGTTTGCAAAAAAATACCTTGGATTTGCGAACTAGCACTTCATATAACGCAAAGTGGCTATTTTTTCTAATAAACGTTTATTTCACGTTCTTTGTTGCATTTAGGAGGAGTGGTAAAACAGTCAGTATATGGTGCTTCTTGAGCGGCCAGTCTAGTCGGTATATGGCGCTTGTTGAGCGGCCAGTCTTGTCGGTATATGGCGCTTGTTGAGCGGCCAGTCTAGTCGGTATATGGTGCTTGTTGAGCGGCCAGTCTAGTCGGTATATGGTGCTTGTTGAACGGCCAGTCTAGTCGGTATATGGTGCTTGTTGAGCGGCCAGTCTAGTTGGTATATGGTGCTTGTTGAGCGGCCAGTCTAGTCGGTATATGGTGCTTGTTGAGCGGCCAGTCTAGTCCGTATATGGTGCTTGTTGAGCGGCCTGTCTAGTCGGTATATGGCGCTTGTTCAGCGGCCAGTCTAGTCGGTATATGGTGCTTGTTGGGCGGTCAGTCTAGTCGGTATATGGTGCTTGTTGAGCGGCCAGTCTAGTCGGTATATGGTGCTTGTTAAGCGGCTAGTCTAGTCGGTATATGGTGCTTGTTGAGCGGCCAGTCTAGTCGGTTTATGGCGCTTGTTCAGCGGCCAGTCTAGTCGGTATATGGTGCTTGTTGAGCGGCCAGTCTAGTCGGTATATGGTGCTTGTTGAGCGGCCAGTCTAGTCGGTATATGGTGCTTGTTGAGCGGCTAGTCTAGTCGGTATATGGTGCTTGTTGAGCGGCCAGTCTATTCGGTATATGGTGCTTGTTGAGCGGCCAGTCTAGTCGGTATATGGTGCTTGTTGAGCGGCCAGTCTAGTCGGTATATGGTGCTTGTTGAGCGGCCAGTCTAGTCGGTATATGGTGCTTGTTGAGCGGCCAGTCTAGTCGGTATAAGGTGCTTGTTGAGCGGCCAGTCTAGTCGGTATATGGTGCTTGTTGAGCGGCCAGTCTAGTCGGTATATGGTGCTTGTTGAGCGGCCAGTCTAGTCGGTCTATGGTGCTTGTTGAGCGGCCAGTCTAGTCGGTATACGGCGCTAGTTGAGCGGCCAGTCTAGTCGGTATATGGTGCTTGTTGTTGTTGAGCGGCCAGTCTAGTCAGTATATGTTGCTTGTTGAGCGGCCAGTCTAGTCGGTATATGGCGCTTGTTGAGCGGCCAGTCTAGTTGGTATATGGTGCTTGTTGAGCGGCCAGTCTAGTCGGTATATGGTGCTTGTTGAGCGGCCAGTCTAGTCGGTATATGGTGCTTGTTGAGCGGCCAGTCTAGTCGGTATATGGTGCTTGTTGAGCGGCCAGTCTAGTCGGTATGTGGTGCTTGTTGAGCGGCCAGTCTAGTCTTACCTGGGCGGCTCCAGCTGGATGAGGTCGTGGTCGGGCGGCGGCGGCACACTGTCCGCGGGGCGCGGCGGCGGCTCGTCGTCCGGCTTCGGGTGCATGAGGATGAACGGCAGCTCGGCGCTCAGCTCGCTGTAATGTCGGAAGGGAGGCATTACCAAACGTGATTGTGGCGAAGACACAAGATTTTGTGCTACATATGTGTAAGAGCAAACCACTACGAAGATGTGTGTTTTCAACACTTAATATACAAGTATCCGATCGCAACTGCAGACGACCTGTCGTGTGAGTGTCAGCGAGACAGCGAGCGTAGTTACCAAGTATGTGAACGAGACAGCGATATGTACCTTCTACGCTCGCTGTCGCTATGCGTCGTCTGGCTACGGAATTGTACCTTAACTTTAAAATATTAGGGCCTTACCACAAAAAAATAAACTCCTGTTCAACAGTTGTTTAAAAACAAAAATGTATAGGATTTGACGTTTGTTTTGAGGTTAAACTATGTGTAACAGTTTTTGTAGTAATGCGGTTATAGTACTGTGTTGTATTCGACTGTACAATCTAGAAACTCGACTGTACTGGCCGTACGTACAGAAGAACAATCGAATTCTATCTTACAGGCAGGTGAACTCAAAACTGAAGTGAGTATGTTTGTAGATTTGGAGAGTTTGAGGTAAAAGTAAATTGGGAATGCCACTTACCCTCCGAGAGGTCCGAGACACAGCTTGACCTTCACTTTGTATTGTACTATGATGCCGAGGTTCTCACGTTGCGATGGGTCCGCGATCCTGAATAAGCAAAACACAACGTTTTAATATCAACAATATGATAGGAACACACTTGACTTGTTCTGAGGTCGTTGCTATATTTGACAGGCTATGAGTAAACGCGGCCCGGCAGTTTTGGCGATGTCATCCGACCATCGGGCTTGTGGTCTGCCTCTCGGTCTACGCGCGTCCCTTGGCCACCATTCCGTCACCGCTTGGTTCATCTGCCATCGTCCCTCCTAGCCAAGTGCCCGCCCATCTCCACTTTAACCTTCTGATTTGCTTACCCACATCTACGACCTTGGTGCGTCGTCGTATTCACAGGCTTTTGCTCAAATCAATTGCCGCTTTAATGTCATAAGGACGCTGTCATTTACCGATGAAGTGAATGGATAACTATAAATACACTAAATACAAACAGTAAAACAAACTTCAAACAATTATTGAAACCTCAACTCAATTAAAATTTGGCTACTTGTCTCCTAGGAGACAAGGAGCTTAACTAGTTAAGCTGATAATTTATGAACCACTAAACCGATTGTAATAAAACTTGGCTAAGAACCATCGCAGCAAGGCCAACTACTATTTACAAAAAACCGCATTAAAATCGGTCCAGCCGTTTGAGCGCTAGGATGACATAGACATACAGACAGACAGAAGCTTCAAAGTTAGGACACCCCGATTGAAGACAATCGTCGGGAATTAATACAGAGAAATACCAGATAAGGCGAGAATTGAGAAATGCGATTGTATGTGTGCACACCTGTAGCGGTAAGGTTCGTTTCATCCAATACCTATAGGCACATATACAATCGCCTCTCGCCAGGCACATGGCGTCAGTTTCACACAAACGCATTTCTCAGGACTCGCCTTCTGGACTATATGTATAACCTTTAACTTCTGATACTCGTATTTGAAGTAAAATTATCATTATTGATAGGACCGAAATTAAAAAATGAAGCATTTTCTTCCAATGTCAGATTATACTTTTCTTTAGACATTCGGCCCAGAGCCATCATGACTTTGAGTGTCCGTCACAGGTTGAGTTTGCGGCTGTGCGGGTTTAGACAAAAGTTTAAAAATATCCATGAATATTATAGTAACCTCCACAAGGAATTAGGTACTCACAATGTGCTGGAAGCCAGATTAGTGTCTTCATGTTTCAACTGCCCGTCTAAAGCTAGTCCCCACTTGTCCTTGTTGTTGGCCAGTAAAGGAGTCAGTGTGAACACCTTGCTCAGCGTGAACCCGGGGCCGACTGGGCAACCCTCCCTGCAACACATATCAGTCAACTAATAGGAAGGGGCAGGGAAAATAGAAGTCAAAAGCAGGATTATTCATGATAAGCAGTACCGGACCAAGAATGTAATATTATATATAATGAATAGCATTCAGGGCAAAGCCGCATTTTAAGTTCCTATAGTACCAATACGTCAATAAGGGACAGAGCGCCCCGAATCGCAAGAAACCCACTGAAATTGTAGAGGTCCCGAGTTGAAGAACTACTACCGTTAAGCTAAGCAGTGGCATGACGTCTATCTGTGGAAATTCGAGGGGAAGAATGGTACGTGTGCAACACCATTGGTTTGGGGTTTGACTTGAAAGGGAAACTTAACAAACACACACACAATGGATTGCATATTTGAATTCGGATTTTAAAGACTCTGGAGCAGCCGTTTGAAAAGAGGTTTATCTTCGAGTCTAACTTAAAAACTCATGTAAATGCATAATTAGTAAATGTAACCAACTCAAAATTAGTCAAATTAACAATTTTCTTTTGACAGGGCTCAAAAACAAAACGTCTAGACGCTGACAATGTGGCAGATGCATAGAAGGACCTATTCTTATTATCGAGATTTCTTTAGGGTATCAGCAAGCGAAGGCATATCTCTCAGGAGCCGAGTATCCCCATGCATCGAACTCGCGGTTTACTTACAGAAAGGCGTTAGGAATGTCTTTCTTACTGAACATCCCGATGAAGGGAAATTGAAACTTATCCCGCTCCTTCGGTTTTCGCTCCCTGGATTAGAAACGCTTGGTTTAAAATACACAATCAATATTGACTAACTAACTAACTATGTAGATGTTATAACTAACTTTGCTGTCGGCTAGGATACGAGTTACTCTACTATGGGACACTAAACTATAATTGTGTGTGCTTTCTTAAAATAAATAAATATTACACAAAGGTCAAAATATACTTGTAAAACGAAACAAAACAGTATTGTACAATCAGCTAGAAATAGAAAGTTGAATTTCACGCAAGCGAGAAAGCCCTTTCTTAGAGGACCTAGTTTTGATTCAAAGTTTTATTTTACATTTTTATGCCAACCCCAAAATATCCGCAGTATTACAAAATAAAGCATTTCACAAACTCAACTTTATCCAAAATAGCCCGCAGTGTACTAAAATAAAGAATTCATAAACACAACTTTATGCCGAAATAGATTTGAAAACCGTAGACCGAAAACCGAGCGTAGCCGCGAAGGGAAAATATAAGTAGTTTTAATCTTTCCGGTCGATTATTTCATATGGTCCGGTTCTTGGTATTAATTTTTAAAGTTAACTCCGAACTCAAAATGGTTTTCAAGGTTGCGACCGATTCATTTTTTTTTTTCAAAGTTACAAAGAACCACTGTTTTTTGATTGATTTTGATAATCCATCGGCCAAATATTGTCCAAAATTGTCAAGCCTATGATAAAGCTTAGAAATGTGTGTTTGACCATACAGGTCAGTCAACCAGGTTCTACTCACTCGCTCTCAGCCTCTGCAACAGTGCATTTATACTGCGCTGTACTAAACAGGCAGATGTCTGCAAACTGACGCACGGACACCTTAATCCTCTTGACACTCCGGTTGCTATTGTTCGCGATATGAACATTCACTGCTATGTTCTCCCCATGGTGGTACAACTCTTTGTCTAGTGAGGCCTCGAGGTATAGCTTATTGGGGCTCATCATGAACTCCTTGAAGACTTCTACAGAAGGCTGGGCGCCTTGCTTGCTGGGCGCGTACATTATCTTTCTGATCGCTAACCGCACGGAGTTTCTGTTGACAAAATGGTTAATCGACTATGATCTCATGTAAATTAAACTTTTTATTATTGGCGGGTCTTATTTTATGACGCTGAGTATTTTTAATTATTATTCGAGGCATTCTTTCGCAAGGAACTTGGACCCACCAACACCCATCTTCATTCGCCGCCAGCTATCGAAAGTGCTATTGGAGTTGCTACCCGCGGGGCATAGATTGTGCTGGAGACGGATGCACCGCTAACGAGTACACTTGCCACCCACCGCTTGTGAGGTTTGTCATCCTGCGTGTCCGCAACAAAGGCCTTCAGCTCGTAGTCGACGCCGCAAGGCTTGCCGGTGTCTCCCGGGGCCGGTTGGAGCGTCACCGACGCGGGACAGTGGGGGGGCAGCTCGAAGTAGAACGGGTGCGCGGCCGGGCCTAGCTTGCGGACCAGCCGCTCTTGTAGGCGGGTTAACGGCCGCTTGTTGGTGCCCGTGGGCGGGAAGATCTGGGAACGAAAGGAGACGTGAAATAGTTTATTTACATTCATTCATTCATTTAATAGGGCTTATCGGGTCTTCTTGAAATAGGCCCTTAAAGTCACATTTACTCCATAAGGTACTCCACTTCCCCTGTGTTTTAGGCTGAGTTAACATTGAAAACTTATTTTTATTATCTGACAAAACTTGAAGGAAATATAGCATTACATGAACATGCCTCTTGGATTATATGGTCGCAATCTAAATCTGTCGTGCAGCAGATGGATAAAAATTGCACCAAATGAAACGCAGTCCCCAATATCCCTACTGATATCGGAGCATTTATGATGATGATGATGATAAATGAGCTCTAAAATTCGAATCTCACTCATAAATCAGATGCTAAACCCAAAACCTGTTATAGGCAAATGGAACGGGAACGATCAAATCAATTGATACAAATCTACCTTTTCAACTTTCGGCGGAATCAGGTACTTAATAAATGGCCTAGAAAGTTACATTATAATAATATCGTTACGTTAGGCTCAAGCCGGAAGCCTCGACCTTGCAAACGGTTATTGAACGACCTTAAGAGGCGTCTTTACTTAGGAATATACACGTTGGATAAGATAACAAGATAAGAGGTGCATTATATGTAATATCTGCTAGCTAAGTTCATCGATAGCCATAACTTAACTTTGCTATACTACTTTATCATCGAAAAGTTCCGAGTATTTATGTTACCGGCAATCTGTATAATGCAGGTATTTATATAATACCTAGCAATGTATAAAATAAATTTATATTTATATAATAACTGGGGCGTTCAGGCAATGTATAAGTTATTATTAATATTAATGTCCATTAGATAACAATATCATATTATAAACTAAAAACAATAAAAACTAAATTAATAAAATATAAATTAGGACATGGACAGGAATATGCATTGAATATTAATTCCTTAAACAAGCATATTGAATCTACGGAAACTACAAAGTTCTTAAGTCTTCATATAGACTGTAACATGTCATGGAAAACACACATTGAACATTTGCACAAAAAGCTAAATCAATTGCTAAAACATGCTTACAAAAATTGTAAACCCTGACGCTGTACTTATTTCGTATCATGGTTTTGTAGAATCTGCCGGTAAGTATCATCTTCTGCGGAAATGCGACGGGCAATCTATGTGCAAACTGATCCCAACTGACAGTTGTCAACCCTCCTTCAGGAGTTACATTATCACAATGCCATCCATATATATATATAGGAAACCTTGGTATTTGTCAAGAGTAATACGCACCTTTTCAAAATATTGAAAGCGGGCGTCGTGGCATTAAGCTCAAAATGGAACAACTCAAGTCTGCATATTATAACAAAAGTATATTTTGCATGTCCGCTAGAATGTATACTAAACTTCCGCAGTCTGTAAAAGACATACGAAACATACAGATATTCAAAAATAAAATAAAGGTTCTTCTCACAAACTAAGCCTATTGCGGTGTCAACGAATACCTCCTTGATATTATATAAAATTATGACTAAATCTGAATTCTATGCTTATTTCTAATGTTTATAATGCCAATTATTAATAATATTAATAATGTTTATATTCATATGCCCTAACATGGCAGAACATAGATACCTATCAACATGTAATTAATTAAGATCAGTTTATTACCTAAGTTATTGAATAAATAATTCTTTATCTTTACATACTTTACCTAGGTAATATTTACAATGCCTAGGGATTATATAGAATACCTACTTGGACATCGGCAAAGTCTAAAATAAATAGAATTTCCGCACAATATCAGGGCAAAACACTGCGGTAGCTTAGGTGAAGGGTAAAGGGGGTGAGCGTAGCGAAGAACAACAAAAAAAACATAGTTTTAAGTATTTTTTGTTGTTCTTACTTGTTCAACCTAACACGAAGGATAAAGGGGGCTTCGCTACGCTTACCCCCTTTACCCTTCACCTAAACTACCGCAGGGTTTTACGCTTTTACATACATTACCGGCTGCGCATTGGGTATTTTATATATAATACCTGGGCTAAGTTTTTTTTTCATACCTTACTTGCACGTTTTAGGTATTCTATATATTGCCTAGGGATTATATATAATATCGGATTATACAGATTGCCGGTAACATGTCCAAACATGATCCTATTACTCTAATCCAGAGATAGGACAACTTCAAGATCTTTACCTTCCCAACCGCTATCAGTTTATTTACTAAGCTAATAAGGGTGGCAAAATATTCGCCTTTATCTGCAAGAAATAATATTATCTTAAAAAGGACAAACATGTGCAATTTTTAGGTCTACTTGCCTCAGGTTTTACTCAAAAATAACGTATTTGTCGCTGAATGGAGAATATCGTCCCAAATTTCCAACACTAACAAGATCTATGTGATGATATTCGATGGGATACGGATAGCTCACTAAATCATAGCAACTTTTTCACTAACAGGATAAACATAAATCTCTTCAAATGAAGAGACGGTCACCCATCGACGGTAGCTGGATGGGTAACCGTGGCAATTACATGTGTGTCTTAAGATGATCACTACTGCACACGACATGTCGCCGGCGAGACAGCGAGTGTAGTTTCAATGCGAGTGAGTAGGTACGCTGTCACGCTCACTCGCGTTGAAATTAAAGGTGAAGTAAGTCGCGCTGTGCGTGTAGTATGTATGCAGGCGTTGAGTAAGTCGCGCTGTGCGTGTAGTATGTATGCAGGCGTTGAGCCTCACCTGTTCAGCGGCCAGGTACAGATCCTTCCGGAAGGTCAGTCCGAGCACGTCCAGGTCCTCCCGGCCGTACCGGAAGGCGGCCAGCACGTGACCGAACACCTTCCGGTCCTTCACATACTCGGGGTCGATCAGGACCACGCCGTCTGGGAATTGAGAGGTATTCATTTATGGCTAGTATTTAATCGCATAGCAACAATACTGATTTTCACAGCAAAAATGCTTTTTATGGTTTTTGTTGTAATAAGTATTTTGTTGTTCTTACATGTTCAACCTAATACGAAGGATAAAGGGGGCTTCGCTTCGCTTACCCCCTTTACCCTTCACCTAAGCTGCCGCAGTATTTTGCTCTGATATTTGCTGTGAAAAAGTATATTTGGTGTGCAAATCAGTATTATTGATGTGCAGTTTAATATTTCCCTTAATTTATTGTCATAAACTGTCAAAATGTAGGTATGAAATAAGTCAAACATACTCGTACATCTGATTAGCACGTCAACCTGAATTAGCAAAGCAAATGTTGTGCAAGTGGAAGCATTGTGTATGTATGTATGTATGTATGTAAATCTTTCAATTTTCGATTCGAGATTTAATTTAAAACGAATGTTTTACTTACCTATAGGGTCTACATGGGTGATGTGGTCTACAAAATCCCTCTTTCCTAAGTATACCGTGATCTGGAAGATAAAAGTATTAAATTACAATCCTTTACTAAAACTCATTATGTTAGTTTAATAGTTTATGAGATACTTGAAATTTGACTTAAATTGTTTTCTTAAAACAATAGTGACCTAAACCCTGAAATCAAACTAACTGGACCAAAATGACAGTTGGTGGGTTGCCGCTTTATGGTAGAAAAAAAAAGTTTTAGTCTCAGTTGGCCCATTCATTCATTAGTCATTACGATTAATCGATTAATTCCCATTCCGAAATTAAAAAATCGGAGGTAACTGATGAAATCTAACTTTTTTGATACGACGTTATATAATTAAGACCTACAGTCTGATCAACTTGGTCTTTAAAGTAAATAAGCAACCGAAGAAAGTAAAAAATGATTTTTACTTTTACTGTTTAAAGGAAACTAGTTTGACAAGAAGAAAATTTAAATATTGAAGTATCAAATAAACAAATCGACTATTTTTCTGAGCGAATCGATATGTCTCCGAATTTACAGAATCGATTTTTACAACACGCTTGCAACATTAAACGAAAAAAGTGCGATTCCAACTGTCATTTTGGTCCAGTTATTGTGATTTCAGGGTTGTAGGTAGTTCAACAACGAGAAGAGATTGAGTCTACTTATTGAATCTGAGACCTATAACTTATAAAATAAGCTATTAAATGATTCCAATTAGGATGTGATAGCAAAACAGGGGTCCACGTGCCTTGCCATTAGGGGAGCTCTTCTTGAACACCCTCGTGGCCTGTCGCTGCTTGTTGCTGCCGGCGTCCTCCATCCTGCCGCCAGGGTACTGCGTGGAACACTGGAAGTAAAAAAAAATATTGGACACGGAAACTAAACTGCTCACGAGTGAACACTGATTTCAAACCAGGGGGGTGGTCAAACGTCTATTTAAGGGTTGGCGAAATTTTCGTCTTTTTCTAATTTACCACGGGGCATCCCTTCAATGTGTTCTCTGAAGCTTAAAAATATTTTTATTTTTTCATATATTTTTTTTACAATTATGAGGGAGTGCTCACAAATGTTTAAATTTTTTAATTACCATTCTTTGAGCTTTTTTAGTTCATGATAAAAATAAAAATATATGCAGAAATAGTACTTTCTGCATATATCCATCCTTCTCCTTTGAAAATGACGTTTGACAGAGCACGTTTATTTTATAGCGATACTGTCATTTAGAGCGATTGAGATTATTAAAACGTCAATTTGAAAGGAATTCGTAGTAGCCTTATCGTGTAATTGTGACATCTAGGAATATCAATCGCTTTTGAAAAAATACAATCAGAACATCGCATAGACAAGAGAGTCGCAATAATAAAAGCGATTTCAATTCCTATTTGGCAGAGTTACATTTTAATGTAGGTACCTATATATACCTACATGTGTAAGCAAAATTAACAGAGTAAGCCAGTGTACTTTAGACCGAAGTATTTATTTGTTAAGTTTATGTTGATAATATGTTCAGTTCTCCATTCGCCGCTTTGAGTATCTCTCGTCGCCTCTCATATTAGCTATACCATCATATACTTACGCACCCCAACAAATAGTGAACCCGAGGTTTGAACAATTCACCGTACAAGAATCCCTACGCTTTAAAATCACGACGCAAGAAAGTCTAGATGAAGATTTTCGTGAATTCCAGAAGCCCGGCGTGCTGTAAATATGGGAGGAGACAACTATAACATCTGTAACCCTGGATACCACATCGGCGGAAGCGGACCAACAAATTATCACATCGCCGACACACAGAACATCCAGCTGGCAACCTAACGCCATGACAGAACGATTGGGCATCGGGAAGGAAGATCTGCACCACAATTCTGCATTCCACAACAGAACGGTTGGGCATCGGGAAGGAAGATCTGCACCACAATTCTGCAATCCACAACAGAACGGTTGGGCATCGGGAAGGAAGATCTGCACCACAATTCTGCAATCCACAACAGAACGGTTGGGCATCGGGAAGGAAGATCTGCACCACAATTCTGCAATCCACAACAGAACGGTTGGGCATTGGGAAGGAAGATCTGCACCACAATTCTGCAATCCACAACAGAACGGTTGGGCATCGGGAAGGAAGATCTGCACCACAATTCTGCAATCCACAACAGAACGGTTGGGCATCGGGAAGGAAGATCTGCACCACAATTCTGCAATCCACAACAGAACGGTTGGGCATCGGGAAGGAAGATCTGCACCACAATTCTGCAATCCACAACAGAACGGTTGGGCATCGGGAAGGAAGATCTGCACCACAATTCTGCAATCCACAACAGAACGGTTGGGCATCGGGAAGGAAGATCTGCACCACAATTCTGCAATCCACAACAGAACGGTTGGGCATCGGGGAGGAAGATCTGCACCACAATTCTGCAATCCACAACAGAACGGTTGGGCATCGGGAAGGAAGATCTGGACCTCAATGGCGCTATTCACGACAGAACGGTTGGGCATCGCGCACGGTATTGAAAAGGCAATTTAAGTTAGAACAGCAACGAGTTATATTCTATGTCGGACCGAGAAGAGAATACAGCGCCTCTAGCGGCGAATAGAATAAACTGGAAGACATTAGTAAAAGCATTTAAAATTATGTATAGTTCCAACAATAAGGAAGATCTGTACAAAGTAACCGCAATCTACGACGGACACAACGCAAGCCCCGCACTGATGCTACACGGAACAAAAGTCCGTTACCCAGGAGTGTTTTTCGAGCCGCAAAAGCCAACACTCCGGAAATATTCACGAGCAGTCATTCATTTTGGGCAGACATGAGGAAGATGACATAATCTCAAAAGAGTCCTAGGTGAAACACGGCCAAGCCACCAGCAACAGCAGTCAGTAGTATTAAAAAAAACTCGGTCAGGCAGAATCGTGCGACAGTTTTTCGATTTACTGTTTATTGTTTGATATTTAAATTCTTACTTACATGTACTTTATATAACTAGGAACGTATACTATTTTCATATCGATATATTTTATTTTTTCTTGTTGTTATTCGCCATAAGTTTATGTCTCTGTTATTTATTATAGTATTTTGTTTTCTTTTTTTCAAATAAAGGGGAAGCATTGTAGGTTCTTATATATACCTACATGTGTAAGCAAAATTAACATAGTATGCAAGTGCACTTTAGACCCAAATATTTATTTGTTTACTTATTTAGATGTTGAAAATATATTGAGTTCTCCATTGGCCGTTTTGAGTATCTCTCGTCTCCTCTCATATTAGCTACACCATCATATACGACGCACCACTTCAATAAGTCTACTGGATATATTCAATCAAATCAAATCAGATCAAATGTCTTTATTACTGTAGATATTTACATATACTTAGCAAACGTCATTTTTTTGCATTACTTATTCTCTAACTTCAATCCACACCATAATCGACGAAATTTATGACAAATTTACTTGAAGTATGGAAAAACTGACACTTTTTCACAATTCTCAGTCGATTGAAGTTAGTAGACAAGGGAGCAGCATCTCTATTCCTGAACTCCATTAATACTCCGTAATCACGTATAACATTACAAACGTATCCGAAAGCTAATACTGAGGTGTAAAAGTGTGATGTGTTAAAAGATCTCGGAGACTTTAACAAGCGAAAGCCTTGAACAAATCTACATAGAAAATCCTAAAGACGAACCTCCCCAATACCCCAAGGATTTGAAGAATCATTGTTTCAACGGAAACATATAAAAACCTATCCTTTATATTGCTTACATGACCTGAATATGTTACCCAGTGGATACGTTAACGTACACTATTTCCTAAATATAAGAAAACTTCCGATCATTGTTCCGAAATATCTATTCTCAGTACCACATCTACACAAATGGGTATCCTATTGGGGGGCCTGAAGCAATGTATGTATAAATGTTTATGTTTAGCTAGTTCTACTTTAAACATATACACAAACCAGAAGTCCATCGAAGAGATTCATTTCTCTATACGTCGGGGGAGCCAACGATAGCATCTTAATAACACCTCAGAATAGCTCGGGGAGCTGGGGGCTTGATGTCCGACTTAACCCCTTTACAAGATGCCGCCCTCATTGGCTGTTCTGTGCTAAAGTTTGATCTTCGAGATAGGAGTAATGGGCCGTGACGCAGAAGTAACGTTAGGTATGTAACTATTGTAGTTAATTGTAGACATTTTATGGTCAGCTATACAGGTATCTTGATACTGTTTTGGCATATTTTTCTAAGAATTAACAGTTAGTGTAATAAAGACATAAAAAAATCCCGAAAGGTATACAGATTTGAGTGTACGATATATTTAATTAATGACAAAATTATGCACGATATACTGTATGTCGTGCCTGGCACCCAACGAGGGCCGAATAATATGTTTGGCACCCAAACAGGGCCCAATAAAGATTTGCACCCAAACTTTCTTGTTTTTCGTTCTCAGAGAAGGATCGGCGATGTAGATATTATATTACTTTCTTTTCTTTACGATATTCGGCGAGAAATCCAATACCGAAAATGTATGATGTGATTACGCAAATGGACTTCGAATTCAATTTGTGCTTGTTAAGTAATAGGTCGAGCCATAACTTTTGTCAAATACAATTAATGAAATAAATGACACAAAAATCTCTGTTATACAAATATTTATATATCAAACGAAAGGTTACAAAATACAGATTTAAATGACATTTAAAATGTTCAAAATGACCTCCCTATTTTCGATACAATCCTTTAATCTGCGCGGCCAGTCATCGATAGAAGCACGCACGACATCCATGTCAATATTGGCCACTGCTTTAATCAGGAATGCTTTGAGAGACTCCAAATTGCATGAGATTTAGCGCAGACTTTCGCCTCTAAGTACTGCCATATTTTATAATACAACGGATTAGCTAGGGCAGAGTAACGTCCTGCTGGAATACCTGGGTATTCCAGTCCAATATTTATCTGTTTTGGAACATTGTCTGTGATAGTATGTTTCACGAGGTTTGTTAGGACTGTTTTTGGTACACGAGTACACTTGTTTTAACTCCTTTTTCACAAAAATACACCTCAGTTGGGCCCCAATAGGAAAACCCAAGCCAAACCATGAATGACGAAGGATGGTGATCACGCTAAACACGTGGGATACGCTTGCACGCTTCTTCACTGTTATGCGCAAACCCTCTATAATTTTGTTTGTTTAAGCTTTTCTCGACATCAACATTTTTTTCCTCCGAAAAAAGGATTTACGGTATTTTTTCCCGAGTACCGCTTTAGCAAGACTCGGGATCTGTCAAGCCTAATTTTCTTCAGTCTTGAGTTAAGCAAATTTGCTGTTTCCTTCAAATTTCCTTTTAATTGTAGTTCTACTTAAACTCATCTGGAAAGCCAACAGTTTTTGCTTCCGAACGGGATTTCTTTGTATTCGCGCCTTCACTGCTGGAGTCCGAACAGTACGAGTACGACCGCTCCTCTGCTTATCTTCTAATCTCGAATATTCCCTGAATCGTTTGATAATACTTTAAACGAACCTCAATGTTATTTTAAATTTTTTCAGCAGTTTGAAAATCTCAGTTCGCGCGTGACCGTGATGCAATGCAATCTATCGTCTTTCCGCGTCCGCTCCATTTTTGGAAAGAAAATTACAGAAAACCTATGAATTTCGTTTCTTAAAATATTTGTACTTCGAACGCTTATAACTTTTTTTGATTGGCGTTGTGGCAGAGGCACACTTGCATGTAAGGTATGTATGTAAGTGTGGGGTATGTAAGGTAAGTTACTTACAAAGATACGTCTTTGGCTCCAGGACTCGTCCTCTCACCGGGCCGCGCCGCCCTGTGCCAACACAAATGAACTGATTTAATCATCGGCGATGCACTTAGCTGCCCTCAGGAGGCTATAATAATATAAGAGTATAACGTTAAGTGGAGCTGTCAGGGTTGATTGTAAAGTGGGTCATGTGGTTACCGGCGGAAACCAAAAATGCTGAATTGTTTAATAAAGTTCAGGAGCGTGCTAATTTTATTATGATTATCTATATCTGGGTAAATCAACACAGTCTTAGGATGCGTTTGTGCAAACTTAAGAGTTTCACTCGAAGATTTCCATCGGCTAAGACCGTAACTTAAAGACAGTCGTTTAAGAGATCTTCCGTCTTACTAATAAAAAATATACGAGTTTTTTACACCAGAAATAAGCAAAATATTACTAACAAACACAAAATAGGCAAATCGCTTGTATACAGCTGTTCTAACAAGTGTATAATTCGTGTGAAGATTACACTTCAATTTCGGTGTTTCATATGTTTAAATATCACACACAGTTAAATTTTCTTTAAGATTTGTTTATTATTATTCAGTGGTTTTCCGACCCTTGGAGCACAACGAAAGCAAAAGTATGGACATGACTTTTTTAGCGGTACGCCATTTCCGGAACTTAATTAACAATCGGACCTTTACTATTTTCACAAATAAAAACTTTTAAAATAGTAATATTTTTTCTGTATAATAGTTTATTATGCTGACAAAACCTGTTTGAACGTGCCTTTGTATTGTGTTACCAGCGTATAAAATAAAAGGGTAGTAAAGTTGCACAACCCTTATCACCATATATTAGTCAAACTGGTGGAGCTGCTATATATAAGCTTTATTTACTGTTTGCCTATTACAGTGTTATAAAGCTGAAATAATACTTTCTAGGGTTCCATACCTCAAAAGGAGGAACCCTTATAGGAACACTCGCGTGTCCGTCCGTCGTCCGTGCGTCCGTCGGTCACATCACTTTTCTCAGGAACTATAAGAAATAGTCTTCAAATATTCTGCAAAAATTCTTATCCTGATAACCGCAACATAATTCAAGTCTAAAATGAAAAAAATATTGGCAACATAAAAGTGGAGGGGGTAAAACGAAAAAAAAAATACGAAAAAAACACAGTAATATAATAAGCGATGTAGGGTATCATCCGAAACTTCAGATACTAAAAATAAATAAAATACAGAATAAAGAACGCCAAAGATTACAGGAAAACCTACCTGAAATTGCCAAGGTTTTTAATTTATCTGTAAACCACATACAAACTAATAAACACACCTGGTTACGTACATAGAGTATTAAAGTATCCGCACCAATAACTTTTTAAACAACATTTTGCTATTTAAAATCCGAACTATTCACTTCACACCGTCCCTACCATTGTATACGGTGGTACGGAACCCTTCATGCGCGTGTCCGACTTTTTAATAGTAAGACTGCTTTTGTATAACTCTCAAGCCACTTCAAGCATGAAAGCTATCACTCCAGACTGACGTCGTAAATTGTACATTGCAACATTCCCACTATTCGCTTCGTTTACCCTATTCTTGCACAACGTGTGTGCATGTTATAAGCTCAGATAAGCAGCTTCTAAATAGAACATTTTCCTTCTAGCGTTAGTCTCGTCTAGCGATGCAATATTTAGCGCGAAGGCTAAATGTCTCGGAGGAAATTGAAAATGTCGAGCGAGCAATAAGAAATCCAATAATTCGTAGCGATATGTTAGCTCTGAGATCGACATCGCCACCGGGTATACACGGGAAACCACTTTATATCATACTCCGAGCATTGATAGTTACCTGAGAAAGCTCAGCAAATACTGACCTTTTATCAAATGTAACAGGGGTGGTTTTGGTGTGAGGTAGAAGTTTCAGGTTACGTTTAACACCTTGCACTTTAGAGACTTCGGACTACGGCATGAAGACGATACATTATGTATAGGTTTCTTGAAAGAATCGACTTCATATTATCACTGTGAAATAGTGCCCGAGTGTGGTACAGCATAAGTTTACATATGCTGCGACTCGCCTTTGCATAGTCAGAATAACAGAACCTTTGATGTTAGTTTTAAGAATAATACATAGGTTTAGGTAACAGTCAATTTAATTCAGTCTCAAGTAAAGAGGAACTAAAAATTGCCCTGGAAACGAACGTAATGTTTAATTTACAGACTTTTATCTTCTACATGAGTTTCCGCACATTTCTTAGAATTCGCTAACTAAGAGCAGAGCACAGATTCCAAATTCCAAATGTCTCTATTACTGTAGATATTTACATACACTTAGCAATCGTCATTTTTTGCCACTTCTCTATATTGGACCACTGTGGGAAAATAAGGGCGTAGAAACTCCCACAGATTGATTTTAAGATCTCTTTTAAAAATTAACTAATACAGACAGCGTAGTAGATAGTTAATTCATTGAGGGATATTGCACTCAAGCTGTATTATAAACTTCGGTGTTGGATGTTGTTAAGATTAAGTTAGTTAACGGGTGGTTGGTAAAGGCTATGCTAAGGCTGTGTGTCGCCCGTGACCTCTGTGACCTCTATACAGGTAGGGCAGCAATGGACTTGGAAAATGCAACACTCGCATACTGGACATTTCCCGATTACACCAGACGGTGGGCATTTAGGAACATCACTGATAATTGTTAGTTGAGTAGGTTAATGACGACAGGGTTATATCATATGATACTCATATATTGAGTCAATAGTGCTTTGATTTGAGACATTTGAGAAGTCAAGGAGTTGAGATAATGATATCGCATTATCATATCTCAACTAGACAACATGTGTGGAAGGAATACGAGTACTTCAATCAACTCACCCAAATAGTGACAATTTCTTTTAACATTTACATTTCAAAAGAGAAGAACTGAAATTAAAGTATATTCTACATGCTTTAATACCATCTTGATGGCGTTCAATGTGACGTGTTATTTCTTTATTCACATCGTAGCCAACAGACAGATCTCATAACATTCTGCAATGCCATCATGAAAACGAACGAGCTGCGGTGACAATAGTTGCGAGGTAAACCACAATGGTGCAATGGGCCACGCATAAAGCATAACTTTAACCTTCCTTTAAATTCATTCTGTCGCTGTTTGGCAGGAGCTCTATATATTGTGGCAGATTTCTATGGTTAAAACTCCAATCCTATTTTGCTTAAATTTAATGTCGGATCACTATTATATACTAGCACCTCTGGCTACTTCCTATTTGGAATACAGCCGAGTATGTATTGAAATAAACTACAGCACACTGAATCATTCATCATCATCATTGGCAGTCTACATCAACCCACTCCTGGGCATAGCTTATGAAGCATAGGCCACTTCTGTACACCGCAAATCCTCACACCACAGATATTCATCTATCCTGTTTTTTTAGGGTTCTTTACCGGAAGGGTGCCAAACGGGACCCTATTACTAAGACTCCGCTATCCGTCTGTCTATCTGTCCGTCCGTCTGTCACCAGGCTGTATCTCATGAACCGTGATAGTTAGACAGTTGACATTTTCACAGGTGATGTATTTTTCTGTTCCCGCTGTAACAACAAATACTAAAAAACAGAATAAAATAAATATTTAAGGGGGCTCCCATACAACAAACGTAATTTTTTTGCGCGTTTTTGTTCGATATTGATAACGGCAACAGGTAGACGCTTCAAATATTCACAGAATATCTAGGTATATTCACTTTAAAAATTAATAATTATATTAAAATAAAACAAATATTTAAGGCGGGCACCCATACAACAGACGTGTTGTATTGCCTTTTTTATAGATAATGGTAAGGAACCCTTCGTGCGCGAGTCCGACTTGGCCGGTTTTTTTTAATCAATTTTCGTCGGATTTCTTCAACGTGGCCATTCCACTGGCACATGCCACACAATATTTCAGGTTTCGCGTTGGCTAAATATCACGAGACATATGACAACGAACGCTGTCCGGCTGGCTACGTTTGGCAAAACAATTTCGATTGTGTCCGAAGTCCGATCCAAACTCCGGTGAGTAATAAAAACATTTCAGATATTTTAACAACAGTAGTCGGTGTTCGAGCAGGAAATAAATAGTAAATATTGCTTGAAATATACAATACGTTATTTTGGTGTGTATCTATATTCAAAAATACCAACTCTTCTTCGTTATAGATATCGTTCTAATCTTCTTCGTTATAGGTATTGTTCTGACGGAGTTCTATTCAAAGAACTTTGCAACACTGAAGAAAGTCACGCCGAACTTTTGCCTACGCTTCAGTACGATCACGTTTAGTGTTCCGAACCGTTATTATTGCAACAGACATAGAACAAAACAGTTTGCATATGTGGTCGACGTTACCAATACATGCTGAAGATAGAACTGGGTCACCGAGTTGCAGACTAAGTTGCAGGAACTGATACGTGCTTCCGTCCAGGGCTAAAGGGATCGTGAATCAGCTGCACCTCTCTCGATTATATCTAGATAACCTTCATTGTATATATTGTGGAATTTACGTTACAGACTAGAAATCTGGAAATGATTGTGAGTAGTGACTTTGTTAGTAGTGTTCATGCACCAGTGTCAGTTATAACAGAATCTACAGAAGCTGCTATTAAGACAGTCAACCTGTATCTGATAAGTATCGTATTTACAGAGGAGAATAAAAGAGATATGTAGTTCATGTCGCAAATTAAATGCCATATCAATATTCGTATGTCGTAGTCGCATACCCCGCCTGTTCCCTGTTCCGCACAGATCAGCGTTCGCTTCCCGGGGAGTCGCTGGGTGACACGGAACGAGCCGGTTATGGAACAGTGGAGACATCTCCAGATTGCTGCTGACTCGTGGTGTCGCTAGGTTCCCGGGGAGTCGCTAGGTGACAGGGAACGAGCCGGTTATGGAACAGTGGAGACATCTCCAGATTGCTGGTGGGTGACTCGTGGTGTCGCTAGGTTCCCGGGGAGTCGCTAGGTGACAGGGAACGAGCCGGTTATGGAACAGTGGAGACATCTCCAGATTGCTGGTGGGTGACTCGTGGTGAGACTGCCAGCCATGACACATAATGTCAAGAAGAAACTTTGCCATGATGTCAAGAATAAGGTATAGTGCCTCGATGTTCCAAATTCAAATTCAAAATGTCTTTATTACTGTAGATATTTACATATACTTAGAAATCGTCATTTTTTGCCACTTCTCTACATTGGACCACTGTGGGAGAGGAAGATCGTAGAAACTCCCACTGCCTGTCGAGCCTGACTGCCAAAGTCCACCGTTCGATACGAGAAAAAATTGTGTTGGCTACCAACTATGCCAAGTTCTTCGAATGCTTTATTATTTAAGGCAGACGAGGGTCTTCCTTCGCCCTTCTTTCGCCATCTTTTTGAAGGCGTTCGTCTTGTTCATCGATTTTTCTCAAACGAATAAATTGAGGAGCGATTTTTATTAATTTTCCTGTACAAAAACAGCTCAAGCGAAATCATAGCACTGATTGTCGCCCTACCTAATAAACCCAAAGGCGTCGGCTGTGTATCAGACTAGAATCAATGTTTACTTCTAAATGTGTATAAAGGCACTGTACACTACACTGGCAGCCAAAGCAGCTTCGGAATAGTTTGATCACGTAGAGCAAAGATCAAATAGAAGAAGTTTTACTAGAGGGCTACCTTGAAAGAAGTTAGTAGGAAGCTTGATATTGCGTCAATTATTATTTGCCGTCCTCAAAAACACTGTGATTGCTAAAATATGATTGAAAAAAAAAAAAGGTTCTTTCCTCGGTATTCATAAAATCAGGCGACTTTTCCTGGTGGGCAAGGGCCTGCCGTGTAGTGTAGTGGCTCCTTTATAAATCCCTCCTGAGTCCTGATTGAATGTTGCCCACTTCGACGTCGCTTCCGGCCGGATTGGAAATATTGCGATTGCTTCATCACGCCCGATTTGAAGGGGGTACGGCGAGCGATAGATATTGGTCTCTTTAAGGGTGTTATATAGGACAACATTCTCCGGAATTTCCGAATTTTAGGTAAATAAATGTTTCTGTTATCCCAAATAAAAAATATCATGGAATCGCAGAAATTTTTATGAGATTCCGCATTCAAAACTAATTTCCAATTAATCACCTAGAAAATAATTCCTGAAATTTCCTGAAAAATGTACGGTAAGATTATTATAACTTTACCTGTTTTCAGGTTTTTCCCTTAATATGCTCTTTATGATACACCTCTGTGCTAAATTTCAAGTTTCCAGGACATCTTGATCACTTTCAGCGACTAAAATCGAGAAGTTCCGAGCGGTAAAGTTAAAGTAAGTAATCGTACATTATAACTATCACGAAAAACAACATTGGGTGTCGCCAATATTGCCCGTCCACTGCGCCCAGATTTGTTTAGGTGTCTATAAAGATAAATACCTGTTTACGTAGTGCCCCAGTAGCTTTACTTTAAGATTTATAAATCTTTTATTAAAATTATTCAAACATTTACTGACCGAAATTCCTATACAAATCGCGACATCAACGCTCTTATCTGAGTTCAGTTGCCCACGAGACGTCGTAGTGGTGAACGTCGCTTTTAACCAACACAAATAGTTCGTGAATTTAGTGTATAGGTCACAGCACAGCGTGTCCGTAAGCAAAAAGTGTAATCTGCGTATGTAATTATCATTTTCAATGATGTTACCGTTTTTATGTTACCTTTTATTCCGTCACTTTCATTTCCTTGTTCAAAGCAAGGAATCAGCATCATATATTCTTTTATATAATAATACTTGTTATGTTGAGTGTAGTTATACATTGTGCCTCAGGTATATTATATATTAATAAATATACAAATCAAAAGGTATTAAATTATTCAAACATTTGTTGCAATATCCTTATTGAATTTTACTGTTCGTTTCAAATTCAAATTATAAATTGTCCAGAAATCACAGATTCAATATCATTAGTACAGTGACCCCACACTAGACCTAGTCTGTGGCGTGCGTGGATGCTGGTACGCAGATTAACAAATTATATGCAGAAAGATTTTTCTTTCTTAAAAAACAAACAAAAACTTTAAGTAAGTAGGTACTCTCTATCTATAACTAGTAGCTCTAGAAAGCAAAATTAATATCAATAAAAACTATATTAATTTATATCTGTCTCTTACGAGCAGTGTATCTAATATAGCCATACATTCTGTCACAAGGAAAATTGTGCCTAAATCATATTTGGTAAAATTTTAGGAACGTTCCCCCTCATCCTCTAAAGACCCTGAGCACAACTGTGTGCACCTGCATTATGTTTTTTTTGTGACGTCTAGTGGCATCTGTTATGGAGTAGCAGCAGTTCTAAAAAGTTGTCATCTCATATACCTATATCCATTTGGAAATTAGCACTAGGTGGCGGTAGACGACCCCCCTGGTATGGTTTTTTTTGTGAGGAAATGTATAATTTTTGAGATACAAATTTTTAAGTTTTGTTAAAATTTGAGGTTATATTTACATAAATATTTTTTTATTTACGATTCGAGAGGTGTAGGAGGTGGAGGGGGGTCCCCCTATCCCCCTGGTAGCCACAATAACGACTTTAGCAAGTCGTTTTTGTTTGCATACGCTTCGCTCCGCTCCGCTCCGGTTTAGCTTCTTCAACGTTCTAACCTAAACTATAACCCGATTGAAAAGTAGCCACAATAACCTACTCTAGCCAGTGTTGAAAGAAAACGTTCCATAAGACCCATCGAGCTCGGGTTATTCGGTGTGCCTACATGTAGCTCTATATTGTATAGTTCTGTCAATTCTTTGAATAGCTCGTTATTAAATTCCAAACCAGGGTCGCAGCTTATTTCTGAGGAAATCCATAAAAGGAAAACTTACTTTATCATAGCTCTAACTATCTCTGGTTTTGCTCTGGAGGAGATTTCTATTGCTTGTCCTAACTTGCTGAAAGCATCGAGTACAGTGAGTATTTTGACTCTATGGAGAATAAATCTATGAATACTTCCTGAAAAGGGGCATTTCGCGTTTGAGTAAATTTTAGGACTGGTTTGATGGGTTTTATATTGTATTTAGTAACTCTACATTTTTCGCAAGCATTTATTATAGTGGATACAGTTTCTTTCATGCATATTTGGCCAAAAGTAGTTATGCTTTTTTCCATAGACTGTTTCCGTGATGCCGCGATGGCATATCTTTCCTTCGTGTAACTTCAAAACTAAAGCACGTTGTTCTTTTTCATCTTCGATGTACACCACACGATCGGTACACTCGTGAAAGTCCACTGTTCCCTGTTCAAATAATTCAATTCATATTTATTATTGCACAGATAATATAAAGATACAGACACTTAAAAGAAATATTAGGTCCTTACATATGAAATTGGCGTTTCGCCGTACTGGCCACTTTGATCTCAAATATCTCCTCTATGGTTAGGAATACCAAAATTCAAATTTATACAGCTATTTACTCATGTATTTGTGTTTCTAAAATTATAATTCATTTGTTTTTTCCTCAATTGTTTTTTTTTCTTGCGTCACTCAGCTTACAAAATGGAAAACTTGAAATATCGCGTTATTTACGAGTATGAGTTCTACCGTGGCACCAGTGCTGCAGAAACGGCTCGAAGGATTAATGATGTGTTCCAACGTTTTCGTTCTGGAAATTTTGACCTGCAGAACAAGCCCCGTGGACGGCCGGAGACCGAAGTTGATAATGAAGAATTGAAGGCTATTGTGGAAGCGGATCCATCGCAAACCACGTCCGAGTTAGCTGCAGGCTGCGGTGTTAGTGATAAAACTGTTTTAATCCACTTGAAGCAAATTGGGAAGGTGAAAAAGCTTGAAAGGTGGGTACTTCACGAACTAAGTGAAGCAAATCAACAAACGCGCGTTGACTGCTGCGCTGCATTACTCACCCGGCACAATAATGAAAGGATTTTAAATCGAATCATTACCTGTGATGAAAAGTGGATCCTGTACGATAATTGGAAGCGCTCATCGCAATGGCTGAACCCTGCCGAACCAGCCAAACCATGCCCAAAGCGAAAATTGACTCCAAAAAAGTTACTTGTGAGCGTTTGGTGGACTAGTGCTGGTGTCGTTCACTACAGCTTTCTTAAATCTGGCCAGACGACTGGCAGATGTCTATTGTCAGCAACTGCAAATCATGATGGAAAAGCTAGCTGCTAAACAACCGAGGCTGGTCAATCGCTCTAGGCCACTGCTGCTTCATGATAACGCTAGACCACACACTGCACAACAGACGGCTACCATATTAGAGGAGATTCAATTGGAATGTCTAAGACATCCACCGTACTCTCCGGACCTTGCTCCAACAGATTATAATTTTTTTCGAAATTTGGATAACTTCTTGAAAGGGAAAAAATTCAACTCCGATGGGGCAGTCCAAACCGCCTTCAAAGATTTTATTGATTCCCGTCTGAATTTTTTTTTAAGTAAAGGGATCGAAGAACTACCTATGAGATGGCAAAAGTGTATAGATAGCAATGGTACATACTTTGATTAAATAAATATATTATATTTAAAAAAAAAACGACTTCATGTTCCTCCCATGCAAAACGCCAATTTCATATGTAAGGACCCAATATTATAAGCCAAGGCGGACTAATCTCTAAAAAGAGTATTCTTCCGGCAAACCTAGGCAAGACAGGAGAATTAATGATACAGGACTGTCCTAGTTCGCGACAAAACTCTATACATACGTACGAAATTTACTTTCAAAATATCTATAAACTATACCAAATGAAAAATATATATACCTCAACTAAATAAAATACAATATATAGCATGCACATATATAAACTATAATATATCACACATATACCTACATAGATATGGTACCTTTTACGGAAGAGAAAAGATTCTTTTGGAGCAATCTTTTCTTAAAAGTGAAAATTGAGGGTCTTTCCCTGATAGCGCAGGGAAGTGCGTTTCACGGTCGGATTGCCCTTAACATAAGCGAGTGTTCGTAAGCGGCAGTGTTATGCTGAGTTGAAAGAAGAGACACCGTGTGGGATCTCCGATTGCTATACCTGGGGAGAAGAAAGTCAAAACGTTGGCGAAGATATGTGGGGTATCGGGGATTTCGCTAAATATTGAACAGATAGGAGAGAATCAATTATGATTTAACATAATTTCTTTCGGTGTTGTTCTTCTGCAAAATAGATGAAATATTTGGTTTTGGGTTTAATGTACCTTTTCAAGAATTCTTTAATTATTTCCGAGTTGTTCAGGGGTAAGAATACTTGTAGTAATTTGTGTTTGTCCCTAGATAAATCGCTTTCTTGCAATTTATTAGAATGCCAACTGAATGCAAGTATCTGATTTGGCTTGGTGTCTACCGCTTCTCGTAAAATCGGTATTCCGTATGCTTCCATGTCTTTAGCGGAGTGGATAGTTTCAGTGGTGACGGATTACGATTTTACCGAATTCTTAATTTCTGATTCATCATCGTCTGCTGATAAGATATCAATGTTTAAGGATGCTGTTCCGTTCTTTCGGAGTCGGATATGGTGCTTGTTTTAGAGACCTCGGATTCACGATGTTTTTGGGTTAACTGTTAGATCTGGTTTGTGATATAGTCCAAATGGGCTTGTAATTTTATTTCATAGATATATTCACCATCATTGAACTGTCCTCATCAGCGTTTTGGTTACCTAACGCATTCCATTGGATCCGCGGTAGCGCGTCGGCGTTGGCGTTTTATTTTCCATTTTTGTGTTTGACGTCAAAGTCGGATTCTTGGCACCGTAAACGCCATCGGATCAATTTGCTGTTTGGTTCCTTTAACTGATAGAGCCAAAAGATAGGTTTGCGGTTTGTGTCAATATCAAATTTGTTGCCGTAGGTATTTTGTAGCCCAAATCATAACTAACAACTCACGTTCAATCGCACTGTAACGCTTCTCGGTATCGGTGAGTGTTCGAAAAGCATAAGCGATCGATGAAATATTTTGACATATCCGGGTATTGTAATATTGGGGCATTGACGAGCAGCTCTTTACACTTTTGAAATGCTTTCGTGTATTTTTGATCGATGATTACCATTCGACCTTTCCTGAGACACGCTGTGAGAGACAGAGGGAGGCCTTTCTTTGAGACGTAGCCTATAGGACAGTTTTATACCTGTAGAACTTATGAATGACTAAACCATTTAACTCCTCTTTTCAATTGTCCATGTTTAACGTTACCCAGTCAACACAAGAATCCACATCAACTGCGGGCGCTTGGAAATATAATACCGAACTATTAAAATAATACTTAAATTTCAGTTTGGACCTAATGCGGTCAACTAGCGTGGTTGGGATTGCGGTCGTATACGTGTTACGATATAATATTACAAAACCTAAGGATGACCTACATGTTTACCAGTTGGGTAGCTAATGTAACTGAATTTTTATTATTAGAATTTTACAGTTGTAGGACATCAACAGATCAATCAGAGCGCCCTTTGTGATTATACAAACTTCAGCAACCCCCACCCCCGCTTAATACGGCCCTGGATCTAAAGCCCTCATTAGACATTTAGACGTCAACAAACTACTTGTGGGGGGGCAGAATTTTGAAAATCTCTGATTGAGCTGATCGCCTGTATTGTTCACCCTACTATCTGCCGAATTAACAGATCATTCATTCATCAGGTTTTTGATTTTCAAACAAACTCTAACCCCCCTTGTGAGGGTTGACGTTTCGTACCTATAAACTACCTACCCGTAAAATTGCAGCTTCATAAGTTAAGTAGTTTTTCATTTTCATATGGGATGCATTTATCGAAATTCCTTCTTAGGGCAACCCTGCGCTTTATAAGGAACCCCTGTTCAAAGTTTCATGGCTCTAGGATCAGCGTTTAAGGCTGTGCGTTTCATTCAGTCTGTCAGTGAATTAGTCAGGTTTGAACACGGAATAAATAGCTTTGAATTTTATAAGTACCCATATTGAAATAATGTAATGCTGAGCCACTGCCCATTTATAAGTCGACGTGATTGAAATTTATTAAAATAAATTAGTTAGTTCAGTTTTCGATTCGACCGCAATAAGTCATGCCTACATTTCTGTTAAGCGATGGTTATCCGCGTTATTAAAAACACGTAAAGAGTATCCGCGTTATTGCAAAAAATGTTACACATAGTTTAACCTCAAAACAAACGTCAAAACGCACACACTTTAGTCTTTAAACAAGTGTTGAACTGGAGTTTATTTTTTTGTGGTCAAGGCCAATATTTCCAAGTTCCACAAGTCCCGCCTTTTCCAAGGCACGTTGCGCCCACATTTAGACAGATAATCTCTGCTCCTGTTCAAGTAAATAATAGTGGGGCCTCATTCACGCGAAAGTACAGTACTCCAAAACTAATAACGCGCATAGAAATCTTCGCGGTTGTCCGTCAACGTTGGGAAGACGCAGATGTTCATCACCTCCCTTCCACCATCACTCCAGCTCCAAGGACAGGACATCGTGTGGTCTCCGCAGGTGAAGTACGTGGGAGTGACCATCGATCGCCGGCTCACCATGAAGCAATCTGAATATCTTTAAAAGTCGTGTGAAGAAGCATTACCTCTCCCTTTAGAGTTATACGTAGTATGCATGTAAGTATGTATTAGTATAGTGTATAAAATAGTAGTTGCAGTATATTATAAGTATTTAGTATATTATTATAGTTATTATATAATTTATTTTATTTATATTATTTTATATATTGTACACAGGTCTACCCCTGCTCAACCATCAACCTTTCCCATGTCAACCTGGTTTGCTGGAAGAGATCTCTTATTAGAGATAAGTTCGCCTTTTTACACTTTTTTATGTAACTCTTGTTTTCTGTATGATTTCTGTGCAATAAAGAAATTATGAAATTATGAAGCAACATGTCGACAACGTCGTAAACCAGGTCAAGATGGCACGCGCCAAGCTGCGTCCACTCCTCGACTTCAGCCTCCCTCTGAGGGCGAAGCTCGGGATCTACAAGTACCGCCGGGCGAAGCTACGTGAGATCCCGCCTCACCTACGCGGCCCCGGCATGGTACACCCCGGCATGGCTCGGAGACGAACAAACGGAGACTCCGAGCCCAAGAGAACCTCTCTCTGCGTACCATCGTCGGCGCCCCCCGCTACGTGAGGAACGCGACGGTCCAGAGAGACCTTAGATGGGAACCTGTGGACCAGTTTGTGCAGAGGCTGGCGAAGGACATGTTTGCGCGTGCGTATGCGTCACACCACCCGCAAATCCGCGAACTGGCGGCATACCACGCGCGCCCGCCCGAACGCCGCCGCCTGCTACGCGACCTGGTTGCTTAGCCGGCGATCACCTAATAGAGCACCACCAGTAAGAAGATCACCAACGCCCGTGAGGGCCCCCCGATGACTGTCCACAGGAGTGGACAGAGGCGCTACTTCAAAGTCAAAGTCAAAGTACTTTATTACTGTAGATATTTACATATACTTAGCAAACGTCATTTATTGCCGCTTCTCTACATTGGACCACTGTGGGACAAGAAGGGCGTAGAAACTCCCACAGATTTATTTTTAGATCTCTTTTAAAAATAGGTTGTGCTGAACTAATACAAATATGAAAAATTTAATTGTTATGATTAATAAGCAGGAATAAATAATTACAAAATTATTAACAGCAAGGTCTGTGTTGAGCCAGATTAACCCCATACAGACCCATCATTTAAGTAATCTTGAACATTGTAATATCCCTTTTTCGACAAAGTCGCTTTAACATGCTTTTTAAATTGCTCAAAAGGCAATTTCAAAATCTCCAGAGGTATCTTATTATAGTAGAGAATGCACTGACCCTTGAAAGAATTGCTAACCTTCGCGAGTCTACATCGGGGTGCACATAGTCTGTGATTATTTCTTAGGTTAACATTATAGCTATCGCTAAGTTTGGAAAATGTTGTAAGGTTCTTGCGTACATACATTATATTTTCGAAAATAAATTGACTAGCTACAGTTAGTACGTCAATTTCTTTAAAAAGCTCTCTTAAGGAGTCTGTTAGTTTTAAATTATAAATTGCTCGAATAGCTCTTTTCTGTAAAATAAATATAGTTTGAATATCCGCTGCTTTCCCCCACAACAAGATACCATAGGACATGACGCTATGAAAGTAACTAAAATATACTAGCCTAGATGTAGCCACATCCGTGCTTTGTCTGATGTTCCTAACAGCGTAAGCCGCAGAACTTAATTTACCAGCTAATTTATCTATGTGGGGTCCCCAGTGCAATTTGCTCTCAATGGTTATTATGGTTATTCCAAGAAACTTCGTATCATTTACTAATTCTAATGTGCTGTTGTCTGAGACTAAACTGATCTCAACTTGCCTGACATTTGGAAGTGAGAATTTGATACACTTGGTTTTGCCAGCGTTTAACAATAAATTATTAACTGTGAACCAATTCAAGGTTAAAGACAATACACCATTAATATAATCAAAATCTCCTTTTTGTCTTTCAATTTTGAAGACCATTGAAGTATCATCAGCAAACAACACTATGTCGGTTAATTTCTCCACCATGAAAGGCAGATCGTTAATATATACCAGGAATAAGAAAGGGCCTAATATGGAACCTTATGGAACGCCAATTTTTACACCCGATCCATCAGATTTAACGCCGTTAACTTCTGCCTTTTGAATTCTATTGCTTAGGTACGATCTTAGTAGATCCAACGCTTTATTTCTAACTCCGTAATGATTTAATTAAATTAATAGCGTATTATGATCAACACCATCAAACGCCTTCGACAGGTCGCAAAAAACTCCGATAGCATCCTGTGCGGCCTCCCACGCAGAATAAATATAAGATATAAGGGTAATACCTGCATCCGTAGTCGATTTACCCCTCCTAGTGAAACCGAATTGTTTGGCGTGGAGTGTTTTTGTACGGTTGAAGTGTGAGAGCATTTGATTGAGTATAATCTTTTCAAATATTTTACTTAGTGTTGGAAGAACAAATATTGGTCTGAAATTTGAAGGATCGCCCTTATCTCCCGACTTCAACAAAGGTATCAGTTTACTGTGTTTCAAGAGGTCTGGGAAAGCCCCATCGTCAACACATTTATTGAATATATAAGCTAAGTGTGGGGCTATAATTAGAATTACTGTACCAATGACTTTGACTGATATACCCCACAGGTCTTCCGTATTTTTTAAGTTAAGTAATTTAAACGTTTTGACATTGTCCTGGGGATATACATGATGAAATTATAAATATACCTTACTGACGCTAGTGTTATTTTTTAATAGTCTCTGCTTCATATGGAGATGATTTTAGACGATCTGTTGTGAGAAAGGGTACATTGGTGAAGAATTTTTCAAAAGCTCGAGCAACATCAGCGCTGGATTTAACAACATCATCACCTATCTTTAGGCAGAAATCATTGTCCCTTGGAATATCTTTGCCAGTATCACGGTTATCACGGTTATCACGGTATTATTTGCCAAACTGTTTTCATTCTATTATTTGAATTTTGAATTTTTCTATTAATGTGTAAAGTTTTTGCAGTTCTACAAACCAACTTGAACGTTTTGGATTTTTTTTAACATAGCCATGACATTTTGATCAAAGTTATAGGTTTTTTGATCATATAGGTCATACACGATAACTCTACTTTTGCGAATTCCAAACGTTGCCCAGTCATTAAATTTAGATTTCTTCCTTCTTCCTCAGGAACAGATCCGATGATCTGACCCTGACTCCCCACGCCACAGAAAGGGTGCGTGAGAAGAAAACTCGACGACCAGGCCAGCTCAGAATTGACTGGACGTCCGGCAGCCGTGCAGGACGGTCGTGTTTATTTTCTCCCGCTGCCGCCGATGCAGCAAGTGTTTCCTTCCCTCTTTTTCGCCCGCGGCCGCGTGCGTGAGACCCCCTCGGGTCAGTTCCGCCGCACCTATCTTTATCTCTGTCCCCATTTCTATTATCCCCATCCGTCTGTATTATATGTATAACTCATCTCGGGCCGCCTGGACAGAGGCGGAGGCGGTTCGACATACAAATAGGTACTCATCTACATTCTAGCTGTCTCACCACATAGCCATGGCCCCTCAACCAGATATATATACACTTATTGAGCTAGGAAAATTTGCAGCGTCGGTTCCTTTGTTGTTGGAGTACGTACTCCAACAACTCTATCCTTACCCTCCGGATCGCCCGTTGGTCCATTTTATTAGAGCCGCCGACCCCCCCTCTAGTCCCTCAACTAGCTCCGGTTCTGACTCTCACCCTCGCTCACCTGTTCTTACTCTCTCTCTCTCTTGTAAATTCGCCGGCATTGACGATCCGAATGGCCGAGTCGGCAGTGACCCTGCTTACGAAGCCAGGGGTCCGGGGTTCGAGTCCCGGTGGGGGCAAATATTTGCTTGATGAGAACGGATGTTTGTACCCTAGTCATGGCTGTTTATATATCTAAGTATAATATTTATCTATATAAGTATGTGTATCGTTGTCTAGAACCCAAGATACAGGCAATCCTAGTTTGGGGCTAGATCAATGTGTGTAAATAGTGTCCAAGGTTATAAAAATAAAATAAAATAGGAAACTCACTTTACCCCCCGTCTTCTACAAAAACCAAAAGCGGAAGAACCAGTCTTTCGAGACCCCCGTAGGCCCCGAGGCCAACCAGAGCAGGCCCGCGTCTCCGCTAACCCCCCAACCCACGCCGCGTACAACAAATTCCCCCGCACCCCCCGCGCCCCGAACTCTGATCCTTCAGAGCCCTCCATCCCCCACCGGTACCACGAATAACGTAGCCCCCACGATCGCCCCCCACCACCAGTAATAATCCGTGACGAAACCGCCTGGACTCGTGTATCGAACCATCTACAAAGGAATGGAATTAAATACACATCCGCGCTAACATCAGAGGGGACAGCTAGGAAATTGAGTTGGACAACCGCTTGGTGGTGCCTTACAATCCTGTCCTGTCACGTTCTTTCAATGCTCATATTAATGTGAAGTCCTGCAACTCTGTTAAATCTATCAAATATATTTGTAAGTACGTGAACAAGGGTAGTGATCAAGCTGTCTTTACTCTGGAGAATGCGAAAGATGAGGTAAAAATCTACGAAAGCGGCCGGTACATAAGCAGTTCCTAAGCAGTTTGGAGGATCTTAACCTTTCCCATTCATGAAAGGTTCCCCCCTATCTTACATCTTGCTTTTACTCTAGAGAATGCGAAAGATGAGGTGAAAATCTACGAAAGCAGCCGATACATAAGCAGTTCCTAAGCAGTTTGGAGGATATTAACCTTTCCCATTCATGAAAGGTTCCCCCCTATCTTACATCTTGCTTTTACTCTGGAGAATGCGAAAGATGAGGTGAAAATCTACGAAAGCGGCCGATACATAAGCAGTTCCTAAGCAGTTTGGAGGATCTTAACCTTTCCCATTCATGAAAGGTTCCCCCCTATCTTACATCTTGCTTTTACTCTGGAGAATGCGAAAGATGAGGTGAAAATCTACGAAAGCGGCCGATACATAAGCAGTTCCTAAGCAGTTTGGAGGATATTAACCTTTCCCATTCATGAAAGGTTCCCCCCTATCTTACATCTTGCTTTTACTCTGGAGAATGCGAAAGATGAGGTGAAAATCTACGAAAGCGGCCGATACATAAGCAGTTCCTAAGCAGTTTGGAGGATATTAACCTTTCCCATTCATGAAAGGTTCCCCCCTATCTTACATCTTGCTTTTACTCTGGAGAATGCGAAAGATGAGGTGAAAATCTACGAAAGCGGCCGATACATAAGCAGTTCCTAAGCAGTTTGGAGGATATTAACCTTTCCCATTCATGAAAGGTTCCCCCCTGTCTTACATCTTGCTTTTCATTTTGTAAACGGTCAGCGTGTATACTTCACCTCTAATAACCTTTCAGATAAAATAAACAGCACACCACAGACAACGCTATTAGCTTTTTTTTTTAAATCTGCAAAACGGTAAATTTTCTAAGACGCTGTTGTAATCTGATGTCCCTGCCTACTTTGTCTGGAACAACAAAAAAAATAAGAAGAAAAAAGGGGAAAGTTTGTTAGAAAAAACTATAATATAGGACCTGATATTATTGATTTTTTGTCATATAATTTCGTTAACTGACGTGACTTTCAATGAATTTTTTTTCGCCACGTAATTTTTATTTGTGCCCAAATTTTTTGGTTGGGATTAAAATCGGGATGTTATTGTGGTAAACGTACAATTTTTATCTTTATTTGTGTATTGTATAACTTTGTACAATTCGGGTTTCAATTTGTTTGGGTCATTCGGAATATTGTGTTGTTATAACCACGCTATCATTTGTGGTTTGGGTATGTTTGAGTTTGGTTTGAGACAGCTTTTTATGATACGGGGCGTTATCAATTACCAAAACACTATTAGGAGGCAAGTTGGGAATCAATTGATTGCGTAGCCAATTTTGATAACATTCCGCGTTTATTTCTTTATGATAGTCAACTTCTGAATCGACACATTTATGCAACATTACAGCCCCTGGGACGAAGCCTTTTTTATTGCCCGCATGTACAAGAATAATTCGCTATCCTTTGGAAATGGGTTGTTTAATACCTTTTTTGCTGCTATCTTGCCAAGTTTTACCTTTAGTAAAACTACACTATAGTATCTAGCAGCATCCCTCAGCTGTTGTAATTCTCTGAGATATTTGATCCTTTTTAAACGTATATCTTGCTTTTCCATATGTAGTCGTCTATTAGTATCAGCTTTCAGAAACCTAAACCCCAATTATTTCAAGATGTTCCTTAAAGTCTCTGCATAGCCTTTGTTATTAACAGTTGGGAGTTCTTTGAGCATTATATGAAAATTGTATATAATACTTCGAATAGCCCAGTAGTCGAAATCATCAAGTCCCACCCGAAACCTACCTTGAGGCTTTCCTTTTTTCGGTGATGACAATTTCATTAATTGATTTTGTTTTTTTTTTGCTTCAAGTTATTACTCAAAGTCGCCGTGAAATTCCTGTAGTTTTTGTAACACGGTCCTGAACTTTATTAAAATAACCTCTTTTTTAAATTCAATGGCTTCTTTTAAGAAATAAAGGTAGGTACATATTAAACACCATTTGCCGTGCTTGTGACTTAATCGGCTTCCCACGTTTTCGGGAATACTGGCGAAGATTTCTATGTGCATTATCAGTTTTGGAGTATTGTACGATGGAGACAGAAAAACTAATAATAAGCAACAAAAAGATAAGAAATTACATTACGTAGATTTCACATAACGTAAACTCTAATCTTCCTATTAGTGGTAGCGGTACACCGCGAAATGCAGCTGCAAATGGCTTCAAATGGTTTTAAAAGCATGAAAATCGGAACGATTGATGCTTAGGCCATATGAATCATGTTGACCCGTAGTACAGAAAAAGGGGATGAGTTATTATGACGTAATATTTTTTTGTATAAGAAAAAAACTTATGGTTCTGAAACCTATCGTGTGTAGTATCATATGAAAAGATACGGTTGAATATTTTTTTGTACGTAATATCCTCGTATCTCACCACAAAAAAGCAATTTAGAAAAAATATACATTTCCTTTTTAATTTAATTTTCATTATCACAGTGTGACAATTCCTTAAACAGTATTTTACGAGACTCTTGGATGGAACTGTACTCGGCGTGTTGTTCTTATATATTGGTGTGTCGATAATGTATAAAAAGATAAATTTTAGAGACTATGGTTAAAATGTGAATGGAGTTTCTAATTATATTTTTACTATTTATTAACATATTTACTTATATTTAGAGCACAATAGCCCTTAGCATTCTGCGTAGCAGTTCTTTTACGCCTCAAAGACAAATGACATACTGAACAAGAGCAAAAAATAACCGGATATATTGCAAGAGTAAGAATTAACACAGTTTTTAAAACAAATAAATATACAACATGCTTAAAAGTATTTAAGAAAATCGGACCGATGCTTTATTCATTACCTAACCCTTAAATGTTAAAACGAATAAATAACCATTCTTTACCAGTATCCACGGTTAATTACAGTAACAATACTTTTCAATATTTATTCGTTAATAACACCGTACTGCGCACCATAACTGACATCGCAGATGTGGGTGTGCGGACCGCCAAACTGAAGTGGAGCTGGGCAGGCCATGTGTGTCGAATGCACCCAGACAGGTGGGCGAGGATAGCCACTGAATGGGTGCCTATAGACGGACACCGGCGCAGAGGAAGGCCCAGAAGGAGATCGCGGGACGACCTGGACACGTTCCAGCCAGAGTGGGTCAATCTAGCTCTGACTAGAGATGTGTGGGCTCGAAATGGGGAGGCATTTGCCCAGCAGTGGGACACAATATAGGCTATGTAAAAGATCTCGCATTTCGCTGACAGTTTCGAGTTCGATGTTGTTGATAGTGTACGTGGAAGCTATTGGGGTTCTCTTATTGGTAAATGTTATGTGGTAGCATTTTGCTGCATTGAGGACCATTCCATTATTGCGGCACCAATTCGCTATTTCGTTCAGATCATTTTGCAGCAGTTCCACGTCAGCTTTCAACATAATGGTTTTATATATTTTTAGGTCGTCTGCGAACATGGAGTACTTGCAACGCGCAATACGGTTCAACAAGTCATTGATAAATATTAGGAACAGGACTGGTCCGAGGTGAGAGCCTTGGGGGACTCCCGATTTCGCATAGTAAAGCTGAGATTGGTGTCCACTCACATTCACAACCTGATGTGACAGGTACTACCAAAACCATTCCAATAATGACCCGTGGACACCGAGTGCTGCTAACTTACTCAGAAGCAGTTTGTGGTTTACCTTGTCGAAGGCGCTGCTGAAGTCGGTATATCCACCTGGTCAATGTCAATTGTCAATTGTAAGACGGGCTGGTTTCCGCAACTCGACGACGAAAGCGCCTATTTTGCGTGTGGGTGGGAATGCGATATCATTCGAGCCAACCCAACTCCATATATATATATATATATATATATCCACCTGGTGACCACTGTCCATCTCGCGAGACAAATCATTAACGTAGGAGACCAGATTAGTTTCCACCGATCGTCCGCGCTTGAAGCCGTGTTGTTCGGGTGAGATAACCCTATCGATGTGGTGTGTGATAAGTGGGCAGATAAGGGATTAAATTCAATTTAAACCTATGTTAATTCGAAGTTAAGCACATAATAACAAAACTGGACTATAATCAAACTGAAAATATTTTCACTGTCATAAAGTAAAAAAATCTCTACAATTCACATGTGTAACGATTACTCACACACAATCTCACACACATTTTCACCGACACAACCATAAATGAAGTGCAAAGTATGGCTGCATACTATGATATACCCTGTTATTTATAATTTTAAGTTAATTAGCTCTAAGGGTGGAAATGTGAGCAACCAGTGATAATAACAAAGGCATTTAAAATGCCTAGGTCGTTGGCCTTCTTCACGAAAACTGTAACTTTACGACTATTTTATGTTTTTGTAATAATTTTCTGTACTTTTATGTTTTATGTATAAACAATATTATTATTATTGATTGTGACAAAAATGTGAGGCCAATCCTACAAACTAAGTTCATTAGTTTGTAGGATTGGCCTCTCTCTTTCTTGTGACAAAATACTCGTATGAGCTAGAGACAAGTCCCAGGGAATAAATTACTAAGTTATAAGCGTACCCACTGAAATAACTAGCACACACTAAAACAAGTCATAAAAATATCAGACGGTGAACAGAGTTTGAACAGCAAAGTTTGATAAAATTAGTTTATACCAATCTGACAACTGATGAACCACACGGAAAAAGATGACGTCAAAACTCCTCTACTTTTTTCTCGTGCTATGATTTGATTTGATTGATGAAATTGATTAAAGTGGCGTCACGATCTATCGTATCACATTTTCATGCTTTTAACAACATTTGCAGCCATTTTCGGCGCACGCTATCTGGGTCCATAGCTAAAGTCATCAATTCATCATACTGGGTGGGGGGATTGAGCGGCGATCTGAAATTAGGCAATAAATATTAACTGGGATGAGATCCGATGTGTTAGGCTTTCCACTAAAAAGAGAAGATAATGACGTTTTATTTATAAGTTGGTAGCTCTGTAGCGAAAGAATGAACAGCCAGCTAAATCACAAAACACCTTGATCGTATTTACCGATTACAAAATTGTGTATCATATTTTGACGGAAAGTAATCTGGAGCCAGACAGAATGTCAAACGGGTCATTGCACGCATGTTCCTAGCCAGCCCTGCAGACCAAAGAGGTGACCACCTCATAACTTCAGCACCCCTAAATAAAATATCTACGCCCTGACCTTGTTTCATTCTTCTTCACACAGTCGCTCTCTCCTTCAAATCCAAAGTATAAACATTACTTTGCGAGCATGAGCAATTTTACCATTCAAACTGTCAAAATTTTCACATATTGTAACTCCCACTCGCAAAATGAGCGTAAACGCGTTCACCTCTCGATCACCGCCGATAATTGTTCGCACTCGATCGTCACAAAATAACTTTGAAAATTTTATTTCACATCGTTGCAGTTAGGGTTTGCTTTCTCAACGCCATACAAAACAGTTCGATTGGTTTGGATTAGTTACAAAAACTCCCACTTCGCGCTCCAGCCCTACTCTAGGATACTCTGTGACGAGGAAACCAGAAACAGCAGCGTCACAAACGACATAATATAAGCATCCAAGTTCCAGGTAGGTACATAAGAACTTAAAGTAACGTTTGCACCGCACATATATCCCCTATACGTTCAGTGGTTGTGCACATAAATCACGTTCCTGCTAAAACTGTACATGTCTAAGGTTTATTGTCCTTTGCACCACTACCCCTGTGTTCTTCGTGTCGTACGTAACTCGTAACGCGCGATAGTTTACCGTTAGAAACTCAGTCTTAAAACTTTATAGCAAAATTGCACATCGGTGCTGTTGTAAAAGCAATGAAAGTTGGTGCGAAACTGCAAACTATTTTTACAGCATGTTGGAGAATGGGATTAAAAACATCGCACACTTGGGAACACTAGGAGCGTCAAAGTTATTCAGAGAATAGTGTTGATGCGTTTTCGAAGTAGTGGGCCTTACTTTGACTACTAGATAATGTCGATTTCCAATATCACCTGCCCCACACTTCAAATCGATCGAAAATTGTAGAAAAGTGTAAATTTTGCCAGACACTACAATTCAATTTGACATAATTGTTTCGATTTAAACCTTGGCAGAAAATGCTAGAAAATAAATTCGATTTCATTAATTCAATAATAAAATTCAAATCAAAATTAATTAGTGACTTTTAGCGGACTACAGCGTGTTTTATTAGAAATAGACAAACCAAATATTTTATTTCAAAACAATTATACCGATAAATATAAAGTAATCAAACATCAGGAAAAGGAAAGTTGAAGGCCTTATTTAAAAAATACGGATGGGGTCCTGAAAGTAGCCGACCTGGCATACAGATAGCAATATTGGCTGTTTTTTTTTTATCCGTGTATTCGAATCTTTTGGAGCGTAATTTTGAAAATAAAAGAATCTACGTTCTTTTGTTTTTGTTTCATAGCCATTAATCGAAATTGATCTTTGTGATTCTGCAAAATAGACAAAATTGGTCATCGATATGTCATACAATATACATTTCATACATTTGAAAGATTTAATAATAACCCATATTAAAGTTGAGCTGGAATCTACTCTGGAAGAATTTGCTCCTTTATTCACAGCAATACAATTTTTGGTCGCTGAGTTCAAAATAGGTCGAACGAGCTGCCAAGAAATGAAGTGACTACACCAGAAATAGTAAAAAAGTACAAAAACTAGTATTGGAAGACCGTAGACTAAAAGTGCGCGAGTTAGCAGACATTGTAGGGCTTTCAAAAATCATCGCATATTGACTGAAAACTTGGTCATGAAAAAACGAGTGCTGCGATTGCTCGCCATTGAACAAAATCAGCAAGATTCGATGCAGTATTTGGAGAAATTTCAACGCAATAAAAGCCTTCTTTTTACGACGATTCATCACGATGGACGAAACATGGGTCACTTCACCCCTGAGACGAAAGAACAGTCGAGACAATGGAGTGAAAAGGGAGAACCGGCTCCAAAGAAGGCAAAGTCAGTTTCTGGCAAGGTCATGCCGTCAGTATTTTGGGATGCGCATGGGATATTTTTTATTGATTATCTTCAACAAGGCGAAACCATCAACGGCGAGTACTACTTAAAACTATAGCGACGTTTGAGTGAATAAATTAAGAAAAAACGGCCGCATTTAGCGAAAAAGAAAGTGTTTATACATTTATTTCCATAGGATGTTGTTACATCACTTAGATCCGTCATTACATTTTTTTGGGTGAGTTCACTAACCCAATGGCGGAATCTGTGGAGAAGAGCTCACCGAAGAAACTCCACAGTCGTCGCATATTTTGCGTTTCCTTTTTTAAATAAAATATTGTCAAATTACAAAATGAATGCTAATTATATAACGAAACAGCCTGTTACTCAAACAATCTATTCCCATGGACATCTGTCCTCTAAGTAATCAGATATCCTGTAGTAACCTTTTTTATACAATTTCTGTTTTATTATTATTTTAAACTTGTCTAAAGGTAAGTTTTTAATATCAGTAGGGACCTTATTGTAATAGCGTATACAATTGCCTTTAAAAGAATTACTAATTTTATGTAGTCGGCTTACATAAGCAACCAACTTGTCTTTATTTCTAGTATTAAAATTGTGTATATCACTGTACTTCTGAAAATTAGTTATATTTCTTTTTACATACACAAGATTGTCATAGATATATTGAGACACAAATGTCAGAATTTTGATTTCTTTAAACTTTTCCCTCAGTGACACTCTAGGCCCTAATCTATAAATTGCACGAACAGCCCGTTTCTGCAGAATAAATATACTATTAGCATTCGCAGCGTGACCCCACAATAAAATACCATAGGTCATTAGACTATGAAAGTAACTAAAGTAGACTAGTCTAGCGGTGTCTACGTCGGTAAGAGCTCTAATTTTTTTAACTGCGAACGCTGCCGAACTCAGTCTGTTCGACAATTTATTTATATGAGGATCCCATTGTAGTTTGGCGTCTAAAGTAATGCCCAAAAAGACAGTCGACTGCACAAGGTCACTAATATAACTTAATATAGGCCTAACTTAAGGTTACTAATATAACACCTCTCTTACACAGAGTGGACTAAAATTCACAAACACAAATCGTACGTAGTTAACCCTAGCGTGATCAAGCGAGACCAGAGTTTACAAGACGACCTTGTGTTGTCAGAGTAAAAGAAGCTCTCAGGAGTAGTGGTGCGGCGCAATCTAGCCTGCACGGGCGGGGCAACCGATTCTGTAGGTGCTTAGTGATTGTTGTACGTAGCGCAGGTGCGAGCTAGATTGCGCTTTATTGTCGCGCAGCGAGAGTAGCTATTTATTTAAGTTTATTTGAGGAGTAATCTTTCTGTACGTAGCACTATTAAGTATTCTGAGGTTGAGTCTACTGTTGATGGTTATTTTAAGGAGCTTCACACATACCACTATAAACAGGGTTTGAAACTATCGAACATTGCTGGGAAAAGTGTATTGCGTTAAAAGACTATTTGAGAAATAAATAAGTTTTGTCCGAATTATTTTTTTGTTAGGCCGCTTACTCCTGGGACCAAACTCGACCATTCTAACATTTCCGTCAATAGTTAACATCATTAATTAACGCTCAGTTTATGTAAAATCTTTTGATGAGCACCTGGGCGACATTTTCTACCGCTGGGTCACAGAATACTTAACAGTACGCTGGGTGTAGAATGTCTAATGTTTACAAATAAAAAAAATACTCCTTTTAGTGAGCGCAATACAATTCATTTTCGAAACCTACTAATAAAAACAACCTAAAATGTACATTTGCTCAGTCCGCACTTAAATGATAAAGAATTGATTATTAACTAAACTCGCTCAGTTATTGGGCTAGCTTGAGTTTTACTGTCGTTTCTCGACCCATAACGCTAATAATTATTGTTGTTAACAAATATCAAGTAAAATAAAATAAATATTCAATGATTTAAAATATTTTTAAGACCGTTAAGTACTTATTTCTCATATACTTCTAAATATGTTAATAAATATATGCTAGTAATTAACCAGTAATTGTGTTGTTTAAATACATCATTTGCTGACCTATTCAAGGTCATAGCATGTGAAACTAACTTGAATTACATGTTTAAGACCTTAACCATAATACGCAAATAAAGTTTCTTTCTTACTTATTATTTCTAGCATTTGCTGCCAAGGTATAGTCTCTTAAGGCCCGCGGACGTACTTGCACGTCATTTTCCCGTTATAGGATTTGAATTTTATTATCATGGCATGAGGTATTAAATCGCGATGCCCTAACCTCTCGTCCGTGAGAAGATAAAAAAAATGGCCGCGATTTTGAACCTTATAGCTTGGTAATAAAGTTCAAAACCCATGAACAATAATCAATCATCTGTTGATGTCCCCACAGCTGAGTGGGTATAACAAGATTCGGTACTGGAGAGATTAAGATAGCGACGTATCCTGGGTATTGGAAAGAAATAGCTAAGCGGTAAACATAATAAATAAAGAAGGGTCGAAAAAAATGCTTTAACAACAAATATATATATATATATTAATAGGTCAGCACTCAGTTTTAATAAAAGTCCGTCCCATTGTTGAGAGATGGCCCGGCGGCGGCGGCGAAGCCTCTAATGGCATTTAGGGCACGGATCTCTCCGAGACATATTACTTTTGGAGCGATCCAAGGAGTTTTTTGAACGGAGTCGCCATCTTTACGCTTACCCCTCTGCCACAGATTTATAAAGAGTTAGCAACATATTGGACTCTCCGAAAAAAACATTCAACCAAATAGCGACTCTTGCTTCAACGCAATAAAGTGCAATTCATCCTGCACAGTGCAGAGATTGAACATCGGATATTCACCTACAAGTTACTTCTCTTTCTATCGCGTAAATTAAACTCTTCTGACGCGGCATGTGTAACGTTAGGGTTATCCCCTTGTGACGAATAATCTATCTGAATATTTACTTACCAGCTACGAACTAATAACTATTATTCTCCATTTGAGAAAATTTACATTTATAATATTATTACTTACTTAGTGGTCAGAAAACTATTTTACAATGACTTCATAGGTATAGTAAACTTAGTAGATAGGCTTACACTATAATATTAATATTACTACTAATAATTATTTACTTACTATTAATAATTATCGGTAGAAACACGTTTATTTACCTTTCGATGTTCTTAGGAAGTGTGAAAAACAGGTTCGTAAAATGCGTAGCAATATCTCTTCGCCTTCATTAGGTAACTATGAGAAACGCGAGGCGACCACTGTGAACCCTGAATCTGTGCGCGCAAACGCGGACGCGGGTGTACTTGTAGCTTTGCAGGTAAATTGCGGAGTGTCACCGGCCTGCCCCTGCCGAAGTACAAACACAACAGTGCCTGTAGACAAGTGACATCGCTAAGAATAGCGAGTCGAAGCGATAACTTTTTATGTATGCGATTTGACATTTGGATTCGCTAGGTGACGTCACCTTAGCGATTCCAAATGTCATATCGCATACATAAAAAGTTATCGTTTCGACTCGCTATCCTTAGCGATGTCACTTGTCTAGGGGGGCAGTTCTTTTTAGTCAGGTTACCTTTTCGCGTGTGCACGAAAGTGTGCGGCACTTTCGACGAGAATTTGTTTGATCTGTAGTTGTGTAGGTTTACCTGTCCCCCGCAACACTGCTGCTGCAGGGATTCCAGGACGGCGCCTTCATTTGTAATTATTCTGAAGGAGAGCGGAGTCATTTATCACCGGCTGAGGGGCCGCAGGTGAGGGGTAAGCAGAGGGGAGGGGGAGTATATAATAAACAACATGAAAATGTTGCCAGGATAAATGCTCTGGGGATAGAAGCTATTTCAGATCGAGCGAAGACCTGTTGCTTTATTTATAATACTGTTGTTCAGACTATTGAATTATCGCTAATGGTTAAACACGGAATCGATAGTAGTAAAGTTAGATTTTTAACACTATTTATTTAGGATACCTTCTACACCACCAGCACCACAATATCATATACACAGTATAATACCACATCAACAGATAACTTTAATCAATACGGAGTGTCTTTATATTGAAGTTCTTATCTAATTCTCTGACTCTACTTCTTTAATTTTGGCTTGCTAACCTCTCTTGAGGTTAATTTTGCAAGTTACAAGTGTATTTGAAAGAACACGATTCAGAAACACGAACAGAGAAAGAAAAAATCGATTAAAATGAATGAATTTATAGGGACTTCAGAGATTGATCGATCAATCGATTGGGTATCATTCCTGTTCGCCGACGCAACGTCATGTAACTTTCTAAAGATGTAAATTTTTTTAGCACAAAAAAAGTTTATTCTCTAGTGTTCCTAATTGTTCTATTTTGTAGGATGGATTATTGTTCAAAGTAAATCGTAAAATTGTCTTCTATTGTCATTATTTCACTGAATATGTATTGATAACTGAAAAACGTTTTAACTTTGAAAAAATAATTTATCTAAATTATGAATTTTGATGAAGTGTCAAATGTGACATCTAATCTTGGCCCCACTCTGGTGTCCTTACTTAGTACTAAACGTCATACAGACCTCATTACTCTCTAGAGTGGAGACCAACAAATTAATTTCAAGATGAAACGGGAGACAAATTTCTCATTAACCTTTATTAGGGTATTTCAATTCAATATCTGCCGACGAGGGTTTGCCGCGAAAGGCTTCAAAATTTCATTATGTTCTCGCTATATAATATTAATAATCTTTATCTACATCTACACACATATCATAAACCCTCTTTAATGCTTCAAAAACCGCAAATCACGACAGGCTTAAAGATAAACTGTTTTGTGAGAAATGTTATTATTGCTTTATAATAACATCGAATTCGTTGTTCTTATAACATTCAAACTTCGATAATCTCTGAAAAACAAAGCAGTTTGACATCAACAGTCGAGTTGACGGTATATCCGAAACTGTCACAAATGTTGCAATGCCGGTTGTAACATGCGGTCATAGAGAGCTCATAATATGCGTGTAGATAAAGCAGTGTACACAAAACACTCGTGTGACGTTATTATTAAATGTTAGTGCCTTTCATTACCTAGCTCAATAAGCTACTATTATTTCAAGTTAACAAAAACACATATCTAGACAATTCATAGGTGATCAAAGGCGATAGTTGAAAATGTATATCAAAAGCTATCGATCCATCGACTGCGACGTGATAAAGATAAATCACTCTTGTTTTATTCCTGAGACGTCTTAGAAGTTCTGGTTTGTCAGGCGAATCCTAATTATAATAATGATAGATTCGATCGAGTCGCTCCGCCGAACAATCCAGAAATAAATCATGAAAAGTTTACAGACTCCCTCTCTTGGCTGCTACTACTGCCCTAGTCGATAAGTTTTATGAAAAAGTCTCGCTTACGCAACTGTATTTAAAGTATCGCAGTCGGGAATCTGCAATACTTTTATTTTTACGTTAATTTTCACGAATATAATGTCGAAAAGACTGTAGTCTTTTCGGCGAGAGTCGATAAGTTTTATGAAAGTCTCGCTTACGCAATTGTATTTAAAGTATCGCAGTCGGGCACCTGCAATACTTTTATTTTTACTTTAATTTTCACGAATATAATGTCGAATAGATAATGAGCTTATGCTCACTTTTTATCACGCTTTTATTAGCTTCACCTGTATGGTTGTTTGTTTTTGACCCACTTTAAACGGACAGATTCAATTCAAACTTTGTACACTTATCAAGAATCAGCGACAATGTAATAATTTCATAAGTTTATCTCATTATCCTGATTAGGATCGCCAGGATTAATTAATTTCTCACACAACCTCTGTGTGAGAGCAAGTGAATCGAACAAAACTCGAACTAAAAAATGAAAAATAAATATAGTTTAAAAAACTAAAAAACACGCTTTTAAAGCACTTCGATCTAAAAAGTTAAAAATAATTTTTAATATAACCTTAAAACAATAATGAATAAAAAATACTATTATTATTGTGAAAAAAAAAAGCGTCGGGCGCTTTGTTCCATATCTTTCGTACATCGAGCGCCCGACGCGTGTTTTTTAGTTTTTTTAAACTACTTTTTATTTTTTATTTTTACTTCAATTTATAGCCAAAAATCGCGGGTTTCAACTGAAAATTGACAAAGACGGATACAGTGCCGATGACGTACTTGCCTTGTGTTTACCACCGAGTAAGTACGGGACAGAGACGGGTGGCGGGCAGGACTCAGGTGTCGCCAAGCGCCTCCATCAACCGGAGACTTCTCTATCAAATGGAAAGGCTAAGCTTAACGTCACCATCGACTGACAAATTATTATTGTAATTTTAAATAATTTATTTATGTAATTATTTATGTATACATTATTTATGTAATTTAAAAAAATATATAATTAGATAAATTATTGTCACTATTTCATCAATTATCACCCTAAAGACCAGACATCCAAAAAAGGGACACCTCAATTATTCAAAAGCAAACCCGGTTGGTCCTACACTAAGAGTGTCACTCAGGAGGCCTCGGGTGACAACCTTATTTGTCAACGTATTATGTCGTCACAGCCAGCACACAACAGTCGTCGTGTGCTATATATAATAGACCGGGGGAGATGGATCTTATCGTAAAGGTAATAATGCTACTACATGGGGAAATGAGGAAATGTGGGCATTGAAATATTGTCCACACTTTTTGATGTGTCTATATCTGCAGGTGTATATGCTGAGGATAAGCTGGGTTGATGGAGTCACGAACGAAGTTCTGCGGCGGCGCGCCAATTGCTCCCGTGAACTTACCTTTACCGTAAATAAACGGTGCAAGTCGGACTCGCGTACGAAGGGCCCCGGGAGGGGAAGGTCTTATTTGCCTATTTTATTAATAGTAGTTTATGTGACTGATACATAATGAAGGGCATTAAAACTCGAGTGTGGGTTTACGAAACGAGCCGAAGTCGAGTCGATTTGACAAAGTCGACCATCTACTGCTGCTCCGCAAACTACCTTATGTTATGGAATCCGCGGTAACCTTTTGCGATGCCTCTGCCTCTTACATTACAAGCTCTTGTTATCAGTTAAAGTTAGTTTATTTTTGAAGAATCGAAAAAAAATACTTTTAATCGCTCATAATTGACATAAATTTCAATATTTCTTACGTAAAATAATCTCACCTTGCAGAATAATTAAGGAGAATATAGTTGTTAAGTTTTTTGTCATCCTTTGCCTAAATAAATAATTATGAGAACCATTTTTGTGCTGTTTTATTCGAAGAGTAATTATGGTAACTCAGTAGACAAATATGTTGGCATCTGGGTTTATTTTTTGAACTCCGTAATTATTAGCTTATTAACAACGCGCCCCTTCAAAAATATGAAAATTAAATAGTTTTCGGGTAGGAACTGAAATTAAAAATAAACATAATTTATTACGAACAAAACTGACGACCCATTCAATAATTGTTGGTTTAAAAGTTGATTGACCCAAACATGTTAATTAAAAAAAGAAAACAGCAACTACAGAGTTTAAAATCAATGAACATACTATGTATATGCAAAACTGACAGCATTTGGGATCTTGGCGTGACTTTCGACAGCAAGTTACTGTTAGACGACTAAAGTGGAATTTTTAATTCGAGGCCAGAAATCTAAACAATCTAAACTGTTATTTTACAGTATAAAAAATCTAACAAGAATGTCAAAGGCAACGGTTTTTTTCTAGAAAGTGACATTTTTTTGTTTGCATTTCTGGCCTCAAATTAAAAATAGTACTGTACATAGATAACATATGTAAAAAACCCTACTAATGCTAGGATTCATATTAAAAGTAGGGAAAAATTTAGGAGTTCGGAGACGTATATTACCCTTTACAAAACACTTGCTCGTTCCCAGCTAGAATACGCATCTGTAGTCTGGGACCCGTTCTATGGTATTTACATAGATAAAATAGAAATAATCTACAGAATGACCCGTAACTACCTACACTACACTACCAAGAATTACTGTACCATTACAAGTTATTAACACTAGCCGATAGAAGACAAATAAATGCTCGGAGCAACAACACTATTATTATATTATTCAATAACTTGTACAACTGCCCACAACTCCTAGAACAAATTAAATTTACGGCTCCTCGACAAATCGTTTTCAAAACCTATATGCAGTCTCCAAAAGCAGCACCAATATGCTGGTCTTAGAGCACCCTTGCGTAGGATCTGTGACAACTAAAACTCACTTAGTAAATATAAAAACCTGTTACACAATTTGCTTTTCTCCAAATACACATAAACCCTTAGTAAAATCAAACTATTAGCCATCCGAATTCCGCTTATCGTATTATAACTAATTATTTTTTACCGTCCTCTGTTCACAAATAATATTTAAGCGCATTGAAGCCAATCAATGTATTCCCGTATAATCCGCATCTGTTAGTGCGTAAGTTTCCTACAATAACAAATTGCATCTCAGTGAGACACTTCGCTAGGGACTGAATGACTTTTCTGATTTGCCCCCAAATGTGCCCCCACTATTAAAACCATACATTTAATTTAATTTTTCCTGTAATATTTAGTAAAGTATATAACGTATTTAAAAAAATATCGGGTTCGTAGTGTCGGAGGGGTGTTAATTTCTGATTTACCCCTATCTGGTCCCCTCTGTTCAAACCATACGTTTCTCATTATTTCTCGTGTAATATTTGAGTTAAGGATTTTTTCAAAGCTTTGGGATCAGTAATATCGGTGAAAAAAGGAGGGGAATGATATTTTTTGCCTATTTTCTTACCTAAACATTTCAGAATTCTGAAAAATATATCATTAAAATCCTCGCAACAACCCTTTTTATTAGACATGTCACACGATATGGTATGGCATATTTTTTTCTGATTTATCTGCGAGCCGCCATTTTGTTTTGCTAGTTGGTGGACGCGCACGCTTGTTGTTTAGAGATTTTTGCAATTTTTGATGATATTGATTCAGAAAATTCTTAAATTGAGTGATTTCCGAACTTATTCGCATGAACTGCTAACCGAATTTATATAAACTTTCCGAAATAATCATTGTCTTTGGAAAATTAGAAGCGACGATTACAGAAACAAAATATGAAGCTTCTAGCATACAATAACTTATTAGAAATTATACGTAAGGTGGAAAGAGATGCTACGATTGAGAACGTCAAGAAAAAAATGAATTCACATGTGATAAACGCTCTCTTTTCGTAAGCCAGTTCTTTACCCACACTTTTCGACTTCGTCTATTTGTTCTAGTTTTTAAAATGTAATACGATATAATTCCTAAATAACACAGAGCTTCTTCTGTTGACGACATTGCAATACAGAGTGAGTAAGCTTCACGTGTGTCACTAACGTCGAGCCGAGTAAGTTCGCGAGCTTAAAAACCGCGTACTTAACGTTCGTACGTCTATCACCCACTTTAGATTGAAAATTCGCTTTTGAAAAAATTATCGATCAGAAGCCAGAATTTCTATTCTGCCATCTGGCAATTTGTATCAGAATCCCTTGTAAATAGACAAATGGTCTCATGATTGGCCGAATTGAAAGGGATTCTGATAGAAATGCCCAGTTCTCAGAACAACGTAATATATAAGGCGAAATCGCATAAATAGGCAGCAAAGTATCAAATAATCATATTGTGTGTGGTTGACAAATTTTTCGTAAATTGCAGATTTACATGAAGGCTACAGATTATAATAGTATACTAAATATATTATACATATTTTTATAAATATAATAGTCCGGGAGGCCACGAACCTATTTCATGAGTAAATCGAGCGAAATGCACACTTATCAGCATGTCATTCTCTCACCTAAATCCCATGGACTTATTTTTTGTTGGCCTAAACTCAAACTCAAATGTCTTTATTACTGTAGATATTTACATATACTTATTAAACGCCTCTTCTAAACATTGGACCACTGTGGGAGAAGCCTAACCTAACTTAACGCCGCGGCTCTAGATGTAAAGGTCAGATTTGGTAAAGTTACTAAACAGAACTACTCACGGAATCCCCTCTAGGCCTCCCGTACAATATAATCTTGTTTCGTATTAAATGAAAAGCTAATTATTAAACTATAGGTTAGGTATTATAAAATAAAATTCAACACTTTTTGACCATATTATGAAATGTACCATTTCATAATATGATCAATCCTATGATATGGCTACGACACATCGATATATGTAGTTAGTATGAGGATAATGATCTGTGCCTCTTAGGGTATATCACCATCGACAAAATCGATATTTTTTGAAGTTATTTCTCTGCTGTTTAGAAGAAATCCCAAGTTAAATAAATTAGTGTCACAATTTTGTGACCTTTTCCTAGACTTCAAAAATATTTATTTACATGGGGTTTGATAATACCTAAATTACCCGTTATGGAAATTTTCATTAGTTTTGTAATAATTAAATTCATTTTAGATAGTTTTGTATTAATTTAAAACCGACATTTGTCATTTTCCCCGATTCCGTCCCTCTCACACTGCGGGTCTTTCCGCAGGAGTAACGGGGACCTTTGCTCGGACGAGGTATCCCCATAAGATGATGTCGAACAGTTTTCTGACCGGGTACTAAGAACAAACCAAAATCTGCGCGAAGGGCAGCTAATCTACATTATATTATGTACTTTTGTTACTCTGTAAACATTCTACAAGGAAAACAGCTAAGATACCTCGGATCATGATCCAATATTGATGCAATACAAGGAAGGGCCGGGGGACAGGAAAATATATAATACATTTCATCAATCACCTTTTTGCTATCAGACCATTGTGCAAAACACATCAACATAGGCTAATACAGCTGTACCTTCTTTCGTCCCTTCCTTCAAAAACTGAAAGCAACAAGGTAACAAATAGAGATTTCTGAGAAATGGATACAATGGTAATGTAAAGATACGCCCTAACAGAGAAAACACCTCCACTAAGAGTTGCTACGATCCTGGCATACATCTCTCGCTTCCTCAAGACTCATAAGATCTTCATAAAAGCTCGCTGGTTACAATGTAAAGAAAACAAAGACAATAATATGACGTCGATTTCATCTGGAGATTCAGGAGACACACAAGAATGGTGTCAAAATATCCACGTTGCCTTTTCGCTAGGGTTCCGTACCCGAAGGGTGCTAAACGGGACCCATTTCTGAGCCTCCGCTGTCCGTCGGTCCGTCTCTCCGTCTGTCCGTCCATCCGTCAGCGGGATCTATCTGATGAACCGAAATAGGTAGATTTGAAATGTTGCACAGAATGTTTATTTTTATTGCGCTACAGCAACAAATAATTAACTAGACGAGATTTTATAAATTAAAGGGGACCCCCATACAAGAGACGTGTTTTAACACCAGCCGGGATATAACAAACTAGAAAGAAAGAAAGAAAGAAAGAAAGAAAGAAAGAAAGAAAGAAAGAAAGAAAAAGTATTTATTTTGCCAAAAAAACTAAACGAAAAAATACCACAGATAAAAAAGCAATCATTATACTGGGAAAATAGGAAGGGTCTCAGCATCTACTGAACTATAACATGTTTCAAATATGATCCTAGATTTCGAGGCTCATCACATGGTCGCTATGGCGCAATAGGTTTGATATCGGTTTCGCAATCTTCGTGTTCTGGCTTCGAACCCACATTCGTACACAATATTATTTTCTTTTTCTTTTGTTATTTTTAATGGTTAAGTTTTCTTTTGTTTTGGTGCAGAACCCGTGAATCCCCGAAGTTTCCATACAATTTCAATGGTAATTAATGATAAACCTCCGTTAGTTGAGTTAGTCTGTATGTATGGCAACTTTATACGCATTTTCATTGCCTTTTGATATTACTACGAGCAAACGAAATAATAAGCGACAATGTAAATATTATACTGATATGATCTTATAGGAAATACTATACTATGATGATCTTCTACGAATTTACCAACTTATTTCGAAACATCAAGCAACAATATTTCTTTATAAGTTATGCCCGTTCCTAAGAACTTCATAACTTGATCTGGCGTTCCACTTTTCCAGGGATTTCAATTCAAAATACTTTGCCCGTATGACGTCAGTCAACCTTTAATTAAATATAAATCTTTAACGGATCGGGAATAAGTATTAGGAAAACGTCCTGCTTGAAGATCTTGAACTTGAACTTGAACTTTTTATTTATGTTTTTACAAAATTAAGCTTAATGTATAATATTACAATTACTGATAAATTTGTTTAGCTAATAGGTACAGTGGTTTGCTGGCCCCGAACTAGGTAGTCCTGTATTTCAGGTACCAACTCACCAACTCACTATAAATTAATTACAAATACAACATGAACTCATTGTGAACGGTAACTGGTTATGTGATACAATAATGCTTGTGATATCCGAGTAAAGTTATTATGCTAAATTAATTGGTTGATTTTGGATTTATTAATTTCTCTAACATGCTAGAGAAATATGTAAAATATAAATTAGAATGATTAATTGTATGTAATGTGATAGTGTAGTGTATGTGTTAGTGTGCATGTGTGTGTGTATATGTGCATGAGTGTGGGTGTGTGGTGTTAGCATAGATAATTTAGTGTACAATAGTTTACAGATAAATCGATATGAGTTATATATATAAATATACGTAAATGTGTGTGAATTTGCGTATTAAGCGATTGTGTAATTAGGTAGATAATATTATTTTAGCCCGACCTTTAATACATTTTCTGTCTCATCATAAGTGAGTTTGAGAAGCCAATTTTGCAAAGTATTCTTACAGGAATGGTATGTCATCGGGTAAATTTGTAGCTGTTTATTAATGCGGTTATATAAGAAATCTTCCATAAAAGTGTGCTGGGTCTGAAAGAAGCATGTTCTTGATTTAATTGTGATGTGAACCATGTCTTTCCTGCGTTTATCTGCAAACAGCATAGGGTCAAACTGCGTGGTGGAGTGGCGTCGGAGAACTGATCGTTTGATGTAGAGTTGACGGACTGTGACTACCCTGCAAGACTGGTATAATTCTAAGGTGGGGTACCTATAGGGTTTACAGGTCATCACCCTTAGGACGGACCGTTGTGCACGCTCCAGTTTTAACATGTAAGTCTTGCAAGATCCCCCCCAGGAAGATACCTTCGTAACTAAGAAATTCTGATATTAATTAAATTCAAAGACCATACGAAATATACATATATAGAGGAAAGTTCTAAACGTAACATGATTTGCATACCAAATGAGAAGAGAAGTAGTTAGTAAAATGTCATCAAAGTCTCCTAGTTGGGATAACAACAACAACAACAAAGATTTACATACAGGCACATACATAAAAGAGGGCCAGATGTGCGCCTCAGCTTCACCTCATATGTTCAAGTCTGTCAAATTCAAAGGCGTCATAATTGACTCTCTAACGAGCACTTGCGCGGTTGCCATAAGTTCTATGGTAAAACTCGTTTTTAGGGTTCATAAAAATAAAATTATAAAGGAGTAGCAGTAATATATAGGCATTTAGGTGAAATTATTCACGTCCACACTAGGACTTTGCATTTTTCTTTTAAGATATAGGTAAGAAGGCATACTAGTAACATTGGTCTAATGTAGACAAGAGGCATACAATACGTTTACTAAGTATGTGTAAATATCTACAGTAATAAAGAAATTTTAATTTGATCAGATTTATCATTCCGTAGTTTATCTCTAGCAGACAAGGTGTAAGTAAGTAATCCAGGTACCACATACTTTGTGCTAATTTATTGGTTGGAGGGATATGTCACCGGACGATAGTCAAAACAGTTAGTTGATAAACTACCGTTTAGACCGACAGGGTTTAGAATTTACGTTTCTTTTGTTCTTACATGTCAACCTCACACGAATTCGTTTGCAATTCAAGTTTAAACCAGATTACTATTCAACGGTATTAACCGTTAGTTGATCAACTAACGGTTCATATAGTAAGCAGTACGCTTACTATATGACGCAGTACAGTTTACTATCTGTCGATAGTTGACCAATTTACGAGGGAAAAAATGTTAGTTTATCAACTAACGGTTTTGATTATCTTACGGTGACAGACATAACAAAGTAGCTACCTGCTTACCAATATATAGTTATTAAGTACCAGTACCTACTTACTCTAGGTATTTATTTTTCTTTTAAGCAATATTTACCTGGGTTGTTTTGAGAATTTTGAGAAAGCCAGCGTGGAGTATGGCTCAATCTTACCCTTATCCGGGTTAAAGCCTGTGCCCCTCGGCGAGGACAGTAATGGGCTACATTTATTTATTCATTTTCCTGTTTTTTTGTACGACGGTACGGAACCCTTCGTGTGCGATGCCGACCCGCTCTTGGCCAGTTCTTTAAGTAATTACTTTAGTTTTGAATGTTTCGGAATAGGTCAGACTCACTAGACACAGAACTAGTTCTGAAATAACAATTCGCAAACCCGTATCATACACACCGTATAATGAGATCAGCCCCATTGTGTCGGGCCGACTCGGGCCAGCATTAAAGTTTAATAACAGCCGAGGCCGAAGAGAGTACATCATAACAGATGCAGAGAATACATTAAAAGTTGATGGAAACATCGAACTAATATCAGGCGCACGGAAAAAAAGTATTCCCCGCCCCTATTGTGAGTGTAAAGTAAAGTTATATTTTATATTTGTACATAAGTAATGCTGGGTGAGACAGAATAATAAATGTGTAGTAATGGGAATCTGTAGACTTGGTAATAATCCGATTTTAGGCTAAGGCGATTGGAGTGCTATGGGAGAGATGAGAGATATAAACAACCGGCCAAGTGCGTGTCGGACTTCACATTTCGGGTTCCGCACCAAAAATAAGGGAAACAAAGAAAAAATACTGAATTATCAATATATTTATTAGTAAAATATACGTAATAACTAGTGGTTCTTTGAGAACAGTGGACCTCGCGAGTGGACCTTCGACATACATACAGACTTAAACATATTGTCACGACTGAAGGACAAAAGGCTTTATTATAATGCGATACAAGTTTATTTTGCGCAACAATTTAACGAAGAAAGTTCAATTTTAAATTGAATTTCAGATGCTTGAATTTTCCTCTGTGTGACTCCGTCTACCATGCGAGAGGTCCCGGGTTCGATCCCCCCGGCTGGGGATAAAGAAAAAAAAAGTACCCCAGGTCTTGGATGTTTATATGTGTGTGACGTCGCTGTTTTTGGTGCCCACGACACAGGGTATCCTAGTGTGGGGCCAGAAGCAATTAATGTGCCTATATGTAAATGTTTGTGTTTCCAATTCTTATGCAAAATTTTGAGTAAAATAGGGATATAAGTTTTGGCGATTTCTCGCGTTTCCTTGGTCCTAGGAGGTCAAATCTGGTGTCTACGGGCACAAAATAAATAGGTATTTATTTTGTGCTACGGGTTCGTCTCGTGACGGCGGAGGAGAGAACTGCTTAGTCTGATTAGGTGTAAATTTTCCGATCCCTATAAAATCAAAAACTGAAATCCTTTGTTTGCTACTTTTTCTTTGTGATTGTTTATAATTTTGTAGAGGTAAAGGGAATCTAAGTAGTTCCGCCTACTCTCTAGGGAAACCAATCCATGCCGCTTAGAAGCAGTATCATAATCAGAGAAATAATTACCTGTTCGGTAATCTAATGATTTAAGAAATTTGTAGGTATTTTAATTTTTTAAATGCGATCTATATCTACAATGTATTGCGGATTCCCAACCACCCTCCCGAACTCCAGCGTACTGCGAGCAAAAGCAAAAAACAAAATCTTTATTGAAGAAGCTCGCTTAGGAGGCTTTGATGGCCGCAAAATTCGACCAAGTTTTTTGAAGCTTTGGAGACAATAATATTAATCTCCATATAACCAATATTATTGTCTATATGGAGATTTAATTGCAATTTTTTAATCGAGAATGACACCAAGGTCCTTAATTTTGTTAACTCTTTCAGCTGATTTACCATTTAATTTACAGTCTAAAGTAAATGGGGATAAGTTTTCTTGTAAAGGTAACATTTATCTGTATTTAATATAAATTGATTTAGCTTACAAAATTCGCTAAAATTGTCGAGGTCATTCTGAAGGTGAAACAGTCTTTTTCGAAAGATATAAGCTTCATTTTTTTTGTATCATCAGCTTATAGGAGGTGCGTTGAATTTGAAATAGAGATACTGAAGTCATTTATATGGAGGGTAAAGAGAAGAGGACCCAAATGTGTGCCCTGGGGCACGCCGGACCTGTAAAGCAAAAATCTCGAAGTGCAACCTCTCAGAGCCACAGCCTGGCTCCGATTGCTAACATAAGATTTCAGCCATCTTAGGAGATCTCCATGTATACTCATCGCTCGTAATTTTTCTAGAAGCGTGTGATGATTTATTTTGTCAAAAGCTTTGGAGAAATCGGTATATACAGCGTCAACTTGGTAACCACGATCCATAGCATTGAGGATAAAATCTGTGTAGGTTATCAAATTTGTGTCGACACTACGTCCCCTAAAAAAGCCATGTTGCTCCGGAGCTATATGGCGCAGTACGAATGAAGTTATTTCTTGAGTGACAATTTTTTCTAGCACCTTACCAAAGACGCGCTCACCTTTGATATGGGTCGGAACTGTTTTACGTCGTGCCTATCTCCACCTTTAGGGATTGAGGTCACTAGCGCTTTTTTTCCAAATGTTGGGGAAAATTCCTTCGGATAGCGATTTGTTAAATAGGGTTAGCAAGGGGAAACATAGCTCTTCAGCGCAGTTTTTTATTAGAAGGGGATGGATTCCGTCATGTCCAGCTCCTTTTGTAGTGTTTATATGCTTAAGAAACTTTAAGAGTTGATGTTGAGTAATTTGCCATATATCTAATAATGGAGTAGGAGGGTTTGGTTTTGTAGACAATTGAGGTGAGGTGTGATTAACAAAAACGGAATTAAATTATTCATTAAATAAATTGCAAATCGAGTTGCCATCAGACGCGGCGATGTTTCCGTTTGTCAAACGGTCTGGGACAGAATTGGCTGAAAATTTAGATTTCATAAACGACCAGAAGTATTTGGGAGAATTTATTATATTATTTTCCGCATGATTGATGTAGTAATTTTAACACTCTTTTTCAATCTTTTTCTTCCTAGTTCTTAAGCAACTAAAGGCTTGGTGATCCAGTGGGTTATTATTCCGTTTCCATTTGCTGTGAAATTTTCGCTCACGTGACACCTTTATCAGACTCTGGGTATACCAAACTGGATGATTCACCACTAAACATGACTTTTTTCCGAGGTACATGTTTATTTATTTGATTATTCAAAAATTTATAGAAGTAGTTAGTAGCTGATTCGACGTCTTAGTCAAGTAAGTCATGCAATCAATATCACTCAAAATTAAGTCCAGAATGCGATCATTGCTATTGGTGCAGTGATTATATTGATGAAAACCGGTTACAGCCATAAAATCTGACATAAGGCTATCTTTTTTGTTGTCATTGGCGTTTATAATGTAATTGTTTGAGTTAGAAACCGGTAGCCAAGTAGCATATGTAACGGTAAAATCGCCTACAGTCAAAAAAATATCCTTAGAAATCTCAGAAGATATTATGTCGTGAGTATGGTCGAGGAAAGCGTCTAGAGTTAAAATTATCATTATTGTGAGGAAAATAAACGAATATAGGTAGATAAGTAGGTTTATGTTCGTAAAGGATGATCGTCTTTCAATAGAACTGCATCTATTGAGAGACACATTTCATGATGAGGAGCAGAGCGCCACTCGTCGCGTCGAAGCACGGTGAGTCCTCGCCGCACGGCAATTAGCACGCGCCGCTCCCGATTGAGTCGCGCCCCGTTGCGGTACACCGGTCGAGTCGGAATATTCGAAGTATTCACGATCGAGAAAATCAGGCGATTACCAGGTCTCCGTCAACCATTACATTACGTCACAGTTGATCATACTGTACATTTGATAGGAAGGAATGAGATTTAGTTCGTAATCCTCTAGTATTTTGGTAATAAATTTTTAGAGTATCCATATTCGACGTAGCAATTATAGAAGAAGAAAGAAGTACCAGGTATATAAGAATCATTCAGACTGCCGAAATTAGTTTTCAGATGTGATGATAAAATAAAATTTGCGACAAAAACAATATTCTGTGGTGAGCAAAATAAGCTTCAATGGTAGTGCAAATGTGGGTAGAAAGCAATAAAATATTATAAACATGGCTAACATAGTCAATCGATTTAGATAACCAAGTAAACTATTTAGTCACTTAAGATTTTTTTGGTTACTTTCTGAGTTTATACGAATAGCCTTAGTTTTATCACACATCATAATTTTACAGTCGCGGATCCATAGATGTGAATATCCCAGCTCGGCTTTGCTCAGCTTTTATCGGTTTATCGGTTGATCAACTGGAATTATTATAAATAAAATAACCCGACTGCATTTTCTTTCAATACCACATACAAACTTATGAATGCACCTGGTACATGAAGTATGAAAGTAGCCGTACCAATAACTTTGTAACGCCATAAGTCCGCCATTTAAAAAAATAAACTAAAAACTGACTCGATACAAAAAAACTATATAAATATCGAACTTGCTCACAAAATTTCACGAGAAACGGTTGAGAAATGCGACCTGTAGGCGAGAACCGACAGACAGACAGGCAGGCAGACAGAAGGAAAAATGCATTTTTGGCCAATCTCGAAACTGGACGCTTCGCTCGCTCGGTCAATAAACATATCACCATATTTCAAGGTCATAGGTCAATGGAAAGCGAAAAAACCGTTGGTGCAAAATTTTATAAGAAAGCTGACTTTGTCGGCTTCTCATTCCATTGTTTTCTAATATTTCTTTAAACAAAGAAAGAGAACCTATTTATCTACACAAAGAACTCTAAACAACGATACCGCACCCGATGAGGTAGTTCAAACATCTTTTTCGTGACCACCTTTTGCTGCATGCTGCATTCAACATATTTGAAAATATTTTTTTACATTTTGTATGGCTTTGGGTCAAGAAGATGTTGACCGTTTGGCTATAAAATCTGTGTGAAAGACGACAGACGGACGGACGGACACGTGAGTGACAGCAATAGGGCTCCGTTTACACCCTTCGGGTATGGAAACCTGAGAAGAAGTCTACTCTACTGTAAATATGGTGATATGGAACGAGCTAGGAAATTTAATTCCAACAAAACTGTATCAGATTCTTCTATTGCATTGAAAACGTTCGTTTTTTACAAAGTGATCTTTCCCGATATTTGCTCATGTGTCATGTTGTGTGGTTATTGAATGAATAAATCTTAAATCTTGTAAAACCCCTCTATATAGGTCTGGAAACTAATAATATAGTGCAGCAGAATTCCGTAGCCTAGTCTAACTTCACCGAGAGTTCGGAATTGATCTAGCAGCGGCACAAAGTATGTGAAGCCACACTATCAATTGAGCTACGTAATTCAATTGAAACGCCCCAGCCTCAAGCGGTACCCGGGGAACGAACTTTGGAAATATGAACGGATTTCTGAAATTGAAAGGTATTGTAAATGTAAAAACAAATCACTTATTTTATGAGCGACAAAGCATTCGAAAAAACCATTAAGCTCTTTATAGCTTTATGATACAACTAGCAGGTACCCGCGGCTTCGCTAGCGTTAACTCGTTTATAAATGGCCAGTCCTTACAAAACATTAACCAGTCAATTTTGAAAGTCTCTTACTGAGCAGATCGCCTGCATTGTTCAACTTATATAATGTTTGTTTTTACACGACTTCGCGCTAGCAACTGCTAGCTAGCTATGTATGCACGTACATAATATGCTTCGATAGTTGCGTGCAGGAACTTCCAGGGTCAAGAGTAAAATTAGATATCGCTACGAATCTTCTTGAAGCGTACACAAAAGCAAACAAACAAAAAGTCAAAGTCAACAAAAGTGACAAGACAAAGGCACGAATGTGTCCAAGTTTAGCCACTAGCCGTCATCGTACCCAGTAGAATGTTCTGGAAAGGAACCTGCGTCACAGATTCTCTAATCCAGAGCTAAAACAACAGTATCACAGTAATGCAATGCATATGCCCGCTTCGTGCGACATAACAGAGCTCGTCCAATTAGCTCGGAAGCCGTGTTTAGTACTAGTGCAACGTTGGTGGACTGATTTGAATAATAATAAAGTGAACCTTTTCTCTACTATAGAAGGCACGACCAGTCAGGGTAATACAGTCAATATTACTCCACCAAGTCGGAAATCAAACTAACTGGACCAAAATGACAGTTGGTGGGTTGCCGTTTTATGGTAGAAAAAAAAATTGTAGTCGCAGTTCGTCATTCATTCATCACGATTATTCCTATTCTGAAAGTAACAATTATTGAGGTAACTGCTGAAATTGATATGTCCTTAAATAAAAAATACCTTTAGTGATCAACAGATGAATATTTCGACTTTAAAATAATAAAAATAATCAAAAGAAGAAAAGCAGACAATATAAATATATTTGGAAAACGAAGAAGACAAGAAGAGAATAAAAATTAGTTTCAAATAGACCAATCGACGTATACGTCTATAATAAGTCTCTGTTTTCACTGTATCGATTTTTATAACACTGGGAGTAACAAGCTTGTAACATTAAAAAGAAAAAAACGATTCCAACTGTCATTTTGGTCCAGTTATTTTGATTTAAAGGTTGTCAAGAGGGTCAACCTCGGATTGTGAATAATACGCTGGAACATTGCATAAACACATTATTTTGTCATCCTCACAGAGCACTGAATGATCAAGCGCGCGCCCCTACCGCTAGGGGCGCGCGCGGGATGTTTCTTGCTCTGTGGGCATCCTCAATGTTGTCCCAAAAGTCATAATAAATCGGTGGGTGGTAAGATATTTAAGGATAGGTAGGTAGACAATGTCATGATTAACAATTTATATTATGATGCCATGATATTTTAAACCATAGGAAGCGAGATATTTGCGAAAAACCGTTTTTTAATACTTTTGACCTTGAATAACGGACAAGTGATTTATTGTCACTTTTGGGAGAACATTAAGGATGCCAAAATAAAGGGTTTATGCAACTTTTCAGCTTATTATCTCACATTCCGACGTGAAATTCTACATTTCTTGGACTATGTCCGGCGTCTTCCGTCTGATGTCACACACACCTGTAAACAAAACGTGCTTCAAGACGGTGACAAGAGATGGACGATGTCTGACAGGCGCCCAATTGGCTTGGTGGAATAGTACTATCCTGGCTCTGGAAAATATTTAAAATTAAAAAGTCAATTGTTATAGTGGCGCTTCTGCTGCCTATACTAATCTTTGGTCCCGAACAAATAGAACTGCGAATATCTACGTAGGAGTATGTAAATGTGATACGGTGGATACTTCGTACTATTGTAATGTTTATTTCAAGCTCAATAAGAGCTGCAAGGCAAACAACTACCAAGGAGCGGCTATTGGCAACAAACGCAATATTGTATGTGGCTCTAGCCATAGCAAACAGCTCGGAAGGAAAACTACAGTCCTAAAGATCTCTTGGTACATTATAGCGTCCTTTGTTTACGAGCTTTATTTCATCGTTTTGTGAAGGAGAGACGATCGCGATGCAGGGGTCATGATATTGAAAGAAGGCCTCCCCGGGTGCTTTCACAAAAAAAAATGGCTTCTTGCAGACTAGAGTTTTTTGAACAACTACAATTACAGTCAGGTGTTCCAATCTTCAGGTGTTATGATGGCAAACAGCTGTTTTTGGTGCCTCTGCTATTTGATGAGACACGTCGTTATCGTAAACTCCATGTCTGGGGGCACGCCAAGTAGCGCGAAGGCACCGTAAACGTAACACCCTTGTCTCGAATTCATCTAACTTACTGCCATAACATCTCAAACGTCCCATAATACGTAGAACATGTATTGAAAAACATTTGTTGATGGATTCCTTTTCATCACAAGGCCGACACAGTATAGTTTACAGTAACAGTGCGGTTTCTCGATAGTGTTTGTTTGTGTTGGCATTAACAGTGGTGGACTTTGGCAAACGATTTGTGTCAAATGGGAAAAAATTGGGTTTCTAGATTTGCACAGAATACATATATTGCTTTACGTATGAGCGTACGTGGATTGAGAGAATATGATCGACTTCATCGTTTTATTAATTATTCTATTAAAATTGTTTTTATTTATTTAAATCCCGGGGTTGAAATCAGAATTCCGGAGCATGTCCATATTAAGACGATGGGTATTGTCAAATGCTCATCTTTGAAGCGTTGTTCCTCCCAAAGAAGACACTTTCCAAATACAGAAAAAAATATAGCTATAAAGACATCTCTTTGCTTTAATCGTAGTGTTTGAAAAAATTATAATGACTTGGTATATAAAAATATAGTTTTTTTTCGTCTAAAACGTGTTATTTCCTTGTATTTCAAAGGAATATTGAGATGCTTCTTGCGTCAAAGAATAGGTATTCTAAATATCATAACTAAAACGTAGTGGCTTTTTTAAAATTTACAAAATACTCAACTATTGCAGTGTTCCGTTTGCACTATCGTAACAGCCATGTTGAGCTATGTTGAACCACGAATCTAGTTGCTAATTGTATCGTGTATCGCCATAACATGTATGTTGGACGTCAATGTCAAGGAACGAACATATTGCACCGTCAATGTGCAGATATTTAATAATGTCTTGCTGCAATGTGATATATATTTAATAATGTCTTGCTGCAATGTGATATATATTTAATAATGTCTTGCTGCAATGTGATATATATTTAATAATGTCTTGCTGCAATGTGATATATATTTAATAATATCTTGCTGCAATGTGATATATATTTAATAATGTCTTGCTGCAATGTGATATATATTTAATAATGTCTTGCTGCAATGTGATATATATTTAATAATGTCTTGCTGCAATGTGATATATATTTAATAATGTCTTGCTGCAATGTGATATATATTTAATAATGTCTTGCTGCAATGTGATATATATTTAATAATGTCTTGCTGCAATGTGATATATATTTAATAATGTCTTGCTGCAATGTGATATATATTTAATAATGTCTTGCTGCAATGTGATATATATTTAATAATGTCTTGCTGCAATGTGATATATATTTAATAATGTCTTGCTGCAATGTGATATATATTTAATAATGTCTTGCTGCAATGTGATATATATTTAATAATGTCTTGCTGCAATGTGATATATATTTAATAATGTCTTGCTGCAATGTGATATATATTTAATAATGTCTTGCTGCAATGTGATATATATTTAATAATGTCTTGCTGCAATGTGATATATATTTAATAATGTCTTGCTGCAATGTGATATATATTTTCTTAAATAAACAATTATTGATATCCAACTAATATCCAACTAATCGAACTATGAAATAAATGTGAAAGTAACTATGTTTATATGTTTGTGTGTTTGTGCCTCAATCACGCTAAAACGGCTGAACGGATTTGAATGAAATTTAGCACACAGATAGTTCTTCACAGATAGCTAGATTAGCATTTAGGATACTTTTTATCCGACTATACCAGAAACAGGGTAACGTTATCTCGGTAAATGTTAATTCCTAGGAAAACGCAGATGAATGCGGCCATCAGCTGGTTATTTATAAATGAAACAAAATAGCTCTACCTATCCCTATCATTGATCATCACCAATCAGCATCGATATACAACACAACAACAACAAAAACAACAACTGTGGGCAGATCTGTGGCACTACCACACCGTATGGAAAACGGCGTGACGGTATGTTAGGTTAGATACTAAATATGACCAAGAAAGCTCTTTTAGCCTTGGCATATTTTTGTGCAGAATAAACAAAACATTTTTTTTAAATAAAATAGGTATAATACTAACTGAACTTGCCTTGTAGTAAAGGGGAAAACGCCTTGAATAAAAAAACCACTCTGCTTCACTGAGCTACGAAACGAAAGCGAACTACGGCGTAGTCGCTCTACGACTGCTACGAGCTCCGTTCGACAAGACTCCTTTTGCTTTGGTTAAGCGCTACGAAATTGCAGTCATTTAACAATATAGCCGAATGCACAAAACTGCTGCTGATGTCATACTGGCATTTCCACAACATTATGAATTCGAGCCAGTCATTAAGTTGGCAGTTTAAGTCTAATATGTACGTATATTACACACCTGTTATTTACTCTATTATATGGTATTGACTCTGTTTCATAGAAATAAAGTTAGGCGAAATATACGCGGGACGCGAAACCAATTCACGAGGAATTCAATAAACTATCAATATTCGCTCTTCGTATACCTGAGCTTAGAGTTACCCTCTTTGTTTCTGACAAGCTTGCAACTTGCAAGCTCCGTATATCCACCTGAACTATTATTTATATGTAAAGGTATTTTCATCAGGAAAGTTTTATGGAACATACTCGAGACAGAATTACGTTGTAAGTCTGTCTCAAGAGGTCGTGAGATAGAAAACTGGTTGAGGAGGAAAAAAAATCCCTTGGATGTCTGTCTTGGATGGGGAGGAAAAAAAAGTCTTGGATATTATATGTGTATGACGTCGATGTTTCTGGCTCCCACGACACAGGGTATCCTAGTGTGGGGCCAGAAGTAATGTGTGTGCCGGTATTTTTATGTTTATGATTAGATTTTATTACTATTTCGCTTTTCAAAGCTGCTCATTCCATGTCTAACATGACAAGATTAAGAATTAAGAAGGTATTATCACAGATCAATTATTTAGAACTAACGAATACTTTGCTCTGTGGTATTATGATGGTGACGGAATACATCGTGACAAAAACTTCATTATCTTCATAGCCGCGATGACCTCTAGACCTCACATTAGCCCTCACACTAGGGCACACACAGTGGAGTATGACCTCTAGACCTCACATTAGCCCTCACACTAGGGCACACACAGTGGAGTATGACCTCTAGACCTCACATTAGCCCTCACACTAGGGCACACACAGTGGAGTATTGGATAATTGGCTATTAGACAGTTTTAGGAAACACGTTTAAATATTTACTTTGGTTTATTTTATACCTATTACAATTATCTTTATTTAGTAGGAAAAATAAATTTCTTTTACAAATTAATTTCAGGTGGTCCCGAGGCATCACAGAACTATTCACAAATCATCCTATGAACGAAACTCTTAGCACTTATCTACTTACTCTGTGCAAAAATTAAACTAACTACGACCACAGCCAATAAGTTTGATGTGACCTCAGATGGATGAAATTCTTTGCTTAAACGAGTACACACGACGTTTTATTTTTTTGCTGGTGGTATGACGTCACGCGATGCTCAATCGTGGCCGACCGCGTTTCAGAACTTGTAATCCAAAGGCGAAACAACGTTAATGATTTTTTTAAATAAAATATTTACTATTTTTAGGGTTCCGCACCCGAAGGGTTCCAAACGGGACCCTATTACTAAGACTTCGCTGTCCGTCCGTCCGTCCGTCCGTCCGTCTGTCACCAGGCTGTATCTCAAGAACCTAGCTAGCTAGAGAGTTGAAATTTTCACAGATTATGTATTTCTGTTGCCGCTATAACAACAAATACTAAAAAACAGGATAAAATTAATATTTAAGGGGGCTCCCATACAACAATACCACATACAAAGTTATGGATGCACCTGGTTACGTACATGGAGTGTGAAAGTAACCGCACCAATAACTTTGTAAACAATATTTTGCTGTGTAAAATCCAAACTATTCACTCGACACCATCGCTTCCATTGAACGGTGGTACGGAACCCTTCGTGCGCGATTTAGACTCGCACTTGACCGGTTTTTTTAATACATATTGTAAATTTTTTGTCTCACTTTTATTTAATATATTGCACAATTTACCTTTACAACTATCTAGTAGCAAATTGAGCTCCAGCTTATGTTACAGGAACTCAGCAATGTAAGCCTTGAGGTTGGACTAAAGATGAATCGTGCAAAAAACCCAGGCCATGACTCTCACCGAAAAACGTAGGGTCGAGGTAGAAATCGGATGACGTATTTCTAACGCCTGGAAGAGCTTCTAGTCCATGAAGGAACTAATGAAGAGAAACCTTCCGCTGACCCTCAAGCGCAAACTCATCGACATGTGTATCCTGCCTATCCTAACCTACGGCGCTCAGTCATGGTCCTTGACCGAACTTCAAAAGTCCAAACTCAAGATTTGCCAGCGAGCAATGCAGCGCAGCATTCTAAGCGTTCGCAGGCCTGGCCGCGTAAGGAACCATACTGCGCTCCTTAACTGGCATCGCTGATGTGCGTGCACAGACCGCCAAGCCAAACTGTAATTGCACCGGCCACGTCAGTCGTATGCAACCAGACAGACGGGGGAATATCGCCACTGAAAGGGTGCCACAGGACGGCTACCGGCGCAGCGGCAGGCCCAAACGTAGATGGCGGGATGACCTTGACAAGTGGCCGGGGTGGCCGGAGGTGCCGCAGTCCAAGGACGTGTGGACTCCAGAGGGGGAGGCCTTTGCCCAGCAGTGGGACACTATTACAGCAAAAAAAGCAAATTGGCTAACCGGCCAACTGCGCCTCTGCCACCCCGTATGCGAAATGACGTGACGACGTGTTTGTTTGTAACTAAACAAAAGTCTGATATAATAATGATAGACAGTGTTAAGGCTCAAGATCTCACAAAACCACTGAAGAGAGCTTTGGCAAAAAAAATATAAAATTATTTCCAATAAATTCATAGGTCTCAAAAAATTATATGTTATTCCCATAGAGATTATCTAGTTTAAATACTATGTCGTTATGCGATTGGATTAATTTGGCTCGATCGTAAAAAATCCTGAACATAGTATATATTTAAAAGGAGATTCAATAATTTTAATATAAAATTACTGATTTTTCTCATGATTTTTATACCAAAATTTTCCTTTTTTAGAGCTCCGTATTAATCCTTAAATTTTATCAATTAGCATCTTTCCGTTTTTCAATAAATTCGAAAAAACACCTAATTTTTAAAGTATCCGGGCGGCCCGATGCTACGCGCGCCGCCCGCTTCCCCGCCAGTTCCGCTACCCCGCCAGAAGACGACGGGCGAATGCGGCGCCCCTCACCTCAACAGCCAGAACTGGGCCTTAACTCATTGTTGTAATGAGATACTAGTATGCACTACTTACGCAACACAGTTTGCGTACGTATATGCAAATGAGAAGCGCTAACTACAGCAATGACACTGATAACGTCGTCATCATCTAGCTAGATGGATAAAGCATGCGTCAGCAATTCATCATTGCACGATTGCTTAGAACACGCATATGTATTTCCACATGCGTCATCATCAAGTTTTAACAAATTTCTTTATTGGTTGCATCACAATGTTAAACCTGGGCGTATGCTGCATGCTGCATGCTGCAAGTGCTGCAACCCAGGCCACGCAGAAAAGTACAAGGTAAAAAAATAGAGGTTAGGATATTGATGGGGATAGGTTCTCTATCGTTAACTTAGTCCGAAAAAGTGAAAAAAAAAACAAATGTGTATGTATGTATGTGTGTGCGTGTGTATGTATATATGTATGGATGGCTACGCACGAAATCGACCTTTTGAAGTTATTTCTCTGCTGTTCAAAAGAAGTACCAAGTTAAATAAATTAGCATAACGATATTGGGACCTTTTTCTAGATTTTGTGTTATCGAGCAACGCGTTTGGAGGAATTTCGCTGGATAGAAATAATTATTGCAATGAGGTCTTTTACACTTTTTTTTGATTCCCTTACAAATTGGAATAACACACAGATTTCAAAAATCTTCATTAAGACGGTTTTTGACAATACATAAATTACTGTTATGGAAATTTTCAGCGCTATTTTAGTTAATTTCGTATTAACGTAAAACCGAGTTTTTGTTTTTCCCCGATTCCGTCCCTCTCACACTGCGGATCTTTCCGCCTAAAGTGACGGGGACCTTTGCATAGACGAGGTATCCCCTTATCTCTCCCTACCATGCGAGAGGTCCCGGGTTCGATCCCGGCTGGGGATAAAGGAAAAAAAATCCCAGGTCTTGGATGTTTATATGTGTGCGATGTCGCTGTTTCTGGTTTCCACGACACATTGTCTTAGTGTGGGGTCATACGCATGTTTTTATGTTTTATGTTGGACGCGCTAGTTAAGGTGCCATTTCGGACCCGGCCGCAACGGTAGATTAGTGATGTTTCGATAGCGATAGTCTATCGATAGTATCGTGATACTATCGTGGCCTTGAAAATCAGTCATACTATCGATAGTCCTATGGAAACCATCGACCTTTGACGATACTATCAATAGTATTGATTGATAAAGATAAGTAATACTATTGCTAAAGACCAATAGTATCGACACTATCGATACTATCAATAGTATCGACAATATCGATAGTTTAGTGTCGTGTCGATACTATCAATAGTATCGACAATATCGATAGTTTTGCCCTATCTATTTTAACTATGATTTCAAGGTAGGTGCAAACATTCATAGGGAGTTTAAATGTACTAAAACATGTAATGATTATGCAAAATAAATGCGGAATAGTTAGTTGTTTTGCAAAAAATTAAATAGAAGTAAATACTCTCACTTTTGGATATTGATCGAGTAGAAATGAGTGTTTGTGAGTATCTAATCCTTCGACTGGTAAATACTCGAGTTGACACCCAACTCTAGTTAAACCGCAAGTAAGCGTGACAGCGGTACAGCGAATATGGAATATATACCTCCACACAACGCTCATGACGTCAGAGACCGCGTTGCCGTCGAGTATATTTTCAGATCCAGAAAGAAAAAATCATTGTATTAAAGCGTACCTTTACCTAACATTAGTGACGTCACTGGCGCGTGTTGACGTCAGGTATACTTTCCGATATAGGGTACGCCCGCGTACGTATTTTAAAACATACCGGTCAAGATAATGATTCGGTTATTATGCATTTATCACATTATCGTCCGTGGTGAATATGATTAATACTGATTTCCACAGCTAATATCAGGGCAAAACACTGCGGTAGGATCTACTAAGATCATACCTAAGCAATAGAATTCAAAAGGCAGAAGTCAACGGCGTCAAATCTGATGGATCGGGGATAAAAATTGGCGTTCCACAAGGTTCCATATTAGGCCCTTTCATATTCCTGGTATATATTAACGATCTGCCTTTTATGGTGGAGAAATTGACTAACATAGTGTTGTTTGCTGATGATACTTCACTGGTCTTCAAAATTGAAAGACAAAAATAAGAGTTTGATGATGTCAATAGAGTATTATCTTTAACCCTGAATTGGTTCACAGTTAACAATTTATTGTTAAATGCTGGTAAAACCAAATATATCAAATTCTCACTTCCAAATGTCAGGCAAGTTGGGACCGGTTGAGTGTTGGACAGAAATACGTTAGAATTAGTAAATGACACGAAGTTTCTTGGAATAACCATTGATAACAAATTGCAGTGGGGACCCCACATAGAAAAATTGGCTGGTAAATTAAGTTCTGCGGCTTACGCTGTTAGGAACATCAGACAAAACACGGATGTGGCTACATCTAGGCTAGAATATTTTAGTTACTTTCATAGTGTCATGTCCTATGGTATCTTGTTGTGGGGGAAAGCAGCGGATATTCAAACTATTTTTATTTTACAGAAAAGAGCTATTCGAGCAATTTATAATTTAAAACGCACAGACTCCTTAAGACAGCTTTTTAAAGAAATTGACATACTAACTGTAGCTAGTCAATTTATTTTCGAAAATATAATGTATCTACGCAAGAACCTTACAAAATTTCCCAAACTTAGCGATAGCTGTAATGTTAACCTAAGAAATAATCACAGACTACTTGCGCCCCGGTTTAGACTCGCGAAGGTTAGCAATTCTTTCAAGGGTCAATGCATTCTCTACTACAACAAGATACCTCTGGAGATCTTGAAATTGCCATTTGAGCAATTTAAAATCCATGTTAAAGCGACTTTGTCGAAAAAGGGATATTACAATGTTCAAGATTACTTAAATGATGGGTCTGTATGGGGTTAATCTGGCTCAACACAGACCTTGCTGTTAATAATTTTGAAAAAACAAATATTGTTTAGTAGCAAATATTTCGACGTTTTCCATGTCACTGGTTAAGTAAAGCTGAAGCAATTCTGACAATCACAAAGCTGTACCGTCAGCACAAATATAAATTCTCCACGGTCTTTGTAGCGCGATTTAAACATGAATAAAAAACTTAGTTCCGCTCAGGAGACCTTATTGTTGGAAGCCTCCCCGCGGAATTAATATCTGCCAATGATTGTTGGGTCTTCATACCGATGTGTGCCACAGACGCCCAGACGTAACCAACTGAGACGACCAACCATCCGACCAACACGATCCAGCCAGCGACATATATGTTTTGATAGATTGAGCTGCATAAGTTCGGCAAACTCATCCAGCCAATCCAGTAACACCTTTTGGACTCATAATAATATGCTCATATATATATATATATATATCAGCCCCCATCGACCCACGCAGTGCCACATATTTCGTAAGTCATAGGGACAAAAGCCCGAGTAAAAATAAATACCGGGTAAATACCCATATGGGTAGATACTGAATTTTCCCGAGTTTTTACCCGAAACCTGGAGTAAATTAGTTGATACGATTCTCATAGCAGGTGCAAACATCGATACGGAATTAAAATATAGTCAAACATGTAACGATGATGCAAAATAAATGCGGAATAATAAGTTGTTTAGCAAAAAAATAAATAGAACAAAATACTCTCACTTAATTAAACAGGATTAAGATGGTGTGTCAAATGGTCCAATGGACAGACTGCTTGTTGCTGCTGCTCAAATAAAGCGTCCTAGTAGAGTAAGTAGTCCTATTTCGTAAATGATGACCATCCATAAGTAGAAGTAAGGTTTGGTTACACCTACCGCAACTTAGGTTACAAGAGAGGAAAGCAAAGAAATCTCTTTGCTTTCCTCTCTTGTAACCTAAGTTGCGGTAGGTTTATTTCAATAAACATGCTTGCTAAATTTAATGTTTAATGTAATTTGATATGTAGTATTTTCTACGAATTTGTACCCTTTGTTCCCTACCTGTGAAATCGACTTACCTAAATTGATACTGACATTGTATAACTATTTGACTTTGTACAGCGCATTGGGTGTATTGTATACCTGTAATGTTGTATATCGTACTTGTATATTAAATAAATAAATAAATTGTTTTTTCAATTATTAGAGAGTAGATTCATATTTCTTTTGTGAGGGAAGATCTTCATTTTACCTGCATTTATATATATATATTTAAATGTTTGATTGCAAAATTGTATGCGGGTAAAATTCTCATTTGTATTAACATTTCAGGGATTACCAAAAGATATTAAATGATAATCTTCTGAGGCTATGCGATCCTTGTACCTTCTAATCAGTTTACTTTTTTATGACTTTGTACTTAGGCTATGTGATCATTAGCATCACGCCTTTTCCCATACTGACTGGCGGAGGTACAGTTGTGCCCCAGTTTTGTCAGCTAGTCAGTAGTTAATTTTTCGTGATAGGGGGCTAAGCTATCGCCGCAAATAAGAAGTTGCACATTCTGTTTAGTTTGCTGAAAATTTAGACTGCGACATATTTAACTACAATAAGAAGTAACCAATCTGCACAATAGACTAAAGTAGTCATAGATCTAATGCTAATTTAATATGAAGTTCAGTCATAAGGCGAATAAGTCTCTCTACGCATTAGAGACACCCGACTTTAAACGAAATATTACTATAAATTAAGAAAGCCTCCGACACAAAACTACTGAACCGATTTTAACAAAACATATCTAATTACCATCGTTGTGAAGTATACTACCAACTACCAAAAACCACATTAAAATTCGTTCACCCGTTTGACCGCTATTCCTTGGTTCAAAATCGCAAAGCCTCAAAATTTCCGAGGTATTTGTGCGGTTAAGCTGCTGGTGACTTTAGAACTATAGTAGAATAAATTCGTCTGTGCGAACTCGGTCATAAATCATCGGAACAGATAACACCTTTAGAGAGGGGCTAACGCGGCGCCCGGGCAGCCGCGTTATCGATAAACAAATGAGTCATCGTCGGTGCACTACATAAACAAATTACAGACGATCCCAACATACACACACACATACACACACAGTTTCACTGTTACTTATTTCGTCAATGTCCACAAAACAGTGCGGGTCGCCATTGCCCGATCTCCACGTCCTTTCATCCGACATACCATACGAAATTTCTTTCTACCCTCTTAATTTTATTTTATGACTGAGTTCAAGATTCGCTTGACGTTGACCCTAAGACGTCCGGTAGGCTATAGCTATTAACTCATAACAGTTGTTTCGACTGCTAAAGTGCCACAATGGAGAGTTTTTACTCAAACAATATTATCGACTTAAGTTACGCTCATCCCTATGTGAAAACAATAGACTCCTATCCTGCGCATAAGTGCGACAAAGAGATAAGATATCACTCTCTCGCTCCTATGATTTATAACCGAGTTCGCACAGACGAACAAATTCTACTATAGTCAACCGATTTCAATAAAACATATCAAAGAACCATCGCAGGGAAGTCATTTACAGAAAACTACATTAAAATCCGGCCATCCGTTTCACCGCTAGGGTGCTACCGACAGACATACAGACACACCGACACACCGATCGACAGACGCTTCAACATTATAACAGTCCTCTTTTGGTCGTCAGGGGTTTAAAAATTACAGCTGCTGTCAGTTCCCGAGCGCGAGACATTGACAATATGCCTTTCAGTTTACTATTTAACTATTTTGACCGCTAGTTGATCAACTTACGCGTCATATAGTAAGCTGTACGGTACAGTTTACTATCTGCCGATAGTTGACCAACTTACGAGTAAAAAATCGTTAGCTTATCAACTAACGGTTTGACTATCTTACGGTGACAGTCAGATATGCCGGTGTTTGTGTGGCCGGTACGACGCGACGACGCCACCGTCACGGCAGATCTATTGCGGATTGGAAACTCATTGCGTACGGGTTTGATGATTCGGAAACATCCGCGCCCTTATCGAAATTAACATTGTTTTGATGTTTTGGTAAATACATCAGTGCGGCACCGATTAATTGTAGTTACTATACAACGACTTTTGTTTTTTTATCCCCGACGACCAAAAGAGGGGTGTTATAAGTTTAAAGCATCTGCCGGTGTGTCTGTATGTCTGTCCGTGGCACCCTAGCGGTCAAACGAGTGGACGGATTTCGAAGATTGCCCTCAATGATCCCCCGTCTTCAGCATGATTCGATACAGAGTCTAAATTACTAAAATTAAATTGCTGATTTTACCTCTAATCAATCTTTCATTAGGATCTGTATTTTATTCTTAACTAATCGCTCCCTACTCAGCGTTACCCTGCCCCGATTGTTTGTTGTTGTTCGTTAATTTTACCTAGATCTCGCTAGCCCAATCTCACCTTCAAAGTTCGATTTGTAATGTAACAATTTTGTATTAGATAAATTGTCTTGTATCATAGGTAAAGCTATGCTAATTTAGCCCGGTAGCCATCCACCCCGTGGGGCGTAGGCAGGGGCATTCAAAGTTACACACAAAAAATAAACAGCTTCTATTTACCTAACACCTAGAGATTTTATATAATAAATCGGACGTGAAGAATTTTTGAGACATTTAATATACTGTATGTAATGTAATGTAGCAAAAAAGGATAATACAAACGAACATATCAAAATCCGTTCCTTTTCAAGATTCAGTACCTCAAAAGGAGGAACCCACTCGCGCGTCCGTCCGTCACGCGCAAACATATATTATCCTGAAAACCGCAACATAGTTCAAGTCTAATATGAAAAAATATAACCTAAAAAAATAGGGGGGGTGAAATGACAAAACGAAAAAAAAACACCGTAATAAGTCATGTAGGGTATCGTTGAAAAGGGCTCTTTAGCTTTAATCTTTTAAACTTTTCAAAAATATATTTTTTAATTTAACTCTTGATAACTGTAGAAGTTATGATCAAAAACGTGCAAAAAATCATATCATCCCTCTCCCCCTGCACTACCTTATCTCCGAATATTATGAAAATAAATACAGTACTTAAGTCAAAGATTACAGGAAACCCTACCCGGAATTGCCAAGGTTTTTTATTTATCTGTAAACCACATACAAACTTATAAATGCACCTGGTTACGTACATGGAGTATGAAAGTAGCCGCACCAATAACTTTGTAAACAACAACTGTACGGTGGTTCGGAGCCCTTCGTGCGCGAGTCCGACTCGCACTTGACCGGTTCTTTCATCATATCTGCAAAAAATCGCAATAATAATAATATCTTCCATTTCTGAAGGACCGCAAAAGTAGTACGACTATTAGCTACCCATTCCATAAGACCCACAGACGAACGTTCCGCAGAAACATCTGGTCTGTTTAAAACACGACACCTCTTGAGGAAGACACATATCATATGTGGCTGCTGGTTCGCCAACTCAGTTGTGTACTGCGGTCTATCCCTGGGCTAAGGCAAACTGAAAGGGAATCCCAACTTCAACAATTTCTTAATGGGTTAGTCGAACTGCCTGCGTGTGTCGTAATTATTTATTCCTTGGACCGCGTTGGACAGAGCCCTGATCAGTGGCTTTGGGTATTTGTTAATTTCTTTTGAACGAATGGTTTGATAATGTTATCTGCATAATCACTACAAGATTAACCAGGATTAAGCAAACGGACTATTGCCGGTCCATCAAGAACTTTTGCAGTGACTGGAGGAGGAGCTTCTGCTGTTGATTCGATGCAGGAGTTTGTTAGAAAATTCAAGAGATCCCATTTAGTACAAGATCTTACAAGGTCCCATTTGGCACCCTTCGGGTACGCAACCCTAAAAGGTATCCCATGCGCATCCAAAAATACTGACGCCATGACCTTCCCAGCAGATGGAACTGACTTCGCCTTCTTTGGAGCCGATTTTCCCTTTTTAGTCCATTGTTTCGACTGCTCTTTCGTCTCAGGCGCGAAGTGGTGGACCCATGTTTCGTCGCTCGTTACGAATTGTCGCAAAATATCGGCTTCATTGCGTTGAGATTTCTCCAAACACTGGATTGAAACATCCTCAACACGCTATTTTTGTTCGATGGTGAGCAATCGCGGCAGGCCATCTTGCGCACAGCTTTCTTATGCCCAAATTTTCAGTCAATATGCGATGAATAGCACTTTTTAATATGCCTACCATGTCTGCTAACTCGCGCACTTTTATTCTACGGCCTTCCAATCCTATGTTTTGTATTTTTTCACCATTTCTGGCGTAGTCACTTCATTTGGTCGACCGCTGCGATGTTCGTCTTGGCAGCTCGTGCGACCTCTTTTAAACTCAGCGACCCAATATTTTACTGTTGTAAATGAAGGAGCAGACTCTTTCAGAGTAGAATCCAGCTCAACTTTAATATGAGTTGGACTTACACCTTTCACATGAAAGTTGTATCACATATCGATGACCAATTGGGTACATATTTTCAAAATCACTCGGAACAATCTCTAATAATGGCTGTGAAAAAAAAAGAACGTAGCGTCCTCCTTTTTAGGGTTCCGTACCCAAAAGGGACCCTATTACTAAGACTCCGCAGTCCGTCCGTCCGTCGGTCTGTCACCAGGCTGTATCTCATGAACCGTGATAGTAAGACAGTTTAAATTTTCACAGGTGATGTATTTCTGTTGCTGCTATAACAACAAATACTAAAAACGGAATAAAATTAATATTTAAGGGGGCTCCCATACAACAATTCTTTCAATAACACATACAAACTTATGAATGCATCTGGTTACGTACATGGAGTGTGAAAGTGGCCGCACCAGAAACTTTGTAAATAACATTTTGCTATGTAAAATCCAAACTATTCACTCCACCATCCCTACCATTGTACAGTGGTAAGGAACCCTTCGTGCGCGAGTTCAACTCGCACATGACCGTTTTTTTTCCAAATTAACGCGTTATAATTCGAACTTTCGAATCAAAAAAAAAACAGCCAGTACTACTATCCATATGCCGGTTCAACTCTTTTTGGAACCGCCTACGTATATTAATTTTTATCACACCTGCTCTGAAAATACATACTAATTATACCAATTAGAGGGAAGAAACGCCTTTATCCCGCCCTTCAAATCCTTTCATCCCAAGGAATGGAAGTTTGTATGAAAATCCTTCCAACCCAAGGGTGGGAAGTATGTATGAAATTCCATTACATATCCGGTTTTTTTTATTTTATTTGTCAGCAGTCATACTGCAAAGAGACTTTAACTGTCTACTAATTAAATTTCAAGTAAATTGTTACTGGCCACATACAGTTTTTTTTTACCAGTTACCAACCTCCTTGGTGCATACAGAAAATTAAAAACGAAATTATTTTTGTATATAAAACGCGCGGAATCACGGAAGAAGTGGCTGCATGACCTTATGATCTTAGCCTACTCCAGAAACGGGCGAATAAAAAAAGGAAAAGCCCGCGCATTTTCGCAAAAACTTCGAATGATTTAGCATTTATCTTTGTGTTTTTTGTAAAATATGGATACTTCGAGCGACAGTGATGATGTTATCCCTAACACACCGCCAGAACTATTAGAGAGGGCCCAAGAAGTTGTTGATAATCTGTTGCCGGAAAAATCTAAATGCAGATACAACAGTACTTATGAAAATTTCATACATTGGCAAAAGGAAAAGAAAACGACTTCATTTTATAATAGCTGCACTTTTAATAATTGTACTTTTAACTAAATATAAACATTTCTATGCATTTATGTCTATAATTTTCCTCGTAGGTGCAATAAAAAGCACTATACATACCTCAGGATAAAGTACAGTTCCATACCTCAAATGGTTTGCGCCCCTCAAAAGCTCGTGGCGCAAATGCCATAATCTCGGTATGGAACTGTCACTTTCTTCCCTCAGAAGTAATGTACTATTATCTTATACGTGTCTTATACAGAGTCTCAAATAAATTGTATAAAACAATATATTTTTGAAATCTGCATGAATTTGGAATTTTAAATACAGTGTGTTTGATAGATCGATGCAACGCTAGTACAGACCATTTAGAACCAATTAGGTCGGATATGACTATGATTTGATTTTGTCGAAAATTCCCTGATTTTCACAGTTAATCGATAATAACTGCAACATTAAACAATAATTGGATTATTTTATAATAAATTCCAATAAAACATTAAATCTGTTACTTCAGACTTAGTTTTTACAGACCTTTGAAGAGCACGTCAAATGTTAACCATCAAAATGTTTTCTGAACCCATTAAAAAGAACGGTCAAAGCTTTTATGTGAAGATCATTTTAAAAACAGGCTTGGTTATCTTGGTTTATCATTTGATGAATCAGTTACGCAGATATCTCACATATTGTTGAAATTAAGACCTACAAATTATAACAAGATCGAGGGAGAAGAATAGTTCTTGTAGACAGACTGTTAAATATTTTTTTTATTAATTTTGCTCATTTTATTCTTGCTCAAAATGAGAACATCTTTGGTTTATCAGATGATGACGCATATTATTTTTATCTTAAACGCGGCGGCGTGTAACTTTCATGCTCCCCTTACTTCCCCCCCAATGGCTACCGGAAAAGTGTCCTAGCTTATCCAATATACGATTTAGGGAAATCCTCTCACACTTGTGAAAAGTGTCCTAGCTTATCCAATACGATTTAGGGAAATCCTCTCATACTTGTGAAAAGTGTCCTAGCTTATCCAATACGATTTAGGGAAATCCTCTCACACTTGTGAAAAGTGTCCTAGCTTATCCAATACGATTTAGGGAAATCCTCTCACACTTGTGAAAAGTGTCCTAGCTTATCCAATATACGATTTAGGGAAATATTCTCACACTTGTGAAAAGTGTCCTAGCTTATCCAATACGATTTAGGGAAATCCTCTCACACTTGTGAAAAGTGTCCTAGCTTATCCAATACGATTTAGGGAAATCCTCTCACACTTGTGAAAAGTGTCCTAGCTTATCCAATACGATTTAGGGAAATCCTCTCACACTTGTGAAAAGTGTCCTAGCTTATCCAATATACGATTTAGGGAAATCCTCTCACACTTGTGAAAAGTGTCCTAGCTTATCCAATACGATTTAGGGAAATCCTCTCACACTTGTGAAAAGTGTCCTAGCTTATCCAATACGATTTAGGGAAATCCTCTCACACTTGTGAAAAGTGTCCTAGACTCCCCAAGATTATACTACTGAAGCCTGTGATATGCTTATGCGGGGCTTGTCAAATAGTAGCATTACCCTCCTGCTAAGCTTGTCATAGGATTCAACTGTACCAAGTGAATTAATCCGATACCAAGGATTAATTTTAGCAAATTCTTCAATTGATGTTTCTCTGCATTATACCTATTATGTTGTGGCTCATTTTCATTATGTTCTATCAATAGGAGCTGTATTTGCTATTATGGCAGGGTTTATTCATTGATACCCTTTATTTACTGCATTAACTCTTAACCCTTATATGTTAAAAAATCAATTTTATGATATATTTATTGGTGTTAATTTAACTTTTTTTCCTCAAATTTTTTTAGGTTTAGCAGGAATACCTCGACGATACTCAGATTACCCAGATGCTTATATTTCATGAAATGTAGTTTCTTCTTTATGATCTTATATTTCTTTACTAGGACTTTTTGGGTGAGACTACAAACCAAGATGCTCTCATGCCGCCATAATGCGCGTAAAAGCATATTATGTGAGGTACCCAAGGTACACATTAAACTTAACGAAGTTATACTTATGTGCTTCCTACGCTTAACTAAGCGAGTTGTGTGGTTAAATTGTAATTACGATTTCATTCTTAATTAAATTAGATTATACTGAATAGGGTTCACTGAAGCCTTACAACCTTCCTTGTAATTGCTCTGTTTAGTTGACTTATTAACACTAAGTTTACGAGTAAACGCCTCATATACTCAAGAGTGTTTGATTAATTATGATTATAACTACATACAACGTACTCTATAACATATGTTATACAATTTCAAGACTATGAGAATACATAGATTATGTCGTTGCTTAAGGAACAAAGGTAAGCCTGCCTTCTGTTCCTGCATAATCATTAAAATTCTCGCCCTCTCTCTATCATACACACACCCTCCCACACTCACAAACACACAGTCCCATATACACACATCACTCACATAACCACAATAATGTAATTTTGATGTAATTTAATTTAATTTAACTTTTCTTTTTAATGTAAACTGTATGTTTTCTATCATACCTGCTTAATCTTTAATAATGAGAGTTTGTAATTGGCTAAAGATAAGTATACCTTTTTATCTTATTTGTATCGTATGTGCTGTAAACTTTGTAATCAGTAAATAAATAAATAAATAAATAAATAAATAAATAAATTAATAAATAAACATACTAATCATCTTTAGAATACATAGTTGATGACGTCTTGTCCACCCGTACATGGATAAGCCGAAGGATGAAAATGAAACGGACAGCATTCTTATTATCATTAGCAGTACAAGGAAAGCGATGACGCCAACTACCCAACAGGGTATACTTGGTGCAAGGCCATTTACGGTGACCCCGCCTTGAGTACGAAGTCCCACATATTTACTAACATACATGAGCATAATATTGTACGAGTATATGTAAATAACATAACATTTCGTACATAGTAAGGTGACATAACATTTGTGTACAGATGTAGTGAAAAATCCTTTCCTATCGGCAAAACTCGGAACAACGATAACACCCGAATGGTGCCGATGTGTCTATGAATTACTGTATTATTAAATTATGTGTAGGTATCAAATAAATCGCATTCTTTATTTATCAATGTCAAATGTCAAATTGCCCGTTGAAGTAGTAAGACAAAAACGAACATTTCCGAGAAAATACGAAAGGAAAGGATTATTCACTACATCTGTACTTCATATTTACAAAAGGGCTTATGTTTAAACGGACCTATTTTACTACCAATAAATTCGAAACGACCGCCAGAATTAGTAATGACCACCAAATTGTGTTTGGATAAATGATCACCAAACTTCTTTTTATGTTTTGGGTACTTAATTTTATGTTTTAAGTACTTTTTGTTATTCTTACATGTTCAACCTAACACGAAGGATAAATGGGGCTTCGCTTCGATCACCCCCTTTATCCTTCACCTAAGCCACCGCAGTATTTTGCCCTGATACTATCTGCAACTTTTCATTTTGGGTAGGAAAAAAATATTTTGGTGATCATTATTATTTGTTGCCTTACTAAAGTGGCTCTTAGAAGTCGCTTTTGAAATCTGTCCACAGTAGGGACACGCTATCCGTTCTTCTCCTTGGTCCGCTTAGAAAAGGAAGGGAGACCGATGTATAGCTCTGTCCCTACTGGTGACAGATGCCAAATACTACTTTTAAGATTGGTTCCTTTTATTATTGGTGGTCAAAAAGTCAGCAGTACGAAATTGCAGAAGAACGGACCCGCCTGTTTGTAACAACGAGCCCTATCCTAATAACCTCAGGGTTCGGGGAAAAGCGTGGATTTAATGAGAAATTCCCGGACGGAGAGTTCTTAAATACCTTAAAATTCTTAAATAGGATTAAAGGATATAACAAGAAACAACAGAGCGTCACGCCTTTTCCCATAAGGTGTGGCAGAGGCTCAATTGTGCCCACTTTTAGTCACATATTCAATACACCGTTATGTGTAACAGAGGGCTAGCCCATCTCCAATAAAGATGAGGATAGAATATACAGTAAAGTTAGATATACTCGTAGCAATACTCACGTTCACTACACCGGCTATAGCGGCGGCGCGGTGCGACCGGTCTCGTCTCGTATCACCCACATTCACCTGCAGACAAACAGACGAACGTTACTAAAATATAGTTCGCGCCAAGTTTCTTTGGCTCCGAGCGAGCGGCGGCATCTCTTTCTCGCATAGGGTAACAAGCATACGAATATTTCAAATTGGCAAATCATTGGATGAAAGTCGATCTGCATGATTTAATCCGGCATTACTGCAACTCAAAGAGATTATAACCAGCTACGTTTCACTGAAACGACTATCCCTATCAATTTTATTGGTCGGCCACTGTTAAGGCTCATACACACAGAGGTTCTACGTAAGAACGGCCGCTGGAATGGCCACAACATGGGCCTTTAGACAGTAGTGTAAATTAGTGTAAAGGAACGGGGAGGCCGGTCCGGCGGCCGTTCCGTTGGCTGCGGCCGCCGGTTCCCGAACAAGGCCTCCCTCCTACCTCAGACACTTCTAGTAAGCTCTCGATCTCTATATTGTCTTGTTCCGTTCTAGAACGCCGTCTCTCTCTTACCTCCGACACATCGAATAAGCTATCTCTCTCTTGCCATCGTATGGGCGACAGTCGCGGCCGATCCGGCGGCCATTCCTGAGACGCATTCTTTCTTGTTGACATGAGTCGGCTTATTGGGTAGAACTGATCGTGTAAATGACGCTTTAGTCGTTGTTTTTGGTACCGGTTCGCTGACGCAGCAGCAGACGACAAAAATGTTTTACTACCTCCTCCTCCTCGTGACGTTTGTCAGCCCTCTCATTAGACTAACAACAGGGGACGGGACAAATCCAGTCGTCAGCCCGACACTCAGAAGCTCCCAAACAAGCCCAAGGCGCCCCGGAGAGTTGGCAAACTGGCAAATTACTTGTGTAAATTCCAACCGGGACTAAAATGTCACAAATAATGCAAAAGTTTAAAGTTGGCTTACCACAGGCCAACTGCGCGGGGCAACAAGTCTGGAAGCCCTAGGCTAAAATGTTTGAGAGGCACGACACACCATCTCTCGGGGTATAATTATGTCATATTCTGGACTTTCAAGATTGTTAGCGTTAAATAAATAAAAAATATGAAATTAAAATAAAAGTATGAAAATCAGATAATAACTGGGAATCACTTGTATTCCACCGAAGGACCAACTCAGCCCGAACATACCACATGTCGGAGGGTGCGGTTCGTCTGTATGTGGATTAACCGCTGGAGACCTGGACTTGGTTATGAGGCATCGCGATTTTGAATGTCTTCTTTAGAAGATCCCCGGAACCCAGAGGTTAAACTTTGCCATTACGTTACAATAACCAATTTGACCACAACGGCCTAGGAACAATTCGTACGCCTTAGAGCAAATGGATTTTAGAGAAAAAATACATAAAATCAAAATGAGTTCAGCGCGGATGGAGCTCTTATTATTGTATTTTCCATATATGATAATACTCTTTAGAATACGTGATTGAAAATGTCTAGTAATGTCATACGATAGAAATTAGCAAACCTTTTCAATTGCGGATATTTTACTCCCTCGACATTTTACTTTGCGAACGTTCAGTATTATGAACTCTTTGCTATAGAAACAAATTCCAAATTCCAAATTCCAAATGTCTTTACATATACTTAGCAAACGTCATTTTTGCCACTTCTCTACATTGGACCACTGAAGGAGAAGTAGGGCGTAGAAACTAACATGCCTTTTCAATTGCGGACGTTTTGCTCTCAGGGCGTTTTATATAGCGGACGATATGTCACCAAGAACGTTTTGCTTCAAGTATCTTCTGATCCTAAGTGATAAATTCATGGCAAATTGCGACACACTTTCACAGTTAATTTGTCAAGATAATTCGTTTAATTATCAAATGAGTTAATGAGTTCTTCGCTAAGATCCGTCATCCATCACCTTGCTCTACTCCACTGGATCAAAATCAAACACCGGTAGGTGCTTCGTCTCTCCTTATCTTCTTTCTAATTTGGGCCGGAATGCGTGACCTCACGTCAAATGGTAAATCTCAAGATACACATTGAAACATGATAGATAGATAGAGGATGAGGTGGGAAGCCCGCTGAACACAGGCGGGTGATAGGTCCTCTTTTTTACTATTTCACCCAATTCCCAGTGTTTGAGCACCGGTTAATGTTGATTCAGCCGACTTCCCTCCCCAAATCTTCTTGTTCTTTTAGTGAATTATATGTCTGAGTTTGAAGTTTGCATTTACAAAGTCTTCTTCCTTGATGTTATCCATACCTAGTGTTCACTGTCTTATGTTTGAATTCATAACACATTCTCCTACAGAGTGCTGACTAGTTTCCTCCAAGCCACATGAAGGGCATGAAGGGTATGGTTCATGCTTTAACAATGATAAGTGTATGTTTAGTTTACAGTGACCTGTTACCACACCTGCCAGTGTTGCTAAGTTATCTCTACTAAGGTTAAGTAAATACTTAGCCTTTTTTTGATCCTTCCTTAAGATTAACATCTTCGACTGTCTTTGTTGTTCTTCCATTCTAAGTTCGCATTACGCGTGGCTATTAAGTTGAAGATATTTTTGGTGACAGTTATATTTATTGAACCTCAGCTTATATCAATAAGCTGAGGTTCAATAAATCGCTTCTCTGCTCCGAATCTTGCCAGATCGTCTGCTTTTTCATTTCCTTGGATCTCTTCGTGTCCGGGGACCCATGCAATAATTACTTCCGAAACACTTCCCAAAGAGTTTAAGGTTGCCTAACATTCTTTGATGATTACGTATTTATTAATTGGTTGTCCTAGCGCCTTTAAGGCTGCCTGACTTTCATAATGCGCGAGGAATCGCGATTTTACCTTATGCCATGGTAATACAATTCAAAACCTATAACGGAAATGGGAATACATAGAAATGCCATGGGAGGTGAGTGGTTAAGGCAGCAGCACATTCCTTTGTAGTGAAGATTTCCGCTGAACACGCTGGCGTATAGCCCTAAGGCAATTAATTTGTATTGTCCTTTACCATACAAGATACAGTAACCAGCTCCTACTGGTTTTGTGCTCTCTCTTCTTGAACGATCCGTGAAGCAAGTGATCACCGGTTGTTCCATTTCTCTATTAATAAATTTTCTGGTTTTTGATTCCATTTAATTTAACAAATCGTATCTCTTTCTTTATCAGGTCATTATTTGATAATATCATCTACAATTTAACACTTGACGGTCCTACGATGGAAGCATTTCCCTTGTCTCTGGGTTGCCTTTCCATTCCTTGTTAATTTTCATTCTGTACCATTGTTCGGTTGCTGCCTTTTTTACTTGGGCAAAAAAGACGGCAACCTAACTTGTCAGTGGGTTTAGATTGAGCATTGATAGTAAGGATGACGTTGGTGTCGACCTCTTTGCTTCTGTAATCATAAGACCTGCCAATATTTGTAGCTTGCCAAGCCCTTTTTTCGTTGACATAGTTCTGTTCTTTTCCACCATACAATTGATCCGATTAGAATTCGTGCTAAAATGACTGACTTGTAGATCCAGTGAACGATCTCTGGCTTTATTCCCCATTTGTTTCCTATAGCTCTTTGGAATAATACTCTTGTGGCCTTTGCACACTGTAATTTGACATGAGTATCAAACTTCATTTTCCGATCGAAGGCCAATCCTAGATATTTAATCTCATTTACAACATCCATTTGGTGTTCAACGCAATTGGCTCCATTTCTATGTTCTTACGTTTGTTCGTGAAGAGAACTAATTTTGTTTTATCTGGCTTGAGATCAAGATCTTTGTCCTGACACCACTGTAAAACTTTACCTATTGCATTCTTCACAACGCATCTTATCGTACTTTAAACTTTCCGAATTATTATATAAATATATAATCATCTAAATATACCTTAGATATATATTTTGGTCACTTAGGCGGGTTATTAGCGAGTCTATAAGTATAATGTATAAGTATAATATGTATACGTATAGTCTATAGGTACAATGCCACTCCCCTCTCGGACGCCGAGCTAGTCGGTCGTGTTTTAAGTGCAGCTACGTTAAAGTTCTATACCAAAGTGAAACGGTGATAGTGTGTGAGCGTAACAACTAGTCGTGCGCCTGGGACGTTAGTGAGTATCAACTCGTATCTTGGCTGACATTGGTCAGTTTAAACCACGCCCACCGACGCAGAAGCAACTTTTTAGTGGGTGTCACCCAGAAAGCCGTCTATCTCTCAATTACCGCTAGCGCTGTTCCTGTCTATAAATTGCTAATAGCTCCCGTACCTATGCCGTCGCTTGCGCACATTTAGGCCTACGCCAAGACAAAAAGGCCTAGAAGAACCGTCACTGCATACAATCGCACATAGATTTTAGTGTAAAACGCTTTTTGCTTTTGCTCTGCTTGTACCAAAATATAAGATGCTTCAACACTCGCCGATAAAAGCTACAACATCTGACTCAACTCGAATGGAACACTTTACACCTAAAATGCTGGAACATTCAAGTTCTACACCAAACCTTTCAGACAAGCTAGGCACAAATATAACATACAGAGCCCCTAAACAAAAACCAGGAGAGGACCTCAAATATATCATAGCTAAGATGGAGACAATGTTCTTCACTTTTACTACGGAAAGTGATAAAAAACATCAGGCCCTCCTTGAAACAGTCACTGAAATACTGGAACAGAACTCCCATATATCCACATCGATCCAGTTTATCTCCAATATGTACGACGAAATGAAGATGAAAGTGGAACAATTAGAGAGTGACAGAAAAGCCGATAAATCTAATATCAAAATCCTCGAGCAAAAAATCGAACAACTCGAAAGAAATACTAGAATGGCCTCTCTCGAGATTAGAAATATTCCCGTCAAAGAAAACGAGAAAATTGAAGACCTATGGTATATCGCGAAAACAATTGGAGATACCCTAAAAACTCCCATTACCCCCTCGGACATCAAGAACATTCACCGAGGCTACTCAAAACAAGAATATAAGAAGCCTATTGTTATTGACTTCGTCTCGTCTATCATGAAGGAAAAGATACTCACATCCTACAAATCCTATAACAAAGACCACAAACAAGAAAACCTGAACCTATCACAACTAAAAATTGCTGGCCCCCGATGAAGGTGTACCTATCTGATTATCTCACACCTAAAATGAAAAAGCTTTATATGGCACGAGACTACGCATCCGCAAACGGATATCGCTTTTGCTGGGCGACCTCAGGAGCTATTTATTTGAGAAAAAATGAAGGAGACTCGGCTATCCGTATAAAAAACGAAGAGGACCTAAGAAACATTTCTGCAACGAAATGATATTCTGTAGCTTATTATATTCGTGCAAAAATTATATCATAACTCAATTTGCTTTAGTGCGTCACACAAATCACTCAAAATCACAACAATACACAAAATACCTATACAATAATATTTACACAAAACCCATACTATATACACTTACATTACACATCTATTTACAAACTATATTTAACACGCCTTTGTTAGATATGTCTATATCTATATCTGTTTACTATTTAACTTATTACAGTTTTTCACATAACAAAATTCCCTGATCTAAATGACCCTATAAGCAATGTCGACGAGTTAAACATTTGTGAGCCAATATCTTGTTATCCCGAGGAATGTATTTCACTTTTAAAAAATCCACATTTCCACCTAAAAATACTACAGCAGAATAATCGAAGCATAAATCATAATTTTGATAGCCTTTGCATACTTTTATCGAATATAAAAATAAAATGCGATATAATTGTACTTAGCGAATGTTGGTTATCGTGTGTAAATAATCTACCTACTTTAGATGGATATTTAAATTACAGAACTTCACATAACTTTAACCAAAATTATGGCGTCGTTGTCTACTTAAATAGTGCTTTGAATTTTTGTGTAGAGGAATATAATTTAGAAGAAGCAAACTGTCTACTGGTTAAATCTAAATTGGATTTTGTAATAATCGCTATTTATAGACCCCCCTCATTTGAAAATATAGATAAATTCCTAAGCTCTCTACAGATACTATTGAAGAATCTGGTGATCTTCAAGAGTATCGTCTTGGTGGGAGATATAAATATAAATATTGCGGAATGACACAGTGATGCAACTGAATACTTGGATATGCTAATCTAGATGGGTCTAACACCAACATACTATACGCCAACGCGTGGAAAAAGCTGCCTAGACCACGCAATCATTAAAACAAAACAAACAACAGTAACATTTAAGTTGCAAACAGCCATAACAGATCATGAATCCGTTCTACTTTGTCTACATACTAGGGGCTACAACTTCTTTAATAAAACCAAAACATTCATTAAACTAAATTTTGAAAACCTTGTGAATGACTACAAACAAATGGATTTTAATAAAATACTAGCGATAAGCGACATAAACTATGCCACAAATATGTTTTTAGAGTTTCTGAACACTATTATTTAAAAAAATACTATCACCATTAAGTTACCTAGAAACAAAATAACATTTAAACCGTGGATTACTGTTGGTTTGCTAAGGTGTATCAAAAACCGAGACAGAATGCACACTAAGCTTAAAAAAGACGCTAACAACTGTATACTTATTACTACATACAAGCGGTACCGAAACTATTTAAAAGAGATTACTAGAAAAGCAAAACTTGCCTATGAACAAAAAGAATTAACTAATGCAAAAGGAAATAATAAAATGTTATGGAACACAATCAAAACTATTACAAATCTAAATAAAAATAAAAACCCTCCTCAGGAACTGTTAGGAATACACGACACAGGAGAAAAATCTGTCGATGCTGTTAACAATTTCTTCGCTGGTGTTGGCATAAAACTAGTAAACCAAATTCACCCAAATGTTCCAGCATTACAAACCGAAAAAAAATGCTCAGCAAGTGACTCACTGGCTTTAATACAGACTGATAGCAAAGAATTAGAAAAAATAATTATGAGCCTGAAATCAAGTTTTTCTGCAGGGCATGATGGTATCTCATCCCAAGTCCTGAAGACTATGAAGGACTACATAGTACCTACTTTAACTCATATATTCAATCGATGTATGGAAAGTGGAGATTTCCCTAACTTTTAAAAAAGCTATTGTACTTCCTATACACAAAGGCGGAAAGAGAGATTGTATAAATAATTATAGACCTATCTCTATTCTTCCAACCCTTTCTAAAATAATTGAAAAAATATTTAAACAAAGATTACTTAGATATCTTGAAACAAAAAATCTTTTATCTGAAAACCAATATGGTTTTAGAAATGGAAGGTCGATAGATGATGCGATCTTTGACTATACAACCTATTTGACTAAAATGTTGGATAGTAAAAAGAAATGTATCACTATATTTCTCGACTTAGCAAAGGCTTTTGATACAGTCTGCTTTCCAAAGCTTTATGATAAGCTCGAAAAAATGGGTATAAGAGGTGATCAACTAAACCTTATAAAAAAATACATGTCTGGTCGTACTCAGTGTGTAAAGATAAATGACTTTGTTAGTGCCGAATGTCCAATAACTTACGGAGTGCCACAGGGCAGTGTTCTTGGCCCATCCCTATTCCTCTGTTACATAAATGATCTATGTAATATGAAACTAGAAAACTGTAAAATTCAATGATATGCCGATGATACAACCCTAACATTTGTAGCAGATACTTGGGAGGAAGTCCACATATTAGCACAAAAAGGTTTTGATAAAGTGTGCCACTGGTTAGCTGCAAATTCATTAACTTTAAATGCAGATAAAACAAAATATATACAATTTTCGTTGAAAAATAGCACCAATAAGGACATTTATGAGGAATACAAGATATATGCTCACTCATGTTTCTCTAAAGATTGTACATGCCCTGTTATAGCTCAAACAAATAGTATTAAATATTTAGGTGTCATAATTGACAGAAACCTAAATTTCGTTGAACATATAAAGTACTTAACAATCAAGGTCAGAAAATTGACATATGTTTTTAAGCATCTACGCCACATTGCTGATAAAAAGCTTCTTAAAAATATATATACTTCCCTATGTGAGTCTGTGCTCTCTTACTGTATATCATCGTGGGGGGGAGCAAGTAAGACACACATGATTCAGCTAGAGAGAGCACAGAGATTAATTTTAAAAATCATTTTCGAAAAGCCACGACTGTTTCCTACAGAAACACTTTACAAAGATACTAAAATCTTAACAGTTCGACAACTGTTTGTATTAAAGTCACTGCTACGACAACATACAACCCTTGTTTACCAAAAGGAACATATCAGGGCTAACACCCGAAGAGATCACATGGTGTGTCAACCAATCTCCACAAGAACAGCCCTAGCACAGAGATTCTCTCCCTATGTATCAACCAGACTGTACAATAAAGCAAACAAGCTGCTCAATATATATAACAACTCCAAATTTGAATGTAAAAAGGTACTTACAGGTTGGCTGCTATCCCTCAATTATGAGGAAACGGAGAAGCTTATGTTATAATAATGTAATGTTTATATCGTCCGTCACCTATTTTATTTCTATTTTCTACTTTTCACCAAAATACCAAAATATAGCAGTGTATTATAGATACTCATACATAAATATATACCCACTAACACAAAAACAGACATGCATGCACCCACACACACATACACACACACACCACACACACACACACACCCTCACACATACACACATTCACACACACACACACACACACACACACACACACTCACATGCACACATGTTATCACTACACGCATAATTTCTCACGCGCACTCATATCCGCAAATATCAAAATGTATATTTAATATCTTCCCACACTTTGTATATTCACGTTCACCAAAACGTAGATGCAAATATGTACCCATTGTCTTACTCTGTATCTTGAGAGGTGGAGGCCAGGAGATCCATGGCACGGGGTTTTACCTATTTTGGACTCCTGTCTCCCACTGCATCTTAGACTGCATGATTACTTATATTAAATATGTATTCTGTTCTTGGGAGAAAATAAATAAATTTTTCATTTCATTTCATTTCATTTTCATTTTCATTTCATTTCATTTCATTTCAATGTCTATTGCCACATAAGTGGGTGAGTGGAGGAGAGTTGTCGCGGTGGGTCGCACAACACACGACAGACACTAGCTACAAAAAGGGCAAAACGGCATATTATACCACCCAGACCGCACGCACTACCAGCAGCGTCACAACACGTGAGCCACGCGCGTGCGGCCGTGTCTGCCGCTCCAGAATCGGACTGTATAGTCACGAGCGCAGATGTATATCGGAAGCTGCTTGAATCATCTGTTACAGATGTTACTGGCCTTATGATGATGAGAATGAACTTTTATTCAGTTTTATCCTTAAATGTCCACCCAATATTTTCTCTAATGATTTCAATACAAAGGAGGACTTTTGCACCGGAACTATTTTGCTTCCTGATACGTATTTTTTCCTGGTGTAGCATGAAAACTGCTTTTACCTTCCCCCAAGTCGGAGGGATATAATTACGTGCTATGCTGATCCTATAGAGTTCTATAGGTACAAGATAGTTTTTGATAAATCTGCAGGGTTTCTGTAGAAGTACTATCAGGAACCGCACATTGGAATCGTGCAAATGACTTAATTGCCCATTCTACATTTTCATCTTTTATTATATCATCTGACGGCTCATTTACCAACATCACTGTCGTGTCTTGGACATATTCTATATTTTGGCAGAGAGCACTAGGCTAAGGAGATCTCTAGGAGAGTCTAACTTGGATGGGCGGCGTTAAAAAAAATCGAGAGAATATTCAGGGATCGAAAGATGCCGCAATGCCTGAAAACCAAGCTATTCGACCAATGTGTCCTGACTATATGGCATAGCCCAAAGAGCCACGCATCGTTCTACATATACTAGAGATACTAGTATCTCTAGGGCCAAATTTAAGTGGGCAGGGCACTTGGCGAGACGAGGTGATGGCAGGTGGAGTAGATCCCTGACCGAGAGGTGGCCAAAAGAAGTACGAAGGAGCGTGGGTCGACCAGCAGACAGATAGGTCGAAGATATTACCAACATCGCGGGGAAGACCTGAATTCGACTGGCACAGGACCGGAGAGGTTGGCACAATATGGAGGAAGATTATACCCAGCAGTGGGCGGAAACAAGCTGCCAATAATGATGATGTTATATCAGGTGGATTCTCCCACGCATGTCCCATCCGATATGTCATTCTCATTGTATTCCTTACAACCCGGGATGTGTGTCTCCAGCAAAGCTTTCAACACCGTTTGGGGTTCAGATTCAATTTCTCTGTCTATTTTGAAATCTGATAGGTTTGATACATTGTCGATCAACAGGTAACAAAATAATATTCAAAATATAACCGGAGGAAACAAAATTAACTGGCTCACAGACACGCACAGAGAAAAATGTATGACATGTTGTCAATTTGTGGCCAAGTAGGATATGGTTTATAAATACGCAGTTCGCAGCTGAACTTGAACTTTCAACCGCAACGCCTAAACGTCAAAACACATATGTGAATTTATTTTCCTCTAAATCTAAAACAATGCTGGCATTGAGCTGATCAGTGCTCAGTACAGTGTAAGCTCGTAGTACAATTTGCGTCATACTGACGATTGCAAATAATACCTAAAATATGCCACTGGCACTGGGCACAATTCATGCAAGGGACATGTAGAAACAACGTAGCAGGTATTCACATAGCATTGCAACTTGGGTTACAAATACTAGATACTAATCGTTTCTTCATGCAGATAAAATCGAGATGGGCCCACGTAAATCATAGCGCAAGTAAACATCTTATTATGTATGTGTATCTGCAGTAGCATACGAGTCGGAGTCTGTTAACTATAGCATACTGACATCACATCGAGAATCAGTAGACCGGAGATATCATACGCAGCGAAGTGGACACAATTCTAATTAAAACGTAAATAGTAATAATTAAAAACCTCAGACTGCATTTGCGAAAACTTCTCTACACTCAAAGATTATTGGAAATTAGAAAACTCATTAGATATGTGAAGGAGTCACCACATGGTCATCATAAATCATCTGGAAAATAGGCTACAGGCCATAAGACAATGTGGATTGTAAGAAGATATAATGACACGGATCGAGATGGGTCAGCGTAGATAGTTTGGTCACGTTGAAAGGAGATTGACGAAACAGATCCTGTGAATAGAAAAGGAAGCGAGAGGTATGCCTAGACCTATGCAAGTGCAAGTACTCAGTCTCTGCCAACCCCACTCCTGGGTAAAAGGCCTGAGCATATGACGTATGCATATGTGTTCAGTCTCTATACAAATATCATTTAAACCAATACGAGGCGCCGCCCACTATCATACTCGAAAGCATGCAATTCTCATAATTGCTATGCAAATTACACTGCTGAAGCCTTATTCCAACCAAATAGAGTTCCGTGTTGAGTGTGAGATTCAAGAGAGCATCTCAAATTCAATGGCATCTCTTTATTATGTAAATGAGACGATCACGTAGAGCATATAAAATAATATGAATATTACACAAAAGGAAAGGCCACAATGTCCTGTGTTGTATAATTTTATCACTTCCACGTAACTGCAACTCTATGTCCTCGGCAATACACCTAATTGTATTATTCGAAAATGCTTCTGTTTCGCGGTAACTTGGTTACTTACACTAACACCATTGGAGGCAACATGGAGCATAACGGAACAAAATCAAATTACAGTAAAGAAGTAAACTAAATTAGACTAAAACATGTTACACTCTATAACAATGCTTATTCCTGGTATTTTTTCTTTATCTTTGGAGTTCGTAATAATATGAGACGAAGTATCTCTCGATAAATGTATTATTTGATATTGAAGCGAAACAAAAACAAACAGTAGTTATGACTTGCTCCTGGGGCATTACGCTCCCGGGCGTGTAAATTAATGCTTTGGCATTATTGTGTCGAATATGCCCCCTAGCCTCAATCACAACAAGACGACTCGAATGACCGAGTCGGCAGTGACCCTGTCTACGAAGCCAAGGGTCCCGGGTTCGAGTCCCGGTGGGGGTAAATATTTGTTTGATTAGAACGGAGTTTGTATCCTGATCATGGTTGTTTATCTATCTAAGTATAATATTTATCTACATAAGTATGTGTATCGTTGTCTCGTACCCAAGATACAGGGAATCTTAGTTTGGGGCTAGATCAATGTGTGTCAATAGTGTCCAAGGTATTATTATTATTATTATTACAACTGGAAGATTTGCTTGCAAATAGTCTAATCTCAAACAATAAGAACTGCAGTAAATTTCCTCAATATTTTCATCATAACATATGTAAAAATATAAATATAAAGTAAAACGACTTCAATACAAATACAAATACACACACATACACTTATTTGATACAAAACATACCCATACGTGTCTTCATTAATTGAGGTGATACGAACAAAATATGGGGTTTTTTTAGAATCCATTTTCTCCACTATAATAGTAGTTTATGTGACTGCTACATAATAGAGGGCATTAATACACGAGAGTGGGTTTATGAAACTAAATAAAGAAGTAAACTAAATTAGACTAAAACATGTTACACTCTATAACAATGCTTTTTCCTGGTATTTTTCTTTATCTTTGGAGTTCGTAATAATATGAGACGAAGTATCTCTCAATTAATGTATTATTTGATATTGAAGCGAAACAAAAACAAACAGTAGTTATGACTTGCTCCTCTGGGGCATTACGCTCCCGGGCGTGTAAATTAATGCTTTGGCATTATTGTGTCGAATATGCCCACTAGCCTCAATCACAACAAGACGACCCGAATGGCCGAGTCGGCAGTGACCCTGTCTACGAAGCCAAGGGTCCCGGGTTCGAGTCCCGGTGGGGGTAAATATTTGTTTGATTAGAACGGAGTTTGTAACCTTGTCATAGTTGTTTATCTATCTAAGTATAATATTTATCTACATAAGTATGTGTATCGTTGTCTCGTACCCAAGATACAGGGAATCTTAGTTTGGGGCTAGATCAATGTGTGTCAATAGTGTCCAAGGTATTATTATTATTATTATTACAACTGGAAGATTTGCTTGCAAATAGTCTAATCTCAAACAATAAGAACTGCAGTAAATTTCCTCAATATTTTCATCATAACATATGTAAAAATATAAACATAAAGTAAAACGACTTCAATACAAATACAAATACACACACATACACTTATTTGATACAAAACATACCCATACGTGTCTTCATTAATTGAGGTGATACGAACAAAATATGGGGTTTTTTTCGAATCCATTTTCTCCACTATAATAGTAGTTTATGTGACTGCTACATAATGGAGGGCATTAATACACGAGAGTGGGTTTATGAAACGAGCCGAAGGCGAGTTTCATAATAATATCACTCGAGTTTTAATGCCTAATTATGTACAGTTACATACACTAGTTTATCTACACACATATCATTAAGCTCTCTTTGATGTGTTCAGGAACCGCATGTTTGACCGGCATTGTGGCTCTGCAGTTTCGTCGGTGTTCGAAATTTGAATGACAGTACCAACTTCACAGACAAACTGGGGGCGGGCGTCGGTGTTCGAAAGGAGAATGCCCATGGGACTATGGCCTTCAGTATCGCCACAAATATTTTTGTGTCAGCATAATATTTAGTCTACTAGTTACTGGGGATGTGTAGTTATCATATATAAATATAATTTCAATGTAATTGTCGGGAGATAGTAAAAAAATAAAAAAATACATTTTTTTTTATTCATTTTCATATACAAATTTATCAAAAATATTATCAAGAAACTGTGCTGTAACGTAGACATCGTTATACCGTGCCCAACTTAAATATCAAGTCACTGACATTCATTACATGGGCACAACAGCCTACTGTTCGGTTTCCCACCAGGCAGCTGCAATAGTAGCCTACCATGGCATTCAAGCTGTTTTCTATGGCATTCAAGCTGTTTTCTATGGCATTCAAGCTGTTTTCTATGGCATTCAAGCTGTTTTCTATGGCATTCAAGCTGTTTTCATATTGTTCGTCACTGCTTATTAGCAAGTATGTGTAGTATGTTCTACTGCCGATATGCCTGGACCTAATTCTGCCCCGAATCAAATATGAATTGTTTGGTCTCATGGCAAGGGGAAGATCATCTTCGATTTGGTCATTTATTTCAATTAAATACGTTCCATTTTGTCAAACATGCTCCCTATAATAGGACCTAGATTGATTCAGCTGATAGGTGCCCAGTGCCTGCATTTTAAGTCTTCCAGAGTCAGACGGGAGAACCGTTCTAAATAGCGATTGTTTCCATCAATGGTTTGGATAGCTGCTCGTCTCCTGTTCATGTTTTCGGTTGTTATGAAGTTGCCCAAATGATTGGGTAAATGAAGCCTGATCAAAGCAATGTGTAAATATTCTTGAGCGTCAGGGATGTCCACAATGACAGGGTGGAATTAGCGCGCAGCCAATTCTGAAGTCTTCCATTAGATGATCGCCAGCTCTGTTGAAATATTCCTGCCTGAATAGCTTAAAATCTATTTTCATTCTTCCATTGAAAACTTCAACACCCATCTGCACATTGTAATACATCTTGTTTTATTTGCTTGTTCGGTTGTAAGCTGACGTTCTCCATCTAAAAGCGATTCTGGCATATGGGCATGGTATCCATATTCGTACAGTTCAGGAACCACATCTCTGAATCCTCTATGAAGGATGAATACGTAGCCTTGGCGAAAGTATGCTTTCATGGATCTTTCTGGATTTATAAACTCAATCTGTGAAATTATCGTAGCATCATTCACAGTCGCACTGAATGGACCTATACAATCAAGAATATGTCCATCACAGCGCACAATCATGAAGGGTGTTACCAATTTTAGGTGTTTGTGCAAACTGTAGGTTTCTTTCTGGAACAGATAATGCTGCTGTTTTGCACATAAACATATGTTGCATCACAAATAACAATAGCTGGCTTCTCATCATCAGGAGCTTGCAAGTTTCCATAAAATCTTTCTGAAATTAATGCTGCAATCTCTTGTACTGGCGTATGTAATAATCCGAAATACATTGGAACTGACTGTTGTGCTAAACAATTTCTAGCCTTTCCCATGTATCGCTCTAATGTGCTCCTCGGCATTTCAAATAACTTGGATAGCCTTTCGTTACTGTCGCTTGTTCTAATCTTGGCCAGAAACATGCTGAGGGCTACATTAGCATTTGGTGTCTCTTGGTGCAATAAGGTCATGAAACTGCACTGCATTTAAACCCAACCAATAATGACATAGGTGTGGCGGCATTAAGGTCGGTCTGGTTTACTATCTGCCTATAGTTGATCAACTACCGCGTTAGTTTATCAACTAACGGTGTTGACTATCTTCCGGTGACATATATACCTCGCGCCACGAATTAAGAGCTCTGGGCGACGTTGGCGGGAATTACTGCGCATATGTACAGGTATTGAAAAGTGACTAGGTACTGCGCATTCAAGGCCACCGCTCATAACTAGTGGCACGAGTTATACCAAAGAAATAGTAAGCAAAGAGTTTCCTTGATCCTGTGTATTTTATTAGCCACTGCTGAAAAAAATACTGTCACTTTGGCATTTTACATAGGCCGCGGCCACACAATGCACGAACAGGAGGCGTGGCGAGCGAGCGCGACTGACATGAGATGATGTACACGAAATAAAAAATACAGAGAGAGGAATGATAAATGCATTTGCACCATGTTGAATCTGTTCATGTGCAGTCGTTGGATAAATCCTACTAATCCTGCGATATCTATCGAATTCCAGGTTAACAACAGCGAAAATCAATTTATTACTTAAACAAGTCAAGTCGGGTAATTTGTTTTTATAATGAATGCACAGGTTCTGCACATGGACTATGAAAGTAGCCGCGCCAATAACCCCAGAAACCTAGATTACGATTTTGCCTCAGTGCTTACTGAAATACCTACCTGTAAAATAACGCTTAACAGACGAAATAATTATATAAAGAATTAGGAAACAGACCTATTTGTTTTAGTAATTCGCTTCCGTTCACCACAGTTGCAATGTGGTGCCACGTCGATGTTAAGTGTCACAACACAGTGATGTCCATACGTAAAACCAATTGATACCATTTGAGTTTAAAAAATAAATTATGTGTACTACGTGTAAAATATGTGTTTTTTAATTGCGGTAAAAATATACTACCGAGTTAATTTATATATTTTACAATGGTATCCCTTTTCGGCACACGCCCATTAAAAAACAGACGCTGGATACAACGCAGTATTCGATCTAAATAAACCACTTCTTATTTCTAGATTTCTTATCCGGAGAAGTGAAGATTTCTTAACAATATATAAAATCATCTTAGATTAAAACAAGAATTATTGATTCCATGAAGTTGTGACACAACTTATTCGCGATACCATGAATGGGCATTGTACTTTGAATGTTATAATATGCAGAAAAATTACACATTATGGTCATAATGTGTAATTTTTCAGATAAGAAATGAGTTTTTACCAAATAGTTTAACATTATGCTGATCGTAACGTGCGGTTTTTGTACGCAGTAAAGAGGGTTTATGATACGTGTGTAGATAAATACATTTACAGATTTGATTTTTGGTTTAACGTTTATTGAGTATTTGATTAAGATTCTCCCAGAAGGAAAACGCGATTGGGTGAAATTTTTCGATAGCATTTAAATGCGAAAAGACCTCTCAATTGTTTTATTTTTTCCTGTAATTCTGAAATCCTAACTTATTTCATTGCGGAATTGCATTCAAAATGTGGATATTATGTATAAGTAAACTCTCCTTGAAAATATTTTTGACAAAATAGCGTGGTTTATAAGTAAACAATTTTTATGTGGTTGGGCGCTAAGTTATGTAATTTTTCCCCGATTCCGTCCTTCTCACACTGTGGGTCTTTCCGCCTGGAGTAACGGCGACCTTTACACGGACGAGGTATCCCCTTAAGGAGTTCCCTTATTTCTTGATGATACCATCATCAGATCCTGGCTGACTATACTTCACTTCCTATACTTCCATTTCACCACCATGCATTGTGACGAGCATACATTACGGAGCAACCTTAATAAAGTTACCATATCGCAACCTGTAGGCTATCTTGTGTTGAGCAGTTCCGGTGGCCATCTGTGATCTTCATCATCAGTTCCACTTCACAAAATGATGCTTCCCGAGAGTAAATGCACGAGTTACTATGAAAATTACAAAAAGCGCTATAGGTCTGCCCACAATACTTGAAGAGAGCCCTCGATTTCTCCAAGATCCCACTGTACGATCCTGACCTGATGATAATGGGACCAATTGGAAGCTCATTCAAACAAAATCTCAATTTTTCAAATCGGTCCATCCGTCTAGGAGAATTCGATGAGAATACATAAAAATAAAATATAGATCCCGGCGAATTAGAAACCTCTAATTTTTTGAAGCCGGCTTTATAGATTTGGTGTAAGTAGGTACATAGCTGTACAAACGTGAATAATCCTTTCCTTTCGTATTTTCTCGGAAATGTTCGTTTTTGTCTTACTACTTCACTCGCACTCAGTACCCATCGAGACAACGTAGGGAACGGTCGCATTGCAAGAGGAAGTATCTATATAGAGTAGTTAATACCACAGAAATATTTTGTTGATAGTTATGTTAGATTTTGTGATAAACTTCATGGACTCGTGTATTAATGCAGGCCACCTATATTATTATTTTTTGACTTTACATTTCACTCTTGTCTGTCATTTTTGTAAAATGACAGACAAGGATCGAATAAAATCAATAAACATTGATTTTATTCGATCCACATTAACAATTTATAACAGACATGCCGAAAGCACTAAGAAAAGGGAAACGTTTAGATCGGCAAGCCTGCGAAGTTATTTCCAATATTTATTTATTTATTTTTCTTTATATGATAGCATCGTGGTGGTTTTAACATCTCAGTGTAATATACGTCAAACGGGCAATTTGACATTTGACATTGATAAATAAAGTATGCGATTTATTTGATACCTACACGTAATTTAATAATACAGTAATTCATAGAGGCACCATTCGGGAGTTATCGTTGTTCCGAGTTTTGCCGATAGGAAAGGATTATTCACTACATCTATACATAGCTGTGCAGTGTACAGGCGTAAGCGTATGTAAGAGCGTGATAAACGAACTATTTTAATATACATACACACACATATCAACAAGTAGATACTTAGTGACATACGTACGGAACCCTTGGTGCACGAGTCCGACTCGCACTTGACCGTTTATTTATTTTTGCTATACTGACTCGGACGAAATGTTTGAGGACTCGGGAATCCCAAATCAGCTAAAGCTGTAATGTTGGCAGCGAATGACTGCTCTTTTAAAATGTAATCACCAAAGCGGATTTTTATTCAGTCAGTCCCGACTAGGTCAATTAATCGGTTTATGCGACTGTTATATCGGTGTGTTCCAGCGTTGGAACGTAGTTAAAGTCCGTCCCCAAGCACTCTCCTCGCACGCCGTTACTGCGCACATAAAATGCAGACTCGTAAAAATATATATCAATATCATTGTTAACGATTGCTATGACATAATAAAATAAATAATAAAGAGCATGTGTGTAGGAATAATGCGCACTTTTTGCGCCTTTCCATTGTGACTTAGTTGGTATTTCCTCAGGCGAGTTTACATGGCAGGGAGGAAAGTTCAAACCTGCATTCGCTCACTCAAATGCTTAGCAAAACTAAACGCAGTTTGAGTAAGTTGATGAGACTGCAGTATCTTCTCGGGTATGTACTTTTCGGATAGATTAAGAACTCTGAAAGGCAGCGGGTGATCGCTACTCTATTATGTATGACTACTTCATATTAATATTTCATATTCTTAATTGCACAGATAATATAAAGCTACAGACAGTTACAAGAAATGTTATGGGCAAAGGCGAGCTTATCTCTAAAAAGAGATTTCTTCCAGCAAACCTAGGCAAGGCAGGAGAGTTTATGAAACAGGACAGTTCTAATGCTCAATAAAACTTATACATACGTACGAAAATTACTTTCAAAATATAAGTAAACTGTACCAAGGAACAAACGCTCGAACGGACGAATTGTACCACTCCAGCTAGGATTATACCTAGTCCGGTTAAATATACCTGCTCACGTAATAGGGGAGGATTGTGAATAGGATCGACCGATGAATGCAACATTTAGCCAATATAGGAAGTTTGGACACGGGAGGATATGTGATGGGAGAACAGAAAAAATGTTTCTTCATGTTTCCTGATCTTCTGTTTCATATGTTGTTGCTTGATTTTCTGGGTTCTGTTCCGCTAGGTTGTCCGATGTGCTTTCAGTTTCGCTGTCTGTTTCCAGGACCTGGTATATTAGATTTGAGGCGGCGCTACCCTCATCCCTATTGTGTATTGCCATCTAGTAGCTAGGATTCTTCCGTAGTATTTAATATCGTGTTTGAGGGTGTCTTTCCAGGTGTATATGGGTCGGCCGGTCGGTGATTTTTTGCCGTTTTTATAGATAATGGTACAGAACGGGTACGGTAGCGGTACTTGGCCGGTTTTTTTACCCACTTTTCATAATTATCAGTGTTCATTTCATTATGGTTCAAAAATCCATTTGTGCCTGTCGCTGTCCATTTGAAATAGGTTTTTTAAACCTTTTCCACTTCCATCTGTCCAAGATCGTTCTTTAGGTGTGTGTAGGTAGTGTAGGTTTCATCACCGTAAACAATGTTTCTTTCCTAGTTCCGATATTTTTTTATATCTCTCAGGTATTTTATTCTTAGTAAACGTACCTCCTCTTTTTCAGGGAGGAGTTTTCTGTTGATCTCAGTTTTCTTGAAAGTTCTTTCAATATCGTCCTTAAAGTTTCGCGTCCTCCGGTAAAATTAATGTCGCGTTTCAACACCTCAAGTAAGGCTTTGACAGAGGGTACTTTATTTTCAACTGTAAGACAATCGTACATTTTGTGCCGAATTACTTTATAATCAAAATCGACGAGTTTTGCGCGATGCGTTTGTTTGATTCGTCCTTTTTTTGGAGTTCTGAAAGTACGACGACTCTTTGACGGTTCCGGTGAAGAATCCCCTTTTTCTCTTATCATGATTCTTTGAACACCTGGTTTTTAGCAAGCTGGGCTCCGTTTTGCATGAACTGATGCACATTATATACAATTTCTCTACTCTGACCTCTTAAAAACCTGTCTCTATTAACAGTAGACATTTTTAATAAAGACATAAATAGGGGTCTAGTTTCTTAGGTCGTCAGTTTACGACAAAGTAAGAGCGCGTGCTGTCCACTTGACGGGTGAAAAGCAACTCAAAATATAAATAAACTATGCCGAATTAAAAAAATATATCTCAACTATATAGAATACAATAGATAGCATGCACATAAACCATAATATATCATACATATATCTACATAGATATGGTAGTATATGATAAGAGAAAAGAAATGCACTTTCAATCTTTTCTTTAAAGTGAAAATTAAGCGACTATCTCTAATAGCGCAGTCTCTTTCAACCAACTCCCAGTAGTACCTTAATAGTAAGGAGACAAATTACAGTCTACATTGTGATAGATGAACTGTATTTTCGTGACTGCAACTACCACTAGGGAACAACACGGAAAACCACTTTAGGAGTAGTTACTCCTATAGTTGGGTATATTTCTATAACATTGTTTAAGTTGACGGCCTCTGTGGCGCCGCGGCTGTGACTCTGCCTACCATGCGAGAGGTCGCGGGTTCGATCCCCGGCTGGGGCTACAGAAAAAAAAACCCCGGGTCTTGGATGTTTACATATTTGTGTGACGTCGCTGTTTCTGGTTCCCACGACACAGGGTATCCTAGTGTGGGGCCGGAAGCAATAGGTGCCTGTATGTAAATGTTTATGTTTACGTTTATGCTGAATCCTAAAGTTCCGACAGTTCTTGATTCTCAGTTAAACTGGCACTAGTTGTCGATGGCTAGTTATTAGAATATGTCTCTCGCTAAACGTTGGCGAAGCTGTGCCTCTTCCTCCTTCTTCTGGTTCCCACGACACAGGGTATCCTAGTGTGGGGCCGGAAGCAATAGGTGCCTGTACGTAAATGTTTATGTTTACGTTTATGCTGAATCCTAAAGTTCCGACAGTTCTTGATTCTCAGTTAAACTGGCACTAGTTGTCGATGGCTAGTTATTAGAATATGTCTCTCGCTAAGCGTTGGCGAAACTTTGCCTCTTCCTCCTTTTTGGAAAAGGAGTGAAACTACGATTTCATTTGTTTTCGTCTCTGGCAGCTCCACAGAAGTCGTCGTATCGACTCCTCCATTCACTGAATGTAATGTCCGCTATCCTTAAGGCGATGCGAAAAAAAAATGGGGTTTTTTCGAATCCATTTACTCCAACATGAAGTCATCTTCAGATTTGATTTTTGGGTTACGTTTCTTGAGTATTTGATTAGGATATTTACTAAAGGGAAACGCGATTGGATGAAATTTTCTCGATAGAATTTAATTACGAAAACACATCTAAATTGTTTTATTGTTTCCTGTAATTCTGAAATTCTTACTAATTTCATTGTGGAACTGCGTTCAAAATATATATATTATGTATTCGCAAAGTCTCCTTAAAAAACTGTTTTACAAAATAGCGTAGTTTATTTGTAAACAATTTTTCTGTGGTTTAGCGCTACGTTTTTTCATTTTTTTCCGATTCCGTCCCTCTCACACTGCGGGTCTTTCCGCCTGGAGTAACGGGGACCTTTGCACGGACGAGGTAGCGCCTTAAGGGCTGAACAAGGGCCAATGGCATTGAGAATTAGACAAAGAAAACAAATACCCGTCGCATCGTGTCGAAGCAGACTGACGCATGCTCCCGCGCGAGGCCCGGCTGGGCCACCCGAGCTCCGAGACCAAGAAAATTATAGGAAATATTACTAAACTCCTGTATGTACTAATAACATTAAAAATAAAATAAAACAACTAAAAAACTCCATTTTTTTTCCTATTTTTGCGTGTAAGTTTCATATAGGAAACTGATTTCGTCTCCGAGCGCTTGTTCATTTAGTTGAATAATAATGCATTGCGAAAAATATTTTTAAGGATTAAATATAACAGATATCCACTAATTTTAAAAGTCCATTCTTATCTCTAATAGACCTTTTATAACATATATTTATCCTACATTTTTATGTTGTCTAGTTAAGCCTAGAATTGAAGCTAAATATGCATTTCTTTGTTCGCGTCCCCTGGCGCTGGCCACATTTAATCCCTTAAATGGTTCACCTTCAATACGGTCCTGATGCTCAAGTTCTGGAGTCCCACTGTCGCCACAGTGGATGCACAGATATCTATGAATGTGTCGTCTAGCCTTGGCTTGATAATCGTTATCGGCTTACGTTTATATTAATGGTTGTATAGGACCGATAAGGTCATTTCGAATGGGCTGCTCGTAGAAATATACCCCACAGCGAGGATTTGTCAGCGAGGATTTGTACTGCACATCACAAACATTCTCTATCTATCATTGACATACAAACCTCATGGCCTAGCTAGAGTACCTATGTGCGTAGATAACTATACCAGTCGGAACTAACAACTAATAAATTCAATTGGTCGTTTCATACGCCATTCCACTCGTAGATTCTAACTACGCACGCAGCGTATGTATTGCACCTACCACTGTTATGTAATATGAAGTACATGATATGAAATGTCGTCAATCTGTTCATTTCTAATATACAAGTTATACATTGGGAACCCGACTTACAAACAAACAAACATTTACATACAGGCACATACATTGCTTCTGGCCCCACACTAGGATACCCTGCGTCGTGGGAACCAGAAGAAGGGGGAAGAGGCACAGTTTCGCCAACGCTTAGCGAGAGACATATTCTAATAACTAGCCATCGACAACTAGTGCCAGTTTAACTGAGAATCAAGAACTGTCGGAACTTTAGGATTCAGCATAAACGTAAACATAAACATTTACGTACAGGCACCTATTGCTTCCGGCCCGACACTAGGATACCCTGTGTCGTGGGAACCAGAAGAAGGAGGAAGAGGCACAGTTTCGCCAACGTTTAGCGAGAGACATATTCTAATAACTAGCCATCGACAACTAGTGCCAGTTTAACTGAGAATCAAGAACTGTCGGAACTTTAGGATTCAGCATAAACGTAAACATAAACATTTACGTACAGGCACCTATTGCTTCCGGCCCCACACTAGGATACCCTGTGTCGTGGGAACCAGAAGAAGGAGGAAGAGGCACAGTTTCGCCAACGTTTAGCGAGAGACATATTCTAATAACTAGCCATCGACAACTAGTGCCAGTTTAACTGAGAATCAAGAACTGTCGGAACTTTAGGATTCAGCATAAACGTAAACATAAACATTTAAGTACAGGCACCTATTGCTTCCGGCCTCACACTAGGATACCCTGTGTCGTGGGAACCAGAAACAGCGACGTCACACACTTATAAACATCCAAGACCTGGGGTTTTCTTGTCTGTATCCCCCGACGGGGATCGAACCCGGGACATTAATCCGATTGTTTATTTCCGGTTGCCATAGGTTTCATATTTTGATTTGTTTACTCGTACGTCCTAGTATCCGTCGACTACTAAACTGAAGCCAAAAGATAACTGTCGGAAAGCCGCAAAATCGGAATATCCCGATGCCAGAGGCTGTCTCGTGCACGTGTGAGACGTTCAGTCTTTGTTCAACGGAGGTCCATAAAGAGCAGGAAACGAAAGAGATATGAACGAAATCCATTATTTTCTGCCGTACAGCAGGTATACTTTAATGGCTCAGTCCTTGCGCTTTTGTCGTTGGAATGTTCGAGGCTGGCCGGAATCAGAGAAGTACGGACAAAGGCCTCCAAAACAGAACGTGCATTAATTTTATTTTCGCATTCTTTTTCACATGTCGGGTAGACCACTCTCAAAAATCTAAATAGTAAGGTTTATTGACAAAAATCAATGGTTCAAACTGACAGTTGTCAGTCGGAGCAAACGGACCCATCAGTGACAGGAAGTAAGGGACAGGGCTATATGCGTCAATCTCCTTCTCGTTCGTTCGCTTAGAAAAGGAAAGGGAGACTGACGTATAGCTCTGTCCCTTACTTACTGTCACTAGACGCTGATGGGTGTTTAAAAAAAGTTTCGTTTCACTTTAAGATCATTATTTTTGTTGAAAATCATTGCATTATTAAATGTGATTAATAGGGATATTATCACATTTAATAAGCTGACTGTCTGACTAACTGAGCTTTCCTATTGAATTGCCACCAAAAGGTACAAAAGGTGCAATACGGTGATCAGTGTATTAGACTTGTAAAATTACAAAACCTCAATCTCCATTGCGCCGGGGCGCGGCGATGGGCTAGCCCGCTATCCCACAAAAAATTGGGAAACGGTGCCTCTACCAACTACAACCCCGTTTGGGAAAGGGCGTGACGCTGTGTGTGTGTAAAATTACACAAACTCGTAGTATGTAGTACGGTAACGAGCTCCGTGGTCTTATGGGTTTCATGCTTGCTTCTCACACCGGAGATGCAGGTTCGATTCCTGACCATGTACCAATGAGATAATGAATTTTTCTTAAGGGATTAAATATGGCCAGCGCTTGGGTACGCGAACAAAGGAATGCATCTTTAGCTTCAATTCTAGGCTAAACTAGACAACATAAAAATGTAGGATAAATATATGTTATAAAAGGTCTATTAGAGATAAAAATGGACTTTTAAAATTACCGGATATCTGTTATATTTAATACTTAAACATATTTTTCGCAATGCATTATTATTCAACTAAATGAACAAGCGCTCGGAGACGAAATCAGTTTCCTACATGAAACTTACACGCAAAAATAGGCTAGACCAGCCAAAAAAAAGGGATTTTTTTTAGTTGTTTTATTTTATTTTTAATGTTATTATTACAGGAGTTTAGTAATATTTTCTATAATTTTCTTGGTCTCGGAGCTCGGGCTGCCCCGCGGGAGCATGCGTCAGACTGCTTCGACGCCATGCGACGGGTATTTGTTTTCTTTGTCTAATTCTCAACGCCATTGGCCCTTGTTCAGCCCTTAAGTACATTAAACGGACGTTCTAACGGTGATGGAAAACATCGTGAGGAAACCTTCCTTACTCCATAGCTGCGGCAATGGGCTAGCTCCCTGACACGCAAAATGGAGTATTGGATAACTGGCTCAAAGTGGGCACAATTGTGCCTCTGCCACCCCGTATCAGAAAAGGCGTGAAGCTATGTACCGTTATGTTACATATAATATTGATTATTGTCACCAAAACAAAATTAAATAAGAAGAAATGCCTTTATTTACAAACGACCCAAATGACATCGTAGGAAATGAATAAAAGGGTAAAAGCTCCATTCAACCCACTAAAACCCTACAAAGTATGAAAATTTAAAGGGTCGTAACGTAACGGAATATTAAGTGACCACAGAACCAGACCCTTGACCGCAGAAGACGGACCTTGACACGACTCCGCGCACACCTGCTAGTCGTGTGTGCCACCTGCCTGCCAGTTGTAACAAATAGCATTATTGGATAAATAAATACAACGAGTATGTATATACGAAAGTTGAGACTGACGATGCCTTTGCTATCACTTCGTCCATATCGCGTGCTAACTACTGCTCATATTGTGCAACTGAAATGCCACACTGGCGTTGTAACTACACTAGAAACAAACGCCGCAGGCGCATGACTTTGAGTGTCAGTTAAACGTTCGGTTGGCAGCTGTGCATGCGTTTGCGCACTCACAAGTTTAACTGAATTCGATTGAGTCTAGAATTGGCGTACACCTACCAGTATTCAATAATAAATTTAAAGATATTCTCTTATTAATAAGCAATCACCAAGGCCAATAGTCGGGTCCACACCGGGTGGTCCACCGCGATACGGATCGCGCGCGGGTGGACTCTGTGTTTTGTGGTGAAGGGATACAAATAGTTCAAACGGAGTGGAGCGGGGTGGTGGATCGCCAGGTGTGGACCCGACTAATCCCGTTTCCATCAAGCCGCATTTTCTAATGAGACTGGGCCCTCCGACAGCGAAAGTTAGAATTTCTCCTTCAGCTTACTTATAGGGGATGTCTAGAGGATTAACAAAGCAACATAACTTAATATTTTAGCGATTTTGTAACGATCCAATAAATATTCAAACCCGGTGCGAAGTTTTTTTTTGTTGTGAAAAACAGAATTTGTGATAACTTCGAGAACACGTCTATCGAGCAAAAAGAATCAAATTACGTTTACATGTTAGCGAATGCAAGCGACACTTAACAAGCATGAGAAACAACTGCTTTAATTCTACTATTTTGCGTAACTTGAGATATAAAAAAGATTTGTTTTGGCCTACTGCAGCGCCTTAACTTCAGCTTGTCGTGACCCTGGTTAATTACGGTTCCTTTACCGGAGCGGGACCCGTTTCGATGACTTAGATTTAGCTTTAAGGCGATGATGGAATAAAAATGCGCTGTCGAGTGGAAGTGAGATGCAATAATTACTCGCGAATAAGGAAAAGCGGGATGCCAATAATGCACTCGCGACTAATCTGAAACAACGTAAGCGCCAAAACGTAAAAAAAAATCATAAAAAATAAACTATTTCAGGGAATTAACTTTCAAATTGAAAATCGTTAGAAATAACAATTGTTCATACATTGCAATTATCACACAGTCATATTCACTTACTACTGCGGTGTAATAGGATAAAACCATAAAAAAGGGTTGACTTTGTATTTATTTTCTATCGAGAAAATTTTATCCAAACATGTTTTCCAATTAAGAATCTCTAGATTATATAGTCAAATTACATATACCAGAAATTAATTACGATTTGCCCAGTATTTCCTGAAAAACACATGAAAACAGCACCCCATATTTATTTAATCAGCGTCTTAAGGGGTCCGTCAAAAGCCCGTAAACACTCCGGTTGGATAAAAGGCTTCTGAAGCGACCTTCGCACGAATCTTGCTGATGTCTTGACTAACGCGTTAGTTGATCAACTATCGATAGATAGTAAACCAGACCGACAGGGTTTAGAATTTACGTTTATTTTGTACATAATTGTTTACTGAACTCAGTTATTTAAAAAAGATACATTAAGAGAAAACATATGTACAAAGGCGAGCTTATCTCTAAAAAGAGATTTCTTCCAGCAAACCAAGGCATGACAAGAAATTTTATCAATAAAGGGTAGGCAGTGCACTATATCTAAACAATAATAAAATACATATAAGTAAATTAAATATCTATAAAATACTGTAAATAAAATACATACTCGTATATATCAGACTACTAAATACGTATCATTACATACATAAACCTGTACATATAGTTTACATATAATAATAATATATATACTACAACTATCACAAAAGAGAGAGGAAGTGCTCTTTTACCCGGTTTTTGAAAGCGAAAAGAGTGGGGCTTTCTCTTATCGTACAAGGAAGTGCGTTCCACAGTCGGACCGCCTGCAACCTGAAGGAGTGCTCATATGCGGAAGTGGTATGCCTTGGAGTGGCTAAGAGTGAGAGAGTGAGTTTGTTCTTACATGCCAACCTAACACGAAGCCTATTCGGGGGCTTCGCCGCGCTCGCCCCCACTAGTCTTCACCTAAGCTACCGCAGTGTTTGCCATTCGTTTGCAATTCAAGTTTAAACCAATTTACTATTTAACGGTTTTAACCGTTAGTTTATCAACTAACTCGTCATATAATAGGAACTCGTCATGTACACTACAGTTTAGTATCTGTCGATAGTTGACCAACTAACGAGAAAAAAAACGTTTTCAAGGTAAGTCAGAAGAAGGATAGTGGATTCCTTTATCTAAAGTAGAAATAAATACTAATATAGGTAGTAAGATAGGTAAAACGTTAAGCTACTTAAACTAAATTGCATTCTAGATAACAACTATCGCCGAAAACCATTTAGACTATCGTGCAGCGAAAGCACAACGAACCTATCCTCAGTCGAGTCACTAATGAATTGAGAACGACTTATCCTGATTTAAACCGACTGGATTTCCACCAACGCAAAACAAACTGCTCCAGATTTATTTCCAGCCAAAGATTTACAACTGTGTTCTATAAACAGATCTCCAATCTGTTCAGTTTCAGCCTCCATTCTTCTCTTGGTTGGCCTCTGTTTAATTAATAAAAGTTCTATTAAAAATCGGCGAATTCATAAAATGCGAATAAGTAGCACAGTACCTGTAATTATAAATAGACGGTGTTTATGGATGTGCCTGTTTATATAAATGTTTATTTTTATTGAACCATAAATAGACCGAGATTCGAATCTAAAATGTAAATAAATAAGTGTTTTTAGGGAGGAAATCTTTCAAATACAAAATTCTGCGAATCTCAGCACCATTTCTGAAGGCACTGATCTCACTCTATTGCAAAGACAAATAATTTCAAGATGGTGATGATTTACTTGGTGGTACAGAAAGCGAGAGCCCTAGAATTGTAAAGGAATGTTCAGGAACTGGGTACAAACAAACCTAATTGCAAGAGTACCTAAGTACCTACATAAGTATACACAGTCTTATACTAGAGATTAGTGGCAAGCTGTAAAACGTTTACGAAGATCGCATGCTGGATTGTTATGACTCCTTTTGATGTACCGGATTTCAACATGTTTCGTTTTAGATTTTAAAAATGGTTCATCGAGATCTTCAAATAGAAGGTGACTATTTATGAAGAATAAGCAATCACTCTTAAACCGCCTTAGGTTCGTCCTTCGAGCCGGATTATTTATTAAGATAACAAAGTTTTGATTGAAATAAAGTTGGGTATGTTTTTTTCAGATTCCAGTTTATCCTGCTGTGGTGAATGATATCACAGATACTGCTGAAATCCTACACTTGATTTGGCCTAAATATTTGTTCCAAGTAATGAGAAAACTTTTGCTCATGAATACTCAAAACTTCGAAAGGATATTAAAGAGCTGGGAGAGTAAAGTTTCTGCCATATTCTGAAAGAGTGGGTCAAATGTAAAAGGCCATTAATCGAAAATTTTATTCAAAATAGCGGCACGTGATTGACTGAAATGACTTTGGTATGAGATTAACAGTCTGTTACATTTGATCGCTCTTCCAGAATCCGGGCGTCAATGAGGTCGCTGTTCTATTACTGTGAGGTATCGGGAATAATTGATACTTCAACTCTTTGATACTGTTTATACTTCTTTCATGTGAATATTTTATGGCTAGAATTATGTTATTTTAGCGGCCTTGCCCAATAAAAAAAACAGAAGAATGCTTTTTCTCCTTCTAGCATATTACCGCAGCATTTTGGAAAAAATCCAAAAACTGAATCGACAAAAAAAACCTATTTTTCTAACCTGCACACAAAATTTCACGAGAATCGGTTAAGGAATATGACCTGAACAGAACAGGTCATATTTCTATTGCCTTCATAAGAACATCATTTGCAAAATCTACAGCAACATTTTATATAAACAACATTTGGCCGAAAAATTTCATCGTTTTCGCTATGGCATTTTCTGAAAAGGTGAACAGTTGTCACATGAAACAAGTCACTTACGTTTCCATCAAAATACTTATCGATTTTCAACAGTCTCTTCGGGTTTCTTGTCACAAATGCCTCAGACATTTAACTTTCATTTCCGAGTGAAAAGGCCCCTATTTTAAAGGATCCTGCGACTGTGACAAGATTTGTAAAGGGCCGATCCTAATTGCAATTAGGAAACTTTCCACCGAAATTAGTTGACAACGCGAGAAAAGCTTTTGCTTGTTAGAAACCATTTTTGAGTTTAAAGAAAAAATCAAGTCACAAAAATTTTAAGCATTCTCGGGGAAAATGAGACCATTTTCCAAAACGAAAAAATGGTATAATAAGAATACCTTCAGGGAATACCTACAATGGACGAGGAATAACAGCGAGGCTAGACTTTCAGCAAATAAAAGTAATAAAAACCAGAGGCCAGGTTTTTTGAAAGGACATGATTAACGCCGAAATGGAGTGGCAGGAAAAAGTAAATTGGCGATTGAATAGACTCTGAACAGTTCGGAATTTATCATTTTGAATAAAACCCTGAGAAAAGTTCTACAGTATATGTAATATGAGAGTCGTGTCAATTTACATTAGGCTTTGAGTTAGTTTGTCCTTCTCAGCGGTTCTACGACGTGAGGGCGAAAGTTCGGGTCATAAACAAGCAATGTTGTTGTTGAGAGGATGCAGAGACAATACCCTCATGTGGCGCTTCATGTTTCTCGTAAACGCGACAATGTAGCTTAATACACTGCATGTAATTTTTTGTTCGTTTTTGTGTCCTCTATCTATATATTTACCACACTCGTCTAGCACGAAAGACTTGAAAGAAAAATATATTGAAGGGCTATGATGCCGACGCCACACACGTCCTATGCCCTTATATATAGGTTGACTCGTTTCATAAACCCACTCTCGAGTTTTAATGCCCTCCATTATGCAGCAGTCACGTAAACTACTATTAATTGTAAATTAGCAGCCGATATAGTATTTTTAGAGTTCCGTTCCCAGAACAAAGGAACCCTTACGGATCCCTTCCATGTCCGTCCAGACCCTTTTTGTCATGAACCGACGCGTTCTAGGCATCATGTTGAAATTAATATCAATTACTCAGGTCTGTTGTATTCTTTTGAAGTTATGGAAAACGCAATCAAAAGATACGGCGGCGGTTTGTGCCGCAAAATTTCTGAATTTGCTTAATACTCGCAAGGGAATCGTACTTCCCGTTGACCTAGAAACATAAAACTTGGCAATAAGCAAGGTCTTATAGCATATGTAAATTGTAAAATCTGAAAACTGTAAATTTGCAGCCGGAATCCTCGCAGCGCGAGTCCTATTCGCACTTGGCCGATTTTTCATCGATATGATGAAGAAAGTCACCATACTTACATGAATCGATATTTTTTAACTATTATATACCGCGGCCGAATAAATTAAAGTGCCTTAATTTAATTAATGAAGTTCATGGTAGTCGGTAATTAAAGCCATTTTATTTCACCGCTTTTAACCTTTAATCTAAGCTTTTAACACACGGTTACAACCATTATCCGTGAACAATGTGGGGTTTTAGTGAAGGTTGTTTTTGTTATCACATTTCTGTCCAAACAAAACCCTTATTTGGGGAGTGGTGAGTACTTTAATTGCGGTTCGGAGCGGTTTGGTCCAGTTCACATTAGGCCCACTTGGGCTATTTCTCAAAACCCAAACGTCTACTTCGCATTTGGTCCATCGTGTGATCCCAAGTGGATCGTACAGACTTCAAAAGCTTCCCCCAAGCATATCACCGAGCTCACACACACACTCCTACGATATGACATCACAATGATCCCAAGAGTATGCTTTTGGAATTGTAAAGCAGTTCCATCCGGAGTAATCCGGCCGGATTCGGTCTGCAATGCGTGTTTCGAATTTACTTACAATTTTCATACTCTCCCATCCTAATGCCCTGATGGTTAACGCCCTTCACAAAACAAGGGATTCTGACCCAAGACTCAGGTTTCGTATCATATTATATATTATATTAGTCGAGCATGATCTTGAATCTCGTATATGATTAGAATACCTGATAAAAGTTACGTAGATTTTCCATTTTATATGACTTCTTATGTAAAGAATTCGCCCATGTGACGGTAGCGAAACGGCCAAGCCAAATATTTTGACTAAGATGTAGAGTTGGTGAAGTTAGGGCTTGTAGAGTTAGAGCGTGTAGAGTTAGAAGCTTGACTCTACATGAGATCTGATATTTTTTTGTCAGTGCGAGCCATATGATATCGTTTAGGCAACATTTTAAATGAATATGGTATTGGTGGGATTTAACCTCTGTTTGTAATTTTCATATGACAATTATTTTTTATTAAGTTCATTGTTCTTTCTTTTTTTGGGTTGTATTTCTTGCAGAGGTGTCTTCTCAGAGGTGCCTTTTTATAGCCCAATCTCTATCTTTGCCTTTTTTCTTTGTTGGTTTACTATTTATAATAAGTGAATGATCAGGGCGATACTTGGCATTTAGGCGATTAAATTTACTAAAAATCCTGAAATATGTATTTTATCATTTATGACAAGGAGTCCCTATATTAATTTTCAGATCTCTGGCATCGAAATTTGCGGAAGTCTCATACAAACTTCCATCCCCTAGTTTAAGGGGTTGGGGGGGTAAAAATTCCAAGTTTTAGTTTTTTTGTTGTTTCTGTACAAATACTAGCTTACATACCAAATAACAGCTTTCTAGGACAACAGGAAGTACCCTAAGAACTTTGATGATCATCAGTGAGTCAGTGACGAAATCGGGGCTTTTTAGATATCAATGAAATCTAAAGTATAAGAGCTATGCAATTGAAACTTTATATGTTTAATGAGTCCACTAATGATATCATATCCCGAGAATTTTTCCCAATCGAAATCAAAATTATGAGGTTTCAAAAAAACGACGAAGCGCTTCGAGAAAAGGTAGTAGTGCCCTTACGCTTCGGTTCGCTCGTCTTGGCGGGGGCACTTCTGTGCCCCCCGATTTAGCTTCGCATTATCTAAACTGGCAAAACTAAAATGCGATATAATCTTCAAGATTAACATCAAAGTGGTAACCAAAGTTGAGCCACCAAACTATCAAGTGACCTAACCTTCTAATCCTAACCCTAACTTAAGGTCAGTGATGTCAGCTCATCTCATATTTCGAAGGTCAAGTTCCTAGGAGCAACTCTGTGATCGTGTAGTTTCCAGATCTAAACTGATGTCAGTTCTAAATGTATGTGTCGATTCGGAGTACTAGTAGACTGTATTGTATGTACCTTGAATACAATTACACATACACGTGACTTATAAACTGCGATTTAGTTTAATGCCTTATTATTAGGAAATATTTGTAATGCTACGAATTGTTTAACTAACTCTTAACCTCTCAAAAACCGAGGATAGTTGGGACGGTTCGCGATTTTTAACCTTATGCCGTGGTACTAAAATTTAAAACCTATATCGGAAAAGTGGCGTTATCTAACGCCGGTGGTATTCAAGGGATTAAATTGTACGTGCTGACTTTGTAACAATAAATAAATGTAATCACATTTTTCATTGTTTTTGTTTGACTTTTAACTTATTATTATCTTGATATGATTAAGTTTTTATTTGATAACGAATGATGAAGATGATCGTATTTGCATGGATCCAAATCTATAATCCAATTTGAATGGTTCCGTTCCGATTAATATTAATTTAAATGTTTCCCTCCTTAAGCACTAGTTGAGTGGTGTCTGATTTAAATAATATAAAGCCCCTTTATTATCCTCTTCTTTGTTTAATTCTATATTTTGCGAGTTGTTTGACTATAAACGATTTCTACATAATGTTCTGTAGGTAAATTAATTGTCGATGAATTGAATTAATGATATTTATTATATGTTTGGATGAACTATTCGCAAATTGTGATAGCTTTTATAATTAGTCCGAATAAAAGTCCTTTTTTTCTGTTCATGTAAATTGACTCGCGCCTTTTCTTAATGAACAAGTGTCTTGAAAAAGGGGCCAAGCTCAGCAATGTCTCATAACATTGCTGAGCTGGGCCCTTTTGCCAAATATTAGAAATTATTATTGTTTTATAGTAAGATAATTTTCACATTTTTTAATGATTGGCAATATATTATTTTATTTCTTTCCTTCTTTGCATTGTTTGTAATTTTTTGTTTGATTTGTGTCTTCTATACTTAATCGTTCGCGAAATACTTTCAAACAATTGACGTCGAGAGTGACTATGTCAGCTTAGCAGGTTCATAATTCAAGCAGGTTTTGATTTTCATTCAAAACTATATATAACCCACCCGTTCCCCCCCTTAAGCCAGCAGCTTCGCCAAATCCTTTCTTAGTTCTACCCCACGTTATATAAGTGACTCCTGTACAAAGTTTGATGACTCCAGGTCCACCAGTTTAGGCTATGCGTTGTCTGTCTATCAGCCAGAATAGTGTTTTAAAGTATCCAGCCGATGCCCGCGGCTTCACCCGCGTAGTCGTGTAATAATAGCCGAGTTCGAGCCGAAACCAAAGGGTTTGTTCACCAAGATAATAACTTGACGACCGGTTTAGCCAGGCGGGTAGTGACCCTGCCTGCGACGTTGACGGTCCTGGGTTCGAATCCCGGTAAGGTCAAATATTTGTGCGACGAGCACGAATATTTCTTTCTTAGTCTTAGATGTTTTCTATGTATTTACATAAGTGTTTATCTCTATCAAATATATCGTCGTCTAGTACCCATAACACAAGCCTTGTTGAGCTTACTATGGGCCTAGTTCGATTTGTGTAAGATTGACCTTTAATATTTATTTATTATTATTTATCTATTTATCTGGTAACCACAGCATCTCCGGAAACGTTGAAAAAAACTTACTTTACTTTTAATATCGTGTTTGTACCACCGTTAATAAGGCGTCACTAAATACGTTCACAGACGTTTACACGTATCCCATACCTATCTCTATACCACCTAACAGCCCTTCAGCCTCATAGGTCAAGATGAATGTGATATTCACACAAACTTAATCCCTCCTCGTCCCTTTTCTCTCCTTTAAGCAATTTAAAAAATTACTTAGTCAATCTTCCCCTTCTTTGAGTGCCCTTCTCCTATCATCATGGCTATTTGTGCCCGTGATGTTGCGGCTCGGAATATATCGGTGGTACTTGGTTTTTCTGCGGCCATGTCTTCGGCGGCCTGTTATTTTTCCGGCAGGATTATTTTGGAGAGGGTGGTATTTTATTTCACGTACTATAGTTTTCAGATTTTTATTGTATTCAGTAGCTTCAAACCCTTGTGCATTCTCTACATCACCACATTCCGAAGGCTTCCAACCGCTTACATGATGTTTGGTTAATGTCCACGCTTTTAAATCGTACAGGAGAGCCGGAAATTATCACCGTTCTAGGCGGCATCTAGTGGAGAGTTGAGGATTTCGGTTGCAAAAACGTTGCATTATGATAAATGCAGCCCTGGCTTGTTCGATGCGACGTCTGAATTCTACTCTGTGGTCATCTTGCTCGTCAACAAAACAACCCAGAAATTTATATAAGTGAACTAGCTTCAACGGTTGGATAGGAAGGTTGGATAGCGTGGATTCCGTAAAATGTTAAAGAAGTTGAGGATGTCAGAATCCCGATCGGCAGCCATTCTACTCTTTGCGATGCTGTGATACATAGTCGTATTTGCGCAGCCCGAAAATAAACCGAATCCCAAGATTTTGAAGTCGTTCGAGTTTGTTCAGTAATTATTCATTAGCACTGACCAAGCAGACATCAGCATAATCGATGAAGGGTAGAAGAGACTGAGCGAGTGATTTTGAGACTGAAAAGTAGCAACTACTCGTCGACTTACCTCATTGACATAAAATGACCAGGACAGTTGGTTGTCGAAGATTAGACCCGGGGTTTTAGCTTTATCGATATATAAGATTGTGGTAATTTTTTCTAAAATAAGACTTTATTTTGGTTTCAGAAGAAATTTAAACTGTGTTAACCGGGAATCGAACCAAATGTGGAAAATAATTAACCTATAATTTTACGATACCGGCCGAAAGGCTTAACTATTACATTTGCCATCATTTCCGAGATAAAACTCGTAAACTACTCTACTACGAGTGTTGGGAGTAGTATGGAAGCCGGGAGAGCTCCAAGGCAGCATGTTACATTCTGTCACAACAGGCCAAGACGGCGGCGGCGGCGGCCCTTCACAACTCTCAACTGCACGTTTAAATGAGCCCTACACTTTAGGGGTCCGTGGTACAGATGATCTAGCTACCTGCTGGTGTACAGCTTGTATTCGGAGCTGAGAGACTTGACTAAGCTGGAGGATTGAGCGCATTTGAGGGTGAGTATCATTCATTTGTACTACGATTCGATTTGTACAAGCAAGCATGTACTACCTCGCGTAGATTTACTAGAACTGTTGCCGACATCTAAGTTGGCAATAATGGAGGTATTTGAATGTTAATCCTAATAATTCACCAAGTTAAAAACTTAAAAAAAACAACTTCAAGTTCAAATCCTATTTCTTCCCCCGCGGTCGGAATGCGAATGAAGTGTGTGTACATGGAAAGTCCTCATCAAAACTTTTTCTGCACGGAACCACAAACCAAAACGTCATCTGCGTATATTTTTTGTAGATTTGTTGATTTTTTCAAAAAGCGCAGAATCAATTTTTGATAAAATTTGTATGGGACCACCTCTGAAGTATGACCTATGACCTACCAATCAAAACAAGAGTCATCAAAATCTGTTCATAACTGACGGAGTAATCGCGTAACAAACACGCAAAAAACAGACGAATTGAGAACCTCCTTCTTTTAAGTCGATGGAAAAGACATATCATGTCTTTAAGAAGTAAATATTGTTTTAACATTGTTTGTTATATGGAAATAGTAAAATTAACAATGACAATTTTTTCTTGGACGCGAGGGAACGAGGGGAGGCTGAAAAGTTTTGAGCCCAGGTAGAAAAAATCATTCTCGCACAATATCCCTCCACATCGAGTGACATCGAGTTAAAAAGATAATTTATGTTTTTTTACCTTTACAACGTTTCAGAAGGGGAAAAACAGGTGCTAAAAGTAATCGGGAATACCGAGCAAGGATGGTATAGCGAAAAAAGAAAATGCAATTTCTGATATCTTTTTTGAAGGCATTATAATGAAACTGCTAAATCCTTCGATAAAACCCAAAGGTGACGACAGAATTTACTACCAGTTTTCCGAAAACAGAGACATACATGAAAAATAATTAAGACATATTGGTGAAATTAATTTTACTAACAGATAATAAATATAATCGTGTTCTGATCCTACGAATTAGACACGTTACGACAGTGACAAATGTAGGTTACGTCAGTGACATGAATACCAATATTTGACTGAGTGTAGCATATCATAAGTTTTCTATATCAAGTTTTTAAAAAAAGATTTGTGTTTTTAGAGAAATCTGAGTTTTTGTTCAAACCCCGAAATCTAATGGCTCTTTCATGTTGCGTCAGTGACAGCGTCCATATTATTATTTTTAACCAGAAAGTAATTTATATTTGCACGTGATATTATTTTAGGAAGTATCGGGTTTGCTAAACTAAATTAATGACAAAAACTAGGGAACCTCATCATCTTATGAACCCGAGTTTTTTTTCTTATTTGATTGCTGTTTTTCCATCAAATGATACGTCAGTGACTATGGAGTTCACCTATTCCAGTCAACAGTACGAAGGTCTTGAAAAAGGTATAATCGTTGAAATAGGGTAGCAGCTCACTCCCGAAACTCCGTGTCGGTAGACTCTTTATGTGAAGTCACCAGAAAACCGCTAACTGATTCAGCCGGGGGCGGAGGCGGGGTCGGGGGCGGGGGCGGGTCCAGTATTTTCTATATTAATAAAAGACAGCTCGTGTCAAATAATCGTGTTCTGATTAAATTTTGTCGAATTTTCAATTGCGATTGAAATTAGTATCACACGATAAGGGTACAGGTTCTGGCTCGAGAGTAGGGTCCCAATGTGCTAAGACTGCGCCACTACCACTGCTAGCTCAACCCCATCGAGCTGGTGGGGGCTGAGGTGAAAGCATATGTCGCCAGAAATAATAATAATAATAATAAATATTTAAATTTATTGATGTGGAAAAAATATTTCTAGAGGAGCTGACAACGTTAACGTAGAGAAATGGAATAACTCCTACGACACTGCATTGCAGTCGAACATGAAATGATGAAGTTCGATCATTTATTAGACAAAACTACAGATGAGTTTACAATAATTGTAAACGATTATGATGATGATAATGAATTAACAAATTATGATTCAGATTTAATTAAAAAAAATACGTGCACTATTTTATGCTATTCCATTCTCTACTATCTTCTTTACTTAGTCACAAATTATATGTAGAATTAATTTAATTACCATATTCAGTTTAAAGTTATGCAAAGACATACACGCTAGGTCTACAGCTCACAGAGCAACTAACTATTATTTATCCAAAGAAACTTGTGTGTGCCCCATCACTATTACATTTTTGTTGAATATGATATCACTATATTAGTCAAACAAGTCCGTCGAGTTAAATATCAGATCATAGTTATAGTTTTAGAAGGCATCTTTTGCGAAGAATTAACAATATGGAGTATTGAATTACTGGCTAAAAGTAGGCACAATTGTGCGCGACACTATTCTTCAAGAAATTCAGTTGTGGCGACTGTTTTGATTTGAGCGCTGTATTTATGAAATCTCAAACTATAAAGAACAAATAAATCCCTCTCGCTTCTAGCAACGGATGGAGCAGAAAATAACTACTAGGTTTTTGTAAAAATAAATGGAAATTTGGAAAAATAAAGGTGGGTATGTAAATACAAACTGATACCTAACCGTGTCCATTCCCTTTCACGTTTCCAACATTTTTATTAAAGCATTCATAATCCTTATGTAACGACACTAAATGAGATCCTCATCAAATATAAATTATACGAAATCCCAAACTCATCAAAAATAAATTATGCGATTTACATTATGTATGTTAATTTTCACCTATATAGGTTGGAAAACGTTCCAAGGCCATTTTAGTTAGAATTTAGCATTTACGTTTACTATTTTTTTACACGTCAACCTAACACGAAGACTATTTCGGGGGCTCCTCTGCGCTCACCCCCTCTAGTCTTCACCTAAGCTACCACAGTGTTTGCCCTGGTATTTCGTTTGCAATTCAAGTTTAAACCAGTACACAATTTAACGGTTTTATTATAAAATAACGCGTCGTATCGTAAGCAGTACGGTACAGTTACTAACGAGAGAAACAAATTAGATTTCAAACTAACGGTTTTCACGATCTTACGGTGACATTGTATAAGTTATAAATTTTATCCCATTTTCATTTTATAATGTTCCGGTGGGATGCTTCTGAAATAAAATGAAACCCTACATCAGCTCAAAGTTATTTCCCACTTGGCTCCGTTATTTTACGGACGCAGAACTCGTTAAACGTCCCTTCGGAGACAGAGACAGCCAGGTGAATTATAACAGCGAACCGTACCGTCGACAACAAAATAATAATCCGTCAGAAATACCAAGCAAAGTAGGTAAAAGGGTCTACCACAAAGTTACTCAGAATCACCCGAAAGTAATCAGGTCGGTCTGCTCAGCGACAACGACAACCCAAGACCCAGAAAATTCCGTACTGTCAGCGTCAGATATATGAATCCTAACATCCTAAACAACCAAATATCTACCAGCGAAAGTCAGAAAGAAATGATGTAAAAATTTATGTTGACGCAGGGTATGTTACCATGATATTGGTATAGACATGTATCTTTGTTTATGATCTATTATCTATTTAAGTATCGTGCGTGCACACATATATCTGATGCCGACTGTACCACACAATTCGGGTAAAACAATAACAAACAGAAAATTCAATCAGACCTGCCGCGGATCCAACGGCACAAACAACACTCAAGCAGATTACAAAGACATTCGCGAATCCCAGTAATCGCATCATCTCATCTCGTCTCCGCAAATTAAGGACCTCGAATAATTTGTTTTATCGGATGATTGACTCGAGACGCCTCCTGTTAAACCAGACGAATTTTCCGGTTAAACCGTTGGTATACGCTTCATGGCCGTCAATACGATTTTAGTCTGTGATTGTTTCAAGGACCATCCAATCAAGAATGAGTAGGGTAGTTGGATAAAAATCAGTATGCGGATGCGGCTGGTCAAGAAATTATACTGTGAAGATTTGAATTCCATTCAGAACAACCTCTGACACCAGAAACATTGCACTTCATAAGCTTTTGTGTAATGCCTTAACTAAAAGATAAACCTTTTAAGATAAGCCTTTGAGTGGATCATGTCTGTAGCATAAATCTGGCAACACTCAAGGAATTCCTTCGTCGTCGTTGTGTCCGTAACAGGCAGATAAAGTAAGCTGCCACAGTAGTACCACAGATAATTTGTCCGTCATTGAATGGAGGGTAAACAGAGAGGATACCCGCCACTCACGCATTGTGAATGAATGACTCACAGACCGGTCTCCCCTACTTCCTAACCTAACTAACTTGGCCCCATATGGGTCGTGTAAACGCTGTGTGGGCACCACGATGAAGGTTACACACTTCTCTGATTACGAGTCCCTACAGGGCCATAGTATATGCATGGAGAATCATGATAGCCAATTGTGAATTAGTAGTGGAGATTCTCAAGACAACTTTCGTCACACAACCTGTAGCCGAATAGACCAAAAAATCATAATTGTTGTCGTGTTTTCCGGCGATTTAGCGCAATTTGCTTGAGATCATGCGATACAATACGATCCATCTTTTGGTGAGAAATTGAGGTTAACGACAAATTTATTGAATCTTGAGTAATTAATAACTGGCTAAACGTGGGCACTGTTGTGCCTCTGCCATCCCGTATGGGTAACGGCGTGACGCTATGTTATTATGTGTTTAAATCTGTATTCAGACATGATATATCGTTGATGGAGTTCGAGAAATCACGTCGGGGCATAGCCAATATAGCAGCCATTGGAATGAGATTAACAATATTGCAAATAGTACCTTTGTAAGGCGTCTGAGGAATCGTACAAACGGAGCGGATTTGGAACAGGAAGCCGTTCAAACGAATTGAAAGCGGCTCTGTCCTTCGATCCTGATTTTATTGCCATGTTCAGAAACCACGAGGGACATGTTTATTGACATCTGCAGAAACCACGAGGGACTTGTTTATTAGGGATCGTCAATTGGTACTTTTTATTGGGGTCACTCTACATGTGAACTACTGCATTATATTCCAGATAGCCTATTTCATATTCCTTCTTATCCACTATTGCAAACATTGAGCCAGATTAACAAGTAGCAAATTATATTTACCTGTATGAATGACGAGATATTGAGGTTCGTAACTTGAACAGCCTCCAAAGGTTCTACAGTTACAATAGCATGATATATTGCTTTTCGAAGGTGTATTAACAACATAAAAGGGAAATAAAAGTTCTTTATAAGAGGATTGGAGATCAAAGAGTATATATTAAGAGTTCAGGTGTTGAAAGAAAGGTCATCGATTTACACGTTTGTTTGTAGGGTAAGTAAAGTATTATATATACCGTTTTCGGAAAAGAGCGTATAATACGGAGAATTTCGTGTTTGGGCTCAAAAGGTTAGGTGAACTTATCTAAAGCCACCTGGATGGTACTATTTTGATGTTTATCTATAGACGTAGTTTATTGATAGTTTGTCTGCCGGATGCTCCAAGGTATTCAATGAACTATTGAGACAGTTTCGATCTAAGTTAGATGGAGCTTAGCGTTGGGGACAAATACACCGAAACAAATTAACGTAGTCCTACTAGGGTACCGGGAACCGCGCAGCGCAGAAATGTACCAATTTATCTGTTGGTTAAAGTTAAAATTTGCATACCGACTGGATTGTCACCCGTGGGAACGGGCAGGGTGGGCAGTCGACGCTTTTATGGATGTAGTCGACACTCCTTCGAGTTTATTACGACTCTTGAATGAGTCATTCCATTACGGCACCTTCGGGTATTACGAAGAACAGTAAAGCTACATCTTTTATAATGATTACCCTTATTAATTAATTAACCAAGATCCCGCAGAACCTGAAGACCAGGGTTTACAATTAATGTGTCCTGCCCACACTCACATACGGTGCCGAAACATGGACGCTAATAAATGCGATTATGCACCAAATTAAAGTCGCACAAAGGTCCATGGAGTGTTCGGGATTCGGGATCGTATTCGCAATACAGAAATAAGACTGTCGATGTCGGCAAACGAATCACGAGACTGAAGGGGGGGTGGGCAGGACACTTGGCACGGATAGATGACGGAAGGTAGACCAAAGCGGTTACAGAGTGGCTACCAGAACCGCACGACGAACAGTCGGCAGACCACCAGCCAGATGGATGGATGACATCATCGCCATAGCGGGTAGGCAGTGGATGCGGGAGGCTCAGGACCGGAGTGGATGGCGTGGTAAAGAAGAGGCTTATACATAGCATTGAGTGAATGTGGGCTGATTGATGATGATGACACCATCTCACTCAAATACCGTGCCCCCTAACGGGAGAAAGTGCATAAAGTAGACTTAATCAAAAATCGCGAATCCTTAATAAAAACCGAACTGCATGACTTAAGTGGTCTCAAGGACCTCCTATGACTAATCTGCCGCCTCAGGAAATCCAGCATTGCTCACTTCAACGTACTCGGGCCCGAGTCTCTTATGAAACGCGAATAGCAATAGTGTACCACGGAACAACTAAGCCATTTTTGGCACCCATGCCATGGGTAGTCATTAATTCTTGGAATCAACGATGTCATTCAATTCACGCAATGTATTATAGACGTATGCTACGATTCCACGAAATCTATTTTTCTAATATTCCGTGTCGCGGTCTTGAAAGTTAAAGAAACAAGTGTTTTGAATAATTTCATGAAACGACCCAAGAGGATGGTATTTTATATAAGCTATTGGACAAAAACTACAATGTAGTAGTATTCCTTAGAAACGTGTCGCATTGTTTCCGATACAATAGCGTTGGGTGCGGTGCTTCACGAGAGCAATTTGCGCGCTTACAAGTTGGCCAACAAATCAGGGCTTAGATAGAATGTGGAAAATATATTGTAATAATAAAATCTAGTAATAAGGGTGTCCTTGCAAGGAGGTCTTTGTGTTAGGTTTGCGTAGGTAAATACACGTCGAAAAAATGTTGGATTGAAGTTAAATTTCTATGGGAATTATTTCTTTGATTAATTTGTAAATTACCATTGGCGGCAGGCGATGCTGGTGTTGCGGTCGAGGCTGTGCTTCCCAAGCGAGAGGTCCCGGTTTCGAATCCCGGCTGGGGAGGGGAAGTCCCCGGGTTCGATGTTTACGTGTTTGAGACGTCGTTGTGTCTGGTTCCCACGACACAGTATATCGTAGCGTGGGGCCTGAAGCAATGTATTTGCCCATATATAAATGTTGTGTTAAATGATATGTTGGTTTCGATTATGAAGAGCTTCATGATCGAGTTCCCCACTACCCTAGTAAGAATTTCCAGAAGATTTTGATAAAAGTCTGAGTATGTGACGATGGTATTTGTGGCAGCTGCTATATGTCCAGTCTGAGGCAGTTCAAACCCAAACACAGTAAGGCTGCCTGCTACCTACTTAGCATACTTTACAGGTCAGGATGTTCCCACATGCAGGACCGCCTTGTAACCTCGTCAGTGAGCTGCACTCATCATGCCGCGCACGGCGAGCGATCGTTCCAAGCAATCGCAAGTGGCGAGTGTGTGCAATAAATATTAATCACGGTACATACACCTCATAGTAGCTCTCGGAGGAATACCGAATAAGTAAACTCTTAAACTATATTTAATTTTCGATGAGTTAGGAAATCGTCATACAGCAGCACTAGAGTCACGCTATGCGCCGTATCATCATCTTCACAGTAAACATTTCTAAATAATGTGTTACAATGGTGTTTTTCTACCAAGCTTCCACCTTTAGGCGTGGAGTATTATAATATTACCTACATACGATAGTAGTTTATGAAACTGTTGCATAATGAGGGGTATAAAAACACAAGTGGTTTTTAATAGCATACAATAGTAGTTTATGAAACTGCTGCATAATGAGGGGTATAAAAACACAAGTGGTTTTTAATAGAATCACATAACCGTTTTAATACCTAGTTATGTGCAGTGTCATACACTACTTTATCTTCTCGCTTACGTTGGTGTTGAACCTACTAAGTAAAAGATCAAACGAGAAAGAAATAATTAATTTATCATTGAGTATTTAGACCATAATGAAATGAGGAACACTTGAGTTGTCAGACAATACCTGAAAATAGGCCATTAGCACGTTTTCCAAAAACGAAATTGACTTTTTTGCATTTTCCATTCCATAAAGTCATTTATCGTATAATTTTCAAGACTTTGCTGGTTATAAGTATTTTTCTTTGCCTCATTTAAAATATCAGGCGTAATAAATTTTTCTTCACAATCACCGCTGTCGGACATTTTTAATCAAAAATAACAATATTTCCACGAAATTTAGTACAACAAAACATATGAATGGCGCCAGAAAGTGAGAGAGAAAGTGGTATGATCTGATTATATTTTTAAATTGCGGTATTGTGTTTATAATTAAATATTTTATTTTTTTTATTATTATTTATTTAAATTTTAAATTAATTATTTCAATAAAATTTCGTTTTGAAGTTTGTAATGCAAACTTTACAATATGAGAGTAGATAAAGGTTCTTTTACATATTATTATATAAGAGGTTCTTGATGGATGATGTGATATTCTATTGTACCACAGATGAAGAGTCCTATTCAGGAAAGCGATAAAACATTATAGAGATTGGAATTGTAAAATAAAACAAACTTTTGTGACTGATAATATTACATGCAGGTAAACAAAAGTATACAAAGTACTACCTCACTTACTTAGCATCATTTCCATCTTATCAGTGATAAAAGAGCACAATATTCACATTAGTCAATATGGAGTACATACTCAACTACTCTGATAGTGGAGACATATATGGCTTATGTTTAAGCTCACATTTGCTGTGAACAAATATTGAACCAGGCTTGTATCATCTAAAGGACCAACCGAAACTGGATTTTCAGCCAAAAATGAACTGAAAGCATAATTTTTAAACTGTGAAAATGTTCACAGTTCCCTGAAATTTAGAGCTTTCAGTTTAAATTCGAAAAAATTCAATGACGGTAAGGATTTTTTTGAACAACATAATTATGTAAGCTTTTGTGTATTATTTAAAACAGTTCAAATTAGTTTGTGCTTGGTGTACAATTTTTTTACATGTTCATTGCAGTTCATCACCATACTAAAGGTTTATCAGCTACATTTGTGGCTGAGATTTTAAGCAGAAAACCTTTACCGAATCTTGATTGAGACTGAAACAGTATCTGAACCATCAGTCAGTCTATAAAAAAAGGTTCTTCCAGAATATCAGTCAATACTTTGTCTTGGGCCCTCATCCTAAAACTGTAGTTACAGGAGGGCTTTTCAATATTGTATATGAGCTGTTCTTGCGCTGTCTGTCCCCACATCTCTATTCACAGTCAAAGTGGTTAAATAACAAACTGTTATCTTCTGACTGATTTCTTGTTTTGTCTCACAGCTAAATACACCAAGCTCTAACTAAAGCCATCATCAATAACTAAAGCCATAGTGAGTTATCTGACAAGTCAGCTACGTAGTTACAAAACATCTCCCAATGTCTTTGTGGATTTATAAACTTTTGTAGGTGAACTTTGGAAACAAAACAATAATAATGGCGTTGAACATGGTTCAAGCTCTACGACCATCTATGAAGTGTCTCTCCCATGAAGAATTACTGTGATCTGTACTTTTTTTACAACAACATTTAACAACAATTTAATTACAACTAGACTGAAGTAACTATGTAAAACTTGATATAATTTGCAAAGTATTAAATAGTTAACTAAGTGTTCAATCAATTGATGTTAAAGACGTGAGATTACCTTAGGAATTGGATGGTAAACTTATGGTTTATGTTAACTCTTTTCCACACTTATTCATACAGAAATAGACCACAACGCACCACGCAAGATTGACGCTGTTGCCACACAAAAACCACTTCAAAAACAAACATAGAAGTACTTACAAAGAACGACGTTGAAGAACACGTTACGAACTTCCTTTTATTTTCGACCAAAACGTCCACAATTAGGTACCTAAACACTTGCTCACACCGAGTACGATTGATCGAGTTATCTTACGTTGTTGTGTTACGAGACAGAGTAAGAACGGGGCGGTAACACGGTTTCACGAACACAAAACTGTGTGATGGTAAATAGTAATTAGTAATAAGAGGCAGTATGCGCTGAAAAAGCGAACAAAACTAATCAGTCCACCCAAAATTCCACGGCACCGTTTACGCACTCGTCTCGCCTGCGGTCAGCCATTCCAAAACTGACGTTAGGAATGATGCCAGCTTCAAATTAAAACTTTGCCAAAATACAAGATTTATATTTGTAATCCGTCGTAGGGGACAATTGTGTGCTAAACTGCTAACGTTAACTATATCCAAATTTGACGAGCACCAAAAGGGAAAAAAAATGAATAAATAGTTATATAATCATAATTCCACGCGGTCGGAATGAAACTGTCAAACAAAACTATTTTATTTGCAAATGAAAGGCCGGTAGGTTGTTGCAGTGGTTAATAGGAAGGAATAATCCTCTGTAACGATAGCAAAGAAATTTAGAGGAAGATAACAATTTAGAATGTAGGTCCTGAAACCCAAGAAATATGAGAAGAATGAGTTCTTTTATTTTACATAAATTTTCCTATGACTATATACAACCTTACACTAAATTCACGACCTAACAATACATATGTCGTAACAATATCGTAGAATTTATTATATCATGATTTTGGCAACCATGGTTGAATTAGAACTTTGATTGGAAGAAAAACACTGCGGTAGCTTAGGTGAAGACTAAAAGAGGCGAGCGCAGCGAAGCCCCCGAATAGTCTTTGTGTTAGGTTGACATGTAAAGCAGAAAAAACACCACGTAGTAATGAATACAAATGCTTTTAAAAGTTTTCGTGAAATTCCACCCTTTCTGATCATTCCATCTAAATAATAAAAACACAGTGTGACAAGATAGTTTTTGTTGACGAACTTCTTAATTATCATAAAAATATTTATATTATTCAGTTCAACACCCATTTTGGCTAAAACTTTATGAACATCAGCTATGAAATTGAATCAAACTGCTATATGCTTTTGAAAATCTACTTTAAAACAAACAAAATTTAAAAATATTTTATTCTGATGAATATTTATAAAAATATATATTTATCCTGTTACAAATCATCTCGAAACAAAAATGGTTAAAGACAGGAGGATCTTTTTATTTAAAAAGGATAATGTTCACAGAAGTATGGAAATAAAACCCAGACTGCACAGATAATCAAATCAAATATCTTTATTACTGTAGATATTAACATATACTTAGCAAACGTCATTTTTTGCTTCTTCTCTACATTGGACCACTGTGGGAGAGGAAAGGCGTAGAAACTCCCACAGATTGATCAATAGATCCCTTTTTAAAATTGGTTGTGCTTAAATAATACAAATATTACAACATTTTTTTTTATTATCAATAAGCTAAAAAATAATAATGATAAGGACTCCCCCATAGATCCAGGTTAAAAAATATATAACTTAAAACCATAAAGATGTATCCCACGGCTAGACAATTTTTTTAACAAATGTGCCTCACTTATACCTGATAATAGATTACTTACTTAAATTTCTAATAAAAATAAATACAATAAAAGTAAACTTAAAATATATCCCAAAAATATTAAATATTTAAGATAGATTATTAGTATAATAACAAGCGCGACTATTCTCGCAGAGCTCGATTTTCTTAAACGTATTTTCAAAACGACCACGAAAAATAGGGACTAAAATAAAAAAGTGATGCGGGCATAGAATCTTGCCAGATTAAAAATACCAACTCAAAACACAACACATATTTAAGACCAAGTAAATCATGATACGTAAATAAAGTTTCTTATTTCTTATTTAAGGGTTGAAACTTTTGAGTTTTTACAGAATTCAGTATCACCTGCGTAAATGTGTCAAGTTAGGCATACTTTTTATGTTCCCCGTTTGACGGTACCTGTTTTGTAGGAAGGTAGGTTATGAAATACCTACGGACCACACAAGAATTAGAAACCTAAATTATAATCACAACTTTTGCAACGTAAAACAAAAATATAAATAAAACAACTTATGTTATCATAACACATTATTGACCAGTTCAAGTTCAAATATCTTTATTACTGAAGATATTTACATATACTAGCAGTTTCAGGGAATTCATGTTTTGTGGGCAACATTATCTATGGGGTGTTATTTTTTTTAATGTGAAGTCGGACACGGATTCACACAGTTTTATCCAACCAAACACCACAGCTGCACCGTACAGAAATTTTCCATTGTTTTATAACGCAAATCTGTCAATCTGTCAAAACAAAAAAAATGTCAACAAAACTGACTGACGTGTTCCTGTACTAAATTCATTTCAGGTGTTTTTGCTTTAAAATCGTATTATTTCATGACGCAAACTAGTTTGTAATACAATGACGGAGACCGAGAGGTTGCCTGATTCTGTCGGAGCCTCCGGTGAAGGCGGGCCAGCGCCCGTCAACTCAGAGAGAGAAGCGTACTTCCAAGCACTCCGACTGTGGATTAACCAAGCGCAGCTCTACCAGAACTTCTCCAATTGTTTCCCGTACTACGTATTGACTTTCCAAGGATTACAGAATCACCAGTCGAACCCTCCTTTGTTGAATAACAACTACCAATTCCAAGGACAGCCATGGCAGTTCCCGATGCCGAATCTGCCAAGAAATGCTCCGGAGAATAGGGCCCCGAATGATCCCACTATTCCTGCCGATGGTAGGTACTTCTCTTGTAAATAAAGTCCGAAAATCATAAAGCTGATTAATGTTACCTTTTTTTTTTTGGGTGTGCTAATATATATCTTACACAAGATTTTTATTATTATGTTAATGGGTGTGTTGTTAGGGTGTATACATTATAAATAAAACGGTTGACGTGCGTTTTGAGACTCCCGCCAAGGGTTCTGCCCAAATCACATTTTTTTGTGAAAGGTCTACAAATTTTAGATTTAAGGTGATACAAAAATATATATACAATATAAAAGGAATATGAATGTAAATGAAAGTGACAGCATTAATTACTTCAATATAAGAAAGTAAAGAGAGTGCAAACAATGCACTCGACTCAAACTAAAATAATGTAGCGCCAAACCACATAAAAATTGTTTAAAAATAAATTAAGCTATTTTGTCCAAAATATTTTCAAGGAGAGTTTACAAATAAATAATATACACATGTTTGATGCAATTCCGGTATGAAATTAGTTAGCATTTCTGAAATACAGTAAAATTAAAACAGTTCAAGGTCTTTTTTAAAATTAAATTATATTGAGAATTTTTTAACCAATCACATTTTCAGTGAGAATCATAATCAAATACTCAATCTTAAATCTGTAGATGACTTTATAGTGGAATAAATGGATTCGAAAAAACCCCATTTTTTTACATACCAAAGTTATTGATATAAGGACACAAAACAAACAAAAAATCTATTAAAAAAAACACATATAATCAATACAATGAAGTTATGTTATGATATGACATAATATACCATCAGGTTGAAAGGAAATCCAATATAAAATAGAACTCTTACATATGATTAGATAATTAGGGTACATGCAGCACATTTATTATCATTCATAATTCATAATAATAATTTCATAATTTCTTTACCCACAAATGATATAAAAAAAGAGTTACATAAAAATAGTGTACAAAGGCGAGCTTATCTCTAATAAGAGATGTCTTCCAGCAAACCAGGTTAAAGATGGATATTTTGATTGCTGAGCAGGGGTAGACCTATGTGTACAACAATATGACGAAATAAATGAGTACTAACATAAATATTAATAAATAAAATAAAACATTTAATGACTATAATTATATACTAAATACTTATAATATAATACTAACTACTGCTATTATATATATATATATAAATGTGCTTACATACATACTACCTGTAATTCTAAAGAGAGAGGTAATGCTTCTTCACGCGACTTTTATTAGTCTGAGATCATTAATTAAACAAGCAGATCAATAACAAGCTTTGTAAGGGCGTGCGAAAGGAGTTGTCTTAAATTGGTGTCCTTTTTGTTATGAAGTTTCACTGACACTGCAATGGATTAATTTCAGTTTAAACAATTTATTTAATCTTTAATTTTTTGTGTTTTATAAAACAAGTGGAATTTCTATAAAAACAAATAAACCCACTGCATTTTCTTTCAATAACATAAGCAACCCTATCTGGCAATGTACATGGAGTATGAAAGTAGCCGCACCAATCACTTTGTTAACTACATTTTGCTATCTAAAATCCAACCTATTGACTTTTACTAAAATTATAAATCCTATGTCACGCGAAGATGGGGAGAAAGGCCTTTGCTCAGCAATGGGACATTATAGCCTAATAATAATACCTATTAATAATAATTTCACTCCCACAACTGAGACAAATCAAATGACACCTCATTTTTTAAAATCCTTGCTCTTAGCACGTGCTAACGAAATAGGCATACATACATAAATATATGTTCGATACATACTTAAAAACATACATACATTCGATAAACATTAACCTCCTTCTGGCGCAGTCAGGTAATTAGATTTCAATGATATTCCTGGAAACTAAACATAAACTCACTATGTCAAAGCTCAAACCTATATCTGTAATAATTTCGTCATAAAGTTTATCAAACAATCTGCCGGATTGTAGCCTAGTGTTGTAGTTCATTTCACTCGCCCTTATAATTTTTTTATTGCCTAGATTGAGGATTTTCTTTACTTGCATTTTTCTCACTAGGATACCCTGTGTCGTGGGAACCAGAAACAGCGACGTCACACACATATTAACATCCAAGAACTGGGTTTTTTTCTTTTTTTCCTCACCCCCAGCCGGGGATCGAACCCGGGACCTCCCACATGGTAGGCAGAGCCATAACCGCTGCGCCAGAGAGGTCGTCTAAACCCTAAAGTGTCGCGTGGGCGAGGAAATCGGACGTAAAGATAATCTAGAATATCTATATGATATTCCCAATTTTCTCGTAAACGCGACACTTAAGCGCATTATACGTGAGATTCGTAGGGTTCTGTACCCGAAGAATGCCAAACGGGACCCTTTTTAAGGTTCCGTACCTAAAGGGTAAAACGGGACTCTATTACTAAGACTCCACTGTCCGCAGTAGCCGCACCAATAGCTTTGTAAACAAAATTTTGATAAGTAAAATCCAAACTCTTCACTCCACACCATCCCTATCATTGTACGGTGGTAAGGAACCCTTCGTGCGCGAGTTCGACTCGTACTTAACCGGTTTTATTCAAAGTCAAAGTCAAAGTCAAAGTACTTTATTACTGTAGATATTTACATATACTTAGCAAACGTCATTTTTTGCCTCTTCTCTACATTGGACCACTGTGGGAGAAGGAGGGCGTAGAAGCACCCACAGATTGATTTTAGATCTCTTTTAAAAATAGGTTGTGCTGAATATAACTAATACAAATATGAAAAATTTGATTGTTATGATTAATAATCAGGAATAAATAATTACAAAATTATTAACAGCAACGTCTGTATTGAGCCAGATTAACCCCATACAGTCCTGTCATTTAAGTAATCTTGAACATTGTAATATCCCTTTTTCGACAAAGTCGCTTTATCATGCTTTTTAAATTTTATTAATAAGCCTCCGCTGCCCGTCTGTCACCGGGCTCTAGCGGTTCAACTGAAATAGGTAGAGAGCTGAAATTTTCACAGAGGGCGTATTTCTATTGCCGCTATAGCAACAATGAAACATACCGGTTTTTAAGAATTAAAAGTAATACCTTGGACACTATTTTAGTGTCCAAGGTATTACTTTTAATTCTTAAAAGAATTAAAAGTAGTCATACAAGAGATTATTGGTGTAGCCATTTTCTTAGCGGTGAAAACTGGGCTCCCCCTATCTTATCGGAAAAGATCTTTAATTGCAGATATTGAGTTTTGTGCTTAGTTATTTGATGATACTATTAATAATTGCTCATTCGAATTATAATAAATAATATTAAGTTTTTTATCATATTTGATTTTATTTCTGTAAATAAAGTTACTTAATTTCTATCCACTTCCGGGTTCAATGAGCAAAAAGTTACGTTAATCTGAGTTAAAGCCTACTTAAAGCCCAACAAAACCGGTCCAGTGCGAGTCTAAATCGCGCACGAAGGGTTCCGTACCACCGTTCAATGGAAGCGATGGTGTGGAGTGAATAGTTTGGATTTTACACAGCAAAATATTGTTTACAAAGTTATTGGTGCGGTTACTTTCACACTCCATGTACGTAACCAGGTGCATCCATAAGTTTGTATGTGGTATTGAAAGAATTGTTGTATGGGAGCCCCCTTAAATATTTCTTTTATCCTGTTTTTTAGTATTTGTTGTTATAGCGGCAACATAAATACATCATCTGTGAAAATTTCAACTGTCTAACTATCACGGTTCGTGAGATACAGCCTAGTGACAGACGGACGGACGGACAGCGGAGTCTTAGTAATAGGGTCCCGTTTGGAACCCTTCGGGTATGGAACCCTAAAAACCTGGTCTGAGGGCGCTAAATAACTTTATATATAGCAATACTAAGTATAGTATACCCATGCAAATTGGCCGCTTCGCTAATTGCCGAACTTATTTAAAAATCGGACTTATTAGAAGTTACATTTTAAATATAACTATAAATTAACAATCATAGAGAGCTTATGATATGTTGAGATAAAGCAGTGTATGTAATTATACATCATTAGGCATTAGAATACTCATGTGTTGTTGTTATGAAACACTCGTATATTAAAGCCTCTCATTATGGAAGCCACATTAATTTTATTCTTTATTATTATTAAATAATCCTCCACTAAAGTAAGTACCTGTAGTTGGGTTAAAATATAGAAAATAAAACCATTATGATTATGTATATATTTTTTTGATTAGTCATCGATTCAGAATCTAAATATTCAACAGATTCATAAGACATTACATGATCTTCATAATTAGATTATACTGGTTTAATTCTGGACATATCAGACTCATTGTCAGTTGTAAGACTGGATGTTTCACTATCACTGCCGCCGACATTTATAATAAGTTGTTCAATTTCTCTATCAATTACCAGTCCCCTGCATCTATATTCCTGTTCTAGTTTTTTGTATGCTCACAGCAATTATTCCATCTATCAGCAGTTATATCCTCAAAACAGTTTTGTACAATCTGCAGGAACGTGATATTATCTAAATAAACCAACATTCTTAGTGGCAACCTTTCCTTTTACTATGACCCATATTATTTCCATCGGATTCAGGTCACAATGATATGGCGGCAATCGTAGTATTTTGTGATACGGTTCATGACTTCATTTAGATTGCGTAGTAATTTATTTAATACCCATTTTTTAAATTAAATTTATTCATGGCTTCAAGGAAATCAGCTTTTTTTTCTTTGTAGTTATAAATTAACAAAGTATTCGGGACGAACCCGGTTTTGCCACCACAATTAACAATTACGTATCTTTTTCCTGTAGATTTAGATACACCGGGCTCATTTTCGCTTTGCCAACATTTTGCATGATTGAGCGAAGTATGAATATAACTTTCATCAAGGTATAATACAGGTAATACTCTCCCTTACATCTTTGACTTCATGTTGGTACCTGTCCCTCCATGCCACTATATCATGTCGCTCCATAAGTACTGTCCTTTGATTTATACATTTTTATATTTATAACCTAATTTGTGTAAGAGTAAAAGAAGAGATTCTCTGCCACCAACAAAATTTATGGATTCTTTAAGAGCTGCAAGCAGCCGTTTCAAACTCGGTACTTCTTTTCGGACAGTATAATTTCATGTATTTTATTCCTAATTGCAAATACGTCAGATGACATTGATTACTTTTTAAAGAAAGTGTTCAAAGTTGAAAATAGTTTCATAGGTTTTCCCCAACATGGAGTTGTTTTTATATTCTTGGTTTGGCTTTACATATTACAAACACAAAACTCTTTTTCAATGTTTCGATGTACGGCCTTGAATGTAGTCCTAGCTAGATTTAATATTTTATTATTTAAAATTAAAAAAGGTGTACTCGTACAAAAGATTGTCGTTTTACGTTTTTCTGCACACAATGGTATGGAACCTTTCGTGTGCGGGTCCGACGTCCTACTGCAGACAAGCAGCTAGCTGCCCTTTACTCCGATTGTTCTCGCGAACGTGGCACCCTAGGGACACTTTTGTTCGTTTTTGTGACCTCTACCCTTATATACCATACTCATCGTGCGTGAAAGACTTGAATCCTTCATGATTCTAGGCCAACATATACAAGTACCCTATAGGTTTTGATTCCCCGGGTATCTAGTTAATTTTTTCACAGTTCCAAAAAACAACAGGTGGGTTACTACCAACACTTACAGCAGGACCTAAACCTCCGTAATAAGATAAGTACGAAAAAGTAGGGCAGTTCAGTTAAGGTCCTGCTATAAGAGTTGGTAGTAACCCCCCAGACCTGAGTATGTAATTGATATTAATTTCAACTTCACACCTCCACGCTTTAGTTAAATAAAATGGCCTGATCGACGGACAAACAAACAGACAGACGGACAAAGAAGTACGGAACCCCAAAAATGAATTTATTGCTATTTTAACTGCTTTTTTAGGCAACTTAAAAAAAATCGGTGTTATTATTATTATTATATATTTTTTATGTTAGTTACCTCCAAACTTAACAGTTCATGAATTTCGAAAGGTTTGCTGTTCCAAAAAACATGGAACCATGATGTCGTAAATGTAAGCGAAATTTCAGTGGTGTAACGGTCATTGCCATGAGATGAATTCTGGTTATAAGAAGAAGTACCGTATCTTAGTAATAATAAAACGTAAGTGTGTAATAAATATGTATGGACTTCACTGTCAGAAGACTGATGTCGCAGCCTCGTAATCGTATAGATGACATGCGCATCCCGCCCGACTGGTGAGGCCGAAATAGAGCTTGGCTTGAGTCTTATTTATTAAGATTTGTCTTGGTGAAATATTAAATCAAAGTCAAAGTCAAAGTACTTTATTACTGTAGATATTTACATATACTAAGCAAACGTCATTTTTTGCCTCTTCTCTACATTGGACCACTGTGGAAGAAGAAGGGCGTAGAAACTCCCACAGATTGATTTGTAGATCTCTTTTAAAAATAGGTTGTGCTTAACTAATACAAATATGAAAAATTTAATTGTTATGATTAATAAGCAGGAATAAATAATTACAAAATTATTAACAGCAAGGTCTGTGTTGAGCCAGATTAACCCCATACAGTCCTGTCATTTAAGTAATCTTGAACATTGTAATATCCCTTTTTCGACAAAGTCGCTTTAACATGCTTTTTAAATTGCTCAAATGGCAATTTCAAAATCTCCAGAGGTATCTTATTGTAGTAGAGAATGCACTGACCCTTGAAAGAATTGCTAACCTTCGCGAGTCTAAAACGGGGCGCACATAGTCTGTGATTATTTCTTAGGTTAACATTACAGCTATCGCTAAGTTTGGAAAATGTTGAAAGGTTCTTGCGTACATTATATTTTGGAAAATAAATTGACTAGCTACTGTTAGTATGATAATTTTTTTAAAAAGCTCTCTTAAGGAGTCTGTTCGTTTTAAATTATAAATTGCTCGAATAGCTCTTTTCTGTAAAATAAAAATAGTTTGAATATCCGCTGCTTTCCCCCACAACAAGATACCATAGGACATGACGCTATGAAAGTAACTAAAATATACTAGCCTAGATGAAGCCACATCCGTGCTTTGTCTGATGTTCCTAACAGCGTAAGCCGCAGAACTTAATTTACCAGGCAATTTATCTATGTGGGGTCCCCACTGCAATTTGCTATCAATGGTTATTCCAAGAAACTTCGTATCATTTACTAATTCTAACGTGCTGTTGTCTAACACTAAGCTGGTCTCAACTTGCCTGACATTTGGAAGTTAGAATTTGATACACTTGGTTTTACCAGCGTTTAACAATAAATTATTAACTGTGAACCAATTCAAGGTTAAAGACAATACACCATTACCATCATCAAATTCTCCTTTTTGTCTTTCAATTTTGAAGACCATTGAAGTATCATCAGCAAACAACATTATGTCAGTTAATTTCTCCACCATGAAAGGCAGATCATTAATATATACCAGGAATAAGAAAGGGCCTAATATGGAACCTTGTGGAACGCCAATTTTAATACCCGATCCATCAGATTTTACACCGTTAACTTCTGCCTTTTGAATTCTATTGCTTAGGTATGATCTTAGTAGATCCAACGCTTTATTTCTAACTCCGTAATGATTTAATTTAATTAATAGCGTATTATGATCAACACAATCAAACGCCTTCGACAGGTCGCAAAAAACTCCGATAGCATCCTGTGCGGCCTCCCATGCAGAATAAATATGAGATATAAGGGTAATACCTGCATCCGTAGTCGATTTACCCCTAGTGAAATCATATTGTTTAGCGTGGAGTTGTTTTGTACGGTTGAAGTGTAAGTGAAATATACTTACTCCTCCGGCCGTTTTCGCAACTGCGATTCGCAACCAGTATTTAAAATAACCTTTGATCTATTTGCTAAAGCGGGACATGTCAGCTCTTTCGGGGGATAGCGGTAGCGGCTCGTCTCAGTCTGATAGCGGGACTGTCCCGCCCAAAGCGGGACGTATGGTCACGTTAGCTATACTATGACAAATTTTCTAAATCCTTTCTCTGTCTATGTAGTTTTCGGCTTATGTTTAAACGATTTTATTTTACTACCAATAAATTCGAAATGACTGCCAGAATGGATAAATGTCCATATGGCAGTCAAATCCAACACCAAATTGTGTTTGGATAAATGATCACCAAACTTCTTTTCATGTTTTGTGTACTTAAGTTTATGTTTTAAGTATTTTTTGTTGTTCTTACATGTTCAACCTAACACGAAGGATAAAGGGGGCTTCGCTTCGCTCACCCCCTTTACCCTTCACCTAAGCTACCGCAGTATTTTGCCCTGATATTTTTTGCAGTTTTTGGTGTTCATTTATCCATTTTGGGTAGGAAAAAAATATTTTGGTGATCATTATATTTGTTGCCGTAGTTTTCTGTTTTCTATTGCAAACTCATAATACCTACTTGTTCTCAGATTAATGTTATACTGTGTGTATGTTCAGTCGACACTCTTCGAATTGCAAATTCGTGTGCTTACTTATCCTAACTTTGCCTCTATATTTCCAGTGATTTCCCGCAACGGTGGTTTTGAGTATGTGATTCCGTCACTCTGGAAGAGGCTCCTTGCTGAATTTATAGACTTCGTTCTGTTGTTCGTCTTGAAACTCATAGTCACCTTCATTGCTGTGGACATGTTTGAAATTATGTATGTACTTACTAATTATTATTGATTATAATTTTAGACTTTTAGACTCTCAAGTTTTGGTGAAAGAGATATAAATATAAATATTTTAGGTGGGATGTTTCTGTTACTTATCATCCCTTTACTTATGAGTATTCTTTAGTGAGCACAGTTGCTGTTGTTACTGAAGGCAAACAAGAACAATTGTTGAACATCCTCTTGACCAATTTCAATTTCAATTTGTTTATTTGCGATTGTAACAGTTGTATTAAATAACTACATAGACGAAGATTGAATGCATATGGTCAGTGGGCAGCCTGAGCCTGGAAGTAGTATGGCAATGCAACTCTGTTGGCATTTCATACATTTTATGTTTCTGTTTTTCAGTGATCTAGAGAAGTTTGATATCTACAAACTGGGTGAAAACTTCGATGACTATAAATTTGCTATTGAGCTAACATCCGAGATCCTGTTCCTAGAGATCATCTACCGAGCTCTAGTGTGTGTTTTTGAGGTAAATCAAATATATAATTGTGATGTTCCCTATTTAAGTAAGAGAGGATTAATAAAATTAAATTCAGAAATTCAAATTGAGAAACCGAAGCGAGAGATCGTAACAAGTGGAGGTCCTCAGAAACTTCAACAGACCTATGGTGATGGTGGAACATGTGCCGATTATATCAATGTTCATCTACACTAGCCTCCACTTCGTTATTCATGTTTATTGTATCAATTGGCTTCACAACATCATAGGGTATGTTTTGTAAACATCTTTCAGTATTCATGTCGCAGTTGGTTGGTTAAATCTGACATTTAACTAACTCTTTAGACCGTTAATTAAATACCGACGTTTAACCAAGTCACTAGCATTTTGATTTAAATAAAGCATCGTGGAAAACGTTTAACAATCTGTTTTACCGAAAGCCAGCGTGTTGGAAAACAAGATGGCGTGACGACAACAGCTGATTTGCACAGCTTAGGTTGAACATGTAAGAACAAAAAAAAACTTAAAACATAAACTTAAGTACACATAAAACTATATTTATATTGTTACGAGCGTGGGGTTCGTATTTGATAGAAAAACACGAATTAATCCACAAAATAAAACACTCACTTTATTACCCAAATTACGCACTCAATATTCACACGAAGAGTCTTTCTCTCCGATTATCCTTGTACTAGCACTCGATCGCAGTTAAAATGTAACTAACTCGCGCCGGCCGTCGGCGCCTTTTATATCTCGAGGAGCCGCTCTGGACACATTGTCCACACATATCGCGAATATTCTAGTAAGGACCAGCGTGGGAGCCGAGAACATTCGAGACCATATATGTCTCTCTCTAATGGTGCACTCTCTGTCACTCCCTTCTCGAATGTTCCGAGTATAGCTATCTCTTGCTAGTAGCCCTATCTCTGTCACACACTTCACGAATGTTGCGAGTATAGCTATCTCTTTCTAGTAGTGCTATCTCTGTCACTCCTACCGGATATTTCGCCATATAACGATTTGTGCTTCAGAGGCCCATAAGGGGTCCTGAAAACGCCTGAAAACGGGTTTTCATGGCGTCATCTGATAGAGGGTGCCCTGAAACGGACTGAAAACATGTTTCAGGCGCCTGAAAACGACGGCAACTTGGGTGAAAATTCGATCTTTACATATGTGATAGAGCAACTTCTGAAACGGCCTGAAATGACTTTTCAGCCTGCTGAAAACGCCTCTAAAGCACTGAAATTGACGTTCAAAGTTTTTGACCTAACCTACCGGCGCAACACTACCCCCTCCTAAGACATGCTCGTCCCGAGCATCATTATTTCCATGGTATCTGGCCAGCCGGTCAACATGAACAATCTTGCTCGGACTACGAGGATTCTGCTGGATTCGATACGTGACGTCGATTATTTTGGTGACTACCTTGTAAGGCCCTTCCCAATTCGGAGATAGTTCGGGGACTTTCCTACTCGTCGCATAGGGTTATGTAGCCACACCAACGAACCTTCCTCAAAACCCACTTGATAAGACTTCCGGTCATATCGGGTTTTCATCTTTATGCTAGCGTGGAGCCCGTGTTCACGTACCAGGCTGTGAACATCATCAATCCGATCCCGCAAATCACCTGCATATTCCGTGATGGTCCTTGGTGTATCGGGCGGAAGTCCAGTCAGGAGATCTGCAGGCAGACGGAGTTCTCTTCCAAAATTCGCATACGATGGAGTAACCGCCGTACTTTCGTGAGTTGCCGACCAACAGGAAGAGGGGGATATGCCGATCCCAATCTTTTTGATGGCTCTCAACGACCTTGGCTAGATGTCTCTCCAGTGTCTGGTTAAATCTCTCAACCATTCCATCTGACTGTGGATGATACGCCGTAGTCCTCGTCTTATGAATTCCCATTATGCGACAAGTCTCCTGAAAGACCTCAGACTCGAAGTTTCTTCCTTGATCACTGTGGATTTCGAGTGGTACCCCAAACCGGCAGAATACTTCGTTCACTAACTTTTCAGCTATGGTTACCGCTTCTTGATTAGGAATGGCAAATACTTCAGGCCACTTCGTGAAGTAATCCATCACGACAAGAATGTACTTATTTCCGGAGTCCGATGCTGGGAATGGTCCTGCGACATCTAATGCAACCCTTTCCCAAGGGGCTCCCACGTTGTACAACTTGAGTGTTCCTCGGCTACGGGTATGCGGTCCCTTGACTGATGCACAGTTAGTGCATCGTTTACACCAATTTTCAACATCTTCTCGGCAGTGAATCCAATAAAAGCGTTGCCGAATTTTCATTAGGGTCCTTTTTACTCCAAGGTGTCCACCGGATGTTCCATCGTGAAATATTCTCAAAACATCTTTCACCCTTTTCTTTGGGACAACGACTTGCAGGTGAGCATCTTTCCCATTTGTTGATTCCCATTTTCTACATAGAACGCCATTATGCATAACCAAGCTATCCCATTGTGCCCAGTAGCTTTTTGTTACCGCACTCATAGGAGCTACATCACACCATCTTGGTTTAGGTGCGCCAGCATTAATCCAATCAAAAATGGGTCTCACGTCAGGGTCCTCTTGTTGCGCTTGCTGCATGATTTCATCACTCCACTCGTCGCTAACCGTATCAGTTCTTATCATTCGAACACATTCCTTGCCTTCTTGTCTTGAGCAATGTTTACAGTCGTCCGCACAAGGTCTACGTGATAGGGCCTCAGCATTTCCATGTGATTTCCCACTACGGTGTTCGATGATGAAATCATACTCCTGCAGTTGTTCAATCCATCTCGCCACTTGTCCCTCGGGGTTTTTAAATTCTAGCAACCACTTTAAAGCAGCATGGTCAGTTCTGATACGAAACTTTATTCCCAGCAGGTATTTGCTGAAATGCTGTAACGTCTTGACAACTGCTAGCAATTCCCTCCGAGTTACACAGTAATTCCTCTCTGGTTTTGACAATGACTTACTGAAATATGCAATCACAACTTCGTTATCTCCTTTCTTTTGCGACAAGACACCTCCAATTCCAGTGTTACTAGCATCTGTATCCACAATGAAATCCTCGTCCGGGTCTGGATACCCCAATATTGGCGTTTCACAAAGTCTTCCTTTAAGCTCGTTGAAACTTGACTCACATTGTTCGTTCCAGTCAAATGATCGCTTTTCTTCCGTTAGTTGATGCAAAGGCTTTGCTATATCCGAGAAGTTCTTCACAAAACGTCTGTAGTATAAACAAAGCCCCAAAAAGGCACGTACTGCAGTCTTGTCTTTTGGCGTCGGCCAATCCTTCACGGCGCTAATCTTCTCAGGATCTGTCTGGATGCCGTCCTTCGAAATCACGTGTCCCAAGTAATTCACTTTACGTCTGAAAAACGAGCATTTCTTCGGACTGAGTTTCAGATTTACCCCTCGTAGTTTGCCTAGCACCTGCTCCAATTTATTCAAGTGGTCGTTGAAGTCTCTACCAACGATAATGATGTCATCCAAATAGACCAAGCAAGTTTCTCCTAGAAGTCCAGCCAATATTTGTTCCATTAATCTCTCAAATGTGGCTGGTGCATTACACAGTCCAAATGGCATAACATTGAACTACCAGAGTCCCTTGCCAGTAGAGAAGGCCGTTTTCTCCTTATCCTTGTCCTTGATTTCGACTTGCCAATAGCCACTTTTCAGATCCAACGTTGAAAACCATTTCATTCCGTTCAATGTGTCTAAAGTGTCGTCGATTCGTGGAAGTGGATAACTGTCCTTCTTGGTTACATCATTAAGTCGACGGTAGTCAATACAGAATCTCATAGTGCCGTCCTTCTTCTTAACCAAAACTACGGGAGAACACCACGGGCTTGTTGAAGGTTCAATAACGCCGCTTCTTTGCATTTCCTCGATCATGCCCTCAACCTCCTTCTCCCGAGCTACTGGAACTCTCCGAGGGCGCTGTCGGATAGGCATAGTTTCCCCAGTGTCGATCTCATGCTGAACCACTCCAGTTCTTCCAATGTCATCATCATGCGAAGAAAAGACGTTGCGATATCGTAGCAGTAAGCTACGCGCCTTAAGGAATTCCTCCTCGGTAAGGTGCTCCCTGGAGTCATTTAGTAATTTTTCAACATCCATTGAAGGCTGAAGATGCCCAGGTTTCACGTTTACCTCAGATTCCCGGCAGCCTCTTATCCAAGAAATTTCTTGGCATGATCCGACCAGCGTTCCTTTATTGAGGACGCATTCCGTGTCGCTTGGATTAAGGAACCTTACAAATGCTGTAGATGCCGTGGTTACCATTGTACGGGCTGTTATCCACGGTTTATCAGCATCCAACCTCTCTACCACCACACAGCGGTGAGATTGCGGCCTTGTGGAGTTCGGCAATTTCACTGGAACTAAAACCTGTGACCTTGGTTGAAGAATGGTTCTCCTGGTACAGTAAACATTTCCATTTACTCCACCTTGTATAGGAATCTCATCAACTCCAAACTTTAGAACTCCAACCTTCAAGTCGATTTTACAGTCATGTCTCCTCATAAAATCCAATCCAATAATGCAGTCGTCGACGATGTTAGCAACGATCATTTTATGCCAGTATTCTTTTTCACCTATTTTCACAGCTAACTCTCGTTCTCCTTGGACGGAAATGTACTGGCCGGTAGCAGTTTGCAGCTGGAGATGCCTAGGTCGGACTAGATGATCTCTGGTCAGGTGTCTCAGTAGCCGAGAGCTGATCACAGTCCGAGAAGCTCCGGTGTCTATGGTAAGGAGTCATGGTATTCCACAGATTTCTCCATTGACAACCAGACTATTCCCTTCGTTTGCCTGTGAGATCATAATTAGGACATTTCGACCGCCAGCCAGCACTCGTCCCATAGTCCTGGCTTTTATTCGTTTCCCTGTTGGGGCTCTGACTCCACAGAGCCTATTTTCCTCGCCATTGGAGCGGGGTCTCTGTCCCTCCTAGTCCTTTTTGGACAGCCTGACTGCAGGTGACCTCGTTCTCCACAATGGTAGCAACGTGGCCCAAATTCGCGGCGGGAATCTACTGGATTCGTAGTCGACACTTCTCGCACCCTGAAGGGCCTGGATGAATCCTGTCGTACAGCTTCCACCTCGAGAGCGTGGGCTACTGCATCCTTTAGGCTGCCATGATGTCCCTATCGCACGGCTGCCCTCACTTCCAGATCCCGGATCCCATCGATGAAGGCCTGCACCAGCATACTGTCCACAAAGGATGCTGACGTACGTTGATAGGCCTTCCTAACCAACTTCTCGATTTCCAGGGCCCACTGTTGTAAGGACTCGTTACGTCCTTGTGTCCTGTCCTTTAACTGAGCTCGGTACACGTGCTCCAGGTGACTGTCACCGTATCGTGCCTCCAAGGCTTCTAGAAGGCGGTCGTACGTCCGGTCGTTTCCTAGAGCCTCTAGTATGGTAAGAGCCTCGTCGCGCAGCGCCAACGTCAGTGCTGTCCTGGCTTGCTCCTTACTCCTCCTTACGCCTGGGAAACAGACTCGAACTGCAGCTTATAGGCAGTCCACGATGAGCTACCGTCAAAGGGAGGCACTTTGAACCTGCCGCCTCCGGACACCGATGCGTCGGGTACATAGGTACTTGGACCATTAGCCACTTTGATCTCAAGTCTCAATTTTTTTATCGACATCATGGACTCGACTCTCTAGTTTTTCATCCATATCGGCCAGTTTTCCTGGACCTCGAACAACTCTCTCTTCCATTCGGTCGTGGACTCATGTACCTCACGAAGCATTCGTGCCTGTTCCTCCTGTTTTCGCGACTGTTCCTTTAGCTCTCTCGCTTGTTCCTTTAGGAGGACGAAGATAACGTTGAGGTCTACTCCTTGTGCAGCTGGAGCAGGTGATTCCGACGTACCAGGCGTCGAGTCTCCAGACCCAGACGTTTGGCTTCGCGTCGTCACTCCTTTTGGCTCGGTTTCTCGTGGCATTAACGGCATTTTCTATCCCACTTCTGACACCAAATGTTACGAGCGTGGGGTTCGTATTTGATAGAAAAACACGAATTAATCCACAAAATAAAACACTCACTTTATTACCCAAATTACGCACTCACTATTCACACGAAGAGTCTTTCTCTCCGATTATCCTTGTACTAGCACTCGATCGCAGTTAAAATGTAACTAACTCGCGCCGGCCGTCGGCGCCTTTTATATCTCGAGGAGCCGCTCTGGACACATTGTCCACACATATCGCGAATATTCTAGTAAGGACCAGCGTGGGGGCCGAGAACATTCAAGACCATATATGTCTCTCTCTAATGGTGCACTCTCTGTCACTCCCTTCTCGAATGTTCCGAGTATAGCTATCTCTTGCTAGTAGCCCTATCTCTGTCACACACTTCTCGAATGTTCCGAGTATAGCTATCTCTTTCTAGTAGTGCTATCTCTGTCACTCCTACCGGATATTTCGCCATATGACGATTTGTGCTTCAGAGGCCCATAAGGGGTCCTGAAAACGCCTGAAAACGGGTTTTCAGGTTATGGCGTCATCTGATAGAGGGTGCCCTGAAACGGACTGAAAACATGTTTCAGGCGCCTGAAAACGACGGCAACTTGGGTGAAAATTCGATCTTTACATATGTGATAGAGCAACTTCTGAAACGGCCTGAAATGACTTTTCAGCCTGCTGAAAACGCCTCTAAAGCACTGAAATTGACGTTCAAAGTTTTTGACCTAACCTACCGGCGCAACAATATTGTATGTCTTGTTGCCTAGGAACGTTTAGACAACTCGTTAAACGTTTCGTTCACTCACTTGTCTGACGGAATTTTGGTGACTTGGTTAAACGTCGGTATTTAATTAACGGTCTAGAGAGTTAGTTGTCTGATTTAACCAACTAACTGCGACATTCATATTAACTCAGTATTAACGCGCCAAACATCTAATTAGCTTAATTCCGAAGTAAGGTACTGGCGTTGATGTTTGGACCACTATGGGAGAAGCAGGGCGAAGAAACTCCCACAATTGAGATTTTTAGATCTCTTTTAGAACAACATACAAACAATTATACAACATACAATTATTACAATATCAATTATTATAAATAAAAGGCAGGAATAAATACTTACAAAATTATCAAAAGCGACTTCTGAGTTGTGAGTGTTGAGTGGCGATTAGCCCCATACATCCCCGTCATTTAAGTAGGTACCTATCTTGAACGTTGTAATATACCTTTTTAGACAGTCGCTTTAACATGGTTTTTAAATTGCTTAGATGGCAATTTTATACTTAGACATGTACATAATAAATCGGGTGTGTTTGTAATTTGGCAGGCCTCATGCTTGTGCCGCAGCATCGGCCGGACCGGTGGCGCCACCCCGGGCAAGGCCATCCTCGGGCTCCGCGTAGTGACTGCAACTGCCATCGTCCCGGTGGAGGGACGACTCAAGGAGACCGTACTCCTGTACCCTGGCCAACCTCTTGCCTTCGGGGTAGCCTTCACACGGTCCTTGCTGAAGAACTTTTTGATATCGCTGCTGTTCCCGCTGTGCTTCATATTGTTTGTCTTTAGGCATAACCGCACCGGCTATGATTTGCTGTGTGGGGTTATAGTGGTCGAGGAGAATATGTACCCGCCGAGACGGCACGCACCGTAACTTCTTATTATTGAGGGCTGTTTTTCAACAAACCAAATGTTTATGAAGAAAAAATTGCTTTAATGGTTGTAGTGTACATAGTACATACATTCATTAGAGATACTAACTACCACACATCTGGAAACAGTTGGAAAAGGTATTAATAGTAAGGGAGGACAAGAGGGGACTTCGTAAGTAACGCGACCACGTCAGATTAAGATATGGGAGATATCTTACACCCTGTTTAGTTACTCCACCAAATATTAACTTTCTATCTAGAGCCGCGTCGTTATGGCAACAATAAATAAGTCCATACACGTGGTATTTACTCGAGTGCGTCAGACTAAGATATGGCGAGTTAATGACATGTTTATAAGTGTCAATAACTCACCATATCTTACTTTGACACGCCCAAGTTCCTCACGAAATAGCCTCGTCCCCCCGTCTATAATTCTATACTAAGTATCTTCAGTGATACTATTAGTTGGGTCCAACTTGCTTGCGGGAAAGTATACCTATGTGTAATAGAATAACTTCTTCCCATCGACATTTCAGTGGTTTACTAATATAAAAATTCTTAGGTAAAACTGATATTTTTTATTATTTATATTTTGTTCAGTGATATTGATACCTGTAATTTATGAGGATGGGTCAGATGAAATGCGTTTATACAGATAATACACAATACAGAACTCGGAAGATACACCCGGAGGCATAGAATATAAAATCATTACATTTTGTATAGTACACTTATAGTCCCTGTCAATAAAAGTTAAAAATTTAAAGACAGGTAGATATTTCTGTTTCACGAGATCAAGTGGTCACCAAAGTATTCCTGCTCCATTTTCGCATTGAAAGGCCCTGACATGTTTTCGCGTGCCTCTTACTCCCATGGAAACTGCTCTTTTAACTGAGATTTATATTTTTACCTTCAGCCAGTACACTATTAGTGAATACTTACTCTTTTTCCCATTTCTCATTAAGATTTGATGAGGTTTTAAAAAAACTATTATATTCAGTTCCTAGAGCTCATCGCTTGAAATGACTAGTGGGGTAAATGAGACTCTTAGGTCTCCAGCAGCTCGGTCGTACTTTAAGTGTTCTGTTGCGTCAGCATTTACTGCGTTCGTCGAAGAACGCTTTCCTTGCAGGTTCGCACACAATGTTTAGTAACAGATCACCTGTAAGTGCTGGTTGATTTATATTTGCGTCTTGCATTATGCATTCTATTGCGCCAGTTCCCCAGGCTAGTTCGGTCCAATTTCTACAGTCATCTCTGTGTTACATCATGTCCATTTTATTGAATAAGCGCGGAAGCAGTTAAGGTATTTTGTTATACAAGTTTAAGTGATAGAGTTCAGAGTAAGTGACAACTTTCATGCCATGCCAAGCCAACACTATTCCTATAACTAACATACATATGTGTATGATGGTTATATAAGTGGAAATAAATTATAATCTTCATCATTACAATAATTGTGCAATAATAAAATCTGTACAGTAATTGTATTATTTTTCATTTGCGGACTGTGGTGGGAGTATACTTAGATTCGACAGCAATGAAGAATCTGTAGGTATCTGCTTAGTAATTTCATTCATCATCAGTTAGCATCAAGCGTTGTTGTAACAGTTTGGAGAGTCTGCTGTCTGTCGAGTAAGAACAGCAGTGTACCTACTGCACATCAACCTTTACATGCCTGAAGTTATTAGTTCGTTTGCGTTCCGGTAAGTATTTACAATATAAATGTAAAATGTATCTGCTCTTGACTGCACGTCCTCAGACTTTCTGTTGCTTCGATCATATAAACCCTAGATATATTATTCCATACAAAATTAGCTTGAAGTCATGGCCTAAGTTTCTTATACAATTAATGAGATAGGTACTTATCTATATATCGAAACAATAACATAAGAGCAAAGTTATGATTTTTCGAAATTAAACCCTATCCGTACCAGCGTTAAGATTTATTTTCCACCATCCATATAAGGACAAATTATATTTTGCTTTCACAGGTCGTACAACCATATCAGCGAGCAAATAAGAGCTCAGTGATTATTATTTTATATCTTTCAGATTGATTGCATTAAGGTAGAAAACTGATTGCATCATATTTTCGATTTAAAACTTACTTATGATTGTTTCTATGTAGTATTTATTTATGCATGTAGCTATGAGAATTGTATGTATAAATACTTAATATCTCCAGAGTTTGTGCATTTTGGTTTTGAGGTTGTTGTTGGTTACTTGTTTTGTTTTTTGTTTTGTTATTTATGTCACAAAAAAGGGTTTATGTTTATGTTACATTATGTTTGTCATTCGAGGGCGCTGCAAAAGTAAATAAATTAAAATATTGGATACCTAATGTTATTGATATTCAAAGATGATATTAAATATTGTTAGATGTAATGTAGATACCTTACACTATTTCATAACATTGGTTTGAATATCAAGCACGATGATGTTTCATGCGGAAAGGATTAAAAAGAGTAATGTGCTTGGAAAATGGCACCTGTAAAAAGAAAAGACGCTCCAATCGAGCTAAAAATTATTGAACGTATTTTTTAAATAAATAAACTTCTTTTAATTATTATTTACTGAATAGTAAATACGCGGTTGAATCCACGGGCTATTCCAGCTCTATACTAGCTCTTTTTATTCTGGTGATTTTTGAATATATTACTAGGGCCCATCGATATAAATACTATTCAAGTCTGTGCTAGGGCCACACAAACACTAATGGATTTGACGACCCGAATGGCCGAGACGGCAGTGACCCTGCCTACGAAGCCAAGGGTTCCGGGTTCGAGTCCCGGTGGTGGTAAATATTTGTTTGATGAGAACGGATGTTTGTACCCTCGTCATATTGTTTATCTATCTAAGTATAATATTTATCTATATAAGTACGCGTATCGTTGTCTAGTACCCAAGATACAGGGAATCCTAGTTTGGGGCTAGATCAATGTGTGTAAATAGTGTCCAAGGTATTATTATTATTAAGCAGTTGCAGCTTTCAATGTCACTCATGACATTGAAAGCTGCATAAAAATGCGTGAGTAAGATGCAAGCAATCGTCAAATGACGTTCGGTTTACCTGGACAGTAGGTCTTTAGGAGTTTTTGAGAAAAGTTTAGGTATTGTAAAATATAATACAGTAGAACGAAATAAATAATGCACTTCGGCAATACTCGGATTTCAAGTTATAATAAGCTACCAACAAGATATTTCGCATCGATTGAAGCCTTCTAGGAAGGTGTACCTAATTCGTAGAGAGACTAAGTCGCGTTATGCCTAAACGTCATACAAAACTAGCTTAATACCAAATTTTCGAGTAGGCCTAATCCGCAGTATGTCCTCTTCGTATTCAAGCTAAATTTTAAACTGCCTAAAGTTTCGACAGCCTAAATCAGGTTTTGCCTAAACCGTCCTTTGCAAACTTATTTGTGATTATTTATTGACACTTTATCTGGAGTGATCTTTAATATATATTATGATAAATAAACATGTAGGTGTCATTCATCAAGTTGTATCAATCAAAGAATACAATAAATCTGCGATTGCAGACATTGTACTTTATTCGTATAAAATGAACTCTGAAGATGTCATTATATTAATTATATTTATCCATATTGTTAGGTCTAACTAGCTATATGCCTACTTCGACTTATGACTAGTCATAGCGCGATTTAGTCAATCTACGCTTTAGGCCTACCCTTCTAGAACGGATTTTAGACCTTGTTGCCTATCGTTTCGGTTGCATCTAAAACGTATTTTCAAAGATATGTTACTATTACGGAGGTGCATTGTTTTGTTTACTTCGTAATATTGTGTATTTTAAATTTAACAAAAATATAACAATAAATATATTTGTTCAAAATTAGTTAAAATATGACAGCACAGTCTAGAACTACATTTTAAAGTATTAAACATTAGGTTAGGTATGCGTTTTATAGCCCAAGATTTTGAAAAATGTCTAATATGTGACACTGTCTGTATATTAAGACTGTTAACGATTCAAAATAACAATAAAAATATACGTAATTTTATTTAAATTAACCAATTCAAAAATATAATAAAGTTATTTCTAATTATGTAAGTCTTCATCAGAACTAGGGAATGCAATCCCGCGGGATCCCGAGGCATTATACGGGATCAATCCCGAACCGAAAAATCCAACGAGATTATCGGGATTGACGAGATCACCTATTTCTGGTGGAGAAATTATCCATCTAACAAATGAAGATGAAGAAACCCTGCCTCTATTAATGATTGCAGAAGAGATGCGGTTGTCGCTCTCGCGTGCTCAAGCAACGGGTATTGCAACAACAACAGCTTCAACCGGTCCATCTTATTTTCAAGCTGAATTAGAAGAAGCTCTAAAACTATATACTTAAATCTAATCGTCCTTCCACGCTCACCGATACCGACAGATTGAAAACATTCATAAAAGATGAGAAAAGAGATGAATCTGTACGAATGTGGGGGAAATAGTGGCCAATATTTAGAATTCGCCTACAATTATTTACTTTTATAGGTCCCTACCAGTGTTGACTCCGAGAGGGCATTTTCAGCTGTTGGGTACCTAGCATCTGAAATAAGATGCCGCCTAACAGATAAACCTAGGGGAGCGGAGGGTAGTACCGTACACCTAACTTTGAAAGCATTTTTCTCCAAATCTGTTACGCCCAAGTTCAAGTTTAGTTTATAAAGTAACTCTAAATTTTGTATAGATTTATGTAAGACAACCACAATTTAATACAACAACCATTGAACCTTTAAAAACTTAGTATTTAAAAACATATTAAGTACGAAATTACCCGACACTTGAGGGTAATTTCGTACACCATTCGTCTAAATTCGTACATTCTCGTAAGTATAAAAAACCGAATGGTTGCAGGTATTTTTCAAGTAAAACAATGATTTTTTAGTTACAGAAACTTTAATTATTATTAAAATACATATTATTTGCAAAATGCACACATATAATTATTTGCAGAGTTTTCTCCACTACACAAAGCATGTGCCCACTTTCCACATGACACACATCTGTACCATAACTCTCGATTTTTTCCAAATTCGCCACATATTACACACAATTCATCAATTCTTGATTCGCCTTCGTCAAAAAATTGACCATCAAAATCATCATCATCGTCACATAAGATGTTTTCATCAACTTCAGAAGAAGTTGAATAATTTCTGCGTTTCTTACACCGATTTTTTATTTTTCCTTCAATAGCTTCCTTAGAGTATTTTTTTCCTTTCACACATACGTTTTGTTTCTTCACGCATTTTGAATTATTTTTTTCTTTCTTTAGCGTCTTTTTATTTTGTTTTATTATGTCCTTTGCTTTAGCTTCTTTTTCTTTCTTTATGGTCTTTTTCTCCTCTTTGTTTTCCAAGACTGTCTTCATTGGAGTAGACGTCAGAATTATTGAATGTTGTTTAGTTCTCTTGCCTCGCCCTTTCCCTTTTTCTCGCACTATGTTTTTATCCGGCATTGGAGAAATTGTGCAGAAAGCTACTGCAGCTGCAGGTCCGGGAGAAATCAAGATTTTTCTCCTAACTCGTTCAATATCTGTGAATTCAACATTGATGGACTCAGGAAATTGAATTGAAATTTCGTCTTCTCTTGTGTTTAATACAGTTGGAGTGTTGTCTTCAAGGGTACTGGGACTTTCAACGCCCTTGCTTACACATTCTATCTCATCGTCTATTGGCTCTGGATATATTACTACTTCTTCTTCTGTGCTGTAGATTTGGTTAATCGGACTTGGTGTACTAGCCTGTGAAATGTTAAAATCTTCAAGTTGGATCGGATTATTTTGAGCAGATGTACTGGGCTGGGGGCTATCAGGATTGTTTGTAGGTACGTGTTGTGAATATAAATCATATATGGCTTCTTCTGCTGAAATATATTCGTTTGTTGGTTCATCGTTTCCTTCCTCAGCCAACTGTTCAAACACATTTGGATCGAACGGCCAAATTCCCGCCTCTCGAAAGCCACTTGCAGCTTTTTCCGCGTTTGCAATTTTTTGGTACGCTTTGGTAAAAAGGGGAATGAGTTCAAGAGCTGTAAGCTTCTCATATTTATTCAAGTTCATATATGTCTGGCACTCCTTGTGCAACGCAGTTTTTAGTGGACCAAACACAGTTAAATCTAGAGGCTGTGTTCGATGGGACGTATGTGGGGGCAAAGTCACCATATTTATACCATTCTCACGACAGTAGTTGTAGACATTTAGTGAAATATGACTACTGTGATTATCGAGGATCAGTAACAAAGGGTTTTCCGGTGTAGCTCCTGCATGTTCCTTAAAATGGACCATCCAATCCTGAAACAGCTCTTCATTCGTCCACCCACTCTTTGAGCATTTGTATATGGTCCCACTTGGCCCTCCTCTTTCTAGATGAGCTTGCATACGCTGACGAGGATAAATTATCATAGGAGGGATGTAGTGGCCTGTAGCACTGACACAACAACATATTGTGATAGTTTTGCCTCTTTCCCCACTCGTTGCAGCTCCAACTTGTTTTTCTCCTTTCGCAGCAAGAATCTTGCCTGGCCTGTGAACGTTGTTTATTCCAGTTTCATCGATGTTAAACATTCGATGTGGAGGGAATTTATGTTTATTCATAACCTGGGTCAAGTTGTCAAAATATAATTTGACTTCTTGTGAATTGAATGCAAGGATCCGGTTAATACTTGTAGCTTCAGGGCGTCTGATGGAGATCTCGGGGTTTCTTTTAAGGAAACCATACATCCAGTCTTTTCCAGCTTGTTTTAAAGCTTTATTAAAAGGATTTTTTATTTTATTTCGTTCTGCATATTCAAATACAGAATGCTTTAGTGAATCTGGTGTCATTCCGTAAAATTTCCTACAAAGGAGTAAAATGTGTTCTTTCATTTCGTTTTCTTGCTGTGCCGTAAAAACAGGTTTTCTACCCATTTTTTTAAAAGTCACTGTTCTACTGGTACCTGTTTGTTTCACATAATCAGAGAGTGTCATCACTGGAATATTGTAAAGGGCAGCAGTTTGGCGTAATTTAGCTCCGCCTTGCACCGCTTTAACTGCTATTTTCATTTTTCGTGGCGACCAGGTACATTTTTTTCTAGGAGCCATCTGAAAAAATACATTTATCTAACTATAGATGGAGGAAAGCCAAGAATTAAGAATCATGGTAGGTATATTTTGAGAGAGATCTATATCCATTAAGAGATCATGGTGATACATTAGCGGCCAATACCGTACAGTGTACGGAATAACCCGAAACAGAATTTTAAATTTTAACGGCTTGTGGTCACAGAAATATGCTGTATCTAAAGGAAAATATGCCATGGTACTCTGCTAAATATGCTTACAAAATGAAATTGAAATCTGTCACTAGAGAAAATGTAAAAAATATGTACTTACGGCTTATTTTCCGACGTTAGAAATCTGTAACAACGAGCGTAAAGACACAAAACGTCCGATCTCGCCACTGCACGCTGCGTCACTGACGCGAAAGCTTGACAGAATACGATGCTACACTAAAACCAATAAGTGTGACAGAGACAAACAGTTATATCTCGGTTCCTTCTGGGAAAAACATGCTGTACGGAATTGGCCGCTGTACGGTACTACCCTCCGCTTGTCATTCTTCAAATTAAATTAATATTGACATGCTATGCTTCCTTCGAAGTCATTTTCAAAATTAAGCGAGTCTTTTTTTCTTTTTTTAATTGTTTATACTATTTAACTATAGTTTTTCAGATTAATAATAAAAAAATATTTTGAATAAAATTTGTGTACTTACTTTATTTATCAACCTAACATAGTGATAGAAACTACTATTAACTAACTCTGCTGACTGATTGGAAAGCAGCTTACAAACTTACAAAACTTTAATTCAATGATTAATTATGTTCATTTTATTAATATTGCTGCCATAAAAACCCAATACGTTGTTGTTAATATGCTATTCAGCTCTTAAAACAAAAAAAGCCAAATGTGTTCGGGATCCCGATCCCTAATCAAAACACATAAAAAGTAGATGTTAGCGTCTCTATTACTTTTTGTGTCGCTGCAACTTCTTGCATATCTATTGTCCTACTTACACGCATTTGAATGACCACGCGTTCGACAAGGAAAACAATATAAACAACATGGCGAGGAAAAAGTATAAACATTCGTTTTTTTTGTTATTATTTATTGTGTTTTGCCATATTTTTACACTTTTAATACCATATAATCAAATGAACATTGGATACTTACTTAAAAACCAACACACCATCCTTTTTTATGCTTTTGGCTGTAATTTTTACACTGCCTTACGGAGCACTTCGGCATTGTTTCTCCACATAGGTCGCGCACGCACTGAATGACGTAAAAGATCGCCAAAAATTGAATTTAGCATCAGTTTTTGGCGAATGAATAAACTCGTGCTAATGGTTTCGTTCAGAAACATGCCCTACTTTTCAACTGTCAAGATGTTCACAGACTCGTTTCTTCCGTCAAATATTTTTTATTGAGCCATTTCACACAGCAGTCCTGTGTGAAATATAACCCTACTAAATAACGAAGTCATCGTTCAAAAAACTCCTTGCATAGTTTAATGTTGCTGCATGTAAGTATCCACATGTCTTTTGAACTTGCGTGGTTAATGTAGATTTTGGACGGAAGTAATCAGGAGATTGCTTTTTTCGAGAGTTTGATGAGCGTTTTTATTTTACTTCGATGCTATTCTTACTACTTCTGGGCCGATGCTGCAATTAAGTGCAGAATTTTTCGAATTTCCTAATTTGAGGATTATTTATCAAATCTTGCTGAGTTGGCGAGCGCTACGCGCAGTCAGTTGTCAGTTCGTCTTCGTCGGGAAACGTGGCGGCGTTCGTGCCGTGAGCGAGGAGTGGCTCGAGCTGTCATAAATCATCATCGTTCATGTAGCTTTCTGTGATAAGAATTACTGTGAAATTATAGTTTAGCGAATTAATTTACACGTTCACGATGTCGGCGTCGGGTGAATTCGGCAACCCCTTGCGGAAGTTCAAATTGGTCTTCCTCGGAGAACAGAGCGGTGAGTAGGGGTGCAATTATGCCCCGTATTCGTGCATTTTTAATCCTGTCTTGGTTTTTGCGACACGTAAGTTAAATTGGTCTAGACTTTATCGAGTTACTGACCTAAATGCGTGGCAAAGGAGTTATTTATTTTACTTGTGAAGTTACGTATTACCTATCAGAGATGTAGGTTACGGTATCATGATATGATCTGTGGGTACTATGTGTCGGTGTTCTCACGCGGAGAATGACTTGATTCCCGTTATCGTAGTACAAGCTCGACGTATAACGTTACTAACGCGTAAGCGTAACATATTGTGTATGCCTGCTGACTCGGAACCTTGTCTGTTTCAGTTGGAAAGACTTCACTCATCACTAGGTTCATGTATGATAGCTTCGACAATACTTACCAGGTGAGTCATATAAACAAGTTACATTATAACCCTACTAAAGAAGTTATTGCCAAGCCTCACTTTAGGGTCTCTTTCCTAAAAGTAAAAGCAACTGTTAAAGCTAAATGATCTCATCTTTTATGCACAACAGATGCCATGAATCACCTCCCTTCCATTTGTTGCTTGTGGATATTTGTCAGTGGTTTTGTGGTAGAAAATTGCAGTTACAATCTGGTGGGTTTTGTGTTTTATTTAGTGACACTAATTCACAGCCAACAATATTTTAAAAATAGGTAAGAATAAGGCCTGTTAAAATCATTTGTTGTATCATAAATTATGCAAATTAATTCACATTTTGTAGCAAATTGAGGTTTACAAACACAATTTATGTTGAGTCTGCCAGGTGTCTAAGCTCATCACACATTCACACACCTCTGCACTTAAGTTTATTTTGCTTAATAATGATAGCTATGTCATAATTTCGTAATTGCACACAAACTTACAGTAATAAGATAAAATAGTGTACAAAGGCGAGCTTATCTCTAACAAGAGATCTTTTCCAGCAAACCAAGTAAGGATGAGATAGGTTGATAGTGAAGCATTGGTAAACTGGTGTACGTGGGGCGCACTGTAAGTTTCCGGAATGAATATGAAAAAATACTATTAAAGGTACAAAATTAATTTATTGTTTTTCAAAATAATCTCCCTTGGCGTCTTTGCACTTTTTCATTCGATGAAACCAGTTTTGAAAACTTTTGTGCCACTCCTCTGTGGTGACCTCTGAAACGTGTTTTTCATACTCCTCGACAGCCTCTTCTGGTGATGAAAATCGTTGACCGCGTAATTGGTTCTTAATTTTTGGGAACAGAAAAAAGTCACAAGGTGCCAGGTCGGGACTGTATGCAGGATGACTCATGAGTTCTACATTTTTCGCCTTCAAAAAGTCGTTTGTCTGTCTGGCCGTGTGAGAACTAGCATTGTCGTGGTGCAGGATGATACTGCGTTTACGGTTATTTTTACGGAGTTCGTCAATAACTTCCGGCAAACAAATGGTTGTGTACCAGTCACTATTCACTGTACGACGATTCTCTAAAGCAACAGTAGCCACGTGTCCAGTTTTATTAAAAAAAGAAGCAATCATCCGCTTAGATGCACTTTTCACGCGCGCCACTTTGGTTGGTTTCGGCTCATCTTGAAAGACCCATACGCTCGATTGCTGCTTTGTTTTGGGATCGTAGCAATAAATCCATGTTTCGTCGACTGTTACTATGTCCCACACCAAATTTGACGCACCTTCGTTGAATCTGGTAAGCATGGCACTGCACCAAGTGACGCGGTCCGTTTTTTGAGCCTCGGTCAAGTTGTGTGGGATCCACCGCGAGCACAGCTTTCTCACACCCAAATGTTTGTGTAGGATTAATTGTATTTGACTCATGCCTATTTCTAAGGATGCGCGAATTTCATGGTAGGTCACATGCCTGTCTGTTTCAATCATACGGCGCACAGCATCGATGTTTTTGTTGGTCACAGCGGTGGACGGCCGACCATCGCCAGATTCGTCACTGAGATTGATACGACCACGCTTGAATTCTGCAAACCAGCTATAAACAGTTGTCTTGCATGGTGCTTCATTGCCAAAAGCTGTTTCAAGCCGAGCGATGCTCTGTTGAGCTGTCAAATTACACTTAAAATCGTAGAAAATCATACTACGAAAATTTTCCCGAGTTAAATCCATGTTGATGCAGACACACAATTTTTTAAATGGCGCCACAAGGTAAAAACAAAAGGCAGTCAGATGGAACAAACTGCATTCTACAGCCAAAGAGTTCTATTTTCAAATGTTGCAATAAATTTTTAAATATTGTTTATGTAAGTGGCCAGTTCCGGAAACTTACAGTGCGCCCTATGTACAACATGAAATATAATATACCTAATTCTTACACCTACTAACAATAATAAGTAACCCTAATGAATATAAACTACACTCCTCCGGTATATGTATATCCCCATGACATAGACATATGGGGATATAGGTACAGTACCGGAATACATACATATTAAATCTCAAGAGAAAGATAGTGCTGTTTTAATAGAATTTCTTTGAATTGATCAATGGAAGACTATTAGTACGATCTCATATCTAATTTGACAACTTAAATTTCAGTTAAGCTAGATTAAAAGTGCAAGCCATCTGTTTCATAAAAAAGAATGCCCATTCTGCCACACTAGAATCTATCCAACAAAAGAGAATTTCCTTAGCTTTAAACATCTATGAAACTTGTGCAACTGTAAGTGCCGTGATGCCAAGCGGCGCCATATTTATGAGTACATGCATGTATATCCCAGCTCAGCCCTGGAAGTTTCTCAAAACCCTGTTGTGGTGGATCCTGCAACAAAGGAGGCAACCATTTTGTCGTTTTTTATTGTGCGGTTCAATATTTCCCTTTATTTTACACATTGCTGGTGGCTAAGTAAGTACTCTATGCAATCCCTAGGAATTGTATACATTACCTAGGTAAAGTATGTAATGGATATTAACATTAATAATATTTCATACATCGCCTGAACGCCCCAAGTACTATATACATTGCCTAGGTATTGTATAGAATGCCTGCATTAAACAGATTGTGGGTAACACATATACATGGTACTCTTTAAATACTGCATTCTGTAGGTATTTAATTTATTCCTAGGCATTTTATTTATACTAGTTATTGTGCTCTGCCTACCATTTCATGATACTTTCACCTACCATGCCTTGGTTTGCTGGAATAAATCTCTTTTTAGAGATAATCTCGCCTTTATACATGTGTTTTCTTTTAATGTAACTGCTTACATATTTGTGCGCCAAAAAAAAATATGAAAAACATGAAATTGGCCAGGACACCAAATTGGCTACATAAAAAAAACGATTTATTAATTTTACTATGTCCTGTAAAACCAAAAGATTGATTCAAGACATTGTTTCTCTATAACATTGTTTCTATATATCTGAACTCGTACTAAAGGCACCTGTATTCCCCACACAGGCAACAATCGGCATAGACTTCCTGTCCAAGACCATGTACCTGGAGGACCGGACAGTGAGGTTGCAGCTCTGGGACACAGCGGGCCAGGAGCGGTTCCGGTCTCTCATCCCCTCGTACATCCGAGACTCAACTGTAGCTGTAGTTGTATATGATATTACCAGTAAGTTTTGGAAGTTCTTTTATCTATTTTTACGAAAATATGGTCTTTTGAGTCAAGTTGTAAGGCTTGCTAAAGCTTCACTTGGGATCATAGTGACCTGTTTTTCTCACTTCTTTTGTTCACTGTGACTGATATGGACTAGGAGATTTGGGGAGGGAAATCGGCTGAGCCAAGAGTAATCAGCGCTAAAATACTGGTAATTGGGCAAACATTTATTTATTTATTTAGTTATTCAGGTAATCAACAGCGTTACAAAACAGATAATCCTTAAAATTAACACCAATTACCTAGCCAATAATAGATTACCCCAAAAAGATCCTTTTGTTGTTACAGTATGTGTTTTAGTGAGGCAAAAAGAAACGGACCAGTAGTAGTAGTATTTTTTTTCTTTTTTATGCATTTATTTATATATATTTTTTATACGGTCATTCTATTGCATTTACATATTTATGATTATTTAGGTGTGAAACTAAACTTAAGTTTAGCCGGTTAGTCTTAAGATAAATTTTGAGCCTCGGCTAATGTCCGAAATAATGTTCATTGCGATAAATTATTTCAACATTAAACTGCAGTTTAGCCTCGACGCTGTTGAGGCTAAAGATGGGTGAGAAAATATGGTAGACATTAGCCGACTAAACTTAAGTTTATTTTTCAGTATACCTAGGCTAATGTTGAAAAATTACCGTCTTAATCTAGAATAAGTGATAAACCACTATATCTGGCATTTGTGGACTGCTCCAAAGCGTTTGATAGTGTCTCTCACTCGGCTATTCTCAGAGCGCTCATCTGCAACCAAAATATTAATCCTGCTTATATATATATTATTAAATAATTGTGTGACCACAGTACCGCAAACATAAAACTCCAGTCAGCAGGCCCTTCCTTCCTGATAGAGAAAGGCGTGAAACAGGGGCACCCCTTGTCACCAAAACTGTTCACCTCAGCACTCGAGGAGATTCAGGGACAAGTGACGGAATTCTCGTCGGTGGCAGAAGGCTCACAAACCTTCGCTTCGCCGACGACATTGTCTTGTTCGCACCGTCACCATGTGAATTGGGGAAGATGCTGCAGGAGCTCAGTAATGCGAGCCTTGAGGTTGGACTAAAGATAAATCGGTCCAAGACACTACGTATGACTAATTGCGGGAAACGTAGAGGGGAGGCGTATGTATCCTGCTACAACACGATATCGAATATGAAGAGGTTGAAACTATCACCAATATCTCTATCGAATACAACCTTGAACTGTGTGCTGTGAAACTAACGAGAGAACATTCTATTAATATGCGCCTATTGGAATAGTGTGAATAACGACTTATTTAACTCCCAGCTAGATAACTTGCTTATTTTACTACCGAACAAGTATCCACAAACTGGCATAGTTATAGGTGGTGACTTTAACATTAACATTTTAGAAAATAGTAATACGAAATACCTTTATAGTAACAATGTCTGAACACAACCTAACTCAATACATAAACTCGCCCACTCATTTTACAAAAACAAGCAGCACTTGTATAGACCTAGTTTGTACAAACACTAACAAATACAAGGAGACATCCGTTAAAAGGTTCTAGGTCTCACAAACCATATGGCCACTGTAATAACGCTTAACCTGCCCCCACCCCTCTCTCCACAAACAGACGTCTGGTATACAGAGAAAATAATGTTCTCATTAAAAAATATGGATCATTTTAAAAACTCTCTAGTCAATATCAACTGGGAAGAAATCCTTACGAACACAAACATTAATGTGAACTATATTACATTTCATACAATCCTAACTGACAGGTAGAACAAATTTATTCCAATGAAAAAAAAAAAAAACTCTAATTCAAAAAGAAAAATCTGTGGCTGACTATAGGTATCAAAACATCCTGCAAAAATAAAAGACTGCTCAAACTACACACTATACAATCTAGCAGTGCTACACTTCATGATCACTACAAATCAAATGAAAAAATGCTAAAAAAAACAATAAATACCTCTAAAAAACTACAGTACATATCTCAAATGAAGTCATCTAACAACACAGCAAAAACAATGTGGAAAATAATCAACGAACGTAGAAATTAAAATAAATTGAAAATTAAAGATAACATTAAACGAAATAAGCTCATCGACATGTGTATCCTGCCTATCCTAACCTACGGCGCTCAGTCATGGTCTTTGACCGAACTTTAGAAGTCCAAACTCAAGGTTTGCCAGCGAGCAATGAAGCGCAGCATCCTAAGTGTTCGTAGGACGGACCGCATAAGGAACACCACACTGCGCTCCTTAACTGGCATCGCTGATGTGGGTGCACAGACCGCTAAGCTAAAGTGGAACTGGGCCAGCCACGTAAGTCGCATGCACCCAGATAGATGGGCGAAAATCGCCACTAACTGGGTGCCACAGGACGGATACCGGCGTAGAGGCAGTCCTAAACGGAGATGGCGGGACGACCTCGACAAGTTTCCGGGGTGGCCGGAGGTGGCACAGACCAGGGAAGTGTGGACGAAAGAGGGGGAGGCCTTTGCCCAGCAGTGGGACACCTTAATGGCTAAATAAAAAAATAAAAATATAAATAACACCGAACTATCTGACCCTGAGACTATCTTAACTCATTTCAACCACCATTTTGCCTCAGGAGTAGGAGAACAAAACCTTAGACATGCAAAAGGACGACCTGTTATACATCGTGCCGTAAACACAATTTTTCTTAACTCTGTATCCTTTATTGAAGTAAATAAAAAAATAAAAAATCTCAAACATAAGAAGAGTTGCGGATTCGATGAATTTCCGCCAATTCTATTTAAGCATTGTGCCGAATTACTAACTCCTCCCCTCGGATTGTTGATCAACCAATCCTTCGAGCAAGGCATATTCCCGTCACTTTTGAAGAAAGCAGTAATAACACCAATCCACAAGAAGAAATCTAAAACTGACCCTGATCACTATCGTCCAATTGCAGTTCTTCCCACATCAGCCAAAATATTTGAAAAAGCAATTCACGATCGCATCTATTGCTTTTGTGAAAAATTCAAAATATTCCACGACTCCCAAAACGGCTTTCAAAAAGATCGCTCAACCACTCTGGCAGTCTATAAATTCACCCAGGAAATCCTTAATATACTTAATAATAAACATTACGCTGTTGGCATACTAATAGATATGAAGAAAGCATATGATAGAGTACAATTTGACATACTGTTACAAAAGCTGCACGAAGTAGGCATAAGAGGTAAATCACCCGACTGGTTTACCTCATATTTACATGACAGAGAGCAGCAGGTTCAGATAGAATATTTTAACCAAACTTGAAGAGAAATGACATATCACAGGTCCGACTGCAAAACTACTTACGCCTCTATTCCTCAAGGCAGCGTCATCGGATGTCTTCTTTTTCTTTTGTATATTATCGACCTCCCGAAAATTCTCGATGACCCTTGCATCCTCTTCGCTGATGACATTTCCCTGGTCTCCTCACATAAAAATAGCACACACGTCAACGAACAACTAAAAAAAAACCTTGAACAATTATCAGATTGGATGACCGACCACAACCTCGAAATAAATCCTCAAAAAACCAAACTTATAAAATTTTACTCTCACCAAAAATCCCCCAGCTTTCCCAATCAACTTCAGCTACAATAACACTAAACTAGAATGTTACCAGGGTGAGCCATGTATTTGGGACCCGGGCAATAATGATCACAAGGATAAAAGAAAAGTAGACAATGCATGGTTTTAGCATTTGAAAATATTTACATATAGCAACATACATTGCTTCTGGCCCCACACTAGGAAACCCTGTGTTGTGGAAACCAGAAACAGCGACGTTGGAAACACGTAAACATTCAAGAACGGTTGTTGTGTTTTGTCTCCCTCTACAGCCGGGATGCGTCATGCGAACCCGGGACCACTGCACTGGTCACTTATTAAATAAAGGCTTGTGTTCAAACAATTACCAAAAACGCACCTATTTTACTACCAATAAATTCGAAAATAACTAACTAACGTTTGACGTCCGCCATGCTTGCTTGCTCGCTGACAATAACTCGCACGCAACAACAAACAAGCGTGTGGTGTGGATGGCATCGTTTAATTCCCCAAATCAACGCAAAAGTTTGTGGTGACTCGGAGCTTGCGGCGAGTGGCAAGCGTCCGGACAAGGCATTATAATTACAACGTCGAGTTACTAGCTAAAGTCTGGCCTGCGATCCTGACAGCTCAAAACGCATGAATTTATGACATCTGCAATGAAAAATATTGCTCATTATGTACGCATTAAGAAAATGTCATAATCGCATTATATTAACGGCCGAAGTGTAGTTCTACTCCACCGTTTTACGGCGCGGGGCGGTCGCTTGGGTCATTGTGCTAGTTCGCGACCGATTAGTGGAGTACCCAACATTACGCCAGGAAATTGAGGAGACTATTCGTCGTATGGGATCACTAATATTTGCAGATATAGATTATATGGTCTAGTAATTATATGAAATATAAGATAATTAAATATTATAATACTTTTATTAAAAAAAACAAAAATCTTAAAACATTGAGAAATGCTAGTTTGCGGCCGCTTTTGTCAGTTTGCGACCGGCTTTCAGCCAGATAGCGGCCGCCAGTTTTTTTATATATAATAAACTTGGTGTTTAACTCTTTTCTGGTAAACAGCAAAATTTATCAAATAGCAAGTCAAATGAAAGTTGTACATCATGATATTCACAACAAAAAATATCTCATACATTTTCGTGGTGATTCACCATTCATGAGATATCGAGATTCTAAAAAAAAGAACTTACATATGCAACACGTTGTCCGCACCACCAGAAAAGCGCATTAAAAGGGTTTCATACCCAACGGGTACCTAAAAGGGACCCTAGTACTAAGCATCCGTTATTAGTGCGTCCGTCCGTCCATCCGGTTTAGACTAGCGGATAGTGACCCTGCTTACGAAGCTGATGGTCCTGGGTTTGAATCACGGTAAGGGCAAATATTTGTATGATAAGTATGAATATTTGTTTCTTTGGCTTGGATGTTTTCTATGTATTTACATAAGTTTATATCTCTATTAAATATATCGTCGTTTAGTACCCATAAACAAGCCTTATTGAGCTTACTATCGGCCTAGTTCGATTTGTGTAGGATTGTCCTCTAATAATTATTAATCTAATTATTTATGCATCTGTCCATCAGTCCGATATTGTATTCAAGTGATATAGAAATGATAAAAATTGACGGACGCAAAATCATTTATTTCTATTCAGTTGTCGACCACATGATTTCCATACATTTTTGACATTTCATAAATTCAGATTGCGACCACATGGACATTTTTCACAACATTAAATAATATACTGGCGGCCGTAAACTAACAGTGAAGGAATATCAAATCCCTAAATCATCAAACAGGTCGACAATAATGCAACTTAAGACGCTGATTAAATAAATATGGGGTGCTGTTTTCATGTGTTTTTCAGGAAATACTGGGCAAATCGTAATTAATTTCTGGTATATGTAATTTGACTATATAATCTAGAGATTCTTAATTGGAAAACATGTTTGGATAAATTTTTCTCGATAGAAAATAAATACAAAGTCAACCCTTTTTTATGGTTTTATCCTATTACACCGCAGTAGTAAGTGAATATGACTGTGTGATAATTGCAATGTATGAACAATTGTTATTTCTAACGATTTTCAATTTGAAAGTTAATTCCCTGAAATAGTTTATTTTTTATGATTTTTTTTTACGTTTTGGCGCTTACGTTGTTTCAGATTAGTCGCGAGTGCATTATTGGCATCCCGCTTTTTCTTATTCGCGAGTAATTATTGCATCTCACTTCCACTCGACAGCGCATTTTTATTCCATCATCGCCTTAAACTGAAAGCAAAAATAAAGAAGAATGATATATTTGATTCATCATACAATAGACGCCAAACATCTTGAACAAAATGTGACGTGGTGGGGGAAAGTTTGCGCATGTACAATTACGTGCAAAAAAATCGGCGCATTTGAAATTCTCATTCCTACGTCTACAATTTAATTCCTTCTTTAGAGGTAGATCAATTTTGTATGTGTGTTCGGAAATGCTTCAAATGGAAATGCACATGCATGAGACAAGAAGTAGGTACATGTGCTGAGTCCAACTAGATTTAATGGTTTGTGGGTATGACTATCAAAATAAAACTATACTTAATTAGCGGTATTTGTCGGCTTTATTGGTAAATAACTAAACTTAGTCTTGAGGTAAATAAGATATGCCTTCCATCAAGTCGTAACCTTGTCCAGTAGAAGCAGAGCTTGTGCTAGGTCTTGGTTCTTTGTCATCGAAATTTTCGTAATCAGAATCAATCTCGTCCTCATCATCATCATCATCATCATCCTCCGAGTCGCTGTCATCACCAACCAAAATAATAAATTGGTCAGTTACCAAATCTACAACATGATCACTCTTTATATATTCTGTTTCAATCTCTATAACTTTTTGGCATAATTTTTCCCATTCGCTTTTGCCCATATTAGCAACTTTCTCCTTTACCAGATCTATAACTTTGGTAATGTTCCATTTGACATTTCTGCTACCGACATATCCTTTAATGGCTGCCCAAGCCATTTCAATGGGATTGAGATCAGGATGGTATGGAGGTAAGCGAAGGACTGAATGGCCGTGTTCAGTTAAAATCTTATCAATGCTATATGATTTGTGTTGCTGTTTATGTAGTCTTAACAAGTTATACAGCTGTGGTTTTAACATACTTTCATCGAACTGAACGCCTTTTTCTTGCAACCATTTTTGCATGTCTGCTTTTCTTGAGTTTGTGGTTGGGGCGGGATCGGACTGCTTATTGTGGTAAGACGCGTTGTCAACTACTACGACTGAATTAGGTGGCAGATTCGGTAGTAGTTGACAACGAAGCCATTTTTCATAATTTGTGAAATTCATATTATCGTGATAGTCACCCGATTTTGTTCCGGCTTTAAACACTAAAAGGGCATTGGGTATAAAACCTGCTTCGGAACCTGCGTGTACAATGACTACCCGTTGCCCTTTAGAAATTGGTTTTTTTAAGCCCTTATTTGATCCATCAGCCCATGATATGGAACTAGCATGCGATGAGTCGACATAGGACTCGTCTGTGTAAATTATTGGTCTTCTTTCTTCCCTGTACTTGCGAATTTTTTGAAGATATTCGATTCGCAGTAATCGGATATTGTTCTTCTCGTTCAATATTTTGCGATTGTTTTCTGTTTTCTTCCATCGAAAACCTAATCCATGTAAAATTCTTCGTAAACTGGTTACGGATCCGTTAAAATCTATGTCTTCCTTTAATTTTTTACGGAGTTTTACGGCTGTAGGTAATTCACCATCCGTTACGTGGAAATTATGTATGCACCTTTTGATGACTGATTGATCGAAACTGTCAATTTCGGTGACTTTTTTCTTCCCACTTCTTTTCTTCCCCGGAGTCCGGAACACCTTGAGCAAGTCGGAGTTTTTACAATCGCTGATTATTCTTCTTACCGTACTCACCGATGTTTTAGTTGCTTCCGATGTCTGTTTCACGGTTTCAATATCAGGTGTTCCTTCTCTCTTTAAAAAGCAATATACATCGCATACCATCTTTCTGGCTTGCCTTTTTAAAACTACGTTCGGCCGTCGAGGCATTTTTAGCCGTAATTTCACTGCACGCAAGTGTATTGGGTAGCGACGAGACGTGAACTCAAAGCGGGAAGCGATGGTCGACTGATCTACCAATAGCGTGGCTTGGCGCGGTCGATGCGATGCTCCCTCCGCACGCCGCGCCCCGCACCGCATACCCCGGCCCTTAGAATCGTTTTCTGCGCATGCATGGTCATTTGTTCAAGTTGTTTGGCGTCATTATATCAGAAGTGGCACGTGCTCACTATTTTTTCGTACTTTTGCGAACATATCGACTCGGGCAGCATATGAGTCCAAATGAATGAGATGGTGTGGTTACCGGATTCATTTATTCCAGCGAAATTAAATTGTCCCGAATTTCAGCACTATCATACTTTCCAAAAATCTGTTGTATTTTAGTAAGATATGAGAATTCTCATTATAATAATATTTCTGCATTAGGTCCCTTAAATGGCCGCCAACTAGCCTTTTTTTTCAACTAGCAATTTTAGCTCAATCGGAAACCGGGATGTGGGTCAAATTTTACTTGCAAGTTTTGTTTACATAGCTAGTTTCAGGATAGATAGATTGACTTTGGGTACCCTGGGTACCCAAGATGCCGTTATAGGTTTCTCTGTCTCACTCACAAATAAACCCACAGATGAGACACGACATACGTGTACCTGTGTTGCCTTGGTAGGAGTGTGCATTGTGGTAGCACAATGTACACTCGTACCAACGGAATAATAAATAAGTCGCAGTAGTATGGACTCTATTCAGTAAAACATATGCAATATGCAAAGATAATGTTCAAACAAGAGGAGTATCGTCTGTAATGAAATTACTTACCGGTAAAGGGGGCTAATTGGAATTGAGGGGCTAATTGGAACTAATACAAAATGCAAAGATTTGGCTTTTCCAATTAGCTCCCTTTTACGGTATAGTATTTTGTTGTACTATCCCTAGATATGGATAGTATATAGTACGAAGCATGAAATTATTGTATAAATACTATAGATATAGTACGAAATCCAACGCTGGGCAGGGGCCAAATTCCGGTACACAGTAACAGCTCCACGACAATTACATGACGATTACGGTCAACTTTAGATATCCAATATTTGGCGTGCGGAGAATATTTTTTTAGGCAATTATGGTAAAAAATAAGTCAATTGCTAAGCACAATAATTAAGTTAATCAACAAAGGGAATGGGATTACAAAATCGTCAGATATTGGATATCTAAAGTTGTCCGTAATCGTCATGTAATTGTCATTGAGCTGTCATTGTGTACCGGAATTGGGCCCCAGGAGTCTTGTATGAATACGCTGATAGACATTGTTATGGGTTAGAAAGAGAGAAAGATTGACACTGGTGGCGTCGTCAATTTTCGCAATATGTGCGGGCCCTTTCTAACTGCAGTAATTGATATTTGCTTCTCGCTCGCTTTACAAAATGGTTGACTTGATTTTATACGTTTCAACGTATACACATTTATAGGTGTAGAATTTATGACTTTTGATGGCTTGATATATATTTTTTTATTTCGTGTAATCCACCCCATATCGGTGTTTTGACAACGTTGGAAATGTACCTGAAATAACCCTAAATTCGGTCAGCTGATCCAGCACTGCGCACCGCGCCTGCGCGCTGCCATCGCGATTTTGAACCTTATGCTGTGGTAATCAAATTGAAAACCTATAATGAAACAAGTATTTCTAGAATTACCAAGGGAAGTGAGGGTTTAAAAGTCACCCTGTATATCTGTTCCTAAATATATTCATTTTATTCAACAATGTCTTCGTTCAAGATGAACGCATGAAATGAATATGCCGCGATGGGTCAATGACCTCATAATGTCTACTCAAATGGTTCAACTAAAGCGAATCGCGGAGATCATTCAACTTGTAACAAATCAAATTAGCACATGATAATAGGTAATTGTTAGGGATGGGCCGAAATTCGTTAAACATTCGGTTTGACCGAATTTCGGGAGCTTCAACAGAACTTCGGCATTTCGCCGAAATTCGGTTTAAATGCCGAACTTTCGGTGCAAAAAAAAGTAAAATTCTCACTTGCATTTTGACTGAAATCAATAGATTAAAAATCATATTTATCATGATAATCGTAAAATAAAATTAGGACTTTGTTCATTGTCATTTGTTTTGAAATTAAATTAGATAAATATTTTTGCCTAAACTAAACAAAATAAACTTGGTATTTTTAAATGCCTAACTACTGCGTAATTTTAATGGGTAACTATAAATAAACAAAAAAAGCACTTCTTGCATCTATTCATTTCGACAATTAATGTACTTAAGTGCGCAAACAAGTCATGACTTGTCGTTCTCGAGAGATCGCGCCGAAAATAAACGAAGCGGCGGATTTTTTTATTTTAACCGAATGTTCCGCCGAAGTTCGTATTCGGTTAAAACCACGTTCGGACCATCTCTAGTAATTGTTTTAAGACGCCTCGCCTTCCTTGGCCTCGCAGCGACGCTACGTGTTTGAGTGTGCGTGACGTCTTGTCTCGGTTTCCCAGGGCACGCTGTATGTGGGATGTTCATGGCAATTTCTCTGGTTAATACTTTATCAAAACATTACCATCGATTGACAAACATTGGCTTTATTGACAGTAAAAAACCTTCTCTAATATGAAAATTCAGGAAAGGGAAATTTTCTGAATATGCTGTCAGTGCCATCATGTGGCCAACATAAATGGTGGTATTTCATACTATATAATGTGAGTATATTATGTCACCGTAAGATTGTCAAAACCGTTAGTTTATAAACCAACGCGTTAGTTTGTAAACTATCGGCAAATTGTAAAACAGACCGACAGGGTTTGGAATTTACGTTTATTTCGTTCTTACATGTCCACCTAACACGAAGAATATTCGTCTTCAGCCAAGCTAATTCGTTTGCAATTCAAGTTTAAACCAGTTCACAATTTAACTGTTTTATTTTGAACTAACGCGTCATATCGTAAGCAGTACGGTATAGTTTACAATTTATCGATAGTTTGTAAACTAACGAGATAAAAAACGTTAGATTATAAACTAACGGTTTTGACAATCTTACGGTGACATATATACTATGTAAAGTGCACATGCACATATCGAACAGGGTTGAAGAGGATCATGTTTTATCGATTTGTCTTTTCGATCCTCTTCATCCCCGTTGGATATGTGCACTTTATAAAGACACACACACACAACACACACACACACACACACTGTATTGTATAAGTACTATACTAAGTGCCACTAGCTACAAAGCGGATTAGCACTATACCCAACAACAACTCTATTATCTATCTATATTATCTATCTATCTATATTATCTATCTCTACTCTCAACAACTCCATTTTGTATGGAGTTATCAAAGTTAATCGGAGAATTGTGCTAATCCGCTTTATAACTAGGGGGCCTTAATATTTTTAAAATAAACATAAACTACATACAGGCACAAACATTGCTTCTGGTCCCACACGAGGATACCCTGTGCCGTGGGAACCAGAAACAGCGACGTCACATACATATAAACATCCAAGACCTGGGGTTTTTTTCTTTACCCCCACCCGGGGATCGAACCCGGGACCTCTCGCATGGTAGGTAGAGCCACAACCGCTGCGCCACAGAGGTTGGCAAAAATGTTCATAATGTTATAAATAATAGTGCAACAACAACGTATCGTAAGAGCGCATCATCAACACCAGTAACCAAGAACAATATGTAATCACAATCAGGTAGGTTTGTTGATGAGCCGAAAGTGTGCCAATGAGCATCGGCGCACGCACCGGTGCTGGTGCGGTGCCGGTGCGGTGCCGGTGCGGCGCCGGCGCTGCAAGGTTGCGAGATTCTGATATTAGTAGTATATCACAAATCTTTACAGGCGTGTACGATGTCGCATTACACGTATGGGGTTAATCTGGCTCAATACAGACCTTGCTGTTAATAATTCTGTAATTATTTATTTCTACTTATTAATCATGATATAATGATATTATAAAATTTGTATTAGTAAAGCACAAGCAATTTTTAAAAGAGATCTAAAAATCAATCTTTGGGAGTTTCTACGCCCTTCTTCTCCCACAGTGGTCCAATGTAGAGAAGTGCCGAAAAATGACGATTGTTAAGTATATGTAAATATCTACAGTAATAAAGATATTTGGAATTAGGAATTAGGAATTTGGAATTTACACTGAAAGTGGAATTTGTAATGATTGTGATTGGTCACTTTGTTGAAACCATAAACATGCTACGCCTGAAAAGTGTTGTATGATTGGCTACTGTACGTAAACGTTACTCGTGTTTGATAGGCCGCCCGGTTTCCGAAAGCAGAATTAGCTGTGACAACGTTTTAAACTCTTGTTAAACGCATTTCAGCCAATCACGTGGCGCTATTTTGAATTAATCATTGATTAATCGCTTGTTACATTTGACCACTCTTTCGGGTGGTCAAATGTAGTCAAACTGGGGGTGGGTAATGCGGGTACGGTAGTAAACGTCTAATATTTTGTTTCAAAGCAAACTGTGTGTAAAAAATAAAATATGGGAAATATAATATTAATACCTTGGACAATATTTACTTACACACATTGATCTAGCCCCAAACTAGGATTCCTTGTATCTTAGGTACTAGACAACGATACCACATATTTATATATGTAGATAAATATTAAACTGCACATCAAAATACTGATTTGAACAGCAAATATCAGGGCAAAATGCTGTGGTAGCGTAGGTCACCCCCTTTACCCTTCGTGTTAGGTTGTACATGTAAGAACAATAAAAAATACTTAAAACATAAACTTGAGAACACATAAAATATTTAAAACATAAAAAGTGTTTTTGCTGATTTTGCTGTGCAAATCAGTATTTTTGATGTGCGATTACATACTAGCCATAAAATATTATGTGGGTGATGATAACGATAAATCGATAACGCAGCCCATAAATGGCTTTGCTTCAAACAAACAATCATTTCGATAAAATATATATTATTAATATATATATTTCACTATAATATAGGCGACGACGGCGCGATATGAAAACACATTTGTATTTACTTTATTGGGAATACTCGTGACATAGTGTAGTCGAGGCAGACCAATATTTAATCAAACTCAATACACCCCCTATTCGTTCAATTTCGCCAGCATTACACATTGACGTGGTCTAAGAGGTCCTAGCTAAATTTTGCCATCATCGGTAGATGATCATAACCTATGACATAATCATCAACCGTACATGTGTTTCTTTACAGATGTTTGACATTTATGGGGAAAACCCATGCTTCTATGATGTAAGACGCTGGCAAGTAGCATCCAAACGCTGTATGATAAATTAATATTAATGGCCTTTAAGTGTGTATGTTAAATGTAACCATCACCCTTATGTCTGATGGAAGGACAGGATAAGTTTTTTATCGCATGTTACTAAGAGCTTGAATATGTAAAGAAATTAGACGAAAGTAACGAAATATTTGTAGTGCAGGCAAATAAACTTTAACCTAGCTGAAAATTGATGCTTTGTCAAAGAATAGTGTTCTGATTGACTAAAGTTCCCAAAAAATCAGCCAACTTGAAAAAACCGAATTTCGTAATCGGCTTAACCGATGAGCGTCAAATTTATTAATTGAAACGGTTAAGTGCCAAATCACTAAAATGAATAAATATATTACAATTTTAGTGCCTGGAAAAGAATGCTATTTATTCAATTGCGAGAAACGAATTTTTTTTCTAATTTGCGACAAAAAGGAATACAATCAGACACTTGGTTAATAGTTTTCTGACAGCGATAAAACTAAACACTCACTCGCAGGCCAAATCCCTCGCTCGACCGAAACTTCGGAGACTGTACGCGCGAATAGCATCTATCGGTCTCTCTCTGTTTACGAGAAACTCAGTTATACCAAATTAGGGATAATATGCCTTATTCTATGTCATCTTTACGCGATCAAACCGGGGCTCCGCTTAGTAAGGAAGGTGAAGGAACAACACTGAATATCTCATTTGCTAACAACTTTTCGATTATTCTTAAGATGTATGTAGAGCAAAACAGACGAATAGATCAATTTTGTTAACTGGTGGGACGGATTCCAGAGGCGTCACAAGAAAACTAATTAAATCAGCGAGTTTTATAAGAAAATCCCATATCCACCACACAAAAGCGCATATCCAGACAATAATTAGGAGTGTCGTATAATCGAAATTGTAGGGAATTTTATCAGCTTTCACTACACAACAAATTTTCTTATGAAGTGTCGTTTTCGAGATGTAAGCAAAAAAAAAAAACAAAACACGGGACGTTCTTTGTAGTGCCCCCAATTTAAACATTTATTACATACAGGGACATACATTGCTTCTGGCCCCACACTAGGATACCCTGTATCATGGGAACCAGAAACAGCGACGTCACACACATAAACATCCAAGACCTGGGGTTATTTTTTCTTTACCCCCAGCCGGGGATCGTACCCGGGACCTCTCGCATGGTGTGCAGAGACTCGACCGCTGCGCCACAGACCGCTCGTCACTATGGCTCACCTCGCGAGAGGGATCGCGACTGTCAGTATGTTTGTCTACTAACTAGTCCAAACAAAGTACCGTAATCAGACTGACTTTCTGCTTTCGAGTTTTACATCAAGAATCGTTTGTTGATTACGACTATAATGCAGGTCTAACTTCGTTGTCGCTGTGGGAAATTACTTAATGGACACTCTGTATACCAATAGTTATAATATATTATTTATTGCGTGTTGTTGATAACCCGATTTGAAAGATTCCTATTATAGAATGGCTTAGGTTTAACGATTACCAAAAAGGCACCTATTTTACTACCAATAAATTCGAAATGTCTGTCAGAATGGGTAAATGATCACCAAATTGTGTTTCGATAAATGATCACCAAACTTCTTTTTATGTTTTGTGTACTTAAGTTTATGTTTTAAGTATTTTTTGCTGTTCTTACATGTTCAACCTAACACGAAGGATAAAGGGGCTACGCTTCGCTCACCCCTTTTACCCTTCACCTAAGCTACCGCAGTATTTTGCCCTGATATTTTCTGCAACTTTTGGTGATCATTTACCCATTTTGGGTAGGAAAAAATATTTTGGTGGTCGTTTAAATTGTTCTCTTATGGAATGACGATGTAAATTCAGTAGCATATCAAGGACATTTTCGGCCTGAAACCTAACTTGAAAAACTCGAGCGCTACAAGAATAGCAGACTTATCATTAGCATCTAGGGCAAACCAATCATACACCAATCTAAATTATGATACGAATGGGATAGGATATAGCTTTGTTGACAGAAATTGGTTATGTCCTAAACATATCGTAGAATTGACCATTGACCATATCACGATGAAATGGGAAACCATGGTTGAATTAGAACTTTCATTGAACGAAGAAATCTATTAGGGAAAAACACTGTGATAGCTTAGGTGAAGAATAAAATAATAAAGCAGACGAGCGCAGCGAAGCCCCCCAATAGTTTTCGTGTTATTTCGACATGTATATCACATAAAACATGAGGTACTACCGGATAAAAATGCTTTTAAAAATTATTTTTATCAAATTGCTTTTTATTGTTTATAGTGCCGACATAATAGGTGGGGAGAAATACATAAGTATCACCTAAATGCCAATGACCTGCATATATATACTCATCTCAAAAATAACATAGCCTTTTGATATCCGCATTCGTGACATCATTAGTGCTTAACCCGAAAAAATCTAAATACATGTCACCACCAAGTCAACACCAAGTCAAAACTCTCAATGCTCGTGATCCACGCATCGTTATTGCAGGAGTACCCATTTAGCCAGTAACAGAGGCGCGTGATCTTGGCTTATTGATGGATTGTGAACTACCATTTGAGAAACATGTGACACAACTGGTTCGAAACTGCTTTTACAGACTTACGCCCGGTTTCTGATAGGAAAATTAGCTGTGAAAACTTGTTGAACTCTTGTTAAACGCATTTCAGCCAATCACACGCCGCTATTTTGAATAAATGATCGACTAACCGCTTGTTACATTTGACCACTCTTTCGGAAACTGGGGGTTAGTGTTCTGGGCAAAATACTATCTGTCCTGACTGTCGATTTACGCATTGCTCTTTCCGAGTTATTGGTTCTGTCTAAACTTAACTACTGTATACCTGTGTATGGTCTATGCCTCTATAGCAGAACCCAAAGACTAATACAGCGATTACAAAATGCCTGTGCTCGGTACTGTTTTGATGTTCCTGAAAGATGTAAGCTTGGCAAAATTTGCTCATAGCCTCCCTCCTATTTGGTGTCGTTAAGAGTGGAAAACCAGACTATATCTAACCTGGAGGGTACACGTCATCACCCCAGCAGAACTACAACTAGTATTTGGACCATGCCACGACATACGACCGCAGCGTTTCGAGGGATCTTCAGGTATCTATCTGGCCACCCAATGTTGGAACAACCTCCCTCCGCCTCTCCGGGAGGTAAATTAAAATTTTCTTTTAAACTTAATCTGAAAAATAATACTTTTGGACCAAAAACGAGCGGACTGTTGATGGTCATATTTATGACGGGTTGGTGGCCTGATGCCTGAAAATAAAATAAAATAAGTAGGTACCTATGATGCGATGGGTGACTAGCTGACGAGGCAATTTTATTTTGAGATCGCTCACCAATGCATATGTGCATTATACACAATGCACGTCGTAATTACACACGCATATAATAATAATAATAATAATAATAATAATAATAATAATAATAATAATAATAATAATAATAGCTTAGACACTATTTACACACATTGATCTAGCCCCAAACTAGGATTCCCTGTATCTTGGGTGCTAGACAACGATACACATACTTATATAGATAAATATTATACATAGACAGATAAACAACCATGACTAGGGTACAAACATCCGCTCTCATCAAACAAATATTTGCCCCCACCGGGACTCGAACCCGGGACCCTTGGCTTCGTAGGCAGAGTCACTGCCGACTCGGCCATGCGGGTCGTCATACATATACATTGTTTTTGTATAAATTTTCATAATTTGTAAGTATTCCATACGTTTTATTGCAAATATACACTACAACACGTACACTGACTAACACATACCGGTCCGGCAGCATATCAGCGTTGGCACCCCGTAACATATATGCTGAGCCGTACCGTTTCACTGCCGCGTCGCACGCCGCATAGTAATAATCTCTCTGTTGTACCACTTTTGTTTGTTTATTATTATTTTTGTCTACCTATAACTTGTCTCTGTATGTTCTTCTCCTTTGTTGTGTTATGTGGCTTAGTGCATAAACAATTTTCTATTATATTCTAAAATTCAACCCTTTCTGACCATTTCATGAAACGGTCGGCCAGATCATGAAATGATTAATTCTATGATATATCATATATGGTTACGACAGATACTTTACTAACATAACGTAAAATTTTTAAAGTGGTATGCAAGTTTAGAAAGTTAGTTAGCTGCGGATTCTTCGTCAACATTTGTACATCCCTGCTAGAATTTTGTATTTCGTTTTGAATTTCACGTCCATACTTTATTTCTGTTCAGGTAGGCTACGTCTAGGTTTTTAGGTCACAGTAATAGCACCGAGGAGGCGAACTGTTTCAAATATCCAGCGAGATCGGTACTAAAACTCGGGTGAAGCACTAGCCTGGCCTACATTTTATCGAAGGCAATGGCGAGGCTTTGTTTTCACAGTGCTTCTAAAGTTCTGTATTTTTGTTAGCCAACCGAACTGTGTAAATAGGTGACATTCGCAACGCCAATCTTTAGGCAAGCACAAAACTCTATGTGACATTCGCAAATCCAATCTTGAGGCAAGCACAGAGCTTTAGGGACATGCCCTTTGTCTAACCCCTGCTATTTTTGGTTGCAATACCCTTGGAGTTTTTACTTTAGTTGATTATTGATAGAAGTTGGGACTAAAGCGGTAACAGAAGTGCTACCCAAAACAGATGGGGAGACGTATGCCATCTTCGCCATTGCTGGCAGGCAGTTGATGCGTGAGGCTCAGGAACGAAGTAGATGACGTGTTAAAGAGGAGTTAATCGGCCCACATATACCCAGGAGCGTCTGCATGTGCGCTGATTGATCAATTTAATAAAAGTTCACGATTGGTTTCCGTCTGTCTAGATTAACTAGTATGCAATATTGACCGTCCTCAATTCTCAATTCCAGATGCGAACTCATTCCATCAGACCTCGAAGTGGATCGACGACGTGCGCACGGAGCGCGGCTCGGACGTCATCATCATGCTCGTCGGCAACAAGACAGACCTGTCGGACAAGCGGCAGGTGTCCACCGAGGACGGCGACAGGAAGGCCAAGGAGCTCAACGTGATGTTCATTGAGACCAGCGCGAAGGCGGGTTATAATGTTAAACAGGTTAGAGTTTATTGCGAGATGTAGGATCCTATGAAAAGTTTGATTGTTTGCAGAGGCGCCATCTAGTGGCGGAGATCCGACAACTTCTAGTTTCATTAGATTATTAGAGAGACCGCCACATGTTCAATAGTCTTCGCTAGTTTTTATTCAAATTATTATTTATTCACATATTCAGGTATACATTTGAATTGCTTAGGCCTCCACACTAGGTGTATTCTGTATCGTGGAGGCCTTAGGAGACCTGTTTTAAAACAAGCTTTCTCCCAACTTGCAGTTGTTCCGAAGGGTGGCGGCGGCGCTGCCTGGCATGGACTCGGCAGAGAGTAACCGGCCTCCTGAAGACAGTATCCTTTTACTAATACACAAGTTCAGAAAACTATTGAGTATAAACCCGAGTCTACGTTTTTTGTTCCCTTTTACCCGGATATTTTTTATTCGGGTAAATAAGTGAGTAAACTAGCACAAAGTCCACTCGCCACTCGCGCCCATCGTAACAACATTTTCAGTGTTCTGTTTTTACACACTCGCAGATATATCTCACGCCATCCATATACGCACACACATTATACATATTTTTATACATCTTTACATGTGTTCCGCATAGGTGAATTGCATTTTTGGGTTTCCTAATTTAATTAATAACATTGAAAGTAACTGCCATAGAAAAGTAGTCAAATGGAAAATCGACTTTTTAATGACAATTGCTGATGCGAAATCCGACTTTGACAATGCTTCGGGGAGTCATTATTTATGTGGATTTTTGCATTTTTTACATCTCCTTTTGGGCGGCTAGCAATAATGGTGTGTAACATCGGTGCGTAGTTGTCCAGCTAACTCCCCAGTGCCCTGCGCAGGTGTGTCGGTGGTGGTAATATGCGAGAATGTGACTAACACGAGTTGTTGTAAGTAAATTTATCGTTACTAATCTGTATTAAGACTGCAAGTGGCTGATAGCTTTAATTTAAACATTTTTATTGCCTGTTGTGTTTTCGGGAGATTATTTTTATATTTCTATGTTCTTCAATTGTACCTTATTATTTACATTTTAATTTAAAACATTAATGTGTGTTATGGGATTTTAGGTTTGTTTATGTTTTTTGGCTTTCTTGTAGTTTATTTACAGTATAATCCAGTATTCATGCTTTAATATTTGCTTTATCTATTTAATCTCTAGGTCGACATGCTAATTTATTTGTCTTATCTATGCTTATCGTTTATTACTCGTTAAATCATTGTTCACTATTTCATATCATTGAAATAGCATAATCAAGTTGAAATAAATATTTTCTATTACCTTGAAGATTTCTCTTGTATTTAGGAATAGGCATCGCATTGACTCTTATTTAAATCATACTAAAACATAAAGGTGCACATGACACGAGCACAAAAGTTCTATATCATATATACTCATGCCTTCCTTTTCCCTGTCATGCGAGTAGACAAGGACAGTGATATACATAAGTATTATTTCTGCATAAACTGAATAATCAATCAAAATATTAATAAGGCTACAACTAAACTGGAATATTTTATAGAATAATAGTGTCATGTGCCCTTGCAACGAACAGGGTGACTTCTGATCAGCTGACTGAATATTGAGGAGTTATATTTTCAATCATCGATAGCCGATCGGACCTGGGTCTATCTAAATTAATTTTCGACTGCGACCGTAATTATGTATCTCGGGGAATGTACACGGGTATTTGTATCACTCCCCAATGTTTGGTCAGTTGCCAGTGCCTCAGTTTTAATTTCCCGCGCATTCTGTTTTATTTTCCTGAACGGCGCACAGTGCAAGAGGTGATCCTGCGACAAGCGCCGGGAGAGAACAAGGAACAGGACGGCGGCTGTGCGTGCTAGGCGCTCGCCGCCACCACCGCCACCACCGCCACCACCGCCACCGAGAGGGCATGTGGAGGAGGTGTGCTGTTGGTAGGGTGATCGACTCTGCTGAAGGTGTACTGGTGATAGGGCTTGGTGAGTGATAAGACCGTAGGTAGATCGTGGCAAAGCCACCCTATGTATCGGTGGCGCCATCCACAACTGCTTAAAATAAAATGAATTGGGCGCTAGTTTCAACGGTAACCACACGACACGATAGTTTTACGGTTCCACCTTGAAGCAAAGTGAACGAGAAATATGGCGACGCTCTTAAAACATTCTTACGATATCGCAACCGGATACGGAACCTTAAAACTATTGCGTCGTGTTTGTGACTCGTGCGTTGAAGCTGCAACTTAAAGGCAACCATTCTGTTCGCGCGCGAACATCTATGAATCGGTCGGTTAGTTGGACAAACCTGTCATTCAAATAATTAAATCCGATTTACTTTAATAAAATATCTGGAACCAGAAGCGTTCTATTACGAGTCATTTAAGTATTACAGCTCGATATTCAGTGCTATTGGGTTGGGGATATTTGTCTCCAAAGTAAGTGATACCCTGTTCCAGTTAAGATGATATAATTCTGTATAACGGACTGTTCTTATGTTGATCTGATGCTGTATGGATGTGCTTTTTGTGTCTCGCAGTGAGTTCTATATCTCGCTCGACGTTACGATATCTATATCGTTATTCACCCGGCTTCAGCGAAGGCAGTGGGCATAATAATGTCATGAAATAAAAAAATAGTTTTTAAACTGGTCCGTGTTGAGTATCAAATTAAAGTATGTATTACCAGCTCTTGCTCGCTGCTTTGCTTGCGTTTAGTCGAAGAAGCGTATTGTCCGTCCGTTGGTTAGGATTCATACTCTTTACCTCGCGTTGTTTTATCGAGTTTCAGTTTTTTAACACATTGGTTGTTTGTCTCATATGCTGGATTATAACAATTAAAAGATACACCTGTACAATTAAATTACTATCTAAAAATAATGTTCATTGCTATAAAACTATGTGTTTACCTACATAATTCACCCAGTTAAAAACTTAAAAAACTCACTTTAAGTTCAAGCCCTATTTTTTCCTACCCGCTCGGGAAGCGAACCAAGTCTTACCTGAAAAGTCCTCATCAAAACTTGCTGCACGGATCTGTCACAACAAACAAAAACGTCATCTTTGCATATATATATTGTTTATGTTGATTTTTTCAAAAAGCTCTAAATCAATTTTGATAAAATTAATATGGGACCACCTCTGAAGTATGACCTACCAAGTAAAATAAGAATCATCAAAATCGGTTCATAATTGACGGAGTAATCGCGTAACAAACACAACAAACATACCGACGAATTGAGACCCTCCTTTTTGAAGTCGGTTGAAAAGCACAATCACTCAAATTCGGGAACAAATTTTTGCCAGTTCTTTTAGTAAAGTTGTCTGAGTAAGTTATAGTTATGTATTTATTCCTCTCGGGAACTCATTTGGCAACGATATTCTTGCTCATATTGTAAATAATGTCGTCAGGGTTTTTGTACTTTTTAACTAAAGTTTTAGATCTCGATTAGGATACAAATACATTTATCACTGTGCCACTGCCGATTCAAGTGAGAAACGGCATTGGGAGTTTTGTGCTACCTAAAGTTCACTTGCGCCAAGAATTTAATCCGGAGCTAAATTCGATATTTTCCACTTGACAGAATTTTATCTCACTAGCTCAGAGTTAAAGTAATAGCGCAAGTGGTCATTAATCAGTAAAATCTGCACTCGTTTAAAATACTGTTCCCTGGAGTCACTTGCTAAAAAAATGCACTTGTTTATCAAATGTTGTACCATAAAATGTCGCTTTTAGGTGCAATAGCGCGTGAGTTTGGTGAATGTTTCAGTGGTTTTTATCGATTGGAAGTGAGATATTTTATCGCTGTTTGTGTTGTATAAAGCGAACGATCGCAGTTTCCCGCGTTTTATAACCTTAACCTTAAGGTGATACGAGTAAATATATATAAAATGAATTCTAATGTAAATGAAAGTGACAGCATTAATTACTTCCACATAAGAAAGAAAAGAGAGCGCAAACAATGCGCTCGACTCAAACTAAGATAACGTGGCGCCAAACCACATAAAAATATTTTAAAATAAACTGCGCTATTTTGTCAAAACATTTTCAGTGAGAGTTTACGAATACATAAAATCCACATTTTGAATGCAATTCCGCAATGAAATTAGTTAGGATTTCAGGATTAGAAACATTTAGAGGTCTTTTCGTTATTAAATTCTATCGAGAAATTTTTATTCAATCGCGTTTTCCTTCAGTGAGAATCTTAATCGAATACTCAATAAACCATAACCCAAAACTCTGTAGACGACTTTATACTGGAGTAAATGGATTAAAAAAAAACCTATTTTTTTCGTATCACCTTATATAGAAACTTTAAATCATAGAACTAAAAACTAAAATTGTGCAATCTTGTGTCCGGGGTTCTGCGATCCGTGTAAATTAGTTATAGTATTATTTATTTATTTAGATTAAGAATCTATATGTAATTAATTGTCTTATGATTTTTATATAATTTAATCTACTAAAAGTGAGATTATTCACTCTATCTGGCTTTCGATGTTAGGACACTGACTGACACTCGATATAACGCTGGCTTTTATAGTAAATGTGTCATTCCAATTAGCTGTTTACTTAATACTTTCATACAATAACTTTATGAAGCAATATATACTTTTAGTTAGGGATTAGTCTCTAAAGACATCAAATACATTGGATATGTCTTATTTAATATGATCTTTACTGTAACTAATGTTGAGATTTGGAAAATGAATTAATTTTGTATAATGAATCAGAGTTTAATATATTATTTTGCTAAGAACTTAGATGTAATCCCGACAAAGCTAACGTTGTAGCACTCACAGAACCAATCTGTCCGTATGAATAGTCTTTGTATCTGATTTATTTATATTGACGTGAAATATTGGAAATGGAAGAAGCCACACGTATGCAAGTTTTGTAAGAATTAAAGCCATACCATTTCGTCCATACAGTCCACAACACCAATGCTGTAATGAATCGAATTTGAGCTAAATTGTCAATTAAATAAAGTAGGTACCTTACTGTTTGAGTTTCAAGTTGAGCGCCCTACAAATAGTAACCGGCGTTCATGTGAGCGCTGGCAAGAGGCGTTCTTGTGAGCGCTGGCAAGAGGCGTTCATGTGAGCGCTGGCAAGAGGCGTTCATGTGAGCGCTGGCAAGGCGTTCTTGTAAATACTTGTACCTCACGCTAGTTATATTTTTAATAAAACTTTTAAAACAATATCTTTGCTTATAAATTACTACCTATCTCAACCATGTCTTTTTCATCAGGTAATTTCAGAAAGACAGTTATTAAATAATGGCTTAAAGGTCACAGGTCACGTCTGATAGCCACTCGACTTCTTTTCAAAAATCATAACAGCGCAGTGAAGAATGCTTGTTTGTGAGGCGTTGCGGTGCGTCGATTTTGTGGCGTTGAAACCAATGTACCAGTCTAATCTGCGAGGACTAAAGTTTGAGTCTGGTATAACAATGTGACAAAAGACAATAAAGTGCTCTAACTCCGCGAAATCTATAAGCAAGGTAGGTGAGAAGTTACTGCCACACCACAGTCCGGAGCGCGTCGTCTTGCTTGCTATGATTTCCTTACACAAGCGCGCTACAGCGGTGGACCTGCAGACTCAGTCGCCGCTGGGGGGCGAGCAGGACGGGGCTGAGGGGGGCTGCGTGTGCTAGTGCGCTCGCCCGCCTCCCCGCACTCCCCGCACTCCCCGCGGCCGCTGAAGCCCACAAACCTGCTCTATGGATTGAGTAAGCTCCACGTGCACATGCCGCTTAGCTGAGTAGATATGTGCGGTAGTAAAGCAGTGCCGGAGGTGCTCTGAGTCGCGATAACACACTACGCAACGCTCCTCCGCCGCAGCGTCTTCCGGCCTCCTTCCTACTCAGTTAAGCGCTATGCCTATAATTATGTTTATTGCTGAAATGTGTCTGGTAGGCGTATGAAGTTAGACACTGCGCAGCTATCGATATCAAATGCCTAATTGAAACTAATTCACATTTCATTGGGGCTTATTTGTAACTACTTAATGTGCGTTGAACTAAGTGACCAAGAATCCAAGGTGGGTTAAACTATCTGTCAACTTGCTTTAAGCACATTACCAGAATTTCATTCGATCAAAGCCGTTAGCATAGAACCGCCTTCGCGCCCTCGTGATATGCAAGAACTGTACTTTTAATAAGCTCTGACAGCAATACAGCTATACATTTACGATAGTAGAATTTTTTCGTCTGTGCGAACTCGGTCATAAATCATAGGAGCGACAGAGTGATATCTTATCTCTTTGTCGCACTCATGCGCAGGATAGGAGTCTATTGTTTTCACATAGGGATGAGCGTAACTGTAGTCGGTAAAGAACTGCGAACTAAAGATAAGCCGAGTCAAAGACGCCGTCCCGCCCCGTGCCGAACACGTAAAGTAAGGTATCGATAGATTTAGGGGAACCCTTTTTAGGGTTCCGTACCCGAAGGGTTCCAAACGGGACCCTATTACTAAGACTCCGCTGTCCGTCCGTCCGTCTGTCACCAGGCTGTATCTCACGAACCGTGATAGTTAGACAGTTGAAATTTTCACAGATGATGTATTTATGTTGCCGCTAAAACAACAAATACTAAAAAACAGGATAAAAGAAATATTTAAGGGGGCTCCCATACAACAATTCTTTCAATACCACATACAAACTTATGGATGCACCTGGTTACGTACATGGAGTGTGAAAGTAACCGCACCAATAACTTTGTAAACAATATTTTGCTGTGTAAAATCCAAACTATTCACTCCACACCATCGCTTCCATTGAACGGTGGTACGGAACCCTTCGTGCGCGATTTAGACTCGCACTTGACTGGTTTTTTTATTCTCTTACGAATTTGGCTATAGCCCATTATAATGACCACTTTACACTATGTGCGTAGTGATTAAAGGATAGATAATTTTTTAATAAAATAAAAGTATGTGGTAATAAATAAGAGGATATGTAATGGTATTATTCTATGTCGGACTCATCTTTGCTATCTTCATTCAGGTGAATCACCAGCTCCTCACACAAGTAAGATTTTCGTAAATCTTCAGTTTGGAGATCTTCAGCGTGCCTCACAGTTTATACTATTCAACTTTCCGGGATCTTCTCTTATTTTCAAGAAATTTCGTATGTTATGTCGGATGAAAGGACGTGGAGATCGAGCAATGGCGACCCGCACTGTTTTGTGGACATTGACGAAATAAGTAACAGTGAAACTGTGTGTGTGTGTGTGTCGTGTGTGTATGATTGGATCGTCTGTTTTTTTTTTAGTTAGTGCACCGACGATGACTCATTTGTTTATCGATAATGCGCCTGCGCGTGCGCCGCGTTAGCCCCTCTCTAAAGTTATTATCTGTTCCGATGATTTATAACCGAGTTCTCACAGACGAAAAAATTCTACTATAGACCTAGAGTATTTGCGACATAATTGGTACATTTTGGAATACAGATAAAATACAGTCGTGACCATGAAATACAGTCTAGCTAGCATATCGCGAGCCACCTCCCTGGGGGCGAAGATAGATAATCGAGCTAGTTCCAAAATACTTTAAAAATAAAATAAGAGATTAAGGATAACGAAATACCACCCACTACGTTCCGCAAACGATAATTTTTGCAAAACTTAGAAGCCGTGTGTGAACGTAAGGCGAGCGGCGAGATGCGATGTTGCAAGCGAGATGGCAATATCTACCATCTCGCTTGCACGTGAGCGTGAGCGCAGGCTCTTAGGGGCCTTAAGGCGATGATGGAATAAAAATGCGCTGTCCAGTGGAAGTGAGATGCAATAATTACTCGCGAATAAGAAAAAGCGGGATGCCAATAATGCACTCGCGACTAATCTGAAACAACGTAAGCGCCAAAACGTAAAAAAAAAATCATAAAAAATAAACTATTTCAGGGAATTAACTTTCAAATTGAAAATCGTTAGAAATTACAATTGTTCATACATTGCAATTATCACACAGTCATATTCACTTACTACTGCGGTGTAATAGGATAAAACCATAAAAAAGGGTTGACTTTGTATTTATTTTCTATCGAGAAAATTTTATCCAAACATGTTTTCCAATTAAGAATCTCTAGATTATATAGTCAAATTACATATACCAGAAATTAATTACGATTTGCCCAGTTTTTCCTGAAAAACACATGAAAACAGCACCCCATATTTATTTAATCAGCGTCTTAAGATATAAAAAGCGATTTAGCACTAATTGTGTCGGGTCAGCTTTGACGTTCCATTGATATTTCGCTGACCCAATAAAGACGAATTTACATTACGAAACCGGTTTCGTGACATCAATTTCATCGACGATATCACGTGTAAACGTGAATTCACGACACTGAAACAGTTCGTGGTGCGCGATTTTTGGATAAAACTAGTACCTATCTTGCAACTAATGTCACCGTCTCATAGTCGAAAAAAAATTACAACGTCAAACCAACGTTGGACAGCTGATAAAAATAAGAAATTTATCAATAAATACCAATGCTTTATCAAAATTAACACAGACATACTGCAGATTTTACGACACAACTATTTTCAATGAAACTACAATAGTAGTTTCACAGCTACTAGAAGAAGTGTCATGAAATTAATTTGATCATGCACGAAACCTGTTTCGTAATGTAAATTCGGCTTCATAGTCCTTGACTCGCCATTCATCTTTCGGATCTTAAAGTATCAAGACTAATCAGGAGTGGCGTATGATTTACCTATGTTTTGAAGTGATGGTGACTGGACTCTTATTGAAGCTTGTTCCCCCAGGGAGGGAATCTTAACAAGTTAATTAGCTTACGCTTAGAAGGTAGCAATATAGACAGATTCACGTCTGTTCATCATTCAATTAATGCTTTACAGGTTTGAGAAATATATATTTTAAAAATGTAATCTAGAATTAATATTTTGTTGTACCGATATAATGTCTAGAATATAAATGAACCAGGAGTGCATTCTCTCTTAGACTGAAAAGTTTTTGTATTATTTAACTATGATGCGAGGGTATTTGAGGGTAGTCATCAAAACGACTGCAACCACTCGGCCCCACTGTGTGTGCCCATTTCAAATGCGAGGTATCTCAAGTGGGTCCTCGCAGTGGGTCCTAGAAGTATTAATTTCGAATGTTGTATAGTAATAATGATTATTACTTTTATAAGAAAAAGCTAATGTATGGTGTCAACATGAGTGATCTAATAATATAGAAATAATGGCTGCCTGCAACTTGGCCCTTGGGGTCTATATGGAACTGTATGATGGGAGACTTGATTGATTCACTCAAGTATTAAACTGCGGGAATAATATTCTTTATTTATTTACATAGATTATATTCTGTTCATTTATTATAATTTTCTCTTAAGCCTGTTATGTAATCCTTAGGTGTCCGAATTTACTACTGCTTAGGAGTTCTAGTGGGCAACTCAAAGTTTGAGTTGCCGTTAAAGGTGAAATCTACTCTTTCAAGCAGTTATGAATTTGGGCAACGCACTGTGAAGATCTAAGTATTGTAAAATGCATCAAACATTTATTATTATGTAATGTGCTAAGTAGAAACAGGAGATCTGCGGGTTACCACAACATCTTATGCCGAGCCAGTTTAGGAACCGAAACTGATCCGAAAAATTACCACGACAGTCTTAAAACAAGTCTTGGTATAAGCCCATTATGGCGTGTTGGAAAGGAAATGGTAGCAATAGTGATGTACTTGAACTTAATCTGATTCGCTAAATGGCTAATCTGCGATACTCATGTTTCATATTTTCCCAAAATGTTCTTATGAAATCACCTGCATTTTTATAGCATTATATAATTTAACTGAGACTTTAACAACTAATTAGGCAATTCATTCCTCTATTGAATAGATCTAATAATATTATATTTAACCTAAGTCTAGATGATGTAGCGGTTTATTTGGAATGTTGACAAGGGCCTCTTATGAAAGTTAAACTGGTTCTACACGCGCAAAAACTTTAAAACCCTGAAACGTTACGAAAAGAGTTTTTTTTAAAACACGAATTTAGAGCAAAACCCAATAGGTTAGGTGAGAACGTATAACTGCAACAACGTATTGGGTTATTAGCTGAAATACGTATTTATTGTGAAATCAGTCTTGATTTTACTCGTTCTGAAGTTAGGATTATTGATTTTTGACATTTCAGATACTGGAGTTTTCGACCTTAATGCATTTTAAGAGTTTTGCGACATGGGTAGGGAATTAATTGCCGAGACTGTATAGCGATAGGTACATGAGTTTGAGTCGACGCCAATCTGCATATTATAAGAGGTACCTTTAGAAGTCGGTGGTAGAACAACAAGCAATAATGTCGATAAAACATCATGTAACAGAATGGAAAGTAAATTAATTTATCGCTAGCTATAACATAATTAAATTATCAAACAAAGATCTAGATCTCTGAACTCACATTTGGCCGCGTGCTTGTCACAAACCTGTTATATCTTGAACTCAAAGTGTAATAGAACTAAGGATCGTATATTTGGTTAAAGATTCACTTTGCTACAGTTTTACACAAAAACCTGCGTTATGCACGTGTCGATTTATGAGGTGTTAGTGAAACGATATGCTTCATAATAAATGATGTGTGTTGCCGCTATATCTGCTCTTTCATTTGTAATGATATTGGACTGAATTGACTGAATATCTTTGGGACTACTCCATACTGTGACGACTCCAGGCAATTTTATATGGAGTTAAAAGAATAGTTTTGGTGACTCGCGTTCGAATTAGTTGGCGATAAGATATAATTTTTGCGAAGGTTGTCCTAACTAACAACAGTAAAATCTATTAGCTCCCTATTTAAAATTAATTTAATAATACAATCAATCATTCAATGTACATTTATTAATTATTATGAATTTCCGAACTAACCTAGACTTTCCAAATTAATTCATTCACAAATTAAATCAAGAACAAGGTAGCAATGGACCTGTATGCAGAGCTGTCAAAAAACATGGACACTATTGTGAAGTCGTTCCTTAAGCCATCGTTGTCATCGTCATCGTACTCCCTTTCAGGTTACAGGCTTTACATGAGAGTCGGGAAAGCCGATGGGGGCGTCGCTATCTATCTGTAATCATGTAAGGTGATCAGCGCGTCCACTAACCAGTACTCCGAGTCTGCTGAACATCTCGTTCTTGGAATCACTCTTCACCATAGAATCCGACAGATGACAATTGCCTTTCTTACAAATGTCTTCGCAACCGCTGCAACCGTCTCTGTTGTGATGCTAAGCGTCGGCATATAGAGTATTGAAAGTTACACACCATCTCAGGTGTGGAAGTTTCCAAAAACACTTGGTATAGGTAAGTCTCAGGACCTTCATGCTGGTAATGTAGATCTCAGCGGTCTCAACCAGTTCCTTTCTGCCCCACCCGTTGTGATGGATCCCACGGTTAAACAAGCTACTCTTCAGAGCCTGAGTTGTAAGTCCTTACCCGACACCACACCATTCAACTTGAGCATTGTTGGAATCTATGCGGCCAAGAAGGCGGTACTAGAAGTCAGCTCGAAATCTGAAGGTAACGATAAAATCTGCCTTAAAATGCTTTTCAAAATCCTGAATGAATTAATGCCAGATAATAAACACATTTAATAATTTTTTCCATGTCCAATGGAATCTTCCCCACCATGTGGAAAAAAACATTAGAGTGCTTTTGTCGCGCGACTGAAGCGCTGCACAGCGAATCCCTTCACATTACAGCGGCTGTAGCGCGGCTAGCGACAGCCGCGCTTCACAGTCGCGCTGCAGACGCTCGTTGAACTTGAGGTGACTAGCTCATTTCCAATATGGATTCCAACGGAAACACTTTGTTACTGCTGCTCCTTTTTTACTTCTTCGATGCCATCGTCGTCGAATATAAAGACGAAAGAGGCAATACTGGATAGATCCATTACTTAAAAATCGATGTGTAAATGGTGAATATACAACAGTGTTCAAAAGTTATTCCACTTTTTTTGCTATTCTAGTGCTGAAAGTATAATAAAAAAAATGTGTTCAGATATTTGGCCACTGGTAGTACCATTACTGATCTTCACTATTCATTAAAATGTGGAATTTCAACGATTAGTTACATAATAAAAGACATGCAGACTGTTATGATATTTTTTGGAACCTCAATTATGCCAAAACAGTAGAAGAATGGAAAAATATAGCGCATATATTTGAAATCAACGCAAATTTTCCGAATTGCTTAGTAATGCAGTCAAGTTAAACATGAAAAGGGGTCCGTGCTCGCAAAAGGTCCGGTCGTCCTGCATTTTTTATATGTTGTTAGGACCTAAACCAATATTAAAAAACCGGATTTGCAATTTGCAAAGTACTCCGGAAGTGGCGCTTTACCCCAAAAAACATTGAAATTTTCAGACTTTTTTCAGTTTTTGCTCTTAGCGAAGGAAGAGTCTGACCGGTATAGTCACTATGCATACTTTAAAGTTCACTAAATTTGCTACAATTTGGGACCAAGGCGACCTCTATATAACCATTGGTTCCCAAGATAAAGTTCTTCAAATATAGGCCATTTTCCAAAAGTGGTTTTTTTTCGAAATGCTCTCTTGTTTTGTAGAATATCTTCTTAAATACGCATTCCACGTCAAATAACACTTGAAATTAATTGTAGCAAATTTAATTAGCTTTCATTTGCGACCAGTACCTGTAGGCCTAGCGGTTCTCTCAAAAACAGCAGATAATCAAAAACATTCATAAAGGGGTTTTGGGGGGAATTGCAATTACACTGTTCTCACGTCTTTTTAAGGTTTTATGTATAGTAAAAAAAATATGTGATGAAAAAAGAAAAAGATAAAATTCCTATCGAGAGTAACATCATCTTCAAGCATTGTTTTATATACCTATATACATTACTATTATGCTTGTCCAAACATCACGGTACCTGCTGTAAGAACAAATTACATTTATACAAAGAAGAAAACTAATATAAATCATGTTAATATTGTGTTTTGTTTGCCATATCATGCCTTTCTTTTTATCTTAGACGGCCCGGGCTTGGGATCACACCAAAATGGTGTTTCGAAGGCTGTAATGGTCGCTGGGAGAGGCGTCCAGTCTGTAGTCGGGTCATCATCATCGTCCGAGCATGTCACCTCCAAATCCGGGACGTTAATGCACAATTTACAACCGCATGACTGGCAGAGTGCTGAGCAGTGAAGCCCAGCCTTTCTGCACGAGCAGCTCCCAGAGCAGCCTTTCTTGCATTTACATGAAATTTTTCGCAGAAGGGCAGGAGGTGCGGGATCCATGGTGGTGGGGATGGGGGTGAGTCCCTGAGAAGAGATCTTCCATCCCCAGTCAGTGGTATTCAAGTTGACTCCCTGCCACTTCTGCACTTGGAGGTAGCACCTTTCTGCATGGTGACCTGCGGCATCTTCCGTCGGTGGCAAACGGGCGAGGTTTATGCTTGTTGACGTGACAAACGTCTTATACCTCAGGAAATCCGAAGTATCCCTCCCTATGTCACCCCCATATAGAGCCACAAAGCACTTGATGCCTGCTTCTCTCACAGGTTGTGGGGTGGAGTCTGGCCGAAGGAAGACCTTGCTGCTTTGCTCAGCAAGTGGTTCACTCTTGCTCAGAAGTGTAGTGATTTTGGTCTTTCCTTGGCCAAACGGTGCTGAGGTGGTATCGCACCCGGTAAACGCGTGGTTGAATAGTACCATCCCTGGTGATCGCTGGGAGCCCTGGTAGTTGTAGGAGGTCGTAGAGTAGTGACAGCAACCAGCTTTGCCCTTCGTGCTCTTCTGAAGGTATATGTTTGTCTCTTTAGCACCTAAACCATTCAGAAGAACGAGCAGGTCGACGTCTTCTCCCACTATGATGACCCGATCTGCTACTGCTCCTTTTGAAAACGCCGTCATGACGATCTCTCGATCCGCATCTTCTTCGGCAATAGCCACCTCTACTCCCTCCTTCTGAAAGGAGTCACAAAGAAGAGTTATTAGACGTCTCTTGTTGTTCTCATTGCCCAATACATGCTCTTGAGCAATTTGAATTACTGTTGATTCATCGAACGTCAATTCATAGCTGGAATGAGCTGCGTAGCGCCGGAGTCGTTCCGCTGTTTTGGTGTTTTTTTTGGTAGCATCTTCGGGGTAGCCGTCAAAAACGATGGAGACATTCTTCCCAAAGTGGTTACGGACGTAGGTGGTATAACGCGCCAAAAGATCTCGAACTGTGCTCTTCCGTTGCCACACGACCTTGTGCAAGAGGTAGCCACCATCCAAAACGACGTGAGTGCTGGCATCTATGGGCGTGGGGCTGGAAAGAGGTGTGAAGGCAGAGTACTGGTCATAATCTGGTCGTAAGCGGCACAGCCGGACATGTTTACTGTTGCTTCAGTTAGTTTAATTGATAAAAATAGCGTATACTACAGTTTTGACCTAAAGAAGAGGTCTACCAGTGATAACCATTCTTTTTCGATGTTACCTAGTGACTAACACACCACATCAAGCCCTAAAAGTGAGTTTTAAGACAATTACTCAGACTATGCGATCAAGCGTTAGCGATCTGCTGTCTCACTCCTACATCAGAAGATACGGGATACTTCTGTCTCAATCTCACAGCTCCGACCGCTGCAGTGAATCATCCGCACAGCTGCCACAAACATAGCGGCAAACCAAGCAGAGAGATAAGCGGAGCTTTTTTCTCGATATGGCCTCATCGGATCAGAAAGCGGCAGGTGGAACCCGGGCCAAACGGGGGCCAGCGAAAACTAAAGCCACATCGGAACCACAAGGCTCAGAATCTCCAAGCCTTAGCCTAGTGATGGAAGAGATACGCGGTCTGAGAAACGATTTAAACGAGGTAAAAAACAACCTGGAGACCATCTCGTCAATGCTAGTGCGTTTGGGTTCTATTGAAAAGAAGGTGGACCAAGGCAAAAAAGATTTGGATAATCTGCAGCTGTCAGTCAACGAAATGCAAACCATCATAGACATGCAGGCCCAACAGCTAGTAAAGAATGAGATTGACATTGTGGGAATTCCGGAAGTGGAAAACGAAAGCCTTTACCATATTGCCACGGTACTTTCCAGCAAGATAGGCATTGAACTAAAGGAGACTGACGTAGACGACACTTACCGCGCAGGTCCACGTAAACAAACACAATCCTCCTAAAATACTGACTCTAAACCTAAGGGACCTCGCCCCATCGTGGTACGTCTGTTGCGCAAATCGAAGCGTGATGAAATTTTAAAAGCAGCTAAAATTAGAAAACTCAACAAAGTCAGCTCTAATGAATTTGTACCTGGTACTTCGAAGAACGTCTTTGTTAATGAGCGGCTCACCCGGAAAAACAGGCAGTTATTTCATGAAGCCAGGCAACGGGCAAGTGTCTACGACTACAAATTCGTCTGGATCAGCGGTGGAACTATTCTCTTACGAAAAGCAGAAACGAAACCAGCCATTCCTATCAAGAACATCCACGACCTGGACGAGAAAGTGGGACCTAAGTGCCCCACCCCCACTAAGCACTTGGCAACATCCTCCGATTCACCAGAACATCACGACGAGAAGTTGGAAAATGCATGCCACACCCCTACAAATTCAAGCCCTAACTCTTTTTATAGTGATGTCTCTGCCAACACCAAAAATACCCCCTGATATAATCTTAATATGCTATCTATATCTACCTTGCATAATATTACTAACACCTACTTTTTCCTACAATTTATTATTTTTTACTGTTAATAAGCGCATCTCATTCCTAGAGACAAAGCATCTTTTAGCAAATAGGCAAACTCGACATAACGACACTCAAAATATAAGCTATCACAATTTCCAAGTTTATATAAAACACAAACTAAGCGTCACTGGACACTTCAGGAACTCAGGTAAGCTAGAACAACTCGCAGTTTTTGTTTACCACAGGCCTTGACATAGAAAAGGAACTAGAAGAAACTTTAGTCAGGGAATGTCATATTGTTCATTCCTTAGAACTTTGTAAAAATATTATTACTAATGAACATAATATAAAAATTCTTGCTTTAAATATACGTAGCATAACTCGTAACTTTGACGAATTTTTCATATATTTTAAACGATTAAATATGGACATTGACATAATAATTTTAACGGAGTGCTGGCTACAAGAAGGGACTGTAATTGGTTCTATTTTCGCTCTAATTTCTTTATAAACAAGGCTGGCGGAGTAGTTGTGTATGTAAAATCTTGCTGGAATACGTCCATGTACGAACCACATTTCAACGAATCAAATTGTATCATTGTGGAGGTGCCGCACAAATTCACAATAGTAGGAATTTATAGATCACCTTCGTTCACATGTATAAAATCCTTCATCTCTGATTTAGACACGGTCCTTGAAAACATAAAAGACAAAAATTGTGTGATTGTTGCGGGCGATTTTAACATCAATACGATGCCTGACACGACCACTCCAGCAGAACGCTCAGAGTACCTCTGTCTAACCGCTGAACATGACCTGGTGCATACGGTGGACAAGCCAACCCGACTTTTATCTTGTCTGGATCACATTCTTACCAGGTCGCATCACATCACTACGGGAATAGTTTGTAACTCTGGAATAACAGACCATAATATGATAATAGTGGGAATCCATAACGCCATCAAGCCGGATAAACAAAAGCTCTTAGTCACCAAATACAACTTTGATACCATTGAGAGCCAACTAAAAAACGTCGACTGGTCACCTATCACTGAAATGACAAGCGTGTCGGCTGCCACAGATTTGTTCTTAGATACACATACAAACAATATAATTAGTCAAAATAAACAGTCATTTCAAGTCAGCCGCAGCAAGTATAATGTGAAGCCATGGATAACCCCGGGACTTATGAAATGAATGAGACATCGCGACGCTCTCCATTTGAAAGCACGGAAACTACCAAACGACGTAATATTACATATTACCTATAAACGGTAAAGAAACTTCTTTACTGACCTACTGCACAAGCTGAAACATCAATTTGAAAGAAATCAATTAGAAGAAAATAGAACTAATCCGATACAACTGTGGAAAACAATCAAAGATATATGCCATTATAATAAAAATATAAACCCAGCATCAGAACTCAAATACATTAAAAATAACACCTGCAGCTCATTAGACTCTTGTAATGAATACTTTGCAGGTGTTGGTCAAACCCTGGCTAACAATATCCTTCAAATCACAAAAGAAACAGAACAATCCTTAGCATCAAAAATCTGTGCAGCTGATGGCAGTCCATCTTCCTGCTTTTTCATGCATCCTACAGACGAAGTCGAGGTCTCCTCACTTATCCAACTCCTAAAGGTCCAGAGCGCTCCAGGACTTGATGATGTCAGTAATAGTTTCATTAAGCGCTTTAAACATACCCTTCTATCCCCGCTGACCCATATTCTTAACCTCAGTTTATCGCTCGGAGAATTCCCTGAATGCTGGAAAGTTGCATTGGTATGTCCCATACACAAAAGTGGCCCCAGAAATATACCGGGAAACTACCGGCCGATTTCGTTGCTCACTAGTTTTTCTAAAATACTCGAGAAACTGGTGAACAAAAGGCTAATGTCCTATCTCGAGAAAAATAATCTTCTAAATAAAAAACAGTTTGGATTCAGGCGAGAAAAATCTACAGAAGATGCAGTCGGAGCACTCACGAACCTCGTAACCAACTTTTTGGATGACAGAAAAGCATGCACAGGTGTGTTTTTAGACTTGGCAAAGGCTTTTGACACCGTTTCGGTCAACATCCTGCTGCAAAAACTTGAACATCTGGGAATCCGAGGTACAGCTCATGATTGGTTTCGAACATACCTCACACATAGAAGGCATAGAGTGTTAGGATAGACCAGCAAATAAGCTCACAGAGCTTCAAATCAGCTATGGCGTTCCCCAAGGGAGCATTCTAGGCCCATCACTGTTTTTGATTTTTATCAATGACATCTCCTCCCATGAAAACATGAATACAGATCTCTTCTGTTACGCAGATGATACTGCCATAATATTTAATGGCAGCTCGTGGGAAAATGTTTTGGAAAGAGCCGATAGCCGAGACCGACATGGTATGACAAACTTAGGACACTGGCTTAATAGGAATCTCCTGACTTTGAATGCTGATAAAACTAAATACATAGCTTTTCATAAAACTCGTGCCTCGGCTCCTCCTATCTCGAAGGATATTATAGTACATAAAAACTGTTGCATTCAACAAGACTGCTTATGCCCACGTATACAGCGTATTAAGACCATAAAATATCTTGGTATTTTGCTAGATGAAACGTTATCCTTTAAAAATCATATCAACATGATGTCAAGCAAAATAAGAAAAACCATCCACATTTTGAAGGCTTTGAGGCATAGTGCAGAAATATCGTTACTCAAATCCATTTACAAAGCTATTTGCGAGTCCCTCTTGGGCTACTGTCTACCTATATGGGGAGGAGCAGCCAAGACGATTTTCATTGAAATTGAAAGGGCGCAGAGATCGGTGCTTAAGGTTATGACCTGCAAAAATCGCCGTTACCCAACCGACCGTCTCTTTCAATCACTGAAACTGCTAAGCTTACGACAGCTATACATTGAAAGATCAGTGCAAATTCAACACAAAACAATACTTTCTTCACCAGAGTATCCATGGCTCCTCTCAAGAAGAGTTTTTAGACTTTGTATCAGCCCCGTTAAAACATCATTTTCCCAGAAATACTCCAATTATCTACATCCCTACATTTACAATAAGATCACACAAAAACTAGATCTCAAAACGTCTACAATAAAAGAAACAAAAATTAAAGTAAGAAAATACCTCACTAGCTTAAATTATGATGAAACTGAAAATATTTTAAAATAAACGAATATGTTTAACTAATAAAATAAATACGAATAATTAATAAATATACGAACTTCAGATGCGCTTTTAACCACATATTTTATTAAAATTGTTAATCTTTTGTCAACATAGGAACCTATTTTTTACAATTTTAGAATTATTTGGTATATTTAAACTTGTTTAAGTACACATTAATTAGTTTAAAGTCATACCTCACACACACTAACTCTAGCACGTAATGAAATTAATCAATGCAACACAATTCTCAATTTTCCGCTTACGATCTATAAGTTCATGGCACTCGATTTGTGACGGTTTCCGCGATACAGGTTAGCCTAGTGCGGAGATCGCAGTAACTATATTAAAATTTATCAGAGTACCCACACATGCTATTAGTAAGTTTTCACAATTGTAATCTATTTTGGCAAAATAAACGTATTTGTATTTGTAAGTGGGGCAAATCTCGTCATAGTAAAAAATCATTGTAACGCCCATACCTATTTCCTTGCTTTTAATGGTTTTGTGTAGCGTGGTCTTTTAATAAATTCTTGACACAATTCTTGAGTACAGATTGAATTTTGTGCCCTTGCGCATCCCCTGTTCATTGAACAGAGACATCGGGAACGGGGCCAACTCATACTTAAAGTCATCCTGTAAATCCTGTTCAGATTGCTTTGCAATGCATACACGCTGGAAAATTGTGAGTGGATCCACAGCTACTCTTCTGTTTTTGTCCGGCAATTTATTTTTAATATTGGTTTAGGTCCTAACAACATATAAAAAATGCAGGACGACCGGACCTTTTGCGAGCACGGAAGTACATCTTGACTGCACTATAGGTGAATATTATTGACGGGAAACATACACGACTGATTAAACCCGAACACTTGCACTTTGTATTTTATATACACACGTATCATAAACCCTCTTTACTGCGTACAAAAACCGCACGTTACGATCAGCATAATGTTAAACTACTTGGTAAACTAGTGTATGTAACCTTCGACTCGTTTCATAAACCCACTCTCGAGTATTAATGCCCTCCATTATGTAGCAGTCACATAGACTACTATTAACTACAACGTGGATCTTTGTATTTTAACTACAAGGAATACTTTTCACTTGTATTATATAAATGGCGAATATTTCACCGACTATTGAACGTGAGTATAGATTTTGCTGAAGACATTGTGAAGGCCTGTTGTTCTACACAATTTTGTAAGAAAACGAGATGGATTTAATTACAACCATACATTATCATTATCACACATAATTGAGGAGGATCATGTCGTAAATACAGGTACGGGTAGCCTGTCTCCGTCGGCGTGCGAAGCAAATTTGCAGACTATTTTATGACGCCCGAGGGAGCAGTTCCGTGGCAAAATAACATGATTTAAATAGGTATTTATGTTAACATGAACAGTGTACTAATGTACCTATTATGATCTGCGATGACCCTACCTACCTATATTTATTGTTTAATATTTATGCGTCGGAAACGCACCGGTTTTTTGTTGCGCGAATCGATCGCGAGTAATCGAGACATCACTAGCGAAAACGGACCGCAGATGTCACTCGTACCGGAACGAGATGTAAAATTGGAGGTTATCTTTACTCTTGGCTTTGTCTCATCGGGAGAATAACATGGCGGCTCGGGCCCCGTGGCATTGATGGTATTTCGGTGTACCAATTATCATACAGGCATCGGGCCTGGTCGAAGTGTAAATCTACCTCATAGCGTCGGGCTATTGATCGTAATTAGATTCGCGTCAGCGGTCAAGTGATCCTTGTTGGTTGGACATCGTCGTATCGGTAGCGGCGACTCCACGTGACGGCAGGCAGCACGCCGGCGACAGCGTCGGCAGCGACGGCAAGATTCAATCCATATCCTATCCCAAACTGTGCCCTTTTACCGAATTCCCGTCTCGAATCGAGCTTTCGATTTCCTGCCTACGGAGACAAGGTCAGTAACAAATTCATCATTCTTTTCTCTCACGTGGCAAAGGCACATCCCCCTCAGGATTCCACGCCATTCGGTAGGCGTTGGAAATTAAACATTTTGGTAGCAGAAGCGCGGTTTCCTAGTGGGAAATCATCGATTCACGGTAGGGTTGCCTTTGTCACATTGTAGTTGGGAGAAAAGAATATCCCAGATTGGCTCAAGTCGGCCATGAGTCTGTGGTCGGTATACCACGATTAAAGTTCATTTTCGGTAAGTGAAAGTATAAGTGCCAATTTAGTTAACAGTTGTTATAAATTTGTAGTCGGAAACTACTGTTTGTGCGATAAAGGATTGAACAGTCATTCTGCGAAGCCTAGATTGTATTACTTGCGATAGAACGTCGGGTTCTATAGTCCTACAGTGTTATTTCGGTTTACACAGCAGGGTCGGGCTATTTAAGGGGTATTAAGCTGATTTTGCTGACCTCAAAGGAAGTGTGGTTCCTATCGGAGGGGCCACTGCTAGAAAAATAGTTTTTTTTATAATAACCTTTTGTGTGTTATTTGTATTGTACCACATGGTGGCATTCTCTAATTGATTTAGAGTGTATATTATAAGGTGTATGTCCACAGGGCGACCATATTAAATATTGTTTATGATTTAATTGTTTAGTGGTTGCCTTGGGTTTTACAACTTAGTTTTAATTTCTGTGCCCAGCGCTGACGGGAAAGTGCTGGTATCTGGCTGTGCTTAGTTCGGCAGTGAAGCATAGGACCAGGAACAATTAAATCGGTAACCATGGCACCTTCGCCCTTGACGGTACTGCGATATGGTGTCCGTGAGGAGATGAGATGGCTCGCCCATACTCACAAGTATGTGGAGCGACCCGACATGGACGATGTTCTGCTCAAGCGTGTGGAGGACGCAATGACACGCGTCGGGAAGGTGTGTCGGCTGGCTGCCGAGGCTGAAGCCCTCGGGCTTACGGATGAGGCCTCGGTGGCTGCAGTGAGGCAGCTCTGCGCGGATGCTGACCAAGCGATGGAGTGCTTGGGCGACATCGAGCGTCGCGCCGAAAAAATTAAGCGGTCGCGTCGGGATTTCCGCGGGGAGGGTAGCGGAGACCCTCCCCCTAAGGGTGTGGTTGGACGGCTTCCACACCTGGAGATTCCGGCCTTCGGTGGGGCAATTGATGAGTGGCCGGCATTCATCAATTTGTTCGACAGCCTGGTCCACGGTCGGGACGACCTGGACAGCGCCTACAAGTTGGCCCAGCTATTGATGGCACTGCGGGGTGAACCGAAGGAGTTGGTCGGTCACCTAACGGTTACGGCGGGCAATTATGAGATTGCCCGGGTCATATTGTTTGACCGCTACCAACACAAAAGGCGGTTGGTTGATGCGCAGCTGGGGAAGCTGTTCAGCATCCCAAGAGTAACCCGGGATGTTGACATCCAGGTACAGGTGCTCAACCCTGTGCTGGTGGCCACTAAGGCCCTTCAGAACCTTGGTCTGCCGGTAGACCAATGGTCATATATTGTGTTATATATGGTTTTGTCACGGTTGCCTGCAGCTGTTCAAAGTCGGTTTGAACAGCTGCATGGGGGCAGTAGCTCGGAACTGCCCACGCTCGTCCAATTAACGGAGTTTTTGGAGGGTGAATGCAGGCGATGCGACACCATGGATTCGGAGGCCAGTGTGCAGCGCCAACCCGCGCGGATGCGGGAGGAGCCGCGCCCCCCACCCCCACGGGGGGGTGGACGGTCAAAACAATTTGGCGTTTTGAGTGCCGCGCCGTCGGGTGACGGCTGTGTGCACTGCGACAGTGCCGGTCATGAGGTAACCAGTTGCGCCAACTTTAAGGCGCTCGGTGTGGCTGCCCGCAGGAAGGTGGTCTTCCGCCACCGATTGTGTTTCGGTTGTTTGGGGCCGCACCCGCTGAGCGAGTGCTCACGGGCGTCCCCCTGTGAGGGCTGCGGTGGCAGGCACCACGTCGTGTTGTGCCTGAACCGGTCAGGCCCATCGGACGGTCACCAGGGCCGGACTCAGGCTGGTCGGTCACAGGGCCCAACCAGGGCCGGACCCAGTCCCCCTCCGGGCAACGGGAGTCACCAACGGGGTGACTGGGGTACCCGCGGACGGGACCCCCCCCGAGGGGAAGGGGGCAGCGCGGGGGGGTAACAGGCGGGATAGCCGGGGTTCGGTCGCCGCTGTCCAGGGTCAGCGAGGACTTCGGGCCGCTGGCTCACCGCGTGTTACGGGCGGGTGTCAGATGGCACTTATGAGTGGCGCGAAGGCTGGGAGCCCACCACCTTCTGCGCCACCCTGCCCGTCGCTCTGGGAGGCGAACAGGGAGGCGAACAGTCGGATGTCGCCCCCATTCCTAGAGCGCCCCAGGTTGGATCCGCTCTCCCCCCTCCATCCACGGTGGCCACCGGGCACACCGTTCACAGTCCGGTATGGTCGGGTACCGGGACAGCGAGGGGCCTATTATGCGGGTTGGGACCCCCTGATGTACATGCGGTCTGATATGCCACCGGTGGCATATCAGCAGCCGAGTTACCAGGCTGACGGGGGTCCCAGCGGGTTCGGATCCCGCGGAGGTTCCCGCTAGGGACACGCCGCCCACTTACAAGGTGCCGCCACTCCACAGACGGTCATGCTCCCCACCGCCTCGGTGATAGCGTGGAGTTCGGACGGCAAATCTTGTGTGGCACGAACACTATTGGACTCGGGGGCCCAGGGGTGCTTAGTCTCGTGCAACCTTGTAAGACGGTTGGGCATTTCGGTAAGGGAGTACCCACATTCCATTCGGGGAATTGGGAACACGGAAGTCGGTTCCGTTAAGGGAGTATGTCGGATTACTCTCTCGTCACGGGTGGATTCATCGGTGAATCTGACGGTCACGGCATTAGTCATGCCTAATGTGATGGGCTCACACCCTCACGTACGGTTGTCGCCCTCGGTGCGACAGTTGGTCGCTGGGTTGTCACTGGCTGACCCGGAGTTCGACATTCCGGGCCCAGTAGACATTTTATTGGGTGTCGATGCCTTAGGATACCTGTTAGTGCCAGGTGTCCACGTGTTGCAGGCGACTGGTCTGGTTTCGGTCAACACCAGACTGGGCCATGCGGTAATGGGTCCGGTTATGCCGGCTGCCCCACGCCTAGCGACTCGTAGTCCCTTATTCGGTTTTGTACTCTCGGAGGTGATACAGAAGTTTTGGGAGGTGGAGGAACCACCTACGGTACGCCGGTTGGACCCGGTTGAAGAAGAGTGTGAACAGTTTTATCGGAACAATACTGGTCGCCTTCGGTCAGGTCGATTTCTCACACGTCTTCCATTTCGGAGTGATCGCCCACCGCTGGGCTGTTCACACCATGCAGCCGAGACGCGGCTTCTGTCGATGGAACGACGCATGAAGGCAAACTACGGGTAGTGTTCGATGGATCGGCATCAACATCTAACGGCATGAACCTGAACCAGTGATTGCATTCAGGGCCGAAGTTGAATCATGACATCGCGGATGTTATCACACGGTTCCGTCGACACAATGTTGTGTTTGTAGCTGACATCCGGATGATGTTTAGACAGACGGTCATTCACCCTGACGATAGACGGTATCAGCTGATACTGTGGCGAGAGAGCCCAGATCAGCCCATCAGGGTGTACGAGTTGAACACCAACACGTACGGGCTACGGTCTAGTCCTTATTTGGCGATTCGCACTCTTCGGGAGTTAGCGGATCGAGAACGGTTAAATTTCCCTAGAGGAGCAGCGATCCTGGAGCAGGACCTCTACGTGGACGATATCTGTACCGGGGCAGATTCCGTGGAGGAGGCGCTCGCTCGACGGGACGAGCTAGTTGAGCTCTTACGGGGTGGAGGTTACGAGCTCCGGAAATGGATGTCGAACTCTCCAGAGTTACTGACTGGTCTTCCGGATGACTACCAGCAGGATCCCCACATTTTTGAAAATTTGGAAAATCCAAATATGTTGTCGGTATTAGGCGTCCAGTACCAGCCGGTGTCAGACATGTTCTCGTATCGGGTCGAGTTGGACTCCCCGAAGGTCTGGACGAAACGGAACGTCCTCTCAACGGTGGCTAGGACATTTGATCCAAACGGGTGGATCACCCCGGTAACATTTCAGCTCAAGTGTTTTATGCAGCAATTGTGGTCTGCTGAGCTGAAATGGGACGACCCGATCGGCGGGTCATTGAGCTCGGAGTGGGACTCGTTCTTTTCGACCCTCCCTGGCATTAATCGGATTTCACTGCCACGGAGGTTGGTCCCCACCAAACGATACACCGCCACCCTGCATGGGTTTTGCGATGCCTCGGAGAAGGGCTACGGAGCTGCGGTGTATCTGCGTACGGTCGAATCCTCGGGGGAGGTTGATGTGCGGTTGGTCATGGCCAAGAGCAAGGTTGCGCCGTTGCTCACTCGCCTGACCATTCCCAAGTTAGAGCTTTCGGGAGCGGCTCTCCTGACTCTCCTGCTCAACCACACGATGACGGTTCTTCGTGGGTCAATAGCGTTGGAAGATACGGTCTACGCTTGGACGGACAGCCAGATCGTGTTATGCTGGCTGAAGGCTTCAGTTCACAAGCTGGAGATTTTTGTGGCGAATCCGGTTTCGCAGATTTTGACTTCGGAGGTTCCCTTAATCTGGAGACATGTTCCAGGGGAAATGAACCCAGCAGACTGTGCGTCTCGTGGGTGTCATGCTCCGGAGTTGGTTGGACATCCCTTGTGGTGGGGTCCAAAATGGTTGACTCCAGCCGAATCGGATTGACCAATGAGTCCACGCGTTACCACGGCGAACGGCGCCTTGACAGTCGGTGTCTGTACGACGCAGCCAGAGCCGGAAGAGGAGTTCAGCCTGCTGGAACGGTACAGCTCGCTCGACAAGCTGGTCAATGTGACCGCCTGGATCTGCCGATTTGCGCGGAATTGTCGGAATTCTGAGGCGCAACGAGTGCGGACACCGGTCCTGACACCACGGGAACGGAACCATGCGTTGTTCGCATTGGTACGGAACGTGCAGACGGTGCACTTTAGGACGGGAGGACGGGTCGGGATGGCACGCCTCGATCAGCAGAAGTCAGGGTGGGGGACTCGGTCCTCAAGAGAGCGGTCGCAACACTTTCTCGCCTTCCTATTGATTAGGGACAGGTTCGGGCCTGTCCGGGCGGGTGACTGTTTAATATTTATGCGTCGGAAACGCACCGGTTTTTTGTTGCGCGAATCGATCGCGAGTAATCGAGACATCACTAGCGAAAACGGACCGCAGATGTCACTCGTACCGGAACGAGATGTAAAATTGGAGGTTATCTTTACTCTTGGCTTTGTCTCATCGGGAGAATAACATGGCGGCTCGGGCCCCGTGGCATTGATGGTATTTCGGTGTACCAATTATCATACAGGCATCGGGCCTGGTCGAAGTGTAAATCTACCTCATAGCGTCGGGCTATTGATCGTAATTAGATTCGCGTCAGCGGTCAAGTGATCCTTGTTGGTTGGACATCGTCGTATCGGTAGCGGCGACTCCACGTGACGGCAGGCAGCACGCCGGCGACAGCGTCGGCAGCGACGGCAAGATTCAATCCATATCCTATCCCAAACTGTGCCCTTTTCCCGAATTCCCGTCTCGAATCGAGCTTTCGATTTCCTGCCTACGGAGACAAGGTCAGTAACAAATTAATCATTCTTTTCTCTCACGTGGCAAAGGCACATCCCCCTCAGGATTCCACGCCGTTCGGTAGGCGTTTGAAATTAAACATTTTGGTAGCAGAAGCGCGGTTTCCTAGTGGGAAATCATCGATTCACGGTAGGGTTGCCTTTGTCACATTGTAGTTGGGAGAAAAGAATATCCCAGATTGGCTCAAGTCGGCCATGAGTCTGTGGTCGGTATACCACGATTAAAGTTCATTTTCGGTAAGTGAAAGTATAAGTGCCAATTTAGTTAACAGTTGTTATAAATTTGTAGTCGGAAACTACTGTTTGTGCGATAAAGGATTGAACAGTCATTCTGCGAAGCCTAGATTGTATTACTTGCGATAGAACGTCGGGTTCTATAGTACTACAGTGTTATTTCGGTTTACACAGCAGGGTCGGGCTATTTAAGGGGTATGAAGCTGATTTTGCTGACCTCAAAGGAAGTGTGGTTCCTATCGGAGGGGCCACTGCTAGAAAAATAGTTTTTTTTATAATAACATTTTGTGTGTTATTTGTATTGTACCACATGGTGGCATTCTCTAATTGATTTAGAGTGTATATTATAAGGTGTATGTCCACAGGGCGACCATATTAAATATTGTTTATGATTTAATTGTTTAGTGGTTGCCTTGGGTTTTACAACTTAGTTTTAATTTCTGTGCCCAGCGCTGACGGGAAAGTGCTGGTATCTGGCTGTGCTTAGTTCGGCAGTGAAGCATAGGACCAGGAACAATTAAATCAGTAACCATGGCACCTTCGCCCTTGACGGTACTGCGATATGGTGTCCGTGAGGAGATGAGATGGCTCGCCCATACTCACAAGTATGTGAAGCGACCCGACATGGACGATGTCCTGCTCAAGCGTGTGGAGGACGCAATGACACGCGTCGGGAAGGTGTGTCGGCTGGCTGCCGAGGCTGAAGCCATCGGGCTTACGGATGAGGCCTCGGTGGCTGCAGTGAGGCAGCTCTGCGCGGATGCTGACCAAGCGACGGAGTGCTTGGGCGACATCGAGCGTCGCGCCGAAAAAATTAAGCGGTCGCGTCGGGATGACCGCGGGGAGGGTAGCGGAGACCCCCCCCCTAAGGGTGTGGTTGGACGGCTTCCACACCTGGAGATTCCGGCCTTCGGTGGGGCAATTGATGAGTGGCCGGCATTCATCAATTTGTTCGACAGCCTGGTCCACGGTCGGGACGACCTGGACAGCGCCTACAAGTTGGCCCAGCTATTGATGGCACTGCGGGGTGAACCGAAGGAGTTGGTCGGTCACCTAACGGTTACGGCGGGCAATTATGAGATTGCCCGGGTCATATTGTTTGACCGCTACCAACACAAAAGGCGGTTGGTTGATGCGCAGCTGGGGAAGCTGTTCAGCATCCCAAGAGTAACCCGGGATGTTGACATCCGGGTACAGGTGCTCAACCCTGTGCTGGTGGCCACTAAGGCCCTTCAGAACCTTGGTCTGCCGGTAGACCAATGGTCATATATTGTGTTATATATGGTTTTGTCACGGTTGCCTGCAGCTGTTCAAAGTCGGTTTGAACAGCTGCATGGGGGCAGTAGCTCGGAACTGCCCACGCTCGTCCAATTAATGGAGTTTTTGGAGGGTGAATGCAGGCGATGCGACACCATGGATTCGGAGGCCAGTGTGCAGCGCCAACCCGCGCGGATGCGGGAGGAGCCGCGCCCCCCACCCCCACGGGGGGGTGGTCGGTCAAAACAATTTGGCGTTTTGAGTGCCGCGCCGTCGGGTGACGGCTGTGTGCACTGCGACAGTGCCGGTCATGAGGTAACCAGTTGCGCCAACTTTAAGGCGCTCGGTGTGGCTGCCCGCAGGAAGGTGGTCTTCCGCCACCGATTGTGTTTCGGTTGTTTGGGGCCGCACCCGCTGAGCGAGTGCTCACGGGCGTCCCCCTGTGAGGGCTGCGGTGGCAGGCACCACGTCGTGTTGTGCCTGAACCGGTCAGGCCCATCGGACGGTCACCAGGGCCGGACTCAGGCTGGTCGGTCACAGGGCCCAACCAGGGCCGGACCCAGTCCCCCTCCGGGCAACGGGAGTCACCAACGGGGTGACTGGGGTACCCGCGGACGGGACCCCCCCCGAGGGGAAGGGGGCAGCGCGGGGGGTAACAGGCGGGATAGCCGGGGTTCGGTCGCCGCTGTCCAGGGTCAGCGAGGACTTCGGGCCGCTGGCTCACCGCGTGTTACGGGCGGGTGTCAGATGGCACCTATGAGTGGCGCGAAGGCTGGGAGCCCACCACCTTCTGCGCCACCCTGCCCGTCGCTCTGGGAGGCGAACAGGGAGGCGAACAGTCGGATGTCGCCCCCATTCCTAGAGCGCCCCAGGTTGTCAACCAAGTAATCTAAAGACTTTTCAGAAGAGGATGGTAGTGCTTCTGTTGTTATTATTGGTATGGTACTGAAGAACTTTTCAAATGCGTTAGCAACGTCCTCGTTTGATGAGAGTAATTGGTCGTTAACTTTTAAATTAAAACTAGATTCACTAGACCTAACCTTGCCTGTCTCTTTTTTAATAATGTTCCATGTAGTTTTAATTTTGTCGCCAGAAGCTTTGATTTTATTGTTAGATGTAGGCACTTGGCTTTGTGGCAGTCTTTCCTAAAATTTTTAGAATAATTTTTGACAAAGACGTTAAACTCAGGACTGTGATCATAAGATTTTTGCTCATACAATTCATATAGTCTGGACCTGCAAATAATTCATGGGGCACTGTATTCGCTATTAAAATTTTAAAATAAGGATGGCTTTAACTTCAAGCCAATAGGCTCTATAACTATAGTTAAAACATTTAAACTTCTTAGCATGAAAAAGACTGAAGATTTATGGGGCATGTCGGTTAACGTGGTTAAATCAGTAAAAGATGTGATTGCACCATACATGGCAATCACATTCAATAGTTGTATAGCAAACGGAGTTTTTCCTGACCTCATGAAAATGAGCAGATTAATACCACTTTTCAAATCCGCTAGTAAACAAGACCCTGCCAACTTCAGACCTGTATCTGTATTGCCAGTGTTGAGCAAAGTGTTTGAAAAGGCCATATTGAGTCAACTACTCTCTCACTTCAATGCATCTGGGCTACTCCACAAAAAACAGTTCGGATTCACTAAAGGCAGATCAACAACAGACGCCGGAGTAGCGCTAGTAGAACACATTTATAGTGCGTGGGAAGGATCACAGGATGCGGTTGGTATTTTCTGTGATCTTTCCAAGGCCTTTGACTGTGTGGACCATCAAACTCTTTTGCTCAAACTTCAACACCATAGTGTTCATCATCAAAGATAATGCGTTAAAATTAATGGAATCTTATTTAATGGAAAGATTACTAAAAGTAGATATAAACAGATGCAAGTCCACTGGAACCCATATGAATATTGGTGTACCCCAGGATTCTATCTTAGGTCCGTTCCTTTTCTTAGTGTACATGAATGTCCTGCTTTTATGGTGGAAAAAATGACTCAGATTGTTCTATTTGCTGATGACACATCTATTATTTTCAAGGTGAAAAGACAAGAAGAAATTCTAGACGACGCAAATAGTACACTCTCTCATGTGTTAAGTTGGTTCAATGTAAACAACCTGTTATTAAACTCAAAGAAGACTAAATGTATCAAATTTTGTTTGCCTAATGTACGACAGGTTGAAAGCAGTGTTAGAATAGGATCTGAAAGATTGGACCTCGTTGAAGACACAATCTTTCTCGGAATCACTATAGATTCGAAACTTCAATGGGGTCCTCATATAACTAATCTCGCACGAAGACTTAGCTCAGCCGCTTTTGCGGTCAGACAAATCAGATACCTTACAGATGTTGAAACTGCCAGATTGGTTTACTTTAGTTATTTTCACAGTATTATGTCTTATGGAATATTGCTCTGGGGGAGAGCAGCAGATATAAATACGATATTTTTCTTACAAAAAAGGGCGATCAGGGCGATATATCAATTAGATGCTAGAGAATCATTAAGAGAAAAATTCAAAGAAATTAATATACTTACGGTTACTGTAATGGTACACGAGGTTCGGTACATTTGATACTTCATTCTGCGTGGTAGAGAGCTAGCCCAACGCCGCGCTGTTTGAATACGAGAATCGGTTCAGATAACGTTTGGGGGTTTTGCGTAGCTTACTGGCAAAGTTTGCAAAAAAAAAAAAGACGCGTGGGTTCATTCGTGGAATTTCAGTTCAGGTCAAGTTTTTTGTCGCATTCCTGCGAGATGTGTAGAGATCAGAGCCGATTTGGCTGCGCGTTGAATAAAATTATGAATAACTAAATAATGAAAGGTTATTATGGAACGATACGGAGAAAGCTATTATGTTGATTGCAAATACACAGTTGCGATTGAGGTATGATATGGAGAGTCTGACACCGCTAGTTTGGATAGCAATCTAGTGGTCTTTGCTTCGCGCAACTAGCGGTCGGGTATGCTTAATTAATCGCAACAAGCTTTTATTGGTCAGCGATCAACAGATTCTGTGTATCGGCAGTACCAAATGATTTGAGTGATCACCTACGGTTGATCATAGTGAATATGCGTACACACAATTTGTAGAACGGCGGATCTGCATGGCATGGTTGAAATTAGACCCTGTGTTAGTGTTAAGAAGTAGTAGTTAGTGATAAGAAGCTTCGCTTGGGCAGAGCGTATTCGCAAAGGACGCATATAAATACGAGAGTTTGAGAGGGGAGGGCATTCAGTCTCAGCGTCTAGCTACTGTGACAGTCGTCTTCACGAGTTCTAAACAGTTTTGTCTGCCGTGTTACGCGTCAGAACTATACGAATTTGTGATTGCGGAGTTTCAGTGGGTTTTCGTGAGTGTCTGAAGCGCCGAGATATACCTCGGTTCCTACCTTTATATCAACCTACCCCTAATTCCAAAACTATCCTTGGGTCGTTAGGAAAGAACTTTTAAGTCAATTTATCTGAGTCTGAGTCTGGGCTTGGAGCGACCCTAAATTCCTTTTTCCTTCACCATAGGGTTCCTGGATTGGCTCTTAGGATATTCGCGGGCTAATCCTCTCCTCATTCCTTCGAGTAGCGAGTTTTGTAATTCCCACACACACAGTCGTTAAACATTCAAGCACATTCAAATCAAACTCAACCATTTTCGAGTGGTGTCGATAATGGACGTGGTATAACACTAGGGTTTTAGACTAGGCTAGACAGGAGTTTAGTTGCGGCTAAACCTAGGTTGTCAGGGCATAGGGAGACTGTTTGATCGATGAGGTTCCGCGGATGGAAATAACAAATTCAGAACAAAGTTAAACCGGTGTCAACACAGATAACATATCCTGTTGATATTTTGACATTTGAGTGTTGTCGGGGACGCGCGAAGAGATCAATTTACAGTCTAAAGTTCATTGTTTAGGACCGGGTAGGTGTTTTGCATTGCCTTGGGTCAGATTGGATTCAAGTTGCATTTTTAAATTAAATGTAAATTTCGCTGGATGTCTAATGTGTAAGTTGAGTCGGTATATATGATTTGGCTCAGCCCAGGACGTGCTGCGGCTAGTGGAATTCATAGTTCGGTATTTATCGAACTATGCACTTCGCTATGGTGTGGGTTAGATATCCTAAAATAAAAATGCTTGCGTTTCGATAACATCCAGCTCAAATTGCGCAGAGTTGAAGGTTTCAAAACGTTACGGACCTTTTGAGGTAACCGCTAGTTCAGAACCCATTTCGGAACTCAAATCGCAATTGTGTAAACCGGTCTTTTCGGATCGTTATTGCCGTGAACCAAATATATAATTGGAACCACCACAAGCCGCTACTAGCGAGCACATGAAATATCATTGAGTACTCACGTCGTAAAACTACGACGGATATCTATACGATATCACAAACAAATATTATAAACTGTGGTCGATCACTAAAACTAAAACAAAAGATGTTCCAATGCGCTCATTTATACAAAAACCAGATGGTGCCATCACATAAAATATAACAACGATCGTTCTGGCGCAATACACCGCTGACTGATGTGAATTACCGGCTCGCGGACATATATGCTTTCTCTGTCTAACTAGAAACTGTAACTTCCTGAACCAAACTTCGTTCGACTATTGTACGCCTAACGGATTTCTCGACGAACGAGAAATTCAGACTTATCATTCTTACTTACAAATCTTACAGCTGAATCGGGTCCTCTCATTTTGGGATAGATAGAATAGACGATCATAGCTACTGATAGCGGCGGCTCGACCTTACCCTGGTGCCGGTACATTACCTGTCAATATATATATGAGAATATCATGCATGTAAGAAAAAACATAGCTTTATTTAAAATTGTAGGTGATAGCCATACAATTAACACTAGAAATAAAAATAGGTTAGCACTACCATTATTTAGACTAAGTAAAGTAGGCACATCATTCATGGGGCACTGTATTCGCTTCTACAATAAAATACCACAGGAATCATTGACCCTTCCTGAAAAGAGGTTCAAAAACTATGTTAAAAATGAGCTGATAAGAAAGTCCTATTATAGTATTAAGGAATACCTACTTAGATGACAAAACTGCATGGTCCATACCATCTCAGCGCACAGAAATTCGACGAGGGGCGATGGATCAAGTCTATCACTCGCCGGCGAATTTCCTTAGACCGAAACCAGTACCTGTTGTAAAGTCACTTTTTAAAAAAAAAAGGTATGGGGGAGTTTCTTGCCGTTTCTTCTTAACTTAACAAAAAAAAAATTTTTTTGTTCACAATCTTGAAAAAAAACATGGCACCATACTATATCTCACTTTCAAGGATTCTAGTGGTAAAATGTCTGAAAGAAGTTAGTTATAGAGTGTGCATCCAGGAAATGGTAAATTTAGTTTTATTATATATAATAATAGTTTTTTCGTACCACTTGCTCAAAAAAGTGACATTCTATGCCACAAAAAGCGAACATAACAATAGTAATTTTTAATCTGTTATAAACAGGGAAATAAAATTGTATACTTGTATAATTGTAAATTGTACTGAAATTGTACAATTTGCAATTATACATTTGAAATTGTACTGTAATTGTAACTGAAATTGTATAATTGTAAATTGTACTGAATTTCATTCATCCTCTAGGGGGAGAATATGATTTAAATTTGGAATACTTACCGAAATTTATACTGAACTACATCTTTGTTTACACCATTGAGTTTGTATATAAAGCATTATACATCTTTTTGAAAAAGGAATACTCATTTATTATGCAGTTATGATTATTAAATAAAATAACGAATACCGACGAGGCCGTATGAGCTTGATGCCTTTGCTTTTCCGACAAAAAATATTGGTCTAGGAATTTGCCGCGTTTTTGTTTTCTTCAAATACATAAACGTTAAGTTTATTTTTATTTATTTTTATAAATAAGTTAATGTTCTAAAAAATACGTTACGATGTGAAATCAAAACGACAGTGACAGTGAATTGTCGGATTCCATCAGTGCAAATGCTGCCGCAATTATAAATAATTTGCTTCCAACAAAATCCAAGGAAAATTATTTCAAAACTTATGAAGAATTTTCAACGTGGAGAAGTGCGAAAGGCCTATCAATTTCAGAATCAGTACTTCTTGTCTATTTAGATTATTTATCCAAGACAAAGAATCCGAATACACTTTGGTGCATTTACTCAAAACTGAAAGCTACAATAAGCATCAAACATAGCATTGAAATAAATAGATTCACGAAATTACTGGCTTTTTTAAAAAGAAAATCAGAAGGGCATTGCGCAAAGAAGTCTAAAATGTGTAAAAATTTCTTAATGAAGCTCCTGACGAAATTTTTCTGGCCACAAAAGTAAGTATACATGATTTAACTATGAATATTTCGTATCTTAGTAATGGTAATTATTCTATAATTTACCTGTTTTTTATCTTTGATATAGGTGGCCTTAATTTTTGGACTCAATGGTTCTTGCCGCGGATGTGAACTTGTAAACTTAAAGGTGGAGGACTTTGAAAATCATTCCAATCAGTTGCTGCTGATTAATGTAAAGGAAACTAAGACAAAGAAAAATCGGTCATTCATTGTACAAGGACAATATACTAAAATCATTCATAAATACCAAGCATTACGTCCCACCAACATGGAAAACAATAGATTTTTTATAAACTATCGGAATGTATGTAATGGAGTACAGCCATCGGCAAAAATAAAATTAGCAATATGCCAAAGGAAATTGCTAAATTTTTAAAACTTAAAGATGTTGAACTCTACACCGGTCACTGCTTTAGAAGAACTTCGGCGACTTTCTTGGCGGATTCAGGGGCGGATATTACGTCAATAAAAAGACACGGTGGTTGGAGCTCTGATAGAGTAGCTGAGGGTTATATCGAAAGCTCAATGGGGAATAAAACCATATTAAGCAGTCAAATTAACAAAAATAAAAAACTTAATCCATCAGAGCCACATCCATCAACTTCCGGCATCTTATCTTCGACAGTAACTCGGGATGCACCACCTCCACTATCTCCGACGTATACTATCTACAATGAAACGCAAGTTCCTCATACGCAAGAACAGAGAAATACTCAAATCAACTCATCAACAATAAATGTACCAAACAAAAATGTAACTCTCTCTATCAATAATTGGACCAATGTTTCGAATGTTAACTTTTACTTTTAATTGTCATTATTTTTAATAAAGGCTTATCTCATATTATTATTGTGTTAATTTTTTCGCAAATGGTACGAAAAGTAGAGTATTCTCCTCGGTGATAAAGGTGTCTTAGTCTTGGGTGAACTTAAATCCCTCGCTACACTCAGGACTCGTCTTAAATCCCTCGCTTCACTCGTGATTTAATTTTTTTTTTGACACCCTCGCTACGCTCGGGAGTAAACCTCGAGCCCTTCGTTACGCTCGCGATTTAAATAGTCACCCGCGACAGAAGACACTGCTTTATCCCCTTGGTTAATAATCTACTATTTTTTTGTCACAAATCACTGGTGACTTTATGTTCTTTATCGCAAGATAAACGATTCTACGGAATCATTCTCCTTAATTCTTCTCTCAACTTGACTTCGGTTGCTACTACTGTTAGTTTATTTTGTAGATAATGATAATGTTGGTTTTTATAGCGTTTTTGCACTTCTCTTCTAGTAGTACCACCGCGTTTAAATATTTTCCAATTTCTATTATCCATTTTAGAAGTAAGAACTAAGTAAGTACACCCAAACGGGACGGAACCCACCGAATTCACCATGAATAAAAATGGCCAACTATTATTCTAAAAGTGAATTTAAAATCATAATTATAGGGCATAATCATTCTCTTTCTACCCCTCATCGATTATGCTGATGCCTGCTGGGTCAGTGCTGACGAAGAACTACTGAACAAACTCGAACGACTTCAAAATCTCGGGATTCGGTTTATCTTCGGGCTGCGCAAATACGACCATGTGTCACAACATCGCAAGGAGTTGAAGTGGCTGCCGATACGTCTTCGCCGGGATTCACACATCCTCAATTTCCTCTACAACATTTTACAGACAGTTTTCAATTCCTTTCTTCTAGCAGACCTCGGAGAACTCATGCAGTTTCCATGCTCACAACTCCACAGCATAGCACCGCGTCCTAAGAGCACGGGTTTAGAGCCCGGGCCATTCGGTTGTGGAATGCACTCCCCTGCACCATCAGGGACAGTCCTACTCTAAATTATTTAAAGCTCGTGTGAAGAAGCATTACCTTTCTCTTTAGAACTATATTTTGAATACATAAAAGTATTTATAAGTATATAGTAGTAGTATATTATGAGTATTTAGTTTTATATTACAGTATGTATATTGTAATTTATTAAATTTATTAATATATATGTAAGTACTCGTTTATTTTGTTATATTGTTGTACACATAGGTATACCCCTGCTCAGCAAATAACCTTTCACATCTTATCCTAGTTTGCTGGAGGAGATCTCTTATTTGAGATAAGCTCGGCTTTGTACACTATTTTTATGTTACTCTTGTTGTTTTAAATTATTTGTGCGCAATAAGGTAATTAATTACGAACGAGAGTTATCGTTAATCCCGGGATGACTTCGAAATCCATAGTAAATATGTATGAAACGTCAAAGTTGACCCGACCTTAGTACTTGCCCGGTTGCCAAGGTCCTGTTAAATGATCTATCTGTTGACGAGCTCTGTGGCGCAGCGGTTGTGGCTCTGCCTACCATACGAGAGGTCCCGGGTTCGACCCCGGCTGGGGGTGGAAAAAACACCCCAGGTCTTGGATGTTTATGTGTGTGACGTCGCTGTTTCCGACACAGGGCATCCTAGTGTGGGCCAGAAGCAATGTATGTGCCTGTATGTAAATGTTTATGTTTATACAACATTTTCCAAACTTAGCGATAGCTTTAATGTTAACCTAAGAAATAATCACAGACTATGTGCGCCCCGATTTAGACTCGCGAAGGTTAGCAATTCTTTCAAGGGTCAGTGCATTCTCTACTCCTATAAGATACCTCTGCAGATTTTTAAATTGCCTTTTCAGTAATTTAAAAAGCATGTTAAAGCGACTTTGTCGAAAAAGGGATATTGCAATATTCAAGAGTACTTAAAAACTTAGGACTGAATGGGGTTAATCTAGCTCAACACAGTCCTTGGAGTGAATAATTTTGTTATTACATATGTATTCCTGCTTATTAATTATAGTAATTAATATCGTAATATTTGTATTAGTTAAGCATAAGCAATTTTTAAAAGAGATCTAAAAATCAATCTGAGGGAGTTTCTAGGCCCTGCTTCTCCCACAGTGGTCCAATGTAGAGAAGAGGCCAAAAATGACGTTTGCTAAGTATATGTAAATATCTAGAGTAATAAAGACGTTTGATTTTATTTATGTTAGATAGCGATTATCGCACATTTCGAAAAACACATTGTTCGGTCAAGATTTGAAAAGAAACACAAACATAATGTAATTTCGATTTATTTAAAAACTTTATGTCGAGTATTTACAAGTGCTGATAATTTTAAAATTATCGCTTCAATATTTATGCAACATTCAACAGTATACAATATTATAAGAGGGTAAATTTCCTGCCGGCTCATTCCCTTCATTGTTGACTCGCCTGCGTGTTGTAGTGGGACTAAATTACTTAAGTTTAGGGCTAAGGTAGAAATATTACAAAAAAAAACATTAGGACTTATTCTCCGTTCACAGTTATTTTACCCCCAGCATGTGTCATTAAAACACAGGCAGTAAGGGACAGAACTATGCAAAATCTCCTTTAGAATAGAAAAAATAGAAAAGGACAGGGAGACTGACTAGTCTCCCTGTCCTTTTCTAAGCGGAAGGAGGAGGAGATTGATGCATAACTCTGTCCCTTACTTCCTGGGGCCTGTTAAATATGCGCATCAGGCGACAGGTGACTGTGAAATATTTGTTAATATCTTGTTGTTGTGATGACAAAAGATGACAAATTTGTCACGGTGGAAAATTGACAAATACGTCGAATTGTCATGACAATTTGAAAGATTTCTGTTTAATAAACATTGTCTTGTCAGGCGACAGGTGACAATTTGTCGGGAAAAACTGGTCAGTGTGTAAACTGGTCAAAGTGTGTAAAGTGTATAAACTCGTATTTTTCCGCTGTCATTCGTCAGGCACCCTCATCCAGTGTAATCTGAAAAGCTTATTACAGATGGCGCTGGTGTAGCTGGAGGAGCTATCTATCACAGTCGTCAAATTCTATTTACTTCTTTAATTATAAATAAATATTCAAGGACAATCTTACACAAATCGAACTAGGGCCATAGTAAGCTCAATAAGGCTTGTTTTATGGTTAGCAGACGACGGTATATTTAAAAGAGAGGATTTACTTATGTAAATACATAGAAAACATCTAAAAATTAAGAAACAAAAATTTATGGTCATCACACAAATATTTTGCCCTTACCGGGATTCGAACCCAGGACTACCCGCTAGGCTAAAGAGGTCGTTATATATGACATCCTAACCTTATTTGAGGATAATTTTGCCAGTGTCAAGTGTATTTGAAAGATCACGTGCGTGCTTTTTTTTTTGAAGCTAACCTCAGATGAATCTTTGCCTCCAACTACGCCAGCGCCACCTAGCGGGAGCAAAGGCGGGCATAGGTGCCATTCGAAAGTTACATTAGTAACAAAAAAAATAAAAGAAATGCTGTCAACGTCGTCGGCGGATAGCAGTAGTAGTGAAGATTAATAAAGCAGTAGTAGGAAAGATGAATATAGCAGTAGTAGTGAAGTGTGGAACCAACTGTACGACGACGACGCATAATTAAATAAACAATTAACTTTCCTTTCGGTGTAAGTAGTTGATGAAATACTCTTAGAACGGTTCTGAGTGTCCAAATCTACCGTCGAATACATCCAATGAAACTAATATTATAAATGTGAAAGTAGCGAATTTGCATGTAGATGTTTGGATGTATGTGTGTTTATGCCATAATCACGCTAAAACGGCTGAACAGATTTGAATGAATGAATGAAATTTAGCACAGAGATAGTTTATTAGCTAGATCAACATATAGTCTACTTTCACAGAGTACATTTGCTACTTCTTATCAGACTGCACCAGTAGTAGGGTAATGTTATGGTTAATAATAACTCCTAGGAGCATGCAGATGAAGTTGCGGGCACAAGCTAGTATTTGTATAAAACGTGTTTGTGAATTACTGACAAGCGAATTATTTGGTGAAGAAGTGGTAATATTTATAAAATTATACACCACAACTTTACTCAGTCGTCCGTCCATACTCAATTAGTACAGCGCCTCATACTTATGCAAACCTCGATATTGTGTTGTGACAAATGTCAGAGAAATTGACAAATTTGACAGAAAATGAGACAAATTTGTCAATTACCATGACAAATAAAGCAGAGAATATTTCCTAGAGACTCGACAGGTAAAATCTGACATGTCGCGTTTATGTAGCGGGTTTTAAGTCTTGACAATCTTCGGTATTTTATATTAGTTTTATTGTCATCTTTATTTAAAGATACTTGTTGTGACAATTCTACTTATATGTCAAAAAGTAACAAAATTGACCGATTATCGCGTTAATTTTAAAATTGACGGATAATGGCGTTGATTAAATCAGGGGCCTGTGTTTTTATGACACGAAAGTAAAATAGCTGTAAACGGTCTGTACATACTTATTGGGATACTCAGTCTATAAAATGACATTTAGATTTAGTTAAAGGTAACTTAAAATAGACATGAAAATGGAAGCCTAAATCAATTACAGTTTTAAAACTCCCTATAAAAATATAGAGGTACTTATCAACCTTATTTTACATTACGAACTATGTACTCGAAGATATGAGTAGGTATATTTAAAGGTACGATGTAGTATGTAGGTCATGGTAATTATAGGCCAGGTACTATTTTTATTTGTGTTACTGAGTTTGTGGCTTACAAGGTAGCCCAAAAAAATAATACAATTCGTTGTAGAAAAACTATCTAAAACAGTAGTTTCCCAAGCCATTGTTACGACATTTTATAATTTTAAAGCTTTTATTCACAATGGTTGGTCAAATTAAGGGTAACAATCAATTTGGAAAAAAAAATAAGCATAATATTACCAAGTGTTACAATTTATTTTATTCTTAGCACAAATGTGTGTATTTTCTTACGTAATACTGATAGTTACATAAATTGTTTGGCCACATGCTGTTTGTTATGACTCCTAAATACATTTGATTGCGACAGTTTTGTAACCGTCAACTTTTGATTAATTCACGAGCTACTTATTATGTATGGTAAACGAGGGAGATTTTAACTATCTACTCTAGGTAAGTATTGTAATGAATATGGCACTATATCATGAAATTATATGAAAACGATGATTTCTTTGATGATACAATCGAGTTGAATCAACATTTACCTGTTCACAAAATCTTTTACTGGGAATTGAATTATTTAGGTATACTTGACTTATCAGAATATTTAAATACTTAAACAAATTATTTAATTTCTAACACAATTTTAGTTACATCTGTGATACTTTGGTCCGTTCATATAATTCCTTCGACAGCTGCAACTGAGCTGATCACTAAAGTCACTAGTAACTTGTAGTACTTTTAGCCGGATATTTTGAATAATTGTATGTGGATGATCTCTAAATAATTACAAGTCGTTACATCTTCATTATCTATATATTTAAGAAAGGAGATCTAGTCGGTATAACTAACAATTTTGTGTTAAAATGCCTAACGATTTCTTATGCTGCTTTGGCTCTAATTCAACATACTTTAAAGGAGTCCATTACACCACCACAAAATTCACTCCAACGCCATTTGTGTCCAATCTTGAAACACAACGCCATCTAGTGTCCACTCTATCTAGACGTCAAAAAGCAGCGCGATGTCGTGCTGCTTCTGTCGCCGCTAGTAATGTTCGGGGTGCGGCGCGGGCGGTGCGCGGTAGTTGCGCGTGTAGGTGCCGTACGCGGAGTCTTCGGAGGAGAGCGGGCCGCGGCGCGGGGCTGTGCTGGCGCCGTAGAGAGAGTCGCGGCGCTCCTGGACTGGCGCCCCTGGGGAAGGGAGAGATTAGCGTTTGTGACTTGCTGAAAAATAATGGACGTAAAGTCGTTGGTTAAGATTGCAATCTAGCCAAGTTATTATACATGAAGCCAAGTTACTTTTCAAGTGAATGCTGCATGGAAGGGGTAGCGGCGCTCGAAACCTTGCGGTATCTGTACATATACTACAGTACCAACTGTAGGCCACCTAGGTATTGGTAGGTAAGTGGAATGAAAGCTAGCCTAGTTGTTAATTCGCGGCACTGGAATGCTAACCTAGCTTTGTGCTAGCCACAAACAATCACATCCCCTGGTGCATTCACCAGAGCAGGGGTTCCGGTTGCCTAAACGAGTCTGTTTATTTACAGCCGCGTGCTCCTTGATAAAATGTACCTACTTACTTACATTCCCCGTGTGTGATTTCAATTCGACCCAGAACCGTGCTCTTGCGCTTTTGAAATTATGCCGGAATGCTAGGGTGGCTGCCATATTACTTCCGAATCTCATCGAAATCATCAAGGAAATAAACTGTAACGTTACTAGCCAACTCACCTGTCGGCCCCGGCCTGACGCCATTCACGGTCCCATAGGCGGGGTCGCGCTGCGCATTATGCGCGTTCTGGTTGTGCGTCATGGCGTGCTGCGTGACGCCCGGATGCGTCGCTACTGGGTGTGCCACTGGCGCGCGAAGTAGTAGAGACTGCGCCGTGACGAGGGGACCGGCGCCGGCGGCGGAACTGCCCTTGCTGTACACTGATTGGGACCTGGAGAAAGACAATTTGTTGATATTAGTCTGTAATCAGGTGTTGACCAGCCATAAAAAGAAAACACGCACTTAGTCGCGCCTTTTCCATGGTCTTGTAAATGATGAAGTTTTGTATTGATGACGATTACATTCTTCTTATGGAGCATTTTTCACAACCTCGAGCGTAGAGCTTGTCTAGACCAGATATTGAGGAACTAAGCTGAGCTACTCTGGGCTTACTAAGGCCAAACTACCTGGTAGTGGTCAGACAATCCAAAATCCATGAGTCCCACTCACCCCAAACCATTTCGATAGTTGTAACCAAAAGTTTCCGGCTTAACCTCACGTTAATAAAGAGTTAGGAACCTGTTAGGAACAGATGGGACACTCAGCAAAACTATCAACTAAATAGCGACTCTTGCAGCAACGCAATAGAGTACATTTCATTCATCGCATATTCACCTAAGTATAAGTTGCCTCTCTTTCTGTCGCGTAACTCCATCTCGTCTGACGCGGCCCGTGTAACTATAGGGTTGTCTTCTTGTGAAAAATAAATATGTAGACTGATTTACTTACCAACTACGAACCAATTACTTATTATTCTCCATTTTTGAACAATAACATTTATAATACTCCTACCTATCTACCTACGTACACGTAACCCGATCGGCGCGCAGCAATGTGAACCCCGTGATTCTGAGCAAAGAGAAAGAGTATCAAGTCGGAGGAGATTTTTACGGAGTGGTGTGACCTCTCCTCCGGTGTCCTGTTCTCAATATTTATCAATTCCATATCCGATGTCCTTTCTCCTTCATATTCTCCTAACTTCCTGCGTGATCGCTTCGAATTTATTTCTTCAAGCCTCGGAGAATCCACATGGCGTCTATGCTCAAAGCTCCAGATCGCTCCACTGCAGCCTACGAGCACGGGTTCAGAACGCGAGCCATACGACTGTGGAACTTCCCTGCACTATCAGGGACAGTCCATCTCTAAATGTATTCAAAAACCGGCTAAAGAAGCACTATCTCTCCCTATCCAGTTATATGTATATTGGTATGTATTAGTGTATTATACGGTTTATATATATTGTTACTTTTTTTTACAACGTATTTAAGTGATTGTGTATGCAGTCTATTTTTAGCAATTAGGGTTATCACTATGTATTGTTTGTAGTATATATTACTCGTATAGAGTTTTATTGTACGCGCAGGTCTTCCCCCGCTCAATCATTACCTTTCCTACCCATCGTGGTTTGCTGGAAGAAATCTCTTTTTAGAGATATGCTCGCCTTTGTATATGTTTTTTTTTTCTATTATATATAAGTTATCTGTATGTCTGTTTTGTGTAGTACAATAAAGAAATTACGAAAATACGAGTAAGTTCAGTAAGGTAATATATACAGAAAAAGAGGGCCCTTTTGCGAGAAAAAACTGCAACCACTTTTGAATGCTAGCGACATTTGCATTTCAATTCCGGTACTAAACTCTGTGTCTATTCATATAGGATTTGGCTTTCAGGCATATCTTTCTTTGTAAACTAAGAAATGTCATTCTTTGTTTACACAAAAAATGTAAGATTATTAATTTAAGTTTAGTTGTATTGTTTGTAGCTTTTTCAAAGTATTATTTTCTACAAAAAGAGAAAATCAAATGTGAAAAGCAAGCAAGTCGCCATTTTGTGAATGACACACGTCGGTCGACGCCCCGAGGTTTCCACTTTAACAGAATCCAAGAATCAGTGTTCTTCGCGCAAAAAATTAAGACGATCATTATTATTTTTGAAATTTAACTATTTGTATTCTCCAAAATTTCCACTTTATAGATAAAATCAAATTGTGGTCCGATAACTATAAAACATCTACTTTTCCAAATATCATTGATTCTAGTGCCATCAGTTGACGATAAGATAAAACTGAGAGCAAGATAGCTTCGGAGCACTTTTGTAGACGACGCCACCGTCTATCAAAAATTCAATTAGTAGGCAAGTGTCCTCCCCTACTGCCACTGACTATTCCCCGCCGATGGTGTGCACTCGGCGAGGCTTGTGTACTTGTAGCGTTGTAGGTAATTTGCGGAGTGTCCCCCGATACCTCGTCCGTGCAAAGGTCCCCGTTACTCCAGGCGGAAAGACCCGCAGTGTGAGAGGGACGGAATCGGGAAAAAATTAAAAAACGTAGCGCTAAAGCATAGAATAATTGTTTAAAAATAAACTACGTTATTTTGTTAAAAAGTTTCATAGTTCAGTCATAATTTTAAGGAGATTTTGCGAATACATAATATCTACATTTTGAACGCAGTTCCACAATGAAATTAGTTAGGATTTCAGAATTACAGGAAAAAATAAAACAATTTAGAGGTGTTTTCATAATTAAATTCTATCGAGAAAATTTCATCCAATCGCGTTTCCCTTTAGTGAAAATATTAATCAAATACTCAATAAACGTTAACCCAAAAATCAAATCTGTAGATGACTTCATGGTGGAGTAAATGGATTCGAAAAAACCCCATTTTTTTCGCAGCACCTTGAATTGATTCCTAAAAATAAATGGCTAGATACCGGATAGAGCTATCAGAAAAGTGCTGCAAGTGAGGCTAAGTCTAGGCTAATCGACTAACTACAGTATTCTAGACAACCTCCACAAGATAATTACATTGAGCATGTTGATACTGAAGATCCTTTAGCTGACCTGTGCAGCGTGTGCCTGGCCGGCGGCGGCGAGCGGCAGTACAGCGACTTGGTGCCAGAATACAGCGGCTCATCAGTCGGTCGGGGGGCCGAGGCTGAGCAGTAGGTGGGGGCGTGGCGGTAGTGGTGGTGCGGGAAGGCCGGCTTGTCCAGGTCGTCGAGGTCACGCGGGCTGCTCGCGCGGGAGTTGGAGTTGGCGCGGGGGCGGCGCGCAGCCCACTCGTGCACGAGGCCGCAGGCGACGCCGCCGCCCAGCCCGCCCACCCAGCACACCCAGTGCGAGTCCCAGCGGGACAGCACGAAGGCCGGCCCGAGGGAACGCGCCGGGTTTAGGGAGGGCATCTGGAAAAAGACATAGCGGATTTTACGTATTGGTCATTTCGTGTAACAGAGAAAATTGAAGGAGGTTGTTGGAAATAATTATGAAACTGATTTGATCAGTGATTTTTATGTTGGCATCTATAGGTACATATGGGTTGCGACGATGATATTTCAAGGACTTTTGTTGATCTAAGTGATGAAGTTACCTAACTGGATGTATTTGTCGACAGGTGCTCTTAGTCCCTAAGGTTACTTTAGCTGATGTGATCTTATTAAATAATGATATTTAAAGTAAATTTTATAATTCTCAACATATTCCCTGATCAAATTAATTTAGAAATGACAACTAACAAAATAAAGGTCCCAAAGTTTTTGGAAGGAAATGAATTTATTTTTTATTTTTATTGTACCTATGACAATTCAGGAATCACAATCGCAAATCGCGACCAAATACTGAAAGTGGTTGAGGAGTTTTACGCGGAGCTTTATGCGTCGAAGTCACCAGAACCTGAATCTCCAGCCGCGTCAGACTCCAGGGCAGCCTACCGAGCATCTTTGGGAAGATCTTTTAGACGGTTTACCTCCCATCATAGAAGATGAAGTGGGTTTTGTTCTGAACAGAATGAAACGTGGGAAGGCGTTTAGAGAGGACGGTGTATACGTGGAGATCGTAAGAGCAAGGTCTTTGACCAATGTGTCTTGATTATCCCGACATAAGGTGCCGAATCATGGACGCTCACAAAAGCCAATATGCGCAGAATTAAAGTCGCACGCACAAAGGGCTATGGAGCGTGCCATGCCAGGCATCATTCTCTTGGACCGCGTGCCTAAAGTTGAAATCCGGAGACTCACCAAAGTCGCAAACGTGGTTACGAGGATCGCGGGGCTCAAGTGGCAATGGGCGGGAAATTTGGTCAGAAATTTGGTCGGAAGGTGGACCAAGGCAGCAACAGAGTGGCGGCCGCCAACAGGGTAAAGAACAGCGGACAGACCACCGGCCCGATCGTCAGATGATACTGTCAAGGTGGCTGCTAGACAGTGACTGGCGGGGGACAGGTGCGAGTGGCGTGCTTTGGGAGAGGCCTGTGCCCAACAGTGGGATGATACGGGCTGATATGATGATGATGATGATGAACCAACAACAATGTTAGTAGAAACTTAATTAAAACCGAACAGTTTAAATTAACAGTTCAGTAATTCCGAAATCGATGGAAATGCGCCACATTAGGATTTAAAGGGTAATAATTTTTATCCACGACATTCAATATAATCGTGCCCGAGTTTCTCGAATCTCGGAAAATTGTTACCGTTTTACGAGGCGTTTTCGCCGATTCGATTTAACGAAAGCCTTTGGTTATCCCGCGTGACGGTTGGCGACATCACAATAAATCTTCATAGAGAGAATTCGGGCTGAATTGTGTCGCCGAGCGATTCCGGGCACCCACAGAAGCTTGTGCCTTTGGAATGGACTGGAATTTTGCGGAAAACCGACCCTTATTTTCTCCTCCTTAGGCGACCATTTTGCCTCGTTCGGTACCACCCATGATTGCACAATAGGTAAGTGCGGAAACGGTTCTCGATACAAAAAAACTGCATCGAGTTAAAAGAGAGCGAAGCAATTATTTTACTCCACGCCTGCTTCGTGCTGGGAATGAGTGGTTTATTTCATGTGCTCAGATATACAGGATCTTTAGTGAAAATCCTTTTATGCAGACAATAACCTGTCCATAGGTCTACAGTGTACTATGTACCTCCTACATGTAATAATAAATCCCACAAAAAACATTATCCTGTAAAAATAAAGCCAAGAAGAGGTAAACAAAAAGTTATCAGATCTCAAGTAGAGCCAAGCTTCTAACTCTACACGCCCTAACAGTACAGCCCTAACTTCACAAACTCTAACACCTTACTCAAAATATGTGGCTTGCTTGGCCGTTTCGTTGGTTGCATTTTCCAACTTAAGCTCATGTGACGGTAGTGAAACGGCCAAGCCACATATTTTGAGTAAGGTTTTAGAGTTTGTGAAGTTAGGGCTGTACTGTTAGGGCGTGTAGAGTTAGAAGCTTGGCTCTACTTGAGATCTGATAACTTTTTGTTTACCTCTTCTTGGCTTTATTTTTACATGATAATGTTATTTGTGGGGTTTCATTTCTTTTTGTAATTTGCATAAGATCCGGGATGCATATTGATAAGGGAAGTCTACAAAGAGCGAGTGCGGTGCATTAGAGGCCACTGATAAGTTGTTGGGTATCTGATTGTATGCCCTGATACCTAGACGAAAGGACTCCGGGGAAAAGATATCTCGTCTTACCAACGTGTCTATGAAAACCACCAATACCAAAGAATACCATTAATTTCAGTATGATTTTTCATACTATGAGATAATGTCGGAGGCCCTAATAGGGCAGCTTAATAACTTCTGACAATTGGGTTGGCCACTAGCCTGACAACCCTCTTTGTTTCGGGTGCTTCCGTGTTTCAGATGATACGTTAAGCTGTAGGTTCCTACTAATATCACTACTCGGTACAAGTAGTCATAAAGCTGTGTGCCCTAAAAGGGCAGCTTAATAACTTCTGACAGTCAGTTTGGTTGGCCACTAGCCCGACACCCCTTCATCAACCAGCACTGAGCCAGCGTGGTGGAATATGGCTCAATATTACTGGTATCTAGGTAAAGTCCTGTGCCCCTCGGTGGGGAAATTAATGGTCTACATTTACTTTACTTTTATTATTTATAACAAGCAGTCCCTGTGTAAATTTTAAGACCATAGCATCAAAATTTGCGGAAGTCTCATACAAACTTTCATCCCCTAGTTTAGGGGGTTGAAGGGTGAAAATTCCAAGTTTTAGGATTTTTCTGTTGTTTGTGTACAAATACTAGCCTAGATGCCAAATTTCAGCTTTCTAGCACTTCGGGAAGTGCCTAAAAGTTTTGTTGATCAACAGTACGTGAGTGAGTGAGTCAGTAACGAAATCGGGGTTTTTTAGATATCAATTAAATCTAAAGTATAAAAGCTATGCACCTGAAACTTTGTATGTTTATTAAGTCTACTAATGACATCATATCCCGAGAATTTCGTCGATCTGGTATAATCCGAACCCAAGTTCTGAGAGTTCAAAATAACGACGAAGCGTTACGAGAAAAGGTGGGTAGTGCCCCAGTGCTTCGCGCTCTTCTTGGCGGGGGCACTTCCGTGCCCCCAGATAAATAAAATGTTTATTGTTTAACAAACATAGCTTTTACATAGTGTAGGTTGAAGCCTTCTTTTATGTACACATTACCTGTATCAGAAGACTTCGCTCTCTCATTCCAAGTTGAGTTGAGTTAATAGTAGTTTATGTGACTGGTATATAATGGAGGGCATTAAAACTCGAGAGTGGGTTTATGAAACGAGCCGAAGGATATCGACGAGGATATCTTTACGCATTCCTGAGAAAAAGCGTCTTGACAGACGGACAGATAGACAAACAGGAAGACAGGCAGAAAGTTAAATTTTTCGGATATTGACATATAGTGGCGGCGATATTTTTTGATTGCATTGACCTATCCTATAAGTTTGTTTTTTTCGCAGCTTCAAGAGACTATCACGGACAGACAGACGGACGAGGAAGTGATCCTATAAGGGTTCATTTTTTCGTTTTAAGGAACGGAACCCTAAAAATTAGTTGAAAATGGCTAGTATTTAATCGCACACCAAAAATACTGATATGAACAGCAAAGAAGGATCAGCAAAAACAATATTTTATGTATACTCAAGTTTATGTTTTAAGTATTTTTTGTTGTTCTTACATGTGCAACCTAACACGAAGGATAAAGGGGGCTTCGCTTCACCTAAGCTACCGCAGCATTTTGTCCTGATATTTGCTGTGCAAATCAGTATTTTTGATGAGCAGTTAATATTTTCCGTTGAAAATTAGTTTAGGATTACTTTTTGTTCAATAAGGGTGCCCCGACATCACGTTTCTCCGTTGAGTGTAGCTTTAATAACATAAGTTTAAATCTGTGGAAAGTTAACGGGTATAATTTAATATTCTGAGTAGACCTTGGTTTTCCCCACTCATTCATTCTTTTGCGCCTCCTCAATTCTAAGGATAGGTATATAATTTTTTGTATAATGTTATGTTTATATGATCTGAGGTACCTATTCTCCCAGTTAAACAAATAAAGAATAAAAAAGGTACCTATTCCAAGACTGAGTACCTACCTACCTATTTCCTATTTATTGAAGAATCAGAATCATTTTTTTTAATGAATATAAATAAATAAATTATCTTATTCAACGTCAAAACTAAACTTACTACAAGTAAATTTTTTTTTTATATAAAAAAAAGACTACACCATTTCGGAAGGTGGGCCTCGGGGTTAAGAAGAAACGGCAAGAAACTACCCCATACCTTCTTTTTAAAAAAGTGACTTTACAGTACTGGTTTCGGTCTAAGGAAATTCGCCGGCGAGTGATAGACTTGATCCATCGCCCCTCGTCCAATTTCTGTGCGCTGAGATGGTATGGGCTATGCAGTTTTGTCATCTAAGTATTCCTTAATACTATAAAAGGAAGCAAAAGAGGAACGGACAAAATGGTCCCTGATACCAATAAGGACGTGACATATGTCATTAGAGAGATATTTCTATATACTACAATAATTACTATGGGAGCTCATTTCAAATCACTGTGTGAAAAAAGTTATGGCGATACAAAAAACTTATTTTCATATGGAAAAAATGAATTATTTCGTATTTTATGAAGTTATAGTGCAAGTTACAACGTGTTTAAAACTTTTATCTACACACGTATCATAAACCCTCTTTACTTCGTCCAAAAACCACACGTTACGACCAGCTTGATAAACTTCTTGGTAAAAACTAATTTCTTATCTGAATATTGATCATTATGACCATAATGTACCAAAATTTGTCAAATTATGACATTCAAATTTCGAACGCCGACGCCCGCCTGCGTGCCGCCCCTAGTTTGTCTGTGAAGTTGGTACTACAGAACAAGCTAAACAACTGCAGATCAATGATCAATGCCACAATGTTGGTAGAACATGCGGTTCCTGAACACATCAAAGAGAGCTTATGATATGTGTGTAGATAAACTATTCTATGTAACTGACATAATTAGGCGTTAAAACTATCGAGTGATTTTAATATGAAACGAGCCGAAACTCTCGAGTATTAAAGCCCTCCATTATGTAGCAGTCACATTAACTACTATTTTCCCACTGTGATTTGAAATAGCCCCATAATAACTATTGTAGTATATTGAAATACCTTTCTAATGACATATGTCATGTCGTTATTGGTCCTTGGATCAGCCTCCATACATTTTTGCCAGTTCTCCTTTCGAGAAACTGATAAATATTTTTTGATAAGGACAACATTCAACACAAAATTGTGTCTACGAAATTGCTAGTATAAGCAATACTTAATGGTTGGTAGTTATAAGTTTGAAGCAGAGGCAATAATTACAGTCTTCAAAGAATCAAAGTTGTCTTTAGAACCCAAAACTAGCATATGGTGGAACTGTAAACGTTTTACCAATTACAGAAACATAAACTCAGTTGCTAAGCCCACAGGGATCGTTTTCCTTCTTATGCCTCAAACACCTGCTTCTACATCATACGGCCCTATTGGCAGCTGTTTATTTTTTCAATAGCTCGGATAAATGGGCCGCTGCAGATCAGATAGTGGATTCACAATGTTATTCAACAACATTTTTATGATTATTCGATTTGGTATGTTAGGTTTTCATACATAGAAAAAACTATCAATCTAGGTATCTATCAATGCTTAGATCTTTGGTACATCTACGTCGTCTGTGTTTCAATGACAAAAATCTCTTTTCTAGAGTTTCTTAACTTTGGCAGAGTAGAAATTAAGATTAAGATTAAGAACGAAGCCTAGGCTACGTTCTGTGTCTCCGACATCAATCGCAATACCATTCAAATTGAGAAATCGAGCAATCGCATCGCTAGAAAAGTCAGCGCGTGTAAATTAATCGTATTCTCGTGGTCGATTTTTTGACAGTTGATATCAGAAATTTAGAAATAAGTGATGCGAGAAAATATATGTAAAAGGAATTCTAATGTAAACTAAAGTGACAGCGTCAATAACTCCCACATAAGAAAGAAAAGAGAGCGCAAACAATGCGCTCGACTTAAACTAAAATAGTAGCGCCAAACCAGATAAAAATAGTTTTAAAATAAACTACGCTATTTTGTCGAAAATATTTTCAAGGAGAGTTTATGATATCCACATTCTGAATGCAATTCCGCAATGAAATTAGTTAGGATTTCAGAATTACAGGAAAAAATAAAGCAATTCTTTTCGTAATTAAATCTATCGAGAAAAATTCATCCAGTCACGATTTCTTTCAGTGAGAATCTTAATCAAATATTCAATAAACGTTAACCTAAAAATCTAATCTATAGACAACTTTATAGTGGAGCAAACTAATTCGAAAAACACCCCACTTTTTTTTCGTACCTCCTTAAGCTACAGGTGGGTCTGTACTCTTTGGCTACGGGTAGAGAGGAATTGTTTCAAACCTATCTTTGTTTATTGACCGAGCGACCGAAGCGTCTTCGTTTCAGGATTGGGCAAAAAGCTTTCCTACGTCCGGATGTGTGTCCGGATGTTATCCTCCACAGGCCGCATTTCTCAACTGATTCCCGCGAATTTTTGTGAGCAGGTTCGATAATTAAATAGTATTTTTTTGTTGATTCATTTTTTTTTTTTTTTCAAAATGGCTTACATCCCGGAATTTTAAAATTTCAAGAAACCGTTGCATTCCAAATAGCCGTGAGGGGTCATTCAAGTATTACGCAAGCACCGCAGTGTGTTTAGGGGAGGATAATTGCTTAGCTTATTTTTACTGTAAGGGGGGACGGGGGTTTCTGTAAGGGGGGACGGGGGTTTCTGGATGATGATTACCTCAGCAATATTTATCAATTTTTGTTTTTATGGAACAAAATAATATGGTTCATATGCTAAGAATAAACAAAAAACTATGTCAATTTTGCGCATGATCTGTGTGGTATACGATGGATAGAGGAAACAAAAATTAACAAAAACTACTAAAATTATGCTTTCTTAATACTTGAATATCCCCTCACAGCAAGTTCGGTCGTTCGCCTCCTCGTCGCCCGTCTCACTCTCATCACAGCAGACTCTTGACCAGTTTTGAACCCTTTTACCAAGCTATAAGGTTCAAAATCGCAGGTCATCGTACAAAAAGCAACTACACGGCAGAAGCTGCTTGTTGCCAACTTGCAGGCAACCACCGTCTCCAACCGTGTAGCAGATCCTTTAGTTACACCGTGATTCCAGCAAGTAGGTACCGTCAACTGCCCATACTTCGCCTTTCGTACTAAACTTCGCCTAATTTTATAAAAACCCCAATAACTAATTTTGTATACATGAAGAACGAAAAATGATTTTTGAACGCATTAGATAATTTACTTATGGCAGCATTTAGCTTTTTTTTTGGGCTGACTTCATGTTGTTTCCTGTCATTCCGTCCTCTTAAAGCTGTTTGGGTAGCGGCGTTTTTGCGCGAAACGCATTTTGTCTAGTTTTATGTGACCAATAGCCGAAAGGTAAGCTTTCTTCACCTACAATTTAAGAATAAACTGTTTCTGCCCTTTTTAGAAAAAAATACGCCAGAAGCCTATCTATTACATTTTGTAAGTTATTTGATGAATTGTTATTGTTGTCGAGTTCTACCTCACATAGAGTCCAAACTTCGCCTAGGGTTAGGGTTGTCACATTTACCTTTTCTAAATGTATTATGTACTTACCTAATTTTGGTTGGTGGGTCAAGTTGGGGGCGGGTTGTAGGCGTTGGGGTAAACGCATGGGGGCACTATGGGAATCCTAGCCGTGACATACCCATAATATTTTTATCCCTTTAAAATTTTTGTTTTTGGTTCTGTAAAAAAATTCAACATCCTCGTATGAATACTGTATATTCTTATTCATCAATTAATTGTACATAATTGATTTAGTTTTTAACACGCTTTAATTAGCTTGGGTTGTATGTATGTATGTATCTATGTATGTAACGGAATCTTTGAACTTAATTTTCACCAGTTTCCAGAAGTCTGATTAATTTGAAACTTTGCATACGTATCAAGGACCGATGACAATGCAATAATTTGATAACAATTTCCCATTATCCTTATTAGGACGGCCAGGATTAATACATAGCAAAATGTTGTTTACAAAGTTATTGGTGCGACTACTTTCATACTTCATGTATGTAACCAGGTGCATTCATAAGTTTGTATGTGGTATTGAAAGAATTGTTGTATCGACGCCCCCTTACATATTGATTTAACTCGTTTGCGACAGCTGAAAACCTCGGACGCTTGTTTTGGAGGCATAAACGTGATTCTCTTTGGTGATCTAATGCAGTTACCACCTGTTCGAGGACATCAAGTTTTTCAACAACCAGAATACATGAAGCCAGCTACACATTTGTGGCGACAGTTCGGTCTGGTTGAACAAAATATGCGTCAACAAGGAGACACGACATTTATAGATGTGCTTAACGCCCTTAGAGTTGGAGAAATGACGTCTAGGCATCTTGAAATTCTACTTGAAAAAGTTTCAACAGATGCGACTAATGAATTCTCAATCGAGAGTGCATTAAGAATTTACCCAACGAATGATCAGGTTGCTAGACACAACGAAAAAGTTCTCCAGAGTTTTAAGAATAAAGTGACAGTTAGTTATACAATAAAAGCACAAGACCAACTCATAGATGCTTCTCGAAATCTAGGTAACAAGGACTTAGATTCTGTGATACCTAGCGATATTAATAAAACCGGAGGTCTTCCGAATGTATTGAAAATATTCGTAGGAGCTAAAGTGATGTTGAGGACAAACATTAACGTGTCGAAAGGTTTAGTGAATGGCAATATGGGTTTTATCACAGAAATTATCTGGCCAAATTTTCGCAGAGGCCAACTATACGCGGAAGACATCCCGTCAGTCCGTATCGATTTCGGATCAGATGGTGTGCACATGATTAAACCAATATCGATACAGTTCCCAGCGAAATACAGTTATGGAACTGCTGAGAGACGAATGTTGCCATTAATCCTGAGTTGGGCTTCGACCGTCCACAAGATGCAAGGTTGTACAGTCGATCATGCAGTCATTTATCTAGGCTCGCGACTGTTTGCTGCTGGACAAGCTTATGTAGCACTTAGTCGTGTAAGATCTTTAGACGGTATTCGGATTGAAGAACTCGATTGTTCTAAGTTAACACGAAAAACCCCATGCAACAGTGAAGCTTTGAATGAAATGATGAGATTGCGAAATAATTTGTGAGAAATTTCAATACCACATGTCAACAAATAACTAATTGATAAATCGAACTAAAAAATGAAAAATAAATAATAGTTTAAAAAAACTAAAAAAACACGCTTTTATAGCTAACCGAACTAAAAATTAGAAAATAATTTTTAATATCAGAGAGTTTATAATACAGTAGTAGAAGATCGAACAATCAATCAGAATTTATCACCTCAAAATAAAATTATAATAAAGTTTAAGTAATTAACAAAAGAATTCAATTCAGAGTAAAAAGCGTGGGGTGCATTTTACTAATTTTCATAACTCTCCTCTCATAGATAGTTGCTAATAGAATGGTTGTTATATTTACTTTATCAAGCACCCCACGCTGTTTACTCTGAATTGAATTCTTTTGTTAATTACTTAAACTTTATTATAATTTTATTTTGAGGTGATAAATTCTGATTGATTGTTCGATCTTCTACTACTGTATTATAAACTCTCTGAAATTAAAAATTATTTTCTAGTTTTTAGTTCGGTTAGCTATAAAAGCGTGTTTTTTTAGTTTTTTTAAACTATTATTTTTTATAATTCATTTGTTACAAGCATTCATATTTTGTTACAGGAACATTCTTATAAAATGCCGAAGCGTAAACGAGATTATAAGGTAAAACATAGCGATGATATGGTACAATTAGCAGTAGGCTTGTTAAGGGACAAAAAGATATCCTCTTATGATGCTGAAAAAAGGTTTGGAATACCTTGCAGAACTCTTTTGGACAAACTCCATGAAAAACACCCCAAGACCGTAGGAGGTCCAACTCGTCTCTCAGAAGAAGATGAACAAAAATTTGTTAATGTCATCATAGCAGCCGGAGATTTCGGCAGTCCTTTATCGCTGCTAGATCTTAAACTTGTTGTACACCGATATTTGCAAAATTCTGGCAGAGAATCGGTATTTAATGGTAAACCACCAGGTGACAAATGGGTGCGTCTTTTCCTCCAAAGACATAACCATCAGTTAACCCACAGACAGATTCAAAATATTAAGAGAGCTCGTGCTGCAAAAACATGTAACGAAATTAAAGCGTATTTTGAAAATTTGCAAATCACACTCAATGGTGTGCCCAGAGAAAATATTCTCAATTATGACGAGACTAACTTGTCAGACAACCCGGGAGCAAAGAAATGTTTATTCCGTCGAGGTGTGAAGTACCCTGAAAGGGTCATGAATTCAACAAAAGAAAGCATTTCTATAATGTTCGCTATAACGGCTGGATGTGAGAGGCTACCACCATATGTGGTATATAAGGCAGAAAATTTGTTCGAAGAATGGCGTTTGCATGGTCCCAAAGGTACCAGATATAATAGGACGAAGTCTGGCTGGTTTGATACAGCCATGTTCGAAGATTGGTTCTCAACTATAATTCTTCCATGGGCACGAAGCAAAGATGGGCCCAAATTATTGATTGGCGACAATCTGGCCAGCCACATCAATGTGAAGATAGTTGAACTGTGTGAGGAAAACAATATTAAATTTGTTTTCCTACCACCAAACTCATCTCATATAACGCAGCCACTAGATGTGAGCTATTTTGGCCCCATGAAAAAGCAATGGCGAGCTATTCTACTAAATTATAAAAACAAAAACAGAGGTCAGTCGTCACTAAACAAGTGTCATTTTCCGGAGTTGTTAAAGACTGTTAAAGCCTGATAACATAAAAAGTGCATTTAAAGCTACAGGAATATACCCACTGAACCCTGAAATGGTATTAAAAAGACTGCCAGATTTCAAACCCGACCAGTCTTACAAAATTGAGCATGCTCTCCTTGACTACCTGAAAGAGAACCGATCACCAAATGTAGACCAACCTGAGAAGAAGCCTCGGAACAAAAAGGTGAATGTTCCGCCCGGAGTATTGGTGTCAGCTTCCGACTTTAATTATCAAGTAAAACTTGACGTGCGGATTGGAAAGTCCTTACCTTCAAAGGAGCTGACTGCAGAATCTGATCTAAGAAATGTTATAGTAACATCAAATATATTACTTATACCTCAGAAAACCACACAAGATGGCGTTGAGCCCAAAGCAGGAACGTCGTGGCAAGACAGAAATATTGGTAGTAGACCTGAGAAAACTATAAACCTACGTAGAGCAAAAAACAAATTCTCCATTTATGATAATTCTAGTTCAGAGGACGAAAGCATAGAACGGTATTCATTGTTGAACCCGTCGGATAATGAGTCGTGGTTTATTCCGTCTGAGTTGAAGCCAGAGCCAGATTACCCGGAAGAAGAGATAGTAGAAACAATGCAAAAAAATACGATTGAAGTTTCTGTTAACCAGTTCGTTCTGGTCAAGTTTTCCACAGAAAAAAGTACACGCTACTTCATCGGAAAAGTGTTGGCAAAACTAAGTGTTTCCTGTTTTAAAATAAAGTTTTTGCGTCACAGAGGCAAAGGGATATTTATTTGGCCGCCCGTTGAAGATGTGTCCACCATGTACACAACAGATTTAGAGATGGTGGTTCCCAACCCTAAAGAAGAACGGCGAGGTGATATGCTCTAAGTTAAGGTTAAGATTTACCTATGTACTTACTACATACTTGTAATGTTTATTATGGTCTAGAATGTTAAGAATAAATAATATAAAAAAACTTACCCAAATCCCTTTTCAAATTTCTAAAGCACTTACCCGTACTAGGGAACAACATTACACATACTTATAAAGGTTGCAGGTTCAAGTCCTGTCCCGAGCGAATTTTTCAACCTTGTAAAAATCTTTACAAATTATTTTTGGCAACCCTAACTCCAAGACGATCAATGTATGTAACTATGTTCAGATTGCATCCAAACTTCGCCTATCTACGTTTAAAAAAATATAATGATTCCTACGTTCCTGATAATACGGACTGTAGTCCGTTGCAAATGATTTAATATTTTTCAACTAAAAGTTGGTACCCTATACCCCGTACCAACATGAGAAAAAATTATAGGCGAAGTCATGGCAAGTTTCCCGGACTTCGCCTGTCTCCTTTAAACCTCAATATTTCATGGAATATTAGAAGAACATAGAATATTCACTTTAACAATTAAAGATCCAACCTGACAGTATACCTTTTTTTAATAAAACCATTCCTATATCGAATAATTTGGGAGTTATTTTGCAAAAACCTTCAAAAAGCAGGCGAAGTATGGGCAGTTGACGGTACTCTTCGTTATTGAAGTAAAACTCCTTTACGCACGCTCGACTTGGGGAGTAAGCTGGCGAATGCGTGACGAAAGCATTACGAAAAGTGTGATCGGGCGAGGCGAACGAGAGCTGCGCGCGCATATTTTCTTTCTCTTGCTCTCATAGCCAGACACATTGCAGGAGATGTATTTTTGAAGCATTAGAGCTAAAGAAGTTTTACTTCAGTTGGTGGTCTAATGCACACTCTTTTTTATATTACTAAATATAGTAGGTACTATCAGTATTTTCTGACTCTACCAAAGATTCTTTCAACTTTTGCTTTGATAATACGGTAACAATGCGATAAAAATCACCAACCAAAATCACAAAAGCAATAACAATTTTATCCCCTTTGTCCCTTACCAGACAAGTTTTATATTACATTTCTTTGTATTACATTTTACTTCAGCCGTTCGTCTGCTCTATAAACACAAACATTAGGCCATCTTGATTGGAAGATGTGCCTTTTTATGACGGTCCGAGAGATTCAATAAGTGCCTATTAAGTAAGGCTTACTGTTCCTTAATGCCTTCTAATCCCTTTTTGACAGACCTTCAAAGGGTCCCGAAAGAGAGAATGAAAGGTCGAAACAAAATATTTGTAATAATTATGTCGCAAATCCTCTCATTTAATAGCGTTGACGTCGTACTAATACATAAATGAAGTAGATTAATAAAATTTTAGTCAAATGGGTTTCTAAGGAGAATTTATTCAGAACAGAGTATATAATAAATGGCCCCACCGATCTACACCTTCCTGTTACAGTCTGTAGAACTGTCATTTGATGATTGGCTCTAGATGAAAATACAAATGTATATGTCACCGTAAGATTGTAGTTGATAAACTAACGTTTTTTTTCGTTAGTTGGTCAACTATCGACAGATAGTAAACTGTAGCGAACTGCTTACTATATGACGCGTTAGTTGATAAACTGTCGGTTAAAACCGTTAAATAGTAAAAACTGGTTTAAACTTGAATTTCAAACGAAATACCAGGACGGGTAGCATTTAGGTTAGGTTAGGTTGACATGTAAGAACAAAGGAAACGTAAATTCTAAACCCTGTCGGTCTTGCTTACTATCTGTCGTTAGTTGATCAACTAACGCGTTAGTTTATCAACTAAAGGTTTTGTAAGGGAAACAGTAAGGGATTCCAGCATTTGGATGTGGTCCAGCTACTTTACACGGCCCTAGTGAGAACCAAACTTGAATCTAGCTCGGTTGTTTGGAATCCACATGAAAGCTTATATGTCCTTATGCTTGAGTAGGTACAAAAAGCTTTCCCACGATACCTGTACAAGAGGAAATTTGGATACTACCCTTACCTATATCCAACCGCTTTTATATTGGGTATACTTGGATATAACTGACTAGAGGTGCGACGTAACACCGAACAGCTTCTGACTGTGTGTCGATTTGTTGCGAGGCGACAGTGACTGCGCTGCGCTTGTCAGTACGGTATGCGTGCTATTCGTGCCTGACAATCTCCTACGTGCGCGCAGGCACCATCTGCTTGCGGGCGGCACGCACCGCACGGTGGCACGCCGGCATTCTCCGCTAGTGCGGGCGCGATACAGCCTCAACCCACTACTGGCTACAGCACCAATGATTGATCTGTTTGTTGATGCATAGTGCGCGAATGTTGCAGGTTCTGTGAGATGGATGCATGATTGTGTTGTCACCGAATTATTGAACTTTCAGAATGGAATGTATATAATGGTAATTGAATTGAACTGAATTGAATTGAGTTTGCATTTATACTTTTGTAATTTGTAATTGTAATTATTACGTAAATATTTCGTGTATCTTGTACATTTGTGTCGATTTGGAATTTTCTGTAAGGGCACAAATAATATTTAATGTAAAATAAATAAAAAATAAAATCAATAAATAAAATCTGACGGTGAAAATACATTTATAGTTAATACAGCGGCTAAATTAAAAAAAATCCGCCCGACCCTATAAACTACCTAGCTGCAACATTGTAGCTTCATATAAGTGAAGTATTTTTTGTTTTTCATACAAACTGTAACCCCCATTTCCCATCCTTAGAGGATGAACTTCGCAAAATCATGTCTCTAGGACCAACGGTTCAGGCTGTGCGTTGCTCAGTGAGTAGTGAGTTAGTCAGTCAGGACTTTGAATTTAATTAGTCATACAGAAAATTCCTTCACATGTGCACTCATGAAAAGGGTGGTTTTATTCCTGCAGTGATCAGTGGATGTTACACCACCTCTGCCCCTTTTTAGCGAGGCAGATGAAGTGATGAAAAGTCCTCCAAAGAAACCCCCACTGGATAGACCTCGCCGGCATTTTACTTGATCCAAACTACAACCAGGAAGAAGTAGGAAAGGCTGGCGAAAAGATCTCGACCGCTACGGTGGAGATAAGGGAACGATGACACTCTACGATACGTAGGATTTGTAAAATCGGCAGCAGCGGATCGGAGTCAACCTTACCCGCCTACCCCTCCCACAGAGGCTGCAAAATATAATTCTTGGAGGCCCTACCACCAGGTGCAAAAATGGTTAAGGGTCGACAAAACCCGTGTGACTGGGGATGGGCCAACTGGTCAGCAAGGTCTTATGCCCATCGCAATGTGCGCAGCGCCCGCTCCTCAGACCAGCAGCCACAATGAGCAGGGGCTTGTGGCTGTGGTGTGGAATTGTGGCTTGTAAATGCAAGAAAGGGTGCTTAGTCTCGCGCACTTGCAGAAAAGCAGATCTCTTATGTGCTCTGTCCTACTATGCTCTTTTTCCCAAGGACCTTACCGATACTTTTGAATAAAGTTTTCTTAATTGACTGGCTGTATATCCTTAAACAAAGGACCTGGAGATCTCTGATTGGACTTATTTGTAGCAAATTAAGTTTGCTTTACAAAAGTAGAATAAATTATACGCTATTGAAGATTCCATAAATTAGCTTTCTCAGAAAATGCCGCAGTGTTTAGAGCACCACGGGAGTAGCACAGGTTTGCAAACTTGGGTCTACACTCTACATTACTCTCAGGGGCACTAACAACATATGAAAAAATCGTAGATATACACGCGTTTGCGATATTCGATATTTATGTAATTTGTACCATATGTTTTAATCAAAGCCTTATGATTTATTCCCTATTATCCAGCGGCGGCTGGCGTGGGTTGGCACCCGAGCGAGAGCACCTCCAAATAAAACAACAAAATACTCTTTATTTAGCTAAAATAGTCTATCTCTATTCTCATGGCCATCGCCACCAAGTCGAGGTACGTGTTACAACAAAAGGTATTTTTGGGGGCGGCGTAAGCAAGCCGCCTCTGAAACATGATGGCTTTAAGTAGAGAAACGAGAAAGCAGGAATATTTGACAAGAGAGAAGAGAGACTTTACTTTAGAAGTTAAATTAAGTAATGAGAAACCAATTAGGTATCTTCATTAGTAGATACCTAATTGGTTTCTCATTACTAGATAGACATCAATTTCAAAGATGGCCTCAAAGCCGCCCTCTAGTCTGCCGCTCTAGGCTCACGCCTGTAAGTATGATAGTCTTGAATCCCCCCTGATACCTTTTCCACCCGGTGTGTATCAACTATCATCAAATATGCGAAATATCGATTAATCTGTAGCAAGCGTCTCCGTATTGCTTTCGATGGCCATCTGCCATCCTGACACAAAAGGCAGGTAGCGCGTCCTGTCTTCTTGCTTCTCTCCCCGCCATTCTAGTTAACCTACACCTTCTGAACTTTAAACCGATCTTACAGCGGTCATTTTATGGACTAAAATGGTACTGCTGAGGGATAACTGAGCTTGAACTAGAGCGTAAAGTACTCAGTACACAATACGAGGAGTCGTCTTCCGCTGCTTGAATGGAATGCTTTGTACGCTGACTGTACTGTTGGAGATGTGTAGGTGTTTTGTTAGGACTTGTTTGTGTGTGACTGGGACTGACTGGGTATTTACTAGCACAATACTCTATCGACTTATAATATTCGGTAATGTTAGTTCCGAAAGATCGAAACCAATAACGAAGTTTAAAAACAACCCGTGTATATGCCACCACGTAAACGTAGGCTATGCTGTTTATCCCCAATTTAATATCGTCGATATTCGCAAATATGTGGTAGGTATTAAATTTTACGATGTCAGATTAATTCGTATTATAAATGTCTGTTTGAGTGTCTATTATCGTGTTCGACTTTCCTTACGATAAATACTGGAATAAAAGCGATAAAACATAAATCGGATATCCTACCTAGGATAAGTACAAACTTACCCAAAACTTGGATGAAAGAGTCGTAAAGTTTTATACTTGCAATATCTACAAAAAATAGTGTATTCATAACTACGTGAAAATATAGAATAGTTACCTACTAGATAAAGGTCCGTTACAAACGAAATGGGGGAAAACATCGAATTTAGGCATAACTTGGCTAAATTGTAGCAGGGAAGTAGCGGGAAGCAGAAAATTAACTTTATCTTTGCAAAGTAGAAAGGAAGGACTCACACTGAGTGCCGCTACTTTTCGTCTTTCTAAACAGGCTGTACTGAAAAAAATAAATGCGGAATCCTACCGTAAAGAGCAATTTCTTCGCATGATACTTTTGCAAAAATAATTATTCAGCTCTAGCGCTCTATAAAATCTTATGACCTATGTTGGCAATCTCGGGTCACTAAGATGAATTCAGAAGTTTGAATTAAACATTTAATAAGTAGTTAAGTCATCTTAAATTTTGAATATGGTGGCAAATCTGTGGTGGCAAAGTTGTTCATAATTTACAGATGTAAAGACAGATCTCTCCTCATGTTCCCTTGATGACATTCTGTATCCCTACTCATGGTCCCTGATTTACATGTAATGAAATTGCAAAGGAAGTGGGTTTTGCACTGTGCTATGAAAATGTAACGGGAGCGTTTTATATCTTCTCATTTATTAGTGCACTGTATTTTTGTTACGACACAACTAACAATTGCAAAAGGCGACATAAGCGTACATATCGATATCCAGTTGCAGGAAGAAGTTAACACCAAAGGGCTTACTTCAATAGAACTAATAATAACACGAGGGTACGTCTTTATCTATACAAGTTACGTTTTAGATTTTCGTCCAAACTTCAACACTCCATTTCCCCCCCCTTAGGGGATGAAATTCGCCAAATTCTTTCTTAGTGCTTAGAAACGTTTTAAGTCACGTCATGTCTCTAGTTTAGGCTGTGTGTCGGTCGATATATCAGTCGGTCAGTGAGTCAGGACTTTGAATTTTTTGAAGCTGAAATTTTGCAGTTATGTACTTACGTATATCTAACTAATATTATTAATGTGAAAGTAGCGATGTTAGGATGTTAGGATGTTGGTATGTTTGTGTGTTTGTGCCTCAATCACGCTAAAACGGCTGAACGGATTTGAATGAAATTTTGCACTAGATTAACATATATGATACTTTTTATCCGACTGCACCAGAAGGAGGGTAACGTTTTCTCGGTTAATATTAACTACTATGAACACGCAGATGAAGTAGCGGGCATCACCTAGTAGTTTATAGATTTGAGACGTAAATTAAGCAAGTGATTTTTTAAATTTCCTTCCGTTTGTAAACTATTTTCGTGACTATTTAAAAAAATATTCCAAAACTTTCAAGTTGGTTTGTAGAACTGCAAAAACTTTACACATTAATAGAAAAATACAAAATTCAAATAATAGAATGAAAACGGTTTGGCAAATAACAAATCGTGAAACTGGCATAGTTATGCCAAGGGACAATGATTTCTGCATAAAGATAGGTGAATATGTTGTTATATCCAACGCTGAGGTCCAGCTTTCGAAACTTTCTTCACCAATGTACCCTTACTCACAACAGAGCGTCTAAATTCATCTCCATATGATGCAGAGACTTTGTTAAAAAACAGAACTAGCTTCAGTAATGTAGATTTTAAATTTCATCATGTATATCCCCAGGACATTGTCAAAACGTTTAGATTACTTAACTTAAAAATACTGAAGACCTGTGGGTGGGGTATATCAGTCAAATGCATTGGTTCAGTAATTCTAGATAGCCCCCACACTTACCTTAAATTATATTCAATAAATATACGTGCGAATCTTCATAAAGGATCTGGGTTGAAGAACATCGAAATTCATCGCCAAAAATAATAATAATAATAACTTGGACACTATTAATATATAATATATAACGTGCTTACGCCCGTAAGCCTTATGTAAGCACGTAAGGCTAAACTTTAAAAAAAATCCCCACGAACGCCCAAGAGCAAATCAGACCTAGCCCAAGACGCGGTCATCTATTATTTGTGCCGCCTAGACGATTGGCCAAGTCAGATCACTTATTGTCCACAATTAGCCCTAAGCTGTATAACGCAATACCCGACGATGTAAAGGATGCTCCCAGTGATACAACTTTCCTCCGAAACATTAGAAAGCTGTTAGTGATAAATGAGTGCTATTCGATAGACGACTTCTACAAAATCGCTTGGTCAAAACAATAAAGTTGTGCAATATTATATAATATAATTAATAAATCAGAATTTATAATAAGTATTCTACTCTTAAACCATTTAACACTTATATAAAAACAATAGAATTGTTATAACATATGAGACTCTTTACATCTCTCAGAAGCAATAATTAAGTACTTTTTTTTTCTGATAATATGATAATAATACCAAATGTTCTGTAAAAAATGAAATGAAATGACATGTGAAAGTGCCCTTGTGGCCTATTTACAGAATAAACGTTTTGAGTTTGAGTTTGAGTTTGCATATCACATATATGAAATGTATATTTTGAATATTACGATTTATCCTCATTGAAATTATGTTATTAATGATATGATTATGACGAATGTAATTATTACTCTAGTGACGTGTAAACTATGTTTATCAATAAACAATTCAATTCAATTCCACTTGCGCCATTCCTTTAACCCTGAGCTGATGTGATTATCGAAAACTCGAAACTTCTGGGGCTGGTGCTCTAACTCGTGTCATCGACCATGCAGCCATGGAGATGGAGAGGATGGACGGGGCGTAGCGTGCTTTTCCCTAGAGTTTATGTTTTTATGTTGGTAAGCGACTGTCTTTTGTATCATCAGTCCACGCTTGTTTACATACCTTTTTTACACATGGTGTGATTTTATACATGGAACCTTCAGTTACCTTTTATTTAAATTGGCTATAAATTCGGAGGCACGAGGCCAAAACAGATTAAATTTCGTTAAACCCTTTCCAAAAATAACAAGGAATTTAAATTCTCCTCAGTGGCAGGAAAAACTGTCCTGTATTTACATTTATTTAGCCCGAGCTCGGGCTTTCGCTTATCGCCCAATCATTAATCTCCCCGACAAACTGTTTTGTAGTTACCTACCTGAAATTGAATATTGCGCCATCTTTCTTCCTGAAAATGGAAGTTGGCATCGTGGTACCTAATCCGAGAAGCTTATTGCAGATGGCGCCGGTGTAGTTGGAGGCTGTCTATTACTCAGATAAACTAAACTCTTTACTTACTCTGTGGTCTATTATCTGACAAAGTCGTCAAATTCTATTTACTTCTTCTTCTAATAAATGGCATCATAGCGGGGTCAATAATGCTATGTGTCAGCCAGTCAATTTTATTTGAAATGTGTATTGATCTGTCAACTATGTTTTTTTGTTTTTTTTTATTATTATTTATTACACGACCCGAATGGCCGAGTCGGCAGTGACCCTGCCTACGAATCCAAGGGTCCCGGGTTCGATTCCCGGTGGGGGCAAATATTTGATTGATGAGAACGGATGTTTGTACCCTAGTCATGGTTGTTTATCTATTTAAGTATAATATTTATCTATATAAGTATGTGTATCATTGTCTAGTACCCAAGATACAGGGAATCCTAGTTTGGGGCTAGATCAATGTGTGAAAATAGTGTCCAAGTTATTATTATTATTATTTTTGGCGATGAATTTCGATGTTCTTCAACCCAGATCCTTTATGAAGATTCGCACGTATACTCCAGAATGTACAGGCTTGGAAGAGTTAAGATTTTAAACTCTTCAAATAGTTTCCTTGCTGGGTGGTCCCAGGGAAATCCTATAGCCATAGCACGTTTTTGCATCCTTAATGCTCTGCCACGGTCCGCGGCCGCTCCCCAAATGTCTAACCCGTATATTAACGCTGAGTGGGAGTAGCCGTAGTTCGCTTTCATCATGTTTTCTGTAGAAAGGCAGGGGATGAGCCTGGACAGCGCGAAGCACGCAGATGATAGTCGTTTCCAGGTATTGTCTATATGTTCCGACCACGTCAAACCAGATTCGATAGTAAACCCAAACTTGACATGGTCCACTTGTGGGACAATACTGCCGTTGCAGTTAACGTTCAGCTCGTGACCCTTTGGTCTTCGGAGTTGGAAGTGCATGATGTTTGTATTTTCGACGTTAAGCATCATTCCATTGACTGAGAACCAGCGCGCGATTTGGTCCATAACAGTATTAAGCTTACATTTTAGATCATCATAGCTATCGGAATGGACAAACGCGCTGCAGTCGTCGGCAAATATAACGTATTCAGCGTCCGCCGATGCCGTTGTCATATCGTTAACTAATAATAAAAACAAGACGTTTCCCATGATTGAGCCTTGTGGCGCAGCACAATCCTGCAGGGGTTCGAGTTTAGACTTGGCACCGCAGAACCACGAACTTTGTTTTCGGTTTGCTAGAAAGCCGCTATTGTGTCATGGAAGTTGCCGGTTTAAGCTTGTATAGTAGGAGAGAGTGATTAACCAATTCGAACCCCCGCGACAAGTTTCAGAATATTGCTGCTACCTGCCGCTGGCCCGTCATCCTCGTCACCACGTCGCGTGCTGCATGCATCCATGGTTGACCGGCCCGGTTGGTAGGCGTATTGTTAACTATTGAGTAGGCCGTTCTCCAAAAATAATGACGTGAGTCTGTCACTTGTCAACCTTTCGAAAATTTTCGACACTATAGTTATCAAAGATACGGGTCAATAGTTTTTTAGTACGTTCATCTCCCCTTTGCCTTTGTATAAAGGTTGAACCTTTACATTTTTAAGCAAGCTAGGATAAAGGCCCGCAGAGACACGAGGTGGCATAATAACGATATTACAACCGGTGGAAGGTAGTCAAGGACATAAGTGGACCAAGGATAATTTCCTAAAAGTACTAGGAGCTCATATCAGCAAAGGCGCTCACCGATACAAAACTGGCAGCGCAATACGCAGCTCCAATCAACGCTGGTGCTGCCCCCGTCCATTTTCTCTCCATGGCCGCGAAATATGTGGCTGACACCAACGCTGACAGGACCAGCTCAGTACCTAGTCGCTCCCAGGCGGCGCCGGCGGCAGGGAGTGTTGCTGACAGGCTGCCGGCGTATCCGGGGACGCTGACACTGGGGAAATGGAATAAAGATTAGTGAATGAGAAAAGAAATCTCACGGAGGGAGGTGTGGCTCCGTAACCGTTACATCCGAGAATGTAAGGGTGTGGTCAGCTCATGGACAAGAATTGGAAGTAATATATAAAAAACCTTGATGAGCTGAAGCGAACTGACTCAAGAAAGTCCTAGAGATCTCGTGTTGGCTCCAAGCTCCACGCGGGGGTAACAGCAAGAACAAATAAGGAAGAGAAGTCTCATTCTCTGAATGGATGTAAAATAAATTCTCATCATTCTCATGTAAAATGAATTCTCATCAGGGCCCACAGCAGTATTAGTTCATGTGGAGCTACTACATCATCAGGGCCCACAGCAGTATTAGTTCATGTGGAGCTACTACATCATCAGGGCCCACAGCAGTATTAGTTCATGTGGAGCTACTACATCATCAGGGCCCACAGCAGTATTAGTTCATGTGGAGCTACTACATCATCAGGGCCCACAGCAGTATTAGTTCATGTGGAGCTACTACATCATCAGGGCCCACAGCAGTATTAGTTCATGTGGAGCTACTACATCATCAGGGCCCACAGCAGTATTAGTTCATGTGGAGCTACTACATCATCAGGGCCCACAGCAGTATTAGTTCATGTGGAGCTACTACATCATCAGGGCCCACAGCAGTATTAGTTCATGTGGAGCTACTACATCATCAGGGCCCACAGCAGTATTAGTTCATGTGGAGCTACTACATCATCAGGGCCCATAGCAGTATTAGTTCATGTGGAGCTACTACATCATCAGGGCCCACAGAAGTATTAGTTCATGTGGAGCTACTACATACATTGTAAAGAACGAGAATATGTTTACGGACCTAATGGCTCTTTCGGTATAAAAGCTAAAAGGGTGCTTTTACCCAACGAACGAAGAAAAGTGCTTTACTGAAACTCAGCTTTATACATATAGTAGCGGAGCCAGGACATAATTAATTCAGATATTTACTCAGCATCCTACATACATAACACATAACTACTTACGATTTGTTGATGACACCACACTAATCAATAGATACAGTATAAAAACCAAGAACCTATAAGTAATTTACAAATTAATATTAACAAAACCAAATTTATTCAATTTCTATCTCATATAATTCAAATTCATATCCTATTTCTCTTACACTTATAAAAATTAAACAATTTCTGAAGCAGACAATTTAAAAAAATTAGGCATTATAATTGACAATAATCTAAATTGGAAAAGCCATGTGGAGATGTGTAGCAAAATAAATCGCTTCGTACATTAGACATGTTTGTTTGTGTTTTTGTTGCTTCTCATCGTAAAATCTGGAGAACCAGAGATGAAGGGCGGCGAAGGCAAGCATGAGTAAAATTAATGAACTTACTATATCAACCTCCTGTAATAACGGTCGTTTATAGGAAGAATATATTTAATATGTGTATTATTTTGCACAATAAGCTGCCTGGCAACTTCAAATTAATGAATAGCTAGCCCCTGAAAAATTGTCTGACGTGGGTACTACAACACTGTTACAGCATTAAAGAATATTAAGATTATAAGAAATAACATTTACAGAAAAATTATGAGATTTTAAATTATATAAATGGTAATTTATTTAAAAAATATTTTTACATTAATGTTGCGCTATTTCATGAATTGAAATCAAATAACTATTATAATTTTGCATGCTTATGCATAGGCTGAAAACACTGCACACATTTTATTGTTAAGATTCTTTACTTCACACCGGTTTTAATCGACTGCTTGCAAATAAATTTCATTTCTTATCATTTCATATCCACCCGTGTTTGTAATATCATAAGTAAAAGTAGGTTTTGTTACTCCTTTACGAGTGTAGGCCAATCCAATATAAGGCCAATTAGGTAGCCGGAGTAATCAGCGGGATTAGAAAACAATTGCGGAGGATCCGTGAAGTGCGGCCCAAATGGGCAGCCAACTATCTAACGACCGCTACGTTATCCACAAGGGGGCGTCCATTGACGCGTTTTTGACGAATTCCCACTTAAACACCTCACGTAGTTAATGGACGTCCCCCAACTTACTGAAAATGAAAACTGTAAAATATCACTAATGTCGACGAAGCATCACAACTCGAGTAAACAACTCCACTCCAACGCGAGTAATCACTGAACCCGAGTAAAACATATTTACTCACGTTTAGTCATTCATAACTCGCGTTCGAAATAGTCGCATTAATTAAGAGTATTAGGGAGTAACCAAATATATGGCCCTGTGGCGACCTCTCTGGCGCCGCGGTTCGAGGCACTTCCCCCCGAGCGAGAGGTCCTGGGTACGAAACCCGGGGTGGTGAAGAAAAAAAACCCAGTCTTGGATATGTCTACATGGGTGTGACGTCGTAGCTTCTTTAAAATCTGTATAATATTCCACACGACACAGGGTATCCTAGTGTGGGGCCAGAAGCAATTTAAGTGCCTGTATATAAATGTGTATGTGTTTATGTGTAGCTAACTCAATATTAAAACCACTCAAATGTTTGACTTCTTTTAAAAGACGATGGAAGCAACTGCCTACCTATATGAAGCAATAGGAAGTAATCGGGCAGCAAATATTGGTCACAATTTCACCGCTTAATACGACTAGTGACCGGCTATTCTGATGGTAACGTGATTTATACAAATATCATGGTGAATTCTGAGTGCATACTGACTGTGTGCCTACCACAAAGCCATAGGGCAAAGCGATTTCATTTGTTAACCTCCTTGCGCCCAATGTCCTTAATAAAGGACATAACATAATGTTAGTATTGAAAAAAATATCAAGCTATTTAAAACCGTATCCTTTCAAAACTGTCATTAATATTTTTTTCTGAATACTCCAGAGACCGCAGATCCCCCTACATCTCTCGAGTTAATCTAGGGTCAAGCCACCCCTTTGTGTGAAACACATAAGGTATTATTAGATGACATGCCACGTGGGACACCGTGGGAAAGCTGACGACGACGATCCCAAGCGGCCGAGGAACAAAAGGGGACAGTGGAACTCAGTGGATCATTCTGGATCAAATGTATGGATTCTCTCATACAAATTTCTCGGTATCTCGTAAAGTTTCAGTTTCCCGTTCGTATTTAGTATGATATTGTGACTATGATTAGATGCAATATGCTGAATTAAGTGTTGTTCCGTAATAAAAAAAGGAATACATGAAAGTGCTACATAAAATAATACAGTCAAACTTAATTAATATTTTTCAAACGAACCATTTCGGTGATTTCACCTTGTTCGTCCAATATAAAAACGAAAAAGCGTCAAAGCTTTGTTCGGTACAAAGTATCTTGTTTGCAGAATAAAACTGTGTTCACTCGTGCGATCAAAGTCGGTTCTATATTGATTTTTAGTCTTCTTAAAGTACCTGTATTATGTAGGTAAATATATTTCTACTTACAATTTGATGGTTTAGGTGCTTGTCGTAATATGAACTTACTATCTGTCTAGACTTCTTGCAGGTCGAAAGTGTCACTGAAAAGCTGGTAATTATAAAACAAACTAACTGTACATTATTTTGAATTCACCATCCCACCTTACGATGAAGAAAGGCAACGAAGCCGATGTTCAATGAGTATACTATAGCGATTTATCCACACCATAGAGCAGCGGGATTGCATTACTTTTCATAAAAATCAGATTTTACTACCTTAGATCCTTTACAACGATAGCCTTGCGTGTATACTGTCCCGTCTACTAGACATTTTTAGGATATATTTTTATGACGCTCACTTTATTGGAATATTTTTTTATATTTACCATAATTACTATTCTCCATACATATATTTAGATGTATGATTTTAATCAAATGATAGAAATAGATATAGAACTGATCCTTGGACGATATCCTGCGATAGATCCTTACATAGTATTGCATAATTTTGTTATGCCATTGAACTCTAAGAATAAGAAGTAATTTATGTCAAGATTAGCCCACCATGTCGGTTAATTAATGACAAGTTCACGTCTTAGCAGATGTCGTCCTTAATGTAGACTGATTGGGGTAATATGTTAGGAGCATGTAATCCGTAACTTGACCCCTCTTTGCATGGCAAATTCGTGTGGTAGTCAATCATGTCTGCCGCTCCAGAATCGGACTGTATAGTCACGAGCGCAGATGTATATAGGACGCTACTTAGATCACCTGGTACAGATGTTATTGGCCTTATAATGATGATGATGATTATGATGATGATGATGATGACAGTCGTGAATCATGAACGTTATGGAAATAAGAACGGAATGGTAGGGAGGGTTCAAAAACGTGTTTATTCTAAAATAATCTGCAAACGTTGGGTACTTTATTCCAAATCGTGAATTAGACGTGAACAGCGACGATTTCGCTGTCTTTGAAGGGGTCTGATCGATTGTGAGTGCTCCAAATTGAGTGACAAATCCGATATAGGCACAAGCGCAATACAATATCAGGTTTGTTACCTATCCACTACCGCCCACATCAGCGACGCACCGCACTGATTCGCTTTACAAAGGCCATTGTTCAGCCGTTTGATAGCAACAGACGCTGTTGTCATGAGATACTGCAGGTCGTCTCATGCTATTAGAATGGATATCCTAGATCCATTAGGTTGAAGCATAATGTAACTCGGGTAAAAATTTCATATGCATTATAAATTACTTTACTAGCTTACATAAAAGATGAGCTTTGAGAAGAGAAGAAACTCGTGCATAAACTGATAGGTCATTTGAAATACTGGTAGTGGTAAGGTAACTCACGGAAGTGTCATATTTAGTTGGGAAATAATTTTAATAACTTCGAACAAAGGATTAGCGATTTTTGATTGTTGTGACAATTGTGGATTGTGGGCGTTTGATACAGGGGTGTGTGTGTGTGGGTGGAATGTAATGAAAATAAAAATCAACAGAGCAAAATGAATTAAGACAAATATTTATATTCGACAATTAGTTGCTGTTCTTACCTTTCTAGCCAATTTTTTTAGAAAACAAATAAGTCAACAAATTAACAGATTGTTGAATATTGAAACGTCTTATAGTTTTATCAAAAACTAAATGGCATGAATAAGCTGACATATGTATACAGAACAGAAAAAAATATAAACAATTGCGTCAGCCCCTGAACAAGGAAACATGCTGCATGCAGGAGCTCGGTTCGGCGAGCCTGAAAATGAAGCGGACTGAAGATGAATCGTTCCAAAACACATTTTATGATAAACAGCGACGATTGTAGTTTGCATCCACTGTCTGGAGGCCATTTCACAATATACATATAAACATGATCGAATATTGACTCCTCATCACTTTTCGGTAAAATAAGCTTTAAAATTCCTTGTAAGGGATCACACAAGAGAGAGAGCTTTTCTTTTTATCATACAACAACATCTTGTATGGACAGAATCGTTTTATTAGGCGCACATGTAAATTATAAGTTAAGTGAGATAAGAAAAGATATTTTCCGTAATTCGTCAAACTCATTTAAAATGAATATTCTTCAGTCACTAGTTTAAGGTGATCCTCTGGCTGATTTTTTATGAATGAAATTAACAGATTATAATTATACCTATAGTATAATTATAATCTGTTTTGTTTTACAAAAGTTTAGGCTTAAATGATTAGATACGACTCAAAATATAAATTCAAAATTGTAAGTTCGGAAAACTACAGGTCTATTTAGTTATAAGAAAATAAAACCATATAGATATGGTTTTATTTTTTTATGACCGTTTGTTTTCGTTAAATAAATAAAAAAAAAACAGTTTGTGGAAGTAGATGCGCAGAATATACTTTATGTCGACGAGTATATCTACTTGGGCCAGATAGTCTCATGCAAAAACAGGCACATCAAAGAAATCGATAAACGCATTTCGAACGCCTGGAAGAGCTAATGGTCCAAGAAAGAACTGATGACGGGCAGCCTTCTGCGGACTCTGAAGTGTAAGCTTCTTGACATGTGTATCCTACGGCACCCAGAGGCGGTCACTGACCGATCATCTAAAGTCCAAAGTCAAGGTTTGTCAAAGAGCGCAGTATGAGAGGAATCAAACTGACGGACCATGTCAGAAACACCACACTACGCACCATAACTTGTATCATAGACAAGTTATGACAGAGTGCTAAACTCAAGTGGGGCTAGGCAAATCAAATCAAATCAAATCAAATCAAAAATCATTTATTTCCATAGGATGTTGTTACATCACTTAGATCCGTCATTACATTTTTTTGGGTGAGTTCACTAACACAATGGCGGAATCTGTGGAGAAGAGCTCACCGAAGAAACTCCACAGTCGTCGCATCTTTTGCGATTCCTTTTTTAAATAAAATATTGTCAAATTACAAAATGAATGCTAATTATATATCGAAACAGCCTGTTACTCAAACAATCTATTCCCATGGACATCTGTCCTCTAAGTAATCAGATATCCTATAGTAACCTTTTTTATACAATTTCTGTTTTATTATTATTTTAAACTTGTCTAAAGGTAAGTTTTTAATATCAGTAGGGACCTTATTGTAATAGCGTATACAATTGCCTTTAAAAGAATTACTAATTTTATGTAGTCGGCTTACATAAGCAACCAACTTGTCTTTATTTCTAGTATTAAAATTGTGTATATCACTGTACTTCTGAAAATTAGTTATATTTCTTTTTACATACACAAGATTGTCATAGATATATTGAGACACAAATGTCAGAATATTGATTTCTTTAAACTTTTCCCTCAGTGACACTCTAGGCCCTAATCTATAAATTGCACGAACAGCCCATTTCTGCAGAATAAATATACTATTAGCATTCGCAGCGTGACCCCACAATAAAATACCATAGGTCATTAGACTATGAAAGTAACTAAAGTAGACTAGTCTAGCGGTGTCTACGTCGGTAAGAGCTCTAATTTTTTTAACTGCGAACGCTGCCGAACTCAGTCTGTTCGACAATTTATTTATATGAGGATCCCATTGTAGTTTGGCGTCTAAAGTAATGCCCAAAAAGACAGTCGACTGCACAAGGTCCAATCTCTGTCCTTTTATAAATATGTCTGTAGTTACCGGGGTCACATTGGGTAACACGAATTTAATACATTTAGTTTTCTTTTCATTAAGTAATAAATTGTTAACAGTAAACCAGTTCACTACACTAGAGATAGCATTGTTTACCTCGTCATAATTTGATTGCTGTCTTTTAACTTTAAATATCAAAGAAGTATCATCGGCAAACAATACTAACCCATGTTTTGCTTTAACAAGGTAAGGTAAATCATTAATATATACTAAATACAAGAAAGGACCAAGAATTGAACCTTGCGGTACGCCCATACTTATTGAAGACCCAGGTGATCTTTTCCCATTAACATCGACCATCTGAACCCTATCTGTTAGATATGACTCCAGAAGGCCAAGTGCTTGATCTTTTACACCATAATGGCGTAACTTCCTGACAAGAGTGTCATGATGGACGCAATCAAAAGCCTTGGATAGATCGCAGAAGACACCTATTGCATCCATTGCGTCTTCCCAGGCATCAAAAATATTGTCGATTAGTTCAACACCAGCATCGGCTGTTGAACGACCCTTTGTGAAACCAAACTGAGCAATATGAATTAAATTATTGAGATAAAAATGACTTTGCAATTGATTAAGTATGAGTTTTTCAAATATTTTGCTAAGCGTTGGTAGTATCGATATGGGTCTAAAATTGGTGGGGTCTGATGTACTACCAGATTTGAATAAAGGTATAACTTTACTTAGTTTCATCAAGTCAGGAAACACACCATTATCTATACATTGATTAAATATACAACAAAGGTGAGGTGCAATACAATCTACAATGGAACTAATAATTTTTACTGATAGACCATGGGCGTCAGCTGTCTTTTTCATTTCCAGGGATTTAAACGCTTTTACAATGTCTTCATTATTTACGTGCCTAAATTTAAAATCTGTTTTACATTCCTCAAAGTTTTGTTTGAGTATAGATTCAGCAGCAGCGGGAGATGAATTTAAAGACTTGGTTGTTGAAACTGGAATGTCCGTAAAGAAATTTTCGAAAGCTTTTGCTACTTCTAGGTCTGTACTTAGCAATTGATTATCTATCTTAAGCTTGAAGTTATTATGTGTAGCTTTGGCCTTTCCAGTCTCTCTGTTTATAATTTGCCAAGTCGTTTTCATCACATTGCTACTAGATTCAATTTTGTTTTTAATGAAATTAGATTTAGCTACGGCACAAACGCGTTTAAACATTTTTGAATAACTACGAACATAATCTAGAAAGGCCGTATTTTTGTTATATGATTTCTCTTCATAGAGTTCATATAGGCTGGACATGTCTGTCGTATGGATCCCGATAGGTGGGCAAATATTGCTAGCGATTGCGTACCCCAACGCCGCCGAAGAGATGGGCTCAGGAGGAGAAAGTGCGAGGATCTGCCGAGGTATCTCCCTAATTGGCGAGAGAAGGCAAAATAGGGAGGTGTGGACTAAAAGTGGGTAGGCCTTTGCTCAGCAGTGGGAAGTGCACTTCATATACTCATAGAAGCGGCGCGCGGCAAATCAATTAGGTATAAACACTGATGCCTTTTGCTTCATTCTGCCTGTTATAATTGTATCAGTGAAGCTATTTCATTAATGCATTGAAAAGGGCGAGAGATAGATAGCAATAGCATGTCTCCTGTAAGAGCGGCCATTTCTCCGCTTTTATTTTTTTCCAAGGATGCCAACAAGGACTGCACGATATGTTGGTCGACACTTGCTAAACTCACAGGCCTTTTTAACAATTAATTTAGCTATTTACCTAATTTTAGGTAAATAGCTAAATTAAATAAATGTTTCAATCAAAAGCTAAAATAAATGTTTCAATCAAAAGTTCCGAGTTTTGTACCCAATCCCAAAATGGTTTTTACACTATCAATTAATCTTAATAGTTTCTACACTAATCCTGTTTAATTAAAAGAAAGGTGACTCAAAGTGTTATTGGGTAAAATCAATAAAGTCAAACTTAGTGTACCCGAACAATTTACGGTTCCTGTGAGGTTACGGTTACGGTTCGAGTGCCATGAAAAGTCGAGTAAGTATACGGGTCGTGCTACACGCTGGTAAAACATCAGGGCACAGCTATATTATAAGTAGTATTATTTAACATCACCACAACCCAACCAATTTTCAAGTTGACAATGGACGCTAAATCATTTTAATATAAGTAAATATTGAATTATTTTATTGAACAGTTTCGTTTTGTGGTGCAAGTCCGACCAGCGACAGTTTTCTCTCTTTATTGTTTATTTCGCTTCACTTGGTTTTCAGTTTCAGTTTCAGCTTTCGCCGAATCAATGAATGTTTATTTCCTTTGCAAAGCTAATTTAAAAGAGATCAAACCGTTCTTTTGCCTTTTTAGCAATTTGTTAGTCGTAGAAATAAAAGAAAAGGAAGAAAATAAATCTTCTCTGAAACTTTAGGTCATTTTCCTTTTAAGTTCTTTGCAAATAACATATCCTATATAAAGTAAATTTAACTATTCATAGTTTATTGTGTTTAGTTGTTGCGAGATTGTCGAGTAGACTCATTAGATTAAATTAAATAGAAGTACTCCCGATGAAGATTGTATCGAAAGTTTAGTTCATTTGAATACAAATAAAAGTCTAATGTTATTCTAATGCCGTCCCTCCCATAAAGGGGACTGTATCCAAAACACGTGGGGTCTTTCATTTCTAATCTAATTACAATGTAGATACGGCAGTTTTTATAGTTACCCATACCTATCTACCTCTAAAAAACTACCGCATTATGCTAAGTGAATCAGAGCGATATCCGCTTACCTAATTTAATTGAAGGGTAGGTTTTTTTTTTGTAAAAACAGTAAACCAATGCACAATGTGATTTTCTATTGCGATATACAGATTAAGAGTTTATTAAGCGGCAAATAGTATTTTACTTACCGATTACTTGTTTTATGCAGTTTATTGGATCCTTTTTTGCTCTTATACCGAGACATTTAAAAAACATTGCTCCAAAGGGTACGCCCATCCATAAGTATATCCAATAAGTATAACCCTACTTTAGGTTCGATGAATCGATAATTTATAATTAATAGATCGATCTCATAGGAGAATTCGTTTGTCTTTATTTTGTTCTATCTGTACACTTTTAATAAATTACTTCGCGAAGCTATTCTAGCCAGTGGCAGTGTTTAGAGAGCATGTACTAAGTCCTTTGGCTAAGCAAATCGTCTCCTACTATTTGGTGGTTGACCGAGCGAGCAAAGCGTCTCCGTTTCAGCTTGGGCAAAAAGCTTTCGTATGTCCGTCTTTCCGGATTTCCGGGTGTTATCCTCTGAAAGTCGCATTTCTCAACCGATTATCGTGAAATTTTGTGAACAGGTTCGATAGTTATATATTTTTTTGTCGATTTAGTTTTTGGAAAATTTTCAAAATGGCGGGGTTACGGGGTTTGAAAACGTAAAAAAACACTTTGCTAACCGGTCTGGCGGATTATAATAAATGTGGTGTCGTTGGATTTCTGAAGACCGTGAGAGTGACATAGGCCCTATAATTTTGGCGAAAGTCAATAGATTGAATTTTAGATAGCAGTAATAGATAGTTATATTAATAGTTTAGAAAGTTATTGCTACGGCTACTTTCATAATCCATGTAAGAAACCAGGTGCATCCATAACTTTGTCTGTTAGAAGTTCAGCTTTCGACCATCGACTCGCGAGGTCTGCAGCTCACAGAGCCACTACTTTGAGTAGTTTATAGTAGACGTAGAGGCTACTTGACGTGGCCACACTCGACTTAAAGGTAGGTACTCAAACCACCATCCCTGGTTGCATGATTCCAAATTCTGTGTATGAGTCAACACTGCTAAGTGTTGACTCATACACAGACTCTGGACTACACCCTCGCGCGCAACGTTTGAACAAAATCTATGTATGCATCAACGCCTTAATGTTGTACAGTTTTGAGGCGACCCCATCTAGTTTCACAAAACTGAAATTGTTGTTTTAGGTCACTTTCTATATTCTATTCTATTCTAGATAGGTTGTGTTAGGTCACAACGTTATGAACGACCCAGAGCCGAGCGAAGCGGAGCGGAGCGAGGCGACCCCATCTCGTTTTACAAAACTGAAATTGTTGTTTTAGGTCACTTTCTGTGTAAATACTAGAGATAGGTTGTGTTAGGTCACAACGTTATGAACGACCCAGAGCCGAGCGAAGCGGAGCGGAGCGAGGCGACCCCATCTCGTTTTACAAAACTGAAATTGTTGGTTTAGGTCACTTTCTGTGTAAATACTAGAGATAGTTTGTGTTAGGTCACAACGTTATGAACGACCCAGAGCCGAGCGAAGCGGAGCGGAGCGAGGTGACCCCATCTCGTTTCACAAAACTGAAATTGTTGTTTTAGGTCACTTTCTGTGTAAATACTAGAGATAGGTTGTGTTAGGTCACAACGTTATGAACGACCCAGAGCCGAGCGAAGCGGAGCGGAGCGAGGTGACCCCATCTCGTTTCACAAAACTGAAATTGTTGTTTTAGGTCACTTTCTGTGTAAATACTAGAGATAGGTTGTGTTAGGTCACAACGTTATGTTATGAACGACCCAGAGCCGAGCGAAGCGGAGCGGAACGAACTGTGCGAACTCAACATCTGCAGCGTTGACTCATACACAGAATTTGGAATGGCATGGACAGCGAAAGATCAAAAAATGGATGCCATGAACTGTGCGGACTCAACACCTGCAGCGTTGACTCATACACAGAATTTGGAATTACGCTCCCTGGTTGGCATGAGCCTTGTGTGAGTGTGTGAGGGTTTGTCTGTGTGCGAGGGTGTGTGTGTGTGTGGTATCATTATTGATATTTAGGATAGTCTTACACCTACGAGAAGAGTTTCTTATTTAGATATTTTTCAATAGTATAGACAGTGTAGGAGGCTTTTGGTAAAAGGAGGTTTATCAGTTTTCTTAAAGAAAAATTGCAATTATTTTTCATTCGTTACATTTTTTTGTACTATGGACATCGTTTATGTGTTAAAGGGATTGAACTTTCATATGATTTTATCTACACACGTATCATAAACCCTCTTTACTGCGTACAAAAACCGCACGTTACGATCAGCATAATGTTAAACTACTTGGTAAAAACTCATTTCTTATCTGAAAAATTACACATTATGACCATATGAACAAGCTGAACAACTGCAGAGCCACAATGCCGGTCAAACATGCGGTTCCTGAACACATCAAAGAGAGCTTATGATATGTGTGTAGATAAACTAGTGTATGTAACTGTAAATAATTAGGCATTAAAACTCTCGAGTGATATTATTATGAAACTCGCCTTCGGCTCGTTTCACAAACCCACTCTCGAGTATTAATGCCCTCCATTATGTAGCATAAACTATAAAAATACTATAAAACATAAAAAGTGTTTTTGTTGATCCTTTTTTGCTGTGCAATAGGTCGGGCCTATGACAATACCTAGCAACGCAAGCAAGATTAAACGAAGAAAATATATTGCAATCTTACTAAACATAAGTTATAGCTTACAGATAAATAGTGTCATGCCTCTTATCCGTCACATCCACTATGCGTATGCGTGCTCAATATATTGGCTCATGATTATGCGTAATTTATGCACCGCTAGGGGTCAAGTGAACCCCAATCTGTCATACAAGGGTGGTCGATGTTTTATGCGTGTTATTCAATGGCGAGTAATTCGGGGAACATTCACACCTTCTGGCAGTGGACCGTGGATTTTCGTCCCATTGTCCTTTATAGAGGACATATTTGCAAATCATGCGACAAGAACAAGTGGGAATCAACACGCGCTTTTTTATCCTCTTTGTATTAAGTATGTATAATATACGTTACACGTCATATTTTTTTATTATGGGGTATAAAGTATGGTATTAACAGAAAAGATGTAAAATTTCTAAAAAATACACTTCGATTAAGAGAGTACAACGTTCTTCGGAGCTTCTTAATAATTAAAACCAGTTTTAATATTCTGGTTCGATATTTATTAATCTCAGGTTATATTGTAGGTTTACTTCACATGATTTTCATTACTTATTACATTTTATACTGTACATATTGTTTTAGTAATTCCACTTGGGATAGAAATTAAAATTTTCTCTACAAATGTTTTAAACACATATATTGCTTCTGCCCCACTTTAGGGTATCCTACACATATCAACATCCAAGACAGTGTTTTTTTTTTCTCCTCTTCCCCAGCTGACGCTGCCATAATTATATTCTAATATTCATTCATTAGTAATAAAGTTATTTTTTGTTTGAATCATAGCCAATCAATACAGAACCGAATAATAGTAGTTTATGTGACTGCTACATAATGCCTAATTATGTACAGTTACATACACTAGTTTATCTACACACATATCATAAGCTCTCTTTGATGTGTTCAGGAACCGCATGTTTGACCGGCATTGTGGCTCTGCTGTTGTTTAGCTTGTTCTGTAGCACCAACTTCGGGCGCCGGCGTTCGAAATTTGAATGCCAGTACCAACTTCACAGACAAACTAGGGGCGGCACGAGGCGGGCGTCGGCGTTCGAAATTTGAATGTCATGATGTGTAGAAAAATTACACATAATGGTCATAATGTGTAATTTTTCAGATAAGAAATGAGTTTTTAACAAGTAGTTTAACATTATGCTGATCGTAACGTGCGGTTTTTGTACGCAGTAAAGAGGGTTTATGATACGTGTATAGATAAAAGTAATAAAACAGTGATTCCGGCCCCTCCTCTCCGTGTAACAAGCGAACAATTACATTTAATTTAGCGATGCGTTTTTTAAAGTGCCCCAATATGGCCCACCCAGCGCCATTATCTCTCTGTATTACTATAATCCACCGCGACATTTGTTAAAAAATATAATTCAAGGGGGTATCGCGCACTGGCGAAAATTTCAATTGTTGCAAAGTGCCACTTGTCAAAGTCTGCGGTGTAATGTATACGAGTTTTTGTGCGACTCAGCACAGGAAAATAAACTTTGGGCGGTCGCACTAAGCGCTTTTGTGAAATATTGGAATTGTTCGCATACTGAATTAGGGCGTAGTGTTGGGGGTACAAGTGCTTCGATGTAATTTTCTATTATTTAATTCACTATTCAAGACATTTAAATTATAATGTGTTCCGTTCCGTGGATTCATATTGCTATTAAATTTTCAATATCTTATAATGAATTGCTTGTTTAATATTGAGTGTAACGGTAATAAAATAAAACAGAAAAGTCAATATAATAGATGAAGAGCAGTAATATTTGGATGCACCCATATTACCCCGTTTCACGATATTTCACATTTATTCTCTTTTCACTCAGATGACATAGACATCATCATTTTCTGGCATTAATCCTTTTTTGGCAGAAAAATGGTTGTCATAACCCCGCGGGCGCGGGCGGCAGGCGCGAACTGGTTACCCTTTGTTTTGTTAAAGCATAAAGACAACATGCATTTTACCGAGCAATCTAACCCTTCTTACCGCTAAATAAGGGTCGGAATTAGAAATAAAAGTTAACCCTTTGGATGTCATAAGCACCCGATGGTGTCAAACTGTTAACCCGAGAATTGTGTGGGCCATAAATTAGACAAACAACTGCTCCCTCTCGAGGAAGTGTGGGTCTCATTGGCCCCATTGTGCGCAATGGTCTTTTTATTGCACATGTCTGTGGTTGCGATATTCCGTGATGCTCGGCGCATATGGTCGGATTTGCGGATTAAACATTGCGGGTTGGGCAAATATGTGTTCTCTCTCTGACGAGATAATTCTTTGGATAGGACCTATTAGCATGACGTTAGATTGAAATGGAAATTACATTGCAAGCCCTTTTCCGACAAAAATTACATTAATATCTACATGATTTAACATTTAAATCGGATTTAGAGTTTGGATCCCGAGCGAAGAGTTAAAATGGTATACCTAAAAAGTCGTATATGATTCCGTAGATTGTTCATCTTATATCGAGCGACGAAGCTTTTAATTCATCAACTACCTGAAGAGTTATACCAACTTCAATCAACAACTATACAAATACAAAATACGAGTAAGTATGTATAGTCAAAGCATAACGATTAATGTGAGCCCCACAGCGAGAACGAATGTCGGGAAGGAATTAGCCGAAGTCGTGTGTTCTTTCGCCTCATTAAGTTCGGTTATTGTCGGCTGGTATTCGGGTCTTTTTTGACGATTTATGTACGATCTTAATGTGCTACAAAAAGGATTTGCAGTTTGTTTACGGGTACCTAAGCAAATTGAAGATTTGTAGATGTCACCATATATTCCTAGGTATGCAATAAGTGTTTTAAACACAGAACTTTAATTGACTATTTAAAGTTATGTGGTTTGGAATTATTTAATTGAAGTGACTAGCAGATTTTGCTACCAGTTATTTTAAATTCAAGGACTTTTAATTTTGCTAGAAATATGATAGGCTCAGTACAGATAGGTATACAATAATTTCAAAAATTTGCTGCCCTGATTAATAAATCTAGAGTAGAATACACTGACCATTGCCAGAATACGACTTACTTAATATAGCGTGCAGTACCTAGTACCTACTCCACGCGGGAGAACTCCCAACGGAATACCGTGTGAACGGTGCTTCACGGGCTAAGTTCACTGTGAATTATTGTACTTCTTAAACTGTATCTCCGGATTCGCAAATGTGTTCAAATATGTCATTGTAAAGAAAAACTAATCAAATAAATAAACGAATGAGCTATTTCATCATTTGAGCTTTAACTTTTCGCCTAAGGTAGGTACTTACCTAGTATTTTGAATCAATGTCCATCTTGGCTAGTCCTATAATCAACAATAATTTATCCGACCCTTCTTTCACGAAGTTATAATTATAATCCCACCGACAATACCAGCACAATATCAAAACATCAATCAAGGTCCTTTATAGAGCCCTTAGAATAAGACCAAGAAGTCATATTTATTTATATGCATATTTTCTATTCAATAACTTATTCTTGATAATTCCTCCGATTATCTTTTCTGCAGAAATCTCCAAAGCCTTCAGAGGTTACTTTCAAACAAATGATGCCGTTCTCTCTTGTTTGCCGTAATATCGACCCTATTACATACCGAACGCGATACCAAGTTAATGGAATTGGTAAAAGCAAAGTATCTAAGTATATTCCTTAGTATTAGCACAGAATAACGAATAGTATGATACAAATGATCATTGCTATTTATCAGTGAGTGCACCGAACGGAATAACAGTCCATTAGAGTAGACGAGTACTCAACTCGTACGGAGAAGTTGTATTTCTTCTTGTTTCACTGCAAATATCCGCTAGAACTCTCCACAGAATGATACTGTTTCAGCGAGGGCTTGGGTTTCATCCGGCCAGCGGGTTAACATCCTCGCTTTCAGTTCTTGACAGTGGCTAGGTATTACTATGATGGTATGCTCGCTTCGTACATCGTACCGTATGCCAATGTGTTGATGAATATACAGAACAAAACGTTAGAGATACGTTGGGATAATCAGGCCTAACAGACACACGCACAATAAATAACACGTCGCAGAATAAAGTAGTTATTTTTTTAATTTGCTTTAGTTTAGTGTACATATCTGATATTGATATCTGGTAGACGCCATTTACATTAGACTCGGGTAGTGTACAGGGCCACTATAATTGATAAGTACCTGTACAAAATTCAAAATTCTATTGGGTTTCACGCTTGCTTCTCACACCGGACATGCAGGTTCGAATCCTGACCGTGTACCAATGATATAATTATTTTTTCTTAAGTACATACATTATTGGATGTTCAGTGTTTCGGATGACACGATGACACGTATGTGATAGTGGTCGTAAAGCCCCTCCATCAACCCGCACTGAGCCAGCGTGGTGGAGTACGGCTTAATCTTCTCGTATCCGGGTAAAGGCCTGTGCTCCTCCGTGGGGACATTAATGAGCTACGTTTATTTATTTAAAATATAGGTTTTGTTTAACTATTACAAAAATTACATATTATAAATAATTTGCGGTAATAAATAATAAAAATAATTACAAGAAGCTCCGTGGTATAATGGGTTTCACGCTTGCTTCTCACACAGAAGATGCAAGTTCAATTCCTGACCATGTACCAATGAGATAAATAATTTATCTTAAGTCGTACGTTCTAACGGTGATGGTAAACATCGTGAGAAAACCTTCATTACTCCATAGCTGCGACGATGGGCTAGCCCCCTGTCACGCAAAATGAAGGTGGGCACAAATGTGCCTCTGCCACCCCGTATCGCGTTAAATAATTACAAAAATATTGAGCGAGTTCTGTGTGGGAGTAAGATTGATCCCATCTTTGTCATTTATGTAATCTTGAATAATGTAATATCCCTTATTAGTAACACAATTACTTTAAATTCCTAGGGAATATGTGCGTTTTAAATTATAAGTTACTCGAAGCTCTTTTCTATAATATAAAAATATTTTCAATATTTACTGCTTTCCCCCTCAGCAAGATACCATTTTGATTATGTCGAGGAGGGACGTCCGCTGAGCCACGGGCGAGTGATCGGTCCTCTATTATGTTTGTGACTAGAGAGTCCCTCCCCCTCCCCTCTCTTCTTGTTCGCTTAACCTCTCAAAAACTGCGGGTAGTTGGGGTGGGTCGTGATTTTGAACCTTATGCCATGGTAATAAAATTAAAAACCTATAACGGAAAAGTGGCAATATCTAACGCCGGTGTCATTCAAGAAGTTAATGAATTCTAGGATGTCGCTAAACTTTAAGTTTGACAAGCCATCTACTAAGTGCTGGCTACTTTCCTCCAAGCCACAGTGAGGGCATGATGGGTCTTGTACGAGCTTTAATAATGATAGGTATCTATTTAGTTTGCAGTTTCCTGTCACCACACCTACCAGTGTTGCTAAGTTTTCCCCACTAAGATTAAGTAAATTAGCCCTTTTGGGGTCTTTCCTTAAGATAAACATCTTAGACTGCCGAAAGTCTTTGGTATACTTCCACTCTAGGTTTGCATCTCACGTAGCTGTCATGTTGAAGATGTTCTTTGTTACAGTCGCTGGTATAGGTAAACATCATCACAACAAGATGCCATAGGACATGACACTATGAAAATAACTAAATTAGACTAGCCTTGCTGCAGCCACATCCGTGTCTTGTCTGAAGTTGCTAAAAGCTTAAGCCGCAGAACTCAATCTTCCAGCTAAGTTATCTATGTGGGCCCCCCACTGCAATTTGCTTTTATTCCATATGTTATTCCAAAAAATATCGTGTCATTACACCTAATTCTAACGTGTTGCTGTATAACAACAAATTGGTCACAACTTGCCTTGAAATTTGAAACATCACCTTGTCTGCCGACTCGAACAGAGATATCAGTTTACTGTGTTTCATGAGGTGTGGGAAAGCATCGTCAACACATTTATTGAATATTTAGATAAGCTACATAAGTGTGGGGTTATAACCAGAATTACTGAACCAATGACGTTGTCTGATATACCTCACATGTCTGCAGTATTTTTTAAGTTAAGTAATCTAAACGTAATGACAATTTCCTGGGGATATACAATAGTAGTAGTATACGGAAATATAGTACTAGGCTAATATATTATTTACGTATGTATATAATACTTTAGCCTAGTAATGTAGATCTAATGTCGAAATTACGGGGTGTCCCATGGAGAGAAAGTACCTTAAATATTCTAAATTGATAATTGTACTGCAAGAAGACTTTGTATTTTTTTGAAAAACAATTTGAACCGCTTTATAAGGTTTTTTTTAAATCGCCTGTGTTAACCGGGAACCGATCCCGCCAAATGTGGAATAAAATAAACCTGTAATTTAATGATACCGATCGGAAGGCTATTATGATATTTTTTGTCTAAGAAACATAGAGCATCTTAAATAAAAGGAAGACCGTGATATTTAACATTTAATTTTAAACTTTGTTCAGGAAAATTAACTTGCACCTCATTGCCTTTTCACTGACTTTGCACTGAGTTCAGATTCAAATAACATACCTCGAAATTCTAAACTCACATTCACAAATCTTCATTAAGGTCTGTGATTTTGTGGGCGGGATATTCATTCTTCTCACAAAGATTAATCTATGTTAACAAGGGCCGACCACGACCAGCCCGCATACTCACTATCTCTGACTTAATATTAGACTTTAATAGGGTTAATTGAAATATCCTCAGCATTCTTTGATCATCATCATATTAAACAGTCGAGACTGCATTTTAGCAGTATCTATCTCGTAATTGGTGTTGATATATGTATAAGATGCAAGTATTGTAACTAAAATAATATACACTTAGAAGTCACAGTACCTAACCTAACTTTTAAAACCATGGCTCACAGTAAAATCTTAGACAGATAAATGTAAAAAAGGGTTTTTTAGTCCATATACCACACGAGCTGATGCCCACTCATTATGTGGGGACCCGGACAAGCCGGACATAGCATGGGTAATTCCATTTTTTACCCCTCCATCAAAAAAAATAAACCTAACTTTTAAAATCACTTTTCATCCAAGTGCAATCTGAAACGAAAAGAGACTAGTCGGCCTCTTTGTGGTCGACGACTAGTCGGTATTTACTCGGCAAATAGCGACGACTAGTCGGCTCATTTAATAAATATAGTGAATAAAAATAGTGCCTTTGAAGTGAAATCGAAGCCTTTGCTGATTAAAATTATTACTTTAGGATAAGTCTTACTAATTCCATTCATTTTACTCGTAGATAATAATAAAAATTATAAAATCAATCTTGATTTTATAATATCATTAAAATAGAACGATAGATAAATCATTTATTAATTGATAACGGTACACACAATCACATAATTTTCAAAATTAATGACACAAATAGAAAACATCACAGAAACTAAATAAAACAACGAAATAATTAGAATTAGCAGAAATCAGGTACGATAAAGATCACTATGTGGTACTGTGACCGTGCCGAGACAATGAAATGGCCCTGACTCAGCAATTTCACAGACGAATCCGTCTATGAAGCTGGTATTCTGCAAGAGCCAACATTATCTTCTCAAAAGAGCTTACAATTCAACAATAATAATTTGAAGTTACTAATATCCAAATTAGAAGATGACAAGCGTGAGCGACTCAGCTGATGTAAACTCATAAACCCGATTTCTGACGAAATCAATTATTGGCGTGGCCGACTACTCGGCCGACAGTTGGTCTTTTCTGAAGCCGACTAGTCAGTAATCGGCTTGTCGGCCAATGTCAAATTACCACTGATTTGTCGTTTAGTTACTTGAAATTTTTACTAAGTAAGTTGGTGCTGCTACAATACTTACAAGCAGCTGCTAACCTAAACAAGAGTTAAGAATCCCTTGACAGAATATGAGCTGGGAAAGATCTTCAAACAATAAAAGAGCTCTCTATTCGTTGTGGGGTTCTGCATTCAAAGTTAAATAAAGCCTCCTCTATACTTTCTTGCTACCACTTGCTACCATTCGCCTGTGGAGGGTATGAGTATGAAATGACTGTGGCACTTTTATCTCTATTAGGTACTGATGTGAATATATATGTTTATTGTCTGTTTGCGTTATAGTTTGTCACTAATACATAATATGTTGTTTTATGACATCATTCTGAACAACCCCTTAAAATATGATTATACCTTTCTGTTACACCTGTATAAACCATATGTATTGCACAGCTTCATTAGTGTATGAATGCACCTGATGAAGCCTTTGAAAATGTACATTTGTGTTCCCACTTGTGAAACATTTCTCGCTGCATATCGCGATATCTAAATTAAATGGTATTCAAATATGCAATGCAATGTACCTTACTTTGAACAACCTGCCAGTATAACTTACGTACAGCTAGTCGGACAAGGTGCTTCCACACATTTTGACAACACACAAATGGAGTATACAGGTTTTCCCACGGCCATGCCACATGGGGGAAAGTAACCATAAACAGTGTTGCTTGGTTAAATATTGTTTATTGTTGTTGCAGCTAACATACAAAACTATGAAGACTCTGTCGACGGAGCGGCAACATCGACGCCGCCGCTCCGTCGACAATCTCTTGTTTGTATATATAGTAAGCTGCAACGTGAAAGATAGATACTTTACCTTCTCTATCGCTTTGAAAAGGGTAGTCTTCTTCTTTATCCTGTCTGTCAGGAGGGCTAAAGAATAGAAGAGATAAGTATATTAAAAGGATATATATACATAAGTAGGTTTGTGGTAGTAACAGTTCATGTATACGGGTACCTTATGTAATAAACTGCTTTGAAAAGATGTTACTAAGAATGTTGTATCCCTCGAAGTACGGGAGTTAATTAGAATAGTTTGAAGCAAACAACTTTTAGAAAAAAGGGTGATCAATGTAATTCACATTGATGGCCTTTGAGAAAATAAATTTGTGTTTAATCAAGCGCTGTGTGAATGAAAGTAGCTTAACAATTTTAAAATTTAAAATTCTAGAGAGTAAATTACCATAGTAACTGACAGTTCTATAACTCAGAGTCAAATTGCATTTTACTTCGGAATTCCTGAATCGAGGTAAAAATAAAACGTATTTTTCGACAACACTATACTTACCTCACAAGGCGAACTTTAACCCTTTCGTCACGTGGTGTCATCACAGAACTTTAAATATTCAATTTAATGTTCTGTGGGTGTCATCCCATATACGGAACCGGTATGTATGTTCGCCGGCGTGACATTTGTTTGAGTATGAATGATGCGGAAAATTATGTTGTTCATGAAGGGTGCCGGGATCTAGTGTAGTCCTGAGTAGTCGTGTGTACAGTTCTTTTTGTATCGGTTCATATCATGTTTGTATATCCACTTAACATTTATGGAAGTTGGGAATACTTTCCTACTAAGATGTGATTAGGTAATATGTACTCGAATTTTATGAAGAACATCGGCGAAGGTATCGAACATAACTTTAATCATTAGATACAAATAGGTCTGAATAAATGACGTGATTAAAACATCTACAAACCCTGGCTGCTTTGCACCAAAAACATGCAGTTCGACTTAACGTACGTAATTATCAATGTTATATTTAATTTAAATGTAAGCGGAACCCACTCTATTAGATTTAATTGGTCCCTCCTGCATTAAAATTTAATTTAATTTAACAGAATCCGTATCGGAACTCCGACATGTTTGCCGCAGTCGGGTTTTAATTTTAATATTTACGACATTTATTTCCAGCTTTTTAGTACAAATTTTTGATGCTTACGTACTTTACCTTACTTTCAATATTTTTGCTGTGTTAATTATAATTACTTTCATTGTTTTATTTAATTTCTCCGAATTTTTTGGTCATACTTTATTTTGTGTTTTTTGTAATTTGTTAATAACCAATATTGTGTTTGTGTTTGTACCGAACAATGAATAAATGAATTATCTATCTATCTATCTTTAAAACTATATTTTTTTAGCTTATGCAATATGAGTATATATTTCTGTTCTCGCCTTTATTTTGGTACCCTGCTCAAGATTCTTATAAAAACTTTTTTTTTTACATAGCCTATATTGTGTCCCACTGCTGGGCAAAGGCCTCCCCATTTCGAGCCCACACTCTGGTTGGAACGTGTCCAGGTCGTCCCGCCATCTCCTTCTGGGCCTTCCTCTGCGCCGGTGTCCGATAGGCACCCATTCAATAACTTTATGATAATAAAATCCACTTTGTCTTAAAATAATTGCAATGAACCCGCGCCGTCAAGATCAATCAAATTTTACAATTTATCCAAATCGGTTGAGCTCTTGAGTAATTCCGAGGGCATAGGAACGGACACACACCATGCGGGCCAAACACATAACCCTCCCTTTCGGTTTCCCCGCAGTCTGGAAAAAAGCCATCCTCCGCCGTCGATGATAATAAAATAACGGGATCCAAAATTCTACCTCCCTACGAAGGGTTTCCGTTCCTTATTAAAGTGAAAAAATACTCCGTAAGAACCGGCCCAATGGCCGTAGAGTTAAGGGGTCGCAGTAGATTAAGCCCAAATCCGCTTTCATTAGAGTTAACCTTTCAAAAACCGAGGGTAGTTTATGCCATGGTAATAAAATTTTAAACCTATTACGGACATTCCAATTTCTTAATAGACGGCGAGGGCACGGGGCCTTATGCCAAAATGCATCCCGGACTTTGAGAATTAACATTTTATATATATTTAACTACTAGTATTTGTGAAAAGGTCCGTAGCTCTGTCACTCTGTAACTTAGACTAAAGACAACTGGAGGCATAGCTAGGTACTTTTGTACATTTAAGTTGATTTCAAGAGGCAAATTATACCAACTTTCAGAAGCCAGAAACTAGTCCTAAATACATACCTAAGGGGATATTTTTACCTATTGGCAAATTTTCTCACCTTAAAGTTTATCTACCTACATATGCAAGGCACGAAGGTCTTGATACCACTTATTAGTAAATGCTATTGATCCTCACTGTATCTCACCTGCCCTAGTCCTAAGATACAATTAAAGGAACCAGGGCCTTAAGATAATGAGATAGAATCTTGTCTGCCTTTTTACATACAGGCACATACATTGTTTGCTTCTTTACCACACTATGATAGCATGTGTCGTGGGATCCAGAAATAGCGATGTCACACACTTATAATTATCCATTCTGGGATAATTTTATTTCTCCCCAGCCGGCATTCGAACCGTAATCTCTCGCTTGGAAAGCACAGCCTCGACACCACATAGGTCAACGTTTTTACACTGACTATTTGTGTACTGCGTGTGTTGCGCATGAACAAAACGCATCGATTACAGCCAATTTATCCATTAAACCAAATGGCAGCGAACAATCTCAGTCGCCAAATCTTTCAAGTTTCGAACGCGACAGAATCGATTTACTTTTTAATCGAAAATCGAACAAAGACATCGAGTCAGCCTTCGATCGATTACATCAAGGAAGAACATTAATCGAAGCCGGTTCTCCGAATGGCTGAAACTTCCTGAATGCGAGAGCGAGAGACTGGAGAAGCCGCTCCTGAAATCCTGCCTAAAATACGTGAAGGTGTATTACTCGTATGGTATTGTAATGTTTTATGGGAGTACATGCGTCACACCATAAGGGTCAACATCCTTGATTTGGTATAAATATTACCGGCAATCTATACACAGTCAGGTCATAAGTTCTGTCACACAATAAAAACTTTTGAATTTAGAACGCTGGCCACAAAAAAGTTTATTGAATTCGAATTTAGAATTTTTCATGAAAATAAAAATGTGTACTTTTTAGAATTTTCCTCATTTTTAAATATGGAGTGGACACTTAAAGAAGACCGTGTCGCAGTTATTGCGTTGCATCGTTGCGGTTACGCGCCAATTCAGATTTTCGACCTACTGAAAAATTTGAATATTAACAAAAGATTCGTTTATCGTACCATAAAACGATACAATGAAGACTCTAGTGTTGATGACAGGTCAAGAAGTGGTCGCCCTCGCTCTGTTAGGACTCCAGCAATGATAAAAGCTGTGAAGGCGCGAATTCAAAGAAATCCCATACGTAAGCAGAAACTGTTGGCCCTTCAGATGGGGTTAAGCAGGACCACGGTGAAAAGGGTGTTAAATAAAGACTTAGGGCTTAGGGCATATCGAAGAAAAACAGGACATCGTTTGGACGCTCGTTTAATGGACCTGAGACTGAAGAGATGCCGCGCTTTGTTGAAGCGGTACGCGGGAAAAAAGCATCGGGAAATTCTTTTTTCGGATGAAAAAATTTTCACCGTGGAAGAGAGCTACAACAAACAAAATGATAAGGTGTACGCACACAGCAGTGAAGAAGCGAGCAACCGTATTCCGCGTGTCCAACGAGGTCATTTTCCATCCTCGCTCATGGTTTGGTTGGGAGTCTCTTATTGGGGCTTAACTGAGGTACATTTTTGTGAGAAAGGCGTAAAAACGAATGCAGTTGTGTATCAAAATACAGTCCTCAAGAACCTTGTGGAACCTGTTTCTCATACCATGTTTAACAACAGGCACTGGGTATTCCAACAAGATTCTGCGCCAGCTCATAGAGCGAAAAGCACACAAGACTGGCTGGCGGCGCGTGAAATCGACTTCATCCGGCACGAAGACTGGCCCTCCTCCAGTCCAGATTCGAGTCCGTTAGATTACAAGATATGGCAACACTTGGAGGAAAAGGCCTGCTCAAAGCCTCATCCTGATTTGGAGTCACTCAAGGCATCCTTGATTAAGGCAGCCGCCGATATTGACATGGACCTCGTTCGTGCTGCGATAGACGACTGGGCGCGCAGAATAAAGGCCTGTATTCAAAATCGCGGGGGTCATTTTGAATAAACTTTATTACCATAAGAATCTATGTTTTATTAAGTTCATTTTGCTATATAAATGTTTACATAAATAATAAACATGTCTAAATTATTTCATATTGCACATGTGACAGAACTTATGACCTGACTATGTATAATGCAGGTATTCTATATAATATCTAGGTAATATATATAATACCCGGGGGTGTTTAAGCAATGTATGAAATATTATTAATATTAATGTCCATTACAAACTCAACCTAGGTAATATATACAATGCCCAGGGACTATATAAAAGACCTATTTGGCCACCGGTAATGTGTAAAATAAACAGATTTTGGTAGAATATCAGGGCAAAACACTTCGGTAGCTTAGATGAAGGGTAAAGGGGGTGAGCGAAGCGAAGCCTTCGTGTTAGGTTGAACATGTAAGAACAACAAAAACTATTTAGTTTTAAGTATTTTTGTGTTAGGTTGAACATGTAGGAACAACAATAAGTACTTAGTTTTAAGTAATTTTTGTTGTCCCCAATGTTCAACCCTACACGAAGGGTAAAGGGTTGAACATTAACCTTCACCTTAGCTACCGCAGTGTTTTACGTTTTTACATACATTACAGGCCACACATTGGGTATTATATATAATAACTAGGCAAAGTGTAAAATAAATAATATCTCTTACATTGCACGTTTTAGGCATTATATATAATGCATTATTTATAATTTCTCTTACAGCAGCAGCCATAATGTTTCTCATATTCATACTCAGGTGTACCGTGCATCACCAGATATGACGTACCAACGTCTGTGAAAAGATATCACCTAATATTTACTATTACTTATTTTTCCTACTTTAAATTAAAGCCACGACGAAAGTAGAATTTTATTTCCTCACTAAAATCAATCCTCCAAGTATGGCGCAAGCATTGTACAAGTACCTAAGAAAATTACATGGATCGTAAACTTCCGCTTATAAATGCTCCGTCCCGTTGTTCCGCTAGAGAAATTAGCTCTGGACGGAAACACGTGCCTAAATAATAAACTTTATTTGTTATGTGATCGATGTGAACTCAACAAATGCAAGATTTGCTCTGCCGAAGATCGTAGAGTAATCAACCCCAAAATTATGTCGGGCTTCAACACAATTAGGTCACTGAACTGTTACTACCTCCGTACTAAACCGAAACCAATTTGTTCAGATGTACTAGTTGATATTTCTATAACATAACCGGTAGTCATCTAGGGGATTTTTTAAATTTTGTGTAGGTTTTAGCTTTAGTCTGTGTATAGTTAAATTAATTAGATAAACATAACATATCGTAACGCCTTTTTCTATACGGGATGGCATAAGCGCAAGTGTGCCCACGTTAAGCCAGTTTTGTATGTGACAGGGGGCTAGCCCATTGCCACAGCTATGGAGATTGAAGGTTTTCCTCACGATGTTTAGCCATCACCGCTTGAAGAACGTCCGTATAATGTACAGTACGTGAGATAAATTACTTATCTCATTGGTCAGCACCAAATTCGAACCCTGCATTTGCTGCGTGAGAAGCGAGCGTGAAACCGCTAGACCATGGAGCTTATTTATTATAAACTAATCAAGTTACCTTGTAGATATCCAGGCTAGCCAAATGCAAGAGTTATCATCACAACTGACAAAAATCTCCCCTCAGCCAAGTTACGGTCCGGAAAGGAGAAAGACGACAGGGATCTCAAAACTATTCTCGTAAAATTTTAGTGCCAATAACTACCTCCACAATTTTAGCCTGGCTTGGCGCCCTTAGGGCCGAGAATCGGCCCCTAAGGGCAGGGTGTATCTTTGAGGGAGATGCATCATAATCCATCATCTGACCTTTTTATTATTAAATGGGATTTGATTACGAAACGCTCTTTAGATTTCGTTTGCGACCTAGGCTACTTGGGGAAGTGACTCATTCGTTAAGTATGAAAGTTTTTAAATAAGACAATGTGTCAAGAAAGTGGCGTGTTTTTCTCAGAACAGGTTAAATGCCTAGGGCCCAATCTGCTAGCACAACAACCAGTTAGTGACAAAGAGACGCCACGGGGCGACGAGGCGAGATTGTTTTTAGGTAATTAATGGTGGAAATTGAGTTTATTAGTAATCATATAAATTTGTTATAAACCAAAGAGAAGTGGATTGATTACAAAATCATAAGATAAAAGAATAAAGTTGACCAAAGTCGTCGCGTACTCGTCACTGAGCGGACATTGTCTACCGAAATAGGGCCCTACTCAAAAGTAACTTTGGAAAGTCAATTTTGACACACGGAGTGCAGACTAGTCTAACTAGCTTAAAGCACACAGCACACGTGCACAAAGCCCTGGTGCTAGCAAGTTACTGCGGTAACTAGTTACCTGAATTTGCCGTTTTAAGTAGATTAGGAGCAGTACCGAATGTGCAATGAAGAGTAGGATTATATAGCTTTCAAGTTTGCCTGGAGCTAATGGATCAATGTCGGACGGAAGATAGAGTATTGAAGTTTCAAAGAGCTTGAGAAAATAATTTAGAAACAACTTATCTAAGTGCGGTTTATTTTTGGACCCCTAGCCAAAGTAAATATGATTTATGGAAATAAATTGAAAAATTTTTAGTAAAAAATATCAACTTTTCCTTTTTTGAATCCGCTTTTTACGCCTGTAAATCGAGAATACTACCGAGAATACTACCGAGAATACTACCGAGAATAACAAATATTGGCGGTGCGCGCGGTGAACAAAGGGGGCGTCTATTAATTTTGTGGGGTGTTTTTGACGATTGTCTGACCCGATGCGAGAGATTTCGTGAGATATTTCAACATTTTTATTTTTGTATAAAACTCAATTTGTTCCATAATTTTTATTAAAGACTAGTATTTAGGATATGTTAGATTGTAGTCTAGAAACACAGTGATGAAATTTAGCAAACAAATATAATGGGAACTATTATAGCTATACCTTGTGACATATTTTAGTCATCATTAGTCATATTTACATTTATTTAACCCATTTTTATCGCAATTTTACACTGTTTAGGGGGGGGGGGGGATACGTGAGATTTTCCGTGGATCCCCCACTTTCCTCAATGGAATGCAATGGTTATTTCACGCCAAAACGAGTTCACCAGCAAGAACATACAACTACGTCTCCAGAACTCGAGATGGAGAGATATTTTATGAAAAATTCCTATTACAGAATGCGAGCATGCAATTTCTGCCATCAGGCGAAATAAACATAAACATAAACATAACATAAACATTTACATACAGGCACATACATTGCTTCTGGCCCCACACTAGGATACCCTGTGTCGTGGTAACCAGAAACAGCGACGTCACACACATATAAACATCCAAGACCTGGGGATTGTTTTTTTTTTTTTTTCCATTACCCCCAGCCGGGGATCGAACCCGGGACCTCTCGCATGGTAGGCAGAGCCACAACCGCTGCGCCACAGAGGCCGTCGTAAATAAGATATTACTGCTCGGCGAAGCTTGTCGTAGGTTGGTATGTTTACCAACCAAACTTGCAGTGGGAAGCGTCATAGACAAATAAGTAATTGTCTATGGAAGCGTATAAGTATCTATCTACTGCGGTACAACATTCTGAGTGACTGAATCCAACATTTATACGATTCGATCCCAACCCCAAACACACCAAAGCTTGCCAGCAAATGCACAATTCTACCGATTTGGAAACACACAGGCCCACTCGCCCGGTGTATGTATTCGGTAGTCTACCTGTGAGGCAAGTTCAATTTCAATTCTGTGTGCCGCCCGCCGCCCGCCGCCCGCCGCCCGCCGCCCGCCGCCCGCCGCCCGGCTCTATTTCGGCTCAGCTTTGGTTAGTGAAGGCAATTGACGTTTTCAGGTCGGTTCCAGTGAACGTCACTGAAAATGTCATTAGGAAAAGTTAGCCAAAATTATCAAGCCCCCGTTCCGGCCCGCCCGACCTACATATTGTTAGCAAATGGGGCTTATTAGTGGGAAGAGTCGCTGCGCTACAAAGAGCAACATTGTTTTTGGGGCTCGCATATTTGATACAGGAATAAACTTTTAGCATCCTCCTTTCTTTACGTACTTCATGCTGGCAGCCTTTGTTTGTTTTCCTTTTTGGGAAATAAAAAGAAAATTAAAAAACCGGTCAAGTGCGAGTCTAAATCGCGCACGAAGGGTTCCGTACCACCGTTCAATGGAAGCGATGGTGTGGAGTGAATAGTTTGGATTTTACACAGCAAAATATTGTTTACAAAGTTATTGGTGCGGTTACTTTCACACTCCATGTACGTAACCAGGTGCATCCATAAGTTTGTATGTGGTATTGAAAGAATTGTTGTATGGGAGCCCCCTTAAATATTTCTTTTATCCTGTTTTTTAGTATTTGTTGTTATAGCGGCAACAGAAATACATAATCTGTGAAAATTTCAACTCTCTAGCTAGCTAGGTTCTTGAGATACAGCCTGGTGACAGACGGACGGACGGACGGACGGACGGACGGACAGCGAAGTCTTAGTAATAGGGTTCCGTTCTTACCCGTTGGGTACGGAACCCTAAAAAGCTGATGGAGGAAGAAAAAACATTGCCAGACAGTTTTATAAAGCGGGCATAGTTCAATTTAGTTGTTATTAATCTGAATTGAGTGAAATTCTCAAATGCAATATTTTCGCGGCGTGCTGGCTGAAAATCATGGTTTGAAATTCGTGATCAATGAGCTCAAACTTCTGCATACGCAAAGTTCGTGTGTAAACGTCATTTTGCAAGTAAATAAGGACCCGCCTCAGCAACTTTTGTTGTGTGTGTCTAGGAAGAGCACGGTTCCCAACCGGAGGGGCAATTGAAATTTTCATGTCAAATTTCAGGGGCGGCTTGGGCCGCTCCTCACAACATGTCTGGGGCGGCTGGTATTTCAGGTGCGGACTATTTCTTAAAATGGGCTGATTATCTATCTCTTGACACTATCCTAATTATTTTCAAATTAAAATCACTAGATGACAGCTCGTGTGAGATAATCGCGTTCTGATTGGTCAACGTCAATTTGATGTTGGCTAATAGCTTTCAAAACACGCCTCCTAAAGGCATCGGCATTGATTGATTTCACAGTTACTGACATAATAATTTCACAGATCTTATTGGTTGCCCGTTACTAGAATCTGTAAGCCCTGTTTTGGGGTTGTAGTTACTCGGCTTAACCCTTTCGCTTCTCTGCTGGCCGGAAAATACAATAATGAAATTAAAATTAAGGCGAATTTTATGTTGTTTTCCCACAAATGCCCACAATAGAATCTTCAGTACTCTCTCAGTCTAGATAACGTCTGTCATAAAAGTTCAGTTTTAAGGTTTCCCCGGGTTTACAGGTAATAACCATGTGAAATTTTAAGGCCAACTGGCACCGCACTCTTAACTATACTCGAATTGCTAGGTTATATAGCCTTTCCTCTTTTTAATTACTCCCCATTCTTGCCATTCTTACTAAGAAAATAATAATCGTTTTTACATCACTTACAAGTAGGGAGCGGTATTTAAGCAGGGCGCTTAGGGGACGCATAGTGAAAAAGGTTGGGAACCTATGAGCTAGACAAAAGGGAATATTGCACGTACTAACTTACTGAGATGAAAATTTGAGATAGCAAAAAATAACAAATCTGTTGTACGTATTACTTATACCACAGAATATTGATTGATACTGCAATGTTATTAAAGGGTACTTTTATACGTTCATTCATATTCCTGATTTTGGTTCGTGGAATGGCGATATCGAATATTTTTGCTCGTAAAACATATCAGATTGCACAATAAATCTGTTTCTCTCTCTTCTCGCCCAATATCCATATTTTGCTTATAACAATTTTTCAGCAATTTACAGTTTGTCCTGCCTTACTTACTATTGTGACATGTATGTATAGGTGCATTATTTTCACCTTTCGTGACTTAACTTTTACGCAAATGTGTGAAGCCACCCCGTACCAGTATGGGACAGCACTGATGCTGTGCCTGGATGTGTCACCATATCCTGTAGACTACTCGGTGGCAGGCAGTGGTATTGAAGCCGCAGTTGGTTAGTTAAATCAGACACTTAACTAACTCTCTAGACCGTTAATTAAACACCGATGTTTAACCAAGTCACTAGCATTTTGATTTAAATAAAGCATCGTCGAAAACGTTTAACAATATGTCTTACCGATAGCCGGCGTTTTGGAAAACAAGATGGCGTCACGACAACAGCTGATTTGCACAGCTTATATAAGGGCGAAACATTGCGGTAGCTTAAGTGAAGGGTTTAAAGGGGGTGAGCGAAGCGAAGCCCCCTTTATCCTTGGTTTTAGGTTGAACATGTAAGAACAACAAAAAACTTAAAACATAAACTTAAGTAAACATACAAAATTATTTATAATGTAAATGTCTTGTTGCCTAGGAACGTTTAGACAACTCGTTAAACGTTTCGTTCACTCACTTGCCTGACGTAATTTTAGTGACTTGGTTAAACGTCGGTATTTAATTAACGGTCTAGAGAGTTAATTAAGTGTTTGATTTAATCAACTAACTGCGACATAGATATTGCACGAATTCTTCCTGATCGTCACTTAAGACTAACATATATCAGTACGGAGGCAGGTTACCTATACTTTTAAGTTCAGCTTCAGCAGATCCCAACAAAGTTAAACCAACAGCAAAGAAGTGAGCATGCAATTAAACTAGCACTAAGTAAAGTGTCAGCTCAGCGCCAGCTCCTTTTAGGAACAACTGTTCAACTTTGTGAATTTTGTGATAGCTACGTATTAAACTTGTGTAATGCCAAGTGAAGTGAGCAAAGAAACGCCTACGCCGAATTTCCGTGAGTTGAGTATTTTATTCGTATGACAGCTTAGGAAATGGTTTATAGGGTTCCGTACCCGAAGGGTGCCAAACGGGACCCTATTACTAAGCCTCCGCTGACCGTCTGTCTGTCCGTCCGTCCGTCCGTCCGTCAACGCCGGTGACTCACCGGGCTCGATCGGATCAACCGAAATAGGTAGAGAGCTGAAATTTTCACAGAATGTGCATTTCTGTTGCCGCAACTGCCGCCGATTTTCAAGAATGAAAAGAAGTACCCATAGAAGAAATTATTGGTATGGCCATTTTCTTAGCCATTTTGTTTTATTTGTTTATCGGTGAAAAATGGACGCTCCCGATCTTATCGGAAAATATTTTTAATTGCAGGTATTGAGTTTTGTGCTTATTTAATTGTCATTATATGATTAATAATTGCTCATTCGAATTATAATAAATAATAAGTAATATTAAGTTTTTTATCCTATTTGATTTTATTTCTGTAAATAAGTTACTCAATTTCTATCCACTTCCGGTTTCAATGAGCAAAGAGTTTCGTTACCCTGAGTACATAGTGTTATACTTACATACTTCATAGACAAAACTATTTCTCAATGTTTCGATGTACGGCCTTGAATGTAATCCTACCTAGTATTAATATTATACTATTAAAAATTAAATAGGTACCTATATGTACTCGTACAAAAGACTGTCGTTTTTCGTTTTTCCCTGTACAATTGTATGGAATGACATGAAGGGCATGTTCGAGTCCGATGTATTTCATATTCTTTATTGCACAGAAATCTTAATAGTAAGGTAACAAAACATTTTATGAGCAAAGGCGAGCTTATCTCTAAAGAGAGATTTCTACCAGCAAACCTAGATGTCCTACTCGCACTTGACCGGTTTTGTTTCGATTTGATAGAGCTTATGATTTATGAAATAAGGCATTTTATGTACTCACAGGCATAATTTAAGATGACGTTTCATAATTGAAAGTATCTGCCATCAACGGTTAAAAAAAGTTTGTTTGTCCAAAATATGGGGCTAGCTTTACGAAATCTGTACCCTATGTACGTACAGTTTCCGACAAGCGTTAATTTATCACGAAGCCGCGGCGCACGTCGCGTCGCCGTCGAATGTAACAGCTGCTGGGACGTGATGGTAAGCTACACCATTGCAGAACGAATATAGTCCATAGAACGCGTGGAATTAAGGTTGTACTTACATAGTCTGAAAGTTGTAGGTTTACTAGAACGCGGCTAAGCGACAGCGCGTTCATATAGAGCAGAAAAACTGTTTTTGAACATCGATGTGAGCTTAGGTTGTCCTTTGCTGCATTAATTATGTGGTCGTGGTCCCTGTATAGCTGGCAGGGTTACGTTAGACTTAAATAAACATGTATGCACCAAATAAGTAACTATGCAGCCCGTCTACATAGGATTAAAACTGACACACGAAATGAGCGCGACCCGAATCGCGACTGTTTTAATTGGCCACTGGGTAATACCAGATAAATAACAGAAAAATACCTACTACCATAGTGAAATAAATCCTTCTTCGAAATAAATAAACATCATCCACACAGCCTCACCCTCAGCCTCGGCCTCAGTAAAGTGCACTGCCCCAATTAATATCGTGCTATTATCGTTAAGTTTAAAAGTCCGGGCCCGAGTCGCTAAAAACGCATCCTGACCTGAGCTGTGCATTCATAATGTCGACGTTCTGAAAGGGATTGCATCCTAGTTACCTAGTTTCAGAACGCTCCGAGGCTCGGGATGCGCTGAAGAATATAAATAGTGGGTTGTTGTGTTTTTAACATAAGTACCAAGTTACTTGGCCTGTCGCTTACTCAGGATATAAAATTAAAGGAAGCTTTTATATTTTATTTATACCGTATCAGTCAGTATGTCTATTAAAGGAATAAGTTTAAGACGACTCTGCCCAGGGTCCTATCCTATGGCACTATGTTTCATTGCCTAAAAAGTTTTTTTTTCTGAGTATTCTTACTACCTACAAACTGTAATCTAACTTTTAGTTCAAAGAACAATTTAAAGGGCGCATTATCTAACTGGGTGTTATTTATTTGTTTATTTTTATCTGCAGAACAAATAGGGTCGTAAAGGTCAGACGACAGTCGCCCATCGATAAAGAAGGGCTCTTTTTATCACGATTTTTATCTCAAATAGATAATGTCTCCTCGAATTAGTGCTGTTACCAGCAATAAAAACTTTTCGTTATTAAGAATAAGGAAGGAAAGAACTACCTATCAGTACCTTAAAAATTCAACAAAAGGAACGAAAGAGTATTTTTTTTCAATTTAATCAATCGGAAATCCTATTTAATCTCCACTAAGTAATTTAACTTTTGATGTTAAGATACGATTAATGACACTAACTTAAACAAAAAAATATTAGACACATCTCAATAGATAATCTTTGGTTGATTTCCTTCTTGATTAGATCCAATATGGGAAGCAACGAATGGAAATAATGTTGTTTATCGCAGGTATTTTAGAGACACTGAAACATTTGGTCGCCCTACCAACGTGGGAAATATTAGGCTACGATGTACTATCGAACCATCTGAATCATGACCCACCATAAGCTTATTTTGCTAAACCCCTTAAATGCAAGTAGGTCGAAATTCGCTTGAAGGTTTATTTCCTTGGTAACGAACTTGTTATCATTTGATTAGACACTGACATTTTGATAGATCTTACAAGTTTGAAAGTTTCAAACGAATTATCAGGCAAGTGGGTCATGATTCAGTTGGTTCGATTGTACCTTAGACTACATAAAACCTACTTTCTCGAACCCTTACTTATATGCTGGACCTAAAAGGATAGTTAGATATCAGAAAGTAGTTCTTGTGTTGCTGAAAATGTAGAGACCACATCAGGGAACTCAGTATCGAGGTTCATTCATGTTTTCATGTCACGGCTCCGCAACTCGTTTCATTTCACGTCATGCGCTATCTCGGCCCCTGCAATGGACATTTTCTGTACCGCTGAGCAGATTGTTTAGCACATGGTTGAAATTTCAGACAGTCAAATACACATGATATAATAACAAGAAAATGTCCCTTTATAAAAAAAATACTCTTTCCGAGTACACGTCATCTAAGTAGAACTCGTGGCATTTTTTTTTGTCTACAGCAGATGATAATAAACCTTCTTTTGGGATTCGCCGCAGTCGGATAAAAAGAAAAGATAATAAAGAGTCGGATAAATAGAAACCACGAATCTCAGAAACGAAGAATAGTAGTTTATGTGTCTGATACATAATGGAGGACATTAAAACTCGAGAGTGGGTTTGTGAATCGAGAGTTTTGATGCCTAATTATTATACATACACTAGTTTATCTACACACATATGATAAGCTCTTTTTGATGTGTTCAGAAACCGCATTTTCAACCGGCATTGTGGCATTGATAATTGCTCTGCACTTGTTTAGCTCGTTCAGTAGTACCAACTTCACAGACAAACTAGGAGCGGCACGCAGGCGGGCGTCGGCTTTCGAAATTTGAATGTCATAATGTATCTATTTTCAGATAATAAATGAGTTTTTACCAAGTAGTATAATATTATGCTGGTCGTAACGTGGGGTTTTTGGACGCCTTAAAGAGGGTTTATGATACGTGTGTAGAAAAATAAATAAATAAGAATAAGCTGCATTCAGGTGGACGAAGAATATTTAAAAACAAAATAGAGCTTTATTCATTCGGAGTATTTTGAACTAAAACAAAACTGCTTGATTTAATTAAAATATAATGCTTTCATAGATTTATTAAAGTCTTCCCTGTCTATTTAACGTTCTTTACTACGACTAAGTTTAATATAATCTGTATTCATCGATGCGCTTTTAAAGAGCCCTCTACTGGTTCATCCCACATTTTTTAACCCCTCGTCTGTGGGAATAGCGAAAACCGCCAATAACAATTGAAAATCAATGTTATAATAACTTAAAATTTGAGGTTAAATATATTCTACCACCCATCACAAAACACAACGTCTAAGAAGTTCTACTTCAATAAAAAATGCTTTGGGAGGTAGGTTTATTTATTCTTCGAACTTCTTTGCATTTGCCCGACTATAAATTAATATTTTTTTTCCTTGCATTTGTCAATCTGTAACTGTCATGAAATGTCACCCTGGGCTCACTTTTTAAATATAAAGTTGTGTTCCGATTTCTGCCAAACCGCATCGTCTACAAACCTATACATTTTGTATATTTTTTTTTATCTTGACTCGCTGTCTACAAAACAAAAGTGCGTGACTTTTGCCCTGTGTGTTTTTGTCTTTTGTGTTTTATATTATGGGATCTTATTATTTACCAGATTCCTTTCATCACTCCTGTGTGGTTAGGGTCTAGGTCAATATTTATTTAGTAGTGTAGTTGTAGTTTTATTTTGTGTTAGATAACGCATTCTAGCATATTTATTATATTATTAATATATATTTATTTTATTTGGTATGGATAGTTTATGTAATATTGATAACAGTTTCTTCTCATGTTCTTCAAGTGATGACTATATTAGTGCGGAGAGCGAAAACTCCTTTGTGGAGAGAACGCTATCCGTCGAACTGACGTCTGTCTTTGCGGGCCTGGGGAATAATTTTAATATTGTTCACATTAACGCCCAGAGCATTCACTCCAGTTATCCGGACCTACTCGAGTCGTTCAGTAGCAAACATGTAGATGGTATTCTTGTATCTGAATCCTTTCTCAAGCCAACTTTACCATCCACTATGTTCTCGCTGCCTGGATACCAGCTCTATCGGAACGACAGAGTTGGGAAAGCGGATGGCGGTGTAGCAATTTACCTTCGCTCGGATATCCCTTGCAGAGTTATAAGTGCCTCCCCGAATGAGTACTCCGAATCAGCAGAACATCTCTTCCTCGAAATCTGTCTTCACCATAGTAAAGTTCTGCTCGGAGTCCTCTACAGTCCCTCACTTCGTATTGATTACTTTGACTCTTTTGAGACTTTGCTTAATGAGCTGACTCCTCTTTATAATGATACCCTATTTCTCGGCGATTTTAATACATGTCGTCTTAAAAATGATTCCCGCTCTGCTAAATTACAGTCCATTGTAAATTCTTTCAATATGCATATTCTTCCTCTCAACGCTACTCATTTCCAACCACATTGCACTCCCTCTCTTCTTGATCTCATGATAGTTTCTAATTTGGACAAAGTTGCGACACATAGACAAATTAACTCTCCTTTTTCCTATCATGACCTAATTTACCTCTCATATAAGATTAAGACTCCCAAGAGCAATGCAAAACTTATTTACATTCGTAGCTTCAAGGGTATTGATTCTGCATCCCTTAAATCAGATGCCGCGTCGATTGACTGGACACCTATTTTCACTAGTGAGACCGTTGATGATAAGATCCACCACTTCAACGCAATTATTCTGGGACTATTTGACAAGCATGCACCGGTCAAGAAGGTTAAGGTGAAACACCTTCCAGCACCCTGGCTCACCGACGTTATCAAACGTTTGATGGCTAAAAGGAACAGAGCCAAATGCCTGAACAAAAAGGAGCCTACAGCCGAGAACCTTGCCACTTTCAAACGCCTCCGAAACCGCTGTAATCGCATGTGTCGTGATGCCAAGCGCCGTCATATATTTGAGTGTATCGAAAGATACACACCTGCTCAAGTATGGAAATTCCTTAGAACGCTTGGTGTCGGTAAGTCTCAGGATCAAGCGGCTGGCATTGTTGATCTCAACGGTCTCAACATTTTTTTCTCAGCTCCCCCTGTCGTCATGGATCCCACCTTAAAAAATGCCACTCTGTGTCACCTGCGCTCGAGGTCTGCTCCCACCTCCACTCCATTTGACTTCAGACTTGTCGGAATTGATGCGGGTAAGAAAGCAGTGCTCTCCATTTCCTCCAAAGCCGTGGGTGACGATAATATCTGCTCCAAAATGATCAGCAACGTACTTGACGAGCTTCTTCCAGCTATCACACATATAATAAACTTCTCTCTCTCCAATAGTTCCTTCCCAAATGTGTGGAAAAAAGCCTTAGTTATCCCATTACCCAAAACATCAAATCCCTCCTCTTTTAAAGAGTTTCAATTTCCATTCTGCCTATCCTATCCAAAGTCCTTGAATCCACTGTCCATTCTCAGTTACCCTCCTACTTATGCTCAAACAACTTGCTGAATCAACTGCAATCCGGTTTTAGGCCCGGTCATAGCACTGTCACGGCCTTGCTTAAAGTCACCGATGACATTCAGCATGCGATGGACGAGAAACAGCTCACTGTGCTTGCACTGCTGGACTTCAGCAGCGCCTTTAACTGCGTTGATTTCGATATCCTCGTTGAGACCCTGAAGTCCTTGAATGTGTCCTCCGTCTCTGCTTGCTGGTTCGACTCTTATCTGAGAGGTCGCCAGCAACGTATTAGGTCGGAGGTGACTTCAACGGAGTGGTGTGACCTCGTTGCGGGGGTCCCTCAGGGTGGTATTCTCTCTCCTCTTCTTTTCTCCGTCTTCATAAATTCCGTCTCGGATACTCTCTCGTCATCATACCATCTTTACGCAGACCATCTCCAGATTTATCGTCATTTTTCTCCCTGTGATATGGTGTCTGCTGTGGGAATGTTAAATGCCGATCTCGAGCGAATTAGGGACTGGGCCACTTCTTTTGGACTACTTGTCAACCCTAGTAAGTCCCAGGCTTTGATTATTGGTTCCAGGTTTTCCCTTAACTTGTTACAGAATCTGTCCATTGCCCCTATAACCTATGATGGAACTATAATCTCATATAGTACTAAGGCCAAAAATCTAGGAGTTTTCTTCGATAACCAATTTTCCTGGTCAGCGCATGTCAGCGAGGTCAGTAGGCGAGTCTTTGCCACTTTTCACTCCCTCAAACAACTACAATACTTCTTCCTCGTCAGACAAAAATAACGCTTGCCCAGTCTCTTCTCCTTCCCCTGATCGATTACGCTGACGTATGCTGGGTGAGCGCGAATGAAGAGCAACTGAACAAACTCGAGCGACTTCAAAACCTCGGGATTCGGTTTGTCTTCGGCCTGCGCAAGTATGACCACGTCTCGGAGTATCGCAGGGAGTTAAAGTGGCTCCCTATCCCTCTTCGTCGGGATTCTCATATCCTCATCTGCCTCTATAACATCTTATTTAATCCTCGCTATCCTGTCTTCTTACGAGATCGTTTTGAATTTTTGTCCTCGGATAGGCCTCGGAGATCTCACGCTCGATCACTGCTTATAACTCCGCAACACAATACAGCCGCATATGAACATGGGTTCAGACTACGAGCTATCAGGCTCTGGAACAAACTTCCTAGCGCCATCAGAGACAGCCCGTCACTTTCTATTTTTAAAACTCGCTTAAAAGAACACTATCTTTCTCTTCCATACTAGATTTATGTAGGTTTATTGCTTTGATATATATGTAGTATAATTTTGTCTATTTGTATTGATATTATGTATTTATGTACATATTAGTAATTAGTTTATTATTTTAATATTTTTAACGTTGTGCACATAGGTCTACCTGTTATTTCATGGATTCTGTCCATATTAGGTTTGCTGGAAGAAATCTCTTTTTAGATATAAGCTCGCCTTTGTACACCTAGTTTCCATTTTGATGTATCTGTATCTTCTGTTTTTGTGCAATAAAGTATAAACGCGAAAAATACTTTAACTTTTCTCACATTCTTTAGGAGTAGATCCTAACTTACAAGTAGAACACTCGTTTAGGTTAAGGGCAATCCGTCTGTGGAACGCACTTCCCTGCGCTATTAGGGAAAGTCCCTCAATTTTCACTTTTAAGAAAAGATTGAAAGTGCATTTCCTTTCTCTTCCGTAAAAGGTACCATATTTATGTAGGTATATGTATGATTTATTATAGTTTTTGTATGTTCATGCTATATATTGTATTTTATGTAGTTGAAGTATATATTTTTATATTATATTTGGTATAGTTTATATATATTTTGAAATAAATTTTTGTACGTATATATAGAGTGTTATTGCGAACTAGGACTTTCCTGTATAATTAACTCTCCTGTCTTGCCTAGGTTTGCTGGAAGAAATATCTTTTTAGAGATAAGCTCGCCTTTGCTTATTACATTTCTTTTAATTGTCTGTAACCTTATATTATCTATGCAATAAAGAATATGAATATGAAGTAGAACAAATCCAAGAAGAACCATAAAGTGAAACTCCACATTTATGTATGTAACTCTCAATCTTAATTCTTACCTTGAAGCCTGCCAGTAAAATAGGTATGTGGAGATTCACCAAAAGCTAATACCCGACTGAGTGGAAAAAATAAACATTTACACATACAGGCACACACATTGATTCTGGCCCCACACTAGGATACTCTATGTCTTGGGAACCAAAAACAGCGACGTCACACAAATATATAAACATCCAAGACCTGTTTTTTTTCCTGAATCCCCAGCCGGGGATCGAACCTGTGACCTCTCGCTTGGTAGGCAAAACCACAACCGCAGCGCCACAGATGTCGTCAACAAGTCTACAACTCTGTACAGTAAAATGTAATATTTTTGAAAATGGAAACTAAGCAAGTCGCCAAGGTCATTAACCTGCACTGTTTCTATTTTTGAAGTACCAGCCGACAGCTCTAGTTAAGACCAGGGCTAAATAAGAGGTGATATTTTTCTAAAAGGCTTACAGTTGCGCCACAAGAAACTCAAATTTTTTAGGGATCTTTTGACAATTCCGTCAATGTGGGAGTTATAAGATAATTGGATAACACCCAGATCCCGAATTTCATCAACTTCTTCGAGATAGAGCGATTATGTCGTACGTTGAGAGAACCGGCAGTAACTTCTTAGTGAACATTATATGTTTACATTTATCAGTGTTAAGTGGTAATTTATAGTTCATCGCCCAGTTGTAAACCGTGTCTAGTTCTTGCTGAAGAAGAAGAAAATCCGCCGGTTGTTCTATGAGTCTGTAAATTTTCAGATTAGCAAAGAAGGAAAATTTACAATGATGAAATTTCGTATACATATACTCTATTTCTTATTTTTTATGTTTGATAAAGCGCCCCTCTAACTATCAGCTTAACTTTACTCCTGTGCCTCCATATATTATCCAGATGTACGTGCGTGACCCGAATCCGATAAGCCTTGCTCTATTCTATTTGATTAACTCTCACGTCACACCTCGCCACACCAGTGATAAATAAGCCACATCACCACAATAACTTGATATTTTCACAACATTTCTCACATAATTCGTACAGTGTGCCCAACCAATATAACAGTACACAAAAGTGTTTCACTCATTCGTTACATTGCCAGAAGGAACTTTCCCGCGAATAGGCTGGTGGTAAAACAAATGATAGTTAGACTAAGTTCCTATTTTGACGACATAGCGTTATGTGTTTGAAAAGTTGGGCTATTGCTAAAAAATAATAATAATGATTGTCTATTGCTTTTATTTAAATGTACGCGACTAGGCTTGGGCAATGGGCATTCATGTACACCCAGATCGTAAGTTGGTTGAGAATTGGCGATACATCATTTCAGCCTGGGTCCCCTACGAAAAAAAATAAGCTGCCTCAAAGTTCCGAATGCTCGTTATCGTTATAAGCTCGCTTTTGCGAATAATGTTTATGCTAAAACCTTTTGTCTGCTTCATAGTTTCGAATGATTGTTGTCGTGAACTTCGCTGATGCAAAAAACTGGTTATAATGGAAATACCTAGTTTACACCTGCTGCACGTGTCTCCTGGGTAGTGCTAACGAGCATTAAGCAATTTGAAGGGGTTCTTATCAACCGATACCAAAACATATGTCGCAGTTGGTTGGTTAAATCAGACACTTAACTAGGTAACATCCTAGACCGTTAATTAAAGACCGACGTTTAACCAAGTCACTGGTATTTTGATTTAAATAAAGCATCGTCGAAAATGTTTAACAATCTGTCTTACCGAGAGCCAGCGTGTTGGTTAAATAACGTAAAACACGATGGCGTCACGACAACAGCTGATTACTTTCAGAGTCTATATTTTCACTACTGATTTGCACAGCTTATATCAGGGCAAAACATTGCGGTAGCTTAGGGGATGAGCGAAGCGAAGCCCCCTTTATCCTTTGTGTTAGGTTGAACATGTAAGAACAACAAAAAATACTTAAAACTTAAACTTAAGTGTACATAAAATATTTTTTATGTCTACTTAAGTGTTTATATTGTATATGTCTTGTTGCATAGGAACGTTTAGACAACTCTTTTCATTCACTCACTTGTCTGTCGGAACTTTAGCGACTTGGTTAAACGTCGGTCTTTAATTAACGGTCTAGGGTAGGGTGTTAGTTAAGTGTCTGATTTAACCAACTAACTGCGACATATATACTGCTGGTTGTGTACAACTCCCATCATAATACGCCACAGTATTTCTAGTCTAGAGATAGTAACCAAATGAGTAATTGTACTGAATAACTTACTTTGGCCGCCGTACCTACTAGTTTAGCATTCAGTCCGGCCCATTCAGCCTTTCTCACTGTGTTTGTATAAAGGTTTTCCCAGGCATCAATCAATATATATGCTGCTGAACAAATACAACTATGAGCGTATAGTTGGGTATCCTTGTATGTACAACTATAAGCATTTACATGTATTTTAATAACACAGCACAGTACCCTAATTAAGTATGTGTGACGCAATTTGACTTTCACATAACATATTCAATGAGTAACGAATTATACTTGCATGTTCATTGATAGATTTGGTGGCTATAAGCAAATAAGTATCTCATTTACGCACCTCGTCGTCGCATCATTAAACATTTAATGAGCTGTTTGCCGTTCTAGATAAACATGTTCCGTGCATTCATACAGAAAATTGAAATGGAATTGAAATTATCTAAATGGAAAACTAACAAGAACAAACAGGTTCAAACTTGATGAATTGCCATTTCTAGCGAATTGCAGTTGGCATGTTATCTTGAACGAGTTGAGTTTCACGAGTTTTATTTGTGGTGTGGTCAGGTAGATAATGTGTGCTTTTATTTTCTAGACTTGAGTACTAGATTGTGTGTTTAGAATTTCAGATAGATAATCCTTAACATGCCATAAATCTCTGGAGTATGACCAGCCCATAAATACTAAAAGAAGAATCGACAACGTTGCCCCACCGCAAACAGTTCGCACAGTCTTTGCTGAACGACAACATGCTTATCAATCAGCATATATTTATAACAAAGTTAACAGGCATATAAGCATAGACCACCTACAGCTATACACTTTCAAAGAGGCGTAACTAAATGGCTAAATAAACTTAACCACGAGGAAGTCGAAAACCTTCTACAAAGACCTTCTTAAATGATGATTGACGAACGTAGGTGCTTACTAAACCCCCTTACATACTACATACCTACTCACAGGCACTACCCACGTGGATATTATCCGATCCCAAGGTTTGTGCAACCGCAGGGTATATTAAGTATTCTGTGCGCAGGGCATAGGTAGGTTTAACTGTCACCTTATGTGGATGTTTATACACCCGATCCCAAGGCTCATTGTAATGTAACCGTAGGGCAAAGGAAAAGCTACCACCACCCATTCACAAATCACACACCCATACACATACCCACACAACACTCTCACACACACACACACACACATAACATACCCTTATTTGTTAATATATAATAAAAGTAAAAATATTTACCCTTTAACTGTACGCTAGAATCCTAAGAGAAGTTGCGAGTCATTCCCAACACAAGTATCGAGATTACTTACTCGGAAGCCTCGTTGTGTGTTATGAGTTTCTATAAAATAAAACAACTTTTTATTTATTTTTACTAGACCTGTTTTAGCAAAATCCTCTTTAAACCTTAATGGGCTTTTTATGTTTTTGTGATTTATAAAAGTACAGCGAGTCAGTTCAACTAAAACACTGTTGTAAGTTCGTTATTCTTTAGGGTCTGTGGATATCGGCTGAAGGAAGAGAATCCAAAGCCGTTAGCTTGATAAAAAAATATGGTCAAGTGCGAGTCGAAATCACGCACGAAGGGTTCCGTACCACCGTACAATAGCAGGGATGATGTGGAGTGAATAGTTTGGATTTTACATAGCATCATGTTGTTTACAAAGTTATTGGTGCGGCTACTTTCACACTCCATTACATAACCAGGGGCATTCATAAGTTTATATGTGGTATTGAAAGAATTGTTGTACATTAAATATTAATTTGATTCTGCTTTTTAGTATTTGTTGTTTTAGCGGCAACAGAAATACATCATCTGTGAAAATTTCAATTGTCTTACTATCACGGTTCATGAGATACAGCCTGGTGACAGACGGACGGACGGACGGACAGCGGAGGCTTAGTAATAGGGTCCCGTTTGGCACCCTTCGGGTACGGAACCCAGTAAAAAGGTATGTGTATGTAAGCAAAGAGTTTCGTTTATCTGAGGTGTAAAACTCCATTTCAATAGCATTTCATAATAATGTAAACAAGCCAATTTACACACGATTACGCCGAAACTACTTACATTTGAACATCAATCCTGAACACATTCACATACCAAGGAATAATTTATTGTTCTTACATCATTTCGCCACCAAGTAGCTCCCCTAAGATAGTTATTTTTTTGCAAAATTATCGGACGACGAATATTTCAATAGTTTGTAAAAAGTCATATTATTTTTTTACTCATCAAAGCGCATCAAAGTCTTATTCTCTTTGGAAAGTAAGTGTGGTTCATTCTTTTGAATCGATCCGATTCGATCGATCAATCGGTTTGATTGATTGATTTGTTGAATTGTTGATGAAAAGAATAATGAAGAACTTAAAGGAGATCTAGCTACCGAAGGAGGAGGTGAACCTAAAAAAGTGAAAAGAGGAAATATATATTTAAAAAAAACGTTACTTCATTCACTGTCCCTGTCCTGTGTCAGTGGGTATTGTTCCGAGTTCTCTGCGTTTTTCCATTTCCAGTAATTATCGACGACTTTGCTTCTTGTATTTTGGATTAAGGACATTTTCTTTGCGATTTGGTTGGATTTATTATTGAAACGACGACATCTGCTTATAATCACGCATAAAAGCACAGTTACTCACAAAATTCGTAAAGGAAAAGAATAGAACAAAATATGTCGATGATCTCGCCGCATCTAAAGGAGTAACTGTGTTGCGCCTTCCTCCATATCACTGTGAGTTGAATCCAATAGAACTGATTTGGGCATAGGTCAAGTCTTACGTAGGAAGAAATAATAAATCTTTTAAAATGGCAGTAATAAAAAATTTGCTAAAAGAAGGATTGGCGAGAGTCGGAGCAGACCAATGGGCAAAATGCGTCACGTTCAAAACGAAGAGGATAGGATGAAAAAATTAGACGGCCTTATGGATGTGGCTAGCGACGCTGTAACTCAGCCTTTTATTATAAATGTGACCGATGATGACACATCAAGTGATGATGAATCTGTCACAAGCGAATGACGCGCGTCAGGTTGGGATATTTCTCTATCTTCGGTTATTTTCTATTCTACTAAATTTTCTAAAACAATTTAATTAAGTTTTTTAGTATGATGCTAGAGCTCGTCTAAGCTGAAATTACGCGCCCCACTTGGTTTTGTACTAGTAATAGAAAAAAATCGATCGAAAATCGACAGCGAACTATATCTCTTTGATCAATGCCTTTGACATCAGTGTAGGTACAACACTCAAATCTCGCTCAATCATAGACAACTGTCAACTGACATTATGTTTACATTATTATGAAATGCTATTGAAATGGAGTATATGTGTCAAGTGTCGAAATTTACTCCGTGTTCCAACCATGGAAGTAGTTTGTACTACCGTAGTACATACTACCTCCATGGTTGAAGCAAACAAAGAATAAACTACCAACATAAATTCATACACCTCGCAAAAGTGATAATCCCTAAAATGGGCTTATCGGACAGTTATAGAAGGGTCTGAGCTACTTTAAGTTGTGGAAGGTTTATATTATAACGAAACTAAAATACAGATTTTATTTTATAAATCACAATTTTGTGAGAACGGATTGTAATACTTTTTAACTCAATTTTATGAGTATTTTAGAGAAATTGAATCTTTATAAATAACACTGTTAATGTAGCACGCAAAAGGCCACGTTACTCAATACTTAATACCACTTTGCATTTTATTTAACCAAATACACCAAAAAATTTTTGCCTAAAGGCTGTCATTACGTATACTGGTATACATTGTAATATAACACACTTCGGGGCAAACAAATTCCATGAATATACAAAACAGGACGCCACAATATAAACCCACGCTCACCTCATACGATACGATAAATACTTAATTGAATAATATAATGCTGTACTGTTAAACCAGTAAAGCGACTTCACCGATTATTGTGGGAGCTTCGGAGAATCGTAAGACTCACCATTTATTTGCTTCCAGACTACTTTATCAACTGTAATTGTAGAGGAATCCTTCATATCTCCATAGTTCCGGCAAGGGGGTTGCCATGTCACGCAAAATGTTATGAATAACTGAATAAACGTGGGCGTTGTTAAGGCACTTTGCATGACGAGGCTAGCCCATCGCCGCAGCAGAGGTTAACAGTTGCCAGCCTTCTTTACCCAGATTGGTACCTACTTCTTATCTACTACTAAAGCAAAGACTGAGTTCAGTCATGAATTACTTTAGCTTAGCTTAACTATAAAGTAACGGTGATACCTGCTCAGTATTACGTCCACGATATCACGGTTCTCGCTCTGAAATAATAATAGCTCACACTGAAACAGCGAATTGGTCTCATTCTCCCCGGTAACGTACTTACGTACAGGCAACGTACATACATCGTAAAGGCTCATAGACACGACACATTTCATTGACCTATTTTGCATTTTTGCATAGTTACAGTAGGTACACGATTTCCAGAAGTCCTTAACCTCCTATATATTACCGGGAAAGTCTTGTATAAGCCATTCTAACCGGTAATCACTAATTCCGGGGTTGTTGGCTTTTAATCTTTGCTATCCTTCCTGTTGGTCGGGCCACCGGGCTAGATGTCACTCCTTTTCCCGGTGCCGGGGAAGAGGCACCGGGGAGGATGGTAATAATTCGAAAAAGCTTACGGCTGAAAGATTTTATACACCTCCCGTTATAAATAAATGTTGTTGCAGGGTTTAATGTACCTCCACTTTATTTCACTTCGGGTAGTATTGTTTACGGTCAGTCCTGGAAGTCAATACTTTATGGTTCTTTGTGGGGAACAAACAAAGATAACGCGAAGTTTTATTTGATCTTTAGATAGGTAGGGTACTTATATTTTCATCCAAAATGGTGATCATAGTGATTGATAAAACTACTTATCGAATGATAAAAATGTTTTCTTTAGTAAGATCACTTCTCCACAGAATTAAAGGAACCATAAGTTATTCTACATCCCGCTGGCGAGGACGGGGATGCTGCGGGAGGCACCTGTGATGAGGGCTCTCGCTCTCTTTAATGATATAACAGAGAGAACCGAGGTGGACCTGTTCCAATGTTCTTTGACGGGATTCGCAAGGGTCGCCAATTATTGTCTGTGATATAGATAAGATTTATTCGTAGCTTTTTTGTCCTTATATTTACTGTGTGTTTGTGTCGATTTGGTTTTTACTGTGATGTCACAAGCATGTATGTTTATAAATAAATAAATAAATAAATAAATAAAAAATTAATCAATTCAGTAAAGTAGAATTTGCGCTAAAATTAATTTACCAACTACAGACGGAGCACAAGTTTACAATCAGCTACACCACAAACAAAAAATTCGAAATAAATTTTTACATTTAAAAACCAAAAAAAGCAGAATAACAACATAGATATAAGCTACACCTATCTATTTATGTGTTAATTTATTTTTTCCTTAGCCAAATGTTAGTAGGATCTTACAATCGTGGAATAATTAATATCCTCGTAATCGTAACCATGACTGAACATTTTAAACCATATTACCAACTTTCTTTCGGATTATAGCAACCAATCAATCAATTAATCAAATCCCTTTATTACTGTAGATATTTACATATACTTAGCAATCGTCATTTTTTCCACTTCTCTACATTGGACCACTGTGGGAGAAGCAGGGCGTAGAAACTCCCACAGATTGATTTTTAGATCTCTTTCAAAAAATTATTGTTCGTAACTAATACAAATATAACAATATAAATTATTATAATTAATAAGCAGCAATAAATATATATTTTTTTTTCAAAATTAATATTATAGCATTCGTTGACTATTTGATCCACTAAAACAATTCTGGCTATCACCACGTAGAAACCTATGTTGTTTCAAGAATAATATCATGCGATAACAGACATTGTAAAATTTATTCTTAACTATGTTATCATATGATAATAAAGATCATTAAACCTTAAACCTTAAAATCAATTTCGATCCCGCCGAGAACAGTAGTGTCTACAAAAGTCTACATTCAGTCCAATCTGTCGTTAGTCAAAGCTGCGATCTGAATAATGTATCAAACGAGGACTGGAAGACTAGGTCGTATGGATAAGGTAAGTGGAATCAAACTATTATATCTCTAAGTTCGAGATTCGCTACGACAGATTTGACAGAATTTTCGTTGGTAAACGGCACAGGTACATAGAAGCACACGACAATCATCCTTGGTTTGCTGGAAGAAATACTTGTTAGAGTTAAGCTTTGCTTTGTACCTGGTACATATGTAATGTATACTTATATGCCTTTGTCCCGGAACAGTGGTAGGCCGAGACCTAGACATCCACTTGCTACGGATCCTGGCGTACATGGTTTAATAACACCTTATTGGATAGACTGAATAGTATATTCTTCCAAGAGTTCAGTCGAAATCGGGTGCCCCACACTTGAAGTTATCGATCGATATCTGTGTAGTTAATATGAGCAAAGTGAATAATCCCTTCTCATGATATTATATATGTACATACATAAGCTCAGCTGAGATTACAGGTACATAAAGCGAGGTCTGGTCTAGTTAGAATCGATTGCAGCAGACGGCGGAAAACCTCAAAGGGTCTCAACTTTGAACAATGAAGATGTATAAACGTATTGAATGCGAGCTTTACTGATCTATCTACTTAATCTAATTGATATGTCGCAGTTAGTTGGTTAAATCAGACACTTAACTAACACCCCAGACCGTTAATTAAAGATCGACGTTTAACCAAGTCGCTAAAGTTCCGTCAGATAAGTGAGTGAATGAAACGTTTAACGAGTTGTCTAAACGTTACTAGGCAACAAGACATATACAATATAAATGCACTAAGATACACATCAAAAATATTTTATGTGAACTTAAGTTTATGTTTTAAGTATTTTTTGTTGTTCATGTTCAACCTAACACGAAGGATAAACGGGGCTTCACTTCGCTCACTCCCTTTAACCTTCACGTTGTTCAGACACTTAACTAACACCCCAGACCGTTAATTAAAGATCGACGCCAACCAAGTCGCTAAAGTTCCGTCAGATAAGTGAGTGAATGAAACGTTTAACGAGTTGTCTAAACGTTACTAGGCAACAAGACATATACAATATAAATGCACTAAGGTACACATCAAAAATATTTTAGGTGAACTTAAGTTTATGTTTTAAGTATTTTTTGTTGTTCATGTTCAACCTAACACGAAGGATAAACGGGGCTTCACTTCGCTCACTCCCTTTACCCTTCACCTAAGCTACCGCAACGTTTTGCTCTGATATAAGCTGTGCAAATCAGTAGTGAAAAGATAGATTGTGAGAGTAATCAGCTGCTGTCGTGACGCCATCTTGTTTTACATTATTTAACCAACACGCATTTTTTTATTTCGGTAAGACAGATTGTTAAACATTTTCGACGATGCTTTATTAAACTCAAAATGCTAGTGACTTGGTTAAACGTCGGTCTTTAATTAACTGTCTAGTCTAGGGTGTTAGTTAAGTGTCTTATTTAACCAAGCAACTGCGAAAGATACACAAACGGGCTAACTAACAGCCGAACGGACATACTGCAGCTCAAGTAAATTTCCGCATAAATACCGCAACTTTGAGTTCCCTCTAACATTAAGTTGATTCTGGGCCTAAGTTAAAATCAGTAACTAACTAACCAACGAGTATTTAAACATTTATGAACTTGTATCCATATTAGAGGTAATAGCTTTCCATTCAAAATCGTTGTCTCCAAAAAGCAAACAGTTGATAACCGCTCGAGACTATATAAACGTCCACTCACGGATGACCTCTGTCCCACGACTATTACTTACCCCTTTTACACTCAGATGTGTGACTACCATATTTTCATTTGTTTTGGACTTTATTAGCAAGCCAAAAGGTTGAAAATATGCTATGAATCTAAAATTGGTGTACAAAGGTTGTATTTACACGAGTCGAAATGACGCGTTTGTGCGAACACGTGGGCGGGTATGACAAGGACAAACATTCCCACGGAATGTAAGTATATAGAGTAGGGTCAGTGGGTATTGGCCACGCACCTTTTGTGATGCTGATCTTGCCCTGTTTGGGATATTGGATAGTTTAATCAAAATCAGTACATCCGCTTGGGATCTACTGTTCATCAGACAGACACACGTCACATACATACATACGAGTACGTCATCTGATACTCAGGCCAATCTTATATGCAAAGCTTGAAAAGCTGTTTAAATATTTTTTCTCAAACATGCCATGAAACGTCGTCATTACGTGTGTTATATATAATTATAAACCGGCTTGGAGGTATCACGTGTCGCGCCGCGCGGCACAACTCAAGAGAACTCTAAAGGAATTTCATACAATCTTGCAGGCCTAGGCCGGGAAGTTTTTCTTCTAAATTTTATGCTGAAATCAAAAGACATCAACGGGCTCACGGAAATTATGATAATGTAGTATTTATAAACGGGAAATATTAAACTGCACATCAAAAATACTGATTTGCACAGCAATCATCTGGGCAAAATGCTGCGGTAGTTTAGGTGAAGGGTAGTGTAGGGGGTGAGCGAAGCCCCCTTTATACTTTGTGTTAGGTTGAACATGCAAGAACAACAAAAAATACTTAAAACATAAACTTGAGTACACATAAAATATTTAAAACATAAAAAGTGCTTTTGCTGATACTTTTTGCTGTGCAAATCAGTATTTTTGATGTGCAATTAATTACTAACCTTTTATATTTCATTGCATATGTTAATGAAAAGCACTATAGATGCCTCTGTCCGTGAATAGGGCTTGCCGGCTTAAGCTCTTCTTTCCCGGCGTCTGCAGCAATGTACTATTTCTCAAACATGCAATGATATGTCATAATTTCATAATAGTTTATTGCAAAGTCACAAAATTTCACAAGATGGTCGAATAAAAGTTAGTACATTGTGACGCCCTGCTAGGGCACAGCAACATGCGAAGGACAGCCAGTTGTCCATTTTACGAAAAATAGGATGATTACATTTATGTTCAAAATTGTATAGAGACAATTAGAAAAATATTGTAGAGATTATTATTATTAACAAAAAACAAAATGTCGTCATTAAGTGCGTTATAATATAACAGGCTTGGAAGTATCACGTTTCGGGCCGCATATCTCGAGAGAACTCTAAAGGAATTTTATACAAAATTGCAGGCCTAGGCCGGAGGTTTTTCTTTTTTTTTGCTCAAAGCAAAAGATATCAACGAGAAAGAAAGAAGAAAGAAAGAATATCAATTTATTCGGACTACGCCATAACATACACAACATAAAATACACGATAATTATGAGAGGACAAGAAAAAAAGTGAAACATACAATTGAAGGAGAAAGTAATAACAACTAATATCGCAGACAATAATATACACACGCGTCACAAAAGTAAAAGTACATACCACACAGTAACTTATATGTATAGTACATACACAAGACAACAAGAAATAAATAAAAGCAAAATACAATTTTGTAGCGACGAGTAGACAGTAACGTCGTGAAGTGTGTGCCTAGGCGGCGAATAGGTTCCGACTCAGCATGTGCCACAGAACCTGCAAGAGGTCCTGCAACGCTGGTATTCTGTCGGCACCTTATCAAGGAGGAGAAGATAAAGGGTGGGTGTTAATAAACTACTTTTTATTAAAACTGCATAATTGATATGAAAATAAATAAACTATAGGAAAAAATTAGGAAAATTTAGTGGATGGATAAGCTAAGTAGGAGACGAATTGACATCAGAAATATAATTATAATTAATAAATAATATATAAATAGTTGAGAGTATAAGGGATATTAAATATTGTATACTATAGATTGTTCAGTGACTTAACCGATTCAAATACGTACATTAAAAAGACTTAGCTTTAAGATAATATAACTAGCAAACGCGGGGATTCACTAGGGCAGAATCAGGCATCTGACTTCTGCAGGTGCAGAAGGTGTTTTCTACATGCAAGTTTGAAACTGGCAATAGAATTGTGAACTCGGATTGGTGGTGGCAGGTTGTTCCAACACTTCGTCGCCAGATACCTGAAACTGTCCCGAAAAGCAGCTGATCGATGTCGAGGGATTGTTAAAATGCTGGTTGTAGTCCTGTTGATGTAGTGACGAGATACCCGCCATTTAAGCTTTTCAAATAAATACTCTGGTGTTTGTTGCCTTATCACACCAAATAAGAGGGAGGCAAGATGTAGTTGCAGCCTACCATTGATATTGAGCATGTTGGCCTTGTTCAGGTAAGGAGTAATGTGACTACGAGAAGGGATGGTAAAGCAGAACCTGGCGCATGCGTTCTGAACTCTTTGCAGCAACCGGTGAGTGCGTTTGAGCAAACAGGGCCCGTATACTGTAATGCCATAATTTAATTTTGAGAGAACCAATGACTCACACAGTAGTATGCGCATTTGTTCGCTTGGATAATTTCGGATCCTATACAATATATTTAGTCTATAGAAACAGTTTTTGACTACGTCAAGAACATGCTTCTCGAAACGTCGTAGCACACGGAACTCACGATTAGTAGTAGTATTTTTAAACTTGAATTTGTTTTTTGAGTGGTGTATTTTTTATTTCATTGCATATGTTTGAGAAAAGCACTATACATGACTCTGGCCGTGAAAAAGGCTTGCCGGCTTCGTATCACTATCTTCGTCTATACTAGGTACTCAACCAGCAAGCCCTTTTTTCCCGGCGTCTGCAGTAACGTGTTATTATAGATATAATTTATTACGAGAACTTATTTTAGCATTTAGTTCAATCTAGCTTTTAAAATCATTCCAGACGCAAACTGATTAAAGTAAAATCCCTCCCCACAAAAACACAAAGAGTTCGTCGGGATAATATCCTAATGCTAACAACTGCCATAAACTCATCAGTAGTGTAAACAAAACAAACACCTTTCCAAACTCTTGTTTTTTCACCGTGCCTTGCTCCTCTTAACTCTGTTAGTTCGTTTATTATCACACGTTGTGGGTGTAACCAGAATCTTTGTCACGCACGGTTACACCACAGTACACTTATAATGAGTACGTAAACAAGGCACCAACTACCTACTCCTACTCCGGCTTAAACGGTTAGGGCTGTCGTTCCGCTCAGACGTCAGGTCAGCGTGCAAAGCGAGAGATATAAAAAGAGCAAGATGCAAGACATGTTATAGTAGTAACACCTAACGATAAGTACTCAAAAACATAGGAGTTGTTTTTAGTCCGCATACTACATAAGCTGATGCCCGCTCAATGTGTAGGGACCTGGACGTAGCAGGGAGGTCTGACTCCTGGGCATGGGTGATTCCATTTTATTCACATCCATCAAAAAAATAATTGGTTATCTGTAAAGTCGGTCTACGGACGATAATTTTACGTGATAACGTCATAAGAAGCGCTGAGGCCGATCGTGCCTTTCTATCGCTTGTCCTTGTGCGTGCAGCCCGCGTTCATCGATTTATAAGACGTTATCACGTCAAAAAATACAAGTTCAGCTGACCAGCCGGGCCGGGCGAATTGGCAAACCTGCGAACTTGTTCCGGCGACTTGTGGCGGCGTGTGCTTACGCGGGACGGACTGTGGCTGTGTGTGTGTGACTAAGCGCGCCCTTTTCTATGTAGTTTATTGTGCGTGGTTACACCGAGGGAACGAGGGAAATTGGCGTATTCGTATGGAAAACAACGTTCGAAGTCAACAAGGAAAGGAACGCTGAAATATCCTGCGAACATCAGCTAACAATATTTTATATTTGTTCACCGTTAATAGTGCCTGAATGGTTTTCGAATGTATTACGAACTATAAGGTTGAAAATTATGTGGTAATATATGGTCCCTGGCCTTTATTAAGGGTTCACAAATGTAATAGTTTGGATTGGATGTGTTACAGTTTGGATTTCTAATTTAAACCGTAAAGAGGTTCGTCGAACGGAAGCCAAAGGCCATAGAAAATTTGTTACCAAAGAAGTCCAAGGAAAGATATACAAAACCTTACGATAATTGAAAGATATTAACTATATAATATATAACTATATATAAAAACTTATTTCCTTGCTTTTTAGAGAAAAGCACCTTGCAAGCCTCGGCGGAAATGTCAATTGCCTGACTCGTATTATTGAAGTCAATACTCGTCCAATTGCCGACTTTCACCGCCACGCCAGTAATGTACCAATCTCTATCTAGTTATAGTTCTTCTGGCCTTAATTTCGCCACTCCCATCCTCCCCGGTGCCTCCTACTCGATACCGCCTTGTGCCATCATCCCCGCTGGATGTGTAACCGCCGGGGTAGATTGCACAAATGTTTACCTGTATCTCTATGTGCCCCTCTCTAAATGTGCCCCGGGGACTATCCACCGGGTAATTCCCCTCTTAGAGCGTATGTCAATGTTCTTAGACGTGGCTAAACATGGCCACCCACACACCGACCTATTATAGGAAACAACAAAACGTAGTTCATTTCTTGAACTTCGACGAAGAGGACCATTAGACAATGTATAAAAATAAATGTTGATTGCAAATATTAACTTTCCTTTGAAAAGCCGACAACAATAAGAAACAATAAGTATGAAAAGTACTTTAGCAAACAAAAGAGAGGAAATTAAACAAACAATCGTCGTACTTTGGCTAAAACAACATCGTCAATGGAAAGTAAATGCTCCCAGCTCCAACTCTATAAACCTATATAGAGGTATTGAATCTCATTGATAAATAATCAATCATTTAACAAAGACTGTAGTAAAAATCGGTCATGTGCAAATCTGACTCGCTCACGAAGGGTTCCATCGTACTAAGCGTAACAACACGCAGAAAAGTCTCTTTCATAGACCTTTCATTAAAATATGTAAAAAAAACTCAAATTATCAAACCTATGACTAGCTTTTAGGCCCGTCAAACTACATATTTAAGAGCTGGGTTACGTCACATTCGGTCAAATGCCAATCTTTGAAGCGCTATTCCTCCTAAAGGAGACACTTCTATTATATATATTCTATAAAAATATATGATATGAAGACATCCCTTTTCTTCAAAACATCATATGTCTGGGAACTATATATTTTTTTCCTATAACTTGCTAAAACTTGCTTTTTCTTGGGATCTAAAAATAATATTGATTTGGTATTCGCGTCAAAAAATAGGTATTCAAAATATCTTAAAACTTGTGCGTTTGAAATTCAGAAATAATCAGTGGTTTTGATGAAATAACTAAAAAAATACACCATTTTCGCAATGTTCTGCGGCAACGACTGGCAGTGCAGTGTGTGCAGACTATATTGCAGTGTGAGCTATTATGAACTTTATTTTAATACGGTTGTGTCCAGATTTTCAGCCACCACGAATCGATTTGCTAATTTTACCGATAAAAAAGCCTTTGTTTTAGTCTCAAGCTTATACAGGCTCGAAGGCGATACCTAAGAATTGTGATTGCTTGCGGGCACAGGACCGGCCAATGGGCTACTTGACTCTATGGAGTACATACACTCACATGTACATACACTCAGATGTACATACACTCACGAATGGAAGCACTCACGAATGGAAGCACTCACACAAACGCATTTCTAAGGTCTCGCCTTCTGTACTGATTACCTGCCGCCAAGTAAATTGGCCTCTGAGCCAGCTCCAACCTCTCTTTCCAGCATAGGGTAAGTCCATATATGGATAATAACCACATTTGCTTGCGGTTGTACGACACTATCTAAGCTTATGAAGGTTCTACGCGTTTCTACTTAGTAGACCTAATTATCTGTTTATTTTCGTTGAACATTCTTGGTGTTAAAAGATTATAACTTGTGCATTTATGCTATCTTCAAACGCAAAATTTACATACCTTCCATATATTTTCATTTAAACACAGGCTAATATATTACTTCTGGCCCCACACTAGGTTACTTTGTGTCGTGGCAACCCGAATCAGGGACATCACACACATATACACTTCCAAGACTGTTTTTAGGGTTCCGTACCCGAAGGGTTCCAAACGGGACCCTATTACTAAGACTCCGCTGTCCGTCCGTCCGTCCGTCCGTCTGTCACCAGGCTGTATCTCAAGAACCTAGCTAGCTAGAGAGTTGAAATTATGTATTTATGTTGCAGCTATAACAACAAATACTAAAAAACAGGATAAAAGAAATATTTAAGGGGGCTCCCATACAACAATTCTTTCAATACCACATACAAACTTATGGATGCACCTGGTTACGTACATGGAGTGTGAAAGTAACCGCACCAATAACTTTGTAAACAATATTTTGCTGTGTAAAATCCAAACTATTCACTCCACACCATCGCTTCCATTGAACGGTGGTACGGAACCCTTCGTGCGCGATTTAGACTCGCACTTGACCGGTTTTTATTTATTCTTTATCCCCAGCCGGGATCGAACCCAGGACCTCTCGCATGGTAGTCAGAGTCACAACCGCAGTGCCACAGAGGTCGTCAGGCTGAATAGGCTCAACCAACTTATGTGCAGTGTAACAGCTCAATAATGTTTATCTAAACCTGCTTAGATAACGTTAATTGTGATTGTGCATTATTAACTGCTTACACTCTGACCGCAGTGTTCAGTCAGTTTCATGCCCAGTTTTTAGTAAGTCTAAACCTGGATCCATCATTTTATAGGCCATTTCCCATAGACAAGAAACGCGTATGAATTTGCCAGTCCCGGACTTTTGTGAACAGAACCCAAACAAAATGTACTCAGACTTCTTCAACATTATTCAAATATAATTAAATAAAGTAAAAGAAGAATGCACAATGAGTCTTATGAACAAAAAAAACTATATCTTTGCTAGAAAATTTCAAGACTATGTTAGATAATATTCAAAAGTTTGGTTTGTAGAAATGCAAAAACTTTACAATTTAATAGAAAAATAGAATTTTTTAAAAATAAAATGACAAAATTTTTCCTATAATGAACCGTGAAACTGGCAAAGTTATTCCTATTGAAAATAACTTCAGCTTTAGGGTAGGTGATGGTTATTAAATCTAACGCTAAGGTAGCTCGACCTTTCGAAACATTCTACAGAGCGTCTAAATTCGTCTCCATATGACGCAGAGAATTTGTTTTAAATCAGCACTAGCGTCAGTGAAGTAGGTTTTAAATTTAATCATGTATATTCCCAGGACATTGTCAAAACGTTTTGAAAAATACTCAAGGCTTGTGGAGTATATCAGTCAAAGTCATTTAGTTCTCTAATTCTGGTTATTTATACCCCCACACTTAGATTATATATCCAATAAGTATGTTGACGATGGAGTTTTCCCAGACCTCATGAAATAAAGTAAACTGGTACCTACCTTGAGGTCGGGAGACAAGGGTATTCCTTCAAAAGGTCTGTACTTCCAACATTAATAAAAATATTTGAAAAGATTATACTTAATCAACACTTCAACCGCACAAAACCAATCCATGTCAAATAATGCGATTTCACTAGGAGTAAATTGACTACATCTAGGCCGTACAGGACGCTATCGGGGTTTTTTGCGATCTATCGAAGGCATTTGATTGTGTTGATCATGACACCCTTCTAATTAAGTTACATTATTACGGAGTTCAAAATAAAGTATTGGAGATCTATTAAGATCATATTTAAGCAATAGGATTCAAAGGGCAGAAATCAACGGCGTTAAATCGGCAGGGGGAGGGGTGTAAAATCGGCATCAATGATCTGCCTTTTAATGGTGGAGAAATTGATTGATATAATGTTGTTTGCTGATGATACTTCACTGGTCTTCAAAATTGATAGATAAAAATAAGATTTTGATGATGTTAATAATGACCATACATTATTCAAATAATTAACCTTGAATTGGTTTACTTTTAGTAATTTATTGTTAAACGCTGGTAAAGTCAAGTGTATCAAATTCTCACTTCCAAATATCAGGCATGTTGAGACCAGTTTAGCATTAGTCAGCAACACGTTAGAATTAGTAAATAACACGAAGTATCTTGGAATAACCATTGATAGCTAATTGCAGTGGGAACCTCACATAGATAAATTAGCTGGTAGATTAAGTTCTGCGGCCTACGCTATTAGCAACATCAGACAAAACACGGATATGGCTACACCTAGGCTAGCCAATTTTAGTAAATTTCATAGTGTCATTTCCTATGGTATCTGGTGTGGGGGAAAGTAGCGCATATTCAAACTACTGTGTAAAAACTACTTTTTCTGTAAAGGGATATTATAATATTAAAAATTACGTAAATGACAATAGCGCAGGTGTTGATATAACTCAAAACAGAGCTATTAATCGAGCTCTGTTTTGAGTTATATCAACACCCGCATACTATTTACAAGATTTAGATTTTTAATTTAGATTTTGATCTGGCCAGGTCATGCCCAATGTAGAGAAGAGACAAAAAATGAAGTTTATATATTTATCTACACACGTATCATAAACCCTCTTTAGTGCGTCCAAAAACCACACGTTACGACCAGCATAATGAAAAACTTCTTGGTAAAAACTCATTTCTTATCTGACTATTGATCATTATGACCATAATGTACCAAATATGACATTCAAATTTCGAAATCCGACGCCCGCCTGCGTGCCGCCCCTAGTTTGTCTGTGAAGTTGGTACTATAGAACAAGCTAAACAACTGCAGAGCAACGATCAATGCCACAATGCCGGTCGAACATGCGGTTCCTGAACACATCAAAGAGAGCTTATAATATATGTGTAGATAAACTGTACATAATTAGGCATTAAAACTCTCGAGAGATATTATTATGTTATAAATCTACTCTCGAGTATTAATGCCCTCCATTATGTAGCAGTCACATAAACTACTAATATATACGAATTTGTAAATATCTACAGTAATAAAGAACTTTGATTTGACTTTGAAATTTAATGATGTGGGTGGGCAGCGGAAATTGGCCTGTTCGTGAAATGGCCGACCACATCATGAAATGAACGATTCTATGATATGGGGCCACGCCACTTACACTGCACGCCCTCGGTGAAATATTTCACACCTATCACGGTTCATCAGATAGAGCCCGCTGACGGACAGACAGACGGAAAACAGATGGAAAGCAGAGACTTGGTAAGGCTTGGTCCCGTTTGGCACCCTTCGGTTTCCAAACACTAATAAGCAACATCTACGAGATCTACACATACATATTACGATCATTGATCTAACTTGGGAAGGTGTTTGCTCCAATTCTGTAAAAAATAACTTATAAAGCTGAAGGTTTCTAGTCGCCTCTTTGCCTCCAGCATCTAAAACATTGAGGTGACGGAATTCAAATTGAGTTCTATTATTTCCCTGTACCTTGTACATGTGATAGTTTAAGATTTGACATTCTCCAAATGTTACCTATGTGTTTCTTATGGAAATAAACTATTTTTGTTTTTTTTTTTTTTTTAATTAACAGCCAGTAAGTAGGATTACTTATCCTCCCTAAAAGATTACACTTATTATTAGGTTAGTAATTCCAATACATCTTACTCAATTTATGGTAAGTAAAGTAACGTATAGGTACATTATCCCCGGTCAAGGGATTTTAACTTGTCAGGAAAATCGTGAAAATATCGTGTATAAAGGTATTTTTGATCGATCTGGGATATTGAGGGAAGGAAAGTTGGTTAAAATATAAAGACATTACTTTTTAGGTTCCTTTAGCCAAAAGAAGGGACAGTAATAATCACTCTATGGTCAGTCTGTCTCAATCTCAAGATCCTTATTGAACAAACCGTAAAATGTAATATCGATGTGTGAATAGACGTACATATAGGTACGCACGCAGTAATGAAATAAAAAGCTTGCAAAATACAGTAGGCAAGTGTACAAAATTCGGAATACTTCGGATTCCTATCGCCACTTATTCGTAACATGTGATAGTTCGACATCGGTACTAGACAGATGTGGTCCTACTGCAGCAAGCTGCAACACACACGTGCACAAGATCCTGCGCGCACGCACATGTGAGTTGCGCACGCATCTGCCAGGGGTCATCGCACCGTCGTCGTCTCATCAACTCCTTGCTTTTAATTAAAAATAATTTGGAAAAAACAACGGAAGTTTGTGCATGTGATGTTATGTCACCTCCTGTGCGTGTCATTGTTGACGATTATATCTTTCTTTGTATGTCGATCGATTTGTCGTTTCCGGTTTAAATGTACAGTATTGTACAGCTTCCGGTAAAGTATTCACGAGTCGAGTTGAACTGACCTTCATTTTGACCCCCGACGAAAAAAGAGGGTTGTCATAAGGTTTACGCGTCCATCTGTTTGTCTGTCTGTTTGCCTGGTATCTGTCTATGGCACCCTAGTGCTCAAACGGGTGGCCAGATTTTAATGCGTTTTTTGTAAATAGCCGATTGACAAGTGGAATCAGCATGAAGACCAATAAAAACAAATAACCCATCTACATTTTCTTTCAATACCACATACAAACTTATGAATCACCTGGTTACGTACATTTGTGACCTGAAATCCGAACTATTGAATTTTCACTAATGTAATTAATCACAAAGCCTTTGTCACTCTCACCGTCTCCACAAATCCAACAACACCTCATTTGTTAAAACCTGTCAAGCCGTTGGGCTGAAGTGCTTTTTTACATTTTCAAACCCAAATCTCCACTTAAAAAACATCCAAAAACTGAATAGAAACAAACATGCTCACAAAATTTCACGTGAATCCGCGACCTATAGAGGAGAAGAGCCGGACAGAAACCCTGACAAATGCGAAAGCATTTTTTCCCAAGCTGAACGGAGACGCTTCATTCGCTCGGTCAATGACGTATACAAAATATGTATGGTTATGTCAATGTTTCCAGAGTAGTGCTAGACCATTTAAATGGTCCATGGCCGAGCTGTGGTGGGAAATCGGCACTAGCAGGGCCATCTATGCTATGCGGGGGCCCTAGTGCACTTGAGAGTTTGGGGCCGTTTGGTCAAAATGACTGATTTTATTAACTGACGATTTTAATGCATAGTGTGAGAGAGAGAGAGAGAGAGAGAGAGAGAGAGAGAGAGAGAGAGGGAGAGAGAAAGGGAGAGATAGAGTGAGAAATAACTATTTACTTATGAAAGTAGGGCAGCAACGGCAAGATATTAGAGACCTAAGTTTTATAAGGCGGGGCGGCGGCGGCGTAATCCGCCTTTCACATTTATGTGTTGTATAATGTATTATCTACTTTGCTATATTAGATACAGTTTTGGGTATTGAACTGGCCTCGAAACTTCATACTCGTATGCACCTTGGTAGCTTGGAAGACGAACCTCGTCGCGGGCGGACGATTTCCGGAAGGCACCGCAGACAAATTTGCAATAGCGAAAAAACTGATAGTGGCTGATCTACAAATCAGTAGAAGTCAGCTAGAGATGTTGGCATAACTTATGTAGAACTAAGTTACAAACTAATTCATGAACATTTGAGCACACGTTGTGTTGGCTGGCGCCCGGCTTATAAGCAGACACGTGACGAATATTAACGCACGATAAACACTGAAAAATAGGCTTTGCAAAAATCAACCACCTACCCTAAAGTGCACATTCAGACCTCTGTGACTATGTCCTTATCAAAAATATAGAGGAAAAATTGAGAGTTCGCAGATTTTCATCACATGAAGAAATTAAGGAGGCTTTTTATGACCATTTTGACGCCCAAGAGAAAAATATAGTTTTTTAGTATGACGTCTCAAATTCGCAAAATTCATCGTGTATTTCAGTTGACTATTGCATAAATATATATATATATCATCCATCTAAGTCTATCCATTCATACTTAGCTAGAATAGCTAGATAATATATCAGCCACCCTACGTAAGTTTGTGACGTCACTACGTCTGGTTTTTTCCCACAACGCAAGGTATTTTAGTGTACGGCCTTAAAATAACACCAACATAGCATATACATTGCTTCTAGCCCCACACTAGGATACCCTGTGTCGTGAGAACCAGAAACAGCGACGTCTCAAACATCCAAACATCTAAGGCAAGGGGTAATTTTCTTCAAGGTCTTTTCGTAATAAAATTATATCGTGAAAATTTTATCCAATCGCGTTTTCCTTCAGTGAGAATCTCAATCAAATACTCAAAATGACTTTATACTGGAACAAATGGATTCTAAAACAAACCCCATTTTTTCGTATCACCTTAAAGAGCTACTTTTATTATTATTATATTTTTCTGAAACTGAGTAAACGGGAAACTTTTCTATGTAAAAATCATTAATAGGCCCCTTGGGATCTCAGTTACCCAGGTTCCACTGTAAGTTTGTTTATCCTCCCCAGCTCCTTCATATTTAATCACAAAATGTACATATATATACCGTCAAATATTTCCTGTTTCCGGGGTTATCAAATAAAATTCGGCATTATTTCCAATGTTTCCCAATTTCCCAGCTACGTTTGAGGCCGAAAAGACACTCACGAGAAAAGGTTTGTTACTTTATTCTCCTGTTGTATTACGTCTGATGCTAAAGGTAACACAAATATACATACAGTATGGCTATAGTTAGATATAAACAGTTGTCAACAGTCGGCGTTTATATCTGTGGCCTCTAAAGTCCTCACCACACCACCCCATCTTACGTCATCTCAATCCCCCCCGGGCATGCTCGGAAAAGTCTCCAAAAATTGTGTGCTACATTTAAAAAGAACGCGGAAAAGCACATGTCAAAGTAATGAACGCTGTCACTTTCGTTTAAAATAGTATTCCTTTTTTTTGCACAGGCAAATGCGCGTGAAAGGGCGGGGAAAGGCCCCGATACGAGTTATATTGAGCCATAGTCCAAGTTTCCCAAATAACTTGGTTAAATGAATGGTTATCTCATTTACAGAGGCCCCATTAGTGAATAGTTGGGATGAACTTAATTCTCGTTAAAAAAGGTAAAATGTTAAATCATAAACGGTTTTATCGTTTTGCCTTTTTTAAATATTTTTTCAAATCAATATTTCAAAATTTTATATTTGGGAACCTCGTAACAAATCCTTTCATTTAACTTAAAACACGATACAGTTTTTTATTTGCCCCCCAAGTGTGCCCTCCCCTTTAAACCATACATTTTTCATTGTTTTTCAAGGTGCTACGAAAAAATATACATAAAAGGAATACGGATGTAAAAAAAAAAAGTTAATTATGTCTACATGAGAAAGAAAAAAAAACGGTCAAGTGCAAGTCAAACTCGTGCACGAAGGGTTCCGTACCATGGTGTGGAGTGAATAGTTGTATTTTACATAGCAAAATGTTGTTTACAAAGTTATTGGTGCGGCTACTTCCACACTCTATGTATGTAACCAGGTGAATTCATAAGTTTGTATGTGGTATTGAAAGAATTGTTGTACGGGATCCCCCTTCAATAACTATTTTATTCTGTTTTTAGTATTTGCCGTATAGCGGCAACAGAAATACATCATCTGTGAAAATTTCAACTGTCATACTATCACGTTTCATGAGATACAACCTGGTGAAAGGCGGACGGACGGACGGACAGCGGAGGCTTGGTAATAGGGTCCCGTTTGGCACGGAACCCTAAAAAAGCGCGCACAATGCGCTCGACTCAAACTAAAATAACGTAACGCCGAACCACATAAACAAAGTACAATTTTGGTTTAAAAATAAAGTACAATTTTGTCAAAAATATTTTCAAGAAGAGTTTACACATACATAATATTCACATTTTGAGTGCAATTCCGCAATTAAATTATTAAGGATTTCAGAATTACACGAAAAAATAAAACAATTCAGAGGTATTTTCGTAATTAAATTCTATCGAGGAAGTTTCACCCAATGGCTTTTCCTTTCAGTAAGAATCTTAATCAAATACTCAATAAACATTAACCCAAAAATCAAATCTGTAGATGACTTTATAGTGGAGTAAATGGATTCGAAAACCCCATGATTATTTTGGAACAACTTAAACACCGTACGTATATTTAAAAAAAGGATTAGTAGGTGCTTAGATAGGGGGGATGGTATTTTTAGTCTTATTTCTTGAATATTTTTAGGTGTTGAATTATGAAAAAAAACCGGTCAAGTGCGAGTCTAAATCGCGCACGAAGGGTTCCGTACCACCGTTCAATGGAAGCGATGGTGTGGAGTGAATAGTTTGGATTTTACACAGCAAAATATTGTTTACAAAGTTATTGGTGCGGTTACTTTCACACTCCATGTACGTAACCAGGTGCATCCATAAGTTTGTATGTGGTATTGAAAGAATTGTTGTATGGGAGCCCCCTTAAATATTTATTTTATCCTGTTTTTTAGTATTTGTTGTTATAGCGGCAACAGAAATACATAATCTGTGAAAATTTCAACTCTCTAGCTAGCTAGGTTCTTGAGATACAGCCTGGTGACAGACGGACGGACGGACGGACGGACGGACAGCGAAGTCTTAGTAATAGGGTCCCGTTTGGAACCCTTCGGGTACGGAACCCTAAAAAATGGTACTCCCTGCAAAAATTCCATTCATTTGTCATGTCACACGATACAGTTTGATAAACTTGTAAGTCCTCAACCCAATTAAGTTCCCCAACCAATTTTAAACCATACATTTCCCATTATTTTACCTGTATTGTTTAGGTAAAGACCTACATTACAATATTTTTTCAAAATTTAGGATAAATAATTTGGAGATAAGGCCGGCCGGTGAATGTCTTTTTTCTATTATTTTTTTATGTAAGCATTTCAGCTTTTATAAAAAAAGACCCTCGCAACAAGCCCTTTCATTTGAAAAATCACATGATACACTTTGTTTCTTTTTTTAAATGTCTGATTTGCCTCCCATAACAGCCAATCAGTGTACCGAATTTCAACAAAATCGGTTCAGAATTCGTTCGTTTAATATTACTTTTACACACTTAGGACATACCCACGAGCGATCCTATAATGGTCCCGTTTTCCCTTTATAAGGTACGGAACCCTGAAAACGCTTCAAATTCCTAAACGAATCACACAAATCACAAAAGCCATTGCAGCGAGCAAATTCTCTGCAACACAGGTAAAAATTTAACAAATCGGCGGGAAAAATAAAACAGAAAAAATCGTCGAGGGTGAAAAGAAAACCTCTTTATGACAAATCTTATTCAAGTTGCGTATTGTATAGAAACTTATAGCCTTTTGTATAAAATGAAACGACTGTGAAGGTTCAATGCGTGATGTGGGACGAAACATTTGATGGTATTGTGCACGCGCAGGTACTTGCAGGAAGGTATGTGGCTTTACTGTGGCTTGTTCTAAATACTCTTGTGTCGAGCAAGACATAACACATAGTACGCTGCATTTAGTCCAGATTTATGACCAAGCTTTTGATGTACCTACAGCTATTTAGTTTGCAGGCCGTACCCAGCCTAATTTGATTTCTTAATATACATGTGGTCACAAATTATAGATAATAGATGGTCATGAATCATGACTATTCATGACTAATTCATGACAAATCTCTAGTATCCGATTCTCTTCTATCGCTATTTACCGTATTTATGCTCGGATAACAATATTTTCTCAACTCAAACATGTCGATTTTGAACATAACTCAGGCCTATCTCAAGATAAGGCTAGACGCGATCTCAAACTGTCAGCTCAGGATGCCAGACCTATCATATGATACAAGGGATAAATAAAATGAGGGCTCTTTCTTGGTTTCTTCAAATTTTCGTGTTATCGTATCTTATGTTGGTATGCTTGCACTCACACTTAAAATACACATTACGCGCATAACAGAATAGATCAAACAATGAGTACACTAGTGATGAGTATAAGAGCGAGGAAATTTGCGTTTTTTCTTCTTCATAATTTTCTACCCCCTCACCCCATTAACCCCATGAAGTTTATTGGATGAACAAGTGGAATTATTATAAAAACAAATAACCTAACTGAATTTTCTTCCAATACCACATTCAAACGAATGAATGCACCTGGTTACTGGTACTGGTGGAGTATGAAAGTAACAATATATATCTGTAATACATTATATTATAGTACTAATAACTTTGCAACCCCAAACCGACGCCATATTAAAAATTTTCCAAAAACTGAATAGAAAAAAAGACGTATAATTACCGAACCTGTTGACAAAATTTCACGAGAACAGCCGGAAATCCGGACATCTAAAGCATTTTTGCCCAAGGTGAAACGAAGACGCTTCGGCGCTTAATTAATAAAATCGTCAATTGTGAGCCGGACTCGCACACGAAAGGGTTCCGACCGATACCATTGTTGCAAGAAAAAGCGCATAAAAACGTAGCAGTTGTCAAAAACATTGCATATTAATGACAATTTTTTTGTATTTGTGTCATTAATTTTAACCGTAGCAGCAACAGATAAGCACATACTTACTATGAAAATTTCAGCTTTCTACCTATTACGGTTCATGAGAGACGGGCAGCAGAGTCTTGGTTGGGTCCCGTGTGGCACCCTTCGGGTACGGAACCCTATAAACAGCCAAAAACATCGCCAGCGTTATTTTTCGGGACGTTCGTTAGTCAGACTGGATAACAGTTTTCGGACGGAATTAAGTGTTCTACGTTACGTGCCAAGCATGTTATAAATTGCCCCAACCTTATACGGTATATATAGGGGAATGGAAGGTATAACGGACCCTGTAGGTAGAACGGACCGGACTAATAACTTTCAAACGTGTAACGCCATCTATTATCGACTTGCGTCAACTTGACAGTCACCTCTCACTCGGCATCGGTCAGTGTCCTTGGAGCGGCCGTGCAGCGGCACACGTTTTTATCAAGGTAAGTTAATTTTTGCTTATTTCGATGTAAAAACAGCAAATTTTGATCTGCCTTCAGATTTAATACGGTAAAGATAACAGGGTTTTGTTGCTATTGTTAAAGATATTGTTTATTTTACTTAGATTTAACGATAAATATGCAAGGTTGTCCTCAATCTTAACCTCAAAATAATTTATTGTTTACATCTACACAAAAGGCAAAACGGAACGGGCACAACGGACCACGTGGTCGTACGATGTTTCTATTGCAATCATTTATTTTCTGAATCGACAGAGGGCTGGGTTCAGTGCCCCGCATGTTCTTTATGGGCACACTGTAGTTGTGCCGGTGTCGAAGATGATGATGAAGATGTTAGATTTGTTTGCGAAAAGTGTGCCGTTGACTAGTTAACTACTACAAGTTTTTTTTATTCTTATTTTGCCATAGGTCCATTTTGCCTTCATGCCTGGTCCGTTTTACCTTAACATGTAGGCAGAATGGACCAAACCGAAGGTTTTGGAAATCATCCAATATCTTCTTTAACTGTGATTTGATTCAAGTGTTCCTTAATACCAAGTAAGATTAATAAATGCTCAAACTTATAATAACAAAGAAAGAAGAATAAAGATATTATTTTTTGTGTTATATTGATTTTTCCTTAAGTGGTCCGTATTACCTTCTCTTCCCCTACAGATTAAAAATATCTTCACAAGGTTCATTCATCACGCGGAGGAATATATGAATGAATGAATGAAATCGTTCAGTTCAGGCTTGTTAAACCCATATTAAAATTACAAAGGTTATACTTTTAACAAATACACATCTTAAACACAATATTACACAAAAATACTGTAATATATAACTATGCACGTGTGTATTGCACACTTCTATGATTATGAGGTGGGACGCCCGCTGAGCCACAGGCGGGTGATCGGTCATCTGTCGTGACTATTTCACCCAATTCCCAGTGTCTGGGCACTGGTTAGACACATATATGTATAGTACTTATAAACACCTTCCTGACACGGCAGCACGGATCAGCCACACCTAGAGCTCCTTCCCCCGGCCGATGTAACACAAACATGTGTCAACATCATCACAGTGAGCAAAGATATGTATGTATACATGTATACCGTCCATGCGGTCTGGCCATACTTTTACCTATTTCATTGTATTGTAACAAGAAATACGGCGTCACAACTTTTCCTAAACGGGATGAGAGAGGCACTTATTTCCTCCCTCGTTTTACTTTTAACTACCAGTCAGTCAGGCTTATCATACTCGTAATAACTTCCTAAATACGAAAATATCTTGGTGCCTAGTACCTACCTACCTAACCTAACTAACAGTTATACTTACTTACCTTGTTGCTACAAGGAAATGCAATTATACTTACTTAAACTTGGATATCAAATAAGTAGCAGGCAACACAATTAGAACCGCAACTGAACAACAACAATTGAAAATGAAATATCTAAAACATAATACACATTAAGTATTGGTTAACCTGCTTCCTTCAAACTTGTTTGTGAAGATGAAAATAATTTCCAGGGTTAATTTTATCTCTGTTTCCAGAAAGCGGTGGTCGGTTTTTTAAATGAGAGGCAAAAACAATTTAATTTACTGAAACGAACAAGATAATTATTTGCGTAGGAAGGTACGTGATTTAACATTTTCATTAAAATAGACTTGTTAAATCTATAGCTGTTTCTTTCGTATTTAGCAAGCGCATTGCGCACCACGTTTCTTTGTTATTGATGTGTGTTTTATAACCTTTTACTCGACTCTAATAAACAGTTAATTTGGATTTTGAAACCGTAAAACAACTCCTACATGAAGCACTTAGCTAATAAATTAACTTTATCACTCTCTGATGTATATTTGCTGCCGCACATAATGGCAACTGAGATGATTATAATACATACTACGGTATTCGACAAGGTAGTCCAGTAAATCTAGAATCGAGTCTCAAGCTGAACCAATTTTAACATAAACGTTTGACAATATCAGAATTGTATATTTCCAGCAGTTGCATTTTATAAACTCAATTTTGTGTTAAAAAGACAGCATTTGAATATGGCGTCACATGCAAGTATTGCATATTAGAACTCGTCAACAAAATTATCGTATTGACAGTACCTAAAAAGTATCTTTTTTGACAGTCAAATACCTTATTGTAATTTAGTCATAGTTCAGTCTGCATACGAGAAATAATCGATTCTTTATTTAGGTAATCAAGATAACACCGTGATGAAAATTCAAGGTGTATTTATTATACTTGGAGCTGTATTCTACGTCGACCCCACGTAACTTGTCTATGCGAAATGTAGCGGCTGAAGCGAAATTGACAGCAAGCAATGCTTTAATTAATTCCAAGGGCCTTGTTTCACAATGTCCCGATGAGCTCTTTGTAACATCAATTCAAAACATAAACATGTCCCACGACTTCACACAACAGCTGATTCCCCCCCCCCCCCGTGACAGATTATTTAAAAAAGGGGGACGAAAAAGTAAAACCAATTTTTTTTTTCAATATCACCGATACATACTAAAAGGAGATTAGATGTTCGTAAATTTCCGGCTTTGCAAGCCCTAATGACATCGTGATTGCACATTTAGAGATGGAGATATTGCCAGTTTCTATGTAATTATTTTGAACATTCAAGCTTGTACTAAGATTCCCTACCGTAGTCTGAGTCTGACTGACGTTATACTGACATATAGTTAACAAACATCCCGAAAAATAATATTAGCTTTGTTTTTTCCATATTATTTCATACAAGTTCTACAACATACGAGTATGCCAAATCCTATCCAGGGCGGCCCACACCATAAGGTCTTCTCTATCTCTTTAGAGGACTTCTAGCCTAGCGAAATTTCCGGAGTGGCTTATGCCGCCACTTGTCGCCTTGTTGAACCTGGTTCACAGTCCCCCCCCCCCCCCCTGTTAGCGAGGTCTACTGCCCACAGGGCCACTAGTTATTATATTAATACATTAGTATTAATCATCATATAATGTAAATTAAAAAATATATGACACAATTTTTACAAAATTAGATACATTATAATATAATATAATATAATGAATAAATGTAGCCCATTAATGACCCTACCGAGGGGCACGGGCCTTTACCCGGATACGAGTAAGATTGAGCCATACTCCACCACGCTGGCTCAGTTCGGGTTGATGGAGGGGTGTCGAGCTTGTGGCCAACGCGACTGTCAGAAGTTATCAAGATGCCCTATTAGGGCCTCTGACACAGCTTTACGAATCCTACCTCCGAGTAGCGATGTAGCCCGGATATCCGAAACACGAAGCGTCCGAAACAAATGGCACGTAGAACGGAAACCCATCCAGTGCCCGTCTCAGCCAGATGTTGCTACTCACACGATCGTTTCCGATGTGCGAATACCGCTAGGCCACGGACGCTTATATAATAAGGACATTATATAATAATAATATAATACCTTGGACACTATTTACATACATTGATCTAGCCCCAAACTAGGAATCCCTGTATCTTGGGTACTAGACAACGATACACATACTTATATAGATAAATATATATAGCTGTTCATGAATGTAGAAAAAAACAATTAATACCCAAATTCAAAGAGGTCGATACAAGTCTACCGAATAGTACTAATAAATCTAGATTCTAGATTGAACGACCGCGCGAATTTAGCCCGCCACCGAAAGTTTTCTATTTTCCCATCTGTTGCAGTTGCGAAAGCGCTTTCTGATGTATCCGTCACTGCACACCCCCGTGGGATGAAATGGGACAATATATTCAAAGTAGTCTGATGAAATGAGCCTGTCTCGCAGTCACTTCCAAATTAAGTCTAACTGCGTAGGTACGTTATAAAAACATACCTACCGATTGGTAGCGGTTCGACGCTATACACCCAAAGCGGCGATAAAGGGGGAGTGCAGCGGACAAGTAAAAGTGGTGAGTGGGAAACTATTGAGAAAATAAGTTATGTTATAGGGTACCTATATGCAAACAGGTGATGCCAGTCCGCAGCACAGGAGAATTTTTATCTCGGTAAAGTTACAAAATATTGCAAAGACTCACCCATAGATAGCGGCAGCCCCGGCAATGGCGCCTCCGCACTGCGCCGCCACGTAGAACGCCGCCCTCATCGGAGACACCCGCCGCCGCACGCACAGCGCCGCGGAGACCGCCGGGTTGATGTGGGCACCTGGGGATACCATCGTTCTTTGGTTTTTGTTTTGAAATGACTACTAATCTTCAAATCAAATCAAATCGTTGATTTGTGATAAATAGGTGATACATCAGCTGGTAAAAAATCTGGTTAAGATTGATGTTTAGTATAGGTTCGCTATTTTCAGCCACTTGGCATACAAATATTTGGTTACACATGCATTAAATTTGACACAATAGATAGGAATTAATAAGTATTTGGTAACACACACACATTCATTAAATTTTACATAGTAGAATCTTAAGAACAGGCATGATATTTTGAGTTGTTTAGTTAAGCTGTGCCATGTCACCCCATCTGATAAAAATTGAAATATATCCTGTGCTTCTGACACCTCGTTGTTATAACTTGCCCTCTTAGGGTCGAACCACGCGGTCGTGTTTTTAGCAGATCTGCTGGTGGTTCGACAAGATAGAGGTCGAGAAGTCGTCCAGAACTGGAACTGTGCATCCAAAGATGCTCAGGGATCTATGGAAGGAGCTAGTCAGAGGGGTAAACTTCGAGTAAGTGCAACAACCCTAACTGGCCCAGGGCGATAGCGTCGCTAGCGTCTTTGTGAGACACATGCATTATTTCATACTGGCGACTTAGTTCTTGTTTAGACCACCGGGTAAGCTAAGTTTATGTTGGTTGGTAAACAAAGTAATGATTGACATGAGCAAAGCCAACTTTCTTTGGTAACTCAATGCATGTGGAGTGAGGACTGAAACAAGAAGTAACAATACTTCGGATCTATGGTTCAGTGAATGGACCAGGCTACTTCGTGAGCGGGAAAGATAAACAATTCCCCGCCATCAATGGTTCGGAAAATTGATTGGAAATCAACTAACTGGCCGTCTACCAACACGCCAATGTTTCCACTTAACACTACACACTCACACACGTTTAAAATCAACTGTATGGAGATAACGGCGCGATTCGTTTGACTGTACCAACATTTGATATTGTCATTTCTTTGAGTCCGAAAGGGGCCGATATTCTTGTCCCAAAACACCAATAAAGTTTGCTTTGTCGTTAGCTCGGTTTTTTTCAAAGGCATGTGTGTAATACCATAGTTCTGGATAGCATACAAACATATCTATCTACCATACTAAGTAAACACCGATATTCGCCAATAATGGAGACAATGTGAATAAAAGTTGCTTGCAGTAATATACCCAAATATCCCCAATTAGGATGCGGGAACATGCTTTAAACTTTTTACAGTTTTCTTCAGCATCAGTTATTCTACGGGTTTAGTGAAGCGTGATGTAAGGATTAATAAACACATAGTTAGCGCTTTTCCAGTGGCGTCACGTGAGCATTTCTCATCATGTGGGACGCGGGGCACCCCATACTGACGGCGCACCCGCAAGCGGGGTCAATCCCATCGCGTGCGTGATTAAACCCGCATTACACTGAATGAGGGCTTCATTAGAGGTACATCATTAAATATATAGGCAAGTACTATCCCTCACCACATCTTTACAAGAAGATATTTGGCTTTCATAGTTCGATTTTTAGTTGCATAAATTAAAATCTAAATTCATAAATATTTTACCGTTTATTTATTAAATTAGTTTAGTAAAGTACTGTTGGTATATATTAACCTATGACCTAAACAAACAGGGAGGTACCTAGGTTATTAACTCCCAAAAATAATAAAAAAATGCGCCCCTAATGGGTAAAACAGATGCATGAATTGTTTGGAGCCCCGAAGTCTGAACAAACTCTTAGTTCGAATCAAAAGATTTATAGTGCTACTACCAAGTGTTTAGTGAAACTACATAGATAAAGTAAGTAGATATGTAATATGAAGTGAGACAGTTCTCAACTTCAATTTTTATGGTGAGAGAAAGATAGATAAAGCTAATTAAAAAACATGGGTCCTGTAGCTAGATTGGATTTAAAGTAAAGAACGGCCATTGACGCCATGGGCAAAAGCGCCGAGTCGACGTAATTGTACTGATTGCTTTATATTCGTAATTATGACGACTTCCGAAAACTACTTTCGAAATGTGCATTCAAAAGAGTTTACATAACCCTTCAGGCTATTCTATTACTGCTTTCAAGCAACGGCCGATGCTATAACTGTAATACCGCATAATTTATGCATCAATTCACATTTCACCTCGCATTAATAACGATCCCCGCTTGAGCCACGTTCGAATCCAGCCATTAGTGAAAATTAGGGCGCCAACAACGACTCAACGACACCGCTCCAAAATTGAACTACAGAAATTAGATCTCGATTGTGGATTACACGCGGATGTCAGTCTCATAGAGCCATCATTTAAAATATATTGTTCATGAGTTTTTCGGTCCATAACAGCGACGGTCATAAAGTTATAACGAGGGGACGTAAGAGCAAGTGAAGGGTGAAACTCGTGTTAGGGATGGGATTTTATTCTTTCTTATAATGACCATCAAATAACTTACCAATTTTTTCGTATTTATATGACAGGTGAAAATTCATTTCGATTTGGTGGATACATACCTACATATATACGTATCTACCAAGCTAGTCCAATCTAAGACACTTTGGACGAAAGAACACACCGATTTCTCGGGCTGACAATCGGTACAAAGCAAGAGAGCGCTGAAGAACATACGTAATAAAAATATTAATCACTATACTAAGACTTATACAGGAAACAGAAGAATGGAAATAACCTGATCTATTTCCAGATCCAACATTCGACAGAGCCTACGTCTTAATGTGATATGTGTGTGTATAAAAGCAAAAACATGAGGGAGGACGAAAACCCGTCTACTTTCGCCTGACAAGCGCTCTACCCTCGTTAAAAAACGCCAGATAATTGTGAACATCTGCACGGAGACCACCGTAACTCAACTACGGTCTCCGTCATTATCAAATTGGTACAGTTCCTATAATATAAACTGCGCTATGACTAGTTATCTAGCTTTGTTTAAGCCGTTTATAGTTTTATCTACGGGCTGATTTGGACTCTAGCCTTCCACCTTGCATAGAAAAAATTGCGTGAAAAAATAAGAGCGGAGCAGGCAGGTAGCACACGTGGGCTAAACAGATGCTGCGGTAATGGATGCGGAATGTGTTTTTTTGGCGGGTTAATTGGAACGGGTTTGCTGCGGTCTGAAAATCTAGAGATATTTGTGTTGTCGTCATTAATGCAACTTTCACCTGCCGCCTGCAACCTGCCTCAAGGATACAGCCAGATAAACATCCTTTTGTGCGATTATTTGTCTTAAATTCGGTATTAGTAATCAAAGTTTTGTGTAACTCACCCTATTGTATAGTCTAAACCTACAGAGTTAAAATGGTAAAAAGCGTAAGCCAAAAATTGGTAGAGACTTTAATAGAGACTAATTTGGCCTGACCTGCCTGACCAAAGCTTTAAACAAACGCAATTTTCTAAGAAGTCAGTAAGATTTATTGCCTCTCCTCATCAATTAGTTGTTTTGTGTATTATCTGAATAAACTGTTACAGCAATAATTAATTGGTAGACCATTATAAATATGAATGCATTGGATAATTCGTTATGTAATGAAGGCTCGTAGATTGCAGAGTTGTCCTTAGCACCTGCTCCACAAGTTTATTGCTCTGCAGTCAACATATTACTACAACTAGGACGTAATACTACTATAGAGGGTAATTAATAATTTCGTTAACCCTTACCAGAAATGTTTACGAAACAAAGGGTGAGTGTCGCGATGGCGCATCCAGAGGCGAGTGCCGTCGCCAGCAGCACCGCTGACGCTGAGGCGCCCACTCCGGCCCCACCGGCGGCCCCACACACGATGAACACATACAGAAACGAGGCCACGCACTCCGCCACCACCGCCTTCCATAGTCCCAGGGTCCGCAGCTCCAGCCGCGCCGGCATCCTCCCGCACTGGCCGACATCACTGACTGACCCCGCATCCCTTCGCATGCACTCCAACTTCTCAAACAGCGTCACAATGTGCTGCTCCAAATTATCCTCAGCGACGTTAAACGCACGCTCACCCATGTTGAAAAAAAATAATCACTGAACGCCCAAAAAAAGTTTCGGATTTTCGCGCGGAAAAAAGCGCGGGTGTGAATTGGGCGCACGACCGACGGTGCCCCGCGCGCGGTGATTCAACTCGGAGTGAGGCGCGATCCGCGCGCGGGTGAAGTCCGGAGATGAGCCGAGCGCACCCGAGACGCCCCGGGCGGCGGGGGCGGCGGGGGCGGCAGCGGCGGCGGGGTGTGAATGGATCCCCAACGGGGGGGGCGCCGCCCCGCACACACTTGTTACACCCCCCCGGCCACCCCGCGCCGGAACCTGCGATGCACTTTTTGGCGAGGGGTGCAATTATAATAACCACCCTTTTGTAACAATAACATTTAATTATACATACCTACTAGTGGGAGTTATCTTTTTTGCATTCACTGTGATGTAGGTGGGCTTATCCAATACTGCGTACAAATAAAACATCGTATCTTATGTGTACCACAATGGGCCATACATAATTAATGATGGACCATCGCCACACATTATTCATATTCATATTCTTTATTGCACAGAAATCTAATAGTAAGGTAACAAAACAGGCGAGCAAAGGGGAGCTTATCTCTAAAGAGAGATTTCTACCAGCAAACCTAGGGAGGACAGGAAAAGTTGTGCAACAGGAGAGTCCCAGTGCGCAATAAAACTGTAGACATCTAATTGTGTACAACTAAAACATATCTAGTGGCCCTGTGGGCAGTAGACCTCGCTAACAGGGGGGATTGTGAACCAATTTATAGATAAGTATTTTAGATTCAATCAAAATCAAGTAGTAAAGTAGCCGCACCAATAACTTTGTAAACAATATTTTGCGATTTCAAATAAAATCTATTGACTTTTCACTACAATAGTTAAAGTCTATTTTACTCGCTCTCGTGGGCTGTATAGATCCTCTTTACTAATCCGTCTCCTATATCGAGGAGTCCAAACTTGGTAAGTTTTGAAAATATTTCTTGGATTTTTAGAAAACAGGCGGCCGAAAGATAATGGTGTAGTATATGTTTAGAACCGGCTCATGAAGCCCTTTAATTTGATTCCCCACACGATAGGTTTCAGAAAAGAAAAAAATCGTACAAAATTTTATGACGTCATAACTCATAACATAAGTCTCGATTTTCCCCTTGGGGGGGCCCAACTTTTAATTTACTACTTTACTATTATATTATATACTATTTATTACTTTTAATTCAAGGAACACAAGTTTTGTGTTGTGCCAAGTTTTGTGAGGATCGCTTGAAAACTGTGGCTCTAGACCGGAACTGACAAACACACCACACATAGAGACATATAGACAGACGAAAGCAAAATCGGCCTCCTATCTTGTCGAAATAGAGACCTTCGCTCGCTCGGTCAATAATGTAATAAATGATGTATATGTCGCAGTTAGTTGGTTAAATCAGGCACTTAACTAACAACCTAGACCGTTAATTAAAGACCGACGTTTAACCAAGTCGCTAAAGTTCCGTCAGACAAGTGAGTGAACGAAACGTTTAACGAGTTATCTAAAGGTACTAGGAAACAAGACATATTAGTAGTTTATGTGACTGCTGCATAATGGAGGGCATTAAAACTCGAGAGTGGGTTTATGAAACGAGCCGAAGGCGAGTTTCATAATAATATCACTCGAGAGTTTTAATGCCTAATTATGTACAGTTACATACACTAGTTTATCTACACACATATCATAAGCTCTCTTTGATGTGTTCAGGAACCGCATGTTTGACCGGCATTGTGGTTCTACAATTGTTTAGCTTGTTCTTTAGTACCAACTTCACGCAGACGGGCGTCGGCGTTCGAAATTTGAATGTCAGTACCAACTTCACAGACAAACTAGGGACGGCACGCGGGTGGGCGTCGGCGTTCGAAATTTGAATGTCATTATATGTAGAAAAACTACACATAATGACCATTATGTGTAGTTTTCCAGATACGAAACGAGTTTTTACCAAGTAGTTTAACATAATGCTGATCGTAACGTGCGGTTTTTGAACGCAGTAAAGAGGGTTTATGATACGTGTGTAGATAAACAATATAAATACACTTGAGTACACATAAAAAATATTTATATTGTTTGTTGTTCTTACTTGTTCAACGTAACACGAAGCTTCGGTCACCCCCTTTACCCTTCACCTAAGCTATACCTCGCGCCACGAATTAAGAGCGCTCGGCAAAAGTGGCGGGATTACTGCGCAAAGACTGCGCATGAGTACAGTTTCCGAAGTGCAATATTAGGGTTAGTGTGAAAGAATGTGTAGGACTGTATTTCTCGGCATCACTATTGATGCCAAACTACAGTGGGGTCCCCATATTGTTAAATTAGCACATAGACTTAGCTCCGCAGCATATGCGGTTAAAAGAATCAGGGAATGGACTGACGTTGCAACTGCTAGGCTTGTATATTTTAGTTATTTCCATAGCATTACTACTATGGGGACGGGCTGCTGACATTGAGACCATCTTCATTTTGCAGAAGAGAGCGATCCGATTTCTGTATAGAGATAGCTATGTAATAGAGAATCTCTGAGAGATTTCTTCAAAGAAACCAACACCCTAACAGTTGCAAGTCAATATATCTATGAAAACATATTGTATGTGAGGAAAAATATTAAACCTTCAAACCATTGATAGCCGCCACAATGCGCAAACTAGAAATAAACATGAATTTTCTTTTCCAATGTTCAGACTCACAAAAGTTAGTAGTTCTTTTATGGGACAATGTATACGTTTCTAAAATAAAATTCCGCAAGAAATACAATACTTAACTGAAGCTCGATTCAAAAAATTTATAAAGCACACTTTGTGCACTTTTTACTACAAAATTAATGATTTTTTACAAGACACCGACATCTGGCATTAAACCAGTACATTGCACCCTATATATTATGTACTAAGTATGTAATAATTAGGCACCTACTTAATATTATATTATGCTTGCTTGATTATGTTTTGACGATCAATAAGTCTCAATTTTTGTGCTATTATGAATAAAAATCTTTGAATTTGAACTTGAACTTGGACTTACTGCATGCCAATTTTTTCTGTGATTGATATTTTGTTGATGGGGATATATTAGGCGATGTAAATAATGGAGTATAAGTCAAATAAACTTTTCTCTATTGTCATTGTGCTTTGAAAGATAACGTTGGGTAATAAAGTAATAATAATATATGCGGCTGTACTCAAAAAGGTTTGTTTAAGACGTGCTTTGGGTACGCGGGAACGGGAAGCGACTGATCAACGAATCAGGCGCCGGCGCTGCCTACCGCCCCCGTCGCACCTCACTTCCCCGCGCCAATCACCTGTGATATTCTGTGGTGATAAGTGACTACTGAGCATTCAAGGACACCGCTCAATACTCCTGGCGCTACCTATACCACAATGTTTTATCCTGATATAAGCTATGCAAATCAGCAGTGAAAAGATAGACTCTGAAAGTAATTAGCTGTTGTCGTGACGCTATCTTGTTTTAAATTATTTAACCAACACGCCGGCTTTCGGTAAGACAGGTTATGAAACGTTTTTGACGATGCTTTATTTAAATGAAAATTACTGACAATGACAAAATGATGACTTGGTTAAACGTCGGTCTTTAATTAACGGTCTAGGGTGTTAGTTAAGTGTGACTAACTGCGACAGATACTAAATAAAATACAAAATCACAAAAATTAAATATATATCAAACACATACTACTTATATATACATATGTACAAGTACCTATCACGAAAGAGAAAGGAAATGCTCTTTCAATCTTTGAGGGACTATCTCTAATAGTGCAGGGAAGTGCGTTCCACAGTGGGATCGCCCTTAACCTAAACGAGAGTTTGTAAGCGGCAGTGTTATGCCGAGGAGCAGAAAGGAGAGTCATTGTGTGGGATCTCTGGTTGCTATCCATGGAGGAAAAAAACTCGAAACGTTCTCGAAGATATGTGGGGTAGCGGGGATTTCGCAAAATGTTGAAAAGATAGGAGAGAATGTGCATACCACGACGAAGGCGGATCGGAAGCCACCCCAACTCCTTGCTTGATACTTGATACTTGATACTTGATACTGTGAGACATGGTCATACTTGCGCAGCCCGAAGACAAACCGAATCCCGAGGTTTTGAAGTCGTTCGAGTTTTAGTTGTTCTTCGTTCGCAATGATCCAGCAAACATCCGCATAGTCGAATAAAGGTAATAGAAGTGACTGAGGAGCTACGGAACAACTTCAAGCCAACCAGCGACGTCAAGACCGCTATGTTAATAAATCACGAGTACAACCACGTGTTTATGCTATTGGCGATTATGTGTTAGTTAGCAAATTATCGCACTGGCAAGTTAGACTCCGGCACGAGGGCCCCCTATAAGTTGGTCCGTCAACTTCCCCATCACCGTACGAGCTGGAGCTGCTGGGAGAGTCTTACAGTAAAAAGACTCAGGCCGCGGCTGAACACCGTGTCCTATGGCGCGGTGGATGGACGCCGGAGACATGCGCTATATTCTTTGAGACTGGTGAGCATCAGGCCATGTAATGCGACCTTTCAAGAGCCTCTAATGTGTGCCATCTGTCTTATGCCTTGACATGCGACCTTTAAAGAGCCTCTGTCGGTGCGGTTTTGAGTAGTCTGCAACCTTTACAGGTCATCTGTCAGTGTGGTGGTGGCGGCCTGAAATGCGACCGTTAAAGAGCCTCTGTCAGTGCGGTGTTAAGGTGTCCTGATATGCGACCTTTACAGGGCCTCTGTCAGTGTGGTGTTATAATTAGAGTGTCTGATTTAACGGTTTCCTTTTGTCATTCTTATTCTTTAGACATATTGAAATAAAATAAATGAGAGTAATTACCTATATCATTTCTTTTAGTTTTGAAAATTGGAACTAAATCTAGCCCTTTTTTATCCCTGTTTTCTAGAATCAAGCGCTGTTTTGAGCATTGTTAGCGCTGAATGGGGTTCGATCTGGCAGAACTGTATAAACTCGATAAAGTTATTTTTCTCTAAAACGGTACATTACCTTTTTATGACAGCGGTGTCAGGGGAGAAGGGGAACGAGGAGCAAGCAGTTACCGCCGTGCCGGCTTATCCTAGAGAAGAAGAAAATGTCGAGTCCACAGAGTACCTTGTTATATATGTCGCGTCTTTGTAAGACGAGGCCCGACGAGAACGTATTAAAGTTCACTCTCGGGCATATACTACTGTAACATGCAGTGGATGCAAATCGAGTTTCTCGACAAGCGTGGTAAGTAGCGTCCATGACTGGATAAGCTACCGCGAATATAAAAGCGCTGGAAAAAATCGCCTCAACTACCCATCTGAAGGTGCAGTGAGATGTTTCGGTGCAATCGGTGTGTTACCAATGTTAGGTAGTTATTTAGTTTTATTTCGGATCGATTTTTCTGTTTGCTTTTTATAAATAAGATGTGTAGGATTACCTCATATAATTAATTTGTAAGATTTTATTTGTCATGTTACAAGAATTTAAAGTTGTTTCATGACAAATAAATACGTCATGGCACATTTGCATAAAATAATATTCGAAAATTGTTACCGGAGGTTCTCATTTAATATTTATTATCGTAGTTGTCATGATACCACAGTAAAAAGTTGTATCATGACATTTCGCATGGCGCCATTTGCTTAAAATAATATTCGAAAATTGTAACCGGAAGTTCTCATTTAATATTAATATCGTAGTTGTCATGATACTACAGAAAAAGGTTGTATCATGCATGACATTTCGTGTGGCGCCAGTATCGTAAACTTTGCTAGAATTAAATTAAAGCGGAAGTCGATGTTAATATTTAAAAAATCTTTAAAAATTTAAAGAAATTGAAAAAGGTGCTATTGATGTTCACTTCAATTACGACGGCCGCCTAGTATTGATATTAATTATTGTTGTGTGCTGTGGATATTTAAATTGGGCTTTACTGTACAATCTAATCAATATAATAAAAAAGAAGTTTGTGATATTGGATATCGGATTTCATAGACAAGGGATCTCCTGTCAGGTTTTAACACGTGATAGAAACAAATGAATATCTGGAGCACAAAGGCTATGAAAAAAATATATTACAAAATATAAAAGCGCCATTGTTGCTAAATATTCATTGGATTTTGTCCATCGTGCCGGACATCACATGTTGATGGTAAACCGTTTTGTGGAATTGACTGTTCGGTTTCAAATAATTAATTGGTGCAATGTTCTTAATAATTATATTCTTTATGTTTTAATTATTTTTATTTTTATTTATTATATAGGCCTATGCAAAAAAGCATATAAAAATACCAAAAAAGATAAAAAACAAAAACTTAACTAATTATATACATGAGCAGTTTCATTTAATATCACTCAGCTTAACCTTATAAAGGTGAAACAAAATAATAAAGCATTGGTTGTATTCCAAAGTATCCAAGCCTACATTGATGACATTATTTAGAAAAAAACAAGTGTCACACAACACAAATCATAGATTTCTTCTACTTTTAGATTTTTTGTATGGAATGTCGCATTCTGAGTCACGTCAACAAAGCCATCATCGCTCACGTGACGTCACGCACGACCATCATGCCCGTTCCGAGTGGGAAATGGCGACCATCATATATATTCGGAACGCTTTGAACGCGACGGTAGACGTTGAGACTGACATTTCGAGTCGTAATAATTATATCGCAGTTACTTGGTTAAATCAGACACTTAACTAACTCTCTAGACCGTTAATTAAATACCGACGCTTAACCAAGTCACTAAAATTCCGTCAGACATGTGAGTGAACAAAACGTTTAACGAGTTGTCTAAGCGTTCCTAGGCAACAAGAAATATACAATATAAATATTTTTTTATGTGTAAATACTTAAGTTTATGTCTTAAGTATTTTTGTAGTTCTTCATGTTCAATCTAACACGAAGGATAAAGGGTTTCGCTTCGCTCACCCCCTTTACCCTTCAACTAAGCTACCGCAATGTTTTGCCCAGCTGTTGTCGTGACGCCATCTTGTTTTCCAACACGCTGGCTTTCAGTAATACAGATTGTTAAACGTTTTCGACGATGCTTTATTTAAATCAAAATGCTAGTGACTTGGCTAAATGTCGGCATTTAATTAACAGTCTAGAGAGTTAGTTAAGTGTCTGATTTAACCAACAAACTGCGACAGTTATATTAGCTTTGTTTTGGGTGAATAAGTGAGGAAATAAACAATTAAGGAAAGCCAGGAGTCGCTGCTGGTTGCTGTTCTAAGTTTGATTGTCAGATTGTCGCTTTTGATGGCTCGCTCACAGTGCTGACGCTCAGAAGCATGGGCGATGACAGCACAACATGGCTGTTAATGATGTCATTCATGACGTCATATCAACCATTTTGAGCTATCGTTGTCATGCTAAAACTCATTCGGAACGACCTCGTAGACGCTATAATTAACGCGATTATGGTGCGATTCGGAACGCGCCGGAAGTTGGCCGTCTGATACGTAGTATCCCTATATACAGCGCGTTCCGAATCGCACCATAATCGATTACAGCGTCTACAAGGTCGTTCCGAATGAGTTTTAACGTGACAACGATAGCTCAAAATGGTTGATATGACGTCATTAATGACATCATTAACGCCGCCATGTTGTGCTATCATCGCCCATGCTTTGAGCGTCAGCACTGTGAGCGAGCCATCAAAAGTGACAGCTGTGACGCTGACAGCTGACAATCAAACTTAGAACAGTAACCAGCATCGACTTTTGGCGCTCAATAATTGTTTAATTCCACACTTATTCACCCAACACAAAGCTAATATAGTAGTTTATGTGACTGCTACATAATGGAGGGCATTAACACTCGAGAGTTTTAATGCATAATTATGTACAGTTACATACACTAGTTTATCTAAACACATATCATAAGCTCTCTATGATGTGTTCAGGAACCGCATGTTTGACCGGCGTTGTGGCTCTGCAGTTTTTTAGCTTGTTCTGTAGTACCAACTTCCCAGACAAACTAGGGGCGGCACGCAGGCGGGCGACGGCGTTCGAAATTTAAATGTCATAATATGTAGAAAAATTACACATTATGGTCATAATGTGTAGTTTTTCAGATAAGAAATGAGTTTTTACCAACTAGTTTAACATTATGCTGATCGTAAGGTGCGGTTTTTGTACGCAGTAAAGAGAGTTTATCATACGTGTGTAGATAAAAACTGTTACGACTGTCTACGACTCGAAATGACGATAAATTACAAGAGTTGTGTTATAATAGTGTCATCTGTCAGTGTCAACGTCTACCGTCGCTATCATAGCGTTCCGAATGGATATCTATGATGGTCGCCATTTCCCACTCGGAACGGGCATGATGTGACGTCACGTGAGCGATGATGGCTCTGTTGGCGTGACTCGGAACGCGACAATAGTCTGTGAGCACAATTAAATGGAGGCCTTATTGTAAACCTCTGTGGACGGAAACATCAACCGCGGGCTCCACAAGCCTCCCACCAAGGTCACCCCTGTGGAAGCCTTGAATATAACAGTTTAAGTCCTAACCTTTGGATGCTCTCTTTACAACTTAACTTGAACATTGCCCAAACAATTGACAGCTTTTTGACAGCTAGAAAAAAAGACGCCATCTGCCGCAATTGTTTTTAAACTAAACTGTACGAACGTGAATATTGTGTGTGGTGTAAACGATCGAGAAAATTTTCTCATCCTATTGTAATATTACACATTAGAACTTTTTTATATCACAGTGACTGCGGTCTTAGCATGCATCCATATGTCGGGTGTTGCTAAAACTTTAACCGTGGGCGAGGAGGGCGCAAATCAGTGTAGAAAACGGTCGCTTCCTACCAGTGAACAGTGCACGAAAAGGACAAAATCAGACAATATGAGTGCCAATGAGAAGAAATCTAACTTCACGATCTTAAACCCCAACTCCAATGGTTCATCCAGAGGCCTATTTTATACCAAACCTACTGCAGCGGTTACCACCAAGAAGCTTGTTATCAAGAACTTCAAAAGTATGTTTACATTCGTAGTTTCGAGTCGTAATATAACCTAAAAGTAAAGGCGCAGATTACCAAGTTTGGATCCTAGCAATAAATTTCCGCCCCCTTATCGACACTGACCGAAATTATTATCATTGAACTTTATATTACATTCCATATGAATTTCGCGTTGCTGTTTTTTTATTAGTCAGTAGAAACTGACTGGTCTGCCTATCATCATGGGTAAATAATTATTACCACTTACATACCTTGAATGAATTTACATTTCCGCATGATGTTTACAGGCAGGCCGAATCTTCCTGACAATTATCAAGAGACAACATGGAGCAAACTCAAAGAGGCAGTGCTTGCCATTCAAAATTCCACATCCATAGCATATTCCCTAGAGATGTTATACCAGGCTGTAGAAAATATGTGCAGCCACAAGGTATGTATGATGTACACTAGGGTATGCATCTGGTTCTTCCTTGGTATAAAAGAACCAGTTATACCTGGTTCTGAGCAAAATCTGTTGAACCTGTTCCAGTGGTTGTAAGAACTGAGTTCTTGGTTCAGTATCTAAAAAATTGTGTTACTACAACAATGGGTTATATATAAACAAATCAACCAATAATCCTGCCTTTTTCTGTATAGGGTGATAGAGGCACAAACAGTAGTAGCATACACATTTAACCATTTAATCTTAAATTTATATACTCAGAATGTTGGATATATATAATAGTAGTTTATGCTACTGTAATATAATAAGGGGCCTGAAATCAGGAGTGTGTTTTTATGGGACAAGCGAAGCGAGTTCCCTATCAGCATCACACAAGTCTTTTAATGATGGTTGCAATTGTGGCTGCATTAACAATATCTGGTGGAGTGTTTATATTGATGTCGGAGTAAATTTTACTCATATTTATGATGTAAATTATAACTTTTCTCAAAATCTACTTCTCTACTTCGTAAAACCAAACAATAATCAAATGACTAACTGTTGGCAGTACCACCAAAGTTGGTAAAGCAGTGTCACCAACAAAACTGTTCAGTTGAAGGCGTCGCTAGCGTCTATGTCACACTAATGTAATTTCATACTGGGACGGTATTAGTTTCGTGTTTTAGCCACCTGAACAGTTAAGTTGTTGGGACTGTACAGACGTCAAGACAAATGTCAATTTTAATGGTTTGACGATCACAGACACTATTTTTTACTTTAATGCATTGATTAATCTATGTGTTAAAGTAAAATTTGTTTGCCTGTAAATTGCCATATCTGCATCAATGTGTCATAATGTTTATGTGTTTATGCTGGGGTACTACAATGCACACCCGGGTGAACAGTTCTTTAGGGAGCTTACTAGTTTCTCATCTGAACAGGAATGGATGATTATGAACTATATATTATAGGATGGAATAAACATGTGAGCGAGGCACAGGGAGGCGAGACTTGGATTTCATATGTGGAATGCACATGGTAGACCAACGTCAGGGGAAGTTTATGAGCATATGACAGATACACGTAGATTGTTTAAAAATAAAATAAAATGGTGTCAAAAACATAAAGAACAAATAAAGATGGACATTTCGGCAAATCATCATCGATCAAAAAATTTTAGTAACTTCTGGAAACAAACAAATAAACTGAATCCAAGGCTCGCCGCACCTGTGAGTGTCAATGGAATAAACGATAAAAACGATAAAATCACTTCCGAGTGGAGTCTAAATTGGTCACAGATGAGTACGTGGAGCTCGATGCTGACCATCCTACTCCTACGGACCCCACTGTGCGAGTATCAGCTGTGGAGTTGACTAAAACTATCCAGCACATGATCAGAGGCAAGTCGCCGGGGCATGATGGACTCAGTATAGAGCATCTACAATATGCAGGTATACATCTTCCCAGGGTGCTGTCACTGTTATATACTTTTTGTATAGGGCACTCTTACTTGCCGCCAGACCTGATGAAAACTATTGTTGTACCAATTATTAAAAATATAACTGGGGACGCTTCAGATAAAAGTAATTACAGACCTTTCTCACTTGCAACTATAATAGCAAAGGTTCTGGACAATATATTAGACAAACAGCTTAGGAAATTTTTTAATGTAAATGATGCCCAATTTGGATTTCAATCAGGACTATCAACTGAGTCAGCTGTTTTATGCCTGAAAAATACTGTAAAATACTATACTAGCCGAAAAACACCGGTCTATGCTTGTTTCCTCGACTTATCGAGGGCGTTTGACCTAGTTAATTATAATGTTCTATGGAAAAAACTAAAAACTGAAACTCATCTCCCACGTGAATTGAGGTCCATTTTTCAATTTTGGTATGAAAACCAAACTAATAATGTAAGATGGGCAAGCACCCTTTCCGATGTGTACAGGCTGGAGTGCGGGGTGAGGCAGGGGGGTTAACCTCACCGTCGCTCTTTAACTTGTACATGAACGGTTTGATAGGGGAGCTCAGCAGCACCAGGGTAGGGTGCTCCATAGGAGGTGTCAGCATGAACAACATCAGCTATGCTGACGACATGGTGCTGCTGACCCCTTCGATTAGTGTTATGAGGATCCTGCTGAGGAAATGTGAGGAGTATTCTGTGGCCCATGGGCTCAGGTATAACACTTCCAAGAGTGAACTGCTTGTGTTCAAATCTGGGAATAAAACCTGTTCAGTGCCACCTATCACTCTAAATGGCGTACCAGTGACACAAGTAAATAAGTTTAAATACCTGGGCCACTGGGTCACGGAAGACCTCTCTGATGACATGGATATGGAGAGGGAACGAAGAGCGTTGGCAGTCAGATGCAATATGCTGGCTCGAAGGTTTTTCAGGTGTACACAGGATGTAAAAATCACTTTGTTCCGAGCGTTCTGTCAAACTTTTTACACCTGCAGCCTTTGGGCTAAATATACGCAGAAAGCTATCAACGCTCTTCGAGTTCAATACAATAACGCCTTCAGGGTGCTGTTGAGGCTTCCCCGTTTCTGTAGCGCATCAGCAATGTTTGCGGATGCTCGCGTGAACGGATTTCATGCGATACTGCGCTCCAGAATAGCCTCTACATTGGCCAGGCTTAGGGGGAGCACCAACGGTCTTCTGATGGTGTGGAGTGACAGGGTAGATTGTCCTCTCTAGGCTCACTGGGTTGCGACACATGTCAATGTGTCGGTGCCCAGTGGACCAAGATACGGATGATTTTATAATTTAACTTTACTATTTTTACATTTATATTTAAAATTTTATTTTTAACTATTCCATTATGTCAAATGTACTATGGGTTAATACGATTTCATTTCATTTCATAATGCAGGTCATTGCACTATGGTTTCTGAGTCGATTGTAGCGCATTTATGATATGTGCGAAGATAAAGATATTAATGCACATTTTGGCTCCACACAAAACAATTCCGAGTGTTGTTAGAACCAGAGTCTGTGATGTCACTAATACAAGTGCAAACAGTCAAGCAGCTCTAAAGGCGCCAAGGCAACGAATGAACAAATCTGCACTAGTTAAAGAATGTAAGGCAAATCTACCTCCTTGGGAAGGACATCTGACATTATTATATTATTCCATGGGATTCATGGCAACAAAAAAGCAGATGAGTTGGCTAGAAACAATGCTATTGGGCCAGAACCAAGGCTACCCATATCAGCTTCTGTCACCAAGAATATCTTCAATATTAGTCCTATAGCCAGACAAAATTTACTTATGATAATACTAAAGGTCTTCGTTTTTGGTGAGGGGATAGATAAAGTGCATTGTGAGCTATTTAAAAAAGTTAGAAGTTTTACGGTGCCTGGGGAATGGTTTAGGAATTTCGAAATATTTCATGTAACTTAATGTATATAGAATTAAAGTAAAAAATGTGAACTGTTTCATAATTAGAACTATGTTAATTGGCAGTTTACACGACATACATTTTGCCAATTTTTTAAAAATTTTATGTTTTTTTCCCTTCATTTCTGTTTTGGTTTGGCATTCTGTTCTTCTGAAAGCTCATCACTTTTTTATAAGCTCATCACTTTTTTATATTATACGTTGACGAGTTTTGCTTGTTTCTTCAGGTACTTTAGGTACCGATCTGGATTTTCTTGAGCTTTTCTCTGTACCTCTTCATTGTTGCAGCATTCGCAAGCGGCATGGTGACTGAAAAAAAAAATACCAATAAAAATAATTGTCCATTTGAATGAATGGTTTAGAAAAAACAAAAACAAGAGCTCCGTTTAAAACTTATAGACCTAGTCACCAGCCTTAGTGCACTAAGACATTTTATAATATATCTTTTTATACATATAAGTGCGACATATTTTTAAAGAAGTCAAAAATTTCCATAACTTTATACATTCTTAATACTAGGTACATACAGTACTAAAATCATAAAATTATTATTTCTTTTATAAGTTGCAAAACGAACTAAATATTCGAATATAAATATTTACTTATGAACGTAACGCGAAACACCTCGATGTGCAAAAAGTCTATACATCTATTTGTAGCGATTTTATGATAACTTGTGAGTAAGGCCTATTTATAAATAATCAAGAAGTAAGAATAATCAAAAACCTGTGTTAATTCAATAAAAACTTACCACAAAACTTCAGTCTCAATGTGGAAGAATGAAAAGGACCTCTTCCTAGCGCAGCACTTCAACAATGATTATTGTTATGGATTTGATGCAAAACATTGACATTTGTTGTAGTTATAAATAAGGTTGCTAGATTTAAAAATAAATCATTTTTATAAGTTTCCTTGTAAATCTGGCTCTTTCAGGGTAATTCCGTGGAAAATGCTGTTTAACTTTGTCTTATTATTTTTAATGATTATTGTAAGATAATACGTATCTATAGGTTACTTAATACATAAAGAGTCTATCTAAGACGTCACAGTTTTTAGGGTTCCGTACCCGAAGGGTTCCAAACGGGACCCTATTACTAAGACTCCGCTGTCCGTCCGTCCGTCCGTCCGTCTGTCACCAGGCTGTATCTCACGAACCGTGATAGTTAGACAGTTGAAATTTTCACAGATGATGTATTTATGTTGCCGCTATAACAACAAATACTAAAAAACAGGATAAAAGAAATATTTAAGGGGGCTCCCATACAACAATTCTTTCAATACCACATACAAACTTATGGATGCACCTGGTTACGTACATGGAGTGTGAAAGTAACCGCACCAATAACTTTGTAAACAATATTTTGCTGTGTAAAATCCAAACTATTCACTCCACACATCGCTTCCATTGAACGGTGGTAAGGAACCCTTCGTGCGCGATTTGGACTCGCACTTGACCGGTTTTTCTATTTCAGCTGTTTTTATACAACAGTTTGCTTGAGTGCTAGTATTTGTGTTAATATGCCAATGTAAGACACCCCAAAAGCACTTCTCCGAATCAAAATCACTCTGAATTTTATTATTTTTACGTAATTAACTATAGTTTACAGTTCAATTATTGTTTATTACACGTTATAGAAGTCGATTACGTCAGTTTTTTTTTTAAAGAATTTTCATAACTACACCATTCCAAAGTTGGAAGACATGCCAAAAAGCTGGGGTACAATATATTAAAAACATGCAAATGTATTTTCTTTTTATTTTATTAACAATTTACTAAAAATGTACCTACTAAAATTACATCAAATTTAAATTTTTCCCGCAACTTCCCACAAAAACCCGAATCTTCCCGCAAATCTCGGTAAATTTTGCGGTTGTATGATGCCCCGAAGCAAAGTTTCAAATAAAATAATGAGTCTATCTATTCGATCTCTGATTGATTATCTATGATAGATTTTGTGGTAACTACTTCGTATTGTGTTTTAGGTACCTCCTATTAAAAACACAAATAACAGTACGTAAGTAGTTAATAAAAACCGACTGATCGTAAAGTTTAAAGTGGTTACCTACCTTTTGTTTCTTTAAAAATACATTGCCTCTAAACTAGGACTCTTATATTTTTTAGATACCGTTAGATTTTTGTCGCACTATGGAGCGTAGGTACCTACACGGAGTCAAAGGTAAAGCAAACCTGTCGATTTATATGTATTCGAAGGGAACAATTTCATGTTATTTCAAAGCAGAGCGGCCGCCCCGCCCCGTTGCCGCGCGCCATGCCGCTTGGTCGCGCGGACGCATAAGTAGATACCTAGCGTACCTACCGTAGCGACAACAATAATTAATTTTTAATTTTAACAAAATCCACAGCATGTGTATCTAAACTTTGGTGTGGTAAACAAGTGCATTGATAAGGCCATTTAAGAGCGAACTTATCAATTTTAATTCTTTATTGCGTAAAAATTAAATAATAATATTAGCACACCACTTAACCTTCTATCCTTCACCTGACAAGTTTAAACTTACCACAAAAGTATTCAGATATTATTTCAGAAATAATCAAATTTTGTTAAAAGACAAAAGAGTATATTTTTGATTTTTGCGGTTCCACATATGCTATCTTTCTAAAAAGTTTACAACATTAGGTTAACATAATTATAAGAATGAAACAGTTCACATTTCTAACTTTAATTCTATATAGATTATGTTACACGAAATATTACCAAATACAAAATCTCTATAACGATAAAAATGCTCGGTCCCTTGAGTTTCGATAGAAAGAGTTTACACCGTACCTAAACCATACCCCACGCACGCACCGCCGCGCGCCGTAAAACTTCTAACTTTTTTAAATAACTCTCAATGCACTTTATCTATCCCCTCACCAGAACAAAGACTTAGTATTATCAAAACTTTTTGATGGAATTTAATGTCCCACGACCGGACTATACGATAACTGTGCTAGATGTGAACCTAGAATGGAAGAACATCAAAGACTGCAGGCAGCCCAAGATGTTTATCTCGAGAAAGGGCCTGAAAAAGGCCAAGTATTTACTTAATCTCAGTAGAGTCAATTTAGCAGCACTGGTACGTGTTTATCACCTACCAGTGCTAACACCTTTGTTGCTGTAAATACTGTTGGACATTACCATCAATGGAAATAGTGACACACCTGTGTATCCCTAGTACCTTTAAAACTACACTAATTAAAATGCCCACAGGTTTTGCTTGCTATACAAATGACATTGGTACTTACTACTGAACTGAAACATAAAATGTTCCAGAGCTCACCATATTATTGTAGTACTATTTATTTATTTCATGACACACCAACAAACAGTACGTAAACAAATTCAACCAGGTTTGACATCACGCATTTTCCCAGATGGGGGGTCACATAAATTAACATCTTTGTGTTTTTTTGACTGGTGTCATGATTTTGACAGGTGTCATGGTTTTGACATGTGTGGCATGTCTGTGCTTTCTGTGCCTCTGCCACGCCATCTAACAGACCTGTCAAAAATAGAGACACCTGTCAAAAATAGTGACACTTGTCAAAATTAATGATACCTGCCAAAATTAGTGATAACAGTAAAAAAAACGTTATATTATCTATGTGAAGTTATGTCTCTGCCACCCTATCTGAGAAAACACATGTTGTATGCAAGGAGATGGGGTGGTTTCCGATCCGTCTTCGTCGTGATATGCACATTCTCTCCTATCTGTTCAATATTTTGCGAAATCCCCGCTACCCTACATATCTCCGAGAACGTTACGAGTTTCTTTCCCCTAGGGATAGCAACCGGAGATCCCACACAATGTCTCTCCTTTCAACTCCTCGGCATAACACTGTCGCTTATAAACACTCGTTCCGACTTAGGGCAATCCGACTGTGGAATGCACTTCCCTGCGCTTTTAGTGATAGTCTCTCAATTTTCACTTTTAAGAAAAGATTGAAAGAGCTTTTCCTTTCTCTTTCATGATAGGTAATTTTATATAAATATAAATAAGTGAGTGTATGTGTGATATATATTTTATTTTTTTGCTGTTGTATTTTATATTGTATAAACATGATTATATTATATTATTATGATTATATTATATTATTACGTTTTAGTTTCGTAAGTAAGTAAAGGTATACAGTTTTATTGCGCACTAGGACTCTCCTGTTGCACAAATTTTTCTGTCCAGCCTGGGTAAGGTGGTAGAAATCTCGCTTTAGAGATAAGCTCGCCTTTGCTCATTTTTTTTGTTATTTACTATTAAAATTTCTGTGCAATAAAGAATATGAATATGTTATTGTGGCTGTCATTGCTTTGCGGCCTATGCTAACATGACCCCTTTTAAATATTAAGTATTAACCTCCTACAACAGTATGTTGCCCTGATACTTTATGGATAGTTGAAGGGACGAGAGGTTGTGCCACGGGTAGTTTTTTTTAACCTATGGAATAACTGGAACGCTTGGTTACTAGTACCATTCATATATCAGACAATGCTACTAAAATCGACATGTGTCTCTAGTACCATCAATGGATCTAACGATACACAAGTGTGTCACTAGTTCTATTGATGGTACTACAGCAATAACGGGGTGATAACATGCCACTTTAAACTAAATAGATACCTAATATTATTGCAGATTGCATCAATTACCAAACCCCTCATGTCCTCAATGTGGCCTGGAGGAAACTAGCCAGCACTTGGGAGAATGCGTAATGCATTCAAACATAAGATGGCTTTCAGTAGGGATAGAAAATGGCACTTAAGAAGAAGGCTTGTCAAATTTAAAGTTTAGCGACATTCTAGAAATCATTAGAAGAACAAGAAGATTTGGCTAGGGACATCTGTTGAACCAATATTAACCAATGCCCAAACACTGGGAATTGGTTGAAATAGTCATAATAGAGGACCAATCACCCGCCTGTGCTTCAACATAAGTGTAAAATAACAATATGCATTTTTGATCCAAAAAAAATTGCTATTATTCTCTTATCTCTGGAGCTTGGTGACTCAAATACTGTTTACTTATCCCTTGGCATTTGGTCAGCTGGTAGAAAATTGTTAATTTCTAAACACTTTATTAAATTTGTAAACATAAATACTTAAAAATTTATGAGATAATTGATTTTCACACACTTTGTACATAACCAAAAACATTGACATCCACAGATGGCATCAACCCTGTATGTAAACCTGACGAACCTGGTTGAAGCACACGTCAAGTCCAATATTGAGCAGTTCCTCTCAGAAAGCACTGACCGACAGGTGTTCCTCAAGCGGATAGATGACTGCTGGAGGGCTCACTGCCGGCAGATGATCATGATTCGGAGTATCTTCCTTTATTTGGACAGGACTTACGTGCTACAGAATACTGGCATACATTCTATATGGTGAGTTATACATGTTATAAGAAATTATAGTGTGGAAACTAATAATCATCAAGGCCTATTTGCAGCTGAGAAGCACGAAATACCTCAGGTCATAGATTTTTGTGATTGCGTTGTCAGATTTTCTTATTCCCTTAATACCAGCCATCTTAGAGAGGCGGGGCAGAGAGACAGAGATAAACAAACAATATAGAATTACACATTAACAGTTTCACATACAAAGTTGTGGAGGCGTAGTCGCGCCAACATTTAGCTAGGGGGCTAGACCACCCGCAGCACTGTATGTGTTTCTAAAATTACATTGTTCGTTGCAGGGACATGGGCTTGGACCTATTCCGCAACCACATCGCCATGAACACCCTGATCCAGACGCGCACGGTCGACGGTCTACTGCTGATCATCGAGCGCGAGCGAGGAGGTGATGCTGTCGACCGCTCTCTGCTCAAGAGTCTGCTGCGGATGTTCTCCGATCTGCAAATATATCAGAAGGCGTTTGAGTCCAAGTGAGTAATGGCATTTTCTAAAGCCGATGTTTAGCTTCATAACGTTGTGGTTAAGCCGACGTCACATATCTGTTTCAGCTGGCATAAAAACCTTAAGAAGTAATGAAGCGCTATTACCTCGTTTGAGTATAAGTAGTTTAATAGCAGTTAAGATGTCTGTAACAATGTATTTGCTTAATAAGAGACTGATGCGTACCAAAGAAAGTGGCTTTTGCCAAATTATCCTTCACCTGCTGTTCTTATCTACACATGCTTGAGTAGAAGGAAGAAGAAGATGACAGCCCAAACTCTTTCTGCTCCTGAGATGACATCTAGATCTGAATAATGGGTCATACCACAGATGACTGTCCTCTATGCTAGAAGCCATCATAATGGACCCCACATCACCACATGAAAGTGAATAATGCCGTATAATATTGTGTCAGGTTCCTGCAAGCGACGGAACGTCTCTACTCGGAGGAGGGTCAGCGGCTGACGCGCGAGCTGCCGGTTCCGCAGTACCTGGCGCACGTGGAGAAGCGTCTGCGCGAGGAGAACGAGAGGCTGCTGCACTATCTCGACCCCTCCACGCAGTGAGTACCTAGCTAGACCCTCCATGCAGTAAGTTCCTAGCTAGACCCCTCCAAGCAATGAGTACCTATTTAGACCTTTTTATTTATTATATTATATATATATTTATATATTATATTATATATTATATATATTTATTTAGATAAATGAATATTTCATAGACACATCATTTGAGACAAATAAATAACTTAAAATTACACTAACACACAGATATATATATATGTATACATAACACTAACTTATAAATATATGCATGTACATCACAATAACACACACACCCTCACACACGCACAAACGTACACATAAACATACCTCAATAATAAATATTTTATATTAGTCCTTAGTATTATACCTCTATACTATCGCAGTGCCCTATGGACAGGGTCCATCAATTGTACCTAAATTTAAGAACAAATGTTTATGTACTTTATGGAAGCAATAAACCTAAATTTAAATTGAAATTGACCCCTCCATGCAGTGAGTTCCTAGCTAGACCTCTCCGCGCTGAGTACCTAGCCAGAACCCTCCGCGCTGTGTGTAGCTAGCTAGACCCCTCCGCGCAGTGAGTATCTAGCTAGACCCCTCCACGCAGTGAGTATCTAGCTAGACCCCTCCACGCAGTGAGTATCTAGCTAGACCCCTCCACGCAGTAAGTATCTAGCTAGACCTCTCCGCACTGAGTACCTAGCCAGAACCCTCCGCGCTGTGAACACCTAGCCAGATCCCTCCGCGCTGTGAGTAGCTAGCTAGACCCCTCCGCGCAGTGAGTACCTAGCTAGACCCCTCTGCACTGAGTACCTAGCCAAAACCCTCCGCGCTGTGAACACCTAGCTAGACCCCTCCGCGCAGTGAGTATCTAGCTAGACCCCTCCACGCAGTGAGTACCTAGCTAGACCCCTCCACGCAGTGAGTATCTGACTAGACCTCTCCGCACTGAGTACCTAGCCAGAACCCTCCGCGCTGTGAACACCTAGCCAGACCCCTCCGCGCTGTAAGTAGCTAGCTAGACCCCTCCGCGCAGTGAGTACCTAGCTAGACCCCTCCGCACTGAGTACCTAGCCAGAACCCTCCGCGCTGTGTGTAGCTAGCTAGACCCCTCCGCGCTGTGTCTAGCTAGCTAGACCCCTCCGCGCAGTGAGTAGCTAGCTAGACCCCTCCACGCAGTGAGTACCTAGTTAGACCCCTCCACGCAGTGAGTATCTAGCTAGACCTCTCCGCACTGAGTACCTAGCCAGAACCCTCCGCGCTGTGAACACCTAGCCAGACCCCTCCGCGCTGTGAGTAGCTAGCTAGACCCCTCCGCGCAGTGAGTACCTAGCTAGACCCCTCGCGCAGTGAGTTCCTAGCTAGACCCCTCCGCGCTGTGTGTAGCTAGCTAGACCTCTCCGCGCTGTGAGTACCTAGCTAGACCTCTCCGCACTGAGTACCTAGCTAGACCCCTCCACGCAGTGACTAGCTACCCAAACCCCTCCACGCAGAGAATACCCAGCAAGACCTCTCAGCACTGAGTACCTAACCAGAACCCTCCGCGCTGTGAACACCTAGCCAGATCCCTCCGCGCTGTGTGTAGCTAGACCTCTCCTCGCTGTGAGTACCTAGCTAGACCTCTCCGCACTGAGTACCTAGCTAGACCCCTCCACGCAGTGACTAGCTACCCAGAACCCTCCGCGCTGTGAACACCTATCCAGACCCCTCCGCGTAGTTAGATACTGGATATTTATATTTCACGAAAGTGGTTGAATACCATGGGTACCTACTTCACTTATTGCCACACAACCACCGTCGGTAATCTAGTTATCGCAGCGATCAATGTCGCTGTTTCTGGGACTAATATTATTATTATATTATAGTACTTAATCTCGTATTAACGTCACGGTTTGTATTCCACTCCTAACAAGGTATCTACACACTCTCCGGCAGCAACACCACATCAAGCACGCCATGATCGTTCTTGATTTTTCATCTCATTCGTCTCATACATCCAAGTTTCCTGCCCCGCAGATGCCAGCTCATCCACTGCGTGGAGCGTCAGCTGATCAGTGAGCACATCTCCAGTATTCTCAGCAAGGGGCTGGAGTCGCTGATGGACGGGCCGCGGCTGGCGGACCTGACCACGCTCTACACGCTCTTCTCGAGGGCCAAGGAGGGGCTCATCGAACTGAATACACACTTCAAGGCCTATATCAAGGTACACGTGACTAGCGGCTGAGTTTGTATGTGAGCTGTTACCTCTGCTTAGGGCTGTTATGTTGGTCTTGGATGTTTATGTGTTGTCATCGTCGCTGTTTCTGATTCCCACGATACAAGGTATCCTAGCGTGGGGCCAAAAGCAATTTATGTGCGTGTATATAAACGTTTTTTTTAAATATTTATAACACCCGACGAAAAAGAGGAGTGTTATAAGTTTTATTGAAGCTTCTGTCTGTGTGAGCGGGTCTGTGTGTGTGTCTGTCTGTGGCACTCTAGCGCTCAAACGGACGGATTTTAATGCGGTTTTCCGTGAATGTTAGTACACGTCCTGCGATGGTTCTTAGCCATGTTTTTATTAATTCGGTTCAGTGGTTCGAAAGTTATCAGCTTTACAAGGTTTTTTTTTTCATTTATCGTGTCGGGGGTATTATAATTTATATTCATTTTATATGAAAGCCTAAAGTAGTAAAATCCAAGAGATTTCATCCTCTTATCCCAAATAATGAAAGAAATATATGATTCTTCTGATTTTATAGAAAGAAAATGAAAGGTCTTTCAAGGTGTCTGGGGAGTTAGACCTCTATACTATGTCCGATATTAATAGTAGCAGTCCAAAACTACTCTGAGTAGTGACCAATCACTAGCTTGACTCTGAAGTTTAACATTACAGTCTCCTAAATCTCTTTGAGGTCTTGGAGATTTTGTGTTACCAGTGAAAATATTGTTAACTGATTTTTCCTTACAGAAAAAAGGCCGCACGATAGTGATCGAGCCGGAGCGCGACAAGACGATGGTGGGCGAGCTGCTGCAGTTCAAGGAGCAGCTGGACAACGTGGTGACGACATGTTTCCAGCGGAACGACAAGTTCGTGTACGCCATGCGCGAGGCTTTCGAGCACTTCATCAACCAGCGACAGAACAAGCCCGCCGAGCTCATCGGTGAGTCGTTGAAATATGGCTCATCGCCCAACCGATTGTTACGAGCTCGGCGTTCGTCCTTGCTCATCCCACCAATGTATTGTTACTAGTTCCAACTGATTGTTACAAGTTCGGCCTTTGTCCTTGCTCGTCGCCCCAATTGATTGTTACTGGTTCGGCCTTCGTCCTTGCCAATGGCCTGACTGATTGTTACAAATTCGGCGTTCGTCCTTGCTCATCGCCCCAATGTATTGTTACTAGTTCCAACTGATTGTTACAAGTTCGGCGTTCGTCCTTGCTCATCGCACCAATGTATTGTTACTAGTTCCAACTGATTGTTACAAGTTCGGCGTTCGTCCTTGCTCATCGCCCCAATGTATTGTTACTAGTTCCAACTGATTGTTACAAGTTCGGCGTTCGTCCTTGCTCATCCCACCAATGTATTGTTACTAGTTCCAACTGATTGTTACAAGTTCGGCCTTTGTCCTTGCTCGTCGCCCCAATTGATTGTTACTGGTTCGGCCTTCGTCCTTGCTCATCGCCCCAATTGATTGTTACTAGTTCGGAATTCGTCCTTGCCCATGGCCCAACTGATTGTTACAAGTTCGGCGTTCGTCCTTGCTCATCGCCCCAATTGATTGTTACTAGTTCGGAATTCGTCCTTGCCCATGGCCCAACTGATTATTACAAGTTCGGCGTTCGTCCTTGCTCATCGCCCCAATGTATTGTTACTAGTTCCAACTGATTGTTACAAGTTCGGCCTTTGTCCTTGCTCATCGCCCCAATTGATTGTTACTGGTTCGGCCTTCGTCCTTGCCAATGGCCTGACTGATTGTTACAAATTCGGCGTTCGTCCTTGCTCATCGCCCCAATGTATTGTTACTAGTTCCAACTGATTGTTACAAGTTCGGCCTTTGTCCTTGCTCGCCGCCCCTGGATTGTTACTGGTTCGGCCTTCGTCCTTGCCAATGGCCTGACTGATTGTTACAAATTCGGCGTTCGTCCTTGCTCATCGCCCCAATGTATTGTTACTAGTTCCAACTGATTGTTAAAAGTTCGGCCTTTGTCCTTGCTCATCGCCCCAATTGATTGTTACTAGTTCGGAATTCGTCCTTGCCCATGGCCCAACTGATTGTTACAAATTCGGCGTTCGTCCTTGCTCATCGCCCCAATGTATTGTTACTAGTTCCAACTGATTGTTACAAGTTCGGCCTTTGTCCTTGCTCGCCGCCCCAATTGATTGTTACTAGTTCGGAATTCGTCCTTGCCCATGGCCCAACTGATTGTTACAAGTTCGGCGTTCGTCCTTGCTCATCGCCCCAATGTATTGTTACTAGTTCCAACTGATTGTTACAAGTTCGGCCTTTGTCCTTGCTCGCCGCCCCAATTGATTGTTACTGGTTCGGCCTTCGTCCTTGCCAATGGCCTGACTGATTGTTACAAATTCGGCGTTCGTCCTTGCTCATCGCCCCAATGTATTGTTACTAGTTCCAACTGATTGTTACAAGTTCGGCCTTTGTCCTTGCTCATCGCCCCAATTGATTGTTACTGGTTCGGCCTTCGTCCTTGCCAATGGCCTGACTGATTGTTACAAATTCGGCGTTCGTCCTTGCTCATCGCCCCAATGTATTGTTACTAGTTCCAACTGATTGTTACAAGTTCGGCCTTTGTCCTTGCTCGCCGCCCCTGGATTGTTACTGGTTCGGCCTTCGTCCTTGCCAATGGCCTGACTGATTGTTACAAATTCGGCGTTCGTCCTTGCTCATCGCCCCAATGTATTGTTACTAGTTCCAACTGATTGATAAAAGTTCGGCCTTTGTCCTTGCTCATCGCCCCAATTGATTGTTACTAGTTCGGAATTCGTCCTTGCCCATGGCCCAACTGATTGTTACAAATTCGGCGTTCGTCCTTGCTCATCGCCCCAATGTATTGTTACTAGTTCCAACTGATTGTTACAAGTTCGGCCTTTGTCCTTGCTCGCCGCCCCAATTGATTGTTACTAGTTCAGAATTCGTCCTTGCCCATGGCCCAACTGATTGTTACAAGTTCGGCGTTCGTCCTTGCTCATCGCCCCAATGTATTGTTACTAGTTCCAACTGATTGTTACAAGTTCGGCCTTTGTCCTTGCTCGCCGCCCCAATTGATTGTTACTGGTTCGGCCTTCGTCCTTGCCAATGGCCTGACTGATTGTTACAAATTCGGCGTTCGTCCTTGCTCATCGCCCCAATGTATTGTTACTAGTTCCAACTGATTGTTACAAGTTCGGCCTTTGTCCTTGCTCGCCGCCCCAATTGATTGTTACTGGTTCGGCCTTCGTCCTTGCCAATGGCCTGACTGATTGTTACAAATTCGGCGTTCGTCCTTGCTCATCGCCCCAATGTATTGTTACTAGTTCCAACTGATTGTTACAAATTCGGCGTTCGTCCTTGCTCATCGCCCCAATTGATTGTTACTAGTTCGGAATTCGTCCTTGCCCATGGCCCAACTGATTATTACAAGTTCGGCGTTCGTCCTTGCTCATCGCCCCAATGTATTGTTACTAGTTCCAACTGATTGTTACAAGTTCGGCCTTTGTCCTTGCTCGCCGCCCCTGGATTGTTACTGGTTCGGCCTTCGTCCTTGCCAATGGCCTGACTGATTGTTACAAATTCGGCGTTCGTCCTTGCTCATCGCCCCAATGTATTGTTACTAGTTCCAACTGATTGTTAAAAGTTCGGCCTTTGTCCTTGCTCATCGCCCCAATTGATTGTTACTAGTTCGGAATTCGTACTTGCCCATGGCCCAACTGATTGTTACAAATTCGGCGTTCGTCCTTGCTCATCGCCCCAATGTATTGTTACTAGTTCCAACTGATTGTTACAAGTTCGGCCTTTGTCCTTGCTCGCCGCCCCAATTGATTGTTACTAGTTCGGAATTCGTCCTTGCCCATAGCCCAACTGATTGTTACAAGTTCGGCGTTCGTCCTTGCTCATCGCCCCAATGTATTGTTACTAGTTCCAACTGATTGTTACAAGTTCGGCCTTTGTCCTTGCTCGCCGCCCCAATTGATTGTTACTGGTTCGGCCTTCGTCCTTGCCAATGGCCTGACTGATTGTTACAAATTCGGCGTTCGTCCTTGCTCATCGCCCCAATGTATTGTTACTAGTTCCAACTGATTGTTACAAGTTCGGCCTTTGTCCTTGCTCGCCGCCCCAATTGATTGTTACTGGTTCGGCCTTCGTCCTTGCCAATGGCCTGACTGATTGTTACAAATTCGGCGTTCGTCCTTGCTCATCGCCCCAATGTATTGTTACTAGTTCCAACTGATTGTTACAAGTTCGGCCTTTGTCCTTGCTCATCGCCCCAATTGATTGTTACTAGTTCGGAATTCGTCCTTGCCCATGGCCCAACTGATTGTTACAAGTTCGGCGTTCGTCCTTGCTCATCGCCCCAATTTATTGTTACTAGTTCCAACTGATTGTTACAAGTTCGGTGTTCGTCCTTGCTCCTTGCTTATCGCCCCAATTTATTGTTACTAGTTGGGCCTTCGTAATTGATTGTTACAGATTTCTGTAACAATCTGAAGTCAACTGATTATTACAGGGTCGGCCTTCGTTCCTCCCTTGCCCATCTCTCAACTGATTATTACAAGTATGGGCTTCTTCATCGCCCATTTCTCAACTGATTTTTGAATCGACCTTCAGCCTTGTCGTTCGGCAAACTAACCTCGGCATTTGGCCTCGCCCATCTCCAACTGGTCGTTAACCTCGGCCTTTGGCCTCGCCCATCTCCAACTGGTTGTTAACCTCGGCCTTTGGCGTCGCCCATCTCCAACTGGTTGTTAACCTCGGCCTTTGGCGTCGCCCATCTCCAACTGGTTGCTAACCTCGGCCTTTGGTGTCGCCCATCTCCAACTGGTTGTTAACCTCGGCCTTTTGCGTCGCCCATCTCCAACTGGTTGTTAACCTCGGCCTTTGGCGTCGCCTATCTCCAACTGGTTGTTAACCTCGGCCTTTGGCCTCGCCCATCTCCAACTGGTTGTTAACTTCGGCCTTTGGCCTCGCCCATCTCTCAACTGATTTTTGCATCGGTCTTCAGCCTAGCTCGTCGCCCAACTGGTAGTTAATTTTGGTGTTTGGCCTTGCCCTTTGCCCAAATGTTTGATAAGCTCGGCTTTCGAGCTTGCCCATCTTTACCCCACTCTTCTGTGATCAGCGCAAGGAACTACTACCTATTTATATGTACTCAAAATAACAATATATATAGCGTCATGCCTTTTCCCATACTGGGTGGCGGAGGCAAAGTATTCAACTGTATGTGTATTGTGTTTGTGTCGCAGCCAAGTTCGTAGACCTGAAGCTGCGCGCGGGCAACAAGGAGGCCACGGAGGAGGAACTCGAGCGTCTGCTAGACAAGATCATGGTGCTGTTCCGCTTCATACACGGCAAGGTACATGCTGGCAGAACTTGCTTTTGGCCCCACACCAGGACTCCGTGTGGCCTGGGAACTGAGATATCGACGTAATCGAAAATGTATCATTCAAGCTGATGGTTTTTGCTCCTAGGCCTGGACTTGAACCCATTCGAAAGAGAGTCCCAGCTTCGACTCCATGGTTAATACCGAAAAAAAAAGGTCACAGTGCCCATCAAGCAAAACTGCTCCAGCCCTCTTCAAACTCACCTAAAATTGTTAAAATGTGATAAGAAAATCTGCGTAAATGTTGAAACTTCGAGTTAGAATCAGAAGCCTGTATAGGAGTTTCAACTTTATCGTTTTGTGCTATGGCTGTGCTAAGTTCACGGCTTTCTGTAAGACGACGTCTGTGGTGTTGCGGTTCCAGCCTCTGACTTCCAAGTGAGAGGTCGCGGGCTCGAATCCCGGCTGGCGAAGAAGAATTTATACGTGTGTCACGTCGCTGTTCCTGGCTCCCACGACACAGGATATTCTAGTTTGAGGCCAGAATGCTATTTTCATCCGCAGGACGTATTCGAAGCCTTCTACAAGAAGGACCTCGCGAAGCGGCTGCTCGTCGGCAAGTCTGCGTCGGTCGACGCGGAGAAGTCGATGCTCTCCAAGCTGAAGCAGGAGTGCGGCGGGGGCTTCACCTGCAAGCTCGAGGGCATGTTCAAGGACATGGAGCTGAGCAAGGACATCAATATCAACTACAAACAGGTACAGCCCGCGCCACGTTGCTTGGCCTCCGAGCCGGCTGTCACCTCCCTCCGGGTGGCATTCAGAGGTTAACAATATTGGGGGGTTACGTTTTTGCATTGATAACCTGAAAATGTTTGCAGCTGTTATAACATCTAGTTATCCCTGGTCACTCAATACAATAAACGTGTTAGAAACTTAAGCGTGGGGTTAGTAATTATGGAAGTTGTTGAAGCTATTAAGTTATATGTATTTATTAGTATGTTTAATACCTAGTCTGGCCATAAGTACTGTTTCAAGTTTTAGAATTCGGATAATTTAGATATAGAGTGCTCATTTGTTTCACTGTGACCTAAATAGGGTTCGGTCTTCGGGAAAACCCTTACGTGATCGCATCAATCCCAACTGGAGAGATAGAGTGGGGTGTGAAAGAGATTTGTGTCGCAATTATCGCGCTTCACAAGTGTTACCAGTCGACATTTTAAACGTCATCATATCAAAGAACACGACTTTACTATCAAAAGCTTCACTGAGATGTCCTCTGTCGATGACAAACCCAAAAAAGGAGCATTCACGAGTTTCCAGGACGCCAGCAGCGATCAATGCCGATGCCGAGCAAATTCGTCATAACAATTTCTCTAGAGAGATGAAAACACCAGCCAGGCCTATGTTCCGCATCGGCGACCAGAGCCAAGAAGTAGTGGCAGCAGCATGCGATGTTTGGCTACCGGCGAATTCTTTTTTGGATGAAAAAATATCACTCTCAAGAAGCCTCTGAGAAGGATGCCAGAGTGGAAAGAGGCCACCACCCGGCCTCAGTGATGTTATAGTGAGGATCCTGTACGAGGGGGTCATTGAGCTTCATTATTGCAAGCCAGGCGTAAATCAATGGCAGAAAGTTATCAGTCGTCATTTTAAAGTCTGTTAACAAGCCACTGATCGAAATTTTTATTTATAACCAGCATTTGATATATTAGCAGAACACAGCACTTGCACAGAAAGCGCGAACCACGCATCGGTGGTGATTTAAGGACAATTTGCCCGATTTTATTGGCGCCGAAGATAGGCCCTCAGGCTACCGTCTCTGGGAAGCTTTAGAGGTTATCCTCAAGCCAAGCCAGCTGAAGATAGGCCCTCAGGCTACCGTCTCTGGGAAGCTTTAGAGGTTATCCTCAAGCCAAGCCAGCTGAAGATAGGCCCTCAGGCTACCGTCTCTGGGAAGCTTTAGAGGTTATCCTCAAGCCAAGCCAGCTGAAGATAGGCCCTCAGGCTACCGTCTCTGGGAAGCTTTAGAGGTTATCCTCAAGCCAAGCCAGCTGAAGATAGGCCCTCAGGCTACCGTCTCTGGGAAGCTTTAGAGGTTATCCTCAAGCCAAGCCAGCTGAAGATAGGCCCTCAGGCTACCGTCTCTGGGAAGCTTTAGAGGTTATCCTCAAGCCAAGCCAGCTGAAGATAGGCCCTCAGGCTACCGTCTCTGGGAAGCTTTAGAGGTTATCCTCAAGCCAAGCCAGCTGAAGATAGGCCCTCAGGCTACCGTCTCTGGGAAGCTTTAGAGGTTATCCTCAAGCCAAGCCAGCTGAAGATAGGCCCTCAGGCTACCGTCTCTGGGAAGCTTTAGAGGTTATCCTCAAGCCAAGCCAGCTGAAGATAGGCCCTCAGGCTACCGTCTCTGGGAAGCTTTAGAGGTTATCCTCAAGCCAAGCCAGCTGAAGATAGGCCCTCAGGCTACCGTCTCTGGGAAGCTTTAGAGGTTATCCTCAAGCCAAGCCAGCTGAAGGCTCATCAAAAGAACAAGTCGTTAAAGCGTGACTTGGTGGATCTCTACCAAATCACGCTTTAAATTTTGGATCTCTGCCTCTGAAACAGTGCGTGCTGTGACGGAGTTGTGGCCCGACCGACTGAAGAAGTATTCATAAATAAAAAACGGGGCATTTCGAATACTTTCAATTTTTATCTGATAATATTTTAAATCATGAATATTATTGTATATATTTTCTTTTTATTTCCAAATCTGATGTAGGCACAATTTTTCTTGAAACAGATTTTATGGCTAAACTAAACTAAACTAGGTAAATACACCTTAATGTACATCATGAAAATCATCATTCAGAGGCAAACGATGAAAGGATGTAAAAACCGTGTTCAGAATGCACTCCTTGTGCTGTGTTTAACATTTTGTGCAAACGGAAAACGTTGTGAGATATCACTGGCTATTTTCTATTTCTTTGATGATATTATTATGTAGATTTTCTTCACTAAACGACACTGTTCTATATGACCTTCTGTTCCCAGCACCTTGTTGGGTCCGGCGACGCGTCCAGCCTCGAGCTGTCCGTGTACATCCTGACGATGGGCTTCTGGCCCACGTACCCCGTGAACGAGGTCCGCCTGCCCGCGCCGCTGACCAGGCACCAGGAACACTTCGCCAAGTTCTACCTCGCCAAGCACTCGGGCCGCAAGCTGCAGTGGCAGACCACGCTGGGACACGCGGTGCTGCGAGCTGAGTTCACGCAGGTGCATAAGCGATCGCCCTGAGCGAGCGGTGACCTCTCTTTCTCGCATAGGATGAGGTGGCAGCTCGCTCAGAGCCAAAGAAACTCGGCGCGAACTGTAACTGCCTTATCATCATGTCAGACTGGACTACTGACAGGCATAGGTGTGTGCCGGTCGAATATCCCGCAGCAACTTATCCCCTCGAGCACACTTGGGTACCACACTTGCAGTACCGTTATAGGTTTTAAATTTTATTCCCATGGCATAAGGTTCAAAATCGCGACTCCTCAAAAAAGAAAAAAAAAACGAGTGGCGCAGGTGCCGAGGTCCACCTTCCGTCTTCCCTTCCAGCAGGGTGACTCCATCAACAAAATTAATGTCCATAAATCATTTTTTACTACGAGATTAAGGCTGCAAATCACCCTCTTTTCAATCCATACAAGCAGTCACTCCCCTTCCTTTTAAAACATGTATCCTCTGGTATACCTCGCGCCGCGAATTAAGAGCGCTGAGCGACGTTGGCGGGAATTACTGCGCATATGTACAGGTATTGAAAAGTGACTACTGCGCATTCAAGGCCACCGCTCATAACTCGTGGCGCGAGGTATATGCCGGCTGAAAATACCAGAACAAGTTTAAAACTCTGGCTGTCACCAGCCACCATTCTCACAGTCATCTCCATAAGACGTTATTCACATATTTCACTCATTTATAACTGAACCTTTGCACCCGTACTTCAGGGCCGGAAAGAGCTGCAAGTGTCGCTGTTCCAAGGTCTCGTGCTGTTGCTCTTCAACGACGCGGACAAACTCACCTTTGAAGAAATAAAAGTGAACACTAATATGGAGGTAAGCTGCTGGTTCCGTTCATCAGGGAACGCTTATTGAAAGAGCAGAAGATTCGTAACATCATTTATATCTCTGTACACATCCGTTGTATATATATTATCGTAAATCCTACCAACTAGGACTTATAAAATAAAATAATGTAAATAAACAAGCGTATAATATGAAGTGTCAAAACTAACCATTGATTAATTTTCAAAAATTATCATTTTTAAACCACACAACATATTTTTCTAATCGAATAGATTTTAAAATCGGAGATATGTCACCGATTTTACTCTATCGAAGTCAGTTAAATTGGGGGTTACCATAACGTCTTATGCCGATTTAAATTATGAACCTTATTTGATTCGCATAATTACCGTGACCGTCTTAAAACAAGTCTTGGTTTTAGGTAAATAAAGCCCATTATGGCGAATGTGTTCTTGTTTTGAACCTAATTTGAATCGGTAAAAGTGTGTGGTAACCCCCCAAGGGCGAATCCAACTTGTCATTTTGGTCCAGTGATTTTTATTCCATGGTTTAGTTTACTTTGAGTCCGTTTCTGTGTAATCAAATGAGACGCCACACACTCACACGGCACTGCTGGTTGAAGAAACGTTTCCAGGGTTACCAGTTACCTATCGGTTTAGTTTCTTTCCAGTAGCTTTGTTTGCATAAAGTGGCCTCGTTGTCTAATGGCAGCTGCTCCAAAATGGGACCTTATTATAGTCACCAGCAGCTTAGGTGTCTATCAGACAGTGTCATGTGATATGCTCAATAGGGTACTTCTCTCTCTTTGGGTTTAATTAAGATTATATTAGAGGAAGGGCCACTTGTGTCTAACTAATGACATCTGATACAGTTGCTATAAGCCTTATGATTATGTTCCTGTTTACTTCACTGGTACGTTGTTTATTATTTGTTGCCCCCTCCGCTCGCTGAACAATGGATTGTTCAATAACTGGCTGAACGGCGGGAATTGTGTCTGTCTGTCTGTCTGTCCGTCAGCTGGCTGTATCTCATAAAGAGTTGAAATTTTGACAGAATGTGTATTTCTGTTGCCGCACAGCATCATATAATGAACTACACGAGATTTTACAAAATAAAACTGGTCCCCATACAAGATACGAGTTTTAATCTCCCCTACAAGAGACGTGATAGTATTATAAACGCACGGCAACTTTGGTTTGACGTCGGATCCGCAATAAGTAGGGACTGGTAGCGAAACCAAGTACGTCGGTACATTTTTTGTTTGGTTTTTGTTTATTTTTGTTGCTTGGAAATCTGCATAACTAATTAGCGAACAAGTGAAGTTTCCATGTACGATAGTACAGAATCGCACTTGACCGGTGTCCGGTGTTTGTGTTGAACTATAGGACGGCGAGCTCCGGCGCACGCTGCAGTCCCTTGCGTGCGGCAAGGCGCGCGTACTCAGCAAGCTGCCGAAGGGCCGCGAGGTGGCCGACAGCGACACCTTCCACTTCAATGCAGACTTCACCAACAAGCTCTTCCGCATCAAGATCAACCAGATTCAGATGAAGGAGACGGTGAGTGCGCTCTTGCTTGGCTTCGTTTACGGGGGGGTTATGTGTACCGACGACTTCCATGTAATACCGTGACTATTCTGGACCTCGGCAATGGCAGAATTATTAAATCAATGGTAGACATTTGAATTGGTGTGTTGCGCCTTTTTTTTCCTTCTCTATGTACTCAGCCTAATGAAGCGCTGAAAACAAACTTCCCCGATCCGGGAAAACATCCACCCCAGCAAGCATGTCGATTATCGGAATACATACAGGTTTCGTCGGAAGGAATTACTTGGATCACATCATCCTACCACGTTTCCCCTGAGTCGTGATAATGAGCAGTACTTACAATCAACACTAAAATACAGTGAATTCATAGAAAACACATGACATTGGCGAAATTAACCTAAGTTGTTAGACTGACATGAATTAATTATGGAAGTTTTTACACATGGCTCCACATATTTAATTGAACCTCCTATTATTGGTTATGTAACTGTCTCTATGGCAGGATGTCTAACATAGTTTGTTGCCCTCCCTGCTGCCCAGAGCGAGGAGCAGAAGGCGACGGAAGAGCGCGTGTACCAGGACCGCCAGTACCAGATCGACGCCGCCATAGTGCGCGTCATGAAGATGCGCAAGCAGCTCGCGCACAACCTGCTCATCTCCGAGCTCTACAACCAGCTCAAGTTCCCCGTCAAGGTAACTATACACGCGCACAACCTGCTCATCTCCGAGCTCTACAACCAGCTCAAGTTCCCCGTCAAGGTAACTATACACGCGCACAACCTGCTCATCTCCGAGCTCTACAACCAGCTCAAGTTCCCCGTCAAGGTAACTATACACGCGCACAACCTGCTCATCTCCGAGCTCTACAACCAGCTCAAGTTCCCCGTCAAGGTAACTATACACGCGCACAACCTGCTCATCTCCGAGCTCTACAACCAGCTCAAGTTCCCCGTCAAGGTAACTATACACGCGCACAACCTGCTCATCTCCGAGCTCTACAACCAGCTCAAGTTCCCCGTCAAGGTAACTATACACGCGCACAACCTGCTCATCTCCGAGCTCTACAACCAGCTCAAGTTCCCCGTCAAGGTAACTATACACGCACGTACGCACACACTCGGCACATACAGGCGCCCGACAACAACATTCAAGACATTTGATTCAACGCCTTGTGCTTTATCTACAATTTCTACTATTGCTGAACCAGCTCCTCAGCTAACTGATCCAAATTTTCGTCTTTTTCTAATTTACCACGGCGTACCCATTCAATGTGTTCTCTGTAACTCAAAACGAATAAATTTATGTTTGTTTTTTTCATTACAATTGTAAGCTGTGTCCTGAGCTTTTTTTTATATTCCCATACATTGCATTGCATTTAAACTTTACTTAGCCTGTTTTACTCGTATTTTGACCCAAGTGCTCAACTTGTGGGAGAAGGGGGTGTGATGCGATGTTTTATTTATTTACACTGGTGAGGAGCAGTCATTTTTTGAAATGAGAATGTATTAATTATTTATGTTTGAAAACCAAAAAATCGCTGAATGAATGATAATTAAAAAAAATAAAGCTGTGTGAGCATCCCCTAAACAATGATAAAAATAATTATTTGTTTTACACTACATTGAACATTTTAAAGGGGTGCCCCGTGATAAATTAGGAAAGGACGAGAATTTGGAGCACGCTATGGCTGAATGAAATGCTGATTGTAACGTCCCGCTTCCCCCTCCAGCCGGCGGACCTCAAGAAGCGCATCGAGTCGCTGATCGACCGCGACTACATGGACCGCGACAAGGAGAACCAGAACCTGTACAACTACGTCGCGTAGTACCCGCCAGAGCCAGAGCCAGAGCCAGAGTGCGAGGCAGCTCCGATGCGACCAGTGTGCTCGAGGCACAACAGGCGAATATGCCATTGGGCGCATTAAAGGTGTAGCCCCGCAAAATGCTAATAGGCGTAACTTCAAGGCGTAGGAACTGTCATGAACATTATGTTATCGGAAATACGACCCATGCTTTATTAAAAAAACTTAATTGTATGGAACTGTCACTCCTATTTGCATTTTGGGGGGCTTATACCGTGCGGCACTGAAAATAAGAGCTGCTGTGCGTCAGTCTCCTTGTTTAGTGTGGAAAATGAAATAGAGATTGACGCAGCTCTATCCCTTATTTTCTGTATCGTAGAAACTTTAAAGCGCCCATTACCCCATGAAAGATGGCCTCGTTTTCATGAGTAAAGTGACATGAATATAATGAAACATTTCTATGGTCTATATTTATAGTGTTCTGACCTGTGGGCTGTCATAAACACTGACTTCATAGGTGCTGTACTAATTGTTGTTTGTCCGGGCCTTTTGTTATAGAAAGATCTCAATTCAAAGGAAGATTCACCGATAACTGTACAACGTGGCCCCCTTCGTGTCATCTTCAATACGCGATATTGGCGGAATTACTGTAGGGATCCACAGTATAAACCATTAAACCAAAAATTGAATTGATTTGAGACTGACAGAAGCGTATGGAAACTGCGTCTCATGACCGTGTTTATGACATCTGTCACATGTGCGAGCGTTTTATTAATATGGGCCTAAGGGTTATAATCGAATGTGATAAAGGCTCTCTCCTCTCGAGCTATATGGCTATCGTTAAGAGGGATACTTTCGTACTGACACTGTTTTCTTTAGGAACAAGTCAGACTCAGTTCAGTTAGGTTTCTCATGTCGATATATCTTGGTGCATCAGAGTTGTATCGTATCTCATCAGAAATTATATTAAGTCGCAATTTGTAATTTTATTAGAACTGATAATGTAATAAAGACGAACCTGATTGTTGATTAAATTATTAGTAAAGGGTACAATAAAATATTCTGCAAACAATAAACCATCGTTAAACGTTCTCTGACTGGCTTCACATTACACTATTTGATATGAAACGGGATTGTGTTGACAGGTATCAATATAACTTGATATGAATATCTAACACTCCAACTCGCTATGATGAAATAACGATAAATTACGCCTAAGAATACTTATTACACTAGACAACGTGTGATATTAGACAAGCCACGATCCTCCACGATGTTGAGAATAATTCTATTTTTTTATCATTGTTTTTAATTTCTTCACTTGATTTGTGTAATTACCCCTGGTACATTTTTATGGATTCTTTGGGTTTAGAATCAACCAGTAAAGCATTAACACTAGTGTTGTGAACAATTATTTTATAGCACAATTGGTTGATTTTCAATAAGGCTAGTTTATTTATATCTTGTCACATTCATTCTGGAGGGATCATTAATTAAAATCTATTTATAATAATTATCTTACGTCTTTTATTTTCGAATCTTCTTCTAGATATAATAAAGGCATCACTGTACAATAATTTAATACCTATCTATAAAATAAAAGTAACTACAAAAACAGTATTGCTTTCACTGAGATAAATCACAAGGTGTTACGCTCATGAATACTTAAAATAATGTCATTAAAATTAATTCAAATTCAAATGCATATCACTAAAACAATACTAGCAAAGGAACTTATTGAGTTGTACTTAAGCCGAAGCGTAACCAATCGCAAAGTGTACTTCATCAACAAGCTAGATGTAAACAATGGGTGTTGGAAAATGTCGTGAGGAAATCTTCATTACTCAATAGCTGTGGCGATGGACTAGCCCAGGGTATCTCGAAAAATGCAGTGTCAAATAACAGACTAAAAGTGGAGTTTTATGCGTATCATCAAAACTGCTTTTCGTCATTTCCCAATTTTTGCCAAAGTTGCGTTTCGTCAAAGGTTCGTTTTGCCAAGGACAAGACATTTTCGTCAAAGTAGCTTTTGGTCAAAGACAGTGATTTGCCATGCTCGCGATTCGTCTTATTGTACACAAACTCAAGTATAAAATCTCTTAACACACATAAGTCAGACTTTTTGTCAGGTCGAGTATAAAACCTCTTTACTGGCATAAGTGGCTGCAGTTACTTTTCTATTATCTTATATACTACTCAAAAGAAAATAAGGGCCACTTACATATTTCTGTTTTTGAGTAAATTTTTAGATGTAAACTAATTAATAAGTGACTAATTAATGATGTCCGGCCTCCTTCAGTATCCAACCTCTTTAATGCTGGTGTTTAAGTCTTACAGCTGGCCAGAAATTGAAGCAAATAAAAAAAACGAGTTTCAGGTCAAATTCCTTTCAGATGGAATCACAATTTTATTCTGTTAAAAAACTATTTCTGTCCATCTTTTGCTTCTTTTAACATCTTTTGTTAATAATGCCACGTCAACGAAGGCATATGGATACCATTACTGCCACCATTGAAGGTCATTCACAGCGGTCTGTAGCTTTTCCGTTGGGTTTCTCTCGCCGAGCCATCCAAAATGTGTGGGATCGGTTCCAAGAGACTGGCAGTGTTGCAAGAAGGCCTGGATCGGGCAGGGTGCGAGCGACTACGGCACAAGAGGATCGCTACATCCGATTGAGTGCCCGTCGAGAGCGCTCTGTGACGGCACGTAAGTTACAAAATCGCCTACGGTTGACAACGGGGACTCATGTTAGTGACCAAACGATACGTAATCGACTGCATGAAGACCAGCAAAGGTCCAGACGCCGAGTAGTACGAATTCCTTTATCTAGGGTTCAACGTGGAAATCGTTTAAGTTTTTGCCGCGAACATTCAGATTGGAGCATGAATCAATGGGGTATGGTGCTCTTCACAGATGAGTGTAAAGTGAAGCTTTGTAGTGATGATCGGCGGATTAGAGTATGGAGACGACAGGGTGAGAGATTTTCCGATGTCTGCATCAAGGAAATTGACCGCTTTGGAGGTCCTAGTGTGATGGTTTGGGCTGGGATTAGCTTACAAGGCAAAACTGAGCTGGTTTTCTTAAATCAAGGCACAGTAACTGCACAACGGTACATCGATGAAGTCATCAGGCCTCATGTGATTCCATTCTCACAGAGAGTGGGGCCAGGGTTCTGGTTAATGCATGACAATACCCGCCCACACACAGCTCGGGCCACTCAGACTGTACTGGATGACTCGCATATTCGTGTCCTACCATGGCCAGCGTATAGTCCGGATTTAAATCCAATAGAGCATATGTGGGACCAATTAAAACGAAGGGTTAGGGAGCATGAGCAAGAGGTTCACAACCAGCAACAGCTTATGGATGCTCTGAAACGTGCGTGGGAAGAGATACCTGATGAAAACATCAGAAACTTAATCGAGAGTATGCATTCAAGGCTCCAGGAGTGTGAAAACAGGAGAGGAGGACACACCCGTTACTAAACCATTAAAAAAAACAGCTTGTGTCAGTTTTTGTTTTGTTTTGCAAAGAGTTTCTGTTTAGTTTTTGCTGTTGACAATGGACTAATTTCATGTTAATTGAAATAAGTGAAACAATTGACTACACAATTAAATGGTTATTAGCATAAGTTAAAACAAAAGCCTTGTTACATGTTATTTTAATAAATATACATTACTGTTTACTATATTTTTCTCGTAGCAATCAAAATACTTAGTGGCCCCTATTTTCTTTTGAGTAGTATAGATATACTCTGTTTCTAGGGCAGGCGAAAAAACGGACTTTGGCTTTTGTGCCTACCACAGTGATCACCTTTTTTGGTGAGGTTCAAAAATCATCAGTCGTATGAATGTAGGGCATAAATAAGATTATAATTTAATTTTTTATTTATTATATGTATGTACGTTATTTATAATAAAATTGTTTGCTGATATCTAAAAGATATTTAATAACACAAGTATACACGGTTTTGGAAGTGAGCAACTAAAAGCTCGCACTCGAAAACTAGACAAATAACACAAGGAAACTTTAACAGAAAACTTAACAGCGGAAAACTGATACTAACTAAACACAAAAACTAAAAATAAACGCCGACGCCGAAGCTCCGTCTATTTATCAAGTGTTCTCCTCACACCGGGTTCGCGTCGTCATTCTAAACACGTCGAAAAAGGTTTGTTATCTCTGACTGGTAGCGTCGGTCACCCCACCCCGTACCACGAAACGTAGTACTACGCGGAAACGATACAGAAGTGCACGGAGGGCGATACGTATCGTTTTCTTTCAACGCTAACATAATACTTTGTCATTGTCCGTTTTTTCGCCTGCCCTAGAAACAGAGTAACTTGACAATGAATATGACTGTCATTATCACGGAGTTAGCCATATTTCTGTGGTTATTATATTACGGAGCTATCAAGTTTAATTTAATTTCGCTAACATAGCTTCCTCCAGCAAGCCGATTGAACTGGAGTTTATTAAAATTAAAAGAGGTAAACCTATTATAGTAGAGTGGATATAAGTATCACTTTAATATGGAATATGAAAACGGGAAGTCAATTTGGAGATGTGCAAAATTGTGTAAGAATCGTGAAAACATATTGTGTGACATGACAACATAAATAAATTGAGAAAAGACTCCATCCAGTACCACTACGAAATTAGGATAAGCGAAGCCTATTATGATATGAAAAAGAGACCCAAAGCAAGCATTCTATATGACGAACGTTTAACAAATATTATAAATTATTTCGTTAATGATAAGATAAATGTTATACAGTGTTTAATAGTACTTTATGTGACTGCTACATAATGGAGGGCATTTGTACTCGAGAGTGGGTTTATGAAACGAGCCGAAGGCGAGTTTCATAATACTATCACTCGAGAGTTTTAACATATCATAAGCTCTCTTTGATAGGTTCAGGAACCGCAGTTTCGACCGGCATTGTGGCATTGATAATTGCTCTGCAGTTGTTTAGCTTGTGATGTAGTATCAACTTCACATACAAACTAGGGGCGGGCGTCGGCGTTCGAAATTTGAATGTCATAATGGATTCAATATAATAAATATGATGTATAGCATTTATTAGTGTAAAATATATGGTCAAGTAAAGAGATTCTGGTTCCTGGTCATTGCTGGTAGACTTTTTTGCGACACCATTCATCATGGAATTAATGTTATTTTTGGTTAATAAGAGGTATCCCTTTTTATTTATTACCTACATCAAATTAGATAAAGCGAATGTACGAGAACATAATTGTTTTACTTTTAATTTTTAACACAATCACGGAGTTCTGTCTATAGGTATACAGGTATACCTATTTTGACGAAAAGCAATTTTGACCAAGAATATTTGACTGCACGCATCTTTGGCAAAAAAGGTATTTTGACTAAAAGGTATTTGACAAATGGCAACTTTGACGAAAATTATGTTATGACGAAACTTGACTTGACGATACGCATAAAACTCAAAAGGGCACGACTACTTTTATGACAGCTCATGAAAAATAAAAGTTAGTTAGTTCGAATTTTGTCATTAGATGTCTTTGGCAAGACATGGTTTTTTATTTTTTCAAGTCGCCAGTTCAAAAGATGGCCTTGCACCTTGACAGGAAATGTTATTTTGATAGTGATTGTGTTAGGCAAAGCTGGTCTGTGACGAAACAGAAAAACAAGAACTGTTACTTGCCAGCAACAAACAAAAAACTATATTGTTGTTTTGGTTTCTAAAGACAACTTTCTCTTCGCGTACTCCTCTGTTTTGTGATTGACCTCAAACTCTTTGGTTAGTAGACCCTGGCAATTTTTTTAGACCTTTGTGACTTTCAAGCCGAAATGCCGTGCAAAATCAACGAAAATGCCGTGCAAAATCAACGGAAATCATGGAAAAAAATCATCATCGTCATCATGCGTCGTTAAATTCTGTAAACAAGTGGAACTCACGTTGTCCCGAGACAAGAACGTCGAAGATTACTATGGGATCAAGCAGTAGAACAAAGCCTGAATTGACCATAGCAGTAAAGGTAGTCCTACACTCTGTGGTTATTAATTAATCGTAGACCCATAATTGAATCCATGGCCATTTTTTAAATTAGCTGTCGTAAAACCCCGTTGTGCTTCTGCCACCCCGTATGGGAAAAGGCGTGACGCTATTGAGCCAGTGATTTTTATGCACCGTCAAAATACCTAGTATATATCTTTTCAGGCTCACTCCTGTCCACTCATTCCAGCAATCTCAGATTCAATATATCTAAACACAACCATAACAACTTGCCATAGTCAATTTGCGGATAATTTAAACGCGCATTGTGGTCAAACATCCCACTCATATTGTTCGTGACCGTGCATTGACGCACCAAAGCACTGAATGGCCTTTGTCTCTTGTCAAATGCACTATGTTCCAAGTTCGCTTGAGCACCGACTTGTTCAGAGTGTCCACTTGGTCAGTTCGAGGATCGACTTGTTCAGTTGTTCACTTGGTCAGCTTGAACACTGAGTCGAGGTGGTCCTTGTGGTAGTCGAGCTCTTCAGCCAGCGCCTTCGCAAGAGACTGCGGAGTCACTTCTGCATCGAGGTAGTCGCGTAGTAGGATCTGTTGGGAAAATTGCTCACTTAAGAATTATGTAGCCATTAACGTCGCTACATTAGTACGGGCCATGAACCCGTGTTAGTGGCCAGATAAATCACCTGCGAGTCCTACATTTGGGAATGTGTGCAGTACGGCGGGCGTCAAAAGTAACTACTACATAGGCAGCTTGAAATCCGGCAGCATATGTCCGGTTACCATAGGTTCTATGTATTTTCAAATTTGTCGTATTCCTAATTGGCCATTTAAAAAATAAAAACCTGTCAAGTGCGAGTCGAACTCGCGCACGAAAGGTTCCGTACCACCGTACAATGGTTGGGATGGTGTGGAGTGAATAGTTTGGATTTTACATAGCAAAATGTTGTTTACAAAGTTATTGGTGCGACTACTTTCACACATTTCATGTACGTAACCAGGTGCTTTCATAAGTTTGTATGTGGTATTGAAATAATTGTTGTATAAGAGCCCCCTTAAATATTTTTTTTATTCTGTTTTTTTAGTATTTGATGTTATAGCGGCAACAGAAATACATCATCTGTAAAATTTCATCTGTCTAACTATCACGGTTCATGAGATACAGCCTGGTGACAGACGGACGGACGGACAGCGGAGACTAAGTAATACGGCATCCCGTTTGGCATCCTTCGGGTACGGAACCCTAAAAATCAAAGAAAACCATTTAGAGATAATTATGTTCCTAGCTAAATTCCGTTAAAAATATAACAGGATTACTGAAATATCCGTGAAAAACTAATTGCAACTTTCATTTGCGTAGTTTGTTCAAATTCCCTCCGCCGCTAAGTTGACTTTTCTGTAAAACTGTCAAATATCCAACGGTTTTCCTGTCAGTATCAAATATCAACGGTTTCCCGGTCGATAACGCAGATGTCGGTCGGAACGTAAACAAATATTGAAATCATATTTTTTTAGTTTTATAATCGGAAACAACCAGCTTCAAGGACAACCTTTCCAAAACTGTGAGTGAGTAAACGTCACGAGGAGTGTTATTTTACAAATTATTAAAAAAAACATTAGACATTTATTACATAATCGAAATATTCAAATTAGTTTCTAAAATAGGTGAAAATTTCATAACATTAAAAATACTACTTATTTTTTTTGCTTGGCCCATTATTATGGTTTTGACGCCCCTGGAATCCTGGATCTGAATGACAGAATTAACTTCAAATGACATTAAACGTCAGCGAGGCGCAGTTTGTAGCTACCTGCGTGCGGCATAGTGAGTGAGTAGTACAGTACCTGCGGCAGCCTGGCGCCCCCGTGCGCCAGCAGCCCCTGCCGCAGCCGGTCCCCTGCGCTGGGAGTACGTAGTGAGTGAGTAGCGCAGTACCTGCGGCGGCGTGGCGCCCCCTAGCGCCAGTAGCCCCTGCCGCAGCCGGTTCCCTGCGCTGGGAGTACGTAGTGAGTGATTTAGCAGTACCTGCGGCGGCGTGGCGCCCCCTAGCGCCAGTAGCCCCTGCCGCAGCCGGTCCCCTGCCCTGGGAGTACGTAGTGAGTGAGTAGCGCAGTACCTGCGGCGGCGTGGCGCCCCCTAGCGCCAGTAGCCCCTGCCGCAGCCGGTCCCCTGCGCTGGGAGTACGTAGTGAGTGAGTAGCGCAGAACCTGCGGCGGCGTAGCGCCCCCTAGCGCCAGTAGCCCCTGCCGCAGCCGGTTCCCTGCGCTGGGAGTAGTGAGTGAGTTAGCAGTACCTGCGGCGGCGTGGCGCCCCGTGCGCCAGCAGCCCCTGCCGCAGCCGGTCTCCTGCGCTGGGAGTACGTTGTGAGTGAGTAGCGCAGTACCTGCGGCGGCATGGCGCCCCCTAGCGCCAGTAGCCCCTGCCGCAGCCGGTCCCCTGCGCTGGGAGTAGTGAGTGAGTTAGCAGTACCTGCGGCAGCGTGGCGCCCCCGTGCGCCAGCACCCTTGCCGCAGCCGGTCCCCTGCCCTGGGAGTACGTAGTGAGTGAGTAGCGCAGTACCTGCGGCGGCGTGGCGCCCCCTAGCGCCAGTAGCCCCTGCCGCAGCCGGTCCCCTGCGCTGGGAGCAGTGAGTGAGTTAGCAGTACCTGCGGTGGCCTGGCGCCCCCGTGCGCCAGCAGCCCCTGCCGCAGCCGGTCCCCTGCGCTGGGAGTACGTAGTGAGTGAGTAGTGCAGTACCTGCGGCGGCGTGGCGCCCCCTAGAGCCAGTAGCCCCTGCCGCAGGCGGTTCCCTGCGCACAGTGGTCTAGGATTTGTTCCTCCATACTCATAGGAACATAATGTCTGGAATAATTATAAAAAAATATGCAATGTCTCCGGTATACCTCCTTATATGTCATATTAAAACATGGAGTGGATTAGTTGCTCCACAAGTGAGAAAACAAATGTTGATTATTTTTTTTGTATGGGAGAAAACACTTAAAGTACATTATTTCGGAACTAATTACAACTGATGGGCTGGTGGTCACATGGTCTATTGTAGCTTGCACGCTGAACATAATGACATATAATTCATGCACTTTTCGGTGCAGCTTTGGATGTAGTTAACTTTTAAAAATTTGAATATTTAGTATGAGCGTATTCGTTTATGTTCGACATAATGAGAGTAGTTCATAGGTAGAATGCAGCAAACATGAATACTAGGTACTTGTGTTTATGTAGGTGCATCATCAATAACTTTGGGGATGTCGTTAGTTAATAGCCCGTTGTAATAACTTTGGGGATATTGCTAGTTAATAGCCCGTGTTTGGCTTTTATGAATAATAATGAAGTTAAAGAAATTACATTGAATGACTAACCAGGTCGTTATAGTAATGGTTTAGTTTCAAGCTTAATGACAAACATTAATTAAGGGAATTGCAATATATATAGGGACATTTAAGATGGGTTAATTCAGTAGTTTCTCGCACTTGTAAGCGCTTACAATACTTCATACGTTCTATTCATTTCCGCGTTATAATGGAAGGATTTGTAACCAATTTGGACATTTTCATGTTTGTTGCAAATAACAGTTGTTTCTCAGAGCCCAGTGTATTATTTGAAGTTTTTGTGAATGCGGTTAACTTATCAGAAAGTGAAAAGAAAGAATTGAAACAATTCTGCCAGACATATACATGCGCTTTGAAACAAAAGTGGATCTTGTCTAGCCGTGCGAGGCATACATTTATCAAGAAGTTTGAAACATGGTTGGGAAAAGACATAATATGGCCTAAGAATTTGAAGGAAAAGATGACACCATTATTGTCAGCAGAGAAACAGCCATGTTCCAGTTCTCATTTCAGTGTAAATGAGGATGCATCAACATCCTGCCAACCAGATATGTGCAGTGTAAGTACCTCAACATCAATTATGATTGAAAGAAAACCGTTTTCGGAGTTAAGCCCCCTACAGAAGAGAAGGAGAGTGCAAGAACTCTTAACAAATAGTACGGAAAGCCTTGCTTACGCAACAGGTTTAAAAGCAGATAGCCAGGATGCAGCAGATATAATAAAACTTGTTATCGAGAAACCTGAAGAGGCAACAAAGTTAAAGGAATTATTGAAGCCGAAGAAAGCAGTGCCCATATATTCCGCAGATAAAGCTTTAGGTATTTTGACCTCTTTGAAGCTATGAAAGTGGCAATATCTCACTATGAGAGCTAGTGCAATAGCAGAAGGAGTGTCACTTTATCCTGCATGCAATGCCATCCTAGAGGCAAAAAAGGAAGTCTACACATCAAGAGAAACCACAGAATTCAACAAAAGTGGCGCAAGAGTACAGCTTCAAGCAGTTTTGGACAAAACTGTAGCTAGATTTGGAAAATTCTTACGTTTGGAAGATTCGCTGGCTGGTAAAGAACTGTTGCTAATTTGCAAATGGGGCTTTGATGGAGCTTCGGGACAAAGCCTTTACAAGCAAGCAACTGACGGAGATGATGACTCCAGTATATTCATGTGCTCCTTTGTGCCTTTGCGCTTTGTATGTGGTGAGAAAGTGGTGTGGGAAAACTCAAAACCATCTTCTACAACGCTGTGTAGACCACTTTTCTTCAAGTTTGTCAACGAAAATAAGTTAGATATACGCCAAGAACAAGCCCTAATAGAAGCCGAGATTGCTGCCCTGGAGCCTTCCATTATGGGGAGCCACGCTGTTAAGCATTCCATGCTTATGACAATGATGGATGGAAAAATCACTTCTGCACTATCAAACACATCAACGCAGACTTGTGACATTTGTCGAGCTACCCCTTCCGAAATGAATCAGTTAGAAAAGGTTTCACAGTGAGTTATTCAATAAAGTAATAAAATAATGTTGCCGTTCTGCATTACATTACTTGCCTTTTTACTAACTTGTTTATTTTCTTTACAGAAAACCAGTTTCAGAAGAGATTTACCAATATGGTTTGTCCACTCTTCATGCGTGGATCAGGTGTATGGAGTGTCTGCTCCATATTTCGTACAGACTGGACTTTAAGAAATGGCAAGCCAGAGATGACAGTAGTAAGCAGTTGATGAAAAGTAGAAAAGAAGCAATACAACATAAGTTCCGTGATGAAATGGGCCTTTTAATAGACATCGTCAAACAAGGTGAGTTAAAATTATTATTTCATAACGATTCTTTTCTTCAAGTTGATTATTATATTATAAATATAAATTTGATACCTATTAAAGTAGGGGCACAGGCCTTTGCCCGGATACGAGTAAGATTGAGCCATATCTCTTCTCCTAGTGCAGTATTATTTTTTGTTCTAGGCTCGGGGTGCACAAATGACGGGAACACAGCCAGAACTTTTTTTAGCAATCCAGAAAAAACTGCAGCTATCACAGGCTTGGATTCGGGTTTGATCCAAAGATTTGGTACAATTTTGCGTGTACTTGCCTGTGGGGAACCCATTAACATTGAAGCGATTGAAAGTTTTGCGCGGCTTACTGCAGAAATGTATGTAGAGCTCTATGGCTGGTATAACATTCCTTCGAGTGTCCACAAACTTTTACTGCATGGTGCTGAAATCATCAAACACTTTAATGTTATTCCCATTGGAAAATTATCAGAAGAGGCATCGGAAGCTAGAAACAAAGACTTTAGAAAAATCCGGGAACATCATTCGCGCAAATTTTGTCGGGAAGCGACAAACGAAGACATATTTTATAGTCTTCTTGTGTCGTCAGATCCCTACCTGTCTAGCATAAGACCTGTGTTAAGAAAAGGTAAAAAAACGCTCGTGACTGATGATATGAAACTTCTCCTAATTAATGACGATTCAGTGATAGATAAAGAAAACATAGAATTTGTTGATGTTAATGCATCATTGATGGACTCGGATAAAGAGGACTGTGATGATGACTAAGCTAAGACTCACTTTTTCATTTTGTCCTTGACGTCTTTTATTAGATATATCATAGTAATATTTGTGTTTTTATTGCAGTATGTTGTATAGGTATTACGAATCATGTCATTAAATTAAGAGATTACCTAAATATTTGTGATTAGTACATAGTTTCTAATTCTAAGAGATTACACAAATATTTGGTATATCTATACATATTTAAATTACCTCTATTACATAGGGCGCACTGTAAGTTTCCGGAACTGGCCACTTACATAAACAATATTTAAAAATTTATTGCAACATTTGAAAATAGAACTCTTTGGCTGTAGAATGCAGTTTATTTCATCTGACTGCCTTTTGTTTTTACCTTGTGGCGCCATTTAAAAAATTGTGTGTCTGCATCAACATGGATTTAACTCGGGAAAATTTTCGTAGTATGATTTTCTACGATTTTAAGTGTAATTTGACAGCTCAACAGAGCATCGCTCGGCTTGAAACAGCTTTTGGCAATGAAGCACCATGCAAGACAACTGTTTATAGCTGGTTTGCAGAATTCAAGCGTGGTCGTATCAATCTCAGTGACGAATCTCGCGATGGTCGGCCGTCCACCGCTGTGACCAACAAAAACATCGATGCTGTGCGCCGTATGATTGAAACAGACAGGCATGTGACCTACCATGAAATTCGCGCATCCTTAGAAATAGGCATGAGTCAAATACAATTAATCCTACACAAACATTTGGGTGTGAGAAAGCTGTGCTCGCGGTGGATCCCACACAACTTGACCGAGGCTCAAAAAACGGACCGCGTCACTTGGTGCAGTGCCATGCTTACCAGATTCAACGAAGGTGCATCAAATTTGGTGTGGGACATAGTAACAGGTGACGAAACATGGATTTATTGCTACGATCCCAAAACAAAGCAGCAATCGAGCGTATGGGTCTTTCAAGATGAGCCGAAACCAACCAAAGTGGCGCGCGTGAAAAGTGCATCTAAGCGGATGATTGCTTCTTTTTTTAATAAAACTGGACACGTGGCTACTGTTGCTTTAGAGAATCGTCGTACAGTGAATAGTGACTGGTACACGACCATTTGTTTGCCGGAAGTTATTGACGAACTCCGTAAAAATAACCGTAAACGCCGTATCATCCTGCACCACGACAATGCTAGTTCTCACACGGCCAGACAGACAAACGACTTTTTGAAGGCGAAAAATGTAGAACTCATGAGTCATCCTGCATACAGTCCCGACCTGGCACCTTGTGACTTTTTTCTGTTCCCAAAAATTAAGAACCAATTACGCGGTCAACGATTTTCATCACCAGAAGAGGCTGTCGAGGAGTATGAAAAACACGTTTCAGAGGTCACCACAGAGGAGTGGCACAAAAGTTTTCAAAACTGGTTTCATCGAATGAAAAAGTGCATAGACGCCAAGGGAGATTATTTTGAAAAACAATAAATTAATTTTGTACCTTTAATAATATTTTTTCATATTCATTCCGGAAACTAATAGTGCGCCCCACGTATTGTTAATAAAGATCATTAGCAGCCTGTTGACAAATGACAGTTTTATTGTTATTGATGTATTTTTCCTTATTTTTTTTAATTTTTAACAAGCTATTATTAATTATTATACTAACCATATTGTAATTTCCGTATCAAAAGAATAAAATAAAATAACTTATAAACTTTGTTTTTGTTATTATTTGCATTTCTATTATTTTTATGGTATTTTCACTCTCAAAGAGATCGGCTGGCATCTCATTATGCCTGTACGGTGTAGTGGCCGCACGTCTTGAAGATGTTATAGGAAGTTATGTTTAAGCTCTGGTAGCTATGATGGGTTGTTGTAGTTGTTGTAGTTAGTTAGAGAAAGATCACCAAAGTTCAGTAAAGCACTATATTGTTACTTAATAACACGAAATACAGATACATTAGGCAAGTCTTTCTTGGTAGATGTTAACCCGATCAATATCGTATTGCTACTGCTTGTTTTTGTCTAGGTACTAACGTCATGCTAAGTACAACGCTAACAAATTAAAAGTAGGTCGTCAGTAATTATGTACAAACTGTACATCTTTGAAGCCCCAAGAAAAGATAAAAGTATGATAAGAAAGATTTGCCTTAACAATTAAATTAATCAAAATTAAAAACTAAATTGTCTGCACCGAGAATAAAGTCCCGCCGCGATGCATCCGCTCGAGGCGGCATCGGTCTCGGATTGTCCCGTGTTGGTTTTTGCTGATTCTGCAGTTCTGTGCTTATCGTTGATAGCTCGATTTGCTCGCGCCGCTCTCTGACTGCATTATTTTTTCTCGTACATTTTGGAAGGCAGTGAGTCTTCGCCACCCACACGATGCCGACGATGATGAGGACGGTGACCATCGAGTAGCCAACCACGTAGTGGTGCAGATCATGTCTTGTTAAGTTGGCGGGCAGGCTATTTTCCTTTCTCTTCTGAAATTCAACTTGTTCTCTGAGTTTCTTCATGTCAGCATTTTCGCTCGTAAGTTGATAAGGCACCTTAGGATAGGTCAGGCTCACTATGTTGTTTACAGTAGAGTTTATTGTTGCTTCCGGAATGTTATAGTTTATTGTTGCATTACTTTTGTATTTGTTGTGTGCGAAGATGCTTAGATCATCGGACTGTAGCACACACCCCTGTGATATTGTTATGATAGCGGCAGATGTGAGCGTGTATGATGCGATGTCTTCGTTGCAGATAGTCCGTATAGTGCATGTCCCGCAGCATGTTGCCAGCCAACTGTTCGGTAGGTGCAACTCGATCCACTCTGTCTTGCATGACGCCGGTTTAACGTCACAGGGCAAGGTCGTTGTGTGACCAAGTAACTTTGCTTCGCACGGAGTTTTGTCAATGTTGTTATGAAGATTGTAGATCGGCACATTCTGTTGACAGATGTACTGGTCTTGATTGTGTACAGTACAGGAGCGTAAATTTTCATCAGTTATCGACATGTAGGTATTATTTTTGAAGTCTGTTGCTAGGTATGGGGTTCTCGGTTGGATTATGACTATTTCAGCGCCCATCTTGATCGGCAGTGGAATGATCCGATATAGAGCGTAGTCCCCTTCCGCCACCAATGGTATTTGGATTTGAAACAGAAAATAATTAGTTGTGACCCTAGCTCTGACCTTCAAAAGCTTGTATAATTCCTTGATGCTCTTTGTGACATCAGTGTCGCCCGGGATTGACAGGGTCTTCGGTAGTTGTTCGTTTATGTTTTTCAGTTGTTCCATTAACTTAGTAGGTGTAATCAAATGAACGTCAATGTGTCCTTGGTAGACGTCAGTGAGTGTATTGAAAATTATTTCTTGTATTTTTTTCAAGTTGTTAATAAGCATGTAGGCTGACAGGGATGCCGAGCTGAAGTAGGTTGTCGCCATTACGACTTCTAATTCTTCTTTAATTGTTGCAAAGTTAATGTTGGTTTGATTGATAAAGCCGTCGATCATGTTGAACTGTTGTTGTATATTATTTTCATTATTCTTGAGTAAGTCGTTTTGGAGTTCCACTATTGAGGTCTGATTTTTTATAAGTTGTAATAAGTATTTTTCGTTTTCTTGCACCGATTGAATATCATCTTGATATTTTTCCGCAAATCGCTGATCCAGCACCCCAAACAGGCTGTTTGCGACGTAGCCTACTCCGTCGATCAGTCCTCGTTTCTTCCTTCTCTCGCCTAGGTGGGCATGTGGAGACAGTAGCATAGTATTGTATGTTTTAAGTTCTTCGTTCTCGTAGTAAAGTTGATCCAGTGTCGTTTTGCAGTATCTTGGGTCCGTTTTTTGGCAGAAATTATTAATGTCGTTGAGATATCCTTCCATTCGTCGAATTCCATCCCAGTAATTAGTTAAGTTATAATACATGACTAATGTCCATTCATCGTGTGTAACTTGAAGCGCTCCTAGCTTATCGTAGTAAATCGGCCGCTCGGGTTCCACCTTGGTTATTTGTGTGTTTGTTGAAGTTGCGTACGTTCCAGTGATGAATGTAAACATTAATAGCATCGTCGTCAGAACAGAGAAAGCCGTGTAGACCTTTTGAACCTTTCTTTGGGTTTTCATGTTATTGCTGTTCGGGTCCACATGTTTTTCGTCGTACTTTGTTCTGTTTTCATTCTATTCCGATTCGGTAGGCAATAATGATAGTTTTGTTACGGGTCTTTTGATCGTTCCAGTTTGAGTTTTTAAAGTAGTTACGCGTACGTAGCCATCAGCGCCGGGGTGAACCTCCATCACACGTCCCATTGCCCATTTTGCGGGGGGGAGGTTGTCTTCCTTAACCAAGACAACGTCTCCTATCTTGATGTTTTTGTTAGGCTTGTTCCACTTGCATCTAGTTTGAAGTTGATTTAGATAATCGTTTGACCAGTTTTTCCAAAATTGTTGTGCCATATGTTCAGTTAATTGCCAGCGGCGCCGTATGTCGATGCTCCTGATGTCCGTATAATCCGATAACGGTGGTGTCAACGTTGCGCCACCGGTGAGGAAGTGCCCGGGTGTCAGGCAGTTATAAAATTCCTCTGGATCTTCAGTTAAGGGGCACAGTGGCCTTGAGTTAAGGCATGCTTCGATTTTCGTTAGCAAAGTTAGGAACTCTTCATAGGTTAATTTCTGTTCCCCCAGTACTCGGCGAAGATGGTGATTCACGGATTTGACCGCAGCCTCCCATAGTCCTCCGGCTGTCGGCCATGATGGTGCGTTAAACCGCCAAGTCACCTCCATTTTACTGATTTCTTTGAAGAATTTTTCAGTCATCATCTTCTTAAAGTCGACGAACTCTTGTCGAAGCACCCTTGAAGCTCCAATAAAGTTGGTTCCGCAGTCTGAATATACACATTTCGGCGTCCCGCGCCTAGCGCACATTCTCTGGAATGCGGCGAGGAATGTTTCCGTACTGAGATCGGATACAAGTTCAAGGTGTACAGCCTTCGTGGCCAAACACACAAAGACTGCGATGTAGCCCTTGGATGTTTTCACTCCTCTTCCCTTGTTTAGTTTGATGTCAATGCTGCCCGTAAAGTCCACGCCGGTGTGCATAAATGGCTTCGATGGGGTGATGCGTTGCTTCGGTAAGTCTCCCATCAGATGATAATTTTTATGAGGACCGAAGCGACGACAGCGATCACAGTTGTGCAAGATGGATTTGACGGCTCTATTGCCCCCGATTATCCAGTACCGCTGCCGTATGTATGTTAGTGTGAGCCGCGCTCCGCCATGCAATGTCGAAAGATGCGAGTGCTCGATCATAAGTTTTGTAAATCTTCCGTTGCGTGAGAGAATTACAGGATTTTTCATGCCTCCTGGTAATATTGATTTGTTCAGTCGACCTCCCACACGCATAATGTTGTTCTCGACAATGTAAGGGTTAAGTTTATTGATATTGCTTTTTGAAGGTAAAGGTTTATTGTTCTGAAGTAGCTTGTAGTCTACCTCAAATTCCTTTTCCTGCACGTATTTAATTATCAGTTCATTCGCTTTGGTCAATTCGTTTGTTGTTATGTGAGGTATTTGTTGACTTGCAGTAGATTGCGTTTTTGTGACGAAGCGCAAAATCCAGGCAATGACTCGGCGAACTCGGGTCAAATTACTGTTATTCACCAGTAATGTTTCTATAAAATGCTCGGGTTTTTTATTGATAGTTATTATGTTGCTGTTATGTTTCTCGCTTTCTTTGCTTTCTGTTAAGTTTGTATAGAGGCATTGTTGAGACGATGTTGATGTTTCTTGTAGGGTATATTCGGTGTCCTTTAGGAACTCTGGGCCCTGCCACCAAAGGCTAAAGTTGAGTAGTTTACTTGGTTGTAAACCTCTGGATGCACAATCAGCTGGGTTGAGCTCCGATTTCACGTATTGCCATGTGTTAGCTGGCAATATAAGTTTTATTTTATTGACTCTGTTTGCTACGTAGGTTTCCCACCGCGATGATTCACCTTGTATCCATGCTAGCACCACTTGTGAGTCGCACCACACTCGTTTGATTATGTTGTAGCCGGCGAGAGCTGTTTGAACTTTTTTCATTACTTCCGCTAACAGGAGAGCGCCACATAGTTCCATTCTTGGTAGGCTTATTTTCTGTGATATTGGCGCCACACGAGTTCTTGCGATCAGTAGGGTTAAAACAAACTCTCCGTGTTCATTTAGGACTCGGCTGTAGACAACGCAGGAGTACGCTTTTTCACTTGCGTCGCTAAATCCCAATAGCTCGATGTTGTTATTTAATCCGGCAATCCATCTGGGAATTCGCATTTCCGGAATGATTGGTATTTCACCTTTCAGTTTAAGCCATTCTGTTTCAACCTCGCTTGGTAGCTCTTCATCCCATCTCAGGTTACTTATCCATAGTTTTTGAAAGATAAGCTTGGCAGTTAGTGTAACTGGAGATAGCCAGCCCAACGGGTCATAAAGTTTGGAAATCTCTGATAGGAGTGTTCGTTTTGTTAGTTTTGAGGTTTGTTGGAGTGGCCAGTTAAACTTGAATGTGTCCGCTTCCGGGTTCCAGGTTAGACCAAGGGTTTTCTGTGATTCTTCGTATTTAAATTCAAAGTTTTTGTCGAAATTTGCTCTTCAGTTAGTTCCTCTAGCAGAGCAGGGTGATTTCCGCTCCACTTTCTTAGGTTCATGCCGCCTCTTTGTAGCAACATGATGAGTGATTTTTGTAGCTTTTTAGCTTCTTCCAGAGACGAATGACCGTTGATCAGGTCGTCCATGTAGAACTCTTGAGTCAAGGTCACTGCTGCACCTGGATATGGTACCTTGTCTCCATCATCACTAGCTAATTGTTTCAAAGTTCTCATCGCCAGCCATGGAGCACACTTAATACCGTAGGTTAAAGTTCGTAATTTGTATTCTTGCATGTTTTCTATTGGTGAGGCTCTCCAGATGATTTTCGTCAGGTCTCGTTGTTCTTCCTGAATCCAGAGGCAACGGTACATTTTTTCAATGTCCGCTGTGAAGGCATAGCGGTAAGTTCTCCACTTCAAAATCAATGCTTATTCAAGCATTGATTTTGAAGTCCTGAAGTTTGAACCTACAAAAAGACATTCGTCTTTTTGTAGGTTCGGACCCTTCTCTAGCAGGCTGTTGAGGCTGTAGCCGCTAGATGTCTTCTGAGATGCGTTAAACACTGTTCGAAGTTTGGTTGTAGTTGAACTTTCTCTCAACACTCCATGATGTGGGAGAAAACACTGAAGAGCTGATGTTGTGGTCTGTGATGGCGCCATGTGACCTAAATCTTCGTATTCTTTCATGAAATCTCGATACATGGTCGCTAGTTGTTGTTTTCCCTCCAGTCTCTTTTCAAGTTGAAGAAATTGCGAGATGGCTATGTTTTTTGAATTGCCAAGTTTTCTCTCAAAATCCGAACATAAGGGCATCTGAACAATGTATTGTCCTTGAGAATTACGCTGAACAGTCTTCTTGTATAACTCTTCATATTGCTCTTCCCTTGGCGTATCCGGTTGCTGCTGGGAGATGTCTTCGGTTTCCCAAAAGCGTGTTAGTTCTTGTATGTCAATCAAAGTTACATTACAGCAGTATGATTTAGTTATGCTGCCACATAATATCCACCCCAACTGCGTTTGTTGTGCAATAGGGGCTGATTGATTGCCTTTCAGTAAGCCGTCCAGAATTATTTCAGCGTACACTCCTGCCCCAAGTAAGAAATCTATATTTTGAGAGATGTTATACTCCGGATCGGCGAGTTTTAAGTTGCTTAAATGAGGCCAGTTAGCCTTGGGGAATGACACGTTCGGTAAGTTGTTAGTTACTTTTTTCATAATCAGCGCTTGAGTTTCAAACGTGTAATCCGAGTTAATTGATTTACAGTTTATTTGAAGACTTCCTTTGCATTCCCCTGAAGATGATCCAATTCCATTGACGCTAGCATTAAATTTCTTACGGGGTAGTTTTAGAAGATGAGCCGCCCTTTCCGAGATCAGGTTTACTTGTGCTCCTTGATCCAGAAGTCCGCGAAGATTTTGGTAAGTTCCGTCAATAGATTTAATATTCAATTGAACTGTTGTTAATAAAATCTCTTTATCGTTAGTATTGTTAGATTTGAAGTATTTGCTTGACCCGAATTGGATGATTGCTGAGTTGAGATGTTTATGTTTGCAGTTGTTTTCTTTGCGTAATGAAGCATCGTATGATGTTTCAAATTGCACTCTTTGCATGTTTTCGCTGATTTGCAAGCGTCCGAGCCGTGGCTAAAAAGACAGTTTTTGCATAAACGAAGTTTCGCAATTGTGCCGTTTCTTTTCGCTGTATCCATGTCGACGAACTTCGGACATTGCATCAAAACATGATTTTCGTTGCATAAAGGACATTGTCCATAAGTTGTATGACAGATTTAGTTAAATGTTGGTTTGTAGTCAAAATGTTTTTTTTCTTGAGTTTGTTTATTCGACGGAGTGGAGAAGGGCATCGTTGAGTTTTCTTTTCTTGTGCTTTTCTTTGCTTCAAAGGCGAGAAATGCTCCCTCCAAATATTTTAAAAATTCTTCAAGTTTCGGAATCGCTCGTTGATCAACCCGAGTCTTCACATAGTCCTCATAGGAAGTTGCGTCCAGTTTTTGCGACATCAAATACACAATGATGGGGTCCCATGTTTGTACGTCTAGGCCGATATTCACAAAACCGTTGACAGCTTCGTTTATGACGTCATGCATCTTTTTTAAGTTGAACGCGTCGCGTTGTTGTATGTTGGGCAAATGCATTATGGTGTTCATGAAGGTCACAAATTGCAGATGACGATTGTCGTATCTTTGCACTAAAAGTGCCCAGCATGAATCGTAGTTATCCGCGCTGATCGATAGGTGTTGAACAATCCTCTCAGCTTCACCATGAAGTTTCGTCTTTAAATGCTGCATCTTTTGCGCCTTGTTTATAGTGGGGTTGTTGTGGATTGTTTCCGTAAATAGATCTTTAAAAGAAATCCACTGTCTGTAGTCTCCTTTAAATTCCGGTATGTCGACTCGCGGCGCAGAGTGCTGATAGTGCATTGTTGAATGTAGTTTGCTTTTTAGTTGTTTGCGTAATTGTTCATAATCCTGTTCGCCTTTCAGGATGCGACAGTTGTATGCCTCACACTGGAACCCCCCCCCCCCCCCCCGCCAGACTTGCCTCAATCTCACAGTGCAGTTTGTCGACAGGTTCCCATTTCGACTTTAAGGCGATGATGGAATAAAAATGCGCTGTCGAGTGGAAGTGACATGCAATAATTACTGTCGAATAAGAAAAAGCGGAATGCCAATAATGCACTCGCGACTAATCTGAAACAACGTAAGCGCCAAAACGTAAAAAAAAATCATAAAAAATAAACTATTTCAGGGAATTAACTTTCAAATTGAAAATCGTTAGAAATAACAATTGTTCATACATTGCAATTATCAGAGAGTCATATTCACTTACTACTGCGGTGTAATAGGATAAAACCATAAAAAAGGGTTGACTTTGTATTTATTTTCTATCGAGAAAATTTTATCCAAACATGTTTTCCAATTAAGAATCTCTAGATTATATAGTCAAATTACATATACCAGAAATTAATTACGATTTGCCCAGTATTTCCTGAAAAACACATGAAAACAGCACCCCATATTTATTTAATCAGCGTCTTAAGATGGCTAAACAATCTTCCAGTTCCCATTTTTCAGTGATGGACTGAAAATCGATTTTCGCCATGGCGCGATCAAGCGCTTTGATGTTAATTTCTTGCTTGAACATAAGTAAGTTGATGTTGTTTTCATTAGCCTCTGGGATCCCCGCCAAATCAAAGTTGATGTTGTAGTCGGTAGGGGTTGGATTTAACCCTTGAAGAGCTTGCAGTTTCTTAAAAATGTCGTCTTTCGTTTTTTCATACATTTTCTTAGTCATAGCATAGACGTCATCAGTAAAGTACTTGATGTTCTTTTCAGGAACCGTGGCCTCAATTGTTCCATGCCTTTCTTCAAACTCCTGCCAGTAGTCGTCGAATCTGGAGAGCGTATTCGATAGGTAGTCCTTGGTCTTCCTTGATGAGCCGTCCTTCCCATAATTAATGCATCCTTGTTTGAATTTGTTAAAAAGTTCTAGTTGTAAAGCTAGATGTTCCGTGATGTTCCTCAAGTTTGAACGCTCAGGGATTCGGCGAAGTTTAGTTGTCCTCCTTTCCCGTCCTGCAGTTCACAGTAACGCGAAAAGGTAAAGTTGTTATTGTTTGTTCACTTTCACGTCCTGCAGTTCACAGTAACGCGAAAAGGTAAAGTTGTTATTGTTTGTTCACTTTCACGTCCTGCAGTTCACAGTAACGCGAAAAGGTAAAGTTGTTATTGTTTGTTCACTTTCACGTCCTGCAGTTCACAGTAACGCGAAAAGGTAAAGTTGTTGTTGATTGAAGTGAGTAGTTTCAGTTCAGAGCTCGCTGGATGATGGATGCAAGTGATCACGGCCGTGAATCTCAATCCCCTCCGTCCCTGCACCGATGTTTACGACTTCTCAATTAAATTCGGTGATTCCGCTGGTGGAGGCCGAAAGAACCGATCCGTTATCAGTGAGGAATAGAAGGAACAAAGAATCGCTTAGTTTGTGGCACTTGCTTCTCGATGCTCGAAGGACCATAAAGATGTACGGTGTAGTGGCCGCACGTCTTGAATATGTTATAGGAAGTTATGTTTAAGCTCTGGTAGCTATGATGGGTTGTTGTAGTTGTTGTAGTTAGTTAGAGAAAGATCACCAAAGTTCAGTAAAGCACTATATTGTTACTTAATAACCCGAAATACAGATACATTAGGCAAGTCTTTCTTGGTAGATGTTAACCCGATCAATATCGTATTGCTACTGCTTGTTTTTGTCTAGGTACTAACGTCATGCTAAGTACAACGCTAACAAATTAAAAGTAGGTCGTTATTAATTATGTACAAACTGTACAATGTCAAAGATTATAATGATAAAGCTGATACAAAAAATTCAAAATTTCAAAAAATAACTACTTCCAAAGCTGCACCGAAAAGTGCATGAATTATATAACATTATATTCAGTATGCCATGTATAATAGATCATGTGAGCACCAGCCCATCAGTTGTAATTAGTTCCGAAATAATGTACTTTAAGTGTTTTCTCCCATACAAAAAAATAATCAACATTTTTTTTCTCACTTGTGGAGCAACTAATCCACTCCATGTTTTAATATGACATATAGGGAGGTATACCAGAGACATTACATTTTTTTTTATAATTATTCCAGACATTAAGAATAAAGAATTTCCTATGAGTATGGAGGCCAAATCCTAGACCACTGTGCTGCGCTGGGAGTAGTGAGTGAGTTAGCAGTACCTGCGGCGGCGTGGCGCCCCCGTGCGCCAGCAGCCCCTGCCGCAGCCGGTCCCCTGCGCTGGGAGTACGTAGTGAGTGAGTAGCGCAGTACCTGCGGCGGCGTGCCGCCCCCTAGCGCCAGTAGCCCCTGCCGCAGCCGGTCCCCTGCGCTGGGAGTAGTGAGTGAGTTAGCAGTACCTGCGGCAGCGAGGCGCCCCCGTGCGCCAGCAGCCCCTGCCGCTGCCGATCCCCTGCGCTGGGAGTACGTAGTGAGTGAGTAGCGCAGTACCTGCGGCGGCGTGGCGCCCACTAGCGCCAGTAGCCCCTACCGCAGCCGGTCCCCTGCGCTGGGAGTAGTGAGTGAGTTAGCAGTACCTGCGGCGGCGTGGCGCCCCCGTGCGCCAGCAGCCCCTGCCGCAGCCGGTCCCCTGCGCTGGGAGTACGTAGTGAGTGAGTAGTGCAGTACCTGCGGCGGCGTGGCGCCCCCTAGCACCAGTAGCCCCTGCCGCAGCCGGTCCCCTGCGCTGGGAGTACGTAGTGAGTGAGTAGTGCAGTACCTGCGGCGGCGTGGCGCCCCCGTGCGCCAGCAGCCCCTGCCGCAGCCGGTTCCCTGCGCTGGGAGTAGTGAGTGAGTTAGCAGTACCTGCGGCGGCGTGGCGCCCCCTAGCGCCAGTAGCCCCTGCCGCAGCCGGTCCCCTGAGCTGGGAGTAGTGAGTGAGTTAGCAGTACCTGCGGCGGCGTGGCGCCCCCGTGCGCCAGCAGCCCCTGCCGCAGCCGGTCCCCTGCGCTGGGAGTACGTAGTGAGTGAGTAGTGCAGTACCTGCGGCGGCGTGGCGCCCCCTAGCGCCAGTAGCCCCTGCCGCAGCCGGTCCCCTGCGCTGGGAGTACGTAGTGAGTGAATAGTGCAGTACCTGCGGCGGCGTGGCGCCCCCTAGCGCCAGTAGCCCCTGCCGCAAGCGGTTCCCTGCGCTGGGAGTACGTAGTGAGTGAGTAGTGCAGTACCTGCGGCGGCGTGGCGCCCCCGTGGGCCAGCAGCCCCTGCCGCAGCCGGTTCCCTGCGCTGGACGTAGTGAGTGAGTAGTGCAGTACCTGCGGCGGCGTGGCGCCCCCTAGCGCCAGTAGCCCCTGCCGCAGCCGGTTCCCTGCGCTGGACGTATTGAGTGAGTTAGCAGTACCTGCGGCGGCGTGGCGCCCCCGTGCGCCAGTAGCCCCTGCCGCAGCCGGTCCCCTGCGCTGGGAGTACGTAGTGAGTGAGTAGTGCAGTACCTGCGGCGGCGTGGCGCCCCCTAGCGCCAGTAGCCCCTGCCGCAGCCGGTTCCCTGCGCTGGACGTAGTGAGTGAGTAGTGCAGTACCTGCGGCGGCGTGGCGCCCCCTAGCGCCAGTAGCCCCTGCCGCAGCCGGTTTCCTGCGCTGGACGTAGTGAGTGAGTAGTGCAGTACCTGCGGCGGCGTGGCGCCCCCTAGCGCCAGTAGCCCCTGCCGCAGCCGGTTCCCTGCGCTGGACTTAGTGAGTGAGTAGTGCAGTACCTGCGGCGGCGTGGCGCCCCCGTGCGCCAGCAGCCCCTGCCGCAGCCGGTCCCCTGCGCTGGGAGCAGTGAGTGAGTTAGCAGTACCTGCGGCGGCGTGGCGCCCCCGTGCGCCAGCAGCCCCTGCCGCAGCCGGTCCCCTGCGCTGGGAGCAGTGAGTGAGTTAGCAGTACCTGCGGCGGCGTGGCGCCCCCTAGCGCCAGTAGCCCCTGCCGCAGCCGGTTCCCTGCGCTGGACGTAGTGAGTGAGTAGTGCAGTACCTGCGGCGGCGTGGCGCCCCCGTGCGCCAGCAGCCCCTGCCGCAGCCGGTCCCCTGCGCTGGGAGTACGTAGTGAGTGAGTAGTGCAGTACCTGCGGCGGCGTGGCGCCCCCTAGCGCCAGTAGCCCCTGCCGCAGCCGGTTCCCTGCGCTGGACGTAGTGAGTGAGTAGTGCAGTACCTGCGGCGGCGTGGCGCCCCCTAGCGCCAGTAGCCCCTGCCGCAGCCGGTTTCCTGCGCTGGACGTAGTGAGTGAGTAGTGCAGTACCTGCGGCGGCGTGGCGCCCCCTAGCGCCAGTAGCCCCTGCCGCAGCCGGTTCCCTGCGCTGGACGTAGTGAGTGAGTTAGCAGTACCTGCGGCGGCGTGGCGCCCCCGTGCGCCAGCAGCCCCTGCCGCAGCCGGTCCCCTGCGCCACGAGAGAGCGGCGCGCGCTGGAAGTGCCGTTGCCAGATGCTCCAGGCGGTGGCGCGCGAGATCAGGTACGCATAGTACTTGGCGCCGTAGCCGATCAAGTGGCTGAAGCGGTGCTGCCACGCCTGCGGGGTTGCGTCACGTGAGTATTAAGCCAGCCAGACAGTGGCGGAGCGTGAGGGGCAGGCGCCGCCTCTCTTAACCCTTACGTGCATGATTTTTTGTTTTTATGTGAAAAAAAAACATGTGGTAGAAAAATATCTATTAAATACGGGAAAAATAATGAAAAAAATCACACATGTATTTTTATTTATTTTATTTACTGAAAAAGGTTGTTATCAATTTTGATAAACTATGCATTGGTAACATAAATAGTTTGCAAATTTACTTAGTATGAAAAACTTGAAAGCAGTTGTTTTTCCTATTATCACACAGTGATATCTTACACTTGACACACATAACAGAAGTTAGTTTTTTACAGTTAGCATATTTGCATTGATTTATTTTGCCGCCGTATGATTTTTCATGACCAGCTCCGTCTGTACGAACATCTTCAGGAGGTAATGTTTGGGCTCCAAGTTTTGGTCTTTTTCGTGTCGTCGTATTTTCTGTTTTGTTCAAACTAGGTCTGCCTCTTTTATTTTCAGATGCAGCTCCATATTTGCACAAAGTTTCAGCTAACTCCGTTCTAAAGTCGGCTAGTTTAAATATGTTTTTCGGATTTGTTCCTTTTTTTAGTAACACTTTTTTGTACAAGACCCAGCTATTGATAACGGCCATATCTAACATATGATGAAACAGCCTGTTTGTCCACTTCTTGGATTTCATCCTTATTCTGTATCTGCCGAGGTAGCTATCCATTGAGTCTACACCTCACATGTGAGCATTATATTCATGTATGGCTTTGGGGCAGGATATAGACACACTCTGTTTTTGCTTCTTGTCATAGCGATTGATAGAACCCACAGGCTCTGCACCTACATATGTAGATAGTAGCAAGACCTGCTTGTTGTCCTTCCAGCTTGTAGCTGCGAACTCGACACCTTCAAAAGAAGTCACGTTCTCTTCGTACGAACCTCTTGGCACAGATGTCTTGAGTACATCTTTCTTTTCTGGTTACTTGCATGTTTTTCCCAGTCTGGTCCTCTGGACTGTGCCCAAGCAATAAATGCCTGCCTTGTGTAGGTAATGAAAGAGCCAGGTTTGTGTAGTAATTGTCAAAGTAAACAATGTGGTATACATTCCTAGGTACAGGCCGAAGCAAACGCACCACTGTGTTTGACACTGCTCCCAAGTATGGTTCGTTAGGTAACCTTTTGAGATCATGTGTACCCGAAAATATTTCAAAAGAATACGCATAGCCCATGAGACAACAAAGTACGTACAATTTGAAGCCCCATTTATGGGGCTTGTTTGGTAAGTACTGTTTCATGAAATGTGCGATTTTCGTTGCGCACATCTGCTCATCTACTGAAAGGCGATGCTCAAAAGGGACCGTTACAAAGCGCTGGTTCAGGTGGTCTACTACTGGTCGTATTTTGTGTAATCGATCATGCTTAGGATGTTCAGGAGGTAAATGACCATCATTATCATTGAAATGTAGCACTTGGCGAACTTTTTCGAACCTATTGACTGTCATAGTGTCTGCTATTGGATGAAATCTCACATTGTTTGTCCAATAAGACCTTATACTCGGATAATGATATACCGAAGTATAAATCAAAATTCCAATATATTTTCGTAGCTCCAGGACTGTGATGGGATCGGAGAAATTTGGATTTTTTTGTATTGCATATTTGTTTGATTCTGCCACAATCAATTCCAGTAAACTCTGTTCGAAAAAGTACGAGAAAAACTGGTACGGTGTAGATAAATCCAGGATATGTTGAGGGTATTCGCTTACTCCTTGAAATTCTAAAGCCTGATCAACCTTAGCCATATTCTTTTTTTTCCAAACCAAATTCCGCGCAATGGGGTAGTTGATGGAATGTGGCTGGTTTTCTGGAAAATCGTCAAGTATCAGTGGGGCATCTGGGTGTATGTCATCGTCTGCTTCTGTCCGTTCGTCACCACTTTGTCGCCTAAGTTCTTCTTCTTCTTGTCTTTCTTTTTCGAGCTCTGCTCGCAACTCACCTACATTTTCGTAATAGTCTAAGCTATCTTCGTCAATATCACTCTCATCCTCTGAAATTTCTCCATTTTCTAGTTGCAACAAGAGTTTCTCGATGCGTTTGCTGTCCATAATTCTTTGATAGGGTTCCCTTTCAGAGACCTAAAAGCATAAATACATATGCAAACCAAACCCAAAGCCAAGAAAACGGTAAAATTATCTTCAAAAAAGAAAGTGTAGAATGAATCCATAAGAGGGAAAAAAATATACCGCCACTGCATAGATTATCATTTTTGATAACTAACTTCAAGCCCGAAAAAAGTAAAGATAAATAAAAGTCTCAAGCAAAATAAATGAATTCCCAGAAAATAGAGATACTTACCAGCAGGAAAAGGATTTTTTACGGCGTAAATTCACTATATTTTGATAAGATTTAGTCGGATGAAAAATTCTCATAGTCGACTTTGCAGACAACAAAGCGCGGGAATCAAAAGTGTCAAATTATGAACCAATCAAATGCAAGTAATGGACTGAACCAATCACAGACAAGTGAATGACAGGTCAGGTAGCGTTCAGAAACATACATTTCAGGTAAACACCATTCGTTCAGAACTTATGAGTATGGAAAGTTGTGTTATCAATTTTGATAAACTATGCACTTAAGGGTTAACAGATCTCGCTGTATACAAATTACTCTACTTGCTATAAGTGAATTTTTTATTACTCTTCATGATATATGTGCGTCAGTCTGTCTCTTCCTTTTCTAAGCGAAACAAGGAGAAACATTTTCGGGGGCTATAAATCGATCAATCCAGGTCCTTTTCATCAAGTAGAGACTTGCTAGACTAGTGAAATTTTCATTATTCTACTTGCTAGCCCTGTGAAATAATGCTAGACATGTGAATTTTTCATTCATGCAAGACGTGTTAAATTTTGTATTAACAGATCTTGTTGCTTGCTCGTTTTTCGACTGGCTAGCATATCAGGTGCGGCTTGCACCGAACACCAGTTTAAATGTTCCCTTACCGTATTCTCGACATACGGCAGTCCGTAGAATTGTTTTTGTACTTGTTTCAACGCATCTGTCGTTCTGCCGCCGAGCGATGCGTTGGTGCTGTGATAGTTCTGATCTAATGCCGAGTAGAAAACCTGAAAACACCCTCGTAATTTAGGCAAACCATAGCAAAATCTTTTCAAACTGGTAATGCAGTTGCCAATAGTCAGAAGAATTTTATTATTGTTTAGATATTGTGCACTGCCTACCCTTGCTTGATAAAATTTCCTGTCATGCCTTGGTTTGCTGGAAGAAATCTCTTTTTAGAGATAAGCTCGCCTTTGTACATATGTTTTCTCTTAATGTATCTTTTTTAAATAACTGTGTTCAACAAAGAATTATGAATATTTACAGATATTATTGTGAAACAAAGTGATACCTGTAATTGCATCTCGCTGGCTCCGAACAGATACTTGGAGGCGCACAGTCGCTGGAGCATGTCTTCGGGCATCGGCTCCCGAGTCTGGAAGTGTCTGGCGAATCGACGCACCACCTGTGTGAAAAATACGGTATTTGACTGCTAGTCAAAATAGATACTTTTTAGGAACTGTCAAAACGGTATTTGTTCACGAGTTCTATGAAATACTAGCTTGTGACGTCATAGTCAAATGCTGTCTTTTTAACACAAAAATGAGTTTATGAAATACAACTGCTGGAAATATACTCTGATATTGTCAAAAGTTTTTGTTGAAATATGTTCAGCTTGAGGCACGTTTCTGGGAGTGATTGTATTACTTTGTCAAATACAGATGTAGTGAATAATCCTTTCCTTTCGTATTTTCTCGGAAATGTTCGTTTTTGTCTTACTACTTCACCGCACTCAGTACCCATCGAGACAACGTAGGGAACGGTCGCATTGCAAGAGGAAGTATCTATATAGAGTAGTTAATACCACAGAAATATTTTGTTGATATTTATGTTAGATTTTGTGATAAACTTCATGGACTCGTGTATTAATGCAGGCCACCTGTATTTATTTATTTTTGACTTTACATTTCACTCTTGTCAGTCATTTTTAGGGTTCCGTACCCAACGGGTAAGAACGGAACCCTATTACTAAGACTTCGCTGTCCGTCCGTCCGTCCGTCCGTCCGTCTGTCACCAGGCTGTATCTCAAGAACCTAGCTAGCTAGAGAGTTGAAATTTTCAAAGATTATGTATTTCTGTTGCCGCTATAACAACAAATACTAAAAAACAGGATAAAATAAATATTTAAGGGGGCTCCCATACAACAATACCACATACAAACTTATGGATGCACCTGGTTACGTAAATGGAGTGTGAAAGTAACCGCACCAATAACTTTGTAAACAATATTTTGCTGTGTAAAATCCAAACTATTTACTCCACACCATCGCTTCCATTGAACGGTGGTACGGAACCCTTCGTGCGCGATTTAGACTCGCACTTGACCGGTTTTTTGTAATTAATAATTGATTTTATTCGATCCACATTAACAATTTATAACAGACATGCCGAAAGCACTAAGAAAAGGGAAACGTTTAGATCGGCGAGCCTGCGAAGTTATTTTCAATATTTATTTATATTTCTTAACTGAAAATGATAAATTCAAACATACCAACTATACTGCTTACTTCTGTAAAGTCCAAAAACGAGTTTCGGAGGCCAGTGGAATTTCTCAACGAACAGTAAATAAAATATTGCAAAAAGAATACATAAATCAATCCACCTCCAATAGCCCGAAGTCGGCAAAGTTGGGTAGACCAAATAAATTATTTTGCTAGGTCTTGACGATTTTGACTACAACGTTATACGCCGATTAGTGTATAATTTCCATTTGATATACAAACAAGTACCTACAATTAAAGCCCTGAAGTCCAAGTTATCCGAAGCCATAAATTTTAAGGGAAGTGACTTTACGCTAAGAAAAATTCTTAAAAAAATGGGATTTCGGTATAAAAAAGTTGAAAACAACAGAAAATTACTTATCGAAAAAGATGATGTTCGTTTAAAAAGAGTAAAGTTTTTAGCCGCGATAAAAAAGTACAGATTGCAAGGGAGAGAGATTGTTTATATGGATGAAACATACATCCATACCTCACATTTGGCAGGTAAAAGCTGGGCTGACTCGTCAGAAAACGGAGTGAAACAGTTAATTTCTAAAGGACAACGTCTTATAATAGTGCACGCTGGTAGTAGAAAGGGGTTTATACCTGGGGCATTGTTAATGTATCAGTCTACTGATAAAACAGGTGACTATCACAACGCGATGAACAATGAAAACTATGAAAAATGGCTTCGTAATCAACTCATTCCAAACTTAGCTCCACATTCGGTACTAGTAGTAGATAATGCTGCATATCATAATAAGTACGTAGAAAAACCTCCTAATTCAAATACCAGGAAGCAAGACATGATTGATTGGCTATCCAAACATAACGTTCCGATTGATCCGTCATAAACAAAACTTGAAATATATGAAATTATTTGCAAGTACAAACAAGACTTTGTAGAATACTCTATAGATAAACTTATGAACGAATATGGACACAGCGTACTAAGATTGCCATCATATCATCCTGATTTCAATCCGATTGAAAACATATGGTCTCAAATAAAGGGATACGAATCCAAAAGAAACATCGGTATGAATATGACTACTGTGAAACAATTGGTACAGGAAAAGGTTAATATGATTGGTTCCGATGTTTGGGCCAAAGTATGTGACCACGCCATCAAATGCGAAAACGAGTACCGAAAACACGAACCTGAGTTGGAAAAATATATGGCTAGTTTTGTAATCACCGTTCATGAAAACTCTGACGATGATACACCAGAAAATAGTTCTGATTCTGACTGTGATATGGAAGTTGGAAGTATTGTTTCGCATCACACTGTCCACCCCGCTCCTCCTCCTCTTATCCCGCTGTCATAATCGAAGTAGTTCATCCGATCAGAAAATCATATTTATTTATATTAATTTCTCTGCTGGTTTTTTTTGTTTTATGTTGAGGTGTCTTTTTTGTTATGTCATAGTATTTTTAATTAATCACAAAAATTTATTGTTATAAAAAAGGTCTGCAAAATCCTACTGTAGTTTTGACTTATAGTTAGACTTTTGGGGTTCCAATCCTTATAGAATCATTAGATCATCCCAACCGGAATTTGGTTTTTATCAGTGCGTTTTATTGAAATAAAACGTCCTCAGTAACTAGTTATATTTTTGTTTATCTAACGAATTCTTTATATGATAGAATCGTGGTGGTTTTAACATCTCAGTGTAATATACGTCAAACGGGAAATTTGACATTGATAAATAAAGTATGCGATTTATTTGATACCTACACGTAATTTAATAATACAGTAAGTCATAGACACATCGGCACCATTCGGGTGTTATCGTTGTTCCGAGTTTTGCCGATAAGAAAGGATTATTCACTACATCTGTACCGTATTGTAATCGTTCACCATTATAAGCAGAGATCGGATATTCAGACGCTTCTAAAGTTAATTTTTGTGTACAAAATTATGGAAGCCACCTATAATATATATATTTTTTAAAAATAAATCCCGGTATGTCATGAAATCCGGAAATGCATTAACGCATATAGATGCAAGAAAAAAACTTAATTTCACTAATCACAATTTTTTTATAATTTATTTCAATAGATACACGAACTATTCTCAATATAGTCTATTAGCTTATCCTGACGTTATCTGCCATGCCAGTTTGGTAACTACCTACTGTACAATATAAGAAAGGTAAATATGCATACTATGCTATAGTGAGAATAACTCTAAATTTTTCGATTCTTGAATTGCAGGATTTTTCCATCGATACACAAGTGCATTCCATATTAACACCTGAACATAGGTATCTGATTCTATAATGAGAACACAACATTTTGTCGATCCCGGAATCGCAGGATTTTTCGATTCAAAAGTGCATTCAATAATAGCCAACACTAGGTAATATAATAACAACATTAGGTAAATGTGCATCCGATTATCCGATCTCTGATTATGAGTTTTATGAGGAAAGGATAAGATGTTCTAGTAATTGCTTTATTTTCATTCGTTTCACTTAAACGAATGAAAATACAGCAATTACTAGAATATGTTATCACGTGAGATAGAGGGGAGATACGTATCTGTTGATGGCAGGGAGTTTTGCCACCGGTGTAATATCCGGAGTTTGTCATTTCTATTTTACCTCAGGCTTCGCGAAACAGAATCACTTAAATCATGGCAGGGGCTCAGCGGAATATTATGTGCCTAGTATTTCTGTTACGTGTCTGCTCCCACTTACATCCGGACTGCTAGCGAAGTACTCCATCAGCACACTCGGCACCTCCGCCAGGTCCGTGGGGCACCTGGTCCCGCTGACGTGCTGGTGCCTCGCCCGGCCCAGCATGCTGTGCAGCGCGTGCCCCGCCTCGTGGAACAGGTTGTCGACGCAGCCGGGAGACAGCAGCGCGGGCCCGGAGCGGTGGCCGCCGCTGAGTGAGAGCATCACAACCACGATCGGGTTCTGTGGGGAAGAGACTGTAGATGACCCTGACCGGTTGAAAGAAGCAAAGCTTATTGAATGCTTTTTTGGTAGGCCTTTGATTTACCGAAATCAAAATTTCTATATTTTCTGTAATTTTGTAAAAAATTACGTAATTTAAACACATATGTTTAGATTACGTCATTTGCGTCAGCTGCATTACATTGAAACTGTAAAAGTACTTGATTTGGTAATTTTTCTTCGTTCATATCATTAGGGGAAGAGCCTCGCTACTTATCCCAAAACACAGGGGAAACCCTACCTTGGGGAGTATCGACTCTGATGTTATTTTTGCTTATTACCAACACCTATTCTCATAAACATATGATGTATCTATCTTTAGTTAAGTTTATATAACATGAAACTGTACCTTTCTTATTTTTTGCCTCTACTCTACATTGGAGCACTATGGGAGAAGAAGGACGAAGAAACACCCACAGATTGATTTTTAGATCCCTTTTCAAAAGAGGCCGCGTTCAACTACAATTGTTAACTATTATAAATATGCAGGAATAAATAATATAATAAAATTATCAAGCGCGTTCTGTGTTGAGTTAGATTAACACCATGCACTCTTGTCACTCATGTAATCTTGGATATTGCAATATCCCTTTTCAGATAAAGTGGTTTTTACTAGGTTTTTAATATGGTCATATGGCATTTTCTACATACTACAACAGGATATCTCCAGAGGTATCCTGTTGTAGTAGAGAATGCACTGACCCTTGAAAGAATTGCTAACTTTCGCGAGTCTAAACCGGCATGCAATCAATCTGTGATGATTTCTTAGGTTTACAATAGGGCTATAACACTTATTTTGGAAAATGTTAAAAAGCTCTTGCGTAGGTACATTATATTTTCAAAAATAAATTGACTTGCTACAGTTAGTATGTCAATTTATTATGTAGAATATTGTCTGTAAAGAATCGTGGTTGGCAAGCGACTTGGTCAAGATTCTCTGTACAAAGTTAATATTTCAGCACAGATGATCCGTAGTCTAGTCATATCAATCTGAGACCTGGGAATTTCAATCGCTTTTGAAAAATTTGCTTGAGTCAGAATGTTTTTCAAAACCCTTTGCACACTAAATACCCGTTCGATTTCACGGTATCAACTAAAGGTAAACTTATATGTGACATGACAGTTTTTACCTGGTATGTGCCGTCAGGTAACAGCTTGCCCCCTTGGATAGTGAAGTGGCAGTCTTGGTGTGGCTTGCCGGGCCGTTCGTACAGATCGCAGTAGATATGTCCCAGCAGGCCTTCGCTCTCATGGACCACGGCTAGTTTGTACACGTCAGGGGACCACGACTCGCCTGGAATCAATCAACGAAGATGGTGTTGATGGCCTGAAATATTTTTTCAAACGTTTCTACATCGCGCAATCGGAAGATTAAATAATAAGGAACCGCTAGTTTGGTAAAGTGCATTTGTCTGATAATGAAAAGGCACATTTTTTGTCGTGGAGAAACATATATTGCTCCATTGTCTGATTGCAATGATATGAGATGTCGCCCCTATAGGGATCAGGAACTAAATCAAATAGATATAAGAAGTAGCTACGGTCATTAACCGGTCAAAGCCCCAGGCTGTTTTGAGGCATCGCGATTTTAAACCTTAAGCCATGGTATTATAATTCAAAACCTATAACGGGAAAATGGCATCTATAGATGCCATGGGGCGTTGGGAGGCGTCATTAAAACAACGAATATAGAATTATTCGGGCTAGCAACTGTCCCTCTGATTCCGAATTTATATAAGAGCGTTATGCTATATTCGTTCTGTTTTACGATTAACCCGCAAAGACGAAAAAGGAGGGGTCTTATAAGTTTGAAGCATCAGCATGTGTGTCTGTCCGTGGCAGTCGTGGCACCCCAGCGCGTGGACGGGTGGACGGATTACAATGTGGTAGAATTCCCGGCTTCTTAGCCAAGTTTTAATGAAATCAGTTCAGTGGTTCCAAATTTATACATCATGTGACGCAAATAACGGTAACAGTTTTAAAATAAAACTGTTTTTTTTAGTAACAATTTAATTGACCTCATGGCCGATAATAATAATATAGTTTTAGTTTATCGCGGGCCACTTTTCCGCAACTCGACGTCTTAAATTTGCGCCTATTTTGCGTGACGTGGGTTGAGGGCACTACTCCTGCCAACCCAGCTCTTGTAGGAAGCCTAGCAAACCCTTGAATAATGATAATAAAATGATAATAACCAAGATAGGTTTGTTATTGTAGGGGACTATAATATGAGTTGCATACAATGGCTACTACAGGGAGGATGGCTGCAACCCTTAACCCGTCAAACGTCCTATGCGCTACATAAGCGCATAACTTTTTTGGGCGGCTAGCGTCCTGTGTGCTGCATAAGCGCATAGAAAGTATTGCAAACTTCGACGTTCAATAGTTCAATAGTTCAATAGTATTTATTCATAAACAATAGTACAATTGTGTCTGAAATACATCGATTAAAACTAAAATATTATTTAAATGTATCGAGGCACATCAATTTTTGCGCAGGGCTAGCGACATCTGTTGATATGTAGTGCCAACTTTTTGACCCAGATTCACCTAGCACTGAGAGTTTGAGACACTACACTACTATGTTATTCTGGCGTAACAAGTCCTCGCGGTAGATGTCGTTGCTGTCCAAACGTACGTTAAAGTCCCGTTATCGAATTATGTTAGATCGTTTTAACAGCGTAATTACTATGTTACTGTTGTTATATTTTGATCACTTTCTCTGTAGTTGGTAATGATACTAATTTATAGTTCTATTTATTGTCACTATTGTCATTTAGATATATTCAGTTCACATTTATATATTTCACTTTTACACCGTGTATATTGTGTTATATAAGTTGATAACACTAACACATCACTATTGTACCATTGTCTTCTGAAATTCACTGTTTTATACTTGTCAAACACTTAATTGCTAATTTTAATTTAAAATAATATCGGAGCTCAATATTTACATGCTCGGTGCGGGTATCCGAAAAAAAAGAAGGAAACGGAAGGAACGTTTTATGAATATTCACCAAGTTTCAGAACGTTCCCGGAAGTAATCTTAGATTATGAGTAGTTTAGTTGGCAACCGTGTGATATGATTGGAACTGACATTGAGACAGCCTATTTATCAAAATAAATAAAATACCAAGCCATGTCGCCATTTTGGGCAGGCGACCGGCCGCAGACTTACATTTTCTGTTTTTCAATATTTATTTATTGTGAAGTAATTACTGTGTTTTGTAATAAAATAATACATCTTATCGCTGGAGAAATTAATAGTGGTGATGTGAAAAATGGAAAATAGTGTAAGTTTTGTGTTTGGCCCGTAAGAACGAAATATAATTAGAGGTGTCAGTGTCAAATAATGGATTCTGCAAACAATCGATGAAAAGCCTTATCAACTTTATTATCACACGTGAGTACTATACATCACAAGATAGGTAATTTCATAAACTTTATTATGGTACATAACATGTTAGGAAACTAATAAAATAACCTAACAAACTTATCAAATTCCTAACGCAAGTCGATTGAAAGTTTATTTTCGCCAGAACCTTGGACGCGTTAGGGTCCACGAGATTCGCTGTACAGGGACATTCCAGAGGTTAAGTATAGACAGTACCATGGTTATGTATTTTATAGATACCTTAAATGTCTGTGGTCTACAGCACTTTAATAGTTTCGTTCACAATTTCGGTGGTATTCTCGACACTGTATTATGTAATGTTAATGTTATAACTACACCCTGCCTTGATCCGCTGGTTCCAGAGGACCCCTAACATAAAGCCCTTGTTACTCTTATTCCTGTGTCAGACTTCTCCTCACTCAAGTCAATACCCTAAACCTCCTTTAATTATTATCCCACCAAAAACATTTTCATGTCAAATGTTGCCAAGACGAGACCATTTGCCTGGCACTGACAAAAAGTTATCAGATCTCATGTAGAGCCAAGCATTTATCTCTACATGCCCTAACTCTATAAGCCCTAACTTCCCAAACTATACCTTAGTCAAAATATTGGCCGTTTCGCTACCGTCACATGGGCTTAAGGTCACAAATTTATTCACTGTTCTTTTATTTTTTTTGTTACTTTATTACTGTAGATATTTACATATACTTAGCAAACGTAATTTTTTGCCACTTCTCTACATTGGACCACTGTGGGAGAAGAAGGGCGTAGAAACTCCCACAGATTGATTTTTAGATCTCTTTTAAAAATAGGTTGTGCTTAACAAATACAAATATGAAAAATTTAATTGTTATGATTAATAAGCAGGAATAAATAATTACAAAACTATTAACAGCAAGGTCTGTGTTGAGCCAGATTAACCCCATACAGTCCTGTCATTTAAGTAATCTTGAACATTGTAATATCCCTTTTTCGACAAAGTCGCTTTAACATGCTTTTTAAATTGCTCAAATGGCAATTTCAAAATCTCCAGAGTTATCCTATTGTAGTAGAGAATGCACTGACCCTTGAAAGAATTGTTATCTTTCGCGAGTCTAAAACGGGGCGCACATAGTCTGTGATTATTTCTTAGGTTAACATTACAGCTATCGCTAAGTTTGGAAAATGTTGTAAGGTTCTTGCGTACATACATTATATTTTCGAAAATAAATTGACTAGCTACTGTTAGTATGTCAATTTCTTTAAAAATCTCTCTTAAGGAGTCTGTTCGTTTTAAATTATAAATTGCTCGAATAGCTCTTTTCTGTAAAATAAAAATAGTTTGAATATCCGCTGATTTCCCCCACAACAAGATACCATAGGACATCACACTATGAAAGTAACTAAAATATACTAGCCTAGATGTAGCCACATCCGTGCTTTGTCTGATGTTCCTAACAGCGTAAGCCGCAGAACTTAATTTACCAGCCAATTTATCTATGTGGGGTCCCCACTGCAATTTGCTATCAATGGTTATTCCACGAAACATCGTATCATTTACAAATTCTAACGTGCTGTTGTCTAACACTAAACTGGTCTCAACTTGCCTGACATTGAGTGAGAATTTGATACACTTGGTTTTACCAGCGTTTAACAATAAATTATTAACTGTGTACTAATTCAAGGTTAAAGACAATACACCATTAACATCATCAAAATCTCCTTTTTGTCTTTAAATTTTGAAGACCATTGAAGTATCATCAGCAAACAACACTATGTCAGTTAATTTCTCCACCATGAAAGGCAGATCATTAATATATACAAGGAATAAGAAAGGGCCTAATATGGAACCTTGTGGAAAGCCAATTTTAACAACCGATCCATCAGATTTTACGCCGTTAACTTCTGCCTTTTGAATTCTATTAGGTATGATCTTAGTAGATCCAACGCTTTATTTCTAACTCCGTAATGATTTAATTTAATTAATAGCGTATTATGATCAACACAATCAAACGCCTTCGACAGGTCGCAAAAAACTCCGATAGCATCCTGTGCGGCCTCCCATGCAGAATAAATATGAGATATAAGGGTAATACCTGCATCCGTAGTCGATTTACCCCTAGTGAAACCATATTGTTTAGCGTGGAGTTGCTTTGTACGGTTGAAGTGTGACAGCATTTGATTGAGTATAATATTTTCAAATATTTTACTTAGTGTTGGAAGAACAGATATTGGTCTGAAATTTGAAGGATCGCCCTTATCTCCCGACTTGAACAGAGGTATCAGTTTACTGTGTTTCATGAGGTCTGTAAAAGCCCCATCGTCAACACATTTATTGAATATATAAGCTAAGTGTGGGGCTATAACTAGAATTACTGAACCAATGACTTTGACTGATATACCCCACAGGTCTTCCGTATTTTTTAAGTTAAGTAATTTAAACGTTTTGACAATGTCTTGGGGATATACATGATGAAATTTTAAATATACATTACTGACGCTAGTGTTATTTTTTAATAAAGTCTCTGCTTCATATGTAGATGAATTAGACGGTCTGTTGTGAGTACGGGTACATTGGTGAAGAATGTTTCAAAAGCTCGAGCAACATCAGCGTTGGATTTAACAACATCATCACCTATCTTTAGGCAGAAATCATTGTCCCTTGGTATAACTTTGCCAGTTTCGCGGTTTATTATTTGCCAAACTGTTTTCATTCTATTATTTGAATTTTGAATTTTTCTATTAATGTGTAAAGTTTTTTTCTTATATGTTATGTACTATTCTGAAACCCTTGCGCTTCGTTGCTCGTCTTGGCGGGGCACTGCCGTGCCCCCAGATAAAGGTACCTGATAAACAAGCACATCCATAAAATTTATTGGTCCAGAGTTCTGTGGGTGGGTAGCGTCAATGATGCAACTGAGTCTATAGTATAAAAGATTTTTTTAAATACGTAACAACTATGAAACTGTCCGCAAAGCTTCTAAAAGTAAGTACCCCCTTGGTTCAGTCCTGCACTAATTAAGGCTTTTAGAGAGATATTCAAATACTTTAAAAAAGTTTAAAATATACGGCAGTCTATCGAATAGACTGAGCCCTTTTCAACCCTTCGTGATAGAGTAAGCAAGATGGAACAGGACTGCCACGAGAAATTTATTTCTAATATTGATCACTCGACCGTTAAAAACCCCAAGGCATTCTGGTCCTACGTTAAGTTTAAAAGAAACAATGGTGGTTTCCCATTAAGTATGACTTATGACGGTGACTCATCAGACTGCGGCCAGTCAATAAGTGAGTTCTTCTCTGCTTACTTCCACCTTCCACCTTCTTGACCCCGACTTCATGCGGTTATGCTACCGAAGCAAGCTGACTCAAAGTTCGACGACACTCAAAATCTGTGTGACATCGCAGGTGTCACTGTCGACGCATCGGTTGTTCAGCGACTATTGCAAGCTCTCGATCTGGCAAAGTCGACAGGTCCGGACACTTTGCCGGCAATCTTATTGGTTTTGTTTGCTAAGGAACTTGCTGTTCCTGTGTCGATATTATTTCAACGCTCGCTTGACGATGGTGTGATGTCGGACCGTTGGAAGTCGTTGTTTATCTCACCTATTCACAAAACAGGCTCCCGGGATTGTGTCGAGCATTATAGGGCGATTTCTAAACTTTACCCGATTGACAAGGTTCTCGAACGTATTATTTATTCCCGTGGCCGTGGACTGCCCTGAGTTATTATTAGGCACAATAAATCTTAAACCGTGTTACCACAAAAAATATTAAACAGCGTTTAACCTCAAAACAAACGTCAAATCCCATACATTTATTTGTGTTCTTAAACAAGTGTTGAACAGTAGTTTATTTTTGTGTGGTAAGACCCTTTGAAGTGCCTTACCGCAAAACAAGTCGAAGACCATTATTCCAATTGCCCTTAATACATAGCAACTATACAAAAAAACTACTTTTCACGCCACTGCTCGGAAATATGGCCAAAGATGGATTGAAATGAGAGTAGAAAGTAGTTCTTAGTAGTACAATTCAAAAACAGTCAATCAATGTAGATTGGCAAAGTAAAATGTAGTGTTTAGCGGCCTTTTTTACTTTCTACTCTGTTATTGGTCGATTACCCATGGCATCTGCAAACAAACAACAAAGTGAGCCAGAGCGATGGGCACCTTAGGGCCAGGCGGTTCCTGAGGCGGTTTGTTTGTATAATGAATTGGTGTAATTTGTATTATTTATTTCGTTATCAATATTACCTTTAATTAAACTGTGTATTATACTGTGTACTCAACCTGTTTTATTTCCTTACATTAGGCGTGAAAAGCACATAGTAAATGCCTCGGTAGAAAGTGCAATAGATGGACTCGCATCTTCGTCAACTAACTCTCTATTGCTTACTTTCTATACCTGGGCAACAATGTACTATTGTTGTCCGAGCCTGTTCAACCTACAACAATCTGTTTAGCCTTGACGGTGAGATGGATCAAAATATATACATTTTTTGCAGCAGCGATCAATCAGTCAGAAAATACATAAACAGGCGGTTCTTAGCAACGCTAGACAGACATGGAGGATTCAGTTAGTGACGCTGGTGGTGGCGTGCGTGAGCCTACTATACCCGTAGGTATACCTTCTTAGTAGTAAGTAGTTCAGTAAGTCTGTAGTGTAGGTAATTAATTTAGAATCTATTCAACATAAGTTAGAATGTATACCGTCTTACCACAAAAAACTTTAACCATTGTTTAACACATGATTACAAAAATCGTTACCACAAAACTGCTTTTAGCATTGTATTAGGGATAAGCATTGCTTATATTATGTAATCAATTTAGGTAACCGAGAAAGCTTGTTTAGTGAGTGTCTTTTTTGTAAAGATGGCGGAATTATTAGTCAGCTGTTCTACTGTGTTGGTTTTATTTACGAAAAAGCGGTTTTTTACTCCATTAAAGTCCAAGTTTTATCGTGAGGAAACTTTCATATCTCCATAGGACATCGTGAGGAAACCTCCATAGTGGCGGCGATGGGCTATACCCCTGTCATGCAAAATGGACTTGATTATCTAAAAGTGGGCACAACTGTGCCTCTGCCACCCCATATCGAAAAAGCGTAAAGCTTCAATGATGAACTTTGTGATAGGCTGCTGGGAGACAGTGACTATGGGGTGAAATTTGTACATGAGCTACCAGTGTACCCATCCACTAAAGAAACCATAATAGCCCATCCACAGCAATCTTGGGAGAAGTTTCATCTGCCTCAGAGCTACTCAACCATCTGGGCCGGTCGGCCAAGCAACTTGAGCTGGTGCAGGAGATAGTGAAGAAGATAAGCCGGCTTTTCACTAAGGAATATAATTTATTATGTATTAAGATGCAGATACACTAAGACAGTGGCACTGGCCTCGTGTATACCTAGCTAGACGGGTCCTCTATTCACCCCAGCACTCACAGACAGCACTGGCTTGGCTTGATTTTATAAGGCCAATACAAGGTTAATACAAGGCCAACACCAAGCCAGCCAGCACTGGACTCCGGTAAACCCACCGCTTAACCCACCACTTAACATCTCAAGTTGTGAAATAAATATTACTTGCCAGTCTTAATAGGAGCCCGTTCAGCAATATTTACTTTACATCTTGAGATGTAATTCATATTAGATCATATCCCATAGTGAAAAGCTAGCTCTATTCCTAATGGACCCCTGGAATGAAGGGAAATAAAGCGGAGCAGTAAAAACACCACATTTTGATATCAACATTTTTAATTTCTTTAATAATAATTATTATATGATTTTATTCAGATAACAAAGATCCATTTTGTTAGTAGTATTTTATCAACTGACGACCCGAATGGCCGAGTCGGCAGTGACGCTGCCCACGAAACCAAGGGTCCCGGGTTCGAGTCCCGGTGGGGGCAAATGTTTGTTTGACGAGAACGGATGTTTGTACCCTAGTCATGGTTGTTTATCTATCTAAGTATAATATTTATCTATATAAGTATAAATATCGTTGTCTAGTACCCAAGATACAGGGAATCCTAGTTTGGGGCTAGATCAATGTGTGTAAAAGGTGTCCAAGGTATTATTTATTTATTTATTATTTAACTAATATTAGTACCTACACATTAATTAATTAATTTCATTTCATTACATTAAATTGAATTTAATTTACATTATTTATTTGTTTCTCATGGTAAGTTTGACTGCCCAATGTTGTAACATTGGACAATCAAACCTCCATGCGATCACCCTGAGAATAAGGTTGGTACTGCTCCAGGTTCTGTCGACAATGGATGCTTCTGCGAACATTGTCGATGCACTACAGAATCTGGGCAGCCCCATGAACATCCTGAAGATGTTGTTATATTGGACACGCAAGGAGAGTTGAGAGTCTTCAGCTCATTACTGACCCATAGGCTGCATGTGTAGAATGTTTGACAGTAGGACTTAAACAAAGTAATTTAGACTTGTCTTGAACTTTTTGCAAACCTATGAGCCAATATTTTACTTCTGACTGCCAACTCCCTGCGTTCCCTTTCAATATCTAAGTCATCTTTGAGATCCTCCGATATAATGTGACCGAGATTAATGAGATTAGCCCCATTTAAGATAAGAGGAGGTACAAATTCAGGAGTCTTGTTACAAAATCAAAAAACCATATAGACACTCTTCTTCACATTATATCGAAGGCCGTGTCTCTCAGCATAACTCTCGCACACACTTAACAATTTTCGCATTGCACTAATTCAGGGGGCGAGCAACGTCATGTCGTCTGCATAATTTATGTTGTTGATAAAAGTTTCATTCAATGTTATTTCACAATTCTTTAATATAGCCAATTCCTTGATAGATTTTCTTTCTCCATTATTAATGTCTCTATCTGAGGGTTTACACAACAATTTATGTTCATCTTTTATCACACTCATGGGTTTTTATTTCCATATTTGATTCAAGTATGTATGGCGGCTTTGCCGGTGCTGAAAATACAAGATTTCAATTAATTTATACCAAAATACTAAGGGAGAGTTGGGCGAAACATTTGGTTAGAGGGGATGACGGACAGTGGACCGTAGCGATAGAACACACAAGAGGAAATATAGGGCCATCCAGTGGGCATTGTCCGACGATATTATCAAGTCAACATCTCTCTGCATGCAGTTGGCAAAGAACTTTGGAGACTGGCGCGGTAGAAGAGACTTGTCTTTGATCGACTTGACTCACTTACCAAGAGGCCTATGCCCAGAAGTGGGTTGATGTGTGCTGAAAACGATTATGAAGATTTCTTACCTTTTCTGTTTCGAAATCCTGGAAAATTAGGTGTTGTTTTGTTGATCGTCATCACTACCCAGGGTAAGTGCAGGGCGGGCAGTAAGATCCAAGAATTTCCTTTCCTGAGCAAGCGATAAATAATAATATCCCGAACCAAAACAAACAAATTGTCTGACAAACTTTCAGTGACAGTTCCGTGTGTCGTTCCGTTCCGTTTCGCTGCTTATTTTTTAGTCGTGTTTGATAAAAGTACTAAAGTCAACGGTTTTTCTGCACAAAAATAAGGATTTACCACTACTTTACCTAACCTTAAAAAATTACTAGGTTAGGAATTACATTAAGCATAAAATTTTCCATCAAATTATGTATTCATTCTTTTGTTATTCGCGTAAAATGAAACTATGAACGTTTTTAGGGTTCCGTACCCGAAGGGTTCCAAACGGGACCCTATTACTAAGACTCCGCTGTATCTCACGAACCGTGATAGTTAGACAGTTGAAATTTTCACAGATGATGTATTTATGTTGCCGCTATAACAACAAATACTAAAAAACAGGATAAAAGAAATATTTAAGGGGGCTCCCATACAAAAATTCTTTCAATACCACATACAAACTTATGGATGCACCTGATTACGTACATGGAGTGTGAAAGTAACCGCACCAATAACTTTGTAAACAATATTTTGCTGTGTAAAATCCAAACTATTCACTCCACACCATCGCTTCCATTGAACGGTGGTACGGAACCCTTCGTGCGCGATTTAGACTCGCACTTGACCGGTTTTATTTAAAATAATTTTTCATGTTGTGTTGTACGGCCCTGGAAATTCAGTCCTTTGAGGCTAATTGATGAATGAACGAAATGAACTGAATGATCTAGCCGTTTTTTAGTAAGATACTCAATAAACACTTTTTTGTGGTAACTAAATTTAGAAGCTTGCTAACCATTTCTTTACTGATAGATAATGATTTTGCTAAACAAGTGATTCTGTGGTTGCTTGTTATTGGCTCTTAGTAATATATATCGAGTACTATATGTCTGTGTAGCTGTAAGCTTCCTTCAATACAATAAAATAAAATAAGTTTTAACAGATTTTAGAATAAGTTTTTCATTTGTTGTGTCGAGGGGGATTTAAATTTTTAATCTACAGTTATTTCGGTCAAACACAAGCAAACATCGTGATGTACAAACCCGGAACCATCTCCTCGGACTCGAGTCTAATGCCGTACAGCTCCTGACACAGCATGTCGAGGCCTTCCATGCAGGCGCCGAGCGAGAAGTACGGACTGAAGTCCGTGTGAGCCACGTTCAGCAGCTGGGACTTCGCCTGCGATACATTGGTTAATATGCTTAATGACTGCCATACTACCATAGAAGCAATGGGCTAGCCCCCTATGTCGCTAAATGGAGTATTAAATGAGGGCCAAACCACAAGACTGCGTTGCGGCGTCGCATCGCAAAACTCTGTGACACGACGCAGTGGGATACGATGGCCCTAAAAGGCTCAACTTGGCGTATTTCCGTTGTATACAAGGCCATTACGCTCCCATAGCGTACTGCTCGTGTATATTTCGGAATGCTGATACCCATATCTGCAACTACAAAATATACAAGAATTTTGCGAACTACTCGTGTGTACTTTGTAATGAATGTGTAAGAAAGTTTAGTTCCATTCTATACAGTGTCACTTACACACGCTATCAAAGGTTATACATGGGTATTATTTAATCGCACATCAAAAATACCGATTTGCACAGCAAAAACGGTTCAATAATAACATGTTAAATATTTTATTTGTTTCTAAATTTGTTTTAAGTATTTTTGTTGTTCTTAGATTTTCAACCTAACACGAAGGATAAAGGGGGCTTCGCTTCGCTCACCCCCTTTACCCGTCACCCAAGCTGCCGCAGGTTTTCTCTGATATTTGCTGTGCAAATCAGCGATTAATATCAGAGTAATTTAAGGGAAATATTAAACCGTACATCAAAAATACTGATTTGCATCCTTCGTGTTAGGTTGATCATGTAAGAACAACAAATAATACTTAAAACATTAAGTTAAAATATTTTTTTAATAACACGAGCATTTACATCGGGCGCAGTATATAACGGAACCATAAAATTCGCGTAGACCATTCCGAAGTATAAACGATTGCGGCGTAATGTTGATGTATAGTTCGGAAGACGTAAGTGAAAACATTGCGTTCCAAAGTATACGCGATAATTTACAGACCCCTGCGTAATGACCTTGTATATTACGGAAACACGCCTCAACGTGGGCTCGATGGTAAGTACCTCTGCCACCTCGTATGGGGACGCTATGTTTTTTTTTTGTACTACTTACACTCCATTTTATATAACATTTAAAAAAATAAGCAGTGACAGTGAACATTTTTGCAGTAGTTCAAAATATTAACCCGTCACGTGCAATGCCCGGCCAAGGAGAAGAGTGCCTTGAGTGCAGGCTCTTTCATGGGGTATAAAAATGCTTAAGGCGACGTAATAGGCTTTTTTAAATAGGAGTATTAAAGCAGTTGTTCCTATTTACTTCTTGATCATGACATGAGTGCCAGCATGGATTCGTGAACATACGTAACATACGTAATTTGATCTTTTTGCTCGACAAAAATGTCGCCCGAAATTATCACAAAAGTAGTTTTTCACAATTTTTTTTTTTTACAATTCCTCACCAGATTGGAATTTATGTACTTGTTATTGAATGTCTAGTGAGTTTCACGCTTGCTTGTCACCCAAGGGATGCAGGTTTAAATCCGGTGCTGACTATGTACCAATGAGATAAGTTATTTACCTTAATTAAGCACATTACCGGAAACTCCGTGTTTCGTAAGCTAGGTCCCGGGTACTATCCCTAATAGGTAGGTAGTGGTAGTACGTTGCTCTGATGGTCCTGTTTAAATCGGTGAAGAGCCTATCTAGGTTTCCGTACCCTAAGGGTGCCCAAGCCAAACGGGACCATATTACTAAGCCTCCGCTGTCCGTCTGTCACCCGGCTCTACCGAAATAGGAAGATAGCTGAAATTTTCACGGAGGCTTTATTTATATTGCCGCTATAACAACAAATAATTAAACATACCAGTTTCTAAGAATTAGAAGAAGTAATCCATACAAGAAATTATTGGTATGGCCATTTTCTTAGCCATTTTGTTTTATTTGTTCATCGGTGAAAAATTGACTCTACCGATCTTATCGGAAAAGATCTTTAATTGCAGGTATTGCGTTTTGTGCTTAGTTTTTTTCCATTATAAGATTAATAATTGCTCCTTCGAATTATAATAAATAACATTAAGCTTTTAATCATATTAGATTTTATTTATGTAAATTAGTGACCTACTCAATTTCTATCCACTTCCGGTTTCAATGAGCAGTTTCGTTATCTGAGTACATAGTTCAATATTTACCTAGTACCTACATACTACATACACAAAACTCTTTTTTAATGTTTCGATGTACGGCCTTGAATGTAGTCCTACCTATTATTTAAAACATACATACAAAAGACAGTCGTTTTGAATCCTATTCCTCTAAGTCTACAAGTAAGCTAAGGGCGAAATTCTAAGTTCTGCTGTCGGAGTGCCCAGGCTTAAGGACTCACCTCCCATTCCAGTTGTAGGTTTTGTAAGGTTAAAAATCACGATGCCTCGCGCTTAGGCGCGGTAATGGACCGGTTAAGTCCTGTTTTGTGTAACTGGAGGTTTACAAATGGCTGGTTTGGCCCACTGCGGCCTCTTAACGTAACGAACGAATGATATCATGGTGCGGGAGGCTGAGGAGCTCTATTTTTGAATCGCTCGTAAGAGTTTTATGATACGCGAGCGCTCTTTTCTACTGATTTTCCTTCGACATTTGAAATGTTGTATTTTTCAGTCATTCGCCTGCAACGAGTGGTCAGCACCACTCGTTGCGCAAGTCGAATAGTAGAATAAACGTATAATATGAAAGCATTTAACATTCCGTTTCCTATGAGATATTTACCGGTTTTTACTTTTTCTGCGTGCAACGGATAAAAATCAACATTTCCAAATTTATTAGCAAAACCGATGACGAATGATTCAAAAATGCAGAAAATAAATGTCATGCGACTTGGAAGACTAACGAGACATATGTCTCATGCGATATATTATGTCACGCGAGTGATTCAAAAATAGAGCTCCAGAACTGGAGTAGATGACGTCTAGAGAAAAAGTTTACCTGACAGTGCGTTTATGTAGGGTGAATGATGAAAAAGGTAAGCTTAAAATAACAAAACATACCTGATGCGTATAGTAAGGCGTGTCCCAGCACATCAGTTTATCCTGATAAGTGTTCTCGCGCTTCTTCATAGTCAGCATAGCGTCGAAGTCTGCGCGCGCACGATCGTGTAGGTGCTCAGATAGCGTGTCGAGGAACTCACGCACGTTCGATGCGGTCTCCATGGTGCTGGCTTTTATTGCTCTGGAATGACATGCCCGTCGTTAAAGCAGACTTTTAGCTGATCTTTAAAGAATGATGGTATCCGTCACTATGAACAACTTTCCTTAGGAACTCGCAATGCCATGTTTGCATACTACAACCATACTCAAAAGCTTCAGGTGTCTGGGAATACATCAGAACGATTGGGGCGCCCTTTTGACCCATTTTGGCAGGGGCTAGCCCCCTGTCACGCACAAAGGTGTATTGAATATCTATTTAAACGTGGGCGCAGCTGCACCTTCCGTCAAAAAAGCGGGTAAAAGCGTGACGATATGTCTTTCCTTTTTGACTGGGATATTACCGTGACCCTAGATCAGAATCAAATTCACTAAACATACCTGTCCGCGTAGCTGCGGCGCCCGCAGCCCCTCGCCTGCAGCGTGGTGCTCAGCAGCGTCCCCTGGCGCGGGTCCGGCTTGAGGTACAGCCGGTAGTATGTACAGGTATGCTGTCCGCGTAGCTGCGGAACCCGCAGCCCCTCGCCATCTCGTGCCTCGCCTGCAGCGTGGTGCTCAGCAGCGTCCCCTGGCGCGGGTCCGGCTTGAGGTACAGCCGGTAGTATGTACAGGTATGCTGTCCGCGTAGCTGCGGAACCCGCAGCCCCTCGCCATCTCGTGCCTCGCCTGCAGCGTGGTGCTCAGCAGCGTCCCCTGGCGCGGGTCCGGCGCGAGGTACAGCCGGTACATACCTGTCCGCGTAGCTGCGGAACCCGCAGCCCCTCGCCATCTCGTGCCTCGCCTGCAGCGTGGTGCTCAGCAGCGTCCCCTGGCGCGGGTCCGGCTTGAGGTACAGCCGGTACATACCTGTCCGCGTAGCTGCGGAACCCGCAGCCCCTCGCCATCTCGTGCCTCGCCTGCAGCGTGGTGCTCAGCAGCGTCCCCTGGCGCGGGTCCGGCGCGAGGTACAGCCGGTACATACCTGTCCGCGTAGCTGCGGAACCCGCAGCCCCTCGCCATCTCGTGCCTCGCCTGCAGCGTGGTGCTCAGCAGCGTCCCCTGGCGCGGGTCCGGCGCGAGGTACAGCCGCTACATACCTGTCCGCGTAGCTGCGGAACCCGCAGCCCCTCGCCATCTCGTGCCTCGCCTGCAGCGTGGTGCTCAGCAGCGTCCCCTGGCGCGGGTCCGGCTTGAGGTACAGCCGGTACATACCTGTCCGCGTAGCTGCGGAACCCGCAGCCCCTCGCCATCTCGTGCCTCGCCTGCAGCGTGGTGCTCAGCAGCGTCCCCTGGCGCGGGTCCGGCGCGAGGTACAACCGGTACATACCTGTCCGCGTAGCTGCGGAACCCGCAGCCCCTCGCCATCTCGTGCCTCGCCTGCAGCGTGGTGCTCAGCAGCGTCCCCTGGCGCGGGTCCGGCGCGAGGTACAGCCGGTACATACCTGTCCGCGTAGCTGCGGAACCCGCAGCCCCTCGCCATCTCGTGCCTCGCCTGCAGCGTGGTGCTCAGCAGCGTCCCCTGGCGCGGGTCCGGCTTGAGGTACAGCCGGTAGTATGTACAGGTATGCTGTCCGCGTAGCTGCGGAACCCGCAGCCCCTCGCCATCTCGTGCCTCGCCTGCAGCGTGGTGCTCAGCAGCGTCCCCTGGCGCGGGTCCAGCGCGAGGTACAGCCGATACATACCTGTCCGCGTAGCTGCGGAACCCGCAGCCCCTCGCCATCTCGTGCCTCGCCTGCAGCGTGGTGCTCAGCAGCGTCCCCTGGCGCGGGTCCGGCTTGAGGTACAGCCGGTAGTATGTACAGGTATGCTGTCCGCGTAGCTGCGGAACCCGCAGCCCCTCGCCATCTCGTGCCTCGCCTGCAGCGTGGTGCTCAGCAGCGTCCCCTGGCGCGGGTCCAGCGCGAGGTACAGCCGATACATACCTGTCCGCGTAGCTGCGGAACCCGCAGCCCCTCGCCATCTCGTGCCTCGCCTGCAGCGTGGTGCTCAGCAGCGTCCCCTGGCGCGGGTCCGGCTTGAGGTACAGCCGGTACATACCTGTCCGCGTAGCTGCGGAACCCGCAGCCCCTCGCCATCTCGTGCCTCGCCTGCAGCGTGGTGCTCAGCAGCGTCTCCTGGTGCGGGTCCGGCGCGAGGTACAGCCGGTATGCCGCCTCGCGCGCCGCCGCCTCCTTGCACTCCGCGTACACGCCGCTCACCACGATGTTGTCGCCTTCCGTGCTGAAACTGCAAGAGGAAATGGGTCATAAATAAGTACAAATTCATAGTGTGATTGACTCCCTTATTTATGGAATGTCTTGATTAGTTATATCTCGCTTTCTATCTGTCGTGTCAAACGCCGGATCTAACTTAACAAATAGAATACTCACAACTGCCTAACATTCTGCGGAACGGCCTCCTTCCCCACCTTTCTGGGCCGGGCTGCACCAGCCATGAACCGCTGCCCAGTCTGCAGGATCAGGTCGTTAAGCTCCACCACCCGTCGCCGGGGACCTGCCTCCAGCTGGATGCCGCTCTGCTCAAAGTCGAAGAGGAAGAGTTCCGCTAAGTGCTGGTCGCCAGAGGTGCCTTGTTTGACTGAGTCACGGAGTGCTTCATATAGGCCTTTGTGGGTGTTCAATCTGTAAGTGAGGTGATCCTATGTAGCAGAAATAGTAAACAGTGGTACCTAGTTAATTTTATAGGTGTCATGAACCATAGAGTTATCATCATTAAACAAGTTAAATACCTCTTAGAACATTAACTGCAATTGGTTAGAGACTTACTTTTCCACCACGCCACTGACACTAATACAGGCATCCTCAGCAGCACTAGCAAAGTGTGACTGTGGGTGAGCAATCCTTACAAACTCAGCCAGGTCGGCAACCTTGCACAATGTGTCCGACAGCTCATCAAAAATCTCTACCATGGGTCTTTGAGGGTTACCACAGGTGGCTTCTTCAATTAGCTGGTCTGTAGCTTGAATGGCTTGCTCTTTAAGGACATAAAAGCCTTCAAAGGACACTAGTTCAGGTTTGTTGAAGAGGCCCTGAAAAAGTAAAATATCAATGCATAGGCCAATTTATTATTATCCCACCACGTTATCCACAATTTAGGCAAATCCACTGAGGGCAATAACTGGAGTGAAAGGGAATCTAAAAACAATCTTTGGGATAACTTACTGAAAAAAAACTTAGCTTTACAGACAAAATTTATCACTGTTTACTTACAGTTTTATCTCTCAAAGGATCAAACACAGGTCGGGAGCTGGGTCGGGTGTTGAAGGCTGTAGCTAGTGGAGTCCAAGTGCTGACAGAACGGCCAGTGCGGTGCTGCTGACGGAGTACCCATAGTGGTTTTAGTAGTTTCATCGTTGACACTAAAATTAAAATATTATGGTCAGGGTCAGAGTGTCGATAAGGGAGCCACTACACTCCAGTTTTTATTACACTCAATAGATAAAGGAACACATTACCTACTCTCAATGGTTTTGATACGATAATGTCTGAGGAAGGGCAGGTTTAGCAGTCAGAAATTTATCTTTTAATTCAACACAAAACAAAAGCTAACCCAACTCCATGCACTGTGCTCGCCGTCGTACGTTGACCCCTAGGAACAATTTATTCGTGACTCCAAAAATCTTCTTAGATCCTGGGACCGGGCCTCACTACCTAGCGAATTTCGTTTCCCATAAGGATGGGACTTAGCGCAAGGACTATGCAATAAGCATGTTTATGCTAATAATATAATGCTGTACCTGAGTGTATCTAATCCAATATGATTCACAATAGTGAATAAGATATGAGATACAATCGAGCGTGCAGTAGATTTTGTGCTATAAATTTTGTTTGTTTTTGATCGGCGGTAAATATCCAAATTATTAAAATAGTGCTAGACAACGTTTGACATTTTAATTTGGCTATCGTATACAATTGAACAGCAGGAGGCGCCATTTTTTTATTGAAGAGTTTTTTCTTCTTAGATTAGATATTGTTATCTTGTTTGTTTATTAGTGTGTTGCAATTGCGAGTGTGAAGTGGGTGAAAATACGAGTTGATCATGGATGTGTATAAATGCGAGATGTGTAAAGAGGATATGTGTTTGGAGAAGGTGAAAAAGGATAAATTTCATAACTTTGTCAGCTGTGCTAACACCAGTAGGTTATTTGTTTTCAGTGTTCGGATATCTTTAAGTAGCTTGTTATCTTGCTCAATCACTTACTGGATATCTGAGGTGGCAAATTTCGACATGAAGGTCCAAATTTTGTCTGAAGCCGCCGTTAGCCAATTTTGAGATCCATATAATTTTTTCATACATTATATATCTTCCTACTGGTGCCACCCAAAGAAAAAGGCCAGAGCACGCCACTGGTTGAAGGAGAATAAGCTGCTAAATATTCAACAATCAGCTTATTCCAATTCATGATATTCTGCAGCTGGTGAATAAGAAAACTTGATATGTTCAGGAGGTCAGGGTCATCACATAATATAATGCTTATTGCTGATTCAATGTCGTGAGTCCTTGTTTAAATTGGAATAGCAAGTATTGTGCAATGCGAGTGGGACGTGTTACACAAACTTACCGTTACGAATTCGCAAGGGTGTCTGCTTTGAGATGTTTCTCAATATAACGAAGAGGATCTCACTGCTTTGTCACTTTAGCAAAATGAAAGCACACACAAGCTTTTATAAAAGATACGTACAAGCAGTTCAATCAAATATGTACAATTATAAAAACATTTTATTTCAGAAATACTGAAATAGTACGGCCAAATTAAAATGTCTTCCTTGTTATCAAATTCCAGAGATACCAACACGATGATTAGATTCCGATTAGTTTGCAGCAAGCAGAAACGTAATAGTTATTAGGGTTCCGTACCCGAAGGGTTCCAAACGGGACCCTATTACTAAGACTCCGCTGTCCGTCCGTCCGTCCGTCCGTCCGTCTGTCACCAGGCTGTATCTCAAGAACCTAGCTAGCTAGAGAGTTGAAATTTTCACAGATTATGTATTTATGTTGCCGCTATAACAACAAATACTAAAAAACAGGATAAAAGAAATATTTAAGGGGGCTCCCATACAACAATTCTTTCAATACCACATACAAACTTATTGATGCACCTGGTTACGTACATGGAGTGTGAAAGTAACCGCACCAATAACTTTGTAAACAATATTTTGCTGTGTAAAATCCAAACTATTCACTCCACACCATATCGCTTCCATTGAACGGTGGTACGGAATTTGCCGATTCCCTTGCCCTTCGTGCGTGATTTAGACTCGCACTTGACCGGTTTTTTTTATCGCATATCCTCATCATCGTTAAGATGTCATTTAGCAAGCACTATAGAATCTCTCTGTATTACATATTTTATATATATATTGGTGATGTGCACAGACCGTGGTGCTGTGCCTCCTACAGGTTTTTTCAACTCCCGGGTAATTACTTAAGTGCAATTCGGAATTTTAATAGACAACTTTCTTTGGTTGCATTATGTCATACACAGTTTCACAGTTACAACAACATTCCAGAAAAATGTCAACAAATGTGAAAAGTCGTCACGAAATTTTATAGTTTCTTTTTCTTTCTTATTTTTGTGTTAAATGCCTTTGTAAATTCGACCCAAACGTTCGCGAATCAAACATTTTTGTGCACCTTTATCCAATACAGCCTACCATACTCCGGCATGGTGAGTTTTCTTGTAACAATCTGTTGCATTATATACGGTTGGCGCGCAGCGCAACGTGGGTAGAGGGTGGTCGGTGGTCGGTCTTTCTTCTGTAACCGTCGGCTAGAAGTTATTTGTTTGTTGTCACCAGTCGACTCCTCCGCCGGGGCAGTCCCACCGCTCGGGCGACGGCAAGAAGCCCACCCCGCCATCTAACATCGTGACGAGGAATGGAGCAAGGAAGGCCAAGATACAGACGCGGGCCATGTCCGCAGGTGCTAAGGTACACCTTCAGATATCATATCCTGTCATCTCTGAGCAAAAGATTTCCGTTTGGTGCAGGTGTCCTTAGCTTGGATTTCCATCATGGGAATCAACCACTTTCAATATCTGTTCGAGAACCGAAAAGAAAACCCTTTGCTGACGCTGTCTTTAGAGTCGACGACTCGCGTTTAATTATTATTTTATGCATTTTTTACGGAACTGTGCTTACCGGGTGCATTCATAACCTCATACATTTTAACATTCATATTTTGTGAATTAGAGTGACTACTAGAACACTGTAGTCATAACATAGTGTTTTCAATCAACAATTCAAACAAGGTACCAACCCAAACATTGGTCCTTCAACGACGACGGCAGCCATGGAGAAGCTATTGTCTTTAAGAAAGAAAAAATGGAGAATAAACCAACAATAGAATTGAAAAGGTGATGGAGCTGTTATGTGGCGAATCACACCAATGGGGACCGCTAACATTGACAAAAAACTAGATGATAAGCTACGTAAGCGGGCGGCTAACTACAAAGCCTTCCAGAGAACAATATTGAACATAGATGTAGAGGCCATAACAAAGAAATGGGAGTTTGAAAATACCTTGGAAGACTTTGGAGACTCGTTGGAGGACAATCCATTCATTGCACTGGGAACTGGAGGGTGAGCTTAATGATCAGGATAGTGAACAATTTGGCACATTATTTAACAATTACGAGAATTAGTACAAAATCTAAAAAGACTCAAAAATGTGGTGGGAAACACAGGGACAAAATAACACTTAAAATGTAGGTACCGTTTTTTCATTGGAACTACAACCAGTGGGTGTCCTTTAAGGACCTCTTTCTGAAACTATCCACAAGGACCCTTCATTGTCTAAAGCACAAAAGGTGCAATATCTGAAAAGAAAATTATATGGAGAAGCTGAGCCTATGATACAGCACCTCACCATTTGTTCTCCTTAAGGGTGGTTCGTAACGGTTAAATAGGCACTTCAGCATCCATAGATGGCTGTTCGATTTTTTTTTTATTTTTATTTATAATTTCACTTTGAAATGCGAAGTACAATTTGGTCTTATTGGTGTAGCGCCTTGTACTACACCAATAAGACCAAATTATGCACATCTTATAGGTCTTGGGTTTGAGTCTGGCATGGTTTTTAAATGTATTTTTTTTAGTTTTGGTAACTTTTTATGAATGACAAATATTTTTTTTAATTAATTTTTTATTCATTTATAGATAACTTGTTAAAAATTACCAAATATATTTTTAAATATGAGCCCAGCAGAATGGTTATGGCTTAAAAAGACGGATATTTGTACTCTCAATCCTCCATTATGGTGACTAGTTTACTGGTAGATCTAATGTCCCTAGGTTGTATCATATGTACTACCAGTATCGGTTCTTCGGACTTTTACATGTAATTTAAGTATGGTGGTCTAGCTTATTGATATGCGCCGGGCAACGAAGGAATACTAGAAAACTAGTGAAAAATGAAACTTTTATCAAAATCGGTACAGTAGTTTTCAAATTCTTTTTCAGTCATGTTTACCATAAATGACTGAAAAAGAAAATATTAAAGAGCGACAATAATAAAGATTATATTGACTAAAAGTTCATAGCTTGTATAACTTCTGCAAGACTTCAGAAGGTAAAAACACCACTTTAGCCATTGAATTTGACACTGATTCCTTTTTAGCATTAATATACTAACTATATAGACTCTTTATTTTGAGATACATTTTGTTCGCGCCGGGTCTGGGCTTTTTTGTATGGAATTTGAAACGTCTCCTTTAATGAAATAATGGTGCTTCTCCAGCCAGGGTTCTAAACCTGTTCCGGTCTTTCGGCCGGCATACCAGAGGGCACAAGTTTTGAGGGGGGGCGGAATGACCTGCTCTGTAGGAAGGGAAGGATAGTGAATTCAATCGACCGACTCTTCAGCCTGAAGCCAATATAGGATATGTGGAATGGGGAGGATGTGGGATTTGGAGAGCAGCTGTTGTTTTCTTCAAGTTCTTGTTTTCCTTCTATTTTCAGTTATTGTTAATAGTTGAGTTTCCTGAGTCGTGTTCGTTTGGGTTATCCGGTAAGTTCCCAGTTTCGCTTTTGCTGTCTGTTTCTGGGATACGGTATATTTGCCTCTAGGCCATCTTGACATCGTCCCTGTTGTGTGATGATTCTGTCCAGTAACTGTGTTTGATGTTTGATGTCATGCTTAAGGAAATCTTTCCAGGTGTATATAAGTCGGCCGGCTTTCTTCTTCCTTGCTTCGTATTTGAATGGAGCGTGTAGTAAGTGCTGTTGTGGGCGTCGCAGAATATGTATAGTAACATATCCGGTGGTTTTTGATTCGTTTGGTTATCGTTTTGCCCTGTAGTCAGTCATGAATTTTGTGGTATCTTGGATAGCTTCTGGCGTTCTCAAACATGTCTCTGAGGATCAGGCGTTCATATACTGACTGTCAACTGTTTGCTTTAGTGAGGGTTGCCGCTTTTTGTCCGTATTTTATAAACAGTGCAATGACCATTTTGTAAATCAGGCGCACTATATTTCAGTCTATGTTGGATTTCTTTATAAAATGCATTAGGGCCTTGGAATTGCATATGGCTTGCCGGCACCTCTTTTTTATTGTGTCCTATGTCCTGCCGTAATATATGTGCCGAGATATTTGATTTCGTTTACGGTTCGTATTGGAACTACGTCCAATTCACTGGTTGTTTATGGGGTCTCTTATAAGAATTTTCGTCTTTCTACTTTTAAGTTTGCCATGAGCAGTTCTCCGATGATATTTAATTATTCACTTTTAGCTACTCCGCGGCATAGCAGCGCTGCGTATAAACGCTCCTTCAGGCTGCGGGCGGTCCGACTCTGGAACGCACCTCTTTGCAATATAAGAGACAGTCCGACTCTTTTTCTTTTAAGAAACATATTAAAGAGCTCTACATGTCTCTTTCGTAAAAGTTACTGTATTTATTTTATTATATGTAAGGTTTATGTATATATCGGTAATTATTTCGTATTTGCTATCTGTATTTTACTGATATTTTAATTTATTCCTAGGCATTTTAGTTATAGTAATTATCGTGCACTGCCTACCCTTTTATGATAGCAATTCCTGTAATGCCTTGTTTTGCTGGAAGAAATCTCTTTTCAGAGACAAGCTCGCCCTTGTACATGCATTTTCTTTTGATGTAACTTTTAAAATATTTGTGTGCAATATTGTGAAGGAGGTTTGTTCCTATAATTCCCTTTTTCCTGTATTTCTTTATAGCGTCTTGTCCGATGCGAGCATACAGATACCAGAGATAGTGTTTTGACATATGTATCATGTTTGTTTCCTGTATATAGGCTATGTGTATGTTTTTGTTAGTCAATTCCGCGTCAATGTTGAGTCTTTTAGTTATTTCGGCGCATCCTCTAACCTTCCAAGTAGCAATGCGCATACGCTCGCATGTGACTTGTGGTTTACATATGGGGCTGTTTCGTATCATCGTATATCCGGTGTTGTCTGGGATGTCTTCTGTTGATGTTATGGTTGACCCTGAGGAGGTCATGGGTGTTGCATTAAGTATCGGCGAAAGTATGGTGTTATCAGTTTGGTTATCGGTTGCTTGATCCGTGGGTAAATTTGGCGATTCAAGCAAGTAAACGCTGTCGTAGTGGTGTCCTGTGACGTTGAGGTTGATAGATTTCACTGCATCCGCTGGATTCTTGGGCGTGAATGTGAGCGATGGTGTATTTTGCTGGTGGATTGTTGCGTTAAGTAGAAAGTATTCGGCAGCTGGTATTATAATCTCCTCTCCAGCCCAAGTACCGCAATTGCGTAGATTTTCAGTGGTGAGTTGTTAAGGATTTCAGGCTCAGTGATTGCGAGCTTTGTTCTGTTCATCGCCGTTTTCTTCTACATATTTAACTAGGTCCTTACGAATGTGAGTGTGGTTGCATGTTAATTGACATAGGTGATTAATTTGGTCAGCAATTGCGGTGAATAGGCAGTTACCATCTCAGCGTTGGTAAGGCTTCCATTAGGTTATCTTCTTGGGATGTTGTTGAAAGAAAGAACTTAGAGATAGCGTGATTTATTTGAACTACCTTTGTCTACGATTAACAGATCGTACGGGTTGCGATTGTCAAAGTTTGTGCGTATCTTCGTGCGCCCTTATTCTCGGTAGAGAGCCGCTTAGGACAAAAAGTCTCCGATTTTATTGTTGTTATTGTTCATCAGTGGAAGTCTTTTGTTAATTGCCTGTTTTCTGGAAGATGGTGAAATGATCCTTTTATGATGTGCAATTGTTTGCTGTTTCTCGCTATTTCTCAGAATATGCAGTTATGTAGTAGACGGGCTTGCATTATTGTTTTATTTTTGTGGGCTTGTCGGACCGGATAAAGTTAGAAATGGTTATGTTTTGTTTTACTGTTATTGGGTAGGTTCCTGCTTAGTTTTGTATTTAGGTATACCTATCTCTGGCCTACCTATCTAGGCACTGTGTCTGTGGAATAGTTTGGAGCTGGCGTAGTAATTTGAAGCGAGCGTGGTATCTGTTTATGAAATGGTATTTAGCATTACGAAGGGGGTTACCTGCCAGATATAGAGTTCGTTTTGCCTTTTGATCTGAGTTAGGGCTATCATAATCGCAGCGATCTCACCAAGTTGTTGCTCAGCTAGTGAGACTCATTGCACTGATATCACCTACTTCAATTCACTTCATTAGTGCATATTAGTTAGGTCCGTGACTCGGGTCGAGGTTCAGTCCGTGAACAAGGCCCTAGAGATGAATACCCGGTTGTATCTGACCCGGCGGAGGGGGATGCATGTGTTTGTGGCGTGTGAGTGTATGTGTCGGTACGGTAAGTATCAAAGTCATTGGTCATCTTATCTTGAGTTGTGCATTTTGGGTAGGCCGGGGGAAGGTGTTTAGATTTACCGCTATCATATTATCTGTTTTTGGGGCGGGTGGAACTTGAGGGTACTTTGGTAGTCGCGCTGTATTTTGGTATGGGAAAAGTGAGATGCTGCGATGTAGATTTGACTGGTTGTTGATAGGTTCTTGATTACGTTTTGGGGCTCTATTATGTATGCGCTGTCGTAGTGGCTGTCGGAAAAGGTCAAGTTGAGTTATATTCTTGTTGGGGGCTATATACGATTGATGGGCCATTTTGTTGATGGATCGCTACACTTATTACGTAGAACTCCGCGGCTGCTATGATAATTTCTTCACCGCCCCACGTGCCCTGTATGTGGAGATTTTTTATGTACTCAGTGAAAGCTTCTGCGTTTGGTGCGTCGATCGCATGTTTGATGCGTGGATAATTGCTGTTAGCTTCCACGTATCTAGCTAAGTCGCTTCTGATGTGGGTATGGTTGAATGTCGCTCCAAACAGATGGTTGATTTGGTCTGCAATTGCATGGAACAGGCAGTTTCCATCTCTGGGCATTGGTAGAGTTTAGATTGTGAGATATTACTACAGGAGAAAGCCTCGTGGTATTTTAGCTAATATGAATGTGTGTGTGTGGGTTGTTTCTAAGAGGTGTACGGCCGGTATGATGAGAGACGCTGTTTGGATTTTTACGATCTATTTTTATTCTAATGTTTCCCGGTATTTCCAAGATGGGCTGACACCATAGAATGGGTGCCAGATGTGTGAGGGAACGTTGTGAGCCTTTTGTGCTTCGAAGCTTTTTCAATTGTTCCTAAATAGCAGTCAATTGTTTTGTCTAGTTTCTGGGAGTTTGGTGAGATGGCATTTTTATGGCCTGCACTTGTTTAGTTTTTGTTTATTGTCGGGTTTAGTATATTTGCAGTTTAGCTACATAAAAATAATTCTAGGATTGTTTAGTTTTGGGTTGGCTTATTCACTGAGTTTCAGGGTTTAGTGGATGGTTATTGTTAATGACTGTTTTGAATGGTCCTTCGAAGATGAGGAGAAAATAAATCTCGAGGAGAATTATCTCGAATTTATTTTCAGGCAAATCAATATAAGTATATGTAGCTATAATAATGTTTTATTAGTTGATTTTGATATTGCGTAGGTAGGGAATTGTTATATCCTGCCTATGACGCACCTATAAATGTGATTATGCCTTAGTCAATAGGGGCGACCGCGGCCGCGGTAAGTGGTGGTTTATTATTGTCAGGCGGCGAGTGGTGCTGAGAGAAATAAAGTTAGAGGTAGGTAATCACTATCAATGATGTCCTAATCGGAATGATCTCACCAGGTTGGTGTGTTTAGCGGCGGTGGTGGTGGAGGCAGTAGCGTTGAGGGTGTGTTGCGTAGGCGTCGCTCGCTGCCGGCCTGTCGCTGCGTGGCTCAGACGTGCACCTGGCCTAGAATAAATTCTAGGGCTTGCACAGATGGGATGTCTAAGAGTATCGCGCAGTTCTCTGGGCATTCATTACACTTGACCGCACTAGTATCATCACAATCACTGAAATGCGTGGTATTGCACAGATGGGGTGCCTAGATGGATCACGCACATTCCCCAGGTAACCCTTACAGTAACACGCGGTATAAGCCAGGCTCGTTTTCGGGCCTCCGGAGGCAGAACAAAAGGCGCGCGCCGGGGATGAAAACTATTGTTTGTTTAAATGCGTTTGGGAGATCTCGGGGGGACACGTCCGTTCGGTCCGGCAACACAAACGCCACTCCGGAATTTGAAACGTCTCCTTTAAAGTATTTTTCTCTGTTAATTAATGCGTGAGTGTAGTGTCTCTAGCCTGAAGTGGTAATCTACGTTGCGTGATGCTGATTCGGAATTTCGTGAAATGGTTTGCTTACTAATTAGCTCAAGTGCAAAAGCAACGACTTTATGCCCTTTCCTTGTATCACATAAACTATTCACAACCTACCTAAATCAAAAAATAATTTTCACCAACTAGATTGCCCAAATGCCCGAAGCATGGGCGACGACGCCACGCATGCCGCAATGTCGTGCTTTGTCGATCACGAGACCGAGTCTTATTAGATGCTCAGCATCTATCGTTGTAATTTCAACTATATTTCTAAGTGGAGTAAAGAACTAGATTTGCGCAGCACATAAAACTTATATTATGTACCGACATTGTTATGCCAATCCTGTTATCTAAATCTAAGCAGTTTACAAATTGGTTTATTACAGTTTAGTTGCTGTATGGTTAGTGTGTTGCTTTCATTCAGCAACCTCCAAGTAAGGATATTACAGATTTTATCTACACACGTATCATAAACCCTCTTTACTGCGTACAAAAACCGCACGTTACGATCAGCATAATGTTAAACTACTTGGTAAAAACTCATTTCTTATCTGAAAAATTACACATTATGACCATAATGTGTAGTTTTTCTACATATTATGACATTCAAATTTCGAACGCCGACGCCTGCCTGCGTGCCGCTCCTAGTTTGTGTGTGAAATTGGTACTGACTGACATTCAAATTTCGAACGCCGACGCCCGCCTGCGTGAAGTTGCTACTACAGAACAAGCTAAACAACTGCAGAGCCGCAATGCCGGTCAAACATGCGGTTCCTGAACACATCAAAGAGAGCTTATGATATGTGTGTAGATAAACTAGTGTATGTAACTGTACATAATTAGGCATTAAAACTCTCGAGTGATATTGTTATGCCACTCTTGAGTATTAATGCCCTCCATTATGTAGCAGTCACATAAACTGCTATTATGTCTGAACAAAATATAGAATAGAATTTATTCACTGCTAAAGAAAGTACAAAAATAGTAAACATTAAAATTACTGTGTTGGGTACTGCAAGTGGTGGCAAATATTAGCCACACACTTTTTATTGTAACTCTCTGATTTAACATTGTATGTCGAAAAGATTAATAGATTTGTTACTTAAATTCCAATTTCTGTTTTCTCTATCGTCAACATATATTGATATACTATCATAATTTCTTACAGCCATCAGAGTCATTACTGGCTGCCAAGAAGAAAGCACAGCAGCAAAAGAAGAAACATTCAGGAGATACTGTCCTGAGGGACCATTACCAAATTGTAAGTTAATAAGCAAATAATAATTATTTACAAACCATAACGTGCCTTTCCTATTTATTGCTATTAAGTATTGAACAAAATTACCGAATGTAACCATGTGGGAATATAGTAATAATATATAAAGAAGAGTGTCTATCGCCACACAATACACCGTTCATCGAAAAATAGTTCATTGGTAACCTACATGTCGCTCATAGTATTTTTTCATCACTAAATTATAATTTCAATCTCACCACAACCTCAAAGCTTTTATTGCCTAATGAAACAACGTATTTATAATATTCGCCTGTTAAATGAGCGAGGTTCATCATCAGACTGTCAAGTGGTAGATCGAGGTTCGATCGCCAGTGCGGACAACTTACCTTTTGATTATGTTTTTATAAGGTTTTATTTAATGAACCAAAGTCTGTTTTTTTATATTTTATTGCAGGAGTATTTTCGAAAAGGTTTAAAAAACCGGTCAAGTGCGAGTCAGACTCGCGAAAAGGAACACGAAAGGTATTATCTTACAAGAATACTTAAGAACTAAAAAAACTTGATGAAAAAAACCAATTACGCCATCACATCTGAATGATATTGAGGTCTAATCTGAGTCTGGTGGCGCTAGCGTAGTCTTATAAATCTCTAAAGCCACCTAGGGCATACAACATATAACAAATAGGCAGCCGTAGACAGAGAAAGCTGGTTTCTCTTTCTACCCAAGCAGCAAACAGGGCTAACGCCATCTGTGCCTGGGCGGAAATTTCCGCTATCTACCGGAGTACTATTTTTTGTTCGGGATAGCTAGTCTTCTTGTATTATTAGTCTATTTGGTTTGGGGCAATTTTTCCAACATGTGTTGAGTGTACTCATTTCTATTACGCAGATAAGTTCATATCCAGCGCAAAAATGGTGTTTTGGTACATTTTTTTAAACATACCATCGCGGTCCAACTATGGTCGCGCTCGATTTGAACCTAGCTGTCATTCATAATATAAAACGAAGTACGCCACAAGAGCTTTCAAATGACATTAGTTTCATTACTGATGGACAATGTTTGCATTGTAGGAAAAGTGAATAAATATTTATGTATTTAAAAAAAAAACCTGTTCAATAAAATTAAAATTAAAATCATGTTAAATATTTCACATTAATATTTAATATTACTCTTTAGAAAAAATGCTAGATAATTTGTGAATCCGGAAGTAATCAAGATTTTTAGACCTCGATTTCTCAAAGACTAGACATAACTGAGACCTGAGAGTCATCTCTTACTAACACAAATACAAATATATTATTGTGTAGACTTGGTAACATACCAGGTGGTAACACTTTATCGGCACCGCACTTCTAGCCACTTAGTAGAATTCTCCAAAACCATCTTCAATTTTTAGTAGTGTCATACAAAATTGCACCCAATTAGTGCAATATAATACATATACAAAGTAATTCATAATGTTATATAAAACAGGTAGGTACCTACTTATTTTTTTAATTCAATGTCAGCAAGATAAATATCCAGAAAATTAAGAACACATTACATATAAATTCAAGGAAATAAATAAATAAATAATTTTAATTTACACATTAATGATGAATATTGCTGGAATTAGAGACTAGAAATTCTCTAATGCTGTAACATTTACGTAATTTGTACTTAAATACAAACGAACAGAACAAAATATAGGCAAATTGCTTCTGGCCCCACACTAGGTTACCCTGTGTCGTAGGAACCAGAAACAGCGACATCACACACAAATTAACATCCAAGACCTGTGTTGTTTTTCTTTTATCCCCAGCCGGGGATTGAACCCGAGACCTCTCGCATGATAGGCAGAGCCACAACCTCTGCGCCACAGAGGTCGTTGATACAACGGCCTTGTAGTTCCGTTGGTATAGAATTAAATATTTGTATCAACATACAGAAACAGTTCTATTTGAGTAGAGCTGTATGCACGATTGTAAATGCTGACTTGTTGGGATACGGTGTTAAAGTTACATAAAGCAGATTTTTGGTAAAAATAACCATATTTTGTCTTACAGATAAACAAACTTCGTAAATAAATATTCCGGGTCTGCATGATTCTATAGGACTCTACCCACATACAACTCGGATACATCGCTTTTGAATAAGAAACAACTTGTCGATATCTACTGCGTTTCCCCACACAACTATTCCGTACCGCAAAGCTGATACCACAATAGCAATAGTAGCAATAGTAGGCCGGCGCATAGCAGACGCATGTCCAGCAATCTCCACCTATAGAGGAAAATATATAATATATAATATAGAATATATGGAGGAAAAATACAAAGATGTTGATTTTTTTAAATTATATTTTCTATATGTTGCTTCCATGACAGCTGGGAATAAAGCGTGAATCCTAAAAAAATATCTGAAGATTCTTTAATTTTGTCATATACGATGTTTTCACCATCATAAATCATTTATCTCCAACCAATGAACTATGTTTTTAATTTTATTATTTAAGTCAGTTTTTATTTTATTTCATTGTTATTGATATGTCATCGGCAAATACTCTCGAGTGATATTATTGATGCCCTCCATTATGTATCAGTCACATAAACTACAAATACTCTCGAGTGATATTATTGATGCCCTCCATTATGTATCAGTCACATAAACTACAAATACTCTCGAGTGATATTATTGATGCCCTCCATTATGTATCAGTCACATAAACTACAAATACTCTCGAGTGATATTATTGATGCCCTCCATTATGTATCAGTCACATAAACTACAAATACTCTCGAGTGATATTATTGATGCCCTCCATTATGTATCAGTCACATAAACTACAAATACTCTCGAGTGATATTATTGATGCCCTCCATTATGTATCAGTCACATAAACTACAAATACTCTCGAGTGATATTATTGATGCCCTCCATTATGTATCAGTCACATAAACTACAAATACTCTCGAGTGATATTATTGATGCCCTCCATTATGTATCAGTCACATAAACTACAAATACTCTCGAGTGATATTATTGATGCCCTCCATTATGTATCAGTCACATAAACTACTAATACTCTCGAGTGATATTATTGATGCCCTCCATTATGTATCAGTCACATAAACTACAAATACTCTCGAGTGATATTATTGATGCCCTCCATTATGTATCAGTCACATAAACTACAAATACTCTCGAGTGATATTATTGATGCCCTCCATTATGTATCAGTCACATAAACTACAAATACTCTCGAGTGATATTATTGATGCCCTCCATTATGTATCAGTCACATAAACTACAAATACTCTCGAGTGATATTATTGATGCCCTCCATTATGTATCAGTCACATAAACTACTAATACTCTCGAGTGATATTATTGATGCCCTCCATTATGTATCAGTCACATAAACTACAAATACTCTCGAGTGATATTATTGATGCCCTCCATTATGTATCAGTCACATAAACTACAAATACTCTCGAGTGATATTATTGATGCCCTCCATTATGTATCAGTCACATAAACTACAAATACTCTCGAGTGATATTATTGATGCCCTCCATTATGTATCAGTCACATAAACTACAAATACTCTCGAGTGATATTATTGATGCCCTCCATTATGTATCAGTCACATAAACTACAAATACTCTCGAGTGATATTATTGATGCCCTCCATTATGTATCAGTCACATAAACTACAAATACTCTCGAGTGATATTATTGATGCCCTCCATTATGTATCAGTCACATAAACTACAAATACTCTCGAGTGATATTATTGATGCCCTCCATTATGTATCAGTCACATAAACTACAAATACTCTCGAGTGATATTATTGATGCCCTCCATTATGTATCAGTCACATAAACTACTCTCGAGTGATATTATTGATGCCCTCCATTATGTATCAGTCACATAAACTACAAATACTCTCGAGTGATATTATTGATGCCCTCCATTATGTATCAGTCACATAAACTACAAATACTCTCGAGTGATATTATTGATGCCCTCCATTATGTATCAGTCACATAAACTACAAATACTCTCGAGTGATATTATTGATGCCCTCCATTATGTATCAGTCACATAAACTACTAATACTCTCGAGTGATATTATTGATGCCCTCCATTATGTATCAGTCACATAAACTACTCTCGAGTGATATTATTGATGCCCTCCATTATGTATCAGTCACATAAACTACTCTCGAGTGATATTATTGATGCCCTCCATTATGTATCAGTCACATAAACTACAAATACTCTCGAGTGATATTATTGATGCCCTCCATTATGTATCAGTCACATAAACTACAAATACTCTCGAGTGATATTATTGATGCCCTCCATTATGTATCAGTCACATAAACTACTAATACTCTCGAGTGATATTATTGATGCCCTCCATTATGTATCAGTCACATAAACTACTCTCGAGTGATATTATTGATGCCCTCCATTATGTATCAGTCACATAAACTACAAATACTCTCGAGTGATATTATTGATGCCCTCCATTATGTATCAGTCACATAAACTACAAATACTCTCGAGTGATATTATTGATGCCCTCCATTATGTATCAGTCACATAAACTACTAATACTCTCGAGTGATATTATTGATGCCCTCCATTATGTATCAGTCACATAAACTACTCTCGAGTGATATTATTGATGCCCTCCATTATGTATCAGTCACATAAACTACAAATACTCTCGAGTGATATTATTGATGCCCTCCATTATGTATCAGTCACATAAACTACAAATACTCTCGAGTGATATTATTGATGCCCTCCATTATGTATCAGTCACATAAACTACTAATACTCTCGAGTGATATTATTGATGCCCTCCATTATGTATCAGTCACATAAACTACTCTCGAGTGATATTATTGATGCCCTCCATTATGTATCAGTCACATAAACTACAAATACTCTCGAGTGATATTATTGATGCCCTCCATTATGTATCAGTCACATAAACTACTAATACTCTCGAGTGATATTATTGATGCCCTCCATTATGTATCAGTCACATAAACTACTCATTTGTGTATCTTGCTTTTGTATTGGTCTATCTATCTGTCAGATTTTGGAATAAAACGATGATGTGACTTTTTCGCCTCATCGATATAAATAATGTACTGATTTTACACTTTACTAGTCAGAAAAAAAAAATTGTCGGGGCTGGTTTTTTTTAACTTTTACCTTTGTTGGATTATTTTTTACGACCGGTTTAGTGACCCTGCCTACGAAGCTGACGGTCCTGGGTTCGAGTCCCGGTAAGGGCAAATATTTGTGTGATGAGCATAAATATTTTTTTCTTAGTCTTGGATGTTTTCTATGTATTTACATAAGTGTTTATCTCTATCAAATATATCGTCGTCTAGTACCCATAACACAAGCCTTGTTGTGCTTAGTATGGGCCTAGTTCGATTTGCGTAAGATTTTCTAATATTTATTTATTTATTTTATTTATTTTACATCTGATCTTTGCTTTTTTTCGTGTTATATAAGACCTCTTGATTGGGAGACATGGTCCTTTAGATCTACACACAACTCAAGTAAATCATCCATTATGTTTTACCATAAAATCATAAAACTGACATGTATGGTTAGAATAAAAAAAAACGGTCAAGTGCGAGTCTAAATCGCGCACGAAGGGTTCCGTACCACCGTTCAATGGAAGCGATGGTGTGGAGTGAATAGTTTGGATTTTACACAGCAAAATATTGTTTACAAAGTTATTGGTGCGGTTACTTTCACACTCCATGTACGTAACCAGGTGCATCCATAAGTTTGTATGTGGTATTGTTGTATGGGAGCCCCCTTAAATATTTATTTTATCCTGTTTTTTAGCAACAGAAATACATAATCTGTGAAAATTTCAACTCTCTAGCTAGGTTCTTGAGATACAGCCTGGTGACAGACGGACGGACGGACGGACGGACGGACAGCGAAGTCTTAGTAATAGGGTTCCGTTCTTAACCGTTGGGTACGGAACCCTAAAAAAACTATTAATATTGTTCTTGTCAACCCTAGATAGTATCACATATAATTTGTTCACTAGGCCATGGACTCGAAGGCCGGCGTGAAGGGCCCAACCGGCTTCGTCACCGAGCCCCGGATGGCTGAGCACCGTTGCCTCTGGGACGACAACTACCCGGAGTGTCCAGAACGACTCATCAGCATTATTGACAGGTACCTCTCTCTCTCTGTAGTGATACGGTCGAGGCCGTGCTTCCCCAGCGCTAGGTCCCGGGTTCAAGCCTCCGGCTGGGAAGGAAGAAATAACAATTCCTGGTCTTGGATGTTTACATGTTTGTGACGTTGCTGTGACATAGGGTCGAACGGGGTCTCTCAGTGTGAGGCCAAAATAAATGTATGTGCCTGTATGTAAATATCATATTATTAAGTTAGAGATTTAAACATTTAATTAGCCGCTCCGGTGAACATGTCCACGAAACTGGCTCATTCTTCAAATGCTCGATGTAACGAAGCCATATTCGTGGACCAAATTCATAGTTTCGTAGGTTGGCTATTGTTGGCATTTTTACTATAGCAGTTGTCAATTTTAAGTACACTGTTGGAAAGGTAATGAAAGAAAGCGTTGGATAAGGGAAACATTCGATGTTTTCGGAATTCTAACTTGACTATGATAATAATAGAAAAAGTGTTTGAAGGTGTACTCGGGCGCCCGATACTACATAATAAGTAAGTAGGTTTTTTTTCTGAATTTATGTGATTATATTTAGCTTACTTTATGCTACAAAGTATGCTTTATTGATATGTAGCAGTTTCTTTGAATAAGACGAGTGATTCATGAAATAAATTGGATTAATTCAAAAGCCTATACAATTTTTTTGTTCAGTGTGGTTGTTATATCTTACAGAAACAGATTTAAATTAATATCTGTTCAAATAATACTATTGATTGAGTCTTTACAGACAGTTTAATACCAATTTTGTTATGTTTTACTACTTATTTCTCATAGTATTTACTTCCCGATAGATTATTGATGGCAAATCTATATTCCTCGATTGCGCGAAGTCATGAAAGTGGCCCGAAATAAGGCTATTTGCAAACACGAATTTCTCGTCCTTTATTGTTCTTTACTGTGATATAAAATTTGGTAGATTTATGTGTTGTATGCATGTTGTATGTAGAAAATGGTATACAAAGTGAGTGGGACTTAAAAAAGTAATCGGAAAATAACAAACATAAAAATATATTTTTGTATTCAGGAATGGAAAATAAGCGTCAAGGTCAGGATCGTGGTCGTGGTCGTGGTCGTGGCCGAGGAAAAAGCAAAGCAAAGCGTGAACTTTTTGAAGTCAGGTAGGTGTCCTTAGTAAAAAATATATTATAATAAATATTTTATTAATAACTGCTAAGTACTTTTTCTAAAATATTTGTGTAACGACATTTTGGTTTTAGATCAGTTACTTCACCATTGCCGAGTACAAGCCGGCCATCTGCAATAACGTATGACAAATTTTATTTTATTTTATGCATTTAATGACAATTTCCTAATTACTTACATATATTTAATTCTATTTTTTTTAGTGAATATGAAGATGCCGAAAGGACTTTTTCTCCGCAACCAATTGACATCACGTACGTTTTTACAGTTCCTCTAGGATCTTTAGATGGTTTAAGGATGATATTGAAATAAGGGGGGCCACTTTTAGCTAGCATCACCTCTCTACTTCTCTCTAACACGATTTATACTCTACAAGATGGCGGAGCTAGTTCTGATTGCAGCCGCGTACCATAAGATCCTTGTGGCACTGTACATATTTTATTACTGAGCCTCCAAAAATAACTAAATATCAAAGCTGTTTTATTGGATTTTAGAGTTCGGTACCCAAAGGGTGCCAAACGAGACCCTATCACTAAGCCTCCACTAGTCCGTCCGTCTGACCGTCAGCGGACTGTGTTACACGAACTGTTATAGATAGAGAGTTGAATGATGGTCCGAGTTTTGTTATATAGGTACCAAGGATATGTTTAAATATTGTTTAATTACGTTACTTTTTGAAAAATTACGCAAATAAATAATTTTAAAATTAATTTATTAAGTATTTATTTTTTGAATAATAATTATTTTTTACTTTCGTCGTTTTGTGAGTTTATATATGTTTTTTATTGGATAGGTACGATTTGAACCCAATATGGTATCCCTATTGATGGGCATTATTGCCATTTGTGGGAATTAAATGGCAATGGCAATATTGCCGGCAACGGCACATCTATAGATATCCCTTTTTTAATACTTCAAATGATGACAGCGTCCTATTCTAATTAAAAATAAATACCTACCTACTTACATGAAAGCATATTTTTTATAAAAATAATATTATTTACCTAATATTTATTTATATTAAATGTAACTGTTACTACTTTATTGAAACCTACCTATCTATTTCATTCATCATACAAAAATTGCACTTTGGTAATTTTGACGATGAATAAAATCTGTCTGCCGGGAGCCTTACGCGATCTGTTGCGTAATGTGCTCTTTTTCACGGCGTGCGTTACATTTGGCTTGACAGTTCAAATATTAGCTCCAGCATCTTACGATGTTTTGATGTTATCAAAATAACGATGAGATAGGCTATACAATGAACTAAAATAAAACATAGGTTGTCGCTTTAGATTTTATTTAAATCGAAATTTTGTCATTCAAACGCCCATAGAATCTAAAGTAAGGCAGCTAACAAAACACATTATTCGACACTATTGTGACTCTATTCTTCTTGTGACATACACAATAATTGTATTTACGATAAGCTTCATGTGTATCCTTCCGGGAATTTAATAGTAAAGTGCGCGCGCCGACCGCTTAAGTGAGTTCTGGAATACGCTTATTTGAAAAATTGATATAATTAAACAACTTCAGTTTGGTTTCCAGAAATTTTACATAGAAATCTTAAGACCTTTCTGCAGGGTCAACAACTATTCAAAACACGATTAAGCACTTTTGGCTCGATAGAATAAAATAGCGAACAGGACTCTAAATTGCAAAGTTTAAAAAATATAACTTTTCAATTCAATCATCTTTTGAAACGAAATTTATGCCAAAATTTGCATAGTTTGGATTACGAGCGCAATTAGCTATTACTTTATAAAATAAAATAATTTTAATTTAATAATAAAAAAAAACAGCGATTTGCGGCCGCGCACTCCCGCGGCCCTCGATCTCTCTCAGCCTTCAGTGCTCCGCGAGCTGCGTTCTAGGTTTGACCTGTGCCGCAGTGCAGGGCGGCCGCGCTTCGTTTCATAAAAATTAAAAAGGGAACGTTCAAGACTTCGTCATCTCGAGACTGTGAGAGCCAATGGAAGGAAAACTGCTGTACTACGGTAAGTGTAATGCAATTCCGAATGATAGGTAATGTACATTTTTGTTGACGCGCAATGCAATACGATAAACAATATGTAATTATTTATGTGTTGTCAATAAACAATAATCTTAAGTTTCGCTGTTTTAGTTGGTCGGGGCACAATAAAGAAAATGACAAAGAAATGTCTATAACTTCGACAACATCAAATCAGTAAGTGGCAATTATAATATTTTGAATAAATTTTTAAAGAAAAATATACCGTAAAAGGGGGCTAATTGGAATTGAGGCGCTAGTTGAAACTAATAGAAAATGCAGCCAAATCTCTGCAGTTAAATTAGCCCTCAATTCCAATTAGCCCCCTTTTACCGTTAATTAATTGGTATATTCCAGAAGAATGTAAAATAATCATAGTTAGAAGCGAATATCTTGTGTGGATGACCAAACCCAGAACTACTCCGATGTTCGAATTTCGATCGTTGTATAGTGACAGTGCCATCCCGCTCAACGAAATATAGTTTGACAGGAGGCCGAGAGGGACGACACTATAACACGATACGGGAGTCGCCTGCACCGGGAAATAAACACAGTGTATGAAAATATCAGTAGAACAACTACGGTATTTTATTTTTCATGCGAGAAACATAAATGTTCCTTGGCTTATTACCTGTAATGTCGTTCAATAGTATTTGAGTGTATCGTGCAGCGAAATTCTGTTATCAGTGTGGAATCTGTTCACGTCAATTTCATAGTCAATTTTAGACATTTGAATGTCTTCAATTTTATTTCAGATGCGAAAGTTCATCTATTATGGACTGTACGGACAAAAAAAAGGTCGCCTTTGGTGCAGCTGCGCACAGTGTCGCCGACACCGTAAGTATAGACATCACAAAATTAAATTAATGTGGATATACTGTGTGTTGTTTTGGTATTTCGTATATATATGGGTCGTTTATAATTGTATTATTTCTATAGATATATAATATTGTTTTCAACTTTATTTCAGATGCGACAGTTCGTTGGATGAAAATATTCAGCCTTTGGTGCAGTTTGATACAATTTCACCGACACCGTAAGTATAAACTCAACAATATAATACACAGTCAGGTCATAAGTTCTGTCACACAATAAAAACTTTTGAATTTAAAACGCTGGCCACAAAAAAGTTTATTGAATTCGAATTTCGAATTTTTCATGAAAATAAAAATGTGTACTTTTTAGAATTTTCCTCATTTTTAAATATGGAGTGGACACTTAAAGAAGACCGTGTCACAGTTATTGCGTTGCATCGTAGCGGTTACGCGCCAATTCAGATTTTCGACTTACTGAAAAATTTGAATATAACCAAAAGATTCGTTTATCGTACCATAAAACGATACAATGAAGACTCTAGTGTAGATGACAGGTCAAGAAGTGGTCGCCCTCGCTCTGTTAGGACTCCAGCAGTGATAAAAGCTGTGAAGCCGCGAATTCAAAGAAATCCCATACGTAAGCAGAAACTGTTGGCCCTTCAGATGGGGTTAAGCAGGACCACGGTGAAAAGGGTGTAAAATGAAGACTTAGGGCTTAGGGCATATCGAAGAAAAACAGGACATCGTTTGGACGCTCGTTTAATGGACCTGAGACTGAAGAGATGCCGCGCTTTGTTGAAGCGGTACGCGGGAAAAAAGCCTCGGGAAATTCTTTTTTCGGATGAAAAAATTTTCACCGTGGAAGAGAGCTACAACAAACAAAATGATAAGGTGTACGCACACAGTAGTGAAGAAGCGAGCAACCGTATTCCGCGTGTCCAACGAGGTCATTTTCCATCCTCGCTCATGGTTTGGTTGGGAGTCTCTTATTGGGGCTTAACTGAGGTACATTTTTGTGAGAAAGGCGTAAAAACGAATGCAGTTGTGTATCAAAATACAGTCCTCAAGAACCTTGTGGAACCTGTTTCTCATACCATGTTTAATAACAGGCACTGGGTATTCCAACAAGATTCTGCGCCAGCTCATAGAGCGAAAAGCACACAAGACTGGCTGGCGACGCGTGAAATCGACTTCATCCGGCACGAAGACTGGCCCTCCTCCAGTCCAGATTTGAGTCCGTTAGATTACAAGATATGGCAACACTTGGAGGAAAAGGCCTGCTCAAAGCCTCATCCTGATTTGGAGTCACTCAAGGCATCCTTGATTAAGGCAGCCGCCGATATTGACATGGACCTCGTTCGTGCTGCGATAGACGACTGGCCGCGCAGAATAAAGGCCTGTATTCAAAATCGCGGGGGTCATTTTGAATAAACTTTATTACCACAAGAATCTATGTTTTATTAAGTTCATTTTGCTTTATAAATGTTTACATAAATAATAAACATGTCTAAATTATTTCATATTGCACATGTGACAGAACTTATGAACTGACTATGTATATACAGGGTGACTAAAATGATATTAAAAATAATAGAAAATTACTTTTTTTTATCGGACTTCAAAGTGTATTGTTCGGGCACTGTGACCTCTATTTGAAAAATTAATGATATCTTTTGACATAGGAGCTCGATACTGATTCTGATACATATACTGAACATGATTTTTGTATTGTTTAACTGTTAATTGTGAAAAATACTTACGCTTGATAAATATTTGTTTTAGGAACCAGAAAGACGAATCATTAATAATAGAAGAAGAGAATGGAAATTGTATGTGTGAAACCAGTATGGGCCGAAGATTAATAGACATAACATATTTTTTTGGACGCTTGCAGGAAATATCAGCACATACTTCGTTGTTTCACTGCAATCTGAGTAATATAACTATAGTTGGCGAGAAACGAATCGGTTTTATATCCCATTTTAAATTAAAATGCATATTTTGTGGAGAGTCCTTTTCAGTTTCGTCAGATGATCCAAATAACACAAACAATGTTGATATAAATACTGCTGCATGCTCGGGCATAGTTGCCACTGGTATAGGATATTCCCAATTAGAAGAAATATGTAGTCTATGGATGTACCAATTCACAGAAAAATATTTCTCTAAGTCCAAAGTCAAGTCTATGACGATTGGGAGGCCACCGCCGTAGAAGCTATGGAAGCAGCAGCGGGACGAGAGCGCGATGCCGCTATTGCAGAGGGTCGAATGAAGGATGGCATAGCAGTAATTGACGTTTACGTTGATGGTGCTTGGTGCACCCGCTCATATGGAAATAACTACAGTGCTCTTTCAGGAGTCGCTGCAATAGTTGGAAGGAGATTTGGTAAGGTTCTCTACATGGGTGTGAAAAACAAATACTGCTTAATATGCGCACGTGCTGAAAAAAAGGGAGCGATCCAAAAGAACATGTGTGTTATAAAAATTACGAGGGCTCATCATCTGGCATGGAGGCAGCGATAATCTGTGAGGGATTCATACAATCTGTTGAGATGTACGGGCTAATTTACGGAAACGTAGTAGGAGACGGAGATTCCCCAACCTACTCAAAAATCGTCGCTGCCAATCCGTACCCCAATCATGTGGTTAGTAAAATAGAATGTCGGAACCATCTATTGAGGAATATGTGCAACAAGCTTCGGGCTATTACAAAAAACACAAAGTATCCACTTGCAAACAGAAAACTCATTACTGACAAAATAATTATAAGTTTAAGAAAAGTCATAACAACTTCAATCAAAGAAAATTGTCAACAAATCGATAACCGAGATAAATCTATAAAACATCTTCACGAAGATATTTGCAACTCGATCAACCATGCATTTGGAGACCATAGATCATGCAAAGATTACTATTGCAATAAAGAAAAATCGTTTGATGAGAACGTGATACCTCAAATAGCAAATTCTATTTTTTGGTTTAGGCTCCGTGTCATCATCAACTCAGTCGCTTCAAAGTCACGCAGCCTATTAGAAAATGTTGACACAAACACAGTAGAGCGACTGAATAGTGTAATAGCGAAATTTGTGGGGGGGAAGAGGCTAAATTGGGCTTTACGTAGATCTTATCAAGCGAGATGTTCAGCGGCGGTCGTGGCATTTAATACAAAAAAATCCATTTATACACTTCACAAGAAGATTTTAGGGAAAAGTCCCAGAGGAAAATTAAAAACAACTCAAGAAAAAAGAGATAAGAAAAGAAATTTGACAAACCTCGTTCCGAGGAAGAAAAATAGAAAAACGAAATTATTTGAGAAACAGAATGATTACGGTGAATCTGCAGCTGCCCCCGATATGAACGAAGAAGATTTAAAAGAAGCTAAGACAGCATTTTTCGAACGACTTAAAGATTTAGTAAAAGACAGAAAAAATATTGAAAAAAAGACATTATTACAACGGGATTCTAGTGAATGGCTCGAGATAAGAAAGTTAATCTTAACGGCATCAAATTTTGGAAAAGTGATAAAGAGGAAAAAAGCATTCGGAAATTGCGTTAACCAAATTTTGTATAAAAATACTATTTCCTTTGTTCGCTCAATAGCTCATGGAATAGAAAACGAGAATATTGCACTTCAACAGTTGGCGAAACAAGAAAACATTGTGATAGAACCTTGCGGTCTTTTTATTGACCCAGAAATCGATTTTTAGGTGCTTCTCCAGATGGAGTTGTAGGTGATGATACTGTCGTCGAAGTGAAGTGTCCTGTGGCTGCCTACACAAAAGGAATGACAGCAGCTGTAACAGAAAACAAAATCCAAATTTTGCGTTACAATAAAAAATCCGGCAATACAACAATAAATAAAAATAGTGACTGGTATTTCCAAGCTCAAGGTCAACTACATATTTCAAGAAAAAAAATGTGCATTTTTGGTATATGGGGAGGGGAAGATAAAAAAATGGAAGTATTGTATGTAAAAAGAGATAATGATTTTTGGAGAGAACGTATGGAGAGCAGGCTTGTAAATTTCTATATGACACATATCATTCCGGAGATCGTGGATTCTCGACACGCTCGGGGTAGGCCTTTGCGATATACATAGCACGACCGATGACAAGGTACCCAAGGTACTGCATAATAACCTTTGTCACTCCATGCGCAATAATTCAGAGTGTTTTGTAAATTTACTAATTGTGTACTTTATTAATAAAAATATTTTGTCTTTCTACGTGTGGGTTATTTATTTTCGCATACTAATATTATCACACAGAATAAATATAAAAAGCAAGAAATTATATTTGTAAACACTTCTTAAGGTATCATTATAGGTTGTTTTATTACTGAGCTAATTGATTACTAAGCCTCCGCTGTCCGTCCGTCCGTCTGTCACCAGGCTGTATCTCATGAACCGTGATAGTTAGACAGATGATTTTTTACAGACTATGTGATGATGAACAAAAATCACTAAAACTACTAAAAACAATAAAATAAATATTTAAAGGGGCTCCCATACAACAATTCTTTCAATACCACATACAAACTTATGAATGCACCTGGTTACGTACATGGAGTGTGAAAGTAGCCGTACCTATAACTTTGTAAACAACATTTTTCTATGTAAAATTCAAACTATTTACTCCACACCATCCCTGCCATTTGTACGGTGTTACGGAACCCTTCGTGCGCGAGTAGGACTCGCACTTGACCATTTTTTATGTAGATAAGTAACAGGGGCATACAGACAAATAATATTAACTGAATTTCACATAATAATAATATTGACGATGATGAGAGAAAATTATACAAGGTCTTTTTAAAATATAATTTTCAATATCCAATCATCTTTATTCCAAAGCACCGTCGTCGTTGTACTGACGGGTGTTGTTACTGCTAGTAGCTATACTGTGGCGTCTCAGCAGCGAGCGAGCGAGCGCGCAAAGATAAATATTTCGCGCGCTTGCAAGCGGGGCAACCCCGCACCTGCTCCCCTCAGGCCCCGCACCTCACCCCCTCGAAAGCAGTCAAGCGCTGAACTCACGTCGCCTGTTAAGTTAACCAGTGTGCGCTCGGGCGTCATATTTTGAAATAGTGTTCGCTCTAGCGGTTAGGGAGACCGTTGCTCACGTCCGATGGAAATACTTGGTTCCTATAGCCTTTCATGTCTTCCCGGGTAGAGCCAAGGAGCAACAAATTATTCTCAAGACATAGAACCTGACCAAATTTTGATCTTTCAAATACACTTGACCCTGGCAAAATTAACCTCAAAAGCGGTTAGCAAGCCAAAATAAAAAAGAAGAGGAGAGGAACATTTCATTATTCAATTTTGGAAGCCTATCTTCAATAGTAGATTATATAAAAAGGGAGCAAAATAATAATTTTACGGCGAGGGCGCTATTTTGAATCTTTAATAGTATCGTGAGTAAGCGAATTATTCAAAGTACTTCGCTCGAGGGAAAAAAAATTTGCTCCCGAGTGATACACTCAACTTTTCATCTCCTTTCATGCTGAGAAAATTAGTAAGAGACGCTTTAAAGTAATAAAACAATAAGTTTAGTTCATAAGAACAATCATATGAACCCAAAAATTTATGATACCAACGCCAATTACAAACTTAGTTATATTTGACACACTAGCGCATCACCGTTTCATTTAGGACCGATGTTGTTGTCGATTTTTAGGGTTCCGTACCCGAGGGTCTATTACTAAGACTCCGCTGTCCGTCCGTCCGTCCGTCCGTCCGTCTGTCACCAGGCTGTATCTCAAGAACCTAGCTAGCTAGAGAGTTGAAATTTTCACAGATTATGTATTTATGTTGCCGCTATAACAACAAATACTAAAAAACAGGATAAAAGAAATATTTAAGGGGGCTCCCATACAACAATTCTTTCAATACCACATACAAACTTATGGATGCACCTGGTTACGTACATGGAGTGTGAAAGTAACCGCACCAATAACTTTGTAAACAATATTTTGCTGTGTAAAATCCAAACTATTCACTCCACACCATCGCTTCGGTGGTACGGAACCCTTCGTGCGCGATTTAGACTCGCACTTGACCGGTTTTTTTTTTCATATTTGCCGGGCTTTTTATGAGTAAACAGGTATGACAATATTTACTTCTATTTTAATAGTTTCTGGACTAAATAATACCTTCACCCATTTTCAATCACCAACACACTTTTCATAAACATTAATAAACAATAATGTTTACTCAAACAAAGCTAGTAATGTGCTCATTATTTTGACAACCTTCTTTGAGCAAAGTCGACATTGCCGCGCTACTTGGAGGAGCCAGAAAAGGTGCCGGCAATTTCCTGTGAAAATCCATTACTGTCGTGTTTTAGCGACCGGCAATTTCCTGTCAATTCCATGATTGTCGAGCTTTGTTTCTAAAATGGTAAAAAAAAGGTAGCGCAAAAAGGCTTTATTCAGAATTTGGTTATGTGTGACAAAAAAAAGAGCGGGAGATCTTCTTGCCACTAAAAAAGGTACTGCAAAAAGGCTTTATTCAGAATTTGGTTATGTGTGACAAAAAAAACTCACTCTCAATTTGAAAATAAGCTGGTTTTATTTAATTACTCGCATTATTTGAGTAAAGTACTATACAAGCCTTGGTCCGCAATGACTGCACTGCTGGCCACACTCACTATGTAGGCCTCGAGTTTAGCTTAGCTACGCTCTCGGCCTATAAGCTTGATCACCATTGCAGCCTTTGATGTCCGCGCTATAAAAGCCTAAACCTTCAAAGTCTCGGCATTTATTACAGCTTGTCCATTAAAGGCTGCAAAGCTGATCGCGCTGTGTAGGCCTTGAGCTGCGCTGTGCTGCGCTTTCGGCCACCAACAGTGCGACCAGCAATGCAGTCATTACAGACCGTGACAGTAATGAACTATTACAGATGAACTGAACGTAATTCGAGTCCTTTGTTGTTTTTTTTATGTTGGCGCGCCTTGCCGTACTGGTAACGGCAACGTAAAGTCAAGAATGCATACAACTTGCGTTCGATTTCTATGAGCGATTCAAATTCCGAATTCAAATCTCAATCCCGCCCGCTAAAAAGTTAGTGGAGACGGTGATTGAGGAACAAAACGACACTTTTCGAATAAAGGGGATGAAATAGTAGATTTCTTACGAGTTCGCAATAGTTATTTGTGTCACAAGGGTGCAAAATGATGTATTTACGGCGAGGGCGGTACATTGAATCCAGAGTGAAGGGAAGGATTCTATTAGAATCCTGAGTGTAATGAAGGATTCAAGCGTTAACGCCCATGACGAAAATAATTTTGCTCCTGTGTGACACATACAACTTTTCACACCGACTATGAGGAAAATTTAAATTAAATGCTCTAAAAAAATTATATAACTATACTTTGAATTATACTTTCACCACTTTTACAGTAATCGAACAAAGTAAACAAAACTTTTTTTTTATATTGGCGGATTGTGAAGGATTAGGATCACCACAGATAAAATATTCCTGTGTACTTTTACTAATGTGTAAAAATAATCGAATCGAATATTACAATGGTTTCGGATATCAATATTCATTATGTCATATAACAGACATCGATAGTTTAGATTTCAATAAAACAAATAATTTATTGTGACTTTTTTTTTTATATTACGAAAAATTTATAAATTTGCATATAACGTTGTTAAAGTTAAAACTTCAAACATTTTCACTACGCCATCGTAGTCGATTGTAATGTAATTTCATAATAACATTCGATTATTTTAATCTGTGCTCATTGCTTAAATGCTACAAATTGCTCCAAAATGCTACAATTCGGCAATGAATAACTAAAAAAAAAGTAGCTTGAACAGAAAAGTAGCATTTTGCTCCCTCTCATCTTGGAGCAAAACTTACTTTTCCGAATGAAAGGTGTGAAAACGCTATTTACGAACCGAGAAGTCTAAGGCACGAGCCGAAGGCGCGGGTTGTAGCGAGTTTCGTAAAGAAGCCTTTTCGAACGAGTTAGGGGAGGGGTTTTTTCGCCTGAGATCCCAAAATCAAGCGGCGAAGTTGCTATTTTGGGGTTAGAATGCGGAAAAATATTTATGTGCTACATACATTACATGACGAATTCCGACAGTTTTTTATCTCTTCTCTTTTAAAAAGGCAGAAACAAAGTCGCATTATTTAATCAAGTTAGAGAATGCAGTTGCCTAAACATGTAATTGTGACCTATAGAAAATTGAATAGCTTTTTAAAAAATCAGAACATCGCATATACTTAATAATCGTGTTCTGTTTGGTCAATTCTTCAAAAGCGATTGACATTCCTACATGTCAGAATTACATGATAAGGCTAGAGAACTATCAAGGCCTACGTCATAGCATAGCACTCGAACGGGAGAGTTTTCGGCCACTTCTATACTTTACTCAAAAGCCCACAAATGACGCAACGAGACTTAGTAAATCCTCAATTCCCTTGTACCCAGATGCACCGAACTAGAGCTGATCTCCCAATGCCAATCGTTCCCCCCGCGCGCCGCCTCGGCCGCCGAGGTCGCCGCGCTGCACTCCCCCCACATCCACGAGATGATGGAGAGGACACACGACTCTAACGACCTGGAGTACCTAGAGGAGTTGTCCTCGAAGTACGACGCGGTTTATATACACCCGGTGGGTTTGTCATAATCGTTTCAGCCCCAGCAATGCTTAGTTTTCGATCCTCCGACAGACAATTTAGTCTAAAGAAGGTTAAAATGCTTTTGCGGTCTCAATTATTTCTGTGCCGTTTCGTCTGTAAAAACCGCAAAGTTATAGGGGAGTGTGTGTGTGTATGAGGGTTGTGTGTGTGTGTTTATGTGTATGTGTATGTGTTCAATTCAGACCACAATTATATGATTAAACAAAGAATTAACTCTGAACCCCTCTGTGCATGACGTTTAGGTTATAGCTTTACTTTACTGACAACATAATCTTTATCTACTGCCTTATGATGCTAAAGCCAGGTCAATCGTACCTAATCTCATAAGCTCATTGCAGATAGCGCTGTTGTAGTTGGAGGCTGTCTTTATGTCACAGTTGCCGAATTATATTTACTTCTTCCTATAATATATGGCATCCTAACCTCAATTGAGATTAATTTAAACACTTTCTAGTGTATTTAAAAAAGCACGTGACCTGTTTTTGAACCTAACCTCAGATGAATGAAACTCTTTGCCTCCAACTACGCCAGCTCCACCAAAGGCGGGCATAGGTGCCATTCAATCACAAGAAAAAATGTGTCTGAATATACAACAGCTTTATCAAACATGTGATAACTAAGCCATCCATCCAGGCAATCAGCCGTGTGTGTGTGATGAAAAATGTGGAGTAGTATACTATAATATACATTCGCAGAGCACCCACGAGCTGGCCCTGCTATCAGCCGGCAGCACAATCGACATGGTTTCCCGCGTCGCGTCACGCGAAATACAAAATGGCTGCGCCTTCATCCGCCCGCCCGGTCACCACGCGATGCGGGCTGAGCCATGCGGATATTGTATCTACAATAATGTAGCATTAGCTGCTAATCATGCCACTAAACAACTTGGGATCAATAGGTAAGACAACATACAGATTTCATAACATTTATCGGCACTGCACATCTAGCTACGTTGAGGCAAGGTAAAATTTGTGGCCAATTTGTGCACAGTACAATCAAATGGAAAATCCCCCTTATTTGTTAACTCAATACTCAATAGTTTATTGCATTCCATAATGGTACATTTGGTCTTAATAATTATAATAAATTGTCTCACATTATGGATCCTTACGGTTACAGCAACATATGGAGGGAGAAGGAAGCTAATTTATTTTTGATTAATATTTTTTTAATTTATATTGATTCTATAAATTTAGTTTTTTTATTATATTGTTCGATTTCTATATACATAGTCAGGTCATAAGTTCTGTCACATGTGCAATATGAAATAATTTAGACATGTTTATTATTTATGTAAACATTTATATAGCAAAATGAACTTAATAAAACATAGATTCTTATGGTAATAAAGTTTATTCAAAATGACCCCCGCGATTTTGAATACAGGCCTGTATTCTGCGCGGCCAGTCGTCTATCGCAGCACGAACGAGGTCCATGTCAATATCGGCGGCTGCCTTAATCAAGGATGCCTTGAGTGACTCCAAATCAGGATGAGGCTTTGAGCAGGCCTTTTCCTCCAAGTGTTGCCATATCTTGTAATCTAACGGACTCAAATCTGAACTGGAGGAGGGCCTGTCTTTGTGCCGGATGAAGTCGATTTCAAGCGCCGCCAGCCAGTCTTGTGTGCTTCTCGCTCTATGAGCTGGCGCAGAATCTTGTTGGAATATCCAGTGCCTGTTATTAAACATGGTATGAGAAACAGGTTCCACAAGGTTCTTGAGGACTGTATTTTGATACACAACTGCATTCGTTTTTACGCCTTTCTCACAAAAATGTACCTCAGTTAAGCCCCAATAAGAGACTCCCAACCAAACCATGAGCGAGGATGGAAAATGACCTCGTTGGACACGCGGAATACGGTTGCTCACTTCTTCACTGCTGTGTGCATACACCTTATCATTTTGTTTGTTGTAGCTCTCTTCCACGGTGAAAATTTTTTCATCCGAAAAAAGAATTTCCCGATGCTTTTTTCCCGCGTACCGCTTCAACAAAGCGCGGCATCTCTTCAGTCTCAGGTCCATTAAACGAGCGTCCAAACGATGTCCTGTTTTTCTTCGATATGCCCTAAACCCTAAGTCTTCATTTAACACCCTTTTCACCGTGGTCCTGCTTAACCCCATCTGAAGGGCCAACAGTTTCTGCTTACGTATGGGATTTCTTTGAATTCGCGCCTTCACAGCTTTTATCACTGCTGGAGTCCTAACAGAGCGAGGGCGACCACTTCTTGACCTGTCATCTACACTAGAGTCTTCATTGTATCGTTTTATGGTACGATAAACGAATCTTTTGGTTATATTCAAATTTTTCAGTAAGTCGAAAATCTGAATTGGCGCGTAACCGCAACGATGCAACGCAATAACTGCGACACGGTCTTCTTTAAGTGTCCACTCCATATTTAAAAATGAGGAAAATTCTAAAAAGTACACATTTTTATTTTCATGAAAAATTCGAAATTCGAATACTTTTTTGTGGCCAGCGTTCTAAATTCAAAAGTTTTTATTGTGTGACAGAACTTATGACCTGACTGTGTATTGTTGTCTGTTTTTCAGGTATGATTGAAACCATTGATGTGCTTTTCCACGTATACTTATTCCATATAGTTTATCTAGTAATATATTGTACTGGACTGTATCATAGGCTTTCGACATATCTAGTAATATTCCAACAGCTTATATTTTGTTATCTAATGTATTAATAATTTCCTGTATGTATTTTTGTACTGCTAAAGTAGTTGAACGATTTTTCCTAAAACCGTTTTGGCACTCATCAAACACATTAAATTTTTCACAGAATGATACACCATCACACATACATTTTTCAAATATTTTTGAAATTGCAGGTAGTAAAGCTATTGGTCGATAGTTATTAAGATCCATTTTTTCGTTTCTTTTGTAAACAAGTTTTAATATTGAAATTTTCAACAAGTCTGGAAAATCGCCTTCTTCAAACGTTTGATTTATTAGTATAGTTAATGGTAAGGTAAGTTCGTCAGCGCATTCTTTAATAAGTGTTGGTGGTAAATCATCTATTCCGAATGAACGTTTATTTTTCATATTTTTTATATTGTGTATTTTCTCATAAGTTACTGGACTTAGGTAAAAGGAATTTTCTGTAGGATTTAGGCAATCGGCGTTTAGGGCGGCCATCAGGCAGTTCACCATTTTTTCGTCACCTATAGTTGCAAAATGGTTATTAAATGAATTTACGGCTCGGCTCAGTGACTAGACTATTATCATTTAGTAACTTAATGTTTTTTTATTTTGTTTTTTATTAGAACGTTCGTTAATGATACTTCACATTGTTTTTAATTTATTTTCAGAAATTTTTAGCTTTCTTATATAATTAAGTTTTTTTGATGCTATAATTGTTCGTTTTAATAGATTTTCATACGCTTTATAATGGTTTTTAAACAATATGTTATTAGATTTATTAATTAGTATTTTTAGCAAACGTTTATGTTTACATGACGCTCTAATACCAACCGTTAACCAGTGTTTTTTAAACATAGTTCTTGGTTTAACTCTAATTTTTGGTATGTATTGATTTAAGATCATTGTCACTTTTCTATTAAGTTCTTATAATTTTGTTTTGTTTTTGGGTTTTATGTATTATTTAAATTTAAAATAGCTCTCTTGTGATCACTAAAACCAAAATCTATAACACCAGCGTGGCTGATACCATTTTTGAAATTCGTAAATATTAAATCTATACATTTTGTTAAACGTGTTGGTTTTCTTACATGTTGAGCTAAATTTTATTCCATCATGAAATTTAGTAAGTCATTTGATTGTGTATCCATTACCAGTACATTTATTTGGTCCGCCATCTACCGCAATTGATAGCAAAATTCGGCACCCTTTTACCGACGCGACGGCATGACGCACGTTATGTCGGTAAAAACTGTCATGGCATGAAGCGCCATCTGTTGACAAGTGACAGAACCATAACAAATAAGCCAATCAATCAACAAAATCCCTTGTTTTTATTAATCTTACCCTTATCCGAGAGCTAAACAACAAAATTATAGTGCAAATAGCTCAAGTAAGTAAATACCCACCCATATGTCACAAGCTGACACCGAATGCCCGCTATGCCCCAGGAAATTCAAGAAAAATGGGCTCCAGCGTCACATGAGATCAGCACACAACGATGTACTAAACCAATCAGCATCCGCTACTCTTAAAACAACCACCGATGGGCAAACACCAATGTCACCTTTGGAAGAAGCCTTCGGATCCCCATTCCTGAATGCCATCCAACCCAAGTCTGGCATCTGGCAAAGGCATTGGGACAACGTCTGTAACCTTCATGGCAAGCTATACGACCTCCCATGCGGTACTGCCAGTAGAAAATTCGTACACACTCTGGCCGACGAAATTGAGCATCTAACCAAATCAACCTACCCCTCTGAACGCGTATTAACCTTTGCTGCGGTCATACTGCAAAGAGACAAAAACGTTAGAAAAATGAAAGATATACTGAGACTACTCGATCGGCGCCTAAAACTCTGGGCAGACAAACGTTTCGAGGAACTCATCACGGAATCCACCAAAGCAGATAAATCTATATGGAATACAAGAAACCGGGAACAAAACAACAATGACCAAGAAACAAAATTATTCACACGACTGATATACATGGAAAAACGCGGGAAGCGCTCAACTGGCTCCTCACAAAAGACACGAGCAAAGTTTTAAACCCAGACACTGAAGTTGATCCATCCGGTAAAACCGTCAGTGATGTGCTGAGAGAAAAGCACCCCCCGCCTAATACTCCAGATCCCGCTTTATTCACTCTCCCCAAAGACGTCACAAAACTCCCACCACTCCTTGAAATCGAAATAACTTGTGACCATGTCGAAACAGTTGCGAGAAAACTACACGGCGGCGGAGGCCCCACTGGATGCACAGCCGAAAACTGGAGAGATTTCCTACTCCGCTTCGGCCAAGCAAGCGCCCATTTAAGAGAAGCCGTAGCGCAGCTCACAACGAAACTTAGCAACGAAACCATACCCTGGACCCAAATACAAGCATTAATGTCAAGCCGACTTGTTGCTTTAGACAAATGCCCAGGCGTAAGACCTATCGGCATCGGCGAATGCCTACGAAGAATATTATCCAAATGCATGATCTTAGCAACAGGCTCTGAAGTCACTGAAGCATGCGGCCAGTCACAGCTCTGCAGTGGACTGGGCAGTGGCATCGAAGGCGCCATTCATGCCATGACCGATGTCTTCCAAAGAGATTGCCAACCTGGTTCAAACTGGGGAATGCTCCTCGTTGACGCGAACAATGCTTTTAACGCCGTGAATAGACAACTAGCCCTCTGGCAAGCAAGAATATACTGGCCACACTGCGCCCGCTTTCTTTATAATACTTACAATGGCCACGCTGAATTGGTATTTCGCGATTCTGATACAAGACTATATAGCAGAGAAGGCGTAACCCAAGGAGACCCACTCGCAATGCCACTGTACGCGCTTGCAACACTACCAATAATTAACAAACTTAAAACCGAAAACACAGTCACACAATGCTGGTACGCCGATGACTCCTCCGCGCAAGGCACTTTCCAAAGCCTACGACAATGGTGGGACAACTTAAACAAAACAGGCCCAGCATACGGATACTTACCACAAGGTAAAAAATCATTTCTAATAGTGTCAGAAACTGACAATTCTACCGCAGAAAAGACGTTCTCCGGTACCAACGTCTCCATAGTTACCGGCTCCCGCTTCCTAGGAGGATACATAGGGACAGGAGGGGACGACTTCGTAAAAAAGAATGTAACCGAATGGATATCTATCATCGAGAAACTCACAACAATCTGCAAAAACTCACCTCAAGCCGCTTACACTGCCCTAACTAAAGCAGCTCAGTTTAAATGGTCCTTCCTACTACGTGTCTTAAAAAATTCAGAAGAACTTTTTGAACCCTTAACTAACACATTACACGACAAATTCATACCAACACTAATCGGAGGCGAAATCACAAAACTTGAAACCCAGCTATTTACCCTCCCAGTCCACAAAGGCGGACTTGCCCTTTCTGACCCCTTTAACACACCAAACCGTGCATACCAAATCTCAAAACAGGGATCTACAATACTTTCAACAGCCCTAACCGAGATAAAAGACATAAACCTTGCTGAACACTACAATTCTTTGCGTGACGCAAGAAAGGAAGGAAACAAGGAAAAAGAAACATACGAGAACGAAACTCTAGAAAGCATTCTAACAAAATTACCATTCAAAAAGAAAAGAGCAATAGAAAGATCAATAGCGACAAAAATGAAAACAAAAACATCAACATGGCTTTCAGTAATACCGACAAGAAAAGACAACTTCGACTTATCACCCCACGAATTTAGAGATGCCCTGGCCATAAGATACCACCGCACACCAATCTCCATGCCTGCGACTTGCGACGGCTGCGGCAATGACAACTTCAACGTGGACCACGCCTTGTGCTGCAAAACAGGTGGCCTTATCACACGCAGACATAACGAAATAAGGGATCTTTTCTGTGAACTGTGCCAGCAAGCCTGGGGAAACGTCACGAAAGAGCCAGTCATCTCCGAAGGCGATACTGGGCTGCGCGGAGACTTGGCTTGTCGGGGGGTATGGATTGCCCAGAGGGAGGCGTTATTTGATATCCGTGTCATAGACACCGACGCTCCCTCCCACGCATCACGCCCCGTAGCGGCTGTCCTTCGTTCAGCTGAAGAAGAAAAGAAAAGGAAGTACTGCGACCCATGCGAGACGCGCCACACCACCTTCACCCCTTTAGTAACCTCTGTCGACGGAGTTTTTGCTCCACAAATGATATCATTCACTAAACACCTCGCCGAAACACTGGCGGACCGCTGGAACCGGACCCCTGCCACAATAATGGGCTGGCTACGAGCAAGAATTCAAACCGCCATCATCAGGGCTAGCAGCATGTGCATCCGCGGCACCCGCCATAGGTGGAATCGCACTGGCCTATATGAGGATGGAGCGGCAGTCCCACACGTCTTGAACTAGAATGAATATCTTATTTATATTCTCTGTACTTATTTTCATGAATCTTTTGCTTAATAAATTTCTTATCGGTAACAAATAAGCCAAACAATGTTTTTCAAAGAAATGTTTTTGTTGTCCTGGTTAAGTATTCATTGTTTTGCGGTCCCATTACTGACCATCTTTCGCCAGATTTCCGAGCAGTGTAGCGAGGAAACCTTTGCAGTTACTATGGAATTGTTTGTCATATTTCCAGAATATGAAACAATCTGATGACGTTTATGTTTGCCACAGGATACTCATCGTGGACTGGGACGTGCACCATGGACAGGCCACTCAGCAAATGTTCTACGATGATCCCAGGTATTATTCTATACATTACCCTAATCTTCTAAAATTGTAATTTGTTATATATCTGGTCTAGCCAATCTGATTATTTTCTCAGCCATTCTGACAATCAAATATTGTATTACGCGATGTAGTTTTGTATGCTACTTGTATTTGTATCCTACTATTCCGAAGTCCTCAATAGATATCGCTAGTCTCTACCTAGCTTACCTACCATTTCAGAGTCCTCTACTTTTCCGTCCACCGCTACGAGCACGGATCGTTCTGGCCGAACCTTCGCCAGTCTAACTTCAACTACATCGGCTGCGGCCGCGGGAGGGGCTACAATGTCAATGTGCCGCTCAATAAGACTGGCATGAAGGATGCTGATTACTTGGCGATTTGGCATCAGCTGCTGCTGCCTATTGCGTTGGAGGTAAACGGGCTGAGAGAACGTAACAACTGAAAGTACAGCTACAGACAAGAAACTGGTTAGCCTTGAACGCAAGTCCGGTTACAGCAAAGCTATGAAAATTCTAACTAAATTCTGCGATAACTAACTACTGCAGAATATCTAGTCACCGTCGCAATAGTCACGTTTGTCTGTACAACTTTATTGTATTCTTATGTTCTACGATTTGTTTGTAATTTCAGTTTACTTGATAAAAAAATATAATTATGTATTTCTTTAACGTGACTACATATCTCATATCTCTTCTCCCCCTCACAGTATCAACCGGAGCTCATCATAGTATCAGCTGGTTATGACGCCGCCGTCGGCTGTCCTGAGGTAAACTATCTCTTCCACTCCTAATAACTCGCATGCTCTCCGTCTCTCTCTTGCAGTTCTCGCCCGAACTGATCATCGTTTCCGCTGGATTCGACTCGGCTTTGGGCGATGAGAAGGTAAGGTATAGTTCGCGCAAAGTTCGGTACAGTTTCTTTGGTTCTAAGCGAGCTTTCAGCTCTCTCTCTCACACCCCACTTTAGCCTATGCGAGAAAGAGAGGTACTAGCTCGCTCAGAGCCAAAGAAACTTGGTTGTCGATTTTTTTTGTCTACTTTCCTCGGAGAAAACATCTCGCGTCTTGGTTGACGCGTATTTATCGTTGTTTACTTAACTGTTGTTAAATAAAAGCCTGTCCATTCTGGGTTTGCTGGAAAAAAAATCCTGTTAGAGATAAGCACGCCTTTGTACATGTTTTTTTCCATTTTTTTTTTTCTGAAAAAAAGTGAAGAAGAATTTTAATTTTTATGCTTGTGTCGTTGCTGTTTCTTGTGGTTGCTGTGCACCTGAAGTGATTGTTGTAATAATCATAGGCTGCTGTACAAATGAATGTCACACACATGAATATCGCGTCAAACATCTGTAGTTAGCTCTGAAGTTGTCGTGGTTTGCATCGCAATCTGCAAACAGTGTACTACGAGCTGGGTGGCAACTTTAGAGCTACCTAGATCTTTGTCGCAAGCCTTACTGACCTATCGATTTTGAGTTTTACCCGCTCGCCTTTGTACATTGTTTATCTCATTTTTGTCCGCTGTTATGTGTAGTAAATTTAGCCCATTTTCGTCCCCACCAAGGGAAACAGGTCTTTAACTGGATTCGACTAATACTGAGCCATACTCCCACATTCTGATGGATGGAGGATGGAGCACAATAAAGATACTACGGACCACTTTCCAGGGTGAAATGGAAGTGACGCCCGCCTGCTACGCCACGCTCACGCACCTCCTACAGTCAGTGTGCCCCTCTCTCTGCGTGGTACTGGAAGGCGGGTACTGCCTGCCCTCGCTGGCGGAGGGGGCTGCGCTGACTCTGCGCGCACTGCTGGGACACTCGCCGCCGAGGTTGACTGTCGGCGAGCCTAGCGACGAGTGAGAATCCGCCAAATATACTTATCTCATTATTCTTCACGCCTTTTCCTAGAAGAGATAAGATAGGCCTCTGCCTATCTTATCTATGATTCTTTCGCTTCCTCAAGATTCTCAACGAAGATACATCCGAAATATAAGATTTATCCAGAGTGGTCTAAGGTGGAGAAAAACATGGTGCGATGTAGTGAAACTGAAATTACAACACTAACGTCATCTTTTAGTAGCTTGATAAAATAATATAATTAAGCCAGAGAAGTCTATGTCGAACGTCCAAGAAAAATATTGATTACGCAGTATAGAAATGTATGTCAACTAAATTTGCTATTGCTGCACTAGCGCTATCTAGTGAGAACTAGTAGTACGCGAGTTTAGATAGCCTAAAGTAAGTTAAGCACCGTAGACAGCAAACTTTATAGCGCGATGTAGGAATGTATCAAAACTGTTATTACTACACCAGCTTCATTTAGTGCACACTCTGGAAGTTCTAACGGTAGCCAGGTTGGACTTACCGCTATGAATTAATTAATTAAATGCGGTTGCAAGACGAAAATGTGTCTATTTACAGATGAACCGAAGAAATTTAAATTTCATCATAGATATTATCTTTTTTATTAATCTACATTGTGTCCTGATACAGAATCCGCGACAGCATCCTAAACTGCATCTACGCGCTCAAACCTCATTGGAGCTGCTTCAACTACCAGCAGTCTTACTCGCTAGATGGCGCGCCCAACGTGTGCGACGGAGAGAAACAGAAGCATACAGTCTGCTTGCGGTGGGACGGAGACGAGACGAGGCGAGTATTCATTCTGTATTCATTAGATAAGCCGTAGAAGACCGTTTTGTAGGGTTTATCTTGTCTGTTAATTATCTTGAATGACTCCAAACCTCCACGTCGCCCTAATCCCGCCTAAACATGTTGTGCCAGTGTTGCCGGCGGCTCCTATCATACGATCAAGTGCCAACGACCCGCTATCTAGTGAACACTTTTTGATTCATTTCGCGGATTCCGTATATTGTAGTTGGTCCAGCGAATCGCTTTACTTTTAACAGTTAAAAAACCATATTTTTTTTAAAGTCTGCAATGATAAATATGACAAAAAGGAAATGTCAAAAGTAACACAAAGGATTGGACAGAGTTTAAAGAGTGGCATGTTGTTATATATTTATAAAACTTTATATTATAGGCCCGAGAGATTCGCGACGCGGGACTGTTATCCAGTGCAGAGTGAACAGACAAAACGAGATATAGCGGCCAAATTGAACCATCTAAGATTGGGTAAGTAACACCGCATCTTCAGTCTGGAGCGGCGGCGCCTGAGCAGTTACGCTCAGAGATTGTAATTAATACATAAACATATATAGAGGCACTGTACAAACATTGCTTCTGGCCCCACACGAGGATACCCTGTCTCGTGGGAACATCGAAGACCTGGGTATAAATTGTTCTCTTCCTTCCCAGTCGGGATTCCAACCCTATACCTCTCGCTTGGGAGGCAGAGGCTCGAACCTAAACGCCGCAGAGCTCATAAACGCCCTAAAAATGTATGTTCTACTCGTTTTCATAAAGATAAATAACAACAATGAAACCTTATCACTAAATTATTAGTATTATTAATCATTTAAAATAATTAATTCCCGTTTAAAAATCTGAATAAATATTTTAAATTATACTCAGTATGCCGTTCCACCAAAAGAGTATATAATCAAATCAGTACAGTTCCACCAAAGATTTCAATAGTACTTATTTGTGATGACATGATCCAATCGTTGTTTTCCTAACAGTTACAGATTTGTCAGTACCGCAACACGCTGTCTGCTACGTCTACGACCAGGCGATGTTGAAACACTTCAATGTATGCGAACCGTATGTATTCTCCGCTGCACTAGTCTATTTATTTACAGTTATTTACAGTCTGGGTGTCCGTTTCTATATATTATCAGATCAGATACTATCTTATATAATTTCAGACCAAGATTTGTACTTCCAGAACTGAGTAAAATGTTTGAAAAGATTAAACTCAATCAAATGTTCTCACAAACAACTTCACTCGGGACTAAATCTAAATTGACTACGGATGCTGGCATTACCCACATATCTCACATTTTCTCTGCATGGGAGGGCGCACAGGATTCTATCTATCAGAAAAGCGATCTATCGAAGGCATTTGATTGTGTTGATCATGATACCCTTCTAAAGAATTAAATAATTACGGAGTTAAAAATAAAGTTTTGGATATCCTAAAATTCTATTTAAGCAATATAATTCAAAGGACAAATCGACGGCGTAAAATCTGATGGATGGATAAAACCAAGTGTATCAAATTCTCACTTACAAATATCAGGCAAATTGAGACCAGTTAGTGTTAGACAGCAGCACGTTAGAATTTCTTGTATCTTGGAATAACCATTGATAGCAATTGCAGTGGGAGCCCCACATAAATAAATGGGTAGTATCTAAACGAGTACAACGATAACAGATAGCAAAACTTTTAAAATTAGAGGGTTCTCATGCTACTTCTGCAATCACCCAGATATGACTTCCCATGGTGGAACGGCAATAATAATCAAGGAAGGCATTCGCCATCACCAACTACCAGAATTCAAGAGGGACTACTTACAGGCTACCTCTGTGTCAGTAGCCGATTGGAGTGGGCCCCTAACATTATCGTCAGTGTACTGCCCGCCTCAACGTGGCAAGGGAAGGCACGGCCCGTCCAAGAACAACATCAAGGACCACATGTTCACAGAGTTCTTTAACCAGCTCGGCTACAGATTTATAGCAGGAGGAGACTGGAATGCAAAGCACCTACATTGGGGATCAAGAATGACATTGACAAGAGGCAGAGAACTAAAAAAATCTATCGATTGCAACAAGCTTCAGAGTGTGTCGACTGGAGAACCAACATACTGGCCAACTGACCCTAAGAAAAAACCGGATCTTCTAGACTTTTATATTACAAAAGGAGTCTCAACCTTGTATCACCACGTGGAGTCATGCCTGGACGGTTCATCGGACCACACTGCTATTTTAATGACTTTAAGCACTACTGTTATATTAAGTGAAAAACCATGTACTCTCTATAACAAAAACACGGACTGGGAATTATTTCAACACCATGTGGACAGAAATATCAATCTCAGATTACCACTAAAGTCTTCAAATGATGTAGAGGAAGCAGCACTACACATAACTAAGGTCCTCCAAGAATCTGCCTGGAAGGCAACCCCAGTTACTCCAGAAAAGACTCAAAAATATAACTACCCGCTGGAAGTTAGGAGAAGAGTTGAAGAAAAACGTAGTCTGAGACGGAAATGGCAACTAAGCAGACATCCTGATGACAAATCCAAATTAAATAGAGCTAAACACCAGCTGAAACAATTCATTGAAGAAATAAAAAATAAAACTTTGCAAGACCGACTGGAAAAATGTCACCCAAATAAGAATGACCATCACTCACTGTGGAAACTTACAAAAACTCACAATCAACCACAACAAGCAATACCCCCTCTGAGACGTAATGATGGCAAATGGGCTAGGAGCAGCGATGAGAAAGCGGAATTATTTGCTGAATTCCTTGAAAGTGCATTCCAGCCAAATAAACCTTCTGAGTCGAGCAAAGATCCAATGATAGACAGGGTGTTAAAAGGCGACCTACAAATGTCTCCACCGTTACAAATAGCCAACCCCAGAGAAATCACAAACCAAATTCGACACCTGGCTAAGAAGAAGGCACCAGGATATGACCTAGTGACGACAGAGGTACTCGAACGGCTACCCCGGAAGGGAATTGTATTCCTAACAGTTCTCTTTAATGCAATTATGAGAATACAATATTTCCCATCTATATGGAAGATATCACAAATAATACTAATTCACAAGAATGGTAAACCTACAAATGAAGTCTCATCATACCGACCAATAAGCCTTCTACCAGTCGTATCGAAGCTATTTGAGAGAATATTTCTGCGACGACTAAAACCAATGCTGGTGGTAGAAAAGATTGTCCCAGATCACCAATTCGGGTTTCGGGCGAAACATGCAACCGTAGAACAGGTTCACCGTGTTGTCAGAAAGGTGAGACAAACACTGGAAAAGAAGGAGTACTGCTCTGCCGTCTTTCTGGACATCCAGCAGGCGTTCGACCGTGTGTGGCACAAAGGACTACTATACAAAATCAAAAGCTGGCTTCCACACACGGTTTATACACTTATGAAATCCTATCTGGAATGTAGACTGTTCCAGGTGAAGTACGGCGAAAGCTTCTCCTCCTTTAGAGAATGCCAAGCAGGAGTCCCTCAGGGATCAGTACTGGGGCCGGTATTATACACCATCTTCACTGCAGACATACCAGAAATAGATAATGTGCTATGTGCTACCTACGCTGACGACACAGCCTGCCTGTCTAGTAGCAAGGATCCAGCTGAAGCATCCAGACTGCTGCAATGTCAAGTCAACAAACTGGAACACTGGCTAGACAAATGGCGGATAAAAGCAAGTCCCACAAAGTCCGTACACATAACCTTTACCTTGAGGAAAGGTGATTGTCCAGCAATCCCATTGAAAGGCGAGACTTTACCACACAAAACATGTGTGAAGTACCTCGGTTGCCATCTCGACAGAGGTCTCTACTGGAAGACTCACATCCTGACGAAAAAGGAAGAACTCACACTGAAATACAGAGACCTCCAGTGGCTCCTCGGTGGACCATCTAAACTCTCCCTCGAGAACAAGCTACTCATATACAAGACCGTTCTCAAGCCTATCTGGATGTATGCCATAGAACTCTGGGGTTCTGCCAGCAGCTCGAATGTTGAGATTCTACAACGGTTCCAGAACAAGGTGCTCCGCAACATTACCTCCGCACCCTGGTTTACGAGAAACACCGAAATTCACGAGTACTTGGAGATGCCTACTGTGAAGCAGGAGATTGAGAACAGGCTGAGACATTACAAGCGACGCCTCCAACAGCACTCTAACCCACTGGCACAAGACCTGCTTAACATGAAAGGAGAGGTGCTGCGGTTGAAACGACCTAACACGCTGATGCTCACACATCTATCATAAATCCCTGAACGAGGCTGCATCAATGGATGGGGCCTCCACACGTCACGCAAGACAGGCAATCTGATAAAGGCTACAAAGAGCTGCTGGCAGATGGAGAACAAAATGGAAAAAAAAAAAAAAATCTAAACGAGTACCTGTAAATAAAAAAAATAATTGACAAAAATAATAAATTTAGGTTATTGTATTACTAAGACAGCAACTGACTGCGAAGTGACGAGAAATCAACAGAATAGCAACTTACAAACATCAATTTGAGTTACTTAAATACATAATACTTTGCATACGCTCCGCTCTGGGGTTGCTTCTTCTAAGTACCAACCTGACATTAACCCAATTGAAATTTAGGCATAATAACCTACTCTAGCCAAATTTGGCTTTTCTTTGCATACGCTCCGCTCTGGGGTTGCTTCTTCTAAGTTCCAACCTGACCTTAACCCAATTGAAATTTAGCTACAATAACCTTCTCTAGCCAAATTTGGCTTTTCTTTGCATACGCTCCGGGGTCGCTTCTTCTAAATTCCAACCTAACCTATAACCCAATTGAAATTTAGGCATAATAACCTACTCTAGCCAAATTTGGCTTTTCTTTGCATACGCTCTGGGGTTGCTTTTTCTAAGTTCCAACCTGACCTTAACCCAATTGAAATTTAGCTACAATAACCTTCTCTAGCCAAATTTGGCTTTTCTTTGTATACGCTCCGGGGTTGCTTCTTCTAAATTCCAACCTAATCTATAACCCAATTGAAATATAGGCATGATAACCTACTCTAGCCAAATTTGGCTTTTCTTTGCATACGCTCCGCTCTGGGGTTGCTTCTTCTAAGTTCCAACCTGAACTTAACCCAATTGAAAATTAGCTACAATAACCTTCTCTAGCCAAATTTGGCTTTTCTTTGCATACGCTCCGGGGTTGCTTCTTCTAAATTCCAACCTTACCTATAACCTATAATGACCTACTCTAGCCAAAAACGAACGTTAAACGAACAAGAAGATTTGGTGAGCGACATCTGTTGAACCAACAGTAACCAGTGCCCAAACACTGGGAATTGGGTGAAATAGTCACGACAGATGACCGATCACCCTGCCTCTGGTTCATCATCCTCATACTTTAGCCAAATTTGGCTTTCTTTATTCCGTTATTAAAGTTGCCCTCTCTGTGTTTCTAGTCGCTCACTTAGTAATTTGGTCGCACGGCTAGAATTTTAATATCTGAAATGCCCACTTTTTGTAAGCTCGTTCTGGTTTTATTATTATCAGAAAAAAAATGCTCATTTCAGTGTTTTTTTCGCTCATTTCAAGTATTTCCGCTGTTCATGGTCATTTGCTCAGTGATCATTCGCTCAATTAGTTTTTTATTCAGTCGTTTTATAATTCCCCTAAATAAATTAGCTGGAAGATTTAGTTCTGCGACTTACGCTGTTAGGAACATCAGACAAAACAAGACCACACCAAGGCTAGTCTATTTTAGTTACTTTCGTAGTGTCATGTATTATATACTATGTTTTGGGGGAAAGCACCGGATATTCTATTTATTTCTTTTCGAAAATATAATGTATCTAAGCAAAAACTCTCAACATTTTTCAAAATTAGCGATAGGTGTGATGTTAACTTACGAAATAATGACTAGACTAGTTGCACTCTGGTTTAGACTTGCGAATATTAGGAATTATTTCAAGGGTTCAATTATTTCAACATTCTCTACTACAACAGGATAACTCTGGAGATTTTGAAATTCCCATAAGGGCCTCATAAGAGCAATTTAAAAACCAGATAAAACCACTATCTAAAATGGATATCACAATATTCAACATTACATAAATGCAAGGTGTTCATCTAACTCAACACAGAACTCGCTTTATAATTTTATACAATGCTGTGCGTCGATAAGTTTGTTAAATTCAGCCAGTATTCGTTCCTCTTTTGTTGCGATATTTGTTTTTCGATATCTTGATATTCCTTGCTGTGATCCTCTTCTTTAAGATGTAGTGAAATGTTCTTGAAGTTACTAGATGCCATGTAGTTTGGTGCTGGAATTTCAGGCACACTCAAGTTGAAGCCCATCGTCATTTTGCTTCCGTATGAGTTGTAGGAATGTATCGTAATGTCTGACCGTTGCAAAATACATCCTTGACCTAGAGCAACGATCCCTTGCTTGCTGATTTGTTTTGTCGTAGCAAGGTTTTTACATATTATTCGTAGCTGACACTCATCGCAACAATTGTAGAGCCATGAGTTTTTGTTGTGTAATTGAACCCAGTAATCACTGCACGGAATTTGTTTCGCAGCGCATAGAACTTGCGTTCTTTGACTCAGCAGTTTTGCGGCGCATGAAGTGTTATTTCCTTGTAAGTTATGTATCGGGTGATGTTCATGACACAGCAGCTAATCTTTTGTTGACATACACTGTGACACATCTTGGTTTTCCAATTCAATGTACGTATTTTTTATTAGATTTACAGCGATGTATGCCGCCGTGTCTGTAACCGTCGTATATCTTTCTCCATTTTTAACGGTGGTCGGTATCAACCGATAAAGGGTGTACTCATCATCGCTTACAAGCGGTATATGAAGCTCGAATAACAGGTACTGTTGAGTTAATCTCGCCCTTACATAAATAAGTTTGTAGAGTTCTTCGGCGTCATCTTGCAGGTTTTTGATAGGCAGCGCTAGATTTTTAGGCATGGAACTCGAAATTCGTTCTAACTGTTTACTTAGTTGATCAGGGGTGAAAAGATTTATGTCCAGATGACCTCTGTAAATGTCGGTCAACGCATTCATGAGCATCCCTTGAGTTTTCTTCAAGCTGTTTATCAAGGAGCTTGCGGTTAATTGCGGCTGTGTTAGCGCTACTTAGCATTTCTACCTTGCTGACCCGGTTTTCGGTCGTGCGCATTTGCTCTTCCGATTGTTTAATATAATCCCTTATTACTTGGAATGGATTTTTCACGAATTGCTCGTTTTTCTTGACGATATTTTCCTCTGCCTCAATTATAGTTGTTTGGTTTTTTATCAGTTGTAGTTGGTATTTCTGATTTGTCCGCATGTTTTCTATGTCCTGTGTGTATTTTTGCGCGAAATCTTCATCTAGTACTCCAAACAGGGTGCGAGCAAGGTTTCCCACTCCATTGAAGTACCCTCTTGATTTTCTGTTCAGGTGATGAGACAGGAGTAAATTGTTGTAATCTATAAGTTGGTAGATTTCGTGGGTGAGCTGTCTTGTCATAAGTAGACACGTCTGTGATTTTGCTTTAGCACACATCTGATCTACGTGATCTATATATGTTTTTAGGCCTTTCGTGGCTTGCCAGTACGAAGATAAGTTGTAGTAAACAAGTAGGTTCCATTCGTCGTGGATTAGTTGTATTTTTCCGATTTCGTCGAAGTACATCGGTCGGTCTTCTTCAATCGTGATGATCTGGTACTGTTTCATATCGATGTTTTCAGCTCGAGACACAGGTATTGTAACGGCATTAAAGGCTAAGGTCGAGCCACCGCTATCAGTAGCTATGATCGTTTATTCTATCTACCCCAAAAGAGATGTCCCGATTCAGCTATAAAAATTGTAAGTTAAGAATGATAAGTCTGAATTTCTAGTTCGTTGAGAAGTTCGTTAGGCGTACAATAGTCGAACGGAAGATTGGTTCAGGAAGTTACGGTTTCAAGTTAGACAGAGAAAGCATATATGCCCGCAAGCCGGTATTTCGCATCAGTTAGCGGTGTATTGCGCCAGATCGATCGTTGTTGTATTTTGTGTGATGGTACCATTTTTTTTTTTGTATATATGGGCGCTTGGAACTTCTTTTAGTGGTCGACCACAATTTATAATATTTGTTTGGGATATCGTATAGATATCCGTCGTAGTTTTACGACGTGAGTACTCAATGATATTTCATGTGCTCGCTAGTAGCGGCTTGTGGTGGTTCCAATTATATATATTTAGTTCACGGCAATAACGATCCGAATTGACCGGTTTACACAATTACGATTTGATTTTCCGAAATGGGTTTGAACTAGCGGTTACCTCAAAAGGTCCGTAACGTTTTGAAACCTTCAACTCTGCGCAATTTGAGCTGGATGTTATCGAAACGTTGTCATTAGCGCTTTTGGAAATCTAACCCACACCACAGCGAGGTACATACTCCGGTAAATACCGATCTATATATCTCGCTGACCGCAGCACTTCCTCGACCGAGCCCAGTCATAAATACTCGACTTCAGCCTACACATTAGACCTCCAGCGAAATTTACATTTAATTTAAAGATGCAACTTGAATCCAACCGATCCAAGGCAAAGCAAAACAATCTACCCGGTCCTAAACAATGAACTTTAGACTGTAATTTGATCTCTTCGCGCGTCCCCGACAACACTCAAATGTCAAAAATATCAACAGGATAGGTTATCTGTGTTGACAACGTTTAAACTTTGTTCTGAATTTGTTATTTACATCCGCGGAACCTCATCGATTAAACAGTCTCCCTATGCCCTGCCAACCTAGGTTTAGCCGCAACTAAACTCCTGTCTAGCCTAGTCTAAAATCCTAGTGTTATACCACGTCCATTATCGACACCACTCGAAAATGGTTGAGTTTGATTTGAATGTGTTTGTATGCTTAATGACTGTGTGTGTGGGAATTTCAAAACTCGCTACTCGAAAGGAATGAGGAGAGGATTAGCCCGCGAATATCCTAAGAGCCAATCCAGGAACCCTATGGTGAAGGAAAAAGGAATTTAGGGTCGCTCCAAGCCCAGACTCAGACTCAGATCAATTACCTACAAGTTCTTATCTAACGACCCAAGGATAGTTTTGGAATTTGGGGTAGGTTGATTTAAAGGATAGGAACCGAGGTATATCTCGGCGCTTCAGACACTCACGAAAATCCACTGTGACACGCAATCACAATCCGTCCAGTTCAGACGCGTAAAACGGCAGACCGAAACTGTTTAGATTTACTGAAAGACGAATGTCACAGCAGCTTGACGCAGAGACTGCATGCTTTCCCCTCCCACGCGCTCGTATTTATAGACCCCACATGTCTGAAAAAAAATGGCGTCCTTTGCGAAACACACGCTGCCCAAGCGAAAGCTTCTTATCTCTAACTACACAGGGTCTAATTTCGACCAAACATGCCATGCAGATCCGCCGTTCTACAAACTTTGTGTATGCATATTCACTATGATCAACCGTAGGTTATCACTCAAGTCATTTGGTATTGCCGATACACAAAATCTGTTGATCGCTGACCATAAAAGCTTGTTGCGATTAATTAAGCCTTCCCGACCGCTAGCGTCTTAGACAAAGACCACTAGAATGATATTCAAACCCGTGATGTCAAACTCGCCACATCGTACCAAACAAACGCAATTGTATATTTGCAGTCAACATAATAGCTTTCTCCGTATCGTTCCATAATAACCTTCCATTATTTAGTTATTCATAATTTATTCAGCGCGCAGCCAAATCGGCTCTGATCCCTACACATTTCGCAGGAATGCGCCAAAAAAAACCTGACCTGACCTCTGTTCCTGGAACCAACCCTGAGCTACTCAAAAACCCAAACGTTAACTGAACCGACTCTTGTATTCAATGTGTGTAACAATACAGCGCGGCGATGGGCTAGCCCTCTGTCACGCAAAATGAAGTATCAAATGTACTGACTCTTATGTACCATTACAGTATTGATGGCAGGCATATTAATGATAATAGCAGTAAGGTAAGGAAGCTGCTCACTTTTCTCCGCGTTTTAACACGGGTGATGAGTTTTTAGTCTTACACTCCTCCGATTTTCCCAGTTCGTCGAAATCTGTTCGTTGGCTTCTATTTATCGGGAGGGGTGTTAGTTTGCTTATGGGGCGCTTGATTTCACTGCCCTTGGCCTTCATCGTCACTACTCGAACGAGTCCATCTTCTCCGGGATGCTGTTCAATTATTCTACCCATTGCCCATTTTCCAGGTGGTAAGTTGGCCTCTTTTACGTGGGGCGCACTGTAAGTTTCCGGAATGAATATGAAAAAATACTATTAAAGGTACAAAATTAATTTATTGTTTTTCAAAATAATCTCCCTTGGCGTCTATGCACTTTTTCATTCGATGAAACCAGTTTTGAAAACTTTTGTGCCACTCCTCTGTGGTGACCTCTGAAACGTGTTTTTCATACTCCTCGACAGCCTCTTCTGGTGATGAAAATCGTTGACCGCGTAATTGGTTCTTAATTTTTGGGAACAGAAAAAAGTCACAAGGTGCCAGGTCGGGACTGTATGCAGGATGACTCATGAGTTCTACATTTTTCGCCTTCAAAAAGTCGTTTGTCTGTCTGGCCGTGTGAGAACTAGCATTGTCGTGGTGCAGGATGATACGGCGTTTACGGTTATTTTTACGGAGTTCGTCAATAACTTCCGGCAAACAAATGGTCGTGTACCAGTAACTATTCACTGTACGACGATTCTCTAAAGCAACAGTAGCCACGTGTCCAGTTTTATTCAAAAAAGAAGCAATCATCCGCTTAGATGCACTTTTCACGCGCGCCACTTTGGTTGGTTTCGGCTCATCTTGAAAGACGCTCGATTGCTGCTTTGTTTTGGGATCGTAGCAATAAATCCATGTTTTGTCACCTGTTCCTATGTCCCACACCAAATTTGACGCACCTTCGTTGAATCTGGTAAGCATGGCACTGCACCAAGTGACGCGGTCCGTTTTTTGAGCCTCGGTCAAGTTGTGTGGGATCCACCGCGAGCACAGCTTTCTCACACCCAAATGTTTGTGTAGGATTAATTGTATTTGACTAATGCCTATTTCTAAGGATGCGCGAATTTCATGGTAGGTCACATGCCTGTCTGTTTCAATCATACGGCGCACACCATCGATGTTTTTGTTGGTCACAGCGGTGGACGGCCGACCATCGCGAGATTCGTCACTGAGATTGATACGACCACGCTTGAATTCTGCAAACCAGCTATAAACAGTTGTCTTGCATGGTGCTTCATTGCCAAAAGCTGTTTCAAGCCGAGCGATGCTCTGTTGAGCTGTCAAATTACACTTAAAATCGTAGAAAATCATACTACGAAAATTTTCCCGAGTTAAATCCATGTTGATGCAGACACACAATTTTTTAAATGGCGCCACAAGGTAAAAACAAAAGGCAGTCAGATGAAACAAACTGCATTCTACAGCCAAAGAGTTCTATTTTCAAATGTTGCAATAAATTTTTAAATATTGTTTATGTAAGTGGCCAGTTCCGGAAACTTACAGTGCGCCCTATGTATTAGAACTAAATCACCATTCTGTAAGTTTTCTTTTTTCTGTAGCCATTTTGATCTTTCTTGAAGCTGATGAAGATATTCGCTTGACCACCGTTTCCAGAAGTGTTGTGACTTCGATTCCGTGACCCTCCACCTTTTCCTCATGTTAATTTTTCTTTCATCTGTATGATCTTCTTGTGGCAGTGTTAGGGTAGCGCTCCCAGTCAAGAAATGACCCGGTGTTAAATATTCCAGATCTTCTGGATCCTCAGAAAGAGGACACAAAGGACGGCTGTTCATGCAGGCTTCTATTTGGCATAGGAGAGTACTGAACTCTTCATACGTTAGCTTTTGTTCACCAAGTACTCTGCGTAGATGATGCTTCATTGTCTTGACAGCCGCCTCACACAATCCTCCAGCGGATGGCCAAATTGGTGCGTTAAAATGCCATCGAATTTGAAGTTTATTAATCTCCTCGAAGAACTCAGTCGACATCATGGTTTTAAAGGCTTTAAATTCTCGTCGTAGCTCTTTGTCTGCACCGACGAAGTTACTGCCATTGTCAGAGTAGACCTGGGCTGGCACTCCTTTCCGTGCACATAGCCTCTTGAGTGCTGCTATGAAAGTTGGCGTACTCAAGTCTGAAACCAGTTCTAGGTGTACTGCTTTGGTGGCCATACAGATGAAGATCGCAATATAACCTTTGCTGGTTTTAACGCCCCTTCCTCTGTTTAACTTCACCTCTACATGGCCGGTAAAATCTACTCCAGTGTGAGTAAATGGCCTGGATGGGGTGATGCGTACTTCTGGTAAATTCCCCATTAGTTGTTGAGTTTTCGTGGATGAGTATCTGTGACATTTGACACATAATCTTATCGCTTTCTTCACGGCTCGGTTTCCACCTATTATCCAAAATGTCTGCCTGATCTTGGCAAGGGTAAGCCTGGCTCCTCCGTGTAAAGTTTGCAGATGGGCTTGTAGGATAATAAGTTCAGTTAAACGACCCGTAGGTGGCAGAATTGCAGGATGTTTCATTTCCACAGGTAAAGAAGACTGTTGTAAGCGTCCTCCCACTCTTAATACCCCATTTTCGTCAATGTAGGGATATAGTTTTAGCAATTTACTCTTATTAGGAACAGAGTCAATCGCCTTGAGGCTCTTGATTTCCTCTTTAAATTCTGCATCTTGAACCCATTTTACAACTCTGTGCAATGCATCTCTCAGCTCGTTAAGTGTCAAGTAGCTATTTTTCTGCTTTGTTTTGACTCGTAACAACCAGCCGAGCACTCGTACTACACGCGTCAATGAACTACTACGTTGTAACAGGTCATGTATCACACCTTGTTTGGGTGCGGTATCCGCTATCTTTTGCGCGCTGCTCGACTCAGCGTTTTTCGTCACTGCGTATGCATGTGTGATGTCAGGTTTTATGTCGTCATGTAGATCATTTGTGGTTGTTAACCATTCAGGTCCGTTCCACCAAAGCGTATGCTTGGTAAGTTGGCTGGGGATAAGGCCTCTTGAAGCGCAGTCAGCGGGGTTTTCGCCGGTCTTGACGTAATGCCAGTTTCCTTGCGGGAACGTGTTGTTAATATATGACCCCCTGTTCGCCACATACTTGTCCCATCGAGAACAATCTCCTCGTAGCCACGCTAAGACTACTTGTGAGTCAGTCCAGAAGTGGACCGTCGTTGGAAACTCTGGTAGGGCGTTGGTCACTTTCTCCATTAATCTGCATAGTAGAACAGCCCCCTCCAGTTCTAACCTTGGTAATGTCAGCTTTTTCTTGATTGGAGCTACTTTTGTTTTTGCTGCCAGTAGCGTTACTTTTCACTGTCCGCACTCGCCGTCCGTTGTGGTATAAATCACACAACCGAATGCCTTTTCGCTGGCGTCGCAAAATCCGTCCAAACGTATGTTGTGTGACGTATACGATATCCACCTTGGTAAAGTGACGTTGTTTATGTTCGGTATATCGCCGCGTAACTGCTCCCATTCTTTGGTGATTTCAAGAGGCAGCTTGTCATCCCAGGACATTTTTGTCAGCCACAGGGTTTGAAACAATATTTTTGTCTTTATGACTACAGGTGCGATCCATCCAAGGGGATCGTATATCTTGCTGATATCGGATAATAATGTTCGTTTAGTCATCTTTCCTTTTCTGTCGGTTAGTTCCCAGTGAAAACAGAATACATCCGTCTTCGTATTCCACCTAAGACCCAGAGCTTTCATTGCTTCTTTTTGTTTAAGGTCGATGGTAACGTGGGGGTGTTTATAATTTTCTGGAAGATCTTTCAGGATTGAGGACTCGTTGGAGGCCCATTTCTTCAGTATAAATCCTCCCTTTTTTAAAAATTCGCTGAGTTGGACTTGTAGCGCCTCGGTTTTTTCTAAGGTGTTTTCTCCGCAAATTAGGTCATCCATGTAACTCTCGCTTCGGAGCGCCTTGTCGGCTAGTGGGTATGCATGTCCTTCGTCTTGAGCCAATTGTTGTAAAGTTCGCATGGCCAAGAATGGGGCAGCTTTTGTCCCATACGTTATGGTGCACAGTTGCATTTCTTGTAATGGTAAATGCGGGGACTCCCTCCATATGATTTTTTTATGATTCTTCATCAATTAGAATTTGGCGGTACATTTTCTCGATGTCGGCAATTAAAGCATAGCGATAGGTACGCCATTTGATGATAAGGGTCAAAATATCTTTTTGAAGGTTTGGTCCACATTCCATGCAATCATTTAGACTGTACTTAGTGTCTGTTTTCATTGAAGCGTTGAAGACAACTCTAAGTTTAGGGTTTCATGTGACCGAGATCGGTGTACTCCTTTATGAAGAGTTTGTATTGGACAGCAAGTTTTTCCTGTCTCTCCATTTTCTTCTCTAGTTGAAAAAATTGTGACATTGCTTGGGTTCTTGAGTATCCCAATTTAGTCGAGATGTCCTCCTTGAGAGGCATCTTTACAACGTATCTACCGTCTGGCAGTCGTTTTGTAGTTTGCTTGTAGTATTTTTCACAAAAGTCGTCTCTTGACTGTTCTTCTGTGGTAATATCTTCAATTTCCCAGAAGCGGGATAAGTCTTCGATGTCGTTCAGCGTTACACAGCAATTGTATGTCTTCGTATTACCGCTTAAGATCCAACCCAGTTTTGTTTGTTGAGCAACCGGTGATTGTTGATTTTGTTTAAGAAGTCCGTCCATGATGATATCTGCATATACTTCGGCCCCCAGTAGCATGTCGATACGGCCTGGTTGATGGCAATTGGGATCAGCCATCTTGATGTTGTTTAAGTGGCTCCAGTCGGTCCTGTCAACCGATGTGTTCGGTAGATCGTTCATCAATTTTCTCATAACGAGTGCCTCGATTTTGAAGGTGAAGATTGAGTTTAAAGACTTGCACTCAATTTTCACACGTCCCTTACTGGACTCGGGTGATGATCCGATCCCGGAAATAGCCGCGCTGTAGCGTTCCCTGGGTACCTTTAAGAGCTGGGCTGCGTTCTCCGTAATGAGGTTAACTTGTGATCCTTGATCGAACAATCCTCTCAATACAACATGATTCCCGGTTACATCCTTTGCCATTAGTTGTACTGTGGTCAGAAGCACTTCTCTTTTTCCATTTACGCTATTGCTCTTCTGGGTTGTAGTAGGATTCCGGGTTATCCTTCTCTTGATATCCGGATTATGCAGGGACGTGTGATGAAATCTTTTACATATCTTGCACGTTTTATTTGAGTCACACTTTCGACCTTCGTGACTGCATAGGCAGTTTTTGCATACGTGCGTTTGCTTGACTGCCGCATTCCGTGCCTCAATACTCATGTCAGCAAACGTAGGGCAGTTCATCAACACGTGCTCGCTTTTGCAGAGTGGACAGTTTCGAATCGTCGTATGGTAGGTCTTTGTCCACTTCACAGACTTGTTATAATTAGTCGACCTTTGATCAGCGAAATTATTTTCCTTTCGAGTATGTGAATTTCCTTGAGTTCCAGATTTCGCAGGGTTAAGGGTCTCTAAAGCCATGAAAGTAGACTCTAGGAATTTTACAAATGCCTCTACGTCTGGTAATTCTCTTGGATCCTCGAGGCTGTGCATGTAATCGCTGTAGGTTTCAGGATCTAGTTTCTGTACTATCAGGTGCACTATGAGTGGGTCCCAGGTCGAGATGTCGATTCCGATGTGCGTTATCGCATTCAAGCATTCAATAGTAGTGTCGTGTAGCTTCTTGATCTTGAGAGCGTTAGGATTCTGGATGGTAGGTTGATTCAAAAGTGTATTAATGAGAGATGTAAACAGCAGCCGCTTATTGTCGTAACGGTGGCAGATGATATCCCAGCATGAATCATAATTGTCGGCACTTATGTTCAAATGTTGAATTAACTTTTCGGCTTCTCCTTTGACCTTTGATTTCAGATGTTGCATTTTTTGCGTCTTAGAAAGTAGCGGATTTATATGTATAGTTTCTAGAAAGAGGTCTTTAAAGGATGTCTAGTTGATGTAGTCGCCGTTAAACTCTGGTAACTCCATTTTCGGCGTGCTTTTCTGATAGTGCATGTTGGCCCACATCTTCTTATTGATCTCAGTTTTGTACCGATCGTAAGTTTCTTCCCATTCGTTATACTCAATGGCGTAATCCGAGTTGGAGCCTTGAAGCAGGTATTCTATCTCCCAGTGGATTTTATCGATAGCATCCCACTTAGACGTTAATACCTTAAGATGGTCTTCTAGTTCCCACTTTTCGTTCACATCTTGAAGATTGATCTTAGAAACAACTCTTTTCAGTGCGTTGAAGTTGAATCTTTGTTGCCGCAGTGAGTCAGTTTTCCTGTCCTTATCAATATCAGCGGGCTTAACGTGGGTCTGTTCTTGTCGGTTAACCTCCATATTTGCTCCTGAGGTCCCTGGCGTAGCTAGTGATCCGGTGGATAGTCGCAGAACCGCAGGAGCCAGTACAGCCTTCTGGGAAACTCCGGCTGTCGGGGCTAATCCTTTTTTCATGTCAACCATGATCTGTAGAGTTTCTTCGTACATTATTTTGGTTTTGTTATACACATCCTCCTTACATTAGTCGTAGTCCGTTGTTCCTGCTAGGGCCAGTATCTTGTGGTTCGAGCTAAACTCAAGCCAATTTACCTCCAGAGCACTGATGCGCTTTTCCAGGTACTCAAGAGTTTTGCGATCTGCCCCATCCTTCTTGAAGTTGGTACATATCGATTTTATACTTTCGAAGGAGATGAGCTGAAGTTAGATGATTTTTCCGATCATTTTTGTGCTTGTATGTGTAGTTTCTTCAGTTCATGAACCAATTTCCACCGATCTTGTAGATTGATGCTGTACGAGTAGAATAAGAATTTTCTTGTCTTTATACACCAGATTTGTGGGTTCAGGTGTCAGTAAGATGAGGCTGCTCTTGCCTTCATACACTCGGCTACGGCCGGCGTCAGTGCGTTTGTTGCGTAAGACTTGTTGTCTTCAGTTGATTACTCCCTGCAGTGGAGGACAGTTCTATTCTGCGTGAGCTGCTATGCCGTTAGTGTGTTATTCTTGATAGATACAGTGGTCGGGATACACTGCCTGTCGGTGGTTCATGTGGTCAGGTCCGTGCTCAGTGCGTACAATCACGTTCCGGTGTGCCTTCCTGCTCGCTGCCGCTTCCGTCACAGTTGCCCAACACCAACACTCTAATCACAGAGTTTTGAAGAACCGATCCGGTTCGAAATACCAAAAAGATGTATGGTCTTTGGTGGGATCCACACAGCATTACATACAACTCAGGGTTAGCTAAGTTGTCAGTTGGAAGTTAAAGAGTCTCCTTGTATAGTTGAAAACACTTTACTTTTATAATTATGAAATACACTCTAAAAATAGACTGTTGTGGCTTAGATTTAGGTGCTACGGCGAATAAGTAAGTAAAACTGCAATATGTTAATAGTTAAAATACAATTATATAGAAATTAAAACGTGCTGATAAATGCCGCGTTCGCATTGCACAAGGTTAGCTTGTACAGGTCACATGTAACATCTGTCAGCCTTAGCTTCATAGAAAGGCGACCAGCTTAAAACCGTCGATTAAATTTAATGAATCGATACTGACTTCCAACATCTGTGAATTTAATGTATCCATCATTACATTAAGCTTTTTGGGTAGAATCTGGTGTTGAAAAATAAAAACCGGGGTTCACCGACGTAGAGTCCCCCGCCACCACTCCAGTCCGATTTCCGCGGCGCCACCGTCGTCTTGCCAGTAAGAGTAGCGTATATATTTCCACTTTCCGTCGCAGGACATGATTGGTAACCGCAGACTCTGAGTGGTAACGCGGACTTTAACGGTGTCAATTAGCAAACATGTTTAGAATGGTTTTTTAGTCCAAGTAAATCGTAAAATTGCCTTCTTTTGTTATTATTACTATAAATACTATAAATAGTTTAACAGAAAAAAGTTAAGGAAAAACTTTGCAGTAAAAACTTTGAAAAAATAGTAAATATTATGTGCCCTCCGTTGTAAGGTTAAGTTGTTGTATTTTGATGAAGTGTCAAATGTGACTTATTACAATGGCCTTAGCATAGTGATCTATTATTTGTAACAAACTGATACCGTAAAGCGTGCTCCCCCAATACAGCGGTCACGTGGAATGCCCAGAGCGGATACTACGCATCCACGAGCGGCTGCGCGACTTCGGCCTCTTACTGCGCATGCATGAACTGCGTGCTCGCGCGGCGAGCGACGCGGAGATACTGAGCGTGCACACTGAGACGCATCTTAACAGGTCAGACAACCAATAGACGGGGTTCACACTGCACGCACATTGCCCGCTGCAATTCCTTCCTTCCTCCCTCCCCCCTCCGCTCACCCCCTTACACTACGCTTACGCTGCCACAGTGCTTTACGCTTTTACATACATTACCGGCTGCCCATTTGGTATTGTATAGAATACCTAGTATGAAATAAATAATATTTCATACATTACCTACACGTTTTAGGCAATCTCTACATAGGATAGGGATGGTATAAAATACCGGATTAAACAGATTACCGTTAACATATAGAATAGCTCCTTTTTTTGAACTCAGAATGCCTTACTCTTCGGGTTATTATGTCCACATTTAATAAATATTGTTTTAAATATTTTTATACGGTTTGAACATGTCTTATAACCAAATAGACTCCCAATCACGCACGGCACAATTCTTCCCGATACGCCGACATAGTTTATAGCGTTCAAAATATTCGATATAAAAAAACATGAGTGCTAATACAACCATTCAGTGAAACGGCAGAAAGGGGAGAGGGATGAGGGGTGGGGTGTCACAAGTAGGCAGCGCATTCACAATTCCCATTACAGTGAGACGCCACTTAACTCGACGGGTTTTAAAGGCGTGTGACTGTTTCATTTTCCGCAGTAGCCCCGCCGAATAGAAGAGACAAGGCTGTTCTCTTTCTCAGGTTAGGCCCTGAATTGGCAATTAGATTGCCTTATGTATTATCTGTTTATGCCAATCACGAATTGAGACAGGTAGATGTAAGTAATTCCACTAGTCCAAGCATATCTTTGAGTGGTATATATAGACTATGAGTAGCTTAACATGATTAATCTGTTCGCGAATAAATATCAGCTGTTTCATACGAAGTGACAGCCTGTATACCTAGAATACGAGTACATATATATCTCAGAAAGGATACTATGTACGACATTTTGTCTCAGAATATTTCTTGTTCGTAATTATATTCTCAATCTGATTAAATTCCACGCCTCAACCGAACGGGCGTGGAATCTTGGTAGGGTTGGTTTTCACCAGGAGTACTGACCTTTGACGCCGTGGACCGGAATTCGAAAGCTCAATTCGAGGCAGGAATACGGGATGGGGACCACCAGGGGGGTGAGGGGAGTCGAATCTTACTCTTGTCGCAGCCCGATGCTGTCGCCGTCGCTGCCGAACGCGACGAATTGGGGACCGAACCACTTCAACCTTTCACAACGCGAAGCACTCACTCCGATGACGTGAATATACTTATTTCCGGACGATTGGACGATTGTTCCGTGATGATTATTACAAATTAACACTCCGACCAGGCCCGACATCTGTGTTAGACAATTATTACAGCCAAGGCCCGAATGCCATGTGCCGACATTTTTTCCAAGTCAAAAAAAGTAACCTCTAACTCGTCATCTCGTTTCTATACAAGTGACAGCTGCTAGTTCCGTTTCCGATCACTCGCGGTCCGAGTCGCGCAACAAAAAGAGGTGCGTTCCGAAGCATAAATATTAAACAGTCACCCGCCCGGACAGGCCCGAACCTGTCCCTAATCAATAGGAAGGCGAGAAAGTGTTGCGACCGCTCTCTTGAGGACCGAGTCCCCCACCTTGACTTCTGCTGATCGAGGCGTGCCATCCCGACCCGTGTACAATTTGACGATCCGTCCTCGTCTCCATCTCAATGATGGCAGGTTCGCATCCTTAATCAGCACCAAATCACCGACTTGAGGGGGGCTCGTCCGGTCAGTCCACTTCGCGCCAGCGTCCAGCGCCTTAGCGCTGCTGCAAGATGTGCAAGTACTCAAGGGACCACCGTTTCCAAAAATCTTGAGCCATCTGCTGCAACATCTGCCACCTAGTTAACCGACTTAACTTAACATCACCGAATGGGTATTCTGGCAGGGCGTTAAGGGGCTGACCTATCAGGAAGTGACCCGGCGTCAACGCTTCCAAATCATTTGGATCCGAACTGAGCGGGCACAACGGACGCGAGTTCAGTGTCATCTCAATTTTACAGAACAGCGTCGCAAGCTCTTCAAAGCGTAGAGAGGTCTCACCGAAGATCCTCGATCCGATTTAACCGCAGCCTCAAAAATTCCTCCCCAATGAGGACATCCCGGCGGACTGAAAACCCATTCAATGCCTCGTCGGGAGCAAGCCGTACCGATGGCGTCCTGGTTACCGTTCAGGAATTGAGTGACCTCCTGCAGATATCGCCTGGCTCCGACAAAATTTGTGCCGTTGTCCGAACGGATTAATGTCGGGAGGCCCCTTCGTGAGACGAACCGATCTAGACATGCGATGAATGCCTCTGTAGTGAGGTCACTGACCACCTCCAAGTGGACTGCCTTCGTGGCCAAGCGCACCAAGACGCACAGGTATGCCTTCACTAATCTGGCGTTCCGTAGCTGTGAAGACTTGACCATGAATGGTCCCGCGAAATCCGTTCCGACACCCGCAAAGGGCCGGATTTCGTTAACTCTATCCGAGGGCAAATCGCCCATCTGGGGCTGCATCGTAGCCAGGCAGGCCAACAAGGCAGGCACCGAAATACGACGCTACGCACTAAGCGTCTTCCCGATAGAATCCAGAACTCGCGCTGGAGAAACGCCATCAAGGCGTGGTAGTAGGAGATCCTAGGGAGTAACAACGGGTGGCGAGCCGCATAAGGCAGGTTGGCATTCCGCAGCCGACCTCCTACCCTCAGCAATCCTCGAGGGTCAATAAACGGGTTGAGCCGAGCCACAGCTCCCTTCAGTTGGACGCGTCCGCGTCTCAGTTCCGTTCCCGTGGTGTCAGGACCTGTGTCCGCGCCCGTTGCGCCTCAGAATTGCGACAATTCCGCGCAAATCGGAAGATCCAGGCGGTCACATTGACCAGCTTGTCGAGCGAGCTGTACCGTTCCAGCAGGCTGAACTCCTCTTCCGGCTCTGGTTGCGTCGTACAGACACCGACTGTTAAGGCGCCGTTCGCCGAGGTAACGCGTGGACTCATTGGCCAATCCGATTCGGCTTGAGTCAACCATTTTGGACCCCACCACAAGGGATGTCCAACCAACTCCGGAGCGTGACACCCACGAGACGCACAGTCTGCTGGGTTCATTTCCCCTGGAACATGTCTCCAGATTAAGGGAACCTCCGAATTCAAAATCTGCGAAACCCGATTCGCCACAAAAATCTCCAGCTTGTGAACTGAAGCCTTCAGCCAGCATAACACGATCTGGCTGTCCGTCCAAGCGTAGACCGTATCTTCTAACGCTATTGACCCACGAAGAACCGTCATCGTGTGGTTGAGCAGACGAGTCAGGAGAGCCGCTCCCGAAAGCTCTAATTTGGGAATGGTCAGGCGAGTGCGCAACGGCGCAACCTTGCTCTTGGCCATGACCAACCGCACATCAACCTCCCCCGAGGAGTCGACCGTACGCAGATATACCGCAGCTCCGTAGCCCTTCTCCGAGGCATCGCAAAACCCATGCAGGGTGGCGGTGTATCGTTTGGTGGGGACCAACCTCCGTGGCAGTGAAATCCGATTGATGCCAGGGAGGGTCGAAAAGAACGAGTCCCACTCTGAGCTCAATGACCCGCCGATCGGGTCGTCCCATTTCAGCTCAGCAGACCACAATTTCTGCATAAAACACTTGAGCTGAAATGTTACCGGGGTGATCCACCCGTTTGGATCAAATGTCCTAGCCACCGTTGAAAGGACGTTCCGTTTCGTCCAGACCTTCGGGGAGTCCAACTCGACCCGATACGAAAACATGTCTGACACCGGCTGGTACTGGACGCCTAATACCGACAACATATTCGGATTTTCCAAATTTTCAAAAATGTGGAGATCCTGCTGGTAGTCATCCGGAAGACCCGGCAGTAACTCTGGAGAGTTCGACATCCATTTCCGGAGCTCGTAACCTCCACTCCGTAAGAGCTCAACTAGCTCGTCCCGTCGAGCGAGCGCCTCCTCTACGGAATCTGCACCGGTACAGATATCGTCCACGTAGAGATCCTGCTCCAGGATCGCTGCTCCTCTAGGGAAATTTAACCGTTCTCGATCCGCTAACTCCCGCAGAGTGCGAATCGCCAAATAAGGACTAGACCGTAGCCCGTACGTGTTGGTGTTCAGCTCGTACACCTTGATGGGCTGATCTGGGCTCTCTCGCCACAGTATCAGCTGATACCGTCTATCGTCAGGGTGAATGACCGTCTGTCTAAACATCATCCGGATGTCAGCTACAAACACAACATTGTGTCGACCGAACCGTGTGATAACATCCGCGATGTCATGGTTCAACTTCGGCCCTGAATGCAAACACTGGTTCAGGTTCATGCCGTTAGATGTTGATACCGATCCATCGAACACTACCCGTATTTTGCCCTCCGGGGTCCTCAAGACCGCGTGATGAGGCAGGAAGCAGTGGTCTTCACGCTTCCAGTCGATACCCGAAACCGACATGTGGCCGAGCGACTCGTATTCCCGCATGAAGTCGACGTACTTCTGCCGGAAAATCCCGTCACGCTTCATGCGTCGTTCCATCGACAGAAGCCGCGTCTAGGCTGCATGGTGTGAACTGCCCAGCGGTGGGCGAGCACTCCGGAATGGAAGACGTGTGAGAAATCGACCTGACCGAAGGCGACCAGTATTGTTCCGATAAAACTGTTCACACTCTTCTTCAACCGGGTCCAACCGGCGGACCGTAGGTGGTTCCTCCACCTCCCAAAACTTCTGTATCACCTCCGAGAGTACAGAACCGAATAAGGGACTACGAGTCGCTAGGCGTGGGGCAGCCGACATGACCGGACCCATTACCGCATGGCCCTGTCTGGTGTTGACCGAAACCAGACCAGTCGCCTGCAACACGTGGACACCTGGCACTAACAGGTATCCCAAGGCATCGACACCCAATAAAATGTCTACTGGGCCCGGAATATCGAACTCCGGGTCAGCCAGTGACAACCCAGCGACCAACTGTCGCACCGAGGGCGACAACCGTACGTGAGGGTGTGAGCCCATCACATTAGGCATGACTAATGCCGTGACCGTCAGATTCACCGATGACGAGAGAGTAATCCGACATACTCCCTTAACGGAACCGACTTCCGTGTTCACAATTCCCCGAATGGAATGTGGATACTCCCTTACCGAAATGCCCAACCGTCTTACAAGGTTGCACGAGACTAAGCACCCCTGGGCCCCCGAGTCCAATAGTGCTCGTGCCACACAAGATTTGCCGTCCGAACTCCACGCTATCACAGAGGCGGTGGGGAGCATGACCGTCTGTGGAGTGGCGGCTCCCTGTAAGTGGGCGGCGTGTCCCTAGCGGGAACCTCCGCGGGATCCTAACCCGCTGAGACCTCCGTCGGCCGTGGAGTAACTCGGCTGCTGATATGCCGGTGGCATATCAGACCGTATGTACATCAAGGGGTCCCAACCCGCATAATAGGCCCCTCGCTGTCCCGGTATCCGACCATACCGGACGGTGTACGGTGTGCCCGGTGCGCACCGTGGATGAATGGGGGAGAGCGGATCCAACCTGGGGCGCTCTAGGAATAGGGGCGACATCCGACTGTACGCCTCCCTGTTCGCCTCCCAGAGCGACGGGCAGGGTGGCGCAGAAGGTAGTGGACTCCCAGCCTTCGCGCTACTCATAGGTGCCATCTGAACCCGCCCGTAACCCGCAGTGAGCCAGCGGCCCGAAGTCCTCGCTGACCGTGGACAGCGGCGACCGAACCCCTGCTATCCCGCATGTTACCCCCCCGCGCTGCCCCTTTCCCCTCGGGGGGGGGGGGGGTCCCGTCCGCGGGTACCCCAGTTACCCCGTTGGTGACTCCCGTTGCCCGGAGGGGGACTGGGTCCGGCCCTGGTTGGGCCCTGTGGCCGACCAACCTGAGTCGTCCGGCCCTGGTGACCGTCCGAGAAGGGCCTGACCGATTCAGGCACAACACGATGTGGTGCTTGCCACCACAGCACCCACAGGGGAACGCGCGCGAGCACTCGCTCAGCGTGTGCGGCCCCAAACAACCGAAACACAATCGGTGGCGGAAGACTATCTTCCTGCGGGCAGCCACCCCGAGCGCCTTAAAGTTGGCGCAACTGGTCACTTCATGACCGGCACTGTCGCACTGCACACAGCCGTCACCCGACGGCGCGGCATTCAAAACGCCAAATTGTCGGGCGGGGGGCGCGGCCCCTCCCGCATCCGCGCGGGTTGGCGCTGCACACTGGCCTCCGTATCCAGTGTGTCACATCGCCTGCATTCACCCTCCAAAAAATCCGTCAATTGGACGAGCGTGGGCAGTTCCGTGCTACTGCCCCCATGCAGCTGTTCAAACCGACTTTGAACAGCTGCAGGCAACCGTGACAAAACCATATATAGAACAATATATGACCATTGGTCTACCGGAAGACCAAGGTTCTGAAGGGCCTTAGTGGCCACCAGCACAGGGTTGAGCACCTGTACTCGGATGTCAACATCCCGGGTTACTCTTGGGATGCTAAACAGCTTCCCCAGCTGCGCATCAACCAACCGCCGTTTGTGTTGGTAGCGGTCAAACAATATGGACCTGGCTATCTCATAATTGCCCGCCGTGACCGTTAGGTGACCGACCAACTCCTTCGGTTCACCCCGCAGAGCCATCAATAGTTGGGCCAACTTGTAGGCGTTGTCCAGGTCGTCCCGACCGTGGACCAAACTATCAAATAAATTAATGAATGCCGGCCACTCATCAATTGCCCCACTGAAGGCCGGAATCTCCAGGTGTGGCAGCCGTCCAACAACACCCTTCGGGGGTGGGTCTCCGTTACCCTCCCCACGGTCGTTCCTTCGCGACCGCTTAATTTTCTCCGCGCGACGCTCGATGTCGCCCAAGCATTCCATCGCTTGGTCAGCATCCGCGCAGAGCTGTTTCACTGCAGCCACCGAGGCTTCATCCGTAAGCCCGAGAGCTTCAGCCTCCGCAACCAGCCGACACACCTTCCCGACGCGTGTCATTACGTCCTCCACACGCTTGAGCAGGACATCGTCCATGTCAGGTCGCTCCACATACTTATGAGTATGGGCGAGCCATCTCAATTCCTCCCGGACATCATGTCGCAGTACCGTCAAGGGCGAAGGTGCCATGTTGACCGATTTAAAAGATTCTGGTCTTATACTTCACTACCGAACTAAGTATAGCCAGAGACCAGCACTTGCCCGTCAGCGCTGGGCACAGAAATTAAAACTAAGTTGTCAAAACTAAGGCAACCACTAAAAACAATTAAATCCTAAAAAATATTTAATATGGTCGCCCTGTGGACATACACCTTATAACTATACACTCTAAATCAATTAGAGAATGCCACCATAAGGCACAATAAAAAATAACACACAAAAATTTATTATAAGAAAAAAGGCTATTTTTAATATAATGAAGGTAGCTGTGAACCTTCTAGAAGTGGCCCCTCCGATATGACCCACACTTCCACTGAGGTCAGCAAAATCAGCTTAATACCCCTTAAATAGCCTGACCCTGCTCTGTAATCCGAAATAACACTGCAATGCTATGGAACCCGACTGCAATACTATAGTCCGACCGAATGACTGTTTCTTATGCACACCGAGTAGTTTCCGACTACAAATTTATAATAATTGTTAACTAAATCGTCAATTATACGTTCACTAACCGAAATGAACCTAAATTGTGGTATACCGACCACACGACTCACTCACAAAATGGTTGCCGACCAATCTGAGGTATCCACCCTCTCCCAGCTACAATGTGGTAAAAAAACAACCCTACAACCGTCCGTGAATCGATTTCCCACTAGGAAACCGCGCCTGCTACCAAAATGATTAAATTCCACGCCTCAACCGAACGGGCGTGGAATCTTGGTAGGGTTGGTTTTCACCAGGAGTACTGACCTTTGACGCCGTGGACCGGAATTCGAAAGCTCAATTCGAGGCAGGAATACGGGATGGGGACCACCAGGGGGGTGAGGGGAGTCGAATCTTACTCTCGTCGTAGCCCGATGCTGTCGCCGTCGCTGCCGAACGCGACGAATTGGGGACCGAACCACTTCAACCTTTCACAACGCGAAGCACTCACTCCGATGACGTGAATCTACTTATTTCCCGACGATTGGACGATTGTTCCGTGATGATTATTACAAATTAACACTCCGACCAGGCCCGACACCTGTGTTAGACAATTATTACAGCCAAGGCCCGAATGCCATGTGCCGACATTTTTTCCAAGTCAAAAAAAGTAACCTCTAACTCGTCATCTCGTTTCTATACAAGTGACAGCTGCTAGTTCCGTTTCCGATCACTCGCGGTCCGAGTCGCGCAACAAAAAGAGGTGCGTTCCGAAGCATACATGTTAAACACAATCGATTGGCTTCTGTTTTATAAGAGAAAGTGACATTTGAGGTACTTGTAATTTTGGTTATCCCAAAGAGGTTCGATGCTCGTGAAAACAGTTTTTCTTGGGCATACGTACGCCCAGGAAAAACTGTTTTTCGTTTCTAGGAAGCAAAGATTAGATAGTGAAGTGGCTACTAACACTCGACTATGATAGCACCGAAGCTCTCATGAAAATGAGTTCTTGGGGCTGGCATTCGGGATGCTATTTTGTGTCGTAGTCAAGCATCTAAGCACATTTTCTATTTATTTATATATTTACATGTTTACACATATTATTACTAATATATTATCTATCTATACAATTACAGTCTCAAACTCTACATACTGCTCATAAAATATTATATCATATCATATAATATGTACATGTAGGCACATACATAGATATTATTTACTTATTAATATAGGTATTTATATTCATTCAATATCTATTACTATTTTTGTTGATCCTGTTACTGTAGTTTATTTACGTGCAATTTCTCTGTTTTACATTCATATGTCTCTTAAATATCTATCCTCATTGTAGCAAGCTCCCACTGTTAACTCTAAAGACAAATACATATATTGTTTGGCCTCCACGATACAGGTTCTACCTAGTGTGGAGACCACAAGTAGCTCAGTGATAATGATTATGTGAATAAAAGGATTTTTTTTGTATTTGTTATAACTTTTTAACTATAATAGGACTAATTCTGAAATTTCACGGGAATTTACAGGGCATGTTGAACTAATTATTCCATACATCAGAAATCGTCTGGGATACAAATTTTTAGATGGGCGTATGCTCACGGAGCTGATGAATTAAGGGCGGATAACATCCTATCTCCTAGTTCGTGGGGGGTTTCATTATGTGTTGCTGCAAATCTGTTACCCCTCATCGGAAAAATAGTTAAGATAACTATTGTATATGAATCAAAATTGTTCACAGATTGAAAGAATTAGCCAAAACGAAACTCCGGGACTTGAACAGTCAGAAGGAGTCATTCGATTCCGTGTACTTCCACCCAGACTCGCTGGAGAGCGCTGCCTTCGCCGCCGGATCCGTGTTAGAGGTGACTAACTAACACATTTCGAATTTAGAACACACGGTAGAATAATCTCTTAGAGTAATTGACCAGAATTACTCTTATGAGATTATTCTAACGTGGGTAAACTCAGTCTGACAGAGAAGACAGGTTAACAGGCCCATCGACTATAAACTACTGGACCTTAGGGTACAGAAATGTGGGCTGGCTAAAAAGATATGACTTGAGATGGAAAAGATGTGAAATATCCTTAACCTTAACCCTTTATCGAGCAGAGGGAACTAAAGTCGATTTCGATAGCATTTCACAATAATGTAAACAAAAATGTCAGTTGACAGTTGTCTATGATTGAGTGAGATTTGAGTGTTGTACCTACACTGATATCAAAGGCATTGATCAAAGAGATATAGTTCGCTGTCTATTTTCGATCGTTTTTTTTTCTATTAGTAATACAAAACCAAGGAGTGGGGCGCGTAATTTCAGCTCAGACGAGCTCTAGCATCATACTAAAAACTTAATTAAATTGTTTTAGAAAATTTAGTAGAATAGAAAATAACCGTAGACAGAGAAATATCCCAATCTGACGCGCATCATTCACTTGTGACAGATTCATCATCACTTGATGTGTCATCATCGGTCACTTTTATAATAAAAGGCTGAGTTACAGCGTCGCTAGCCATATCCATAAAGCCGTCTAATTTTTTCCAACGTTGCTCTTCGTTTTGAACGTGACCGACGCATTTAGCCCATTGTTCTGCTCAGACTCTCGCCAATCCTTCTTTTAGCAAATTTTTTATTTCTGCCATTTTAAAAGATTTATTATTTCTTCCTACGTAAGATTTGACCTGTGCCCAAATCAGTTCTATTGGATTCAACTCACAGTGAAATGGAGGAAGGCGCAACAGTTACTCCTTTAGATGCGGCGAGATCTAAACTGTAACGTAAACAACCACTTTCAAGTAGCCCTGCAAATAACTTAAATTAATATTACAGTTTCAGTGAATTGACATCGAAAATAATAAATTCATATAGTACTAGTGATAATAGTCCCACATAAGTGTTATCTTAACTATAAAATAAACAGTTTGACCAAAATAAGTGAATAAAAATCCAGTGCTTATAATAAAAATAAAACAACAAACTCAACATACACAGTGCGAAACATTATTAAAACAGTATTAGAATACCAAGTGCAGTGACATAAACATAACTCTCTGTGAAAATAAGCAGTGCAAATACCTTATTTTAGCAAGAATCATTTCTTAATTCGTTACAAATTCAAATCAGGAGGACTCAAACGTTTTAATTCGGCTTCGGCGACCGTAGATGTCGCCCGTGCAGCGTAAATAAACCGACGACGCTTGTATGAGTACCACTATTTCACCACAGTCTACTACCGTCTGTGTGGCGCAGCTTGTTGAGACGGCGCTTCTCATCACAGAGGTCCATAGATCAAATCCTGAAGATTCCAATAAGATTGTTGTTTTTTATTTTTTATTTTTAGTGATTTGATATTAAGTATAACTAATTAACGTAGTATTAGTGACAATACAACCCTGGAAGTATTATCTACAACAAAGAATAGATAATATGCCAATATGCAGTAAAAAAATAACCAGTGCCTAAAATAAATAATAAACGCGTGCGAACGAAAAAGGCGACATCTACTTAACAGTGCCGATATCATTCCAATTTGAGTACGAGCGACCAAGGTCTGACACTCGATAAAACCACAAAAAGATTCCTAAGCAATTCTAAAAGATGGCGCTAAAGTGCAATAAATGCCAAACAAAAATCCTACATGGAGAAGATCATCTAAACTGCTCAATCTGCAATAATACCTTTCATCTGGACTGCATTTCAATATCAGAAAAGCTATTTAGACTAATGACTAATGAAAAGAAAGTAAATTGGAAATGTAAGTACTGCTTATCTGGGAAAAGTTTGTCATCCAATGACAACATTACTCAAAGAAAGCGAAAAGTAAACCCAAAGGAAGAAGCGTCGCTGCTATCATCCATAGAGTTTGGAGACACAATAAGTGAAACACAAATGCTTGCCAATGAAACCCTCAACCGAAGTTGCCCGGAAAGCATGTCACAAACTAAAGAAAACGCTATAGAAAAGATAGAATATCTCAATAACAAAATTTCTCAGCTAGAATTAAAATTAGCAAGTGCAGATGGCGAAATCGAGAGATTGGTGGCGGAAAATTATGCTCTCACGAAAACAATATCAAAGCGAGACGCAAGAGTGAATCAGCTATTGAGTATATGCCGAGCATCACCCCAGCGGCAAAAGTATGTAAATAATAATGCAACCACTGACGAGTTCACGCCTTCAAAACTCGGCCATAATGGATCAAACTTCAGCACACCTATACAAACATCTACCTGCAACAAAAACATAAAATCTCCAAAAAATAAATCAGATAGAGAGCCCCAGAGCTCTACAAGCACACCAACCAATGCGACTTTAGAGCCGAGAAAAGCGGACAGCCCAAATGAATGCAGCCCAAAAATACCCAAAAATACAGTGCAGAGATCCGACGAGTCCACTATATCAGCCGAATCAAACGCAAGGGCGAAGAAAAACAAGATTTGTTTGTTAAGTACAGATAGATTTAATGGAACGTTAGCAATCGCACAATCAAATTTCGAAGGGTCATACGAAATATGCCATTATCTCATGCCTAATAGAGGCATAGAACAGCTTTTGCAAGGAGTAGAGTCAAAGGTAGCCAACTTTTCTATCGATGATTACATCATAGTTCTTTTAGGAAGCGAAGATTTTAAATACACAGGAAAATACCACGACCTAGTTTTATCGATTAGAGAAATACTACTTAAAGTCACTCATACAAATGTGTTGTTATGCGTGCCAACCTTTAAGCAAGGGAACAGAAATTTTGATATCTTCAACTCCAGAATAGAGGCTTTTAATAAACTGCTTTGTATAGATATCATGAAGCATGAACACGGTTATATAGTAGACTCTAATTTGAACCTTTACTACGACCACACCATGTTTAACCCTCACAGCGGGGTTTTGAATAAGAATGGATTGAAACAGGTATTCCTTGATGTAAAAGCGAAAATTGATGACATAAGCAATTGGTATAATAATAACGAGGTTGTGTATAATAATAACGAAAATCTAAACGCTAATGTAGAGCTTTTTCGAGTCAATTCATCCCACTAAAATGTCAAAATTTAACATACTATACCAAAATATGCGAAGCTTAAAGAATAAACGCTATTTATTGGAAGCTACCCTAGACCATATTAAGAACATTAAGGCAATTTGTATTACGGAAACATGGATTACAACGTCTAAAAAGGACCTCCTAAGTATTGAAGGTTTTAATTTGGCCAGTAGTTTCTGTCGCTCAGAGCGAGAGGGTGGAGGCGTATGCATTCTATTAAAAAACGATGAAGACTGCAAAGAGCGAACTGATATCTCAAATTTGGCCATAGAGTCTATTTTTGAAATATGTGCAATAGAGTTGCCCAAAATAAATGTAGTATTAGTGGCTCTGTATTGGCCAGATAGCAAGAGGCAGCCTGAAATGTTTTATGAATCACTTTCAAAGCTCTTGCAATTATTAATGATCAAAGATAGAATTAAAAATATTATTATAGGCGGGGATTTCAATATAAACATTCTCGAACAAAATAATCTAACGACTAGGCTATTAAACTTAATGAAAAACTTCAACTTCTTTCAACTGGTAAACGAACCAACAAGAGTTACGCTAAACACCTCTACATGCATTGACCTAGTTTTCAACAACGTACATGATCCAAATGTCAAAGTTAGCGCAGAGGTTAAAGAATTAGGTTTGTCGGATCACAAAGGAATTTTTATAAGCATACCTTACACTAATAAAGATAATAAAGAACAATGGTTTACATTTGAAAGAATTTTTAGCGAACGTAAAAAGCAAGAATTTAAATTAGAAGTTAGTAAAGTTAACTGGAACACTGTTTTTGATATAACGGAATCTGTAAATGAAAACTATAACAAATTCCTTGACAGAATTACTATTATTTTAGACAAGATTATCCCAAAATCTAAAATTATTATTAAAAACGATCATAAAAATACATGGTTGACAAAAGGGCTAAAAATATCTTGCAAAAACAAACGGCTTTTAAAAATATTTACCTCGCAGACAGACAACACAATTTTAAACAATTATTACAAAAAATATGAAAAACTTTTGAAAAAGACTGTAGCCAATGCTAAGAAAATTCATTTTAAAAATAAAGTATTAAAATCAAATAATATCATTAAAGCTATGTGGCAAGTAGTTAAGATTCGAACTAATAAAACCAAGAAAAAAGTAAGATCAAACATACAACTAAATATAAATAATAAAACTACCAATGACCCCCTCAAAATTGCCAATTATTTCAATGCATATTTCTCATCAGTAGGTGCTCCTGGTATAAACCCACCCAAGGGACGACCGGTACTATCTCCAACGTATAACTCAGTATTTCTCCATCCAACTACACCATCTGAAGTTTTTTCATTAATACGGAAACTAAAAAGCAAAAGAAGTTGTGGTTTTGATGAGTTACCTCCAACCCTGATAAAGGAATGTGCATTGGAACTGTCCCCACCTTTGTCTTTTATTATTAATCAGTCTTTTACACAAGGCGTCGTACCAGAAAAACTAAAAATAACTATAGTAAAACCTTTACACAAGAGCGGCAGCCGTAGCGATTGTAATAATTATCGCCCGATTGCTCTTCTTCCCACCTTTTCTAAAATAATTGAATCCGCTATGTACAAACGTGTCTACAATTTTTGCGAAAAATTTAATATATTCAACAATAATCAGAATGGTTTCCGTAAGGGTCGATCGACTACATTAGCAGTAATTACATATGTTAACGAGATTTTAAAAATACTGAACGATAAAAAACATGCCATTGGAGTTCTCTTAGACATGAGCAAAGCTTATGATCGAGTCTTATACGGAGCTCTTTTGGAAAAACTCTATGGTGTGGGAGTGAGAGGTATTGCTTTCAACTGGTTTTCATCGTACTTGCGCAACCGAATACAATATGTTGATATAGAACATTATAACTCAACTACCAAGCGAATCGGTAAAAAACGATCAAATGAAGTAGAATTAAGCAAATCGATCCCGCAGGGTAGCGTGCTCGGATGTTTACTTTTTTTAATATATATAAATGATCTACCTAATACTATTAATATACCATGTACGCTATTTGCAGATGATATATCCCTGATTTTTCCTAGTCAAAACGTAGAGAAATTAATTATAGACCTAAACTCACACCTAAATAGCATTAAAACTTGGTTAGATGACCATAACTTAGAAATTAACTTTAACAAAACCAAATTAATGGAATTTAGACCTTACCAAAAACGACCCCTAGATATTATAAACTATAAATTTAACGGAACTGTAATAGAAAATGTAGAGACTTCTTGTCTCCTAGGTATCAATTTAGATAATAATTTAAATTGGAAAAGCCACATTCTAAAGATAACTGGTAAGCTCTCAAGCTTTATATATGCCCTATCAGAGCTGAAAAAAACTACAGACCTCAGGACGGCAACATGCGCTTATCATGCGTATGCACAAGCCTGGCTTAGGTACGGTATAATTCTTTGGGGCAATAGCACAGACGCAAAAAACGTCTTTATATTACAAAAAAAATGTATTAGAATTCTGGCTAATATAGACGCGAGGACGAGCTGTAGAAGATATTTTGTGGAATATAATATTTTAACTATGACAGCGCTCTATATTTTAGAAATCAGCGTCTTTGTCAGGAATAATATGCCTCTTTTTCCACAACATACTCGCCCTGAGGGTCTTAGATCACAACAACGCCTAGCCACCAAGATTGCTAAACTAGAAATCATAAACTCTGGTCCCCACTCAATGGCAGCAAAAGTTTTCAATGCTCTACCATATCACATACAAAATATAAAAGACAATACTTTATTCAAAATAACCCTCAATAAGTACTTGATCCAGAAATGTTACTATTCTCTTCAAGAATTTTTCAGTGATAATTAATGTTAAAGTACACAATAGATAAGAAAATATGTATAATTAAATAATACTAGAAATAGACAATTATAAGCTAGCAATTAAGGAATTAGTTTAATCATATTGTAGTGCCCTTACAGGGTGTCATGTACCTCTTGAATTACATATAAGAACTGTAATGAAACATGATTATTGCAATAAAGAAATCTGAAATCTGAAATCTGATCATCGACATATTTTGTTCTATACTTTTCCTTTACGAATTTTGTGAGTAACTAACTATTTTATCAATCAAACCGATTGATCGATCGAATCGGATCGATTCAAAAGAATGAACCACACTAGCTTTCCAAAGACAATAAGACTTTGATGCGCTTTGATGAGTAAAAAAATAATATGACTTTTTACAAACTATTGAAATATTCGTCGTCCGATAATTTTGCAATAAAATAACTATCTTAGGGGAGTTACTTGGTGGCGAAATGATGCAAGAACAATAAATGATTCCTTGGTATGTGAATGTGTTCAGGATTGATATTCAAATGTAAGTAGTTACGGCGTAATCCTGTGTAAATTGGTTTGTTTACATTATTGTGAAATGCTATCGAAATTGACTGTATACGATTTTATTTGGATTATTTAATTATTTAAACTTGATAGATATTTATATTTAAGGAGGCGGAATCGGACCGCACCCGAGGCTACACCTCAAAAACAGCTGTGCTGTATTTTAACTAAATAATTTTGTTTAAATTCGTCTATTTGTGAATATAGTGTTAGTTTTTAGTGTTTGTTAAGTCAATTAATAGTGTCCCAGTGATAAACGTGGTCAGAATATTAATTGTGATAAAATAATCGATCACGGGCCAACAGACCAAAGGACGATTCAAACTGTCTTGACACTGTGTTCAACTGACATTGTCTTGCCTTTCCCTTGCTGTAGCAAGGGAATATACTCGCTATGTATAGCGAGTATTTTTTATCTTTGTTTTCACATTACTAATCATAATGATGACTCACAATGCTTTGTCTCGCCAAGCGGAGTCCAGGCTCCAACTGGTTTTGCAGGAATTAAAGCAAGCAAAGGGACAGGTGGAACAATTAGAAGCAGAAAGAGATGAAAATGAAAAAACTGTCTTGGAAACCTCAGAAAACAATCAAAAATTAAAGAGAGAACTGTCCGCGCTACATTCCATTAATATTTCTATTACTGAGGAACGGGATAGGCTGCAACTAATAATAGATGGGTTTGATGAACACTGTGGCACTGAGTTTGAGTCCGTCCTGCACAGAACTTCAATCCTGGAGAAGGAACTGTGTGATGCCCACCAACATATCACACAGCTGGAAGAAGCGGCTATTAGCTCTGCCACAGTGACCACACAGAGCTTATTTGATGAATTGGTAGCAGTAAATACTTCCTTGGGCCACGTTTCTGTTGTGGGCTGTAGCTTGCCCACTATGACTATTGACCTTACTAAGGATGACTCAGTGTGTAATGTGGCAGCCAGCAGCAGGGACAGCACACACAAATTGAAACTAAGTAAAAATAAGTTAAGAAAATATGTCAAAATTAATAAGTTTATAAAAAAAAAACAAAAATATGCTAAAAAGACAAAAAAGGTTGTAACAAAGCTTCATAATAAAAGAAGGGTTTTAGATAAACTGGAGCTGTGTACTGCTCAGCTTAATTATAATCAGATTAGCTTTGAGGACAACATGCATGAGCTAAGATGCAAACTTGACCAGGCAGAGCGCTCCCTGGGGCACTACATTAGCCTCTATGACAAAACCAGAGCGGAAACCAGGGAACTGAATCTAGCTATGGATGCAGTTCTCAGTAGCCAGGTTAGCCTAGAAACTAAAATATTGGAGAGCTGCTGTTGTGTGCCGGACTGTGCTCCGTCAGCTACTTCCCTTCTGGATGTTAGCACTTCATATCCAGGTATAAAAACAATTATGTACAGTGATGAACTTGGAAAAAATATGTGCCAATTATTAAATATGTATATGGAGCATACGGTAATAAATAATTGTACCCAACTGTAATCTTCATGATATTATGCAAAAAGTAGATAATGCTACGTGATGACTGTTATTTAATCATATGGCTCGGTAATAGGGGTAATGTGAACAAGTCTGACTTAATTAAATATTTAGACAAGCTCTGTTCTTTAAAAGTAAAACAAATTGTTATGTTCACATTCCCTTACAGCGACAGCCTGCCACAATCAGAAAACAACCTTAGATATAAGCTGAATATGACCTTGCATACTATATCATGCAATAATAATATACATGTAATGGATACTAACAATTTTGTGAGTAGAAATAAATATTATTTGACTTAAGGTAAATATTACCTTACTAGTTATTACAAAAGACAAGTAGCAAATTCGCTGTCCTATTATTTTAATATAACAGCCAAAAATTTGGCTACATATAATGCCTCTATTGAGCATTGTACTGATGTTTCAAACAAAACCTTGGAAGCTTTTCCAAGTCATTTAAATTAGATACAACGACAATAGAGGAAGTCTCTAGCCCGTCAAATAATATTGATAAAGTACTTAATAAAAACAGAAAAATTCAATATTGTAAAATAAATGCAAAGTTTACTAATCTGGTCCACCAAAATATTCAAGGTATTAGCAGTAAATTATTAGAGTTGGAATTGTACATGAACTCTTTTAATATTGATATTTTATGTCTAACAGAACATTGGCTAAAAAGCCATGAGCTCATGTTCAATTTCAGTAACCACCAGGTTTGCCAGTTCTTTTTGCAGATCACATGCTGTTCGTGGAGGCTCTCTAATATTTCTAAATAAACACATAAAGTTCAAAAATCGTAATGACATAGTATGTTTATCAGTTGAAAGCCACATTGAAGTAGCATGTGTTGAATTGGAGCGCATAATTGTAATAAGCGTTTACAGCCCACCATCAGGTTCATTTGATGTTTTTGAAAAAGTCATGGATGACATATTATTTAAAGTATCAAAATCTAATAAAACTCGTATGATATGTGGAGACTTCAATGTAAATTTATTAGAAACTTGCTCCCTTAGTACGAGACTAACTAACTTATATAATTCTCACAACTTAAAGCCACTTTTCATGGAACCTACTCGAATAACTGAAACCTCAGCAAATTGTGTAGACAATATATTTGCTTATCCAAATGAAAAAATTGTACTTAAAAATTGATAAGTAATTTAAAGTCAGACCATTTAGGTCAATACATTAGACTAGAAATTCAACTTAAAAAAAGTTCTACAAGAGTGACTGCACATCGGTTTGAAAGGTTCAAATTGAATTGGGATAGCAAACCACCTATCAATTACTCTAATAATAACCCTAATGAGTCATATTGTATTTTTTTTACAAATTCAGCAATGCGTTCAATGCAGTATTTACTACCAGATCGATTGTGGTCTCAGACAAACTTAACTTTAGTAAGTGGGCCACAGTAGGTATACTTAAAAGTAGACAAAATTTATATGAATTATATAGTGAAAAACAATGGAATCATAGTGAAGAGTTCATGGATAAAGTAAAAAAGTCCTCAAAAATCTTTAAAAAAGTTTGTCAAATTGCAAAATCAAATTATATCAGATCTAAAATAAGAAAAAGTGATAACAAAATTAAATCAACTTGGGATATAATTAAAAGTGAGACTGGAAAGGTCAGTATTAAAAACAATGAATATGAATTAAAAATTAATGATATTACTTTCAAAAATTATATTGATGTAGCTAAAGCGTTTGAATTTTTTTTACTGACATCCCAATCTCTACTACAAAGTCTTTAGACTCTTCCAAAGTAGTCGCTGAATCTTTGCTAAAAGACTATGTACCTAGATTTGAAAATCAATTCTCGTTTAATTATGTAGATGATAAAGATAATATTAAAGCCTTTAAATCAATAAATGTTAAGAAAACTGCAGACCTCTGGGATATTTCTGTTCATGTTGTGAAGCCCCTAATAAATGTTATGCACTTGATTTAGCTTTCATATTTAATGCATCTATTGAATCTGGCGTGTTTCCTGATTTAATGAAACACAGTAAAATAGTACCTTTGTTTAAATCGGGTAGTACATCTGACCCTTCTAACTTCAGACCGATATCGGTATTGCCTACATTTAGTAAAGTATTTGAAAAAGTAATTTTAAATCAACTTCTTACACATTTCAACACCAACAACATGCTCCACTGTAAACAATTTGGTTTTACACAAGGCAAATCAACTACTGATGCCGGTATTGAGTTAATATCACATATATGATGCCTGGGAGGAGTCGCATGATGCTCTAGGAGTATTTTGCGATTTGTCTAAGGCTTTTGATTGCGTTGACCATGGGACATTGATCAGGATATTACATCACTATGGAATTAGGGATAACTCTTTAGATCTTCTCTCTTCTTATCTAAATAACAGGATACAGAGAGTTGACATTAATGGAAAACGATCTCCAGGGTCTGTTGTTACTATGGGTGTACCGCAGGGTTCCATACTCGGGCCATTCCTGTTTTTGGTTTATATTAATGACCTGCCACATCTTGCCAGAGATAATCATGAGATTGTATTGTTTGCAGATGACACTTCACTTTTGTTTAAAATGAAACGACGCAGTTTGAACTTTGACGATGTGAATAATGCAATCTCAAAGGTAGTCAATTGGTTTAGTGCTAATAATCTTTTACTGAACAATAACAAAACTAAATGTATTCGGTTTATACTCCCCAATGTTAAACAAGTCTCGGCTAATGTTAGTTAAAGGTGAAAATTTAGAAATTGTAGATAGCACGGTATTCCTAGAAATCGCCCACATATAGATAAGCTATCAAAAAAACTCAGTTCCGCAGTTTATGCAGTTAAAAAATCCGTCTTTTTACGGACGTGGAAACAGCTAGACTAGTTTACTTCAGCTACTTCCACAGCATTATGTCTTACGGCATACTGCTGTGGGGGAACGCTGCAGACATTAACATAATATTTGTGCTGTAAAAGAGGGCTGTTGGTGCAATCTACAATGTGGGTCCCAGAGAGTCACTGCGTTGTAAATTTAAGGAAATTAACATTATGACAGTGCCGTGTCAGTATATTTATGAAAACCTAATGTACGTCCACAAAAATATTGACAAATTTCCTAAGAATAGCGACAGGCACAATGTCAACACTAGAAATAGGAATAAACTAGCTATACCTACTACTAGGCTCCATAAGGTTAATGTATCTTTTAAAGGGCAATGTATTCGCTTTTACAACAAAATACCGACTGAGTTACAAGAATTGTCTGTCAATAAATTTAAAAATGTTGTTAAAAATCACTTATGTAAAAAAGGTTACTACAAAATATCAGATTATGTAGAAGACAAGAAAGCTTGGGAAGGTGTTTGCTCCAATTCTGTAAAAAATAACGTTTAAAGCTGAAGGTTTCTAGTCGCCTCTTTGCCTCCAGCATCTAAAACATTGAGGTGACGGAATTCAAATTGAGTTCTATATTTCCTATTCTATTCGTTCTATATTCTTTTTGAATTTTGAATTTTAATGTAATTGTATGACATAATGTTAATTTTTCACACACAATACACATTGTTTATGAATAAAGATACTATGCCCACCGACTATTTTAACCTAATGGCTTGGCAATAAAGTTTAAAACCAATGTTTTTTTTTGCATGCCCAGTAAAGGGTTAAACATCTCACAAACCACAGATACTATCACACTCCTATTTTTGGATGCGCGGTAAAGGGTTAAAGATCTCTCAAACCACAGATACTATCACCCTCCTATTTTTTTTTAAGTATTAGGAGAGAGCTTCAACGTATATTTTGATTATTAACCAACTTATTTAAGTGAGTCAATTTTCTAAGCATCTGAAAGCAAAATGAATCTTGATCTTCATTCCAACCACGATGATACAAATGTCAAAATTTATATAATTCATTCTCGGTCTCTTCAATGACATATCTTAAGGAACCGAGGTGGACCTGTTCAAATGTTCTTTGACCGGATTTGCAAGGGTCGCCACTTATTATCTATACAAGGTGACATTTAATGAGTTGACCATATTTTAGGGAATGGCATTACCCACCGTTATGGACAACTTTCCCCTAGAAACATATGGTCGCAAAGGAAAAAAAATTTTGGGTCCCCCATAGTAACTTGTAATCAGCTGATCGGGTCAATGTACTGAGGGACATATTTTTTTTTCCATTTGCGACCATATATTTCTTGAGAAAAGTTGTTCATAATGATGGGCACTAACATTTCCCAAAATATGGTCAGCTAATGAAATGTCACCTTGTATTCAAAGTAAGATCTTTGTCTAGATGTCCTCACATGTTTTTTAAATGTTTTGTAGATTTAGTTCTTTCTATGATGTCACGAGCTTGTCTGTTTATAATAAATAAATGTAAACGTTATCTTGTTAGGCAGTAGACGCAGTCCTGACCGGCACAGCCGGCGCGGCGAGCTGCGTCATCAGACCGCCCGGCCACCATGCAGACGAAGAGATACCTTCCGGGTTCTGTCTGCTCAACAACGCGGCTATCGGTGCCAGGTGAGTAATCGAATGTAAACCCTATCCCCACAGGCAGTAGACGCAATCCTGACCGGCATAGCTGGCGCATACTCGTATAATGAGTAGAATCATAACAGTGACTTTGCGGCCTATTGCATGACTCCGGGATGATTCACTGACTAGGACCCAAACCGACGCCGAGCAGCATTTTATTAAATTTCGGGTTCCGGGATGATTCACTGACCAGGGGTTATACTATAACAGTCAAGGTATTAAACGTTTTTGTACCATTTCCATTTTGCAGTGGATTTTTTGTTATGAAATTATTTTTTATTACCCGACTGTACCAGAAGAAGGGGGTTTCAAGCGTACGAATGTATGTAAGTATGTATGGGACTGAGTATGACCAATTACGTGTAAATACCCCGAAATCAATATTTTCATGATCAACGCGGTAATCAATTTAAACAAGAGTTAAAGTTGCCCAACGGGACGGGACCCTCGGCCTCTGCTGTCCGTCCGTCTGTATCGCTCCGTCACCGGGCTCTATAGTCTATACATATATGATGAACCGTAAAATGAAGAGAGTTGGAATATTTACATAATGTGTATTCCTGTTGCCGCCACAGCAATTCATTCATTTATTGACGTATTTAACTGTATTTTTTTTGTAAATAGTGGAAAAGAGCCAAAAATCATTTACGTATTGTGACATAAGAATCATGTTTTGTTGACCTTAATAAAAAACAGTTTTCTACTCTAGTTATTTTACTTCATTGATCCTCAGTAGACAAATGTAACTTAATTCCTCACTCACTGACCCAGCATTCACTATCACGAATTGGTCTTTCTCGGTTGGTTGGTTGGTTGGTAATTTCTCGAATTGTTCGTTTTTTTAATCAGTCAATATTAGAGTAGGTATGTTGTCATTGACCGAGCGAGCGAAGCGACGGATTGCGCAAAATTGCTATCGTATGTTCGGATGTTATCCTCTACAGGCCGCATTTCTCAACTGATTCTCGTGAATGTTTGTGAGCAGGTCCGATAATTAAATAGTTTTTTTTTGGCGATTCAGTTTTTGGATTTTTTTTCGCTACAGTTCAAACAGCTTGACGGATTTTAACAAATGAGATGTGAGAGTAACAGGCTATATAATTTTAGTGAAAAGTCAATAGGTTGGGGTTCAGACCGCAAAATGTAGTTTACTAAGTTACTGGTGCGGCTTCTTTCATCCTCCATGTACGTGACATTCATAAGTTTATATGTGTTATTAAAAGAAAATGTCCCTCGCGAGGTGTACGGCTCTATGGTGATATAATACGGTGGTGGTGGGCTATAGCTAGAGCACTGTACTGTACTGAGACAGTATATATATGCTAATGATTTGTGTGCATATAGGCACGCGGTTCAGCAACACGGACTCAACAGGGTGCTGTTACTGGACTGGGACGTGCATCACGGGAATGGCACGCAGCGGATCACCTATCAGGATAATAAGGTAAGTGACTTTATTTAAGATAAAACGATCTATTGCATCTGAAACATATCGGTGACCTGTTCTCGTGAATATAACTTGCTATCTAGGTACACAAAGATTTAATATGTGGACAGTTTACTTTGATTTCCCAATGTACAACATTTTCATACCAATATCTTTAATGTAATATGCAAAACATTCCTATATTTCAATTCATGTCAAAGGCACAAATCTGTCTTTAATGTAATATGCAACACATTCATGTGCCGCAATTCGTGTCAAAAACTTGTAAAAATGAACTCCTCTTTCTACTCTATCCCTATCGCTCGGCAGATATTGTACATATCCCTGCACCGCTACGACCACGGTGGGTTCTTCCCGCACTCGTCCGACGCGGACTATACGGCGGTGGGGGAGCGGCGCGGGGAGGGCTACAACGTCAACATACCCTGGAACAAGGTAACCGCTGGACCACGACACGTTCCTCCCGCACTCGCGCGAGGTGGCGCCGGCGGCTATAAGGCGGTGGGGGAGCTAATGAAGCTAATGAATTAGCGATTATTATTACAGTTTCATTGTCGTCATTTGATGAGCCTATAGCGGTCCACTGCTGGTAGTTGGTATGTTATCACCATAGGAATATGCAAAAATGTAAGAAGCATCTATCAGCCGATGCAAGCGATCCTAGCTCATTGCCAGATGGATCCCTTGATTCCTTTATTCGACCGTTACTCCACGCACGGCTTTAGTACGCTGAGCTTCCGTCGCCTTTTCGGCATGGTGTGTCGACACACTCAGACGCAGGGTTATTTCTTCCCTTATGCAGATTTCACGAATCTCAAACATCTACCTGATCTCTCAGATTGTCGTTTGACCAATCAGATCGGTTTAAATGACAGCTCGTGTAAATTAATAGTGTAATTTCACACGAGCTATCATTTAAAGTGATTGTGAGTGGTGGTGGAAACTTACAAGGGATCGGGAATGATGGTCTAGATGCAGAACCAAGCTACGTTGCTGCAACATTCATTACATAGCATAAGTAGGATAATCTAGGGCGACTTGCACCAAACTTGACACTTACTAAGCACAACACGGTCAAGTTACGTAGTCAAGCACGGCAAGATTATTGACTGTCAGCCAGGTTTCCACTCAACATGTTGTATTTAAACCGTATTTAGCGGCTGTCAAAAGTCTGGTGCAGTCGGCCTTAATTAGCAATATCTGTGTGTTTCGCAGCGAGGCATGGGCGACACGGAGTACATGAGCGCGTTCACACACGTGGTGCTGCCGATCGCGTACGAGTACTCGCCCGAGCTCGTGATCGTGTCTGCCGGGTTCGATGCCTGCGTCGGCGACCCGCTCGGAGGTTGGTATACAGGTGTTTAGGTAATGATAGTACTGGACATTATGTCACGTACAAATGTCAGGCAAGTCGAGTGTGTCTGTAATGTTAGACAGCAACACGTTAAAATTAGCAAATGACACGAAAATTTTTGGAATATGATCCATTGATATCAAATTGTAGTGGGGACCTCACATATAAATGCTGGTAGATGTAGTTCTGCGTTTTACTCTATTAGGAACATCAGACAAAACACGGTTGTGGCTACAGCTAGGCTGGGCTTACCATAGAATACTACTTCTCTGACCACCACAAAACTCAAAACGTAACGCTCCACTTCCGTTTATTTTTTATAATTTCCATTAAGGTCAGCAACATTCCCGTTACAGGTTGCAAAGTGTCCCCCGAATGCTTCGGCCGCATGACTCACATGCTACGCGGGTTGGCCGCTGGCCGCGTCATCCTTTGCTTAGAGGGAGGCTACAGCATCAACTCAATATCCTACGCCATGACCATGTGCACAAAAGCACTCCTAGGCGACCCAATCCAACACTATTACGACCCCAAACCAATCGTCCACTGGTCTGCCGTAGAATCAATAAACAACGTCATAAAAACGCACAAAAAGTACTGGAAAAGCTTGAAATTCCAACTCGCTTTACCGAATGAAAACGTCTTGGAAGGACCATTGCCGAGTCGAGGGCTAGAAATCACAGACAGAGATGGGAATTCCACGTGCGATACCACAAGACTGTCAGAGATATCTCTATCGAGCTCGCTAAACGACTCGATAAAATCAATAGACAAGACCTCAAAGAGTTTAACCTCTTTGAACGAGTTGATAGAAAGAAAATTGGCAAATCTGAGCATTGACAAAAACAAATGCAGCGACGGCATAAACTGTGGTACGGATGACGAGGAGGAAGGAAAAAGTAAAGAGCCAGGATGTTCCAAAACTGATGGTCAACCAAAACCGGGCTCCAGTAAAGACAGAAAAGGAAGTGAGGAGAAGAAAACTCTAGTAGATTTTCTATCGGAAAATATGCAGGCTATAGTGAATGAAGATATGTTTGCTGTGATACCGATGCCGTGGTGTCCGCATGTGGAGGAGTTGGCGGCGATACCTGTGGGCGTGAAGTTTGAACAGGGGGTGAAGTGTGTGGAATGTGAGCATACGGAGGAGAATTGGGTCTGTTTGACGTGTTACGTGGTGAGTATTGCGTAATTGGGGGATGAATGTTCATCCATTCATAAATGATTCACTCTAATATGTACCTCTCTATCTAAATTCTATTACTTCGACGATTGTTTGCCTTGTAAATGTTAAATATTTAGTTTCTAGCTGACCCGACAGACGTCAATCTGAAAAAAAAATGGTTTTCAATATCCCCCTTCTCCTTCACAGACGGCATGCGCGCGCGGCGTCAATGCACACATGCAAGCGCACTACCTGTCTTCTTCCCACCCGCTAGCGCTGTCCCTCTCCGACCTATCGGTGTGGTGCAGCGAGTGCGACGCATACATCGATAACGCGGCCTTATACGACGCGAAGAATAACGCACACAAATGCAAGTTCGGCGAGGACATGCCTTGGTGCTATAGGAGCGATACAGTGCATATGAGCTGAATGTAGTATAGTAAAAGGCGTGACGCTATGTCAGTGTTGTTTACAAGAAAGAAAAATCTACCATTTTAGATGACTTTACCTATGGTTCGAGTATATCAACACTCGAACCATAGAATAACTAAGTATTTTGTCTTTTTTGGGTTTGTGCTGGTTATGTATGTACTAATAACAAACGTTTTTCCCCCGAAGGGATAAAAACTATATATTTCATGGTCTGTGCCGTCGGCTTGACCAGTCAGATTACATCCTTCGATTTACTACAAGTACATACGTGTCAGTGCTCCCCGCGCCGCCGTCTAGATCGGCCCGCCCGCCGCCTCCACCCGCCCCCTGCGCCCGCGCGGGGCTGGCGAGAGTGAGGCGGCGGCGTGCGGCGACAATCAGTACCTTGAGATTGGTAAGTCGTCAAGGCGTTACCCGGTCAAGCCTAGGCAAGACATGAAATATATCGTTTTTATCCCTTCGGGGGAAAAACGTTTGTTATTTCATGGTCTGTGCCGTCGGCTTGACCAGTGAGAAATCTTTGGGTTCTGACGACGCGGGGATAGCGTACTGTGAAAATATAATATGTAGTTAATTAATAGGTTAGTTCTTTAATGAAATATAGTGAGTATTTAAGTGCTTGTACTTTAAGATGTAGAAGAAGATAAAGTCTTGTATCTTATCTATTAGTCATTTATTAATATCACAAAACGAAGGAACATAGGTCATTATAATCTTAAAGAGCTTAAAGCCTCTAGATTAAACAGCTTATTTTTTAAGCTCTTAAACAGTCTTATCAGTCAGTAGTAAAACTATCATTAACTAAACTTAAGTCATTAGAATCATCTTTGGAAGAAATACTGATTATTTCTTTAAAATAGTGTTTAGTAACATTACGATCACTCTTCCAGAGTTACCTTTTTTACAGTATTCTTTAAAATTATATCAATGGGAACATTATTACATCTCCTAGCAGATGCAACAGCTGATCTGATGCTGCCTGGTGAAAAATTTAAATTTAACTCTGCAAAAGCTGTCTTTAGCCAACCAGCAATAATAGCTTTAGATGCAGCAGAGACTCGACCCCTCGAAGTAACAAACAGTGAATTAATTTGATTACCACCAGAGTTTCTTCTAGAGCTTGAAATCTTAAGGTAGAGATTTACCCAGTATACAGGATCAAGTTTCTTATTTGGTACTCGTGAAAGTTTCCATGCCGACTGTCGATGTGAGCGATTGTCGGTCTTAGAACCAAAATCTGGCCAAAATGTGACAGATTATTCATCTATTGTAAAGCTGTTTTCATCGACCTTTAATAATGTTTGGTCATGGATTCTTCTCCCCGATGCTAGTAGTAGTAGAAGAGCCAAATGTCTTGAGACTTGAAATATGTTAACCTCTACTATGGCAAATTTGTCCATCCAGTTTAACAACTCCCTGACATCCCAAATCAGTTTTTTATTTGAAGGAGGTTTTGATAGGTCAATGGCCTTGAGAATTTGTTTAATCACAGGGCTATTTGAGATATCGTCTCTGTGGCAGGGATTAGCGAATGTGGCAATCACTGACTTATGCAACTTTATAGTGCTAGATGAAAGCATCTTTTCTCTGTGTAACGAGCATAAGTATTGAGCTACAGAAGAGGCATCTGGCTTGTTAGGGTTGAGCCCTAGAAGACGACATCTCTTTAGCCAAGCTTTCCATGGGGCTGAATAAGTTTTAAGAGTTGAGCTTCGCCATGCCATTAACAAAAGATTACAATCTTCTCCCGACCAATCTTTGGTTAAGGTTGACCACCCCGTACTCTCCAAGCCTCCAAATGAATGTCTCGTAACTTTGTCATATTCGTTTGTAATGACCGGTCCTGCAAATGGTGGTGAAGATTCCGTATCTGAAACGGGGAGTCTGTTGCTCGCGACCGAAGATCCGACCTCCAAAATACCTTGTTCCAGCGTGGGACTATTAAAATATACTTGCCCTCTGCTTGATTCAAATGAGCCAAGACTCGAGGAATTAGGGACGGAAGTGGAAAAACCCATGCCAACCTGAATGCCCACCTCCTGCTGAAGGCATCTATAAACAGGGCTCGCTTGTCGTTCAGGTCCCGGCATACGTATACTGGAACCACTTTCGATGACTTCGATGCGAAAAGGTCCACTTCGGGAATGCCCCATTTCTGAAATATGCGGTTGCATGTTGTCGCTAACAGGTGCCAATCTGCTAGATTTCTCTGTCGAGAAAGGCTGTCGGCTACATCGTTGTAGATCCCTGGAATGTATTGAGACAGAATTTCGGCCCGTAATTCCTGAACCAGAACTAGTAACTCTGAGACCATCTTCGTTAATTGTGGGGATCTCGTGCCGCCCTGTTTCTTTATGTAAGCGATCACCGTTCGATTGTCTGACTGAACAATGACTCTCTTGTTCCTGAGGAAGTCTTTCCCTAAATGAAAAGCTTGTATCACAGCGAAAAGTTCCTTCCTGTTGATATGCCATTGTCGTTGTTGGGCATTCCAAAGATCACTGAGGAGCTCTCCATTTACCTCTGCACCCCAGCCTACATCCGAAGCGTCCGACGTTATGTAAGCGGTTTCGCCGTATATGAACAAAGGACTCGTCTTTCTGAGATTCTGACTCCACCAGTTGCATTGCTGAAGTGCTTTTGTTGGAATTGGGAACCTTCTCTTTCGGCAAACTTCCGGCAAAATATTGGCGGCTCTCTGTATCTCCCTGGTGTAGAGCCTTCCGAGAGGAATCACGAATGAGGCAAAGTTCATCTTGCCTAGAAGGCTTTTGGCAGACTGCCAACTCAATCTTTGATTTCTCAGAATGCTGCCTATGTCTTTCTTTAGAGTAGTAATCTTCTTTTCTGGAAGCGACCTTGTGTTCTGAGCTGTGTCCCACACTATTCCTAAATACTCGATGCGCTGTGATGGTTCCTTTAATGATTTGTTTATGTTGATTATCCAAGCTAGCTCTTTTAGGAACTGGGCAGCCTTGAGAGCGTCGATCCGAAGTTTTGCTGGATCCTGATGGGCCAGTAAGAAGTCGTCCAGATACAGAATTACTCTTATATTCATTCGTCGCAGGCGAGAAGCCATCCAGTTCGATACTCTTGCAAAGGTTAGCGGTGCTGTCGATAGTCCGAACGGGAGACAAGTAAACTGGAACACCTTGTCTTGATACACTATTGACAAGAACCGACGGTGGCGGCTGGCAATTGGAATGTGAAAATATGCCTGAGAGATATCTATTTTTATCATGTAGTCTCCTCTTTGTAAAAAATAAGGTACCTTGAAATGATTTAGTAACCGAAACTTCTTCGGGGTAAGGTAATCGTTTAGACCCTTGAGGTTGATTATCGGTTGCACATTGTCGTCGGGCTTTGGAACTGGAAACATTTTCGAGAGAAATCCCGTCTGGAAATTGGATAGTTCTAAAACTTGCTGTTTTATTAAAGATTTTATTTCTGCATCTAAATTTTTTGTTTGAAATTTCTTTCGGATAACTGGAAGAAATGTTCTTGACGAATGGGATCGAGTAACCGCTTATTATATTTAATATACTTAACGGCGCCCCCTCCCTCTTCCAAACCTCTATAAAGGTTAGAAGTCGGCCCCCAGAAAAAGTTTCAGGAGCTACGGTGTTTCTTAGCGGGCTTGAAGGGCTTGCTTCGGGAAGAAGAATGTTCCTCGCGGTTTCTTGATGGATGATTTGATGGTCGTTTTCGAGTTTCATTCGCTTTTGTTTTCGGTTTATTGGGTTTAAATTTAAACGTTTTCTGGTCTTTTCCTCTTGGTCTAGAACTGGACTGACGATATGTTGTTGTGTTATAGTTCTTGGCTTGCAAAGGCTTTCTCTGGGTGTTACGAAAAAAGGTTTGATGAGATTATTGTTTCAGTAGTTCTGCCAACTTAGTTTCACAGAATAATGTGGGATGTGGAGGGTGGGATTGCACTAAGCAAGGCCGCTTGATATTCTTCTTTCGGAAGTAGATTATTTCTTCTCTGCTCAATTACTTCTGCCCTTTTTCCGCATACGAACTGTAACAGGTCGCCTGATAAAGTCTTAAACGTAGATTCGGATGACAGGATGTTTTTCAAGTCTTGTTTCAAAGCTGGGTGTTTGGATGATAGGTCCTTGAGAATATTCATCAGAGCTTCTCTCTGAAGTTGTAGACCGTGACTGATTGTACCCAGAGTATAATCCAAGCGGGATAGATAGTCTTGATTCGTATTGGTGTATGTCGTCAGTATGGGGTTTATTTTCAAAGGACCGAATACCGGACTAGCGTGTTGCTTTTTCTGAACTTCAGCGTATCTTATCTGGTTAAAAGTAGCATCACGCAAACGCTGGCATTCCGTGCCCTGTTGGGCTATATTCGGTTTTGGAGTTGGAATTGTCGGTTCCTGTTGTTTCGTTGTGGGTGTCCAGTCCAATTCATCCTCCTCTTCGAATGCTTTTGGAGGTGCCCAAGGTTGTGAAGGTAATTCTGGTTGCTCTTGGCAGTCCGATTGTATAGAGGCTAACTCATCGTCTGAAGACGAATAAAAATCGTCATTCTCAGGTTGGAAACTCTTCACAATATTTTCGAGCATCATCTTCATTTCGAGTTGCCCTTGTTCAAGTTTATCCAAGCGGCTGAGCTTCTTATGTTTGGTCTTGATTGAAAGCGCTGAAGACTCCGCCTCCGACTGCTCATCTGAGAGCTCTCTGTGTGCTGCTTCTCTGGTCATCGGCAAAGGTTTCATGTCCGTAATCGCAGCAATTATCAACTCATTTTGGACTGCTGAACTTCTTATTCGTGCAGCGAGAGACATAGGATGGATAATTAGGCCAATGCAGAAAGGCCACTCTAGGAGCTTGAGTTTTATGTCCCTGTACGACCTTTCTGACAAAGAAGTGCAATCAGGGGAAAAAGCTCTGGCTAACCCGGCAGTGGGTATTGCAAATCTGATCTTGTTCAAGATCCGGGGATCCATTTCATCTCCTAATAGATCTTCTTTCTGGAGGTCTCTAATTTGCCACTCTTTCCAACCAGGTGGTAGGTGATTCATGGCTAGTTTAATTACTCTTCGCAGAATGAAGTTGTCTCCAGGATCATCTGCTTCCCAGCTCAGTAGAGATTCCATCGTGAGCATGTCTTTGGAAGAAGCCGCCTAAAACAAACGAAAAAGTAGGTTTAAGGCTTTGTTTTTGTAGAGTTATGCCTAAGCCGCTTGCTAGAGCGGGCTTATGTAGTTTACCAAACAGATAAGCAAGATTACTACGGTTATGTACGGCTCGGTAAGTGGCCCGTACGGCTCAACACGTGGTCCGTTCGGCTCGACATGTTGCCCGTACGACTCAACATTTGGTCCGTACGGCTCGACATGTGGCCCGTACGGCTCAGCATTTGGTCCGTACAGCTCGATATGTGGGCCGTACGGCTCAACACTTGATCTCTACGGCTCGACATGTGACCAGTACGGCTCGATATGTGGTCCGTGCGGGTCGAAATGTGGCCCGTAAGGGCACCGAGACTGGCCCGTACAGCACGGCAAGTGGCCCGTGCGGCTCAACTCTGGGCCATATGGCCCGAAGAAATGAGCCGTACGGCCCAAAGGAATGAGCCGTACGGCCCGAAAGATTGAGCCGTACGGCTCACCAGTTTGAGCCGTATGACACCAAGACATGAGTCGTTGGAGTCATGTTAGTAGCTTATTAATCAGTTCCTATAATATACGAACATGACATTCGCAAAGGATTTAAACCGATCATGATGATCAGGGCTGAATGGCACGCGGATACGAGCTACGGTAAATTAGATTTACTCGTAAACATATCTATCTACGCGCATTAAGAATAGCACATAGAGTAAGATAAAATAATACATGAAAACACAAGAAGCTAAAAAAAAAGTCCACTAGAAAAGCAAGATAATTAGTTATTTTACAAGCACTCCAAAAAGGATAACAATTAAATACTCACCATTATCAAAGATAATCCGTTCAGAAGAACAATAATCACGATCAGTAACAATAATATTGATTGTTATTAGATCTCGAACGAACACTGGTCGTTTACGAAAGGGTTAGTTTCGCAAAATTGACACGCGTGTAGTACATCGTGAATAGTGAATCGAAAGCGTACTGTTTGTCGCCGCACGCCGCCGCCTCACTCTCGCCAGCCCCGCGCGGGCGCAGGGGGCGGGTGGAGGCGGCGGGCGGGCCGATCTAGACGGCGGCGCGGGGAGCACTGACACGTATGTACTTGTAGTAAATCGAAGGATGTAATCTGACTGGTCAAGCCGACGGCACAGACCATGAAATATAGGAATTTTTATTGTAATGATATCGTTCACCCGATTCCATCACCTATCATACCAAGGTCCCTACAGTCTTCACAAAATAAAATGCCCGGCAACAGCGTCCGTGTCACTGACATAATTAGGTTGAATTTAGTTTGGGCCACCGGGCCTTTTATTTTGTGAAGACTGTAAAACATATTAGGTAGTATATTGACAATGTGAAATGCTGTTGTGTTCAACAATAATATTGAAATTATTTTTGTAATCACCTAAAGTATAGCTCAAAAACTTGCTTTGGTTTTAGGCAAAGCTTATGTAATTAAAAAGTAGTAATCGGGTGAACTAACAATATTTAACATTAGGTAAGAAATATATTTTAAGACAGCTTGAATCACAGATTACGTTCAGCCAGAAACGATACGAAAACAGAGGAGCTACATTCGGTACCTGCGCCTACGTGTCTGAATAGAGGGAGACCTTCACAGCACCATCTATGTAATATCTACCGAATTATACATTATGTATAGCATATTTATTAGTGAAATAAAAGTTTTATGTAGTGTAATTTATTGAATTATCTCAGTGGCATTTGAAAATATATATATATATATATATTTTTACACTGATTATTATTTATTTTTAAAAATATTATATAAGACCTATGCGACACTTCATCAAAAGTCAAGTTGGAATGTATGTATTAAGATTTATGAAGTTTGTAACATTTCTTGATTTCACTATGCTGTGCATTTGTGAACCTATTTAAAATTGTGAATTCATGGCAAAAACTTCTGTACAAGCTTTATTTATTCTAAAAGGTGAGAAAATTATGAGTTGGTGTTTGTTAAAGTTGAGCCGAGATAATGTATGATACAGTCCGCGCCATGTTTCATTAGCATTGAGCTGTGACCTCTCTTTCTCGCCTAGGGTAAAGTGGGGTGAAAGAGAGAGAGAGGTGACAGCTCGCTCAGAACCAAAGATAATTGGTAAGAACCGTAGCTATAGAAGGAACATAAATATGTTATTTACTCTATGCTAAAGATATCGGAAGGGGTCTTGGCGCCAGAGCGAGGCCACCATCTGTGTCTCGCCCAAGTATACATCTCTCTTGTTTCCATTCGTCGCCCCCCCTCCAGGCGGAACTCAGACGCTAAGAGACTTGGCGTCAGATATACAAACCTTCTCCAACAGAAGAAGCCGTAACTTTACTTGAAAGTTTTCAATCAAATAACTCTTTTTATTTCGCTGGTAATTTATGGTACCTATGTTACGTACCTGTAGTGCCAAATATTAATAATGTTAAAAATTTATGCACCAACTAATTAATAATTAATTAAGGTTATGTATTTTTCCGCCTTCTAACCTCAAAATAGCACCTTCGCCGCCTGATTTTGGGTTCTCAGGCGGTAAAATTCTTTTCGTACTAACTAATGTACTATTAACAAACCGAATGTTGTATTTTAACATTCATATGCGGCATGCATAATAAATTCATAGGTAACATGTTATATGTTGTATTATTCAGTCAGATCTACAAAATATAGCAATTTTACCTGAAAATAAAATTGTTATTATACATAATTACAGATGTAGTGAATAATCCTTTCCTTTCGTATTTTCCCGGAAATGTTCGTTTTTGTCTTACTACTTCACTCGCACTCAGTACCCATCGAGACAACGTAGGGAACGGTCGCATTGCAAGAGGAAGTATCTATATAGAGTAGTTAATACCACAGAAATATTTTGTTGATATTTATGTTAGATTTTGTGATAAACTTCATGGACTCATGTATTAATGCAGGCCACCTATATTTATTTATTTTTGACTACATTTCACTCTTGTCTGTCATTTTTGTAAATAATAAACATTGATTTTATTCGATCCACATTAACAATTTATAACAGACATGCCGAAAGCACTAAGAAAAGGGAAACGTTTAGATCGGCAAGCCTGCGAAGTTATTTTCAATATTTATTTATATTTCTTAACTGAAAATGATAAATTCAAACATACCAACTATACTGCTTACTTCTGTAAAGTCCAAAAACGAGTTTCGGAGGCCAGTGGAATTTCTCAACGAACAGTAAATAAAATATTGCAAAAAGAATACATAAATCAATCCACCTCCAATAGCCCGAAGTCGGCAAAGTTGGGTAGACCAAATAAATAATTTTGTCTAGGTCTTGACGATTTTGACTACAACGTTATACGACGATTAGTGTATAATTTCCATTTGATATACAAACAAGTACCTACAATTAAAGCCCTGAAGTCCAAGTTATCCGAAGCCATAAATTTTAAGGGATGTGACTTTACGCTAAGAAAAATTCTTAGAAAAATGGGATTTCGGTATAAAAAAGTTGAAAACAACAGAAAGTTACTTATCGAGAAAGATGATGTTCGTTTAAAAAAAGTAAAGTTTTTAGCCGCGATAAAAAAGTACAGATTGCAAGGGAGAGAGGTTGTTTATATGGATGAAACATACATCCATACCTCTCATTTGGCAGGTAAAAGCTGGGCTGACTCGTCAGAAAACGGAGTGAAAAAGTTAATTTCTAAAGGACAACGTCTTATAGTAGTGCACGCTGGTAGTAGAAAAGGGTTTATACCTGGGGTATTGTTAATGTATCAGTCTACTGATAAAACAGGTGACTCACAACGCGATGAACAATGAAAACTATGAAAAATGTCTTCGTAATCAACTCATTCCAAACTTAGCTCCACATTCGGTACTAGTAGTAGATAATGCTGCATATCATAATAAGTACGTAGAAAAACCTCCTAATTCAAATACCAGGAAGCAATACATGATTGATTAGCTATCCAAACATAACGTTCCGATTGATCCGTCATTAACAAAACTTGAAATATATGAAATTATTTGCAAGTACAAACAAGACTTTGTAGAATACTCTATAGATAAACTTATGAACGAATATGGACACAGCGTACTAAGATTGCCACCATATCATCCTGATTTCAATCCGATTGAAAACATATGGTCTCAAATAAAGGGATACGTATCCAAAAGAAACATCAGTATGAATATGACTACTGTGAAACAATTGGTACAGGAAAAGGTTAATAGATTAATTCCGATGTTTGGGCCAAAGTGACCACGCCATCAAATGCGAAAACGAGTACCGAAAACACGAACCTGAGTTGGAAAATTATATGGCTGGTTTTGTAATCACCGTTCATGAAAACTCTGACGATGATACACCAGAAAATAGTTCTGATTCTGACTGTGATATGGAAGTTGGAAGTATTGTTTCGCATCACACTGTCCACCCCGCTTCTCCTCCTCTTATCCCGCTGTCATAATCGAAGTCGTTCATCCAATCAGAAAATCATATTTATTTATATTAATTTCTCTGCTGGTTTGTTTTGTTTTATGTTGAGGTGTCTTTTTTGTTATGTCATAGTATTTTTAATTAATTACAAAAATTTATTGTTATAAAAAAGGTCTGCAAAATCCTACTGTAGTTTTGACTTATAGTTAGACTTTTGGGGTTCCAATCCTTATAGAATCATTAGATCATCCCAACCGGAATTTGGTTTTTATCAGTGCGTTTTATTGAAATAAAACGTCCTCAGTAACTAGTTATATTTTTGTTTAACTAACGAATTCTTTATATGATAGAATCGTGGTGGTTTTAACATCTCAGTGTAATATACGTCAAACGGGCAATTTGACATTTGACATTGATAAATAAAGTATGCGATTTATTTGATACCTACACGTAATTTAATAATACAGTAATTCATAGACACATCGGCACCATTCGGGTGTTATCGTTGTTCCGAGTTTTGCCGATAGGAAAGGATTATTCACTACATCTGTACCTGGTTTTAAGCCTAATATTGCGAGTAGCAAACTTGACTTCCTTTTCGGTGCGACGAAATTAGCCATAAATAGCTCACTTCCTATTTAAAACTCCTAAAATACATGTCATAACCGTTTTGGACCTCAGCAACATTGCGCGCGTAAAGTTTCAGAAATGGCGGCAATTGTAGCCAGCGTCATTGTGTGCGCTCAATTTTCAGGTCATTGGGAACTCAATAAAGAGCTGATCGTGTCTAAGAATGTGTCACGATCATGCAATGCACAATAATGTGGCACAGCAGGCAGCGATTTACCTAGGCTTAAAGCCAGGTGAGTTTGTATTATAATTTTATAATACATACTTACCTGGCTTTAAGCCTAGGTAAATCGTAAAACAATTTTATTTTCAGGTAAAATTGCTATATTATACCTGACGTTACCTGGCTTTAAGGCTAATATTGAGTAGTGTTTGGTATCGACTGCTGAGTTGAAAACGCCAATTTGATATGACTAGGAGTTCATTTATGGAAACCTTATAGAAATTATGAAACTGAATGTGTATGCATCACCGTGTACGTGATGCAAAGATAGGCTGTGCAAATGCAACTCAAAAATAAGGCCAATAGATGGAAACAAACACAAACTTAAGAATGGTCTGATGAAGTCATCTTTTGAAGCCAGCCGAGTTTCGGGCTGGCTAGGTTAGACTTAGTTTCTGGCTATTATGACTCATTTGATCTAAGTATATGAATCTAAGAACATGCAAAGCTTTACCTGCAGTAGGTTTTCCCTACAGTCAGCGCTTACGTACAAGTTCACCGAGATTGGTGCACGGTGGTTGGCTGCTAGCTCGCCATTCACCTCGACTACCAAGACTGCAGTTGTGAGGTCAGGATATCAGGTCGGTCGCCTGACCAACGAAACTCTGAGCTAGAGACGTCGGCTCGTGCCGAATCAAATACATGTGGAAATGAGTTATTATAATTTGTACCTTGCGCAGACAGGGCCAATCTGATTTAAACACAAAACATTGATTAAATTAGTGATTAGCAGTAGGTATAATCCTTACAATTGCTGTATTTTGAATTGGGAGTGCGCCTCCTGGATGCCATGCCTCATTGATTATGTACTTCCACATATGACTGGTCGTTGCAAAAGACTGACAAACAGCTGTAGAAATATTAGGGAACTCTGCTTGTGGGTTGTATGCCGTACCGGCCACATCCAAGACACATTTTGGTTAAATAACCTCGATTTCGTCGACTTGGTTAAAGCTGCCTCTGCTGTTCGCTTGGGATATGTCGAAGTAAAGCGACTATTGAGAAACAACCAAATAAATAGTGGAGATGTGAAAAAATTACAATGTATAATCTCAAATTTATATTCATGTCCTGAGAGACTCGAGGACTGTCATCAGCTCCTTTAGGCTAATATACTGAAAAGTGAATTCTTACAGCCACTTACCTAGGGAATTATGCACGGTCCAGTGACACGTAGGTCATTGGTGAGAAGTAATGTAGATAACTTCTCTATATGGCTCCGACAATATCCTGGTGGATAACTGTCTGAATAAATAAAAAGAAAGTCTTTAGACTCTTCCAAAGTAGTCGCTGAATCTTTGCTAAAAGACTTTGTACCTAGATGTGAAAATCAATTCTCGTTTAACTATGTAGATGATAAAGATATGATTAAAGCCTTTAAATCAATAAATGTTAAGAAAACTGCAGACCTCTGGGATATTTCTGTTCATGTTGTGAAGCCCCTAATAAATGTTGTTGCACTTGATTTAGCATTCATATTTAATGCATCTATTGAATCTGGCGTGTTTCCTGATTTAATGAAACACAGTAAAATAGTACCTTTGTTTAAATCGGGTAGTACATCTGACCCTTCTAACTTCAGACCGATATCGGTATTGCCTACATTTAGTAAAGTATTTGAAAAAGTAATTTTAAATCAACATCTTACACATTTCAACAGCAACAACATGCTCCACTGTAAATAATTTGGTTTTACACAAGGTAAATCAACTACTGACGCCGGTATTGAGTTAATATCACATATATATGATGCCTGGGAGGAGTTGCATGATGCTCTAGGAGTATTTTGCGATTTGTCTAAGGCTTTTGATTGCGTTGACCATGGGACATTGATCAGGAAATTACATCACTATGGAATTAGGGATAACTCTTTAGACCTTCTCTCTTCTTATCTAAATAACAGGATACAGAGAGTTGACATTAATGGAAAACGATCTCCAGGGTCTGTTGTTACTATGGGTGTACCGCAGGGTTCCATACTCGGGCCATTATTGTTTTTGGTTTATATGAATGACCTGCCACATCTTGCCAGAGATAATCATGAGATTGTACTGTTTGCAGATGACATTTCACTTTTGTTTAAAATGAAACGACGCAGTTTGAACTTTGACGATGTGAATAATGCAATCTCAAAGGTAGTCAATTGGTTTAGTGCTAATAATCTTTCACTGAACAATAACAAAACTAAATGTATTCGGTTTATACTCCCCAATGTTAAACAAGTCTCGGATAATGTTAGTTAAAGGTGAAAATTTAGAAATTGTAGATAGCACGGTATTCCTAGAAATCACCTAGGATAATAAGCTTCAGTGGGGCCCACATATAGATAAGCTATCAAAAAAACTCAGTTCCGCAGTTTATGCAGTTAAAAAATCCGTCTTTTTACGGACGTGGAAACAGCTAGACTAGTTTACTTCAGCTACTTCCATAGCATTATGTCTTACGGCATACTGCTGTGGGGGAACGCTGCAGACATTAACATAATATTTGTGCTGCAAAAGAGGGCTGTTCGTGCAATCTCCCAGAGAGTCACTGCGTTGTAAATTTAAGGAAATTAACATTATGACAGTGCCGTGTCAGTATATTTATGAAAACCTAATGTATGTACGTCCACAAAAATATTGACAAATTTCCTAAGAATAGCGACAGGCACAATGTCAACACTAGAAATAGGAATAAACTAGCTATACCTACTACTAGGCTCCATAAGGTTAATGTATCTTTTAAAGGGCAATGTATTCGCTTTTACAACAAAATACCGACTGAGTTACAAGAATTGTCTGTCAATAAATTTAAAAATGTTAAAAATCACTTATGTAAAAAAGGTTACTACAAAATATCAGATTATGTAGAAGACAAGAATGCTTGGGAAGGTGTTTGCTCCAATTCTGTAAAAAATAACGTATAAAGTCGCCTCTTTGCCTCCAGCATCTAAAACATTGAGGTGACGGAATTCAAATTGAGTTCTATATTTCCCTGTACCTTATACATGTGTTAGTTTAAGATTTGACATTCTCCAAATGTTACCCATGTGTTTCTTATGGAAATAAACTCTTTTTGAATTTTTTGAATTTTGAATTTTATCAGACTATATCTTTGGATGGTGAATCTGAAAGGTGAATGATAATTGTCTGAAGTAGGCATATTGCCGACCATATCCTGCTGGATTGATGAAAGTAGTCTGGTTGAAAAACGGCGGCTCTGTTGTTAGATTAAAACGCGTTGTTATTTAGGGTTTGGAGGAAATCAGCTAGGTAGGTACTCAAAGTTGTTTAACAATGTGGTTTAACTTATTAAAGGTACGTCCAACACCACAATAAGAGTATTTATGCCTACTCTTTTACCCTTTGAGTATTGTAATACATAGATAGCCGGTCCTTCAGCCACATGCCTAATGTTTAGAACTCCCTTTTAATCCTTTAAAAGCAGCAGTGCTAAAATGGAAATTATTGATTTCAAATTAAAGAAAGTTACATAAAGTAATTTGTATAAATGGAATATAAAATAGTGTTGATTTTATATTTCTTCGTCACTGGCTTATAAAGGGATAAGATATCACGCAAATGAGTAAAACGTTACAATAAAACTGTAGGAAAATTGTTTGCCTCCACTCTGTCCGCCTCGTTCTACCCACCTCAGGCGATGTTTCTGTATGAAAATGTCGCTTTGAACCTTGTACAGATGAAAACGTTGCAGAGACTGAGTCAGATTACAAGTTTCGCCGGGTTAGATTTCAGTTTTCGCACTAGAAATGCACGACAACCAGCCATGATATACCTACATTTTTGCGTAAGATGTTTAATTGAACCGTCTCGCATAGACTGATTCATTTCATACTCACACGAGCGTTTAGTAGCGGTGTCCCCTTACGCACTGACACTACCGGCATAACCGCGAACGGCTGACTTAACTGCCTGTCAATGTCGCTTTAAACCTTGCAGGTGGACTAAGTTCCAGAAACTGTATCAGCGGTATATATCCATCAAAGATTGATCAACAGGTCATCTTCACGCGGGATTTTCAATTTCTTTATAGCCAGCCGCGCTGATGTATGTACTACAGCACTCAGACTGGGCTTCAGCACTAATACGTCGCTGCGGCTCGTAGTCGCCGCATCGTCATTCGCCTCCTGCCTCCCTTCCGCGCACGCGCTAGCCTTGCGCAGGCTGGCAGCCTGGAGCGCTCGCCGTATGCCGGCTCCGGGCGGTGGCAGGGGCGCGTCACCGCTGCACGCGGGCGCGGGTTAAGTGTAGCGGGCAGCCAGCAGCGCAAGGGCTCACCTTCTCTGGGCTCTGGAGGTCTAACTCCCGAAAATGCACGCAGTCGCCGTGTCGTCCTTTGTCTCCTGCTTCCCCTCCGCGCGCACGCCAGCCTTGCGCAGGCTGGCGGCCCGGAGCGCTAGCCGGGCAGCGGGGGCGTGACACTGCGCGGGCGCTGGCTAACTGTTGTCAATTGTCAATTGTAAGACGGGCTGGTTTCCGCAACTCGACGACGAAAGCGCCTATTTTGCGTGTGGGTGGGAATGCGATATCATTCGAGCCAACCCAACTCCTCCAGGAACGCCAGCAGGCCCTTTACGTTACCGACTATCCCTGGAAGGTCCCTCGATTGACCGAGGTGTTTAGCCCTGTAGTCCGCTACTCCTGTGCACTCCATGAGGACGTGAGCAGCCGTTTCTTCTGCCTCCAAGCAGGCTCTGCAAAAGGGGCTGTCGGTAACACCTAGGACATATAGATGTTTATTAAAGAAACCATGGCCAGTAAGTGCTGCAGTCACCATTCGCATGCGCGGCCTACTAAGTCGAAGCAAGGTCTTAGCAAGCCTAGCGCTAGGGGATGGCAAGGCCAGCTTAGCCTGTCTGCACTCCTCATGGTTTGTCCAAAGAGTGGCATGATCATTCCTGGTCGACTCTCTAGCCCTGAGTTAATAGTGTTGCTATTTAGGGCTTGTATGACGGCCATGCTGTCCGAGAGGATTTGAATGGAGGAATCTCTTACCATTGTCGATGCTATGGCATTAGCGGCCGAGATGATGCCCATGCATTCAGCTTGAAAGACAGTATTATGGGCACCCAGTGGAATGGCTATCTTGATGTTTAGGTCCTCCGAGAAGGTGCCTGAACCAGTGCCTGCTTCAGTTTTTGAACCATCGGTAGAAATTCTGAGCTCTTTAACGTCGAGCCCCTCAACCCGATGGTCTTCATGTAACGGTATATTGTATTTTTTGTCGAAAACAAATTGTTTAGGGATTCTGTCACTACAAGCCATAGAGATAGGAATTTTTTTGTAAACTTCCCCTAGGATGGCGGTGTGTGAGGTCCTGTTTTTCCTCCAAAGTCCTAAGGTGTTGAGTCTCACCGCAGATGACGCGGCCTCCTGCTTAATATACAGCTGGAGTGGCGGAAGACACAGCATGGCCTCCATTGCTGCTGTTGGAGTAGTTCTCATACTACCTGTGATAGCCATGCAGGCCAGCCTTTGGAAGCTTTGGAGTTAGCTTACCATTGTGGTTAGTTTGGTCCTGGTCCACCACACCACAGCTCCGTAGCAGACAAGAGGACGGATCACCGTCACGTACAGCTAAAGAATGATGTTGGGCTAACTGTTGCGGGGAGCCCTTTGCGCAAGGGCTTGCCTCCTCTACTTGCCTAGCTCTGGAGGTCAAACTCACGAAAAATCTCCACGTTTCTCCTTCCTCCGGACATAAAATCTGTAAAACTGGGATTAGTTATGGAATATCTACCGACGGCGGATTCTTGCGCGAGGTAACCATTACGCGATGGTCGTGAATGCATTGAGTATAGATTCGCGACGTTGTGGACGAGATCCACTCGTCCACCGTAAATTGTTTGCAACTGATAAGAATCGATTTAATTATATTCCCCCTCGGAAGACATCTCGTTGATTGTATTACATACCTTATCCCTGTAGTCAGAATCTGCTCGGTGTTCAACAAGCCAAGGCATGACCGTCGAAAATATCCATTTTTGAGCCTCTTTCTGCTTGATCAAACCATGGGATATAATATAACCGTGGGCTAATATAACCGTCACTACGTTCCCGCCAAAGTATGATTGCTTGAAAGAACTTGGCGCACTCGAGTTCAATGAACCCTAGCACAGAACAATAAATGTTTGTAACTCAGGCGAACGGCAAATACCTAACCTGACTCCAGTTACACGAATCAAAGTAGGTAGCCTACCTATCGAATTGGATTGGATTTAATTATGATTTTCTCGGCGTGAGATCAGGATGAGTGCAATGTTTGTACTTTCCGGGGTAGTTTTTCCAGTTTATTTGTCCTTGAATTCTTTCTTACTCCCCGATGTCTTCTCCTCCGGCTGCCCCTCGACTCCGGAGACGTGGAACTGCTGTAGCGATCACTCCTCGATGATTCACTAGGCGGGGCTATTTACCGCGATTTTTATTAAACGGATTTTTTTTTGCTGGTACACTGTGCAATTAACACTATAACCATAACAAAATTCCAAGAATATTTCGAAAAGTAATTTGGAATATTTTTAAATTTGTTAAACGCGTGCGCACTGAAAGAAATCCAAAACACCAATGACCTGAAAATTGAGCGCGCACAATGACGCTGGCTACAATTGCCGCCATTTCTGAAACTTTACGCGCGCAATGTTGTTGCGGTTCAATACGGATATGACATGTATTTTAGGAGTTTTAAATACGGTGTGAGCTGTTTAGGACTAATTTCGTCGCACCGGAAAGGAAGTCAAGTATGCTACTCTCAATATTAGGCTTAAAGCCAGGTAACGTCAGGTATAATATCTATACATTGTTTAGGAAATAACCCTATATCTCCAGCGGATGCGAAAGACTTTGGACCGAACGCAGTAGATGGCGCGATAATGTTTTGGGACTGATTGAGGCACTATTTGACTCAATATTTTTGATACAGCATGCATAAATCCAAAAAGTCGCCTACTACTTCTTTTCAGTTCAGATCAGTTCAAAGATATTTATTCATAATAGCACAAAAATTGAGACTTAATGAACGCATAACATAACCAAGTAAGCATAATTTAACATTAAGTTACATAGCACCATAGACTAATAGTACTCATATTACTATTATATTTCTCTATGATAGTGCATAATATATAGGGTGCAATGAACACCAGCCTTATGGCGTAAGTCGTCTGAGCTATGAACTTAATATAGATTTTTACGTTTGACACCTTGCACCAGCTTCATCTGTCAAATTGGTATCACGCAAGTAGCATCATAATGGAGGCCAAACCCAAGCTTATTGAATGAAGCCTAGAAGCCTTCGGTGATACCCCGCAATCGATGAAATTGTATGAGCATGAGATGAACCATAGATCACGCTATGAACTTCAGAGAGTTACGCCATAAGGCTGCTGGTTTCATGCCAGCTGTCGGTAACACTCTAACTTTGTACAGTGAGAGCACTATTTATTTGTAACTACGTTAAATTCGTATCTAGGATGTTTGCCGTTTATGCTAACGGCACTCTGGCGCTACCGTTACGGTAGCGTACATACAAAGAATGGTCATTATTTAGTAAACTTTTTTATATTTGCACTAATTATGCACGATTTATGCTCTATCAAAGAGCATAAAAATGAACGGTGAATTTACCATGTGTACGCTACCATAAGGGACACCATCCTTACACATAGGCATGAGTCAAATACAATCAATCCTACACAAACAGTTGGGGGTGATAAAGCTGTGCTCGCGTTGGATCTCACCATCCTACACAATTTAACTGAGGCTCAAAAAACCGTCCACGTCACTTGGTGCAATGCCCTGCTTACCAGATTCAACGAAGGGCGTCAAATTTGGTGTGGGACATAGTAGCAGGTGACGAAACATGGATTTATTGCTACGATCCCAAAACAAAGCTGCAATCGAGCGTAAGGGTATTTCAAGATAAGCCGAAACCAACCAAAGCGGCTCGCGTGAAAAGTGCATCTAAGCGGATGATTGCTTATTTTTTAATTTAACTGGACACGTGGCTACTGTTGCTTTAGAGAATCGTTGTAACGTGAATAGTGACTGGTACACGACCATTTATTGCCGGAAATTATTGAACTCCGTAAAAATAACTGTAAACTCTGTATCATCTTGCACCACGACAATGCTAGTTCCCACACGGCCAGACAGACAGACGAATTTTTGAAGGTGAAAATCGTAGAAGTTTTGAGCCATCCTGCACCCATTCCCGACCTGCCTTGTGACCTTTTTCTGTTCCCAAAAATTAACAAGCTCGGTCGCGAAAGAAACGCGCTCAAAGATTTTTATCACCAGAAGAGGCTGTCGAAGAACATGAAAGACACGTTTATGAGGTCACCACTGAGGAGTGGCACAAATGTTTTCAAAATTAGTTTAATCGTATAAAAAAGTACATTTACGCAAAGGGAGAATATTTTCCGAAACGATAAATTAATTTTTGACCTTTAATAGTATTTTTTTCGCATTCCAGAAACTTTTATTGCGCCCCACGTATACTTTTTATTTTATTTTAGCCTTTTTTAGGATTTTTTTTAATATTTCGAGTAATCGATGTTAGGTATTTTAGTATTTTTGAGGCAAAAAACAGTAGACTTTATCTATGTTAAATAATAGACGTGCGTCCTGTACAACCATTTATTACCAGACTAACATGTCAGTGCGCTGCTTTGCGCACCTACCCTACTATCACATACATAACACCTCCACCCTTATTAACAAAAAAATACAAATATAATCTAAACCTAATTTAGAGTACTCTAAAGGAAAATGTAACAAAATAGAATAAGAACATATCTAAGACAATCGTACTTAATAGAAAACACAATTATACTGAGTATAAACTTAAGTACTAAAAATATTCATCGAAACCAAAGCGCCCAGGTGGCTTGCGAGTTCGCTTAGAATCAGTACATGGTTCCCTGTTCGCTGACACACTGGGCTCATACACCGGCGGCCCGGCTTCCGCTGCTGCTGGCTCGACTTCCCTCTGCGGTGAACTCTCCACTCTACTCTCCTCTAAGCTGTCGGTACCCCGTTCCTGTTTCTCGCCTCCGGTCATGGGAAACGTTAACGACTTGCGGTTTTGTCTACAGTCCACTATGTTTGGCCTGCTTACTACAAGGGCTACTTCCCTATTAGTAATATCGTTATCTAGTTGCCGGGTAACCCTGTGTTTTAGTTGATTGACATGCCTGTGTATCTCGGTTCCATAAATAGATTTAATTGTGTAATTCGTATTACCATTTCTTTTCATTACCGTGCCCGCTAGCCATTTATCCGTACCCCTGTATTCTCGATACCATACTTGCGCACCCGGCTCGAGTTGACGATGTGTACCGCCCGCTATCTCTTCACTACGCGCTTGACGAGCGGCTACTCTCGTTTCTCGTTCTGGTTTCAGTACATCTAGTCTCATACGGAGGTTTCGGCCCTGTAAGATTTTTGCTGGACTATCGCCGATGGTAGCATGTTCGGTATTTCTATACGCCAATAAGAACCTACATAAAGCTGTATGCACGTCTACATTTTGTTTATATGCCTTTTTAATAGCACGTTTACAGATTTTAACCGCGCTTTCCGCAGCTCCGTTGGAAGCCGGATGATAAGGAGCGCTAAAAATGTGTTCTATACCGTTATGTGTTAAAAACATTTGAAATTCTGAGCTAGAAAATGGCGGGCCATTGTCACTGACGATTTGTTTTGGTAAGCCAAACTTGGCCCACAAGTCTCTTAGCGTAGCTATAACTGCTGATGCTGTGGTTCTTTTCATTCTAATGGCTTCAATCCATTTTGAACATGAATCGACCACCACTAAATACGTCACACCCTTAATGGGTCCGAGAAAATCTAAGTGTAGTCGCGACCAGGGCCGGGACGGCCACGGCCATGAGTGCAAGACGTGGCCGGGCGGCGCGTCTGCCACGGCGGCGCACACCGCGCACGCACGGCACTCTGCCTCCACCGCCTCGTCTATCCCCGCCCACCAAACATAGCTACGAGCTAATGATTTGGTTTTTACTATTCCCATATGTGGGTCGTGTAGCTCTGTGATTACTTTTTTCCTACATGCGGCTGGTACTACTATGCGGTGACCCCACATGACACATCCTAGTTCACTGTAGAGCTCGGTTTTTCTGTTAAAGTAAGGTTTTAGTTCCCTTATTTCCACCTCTGATGGCCAACCATCACTAATGTAACTCAGAACACGACTGAGGATAGGGTCACTACGAGTCTCTCTTCTAAGAACATTGTAATCTAGCAACAGAGCGTCTGTTGCAAAATGCAAATAAGTTTGTTCTGGAATATCTTCCTTTTCAGATGCTACCTCATCTTTCTGTGATTTAATTAGTCGCGACAAAACATCGGCGGTGTTCTTATCCGTCTTAATGTACTCGATTGCAAAATCATACGCTGAGAGCTTAACTGCCCAGCGTTGCAAACGACTGGCTGCTGCACTAGGAATGCCAATATTCGGTCCGAATATGCTCACGAGCGGCTTATGGTCGGTGCGCAGCACAAATTTCCTGCCATATAAGTATTGGTGGAACTTGTCAATCGCGAACACAATCGCCAAGGCCTCTTTGTGGATTTGACTATAGTGAACCTCGTGAGTGGTCAATGACCTTGAAGCGTACGCGACGACGCGTTCGTGTCCGCAGCCGCCGCCGCTGCCGCCCGCCGGCGACGGCGTGCGCTGCGCCAGCACGGCGCCGAGCCCGCGCGAGCTCGCGTCCACCGTCAGCACGGTCTCCATGCCCATGTCGAAGTGAACGAGCGTCTTTGTACTAATGAGTAGCCTCTTTACTGTCTCAAAAGCTTCATTCTGTTCCATGCCCCATTCCCAATAACAATCCTTTTTTAAAAGCTTGTAAAGAGGTGATAAATATGCACTTAATTTATCTATGAATTTACCGTAGAAATTCACCATCCCTAAGAATGATTTTAACTCTGTTACGTTTCTTGGGTGGGGCATTGTTGTGATAGCCTTCACCTTTTCAGGGTCCACCCGAACCCCGTTTTCGTCTATAATGAACCCTAGGTACCTTACTTCTTTTGCTAGGAATTCGCATTTAGACTTTTTAATTTTTAAACCATTTTTTTCTAAAATCTCTAAGACTTCTTTGATTGATTGTAAATGGCTTTCTAAGTCTTTGTTTTTAATCAATATATCATCATAGAACACTACAACACTTGGTAAGTTACTAAACAAATTTACCATAATTTTCTAAAAATTCCGGGACTGGATGATAATCCATATACGAGTCTAGAATACTTGAATAGCCCCCTGTGTGTGTTTATGACTGTAAACTTCTTTGAATCCTCCGATAATTCAATCTGATTATAGGCTTGAGAGAGGTCTAGCTTCGTAAATAATTTATTCCCACTTAGATGACTAAACAAATCCTCCATTTTTGGAACCGGGTATCTGTCAATCTCTAAAACTTTGTTCAGGGTTACCTTATAGTCGGCACATATTCTCAAACCACCGTCGGCTTTGTTTACCACGACCAGCGGCGTGGCCCAGTCGGAGTGGGTGACCGGCTCGACAACTCCGGCCCGTAGCATGCCGTCCAGCTCGGCGTCGACGCGCTCGCGCAGCGCATACGGCAGCGGCCGCGCGCGACAGTAGATAGGTACCGCGCCCTCGCGCACACTCAGCGCGGCACAGCCCCCGGTGTATTTACCCAATGTGCCGTCGAACAACGATTCATGTCTGGAAATAATATTACCTATAATTTTCTGATTGTTTGATTGATCATCCGATATAACATTGTTGTTTAGCAGGTTAACTTTATGCATTTTAACAGGTATATTCAATTCCGCTAACCATTGCCTACCCAACAGATTTGTGGTTCCCCTGTTCATTACATACAAGTCTAGCGTTTTCGTTTTATTTTCATAACTGACGACGACTTCTATGTACCCCAAGGGCTGAACTGTCGATCCGTCATAAAACTTTAGGGTCAAATTACAGGAATTTAACTGCAAGTTGCTAAATAGTTCGTCATAGACATTTCTACCAATACAAGATAACGCCGATCCAGTATCGACCTCCATTGCTAACAAACGATTTTCAACCATAATATCCATACACACCGGTTTATATTTGCTTAACGCCATCTGGTACATAGGCTGTTCTTCTTCGCTGTCAACATCCGTATGTGTGATATTGGTGTCATCATCGCAAAACATCTCTCCTTGCTCTTCTAACGAGTGAAATGAAGCATGAGCCCGCTCCCGGCCCCCTCTCGCTGCACCGCGCGCCCCACGCCCCGCGCCTCTGGACCACGAGCCTCGACCGCCGCCGCCGCCGCCGCCGCCGCCGCCGCTGGTGCTCGCTCCACGCCCGATCATGCGGCCTCCGCGTGATGATCTTGTTTCAAAACTACCGGCTGTTCCCGCCGTTTGTCCCCGCCGTCTCGAATGGTTGTACTCCATATTCCTGGATCTTCTGGGACACATCCTCCTCAAGTGACCGATTTCTTGACAAAGGCTGCACACGTAATCTTTATATACACAGTTGCTACCTTGATGTCTGCTGTCTCCGCATCTTGTACATTCGCCGTAATTTAACTTATGCATTCTTTCTGCCAGCTCCACAGCGCCCCGCTCCACAGTATTTGCGTCTCTTTCAGCAGCTTCCAATGATAAGGCCAAAGAAACAGCTCGAGTATACTGTAACTTGTCCTCCGCGAATAGTCTTTGCCGAATTATCTCGCTTTTCAACCCACAAACCAGCTGATCTCGAAGATTTTCATCTAGGGCCGATCCAAACTCGCAAAATCTTGACAGTTTTTTAAGCTCCGTCACATACTCGGCAATTGACTCGTTACTGAGTTGTCGACGTTGACGGAATTTGTAACGTTCCGCCAACTCCGATGGTTTTGGCTGCAGGTGGACAGCCAATAACTCCACGGCCCGTTGGTAGTTTAACGCTGATGGCTTCGTAGGGCTAGCCAACGTAGCCAAAAGTTCATACGCGTCCTCGCCCATCACCGAAATTAATGTCGGTAGTTGAAACTCCGCTGCCACTTTGTTAACCAAGAAATAACTCTCCAGTCTTTCCACATAGCTAGACCAATTCCCGGTCTTTACAGCAAACTCCCGAACCTTCCCGACTGACATTTTGCTAATCAACACTGCAAATACACTGCACAGATAGTTAATATTTTGTCCGTTTGATAGTTCGTATTTGTTTTTCCGCGTTCGCCACTGTTAAATAATAGACGTGCGTCCTGTACAACCATTTATTACCAGACTAACATGTCAGTGCGCTGCTTTGCGCACCTACCCTACTATCACATACATAACAATCTACTTCAAAAGATCCATATTTTTGTTTGAACTAATATCTATACATAATATTTTTACGGCCAAGGGGAGCCTAGGTTACGAAGTACATATTATCTAATCTGTGCTAATTATCCAAGGGTGACAAGAGTGACAGAAAAAGTAAAACGTCAAAAAATTATTTGTTTTCACAATGGTTCGCACCCAAATATAACCGGATTTTAGAGACAATAAAGTCTACCGACTTGGATCTCATCTAATGAATACCACGGCGAAAGCAATATGTTACTGAAAAACAAAATATTGAAGGCCATTACATTCAGAAACCCGGTGAAACTACCCTTGTTATACTGGGTTTTGGTATGCCTGAGGTTTATCCTCACAGTTTTACCTCAAAAGGGCTACATACACCCAGACGAATTCTTCCAGAATGTCGAGGTCGTTGCAGGTAAGTTTTTACACCAGAAACTGGTCTTCTATAGCTTTTCCCATTAGGAAATAATGTTATTCCGGTTTCTTTACAGGCGATGTTTTTGCGATTGATGTCTCGAGAACATGGGAGTTTGACCCAAGCTTTCCAGTCAGAAACATCTTCTTACCAAAGATAATTTTAGGACCACCACTGCACTTCATAAGATATGCAAATATGTTTGCCAAGCACTATGCTAACATTGATTTGAGAACACCCTATTTTCTCTTGGTTCTACCAAGACTATTCATCTGCTTACTTTCTCTCGTCAATGATTACTGCTTGTACAAGATATGTGTCATCTATGGCCAGAACTTTAGGAACAGACTTAAGATATTTGCCAGCTCTTATGTTGTTATTGTCTACTATTGTAGAAGTTTCTCAAACTCATTTGAAACAATGTTTTGCTCATTACTTCTCTATCTTGTGGCTGAATGCATGTCACATTCAGATAAAATAATATACCATGATGAGTTTTTGGCAGAAAAATATAAAAAAGCATCAACACCAGTTGAAAAAGTGAAGATATTCAAATTGCAAAATCATTTACCTGTTCATTCATTGAACAGAGTTCTTGTGATCTCCACACTAGTGGTTTTAGGTATCTTCAACCGGCCCACCTTTGTAGCTTTTGCTATACCACCCATATTTTTCTGGTTGCACCGAGGACTTGGCTCAAAAGTGGTTGGTTTTAAAGACTTTCACCTCAGGATGCTGTCGCTTGTCATGTGTGGTTTGCCTGCAGTACTCATTCTCATCATAGTGGACTCTGCCTACTATGGCTATCTCACTCTTGCTGATATTGACTCCAGAGCTGTGTCATGGAATAGCTGGGTGGTGACTCCTTTGAACTTCCTGAGGTACAATTCAAATATGAAGAATCTCACTCGTCACGGCCTGCATCCTCGATGGCTTCACTTGGCTGTAAATGTACCTCTACTGTTTAATGTGTTGGGAGGTTTGGCAGCTGTTACTCTGATCTCCCATATATATAGGTAAGTTAACACATATTCTACACAACTTGGTCACAACTACTCAATTAATTAATTAATTTCATAGAAACAAATCCCAAATTGTATCTAATTTTCAGATTCATCCGGGGCCACTACAGCAAGCTGCCAAGGATACAAAGCATCACTGGACTAATGCTATTTTCAATAATAGTTCCATTGGGTGTCTTATCCATGTTTCCTCATCAGGAAGCCAGGTTCATCATTCCGATTCTATTACCTTTAGTGTATCTATACGGAAACCAGTTATACAACAATGATACTGACGAACCATATGTAAGAAAATTTAAGAATCTCCTTCTATTCTCCTGGTATACTCTGAATGTGCTGTTCACCCTCTTTTATGGCTTTATACACCAAGGCGGTATATATCAGTTTGCCAATAATTTACATTATGAAATCAAGAGTTCTTATGGTGTGCAAACTCATGTAGTAACTACCCATAGCTATAGCATACCAACTTATTTATTACAATTAGATAGTACATCGAAAGTTTGGACAGATAAGTCCACTGGTCATAAATATAGGTTGTCACCTTCTACATTTATATCTAAATATGGTTCAATGCCTTCTAATGACTTGTTAGAGGTCATCGACAGTGTATTGACGGATGCTGAGATGGCTTTGCACATTCGTAAGAAGAAGTACAGGTTCTATGTGGCCTCCCCCTGTGCCCTAGAGCAGGAAATTCAGAATGCAGCTAGAAAGTATTACTACTTTGACCTGGTTGAGGAGGTCTCATACTTTCCCCACTACTGCTCAGAAGCCCTCCCTACATTCCCCAGTAAACGTGACCAATATTGCCTTAACAACAGTAATCGGAATAGGAACGTATCTCATACCATTGATCTGAATATTATAGAACGAATCTCTTGTTTTGTGAAACGATTTTGTTTTAAAATTTATAGGGTAAGAGCTTTGCACAAAAGTGGTAATGCACGTACCAGTGTGAAAACGTAATGATCTTAATCATAGTTACTTAAGAAGAGTGAAAAAGACTTCATAATTGAAGCAAATTAGCCATTGAAAGATCTGATATTTATTTTTTATAATATGCTTATTATTAGGTATCTCTTTTTAGGGTTCCATACCCAAAAGGTCCAAACGGAACCCTACTTCAGTCACTCACGTGTCTGTCCATCAGTCTAGCGGTCGTCTGTCCGTCCGTCTGTCACACAAGTTGTACAGCCAAAGGGTTACAGCTACAGTCTTCAAATTCACAGTATAAACATCTTGTTGACCCAAAGCCGTACAAATATTCAAAAAATTTTTTTAAAAAAATGGGGGCGCGAAAAAAATAATTTCACCTGCCCTATTGAGTGGGTTACAGTTGTTTAGAGATTTTTGAATAGACAATTGCTTTATTTTCTTCAAAAAAAACATTGCTAAACAAATTAATGAGAAGCTACCAAAGTCAGCTTATTTAAAAAAAAGATGTGCCGATGTTTTTAGCTTCACACTGACCTTAATTTTTTTTAGTTAAAATACCAATAAATTAATAAATATGTTTTTATTTTTAATTCTTAAAAGGCTTTTATACGGAACCCTAAATGTGCGAAGTCCGACAAGCACTTGGCCAGTTTCTTATGTACAATTTTCTTTAAAGGTTTTTTTTTATTTAAACACTTTTTATAACTGTAATTAAGCATGTGATTTCCTACGAGTGGCATTTTTATTCATGAGCGAGCGAGTGGTTCAGCCAACCTTAGTCGAAAATAATTTTACGCACGTGTATCATACAATGTTTTACTATGCGTTGTGTGAGGAAATAAAAAATATACTTATATGAAAATGGCGGGCTTATTTTAGAAAGAAAGAAAGAAAGAATATCAATTTATTCGGACTACGCCATAACACACACAACATAAAATACACGATAATTATGAGAGGACAAGAAAAAAAGTTAAACATACAATTGAAGGAGAAAGTAATAACAACTAATATCGCAGACAATAATATATACACGCGTCACAAAAGTAAAAGTACATACCACACAGTAACTTATATGTATAGTACATACACAAGACAACAAGAAATAAATAAAAGCAAAATACAATTTTGTAGCGACGAGTAGACAGTAACGTCGTGAAGTGTGTGCCTAGGCGGCGAATAGGTTCCGACTCAGCATGTGCCACAGAACCTGCAAGAGGTCCTGCAACGCTGGTATTCTGTCGGCACCTTATCAAGGAGGAGAAGATAAAGGGTGGATTTTAAATAAATTCGCGCTCATCATATCTATAGTCCGCGCCACCACTCATGTCCTGCGACGGAAAGTAGAACTAAATACGTTAATTGTACTGGCAAGACGACACGGTGCCGCCCCGCGGCTCGGACTTGAGTGATGGTGAGGACTCTACAGCTGCCATGCCACTTCGTATTGCAAAAAGATATTTAAATAGCAAAAAATACCTTCAGCCAAATATTGAACATTAATTTAATAACCAAAATTTAAATCTAATAGTAGTTTATGTGACTGCTGCATAATGGAGGGCATGAAAACTCGAGAGTGGGTTTATGAAACGAGCCGAAGGCGAGTTTCATAATAATATCACTCGAGAGTTTTAATGCCTAATTATGTACAGTTACATACACTAGTTTAACACATATCATAAGCTCTCTTTGATGTGTTCAGGATCCGCATGTTTGACCGGCATTGTGGTTGTGCAATTGTTTAGCTTGTTCTTTGCGTCGGCGTTCGAAATTTGAATGTCAGTACCAACTTCACAGACAAACTAGGGACGGCACGCGGGTGGGCGTCGGCGTTCGAAATTTGAATGTCATTATATGTAGAAAAACTACACATAATGACCATAATGTGTAGTTTTCCAGATACGAAACGAGTTTTTACCAAGTGTTTTAACATAATGCTGATCGTAACGTGCGGTTTTTGAACGCAGTAAAGAGGATTTATGATACATGTGTAGATAAAGTAATTAATAAAGCGTTTAATGAAGTATTCGTTATATTCTTCTTATGTAAATGATGATCTGTACTTTATTAATTTGTAAAACTTAAATCAAATATTACGATCTGTTTACTTTTGGGCTGACGACGGAGTTAAAAATAAAAATTAAACCGAAAGGCAAATAAAAACTGGCCAAGTGAGAGTCGGACTCGCGCACGAACGGTACCCTACCATTATCTATAAAAAACGGCAAAAAAACACGTTTTTTATGCAACGGGAGCCCCCTTAAATATTTAATTTATTTTAATTAAATTATTTATTTTCATAGTGAATATATAACTAAATATTCTGTGAATATTTCAAGAGTCTACCTGTTGCCGTTATCAATATCGAGCAAAAAAGAGCAAACAAATCAAGGTTGGGAGCCCCTTTAAATATTTATTTTATTCTGTTTTTTTAGTATTTCTATAGCGGCAACAGAATTACAACATCCTGGATACAGCCTGGTGACAGACGGACAGACAGACGGACGGACAGCGGAGGCTTAGTAATAGGGTGCCGTGTGGTGCTTCCGCACGATTTGGCTGCTTGGAAAACCCATCTTTTTGAGTAAATGCATTGTAATATGTTTTCTGCGTGGCCTGCGCCTGTGTCTCATCTCAGCATATACTGACACAAAAGTGCGTCAGATAACTGGTCCCTTCGCCGTTAAGTTGGCTGTGGTGCAATTCTGTCAAAAAAGGGGGATAGGCAATATCCGGTTGTCAGACTCAGATCACAAAAAATAAGATAGCAAGTAGGATATATTATAGGCAGCTACAACCACGTCACATTACGTAAATTTAATATTAGTGATACCAATGAGAACCGGCAACGTATAAGAACATTTATAGTATGAGTTATAGTGGAGCCGACATTTGACATCTGTCAACAACATCAGAGAGAGCTATCTCATTCTCCTTGTAGCGCTTAGATAAGAAAGGGAGACCGATGCATAGCTTTGTCCCTACTATGGACAGATGTCAAATGCTTTGTCTAATTTTGGGTCTTTTTTTTAGTTGGAGGGAAAAAAAATGGAATTACTTATGCCCAGGAGTCACACCTCCCTGCTATGTCCGGATCCCTACACATTGAGCGGGCATCAGCTCGTGTAGTATACGGACTAAAACAACCCCTTTGTTGTATTGTATGACATTTATCGATAATCGATATTACTGTGAGCCATGGGACTAATTTTGGTTCCACTGTAGTTATTATATTTTCTCCCTAACTTTTGGGTAACACGTATATTTAAAAAGCTAGCAACACTGCTTTCATTGCTACCAACTTAACGGCCAAGGGACAAGTTAGTTGAAACGCATTTTAAAACTTTGCCTAAGAATGTTACTAATCACTCTGAGAGTTCGGCCAAATGCCCAGACTGATGCTCAAATAAAGTGCCGCTTAAATGTGTCATTCTGAGGACCGACGCTCTTGAGCGATACAGCATGACTGAGTTGCCGTCATACTTTGAGCTATATCGGCTTTGCATCCAGGCTTTAGTGTTATTAATATTACCTACAATATGAACTGCTCGAACAGCACACACTTTCCCTAATCAGTAATTCAAATCGACAGAGAACGGTGTAAATGTAACAGTTGCATTAGCTGTGTATTTGGGTTACTGAATAAGGAGCATAGTTATTGTAATTGCAAGTACCTAATATAAGTTTTAAACAGTTTTTGGTAAAGTAAAAATAAGTAAAATAAGTAAAAGCTATAATTAATTGAGTGACATTTATTAGTAAAAATAAGTGAAATGTTAATGATAAGAAATGGTTAGCCGCCGAACTTAGACGCGAATAGTATCAACTTAGGTTATAGGTACCCAGTTTTCGTGTATAAGTATTTTTTCTTGATGTCTGTTTTATATAATTTGTGCAGCTATCCCAATCGACGATGTCGCTGGTTGCCGAACCTAGTCTGCTATACAAAGCGCCGAATTTCCAGTTATTGTTGGTGAAAATCAATTGAACTACAGATGTTCTATTTCACGATGAAGGTTTGACTTTGGTTGTTGTTAGCCGTGCACATGCACATTGTGTCAGTGTGCATAGTCTCTGGAGCGGTCGCAAGTAGTTCATCGTGAAGTAGAATATCTGTACCATAGAATTAAAAAAGTCTTACAATGGGACAAAAGAAAGAATTCAAAGTGCCTGAAATGAATAGCCGACTAGGCTAGCCTTTTGAATACGGCAGTTTCAGATGCTTATGCTGATTTTTTATGCTTTATTAGTGTATTTATAGATGATTTCGGCAAAAAACGGCAAAACTGAGTATTTTATGCGAAATATCCACGAAAGGTCAAGTTCAAGGTCAAGATGGGAATGTGGGAGTATTAGGGTGGGGAAATGGCCAAAATCGTCGTTTCACTTCCCTAATACTCCCACATCTCCACGGTCCCGAATGCTTGTAATGGTGATTTAAAAAAATAACTCGAAAACTAATTATTTCCGACGGTTCGCGTATTTAGAAATCATCTATAAATACACTAATATAGCATAAAAAAGTCCTTTCTTCCTTTCCTTTTATAAAGTCCATCCGACGACTACAATACAGAAAAATCCAAGGAGAGGCGACCAAAAAAATCAACAATACTCTAGTATTTGATACTAACTATATAACTGTTTTGTTAATTTTGTTTTCTATTTTAAATCATTTCTTACCGTACCTAAGTAACATAACGCAAATATTGTTTTTTAATATTGTGTATTGAAAAAATATATTTATTGATCTCAAACTACTATCACGTTCTTAATTTGACCCCAATATTAGTTTTCTAACTCTATGGACTCATAACGAGCTACCGCCAAGTCCGACCTATCAGAGACTAGTAAGATGCCAGTTCATACTTTTACGGTTTGCCACTGAGAGTTTATAAAATATCTAAAATTATTACTGTTCGATTCCAAATCGATATTCGATCGATGGTTTCTGAACGGCAATTTTGAATTTGACGTTAGCTGCCAACCTGGCAGTTTGACAACTGACAGACGAAAGCCCTCGCAATGTAAACGCGTTTTGGTTAGGGTATTGAAATTAAATCGCAGGCCATCTGGAATGTATTCGGGTTTCCCTCAGGATTGTCTATATAGCTGAGTGTGTTGTGGTTCCCCGAACCAGATAAAGTTCGCATTTACTTGGCCGATTGGTTTTTACCACGTAACATAACCTGTGTTGGAACACTGTGCTCATTGAAGCTGGCCCGCCAGTCATAGGAGGTTGGCTGAAGAACCTGTCTACCAAGAAGAGCCTAGGGTGCACCCGAGCCTTGCAGAGAGACAGGAGGTTGACGGGAGCGAAGCACAGACCAGGTTAGATCGAACCCAATTACTTCAGCTCGGTGAATCGCCGACGTTCACACTTCTTGGCAACTGATCGTTACGCTACCTCGTAGCTGATGGGCCCCTACGAGGTCATTAGGTGCTGAGAAGCCTGAACATTTTGGTAGCTAGAGCGTGGCTTCCTGAGATTTGCAGCCGTCAAGGGCTCCAGGAAGGCACGATTTGGGACTATCAATCTGTAGGTATAGGCGGTTATTAGGTAACTTGGTTGTGTTCCTATATCTACATAGATTGGTAGTATTGTAAGCTATAGGTCTATTGCTGGTAGTAGATAGACAGATATTGAATCGAAAATTGCATTGAAGTACCAGTTAGTCAATCTATTAGTGGTCTAGTAATGCTATTGAATGAATGTTTTGGTTAACATAGGTAGTTACATCTATTGATAGCAGGCTATTACATTGTTTTCAGTTTATAGCAATTTATAACTTGAACTAATATTGACTATCTGTGTGTGTTATAATGATAAAGGGAAACTAAATTGTATTTACAGAATTTATATACACAGTCAGGTCATAAGTTCTGTCACACAATAAAAACTTTTGAATTTAGAACGCCGGCCACAAAAAAGGTTATTGAATTCGAATTTCGAATTTTTCATGAAAATAAAAATGTGTACTTTTTAGAATTTTCCTCATTTTTAAATATGGAGTGGACACTTAAAGAAGACCGTGTCGCAGTTATTGCGTTGCATTACGCGTGCGTTGCGGTTACGCGCCAATTCAGATTTTCGACTTACTGAAAAATTTGAATATAACCAAAAGATTCGTTTATCGTACCATAAAACGATACAATGAAGACTCTAGTGTAGATGACAGGTCAAGAAGTGGTCGCCCTCGCTCTGTTAGGACTCCAGCAGTTATAAAAGCTGTGAAGGCGCGAATTCAAAGAAATCCCATACGTAAGCAGAAACTGTTGGCCCTTCCAATGGGGTTAAGCAGAACCACGGTGAAAATGGTGTTAAATGAAGATTTAGGGCTTAGGGCATATCGAAGAAAAACAGGACTTCGTTTGGCCGCTCGTTTAATGGACCTGAGACTGAAGAGATGCCGCGCTTTGTTGAAGCGGTACGCGGGAAAAAAGCATCGGGAAATTCTTTTTTCGGATGAAAAAATTTTCACCGTGGAAGAGAGCTACAACAAAAAAAATGATAAGGTGTACGCACACAGCAGTGAAGAAGCGAGCAACCGTATTCCGCGTGTCCAACGAGGTCATTTTCCATCCTCGCTCATGGTTTGGTTGGGAGTCTCTTATTGGGGCTTAACTGAGGTACATTTTTGTGAGAAAGGCGTAAAAACGAATGCAGTTGTGTATCAAAATACAGTCCTCAAGAACCTTGTGGAACCTGTTTCTCACACCATGTTTAATAACAGGCACTGGGTATTCCAACAAGATTCTGCGCCAGCTCATAGAGCGAAAAGCACACAAGACTGGCTGGCGGCGCGTGAAATCGACTTCATTCGGCACGAAGACTGGCCCTCCTCCAGTCCATATTTGAGTCCGTTAGATTACAAGATATGGCAACACTTGGAGGAAAAGGCCTGCTCAAAGCCTCATCCTGATTTGGAGTCACTCAAGGCATCCTTGATTAAGGCAGCCGCCGATATTGACATGGACCTCGTTCGTGTTGCGATAGACGACTGGCCGCGCAGAATAAAGGCCTGTATTCAAAATCGCGGGGGTCATTTTGAATAAACTTTATTACAATAAGAATCTATATTTTATTAAGTTCATTTTGCTATATAAATGTTTACATAAATAATAAACATGTCTAAATTATTTCATATTGCACATGTGACAGAACTTATGACCTGACTATGTAGATATAAAACTCGGTTCCTATTGTTTAAGGAAAACAACATTGTTTAAGTTGTGGTTTAGGGTTCCCTCGTTTGGGTTGTAGACTGGAGGGTCCAATAAAATTGAGTTACTGCAAATTGTGAGTAAGTATCGTTCCGATCATGTCGTTATCTGAAATCCAGAAGGGTGTTTCTAAGGAACTCAAGGTGGTTTTCCTCCGCACACGGTCTGATAGACCGTTTAGATAGGCATGATGTGGTATTGGAGCGGTCTATGGACGTTAAGGAACGTTACAATAGGGTGCTCGAATTGTCCGCGCAGGCGGAATCAGTTGATGGTTGCGCACCTGACAGGCTGTCACGGTTGATAGGGGATGTCGACCAATGTATGGAGATGGCAGCTGCTATCACGCAGAAGGCTGCGGACATACGTAGACAGCGCGAGTCCAGCCATGGTGGTGACATTGAGGCACCTCTGCCGCTTCAGGGTTCGGGGTCCAGGTTACCTGCCATAACTATGCCTACTTTTGACGGAGTGTCCGGTGAATGTATGAGCTTCATCAATCTGTTCGACAGTTTGGTGCACATGCGATCGGACATTACCAAGTCTGTCAAGATGGCTCAGCTGGTGGCAGCATTGAGGGGTGAGCCTAGGGAGCTGGTCGCTCATTTGACAGTTACGGAGGGTAACTATGAAACGGCCAGACAATTGTTGGTCAGACGTTACCATAACAAACGGAGGTTGGCCGATGCCCAACTGAACCGTTTGTTTAGTATCCCGGTTGTGAACAAGGTCGGGGCCATACAGACGGAGGTTTTGAACCCATTGTTGTCCGTCACCAAGGCTCTAGAGAATCTTGGACTTCCGGTTGGTGAATGGTCGTACCTACTGTTGTACATTGTACTTTCCCGCCTACCCGCTGACGTGCAGACTCGTTTCGAACAGTCTCACTCGTTCGGCCGAGGACCTGCCCGCCTTCTCCGACTTGGTCGGATTCTTGGAAGAGGAGGCTCGACGGGCAGAGAATTTGGGGTTGACGGTCACCCATCCTTCGGAGCCACAGAGAGCTGCCGGGAGCGCTGTGAGTAGGGGCCCTCCGACGAGGAAGGACCGCACCAACCGGCAGTCGTATGGGACTGTGAGTGAATTGACCCCACATGGTGAGACCTGCCCATGTTGTAGGCAGATTGGCCATGCTGTGGCCAATTGCAATAAGTTCGGGGAACTTAGGGTTCAGGGACGGCGCCGGATGGCCAAGCAGCGGAGCTGGTGTTTCCTGTGGCTCGGGCCACACATGGCTAGGGACTGCACGCGCACAAAAATGTGCGGATATTGTGGTGGGGCCCACAACAATCTGTTGTGCATGAACCGGTCCGGCCAACAGCCACCACAGGGCCGTACCCAGGGTGACACGGCATGGGGCCCTGAGAATTCGTTTGCGACTCGGAGCGCAACTCAGGGGCCAACGTCCCCACGTGCACAGGGCAGTACCAGGGTGCAGGGCCGCACTCAGGACCATTACATGGGGGGCCCTGAGAATTCGTTTGCGACTCGGAGCGCAACTCAGGGGCCAACGTCCCCACGTGCACAGGGCAGTACTAGGGTGCAGGGCCGCACTCAGGACCATTACATGGGGGGCCCTGAGTTTTCGGTTGCGACTCAGCATCCGACCCAGCGGGACATTGGGTGTGTTGAGCAGGCCGTAACGGGCGGGTGGCATGGGACACCTTCGAGCTATGCGGGTGCGGTTCGGACGCCGCCTCAGTTGTCGCCCCGCTCGTCGCCTCGTCCTCGTCGGTCACATGTGATGTCCCCCCCGCTCATGGAGCGGCCACGGTTGAATTCACGCCCACCCCCCTTTTCGGGGAATCGTAGGTTGGGAATGGAACCGGCGCGTGGGCCATTTGTACAATGGGACCCTCTGGCGTATAGCTGCATACCTGATCGGTTACAGGCACAGTGGGGCCCCGGGGGTCCTCGCTAGGAATTTGCGGCCCAACCATTGGTTGCCCCCCAACCGGAGACGGTGGTGTTACCGATCGCCTCTGTGCTTGTTTGGGATTTGGCGGGCAACCCAACATACGTTCGCGCCCTATTATATTCTGGAGCTCAGGGCTGCATTGTATCGAACGATTTAGCAAAATGGTTGGGCCTCAAGGTAAATAGGTATAATAAATCAATACGGGGCGTGGGGAATGTTACGGTTACGAATGTAGTTGGTCAATCGGTGATCACGTTCTCTCCACGTTATGACATTTTGACAAAAACATCCGTGCAAGCTTTATTAATGACGCATGTCATGGGCAGACACCCCTTGGTGAAGTTGAATCCGGCCGTTCGATTCCTGACATCAGGACTCAAGTTGGCGGATCCCGATTTTGACACTCCAGCCCCGGTCGACCTGCTACTGGGAGCAGACGTTCTGGGTAGGTTTCTGTTGTCGGATCGGCGAGTTCTTCAGCCGGACGGGTTGATTGCTGTGGATACTAAGTTTGGTCACGTGATCATGGGTCCGGCATTGCCAATGGTTAGGCCTGCCGAGTCAGATGGCATACTTATTGGCTCAGCGTTGTCAGACGTTATCCAACGTTTCTGGGAGATAGAGGAATCTCCCACCGTTCGTCGAGTCGACGCAGACGAAGAAGAGTGCGAGTTGTTTTACCAGAATAGTACTGGTCGCCTTCGTTCTGGTCGTTTTGTAACTCGACTGCCTTTCAGGGCCGATCGACCGCCACTAGGAGAATCTAGGAAGATGGCTGAGACGAGATTGATGTCGATGGAGCGTAGGATGTCAAGGGACGCCGTATTTAAACAAAAATATGTTGATTTCATGAGGGAGTATGAGTCGTTAGGACACATGTCGGTATCGGGTGTGGACTGGAGATCTGAGGATCATTGTTTCCTTCCACACCATGCCGTCCTACGAACCCCTACCGGCAAGATTCGAGTTGTTTTTGATGGGTCAGCACCTACCTCGAACGGGATGTCCCTGAATCAGTGTCTACATTCGGGACCCAAGTTGAGTCGTGATATTTCGGATATTCTCACGAGCTTTCGGAGGCACCAGATTGTATTTGTCGCAGACATTCGGATGATGTTTAGGCAAACGGTAATTCATCCGGCTGACAGAAGGTATCAGTTGATACTTTGGCGTGAGTCCACGGCCGAGCCAGTCAAGGTCTATGAGTTAAACACGAACACGTATGGGTTACGGTCTAGCCCGTATTTGTCGATGCGTACCCTGCGGGAGTTGGCGTCGCGTGACCGTGTGAGCTATCCTAGAGCCGCCGCTATCCTGGAGCAAGATTTGTACGTCGATGACGTCTGCACAGGGGCAGCCAGTGTAGAGGAAGCTCTGGACCGACGTGACGAGCTCATTCAATTGCTGGAACGAGGCGGCTATGAACTACGTAAGTGGATGTCCAACTCCCCTGAGTTGATGGCTGGTCTCCCAGATGAGTTTCAACAAGACCCGCACGTTTTTGAGAATCCTGACAACCCTAACATGTTGTCAGTACTTGGAATTCAGTACCGGCCCGTCCATGATGAGTTTACCTATCGGGTGGTTTTAGAAACACCGAAGGCCTGGACGAAGCGGTCAGTACTGTCAACGATTGCGAGAACGTTCGACCCGAATGGATGGATTTCTCCAGTCACCTTTGCTCTCAAATGTTTTATGCAAAGGCTATGGGCGGCTCAGTTGACCTGGGACACGCACCTCTCAGGTGATTTGTTGACTGATTGGACGCGAATTTTCACCTCGCTATCGGACATAAATAATGTATCGCTGCCGAGGAAATTGGTCCCTGCTGGGGATTACAGGGCAACCCTTCACGGGTTTTGTGATGCCTCTGAACGAGGGTTTGCGGCAGCGGTTTATTTGCGAACCGTCACCTCCACCGGGGAGGTCGACGTGCGTTTGGTTTTGGCAAAAAGCAAGGTAGCGCCTATTCGGACAAGGATGACGATTCCAAAACTGGAACTGTCCGGGGCTGCTCTTTTGACCAAACTTTTGAATCACACTCTAACAGTGTTGCGTGGGTCAGTGGTTTTGGAGGATACGGTGTACGCGTGGACGGACAGCCAGATTGTTTTGTGCTGGCTGAAGGCTTCGGTCCATAACTTAGAGGTTTTTGTTGCGAACCGTGTCTCCCAGATTGTGTCGTCTGAGGTCCCACTGACCTGGAGACATGTACCAGGAGAATTGAACCCGTCTGATTGTGAATCCAGGGGATGTCGGGCTCCTGAACTCGTTAGACACCATTTGTGGTGGGGACCACCCTGGCTTGCCAAGAGAGAATCGGACTGGCCCCACAGCCATGTAGTAGTATCTTCGGATCATGGCCCCAGAGCGGCCGTGCATGTTACCCAGAAGGCTGAGGACCCTGACGCCGGGTTTCTGCTGGACCGGTATAGCTCACTTGACAAGTTGATAAACGTGTCCACTTGGATTAGGAGATTCGCTCGAAATTGTCGTACTCCTCGCGATCAGCGAACGTTGAACCCTATTCTGACTCCGGCAGAGCGAAACGAGTCGCTATTGAATTTGGTCCGGTTGGTACAGTCCTCGAAGTTTGGGGCAGAATTGGAGATTATACGAAGTGGACGTTCGAAATTGAAGGGAGCCGTCGCGCGTCTCAACCCCTTTGTTGATTCGACCGGGTTACTTCGGGTAGGAGGAAGATTGCGCAATGCGAATCTGTCGTATTCGGCTCGTCACCCACTTCTGCTCCCCAAGGGGGGACAGTTAGTTGAATTGCTGGTGACTGATCGTCATATTAAAAACGCGCATGCCGGCTGTAACGCGTTGTTGGCCACGCTCCAGCGGGAGTTTTGGATCTTATCTGCCCGCCGTGTCATACGGAACATCGTGTTTCGGTGCATGCCTTGTTATCGACTTAAGGCTGCCACGATGCAACCTCTCATGGGGGACTTGCCCCCTGATCGTGTGAATGAGGTCAGACCGTTTTCAGGTGTTGGTACGGATTTTGCAGGACCGTTTATGGTGAAGAGTTCACGATTGCGTACCGCTAAGCAATACAAGGCGTACCTATGTGTGTTTGTTTGTTTATCTACCAAGGCGGTACATCTCGAGCTCGTTGCTGATCTCTCGACAGAGGCTTTCATTGCTTGTTTGGATAGGTTTGTTTCTCGAAGGGGACTTCCAACTTTGATCCGCTCTGATAACGGCACTAACTACATCGGTGCGGAACGATACTTACGAGAGATAGTCAACTTTTTGAATGTAAATAAAGTGGATATTGGAACTGCCCTCTCCCGTCGGGGTATACAGTGGACCTTCAGCCCACCGATTTGCCCCCACTGGGGTGGGATTTTTGAGGCCGTAGTTAAGTCAGCTAAGACGCACTTGGGGCGTATAGTAGGTCAGACCGCGCTGACTTTTGAGGAGCTCGCGACATTGTTTTGTAAGATCGAGGCCGTTCTCAATTCGCGACCGTTGTGTCCGCTCAGCTCGGATCCAAATGACCTGGAGGCTCTGACCCCAGGCCATTTCTTGATAGGACAGCCACTTAACGCGTTGCCCGAGCACCCCTTCGAGGGAGTGAATTGTATCGGTTGTCAAGGTATCAGATGTTGCAGCAGTTTACTCAGAATTTCTGGAAGCGTTGGTCGCTCGAGTATCTGCATATCTTACAACAGCGCCTTAAGTGGACTGACAAAACTAGCCCCCCTAGTGTTGGTGACCTCGTTCTGGTTAAGGATGCTAACCTACCGCCACTACGTTGGCGCAGGGGGCGCATTGTTAACTTGTTCCCTGGCAAGGACGGGACCCCCCGGTCTGCAGAGGTTCTAGTAGGAGGCTCGGTTCTAAAACGAGCGTTAGCAACGTTGTCTCGGCTGCCCGTAGATTAGGGGACAGGTGGGTGCCTGTCCGGGCGGGTGATTGTTCGATTCCAAATCGATATTCGATCGATGGTTTCTGAACGGCAATTTTGAATTTGACGTTAGCTGCCAACCTGGCAGTTTGACAACTGACAGACGAAAGCCCTCGCAATGTAAACGCGTTTTGGTTAGGGTATTGAAATTAAATCGCAGGCCATCTGGAATGTATTCGGGTTTCCCTCAGGATTGTCTATATAGCTGAGTGTGTTGTGGTTCCCCGAACCAGATAAAGTTCGCATTTACTTGGCCGATTGGTTTTTACCACGTAACATAACCTGTGTTGGAACACTGTGCTCATTGAAGCTGGCCCGCCAGTCATAGGAGGTTGGCTGAAGAACCTGTCTACCAAGAAGAGCCTAGGGTGCACCCGAGCCTTGCAGAGAGACAGGAGGTTGACGGGAGCGAAGCACAGACCAGGTTAGATCGACCCCAATTACTTCAGCTCGGTGAATCGCCGACGTTCACACTTCTTGGCAACTGATCGTTACGCTACCTCGTAGCTGATGGGCCCCTACGAGGTCATTAGGTGCTGAGAAGCCTGAACAATTACGTTAGATTTTAAGCAGTCTGTTCAGTTCACAATTTATAAATATTTTACAAACTGACGCGATAGATTTTAAACTAACAGTTTACACAATCAATGTTACGGTTACATATTATTATATATTTATAGTATGAGTTAGTTATGATATTTTATCCCTAACATTTGTAACACATTTTTCAAAAGCCAGCAAACTGGTTCATTACTACCAACATAACGGCGAAAGGAATTTAGAGCCGAAATTCTATCTACCTCATTCCTAAGGCAATCACTAGCTGGTCTCATATATCTTGATTTAGTAAACAAAATCATTTGGATGCATTGGTAAACTATTTAGCGTTTTTTATATTGAAATTAGTTTTAGGAATTATTCTAGCTGTCTTCCCCTTTGCGTAGGACTATTATTTACGAGACACCTTGTATAGACGAAGATACAGCCGATGTCATTTTAAATACAAGTCAAGTGCAATTTTCAACGTTATATAGTATCATTGACGTTAGCAAGATCGAAAGGGTTCGTGGCTTAGGCCCCCAGTGGTCGACGCACCCGTGGTCGAGGCCCCTGGTCAGTTTAATTTGATTCGAAACAATTTTCAATCAAATGTACTGACAGGCACAAAAATGAATTGAAAAACTAATAAATATATATTCAGAGTAGATAATGTAATATGTATATCTTAGATAAAGTAGAAATGCTTTTATTTTGTATGTATCTTTGTGGATGTTGTTCAAAGCATTGAACGTTTTTTATAATGTTTGGAACAACAAACGCTTATGTTTGGGGCATCTCTGACCAACCCAATTGGAATAAAGGTTGTGAATTTATGTATTATGTATTTTTTTATAAATAAAAGTCTTAGTTATTTTTTATTATTTATTTATTTCTGCCACTAAGAAATCTACTTAGTACAAATTTATATCTAACTCACAATTTTGATCACTTATCTCAAGAGAATCATTTTACCTAATTGTAACAACCAGTTTCAAAAGTAAAGTAGAGATAGTAATTAAAATAATCAGTCTTAAAAAAACTGTAGCATAACCATGGATACAATTTTTAACAACTGTAAACAAGCAAAATCATATCTTTTTACTTCGTAAAGGATTAATTGTTACTTTTTTCGTCGGATTTACACGATTTGTTCTAAAAACATGATCATGGTAATTTTTTGGTTTCCATACTTTTCAGTCAAATCGGCAATCATGCTTTCTTGTGATATTCTTTCGTCTGCTCACATGAATGTTTTTAGCTTTCAGTATGAAACAAAGATGAGATCATATCTAAAAAATAACCTTTTTTATAATTGCGATATATATTTTGCCAACGTTGTGGCAACCTACGGGAGACGGAATAAAAGGCTTGGAATATGCTCAGTTACAGTCTAGTTTTATTTAACAAATAACTCTTCTTATATATAAATCGTCCTCGATAATCATCACGTACCAAAACCGGTACGTGATGTCGATTTTCTGTGTCAGCCAATAACTTATCTCGACGATACTTTAGTCCGTGATGATAAGGGATGGCTGGCACAGATACTCCCCCCCTTACAAAAAGGCAATATTAAGTAAATTACGATAAATGGAAAAGTAAAAAAAACAAAGCACGAAAACATTTAAATTAAATAATACTATACATTGCGACTAGCTAGGCTGAGGTAATCCCCCTCTTCCGGAGTGCGGCGCCAACTCTTCCGTTAAAAAAAACGGTTGGCCACCATGAAGAACACGATGGCCGCTAGTATGGTGAGGATCCCGAGCGTCGCAAGAATCATCTCCCGATGACCGTTGAACTCTTTTATCACCTCCGCTCGGCGATATTTTCCGTCAATTTGGTGGCGTCTTGTATCCCGTTGTTTTGGGTCATGGTTAGTTGTTCCTTGGAGTTATATCCGCCCATGGTGGTTTCGTTGCGTTTCGATTTACCAATTCGCTATTTATACCAAACGAGTGCCGTCATCAAAGTTGGAATCTCAACGTTTGTTTGTACTTTCGACCAAACTTGGACGTTGTTGGTCGTGCTGACTCGATAACGGAGTCTCCCGCTTTGCTAGTTGGTTGCGGGAACGTGATGGAACTCGGATGATCTGCTGGTAGGAAAGCTGGCTTTAATCTATCAATCGAAAATGTGTCGACGGTGTTGTTCTTGTTGATGACGAAATATTTCGCCGTTCGTCATAGAACTTCGTAAGGCCCTTCATAAGGAGGAATCAGACCTTTGGCGACACCTTCTCTCTTGATGAAAACGTGAGAGCAGGAGCTTAACTCGTGGTGGACGAAATACTTGTTTTGGTGATTCTCTCTCCTCGGAACGGAGCAGTTTTTTGATATTCGTTGTTTCAAATCTTGCACGTAGTCGTGATACGTTGATCGCAAGCCAGAATCACCAAAGAATTCCCCGGGAAGCCTTATTGTTTCTCCATAAACCACGCGGCGCTCAAACCCGTGTCGTCTCGTAAACAACTTCTTAGGCCAAGAAGGACGATTGGTAATTCTTTTACCCAATTTTCCTTACTGTTCCTTGCCATGAGAGACGCCTTCAGCGAACGATGCTATCTCTCCACCATTCCATTGGATTGCGGGTGGTAGGCTGTTGTTCGTAATTTTTCCGTTCCCATTAACCTCGCCAAGGATTTAATAAGCTCAGATTCTAACTGTTTTCCACGGTCCGAGGAAAGCCGGAGGGGGGGGCCAAATCTACAGATCCACCCTTGGAATAAACATGAAGCGACTTTTTCCGCAGTAATCTCCTTCAAGGGAAATGCCTCAGGCCATTCTTGGCAACGGCCAATCATAGTCAGCAGAAATCTGTAACCTTGGCTTGTAGGTAGGGGGCCGACGATATCTATATGCACGTGCTCAAAACGCTGAGCGGGCATGAATACGCCGATAGGTGAAATAGTGTGCCTAGTAACCTTGCATTTCTGGCATGATAGGCATGTTTTACACCACTCGTTTATTTCCTTGTTCATGTTATCCCAAACAAATCTTTTTGAAATCATTTTTCGTGTGGTTCGTTTTCCTGGATGACTCAAACCATGAATCGCGTCGAAAAATTTCTTCCGAAATACTGCAGGTCTCGGTTGCCCGGTTGAGGTATCGCAATATAGCTGGGAATTACTGCCGGGCACACTAAACTTGGATAATGTCAGATTTGATTTCTTGAAAAGCTCTTTAAGATTTGCATCCGTGCGTTGAAATTCGACCATTTCCTCGAAGTCAATTTCTGAAGGAGTGATTATCTCCTCGATCACCCTTGATAAGGCATCTGCAACCACGTTGTCTGATCCGCTAATATGCCTTATGTCTGTGCTATACTGTGATATGTAGTCTAGTTGACGAATTCTCCGAAGTGGGTCATCAATATTTGGTTTTTTGAAAAATGCGAAAGTGATTGGTTTATGGTCTGTGTAGATAGTAAAATCTCGTCCTATCACGAGTCTTTGGAAATGCTTCACAGCTAGGTAGATACCCAAAAGCTCTCGATCATACGTAGAATATTTTTTTTGCGTCTGTGTCAGGTTTTTTGAAAAAAATCCGAGGGGTTTCCATTCACCATCCTCCTTTTGTTGCAAAACGGCGCCCACGCAGTCATTGCTAGCATCAGTCATAAGCGAGATGGATGCATTATTAGCAGGGTGAGATAAACTTGCTAAATTTTTCATAAGCTCCTTGCATTTTTCGAAAGACTCTTCCCCTGTCTTGGTCCATTTAATTACACTCTTATCGTTCCTCTTGCAGCCATGTAAATATTTGTTCAACTCTGCTTGATAAAATGCCGCTTTTGGGATGCTGCTTCTATAGAAATTAACCATACCCAAAAATCTTCGCAACATGTTCACCTTTTCTGGTTTAGGAAAGTTGGTTATAGCCTCAAGTTTTTCTTGAGTGGGGGAAATCCCGTTACAGGATACATGATACCCCAAAAAATCTATTTCCTTCTTCATGAATTCGCATTTTTCCAGATTCATTGTAAGACCATGTTCATCTAATTTCTTGAAAATTATCTCCAAATGTTTGCAATGCTGCTCTTCATTTTCTGATGCACAAAGGATGTCGTCGACGAAACAAAATATGAAATCTGATATGTTTTCATCCTTTGGCTCTTGATAAGATGCTCCGCCGCGTTGTGAAGATATTTGATGTCTGAATATTGAGTCCATAAATCGTTGAAAAGTCTGACCGGCGTTCCGAAGTCCAAATGTCATTCTCGGAAATTCGAAAAGACCGAAGGGGGTGATGATGGCTGTTTTGGAAATATCTTCTGGAGCCATTGGTATGCAATGATATGCTTTCCGGATATCGATTTTGCTAAAAATGCGTTTCCCCTCGAGAATGTAAGTGAAATCTAGTAACCGTGGGAATGGATACCGGTTAGGGACTGTTATATTGTTCAGGGCTCTATAATCTCCACATGGTCTCCATTCACCATTTTTCTTCTTCACCATATGCAAAGGACTGGCCCATGAACTGTTTGACGGTCGACATATTCCCATATCCATCATGTCCTGGAAATCCTTTTGAGCCGTCCTGTACCTTTCTGGAGGGAGAGGCCTGGCTCTACAAGCGACCGGAGGGCCTTGCGTCTCTATGAAATGTTGAACGTTGTGCTTGGGACTTGTCGTGTGAGGACACGAACCTAACCAGAACCTAACAGAAAACAACCAGAATAAAATTTTAGAGTGACAGTTTATTGGTTATTTACAATGAATTAATTTAAAAAAAATGAAAAGAAGATGAAGATGAATGAGGTGAAACAGGTTTTATAAAATACAGATGTCTGGATAGAAAGAAGGAAGCGGAGAACACGAAGAGAAGTAGACCAGTGGGGTGATGACCAGATTGCGGGCGTATTTGTAGTTGTAGATGTTGTTGAAATCGTCGTTGTAGGAACGGTAGCGGCGTACTTGGAGCTACGGCTCGCTGGATCCCGTTGTAGAAATCGTCGTTGTAGGAACGGTAGCGGCGTACTGGTAGCTACGGCTCACTGGATCCCGTTGTAGAAATCGTCGTTGTAGGAACGGTAGCGGCGTAGGCACGGCTCGCAGAATCCCGTTGTAGAAATCTTCGTTGTAGGAGCGGTAGCGGCGTAGGCACGGCTCGCTTAATCCCGTTGTTTGAAGATTGATTTGAAGGTTTTGAGGGAGTTTGAAGGCTCGCAGGATCCCGGGGTTGAGCGACCCCGGGATAAGGCCTTTAACTGGTACTTCCAGTTCAGAAGCTGACGTGAGACTGTCTAGTATTGAAGAAATGTTCCGCTTTTATACCCTTTTTGGAGAGTTCTAAAAATTATTTAAATTAAACGTAATTTTTGTGAGTGGCCAAGAGAGAAAGAGTATTTTTGTAAAAGTATTACAGCAAACTTATCAGACCGCTAACTAGTTTGAATGGGCATTGCCATGACAACCAGATAAACAAACAGTATATCAAATGTCAAAGTTTCTTTTCGGGCTCGTAATTCGGTAAACAATACGAAAAACATGAAGTAAATTACAAATTAACGAAAGAAAAAAAGTAGCGCACCAGCGCGCATGAAGCCCGAGATTGCAGAGTTTCGGAGAAAGCCAAAAATAAGGTCACCAAAGGTAAACCGCTTCGCTATCGATTTAGAAATGCTGATAGCATGAAAATGCAGAGCGAACATGATTTATTACTGTGTTCTAATGGTTTAAAACGTTACAGGGTCCTATGGAAATAAAGTGATGACCAATATCAGACCGTACAGCATAAATGCATGACAGAGCAAGGTACCCTGAAGGACAAACAAAAAAGACTGATGGTGGAGCTGGAGCTAAGGGATAGGAGACCAGAATAGCATGTACGTACAGGAGCAGTTACCAAAGCTTCTTTAAGTTTCTCGAAAGCAGCTGCAGCCTTGGAATTTTTAAGACATTCAAGAAAATAGCACTTAAGTAGTATAACATAATACTACAGACTAATCTTCAAAGATGTGGGTACGGTGATGCGCTGATATCTCCGAAGTAAGTCTGCGATAGCAAAACTCCCATCAATGGTACTTAAAGTGGCTTGGTTTGCTATTATGGTTCTACCTCTGGATGATAGTTTGGTAGTGTTGTCAATCAACCTTTTTCTGCGTAAATCAACCCATAAATCATGATGCTCCAGAAAATCTGCTCCAATGATAGAGGTATTGACATCGGCGATCACGAAGTTCCATTTAAAAGTTCTTCGAAGCCCGAGATCAAGGGCACAACATCGTTCTCCATATGTGCTGATCTTTGAACCGTTGGCAGCATGTAATGAGTAATCTGTTTTCCCGGAATGCTTCAGCTTGCGTTTAAGTACAGATATGTTCGCGCCAGTATCGATCAAATATTTTTCTCCAGTCTTCTTGTCTGTGATAAAAAGGCGATGAAATTGTGAAAAAGCACACAGCTCCGCCTCAGTGCATGCCCGCTTTAGTTTCCCTGTTGCTTCCAGGAACACGGAGCCTCGCACTTGAAAGCTCTCTTGCCAAAACGTGAATGATAAAAGCATAACTTCGAGTTTCTCCGGAATGGAAACGGGCTTCCTGACCGTGAACTTGAGAATGACTTACTGCGATAAAACTGCCGACGATTGTTGTTATTATGAATTGCAGCTAACTCAATCTTTACTTTCGCTAGCTCGGCAGTTAGTTGCGTTACTGGGTCGTCGACCCTGCTTAGCGCAGCAACTTGTTCGAAGCTCGAGACTTCGTAAATATTGTCGGCCATCTGGGCTAAATCGTCAATTCCTTTCTCTTTATTTGCCGAAAGTATTGAGGTTAAGGAGGTCGGTAATTGTTTTAGCCAAAACATTTTTGCAGTTTCGTCGTTGATTTGACCTTCCCCAAGCTCCTTGATTTTTCTTAATAACTGTGACGGTTTTCTGTCTCCGAGGTCGGTGTCCGTGAATAATCTCTGGAATTTGCGATGCGGGGATTCTTCATATGTCGAAATCAATCTGTCTTTTAACTTCTGGTACTTTCCGCTGTCTGATAAGGAAATCACTATGTCACTGGCTTGTTCGATTTCCTCTTTGGCTAGTTTGGTAAGGACTAGGTGGAATTTGGATTCGTCACCTAACTTCTGGGGGGTGGTTACTGCTTCAAAATGTGCGAACCATAACCGGGGCTTGTCCTTCCAGAAGTCTGCGATTTTAGACGAAGTGCTGATTGCTTGCACTTCTAGGGTAGCTGCACACGGGTTCTGTTTCACAGGCGACGACATGCTGCTGCTTAACCGAAGGTTGCTTGATATTCAAACGTCGGGGTCACCACTTTGCCAACGTTGTGGCAACCTACGGGAGACGGAATAAAAGGCTTGGAATATGCTCAGTTACAGTCTAGTTTTATTTAACAAATAACTCTTCTTATATATAAATCTTCCTCGATAATCATGACGTACCAAAACCGGTACGTGATGTCGATTTTCTGTGTCAGCCAATAATTTATCTCGACGATACTTTAGTCCGTGATGATAAGGGATGGCTGGCACATATATATTATTTTTTTTATTGCTTCTTACCTTGCCGTGCCCTTAGGTAGAAAATATTTTATTGTAGCTATGGTATTTTCATGATACATGGAATAATTGCTGTGAGCTTACAAAATATATAGAAGAGGAATAAAGATGCAGGGGACTGGTAATTGATAGAGAAATTTAGCAACTTATTATAAATGTTGGCGGCAGTGATAGTGAAACATCCAGCCTTACAACTGACAATAATAATAATAATAATAATAATAATAATACCTTGGACATCATTTTACACACATTGATCTAGCCCCAAACTAGGATTCTCTGTATCTTGGGTACTAGACAACGATATACATACTTATATAGATAAATATTATAATGAGTCTGATATGTCTAGAATTGACCAGTACAATCTGATCATGAAGATCATGAAATGTCATATGGATCTGTTGAATATTTAGATTCTGAATTTGATGACTAATGAAAAACAATACATAATCGTAATGGTTTTATTTTCTATATTTTAACCCGACTGCAGGTACTTACTTTAGTAGAAGATTATTTCATAATAATAAAAAATAATAGTAGTAGTTAAAGCCTCTCATTATGGAAGTCACATTAACATGTGACTTCCATAATGAGAGGCTTTAATATACGAGTGTTTCATAACAACACACGAGTTTTTTAATGCCTAATTATGTACAGTTACATACACTGCTTTATCTCTACATATCATAAGCTCTCTATGATTGTTAATTTATAGTTATATTTAAAATGTACCACCTTCAATTAAGATCGATTTTAAAATAAGTTCGGCAATTAGCGAAGCGGCCAATTTGCATGGGTATACTATTTATATATTTATTTGTCAAATTTCGTAAGTACAACATGACAGAAATAATTATAATGCGTTATACATACACCGAACAAGATAGAAATGATAATATATACAATAAGAAATTAAATTACATAGGAAGGAATAGAGGAACATAAAATCGTTTTTTTTTAAATATAATATATTTATTTAATCAAAGTATCTACCATTGCTATCTTTACACTTTTGCCATCTCATATGTAGTTCTTCGATCCCTTTACTAAAAAAAACATTCGGACGGGAATCAATAAAATCTTTGTAGGCGGTTTGGACTACCCCAAAGGAGTTGAATTTTTTCCCTTTCAAGAAGTTATCCAAATTTCGTAAAAAATGGTAATCTGTTGGAGCAAGGTCCGGAGAGTACGGTGGATGTCTTAGACATTTCAATTGAAGCTCCTCTAATATGGTAGCCGTCTTTTGTGCAGTGTGTGGTCTAGCGTTATCATGAAGCAGCAGTGGCCTAGAGCGATTGACCAGCCTCGGTTGTTTAGCAGCTAGCTTTTCCATTATGATTTGCAGTTGCTGACAATAGATATTTGCCGTAAGCGTCTGGCCAGATTTAAGAAAGCTGTAGTGAACGACACCAGCACTAGTCCACCAAACGCTCACAAGTAACTTTTTTGGAGTCAATTTTCGCTTGGGGCATGGTTTGGCTGGTTCGGCAGGATTCAGCCATTGCGATGAGCGCTTCCGATTATCGTACAGGATCCACTTTTCATCACAGGTAATGATTCGATTTAAAATCCTTTCATTATTGTGCCGGGTGAGTAATGCAACGCAGCAGTCAACCTTTCAAGCTTTTTCACCTTCCCAATTTGCTTCAAGTGGATTAAAAAAGTTTTATCACTAACACCGCAGCCTGCAGCTAACTCGGACGTGGTTTGCGATGGATCCGCTTCCACAATAGCCTTCAATTCTTCATTATCAACTTTGGTCTCCGGCCGTCCACGGGTCTTGTTCTGCAGGTTGAAATTTCCAGAACGAAAACGTTGGAACCAAAAACGCACTGTGTTTTCTATTGCGGCACCGACGCCATACACATCATTAATCCTTCGAGCCGTCTCTGCAGCACTGGTGCCACGGTAGAACTCTACTCGTAAATAACGCGATATTTCAAGTTTTCCATTTTGTTAGCTAAGTGACGCAAGAAAAAAACAATTGAGGAAAAAACAAATGAATTATAATTATAGAAACACAAATACATGAGTAAATAGCTGTATAAATTTGAATTTGGAATTCCTAACCATAGAGGAGATATTTGAGATCAAAGTGGCAAGTACGGCGAAACGCCAATTTCATATGTAAGGACCTAATATTAAATTCAAATTACAATAAGTCAAATTACAAATAAGGCAACACAATTTAAACATAGTCAATTAATTAAAGCTATATATATATAAATATACTCCAATTTAAATAAGTATTTCAAATAACAAATTAAACACAGTCACACATTCATCTCGCAAAACCTTCCACATTCTCGCTCCATGCAACACCAAACCGATCAGTCAGAGGTGCCGCAGCCAACAGTGCTTTGAGACTGACCCGCGCCCTCACCAGCGGAGATTGCTGGCGCGCCACCGTGCAGTGCGTGCCGCCCGCTAATAGGCGCCGGTGCCTGCGCGCGCGGGTATATTTGTCGGGCACGAATAGCGCGCATACCGTACCGACAAGCGCGACGCAGTCACTGTCGCCTCGCAACAATCGACAATCGACACACAGTTAGAAGATGTTCGGTGTTACAAACGTAACACCGAACAGCTTCTAGCAAATCTTCTGTAGCAATATACTTAGAATTGCTAAATATAAAGCTATTTAGCGCCCACAGATCAGGTTTTTTATATTCCTGGTTGGAATTTATCTACATTTATCCATTAATTATGATAATCGTCGCTTTTCAGATTGCCGATGTAGGTAATGTAATATTTTTATTCGATAATTCGCAAGAACTAAACTAGCCTAACCTAGCTTGCAATAAGACTAAAACAGGGTAATATTTCAAATAGTTTTGATATTTTATTTAAACTTTAGAAGGAGATTTATTTGTCAATAAATTTTGATAATCTTCGCTTCAGATTTCCGATCCTTTTGAGGCATCTGCCACCGACGATAAAGCTCTTGTCCGATATGGGACTGCTAGGTGTTGGAATACCTCTTCGAGGGTGCTGGTTAACAGCTTTTGGTGAAAAAGGGTCGCCAGGTGTCACACCTCTCAGCAATGCAATAAAGGTATTGATTCGATATTACGAATGTGGGCTGATTGATGATGATTTATGAATTCGCATGAACTAACCTAACCCTACCTATCATGCATACCTGCATACTTAACAACTAAAACAGGTACATACCTCCCATTTCAAATAATCGATTATAATTTTATTTACTTAAAGAAAATAGAATTTGTGAAAACCGTTTCTTTTCAGATTCCCGACCGTTCTTTATCTCCTGTAGGACATGGCAACAATACACTAGACACCTTACCTAAATGAACATCTCATTTTCAAATGTCAAAAATTTACAATTCAAAGACTGATATTTGCTCGTGTACTAAGTGAAATTCTATCAAGTGATTCCTCCCGGCGCCTAAGTGTTTAATTTAAAGTATTTGTTGAAAGTCAGGACAAAGAACGATTTGGGAATAAGAGTCCTATTTACCTAAATCATATCTTTACTGCAGAAGTTCAGGGTGTGGTAGCTGTTCGTCGTGTCAATGCCAATAAAATTGCAGTGGTATTTAAGCAGTACAACACGGCTAACAACTTCATTAACAACACAACCTTCCTGTACAAGTACAAGATGAAGGCAAGCTCATACCTGCGGCATAAATTCAGCGTATTGGCGTAATCCGTTTTGTACTAACAAACATTTCTAACAAGGAACAGTACTCGAAACTTTCCTCGGTGTATGTAATTGTGGCTATACGGCGTTTCACAAAGAAGGTTGGACAGTCTCGTGTCCCCTTGCAGACAATCAGCATTACGTTCTTGGCAAACTCATTACCTGATTGCGTGCAATATGACCTAGGTATTCCCGTTCCGCGTATTCGATTATGTACCTCCCCTGCAACACTGCTACCGCTGTTTAAAATTGAATCATTCAGCGAAGATCTGTAACGGAAAATAGCGTCGTAGCTGCTGTGCAGGTGAGCATTCTTACAAGGATTGTGACAAACCGGATGAGCTCTGCTGCGTAAATTGCAGCGGGGCTCATTTGCCCATATCCCAGACATGTCAGAAGAACAAGATCACTGACGCCAGTGTTGCAGACTCAAGGAAATACGAAGTTGATTTTCCTTCTTTGCCTGACCGTTGTTATGTTATGGAGAAAATAAATGAAAAAGATACATTTAGCAAAACTTTAAATAAACCCCTGAATACGACCTATGTAAATAAAACTGACACTCAAGATGTGAAGAAGAATGTTTCTTCCACAAATAATTGCAAATAATGATGTGCTAATTTGAACACAATTCTTCACAACTTGAAATCATTCAGTAACGTTGTGATTATTGGCGATATTAATATAAACATACTTCCGGGCAACTCTTTTCACTCTAGGGCGCATGAATATCTCATTATATGTGCCTCTCATGGTCTTCTTCCCGCTCACTCCTTGCCAACTAGATTGGAAAGAACATGCCTTGACCATGTTATATTAAAAACGAAAAAGCCGTCAATAACCCTAGTTACGAATTCTACTCTGACTGACCATCAACTAGTGTTACTATGTATCAAAAACAAACAAAAAAGTGTTATATTTCAAGCAACTGCAACTAATATAGACTATGCAGATCTTAGTGTTCAACTAAAAACATTGAATTGCAACCGATATTCTCCTCCTCGGATGCAAATGAATCCTTAAATAATCTGATATCCTCTGTGCAACAAGCCATTAATCTGAACTCATCCATTATTCAACTCTCACGGAAACAAAAGATCATCAAGCCATGGATAACTCCGGGACTTCTACGCTGTATGAGAAACAGAGACAGGTTGCACAAAAAGTCAAAAGATTCTCCAGGTAACTTTATTTTTTCTACCACATATAAAAGATATAGGAACTTTTGTAATAATCTACTTAAGAAACTAAAGAGACTGTACGAGAGAAATCAAATTAAGAAAGCTGGCAATAATCCTAAGGGGCTATGGAAGGCAATTAAGGAAATCACAAACACAACCAAAACGAAAACTGTTGCTACTGAATTGTTAGGGACTGGAGGAAACATTAACACTACTGAGGAAGTAAACGACTTTTTTGCTAATATAGGAGAAAATCTAGCTAAAGGAGTTATTGGTAACCAAACTTCCCCTGGAGCAGTACCACTGTTAACTACTACATCTTTTAAAGCAACTACGTCGTCGTTTGTTTTGCTGGAGACAGATCTAGACGAACTAGAGGTACTTATTCTGGGTCTGAAAAACACATGTGCAGTGGGTTGGGATCAAATCTCAAACCGAATCCTTAAACTGAACAAGAATTTCTTCATTCCTCCCTTAACCCATATTTTTAACATGTGCCTCTCAAACGGCGTTTTTCCTAGGACCTTGAAGAGATCAATGGTGCTCCCCATCCACAAGTCTGGTGACAGGGACTGTGTTAATAACTACTGGCCTATTTCAATACTTCCATGAATTTCCAAATTGCTTGAGCGCATAATCAACTCAAGACTAGTCAACTACTTCGAAAGCAATAAACTCTTGTCGACGTCACAATTTGGTTTTCGTAAAAGTATTTCCACTGGCGATGCAGTTCACGAACTGACTGATTATATTACAAAAAATCTTGATGAAGGCAATAATGTAATAGGTATCTTTCTGGACTTCGCCAAAGCATTTGACACGGTCTCTGTACCCATTCTCCCGGAAAAATTGGACCGAATGGGAATCCGCGGAGTCCAACTCAAACTGCTGGAGGACTACCTCACCGCTAGGTCTCAGTTTGTGAGGATAAGTAATTATCAAAGCAGCGATTTACCCATCTCCTACGGTGTACCACAGGGTAGCATTCTGGGTCCGACTCTATTTCTCGCTTACATCAACGACCTATGCGAACTGAATCCTGCTCAGGGAAAAGTAACTTAATAAGTAATAATTAATAATAATAAGTAACTTAAGTAAAGTAATAACTTATGCGGATGACACGGCTCTGCTCTTCTCATCAAAAACGTGGGAAGATACTTTTAATGTTGCACAGGCTGGTTTCAATAGAGCAACTTCTTGGCTTAGGGAAAACTTATTAACCTTAAATGCAGATAAAACTAAGTTGTTATCTTTCTCAATTCGAAACACCCATAATACAAATGGAGTACTTTTGGCTCATTGTTGTCCTGACCCATCTCTAAATTCATGCTCATGTCCTGCTCTGGTAAAAACCGCCAGCATTAGGTATCTTGGGGTAATAATAGATCAAAATCTTGGATTTAGACCCCATATTGATATGATTAGTGGCAGGATTCGAAAACTCATATATGTCTTCAAAACCCTACGACATGTTGCTGACGGTACATTGATGAAAAGTGTCTACCTTGCACTTTGTCAATCTATTTTGGCATACTGCGTCACGTCGTGGGGCGGAGCTCCCAAGACCACGCTTTTATATTTAGAGAGAGCACAAAGGGTAATCTTAAAGGTCTTCACTTTCCGTCCATTCTTTTACCCTACTGAACTTCTTTTCATGTCATGTAATGTTCTTACAGTTAGACAACTCATTGTTTACTTTACCATTTTGAAACAAAACTCACTTATGACATTTGATCCCAAATTATTGATCAAGCGCCGTAACGATAGGGTGTGTCCACAACCTAAAACTTTCCGGACCTCCTTTGCTCACAGATTCTTCCCTTTCCTTGGACCTTTGCTGTATAATAAAATCAATAGAAAAATAGACATTTACTCTCTTACCACCTATCATTTCAAGAAAACCATTTTTAATACTCTTCAAATTCTGAATTATGATGACCAAACAGAACAACTAATAATGACTATAGATTAGGTGCTAAACATCAATCTTACCTCTTATATTAATTCCTGATAATAATAATATGTGCACTTTTTGTAATTGAATCTGTCTTACTTTGTTTTGCACTCCTTGACATTATTAAATATATTAAAGAGTATGGTACCAAAAAGCATATCAAGTGCCTGTAAACTCCTCACCACACTCCCTCTCACACACACTCATTCACACTCACGATATTCAAAGAGAGGTCTCTCTTATACTCACCAAGGCCTTAAGCCTATGTAAATTTTGCTCCGTTTTGTAGTTTATTTTACCTGATTTAGCTGTACTTGGTCTAATGAATAACAGGTACTAATTTTTCGTAATGTATAGCACTTATACCGTAATTATTAGGAAGAGCGCTGCATCCTGAAATACAGGTTAACCACCTAGCTCAGGTTCAGATTTTTTCTGTTTTTGCTAGAGTTCAAATAATGCTTTACATGTATTAATTAAGCTCAAACATATTCTAGTGTAATACCTCGTTATGATAAATAAATAAATAATAATAATTATTATTATTATAATGGCTAATGTACACACATTAGTGGAGCTAGGTAATAACGTCGATGGTGTGCCTATAAACACATGGTCAATGAAAGATATGCTTGTTAAAAACTCATAACGGACTTGAACGCCACTAACGTAATATCACAGCTACGTCTTGCTCAATATAATATACAGAGTATAAATAGTAAAAAACCGTTGCTAATAGATTTTTTACAAAAAGAAAACATTGACATTTGCCTACTTAACGAAACATGGTTAAAAGAAAATCATAATACTTATAAACATTCCTGGTTATAACTTTTATTATAAGAAGGCAGCTAATAAACAAGCTATTCTGATTAAACCTAACTTAAAATATACAGTTTTAAATATCTACAGCTTTTTATGAGGATATAAAAACTAAAATATCTTTGTCCACAGAAAAAGGCACCATGACTATTTTATGCGTGTACTGCCCTCCCAGAAATGGTCATATTAGAATAAATAAGACTGCAACATTATAAGAGATCTCCCTAAGCCTATATTTGTTAGTGGTGAATTCAATGCGCAACGCATAGCGTTCGGATGTTATTCCACGAAAGGAAGAGGTCAGGATATATAATATCATAGATGGCTGTGATTTATGTATTTTAAACGATGGCAGCTTTGCTACAGTTAACTATCCTACACACAATCCATCAGCAATTGATGTAAATTTCGTGAGTGCAAATCTGGCACCACTGTGTGAATGGTCTGTTCACGACGACGCAATGGGAAGCTATCATCATGCAACTATTACTAAAATTGCACTACATGTAGATAATTATCAATTTAACCCACCTGTTGACAGATTTTTATATAGTAAAACCGATTGGAACAAGTATCATGACCTTTCCAGGAGTATTTTCAGTGACATGACAGTTGATGATGCACATCCATTGTCTTTCTACAATGTATTCTGTTCTCGTCTGGATGCTTTTAAGGAATCTGTAGTCCCTAAATTAGTGAAATCATTTCCGGCAGAAACATATGCCATTGTAGAAGCTTTAAAATTGATTAACCATGTAAATAATTGTAAACAAATATTAATACTAACTGATTCACTAAGTTTAATAGAAAGTCTCAAATCTTTAAAGATTCCCTACAAAACTAATTATCTCTTCTACCTTATTAAGCACCTGGTTTATCAGTTGTCTCTTAGAGGTATTGACACCAATTTCATGTGGATACCTTCACAAAGAGGAATTTATGGAAATGAAATGGCAGATAAAACTTCTCATGAAGGGATTAATGCATTCGATGTTAAGTATTTAATGAGCGTGCCAATGACTGACTATTATAGTTAAATAACAAAGAAAATGTTTATGCTTTGGAAGGATATGTGGAAGAAAGATCAAGAACAGAAAGGAAAATGGTACGGAAGTATTCAAGAATACTTAAAAATTCATCCGTGGTATAATAGGTTACAGTTAGCCAGCCGATATTACATAACCACTACAGACTGCGTTTTGGCCACTCTACCACAATTTCCTATCTAGCGAGTCCCCAAGCAGAACATCTCATTTTCAAATGTCAAAAAATTACAATTCAAAGACTAATACTTACTAGTGAACTAAGTGAAATTCTACCAAGTGATTCCTCCCGCCGCCTACGTGATTTTTCAAAAAATGTAAGTACAGTGTTTTATTCCATTGTTCAAATACATAAAAAACAGTTTTGGCAAGATAAAGATCACAAATAAAGTGAAATTCAGTGAAAAACATAGGGTATATAGAGAACCAAAAGACTTGGCTTAAAGGTCTCGTTACCAAGCCATGAACTCTTATAAAAATAAAAAGACTTATTTTGTTCTTGTGAATGAATTTTGATTTTAATTTTATAAAACCGTTTCTTTTCAGATTACCGACCGTTCTTTATTCCGTGTAGGACCGCATGGCAACACTGCACTAGACACCTAACCTAAATGAACATCTCATTTTCAAATGTCAAAACTTCAAACTACCTCAGTTTTTTTCCGGGGAGGCGACGGCAATCCTTGAAGCCATCTTGTATGCGGAATCCCACTCGTTGGATAACACTTTAATTTTCTCGGACTCCTTAAGCTCTCTGCGCAATTTCTGCTAACCTATTTAAATCAAAGGGTTGGGTCTTATATAGGACACATTGAAATTTGAAGATTGGAGTACTTAGGTGGTTAGGGGGGGGTCCTTAGCTATCCTCTGATACCATTTTCTGATTTAGGAAACATCATTTTAGCACTTTAATTATAAAATATATTTATGCGATTTTTACAACTTGGCCAATCTCGGAACGACAAATGTCAAACACAAAAGCTCCAACGTTGGATATTGGTACATGATTTTAGTACAAATTACAAGATTTTGTTTTAATGGTAGAAATTTGCGTCAGCAATTTTGTATTTTCTGACATAATGACTTGCTCATTTCATTCTGATTCCTTCCGTGTTTCGTGAATGTTCTGTTGCGCTCTCGTTTTACCCGTGATTCTCTGGACGAGTTTGGCTTTGTTTACTTACTTACTACTTTATGGAGTTTATCAGAACCAAATTGGTTGCTTTAGGTCACTTCCTGTTTAAAAACTAAAGATAGGTTTGTTAGGTTCACACGTTACAGCAGACCCGGGAGCCGGAGCGAAGCGGAGCGGAGCGAGGCGACCCCCTACTTGCTCATTTCATTCCAATTCCTTCCGTGTTTCGTGAATTTTCTGTTGCGCTCTCGTTTTATCCGTGATTCTCTGGACGACTTTGGCTTTGTTTACTTACTAACTACTTTATGGAGTTTATCAGAACCAAATTGGTTGCTTTAGGTCACTTCCTGTCTAAAAACTAAAGATAGGTTTGTTAGGTTCACACGTTACAGCAACCCCCTACTCTTGGCAACCCCTCCTCCAACCCCTCTCCTCCTCCAACTCCCCCGAAATCCAAAAAATGTGGGCATTTTCTTCAATCTTTGGACCTCCATAACATAAAAACTAGTGGTTTCCTAAAAAGGGGGGTAGGTGGGGGGAACTCCCCTCCCCCACCCCTCCCCCCCTCCACGCCCCCCTCCCCCAAATTCAATGTGTCTCATACAAGTACTTACCCAAATCAAAACTTAAGTCCCCTCTTATACTGAAGATTCGCCATGCTCTGTTCAAATTTGGCAAGATCTCTCGGGGTATCAACATTATTCCGGCTTAGATTCCAGCTCACAGTGGTATTTCAGGTAATAAAATAGTTGACTTTTGTGCAAAGGAAGCTGTGGAATCTGGTGACTTATCACACTTCAAAATTCATACCTACCCAAGACTATCTTCGGCTAAGACTGGTCTGGAAAAATCATGGGAATCTTCATGGCAGTCATCTAGAACTTTAAAGGTAGGCATTATGGTCAAATTCAACTGTTAATACCTAAAATACCTTGGTTTTTCAAGTACAGGGAAATGTGTAAGACTGTTACATCAACTATCTGTCGGCTTCGACTGGGACACTCCTGCACTCCAGTACATCTAGCTAAAATTAGGATAAGGGATACCTCTCTTTGTGAATGCGGCCTAGCTGACGGTACTCCCGATCATTTGTTTTTTGAATGCACTAAACTTCAAACCTCATTGTATGACATCCCCCCCGGTAAGATCCCGCGACCCGTCAATCTTAAATTCTTATTGACTCTTTCGGACCTTTCCTTTATTCACATCCTTTCTAAATTTATAACCTCAAGATTTATCTAGTTAGATGTAGAATTATTATTTTATTTATGTAATGTCTTCTAGACTTGCGCAAAGTGTGTCTTTATAGGGAGTAATCATATCTCATATCTATTGATTCGGTGACACATTATATCTCTATCATATCTCACTCATTCAAATCTATGGCTTCTCATAACGCTCCAACTCCCACTTATTTCTTACTCTTTTATCTCACAAGGCTCTTATATTTGTTTAATGAGTTGATGAGTTGGAAGAGTCTCTAAAAATAACCTACTCAATACAAAATATATAAACAAACGAATTGCAACAGTTGCATTTTAATTTCACCATGTGAACTATGCCTTAACCAACTTACCTAGAGACCACTTTTTATCGCCCGCTTCGATCCCTTGATCACTTTTGCCTTGGCAGCGAACTGAGGCCTTCATAGCTTCTTCATACATTATTATGAACGTTATATCCCATAGATTTTTTATTGCTTTTCGAGCTTATTGCAATGCGATAAGATTCAAATCAATAAGCAAACTTTTGGAAACATTATGCCTATTATAGTATGACAAACACATACTCTTTCTCGCTCATCTTAATCCAACCGATGATAGCCGAAAAAACCCACGTGTTCGTTTCCGCGAATCTCGCTCTGGTGTACAGGTGGACGCACACCTATCCATGCTTATCCGGTCATGCGTGGCGTGCGAGTGCGACAGAGCAACGCGCAAGAGCAGCGTGGTCGATTCCTTCGGCGCCGTCGACCCGTTCGGTGCGGTTAGTGTGTGTTCGCCTTCGCTATCGCTACTACTAGATATCCGGCTCAAATTTGGACCAAGGATGAAGGTGATTAGGTTGCTATTCGCCTAAAAGTGACATTTAAGACTGAAATACGTGTGGTTGGTTTGGTCAATTGTGTATTTGCCAACAAAATGTGGACCAAATGTAGACCAAATATTAAGGTGATAAGGTTGCTGTTTGCCTAATAGTGACATTTTAAAACTGGAAGACGTCTGGTTTTGTTGGTTTGTTCTCACACAACTGTGTTTAGTGTAGCCTGGGCAGAGAGAGCGAGATTTGTTTGGGGAGTAAGATATGATTCATATCGCTGGGATGTAACTAGGATATAATGGACGTCAAGCGATATGTGTGTCATATTATATCTTACTCTCGAGTTACCCAAGTCTAATGTCTTCTTTTTAAGTCTAACACCCATAATATGTACATTTAAATTATATGTTAATTTGTGCTGTCCTAATTGTTGTTTGTCCGGTCCTTTGTTATAGAGAGATCTCAACTCAACAAGAGTGATATTGGCGGAATTACTGTAGGGATCCACAGTAGAAGCCATCAAACCAAAAAAATTATTGAAATGACTAATACTTGCTAGTGAACTAAGCGGTAGTAATTCTATCTAGTGATTCTTACCGCCGCCTAAGCCTAACTGACTTGTTAAAAAACGTACAGTGTTCTACTCCATTGTTCTAATACATAAAAAACAGTTTTGGCAAGATAATAACTTCACAAATATAAAGTGAAATTTAGTGAAAAACATAGGATATAGACAGCCAAAATACTTGGCTTAAAGGTCTCGTTACCAAGCCATAAACTCTTAAAAAAATAACCTAAATGGACTAAGACAGCGTCAGAGTATATATGTAAACAAATAGTATTTTTACAACTTTTCACCAAGTTTTCTTGGAAAGATGAGGCAGTATTCACAAGAATGGGTTCTACAAACCGCTATATGTATGACTCTGAAAGCAGTGCATATGTACGAATGGCTATTAGATTTATACGTTCTGGTGAGTAACTTTTTACATCCTGTTTCCATGACTTCCGATTTAATTTCCGTTTTATTATTTGTATATGTAATTTTCAGGACTTTTTCGTTGATAACCATTGGGAAAAGCTACCTTCTACGTGGCGTCATGCTTTCTACGACCTTGACCTATCAGATATGGGTAAAATATTGCTCGGAATGCAGACCAGACATGTTCTACCATTGTCTTTCCTATCTTTACTCAAAACAGTGAAAGCACTTAGTCTTCCAAGAGAAATGCAGAATTTATCGAAAACTAACGGCGATAAAGAGAAGACAGAGTCAAAAAGCGACAATTTTACTTGTGCAAATCATCCAAGATTGAAGAACTTATTTCTGAAACATGTAAAACTAAAAAAGAGACATGAAATCAGTTTTATGGCAAATATAGTGAGTGATGTATCAGTAAAAAGCCATTGTCAGTCTGTTATAGACTTTGGTTCAGGCCTGGGACACTTGGTGAGGGTTTTGGCATATAAAAAAGATATGTATGCAGTTGGTATCGAGTGCCAAACCCCTCTGGCCATAGAGGCACGGTATGTAGTTTTAGTTCAACCTACCTACCCCAAGTTTTCATCAAAACATAGCAAATAATTTTATTTCTTTTCAGCAAACTTGACCAAGCACTAGAATACACAGCCAAAAAGTATCTCACAGAAGACATCATGACAAAACTCCACCAGCCTATCCATATCAACCTGACCCTTTCCTCCATAGACCAGTTGAATGACATGCCTTTACCGAAAGTCATGTTCAACTATGGTCTAGTTGGCCTGCATCCGTGTGGGGACCTAGGACCACTACTGCTGAAACACTTTGTCACTGAACCGCGTGTGAAGTTCATATGTGTAGTGGGGTGTTGTTTCATGAAGTTAAGCTGTGATGGTAATGGAACTGGGTACCCAATGAGCAAATATGTAATGAGTATGGAAAATAGACTATCATTTGTGAGCAGAGAGATTGCTTGTCATGCCATTGAGGTGTATTGTGATAGGCTGGTGAAAGGAAACTACAGTTATCTGAAGGTAAATAGAGAGTTATTATTTATATTCATTATGTTTTTACAAATTAGGAAAACAATACAAAGTGTATTTTATATTTCACTTATTTGCAATTTGATCTTTCAGATCCATGCTTTCAGAGCAGCTTTGGAGAAGATTCTGGTGGAGTATGATCCAAAGCTGAAACATGCAGGAATCAGGAGTATCAAACACTCAGAAAATATGACTTTCCATGAGTAAGTAAAGTGCAGAACATGTTGATAACCTTTTGAATGCCAAGCTGGGAAGTAAAATGTTCGCATACCATACGTGAACAAAAATGTAGAAGTCAGTCTCTAAAAATTCCATTTTATAGTTAAGTTAGGTATATTGTATTTTTTTTTTATTTATTAATCATTTACGTACATGAAGAGAAAACTGCAATAATGTTCAGTTGCATCATATGTTTGGGATTACAGCCATTTGTATAAGTGTTTCGCTGTCATATGTGGTTCTTGTGTATATTTCGTAGAATTTGTTCATTTAATTGTAAAGATAAGGACCGATGAATTTAAAGAAATGCATGAAATTCGCGCGTACTTTACATTTTGACACATTTTATCTTTGCGCCGTTTTGAAATGATTGCAGAAATTGATGACATTATTGTGTGTTTCTTTAATATGACGCTTTGTATAAAACTCTGTCTTACCGGGTAGATCATAGGTGTTGTGGGAAAATAAAAAGGTTTGAATGTGCACCCTTAACACAGCACGCTGAGCCCTCTCTATGCGTAAAAGTACTGTCTTACGAGCACTACCCCAGCTAGTAATGCAGTAGGTACACATAGGGCCACATAAATACGATCGTTTCCTAATACATGGTTCAGCTACATGTGTCTAAGGCTCTTGAATATATACATTAACTTCCTAATTTATTCACGGAGATTCTGCGTATGAAATTGAAATTTAGATTTTTATCCAGTAGAATAGCTAAATATTTAATACTCGGTGTCCTTTATAAAATTCTGTAGGTGCACCTATTTAGCCTCAAAAAGTTACATCTCTTCGGTTGCGTAGTTATAGATGGAGAATGTCAGGTAGTTAGAAAGAAGCCAACAGGCCAACAGGAGACAATATTGAATCCACTCTGCGCACTTTTAAACACTGCGTCCCAACTTCTACCTGAGAAAAGTAATACCATGTAATACTGTGTCATCGGCATAGGTGATGATTTTGGCTTGAGACAATACGAGCCGGCAGAGATCGTTAATAATTTTTTTTACTATTTTTGTGCTAACGTGCAATCAGTGCGTACACTTTAAGCAGTTCTGGTGCATGATTGAGTGGCGTGCTAGGCAATCCCTTCCACTGTCGGGTTGCCTAATAAGTGTGGGTTAGATGGCGTCCCATACATGCTTCCTCTTCAGCCGTCTTATAGTAGGGGGAGCGCCCAGTGCCGAAGCAAGCTCGTTTTGGTGGCGGTTAATCCTTCCCTAATAGGTTTTGGTCAGGTGGTTAACTTTTTCTTTGACAGTTGGCATCCGTAGGTACTTGTGTACTTCATCGTTTCTGGTGAACCATGGTGCGTTAACGATGCTTTTGAGGACGTAGTTCTGATATCTTTGAAGTATTTCCACATTGGAGTGACTTGCTTTCCCCCACAGCTGTATTCCATAGGTCCAGACTGGCTTCAGTATTGATTTGTAAATGAGCAATTTATTGTTAACTGACAGCCGAGACTGCCTGCTCATGAGCCACTGGAGGGACCGACTTCTGTGGTTCAGCTCGTCTCTTTTCTTCTGGATGTGCTCTCGCCAGGTTTGTCGCCTGTCTAAGTGGAAACCTAGGTACTTTCTGTCTTATGTGGCAGAACATCTTCACCAAGTTTTACTGATGGGCAATCGCCTTTCCTCAATGTGAAGGTGATGTGATTTGACTTGTTTGCACTGGCTTTTATTCTCCACTTTTCCATCCAGCCATGCACTTTATCTAGATGCTTTTGCAGGGTTTTTGATGCTGTCTCTGGGTTTTTGCTAGAGGTCAACACAGCAGTGTCGTCTGCAAAAGTAGCTGTCATCACAGTTTTCGATTCTGGCACATCTGAGGTATAGATCAGGTATAAAGAAGGCCCCAGAACTGATCCTTGTGGTACTCCAGCTTTGATTTCCGAGAATGTCGATGTAGAATCATTGATTTTGACATAAAATATCCGACTTTCTATGTAGGACTTTAAAAGAAGATACATATTATGCGGTAGTAGGTTCTTCAGCTTGAATAGTAGTCCTTCATGCCAGACCTTATCAAACGCTTGCTGTACATCCAGAAATACTCCAGAACAGTATTCCTTTTCTTCCAGCGAAGTACGTATTTTTTCACACACTCTGTGTACCTGCTCTATTGTCGAGTGGTGACTTCTGAAGCCGAACTGGTGATCTGGAATAATTTTGTTGCTTTTCATACAGTCGTTCAAACGGCGCGATATTATCTTCTCGAATACTTTGGACAGCACCGGCAGCAGGCTTATTGGTCTATAGGATGATTCCATATGCTCTGATTTTCCAGGTTTCGGAACCATTGTTATTTGGGAGACCTTCCATATTGCGGGATAGTGTGAAGTCCGTAGAATACCATTAAATAGTTGGTTAAGGAACATTATGCACTTTTTTGGTATTTGTCGCAAAACTTCAGCTGTAATCAAATCAAATCCCGGCGCCTTTTTAAGTTCTAGGTTCAGTATTGTCTGACGAACTTCCTTGGGAGAACAGCAGCGTAGTGGTGGGCTGAGTTGTAGTTCACTTTCGAGAGTGGATCTAATTTCTTCGTCTATCCTGTCACTCTCTGCACTGGTGTTTGGTGTGAACACGTCGCTTAAAAAGACTCTAAACGCCTCGGCTCTCTCCTCGTCTGCTTTTGCCCATGTCCCATCATCTCTTTTTATCGGGTACTGTGCTAGCTGTGGTTTCTGACTGGACTTAATGGCTTTCCACAGGGAATTTTCGTTATTTGCTTTGGGGCTTAGCGACTCTAATTGTTGTTGCACTGTGTCGTTTTCGATTTCTGCTAGAAATTATTTCAGATCTGCAGCTGCTTTGTTGAAAGCCTTCTTGTCTAGCGGGTGTCGGGAAGAGTGCCATATTCTTCTAAGTTGCCTTTTTTCCATTACTCTGCGTCTGACTTCCTGGGGGAGGTTGCGGTTGGTCTTACAAAATTTTCTTTCCAGTGGTGTACTAAGCCAGGCTGCAGTTTGTAATAGGTTTGTGATGTAGACAGTGGCCGATTCGATATCATCTTCAGTTTTTAGGGGAACTTTCAGAGTAATGTTTTCCTCTAAGTACTGCCGAAATTTATCCCAGTCAGTATTTTTGTTGTATAGGAAGGCATTTGCTGGTCTATCAATCAATGTGGTGCTGATGGTGGCAATGACTGATGTATGGTCTGAGGATGAATCAAGACAGCTTTCCACCTTCAAATAGTAAGACTGTATTCCCTTGTAGATGAAGAAATCCAGTAAATCAGGCAACTTGTTGGGATCTGTAGGCCAATAAGTCGGTTGACATGTGGTAAGGACATCAAGATTGTTTTTGTCAACACTTTTCTTAAGGTTGCTTCCTCGAGTTACTGTCAATCGGGAGCCCCATACAGTGTTTTTCGCATTCCAATCACCTCCAGCGATGAATCTGTTTCCCAGGGTCTTGAAGTAAGCCGTAAAAACTTCATCATCAATTTCAGCTATTCTTTTCTTTTTTGGCGGGCAGTATATGGATGATAGAGTCGGAGAGCCATGTTTGTCATGGACCAAAATTGTTGTTGCCTGTATTTGAGCAGTCCGAAATGCAGGTAGTTGTTGGTGTTTCAGGTTATTCTTGATAAGGATCGCGCTTCCCGCGTGAGAGGTATTATCAGGGTGGTGAGTTGTATATGTGCAGTATCCTTTCAGCCTGAAGTCAACGTTGTCTGTGAGGTGGGTTTCTGTTACCAGTAATATGTCCAGGTTGTGTAGTTTTATTAGGCTGTTTACTTCGTGTTTCTTCATAAGCAGCCCATTCACGTTCCACGTGGCAATGCGTAAGGACGCCATTAGTGTACAAGTTTGTTGATGACTGAAGTAAGGAGCCCCATCAGGGTACCCATTTCTTTGTCACAATTTTGTAAGAATACAGAGACTTCTCCAGGGTTTTCCCGATTAGCTCGTTTAATTTGGTTATGTCCTGTATGCCGTAGAGCATAATTGGTGGAGGTTTTCTAATACTGTCCTTCGTCGTTCCAGGAGCGGGTGTTTCATTTTCAATTGGCAAAGTAGAGTAGCTGTTGTGAGTTGGTATCAGTTTTTCGGGGGACGGGGACGGGCTTTGGTTGGCTCGGAACCGTTTGTTTCGCTTTTTGTTTTGGGAAAGAATTGGCACAGTTTGCCAATCGTTTTCACTATCAATTGTTTGATTTTTTGGATCCAGGTTTACTTTATTGGAATTTTGGCCAATGTTGAATCTAGGTTTAGAAGTGTTTGATCCAGTTCCATTGTTGTTTTGACCAAGATCCTGGTTAGGCATTTATGTTGGGGTTCGCTTCAAGTTAGAAATTATTTATTTGTTATGGCAACACTATGTAAGACGTCAAACGTCATTTTTACGCAACTCGAGAAATACAAAAAAATTGTGAGGTAGATAAATATTTGAAATGGCGAAGACTGGAAATTCCAATCTTTTGACACTATTTCACGCGTCATTCGAATGTCTTCCGCGGAAATAACGATCACGCAGGTTTTCTAAGAGTTTGAGGCCACTTTGACACTGTTTTTTCACTGTAAAACCACAAAACTGAATAAATATTGAGGAGCAAGCGGTTGCTCCAATGACAGTTGACAATGACAGATCGTTAATATAAATTAAGAATAGGGTGGGTACAAGGATACTACCCTGTAGAACTCCCCAATATGATGACCTCTGTGGCGCAGCGTATGTGGCTCGGCCTACCATGCGAGAGGTCCCGGGTTCGGTCCCCGGCTGGGGGTAAATATAAAAAAACTCCGTCTTGGATATGTACATGTGTGTCGAAACTAGTCAGTAAAATCAGTAAAAGTCAGTTTTTTTAGCATGGTCAGTAAAAGTCAGTTTTTTTAAAAAATTGACAGTTTTTCAGTTTTTTGAGATCAACACATATATTTTTTTGGAACCTTATTAATTATTTTACTGACACAATTTTGCCTGTCTGTGTCGTTCCTATTTACGCCTACCTTCTTCATTCTAGATTTTGCTTAAGAAATATATATCTTATAGTATACCCACTAGCAGCCAAACCCGGCGTTGCTCGGGTTCCACCTTTCAAATCCATTTATTTCATCAGTTGCAACACTTTTTCACATTTTCGCCACCCACAACCGCGACCAAACTTCCTTACTTTCACCAGGAGACCAAAGGGGAGATGATTGGAGTTGGTGGTCATAGAGAAAACCCTGTCTTCCCGTACTAAAATTAGCATTTTAAATATACATTTAGATTGTGTCACCAAAAAACAAATTTCTAGTCATTTCTAATTTTCTTAGCCGGGCCCAGTGATGGTTTGACAAGACATTACTAGATGCCGCTGTTAAAGAAAGAAAAGACTATGAGGAGAAAATTAAAGAAGAAGAAAACATACAAAAAATTATAGATAAAAAGAAAAATGCTTTGATTACTAACTTCTTCAAGAAATCATAATATCTAATGTTTCTAACTTTTAATATTATTTGCATGATTGGATGTGTGTCATTTGCTTATTAACAAATATTAAAAACTGTTAACTATTTGTAAACTTTTTAATAATAAAAAGGTGGTGTCGGTTGGCTATGGGGATGGTGGAGGCCAATATATATTTTTTTAATTCCACATGATTTATTTTAAGTTAGTTCAGATGGTCAGTAAAAGTCAGTGTTCAGATGGTCAGTAAAAGTCAGTGTTCAGATGGTCAGTAAAAGTCAGTGTTCAGATGGTCAGTAAAAGTCAGTTTTTTTAGATTTCTGGTCAGTAAAATCAGTATTTTTGAACACTGAACCTGTTTCGACCCCTTGACGTCGCTGTTTCTAATTTTCCACGACACGGTATCCTAGTGTGGGGCCAGAAGCAATATATGTGTCTGTATGTAAATGTTTATGTTATGGTTATATGCAGGCTGCGTGCTACTCGTAAAATCACCTACCTTCACTCACACATTGCCTTCTACTCGTTAAGTAATTTCTAAAAAGATCCAGTTGAAGCCCTCTTACTCCCACTGTTTCCTATCTATTTGTTTACAAGTAGATCCACCGAGACCGTTTCGAAAGCCTTGACTAAATCAAGGAATATTCCCAAAAATTGCTTTCCATCGCAACGCAATTTGTAAGTTCGTGTACCTTCATCGGAGGTAGACTTGTCAACTCGAAAACTATACTGATTCTCCGCCAATATACCGTTTTTTTTTTCCAAGAACCTAATCAGTCTTGTATTCATAATTCTAGTAGTTTCGACAGAGAAGGGAGTATGGATATAGGCCTGTAGCCTGGAATAACTACTGCTTGTTTGAGGGCATCGGGGAAGATTCCCTTCTCAAGACAAACTGAAGATGAAGAAGATCGTGACAAATTATTTTTTATGAGTTTTAGTGACTTGTTAGAAATCTTTTCCCATCCGATCCATAAATTTGAAAAACAAGTCCATGTTTTTCAAATTTATAATGGGGGTAGAAACTTCTTCATTGTCAGTATTAAGTATTTGTTTGAAAACTGTTTTTGACTGAAGTTGACTAAGATGTTCTATCTTGGTGGTTTATTGCCTCAGCGAGAACCTTTCCTACATTTATAATATAATTATTATTTCTTTCTCGGTAGAAAGTGTTAATAATTCCATAATCCACAATTGGTGTTGTAGATTCCATATAAGTAGTGACACTCCTCAAGTAAGCATAATAGAGAGTTCTAATACATTTCAAATAAGTTTATGGTTTCGTTACTCCTAAAACAAACCCTAAAATTCTAAAAGCTTTGTTCTTGATTGCATTATACTACTCTACATACTCTTCAAAGGTAACTTAGAGTCAAGGATTACTCCCAAGTCTCGAACAGAATACACTATGAGAATAATATGCGTATTGTTCAAGTGACGTGTGCAGAATGGGTTTGATTTTCCGCGTGAAACTGATAATGTTACACTTGGAAACATTGTCATTTATTCTGTTTACTTCATAGTAATGAGTAAACGGTCCAAATCCTCCTACAAGTGAGCACAATCATGAGCAGGTTTATTTTTATAGTTAAAAAAGTTCTAATGTACATAATGTGTCGGGTTTTTTATCTTTATTTATAGTTATAATTTATTCCTAGTACCTAGTAGGGTCACACACAACTTCTTTTTTTTGTGAGGTTATGACGTGACGCGTTGTCGGATCCTAGATTTGGAAACTTAAAAAAAATAAGGTCAGACTAAAAATTTGTTTTTAGATTAGACCTCAGTGTAAAAAAAAAACATTAGTTGAAAATAAAATACCTCATCAATTATCTATAGTAGGTCACGATGCACATTTATTCCGTAACACTGCCCAACACTATTCAAAATCACTTCTTACCCACCGTCCTCCTAAACACAAAATGATGTCGCGTTTCTGACGTCACAGGTGTCGAGTTAAGCCGCAAAGGACACTGTACAAAGGAAAATGTACTTGAGTTGTGCAAAACCAGTTTGACAATTGTTATTACTAGCTAAACGGTGAACTATTATTAAACCATTTCTGCGTGCAAAGAATTGCATAATATTAAGTTTCATAATTTATCATAGACCCTGTGATAGTTAATCTTACACTTTTCGAAACATAAAACACAGCGGGTGGTTACACCACTGTGTCGGCTAGTGCCCTGGTATTTCTTTTGCAGTTCAAGTTTAAACCAGTTCACAATTTAACGGTTTTATTATAAACTAACGCGTAATAACAGCAGTACGGTACAGTTTACAATTTATCGATAGCTTGTTAACATAATAAACTAACGGTTTCGACAAACTTACGGTGACGTATATACATATGTATACCACTTGCTTGCCAGTGCCACTTTCAGTTGTCGGCCATTGCCGAAAACAAATAAAAAAAACTTATTGGCCTATGGATCTTCCATTCTAGATCTTGTTTGTCATTTCTCCTTGGTTTCTGATGGTTTGCATTCATGGTATTTTCTTGATAGGGGCTCACTACTCGTCTTTTGACACATCCCCCTTTCGCCATTGAATACAAATATATTTTTACAGGTCTCAATTCGGGAACAAATAGTTGTCTCAATCGCCTTTACATGAGCGATAAGACCTTGTCCAGGACGTGAATTATGGCAATCATACTAAATGAGCGGCAATCCTTATAGTCCCGGGGCGCTAAATTTAAACTAAGCGTCTGCCATGGGATAGCCACGCCAAATTCATGGGCGCAATAGTCACACCAGACACTTTTCTACAGATACTGCTCGCTTGCCCTCGCCCGCTTGCACATCCCGCCGCCCAGCGCAAGCACACTGGCGCACGCGCAGCTGTCTCTGCGTGAGTGGCGGCGCTGTGTGCTCGTGTACACACTGCGGCTGGCGCTGGCGCCGCTCGTGGAGACGGCGGTGCTACTGGACCGAGCGCTGTTTTTGTTGCAGCATGGTATGAATTACAGAATATTCTAGCCGAGTGTAAAGTCGAAGGTCTGAATTAAACGTCTCGGATACCTTACTTCGTGAAACCATAGCAATGTACAAAAACTCACAGCATTCAAGAACAGTGCGTATCAACAGGCCGAGACATTCTTATAAATCTCATCTCACCACAGAGAAATGCGTGGCAGGTTTTTCATTTCATTCATAACCACCATCCTACCCCTAAGGAGTGCGATAACTTAACCTTGCGACGAAGCTCGCCTTATGTCGCCGCCTAGTTGACCAATTCGTAAGAGCATGTCAAATGGGGAGCAAGATTAAATTAATAAAAAATGATAAACAATTTGTCATCAATATCTTTAATACGATAATAAACACATCACCATGTGATAAATGTACTTTATACCGCAAATAATGTACTTATTTACATATATATTTATACCTACTCATACATAATAAGTAGGATTCGTTCATCTAGTTATACTATTAGTTATACGTTATAACAAAATGGACAAAAAAAAATCCAAATAGTTAGTCAAAAATCCAACTGCTCAGTATAACTAAATGGATTCGATTAATTTGGGTCGGATTCGTCCAAATAGTTGTACTGCTCAGTATAACTAAATGGATTCGATTAGTTTGGGTCGGATTCGTCCAAATAGTTATATTCGTAAATAAACAAGCAGACACTTTACATAATTGTATAAACATTGACATTTTATTGAAAGTAAGCATATGTAACGAGGAAGATTTATAATAAAATAGAAAATGTTTGGCACTTAGCAAATGATGTAGCAATTTTAACACAAAATTATCATAATTTGAGGCCTTTATTGAGAATATATATGAAGGTACAGCTCTATAAATATGAATTACATAAAAATGTAATTGCAGGAGGATTAGGCATTTGGTATTGATATGTTGTGTTAGAATTACAAATTGCACTGGTTTAAATAGTTTGGCTATTTTTCATGTTAGTGTGATATTTCATGATATGTACTTTATAGGCTCGTCTAGTGAGACCCCGGGGCTTTCCGCTGCGGTCACCGTTTTTATACGTTTATAGAGACGCGTGCGACGGTGTGGCCCGCACCGATGCCCGCGCCGTCCTACGCTCAAGTTCAAACATATTCGATGTATGGTCCCACGACACAGGGTTTCCTAGTGTGGGGCCAGAGCCATGAATGTGCCTGTATAAAAAAAGTTTATGTTATGTTTATGTTCAAGGAGACGCGACGCGTCTAATATATATATATTAACATGTTTGATTTGACCGCGCCACGCACAGCTTGAAGCGCCGCGAAATGCCCCGCGTTTCCCTAAACGAAAACATATGTAAGTGATAGCTGTGTCAACTTAATAGATTTAAATTTTCTCTTTCAGGTCTATCTTGTGAAATTAAGCCGGTTTTCGACCCGAAGATCTCACCCAGAAATCACATTATAATCGGGAGAAGACTGTAGGTGAATAATCAAAAATATAACTATTGTTGTTAAAATATAGGTTTTCTAATTTGATGTGTGCGTTTTAATGCTTAACACGTTGAGCCGTAGATTAAAAACTATGTTTAGGCTGCCGGGCACGTGGTGTCCGTCACGGCGTTCAACGTTTCAAATAGATATACAACGATAATTCTGCCAGAATATTCTTCTCCCTTTAGAAATGTAGCTTGCAATGGCCATTGTTGTTTAGTTTACCGTGTTGTCCGCTGATCTTATCTTTACTTGCCATTACATTGTAACATACACAGATCCCAATATTTACATTCTAATACCTTGTCGATTGCCAGGTCCAATTGTATGAGGCGATGCTCGATCACAACAGCCGTATTTAGAAGATTATAATGACTTAGAACACAGGCACAAAAACTTATACGCCGACAAATGTAATAGGTACGCTATTTGCTACACATCATATAGGAAGGTAGATAGCACTAACTAAGCAGGCTCTTGCGGTAGTGAAGCATTGCGGGAGGGTTGACCAACTCCGCACTGAAGACTCGCACCATATAATGACATCACGAAAACACCGCTACTCCAACCCAGTATGGATTCCCGAGTGTAGCAACGGATTCAATATCGCAGAGAGCTTACTCCGAGTTACTACATTTATTAACCTCCACTAATAACAGCGGTACCTTTTCCAATATTAAAGTGAAACAACTGCCTCAGGAGAAAACGTGAAATCGGATGAAATATGACCCCCAAAATAAAATGTTAAGTCATCTCAATATGACGAAGATGTTGTCTTCACATATAACACTCCAGCAGGCATCAGGCGTTGGCCGGCGGCTGCGGCGGCAGCATGGGCGCCGGCTCTTCGTCAGAATCCTCGGAGTGAACGCGGGTGAAGCGCCGGCGCTCCAGCAGCCGGCGGAGCTTGAACTCGCCGGCGCCGTACTCCCACCGGCGCCGTGTCGCGCCCTTGCGACCTTAGGAGGGGGTTGGTGTGCCTCTTGTGAGTTTTCATTTGAAAGGGGTATCATGGAATGGTCTATCTGAGGTAGGCGTTGCGATCACGTAGGAAGATATACTGCAGGCCACATACAAGGCAAAACAGAAAGGTGTCGTCAAATACTTAAACCCTTATTTGACTACATCTTTCTAACAACACCTTTTTAGGATGATCATTCAGCACCTTTTCGCGTCTAAATGTCAAAATTCACGATGCACTAACACTTCTCAGTACAAAAAAGTAACATTGGCCACCATTGCACATATGATCATATGAATGAAATATCAATAAATTCATACGCATTATGGGTGAGAGAAAGAACTATGATAGGATCATATACAGTGTGATTTTTCATAAACTAGACATATTGAATAGGGTTAAAGAGGACCATATTTTATCGACAAAAAGTGTTTCAAAAAAATCCCATCCCCCTTATTTTTTTTACAGCCATTTGATTAAAAATTTTCGTGAACCATGCACAAAATGCAAAAAAATATATAACTTCGGACTGAAAGGGTTTGTCGTGGTCAAATCAATTGGATTGTAATGGTGAAGAGCAGGCAGAACTGCCAGTTACAAAACAGTTTATAATCAAATGGCTGTAAATATATATATATATATATATGCAGGGTGACTGGTAAGTCGACCTACATACGTTGGGAAATGCTAGCACGGATCAAAACCAACCATTGTTGCTATGAAACACCCTACCCGAAAATTTACCGTTTTCGAGTTAGGGGCTTTTAAAGATTTTCGAGGAAAAATCCCACTTTTCAACATATTTCGCACCAATTTTCCTAATCTAGGTGATTAAGTCCAGGTATTTTGCTGGTATTAGGTAAAATAGAGTTATTTTAATATTTAGAAACAAAAAAGAACCGACCACAGCAAAAAAACCTATAATAAAGGCTTATGGTGAAAACCGAATATCGCATGTTTACTTAATGGGTTGACTTTGAAGCAGTGTCACCAAAAAAAAAACTAGTAACTGTTTGTGCAAACAAAACCTAAAACATCTCCAGTTCTCTAGCTATTCAATGAGGTACAATAGTCAAATAAAATGTTTATGTTTATGGTATTATCTTTAAAATTCATGTTCAACATGACCACCCATATTCCTAATACAATTTCGTAACCTAGTTCTCAGTTCATTTTTGACTGCTCTGGTTGTGAGCTGCCTTCTCATTTTTGACTGCTCTGGTTGTGAGCTGCCTTCTCATTTTTTCAGATGCGTCAATAATCCTTTGTTTCAAAATGTCTACATTTGCGAAAGGATGACCATCTTGGTACACGTTACTCTTCATGTGTATAATCCATAAGTAATAATCCATGGGGGTTAGGTCTGGACACCTTGCAGGGCATGGTAGTGGACCTCCTCTCCCGATCCATCTGTCTGGGAAATTTTAATTTAGCCAATCCCGGACGCCCATAAAGTAGTGAGCTGGACAGCCGTCGTGTTGATACCACATGTCTCTTATCAGTGCGAGCGGTAAATCATCTAATAAATTATGTAATTCCGTTGTCAAAAATGTCTGGTACCTTTCACCATTCAAATTTTGAGGCAAGAAAACAGGTCCAATTAAATGGTTATTTATAATTCCCATCCAGACGTTCACACTGAATCTTCTCTGTGATCCTTTCACTCTCTTCTTATTTGGATTCCGTAGTGTTTTAGGAGCCCAATAGTGAGCATTATGATAGTTTGATATGCCATCTTTATCAAATTTAGATTCGTCTGTCCACAATATTCTTTTTAAAAAGTCCGGATCTTCGGCATCTGCATTTAGCATAAAGCGACTGAAATCCATACGTCGAATCGGATCACCTTCTTCTATCACGTGAACTGGCGTATAGTGGTGAGGATAGTTTCCAGCAGTGTGCATAGTGAACCATTCTTTCCACTGTGAGACGCCAAGCTGTTGAGCAACAACACGTGTAGATATCGTAGGATCCTCTTGGAAACATCTTTGTATTTCGTCTTCCACGTTGTCGTCATACACACGTGGTCTACCCATATCCGTATTTCGTCGTTGCACCGAGCCAGTTTCTTTTAGTCGTCGGTAAGCACCATCAAACACAGACACACCTGGCACTCGACGACCTGGATAACGTTGCACATACTCTGCCCGTGCTGCTCGAGAATTCCCTTGACACAACCCGTAACACATAAGAATATCAGCATATTCTTCATTAGAAAACACCGGCATCGTGAACCAAAATCTCACAATCCAAATCACAAGCAAGTCGATTCATTCATCCTTTGATTCATTCGAAAAGAAAATGGATGAAGTGTTGATTAAAATCAGCGATAAAAACATTTTTTTTATAATTTGTGGTGATTTTAATGTTAATCTGTTAGAGGATAATAATATTTGTACTAGATTAAAATCTTTATTTTTATGTCACAACATGTACTGTCTGTTTTGGAGCCTACTAGAATTACTGCAACATCTGCTACCTGCATTGACAATATATTTACTAACATTACGCCCATTTTCAAATCGGTCATCAATAAATTAACCTCTGATCACTCTGGTCAGATAGGTATATTCAATATTAAAATAAAAAAGGACCAAAAAGAGGATATTACATGTGTGCCCGTTAGTGACACTCGGCTTGAACACTACAGGAATAATATTTTAGATAAACTATGGGAAATACCATACAGTGACGATCCAAATTTGTTGTACAACTCAGTATTTAACCTTGTCAAAAATGAATATGATACGGTATTTAAATCAAAAACTATAAAAGTTAATAACAAAGCTTTGTTTAGTGATTGGGCGACAGTTGGAATTCATAGGAGCAGACGAAGATTATATGAACTCTATGAAGAGAAATCATATAACAAAAATACGGCCTTTCTAGATTATGTTCGTAGTTATTCAAAAATGTTTAAACGCGTTTGTGCCGTAGCTAAATCTAATTTCATTAAAAACAAAATTGAATCTAGTAGCAATGTAATGAAAACGACTTGGCAAATTATAAACAGAGAGACTGGAAAGGCCAAAGCTACACATAATAACTTCAAGCTTAAGATAGATAATCAATTGCTAAGTACAGACCTAGAAGTAGCAAAAGCTTTCGAAAATTTCTTTACGGACATTCCAGTTTCAACAACCAAGTCTTTAAATTCATCTCCCGCTGCTGCTGAATCTATACTTAAACAAAACTTTGAGGAATGTAAAACAGATTTTAAATTTAGGCACGTAAATAATGAAGACATTGTAAAAGCGTTTAAATCCCTGGAAATGAAAAAGACAGCTGACGCCCATGGTCTATCAGTAAAAATTATTAGTTCCATTGTAGATTGTATTGCACCTCACCTTTGTTGTATATTTAATCAATGTATAGATAATGGTGTGTTTCCTGACTTGATGAAACTAAGTAAAGTTATACCTTTATTCAAAGCTGGTAGTACATCAGACCCCACCAATTTTAGACCCATATCGATACTACCAACGCTTAGCAAAATATTTGAAAAACTCATACTTAATCAATTGCAAAGTCATTTGACTTTGCAATTGATTAAGTAATTGCAAAGTCATTTTTATCTCAATAATTTAATTCATATTGCTCAGTTTGGTTTCACAAAGGGTCTTTCAACAGCCGATGCTGGTGTTGAACTAATCGACAATATTTTTGATGCCTGGGAAGACGCAATGGATGCAATAGGTGTCTTCTGCGATCTATCCAAGGCTTTTGATTGCGTCCATCATGACACTCTTGTCAGGAAGTTACGCCATTATGGTGTAAAAGATCAGGCCCTTGGCCTTCTGGAGTCATATCTAACAGATAGGGTTCAGATGGTCGATGTTAATGGGAAAAGATCACCTGGGTCTTCAATAAGTATGGGCGTACCGCAAGGTTCAATTCTTGGTCCTTTCTTGTTTTTAGTATATATTAATGATTTACCTTACCTTGTTAAAGCAAAACATGGGTTAGTATTGTTTGCCGATGATACTTCTTTGATATTTAAAGTTAAAAGACAGCAATCAAATTATGACGAGGTAAACAATGCTATCTCTAGTATAGTGAACTGGTTTACTGTTAACAATTTATTACTTAATGAAAAGAAAACTAAATGTATTAAATTCGTGTTACCCAATGTGAACCCGGTAACTACAGACATACTTATATAAATACAGAGAATATTTATAAAAGGACAGAGATTGTACCTTGTGCAGTCGACTGTCTTTTTGGGCATTGCTTTAGACGCCAAACTACAATGGGATCCTCATATAAATAAATTGTCGAACAGACTGTGTTCAGCAGCGTTCGCAGTTAAAAAAATTAGAGCTCTTACCGACGTAGACACCGCTAGACTAGTCTACTTTAGTTACTTTCATAGTCTAATGACCTATGGTATTTTATTGTGGGGTCACGCTGCGAATGTTAATAGTATATTTATTCTGCAGAAACGGGCTGTTCGTGCAATTTATAGATTAGGGCCTAGAGTGTCACTGAGGGAAAAGTTTAAAGAAATCAATATTCTGACATTTGTGTCTCAATATATCTATGACAATCTTGTGTATGTAAAAAGAAATATAACTAATTTTCAGAAGTACAGTGATATACACAATTTTAATACTAGAAATAAAGACAAGTTGGTTGCTTATGTAAGCCGACTACATAAAATTAGTAATTCTTTTAAAGGCAATTGTATACGCTATTACAATAAGGTCCCTACTGATAGGTATTAAAAACTTACCTTTAGACAAGTTTAAAATAATAATAAAACAGAAATTGTATAAAAAAGGTTACTATAGGATATCTGATTACTTAGAGGACAGATGTCCATGGGAATAGATTGTTTGAGTAACAGGCTGTTTCGATATATAATTAGCATTCATTTTGTAATTTGACAATATTTTATTTAAAAAAGGAAACGCAAAAGATACGACGACTGTGGAGTTTCTTCTGTGAGCTCTTCTCCACAGATTCCGCCATTGTGTTAGTGAACTCAACCAAAAAAATGTAATGACGGATCTAAGTGATGTAACAACATCCTATGGAAATACATGATTTTTGATTTTGATTTTGATTTTGTCGAAGTCCTAGTTACACAGCCAGGTCACAGTACAGGAGAAGATTCAAAAGTCCACAAAACAAGCAAAGTAGCGATGAAAGAAAATGTTAGCTCAGGGAGGAAGGTATTATGGTACGCACAGCACAAGTTACGATAGTACGCGTAAGGACCTATCCGTGGACTATCCAGTCCAGTAATTGACAGACGTCACCTAGAGTATTGAAAATTCAAATTTCGAAGAAAACATAATTTTTCTTAATTTTTATGTCAAAACTTTTATTTTCGTCTCGACCTCATTAATTTTTGGATTATTCTAAATGATAAAACTTTTTCACATCAGCTGTTCTGTAATGCATTTTCCCCATGAATTGACCTGTTTTGATGTTCATCATCAGAAGTCTACTGCCTTTTACAGAAAACCGCATCATAATCAGTCCATTCGTTTGACCACTATTCCTTTTTAAGCAGATAACTTTCGAACGGCTTAACCGATTTTAACAAAACATATCTAAGAACTACCGCAGAGATGTCTACTTTTATTTACAGAAAACGGCATCAAAATTCGTCCACCTGTTTGACTTCTAGAGTGCCACGGATAGGCATACAGACAGACAGACCGACAGACTGACAGACGCTTCAAACTTATAACACCCCCTTTTGGACGTCGGTCGATAAAAATAAAATAATTTTGCCCTTACAAAAAGGCCTTTTAGGTTTTGTTTGCAAAAACAGTTACTAGTTTTTTTTTTGGTGACACTGCTTCAAAGTCAACCCATTAAGTAAACATGCGATATTCGGTTTTCACCATAAGCCTGTATTATAGGTTTTTTTAGCTGTGGTCGGTTCTTTTTTGATTTCTAAATATTAAATTAACTCTATTTTTACCTAATATGTACCAGGAAAATACCTGGACTTAATCACCTAGATTAGGAAAATTGGAGCGAAATATGTTGTAAAGTGGGATTTTTCTTCGAAAATCTTTAAAGGCCCCTAACTCGAAAACGGTAAATTTTCGGGTAGGGTGTTTCATAGTAACAATGGTTGGTTTTGATCCGTGCTAGCATCTCCCAATGTATGTAGGTCGACTTACCAGTCACCATGTATATATGGGAGTTGGGAGTTTTTTTAAACATTTTTTGTCGATAAAATAGGGTCCTCTTTAACCTATTTAATATGTCCAGTTTATGAAGAATCACACTGTATGTATAGTAGTATACTAGCTGACCCGGTGAACATCGTACTACCTAAAATTTGATGGTAAAATAAGTAAGTAAGTAATGCGGTACATAACCTAAAGTGTCGCGTTGGCGAAAAATTACTAGTAAAATAGTTGATCGTTAAATAAAAGTCGTTAGTAGTTTACAAGTAGGTAAAGTATTTTTCCGCCTGAGAATCCAAAATCAAGCGGTGAAGGTGCTATTTTGAGGTTAGAAGGCTGAAAGTATTTTTTCACACCTTTCATTCGGAAAAGTCAGTTTTGCTCCACGACGAGAGGGAGCAAAATGCTACTTTTCTGTTCAAGCTACTTTTTTAATTTATTCATTGGCATGTTGCATTTACGCAATATGCCAAGTGAACACAGATTAAAATAATAGAATGTAATTATGAAATTACATTACAATCGACTACGATGGCGTAGTAAAAAAAAATGTCACAATAAATTATTGGTTTACTGAAATCAAAACTATCGATGACTGTTATTGTGATATAATGAATATTGATATCCAAAACCATTGTAGTATTAGATTCGATTATTTTTACACATTAGTAAAAGAACACTGGAATATTTTATATGTGGTGACCTTTGCCTAATCCTTCACAATCCGCCATTATAAAAAAAAGTTTTGTTTACGTTGTTCTATTACTGTAAAAGTGGTGAAAGTATAATTCAAAGTACAGTTTTTTTTAGAGCATTTAATTAAAATTTTCCTCATAGTCGGTGTGAAAAGTTGTATGTGTCACACAGGAGCAAAATTATTTTCGTCATGGGCGTTAAAGCTTGAATCCTTCGTTACGCTCAGGATTCTATCGAATCCTTCCCTTCACTCTGGATTCAATGTACCGCCCTCGCCGTAAATACATCATTTTGCTCCCTTGTGACACAAATAACTATAGATCTACACTAAGCTAAAACTTTTTGTTGGACAATCAACAAAGAGGTTAAACCTTATAATTAATCCATGATCTGTGGCCACCAACGACATCTAGCGATAGGAAGCTGAGACTTCTCCATTTCCCATACAAAAGTATTTTTTATTTTTTTGGCAGTTTTTCTACGTTTTGCCTTATTTTCTTTTTACTTAAACCTCCAGACTGAGAATAATAAATGTGAATAGAAATTATTCAAACTGTTCGGGCCATTTTAGAGATTTGCTAAGCTTACGTACAGCGATTTATTTTCATGCATTGTATATGTAATTGATAGTGTAATGTAGCCATAGACGCGATAAACAGGAATGGCGCGAGGCTGCTAAACACCTTTCACTATAATATCGATCCGATCAGACCATCTTTAGCATTTAATTATCCGTACAAATAGGCGACCGCTCGGCCCAAAACGTACGGATATAAAAAAAATAAAGTGGCTTGCTCCATCCCTTTTTCGAAAGACCTTAACTTTAATATGTATACTCCAATACTAGTTAAGCACATAAATAAATAATATGTATTTTGAGACGTGCAGGAAAACAACAATGGTGCATAAAATAAAAACACAAAGCTGCTTCCAATAAATAGATATATTTCCTTACAAACCAACAGGTTTTGCTTACAAGATACATGTGCCACAAAAAATACTTACTACTTAAAATAATAAATAAAATAAAAGTAGGAATGCAATAATGATACATTAACGGTAAAATAAAAGGACGCAATTTTATCACAAAATAATTAAATAAAGTCTTGAAATCCACTTTACACTAGTGTTGTTTGTGCTACGCAAGCATGCCAGTAAAAAAAAAACGTAGAAAACATTGATTGTGGAATTAGTGCTAAAATAAAGTTAATGTTGGACCAAACTATACAGAGCATCTTTCGTCACCTGTGCTTTATCAAAGCAATGTAAACATCTGAGCACAATGGTAATTTTTATTCCCTAAATGGTCTAACTAAACAATCTTAGATCTATACTCAGATCAATAAATGTAAATACTTCGTTAATAAAGTCAGATCATTAAATTATAATAATTGAATAATAAACATAATCAAAAGGGCGTAAATTACTAAAACCTTAAATCTACTGCTCGCAAAGTTTTCTCAACTTTACCAACCAAGTAAAAACACATGATTATAATCTCAGACAATCGTGTGATGCAATATGAAACAAAACAAAAATATGTAACAATAACAAGCTATAGGATTTTAAGTACATAAGCAGTGGCTGTTTCTACTTAGGTTAGTTAGCATTTTGACTACCCCAGTCGGCTCTGGCCGACAACTGAAAGCCGTCGACACTTGTTACGTTAAAATACACCTTATCTCCAATGATAGGAATAGGTAGGGCTTATTAACCTAAACTTCGAGGAACATATAGAAGGAACAGAGACTTCCTTACGACAATATTTTTTCCGGGACATCTGCCCCAAGATTCGGGACATCACTCAAGTAAATAAATAAAAAATAAACGACTCTGTATTATGTTATGTCAACTACAAAGATGCCAAATCCAAGTACAAGAAACGACTACGGTTCAAAAGCAGCAACTTTTGGAGGAAATTCTGCAGCGACATTGAAACCGTTATCAAGCAAATCGGGTAAGGCAGATACTAGCTCAACAAGGCACCTCCAGGCTAGGATCGCTTAAAAAACCCGATGGAACATATACCTCTTCCACCACAGAAACACACAGTCTCTTGTTGGAAACTCACTTCCCCGGAAGTAGAATTATTCAAGAGATCGTGTGGCCGGAAGAGGTTCACCATGAAGCTGTCGACCACTTAGACATAACTAATAATATTATCACTGCTGACAAGGTGAGACGGGCCATTAATAGCTTTAAACCTTTTAAATCAGCAGGACCAGATGGAATCTTCCCAGCACTTCTACAGTGGGGTGGGGAACCCGTCATCAATATAATGGTCCGAATCATGAAAGCATGTCTTAGATTCGGATACGTTCCCAAAAGGTGGAGAGAATTAAACGCAGTTTTCATACCGAAGCCAGGAAGGAGCGACTACACTAACGCTAAATCTTTCAGGCCGATTAGCCTCACCTCGTTCTTGCTTAAGACTCTCGAACGTTTGTGCGAGAGGCACCTGAGAGATGGAGCGTTAAAACATATACCCTTACACAAGAATCAGCATGCATATAGTTTGGGTAAGTCTACTGAATCGGCTCTCCATGCAGTTGTATCCACAATTGAAGAGGCGATTCAAAACAAATGCATCTGTCTTGAAACTTTTATTGATATAGAAGGTGCCTTTGACAAGACGCAGCATAGCAGTATAAGTGCATCTCTAACAAGGCATGGAGTATCAACAGCTGTAAACAACTGGGTCACAAACATGCTTAATAAACGTATCGTGCGTCTAGCTGGTGAGTCCCTGTCGGCGGAGGTAGTGCGGGGATGCCCGCAGGGAGGAGTGCTCTCCCCGCTGCTGTGGAATCTGGTCATTAACGACCTAATTACCAAGCTTAACGCTAATGTATACTACACCGTAGGATACGCCGACGATTTGGTAATCCTCATCACAGGTAAATTTGCGAGCACAGTGTGCAACCTTTAAACAAACAGCTCTTCGCATCGTGGAACGCTGGTGTCTAGAATATGACCTGGCGGTTAACCCAACAAAAACGGAAATGGTCATGTTCACTAACAATAGGGCTCTTGGTATGTATACCCTACTTAAGCTCTTTGGAACGGAACTCCAGCTAGCAACTGAGGTGGAGTACCTGGGCATAACCTTGGACAGCAAGCTCAACTGGAGTAGCCACATTGACAACAAACTAAAGAAGGCGAGTATTGCTTTCTGGCAGTGTCGGAGAATGGTGGGGAAAAAGTGGGGACTTTCTCCCAACATCATTCTTTGGCTGTACCTGACGGTGATCCGTCCTCTTGTCTGCTACGGAGCTGTGGTGTGGTGGACCAGGACCAAACTAACCACAATGGTAAGCAAACTCCAAAGCTTCCAAAGGCTGGCCTGCATGGCTATCACAGGTAGTATGAGAACTACTCCAACTGCAGCAATGGAGGCCATGTTGTGTCCTCACAGGACACAGGACCTCACACAGCGCATCCTAGGGGAAGTTTACAAAAAAAATCCCATCTCTATGGCTTGTACAGAATCCCTAAACAATTTGTTTTCGACAAAAAATACAATATACAGTTACATGAAGACCATCGGGTTGAGGGGCTCGACGTTAAAGAGCTCAGAATTTTCACCGATGGTTCAAAAACTGAAGCAGGCACTGGTTCAGGCACCTTGTCGGAGGACCTAAACATCAAGATAGCCATTCCACTGGGTGCCCATAATATTGTCTTTCAAGCTGAATGCATGGGCATCATCTCGGCCGCTAATGCCATAGCATCGAGAAAGGTAAGAGATTCCTCCATTCGAATCCTCTCGGATAGCATGGCCATCTTACAAGCCCTAAATAGCAACACTATTAACTCAGGGCTAATCTACGAGTGTCACAAACGATTAATGGAGGTATGTCAACATAACCGCGTAATCCTTCAATGGATAAAAGGACACAGCGGGTCAAGAGGTAACGATGCAGCGGATGAGTTGGCGCGTAAAGGATCTAGCTTGGCAGCGTATGGTCCCGAACCTATCAGCCTCTTCCCTTCAAGATGGTACGCACATTTCTGAGAGAGTCGACCAGGAATGATCATGCCACTCTTTGGACAAACCATGAGGAGTGCAGACAGGCTAAGCTGGCCTTGCCGTCCCCTAGCGCTAGGCTTGCTAAGACCTTGCTTTGACTGAGTAGGCCGCGCTTGCGACTGGTGACTGCAGCACTTACTGGCCATGGTTTCTTTAATACACATCTATATGTCCTAGGTGTTACCGACAGCCCCCTTTGCAGAGCCTGCTTGGAGGCAGAAGAAACGGCTGCTCATGTCCTCATGAGTGCACAGGAGTAGCGGACTACAGGGCTAAACACCTCGGTCAATCGAGGGACCTTCCAGGGATAGCCGGTAACGGCCTGCTGGCGTTCCTGGAGGAGTTGGGTTGGCTCTAATGATATCGCATTCCCACCCACACGCAAAATAGGCGCTTTCGTCGTCGAGTTGCGGAAACCAGCCCGTCTTACAATTGACAATTGACATTATGTTATGTCTGGTCTCAAACTTTAGGTAAACATAGACCAATTACTTACTCCGAATAACATAAATTTTTAATGTACTTAAGTTATGTCCCGTATCTTGGACCAGATGTCCCGAAAAAAATATTGTCGTAAGGAAGTCTCCGATTCCTCTATTTATTCCTAGAAGTTTAGGTTAATAAGCTTTTAATGTACTTAAGTGATGTCCCGGAAAAAAATATTGTCGTAAGGAAGTATGTATTCCTTCTATGTTCCTCGAAGTTTAGGTTAATAAGCCGTACCTATTCCTATCACTGCTTATCTCGTATGAAGTGAGTTTGGCGTGTGAGTAACAAATGTTGTATGTGATGTGTGGCGGTCAAAAGGTTAAGTACCTGTTGTATTCGTGTACCATCTTATAATAAATCAATAACGAAACAGAAAATTAAAAATAATATTGCAAAAGTTAACACAAATAAATGCAAGTCAAGAAATTCTAAAATAAAAGAAGTAAGTACTACGGTTTCTAATGTTGTACTAATGAATTATTCTAAAGTAGATAGGTAATCGAGATCATTCATCTAAATCAGCCAACAGTCAATTTCTAATATTTGCTTATTTTGTGTGGCTTGAATGAAACTGTTAACATTTTTAATAGCTACCTGAAAGACTTCAAAGCATCTTAGCCCAGATCTCGTATACATTTCGATAACATATCTTTCGCCCCTTAGGGTTGAAACACACCGCCCGGCGCCTGTTTCATCGCCAACCCGCGTTGTTGCGTCAGTATGGCCGCCATACTGACATCTCTCAATTCATGGACGATATGGTCCAAATACGGATCGATTACAGACACGTCATTTGCCGTACCTAAACGGGGAGCGGTGTGATTCAACCTGCTAACTCGCTTTTAGAAGGGTTGTAATGTTGATTTTTTCGGCCATAGAAACCTACCGGTTCAATCTATGGCCGTATTCATGGATAGTGTAAATTGTTACAAACAAAAGTCTTTAGTTATGAGTTCCGTAAAAGATATATACATAGGGCGCACTGTAAGTTTCCGGAACTGGCCATGATTTATTGCAACATTTGAAAATAGAACTCTTTGGCTGTAGAATGCAGTTTGTTTCATCTGACTGCCTTTTGTTTTTACCTTGTGGCGCCATTTAAAAAATTGTGTGTCTGCATCAACATGGATTTAACTCGGGAAAATTTTCGTAGTATGATTTTCTACGATTTTAAGTGTAATTTGACAGCTCAACAGAGCATCGCTCGGCTTGAAACAGCTTTTGGCAATGAAGCACCATGCAAGACAACTGTTTATAGCTGGTTTGCAGAATTCAAGCGTGGTCGTATCAATCTCAGTGACGAATCTCGCGATGGTCGGCCGTCCACCGCTGTGACCAACAAAAACATCGATGCTGTGCGCCGTATGATTGAAACAGACAGGCATGTGACCTACCATGAAATTCGCGCATCCTTAGAAATAGGCATGAGTCAAATACAATTAATCCTACACAAACATTTTGGTGTGAGAAAGCTGTGCTCGCGGTGGATCCCACACAACTTGACCGAGGCTCAAAAAACGGACCGCGTCACTTGGTGCAGTGCCATGCTTACCAGATTCAACGAAGGTGCGTCAAATTTGGTGTGGGACATAGTAACAGGTGACGAAACATGGATTTATTGCTACGATCCCAAAACAAAGCAGCAATCGAGCGTATGGGTCTTTCAAGATGAGCCGAAACCAACCAAAGTGGCGCGCGTGAAAAGTGCATCTAAGCGGATGATTGCTTCTTTATTTAATAAAACTGGACACGTGGCTACTGTTGCTTTAGAGAATCGTCGTACAGTGAATAGTGACTGGTACACGACCATTTGTTTGCCGGAAGTTATTGACGAACTCCGTAAAAATAACCGTAAACGCCGTATCATCCTGCACCACGACAATGCTAGTTCTCACACGGCCAGACAGACAAACGACTTTTTGAAGGCGAAAAATGTAGAACTCATGAGTCATCCTGCATACAGTCCCGACCTTGCACCTTGTGACTTTTTTCTGTTCCCAAAAATTAAGAACCAATTACGCGGTCAACGATTTTCATCACCAGAAGAGGCTGTCGAGGAGTATGAAAAACACGTTTCAGAGGTCACCACAGAGGAGTGGCACAAAAGTTTTCAAAACTGGTTTCATCGAATGAAAAAGTGCATAGACGCCAAGGGAGATTATTTTGAAAAACAATAAATTAATTTTGTACCTTTAATAGTATTTTTTCATATTCATTCCGGAAACTTATAGTGCGCCCCACGTATACCTTGCGGGAAATCTGAGATTATGTTCGAAAAAAAACAACACGTTTTACTGGTCGGTGGTAGAGGCAATCAAAGGGCACTCAAAACATCGACTTCGCTTCTATTTAAATTTACAAACATAAATAACTGCATACTTTTGCTTGTAATCTTTTACTCTGTCGATAGGGCGGAAAGTTATTATGCGAAAAATGCATACTTCCGATCGAATCGTTAGCATACTCAAACTTATTAAAAGCTTCGTTCACGCCACACAGCCACCCTGCAGTACTACTGCATCAACGGCACCACCTCATGCGCGACCCTCTCACCCTTATTCCTAGCGCGGTAGAGTGCAAGCGCCGCTGCTGTCACCGCCGCCGCTGCCAGCGCGCCGCCCGCGCCGCCCGCCGCACCGCGCCACGCGTCCGGCGCGCCGGCGCCGGCGGGGGGCGCGGCGGACAGGGGGGGAATGCCGCGAGACTCTGTAAATCGATAGGCGTTTTGAATCAGGAAGCGATCACGACTATTCGTCGCTTTCTGAGTCACAAAAAAGCATAAGTTTAAAAACTAAAACTCGACTAACACATCGCGCTTTAACCGGTCACCGCCCAAGCGCCTCTCGAGATGCTGCGCAAAAAACAGTCACGCCCACGAGCATCTCGAGGTGCTCTGGGTAAGATTTTTTTTGTTTACTCTTATTTCTTTGGTATTTTGCGTATTGCTATGATTGAGATATGAATAGAAGCTCAATGAACGAAACTCTGTATTTCAACCATACCTTTATAGTCTATTGTGAAAAAAAGGGAGAAATTGTTCAGTCGCCGCGTCATTCTTTTAGAGGATGGTCAGTGAAATTGTGGATTTTGTGAAAATAGAGGCAAGTCATTGTTTTTATTCATAATTTGAACAGTATAATTATACTATACAAATCGTAGTTACTGCATGCAATGTGTAATAATTTCGAATTTTTAAAAGTGTGGCATCATTCCGCCCAACGGCGAGTAATATTTTATATTGAAATAAGAAATACAATGAGATTAGTTGGATAATTTCGCAATACACTAAAAGAGGGTTTCATCAGCTACTCAGAAGTACAACTCTCAGAGTTGTGTTTTGTTTTTGCATGCTTTTGTTGCATCATTTTTAAAAGTCAATGTTCAAAATTGCAATCAAAATTTCTTATTCGCATACCTATATATTGGGCCCTATGACATAATTAAAGCATTTAAGTTGTTAAATTTGAAAAAATCCGAGGATCTCTGGGGCAGTCAGTAAAAATTATTAGCTCGGTGATAGACGAACTTGTCCCTCATTTTGCTAAAATCTTCAATAAATGTGTAGAAGAGAGTACTTTCCCTGATCTCACGAAACACAAAGGCTAATCAAAATTTCTTATTCGCATACCTATATATTGGGCCCTATGACATAATTAAAGCATGTAAGTTATTAAATTTGAAAAAATCCGAGGATCTCTGGGGCAGTCAGTAAAAATTATTAGCTCGGTGATAGACGAACTTGTCCCTCATTTTGCTAAAATTTTCAATAAATGTGTAGAAGAGAGTACTTTCCCTGATCTCATGAAACACAAAGGCTAGTACCTTTATTTAAAATCAGCGATAGGGGTGACCCTACAAATTTCAGACCTCGGTTCTACCCGTATTGAGTAGAATATTTGAGGAGATTATATTGGGTCACTTGCTGGCGCACTTCTAAGCGAATCAAATTCTCCATAGCTAGCAGTTTGGATTTACAAAAGGGCGGTCGACAAAAGATTAGTTAAACATATTTTTAATGCGTGTGAAGATCGTAGTGACGCTTTAGGTGTTTTTTGTGACCTGTCCATGGCATTTGACTGTGTAGACCACGAAACATTGCTCTTAAAGCTAAAACACTACGGCATAAAAGGCAATAGCTCTAAGCTTATGAGATCGTATTTAGAAGGTGGGGTTCAAAAAGCTGACATTAATAGGACAAAATCGTCGGGTTCTCAGGTGAAGATGGGAGTCCCACAGGGATCTCTTCTGGGTCCGTTCCTTTTCCTCGTGTATGTAAATGATTTGCCATTCATGGTACAAAACATGTCAGAGATAGTATTATTTGCAGATGACACGTCACTAATTTTTAAAGTTAGGAGACAGGAAAATGACTTACAGCAAACAAATAATGCTCTCTTGCGAGTACTAGACTGGTTTACGGCCAATAACTTGCTTCTGAATTCCTGAATTCTGAATTGAAATAAAGCACCTCAAATTTTGTGACAGATTGATATGCTACACAACTAGTTATACAATGATCAAGCCAAAGACAACAGCCATGAGCGTCACTTATGTACGTTTATGTGCCTGAGTCAATAACTAGTGATTCAATGTCCACACAAATCATATTAGGATGAAAACAATAAAAATACTGTTATAAAGAATCATTTTAACTATTAAAATCAAGGTATAAATTTTAGCGGCTACAACGCCGTCATTTGTCGCGGCGGCGGCGGATGACGTCACATGCCACGAAACCCGCCCCACTCCATGTTTTTTTTGTTTATTACCGGTGCCGATTAGTTATTCAAATCAGTTTTATTTTGGTGAGATAATGAAAGAAGCTAAAAAAATCTCCTCAAAAAAAGCCAAACTGCAATAACGCAATTAGTTCAGAAAACACGAATACAATAGTGTAAAATAATGAGAAGAGATGAAGTATCGCCAACATCATGTTTATATTGTTGTGAAGATCACTTTAAATTAAGTATATTTGTGTTACATTTCTATAGTAAGCATGGTGCGAATTCGTCGTAAACGATTTTATAAATTTAAGGGGGGGAGACCCATACAAAGCGACTTGTTTTAATAGCCCCTACCAAATGAAACATAGCGTCACGCCTTTTCCCATAATTTGGGGTGGCAGAGGCACAATTGTGCCCACTTTTAGCAATTTATTCAATTATCCATTTTGCGTGAAATGGGACTAGCCCATCGCCGCAGCTATCATCGCAAACGCTGCCAATCACAACGTCTAAAATCTTTAAGATCTAGTTTCGAATCCAGACTCAGAGTCATTTTTTTTATTGAATATAAATAAATAAATCTTATCTTATTCAACGTCAAAATTATACTTACTTATAACTACAAGTCAATTTTTTTTTATATAAAAAAAAGACCACCGTTTCGGAAGGTGGGCCTCGGGGTTAAGAAGAAACGGCAAGAAACTCCCCCATACCTTTTTTTTTTTTTAAAGTGACTTTACAACAGGTACTGATTTCGGTCTAAGGAAATTCGCCGGCGAGTGATAGACTTGATCCATCGCCCCTCGTCGAATTTCTGTGCGCTGAGATGGTATGGACCATGCAGTTTTTTCATCTAAGTATTCCTTAATACTATAATAGGACTTTCTTATCAGATGATTTTTTAAATAGTTTTTGAACCTCTTTTCAGGAAGGATCAATGATTCCTGTGGTATTTTATTGTAGAAGCGAATACAGTGCCCCATGAATGATGTGCCTACTTTACTTAGTCTAAATAATGGTAGTGCTAACCTATTTTTATTTCTAGTGTTAATTGTATGGCTATCACCTACAATTTTAAATAAAGCTATGTTTTTTCTTACATGCATGATATTCTCGTATATATATTGACAGGTAACCGTAAGTATATTTATTTCTTTGAATTTTTCTCTTAATGATTCTCTAGCATCTAATTGATGTATCGCCCTGATCGCCCTTTTTTGTAAGAAAAATATCGTATTTATATCTGCTGCTCTCCCCCAGAGCAATATTTCATAAGATATAATACTGTGAAAATAACTAAAGTAAACCAATCTGGCAGTTTCAACATCTGTAAGATATCTGATTTGTCTGACCGCAAAAGCGGCTGAGCTTAGTCTTCGTGCGAGATTAGTTATGTGAGGACCCCATTGAAGTTTCGAATCTATAGTGATTCCGAGAAAGATTGTGTCTTCAACGCGGTGCAATCTTTCAGATCCTATTCTAAAACTGCTTTCAACTTGTCGTACATTAGGCAAACAAAATTTGATACATTTAGTCTTCTTTGAGTTTAATAACAGGTTGTTTACATTGAACCAACTTAACACATTTGAGAGTGTACAATTTGCGTCGTCTAGAATTTCTTCTTGTCTTTTTACCTTGAAAATAATAGATCGTCATCAGCAAATAGAACAATCTGAGTCATTTTTTCCACCATATAAGGCAGGTCATTCATGTACACTAAGAAAAGGAACGGACCTAAGATAGAACCCTGGGGTACACCAATATTCATATGGGTTCCAGTGGACTTGCATCTGTTTATATCTACTTTTAGTAATCTTTCCATTAAATAAATAAGATTCCATTAATTTTAACGCATTATCTTTGATACCATAGTGTTGAAGTTTGAGCAAAAGAGTTTGATGGTCCACACAGTCAAAGGCCTTGGAAAGATCACAGAAAATACCAACCGCATCCTGTGATCCTTCCCACGCACTATAAATGTGTTCTACTAGCGCTACTCCGGCGTCTGTTGTTGATCTGCCTTTAGTGAATCCGAACTGTTTTTTTTGGAGTAGCCCAGATGCATTGAAGTGAGAGAGTAGTTGACTCAATATGACCTTTTCAAACACCTTGCTCAACACTGGCAATACAGATACAGGTCTGAAGTTGGCAGGGTCTTGTTTACTACCGGATTTGAAAAGTGGTTAATCTGCTCATTTTCATGAGGTCAGGAAAAACTCCAATAATATAATGTCTGATCCAAGATTGGATCAGACATTATATTATTTTCTTTCTACATAACACAACATAGCTTCACGCCTTTTCCCATACGGGGTGGCACAGGCACAATTCTACCCACTTTTAGCCAGTTTATCATTACTCCATTTTGCATGACAGGAGGCTAACCCATCGCCGCAGCTATGGGGTAATGAAGGTTTACTCACGGTGTTGATGACCCCTGACCCCACCTCCGCCCTCACGTGTGCCCTCAAATCGCATGTGTTTGTGTAGCCAAAGAATGTAGCTACGCAATGCAATAAACGCCGATATCTACAAAGCGTCGTGTTTTTAATGAAAAATCAAGGAACGGCCGTCACGACGTGGTGTCATGATCGGCTGTCAAAGTGTTAAGCCCTTCAATTTGACACCCAACAACTCTTATTTTAGCTTCGCTGTAGTCGGGTAAGTAAATATAAATAAATTGTCCTGCTGCCTTATTCGATAACTCAAATCGACCACAAATTGTAGAAATGAGACAGTTTTCTAATAAACTCGATTTGGCTGTTTACAGAAGTTACTACTGAATGGGGCTGCTCAATGGTCAAATTCTTTGGACCCGACCCGAATGGCCGAGTCGGCAGTGACCCTGCCTACGAAGCCAAGGGTCCCGGGTTCGAGTCCCGGTGGGGGCAAATGTTTGTTTGATGAGAACGGATGTTTGTACCCTAGTCATGGCTGTTTATCTATATAAGTATGTGTATCGTTGTCTAGTACCCAACATACAGGGAATCCTAGTTTGGGGCTAGATCAATGTGTGTCAATAGTGTCCAAGGTTGTTATTATTATTATTATTGTTAAATAAATCAAATAATTCGATATTTATCGGGTTATTGAGATGAAGTTAGAGTAGAAGAAGAAGAACAGTAACGGAACATTGAAGGGATGTCATCATACGCATGACGCATCCGTTTATGGCGGACAAAGTGAATGATCTGTAAGCGATATTCGGAGCTAACTGCAAGCCAACCTCCAGTTCCGATAAGGCACTAAAACGCAAAAATCGGTGAATTGCGGGTTGTACTCGCACACGAAGGGTTCCGAACCACTGTACAAGAAAACCTAAGGATAAAAAAAATGTACGAATTGGGTTTCGATACCAGTCCCTACTGACTGCGGATCTGCCGCCAAATTGTGTTTATAATATCTTCACGTCTCTTGTTTATCGGGTTAAAACACGTATCTTGTACGGGAACCCCTTTCATTTTATAATATAAGAAGCGGCAACAGAAATACACATTCTGTGAACATTTCAACTCTCTACCTATTACGGTTCGTGAGATATAGCCGCTGACGACCAGACGGACAGCGGATGCTTTGTAACAGGGTCCTTTGGCACCCTTCGTGTACGGAACCCTAAAAAGCGTTAAATAACAAAACAAGCAACAGAACAAACAACTACTCACAGAACTTACCAACGGTGGCGGTCGGCTTGGCGACAACGGCGGCCATCTTGACCGACGCGGGCGCAGTGGCGCTCTCTAGCGACTCGTCGGTGAACTTGTGCACCTGTGGAGATGCACATGAACATGTAGAGAGGTCGTCGCAGGAAACAGCTACTCCCAAGTTTAGCAAGTTATTCAATACCTACTCAATTTTTTGTGACTGTAGGCTAGTTACAGTCTATTCGACGAATGGCCGTTTTTATACAAGGTGTCTCAAAAGAAAGTTCACATTTAAAAAATCTATAAAAAAAAAGTAAGTAGTGTTACGAGCGTGGGGGTTCGTATTTGATAGAAAAGCACGAATTAATCCACTAAATAAAACACTCACTTTATTACCCAAATTACGTACTTATAATTCACACGAACTGTACTTAAAATCCACTAATTAAAACACACACACTATTTCACTAATTATGCACACACTATTCACACGAAGAGTCTTTCTCTCCGATTATCCTTGTACTAGCACTCGATCGCAGATAAATTTATCTAACTCGCGCCGGCCAGCGGAGCCACATTGCAGATGTGTCCACACATATCGCGAATATTCTAGTAAGGACCAGCGTGAGGGCCGAGAACATTCGAGACCATATATGTCTCTCTCTAATGGTGCAGTCTCTGTCACTCCCTTCTCGAATGTTCCGAGTATAGCTATCTCTTGCTAGTAGTCCTATCTCTGTCACACACTTCTCGAATGTTCCGAGTATAGCTATCTCTTTCTAGTAGTGCTATCTCTGTCACTCCTACTGGATATTTCGCCATATAATGATTTGTGCTTCAGAGGCCCATAAAGGGGTCCTGAAAACGCCTGAAAACGGGTTTTCAGGTTATGGCATCATCTGATAGAGGGTGCCCTGAAACGGACTGAAAACATGTTTTAGGCGCCTGAAAACGACGGCAACTTGGGGGGTGAAATTTCGATCTTTAGATATGTGATAGAGCAACTTCTGAAACGGCCTGAAATGACTTTTCAGCCTGCTGAAAACGCCTCTAAATCACTGAAATTGACGTTCAAAGTTTTTGACCTAACCTACCGGCGTAACACTACCCCCTCCTAAGACATGCTCGTCCCGAGCATCATTATCTCCGTGGTATCTGGCCAGCCGGTCAACATGAACAATCTTGCTCGGACTACGAGGATTCCGCTGGATTCGATACGTGACGTCGTTTATTTTGGTGACTACCTTGTAAGGCCCTTCCCAATTCGGAGATAGTTTCGGGGACTTTCCTACTCGTCGCATAGGGTTATGTAGCCACACCAACGAACCTTCCTCAAAACCCACTTGATAAGATTTACGGTCATATCGGGTTTTCATCTTTATGCTAGCGTGGAGCCCGTGTTCACGTACCAGGCTTTGAACATCATCAATCCGATTCCGCAAATCACATGCATTCCGTGATGGTCCTTGATGTATCGGGCGGACGTACAGTCAGGAGATCTGCAGGCAGACGGAGTTCTCTTCCAAAATTCGCATACGATGGAGTAACCGTCACTTTCGTGAGTTGCCGACCAGGAAGAGGGGGATATGTCGATCCCAATCTTTTTGATGGCTCTCAACGACCTTGGCTAGATGTCTCTCCAGTGTCTGGTTAAATCTCTCAACCATTCCATCTGACTGTGGATGATACGCCGTAGTCCTCGTCTTATGAATTCCCATTATGCGACAAGTCTCCTGAAAGACCGCAGACTCGAAGTTTCTTCCTTGATCACTGTGGATTTCGAGTGGTACCCCAAACCGGCAGAATACTTCGTTCACTAACTTTTCAGCTATGGTTACCGCTTCTTGATTAGGAATGGCAAATACTTCAAGCCACTTCGTGAAGTAATCCATCACGACAAGAATGTACTTGTTTCCGGAGTCCGATGCTGGGAATGGTCCTGCGACATCTAATGCAACCCTTTCCCAAGGGGCTCCCACCTTGTACAACTTGAGTGTTCCTCGGCTACGGGTATGCGGTCCCTTGACTGATGCACAGTTAGGGCATCGTTTACACCAATTTTCAACATCTTCTCGGCAGTGAATCCAATAAAAGCGTTGCCGAATTTTCATTAGGGTCCTTTTTACTCCAAGGTGTCCACCGGATGTTTCATCGTGAAAGCTTCTCAAAACATCTTTCACCTTTTTCTTTGGGACAACGACTTGCAGGTGAGCATCCTTCCCATTTGTTGATTCCCATTTTCTACATAGAACGCCATTATGCATAACCAAGCTATCCCATTGTGCCCAGTAGCTTTATGTTACCGCACTCATAGGAGCTACATCACACCATCTTGGTTTAGGTGCGCCAGCATTAATCCAATCAAAAATGGGTCTCACGTCAGACCCTGACGTGAGACCCATTTTTGATTGGATGTGGATGGATGGATGTGGGATTGATTGGTTATGGAGTGATGAAATCATGCAGCAAGCGCAACAAGAGGACCCCTCTTGTTGCGCTTGCTGCATGATTTCATCACTCCACTCGTCGCTAACCGTATCAGTTCTTATCATTCGAACACATTCCTTGCCTTCTTGTCTTGAGCAATGTTTACAGTCGTCCGCACAAGGTCTACGTGATAGGGCGTCAGCATTTCCATGTGATTTCCCACTACGGTGTTCGATGATGAAATCATACTCCTGCAGTTGTTCAATCCATCTCGCCACTTGTCCCTCGGGGTTTTTAAATTCTAGCAACCACTTTAAAAGCATGGTCAGTTCTGATACGAAACTTTCTTCCCAGCAGGTATTTGCTGAAATGCTGTAACGTCTTGACAACTGCTAGCAATTCCCTCCGAGTTACACAGTAATTCCTCTCTGGTTTTGACAATGACTTACTGAAATATGCAATCACAACTTCGTTATCTCCTTTCTTTTGCGACAAGACACCTCCAATTCCAGTGTTACTAGCATCTATATCCACAATGAAATCCTCGTCCGGGTCTCGATACCCCAATATTGGCGTTTCACAAAGTCTTCCTTTAAGCTCGTTGAAACTTGACTCACATTGTTCGTTCCAGTCAAATGATCGCTTTTCTTCCGTTAGTTGATGCAAAGGCTTTGCTATATCCGAGAAGTTCTTCACAAAACGTCTGTAGTATGAACAAAGCCCCAAAAAGGCACGTACTGCAGTCTTGTCTTTTGGCGTCGGCCAATCCTTCACGGCGTTAATCTTCTCAGGATCTGTCTGGATGCCGTCCTTCGAAATCACGTGTCCCAAGTAATTCACTTTACGTTTAAAAAACGAGCATTTCTTCGGACTGAGTTTCAGATTTGCCCCTCGTAGTTTGCCTAGCACCTGCTCCAATTTATTCAAGTGGTCGTTGAAGTCTCTACCAACGATAATAATGTCATCCAAATAGACCAAGCAGGTTTCTCCTAGAAGTCCAGCTAATATTTGTTCCATTAATCTCTCAAATGTGGCTGGTGCATTACACAGTCCAAATGGCATAACATTGAACTGCCAGAGTCCCTTAACAGTAGAGAAGGCCGTTTTCTCCTTATCCTTGATTTCGACTTGCCAATAGCCACTTTTCAGATCAAACGTTGAAAACCATTTCATTCCGTTCAATGTGTCTAATGTGTCGTCGATTCGTGGAAGTGGATAACTGTCCTTCTTGGTTACATCATTGGATGGCAACACAGCCCTTTACTTGTAAACATTGTTTTTTTTCTTCGTCCCATCATAATTAATACTAAAATACAGTTTAAAGTGGTTTACATTGGACAAAACAAGCAGATACTGAACATCTAACCTCGAAGCTGAGTCTGAACCCGTGAACACAGAGAAGCACGAGCTTTCCAGGGACCAAAAGGCTTTTCCAGGTACACTTTCTGTTTTCCGTTACTTCAAACTGCACTCACACACTGATATACGGGATAAAACAAAGAAAATAGAACAAAGAAAATAGAAAACGTCGACCCTCAATAACACAAATCAGCTGTCTGAAACTGTCACCTCCTCAACTGACAGCTACCCAGTGTGGCCTGTCACAAAAACTGTGAGAACCACAGATTAACGAAAAGGTTTGCTAAAAATTCTAAGGTGAGAACGTTCGAAAACCTAAACGAAATTTATCATTGCTGTTTGCCTGGATAGCGGTCACAAACCACAACAATGAGTACCTTGATGCACGGTGCTGGCAACTGCTATGCATGCCAAGTTTTGCTGATGGATACGGAGGAGCGAATTCAGTGCATGGTAGAAGGATGCAATAATATATTTCATCTGCTATGTATCTCTGGCGCAGATAAACTTATACCCGCTGCAAAGATGAATTGGGCCTGTCCAGAGTGCCGCGCCTCTATCAAGAAAGTCGGTGATAACACTCAAACGCCAGTAGGAGCCGCAAAATTGAAGGCGTCTTTTATTTATGATAGGAAAAGAGCGTCTTATAAAACAGAAGAAGAGGACTATGTTTTAAAGACAACTGAATTCCTAGAGATAATGGCGGAGATAAGAGATATCAGAAAGGATATCTCTGATATAGCGGGGAGCCTAGCTTTGTTGGCCTCAACGATGAGTCAACATCAGGTGGTCATTGAAAAGTGCTCGAAGGTTACCGGAGCGGTCTCTGCCAAGCTGGATAATATAGAAGTGCGGGCAAGGGCTGAGGAAGAGCAAAGAAAGAGTTCTGCGCGCCCCAAAGCTCAAAAGTCCTATGCAGATATGGCCTCTAGTCATCACAAGCAAGAGAGCAGAGAGAATAAAAAAGCAGCCTGAAAAATGCCAAGCCAACTCTACCCACCGGAACGACACCGGAACCACACACGGCACCATTAGAAGGCATTCAAAATTCATCCGAGGAATCCGGGGATGAAGGTTGGACAGAAGTTCGGCGACCCAGGTCCCTGTACTGTACTGCTGGACCTAGTGTCACCTCGCTGAAGGCAGTAGAACGGCGGAAATATTTCCATCTTTGGAACATGCTCTCCGGAGTTGACGAAGTAAGGAGCTATATCCAGCAGCTTTGCTTACCGAGAGCAGGAACAGTTGATGAACTCAAGCCCAAAGGGGACTATAAATCTTATAAGATAGGTGTCCCAGCAGATATCCTCGAAAAATGTTCATCTATCGATATGTGGCCTGAAAATGCTAGAGTGAAAGCCTGGATACCCTTTCGAGGAGCTCAACCGAAGACTGGCACTCGGGGATAATCTCCGAGTCAGCACAGGGAAGACTCTCGATATTATGTACCAGAACGTTCGAGGTATTAAGAGCAGGCTAGAATATTGGCGTAATAACCTTCCTTCACTAGGACAGGACCTCGTCGCTGCTACGGAGACATTCCTGGACTCATCCGTTGGAGATGCTGAGGTAACGGCGGGAGGTTGGAGCGTGCTGCGCCGGGATCGCCCCACCGCGTGCGGAGGCGTGCTGCTCGCGGCCCGCCCCGGCATCACACTACGCCGATGCCGGGACCTCGAAACAGATCATGGCGAAGATCTTTGGGCCAATTTCACATTGGATGGTGTCCACTTCACAGTCTGTGTGGTCTATGTGGACCCCAGTAAAAAGAAGAACGGGAAACCAATCTCACAGGCGGAAAAAGATGCCCCATATCTAAGCTGGTTCACCAAAACGGAAGGAAATAGGTCAACCTTAAACGGAAACCTTATTATTCTCGGTGACCTCAACATGAATAGTGCATCAGTGTCTATTGTTTATTATTATTGCTATTTTCTGAGTGTTTGTTGTATGTATGAGACGAATGATGTGATGAATGCTCACGGGGGCGTGCTTGATGTGGTATTACTGCCGGAGAGCGTCCGTGGTGTAACCGTGCGCACCTCCGTGTCAGGCAGCCTGGTGCCACACGCTGACGCCTACCACCCGCCTCTCGACATCATTGTGCCACTGTCGTCAATGCAAGGCGCAGTCCAGCGATCCGGCCGCTTGGATCCCAGCAACATTGACGGACACAATGACTGGAATTTTGCCAAGGGCAACCACACAGTCCTGTACGAACACATGTCTAGCGTCACTTGGGACGATATTGCTGAAGCTCCGGATGTGGACACGGCAGTTGGTCGTTTTTACGACACCATATACGATATTTTCAATGCGACAGTGCCGAAAAAAACCAGGAAATGTGTACCTACTAGACGCTACCCAGTGTGGTATACTGGGGATATAATACACGACCTGGCCGCCAAGGCTAAATTACATTGTAAGTGGAAGTCGTGTAAGAGACCAGCTGACTACGCCGCATTCAGTGAGCTGAGAGCCAGTATTAAGTGCCGCATAGCTACAGCTTACATGAACCACATGGTGAGTTTAGAAGGTAATATCAGATACAACCCACGCGCGTTTTGGAAACATGTGAGCGGCCTCAGATCGAAGGGTGGTTTCGAACCTCGGGTCATGCATCAGGGGCAAGAGTGTGCCGGGGAAGAAGCAGCAGCCGCATTTGCAGACTACTTCTCCGACGTTTTCCTCAGTGACAAGCCGGCGCTGGCACCGGATCTGGTAAACAGATCCAATGACTCGCGTACTGCTAACTACGTCCAAATTACACATGTTTCCCGTAGGGATATAGAGAAAGGACTCAGGCAACTAAGGCCAAGGAGCGCAATTGGACCGGACAACGTCCCTCCTTACTTCTTAAAGGCCTATAGTGATCAGCTGGTACTGCCTTTAGGTTGTATCTTCAACCTAGCTTTTGAGCAAGGGAAGTACCCCACCAGCTGGAAGCTCTCTCGAGTCAGTCCTGTACCCAAGACTAGTGATACTGCCTCTGTAAATCAATATCGACCGATTGCGATCCTGAGTTCATTGGCAAAATTGTTCGAGTCAGTCATATACGGTAAAATCTATCCACAGATAGCGCCATATTTGTGCGACTCGCAACACGGATTTAGGAGTCGTCGCTCAGTAACCACCAACTTACTGACGTTAGGCGATTTGGTCTCAGAGAGCATGGATCGGGGATGTCAGGTGGACGTCGCCTATCTGGACTTCCGTAAGGCGTTCGATAGAGTTGATAACGATGCCCTAATGAAGAAATTGTGCGCCATAGGATTTGCCCCAAGGCTGTTGGTCTTCTTTGCTGACTACTTGAAAAACCGCCAACAGTTTGTGCGACATGGCTGCTTTGAGTCCCAGCCGTACCACACGCGGTCGGGTGTTAGCCAAGGCTCTATTCTTGGTCCGTTGTTATTTATCATCATGATAAATGACCTAGAATCTGTGCTAAAATATTCTAAATGCCTACTGTACGCGGACGACCTCAAACTAGTACTTCCCATAATGTCAGAAAATGACTGTAGGCTACTACAGGAAGATCTAGATGCGGTCTATAGATGGAGTGTGAGCAACAAACTCCTATTCAATAGTGAAAAATGTTGCATAATGTCTTTCACGCGCTCTCCTCGGCCTATTAGCGTGACGTATACACTCGGCGCGGAGTCCTTGACTCGAGTGTATTCGATGAACGGTGAACGATGATCTCGGTGTTACGTTTGACCCTAAACTTACATTTCATGAGCACATGAGCACTTTAGCCAAGGAATGCTTTAAAAGATTGGGGTTTGTGATTCGGAATAGTAAGGGATTCCGTAATCTGGGTGTGGTACAGCTTCTTTACACTGCCCTAGTGAGAACCAAACTGGAATCTAGCTCGGTTGTTTGGAATCCACACGAAAGCTCATACGTCCTTATGCTCGAGAAGGTACAAAAAGCTTTTTTACGATACCTATATAAGAGGAAATTTGGGTACTACCCTTATCTCTATCCAACCGCTTTTATATTGGGTATGCTTGGATATAACTCACTAGAGGTGAGACGTAACACTGAACAACTTCTGACTGTGTGTCGATTGTTGCGAGGCGACAGTGACTGCGCGACGCTTGTCAGTGCGGTAAGCGCGTTATTTGTGCCTGACAATTACGTACGCGGGCGCAGGCACCAGCTGCTAGCGGGCGGCTCGCACCGCACGGTGGCGCGCCGGCGTTCTCCGCTTGTCTGGGCGCGGGACAGCCTGAATGCTCTGTTGGCGGTAGCACCACTGAACGATCTGTTTGGTGATGCATGGAGGGACATAGTGCGAATGTCTGGCAGGTTCTGCGAGATGATGGAATGACAGTAATGTCAAATTATAACATTGAATTTGGTTTTTTATTAATTGATTTAATTGATTTATGATTGATGACATATTGTGAATTTTAATTTGGATTGTAAATATTTTATTTTATTGGTATATATCTGTAATTTATGTCGATTTGGCCTCGGCTGTCAAGGCATAGTTAAATTATGTTAATAAATAAATAAATAATAAATAAAATCATTAAGTCGGCGGTAGTCAATACAGAATCTCATGGTGCCGTCCTTCTTCTTAACCAAAACTACGGGAGAACACCACGGGCTTGTTGAAGGTTCAATAAAGCCGCTTCTTTGTATTTCCTCGATCATGCCCTCAACCTCCTTCTCCCGAGCTACTGGAACTCTCCGAGGGCGCTGTCGGATAGGCATAGTTTCCCCAGTGTCGATCTCATTCATGCTGAACCACTCCAGTTCTTCCAATGTCATCATCATGCGAAGAAAAGACGTTGCGATATCGTAGCAGTAAGCTACGCGCCTTAAGGAATTCCTCCTCGGTAAGGTGCTCCCTGGAATCATTTAGTAATTTTTCAACATCCATTGAAGGCTAACATGCCCAGGTTTCACGTTTACCTCAGATTCCCGGCAGCCTCTTATCCAAGAAATTTCTTGGCATGATCCGACCAGCGTTCCTTTATTGAGGACGCATTCCGTGTCGCTTGGATTAAGGATCCTTACAAATGCTGTAGATGCCGTGGTTACCATTGTACGGGCTGTTATCCACGGTTTATCAGCATCCAACCTCTCTACCACCACACAGCGGTGAGATTGCGGCCTTGTGGAGTTCGGCAATTTCACTGGAACTAAAACCTGTGACCTTGGTTGAAGAATGGTTCTCCTGGTACAGTAAACATTTCCATTTACTCCACCTTGTATAGGAATGTCATCAACTCCAAACTTTAGAACTCCAACCTTCAAGTCGATTTTACAATCATGTCTCCTCATAAAATCCAATCCAATAATGCAGTCGTCGTCGATGTTAGCAACGATCACTTTATGCCAGTATTCTTTTTCACCCATTTTCACAGCTAGCTCTCGTTCTCCTTGGACGGAAATGTACTGGCCGGTAGCAGTTTGCAGCTGGAGATGCCTAGGTCGGACTAGATGATCTCTGGTCAGGTGTCTCAGTAGCCGAGAGCTGATCACAGTCCTAAAAGCTCCGGTGTCTATGGTAAGGAGACATGGTATTCCACAGATTTCTCCATTGACAACCAGACTATTCCCGTCGTTTGGCTGTGAGATCATAATTGGGACATTTCGACCACCAGCCAGCACTCGTCCCATAGTCCTGGCTTTTATTCGTTTCCCTGTTGGGGCTCTGACTCCACAGAGCCTATTGTCCTCGCCATTGGAGCGGGGTCTCTGTCCCTCCTAGTCCTTTTCGGACAGCCTGACTGCAGGTGACCACGTTCTCCACAATGGTAGCAACGTGGCCCAAATTCGCGGCGGGAATCTACTGGCTTCGTAGTCGACACTTCTCGCACCCTGAAAGGCCTGGATGGATCCTGTCGTACAGCTTCCACCTCGAGAGCGTGGGCTACTGCATCCTTTAGGCTGCCATGATGTCCCAATCGCACGGCTGCCTTCACTTCCAGATCCCGGATCCCATCGATGAAGGCCTGCACCAGCATACTGTCCACAAAGGATGCTGACGTACGTTGATAGGCCTTCCTAACCAACTTCTCGATTTCCAGGGCCCATTGTTGTAAGGACTCGTTACTTCCTTGTGTCCTGTCCTTTAACTGAGCTCGGTACACGTGTTTCAGGTGACTGTCACCGTATCGTGCCTCCAAGGCTTCTAGAAGGCGGTCGTACGTCCGGTCGTTTCCCAGAGCCTCTAGTATGGTAAGAGCCTCGTCGCGCAGCGCCAACGTCAGTGCTGTCCTGACTTGCTCCTTACTCCAACCATTAGCCTGGGAAACAGACTCGAACTGCAGCTTATAGGCAGTCCACGATGAGCTACCGTCAAAGGGGGGCACTTTGAACCTGTCGCCTCCGGACACCGATGCGTCGGGTACATAGGCACTTGGACCATTAGCCACTTTGATCTCAAGTTTTTGGAGACGGTTCTCACAGGTCTCAATCTTTTTATCGACATCATGGACTCGACTCTCCAGTTTTTCATCCATATCGGCCAGTTTTTCCTGGTCCTCGAACAACTCTCTCTTCCATTCGGTCGTGGACTCATGTACCTCACGAAGCATTCGTGCCTGTAACTCCTGGTGATCCTTTAGTTCCCTAAGCTCATTCTGGAGGATTAGAGACTGTTCTTCCTGTTTCCTGGCCTGTTCCTCCTGTTTTCGCGACTGTTCCTTTAGCTCTCTCGCTTGTTCCTTTAGGAGGACGAAGATAGCGTTGAGGTCTACTCCTTGTGCAGCTGGAGCAGGTGATTCCGAAGCGACCAGGCATCGAGTCTCCAGACCCAGACGTTTGGCTTTGCGTCGTCACTCCTTTTGGCTCGGTTTCTCGTGGCATTAACGGCATTTTCTATCCCACTTCTGACACCAAATGTTACGAGCGTGGGGGTTCGTATTTGATAGAAAAGCACGAATTAATCCACTAAATAAAACACTCACTTTATTATCCAAATTACGTACTTACAATTCACACGAACTGTACTTAAAATCCACTAATTAAAACACACACACTATTTCACTAATTATGCACTCACTATTCACACGAAGAGTCTTTCTCTCCGATTATCCTTGTACTAGCACTCGATCGCAGATAAATATATCTAACTCGCGCCGGCCGTCGGCGCCTTTTATATCCCGCGGAGCCGTTCTGGACACGTTGTCCACACATATAGCGAATATTCTAGTAAGGACCAGCGTGAGGGCCGAGAACATTCGAGACCATATAAGTCTCTCTCTAATGGTGCACTCTCTGTCACTCCCTTCTCGAATGTTCCGAGTATAGCTATCTCTTGCTAGTAGTCCTATCTCTGTCACACACTTCTCGAATGTTCCGAGTATAGCTATCTCTTTCTAGTAGTGCTATCTCTGTCACTCCTACTGGATATTTCGCCATATAACGATTTGTGCTTCAGAGGCCCATAAAGGGGTCCTGAAAACGCCTGAAAACGGGTTTTCAGGTTATGGCGTCATCTGATAGAGGGTGCCCTGAAACGGACTGAAAACATGTTTCAGGCGCCTGAAAACGACGGCAACTTGGGGGGTGAAATTGCGATCTTTAGATATGTGATAGAGCAACTTCTGAAACGGCCTGAAATGACTTTTCAGCCTGCTGAAAACGCCTCTAAAGCACTGAAATTGACGTTCAAAGTTTTTGACCTAACCTACCGGCGTAACAGTAGTTTATTGAAAAAATGTTTTATACATATTAAAATACACACTTCGGGAATTTATTTCTTAAAAATAACATTGTCCAAATGTAAAGCGTTGCGTTCACGGCATTCATTTAATCGAGCACTAAAATTTCCTATGACGGCTCGGCAGGTATTCTCAGTGATGGCTGCCATTTCATGACGAATATTTCCTTTTAATTGTGCCAGGGAAGTCGGTTTGTTGGCGTAAACTTTAGATTTGACGTAACCCCACAGGAAAAAGTCCATAGGGGTTAAATCGGGACTTCGTGGAGGCCAATTTATGTCACCTCTCCTGGAGATCAATTTGCCAGGAAAAATTTCACGAACTCGTGGTAGAGACCTGTTGGACATGTGTGAAGTTGCTCCGTCCTGCTGAAACCATGTTCTTTGGTTATAACCAGAAAAGTTTTGCAGTTCAGGCACTTAGAAGTCGTCTAACATCTCCACATAACGCTCTGAATTAACGGTAACTGTGCGTCCCCTTTCATCTTCAAAAAAGTAAGGGCCGATAATTCCTCGCGCCGACATCGCAGCCCATACGGTCACTTTAGGCGAATGTAGGGGTTTCTGATGTTTTTGTTTTGGATTGGTTGCACTCCAGTAGCGGCAATTTTGCTTGTTTACATGTTCATTAAGGTGGAAATGAGCTTCATCCGAAAACAAGATGTTGTTAAACGTTGGAAACCGCTCAATCACCTGGTTTATGAATTCAAGCCTCTGCCCAGCATCCTGAGGCTTTAATTCTTGCACCAACTGAATTTTGTATGGGTTCAGCTTTAAATCTTTGTGTAAAATGCGGAACAATGATGATCTATGCATGTTTAAAGCAACAGCACGCTTCCGAATCGAAAGATCCGGGTTGTCACGAACAGACTGAGAGACACTGTCTACTTTTTCGAACGTTCTCAAAGACCTTGGACGCCCGGATTTTGGTTTTTCTAGCGTTGAACCAGTCTCTTCAAACTTCTTGACCCATATCCCAATGAGTCGAGCGCATGGAGCATTATTTAAACGACGAATATGTCGAATACTGCAGAATTTTCGACGCGCTACAGTCGCTGAATTACCGTTTTTGTAAAACTCACGCACGCACAACGCACGGTCCGCTCCCGAGAAACGCTCCATAGCGACTAAATTCCCAAAAGCTAGGCTACCGATTGACATACCCCCCGCGCCCCTCGGAATAGTTGCGTTCACACAGTAGGCAAATCAAATGTGAACTTTCTTTTGAGACACCCAGTATTACAATTTTACTGGTAAGCGATATTTACTGCTCGGCGACACTGTAGGGAGGCAAAATGTATAGCATTATATGGCCACACTTTTATACTTCTCCAGCCTCCCTCTGAGGGCGAAGCTCGGGATCTACAAGACTTATGTGAGATCCCGCCTTACCTACGCGGCTCCGGCATGGTACGCCCTGTGCTCGGAAACGAACAAACGGAGACTCCGAGCCCAAGAGAACCTCTCTCTGGTACCATCGTCGGCGCCCCCCGCTACGTGAGGAACGCGACAATCCAGAGGGACCTAAGATGGGAACCTGTGGACCAGTTTGTCCAGAGGCGTCACAACTCCCGCACATCGCCGACCTGGCGCCGCACCACGCGCGCCCGCCCGACCGCCGCCGCCTGCCACGCGACCTGGTTGCCTAGCCGGCGATCACCCACTGCACACCAGAGCCACAAGAAGACCACCGCCCGCAGGGGCCATCCGATGACCTGGCCACAGGAGTGGACAGAGGCGATTCTTCGGGAAGAGGTCCGTCGACCTGACCCCGACTCCCCACGCCCCAGAAGGGGTGCGTGAGATGACTTCGATGATGATGATGACTTTTATACTTGGTCTACGATATCGTGGGAATTTCTATAGACAACTAGGATTTGTCTTTGGTTGCGCAGATTGCTGTCTTATCGTCCACGACAGAAATGAGATTGTACTGCATACCTACAGTATTATTGCGCATGTGGGAAAACAGTCAGCGAATGAGCCTCGCTTCCGTACCATTTTACTTCTATGATTGGTTCCTTTATTATCCTTTAAGCTGGTTCTCGACGCGTATTTTTTTATTGTGTTTGAGTTGTTGACATCTTTTATTCAGGGCCGAGTTTCAGCCCTTCTTGCCTATTCCATATGCACAGCACGCAAACCGTGTATTGATTTCCTTTTTGACCTTCACCGTTGATGTCTCTCGCAGTATACATATTTCCGCGGCATTTTCGGAGTGCTCTGTAAAAGCATTAAAGCTTGCGCTATTTCACTGTGGACTGCCTACTTGCTGCCGACAGTATTGCTGCTCACCGACACAAAATTGGAGTGTAAAATTAGGTAGTTTAAAAAACTTAAAAACACATGTGTATTTGTCTCGTTAAAACAAATGAAACGAGTTCCACTATCCACCTTCAGGTCCCATCATCAGATCAGCTCGATACCCTCACTAATCCATCATCTACTCACTGAGACGATTCTAAAGAGCCCAAACTCGGTAGGACTGCGTAATTTTATTACAGAGTTCCTGTGACCACCATCCGGCTCCATCATCAGATCAGATCGATGGTATCATAATGTTGTCACCAAACTTAGATAATTATTCCAAATTTTAGCTCAATCGGAAACCGGCATTTGGGTGAATTTAACTTGCAAGATTTGTTTACAAAGTTACTTCCTAAGTTACAGGTAAACCTAACAAAAGCGTGTTAAAAAGACCCTACGGCTTAACTTAAGACAGCTCAAATCCCAAACATTTTGTGCAAGTGCAATGAAAAATATTTACGCAATAAGGAAACGTCAAAAGTTGAATAAAGGACAAAGGATTTCCGTGTGTGTTTTGGTTGCTGATTTAACTGATAGAATTATTTTTGCTCGAGTGTAGCGAAAGATTTAAGCAGGATCTACGACTAAAAGTATAAAGAATTTGTGACCACTTTTTTCAATGGAAAAAGGAAAAAGCTGCCTTACCATTAGCATGTTTGGGAATATGGCGGTGAATTTGTCCATTATCGTAGCAAGGTAAATTTATAGAAGATATCGCGTAGGTTTTTTTGACCAGGAGTCAGTCGTCCCTGCTATGTCCGATTCTCACTGAGCGGGCCTCAGCTCGTCTAGTTTTCGGGCTAAAAGCAACCCCTGTGTCATTCCGTAGTTACCGTTAGGTTTTGCTACTAGCACGGAGCGTTAGACCATAACAGTCAGGCTATGTATCGTACCATGTAAGGGTTTAGCTCAGCAACGTAGACCTTGGTCCCGTCCGGCGCGGTGACGACGTCGTGCGGGTTCTGGAAGTCGTCCGGCGGCGCGAACGTCTGCACAATGTGGCCGGAAGTGAAGTCGATGACGTACCCGCGGACCGGGACGTCCGAGCCGGGCCCGTTCACCACGTAGAATCGCCCACCTGGAATATGATAGTGACTGTTTCAGACAGGAAGCTTAGTAATAGGATCCTGTCTGTCTGTCCGTCCGTCCACCCGTCTGTCCATCCATCCGCCCGTTAGCGGGCTCTGTCTGAACCTGAATAGGTAGAGATTGAAAATTTTTACTGAGTTTGTGTTGCTATTGCCGCTATAACATTGTAGTTGCACACTACTACACAATACTTTATTGCACAAAACAGTGAAAACAAATCAAATATAAAGGAAAGAACAGGTACAAAGGCGAGAACAAATACGTAGTCTATTTTTCTATATTTATACATTCAGTAGTTAGTGTTTTAGATATCCAAGGATATATTATAAACCTATGTAGTATGTTTCTATTTATATGCATAGTTCTTCCCCCGCTTAATCTACTTCTCCAGTCCAACCATGGCTTGCTGGAAGATATCGCTTCTTACAGATAACCTCGCCTTTGTACAATTTTATCTTATAATTTTTCTGAACAAGTTAATTGCAGCACAATAAAAAAAATATGAAACACTACACGAGATTAAATAAATTAAAGGGGTCCCCATACAAGACACGTGTTTTAATAACTCTGCGGATTACCAAATCATTATCATTCAAATATAGGTATCATCCAAATTTCATGGCTCACTCATAGTACTCGACGAAGTTAGATACGCAATCTGTAGGGACTGGTATCGATACCTAGTTCGAAAAAATTATTTTCGTTTAATTATTTTGCAGTCCTTAAGTTTTCTTGTACGTTGGTACGGAACCCTTCGTGGGCGAGTGCGACCCGCACTTGGCCGATGTTATGGTGGTGTTGTTAGCGACATCTTGTTAAAGCACAGTTTTCTTTGGGAAATATTAAACCGTACATCAAAAATACTGATTTACACATGAAATATCAGGGCGAAGTGGTGGGTCGAAGCTCGAAGCTAATTCCTCTGAATTGTGTCCAGAGAGAACGCAAAAGTAACACAACCTATACTCTGTCCAATCTTTTATATTACTTTTGACATTTCTTTATCAACTCAACTGTCCAATGGTACTCCAGTTCCAAGCGCCTCGTTGATCCGAGTAAGCAACCGGAATGTAAATGTATGGCTTTTTACCTGTCAAAAGTAAAGCGAATCGCTGCACATAAAATATAGATAGAATCCCGAACTCTTACCTTTAACAGGAGAATACGCAACACTGAACAATCTTCCCCCGATCATCCAATTGCTGTAGGATGACACAAAGGTGCCGTTGTCCGCGCGGAAGCAAGCGACTCTGCCGTGTTCGCGGTCGGCGGCGCAGACCAGGCCGCGATCCTCGGCCAGGGTCAGAGCGTGGGGCACGTTGAAGGAGAAGGGAGATCCGCCCGTACCTGGGGAGAGAGGGAGACAGTTATATGCATAAATATGAAGGAGAAGGGAGATCCGCCCGTACCTGGGGAGGGAGGGAGACAGTTATATGCATAAATACGAAAGAGAGAGGACAGGGTCAGAGCGTGGGGCACGTTGAAGGAGAAGGAGGGTCGGGAGGGAGACAATTATATGCATAAATATTGAAGGAAGAAAGATAGAGACAGCGATCTAGGCACCGCCCTTTATAGTATTTTTTTTCTGCCTTACCCAGGTTAACTGGAATAACTCTTTTTAGAGTCAATCTAGCCTTTGTCCACAAATGTTCAGGTCAAGCATATTACATCTGGCTACATACTTTGCAGGTTCCCACGGCTGAGTATCACATAGTCCGTAAAATGTAGCTTGGGTGGGACATTTCAGACCGTAACTAATTACCTGAATTGAAAAAGAAAAACACGGCGTTCATTTCACGCCAAGACGCGGAACGTATTTTTAAGGCGGAAAGTGTAAATATAATTAGATTTAATGAACTTTATCGTATCGTATGGCATATTCTTTTGAGCAGACTTAAAACAAAATACAGAAACATTTATGCTTATCATCCATCCATCCAAATTATCATGAAAGCGCTTTAAGGAGTTGGGAAATTGGGTTCAACCGTTTACCCCAATCGATTACACTGCCCACACAATGCGTTTTACTACCCCATTTAGGGGAAGACCCTAATTATCATTATCGATTGATCTGATAGCCCTTTAACATATATGATGTTCAAAGATCTCACGCCGCCCCGCCCCCGCTACAGTAACTGAATACTTATAACTTCTCTCCCATAGCGTTGCACTTGCATTGCAGAAGGATTAACCCAGAAAATCCCCTCCTGATAGAAGGGTAGTTTTGGAAGATAAGTTCGAGAAATACCCTACGAGCTCAATCATAGACCGTGAATGAAGATATTGGTTTCAGGGGTTTTCTGGAATAACCAGGTACCAGACCGCAGACCGCAGACCGCAGACCGCAGGTAATGTCAGAGCACTCACGCCGACCCCACTGCAGCAGCTTGTCTCCCCTCGCGTTGAACTTGACAATCCGTGTGTTGCAGTACCCGTCAGCCACGAAGAAGTCTCCGGACGCCAGCACGGCCACCGCGCTCGGCTTACAGAAGTGGTCATCGTCGTCGCGCGGCACGAATCTGCGTTTATATTAAAGAGGATTTTAATCAACTTACCAATTTTCAGGGGACTTTCTATCTATCTGTTTAGTGAAGGCCTCTTCATTTTCCCGTTTATTGCGCTAATGTAACCATTATTATGAACAACTTTACAGATGAAACATAAGTCGCTTACTAAAATATTCTTAACCACTAGAACGTCGATTGGTTTGTGATGGGACTCTACCCGGGAATAAATCCGAAATCAGAGATGAAACCGGTGTCAATCGATAGAGTAAATTGTTACATACAAAAATATGTAGTTATGTATCATGAAGTTTACTGTATTTGCTTTTTTCCTAGGCTTCGCGGCCTCCCTGTATAGGGCTGGCGATGGGGCTTCGCGGCCCCCCTGTATAGGGCTGGCGATGGGGCTTCGCGGCCCCCCTGTATAGGGCTGGCGATGGGGCTTCGCGGCCCCCCTGTATAGGGCTGGAGATGGGGCTTCGCGGCCCCCCTGTATAGGGCTGGCGATGAAGCTTCGCGGCCCCCCTGTATAGGGCTGGCGATGGGGCTTCGCGGCCCCCCTGTATAGGGCTGGAGATGGGGCTTCGCGGCCCCCCTGTATAGGGCTGGCGATGGGGCGTCGCGACCCACCCGTTGAAAAACTGAGCTGCTCAAAACGGAGTACTGACAAGTTAATACATCAAATTCTCAAACAAAGTACGCAAAGTGAGCCTCTTAAGGCCTCCAAAGGTTCCCTAGGGATATCTTTTAAACCGCACAATGCATAGTCAATTAAAATAACCTAAGTATTTAAGATATAAATAATTTTATCTACACACGTATCATAAACCCTCTTTACTGCGTCCAAATATCGCACGTTACGATCAGCATAATGTTAAACTACTTTGTAAAAACTAATTTCTTATCTGAATATTGAACATTATGACCATAATGTGTAAATTTTCTACATATTATGTCATTCAAATTTCGAACGCCGACGCCCGCCTGCGTGCCACCCCTACTTTGTCTGTGAAGTTGGTACTACAGAACAAGCTAAACAACTCAATGCCACAATGCCGGTCAAACATGCGGTCCCTGAACACATCAAAGAGAGCCTATGATATGTGTGTATATAAACTAGTGTATGTAACTGTACATAATTAGGCATTAAAACTCTCGAGTGATATTATTATGACTCGAGTTTTAATGCCCTCCATTAAGCATCAGTCACATAAACTACTATAAAATTACACAAACATAGGAGAAACACGGTAAGAAACACAATATTAAACTAATAAACCACCCCAGGACATGCCTGACCCAAAGGTACCCAACTTTTATACCTTCTATCAACACCTCCTCGCCTCCGCAGCAACAGAACTCAATTTACCCAATGTATCTGTCGCAGTTGGTTGGTTAAATCAGATACTCAAGTAACACCCTAGACCGTTCACTAAAGCCCGACGTTTAGCCAAGTCACTAGCATTTTGATTTAAATAAAGCATCTTCGAAAACGTTAAACAATCTGTCTTACCGAAAGCCGGCGTGTTAGTTAAATAATGTAAAACAAGATGGCGCCACGACAACAGCTGATTTCTTTCAGAGGCTATCTTTTCACTACTGATTTGTGTTAGGTTGAACATGTAAGAACAACAAAAAATACTTAAAACATAAACTTAAGTACAAATAAAATATTTTTATGTGTAATTAAGTATATTTATAATGTATATGTCTTCTTGCCTAGGAACGTTTAGACAACTCGTTAAACGTTTCGTTCACTCACTTGTCTGACGGAACTTTAGCGACTTGGTTAAACGTCGGTCTTTAATTAACGGTCTAAGGGGTGTTAGTTAAGTGTCTGATTTAACCAACTAACTGCCAAATATCCACCGATCACAAAATAATACTTAATGTATTTATTTATAAAATCTTACAGCACGAAAATAAACCACAAGAACTTATATTTTAACATTACAGCTACACTATTTTCATAGAGCAGCCCAATGACCAATGCCTGTGTTATGATCAGTTGCCCACGGTCGAGAATATCCACCAATAACGGGATCAGTTTTCGTCAAAACTAGGTTCAGTTGGAATAGTCATCATCATGGATACATACTTCTCTCCCAGCACCAGAGCCGGCTTCTTCCTGTCTTCGGGAGTGAACTTGAAGACCTGGTGCAGCGCCACATCGGTCACCCATATGTTCCCGTCGTGGTCTGCCGTGATTCCGTGCGGCATGTGGAACCTGGTGCGATAGGTTCATCTTTAGTTCTTCTTTTCATTAATAGCGTGGTTAGCACGCTCTTTTCAGATTAATTTTGCCAGTGTCAAGAGCTCAGAACAGAACAATAGCTAAAGTTAAATCAAATAAGTGTACCTGAAATATCACAATTTGGACTAAAAAGTAATGTCTTAAGAATGCTTTGTTGCTCATTAGTCAGTAATGATGGACGTAAAGCGCTATGGGATCCAAGTATTTTCTTTGGACGTGAGCAACTGCCTCCCAGATCTTTAGCAGAATTTTCGATTAATTCGTAATAAAGGGCGGTCTAACTACTAAGGAACATATTTGCCAAATGTCGCGTGTTTTTATAGAATTTATATTTGGGCAGGTTCTGGAAATTTTAGTGACGATTGGATGCTCGTTGGCGTAGAATTTACCCTTTTATTACACATGACTTTTCACAGTCTGTAATTTCAACTTGATATAGGTATATCTGTGTTTTCAAGGGCAAAATGGTAGACAGAACAGAGATATCCAATTATAAGTCTGGACGTCTGCTGAGACGCAAGCGAAAGTTCTGAAAGGCAGGACAAGCTCGCGCGTCAAAAAACGACGTCGCCTGTCCTGCCTTGCAAAATCTGCGCTGCGTGGTCTGCGGTTCCTGCGTCTCAGCATACGCTGACACTTATGGTTCTCTTTTTTATATGAAAAACGAAAAGAGATCCCTTTTCTGGAGCTAGAAGTAATGTTTGTGGCTTTAAGTAAATCTATGTTTCTAACTGATTCTGTTAAACCAAAATAATTAAGTGCATTCAACCCATACTCACAAATTTTGTCCCCACATATCCACAAGCGCTCCCGTATCATTGAACACCAGTATCGTAGGATGTGGTATTGGAGCCTCCCCTATTGCTTGATAGACGTCGTTGTTACTAAACGTGCTAGCGTCCCAGGTGTGGGAGGCTCGGTGGAACACCAGCAGTTGGCCTTTGCTGTCCAGAGCCACAGCGGAGACCTGGCCCATCTTGACCGAGGGGTCCGGCCAGTTGGGCACCCATTGTGGCGCTAGAAAATAAATGTGGTTTAGAAAAATACTCAGTCTTTGCCCTGGCCAAAAACTTAAAACAAAGTATAAAATGGTTACAATGGTATTCTTCACATCTAGTTGAAGTAAAAAAAAACTTATACAATAATGTATTAATTTAATTTGGGTTCCATCGTTTTGTTTTATTTAGATGTAGACTTGGCTTATTGTCAGGTTCGCAAAAATCCAATTTTTACAGTAAATATCAAAAAATCCGATTTTGATTGAAAGTGTTTTAACTTTTAACAGTCTTGATCTAAAAGGTCTGAAATTGCTACTTCGTAGGCGGGAAAATTTTAAAAAGCATGTTAAAGCAACTTTTCGACAAAGTTGCTTTAACATGCTTTTTAAATTTTGAAATTGCCATTTGAGCAATTTAAAAAGCATGCTAAAGCAACTTTGTCGAAAAAGGAATATCAATGTTCAAGATTACTTAAATGACCGGACTGTATGGGGTTAATCTAGCTCAACACAGACCTTGCTGTTAATAATTTTGTAATTATTGTATTATTTATTCCTGCTTATTGATCATAATAATTAAATTTTTCATATTTATATCAGTTAAGCACAACCAATTTTTAAAAGAGATCTAAAAATCAATCTGTGGGAGTTTCTACGCCCTTCTTCTCCCACAGTGGTCCAATGTAGAGAAGAGGCAAAAAATGACGTTTGCTAAGTATATGTAAATATCTACAGTAATAAAGAACTTTGACTTTCTCTTTGGCCACGGCCTCTTCATCACACGAAAAAAATCCCTTTTATTTTTTAAATCAGGACTGTACGGTCGATGGGGCAAGGTTTCAACACCGGATTCGCCAGCGTGTTCCACGCGGAAATCTTCGCAATAAGACTGCAGAATATATTCATATAGTCAAGTAGCCTTAAACTACTAATGAACAAATCTGCTCTAGTCAAAGAATGTAAGGCAACCCTAAACTCTTTGGGAAGTATTCACGTATCACGAAGAGATCCAAGGAAATGAAAAAGCAGACGAGCTAGCAATATACGGTGGAGACAAGCAACTTATTGGGCAGAACCCAGACTACCTTTATCAGCAACTGTCACCAAAAATATCTTCAACTTAATAGCCACGCGTAATGCGAACCTAGAGTGGAAGAACAACAAAGACTGTTGACAGTCTTAGATGTTCATCTCAAGGAAGGATTATTAGAAGAAGGCTAAGTATTTACGGTACTTAATCTTAGAGATAACTTAGCAACTCTGGTAGGTGTGGTAACAGGTCACTGTAAAATAAATAGATACTTATGCCATTGTTAAAGCTTGAACCAAACACTTCATGCCCTAATGTGGCTTGGAGGAAACTTAGCACTTTGTGAGAGAATGCGTCATGTATTCAAACATAAGATGGCGAACACTGGTTAGGTATGGATAACATCAAGGAAGACGACTTTACAAAACGTCAAACTCAGCGACATACTATAATTCACTAAAAGAAGATGGAGATTTCGGGAGGGAAGTCGGCTGAATCAACAGTGACCGGTGCTCAAACACTGGGAATTGGGTGAAATATTCACCAATCACCCGCCTCCCGCCCAACCACCCGCTTGTGTTCAGTGGGCGTCCCACCTCATAAGCTATCTATCTTTGTTCTGCAAGTGTTTTAAACTGTCAATAACTAGTGGAACACGTCATTTACAGGTGAACTTAACCCCTAATTTCTGCTAAGATTTCTATTTCAGGAAAATAATCTCATAAATTGGCAATATGTACAGGTTAAGCAACATCTGATTGAGTTGGGTAATTGATGGGTGTCCCGTTTCTATGTGGTTTTCGTTTCGGGCCCTTCCGTGTTTTGCATGACACTTTAAGGTGTCGCTCACGGCTACCCTGCTTTGCCAGTAAACATCACTCTGCTGAATTTCTAATATAATATCGATGCAAGGGGCATGTCGGCATAAAATATCAATGGATATGTCGCAGTTGGTTGGTTAAATCAGACACTTGACTAACTCTCTAGACCTTTAATTAAATGCCGACCTTTAACCAAGTCACTAGCATTTTGATTTAAATAAAGCATCGTCGAAAACGTTTAACAATCTGTCTTACCGAAAGCCAGCGTATTGGAAAACAAGATGGCGTCACGACAACAGCTGTTTATCACAGTTTGTATCAGGGCAAAACATTGCGGTAGCTTAGCCGTCGCGTTAGGTTGAACATGTAAGAACAACAAAAATACTTAAAACATAAACTTAACTGACTCAACACAGACCTTGCTGTTAATAATTTTGTAATTATTTATTCCTGCCTATTAATTATGATAATGATATATATATATATTTTGTATGAGTTAAGCACAAGCTATTTTTAAGAGATCTAAAAATCAATCTGTGGGAGTTTCTACGCCCTTCTTCTCCCACAGTGGTCCAATGTAGAGAAGTGGCAAAAAATGACGATTGCTAAGTATATGTAAATATCTACAGTGATAAAGACATTCGGAATTTGGAATTTAAGTACACATAAAAAAATATTCATATTGTATATTTCTTGTTGCCTTGGAACGCTTAGACAACTCGTTAAATGTTTGGTTTACTCACTTATCTGATGGAATTTTAGTGACTTGATTAAACGTCGGCATTTAATTAACGGTCTAGAGAGTTAGTTAAGTGTCTGATTTAACCAACTAACTGTGACAGATATATATCCACATAAATATAAAGAGATTTAAATTGTGATGCATAACACAATATATATCCGATGATATATATCTTCGATCCCTGGTTAATGTAAGTGGTATTATTATCCTACCACTGTAAATAGCTACTAACCATGTTCTAATTTTCTGAGAGCAGTTTGTATTTTGTTGCCCTCCTGAAGATCGTAGTATCCAGGCAAGTACGACTCAAACTGTAAGGAAACATAATACAGTTAGTTATAGGAAATCTATTGAATTGTAGTTGTCGAGTTGCAGAAAATCAGCCCACAATAAGCCAAAATAAAAAGGAAACCAAAACAACCGCATCAAAATTGCAATCCCGCATGCCTGCGGTATTGAGGTAATCAATTGCAATGTGTGAAAGAGGCGAATAGAGGGTAGTAATAATAATAAATTAAGTTATTTAAAAATCATGGCTAGGTGCGAATCAGACTCGTTCACTGATGGTTCTTTACAAATCATAGTTTTTTTGTGATGAGACATTTTGGATTTTTTCCTTAAGTTGTGCTATAAGTCTTAGCTTCTTGCCAAATATCTACTCGTTCAACAGGAAGTACCCTAAAGGTTTTTATTCCCTTGCGAGTATCAAGAATGTACATCAAATATCTTTTTTCAACTTCAAGGGACTACAGACGTGAGTAAATTGATATTAATTTCAACTTGGTACATTAAAGCATTCCTGAAACAAAGCTTCTTAACACAGAAAGGCAAAAGGACAATGGCATGATCTTATAAGGGTCCCTTTTATTCCTTTTAAGGAAGATAACCCTAAAATCATAACTAAACAAGAAAAATATTTTTATTAGTAAGTAGAAAGGAGGTGACATGTATGCAAAAAAACATACAATAACACCTTCATTGTAACATATGAAATCAATATGATACTTAAATGTTTGCCAATTATTATTTTTTTATTAATGCAACACCTTTATGAATTTTCATCTTCAACTATTATTATTTTGCAACCAAATTCTATAGAAAAGTCACGAGTTCCAAGGAATAGTTAGGAAATTACTTATTTAGTGAGGCTGTGCTGGGTGTAATAAAGACTGATCTTTGTCTGAGCCCGTTTTTCTAAAAAATATAATATAAATCCCGCAGACATGCGAGATCTCACAAGTAATCCTGCAATTCTGATCCCAGAAAAAAGTTACAGGCACTACATTACATCCTATCCTCATAATCCTCATAGACTACATATGCGGCATATTCGTTACTTGGCCAATGATTACAAATATACAGACCTACTTAGTAGTAGGCAGTTAATGCAAGTAAGTAAATTTTTTGAGTTTGTCAAATCAAGGAACAAGGGCGTTATAACTTACCTTGAACATTATCTAATAGGTACATTTGTTCTAATAAAGCACAGTAAGATTCAGAGTGTCGTTAGGGGGCGGAACTTTATTTACTCACCCTTCGACCGCAGATACAGTTTATCGATGCTAAAAACACGAGAAATACCTCGATACTGTGCGGCACACAAACACTAAATGAAAGTCTCATTATAACTTATATCAAAGTTAAAGCAGTCACCAATATAACTTACGCTTTAATTATTTACCAAGCTTTCGTCAACAATAAATAAAATTAATCACAGTTTTATCAGTTTATCAAACCACTCCAACCACTTCTTGCGCTCCGTGACGTCATGCCATCAAATGACGTTTAGACTTTAGTGATGGAACTGAGTATGCAGAAACCTATAATCGTTACAATATTTTTTGCGCTCTATTGTTGCCCGACGACGGGCAAAGCTAAGATATTAACCGTGACGTGACGTGTGTGACCATGTGATCAGTGGGCCCTATTCAGTTGAATAAAACGCATAGCGATAGCCTAACGATTGCTCCCAAAAGGGCGGGTGTCCGTTATGGTAGCGTACACATGGTGAATTCACGGTTCGTTTTCATGTCCATAAATAGAGCATAATTAGTGCAAAAGTAAAAAATAGTGCCTCATTAATTTAAGAAATAATGACCTTTCTTTGTGTGTACGCTACCGTAACGATAGCCCTAGCGTACAATCAAAACAGCAATTACAAAATCCATTTAAATGTTGAGTGCATGCCATCTCAAAATCCTAAAAGACAAATGTGATTGATTTAACAATATGTACAATCAATGACAAAATTCAATCAGCTGCCCTAAAATTATAAAAAAACAACCCTTTGTAAAAACGGCAAACATCCAAGATAGGAATTTAACACACAAAATTAGTGCATACTTCACTGTTCAAAGTTACAGAACGATTGCTCTTATAGGAGAAATCGTTGTGTTATAGGAGAAACTCGACATTTTAACAACTCACGAGCCGTCGTTTTGATAGCATACACTTGATAGTGCAAGTAGAAGGCGACCTTTTGCATTTACTACACACAAAAAATAGTAATTATTTCTTAAACTAATGAGGCACTTTATTTTTATTTTTGCACTATTTATGCTCTATTTATAGGCATAAAAACAAACCGTTTCGAGCAATCGATATGCTATCGGTATGCTGTTCCCATTGAGCCCATCACTGATCATGAGCGTGGCTGTTTTTGTAAAGCATTCTGCAAAAATTTAATTAACCAAATGTATAGTGTAGGGACAGAGCTATACGCCCTAGACAGCTTATTAGATATTATTAACCTGTTAATAGCTCTGACTCTTATTTTCCTAAAATATCGTGTCGTTGAACCTATCTGTCAACTGATTAATATTCCCTTTGGAGCGGAGAGTGAGCTTACGATTTTGTTATCTTGATTATTTCCGAAATCAAAGACTGCAGATGGCCAAAACCGGTCCTAGGTTTTGTCTGTGAATTTCTTGGTACTACGAGTAGTATGCTGACGAGCATCGAATATCATTATTATTTAGTAATACCTAGTCATAAAACATAACACTTAAAACTAATGGGCTTGTGGCCGCGCCAACGAAACTTATAATACTGTGTAAAAGATGTATCCCATCAAAAAACATAATGTATGTTTATATTTTTATGCTGTGTTGTATTGTGGCGTCATTGGCAAACCATTCGCTGGCATATTATTACCTAATATTAGCCCTTTGAGCGCTATAGCTGAGCGCGATTGCCATTGCCAGTCATTCTGTTAATTTAATAAATAAAGATGATCTAATATTGCTACGGTCACTATAAAATGTCGTTAGTCAAATGTTGTAGTGAGACTTGCATTTTTGTACATGTTATGTTTTTGAGGGGATGTTAATTTCGGGATACGGGAGAGATTTAAGCATTGCACTGTTTAATTGTTGACACATGTTTTTGGTAGGTAATAAGCAAACGGTATCGTCAGGAACTTTAGAGAGGGTTTCAATAATTTCAAGTAATCTACTTTCATTCGAGTCGGAATTGAGAGCGATTAATCTAGTCTTTTTTGTGATCACACCTAATTCATTCGGCCAAACATTTAGATAGCATAAGTGACGAAAACTTGAATAATCACTCCTTCACCGATACCCTTCATATGATGTCCGTCGTAAATGAGGAGATGATCACCGCTTGATACACACCAGGACACTGATCATGCCAAATTTATACCTAATTACCTATATTCACCATTTACGTACACCTAACTGACGAAAAATTGTAAAAACTGCAATAGTAACTTTGTAATCGCGTATATTTGTTATAGGATTACAAAGTTACACTTGCAGGGTAAATATCTAGTAATTGGGACCGAAACTTACATTTTTTTTAGTTTTCCCTAGCATTGTAGGCTAAATTCAAGTTGTGCTCAAAATTTAAAGTAAGTAGAATTTTGATGATCGTATGTCAGTGAGTGAGTGAGTGAGTCAGTGACCAAATTAAGGATCTTTGACTTGCTGCCATTTCTAATCTAACGGTTCAAATTGAATGATATTTAGGAATATAGCAAAGTATATTGAGCCCTCTTTGCTATAGAAAATTCAGGCTTCTAGCTTTATTCAAAACGAAGTTACAGAAGGGTCGAAAATGCCCTGAATGGCTTCGAGAAAAGGATGGTACTGCTGTGCCTTAGCTCGACTTGGCGGGGGCACGGCCGTGCCCCCAGATTTTCGTTCGAATGACATGATGAATATGAAATAGTACATATATAGGTAATGCGAGTAATATCAACATTAATAATATCTCATGCAACGTTAGAGTAGGGTGGGTGACCATATTTTCAAAGACAAAATAAATTCCGTTGACTTTGACAAGCACAGAAAGGGTTCCCTTCCATCGCACCTAATATTAAATAAGCCATTTTGGTCTCCCCCGTCATCATAACGTGTCATCTAGTATCTCATACTCATCACTAAACACTGGCCAGAAAAAAACTTCGGGGGCGGCCGGAGGCTTACGCCTCGTCTCATATTTTAACAGAAATTTTAGTTGTTATTCGGCTTGCTATACATAAATGTAAAATTTGCGGGCCTCACATCATAACTCATATTAGATATTATTAGTTGCTAGTCGACTTCCTAGTCATATAAACGTGACAAATGCTTTTTAACCTTTATAGGACGGACCTTCAAAAAATGGCCCATAATTTTCAACCATAATCGATTAGTAATAAAGTCCAAAACCAATGAAATTATGGTGGGCATATTTCACCAAGTTAAAAACTTGTTAAATGTTTGTTACGCGATATGAATCGATTTTGATGACTCTTGTTTTGATCGGTAGGTCGTACTTCAGAGGCGGTCCCATATCATTTTATGAAAATTGATTAAGCGCTTTTTGAAAAAATCAACAAAAAATAATAATGTAGGTATATATACCTCGCGCCAGGAATTAAGAGCGCTGGGCGACATTTTGGCGGGAATTACTGCGCATAATATATATATATATATTTATTTAATAGGCAATATAAATTTTGTAACTCGGGTAGTCCGTTTAGAAGTTTCAGGGATTTTCGACAGTGAAAAAGGACAAACGTAAAATTGTTTAGGTATTTTTCTGTTCTGTAAACCTTTTGTATTGTAATAGTATGCAGGTCTATTGTTTTGTTTTTTGGAGCGCCAGTACCATGTTAGTTTTTCGTGCATAAACCGTAGTTCACAACCCTAGAGCGATCGCCGAGCGTAGCTATGAAAAGTGAAGTACCTACATACATGTGGTTGACTTCTGTACCTATTTATTTTGTGCAAGCAGCGAGAAAGGTCGGGGTAAAGCTGTAACGGCCAAACTTTTTATGTCATTTGCAAGTTGCCCAAATGAGCAGAACTGTATTATTGTAATTTTTGTTAAGTTACTATCGGTACTTTGCAGAGACATTACGAGTGAAAGTTTTGTACAAGTTGCATACGTAAGGCACATTGCTAGAATGAACATTTTGAAAGGTTCTGTCAAGTTACTGTCGGTACTTTGTAGAGATCATACTTACGTTTGAAAGTTTTGGGCTATAATGAACGTTTTGGAAGGTTAGGTATGTCAAATTACTATCGGCACTTTTTAGAGACATTACCTTTGAAAGTTTTATGCAAGTTTCATACGGCACATTGCCCGAACGAACATTTTGAAAGGATCTATCAAGTTACTATCGGTACTTTGTAGAAACATTACCTTTGAAAGTTTTGTGCAAGTTTCATACGGCACACTGCTAGAATGAACATTTTGAAACGTTTTTAAGTAACCATGCAGGCATTGTACAAACACGGTATATTTTAAATTTAATTCAATTTGAACTAGTAGTTTAAGAATTATAACTAGTCAAAGTTTCTTAACTTTGTTACTCACTCACTAACTGACTGACTGACTGACTGACGATCTTCAAAACTCAATTTCAAATTTAGGTAGAGTGTTTATTGTATAAATCAAGTAAAAAGTAAAATATTTTGCAATTTAGGTCCTGTGTTCTAGCTACACTAAATGCATGAATAACTTTGTAAACCCTTTTAAATATATATATTTAAAAGGGTTTACAAATTAAGGGATTACAAAGTTACATTTGCAGTGAATGGGACAAAAAATGAAAAAGCAAGAATGGGACTGCATTCATAATTTGTATGTTTTGATGACACAATAACCTACAAAACAAGTGAAATCTCATAAAAAATATTTCATGCAAAAAAGAGGCCATCGTAAAAAGTTGTGAGATCTTTCGTAGAGGCATTATTATTAATATTTATTGCTTGTTAATAAAAATTTGTTACTTGGGTAACGTTCTTAGTACTAAAAATGTTGCATAAAGTATGTTGCAGCGATATTATTATGGAACATTTAAATAAGTTTAGTTTGCAAAGTAATTTATTGTATAAATCAAGTAAAAAGTAAAATATTTTGCAATTTAGGTCCAGTGTTCTAGCTACACTGACTGCATAAATAACTTTGTAATCCCATTTAAATATATAGGATTACAAAATTACATTTGCAGTGAATGGGACAAAAAATGAAAAAGCAAGAATGGGACTGCATTCATAATTTGTATGTTTTGATGACACAATAACCTACAAAACAAGTGAGATCTCATAAAAAATATTTCATGCAAAAAAGAGGCCATCGTAAAAAGTTGTGAGATCTTTCGTAGAGGCATTATTATTTATTTGCTTGTTAATAAAAATTTGTTACTTGGGTAACGTTCTTAGTACTAAAAATGTTGCATAAAGTATGTTGCAGCGATAATATTATGGAATATTTAAATAAGTTTAGTTTGCAAAGTAATAGCAGTGTATTTTATCTAAGTTACAACAACATTAAAAATGTGTTGAAGCAACTTAAAAATATGTATATCGCAAGATGTAAATTGCTGCAATGATTATATTGAAAGTTTCAATAACTTTAGTTTGAAACGTTCCTGCGATGTCTGTAGTGTAATGTTTTTACAACATTGAAACTAAAATGTTTTTGATACTTCAAATTGTATTCCTTGTAAGTATAAAGTATGTTGCAGGCAATAATATTATGAAACATTTCAAAAAGTTAAACATGAAAGTAATAACAATGTATTTTATCTAAGTTACAACAACATTTAAAATGTGTCATTGAAGCAACTGAAAAATATGTATATCGCCAGATGTAAATTGCTGCAATGATTATATTGAAAGTTTCAATAACTTTAGTTTGAAGCGTTCCTGAAATATCTATAGTGTAATTTATTACCAACATTGAAACTGAAACGTTTTTAGTACTTATATTTTATGCCTTGTATAAAGTACATTGCTGCAATAATATTATAAAACATTTCAATAAGTTAAGTTTGCAAAGTAATAGCAATGTTCCGAGATGCACATTGTTAAATATAGATTGCTGCAACGTTTCATCTGCAATGTTATAATAATTATATTGCAGCCATGTTAATAATATACCTAACAATAAGTTTATAAATATACGTGGTCTCAAAGTTTAAAAATAAACTTTCAGATGTAATGTTGGCGCTATCACTACATTTTAAATAACTTTAATTGTAATTTTAAATCTATGTCACTGTAATGTTCCTATAAGCTTTATTTTTAAATGTTCATATGGAAGGTTGATAAACTTGCTAGAAACGTTCTGTAACGTTCATGCTCAGTGGGTACACCCGTATATTGCAGAGAACGTTGCGAATTCACGGTCGAACTTATATTCTGAGTGTCTGAAATGACTGTACCTAGCTATATATAGATAATAAATCGTGTACGGATAGGGCCCGACAGAAGAACGCGTTAGCTTTAATCTCAGGTCATTTTTGATATGCCATAAAAAGTAACCAGAATGACAAAATTGACTCCAGTTTAGTGCCGAGTCCATCTCAAGTATCAATAAACCCTCTCATTCCATTCCATATAGGTACCATTAAACATAGGTCTTAATATTTCTGTTACAATGTTAAAATTACCGTGTTGATACCTACTTAAATCCTTCACAACTCCGAAGTTGCGGCGTTGGGCTAGCCCCCTGTCACGCAAATTTCAGTATTGATTTGAGGTTTGAATATTGAATAACCAGCTAAACTTAGGCACAGCTGCGCCTCTGCCACCCCATATGGGAAAAGGCGTGACGCCAAAAATACATGTTGATAATTAAAACAAAACTTTAATATATTATCAGTTTAATTCTTACAGACATTATTCAAAAACTCTAATGCTTTCATTCGGATCTGTTTGACTTTCTTCATTGTTTTCCCACCAGCACAGTGTTTTGTATTAACCTTTGAATTAAGAGCATGTATCAGAGCGTGAAGTTTGCTGCTCAAATGGGATTTTTCTTTCTTGTGGTTTGGATTTTTTGCCTTAAACTTCTGTAAGCTTTTATGGACACATTTCAGCCTACTTATAGCCGCATGCAATTCTCTTACACGATGGATATTAAATTTATTAATAATTTTGGGCATTTTGGGCATGTGATCGCTATTTGTGTCAATGTCACTGTTGGCAACGGGCGTCTGCACGGGAAGTCCTACCTGTTTGGGCTTGCAGTTCATATTTCCAGATTTAACGTGATTATTTCTTATGTAAAACTTTTGTAGTAGCTCTTGGTAATCATCTCTCGGGATGGCATTGAATATACAGTGATAGTGCTGCCCGATCGACTGGCGGTCAGCAAGGGTTATATTTTTGCTCCTGCAATTGGTGATTTTTTGGTGTATCTGACGCAACTGATTTAAATGTTGGAATCCATCTGCGAGACCGGCTTGTCCTAAGAGCACTGTGTTGAGTTTCCTCAAAATTTTACTCATATTACTGCTGCTGTTATCCAGTTGTTTCGGACTAATAACCTTTAGTTTCAGTTGATTGCTGTGAAGATTTTGGAGGTAAGACAGCTCCTTGAACAACTTGCTCGGGTCACCCAAATCGTCTGATAACGATTTAAATGCTTTGCTCAACATTCGAAGTAAGTTGTTTCGATTTTTAGGAATGTTTTGTTCACAGCCTCTGTGGGTGTCATAGGGTACAACTTCCATGCGTGACTCACTCTGGTTCTCGCTGATATGGCGTTCTTTATCGTGCCTCTTCTGGGTCCACTCTCTAAGTATAGTTTGAAAAGCCTCTTGATCTGCTAATTTCCCTTTGATGCTCAAAAACATTTTGACATCAGAATCGGTGACGGAAACATTGTGTTTTTCCATGTTTTCCTTCAGCCAACTCTGACCTTCATCTGTTCTGAGCAGCTCTATTATCTCAGCTGTTACGTATATCCTCGCCACAGTGAAGACATCATTCGTATCGGATACCTCGTTATCCTGAATCATTTGACCTTTAATGTTGTGATTTGATGAACTGATCGGGATGAAGTCCTGAGCTTTTTCTACATTTTTAGTAGGACTCGTTTTTTCGTCATGAGTCGTCGCTTTTCTCTTCTCCTTCTCATTTTCAGTATCTCTCTCAGAGATTGCCCTCGTTCTCGATTTGATGACATCCCTGGCAGGTTCGCTCAAGGAAGACTTCCTTTCGCGGCTGCTTGTGTTTGCTCCTTGAAGGACATCAACAACGTCTACCGGTCCCGTATTCCTCTTCTTATTGAGGTTTTCCTGAGCCGACGGCGACTTCGGCTGGCGTTTGTTCCGCTCGGACATCTTGTGCGTCATCGCCTGCGATTCTGAGAGCCTCCTGTGAACGTGCCTTTCCCCTTGGTTCTCGTTCTGGTAACGCTTGTCCTGCAGAGGGTAGATGTTGATGTAGTTGGCGACATAGGGCGAGTTGATGGGCAGGCCGGAGAAGGGCAGACTGAGCTGGCAGGCGTGCACGAGGTGACCGCGGCGCGTGCAGCCGCTGCAGTACTGCTCGTGGTGAGGCCTCACTCTACGGCTCTCGACCAACGTTGGGGTGCTGTCAATCTGTCAACAAATGTAACATCAATCAAAGTCTACATTCATTTTTAGACAAACTAGCTGATGCCCGCAGCTTCGGGTGCATCTAATCCTTTTTTGCGTGATTGGCACGAACATTTACGACCCGAATGGCCGAGTCGGCAGTGACGCTGCCTACGAAACCAAGGGTCCCGGGTTCGAGTCCCGGTGGGGGCAAATGTTTGTTTGATGAGAACGGATGTTTGTACCCTAGTCATGGTTGTTTATCTATCTAAGTATAATATTTATCTATATATGTATATATATCGTTGTCTAGTACCCAAGATACAGGGAATCCTAGTTTGGGGCTAGATCAATGTGTGTAAAAGGTGTCCAAGGTATTATTATTATTATTATTATTATACAAACATCTATACCTGCCATTGGATGGATATCCAAATAACCAAATTTTCACACTTTTATTATTAGTGGAATAACACTTGGAATAGATTATGGTCCCTAAAGGAAATTCTTATAAGCAACCTGCCACTCTCTATGAAAAAAATGTGATGGACTCCTGCATTTTATCCTGCCTCACATAAGGAGCTCAGACATGGATTTATACAAAAGCTGTTAAAAAAAAATACAGTCATGTCAAAGGGCCTTGGAACAAAGTCTGACAGGACCAAGGAAACTTCAAAAATTAAAAGAAAGATAACATACGCACTAGAGCATGTAATACTAAAGTTAAAGTGGAAATGGGGTGGGCATAACTCAAGACTACCAAACCATAAGTGGACCCTGGAGATAACAAAGTGGCTTGGACCGCCAGGATCAAGGAGAGGAGGAAGACAAAAGATGGGACGATGAAATAAAAGAGACGGCAGGACACGAGTGGATGCACACAGCTCAAGACCGGGACAAGTGGCTTCCTCTGGAGGAGGCCTACAGCCTAGAAGGGGTTCTCGTAGACAAATAAATAGTCAAATTTAATAAATATTCAATATATTAAAAATAATTAAATAAATAGATAAAGAGTTATAAATTTATAATTTTAATATAACTAACAAATGCATGCGATAATATTATTTAATAATTTCATATTTTAATTCAAGATTTTTATTACTGGTACATTCGTGTAACTACGAAAATAAATGGCTGTTTTATATTTTATTTTAATTATTTTTATTCATATGCATCAATTTTGGCATGCTGAAATCACTATACATTTTAAATTTAAAACAATCTTGGCACAATAAAGAAACCTTAAGTGTAAAATTTTGCTGACTTGTTTTCTTAATAAGCCGATTTTTATAAAACACAGCTAAGAACCATCGCAAGGAGGTCTGCTAATATTCACAGAAAAACGTATTAAAAGCCGTCCACCCGTTTGAGCGCTGGGTTGCCACAGAGTGACCGGCAAACGCTTCAAACTTAAAAGACATTTCTTTTTTCGGCGGGGTTAGAAACCCACAGTCCACGATGCCGCGATATCCGGCTTCGGGTAATAAAGTGTGAAACTGTAAAACTTAATGTGTATCCTTGCCAAAATCCTGCAAGCATAAACATGAAATCTGTGCATTTGTTTTGGTTTGTTGCGCCTAGCGCCGTACAATTGAGGTTTGCCGGGCTCATAGCTTTCGGGAAGTATGTAAGTCAAGCATAAAAGCGTGTTTGTGTACCAACCGTGTTGTGGTACCGCCGCCACAGGTCCGGACAGTGGGTGGCGGGGTGGCCGGGCTGCGCGCACTCGTGGCAGACCACGCGCCACCAGCCTGCGCACACGCGGCACACCGCCGAGTAGATGTAGTTGCGCGAGCCGCACTGTGGGGCAGGATCATCATTAGCCGTATTGCTACAAAAAGTTATGTAAACCCTTGTTTAGCTCAACACCGTCTGTCTAACAGTGGTGGAAAACTGGCTGAAATTCTGCGCAATTGTACCTCTGCCACCAAGGGAACAGGCCTTACGCTATGTTATGTTAAAATACTACATCATTTCGAATTTAAGTAATTCACCACCAGAGGTAATTTAGGAGAAGCCATAAACACTCCTGATGAACATAGATGGCGCCACTTGCTGGAACTATCCACTCACGTTAACGCATATCTTGTCGGGGCAGCGCGTCTCTTGGTGGCCGTTATTGCCGCACATGTGGCAGACCGCCGGCTTTTGGTGGCAGGTGTCGTCACGGTGCCCGAAGCGGCTGCAGTAGTTGCATCTGGAGCAACGATAACGGAAACGGTATTGGCGTTTGCTAATCACAAACTTTCATGTAAATGATAGTGTTGTAATGGCGGCCTATAAAAGAAAAAAGCTTTGAAATAAATTCGTCAACAGATGGCACTCGTATCTTGGACGTGAACGTCATTGAACGAAACCAACAGGAGACATGAATTTTAAAACTCTTTCGATTTTGTGCAAGTGCAAGATTGAATTATTCAATCTTACGGATCAAGGATTTAAAAAATGTTATCATGAACATGGGGACATACTTTATACTAAGAATTAATTAATGACTTACTTCATTTTCTGCCTGTAAGGTGGCGCGTCGTATCTGTCCTTAGGATCAATTTCCCACAAGCTTCTATCACCTGGAAATATAACAAGTATTTCTTTATACAAATTTGATGTCACACAGCATTTGAAAGTGGTTGTTTACATACATAGTTGTTTTTTAAATGGAAAATTATAATTATGTATATAATAATGGGACAAATAATAGAAGTCCAGGAGTAAAAAGTACCCGCAGGAACGAAATAACAACTCAAACCATAGTTGGGGTTCCATACCCAAAGGGTAAATATGGTCATGGTCATGAGTCTAAATCGCGCACGAAAGGTTCCGTACCACCGAACAATGGTAGGGATGGTGTGGAGTGAATAATGATGTGCCGGCCGGCAATATTGCCATGGCAAAATTGCCGGAAACTTTCTATTTTGCCGGCAATATTGCCAATATTCCCAGCTGTAGATAAATACATTTTATATTTAATAAACTGAAACAAAATGCCTATAACACCATAATAACAATATTACTTACTTAAATATTGTTATCATGGTATATTATTTACGTCATTACGCCATTTAAGTCACTGGACAACCGCTTTCAATGCTTGAACATCCCCTGTGGAAGGAAGCTTTACATGCCTTAAAACAAGACTATGAAGCTCCTTCACACGAAAAATCATATCGACTTCGTTATTGAACGAAGAATACGCTAAAGTCAAGAAAGAAATAGATGAGAAAATTCAACAAGCTAAAACATTGCACTTAGCAATTGATGGTTGGTCCAACTTGAGAAATGAAGGAATAATGAATATCATTATTTACACTCCGAAACCCTACTTCTACAAGTTTTTGGATACAGAAACCAATAAACACACAGCTGAATATTTAGCTGAAAAAATAACTGAAGTTCTAGAAGAACTTGGAGTACAGAAGTTTTTAGCCATAATTTCTGAAAACGCCGCAAACATGAAAAAATGTGGATAATTGCTGAGTAATCATTTGAAAAAATCATATGGATAGGTTGCATTGCACATACATTGCATTTATTAATTGGGGATTTATTGGGATTTGACTGCATCAAACATGTCTTTCTTTTCATTGTGGAGGTAGTGAAATGTGTATCAAATTCACAAATCCTCAAAGCAGAGTTTACGAAAGTGGCTACAGAGAAGGGTTTGAATGTATCGCTGGTTTTACCAGTAAAAACAAGATGGGGCAGCTATTTGAATTGTCTCAAAAACTTTTTGAAATCAAAAATGATTCTTCAATTGCTGGTCGTAAACACTAATAATACATATTTACAAAAATACAAAGATAAACTATTAAGGGAGAACATTTGGACTGAAATCAAGAAACACGCAGAGATATTGAAACCTTTTGTTGAATGGATAACGAAACTGGAAGAAGATTACGGAACAATTAATTTGGTACACAAAGCGCTCAGTGATGTTAGCCAAATGCTAGAGAGCGTGACTGCAGATGAAGTTTTCGGAGAAAACTTAATAGACATAAGAGTAAAATATTTAAACAGGAAAGAAAACGCCTTGAAACCGGTGCATTACGCGGCAGTCATTCTAGATCCACATAGCCAAGGAGCAAGTTTAACAGCTGATGCCAACCTTGATGGATGCCAGTTTATAATTGACTATTGTGATAGTGAGAATGTGGCAGGACTTCTTCAAAGTTTGGCCGATTAAAAGGCTAGAGTGAACGATTTTGAAAGAAATTTTATTTGGGACACCATGATTCAGCCAATTTCTTGGTGGCAGCTTTTTTTTCCAAGTACAGACTTAGGAAAAGCTACTCTGAAAGTACTCTCGATCCCATCGACGCGACGTCGGCCAGCGTGGAAAGAAGTTTTTCCACATTTTCTCACATACATTCGAAAAAGAGAAACAAACTGACCACCGATCGAAGTGGAAAACTGTGTTACATCGCACACAATTGGAAGCTGCTTAACTCTAAAGCTGCCGCACCATCAGCAGCATCACGTTCGTCATATTCAAAACCAACAAATGACGAAGAACTCGACGAAGCCGCTGAAGAAAACGAAAATTACGATGATGAATATGAAGTTGATTTCGTCAACATTGATGGCTTACAGTCTGCGGAAGATGTTTTGTTAATTGAAGACCCTTTATTTGATGTGTAATAATAATGAGTAGGTAAGGTACATTTGTTAACTTCTCGAGAGACATCTTTTCTGCCTTATACAAGGTGTTAATGTTGTGGTGTTGTAGAAGCCGGAAACTAGCAATAGTAATCTATAATATAATATAAACGAGTATTATCGCCAGTTTCCGCATTCTACAACATCATCTTATCACCCTGTATAAGGAAGAAAAGCTTAAACAAGAGATTTTGCAAATCAATAATTATCATGTTAAAACAGAGTAATTTATTAGTATTATAAAAAAAGCTTAATTAATCAATGTGCAATCTCAGGGCCGATTTGATATAATTAAAATGTTTTATTTACCTTACTGGTTTTGTTTTCTTTGAAAATATGATACATTTTTTCCTAGAGAAAGCAAAGTTGCCAGAAATTTTAGGGGGAATATTGCCAGTAAAATTGGCAATATTGCCGGCAGTATTGGCAATTTTGGTCATACATTAGATTATAGTGTTCATATGCCTAAACAGATGATAGAGGGCCATTTGAGAATACATAAAAACATGTTTTTCGTTTTATTACATATACTTGGGCAAAACTGCCTTATATTTCCGATTGCGGCAATATTGCCGCCAATATTACCGGCAATATTCCCACAAATGGCAATATTGCCGGCAACGGCACATCAGTAGGAGTGAATACTTTGGATTTTACATAGCAAAATGTTGTTTACAAAGTTATTGGTGCGGCTACTTTCACACTCCATGTACGTAACCAGGTACATTCATAAGTTTGTATGTGGTATTGAAAGAATTGTTGTATGGGAGTTTCCTTAAATATTTATTTCATTACATTTTTAGTAATTGTTGTTATAGCGGCAACAGAAATTCATCATCTGTGAAAAACATAGCACACAGAATGCAAACGAAAAACATAGGTTTTTCCCAATATAGCTCGAATTACTGTTTTTTTGTTAACTTATTGAGTGTATTTAGTCATCTTCTATGCTAAATTGTTACGTTGTTAATGTGCCTCAGAATAGACAACAAACTAAACTATTTGGTCACACGCTTTGTCAAGAATGTTGAAAATAAACATAATCTCAAAATAATTTTACATCAATATATTTTTAAACTCGCCTCAAGCAACAAAAATTTCTGAAGGATTGACCTAATGACCAAAAAACAACCAAAAATACGATTCAATGAACCTTTTGACCGCCATAAATTAGATGCAAAAAGTGACATTCACACGCCAAACATGTTTGCTATACTATGCCAAATACATCTTAATTCATACGAGATAAGGTATATGTTAACATAAAATAGTGTTGACTATAGCCGACGTGGCGCCCCAGTAGCACGACTTTCAGTTGTCGGCCAGTGCCGACTGTACCTTTGTTCTTTGTAGTTGCTTCATAAAAAATAATGCGATTCGTGCGGAACCCTTGGTGCGCGAGTCCGACTTGCACGTGGCCAGATTTTGTAAGTATAGACGATAGATGATAATAACTTACGTGACATAGACTTTTGCAGCTCCCTGTGGTTGAAATTCTCTCCGCCCCAGCTCTCATTGTAGAACTTCTCCATCTCCACCCTCAGGCTCGACTGAGAAAATCGACGCTTCCCTTGTCTCCCGCCCTTCAAATAGTTAAAATCATGGTCTTCCAACAAAATGGCTGGCACGTTTGTAGAGCCAAACTTTGATGGACTGTTAGCTGTTGACATATTGAGTGATGGTTGAGAATAGTCTTCATAGTCATCAGATACCTTGAATCCTGTCACATTGGCCATTACAATGTTCTCTGAAATGGAAGTGTTCTCGATGATAATTGCATCATCGACTTGAACATCGTCCGTCAAATCAACTATTGAACATGAGGGTGTGTTCACTTTATCATTTTGTTTCTGGGGAGTGCTTGTAGCTATGACGGTGTTTCTTGATGATGTAACTAGTTCAGTTTGTTTATCAAGCAATGAGCTGGAACTGTCGGAGCTATTCACTACATTGGTGTTTTCCTCTTTTGAGGCTGGGTTGATCCTCTTAATGATTTCAGATTGGCTTGAATCTGACTCATAGACGTCAGCACTTGGTAAACTCTTGTCAGTGACTGTGTATGATTCTTCCTTCCTGTTATGATCAAAGGATTGGTTGCTATCAGAGTCATATATATCTGGATTGGGCAGGCTTTGCTGAGTGACTGCATATTGTTTGTTTTTTTGCTTCTTACTTTTACTTTTATTTTTTGGTGTGGCAAAGGTAGTTGTTTCATTTATAATGGGTTTCTCTGTCGGTGTGGTTACAGGGATGGGAGTATCTTTTTCCTTGTTTTTCTTCTTTCTCTTTTTTCGGCTAGGAGTTCCAAGGAGATCAGAGCCATGGAGGCTGAAGTCAAAGCTCTGCTTGTTGCTGTTATGTGAAGAGATATTCAAGGCTAAGCAGTCTCCTCTGATGAAGTCATCAGAAACTGACGACACAACAGAAGGAACAGGACTTGCGGAGACTTCTCTATCTGCTTGTCTCTTTTTACTTTTTCGTTGTTTCTCTTTCCCTGTAGTTGAAGGACTCTTGTCTAGTTCTTTTTCTGGGCTGATTAAAATCAGTTCATCTTCATCGGAACTCTCAATTGTGATGGTCGGTTTTGGTGGTAGAGCAACCTCAATGACATCATCATCATTCTCAAGTATCTGGATGGTTGTCTTGGCTTTGTCTAGCTGGATTGCGGCTAAATTAGTAATGCAAGCTGGTTTTGGTGATGGTGATGTTCTTTCTTCCTTAGGTTTAGTAACTTGGTCTCCATCTGTGCTAGTGAGTGTAGTTTTAACTGCATCTTGTGGACATGTAGTTTTACTAGGAGGGAGTGTCGTCTGCTGTAGACTGGTGGCCTTGTGTGGTGTGTTTATTTTTTGTAGCGGAGCAGCGTTCCTATTGGCTGCAGTGGCTTTCACGGGTGGACCAGAGACTTTGTTTGGATGGTTGACCTTCTGGTAGGGGTTGTTGACAGGCGCGAGGTCACCACTGGTTCTCCAGTACCGTCGCACCGTGACTTGAGGCTTCACTGCAGCGTCAGCGGCAGCAACCTCTACATTATGTTGAATAGTCGGCTGTGATTCGTCCACATGATGTATCATAGCATACAGCCTTTCCTCTATCTCCTCCTCGTTCAGTTCCTGAAAGCCATTTAGAAAGCTTTATCAACTCCTTACTACATACATTTCAATATTATAGAGTAAAAAATACAGGGTGTTTGGTAGATTGATGCAAAGACTTAAAGCAAAGCTAGTACAGACCATTTAGAACTAGAACTATTTGAGCCAAATATGCCTACGGCGAAGTCTTCCCGTTTATTTTTTTATTGATGATTTATTGTTTTTGCCGAAAATTCACAGATTTTTACAGTTAATCGACAATAAACAATAATTAAATTATTTTAAAATAATTCTAAAAAAACACTTAAGCATTCAAATAAATCTTGATTTGTGAATCTGATACTTCTGATAGACTTGGTTTTTACAGACCTTTGAAGAGCACGACAAATGTCAACCATAAAAAACGAGTTTTTCGGAACCAATAAAAAAAAACCGGTGAAATGGGACGGGAGAAAAATTGTATTAGACAGTAAAAAAAAATATCTTCTCCCTCAACCTGGTTAGTAAGTTGTAATTTTAAGTATGATTGAGGTATCCGCGTACTGGATACCTAAAATGATAGAAAAATATCCAAGCATGTTTTCAAAAAGATTTGTACATAAAAATCTTCACTTTTTTTATTGGGTCCGAAAAACTTGTTTTTTTGATGATTGAAATGCCAATGAAACTTGTGCATCTAACATTTTTTTTCTTTCGTCAAAAGTGAAACCTTGGCGCCTTTTTGTTAAAGAACTGTATGAGAAGTCAATACCAAAAAGGACTAGGTCTACAATCAGTAACCGAACCAAGTTAGCGAGTGTTTAGTAGATTGCTATTCTTATTATCAGGTGTTTTTTCTTAAATAAACATACTCCGATTGTGATATTTTATGTTTCCCATAATTCAATAGTACTCTAATGTAAAGAGTCATTCCGCCCACGTTTACATGCAAACAGCTCTAACTATGACAGGACAGGCAAGGCTGATGGCGGTGTTGCTATCTACCTACGTTCTGGCATACCATGCAAAGTCATCAGCCAGTGGCCAAGCCTGTACTCTGGTTCTTCTGAACACATGTTCCTTGAGATATTCTTACATCACAAAGTCAACTATACTCCGACTCCGACTTTTTAAACCCTTCTCAGTGACTTGACTCCTCTTTATAGCGACATCCTAATGTTCGGCGACTTCAACTAAGTCAAATGCGAAGCTGAATTCTCTTGTAAACTCATTTAACATGCATATCCTTCCTCTAGATGCCACTCACTTTTGACCACACTGCACCCCCCTCTCTTCTAGATCTAATTATTACTTCTGACATGACTAAGGTTGCTACGCATGGCCAATATAACGCCCCCTTCTCCTATCACAATCTTATTTACCTCTCGTTTAAGATAAAGGAGATGGCATCAAGTGAGAACATTGATGACAAAGTACAGAACTTTAACTCTATTGTCATGAACTTGTTTGATAAACACGCTCCGGTCAAGAGGGTTAGAGTTAAGCATCTTCCTGCACCGTGGCTTACTGACACCATTAAGGGTCTGATGGCTAAGAGAAACCGTGCCAAGTCTAGATATAAGATGAGTCCGACCGATGAGATAATTTTGTAGAGTTCTTCGGCGTCATCTTGCAGGTTTTTGATAGGCAGCGCTAGATTTTTAGGCATGGAACTCGAAATTCGTTCTAACTGTTTACTTAGTTGATCAGGGGTGAAAATATTTATGTCCAGATGACCTCTGTAAATAAGCATCCCTTGAGTTTTCTTCAAGCTGTTTATCAAGGAGCTTGCGGTTATTGCGGCTGTGTTAGCGCTACTTAGCATTTCTACCTTGCTGACCCGGTTTTCGGTCGTGCGCATTTGCTCTTCCGATTGTTTAATATAGTCCTTTATTACTTGGAATTGATTTTTCACGAATTGCTCGTTTTTCTTGACGATATTTTCCTCTGCCTCAATTATAGTTGTTTGGTTTTTGTAGTTGGTATTTCTGATTTGCCCGCATTTTTTCTATGTCCTGTGTGTATTTTTGCGCGAAATCTTCATCTAGTACTCCAAACAGGGTGCGAGCAAGGTTTCCCACTCCATTGAAGTACCCTCTTGATTTTCTGTTCAGGTGATGAGACAGGAGTAAATTGTTGTAATCTATAAGTTGGTAGATTTCGTGGGTGAGCTGTCTTGTCATAAGTAGACACGTCTGTGATTTTGCTTTAGCACACATCTGATCTACGTGATCTATATATGTTTTTAGGCCTTTCGTGGCTTTCCAGTACGAAGTTAAGTTGTAGTAAACAAGTAGGTTCCATTCGTCGTGGATTAGTTGTATTTTTCCGATTTCGTCGAAGTACATCGGTCGGTCTTCTTCAATCGTGAAGATCTTGTACTGTTTCATATCGATGTTTCCAGCTCGAGACACAGGTATTGATGGCAGGCATATTAATGATAATAGTAGTAAGGTAAGGAAGCTGCTCACTTTTCCTCCGCGTTTTAACACGGGTGATGAGTTTTTAGTCTTACACTCCACCGATTTTCCCAGTTCGTCGAAATCTATTTGTTGGCTTCTATTTATCGGGAGGGGTGTTAGTTTGCTTATGGGGCGCTTGATTTCACCGCCCTTGGCCTTCATGGTCACTACTCGAACGAGTCCATCTTCTCCGGGATGCTGTTCAATTATTCTACCCATTGCCCATTTTCCAGGTGGTAAGTTGGCCTCTTTTATTAGAACTAAATCACCATTCTGTAAGTTTTCTTTTTTCTGTAGCCATTTTGATCTTTCTTGAAGCTGATGAAGATATTCGCTTGACCACCGTTTCCAAAAGTGTTGTGACTTCGATTCCGTGACCCTCCACCTTTTCCTCATGTCAATGTTTCTTTCATCTGTATGATCTTCTTGTGGCAGGGTTAGGGTAGCGCTCCCAGTCAAGAAATGACCCGGTGTTAAATATTCCAGATCTTCTGAGTCCTCAGAAAGAGGACACAAAGGACGGCTGTTCATGCAGGCTTCTATTTGGCATAGGAGAGTACTGAACTCTTCATACGTCAGCTTTTGTTCACCAAGTACTCTGCGTAGATGATGCTTCATTGTCTTGACAGCTGCCTCCCACAATCCTCCAGCGGATGGTCAAATTGGTGCGTTAAAATGCCATCGAATTTGAAGTTTATTAATCTCCTCGAAGAACTCAGTCGACATCATGGTTTTAAAGGCTTTAAATTCTCGTCGTAGCTCTTTGTCGCACCGACGAATTTACTGCCATTGTCAGAGTAGACCTGGGCTGGCACTCCTTTCCGTGCACATAGCCTCTTGAGTGCTGCTATGAAAGTTGGCGTACTCAAGTCTGAAACCAGTTCTAGGTGTACTGCTTTGGTGGCCATACAGATGAAGATCGCAATATAACCTTTGCTGGTTTTAACGCCCCTTCCTCTGTTTAACTTCACCTCTACATGGCCGGTAAAATCTACTCCAGTGTGAGTAAATGGCTTGGATGGGGTGATGCGTACTTCTGGTAAATTCCCCATTAGTTGTTGAGTTTTCGTGGATGAGTATCTGTGACATTTGACACATAATCTTATCGCTTTCTTCACGGCTCGGTTTCCACCTATTATCCAAAATGTCTGCCTGATCTTGGCAAGGGTAAGCCTGGCTCCTCCGTGTAAAGTTTGCAGATGGGCTTGTAGGATAATAAGTTCCGTTAAACGACCCGTATGTGGCAGAATTGCAGGATGTTTCATTTCCACAGGTAAAGAAGACTGTTGTAAGCGTCCTCCCACTCTTAATACCCCATTTTCGTCAATGTAGGGATATAGTTTTAGCAATTTACTCTTATTAGGAACAGAGTCAATCGCCTTGAGGCTCTTGATTTCTTCTTTAAATTCTGCTTCTTGAACCCATTTTACAACTCTGTGCAATGCATCTCTCAGCTTGTTAAGAGTAATTGTAATTTTTCTGCTTTGTTTTGACTCGTAACAACCAGCCGAGTACTCGTACTACACGCGTCAATGAACTACTACGTTGTAACAGGTCATGTATCACACCTTGTTTGGGTGCGGTATCAGCTATCTTTTGCGCGCTGCTCGACTCAGCGTTTTTCGTCACTGCGTATGCATGTGTGATGTCAGGTTTTATGTCGTCATGTAGATCATTTGTGGTTGTTAACCATTCAGGTCCGTTCCACCAAAGCGTATGCTTGGTAAGTTGGCTGGGGAGAAGGCCTCTTGAAGCGCAGTCAGCGGGGTTTTCGCCGGTCTTGACGTAATGCCAATTTCCTTGCGGGAATGTGTTGTTAATATATGACGCCCTGTTCGGCACATACTTGTCCCATCGAGAACAATCTCCTCGTAGCCACGGCTAGCACGGTAGCATCCGGCTTGAAGGACCAAAAAGATGTATGGTCTTTGGTGGGATCCACACAGCCTTACATACAACTCAGGGTTAGCTAAGTTGTCAGTTGGAAGTTAAAGTGTCTCTTTGTATAGTTGAAAACACTTTACTTTTATAATAATGAAATACACTCTAAAAATAGTCTGCTGTGGCTTAGATTTAGGTGCTACGGTGAAGAAGTAAGTAGAACTGCAATATGTTAATAGTTAAAATACAATTATATAGAAATTAGAATGTGCTGATAAATGCCGCGTTCGCATTGTACAAGGTTGGCTTGTACACAATCTTTGAATTTTCCAATGCCTCCGTAATCGTTGCACTCGCCTTTGTCGTGATACTAAACGCCGTCATATCTATGAATCACAGACAGTTATGTTTTAGTTGTAGAAGGTTTATAACTAACATTTTATTTATAACTTAAAATTTTGTGACAACGGGTTACACTGTGACAGCTCCATATTATGAGTGTTTTATAGAAATTGAATCTTTATAAAAAGCCCTTTAGGTTTACTTAAACTCAGTAGGGAAAACTTAGCAATACTGGTAGATGTGGTGACAGGTCACTGCAAACTAAATAGACACCTATCATTACTAAGGCTCATACAGCACCCATCATGCCCTCACTGTGGCTTGGAGGAAAGTAGCCAGCACTTCTTGGAAGAATGCCTAATGTATTCAAACATAAGATGGCGAACACTAGGGATGGATATCAATAAAGTAGATGGCTTGTCAAACTTAAAGTTTAGCAACATCCTAGAATTCATTAAGTGAACAAGAAGATTTGGGGAGAGACATCTGTTGAACCAAGAGTAACCAGTGCCCAAACACTGGGAATTAGGGGAAATAGTCACAATAGAGGACCGAATACACCAATACAACAAAATAAACCCCAGATCTTGTATGTTTATATGTGTGTGATGTCGCTGTTTCTGGTTCCCATAACAAAGGGTATCCAAGAGTGGGGCCAAAAGCAATGTATGTGCTTGTATGTAAATTTATGTATGTATGTAACTATGAAATTCTGTGAATTTTCACCAAAAACAATAAATCATCAATAAAAAATAAACAATCAGACTTCGCCAGAGGCATATTTGGCTCAAATGGTTCTAAATGATCAGTGTAGGAAGCAGGAATAATGACTTGTCGAAAAAGTAAGCAAAACAAACTTTCAGTTACTCTTATGTACTATCGAACCATCTGAATCATGACCCACCATAAGCTTATTTTGCTAAACCCCTTAAATGCAAGTAGGTCGAAATTCGCTTGAAGGTTTATTTCCTTGGTAACGAACTTGTTATCATTTGATTAGACACTGACATTTTGATAGATCTTACAAGTTTGAAAGTTTCAAACGAATTATCAGGCAAGTGGGTCATGATTCAGTTGGTTCGATTGTACATTTACAGGTAAAGTTATGTACATTAATGACATAAGGTTAACTTTATCTGAACTCGGACACTTTTTCACTCTGGTAATTATTCCTGCTTGAGCCACTGTACTAACCTCGATTTATGTTTTGCATTGCTTTGCAAACACCCTGCCTTACTTCTTGCATTCACACATGTAAATACATGTGAAAATCGTGTTTCCTATTTATTCCATTTCCCTATCTTAAATTGATTTTACTGTGGTTGGTGGAGAATTTGGATACATTGATGACTATATTTCTGTGCCATGCAAGAATTTGTTAATTTATTTGTAAGTACGTCATTGAGAATAAACTCGTGTGGATTGCAGGAGGTACAATAGGATCTTGTGCTAAGCAGACGGGTGTAGAGAGTACCTAGTTCTTAAACAATACCTCTATAGTATTTTTGTAACCTATAAACTTACCTCTTCCATAGTCGTGTGGTGTGTTTAACTCCGGCACTAATAGCAAGAACATAGTAGATATTGTGTTGTGCAGATATGTGTATGTAGCAAGACCATTACTATTAACTGTAAAATGCGACAAATCAAGTCTCTAATCGCGCTTCATGACGATCTATCTACGCCATAAAAACTTAAACAAACAAAAAAGTCAAACCATTCTAAACGGCACGTCTGTACGTAGTATCCCTAGATAGTCTGTGCCAGTGTTGCCGTTGGTAAATCCCGAGGCTGCCGTACGAAAACAGCCGGATTGCCAGATTTGCCCCAAAATTGCCGTACATACTTACAAGTGTCATGATTTTGACAATTAAATTCAGTGACGTCACTTCTGCTGATGGGTGCTTTTAAACACATTCCGTTTCACGTTACGTTAAAAAAAACAATACTAAATAAAATAAAATGTGCAAAAGAGAGGCTTTTTATGTTTTTAGGTCTCAAAAAATATATGCTAAAGAAGAAGGAAGATGCTAAAGAAGCCTTAGTCCCGAAATATATATATATTGCGGGACTAAGGCTTCTTTAGCATCTTCCTCTGAGGTTGAGGACATCCTTTCTTTGACTTTATAATCACGAAGAAGAAAAAACGTTATCAAAACAAACTTAACTCCACTGACGTAAAGCAGAAAATGTCTATCCTATAGGTTGCTTGAAAAATACTGTGCTGTGCTACTGGATATACAGCCGTCGACGCCCGCTCATTATTGATACGAAATACAAATTCAACGCGTGCAAGAAAGAACCAGAGAGTACATGACACCAAAAATTTGTAATCATAAGCACTTACAATCTAATAAAAAAAAAAGATCTCATGATCGTCGTTTTGCGTTCTGATTGGTCAATGTTTTACATTTTGGGTGCGATCGCCGAATGCCCTATTATTACGCACGGTAGTAAATGCCTTGCCGTGCACCGTACAAATCGTCTGTTTTAGACAGAATTTCCGTACGATACGTTTGGCAACACTGGTCTGTGCAAGTCTGGAATGGAAATGAATCAAATGACACAAAGTACTATATGCAAATGAATGACAGATGACTGTCTGTCAGTGACACAATTATTGACTCTTTCGGACCCTTCCTTTATTCACATCCTTTCTAAATTTATAATCTCTAACAAGATTAAACTGTAGTTAGATGTAGAATTATTATTTTATTTATGTACGTCTTCTTTTTATGTCTAACACCCTTAATATGTAATCACTTAACATTTAAATTATATGTTAATTTGTGCTGTCCTAATTGTTGTTTGTCCGGTCCTTTTGTTATAGAGAGATCTCAACTCAAAGGATGTTTCACCGATAACTGTACAACGTGATCCCCTTCGTGTCATCTTCAATCTTCAATACGTGATATTGGCGGAATTACTGTAGGGATCCACAGTAGAAGCCATCAAACCAAAAAAATGAATTGACACAAATATCATTTTAATGTACTCTGTTAGTAGAACCACCAAGAAGCTCAAGGACGAAATCACGATACGTCTTCATGGCTGTGTTGGAACCAAATCCTCTCTTTTTAACACAGGCGTGATGACGTATCGTCAATTCTTGATTGAGCTTCTTGGCTACACCTGTATGGTTCTACTATGACAAAGATGAAGAATGGCGTTCGTTTAGAATCGAGATTGTTTTTTTTGTCGATAGCATATTAATATGTGGTGGAGGTTGATTCATGAGATAGGCACTAGGCAAGCATATACGCACGGATGTACCCTACAGATCTGCCAGGCAATGTGTGGCAGTACAAGAGAAGCAAGTATGTCGTATGTACTGGATTTGATTGTACTATAGTCCGCTTTTAGGATTCCGTACCCGAAGGTACTACCGCTGTCCGTCTGTCCGTCTGTCAGCGGGCTGTATAACTGGACCCTAATAGCTAGAAAGCTGAAATTTATACATAATGTGTATTACTGTTGCCGCTAGAGCAACAAATAGTAAAATATAAATAAAGATGGTCCCCATACAAGAGCCGTTGTTTTATAATGTTTTCCGCAAACAGAACATTTGTGCATACACAGTGTATCATAAATTCATAACTGCTCCGGTTGGCAAGCTCTGTGATATGATAGCCGAACATCATAGGCTCTTACTTCTATTCTCGAGTTTCCGGCTTTAATTCCCGGTGGTGACATTTATTTTTCTTTTTTACTTTTATATTCTTTTAAAGCATAATAGTCCGACTCGCTTTATATGCTGTTTATTCTTACTCCAATATAAGTAAGAACACCTTTGAGGAATTACATGAAATCCTACAGCCGAAGATTTTATCAAACAAAACTATCGAGTTTTGTTTGAGGTTGGAACATGATTTGTAAAAAATACAACATTTTTTAGGTTCCGTAAGAGATTATTTTTTGCAACGATTGTACGGAACCCTTTGTGTGCGAGTCCGACTCGCACTTGACCGGTTTTCCATTATGTTTTCAGGGTTCATCTACGAGTACCTATATGACGTATCTATGTACATATATATATGAGTGAGTTTCTTTTACACCCTCAATTTTTAATAAACTAATTAACCAATTTAAGAATTAGACATAACTAGTATTTACGGTATATCGTTAGAATCGAAGTTATCCCAAGTCTCATAGGAAGGTATATATATGACGTCATGTTATGGACAATATAGCAGATTCTGTACGCCATAAAAAAAACTTTTAATTCCATCAGGGGTATCATCATAATGAATGATATTGAAAGCTGATTATAAAAATGTATGCAATTTCTACCTAAAATAAAAAAGCAGGCACCACCTTTGAGTAATAATGTGAGTAATAATGTATACATTATTAATTACTCAAAGGTCACCACGTACACACATATCATAAACAAACCAGGGGGATCATCATAAACAAACATTTCCATAAATTAAACTCGACTAGTTGTCATACAAATAAAGTCCATGATTTTAATCACACAAGAAATTGAAAAACTAGTTTCCAGGAATCCACGAAAACCACCATGTTCTGTATTTTGTGTTGCTAACACAACAAAAAATTATGCACATTTTGTAAGTACGTTCATTCCTATCTAGAATAATTATGATAATTATGCTATACTCTGTCCAATCCTTTATTGAACTTTGGACAATTCCTAATTGCGTACAGTATAAGACGTATTTTTCGTGTCAGATGTCAAAAGTGTAGGGATTTTTATCTGTCAAAAAAACATTAATAGAGTGGACAAAGTATAGTAGTTGAATGGCGTACCTAAAGAATAACTGAATCAACCTAATCCACTAGAAAATCCACTAGCCACTAAAACCATTTTGACCGCTAAAATGAAAGTCTATCAGATCTAGTGGAAAATCCACTGTGTTGGCAATACTTGCGCGATTGGAGTGTGATCAATCAGTCCTTTGAAGTACCGCCGCCACATAGGGTATTTACCTACCTACCACGCTACCACTTCAGAATATTGCTATCAAAATAAACTTTAATAACAGTTCATTATCAATGGCCAGTCTTTATATCCCGACAAATTGGGAATCCCGAGGAATGTAGTCCTACTTTTAGAAAAACAAAATTTGTTAATTTTATTAATACCTTACCACAACCATGCTTAGTAGCAGGTGATTTCAATGCACATCACACCATGTGGGGTTGCCAATCTGTCAGTCCTCGTGGAAGAGATGTCCTCGACGCTGTAAATGAATGCAATTTAGTGTTATTAAATGACACACAACCAACAACTGTAGGTACAAATAACTGGAGACCAAATGGTTTGGATTTAACAATAGTCAGTCATTTAATTGCAATTGAACAGTATATGATGATCCCCGGGGAAGTTATCATCTACCCACAATAACTGAGATTTTGTTCAACACTATCACTGATTCTTCTACAAACAACTTTATTTCTCAAAATAACACAGCTGCACTCAAAAGACCTAATCTACGGCTAGTAAATTGGAATAAGTTTTCAAAGCTCGCCAACACTATGCTTAAAGAATTTATTATTAACTATAACGATCCTCTACAGTCTTACTATGACTATTGTGATATCATTCATAAAGCTATTAATCAATCGATGTTTAGAAGTCAGGCCCAAAATTCGAATATGAATAATAATAGCTCGAAACAGACAGGAAGCAATTTTAAATACCGGCATCCTCCTCTGCCATGGTGGAATGAAAAGTGTGCTAATGCAGTTCAAAAAAGTAAGGAAGCTTTTATTATATTTAAACAAGATCCTAGTGATTTAAACTATATTAATTAAAAAAAAATGCAGGCTGAGAAAAAACTTATTATTAAATTAGAAAGATTAAATAGTTGGAAGGAATACTGTACTGAAATAAATAGATCCACTCCAATTTCTAAAATTTGGCAAACTATACGTAAATTTAATAAATCCTACAGTAAAAGTACGAAACTAAATAATAATAATGAAATATTTTGGATAAATAAGTTTTTAAGGAAATATACACCTGACTTTGTTTCACAACCAATGCAAATAAATAATACTTCTTCCGTAAACCCCATCAATAGTTACATTATCAATCCATTCACCATAGATGAGCTAAAAGCAGCTATCAAGTCACGTAAAGACACAACCTTTAGTTTAGATTGCATTTCTTACAAAATGTTTCAAAAACTGGAAACAGATTGCCTTGTGAAATTTTTAAATATTTTAAATTTACTCTGGGAACAATCAATAATTCCAAAAGAGTGGAAACAAGATTGCTTGGTTCCAATTCTAAAAGCAGGAAAAGATCCAAATGATGCAGACTCTTACCGTCCCATTGCATTAACATCTTGTGCAGGTAAACTTTTTGAGCAACTTATGAAATAACGTCTTGAGTTTTATATTGAATCCAACCATATTCTTCCAAGAAATCAGTTCGGCTTTCGTCGCGGTCGGTCAGCAAGAGAAAGTATAGGGCATCTCTTCCATGATACTGACGCTGCGGTTAACAGTAATAAACATCTTGTCTGTATTTTTTTCGATATTGTAGGAGCATTCAATAACATTAATCATTCTGTTTTATGTACCATTCTTTCTTTTTTGGGAATACCTGAAAAATGTGTTAGGTGGATTTATGAGTTTATCAGTGGAAGAGAAGTTTATGTTAAGATGAGTTGCAATAATATTTTTGGGCCTAGATTGTCAACTAAAGGCGTCTGTCAAGGTGGCATTTTGAGCCCTTTATTGTATATTCTCTACATCCACAGGCTCAATGAAATGTAAGGAACAGAAGTCAGCAACTTACAGTTTGCCGATGATTTGGCTATTTATTGCAGTAGTAATAACATCACACACACAACTCAAAAATTAAATTTAGCACTGGAAAAATTACATAGTTACTTTCAATATTTAAATCTAGAAATTAGTCCAGCTAAAAGTAATGTAGTCATATTCTTAAAGAAAAAAGGGGTATTTTTTCCAACACGAACTCATTCGTATGAAGTTGAGGGGGGAGGGGAGGGAGGGGGGGGGGAGGAAGTAACCCCCCTCTAAAATATCCAGTCTAGGAAATGTATGGTTTTTTTGTTATGAATTTTCAAAAATCCATTTTGAGGTTATTTTTTACTATAGGATTTTTACAAAAAGTCATTGTTTGTAGTATTGATGTTCGAAATCGCCTTAGCTCCGGCTACTAGGGCTCATAAAAAAGGCAAGTATTTAATTGCACATCAAAAATACTGCACATAATAATATTAATTCAATGCAGGTTGAGTGTAACTTGTGTCCATTAATGATCAGATTCAATAATTAAAAACTTAATTTCATTATCAAGTTGTTCTCTGAAGATGGCAATCTCCTTCTTTCTAAACTACTAATGCTTAACTCTAATAATTTTTTAACTTGTAACATTCAAGAAACTTTAACTTATAAGAGTAAATATAATATCTACAATAGTAGTACTTTGCCTTGTTATGAAGGGTCATATGAGAGCAAATTCTGTGGGTTAAAGATTCACATAGATAGGACACTGAGTGATAAATATGCAGTTTACAATAAATTGGATGAACACAGAGAGTTTAGACAAATTTATACAGATGAGATGGCTCGAAATGTAACGAAAACGTCTCCATGGCTTACTATGATCCTGTCACTAAATTGGGACATGGGTTCAGTTTGCCATCAAATGCAAGTATATACACAGCAGAAGCTCAAGCCATTTATGCATCTTTAGACTTAATATAATAACTTAATATAATAATAGCATAACTTCCAGTTGGGGCTTGCGGCGAGCCACGACGTCTACTTTCTTGGCTAGACGCGGTGTGTTTGCTTTCCAGTTCGGGTCAACACCTTCAAACTTCTTTGTCCTCTTTCTTGTGGCCAATGACTGCTCCCTTTTGGTGCGCAGTAATGCGATAAACTGGAGAATTCTGGCAGTGGATCTCATCAGTCGTAGCCAGCTGGAGAATCGTGCGATATCTGGGAGAGCTTCAGCAAAACGTAGTGGTGTGGTCGCCACGTTCACGCGCTCTTCCCCGGTTTCCATCTTGTCGGTGAACTCTTGTTGCGGCCAATCCTCTTCCGAATATAGAATCAACTAACCTCAGTTTCAAGAAATGGTTGATAATTTCGGACAGCATGAGCGTTTTAATGGCACTGTCAAATCCCACGTACAATGGTAGCACAAAATATATTATTTATGACATAAGGCAGAAAATTAGTAGGCTCTGGCTCAATCAAGATAGCGAAATAAGTTTGTTTTGGACACCACCTCACATTGGCGTCTCTGGCAACGAACTCGCTGATAAACGTGCCAGCTCTATAATAAAAAACCCCAATATTCACCAAATACCTGTCAAGAACATTAAGTTGCCAGCTTCAGATTGTAAAACCGACATTAGAACGAATATTAAACATCAATGGATGCTTCATTGGAGAGAAACGACACAAATAAAAGGAAAATGGTACAGCTATATTAACTCGGACATTAAGAGACCATGGTTTATCGTCGGAAAATATCTACATAGAAACTTTTACACAACAATTTGTCGTTTGAGAATTGGACATGGCAGATTTAATGAACATTTACATAGATTGAAAATGATTCCTTCCCCAAATTGTACATTTTGTAATTCTGAAACCCAATCTCTAAATCATATATTTTTTGATTGCCCTCAATTCAATATACAAAGACTAGTATTCATTGACAGCTTATTGAACATTTACAAAGAAGCCCTGGATGTCCCGCGCTCTATTCAGGATCTCCTTAAGAATATAGAAGCATTTTACCCTATTTATAATTTTATCAAGAGTACCATTGGAGTTATTTGAAAAATAATAATACACCGGAATAGACCTATACTACCTGATTTGACAACTCGGATGTGACCTATAAATACTGGAGGAAAATTGATACCCTGATTTGACAACACGGATTGACCTAAACATACTGGATTATGAAGTTAAAGAATAAATACGTTAGACAAGGCTAAGTGCCTCGAATATATAAGACTGAAGAAAATACCTACGGAAAGACAAGGCTTTTAGCCTCAATCAATATGAAGAGAAGAAAAGAAATTAAAATAAGACCAGGCGGTATGGGCTTAAGCTCTTAGCCTTTTCCATAAAGGAAAAAACATTACAAAAAAAAAAGGAAAAAACATAACAAAAAAAAAAGTCATAGATAACATCATTCGTATTAAAAATCCCATCAAAATAAATATTTACTGCTATTTGCTGTAAAATACGACCTCGGTAAGTTTAAAGTAATATCAGAAAATTATGCAGGAAAGTTCTACCGATCCTCTACCTTTCATTTCATTGTCCCATAACCTATTCTTCGACTATTTTCTGAATACTGATGTCGAAGAGGAAATTTTACTTTGCATGCAACTACGTTCATGTGCCAATATCTAAAACCATAAAATATATCCTTCTTCATGCAGGACAGAGAATGCCTTGTGAGATGATACCGACTCTGCAGAATGCATGTCTGACAACTCTCTGCACCGACCTATGGCGCCGCTGGGATGTAATATCGACACTCGCTGGTTATGTTATAAATTCTACCAAAGTTAATGATAAACTTGATCGGTTCAAACTTCCTTACATGCTATTGTTGCAACAGATTGATAGGATTTTATCTGATATCATGTCCCACAGCACAATTCCGGTACGTTTGAGGTTACAATTCGCAATAGGATTCTTAACATATTACCAGAAAATGTTAGAATGGGCCAAAGAGATTAAAAGTATTCTCGAGCACCCAAAGAAAGCTGACATCTATTATGCATTAGCAAAAACTGTTGTCACTCGAAATGGAGAAATAGATAGAGCCAGGACTGTTCTTAAAATCCTTGTGCATTCATATTGTGGTTTTAAATTTAAGAAATTATTAGCAGCATTCAACTTTTGTTTTGATGAAGAGATGATAACACAATTTCGAGATGCTGAGACTTACTTGAATGAGAAAGAATTGGTTAAGGCGACAACAAACATAATGCGTTGCAATGAGTTTCGAGTTATTATGGAACAAATGATTACAAATGAGGTCTTGAATAATAATTCTGCAAATGCTCTCTCCCTATGGCTCAGAGTGAGCAGGGTCGCGTCACTGCCAGTGTGGGAGTGTTTGCTGGCTTGTCAGCAGTGGGACACTTCCGAGATACACTGTCTTGTACTTGTCCAGTTACTTCTTGAAAAAAATCCAGAATGTAACAAAATCCTTAGTTTTTATGAACAATTGAGTGAAGATCACCAGACAATTGTTTTAAAGAAATTCGGTCCAACAATTATTGCACACTTGTTTGGTGGTGAGCAAGTTGAATATTGCGTTCAGTTGTACTCCCAGACATGCCAACTCTCTGACTCAACATGTCTAGATATATTGGCGTTGGTATTGTTGCAGCTGTGTATCTGTGGCACATCACATGGTCCACATCTTACTAATATTATTTATTGGAGAAATAAAAGTGTGTTTCTTAAAATGTGGCATTTAACTCCATGTAAAATGAAACGAGACTTTGTTATGAAATGGGACAGCAATTTAATGTTATGGAGGTGTATTGTTAAAAGGGCGGACTTTAACCTGCTGGGCATATTAGGATGCGACAAAGCATACAGCGAAAAACAGAGGGACAAGCTTGTCCTGACTAGCGTGCTGTATTGGGCTGAAAAATCACAATTCGAGAATATCAATAAGTATCTAAGGGTGTTACCGGATTGTTACAACACACAATTTATTAAAACAAACGCCAAGTATTGTCTAAAACAGTATATAGCCAGAGCCGTCACAACATCTCAATATAAAGCATTAACAGACCATGTTTTTGAGTCGCAAGAATCAGCCGATGAGTTTCGAAAGAGCCTCTTCTTGGACAAAGAATTTGTTGTGCAAGCATTGTCCAATCTGTGTCTCTTAGATGATGGTGAGGCTAGAATGATCAAGTTTCTCAGATGGGGCTTTAATGACAATGATGACTCTGTAAAACAGTTCATTGTAGACAAAATTAGATCAGAAAATTGGCTTTTAGATATCTACAAGACATATCTACTCAATAAGAGCAATGGTCAAAATCCTCTGCTGAATCTCTTTACAACCAGCGATGAAGAGAAGTCCAAGTTGAAAAAGTTAGTTCGCGATGACAATGAAGGGCTTATTAAGATTCTCGATCGAGCCTTCGTGGAGAACAAGGCGATAGGCACAACACTTCTCAGGTGCATTTTCGATAAATCTGAGAAGAAGCAAAAATGTGCCGCAGTCGAAGAATACTTCTCTTCGGAATTAGGTCTCAACCGTGTACACCAGATGCTCTGTGAGAGCGTCAGCATTTGCAATACTCGTCTATACTTCCACCAAGTGCTACCGGACGTAATAAGGACATTTTTCGTCATCAAGAAACACTGGCTTGTATCACGCAGGCTTCTAGATATACTAGATGAGCCATTGTCCTATCAGAGTGTGGAGGAGTACATAGACCATAATAAAAGGGAATACTATCTTCCGTGCGAAAACGATAGAGAGTATAAAGATAATGCTAACGCTAACCTGAGACTTTTCACTGTTATAATGAATATGGATAGACCAAAACATGTATACCTCACTAGGCTAAAGAATAATGCATCTTTAATTGAACAAGGTGTTGATACAATGCTTGATCACTTATTTAGTTGAATTGATACGAAATTTATACAAGAGGAATAATTTGCTGTGCTATGATTATGATATCTAATAATAATAAATAAACCTGGTATCCTGGTATATAACATGTTTATTTACTGTTCCATCTGTTCATTCCATTTTCTGGAAGAAAGTTTGCTTTCTCCGTGAGGTAATACATTTAGTGGGAATCAGGCTTGTTCATACGGTGTACCGCAGGGGAGCACGCTTGGACCAAGTCTGTTTCTTGTTTTAAATATTAATAGTCTGTGCAAAAATAATATAAATGCTGCTGACCTATACATGTTTGCAGACGACACGGTTTGCTATTTCATGCGGAGTCATGGGAACTGGTTAAAAACCGAATAGAAACTGGTCTGTGCACCGTGACGGCGTGGTTGGAGGACAATCTTATTTCCCTTAATATTTCAAAAACAAAATACATGTGTTTCAGTAAAACAGAAGCAAGCAGCCCCAGCAGTAAATTAGAAATAAAAATTCACTCTTGCATGCAACAGGCTTGATTATAATAACACCACTTCCAGCTGCGATGTGCTCTCCAGAGTACCCCACATCAAATTTCTTGGTGTTATCATTGATGATAAACTGAACTGGGGGCCACATATAACAGTAACTGCTAATCGTATAAGAAAACTGATTCATATCTTTAAAAACTTAAGAAATTATGCCGACAAGATTCTGCTATTACAAACCTATAACTCCCTGTGCCACTGTTTTGTAGAGTAATGCATATGTGTATGGGGGGAGCGTAAAAGACACTGCTATTGAGGGCTGAGCGTGCACAGCGCGCTGTCCTTAAAGTTTTGCTATATGCTCCCTTTCGACATCCCACCGCTCTCGTCCACAGCACAACCAATGTCCTGAGCACACGCCAGTCATTTGTATACAGATGCATCAGGTACTACCACAAGCACACGGTAGGTACCATATATTCCGCACCACGGCAAGAGGTTGTTTCGATGTCCCCTACCAGCAATAAAGAGTGCATTAGCACATAGACAGTATGACTCGATGGCTCCTCGCCTCTACAATAAAATCAACTCTGCAATTAACATAAAAAAGTTAAACAATTATATTTTAAAAAGTAAAATCAAATGTTGGCTCCGTGAATTTGACTATGATCAAACCGAAAACTTGCTGATTTCTATTACCTAAATCTACGAACTACTCCGCAGAAAGTTTCCTTAGTTTAAATAATTGTTAGATATTATTACCAAATATTAGGTCCTTACATATGAAATGCCACTTTGATCTCAAATATCTCCTCTATGGTTAGGAATTCCAAATTCAAATTTATACAGCTATTTAAATAAATATAATTTTAGAATATATAACTAAGAATTTCTCAGATCGCAATATAATATTAGGTGGAGATTTTAATATAAATATTTTATTGAATAGTTCTTTCACAAACGAATTCATTAGTTTGATGTTACAAAATAATCTTACTCAACATATAAAGGAACCTACGCACCAACACTCATGCATAGATCTAATATTCACAAACTTTCACGATAAATATACTGTTACTAAAGTAGAGCAACTAGGATTTTCAGCACATAAGGCAACTACTATCCAATTAAACATAAAACAATCTAAGGTACAGACTACATATTACACGAAAAACAGGTTCTACAACGACGTAAACATAAATAAATTCAAAGAAAAATAAAAAACTATTACTTGGGATTGTTATTTTGGAGATACGGGAGCGAAATCAAAGGCACACAACCAATTGAAGCGCGAGTATATTGTCGAATGACTACGACTACCCACATACATTACTAACATCCCTCCACCACTATTTTTAAATTATGTGGAAATATAACAAAAAAAAACTTTTGCTTATATACGGCTCTTAACCCATCTAAACCTTATAATTAACAGGTTTCCTACTCCTAAGGGAACGAGACTCTTGTGGGTTATCAGATAACGGTTCTGTTTGAGCGGCAGCGACAACCGTTTGATCTACTGTCTGTACGGAGTTTCCGGATGGTATCGCCTCGACAGGATCCTGGCAATCTGTCCACTCCTCGTCAACTGATGATAGTCCAGGCGGTCCAGTGTCCGACGTAGACGGGGCCGTTGTCTCGCTGACCAAAGTTAGACCAACGTCTGTATCCAGCCTGGGCATTGCAACCGGGTCGCCTCTAACCAAAGACAACACTGGTGGTGGCATATTATCGTTCAATTCCTCTGACCACGAAGAGCGACGTGTGTTGTCTGTGTTTGAAGTGTTCTTTTCCGTCACGTCCGTTGTACTATACTCTCTACGTTCTCCTTCATTCTCCTCTTCTTTCAATTCATATATTTGATTTTCATGGCGCTTAATGATGCGCTCCAATTTGTCTAATTTCACCAAATAAGCTGATTTCCCAAGTCTCTTGTATATAACTCCTTTGTTCCAGAATTGTTTTTGATTTTGGTACGCTTTTACTATAACTAAATCACCAACTACAAAGTCAATGTTCCTCCTCCCCCGATAGTATTTAGCCTGTAAGGACTGACTTATTTGTACAGTTTCTGTCAGTGTTGGGTCTGAAGATGGCGGTGGCAACGGATTTAGTAAATCAAGCCTACAACGTAATTTTCTACCGAACAAGACCTCCGCAGGAGAACGATTAGTGGACGAATGTTTTGAGTTACGGTAATTAAATAAAAATTCATTTAACTTTACGGTTAAATCTGACCTACGTGACCCTGATAACAAAATCGACTTTATTGCTTTCTTTATGATTTTAACGTAGCTTTCCGCTTGCCCGTTACTGGCAGGATGGTACGGCGGCGAAGTTAAATGTGCAATACCATTTGACTTGCAGAAATTGTCAAACTGTTGTGACGCAAAAGATGGACCATTATCAGTACAAATTGTGGCGATTAAACCGAATCTTGACATTAATTCGCATAATTTTTTAATCACCACCGTTGTGCTATATCCTGTAGTAACGTCAAACACTTCTACCCATTTTGAATATGCGTCAACTGCTACTAAATACATTTTTGTATTGAACGGCCCTAAAAAATCTAAATGAACTCTGTGCCATGGTTCAGGGGGATACGGCCAAGGAGTAAGCGGCGCGCGGGGTGGGGAGGGTCTTAGTTGATTGCATACGTTACACGTAGCCACCGCCTGCTCTAACGCAGTCGCCATACCGGGCCACCAAAACCTAGACACCGCTTCAGATTTCATTTTTATATATCCTAGGTGCCCTTTATGCAGCTCATTAATTATGGTCCGTCTCAGATTATCCGGTACTATCAGTTTGGTACCTTTCATCAAACAGTTTTTCTCCACTGCTAATTCCGAACGACAATTAAAAAACGCTTTTAACGTTCTATCAGTAACCGACCTGGGCCAACCATTCAAGGTATAACTAACTACTTGTGATAGTAGTGAGTCTGATCGCGTCGCTTCACTAACATCGCATAGAGAAATAGGCAATGAGTCACCCTCCCAAATGAAATTAATGTAACACGCATCATCGTACATTTCTATTGTATCTAAAACCGGTTTGCTACTGTTTGTTCGCGCTTGTCTCTCGATCTCATGATATACTGGCAAGGCCCTACTTAGAAAATCTGCACAATTATGAGCACTGCTCACGTATTCAATTTTGTAATTGTACGCTGATAAGAAAATTGCATATCTTTGCAATCTGTTAGCTGATACCTCAGGTACTGATTTGTCGGGTCGAAAAATGGACAATAACGGCTTATGATCTGTTTTCAAAACAAACGGCTCCACTCTGCCATACAAGTATTGATGAAATTTACGCACACCAAATATTATTGCAGTGGCTTCTTTTTGTATCTGACTATACCTTTTTTCAGCGGGATTTAACGAGCGGGACACGAATGAAATAGGCCTTTCGACTCCGTTCTCGATTTGTGATAGAATTGCACCTAACCCGTGTGGTGATGCATCTACGGTCAAGACATGCTTTGCATTCGGATTAAAGTGTGCTAAACAATTATCCGACGCCAGCTCTTTTTTTATGCACAAAAATGCCTGTTCATGTTCTGCGTCCCATGACCATTTCACACTTTTTTGTAATAAGGAATGTAATGGTGCTAAAATACTAGAAGTATTCCTTATGAAACTCCTATAATAATTGACCAGGCCTAAAAAGGACTTTAGCTCTGAAACATTCCGTGGTTCCTTTGCCTCTATTATAGCTTTTACCTTGTCTTTTGATTTGTGCAACCCATTCTTATCTATAACAAATCCAAGGTAAGTCACCGAATCTTGGAAAAAATGGCACTTATCATGTCTTAGCACCAATCCTGCATTTTCTAATCTGTCAAAAACTTCCTGAAGTCTTTCTACATGTTCTTCCCTTGTTTTACCCGTCACTAATATGTCATCAAGATATTGGAGTACCCCTCCAATTCCCGAAAGTATATTTTCAAGTGTGCGTTGGAAAATGGCTGGCGCGCTGGACAATCCAAAAACCAACCGCTTAAATTTAAATAGACCTTTATGTGTATTAATGCATGTTAAGTCTTTGGAGTCCTCGCTTAGCATTAGTTGGTTATACGCATTTGATAAATCCAATTTAGTAAATTGTTGCCCCCCGTGTAGTTTAGAAAACAGTTCATCTATTCTAGGAAGCGGAAATTTTTCTATGACAAGTTGTTTGTTGAGGGTAGCCGAATAATCTGCACACAGACGAATTTTCCCATCTTTCCGTAACACAGGTACAATTGGGCTTGCGTATTCCGAGTGTCTGACTGGTACAATAATACCTAGATTGACCAGTCTATCAATTTCCTGCTCTAATTTTGGTCTTATTGCAAAAGGAACTGAGCGAGCTTTAATGAAAATCGGCGTTGAATTTGACTTCATGTTTAACGTGACTTTAACGTCCTTGCAAAAACCAACACTACTTGAAAATAACCTTGGGTATTTGTTAATCAACTCCGTGGTACCATCAGCCATAGTGTTACAAGACCCGACCGGCCCTATCTGTAAATTAAATTTTGTGATAAAATCGCGACCAATTAATGGCGGCCCGCCATTTTTCACTACATAAACATCTATGTAAGATCTACGTTTACCATACGTAAATGCAAGAGAAATAGTGCCTAATATGTCTATTTCACTGCCATTATAACTCTGCAAAAACTTGGTACTCTCACGTAATGGGTGGCCTGAAAAATATCTATAGTAAATGCTCTCAGATATTGCCGTGACCGCAGAACCCGTATCAAATTCAAAAGTTAATTTGATGTTATCTACAGTAATCGACTCCTGCATTGGCTGCCCGTTTAAACTACGGATATTGAATATCATTCGCTTACCATCATCGCCATCATTCAAACAACACTGAAGAAAATGTTGTTTTAGGTTAGACTTTTTACACTGCCTTTGTAAATATCCCTTTTCGTTACATTTTTTACACGTATAATTTTTGAATCGACACACTTTATTATCATGGCCAGAATAACCACACACACTACACAGCTCTGTAGAACGCGGTCGCGGCCCTTGGCCACGCGAAGCATTCGATGAACCAGCACTGCTGCAATGCGCCGCCATCTTGTGCACATCCATGAACTGAGGCGGAGGCGCGATCACCGACGAAGCTGCCTGACGAGCACCTTCCCTGGCACAGCGCACGCCCTCCGCCAGCTGCAAAGCCTTGGCGAACGTGAGTTCGTCCAAAGACTTGGTGAACAGCTTGTCCCGTTCAGCCGCGCCCGCCATGCCGATCACGAACCGGTCGCGAAGCGTCTCCTCCAGCGAGCTCGCCGGGAAACCGCAGTCCATGGCTAAGCCACGAACGCGTGCCGCCCACTCCGCTAATGTCTCGTCCGTCTTCTGTATTGCACTATGAAATTTATAGCGTTCTGCTAAACCACACTTCTTTATTTTAAAATGGCCGTCCAACAGTGCCGTAGTCTCCGTGTAAGTTAATGATCCGACGTCCCGTGGGAGTGCTAGATCCCTGATGAGTCGATAAGTAGTTTCTGAAAAACTACTTAATAAAATAGCTCGACGCTTAGCTCCCGACTTGTCCTCGTCTTCGGTGATTTCGTTGGCTAAAAACCATTGTTCCAACCAGCCTTTGTGCAACTCCCACTCTTGTGTCTCGTGATTAAATATATTTAACGAGCCCACAGTCACATTCTTGGCCATTTTCAGTTGGTTGCACAAAGTACGCGAAAGTTCGAAAAACCGCCTCGTCGCCACTGTTATTTTGGAGATACGGGAGCGAAATCAAAGGCACACAACCAATTGAAGCGCGAGTATATTGTCGACTGACTACGACTAGGTACCCACATACATTACTAACAGGGATAATATCTTACATAAAGATAAAACAGTAAATGAAAACTACGAGATATTTTATCAAATTTTAAAAAACATTCTTGACGAAACCATACCCAAAAAAGTAATAAAAAACAAACAACAAGTAAAATAAAAACAAACAATAAAAAATATTGGCTAACACCTGGCATCATACTCTCATCTCAGAATAAAAGATTATTAAAAATACTATCCTTAACATCCAAAAGTGACATACTTCAATCCTACTACAAAAAATATGAAAAAATACTTAAAAAAACAGTCATAACAGCAAAAAAATTATATTACATAAACAAGCTTAAAAAGTCAAATAATAGAATAAAAACTATGTGGGATATAATTAAAGAGAGGACTAATAAAAAACGTCAAAACCAATTACATAACATTAAAAATAAATAATACAGTGTATTCCGAACCAATCGCTGTTACCAACATATTTAATGACTACTTTACGAAAATAGGGGAACAAAATAATATACAACAAAATAATAGTACTGCACATAAAGGCTATCCAGTAATGAGCCCTACTGAAAATACAATGTTCTTGGCTCCTGTAACACATCACGAAACACATAAAATAATCCGAAATTTAAAAAATAAAAATAGCTTCGGTGAGGACGAATTACCACCAACACTAATAAGACAGTGCGCAGACGAGTTAACTTTACCTTTAACCACCTTGATACGATCAGTTATAATGTACTCTGTGCCTTGATAAACCAATCATATACACAGTCAGGTCATAAGTTCTGTCACACAATAAAAACTTTTGAATTTAGAACGCTGGCCACAAAAAAGTTTATTGAATTCGAATTTTTCATGAAAATAAAAATGTGTACTTTTTAGAATTTTCCTCATTTTTAAATATGGAGTGGACACTTAAAGAAGACCGTGTCGTAGTTATTGCGTTGCATCGTTGCGGTTACACGCCAATTCAGATTTTCGGGTTGGAGTGTAGATAAGGGGGCGCCAAGGAAAAAAAAACTTACTTCCGCCCCCTTATCGACACTCTGACCCTCACCGAAGAAACTCCACAAAAGATTCGTTTATCGTACCAAAAAACGATACAATGAAGACTCTAGTGTAGATGACAGGTCAAGAAGTGGTCGCCCTCGCTCTGTTAGGACTCCAGCAGTGATAAAAGCTGGGAAGGCGCGAATTCAAAGAAATCCCATACGTAAGCAGAAACTGTTGGCCCTTCAGATGGGGTTAAGCAGGACCACGGTGAAAAGGGTGTTAAATGAAGACTTAGGGCTTAGGGCATATCGAAGTAAAACAGGCCATCGTTTGGACGCTCGTTTAATGGACCTGAGACTGAAGAGATGCCGCGCTTTGTTAAAGCGGTACGCGGAAAAAAAGCATCGGGAAATTCTTTTTTCGGATGAAAAAATTTTCACCGTGGAAGAGAGCTACAACAAACAAAATGATAAGGTGTACGCACACAGCAGTGAAGAAGCGAGCAACCGTATTCCGCGTGTCCAACGAGGTCATTTTTCAACCTCGCTCATGGTTTGGTTGGGAGTCTCTTATTGGGGCTTAACTGAGGTACATTTTTGTGAGAAAGTTGTAAAAACGAATGCAGTTGTGTATCAAAATACAGTCCTCAAGAACCTTGTGGAACCTATTTCTCATACCATGTTTAATAATAGGCACTGGGTATTCCAACAAGATTCTGCGCCAGCTCATAGAGCAAAAAGCACACAAGACTGGCTGGCGGCGCGTGAAATCGACTTCATCCGGCACGAAGACTGGCCCTCCTCCAGTCCAGATTTGAGTCCGTTAGATTACAAGATATGGCAACACTTGGAGGAAAAGGCCTGCTCAAAGCCTCATCCTGATTTGGAGTCACTCAAGGCATCCTTGATTAAGGCAGCCGCCGATATTGACATGGACCTCGTTCGTGCTGCGATAGACGACTGGCCGCGCAGAATAAAGGCTTGTATTCAAAATCGCGGGGGTCATTTTGAATAAACTTTATCACCATAAGAATCTATGTTTTATTAAGTTCATTTTGCTATATAAATGTTTACATAAATAATAAACATGTCTAAATTATTTCATATTGCATATGTGACAGAACTTATGACCTGACTATGTATTATGGGGACATTTCCAGACTTACTTAAAAAAGCCATCATTAGACCTATACATAAGAAAAATTCAAAGTCTGACCCAAATAATTACAGACCCATTGCCATACTTTCAACAATTTCGAAAATTAATGAAAAGTCTATGTGTAAACGCGTATACTCTTTTTGCGAAAAATACAAAATCTTTACAGAGTCTCAAAACGGTTTTCGTAAGAAGAGATCAACAACTATAGCTGTATACAAATACATTCATTTCCAAATAAAAGTGTCCCCTGAGTGCATTGCGAGTGCCTCTGTTGTACATCGTCTTGGACCCAAAAGGCCAGCCAAAACGCGCCCAATACTGGTGAGATTCTCCACACTCGGTGCCTGTATGGAGGTGTGGAACGGCAAAACCGCATTGAAGGGCACTGCAACCACCATATCAGAGTTCCTGACAAAGTCCAGACATGATGTGTTTCTTACTGCCCGGAAACACTTCGGCGTGCAGAACTGCTGGACTTCTGGTGGTAAGATTGTCCTACTGCTTCCCGACAAAAGTAGACAGAAGGTGGAGCGCATGTCGGAGCTTCAGGAATACACCAGCAAGTTCCCTCCCTCTGCGCTGCAATCCGGGCAAAAGGTCGCCGACTCTTCTCGTAAACCGGCTGTGCCTATGCCTGTGGCTGGGGTTGCGGTTGCGGCAGCGGCAGCAGGTTCTGCGGCGCCCTCGGCAAGCAAGCAGCGAGAACCCAGCGCTAGGCGTGCCACTGCCGGCCAGACGAAGGCAGGTACCAAAAAGTAGTTGTATCCCATCGTGCGCAGCGCAATATACGTCGCGTGATTTGGTCGGGTTATTTTCTGTTATAAATTACTGTAATTTTACGTGAAGGGTAGACTGAATTAGATTAGATTAAATGATTCACTTTTTATTTTTAGGTCAATCAATCAATCAATTTTTAGGTTTGATGGCTTCTACTGTGGATCCCTACAGTAATTCCGCCAATATCACGTATTGAAGATGACACGAGTCTTTCATTTGACAAGCATAGTGTGGTATGTGTACTTGAAGTTTTTTTTTTAATTATTATTATTATTTATTGTACGGACGGACAGACAGCCGGACGGAACGGACGGGCAACCGGACGGTGCGAACGGATCTTGTATGTTCGTATTTGGATTCACTTTGCTGTTTCTTCATTTCTTTTTTGTTTGTGCTGCCCACCCACGTCTCATCTATTATTTGTTATCTTGTATAATGTATTTCCTTCCATATGTACTATACTTTTGTAAACCCAGGGTTTGGCTGGGTTCGGGCCTTTCTGTTTTTTTGGATTTGACTTTTTTATTTTTTTGTGTTTTTAGTAGGTTCTATTGTATTTATTTTATTATATATCTATTTATAATATTATAATTACTCATATGGATACCTTCTTATTTAGTGATAGTTACTTCTCCTCCTCCGAAAGTGAAGCTTCCGATAGCGTAGGAAGTGGATTGTCGTCCACGGACGACGTTTTGCCTATTGCCCTTAAACGTGTGTTTTCCAACCTCAGTAGGAACTTCAACGTCGTTCACATAAATGCTCAGAGCATTAATTCCAGTCATGTCGACCTTCTCGACTCCTTCAGCGATCAGAGCATTCATGGTATTCTGATCTCCGAATCATTTCTCTAACCCTCTCTTCCTTCTACCTTGTATGCTCTGCCGGGGTACAGGCTCTATCGGAATGATAGGACGGGCAAGGGCGAATTCTGCGATCTATCCAAGGCTTTTGATTGCGTCCATCATGACACTCTTGTCAGGAAGTTACGCCATTATGGTGTAAAAGATCAGGCACTTGGCCTTCTGGAGTCATATCTAACAGATAGGGTTCAGATGGTCGATGTTAATGGGAAAAGATCACCTGGGTCTTCAATAAGTATGGGCGTACCGCAAGGTTCAATTCTTGGTCCTTTCTTGTTTTTAGTATATATTAATGATTTACCTTACCTTGTTAAAGCAAAACATGGGTTAGTATTGTTTGCCGATGATACTTCTTTGATATTTAAAGTTAAAAGACAGCAATCAAATTATGACGAGGTAAACAATGCTATCTCTAGTATAGTGAACTGGTTTACTGTTAACAATTTATTACTTAATGAAAAGAAAACTAAATGTATTAAATTCGTGTTACCCAATGTGAACCCGGTAACTACAGACATATTGATAAAAGGACAGAGATTGGACCTTGTGCAGTCGACTGTCTTTTTGGGCATTACTTTAGACGCCAAACTACAATGGGATCCTCATATAAATAAATTGTCGAACAGACTGAGTTCGGCAGCGTTCGCAGTTAAAAAAATTAGAGCTCTTACCGACGTAGACACCGCTAGACTAGTCTACTTTAGTTACTTTCATAGTATAATGACCTATGGTATTTTATTGTGGGGTCACGCTGCGAATGCTAATAGTATATTTATTCTGCAGAAACGGGCTGTTCGTGCAATTTATAGATTAGGGCCTAGAGTGTCACTGAGGGAAAAGTTTAAAGAAATCAATATTCTGACATTTGTGTCTCAATATATCTATGACAATCTTGTGTATGTAAAAAGAAATATAACTAATTTTCAGAAGTACAGTGATATACACAATTTTAATACTAGAAATAAAGACAAGTTGGTTGCTTATGTAAGCCGACTACATAAAATTAGTAATTCTTTTAAAGGCAATTGTATACGCTATTACAATAAGGTCCCTACTGATATTAAAAACTTACCTTTAGACAAGTTTAAAATAATAATAAAACAGAAATTGTATAAAAAAGGTTACTATAGGATATCTGATTACTTAGAGGACAGATGTCCATGGGAATAGATTGTTTGAGTAACAGGCTGTTTCGATATATAATTAGCATTCATTTTGTAATTTGACAATATTTTATTTAAAAAAGGAAACGCAAAAGATGCGACGACTGTGGAGTTTCTTCGGTGAGCTCTTCTCCACAGATTCCGCCATTGGGTTAGTGAACTCACCCAAAAAAATGTAATGACGGATCTAAGTGATGTAACAACATCCTATGGAAATAAATGATTTTTGATTTTGATTTTGATTTTGATTTTGAAGGCTGGTGGCGGTGTTGCTATTTATCTTCGTTCCGACATTTCTTGCAAAGTCATCAGCCACTCTCCTAGTCTGTACTCTGGATCCGCTGAACACCTCTTTCTTGAGCTATGCCTCCATCACACTAAGGTCCTTCTGGGTGTCTTCTATAGCCCCTCTCTCCTCATCGACTACTTTGACTCTTTTGAAAGCATCCTTAATGATCTATCTCCCCTATACAGTGACACGCTTATCCTAGGTGATTTCAATACCTGTTTACTTAAAAATGATGTTCGCTCTGCTAAACTCCAGTCTATCGTAAGCTCCCTAAATTTAAATATTCTTCCCCTGAGTGCAACTCACTTCCAGCCCCACTGCACCCCCTCTCTCTTGGATCTTATGATTGTTTCTAACATATCCAAGGTTGCAACGCATGGCCAACTTAACGCCCCCTTCTCCTTTCATGATCTGATTTATCTCTCGTTCAAGTTAAGGCCTCCCAAGCGCGCAGGGAAATTCCTGGATATTCACAGTTTCAAGGGTATGGATCTCAGCTCCCTTGAGTCTGATGCCGCCTCTATAGACTGGTCCCCTGTCGTCTGTAGTGAGCCCGTTGATGAAAAAGTCCAGCATTTCCAATCGATTGTCCTGAGTTTGTTCGACAAACATGCTCCTGTCAAAAAGGTTAGGGTCAAACATCTCCCTGCGCCCTGGCTTACTGACACCATCAAGGGTCTGATGGCCCAGAGAAACCGTGCCAAATGTAGATATAAGAAGGATCCGACGGACGATAATCTCCTTATATACAAACGTCTCCGTAATCGTTGCACCCGTCTTTGTCGAGATGCCAAACGCCGCCATATCTACGAGAGTATTGAGAGTTACACTCCTGCCCAGGTTTGGAAGTTCCTGAATACCCTCGGTGTTGGTAAGTCCCAGGACGCAGTAACCGGTAGTGTCGACCTCAACGGTCTCAACAAATTCTTTGCTGTCTCCCCTGTCGTGATGGACCCCCCTGTCAAGGATGCTACCATTCGTTACTTGCGCACCAGAAAGACATCCAGTGGCTTACCTTTCAACCTCAGGTCTGTCGGAGTTGGCGCAGTAAAGAAGGCTTTTCTAGCAATATCGTCAAAGGCTATAGGTGATGACAAGATCTGCTTTCAGATGCTTTTCAGTGTACTTGATCATTTGTTACAACCCATAACGCATATAATCATTGCGTCGCTGAGCGAGTACTGCTTCCCGAGCCAGTGGAAAAGAGCATTAGTGTTACCCCTACCTAAAACGTCTAACCCGTCCTCCTTCAAAGAGTTCCGTCCCATTTCCATCCTAACAATCCTTTCCAAAATCCTTGAATCAATTGTCCACACCCAGCTGTCCTTGTACCTTTCCTCCATGAATTTACTGAACCCTTTTCAGTCTGGTTTTAGACCGGGGCATAGCACCACCACAGCACTACTCAAGGTAACTGACGATATCCAACTGGCAATAGATAAGAAGCAGCTGACAGTCCTGACTCTCCTAGACTTTAGCAGCGCCTTCAACTGCGTCGACTTCGATATACTTGTTGAAATCTTAAAATCGCTTAACGTCTCTTCACACTCGGCTCGCTGGTTTGACTCTTACTTGAGAGACCGCCAGCAGCGCATCAAGTCTGAAGAGGTCACTACAGAATGGTGCAAGCTCTTTACAGGTGTTCCGCAGGGTGGCATCCTTTCCCCTCTTCTCTTCTCAGTTTTCATCCATTCCATCTCGGATGTATTGTCTTCCTCGTATCATCTTTATGCAGATGACCTTCAAATTTATCGGCATTTTCCCCTGTGTGATCTGACTTCGACTGTTGAGGCTTTGAATGCTGACCTCGACAACATCAGGAAATGGTCTCTTTCGTATGGGCTATTAATCAACCCGGACAAGTCTCAGGTGATGATACTAGGTACACGGCACTTACTTGATTTGTTGCAGAATAAGTCCGTTGATCCCGTTCTATTTGACGGTACCATTGTCAAGTATAGCGAGAAAGCCAAAAATCTTGGCGTTGTTTTTGACAATCTATTATCCTGGTCGCCCCATGTTTGTGAGGTCAGCAGACGAGTCTTTGCATCCTTTCATTCTCTTCGGCGTTTGCAGTTCTTCCTGTCTAGGCAGACTAAAATCATGCTAGCTCAGACCCTTCTTCTGCCTTTAATAGACTACGCCGATGTTTGCTGGGCCAGTGCGAACGAAGATCTACTGAACAAACTCGAGCGACTCCAAAATCTCGGGATTCGGTTTATTTTCGGACTTCGTAAGTACGACCACGTGTCCCAATATCGTAGGGAATTAGGCTGGCTCCCGATCCGACTTCGTCGTGATATGCACATTCTCTCCTTCCTCTTCAATATTTTGAGAAATCCGTGCTACCCTGCATATCTTCGTGAACGTTTTGAGTATCTTTTCTCAGGGGATAGACTTCGGAGATCTCACACGGTGTCACTTTTGTCAATTCCTCAGCACAACACTGTTGCTTACGAGCACTCGTTTAGGTTAAGGGCAATACGTTTGTGGAATGCACTTCCTTGCGCTATAAGGGATTTCAAATCCTTGGTCACTTTCAAGAAAAAATTTAAACAGCATCTCCTCTCTTCCGAATAGTGGGTATCTCATAGTATTTATGTATATCTATTTATTTATTGTATTCTATTTATTTATTTTATAGTAATTACGTAGGGTGTATTGTGATTTATTTGATAGTATATTTATTTTATTTATTTCTTTTAACTCTTAATTGTACACTAGGACTACCTCTCTATATTTTATTTTTCTCTTTTCTTCACAGGTTAGCTGTAAGAAATTTCTTTTTAGAAATAAGCTCACCTTTGCATACTGTTTCTGTTATAATTTCCACTGTGTTTTCTGTGCAATAAAGGATTATTACATTCAAGAAGCTCTAAGTATCATTAATAAGAAATCATACGCGGTGGGCCTTCTTTTATATATGTCTAAGGCATACGATAGAGTGAATCACAGAATTTTATTAGACAAACTATATGGAATAGGTGTGCGCGGAACAGCCCATAACTGGTTCACTTCATATTTGAAAGATAGAGTACAATCTGTCGAAATACAGCAATCGAATAAAGAAACTAACCAAATACAAAACGTACGCTCAACTAATAGGACATTAAATTCATCAATACCCCAAGGAAGTGTCCTGGGGTGTTTATTGTTCCTTATATACATAAATGATCTCCCTAAAGTAACGATTGCGGATGACGTATCATTACTGGTCCCATCAGAAGATAGCTCCCAACTGAACGCAAAGCTTATTTCTACATTAGATCTCATTACTAATTGGATGACAAACCACGACCTTGAAATCAATTATAATAAAACTAAAGTAATGATATTCCACCCCCGACAAAAAAAGCAACTAGATTTCGTCATCACCTATAAAGGTACTCAAATAGAAATAGTGGACCTGTTCACTTTGCTTGGAATTGATATAGATTCACACGTCAATTGGAAACAACACACTCAAAAAATTTGTAACAAGATATCTCAGTTCTCTTACGCACTTAAAGAAGTAAAAAAATCTACTGATCTGAAAACTGCTCTTACGGTATACTATGCATACACTTTCGCTTGGCTCAGCTACGGCATAATTTTATGGGGAAACAGCACAGGAGCCTCAGCAATATTCATCTTACAAAAAAAACTAATTCGGATCCTAGTAAATATCAAACGGACAGTTGTAAACCTTTCTTTCAAAAACTTAATATTCTGACTTTACCATGCTTATACATATACGAAATGTGCAAATTTGTCCGTAATAATGAGAATCTTTACCATAAACGTGGAGAAATTCCCGTAAACTACTCATTAAGACATAAAGACAGACTCATCCAACCCTGCACTTCTACTCTAAAGATGCACTCATCTAGTCCTTATGTCATGAGTATCAAAATATATAATAAATTACCCACCCTACTTAAAGATGAAACCGGCAGCCAAACCGGCATGGGGCATCCAAGCGAAAATTTACTCTAAAAAGTTACTTGTGAGCGTTTGTTGGACTAGTGCTGGTGTCGTTCACTACAGCTTTCTTAAATCTGGCCAGACGATTACGGCAGATGTCTATTATCAGCAACTGCAAATCATGATGGAAAAGCTAGCTGCTAAACAACCGAGGCTGGTCAATCGCTCTAGGCCACTGCTGCTTCATGATAACGCTATATAGACCACACACTGCACAACAGACGGCTACCATATTAGAGGAGCTTCAATTGGAATGTCTAAGATATCCACCGTACTCTCCGGACCTTGCTCCAACAGATTACCATTTTTTTCGAAATTTGGATAACTTTTTGAAAGGGAAAAAATTCAACTACGATGGGGCAGTCCAAACCGCATTCAAAGATTTTATTGATTCCCATCCGAATGTTTTTTTTAGTAAAGGGATCGAAGAACTACCTATGAGATGGCAAAAGTGCATAGATAGCAATGGTACATACTTTGATTAAATAAATATATTATATTAAAAAAAAAACGACTTTATGTTCCTCCCATGCAAAACGCCAATTTCATATGTAAGGACCTAATATTATACACACACATTCACCACACTTCACACACTAAACGCACAATCACACAACCTTTACATTCACTACTCTACCACAATGATACACTCTACACGCACAAACACACATATTACATAGAGAAGAGCTATTGTTTTGTATAGTAATAAAATACCATTATTTTTTTACCTTTATTTTACTTAATTTCGTTATATTTCTACTTTAGCCTTCAAGTGTGAAGCGTACTCAAAAATTTAATATTTATTGATTACCTACTTTTGGGAAGACTGTCTCTGAAGACACAGCTCACGCTAATTTGAGGGACAGGGCATTCCATCCATGATGTACTTTTGTTTACAAATAAACGAAATGTTTACTTTACTTTCTTCAGCTGATTTTGAAGTAACCAGGAAGTTTCCTTGCCAAGCTTCTCTAATCAAGAAAACCAAAACGGTGCTTTATGCCTACATAGGTATGATTTGATGGCCCGAGGGGAAAGAGGAATTCGCGGAGGGGATGACGTCCCGCACAACCACAGAGGCCCTGCCTGCCGCGCCCCGTCGTATGTGCGGTCCGCATCGACCCTGTTTATCGATTAACGCTATATCTTGCACTTGTAGGTACTTGTGTATTTAAAACGGCATCGGCTACCGCTGCGTCTATATCCAAAGCAAAAATCTGATAATCCATTCTCAAGCACGAGATCTAGCTAGAAAAGTACTGGAAATTCGTGACATTGAACGAAAAAATATTACAAAAAAGATGTTCAGAAACTAGAAAATAATAATAATAACCTTGGACACTATTTTACACACATTGATCTAGCCCCAAACTAGGATTCCCTGTATAGATAAATATTATACATATATAGATAAACAACCATGACTAGGGTACAAACATCCGTTCTCATCAAACAAATATTTGCCCCCACCGGGACTCGAACCCGGGACCCTTGGCTTCGTAGGCAGGGTCACTGCCGACTCGGCCATTCGGAAAGAACGAAGATCCCTAAGTTTGACAAGTTAAGTGTGACATCGACTACCTCACTACATAATTCACCAAGTTGTTAAAACATACAAAAACCGATCAAGTTCAAGCCCTATTTCTTCCTCCCCGGTCGGGATGCGAATTTCGTTTTTAGAGAAACAAGGAAAGTTTTAGCAACTTTATTCCGAAACTATTAGGACTACACAGTTGAAACTTGGTATGTAGATGTATTCTGTGAAACGCTTTAAGATTTTTATACAAAATTAAAATTTAATCAATGGGGCTCCATACATGGAACTGAAACCAAAAAAAAATATTTCTGTCATACCTATGTATATGTGAAGGGTGTCTATGGAAAAGTCTTAAAAATGACGTTGAGGTTCCTGAAACCATTTATCGTCAAAATAAATCGTTAAAGAGACATACCCTTCCAAATTGGAAAAAAATGTGTGTTAACTTTTAAAGTAAGATATATTTTGTGTATCTCAATAAATACTTTCAACGAAAATTAGTTTCAACTAAATAAAATAATTAGTTTTTAAGATATAAAACATTTATTCAAAACCGCATATATAACTTTGTCATTTATACAAACACTATGAAAAACAAAGTAATTATTTGTTGGTGAAGAATGGTAGAGATATTTTGGCTAGGTGTATGTGAAGTGAGTACTTACCTAATTTATTTTTTTGGCTTATATTGTAAATTTATTACGGAATCCTAAATGTGCGAAGTCCGACACGCACTTGGCCGGTTTTTATCCTCGTAAAGCCCAAGCCTAAAAAAAAAAGAGGAAAACTACTGCCCATTGTTGTTACCTGATAACATATATTTTTTAGTGGTTACAGCCCACGATAGAAAAAGTGCAAAAGAAGGTGTTCTTGGTCACAGATGATCATGGTATTTTTTTGTCATAAAGAATTGACCCTGGGAAATGAATTTCGTCTATTGGAATCTGGTATTTTTTATGTTTTCGTGTGATGACATTGGGCCTTTATTCATATATCTCCTCAAAATTATATGAGTTCAAGTGATTACATTGGGCCTATACTTACATATCAGAAATTATAATTATTTTTTTTATTGACATTTATTATATATATAACGATAAGAAATTTATTAAGCAAAAGATTCATGAAAATAAGTACAGAGAATATAAATAAGATATTCATTCTAGTTCAAGACGTGTGGGACTGCCGCTCCATCCTCATATAGGCCTATGCGATTCCACCTATGGCGGGTGCCGCGGATGCACATGCTGCTAGCCCTGATGATGGCGGTTTGAATTCTTGCTCGTAGCCAGCCCATTATTGTGGCAGGGGTCCGGTTCCAGCGGTCCGCCAGCGTTTCGGCGAGGTGTTTAGTGAATGATATCATTTGTGGAGCAAAAACTCCGTCGACAGAGGTTACTAAAGGGGTGAAGGTGGTGTGGCGCGTCTCGCATGGGTCGCAGTACTTCCTTTTTTTTCTTCTTCAGCTGAACGAAGGACAGCCGCTACGGGGCGTGATGCGTGGGAGGGAGCGTCGGTGTCTATGACACGGATATCAAATAACGCCTCCCTCTGGGCAATCCATACCCCCCGACAAGCCAAGTCTCCACGCAGCCCAGTATCGCCTTCGGAGATGACTGGCTCTTTCGTGACGTTTCCCCAGGCTTGTTGGCACAGTTCACAGAAAAGATCCCTTATTTCGTTATGTCTGCGTGTGATAAGGCCACCTGTTTTGCAGCACAAGGCGTGGTCCACATTGAAGTTGTCATTGCCGCAGCCGTCGCAAGTCGCAGGCATGGAGATTGGTGTGCGGTGGTATCTTATGGCCAGGGCATCTCTAAATTCGTGGGGTGATAAGTCGAAGTTGTCTTTTTTAGTCGGTATTACTGAAAGCCATGTTGATGTTTTTGTTTTCATTTTTGTCGCTATTGATCTTTCTATTGCTCTTTTCTTTTTGGATGGTAATTTTATTAGAATGCTTTCTAGAGTTTCGTTCTCGTATGTTTCTTTTTCCTTGTTTCCTTCCTTTCTTGCGTCACGCAAAGAATTGTAGTGTTCAGCAAGGTTTATGTCTTTTATCTCGGTTAGGGCTGTTGAAAGTATTGTAGATCCCTGTTTTGAGATTTGGTATGCACGGTTTGGTGTGTTGAAGGGGTCAGAAAGGGCAAGTCCGCCTTTGTGGACTGGGAGGGTAAATAGCTGGGTTTCAAGTTTTGTGATTTCGCCTCCGATTAGTGTTGGTATGAATTTGTCGTGTAATGTGTTAGTTAAGGGTTCAAAAAGTTCTTCTGAATTTTTTAAGACACGTAGTAGGAAGGACCATTTAAACTGAGCTGCTTTAGTTAGGGCAGTGTAAGCGGCTTGAGGTGAGTTTTTGCAGATTGTTGTGAGTTTCTCGATGATAGATATCCATTCGGTTACATTCTTTTTTACGAAGTCGTCCCCTCCTGTCCCTATGTAGCCTCCTAGGAAGCGGGAGCCGGTAACTATGGAGACGTTGGTACCGGAGAACGTCTTTTCTGCGGTAGACTTGTCAGTTTCTGACACTATTAGAAATGATTTTTTACCTTGTGGTAAGTATCCGTATGCTGGGCCTGTTTTGTTTAAGTTGTCCCACCATTGTCGTAGGCTTTGGAAAGTGCCTTGCGCGGAGGAGTCATCGGCGTACCAGCATTGTGTGACTGTGTTTTCGGTTTTAAGTTTGTTAATTATTGGTAGTGTTGCAAGCGCGTACAGTGGCATTGCGAGTGGGTCTCCTTGGGTTACGCCTTCTCTGCTATATAGTCTTGTATCAGAATCGCGAAATACCAATTCAGCGTGGCCATTGTAAGTATTATAAAGAAAGCGGGCGCAGTGTGGCCAGTATATTCTTGCTTGCCAGAGGGCTAGTTGTCTATTCACGGCGTTAAAAGCATTGTTCGCGTCAACGAGGAGCATTCCCCAGTTTGAACCAGGTTGGCAATATCTTTGGAAGACATCGGTCATGGCATGAATGGCGCCTTCGATGCCACTGCCCAGTCCACTGCAGAGCTGTGACTGGCCGCATGCTTCAGTGACTTCAGAGCCTGTTGCTAAGATCATGCATTTGGATAATATTCTTCGTAGGCATTCGCCGATGCCGATAGGTCTTACGCCTGGGCATTTGTCTAAAGCAACAAGTCGGCTTGACATTAATGCTTGTATTTGGGTCCAGGGTATGGTTTCGTTGCTAAGTTTCGTTGTGAGCTGCGCTACGGCTTCTCTTAAATGGGCGCTTGCTTGGCCGAAGCGGAGTAGGAAATCTCTCCAGTTTTCGGCTGTGCATCCAGTGGGGCCTCCGCCGCCGTGTAGTTTTCTCGCAACTGTTTCGACATGGTCACAAGTTATTTCGATTTCAAGGAGTGGTGGGAGTTTTGTGACGTCTTTGGGGAGAGTGAATAAAGCGGGATCTGGAGTATTAGGCGGGGGGTGCTTTTCTCTCAGCACATCACTGACGGTTTTACCGGATGGATCAACTTCAGTGTCTGGGTTTAAAACTTTGCTCGTGTCTTTTGTAAGGAGCCAGTTGAGCGCTTCCCGCGTTTTTCCATGTAGTATCAGTCGTGTGAATAATTTTGTTTCTTGGTCATTGTTGTTTTGTTTCCGGTTTCTTGTATTCCATATAGATTTATCTGCTTTGGTGGATTCCGTGATGAGTTCCTCGAAACGTTTGTCTGCCCAGAGTTTTAGGCGCCGATCGAGTAGTCTCAGTATATCTTTCATTTTTCTAACGTTTTTGTCTCTTTGCAGTATGACCGCAGCAAAGGTTAATACGCGTTCAGAGGGGTAGGTTGATTTGGTTAGATGCTCAATTTCGTCGGCCAGAGTGTGTACGAATTTTCTACTGGCAGTACCGCATGGGAGGTCGTATAGCTTGCCATGAAGGTTACAGACGTTGTCCCAATGCCTTTGCCAGATGCCAGACTTGGGTTGGATGGCATTCAGGAATGGGGATCCGAAGGCTTCTTCCAAAGGTGACATTGGTGTTTGCCCATCGGTGGTTGTTTTAAAAGTAGCGGATGCTGATTGGTTTAGTACATCGTTGTGTGCTGATCTCATGTGACGCTGGAGCCCATTTTTCTTGAATTTCCTGGGGCATAGCGGGCATTCGGTGTCAGCTTGTGACATATGGGTGGGTATTTACTTACTTGAGCTATTTGTACTATAATTTTGTTGTTTAGCTCTCGGATAAGGGTAAGATTAATAAAAACAAGGGATTTTGTTGATAAATAAATGGGTCTAAAGGAAATAATATTAAAATGAAGTATTTTTGTGAAAAATATGTCTATTTGATGTGACAGCTGACCATAGACTTATAATTATGGTAAAATAAAATATGTATTTATTTAGAAAAAAAAAAAACAAAAATATGCTAAATTATATTTATTGTATCTTATATTTATTAGGAACTATGGAACAAATTTGGAATAAATATAAGGTAGGTACTATATATATATATACCATGTACAGTTAACAATCGCATTATTGATGGAGAAGCGTACAGCAATTTCTGTTCTTCGTTAGACATAAATGTATGTTGCAGGTGGTGCACTTGGTGCGACTCAAATTATAGTGGCAATGCCGACACCTTGCTTGCTTTTCTTGAAAAGATGGCATGTGCCTTACAGCAGTGGTTCGTCTTTTTTTGGATGGCATAGGTGTAGCTGATGGGTTGCCTCTTCCGCGTGTAACGGGCTCCGGCTCTGGGTCCGAATCTGCAGAGTCATTGTCTGCACCCACTGAGCTCGAGTTAATATCAATCAGAGCTTCACCAAGCTCCATTTTAAAGTGCCGCAACTGCTGTACTTTCTTTGGATGGACTCCTTTTTCTATCTCTTGATTTTTGTAAGCCAGCCAGCATATGCGAAAAAAAAAAGCTGTGTCCACTTTTTTGTACGGTACCTATTCGGGCACACCGATAACATGCGATCAGCGAGGTCTACACCAACCATGTATTTATTATAATTGCGCACAGCTGCTGCTCTATCGACTGACAAATACTGCTTACGACTTTTACACCACCTTTGGCACACATCCATGGGCTCCAGGGCATCGACGTTCGATAACAGTGTTACTGGTTTATTGTCGAACCATTTGATGATAGCAATCTTACCATCTTCGCTGACAATGTTATGCATACTCCCTCTGCCACGTTTTTGAAGCTCTTTGTCATCCATCAAAACAGACCTTGCATGGTACTCTGTTTTTTTGTATAGTACCCCGATACACCCGATTCCCCTTTCAGTCAGTTCCTTAGCAAGCTTCACAGTAGTGAAGTACCGATCAAAATATAACTTATGACCCGGCACAAGGGAATCAGCCAATGACAACACTACTTTTTCTCCTAATCCAAAATTAGATGTCTCTAGTTGAGGGTAGTTGGTATTGCCTTGATAGACATCAAAGTCAACTACCAGTCCATTGGGGTCAGCTAGAACAAATGCCTTTAAAACAACAGGATTAGGCTTCCCTGGACAGTACTGTTTCATGCCACAGGATCCCGTGAAAGGAATTATCATCTCATCTAATGACAAGCGCTGATCTTTTTCTTGAATTCTGCAACCTTGTTGAATCTGGCTGATCAGTGGCCTCATTTTCCACAATTTAAACTTTTTACGCGTTTCTTCGTTGACATCGCTATCAAATACTACTTTTAGAGAGTTTCTGAGAAGTTTCTTCCGCCCCCTTATCGACACTCTGACCTAAATCTGTTTCTAGACATGTTATCGGCAATAATAGGTACTCTCCATTTAGGTTCCCAGTACATCCTGAGCCATGAATAATTTAAAGCTGCCATTACGAATGTGATCCCAACAGAAATATTGAATTCTTTCACAGATGTTCAAAGATCGTCCATGCAGCGCAACTGAAGTCTGGTTGGTGCGTTCTACAACCAGTTCACCAAATTTTTGGTCAATATATTGTTCGTAGAACTCGAGTTTACTAAAGTCTTTATTAGAGTTCGGAAGATATGATGGTTCTAATAACGTGTACTCCACTGCGGGGAAGTTTTTGATTGACCAATCCGTTGAACCACTAGCAGAAGGACTACTTGGTGATAGCAGGCGGACGACCAACTGTTGGTGACCTCGACCTCTACCTCATGTACCTTTACCTCTTCCTCTACTTCTTCCTCGATTTCCACGAGTAACTGGCTCAGTGTTCCTGTTTACTGGAACTTCCGGTTCATCACTTATGTCCGAATCTGAACTGGTCTCTTCGGTATTAGTCTCCTGAGTGTAGGGAGGGTCTTCTTCGTCACTGGGACTAAAATCTTCGACATCTGATTCGGTCAGCAACTCTAATATGTGTTCGTCGAGTACCTACTGAAATAAAAACAAAATCAATTTATTATTAATCCTTTTAAGTCCACGTCTTATTGATTGATATATTTTACTAAACTCTGTGACTAAACAACAAGTAGATAAATAAAAACAATTAAATAAATGAAATGTAGGTAAGTATGAGAAATATTTTAATTATTTAGTTACGTCCCAATGTGGTCAGTTGATAACAAAATCAAAGCAGCGAAAACAGGAGGTAAGGCCCTGTGTTATCACTTGAAAACATATTATTTGAACGCAATTTTTAGATTTGTTATAGCGTTTTTTTAATAAAAATATTCAAAACCTCGGAGCCTCATGATTCTAGCTACCTAAGCATATCTATGTTTATACAATAAACGCAACAGATTCTTTAAATAAATTTCGATTTACTTACCACGTCCTCGCCGCCTCGCCTTGCTCGCCATTTTGACACAAATAAATAGGACTTCTGTAATTGGTTCACTAAGGGGACATCCGGTAAAAAAGACCATAGACTTCAGCCAATCACATCTCCACAAAATATCGTGTCTATTTCCGCATATTTAAAGTTAGGCGGCAAATTCAAATATGTTTTCGGATGATTACACTGGGCAGTAATTTTTTAAGATGAATTTTTAGCTTGGGCACTACTGGCTATGTTGATTATGTATTCATATGATATCATTGGGTGTTACGAGGACAAGATAATTCACCAAGTTAAACTTTTACATCCGTTGCGTTGCGTGCGTTGATGGATACCGCAAAGGAGGACTGGTCCCTAAACACGACTATGATAGCATATTTTCAGAATTCTGGCAAACTTCAAGCTTTACATTAGGTTATTGTCACCATTGTGATCATCAAGCTAGGGTGCTGATGTCTCATAGTTCGAAATTCAAGAACCATTGTTTGTAGGTACCACAAGTTGTCTGAATGTGCCGTTTTATTATAATACTCAAAAGACCTACGAATGTACTACATCAACGCAAATAAATGATTTCTATTTCATTAAATAGTCAAACCAGATATCTAAAACTCTCTAAGGATTTGCATCATGATTTTTCAATTATTACTCTCTCTTTTATAAGATAAAGATATTTATTTGACGACAGATATGTATTCAGGTTGGTTAACTAGTTAAGTATCACTAATATAGCCCTAGAACGTTGAAATATTGGTAAACATTCATATAGAAAATGATTATTCAGAAATTTATTGTACGTATTGATTATAGAGATCCCATGTCTCTTTACCATGTGTTTTTATTAAGAAAGAAACAATTTGAATTGATTGTATCCACACAATATATCCACACATATACACATGCAAACACAACAATATACAGATATATTTGTCAGAAAATTTAAATTGTTTAACTAGTACCTAGGTATTTTTATAAAGTATGTATAATGTCAAATGTAATTAAAATATGAATGCCAGTGCAATATAATAATAGAATTTAATATTTATTATTCTGTAATGGGGCGATAGCTACTGGGGTCGTCGGTTCGATATTTCCGGGGTTTGTGGAAGCCAACAACGTCAGCTTATTTCCAAGCGGTTGTAAAGGCACAGTGACGAATGTAGGTATTGAAAATTACCGAAAGGGTGGTGAGGAGTCTAATAGGGAAATATTTTATTGCCGTGTTTGTGATTTTATGTAGCCCCGGGGCTATCTTGGGTTTAAGTTCCTTGATAACTTTCTGCACTTCCTTAAGGGTGACCACGGGAAGGGAGTCAATGGGGGAGGGAGCTTTTGTTATCAACTTCTGAGTTGACCATATCTAGGTCATCGGGGTCTATTGGTGGTGAGGATGAAGTGCACTGGAAGGGAGTCAATGGGGGAGGGAGCTTTTGTTCTCAACTTCTGAGTTGACCATATCTAGGTCATCGGGGTCTATTGGTGCTGGTGGTGAGGATGAAGTGCACTGGGCTTCTAGGCTTTCGGCAAGACATTCGCCCTTTTCGTCGTCATCAAAGGCTGCGGGTTGGTCAACCCGTTTTAGTTGGGGCATGGCAACAATTTCATCAGATTTGAGATAATTACTGAATTTAAAAATGGCAGTGAGACTTGGGGCTATACTGGAGACAAAGTAATTGATTCGAGTGCCTCTGAACTCTCACACGCATCTGGTAACCTCTCGTTGGAGGCGACGCATTCGTTCTTTGTGGTTGTCTGAAGTACAGTTGTCGTGTCGTAGACTCTCAGTGCCGCATTATTTACTGTAAGCAGCAGTCTTAGGTCCTCTGGGAGTTCGAAGCGTTGGTTGGCCTGTTCCTTACTAGAGGCGCCGGTTGGGGCTTCGTTGAGACTGCTGCCTATATAAGAAATTTTGGCTTTTAGATGGCTCTGCTGTGATATCGAATCTTGGGTCTGGTTTGCTGAGGGCTTGCTTAAATTTCATTTTGTTAATAACGGTCCTATTGTTAATTTCTGATGTGATATCGTATCTTGGGTCTGGTTTGCTGAGGGAATGCTTAAATTTCCAGCTGTTAATAACGGTTCTGATTTCGGTCGGTCGATCGAATGGCCTTCCGAGATGGTATATGACTGGTCTGTGATCCGAGTGAAGCTCGCTAAGACCTAAGACACTTATGTCCCTGACTGGGAGACAATGTTTTTGAAAATGCAGTAGGAGAGAAGGTCTGGTTTGTGGTCACTTTGATAGGGATGATTATCCCGGGGCATAGGGAGCTAAAACTTCGCAGTCATCAAGGGATTTGAGAAGTCTGTGTATAGTCCGTACATTAATATTTCTCTCGTTATAGTTCCATTGCTGGTGCTTGCTGTTGAAGTCACCGGCTAGGATAACTGTACTTCCTAGTTCTATAAAAGAGCTTTAATATCATTAGCTATCTCCGCCCGGCAGATACACTGATGCTTTGAATATGGGATCGTGACCTGAAATTGCAATACGGTTGACAGTTGCCTCGCATTTTACTAGTTATGGGGTGTCTATAGGGATATTTGAAGAGATCGTCTATAAGAGTCCCTGTAATGCCTGGCCCAGGAATTTCCGGCCCCGGAATTGGCGTCCCGTTAGCTCACGTTTCCGGGGTCGGGCATCCTGGGCCGAGCATTCTGTGGTCGTACAAAATAGTACTCGACTCCGGAACAGTGTTGCCACCCTCTAATTTTGATTTTCCCCGGACTCCTCGTAAATTTTCCTAAATTAGGCACTTCTCAAAAAGTTTTCCCCTAAAAAATTATTTTAAAAATATAACACAAATTGAGGAGAAGAAAATATTATTTGGGTTGGGTTTTATATAAGTACGCACGAAGTTTGAAGTTTGGAGTACTTAGGTGGTTATGGGGGGACCTTAGCTATCCTCTTATACCATTTTCTAAGTGAGGAACAGCAATTTAGCACTTTAATTATAAAACATGTTTACGCGATTTTTACAACTTGGCCAATGTCGGAACGACAAATGTCAAACACAAAAGCTCCAACGTTGGATATTGGTACATGATTTTAGTACAAATAACAAGATTTTGTTGTAATGGTAGATATTTGCGTCAGCCATTTTGTATTTTCTGACATAATGACTTGCTCATTTCATTCCGTTTCCTTCCGTGTTTCGTGAATGTTCTGTTGCGCTCTCGTTTTATCCGTGATTCTCTCGACGACTTTGGCTTTGTTTGCTTACTAACTACTTTACGGAGTTTATCAGAACCAAATTGGTTGCTTTAGGTCACTTCCTGTTTAAAAACTAAAGATAGGTTTGTTAGGTTCACACGTTACAGCAGACCCGGGAGCCGGAGCGAAGCGGAGCGGAGCGAGGCGACCCCCTACTCTTGGCAACCCCTCCTCCAACCCCTCTCCTCCTCCAACTCCCCCGAATTCCAAAAAATGTAGTCATTTTCTTCAATCTTTGGACCTCCATAAAGACATTTTCTTCAATCTTTGGACCATGATATCTTGAAAACTATGGCTTTCCTCAAAGGGAGAATTGTAGGGGGGACTTCCCTCCCCCCCACCCTTCCCCTCCCCCCCCCCCTTCTCCCCCCCAAATTCGTGCGTACTTATATAAAATATTACCCTATTATTTCTTGGAATGCGTCCATTTTTTTGGTTTCTATTTCTTCCAACTGTTCAGTGTTTTTTTTCCATAAATCTGTAATTGTAATTTGTAATTTCTTTATTGTGCTACACAAAACAGTCATACAGATAACTTATTATAGAAAAAAACATGTACAAAGGCGAGCTTATCTCTCAAAAGAGATTTCTTCCAGCAAACCAAGATGGTAGGAGAGGTGATGGTTGAGCGGGGGAACAAATATATATATATTATCTAACTGGAAAGGGAGAGATAGTGCTTCTTTAGCCGGTTTTTGAATATATTTAGAGATCGACTGTCCCTGATAGTGCAAGGAAGCTCATTCCACAGTCGTACGGCTCGGATTCTGAACCCGTGCTCGTAGGCTGCAGTGGAGCGATCTGGAGCTTTGAGCGTAGACGCCATATGAGTTCTCCGAGGCCTGCTTGAAGAAAGAAATTCGAAGCGATCACGTAGGAAGTTAGGGTAACGAGGGTTCCACAAAATATTATAAAGGAAACACAGGATATGAGAGTCCCGTCGAAGCCGAATCGGTAGCCACTTCAGCTCCCTGCGATGCTGAGATACGTGGTCATACTTGCGCAGTCCGAAGATGAACCGAATCCCGAGATTTTGAAGTAGTTTGAGTTTGTTCAGTTGTTCTTCATTTGCGCTCACCCAGCAAACATCAGCATAATCAATGAGGGGGAGAAGAAGGGACTGAGCGAGAGTTATTTTGGTCTGGCGAGGAAGAAAGTTCTGAAGTCTCCTGAGGGAATGAAAAGTTGCGTAAACTCGCCTGCTGACCTCATTAACATGCATTGACCAGGACAATTGATTATCAAAGATGACACCCAGGTTTTTAGCTTTATCGCTATACATGATTACAGTACCGTTATAAGTTACAGAAGGGACAGACAATTGCTGCAACGTGTTTAAAGAGTGTCTGGTACCTATAATCATGGCCTGGGACTTATTCGGATTAACCAGCAACCCAAATGACGATGCCCATCCACTAATACCAGCCAAGTCAGCGTTTAACGCTTCCACAGCGGAATTTACATCATCAGGAGAGAAGTGACGATAGATCTGAAGGTCATCCGCGTAGAGATGATAGGAAGAAGAGAGGACATCGGATATGGAATTGATAAATATGGAGAATAGAAGAGGAGAGAGAATGCCACCTTGGGGGACACCGGAAAAGAGGTCACACCACTCCGTACAAGCATCCTCCGACTTGATACGCTGTTTTCGGTTCCTTAGGTAAGAGTCAAACCAGCTGGCAGAGAGGGAGGAGCGTTAAGAGATTTGAGAATAAATAGAGAAAAATAAATCATACATGTAGTACAATAGAGAACGGTACATCACCACACAAAGTTACGTTCGGATACACGCAGTCACACATTAAATTCTTTTGCGAACAGAAAATCAAAACTTTCTCTATAAAATCCCCGACATATTTTTTACCCTCAATATTCCCCTAAATAATTTTATACCCTAAACAATCCCCTAAACGTTCAAAAATCCCCTAAATCTAGGGGAAAATACCCTAAGGTGGGGACACTGCCCCGGAATGCCCGGCCCCGGAATTGGCGTCCCGAGTACCATAGACAACTGCTACATCAGAGATTAGGGTGTGTTCATAGTTGTTTATAAATGTTCATAAATGTTTTATTATTTGCATACGCTTCGCTCCGCTACGCTTCGATTTTGCGTTCTACGTTCCAGTTCTTAGTTCCAACCTAACCTATAACCCAATTGAAATTTAGCCACAATAACCTACTCTAGCCAAATTTGACTCAATAAATGTAATGCACTTGAACTCAGCCTTCAGAGTTTTTTTTTAACAAATAGCAGAATTGAGTTTGTTTTTATTTTAAACTAATCAAATATGAATAATTTTGAGGTTATGTGTCAAGTGAATGTTAAACTTGCTTACAAAAAAACCTCACTACTATGACCATAGCCTTAGATTCGTCTAAGTTAAATCGAACATGTTCGGACCAAACAGAAGCCAGTATTTCCAGTCAATGAGAGACGTCCGGGGCCGGGCATTCCGGGGTCGAACAGGCAGTGCACGAAAACTCAAAAACTCAAACTCAAAAGTACTTTATTACTGTAGATATTTAGATATACTTAGCAAACGTCATTTTTTGCCTCTTCTCTACATTGGACCACTGTGGGAGAAGAATGCCCGGCCCAGTAAAGCGTGGCTTGGAATGTCCGGACCCGGAATTGGCGTCCCAAATCCCACGATTCCGGGGTTGGTCATTCAGGGGCCGGGCATTACTTGGTCGTGCATTCCTGTCCCCCGTCTATAATATGTGCCCGACCGAGCCCAACGTCCTCTCCTTGTCAACCCAATGATGACCTACTAAAAATGCTCAAAGCACTTCTTGCCGCTGAAATAGCGCCCCTAAAGGAGCAATTCTCAGGCTTTATCGAGTCTATGTCCTTTTTCAACGAGCAATTCGAGTCTATGAGAGCAAGTCTGGAAGATAAGTGCGCCACTATCAAGCAGCTTGAATCTGACAACCAGCAGCTTAAGGCAACTGTTAGCGACCTTTCCGGGCGCCTACAACAGGTAGAGCAGCATATGCGCGAGAACAATGTTGAAATAAATGGCATACCCGAGAGTAGATTCGAAAATTTTACAACTACAATACTCAAGCTGGCGGACTCCATTGACTGCCCCATTAAGGAAGACGACATCATGCACGTCACCAGGGTGGCCAAACTTAATAAGGACAATGCCCGCCCACGTACAGTTGTAGCGAAGCTCCGTAGTCCTCGCCACCGTGATACTTTCCTAGCCGCTGCTGCCACCTACAACAAAAAGAACCCGCAGAACAAAACCAGCACACGCCTACTTGGGATGGAAGGACCGAGCACCCCGGTGTACGTGGCTGAGCACCTCACCCCTGCTAACAAATCCCTCCACGCTGAGGCCCGAAAGAAAGCCAGAGAAGTTGGTTACAAATTCGTGTGGGTACGCAACGGTCGCATCAGTGCACGTAAGGATGAATATTCCCAGGCCATACCGATTCGTAACGTGGACTCTCTTAAGCTAATGGTGTAGAGTGCATACTAGGGAACTTACCTGCCTTATCCTTTTTATCGATTTAGTCTACTCCTTAATGGATATATACTATCAAAATGTTAGAGGTATCAGAACAAAAACAAACGAACTATACAAATCTATCTTGCAAAGTGATTATAAAGTAATTATACTAACGGAAACTTGGTTAAACTCTAGTATTTATAATAGTGAATTTATAGACGACAGATATATTGTTTACCGACGTGATCGCGACAGTAGTTCAAACACAAAAAGGGATGGAGGCGGAGTGTTAATAGCGGTATCTCGCGATATAGAGTCAGTTCGTGTCCAGAATTGGGAAAGCGAATGCCTTTGGGTCAAACTCACCCTAAACTCTGCTAACTCTCCGCGTCACATCTTTGTTTGTGCAATATATTTACCACCGCCTGTATAAGTGGATGCTCTCACAACATTTATTAATAATGTTAATGACAATGCATTGAACGGTGATAATGATGTGGTAATATTAGGCGACTTTAACCTTAATTTTATTTCTTGGGAAGATAAGCATAATGAGTCGTATACAATTCCTATAAATTATAATAGCAACCTAGGATATACATTTGTGGACTTTATTAGCTATAATAATTTATACCAATATAATAATATTTGCAACTGTGATAACAGAAAGTTAGATGTCATATTAAGTAACATACCGAAAGCTGTGACACTGCCTTTGGAACTCCTTAGTAAACTTGACCAAAAGCACCCCAACCTTCTGTTCCATTTACCCCTGAACAATCTTAAATACTTACATCCGAAACCCCGTACCGATTACAATTTCTTCAAAGCTGATTACTGTAATATGATAACAGAATTAAACTCCTATGACTGGGATGCTGCAATGCATGGCTGTGAGGATGTGGAACAAATGATCTCACTATTTTATGATAATTTGAATAAAGCTATGAGTAAATTTGTTCCTAAGCGGACAAAGAAAAGTTCTAAATTTCCTCGGTGGTACAGTGTCGCGTTAATAAAACTCATCAAAGAACAACATAAGGCAAGAATGAATTACCGTAAATTTAATAATCCAAGAGACAAACTCGAATACGATTTACTTCGCAGTCGATGTCACAAGTTGTCTGATTTTTGCTAGCAAGTACAAGCGTCAAATAGAATCAAACCTACAGATCAATCCTAAATATTTTTGGACTTACATAAGAGACAAGAGAAATAACGATTCTAATTTACCTTCTCAAATGCATTTAGCGGACTCTACTGCCAAAACTGGTCCAGAAGTAGCCAACCTATTCGCCTCTCATTTTTCGTCAACTTACCTTGCTAACTCAGCTGATGACGTTACACAAATACCCGAGCAGTTCAATAATAGATCCATTGCCCAAATTAAAATTAGTGAAAAAGATATATACTTTAAAATAAACCAACTAGACATATTTAAAGGGTCGGGTCCCGATGGAATCCCTCCACTACTTATCAAAAGATGTTCGCAATCCCTGACCTACCCATTATTTATAATTTTCAATAAATCTCTAGAAACAGGTCAATTTCCCGATATTTGGAAAAAAGCGAGGATTTTACCTCTTTATAAAAAGGTGATAGTTGCATTATAACAAATTACAGACCAATATCCATCCTGTGCTGCTTCTCGAAACTTTTCGAATCTCTCATTTGCCCAATCATTACTCAGCACATAGACATCGCCATCAGTGATTTCCAGCACGGCTTCAGAATGGGTCGATCTGCCGAAACCAACCTGCTATCATTTATTTCTGATATATCAAAGGAAGTTGACTCTGGATACCAAGTCGATACTATTTATACTGACTTCAGTAGCGCATTCGATAAAGTCAGTCACTCGCTCCTAATCGCAAAACTGGACGCTAATGGTGTACATGGGTCGCTGCTCAACTGGTTCAAATCATATTTGGAAAGACGCTCACAGCTGGTATCAATGAATGGTCATGAATCTCGTTTGTACTATGCTGACTTTGGAGTTCCCCAAGGTTCACACTTGGGACCAATTTTATTCTCACTCTTTATAAACGACATTGTGACCAAACTCCAGAACTCAAAATGCTCATTGTTTGCTGATGACCTGAAAATTTTTAAAACCGTGAATTTCCTTACTGATGCCAGCTTGTTACAAAGCGACTTAAGCAAAGTTCAACAGTGGTGTACAGAAAACGTCATGGTCTTAAATTCACAAAAATGCTACCATATTAAATTTACGAGAAAGAAGATGCCAATTCCTTCTGTATACAAGGTTGGTGATGATGTTTTAAATGAAGTCAACGAAGTTAAAGATCTGGGTGTCACTTTGGACACAAAACTAACCTTCATTCCCCATATCAACAATATTACCAAAAAAGCAGCTCAAATGATGGGTTTCATCAGAAGAAATTCCAATGGCTTTAGCGTTCAATCGAAAATACTATTGTACGACTCTCTTGTCCGAAGTCACCTGGAATATTCCTCCTCAGCTTGGAACCCATCTTACGCTCTTCATTCCCAACACATTGAAAGTATTCAGAGATCATTTACTAGGCATCTGGCCTTTATTTCAAGCGGAATATCCCACAGATGCCCGTACGAACAACGCCTTAGTTTGTTCAATATGGTCTCATTAAAAAGTCGTCGTACCCTTCGTGACCTTACGTTCCTACATAAAGTTATGAATGACAACATCCTATGCAGTGACATCCTGGAACGCGTTTTCCTGACAGTACCAAGACAGCCTATTTCTAAAATTCTACATGGTCCAATTGGTAAAACCAACTTACTCAGTCACTCTCCTATAAATAGAATGTGTCAAAGCTATACCAACTTACTTTCCAAAGATCCGGATATAGACATGTTTTCCAATTCACTCAACATCTTTAAAAGTTACGCAAGAAAAGTAAATTGTTAATATTATTATTGTTGTTATGTTTGGTACGTTAAATAAGATTTAGAAGTTTAAAAACGGTTATAAAGATGTATAATATGTCATTTATTATTCCATAGTTTAGGTTAATTATAAACTGTGTTGTTTCTAGGCAAATGCTGTATACATGTATTTGGGTGCACACCAGATATATCTCTAAACTGTACCTTAACTATAATAATGTAATATTAAGTGTGTAACCCTGCTCATGTATCTTTATATAAATAAATAAATAAATAAATAATAGATCGCGGTTCCGCCTTTGGGGCTTTTGGGTCGGTCCTGAGTAGGTAAGCGGTCAGTACTGAGGCTATATTGCAGCGCCTATGTTTGGGTTTGAGATAGGTACCTTGGTCAGTGTGTGGATCTATTTGATGTCTATTGAGAAGATTGGCGACTTCTTCTCTCTGTTTGAGTTAAGTAATGTTAAGTTGTGGGGCTTTGTCCGTCCGTTAGTCGTATTTATTTTAATGGGACTATCCATGATGTATTGGATAAAAAATGTTGCCTGGTCGTTGGGGGAGGCGACAGCGGCGTATGTTAGGGGGGTGTTGCCGGGGTTCCTGTAGGAGGTGAAAGTTGGGGGATAACGTTTTAGGAGATCTAGGAGGATTGGATTGAATGGCCTTAGCGGGGGAGGGGGTGGTCTACGGGATTGGCGGCGCTTAAGGGCTGAACAAAGGCCAATGGCATTGAGAATTAGACAAAGAAAACAAATACCCGTCGCATCGCGTCGAAGCAGACTGACGCATGCTCCCGCGCAGAGCCCAAGCTCCGAGACCAAGAAAATTATAGAAAATATTACTAAACTCCTGTAATAATAACATTAAAAATAAAATAAAACAACCAAAAAATTTCCCTTTTTTAGGGTTCCGTACCCGAAGGGTTCCAAACGGGACCCTATTACTAAGACTTCGCTGTCCGTTCGTCCGTCCGTCCGTCCGTCTGTCACCAGGCTGTATCTCAAGAACCTAGCTAGCTAGAGAGTTGAAATTTTCACAGATTATGTATTTCTGTTGCCGCTATAACAACAAATACTAAAAAACAGGATAAAAGAAATATTTAAGGGGGCTCCCATACAACAATTCTTTCAATACCACATACAAACTTATGGATGCACCTGGTTACGTACATGGAGTGTGAAAGTAACCGCACCAATAACTTTGTAAACAATATTTTGCTGTGTAAAATCCAAACTATTCACTCCACACCATCGCTTCCATTGAACGGTGGTACGGAACCCTTCGTGCGCGATTTAGACTCGCACTTGACCGGTTTTATTTTACTATTTTTGCGTGTAAGTTTCATATAGGAAACTGATTTCGTCTCCGAGCGCTTGTTCATTTAGTTGAATAATAATGCATTGCGAAAAATATTTTTAAGCATTAAATATAACATATATCCGGTAATTTTAAAAGTACATTCTTATCTCTAATAGACCTTTTATAACATATATTTATCCTACATTTTTATGGTGTCTAGTTTAGCCAAGAATTGAAGCTAAAGATGCATTTCTGGCCATATTTAATCCCTTAAGGTGTTGTTGGAGTAAGTGCGGCCAAAGCCCGTAACCTTGTCCTAGGGGGAACGTGGTTTCGCGGCGGAAAACATGGCCTAGCTATCGGGGCAGTGGGGAGGGGCTGCGAATGGCGGGTTTTGGGAGGATCGCTGGCTCTCTTCCCACCTGCGATTGCTGCCCGGGGCTGCCGGGCACCCACCAAGTTGGCTGGGTGGCCGGTCTGCCCGCACAACGGAGGAAGGGGAGCTAGGGGTTGGGGTTAGGGGGTTCGCAGGGATGTCAAGCATTGGAGCTGGTTGACGAGCTAGCGGGGGGGGGGGATAAAATGGATCAACGGACCATCAGGTGAGTTTGGCGAGATTTGTTGGAGTACGTACTGAGTAAACAAGGGAACTGATACTATATATTGTCCTTACTCAATAAGTTTTGTGATATCTATGGTTCCCCTAACCTTAGATATCCCAAAACTTATGGCAATGTGGTGTGTATCGGTTATAGTGTGGGTGAGTACGTATTAGTATCTCCCAGGCCTCTGTCCAGGCGGTCCGAGGTGAGTAGTACATATAATACCGACAGGTGGGGACGATAGTAATAGGGACAGAGATAAGGAAGGTATTTACCCTCTTTCTAAAATAATACGACCTGACTGAAACAAATCCAAATTGGGAACAAACACAATCACACGCGCCGACACTGACCCGCACCCCTACCCTGGATACGCAAGGCAAGAATTCAAGCTTGCTTTTCCATCATTTGAACAGAACACAGTTACCTACTCTGTCGAGAAGAATGACAACTTCATACAAAAAACGCTAAGGCTACCACTACTACCCACTAGGTAGTGCTGTACTAGCATCTGTACTAGATGTAGTGAATAATCCTTTCCTATCGGCAAAACTCGGAACAACGATAACACCCGAATGGTGCCGATGTGTCTATGAATTACTGTATTATTAAATTACGTGTAGGTATCAAATAAATCGCATACTTTATTTATCAATGTCAAATGACAAAGACGACGACGTTTAGTAAGACAAAAACGAACATTTCCGAGAAAATACGAAAGGAAAGGATTATTCACTAGATCTGTATATCGTTTTTTGTATGACATATGTATGTATCTTCTCGACAGAGTAGGTAACTGTGTTCTGTTCAAATGACATAAAAGCAAGCTTGAATTCTTGCCTTGCGTATCAAGGGTAGGGCCACTGAGGGGTCTCACAGGCGTGTGAGAGAGGTTTCTCGCACGTAGGGTTACCAGAAGCAAAATTTAAAAAGCCTGAATTTTCTCGAACTGAAGCTTTGTGGGTAATAAACCATAGTTTTTTTTTCTTGTTTATTACAACAACAAATAATGGGAAGATTATAATTTGTTATTGTAATAAACAAGATCAAAACAAATACTATATTTTATTAAACATTCTAAAAATCCTAAAATTTCCTAATTCTGGCCGGAATCCTGGGACGAACCTGAAAAGCCCGAGAGCCTGAGATGAGCCTGTAAAGCCTGAAATCTCAGATGGTGACCCTACTCGCACGCGAGCGCGGGCGGATGGGAGGTATCTCTTGCTGCCGGGGCAGCAGCGGGGGAAAGTAAACATGACCGTCCTGCCATGCATGGCTGCCGGACGTAGAGTCCAATTGTTCTGCTCTGTGAGAGCGTCGGCGTTTGTTTTTGCAATACAAGTAGCGGCACGAAACTCTAGCGCTGACCTTGGCTAAATGAGAGGGAGGAAAATATTGAAATAACGAACGCGAAAGAGACGCACTGCCAAGGTCAGCGCTAGAGTTTCGTGCCGCTACTTGTACTCGCCTATACTTCCGCCAAGTTCTACCGGACGTAATACGGACATTTTTCGTTATCAAGAAACACTGGCTTGTATCACGCAGGCTGCTAGATATACTAGATGAGCCAGATTGAGTGTGGAGGAGTACATAGACCAAAATAGAAGGGAATACTATCTTCCGTATGAAAACTATAGAAAGTACAAACATAACGGTAACCTGAGATTTTTCACTCCTATAATTAATATGAATAAACCAAAACATTTATACCTCACTAGGCTAAAGAATACTGCATCTTTAATTGAACAATTTTTTCCGATTTTCATTAGAATTTTTTACAATTTTTTTTTACAATTTTTAAATTTACAATTTTTTCCGATTTTCATTAGAAATTGTGCCGATCAACTCGCCGTCCCTTTGTGTATGCTGTTCCGGAGGTCACTAGACGAGAAGTGTTTCCCCACACGTTGGAAATGGCTTATATTGTACCCATACACAAAGGTGGTCCAAAAACCAAAGCAGAACAATATCGGCCGGTCTCAATACTGCCAGTTTTTAGTAAACTGCTGGAACTTATAGTCCATGATCAGGTGTATCCCATTTTAGCGCGTAGTATTCCTCCAGCCCAGCATGGCTTTATGCGTAATAGATCTACTACATCCAATTTGGCAGAATTCGTAGGATCAGTGACCGGTTTTATGGATAAGGGCTACCAGGTCGATACTATATACACCGATTACTCTAAGTGTTTCGATCGGCTGAGGCATGACATCATCCTTTATAAGCTGGAACAAGTCGGTGTACATGGAGATCTGCTCAGATGGTTTGAGTTTTACCTCCGTAACCGTAGTCAAGCTGTCCGAATTGGCTGCCATTGCTCGCGATTTGCTCCAATCCCCTCAGGCGTTCCTCAAGGATCCCATCTGGGGCCACTTCTATTCAATGTCTGTCTGTATGATATAGCATCGTGTTTTAGATCCGCCATTTGATTTATGTATGCCGACGACACCAAGATATTTATGCCCGTATCAAGTTCCTCAGATTGCCACAGATTGCAGGAAGATCTGGACCGACTTTGCGAGTACTGTAGTCTCAACAGCTTAGATCTAAATCCCAAAAAGTGTCAACTAATCACGTTTACTAGAAAAACATCTAATCTAACACACCAATATATTCTAAATGACCACCCCATTGAACGTTTCTCCAAGGTTAGGGATCTTGGGGTTATAATGGACTCTAAACTTTTATTCATTCCTCATTACGAACATATTATAGCGAAAGCTTTTAAAATGCTTGGGTTCGTAAATCGTGTGACGAGGCCGCTGCATTCACCACTTGCTTTTAAATTACTTTATTTCGCCTACGTTCGCAGTGTGCTGGAATATGCGTCGCCGGTATGGTCACCATCCTACCAGTCGCATAAAATCAGAATTGAGTCGGTTCAGAAAGCGTTCATGAGGCAACTGCAGATTAGATATGACGGGTCTTCGGTGGACTATGATGAGGGCCTTACTCGACATTCTATGGCTTCCCTGGAGAGCAGGAGGATGCTGGCAGATCATAAACTTCTTCATGACGTCATCAACAACAGACTGGACAATGAGTGGCTGGTGAGGTCAGTGCTTCCGCGCATCGCCCCGGCGCGGTCGCGTCGCCTCACACCGGCGCTGCTTGGGTACGAGCGCGCGCGCACCAACTATGCCTCCAAATCACCGCTAAATAGGAGCATTGATATGTACGAGAAACACTTTGCTGGGGCCGATGTCTTTTACCTGAACCGGACTAAATTTATATCACAGGTTTGTGCGAAGATAAGGTCAATCAAATTAGATAATTGATCATCAAAAATAAACAACAATCAATAACATTTATTTAAGGAAATTGAACTCTCTTATATGACATAGAAACACCTCATATCCACACACATATTACATACCCTCTCTCTCTCTTACATACACACACACACACACATACACATATACAAACGCACGCACGCACAAACACATACCTTATTATATATAATGTAAAATTACCTTTTATACATGTGTTTTATGATCTAAAAATCCTCATCATAATTTATAAAGGATATGTTTCGTAATTGGCATTACCCATTTATATAGTGTTATTTTTATCGAATTAATTACTTATGCTGTGAAACATCAACAAATAAATAAATAAATAAATAAACAAGGTATTGATACAATGCTTGATCACTTATTTAGTTGATTTGCTACGCAATTAATACTAGAGGAATAATTCGCTGTGATATTATTGTGATTTCTAATAATGATAAATAAACTGCTTTTGAAGTAACCAGTAAGTAACCTTGCTAAGCATAAGAAAACCAAAACGGTGCATTATGTCTACCTACACAGGTAAAGTCAGGCAGGATTGATGGCCAGAGGGGAAAAAGGAAATCGCGGAGGGGGTGACGTCCCGCACTCCCGCAAAGCCTGGGGCCTCCATCCGGTACACAATGACAGCTCCATGACAATTACATGACGATTACGGTCAACTTTAGATATCCAATATCTGACTATTTTGTAATCCCATTCCCTTTGTTGATTAACTACAATATTATGCTTACCATTAACTTAATTTTTACCATAATTGCCTAAAAACATATTCTCCAAACATTGGATATTGCCAAATATCGGATATATAAAATTGTCCGCATCGACCCTGTTTATCGATTAACGTTATATCTTGCACTTGTAGGTACTTGTGTATTTAAAACGGCATCGGCTACCCCTGCGTCTATACAAGGTGACATTTAATTAGCCGACCATATTTTAGGGAATGATAGTACCCGTCATTATGAACAACTTTCCCCAAGAAACATTTGGTCGCAAACGAAAAAAAATGTGGGTCCCCTATAGTAACTTGTTATCAGCTGATCGGATCAATGTACTACTGAGGGACAAATATTTTTTCCATTTGCGACCATATGTTTCTTGGGAAAAGTTGTTCATAATAATGGGTACTATCATTCCCCAAAATATGGTCAGCTAATTAAATGTCACCTCGTATTAAAAAGAAATATCTGATAATCCATTGTCAAACACGACATCTAGCTAGAAAAGTACTGGAAAATTGTGTCAAAGAACGAAAAAATATTTCAAAAAAACATGTTCAGAAACTATAAAATAAAAGAGATGGAAGATGTATTCATAGAAGTTGGAGTAACCAGTGACTAACGAAGATTCCCTAATGTGTATCTTGCGATGATAGTATACGTACGTAAGATAGTACATTTGATCTAGCCATCGACTACCTCACTACAAAATGGGCATTAAACTTGACATGGACAGTAGGTACCTACGGCGCTTTCACTTCCGTTGCGTAGCATTCCATGATGGACACGGTATCCACGATACCACAAAGGAGGACCTGTTTTTGAAGATGTGAGGTTGTATTGAAAGAAGTGTCATACAATATTTAGCTAATTTATATTATTGCATGTCCTTATATTATATTATCCTAAGTTGGCGTCCTCTTGTTTTGGTAAATATATCTACAAAATCCTGTCAGCTCACTGCCTTGAACCACCGCGATACATAGTCCCGTAGCCGAGCTCCTAGGATACTGTAACAACCGTATGAGAAAACCCACTGTTATTACAACTTAAAACAAATGTTGCGTCCTTCTAGAATATATCAGTTTCCTTTTACATCAAGTAAGGGTCCACAAGTAATAAGGGAGATAGCTCTGTTAGTAATTTAGTATATAATCTGGCAAGAGTAATTCTTATAACCACTCTGGTACAATCAGCATCAGATATATGTGAGCACGCAAGCTGCTCAAATAGATCTTCATATTAACAAACAATCATAAACATCTACATAGTGAAAGTGTCAAAATAATCTCAGCATCCACACTAGCACAAAAGCTGTTGACACAATATTGACAGTTTGGTTGTGTAGATATTTCTGGTTGTTCAGGGGTGTAGACAGATCTCTTTGAGTAGCTTGCGTGTTCATATATATCTAATGCTGAATGTACATGACCAAAGCACTGTTTCTGTTCGTACGCCCAGCAAATATTTGTGCCTTAGACGATTTCTAGTGTATGGAATAATAAGTCGCAGACGTGCTGAACATATCGATGAAATTTCAGGTCTAGGGCACAACTTTTTGCGGGGCGTACGCACACGTTTTTTTTTGTCAAAAACTATATTTTGTGGTGCCAACCTTATAGAAAACTGCGAAAATCCATCTGGGAACCCGTATAAAGCTGCGACCACACTGGCCGCTGTCGTCTCTACTTGGTCCCCGCGCCCTACCCACACTGCCTCGCATTGTGACCTGGGGAGGGAGGCAGGCAATACTTCAAACATATTCAGTTTCCGACGGTAACTCGTAAACAACGGGCTTCTAGTTACTGACATTTTAAACACCTCTTGTTTTTTAAAGCTAACTTTAACTTTCGCTTTCCATAAGTACAACATGACTTCCAGCGACTAAAAGCTATCCAGCTTGCTATAAGGATAAATGATTAAAAGACAAGCTTCAAAAAAGGGACGCAGCGATACAACCCCATCCATCCATCTTTATCTCGCAACCAGACATTTGCTATGAACTAGGAATATAAACGCCGAAGGAGTTTCTTGAGTGTTGCTAGATAATTGTATGAAAGTGATGTCCACTCACGTCTTAGCGACCAGGTCCAGCTGAGCTCTGATCATCTCATCATGCTTGGCGGCCGCCTCGCGCCACGCGCCGCCCGCCCTTCCCCGTGCCGCCCACGTCAGCCGCCCGCCGAAGCGCACGCGCACGCTCAGCGCTTCTAGTTGCTGGAATGATGGCGTAATGTGAGAAAGGGTTTTCAAGTGGCTTAAAGTTCTATTTAATTTTTTATTGCAACATCTTACTTATTGAGTGTCTCAGTGGCGTTTGTGTTGCCGGACCGAACGGACGTGTCCCCCCGAGATCTCCCAAACGCATTTAAACAAACAATAGTTTTCATCCCCGGCGCGCGCCTTTTGTTCTGCCTCCGGAGGCCCGAAAACGAGCCTGGCTTATACCGCGTGTTACTGTAAGGGTTACCTGGGGAATGTGCGTGATCCATCTAGGCACCCCATCTGTGCAATACCACGCATTTCAGTGATTGTGATGATACTAGTGTGGTCAAGTGTAATGAATGCCCAGAGAACTGCGCGATACTCTTAGGCATCCCATCTGTGCAAGCCCTAGAATTTATTCTAGGCCAGGTGCACGTCTGAGCAGCGACAGGCCGGCAGCGAGCGACGCCTACGCAACACACCCTCAACGCTACTGCCTCCACCACCACCGCCGCTAAACACACCAACCTGGTGAGATCATTCCGATTAGGACATCATTGATAGTGATTACCTACCTCTAACTTTATTTCTCTCAGGACCACTCGCCGCCTGACAATAATAAACCACCACTTACCGCGGCCGCGGTCGCCCCTATTGACTAAGGCATAATCACATTTATAGGTGCGTCATAGGCAGGATATAACAATTCCCTACCTACGCAATATCAAAATCAACTAATAAAACATTATTATAGCTACATATACTTATATTGCTTTGCCTGAAAATAAATTCGAGATAATTCTCCTCGAGATTTATTTTCTCCTCATCTTCGAAAGACCATTCAAAACAGTCATTAACAATAACCATCTACTAAACCCTGAAACTCAGTGAATAAGCCAACCCAAAACTTAACAATCCTAGAATTATTTTTATGTAGCTAAACTGCAAATATACTGAACCCGACAATAAACAAAAACTAAACAAGTGCAGGCCATAAAAAGGCCATCTCACCAAACTCCCAGAAACTAGACAAAACAATTGACTGCTATTTAGGAACAATTGAAAAAGCTTCGAATCACAAAAGGCTCACAACGTTCCCTCACACATCTGGCACCCATTCTATGGTGTCAGCCCATCTTGGAAATACCGGGAAACATTAGAATAAAAATAGATCGTAAAAAGCCAAACAGCGTCTCTCATCATACCGGCCGTACACCTCTTAGAAACAACCCACACACACACATTCATATTAGCTAAAATACCACGAGGCTTTCTCCTGTAGTAATATCTCACAATCTAAACTCTACCAATGCCCAGAGATGGAAACTGCCTGTTCCATGCAATTGCAGACCAAATCAGCCATCTGTTTGGAGCGACATTCAACCATACCCACATCAGAAGCGACTTAGCTAGATACGTGGAAGCTAACAGCAATTATCCACGCATCAAACATGCGATCGACGCACCAAACGCAGAAGCTTTCACTGAGTACATAAAAAATCTCCACATACAGGGCACGTGGGGCGGTGAAGAAATTATCATAGCAGCCGCGGAGTTCTACGTAATAAGTGTAGCGATCCATCAACAAAATGGCCCATCAATCGTATATAGCCCCCAACAAGAATATAACTCAGTCGGAACTATCAACTTGACCTTTTCCGACAGCCACTACGACAGCGCATACATAATAGAGCCCCAAAACGTAATCAACAACCTATCAACAACCAGTCAAATCTACATCGCAGCATCTCACTTTTCCCATACCAAAATACAGCGCGACTACCAAAGTACCCTCAAGTTCCACCCGCCCCAAAAACAAATAATATGATAGCGGTAAATCTAAACACCTTCCCCCGGCCTACCCAAAATGCACAACTCAAGATAAGATGACCAATGACGTTGATACTTACCGTACCGACACATACACTCACACGCCACAAACACATGCATCCCCCTCCGCCGGGTCAGATACAACCGGGTATTCATCTTTAGGGCCTTGTTCACGGACTGAACCTCGACCCGAGTCACGGACCTAACTAATATGCACTAATGAAGTGAATTGAAGTAGGTGATATCAGTGCAATGAGTCTCACTAGCTGAGCAACAACCTGGTGAGATCGCTGCGATTATGATAGCCCTAACTCAGATCAAAAGGCAAAACGAACTCTATATCTGGCAGGTAACCCCCTTCGTAATGCTAAATACCATTTCATAAACAGATAACACGCTCGCTTCAAATTACTACGCCAACTCCAAACTATTCCACAGGCACAGTGCCGTACTAGTAGGTAGGAGATAGGTATACCTAAATACAAAACTAAGCAGGAACCTACCCAATAACAGTAAAACAAAACATAACCATTTCTAACTTTATCCGGTCCGACAAGCCCACAAAAATAAAACAATAATGCAAGCCCGTCTACTACATAACTGCATATTCTGAGAAATAGCGAGAAACAGCAAACAATTGCACATCATAAAAGGATCATTTCACCATCTTCCAGAAAACAGGCTGTTTAATATTTATGCGTCGGAAACGCACCGGTTTTTGTTGCGCGAATCGATCGCGAGTAATCGAGACATCACTAAGCGGAAACGGACCGCAGATGTCACTCGTACCGGAACGAGATGTAAAATTGGAGGTTATCTTCTCTTGGTCTGTCTCATCGGTGAGAATAACATGGCGGCTCGGGCCCCGTGATGGTATTTCGGTGTACCAATTATCATACAGGCATCGGGCCTGGTCAGAGTGTAAATCTACCTCATAGCGTCGGGCTATTGATTGTAATTAGATTCGCGTCAGCGGCCAAGTGATCCCTGTTGATTGGACATCGTCGCATCGGTAGCGGCGACTCCACGGTCACGGCAGGCAGCACGCCGGCGACAGCGTCGGCAGCAACGATAGGTTTCGATTCACTCCATATCCTATCCCAAACTGTGCCCTTTTCCCGTATTCCCGTCTCGAATCGAGCTTTAGATTTCCTGCCTACGGAGACAAGGTCAGTAACCAATTTCATCACTTCTTTTCTCTCACGTGGCAAAGGCACAACCCCTCAGGATTCCACGCCGTTCGGTAGGCCTGGGAAATTAATCAGTTTGGTAGCAGAAGCGCGGTTTCCTAGTGGGAAATCATCGATTCACGGTAGGGTTGCCTTTGTCACATTGTAGTTGGGAGAAAAGAATATCCCAGATTGGCTCAAGTCGGCAATGAGTCTGTGGTCGGTATACCACGATTAAAGTTCATTTTCGGTAAGTGAAAGTATAAGTGCCAATTTAGTTAACAGTTGTTATAAAATTGTAGTCGGAACTACTGTTGTTGAGCATAAAAGATTGAACAGTCATTCTGCGAAGTAACTAGATTGTATTACTTGCGATAGAACGTCGGGTTCTATAGTCCTACAGTGTTATTTCGGTTTGCACAGCGGGGTCGGGCTATTTAAGGGGTATTAAGCTGATTTTGCTGACCTCAAAGGAAGTGTGGTTCCTATCGGAGGGGCCACTACTAGAAAAATAGTTTTTTTTATAATAACCTTTTGTTTGTTATTTGGATTGTACCACATGGTGGCATTCTCTAATTGATTTAGAGTGTATATTATAAGGTGTATGTCCACAGGGCGACCATATTAAATATTGTTTATGATTTAATTGTTTAGTGGTTGCCTTGGGATTTACAACTTAGTTTTAATTTCTGTGCCCAGCGCTGACGGGAAAGTGCTGGTATCTGGCTGTGCTTAGTTCGGCAGTGAAGCATAGGACCAGGAACAATTAAATCGGTAACCATGGCACCTTCGCCCTTGACGGTACTGCGGTATGGTGTCCGTGAGGAGATGAGATGGCTCGCCCATACTCACAAGTATGTGGAGCGACCCGACATGGACGATGTCCTGCTCAAGCGTGTGGAGGACGCAATGACACGCGTCGGGAAGGTGTGTCGGCTGGCTGCCGAGGCTGAAGCCCTCGGGCTTACGGATGAGGCCTCGGTGGCTGCAGTGAGGCAGCTCTGCGCGGATGCTGACCAAGCGATGGAGTGCTTGGGCGACATCGAGCGTCGCGCCGAAAAAATTAAGCGGTCGCGTCGGGATGACCGCGGGGAGGGTAGCGGAGACCCCCCCCCTAAGGGTGTGGTTGGACGGCTTCCACACCTGGAGATTCCGGCCTTCGGTGGGGCAATTGATGAGTGGCCGGCATTCATCAATTTGTTCGATAGCCTGGTCCACGGTCGGGACGACCTGGACAGCGCCTACAAGTTGGCCCAGCTATTGATGGCACTGCGGGGTGAACCGAAGGAGTTGGTCGGTCACCTAACGGTTACGGCGGGCAATTATGAGATTGCCCGGGTCATATTGTTTGACCGCTACCAACACAAAAGGCGGTTGGTTGATGCGCAGCTGGGGAAGCTGTTCAGCATCCCAAGAGTAACCCGGGATGATGACATCCGGGTACAGGTGCTCAACCCTGTGCTGGTGGCCACTAAGGCCCTTCAGAACCTTGGTCTGCCGGTAGACCAATGGTCATATATTGTGTTATATATGGTTTTGTCACGGTTGCCTGCAGCTGTTCAAGGTCGGTTTGAACAGCTGCATGGGGGCAGTAGCTCGGAACTGCCCACGCTCGTCCAATTAACGGAGTTTTTGGAGGGTGAATGCAGGCGATGCGACACCATGGATTCGGAGGCCAGTGTGCAGCGCCAACCCGCGCGGATGCGGGAGGGACCGCGCCCCCCACCCCCAAGGGGGGGTGGTCGGTCAAAACAATTTGGCGTTTTGAGTGCCGCGCCGTCGGGTGACGGCTGTGTGCACTGCGACAGTGCCGGTCATGAGGTGACCAGTTGCGCCAACTTTAAGGCGCTCGGTGTGGCTGCCCGCAGGAAGGTGGTCTTCCGCCACCGATTGTGTTTCGGTTGTTTGGGGCCGCACCCGCTGAGCGAGTGCTCACGGGCGTCCCCCTGTGAGGGCTGCGGTGGCAGGCACCACGTCGTGTTGTGCCTGAACCGGTCAGGTCCATCGGACGGTCACCAGGGCCGGACTCAGGTCGGTCGGTCACAGGGCCCAACCAGGGCCGGACCCAGTCCCCCTCCGGGCAACGAGAGTCACCAACGGGGTGACTGGGGTACCCGCGGACGGGACCCCCCCCGAGGGGAAGGGGGCAGCGCGGGGGGTAACAGGCGGGACAGCCGGGGTTCGGTCGCCGCTGTCCAGGGTCAGCGAGGACTTCGGGCCGCTGGCTCACCGCGTGTTACGGGCGGGTGTCAGATGGCACCTATGAGTGGCGCGAAGGCTGGGAGCCCACCACCTTCTGCGCCACCCTGTCCGTCGCTCTGGGAGGCGAACAGGGAGGCGAACAGTCGGATGTCGCCCCCATTCCTAGAGCGCCCCAGGTTGGATCCGCTCTCCCCCCTCCATCCACGGTGGCCACCGGGCACACCGTTCACAGTCCGGTATGGTCGGGTACCGGGACAGCGAGGGGCCTATTATGCGGGTTGGGACCCCCTAATGTACATGCGGTCTGATATGCCACCGGTGGCATATCAGCAGCCGAGTTACCAGGCCGACGGAGGTCTGAGCGGGTTCGGATCCCGCGGGGGTTCCCGCTAGGGACACGCCACCCACTTACAGGGTGCCGCCACTCCTCAGACGGTCATGCTCCCCACCGCCTCGGTGATAGCGTGGAGTTCGGACGGCAAATCTTGTGTGGCACGAGCACTATTGGACTCGGGGGCCCAGGGGTGCTTAGTCTCGTGCAACCTTGTAAGACGGTTGGGCATTTCGGTAAGGGAGTATCCACATTCCATTCGGGGAATTGGAAACACGGAAGTCGGTTCCGTTAAGGGAGTATGTCGGATTACTCTCTCGTCACGGGTGGATTCATCGGTGAATCTGACGGTCACGGCATTAGTCATGCCTAATGTGATGGGCTCACACCCTCACGTACGGTTGTCGCCCTCGGTGCGACAGTTGGTCGCTGGGTTGTCACTGGCTGACCCGGAGTTTGATATTCCGGGCCCAGTAGACATTTTATTGGGTGTCGATGCCTTGGGATACCTGTTAGTGCCAGGTGTCCACGTGTTGCAGGCGACTGGTCTGGTTTCGGTCAACACCAGACTGGGCCATGCGGTAATGGGTCCGGTCATGCCGGCTGCCCCACGCCTAGCGACTCGTAGCCCCTTATTCGGTTCTGTACTCTCGGAGGTGATACAGAAGTTTTGGGAGGTGGAGGAACCACCTACGGTACGCCAGTTGGACCCGGTTGAAGAAGAGTGTGAACAGTTTTATCGGAACAATACTGGTCGCCTTCGGTCAGGTCGATTTCTCACACGTCTTCCATTTCGGAGTGATCGCCCGCCGCTGGGCAGTTCACACCATGCAGCCGAGACGCGGCTTCTGTCGATGGAACGACGCATGAAGCGTGACGGGATTTTCCGGCAGAAGTACGTCGACTTCATGCGGGAATACGAGTCGCTCGGCCACATGTCGGTTTCGGGTATCGACTGGAATCGTGAAGACCACTGCTTCCTGCCCCATCACGCGGTCTTGAGGACCCCGGAAGGCAAAATACGGGTAGTGTTCGATGGATCGGCATCAACATCTAACGGCATGAACCTGAACCAGTGTTTGCATTCAGGGCCGAAGTTGAATCATGACATCGCGGATGTTATCACACGGTTCCGTCGACACAATGTTGTGTTTGTAGCTGACATCCGGATGATGTTGAGACAGACGGTCATTCACCCTGACGATAGACGGTATCAGCTGATACTGTGGCGAGAGAGCCCAGATCAGCCCATCAGGGTGTACGAGCTGAACACCAACACGTACGGGCTACGGTCTAGTCCTTATTTGGCGATTCGCACTCTTCGGGAGTTAGCGGATCGAGAACGGTTAAATTTCCCTAGAGGAGCAGCGATCCTGGAGCAGGACCTCTACGTGGACGATATCTGTACCGGTGCAGATTCCGTGGAGGAGGCGCTCGCTCGACGGGACGAGCTAGTTGAGCTCTTACGGGGTGGAGGTTACGAGCTCCGGAAATGGATGTCGAACTCTCCAGAGTTACTGACTGGTCTTCCGGATGACTACCAGCAGGATCCCCACATTTTTGAAAATTTGGAAAATCCAAATATGTTGTCGGTATTAGGCGTCCAGTACCAGCCGGTGTCAGACATGTTCTCGTATCGGGTCGAGTTGGACACCCCGAAGGTCTGGACGAAACGGAACGTCCTCTCAACGGTGGCTAGGACATTTGATCCAAACGGGTGGATCACCCCGGTAACATTTCAGCTCAAGTGTTTTATGCAGCAATTGTGGTCTGCTGAGCTGAAATGGGACGACCCGATCGGCGGGTCATTGAGCTCGGAGTGGGACTCGTTCTTTTCGACCCTCCCTGGCATTAATCGGATTTCACTGCCACGGAGGTTGGTCCCCACCAAACGATACACCGCCACCCTGCATGGGTTTTGCGATGCCTCGGAGAAGGGCTACGGAGCTGCGGTGTATCTGCGTACGGTCGACTCCTCGGGGGAGGTTGATGTGCGGTTGGTCATGGCCAAGAGCAAGGTTGCGCCGTTGCGCACTCGCCTGACCATTCCCAAGTTAGAGCTTTCGGGAGCGGCTCTCCTGACTCGTCTGCTCAACCACACGATGACGGTTCTTCGTGGGTCAATAGCGTTGGAAGATACGGTCTACGCTTGGACGGACAGCCAGATCGTGTTATGCTGGCTGAAGGCTTCAGTTCACAAGCTGGAGATTTTTGTGGCGAATCGGGTTTCGCAGATTTTGACTTCGGAGGTTCCCTTAATCTGGAGACATGTTCCAGGGGAAATGAACCCAGCAGACTGTGCGTCTCGTGGGAGTCACGCTCCGGAGTTGGTTGGACATCCCTTGTGGTGGGGTCCAAAATGGTTGACTCAAGCCGAATCGGATTGGCCAATGAGTCCACGCGTTACCTCGGCGAACAGCGCCTTGACAGTCGGTGTCTGTACGACGCAACCAGAGCCGGAAGGGGAGTTCAGCCTGCTGGAACGGTACAGCTCGCTCGACAAGCTGGTCAATGTGACCGCCTGGATCTGCCGATTTGCGCGGAATTGTCGGAATTCTGAGGCGCAACGAGTGCGGACACCGGTCCTGACACCACGGGAACGGAACCATGCGTTGTTCGCATTGGTACGGAACGTGCAGACGGTGCACTTTAGGACGAGAGGACGGGTCGGGATGGCACGCCTCGATCAGCAGAAGTCAGGGTGGGGGACTCGGTCCTCAAGAGAGCGGTCGCAACACTTTCTCGCCTTCCTATTGATTAAGGACATGTTCGGGCCTGTCCGGGCGGGTGACTGTTTAATATTTATGCGTCGGAAACGCACCGGTTTTTGTTGCGCGAATCGATCGCGAGTAATCGAGACATCACTAAGCGGAAACGGACCGCAGATGTCACTCGTACCGGAACGAGATGTAAAATTGGAGGTTATCTTCTCTTGGTCTGTCTCATCGGTGAGAATAACATGGCGGCTCGGGCCCCGTGATGGTATTTCGGTGTACCAATTATCATACAGGCATCGGGCCTGGTCAGAGTGTAAATCTACCTCATAGCGTCGGGCTATTGATTGTAATTAGATTCGCGTCAGCGGCCAAGTGATCCCTGTTGATTGGACATCGCCGCATCGGTAGCGGCGACTCCACGGTCACGGCAGGCAGCACGCCGGCGACAGCGTCGGCAGCAACGATAGGTTTCGATTCACTCCATATCCTATCCCAAACTGTGCCCTTTTCCCGTATTCCCGTCTCGAATCGAGCTTTCGATTTCCTGCCTACGGAGACAAGGTCAGTAACCAATTTCATCACTTCTTTTCTCTCACGTGGCAAAGGCACAACCCCTCAGGATTCCACGCCGTTCGGTAGGCCTGGGAAATTAATCACAGGCAATTAACAAAAGACTTCCACTGATGAACAATAACAACAATAAAATCGGAGACTTTTTGTCCTAAGCGGCTCTCTACCGAGAATAAGGGCGCACGAAGATACGCACAAACTTTGACAATCGCAACCCGTACGATCTGTTAATCGTAGACAAAGGTAGTTCAAATAAATCACGCTATCTCTAAGTTCTTTCTTTCAACAACATCCCAAGAAGATAACCTAATGGAAGCCTTACCAACGCTGAGATGGTAACTGCCTATTCACCGCAATTGCTGACCAAATTAATCACCTATGTCAATTAACATGCAACCAAACTCACATTCGTAAGGACCTAGTTAAATATGTAGAAGAAAACGGCGATGAACAGAACAAAGCTCGCAATCACTGAGCCTGAAATCCTTAACAACTCACCACTGAAAATCTACGCAATTACGGTACTTGGGCTGGAGAGGAGATTATAATACCAGCTGCCGAATACTTTCTACTTAACGCAACAATCCACCAGCAAAATACACCATCGCTCACATTCACGCCCAAGAATCCAGCGGATGCAGTGAAATCTATCAACCTCAACGTCACAGGACACCACTACGACAGCGTTTAAATGCTTGAATCGCCAAATTTACCCACGGATCAAGCAACCGATAACCAAACTGATAACACCATACTTTCGCCGATACTTAATGCAACACCCATGACCTCCTCAGGGTCAACCATAACATCAACAGAAGACATCCCAGACAACACCGGATCTACAGACCTATCAACTTAAGCTGATACTTGCATTTGTGTGAGTGTACGTGTGTACGCACCGCTTCCCTGCCGCCCGCTCACATACTTTACTTCACCTCCGGTACTGGTAGCAGATAGACGTGTAATTTTATGTGATTGATTGTGTTTGAAATATTAGTGAAATGGCTCCTACTGCTCCTGGCTGCTGCTAATGGCTCCTACAATCGACGATATAACGGAACGATTAATTATTAACACAGGCTCTGACTCTGATGAATCATCAGACGAGAGTGAAGATGAAGATGCAATGAGCGGAGTAGAAGAGTTATAAGATTCAGTCATTATGAGGTCGAGAATTGGACAGTTGGTAACATTGTGTTTTATGGACTTCGTTTAAATAAAACATTGATTTTATTTGTATGTGTTTTACTAACTGTACTTTTGGCGATCACTCACACAAATGCAAGTATCAGCTTAAGTTGATAGGTCTGTACGATGATACGAAACAGCCCCATATTTAAACCACAAGTCACATGCGAGCGTATGCGCATTGCTACTTGGAAGGTTAGAGGATGCGCCGAAATAACTAAAAGACTCAACATTGACGCGGAATTGACTAACAAAAACATACACATAGCCTATATACAGGAAAAAAACATGATACATATGTCAAAACACTATCTCTGGTATCTGTATACTCGCATCGGACAAGACGCTATAAAGAAATACAGGAAAAAGGGAATTATAGGAACAAACCTCCTTCACAATATTGCACACAAATATTTTAAAAGTTACATCAAAATAAAATGCATGTACAAGGGCGAGCTTGTCTCTGAAAAGAGATTTCTTCCAGCAAAACAAGGCATTACAGGAATTGCTATCATAAAAGGGTAGGCAGTGCACGATAATTACTATAACTAAAATGCCTAGGAATAAATTAAAATATATGTAAAATACAGATAGCAAATACGAAATAATTACCGATATATACATAAACCTTACATATAATAAAATAAATACAATAACTTTTACGAAAGAGACATGTAGAGCTCTTTAATATGTTTCTTAAAAGAAAAAAGAGTCGGACTGTCTCTTATAGTGCAAAGAGGTGCGTTCCAGAGTCGGACCGCCCGCAGCCTGAAGGAGCGTTTATACGCAGCGCTGCTATGCCGCGGAGTAGCTAAAAGTGAATAATTAAATATCATCGGAGAACTGCTCATGGCAAACTTAAAAGTAGAAAGACGAAAATTCTTATAAGAGACCCCATAAACAACCAGTGAATTGGACGTAGTTCCAATACGAACCGTAAACGAAATCAAATATCTCGGCACATATATTACGGCAGGACATAGGACACAATAAAAAAGAGGTGCCGGCAAGCCATATGCAATTCCAAGGCCCTAATGCATTTTATAAAGAAATCCAACATAGACTGAAATCTAGTGCGCCTGATTTACAAAATGGTCATTGCACTGTTTATAAAATACGGACAAAAAGCGGCAACCCTCACTAAAGCAAACAGTTGACAGTCAGTATATGAACGCCTGATCCTCAGAGACATGTTTGAGAACGCTAGAAGCTATCCAAGATACCACAAAATTCATGACTGACTACAGGGCAAAACGATAATCAAACGAATCAAAAACCACCGGATATGTTACTATACATATTCTGCGACGCCCACAACAGCACTTACTACACGCTCCATTCAAATACGAAGCAAGGAAGAAGAAAGCCGGCCGACTTATATACACCTGGAAAGATTTCCTTAAGCATGACATCAAACATCAAACACAGTTACTGGACAGAATCATCACACAACAGGGACGATGTCAGGATGGCCTAGAGGCAAATATACCGTATCCCAGAAACAGACAGCAAAAGCGAAACTGGGAACTTACCGGATAACCCAAACGAACACGACTCAGGAAACTCAACTATTAACAATAACTGAAAATAGAAGGAAAACAAGAACTTGAAGAAAACAACAGCTGCTCTCCAAATCCCACATCCTCCCCATTCCACATATCCTATATTGGCTTCAGGCTGAAGAGTCGGTCGATTGAATTCACTATCCTTCCCTTCCTACAGAGCAGGTCATTCCGCCCCCCCTCAAAACTTGTACCCTCTGGTATGCCGGCCGAAAGACCGGAACAGGTTAAGAACCCTGGCTGGAGAAGCACCATTCATTCATTCATTCATTCATTCAACATCTTACTTATTGAGTGTCTGCCTGCCATGGCCATAAGGCCTTTATAGTAACTTTATTGCTACCAGGTTTATACTTATCAAAATACCATCAAGACTTAGGCAAGAACCTGGCAATACAAAATGCACCAACGTTTAATTATAACATAGTAAGATACGTAGCTCTTATAATTTATAATCGTAATAAAATTTATAAAAGATACCCTACTTTACACAAGTCACGAGGGCGAATATGGCCTTGTGGTGATGGAGAGTGAGGGAGTCCATAAAGGCAAAGTGTCTGACCAAATGTTCTATTGGGATTGTTCATCGAGCATCTGTGTCACAAGCAAGAGGCCCCAGCTTCGAATTCTGGCCGAGGAGTAAAAACGCCTTGGTTTTTCATGAATACAAAACATAAGAAACCATAAACGAGGTGCAAGCGCGCACGTGATTAACGAGAACTACTTATATCTTTACACGTACATTCACTCGCACTCTTTTTATGTACACAATTGCATAAAGCTTTACGCCCCGCTCCGGCCGCCGCCGCCGCCCCGGCCCGTGCCCTTCAAAAGGAGATAATAATTGTCACGTTAAAAGCCCTTCTAAAGTAATAATAATATCTTGAACACTATTTACACACATTGATCTAGCCCCAAACTAGGATTCCCTGTATCTTGGGTACTAGACACCGATACACGTACTTATATAGATAAATACTATACTTAGATAGATAAACAACTAGGGTACAAACATCCGTTCTCATCAAACAAATATTTGCCCCCACCGGGACTCGAACCCGGGACCCTTGGCTTCGAAGGCAGGGTTACTGCCGACTCGGCCATTCGGGTCGTCAAGTAATACTGCTTAATTAGTTCTCAAAATATTGGTAGCTACTGAACTGCTAACAGTAGCCAAATTTTCTTTGTAGTCCGATATTTTTGTGTAATATGTAGGTAGGTAGGTAATAATATGTACGGCCGAGAAACTTGACAGAATTTGTGCGTGTGAAATGTCACATAAATTTATCTGACTGTTATTTGGGGATGGAACAATCGCCCCGTAATAATATCGAGTTCTTGACAATTCGAAATCAACCCATTCTCTCCATGTTTTATTGTTTAAAATATGGAAAGAAATTACGAAGTAAAGTCCAACTTAAAACGTACTAGTGGCGTCATGCGAGATCGTGAGACTTGAGGGCCAGTGTAACGTTGAGTTTGCTGTCGTGTATTCGGAGTTCGGAGGTAGTGACATATTTAGTAGGACCACCACACTAAACGGATTCTATATGAGGAGGTAGATCAATTTTGTGCTTAATAACTACCAAAAATATACCTATTTTTATACAACCAAAACTATAACCACCAAGAACCAAGTTAGGCCGAGAATTATTGACCGCAGTTAACCGGTCGACCCTTCCGTTACGCGATAATAACCTAATGTACTATATAGACCCACGGCTCCCGCGGACCATCACGAGGGTCGAGTTTACGGCGATCAAGCTTGAGCTTGGTTCTGATAAATGAGACTCAGATACTTGCCTTTAGATTTACAAATATGTCTTCGGAGACCAATTCGGAGAGGCCATCCAAGTCATCTGACTTTCGTTCAGCGCCCACCATGATTAGCGCGTCCACGCGACTTTCTGCTCCTCCGCTCACGGCTTCGCCTGTCTCTCCGCTTATCGCCCCGCTCGTCCCGTCGCGCACGCTACAGCCGCGATCTTGTAACTGACGAGACAACGCACGGCCCAAAGGACTAGCCGTGTTTGATATCTGTAATGATAAGCAAAATTTTATGTTCCATCGAGCTTAAAGCAACGTACAGTTAACGCCAAGATTTTTTGGCTCTGATCGAGCGGCCACCTCTCTCACACACGCACCACCTTCCTCTTTGCGAGAAAGAGGTCACAGTAGACACTCAGATACAATAGCTGGTGGCAGACTGGACGCAGATATCGCCTCCGTTGTCTCGGTGTTTAACCGACGTCATAAAAGTTTGACAATTCCTCGGGATACTTAGATATTTATGTTTATTTTTTGTTTGTACGGCGATTTCTCCAAGACGGTTGGACATATTTGGAAAATTTATATTGACTCTTCAAATACAAAAATTACAGTAGGTATGCCTATAGAGCATCTCAATAATTTATCAACCTTGGTTAGGATCTGATGATCATGGAGAAATAAAGGGAATTCATTATTAATTAAAACACGTATGGGACTGTTTTGTAACAGTTAACTATGTCATAGATAGACTAGAGTAGGTTTTTTCTAAAGTTTTGCTTTTTGTTTAAATTATTTAAGAATACCGGTTCTCTCCCACGCGCATATGACGCTTAGGACAGGTTGGACGTATGAGTCATATTGAGTGCTGGGGACGAATGAGCAGTCAGCAGACTGTTTCTCAAATGAAGTGCCTCTAAATCTCTTACTGGCTCTGTCAGGCCCCGAGCGAGAGACAGCGACCGCATCATTTTGAGTACTAAAGGGCCGTAGATTACACCTACTCTTATTACAGAAATTTCGGTTTAGTCTTTGCTGGACTTGCTAGTACTGTAATTTAAGGACAGGTTGCGCCCCGCCCGCCGCACTGTACACAATGTACCTTAGGCGGCTCACTACACGACTGCAAGTTTTCTATTCCGTGCTCACAGCAGACCTTATGTTTTGGATCACAGAACACACAAACGTGTGTTCTGTGATCCAAATAAAACGCATATTTTTTATTAAAAAAATGTTGATGAGCCTTTTTTTTTGTATTTTAACTCAGATTTCTTGAAAAGTAAATCGTGGACGAAATTCAGAACCACAGAGTTTTGCTTGTCTATTGACACCGGTTCCATCTTTGCCCGCAAAATCAATTTAGGTATACCAAAAATGTTACATACTTTTTATGCAAACATAAATAATGGAGATAGGAAAATCGATGTATAGACCTCTGCCCCAGGGTTGAACTGGCATTGCACCTAGACATATACAATTCTCAATGGCCAAATAACAATATTTCATGTTTCAAAAGTTTCTGAAACTTAGTAGATTTCACAATTCTGAAAATAAAATTGAAAATCTCCTGTGAGAAAAGTTGTTTATTAATTTTCAGAGTCATTAAAAAAGGGCACAAAAAGTAAAAACAATAAAACTCTGTCAAACTTAAAGGTGATTTAATGAAAGTAAATTAACGGTTTTGCAAACCCTAATGACATCGTTAAAGCAAAAGATATGCCTAGTTTCTATATAATATTTTGAACTTCGAAGCTTCTGAGTATGACTGATGTCATGCTGTCGTTTCAACGTTCTGTGAAAAATAAAGCAAACTACTATTAATCATTTAATTATTCTATACAAGTTCTACAAAATAAATAGACACGCAGAATTCATGAATTATTATTTAAATGCTTGTGAGAAGTCTTTGTAAGTACATTACTGAGGCAGTCGTTTAGCCATCTCCTTATGTTGTGGCCCTCGAATATCTGAAACGTCTGAGTCTGGCCCTTACACAAATAGCTTGAGTATGATTGAGACTGATTTATTCGAATCATTTTTGATCACGGCTCGTGTTGCAACGGTGTCCAATAAAGGGCTTAATTAGCTCATATCAAATATTTATTAATAGATCTTGCTAGCTGCTGTGTGCTTTGCTTGCATTTAGTCTTATCGATAGCCGTGTTACTGTTACCACCAAAAATATTAAATAGCCTTTAACCTCAAAACAAATGTCAAATCCCATACGTTTTTATTTTGAAGCAAGTGTTGAACACTAGTTTATTTTTTTGTGGTAAGGCCCTAGAAGTCTAATCGTTAGAAGTCTAATCGTTAGAAGTATAATCGTTAGAAGTGTATTGACCGCCTGGCTTTAGAGTGCGATGCTCTTGTAAACTTCTATGTTAATTTAGTTTGCAAAGGTCAATAACATTGGTTAACTTGGGCCCCGTTTTTGTCTTCGCATCATAGTTTATTTTATGGATTTGTTGACATTGATACACGCAAGAAACAATGAATGTTTAAGTTCGTGATTTTTTGGCTATTTTATTTAAAAAAAAAGAACTAAGTATTTCAGGTTTGATGATAAAATATATTTGAGATTCTCGCAACAAGCCCTTTGACTACAAATGTCACACAAGACATGCCCCAATTGTTCCCCCACCATGTATTTAATCCACACATTTATTATAATTTTTCCTGTCATATTTAAGTAAAGATCTAAATTACCTATTTTTTTTTAAATTTTAGAATAAGTAGTTTCGGTGATTAGGGGGGAATGGTCCTTTTTTGTCTTTTTTCTTAAATATCCTAAGTTATGAAAATATATATTTGACATCCGCGCAACAAGCCCTTTCCCATTTGACATGTCAGATGACAGTTTGAAAACTTTTTGTATTTTATTTCTGATATGCCAATGTATTTGCTTACGTCACATGTTCGTGTTTAGGTCACATGAATATATAAGTGTACCAAATTATAAAATTTGTCGGTTCAGAATTCAGTCGTTTTATTCTACTATTACACACCTAGGACAGACACTCGACTGATCCTATGTAGGAATCGTTTTTCCTTTTCAAGGTACGGAACCCTAATAAATATAGTTTAAAAACACTAAAAAACACGCTTTTAAAGCACTTCGAACTAAAAAGTAAAAAATAATTTTTAATATAACCTTAAAACAATAATGAATAAAAAATTCTATTATTGTTGTGAAACAAAAAGCGTCGGGCGCTCGATGTACGAAAGATATGGAACAAAGCGCCCGACGCTTTTTGTTTCACAATAATAATAGAATTTTTTATTCATTATTGTTTTAAGGTTACCTATATTATTATTTTTTTTTACTTTTTAGTTCGAAGTGCTTTAAAAGCGTGTTTTTTAGTTTTTTTAAACTATATTTATTTTTCATTTTTTAGTTTGAGTTTTGTTCGATTCACTTGCTCTCATACAGAGGTTGTGTGAGAAATTAATTAATCCTGGCGATCCTAATCAGGATAATGAGATAAACTTATGAAATTATTACATTGTCGCTGATTTTTGATAAGTGGACAAAGTTTGAATTGAATCTGTCCGTTTAAAGTGGGTCAAAATCGAGTCCAAAGGTGTCGGTTACATACAAACAAACAAACATACAGGTGATAAAAACTGGCATGCCTAGTACCAATCGCATAATGACCTAGTATTTAAAATAGATTATCTCTTTGTGAATAACATATAATTTATATAATTTGACGACCCAAATAGCTGAGTCGGCAGTGACGCTGCCTACGAAGCCAAGGGTCCCGGGTTCGAGTCCCGGTGGGGGCAAATATTTGTTTGATGAGAACGGATGTTTGTACCCTAGTCATGGTTGTTTATCTATCTAAGTATGATATTCATCTATATAAGTACCTATGTGTATCGTTGTCTAGTACCCAAGATACAGGGAATCCTAGCTTGGGGCTAGATCAATGTGTGTAAATAGTGTCTAAGGTATTATTATTATTATTTTTTTAAAACCTGTGAATTTATTGGAAATAATTTTATATTTTTTTTTGCCAAAGCTCAGTGATTCAGTGATTTAAAAAAATTGGCAAAAGAATTAGCCCGGCGCATACGAAACCGTTTCTCAATATACTAGTGTCCAAGTTCAAGTAAAACGACTCGAATGAAATGTCAGTATGATAGAGTACTCTTCAACATCATTCTCGACTCGACGACTCGAGGCAAACTACGCGGTTATTTGGGACGAACGTCTGGTAGATTTTGTTAGAATGGATATCAAGGCGGCTGTCAAGGAAATTGAATTATAATTTATTCTAGTATATTCTAGTCTTAGCTTAGGTCGCAAGAACGTTCTTGCAAGATTATTGGGGTTCTTCTACTCTAATATATTGCGTGTTAACTCCTAAATTCAAATCATATTTTAGGTACCTAATAGAATAACATTCAAGTGTCATTTTTTGTCAGTTGTTCGATAAACACTGATCTCGCAATGCGACACAGAAAAGTTGTTTTTTTCACATTTTTTCAACCACACACCTCTGACCCCTTGAAGTTAATAAGTTGAACAAGTGGACTCATTATAAAAACCAAAAAAACAAATATCCCGACTGCGTTTACTTTACTTATTATGGAATATGAAAGTAGCCGTAGGTACCAATTACGTTGTAAACTAAATTTGTGATCTTATCCTACTTATTAACTTTACACTAAAATTATACAGCTTATGTCACTCAAACGTCTTCACAAATCCAACGACACCCTAATGTTTTAAAATGTATCGAATCGTTTGGGCGCGGTTTTAAAAAAAATTGCCCCATATGCTAGGGATATCCCCCCCATTTTGAAAATTTACCTGCCCACAAAATTGCAAGATAATCAGTTGAGAAATGCGACCTGTACAGGAGAACAGCCGGACAGAAATCCACAAACGAAAGCATTCTTGCCCAACCTGCAATGAAGACTCTTCGTCGCTTCGCGCGCTCGGTCAATTAATAGTTAGTTCCTAAATTAGGTACACAATCAGATCTTAGTAAAGAGTCATGATGAACTTACGAGTACAGTACTGGGTGGGTCCGCGGGCTGCGCCCTCCGTGCCGCCTGCACCATCAGCGCCGCCGCCGCCAGCGCTATGGCTCCGCCCTCGAGTGTGCCGAGCACGCGCCACGCCAGGCTTGCTCCCCATTCCGTCTCGGACATCCTCTGTTTTGTGTAGGTATCTGAAACACAGTACACACATTCGTCAAATTATTTTGGTTTGGGAAATATTTACCTTAGCAATTGGCTAACAGTAGTAGGAGTAACATTGGTAGTATTGATGTTATTAACAAAAAGGCTTTCCCTTGTCAAGTAGACAATTAGGAAACCGTTAATCAGACGACTAAAATACAAACTGAGACCTTCGAAATCCTGCGGCCTTTCAGGAGGGTTACCTACCACAATCTTTATTGCGATTTAGTTTAGGAGCCTAAATTGATCCATGAAATCACCATGATCATCTTAAACATAGTCTTGGTATAAGGTAAAATAAAGTCCATTACCTGTTGCCGCCTCTGGCGACCCCGATATTTATTATGTCCGGCGAGTCCATATAAAATGTTTTTTAAATACTTGTGGGTGCAAGTCAATGCTTTTGCCATAACGTAAATGACGATAGGAAATCACTCTATTCTTTAAAGATTACTGTCATTTTTAGGAGAGGTATACATCGCACCACGAATTGAGAGCGCTGGGCGACGACGTTGGCGGGAATTACTGCGCATATGTACAAGGCCTTCGCTCATAACTCGTGGTGCGACGTATAATAGCCGTACTAACTAAATACAACACACTATTTAACTAAGGAGGATCTAATGACAACCTCCTAAAATTGTTTTAAAATAAAAAGTGGCCAAGTGCGAGTCGGACTCGCCCATGAAGGGTTCCGTTGTAGCAAGAAATTATGTGACTGGATGTTTTTGTTGTAACTTTGTTTTCCATAGCGTTTGTATGAATGACAAAGTTATCTTTGAGGTTTTTAATAAATGTTTTACATCTTAAAAACTGCTTAAACTTAAAAAAAAATCTTTGAAAGTGTAAATTGAGATACACAGCAAATATTTTTTGTAGATTTTTCACTCTCATAATTTGAGAAACCGCAACGTCATTTTTAAAGACCTATCTACAGAAACCCCACACAAATAGATTTGATGAAAAAAATATTTTTCGGTTTCAGTTCCATGTATTATATATGTTGCGGCTAAAGCTAGGTGTGAAACTAAACTTAAGTTTAGCCGGCTAGTGTTAAGATTAATTTCGAGCCTCGGCTTATGTCCGAAGTCATGTTCGTTTGTGATAATGGATGTCATCTTTAATCGGCTAGACTGCACATTAGCCGATGCGTTTCGGTTAATGTTGGACATTAGTTAGCTAATGTTGAAAACAAAGTATTCGTGCGACTGCGGGGAGCGGGGCGGGGTAATTTTATTCAGATGAGAAAGCTTTTTATAATATCAGGGCAAAACACTACGGTAGCTTAGGTGAAGGGTATATTAGGTAAGGGTGAGCGAAGAAAAGCCCCCTTTATCCTTCCTGTTAGGTTGAACATGTAAGAACAACAAAAACTATAATAAGACGAGTATAAGAATTTTTTCACCCTCAACAGCGTCGAGGCTAAACTGCAGTTTAGCCGACTAATGTTGAAATCATTTATCGCAATGAACATTATTTCGGACATTAGCCGAAGCTCGAAATTAATTTTAAGACTAGCCGGCTAAACTTAAGTTTAGTTTCACACCTACCTTTAGCCGTAACATATATATCCTTTAAATTATTTAATTTTTTGTATAAAAATCGTAAAGCGGTTTACAGAATACATACTACCAAGTTTCAACTGTGTAATCCTAATAGTTTCTGCATAAAGTTGCTGTGACATACGGACGGCCGGACGGATGGACAGACAGACTTGACGAAACTATAAGGGTTCCTTGTTTCTCTACAGAACCCTAAAAAGAGAATATTATCATAAAAAATGTATCTAAACGTTTGACTGTAAATCCAGTGTTTGCTTGGCAAAAGTACTTTGACTGACTGAATTACTGAACAGCGATAAAAAATGAGCGCGACTGAAAAACTGGCTTAGTCTGACAAAATTACTGAATTGCGCGACTAGAAATCTAAAAGCAGCAACTTGAAAACCTTAATTCGAGATTTCGTACAAAACGAGCGTTGGATTTTGTTGTTCTTAGATGATCAATCAACCTAACACGAAGGTTAAAGCTTTATCCTAACCTACCCTGTCAAAAATATCAAATATTTCATATTTTCGAATGTTTTTCCACATTTAAGAGGGATGTGTTAAATTAAGTTCATCTGTTCAAAAGACTTTAAATAGTTGTTAAATTATGTACAGCAAGATAACCAACCTCCCGTGTCTCTTACCATCTTATATTCATAAACAGCACATCAACACCGTCGGGATTGAAATGTTAAAAGATTTATCTAGTAATGCTAAAGTTAAGTAGGTATAGTACGAGTATAAAGAGACACTCCTTTAAGTACCTATTAAGTAAGTTGCTTTACCTACACCTACAGGCACATAAATTGTTATTGAAGATTATCTCTCATGCCCAACCTTAGTTAAGTTCTAGGCGAATTGATGTCGACAGATATTTAAAGTCAGACCTAATAAGCATTTACTTACTTAATGTTTTTGCAGCTCCATGATCATTGCACTAGGTTTTTACTAAACATGTGTCTATCTTTGCTGTGTTATCTTGCAGCACTGACTACCCCTTATTATTAGTGAAAATACTGTGAGTATATCTGACTTGTCTACCTCTGGCCCCACGATAATTTGTACAGTACCAATTAGAAGAGAATTGATAGAAATTAAATGACCCCCGTAGAAAAGACATCAACCTGCTGGCAAGTATTATTATATTTTATTGAGTATATCACCTAAATGGATTCTGATTTGGGTCCCGTAGCTTTCTAATCCAATAAAAATTCAGACACTGTCAGGTCAAACTTGACCTATGTTATCGCTTCGTAATGAAGGCAATCGTATGAAGTCAAACGTGGTATTCTCGTGATCATTCTTTTGACTTGCATACGCGAGGCACCACCCCTAGTCATGCATGTAACATGAAACATTTTGAATGTCTGTTTGTTGCACATGATTAAAATCGGTGATGTGACCTTCGTCTGTGAACCAGTACAAACCAACCAATCTGATATTGCAACTGCAACATAAGTACATATATTTCGCAATTTACCGAAATATATGTTGCACTTGCAATATATTTACGTTGTTGTGAGATAGAAGGTGATAAGCTATACCTACTTCTATAAGATTCAACAACTATCAGAAGATATGCCGATTTGTTTTCACGGTATATTTGTTATTAAGTCAGATGACTTGATGATGATGACGATGAGTGATAGATATCACACCGTAATATTGTGAAAACCGTTAGTTTATAAATTAACGCGTGAGATTATAAACTATCGATTTACTTACTTACTTATCGATCGTTTTACATTTATGTTTCTTTTGTTTTTACATGTACACCTAACACGAAGGATAAAGAGGAATCCGCTTCGCACACCCCTTCATTAACCTACCCTACCCTGGTGGGTAGGGTCGCCCTGGTATTTCTTTTGCAATTCAAGATTAAACTGGTTCATAATTTAACGGTTCAAATATAAACTAACGCTTTATTTTGTGAGCAGCATGGTGCAGTTTACAATTTATCGACAGTTGGTAAACTAACGAGAGAAAATGGTTAAGATTATAAGCTACCTAACGATTTTCACAATCTCATGTATATATTATATATTATAAGATCGTATCCGTATGTATGTTTGTAAATACGTGATATGATGATAACTTACACATATTGATGGTATCATATTGTGTGGTATGAACGCAACACATGTGATATCAATATCATGCTTTAGGTATAAACTTTTCTTGCCCTGCCAAGTTTTATTAGGTGCACCGCAAGTTTGATGAAGCACTTCGTAAGTTTTAAGCAAGTTATGCGTATGATATATATATGTAGATGACGTTGATGAGTGCAAGGTTACCTTATAACTTATAATGTAATACAATATATCTACATAGAGCTCTACACGTGTAATATGTACCTACCTACTAAGTCCGCATTATACAGGTTGTAGTCATATTTTAAGTATTTCTCATGGACAACATTCAGAACAAACTTCACCGTTATTACACCCTGTATTGTAATAGTAACTGTTTGTAGTCAAACAATTACTATTTACAAAAAATAACTTTACATTGTCGATGCGATGAGTTATAGGCAGCTAGCAGGCATTATATCAATTGTCAACAATGGTGGTTTAAAATTTCTCATACAATTGTGTAGATAGTCGATTATTTAGTTAGACAATTGGATTGACCGCCTTGTGCTAATTCACAGAGTGATTTATTGTCTGTTTAACAAATATGCCTGACTGACTACTGTTTAATATGATTCTAAAGAAGATGGTAGAAAAATACTTTGAATTTGAATTTGAATTCAGTTGACGTCTTGCCCGAAGAGTCTTGGCGGATATACAAGATGTAAAACGCAAACATCACTCGCGTGAAACGCTAAGAAATTAAGAATATGCCATTTCGAGACGAAAAGTGACATGGCTTTTATTATCTTGTCTACGGGCTCTGAGTCCATGTATGGAAGAAAAGACGGAAATCTTGCGTATACCAGGAAGGTGTAGCCAAACTTGAAGGGATTGTTGGGGTCAAATCAGCTGAGCATTCCGCCCAAAATGTATGGAGAAGTGAAAAATAAAGTTGCTCTGAACAAATCGGTTTCATACGGTAAGTTACTCAAAATGATATCCATAACAAAGCTTAATGACTACAACAATATGACTACACAGATTTGGTTCTGTCTACAACATTTGAGTCACAAATCGTGCCAGCCGGCACCAAGAGAAATTCAATATTCGGGGTTGCAAGCAGACGCCCGGCCTTGCGCACTTTTACTACACTTGAGAAACATTTTGTATAATTAATTAAATTTTAATTTGAAGAGAAGTAGGTCGCCTATCGCAATAGAACTATTTAATAGAATATATAACCGTGTTTGATTGGCTTGTTACATAAATCAAAACTTAATAATAGGACGCCGAAAATACTAACGCGTAACTCTTCACTACATGAACATCAACATAAACATTTCGACGACCTCTGTGGTGTTGGGGTCGCGGCTGTGCTTCCCAAAGCAATGTATGGCCTATATGTAAATATTATCTTATTTTACTATACAGGCTTTACTATATTTTATCTACACACGTATCATAAACCCTCTTTACTGCGTCTAAAAACCGCACGTTAAGACCAGCATAATGTAAAACTTTTTAGTAAAAACTCATTTCTTATCTGAAAATTTGTACATTATGACCATAATGTACAAAAAATTGTCAAATTATGACATCCAAATTTCGAACGCCGACGCCCGCCTGCGTGCCGCCCCTAGTTTGTCTGTGAAGTTGGTACTACAGAACAAGCTAAACAACTGCAGAACAATGATCAATGCCACAATGCCTGTCAAACATTCGGTTCCTGAACTCTCGTTTCATAAACCCACTCTCGAGTATTAATACCCTCCATTATGTAGCAGTCACATAAACTACTTTTATATACTTATCTACCATGTGACGTGAGTACCAGAAACAGCGAAGACACACACATATAAACATCCAAGACCGGGGATTTTTCTAATCTCCTTCAGTCCCAGGTTCATATCCCCAGCCGGAATTTGAACCTGGGCTCGGGAGCAACAGCCATGCCACAGAGGTCGGCGACATGGTTAATTATGTTCAAAAACAAAATAAAATAAACATTGGTTGTTTATTTTATTTTGTTTTTGAAGATAATTCTACTGCCATTGCGAAAAGGTGTGGTAGGATTTAGGCAGGGTGTTACAAAAACAAAAACGTGTTTTTAAATTGCTCAACATTTCGTTGCGATAACTTGTACTTCATTTAAAAATTGTAACACAACAAGATGTCGAAAGTGAATAGTGATTGCCTAAGCAATATAAGTAGGTAGGTACTATATAGGAGCAAATTTCGGTAGAGACTCACAAGAAAAATACGGAAAACAACATAAGTGCTATGTTATTTCTGTTGCGGTTTGCTAAATGTTGATATGACGTCCATGCTAATGTTTTTTTACGTACCTATCATATTAAAATGTAGGTTCAAAGTAGAGACATTACTCGTAATTATTCATATCTAGTTGTTTCTGTTTAGAGGTAAGATGGTAAGGTTATAACTACACTAGAGTTTACTCACCTTTTAAATAGACATATATACAGGTTGATATTTAATTAGTTACCAAATTTTGGGGAATGATAGTATTCTGTATTATGAATGAATGCCTCTCCAGCCAGGGTTGCCAGCATACCAGAGGCACACATTTTGAAAGGGTTGATAGACCAGTAAAAGGATAGAAAGGAGGGTGATTTCAATTGAACGACTCTTCAGCCTAAAGCCAATATATTATATGGATATGTGGAATGGGGGGGAGATGTGGGGTTTGGAGAGCAGTTGATGTTTTCATCAAATTCTTGCCGTCATTCCAGTTTCCAACATCATTGTTTCCATTTGCTTACTCGTGTTTCTCTTGGTTTTAGTGGGATACAGTTTGCTGTATTTTGCCAAGATAATCTCTTTTCAAGGCCTGAGGCATTGGTAGTTGTATCTGAGATACTCCAATAGTTCCCACCCTCGTAAATAAGATGGAAAGACTAGAGGGCACCTGCTAGAAATCTTTAAAGACTACCTCAATAATAGGAATCAGCGAGTCAAGATAGGTCATTTAGTCAGTTAGTAAATGTGAGACTGTCAAATTTGGTATTCCGCAAGGAAGTATACTAGGTCCCACTCTGTTCCTTATATATATTAATGACCTGTGCCAGCTGAATCTATTGAGAGCAAAGGTTTTTAGCTTTGCCGATGACACGGCAATCGTTTTTCATGGAAGCAGTTGGGAGAGTCTTTCAATGCGCGGAAACAGAAATGACAGTAATATCCACATGGCTGAAAGATAACTTGCTAAACCTGAATTTAGAAAAAACTAAATATGTCGCCTTTTCGATCACAAGTAATAAGAACATTCCCAGCCACCTGACTTTACAAGTTCATACCTAGTCGGTCCATAAGTTCTGTCACAAATATTTTGCCGCATAGTAAATAATACCAAGTTGTATTTTATTTAATACTATATATGGTTTGATAGCTCATTAAATACTGATAAATTAGAACGATTATTGGATTTAAATGCTTAAAGCCATATTACACAAATGCTAGTTTCTTCAGAGATTTTGCACTTTTTTTACCCAATCAAAAATACGGACGTGATTCACTGTATCTTTTTTCCATGACTCTTAAAACCTTTCAAACTTACGTGAGATTTTAGTCAGAACCCTCCCTGAACCCGTTACCTTCATTTTGAAGCATAAGATAACTAAGTCTGGGTAAAACTAATTTTCATATTCACATTTTACGTAGTGTACTTATTGCCCACAAGATCATTTTTATACGTTTTTCGGAAAACGTAAAAAGTACGTAAAGTTCTCTTTGGGAGCAGTTGAAAGCTAACAGAAAATCAAATGCTAGTTGTTAAGAATGGTCTAAAATCGAGGTTTCAGAATAAATAAAAAAAACCTTGTTGGTTATCTGGAACACTGTTTTTTTTATTAAATTTGTGGTAAGTGGTATTTTTGTCAGTTACGGCGTGTTTTGGGTTCGCGATTGTCTCAAGTTAAAAGGTTTTTTGTCATATTGCGATAATCGTACAAAATATATTGTATTGCAATTTGATTCTTATAAAATAAGCTTTTTAATCATATATAATACGAATAAGAAAAAGTTTATTGCTGAGTTTTATCTATCAAAAACCTTGTGACAGAACTTAAGGACCGACTAGGTATATGCCAAGACACAACCAGGGACTTCCTTGTGACTGCCTCACTGTTTCACAAACAGACTCTTTAAAATATCTTGGAGTCATTAGTTGATGACCAATTACGATGGAAGAATCATATAGACATGATAACAACCCGGGTCGGAAAACTTCTATGGGTTTCCAAGCGATTGCGTTCAGTGGCCGACTCCAAACTCCTAACGCAGGTATACTACGCTATGTGCCAATCCATCCTAGGCTATTGTATTACGTCCTGGGGGGGATCTTGCAAGACTTACATGTTAAAACTGGAGCGTGCACAACGGTCCGTCCTAAGGGTGATGACCTGTAAACCCTATAGGTACCCCACCTTAGAATTATACCAGTCTTGCAGGGTAGTCACAGTCCGTCAACTCTACATCAAACGATCACTTCTCCGACGCCACTCCACCACGCAGTTTAACCCTATGCTGGTTGCAGATAAACGCAGGAAAAACATGGTTCACATTACAATTCAATCAAGGACATGCTTCTTTCAGTCCCAGCACACTTTTATGGAAGATTTCTTATATAACCGCATTAACAAACAGCTACAAATTTACCCGAAGACATACCATTCCTGTAAGAATACTTTGCAAAATGGCTTCTCAAACTCACTTTATGATGAGACAGAAAATGTATTAAAGGTCGGGCTAAAATAATATTATCTACCTAATTACACAATCGCTTAATACGCAAATTTATACACATTTACGTATAATATATATTTCGATACATATCGAACTCATACCGATTAATCTATGTAAACTATTGTACACTAAATTATCTATGCTTACACCACACACCCACACTCATGCACATATACACACACATGCACACTAACACATACACTACACTATCACATTACATACAATTAATCATTCTTATTTAAATTTTATAACATATTTCTCTAGCATGTTAGAGAAATTAATAACTCCAAAATCAACCAACTAATTTAGCATAATAACATCCAAATAGCAAAGAAGGGAGGACACAAACTGTACTGTTTCAGCACGTTCAGGGCTGATTCACACACATAAGGCGGCTTTACGCGCCCGGAACACGGAGGCTTGCCTCGAAGTCACCCAAAAGATCGCCTACTGCCAACCTGCCAATATATTTATAAAAAAGTCTAATAGTACACTTATAGCGTAATAATAAAATAATCAGTCGGTCATGATCCAGCCTAGCCACCTGGAACCACGCTTGCCTTGCAACCCCCTTAGGCACATGCCACACTCAATGGCACGGTAGTACCCATTATGATGAAAAAAACATCTCCTAGAAACCTACAGTAACCTGTAATTTGCTGAACGGGACATTGTACTGAGGATCAGTAAAAAAAACATTGCGAACATTATATGTTTTTTGGGAACGTCGTTTTAAATATACTATCATTCCCACTATTAAAAGTCACCTGTATTAGTACATTACGCTACAAGGGAAGTAAATGAGCTATTACGGAACGAGATGCAATTTGGTGCCCGTGCGAGCTTCGCTCGCAAAGGGCTCTAAGGATCGAGTGCACCCGAGATATTTAGACGCCCGAGCGAGCGAAGCGAGCAAGGGCGGATATAGTTCGAGGGTGCAATAGCTACTTGCAACCCGAGAGAAGTATACTATTTTACACCTTTCTTGCGAGGAAAATAAAACACAACAAATAAAATAAAACAATGTGATTTAAATTCATATCAAAAAACTAATGAGGTACCTACATATTAATTTTAATGTGATTTTAATAAAAAGTTGTGTGTGTAATTTCTGAATTAGATATTGGGAAAGTATGACATTTTTAATTAGGTAATTAATTTGAGATAAACTTACTCAAACTTCAAATAATATCGATTGAATTACCGCCATTTTTTTTTTTGTGTTGGTTGAGTTTTTGACCAAGGAGGTTTGCATAGCTTGAACTGTAAAGTTGTATGAAAATCCATTACATATCAAGCATTGCTTGTTCTGCAAAGTAATTTGAAAATGGAACGTAGTTTTCAATGCAGACAATGAATGAATGACGTAAAGACTAACTTACATTCACTCTTTGAACGTAAGTAAGTAGGTCTTTACGAGCAAGGCAGGTGTAAAGGTATATTATTGTCAAGAATGTGTGGGGATACAATATACAGGGGTTCAGTGCCAGACTGACTGAGGTGGCGCCGGGTGACGGGGGGGGACTTCAGTTGTGGTGTTGACCACCGGGTAATTAACATATATTCCAGCATACAGCATACAGTAAATTATATATTGAGGCTCCATGGCGGCTCCTCACTGTGGCTCTATAAGAAACTGTCATTCATCAATAATTATCCTTATGTCATGTCATCCATCATAAATAATGAGTAAATCTATTTATATCTATGACGCTAAGATGTGTCGTAAAATCAAGATTTAACATAATTTATCATCTGCTGATCCTTGATGTCCTTGGTCCTTTAGCTATGTCGGTTTAAGCTAAAGGTATTTTAAGTTTGTAGGACTTAACATCAGTTCACAAGATTATGACCCGATGGAACTGGCACACTCAAACTCCTCTTTCACAGCGGCGAAACTCTAGCCAGTTTGAACCACTAGGGAAAAATGTGCACATCAGCCTCTATGCCATAGATTGCCTTATTGGTCGAATGGCAGCTGCGGCGGCCGTTTGAATGTCAAGCTGATGCTGTCGTTTCCTGAGCGGGATACAATGAATGACCAGGACATACCCCACCTCCACCCAACCTCATTCCGACTACATGTCACTATGAGGCACACGTGGAGGAGCAATAATATACGGGTTAGATTTATGCATCAAGCTCTTGCAACCCGTAGTTATTTCTGTGCTTTCACCACATGGCTGGACTCTGGACTAGCCTTCTTTTTGCTGCCGTCCGCCTTTTCTACTCCCGGCTCTCCCCGTTTTTCCAAAGTTGGAATCCTCTCGTGGTGACACACAGAAACGGCGTGAGCTCAGTGCCGATACCTCATGGCCCACAAGTATAATAATAATATTATAATAATACCTTGGACAGTATTTACACGCATTGATCTAGCCCCAAACTAGGATTCCCTGTCTCTTGGGTACTAGACAACGATACACGTACTTATATAGATAAATATTATACTTAGATAGATAACCAACCTCGACTGACCCAATGAATGGGGTACAAACATCCGACAAATATTTGCCCCCACCCGGACTCGAACCCGGGACCCTTGGCTTTGTAGGCAGGGTCACTGCCAACTCGGCCATTCGGGTCGTCTAAAAGTTTGTAATTACATCTAAACTCTCAGCCACATCTCATTTTATGCCAGCCAATGCGAGTGCGCGAACTGATGTGGCCGTGGCTGTCGAAAGTTCAACTTTGATGAGACGAGACGTCATGCGGTTGACTTTGAATGTCCTTCAAACGTGGAGTGTTGTGGTCTATGCCCCCGGGCCTGATGGATACAACCTGTACTGAATGCATTGTGTGCTGTCGACTGTACCGCAGGCCTTCACGGTCGGTTGCATTCTTACTGGCGCATCAGTATTCTAATTAGGGATGTGGCGATTTCCTGAGCAGTTGCTCAAGTCGCACAAATTATAGCTTTAGTTGAAATGAAAACTTACTGCACATAAAATGTTACCGATCAAGTAAATGCACATATACTGGTAACTGAAAACTCGCAATAGTACGTTGTTTGGAACATCTTCCTCTAAAGAACCAGTGCCTAAAATAGCCCTTTAAGAATCCTCGGATTCCAATCAGGGAAAGTCAAATCTTCCGAAAGTTGGGCAAAAGTGGCAGTAGGCAAACAGACTATGCCTTTTATCTTTTCATTTTCATGAACATGAATTTCAGTTAGCCAATGTTGTACGTTCGTATAGTGTCGAAGATGCACTAGATAAGCATGGTAAAAAGACTAGAGGCAACTGGACGAGATCGTGGCAGTACCATTTGTATATGGAATGTTGTAAATGGGTTCCTAACTTCCCAGGAAAAGTTGTTTGTAGTCACTGAGGTTTCACATTTCTGTCACTCCAGTCTAACCACGTGTGTTTACACTTATATAAATAAAGTACAACCCAGTCAGAATCACTGGGCACCTCGCTGGAAAACTTCAACATTAGAACGCCGTAATGACGTCACCAAACCAGGTGCACTGATATTGTATTAGTGTCGCCTACGACAAAACGGTACGCTACAAATAAAAATAAAATAACCCCTGTCTCAATAAATGTAACCTTAAAACGTCTAATATTTTGTTCACTTGCTTCCTTCTGACGCTGATGTGATAACTTTCGAATCACTGAATCAATTCTAATAAGACATAGTTAAGAACCAACGCTATCATCGAATAAAAGAGGCTAGTATTTAATAGCACATCAAAAATACTGATTTGCACAGCAAAAAAGGTTCAACAAAAACACTTTTTATGTTTTAAATATTTAAAGAAGTAGGTACTTAAGTTTACTTTTTGAGTATTTTTTGTTGTTCTTACATGTTGAACCTGTCACTTAGGATAAAGGGGGCTTCGCTTCGCTAAGCTACCGCAGCACTTTGCCCTTATATTTGCTGTGCAAATCAGTATTTTTGATGTGCAGTTTAAAAATTCTCATTAAAAAAAATGCTTGGAAATTCGTCCACCCGTTTGAGTGCTAGAATGCCACAGACACTAATACACAAACACACACATACAAAGACAGATGCTTTGAACTTATAAAACCCCTCTTTTTCGTCGGGTGTTAAACCGAAGCGACTCGCCCTACAGCTCTTGACTCCACTAGGGGTCACTGGTCGTTCAACTGGTTGAGTCTCTGGATTTCCACCAATGTCAGCGGTGGTTTGGTAATTATATCATACCGGTTCACCTTTGTTGAGAATATAGTTTCGGGTTAACCGCTCGAGTAGGTAGAAGGACCATTTTTCGCGGGTAAAACTACTTTGCCGCGATCTATATGCTTCGCAAAGTGATCAAAATGAAACGATCTATGGAATTTTGATGGCGTCAAAACTAAGTTACCAACGAACTAAAGCAACAGCATGAACTTGAGCGCTCTTCTCCGATTTGAATACAAAAGTCCTGAGTAAATGTGTGAAAGCCGATTTACGATGCTCTACGTAATCACTTCGTTGTCCGTCCGTTCGTCTGTAGCGTACGTGTACGTTAAAATTCATGTTAATTATCCAAGACTTTAAAGCTGTGAAAAAATCAAACTTCTAGGTCAACCCAATCAAAAGATGAATTGCTGATTTTGCTTGATACTCGCAAGGGAATCAACACCTACAGCTCTCCGGTTGACCTAGAATCAGGAAATTAGTAGTTACATCACAAAAAAAACGTGATTCGTTCTAAAGCCTCGGTGCGCGAGTCAGACTTTGTTCTTGTGATTATTATTCTTTGTACGAAACGATTTTTTACTTCCTAACCAGTACAAATATTTATATTTCCCTGAATGGCCGAATGGATTAAATTTTCAAAATGGCATAGCAACGTGAAATTAAAGAATTAAGAAATAATATATGACTCTTTTTAAAAGCCTATTCTATTCTTTACTGTAGTTAAAAAATTGCGAAAAAACCGCTCAAATATGTATGATATTTGAGCGGTTTTTCGCAATTTTTTGAGGAACTAAAGTTTCATCAATGAAAATCGATAAATATTCAAAAAATATTATATTTCGTGGCAGAGGGCGCGGAACCTTTGCTTAAATGATGTCGCTTTTATGTGTATAATAGTGTTATAGTAAAGGAGACGTAAAATCGATGTATGGACGACTCCGCGAGCGATGTACTTACAGCATTGCACCTAGCTATTCAGCTGGGCTGAATATCAGTACTTCATACGAAAAAATTTTCAGGAACTTATCAGAATTGCACAATTCTGAAAATGAAATCGTAAAACTCCGTTGAGAGAAGTTGTATATTTGTTTATAGAGTTCTTAGTCGGCAGACTGTTTAAAAAAGGGCACAAAAACGCAAAAACAATATCAATATTATATACCCATTGGATACGAATTTCAAGGTGATATCATGAACGTAAATAACCGTTTTTGCAAGCCGTAATGACATCGTGATTATATAGTTAGACATAGATAGATATGTCGCTAGTTTCTACATAATATTTTGAACGTCCAAGGAATCTGACTGACGTTATGGTATCGTTTTTGTTTGTTGTTGTCGTCCGGGAAAAAATGCAAACTTATTAATTACTAGCTGATGCCCGCAACTTCATCTTCGTATTCCTAGGAATTATCATTAACCGATAAAACGTTACCCTCCTTCTGGTGCAGTCAGATAAAAAGTATACTATATGTTAACCTAGCTCATAAACTACCTCTGTGCTAAATTTCATTCAAATACGTTCAGTCGTTTTAGTTGAGGCACAAACACACAAACATCCAAACATCCAAATATCCAAACATCCTAACATCGCTACTTTCACATTTATAATATTAGTTAGATTTAATTATTTCACACAAGTTCTACAAAATAATTTATGAATTAATATTTAAATGCTGTTGGCCAGTGAGAAGTATTTGTATATTTCTGAGGCAGTCGTTTATCCATTTCCTTTATCGAGGTAAATTTCGTTCTTACACACTTTTCATGTATCGTGTACGGTTTCCTTTAAAACTGTAAAACACAGCGCTTCGGGAAACCCAGAGCTGTGGAGGCGTGCTGCGTGACGCATACCCCGGAGGGGGGGATAAAGAAATAAGGGATAAAAGAATTTCTTTAATTTTACCAATTTTTCCATACATTTTAGCAGTCCTGAAATATTTTTAATATGAATAACGTCATTTATTTAAAAACACAATCTATTATCTCAAAATGGCCTGCTCAGATTGATGCTATTAAAAATCTTTTACATAACGAATTGACTATGATGGTTTAGATGAGATGTTTTGAAGATGACTGTTACTTAACTTTAAGTATTGTTAACATCATGAAAAAACCTAGCATCGCATGTTATGGCTTGAACAATAGTCTAGTCGTGTGGCCTTGTCTTGAAGTTTTTTGCTGATACCTACATGCACAGTATAATAAACAGTACTAACGTAGGTACTATAGGGTTAATTTAAGTCGAAATTTTGTTGTAATACAAACAAGAGCATTTTAATAGTATCTTTGAAGCAATAGATCTTATAAGAATTCTGGAGATCACAACTCCAAATGTCTGTGTGTCACTCATTATGTGTATGTGTCCCCGATTATAGGTTTCTTGATGATATCATAATTTCTATCTTCTAAACAACATAATTACTAAAACACTTTATAAAAAGTTGTACATTGATTACCTTACAAAATGGGGGATTTTGCACTCACCTTAAACTTTTACTGGAGCCGTTATTTCTTAATACTTCAGAGCATCAGCGATCTTATAGCTCTACATTCTCATCTCCCACGTCTAGCTTACACACTTACTATTATAATCTGAACAAGTTTGCTGTAAATGGTCATTTTCGTTTCACAGCTAAGAACTCAAGTCAAAGAAAATCGGCGGCAAAGTTATTCAGTCTTTTGTTTTTATAAATTAAATTTTCGCGCTATATTTTATAAAACGCAAGGAGATTGTATGCCAGTGCGTTCCGAATCGCGGCCGAGTATCGAGTGATCTTGCTCGTAAACATTCAACATTCAATGAATGAAGGCGTACCGTACATAATATGCTAGTGAACTAACCTTACGTAAAGCCAATATTTACGCTCTTATTTGCTATCAACTCCACCTTGATTTGGTGAACTTGAATAAAGGCCGCTAATTCTCTTCAAGTAGATAATTTAAAAAATCTTGGCCTCAAGTCAAATTAAGAAATCTTTAAATCTGGCAGTAGTTGGACCTGTGCAACTTTTAATTAAGTGGTTTCAGATCTAAATTCCCTTCGCCGCCGTTAGGTTGGTATAGAGATGTAAAAATACCGTATAATACCAAATGATCAGCTATTCTATCAGTATAAGTATTATAACATACAGTATAATTGGTATTTTCGGTATTTAATTTTTTTATTCATAAATTCAATTTCCTTCGATTATTCACATATCATTGCTGACTGTTAACTAAATTGTCGAATGTACTCGATACTAATGTAATGTAATCGTACTTCGACAATTTAGTTAACATTCAGCAATGATTATCGATCATTGCTGACTGATCGAGCGAACGATTACGTACCTACATTATCTGCTATCTTAAATCTTGAAATTGTAATGTGAATCTGGCAACCGAATATGAATTTTCCTATTTTTTTGGTAAAAGTTGTCATATTGTTAGTGCATCCAACTTAACGGCGAAGAGAATTGACAGCTGAAACGCACCTTACCTACACACACTGACATGCTAGATCTAGACTTTATAGTCGTGGCATAAATCAGGGTCAAATTCTGCTTATTTAAAGACGCATCGTAAACTGCAGAAATAAACACAGTTAATTCTTATTAAGACAACTGTTAACACAAAGGGGTTGTTTTTAGTCCGTATAGCACACGAGCTGATGCCCGCTCAATATGTGGGGACCCGGACATAGCAGGGAGGTCTGACTCCTGGGCATGGGTAATTCCATTTTTTTCCCCTCCAACAAAAAAAAAAAATGCAGAAATAAACGAAACATAACATGAATAATTACAGAAGACCATCAAATTGTATAATTATCTTCCTCACGCCCGCGAAAAAATCATAATATTGTTTGAACCTATCCATACTAAGTTTAAAATCGGTTTTATATTAACTTGACCCAAATTTGTATGGCACGTTTCAATACCGAGATCTCAAGTTGGTACCCTGCGTGTATCTTGACGGTTCGGATGTTTACTGAGAATGTGTGAAGAATCTTTGTGCTAATAACTCGATATGTACTTTTGTTTTGTGTGCAAACGTAAGTAACATGTTACTCGTAAAATATACAGGCTGTCCCATTTCGAAGGGTCAGTTCAGTAGGGCGAAATCGGAAACTGTAAGAGATACTCAGAACTATGTATTGTTAGGAACCATCACATCGATTTTGATAAATAGGAAAACTGCAAAATTATATATTTTGAAACTCTTTTCTTAAGCTGAGAATCAAAACCGTCCAATTTTGAAAAGAAAAAAATACCCTATATTATTACACCATCCGATAGTGTTGCTACTAAGGATCAATTTCTGTGAAGTAATGTTATGTGGCAAAACAGTGAAAAGTGTTCTTTTCTTTAGAAAAGTCATTCGAAACTGGCAAATGTAAGCGAAGCTAAATTTTAAATGAATATTTGTACCCGTATGGAGTATTTGGACATTGCATCATTTTATTTAAAAAAAATAACTATTCCTTCCCAGAAATTTATCCATAACAGCAAGCACTATATAATGATATAATAATAATTTAAATTTCAAAATCTACCGTTTCGTTTCGATGCCAAACGAGAACGAAAACAGCATATTTTAAAATCGAGTTATGCAGTTTTGATTTTTCTCAAAAACGATGTCATGGCTCCTAATAACAAAAACTTCAGTGTCTTATGGTTATGATTTCGCTCTTCCCACCTTTCGAAGCGGGCAACCTGTATGTATGTTAGGTAAGGTACTTTACAAGTGCTTACTAAGGTCAATGGTAAGATTTACCGACTAGTATAAGTTATGTCTGGAATAATTTTAGATAATAGCATGATGCGGGCTTTAAGCCAGAGGAGAGATAAGCATCCCACATCACGCACAGCAAAATATGTGAAGCGGTGTGAAAATATGACATCTATGTATTTTAATGATGTTTTTTACTTTTTATTGTAGTGTGCTTATTAGTTAGATTTGTTGTTATTTGTGTTTTAAATTAATGTCTGTCTGTGCTGAAACACTAAATCAATGCAATTCAATAGAATTGGAATACCATTCTATGTGATTAGATCTAAGCCATCTAAATAGATGATATCAGGTCAAATCAATATATAACCCACCTAGGAATATTATACAAGTACTGTGTACTACGCAGGTAATTTATTATAACTTAAACCAAAATGGCCCCTAGTACACGATTATATACTTATACAGAGTGTTCTTAAACACTGTACTGTAAACATTTTGCTGAAAGAAGACATTATTTTATTTTGATTTTTTTTTATAAGTATTTATGAATTTGTTACTCGCTACGACAACGACGCTAAGAAAAAGTTAGCGATTTGACCTTTTCCGTGAAGTCTCGTAATATTCTCTGTCGTGAATTTCGTTCGCAAATGTCAAATCGAATATATTTTCTTAGCGTCATGGTAGCGAGTGAAAAGTTAGCGAATGCAACTTGTCTATATTTGCAGGTTACTGTGGTTAGGCGGTGCGATTTTTTTTTATTTAGTTTTGCGTATAGGTTAACTTGTAACAAACAGCTCATAAAAAATTGTAAGATGCATTTGACAGCACGCTGCGGTTAGGCGTCTCGTCTCGTCGTGCACGCAGAGGTGACGTGCGTGGCTGGCATTGATCTGACAACGGCAATGTTTGCTCGGCATGTGCTTTTGGGTAGGTACTCGAATCCTTTTTTCCGATTGGGTAGGACGAGCCGTGCAAACGTGGCCTTTAAAAAGAGTTTCGTTTATCTGAGTGCCAGACACTCAGCTAAATACTAACTCATATTGGCAAATAAAGCTCAGGGCGAACCAGCCACGTAAAGTTTCCGTTGACTTAGAGATAAGGTCACAGATTTGGTCACCGGACGTGACTAACGAACGATATAGGCAGAAGTATAAATCCACATCAAGATTGCGAACAAAACCTTCGCACTCCGTTTTTTCCCTAAGCATATTATCGTTGGCTAGGGAATTCATAACTGCATGCATTTGTTTGTAATAATTTACTCTTTCGATCGATCCATACCGGTTTCATCTCCTGGCCTCGAAAGTTGTTTTTTTTCTACAAAATGGAGCGGAATAAAGGTATATATGGCAGTCTCTGTACAATAATGTTCGTAAAAATATTTTAACCGCCCACGAAAAAAGAGGGGTGTTATAACTTTGAAGCGTCTGTGTATCTGTGGGGTTCACTTACTTGACCTCGATTGACGTCTGCGACGATCATTAGTGCGATGTCGTTTCATATATGATACGTTTTATGGGTGGGTTGTTGCTGCGACGGGTCGCTACTCCAAAAGCTTGATAACTCGACGGGTTCCGATAGCGATGGTACATTTCACCGGTGCGTTGATAGTTCCGACACAGTTAGTGGGCCGTTATTCAGCAGGGGAGGGTAGTAAAAGAATAATGGTGCTTCATTGATTTGAAACCACCCTCGAAACTATTGCTTTTATTAATATCTTCTGCTCAGTTGGAAAAATGTCGGCTTCAATAGAAGTTGTAAAATCCATACGTGCAAATGATTCAGTTATTTATGCGGGCTACAGTTTCAAAGAAAGTTAGTTCAAACACTCTTACAACTCTTACAACAGAACATGCTGTGGATACAACGTCATCAAACAAATGGCGAAGCATTCGCTATTCCATCACCCAGCAAAATAATACGCTATGAAATCTACAAACAAGCAAAGATAGATAGATAGATAGATAGATAATCACTTTATTCAATGTTACAGCACACGTTCATAATTACAGAAAAACAATTCATTCAGCAGCAGTAAACATAAAGAAAAACATGCATTTCAAACTGAGAAAAGGCTCTCACTCAGCAAAGTGTTGCGGAAGACCTGTAACGTTTTATTCTGCCAGAACCTTGGAGCACTGATAAATCAACGCAACTTATTAATAAGCACTTATCGGAGGTTGTTAGTACGAGTGCATGCTCCAGCTCCATCAGCAACAAAAACGCTTTGAGACAAGTCGTGCGTGGGACGCGTCCGCGCTAAGAACAAGACCCCCCTTAGAACCTTCCGGACTGAGGTTAGAGCCCCCCTAAATGAGCCAAATATAGAGTAGTTTAGGATTAGGATAGGCTTAAAATATATATAACTATCCCATAGTAGCGGGGGCGATCTGCCCCCTAACATGTCGCTCTCATTTATTTATTTATTTTATTTATTTATTTATTAACATAATTTATCTATGCCTTGGCAGCCGAGGCCAAATCGACATAAATTACAGATATATACCAATAAAATAAAATATTTACAATCCAAATTAAAATTCACAATATGTCACAATAAATCAATTAAATCAATTAATAAAAAACCAAATTCAATGTTATAATTTGACATTACTGTCATTCCATCATCTCGCAGAACCTGCCACACATTCGCACAATGTCCCTCCATGCATCACCAAACAGATCGTTCAGTGGTGCATGCTCATGCCCTTTGACTATGAGCTGATGTCCGCTCGTAAAATGGGGTAAGCAGGCAAACTCCTACCATATATACACGGTTACTTTTAATTCACCCCGGAAATTTTCAGGGCTAACTTGTGACACGATATATGACGTATATCAATAAAAAAAATCGGAGGGTTTTTAATTTATTTTTGTAACACAATGTTTCCTTAATTCTAAATGTGACAGCATCTTAGTAGTGCTAATGTTTTGTTGACAAACAAAACGGACTTGCGCGAAAACTGGCAACAACGCGCAAATAATATCAAGCGAAAACCATTCCTATGCACTACAAATACCATTAAAATGAGAGAGAAATCGTCTTCGCGGCCGGCCGGCGCACGCGGCGCGCTACCCCGCTCACCCACACATATAATCGCCCAAATGGACAAATTGCAGGTAGAAAGCCTTCAGCATATACCGAGGCCATGGCTCACAGTAACATCGAATATCGATAACTGCCTAACAAGAAAGGAGTTGTTGAGAGTCCGTATTCTGCACGAGCTGATGCCCGCTCAACGTGCAGGGACCCGGACATAGCAGGGAGGTCTGACTCCTGGGCATGGGTAATTCCATTTTTTTCCCATCCAACAAAAAAAATCTAAGAACTGAAAGAACCGTCTACTTTAGAAGAGATAAATTTTCCTGAGGATCATAAGTGCTGCTGGAGAAGCATTTTTAGCTCGAGATTTTCCGTATGAGTGGTGAGTAATGTTGAGCGACTATTATCGTTGTAAATCGATGATTATTATCGATGTAATGTATAACGCACTTTAGCGCTCAAACGGGTGGACGGATTTTGATGCTGTTTTTTGTAAATGGTAGTAGACTTCCCTGCCATGGTACTTAGCTATGTTATATTGGGTGCAGTGGTTCGAAAGGTGTCAGCTCAACAAGAGAAACCAGGCAGCCAAATTTTAAAGTTTTATTAATTGTGGCAGGGGTGTTTGACATTTTCATTTTTTTTTATTAAATGTACATACTGAACTAGGCTTTATAAATCTGAAATGTAAATATTATTGAAGTAAAACTTCTTTACGCACGCTTGACTTGGGGAGTAAGCTGGCGAATGCGTGACGAGAGCGTTACGAAAAGTGTGATCGGGCGAGGCAAACGAGAGGTGCGCGCGCACATATTCTTTCTCTCTTCCTCTCATAGCCAGACACAGTGCAGGAGATGTATTTTTGAAGCATTAGCGCTAAAGAAGTTTTACTTCAGTTGTGTGGTCTAAAGCACACTCTTTTTTAGGGTTCCATACCCGAAGGGTTCCATACGGGACCCTATTACTAAGACTTCGCTGTCCGTCCGTCCGCCGTCCGTCCGTCTGTCACCAGGCTGTATCTCAAGAACCTAGCTAGCTAGAGAGATGAAATTTTCAAGATTATGTATTTCTGTTGCCGCTATAACAACAAATACTAAAAAACAGGATAAAAGAAATATTTAAGGGGGCTCCCATACAACAATTCTTTCAATACCACATAGAAACTTATGGATGCACCTGGTTACGTACATGGAGTGTGAAAGTAACCGCACCAATAACTTTGTAAACAATATTTTGCTGTGTATCCAAACTATTCACTCCACACCATCGCTTCCATTGAACGGTGGTACGGAACCCTTCGTGCGCGATTTAGACTCGCTATTGACCGGTTTTTTAAATATCTTACGTCAAAATTAAAAAAGACTTATTACCGTCCATTTATATTTATGTTTGGAGTTGTAACTGTTATTCAGATAATACTGTTGAGTTGACTCGCATTCGAAGTAGTGGCTTAAGTTGCTTAGGTGACCGCAAAATGATAGTATGAGGGCCCTAATTACACACCTAAACTTGCATACTCATGTGTACTGTTGTACACACAATCTGTGGTTGTACAGGTACGAGTAACTGGCTCCGATTCTTCAGGCCTCGAACTAAATGAACTAAAATTTTAAAACGAATATGAAAATATAATCTTTGTATAAGTACAAGACCTGTCAAGTTGCAAGTGGTCAGTAGGCTTATTATAATGTTATTATGACATCTGGGATTTTCAATCAATCATCAATGGGCCAATCAAAAGACAGCTCGTTTTTTTTTTATTAATCGTGTTCTGTTCGGCTAATTTGTCCATTTATAATTAATATACTTACGGTTACCTGTCAATATATATATATAAGAATATCATTGTACGATCGGAGTGAGCTATATAGTGGACTGTATGACGATAACGAAAAGGGTTTGTGAAGGTAAGTTTGATGTGTGGCAGTATAGACTTCTAGGCCCAACAAGGAGAGATGAGAGCTTCACTTACCTCCGTTCCTGGGTCAGGCTACTCACGCTTGGAAAGCTACATCAGCTCTGCTTTGCTTCTGCAAGCCTCTTCACGATCGCAACCTGGATCTAGGCTCGGCAGCGTGAAGTCCCACTGCTTCTTGCTGGTTCGGTTAAGCTGACTCGGTAAATAGTTGACCGCCAAAACACACTTTTATACTATCAAAACGACAGATGTGAGAGTGATTTTATCTACTGCGCGACACGACAGACGAAAAGGGATGTTTTCGCGACAGCAGACAAAGGTGTTCTGATTTGAATTGATGCAGACTATCGCCAATTCTAACGATAATTTTTCATTCAAATTGGAACCCGCAAAGGTCAAATATTGTCACATTTGCGACAGATGGAACAGCCCGATGTGTTCCATATTAAAACTAAGATATAGTAGTCAGCTTACCTGAACATTCCGCCCACCAAAATACAGTGTATTTTAACGTACATTAATGAGACGGAAGGTAAGCTAACAACAAATAACGAAAACGATAATTTATTTAAACGAAAACAAAATGAATGATGACCTGCATCATAATCAAAGGGATATGAGAGGGGCGACCGCCCACTCTCAAGAGAACTCCTTATTGACAAACTTAGAAAGGTTTCATCATGTTATTCATGAAATGAAAAATGAAAGAAACGACAGATGACAATTTCGTCAAAATATAATAAATACGAGAAATACCACAAAACGACAAAATATAATATAATACGACAGAATACGATAACTATGGCTAAATAGCGCTGCCAGTAGCCCCATCGACGACTTCGTGCAAGATTCTGAAATCCTTATCCTAACCTTGCCGCGATCGATGACGTGATAACAGACCTCAGCGCAGGAGCCATGGTGCTGGGTTTTAAGGCTGATGCAATGAGCAGCTAGAGTTTCAGACGAATCTTCATCCCGACAAACAATCGAGATCAAAAAGTGGGTGAGATATCTTGCACCAATCGCAACCGGGGCGACAAGTTCCAATGAATCATCGATTCGTGCTGCTCCCAACGGCAACGACAATACCAGTAGCCGGCCCCGCCCACCATTCATGCTTCCATTAACGACAACTTGATTGGGGGTAGTTTCAGCCACCAAATGAGAAAGGTCAGCATGACCACGAAAGCGACAATTGACGCCTTGATCATCACAACAACAGCCATCATCAAACTGAGAAAGCTGTTGCTCGTCACGAGAACGACAGAGTTTTCTCTCAGGCCGTGCAGTCCGCTGATGACAACGAAAACGACAGCGACAAAAGCCATCATTGGACTGACAACGACATGCCTTTGAGATATCTCGAAGACGAGAACAACATTTATCAACAGCGGTCTGATGATGACAACGAAAACGAGAAACGTCACCATCAGACTTGGAAAAAGACGGACTGATGTTGAGACAAGTCTGGGTATCATGATAATGATGATGGGTTTCTCCATCAGACTGAGTGCAACGACCACGAAAACGACAGCAACATACATGGTCGCCAGACTGAAATGTCTGATGGATATCCCGAGACCGAGAACGATAGATTAATTCATCAGAATCAGCAGCCTGATGATGACGACGAAAACGACAGCGACATATGTCATCATCAGACTGATCTGAGATCTTCTGGATATCTCGAGAACGAGACCGAGAAATAGAGCAACATCTCTGTGAACGGCAGTGAGAGTCAGGACGTGATCGACAACTTTGAGAATGACAGCTGCGTGAGCGAGGACGAGCGCGGCAAAATAGCCCGTCGGATTGACCAGTCTGAAGATGACTACGACAACGAAAGCAAGAAAGGTCATCGTCAGGCTCAGAAGTCGTTTGGACGTCAGAACTACGAGAAAGGGAACAGGAGGGACAGATGTTTGGCTTCTGAGTGCAAGAATTTGTCACCATTGGCTTGGTCAGAAGCTCCCAAGCGGTAACATTCAAGTCACCCGATGACATCTCCGGATAACTAATGGCACAGACCAACTCTTCATTGTTCGCTTCCATTGGTTCACAATTCTTCACCAGTGGTGTGCCATTAAATTCGGGGAGTACCGCTAATCTAGTCCGCACTGACCTGGCTTTGCCCTCAAAGATATGTGTATAGCGCATCTCAGAACTACGCAACTCAGAAGGAATCTTCAAATCAATCATAACAGCCCTATCTGTGCTGAGTGGAAGCTATCAGCAATATCTTTGAGTTCCTCAACTGAATAACCTACCAAATCGGACTGTTCCATAAGTTCCAAAAGTCCCAATGCATAATCACGCTTTAATCTAAGAAATTCCGCACCTGCGCATTCACCGCTTTTATTGTCTTGCACCATTATAAATGTGTATCAAACAAAACAAACACAATACGAAAGAAACGACAGAACTGTTTGTTTTGATTGCACTTGAAAGTTGACATCTATGGTACATGAACGAAAGAGTGCGTTCACAGGTAATTTAATGTTACTAGTAATAGTGATCCATAAATCATACGACAAAATGTATTAATCGATCGATAGCACAAGACCACAAGTGTATGGGCGGTCAACGAAACCATAGCCAACCCACCGACCTGAGGTTAACCAACACACACAATTTCACAAACTTACCCTCAAGTTTTAACAATTTCTAGTGACAAATGAATTTGTTACGAAAACAAAAATAGAAATGAGAAATGTAGATTATTTAGATCCAAGAGGTACTATTTCATGAATCCGGTTCGAAGGACCAAATGTACGCTCGGAGTGAGCTATATAGTGGACTGTATGACGATAACGAAAAGGGTTTGTGAAGGTAAGTTTGTTGTGTGGCAGTATAGACTTCTAGGCCCAACAAGGAGAGATGAGAGCTTCACTTACCTCCGTTCCTCGGTCAGGCTACTCACGCTTGGAAAGCTACATCAGCTCTGCTTTGCTTCTGCAAGCCTCTTCACGATCGCAACCTGGATCTAGGCTCGGCAGCGTGAAGTCCCACTGCTTCTTGCTGGTTCGGTTAAGCTGACTCGGCAAATAGTTGACCGCCAAAACACACTTTTATACTATCAAAACGACAGATGTGAGAGTGATTTTATCTACTGCGCGACACGACAGACGAAAAGGGATGTTTTCGCGACAGCAGACAAAGGTGTTCTGATTTGAATTGATGCAGACTAACGCCAATTCTAACGATAATTTTTCATTCAAATTGCCGCAAAGGTCAAATATTGTCACATTTGCGACAGATGGAACAGCCCGATGTGTTCCATATTAAAACTAAGATATAGTAGTCAGCTTACCTGAACAATCATGCATGTAAGAAAAAACATAGCTTTATTTAAAACTTTATTGACATGTTATAGCCATACAATTAACACTGGAAATAGAAATAGGTTAGCACTACCATTATTTAGACTAAGTAAAGTAGGCACATCATTCATGGGGCACTGTATTCGCTTCTACAATAAAATACCACAAGAATCATTGATCCTTCCTGAAAAGAGGTTCAAAAACTATGTTAAAAATTAGCTGATAAGAAAGGCCTTTTATAGTATTAAGGAATACTTAGATGAGAAAACTGCATGGTCCATACTATCTCAGCGCACAGAAATTCGACGAGGGGCGATGGATCAAGTCTATCACTCGCCGGCGAATTTCCTTAGACAGAAACCAGTAGTACCTGCAGCCTTATGGCGTAAGTCGTCTGAGCTATGAACTTCATATAAACTTTTACGTTTGACACCTTGCACCAGCTTCATCTCTCAAATTGGTATCACGCAAGTAGCATCATAATGGAGGCCAAACCCAAGCTCATTGAATGAAGCCTAGAAGCCTTCGGTGATACCCCGCAATCGATGAAATTGTATGAGCATGAGATGAACGCTATGAACTTCAGAGAGTTACGCCATAAGGCTGCTGTTGTGAAGTCATTTTTTTTTTAAAATAAGGTATGTGGGGCATGGGGAGTTTCTTGCCGTTTATTCTTAACCCCGAGGCCCATCTTCCGAAACGGTGTAGTCTTTTTTATACAAAAAATTGACTTGTAGTTATAAGTAAGTATAATTTTGACGTTGAATAAGATACTTTATTTGAAGATACTTAAATTGAATCTGAATCTGATGGAAATTCCTATATGTCAGGGAGCATTACATGATAAGGCTTTCAGTTTACTAACATAGCGTCACGCTTTTTCCCATACAGGGTGGCAGAGGCACAATTACAACCACATTTGCCAGTTATTCAATACGTACCGACTTCATTGTGCGTGCGACAGGGTCCTGCTTATGTCATTGGTCAGAGTCGGGATTCGAAGCCGCATATCCTATAAGTTGTCAGTTTAAGAGGATACCAAAAAATGGGCTTTTTTCGAATCCATTCACTCCTCTATAAATTAATCTACGGATTTAATTTTTTGAGGAAAATGAAGTTATTTGTTTCCACGCCTGAAAAATAGGTCCCGCTATGTATTTTCCCCATTGCAGTGAGTCAGTCCACCCGACAATTACACGTCCACTGTTGCGGACATCGATCACTATCATTTACTTATTACGCGCTGCAGTGTCTCTATTTGTAAAGGTTTGAGATTACCAAAGTTTACTCTGCCCTGATTCTTATACAGATGTTACCGGCAATCTGTATAATCCAGCATTATATATAATCCCTAGGCAATATATATAATGCCTAAAACGTGCAGATAACGTATGAAATATTATTTATTTTATCTACACACGTATCATAAACCCTCTTTATTGCGTCCAAAAACCGCACGTTACGATCAGCATAATGTTAAAATACTTTGTAATAACTCATTTCTTATCTGAATATTGAACATTATGACCATAATGTGTAAATTTTCTACATATTATGACATTCAAATTTCGAACGTCGACGACCGCCTGCGTGCCGCCCCTACTTTGTCTGTGAAGTTGGTACTACAGAACAAGCTAAAAAACTTAATGCCTCAATGCCGGTCAAACATGCGGTTCCTGAACACATCAAAGAGAGCTTATGATATGTGTGTAGATAAACTAGTGTATGTAACTGTACATAATTAGGCATTATGTATCAGTCACCTAAACTACTATTATACTTTGCCTAGGTATTATATATAATGCCCAATACGCAGCCAGTAATGTATGTAAAAGCTAAAACACTGCGGTAGCTTAGGTGAAGGGTAAAGGGGGTGAGAGAAGCGAAGCCCCCTTTATCCTTCGTGTTAGGTTGAACAGACTTGATGCAGACTGCTTTTTACAAAATTAAATCTTTTAACACTAACAGGAATATGTTTATGAAGTTGCAGGTACATTTGTGAGCCAAAATATGGATATTTTTACCAAAAAATCTAGTACACAATGTAACTTTAACACCAGGTACACCAATAAGTTAGCGTTTCCAATAGCACAAACAGCTCTGCTCAAACGGAACTGTTACTGTTGTCGATACAAATATTTAATTACATACCAACGGAACTAAAAGACATGCCATATGAATGATGTATTAATCACGCAAAAGGTTATTCACTAAATGCTATTTTTAGACTCTCGTGCTAATATTCATCTTTAATGTTAAATAACTAAATAATTGAATTATTTTCCTTGACTATCTTTGCATGTTTAATTTGGTTGACATTTAATAAAAAACGGTCAAGTGCAAGTCTCACTCGAGCACGAAGGGTTCAAGGTACTCTGTGGTACCACCGTACAATGGTATGGATGGTGTGGAGTAAATAGTTTGGATTTTACATAGCTGTTGTTTACGGTGCGGCTACTTTCACACTCTATGTACCTACGTAAACAGGTGCATTCATAAGTTTGTATGTGGTATAGAAAGAATTGTTGTATGGGAGCCCCCTTAAATATTTATTTTATTCGGTTTTTTAGTATTTGTTGGGCACACATACACATTCCTACTCTTTCTCAAACATAAATTCCAACAACCTTCCATTATCTTATCATGCTGTATTATTCACCTACTGTAGTTTTCACCATTGTTCAGAGTTGGAGAGGCTGGTGATCTGTAATACAGGTCTCCTAGCACGGACACCAGTCCCTCATACAGAAAATGATATATAGGTTAACTGTATACTAGTTAAGATAACATTTGTTATGTAAATTTACTGTGTGAGAGAGAAATAAAAAATAAACTTATTATTAATGTTGTTATAGTGGCAGCAGGTGCAACAGGCAATACATCATCTGTGAAAATGTCATCCGTCTAACTATCACGGTTCATGAGATACAGCCTGGTGACAGACAGACAGAGGAGCTTTAGTAATAGGGTCCCGTCTGGCACCCTTCGGGTACGGAACCCTACAAAATAGTTACAAAATGGTTCACTTGGAGAGAATGATTTCGAACAGTGTACTGATTGCAAAAAAGGTGATTGATGAGTGATGAGATGAAAGAATGGCACCTAATCTCACAAGCTCAATGCAGATGTCGCTGTTGTAGTTGGCGGCTCTCGATCTGTCAAAGTCGTCAAATTTTATGTATTGCATCCTTAGATGACCTCTGTGGCGCAGCGATTGTGGCCATGCGAGAGCTCCCGGGTTCGATCACCGGCTGGCGGTAAAAAAAAAAAACCCAGGTCTTGGATGTTTATATGTGTGTTATGTCGCAGTTTCTGGTTCCCACGGCACAGGGTATCCTAGTGTGGGCCAGAAGCAATGTATGTGCCTGTATGTAAATGTTATGTTAAGTTATGTTAGACCTTACCTCATTTGAGGTTATTTGAAAGATCTCGTGACGAGTTGAACCTGACATCAGATGAATGAAACTCTTTGTCTCCAACTACGTCAGTGCCACCAAGCGGGAGCAAACGCGGGACATAGATGCCATTAACCAGTTACAATAGTAGGTATACTGCAAAAAACAACCACGCATGAAACGAATGTAATAAACCGGTTTGTTCACCGTAATAAACTTATTATTTCGTACACCGGAATCACACAAATTTTTGCTGGGCGTACACACACTGCTCAAAGTATCAACTTTATTTTGTACTGGTCGGGGTATCTGATGATTATGATGCCAAAACGACTATTTTTGGCTTCGTTGGTGTACTCTCATATTGCTTATGTGATGATGGTGATATCTATAGCTGACTTGATCTGGTCTGTCTTTCTCATTGGTGATAGGGCACGCACTCGAATGCCTTCCAGTTTTCTGTATTACCCATCTATCTATCTATACTACAAAACTAATCAGTCAAATAAAATGATCTATCAGATGAAGCTTCGTCTGATTCATCTCAATCTATATAATTATTAAATAAATAATTTAATTAAGGAGCTCCGTGGCCTTGTGGGCTTCACGCAGGAGATGCAGGTTCGAATCCCGTTGCTGAACGTGTACCAGTTTTAACGGGTGATGGAAAACATCGTGAGGAAACCTTCATTACTCCAAAGCTGCGGCGATGGGTTAGCCCCCGTCACGTAATACTGGAGTATCGAATGACTGTCTATAAGTGCGCACAGTTGTGCATCTGCCACCCCGTATGGGAAAAGCCTTAACGCTATGTTACGTTATAACGTTATCATTTAATTAATTAAATCATCAATTAAATTTTTCAATCATGTTCAATCGGATTCAGCTCTGGTGGAAGGTCTTCAGAACGGTGGAAGACATTGTACTGACTATATGTACTTCGAGCAGATTATCCAGAACGTAGTCTCATGGGGCTGGATAATGTTGTTCAGATATTGTGATTTTATCGGAATATGATAAAAAACTGAAATTAATAGTAGTTTATGTGACTGCTACATAATGGAGGGCATTAATTAATACTCGAGAGAGGGTTTATGAAACGAACCGAAGGCGAGTTTCATAATAATATAACTCGAGAGTTTTAATGCCTAATTATGTACAGTTACATACACTAGTTTATCTACACACATATCATAAGCTCTCTCTAATGTGTTCAGGAACCGCATGTTCGAACGGCATGGTGCCATTGATAATTCCTTTGCACTTGTTTAGCTTGTCCAGTAGTACCAACTTCACAAACAAAGGAGGGGCGGCACGCAGTCTGGCGTCGGCGTTCGAAATTTGAATGTCATAATATGTAGAAAAATTACACATTATGGTCATAATGTGTAATTTTTCAGATAAGAAATGAGTTTTTACCAAGTAGTTAACATTATGCTGATCGAAACGTGCGATTTTTGTACGTAGTAAAGAGGGTTTATGATACGTGTGTAGATAAAATATCGTACGTCAAGTCGAGACGTCTTTAAAAATATTTGCACTGAGTTACGGGATATACATCTCATACTATTTTTTGTTTGTTACATGTAGTATCGATATTGTTAGGGCTTCGTGCCCGAAGGGTCAAAAACGGGATCCTATTACAAAGCCTCCGCTGTCCGTCTGTCCGTCCGTCCGTCCGTCAGCCAGCGGACTTTATCTCATGAACGGTATTAGGTAGAGAGTTGACATTATCACAGAATGTGTTGCCGCTACTATAAATAAAAGAGTGGTTTCAATATCTTGATGTGTGGGCCCCACTGAAGCTTATTATCTAAGGTGATTCCTAGGAATTCCGTGCTATCTACAATTTCTAAATTTTCACCTTTAACATTAACATTAGCCGAGACTTGTTTAACATTGGGGAGTATAAACCGAATACATTTAGTTTTTTTATTGTTCAGTAAAAGATTATTAGCACTAAACCAATTGAATACCTTTGAGATTGCATTATTCACAGCGTCAAAGTTCAAACTGCGTCGTTTCATTTTAAACAAAAGTGAAGTGTCATCTGCAAACAGTACAATCTCATGATTATCTCTGACAAGATGTGGCAGGTCATTAATATAAACCAAAAACAGGAATGGCCCGAGTATGGAACCCTGCGGTACACCCATAGTAACAACAGACCCTGGAGATCGTTTTCCATTAATGTCAACTCTCTGTATCCTGTTATTTAGATAGGAAGAGAGAAGATCTAAAGAGTTATCCCTAATTCCATAGTGATGTAATTTCCTGATCAATGTCCCATGGTCAACGCAATGAAAAGCCTTAGACAAATCGCAAAATACTCCTAGAGCATCATGCGACTCCTCCCAGGGATCATATATATGTGATATTGACTCAATACCGGCATCAGTAGATGATTTGCCTTGTGTAAAACCAAATTGTTTACAGTGGAGCATGTTGTTGGTGTTGAAATGTGTAAGAAGATGATTTAAAATTACTTTTTCAAATACTTTACTAAATGTAGGCAATACCGATATCGGTCTGAAGTTAGAAGGGTCAGATGTACTACCCGATTTAAACAAAGGTACTATTTTACTGTGTTTCATTAAATCAGGAAACACGCCAGCATCAATAGATGCATTAAATATGAAAGCTAAATCAAGTGCAATAACATTTATTAGGGGCTTCACAACATGAACAGAAATATCCCAGAGGTCTGCAGTTTTCTTAACATTTATTGATTTAAAGGCTTTAATAATAGCTTTATCATCTACATAATTAAACGAGAATTGATTTTCACATCTAGGTACATAGTCTTTTAGCAAAGATTCAGCGACTACTTTGGAAGAGTCTTAAGACTTTGTAGTAGAGATTGGGATGTCAGTAAAAAAAAAATCAAACGCTTTAGCTACATCAATATCATTTTTGAAAGTAATATCATTAATTTTTAATTCATATTCGTTGTTTTAATACTGACCTTTCCAGTCTCACTTTTAATTATATCCCCAGTTGATTTAATTTTGTTATCACTTTTTCTTATTTTAGATCTGATATAATTTGATTTTGCAATTTGACAAACTTTTTTAAAGATTTTTGAGGACTTTTTTACTTTATCCATGAACTCTTCACTATGATTCCATTGTTTTTCACTATATAATTCATATAAATTTTGTCTACTTTTAAGTATACCTACTGTGGCCCACTTACTAAAGTTAAGTTTGTCTGAGACCACAATCGATCTGGTAGTAAATACTGCATTGAACGCATTGCTGAATTTGTAAAAAAAAAAATACAATATGACTTTTTAGGGTTATTATTAGAGTAATTGATAGGTAGTTTGCTATCCCAATTCAATTTAAACCTTTCAAACCGATGTGCAGTCACAGGTATGTATTGTATCTTTCTTGTAGAACTTTTTTTAAGTTGAATTTCTAGTCTAATGTATTGACCTAAATGATCTGACTTTAAATTACTTATAATTTTTTTAAGTACAATTTTTTCATTTGGATAAGCAAATATATTGTCTATACAATTTGCTGAGGTTTCAGTTATTCGAGTAGGTTCCATGAAAAGTGGCTTTAAGTTGAGAGAATTAAATAAGTTAGTTAGTCTCGTACTAAGCGAGTAAGTTTCTAATAAATTTACATTGAAGTCTCCACATATCATAAGAGTTTTATTAGATTTTGATACTTTAAATAATATGTCATCCATGTCTTTTTCAAAAACATCAAATGAACCTGATGGTGGGCTGTAAACGCTTATTACAATTATGCGCTCCAATTCAACACATGCTACTTCAATGTGGCTTTCAACTGATAAACATACTATGTCATTACGACTTTTGAACTTTATGTGTTTATTTAGAAATATTAGAGAGCCTCCACGAACAGCATGTGATCTGCAAAAAGAACTACCAATCGAATCCACGTTCGGATATAATATTATTGTCTTTTATTATTTTTAGTGCTGAAGTTTACATTTCTGATGGTACGGAACCCTTCTCGTTAGAGTCCGACCCTCACTCGACCGATTTATTAAAAGGAACCAATTTTAGCCATTGGTCTGTCGCCCTCATACTCATATACTTTTTAATTTTCGTATCACGGCTAAAGAAGTTACTAGTGATGCAACGAATACTATTTTTACGAATACGATTACGAATATCAAACCTACTATTCGGTGAATACGAATACGAATACGAATATCTCGCCATGGTAATAAAAGACTAATTTATTAGATGAATTTCTATTCTCCTAATAATTTAAATTTACAATAGGCAATTTTTTATTTAAAAAACATAATATTTTTATGTCGCAGAAGGGTCAGGGGACCGATGGCTGAGGGCGTCCCGAGGGTGGGTGTGATGGATACTCGAGCATTCGAGGCAACAGTTTAGTTATAACACAGTTTATTAACTTTAGGGCACGACTTATGTACTAGACTAGACACAGAATAATGACACTTGACACTGGGAGCACTAGTTACAGTCACATTAAACACGGGGAGTACTAGATAGATAATAACCACACTAGACACGGGGACTGGCTAGTCCAATAATATGGGAGGAGGTGCGCTCCGTACGACTGCTCGATACAGACTGACCCGCTGTTTTTTTTTTGTTGGAGGGGAAAAAAATGGAATTACCCATGCCCAGGAGTCAGACCTCCCTGCTATGTCCGGGTCCCCACATATTGAGCGGGCATCAACTCGTGTGGTATACGGACTAAAAACAACCCCTTTGTTTCTACAGTTGTCTTAGTAAGAATTAACTGTGAGCCATGGCGACTGACCCGCTGACTGGCGCGCACACCCTTTTTATAGCATGCACAGCTAACCTCTCAATTATTGATCAACCTAAGCGAATGCATGTATCGCTTAATGTGTCACCGTACTTATCTCTACTACCTTACGCTATAGCTATAGCTCAATTCGTACACTATGACATGTATATTTTCTGGTTTTAGGCGAATTCTTTTTTCAGTCTGGATGTTTCCTCCAGCTGTTGAAAAAAGTCTTTCCGAGGCGACTGAACATGGCTTCAGTGAAAAATATTTTTGGGCGAGTTTTTTCAGACTTGTAAAATGGACATCTTCTCGCCAAAAGGCCTCTGGATCGTCGTATTTTTACGTGCCGACGACGGACGCGCGTATTCGCCGAATACGAATATTCGGTAAATGTCTATTATTCGGCGAATACGAATATTCGTATTCGTATTCGTTGCATCACTAGAAGTTACCTATTCACTTCAAGAAGTTAGTTAACGTCGTTAATTATTTTTATTTTATTACTTATTGCAGTTTTCTATTGATTTTGATGTCGCTACAAAATGAACATACATTTCGAAACTCCGCTGCCATCTTCACATTAACTCAACTCAATCAACTTAGATAAATACCTAACCTTTTAGTATATACATAGTCAGGTCATAAGTTCTGTCACATGTGCAATATGAAATAATTTAGACATGTTTATTATTTATGTAAACATTTATATAGCAAAATGAACTTAATAAAACATGGATTCTTATGGTAATAAAGTTTATTCAAAATGACCCCCGCGATTTTGAATACAGGCCTTTATTCTGCGCGGCCAGTCGTCTATCGCAGCACGAACGAGGTCCATGTCAATATCGGCGGCTGCCTTAATCAAGGATGCCTTGAGTGACTCCAAAAATAAAAATAAATAAAAAATCAGGATGAGGCTTTGAGCAGGCCTTTTCCTCCAAGTGTTGCCATATCTTGTAATCTAACGGACTCAAATCTGGACTGGAGGAGGGCCAGTCTTCGTGCCGGATGAAGTCGATTTCACGCGCCGCCAGCCAGTCTTGTGTGCTTTTCGCTCTATGAGCTGGCGCAGAATCTTGTTGGAATACCCAGTGCCTGTTATTAAACATGGTATGAGAAACAGGTTCCACAAGGTTCTTGAGGACTGTATTTTGATACACAACTGCATTCGTTTTTACGCCTTTCTCACAAAAATGTACCTCAGTTAAGCCCCAATAAGAGACTCCCAACCAAACCATGAGCGAGGATGGAAAATGACCTCGTTGGACACGCGGAATACGGTTGCTCGCTTCTTCACTGCTGTGTGCGTACACCTTATCATTTTGTTTGTTGTAGCTCTCTTCCACGGTGAAAATTTTTTCATCCGAAAAAAGAATTTCCCGATGCTTTTTTCCCGCGTACCGCTTCAACAAAGCGCGGCATCTCTTCAGTCTCAGGTCCATTAAACGAGCGTCCAAACGATGTCCTGTTTTTCTTCGATATGCCCTAAGCCCTAAGTCTTCATTTAACACCTTTTTCACCGTGGTCCTGCTTAACCCCATCTGAAGGGCCAACAGTTTCTGCTTACGTATGGGATTTCTTTGAATTCGCGCCTTCACAGCTTTTATCACTGCTGGAGTCCTAACAGAGCGAGGGCGACCACTTCTTGACCTGTCATCTACACTAGAGTCTTCATTGTATCGTTTTATGGTACGATAAACGAATCTTTTGGTTATATTCAAATTTTTCAGTAAGTCGAAAATCTGAATTGGCGCGTAACCGCAACGATGCAACGCAATAACTGCGACACGGTCTTCTTTAAGTGTCCACTCCATATTTAAAAATGAGGAAAATTCTAAAAAGTACACATTTTTATTTTCATGAAAAATTCGAAATTCGAATTCAATAAACTTTTTTGTGGCCAGCGTTCTAAATTCTAAAGTTTTTATTGTGTGACAGAACTTATGACCTGACTGTGTATTATTATTTGCATTTGTATTCTCACTCCGTGGCTAGATGTCGAGTGCCGATAAATGTTATGTTATGTACCACTTAATTAGTAGCAAGTCATATTCATTCATATTCATATTCATATTCTTTATTGCACATAAATCTTAATAGTAAGGTAAAACATTTTATGAGCAAAGGCGAGCTTATCTATCAAGTCCACGCAAAGTACAAGTATTTGTATTTCTATGCAGTCCAGTTAGCAGAACACTTATAACCTAACCTCAAACAAAACAGAACACTGCGACACGCCTTATTCCTAAAAGGCAACAAATATAATGATCACCAAAATATTTTTTCCTACCCAAAATAGATAAATGAACACCACAAGTTGCAAAAAATATCAGGGCAAAATACTGCAGTAGCTTAGGTGAAGGGTAAAAGGGGTGAGCGAAGCGAAGCCCCCTTTATCCTTCGTGTTAGGTTGAACATGTAAGAACAGCAAAAAATACTTAAAACATAAACTTAAGTACACAAAACATAAAAAGAAGTTTGGTGATCATTTATCCAAACCCAATTTGGTGGACATTTATGCATTCTGGCAGTCATTTCGAATTTATTGGTGTTAAAATAGCTGCGTTTTTGGTAATCGTTTAAACACAAGCCTTCCCAAAATGGGTGGCGGAGGCACCGTTTGCCACATTGAGTCAACGGTACTCTTGATAAGAGTAGATTAGAGGGTCACCTCTAATATAATAATAAATACAGTGGACCCCCGGTAATCCGGCAAACATTATGCAGGGCAGTGTCGGACTATCGAATTTGTCGGATTATAGAGCACTGCCTAAGACCCCTATAGTCCGGATTTTTTTACGAAAGAGTACCTTGTAATCCGACAAATTACATATCTAACGACGAGAGTCAATATATTATACGTACATATGTATGTACATACTTTGAAGTACAAATCAGACTTAATTTATGTAAGTCGAATTTAGTAAATTAAATAACAATTGAGAGCTTACGTTTTATTATAAAAATAAGCATAAATGCACATACATACATATCTACCAAAATAATCAAGAATTATTAATCAAAATCATGTAGTGAATACTATATCAAATTACGAAGCTTTGAAATATTCTTCAATTTTTTTTGTTTAAGGTTGTTATAACGCGAGATCAGAGCTTTGTCCCTCAGTCTTCTCAAAAGTAAAAGTTCGTTGTAGGATGTACCATTCTCTTCAGCCCATTGTAAACCTAGCTCAAACGCGTTAACTGCGTCTTGATCTGTGACTTGTGGAGCAGCCGTACCGCTATCACTAGTAGTCAAATTCAAACTAAGTAAAACAATGCATACGCGTCGAGCACAATAGCGGTGGCGCGTACGAGTTGTGACCTGTTCAAACTTGCGTGATCTATACATACATATTAGCAAAGATTGTCAAACATAATTCTGTCATGTCGGATTACAGGGGGCGCCGGATTAGACAGGGGCCGGATTACCGGGGGTCCACTGTATACTTAAATGTACCTGAAGCTTAGATACTCATTTTTCAATATGGGTTATATTCGAATATGTCCCAAAACTCAACGTCAAGCAGGCACCAACGTTACCAAAAAAAAAATTAAACAGCGTTTAACCTCAAAACAAACGTCAAATCATATACATTTTTGTTTTTAAACAAGTGTTGAACAGTAGTTTATTTTTTTGTGGTAAGGCCCCTAACTCTATCCGTCGATAGTTTTCCCGTAAATACATATATATGTATTTAGTACTAAATGTATGTATTTATTTAGCATCTTCCATTGTGTAATGTAACGCCTATAGAGACTTTTAGTGCAAACTTTACAAATGTCGCAAATTTTAACACTATTTGCCTACCAGTACGTTACTGTAAGTAATTAACCAAAACAAATACATTAACCGGCCGCAACTAGGACGCACATATTTTGCAAGGGCTTACAAGAACACATAACAGGTGATATCACTACCAATGACCCTTCTATGGAAGGTAACACGTTTTCAATAACTTCGTTCAATTCGGTAATTGTAAATACGTTAACATTAAGGACACAAACAACCTACACATTAAAATACTCACTCCTACTAAGAGGTCAAAGGTACCAAGGTGATCGTAATGGTACTTACATAGTAGTAGGGCTTCCGAAGGGCCTTCCGAAGGGTAGAACGATACAATTGTTTTACGACTTTTAAAATATGGAGATTTTTTAAATAAAGACGAGCCTAATACTTCTATAATGTGTTATATGTTTGTTTGTAAGAGCTGCTATGTATCACATTTGTTTTAAGTCAGCATGAATTTCAAAGAAAAAAATAATAAATAAATCACCAATGATGAGGTCACATAATAGGAATGCTAATGATTGACCTAAGTCTAAAATTAATTATTTTATAAATTATGTTTCGTGTTTGTGTTGTGTGTGTGTCTGTGTCACTTTATAAATAAACAAACACGTTTTAGAATTGTGCAATGAGCAAATTGAGGTATTGAGTCCTTCAATTTAGCGAGGATTTTGATATTTCTGTCTTAGTATGAGAATATGCAACTTAGCAGAGAGCTCCATCATCCCGTGCATTTGACTGCCAGTAAAGGTGGGATTACATCAGTGTGCGGCACCGATCGAGTCTCGCAAAGCCGTTGCGAGCAGACGTGTTTAACTATTGTCTATTTTTATTATTGTTTAATGTACAATAAATTTATTTACTCAAACAAAGCTAGTAATGTGCTCATTATTTTGACAACCTTCTTTGAGCAAAGTAGACATTGCCGCGCTACTTGGAGGAGCCAGAAAAGGTGCCGGCAATTTCCTGTGCAAATCCATTACTGTCGTGTTTTAGCGACCGGCAATTTTCTGTCAAATTCCATGATTGTCGAGCTTTGTTTCGAAAATGGTAAAAAAAATGTAGCGCAAAAAGGCTTTATTCATAATTTGCTTATGTGTGACAAAAAAAAGAGCGGGAGATCTTCTTGCCACTAAAAAAGGTACTGCAAAAAGGCTTTATTCAGAATTTGGTTACGTGTGACAAAAATAATAATCTCCCTTTCAATTTTATAATAAGCTTGTTTTATTTAATACTCGCATTATTTGAGTAAAGTACTATACAAGCCTTTGTCCGCGCTATAAAAGCCTCGACCTTCGGTGGTCTCGGCATTTATTCCAGCTTGTCCATCAAAGGCTGCAAAGCTGATCGCGCTGTGTAGGCCTTGAGCTGCGCTGTGCTGCGCTTTCGGCCACCAACAGTGCGACCAGCAATGCAGTCCGCGACAGTAATGTACTATAACATACTTTATGTGTTTGTGCGTTTGCAACCGTGAATTGAAATTGAGTGTCATGAATCTAACATTTAATTACTCAGGTGTAAATGAAAAAACTCTAAATCAAGATGAGCGAAGCTAGCCCGTAAAACCGCAGAATTGGCTGAGCTCGATTGAACATTGCCTTATCGAAGTATGTACCACAGATGACGACGGAAAACTTGGCTCTGACCAAAAACTACGAATTCATAACCTGTGCCGTAAAATAGGACCTGGCACTTCTCAAATGGCTCTCCAGTATAAAGCGCTCAAACAAAAAGCCCTTCAAGCCCAGATCTCAATACAGACCTTAAAAGAAAATCAGGACTTATCAGTAAAAATTAATGCTATTAATGAGGCTATCAAATAAACTAACGATAAAGCGACCCTATATTCCACCTCTTTCGCCGAAATTGTTAAGAAAGGACGAACAACTTAATGCGTCCCAGCAACTTCAGCTCTGTAGCGATTCACTTTAATGACCACAAGAAGTCCAGTGACGAGACTAAAGAACTGGTTCAAAAACATATTCTTCCTGAAGTCATGAAACTCCATGTCCGTTCGAAAGACAAAAAGCGGTGGAGTCTTTATTAGCACTGACCATAAAGAAAATATTGAAAAACCTAAGCAGTCCTCTCAACAAAATGTTCGTCAGCAAATGTGCTGAACACTATTTTGGTAGAATGGGGCCTTTACACTTACGATTATTTAAGGTCTTAAATGGCTATGAAGATTTTGAAAATATTTTTCGAAGTGAACACCATATATTAACAATCATGTATGTAGTACGAACTCGAACTAAAGAAAATCCAGTATAATCAAAATGTTTATGTTAATTCTAAAGCCAATTGCATTATTAGCGGTACCTACCTAGTTAACTAAATGACAATCAACAAAGAAAGAATCTATTGTAAATTCATTTTACTTACATAATCTTCCCCATGTCGCTACTAACTTTCAGCCGCAATGTATTCCCTTTCTTCTTGATCTAATGATTATCACCAAGCCAAGGCTGCTCATGGCCAGCTTAATGCCCCCTTCTCCTATCACGATCTGGTTTATCTTTCATACATAATTAAGCTCCCTAAGCCCAAAGTCCCTTGATATTCGAAGCTTCCCTTAAATCAGATGACTCATCTGTCGATTGGACCCCCGTGAAACCGTTGATGACAAAATACTGAAGTTCAACTCAGCTGTCCTGGAGCTTTTTGACATGTACGCACCAATGAAATAGGTCAGGGTAAAACATCTTCCTGCTCCGTGGTTGACAGACATTATTAAGCGTTTTATGGGATAAAATAACCGTGCAAATGGGCGACATAAGAGAGACCCAACCAGTGACAATCTCCTAGCGTTTAAACGCCTTCGAAACTTTTGCAACCGCATGTGCAGTGACGCCAAGCGACGCCACATCTATGAGCAACAGAGACACACCCCAGCTCAGGTACTGGAAATTTCATAAAACCCGTGGTGTTGGCAAGTCCCAGGAATCTTCTTCAGGTGATGTTGATCTCAACGGTCTAAACCAGTTCTTTTCCTCTGCCCTCCTCGTGATGGTCTCTGCCCTTCTTCGTCTGCGGTTGAAGGCTGCAGTCTGTACCTCACGTTAGTCTCGTTGGAATCGGCGCAGTTAGAAAGGCAGTGCTAGCTATCACATCCAAAGCTGCTGGTGGCAACAACGTCGGCCATCAGATGATCCACAGCGTCCTTGAAAAGTTGATCCCTCCAATCACCCACATTACCAACTTCTCTCTATCGATTAGATCTTTTCCTAGTCTGTGGAAGAAAGCACTTGTCACCCCACTGCCCAAAAAGTCCAATCCCTCCTCCTTCAAAGATTATAGGTCCATATCTATCTTACCATATTCTCTCCAAAGTCCTTGAATCCATTGTCCACTCTCAACTCACCTCCTACCTTTCATCAAACTAAGTTCTCGATCCTTTTCAATCTGGGTTCAGACAAGAAATTTGTAACATGGATTCAAGCAGTAAACTTCTAAAATATTAATATAATTATGACATCAAATAAGATATTTTTAACCCAGTACATTTAAAATGTAACTCATCCCACATTAATTTATCGTCAAAATTTTGTTAAAATTGCCATCAAATAGTTAATTATGGCCACTAATATTACCTAGAAACTATTGAAGGGAGACAAAATCAAATTCTTTATTTTAGAAAAATCAATTTGTGTATTGAAATACCATCATCACAAGCTTGCAGATGTGCTTGCGATAACACTCTGTGCTAGTCTAGCTAGACAATCACAGCAACCAGTAGGTAATCCAACTCAACTCGACTGCAGCGCATCCACGCAAAATAAAAACTATTAATATCATTAAATGTTGTTTTTATTTGTATACGTTCCGCTCCGCTTCTCCTAAGTTGTAAAATAACCTATAATGTAACCCAATTTAAATTTAGCCACAATAACCTACTCTAGCCAAAGAGCATATAACCTTATTGGCATTCTTTATTTTAATTAGATATGAAACATTTGCATATTACAGATGAAACAATTGCAATATGAACGCATGAACGACAACAACAGGTGCTCATCCCATCCAGATTAGAATGGCTATTTAATCGCACATCAAAAATACTGATTTGCACAGCAAAAAAGGATCAACAAAAACACTTTTTATGTTTTATAATAGTAGTTTATGTGACTGCTGCATAATGGAGGGCATTAAAACTCGAGAGTGGGTCTATGAAACGAGCCGAAGACGAGTTTCATAATAATATCACTCTAGAGTTTTAATGCCTAATTATGTACAGTTACATACACTAGTTTATCTACACACATATCATAAGCTCTCTTTGATGTGTTCAGGAACCGCATGTTTGACCGGCATTGTGGTTCTGCAATTGTTTAGGTTGTTCTTTAGTACCAACTTCACGCAGACGGGCGTCGGCGTTCGAAATTTGAATGTCAGTACCAACTTCACAGACAAACTAGGGACGGCACGCGGGTGGGCGTCGGCGTTCGAAATTTGAATGTCATTATATGTAATGGTCATTATGTGTAGTTTTCCAGATACGAAACGAGTTTTTACCAAGTAGTTTAACATAATGCTGATCGTAACGTGCACATTTTTGAACGCAGTAAAGAGGGTTTATGATACGTGTGTAGATAAACTACTATTATGTGTACTAAAGTTTATGTTTTACGTATTTTTTGTTGTTCTTACGTGTTCAACCTAGCACGAAGGATAAAGGTAATTACCCTTTACCCTTCACCTAAGCTACCGCAGCGTTTTGCCCTTATATCTGCTGTGCAAATCAGTATTTTTGATGTGCAGATTAATATTTCTCGATTAGAATTAGAAACCCTTCAAAATCCAGAGATGGCGCTGGGAGTAACGATTATAATTTAAACGAAATGGCTTCAGTCAACATAACTCTAAATGGTTCTAATCCTAGAATGTAATTTTTTTTTAGAAGTGCAAATAGGGTGGTTATTAGTTAACTGTTTAATCTTTATAGTCTAAATGTCAATAAAAACGCAAAGTAACATCAGTAGTTGTTTTCTTGAAATTTAATCTCCTAGCGCCATTTCTTGGTATTTGCAATATTTCATAGTGTAATCTGCAAACACCAGCCCTGATAATGTTGACGTATGCCCTTCAGGGCATTATTATTAATTATTATGAAAATTCATTTTCAGAACTTTTCTTTCTAAACGATTTCCTTGTCTTTCAAGGACCCAGACTCTAAAATATAATTAATAAAGATAATAACATATTTAACCTATGTAAATTCGAAGTTAAGCACAAAATAACAAACTGGCTGTTAAAACTGGACTATAATCTGAAACTGAAAATATTTCCACTTTTATAACTTCTCTCAACTTTTCACATATGCAACGAACACTCACACACAATCTCACACACATTTTCACCGACACAACCAAAATTAACTGCAAAATATGGCTACATACTATGATATACCCTGTTACTTAGCATTTAAGTTCTTTAGCTCTAAGGGTGTAAATGTGAGCAACCAGTGATCATAACATAGGCATTTAAAATGCCTAGCTTGGTTTTTGGCCTGCTGCCACGGAAACTGTGACTTTATTGACTATATCATTTCTTGTAATATTTTTTCTGTACTCTTATGTTTTATGAATAAATATTATTATTATTATTACTATACAGCACACGCATAAAAAAATTTCTTGGTGGACTCTTGCGGGTAAATATTAACAAAATGTGTACTCTGGAAAGTGCGAGAACAACCGAGTACATGTCGCACACGTTCAAGTGGTGGACTCGCGCAGCGCACATTTCTTTTGTTCGCGTACATTCCGTGGCGAGTGGCGTGGCGTTATCTAGTAGTCCTGGTAGATTCACACAACATATAATAGCGTCACGCTTTTCCCATACGGGGTGGCACAGGCACAGTTGTGCCCACGTGTACCCAATTATTAAATACTCCATAAAGCGTGACGGGGGCTAGCCCATCGCTGCAGCTGTGGAGACTGAAGGTTTCCTCATGATGTTTTCAACACAATTAGAGCGTCCGTATAATGTACCTCCTTATTATGAATTACTTATCTCATTGATGGTCATTACCGGATCCGAGCAGCTCCCGAGGTAAGCACAATCTAGCTGGTGAACACAGGGAAACTACATCTGCTCAGGTTCGCACACTGCTGGAGTTTTGCACAAAATGTTCGTCAGCAAATGTGCTGAACACTATTTTGGTAGAATGGGGCCTTTACACTTACGATTATTTAAGGTCTTAAATGGCTATGAAGATTTTGAAAATATTTTTCGAAGTGAACACCATATATTAACAATCATGTATGTAGTACGAACTCGAAATAAAGAAAATCCAGTATAATCAAAATGTTTATGTTAATTCTAAAGCCAATTGCATTATTAGCGGTACCTACCTAGTTAACTAAATGACAATCAACAAAGAAAGAATCTATTGTAAATTCATTTTACTTACATAATCTTCCCCATGTCGCTACTAACTTTCAGCCGCAATGTATTCCCTTTCTTCTTGATCTAATGATTATCACCAAGCCAAGGCTGCTCATGGCCAGCTTAATGCCCCCTTCTCCTATCACGATCTGGTTTATCTTTCATACAAAATTAAGCTCCCTAAGCCCAAAGTCCCTTGATATTCGAAGCTTCCCTTAAATCAGATGACTCATCTGTCGATTGGACCCCCGTGAAACCGTTGATGACAAAATACTGAAGTTCAACTCAGCTGTCCTGGAGCTTTTTGACATGTACGCACCAATGAAATAGGTCAGGGTAAAACATCTTCCTGCTCCGTGGTTGACAGACATTATTAAGCGTTTTATGGGATAAAATAACCGTGCAAATGGGCGACATAAGAGAGACCCAACCAGTGACAATCTCCTAGCGTTTAAACGCCTTCGAAACTTTTGCAACCGCATGTGCAGTGACGCCAAGCGACGCCACATCTATGAGCAACAGAGACACACCCCAGCTCAGGTACTGGAAATTTCATAAAACCCGTGGTGTTGGCAAGTCCCAGGAATCTTCTTCAGGTGATGTTGATCTCAACGGTCTAAACCAGTTCTTTTCCTCTGCCCTCCTCGTGATGGTCTCTGCCCTTCTTCGTCTGCGGTTGAAGGCTGCAGTCTGTACCTCACGTTAGTCTCGTTGGAATCGGCGCAGTTAGAAAGGCAGTGCTAGCTATCACATCCAAAGCTGCTGGTGGCAACAACGTCGGCCATCAGATGATCCACAGCGTCCTTGAAAAGTTGATCCCTCCAATCACCCACATTACCAACTTCTCTCTATCGATTAGATCTTTTCCTAGTCTGTGGAAGAAAGCACTTGTCACCCCACTGCCCAAAAAGTCCAATCCCTCCTCCTTCAAAGATTATAGGTCCATATCTATCTTACCATATTCTCTCCAAAGTCCTTGAATCCATTGTCCACTCTCAACTCACCTCCTACCTTTAATCAAACTAAGTTCTCGATCCTTTTCAATCTGGGTTCAGACAAGAAATTTGTAACATGGATTCAAGCAGTAAACTTCTAAAATATTAATATAATTATGACATCAAATAAGATATTCTATTAGCTTCTTATTTTTAACCCAGTACATTTAAAATGTAACTCATCCCACATTAATTTATCGTCAAAATTTTGTTAAAATTGCCATCAAATAGTTAATTATGGCCACTAATATTACCTAGAAACTATTGAAGGGAGACAAAATCAAATTCTTTATTTTAGAAAAATCAATTTGTGTATTGAAATACCATCATCACAAGCTTGCAGATGTGCTTGCGATAACACTCTGTGCTAGTCTAGCTAGACAATCACAGCAACCAGTAGGTAATCCAACTCAACTCGACTGCAGCGCATCCACGCAAAATAAAAACTATTAATATCATTAAATGTTGTTTTTATTTGTATACGTTCCGCTCCGCTTCTCCTAAGTTGTAAAATAACCTATAATGTAACCCAATTTAAATTTAGCCACAATAACCTACTCTAGCCAAAGAGCATATAACCTTATTGGCATTCTTTATTTTAATTAGATATGAAACATTTGCATATTACAGATGAAACAATTGCAATATGAACGCATGAACGACAAAAACAGGTGCTCATCCCATCCAGATTAGAATGGCTATTTAATCGCACATCAAAAATACTGATTTGCACAGCAAAAAAGGATCAACAAAAACACTTTTTATGTTTTATAATAGTAGTTTATGTGACTGCTGCATAATGGAGGGCATTAAAACTCGAGAGTGGGTTTATGAAACGAGCCGAAGGCGAGTTTCATAATAATATCACTCTAGAGTTTTAATGCCTAATTATGTACAGTTACATACACTAGTTTATCTACACACATATCATAAGCTCTCTTTGATGTGTTCAGGAACCGCATGTTTGACCGGCATTGTGGTTCTGCAATTGTTTAGGTTGTTCTTTAGTACCAACTTCACGCAGACGGGCGTCGGCGTTCGAAATTTGAATGTCAGTACCAACTTCACAGACAAACTAGGGACGGCACGCGGGTGGGCGTCGGCGTTCGAAATTTGAATGTCATTATATGTAATGGTCATTATGTGTAGTTTTCCAGATACGAAACGAGTTTTTACCAAGTAGTTTAACATAATGCTGATCGTAACGTGCGGTTTTTGAACGCAGTAAAGAGGGTTTATGATACGTGTGTAGATAAACTACTATTATGTGTACTAAAGTTTATGTTTTACGTATTTTTTGTTGTTCTTACGTGTTCAACCTAGCACGAAGGATAAAGGTAATTACCCTTTACCCTTCACCTAAACTACCGCAGCGTTTTGCCCTTATATCTGCTGTGCAAATCAGTATTTTTGATGTGCAGATTAATATTTCTCGATTAGAATTAGAAACCCTTCAAAATCCAGAGATGGCGCTGGGAGTAACGATTATAATTTAAACGAAATGGCTTCAGTCAACATAACTCTAAATGGTTCTAATCCTAGAATGTAATTTTTTTTTAGAAGTGCAAATAGGGTGGTTATTAGTTAACTGTTTAATCTTTATAGTCTAAATGTCAATAAAAACGCAAAGTAACATCAGTAGTTGTTTTCTTGAAATTTAATCTCCTAGCGCCATTTCTTGGTATTTGCAATATTTCATAGTGCTGCAATAAGCGATATCGGCCTCGAACTAGAAATTCTTTCGTAGCATCTCTTATTACGCCGGTGACATATTTTGTCCTACGTGGTCTATCTGTACTGTATAAGTATTATATTATATTATAGAATCTGTGCTAATTGTGGTGAACATTTAACATTTTTGGTAGTGAAAACTTTTATTGATAAGCAAAGTATTTGTTGCCATTAAAAAATAATTATGTTACACATAGAGTTCTAGAGTTACAAAATTAAATTAAAATAAATCAAGGAAGGAATGTAATTTCATTGAAATGAAGTTGTCTCTTTTTAAAATAAGGACTTCTGTAACTTTTGAGAGAAAGTGTTACGAAGACATTATTCCCACTTGATTGAGGAATTTGATTGCGTCAATGCGCCGTGATTGGGTTACTGATTTAGCAGAACAGGACAACTTATGCAAATATAACAAATAAGTATCACTTCACAATGTTCGCTAAAAAAATCTATTTTCATCTGTCAGATATAGCTGTGTTTTTTCTTTTCGTCGCTTGGCTTGAGTATCTAAATCATTTGCAATATTTACTTTCTCACAGTTTATTCATTATTATGTCAGTCTTTTTTGTCATCCCCTTCCTCATTCTCGCTGCTGCTCTCTTCTTCGCTGCTTTCATCTTCTTCACTGGACTCCGTTGAGTCATCATTGTCACCTAGGGCCAACAATTGAAACTAAAGTTAATAATAACAAATTTATGAAACCTGTCGTTCCTACAGGAGCTGGGTTGGCAGGAGCAGTGCCCCCAACCCACATCACCCAAAATAGGCACAAATTGAAGTCGTCGAGTTGCGGAAAATCGGCCCGCGATGAACTATAACTATAAATAACCTGTCTGTTATAACCTAACTAGCTTTTTCCCGCGACTTCGTCCGCCATCCGCGTTGACTTTAAAAAGATTTAGATTTAAAAGATTTATTGGTAATTACAGGTCACATTTACAGTCTTGAGACCAAATCATGTGAGCGTTAACGGTAACATGACATACACACATATATATATATATTATAAATTGGTTAACACTTAAAAAATAAACAAAAAAAATGAAATACCGACAAACACAATATCTTATTATATAAATTTACAAATCACAGATTATTTAAAAACAAGTACACAATTTTAAAAAACATATAGATCGGCATACTAAAAATATCTAAATCTGGCTGCTGAGCAACACAGGCATTGAGTAGAGTGAGTGCCTGATAAGTGGGTGCGTGACGGGCATGCTGTGTACGAACAACACCCGTAGCGAAGAGCGGGCGCGATCGTAACATCGCGTACCGAGGCGGCGCGTTAAGGGCAACACTTCGCAGTGCCACCGGATTATCTACCTTGCCGTGGAGGAGGAGATAGAAGTGCACCAACAGGGACATCTTCCGCCTCAGCTCTAGGGTGTCTACCCCCACCATCCCTGCCACAAATAGAGACGGGAATAAGTAGGGATAATACCCATATTTAATTTTGTAAAGAAGTCTAGCAAATTTTCTTTGGACTTTTTCCAGCATGAGTGTATATTTAGCCTCATGTGGGTCCCAGATGATTGCGTTGTACTCTAATTTACTCCGAACAAATGCATTATACAAAGAGGTTAATGTAGATATGTCCTTAAACCGAGTCACCTGTCGCATTACGAATCCAAGAGATCTGAAGGCTCTCCTACAAGTCTCCCGGATGTGGTCGTTGAAGGTAAGCTCAGAGTCAAGTAAAAGTCCTAAGTCACGTATTTGGGTAACCCTCACAAACCCAGCCCCAGCAATAGTGTAGTCATGATGGAGCGGCGCCCGAGATCGAGTAAATGTCATGGTTTTGCACTTGGCGCTATTAAACGCCAAGTGGTTACATTCACTCCACTCCACCACTCTATCAACGTCACTTTGCAGACGCCCAATATCATCCTCACAGCCTATGCGCATGAACAGCTTCAGGTCATCCGCGAACATCAAACACTCAGCCGTCCCGACGACATCGGGAAGGTCGTTAATCATTATCAGAAACTGAGTGGGGCCAAGAGTACTACCCTGACTGACACCCGAGCAGGTCTCATAGGGCTCAGAACTATTACCGTCCAACCTCACGTACTGAACTCTATTTGAGAAGTAGTTCGCAAATAGGCGAATTAAGTTCGGTGTAAACCCTATGGATGCAAACTTTTCCAACAGGACGTCATTGTCGACTCTATCGAAAGCTTTCTTAAAGTCGAAAAAAGTCGCATCAACCTGTGTGTGCTTATCGAGAGCTGACGTCACATAGTTTACAAAGTTCATGTGGTTAGTTAGTGTTGAACGTCTAGGGCGGAAACCATGTTGGCAGTCGGATAGTAGCCCGCGTATTTGTTCCGTTATATGATGATTGACGATAGATTCAAACACCTTCCCGAATACCGAGAGGACGGCTATAGGTCTGTAATTTTCTACTTCCGACCTGGAGCCGTCTTTGAGCACAGGAGTGACTCGCGACGTTTTCCAGTGCCTTGGGTAGACTGCAGTTTTTAGGGCTAAATTGTAAAGGTACCCGAGTGGTAGTTCAAGTGCAGATAAACAGTCTCTAACTAGGAAAGGCGGAATGCCGTCAGGCCCTGCAGAGGAGCGAGGTTTAAGTCGCCGCCCTGCACGTCGTATGTCAGTCACTGTAATGCAGTCAATCGCCACACGCGACGAGCTGTTACCCGGTCCTGCTCTCCGCTCGGCGGCGTCAGCGTCAAGTGTCGGTTTGTCTGGCAGGAACACTGACTGAAAGTAAGTTGCGAACGCGTTGGCCGCGTCCACTCCCGTCACCGTCTTGCCGTCATAGTCATATTCGTCACATGTCTGTTTCGTCGTCCGTTGGTCCCTAATGAAATTCCAAAAAGTAGTGGGGTCACTTTTGATGTCATTCTCAGCTAGTCGTATGTACTCAGAGTATGTTTTGTCTATTAAGTACTTAACGTGACTTCTATAATAACGGAACATTTCCTTATTAAACTCCTTGCCCTCAGCTCTATACCGTTTGAGATGAAAGTATTTGTTCTTAATGTTGCGTATGATGTCGGGCGTGAACCACTTCGGATATACATACCGAGTCCTCGCGCCTTTACGCTGCTTACTTGGAACGCAATCACCTATGCATGAATATAACTTATTATACAGAAAATCAGTGGCTTGATCAACGTCATCGGATGCATATAGATCGCTCCAATCAAGAGAGGCAAGAGAAGAATATAACTTAGTAAAGTCTGCTTTGCGGAAGTTCCACTGTGGTCTGTCAGGTGGGTCGGGCGACGGCGTCGGCGACGGCGGTAGCACGCGCGGCACCGGACGCGGGAAACGCACGCTCAGCTCCAGCGGCGGGTGGTACCCGTCCACAGGCCGCGTCAGCGGTTCCACCTCTCCAGACACATCGATCCGACCAATGCCCATATTACTCAGCACCAGATCTAGTATTCCATCATAACAATTTTTAACTGTATTGAATTGCTTTATATTGCAAACTTGTAATAAATATTCAAATTGAAGAAGAGGGTTCAGGCCACAAGAATTCAGATTGAGATCACCAATAACAATTGCATTTAGGTTCTTATATTTAACTACAACACTCTCTATAATTTCGAACACCTTAGTATAATGCGAATCTGAGGACGATGGTCTAATGTAAACCACTATACACAATAATTTTATATAATTATTAGACACGATAGCAAATATCACCTCCACATCGTCATCATACCCCGCCACATCGTGTAGCTGTCGTACGTTGTAGCAGTCGCGCACGGCCAGCAGCACCCCCCCCCAGCCGGCGTCGCGCGCGCGGTCGCGGCGCAGCGTCGTGTAGCCGGGCGGGATGAGCTCGGCGTCCGCTATTCCGCTGAGTAGAAACGTCTCCGTGATGGCGTACATGTCGGCTTCCAGTTGCAACATACTCATCTTACATTGGTCCAACTTTGTCCTGAGGCCTCTGACATTTTGGTAGACGATGGTGCATGTTTTGTACCTAGGCTTAGATTGAGTTGGGTTTCTCTTGTGGCTTACGAAACCCAGACTGCCACGGTTTTACATGCACATCCTCGGCCCAGTACTTGACATTCATATACTCGGCGACATTCTTGGCCGGGACTCCCAACTTGAAAGAGGCGTAGTCTCCCCTCGGTTTTAGCGCCTCGACTGAGCAATTATCGGTGGGACAGATAGTTTTCAAATGTTCTTTAATTTTGTCTACGCTAGTTCCAGCCTTTACAAAATAGAGATGAAGGAATGATTTCCTTTCGGCAGCTTCTAGTATGGTTGAACCCGGCGCAGCTGTACCTTTGACTACATTGGATGGCCGACGGCGGGTTCGCCTATTCACCGTCATCCACTCCTCTTCATCTTGGACTCCTTCCTCCTCATGGCGCGGCAGAGTGACGGTTGCCGGCAGGACAGATCCTCCAGCATGGCTCGTATTAGTTGCGGCGGCAGGCCGCTGCGTTACGCGCAGCACAGCGCTGTCGGAGCTAGGTGCGCTATTCCCCGACGTAGGTCTCGCTCGGCTAGCTGGCCTAGCTGCAGGCGGGGCAGGCGGGGCGGCGGCGGGGGCAGCGGCGCCGACAGCGGCGTATGTGGCGCGCAATGGAGGGGCGATGCTCTGCCTGGACACGATCTCAGATAGTTCCGATCGCAATTTTTTACAGTCCATCTCGAGACTGTCCACTCTGGTTGCAAATCCTTGTTGCTTAGCGTCCAGATCATTGGTAACCTCCAGAAACTCCGCCTTCAACTGTGAGCAGGCTACACTAATTTTTTTGGACACGGCAACAGAAATATCAGCTATTTTTCTATCGAGTATTTTTGATAGTCTCGCGTCTAGGATACTAGTAAATTGTTCGAGGGTCATCGCTCCCACAGTGGTTGGCACCGGCACACTCTGAGTGGGTATTGGGTCGGCTGGGTTGAGCTGTAGCTGTCTCTGCGTATCGGCAACAAGGAAACTGCTATCCAATACGGAGTTCTCCCCAGCACTGTGGGACGTGCCATTCAGTGACTCATCACAAGACATATTAGTGATGTCAGCATCTATGGTCTCATTAACCCCTAACCCCTTACGAACGGGGGTGTCGTCGTTCCTATTGGCCCGCCGTGTAACACTTTGGCATAGGGAGCATTCCCATTTCTCGCGGAGTGTTTTTATGTTACTCACATACGAACTTATGTCCATGCCAAGACACTGATAGTGATAAGCTGATCGGCAAGCATGACATTGAAGCATCTCATTTGTCGCTATTATCGGTCTCTTACAGGCCAAGCAAATCATTGTGTATGCGCTGACTCACGGACGGACGGGTTGCAGAGCGATGAGAAGTAGCGGCGCACGTCGTCGTCGGCTTGTGACGTAGTCACTCACGGTGACTCAGGCGCAGAGATTCGCAGACAGCGCGGCGCTAGACAGAGACAGCGGTACGGCGCGAGAGCGGACGCGAGGATCGAGTTCAATGACCGCACTTAGCAACAGCGAGCGACGACCTTGGCCAGCTGTTGTTTGCTGTACTTTCCGATCTTTAGATGGCTTATCCAGGATAATTACCAATAAACAAAACTTTGTATTAGCACATATTTGAAGGCACTAAAAAGCACTAGCGAATGGTATATAATATGATATTAAGCAAGCTATTAAGCAGGTTTACTGGGCAAATATTACAGAGCGACACCGAAACAGATGTTTGCGCAAGCGAACGTGCGACTCCAGTAAAATAATAAATCATATGCTTATGACTTAGCTCGGGATAATTAAAACACCTATGATATCTGACTAAAAAGCATTTTTTTTATTTTCGTCCACCATCACCATTCATGACACTTGCACACAATAGTTATAAACAACGAAGGAGTTTCTTGAGTGTGGAAAAACTATGATGATAGGTGCTTTTCATGCAGTAACAGCCTGCCCCCATCACGACGGCAGCGGCGCCGCGCCGTGGTGAAGGAGCCAGGCCCTGAGTCTTAAAGTTATTTATGTTATTTAACAACAAAAAAAAAACAGGTAACATAACAATGAGTTTTGAAGCTCACAAGGATCGAGATCGAGGGTTATAAATATAAATTACCTAATTCAATATACTTCTATAGACTACATTACATAGGCAGCGGCACCGCGCTCACAGACATATAATAAGATATGACCGCGCTGTGGTGCCTGTGGCCAGGCCCTGTCTTAAGGTTATTTATGGTTTAAAAAAATAAAACAGGTAATATAACAAAAAAAATAGAGCTCATGGAAGTCTATTTTTTTATAAATTTTAGGTTGTTATAATTATACATTACCTAACTCAATATAACTTCTATAGACTACATCATATGATTTATTATTTTCCGCTAATACGTGTACGTTTCGCGCACTTGACACCAGGGTTGGAAAAAAAACAGTTTTTTTTATTAATAACAAAACATCCTGTTTAAAACAAAAAAATTAAAAAAACATGTTTTTAACTAATTTTTAACTATGTTTTTTACAAAGCTGTTTTAAATATGTTTAAAACATGTTTAAAACATGTTTAAAACATTGTTTAAAAATTTTGTTTATGTACCGGATTGGTATGCGTTATAATAAGCAGGTATAAGTATAATAAATTAAACAGCTATATTCAAATCTTTTCATAATATTTTTAATGAGAGTAAATAGACATAAAAACAACTAGCAATCAATCATCCACATCTCCATCTTCAGGCAATGAACTGCCTAGATTTAGTGACCTCATCATGGACGACATGAATATACAGAACAGTTTTGAAGATGTGTTTTCATCCGGGCAATTAGCCCAACCAAATCTTTATGGCAATACTTGCACTTTACTCGCGGTGATTTTGCACCACTTCCAGAACTAAAAGGACTGTAATGCCGCCAAAGCGGATCCTTTTTACGCCCTGTCATAATATTGAATTGTTTTATCTATCACACACACCACACAACACAAGCAAGCAGGCAGGACCAATTTTCAGCTTTGGAATCTCAGATTGGGTGAGTTAGCTTTACCCCACCCACCCAAACACAAAAACGTACCCACACATATACACTTTTCTCATTGCTTTCACTCAAGTATCGTCTGTCCGTACACAACACACACACACCGCCTCACCTCACTCAATCGCTTGCCCAGATATTTATTTTTGGGGAAATCCCCGCCATCGCCAGTGAAAATTCAATGCCACTTGGATGCGTTCAATAATTACAAAATTGAAAATTACGGTACGTTCCGTAGAACAAAAGAAAATAAACAGTGTTTTTTATGTGTGTTTAAAACACGTTTAAAACAAATTGTTTTAAAACAAGTTTTAAACACGAGTGTTTTTTTCTCTGTGTTTTAAACACTGTTTAAAACTCTTGTTTAAAACAATTGTTTAAAACAATGCCAACCCTGCTTGACACCCTCGAACATCCACTATGAAGTTGCCCATGAGAAAAGTATTGAGTGCTCAAATGAATTCCTGCCACTTTCAGTGATTGGCCCTGTGATTTATTAATTGTCATGGTGAATGACGCAACTTCAAAGGAAATTGCAGCCTCTTGGACTGAAATGCGTTAAAAGAGGTTTACAGTTTTCTATTGAACTCTATGCCTAACCAGGCCATATGCATTTTATTATTGTTTGTTTATATATGTCAATACTGTCATTATACATAGTCAGGTCATAAGTTCTGTCACATGTGCAATATGAAATAATTTAGACATGTTTATTATTTATGTAAACATTTATATAGCAAAATAAACTTAATAAAACATAGATTCTTATGATAATAAAGTTTATTCAAAATGACCCCCGCGATTTTGAATACAGGCCTTTATTCTGCGCGGCCAGTCGTCTATCGCAGCACGAACGAGGTCCATGTCAATATCGGCGGCTGCCTTAATCAAGGATAGCCTTGTGTGACTCCAAATCAGGATGAGGCTTTGAGCAGGCCTTTTCCTCCAAGTTTTGCCATATCTTGTAATCTAACGGACTCAAATCTGGACTGGAGGAGGGCCAGTCTTCGTGCCGGATGAAGTAGATCTCACCCGCCGCCAGCCAGTCTTGTGTGCTTTTCGCTCTATGAGCTGGCGCAGAATCTTGTTGGAATACCCAGTGCCTGTTATTAAACATGGTATGAGAAACAGGTTCCACAAGGTTCTTGAGGACTGTATTTTGATACAGAACTGCATTCGTTTTTACGCCTTTCTCACAAAAATGTACCTCAGTTAAGCCCCAATAAGAGACTCCCAACCAAACCATGAGCGAGGATGGAAAATGACCTCGTTGGACACGCGGAATACGGATGCTCGCTTCTTCACTGCTGTGTGCGTACACCTTATTATTTTGTTTGTTGTAGCTCTCTTCCACGGTGAAAATAGTTTCATCCGAAAAAAGAATTTTCCGATGCTTTTTTCCCGCGTACCGCTTCAACAAAGCGCGGCATCTCTTCAGTCTCAGGTCCATTAAACGAGCGTCCAATCGATGTCCTGTTTTTCTTCGATATGCCCTAAGCCCTAAGTCTTCATTTAACACCCTTTTCACCGTGGTCCTGCTTAACCCCATCTGAAGGGCCAACAGTTTCTGCTTACGTATGGGATTTCTTTGAATTCGCGCCTTCACAGCTTTTATCACTGCTGGAGTCCTAACAGAGCGAGGGCGACCACTTCTTGACCTGTCATCTACACTAGAGTCTTCATTGTATCGTTTTATGGTACGATAAACGAATCTTTTGGTTATATTCAAATTTTTCAGTAAGTCGAAAATCTGAATTGGCGCGTAACCGCAACGATGCAACGCAATAACTGCGACACGGTCTTCTTTAAGTGTCCACTCCATATTTAAAAATGAGGAAAATTCTAAAAAGTACACATTTTTATTTTCATGAAAAATTCGAAATTCGAATTCAATAAACTTTTTTGTGGCCAGCGTTCTAAATTCAAAAGTTTTTATTGTGTGACAGAACTTATGACCTGACTGTGTATATTTTGAATAAATCGATCCACCTGAATATGGTAGTAGATCTCAGTATTTTTTCAATAAATTCAAAATTTATTACGTAAATATGTGTTATGAGCTAGGAAAAATAATTATCTCTCTATTGTGAGTAATTTTTCTGAACAATATACGTTTTCAAGCAATAATTTTCAAATTCTAACGGTACTTATCAATATAGCTACTCCAACCAGCTGTAAAGTTGATATCGGTAGATTAGAAGGTAAAGAAAATTGGCAGACATGGCGCTGTAAAGTACTCCTACTACTGCGAGGAACTCCAAGAGGTTTGGATACAATAAGCGGTAATTTAAAGAACCACCTCACCAGACTATACAGCAACCTCAAATACTATCGCGGAATACGATAAATCTCTACAACAGTATAATGAATACGATAGTGCAGCAATGCTTATATTAATGGCTAATATGTCAGATAGTACACTACAAAAAGTGATGAGATTAACCAGTGCCAAAGAAATCTGGAATGAATTGCTCACTTTATTTGATGGCACTTCTGAGGATAAAAGCTATAATATGTGCTACAGTTTATTCATTTATCGAAAGGATCCCCTTCATGACATGTCTACGCATATATCTAAGCTGAAAAATATATGGCATGAACTAAAGGTAGAACTACAAAAGGATGAAGCGAAATATGAACTTCCAGAGATTTTACTCATATGTAAGATTCTAGAAACGCTACCCGACGAGAGGTTCAAATCAAGCTGGATGCTCATGACCAAAAAGAATCGTAACATTGACAATCTGACAGCTCAGATGTGTAGTTATGAAATATCTTTGACAACTAAAGATGCTGAAAGTTCAGACGCGCAAACACTAGTCATACAACATACTTCACAGAAATCAAAGAAGAAGTGTGGGTATTGTAAACTTTTCGGGCATAACGTCAAACAATGCCGCAAGTGGATTTCGGATGGGAAACCTCCCAAACCAACAAGCGAAGTTATTCATAATAAAAACTCCCACCTGACCTTAACGCAAGTTTAGACAAACGAGACAGAGACGACCCATGAAGTTCTTGACAACTGGTGTGTAGATAAAAGCGCTACAAGTCACGTCACACATCAAAATGATATATTGTCCAGTTTTCAACATTTCACAAAGAACGAAACGGTCACAACTGCTAACGGTTCAACAACGAAAGCCATCGGAAAAGGAACAATTCAATTGATAGCTTATGTCCATGGTCAAGAAGAACGAATTATACTATGCGATGTATGGTACGTTCCTGAAATAAAGAGAAACCTATTCTCTGTTCTTGCTGCTCAAGATAAATTTAAATTGAAAACAGTGTGTTCACTTCTGAAAGAGAATCATGTCAACTGATACATAATGAAAGAGTTAAACTAATTGGCACAAGGATCAAACATGGAGGTCTCTACAAGCTAGATGTATAAACTTTCAGGTGTCCAAATCCAGAACTAAATATAGTATCAACAGAAAACACTTTGCAGTTGTTTCATGAAAGGTTTGCTCATCAGAACAAAAGACACGTAAAGCAGCTGATTGAAAAAGAACTTGGTATCAAAGTAAAACTCGACTCTGAATTATGTACAGGATGTATTTATGGAAAGACACATAGACATACATTTGGAACAAGAGATAGAGCTAAAGAACCAGGTGAAATAATACATACTGATGTGTTTGGCCCATTCCCAAATTCATTCACGAAATTGCGTTATTTTGTACTGTTTAAAGATGACTACACCAAATATCGTCAAGTTTTCTTCATGAAACACAAATCCGAAGTTAAAGAATTACATCTTACACCTTTACAGATGATAAAAGAATCTAGAACGGCTGTTTTTATAACATGACCATGTTATAAAAACAGTCCTAAGCGACAATGGTGGAGAATTCAAAAATGAAGCTGTTGAGAAAATACTCCAATCGTACGGTATTCAACACCGCTTTACGATGCCGTATACACCGGAACAAAATGGGTGTTGTGAAAGAGAAAACAGAACTCTTGTCGAGGCTGCACGTACTATGATGCAAACTCATGAAGAACTCCCACTTGCCTGTTGGTCCGAGCTCATCAGCACGGCTGCATACATTTTAAACAGAACTGGGCCGACTTCTGAAGAAGGAAGGTCACCATTTGAGCTATGGTTTAAGAAGAAACCCTCCATAAAACACATGAGAGTTATTGGAACAAAATGTTTTGCACACGTACCTAAACAAAAGCAAACAAAGATGTCCAAAAAAGCTCAAAAATGTATATTAATTGGCTACGACGGTGATGACGGCTATCGGTTACTCGGCTTTAACAAAAATAACGAACCAACATTGATCAGGTCCAGAGATGTTACATTTAATGAATCACTAATCAGATCTGTTGGATTAGGATTAGATGCTCCAGAAGCAGATGATCAAGCAACAAATGAAATTGAGATTAACTTCCCTAAGACACAAGTAAATCACCCCACCCCATCTTTGATGCAAGGGAGGAAGTAGTACAAGATCCTGAAATATCTTCTGAATAGATACAAGTACAAAGTCCCGAACCTGAAGTATCTTCTGATGATCGACGACCCGAGTGGCCGAGCCAGCAGTGAACCTGCCTACGAAGCCAAGGGTCCCGGGTTCAAGTACCGGTGGGGGCAAATACTTGTTTGATGAGAACGGATGTACCCTAGTCCTGGTTGTTTATCTATCTAAGCATAATATTGATGTATCAGATAAGATCAATGTGTGTAAATAGTGTCCAAGGTTAATACCTTATGAGGTATATAATTATAATAATAATAATTTATTATTATAATTATATACCTCAAATACAAGATGATTAAGACAGTCAAGATGAAGAAGATGAAATGTATGATACTCCTGAACCAGAATCTACATCAGATCATGACGAAATTCCTGCAGTGAGATATCTTCGCGACAGATCGACAATACGCCCTCCAGTAAGTTATGACGACTTCATTATGTCTGCTATTGTTAATGATTCGGATGAACCGAGAACATACAAAGAAGCTATAAAAAGTCCTCAAAAAACTGAGTGGTTGAAAGCTATGGAAAGCGAGGTTAAATCCCTAAATTTTAACAAGACTTGGTCTCTAGTAGAACAACCGAAAGACAGGAAACTGATTTCTTGTAAATGGGTCTACAAAAAGAAAACCAATGCTGATGGAAGCCTTGATAAGTACAAAGCTCGACTCGTAGCGAGAGGTTATACGCAAGAAAAAGGAATAGACAGACAATGACGAAACATTTAGTCCTGTTGCTAGAATGGCGACAATCAGAGCAATCTTAAGTGTTGCAGCAAACAAAGGAATCTCTCTAATACAGTTTGATGTAGCCACCGCCTTTCTAAATGGATCATTGAACGAAGACATATACATGCGTCAATCAGAAGGGTTTAGTGATGGTTCAAACGAGTCTGTAAATTAAAGAGAAGTTTATACGGTCTTAAACAATCTCCAAGGTGCTGGAACATATGTATTGTTGATTACTTGAAATCAATCGGATTTTAGCAAAGTGACAACGATCCATGTTTGTTTATTCAAAACAGGAAAGGAAATAAGATAATCATGGGACTTTACGTCGACGATGGCTTGATTGCCTCAACAAACGAAAAAGAATCCGAGAAGTTTCATAGTGAACTAAAAAGAAAGTTCAAGATTACAACAAAGCCAGCCTCTTTCTTCCTTGGATTAGAGATCTTAAAAGACAAAAATGGGTCCATTAAAGTTTCTCAGAAAACACTACATACTTAAGCTTCTAGAAAGATTCAGAATGAGTGATTGCAAGGCTATCAGTACTCCTATAATCAAAGAAGCACAGACTGATACGGAAAAAGACAATGAAGTAAAATTTCCTTATAGAGAAGCTGTCGGTGCGTTAGCATACCTGATGACAGGAACCAGACCAGATATCTCTTACGCCATAAGTGTCGTATCTAGAACACTGGATAATCCATCAAATGAGGATGTTGTAAAGGTCAAACGCATTTTCCGATACCTTAAAGGAACAATTGACTCATCCATTGTATACAAAAAGGAACACAGTCCTGGAGTGTTAGAATGTTACAGTGACTCTGATCATGGCGGAGATCTCGAAACTGCACGCTCTACTTCTGGAATACTGTGCATGTATGCTGGTGGTGCTGTATCATGGGCAAGCCGAAAACAGACATCAGTAGCGATATCAAGAACTGAAGCGGAAATAGTAGCCACTCGTGAAATAGTTTGGCTCAAACGTCTATTTCAAGAAATTACTGTCTTGAAAGAAATTCCCACTCTGCAGGTTGATAATCAAGCAGCTATTAAGCTAGCACAGAACCCGGAGCTTCATAGAAGAACCAAGCATATCGCTAAAAGACATTTCTATGTCAGAGAACTTGTGAGCTTTAATGAACTACAAGTAAAATATGTTTCGAGTCAATACCAATGCGCTGACATACTGACAATACCTGTGTCAAAACCAAGACTGGTATGCCTAACCAGGCCACATGCATTTTATTATTGTTTGTTTATATATGTCAATACTGTCATTATATATTTTGAATAAATCGATCCACCTGAATAAAATGCACCCCACTTCAGTTCAAGAGTTGCTTGGGATGATTGGAATTCGGAGCATCAGAACGCTCTCTCCTTTATCAGGTCCTGTAAGAATAGTGGCCTGAACGATGTTCCTTCCCAGCTCTGTGATACGTAGCCTGGTGCCATTGCACCATTACGGTGCATCAAGATTACGCATCAACAGAACTGGGACGCCAACCTTTAAGTCCAGTTTATGGGAAGGCACGCCTGTTAATTCCAAGCTTTTAATTAAATAGCAGTATCTATTGATGAGTATGATTTCAATTCGGTGACTAACCTTTCCAATACTTTTTTGTTTATTTATTGACGGAATCATTCTTGGTAGACAGCACTGCCCTCTCACGCAAGAACTGTTTGATTATATTTAACTAAGTTTGGAAACACCTCTGAAATTAGTTCATCCTCGGGCGTCATTGTATCCATCCACGTCTGTTTCGAGTTTCCCCTCTCCTATTTGCAACAACTTAGACTTGATTCCAAGTCATTAAAAAGCTGACCACGCATATTCAACGTAAGATGAAGCTTTTTTACTTTAGATCACAGTGTCAACGCCTTCAGACACGCATTCATTTCATCCGCCGGTGTACCTTTCAATGACAGGCAGTGTCTATCTAAAATCACCTGCGAGCAATACTACAAAAACAACAACAAATTTCTCATCAGAGCTTGGTTGCCGCGGAGATCTTGCAAACTGCGGTTCAAAGCCTCTACCGCACGCTTATGCGACATAGTGCATTCGTCCCACACAATTAACATGCATTACATGTCTCATTGATTATCAAATCATCTTGCATGCCCTCTAGCCTATGTGAGATAACTTCCGACAGTTCGGCTTTATATTTTTCCTACAGCTGGAGAGGGTTAGAGAGTCCGCAAGTGCTCACTAAAATTGATACCAGCTCTCTGAGTTTTGCGGCAGAGCGGCACAATACGGCTTCTTCCATGGTAAGGTCTCAATGGTTGTCGTTTTCTAATAGCCCATGTACCTCACATGCTTCCCTGAACCCAATAACTGTTTTCAGTTCCTGAAATTTTGTCGGTTCTGAAAGTTTGTCGGTCCTCGCACATGATTGAGCAACATGCGTAGACAGTAGCATTCAAATTGGCTAACGTGCACCGTATACAGGCGACCCAGTGCATCTCCAGCCTTCACTCGTGGCCAGTCCTCTACAAGTGTCCGCTGCACACGGCGCTTCCATTTTTTCCTCGATGCGTTCCAGGTGTAGTATCTCGGCACTTCAGTTTATAATATAGTTTTTGGGAAGTTGTCAGTTTGGCACAACTCGAAAGAAGAAGTTAGTGTTGTCTTCGGAGGTGTCGCCACTCTGTCGTGAAAATTGTGCTCCGTGAAATAAACGCGCTTGCCATTGAGGAGGTGAACTGCTAGGTGAGTGACATGGATGTCGTTCATGAAGTGGTAAGCCAAAGATTCGCCACATTGCTTACATATCGGCCGGCCCTAAACATTTGCATATTCGCATTTCCCGCTTGTCTCACATCGAAAACTACTTGATCGTTTCTTTTATTTATATACTTGCATATATATTTTATGGCCTGCACAGAACTACAGAACTCTGCATTAATATGGGCATCGAAGATTTTGGCAAGAAGGGGAGAATAAGGCACAACTCAACTGTTATCCACCTGGACAACCTGACCATCTCGAATTGTAAGATTAGCTGTGAGACCACCATCATGAGGTGCTCTTCGCCGGTAAAGGGGGCATCCATTTTCGCTGGTGAGCGTGTCCTTCAGTATCGCCCGCGGGTACTTTTGGTACACTTTTTGTACTTTATGCACGGAGATAGCATATTTAGTGCACCGCATGGATCATGGATCATATTTTTTACAACGGTGTCATGTAGTTTTTTGTCAACGTTGGCATCAGAGATTTCTGCACTAATTATATCGTCTATTTGGCTTGGACGCAATTTCTCTTTAAGCCACAATAAGAGGTGTACATGGGGCAGATCTCACTTTTGCCACTCAATAGAGTACATGACTGCATTTCTCCATTTATTCTTCCTTTTGTTAGTACAGCGACTAACTTCTGTACTTTTATTTTGAATAGTCTTGCAATTATGTCATGTCTATCAGTAGATTTTTGGCCAGGCATGAGTACAGCGATAATCTCTGCCCATGCCGGGTTGCATGTTAGTGTGACAAATAGCGGCCATAGTCCCGTACGTATGCAAACGCTTCTTGCGTATAATCATGGAGATATCTTGGGCTGTTCACAACTGAAGAGGGGAGTATAACGAATTGCCCAACATCACTGACATTAACTTGCGGATCGTTCCTTACAGCGTGACCTGTGAAATGTACCTTAAACGCTCAATTATTACATACATGTCAACTAAGAACTGGTGCAGAAGTTGCTTGCAGCGCAGCAGCAGATTAAAGTCATTGTTAAGCACTATAAGATGATAAGCATAGAAGTCCATGGAGGAAACTTTTTTGTTAGGTGTTGTTTGTTGTCTAGTCTGCGGATTCGTCTGTGGTATCTCAAAATTATACCCTTCCTGGCCTTTCCAAAATATAATGGGTTTTGTAGAGCATCGTAGAACCTATGCGTATCGGCAATGCGAGATAGCTGTCCACCGTGCGTGCGCGCACAATATCCCTGCCGGCGGTGGAATAACTAAAAAGTTCAAGATGGCGACGAAATTTTAAAAATCTAACTACAGAATCATGATTGGACTCCAACCGGATACCCAGATATCGTTTTTGAAGCAAATCGGACCAGTTACTAAAAAGTTCAAAATGGCGGCCACTTTTTCAAATGATGACTTTACAATCATGATTGGACTTCAACCGGATACTCAGATATCTATTTTGAAGCAAATCAGACCAGTAACTAAAAATTTCAAAATGGTGGCAACTTTTTCAAAATCCGCTTTCAGAATTATGGTCGGGCTCTAACCGGATCCTCAGATATCGATTTTGAAGCAATTCAGAACAGTAACTAAAAAGTGCAAAATGGCGGCGATATTTTCAAAATCTGACTTCAGTCATGATTGGATCCCAACCGGATACCCAAATATAGATTTTGAAGCAAATCGGATCAGTAACAAAAAAGTTCAAAATGGCGGCCATACACAACTTCATCCCCCATTTAATTCCTTCGAGGGTGGAATTTTCAAAAACTCATTCATTCATTTTAATCTTCAGTCTAAACACAAAATTTGAAGATCCGGTTCTACGGACTTTCATACAAAAAATACCCCCTATTTTACCCCCTTAGGGTTAGAATTTCCAAAAATCCTTCCTTAATCGTCTTCTTCATTATAAATGGAACAAGGTGCAAATGCAACATGGTTCAAGGGTTTGGGCTGGGCGTTGATGACTATCATATACCGAGAAAACATAACCTTCCTTCCTGGTGCAGTCGGATAAAAAGTATCCCATATGTTAATCTAGCTCATAAAATATATCTGTGCTAAATTTCATTCAAATCGTAGTTTATGTGACTGCTGCATAATGCCTAATTATGTACAGTTACATACACTAGTTTATCTACACACATATCATAAGCTCCCTTTGACGTGTTCAGGAACCGCATGTTTTACCGGCATTGTGGTTCTGCAATTGTTTAGCTTGTTCTTTAGTACAAACTTCACGCAGGCGGGCGTCGGCGTTCGAAATTTGAATGTCAGTACCAACTTCACAGACAAACTAGGGACGGCACGCGGGTGGGCGTCGGCGTTCGAAATTTGAATGTCATTATATGTAGAAAAACTACACATAATGACCATTATGTGTAGTTTTCCAGATACGAAACGAGTTTTTACCAAGTAGTTTAACATAATGCTGATCGTAACGTGCGGTTTTTGAACGCAGTAAAGAGGGTTTATGATACGTGTGTAGATAAAGAAAATTTTGATTCAGTTTTAAACGGATTACCCAAAATCGCATAAAGAGTGCTTAAGGAGTCAGAATTAATGATTTATTGAAACTATGCGATTCTGCAAAAATAATTGCTTCTAAAATAGCCGTAGCTTCCCCTGTAAACACGGATGAAAAAGCATGGCATTTAAAGGACAAAATTATATGGAACTTTGGAACCCAGATCGCTGCCCCAACGACATCGTCATCAGAGTTTAGATACATCGGTGAAAATTGGAAGCCAGTCAGGCCGCTTTTCGAATAATATCCTGTTAAAGTTTGGAGTGCATTCAATAGCATAGTAGGTACAAGTAAGCACAATACGTCGGAAATTATCTAGCCCGTTTCATAAAAGCGCGCCAAGTTTCTGTGGCTCTGAGCGAGCGGGGACTCTCTTTCACTCTTAGGGTAAGTGAGAGAGAGGTACCGCTCGCTCAGAAACTTAGCGCGAACTGTACGGTTATGAGGGCGGGGGCGGGGAATTTGAAGTGCCTAGATTTTTCCTATGTTTTATATTTAGTAGGTAACTAACCTAAATTTTAGTTCTAAAATACTTCATCTTTCCATTGATTTATTTCTAAATAGGTTCTTACTAACTAACTTACTAACTAACATAAAAAACTAACCTACCTTAAAAAGTGTGACGGATAATTTGATTGAACTCGCGGGCCGCGGCACGCAGGCACTACAGAGTTAGGAATTTGTCGGTAATGGCTTATCAACTTAAGTCTCAAATATTTTCTAAAATATTAGGCATTTTTTTTTCTCAATATATTTTATTATTAAGAAATAAGGTTATGATTTTATTCAATTACATGTCGTGTATAATATTGCTTTACAATAAGTATGTGATAATAGTACATTATGATACAAGTGTGGTATGTTGGTCATTACACTCGAGTCGGTTTTTAAGCCTGAGCCGAAGGCGAAGGCTTAATGGAGACGAGAAGTGTAATGACCAATGCTCACGTGTTTCATACGACGTTTTTCAACACACTTGCGAGGAAAAGTAAATAAAAGTTCACATTTATTTAAAAACTTTAATTATTGAAACAGTTATTAAAAGTACAATTATTGAAATGATATGCTAACGCCTTATGAGGCATTTGTACTGTATGTTTAATTGTATTATTAATTATTTCATTGCTTTGTTCTTGGGTAACTGTAAATGTCGGTGATAATGCAACATTCTGAAAGGAGGTAGAAGAACATTGCGTTTCATCATTAGCAAACGTATGAAATCCCAAATCATCATTGGCATATGAGGTGGAAGGACGCGGTTCAGGGCAGAACTTCTTGGATTGTGGCTCCAAATGGATTGCTTGTGTTATTTTGGCACTTATTTCGGCTTTATTTTGGATGGAGTCCTCAATATATGACTCGGCGACATTATTAGATCGCCATCCCCCATGGCGTTTTAAAGTCAATATATCGGCTCCTGAATTAGCCAGCAATGTAGCTGAAGTCCGCCTAAAACTGTGTCCGGTGTAAGCGTCAGCCTGTGGTAAGCCTAAAAACTTGGCAATTTCTCTAGGCATCGATCCAAATTTGTTCACTCCGATAGGCTGACTCGTGCATTTGCCGTTTTGAAAATTTTGGAAGAACCGGTCAGATTTTCCTTTTGTTGAACGTAAAGTTTCATATTTTTTCACTATTTCATAAAATGGTCCGTGAATAGTAAATGACCGAGGAATTTTATTTTTAGTGTTCGGAATTTTGACAAGTAGCATCTCTCCGTGATTCTCTATATCTTTTGTCGTAATGTTGTTTAATTCCTGACGCCTACAGGCACCAGTAATTCCGAATATTAATGCGACCTGAAAATAAATAAAATCATATTTAAGTTATAATAATCGTACTTAGTTCCTATTATATCAACCCTCACAATACCGCCTACAAATATTATAATAATGAATACAAAACTAAATAGTGGAACTGACCTTTGTCGCTAGATATTGATTATCCGGTGCTTCTTTAATGAACTTCTCCACTTCATTAGGTGTTAAAACCTTGGATTTTCGACTGTAAAAGCCGTCTGAACGTCTTTTCAAGAATGCAGTTAGATTGGTGTACGCTTTGATGTCAATTGCATTTTTATTCTGCACTGCACTCTTCAACATAGAATATATACACCAAAGCGAACTAGGTTAATACCTCTTCGCCAGTTCAGTAAAGTAAGCCATGAACACGTTCTCTGAGAAAGAGCTTGCATTTTTGCTATTTTTCCATTGAATGAAATTTGCGTAGGCTTGCATGTATTTATCTTTTGATTTTGAGGGCAAAAGACTATCACTCGCATTTTGCGCTTCAACTATGATATCTGGCGGCGTACACTCGATAAGTAATTCTTCGTTATCTAAATTCGACATTTTACAAAACAACACTAACGAAATGCAATACTGTGAATAAATTTAACAAACAGAAACCCATTTAAAAGATGGCGGCCGTAATTTTATTTTTTCGCGCGCTCAGCGCTGCATGCGCGCGCAAGTCTGAGATAAGGGCACCGGCAAAGTAGCTAATCAGCCACATATTTATAAATTTTGAAATTGGGTATTTATAGGTAAAAATACACCGTCAAAATAGAAATACCAACAAGCTAACAAGCAGTTTCATGAAATTCTTTAATTATTTATCACATTTTGAATTGAATTTTATATTTACGCAAATAACTACTTAGCTGTTTTCGAAACATTCTTGCTAATATTTAAAAAGATATGTAATGAAAAGGCACTAGTGCGATAATGTAATGTAAAAGGCACGGCATGGGTAATATTCTGCATTATCAGTGTAAATACGCTGTAATAACACCTACTTTACGAGCAGGTGTGTTGAAAAATATTTTACAAAATAGGGCCTTACCACAAAAAATAAACTATCGTTCAACGTTGTTTAAAAACAAAAATGTATAGGATTTGACGTTTGTTTTGAGGTTAAACGTTGTTTTTTTGTGTGGTAACACAGTTAAGGTTTTAATTATTGCCTGGTGCCTATTATTTTCACATATAGTTTTCACGGATCAATGGTGTTAAAATCCTATATATGCCTATGTACAAAATGTGGGGGGTAACATTTTTTTTTTTGTTGTTTGTGTTTTAATATACCCCATACCAAATTTCAGCTTTAACCCATATGTGCCCCTTGATTCGAAAACGAACAAAACACTCTAATGCCCAGAATTATTTTGGACTTCCATTTGTTGTAATACTTGAATATGTGTGTGCTGATAGATATTAATTAACGTTATAACTAGTTTCATTGAGGTGGCTATTGGATAAATACCTTTTTTTTTACTGTTCGAAAACGAAACATTGGGCTATTACCTATCCTAACCTACTACTTTACTGTGAGTAAATAAATAATAATATTTTTATATTTATATTTATTTTAAATGGTACAATTATAATAATTAATAATAGAACACTTAAAATTTAGGAATGAAACGAATTAAAACATTTGGGATGTAAGTTAACCTGGCACTTTCGACACCAAAAAATAGTCAGGCTTTTGCAATAAGCACAACGGAGTCGGCTCGGTGCTTTATCAATCATGTGATCAGCATTGAACTTTCGCACTGAGAGAGGAACAGTGGTGAAAACCCTTTTAGATGGTCCTGGCCGGCGCTTATCAATGCCGTACCTTTGGAGTAAGGTCCGGGCAACACTACGTCGAAACTCCAGTGTGTCTACATCGTTGCAAACTTCTCGCGCGAGGAGTGTTGCATTGTTAACAGCCACATCAATAAACCAGAAAGCTATTGGAATGTACCATTTTTTGCCTCTTATTGCAATTCTGTAAGTACCAATATTAGCGTCCAAGCGATCTACTCCGCCCATGAAGCGATTGTATTGATAAACAACGTCAGGTTGTGGCACATCCACCCTTTTCTTTTGCGTAGCTGAGTATCTATTTGCTGTTCGCAGAGGTGCGATGCCATACTCACTGGATAACAACGTAACTACACTGTTGTCGTTCCAGCGTACAGCACAAATTCCACTATTTTGATCCAACCGACTATCGTGATAACCTCTCTGTTCTTTCTTGCATAAATTCACATCTTTCAAGGGACACTTTTCTGTTCTGTTGTTTCGTACTGTTCCCGTGACTAGAACATTCTGTTCCTTCATTTCAGAAATCAGGGGTAACCCTGTGAAAAAGTTGTCGATATAAACGGAGAACTTTGTATCTTTGTATACAGCTTTGACCTCATTCATCAGTTTTTGTACGACGTGTTGCCCTAATCCGACCCTGACTCTTTCAGATTTACCTTGGTAAAGATCAGCATGTAAGCAGTATCCTAGACGCAAAGCCGCTACCCATGTTTTGAAACCGAATCGGATTGGTTTTCCTCTAATGTGCTGTTTACAGCCATGTCTGCCATAATAAGGGATCATGGATTCATCTATGCTAATATTCTTTTCAATCATTGCATATTGCAGGAATTTTTTGTTCAGCATGTCACTGAAAGGGCGCACTTTGGCCATTTTGTCACCGGGCACTAAATTTGAGTTATCAGCCACATGGAAATATCGTAAAATCTCTTCAAAGCGGTTTCGTCGCATACATTTAGCAATCAACAAATTGTGAGTATCTTCATTACTCTCCCAATACATACGTCGTCGAGGCAGTGGACAATGGCCTGTCAATATGAGAATGCCTATGAAGCAATACATTTCATCATCAGACAAGGTGAATGCCATATTTCCTTTTTCTACAGCATAAACGACAGTGTGTCGAACAATATGAATGATCACTTCGTGGCTAAAAAATAATTCGAAGAAATCGATTGGCTCCGACGCATCTGATACGGTCACCACAGATCTTGGAGGCGGTACAATCCACTCTTCATCCATTGTACCTACAAGTAAGTCCCTTTTCACCCATTTACGTGGTCTTGGCCGTCGTGGTTGACTCGACGATCCAAATTCTGATTCGCGGTCTTGTATAGACGAAAGTGGAACATCATCTTCTTCATCAAACAGACAGTCATCATCGCCATGAACCCCTTGAAGTACCAGTTCGGCAGGTGCCAGAAGTTGTCTTCTTGATAAGTTCTCAAAACTTACGTTTGTCTCATCGCCAGAGTCCGAGTCTGAAACTAATCCATCGCCGGGAGGGTCTATATAGACATCCACACCTGCCGCATCATCGTTCGAGTCCAAATCATTGATAATGTCAACAATTTAATTGGTCGTCAACGGCTTGCACCTCCTGAAATACAAAATGCATATTTGGTATAATGCATGCCGTGTATTTTCCCAATGTATCGTTTTCGAAACACTGTTTAATTACACGCTTTTTGGGCATCTATATACAATTATTTACTTATCACAAGTACACAAATAAATTCTACACTTATCTAACTTTATTATGAAATACACAAAACATGTAAACTTATGTTAATTTGCAAAGTTACTCACTTTTTTGTTGCAGACGCCATGATTTCCACGTATCTAAATCAAGTCACAACTTGCACTGACTCATTACCGAAAAAAAAATGGCGTTAGTCCTAAATATTCAAACACAATTAGAGGGAAGTACCTTAATCTTGACATAGATGGCAGTAAGATGCACTTTTCGAGCGAAATGTACTAGTTGATGAACTGCAACGAAAGCGACAATTTTTGTTTCGTTTTCGAAACAGTAGGTGTTGGAGGTACCAAATAAAAAAATAGTTCTGGGCATATATGGGTTAAGGGGTTAAGGGGTGTTTTTTTTAAAGCCTGAAACACCTATTTTTTATTTGTAATATACTGTATTATGAAGTCTGTGTACTTGTAAAAACTTTCAGATCTCTAGCATGAAATTCTGTTTGTATGATATTATTCGTATAATTATGTACCGATATTCTGAAACATGAAGAGAGCCCTATCCTCTACTTTTATGGGTTGAGGGATGTTTTTTATAAAGCCTGAAACACGTATTTTTTATTTGTAATATACTATAATAAGAAGTCTGTGTACTTGTATATTTTTTAGATCTCTAGCATGAAATTCTGTTTGTATGGGAATCCCCTAATTTAAAGGGTGGGGGCTGATCTATTTATAGGCAACAAATTTCTATTCATGCCGTTAGGCGTGGAGACCCTTGGGCCGTGGGGCCCTGACGCTCGACGAGTACTTAAAGTCATCTCTAAGCGACTCGTCGAAGCTTCAGGAGACCGTAGAGCTGGCACCTACCTCGCTCAACGTATCAGTTTAGCGATACAGCGAGGAAATGGTGCCAGTATATTGGGCACCTTGCCGCCCGGTAGCGATCATGGGGATTTTTTTTATTTAGTATAACTAATATCAATAAAATTAAAAATATCACAGCTATGCTATTGAAACTTTCAATATATTGAGCCTACTACTGACATCATATCCCGAGAATTTCGTTTAACTGCTATAATCCAAACCCAAGTTGTGATGGTTCAAAAAATCGACGAAGCGCTTCGAGAAAAGGTAGGTAGTTCCCTTGCGCTTCGCTTGCTCGTGTTGGCGGGGCAACTGCCGTGCCCCCAGATATAGGGGTTGGCTTGGGGACGCCGAGACGATAGGACGTGTCCCGGGTTCTCCGTGGGACAATAAGCCATTTTTTATTGTCCAAATGACCCATTTGTGACCGTGATTTTGTTGATGTGAAGTGATTCTTGGAATAATTCTTGCAATATTGTGTAATATGTGGTATTACTTAAAATTATCTTATGTCTGCGTTTGTGATTCTGTGTTATTTTGAGATATGTGTAAAAAATGCAGATATCTATACTGGGACCCTAGAGATACAGCGGACGCGCGGGCGCAGGCGGGATCCTTTGAGAGAAAAATTGTGAAATCCTTAACGCAGATTTGGGTGAGATTATTTCACTACCTTGAACTAACACATCATCAAACCACAACGAATACACGTTCGATAAGATGGATAGAATTACTTACATCAGATCAGCATGGTCAAAAACTTACATTTCAGCAGCAACATTGGCCTGTAGCCACGTTATAAGTTATATTCTAACAACCTAGCCTATAATCTCCATGATCTATACGCGAAAAAGTGTTTATTGGCTTGTTAAATACACATAAGTATGTTTAGAAAAGTGTAGTTGAAAAAAACAATGCAGGTTATTATTTTCGGTAAAATAGCTACCGTGTCATGTCGTTATATCCTAGAAGAGTGATGATGAAGTGCGTTTTGTCTTGTGAATCACATAATTATGTATGGTTTGACTAGTGTTGCACAAGTAATGGATAAGAAATGACAACTACAGTGTATAGTTTTGGGGGGTATTTCATTTAAATCTACAAGGTCCACAATAAAAACAATCAGCCCAAAACGACGCAACGCAACAATAGCCTAGATATTCCAACTCAGGTAATTCCAGCTCAGTTTCAAACAAGGTCAGCAAATGGGCGCAAGCAAACAATACAAATGAGATTGTAAAAAATTTACTCTTTGCATAGCGAGTAGCGACTGGCAGCCCATAATCTTATAAAGACAACTAGAGAAGGCAAACTTCATTTAGACAAAAGAAAAGAGAATATTTCAAACAGCTAGTGGAAGGACTCAGCTTGCTTCTTAAAGAAAATGATAAATACTTCAAGCCACAAAGAAAGATCACCTGGTTAAAAGACAATGAAACTAACAGCTCTTAGGAAAACAAAGCAGAACATGAACTGACAAGTCAGCTTATGGAAACAATGATACTGGAAACTAGAAGGAAAGCAAGAATTTGACTAAAACAACTGCTGCTCTCCACATCCCAAATCCGCCCCACTCCACATATCCTATATTGGCTTTAGGCTGAAGAGTCAATTGATTGAAATCACCCTCCTTCCTCTCACCGAGCAGGACATTCCGCCCACCTTAAAAACTCGTGCGCTCTGGTATGCCAGCCAAAAGACCACAACAGGTTTAGAACCCTGGCTGGAGAAGCACCATTCATTTATTCATTCATTCATTATTTGAGCAATTAGGATGTAGTTCATATTAGGGAATCCAATCCCGCACTTTTCTTGCAGGATTGGATATGAGGGATTGGGCATGCGGGATCTCGCAGGTTTGCGGTATTGTAAAAAGGCTAGTATTTAATTGCACATCAAAAATACTGATTTGCACAGCAAAAAACGATCAGCAACACTTTTTATGTTTTAAATATTTTATGTGTACTCAAGTTTATGTTTTAAGTATTTTTTGTTGTTCTTACATGTTCAACCTAACATGAAGGATAAAGGGGGCTTCGCTTCAAGCACCCCCTTTACACTTCACTTACGCTACTGCAGCATTTTGCCCTGATATTTGCAGTATAAATCAGTATTTTTGATGAGCAGTTTAATATTTCCCTTGAAAAAAGAACTGGAATGCCAAGAAAACTAGACGCAGACTATGTCAATACTAATAACAACAATGTAACAAAGCATCAGTCACACCTTTTCCATAAAGGGTGGCAGAGAAACTGTGCCCACTTTTAGCCAGTTAGTCAATACTCCATTTTTGGATATATTTTCATACAGAAACATAACATTTATATACATTACTTCTGGCCCCACACTAGGATACCCTGTGTCATGGGAACCAGAAACAAAGACGTCACACACAAATAAACATCCAAGACCTGTTTTTTTTTTCTTTACTCTGGCAGGCCAGGTAGGCAGAGCCACAACCACAACGCCGTTTTATGTAAGCCTTGTGCGTGTATCCAAACGCGCTCAATTATAATTAAAGCAAAAAGTATTTTTTTCAAAATCCCGCAAATTGATGATGATGATTGATGACCTGGATCCCACAGGCTTGCGGGATTAGGATTTTGATGCGGATTGGATTCCCTAGTTCATGTGGACAAATTAGGTAGTTACCTACTAAAATTTCAAGTGAACCAAATAGGGTGTGAGCTACCGGGCAGCTAACTCTCCAAGATGGTGGCGCAGCTTCGAACCTTTGCTCCTCTTAAAGGACTGAGCATAACTAACTAAATATCTCGTGGACTTAGCTATTCAATAATTACCTTTCGCATTCTTTTTCGCCATAATCTCCTTATATTGTCGTACAGTAATTTTTCGCGGCATTATTTCGCGCAGGAAGTCAAGTGTGTCGTCTTTTTGCACTACGTCGGCGATATGTTTGTAGTCCAGCATCTTCGCCTTGCTGTCCTTGAATGCGCGCTTCGCTAAGTCCATGACGAATAGCTCCTATAAGTTTACAAACCCAGTATTAGCACAACATCAAGAGTTACCGTATCGCTCATTGTTTAGCCGGTTTATAGGTTATGAAACTTACGGTAACTTTCGTGACTAAATAAAGCGGTTCAGGACCCACTGCTTCCACGTCGGGGGAGCTCTTCATAATGGTCTTCACTCTGGATAGAGGCAGGTGGAGGTCCTTTGGTTTTGGAGAAAGTAAATCGGCTTTTGGAGTCGACATCGTAATTCAGTTTTTTGTTGACATCCAAAAAGCATAGACAAAAATGTTTGTAACTTTTTGACAACTCTAGAGTATAGAGGAGAGAGAAGCGAAGTTCACAACTAAAATAATTATCGCTAGTCTATGGAAAAGCATGGCGCGCGAGGCGCGCGCCATCCGTTTACTTGATTCGGAAGTACTTCAGAGAAGAACTTCCTCCTAACGGACCATTACGTGGTAGATGGCGTTAGTAATTTGAAAATTTCCAGCACGATTGACGATTCGTTCGAATCGAAAGTTATACAATGTTCAATGTACTAATACAGTTTCGATAAGGCACAATGAGATTGCATTAGTTAATTTAAAAAATTCGAGAATTTAGAGGTAGCGGTAGGAGGTAGGTTATACCATGGACGAATAAAACTAGTTTTATTCGTCCGTGTAAATGTGTCCAAATGTCCATAGTAAATTTTTGAATTTTTTGGTAATCGTTTAAACATAAGCCAATTTATACTAGATACTTGGCTTGTGTTTAAACGATTACCAAAAACGCACCTATTTTACTACCAATAAATTCTAAATGACTGCCAGAATGGATAAATGTCCACCAAATTGTGTTTGGATAAATGATCACCAAACTTCTTTTTATGTTTTGTGTACTTAAGTTTATGTTTTAAGTATTTTTTGTTGTTCTTACATGTTCAACCTAACACGAAGGATAAAGGGGGCTTCGCTTCGCTCACCCCTTTACCTTTCGCATAAGCTACCGCAGTATTTTGCCCTGATATTTTTTTCAACTTTTGGTGTTCATTTATCCATTTTGGGTAGGAAAAAATATTTTGGTGATCATTGTATTTGTTGCCGATACTAAAGCAGTCTGCATAGAATACTTAAATTTTAATATCATGTTTTCTTAAGAATTTAATAATACATTTATAAATATTTACATCAAAATTAAACAAGAGGCAGGACACGGATGAGGGAAATGAACACCGAGGAAAATTAAATCTGTATAAAGGGAGGAGCAATCGTATGGCGGGCGAGAAAACTGCAAGTGGCTTAGGCCACCCAGATCATACCCAGGACACTCAGGTCCCTGCACGATGCCAAGCCTGGTGCAAGTGTGCCCTAAGCGCATGCGAATGATAGTGGCGGTAAGAGCCTTGTCAAGCATACCCTTAGGAAACCATGGCTTCAAAGGTAATGTAGGTTTGGTTATTCAATACTAGGCTAGCCCATCGTGAGGAAGTGGCTATGGATTAATGAAGGTTTCCTCACGATGTTATCCGTCGCCGTTAGAACGTCCGAATTAATGTACTTAAGATAAATTAATTATCTCATTGGTACATGGTCAGGAATCGAACCTGCATCTCCTTTCTGAGAATCAAGCGTGTAACTCATTAGACCACGGAGCCCCTTTCAACAATTTCTAAATCGATGTGATAAAAGTTGGTAGCTGTAATAAAGTAAGCATGTGATGGGTGCTTGCTCAGATAGGGGCGGGGGCGGCTACAAGCCCCGGGGCCTAGGGCGGCCAACACTGCAAATCCGCCACTGGTTGCTGTGTGTTATTTAAGTGAAAAGTGTTTGTACGACTTCTGCAAGATTTTCTGTTTACAAACATTTCGGGAAAGTAAATCTAACAACTACGCAACTACTATCATTGAATTATTTCCTGCAAGTTCTACGTAGAAAATAGAGATGTATTCATGAATTTAATTTATTTTTTATTTAATTGTATAATGTATCGATATGGCATGCAATAAAGTATATTGAATTGAATGAATTAATATTTAACTGATGTTGGCTGAAAATAAATCTTTGTACGCCTTTGAATAAGGTGAATAAATTTTCTACAAGTTAAGTTCACCCAGGTGTTTAAAGTATACTTCAATGCACCTACGTGAATTAAGTACACGTAACCGAAATAGAGGGTGTCATTCCCGAACCTGGGAAAATGTTGGCGATTCCCGTGAATTCTCAAATAAATCAGGTGCTCTAAAAACAATAAAGCTTGGTACCGAGCGATTACATTTTCATCTATCTATCTATGCAAATATTCGTTCAGCTAGCCTGTTTTTTTGTATTTGTTATTTCTCAAATTTTAATTAAAAAAAAAGATCTATATCCTTTATCGACTTGCTTGTCTGAGCCAATGATTGTGTATGATATGATACACCTCACGCACAGAGTACCCTATTCTATTCGTTTTTATCCGTTGACTTCAGAAAAATATTGTATCTACTTTAAAGTTTTAAAATTTCCGGTTCATGAGTTATTTCAACAACAATTAACTAGTAACAGATTTGAGAATATTAATTAATCGAATTATGTTTTGAAAACTTCTGGAGATAACTATTTTAACTAAATACCTTCTAAATTTTTGTTCCCGGGATATGAAAAAATGCCGGGAAAACCGACACCCTAATGATTTATTGATGGTTAATGCTATCCGGCAAATCGTCTATCTAGGATACGGACAGATATGGGGATTGAAATTCAGTTTTGTGTAATAAATAGGCTTTCTCAGGGTAGATGAGAAATGATAATGAAATAATTCTCGTTCTTATTATTGGGAAGCTAACTACAAATCAAATCACCGTTTGGTCTTAACACTAGCTGTCTTTATTTCCCATTTCCTTAGAGAAAATACCTTTACAGAACAGTAGAGTGGGCCGCCCGCGCCCGGAGCCCGGCCCGCGGCTGACTAGCGCCACCTGGCGGCCGACAGGCGGCGCCGGACATACAATTAATAATACAAAACAAAATACTGGTTGCGAGATCGTTTGTTTGTTTGTTTACAGGGACTTCTCGATCTTGATGAGCTCGGCGATACCGTCGTACATCTCCTTGACGGCGTCATACTCGGTGAGGCCCATGCGCCGCTTGTTGGAGATGTCGTAGACGCCACCCTCGGCCTCTGTGTGCTCGCCGCGGGTGCCGCGCACCTGCAGGTGGTACTTCGAGGCTACCTCCTCCAGCCTGGCCTTGTCGGCGGCCAGCTTGGGCACCTTGATGTGCACCGAGGCGCGCACGGTGGTGCCGAGGTTGGTCGGGCAGAAGGTCAGGAAGCCGAGCCGGTCGTGGTGCGAGAAGGGCACGCGCTTCTCGATGTCGTTGACTGCGTTGACCAGGCGCTTGTATACTTGCTGGAGGTCGCCGCCCATCTGCATGGAGATCAGCCGGAGGTGGTCCTCCTCGTTGCACCACACAAGGAAGGTCTTGTTCTCATTGTGGTAGATGCCCCGTCCAGTCGGCCAGTAGCGGCAGGCGTTTGCCGCCTGCAGGAAACGGTCACCCTCCTTGAAGAGGAAGTGGTCATCGATGAGCTGCTGCTGCACATCCTTGGACATGCCAGTGAGAGGGTAGAAGCTGCCCTTAAGCTCGCCCTCGAGGCCGGTCAGGGTGGCGGAGACCTTGTCTTCCATCTCCTTGTACTGGGCCTCAGTCAGGCACGGGTTGAAGGGGTAGCCCTCCATGGAGCGGCCGCAGCGCACGCGGGTGGACACAACGAACTCGCCGGCCGGGTCCAGGTTTCCGAGGGTGTTCACATCACCCCAGTCCTTAGCGGGATGCTTGTCTGTCTTCTTGAAGCCAGTGTGGTAGTCCTCGATGATGGGGTCGAACAGCTCAGAGAACACACTGTATGCTTCTGCGTCAGGGGCGTAGATGCCGACACCCGAGTCTAGATTCTCAACACCTGAAATGAGAAATTATTTAAATTAGTTTTGTGGTTGTGAGGTTCAGTGGGAGGGGTAATAGTGTGCAGGATTTCATCATCATCTAAATGTAAATAATAATTGCTAATGTTTATAAACAATTAGATAAGCAAACAAATTGATTCAAATCGACTAATATGACACCAATTAAAACAATAACCCTCAGTCCCCCATTTAACCATGACTCTTATCCATCCAAAAGCCCTAAGTGAGTTAAGTTGGGAGCGAAAGCCAACTAGTGAAAACGAAATTTGCAGTAGTATCAGACAGCTTTGAATAGAGCACCTTATGGTCTGAGTGTCGATGTTGAAATGTTCACAGATGATGTATTTCTGTTGCCACTATAACAACAAATACTAAAAAACAGAATAAAATAAATACTTAAAGGGCTCCCATACAGCAGATGTGATTTTTTTGCTTGTTTTTGCTCAATATTGATAATGGCAACAGGTAGACCCTTTAAATATTCACAGAATATCTAGTTTTGTATTTACATTTAAAAATAAATATTAAAATTAAAATATTTGTCCTCTTGCATACCACTTAACATAAATAATGCCAACTTTCCGTTATAGGTTTTAAATTTTATTACCATGGCGTTAGGTTCAAAATCGCGACACGTCCCAACTGCCCTCAGTTTTTAAGAGATTAAGGGAGGCTCCCATACAAGACATGATTTTTCTTGCTGTTTTTATATATGTTGCTACGGAGCCCTTAGAGCGCGAGTCCGACTCGCACTTTGTCGGTTTTTACTTAAGTTTATTTTTTCCCTTGGCGCTCTCTTAACTACACTTGATAATTTTTGAATATTTTACAAGTGGGGCTTCCGCCCCCTTATCGACAGTCTGACCTTTATTTAATTGTGTATGGATCCCATAGTCAGATTTATACGAGGCACCTTGGAAACCTACCTAACAAGATAATAACAAAAAAGCTCTTCATTCACCTGATTGGATGCAGTCCAAGAGTGTCGAGCCGAAAGAGGTCTTCTTGTTCTTGAGGGCATCGAACACCTCCCTGGTGAGGTACTTCTTCAGCAGCGACTTGGAGTCGGAGGCGGCGAGCTTAGCGAAGCCAGCCTCCAGCTTCTCGAGGGTTGGGGCGTCCACCATTGCTGCGGCTTTTCTGCAAAAGAACAGATAACGTTTAAATGATGCTTAGGGCTTGTTTAGGGAATCTCACTAGAATCTGATAGGATTCTAACGCTTTCAAAGCCGCACAGGTTGCTCGAGAACACATAGTTGCTGCTAAAGTTTAAGAAGTTTCAATCAATTTCTTCAAAATCTTTCCCAAAAACAATGCAACGCGCTAAGTCAAACAAAACCGGAAGTGAAATAAAACATCTAAGTTTTTAAATGTTCAAAAAAAGTTCAAATTTATTAGTGACGTACCCTTTGATTTTATAATCGAGCGGATGTTCTTCAGTAAATCTATAATTTCCGAAAAAAAAAAACAAAAATAAGAATTTGACAGAAATTTGGTTAGGGAGTGGCGAAGTAAATGACTGATAATTGAAACCTCAAAAAACCCCAACAATAATTGCACTATGCGACGAAGTTAGCTAGGGCAAAGTACGAACCGTCTGATGAGGTAATATGCCAAAACAGCACCGCCGCAAACGACCACAGGTATTGTAATTTTGAGTTTATAATGCATGTTATGGAATAATTATTGCCACTATTGAGATTATGAAAGTTTTAACAAACAAGTCGGGAGAAAGGGAGGTGTCCCGCGGAGTGCTCCGATTTAAATGTTATGAACACACCCAAGAATTCACTGTATTTTGTGGAGAATTACGTAATTTTGCCAGAGGTCGCCTTGACCGACACGCGCAAGTCTAACGGATGTGTCAGCTCACTGCGCACCGGAGACGATGGCCGTAGCGCGCAGCCGTTACCGTACCCCGTACCTCCCACTCAGACACCGGCAAGCAAACACCACTATCACGGATTCTCGTTACTCTTTTCCAGTCATTTTAATTCGAGAAGGCACTTCCATCATAACTATTGTCTCATCGGATTACCGTATCACTTGATCATCATATAACATGCCCAGCTCTTTATCACTCATTCAACGAATGCCAAAACGATTATGAGTAAGCTTGATGAATGTTATATTATAAATTTATAACAATATAAATATAGAACTGATTACAAACCAAACTTATTAAATACATCGCCCATCCACATGAAAATTTGCAATTAAATATTTTTTTGGTACCTACCCTAATCTCCAGTATGAATGGAATGTTAAATGCAAATTACTAACCTGTAAATCGATCTGCAAATATTAAGCAACATTGCAGATTCAGAATGACGAAATTACAGGAGGCGTTTGTGCACACAGATAAAATTACAAATTACTATAGAAATTGGATCTTACGGAATGAAAAAAGATAGGGAATGGATTTTTGAACCAAGAAACAAATCTGAGCACCGGAGATAAGCGTACGGCCTCAGAATACGCACCCGTCAGCTTCATCGGCCGGTTTGTGTTCCTTGTTTTCTTTTGTTGCACAGCCACCCATTTTCACGAAAATATCAATCAATAAACTAGCCACTAAAACATGCACTTTATCACAAAAAAACTACAGCTAATAAACAAAAGCAACGGAGAAATTACTAAATGCAATGATGGAATGATATTGTGTCTAAGTGAATGTATAAGAGCCGGGAGTCGGGAGTGGCGAGGGTGAGGGGTGGCTCCGATCGATGGCCGACACGCAGCACGCACGCGGTCTCCTTCCCGCCCTTCGGGAACCGTTTCGAAACTTTTAAAGGGACTTTACGAAAGTGCGAATCACCGACCTTTGCCAGTACCAGTTGGGTATAACACATTATTCGTGATCGCGGATCAACTTATTGGGGAACTGAAGCACTTGAAGTTATCTTTACACATCTCAGAGAAGATTATTGCTGTCACATCCGTTTGACGGCAAAACTTGCAGTTGATAGACGAGGCAGGCGGGGTTGGCCGGATGTGCACATTGAATCAGTTAAAGTGACCACTGCTTACCTTACGCTTGTACAACCGTCAGAGTCGACTGCTAGGTGCAGAATGGTCTGTGAGTAGCAGAGCGCGGAGCGTTAAGCCCGCGTCCCCCCGCCCGCACCGCACACCCCAGCTCTTCCTTCCTCCGTCAACCTTGGCCTTGCTGACGACAAAAGCCTGGCTCGACCGCTCAACTACCCGTCCATTGCTCGCCAGCCAGAAAAAACATCGCTTCAATCCCGTTATTCTATTTTAAATTTTGTGTACATATCACCATCATTCAAGGGCTTTGATCGACACTGGTTAATATTTGAATATTAATATCATTACCTAAAGTCGTAACTCAACTGAATGTATAGAGTTTCCTTTAAAATGAACGAGAGATGGATTTGATAGTTATTAATTAATTATTAATTATATTGCTCTTTTGAGCTTTGTATAGTTCGGACCGCTCAAATCCATTAATTATGATTTCCAGAAATTGCATCAAAAGGAATTTAATTGTAGCGTATGTCGATAAAATTAGTATAGAATTTACATAATTTTAAATTGAGGGTGATTTTCATTTAAAAATTTCATCTTAAAAACGACGCTCTTTTGTTGCCGGTTTTATTTTAGTCTATCGATTTAAAATCCTTCATACTTTTTGGTAGAGAGGCAGGCAGGGCAGTCACTCACTATACACACATCACAAAAAAATGACGATGTTGGCTATCCAATCAAATCAAATCAAGGAGGGAACATTAAAATAGAAAGTTTTCATTTATGTTATTTGGCTTCCGTTGCTGAATCAACTCCAAGACCGGCTTCTGAACAATATCACGGTGGCTATGTCAGTATTGTTATTTTTCGCGATTATGGCATAACCGTGCGTAGAATTTTTAGTCTAATAGGTAGACCTTGTGGGGTACTAGCAGCATTCCAATTCTATAGCCTACAGATACAAACTATCATAAATTCAGGCCTTGAATTGGGGCGCGATCTATACTCCCTCTAGCCTCGATGACCCAGCAGCCTACATTTGGGTTACCTACCTAAAGAACGTAATTTTAAACGCAATACGAGTACTTTCGTAATCCTCGTGTGAAAATGACCCGGTGTCCTTGAGACACGCCCTTGACCCGCGATTAGGACCAGCTGGTGGCGGCGGCGGCGGGGCGGCACGCCAGAAGCCATAAAAAGCACCCTCGTGGTTTGTTTACATAAACTACCGACTTGCATACCTACGACCTACACATATCACACCGTAAATTCACACTATCACATATCAATATCACACACTTGCCCTTTGGTAACAAGGGGAGTTATTAATTCATTACTATTTAGGTAGGTACACACTTGCATCTTTCGAGCAGTCACCCAGTTTATTAGAATTTTAATAAAGCCGGTTCCTAAGCTGAAGAAAGATAAGAATCCTGTGAGATAACCAGATAAAAATAAAACCGTTAAATACGTAACCACCATCGTTAGCTTGTTGTCAAACATCCAACATTGCTTCTTTGTTCAACTAATGATGTCCGATATTGCCCGTACAAAGTACCAACACATATTTTTACATACTTTACAGTACCAGTTTATATTGTGTCTTCGGGTAATGAAAACAAGGACTAGTTAGAAAATGTTTGGCGTGCCACATACTGGGTTGTGTAACCCATTCAAATTTCAGGTGTTGTTTGTCATTCATCGCTTTACCTAATTATCGAACCGTTATTTTACTCGTCTGGCTATTTGCAAAAAATACCCAGGCCAATTACAATTTTGAGGTTAAATCTCAGAATTTACTAACCTTGGCTGAGGCAGTGACTGCTGCAAGCTGTTATACCTATTTAGATAAATTTTGTCTCACATTTCTTGCTAAAGTACTTACTACATCACATAACATAGCGTCAGACCTTTTCCCATGCGGGTGGCCGAGGCACAATTGTGCAAACTTTGAGCGAGTTATTCAATACTCCATTTTGCGTGACAGGGGGCTAGCCCATCGCCGTGGCTATGGAGTAATGAAGGTTTCCTCACGAAGTTTTTCATCACCGTTAGAGCGTCCGTATAATGTACCTAAGATAAATTAATTATCTCATAGGTACATGGTCAGGAATCGAACCTGCATATTCTGTGTGAGAAGCAAGCGTGAAACCCATTAGACCACGGATTTCTTACTGAAGTTCTATCCGGCAATGAATGATGTAGCACTTTCTCTCTGAGCCTCTGATGAAACTGCTGACATGCCTAATATTTTTTATTATACTCGTATCAGTATCAGTCAGGTGCTGAAACTTCAGATTCCTTTACTCTTGTATGTGAGGAGGCCTTTATTCAGGGCCGGGTTGCGTAAAGCCGATTTCTGTTTATTAGTCAGCTCTGTTCAGTGCTGAATTTACAGACTTCGTCAACAAAATCTGTGTATGCCTCAGCGCCTTGATGATGAACAGTTTTACGCAACATAGTTTGGCTTGGTCACAATCGAGAATCAATGAGACAATCATGAACGCTATTAGAGCGTTTTTAAGAGAATGCGCTGGAGCGCAACATGGTTGGCCCCTAAAATTAGTTCAAATCGATGGGGCCAAAATCTGTTGCTGATTGACACGCGTGTGCAAGACTGATACAACGAAGACGATTACCGCTTCGCAGGTGAGTCAAACGTTTGATTGTATGTGTGCGTAAAGTGCAGCGTGCGATTAGAACGACTAGAGAACGACTGACTGGGCGACAGACTGAGATATTTTATATTGTTCATGTAATTTACATATCCTCACCTATGACGGATAGGGTCCTTTATTGTGAACTCACGACCTGTGTTTGTGTTGTTCGTTGAACTCTGTCATTCCACCACCAACCAACAGCCATTTCAAGATGCAAGAACCGAGACATGTCTAAAGGCAATAATCTAATTGAAAGTGGATATCCAGCGATCTCAGAAAATAATAAACGCGGGCAGTATCTTTCCTAAAGTGTCTCACAAAATAAACACAATGCCAAAAAGCACTACAATAGATGTTGATTTTTAACCCATAAAATTAATTAATATTAAATAACAAAGCCTTATTCTTTTCTTTAATGCTGCCTAGTTCAATATATAAGTATGTCGACGATTTCTGATGTAGTTATTTAGTTGCACGACATAGAAAAACTAGACGCAAATGTACGACTCTAGTTAGTTGCAGATTTAAATGGGTAGTTTAAGAACTACCCATTTAAATTTGCAATATGTTGCATATGTTGCAATAAAACTACACGTTTTAGGTTCCAAATTTTTTTTACTGTGATACTATACAATATAGTACTTTATTTTATATAGATCTATGTATACAAACTAACCAGTCGTCAAGGATATGACATACATAAGCTACAATATTATGAGTCAGACAAGATATTTGTAAATGTTTAAATTATGACCTATTAAAGGTTTTGTCAGAATAGGAAAGTGAGTTATGGCGCAGGAAGATGATATTAATGGTTAAACATTAAACAAATAAATATGCATAATAAGTAACCAGTATAGTCACTTATTAATATATATTTTATCCTTAAATTGAAAACCAACATAAAATGTAACTTAAATTACGGAGAGAACGTTAGATTACTACCAGGATAATGAGAAAAACCAGGAAAGTGAAATATTTACATACAAATGTCCATATTTATTGTTTATACAAATAAACCACAAAGAGTAAACATTAAAGCTCTATGAATCATCAGCGTTTTAAACAAGTCTTTGTATCAAAGTATTGTAAAGCTTGATAAGCTTAGATATTAGCCAGATATTTTCAGGTAGACAACAACAGTATGAAGTAAGTATGAGTGAGTCGTTCTAAGCACATCCTACAACCATGGATGACTCTTGATCTGCTAAGGTGTTCAAAACATCTCGACAAGCTTCACGAAGATTTCCGCAAGGACCCTGACAATAATGAGAAAAAGTTTATTTATATCCGGTACAGGAACTTCTATATCGATCTGTTACAAAAATTAAAATCAGCACATGCGTCTAAGGATTAAAATCTTAATCGAAACAAACCTAAACAACTCTGGAGTTTTTTCAATAAACTTACTCACCGACGTCCTGCCCCTACCTCAGCTTCCCCGTTGTTGAATACCAAATCCTCTTAGTAAGTCCTCTCTTGACTACTGTAACTCGTACTTCTCCTCAGTTGATATCGTTTTAGCTAATGATATTTTATCAAAGCTAGGGGAGACTGAGGACTCATTGACATCAAACGTAAAATTCTGCTTTTCTAACACAAATTCTTTTTTTTTAGAGCCGACAGATGATAATGAAGTCAGATCTCCTGATTGTCCTTAACCCTATATATCTGTTCTGCAGGAATTGATGCCATTAATTGTCAAATCCATCGGCCATATTATAGCTGCGCCTCTTGCTGCTATATTTAACCTTAGTTTCTCCTCCGGTATGCTTCCTCATCCTGGAAGACTGTCACAGTTGTACCTATTTATAAGAGTGGTGCCAAGGATAACTCAAATAATTATCGCCCTATCTCTCTTTTGGGAACTTTTTCTAAACTTTTAGAGCGAATCAAAAATAAGAGGTTGGTTAAGTTTCTCGAAATTTACAATATGTTGTCTGCATCACAGTTTGGGTTTCGCCAGGGGAAATCGACAGAGGATGCAGTTCGGCTTTTGACAGACTCGATTGTTTCCCACCTGGATAGCTAGAAAAGGTTTTCGACACAGTTCCGATTCCTCTTCTGCTGAAAAAACTCGAAGCATTTGATTGACGTTGACGAATAGAACCCAATGCATCAGGATTGACAACCTTCTGAGCGACATTGAACCCGGATCATTTGACCCCAAGATAGTATTTTGGGGCCCACTCTATTTTTAGCCTATATTAATGAAAATTTTCACATTTTCCTTTAAAACGGTAAGATGGTATGCTACGCTGATGATACGATTATAATTTTCCGTGGTAGCTGGTTGGGAACATACTAAATGGCTTCTTTGGGTTTGCAAAAATATCTCAATGGCTTAATGGGAACCTTTTGACGCTTAATGCTAGTAAATCCCAATTTAAACAAGATGTCTATTTCTGGTCCGCTACAGAATTATTTAAAATCAAGGTGCACAAACCGAATTGTAAGTCTCCAACCTGTCCCGGTTCAGCGTGCAGTTGTGATTCCATAACCATAGTTCGTTAAAATATCTTGGAGTTACACTATATGAAAACCTAAATTTTAAAGCCCACATATCCTCCACTGCATCCAGAGTATATGTTGATGGTGCGCTCCTAAAAACTGTGTGTTGGCACTTTGTCAACCGATTTTAAACTATTGTTTGCTGGTTTGGGGTGGTACCGGCAAATCATCTCTCATTGTGCTAGAAAGATCCCAAAGGGCAGAGAGGAAGAGGCAGAAATAGAGAAAATGAATTTTTGCTCTTTGTAAATAATCAAGAACTTATATATCTTTCCTACTCTGTATGTTGAAACGTAGTATGAAGAAACAAATAATTAAATTAAATTATATAATATTAGTATAGCTGAATTAAATTAACTTTTAAAAGCATAATTTTGTTGAAGTACTTAATAACTTAGCCGAAATCCAAAATGTTTTAATTTTGTAAGTTTTTACAAGATTTTTTAAATTTTATTGCATGCCGTTGTTGCCTGTAATTAGAGTTGCATTTAGCTAGCAACAATAGTGTCATATGTTAGTTGAAGTATTAATGTATACTCTGTTGGGACCTAAATAAATAATATAGGACCTGAGTTTGGACTTTATCAATTTTTCCCATTCTCTAACATTTATATACCCATATAAATCTAAACTTGCACATATGTACACATATACATACATCGCAGTTGAAAGATAGGTTCCTCCTGACTTATATTTTGCTTTATATTTTAGGACTTAAGATTTATTCTTTCGCATTTGTTTTACATAAATGGTAATTTATTTAGTTTGGCTCCCTCGAGACAGGCTGGGCCTAGTGTCGGAACCAGAATTAGGTTAAGCTTGATTCAGGTAATAAACATTATTCTTATTCTTATTAAACACCTTCCGCAAGCTGAGCTGACAGGTACACATATTTTGTTTACGTTAGATTCCCGAAATAGCAAAGATGGGGTCACGATCCCTGCGGTTTCAGCACTTTTAGCGCCGATTCCTACACATAATGTGGCTTTACGCGGCCGGGTTAATCATGTCGGAGCCCAAGCAATACAAATCTCAGGGTCCCCTTATCTTTTTCTTACTTCTTGACATTCTTTTTTTGGCACGATAATCAGCTGGTGGCCGGCAGCTTCGCAGCGTTGTACCCCACTGGCTTTTCAGAAGACCCTACCCGGCACCGCGTCTGCTTGTTATGTACAAGTACTTAGGAATTATCATTTACTAAGACAAAATGTTGATCTAGATCCGTGTTTGTCAATCTTTATGGATACGAGACCCCCTTCAAATTCAACATTCTATGGCGACCCCCCTACGATCTCCTTTTTCATAAGATATTAGCAAGAGTTCTAGAACACAAATAATTGTTAATATTCAGAAATCAACCTTTCCCATTTTAACCTGGTTTGCTGAAAGAGATCTCATATGAGATGAGCTCGCCTTTGTGCACTATTTGCATGTAACTCTTGCTTTTTATATCATTTCTGTGCAATAAAGAAATTTTATTAATAATGTTTTAACCAGATGCTCAGTGCCGGCTCTTCACATATATAGAAGCGCCGCGCCGGGTAAGTCCATGCATTTGGCACCCTTTTATATCCTACTAATTTATAAACGGATGTTTGTCACCCTCCTGTGAGAAAATTAACTTTAAAGAACTTTTTGTCCTATTTCCGTTTGGCCAAACACTGAGTATCCAAGAAGTCGCGCTGTAACTTCCTGAATGCCCAAACGTGTGACATCTTTGGCTTACGCACCTAACTGTCGGCCATTTCGTAAAAACTTGATTTTTGCGCCCAGAGATATATATGCACATCTAAGGTAACAACATGTAGTTATGAATTCCCTAAACACTATACTTTGAGAGAAAATTTAAAACTGAACGGGTCTACAATTTCAAAAACACTGAACCAAATCACTATGTGTGCAAAATTTTATTCAAACCAGTTCAGCTGGTTTTGTGATTGATCAACAAACATCACAAATATTCACTTTTTTAATCTATTAGCTGATGCCCGCAACTTCATCTGCGTGTTCCTATTTAGGAATTATCATTTACCGAGATAACCTCACCCTCCTTCTGGTGCAGTCGGATAAAAGTTATCCTATATCTTTATCTAGCTCATAAACTATCTCTGTGCTATATTTAATTAAAATCCGTTCAGCCGTTTTAGCGTGATTGACGCACAAGCACACAAACATCCAAACATCTATTGTAAACATCGCTACTTTCACATTTATAATATTAATTAATTAATATACTCATACTCATACTCATATATTTATTGCGTCATTGTGGTATTGTGGTACACTTTAACATTATATATCCAACAATGAACCCTGTAAGGGCACTACAATGTCTCAATAGCTAACTTACATCTAACATTTGTGTACAGTTGGATTACTCTGCTATTCATTTGAAATATAACGATGCAATAAAAAACTTGGCAATAATTTGTCGCGATGAAACATGTTATTGGTAATATGGTAATGATGATATCGCGTAGTGGTAAGTACTGGTACCTCTTATGTGTAGCTAAGCTGGGTCCCACCCACCCCATTAGCGGTAACACCATGTCGGGTGCTGAACTGCCGACCAATTTGCCGGATCCCTGGTGAGTAAGCTATTTTCAGTTCCGGCCGTCATCGCGTTTTCGGCATGAGTTCGATCGGCATTGGCCTTGAGAGTCGCGATTTTGTGGCGCGGCGGAGCGGGCATTGTCAAGTGCCAGGGTCGGACGCGATGAGCTCTTGAAGATAGACAGAAGGCAGACCACGAATTATACTGCCTAGATCGTTTTCTAACAGCCTGACGAGCTTGCCCCACCCCTGTTGGTAATTAAGAAGTTGGATCACTGGTAAGCTCGTTCCATTACCGGGTTTCATCATCGGAATTTTGCTATTTCGGTAAGAAAGATGGGAGGGCATAGACGTACCCACCATAAGTATATAGCTGCCACCATAAGTATAAAGAGCCGGCTGGGGGTAGAGAAAAAAACCAACAGGTCTTGGATGTTTCTATGTGTGTGATGTTGCTGTTTCTGGTTCCCACGACATAGGATATCCTAGTGTGGGGCCAGAAGCTATGTATGTGCCTGTATGTAAATGTTTAAAAATGCTGTTTTTATGTTTTATACGCTATGTCGCTGTAAAATGTCCATCCAAGTACCGTTCATGTACCGTCCATGTCAAGTTTAATGGCCATTTCTAGTGAGATAGTCATTGTCGATAGTTACCAAAAATGTACAAGACAAACGAAGGTCGAATATTATCACCTTTTTATCTAATATTTTATTTATCACAATCAAAGTCAAATGTACTATCGTCGCTAAAAACACTGAGGGAATCATCGTTCGTCACTGGTTACCTGGTCACTGTGACTTCTATAATAGAATCTTCCATATCTTTTTCAAATGTACCTTATGTATAGGTTTACTATCATCGCAAAAAAACTAAGGTAATCATCGTTCGTCACTGGCTACTGCGACTTCTATAATAAAATCTTCCATCTATTTTTCTATTCTCATTTCATTCGATACTGGGTATTCATTTTCTAGTTTCTGAACAAATTTTTCGACATATTTTTACATCATTGCCTTGGCGGTAAAAGTCGGTAAGGCGAGGACTTCGACAATGAAAATAAAACCGGTCAAGTGCGAGTCTAAATCGCGGCACGAAGGGTTCCGTACCACCGTTCAATGGAAGCGATGGTGTGGAGTGAATAGTTTGGATTTTACACAGCAAAATATTGTTTACAAAGTTATTGGTGCGGTTACTTTCACACTATGTACGTAACCAGGTGCATCCATAAGTTTGTATGTGGTATTGAAAGAATTGTTGTATGGGAGCCCCCTTAAATATTTCTTTTATCCTGTTTTTTAGTATTTGTTGTTGTAGCGGCAACATAAATACATAATCTGTGAAAATTTCAACTCTCTAGCTAGCTAAGTTCTTGAGATACAGCCTGGTGACAGACGGACGGACGGACGGACGGACGGACAGCGGAGTCTTAGTAATAGGGTCCCGTTTGGAACCCTTCGGGTACGGAACCCTAAAAATGAAATGAAAAAGAAAATCTTTATTTCAAACAACTATTTACAATACCGACTAGTCATGCAATTACCACTTCCACCGAGGCTTTTATAGTGCTTTTCACAAAAAATATGCATATTATATGTTGTCAACATTTTTCCGAGCATATTTCCAAGCAGTGGAGTGAAAAATATATTTTCCGACTCTGAGCTAAAAAAAGCACCTTCGCCGTTTGATTTTGGATACTCAGGAGGAAAAAATATATTCCTAACTCGTTCGAAAAGGCTTTTTACGAACCTCGCTACGAACCACGACTTCGGCTCGGGCCGTAAACTACTCGGTTCGTAAATATAAGCCTATGCGAACTCGGGGGAAATGTACTATTCCACGCCTCAAATTCACTCGTCCTATTGCTCACTTTACAGTCTCTACAACAATGAACTATTATTCCATTCAATGATATAATTTTCCAGTACTTTTCTAGCTAGTTCCCGTGCTTGAGAATGTAAGTAGATATTATTGGATTTTACTTTTATAAAGGGTAGCCATCGCCATTGTAGATACCCAAGTACAAGCGCAGGCTTCTACGTAAGCTAGATCGAAATCGATAAACGGGTTCGATGCGATCTTGCGAAGCACTATGAACGACAAAGATGACGCAGGGCCTTTACGGGTTTGCGGGGAGTTTCCTTTGTCCCCTCTGGCCCTCAATCCTGACTAGAAACCTAATTTAGAAATCATTTTTGTTTGTTGGCGTACATCGTGGACTCATGCACTTAAGTCACGTAATATTACATCACCACATACATTTCACGAACGAATGTTAATCTAATCAGTATCTACCTATCGCCTCACATAACAAGCTGCTCTGGAAACATTTCGAAGTCTGCATTTGTCTATGAAAATCAAACGGTTCTATTGCTAAAATTGAAGAGCTGAAATTCCTTATTTAAAAACACGGAACTCCACATCAACTTTATCGCAAGCAACTATATAACTTACGCAAAATTGAAATCCCTGAAAAATGGAAATGACTACAAGGTAATAGCATGTATCCCACAATTGTGGCCTACCGGCGGCGCATAGAGACAGTTCACATACCTGACTTGCGGTGTCCTTATCAACAGGTATACAGCAAGCACTGATAGCAAAAATATGCCACTCTGCCTCCACTTTCGACTGGCCCTCAGCGAAACAAACATCGTGGAAACATCGCGAACGACACTTTCGCATGATACCAAAACACTTGTGATATCTTCGGCGATTCTTATCGTCTTATTTGCAGGTAGATAATAAAATTAAACCAAACATTGTAGGTTTGTACTATTCTATATATACTCGTATATTATGTACTAATCACCCGACCCAAAATGTATGGAGAAAAGAAAATTAAAGTTGCTCTGTTAACATCGGTGTTATAACGGAAGTTGTTCGGAATTGTGTTTATAAATATATGTGTACAGGATTATTTGTGATTTGATAGTTATTAGTGTGAGGCCTTAAAGTAGAGCCCATTTTCAGCAAATTACCTGATCCGAAAATTAACTGGTTTCGTATATATTTATTGCACATAAAACGACATTCTTTTGTCGTATAACATAAACATAAACATTTACATACAGACACATACATTGCTTCTGGCCCCACACTAGGATACCCTGTGTCGTGGGAACCAGAAACAGCGACGTCGAACACTTATAAACATCCAAGACCTGGGGTTATTTTTTTTTACTCCCAGCCGGGGATCGAACCCGGGACCTCTCGCATGGTAGGCAGAGCCACAATCGCTGCGCCATAGACGTCAATACAATAAAACAAAAAAAGACATCTTCAAAGGCATGCATATCTCTAAATAGAGATCTCTTCCAGCAAACCCTTGATAAGAATAATTTAATATTCAGGATAGACCTATGTGCTCTGATAAATATACATACATATAATACTGAACTATTAAACTAATTGCTAGATACACTACATGCACAAGTTCATAAATATTATATAAAAATAGAAATACACATAAATAAACTAATATAAACTTTTTATAGCTCAAAAAGCTCAAATCTTGGATAGAGAAAGATATGGTTTCGAGTTATTTATGTTTATGGTCTCAGATACGGTATATGTGGAAAATGGCTAGTATTTAATCGCATAGCAAATATACTGATTTTCACAGCAAAAAAGGAACAGCAAAAACACTTTTTATGGCATAAGTATTTTTTTTGTTCTTACATGTTCAACCTAATACGTTAGGTTGAACATGTAAGAACAACAAAGCCTTCACCTAAGCTACCGCAGTATTTTGCACTGATATTTGGTGTAAAAATCAGTACATTTGCTGTGAAAATCAGTATTATTGATGTGCCGTTTAATATTTCCCGTGGAAAATTACCCCCATCCGTTATTCGATCAGGAGTAAGATAATATGTTAGCTGTCATAAATATTATTATGTTGCAAATGGTTGCCTATCGAAATACGATGTTGACGCTGTAAAATTATATATACCTATATAGTAACTGTTATTTTTGGATCACTTCCCTCATCTGTTGTTTGTAATAACTATAAATTAAAAATTTAAACACTCCCATAACATTAATGAAAGCTTACGGCTAACATTTGGTTCGCTCGTTTCCTACTTAAGTTGATAACTTTTGAACCTCTGAACTGATTTTAATAAAATATATCGATGACCCATCGCAGTGAAGTCTATACTACCAACTATAAAAATTGTATTCTAAAATCGGTCCATGTTAGACCACTATTCCGTATTAAGCGGAGAACTTGGAACTACTGATCCGATTTTAATAAAGCATATCGTAGATTTTTCACAGGAAAGTCTACTACCATCGTTTACTGAAAACCGCATCAAAATACTACCTGTCTACAGACATACAGACACACCGACCTACAGAGGCTTCAATCTTTAATAACACCTCACCTGGTCGTAGGGGGTTAAAAATGTGGAAGTCAATCTGTGTCTCGGTAATACATTCTTTCTGACTTGTGTGCAGCATCACCAAAATCCGTCCACCCGTTTGAGCGCCACAGACCCCTCTTTTTCATCTTCTCTGACATATACCGCATCACCAATATCCGTCCATCCATTTGATCGCTAGGGTGCCACAGACACACACGCACATACACTGTCATACATCCTCACACACACACACACACACACACACACACACACACACACACACACACACACACACACACACACACACACACACACACACACACACACACACACACACACACACACACACACACACACACACACACACACACACACACACACACACACACACACACACACACACACACACACACCCAGGCAGACACCTACACATACACACAGACGTAAACTTCAGACTCTAACTTATACCATATCACCAGTATCTGTCCACCTGTTTGAGCGCTAGGGTGCCACAGATAGACATCCACACAGACACACCCTCATACACACACACCCTCACACATACACCCTCACACACACACACACACACACGCACACGCAGAAAGATAGACGCCTCAAACCTATAACAAAACTCATATTTTTCGACGTCTGGGGTTAAAAAGTCTAAAATTTGGATGACTTGTGTCCTTGTTAAACTAATAAGTTTGTTAAGCTAATAAGCTAACTACTGAACCAATTTTGATAAATCATAGCTTCTATCTTATCCATCGCAGGGAAGTATACTACCATACAAAAATCCTCATTAAAATCCGTCCACCCGTTTGAGTTCGAGTGCCACAGACAGACATACACACAGACACACACACACACAGACAAACACACAGACAGATACTTCAAACTTATTATGACACCCTTTTTGGCGTCGGGGGTTAATAATTAAAAATAGAGCATTAGCAGTAAAGATATGTAAAGGCTTCTTTACACAATGGCCCATGATGGGCGAGTACAGGCAATTGTGTAGAGAGCTTCGTCTGTGAGTTGTCTAGCCATCATCGCCTGTCATCGTGATTAGAGATGTAAGGTCGGTATTTAACTGATCAGTTGAATATTTAATGTGCAGATTTAATTGTACATGTGCGGTTAAACCCATTTTGGTCGAGTTTTTGGATTTAATGCAATTTTTATAGTAACTACTCGAGTTAAATAGATTTTTACATTCCTCGTGGGCTGTTGTCGTTCGGGAAAACCGTTCAATTCAATTCAATTCAATTTCTTTATTTCAGACTTCAAGGTCCATAATAACAGCAGGTAAGTACAATAAAATATCAAATCACAGGTAAAATATATCAACAAATTACATATCCATTATTACAATGTCAACAAAATTAATAAAACTAAAATAAAATAAAATTTCAAATTATGAAATGTCAAAGTAAATTCCAATTATCAATTAAAAATCAAATTAACATTTTTCTCCAGTGGAGGGTGAATGGGCTATCCCACTTCTCCGAGAGAGCATTTAGGATTTTGTTATTGCTGCCACGCATTCTACCTAGTAATGAAGCAGCCCTTTTCCGCATTATAGCGTGAAAACCGTCGGTGCGCGCTTTGACAAACATTGCCGATGCACTGCAGAAGCGCGGCAACCCCACCAACCTCCTAAAGCCGTTATTGTATTGGACGCGCAGGGCGCTGAGAGCTTTCAGCGTATATCGGACCCACAGACTGCTGGTGTAAAAAGATTGACAGTAAGCTTTAAAAAGAGTTATCTTTACTTTTACTGAACACTGAGCAAATCTGCGAGCCAGCATATTACTTCTAACTGGCAACGCCCTACGCTCCCTTTCAATATCACACTCATCTCTCAAACGTTCGTCCACTATGTGTCCCAGATATTTAAATTCGGTTATCCGATTTAGACAGCAACCATTTAGACTCATCGACGGTACATTTTCAAGCGGCCTGGAGTCTGCCCTAAATATGAGATATTTGCTCTTTTTTACATTATAAAGCAGACCATGACTGTGTGCGTATTTCTCACACACAGCCAACAGTTTTCTAAGTGCACCCACCGTGGGGCTCAGCAGCACCATATCGTCTGCGTAGCTGAGATTGTTTAAACAAATGCCGTCAATATGGCAGCCGATATGTAAACTGCTGAGCTCCTCGATGAGGCCATTAATGTACAGGTTGAACAATATTAGGGAAGTCAGTCCCCCTTGCCTCACCCCACATTCCAACCTATAGCAGTCCGAAACGTGGTCGGACCACTTCACATAATTTGTTTGATTGTTGTACCAATAGCGAAAAACAGAGATCAGCTCAGGTGGTAGTCCCGATTGTTTGAGCTTGTTCCATAAGATATTGTATGAGACCATATCAAATGCCTTAGAAAGGTCGAGAAAGCAAACATATATAGGAGTACCTCTGCCCGTATAATACCTAACAGTACTCTTTAGGGCTAAAATGGCACTTTCGGTTGATAGGCCCTGCCGAAAATCGAATTGTGCATCATGTATCTGAATTGTTTGGTTCAGACGCCTTTCCATTAAACAATCGAATACTTTCGCTATTACAGTGGCCAAGGATATGGGCCTATAATTTGCATTGTCCGATATATCGCCTGTTCGGTTTTTCACTATAGGTACTACAACCGTTTTCATCATGTCATCAGGCAGGTATGAATGAACAACACACATTGAGTAGAACAACGCTAACACCCGCGGCAAATGAACACCCGCATACAGCAGGTGCTCGATGCTGAGTCCGTCGTGACCCGGTGACTTCCCTCTTTTCATACCCAAGATCGCATTCATAACCTCCTTAGCTGTAAACCTGGTCAAAACCCTGTCCGGATCACGGCCGGTCTCAGAATCAGACTCCTGCTGCAAGGGCGGCCCCAACGGAGAAAACACCTTAGAATGGTCTTTAAAATGGTTAGCAATATCGCCGGGCTTACTGATACCGTTTACACTCGCCGGCAGGCTGGGCCTCAAATTCAGTTTATTTGTGGCGCGCCAAAAAGAACCAAAATGTTTATTCTCACGATGAGTAGCTAAAATGTCCATCTTAAGCTGGTCTTGGTTTTTTAAACACCACTTTAATTTTTATTTAAAAATGCGACGACTATAAGACATCTCATCATAACCTTACCACAAGATGGTTTACCATGTAGGGGCCATAACTGAAAAGTAACCCAAGCCTGCCGGTGAGCATCATATACATGTCGGTTCGACCCCACAATATTGCTATTTCTACTGGCCCTCCTATTTTCAGGTCCATTATAACTTTCCACAGAAGCTCTCACTAAAATGTTTACAAGACGGCTATACATATTTTGTAAACACAATTTATGATCTGAATTGTTACACAAGCTAGAACAACAATCCTGGAATTCCTCAGGGAAATCAATCTCTCTTAAGTTCTTATGACATAGCCTATTATAATGTATGATTTGATCCGCCTGTCTCTGACCCCAGATAATTTTATTACATTGCAAAGTACTTTGTAGTTTTTTCGGAATAACAATATTTAAGTCACATTCCACTCGCAATAGGTTTATGATCCGACCGGGTCACATCATATATAATATGTGCCTTTTTGACACCTGGCCATGCAGATGATGTAACAACACAATGATCTAGCCATCTTGTACACCCGTGCGCATCACTAATGTACGTATATGATCCAGAGTCCATACCTAAAGTCTCCGTATCTGCACAAACCCATTGTTGATCACGGGAAAACCGCGACAATTCATTCCAAACTAATTGACCAGGATGGGCGTTAAAATCTCCAAGTATGAACACAGACTCAACTTCATTACTCTAATTAAAGCGTTCAAAGAACTCTTTAACCTTTTGAAAAACCCCAGACGGCACTGGCCGACAAGACACAGCTGAAAGTATGGCGGTCAATAGGTTAGAGTTCTATAAACGGATTTCCCGAACGATAACAACCCACGAATTTAAGGTTGAATCTATTATATTAGAATATTAGTTTAAGACAACCTATTAGAATAATAGTTTTAGATTGATTTAATTCTTGTTTCAATTAAAAAAGATGTATGAAATGATAGATTTCAGTTACAGCGATCGGAAAGGCACGTAAATAGTCTGTTTAGCCATATTCCCCGTGAATGGGATCCATTATTGACCTAGGTCATGTTCTCCATGGCTGGCGGGGCGAGGCACCGGACGACGCAGTTTAGACCGCTCCCCGACACACGCAATAAACGTCTGCATGATTGCCTACTGTTTAGTGAATACTGCATAGGAAGGAATACGTACGGTACGTTGGGCGTACGTATTTTCTGGGCTTCCAGGATTCTTTCTTAGATGACTAACAATAATGCAGTACACTAAAAAATAAAACAATGCAATTGTATTGATTTAGTTTATTTGAATAGTTTTAGTTTATCATACTTGACGTGAGATTAATTACATAGATGACTGTACTCGTATAACTAGGTACTTGTTTACAATTCTGCATAAATGGAAGATACAAAAAAACTAATTATATAAAAATAGATAAAAAAATCGCTTTGATTAACTTTTCAAATGTGCCTTCGTCTCTGTAGACTAGGATGACCCTCTCTCAATACTTACGTAAGCAACCCACTAGCAACATTTACTTCGTAAATTCATATGTCTGTCAGCGAATGTCAAACTTGAAAAAGAGAATTTTCGACATAAAAAAGTGCGATTTTACCGCTCATCCCAACAAATCCGTGAGATTGATTCGACGAAGATTCCATTAAGTTTTGCTTGCATTAAAATATGAAAAATTTACTATTTTATTATTGACATTTTGCTTCATGTTTGTGTATTCACATATATTTTATTTTTTGAAACATTTACATTCTATGAAAATTTCAACTCTCTACCTATTGCGGTTCATGATATACCGCCCGCAGACGGACGGACAGACAGACGGACAGATGGACAGTGGAGGCTCAGTAACAGGGTCTCGTTTGGCACCCTTCGGGTAAGGAACCATGAAGACGGTTTGTCCACATACGAAAACATCTGCCGCTGCTGGTTGAGAGCTCTTCTTTGAACGCCAGAACGATTTGAAACATGGGCAGTATTTCTGCTTAAGTGTGGTAGATATTTATCAAGTTAATTTAAATTTTTAATTGTGTTAAACAAGTAATTTAATTTTTAATTGTATTAAACAAAAATAAATAAACTGTAACGGACAATTTTACCAGTTTCACATTTTTTTACAATTTTTACAGACATAAATAATTTACTATTTTTTTCCAACATAAAAACTTACTACTTACGGCTCACGTTTGTTTAAGGGTTAGGACATATTTCAGAGTTTAATGGTACATAATTTTTCACAACTTAATATTAAAGCTAATTAGAGGTCTTGCGAAATTGTCTTTAATTTTCGGTAGAATTGGTCACAATTGGTTGTTTCATACAAAAAATGTTGTTTTTTCGCTACTTCAATTAGCTTTTTATGCACTTTAGTATGATGTTGAGAATCAGAGCCCTACGTACCACCAAAATATATATTATTTAGGTACCAAGATCGTTGACGCCACCACTTCGAATTCACTCGCGTAAGGTTCTCTCTTCTATTTCCCCAGACATGCATATCCTGAAACAATATACAGATTGAAGCTTCTCTATACTTCTTCAAATATTTATAGATAGATTTTTAATTAATTAAGGTGTTTAGGGCGTTTCAGCATCAACCAGCGCAACAGTGGTGCAACAATGCCGACTTCTGTGGCGATGCGGTTCAAGGCTCTGCCTCGGAAGCAAGAGGAGGAAGGAAAAAAAAAACCTCTTGGTCTTGAATGTTTATATATGGGTGACGTCGCTGTTTCTGGTTCCCACGACACAGGCTATCTTAGTGTGGGGCCAGAAGCAATGTTTATGTCTGTATATACAAATAAACTGACCCGTGACTACCGTGCTCTGAGACTGAATTAATGAAAAAAACAGTCAAGTGCGTCTCGGGCTCGCACAAGAAGGGATACGTACCTACCATCGTATAAGAAAAAATAATAAAACAAAACGAAAATAATACTAGTGGTTCTGTGAGAACAGTAGACCTCGCTGTTAGAAGTACATTAGAATTTTTATGATCGATGATGAGTCAGTAATTAATGAATGAATGGTGCCTCACCGGCCAGGGTTCTAAACCTGTTCCAGTCTTTCAGCCAGCATATCAGAGGGTACAAGTTTTGAAAGGGAGGGGGAGAGACCTGCTAGTGAGGATTGGGAAGGAGGTGATTTCCATCGACCGACTCTTCAGCCTAAAGCCAATATAGGATATGTGGACTGGGGAAGATGTGGGTATTAGAGAGCAGCTGTTGTTTCCTTCAAGTTCTGGATTTTCTTTATCTTCAGGTTATTGGTTGAGTGCCCTGAGTCCTGTTCGGTTAGGTTATCCGATGAGTTCTCAGTGTTGCTGTCTGTTTCAGAGACGGTATTTTTGACTCGAGGCCTTCCTAACTTCGTCCTTATTGTGTTCTGATTCTGTCCAGTGACTATGTTGTTTACCGTTGCATTCAATGTTATGTTTGAGGGAATCTTTGCAGGTGTATACGGGTCAGCTGACTTTCTTCTTTTGTGCTTCGTACTTAAATGCGGCGTGAAGTAGGTATTGTTATGTGCGTCGTAGAATATGTGTAAAGTAGCACATCCTGTGGTTTTTAATTCGTTTGGTTATTGTTTTGGCCTTGAAGTAAATCGTGAATCTTTTGATGTCTTGAATAGCTTCTGGCGTGCGTTCATATTTTCTTAGTCTAGAAGGGTTACTTTTTGTGAGGGTTGCGGTTTTTAGTCCGTAGGTTGATGTGAAATAAAAAAAATTGTAAATTCCAGTCCATGTTCGATTTCTTTATAAAATTGATTAGGGCAGAATTTATAATGCTGTTGCGATATCAAGGGCCTGTACACATGTTCTGTATCCCGCGCGCCATTATTCTTCTAGTACTCTGCGCAGTGTGAAGATGTGGTTACCGTGGATCTATTGCGAAGAAAAGCTGCATGCTAGTTCCCGAGTTCTTCTATTGTCTGGTCTAGTTTTTTAAGTAGGTATGTGGCATAAATGCGATATCCTGTATTGCGCATTGTTATTCGGCGATAGTCATTGGTGTCTAAGACTGTTTCATTCCAGGAATCCGGTATTGTATTTTCTGGGGGGCCTGCCACGCCGCTGCTGCTGCCGCCGTAATATCATCATCACCCCCACCACTGCTTGTTAGATTCCCCTCCTTAATTACGGCATTTATTCCGCTCTCCTGTTATTCTGATTGTGACACAATATAGTGCAAGCTTTTTTTTCTTTGCTGATAGGTTTAAATAATTTGACTTACTCATTTAACACCACCAGTAGACCCACGCCCTCGGCTGAACCACCAGTGGACCAGTCAGTCAGGTCTACCCGCTTGGTTGAGCTGGGGGCACCACTTCGGCCCCGGGGGGCGCCCCTTGAGGCTCGGGGGGTGCCCCTTGAGGCTCGGGGGGTGCAGCCGCGCTCGGGGGCGGAGCACCGTCCGGACTGAGTACGAAAGTAACAGGCTATGGAAATAAGGGTTTTTGAAGGGATACAAACAAAATGTTACTTGCTTATGGAATCAAAATTGTCCAGGTATCAATTAATCAAAGATGCTTACCTATCGGGTGCGAATGGATTGTTCCCACTGTGGAAAAAAAACAATATCAATGTTGTAGCCATATCGTAGAATTGATCATATCATGATATGGTTGACCATTTCACGAAACAAAACCATTTCATGAAATAGACAACTCAAACTGACCAGATCGTTTAAACATCAACGCTTGACGATATAGCCATGCACGTATTTCCATATCGTCAAACGTTAATAATGTAGGGAATCGGTCCTGGCCTAATCACAGAATTGATCGTTCATAATCTGGCCGACCATTTCAATAATGGTCAGAAAGGGTTGAATTTGATGAAACATGTATTTGTAAAAATATTGTATTCAGTACTACTTAATATTTTTTGTGATATCCATGTCGAACTAACACGAAGACTATTCGTTGCGCTGCGCTCGCCCCCTGTAGTCTTCACCTAAGCTACCGCAGTGTTTTGCCCTAAAAGATTTCTTCGTTTAATCAAAGTTCTAAATCAACCATGGTTGGCCATTTCATGAATTACAATTACCGGCCGCCGCGCCGCCATCATGAAAATCAACAACAATTCGACATAAGCCTCTAACGGTGGTTAATGTAATTATTTTATGATATGATCACTAAATTTTAACGACGTCATGAAATAGTCACGCATTTTGCTGTTCATATCATGAAACGCTGAACATTCATTGATCTGGTCAGGACATTTCATGATGTGATCAGTTTGTGGTGGCTACACCATGCATAACACTGTGATATTTAATGAAATTGTCAATCACATCATTATATGGTCAATACTACGATATGCTTACGACATCTACAAAAGATAGGTATGATGCCTTCACAGTTAGATTTGAGGTCAATCTATAGAGCGGACTTTGATAATTGTGTAAATTAAGCTTTACCTGATTGCATTATAGTCCAATTGATTGACGGACTGATTGACGAGGTTTTCTTAGGATTTTATGTCATTAAGGCGTAATAACTCTAAAGACCGAAGGCAATGGTACTTTAACTGTAAATGCACTGTAATTATTTTCAAGTAGGCTATGGGCCCGGAAACGGAAACATATCAAATAGGTGGTATAGATACATTAAAACGAATCATTCATTCGTTTAATTGCGTTATGGTTTTGTTTTTAACATCATCGTCATGTGAGTCGGCTGATGACGTCATTTCGTAATGTATCATGGTGGTGAATTCTACTAGTTTCATCATCATACTTACGCTCGACTCAGGAACGATTCTTTTACGTATCGCTTGCAACAAAAAATTTGGTTTATTTTTCCGTCGCATGTGTAGACGTCGAATTGTGTTTTTGATTCACAAATTGCCGTGTTAAATTTGTACTGACATTACCGCGACCGCGACGTGTCGACACGCCCGGCTTTCCGCCACTGCGCGTCGAGTGCCCGATATGGCGACTAATGGCGAGCGCGGTAGCAAGCGATTTAATTAAAGCCATAATATGATGTTTTTAGGTATAATTCACTGAAAATATTTTTTTATATATTTTTTGCTTTGTGTCGTGTAAGGGTTTATTAACCCCCTGAGTCGGGCCTAACTTTACATAACAACACCTTGTGTGTACTTGGAACCTACCTGATGCATATTCTATGCATCTTTTGCCACTATTATCTACATGACGAGGAATTACCAGGATACGTAGAGGTGTTTGCTTGCCATAGATTTCGATGATCGCTGATGCGGGCTCTACAATGCTTCCCATATCAAACCAGATTCATCCATATTCGTGATCGCAAGTGGGCGCGACTGAGTGAGACTGCCGGCGAGTGAGTCACTGCGTAGGCCTCCCGTCAGGTCGTTGACTCCGACGAAGAACGGATCAGGGAGGGTGGAGAGTGGTGGGGAGGGAGTTCTATAGTAGATATAACAGTAATTCAGTAAACTGTAGCATAACTTTGTTTGACATGTGGACAAAGTGGAAAGTCCGGGATTTCCATTTCTTACTGAGGAAGCCCTCAGGGCCAGTTCCAAGTGTTGTGAATTCACCTTAACTGACAAACAAACCCACGTTGGTAGGTACATTCACAACATGTGAGACGTGCCCTTAGTGTGCTAATAGACACCAGCACACTACGGGTTCAATGAGTCCACAACTATTCCTATGTCTGCCCACCTTCGCTGAACTCAACGTTCTCTTTTGCATTTCCTGTTGCATTCTATTTTCTCGTTTCGTGTCTAACTAAATTAAACTTACACACTTTCTGAGATCACCACGAAGCAGCCGACAAGAGAAAGCTGGGATCGTGACTAACTTTTAGATTATCGAGATAAGTAGGTAGAGGCGAATGATGATTTCAGTCTTTTCATTATTTATTCGGGCGCAAAAACTGAGTGTCAATATTGCCAATTCAGTTTTGTTGGAGAAAGTGGCCTTGATATTGAGGTGTACAGAATCAGAATAGAAAAGTCGCAATCATCTTTGAACCAAATTCGAGGAATTAATCAACTGACGAAACTCTGATAGGTAGCCCAAAACCTAAGCAGCATCACAATATTAGATCAGATAGGTCAGATAGATAGTCTGAAAAATAAATACTCCTATCAAGATTATAGGTACGGTATCATCATGTTACAGATTAGGCCTCTCTAGATAGCTGTGATGAATTTTTTGAAATCATTGCGAAACTTCGTGATTCATATCATACCAAAAAGGTTAAGTGATTCTCCCAGAGTCCATGAGTCCATTACGATACCATTCTGTATACGCATAGGTATACAGAATGGTATCTAACTTACACGGTCTAACATTTTTTGTACCCTATCGAGGAAACTACTAACAGATAGATGAGATGATGCTGAATTCAGGCGGGCTATCAGACGTCTAGGTACCTATATTGTGATACTATATCATCCAAATTGTAGTATTTAAACACTAGTTACAGTTGGTTCAGCAGATATCCCTCTTCAAATATTCCTGATATTTTAATCATTTCTAAAAGGTACATATTTATGTATATCTCATAATGGAAGGTATTAAGAAGAACCTACAGTTGATAACGTTGGGTGGAATCCAGAGAATATGTGCGTCAAACAATTATGCTGCGTGTGCGCACCGCGTAAGCGAACGGTTGTTATGACGAGTCCTGAAATAGCCAATCCGCTTGACTACGGTTCCATGTGTGTGGTGGAATGTTTCACGCAGTACAATCGACTCCAATTAATTCTACTGATACTATAACTAAGAGTTAGTGGCTTTAGAATGGAGAAGGTCTAAATAATTATTAATGCAAATCCCACTTGAACTAAATTCTGATCAAACTACACCACAATCAGATAATTCCTCATTGGACCATGCATATGCCGATAGTACAAGATATTTATTAAGAAACTGTTTGCTATCTATCCGTCGATAAAACTACCAATGATACTAATTACCATACAATCATCGATAATAAATAATAAAAACCGGTCAAGTGCGAGTCTAAATCGCGCACGAAGGGTTCCGTACCACCGTTCAATGGAAGCGATGGTGTGGAGTGAATAGTTTGGATTTTACACAGCAAAATATTGTTTACAAAGTTATTGGTGCGGTTACTTTCACACTCCATGTACGTAACCAGATGCATCCATAAGTTTGTATGTGGTATTGAAAGAATTGTTGTATGGGAGCCCCCTTAAATATTTCTTTTATCCTGTTTTTTAGTATTTGTTGTTATAGCGGCAACAGAAATACATAATCTGTGAAAATTTCAACTCTCTAGCTAGCTAGGTTCTTGAGATACAGCCTGGTGACAGACGGACGGACAGCGAAGTCTTAGTAATAGGGTTCCGTTCTTACCCGTTGGGTACGGAACCCTAAAAAGGAATTATTCGGTAACCAGCAAAAACTACGCACAGAGATGACTTCCAAAAAGAGATTATTGTCAATGAATTGTCAAGACAACTGATTGAACTTGACATTGACGAAGGTCTACCATACCATACCTACCTTCACATCTACATAACCACATGATAAAACCAGGTTTAGACACGTCTAGCACAATAAATGTAACTCAATTATCGCCTCTAATAGACCTTGAGGAAGCCTTCTAATAGCAGACGAGTGAACATTTGCTAAACGTATTCAACAAGAAATATGCATCGGGACAAAATATGGTCTCCATAGAGAACAATTTGCGATGGAATTGTGTTTTGTCAACTTATGCTTAGAGCTCATTTTTAAATGGCAGCTAAACAATTGTATAAATCCTTTACAGCTCCGTAAAGGCAATATTCCACCCACTGCTCCTTTTAAGAATGGACGAAGAGTTTAAACCCATAGAGTTGATATTAGATCGATATTAATTCCGAGTTAGGTTCTTTAAGAAAATGCATCAAATATGACTGAGCAGCATCCGTCCATTGAGAAGTCGTAAAGCAAATTACAATTTATACAGTCCATACAGTATTTACCATGGCATGAAATGATTACGAGTATGAGAACCATATGGAATTGAAGATTAAAAGATCCTATTTTCTTAGATGTGAATACTGATTTCGGGTGTCACGATTTCAGATCGTCGCACTAAAATGGAACTAAAACAAATAAATATTTTAAAAGTATATAGTAATCAAAATTCATTCAAATCAAACCGCACAACCACTCGTGGTTTAGAAACCAAAAATATAATACAAATGTACGTAAATAGATATCGTACCAAAATAAAACTGTAGTGATAAAAAATAATTGTGAGCATATCAATAAGGTGCTCGCGGATCTTCATTGACTGTTTTGTCAAATTTGTTCACAATATGATTTGAATTAGCTTTGGAGCGTGTTATTCATCATGTTCTGCTGGTGCTTCTTCAGGTTCAGCATGGACTGGCTCGGGTTCTGGAGAAGCCGACTCATGCTCTTCAATTTCAGCATGGACTGGCTCGGGTTCGTGCGGAGCCGACACATGCTCTTCAATTTCAGCATGGACTGGCTCGGGATGGTGCGGAGCCGACACAAGCTCTTCAATTTCAGATAGCACCTCGTCGATAACATTGCTATGATGAGTGTGATTTTTTGGCACAGACTCTTCAGAGGCACTGTGTTGAAGATGTTCTTCTTTTTCCTTGCTGAAAAAGATGAAACAACTTTAGACAGCACTCATAAAAGTCAATAGAAAACAAGAACAAACAAAATAATAAAAATAATGAAACATACCGTTTAAAATAAAATCGGAAGGTGTTTTCAATAGAAGAGTAATTTAATTATCTATCTTGTTTACAGTGGTGTTTTATTTTGTGCCAAATGCCATTATGTTTGGTTGTTTGGCAGTGCCGACTATAAAATAATCTAAGTGGCAGTGCGGTTAGCAACAGTTAGAATCAGCTGATTTTCGGGAATATTTCTGGACCAAGATCAGCTGGCAGTAGCTAGCTCGGTGCTAAGTGGTTAAAAAAATCTTGAACATCGGTGGGTTTCAGGTATTTATATCTAACGAAAGTTTCGTTCTTCTCCCGGCTATTGTAAGAGAATATCCTGTTGGGTAGATATAACTTATTGAGCGGAATATCAATTTAATCTCTGATAAAAAAAAACTGTAATAATCTTCGTCAAAAACAAATGATGTAAAATACTAATTCCTCTACAGGAACTGCACCTAGATCGTTGGTTGGGCAGCAAGTCTTGCTTGCGACAGACAAATATCGATGGTAGATTAAATTAGATTCTGAAATTATCTTGAGTGTCAAGGTGTCGTTATTGCCAAGTATACGTTTCTCGACACCCCTTCGCGAAATCGAAGAAATTTCTCAAACACACTTTCCAATTATTTATCATACTGGTGGCTCGGATCTGTTGTATTGGGCTTTCTAACTGGAAACTGGAATGGTATGATTGCGTGCAGGGCCTTTCAGCTTATGGGCGTGGGCTGTGGGCTAGGCACTCAGACAGGTCTACAGTTTCTCCACTAAACCTGTCAGACAGACAGACACCTACGCGAAATATCGGAGACAGCCTACCTGCTAACTCGAATTTGTCTCTGTATCTATTTATAGGCAAATAAATGGGAACACTATACGCAGAAGCTGTATGCTGCAAAGCATGTACGATACTTTTATTTATTTATCTACACACGTATCATAAACCCTCTTTACTGCGTCTAAAAACCGCACGTTAAGACCAGCATATTGTAAAACTATTTGGTAAAAACTTATTTCTTTTCTGAAAATTTGTACATTATGACCATAATGTGCCAAAATTTGTCAAATTATGACATTCAAATTTCGAGCGCCGACGCCCGCCAGCGTACCGCCCCTAGTTTGTCTGTGAAGTTGGTACTACAGAACAAGTTAAACAACTGCAGAGCAATGATCAATGCCACAATGCCGGTCGAACATGCGGTTCCTGAACACATCAAAGAGAGCTTATGATATGTGTGGAGATAAACTAGTGTATGTAACTGTACATAATTAGGCATTAAAACTCTCTAGGGATATTATTATGAAACGAGCCGTGTGTTAATGCCCTCCATTATGTAGCAGTCACATAAACTACTAATATTATTAAAGTTATTTGCACAATATTATAGATACATAGATCCAAACCGTTGTTAACTTTAACATTTATCAAAAGAAAAAAATGCATTATCTAAATACAATATCAGTTAATTTATAAGGCCAATATTCTGGTGAAGGTAACTTAAATTTTCCGACTACATTGACTGAAGTTTAAAAGTAAATCGCAGCTAAGCAAAGAAGAATTACAGTGATTTTACAGTCAATTAATCAACTTCTTAGTTGAACGGAGTTAGAGAATATCACAACATTTGCATGATTTAGTGTTTCAAGTCATGCTCGTTGCTTTTCGTTTATGACTCTTGGCCAATATTAATTCAGAGAAACATCATCGCAAAGTGCACGGAAGGATCTCATTTTAATTGTATGCCCTTTGCAATATCAATCTGGAATATTTGACTGCAGTTTTTGGCATTGCATAGAGTGCCTAACAATGTTCGTATGAGGATAGGTCAGGAGAGAAAACGATATATTCAGCAACTACATAGGTCTTGAAATTTCTTTTATTGTTTTTTTTTTTGTTGTAGCTCAATAGACTTTAACATTTAAATCGCAAGGCAAGGCAAGGCAATATACATATATATGCATATATATAAGTTGCAAATTTGGATTAACAATACCATAACTGGTCCAAAGAACATACTAAAAACCAGAACTATATCATGCTTTACGATTTACATAGCCTTTTTTAGCGCCGATTATCGCAAGATACTCAAGGACATTATAACACCTTGGTGAATTTCATTTGAAGGGAAAACTGTAATAGACAAGTAATATACTAAGTAGCAACTAGTAACTATAAGTAATAACTAGTAACTATTGCCTTGGCGGGGAAAGTCGGCAATTGCAGGACGAGTATATTGTGAGTGAGTGGAGTGAGGACTTCAATAATACGAGTCAGGCAATTGCCATGACCGCCGAGGTGGTGCTTTTCTCAAAAAATACAAGGAAGGAAGGAAATAAATGAAAGTTCTATAAAAAAAACCTTTTCCAATACGGTATTTGACTAGGTAGTCCAATTAATCTAGAAAGGTGTCTCAAGCTGAACTTATTTCAACAAAAACGTTGGACGGTATCAGAATTGTATATTTCCAGAAGTTATACTTTATAACCTCATTTTGTGTTAAATAGACAGCATTTGACTATAATGTCACATGATAGAATTTCAAACAACTCGTGAACAAAATTACTATTTTGACTAGGAGTCAAATACCGTATTTCCCTGGACTTCTTTGGTCACAAATTTTCAATAAACACAAATTTGGTAAGTAACAAATTTGGTAATAAATTTTGCGGCCTTCATTCAATCTCATTGCACTCTCAATAGAACTCATTATAATTTGTCCAATAAAATAGTTCTTCTCAACTCTTTCTATTTTATATTTTGCTTATTGTATTTCTGAACGTAATATGAAAATTTCCGCGCATGATTGATAAATGAAAATTATTGACATAGTCTTATGGAAACGTAAAAATGGTGCTGTGAATGAACAGTCGTAGAGTAGCAGATCCAGTTGTATGTTTTGGACTTTGACAGGTTCATATTATTGATTTTGACGGATTTGCATATTATATCAGGGTGTTATTTCCCGACAAGAGGCAGAGCCCGGATAGATCGGAGTCAATCGTCACACACAACACAATATCTGTCTGGCAGTCAGCTATTTACGCGAGGTTGGCTCCAAGCCAGCGAGCCACCATCTCTTGATGTTTCGATTTAAACAACGGATTCCTACGACTGTCTCTAACAGTGGTCAGAATTAGAACTAATACATTCAAGATTCCGCCTTCTGTGAATGTCATTCTAATGACAATGCAGTGGCTCAAGTAGAACAAGTTATATTGTGGATAGAATGTCACGCCTTCACCTGACAGATAGATTACTTTTGATCACAGATATCGGTCTGTATATAAGGTAGGTACCTACTACACTTGTTTATCAGAATTCGCCTATTTACCTACTGATACAGTTTTATAGGATAGAGTTTTTTGTACCAATTGGCAGTTGTACAGGAGTAATCTGACCTTGATATGGCATTCAGCTTGTCCGCCTTCTTGACAGAACTGGTGGTAAGGCGAGATCTGGGTAATATCAGAGGCAACGTAATAAAATTATCGTAAAAGATAGTTCGTTTGAAGTTGAAGATCTGTGTAAATGCGTGATTTAATCTGGTTGAATTATTTAAACTGGAGACTGCAACGACCTGCGCTGCTAATGCCACGACAATTTTAGAGAATTATGCTTCTGTAGTCGTGACAGCAGCAGAGTAATAATCCTTTAGTGTCATACAAATATCTCTTCTAGAAGAAAGACCACTTTGTTTTTTCGTAAATTAGGTAGGTACCTAGCAGTTAAGAATCTGCAGTCGGCTTCGTTCATACTCAACCCCAGTTCACACTAGCCCGCTTTTTATATGCTTATCAGTTGCAAGGGTACAGTTTGTCGGAAAAGTGCTACGATGTAAAAAATACTTACATACACACATTATAAACACTTTACGAACGTTAATTTTACAATGGCAGTCTTGATATTTTTCTATATATATTTTTTGAGCAAACTGATTACGATTCCATGCAAATAATTCGGAATTAATTACTTAATGTTGCATTCACAGAAACTTTACAATAGGCAACGACTGCACGTATCTGAACAATAGAGTGATATAATTCAATAACCGCAATGGGAAAAATATATAAAGTTATGATTAACACAAAATAAGGAAATCGTCGCATACGCGCATGTATCTTCGGTATTTTAATATATGTATTGTTAGTACATAATGCAATACCTACTCCCATCTTCATCATCATTTAGGCTCCCAGAATCTGCCGTTCAGCGAACAATTTATGGTGGTCCATTCGGGGAAAAATTACTAATTCAACTAACAGTACTTCAAAAGGTAAAATAGGAACCCTAACAGCTTCACTCACGTGTCCTTTTGTCCGTCTGTCGAATGCACTTTTCTCAGGGTCTTTAAGAGATAGAGTTTTGAAATCTGCTGCAAAAATACTTATCCTGATAACTGCAATATAATTCAAGTCTGATATGAAAAAAATATTGCCTACAAAAAAGTCGAGGGGGTAAAATGACAAAACGAAAAAATAAAAATTCACCGTAATAAGTCTTGTAGGGTATCGTTGAAAAGGGCTCCTATATTTTGACAACTTCAGAAGTTATGATCAAAAAAGTGCAAAAATATGACCATATCATTCTTGCATGACTTACCAGGTGCAAAAAGGTTGGGAGTAGACGAAAACCCGTGTGAGTGGGGATGGGCGAATTATTTGCGGTACTCAGACCCTGCTCAGAATGGTGGCTTACTAATGCAAGAAAGGGTGCTTGGGCATGTGCATTTGCAAAAAGACCCCGCGAACTTCGCACCGCCTAACAGCCAATGATGAGTGAGCTGACAATTGCGGGAGATGGCTAATTTATTTAGTAATCAATTTTCATTAATAATTTTTTAAAGTCAATGTCAAAGTCAAAGTTCTTTATTACTGTAGATATTTGCATATACTTAGCAATCGTCTTTTTTTGTTCTTCTCTACATCATAATTAATATAATAAATTATATCTCCATAGAGCTCTACACGTGTAAAATGTACCTACTTAGTCCGCATTATTCCAAATTCCAAATGTCTTTAGTCCTGTTGATATTTAAATATACTTAGCAACGTCATTTTTTGCTTCTTCTCTACATTTGACCACTGTGGGAGAAGAATTAGAAACTACCACAGATTGAATTTTAGATCTCTAAATGCTGAGAATCAGAGGTTGTCCTTGTTCACGACTTTTCTCCTAAAGTTGGCATAAAGAGAAAAATTCTTAGCGTATGGCTCTGTCCGGGCGGAAGCCAAACTGGGTTTCTGGCAAGTTGTATTCAGAAACAGGGATGAAGCGGTAAAGCAGACACTAGCAAATGTCTTTTCAGCATATAAGCAGCGTAGCAAAGATATTCCTCGGTAAGCATTGCAGTCGGAACGGGGGCCCTTTTTTTTGCACACAAACTTTGTAGGAGATTTTCGTTGTTGTTCATGGTGCCTATTCCGTGACCTAGACCGAGTACCTTGGACAATTATTCATGGTGTCGTCCAACCCTTGCGTTAAAATCGCTGCGGATGAGCATCTGTTCTCTGGCGGATATTCACTACACCGTCTGAAAGCACCTTGAAAAAAATCTCCTTCAATTCGTCGTCTTTACCTAAATGATGAGGATGTTCAGAAGGTTATCGTAGCCCAGATGTTTTCGCAATGAAATGACGCAATCTGACAAGTTAACAGAATACTCATCCAAACTTTTTACTGTCTTATTCTTGACTGCGAAACCAACACCAGATCGACGAAGTTTTCCTTCTGATACCGCCTCCATGCCCTACTATTTTGCTCCCTTCTTTGTAAGTGTCACTCAATGTGGCTATGTCGATGTTATAGCATCGTAAATCTCGGGCAGTTTTCCACTCCGGGCATCGGTTAGTGTCAAGATTGAGTAAAGTACGTACATCCCAAGCGGCCAGAATCAACGGTTGGGTTTTCGTAACTTTCCTTGGAATTTTGACCGCAAGTCTGGGTTGATCAGGCAGCCACGGTTGCTGGCTTCCCTTTGGGTTGGGATAAAAAAATATGTTGGAAATCTTCTCTAGCCCCCGCCATGGCTGGGCTTGGAAGCAGTATTCCCCAGGGTACTGCCGAATCCACGTAGTTATCCCTTGTTCTCCACAGAAGCCGCCTGAGTGCAAGATGAGCCAAAGCCCGGCTTACATCGATACCGGACCTCTCTGCCTCTCATTGTCGCCACTGGGCTTGATTTTAGTTGGAGTCCGTTATTTTTGCTGAAACAGTCAAGTTCGCAGGATATATTTTGGTGCATAAACAGGTGCGTTTATGCTGATGTACCCTCTCTTCCTCGCCCTCATTGAACCAATGGAACGAAGAATTGATACGATTGGAGGAGGATTTCGATGCAGGTACTCCCGCCAGTTGCCTTGTCCCCTACTGAGGCCCTGGGCATTACAAGGTCCCTTGCTGCCTCGCCTTCTCTGCCACTGCTGCTGTTGAGGTTTTCATCTGTAATCCTAGGGGCCTGTTGTTCCGTGGAAGGTATTGTATTTCCCTCCAGCCTTACAGGTCCTAAGAAAAACCTGTCAATCACTCCTATCCGCCACCTGGGGACGCGTTCCCTAGGGTTGAGGCTCACCCGAGAAATCCATCCGTTAATATGATATGGTCTATTGGATTGACACTTTAAGCAGCATCCCTTTTTTTTGACTTTACAATGCTGCCCAAGTGCAACTGATAACAAGTCATTTTATTATGTAATAGGATCTTCTCGGGGGTTTTCGCGAAATGTTGATGTTGTAAATACCAACGTGGATCATGTCGTTTGCACGCCAATCATACATTTAAAAGGCATAATAGTAAATGTAGTCCATTAATGGAGGGGCACAGGCCTTTACCCCGATACGAGTAAGATTAAGCCATACTCCACCACGCTGGCTCAGTACGGGTTGATGGAGGGGTTTTCACGACCAATACCACGTGGCGATAGTAGCCGGGACCTACAGCTTAACGTGTCATCTGAAACATTGAACGTTTGATACTGTAATTAGGATAAAATATTTATCTCATGGTCAGAAGAACTTGAGGGGGCAAGCGCAAGCATGGCTGACAATTCGTCTTCTGTTTGGGTGCGTGTTAACAGGCAAAAAATTAAACTAAGCGCAACGGATTAGTAACTTAACTAATGTTTATTAATGTTGATTCTGTTTTAGATAGGTTTGTTGAACAAACACTACTACCTACTACCCCCCTGCTGTTTATTTTATAACACGCATAGTGACTGAATAAAAATAAACAAATCACTGTAACACTTTTCTTACCGTCAGTATTTTTGCCCGTTCTAGCTATATATACGGACCGGGCGGTTTATTTGTAAATACCCGACATTTTAGCCTCCCGAAGCTGCTTAATACACCTACATAGCAGACCTATAGAACTTTACATTTTGGACCGGGCGATCAGTTGATTTGTACGACGGGGTTGTTATGGAAACAGCCCTTCTCATTTCTGTATCTTTCGCGAATTTATTCATCTGCACATTTGTATGTGGGTGGACACATTGTGACTTGGACAGTTCTCCCCAGCAATGAGCTATTTCGGTTGTGGTCGTCGAACCCGGTGCCCTGCTGCCATGTGTTCGAGACTCGTGGCATGTGTCCGAGCAAGTGCAAAATGCACGCAAGTGTACAGCAAGGCAAACTGATCCTTAACCGCTGGAGACCTGGACCTGCTTATGAGTCATTGCGATTTTGAACCTCAGGCCATGGTAAGAAAATTCAAAACCTGTAACGGGAAAATGTCTTCTTTAGAAGATCCCCGGAACCCAGAGGTTAAGCTGGAGATACGAACGTTGCAGAAAGCTAATTATACGTGTACATGAGCAGTATATAGCTGCACCGATGGGCTAGCCCCTGTCACACAGAATGGACTATTCAATAACTGGATAAACGTGGGCAATAGAATTCCAACAATGCGACTAAACTCAGCCGGGTCGCCTGTTGCAATTGGCAAACGCCTACGCGACGGCTCCGATTTTGATTAACAAAACCATATTAGATGCTAATTCCAGTTTTGCTCCTTCGACCGTTACAATAAAGGTGACGTCATAGTGCAAGGAGTGTATGGATAAGTTTGCGAGACTGTTAAATCACGGCGGCGCGGCGGCGGCATCAGACAGGATGAAGCAACACACACAACTGTAACAAGCATTGTATTTGCATTTATTCTGGGCCCCTAGCTTAATAACGATGTCTCGCAAACATGTCCATGCAAAAGAAGAAAAAAACTTGCACACGAAGGGTTCCGTACCATCGTACAAGATAACATAACCACTAAAAATAATAAAACAAAAAGAGTATTATATAAAATAAAAATAAAATTATGTCCGAACGTGGATTCGAACCCAGAACTTAAAGATGTTTAAATCTGCGAAATCATGATATGATTTGTTACATCGCGGGGGGTGTTAAAACACGTTTCTTGTATGGGGACCCTCTTAAATTCGACAACATTCGGGTACGGAACCCAAAAATCAACCTTTCTGTTTCGAAGAAAAAGCTACTTTTCTGTTCTGTGTTTCATTCATACTCATCTATAAGGTACTTAATTTATGTGCTACGTCATCAAAGGCGAGATGAGTGCTTCTATTGGTGAACATCTACATGAATGCCTATGCGCACGAGAAAGATAAGCAAGTAGGTATGCTACGGAGCTGTCAACCTGGAATCACTATCGGATGATGATTACGTCCGGCAGTTGTATGAATTCTTTGCAGTGTATACTTGTGCTGAGAACAAGTCTATTGTATCAATATCTATTATATCAACATCTATCTATCTATATATTATATGAAAATGAATTGCTAAATGGATGGATGGATTTGGATGAAGTTTTTTAAACGTTCTTTTTAAACTATTCGTTGAAGTCTTATGAACTTTCTTGCTGAGACGTTTTATAACACGCAAAGGGAACAGCCGAAAAATTGGAAAATCTTTGGTTCAATTCATGCTTTTGTCGATTGATGGCGTTGGTAGGTTTTGAGAGAACGACGTCGTCGGTCGGGGCCGATGGTTATTTATAAACATAATAATGATGTTCTTTTTTAATAGTAGATTATTCCACAGGTGCGATACTGAATCAAGAACTCCAGTTATGAGTCAATTCCCGAGCGAAGAGAAAGAATTAAGACTTAGTCCTGAGTGCAGTGAAGGGTTCAAACGCGTCCAAGACAAGAACAACTTTATCCCCGAGGAGTATATTCTAATTTTCTTATTTTTTGCGAAACAATGAAAAAGTATGCTACTATATTGCAGATTCTTGAAACACTCGCGGCCTTTGTTTTACTTAAAATGTGTACCATTCATTTCGCCATGGCCAGCTCGGTTCTCGAATAAGTTCGATTGTCAAATAATTTCGGCGCTGCGCTGAGGCAGGGTCGCCTCCGGAGGGCTGGGCTGTGCGCCGTGCGTATTTCACTAGAGTTTAAGATCATAACAATAAGGACTACGAGAAGTGACAATCACGTTATTAACCAGCGGGTTATAATTAAATTCAGTACAACATTACGTCCCGGCTACACCAAGGGCTATAATGACTTGCTTTACGCAACGCAAGGTTTACGTTGATATGATATATAATATGGCAATACACTGATAAGTTTAATGAACTACGCAAATATCATAAAGAATCGACGCAATAAGTCCAATAGAAAAAAAACGCATTTAAATCCGTCCACCCGTTTGAGCGCTAGACTCTAGACTCTAGTGGCTAGAGTGCAACGGACAGACAGACAGACGCTTCAATCTTATAACACCCCACTTGTCAAATACTCAATTTTTAGTGGCATGGGGTTATCCCATCGCCGCAGCTATGGGGAATTGAAGGTTTCATCACGAAGTTAGATACCGTAACACGAAATTAATGGCAGTGCGTAAACAGTAAGGCAGGGCAGGATTAAATCATCAGTGTATGGAAACAATGTGTGTGGCATACCTTACTTCTGATGATGATCTGAGGGCATACTACATTGGTATGAAGTCAAATCGGTGACTCATGTAAATAGAAGGTATGTTATGTCTGGCTATCTGTATACTAGTAACTCATAACTAGTATGACTCATACATCATAATAAGTATCTCACAATATAGCTCTGTTTGAGAGGTGCAGTGCATCTTATCAAATACATAGTCGGTCCATAAGTTCTGTCACAAATATTTTGCCGCATAGTAAATAATACCAAGTTGTATTTTATTTAATACTATATATGGTTTGATAGCTCATTAAATACTGATAAATTAGAACGATTATTGGATTTAAATGCTCAAAGCCATATTACACAAATGCTAGTTTCTTCAGAGATTTTGCACTTTTTTACCCAATCAAAAATACGGACGTGATTCACTTTATCTTTTTTCCATGACTCTTAAAACCTTTCAAACTTACGTGAGATTTTAGTCAGAACCCTCCCTGAACCCGTTACCTTCATTTTGAAGCATAAGATAACTAAGTATGGGTAAAACTAATTTTCATATTCACATTTTACGTAGTGTACTTGTTGCCCACAAGATCATTTTTATACGTTTTTCTGAAAACGCAAAAAGTACGTAAAGTTCTCTTTGGGAGCAGTTGGAACTGAAAGCTAACAGAAAATCAAATGCTAGTTGTTAAGCATGGTCTAAAATCGAGGTTTCAGAATATCTAAAAAAAACCTTGTTGGTTATCTGGAACACTGTTTTTTTATTAAATTTGTGGTAAGTGGTATTTTTGTCAGTTGCGGCGTGTTTTGGGTTCGCGATTGTCTCAAGTTATAAGGTTTTTTGTGATATTGCGATAATCGTACAAAATGTATTGTATGGCAATTTGATTTGTATAAAATAAGCTTTTTAATCATGTATAATACGAATAAGAAAAAGTTTATTGCTGAGTTTTATCTATCAAAAACCTTGTGACAGAACTTAAGGACCGACTAGGTATGTGAGTCTGAATAGTTTGGGCTGATCCTCCAAGGGGGAGATCCTCATACATTACAAACTAGACTTGAGAGCCTCTGCTATCGCATATAGAAAAGGGCGTAAATGTATTATCGGAACTCAAAACATTTATTGTAAGTAGGCAAAAATTATGCACTTTTACAAGTCAAACACTTAATTCTCATATAAATGGAGAAAAATAAAAAATAAATCAAAGATGATCATCTAAACTAGTGAGTAGGTACTTAGTTTGAAAAAGGAAATTTCCGTTTCAAGTGGTGATTCATGTCATGGCTGAATCTCTCACAGGTAAAGGAAACTCCATGAACTCTACCAGTGCTTCGGAAATACGCCCGTCACAGAAGATAGCACCAAGAAATACTACGGCGAAGTTATTGTTTTTAAATTTTGGTCTTTTTTTATGCCACAATACTATATAAAAATAATATCAATTACGATATTATATCATCGTATCTATAAGTGCCAAGAACATGTCCCAAAGTAACAATTTTACAAAATAAATAAATATATATGCTATCACTTGTACATAACATCTGTTATGTAATGTGACGATTTGCATCTGTGTTGCTTGGGATAGAAAAATAGAGAAATGTCGTGGAGAAAAATAAAAGGAAGAACAGAGAAAAAAGCGAAACTTTGAGATTGCGAGTACTCAAGGAGTTTGTTGAAGATTGTCGTAAGAAAGAAATCTAATTACCGACTGAAAACATGCATATACTTGACTGATTTAAAGAAATGAACTAGAAAGAAAATGGCGCGTAAAAATAACAATGAAGAAACTAAAATAATGAAGCTAACGACCTCAAAAGTGACAGCTTGAGTAGAATTGATGATGATTCTATAGTGAGTGACTGCAGGATTTTGTTATTTGTGAAAACTGTATTCGCCGAGCGGAAACTTCGGCTATTATATCGTCAATCGGAGACAAAAATGTGCATTATGTATGCCATACAACAAGATGGCGCAAAGAAGGCATTTAATAATCCCATTTTCGGGAAAATCTTTGTCTTCAAAAACGGTTGAATGAAACCGAATGTGATTTTACTATTATACGGCTAAAATATGATTTCCTCAGTGGGCACTCAATTCATCAGGGAAGGACAGGGTAGACAGGTACAGGAGTTAAAAAAAACATCTACGAAGAGGCAGAGGCACCGTTGTTAGGAGGATTTACCTTTATCGTTAAAGCGAACTAAAATAAGCAAAGAAACACAAAAATAACCCAAGTGACACCGGTGTTCGTCGTGAAACTTTAGATGGTGCAATTGCCACTAATATCTAAATTCGGCTCGAGACAGCACGTCCAGCTCTAAATCGGTCGTCGCCATGTATGGACCGAGCCGGGCAACGTGCGGCGGCGACTGCCAGAATAGTTCACTCTTACAGGGTTCACAAAACAGCAGACAAAGTGGGCCCCCCCCCACCCCCCCCCCCACCCCCCGGCATGCCAGATGGAAAGCAGAAATTCTAATTAAAGTCATTGTCATTGGCAAACAAGTTGACTTTTTACATGAAAGATCTTAGCTAAACCGAAAGCGGAAGACAATTTCAAAAGACTTGTGCGATACGACAATTTATTGACCATGAAGAACAGGAGTTGGTAAATGTGAATACCTAGGTATGAATCTTCTGCTTGTGCAGAGCCCTGGGTTCAAATACAGAATTGGCTAACTATCCCCCTCGATTCTCCTATTGTTCACCTTTGACTAGAATCTCTGACAACCCTGACTTGTCTACAAATAGAATTAAATACATGTTTAGTCCAAAACGGCCACCACGACGCCTGCCGATGCACCCCGTCGCAGGCGCATTTAGAAACGCAGCCAACGAACTCTTTTGTACTTCCAATTTCCAACGTATAGTATAGGCAAGTGAAGGATAGACTATGCGCTATAAATAGTCCTGTCCATCACTTTCATACTATACTTGCCTATATTACTGTTGAAAAATGGAGTAAAGCCACAGAATACTTAATATGGTAAAGCGCCCAATGCAGCTAAAGTGATCGCGCGTAATGCGCGATATAGTTCGAGATGCTTACTAAAACTAGTGGCTCTGTGAACTGTAGAACTCGCGAACGTCACAGGAAAGTTGCGTTTCTTAAACATTGTTACAACCCCTCGCATCACGCCCCCGCCCGACCCCTTGAAGTTTTTAATAATCCGACAGCATTTTCTTTCAATACCACATACAAATCTATAAATGCACCTGGCTACGTACATGGAGTATAAAAGTACCAATAACTTTGTGAACTACATTTTGCGATCCAAAATCCAATCTATTGACTTTTTAATAAAATTATATAGTTAACGTCAAATTCACGGTCTCCGCACAAATCCAACGACATTTGTTAAAATCGGTCAAGCCGTTTGGGCTGTAGCAGATTTTTTTACATTTTTAAACCCACATATAATATACAATGTAGCTCATTAATGTCCCCAACGAGGGGCACGGGCCTTTACACACTCCACCACGCTGGCTCAGTGCAGGTTGATGGAGGGGTTTTAAGACCACCACCACACGTAGCGATAGTAGCCGGGACCTACCACTATCATCCGAAACAGTGAACGTCCGATAATGTACTTAAGATAAAATTATTATCTCATTGGTCAAGAATCGAACCTGAATCTCCTGTGTGAGAAGCAATCGTGAAACCCATTAGACCACGGAGCTCCTACAACCCCATATCTCCGGAATTATAAAAAACTGCTAGGACAAAAAAATCGATTTAATCATCGAACCTCACAAAAAAATATAAGAATCAATTGAGAAATACGGCCTGTACAGGAGAACATCCGGGCAGACATCCGCATATATGAAAGTATTTTTGCCCAAACCTGAAACGGAGACGCTTTGCCGCTTCGTTCCCCGGTAAATTATCATTATTTTCACGAGAAGTTATATTAAACTAAAAAAAAGCATCCCACTTTACACATAAAATCAGATGCACAGACAAGTTTAACAAAATGTTCAATAGTGCATTTATAAATAGTAGCGAGCAATTTTCAAATCGATATAATATACTAAAGACAGAATGATATTCTGTGATTAGTCGTACAGAGGCAACGGGGACAACGGGACTACAGGGATTAGTCAACTGGAACTCTACTTATACTAATAGTTCCAATTATCCTATTCCTAGAACTACAAAGGGTACGTTAGTACTGAAGCACTACCCGTGCCATTACAAATTTCTAGAAAAAATCATAAACGATTTTTTATAATACCTTTACTAGAACGCTAATTCATTTGAGGATAGTTAGTTATGTTGTTAGTATGTTAAGTTGTCCTTCTGAAATCTAGAAACTTCTGAATGAATCAACATGAAATGAGTCGCGTGACCAACGCACGACCAAAGTTACAGTCACGCCACGATAATCTTCTGATATTTCTTATTTAGCCAAAACATTTTGATGTTTTACGAAATTCAGGGTGGCCTCGGGAAAGATATCGACTAAGAATAAATTAAATACTTACTACTATAACTTTTAGTGAAGTCAACAATATGAGTGAAACCGTCATAGCTCTAATAGTTGCGGCGATTGGTTAGCCCCTTGACACGCAAAATGCACTATTGAACAATTTGCTAAACGTGTCTGTGCATCTGATTTTATGTGTGAAAGTGTGACGCTATGTTTCCTTTATTTTACCATAACTTCTCGTGATAATAATAATAATTAACCGAGAAGTGAAGTAAGCTAGTTCTGAAGCGAAACATTTATAATTTGCCAAAGAAACAATCAAATCGTAACGACGTAATGGAATTCAATAATTAATTTTACGTGACAGGTGGCCAGCCCATCGCCGCAGCTGGGAATGGAGATATGAATACTCCTATCCTCACGATGTTTACCATCACCTTATGAATAATTTACCTTTCGCATTTACATGATAAACAAGATAATTCCACGACTATTGAATTCAGGTAATTCAATGAATTACCTGTTCCCATATGTTCAAGTCATCCTTACAGTCCATCAATGTATTGCACACTGAACTATAGAGGTACTTACGGTAATACAAGCACAGTCTGACTGCGGCCTTGGCTGATCGTGGGAATCCTACTTCGAAACACAATTGTAACTTTTTTCATCGAATGGCGCCAGTACACCCGCTTTACGATCGAATCCACTTTATCACAAATGACAATAAAATCAACTCTTAACTTTAATAGGTACATGTTTATCCCCGACGAAAAAAGAGAGGTGTTATAATTCTGAAGCGTCTGTCTGAGCCCAGTGACAGATGGACAGACGGACGGACGGACGGACGGACAGACAGACAGCGGAGGCTTAGTAATAGGGTCCCGCGCGTCAGGCACCCTTCGGGTACGGAACTCTAAGAATATCCCCGAAAAAATTAATGACTTCTTAAGGCTGTTCACCGCCCCCGCGGCGTCGATTCTAGGTATTCTAATACCTAGAATCGACGCCGCGGGGGGGGGGGGGGGGGGGGGGGGGGCATTTCTCACACAACTAAACTACTTTACGATCGAATCTACTTTTTCACGAATGAAAATGAAACCAACTCTTAACTTTAATAGGTACATGTTTATCTCCGACGAAAAAAGAGAGGTGTTATAATTCTGAAGCGTCTGTCTTTCTATATGTGTATCTGTCTATGGCACTCCTTCGCTGAAAGGGATTTTGGTGCTGTGTCTTGTATATAGTAGTAGACTTCACTGCGATGTTTTGAAGCTATGTTATATTAACATCGGTTCAGTGGTTCAAAAGTTATCGCTTAACTAGGAAACAGGTCAGCTAAATTCTAGACTTCAGGGTGTTACTAATATAGGAAAGCATCCTCCGGCATTCCCGAATTTTAGTTAAAGTTAAATAATTAAGTTATTCATAATAAAAATGTCACGGAATTATGAAGAGTTGTTTTATGTGATTCCGAAAATCTAAAAGGTAAATTAATTATCACCTAGAAAATAATTGCTTAAATGGTAAAAAGTAGCTATCTCGGAAAACAGCATTCGGTGTCGTCAATATTTTACGCCAGTCCCTTCCAATATGCAGGGATTTGTTTAAGTGTCTACAAAGATAATATACCTGTTTACGTAACGCCAAAAAATAAATACCCCAAAAAATAAAACCGAAATTGAAAAAAGATTACTACTGCTAATATGCAGCATCCTTCTTCAAATAATTTCAATAGTATACATAATTAAGATATAGAAATTCAAGAAGAAGAGACAAAAGAAAATGTGCAGCATGGGTTACATGGGTTGGATGCCAATGAAAAAAGGATTGGTATGTTATTTAGAGAAGTACACCATTTATTTTTTCCAATTATATGTAATTAAACCAATTTATTATAAGATCATAATAGTATTATATTTTAACAGATGATACTACGATCACAAGAAAATCAATAAAAGTAGTACACAATACTCTCTGAAGTACTTTTAATCAACAAGATAATCGACTTAAAACATGACACCAAAATGCAGAATGTTAGTTCTCACGATGTACGTACATCTCAAGTTTTTACCTTATTATGCTGAGTGAATAAAATTTGCAGGTATTTATTTATTTATTTATTTATTTATTAACACAGTTAAATGCACGACATCACAGACAATGTCCAATTCATTGTACATATACAAATATACAAATAACAAATATACACTTCCATTTAAATCATAATAAATTATAGTATTTTACATGTCAGTTCAAAAAAAAATAAAAAATGTCAATAATAATAATAATAATTGAATGATAAAAATGTCATTGCAGTCATTTGGAATTATACCTTAATTATATAACACAACCCTGTCATACATTCTCCTCGCAGAACCTTCCACATTCTCGCACAATATGCCTCCATGCATCTCCAAACAGATCAGTCAGTGGTGCTGCAGCCAACAGAGCGTTGAGACTGTCCCGTGCCCTCACCAGCGGAGACTGCTGGCGCGCCACCGTGCGATGCGCGCCGCACGCTAATAGCCGCCGGTACCTGCGCGCGCGTAGATATTTGTCGGGCACGAATAGCACGCATACGGCACCGACAAGCGCGACACAGTCACTGTCGCCTCGCAACAATCGACACACAGTCAGAAGCTGCTCGGTATTACGTCTAACCTCTAGTGAGTTGTATCCGAGCATACCCAATATGAAAGCGGATGGATAAAGGTAAGGATAGTATCCAAATTTCCTCTTATAAAGGTATCGTAGGAAAGCTTTGTGTACCTTCTCGAGCAAAAGTATGTAAGAGCTTTCGTGCGGATTCCAAACAACTGAGCTAGATTCAAGTTTGGTTCTCACTAGGGCCGTGTATAGAAGCTGGACCACACCCAGATTCCGGAAATCCTTACTATTTCGTATCACGAACCCCAATCTTTTAAAGCATTCCTTGGCTAAAGTGCTCATGTGCTCATGGAATGTAAGTTTGGGGTCGAACGTAACACCGAGGTCCTTAATCGAATACACTCGAGTCAAAGACTCCGTACCGAGTGCATACGTCGCGCTTATAGGCTGAGAATAGCGCGTAAATGACATAACATAACACTTGGCATTATTAAATAGGAGTTTGTTGTTCACACTCCACCTAAGAACCGCGTCTAGATCATCCTGCAGCAAACTACAATCATCCTCCGAACTCACGGGAAGTATCAGTTTCAGATCGTCCGCATATAGAAGGCAATTGGCGTATTTCAGCTCTAATTCCAGGTCATTTATCATTATGATAAATAACAACGGACCCAGAATAGACCCTTGGCTGACGCCCGACCGTGTATGGTACGGTTGGGACTCAAAGCAGCCGTGTCGCACATATTGCTGGCGGTTCCTGAGGTAGTCAGCGAAGAAAACCAACAGCCGTGGGGCAAAACCAATGGCACACAACTTCTTCATTAGGACGTCGTTATCGACTCTGTCGAACGCCTTACGGAAGTCCATATAGGCGACGTCCACCTGACATCCCATGTCCATGCACTCAGACACAATCTCGACTAGCGTCAGTAAGGTATAATTCCATCGCATGCAGGATGACTAAAAATTACTGATTGTTTGTATGTTTTTTTATTATTTAGGTTAGAATCCTTGTAAGAAGTTCAAATACCTTCGAAAATTTTAGTTATATTTATTTATTTATTTATTTATTCAATAGTTTACAATATGGCTTACAGTAATTATTTACCAAATTGCACTTATTGCTAGATAATTAGTAACAAAAAGCATCACTTATCATCGATCTGTAGAACTAAATAGTATAGTCAGATCATTTTCTAACTTTGGGATTGTATCAAAGAATATGTCAACTAGTCGACACACCCTGACTAGTTCATTTATGAGAGCAATAGCTCTTGGGGTAGGCGCGTTTTCACCGCGCAGAGTGCGGAAATCATGGGACGCAGTCAATAGTGGTGGCAGTATTGTAAAGTTTTATATATTTTCAGTACAAAACTTTAACAACGCCCTGTATCATGCTCAATTTTTTGTGTTTATTTTTCTCCTAGTGTTGTCAGTACTGGAATAAATACCATCTGATTGTATGTATTTTTTTTGTAGTATAAAATATGATTGTAGGATAAACGTTGCCCAATATAGATGTAATCGCTGACCACCTTTACGTTGTCGTTGCCAACAATAATGTTCTGTTCATTTAAAGAGCGATTCGTCATGATCTTGGTCTTGGACTTATTCATCCTGAGACCGACTTTCAGAGAAGCTTCATGCAGTGTTGTGAGCATATGTTGGAGATCTGAGACTGAGACGAGAATGAGATCATCCGCGAACTTGAGATGCGACATGAGCGCCCCGTTTATCTTGACTCCTCTATCTCTCCAATCCAACGTCTTCATAATATCCTCCAGAACAGTGGTGAATAATTTGCGTGAGAGAGTGTTACCCTGTCGGACGTCCTGGTCTATAGCCACAGAGTCGGTGTTTCTATGCATGCGCACCTGCATTTTCGTGGACCTGTACAGCTTCCGGAGGATATCGACGTATCGCATGTCAATTCCGCAGCGATGGAGAGAGTTAAACACTGCCCAGTACTCTACGCTGTGATTGCAGATGCTCTTCATTTATTATATTTGTGAGTAATGAAGAGATGTTTACTAGGATAAACTGGTGGCAGTTATAATTTTCCAACAAAGTGGTCAGCAAGAGGAATCCAGGATGTTTCCAGAAAACTGATTCCAGAAATCAACTACTTCATCTGAAATACAAGAAGGAAGACTGAGAGAATTAGATACCCTTCACTTTTGAAAAGCCGCTGAATTCAAAAAGTTTTTGTTATTCTTTCGTCCAGTAGTACTAAAAAACTGTTATCATTTGAATTATATCAACATTTTCTAACATTGTTTTCTGCCACCACAATCTGTTATTCCGATGCTATGCATGTTACTGGCACATAGCTGAAAAACTTTTTGTTGATTACGTAGAAAAGTTAGGCTTAGATGGTTATATAAACAGGTTTAGGTATTTATTTTAAAGTGTATATTATTATGTTTAGGTATGTAGTCTATGTAGTACAATTGTACACAATTAGTCTACCCCCGCTCAACAATTAACTCTTACTCTCTAAGTCGGTTTGCTGGAAGATATCTTTTACTTAGAGATAAGTACGCCGTTGTGCACTGTTTTATCTACAATGTAATTTTGCTTTATATTTGGTGTGCAATAAAGAAATTATTAAAAGTTCGCAGAAATTTACGGTCATGTAGTAGTAGTACACTTTGTGAGTAGTAATATTCATAATCTATGTCATATTGTAAATGATGTTTCAAGGTTTGGCTGTCTACCTTCTCTGAGTGCATATCCATTTGAAAATATGTTGTTTACGAATTAAAACCTTTTATGAAAAGGCGATAAACCGTTGAAGCAAGTTACGAATCGTGTACAAGAATTGTCAAAGTGATTGTCATAGACCACAATGCTCAGAGGATATATCAGAGTACCAAATACGAAAAATTGTTGAAAACGGGTGAAAAAGTATTTACTACAGTCAATATGAGAGAGAATTACCAGTTATCAAAACACATAAAAGAAAGGTGGTTATTAACTACTGGTAATAATATTTTAGAGTTGAAAGTCGCAACATTTGACCAGGGAATCATAAAAATCGCTGGAATGAGTTAAAAACAGAAATGCAATTTCATTGAGCGACCGTTTAATTCTTCTCATATAAATATTTAAGCAAAATCGTTCGCTTACAAGTAGAAGAATTAAAAAAGTTCAATGTACAAGATGTACAATGTAAACTTACGTCCATGATTTGAAACAATCAGATGGTATTTATTCCAGTACTGACAACACTAGGAGAAAAAAAACACAAAAAAATGAGCATGATACAGGGCGTTGTTAAAGTTTTGTACTGAAAATATATAAAACTTTACAATACAACTAAAATTTTTGAAGGTATTTGAACTTCTTACAAGGATTCTAACCTAAATAATAAAAAAACATACAAATAATCAGTAATTTTTAGTCAGCCTGCATGCGATAGAATTATTCCTACAAGATTTATTCACTGAACATAATAAAAGCAAAACTTGAGATGTACGTACATCGTCAGAACCAACATTCTGCATTTTGGTGTCATGTTTTAAGTCGATTATCTTGTTGGTTATAAGTACTTCAGAGAGTATTGTCACTACTTTTGTTGATTTTCTTGTGATCGTCTTGTATCATCTGTTAAAATATAATACTATTATGATCTTATAATAAATTGGTTTAGTTACATATAATTGGAAAAAATAAATGGTGTACTTCTCTAAATAACATACCGATCCTTTTTTCATTGGCATCCAACCCATGTAACACATGCTGCACATTTTCTTTTGTCTCTTCTTCTTGAATTTCTATATCTTAATTATGTATACTATTGAAATTATTTGAAGAAGGATGCTGCATATTAGCAGTAGTAGTCTTTTTCTCTTTTCAATTTAGTTTTTTTTTTTTGGTTATTTATTATTTGGCGTTACGTAAATAAGTATATTATCTTTGTAGACACTTAAACAAATCCCTGCATAATGGAAGGGAATGGCGTAAAATATTTTTCGAGATAGCTACATTTTAGGATACCATTTAAGAAAATATTATCTAGGTGATAATTAATTGTAATCCTTTTAGATTTGCGGAATCACATAAAACAACTCTTTATAATTCCGTGACATTTTTTAATTATGAATAACTTAATCATTTATTCCAAATTCCAAATTATTTATTGCAACATTGAGGTTTTACAGTTCTTAAAGTTAGGAGGACCCGCTGTAAGGGCACTGCAATTTCTTACAAACTAACTTATATCTAACACAGATTTTCATAGAAAGGTACCTGATACGATAACATTATACGGAATTTTTATTTATAACAAGGAAATGAGATACAAAATTACGTATGACTTTCATAAATTATATCTAAAATACTATTTATTGTTATATCTTTATGTGTGTGTGTATGTGAGGGGTAGGGTGTATGTGTGCATGTGTTTGAGGGTAGGGGTGTGTGTATTGTATGATTGATGGTATTTTAGTAAGTTTAATGTGGGAAGTGTATTTCATTTAAATATTCTTCAACAGTATAGTAGGCTTTTGTAATAGGAGAGTATTGAGTTTTCGTAGAAATTTAACTTTAACTATAATTCGGAAATGCCGGAGGATGTTTTCCTATATGAGTAACACCCTTAAGTCTAGAATTTAGCTGACCTGTTTCCTAGTTTTTTAAGGTATTGCAAGTTAATTACACACTAATTAGCAACTTACTTACTATTCTTAAGATTAAATTTTGTAAGCAACAATGTTCCTACATAGCTATAAATGCAAAACTATGTTCCGTATGGCCTCTAGCTCCTGACACACAGGTCGCCCTAGTTTGGGAGTTAGGGTCACCATTATAATTAGGATGTAAGAACAAAAACAATAAATATATTTCATTTCATTTCATTTTATTTCATTTCAGTTAAGCGATAACTTTTGAACCACTGAACCGATGTTAATATTATATAGCTTCAAAACATCGCAGTGAAGTCTACTACTATTTACAAAACACTGCATTAAAATCCCTTTGAGCGATGGAGTGCCACAGACAGATACACATATAGAAAGTCAGACAGAAAGACGCTTCAGAATTATAACACCTCTCTTTTTTCGTCGGGTATAAACATGTACCTATTAAAGTTAAGACATGATTTTATTTTTTAGCGGAAACTTCGGCTATTATATCGTCAATCGGAGACAAAAATGTGCATTATGTATGCCATACAACAAGATGGCGCAAAGAAGGCATTTAATAATCCCATTTTCGGGAAAATCTTTGTCTTCAAAAACGGTTGAATGAAACCGAATGTGATTTTACTATTATACGGCTAAAATATGATTTCCTCAGTGGGCACTCAATTCATCAGGGAAGGACAGGGTAGACAGGTACAGGAGTTAAAAAAAACATCTACGAAGAGGCAGAGGCACCGTTGTTAGGAGGATTTACCTTTATCGTTAAAGCGAACTAAAATAAGCAAAGAAACACAAAAATAACCCAAGTGACACCACAAGTGTTCCCCTGGTGTTCGTCGTGAAACTTTAGATGGTGCAATTGCCACTAATATCTAAATTCGGCTCGGAGACAGCACGTCCAGCTCTAAATCGGTCGTCGCCATGTATGGACCGAGCCGGGCAACGTGCGGCGGCGACTGCCAGAATAGTTCACTCTTACAGGGTTCACAAAACAGCACAAAGTGGCCCCCCCCCCCCCCCCCCGGCATGCCAGATGGAAAGCAGAAATTCTAATTAAAGTCATTGTCATTGGCAAACAAGTTGACTTTTTACATGAAAGATCTTAGCTAAACCGAAAGCGGAAGACAATTTCAAAAGACTTGTGCGATACGACAATTTATTGACCATGAAGAACAGGAGTTGGTAAATGTGAATACCTAGGTATGAATCTTCTGCTTGTGCAGAGCCCTGGGTTCAAATACAGAATTGGCTAACTATCCCCCTCGATTCTCCTATTGTTCACCTTTGACTAGAATCTCTGACAACCCTGACTTGTCTACAAATAGAATTAAATACATGTTTAGTCCAAAACGGCCACCACGACGCCTGCCGATGCACCCCGTCGCAGGCGCATTTAGAAACGCAGCCAACGAACTCTTTTGTACTTCCAATTTCCAACGTATAGTATAGGCAAGTGAAGGATAGACTATGCGCTATAAATAGTCCTGTCCATCACTTTCATACTATACTTGCCTATATTACTGTTGAAAAATGGAGTAAAGCCACAGAATACTTAATATGGTAAAGCGCCCAATGCAGCTAAAGTGATCGCGCGTAATGCGCGATATAGTTCGAGATGCTTACTAAAACTAGTGGCTCTGTGAACTGTAGAACTCGCGAACGTCACAGGAAAGTTGCGTTTCTTAAACATTGTTACAACCCCTCGCATCACGCCCCCGCCCGACCCCTTGAAGTTTTTAATAATCCGACAGCATTTTCTTTCAATACCACATACAAATCTATAAATGCACCTGGCTACGTACATGGAGTATAAAAGTACCAATAACTTTGTGAACTACATTTTGCGATCCAAAATCCAATCTATTGACTTTTTAATAAAATTATATAGTTAACGTCAAATTCACGGTCTCCGCACAAATCCAACGACATTTGTTAAAATCGGTCAAGCCGTTTGGGCTGTAGCAGATTTTTTTACATTTTTAAACCCACATATAATATACAATGTAGCTCATTAATGTCCCCAACGAGGGGCACGGGCCTTTACACACTCCACCACGCTGGCTCAGTGCAGGTTGATGGAGGGGTTTTAAGACCACCACCACACGTAGCGATAGTAGCCGGGACCTACCACTATCATCCGAAACAGTGAACGTCCGATAATGTACTTAAGATAAAATTATTATCTCATTGGTCAAGAATCGAACCTGAATCTCCTGTGTGAGAAGCAATCGTGAAACCCATTAGACCACGGAGCTCCTACAACCCCATATCTCCGGAATTATAAAAAACTGCTAGGACAAAAAAATCGATTTAATCATCGAACCTCACAAAAAAATATAAGAATCAATTGAGAAATACGGCCTGTACAGGAGAACATCCGGGCAGACATCCGCATATATGAAAGTATTTTTGCCCAAACCTGAAACGGAGACGCTTTGCCGCTTCGTTCCCCGGTAAATTATCATTATTTTCACGAGAAGTTATATTAAACTAAAAAAAAGCATCCCACTTTACACATAAAATCAGATGCACAGACAAGTTTAACAAAATGTTCAATAGTGCATTTATAAATAGTAGCGAGCAATTTTCAAATCGATATAATATACTAAAGACAGAATGATATTCTGTGATTAGTCGTACAGAGGCAACGGGGACAACGGGACTACAGGGATTAGTCAACTGGAACTCTACTTATACTAATAGTTCCAATTATCCTATTCCTAGAACTACAAAGGGTACGTTAGTACTGAAGCACTACCCGTGCCATTACAAATTTCTAGAAAAAATCATAAACGATTTTATATAATACCTTTACTAGAACGCTAATTCATTTGAGGATAGTTAGTTATGTTGTTAGTATGTTAAGTTGTCCTTCTGAAATCTAGAAACTTCTGAATGAATCAACATGAAATGAGTCGCGTGACCAACGCACGACCAAAGTTACAGTCACGCCACGATAATCTTCTGATATTTCTTATTTAGCCAAAACATTTTGATGTTTTACGAAATTCAGGGTGGCCTCGGGAAAGATATCGACTAAGAATAAATTAAATACTTACTACTATAACTTTTAGTGAAGTCAACAATATGAGTGAAACCGTCATAGCTCTAATAGTTGCGGCGATTGGTTAGCCCCTTGACACGCAAAATGCACTATTGAACAATTTGCTAAACGTGTCTGTGCATCTGATTTTATGTGTGAAAGTGTGACGCTATGTTTCCTTTATTTTACCATAACTTCTCGTGATAATAATAATAATTAACCGAGAAGTGAAGTAAGCTAGTTCTGAAGCGAAACATTTATAATTTGCCAAAGAAACAATCAAATCGTAACGACGTAATGGAATTCAATAATTAATTTTACGTGACAGGTGGCCAGCCCATCGCCGCAGCTGGGAATGGAGATATGAATACTCCTATCCTCACGATGTTTTCCATCACCTTATGAATAATTTACCTTTCGCATTTACATGATAAACAAGATAATTCTACGACTATTGAATTCAGGTAATTCAATGAATTACCTGTTCCCATATGTTCAAGTCATCCTTACAGTCCATCAATGTATTGCACACTGAACTATAGAGGTACTTACGGTAATACAAGCACAGTCTGACTGCGGCCTTGGCTGATCGTGGGAATCCTACTTCGAAACACAATTGTAACTTTTTTCATCGAATGGCGCCAGTACACCCGCTTTACGATCGAATCCACTTTATCACAAATGACAATAAAATCAACTCTTAACTTTAATAGGTACATGTTTATCCCCGACGAAAAAAGAGAGGTGTTATAATTCTGAAGCGTCTGTCTGAGCCCAGTGACAGATGGACAGACGGACGGACGGACGGACGGACAGACAGACAGCGGAGGCTTAGTAATAGGGTCCCGCGCGTCAGGCACCCTTCGGGTACGGAACTCTAAGAATATCCCCGAAAAAATTAATGACTTCTTAAGGCTGTTCACCGCCCCCGCGGCGTCGATTCTAGGTATTCTAATACCTAGAATCGACGCCGCGGGGGGGGGGGGGGGGGGGGCATTTCTCACACAACTAAACTACTTTACGATCGAATCTACTTTTTCACGAATGAAAATGAAACCAACTCTTAACTTTAATAGGTACATGTTTATCTCCGACGAAAAAAGAGAGGTGTTATAATTCTGAAGCGTCTGTCTTTCTATATGTGTATCTGTCTATGGCACTCCTTCGCTGAAAGGGATTTTGGTGCTGTGTCTTGTATATAGTAGTAGACTTCACTGCGATGTTTTGAAGCTATGTTATATTAACATCGGTTCAGTGGTTCAAAAGTTATCGCTTAACTAGGAAACAGGTCAGCTAAATTCTAGACTTCAGGGTGTTACTAATATAGGAAAGCATCCTCCGGCATTCCCGAATTTTAGTTAAAGTTAAATAATTAAGTTATTCATAATAAAAATGTCACGGAATTATGAAGAGTTGTTTTATGTGATTCCGAAAATCTAAAAGGTAAATTAATTATCACCTAGAAAATAATTGCTTAAATGGTAAAAAGTAGCTATCTCGGAAAACAGCATTCGGTGTCGTCAATATTTTACGCCAGTCCCTTCCAATATGCAGGGATTTGTTTAAGTGTCTACAAAGATAATATACCTGTTTACGTAACGCCAAAAAATAAATACCCCAAAAAATAAAACCGAAATTGAAAAAAGATTACTACTGCTAATATGCAGCATCCTTCTTCAAATAATTTCAATAGTATACATAATTAAGATATAGAAATTCAAGAAGAAGAGACAAAAGAAAATGTGCAGCATGGGTTACATGGGTTGGATGCCAATGAAAAAAGGATTGGTATGTTATTTAGAGAAGTACACCATTTATTTTTTCCAATTATATGTAATTAAACCAATTTATTATAAGATCATAATAGTATTATATTTTAACAGATGATACTACGATCACAAGAAAATCAATAAAAGTAGTACACAATACTCTCTGAAGTACTTTTAATCAACAAGATAATCGACTTAAAACATGACACCAAAATGCAGAATGTTAGTTCTCACGATGTACGTACATCTCAAGTTTTTACCTTATTATGCTGAGTGAATAAAATTTGCAGGTATTTATTTATTTATTTATTTATTTATTAACACAGTTAAATGCACGACATCACAGACAATGTCCAATTCATTGTACATATACAAATATACAAATAACAAATATACACTTCCATTTAAATCATAATAAATTATAGTATTTTACATGTCAGTTCAAAAAAAAATAAAAAATGTCAATAATAATAATAATAATTGAATGATAAAAATGTCATTGCAGTCATTTGGAATTATACCTTAATTATATAACACAACCCTGTCATACATTCTCCTCGCAGAACCTTCCACATTCTCGCACAATATGCCTCCATGCATCTCCAAACAGATCAGTCAGTGGTGCTGCAGCCAACAGAGCGTTGAGACTGTCCCGTGCCCTCACCAGCGGAGACTGCTGGCGCGCCACCGTGCGATGCGCGCCGCACGCTAATAGCCGCCGGTACCTGCGCGCGCGTAGATATTTGTCGGGCACGAATAGCACGCATACGGCACCGACAAGCGCGACACAGTCACTGTCGCCTCGCAACAATCGACACACAGTCAGAAGCTGCTCGGTATTACGTCTAACCTCTAGTGAGTTGTATCCGAGCATACCCAATATGAAAGCGGATGGATAAAGGTAAGGATAGTATCCAAATTTCCTCTTATAAAGGTATCGTAGGAAAGCTTTGTGTACCTTCTCGAGCAAAAGTATGTAAGAGCTTTCGTGCGGATTCCAAACAACTGAGCTAGATTCAAGTTTGGTTCTCACTAGGGCCGTGTATAGAAGCTGGACCACACCCAGATTCCGGAAATCCTTACTATTTCGTATCACGAACCCCAATCTTTTAAAGCATTCCTTGGCTAAAGTGCTCATGTGCTCATGGAATGTAAGTTTGGGGTCGAACGTAACACCGAGGTCCTTAATCGAATACACTCGAGTCAAAGACTCCGTACCGAGTGCATACGTCGCGCTTATAGGCTGAGAATAGCGCGTAAATGACATAACATAACACTTGGCATTATTAAATAGGAGTTTGTTGTTCACACTCCACCTAAGAACCGCGTCTAGATCATCCTGCAGCAAACTACAATCATCCTCCGAACTCACGGGAAGTATCAGTTTCAGATCGTCCGCATATAGAAGGCAATTGGCGTATTTCAGCTCTAATTCCAGGTCATTTATCATTATGATAAATAACAACGGACCCAGAATAGACCCTTGGCTGACGCCCGACCGTGTATGGTACGGTTGGGACTCAAAGCAGCCGTGTCGCACATATTGCTGGCGGTTCCTGAGGTAGTCAGCGAAGAAAACCAACAGCCGTGGGGCAAAACCAATGGCACACAACTTCTTCATTAGGACGTCGTTATCGACTCTGTCGAACGCCTTACGGAAGTCCATATAGGCGACGTCCACCTGACATCCCATGTCCATGCACTCAGACACAATCTCGACTAGCGTCAGTAAGGTATAATTCCATCGCATGCAGGATGACTAAAAATTACTGATTGTTTGTATGTTTTTTTATTATTTAGGTTAGAATCCTTGTAAGAAGTTCAAATACCTTCGAAAATTTTAGTTATATTTATTTATTTATTTATTTATTCAATAGTTTACAATATGGCTTACAGTAATTATTTACCAAATTGCACTTATTGCTAGATAATTAGTAACAAAAAGCATCACTTATCATCGATCTGTAGAACTAAATAGTATAGTCAGATCATTTTCTAACTTTGGGATTGTATCAAAGAATATGTCAACTAGTCGACACACCCTGACTAGTTCATTTATGAGAGCAATAGCTCTTGGGGTAGGCGCGTTTTCACCGCGCAGAGTGCGGAAATCATGGGACGCAGTCAATAGTGGTGGCAGTATTGTAAAGTTTTATATATTTTCAGTACAAAACTTTAACAACGCCCTGTATCATGCTCAATTTTTTGTGTTTATTTTTCTCCTAGTGTTGTCAGTACTGGAATAAATACCATCTGATTGTATGTATTTTTTTTGTAGTATAAAATATGATTGTAGGATAAACGTTGCCCAATATAGATGTAATCGCTGACCACCTTTACGTTGTCGTTGCCAACAATAATGTTCTGTTCATTTAAAGAGCGATTCGTCATGATCTTGGTCTTGGACTTATTCATCCTGAGACCGACTTTCAGAGAAGCTTCATGCAGTGCTGTGAGCATATGTTGGAGATCTGAGACTGAGACGAGAATGAGATCATCCGCGAACTTGAGATGCGACATGAGCGCCCCGTTTATCTTGACTCCTCTATCTCTCCAATCCAACGTCTTCATAATATCCTCCAGAACAGTGGTGAATAATTTGCGTGAGAGAGTGTTACCCTGTCGGACGTCCTGGTCTATAGCCACAGAGTCGGTGTTTCTATGCATGCGCACCTGCATTTTCGTGGACCTGTACAGCTTCCGGAGGATATCGACGTATCGCATGTCAATTCCGCAGCGATGGAGAGAGTTAAACACTGCCCAGTACTCTACGCTGTGATTGCAGATGCTCTTCATTTATTATATTTGTGAGTAATGAAGAGATGTTTACTAGGATAAACTGGTGGCAGTTATAATTTTCCAACAAAGTGGTCAGCAAGAGGAATCCAGGATGTTTCCAGAAAACTGATTCCAGAAATCAACTACTTCATCTGAAATACAAGAAGGAAGACTGAGAGAATTAGATACCCTTCACTTTTGAAAAGCCGCTGAATTCAAAAAGTTTTTGTTATTCTTTCGTCCAGTAGTACTAAAAAACTGTTATCATTTGAATTATATCAACATTTTCTAACATTGTTTTCTGCCACCACAATCTGTTATTCCGATGCTATGCATGTTACTGGCACATAGCTGAAAAACTTTTTGTTGATTACGTAGAAAAGTTAGGCTTAGATGGTTATATAAACAGGTTTAGGTATTTATTTTAAAGTGTATATTATTATGTTTAGGTATGTAGTCTATGTAGTACAATTGTACACAATTAGTCTACCCCCGCTCAACAATTAACTCTTACTCTCTAAGTCGGTTTGCTGGAAGATATCTTTTACTTAGAGATAAGTACGCCGTTGTGCACTGTTTTATCTACAATGTAATTTTGCTTTATATTTGGTGTGCAATAAAGAAATTATTAAAAGTTCGCAGAAATTTACGGTCATGTAGTAGTAGTACACTTTGTGAGTAGTAATATTCATAATCTATGTCATATTGTAAATGATGTTTCAAGGTTTGGCTGTCTACCTTCTCTGAGTGCATATCCATTTGAAAATATGTTGTTTACGAATTAAAACCTTTTATGAAAAGGCGATAAACCGTTGAAGCAAGTTACGAATCGTGTACAAGAATTGTCAAAGTGATTGTCATAGACCACAATGCTCAGAGGATATATCAGAGTACCAAATACGAAAAATTGTTGAAAACGGGTGAAAAAGTATTTACTACAGTCAATATGAGAGAGAATTACCAGTTATCAAAACACATAAAAGAAAGGTGGTTATTAACTACTGGTAATAATATTTTAGAGTTGAAAGTCGCAACATTTGACCAGGGAATCATAAAAATCGCTGGAATGAGTTAAAAACAGAAATGCAATTTCATTGAGCGACCGTTTAATTCTTCTCATATAAATATTTAAGCAAAATCGTTCGCTTACAAGTAGAAGAATTAAAAAAGTTCAATGTACAAGATGTACAATGTAAACTTACGTCCATGATTTGAAACAATCAGATGGTATTTATTCCAGTACTGACAACACTAGGAGAAAAAAAACACAAAAAAATGAGCATGATACAGGGCGTTGTTAAAGTTTTGTACTGAAAATATATAAAACTTTACAATACAACTAAAATTTTTGAAGGTATTTGAACTTCTTACAAGGATTCTAACCTAAATAATAAAAAAAACATACAAATAATCAGTAATTTTTAGTCAGCCTGCATGCGATAGAATTATTCCTACAAGATTTATTCACTGAACATAATAAAAGCAAAACTTGAGATGTACGTACATCGTCAGAACCAACATTCTGCATTTTGGTGTCATGTTTTAAGTCGATTATCTTGTTGGTTATAAGTACTTCAGAGAGTATTGTCACTACTTTTGTTGATTTTCTTGTGATCGTCTTGTATCATCTGTTAAAATATAATACTATTATGATCTTATAATAAATTGGTTTAGTTACATATAATTGGAAAAAATAAATGGTGTACTTCTCTAAATAACATACCGATCCTTTTTTCATTGGCATCCAACCCATGTAACACATGCTGCACATTTTCTTTTGTCTCTTCTTCTTGAATTTCTATATCTTAATTATGTATACTATTGAAATTATTTGAAGAAGGATGCTGCATATTAGCAGTAGTAGTCTTTTTCTCTTTTCAATTTAGTTTTTTTTTTTTGGTTATTTATTATTTGGCGTTACGTAAATAAGTATATTATCTTTGTAGACACTTAAACAAATCCCTGCATAATGGAAGGGAATGGCGTAAAATATTTTTCGAGATAGCTACATTTTAGGATACCATTTAAGAAAATATTATCTAGGTGATAATTAATTGTAATCCTTTTAGATTTGCGGAATCACATAAAACAACTCTTTATAATTCCGTGACATTTTTTAATTATGAATAACTTAATCATTTATTCCAAATTCCAAATTATTTATTGCAACATTGAGGTTTTACAGTTCTTAAAGTTAGGAGGACCCGCTGTAAGGGCACTGCAATTTCTTACAAACTAACTTATATCTAACACAGATTTTCATAGAAAGGTACCTGATACGATAACATTATACGGAATTTTTATTTATAACAAGGAAATGAGATACAAAATTACGTATGACTTTCATAAATTATATCTAAAATACTATTTATTGTTATATCTTTATGTGTGTGTGTATGTGAGGGGTAGGGTGTATGTGTGCATGTGTTTGAGGGTAGGGGTGTGTGTATTGTATGATTGATGGTATTTTAGTAAGTTTAATGTGGGAAGTGTATTTCATTTAAATATTCTTCAACAGTATAGTAGGCTTTTGTAATAGGAGAGTATTGAGTTTTCGTAGAAATTTAACTTTAACTATAATTCGGAAATGCCGGAGGATGTTTTCCTATATGAGTAACACCCTTAAGTCTAGAATTTAGCTGACCTGTTTCCTAGTTTTTTAAGGTATTGCAAGTTAATTACACACTAATTAGCAACTTACTTACTATTCTTAAGATTAAATTTTGTAAGCAACAATGTTCCTACATAGCTATAAATGCAAAACTATGTTCCGTATGGCCTCTAGCTCCTGACACACAGGTCGCCCTAGTTTGGGAGTTAGGGTCACCATTATAATTAGGATGTAAGAACAAAAACAATAAATATATTTCATTTCATTTCATTTCATTTCATTTCAGTTAAGCGATAACTTTTGAACCACTGAACCGATGTTAATATTATATAGCTTCAAAACATCGCAGTGAAGTCTACTACTATTTACAAAACACCGCATTAAAATCCCTTTGAGCGATGGAGTGCCACAGACAGATACACATATAGAAAGTCAGACAGAAAGACGCTTCAGAATTATAACACCTCTCTTTTTTCGTCGGGTATAAACATGTACCTATTAAAGTTAAGACATGATTTTATTTTTTATTTTTGAAAAAGTGGATTCGATCGTAAAACAGTTTAGTTGTGTGAGTAATGCTCTAATAATCGACGCCGCGGGGGCGGTGAACAGCCTTAAGAAGTCATTAATTTTTTCGGAGATATTCTTAGAGTTCCGTACCCGAAGGGTGCCTTTCGGGTGGGACCCTATTACTAAGCCGCCGCTGTCTGTCTTTCCGCCCGCCCGTCCGTCCGTCTGTCCATCTGTCACCGGGCTCTACCGGATTAACCGAAATAGGTAGAGAACTGAAATTTTCGCAGAGGGTGGGTGTATTTCTAATACTATAACAACAAACCAGTATTAAGAATTAAAAGAAATATAATTAAATGATTGGTAAGGCAATATTATTAGCCTATTTGTTTTATTTGTTTATCGGTGAAAACTGGACTCTCCCGATCTTATCGGAAAAGATCTTTATTTGCAGGCATCGATATAAAGTCTGTGTTTGCAGGTATTGAGTTTTGTGCTTAGTTATTTGTCATTATACGATTAATAATTGCTCATTCGAATTGTCATCAATATTATTAAGTTTTTTATCATATTTTTATTTCTGTAAATAAGTTACTCAATTTATATTCACTTCCGGTTTCAATGAGCAAAGAGTTTCGTTAACCTGAGTACATAGTTGAATACATACATACTTCATATACAACACTCTTTTTCAATGTTTCGACGGCCTTGAATGTGGTGTAATCCTAGTATTTAATATTTTATTATTAAAATTAATAAGTTATACTCGTATATATCTGTTGTTTTACGTTTTTCCGTGAATGGAACCCTCCGCTGCGGGTCCGAAGTCCAACTCGCACTTGACCAGTTTATTTATTTTTTATTTATAGTTTTATTATATCTGTATTGCCTCTGCCATTCCATATGACAAAAGGCGTGATGTTACGTTAAGTTTGTTACACTACGTATTTAGCTGGCTAGTTAGGTAACAGGAAGTGCCAACGAGACCATCATATAAGCGACAATGCGTAAAACAACCAGAAATAATTGTGAAGAACCATCTGGTAACTGTCCAAAACTGCCAGTAGGAGGTCAGAAATATTCCTAATGGCAATGAGCATCACCGACAATACTTGTGTTTGTCAATCGAGTAAAAAATTTAAATGTCAAATACCATAATATGATGCGCAAAATTGACATTGACGCGTCCCTGTCCTGAGAAAAGTTACTGCACATCATAACATATAATTTAAGTTTTGACAATCTTTAGATGTGTGGTCACAAAAGAAACATCAACCAAATCGGAATTTTCAATCAAATACCTACTTGATACACGAGTTCATATAAGATTAATTGCGTATTTGGGAGGGAAATGCATATCCAAAGACACGAAGCAGCGAAAATGACCTATTTTCTTGTCTACGAAGAGTTAAGAAACTCCAGAATGGAGTCTGGATGGAACATCCACGCCAACATCCTTACACCCTGTGATATCTTGGCTTAGCCGTTCCAGGGCACTAAATAGAGTCAATTGCCACTCGACCTTGCCTCGTCTGAACGTAGGCAGTAGGTACCTCCTTAGTGCATCCTCTGACTCACAGACCGTTATTGACTTCCGCAGTACCACGCCGTAGATTAGGCATGCTTTATGAACCTACCTACTTGGAAATAGTATTTGCATTCTAGAATGATCTATGTATGTCTGTTCAATTCTTGAAATTGAGACTTAATAAACGTCATAACATAATGTGACATAATCAAGCAATCATAATAAAACATTAAGTAAGTGCCTAATTATTACATAATATATAGGTTGCAATGAACTGGTTTAATTCCAGACGTGGGTGTCTTGCAAAAAAATATTAATTTTGTAGTGCCTTTGTGCACAAAGTGTGCTTTATACATTTTTTGAATCGAGCATCAGTTAAGTGTTGTATTTCTTGCGGAATTTTATTGTAGAAACGTATACAGTGTCCCATAAAAGAACACTAACTTTTGTGAGTCTGAACATTGGAAAAGAAAGTTTATGTTTGTTTCTAGTTTGCACATTGTGGCGGCTATCAATAGTTTTAAAGCTACTGATATTTTTCCTCAAATACAAATGTATTATTAATGTTTTCATAGATATATTGACTTGCAACTGTTAGAATGTTGGTTTCTTTGAAGAAATCTCTCAGAGACTCTCTATTACCTAGCTTATAAATAAATCGGATCGCTCTCTTCTGCAAAATGAAGATGGTCTCAAAGTCAGCTGCCCGTCCCCATAGTAGTATGCCGTAGGACATAATGCTATGGACGTCAGTCAATTCCCTGATTCTTTTAACTGCATATGCTGCGGAGCTAAGTCTATTTGTTAACTTTATAATATGGGGACCCTATTCTAGTTTGGCATCAATAGTGATGCCGAGAAATACAGTTTCATCTACTAGTTTTAGTTTGTCTTTCTCCAATACAATGCCCTACTTGCCTTGTGAATTTCCTACTAAAGTGAATTTTATGCACTTTTTTTTTAAATTCAGAAGCAAGTTATTGGCAGTATCTGTATTCTGCTTAGCCTTAAAAGCCCTGGACCTGGTTATGATGCATTGCGATTTCGAACCTCATGCAATGGTAATAAAATTCAAAACCTATAACGGGAAAATGTCACCTAATGGCGTCACCAGGTCTCCAGGGGTAGCTGCTGCTGCAGAGATTTAGATTAAAGACGTGATGGTTAAGGATGCCAAAAGCCGTATTGAAGTCAAGTTTGCTTTCAATATGGTATGGTATAATTCTCACATAAGATCCGAATCAACCGAAGTAGGTAAAGAGCTGAAATTTTCTCAGAGGGATGTATTTCTATTGCCGCTGATTGATTTTTAAGAATTAAAAGAATTACCCATACAAGACATTTGTATGACCATGTTCTTAGCCATTTTGTTTTATTTTTTTCTCGGTGAAAACTGGATTCTCCCGATCTTATCGGAAAAGATCTCAAGATAGAGCTGTGGTATTCTGGGTCTATGAGAATAAGGCGGAGAAGCAGTAAATCATCGTTAGTTAGTAGTAAACAGCACACTAGTACTTGATCTACATCACAATATGAACAACGAATAGTAGAACGGCATCTTGCTGAACTATGAAGAATGAAAGAGATAGTTGACTCAGACAGCAGATTTGTTATATTGGCAAAAAACGTGAATCTACCATCTGCAGTACAAAGTCCTTTGATCAAGGCATGATGCCCACTGATAAATAACGCACTATATTAATAAGTCTTGATGGGAAACAAATGCTTTTATTAACGAATATGTGCATAATTAAATGAAACATCGCACCAACATCTGAAAATATTTCAGCCTTACTGAAATCTAGATCATGGAAATGCAGCAATCATTAATGGTTGTAGATTTGGCAGGCGAAGATATGAACGCTATCAAAACGTCGCATATAATAGCAGCTTTGATGTAGCTTGCTATCACGAAGGGAGGTCAGATAACAGATATATTATTTAAATCTTGATGATGACAAGCTACTAAATGAAGACTTGTTGTAAATGAGGGTTGAAAGGTCTACGGCCAAAAATAGGATAGATAATGTAAGTAGCGCTGCTCAAACAAAAATATACAAACAGTGCCAAAAGATAATATGAAAGAAAGAATCTTCTCTCTAGATCTACAGATAATAATGTGTACGTAATTGGTACAATGTGTATTTCTATATCTCCTATATCTCCGGCCTGGCAACTCAAATAACAAATTATCTACACAATGCGATGTCTGAACAAACAATCAATCACAAATGTCAACAAATTCAGCACGGCCTGTGATTTGTAGTGAAAATTTACATACTTATTAGCTGCACTGAAATATGTATGCAACTCTGAATTCAGCTATGTTGTATTGAAGATGATTATGTGAATTGTAAGATTTGATCCGTGAAGGTTGCCTACAAGATATAGAAAACACTGCATACCATATCTAACTTATTAATCCGATATGTAGGTAGAAATGAAAAATAAAGTAGCTATGATTGAGTCGATTTCACGATTAAAGCTATCTCCAATAATCAGATAAAAACTTTCTACAGCTACTGTAAAATAAACTGTCAAGTCGGACTTGCGCAGGAAGGCTTCCATTTCGCCATATTGTATTCAAGTTTCTTGCACAGGTATTAGGCATTATCTTTAATTTTCCTGAGTGTTTAGATAGCAAAATGATGTTTACAGAATAATTGGTGCGGCTACTTTTATACCCCATGTATATAACCAGGTGCATTTATAAGTTTGAACGTGTTATTGAAATTGTCCTCTCTTTACACATTTCCCTTTAATTATGAATGTTAAAGCAGTCGCTAAAACGCGAAGAAGGTTCTTAATCTCTCTAAAAAGGCACATATCGTCGAAGATTGTCGATATTCGAAGAGTGAGATAGTGGACACTTGCAGCGGTATTTCGATTTTGGACCCTTGCCAAGAAGCTCGGTTCTCCAATCTATTGAGAATTCGAGATGAAAGTATTCCGAGTATGTGGCTTCTAATATCGGCGCGGGATAATGAACAATCAACGATCGAGCTAGCTAAAATTTTCGCATCACGGTATACAGAAATTAGTTATAAATTATAATATTGTGTGCCCTCCGTTACGAGGTTACGTTGTTGAATTTTGAAGTATCATATGTGACCTGTAAGAGTGCTACTATTAAAGTAATCTGAAATTATGTGAGAAAATAATTAAATTGGTCCTTCGAGCCGGCTCATCATTCTGGAGAAGTCTATTTTGAACCACTTTCATGATGATATCATTCGCCTACTTCTCAACAGAACTGGGTTTATATACAATAAAACCTCAGTTTCTGTTCGTACAGTTAGCATAGAAATTATGGGTCGTGGATAGAAAGGACTAGGAGTTTATTGCTATGTACTTTTATGTTTTAGAGTTAAGTAAAACACTCTGTTTTCGCCTTGATTTGTTATTAATGTTAGAAATCGAAATAAAAATCCATCCGAATTATGCCCTTGTTACCCACTCAAATTATCTAGAACCCCAGAACGTAACAGCCCCCGAATGTACCAACTACGCCACCCAACTCAGGGTCGTCGCTAAGGTCAGCTCATCGATCGCAGTTGCATAACGCCCCCCCGCGAATACTGCCTACGTACCTAACCTAGATGTAGCCTGGATACTCTGGTACGTACCAATAGCCTGTAGATGTAGCTTGGTGACGGTACCACTGGACCTGCGTATCGATTGCTGCGTTGTGACCTATACTGGCTATTGGAATGAAACGACGATCTGATGATTCAAGTTTGTCACTGGTTGTACGGGTACAGAATAAACAAACGCAGCGTCAGGCTTTTTCCCATAAGCCGTGACAGAATGAATCACAGCATTCTGTACAGGACTGGGGGATAGCCCATCACCTCAGCTGTAACGGTGATGGAAAATAAAAACTTTAGTTTAGGAGAATCCTCAAAAGTTCCTTCATAGAAGCCACGCCGCAACGTAGAACGTTTAAGAAGAAAATCTCGCGAAATAATTTCGCTTTTTCAAGCCCAGCCTTACCTTCCCTCCCGCTTTTCACTGAATGGGAGTAGGGGTTGGGAGAACCCCCACTTTTAGGTTACGTAACTTGTGACCTAGATTCTGAGCTGGGTCTGATTCTGGCGTTTCCGCTTCGTCGGGGAATTTAGCACTTTGATACCTTTGAGGAAATGCTTGCCGATATTGCTGTTTCTTAATTATAAAAAGGGAAGAAAGGCTAAAGTTGACTTTCTGTGTTTATTCTGCACTAGTGTACGATTTCAAATGAATTGTGAGAAAACTTTAAAAATCTATCATCCTGAACATTTCGTGAAGCAAGTTTCATATGTACTCTTATAACTACTCGTTAACCAATTATTCGTTTAGTTAAAACTAATAGATGCACGGATGATAGATCGGACAAAAGTCATTGCCGATCACAGCTCTATTAACGATTTAACTTAGCTATCGTAAAAAAAATATGAATCATTTTATCGATACCTACCTGGTTCCCCGGTGTTTGGAGAATCAACAAGATGATTAGATTTATTACTTTGTTGAGTGTGTTTGCAGAGCAGGCAATGTGCCAGAAGTAGGTACTGTTGCTGTATTATGTATGATGTTACGATGTTTATACCTAAATATATCTGCTGCTATAACAATTACACAATACAGAAGCGCGGCGAATATTGCTTTGAGAATTGTTTGCATTTAGCTGTTGTTTACTAAGCTCTATTTCACATGGAACATTATAGTATCCACCTAATTCAGGACATTAAATTATAGATCAGTCAGCTGCCCCTATTCTCGTAAAAAACTCAATAATGTCTCCACAGAAAAAGTGGCCGACACTTCAGTTCTGCTGGACCAGCCACATTGCTAGTATGCAACCAGACGGAGATGGGCCAAAGTAACTAAAATCTGGGTTCCTAAAATGCAAAGTGAGGTCGAGCTGTTGAAAACGTTGGAGTGACGAGCTGAGGGACCACAACATGAACTGGTGGGAATAGGCCCAGGAACGAGATGTGTGGAAGTGGGGACGAGAGGCCTTTACCCAGCAATGGGAAGATTTAGGCTGGTAATAATAATAAGATCGGCACAGGTCTACCCGGAAGCGTCTTCTGAAAAGCTCGTGGGGTACAATGCTGGGCCGCGGCGTTGTGCCCCACGGGCTTTTCAAAATTTCGAACCGCTCGAAATGCCAGAGCGCTACAGCGCGACGCTGCGTTGTACCACAAGGGGTTTTTCAACGCTCACATTTACAATTCATCGTCTGAATATCCCATGGGGAATAGCACCTGCGGCGTTGTGACCCTCTGGATTTTTGTGAATTAGCTTCTTAGCTTAAAACTACAACGCGCCTATGTGCTACTAATTTTTCTCATTAAAAATGTATTCTTATAGATCAAGTTTGTTCAAGTTACGGCCGATTGTACAATCCTCAGACAATATTTTTCTGTAAATTGTTTGTTCTCCACTATTGTCATTGTCAATTATAGTCAACTCAAAATGATCTGAGAATAATGACAGTTTTTTAATTGTTTCGCACATCTTGATGATGATACCGGTAATAACTATTAATCTCCGTTGAGAAGTTGTGACCTTGAAACGCACGACGTGTTTCCCAAAACTGCCTAATAATATTGGAGCTCTTTGTTCCACACATCAATAACTTACTCAGTGCTCTCTTTCACGTCTAACGCATGCATTACTCAGTGTTCTCTTTCATGTCTAACGCATGCATCGCACCGCAAGCACTTGTTGCACTAATCCGCTTTCTCTGTCACGCCTAGCACATGGGTCATACGCGTTGTACCCCACGGGCTATTCAGACCATGAATTGTCAATCTTAGCGTTGAAAAACTCCGTGTGGTACAAAGCAGCATTGCGCTGTAGCACACTGGCTTTTCGAGCGGTTTCTGAAAAGCCCGTGGGGCACAACGCGGCCCACCGTTGTACCCCACGGGCTTTTCAGAAGACGCTACCAGGAAAAGAGTAAGATCAAGTTGCCATTCCTACTCTCCAATCTCTTTTAAGTAAATGTATTTACGTCCAAAGGTTTTAAAGGGGCTGAAGAGTCTCTCAGGTCAGGTCAACTAGCTACTGACATAAGAGGAAAAAAATAGGGATTTTTATAGATATAGATAAATGAGAAAGAAATTGACTGAACGTCGCAGCCAGATCGTTGGAATGCTAACTAGATGCGGGCTGCAAGATGAGGGAAAAAATTAATAGCTTCCATAAGTGCACAGCTATTACAGAGCATGTCAATTATGAATAATGTGTATAGGTGTTTATAAGAAGCAGATAGGTATACCTTTTTGGTCTAGATATATTCGGAATTTGGTCACATCCAGGACTGCCGGCAAACAATGGGCGCTGCATAGAATTGTATGAGAGAGGGGAGGGGGGGCTACACCGTGACTGGGGGCTTAGCACCGACACTCGTCAACAGTTTTATTATGATTAATTTTTATCGTTTAATTATTTTAATTTATTTTATTATGACATACGTTAAATAAAAATAGTGACAAAGGCGAGCTTATCTATAATAAGAAATCTCTTCCAGCAAACCAGTTTAAGGTGGGAAAGATTGTTCGCTGAGCAGGGGTAGACCTATGTGTACGATATATAAAATAATATATAATGATAAATACATAATTTCTTTAATTATATACTAAAAACTTATAATATACTAATACTTTTATTGACTAATAAATACTTATATGCGTACTACCTGTAATTCTAAAGAGAGTGGTAATGCTTCTTAACACGACTTTTAAATATATTCAGAGTAGGACTGTCCCTGATGGTGCAGGGGTGTGAATTCCACAACCGAATTGCCCGGGATCTAATCCGTTCGTATAAGAAGCAGTGTTATGCTGTGGCAATGTGAGCATGGAAACTGCCTGAGTTCTCCGAGGCCTGCTGGAAGAAAGAAACTGAAAGCTGTCTCGAAGGAAGGTTTTATAGCGTCGATTCCGTAAAATTTTGTAGAGAAAATTGAGGATGTGTGAATCCCGGCGAAGACGGATCGGCAGCCACTTCACTCCTTGTGTTTTTGCGATACATGGTCGTATTTGCGCAGCTCGTAGATAAACTGAGAATCACGAGATTTTGAAGTCGTTCGAGTTTGTTCAGTGGTTCTTCGTTAACACTGACCCAGCAGGCAACAACATAATCGATGAGGGGTAGAAGGAGAGACTGAGCGAGGGTGATATTGGTCTGTCGAGGCAAAATGTATTGAAGTCTCCTTAGCGAGTGAAAAGAAGCAAATACTCGTTGACTGACCTCATTGACATGCGATGACCAGAACAGCTGGTTGGCGAAGATATGACTCAAATTTTAAGCTTACTCGCTATATAAGAGTGGGGTACCATCAAAAGTGACAGGTGGAATGGGCTGTTGCTGCAACAAGTTAAGAGAAAGTCTAGTACCTATATTCATGGCCTGGAACTTGCTAAGATTGACCAGGAGTCCAAAGGATGGAGCCCATCTTCTTATACCCTCAAGATCAGCGTTGAGTGTCTCCACAGCAGAGTTTGCATCGTTAGGAGAGAAGTGGCAATGAATCTGGAGATCATCAGCGTAAAGATGATATGATGAAGACAGGACGTCCGAGATGGAGTTAATGAAAATCGAGAATAGAAGAGGAGAAAGAATGCCACCTTGAGAGACGCCTGTAAAGAGATCATACTATTCAGTAAATATCTCCTCCGACCTGATAGCTGTTGCCGATCCCTCAAATAAGAGTGAAACCAGCTGGCAGAGAAGGAGGAGACGTCCAGGGAGCTGAGAAGCTCAACGAGAATGTCGAAACTTACGCAGTTGAAGGCACTACTAAAGTCAAGTTAGGTCAGCACGGAAAACTGTTTGCGGTCCATGGCTACCTGGATGTCATCTGTGACTTCAGCAGCGCCGTGACGGTGCTATAACCCGGTCTGAATCCCGACTGGTTCATGTTCATTCTTTGAGTGAAGGTAATAAGAGAGCTGGGTATGTACAATGGATTTAAGGAATTTGGAGAGGTGGGTAGGTTTGAAATAGGACAATACTCTTCAAAAACAGGCGAGACTGGAAGTTTTAGGTAACGGGATGACTAATACTGTTTTCCACATGGTGGGGAAGATGACGAAAAATGGGCTGAATTTAACGTGCTAGTATTTCTTAGTCCATCTATGGGATGGCGACGAAGTCTGGTTGTGTTTCATGCATACAATGTAATGATGCCGTATTGAAAGAAAGCGCAGGGCGATGGCTGTGTGGGAGAAAATGCTCGCGCGCGATTTCGTTAATTGCCATGAGGATGTTAAAATTGTGTTATTTAGGGCCAATTTTCTCTGCTTTTATACTTGACCAGCTAAACCAGACGGTCATATAATGTCCTCAGAGTACAATAACGTATAATAACGCCTCTAATTAATAACGACATAATTTTTTGTGAAATCAATAGTTTTAGAGTATCAGTAATCAGTCTACTTTAACAAGCTTTATGGTCAAAAATACTTACTTTTCCACGCCACCACTCGATAGGAGTAAATGGCGAATTTTTCAAGCTTCGTTAGCCAAAAGGTGCCGAATGGGACCCTAATCTTAAACCCTTCGCCATCCTTCGCTGTCCGTCCGTCTGCCCGTCCTTTCATCATTTTGACCGTGCGTTCGTTATTCGGTCTGGCTATCAGCTGGCTTATATCTCATGAATCGTAGGTAAACAATTGAAATTTTCAGTGTATATTGTTATGGCCGCTTTAGAAATCAATTCGATAATGAGCCACACGTGTTTAATAATGTGAATAAATAAAACAAATAAAATAACCGCGACACATTAATGAAACCATACGGCTAGAATTGGGTTCATTTATTGAATGATATCTTACACAGTGTGAATCTTCATAAAGTGCACATAACGATCTGGCTTGAAGAACATCGACAAAAAATATATATCTTCTCTAAAATAATCATTTTTTTATAGCGATTTTAATATTGAAATGCGCTATCTGGGTACCAACTGCAAAAAAAAACATATAACTTCGGAATGAAAGGGATTTTCGTAGTGAATTTGATTGATTCGACACGCAGTGCTGCCTAGTACTTAAGAAATAAAAAGTTGCAGAAAAAGTGGTAACTGTAAACTAAAATTACGCTTTGTTTATGAAATAATTGTTATTTTTGAGAGTTTTTAGTAATTTTAATTGCAGATTTCCACAAAATTTTATTCCAAAATGGAATTATTTTATTACGAAATATTATTCTTAATTTTGTTAGCTTTCAGACGACATGCAAATGAAATGTTAACAATACTAAGGTTCAATGACCAGCTGACATTTTTCTCGATCCCATATTAAAAGTTGTTCGTATGGTGGTATAGAATTAACCCTTTTCGGGTTCCAAGGTATGTATATGTCACCGTAAGATAATCAAAACCGTTAGTTGATAAACTAATGTTTTTTTCCTCGTAAGTTGGTCAACTATCGACAGATAGTAAACTGTAGCGTACTGCTTACTATATGACACGTTAGTTGATAAACTAACGGTTAAAACTGTTAAATAGTAAACTGGTTTAAACTTGAATAGAAAACTAATTACCAGGGCAAACACTGCGGTAGCTTAGGTGAAGACTAGAGGGGGCGAGCGCAGCGAAGCACCCGAATAGTCTTCGTGTTAGGTTGACATTTAAGAACAAAAGAAACGTAAATTCTAAACCCTGTCGGTCTGGTTTACTATCTGTCGATAGTTAATCAACTGCCGCGTTAATTTATCAACTAACGGTTTTTACATATATATCTTCAGCCAAGGAAAGGAAGGATTCCAATCAAGACTTTAAAATAATCGTTCAAATATAATTTTATTAGAGAAAAATAATAATATTCAAACTGAAATAACTCAGAAAGGCTAATATTTGTAAAGGTAAGCCCAGCCAGCCCTGCCCTGCCGGCGGGCCGTCAGTGATCACACGACACGACAACTAACTTTAGTTTGCAATAGGTTAAAGAGGTCCGGAGAGACCGGAGTAAAGTTAGCAGCCTAAGATAACCCGACCAAATGAAGAAGTTACCACCTGACAGATTCTAATTTATGACGTATCGAAGAACGGCTATTCCTTGACATACCGTGGTTGAAATATGATACCTTTGATAAAAAAAAAACAGGTCTGATGTGTCATTATTTGGCATATTTTATAATAAGTTCGGAACCAAATGCTGGCTGCCTGAAATAATACCATCACCTGACAGATTTTAATTTCTTGCTTTCTTTGACGTATCGTGGTTGATAAATGATTCTTATGACATATCACATCCGCTATGTCATTATCTGGCATCTTGGTTGTAAGTTTGCACAATTCGGCTCCAAAACCTAGCTGCCTTAAATCATACCACCTGACAAATTTTTATTTCTGATAAGTACATCAAACAACGGCTATTCTTTGACATATCGTGGTCGGTTAATGCATTTTATGACACAGTTCATTATTTTTGATAGGTCATTATCTGGCATTTTGGTTGTAAGTTGGCATTATTCGCCTCCAAAAGCTAGCAGCCTAAAATGTTTATACCATTATGCGGATTTAAATTTATGACATATCGAAAGATTAATGATCATTGTGACACAGAGTATCATGTCTAGTAAGTCATTGTCTAGCATCTCGGTTGGAAGTTGGCACAATTCTGCTTCAACCGGTAATAGCCTGAAATCATATCAACTGACAGATATTAATGTCTGACTCATCGAAGATTGCCTATTATTTGACATATCGTGGTTAATAATTATAATTCCTATGGCACAGAATATCACGTCTGATATGTCATTATCTGGCATCTCGGTTGTAAGTTAGCACGATTCGGCTCCCTATAGCAGACAGACTGACAGATCTTAATTTATGACATTTCGAAGAACGGCTATTCTTGATGAATAATCTTAATGATACATAGCATCATGTTTGATATGTGATTATCCAGATAATCTCGACTGCCAATATCATATCTCATGCGTCATTAGCTGGCATCTCAGTTGGGAGTGGGCCTAATTCGTCTCCAAACGCTTTTGAACCGCTATAGTTGTACTTGAAATTGTCACAGAATACATATTGGGTTGGGAGAACCCCCACTTTTAGGTTACGTAACTTGTGACCTAGATTCTGAGCTGGGTCTGATTCTGGCGTTTCCGCTTCGTCGGGGAATTTAGCACTTTGATACCTTTGAGGAAATGCTTGCCGATATTGCTGTTTCTTAATTATAAAAAGGGAAGAAAGGCTAAAGTTGACTTTCTGTGTTTATTCTGCACTAATGTACGATTTCAAATGAATTGTGAGAAAACTTTAAAAATCTATCATCCTGAACATTTCGTGAAGCAAGTTTCATATGTACTCTTATAACTACTCGTTAACCAATTATTCGTTTAGTTAAAACTAATAGATGCACGGATGATAGATCGGACAAAAGTCATTGCCGATCACAGCTCTATTAACGATTTAACTTAGCTATCGTAAAAAAAATATGAATCATTTTATCGATACCTACCTGGTTCCCCGGTGTTTGGAGAATCAACAAGATGATTAGATTTATTACTTTGTTGAGTGTGTTTGCAGAGCAGGCAATGTGCCAGAAGTAGGTACTGTTGCTGTATTATGTATGATGTTACGATGTTTATACCTAAATATATCTGCTGCTATAACAATTACACAATACAGAAGCGCGGCGAATATTGCTTTGAGAATTGTTTGCATTTAGCTGTTGTTTACTAAGCTCTATTTCACATGGAACATTATAGTATCCACCTAATTCAGGACATTAAATTATAGATCAGTCAGCTGCCCCTATTCTCGTAAAAAACTCAATAATGTCTCCACAGAAAAAGTGGCCGACACTTCAGTTCTGCTGGACCAGCCACATTGCTAGTATGCAACCAGACGGAGATGGGCCAAAGTAACTAAAATCTGGGTTCCTAAAATGCAAAGTGAGGTCGAGCTGTTGAAAACGTTGGAGTGACGAGCTGAGGGACCACAACATGAACTGGTGGGAATAGGCCCAGGAACGAGATGTGTGGAAGTGGGGACGAGAGGCCTTTACCCAGCAATGGGAAGATTTAGGCTGGTAATAATAATAAGATCGGCACAGGTCTACCCGGAAGCGTCTTCTGAAAAGCTCGTGGGGTACAATGCTGGGCCGCGGCGTTGTGCCCCACGGGCTTTTCAAAATTTCGAACCGCTCGAAATGCCAGAGCGCTACAGCGCGACGCTGCGTTGTACCACAAGGGGTTTTTCAACGCTCACATTTACAATTCATCGTCTGAATATCCCATGGGGAATAGCACCTGCGGCGTTGTGACCCTCTGGATTTTTGTGAATTAGCTTCTTAGCTTAAAACTACAACGCGCCTATGTGCTACTAATTTTTCTCATTAAAAATGTATTCTTATAGATCAAGTTTGTTCAAGTTACGGCCGATTGTACAATCCTCAGACAATATTTTTCTGTAAATTGTTTGTTCTCCACTATTGTCATTGTCAATTATAGTCAACTCAAAATGATCTGAGAATAATGACAGTTTTTTAATTGTTTCGCACATCTTGATGATGATACCGGTAATAACTATTAATCTCCGTTGAGAAGTTGTGACCTTGAAACGCACGACGTGTTTCCCAAAACTGCCTAATAATATTGGAGCTCTTTGTTCCACACATCAATAACTTACTCAGTGCTCTCTTTCACGTCTAACGCATGCATTACTCAGTGTTCTCTTTCATGTCTAACGCATGCATCGCACCGCAAGCACTTGTTGCACTAATCCGCTTTCTCTGTCACGCCTAGCACATGGGTCATACGCGTTGTACCCCACGGGCTATTCAGACCATGAATTGTCAATCTTAGCGTTGAAAAACTCCGTGTGGTACAAAGCAGCATTGCGCTGTAGCACACTGGCTTTTCGAGCGGTTTCTGAAAAGCCCGTGGGGCACAACGCGGCCCACCGTTGTACCCCACGGGCTTTTCAGAAGACGCTACCAGGAAAAGAGTAAGATCAAGTTGCCATTCCTACTCTCCAATCTCTTTTAAGTAAATGTATTTACGTCCAAAGGTTTTAAAGGGGCTGAAGAGTCTCTCAGGTCAGGTCAACTAGCTACTGACATAAGAGGAAAAAAATAGGGATTTTTATAGATATAGATAAATGAGAAAGAAATTGACTGAACGTCGCAGCCAGATCGTTGGAATGCTAACTAGATGCGGGCTGCAAGATGAGGGAAAAAATTAATAGCTTCCATAAGTGCACAGCTATTACAGAGCATGTCAATTATGAATAATGTGTATAGGTGTTTATAAGAAGCAGATAGGTATACCTTTTTGGTCTAGATATATTCGGAATTTGGTCACATCCAGGACTGCCGGCAAACAATGGGCGCTGCATAGAATTGTATGAGAGAGGGGAGGGGGGGCTACACCGTGACTGGGGGCTTAGCACCGACACTCGTCAACAGTTTTATTATGATTAATTTTTATCGTTTAATTATTTTAATTTATTTTATTATGACATACGTTAAATAAAAATAGTGACAAAGGCGAGCTTATCTATAATAAGAAATCTCTTCCAGCAAACCAGTTTAAGGTGGGAAAGATTGTTCGCTGAGCAGGGGTAGACCTATGTGTACGATATATAAAATAATATATAATGATAAATACATAATTTCTTTAATTATATACTAAAAACTTATAATATACTAATACTTTTATTGACTAATAAATACTTATATGCGTACTACCTGTAATTCTAAAGAGAGTGGTAATGCTTCTTAACACGACTTTTAAATATATTCAGAGTAGGACTGTCCCTGATGGTGCAGGGGTGTGAATTCCACAACCGAATTGCCCGGGATCTAATCCGTTCGTATAAGAAGCAGTGTTATGCTGTGGCAATGTGAGCATGGAAACTGCCTGAGTTCTCCGAGGCCTGCTGGAAGAAAGAAACTGAAAGCTGTCTCGAAGGAAGGTTTTATAGCGTCGATTCCGTAAAATTTTGTAGAGAAAATTGAGGATGTGTGAATCCCGGCGAAGACGGATCGGCAGCCACTTCACTCCTTGTGTTTTTGCGATACATGGTCGTATTTGCGCAGCTCGTAGATAAACTGAGAATCACGAGATTTTGAAGTCGTTCGAGTTTGTTCAGTGGTTCTTCGTTAACACTGACCCAGCAGGCAACAACATAATCGATGAGGGGTAGAAGGAGAGACTGAGCGAGGGTGATATTGGTCTGTCGAGGCAAAATGTATTGAAGTCTCCTTAGCGAGTGAAAAGAAGCAAATACTCGTTGACTGACCTCATTGACATGCGATGACCAGAACAGCTGGTTGGCGAAGATATGACTCAAATTTTAAGCTTACTCGCTATATAAGAGTGGGGTACCATCAAAAGTGACAGGTGGAATGGGCTGTTGCTGCAACAAGTTAAGAGAAAGTCTAGTACCTATATTCATGGCCTGGAACTTGCTAAGATTGACCAGGAGTCCAAAGGATGGAGCCCATCTTCTTATACCCTCAAGATCAGCGTTGAGTGTCTCCACAGCAGAGTTTGCATCGTTAGGAGAGAAGTGGCAATGAATCTGGAGATCATCAGCGTAAAGATGATATGATGAAGACAGGACGTCCGAGATGGAGTTAATGAAAATCGAGAATAGAAGAGGAGAAAGAATGCCACCTTGAGAGACGCCTGTAAAGAGATCATACTATTCAGTAAATATCTCCTCCGACCTGATAGCTGTTGCCGATCCCTCAAATAAGAGTGAAACCAGCTGGCAGAGAAGGAGGAGACGTCCAGGGAGCTGAGAAGCTCAACGAGAATGTCGAAACTTACGCAGTTGAAGGCACTACTAAAGTCAAGTTAGGTCAGCACGGAAAACTGTTTGCGGTCCATGGCTACCTGGATGTCATCTGTGACTTCAGCAGCGCCGTGACGGTGCTATAACCCGGTCTGAATCCCGACTGGTTCATGTTCATTCTTTGAGTGAAGGTAATAAGAGAGCTGGGTATGTACAATGGATTTAAGGAATTTGGAGAGGTGGGTAGGTTTGAAATAGGACAATACTCTTCAAAAACAGGCGAGACTGGAAGTTTTAGGTAACGGGATGACTAATACTGTTTTCCACATGGTGGGGAAGATGACGAAAAATGGGCTGAATTTAACGTGCTAGTATTTCTTAGTCCATCTATGGGATGGCGACGTAGTCTGGTTGTGTTTCATGCATACAATGTAATGATGCCGTATTGAAAGAAAGCGCAGGGCGATGGCTGTGTGGGAGAAAATGCTCGCGCGCGATTTCGTTAATTGCCATGAGGATGTTAAAATTGTGTTATTTAGGGCCAATTTTCTCTGCTTTTATACTTGACCAGCTAAACCAGACGGTCATATAATGTCCTCAGAGTACAATAACGTATAATAACGCCTCTAATTAATAACGACATAATTTTTTGTGAAATCAATAGTTTTAGAGTATCAGTAATCAGTCTACTTTAACAAGCTTTATGGTCAAAAATACTTACTTTTCCACGCCACCACTCGATAGGAGTAAATGGCGAATTTTTCAAGCTTCGTTAGCCAAAAGGTGCCGAATGGGACCCTAATCTTAAACCCTTCGCCATCCTTCGCTGTCCGTCCGTCTGCCCGTCCTTTCATCATTTTGACCGTGCGTTCGTTATTCGGTCTGGCTATCAGCTGGCTTATATCTCATGAATCGTAGGTAAACAATTGAAATTTTCAGTGTATATTGTTATGGCCGCTTTAGAAATCAATTCGATAATGAGCCACACGTGTTTAATAATGTGAATAAATAAAACAAATAAAATAACCGCGACACATTAATGAAACCATACGGCTAGAATTGGGTTCATTTATTGAATGATATCTTACACAGTGTGAATCTTCATAAAGTGCACATAACGATCTGGCTTGAAGAACATCGACAAAAAATATATATCTTCTCTAAAATAATCATTTTTTTATAGCGATTTTAATATTGAAATGCGCTATCTGGGTACCAACTGCAAAAAAAAACATATAACTTCGGAATGAAAGGGATTTTCGTAGTGAATTTGATTGATTCGACACGCAGTGCTGCCTAGTACTTAAGAAATAAAATGTTGCAGAAAAAGTGGTAACTGTAAACTAAAATTACGCTTTGTTTATGAAATAATTGTTATTTTTGAGAGTTTTTAGTAATTTTAATTGCAGATTTCCACAAAATTTTATTCCAAAATGGAATTATTTTATTACGAAATATTATTCTTAATTTTGTTAGCTTTCAGACGACATGCAAATGAAATGTTAACAATACTAAGGTTCAATGACCAGCTGACATTTTTCTCGATCCCATATTAAAAGTTGTTCGTATGGTGGTATAGAATTAACCCTTTTCGGGTTCCAAGGTATGTATATGTCACCGTAAGATAATCAAAACCGTTAGTTGATAAACTAATGTTTTTTTCCTCGTAAGTTGGTCAACTATCGACAGATAGTAAACTGTAGCGTACTGCTTACTATATGACACGTTAGTTGATAAACTAACGGTTAAAACTGTTAAATAGTAAACTGGTTTAAACTTGAATAGAAAACTAATTACCAGGGCAAACACTGCGGTAGCTTAGGTGAAGACTAGAGGGGGCGAGCGCAGCGAAGCACCCGAATAGTCTTCGTGTTAGGTTGACATTTAAGAACAAAAGAAACGTAAATTCTAAACCCTGTCGGTCTGGTTTACTATCTGTCGATAGTTAATCAACTGCCGCGTTAATTTATCAACTAACGGTTTTTACATATATATCTTCAGCCAAGGAAAGGAAGGATTCCAATCAAGACTTTAAAATAATCGTTCAAATATAATTTTATTAGAGAAAAATAATAATATTCAAACTGAAATAACTCAGAAAGGCTAATATTTGTAAAGGTAAGCCCAGCCAGCCCTGCCCTGCCGGCGGGCCGTCAGTGATCACACGACACGACAACTAACTTTAGTTTGCAATAGGTTAAAGAGGTCCGGAGAGACCGGAGTAAAGTTAGCAGCCTAAGATAACCCGACCAAATGAAGAAGTTACCACCTGACAGATTCTAATTTATGACGTATCGAAGAACGGCTATTCCTTGACATACCGTGGTTGAAATATGATACCTTTGATAAAAAAAAAACAGGTCTGATGTGTCATTATTTGGCATATTTTATAATAAGTTCGGAACCAAATGCTGGCTGCCTGAAATAATACCATCACCTGACAGATTTTAATTTCTTGCTTTCTTTGACGTATCGTGGTTGATAAATGATTCTTATGACATATCACATCCGCTATGTCATTATCTGGCATCTTGGTTGTAAGTTTGCACAATTCGGCTCCAAAACCTAGCTGCCTTAAATCATACCACCTGACAAATTTTTATTTCTGATAAGTACATCAAACAACGGCTATTCTTTGACATATCGTGGTCGGTTAATGCATTTTATGACACAGTTCATTATTTTTGATAGGTCATTATCTGGCATTTTGGTTGTAAGTTGGCATTATTCGCCTCCAAAAGCTAGCAGCCTAAAATGTTTATACCATTATGCGGATTTAAATTTATGACATATCGAAAGATTAATGATCATTGTGACACAGAGTATCATGTCTAGTAAGTCATTGTCTAGCATCTCGGTTGGAAGTTGGCACAATTCTGCTTCAACCGGTAATAGCCTGAAATCATATCAACTGACAGATATTAATGTCTGACTCATCGAAGATTGCCTATTATTTGACATATCGTGGTTAATAATTATAATTCCTATGGCACAGAATATCACGTCTGATATGTCATTATCTGGCATCTCGGTTGTAAGTTAGCACGATTCGGCTCCCTATAGCAGACAGACTGACAGATCTTAATTTATGACATTTCGAAGAACGGCTATTCTTGATGAATAATCTTAATGATACATAGCATCATGTTTGATATGTGATTATCCAGATAATCTCGACTGCCAATATCATATCTCATGCGTCATTAGCTGGCATCTCAGTTGGGAGTGGGCCTAATTCGTCTCCAAACGCTTTTGAACCGCTATAGTTGTACTTGAAATTGTCACAGAATACATATTGCTATATAATTAATAACATTAAAAATGTAATTAGATAAATAAATATTATAAAATTAATAAAAAAATAATCTCGAAACCCTCCAAATGCTATTTCAGCTCACACTTGATGGTTTTTATAAATATTCAGAAGCAATATATGTATATTTATGTAAATATTTATATTGATTTATCATTTATATTTATACAGTTTCTATCAATGCATTAGGCTAACCTAAACATCTTTTTACTTGAAACTTCTTAATTTGGTCAGATTATCTTAGGCTGCTAGCTTTAGGCTGCTCGCTTCACTCCAGTTGCGGAGAGGTCAATCCACCTTGACGTACACCACAATCTATTCTATTTTTACTAGATTCCGTGTCACCACATCTAATATTGTGTGTTTGGTACCTGGTACGAGTATCAGGATCTCAACAAGTCCACGATGCCTAAGCCGAAACCTCTTTTTATACCGAAACCGAACCTCCGGTCGGCCTCTACTTACGTGAAAGTTTGCCAGAGGAGGACGATGTACCACAGTGTAAAGATGATAATGCCCGAGGAGCCGCCGCCGCCCCCAGCAGCGGGCGGCGCGGTGTGGTCCGCTACTGTCATTTCGATGGTGGGCTCGTCCCTGGACACAAACACATTTTACAATACATGAGTTAGCACAAATAATTCTGCTCAGAGGCACATAATACTGGAACTAAGGGTTTATTCTCACTACGGCTGACAGTTATCGCGTTATAAACATAAAGTCGAATTGAGAACCTCATCCTCCTTTTAAAAAGAATATTACTTACTTCGAAAATTTCAAATTATAGATCGTCAAGGTAAACAAGATATTTCTAAATTCTGCCAAATGCAACCTAAGGAGCCAAGATAAAGAACGCTGACAAAATAATAGAGTTCTAAATAAGTCCCAAGTTCTGTAGATAATCCAGGACTCTACAAGCCTTATATCTTGGTGAACAACTATGCCTTAACATTATGGATTGCACACTCATAATATAATAGGCAGTTCTTTGAAACTGCCAAGCTATAAATTTTGACAAAGAGAAAGCGCTTGTAGAATTCTGAACAGTACTTGGCACCCATTTAGATTTAAATTCTTTTGTCAGTATAATTTAACTCCCCTTCCCATAAGTTAAGTATTGGTATATGTTTTTTTATAAATAAAATACATTGGAAACCAATTTTTCAGCGTTATTCAGCGTATTTGATCCGTAATCGGTATATACTTGAAAGAGGTTTGAATTACTTAATATGAGGGGCTGGCCTAGTGGTAGGTTATCATAATTTTTCGGGAATTTAGGATTTTACAATGTAACCTAAGACAGTAGAGGATAACGAGTAAGTGTTTCGGGATAATCCACGTTTTTGAAAGATGTCCTATAATGTTTATGTTACAATATTGTCTACGACCTTGTCCGTGGTCTAATAGTGAGAAGCACTGGGCTCTTCAAATCGAATCAAATCAAATTAAATCATTTATTGCAAGTAGGCAAAATAATGCACTTTTACAAGGCAAACACTTAATTAAGTCTCATATACATGGAAAAAATAAAAAATATATCAAATGTGATCAACTAAACTATTGAGTACCTAACTGATTTGAGTTTGAAAAAGGAAATTTCTCCTTCAAGTGGTGATTCATGGCTGAATCTCGCACAGGAAAGAGAAACTCCATGAACTCTACCAGTGCTTCGGAAATACGCCCGTCAGAGAAGATAGCACCAAGAAACTCTACGGGAATGTATTTTTTTGAATTTTCGTCACTTTTTTTTACACAATGTACGACATAAAAAATATTTACTCAAACAAAGCTAGTAATGTGCTCATTATTTTGACAACCTTCTTTGAGCAAAGTAGACATTGCCGCGCTACTTGGAGGAGCCAGAAAAGGTGCCGTCAATTTCCTGTGAAAATCCATTACTGTCGTGTTTTAGCGACCGGCAATTTCCTGTCAAATTCCATGATTGTCGAGCTTTGTTTCGAAAATGGTAAAAAGAATAGCGCCAAAAGGCTTTATTCCGAATTTGGTTATGTGTGACAAAAAAAACTCACTCTCAACTTTATAATAAGCTGGTTTTATTTAATTACTCGCATTATTTGAGTAAAGTTCTATACAAGCCTTGGTCCGCAATGACTGCACTGCTGGCCACACTCACTATGTAGGCCTCGAGTTTAGCTTAGCTACGCTCTCGGCCTATAAGCTTGATCACCATTGCAGCCTTTGATGTCCGCGCTATAAAAGCCTAAACCTTCAAAGTCTCGGCATTTATTACAGCTTGTCCATTAAAGGCTGCAAAGCTGATCGCGCTGTGTAGGCCTTGAGCTGCGCTGTGCTGCGCTTTCGGCCACCAACAGTGCGACCAGCAACGCAGCCATTACAGACCACGACAGTAATGTACTATTAATCTAATGTCAATATTATAACATGGTATCCATAATTGCCAATAAGATGTGTCAAAATAACAATCTAACAAAATAAATAAATAAGAACAAAGACAAGCTGTAATGATCATAACTTATGAGAAACCAGACTGGACCAGTCCTCCCAAGCATCACCCGTTCACGAATATGACTTGTGCACCAGCCATCACCCCCCTCGCCATATTTGAGGGAGGGGAGCAACCCGCTACACAGAGCCGCCGCAAGAAAAGACATTTTAGTGAGCATGACCATAAACTCTGGTTTCTTGGTAACAGACTTGTATTCTACGTTAAAACTAATAAATTGTTATGAGTCACCCTACATAGCACTTTTGTATATTTAATTATATTAGACTTTATAAATTAATTTATAATAATTAATATAAATTAACCTCTTGGATACCACTTTTTTGTTAGAGTTTTTTTTTATTACCACGGCATAAGGTTCAAAATCGCGACCGGTTCCAACTACCCTCGGTTTTTGAGAGGTTAAATTACATTATTTCATTAGTAAAATTAAGGTTAATTATTATTATCACTATCATGGAGCTTGGGGCATTGCGGCCATGCAGTTTCGTCTATAACATAATCATTAATAGTGTAATAGGCTTTCTTTATGAGATTAGCCTCAATGTTTTAAACCTGTGTATGGGTAAACTTGACCTGGAGGTCGTGGGTTCGATTCCCACGGGGGCACCTAGTGAAAAGGTCACTTTGTGCGTTTTCCACAACCGGTTAGAAGATTGCAGGCCGAATCACGTGGTTTCCGAAAAAATGATGATTCGTTGCTTTGGAATATGATTATTTCTTAGTTTAACATTACAGCTATCGCTAAATTTGGAAATTGTTGCAAGGTTTTAAATTTATGTTCGAAAATATAATGTATGTAACATTATAGTTTCGAAAATAATTTGACTAGCTACAGTTAGTACGAGTATGAAAATTTCTTTATAAAGTTATCTAAGGGAGTCAGTGCGTTTTTAATCATAAATTGCTCGAATAGCTATTTTCTGTAATATAAATATAGGTTGAATATCCGCTGCTTTCCCCCACAACAAGATACCATAGCACATGGCACTATGAAAGTAACTAACATATACTAGCCTAGCTGTAGCCAATACTAAATAGTTTTAAAAATTAAAAATTAAAAATTAAAAATTAAAATTAAAAATTTATTTATTTACCAGAAAGTTATGTAACAGTCTAATATTATGCTTATGACCCACACACTAGGTATAACCTGTATCGTGGAGGTCTATAATGAAATTTCAATGTTGTGTTGTCCTGAGTTTGGGATAGCAACAGCAATAAATAAAATAAAAAGTAATTGTAATTAGGGAACTCTTACATACCAAGGTGACCAAACCCTTCCAGACCACTGAAATAGTAATATAAAATATACTACACACATAAACAATATATAATTAGGGATAAGGATAGATAAATAAGTAAATAAGCAATTCTGAATTTGTTTTAGAAAGAGAAGTTTTAGACTAGAAGCGCTTCAGTGGAATCATAATCTAATGTCACTAGCCACAAGAACTAAACTAAACTGGCCTGACATTTGGAAGTGAGAATTTGTACTTGGTTTTATCATCGTTTAACAATAAATTATTAATTGTGAACTAATTCAAGGTGAAAGACAATACATCAGCAATACCAACAAAATCTTATTTTTGTCTTTAAATTTCAGCAAAGAACACTATTTCAGTCAATACACCCCATTTTCTCGCGAACGCGACACTTAGGATACTATACAGGTTGACATATAATTAGCTGACCAATCACTAATATAACCATAAATATATATGTATTTATGTTTCCTTTATCTATATATATTCATCGAGCGCGAAATACTTGAAACACTAAAAAACGTTTTTATCCGCGTAAAAACCCATTTCGGGTATTTTCACGGAAATCTCCCCATTTTGGAATAATTCCACGCAATTATTCCGCGACCCATCTCTAGCCTTCAACGCAGTAAAATATGTTTTAGGTGAATGGAGCCGCAGCAGGCCCTTGACACTCCGCATTTTACGTACGAACTTACTAGTAGCTAGTGATGTACCCACATCAGCGGCAGCGTCTCGAGGCCCGATTCAGAGGGTTGCCAAGCGGCGCCACCCGCATCGCAAGTACGGCCGCCGTTCGTTATTGCTAGCCGTCCGTCGTTTATTGTGGAAAACCATGAAAAAAATAAACCTACCTCTTGTGTAGGTTTAATTTTTTTAATACCTAAATAAATAAATAAATACTTTTTGTATACTAACCGTACGTATCGGAAATGACGAAGAAATGACAATATTTGGCAAGGTAAGGAAAATAAATACTCGCACATTTAACATTACTTGCAATAATATCGCGGTTGCAGTGTAATGAGATAATTTCCTTACCTGTTTATTTTCTTATAACCTTTTCGTCTCTAATAGACCTCGACGGATTTCCATTTCCCCATTTTTCCTAAAACAAACAGAAAAGGTCAACGAAAATTCGCTATATAGGTAACATAATCACGCCCGGTAATCTATATGTATAGAAAAGTGCCCGCTCAGTCGCACACACACAGCCATATTCCATTCCGCGTAAGCACGACTCGCCTTTCTAGAATTATTTTCTAGGTGATAATTAATTGTAAACGGGATTTGAATGCTAAATCTAGTAAAAAAACTCTTCGCGATTCCGTGATATTTTTTATTAGCGATAACAGAAATATTAATTTTACTAAAATTCGGGAATGCCGAAGGATGTTTTCCTATATAACACCCGCGTTAGTACCGCGACAAATATGTAAACAGTAAATTATTACGATTGAAAAGAGTTTTTCAACTAAACCTTTTCTTGTTATTGGTTACAGAACTGTGGTAGCTGTTATTAACGCCCACAATAAAGCAAAAGTAACAGCATATGTGATATTTATATTGATTTGACTTTATTATCTGCCTTTGGCCACAGATTTTAAAGCGTATATTATCCCCTCAAGCGTTTTCGTCCGGCCTACGGATGAAAGCCCGTCATAGGTTTTGAATTTTATTACCAAGGCAAAATGTTCAAAATCGCGATTCCTCATTTAAAATTTCGCACTGGAAGGGTTAAGGATATTACGAGCCCAAATGAAGAATATTTCGTCTAGTCGTACCTTAAGAAACAAGATTTTTCGAAGCCAAGTATTTGTAGGCAGTTATGTTGTGATATAATAATTATATACATTACATGTTACAATGGCTGGAATCCCTTGGAGCGCAACGAAAGCAAAAGTATGGACATGACTTTTTAGAAGTACTTAATTTCCGGAACCTAATTAAATATACTTTACTATTTTCACAAATGAAAACTTTTAATAATAGTCTAATTCATGGTTTGTTTTTGAAGGAAGTGATGCATTTATTTTCAGATAATAAAATGTGAAATAAATTGTTTTGGCCGCTCGATGCCTTATTTCTCATATTAATGAATATGGATCAATTCTAATGAAAATTTTATATAATATGTAGGTGACATTCTGCATTCACTAATGGTACAAATGCGTCGATTATTTTTAATGACAATGTCTCCTTGGACTCTCTGTTGCGACCTCCTTACACCTCAACTACAACATTAATAATTCAACACTAGTTGTCAGAAATATATATTACTCTGAAGAAAATGAAGAATAAAAATTCTACTTTGACTTATCGCTGACAATGAAAAGTCTACGAAAAAATTATAAAAAATATATCCAATAAATAATCATGACTATAAGGCCTATTTTAGAGGGATTGCTGAGGACACGCAAATAGTGCGGGACTCTTCGACGATGTCGTTTCTTTGTACTAAGTACGATGTTCATTTTTATTTGAATAAATCTACTTTAGACAGACACCTATGAATCGTAAATCACCGTGGTTACTCAATGAAAAAAACAAAATAGGTTGAATTTAACTTTAGTCAATTAAAATTTTTGATAATATGCAATATTCCTTTATAATTAGAACGCTTCAAAAGTGTTTGTCTAAAGTAAAGTCTCTAATGAACCCAGGTTAAGGTTATTTTTTTCGACAAAAAAAATTGCCGTTATAGATGCTTTACTTGATTATTATTAGGACGGTGCCATTTTTTTTAATAAATATTTAAAAAGGCTTACGAAGAAACAAAACATGAGAAGCTCTGGAATTCTTTGGACGTAACGACCGATATTTTAGGTAGAAACGTGCATTTTATAGTTTGATGTAAAAGTTAATCCTTGCAGTAGATCTTATTTAATTGCTTGCAGGTTCCTGGAAGTTGTTAACGAGCATACAGTTTCTCAATTTGTGAAAGACTGTATGGAGACTTTGAAAGATAATTCCTTCGAATTCGAAACTAATGTAAATAATGTACGGATGGGGCTGCATAAATCATCTCCACAGGAGGTACGCACGTGTTTTAACATTAATACTTTTTACCGTCTATGAAATATGAAATATGTTTGGCACACAGAATTCACCGGACACCTGTAGAGATAAGATCGGAATATCACAATGTAGATATTTTGATAGCAAATTTTAAAAAATATTCTCGTAAGCCCCTCATAGAGTCCACCTTTTTAAGAAAGGTTTTCAAACATACCTTCACAGATAATAATTACAAGGTATGGAGTATCTAGGTACCCCATCTTGGCTAGAGGCAGCGTCGTAATATGCCAAATATTTAACAGAATTAAAGGATGTACTTTCTTGTTTCAATAGCTCTGACGCTGTATCATAACAAATGCAAAAAACATTATTGAGTGCTAATATTTACTAAATCAATTAATATTTATGGATACAAATTGCAGTATCATACACTTTAGTTTAAAAGAACAAGTGATGTTCTATTAGTATTATACCAAGATGGAGCTCTTTTTAAAGACTCTATTTGACCCCAATAATGACACATAAAATAAAATAATTTATAGGTAGAAATCCAGATTTCGAAGCAGTACTTGATTAAAGTGAAAAAATATATAGGGGTATTAAAATAAATTATCTAGATATAATTAAATTTAAATTCACTCCACTCACTTCCACTGATTTAAAGCGTTCATTTTCGAGCTACAGATGGATTTCACAGTTAAAACTAAACTAATCTAAAGAGGAAAATATTGAAAATATTAAGATTATTTATTTCAATACCTCCAAAAAAATTATATTAGAAAATAATTCTAACAAATAAAAAGTTTCTGTGGTGGATTTTTTACGGATGACGATGATGGAATAGGTATCAAGTCTTCTCTTACGTCTTACGTCAATGTAAAAATACTTCAGTTTAGAAAAGACGTGCCTTTCCTAAAAAATTCATTGAAACTTCCCACGATTACCAACTTTAAATCTTAAGGAATAAGCTATTTCGCAGTGAATTTGACAACGTAGAAAATATTTTCTGTTGTTTTGATATTATATTTTTACCTTCCAGCCAATAAAAATGCCAATACCTACAGTTGTGTTTGATTTATAAGTAACATCATCTACTAAACAGTAATAAAAAATATGCATTAAAATAGTAAAGTTCCGATATTTAATTATGTTCCGGAAATTGTACCGCTAAATAGGCCTTTCAATACTTTTGCTTTCGTTGCGTTCCAAGTTATTCCAACCATTGGTTATATCACAGTATCCCATTTTATTCTACTTTATTTTAAGGTTGTCACTTGTCATGTTATATCTTTTCGAACTTCAATCCTCGATTTAATGCAATCTCACTTGGTGCGAGCAAAATATTTCATCTAGTCATATCACTGCATCAAGCGAATAGTGAAGTTTCCAGCATCATTCATGATATGGGGTTGCATGCCAACCTGTGTTTTGGGTCAGCTGCCATTTATCTAGAGAAATGTTAATGCTCTAAAGTATCAGGAAAAGTTGTAAACGAGTCTATTACCGGCCATTCAGAGTTTGGAACATATAATTTTTCAACAAGATCGGTCTGCATGTCACACTGCAAGGACAACGAAGGCATGGCTTCATTCTAAGCAAGTTCCTATGATTATTGATTATTTGGCCGCCAAGCAGCCCAGACTTGTCCATGATTGAAAATGTATGGTGGAAAATGAAGAATAGATTGAGGAAGAGAAATGATTGAAGATTCCATCAAGATGAGAAAATTATTTAAAACAGAAGCTTCAGGCAGTTTGGGATTCCATCGCCCCTGAAGAGTGATGTGCAGAGCTGGTGGCATCAATGCCACTGCGGATAAAAGCAGTTATTGAGAGCAGAGGAGTCACTATTAAGTGGTAGACAAACTGTTTTGCGTGCGGGGTTAGGGTGGACGAACTCATTTGCTTTTTAGGCAGTTAGGAAATAATTGTTTTTATGTAAAATTAATAAAGAAGTTAGTTCAATTAATATGCAAGCATAAAGTATATTTTAGACTGGAACATATGTGTTATTCAGATTTTAGTTATTTAGATGAGTTATCTTAACTTCAGACTCCGTAAAAAAATGTAACACATTTTACCCCTTAGACGAAGTATTCTGTATTTCGACTCAGACAGGAAAACATCCTCTGGCATTTCCGAATTTTAGTTATAGAAATGTTTCTGTTATCCCTAATAAAATTATCATAGAATCGCGAGGAGTTAAAGCAACTCTGCGACGTTAGAACAACGAGATTCCGCTTTCAAATCTAGTTTACAATTAATTATCACCTAGAAAATAGTTCCTGAAATGCTACTAAAACATAACTATGGTTTCGTCAATATTGTACACCTTTCCCGCCCACTATCTACGTATTTTTTAGGTGTCTATAAAGATAAAACCCTATTTACATAATACCAAAGTAGGTTCAATTAGAGATTTATAGATCTTTAATTAATATGTTTAATCATTTACCAAACGAAATTCCTATACAAAATCGCGACATCACGATGTGAGCGAGCTCAGACGCCCACGAGATGACGAGACATCGGAGTAGGAGCACGTCGCGTTTCACCAGCTCATATGATTCGTGAATTTAGTGTATGGACACAAAGCACTGCCGTCCGTAAATAAAAAGTGTAACCTACCTATGCCATTGTCATTTTCAATTATGATATAGCGAATTGTTGTTGGCCTTTTTGTTTGTTTTAGGGAAAAATGGGGAAAAGGATCTACTAACGATGAAAAGGTCATAAGAAAAGAAAACGGTAAGGAAATTATCTCATTTCGCTGCAGCCGCGGTATAATAGCAAATAATGTTAAATATGCGAGTATTTATTTTCCTTGCCAAGTCAAATATAGGTAGGTGGTTAGTAATGCGTAGCACTTCACGGTGTGAAACTTAATTTTTTCTTCATTTTCGATTCGTAAGGTTAGTATAAAAATACAAATTGTCGCAAATAAAAAAATGTAAACCTACTTACAGAGGTAGGTTTACATTTTTTTTCTTGGCTTTCTTGCCCCGCCAAACGACGGCTAGCAATACGACGTGGTTCCAAAAAGGACTAGTATCCAGGGCCGGAAAACAAAATTTTAAAAAAAAGATGTGGCAGCTTGTCGTGTAACGATACGGACCTAACCAGAACCTAACAGAAAACAACCAGGATAAAATTTAGTAGTGACAGTTTATTAGTTATTTACAGTGAAGACTATAGAAAAATGATAAGAAGATGAGGATGGATGAAATGAGAACAGGTTTTTATAAAATATAGATTAGGTATAAAAAAAAGAAGCGGAGGACACGGAGAGTAGGAGACCGGTGGGGTGATGACCAGGATGCAGGTGTAGCCGAGAACAGGTAGGTGACGAGGAGAATCAGCGCAGCGCTGAACAGGGTTGAGGCTCGCAGGATCGCGTTGCAGTAACGGCTCGCAGGATCGCGTTGTAGGAACGGCTCGCAGGATCCCGTTGTAGGAACGGCTCGCAGGATCGCGTTGTAGGAACGGCTCGCAGGATCGCGTTGTAGGAACGGCTCGCAGGATCCCGTTGTAGGAACGGCTCGCAGGATCCCGGGGTAGTGCGATCCCGGGATAAGGCCTTTAGGTGGTTCTTCTCGCTCAGAAGCTGACGTGAGACTCCAGAATTTCAGAAATGTTCCGCTCTTATACCCTTTTTGGAGAGTTCTAAAAATAATTTAAATTAAAAGCAATTTTTGTGAGTGGCCAAGAGAGAAAAAGTATTTTTGTAAAAGTATTGAAGCAAACATATCAGACCGCTAACGAGTTTGAATGGACATTGCCATGACAACCAGATAAAGAACAACATCAACATATGTCAGTTTTTGGTTTCAGGCTCGTAATACAGAAAACAACAAGAAAACCATGAAGTAAATGAAGTAACAATGAATATAAAAAGGTAGCGCACCAGCGCGCACGAAGCCCGAGATTGCAGATTTTCGGAGAAAGCCAAATACAAGGTCACCAAAGGTAAACCCCTTCGCTATCGATTTAGAAGTGCTGATAGTGTGAAAATACAAAGCGAAAATGATTTGTTAATGTGTTCTTATGGTTTAAAACGTTACAGGGTCCTATGAAAATAAAGGTGATACCAAATAACAAGCTGTACAGCTCAGCAAGTATCCAGCTGACAATCCTGGAAAATGACATGTAAGTAGCATAACACTACATTTTCCCCCCGACCCTGGAAAAATTTTTGACTCAGCAAAAATTTTGATATGTACATTTTAAAATAAACCAGAAAAACACAGCTTTGCAGAAACAGACATCACCTGGCAAAATCAGATATACCATCTCTTACATTCATCATCTTCATTCAGGTAAGGGTGGAGTTCACATTCAATGACTACCACTCTAAAAGTGTGTTTTCAAAAGGACATTCAGGCTTACTTAAGGAGTTGTCATCCGCTCCTGCGTGGAAAAAAAAATAAGTAGAGGTAAAGAGAAACCAATTAATCCTAAGGTAGCTTTAGTCGCTTTGCCTAAAGATTAAGAACGGCCAGAGCGGTAGAGCTCGAAGCCAGAGATCAGCCACATCGCCAACGAGATGTGTCTGAAATAAAGAATATACATATATACAAATTAACAGTTAATAGAAGTTAAGAAAATTTATGCTACTTACATGCAAAAATTTTATAGTTAAGTGTAGAGTCAAGTGTTATAGAAGTGAAGTGAAGTGAAGTGAAGTGAAGTGAAGTAATGTAAGTTAAATGTATGCCTAAATATAATCCAGATGAGTTGAAAAACTAGATGAAGTTTTGTTTTAGAATTTGGAAAATGTGAAAAGGATGAATATATAAAGATTTAAGAGTGAAAGAGAAAGCAAATCAAAGGGAAAGAGACAAGGCGCAAAAAAGGTGAAGAGTAGAGAAGAACTTTTACGTTGGGCGCCAAAGGTAAACCCCTTCGCTATCGATTTAGAAGTGCTGATAGTGTGAAAATACAAAGCGAAAATGATTTGTTAATGTGTTCTTATGGTTTAAAACGTTACAGGGTCCTATGAAAATAAAGGTGATACCAAATAACAAGCTGTACAGCTCAGCAAGTATCCAGCTGAAAATCCTGGAAAATGACATGTAAGTAGCATAACACTACAAGCTTTTTTCAAATACGTACATGCGTAGCGCTATTTACTGTCAAAAACAAGACACTTTTTTTCCTGTCGGATTTTGAAAAATAAAAGTATTTTTTCATAAAATGTTTTGAAAAAATATCTTATCACGCTTTTATTAGCTTCACCTGTATGTATGTTTGTTTGTTTGTATGTAACCGACTCCTTTGGATTCGATTTTGACCCACTTTAAACGGACAGATTCAATTCAAACTTTGTACACTTATCAAGAATCAGCGACAATGTAATAATTTCGAGCGCCCCACGCTTTTTCACAATAATACTAGTATTTTTTGTTCATTATTGTTTTCAGCTTATATTAAGAATTATTTTTTACTTTTTAGTTTGATGTGCTTTAAAAGCGTGTTTTTTAGTTTTTTTGAACTATATTTATTCTATGAGCCCATTTAGACAGTGTAATGTACACACTGTCTGGGATGTAATAAACTCGAGTCTGTGGGAGAAAATGGGAGAGGGAAGCCTGAGGCGCTTTATAAAAACATCGAGTGAGAACTCATTGAATTCGTTGTGACAAGATCTGTTCATTTCATTTCATGATTTTTTCACAATCACCCAAAGGAGACGGGATTGATTTCCGCATGGAAAAAGCGAGACGCATCAAGTTCAAGTTCAGAGATTTTTGTTCATAATAGTAAAAAAATTGAGACGTCATAACATAATCAAGCAAGCATAATAAAACATTAGGTAGGTTCCTAATTGTACATAATATATAGGGTGCAATGAACTTGTTTAATGTGAGATGTCGGTGGTGCACAAAATGTGCTTTATACATTTTTTGAATCGAGCTACATTTAATTTTTGTATTTCTCGCGAAATTTTATTATAGAAGTGTATACAGTATCCCATAAAAGAACTACTAACTTTTGTGAGTCTGGACATTGGAAAAGGAAGCTTATGTTTATTTCTAGTTTGCACATTGTGGTGGCTATCTATGGTTTTGAAGCTACTGATATTTTTCCTCACATACTTTATGTTTTCATATATATATTGACTTGCAACTGTTAGGATGTTGGTTTCTTTGAAGAAATCTCTCAGAGACTCCATTATCTAGCTTATCAATAAATCGGATCCCTCTCTTCTGCAAAATGAAGATGGTCTCAATGACAGCAGCCCGTCCCCATAGGTCTATGCCCTAGGACATAATGCTATGGAAATAGCTAAAATATACAAGCCTAGCAGTTGCAACTGCAATCAATTCCCTGATTCTTTTAGCTGCATATGCTTCGGAGCTAAGTCTATGTGCTAATTTTACAATATGGGGAACCCATTGTAGTTCGGCATCAATGATTCCGAGAAATACAGTATTGTCCTAATAATGTCAGCTTTTTGAACCCTCCCTTCTAAATACGATCTCATAAGCTTAGAGCTATTGCCTTTTATGCTGTAGTGTTTAAGCTTTAAGAGCAATGTTTCGTGATCTATACAGTCACATGCCTTGGACAGTTCACAACAAACACAGCGTATAGCGTACCTACGATCTTCCCACCCATTAAAAATAAGCTAACTAACATGACTTCAGCATCTGTTGTCGACCGCCTATTCCTATTCTTTATTGCACAGAAATCATAATGAAACAGAAATAGTAACAAAACATTTTATGAGCAACGGAGAGCTTAGCTCGAAACAGAGATCTCTACCGTGATTTGTCTGATATTCCTAACATCGAAAGCCACAGAACTTAATATACCAGCTAATTTATCTATGTAGGACCACCACTGCAATTTGCTATTAATGGTTATTCCAATAAACTTCATGTCAGTTACTAATTCTAACGTGTTGCTGTCTAACACAAAATTTGCCTAACATTTGGAAGCGAGAATTTGCTTGGTTTTACCAGCGTCTAACATTAAATTATAAACTGTGAACCAATTCAAGGTTAAATACAATACATTATTAAGATCATCAAAATCTTCTTTTTGTCTTTCAATCTTGAAGACCAGTGAAGTATCATCAGCAAACAACACTATATCAGTAAATTTCTCCACCATTAAAGTTTTTGAACATTAATAAAACATGATCGGTTTGGGCGCTACAATTATGAAATTTATTACCTTCCCTATGTCAGATTTTAGGGGCTTTAATGTTTAGGCCGAATTTCTTCTATGTAGGTCAAATACATTGCGAGTTATCAAGGGATCAAAAGTAGCTCCAAATGGTTCCTGTTAATAACACAAGGCTGGTGCAACGCCAGTTACTCAGCTTTTGCTTGGCTAATGAGTAATGACACAGAGTCGTGTGATTTTACTCGAAAATATTTTTTAGTTCATGCCCTTTCTAACGTTATGAATCCGTCACAGTTTGGTTAAGAAATCAAGATGAATCGCCAAGGTCGACTTTTCGAGCCCTAAAACAAACGTCTCAACAAAACTATTGGTTTTAATATGGTGGAAAGGTAAGCGCCGTTTACAATCGTCCAGAGGAAATACTTGGTCCCATCAGCCACGACCAGGCTGGGCATCCGCCCGCCCTAGATAATATTGAGCAGATTAGTGGTACGAACGTAAGTCCCCTTGACGATTTGCAATTCATAAGTTTTCGACTGTCCATTACATTCTTTTATCTACACACGTATCATAAACCCTCTTTACTGCGTACAAAAACCGCACGTTACGATCAGCATAATGTTAAACTACTTGGTAAAAACTCATTTCTTATCTGAAAAATTACACATTATGACCATTATGTGTAATTTTTCTACACATCATAATGTGTAGAAAAATTACACATAATGTCATAACATTCAAATTTCGAACGCCGACGCCCGCCTCGTGCCGCCCGTAGTTTGTCTGTGAAGTTGGTACTGACATTCAAATTTCGAACGCCGACGTCCGAAGTTGGTCCTACAGAACAAGCTAAACAACTGCAGAGACCGCCACAATGCCGGTCAAACATGCGGTTCCTGAACACATCAAAGAGAGCTTAAGATATGTCTGTAGATAAACTAGTGTATGTAACTGTACATAATTAGGCATTAAAACTCTCGAGTGATATTATTAAGAAACTCGCCTTCGGCTCGTTTTATAAACCCACTCTCGAGTATTAATGCCCTCCATTATGTAGCATTCACATAAACTACTATTTTGTTTACATAAGATTTATTTACGAAGGCTAAACGTTATATTAATTTTTTTACGATCACTACTGAATATTGGCTATTAAAACACATTGATGTTGAAACTTGAAAGGTTGGAACATTATTTATTAGTACTAGAAAGTATTGTTTTCCGAAGATATCGATTGTGGCTTCACGACTATGAGTACAAGTAGTACAGTTGAGATCATATCAAGCTATACAGACTGTGTAGCTGCTTAACAACTCTTCTATTTGACTGTAAGAAAGATAAATGAATATAAGAGGACAATCTTACACAAATCGAACTATATAGGTAGTAAGCACTATAAGGCTTGTATTATGGGTACACGATATACCGATATTTAATAGAGATAAATACTTATGTAAATACACAGAAAACATCCAAGACTAAGAAACAAATATTCATGATCATCACACAAATATTTGCCCTTACCGGGATTCGGACCCAGGACCGTCAGCTTCGTAGGCAGGCTCAGGATGTTCTTCTTTCGCGTGCTGTTTCCATACCTCGTATCTCATTTGGATCGTTGTGCGTTGAGTGAGTGGGACCGGCTCTTACAGCCAACACACACAGCTCACGCCAGAATCCCACGAGGCGACATAGGTCAACACAGTTCTGCGTTCTGCGGAGCGACCCCGGATCACATTTTGAGAAATTTGTTCAATCTTTTAACCACTGTTTCTCGGTAATTATTGGCCTAATATTTTTTTTACATGTTCTGGTGAAACAAATTAACGTACATACAGTCAGCATCAGATATATGTGAGCAGCTTAGCTTCTCAAAAAGATCTACGAATCTTAAATAATCAGAAATATCTATATAGCCAAAGTGCCAAATTATGTCAACACCCTCAGAGTTAACTTGGATATTGACATAATTTTGACACGTTGGCTGTGTAGATATATCTGATTTTTTAAGATTTGTATATATTTTTGGGTAGCTAACCTGCTCACATATATCTGATGCTGACTGTACATAGTCAAACACATAATCCTTCTTTTGGTTTAGCTGTAGTCGGGTAAAATAGTTTGAATATTATTATCTTCTTTACTTATAAAAATGAATCGCTGTACGTTAGTCTTACTAAATCTCTAAAATGGCCCGATCGGTTTGTATAATTCCTATTTGGTTTTATTCTCCTCAGTCCACAGGAGGTTTGGATAAAATAAAATTACGAAACACGCAAAGCTGTTGCTAAAAAACCGAAAAATATTTTGCATGTTAAGTTCAGCCACTTTTGATAGATAGGGGTGGCAGCCATAGATCTAGCATTCATTACGCAAACTCCTGGCCATTGATTAATTACTCATACATAGATCTAGCATTACGCAAACTCCTGGTCGTTGATTAATTAATTTACTACTTTCAACCTCATTGTTGGTAGCGGAACTTATGTTTGACAGTGCTATGCATAAAGTTTGTAAACAAACAGTTTCTTTAATCTGAGCTTTGATGAGTACGATGCGTATTATGCTCAACAACGGTCGATGTGGATTTCAGAAACCTATGAAAGTGCCTAAAATGGTAAACGGTAAATTGAACGAATGACAAAATCCTGAAGTTTAACTCAATTATCCTGGAGCTGTTCGATAAGCACGCACCAATGAAAAAGGTCAGGGTCAAACATCACCCTGCCCCATGGTTGACCGACTCCATCAAGCGTTTAATGGCAAAAAGAAACCGTGCCAAAGGGAGATCCAACCAACGAGAATCTTCTAACTTTCAAACACCTCCGTAACCTGTGCAACCGCATGTGCCGCGATGCCAAGCGACGCCCCATTCATGAGCGTATAGAGATGTACAACCCAGCTCAGGTCTGTAAGTTCCTTAAAACCCTCCTTGGTATTGGCAAGTCCCAGGAATCCTCTTCAGGTAATGTCGATCTCAACCAGGTTTTCTCTCCTCCCCCCGTCGTGATGGACCCTGCCGCTAAGGAGGCAAGCCTTCGTCAACTACGGCTGAGGGCTGCAGCCTGCACCCACCGTTCAACTTCAGCTTCCTTGGAATCGGCGCAGTCTGAAAACTTCCCCCCTATTTTACCCCCAATCAAAATTGCGATCAACTAAATTTTTTAATGAAATCATGAAACTTGCGAGCCAATTTTCGTCAATATCGGTTGGAAAATGCGACATACAGGCGAGAACAGACTGCCAGACCGACAAAAGCATTCTTGGCCAATATAGAAACTGGACGCTTCGATCGCTCGGTTAATTGTAATATCAACATCAATTTTTGTTTTTCAATTTTGAAGAGTCAAAGTCGAAGTCAAATGTCTTTATTACTGTAGATATTTAAGAAATAAGAAATTTATTTGCTATGTCAAGGGTACAGTACTTAGTTTTCGTACATTAATTGAACTCCTTATACAGCTCCAGTCAATAGCATGCAAATATTTAGTTGTACTACTATTAATCATTTGTAAAATTGAAAACTCTTGAAGTGAATATAAACAACAAGTTCTGAATTCTCACTTGCCTTGGCAAACAAATTTGTGTTAAGTTTAACAAATTTAGCTACTTCCATGATATTAAGACAGAAGTATGGTAACAATAACTTGCATGATACGGGCTGCGGCTGCGGTACTCCAACTATTGACCGGATCACAGACTTGATATCGATGGACCGGATGCATTTTTTTTTTGCGATAAAGACATCTTATGTATTTACATTTATACTTAGTAAACGAGACCAGACGGCCAGACTGTGAAGCATCATCAGGAAACAACACTATGACCAGTTAAGAAAGACCAGTGAAGTATAATGTCAGTCAATTTCATCACCATAAAAGGCTAAAGATCGCTAATATGAAAATGAGCATAAATTGCAAGAATATTCTGGCTTACCCGCACTTTTTTTTTGACGTTGGCCTTGGTGCAGGAGAGTTGCTGCCGGAGTTCTGAAGTACAAAATATACCTATTAGTATTGATTGCGAAGATTTTCAATCATTAAATCATTTATGTAGTCTGTAAAGGAGCCCTGCTTTGTTGAGATTTCTGTGATCGGCACCGTCCCGTATATAGTGAGGGGAGCTAGGGTAATTTCAAAATAATAATGCTAATCTAGTACCTATCGTAAATGCAGTCATCAATTAATTACTTATGCTATAACATAGAGGTGACTCTATGAAATTAGAGGTATTTGAAATAATTTTATAGATCCACTTGATACACTTATGAGAAGCTGGAAATGTGTACTTTAGTTAGTTAGCTATAAAATTACCACGACGCCGAGTTATAATACAACCGTAGCTTGTATTACAGTACAAAAGTACACACAGTTGAAAAGTGTTTATAAGAGCTAAAATTGAAGCTGTCCCTATTAATTCAGTGATGATGAAGTAATTTTGAAGAAGAAACTGGTATTTTAAAAACACCCAATGGAAATTAGTAGGTAGTGGGGTGGCCTTAGAATGTGTTATTCGTCTAAGGGGGTGGCCTTAGAATAATTCGTCTAAGCATAACCATGCCACATTTCACAAGACTCTGTAACCATATTCCATAGTAATCTTACTACTATTTGGTGAAGGCTGTACTTACTGTTGACATGGTTGGGTTTTTTACATTACAATTGGTTTCTTGAAGAGCTGAGATTTTACAAAAAAATCAAATATTGAGTACTTATATTTGTTGTGGAATCTGACATTTTGATTATAAACTATAAAAACCAATTTTGTTTGTCAATGGTCATCTCATCACATATCACATCATCGTAGATCGAAGTGACTCGATTCACTGGATTGAAAAGGTTGTAAGCTGTGCATAGGTTTGTCAGGCAAACAATCGCAAGGTCGCAACCGAAACTCAGTGGTTCTCTTTGGTCCCAACGCAAGCAATCGCTCAGCTTTGGTTTCCTCCAAAAGAAGTGGCCGATTCATTTAGTGGACGTAATATGGTGGCCGTAAAAAGACGGCCGACTACACGTGGAATGTTCGAGACTGACGGCCGTTTTCTTACGGAGAAAAACACAGATCACAAAGTACAACGTGTCAACGGTTGAAAATAAACGTTAACATTCATTTGACAATAAATGTGACACCGCCATTGAAAAAACAACGTTCGAGACTCATCAACAGTCAACACGGTCATGATCTCAGATAAACGAAACGCTTTGCTTGTCATGATCGCACTCAGAACAATTATCTGTTTATAAGTATGTTCTGAGTGATCGCATGATGGTAGTCATGCAAATGGCGGCACCGCTTTTCGCTCTCTAGGAAACGTCACCATTTGGTTTACATAGACACAATTCTAGTGACGTCTCACGTCATTCACCGCTGTATTACGTCCGCTACCTGCGTCGTCGTGGTATGCACATTATCTCCTATCTGTTCAACATTTTGCGAAATCCCCGCTACCCCACATATCTTCGAGAACGTTTCGAGTTTTTTTTTCCTCCAGGTATAGCAACCGGAGATCCCACACGATGTCTCTCCTTTCTACTCCTCGGCATAACACTGCCGCTTACAAACACTCGTTTAGTTTAAGGGCGATCCGACTGTGTAACGTACTTCCTTGCGCTATTACGGCTATTAAAGATAGTCCCTCAATTTTCATTTTTAAGAAAAGATTGAAAAAGCATTTCCTTTCTCTTTCGTAATAGGTACTTTTATATATGTATATAAGTAGTATATGTTTGATATATATTTTATTTTTGTGGTTTTGTATTTTATTTAGTATAAGTATACATCATTTATATATACATTTTATACATACATATTATATTACATACATGATTATGTTTTAGTTGTACACAATTAGATGTGTACCTACAGTTTTATTGCGCACTAGGACTCTCCTGTGGCACAACTTTTCCTGTCCTGCCTAGGTTTGCTGGTAGAAATCTCTCTTTAGAGATAAGCTCGCCTTTGCTCAGAAAATGATTTGCTAACTTACTAAATATTAAGATTTCGGTGTAATAAAGAATATGAAATGTCGCTGCCGCTTTTGGAGGAAACCAGAGCTTTACCAATACTTATTCTGTGGCTTTATATACAGGGTGTCCGGTAGATCAATGCAAAGACTTAAACCGAAGTTAGTACAGACCATTTAGAACCATTTGAGCCAAACATACATATGGCGACGTCTTACCGTTAAATTTTTATGGATGATTTAGTGTTTTTGAAAAAAAAAACAGATTTTCACAGTTAAGTGTAATCACTCATTGCAAAACTAACCAATAATTAGATTATTTTACAATTGATTCGAATAAATCACTTAATAAGCAATCCAATAAATCTTGATTTGTGCATCTGCTACATCAGACTTGGTTTTTACAGATCATTGAAGAGCACGGCAAATTTCAATCATCAATAAAATAAGTTTTCGGATCTAATTTAACAAAAACATGTGAAAGCTTTTTATGTGAAAATCTTTATAAAAACATTCTTAGTTAATGATATTTCATTTAAGGTATTATTGACGTAGATACCTTACACATTCTTGAAGTTATGACCTACTAACCAGTTTGAGGGAAAAAACTTTTTAATTAATTAATTTTATGCTATTCATGCTGGAAATGAGATCCTTGGTTCCTCACACAGACACGAGCCCGTCTTCGAACTTCTGTGGTCGTGATTTTGAGCATTATTTCATCTTTCATGGTGTCGAAAGCCATTTTTATTTTTGAAATCAATTCTTCTTTTGTGTTGATGGCTACGTTGGAATAGACCCTGTGTTCCCACCCACCCCAGTTCTTTGGCTGCCGTCTGCCCTGCCATACATAAAAACAATGTCGGCATATTCTTCATTAGGAAAACTAGCCATAACGGGAAACTTTCGACCCAGAGCCCAGGACACATTGAAGAAAATCCAAGACGTAAAGAAACAATATGTGAAATTATCCCAGTGAAATAGCAATTGACATTTAAAGAATAAAAGATCACGAAAAATAATAATAAAATAAAGAGGTTTAATTTAGTTGAATCCAATTAATTTAAATTTCTTAGGCTGTTTAGTGCATAGTAGATACATAAGAAGGTGAGAAGCTATCTTGACGATTGTTTTCCCAATTGCTGGATCGGCAGAGACGGGCCTATTCCTGGACCTGCTTGTTCACCAGACCTGACCCCAATGGACTATTTTGTGTGGGGCAGAGCCAAAGAACTGGTCTATTCCAACGTAGCCATCAACACAAAAGAAGAGTTGATTTTAAAAATAAGAATGGCTGCTGACACCATGAAAGATGAAATGATGCTTCAAATCACGACTGCAGAAGTCTGAAGAGGGGCTCGTGTCTGTGTGAGGAACCAAGGATCTCATTTCGAGCATGAATAGCATAAATTTAATTAATTAAAAAGACTGTCTAAAAAGTTTTCTCCCTCAAACTGGTTAGTAGGTCATAACTTCAAGAATGTGTGTTTTTTTTTTCAAATACTCTATAAATCATCAATAAAAATTTAACGGTAAGACTTCGCCGTATGTACGTTTGGCTCAAATGGTCTGTACTAGCTTCGCTTTAAGTCTTTGCATCGATCTACCGGACACCCTGTATAAAATAAGTACTCGTAAATTATTAGGGTTCCGTATCCAAAGCAGAGGCTCAGAATACGGTTCCGTCTGGGGGGTCCCAGACGGAACATTCTGAGCCTCTGCTTTTCGTCCGTCTGCGGGCTATATCTCATGAACCTTGTATTTCTGTTGCCGCTACGGCAATATACTCAATGGGCAAACGGCAATAGAAGTGATTTTTTGCGCTTTTCTTGTACCATGGTACGGATACCTTCGTGTGTGAGTCCTTCACGCACTTGACCGATTTTTTAAGTTTCTGTTAGGTGCCTTTCTTAACTACCTTACCTTGTAGACCTTATGCTATCAGGTTTGTATGTAAATAATAATTGAACTCGATTAGTGCCTACCGACTATTATCCACTTACCAGAGGTTCCTTCACCGAATGATCTCAATTTCTGATAGCTACAAATAAATACACAGGAAGTCAGAATAAACTGCAAATAAATCCGATATACACTATTTTAATAATTTAATTACCCATGCAAAGCATGATAGGACTTACCTTTATCAATTAATTAGATATTGTTAAAAAAAACACATCTAATGTCAACTCACAATATAATAAATAAGATACCAAAATCAGTATGGCTTTGATTGACTTAATATTTAACAAGTTTTTAGACGCCACAATTTTCCCCACACGGAGCAACAGCACCACAGTTTGCATCCTACTTTGCACTCTAAAGAGTTTCGTTTGTCTGAGGCTAGACTGGCAAGTCCATGACCACCTCAATTAAAATATTTTTAACCGACTTTGCAAAATGAGGAATAGATACATTTAAGAACTGTCAAAATGGTAATTTTGTTCACGAGTTTTATGAAATACTTTTTAACACATAATTGAGTTTGTTTTTTGAAATAGGTTCAGCTTGAGACACGTTTCTAGATTTATTGGACTACCCTGTCAAATACCGTATTCGTCGGCGTTCTATTTTTTTATGCTAATCGATTTCTCCAAGACGAATGGAACGATTTGGAAAATTAATTTCGGATGAAAGTTTGGTCCCATTTTCATCAGGCCAGGATCTGATGGGATCCTGAAGAAATCCAGGGAACTCTTCAAATATTATAATAGGCAGATCTAGTTAAACAATTTTCATAACTCGTGTATTTACTTTCCGGAAGCATCATTTTGTGAAGTGGATTAAAAGCACAGATGACCACCGGAACATGGTAGCCTACTGGTTGTGATATGGTAACTTTATTAAGGGTTGGTCCGTAATGTATGCTCGTCATCATGCATGATGGTGAAAAGGAAGTGATGGTGACGGACCAGAAGAGCTTCTCCATAATTTTTCATCATCAGTCAGGATCTGATGATGGGATCATGGAGATATAAGAAAACTCTTTCATTAATGTATACCCGTAGGGTATGCTTTGTATCAAATAGATGGCATTGAAGTAGGTCTTTCTAGGTTTTACTTACTTTTTGTTAAATTATAATAAAACAGTTGTATTAAAATAGTGATGTATAAACTCTTAAGGTACATGGATAACAATATGATATACTCGTTCAGCCGTAACAATGTTCGTTGAGCAAACGCCAATTTTCAAGTGTGTTTCTTTCATACATAGTTTTCTTTTACTTATATTTAGACCCAAGAATATATTAAAATATTTATCTACACACGTATCATAAAACCTCTTTACTGCGTACAAAAACCGCACGTTACGATCAGCATAATGTTCTACACATTATGACATTCAAATTTCGAACGCCGACGCCCGCCTCGTGCCGCCTCTAGTTTGTCTGTGAAGTTAGTACTACAGAACAAGCTAAACAACTGCAGAGACACAATGCCGGTCAAACATGCGGTTCCTGAATGCCTTCCATTATGTAGCAGTCACATAATTTATGTGACTGCTACATAATGGAGGGCATTAATACTCGAGAGAGAGTTTTAATGCCTAATTATGTACATACACTAGTTAATCTACACACATATCATAAGCTCTCTTTAATGTGTTGAGGAACCGCATGTTCGACCGGCATTGATAATTCCTTTGCACTTGTTTAGCTTGTTCAGTAGTACCAACTTCACAAACACAGTAGGGGCGGCTCGCAGGCGGGCGTCAGCGTTCGAAATTTGAATGTCATAATATGTAGAAAAATTACACATTATGGTCATAATGTGTAATTTTTCAGTTAAGTAATGAGTATTTACCAAGTAGTTTAACATTATGCTGATCGTAACGTGCGGTTTTTGTAAGCAGTAAAGAGGGTTTATGATACGTGTGTAGATAAACTACTATTGTAATACAGTGCTTAAAAAAGGTATTACGATAAGGTTATATACAATCTTTGAAATTATGTTAAATGATGAAATAAAGAATGCACTTTACATCATATGGCCATCTACAGAATGATTATAGAAAGAACCACCCAAAAGATCGATCTCACCTAGCTAAAGATTTCAAACGTATTTTAGATGATCTATCCTGAATAGAAGAGATTAGTGATTCAAGATCGATTAACTGAGATACTTTTAAAATCTTTTTGTTGGTTGGTTTAGGACGACATCCGCCGTATGTATGGCGCTTAAAATTGCACGGATTTATTGTCAAATATTTGTGAAGGATTTTCTTCACAAATATTTGCGCGCGCTCATTGATGTATTTTGTATGAGACGTGTATTCGGTGTATTCGAGTGTGTTTAACCCCATCTTTGTAAGGGACGTCATAATAATATTAAAACCAGTGCAACTTCTGTAGGTCGGTGGGTCAGTGCCCATACAATCTGCATGCGTGGTCCTTTAGAAATATCACAATTTTGACAATTCTGCTGATACTTGAAATACTTGTCACCGTAAGATAGTCAAAACTGTAAGTTGATAAACTAACGTTTTTTTCTCTCGTAAGTTGGTCAACAGATAGACTATTGGACAGATAGTAAACTGTAGCGTACTGCTTACTATATGACGCGTAAATTGATCAACTAACGGTTAAAACCGTTAAATAGTAAACTGGATTAAACTTGAATTGCAAACGAAATACCATCAGGGCAAACACTGCGGTAGCTTAGGTGAAGACTAAAGGGGGCGAGCGCAGCGAAGCCCCCGAATAGTCTTCGTGTTTGGTTGAAATGTAAGTACAAAAGAAACATAAATTATAAACCCTGTCAGTCTGGTTTACTATCTGTCGATAGTTGATTCGGTCAGCTACCGCTCATTGAGTTACATTTACTTTCGTAATAGAGAAGACAACGCGAACCACTACAGTGGTTGCTTTATGATAAGCGAACTGGCCGCACGCCACTCAGTCGCTTGCTAGCTCTCAAGCGTCGTGGACGTGTGCAGTGAAATGGAAAAAAGGTGCAAACTCTGAGAAAATGCCCTCGTGTGTGTAACGATACTGCACCAATAATTCAAGCAATACAGGGGGTGCAAAGGAATATCTTTCCATCGTTGAGTATCTCGATAAATCATGTAAAAACTTTAGCGGAGCAAAATATTTAGCGGAGACGCGGAGACGCCATGTCGGGTCGGTAGAGAAGAGGCAAAAAATGACGTTTGCTAAGAATATGTAAATATCTACAGTAATAAAGTACTTTTGAGTTTGAGTTTTTGGTCATTTGTCATCGACTAAAAGTTAAGATGTGCCATGTGTATGTAACAAGTGCGGGTAGCATCTCAGAGTATTTAACTTGTGGTAGAATTATCCGAAGTTTCTGTTTATAAGCGGAAACCAATAATATTACACATACAGGTGTAACAAAAAGGGCCTTGTTAGGGACATCATTTGATACGGGCTATCATAAATAAATACACTATAATTCGCTTGAAACACGAAGCTAAAACTGATCAGACAAATAATTATTTATCCAAAGGGCAAAAGTTAACTAAACTTATTTTGTTTAAGGGTACTTAACTAAATAAATATAATACTACAATTAATATACGGCTTTTCATTTTTTGTAACACTTCATTCCTTTGACTATCTAATCTTTCAATTCACTACTTGGTCAGAAAACTTAATTTTTCACTCTCTTTAAAAAAAAACAAATCAGCTCAGCACTCGACCCGAAATGTACTGAGACGAGAAAAATTAAGTTACCCTGATCATACAGCATGGTTTCGACATGTAGCCCCCCTTTCTGTTACATCCTGTACATGCAACTTTTTGATTTACCTACCCATGCGACCATTCCCACAATATTTAATTATTCGATATTGACTTAGAGATAAAGTTGGGCGGAATATAAACAAGGTGTCACCTCTATGACGGTTACATCGCATCTATGACTGACTAGCCGCCCCCGCGCGCCCCTACTACCGCGCTTGCTTCACATGCATTTGTTCGCGATGTCTGTTCCATAGGTTTATTTCAATGCTACCGCTTAAGTTGATCAACTTAAGGTTTTGACTAACTTCCGGTGACACACATTAGCCCGTATCATTGAAACTCTCTCAGCTACGAGCTACGAGAGCCGTCATAAACTTGAGATGAATAAACGTATAAACGGCTGCTTCTCACGCAGCAAATGACGTGTACTAAGCGTATTTGTAAATATCTACAGTATTAAAGAACTTTTGATTTGATACTCAAGTCCGTGTTTGTGTGTGAGTGTGTGAGGCTCTCAGAGCATACGGGGTAATCGTGGTACAATGAGGAGTTTTCTGACATTTGATTAAAACAAAAACAAACCTCGCTAGGGGGCGAGAGCGAGAAATGACGAAAATGTCTTAGCTGCCTAAGCAGCTCACGCTAACGTGAGCTTGGGATTTTACACAGACCACAGTAGACATTTTAAATGACGGACTAAGGTCACAGTATTTCTACCGGTACCGATGACATCTTGCAGAGCTGAGAGAGATTCATTGATATTGGCCATATACTACGGAAGGTGTAATCTAACTAGCAACAGCCATGAACCCCGTCTGCAGTTTCTGGACGTATTCCCTCCTGCAGTCCATGTCGTCTGCCGGCCGATTGTATGGCAGCCAGACTGGCTCGCCGATGAACAGACGCTTGGCACGGATGTAGTTCTGCAATGAGGTAACAAGAAGGTCAGGTATATAGGCACAGGCATTAATTTATTATAACGTATTTGCTTTTTAAGGTAGCATATCTCAGTTTTTTTTTACCTAGCCTATACAGTGTCCCAATGCCGGGCAAAGGCCTCCCCGTTTCGTGCCTACACATCACAAGATTGATAATAGTATGCAATGATATAGTTGTTTAATATTTATGCTTCGGAAGCACCGGTTTTTTGTTGCGCGGATCGACCGCGAGTAATCGGGACATCACTAAGCGGAAACGGACCGCAGCTGTCACTCGTACCAACGAGAGGAAAAAATTGGAGGTTATCTTTTCTTTCTCATCGGGAGAACAAGAGGTCTGCTCAGGCATTGTGCCATTGATGGTATTTCGGTGTACCAATTACCAAATACAGGCGTCGGGCCTGGTCGGAGTGTTAATCATCTACATCGTCGGGAAATAAGTAGATTCGCGTCAGCGGTCAAGTGATCCGTGTGGATTGGACATCGTCGTATCGGTAGCGGCGACTCCACGTGACGGCACGCAGCACGCCGGCGACAGCGTCGGCAGCGACAGTGAGATTCACTCCATATCCTATCCCAAACTGTGCCCTTTTCCCGAATTCCTGTCTCGAATCGAGCTTTCGATTTCCTGTCTACGGAGACAAAGGTCAGTAACAATCATTCAATTCACTTTTCTCTCACGTGCTGGCAAAAGCCCACCCCCTTCGGATTCCACGCCGTTCGGTAGGCGTGGAAATTAATCAATAGTAATCTATTTCTTAGTCATCTGCTGTAAAAATGATACCACTTCGACATTTGTCACGTGGCGCGTCCACGCTGCACTGGACGAACGGAGACTAGGTATCGCGGCGAGCGCAACTGACTTACGTGTGTGGTGTATTAGAGTAAATTAAGTGGTTCATTTATCCTTGCCTGATTGCGTTAACTAGTAGATATGGGATGCGAAGCAGTGATGCATATATCATGATCTTCCATCGAACATAAAATATTAGCCTAAGCACAGCGAAGGTACAGTTATTAACACGATACCGTCAATTTATTGGAGCGCTAGAGAGGAAAAAGATATAAGAATCTCTCTTGTGCCCATGCGCCGCTACCACCTACAGGCGGCACTCAAGCGCCACGAAACTTGGCGTCAGAGATACTATAAGGTTGGGCTTCTGCACCCTTATATGGGTCATGCATTGAAGGATATTTCAAACTCCTCCATCTGAGTTTTCTGGGCTAGTCAATTATTCCCCAAGTCCCAAATAAACATACATTTTCCTTTTGGAGATAATAGTAACTCACATTAACATCCAATGTGAACCTGTGGTAGATGCCGCTGGGTATGACAATCATGTCACCAGCAGAGACTGCTATGCGAATCCACCGGTCCTCGCCATCACGGACGTCAAAGTAGCCAGAGCCATCAAGGACGAACCTGGAATGACAGAGTTGAGGTTTCATACTATGAAATTGGCTATGGTACTAGAAGGTCGAAAAAACCTGCCAAGTACATGTCGGACTCCACACAAATCAAATTTTTTGGAAATTATTTGATGGAAGTACAAATTTTCGGTTTTCAGTTTTTTCCTTTACTTGTGCTATAAGACCTTGCTGTGTGCCAAATTTCATGATTTCAAGGTGAATGGGAAGTATTTTAGATACCCTTCCGAGTATCAAGCCAGCCAAATTGAGATATAAACAGTGGTAACTTTTGTTTTTTGTTGTTTTTCACAACTTCATTCGAGTCCCGGTGGGGGCAAATATTTGTTTGATAAGAACGGATGTTTGTACCCTAGTCATGGTTGTTTATCTATCTAAGTATAATATTTATCTATATAAGTATGTGTATCGTTGTCTAGTACCCAAGATACAGGGAATCCAAGTTTGGGGCTAGATCAATGTTTGTAAATGGTGTCCAAGGTAGTAAGTAGGTAGTAGTATTCAAGGGACAACAGACCTAAGTAATGATATTAATTTCAACTTGATACCTGCACGCCTTCCTGGCAAAAAGAGTATTGATAGACACACAGATAATAAGCAAAGTGACCCTATGAGGGTTCCTCTTTGCTTTTAAGGTACAGAACCCTAAAAATAGCAATACACTATATTGAGTGCAATTCAGAAGGTCGTCAAACTAACTAACAAACTACACTGACAGCTTCAGATCCAACAGCTCCTAATAAAGTTGTGATTCCTCTGAATCAGCCTCAATGAAGCACTGAATTTTGGTTGCAAACATAAAACTAATTCATCTGTGAGTTAGATCAGTTTTTGATACCAACATCTTGACCATTATAATGACTTGAAACAAATGTAAAACAAGCAAACAATTTTCTTTACCTAATCTCTTCATCTGTGTGCAGGTGTTCTTCAAAGAATGACTTGATCTTCTCCTCATAGTTCAGCAGGCACTGCTTGGAGCAGGTGATCTCATCCTCATATGTGTATCCTCGCTGCTTCTTTATCCCCTCTAGGACACCGTCAGTTTGGTATGTGTCCACATTGATCTGAAACATGTCAAGTAAGTGAATAAGTGTGAACAGAACATCTTCTTCTCCAAGCAGTTAAAGTGCCTGCAGCTGGCTGACCAGAGAGGTTTATGGCTTATATTTAACTACTAAAAAGCGAGGGTAGTTGGGACAGATCACGATTTTGAACCGTAGGCCAGGGTAATAAAATTTAAAAGCTATGACGGAAAAGTGGCGTTAGCTAAAGCCGGTGGTAACTGTGGGCTTAAATCTAAAAAAATAAATACAAATACAGTAACATGAGAAACAATAGTTACTTACTTAACTAAATAATTATACAATAATACACCATAGTTCATAACTGTAACAACACCACCACACCTTCTAATGATGGAATGTAATCCTACATTTCAAACTAACCAGTTATAAATATCAGAGGCAAGTTTGGTATGTTGCAAGTTTACATTACATTATTTTATATACACAAGACCCTAACTAACGACTTCGTAATATACAAGTCACCTTTCTGTCCTCCTGAGCTCCTTTTAATAGCTTGATAACACTGAGATAACAAACTACTTGGTCCTAAACTTGGAGAATGTAGACTTACAGTGAAATATTCAACGCCAGTTTTCTTGAAGAGTTCTTCGAGTGAGAGGAACTGCGGTGGGTCCAGATGGTGTTCCAAGCGCTGGTCACCAGGGCTGTTGTCCATGAACCAGGCCTTGACCATTTTGAAAGGAATATTAATCGTAAAACATAGAAACTCACAACACAAAACAACAAAACTTTCGAGTTTTTGTATGACGTGACGCACAAATTATGTGTTTGACGTTTGACTTTGACAGTTAACAGAAGTTGATGGGTTGAGCGACATCTCTTGTACTACCAGACAAACAATAGGATACTTTCAAACGTTTATTTTTTTCGAAATCCGATAGATGGCGTTAAAGACTGTTAAGTGAAGCATGTATTCAATCTTATTGGTCTGTTAGTTACTGACCTACTTTGTGAAAGAGTTTCTATGCTTGTCAACTTTGAGATTTATCTGTCAATAAAATTCAATGTGTACTTTCTACAACAATGGTTTATTTATTTATTAAAGTGGTAGCAGAGATTTAAAAAGTATTTAAACCAATCGCAAAGTCATCCCAATAAGTTATTTTGGTGAAGAAACCAAGACTGTGTCAGCAGGACACAAGATTCGTGTAAAACTTAGTCTACAAGGGAAACGTCAAAATGGACAATTCTATCGTAGAAGCTGCCAAGGTTCGAATCGGAAACTTATCAGGGACCGATGACTTCAAGATGTGGAAATTCAAAGTTTTCATGGTGCTGAAGGGTGTACCAGGTGCTAAAGATTTGTTGGAAGGTAGAAAATCCAGACCAGCAAGTTTACAAGGTACGCCAACATCGGAGCAAATTGCGAAACATGGAAAGGAAGTACAAGAATTTGATAAACTAGATAGCATAGTTTCTGTCTTGATCACTACGAATTTGCCAAACGACATAGTAACAAAGATGATGCGCTTCGATAACGCTAAGGATATGTGGGATGAACTAAATCGGCTGTACGGAGGTTGTATCGTAGACAAATCCTACGAAATGTGTCAAACATTCTTCGGATACGAGAGGGATACCAAGCATGACATGGCTACACATATTTCAACGTTAAAGAGTCACTGGCACGAACTCAATGTAGCATTAGAAGAGACAAATGAGTTGCCAGCAGCAATATTGATCTATAAGATATTGGACACTTTACCGAATGAGTATTTGGGATTCAAGTCAAGCTGGAATCTAATGACGAAGACTGAGCGCACGATAGAGAACCTTACAACACAGTTATGCGCACATGAGAAGATCCTAACAAAGCAACAAGCAGATATTAAGGCGGAAAGCAGCGCAGAAGGCAATAGTAGTGCAGAGGCATTATATGCGAAAGCAAGAAATAAAGGCAATAAGGATAAGACAAAGAAGAAAGACGTTCAAAGTCACAAATGCAACTATTGCGGAGAATCTGGACATTTTGTAAGAAAATGTCAGAAATGGATCGCAGATGGCAGACCACCAAAGAAGTCGACTACCGTAGATATGAACCTAGCTATTTTCTCAGTCGAAAACCTTGACGTTAAAGTCAGAGACACGACGAACTGGTATGTGGACAATGGGGCAACCAGCCACATAACAAACAGAGACGATCTCTTTGAGGACTTTAATTATTTCAAGGGTTCACACACGGTTACTGGAGCTAACGGACAGACAATCCCAGCAGTAGGGATGGGTTCTATTCGTGCAGAAGCTGAAGTAGATGGTCGAAGAGAGCAAATCCTTTTGAAGGATGTTTGGTACGTGCCTAGCATTAGCAGGAACCTTTTTTCTGTCCTTGCCGCACACGACATCGCTAATAATAGCACCTTTGAATCGGATCCCACTACGTGCATAATGAAGATTAATGGCGAGACCAAGCTAATTGGCAACAGAGAGAAAGAGGGTGGGCTTTACCGTCTGAAACTGAAATGCGTGAAGCCAGCTACTCCAGATAAAACTGTTGAAGTAAATCTATTACAATTATACCATGAGCGGTTCGGTCATCAAAATAAAACATACGTGAAAAAGGTATTGGAGAGAGACTTAAACATAAAGACTGAAGCAAAGACAGAACTCTGTGAAGGCTGTGTTTATGGGAAATCTCATAGATTGAAGTTCGGGACTAGGGAAAAAGCCACTCAACCTGGAGAATTGATTTGCAGTGATGTATGTGGACCATTCCCCTGCTCGATCGGCAAGAATAAATACTTTGTTTTATTCAAGGACCTATACACGAAGTACCGCTGGGTATACGTAATGCGTCAAAAATCTGATGTCCACGAAAAACTACTACATTTTATAGCTGAAGCTAAGACAGCGTGTATAAAAATAAAAGAAGTTTTAAGTGACAATGGTGGCGAGTTCGATAATGAAAGGGTTCGTGCTACACTAGCGAAAGAAGGTATCAAACAGAGGTTCACGATGCCTTATACCCCACAACAAAATCCCACTGAGAGGGAGAATAGAACTGTTGTGGAGATGGCGAGAGCCATGATGCACGCCCATGTGAAAATTCCAAATGGCTTGTGGGCTGAGCTGATTATGACGAGCGTGTACATTCTTAACAGGACAGGCCCAGGTCCTGAAGGAAAAACACCATATGAAGCATGGCATGGCAAGAAGCCAAGGATTAGTCACATGCGGATTATTGGAACCATTTGTTACCCGCACGTTCCAAAAGAAAAACGTAAGAAATTGGACAAAAAGGCTCAGAAAGGTATTCTCATTGGGTACGATTCTGAAGAGGGATATCGAATTTGGGACTGCGAAAATTTCAATCTGATAAGGTCTCGAGACGTAGTTTTTGATGAAACTCTCTTATTGGAAGATGTCAAAAATCTGACCAGAACTGATAAAGAGCTTGAAAGCAAGACCAGAACTGAGGAAGATAGTTCAAGTCAGAAGTTAGAGCCATATCGCCAGATTGAACTTAAATTTCGGGGTTTTACGTTGAATCCTCAAACCCAATCGGATCCAAGTGTGGAAGAATCACCTGCAGTTGAAAATGATGAGAAGCCTGAAATAGAGAATGAGCGATCAGAAGAAGTTGCTAACAATAATGAAGTTGGAGAGAACATAGTTGACAGTAGTGTAGAACAAACAGATGAGCAGATGGAACAGAACATTGAGCTTGAAAGGGAAGATGACATTGTAATGGAATCTGAACCTGATCAACTGAACGCTATTGAGGTAGAAAATGAGAGAGGGCTAACACTTCGTAGCCGTGCGAACCTTAGACAGCCAAGTCGATACAGGGACTATGTTTGCAATATTTGTCATGCCCAGACTACTACTGATCTAATAGAACCGACTACATTTAAGCAAGCTATACAAAGTGCTGAATCTGAAAAATGGATAAAAGCTATGGAAAACGAAATCAACTCTCTCAACGAGAACCATACGTGGGAAATGGTAGATTTGCCTGAGGGAAGGAAAGCAATCCCTTGCAAATGGATTTACAAAGTTAAAACCAATCCTGATGGTACGGTTGATAAATATAAGGCTCGACTCGTAGTGAAGGGTTACTCGCAGAAAGAAGGAGTGGATTACTACGAGACATTTAGTCCTGTAGCAAAGACCAGCACTATAAGAGCACTTCTGAGTGTTTCTGCTCAAGAAAATCTGACGTTGTCCCAATTTGACGTTTCAACGGCTTTTCTGTATGGTACATTAAATGAAGAGACATATATGAAGCCACCTGAAGGGTTTAGTGATGATTCAGGAAAAGTATGTAAACTCATAAAGAGTTTATACGGTCTAAAGCAAGCACCAAGATGCTGGAACTACTGTATAACTGAGTACATACTAAAAATCGGATTCAAGCAAAGCCATAGTGATCCATGTCTCTTTATAAGAAACAAGGATAGTAACAAAAAGTTAATCCTAGCATTATATGTTGATGACGGATTGTTGGCGTCAGCATCGGAGTCTGAAACGCAAGTTTTTCTTGATGAGCTGCGTCAGCACTTCAAGATCACGACAAAACCTGGTTCATATTTCTTAGGCATCGAGATTGCCAGAAACGATGATGGATCGATTACCATAGACCAGAAAGGATATGCAAAGAAACTGTTGGAGCGATTCGGCATGCACGACTGCAAAGCTGCCGTAACACCTATTGTGAAAGACTCTGTTACTACAGAAAAAAAGATGGAAAGTGATCCATTTCCATATAGACAAGCAGTTGGCGCACTCTCTTATCTAGCAGTTGGGACACGCCCTGATATCACATTCGCAGTGAGCGTAGTCTCCAGAACTTTAGATAACCCTTTGCCAGGAGATATAGCCAAAGTCAAAAGAATACTGCGCTATATTAAAGGCACACAACATTTTGGTATTACCTACCATTCATCTGACAAATCGAAATGCCTGAAAGGCTTCAGCGATGCAGATCATGGGGGGGATAACACAAGTGGACATTCAACTTCTGGAATGATTTGTCTCTACTCAGGAGGAGCTATTGCATGGCAGAGTAAGAAGCAAACTTCAGTAGCCATATCCTCTACCGAAGCGGAAATAGTGGCCGCTAGCGGAGCAGCCCGAGAATTAATATGGCTAAAAAGAATTCTGCAGTTCATGTTGCCACTCAAAGATATCAGAACACTGTTATACCTAGACAGTGAGTCAGCTATTCGACTTGCACATGATCCTCCAGTGGAATGCCATCAAAGGACAAAGCATATAAGATTGAGGCACTTCTTTGTGAGAGAATGTGTCACGACAGGAATTTTGTCAACTCTCAAAGTGAAAGGGGTCGACCAGGTGGCGGACTTCCTGACGAAGCCCTTATTCTGGCCACGACTTAAAGAGCTTGGCACAAGAGCTGGACTCACCATCACCAATAAGAAAAACGAGACGGGATGTTAAGTGAAGCATGTATTCAATCTTATTGGTCTGTTAGTTACTGACCTACTTTGTGAAAGAGTTTCTATGCTTGTCAACTTTGAGATTTATCTGTCAATAAAATTCAATGTGTACTTTCTACAACAATGGTTTATTTATTTATTAAAGAAGACAACCCTACTACCTTTTAAGGTGAATGAGGTTAACCTCCTAAGACCCGGAAGTAAACAACTCGAAATGGGAATATCGACTTTACGAGCGGGTTTGTTTTAGGAAGTTACGACACTCTCACTGTGGAGAATATCATGGCCGACAGACGGTCGACCGGGTATGATTGATGTAGATATTTTTCGCCGCATTGTAGTCGCGATCGAAAGAGCCGTGGCAGTTTGGGCAAACTCCCCGACGTCTCCCGTGATCCATCGCGATCTTGACGAATGCGCCGTCTCTCTCGTTGCAAGCGGAGCATGCCTGCGAAGTATACGATTCGTCCACCGTCTCGACGCTGATGTTTCTTCGGGCGCGCAACCGTTTCAACAGATCGTCGTGTTTGAATTTGCGTCCGCTGAATACGGCAGTGTTCATGAAATTTGAGCCAGCCCCGTACAGCACGAGAACACTCCCGCCCCCACCGTCGAATAGCTCTCTAACGATACGTTCTTGCGAGCGAGCTGTATTGATGTACTTGTCGAAACGGAGACGCGTCAATTTCGAATGAACTTCGAAGGGATGTTGCCTCGCCTCGAACCAGCGTAAACGGAATTTAGTGTATTTTATCGTGACATCGCCACGACTATTCTTTGCCGTCAAACAATCGATATTGCTTTCTTTCTGTACTCTCACGCGATCTCTGGCCTCATCAGCCTCCACCGAAGCCAACATCTTTTTTCTCACTCGTTCGCGTTTCCATTCGAGCGTGTGCGAGCGCACGTACGCTTTTGTGATTCTTTGAAATCGGAAACGATCGTCGCACGCCGCTATAGGCACCCTTGAGCCTGGATCCACGGCAATCACGCGATCGTAATGTCTTATCATTTTCTTCATCGCTGACGATTCCATCTTTTTTTTCACGAGACACTATATCCGTCCGTCTGTAGGGAGCAACCGAAATTCTTCAGATTCGTCAAATCCAACCAAGGTGACCATAATTCTTGTTTGTGTTCAGTTATCGAGGACCAATTCGACGATGTAGTCTCCGGTGAGACGCGTCTTAGTAATTCGTGCCATCCGCGTGACGTGTAGGTGATGTGCTTCAAACCGTGCGAGGGTTGAGGGAACAGAGCGAAAGATGCAGTCTCTTGCAGGCGCAACCATGCGGGAATCGTTTGCCAATACTTTGATTTTGATTTACACGTGTCGACATTGATAATTTTACAAATTTCGCCGATGGCTTTGTCACCACCATCGATAAACTCTTTTTTGTAAAAAGCTGCATGTAAACGCTCGTCATTCCTCTTTACACCGAAATATTTTGCCAGACGCTTGTACGCGTGCGTATTTATATTCGTGTATAAAACGGTGTCGTATTGTTTCGCCAATTCTTGTACAACGAAAGAACGTAATTTTCCATCGTAGTATTTCACATTTTCACCGCACATTTCTCGATATTTTTCGGCGTATGGTCCTTTGCCTTTCAACGCGTAAACACAATTCAATACGCAACTGCGATCATTCAGAAGCATATCGATGATCGTGTGCTCGCTGGTTTTTAACAAATAATTCATGAATACACCCAATAATATGTAAACGCGTGACAATTCGCGCACATCTTTACGTATCTCGTGCAATAATTTTTCGCGTTGCTCCATTGACAGTAGAGGACACAGCACCGATACCAGTCCACGCTTGATTGTGTAAATTTCAGTTTCTTCCCCGCCCTTGTCATCAACTTCACGTTGGCGTTTTCGTATCGGTGGTAAGTATTTGTCGCATTTGGCAGAGGATCTGCGATAATGATCCGTTTTACCGCACGCTTTACACTGCATTACTGGCAAATATGCAATAGTAGTTTATGAAACACACAACAATATTTCCTCTTAGATCAGTGCTTACACACAACAAACAAAACGTTGTCACGCTGAAGTTTTGTTGCCGCCAAAACCCAGCATGCAGCGCATGCGCGGAGCATGGCCCACAGTATCAAACCTCAGACCAATGAACCTCTTTGTTTAAATCTTCCCGCCTCCAAGTATCAAACACTGAGTGGCTGTTTGGCTGTCAACTATAGTTAAAAAAAGTAAAACTTTCCAACGATCTTTTGGCGCGCGATTACAGGTGGAACTAATGTGAAAAGTCTGTGTTGATGACAGATCCGTTGCTTTAAGTTGCGTGGAGCTGGCGCCCCCCTTGGTAATCAGCCAAAATATCGTTTGAAGACTATTACAACTGTATCGTAATGGAAAAAAAGTTTTCTTTATAACATTTCTTTTGTATGGGAACCTGTATTATATATTTTTTTTTAATTAGATTACGGTAAATGCGTTTATAAAGTGCGTCATTATGATTTCGTTTTCAAGTTTATAATTCGAACTTTATGACATGAGAGTAGATAAATCATCTTATACCGAGTGGGGGGCTGGGGGGATACTAAATTAAAAAAAAATCCACAAGACTTATTTTTGTTTGTACATAATGTACTTGCATAAGTACCTTGGGTCTGAGGAGGTTAAAATATAGTTAGATGACACCTAAACAAAGAAAAAAATATTGTTATTATGGTAATCTAAAGTGTCGGACCACAAGAGACATCACCTTCCTTTCGGTCTCCCTTCAAAGCTGCTTTGTCTGCTTGTCTTTTCTTTCAATTATCTCGCTAAAGTGAACGTGAGACTTTAAGTTATCATTTCTATAAACAAATATCTTGTGTCCTCCCATACCACCACATTTATCATGCGCCAAAGGAAATTAAGTAGCCTTAAACACCATCTATCGGATTAAAAAATCCTGCTCAGAATGTATCTCGTCTAAACCTTTTTATTGTAGTGACATCTGTCAAACTTATGTTTCGTCCTTAGTTTTCTGTCAACAGATGGCAGTGATGGCACCAGTTCATAATAAATTTGATTCACCAGTCACCACCATCACCGCCCAAGACCAAGGACCAATGTACCTACTCTATCCTCAGGTCCTCAATCGCAATCCGTGCACTCACCGCTTTTGTTTATTTGCACTGAAAGATGATATCGTCCAGTCACCCCATTTGGACTTTGTAGCGTTCTTACATACCGTTCCTACCGTGCGTCACTAATTGAACTTTGCCTCTTTCAGGTTCATGCGGGTTTCGTCACGCACGCGGGATATAGGCCTCTTCTAGAGTCTGCGAGTTTCATCTTGGGGTTTACAATGCGTGGGATTTGCTATGAAAAGTCATCACAAAACATCATAATTTTGAAGGTACAGTCAGCATCAGATATGTGACTGGTTAGCTACTCAAAAAGAACTACAAATCTTAAAAAATCGGAAATATTTATACAGCCAGTGTCACAATTATGTCAACACCCTTAGTTAGCTTGGATGTTGACATAATTTTGACACGTTGGCTGTGTAGATATTTCTGATTTTTTACGATGTGTATATCTTTTTGAGCTCACTTATATCTGATGCTGACTTTACAAGAAGAGGTGTCAAAGCATCTGGAAATATTATTGAACTGTTTCAAACTTGAGTGCAGTCCGTTTTAAATATTATGGATAATATATCCGAGACGATCTTGTTCTAATTGGCATTAAATCAAAAGAAGTTTTGAGAGCTGTGATACTTTCATACATTCAAAAGGTATTGGCGAGTATTGGTGTTCTTTGAATAAAACTTACACTTTTCTTGTCAAACGAGTTATGTGATGTCCATGCTGATAACATTTTATCACAGTAGATTGCACGTCACAAATTAAATACGCCTTGCTTTCTCGAAGACGATTCCGCAATGTGGAGTCTTCATTAACTTAGTTTTACTGTATTCATTATTGTAAGTAAACCACCATGCAATACGTTTGATTTTATTTTCCTATAATACTGTCCGTTGAATTGTTCCTTTTTGGAAAGGGGTCCGTGACTGCATAAACATTGAGTAATGCACTCAGGATTCTCTAAGGCTTAGGGATTGACCTCGCGCGCGGGTGCTGTCAGTATGGCGCCCCGCACGACAAATAATACGCACGACACTAAAAGCGCAGAATTCGGTCACACACAGGGACTACCGACTTAAATGCATTGGGGTAACTCAACCTGGGAGGTTACCAGGTCACAAGCCGATTCAGTAGAACCTAAACTGATCCGCAAAATTACCATTATCGTCAAGTCTCGGTAATAGGTAAATAAAGCCCATTATGTAAATGGTATATAGCCATGGTGGCGATGTTCTCTTTTTGACTTATCTGAATTGCTAAAGGTTGTGGTGCCCCCCTGAAATGTAGTCAAATAAAAAACGTATGTTACAAGTAAAATAGATTTAATTCCGTCATAATTCTATTTATTATGTTTCACAAAGGTTACTTTCACGGTCGCTGTGGGGTTAATTTCATTTCTGTTCACACAAAATATACTTTTGTACACATGTATTAATAGGAAGTGTTTCCTAAAAGCTGCTCTAAATAGGGCCTTTGGTCAAAAACTTACTCAGGGTAATATTTTGCGGCAATAGGTCATTCATTATACAGATAGTATATATTTAGTTGACCATATTTTGTGGAATGACACTCCTGGTACCCATGACAGATGGTCGCAAACATTTGTTTTGTGTCTCCCGTAGTAACTTGTAATCAGCTGTAATCGGTAGACTTTTTAAGTTATGCTGGACCTCTGGGTATTTCTATCAGAATCCTTTCAAATTGACCCATCGTGTTCTGATTGATGGTTTCGGGTCAATGTACTGAACGACGTTTTCTTTTTTCATTTGCGCCCATGTCTCTCGGGTAAAGTTGTATATTTTTCAGGTGCCTGCATATTGCATACAAGTAGAAAATATTGGTTTCCTAATTCTCTGATAGTTACCGAAGTTACCCCATAAGTGGGCAGTGAAAAGTTTTAGAGCCCTATTTCACTACTTCATATTATGTACCATCAATTTATCATGATCTTACGTCACATAGATCATCAAAGATATATATGTCAGTTATCTGTTAACTAACAGAGATCCCTAACAATATGATGTAGTGTAAAAGGGCTTACACAAAGATTGTCACAGATGGATTTTAATGATACAACACATATAAACTATTCTATGTTTCATTAAATTAGGATCACATTAGAATACCTACCTAGTTACAAATACTTGTAATACTAGATACTTACGTACATAATATTTAATATACTTCTGATATGAACATTTTAGAAATGTTAAAAAGCTACCAACACTCATTAATACATCTAATGTATGTGATTTTAAGTAGATTAGGCGTATGCAAACGTGTGTGAGAAAATAACTAGTTACATACATTAAAATAATGTTTAATCTATTGACAAGTTAAAGGAAACTAAGGGCCTCAGGCTTTCACATTATGAAAGGAAACAGGGAAATAACAGGAATAAATTAACTGAAATAAATAATATATTCACGAATCAACTATTGGACGGATCAAAATCTCAAATCACTGACTACCTTTAAAGAAAATGGATATAAGACTATTATAAAACTGAAAGACACAAAAGTTGGGCATCGTCAATATGAGATACCTGTGGAATGGTAAGAAAGGGAGGACAGTTTTTTTTTGTGGGATCATTATTGTATTTACCATTGAGTTAAATCATACCTTGACGACGAATAAAAGTTACATTAGAAGCAGCGACAGTCATACGTCGTCTACTGATGTGCCGTTGCCGGCAATATTGCCATTTGTCGGAATGTTTCCAGCAATATTGCCGCTAATGTTGCCGCAATTGAAAATATAAGGCATTTTTGCCCAAATATATATAAAACAAGTAATTTACCATATATTTGTTTATCTTAAATTCGAAACTAACGTTTGTTTCGGGATATGAACACCAAAATCTAATGTATGACCAAAACTGCCTATACTGCCGGCAATATTGCCAATATTGACGGCAGTATTTAACTAAAATTAACTTTGTAGGAAAGCATATTTTTTAAAAATAAAACCAAATTGCGGAAGTTAACAAAACAATTTAAAAATATCAAATGAGTCAAACTAAAAAAATCTTTCTTCTGAGGATTTATTCGATGCAATTCCATCTACCGCAACTTGTTATGACTTACAGAACCCCTAGAAATTCCTAGTTATCTTTTTGTACGGAGTAAGGCGGCACTGGTTAATACTATATAATGTATAATAAATAAGTACATAACAAACAATATTATATTTACTTATTTTTACAGGCATTTTGTTTTAGTTTATTTACAATAAAACTATTTTCCTTCAAGTGGGAATATTGGCAATATTGCCGGCAGTGGCAACATTACCGGCAGTGGCAACATTAGCGGCATTGGCAATACTGCCGTGCCTCCAGCTAGTCGTGACTGACTACGTATTTGGCTTTGTATCTATCTGTAATTTATATCGAGGTCAATGTTTGATAGTGGGTTAGGTTGGCGTTACTGAAAAACTATAATCAAATTCATAAACTGTGGTGAGATCACTTCTTAAATACTAAATACAACTTTAAGTCCCGCTCAGAAGGTTCGCCGATGAACAGCCAAAACTTCTCCTATTTCACCAGTGAATTTTCTGCGCGTGACTAGGTACCACAGATACTTTAATACCTTTACTACGCTAGTACCTAATATTGATGCAATTGCAAAATTATTATAACATACTTGTGTCGTCAATATCAAACAATCCTGATTCTATATAGCCTGCCCCCTACTCACAATTGGAAATGTGACTGCTTTCTCAACACTTAACGCGTCAACTTGACACCTGCGTTAGATTTAACGTGGATTTGAGGAACTGAAGAAGGGGGCTAGTCATTTATTCAGAGGGATTGAATACCGCCATGCGTAAGCCTGACCGGTCAATGATACATTCAATTTGGCCAAGTTATAATTTACAACATTGCATTGTTGTAATAATCCAAGTTAAAAATCAGTATTGTTAGATACGAGAATTTCACACAATCCACAGAATGTAATACAATGACTATAAATGGGACTATTTACAACTTTTTGAAGGATTTGTGGCCGTAAGCGTAAGCAAGACTTCTTTCTAGGCCGAAAATTCCATTTTGCATAGGAATATTAAAATTAAGTACTAAGCCGATCTTTTGTCACAGGTAGTTTTTACAAAACTAATTTATTTACCTACTCGTATTTAAAAGCATGAAAATCTGATACAGTGGTTTAAAGTGATTCAAAATCCATTGAAATAGCATAATATTTCGCTGCAATTTAGAATACTCTGGTATCTTATTGTTGATCATAGTTACAATTTCTAAAGAAAAAAGTATTAGTAATATACTAACAATTGTCACGAAGTCTATTCTAATTCTAACATATAATATATCGAAACATTTGGTAATGGTACCGTTCACCAGTCAAATAGTTTGTCATTTCACTTCACTACAAATAAATCAATAGCATACATATAAATGTACCCTTGCCTGTCTTGCCATAGTAGTGATGCAACTATGCATACATATAAATGTACCCTTGCCTGTCTTGCCATAGTAGTGATGCAACTATGCATACATATAAATGTACCCTTGCCTGTCTTGCCATAGTAGTGATGCAACTATGCATACATATAAATGTACCCTTGCCTGTCTTGCCATAGTAGTGATGCAACTATGCATACATATAAATGTACCCTTGCCTGTCTTGCCATAGTAGTGATGCAACTATGCATACATATAAATGTACCCTTGCCTGTCTTGCCATAGTAGTGATGCAACTATGCATACATATAAATGTACCCTTGCCTGTCTTGCCATAGTAGTGATGCAACTATGCATACATATAAATGTACCCTTGCCTGTCTTGCCATAGTAGTGATGCAACTATGCATACATATAAATGTACCCTTGCCTGTCTTGCCATAGTAGTGATGCAACTATGCATACATATAAATGTACCCTTGCCTGTCTTGCCATAGTAGTGATGCAACTATGCATACATATAAATGTACCCTTGCCTGTCTTGCCATAGTAGTGATGCAACTATGCATACATATAAATGTACCCTTGCCTGTCTTGCCATAGTAGTGATGCAACTATGCATACATATAAATGTACCCTTGCCTGTCTTGCCATAGTAGTGATGCAACTATGCATACATATAAATGTACCCTTGCCTGTCTTGCCATAGTAGTGATGCAACTATGCATACATATAAATGTACCCTTGCCTGTCTTGCCATAGTAGTGATGCAACTATGCATATTATGTAGATGCTACTTTGGTCATAAGGACAAACCATACAGGCCTCTAAAGTCCTGTCCAAGGTCCAAGGTTTGTCATCGAAAATGATGTGCCCAAATAAGCATTATTGTAGCACAAATCGGAGACAAATAGTACAAGAATATTAGCAATTTTGGAAGAGATTTGCTAGATAGCTCAAAATCTGTAATGTTGTTTCGCTTCGTCTCTACTCCCAGGCTGTAAAGTTTACATTGATTTATCTCACCATATGTTCACTTATGTCTCAATGCCACAAGCCTTTATTCCAAGTTGCAAAGTCATCACCTCATCACCTCACACACTGTGGTCTGTGAAACTAGCCACCACAGATTTCAAACAGCTGCACACATTTTGGTCTGTGGTCATGACAACTGTTTGTTCACACGTCATCATCACAGACGCACACCCACCCGCACGCCTGCTGCCGGCCCGAGCGTGCGTGCGCGTCGTCTCAGAGCTTCGTGTGCTTCACGGTGTCGGTCCAGTAGTTCTGGATGGTCATGGCCTCCAGGGAGTTGAGGAAGGAGTCGTTGTCGAGGCTGTACATCTCTTCGCTGTTGTCCTGGAATGTGAGAATAGATTATGATTTAGAGGCTAATAAAGGTAACTCGTAACGGTTAGCGTAATATAAATAAGAAAAAACGCCTTTTGTGCGACTCCAGCTTTAATTTCGGGATTAGCATTAACACAACGCAGTAAATCTTGAGTTTGTAAGCAAGGATGTAATAAATTTAATTTTTCGAGGCTTATCACAAGCTCGGATGACTATTTTGGATACGACGAGCTAGAAGTGGCTATTATTTCAGCGTGTCATTAGACAGCTGATATTCTAAGGGCGGAAAACTCTACAGTTAGGTATTATTAGCATTTCGCATATGAAACCTCTTAATTCCTGAAGTCTTCCTACAATGGAAACAGGTTAGTAGAAAAGCATTCTTACCCGAACAGTACTGTCATCCAAATAGCCACTCGAATCAGGGTTGGAGCACTTGTCATTCAACGTCTGCGGCTTATTCAGATACCTTCTCCTGTACAGCACAAACGCTGTACTACCAGCCAACGCAGCTAACACCAACGCTCCAAAGGAAATCCCTGCTATTTCTCCGGTATCCATTCCTGAGTCGCCTTGGTCGATGATACGTCTGGAAGATTCTATGTTCGGTGGTATCCGAGTTTGTAAGAAGGTTGTTTCTAAGGAGAGCGGTTTCTCTGTGACAATCCTGCTTTCCGCTACGCCTTCTATAGTGTCTATTTCTTTAACTTCTGGATATCGTGTGAGATTTCTCTTTTTTGAAGGAGCGACGGTTGCACTTAGGTTTCGGGCGGTTTGGTTGGAGTTATCAATAGTTTTATTGAGACTCGTCTGATTCTTCGGCGCTTCAACTTTAGACGTATTTTGAGTTTTGGCGGCTTCCGTCGTGGTAGCCGGCATCCATTGCAAAGACGTGTCGACAATTTCATACGTCGAATTGTCTGTCAATGTTCTGTTATCTGTATCAGCAACTGAATTCACAAGCCAGTCATCATTCTGTTTGTCTTCTCCGACAACATTTGCGGTAGTGTTTGCTGACGGTTTCTTGGTGGTGCTGGTGGTGGTGTAGGGGGCCTTGGTGAGGTACATGGCCCTGCCTTGTCTGTCTGAGGGTCTGGTCTGGTCTGGTGTGTCAGCTGCGATATGCTGAAGCTCCTCCGCTTGGGGCGCGGCCAGGCTGCGGCCGCTGACCACTGGAATAAGGGAGACGAATTTCTGATTAGTATTTTTGGTGACAGGGAGGCTGCTGAATTACCCTATAAGAAAGAGAGAAGCAATTATTGAGCGGGAGAAACAGAGATTGTTGGAAGATATCGGATATTGACGACCGGTTTAGCCTAGCGGCTATTGAACCTGCCTGCGAAGCCGACGGTCCTGGGTTCGAATCCCGGTAAGGGCAAATATTTGTGGGAAGAGCATGAATATTTGTTTCTTAGTCTTGGATGCTTATAATATATATGCTATAAGTATTTATCTCTATTAAATATATCTCCGTCTAGTACCCATAACACAAGCCTTATTGAGCTTACTATGGGCCTTGGTCGATTTGTGTAAGATTGTCCTCTAATATTCTATTCTATTCTATTATATTCTATATCGTGTGAAATTTGCTCCCTTTTTAAATGGGTGGAGGTGATCGTCCGATCAGGCGCCAATAGACAAAAACACAAATAAAAGCTTAAGTACTTTCTCAAGTAAGTATAATTTTACTAGTAGTAATGAATAAGAATGTTCTCTATGATGCTAGTAGCATAACTGCCAATAAATTATACAATAATAAATAATAAAAATAAATGTAGACCATTAATGTCCCCAGCGAGGGGCACAGGCCTTTCGAGTTTGATTAAGCCAAGCTCCACCACGCTGGCTCAGTGCGGGTTGGTGGAGGGGTTTTACGACCACTACGTAGCGATCGTAGCCGGGATCTACAGTTTAACGTGTCATCCGAAACACTGATTGTCCGATAATATACTTAAGATAAATTAATTATCTCATTGGTACATGGTCAGGATTAGAACCTGCATCTCATGTGTAAGAAGCAAGCGTGAAACATATTAGACCACGGAGCTCTTATCTTAAGAATACAATAAAAAAGAAAAAAGACTTGCAAAACAAACTATAGGATAGTCAATAACAACAGTCGAGGACCGAGAATTCTTATATATAAATGCCACCGTGGCTTTTCATACGGGTGGGGGGGTCAATAGACTTTCGCGTGCTTTATGAATGAAATACCGAGAATACGTCGCGAAACTTTGTCAAACGGCGCGCTCACCTGCCAGCTATCTCTAATACTGAAATAAAATTTCTATTACAACGAATTGAAACTACTATCTGGACTAGGTCGTGGAAGATTATTTTCTGGGTTAAAAGGAAAAAAAGAACCACTAAAGTAAAAGGATCACTTTGTTTCTGTCCTTCCCGAGGTATAAACATGATTTCTATAAGGATTTTAACCTTAAAAGAACAGCCATTACAGTTGAGGACATCCAATTATCTAAGTATGTCTGATCTCAAAATTATTGTGAGTTTCTGACTTAAGACGCTGGGTATTGTCAAATTGTCTTTAAGGAGACCTTCCCGAACCCTAAAAAAATATAAAATATAAATATATTATAATAAAAATATAAAATATTTCTTGGGATCTAAAGAATATTGATATGGTTCTTGCGCCAAAAAATTGATATTCAAAATAACTGTATGTTTGACATCAAGGCTCGTGTAACGGCAAAACAAGCCACTCGATTAGTGGTGGATGAAATTTTGGACTTATCCATAATAAAATAAAGATCCTATCAGCCCACACTGCACCATGGCTGTTTCGTCAGTCGCTGCAGCAGAGCAGAGCGAAAACAGCTCACAGGCCGTTACGAACTTTATTTTAAGGCGACAAATATAATGATCACCAAAATATTTTTTTCCTACCCAAAATGGATAAATGAACACCAAAAGTTGCAAAAAATATCAGGGCAAAATACTGCGGTAGCTTAGGTTAAAGGTTAGATTAGGGTAAAGGGGGTGAGCGAAGCGAATTTATTTGAACATGTAAGAACAACAAAAAATACTTAAAACATAAACTTAAGTACCACACAAAACATAAAAAGAAGTTTGGTGAACATTTATCCAAACACAATTTGGTGGACATTTATCCATTCTGGCAGTCATTTCGAATTTATTGGTAGTAAAATAGGTGCGTTTTTGGTAATCGTTTAAACATAAGCCTGTTGTTTAGGGAATATTGTATAATGGCGTGGGCGAGTGTGGGTACCAACACAAACGATAATGTAATACCTATGTGTGGGTGTTGTTGTGTATTCTGTTACGCAATAAATAAATGGTTATTTTATTACTTAGTACTCGCGCGTCTCGTAATCACTACAGAAAATTGTTTAAAATTACCCCTTTATCTAACGAAGCTAGTAACTCGTACGTACGTAACATACTGACTTCTGAACTTCCTGACTCCGAAGACGTAAACAATAAACACATTAACTTTTTGCTGAATCGTATCACAGAAGAGCAAGTTTCTGCTAAACGTGGGCAAATCTGTGCTTCTGCCACCCGAATGGGAAGACGTGATGATATGGCCGTTGATTTGTTACATAACAATCAATCAAACAGACAAACAATACAGGCACATACATTGCTTGTGATTCCTTCGCTTTGCACAATTTAGTGATTAATTTTTTTGTGATTTGCAAATAAAAAGAACATTTAATGATAAGAATATAGCTGAAATACGAATTTAGTGAGAAATTGAAATTGTTCGGCATTTGAGTATTTAATTCTTTAGAAGTATCCATTTTATGTCTTTCTCTACGATGCGAAATGATTATTATACCTTTTTATGCTTATGCTGTATAATTGTAGTCTTTAAAATACTTATGCTTTCTATATTTATATCTTTGAAATTTATGTGTAATCATTTATGTTAAATTACATTATTAGGGTTAACGAAATTTCAGCTAAAGAATTGATGCCAAATAATATTATTACATTTCATATAATCCAACAGTGAACCACATGACTTCTGGCCCCGCACTAGAATACCGCGTCGTTGGAACCAGAAACAGCCTCCTCATCTCACACATTTAAACATCCAAAACCTGCGGGTATTTCCTCTTTATCCCCAGCCGGGGATCGAACCCGGGTCCTCTCGCACGGCAGGCAGAGCCACTACCGCAGCCCCACAGAGGTCGTATATCTGGTGCAGAGCTTTCAATCCGCGAGTAGACTCACACTAAACCGAATGATAATTTTCGCCTCTTGCCCGATATTACGTGGAAGCAGATTAGGCAGTATTCTGTGATATAGTAGACACGAAGGGATTATTGCTTTGTTTGCCCTTGCCGGGCGGACTGGCTTGTGTGCATGCTATCAGTTTTTTTTATATAGTTGAGGTAGGTATATATTTTATTTATTAGGTTTATTCTATTTATGTTTTGAAAGTAATTTTCGTAAATATATGTTTCTTGCGCACTATAAGGACTGTCCTGTTGAATAAACTTTCCTGTCTTGCCTAGGTTTGCTGAAAAAAATATTTCTTAAGAGAAAAGCTGCTTTTGCTTATAACATTTCTTGTATGAATAATAAATGAAGTATGAATGAGTAATAATAATGAGTATGAATGAGTAATAAACTATATGAATAGGACTTAAGATACATCATCTAGCTAATTAATACAATAACACAAAGAGTATAGACCCACTTGCACTGCACTGAAAAGATTACCACCCGAGGAGTTGAACCCAATCATAACCTCAACTCGGGTTGAAGCGATCAGTGAGCGAAATGTTCTAAAGAAGAAGAAGACCAAGTTCATGATTGCCGGACGTACACAGAAGACTGCTGTTCTCCACGTTAAGAACCAACCCCTGGAGAGAGTTTCTTTCTGACAAGTACCTGGGCTGCAGAATGAACGAACAAGAGGACCACAGTGTGGAAGTCAGATGTCGCATCGAACAGGCTAAGGTTGCGTGTACCAAAATGAGCCACCTTCTCTGCAACCGCACTCTCCAACTCTCCACTAGATGCCGGCTAGTACGGTTTTACATACTCTTAGGACGACACTACGGAGTAGAAGCGTGGACCTTGACAACAACATCGTGCAAGCGGCTAGAAGCCTTCGAAATGTGGACATATAGGAGAATGCTGAAAATATCATGGACGGATAGAGTAAGGAACGAGACCGTGTTACAGAGAATGCACAAGAAACTGGAATTACTCAAAACCATAAAGAGAAGGAAGCTCCAATACTTTGGCCACATTATGCATTATTAGAAATACGACCTTCACCAACTATGTCTGCAAGGCAAAGTACAGGGCCGAAGTACGAAGAACTGGCCGTAGAAGAACTCACTGGCGGCTAAGTCTCGCTGAATGGTCCAATTCCAGTACCACTGATTTGTTTCGCGCCGCAACATCACAAACACAGACAGCCAACATGATTGCCGACCTCCGGCAGGAGATGGCACCAACTGAAGATATCAAGAAGATAATAGAATCTGTAATAAACAGATATCATCCTTTGGGGGTTCTTCAACTTCCGACTGTAACTGCACGACAGTATAGTTTTACTATTCCACGATTTACCAGTGAAGCAGCTATAATAAAGTTTTCTTATGATATCGCAGAAGGAATTGTATGCGATAATTATTTTATACTAAGTAATCATAAACGTACAATTTGGCCAATTTTCGATATTTCGATGTCTATTTGAACTTCGACTGCTATATACAAACGAATCCGCCAAAGAGGGTAAGTCGTAACAGCTGAAATTTGATTAGGAAGCCGTTTTTACAAGCGCCGGCCTGGCTTTTATTTGCACTTCTTTGTTTATGCAGAGCCATTATAACCTTGGCTTGAGTTACTTTCATGTTTTTATGCAGCGTTGAATAGTGTTATAGAGCTAGAGTTAATAACTAAGGGCGTTACAGAATCACGCTGCAGAAAGATCTGGATCATTCATAGACTGGGATTTTGAGTGTAGAATCTGTTCGCTGTCGGAGTTCCAAATGATGGCCATGGACCGAAAAATATGGAGAAGGCTCATATTGGACCCACGCCACAGGGTCAAGGGACCTAAGTAAGTAAGCATACAATACATATGTATTGTATTCTATTAATGTTAGCATATACAGGATGTCTCCAACGGCTATGCCACATTGAAGGAAAGTACCCTAAATATTAAGATAGAGCTTTTCACTCAAAAAATATTATATTATTTTAAAATAAATTTGAGCTTCATTTAAAGATAAAAAAGAAGGGGATTTAAACCCGCCATATTCATTTATTTTGAAATAAATTACCCTGTATGCTATGTTACTTGCATTTCCAGCGATATATAAGCCATATGTGGGATACCCTAAGGGATAAGTTAGATTTTAATTAACTGTATATTTATCCTCTGTTTGTTTTTGTAATGTAACTTGTCCTGTTTGTAACCCCTGAATAAATAAATAAAAAAAAAAGATATCGTAAAAATACAGGGTTATTATTATCCACATTTGGCGAGTTCGATTCTCGGTTAAACTGTTTTAACCGAGAATCGAACTCGCCAAATGTGGATAATAATAACCCTGTATTTTGACATATATAACAGGTGATCTAAAAATACATTTGAATGCAGTTCAATTCTATAAAAACATAGAAATAGCGTATTCTATGTAAATATTAGAGTACATAACATGTTACCAAATGACATAAAGGTAGAGCCTTTATGTCACTTAAAATCCTTTAACCCTTTCACTTCTCTGCTGGCCGGAAAAGAAAAATTAATTATATAAAAGATAAGGAAAATTGTATGTTGTTGCAAGGATATTATTATTAGAATTGTTAAAAATTGAATATACTATGATATTAATGAATACTTCAATGAAGAAAAATTAATTAAACCTTAAACTCGAAAAAGTTAACGGGATGGCCTGAGTTTTCTTCCCGTTTCTTTATTGACTGGCTTAGGAAACGGATTAGTATTCTTTAAAAAAATATTACCTACTAGATTTCTTAATAAAAATAAAAATAAATACAAAAAAGTTAACATTCAAATAAATCACTAATAATATTAAATATATAAGATAGTTACTTAAATTAATTAATTTACGTGAATCATTTGCATACCTATTTAGTGTTACATCGTATAAAACTGAAATGTAAATGTAAGCATGATAAGCAAATAGAGTTTCTTATTTCTTAAAAATATGTATACGAAATATTTGGGTAACTGATTTAAGTTTCTTTCAAACACAGCAGGATTTTTCTCGTACACGGCATGTGAAAAGTAGAATATTTCTGAAATATGCTCATTTACGAAGACGCCCTTCGGATCTACAGGCCGCAATCTCGAAGAAGCCCGAAGCAGTTTTCACTTCAACCTACCAAAGTATTGTAACAGAAAAGACTTCAGTTAGGGCCCACACATTAGGAAACCGCAAAAAGGCAAACTGCGCAGAAACTTGAGGATATACAGAGCGTAGGTCATGAAGGAGGGACCTCGGATAATTGAATCCTGACCGAAATTCCTGATAGGGTTGGCGAAAGAACAAGTGATTTGAAGCTGTTGCTATACAGATTGTAGACGAACGTTCTAATTTATTTGGGCCTCAATCACGCTAAAACGGCTGAACGGATTTGAATGAAATTTAGCGGAGAGACAGTTTATGATCTAGATTAACGAATAAGTTTTTGTTCAAACATAATTTACAATTCGATTAATCTGCAGGAAGCTTCGTCAATAACTTAAAACTAAACTTAAACACTTGCTAAACTAAAATAAGGTAAGTATACAATAAGGACTATAACTTAACTAAATAATCCCACCCCGGGACACCTCCCTTCCAAATCTCCCCATGACACTAGCCAAGGAGATCCTCTGCGTAAGGAATGTCCCGGAGCGGTACTCATAACCACCTTCACGCAGAAATTTATTTTTCCAGATGAGGACAGGCCATATGGAATGGGTGGTATGATGGTGGTGGTGGTGGTGTCATTGCCAGATCTTGGATTTTATGTGTGCCGTCGCTGTTGCTGGTTCCCATGACAAAGGGTGCACTTGTGTGGGGCCAGAATAAATGTATGTGCATGTATATAAATATTTATTGTATCTAAGGTACAAGGCAATATGAATCTTGGTCTTAGGTATCTAGCGATAGACTATTAAATAGCTTCTACAAACAAACAATATTAACGAGCGTAATTAATTAGCCGTTATGGCGAGGTTTTGTTTACAAGTTCACGGTTCAGAGATTTATGTTGGAAGCTTAGGGAGCTTCGTAAGCGAAAAAGTAAGAAGGAAAGCAGATTATTGTTTATCAACCTTTTGGAAATCCACAAGTCGAGCTTTAGAGTGCTTCGAGAATGTCCTAGGTTTCTACTAAAATATTACTCATTCTGTAAGGCCGTTAAGTGCAGGGTTTCATAAACTTAATACATTCACGTATATTATGCGTCAAAAAATATTGAATAGAAAGAAAATCAAAGCTAACATAGAAGGGTATAGTTTTCTTACAATAATTAATACTTAATATAATTATCGAATCGTCCTCGACAAAGCAAGCTGCTTTTAATTTGAGATTTCTACACAACTATGATACTTAATTGCAAATGTTATCAGAATGGACCTAAGTTTTGTATGAAATTTAGCTCTCAAAACTTCTTCAGATCTCATGCCAGTTAGGTCATCTTTAACAAGATCATCTCTGATATTATCCATAAAATTTAAAACACTGACCCACTGCACTGCACCCATGTTCAAATAATCTTTGAAGGACTTCTTCTTCTTTTAAATTGGCGTGCCAACCCTTTTGAGGTTAATTTAGCCAGAGTCAAGTGTATTTGAAAGATCACAATTTAGTCAGGATTAATGTTTTGAGGAGAATTTGTTGCTCCTTAGCACCCGGGTGGCCGTGGAGGGCTGTAGGAACCAAGTGTTTCCTTCGGGCGTGAGCAACTGCCTCCCTTTGAAAGACTTCAATAACATTTACAGATGCTTTCACACCTCTGTAGGTACAAGAAGCCTCTTGTACCTACACAATTCTGATGTACTTTTCATAGTGCTGCCAAATACTTGTATCAATAGCTCTTCGGACATCGAATTTTACTGCACAATTTCCTAATGAATATATTATGTTTGACTGAGCTGCTGCGAACCCCAGACACTCATGTTACGGACCCCTCACCCTGCTGTAGTGTCTATAAATAGAGACCGGGTATTGTTCCTGCGTAGTGGAAGACCACTTTAAATTATGTTACGGGCTTAGACGGATGAAATAATTACGACCGTAATTTATTTATTCAGTTACATGTTCATCGTCCGATGGATATCGCGATATACTACTTTATATCTTGAAGTATAATAGCAAGAATACATTTGCTAACGGTAATCTGTATAATCCGGTATTGTATACGATCCTTAGGCAATGTATAGAAAGCCTAAAAGGTGTAGGTTATGAATGTCATATCATTTAATTTATACTTTACCTATGTAACACTACGATACGAAATGTATATATCTGTTACCGGCAATCTGTATAATCCCTAGGCAATACATATAATGCCTAAAACGTGCAAGTAATGTATGAAATTTTATTTATTTTATACTTTGACTAGATATTATATATGCGCAGCCGGTAATTTATGTAAAAGCGTAAAATACTGCGGTAGCTTAAGGTGAAGGGTAAATTGAGTTTTTGTTTTAAGTATTTTTGTTGTTATTAAATGTTGAACCTTACACGAAGGTTAAAGGGTAGGTACTTATGTGTACTTAAGATTATGTTGTTAGTATTTTTTGTTGTTCTTACATAATTCATAATTTCTTTATTGCACAAAAAAAAACCAATAGATACATAAAAATAGTGGACAATGGCGAGCTTATATCTAATAAGAGATAGTCCAGCTAACCAGGTTAAGATTGGAAAGGTTGATTGCTGAGCTGGGGTAGACCATATGTGTACAGCAATATAACGAAATAAACAAGTACTTACAATAAATAAAATAAAGGAAATAATTACAATGATAATATACTTAAAGTCGGTAGTGACGCTGCCTACGAAACCAAGGGTCCCGGGTTCGAGTCCCGTTGGGGGCAAATATTTGTTCGATGAGAACGGATGTTTGTACCCTAGTCATGGTTGTTTATCTATCTAAGTATAGTATTTATCTATATAAGTATGTGTATCGTTATCTAGTACCCAAGATACGGGGCAAATATTTGTTCGATGAGAACGGATGTTTGTACCCTAGTCATGGTTGTTTATCTATCTAAGTATAGTATTTATCTATATAAGTATGTGTATCGTTATCTAGTACCCAAGATACAGGGAATCCTAGTTTGGGGCTAGATCAATGTGTGTAAAAAGGTGTCCAAGGTATTATTATTATTATTATTATTATTTGTTGTTCATATATTATATTTATATATTATATATATATGTTAAACCTAACACAGTATTTTTGTCACCAATTATGGTTTGAGTTTGAAAAGGAAATTTCACTTTCAATTGCGTGATTCATGGGTGAATCTCGCACAGGAAAAGGATACTCCATTAACTCTACCCGTGCTTCGGAAAAACGCCCATCAGAGAAGATGAACATAACTTATGAGAAACCAGACTGGACCGGTCCCCCCAAGCAGCACCCGTTCACGAGTATGACTTGTGCACCATCCATCACCCCCCTCGCCATATCTGAGCGAGAGGAGCAACCTGCTAACCAGAGCCGACGCAAGCAAAGACATTTTATTGAGCATGACCATAAACTCAGTGTATGCTCAGCATTATGCATAATGGTGAAATGGAAGTGATGGTGACGTAGGTACCAGGACAGCTTCTCAACAATAAATCTATGTCAGTCAGGATCTGTCGGTTGGATCAGGAGGATGTTAGGATCATGGAGAAATAAGCATAAAATAAGAACTCTTTAGTTAATGAAGACACGTATGGGGATGTTTTGAATCAAAAAGTCGGTATTGAAGTCGTTTTATTCTAAAGTTTTACTTTTTGTTTTATACTTTTAAAATGTTCTATATTACTAGGTCTTTGCCATTTTAGTGTCAATGAAGAGAGCAATGAACGGCGAATCAGCCGAACTCTATTACTCATCTAATTAGAATAACGAATGCCTTCTGTGAGTCAACGGTACAGTCGGCAGACAACAAACATTGTATTTTGAACCGCACTTATTTTCATAGGCATTGGAGTCACATTTCCAACTGAGGGGTTGATGTGCTGCTGACATCACGTTGTAGACTGGCGCAGTAGTGTTTGCTGAATCCGGTGATGGGAAACGAGTGGATGACTGAGAATGATACAGCTTAGACATGATCGACTAATCAATATCCTTAAACCAGATGTTACTGGATTTTTGAAAATTGGATCGCGATTTTGATCTTGAACACTTTAAGGCGCTACGTTCGTCCGCGCAAAGGTCTCCGTTACTCCAGGCGGAAAGACCCGCAGTGTGAGAGGGACGGAAACGGGAAAAAATTAAAAAACGTAGCGCTAAACCACAGAAAAGTTGTTTAAAAATAAACTAAGCTATTTTGTTAAAAAGTTTTTAAGGAGATTTTGCGAATATAATATCTACATTTTGAATGCAGTTCCACAATGAAATTAGTTAGGATTTCAGAATTACAGGAAAAAATAAAACAATTTAGAGGTGTTTGTATCACCTTAAGATAAGGTTCAAATCCTATGAAACAAAATTGATCGTTTTAACGATCGGTAGTAACATCTGGGTTAAAATCCAGTGATTGATATCCTCAGTGTTGTGTTACTGTTTTTATTTTACACTATCTAGTATCTAGTATTCCTGTCACAAAGTGCCGTTCCATCTGGCTGCGATGAAGTTTCGTCAGTCTCAGTATCCGCCGCATACCAAAGCATGTGCGTGATCTTGAAGACCGATTTAAATTGAATTATGTCGCAGAGTTCTTTGAAGTCAGCCAGATTTTAGGTCACGTCGGGATTATATATATTTGGAAAATTCAGTTGGAAGACAGCTAACATTTTCCAAGTGCCTGCGAATCAACTGTATAATAATCTGTGGGAGTTTATTTGCCTTTTTCTACCACAGTGTTCCAGAAAAGAAGAAAAAAATTAAGTGTACTGTATTTGTAAATATCTACAGTGATAATAAAGAACTTTTGATTTGATACATAATAGCAGAACGAAATACACACAAGACAATAAGTGCAAAAACTAAAACCTAGGGCCCTAAAGGCTATGAAACTAAGAGCGTGTGATATATATATATATATATATATATATATATATATATATATATATATATATATATATAAATAAATATAATATAATAATATATGTATACAAATATGGAATGTGCTAAACAATTTAATATCCAACAAGGCCCCGTTCAAAAACCTTTTTCCTTATTATCCATGACTCTTGGCCCTCTAGAGAGCACCATTTCAAATTTAATGTGATATCACATGGCCTATACGTAATGGACGAACAAGAAGCTTCTAGCAATACCACAATGGCACCTATGGCCGCCTTTGCTCCCGCTAGGTGGCGCTGGCGTAATTAGAGGCAATGAGTGTCATTCATCTGAGGTTGGGTTCAAAAAAACGTCACGTGATCTTTTAAATACACTTGAAACTGGCAAAATAAACCTCTAATGAGATAAGCACGCCATATATTTTAGGAAGAAGTAAATAGAATTTGACAACTTTTACATATATGCAGCCTCGAACTACACCAGCGCCATCTGCAATAAGCTTTTCAGATTTGGTGCCATTGTCAAATTCTGAGTTCAGTTACGTTAGAGTTTGCCTACATTTAAACACAATTATCGAGTTTATGCAAACAAAACCGCGAGCAAGAGCTAGTATATTTTTGGAATGTGCCCTGGTCATAAACTTTTTTAATCCAGTACTTTATGCCCTCTAGAGTTCGCCATATTTAATTTAATGTAACGACACATTTATTTATTTATTTTTAAATATATTTACACAGCATTACAGATTCACTTTAGTCTCATAAACTGTGAAACGAAACATCAATTTAAAGGAAAATAGCAATAATAATAATCAACTATCGTACACTAGAAAGCCTATCATCCAACGTCCAACGCCACACAAGCAGATCACACTCGGGTGTTAACACCAACAGGGCATTCAGCAGCGTCAGGGCACGGAGCTGAGGCGAGTCCTCTGCGTGCGACACAGTGCGAGCCGGAGGCACTGCTAAAAGCGGGCGATTCGTGGGACTTCTGGAACGTGCAACCTCACTAGCCTGTCTCTCCCCGTAAAACACGGCAAACAATATTGAGTAGGCTGAAATTGCGCCTCACTTCTAAATAGTGTAAAGTCATAGCTCCAAGAAGTAATTTTGTGGGATAATATCCATACTTTATATATATAAAAATCTTGGAAATGTTTTTTGAACCTTTTCTAAGACTAGTATATAAGTAGATTCGTAAGGGTTCCATATTATCGCAGATGCTTCCAGCTTGCTTCGCACCAGAGAGTTATGCAATAATACCTTTATAGCCACCGAATCATGAAAAGCTCTAGCACTACGCATAACGAAACCTAATCTACGGAAACAGCTGGTGGCGAGATCCCTTATATGGTCATGGAAAGAAACACGTGTATCAAATATTACAACCAGGAGAACCAAGCGAGTATTGTGCATGAATAGGGGCAGATGCACGACTGAAAGTGCAGACACAACACGTAGGCCCCGTTAAAGCAAAGCCTGTTATCCACACTCCACCTAAACACCGCCGCAATATCCTCTTGGAGCGACTCGCAATCGGCGGCGACCCTCTTCACCCCGTAGACCAATTTCAAGTCGTCAGTATAAAGAAGATATTTGGCGTTATAAACAACAGATTCTAGGTCATTAACCATAACCTCAAATAGTAAAGGTCCCAGGATTGAACCCTGACTAACACCAGATCGAGTATGATAAAGGTCTGAAACGAAGTGGCCTTGTTGGACATATTGTTGCCGATCGCGTAGATAGCCGGCAAAAAGACTAAGTAAATTTGAGACGAAGCCAATGCGGTCAAGTTTATGCAGTAGCACATCATTATCTACGCGGTCGAAGGCCGAGGAAATCTGATATGGTATTAGTCAGGAGAGAGCCAAGTTGAAGATAAAGTATGTAGTTGTATTCAGGCACTGAATACACCCTTTCACTATATAAGCCGGCAGCTTATCGGGCCCTACGGAACAATCGGGTTCCAAGCGCTCAATGGCTACTTTCAATTCCTGCATAGAAATTGAACTTATTCGGATATCGTTCGCTGAAGATCTCTGACTGCTGTTTTCTGTATAACAACCATCACGATAAGGAGCATCGGGCAAAAACACACTGCCTTATAGACACTGGTATAGACAGTCGTATACAATGGCGGGTTCTTTAAATAAAATAGTAAATTGTTTGTAAATACGACATACGACATACGACACCCCTTTGCCTCTCTTCTTTTTTTCAACAGAATCCTTACAGCTAGAAAGAGAGGCAAAGAGGTTTCTGAAGGTAGAATAACTGTGAACTCTTCGGAACTCACTGAAAGCATCGGAATTTCCGATCAATACTTATAACACCCCATTATCCTTCGTCGGGCGAGGTTTTAAACAAACTTAAAATCTAAACTGCCTGTTTGGCAATCATTGGAATAACTAACAATAAACTTACGTATTATGAGCAATAAAATAACTATATTATTACATTAACTATATTAGTAATTGCGGAATGATAAAATCTATCGATTCAAAAACATAATTCTCCTATCACTATCCCCATCACTATATGTCGTCTCTGTGTGCGTGTAACAGTTCGCCTCCCTATCACGATTGCATCTTTACTTTCGTAATTAGATAAGTGTGAAATATTCATTGTATGTTAGCTTAGCAATAAGTAGTGAAATTAAGATACAACACAAGCAATGTATAGTAAACTTAGCTAGAACAACATGACATTGTCACTTTAATGTCAATTCGTGACGAATTTTCCGCGAATGATTTATTTTCGTAATAATGTTTATTTCTTGTGTTTTAAGAAGAAATAATAGTTTGAATGAGACTTACAAGTGATATGTGACACCGGCGTTCTTGGAGTTCACAATCTCGCTTCTATTTTTGCACGTGAGTATTGCACAGGTCAACATTTTCGAAAAACAACGGAAATGAATTCGTCACTGCGGTCGCCCGGTGACTACCGAGAATTTTTAATATATAACCTGTCGGAGCTACATTTGTTCGCACGTGCCACGCCCCTCAACCTATCTCTCGATATCTGTGGGGTGTTTACGTCGCGTCATCTACTTCTATGTAAGGTATATGCACATAACCCTCCTTTTGGCTTCGCTGTAGTCGGATAAAAATTAATGATAACCATGAAGGCGACGCACCAACCAACAAACTGAAGTAGAGTGTAAAGCTTCGTGCGCACCTATGTTACGTGGCGTGACTTTGTATATGCAAAGGCCACGTTTGCACGCCATGCCCTTTTGGGTACCGAATCCTTCAAATCTGATTGCGTAGAACATGCCGTGCAAGCGTGGCCCTCGTCGGATCGATGTCGAACAAACCAATCTATGCTGTTGAAGGAATATGTGGCGTTGCGGACGAGGCTGTGCTTGTCAAGCGAGAGGTCCCGCGTTCGATCTCGGCTGGGGAGGAAGAAAAAAAAACCACCAGGTGTTGGATGTTTACATGTTTGTGACATCGCTCATTCGGGTTTCCGTGACACATGGTATCCTAGTGTGGTAGATTGTGCCTGTATGTAAATATTAGGTTAAGTACAGCAAGAAACGGAAATAGCCGAACCAGTGTACATACCTAATGAATTAGTAGTAGTTATGTGTGATGTACAAAAGATCAATCTCATGCTCCATCGACTTTCCACTAAAAGTACGTGACTGTTAAATATAAACAAGAAAAAAACTGCCACAAGTAAAAAGCGTGGCTACGAACGTGCGTAGGAACCTTCTGTCAATACATTGTACATTGTCAAATAAACAGGAAAACCCTTTTAACCAACGAGGCTGCTATAATTAAAAGCAGCTGGATGTAATCTATAAAAAGTCCGAAGGCTTCTTACTCTACTGTAACTCTTTATAGAGGATACGAAAACAATCGGATAAGAAGTATTTATACAAAACACTAACGAATCCAGCAAAACAGTTAAGTGAACTCCTGAAAAAATACCTTATTCCTTGGATGTTTAAAATTGGTATAAGTTTTTTAGGTCGCTGTTTCTGATTCTCACAACACAGGATATAATAATGAGGGGCCAGCCAGAGGTATATGTGATGATCGTGAGGAGAACTTCAAGGGTCAAGGCTAAATTATTTGCATGGTTGCACAACCGAAAGTATTCGTCCCACAACCGAACATTTTTTTTATAGCTCGTGAATTTAATTCTAGCGACGATCCTTTGTAGCGATACAGACGCGATACGAAATGTGTATATCTGTTACCGGAAATCTGTATAATCCCTAGGCAATGCATATAATGCCTAAAACGTGCAAGTAATGTATAAAATATTATTTATTTTATACTTTGCCTAGGTATTATATATAATACCCAATGCGCAGCCGGTAATGTATGTAAAAGCGTAAAAAACTGCGGTAGCTTCGGTGAAGGGTAAAGGGGGTGAGTGAAGCGACGCCCTTTTTATCCTTCGCGTTAGGTTGAACATGTAAGAACAACAAAAAATACTTAAAACTAACTACTTTTGTTGTTCTTACGTGTTCAACCTAACACAAAAAATACTTAAAACGAAGTATTTTTTGTTGATCTTACATGTTCAACCTAACACGAAGGATAGAGGGGGCTTCGCTTCGCTCACCCCCTTTACCCTTCGCCTAAGAAACCGCGTGTTTTGCCCTAATATTCTACCAAAATAAATTTATGTTACACAGACGCGATACTAAGGCGCGTATAAAAATAATCGTTCGTAAAAATCGGGTGTAAAAATTGGTAAATTTTCCATATCAGGCCTTTTCTTTTTCCTGGTAAAAAGAAAGGGCCTGTCTCGTATGTGCTGGATATTGATAACGATAACAGGTTTGAAATATTCACATAATATTTAGTTATACATTCACTTTAAAAAATAATAAATAAATTAAAATAAAGCTAATATTTAAGGGGTTTTCCCATATAATAAACGTGTTTTTTTTTGCCGTTTTAATAGATAATAGTATGGAACCCTTCGTGCGCAAGTCCAACTCCCACTTGACTGTTTTTTAGATTCTGACGTACTCTTTCCGACTTTCATCTTAGCCATCTTTGCCGCTAAACATTAGGAAAGAGAAGAGCACATCAAAAATCTATAAAATCACCAATATTTTTCAAACTCCCGGAAAACAATACACGAAAACGCCTTCATTGGCCCCTACCAGGCACCGGGGGGAATCTCTGCGCCATGCCACGATGACTCCCACTCCTGCGTCACTCCCACTCCTGCGTCACTCACACTCCTGCGTCACTCACGTAACTCGAGCAACAAACAGAACGTGTCAGCTCAAGGCTAATACTATAAGTGATCTAGTTCTAGACCCACTTAGCTAGTTTGCACCTATTTATAGGGCGGCTTTCAGGCTGTCAGCTGCAGGAGGAGAAAGGTAATTACGTGTTGATAGAATTTGGTATTATCGTGGCTTCACTTCAAATTCTACTCTAGAGAAAGTGAGTTATTTAAAATGGGGAAATATTAAACTGCACATCAAAAATACTGATTTGCACAGCAAACATGAGGACCAAATACTGCGGTAGCTTAGGTGAAGGGTAAAGGGGGCTAAACGAAGCCCCTTTTATCCTTCGTGTTAGGTTCAACATGCAAAAACAACAATAATACTTAAAACAAACTTTTTTTTATCCTTTTTTGCTGCGCATTTCAGTATTTTTGATGTGCGATTAAATGCCAGGCTTTAAAATGTATGTAGAAGGTACAGAAATAGTTGGTCTCGTCAAAATCATCATTTGGATTCAGTGCTTTAGATACCTACAGTACACGTGCAACACTTATAGGTAGTGAGGCCATGAATACATTGACGACCCGAAAGGCCGATTCGGCAGTGACCCTGCCTACGAAGCCGAGGGTCCCGGGTTCGAGTCCCGGTGGGGGCAAATATTTGATTGATGAGAACGGATGTTTGTACCCAAGTCATGGTTGTTTATCTATCTAAGTATAATATTTATCTATATAACTATGTGTATCGTTGTCTAGTACCCAAGATACAGGGAATCCTAGTTTGAGGCTAGATCAATGTGTGTAAATAGCGTCCAAGGTATTATATGTATTATTATACATTGCTCCAGAGTCCTAAAACTCCGCAGATGGTGTTACCAGAGATCGACGTTTTCATAATAAAATACATTCCCAATCGCCCACGCGGGGTAAGGGGCGAGGACCCTTAAACTATTCACCGAAACAAAGCCAATTGGCTTCTAGCTTCCCCCCCTCCCCCTATCCACTGCGCCACCCCTTATTTTGAAAAAATTAACAAAAATATACGAAAACTAGAAAACTGGCAAGGTTTTTTTTCTGAGCCACTAGAATACCGACTAAGCCTTCAAAGTCTGTGGCTCAGCTCAGTGAGTAAAACATTCGCTCGGTTAGTAATTTCGTTTTCGTTGAGTGGGTAAGTAAATGTGTGAGAATACTGACCTTTAAATAGTACATACGAGTTTGCGGTTTCCATAGCAATGCTTATCCTAATGGTCTGGTGAGAAGCGACTGTCAGAAACAAGTGAGTGAAGCTATGCAAAGATACCACATGCAAACTGGGGGGTAATTCTACTATTTGACGAGCCTCGCACTAGCATATCGCAGGCTTCAGTAGAATGATATTGGGCCTGTAGGTACATCTGTAGTGCACTGTTCGAGAGTTATGTATTGACCTGCTATCTCACGATGTGTTCAGTTACGGCTCGATACATCAGCTTAAAATTCAATACCTTTTGAATTACTGGCTCTGCCTCTCTGAATGGGAACAATATGTTTGCCACTTTCAGAAACATACATGTATGTTAGCATAACACCTTGCTTTTTAAGCATTCGTCCATTTGCACAAATACGATGACTATGAAAGGATAATTCGGAGCGAAGGAAATAACTCTCAAGTTTTCCGCGCTTGTTATGTTAACTGCTAAACAAGATCTAGTTCAAATTGTCACATTCCCACTACCACGATTGTCACCATAACTGTGCCGGGTAACGTTAAACACTTTAAAGTGACTTGTTTATTAGACCTATTGGATGACAGGGATTAACTAGATGCATGCAGCGGCAAATGTCGCTTGAGGATTTGTTTCTTCATGTCATGGCTGTGCTAGCTCATGTTTGGGATAATACAAAAGGGGTTTGTGTTTACTACCATACAATGATATAAGGTTGGAATGCGATACTCCGAGACGTGGTCAAACTTGCGCAGACCGAAAACAACCCAAATCCCGAGGTTTTGAAGTCGCTCGTGTTTGTTCAGTTCAGCAGACATCAGCGTAATCGATCAGGGGAAGAAGAAGAGACTGGGCTAGCGTGATTTTTGTCTGACGAGGCAGGAAGTTCTGAAGACGCCTGAGGGAGTTGAAAGTGGCAGACTCGTCTACTAACCTCGCTGACATGCTCTGACCAGGGCAGCTGGTTATCAAACATAACTCCTAGATTTTTGGCCTTGGTACTGTATGAGATTATGGTTTTATTATAGGATACAGGAGCAATAGAAATATGCTATATCAAGTTAAGGGAGTGCCTGGAACCAATAATAATAACCTGTAACTTAGTAGGGTTGACAAGGAGACCATAAGACGAGTCCCAAACCCTGATCGTCTCGAGATCGGCATTTAATACCTCTACAGCGGGTGCCATATCACAGGGGGGCAAATGGCGGTATATCTGGAGATCGTCGGCGTAAAGTTGGTATGCTGAGGAGAGGACATCTGAGATATAATTAATGAAGATAGAGAAAAGAAGAGGGGAGAGTATTTCTAGATGTAAGAGAGGGCATGTTAAGGCTACAGGGAGGGTCAAGGATCACATATACTAGGGCACAATATTTCCCAACATCTCGCTGCAACGTGACGGTGCAACGTTGCACAGAGTCCCGAACCGCAGCAACATGTTGCAGCGACATGTGACACCTACCATGCTATAATTCTCGTATCAGTATGATCATCCCGTCATTCCCGTACATTTTTCACTACCATATCTATATGATACCAAAACTATAGCTTGTCAAATTTGTACGTAGCACTCCCATGGTCTGCGGGCGACGGGACGAAAGATGCGGGGGCGGGAAAGAAGAGCGCGGGCGGTTCCTACTACGCGCCCCGCCGCCCGCGCTCTTCTTTCCCGCCCGCGCAGCCCCCGAAATTTGACAAGCTATAGTCGCAATAACGCATTTCCTTTATTTCTCCGCTCGTTACTAAAACCCATTGTCTTCCATATTTTGATGGAATGTGTCAAGAACAAAGATAACCGAGACCGCTTATTTAGTTACTTAAATATTAATGTGAAAGACTTGGGTGTTATAAACTATTATTTATCTGAGCCATGTAGCGAGGGTGTTCGATTAATATTTAAATTACTTTAAGTTAGTTTAGCCAATATAGAACTGGCATACACCAATGTGTAAAAGTTCTGAAATAAAAACTTAATAACAAAAAAAAAAACACGATACCTAAAAAATAGGTTTCTTTTCGAATCCATTTACTTTACTATAAAAACATCTACGGATTTCATTTTTCGAGTAAGTGTCAATGGAGTATTTTATTCAGATTCTCACTGAAGGAAAACGCGATTTGATGAAATTTTCTCGATGAAATTTACCAAAATACCTTTAAATTGTTTAATTGTTTCCTGTAATTCTGAAATCCTAACTAATTTTATTGCGTGCACTCAAAATGTGGATATTTTGTATTCATAAACTCTCCTTGAAAATATTTTTGAAAAAATTGTTGTGTGGTTTAAGTCGAGCTCATTGTTTGCGCTGTTTTTTCTTATTTAGTAGTAATTAACGTTCTCTCTTTCGATTAGATTCATGATCCCGCTTTAACATATCACTTTAAAACTAACACGAACTTCTTCGGTTTCGGAACGAGGTTTCGCATTCTAGCAAAACTAACTTTCAGTTTGAGTAAGTCAGCAATGGCCGCAGGGTAACTTAGGAATATCCGATACCTACCGTCTACTAGTCTACTTCACCTATTTGTCTATAACAGTCACTAGTATATATACCTATTAGTGGCTCTGTGAGCTGTAGACCTCGTGAGTTACACTTTCTTTTATTAACACATACAAACATATGAATGCTCCTGGTTACGTACATGGAGTACGAAAGTAGCCGCACCAATAATTTTGTGAACTACATACATTTTGCGGTCTTAAACCCAACCTATTGACTTTTCACTGAAAGTATATAGCCTGTTACTGTCACGGTCTCAACAAATCAAACGACACATCATTTGTTAAAATCCGTCAAGCTGTTTGGGCTGTTTTTTGAAATTTTAAAAGCCCCAAATCTCCGCCATTTTGAAAAAATTTCGAATAACTGATCGACAAAAAAATATTTAACTATCGAACCTGCTCACAAAAATTCACGAAAATCAGTTGAGAAATCTACAGAGGATAATCTGGACACACATCCGGACATACGAAACCATTTTTGCCCAATCCTGTAACAGAGCCGCTTCGTCGCTCGGTCAATTACAGGAACGTGGAGTAGGCCGCTGGGATTGTGGCTTCAGTAACTGAAACTTTAATTTGCTTGCTAGTTTAACTGGCGCTACTTAGAGGCTACAATTTACAAACCTAAAACCGCTAGGGAGTCATCGCTCTGGAAGTATTTAGATCCTGGGTATAGTTAACTACGAGTAGTATTTTAACTACACGAAAAACGTTTTAAAATAACGATAGCTTTATTCAAACTAATTCTCGCTCATGTAAATGAGAAATCATAATTAATTTTGGACGATTTCCGTGTCAGTTAATTATGTAATACTCTCCGGAGCCATTGTGTACTGGTGTACAATTGAAGAAACTATACTGCGATTTTTAATTTGAGGCCGGAAATGTAAACAAATAACTGTCATTTTCCAGTACAAAAAGTATAATATGAATGTTAAAGTCAACGCTTTTGTTCTAGAAAATGACAGTTGTTTGTTTACATTTCTGGCCTCAAATCAAAAATCGCAGTATATTAGTGGCGCCACGAATTAAGAGCGCTGGACTAAGACGTCGTTGGCGGGAATTACTGCGTATATGTACAGGTATTGAAAAGTGACCACCAAGGCCACCGTTCATAACTCGTGGCGCGAGGTATGCTATTATCGGTTAATCACCAAGGGATAGGTCAAACAAACAAGCTTACTGATTATTTACTTATATTCTAATAATTATCTCTTTTCTGCATCCAAAAACCGCACGTTATGACCAGTATTATGATATACTACTTGATAAAAATTCATTTCTTATATGAATATTGATACAATACGACTATAATGTATCAATATTTCGACATATTATGACATTCAAATTGCGAACGCCGACGCCCGCCAGCGTGCCGCCCCTTGTTTGTCTGTGAAGTTGGTACTACTGAACAAGCTATACAAGCGCAGAGCAATGATCAATGCCACAATGCCGGTCGAACATGCGGTTCCTGAAGACATCAATCGAGCTTATGATAGGTGTACGATTAACTAGTGTATATAACTGTACATAATTAGGCATTAAATTTCTCGCGAAATATTATTATGGAACTCGCCTTCGGCTCGTTTCATAAACCCACACTCGAGTTTTAATGCGCTTCATTATGTATCAGTCACATAAACTACTAATAACCACAATAGGCACTACAAGGCCATAGGGCTTAATACTTATATAGTCAGTATAATGAACCTACAGTAGAAAGTTGTAGGTTTTAATTGTAGCGAATCTAGATAAATAAAGAGTTGATTTATTTTTTATCATCTTTTGTGAATATAATGGCGATCGAGAATGTAAGCCATGGTCTATTGAAGGTTTTCTTGTTTAAAAGCGGGGTCTAGTGTACTGAACCTTAACTTTCGATTTAGGTTTCAGTGGAGTGTAGGTGTAAACTAACACTTAGCATAAGTAGTTATATATTTCTAAATAAGGTACTTGAACTTACATTGTACTGTCAACAGCGTCACCCAAAACCAGTGCATCCACCAGTGCAGCGTCATGACGGCAGTTTAGCCGACTGTACCCGTACGACCGACCTACAGTGAAAAGAAAATTATATTGACATCATAATCATTACAGATCTTTACTTCTAACAGTTTAGATATTGTATTACAGATATTGTAAACAAGTGTTAAACGGGATTTAATTTTCTTGTAAAAGACCAATACTGAGTAAAATTCTTGAAAATAAACTAGGAAGTTCATGCTGATAGATCTTGTAGCATGCCGATAAATTGAACGAATTATAATCAAACTATTCGGGCTTGTCCTTGAAATAGTTATCTGTTTGTATCGGTCGAACTTTGTCACGTATTATAGAATACGTGACAAAGTTCGACCGATTTTTGTAAGACATTTTTTGTACCAATAGTGGTACAAGAAATGTCTTACAAACTAAAAAAATCGAACGGATCGAATCATTAGCGTGCTAAAAGCTTTGTCAGCTTCAAGTATCGTTTAGCTACTACACCATGTAGAGCATGAATTACAGTCGTCGTATGTACCAGCTAAGCTTTCGATCATTCCACGGAGAAAATCTTAGCCCAGACTGAAATATTGGCATGATCAGCAGTCTTATGGCGTAACTCTCTGAAGTTCATAGCGTGTGTCTATGGTTCATCTCATGCTCATACAATTTCATCGATTGCGGGGTATCACCGAAGGCTTCTAGGCTTCATTCAATGAGCTTATGTTTGGCCTCCATTAAGATGCTACTTGCGGGATAGCAATTTGACAGATGAAGCTGGTGCAAGGTGTCAAACGTAAAAGTCTATATGAAGTTCATAGCTCAGACGACTTACGGCATATGGCTGCAGAGCATCATCTCAGACGATATTTATCAGGGGTATGAGAGTTTAGAACATCTAATAGGCACTGAATTTTACTGATTTAGGAGCCCGAAGAAACATTGGGCGGAAACCTTCAAATCTCAATTGCTACAGCAATGGACTAGCCCCCTGCAAAATGAAGTATTGAATATCTGGCTAAAAGTTGGCGCAGAGAAAAGGACTGTCACTATGTTTGATTTCTTAGAAGCCTTCTGGAGGCTGTAGGCCTGACGTAGACAGACGGAGAAATGCAAAAGTACACCCACAAAATATTTATTTACTCTAGCTATAAACACGAAATAGCCAATAATTCATCTTAGATTTTTTCAAACAAAATTAAAATAAAAGTTCCTTCGAAACGGGGCCGTCGGAGGCGGTAAACATTTCGCTCGGTGATTTAATACAGTAATAACTGGTCCAGGAACAGAATCCCTGCGGAGAGCAGAGAAGCCTGCGTGTTTACTCATTAGCATCTGGAGTTTTGTCTTGGGATATAATTTTCAAGTTGAAATGAAAGTGAATTGAAAATTGTTTAGCGCCGCTGCGTTGGGAGTAGGTTAGGTAGGTACAGTAAGAAACGGAATTGACAAGGCCGGGAGGCGTACAGATTTGGTGGCCCAGCCAATTCTGTTTTTTGCTCTACTTCTAACGCGACACCTTAAGGTAAGTAAGTATACTTTTGAGTTTCAGGGCTAGTTAACATTTTCATACAATTGGAAGATGAAAATGGAAAAAAATATCGCAGTCAATAGAAATGATTTGAATAAAATAAACATTAAAACAATAAATGGATCTTGTTAAGTGTAGTGCCATTCGGGTTGTGCTAAAATCGGGCGGAACTAAACCAAATAAGAATCTAGCGCAAGTATCGAGACTAATCATTATTATGAATAATAGCATCTAACCCACAAAATGCCTAGACAGCAAATATAAAAGACTGGAAGTTTTCCTATAAGCTCCAAATTGGCAAGATATCAAGAGACGTAAAAGAGCCATTTCATAGACTCGTTTATGGATGACTCCGTAGCAAATTAAGCACTAAATTATCCAGCTTTAGACAACAACTGATTTAGAAACCGCCATGAAGGCTACCAATCTTACTATGCCTACGTGCACTCCCGGCTTCAATACGGCTTCGTACTATTTAGAAACCGCCATGAAGGCTACCAATCTTACTATGCCTACGTGCACTCCCGGCTTCAATACGGCTTCGTACTATTTAGAAACCGCCATGAAGGCTACCAATCTTACTATGCCTACGTGCACTCCCGGCTTCAATACGGCTTCGTATTATTTAGAAACCGCCATGAAGGCTACCAATCTTACTATGCCTACGTGCACTCCCGGCTTCAATACGGCTTCGTACTATTTAGAAACCGCCATGAAGGCTACCAATCTTACTATGCCTACGTGCACTCCCGGCTTCAATACGGCTTCGTACTATTTAGAAACCGCCATGAAGGCTACCAATCTTACTATGCCTACGTGCACTCCCGGCTTCAATACGGCTTCGTACTATTTAGAAACCGCCATGAAGGCTACCAATCTTACTATGCCTTCGTGCAATCCCGGCTTCAATACGGCTTCGTACTATTTAGAAACCGCCATGAAGGCTACCAATCTTACTATGCCTACGTGCACTCCCGGCTTCAATACGGCTTCGTACTATTTAGAAACCGCCATGAAGGCTACCAATCTTACTATGCCTACGTGCACTCCCGGCTTCAATACGGCTTCGTACTATTTAGAAACCGCCATGAAGGCTACCAATCTTACTATGCCTACGTGCACTCCCGGCTTCAATACGGCTTCGTACTATTTAGAAACCGCCATGAAGGCTACCAATCTTACTATGCCTACGTGCACTCCCGGCTTCAATACGGCTTCGTACTATTTAGAAACCGCCATGAAGGCTACCAATCTACGTGCACTCCCGGCTTCAATACGGCTTCGTACTATTAGAAACCGCCATGAAGGCTACCAATCTTACTATGCCTACGTGCACTCCCGGCTTCAATACGGCTTCGTACTATTGGGCAAGAATGTTGACATAGAAAAAATCTTAGTCCCACAAAAGAAGTGTATAAGAATATTAGCTCATAAAGACCTCCAAATGACCAGCTGTTGAACAAGACCTGCGAAATTCACCTTGAATCAATATTTTGTAGGACATACCAACATTTGTTCCATGTTCGTAAACGCCCAGAAAACCTCAGACCCTTGGACGGGGTCTGAGGTTAGCTGCAACAGTATCTAACCTAGAATTTGTAGCATCAGGCCCTTACATAATGTGCGCTAATAGTTGTTTATGTGACTGCTACATTATGGAGGGCATTAAAACTCGAGAGTTTTATTGGATAATTATGTACAGTTACATACACTAGTTTATCTACACAAATATCATAAGCTCTCTTTGATGTGTTCAGGAACCGCATGTTTGACCGGCATTGTGGCTCTGCAGTTGTTTAGCTTGTTCTGTAGTACCAAATTCACAGACAAACTAGGGGCGGCCGCAGGCGGGCGTCGGCGTTCGAAATTTGCATGTCATAATATGTAGAAAAATTACACATTATGGTCATAATGTATAAATTTCCAGATAAGAAATGAGTTTTTACCAAATAGTTTTACATTATGCTGGTATTAACGTGCGTTTTTTAGACGCAGTAAAGAGAGTTTATGATACGTGTGTAGATAAAATTATACGTTCCTACGATAAAAAATATAGAAACCATAAAAAGTTTAAAATTACTTTAAGGACATTCTTAATAAGCAATACTTTTTATAATCTGCAGCAGTTTTATGCCTACTCTGAATGGTTTATTAATCCAATCCAATTAATAATTTTATTTATTGTTATCTTATTCACTAAAATAAAAATTTATTTCATGAATATCTAGATGGTTGTTTAGGTTATGTTATGTGTTAAAATAGCAACCGATTATACACCCTACGTATACAATAATAATCTTAAAATGCCCTTGCAGGGCGCATGTTTCGGGACTGAAACTTATTTTGTCATCTTTGTACCTCATGTAAGGAATGAATAAATTATGGCAACAAATTTAATGATCACCAAAATATTTTTTCCTACCCAAAATGGATAAATTAACACCAAAAGTTGCATAAAAATATCAGGGCAAAATACTGCGGTAGCTTAGGTGAAGGGTAAAGGGGGTGAGCGAAGCGAAGCCCCCTTTATCCTTCGTGTTAGGTTGAACATGTAAGAACAACAAAAAATACTTAAAACATAAACTTAAGTACACAAAACATAAAAAGAAGTTTGGTGATCATTTATCCAAACACAATTTGGTGGACATTCATCCATTCTCGCAGTCATTTCGAATTTATTGGTAGTAAAATAGGTGCGTTTTTGGTAATCGTTTAAACATAAGCCTTAAATTATTATGATTATGACTCCCTCTGGAGACGGGGTCTTCCATATTCGAGTACCATTAGTTTCTACTCTTATCAAAACAGCTACTGGAAGGGAAAACTCGCTATTATTATTATTTATATTTATAAGCTATTAAATGGTCGAAAGTACAACCACATGGTGATACATGAAAGATCCCGAGCCTCGTCAAATTTCAGCCAAAATCGTGTCCCGTCCGCCTCAGCTTTATGGAAATCAGATAGGTACAGATCGAGGGAAACAATTAATATGCAGCGTCATAATTAAATGAGAAGGGGTTGAAGGTAGAGGTCAGTATTGGCATCGATATTAATACCTCAGTATTAACATCGCCGAGTGATGGAGGTAATATAAAGTGTTGACTTAAGTCTCTCGAATTTGTAGAATAAAACCCTCTCGCTGGCAGACCCTGAAAAATTCATCGCGATTTACCTTCTGCCATGGTATTATACTGTGCCAAAGAGACGCCTTTAACTCGCTTGCGCAGTCAAGGTCGATGTTCAAGAAGTTTTCCGTTAGTTATAATAGCGTGCAAAACCTATGAAAAAGCCACTGTACCTTGGGTGTCCTTACCCGAGCGAAGTAGCGCAACTACTTACGTAGGTTTAATAACTTTTTCAGGTAGATAATAGGGTGCATTAGCTTGCTTGAAGTATCCAACGAATATCCAACTAATATTATAAATGTGAAAGTAGCAATGTTTGGATGTTTAGATGTTCGTGTGTTTGTGCCTCAATCACGCTAAAACGGCTGAACGGATTTGAAAGAAATTTAGCACAGAGATAGTTTATGAGCTAGATTAACATAACATAACAGTAACAATTTACGTCTCTTGTGGGAATACGTAAATAAATACTTACTTGCCATTTGAGCAATTTAAAATCCATGTTAAAGCGACTTTGTCGAAAAAGGGATATTACAATGTTCAAGATTACTTAAATGATGGGTCTGTATGGGGTTAATCTGGCTCAACACAGACCTTGCTGTTAATAGTTTTGTAATTATTTATTCCTACTTATTGATTATGATATTATAAAATTTGTATTAGTTAAGCACAAGCAATCTTTAAAAGAGATCTAAAAATCAATCTGTGGGAGTTTCTACGCCCTTCTTCTCCCACAGTGGTCCAATGTAGAGAAGTGGCAAAAAATGACGCTTGTTATACTTTTTATCCGACTGCACCAGAAGAAGGGTAACGTTATCTCGGTAAATGATACTTCCTAGGAATACGCTGATGAAGTTGCGGGCATTTCCTAGTAAATAATATGAATAATGTAGCCCATTCATGTCTCCACCGAGGGGCTCAGGCCTTTACGCGGTTACGAGTAAGATTGAGCCGTACTCCACCACGCAGGCTCAGTGCCGGTTTGTGGAGGGGTTTTACGACTACTGCTCCTGCTACCCGTACTACCAAGTCGGGACCTACTGCTAAGTACGACCACGTGTCCCAATATCGTAGGGAATTAGGCTGGCTCCCGATCCGAGTTCGTCGTGATATGCACATTCTCTCCTTCCTCTTCAATATTTTGAGAAATCCGCGCTACCCTGCATATCTTCGTGAACGTTTTGAGTATCTTTTCTCAGGGGATAGACTTCGGAGATCTCACACGGTGTCACTTTTGTCAATTCCTCAGCACAACACTGTTGCTTACGAGCACTCGTTTAGGTTAAGGGCAATACGTTTGTGGAATGCACTTCCTTGCGCTATAAGGGATTGCAAATCCTTGGTCACTTTCAAGAAAAAATTGAAACAGCATCTCTCTTCCGAATAGTGGGTATCTCATAGTATTTATGTGTATCTATGTATTTATTGTATTATATTTATTTATTTTATAGTAATTACGTAGGGTGTATTGTGATTTATTTGATAGTATACTGATTTTATTTATTTCTTTTAACTCTTAATTATACACTAGGACTACTTCTCTATATTTATATTTCTCTTTTCTTCACAGGTTAGCTGTAAGAAAATTCTTTTTAGAAATAAGCTCACCTTTGCATACTGTTTCTGTTATAATTTCCACTGTGTTTTCTGTGCAATAAAGGATTATTATTATTATTATTATTATTATTATTGCTTAAGGCCCAGTTCTGGCTGTTGAGGTGAGGGGCGCCGCATTCGCCCGTCGTCTTGTGGCGGGGTAGCGGAACTGGCGGGGTAGCGGGCGGCGCGGAATAGCATCGGGATTCGGGCCGCCCGAATACTTTAAAAATTAGGTGTTTTTTAAATTTAGGTAATTTTTTTAACTTTTAAATATAGACTATGTTCAGGATTTTTTACGATCGAGCCAAATTAATCCAATCGCGTTACGACATAGGATTTAATATTTAAACTAGATTATCTCTTTGTGATTAACGTATGTTTTTTGAGACCTACGAATTTATTGGAAATAATTATATTTTTTTTGCCAAAGCTTAGTGGTTTTGTGTGTTCTTGGGCCTTAACGTATTATCCGAACCACGGAAAGTCCTATAATGTTATTTAGATACCTATGAATTAATTATTTCATTGGTACATGGTCAGCGCCGGACTCGAACACGCGTCACATGCTTGAACTAGTGCACTCTCTCATCTCGAGTAAACTTGCAACACGCATGTTTCATAAACGAATACTAGATTCTAGGTCATGAGGTCTACATATCTAGTCAATGATCACAATTTTAAAAACAATAGGCAATTTCTTGCAGAACACTTATTACATTACACCGATGAATGGTCTAGCGGAGTTTTGTAGGTTACAGTTTGCATGTATAATAAGAGTTTGATTGGTTTTATTATAAGTTTATAACTATCGGATGCTTTTAGCACCGCCACGTTGGTGCACCACTTAGAAATGTGAGCGAGGGAATGTCCCAATTTTAGCTATCTATCTATTTTTGTTTCAAGTATTGTCTCATCTTAATATCTATAACCAAAACTACCCTCCATTCAACTAGAGATCCATTCAAAGATGATACGTTTGAACTTTGGAATCTCTTAGCACCAATAGTCAAAGAACCTGAAGAGAATGAATGCAATGAAATGTGAGGTCGACATTTCCAAGAGTCTTCTTCAATAAAACTTGCGTACCTCAACAGAAACATTTTCAAAGCGCCTTTCTCTGTTTCCATTTCCATCTCAGCCTAGTATCAACAACCAAAAAAGGGCATGAAATAACCTCAGCATTCCTGAGAATGTAGGAGACACTACCAACGCTATCTCTCCCGTATAATTCTTCACAGAGCGACGACACGAATAAGCTGTATCTTTATATATACCTCGCCGAGTGATACTAGACTTGGGCTGTGTTTGACAACGGTGACGAGAGGCAGGGTTACCGCTAGCACCGAATCCAAATATCGGACAAAGTTCAGACTTGGATGTGGCATAAATTAGCTCCCATATCAAATCATGGTTCGCGAGGAAATCACTTGTGCGAGTTTAACCCGCCTTTGTACATTATTTAGTTCACTGTTTGTCTGTTGCGTGTAGTACAATATGACATAGTTTAAGACTTGGATTAACACTTTTTGTCCAGTTCGATGATGACTTCGAAATCAACGCAGACGAGCACAAGTCGCGGGCAACCGCTATCGATCTAAATATTCCCGATGTGGAGCACAAAGACAAATAACTTCAATTCTTTCTCGTATCAATAAAGGCTAGGATAATCCTTCGTGACAACAAATGCTAGATAATGGAATTCTTGAAAGATGATCGCATATATTGTGAAATGTGGAAGCCCTTACTTCAGTGGCTGTGTCGCGTGTTGTTTGTCTCGCGAGCCTTTGTTCGGAAACTCTAAGTTTGCGTTCCAAGACGTTTGCACGATCCGGTGCAATATGAGGTATGCTACGAATAGTTTGCTATTCATGCACTGTAGTATATGTAGGGTTCCGAGACTTTCTAGAGAGAAAGAGACTTGCAATAAGTACATCGCTCATGTCGTGGTACGAATATATCACAGAGCGAACTCTAGTCTTTTCCATTACCACTAATTACAATCTGGCCTTCGCTCTAACATCAAACATTGAAAATAACATGCTTGTTGAGTAATATTCGTGTTATTCTTTGATCTCAGCAAATAAATATAGGAGCGTTTGACTAATCATGTTTTATTTAACTACTTCGTCGTTTGCATGATTTAGTTCAAACAACTCGAGTTACGAAGGTAGCGCAAAAACATGGCAGCATACTCTGTGAGTATTATTAAGTTTAATCGAGTAATGGAAATATATAATTAGAAATGAATTAAAATAAAAATCATGAAAAAAAAGTCGAAACGATTAGCAGAAAGGCTTGAAATAAGGGCAGAATATAAGGAAAACCCCCATTCATCGCAGCTAGCCCAAACACAACGTTCCCGGCGGCGTAGATGTTTTAGTGAAGTAAGAATTCAACATAAATTCATAATAAATTCTCAATTCTGGCGAATCTCCAGCCGGAGACGAGGCAATGACCTATCAGGCACAGACCCGGATACATGAAGAAGAAACATCGTGGAACTATGTTCGATTAAAAAAGCTTAGAGGAAAATCAAACCAACAATTTGAGTCTGAGCAAAAATCTTTTCAACAATCTCGATTTAGACACATCAGGCAAAACGATAACACATCACTTTTGAATAACATTATAGGAATTTAACACTGGAAAAGTAAGTGAAGGTAACACAAACAAAGTCAAGACAAGACACCCAAGTGAATGTCAAAGTCAGCCACGCAAGTCGGAGGAAGCGTGCTTCGGTGAGCAGTGACTTACTTGACGGGGGTGCCCTGCTGAACGAATGTAAAACCACTCGTGCCTTCTTGAGGTTTCCACTCATATACATACTGATGTCTATACTTAAGCTTTTTAAGAAATTCAGCCCCCTTATTCACTAACTTAAATGGACATCCAAATCGACGCAGTTTATGACAAATTGACGTTTAGAGTATGGGAAAACTGTCTTTTTCCCCACAATTTTCGGTAGATTTCTATTTGAGTAACTAAATGGGGTCATTTTAGGCATAAATCATCGTCAACTAATAAAACATAACAGGTAAAAAAGAGAGCTTCACACTAAAATGTTTATGGACAGAACTGCAACTACATAAGGGTAATGTAGGATACGTACCGAATCTGTACGGCCGAGGAGTTTACCGCGCAGTCATATAAGTGCTCTCCAACCAGCTATTTCGTACCTGTGGATAAATTAACAGAATCTTATGATTGTTTGCACTGATGCACTTGGTGTGCAGTTATAGTCTTTTACAAGAGAGAGCGATAGAATGGGTGAATAAGATGTTGAAAGACTTACAATAGGGCACACATAACTAAACGTGCTATAATTATCAACACAAAAGTCAGATTTCAAACATTGGTATGATACTCACACTGAGTCATACATAATCCCTTGATTACTAGACAACTAGCTTATGAAAACATAAAAGATGACAGGAATTAGTGCACTGCGATCAAATATTAACAAAAAGGTTTTGAAGATCCTTCGTACGACAATTTTCTATTCAAGATAAAATTTCACAATCTTGATCGAATCGCCATTGTGCAAGAGATGCCAAAAAAGTGTAGCCCCGTCATCGATTAGAGACTCTGTCCGCGTCCTTGAAAAAGCCAGCTAAATAGACATTCTACTTTCGTTTATAATGCATACCAATAAACCAAATGAGCCTCGATTGACATAATTGATTGATATACTGACTGAATAATATCTTCAATAGGGTTGTTGTAACTCTATTGCACTAAAGACATACACAAGGTACAGAGGGAGTGAGTGACCAACAGGAAAGTTTTAAACAATACAAATAATACAAGTATGTACATAATTTCAGGGATTATTCAGTCAGACACCATTTACTCTGTATGTTATTATATAGATACGGATGTTTGTACCCTAGTCATGGTTGTTTATCTATCTAAGTATAATATTTATCTATAAGTATGTGTATCGTTGTCTAGTACTCAAGATACAGGGAATCCTAGTTTGGGGCTAGATCAATGTGTGTAAATAGTGTCCTAGTTATTATTATTATTATTATTAGATAGGTGTACAAGTACCTGTGATGATGATGATGATGATATATTTACCGAGGGTCTACGTAACAAAAGATGAGTCATTGGATTTGGGATCGACGTTTGACCAAGTGACTCAGCCTTTGTATGAGGTTGATGATATTTCATCTTGTTTTTACCTTTTCTCTCAAATGTATGTGTAAATACGGACCAGAGGAATATGCTTGTGACAAGAATACCGAGTGTTAAACCTAACCGGACCTAAGCAGCTTTATATGTAAAAAACCACAATATTAATCATCGTTTTCACTTGAATCCGTCTACTTGCTTACTCATGGACCGCAAGCAATCGTGACATCAGCAAATATTTGACGGGAACTGATAAAACGACGATCCCTGAATATAACGTTATTGGCGTAAACTCGGATTGGGAACCCTTACGATAAAGTTAAGCCTTTCAGTATTTTACCTCACCCGATATTGGAAAACACAAAACTCCGTTAGTTCGACAGACATCTTCAAATACAAAACATTATTACCATAAAGAAATAACATAAAATAACACTTACAGCTAAAGTAATAATAAAATAATATATAATAATACTTTGGACACTATTTACACACATTTATCTAGCCCCAAAATAGGATTCCCTGTATCTTGGGTTACTAGACAACGATACACATACTTATATACATAAATAGTATACTTAGATAGATAAACAACCATGACTAGTCCGTTCTTATCAAACAAATATTTGCCCCCACCGGGACTCGAACCCGGGACCCCTGGCTTCGTAGGCAGAGTCACTGCCGACTCGGCCATTTCAGTTCGACAGACATCTTCAAATACAAAACATTATTACCATACTGAAATAACACAAAATAACACTTACAGCAGTGTTTATGAGTTGACATCAACAGCAATACAAATCATAAACCACGGCACAAGTCAATAGGTTTCACAACGATTATGGGCACAGCTAAACAGTGAACGGCAATAATGGTTCTAAGTACAGTCGTAAAAACAGAGTCCAGTAGCTACTAGATACGTCATCGCCTCACTGAAGGTCGGAGAACACTTACAAGGCTACGTTGCGACAGTCACATTGAGATACTAAGCTAAGCTCCATCTGAAATACCGTCGACACTTATATCAAAGGCATATTAGAACATTCATGCAGATAAACCCATCCTGAATATGAAGCAAAAAATCTGATGGACAACAACAAAAGTAAACAACAATATTTAACCTTGATATGTACTTCTCAGAAAATTATAAATTTATTATTATCTCAGTAAGGTAGCAACGCATTGTTCTCTGAATCGTAAGAGCATGCACTGCACAGATTTATGTAATGATTGGACTCGTAAATAAAAGTAGGTCGAGAAGGAAACGATTTTTTTAGAATATTCTGATATCGTGACGCGCATTGTCATAGCAAACAATGGCGTGTTCCTGGGTGGGTCGGGGAATCATATTCATGTTGATGTCGTATGAAAGTCATTGTCCCTGGGCCGTCAAGCGATCAGTGATGCTTACAGCACTGCATAATTGATAACACACACGAAGTCGCTTGACGCAAAAAAATGGGACTTTAGTGTCATAGATACAAGTAGGCCGATCACAAATCTTCAAGACTAACAATAGAATTGCCAGCCATTTTCATAACTCCTCAAGGTTGACTCATTTAGATATATGTACATGGATGGAGGAAGGCTGAAGGAAGAGCATTGTCGCAATTGTCATTATATAATTGTGTTTTCTATCCCCGACTCTAGAGGAAATATCTAGATCTAGAGACGAGAGAAGTAAGCAACAGTGACAAACAAACTTGTTGCTTTGTGCAAGTTTTTCTCCATTCTCTCGCTGGAACTATTAGAAAGTCGATTCGAAGTCTCCGAGTCCCGACAGTGGCGACGATGACGGCAGAATTGGAGCGGCGTTTTATCTCGTTAGAAATACTTTACCATTTTGATAAGCAGTGCTTGCTCTCATGGTTCGAGACCCACGGTTCACGTTTTTTCGGCTGGCAACCCCAGACCGAATAGCTGACGATGTAAACAGCTCTGTAGTTTTTATTTCAATTAAATTAGTCAAAATTGCTTTTCTGCACGAGTAAACTTAATTTAAGTATTAATTAGTGATTAAATAATGTGTAGATAAGAAACAGCTGTGCAAACATACAAGCTTTGGAAAAAACAAGACCGATTGTACCGGCCGATTGAACTGTCAAAATCAGTTCAAATAACAACGACGTAAACGGGGGAAGTATCGTTTTATTTCTGTATTTATATCAATAATCTCACCTTTCACACCCGTAACAAACTAAACAAACCTTCATATAAGTGAAACACTTGCCGAACACTCACTCAGGTACCGTTTTGTCTCTCTTTACTTGGCAAAAGCGGAAGCAAAGTTGAAGACGCAACATTCTGACACATTCAACAAAAACACACACTTAACACCTTCATTGTGCAATAAACTCCCTAGTGTTCGCTAGTATTCCACCCGGTCATACACTGACACCTATTCGCGGTTTTTTTTCAGGCGAAAAAGGGTGCAATGCTGACCCGAAGCAAGATGAGCACACGCGATGTGGAGTTGAAGCTGAAAGCGACCTTGCTGGAGCTCAAGAAGAGCCAAGAGCTTTGTGAAATACTTCTACGAGAGCGAGATGAGTGTGAAGAGGAGATAGAAAAGCAAATTAAGAAAAATTCGGCGCTAAAAGAAGAGCTCAGTGAGTTGGACATCCAATGCCAGGATCTCAGTGCCCAGAGAGATGAACTACAACACCAAGTCGACTCATTTTACAAGTGTCATGATGTCCACCACGTAGCATTGCAACACATAAAATCACTTGAACAAAAGCTTGCAGAGGCACACCACGAGCTTCAAGTTTTCAGCGAGCGGGAAGAACAGCGAGACAGTGCTACAACCAGGGCCTTCTATAATGAGGTCATGAGCCAAACTGGCATACCAACTATTGACCTAACAGCTTGTGATCTCACGTGTGATAGTCCTAATAGATCACAATCAGTAACTACTATGAGCTGTAGTAAAAATAAATTAAAGAAATATGTTAAATTAAATAATTATACAAAAAAAACACAAAAACTAGCTAATAGAAATAAAATATTTTGTAAAAATGTAAATTGTAGCAAGGAACGTGTCGAATTAATTAAGGAAATCGATGATTGTAGATTATGTTTGGAAAAAACTACAGAAAAGTACGAATGTGACACACGGCGACTCCAGTCAGATATGCATATTTTAAACTCATCATTACAAAGTATTACACGTAAATATGAGTCAGCACAATACGAAATTAAGGAACATGTGTCGGCTATGAATAGTTTGTTGGAGACGTGTAAGTATAATTATGACACTTTCATATCTTTGACCGACAATCACATCTGTGATTGTAAACAAGCTCCAGCGGACTGTTCCGTGCCGACCGTGTGTCCCGCCGAGCAGCCGGCCGAACAGCTGATACTGACCCAGGCGCCACCGTCAGTCGACTTGAGTACTAATAGTGTTATCAATAACGCCTCCTTCTCTCGGACAAAGGATAGGTATATAATGTACAGCGATGAACTTGGAAAAAATATGGGTTTACAACTTAGTCAGCGCGTGGGCCAGGCAATATTAAATAACTGTATGCCTGGCGCCACATATTCACAAATATTGAACAAAGTGTTGTCATCGCAGTTTTTAGAACCAACCACCCTAATTATTTTAATTGGTAGAAGGGAAAATGTATCTAAAAAACTCGTTACTAAATACTTTTCCAAATTAAATTCTTTACAAAATGTAGATAGAATAATCTTGTTTGCGTTTCCCTTCAGCCAATCTTTGTCACAACATGAAAATCATATAAGACATGATTATAATACATTTATACACACATTGACATGTCGTCATACTGAAAAATTTCATTTCATAGACACCAATATTTGTATTGGAAAATATTTTTATTTGACTAAGGATAGGTATTACCTATCTAGGCTTTATACAAAACAGATAGCACAGTCACTATCTTATTTTATTTTGAACTCAGTCAAGTTTTTGACTAATGAAACGCCTGCTTCTATTGAGCAGTGTAATAATAATGACATGTACTCCTTGGAATCTGTTCCAAGCTCTTTAAATTAACCCATAGGACAACAGAGAGTAACTCTGGCAGTAATATTAATATTTGTATAAATATACCTTCATCTTGCCCATTAAATCAAGTTACTAGTAATGAAAAATGTAAAAGTAAGAATATTTTAAACGTGGTTCATCAAAATATACAGGGCATTTTAAGTAAAGAACTGGAAATTGAGTTATTCATGAACTGTAATAATATTGATATTTTATGTATAACAGAGCACTTTTTAAAGAGTTATCAGTTCATGTTCAACTTTAATAACCACCACGTTGCTAGTTCGTTCAACAGAAAAACAGCTGATCGCGGTGGCTCCTTAATACTTGTAAATAATAGTTTTAAATATAAGGAACGAGTTGACATAGTGAGCCTGTCTGTTGAGCGTACCATGGAAATAGCCTGTATTGAACTTGAACAACTTATTGTAATGAGCGTATACAGACCACCAGATTCATCCTTTGATTTATTCGAAAAGAAAATGGATGAAGTGTTGATTAAAATCAGCGATAAAAACAAATTTTTTATAATTTGTGGTGATTTTAATGTTAATCTGTTAGAGGATAATAATATTTGTACTAGATTAAAATCTTTATTTTTATGTCACAACATGAACTATCTGTTTTTGGAGCCTACTAGAATTACTGCAACATCTGCTACCTGCATTGACAATATATTTACTAACATTACGCCCATTTTCAAATCGGTCATCAATAAATTAACCTCTGATCACTCTGGTCAGATAGGTATATTCAATATTAAAATAAAAAGGACCAAAAAGAGGATATTACATGTGTGCCCGTTAGTGACACTCGGCTTGAACACTACAGGAATAATATTTTAGATAAACTATGGGAAATACCATACAGTGACGATCCAAATTTGTTGTACAACTCAGTATTTAACCTTGTCAAAAATGAATATGATACGGTATTTAAATCAAAAACTATAAAAGTTAATAACAAAGCTTTGTTTAGTGATTGGGCGACAGTTGGAATTCATAGGAGCAGACGAAGATTATATGAACTCTATGAAGAGAAATCATATAACAAAAATACGGCCTTTCTAGATTATGTTCGTAGTTATTCAAAAATGTTTAAACGCGTTTGTGCCGTAGCTAAATCTAATTTCATTAAAAACAAAATTGAATCTAGTAGCAATGTAATGAAAACGACTTGGCAAATTATAAACAGAGAGACTGGAAAGGCCAAAGCTACACATAATAACTTCAAGCTTAAGATAGATAATCAATTGCTAAGTACAGACCTAGAAGTAGCAAAAGCTTTCGAAAATTTCTTTACGGACATTCCAGTTTCAACAACCAAGTCTTTAAATTCATCTCCCGCTGCTGCTGAATCTATACTTAAACAAAACTTTGAGGAATGTAAAACAGATTTTAAATTTAGGCACGTAAATAATGAAGACATTGTAAAAGCGTTTAAATCCCTGGAAATGAAAAAGACAGCTGACGCCCATGGTCTATCAGTAAAAATTATTAGTTCCATTGTAGATTGTATTGCACCTCACCTTTGTTGTATATTTAATCAATGTATAGATAGTGGTGTGTTTCCTGACTTGATGAAACTAAGTAAAGTTATACCTTTATTCAAAGCTGGTAGTACATCAGACCCCACCAATTTTAGACCCATATCGATACTACCAACGCTTAGCAAAATATTTGAAAAACTCATACTTAATCAATTGCAAAGTCATTTTTATCTCAATAATTTAATTCATATTGCTCAGTTTGGTTTCACAAAGGGTCGATCAACAGCCGATGCTGGTGTTGAACTAATCGACAATATTTTTGATGCCTGGGAAGACGCAATGGATGCAATAGGTGTCTTCTGCGATCTATCCAAGGCTTTTGATTGCGTCCATCATGACACTCTTGTCAGGAAGTTACGCCATTATGGTGTAAAAGATCAGGCACTTGGCCTTCTGGATTCATATCTAACAGATAGGGTTCAGATGGTCGATGTTAATGGGAAAAGATCACCTGGGTCTTCAATAAGTATGGGCGTACCGCAAGGTTCAATTCTTGGTCCTTTCTTGTTTTTAGTATATATTAATGATTTACCTTACCTTGTTAAAGCAAAACATGGGTTAGTATTGTTTGCCGATGATACTTCTTTGATATTTAAAGTTAAAAGACAGCAATCAAATTATGACGAGGTAAACAATGCTATCTCTAGTATAGTGAACTGGTTTACTGTTAACAATTTATTACTTAATGAAAAGAAAACTAAATGTATTAAATTCGTGTTACCCAATGTGAACCCGGTAACTACAGACATATTTATAAAAGGACAGAGATTGGACCTTGTGCAGTCGACTGTCTTTTTGGGCATTACTTTAGACGCCAAACTACAATGGGATCCTCATATAAATAAATTGTCGAACAGACTGAGTTCGGCAGCGTTCGCAGTTAAAAAAATTAGAGCTCTTACCGACGTAGACACCGCTAGACTAGTCTACTTTAGTTACTTTCATAGTCTAATGACCTATGGTATTTTATTGTGGGGTCACGCTGCGAATGCTAATAGTATATTTATTCTGCAGAAACGGGCTGTTCGTGCAATTTATAGATTAGGGCCTAGAGTGTCACTGAGGGAAAAGTTTAAAGAAATCAATATTCTGACATTTGTGTCTCAATATATCTATGACAATCTTGTGTATGTAAAAAGAAATATAACTAATTTTCAGAAGTACAGTGATATACACAATTTTAATACTAGAAATAAAGACAAGTTGGTTGCTTATGTAAGCCGACTACATAAAATTAGTAATTCTTTTAAAGGCAATTGTATACGCTATTACAATAAGGTCCCTACTGATATTAAAAACTTACCTTTAGACAAGTTTAAAATAATAATAAAACAGAAATTGTATAAAAAAGGTTACTACAGGATATCTGATTACTTAGAGGACAGATGTCCATGGGAATAGATTGTTTGAGTAACAGGCTGTTTCGATATATAGTTTCGATATATAATTAGCATTCATTTTGTAATTTGACAATATTTTATTTAAAAAAGGAAACGCAAAAGATGCGACGACTGTGGAGTTTCTTCGGTGAGCTCTTCTCCACAGATTCCGCCATTGGGTTAGTGAACTCACCCAAAAAAATGTAATGACGGATCTAAGTGATGTAACAACATCCTATGGAAATAAATGATTTTTGATTTTGATTTTTTGATTTTCACGAAGCGTTTGAATTTGCTGTGTTATATTTTGATGCCAACTGCTATACTCTTGTCATCTTGTGATTACGAACCTTGTCATAATAGGAACTGATCGAAATGATCCCAAAGGATTTACAGATACATTGGAATATTACATACACTGACATGTGTTGAACATTTCGAATCTTCAAGTATATTGACCCCAGGGGTCATTCAGAGGCAAAAAAAAAATGGCGTTACATGTATATATTAAGGTAGTATTGGAAAGTCATGCAAGGGGATAACCTCACTTCCGCAGGAAATACCTTTCTGGCACCGGTTTGGTACAGGTTTTCCGTAGGTAGTGCTAACAGAGAGAAAATCCATACAAAACTCCAGCTTATCGAAACAAACCCTGGCAACAGACAAGGCTAATACTCGAATAAGAAACATGTTTTATTGGCGAAATTACCTTTTTGCTCAGTGCAGCGTGAGTAAATTAAATGAAGAAACTTAATTAAATAAGCAAAGTAGAAATAAAAGCCGAACACGTAATAGGAGCTTCCAAAATTCCAGTGTGGTCTTAAGATTAATGAATCAACAACCTTTTGTTTGACCGAAAGGAATTTGCGGATATGCAAATTCCAGAGCCAATTGCTCGGAAATCATTCCGAAATTGGCAAAGGACAAAAGAAAGTCATTGGCACTGCGGCGCTTGTCGTAAATCTCGTCGCTGCGGGAGGCGTCTTTGGTACAGTTTATAACAACCTCGAACATCGCAAACGCGAATTTATCTACAATTTGTAATATGTTATTAGTACCCCTGAGAGTAATTTATACCCAACTTTGCAATCCTAAAAACCCAGTGCAAACTGCCGTGGTTCTCGAAACCCTGCGAAATGCTGGCACTTGCTGCAAGCTTTTTCGAGAAAGCTACCTTAAATAAAAACTAAATTTGCTACAAATTGAGTCACACCAGAGCTCTTTTGGTCCATAGTTTGCGGAGATTCGGAGATTCCGTCAGAGGGAAGAAATTTTTTGCAACTGATTTTTCAAATTTCTCCCCGTTATCGGGAGCCCCCACAACGTGAAAAGATGGTGTAATGCGACAGGGTTTTCAAGGTTCCAAACTTTATAAAAATAAATTACTCTCAGGGGTACTAGCATATTAAAAAATGTAGATGCATTGTATCGTATCGTATATTTTTATTGCACATGAAAATTCTCATTACAAGCATAACGACAAACATTTACAAAGGCAAGCGTATCTATAACAAGAGATTGCTTCCAGCAAGCCCAAGGTGAAAAGGATTTTGACAGCAGTGACAGGTAGGACTTTTGCCTATTTGTCTCGATATAAACTATGCTACTACTCTACTCGCTTCAAACAAAAAGGTTAAGGACTTTATGACATTCTAGGAAGTGATTTTATAGCCTGCGGCAGTTGGACTCGGCGCGGATGCAAGCTATGTGTTTTACTGTATTCAGAATTCTTAGCGCGCCGTAAAAGCCTCATTCATAATAAATTAGAGGAACATCTATTTAAAAATATTAACGAATCTACGCCCCAGACCTAATGGGCGATATTTGTGCTTCTCTTCTGACTTTTGCGAATTTCAAGTTTGGAAACTTTTGTGGAGCATATTTACATGTAAAGTCAGCTGCCAGGCAGTTCCTGATCCATGAGTTTTTTTTCGTATATTTTATACGAATTCATCATACTTCTGTTGGAAGCATGTGCGCCTGGTACTCAAATATGTTGCATGCCATACGTCGAACGGTTTTGTATGCGGGACACCACAGTGGCAAGGTCATTCATACCGGCTCAAAGCAAAACAGGAAATTGTGCACCTTGAAAAAATATCACCAGTAAAACATATAAGCAACAGCATAAACAAAATGGAAACAAAAACAAATAGTGCTCTGGATGATGGAAATTTCGGGCCAAGTAAAGCGATACTTCAAACAAAAAATAGACATGTTTGTATAGCATTACGTATTTCGGAACGAAATGTGGGCAATAAATGTAATAATGGACTCGCCCACGCTGCACCCAAATGTGGCGTATCGGATAGTCCTCCAAGTGATGATGCAACGGTCGGTGAGCCGAAACTAAAAACTAGTTTGTGCGAATAATATGAAGTAAAGTAAACTCGACACGCCAATTTTAAGGTTTATCGACTTTTATGCCGGGGTGCTTGGATTACTTTGGTGTCGTTTATTTTTTGTCGTTCTATCACGTCTTTGATGCAAGCGGAGACAACCCTAAATAGTTTATTGTTTGTCACTTTACTCAATGGAAGTTTGTGCGTGAACTTGGTTTATTATTTTCATCATGCTAATGGTAATCAAATGAATTCACATAACAGCTATTCGTGCTCATGTAACTATCGACAGGCCTGGGCCGATATCTTTATTCTCTTATGCGATTTCTACTTATTCCTGTCTCGGTCAACGTGAAGTTTATATTGACAAAATTAACGTTTTCTGATCAAACGTATCTTAGAAGGTTTGTAAGTTTACTTAATTTTTGCTATGACTGGCTTTGATGGTAATATTTTTCTCCTAGAAGTTTCTCGATAAATAAGGTCTAAGCCGGTAGACTTTTCAAACCCAGGGATGATTGGCACAAGCTTACAAGTACCTACATAAGGTGGATTTGAAATTATATTTTTCGGATAAGTATTAATCAAATTAGATTCTTAAAAAATACCGAAAAGTCAACGAACAAGGTGCGTTACGAAATTTGTTAATATGATATTTTACCGGCGTCAGTTGCCCGATGTGTGGATACGGTATACGGTACAGGATGGTAACAATCATCAACCTTTGCTGTTGTTGGACATACCCCGTGTTTCATATATATCAAGCTGAAAATCGTCGTAGGTTTAATGGAAGAGATATCGTTTTGCATGCTCTAAGTGTGAATAGAAAATTGCAATGAAAAATACTAGTAAGTAGTAACGATTCTTAGAGTCTTTGTAACTCTAGTTCAGACTTGGGAGTTTTGAATAGTTGGTCGGTTTTAAAACTCTTGAGATGAGATATCTTATTCGAAAAGCAGAAGACTTCTGTAGGATCTATTGTACCGTTCATTAAATGATGAAATCATCGTCGCGAAGGGTAACTAGAAGATTTAATAACATGCTTAATAAATCAGCATAAGTGGGTGTTAATTGTTTAGACAAAGGGGCTAAGAATCTCGTATCAAGACAAGAATATAAAATGACAATGTAGTGTATGTAAGTAATGTGCGAATAATAATAAATAACCCGGAGATATAATATAATGGAGGAATATATCACTACCCTCTGTTCTTGGATAATATCACTTGGGATTATCAAGATTCTTACGAGAAGTTTGTTTCATCAGCTTAGTGATTTTTGCGTTTCCATCAAAAACTATCACGAAACAACGTATTTTACTGTCTCGATAAACAGTAATATCTGTCCTTATAGCTGGTCCAAGGAGATCACCACCATCAATAAATCGACGACGACACCCACTCGTATGCAGGAGAATCTTAATTTGTCATCAAAAAGACATGTACAGCATAAAAAATATAAGGCCCTTAAAAGAACAATAATGCGTTATGTCAGGAAGAAAGACAAACGTAAGAAATTACCACATCACAAATAAAATCTTTACAGAAAATAACTCCTAAATGCTCCGATATGAACCACCTATAAATATGTTACTTTGCAAAGTAGCAGGAATCTTCAAAAAAATATGTTTTTATTGCAGCAAAAACAGCAAATTAACGGATTCGGGCAAAAAGAAAAGGTTTTTGAATGAATTTACATACACAACAGGTGTAGACAACCGGGAAGCCACTTTATGTGAATTGGCCTCAAAAAACACTGGCGAACCGAATTGCACCGAAAACTGCGACCAAATTAATAGTTCAGCCCTTTTGGAATATGGGATAAAAACTTTAAGACTAAAATAAACAAACTTCAAGGTTAGACAATTATATCTTCGCTTGTACCAGGGACAGGGACATGACTATGTGGTATGACATTGACCAATAGTACATACATACACATGCGCCAAACAAATTAGAACTATTACCGGAAACTGCGCGATTCAGACGCCCTTGAAAGATAGAGAATACATGCTTAACTTCGATAACAGTGCCGAGTTAGAGGCCAAGCAACAATACATTCTAATCTAACATAAAAGTCACTAAACTGTATCTTAAATCCAGCTTACAGTTCATTATGTAAAGATTATCTGTAGATTCAGTTGCATAGAGTTATTTTAATGAGACAGACAAGTATGAGACCCGCCAACGATAGATGATAAGAACTTGATTGTTATTTAAGCGCTTCTGAGTGAAATAAATTGAAGATAATTACAAGAGGCATTGGACAGTTAATTAGATTCAGCTTCAACAGATTCAACAAACCATAACATGGTTTCGTTGCAAAAAAATATAGAAAACCAATTGTATTATAACCAAGTTGTCGTTGACGAAATGAAAGAGTGAAGGCAGTTCAAAGATAAATCGAAATCAATCAATCAATCTGTCCCCGTTGTTTTCTTGTCAGCAAACAGTTAAACTGTAACATATTAAATAAAACAACAGTTATGTATGTACGTAGGAGTACTCGCAGTATTTAAAGCGGCGAGCGACTGATCTCCAATAAGGCAAAAAATAATAGCATCTAGTAGTGTGTGCCATTGCTTCAATGCCCTGGTATTTTGACAAGTCAATGACATTGGCTCAAGTCACTACGGTTTTTAAGTTACATTTAATATATTGAAATCATTCTGGGTTCAGCTGAAATGCGGGAAAGGTAACGAAAATACATGTCTACACTAATTACAAATTAATAATTCAATGTCTTGACGCATGAAAGAACAAAAAAATATAAAACATGAATTATTCACAATACATTTTACATTCTAGACAGGCACAATACACGAGTAAACATCATCTCTTCCTCTTTGGCTGAGGTATATTAACCTCAGCCAAATTGCGTAGATTATAACCGACTGAGCTAACATAAGTGTACTTCCTCGCATTAAACTGTTTTAGGTTAGGAAGAAAGTGTGTCGGTGCGTATGCAACGAAATGTTTAAGCGATCGAACTCACTCGAGTGAAAGGTGAAATTCACGAACTGGCAACGAATTCTTTTGTGTATCAGTGTTCAAAATCAGGGAGAAGACAAAGCGAAGGAACAATCAAACGTTGGTTTGAACGAGCTGATAAACTTACAGGTAAATTGAAGAGAGATACTTGAAACTTTTACATTTTAACATAAATGAATAGACATTGTTGAGGAACAGTTATGTTAGTGGGTGAACAAATACAATCAAGGAGTATATTTCACAAATTAAAATTTTAAAGTATACAAATCTTTGTTCATGTTCTTGAAAGTAATAGTGATGTTTTTTTACAAAAAAGGTGAGCTAAGAACTAAAGAGTGCGAGGATGTTGAAACTGGTAAATTTAATCACTGTTGGTGGAAAATTAATAGATTTTAAAAAGAAATCTAGTATCATGATTGAATACCTATATAACAACAATCATTTGTAAACAAAATAAGGAACGAAAGACAACTTTTTTGTGTTTCACAAGTTGAGTCATTTCTTCCTTTTGTCTAAAGCTACAACATAACATTGTAATAAGACATATGCCATAATATTAGAAATATTTGAATTAACCTCATGACGTATAGGTAGTGTTTCTGAACTAACAAGTGTCTTTGACAAAAACAGGTGAAAACAGCCATTTCAACATACTGTGGGCATCTGAGCAAACCTTTTCTTTCTAAAGGCATTGTATGTATGCATGACATGCTCTAAATCTTAAACTGTATTTCAGTATAAGAGCGGACTATTGTTTCTACAACTTTACCGCTATGGTATGTATACTCTCATATTATTAAGAAAATTGCTTATTGATTAACACATTAAACTAAGTAAGGATCAAAAGTATATATATATGTATTGTCCACGTATAAATACGTATATATACGTATACATATATGTATTGAGCCTATATTTAATATATGTATTGCCCAGATTTGAACTTGACTTTATACAAATAATTTCGGTAGAATTTGATAAATTGTACCGAAAATGATTGTGCCAAAAGTATAATTGCACATAAATCTAGAACCAGAATTAACTGCTACTAAAAGTTACTGCTGCGAAGCAAAAAAAAAACAGCAATGTCCTTTTAATAAAATACCGAGTAATTTAAATAGCCTTGAGTAGCTTTTTTAATAATTACTGGGTATTTTTGCATTGACATAGGGTTTCCTTTTAAAGCTGAACTCCAGAAACCCTCTGCAACGATTTCAGGACAAACCCCTAGATTTAAACGAGATATCTTCTAGAGTTTCTAAGGCTTATATCAAAGGTTTTGATGATTTTCAAGATCATTATATCCTTTTATTAGTATGTAAAGTTACCAGTGGTGATACTTTAGGACGAAATAAGGTGGTAATAAAAATAAATTACATAAGTACTTGAGATTCTTGCTGTACTAAAACATGGATGAAATATTTATGTGTAATAAAAATAAAGACATATGAATGAATGAATAAAAGGTAGAAATGAAGATTGAAAATGAATTGGCTTTAATTGACTTGCTTGATGACCAACAACTGTTTATCAACAAACAAATCGTATTGGGATATAAAAAACATAATGAATGATGTACTCGGATTATATATCAGCAAATGTTTTCCCTTATGTACGTCTAATAAATATTTTATTAACTGAAAAAGGGTGGGACATAATAGGCTCGTTATAATAATTTTAACTGAAAAAAAAAATGCTTCAAAAATACTTATAACCATCGAGCTCATAAATCATTCCCGCTATTTATATCATCAACAAATGAATTCAACGTATAAATAAACTTTTTGATACCTCTAAAATTATTTCAACTACGGAGTTCTGTCTTCAGGCATCTAATAAGATCATACCTAAGCAATAGAATTCATAAGGCAGAAGTTAACAGCGTTAATGGCGATGTATGGATTCTGCGGCTTCTGACATCATGATCAGACAAAACACGGATGTGGCTACATCTAGGCTAGTTTATTTTAGTTACTTTCGTAGTGTCATGTCCTATGGTATCTTGTTGTGGGGGGAAAGCAGCGGATATTCAAACTATTTTTATTTGGCTTATGTTTAAACGATTACCAAAAACGCACCTATTTTACTACCAATAAATTCGAAATGATTGCCAGAATGGATAAATGTCCACCAAATTGTGTTTGGATAAATGATCACGAAACTTCTTTTTATGTTTTGTGTACTTAAGTTTATGTTTTAAGTATTTTTTGTTGTTCTTACATGTTCAACCTAACACGAAGGATAAAGGGGGCTTCGCTTCGCTCACCCCCCTTTACCCTTCACCTAAGCTACCGCAGTATTTTGCCCTGATATTTTTTGCAACTTTTGGTGTTCATTAATCCATTTTGGGTAGGAAAAAAATATTTTGGTGATCATTATATTTGTTGCCTTTTTATTTTACAGAAAAGAGCTATACGAGCAATTAATAATTTAAAACAAACAGACTCCTTAAGAGAGCTTTTTAAAGAAATTGACATACTAACTGTGGCTAGTCAATTTATTTTCGAAAATATAATGTGACGCAAGAACCATACAACATTTTCCAAACTTAGCGATAGCTGTAATGTTAACCTAAGAAATAATCACAGACTATGTGCGCCCCGTTTTAGACTCGCGAAGGTTAGCAATTCTTTCAAGGGTCAGTGCATTCTCTTCTAGTAATTAGATACCTCTGGAGATTTTGGAATTGCCATTGGAGCAATTTAAAAAGCATGTTAAGGCGACTTTGTCGAACAAGGGATATTACAATGTTCGAGATTACTTAAATGACGGGACTGTATGGGCTTAATCTAGCTCAACACAGACCTTGCTGTTAACAATTTTGTAATTACTTATTCCTGCTTATGAACTATAATAATTCATATCGTAATATTTGTATAATTAGTTAAGCACAAGCAATTTTTAAAAGAGGTCTTAAAATCAATCTGTCCTTCTCCCACAGTGGTCCAATGTAGAGAAGATATGACGCAAAAAATGACGTTTGCTAATTATATGTAAATATCTACAGTAATAAAGACATTTGATTGATTGATTGATATACCCAAATACGGAGTTGTGTCTTCATGCATATGCCCATATACGGAGTTCTGTCTTCATGCATATGCCCAAATACGGAGTTCCATCTTCATGCATTTGCCCAAAACTAAGATTCTGCTAATTAAGAACGTAATAGTTTATATTTATAGTCACACAAGCAAAATATATCAGTAGTTGACAGGAGTTGTCTACGTGAATCGGTCCAATACTGAAATAGATTCTACTAAAACAAAGGTTTTATTAGTATAGATAGTAAACCAGTCATTAAACATTAAATTTTTAATACAGGCACATTAATTTCTTCCATGGGACCAGTAATATCGTCACAAACATAGAAATATCCAAGTTTTTTTCCTTCCAGTCAGGATTCGAACTCGGGACGTCTCGCTTTAGACCACTTTTTTTGGAGCCCAAGTGATAAAATGTTTTTTTTTCTCAAAACCATAGATTATTTCTTAATTTAAAACATACACATCTATTTTTTGACGCTGGAACAATAACAATAATATACTTTATTGCACAAAAACAATTAATACAAAATATATATATGGAACCACATCTATATTCTTTTTAGATCCCGAAAAATAGTAAATTTTAGTAAAAAACATCTATATTGTTTTTTCTTGCTTATAGCTCCTATTGACAATGTTTTCAAACACACACATTGAAGGAAAAGGATGTCTTCATACCTTTTGTTTCAGGATTTGGGAAGTGTCCTCTTTAAGAGGAATAGCGCTTTAAATATGGGCATTTAACAATACCCTTCGCCTTAACCCTTTACCACATACTAACCTTAATATGGGTTTCATAGGATTTGAACTTTATTATCAAGCCATAAGGTTGAAAATCGCGACCCATTTCGGGTAAGGCCATGCGTTAAGGAGTTAAGAGGCAGATCCTCGAACCTCTACGGCCCACAGTGGTCGCCGAGATGGCAGGTGTGGCAGAATGTTAAAGATAAAGTGCCGCTGAATATCATACTTTCATTTTCCGCGCGAGATACAGTACAATGATTGAGTGTCATTCAACTGAGTTATCCGTTGTGCATCCGTGCAATAGTCACGTAACTGGCTGCAGTGCTAGCCTAGGGCTCCAAGCCTCCACAGCTGATGATGTACGATTCCCATATGAATACAGAGTCAGCGACGTGTCTGGATTGTATAACTATTTGTGTCTTGGTCTTGAGCGAGTTGTGTGCTTCGACATAGGAACTACTTTGGTACTGATGAACGCGACTGTATGATTTAAGTTCACAAGACAATTTGATTGAATTCAATAAGTCCTGAAGACTTTAGAATTAGGAGTTCCTTAAAGAGTTATAAAAATATTTGGATTTTTTACCGGGAAATGTAACCATTTTAAGAGTTTTGGATGACTACCTTGGAGTCAATCTTACTCAACACAGAACTCGCAGTTAGGATTATAAATATTCCTGCATTGATTGATAATAATTTATAAGTAAATTTTGCAATATTTAAGCACAGCCATTTTTTAAAAGAGTTTCTTCGCCCTACTTCTCCAATAGTGGTCCAATGTAGAAAAGAAGCAAAAAATTACGTGTTCCAAGCATATTTGGAGTGCAAAACATTTAAAAATTTGAATTTACAAGAAAAGTTTGGCGTGCTGATTGAGTCGACGTTTATTCAAATCTGCGCTTTCCCATAGTGTGTAACGAATATAAGCCAATAAGTGCGTTTAGTAAATATGTAACATTTTCATATAAAATCTCTGTTTTAAATCGGAACTCAAAGTTTGTCGGCATTACAGGATTAGCGAATTTGAGGCTATTTATACGGGCGAGAAACACCAACAATAGGAGATTAAATTCATTACCCACGATAATACCCGGTAGAGAGCAAAATGTATAATAGCGGGATTATTCAAAGCATAATTTTCAGCTTTAATCCAGTCCGAAACCCGTAGAAATGTATTACCTTAAGCTCGTTACATCCTTTTCGATTTCGAGATAGATCCCATAAAAATCCACGAACGAGTCTTCAGTTCAATCACAGATTCGGATCTATATTATCACGAGAGCATGTGTACTAGGGTAGCAAGAGTTTGCGAGAAATACGTGCGTCAGTCACCCGCGCCGATACGAAACTGGCTGGCTGGCCTAACGTACAGCCGATTACAGATTGCAGAAACGGTCGAAGCTTACCAGTCTTGGAAAGACAGGTCCTGAATTACTTGTTTCATTCACTGGCAAAATGCTAATGGATTGAAATTATAACCGGATGATTTAAATGTGGAGGGCTAAATCCGGTAATATAAGAAGTGACTATCCATGATGGTTATGATAATGATAAGAAGGGAGTGTTAATGCCTATATATATCAAGTACTCATAATATCACAGAAATAGTTTACTTAAGAGCAATGAAAGAAATAATGGAGTGAACTCAAGACAATTATAGACGTATATATAACGGTTGTACTAGTTAGTAAATAGTGTACAACAGCGGAAAGTGAAATTACACATTTTAATTGGTTAGTGTGAATTGAATTTATAATGGTACAGGAAATTTTTAGCATTTGAGACCAAATTATTATATGGTTCAGTAATTTTCTGATACAATTATTATATTTATTAGCTATATCGATTTATTTTCTAAACTACGAGTTAATAACAATTTAAATGGTCCCGACCAAGTGGTTTTTAAGTAAACTCTTTTTCTTTCGCAGACATTGTCGGATTGAATGACCTAACCTTCACACACATGCTGTTAGTTGTATTTTGATTTTTTGCAACACTACACCAAAAAACTACTCAAATCGCAACTTGCAAATTAGAGGGGGAAAAAATTCACTCGAATCTTTGACTGCATAATATTATAGTCATAATGTTATATATAGAACCATTCAGACTTTAGAGTCGTTAGGTTCTTTCAACTTCCTGTGCTAGTCTCCTCTCCTGGTACTCTAGGCATTACGGGCTTCGCATGACCTAAGCGAAGTCTAGTCTAGACTCTAGACTGGAAGCGTCGGCCTGTGGACTGAATGCTGCATTCTCATTCGCTAGCCGGCCGGTCTAGCTTTTGAGACGGTTCGATGACTTGTGTGGAATTATGATCGCCTGGTAGCCTGTTGATATTCGCGCGCCTGGTATTCGGTGGAGATTAGGTATTGTTTATAAAAATGCGGTAGTTATTGGATATTTTGACTAGGTATGTTATGCTCCAAGATATTTATTTACTCACACATTTCAAATTCTTGTTTTGTTATTATTATTTCGCTGCCAACAATCTATGGCCTACTATGTTAGAACTAGGCAATTATGCGAAAATCAAATAACACTACCATTTAGGAACAGAACTACGGGTTACCGTGATATTATAAACATATTAATCGATTCTATTCGTCGTCGGGAGCACAATGTTAAACAGTTGGCAGATAAACTATGGATTCGTATATCTAGCTCATTGGAGCCAAAGTTACTTCAAGCACTAACCTGAAGTTTACGAGCTATCTAGTTTACTGAAGTACAGAACTTTCTTAGTTACATCAGTCATTAAATGCCAATAATTACCTAGAAGGGAAGGAAACGATCAAATATCATGTAAGCTGGATCCAATTCAAGATGTCTAGGTAATGATCAGCTATGCAATAGGTTCGATCCAGCTCAAACATTCGGCCTAACTCGTTTACCTCTCGCCGTCTCACGGTACCGACGGTACTAGGAGAGAAGGAATACTGTGGAGCTAGAAATCTAGGTGCAAAGAAAAGCGAACCCGACGATGCTAGTAAAGAATTTGGATGGAGGTTCATACGAACTAAATAAACCTCGCATCGCCATCGTCAGCGGTCTGGGCTGTGCTCCGAATACTTTCATGAGAACTTTTAGTACACCAACGATTCCACTATTCCTACAAAATGAACAGAAGCGTTCGATCTAGGGCCCTGGCTGACCCATAAAAGGCAAAACCATGGCGTTTGGACGTAATTTTTAACAACAACAAAGGATCCCGTAACAAAAGGCATAGGTTTCCAAGTACATCACGTTGCCCTAACGGCACCTAGAGAGGCGCGACAGATTCCACCAGCATAAATGCATGATCAAGCAGACAGACACAGACGCGTCATGCTTGGAGCAAAATTGTTGCGAAATCACCATAAACACGTGCCTGGGATGTGAAGTTCAGTGAGGGTGATTGATTACGGTTCCAATGGGAAATGGGGTGAACGTTTAGTTCGTTTGTTTACAGACGTTTGGGAAGTCGAAGCGTTGATGACCATCTTTTATGAGGTCACTTAGAGCATTAGTCTAAACGCTATACACTCAGTCGATGTTCAATCAGTTGAAGAATAGTTCCCATTTGTTTTTTTAAACTGCAATTGGTTATTTTGATAGATGATATTTGTCTTTGGCCTATCCAACGATTGCTTTAAGCTTTTCAATTTCAATTTCAAGTGTCTTTATTATAGTAGATATTTACATATACTTCAATCAAACGTAATTGTTTGCCTCTTCTCTACATTGGACCACTGTGGGAGAGCATTGCGAAGAACCTGTTTCAGACCCCAAGCTTGCTTTGCAGAATCAGTGACATGATAACCAGCTAAATGACACAGATATAAGACGGTTCAATTTAAAAGGTATATGTTTTCATTCATTTGCACCCCGTGGCCTGCTTTCCCCGGTTGGTCATTTTACATTCGCTGAGCGTAAGGACTGTCGCACGCTCTCATTTAGATCACTTGTGTAATCTTATATGTACTTGCCTCGTGACGAAAATTGAATCTACTTATTCGTTATTGCTGATATTTAGCTAGGTAAAGATTGACGGAAGCAGTACCCCCTGATCACGACTTCCAAAATCCTTAGGTAGGTTAGCTTAGATTGGTGTATTTGATTCAACCAGCCGGTTCTTACGTTTCTAAATTGTGCATAATATTTTTTGCTGATAAGTCTGAATTTATCAGCAGCTACAGCGCCCGAACATCATCATCGTCATTGGCGCTATAATCATTATAAATAAGGTGTATAAAGCTCAAAGTCAGCATCCCACCAGTGTTTTAATACCCTGTCATTATTCAAGAACCATATATTATATAAGAATATATGTATTATATGTATTATATTAGAATATAGTCTTAATTGTACGCGCAATTCTTTCCCTTACCTATCATCTCCGTCTCCTATCCAACATGGTTTGCTGGAAGAAATCTCTTTTTAGAGATAAGCTCGCCTTTGTACATGTTTTTTCTATCATAAGTTATCTGTATGTCTGTTTGTTTAGTACAATAAAGAAATTACAAATTACAAACCAAGGCCGTTTAATGAATGTATGGGATACTAGTCCACAGCCATAAATATTCTATAATGAAAGCTGGTTTAATTAAGCGCTATAAACTGCACTCACATTACAGAACGGATGTAAGTGCCTACTCGTAACATGGACACTAAATTGATCAATTTATGTTCATGTATCTGATCTCAATTGGTTAACGAAAGTTGTTTGTCACCACAACTACAGATTATGTAATTTTATTTCAGTTTTTATAATTTCCCTTTCTTTCAAAAATATCGGTTAAATTATTTTACATAACAGTTTGTTTTCCGAGGGACTCAATACATCCTTTTTCGGTTATTAGATCTCACACGGTTTTACGATATGAATATACACTGACGAGCAATGAAAAAGTTCCACCCACAAAATGCCGACAAACACCTTAATATCTCCTAAGACATAGAACCTAGCTTCATAAATTAAAAAGTATATTTTTTAATTGGTAATATTCTGACGCGCTGTTAAATGTACTTCGATATTGCAGTCGGCGTCATTAAGCTAGCCTTTCCCGTTTAGGAGTAATTTGGTGCTATGCTATGTCACTGGAACTTTTTCATTGCTCGTCAGTGTATACATGGACCGTGCCATTGAAGAGATTACATAAATATTGGACATTATTTAAGGGCGCTCACTTGGTACGATGAATGCAAATTAAAAGTTACGCTATAGTAAATAAACTTATTACGAGTACCTCTGTGGCGCTGCGGTTGTGGCTCTGCGAGACCATGCGAGAGGTCCCGGGTTCGATCCCCGGCTCGGGTAAAGAAAAAACAATTCAGTTATTGGATGTTTATGAGTGACGTCGCTGTTTCTGGTTCCCACGACACACAGGGTATCCTAGTGTGGGGCCAGGAGCAATGTATGTCCCTGTATATAAATGTTTATGTTACATCAAAAGTAAGTACCAATAAATCTACGACTATATTCCACTTATTACAAAGTTGGCCAAAATCTTCGTTCTTGACAACGGTTTTCTAGTATGGCTTGACATAATTAATATGTTTCTGTACTCATTCAAAATTCTATGCAATTTGTTAGAAAGTAACTTTTCGTTTATGAGCGTGAAACCAAAAAAGGTTCCAAAATTTCGAGGTTTTGTAGCTGCCAAAAGTTGTCCCGAGATAACTCGTCTGACCATTTTTGATATTTACTCAGTTTCACCCATATCTACAAGATTACAAAACAAGAGTAATGCACCAACTTTTGCAACAAACCCTTCAGCTTCCAAGTTCCAACCTCTACCGACTGGGGTACACATCATTTCAAGCAGATTTCGTCACTATGAAATCACTCAAGATAAAATCTATCTATGAATAAGCCAAGACTTAGTCCTGGAAAATGATAATACGTTTATAATTGCTGTCATTCAAAATAACGAGAAAAATAGGTATAATGGAAAGTGTCAGTGTGAGAACTGGGCTACCTCGCTCCCTATTGTGTGAGCAACGAAGCCTCAGACCTCTGTACAGCGCCGTGGCACGAATGAAACCATACAAATAAAAAACAAAACATTAAAGGTTTCATTAAAGGTTCCATAAAACGAATGTAGGAATGAAGGAATGTAGGTGTACTGGGTTAAATCTACAAAATAAAAGGAATTTCACTCACACGCAAAGCTTTGTGGTGTAGCAATCTGAAACAATAGACAGGATCAAGGTGATACGAAAAAAATATGGGTTTTTTTTAAATCCATTTACTTCACTATAAAGTCATCTACAGGTTTGATTTTTGGGTTAACGTTTATTGAGTATTTGATTAAGATTCTCACAGAAGGAAAACGCGATTGGGCGAAATTTTCTCGATATAATTTAATTGCGAAAAGACCTCTCAATTGTTTTATTTTTTCCAGTAATTCTGAAATCCTAACTTATTTCAATGCGGAATTGCATTAAAAATGTGGATATTATGTATAAATAAACTCTCCTTCTTTTTGACAAAATAGCGTACTTTATTTTTAAACAGTTTTCATGTGGTTTGGCGCTACGTTATTTAATTTTTCCTCGATCCTCTCCCTCTCACACTGCGGGTCTCTCCGCTTGGAGTAACGGGGACCTTTGCACGGACGAGGTATCCCCTTAATCAATCTTTTTAGGGGGAAAAAACAGCATGTAACATTTTGGCATACCTGACTTTCCGCCATAACATCCAGTGATGACTTGAAGCCGGTGCCAATTATTACAACAAAAAGTATGTATTGATCAATTCCGTAACTAAATATACTTTGCGAGGTGCGATTTCTCGCAAAGCACCTTTATATTCGTTTGCGGAATTCATAACTTCATAGTTACATACTTTTGTTTTTGATAATTGACACCGGTTTCGTATTTATGCGCAAAAATTAAGATTTTTCAACGTAGAATATGCCAGTCTCCATGCAAAAATCCCTTTTAATATTCAAATATAAACTCTATGGAAGCAATCGAGTATTGATCATAATATTTTGTCGGGATTACGCGATGATACACACTAAATTCTATTTTCAATGCGAATGAAACTTCAACAACCAAATATCAGCGGCAGGATTCACATCACACGACGTGTTTATTTATACTCCACAAATTAGGATCGATCGAATCGATCAAAAACTCAACGTTTGGTATAATTTATAAAGATATGTTACGGGCACCGATACTTTTGTTCGGAATTCAATCGAATTTCAATCCATCGCAGAAATTTGTCAAAATGGCGGAATGACGATCATGGCATTTTAATTACCAAAAAAATTGGGCAAGGGTTCCGTTAAGTTCCGTATCATCGTACAAGATAACTTAAGCACTTTAAATAATAAAACAAAAATAAATAGGAGATAACATTAGAACTTTAAGATTGCGCGACCGATATCAAACATCACGACAAGCTGCGAAATCTACGATCATATTTGAATCATGGTATAGTATGCTATATCGTGGGGGGTGTTGGAACACTTCTCTTGAATTAATTTACAAAATCTCGTACATCATTTGTTGCTGTAGCGGCAACAGATTCTGTGAAAATTTCAACTCTCTACCAATCACGGTTCTCGCCGGGGCTTAGTAATAGGGTCCCGTATAGGTAGGGTACGGATCCCTAAAAAGGCTTCATCCAGATTTAATTAAAAAAACTTTGGGATTCCCCGAAAAATTTGCAATTTATCTCCTGCCAAAGTTACAGTGAGTGGTAACGTGTTGGGTGATCACGAAACGGCGATGCCTGAAGAAGTTAGTCACGGTAGCACGATTGAGAATCATGACTTCGACCTATTACGATGCTGTGCCCAACCACTTTCTGGGAGACAGAGTGAAGTCATTGAACTGGAAATACAAATGATTCATGGTAGATACGATCTATTCAGAGTAAATCTTAAGTATTATAATAACAAAGGTAGCCCATTAATCTCCCCACCGAGGAGCACGGGCCTTTAACCGATTACGTGTAAGATTAAGACGTGTACCTCACGCGGGCTCAGTGCGGGTTGATGGATAAATAAACAGAGAGGTAATTTATCTGCCCTGATGTAAATACCAGAATAAAACTACAGCATTGTCTTGTTATATTCAAATTTTCTTTACCTAAATCTTTAACAAAATTGAAATTCAGTGAAATGATTTTGCAAGGCTTCGGGATCCTATATCACATACTCAGCTGTGCTGGATAACCAAGTGGGGATTATCGGGTCCTCCTTTGGCTTCAGTTCTCATTTAATCTACTACGGCAATCGTCTAGATGTTCGCCCCTATATTAATTAACGTTTATCTTATAAGCAATGGGTTACTACGATATCTTAGGATTTAGTATTGAATAGCTTTATTACTACCTAGAACATCAATATTCTATTCAAACTATTCTTCTTACGAGGACTGTTTTGGTTTCTTCGATCGCTATTCAAAGCTTCAGAGATAATAGGCATGAGTGAATTATTGCGAGAGAGCATAAAACTCGGAACATTGCACACCTCATGTTAGCAATCTGCTTTTATTGAATGGCTTTGTTTCTGGTAATAACTGTATTAATCAAATTATTGTATTTGCCAATAGCTTGCAGTATAGAAAGAAGCTCTGACGTCAAAGTGTACCAATATTCGTTGAATTGCGTATATATGATGAGGAGAGAGGAGATAAAGGGACTATGTCATTCCGACAGGCTTACACCATCAAATTAAGGTTGTAGGCACTATAAATATAAAAGAACACACACCAATTGAAACCGAGTAAAAGAAAGGTCTAATTGCATTATTGGATGGAAACACATTGTCCATTCGCGCGTAAAATTATACCAGGCTGCTATGTATTACCAAATCAACGGCTATCCACGATTTGGTATTTTTTTTGTGAATATCTTCAGCAGCACGCGATTGGATCATGTAAGCATAATGAAGTTCATTTCCATCATATCAATGTAATGAATGATGCATTTCATACTGTAATTATGAATATTTCTTGCGACGCTGGGGTAACGAGTAATCCGATGAATGCATTGAGGAAGTCATGTTACACGTAGATATGTATTTTTGCTATTAATTCTGCGAAATGATTTAGAAACTGGTCGGTGTCACTCTAGGTCTGTTCCAGGTCTACATATTCTGCAAGTTTGTTAAAAACTCAAGTGACTAATTCTGCATTGGACAAAGAAGATTTCCAATTTAGCAAGTCTCACCAACTCCTCAGCAATCTAAGTAAAAATGTTTTTCCCTCCGTTTGGCAAGGTATGACTAATGATAGTTAATTAGGCTGCCAATCTCTTCCGCGGCTGCGTTTGCTTCAAGGGCGTTTGTCCAACGACCGACTGCGGGTTCGTTCCCCAGACAACCATAAACAGGCGATCGTAAAACCAGAGTTAGTAAACACGCTGTTCAAAGAAGCCTTTTGGCTTTTGCGATGGCTCGAAAAGTTGACTTGAGATATTGTTTTGGGCCGAAATAAATATTGAAAGGCTCGCCTAACCTACTTCGCTACAAGAAATATTGCAAGAATCCATTCATTTTGTATTATGTAAAGCGTACTTGGAAATAGTGCAGGGGATTGAACGTTTTTGGATGGCTACCTTACCTTGGCGGTTGTAATATTAATAATTTTCCCTAATCGAGGTCCACTCAGGACCAACCTTCTTTTGGATGTTAAATTTTTAAAAACGCCAGGGAAGAGAATTATATATATAGAATAATTAGCAGAACTACCAGTAGCAGATAACTAAGATTACGTCAGGTATAAGTGAGTAATTAAGCCAAATGAGGCCGTTTGTGACAAGACACGAACATCCACACGAAAGACAATGTGAGAAACTTGCGCAAGACCGAACTACTACGGATACTAGTGAGATTGGGTAAATGGTAAACAATTGTTACGGATTGACTCTGCGGGCAAATGGCACGAAGAAGTCTCGTTAGGATATTTAGGAAATAGCAGTGGAAGCAAGAGTTGTCATGATAACAGCCTTGCCTTGAATTTCATCGGAAGGAAGCTGCAAATTCGTGAAACGCGATGAACGCGTTCATCGCGTTTATAGCATTCGCAATTTCATTTCCTTGAACGTGGACAAAATAAAACCTTTTATGAAAGACTGTTTGAGATAAGGCTGGAAATTAGTGTTGGGAAGAGAGGAGGTGCAGGTTCTCACACAGGAGATGCAGGTTCGAATCCTGACCATGTCCCATTGAGAGAATTTATTTATCATAAGGACATTATCGGACGTTCCGTGTTTCAGATGACACGTTAAGCTGTAGGTCCCGGCTACTATCGCTACGTGGTAGTGGTCGTAAAATCCCTCCATCAAACCGCACTGAGCCGTATCCGGGTATCCGTATCCGGGTAAAGGCCTGTGCCCCTCGGTGGGCACATTAATGAGCTACATAGTTACATACATATTTTTTACTTTAACTTATAAAAACTCTCGTGAATGTGATGTCTATTTGCAGAGGCATACTCAAAACATCGAAGCCCTCGAGCAAAATACAGGTCTATGTTTATGAAATTCTCTAGCTCTAGCCTTAGATAATCAGGGCACTCTTAGGGCACTATCGTTCCTAGAATCATAGCATGCGAAAGATGCCCAAGTAAGATTGCAACGTGTGGGAACATGAGTAGTGCAAAGGAACTCATGAGACCCAAAAAGGCTCACGACCATTTTGGTTCGTGTCGACTATGGCACGAAGCCATACACAGAATGCTATTGTAATGTTGACGTCTTACTTGTTATAACAATAAATATTTGGAATTACGACGTATACATCAGGTTAAAATGGTCAGTGCTTTTGAGAGCCACAACAAATATATTTCACAAACTCCTAGAGAAGGTACATTGTCTTTTTAGCCGCAGAACAGATAGATTTTCCTGTAGGGAAAATGATAATTATCTTCTATCATTAACTATCATCCTTATCGAGCTATACCTACTCGTACCTCTCAGACTCCGTAAAAGTAACTTTAAAGCTAGAACCGGTTATGGTATGACAGAATAAGTAGATCTACAATTCTACAGAATAATTAATAGGTATTTTAACACCAGATACTAGCAAGCAGGCAGGCAGGCAACTAGCAGGTATTCTGAACTCAGTATTCCTTTATATGTCCAACCTAACTTATTTCACATGGAAATGTATTCTTTACATTGCTATCTCGAACTTTTGGGGGACACCCCTGTGGAGGAGGTAGTCCTTCTATGTAAATGTAAAAGTCTCTGTGGTCTCAGGCTTATTAACCTCTAACTGACATGCACTAGATACTATGTGACGGACAATCTTGTAAAAGGATATGCATGTCTGATAGTAGCTATTTAGGCGCATTGCATGTGTGCACTAACAGGTTTTATTTTCCTTCAGCGCCGCTTATATAGGTACACTTCATTATTAAGATCATTAGTAAGATATTTTCTTATCCGAAACCTTAATATCACCGTACCTCTGTGGCGCAGCGGTTGTGGCTGTGCCTACCATGCGAGAGGTCCCGGGTTCGATCCCCGGCTGGGATGAAAAAAAAACAGTTCTTGGATGTTAATATGTGTGTGACGTCGCTGTTTCTGGTTCCCACGACACAGGGTATCCTAGTGTGGGGCCAGAAGCAATGTATGTGCCTGTATGTACATGTTTATGTTTATGTATAGCTGCGGCGATGGGCTCACCTATCGCCCAAAATTGAGCATTGAACTTATGACCTAAACGTGGGCGCCACTGTGCTCTCCTACCCTGCACGGGAAAAGGCATGTATGTAAGATATTTAATAACTCTAGGGAAAACACGACTAGCGTGCGCAGACTTCAGGTATTTACATAGAATATACACTAATACACTCAAGAAACTCCATGGGTATTGTATATTGTATACCTAAATGTACCTAAAGCCCAAAATCAATGTTCATAAACATAAATCATGGCCAGAGACTTGGAACGGAGCAATAAATAACGATGTCTGTGGTCGATTACATTGGTTTAAATGTTAATCTCTCCCTTAGGAACAGTAAACGTGGGTTACTTGCCAAGCCGGTTTGCCATGGGCCTAGGTCTGTGAACTCAGCCCTTTACTTAGATTACAACTAGCTGGGCCCTTCTACAGTAAGTAGCTGCTCGTATATCGGGGACCTTGGACCTTGGGCTTGCTAAAATAACAATATGTATTACAACTAGCTGGGCCCTTCTACAGTAAGTACCTGCTCGTATATCGAGGACCTTGGACCTTGGGCTTGCTAAAATAACAATATGTATTACAACTAGCTGGGCCCTTCTACAGTAAGTACCTGCTCGTATATCGAGGACCTTGGACCTTGGGCTTGCTAAAATAACAATATGTATTACAACTAGCTGGGCCCTTCTACAGTAAGTACCTGCTCGTATATCGAGGACCTTGGACCTTGGGCTTGCTAAAATAACAATATGTATTACAACTAGCTGGGCCCTTCTACAGTAAGTAGCTGCTCGTATATCGAGGACCTTGGACCTTGGGCTTGCTAAAATAACAATATGTATTACAACTAGCTGGGCCCTTCTACAGTAAGTAGCTGCTCGTATATCGAGGACCTTGGACCTTGGGCTTGCTAAAATAACAATATGTATTACAACTAGCTGGGCCCTTCTACAGTAAGTAGCTGCTCGTATATCGAGGACCTTGGACCTTGGGCTTGCTAAAATAACAATATGTATTACAACTAGCTGGGCCCTTCTACAGTAAGTACCTGCTCGTATATCGAGGACCTTGGACCTTGGGCTTGCTAAAATAACAATATGTATTACAACTAGCTGGGCCCTTCTACAGTAAGTACCTGCTCGTATATCGAGGACCTTGGACCTTGGGCTTGCTAAAATAACAATATGTATTACAACTAGCTGGGCCCTTCTACAGTAAGTACCTACTCGTATATCGAGGACCTTGGACCTTGGGCTTGCTAAAATAACAATATGTATTACAACTAGCTGGGCCCTTCAACAGTAAGTAGCTGCTCGTATATCGAGGACCTTGGACCTTGGGCTTGCTAAAATAACAATATGTATTACAACTAGCTGGGCCCTTCTACAGTAAGTACCTGCTCGTATATCGAGGACCTTGGACCTTGGGCTTGCTAAAATAACAATATGTATTACAACTAGCTGGGCCCTTCTACAGTAAGTAGCTGCTCGTATATCGAGGACCTTGGACCTTGGGCTTGCTAAAATAACAATATGTATTACAACTAGCTGGGCCCTTCTACAGTAAGTACCTGCTCGTATATCGAGGACCTTGGACCTTGGGCTTGCTAAAATAACAATATGTATTACAACTAGCTGGGCCCTTCTACAGTAAGTACCTGCTCGTATATCGAGGACCTTGGACCTTGGGCTTGCTAAAATAACAATATGTATTACAACTAGCTGGGCCCTTCTACAGTAAGTAGCTGCTCGTATATCGAGGACCTTGGACCTTGGGCTTGCTAAAATAACAATATGTATTACAACTAGCTGGGCCCTTCAATATGTATTACAACTAGCTGGGCCCTTCAACAGTAAGTACCTGCTCGTATATCGAGGACCTTGGACCTTGGGCTTGCTAAAATAACAATATGTATTACAACTAGCTGGGCCCTTCAATATGTATTACAACTAGCTGGGCCCTTCTACAGTAAGTACCTGCTCGTATATCGAGGACCTTGGACCTTGGGCTTGCTAAAATAACAATATGTATTACAACTAGCTGGGCCCTTCAACAGTAAGTACCTGCTCGTATATCGAGGACCTTGGACCTTGGGCTTGCTAAAATAACAATATGTATTACAACTAGCTGGGCCCTTCTACAGTAAGTACCTGCTCGTATATCGAGGACCTTGGACCTTGGGCTTGCTAAAATAACAATATGTATTACAACTAGCTGGGCCCTTCTACAGTAAGTACCTGTTCGTATATCGAGGACCTTGGACCTTGGGCTTGCTAAAATAACAATATGTATTACAACTAGCTGGGCCCTTCTACAGTAAGTACCTGCTCGTATATCGAGGACCTTGGACCTTGGGCTTGGTAAAATAACAATATGTATTACAACTAGCTGGGCCCTTCTACAGTAAGTACCTGCTCGTATATCGAGGACCTTGGACCTTGGGCTTGCTAAAATAACAATATGTATTACAACTAGCTGGGCCCTTCTACAGTAAGTACCTGCTCGTATATCGAGGACCTTGGACCTTGGGCTTGCTAAAATAACAATATGTATTACAACTAGCTGGGCCCTTCTACAGTAAGTACCTGCTCGTATATCGAGGACCTTGGACCTTGGGCTTGCTAAAATAACAATATGTATTTCATCAGCGTGACAAAATATGATTATCATACTGCTTGCCTTCCAGTCTTCTGCTACTGAGATTGAAAACATAGCACTTAGCAAACAAATGGCCAAGCCATATCCCATGCCGGGTAGCGTCTTCTGAAAAGCCCGTGGGGTACAACGCTGGACCGCGTTGTCCCACGGGCTTTTCAAAATTTCGAACCTCTTGAAAAGCCAGAGTGCTACAGCGCGCTGCGTTGTACCACACGGGGTTTTCAGCGGTCACAATGATAATTCATCGTCTGAATAGCCCGAGGGGTACAGCGCCTGCTTTTATGAATTAGCTTCTGGTTAAAAAACAACAACAACGCGCTCATGTATTTACTAAATTTAGTAATTTAAAATTTGTACTTATAGATCAAGTTTGTTCAAGTTACGGACGATTTTCCAATCCTCAGACAATCTTTATATAATTTAAAGGTGATGGAAAACCTTCATTACCTCATTGCTGCGGCGATGGGCTAGCCTCTTGTCTTGCAAAATGGAGTAACGATAAACTGGCTAAAAGTAGGCCCAATTTTGCCTCTGCCACCCCGTATGGAAAAGGCGTGGCGCTATGTTATTTTATGTTATGTTAAAGGAAAGTTAAAGGATTCGAAACTAGATCTTAAATATTTTAGAGGTTGTGATTGGCAGCGTTTGCGATGATAGATGCGGCGATGGATTAGCCACCTTTCACGCAGAATGGTGTATTGAATAACTGGTTAAAAGTGGGCACAATTGTGCCTTTGCCACCCCATATATGGAAAAAGCCGTGACATAATGTAATGTTGTTAGGTAGGAGGGTATTTGAATAATCGTGATAATTGTTCTGTGTATTGGTTTCCCGCCCTTAAATTTATAAAATCTCGTTTACCTACCTAGTTCATTATATTACCAATAGCGGCAAACGAAATAGGACATTCTGTGAAAATTGATCTGATTGAATCTCTATCTAGGTATAGATAGTTACGAAAATTAACCTTGTGTTCGTAAGAGACATTTTTACTGTCATTTACGCACCAAGTTATCGTAGTTTACCTTTAAAACATAAGAAATAGGTACAGGAAATAGGTAGAGCTATATAAACAAAAACAAGTGAAACATAGAAATAATAGTAAAATTATAGGTTGTTGTTGCAGATATATGCATGTTGACACACATATTCTTTACTGAAAATGTATCGCATTGAGTTAGAATATCGTCTCTTCGTTATCGGGTTGGGGTGGGTATTGCAGATAATATTTTGATTTACCTATCACACTGTTTTTCGTAACATTCGCTTTTCAGTTTCCACCGCAACCCGCACGATAAAATTTGTTCTCCACTATTTTCATCGACAAATCTAATCAACTCAAAATCCTCATCCGAGAATAATAACGGGTAGTCTATGGTTTCGCACATCTCTGTTACGATACTAACAATGACTGCATCAAAACAAAATTACCACAAATCACCAGTGAGAAGTTGTGACCTTGCACCGCACGCGCTTGGTGCGCTAATCCACTTTCTCTTTCACGCCTAGTGCATGCATGGATCGCAGCGTTATACCCTACGGGCTAATCAGACGATGAATTGTCACTGTTAGCGCTGGAAAACCCCGTGGCGTGTTTCCGTCATATACAAGGCCTGTAAATTATCGCGTATACTTTGGAACGCAATATTTTCACTTACGTCTTCCGAACTATACATCAGCATTACGCCGCAATCGTGTATACTTCGGAATGGTCTACGCCAATTTTATGGTTCCGTTATATACTGCGCTATTGCCCAATGTAAATACTCGTGTTATTAAATAAATATTTTAAGTGTATTTAAGTTTATATATCAGCGATTAATATCAGAGTTTAAGGGAAATATTAAACCGCACATCAAAAATTCTGATTTTCACAGAAAATATCAGGGAAAACACTGCGGTAGATTAGGTGAAGGGTAAAGGGGACGAGCGAAGCGAAGCGCCTTTATCTTTCGTGTTAGGTTGAACATGTAAGAACAACAAAAAATACGTAATACAAATTTAAGGAAAAATAAAATATTTTAAGTGTTTTTATTGAACCATTTTTGTTGTGCAAATCAGTATTTTTTATGTGCGTTGAGCGTTGAGCGCCAGTGTATCTTTAATGATACACCATAGGGTGCTTTGTCACAGGCCAGTGTATCCTTAATGATACACCACACTGCCCGACTTCGGAGGCCGGTGTATCCCACACATATGTATATACACCGTTTCATACATTTTAGTAGCGCATTCAAAAGCGTTGGCCCTGGAGAATGTGCCTGTGTTTTTGTGGTGTAAATATCTTAAAAAATAAAGAAAATATGGGGTTTTTCTTAAAAAAAATACTACAAAATTATAGGTATACACTGGCCTGTGAGAAAGCACCCTATGGTGTATCATTGAAAATACACTGGCGCTCAACATGTTGAATAATACATTTGATAGCGTGAGTAAGTGACACTGTATAGTTTGGAACTAAACTTTAGTACGCATTCATTACAAACTATACACGAGTAGTTCTTGACGTTCTTGAGACGAGCACTTGTATACAACGGAAATGCGCAACCCCGTTTGGTACAACGCAGCGTCGCGCTGTAGCACTCTGGCTTTTCAAGCGGTTCGAAATTCTGAAAAGCCCGTGGGGCACAACGAGGTCTAGCGTTGTACCACACGGGCTTTTCAGAAGTCGCTCCCGGGTAGAACGGCACGATATTTTGGTGTAAATATGCCATCTTCCATTTCATATTCCATATTACACAGAAATTATAATAGTGAGGTTAGTTTGTGGCCCGGACAGGAACGATTCGATGTATGAAAATTTACTTTACAAGCATACAGAAAAGTCATTTACATAGGCAAGCTTATCTCTAACAAGAGATTTCTTCCAGCACACCCAAGATGAAAAGGATAAATTTGATAGCAGTGACAGGTAGACCTTTGTGCAGAAATACAAGATAATAATATAAATAAGCGTTTTTACTTATCTACTGAATATACTCCATAGAAGAACATTAATACCGTATACTTATAAAATACATATTATAAATGAACAATACTACACATTAAATCCCTAAGTTTAAGAAAGAGAAAGATAATACTCCTATAGACGATTTTGTGCATGAGGAGAGAGTCCTAGGTCCTAGTGTACGATAAAATCTAGATGATTAAACCTTTTTTTTTACGAAACTAAAATATAAATAACATAGATATCAAATAAAATACAATAGATGGTATATAAAAATATAAACTATTTATTATACACTAGCTGACCCGCTCCCGCTTCGCTGCGGGTAGCTCTACCCCTACTTTACCCTTACCTATCCCTACCCTAACCTACCCCTACCCCTAACCAACCCCTACCCTAACCTACCCCTACCCCTAACCAACCCCTACCCAACCCCTACCCTACCCAACCACTACCCTACCCCTACCCTACCCTACCCCTGCCCTACCCTAACCTACCCCTACCCCTAACCAACCCCTACCCAACCCTACCCCTACCCAACCACTACCCTACCCCTGCCCTACCCTACCCTACCCTTACCCTACCCTACCCCTGCCCTACCCCTACCCCTACCCTACCCTACCCATACCCTATCCTACCCTACTTTTAAACCTTCCCTGGTCTACAACAAACATTTCAAAACCAAAAGTCTCGAGTTTTAGCGAGACTAACGAACAGCGATTCATTTTTATATATATAGATATACTTACTAATGTATGGTAGGTTAGGTACCATCACGGAAAAGAAAGGATCTGGGGGCACGGTAGTGCCACTGCCAAGACGAGCAAAGCGATGCGCTAGGTTACTACTACCTTTTCCCGAAGCGCTTGAGTTTGGATTATACCAGATAAACAAAGTTCTCGGGATATGATGTCAATAGAGGACTCATTAAAGATGTAAAGTTTCAATTGCATAGCTCTTATACTTTAGATTTTATTGATATCTAAAAATCCCCGAGTTCGTCACTGACTCACTGGTCAACTTCAAAATTCTTAGGGTACTTTCTGAAGTCCTAGGAAACTGAATTTTGGTAAGTTAGCTAGTATTAGTACATAAACAACAAAAAAATCTAAAACTTGGAACTTTTATTGCCCCAACTCAACCCAACTAGGGGATGGAAGTTTGTATGAGACTTCCGCAAATTTTGATGCTAGAGGTCTGAGAATTGATATAGGGACTCCTTGTTATAAATAATAAATGAAATATTGTATTTTTGGACTTTTAGTACATCACCCTCCACGCTTTAAATTTAGCGGGTGGAATTAAGTGCGCGCAAAACGCCTAATGTATATGTATTCCGCTGTGATTGATGATCAAACAAAAACAGTGCCGGTATGCATATATCACCATACATAAAAGTCAAGGGTTAAGTTTATTCAAACTTATTATGCTCTCATTGATACTGGGTGATCCACGTTCTCTTGTGGGTAGGCTTATGTAGCACTCTCTAGAGTGAATAATTTGCAAGGTGTTCACCTTATATTGTAGAGTTATGTAGCGTTTGTGAATTTAGTACTTGTAGAGTTGCTGGCGTGTAAAGTTAGAAGCTTAGCTCTACATGAGATCTGAAAACTTTTTGACAGTGCGAGCCATATGACATCGTCTTGGCAACATTGTACATGTTTATTTTTTGGTGGGTTATGCATTTTCATAAAAGTGAGAATTGAGGGACTCTCCCTAATAGCGCAGGAAAGTGCGTTCTACAGTTCGGATTGCCCATAACCTAAACGAGTGTTCGTAAGCAGCAGTGTTATGCCGAGGTTTTGAAAAAAAGAACAGCGAACCTGGGAAACAGAAACTCAAATCGCATTTGCAAAACATTCAACAGATAGGAGAGAATGTGCATATCACTTCGAAGACGGATCAGAAGCCACCCCAGGTCCTCGCGATACTAGCAAATGGTCATACTTGCGCAGCCCGAAGACAAACCGGATTCCCAGGTTCTGAAGTCGTTCGACTTCTTTCCGCTGTTCTTCGTTCGCACTGACCCAGCAAACATCCGCGTAGTCTATTAAAGGCAGTAAAAGGGGCAGAGAAAGGGTGATTTTGGTCTGCCGTGGCAGGAAGTACTGCAACCTCTGGAGGTAGTGAAATGACATAAAAACACTGCTGATCTCACATACATGGGGCAACCAGGCAGGACAACAAGTTATCAAAGACAACTCGGAGATTCTTAGCTTTAAAAATATCGTGTCGAAATTGCTTATAATCCATAATCATCGGTGATGATTGCTAGAAAAATTCCGCTTAGAAACAAACTGACACCCATTGAATCCTCCCGTGATCGCCTGTTCTTCGGTAGGTTTGACGACCCGAATGGCCGAGTCGGCAGTGACCCTGCCTACGAAGCCAAGGGTCCCGGGTTCGAGTCCCGGTGGGGGCAAATATTTGTTTGATGAATACGGTTGTTTGTACCATAATCATGGTTTTTTATCTATCTAAGTATAATATTTATCTATATAAGTATGTGTATCGTTGTCGAGTACCCAAGATACAGGAAATCCTAGTTTGGGGCTAGATCAATGTGTGTAAATAATGTCCAAGGTATCATTATTATTATTTTGGTTCTGAAGATTGGAAGGCGCTATTAAATCCGGTGACCTTAAACCTCTCAATAGCCATAAAAAAAAATATGGCTATAAAAAGCCAAATTGTCATGGCGACCAGCCACATTCCGATTATTTGATTTTTTTCATTAACTAGTAGACCAATCAAGTGTGAGATACCAGAGATAAGGTAAGTTTATCGTCTATTTCCGGTCAGTATTTCCAGTAATAAAAAAGAATAGTGGGTAGGAGTAATTATTTTATAAAAATAAATACAAATATAATTCCAAGTCCATACTAGGTGAGTGGGAAGGTTACGGTTATTCGAAAAAAAAAATTTTTTTTTTCGAATCCATTTACTCCACCATGAAGTCATCAAGAGATTTGATTTTTGGGTTAACGTTTACTGAGTATCTGATTTAGATTCTCATCACACTAAAGGAAAACGCGATTGGATGAAATTTTCATGATAGAAATTAATTACGAAAAGACAAATTGTTTTATTATTTCCTGTAATTTTCAAATCCTAACTAATTTCATTGTGGAGCTGCGTTAAAAATGTAGATATTATGTATGCGTAAACTCTCCTTAAAAAACTTTTTAACAAAATAGCGCAGTTTATTTTTAAACAAATTTTTCTGTGGTTTAGCGCTACGTTATGAAATTTTTTTCGATTCCGTCCCTCTCACACTGCGGGTCTTTCCGCCTGGAGTAACGGGGACCTTTGCACGGACGAGGTATCGCCTTAAGACACTACTTTAGTCGTATGAGAGGACGATCGTGCACAAAAAGGCGAATCCAAATGACCTAGTAGTTGTGAGTTCGACGCGCAATCCGGTCAGGGACACTCGCTAGTGATTTGGCACGAATGCACTAGTGAGGCAACGAACATAGCTCTAAAACATTCAACACCTTTGTTATTTAAACTGAACTTTGTTCTCTAACATAGTGAACTTCTGAACGTTGCACCAACAATTTAATTTAGATGTGTGCAATTTTAGTCGACTTGAATTGTTGATTTTAACCTGCTGCCGACGATACCTCATTGTTTATGTATTTTCACAATATGGCGTGTGGTGTAGTGTAGTTCCGGAGTGGGAACGTAACAATAGGAAAACGAAGGCTCTTTTATCAACGATCATCATTGTTCTCAGGACCTGGTAACTTGTCTTGAGATGCGAATCTTTCGTTGCCAGGGTATTCCGGTACACAAACCACGCTTTTCCTCAATTTCTTGGAGCCCACGTTAAGGCAGTCAGTACTAAATACGCCCTTTTTGCGTGTTGGGCCAGCCCAAGGCCCTGCGGTGATGTGATTTTTAATCCCCGACGATCAAACGAGATGTGTTTTAAGTAGTGATGCAACGAATACGAATATGAATATTCGTAGTCGCCGAATAATAGACATTTGCCGAATATTCGTATTCGGCGAATACGCGAGTCGGTCGTCGGCACGTAAAAATACGACGTGTGCATAGGGCCTTACAAACCGCAACGACGACGCGACGACGGGGGACTCCCCGGCCATAGTTTACTGTTACTGCACATAGTTTAGTTTTCACTGAAGCCATGTTCAGTCGCCTCGAAAAGACTTTATCAACAGTTGGTAACATCCAGACTGAAAAAAGAAATCGCCTAAAACCAGAAAATCTATAAATTTTATATTTTTTAAATAAAAAAATAGTCTTTTATTACCATGGCGAGATATTCGTATTCGTATTCACCGAATAGTAGGTTTGATATTCGTATTCGTAAAAGTAGGATTCGTTGCATCACTAGTTTTAAGGTTGAAGCGTCTGTCGGCGGTCTGAATGTCTGGCCGTGGCACCCTAGCTGTCAAAGGGGTTTACTTCTTTGCAATGGTTCTTAGATATGTTTTGTTAAAATCGATTCAGTTGTTCAAAAGTTACGGCTAGTATTTAATCGCATATCAAAAATACTGATTTGCACAGCAAAAAAGGATCAGCAAAAACACTTTTTATGTTTTAAATATTTTATGCGTACTCAAGTTTATGTCTTAGTATTTTTTGTTGTTCTTGCATGTTCAATCTAACACGAAGGATAAAGGCCCTTACCCTTCACAGAAGCTACCGCAGCATTTTGCCCTGATATTTGCTGTGCAAATCAGTATTTTTGATGTGCAGTTTAATATTTCCCAAAAGTTATTAGCTTTACAAGGAATAGCGGTCAAACAGGTAGACGGAATTTAACCTTGAATACCGCCAGCGTGAGAGGTTAGAGGTTTTAAATTATATTACCATGGCATAAGGTTCAAAATCGCGTCCCGTCCCAACTACCCTCGGTTTTTGAGAGGTTAATGCGGTTCTTCATAATTTCATAATTTCTTTATTGCTCACAACTAATATATGGACAACAAGACTTACATAAAAATAGTGTACATAGGCGAGCTTATCTCTAATAAGAGATCTCTTCCAGCAAACCAAATTAGGATGGGAATGGTCGATTGCTGAGCAGGGGTGACAATGTGTACAACAATATAATTTAGTACATATCTAAATAACTAACATATGGTTAGATATATGTTATATCTAAATAACTAATATAAAACAATATTAACTAAATATACGAGGGCTTACATAAATATCATATAATATACTCGTACATGCTAAACATAAATACTATATAAATATATATAATTTTTAAATAAATATACTAATAAATACATACATACTACCTATATTTCTAAAGAGAAAGGTAATGCTTCTTCACGCGACTTTTGAATATATTAAGAGAAGGACTGTCCCTGATAGTGCAGGGGAGTGCATTCCACAATTGAATGGCCCGGAATCTAAACCCATGCTCATAGGACGCGGTGTTATGCTGTGGGTTTGTGAGCATCGAAAGCGCGTGAGTTCTCCGAGGCCTGCTGGAAGAAAGAAATGGAAAACGGTCTCGTAAGAAGGTTGGATAGCGTGGATTGCGTAAAATGTTGTAGAGGATGTTGAGGATGTGAGAATCCCGACGAAGACGTATTGGCAGCCACTTCAGCTCTTTGCGATGCTGTGATACATGGTCGTATTTGCGCAGCCCAAAGATAAACCGAATCCCGAGATTTTGAAGTCGTTCGAGTTTGTTCAGTAATTCTTCGTTAGCACTGACCCAGCAGACATCAGCATAATCGATGAGAGGTAGAAGGAGAGACTGAGCGAGAGTGATTTTGGTCTGTCGAGGCAAAAAGTACTGAAGTTTCCTGAGAGAGTGAAAAGTAGCAAATACTCGTCGACTGACCTCATTGACATGCGATGACCAGGACAGCTGGTTGTCGAAGATAAGACCCAGGTTTTTAGCTTTATCGCTATACACGATTGTGGTACCATTAAAAGTGACAGGTGGAATGGGCTGTTGCTGCAACAAGTTAAGAGATTGTCTGGTGCCTATAATCATGGCCTGGGACTTGCTCGGGTTAACCAGGAGTCCGAAGGATGAAGCCCAGCTTCTCACCCCCTCCAGATCAGCGTTCAATGCCTCCACAGCAGAGTTTACATCGTTGTGAGAGAAGTGGCGATAAATCTGGAGATCATCAGCATAAAGATGATATGAAGAAGACAGGATGTCCGAGATGGATTCTTTGTAGTTGGTAGTAGACTTCACTGCGATGTTTCTTAGATATGTTTTGTTAAAATCGATTCAGTAGTTCAAAAGTAGATGATTACTTAGCGAGGAATAGCGGTCAAATGTGTGGACGGATTTTGATTTGGTTTTTCGTAGTTGGTAGTAAGTAGTCTTCACTACGATGGATCTTAGATATGTTTTTTATTTGTTAAAATCGGTTCAGTAGTTCTAAAGTTGTGTAGTGTTTTTTAAAATTAATGATTATATTTAATGAACTTTTACAACTTGTGTAACAGGGTGATTGATTTGTTATTTGATAAAAAAAAATGTGAGGGCTTGACCTCTCATTCCAGCCCATTTCCAGCAAATTAAACCTACAATAATTTATTGGTTTTAAATAATTTAGGATTTTAATATCTTCATGTTGTAGGACCACGACCCAGGAAGAGATGGAGTGATGAGCTGGGTCTATGGGACAAGGAGTGGAGGGAGACCTCTCAGGATCGGATAGAGTGGAAGAGGGGGAGAGAGGCCTTTGCCCAGCAGTGGGACATGGTGGGCTCGTAATAACAATAATAATAATAATATCTTTATCTACACACGTATCATAAACCCTCTTTACTGCGTACAAAAACCGCACGTTACGATCAGCATAATGTTAAACTACTTGGTAAAAACTCATTTCTTATCTGAAAAATTACACATTATGATCATAATTTGTAGTTTTTCTACATATTATGACATTCAAATTTCGAACGCCGACGCCCGCCTGCATGCCGCCCCTAGTTTGTCTGTGAAGTTGGTACTGACATTCAAATTTCGAACGCCGACGCCCGCCTGCGTGAAGTTGGTACTACAGAACAAGCTAAACAACTGCAGAGCCACAATGCCGGTCAAACATGCGGTTCCTGAACACATCAAAGAGAGCTTATGATATGTGTGTAGATAAACTAGTGTATGTAACTGTACGTAATTAGGCATTAAAACTCTTGAGTGATATTATTATGAAACTCGCCTTCGGCTCGTTTCATAAACCCACTCTCGAGTATTAATGCCCTCCATTATGTAGCAGTCACATAAACTACTATTTTAATATTTTTGAAAACTTGTTATAAAGTTATTGCTTTAAAGAAAAAACTGAATGATTTTCTCTTAGATATGTTTTGTTATAGATATTTTGATGACTGGTTTTGCCTAATGGGTAGTGACCCTGCCTATGAAGCAGACGGTCCTGGGATCGATTCCCGGTAAGGTCAAATATTTGTGGCTGTCTTGGATATTTTCTATGTACATATGTATTAATCTCTGTTAAATATATTGTTGTCTAGTACCCATAGCACAAGCCTTATTGAGCTTTCTATGGGCCTAGTTCATTTATTATTATTTATTAGGTATAGGAAAATTCAAATATTATAGGCAGATGTATCATAGAGATTTTTGTATTTGTCAAAGTAACTTTGCATTTACTCTTTTTGTGATGTGGAACTGATGATGCAGAGCACAGATGGCCTCCGGAACTGCTCAACACTGGGTATCCTACAGATTGCAATATGATATCTTTACTAAGGCTGGTCAGTAATGTATGCTTGTCATAATGACAGTTTTCAAAGATGTCATTTACCCGTTGTGGGTTTTGAATTTTATTACCATGGCAGGAGGTTCAAAATGGGTATGCCTCATAACAAGGTCCAGGTGTCAAGTGATTAATGGTGAAATGGAAGTGATGGTGACATAGGTCCGAAGAGAGCTTTCCAACAATGTATCAACTGATGATAGGATCCTGGAGAAATAAATGGAAATCATTAATTTGTGAAGACATGTATGGGTATGTTTTTACTTTCTTGTTTAAGCAATTTTGGGGAACTGATCATAGTTTTTGCTGAAGCCTATTTCTGTTCTGATTTGCAATTCCATCAAAATTCAAAATCGACAAATCACATCACAAGAAAAGACAGCTTGTGTGAAATATCAGTTTGATTGGCTGATTTTTTTATTTCAACAACACCAATAATTGATGTTGTATGAAATATCAAAATTTATAGTTTATAATATTATAGTGACTTAATTTTGTTTCTCGGTAGGGTTTGAGTGTAGTCTACACTATGTAGGTAGGGGCTGATTGCCTCCCCCTTATCAACATTCTGACCCTAAAACAACAAAAATAAATAAAACATCAGAGTTTAGGTAAATTTAGTGCTGGCGCTTTCCTGGTCCAGAGGGACTTGCACTCTCTGCAGCCCGGTAATTCAGCCAGTGTAATGGCGACCTTTGGGTTGTCGATTCTTGGGGTGGTTTGTTAATGACTTAATTTGTATGATTTGTACGATTTTATGGGGATTTTTGACTTTGTATCATATTTTAAAATGTTTGATGCATGTGAAAATTTATTTTAAGGATGTTTAAATTCCTCAGAAAGGCTTTTTGATGTAAATTGAATTGCTATAAAGTATGAGCCAATTATAGATGACTGTAAAGTCTTCATTGGCATTGAAAGCAAAATATCAAAGTATGATGTTGTATGGTAACATTGGCACCAACAGTTTTGAGTATAAGAGATTCTTATAACGAAAACGTGATGAATATGGTAAAACAGGTCTCGAAGCTGGTTCACTTCAAGACCTGTTTTACCATATTCATCACGTAAATAAATATAGCGTGGAAGAGAAATAAAAATAAATAGAAAATAATAACAATAACACAGTCTCACCTTCGATCGATGTAAACACGAAATGTTAGATTTCCTTGAACACCAATAATCAATTTTACTCAACACTTGCACTCATATAACGAAGGCCGATACGAAAACCACAAAAAGGATAGATTTGTACTGTTTATTCGTACTAAATAAATAAAAACACAGCCCACACTACACTTTTCTTTCTTCTCAACCACAGCAGAATACAATTTCTCTCAACGACGAAGTTGTCAAATTGACAACCGGAAGTGAAGAAGGAGGTGTGCATGGGGGAGGGGTACGTTACGGAAGGGATGTTGTGTCGGTAAAACAGTTAAATTTTCCGTATCATTTGATTACTTTGTTGTTGTTTCACCAACCCCGATAGTTTCTATCAATTTAAGAGGTATTTTAAAACGTCTTATCATTTTAAAAATCATGTTATTTCTTTCTAAAGTTGCTTCAATCAAGCGTATATTTAATAGTCGGTTTTTGAATTAGGTGTAGTACGCAGCGCTATCTATGACTTTCAAGCCGAAAGCTCAAAAATACTGTACACTTTTTTCGGGTGGTTCAAACAATATTAAATAGATGGCGCTATTGATGTCCAGTTTATTAACGAAGGTGTATTTAAGGAGTTATGCCCATAGATAAAAATGTATAGTAGGAAGGGTTATGCCCGATTTCACCAACAGTCAAGGGACACTTAGCTCTTTTTCTTAGCTGTCTAGCGATTGTTTCGGTGGCCGAACTCTTATATTTAGGGGGTCCCAAATGAGCCTAGATGACCCTCACACTTAGGGCAAATCGAAACAACCCCTAGGTAGCCCCGGACCCCTGAAAGAAATAAAGTGGGGGTAAATATTGTTCTGTGGTGGTGAGTGGAGATCTGCCTTCCAACGTTACGGTATACCGGGTGTAATGTAAAAGAAAACTATTCTTTAGAGAGGAGGTCATTAACCTTCTCATTGCGGTAAAAACTCACCATCGGATCTTTGCGACCTGGCAGCATAGTGTAGTTTCTAGGGTTTCGTTTTCGTACCCGATGGGTCCAAATGGAGCCCTATTGCTGTCACTCATTTGTCGGTCTGTTCTTCTGTCACACAGGTTTTATAGCCAAACGGCTAAAGCTATAGTCTTCAAATTTTCACATTATATGCATCTTGTTGAATCAAAGCCATACGATTGTCAAAAAATATTTTTAAATGTTTATAAGGCGGACACCAATTAAGCTAAAAGGGAGCGCGAAAAGAAATTATCCACCCCATCGAGTGGGGTGACATTTTTTAGAAATCTTTGAGTAGATAAATGTTGTAACTTTGTTTTACAAAATATAAGAATCCAGCAGTCAGGTTTTTTATAATTTTCAACCGCAGAACTTTTAGCTTCCCATTGACCTATGACCTTCAATTTTGGTGATTATGTTTATTACTACGTATATTTTACTAACAAATTCCGATAGGTATATTAATAAATCAGATTTTTCTTTGAATTTTCCTTATTTTAGTCTTTTATTCTACATTTGGTACCTACATTTGGAACCGCATAAGTATGTGCGAAGTCCGACACTCAAATGGGCGGTTTTTCTCATTAGGTGCGGTTGTCGGGCCCGAAATTACACCCGAAAGTCGAAGATCCAGTAACTGCACTGGATTACGGGCAACTAGTCGTTCGTACAGAGCTCCACGTTTTTTTTGTTCGACGGGAAAAACATGGAATTACCTATGCCCAGGAGTCAGACCTCCTTGCTATGTCCGGGTCTCTACACATGAGCTGGCATCAGCTCGTGCATTATACCGACTATAAACAACCCCTTTGTTGCATTGTAACTGTGAGCCAGAAAGAGCTCCGCGGTCTAATGCGTTTCACGCTTGCTTCCTTAGAGAAGCATGCGTCTCCTACTTAGGCAGGAGACGCGTGTTGCAGCCCCTATGCTGACCACGTACCAACGAGATAAGAATACCTTAAGTACATTATGAAGGCGTTCTAGCGGTGATGGAAAAATCGTGAGGAAACCTCCAATACCGAAAAATGTTATGCTCTTACACATAGTTATTTTCCGCTGGGATGCACCGTATTTATTTATTTGTTTATTTATTAAGGTCTACAACAAGTATACAACGATGCAGATCACTTAAATATTTTAATATTAGTCCTCGTTGTAAACCCACTATTTATACACTGACGAGCAATGAAAAAGCTCCACCCACAAAATGCCGACAAACACCTTTATATGTCATAGAACCAATATTACGTTTACAATATTGACGTTTTTAATTGGTAATATTCTGATGCGCTGTTAAATGTACTTCAATATTGCAGACGGCGTCATTAAGCTTAGCCTTTCCCGTTTAGGAGTAATTTGGTGCTATGTCACTGGAACTTTTTCATTGCTCGTCAGTGTATAAACAGGAGTTGTTCGTTATGTTCGTTATTTTTGTTTCCTTTTATATATATCGACTACCCAACCAATTTCGGGTAGTTCGCATACAGCTTTTCCTCTATTATCTTGAAATCTGTGTTGGGTCTAGGCGTTATCTGTTTATATCATATATATTCTTTTAAAACCAGCCCCTGATTGATTCGTCGGGATGATTCGCGTCCAGGAGTTAATTGGAGAAAACGTGAGACCCAAAATTTACACTCAAAAATACTTAATAATGATGAGATAGTAACTGTACCTATATAGATAGATACAATAAGCTATACAATATATACCTATGTATAATTATGTATACAAGAAGTTGAACAAAGATGAAAGAAGTAAAACAAAGATTAACAATGATAAGTAAATCTTATAAAAGCCGTCTCAATCGATATTTTAATAAGGGAAATATTAAACTGCACATCAATAATACTGATTTGCACAGCAAATATACTGATTTTTACAGCAAATATCAGGGGAAAATACTGTGGTAGCTTAGGTGAAGGGTAAATCCTTTATCCTTCGTATTAGGTTGAACATGTAAGAACAACAAAAATACTTAAAACATAAAAAGTGTTTTTGCTGATCCTTTTTTGCTGGGAAAATCAGTATGTTTGATGTGCGATTAAATACTAGCCTTTTAATAAGCCTGCTCTCGAGTTGAATGTGTCAATGTCATCGCGGACAAGCCGTTATTTCGTTTAGTTTACGTTACGACACGTGCTGTGGATGGGCCGGGCCCATTGAACTCTGTGTTCGTCCTCGAGACCGCGCTGCGTACAGCTGCATTATGTGTATGAATCAGCCCTGAACGTGCTGAAACCGCACAGTTCGTGTCCTCCCTTCTTTGCTATTTCGGGAATTTAACGTGAAGAAACTATGTGTACTTGTCAGCTCAGGCTGCGGAAGGTGATGAGCTAATAATTTCGTGTGCATTGTATACTGGAACTGGAACTCTACGCGACTCGTTAACTCCATTGAGTAAGTAAATAATAGGTACCTACCTTTGCCATGCTTTCACAGTTAATCAAAGGAATTATTTTAAAAGCTTTAGATTTTAGTACCTAAAGCAGGAAACATTGTGAGGAAACCTTCATTACTCCATATGCGGAGATGGGCTAGCCCCCAGCCACGCAAAATGGAGTATTGAATAACTGACTGCGCCTCTGGCAACCCGTATGGAAAAAGGCGTGACGCTATATTGTATTCTATATAGTACTAAAGAATTTATTTTGTAATAAATATTGAATTAGGTACGGTTGTAACAGTTCCTTATTAGATAAATATTTATTTTTTAAATAATGATGACATTAAAAATCCGACTACGAGATTTATTAGGTTTGTAGGTACAGTCAGCATCGGGTATGTGTGCATGCGCACGACACTCAGATAGATCACACATCATAAACAATAAGAAATCTCTACAAAGCAAAAGTGTTAAAACTATGTGTTACATCCTCTGTGTTAGCATGGATGTTGATACATTTTGACTCTGTAGAAGTGTAGATGTTTCTGATTTGTAAGGATCTGTGTAGTAGATACAAACTGTTCCTCTAATAAGTCTTAATGTCTTAGCAAATTAGTATAGCTGTTTTAATATGTAAATTAATTTTATTTTGTAAAGACTGTAACATATCTGACTAATATATAAAAAGCGGCTATACGCGAACGGGACGCAAAATATTTTCTTCTTGGAGTTTAGATATTGTTTATATTTAATGATGACAGTAGCGAAGTTTCGATTTCGCAGTGAAGAATTTTGTGAAGATATGTTACCTCACAAATCTTACGCCTGTTTGCAAGTGTTTCGATACCAAAATGATCAAGTCTAGCCTCGTAGCCAATAAGTTTGCGCTTGAGACCGTGAGGAGACTAGATTAAGGAGCCATATTCGACTTGAATTCTACGAGACTTAAATATAAAGCGATTAGGCTTTCCGGTTTTTTAAATCCCTTAGTGACGCGAAACATGAAACCATTTAGTTTATTACATTTAGAAGCGAGGAAGTTACAATGATTTCTAAACGTTAGCTTACTGTCGAATATTACTCCAAGGTCTCTCATAGAGTCATTACATTAGGTTGCAGAAAATTGTTGTCTAGCTTGTAAGTAAAGGAAATATTGTTAACTTTTTGGGAATGTAATTAGGAAGCATTTAGATACATTAAGGAACATAAGGTTAGATGTAGGTACACCACCAGCATACCGAGGTCACGCTGTAGGGATACGCAGTCATCAACGGTTTTAAAGATTTTTATCTACACACGTATCATAAACCCTCTTTACTGCGTTCAAAAACCGCACGTTAGGATCAGCATTATGTTAAACTACTTGGTAAAAACTCGTTTCGTATCTGGAAAACTACACATTATGGTCATTATGTGTAGTTTTTCTACATATAATGAAATTCAAATTTCGAACGCCGACGCCCACCCGCGTGCCGTCCCTAGTTTGTTTTTGAATTTGGTACTGACATTCAAATTTCGAACGCCGACGCCCGCCTGCGTGAAGTTGGTACTACAGAACAAGCTAAACAACTGCAGAGCCACAATGCCGGTCAAACATGCGGTTTCTGAACACATCAAAGAGAGCTTATGATATGTGTGTAGATAAACTAGTGTATGTAACTGTACATAATTAGGCATTAAAACTCTCGAGTGATATTATTATGAAACGAGCCGAACACTCTCGAGTTTTAATGCCCTCCATTATGCAGCAGTCACATAAACTACTATTAAGTCATCAGCATAGAGTAAGCAGTTACTTTGTAAGAGATCTACAAGTTCGGTAATGAATATAACAAACAATAAGGGACCCAGAAACGAGCCCTGGGGAACGCCAGAAGGCATGGTCATTAGAACTGATTTAAAACCGTTTATGGCAATTATTCAACAGAGCAGACTTCCATGGATGGAAGTCTGCTCAGATGGGTCAAATCCTTATTAACCAGAAGATTGTTCAAGAAATGAATAGAAAAATCTGTTAATAATACGTGTCAGCTCGTTTTCAAATACATCAACTACTACAAACTTAAAATAGTAATGGCAGCTAAATGCTTACATCCCCGATGTAAGAAATTTTAATTATAAAAAAACGGGTTGGTTACCAAAATAAAGTTAGATGGAAATGAGATAGTAAAAACGAAAATAATTCTATTTTACACAGGAGTAGTTCAGTTAAAATCCACCGGAAGAGTGTTTCAATGCTTTCTTCGACGCATCATACAAAAATCTTGATTAAACTTCTTAATGACTTCCGCTATTTTTGTGAAGCACAGCGACACTGGCCAGCTTTCAGTAGTATTGTTACAGATTTTTCCTACGTAAATATCCACGCAATTTGCAGAGCGTCTAACGGTCAGATGCTACGGGAGTATATCAACAAATGCTTTACGTTTTTAAATGATGTGCAATGATGTCAACGCAGCGTTTACTAGTAAATGTTTAGTAACTAAAGTTTTGAAAGATTTATTGGTCAACATGGTTTAGCCAAGAACATGAAAACTTTGGATGACTTTGTCACTAATATTTTCATCTTGCTGAATTCCAAGACGTGGAATCATCTGACTGCTTCATCTGAGAGTTCCGATGTAGGTTCTACTATAGAAATATTGGTAATACCACTAGAGCCACTGTATAAAGCGGGTCCCTCCTATCAACACTTTGTGAAACTTGTCTGTTCGATAAAAATTCCCACAATTGGGCTTAGTGGGTATGTTTATTTTAACAAAGACATGTGAAGGATTATTTTGACCAAGTATTTGCCTTTAGTTCAACTTTAATGAAATAAGCAAAGGTGAGCAATGGAAAATATTTTCAGCAAAATAAAACACCCAACACTAGAAGGAGAAAAGAACATAAAGCGCTCGTAGTTCGTAAGGAAACTAAGAAAAGTTATTCTGGGTGAAAGCAAGGAGTCTATGCATGAAATCGGAATATCAAGGCTGACAAAAGATAAATCCCCTAAAAAAAAACGTCGATGAGTGTGATGGAACACCTAGTTACCGAAACGTGGCAAAAGACAACCGAGCAGAAGTTTAGTCATTTAAAGTCTAAAGACAAGAAAATTTGACGACAACACAGAATTTCTAAGCGAAGTCACCACTCTCACACAATCCTTATATTGTGGATTTGGGTCTTCACTTCAACAAGAACTGACGTCATGGGTTCAGTCTGACAAATGTAACAGATGGAAACACCAAGGCTGTATAGACGCTATTGCACGGGGATATTTAAATGCAAGATACGAAGCAGATTTTGAAAATATGCCTACCACGACGGATCAGGGACAAACAAATGAGAACTTTCTGGAATGGATTTATAAAGGATTATGAAAACTACAACGAAAAATCGAGGATATGTTGTCACTCTATCTGAAATTCAAATTTTAATTCCAGAACTCTTGAGTGAGGATTTTTGCTTGTTAGATCCAGGGCAGTATCCTACAAATTTTGTGGTAGTGAAATGCCTGCATATAATTAATATAGACATATGTTTCATAGTAAACTGTGAAAAATCCTCGGCATTCCTTGGACGTCCTGATCCTCCAGATTGGATATTCCAACAGATTATTCTTCACAACCGGGACACTAAAGATTTGATTTTCCCGATTTGTATTAATTCTCATTTCTCAATTGTTATTGTGTTATATTTTTCCAATAGCAAAAAATCACAAAACAACAAAGCAACCTAAAAAGATTAGAAATCAAAAATCTTAATGATTTCCTTAATAAAATGGTAAGCCAATAATAAAAGAAGTGAATATACCCAAACATATTCGACAACATGGTGATTTTAACTGTGGCGTAATGATTATATACCTCTACAAAAAGAATTTGAGAAAAAAATCACTACTTGACGACTTTGATTTTGATAACTTTAGATCGTACTTAAATTTTAGACTGATTTTCAATATCGCAGGAGATGACGCATACATTTATGCGTCATTTATGTGGTTTTTTAATCACAGGCCATTTGAACACACACTAAAAATGCAAAATGTGCAAAAGATTTACGTTTTCGAAGAAAAATGTAGCTTGTGTTTAATAAAATATAAAATATAAAAACATATAATTACACAATATTTTTAAAAAATCCTAGAATATTCGATAAAATTATATTTATAGCCATAATTTGACAAATTTTAGAAGGTTTGATTTGTCTTTTTGGTATTTTTTCGCGGGTCGGCATTAAAATAACGGCTATTGACTCCTGTCTACCACTGTATGATCGTGATTGGGTTAGCGACACTTATTGATTGTGATTAAATAGATAGTCTTTGTACTCTATAAAAAAATCCTATTAAATATTACTGTGTGTTTATAAATCAACAATAAAAGAAAAAAATAAGGCAAAAAAAAAAATTAAAAACCTAAAATGTTTGACAAAATGATAATTGGTGCCATACCATAAAATAAATTTATTTCTTTCTTTTATAATGGCTTAAGATTTTACAAAAAAAAGGAACTGTGGCTTATGTTGTTGTCAGTTAGTTGTAAACAATGCAAAAAAAGGAAAAAAATAATAAAGTAAAAGTTTGTGTTATTTTGTGTAAATAAATAACCTATAATAGAAAAATAAGACACAAAATCTAAGAACATACAAAAAAAATAAAAACCTTAAATGTTCGACAAAATATTAATTGGTGCCGTAATATAAGAAATATGGCTTGAAATTTTGTACAAATAAAAAGGAACTGTGGCTTGTGTTGTTGTGTGGAAGTAGATAACAATGAAAAAAAAAGGAGAACATAAATAAAGTAAACGTGTGTACATAAATAAAAAAACCAATAACAAAATATAAAGACATAATAATAATAATAATAATAATAATATCTTGGACATCATTTTACACACATTGATCTAGCCCCAAACTAGGATTCCCTGTATCTTGGGTACTAGACAACGATACACATACTTATATAGATAAATATTATACTTAGATAGATAAACAACCATGACTAGGGTACAAACATTCGTTCTCATCAATCAAATATTTTCCCCCACCGGGACTCGAACCCGGGACCCCTGGTTTCGTAGGCAGAGTCACTGCCGACTCGGCCAAAAACAGATAAAATAAAACAGATAATATACAATAACACATTATTTCTTAAAAACCTAAAATATTCGTTAAAATGATATTTGCTGCCATAATTTAATTAACTAAAGTTCATTGAAGGTTTAATTGAAATATTTTTTTATGTTGGTGTTTTTGTCTTCTCGATGTCTTCGCGGGTTGACATTGCAATTGTCTACCACCATATGCTCTTGATTGAGGTGGAGATATTTACTTATTGGGTGTAATTTTAGCTTTAGCGTATCATGGTGGCGGTCTTGGTGATGATTTTTCGGGCTTACAGTTTTTTGAATATCATCTTATTTGAGTGGAGTTTCCACTTAGGTATCTAAATCATCTATTACCACCTATGTCAGGTTTGGCAAGGCTATTCTCGGTAACTCTTCTGGTAGAATAGTCCCTACTTCATGTTGCAAAATAACTTACATGTCCAAAATTTTCGGGTCATACCATTAGAGGGCTTAAAATATCAACTTAATTGAGTTGTTTTTTTCCTAAGGTGTATCATCTACTGCTGGCTATATCCAGGTCAAGCAAGGACACTTCTTGTACAATATTTGATAGACTTGTCCTTTCTGCATGTTCCGAACTAACGATCAGGTACAAAAGTATTTCGAGCCATACCCTTACAGGGGCGAATATAAACTTATTTGAGTTGAGATTCTACTTAGCCGTATAAGTCATCTCCTGCTAGCTATATTCAGATCCGGCAAGGCCGCCTCTGGTAAAAAGTCTGACATAATAGTCCTTACTACGTGTTCTCAACTAAAGTTCAGGTCCATTAGTATTTCGAACCATTCACTTACAGGGTTGGGAATATCTACTTATTTGAGTATATATTCTACTTAGGCGTATAAATAATCGTATGCTAGCTATATCCAAGGCCAACTCTGGCATACCATCTGATAGAGTTGTTTTAACTGCGTGTTACAGACTAACCCCCAGGTCCTCATGTGTTTCGAGCCATGCCCTAACAGGGTTGGGAACACTTCGAGCAACACGGAAAGGCCGCGTTCCTCCAAGTTGGAAACATCAACTTATTAGAGTTCATATTCTGCTTCAGCGAATAAATAATATACGTATTTGTTTATGATACTAGTAACTATATCTTGGTCCGGCAAGGCCATTCACATTAATTTATCTGATAGAATTACCTTTTGCATATTACAGAATAACGACCAGGTCCAAAAGCTTTTCGGGCCATACCCTTACAGGGCATTAAATATGTACTTATTTGAGTTGATTAGCCACTTACCTCGAGCCATGCGCTTAACCCTCATTATTATGAGGGGCTATTGCCATAAAAAATGGCAATAAAAAGCCAAACTGTCATGGCGGCCAGCCACATTACCGATATTTTTTTCATTTACTCACTCAGTCGACCAATCAAGTGTGGGATACTAGAGAGAAAGTACGTTAATCCTCTATTTCCGGTTAGTATTGTCAGTAATAAAATAGTGGGTAGTAGTAATTATTTTATAAAAATAAATATAAATATTATTCCAAGTCCATACCTAGTTCAAACGCGAGTGGACAGGTCAAAGAGTTGGGAATATTAACTTATTTGAGTATATATTCTACTTAAGCGTATAAATTATCTACTGCTAGCTATATTCAGGTCCAGCAAGACTATTTCTAGTGTTTTATCTGGTAGAGTAGTTTTTACTGCAAGTTTGAAACGTAACGGTCAGGTCCAAAAGCGTTTCGGGCCCTACCTTATTTGAGTTGACTTTCTACTCAGGCGTATAAATCATCGACTACCAGCTATAACAAGTCCAGCAAGGCCACTCCCGGTATCTCATCTGGTAAAGTTGTTTCTATTTCACTTTACAGAATAACGAATAGGTCTAAAAGTTTTTTGGGCCATACCCTTACAGGGCTTTGAAATCTACTTATTTTAGTTGATTTTCTGGCTTTAACCAGGTCCGGCAAGGCTTCTTCTGGTGTAATATCTGATAGAGTATTCCTTACTGCATGTTTCAAACCATTGTCCAGGTCCAAAAGTATTTCAAGCCATGCCCTTACAGCGCTTTTGATATTAACCTATTTGAGTTGCGTTTCTAATAAGCGTATAAATAATCTACTGATGACTAGATCTAGCAAAGCCACGCACGGTATCTCATCTAGTAGACTAGTCCCTATTGCATGTTTCAGAATAACGGCCAGGTCCAAAAGCTTTTCGGGCTATTCCATACATGGCTTAAAATATCAACATATTTCAGTTGATTTTCCACTTAGGAATATAAATCATCTACTGCTAGCTATATCCAGGTCTGGCAAGGCCATTCACAGTGTCTTATCTGGTTGAGTAAATCCTACTGCTTTTTCCATAGTAACATCGAGGTCCAAAAGTTTTCGGGCCATGTCTTTACAGGGTTTTGAATATCAACTTAGTTCAGTTGATTCTCCACTTAAGCATATAAATGACATACTGATAGCTACATCCAGGTCCGGCAAGGCCATCTTTAGTGTTACATCGGGTAGAATTGTCGCTACTGCATGTTCCGAATTACCGTTCTGCAGCATTATGGCGTAACTCTCTGAAGTTCATAGCGTGTGTCTATGGTTCATCTCATGCTCATACAATTGCATTGCAATTGCAATCGATTGCGGGGTATCACCGAAGGCGTCTAGGCTTCATTCAATGAGCTTGGGTTTGGCCTCCATTATGATGCTACTTGCGTGATACCAATTTGACAGATGAAGCTGGTGCAAGGTGTCAAACGTAAAAGTCTATATGAAGTTCATAGCTCAGACGACTTACGCCATAAGGCTGCGAGTCCAAGAGGTTTTCGGGTTGTACTCTTTGAGAGTATTATTATATATATTACTTGGGTCTATAAATCACCCATTGCCAGGATGATTTCAAGTGCGAAAAACGCACTAACGGAATGTCATTTGTAAGAATAGTAATGTAGAGAAATATTTTCAGTTTAATAAACATCGTAGGTACCTTTTAATGGATAAATCTTATTTCTTTTAGCATTTTACAGGTCTACATGGTGATTTGGTTTCAGATTTTAATACATTTTAGTTTTTTCAACGAATTTTGACCTCGGACTTTTCAATTTAGTCGTGTTATAAAAACTGCTTACTTACTGCAAACTTCACACCGGCGAATAACATGTTATAGGGCTATGATATAAATATAAGTGGTTCATTAAAAACCATAAAAAAACTAACTAGACTCACATCAATGAGTTTGACCTCAAAGGTAATCGATATCGGTAAGTCGTAACAGGAGTCTTCGACCTGGCGCCGGCCTAACGGAAACGTAAGCGTCGGGTCTAAATAACCTGGTACCGCATCATCTGGATGTAAGCTGGTCAGCTTGGCGTGCTGAGCATGTTAAACAGGTGTTACAGAAACGTAACAGATGTTCAGAACGATTTCCTTAAAAAACATCAGTCATCATCAAAGTCATCAGTCATCGTATACTAGAAATTATATCATGATATCATGGTGAATTGGTATCTGTACCTCTGTAATATGTTTTTTTTTATTATATTTATCATTTAAATTTTTGTTTGTGCCATAACAGCGAATGCCAGATCGACACAAACATTCACGACATATATTTACATATTACACTACAATTAAACTTTAAATTACAGTTAAATTACAATTCAATAAAATTCAGTTATAATTAAGTTTAAAATACACATTCAGATTCCAAATTAAATTAATTTCAATAATATATCATTCATAGAAATAAACAAAATTAAATTTAAATAATCCAGTGATAACACAGTCATGCTTTCATCTAACAGAACCTGCCACACTCTTGCACAATATCCCTCCATATATCACCAAACAGAACATTCAGTGGTGCTGCTGCGAACAGTCCGTTGAGGCTGTCTCGCGCCCGCACTAGCGGAGACTGCCGGCGCGAAACCGTACGGTGCGAGCCGCCCGCTAGCAGCTGGTGCCTGTGCGCGCGTAGATAGTTATCAGCCACGTATAGAGCGCATACCGTACTAAGAAGCGCTGCGCAGTCACTGTCTCCTCGCAACAATCGTCACACTAAAAACGTCTTACCTCACCTCTAGTGAGTTATATCCAAGCGCTTTTATATTGGGTAATAAAAGCGGATGGATAATGTTTAGGGTAGTATCCAAATTTCCTCTTGTATAGGTATCGCAGGAAAGCTTTTTGTACCTTCTCGAGCATAAGGACGTATGAGCTTTTGTGTGGATTCCAAACAACCGAGCTAGATTAATGTTTGATTCTCACTAGGGCCGTGTAAAGAAGCTTTACCACACCCAAATTATGGAATCCCCTACTATTCCATATCACAAACCCTAATCTTTTGAAAGATTCCTTGGCTAAAGTGCTCCTGTGCTCATGGAATGTAAGTTTAGGGTAGAACGTAACACCGAGGTCCCTCATCGAATACACTCGAGTCATAGACTCCGTGCCGAGTGTATATGTCGCGCTAATAGGGGAGCGATAAAATATAAACCACACAGAACCCCCACAGTGTGACACATTATTTTGTATCTATAGCGGCCTATAAGTGCCTTCACCGTGTACCTCATCGTGACTGCACCGAGTACGTAAGTTCAACGCTGAAAGGGATCCCTAAAATTCAATATCATGCAACAAAGCACCGGTATCCAAGCAACGATGGAACCAGTCGATAACTATATACAGCTCACGTCCTTTCCACCATACACAATAGTAAATCACACATAAATCATAGTTGTTATATACCCTGCTATACGTATGTACAGTGACTGTTAGGGGATTTATACACAAGATAGGTATGTACAGTGCAATATAGCTATACAACAGGGGTTAATAGCGTTCAATGTATGTACCTTTAAACGAGCTATTTTAGTTAGTGACTTTGATAAATTGTGTCTTATTGCTATCATTCATTGTGAAAACTGCTTTCCAACATTTCCACGTGATTTTTGTTCTCTATGTAGAGTTATTTTAGAAATTCTTTCATTCGCGTACTAACGCGAGGGTTGTTTGATCGATGATACAATTTCCTGAATGCACAACTTTAGGCCTTCAACCGGTAATTGGCTTACAAATGAGGACTAATGCGCTCCTGAAATGTTTGTGGCTATTTTGTGCCATACGTCGCGTGCAATTGTAGGCAATTCGCATTCATGTGAATTCCGACATGCATGACAATCCACGCAATATGGCGACCACTTTATGGGATGACATGGGGCTTTCGCTTTCCTTTGTCTTATGTCGTACGACTGACGGTTGCAAATATTTTGGATTGTCCAAATCACAGACTGTGGTCCAAATCATCATGTTCAGCCGCCATCGACCCGCATATGGCCTCTTCTCTATAGTCAAATCAAATCAACATTTCTTTATTTCTGTAAATACTAATGAAATGTTTAAAAAACGTCATTATTTGCCTCTTCTCTTCTACATTGGACTTAGAAGGAGGGCGAAGAAACACCCACAGATTGTAAGAATATGTAGTATTTAACTGGTACAAATATTACATATCATAAATAATATGCAGGAATGAATAATTACAAAATAATTTACCGAGCTCTGTGTTAACCTAGATTAACACCATGCACTCTTGTCGTTAATGTAATCTTCTATATATTTTCTAAAATAAATTGACTTGCTGCAGTTAGTTACTGCCAATTTCTTTAAAAAGTTCACTCAGTTCCAGCTAGGCTCAGCTGGAGCATCCTTGTTTTGTCTGATGTTCTTAACAGCGTAAGCCGTAGAACTTAATCTACCACCCAATTTATCTATGTGGTGTGGGGTCCCCACTGCAGTTTGCAGTCAATCATGTCATTTACTAATTCTAACGTGTTGCTGTCTAACGCTAACCTGGTCTTAACTTGCCTGACATTTGCAACTGACACCTGACAAGTATTTTAAATCATCGTCATCCATCATCTTGCTCGGCCTAGACTGCTGGGTTGGCCCAATTGGGCACCGGCGTCTTCTCTATAGCGCCCCTGACGTTCAAAGAGTTTGTTCATGTTACTTTTGTTGCTGAGATATAGATCAATTTTTCGGCACCAAAACCAGTGCTTATTTGTTGTATCATTATCAATCATATCACATTGAAGCAGGGTCATCGGACCCAATTACTTTCTGGATAACTGTCATCAATAAATATCAGGGGATCGCAGAGTCGGGCAAGGTCAATGTAGTGTTTGTTAATTTCATACATATACATACATACATTTAGGTAGGAACATACACACAAAAATATGCTCACGCCCTTTTCCCAGTAGTGGGCTAGGTAGTGATTAAATACCTTCACTTGGTCTACATCTTGGCATACATCTCTCGCTCGCAACCTTCATAAGTATATTCACACAATATCGACACTACATTGTGTGTGGGTACCTATATTATGGTGCAAATTATATTGTTGAACTCCTGAGCGAACTGACTACTAGTTCTACAACTCGCTAAGCGATGATAATGTGGAACAAACTAATTTTCAACCTGTAAATTACAAAGTTTCGCCATTTCCTACCTGCCTACAGTCGAAAAGTAAAGCGTTGAATGTAACATGTGTCTGCAGTCTTTTGGTTGATACCTCTACTTTCCTTGCCAGAAGTTCTGTCAGGTTTTAAAGTATTGTGCTGTTTGGATATTTTCACATAAGCGGATGAACAAAGCACAGTATTAACGGATGTTATCCCACTAATATTGTAATTGCGAGAGTTTGTATGTGTATATTTGTTTGTTACTCTTTCACGCTGAAACGGCTAGATGGATTTGGATGAAATTTAGAATGTATATATATAGCTTATACCCTGACTTAACATATAGGCTATATTTTATCCCGAAAAATTATTTTTATTCCCGTAGGATGATCATTGGATGAAAGGGGATAGAACCGATCTGGCATATCGTCCCGCCACCATTTTGTCTTTTTTCGAAATCGCGGCGCACAATGAAAGTGATATATATGGGTAGAGGACACATTAGGCAAACAAAAAATGTAAAATAACATGGTACCCCAAAGTGTCACGTTACCGAAATAATTGGAGGTAAAGATTGACATATGAGTAATACGACAGTCATTAAAAATATACTTATTAAGTGTCTAAAGGCGTCAGATTGTATCCAAATAATGGCTTCCAGGTTGATTATTATTATAAGTGTTTATTGAAAGACAGTAATACTACTAGGAGCACGAGAAAACTACTACTATAGTTAATAATTTATCTACTAAAACACTTTGCAACGAAACGCAGTCGTGGTCGTAAATGATGTGACATGTTACTTATATTTTTAATGGGGAAGTATTGCAGCTAGTTCGATATGTAGTACCTAGCTGTACCTAATTACAACAATAGTAAAAATAATTGTACTGCCTAACTACCTGGTTAAATATAAAACAAAAGGCATGAGATATAATGTTAACAATAATTTATTTATTACTGTGAGTATAAGGAATAATTCCAACGTACTGAAGTAATTATTATTAGGTAGAGCTATCTTTATTTCCACATATCTCTGTAACATAAAACTTGAAGACAAGTACCTAGTTGACATGTTCATTTCATAATGCAGCGGGATGAAAGACAAGCCAAGATACTTTGACGTAATATAGCGTTTCATAGCGATAGCTTGCGATTTAGTAGTAAAATAAATTATTATAGTAGTAGGTTTCTCGTAATCCTAGTAGTAAGTAATGTACCTACTCTCTTCAAATAAAAAGTAGTAATAATAATCAACCTGGGAACGATTATTTGGATACAATCTGACTGTAATAAGTCTATTTTTTATGATTGTCGTTATACTCATACGTCGATCTTTACCTCCTAATATCTCGGTAACGTGACGCTTTGGGGTACCATGTTACTCATCGATATGTATGTGATGTTAATTGACATACATGTCACTTACATCGTGCTCCGCGATTTCGAAAAAAAAACAAAATGTTAGACAACAAAACATACAACAAAAGTTCGATCCCCTTTGGAATGTACACAGTCAGGTCATAAGTTCTGTCACACAATAAAAACTTTTGAATTTAGAACGCTGGCCACAATTTTTTTTATTGAATTCGAATTTCGAATTTTTCATGAAAATAAAAATGTGTACTTTTTAGAATTTCCCTCATTATTAAATATGGAGTGGACACTTAAAGAAGACCGTGTCGCAGTTATTGCGTTGCATCGTTGCGGTTACGCGTCAATTCAGATTTTCGACTTACTGAAAAATTTGAATATAACCAAAAGATTCGTTTATCGTACCATAAAACGATACAATGAAGACTCTAGTGTAGATGACAGGTCAAGAAGTGGTCGCCCTCACTCTGTTAGGACTCCAGCAGTGATAAAAGCTGTGAAGGCGCGAATTCAAAGAAATCCCATACGTAAGCAGAAACTGTTGGCCCTTCAGATGGGGTTAAGCAGGACCACGGTGAAAAGGGTGTTAAATGAAGACTTAGGGCTTAGGGCATATCGAAGAAAAACAGGACATCGTTTGGACGCTCGTTTAATCGACCTGAGGCTGAAGAGATGCCGCGCTTTGTTGAAGCGGTACGCGGGAGAAAAGCATCGGGAAATTCTTTTTTCGGATGAAAAAATTTTCACCGTGGAAGAGAGCTACAACAAACAAAATGATAAGGTGTACGCACACAGCAGTGAAGAAGCGAGCAACCGTATTCCGCGTGTCCAACGATGTCATTTTCTCTCCTCGCTCATGGTTTGGTTGGGAGTCTCTTATTGGGGCTTAACTGAGGTACATTTTTGTGAGAAAGGCGTAAAAACGAATGCAGTTGTGTATCAAAATTCAGTCCTCAAGAACCTTGTGGAACCTGTTTCTCATACCATGTTTAATAACAGGCACTGGGTATTCCAACAAGATTCTGCGCCAGCTCATAGAGCGAAAAGCACACAAGACGGCTGGCGGCGCGTGAAATCGACTTCATCCGGCACGAAGACTGGCCCTCCTCCAGCCCAGATTTGAGTCCGTTAGATTACAAGATATGGCAACACTTGGAGGAAAAGGCCTGCTCAAAGCCTCATCCTGATTTGGAGTCACTCAAGGCATCCTTGATTAAGGCAGCCGCCGATATTGACATGGACCTCGTTCGTGCTGCGATAGACGACTGGCCGCGCAGAATAAAGGCCTGTATTTAAAATCGCGGGGGTCATTTTGAATAAACTTTATTACCATAAGAATCTATGTTTTATTAAGTTCATTTTGCTATATAAATGTTTACATAAATAATAAACATGTCTAAATTATTTCATATTGCACATGTGACAGAACTTATGACCTGACTATGTATATAGCTTTTACCCTGACTTATCATATAGGCTATTTATTATCCCGAAAAATAATTACAGTTTCCGCAGGATGATCAATGAGACTAAAAAGCATACATAAAAAGTTTTACAAATAAAATTAGTAGACTTATATCCTGTGCGTATGCAGATGTAACCCGTTCGTCGCGGATTCTAATCCCACACTGGTAAAAAGTGTTTGTTTGCTCGCATTGAGCCTGTTTCTCCCGATCCCGTGGGGATTTCCTGCACGGAATCCATCACTAGCTGATGCGTCTACGTCATAGAAGGGAAATTACTGTCCACATTTCATGTTCCTAGGTCCATCAGTTTGGTCTAGGTGTTGATAGATCAGTCAGGGTATTTTAACTCAGTATCAAGAACCCCTTTTGTAAAATGCGTAATATATATTTTTTTCTCCACTATCCAGCTACACACTTTTGCCCGCGGTTCCGCCCGCGTAGTATTCGGTTTTACGTCATGCTTTGGAACGTGCCAGAAAAGGGAGATAATTATTTACTTCGATAGTAAGAAGATTTCTGGCCCTCCAAACGTTATCTTTTCCGTGCTAAGCATATCACAAACAGTCATGAAATCATGTACTCCCTCTTCTGGCAAATTGCAAAGCATGACGTAAAAACGAACACCACGTAATCTATAATTAATAAATCTTCACATTATTCCGTATTTTCCAATACATCCTGCATCAGGCCAAGTCACAGTTGGAGCCATATTTAGCCCACGCCATTTATTCCATGCCAATTTTCAACAGGACTATACCCCGATAATCTAGGTTATTCGAACTAACTACAGTCGGCGTTAATTGCTCTCCCATCTATTTCTAGTAATGCTGGCGTGCACCGCCGCATTGTTGTGCCTGCCTGTACCTAATACTCTTCGCAATGTTACACATACACTTCCTAGTTGAACACTAAGGCCCACTAGCTATAAAGCGGATCAGCACAATTCTCCGATTAACTTTGACAACTCCATCCAAATTTGTATGGAGTTGTCAAAGTTAATCGGCGAATAGTATTAATCTGCTTTATAGCTAGTGGCACTTAGTCTTAGATTCGGGTCAGATATTTTGCCAACATATTTTAGTATGCCGATTGGAGATATGATTTTAAACAAGTTGATTTAAAAAAATATGCTTTTATAAGTTGTAATAGAACTCGAGTCCTCGTCAAGGCGAATCAAACGAGTCCAAACATGATATATCGGGTTGCGTCGAATCATTAAAGAGTTCCCATGAGAACCTTCCAGCTCCATACTTCCATCTTGAATACCACCCACAGGACCAAAGAACTTGACAAGACGAACCAAACGAGCTCAAACTTAATGGAGTTACGTCATACTATTAGAGAGTTACAATGGCCACCTTCCTGCTCCATCGTCAGATCAGCTCCATATCATGAAAATATTGCATTGTCATCGGATTTAAATATTTATGCAAAATTTCAGCTCAATTTTAAACCGGGAAGTGGTTCAAATTTGACTTGTAAGATTTGATTAAAGATAGACGCTCAGAGCCCTGGAAGCTTGCGATGATGAACGAGCGCATTTTAAAGAGCTGCAGCTTCTCCATTAATGATGATGATGAATCCGTACCTCAATATCTATTGACATATTCCGATCCGTTTCAAATCCGAATTGCAATCGCTTTAGATGACATCTATGATTGGTCAACGTCAGCTTGAAGTATCATTTTGAAATCTATAGGATTGACAGATTGACAGATACTGAATAGAGCTAGTACTGTATACAAAGCAGCTTCAATAGAACGATAACATAATAATAATATGACATATAACATACACAAACACACCTCTGAACAGTTTCCCCTTGCCTTCCATCTTATATCAGCTCCATGTCCTAGGGTCCCGGGTTCGAGTCCCGGTGGGGGCAAATATTTGTTTGATGAGAACGGATGTTTGTACCCTAGTCATGGTTGTTTATCTATCTAAGTATAATATTTATCTTTATAAGTATGTGTATCGTTGTCTAGTACCCAAGATACAGGGAATCCTAGTTTGGGGCTAGATCAATGTGTGTAAATGGTGTCCAAGGTATTATTATTATTATTATTATTATTATGTATAATTTACCTTTGTTACCTAACATATGTTTGGCCTAAAAAATGGAAACCTTTAATGGGCCTATGTTTAGATTAAGTTTTGGGTTTTTGTCGTTTCTAGAATTGTGCTGAAAGCTTTGTTAAATAAATAAATAATAATGTAGCCCATTAATGTCCCCACAGAGGGGCACGGGCCTTAATCCGGATACGAGTAAGATTGAGCCACACTCCACCACGCTGGCTCAATGCGGGTTGATGGAGGGGTGTCGGGCTGGTAGCCAACCCGTCTGTCATATGTTTTCAAGCTGCCCTATTAGGGCCTCTGACCAGCTTTACGACTACTACCACCGAGTAGCGATAGTAGCTGGAACCTGCAGCATAAAGTGTCATCCGAAACAGGGAAGCGCCCGAAACAAATAGAAAGAGACACCCATCCTGTACCCGTCTCAGCCAGATGTTGCTGGCGGCACCATCGTTTCTGATGTGCAAATACCGTCAGGCCACGGACGATAAACCCTACGGATATAGGTCTTTACTTAAATATTGCAGGAAAAATAATAAAAAATCTATGATTTAAATAGAGGGTATACTATTGGGGGCAAAGGGCTAGTTGGGCTAACTCAAATATATTATATTTCAGCAAATGGGCGAAAATTACACGCATACCCCGTCTCCAAAATACAAACCCAAAAAAACGTAATATAAGTCTTTACTTAAATCATAAAGGAATAATAATGAGAAACGTATGGTTTGATGAGGGCCAATATTTCTTTCAAAACTAAATACAAACTTGAAAATACCCCAGGTTACATACATAGAGCATTAAAGTATATATACCAATAACTTTGTTAACAACATTCTATTATCTAAACACACACGAATTAAAGATTCCTGATCCCCGTGCAAGAAACTTGAATACCATGGAGCGGTGCTACGGACCTCCTTCTCTTGACCGTTGAATGTTAATGAAATATTTTGTTTGTCTTTTAGAATACGCAGTAGTCCGCCGTACCACTTACATTGCCATCATTATTATCTAGCACTTCCTGCTAAGGTGTATATCGATGTGTGTCGGCCATGTAGTTCCGCACGGTTGTATGTAGCAACATTCAATAAACACCTTCGCTCCCCTCCACATGAATTACTTCCGACCCCACATTGTTATGAGGCATGTGCTGCTGTCGTGCGACTGCCGCCCTAATGTCAAAGCAGTCTTAAATAGGTGCATGCAAGGCCCCACCCTTGTCATGGGAACCAGACACAGCGAGGTCCCACACATAAAAACATCCAAAAACTAGAGATTTTTCATTTTCCCGAGCCGGGATTCGAATCCGGGACCTCTCTCTTGGAAGGCAGAGCCTCGACCCGCAACGCCGAAGAGGTCGTCATCGAAGAAAACCATCTTATTTCCATGTCAGCGGCCATTGGCTAATTCGCTGGGGTATAGATTACCTGAGTAAACGTGATCACAAAATCCACGAAACTCTTCGAATGCCCTTTTCTTCCAGAAATACAAGATGGCGACCGAACATCCCCCGCCAATCAGTATGGGCGCCGGCGTGATGGCTCTCCGCGGAGTCAGGCGCTTCCTTAACGCAGCCAGCCGCGCCGCCGAGAGGAAGTCGGTGCAGGCTGCCGCGCCGAAGACTAAGACTAAGGTAACTATAGACCTTCCAAAGACTAAGCTAACTACAGTATGTCTATTATGAGTTTTTAAAACAATACACGATAGCGACTATAGTTTAGCATTTGTGTGTTGTACAGCGCCTCTAGCGGTATCTTCGCTGAACTAAAAACGGTATCTTTCTATCCTTGCCCTCATTACATGAAAGAAAGAGATAGTGGCATTATTACTACAATAGTAACGTCCGTTGCGTTTACTACGCCAACTCATAATAGACGTACTGAACTACCGAAGACTAAGACTAACGTGACTACAGAACTAAAAAAGGCTAAGACTAAGGTAACTACAGAACTACCGAAGACTAAGACTAACGTGACTATAGAACTAAAAAAGGCTAAGACTAAGGTAACTACAGAACTACCGAAGACTAAGACTAACGTGACTACAGAACTAAAAAAGGCTTAGACTAAGGTAACTACAGAACTACCGAAGACTAAGACTAACGTGACTATAGAACTAAAAAAGGCTAAGACTAAGGTTACTACAGAACTACCGAAGACTAAGACTAACGTGACTACAGAACTAAAAAAGGCTAAGACTAAGGTTACTGCAGAACTACCGAAGACTAAGACTAAGGAAACTACAGAACTAAAAAAGACTAAAACTAAGGTAACTACAGAACTACCGAAGACGAGGACCAAGGTAAGCCCTTTCTCTCTCTCAATCCACCTCGTATGAAGACTCATTAGAAATACGTGGCCCAAAAGGAATTTCCTTTGCTATTTTTGCCTGGGGTTTTGGAATATAGTGTCGTTCAAAAATAGCTATAATTAAATGACATAATTGGGGCGCTGTCATTTCTTGATCTACTATATATATTACCTATGTAGAACTCAAACAGACATGACATTCAGTTTGAGGTTACTGTCAGTTTGTGTGAACTTTGAGTTGTCAGCACAGATTTGTATAGTATATGGAAATTCATACCTAGGCAGCAAACGATACGATACATAATGCCAAATTATGTACAGACACTAGTTTATCTACACACATATCTTAAGCTCTCTTTGATGTGTTCAGGAATCGCATGTTCGACCGGCATGGTGGCATTGATGATTGCTCTGCACCTGTTTAGCTTGTTCAGTAGTACCAACTTCACAGACAAACTAGGGGCGGCACGCAGGCGGGCGTCGGCGTTCGAAATTTGAATGTCATAATTTGTCGAAAATTGATATGAAATGAGTTTTTACCAAGTAGTATAACATTATGCTGGTCGTATCTTGCGGTTTTTGGACGCAGTAAACAGGGTTTATGATACGTGTGTGGATAAAATAAATGATGGCAACATTTGTAAACTATTGCGTGTTTTTAGGGTTCCGTACCTTAAAGGGGAAAAACGTAACAATTATCACTCGTGTGTCTGTCCTATGTGTGTTAAAGAAATAGCAAACGACCGAATTCTGAACCGATGTAGTTGAATTTTGGTAGTAGATATTATTGCGACCCAAACACCAACGTGTTACTTATGTAAGTATTTTGAGTTATGGCGGCAAGTCAGACAATTAAAAAGACAAGTTTTTCAAACTGTCTCGTGTCACATGTCTAATGACCCAAAAAAAAATAATGACAAATGTATGATTTAAGTGGGCGGCATTATTTCTTTCAATACCACATGCAAGCTTATAAATGCCCCTGGTTTGATTCATGGAGTATTAAAGTAGTCGCACCAATAACTTTTTTAATAAAATTTTGCTATCTAAACACACAGAATCTCCATGCAAGAAATTTGAATACCATTGTGCAGTGGTACGGAACCATTCGTGCGCGAGTCCGACTCGCACTTGACTGTTTATTTTAAATGAAATATTTCGTTTGCCTATTGCCATCATTATTATCTAGCATTTCCTGCTAAGGTGTATATCGATGATTGTCGGATCGATGATTGTCGGTTGGATGTAGCAACATTCAAGAAACGCATTCATCATTGAATACAATGTTATATTTTCCTTTAGGTGGTGACGCAGAAGAAACCGTCACCCAAGACTATCGAGCAGCTGGTGAAAACTTCACACTTTAGCAAGTGAGTGACGCTATAAGCACTTTCCCATCCATGTTATGTAGGATATCCTGAATTCATTCCAGTAATCGGGGTAAACCCAACTTTAATACTACCATCGACCATAGTACGCCAGTAGAAATCGACACTAAAATGGCCATCTTTGAAGGACCATAGCTTGATCCGTATGGAGTTTATAGAGCTGAAGTTGGCTTCAATTATTGCAAAATTAATAAACTTTTTCGAGTACTAAGTACGGTGGTCAGAAATGCACAGTTTATGACTTTTAGAGCAAAACGTGAAAGTTCCTAAATTTTGAAGTTTTCCGCGAGGTCCGCAGCGAACACAAGTTTTTCGAAGTTGCAGATTTGGATTATCCCTATCCTAATTGGTTCATACAATATACTAAAAAGCCAGGACATCATGCTTTGTGATTTTTATAAAAAAAAAAAACAAATCTACTGAGCTAATGAGGGTTAATTCTGACCCTAGCCAAAATTAAATGTGATTTATGGAAAGGAATTGAATAAATATGGTACATAGGTAACAAAAAATTTCCCGAACTGGCCACTTATATAGAGAATTATTTAAAAAGTAATTACAATTTGAAAATGAAACTCTTTGGCTGTAGAATGTAGTTTGTTTCATCTGACGTTCACTTGTTTAAACATTGTTGCGCCATGTCTGCATTGACATGGATTTAACTCGCGAAAATTTTCGTAGTATGATTTTCTACGATTTCAAGTGTAATTTGACAGCTCAGCAGAGCCTCACCCGGCTTTAATATGATTTTGGCGATGAAGCACCATGCAAGACGACTATTTATAGCTGGTTTGCAGAATTCAAGCGCGGTCGTGTCAATCTCAGTGACGAATCTCGCGATGGTCGCCCGTCCACCGCTGTGAACAACAAAAACATCGATGCTGTGCGCAGTATGATCGAAACTGACAGGCTTGTGACCTACCGTGAGATTCGGGCAACCTTAGACATAGGCATGAGTCAAATGCAATCAATCCTACACATACATTTGGTCGTGAGAAATTTGTGCTCGCGGTGGATCCCACACAATTTGCCCGAGGCTCAAAAACCGGACTGCGTCACTTGGTGCAATGCCATGCTTACCAGATTCAACAAAGGGGCGTCAAATTTGGTGTGGGACATAGGAACAGGTGACGAAAATTTTATTTATTGCTATGATCCCAAAACAAAACAGCAATCGAGCGTTTGGGTCTTTCAAGATGAGCCGAAACCAATCAAAGGGGCGCGCGTGAAAAGTGAGTGCATCTAAGCGGATGATTGCTTCTTTTTTTAACATAACTGGACACGTGGCTACTGTTGCTATAGAGAATCGTCGTACCATGAGTAGTGACTGCTACACGACCATTTTTTCGCGTACCAGTCACTCACGTATTGACGAACTCCGTAAAAATAACTATAAACGCCGTATCATCTTGCACCACGACATTGCTAGTTCCCACACGGCCAGACAGACAAACGATTTTTTAAGGAAATCAATTACGCGTTGTACGATTTTCATCACCAGAAGAGGCTGTCGAAGAATATGAAAAACACGTTTATCAGGTCACTCTCGAAATTGGTTTAACCGTATGAAAAAGTTCATTTACACAAAGGGAGAATATTTTGAGGAACAATAAATTCATTTTTGACCTAAAGTATTTTTTTCTTATTCATTCCGGCAACTTTTAAAGGTAAAAAAATTACAGCTTTGCCTTTTTTAAATACGCATTTTACGTCACTTTGAAAATCCTAAATATCTGGGCGCGATCGCTCACGCTTGCGCTCAATGCGCCGCGAGCCGAGATGACGTAGAACTATTAAGTATTCTGTACCGAGAGCAACCGAGAAAAAGTAAGTGAGCATAATTTTAATTTGTGTTAGGACAAGATGGGGAAAAAATGTGGATAAATATATATTTATATATATTTTTTACATGCACCCTTTGGGTATGGATACCCTATTTCTAAGCCTCCGCAGTCCGTCCGTCTGTCCTTCAGCGAGCTGTATCTCATGAATAATATGTACAGAGTTGAAATGTTCACAGAATGTGTATTTATATTGCAGCTACAGCAACAAATAGTGAACTACACAAAAAATTATAGATTAAAGGAGGTTCCCATAAAATAAATGTGTTTAACATAAACATTTACATCATAATGGCACACACATTGCTTGTGGCCCCACACTAGGATACCCTGTGTCGCGAGAACCAGTAACAGCGACATCTACAAATAAATATCCAAGATCTGGGACCTCTCACATGGTAGGCGGAGCCACAACCTAACATTATTTAATTATGTTTGACCGGGCGACCGAAGCGGCCAGTTTCGACATTGGCCAAAAATACATTTATCCTTCTGTCTGTTCTCGCCTGCAGGTCACATTTCTCAACCGATTCTCGGGAAATTTTGTAAGCAGGTTTGATAATTATGTAGATTTTTTTTATAGTTATTTTTTTTAAAAGGCGAACTTATGGCAATTCGAAGTTATTGGTACGGCTACTTTCATACTCCATTTAGGTAATGACCAGGTGCATTCATAAGTTTGTATGTGGTATTGAAAGAAAATGCGTCGGGTTATTTTATTTATAATATTTATAATTTTAAACCCACATTTTCCACGAACTTAGTAGGTAGATTTATCAACTTTCGATAAAGTGATATAAAGACGATATTGCTGCAATTTCATTACTCCAATTGACCTACTAACCCTGCCAATATCACCCACACTGTATAGGCAGCCTCCTATTGTTATAAGAACTATAAAGCGAGTAAATGGATGTGGATAACTGAATATAACATGAAATAGGCTATATAAATACCGTTTTAGTTGTGTCGATTTACGACAGTTGTCTAACCCCAGCAGTTCTAACATAGACTACTTTTAGTTTCATAAACTTTTAGGTAACCGATAATCATTTAGTAATAAAGCAGACACTTTCAAGTTACAGCAAACTTCTTCGGCTACGTCGTAGCCGCGGCGTAGTCGATCGTAGCTCGCGCGCTGAAGCGTCGGCCGTCCGGTGCTACGCCGCGCTACGAGCTTGTCTCGCAGCTCTGAGCGATCTCATATTTTTTAATAGTTAACTGAATTAGCTTTCCCACTTATGCCTCATAAAAAGCTGAAGGAGAAAAGCTTGGACGCGTTGCATAAGAGCACAAATTTTAATAGGTGAGTTTCGTATAGTATTGGAATGCTTTCTATTGGTCTGGATTGTGCTTTTTTATGATTATATCATAGCACGTCGTTTATATTATGAACTACCTACATACTTTAAAAGTCACTTTCACTTTCACATACTTGTTTACCCAAAGTTGAGATAAAGTTTAATATAACGGGAGATTTAAGCGAAATATGTATGCGAAGTAAAATGGGAATTAACTAAAACGTCAAACAAAATAAAAATTGTAGGTTTCGGTTAAGGTGCCGCAATCAGAGATATTTGAATAACAAGGCGTTTTAATACTACTGTGAATTCTAAACTTAGTCGTGGGCATATACCCCAGCTCCAAGGAAGGTTTCGACAATGTTAATTGCTTTCCGCGGGAAAATCCGTGTGTGCTGAAATTAAAAAATAAACAATCAAAAATAGATTTAAGAGCAAGAATTTAAGTGTAGTAAGGTAGGTAAGGTAGTCACGACAACGCTAAGCACAGTTAAGATTATTGTTACAATCTTAACTGTGCTTAATGTTATCGTGATGCCCACGATACGGCTTTGCCTAGTGTGGGGTCACTGTTACTACTGTTAACTTACACAAAGATGGACTATAGTCTAGTACCTATGCTTAATTGTAACTGTTACTCATGTTATTGTGTATCATTATTTTTACGTAATAAATTTATTGTATTATTTGTATTTGTATTTGTGTAGCCGATATGCAGAGGTTGTCAGGTTAGGACATCATTTGGTAAAATAGTCAATGAGTTAGGTATATTGATCCTAGATGTTTTTGTGTGACGTCGCAGTTTCCTACGTTAGTTCCCAAGACACAGGGTATTGTAGTGTGGGACCATAAGTGTATGTACTGTGTTTTAATTTAAAAACAAATGTTTACCCACGACGAACGGACCGGAACGGAGGGGCGGTATATGCGATTTATCATTTTTCACACTTGAGAGCTTCTCAGCCATTTTCTATTTTTTTTTCGGGTTTTTGTATTGTATTAGCCGCAATGTTTCATTGATTTGTTAGGGGTTTTTTTAATTTTGATCTTTATATTTATCTCATACATATGATCCTAACTTTATAAGTAGTTGGGAAACATCGTGAGGAAACATTAATTACTGCGTCGGTGGGCTTTCCCCCTGTCACACTAAATTAACTACTGATAACTGGATAACGTAGGCACAGCTAGGCCTCTGCCACTCCATTTAGTAGAAAGCGAGTCACTATGTTTATGTTTTGCTGTATTTTTTTTTTCTTTTTAGTGTTCCGCGCCTGAAAAGGAATAATAAAACCCGCCAAGGGCGAATCGGACTCGCGCACGAAGGTTTCCGTACCATTATCTACAAAAACGGCAAAAAAATCACGTTTGTTGTATGGGAGACCCCTTAAATATTTATTTTATTTTATTCTATTTTTTTGTATTTTTTGTAATAGCAGAAACATCATCAGTGAAAATTTCAACTGTCTAACTATCACGGTTCATGAGATACAGCCTGGTGATAGACGTACGGGCAGCGGAGTCTTAGTAATGGTCCCGTTTTACCATTTGGGCGCGGAACCCCAAAAAACCGGCCAACCGATGGTTTCGCGTGAATCGGATTTGTTTATGAAGGAACTACATATTTACGGATTTCGATTTTTGTCCATATTTGTGCTGCTTGCTTCTTGTCAAACTTCAAGATTCTAGGTAAATAGGAGGTATACATAGGTTCTGCTTATACAGGTTGATCAATCCAAAGGTGTCAGTATGGAGAAGTCATAAACTATAAGAGATAGCGAAATTTAATAATAATAAAATTCAAACTTTTTTCTAAACTCTCAGAAGTCCGAAACTATGAGCGAGCGACATCTGTTCTTAGAAACCATGGCTTCGATTTTAGATTTAATAATAATGGCATTCATCTTTTTTTATTCTCTCATAGATAACCGTGTATCGAACCTGGTCAATATTCTTAGTGTAATCGCGTGTAGTATTTGTTTGTATAATGGATCCTGAAAGTTTAAGGACCAAATTTTGCTATGAAATCTTGTGTAAATATTAGACTGAAATGCCCACAATTTAAATAATTTGCAAAATGTCGTCATTAACATGAATCGGTTATCTTTATGAATCACATCAATCAATCACATTTACTGAAATAAAATAATTATCATATTGTTAGGTTTTTCTTTCAATTACTCAAACAATATTAAAAATGATTCGCACCATCAACAATCACAACGAAAAAACTTGCAGAATTTATACCTACCATTGTTTATAAAGACTTCGACCAGGTTCGATTCCCGGTTATGTATGATAAATATAAAAATATTGAATGCCATTATTATTAAATCTAAAATCGAAGTCATGGTTCCTAAGAACAGATGTCGCTATCTCTCATAGTTTCTGACTTCTCCCTACTGATCCATTTGGATTGATCACCCTGTATATGATATATTTTGATTGGTGTCAAATCAAACAAAGTAACATGTTGCGGCCTATTTTTAAACTAAACATCCACACTATCACAGCGCTCTACATTATCGAGCTATGCAAATTAATAGAGCTTTTTCCGGATAAGTTTCCTATTAGCACTGAACGTAAGAGTAAAAGGCGAAGACCCAGCACTCACGGTGAAACGCAACTGCAACGAAACTGCAACTTCTAGTTACTTTTGTGTTTATTTTGAGTTTATTCCATAGACTCCTTTGAGAAACAGCACATGACGCAACCATTTTTAAACCGGTTTGAATCGCGTTGCAAGTCAGTTGCTTTGAAACCAGCGTGCAGGAAACTTGTGTTTGTGATTGATCGCATTTGGTGGTTCGTCAAATTTTCTATCAGTTTCTTGTAATTCTTTGGCAGTCACAAACTTACGGCAATTGATATTCTTCTCAATGTAGGGATGCATCCACATTCTTCTTCTTTTACGCCTCCTTCTTTGTCGAAGATGCAAATATAGAACCACAAATCCTTCACCACATGAACTAGAAATTTTGAACCGAAATTGTGAATAATTTCAGCACATTAGGTTGCGGCTTATGTGGAAAACGATTGAAACTGGTTTCAAATCAATAATTTCAAAAGGGTTTCGTTGCATTTGCGTTTCACCGTGTGTGCTGGGCCGATTTATATATGTTACGGCTAAAGCTAGGTGTGAAACTAAACTTAAGTTTAGCCGGCTAGTCTTAAGATTAATTTCGAACCTCGGCTAATGTCCGAAGTCATGTTCGTTGGTGACAACGGATGTCATCTTTAATCGGCAACACTACACATTAGCCGATGCATTTCGGTTAATGTTGGACATTAGTTAGCTTATGTTGAAAACGAAGTATTCGTGCGACTGCGGGGAGCGGGGCGGGGTAATTTTATTCAGATGAGAAAGCTATTTCTAATATCAGGGCAAAACACTGCGGTAGTTTAGGTGAAGGGTAAAGGGGGTGAGCGAAGCGAAGTCCCCTTTATCCTTCGTGTTAGGTTGAACATGTAAGAACAAAAAAAACTTTAATAAGACGAGAATAAGTATTTTTCGTTGTTCTTACATGTTCAACCTAACACGAAGGATGAAGGGGGCTTCGCTTCGCCACCCCCTTTATCCTTCACCTAAGCTACCGTAGTGTTTACGGCTACCGCATCATTATCATCACTTATTCCAGATTAAGACGGTAATTTTTCAACATTAGCCTAGGTAAACTGAAAAATAAACTTAAGTTTAGTCGGCTAATGTCAACCATATTTTCTCAACCATCTTTAGCCTCAGCAGCCGACTAATGTTGAAATCATTTATCGCAATGAACATTATTTCGGAAATTAGCCGAGGCTCGAAATTAATCTTAACACTAGCCGGGTAAACTTAAGTTTAGTTTCACACCGTGTTTTTAGCCGTAACATATATTTCGATTCGGTTCGATTAAAGTATGACCTTGAAACTATGTCGTAGGACGACGTCTTACAGCAAAAGTACCAGATATATGGTAGTCTGCGTTTATAATAAATAAATGTTAATTATGGGCTTCTCTCGGATGATCAGTTTCTGAGGGTTAACTGGATTCGAGGAACACGGCAAATTATTGTCTTTGCCTCAGTAATTAGTGATTTACGTGTTAGATAGAATTTTATATATTATGCGACATGATTAGATTTACAAATGCGCGTGCGCAATTGCGCTGCGCTGTGTTACACGGTAATCAACCGATCGCACGCGCTTCTAATCGAGGATGATATAATATTGTACGTTTGTACTTGCGACATTTATTTTATTTTTTATTTCCATTTAATATTGATATACCCAATGAAAGTGCTGCTGTTTTATTATGGTTATGATTTTCATTATGTTAATTTTATTATATATAATTTTTTTTGAGCTTTTTCGATTTTGTATTTCCATGCCGCCATCGGTAAAATAACATTACTACATTACATTTAACTGTATCTGTAAAATACACTATAAAATGAAATGAATGAATGAAATTATTACCTTTAGAAATTGCCTTTGAGTAATTTATAAAACCATGTAAAAGCGACTTTGTCTAAAAAAGGATATTATAGGTGCAATGTTCTAAATTACTTAAACGACGGGACTGTATCTAATCTAACTCAACACAGAACTCGCTGTTAATAATTTCGTAATTATTTATAACAATTAATATTGTAATATTTGTACTTAATTAAATACAAACAAATTTTAAAAGAGATCTAAAAGATAATCTGTGGGAGTTTCTTCGCCCTTCGGCTCCCACAGTGGTCCAATGTAGAGATGAGGCAAAAAAGGAGATTTGCTAAGTATATGTAAATATCTACAGTGATAAAGAAATTTGGATTTTCATTTTGTGAGTATCGAGCAAATTCGGCAAAATGGTGACATACGAGCGGCGGTCTCTCTTGATGACATTCAACTACAAGTTTGATTTTTTCTCTTCTTCAAGATCCGTGGTGTCTCAAAGTTGTGAATTAATTTAATTTCTAGGTGAATATACCGCCCGATTATGCCGGAAATTTGTTGAATTAATAATAATAATAATAATAATAATAATAATAATAATAATAATAATAATACCTTGGACACCATTTACACACATTGATCTAGCCCCAAACTAGGATTCCCTGTATCTTGGGTACTAGACAACGATACACATACTTATAAAGATAAATATCAATACTTAGATAGATAAACTACCATGACTAGGGTACAAACATCCGTTCTCATCAAACAAATATTTGCCCCCACCGGGACTCGAACCCGGGACCCTTGGTTTCGTAGGCAGCGTCACTGCCGACTCAGCCATTCGGGTCGTCAATTGCCAGCCAATTGCTCTATACTCGTAATGGAACATTACCTATAATCATGAAATTCGACACGAAGCAAGGACTTATAACACTACAAAAGGGAAAAATCCATAAATTTCTGCTATCTTCACAAAAAACGCGATATGTACGGGACCCTCGTTGCGCGAGGCCGACTCGCACTTGGCAGTTTTTTTATCTTTTTACAACCTAGTCAAATACCAAATGTCTCACCTTGATCACATAATACAGATAGCTCGGTATACTGATCTCGGTGTACTGTCTCCTGACTGCGTCGACTATCTGGTCAGCTGCTGCTGCCGGCTGCACCACGTCCATGGCCGACTGGAACCGGACCCTGGGCTTGTGGCAGAGACCAGTGTCCACGATGTAGGGGCACACTGTGGTCAGCTTGATCTGTGGAATTGAATGGGCCATTATTACGCCACCCCCTTACCCTCGCAAGCAGAATCGCGAGCCGCTTACAAACACTCGTTTAGGTTAACGGCGATCCGACTGTGGAACGCACTTCCCTGCGCTATTAGAGATAGTGCCTCAATTTTCACTTTTAAGACAAGATTGAAAGAGCATTTCCTTTCTCTTTCGTGATAGGTACTTTTATATATGTATATATAAGTAGTATATATGTTTGATATATATATTATTTTTCTGCTTTTGTATTTTATTTAGTATATGTCATTTATTACCTTATCATGTTTTAGTTGCAAACAATTATATGTGTACAGTTTTATTGCGCACTAGGACTCTCCTGTTGCACAATTTTTCCTGTCCTGCCTAGGTTTGCTGAAAGAAATCTCTCTTTAGAGATAAGCTCGCCTTTTCTCATAAAATGTTTTGTTACCTTAATATTAAGATTTCTGTGCTATAAAGAATATGAATCTTCATTCGATAATTTTTCCTAGGTTTTGAATTCTATTACCAAGCCATAAGGTTGAACACCGAGATGCATTTTTCAGGGTTTGAGAGCAGAATGGTTAAATCCAATATCAAAGTAGTCTAACCTTACATACTACACTGACGAGCAATGAAAAAGTTCCACACACAAAATGCCGACAAACACCTTAATATCTCCTAAGACATAGAACCTAGCATTTGAACACAATATTTACGTTTTTAATTGGTAATATTCTGATGCGCTGTTAAATGTACTTCAATATTTGAGACGGCGTCATTAAGCTAGCCTTTCCCGTTTAGGAGTAATTTGGTGCTATGTCACTGGAACTTTTTCATTGCTCGTCAGTGTAAAAACAATAACCAAAAAATGCTCCGTGTTCTGTTCTAGTGATTTCACGGTCGCAGCTCACGCGACGGCCATGTATGAGTAAGATAAGTAATTTATCTTATTGACCGAGCGAGCGAAGGGCTCCATTTCGACCAGATAGAAAGCCGATTTTGCTTTCGTCTGTGTCTATGTTTGTTTGTCAGTTCCGGTCTAGGGGCCACAGTTTTCAAGCGATCCTCACAAAACTTGGCGCACGTGTTCCTCGAGAGCTTTTCTCGATTTTGCCCTTGGGTTGAGTTATGACGTCATTAATTTTTTGTATGTTTTTTTTTTCTTTCTGAAACCTGTGGGGTATCAAATTAAAGGGCTTCATGAGCCGGTTCTAAAAATATACTACACCATTACCTTTCGGACGGCTGTTTTATAAAAATCCAAGAAATATTTTCATAACAATTTGGTCTCCTCGAAGTAGGAGACGGATTAGTAAAGAGAATATATACAGACCATGAGAGTGAGTGAAATAGACTATAACTATTTTCGTGAAAAGTCAATACATAGTATTTTGAATCGCAAAATGTAGTTTACAAAGTTATTGGTTACTTTACGGCTACTTTACTACTTGATTTTGATTGAAACTAAAATACTTAGGTACCTATAAATTGGTTCACAGTCCCCCCTGTTAGCGAGGTCTACTGCCTACAGGGCCACTAGTCGTTCATATGGACGTTCTAACGGCGATGGAAAACATAGTGAGGAAACCTTCAATTTCGATAGCTGCGTCGACATGCCAGTTCAAATAGGCCAGAAATGTTTTTGTTGTCCTAGTTAACTATTCATTGTTTCGCGGGCGCATTACTGACCATCTTTCGCCACATTTGCGGAGAATGCAGTGAAATACCTGTTAATGCTGCTAGTGCGGAAAGTAAATGATTTCCGATGACTGACATTTTATTCACGAGCGGGCGAAGCGAGCGAGTTTATAAGTCGACATGAGTCGTAAAACATTTTACGCGCGCGCACGGCCCTACTAATAAAAAAAACTTTCACGGTTTAACTTATTCAGTGTTTTGTCCTTTTCATACGTCGAGTAAATTTATAATGTCAAAGCAAGACAAAACACTGTATAAGTTAAACCGTAAACTACTTTTTTTATTTGTAAGGCCGATAATATTTTCTATGCATTGTGCGAGGAAATAAATATATATGTATATCTATAGTCCGTGCGACCACTCATGCCATTTGACGGAAAACGGAACTAAATACATCAATCTCACTCTCACTCACTCACGGTGGCGCCGCGGCTATCAGACTTGAAGGTGTCGGGGACTCTACTACTGCGCATGTGCAAATAGCTGCCACCTCGTATCGCAAAATGGCACGGAGTAAAGAGTTTCGTCCATCTGAGCAAAAAGGTACTAGCAAACTATACGTTCCTTCAGCCAAACATAATGAACATTTAAAATTAAGTTATTGACCAAAATTCAATTCTTATAGTAGTTTATGTGACTGCTACATAATGGAGGGTATTAATACTCGGGAGTTTTAATGCCTAATTATGTACAGTTACATACACTAGTTTATCTACACACATATTATAAGCTCTCTTTGATGTGTTCAGGAACCGCATGTTTGACCGGCATTGTGGCATTGATCATTGCTCTGCAGTTGTTTAGCTTGTTCTGTAGTACCAACTTCACAGACAAACTAGGGGCGGCACGCAGACGGGCGTCGGCGTTCGAAATTTGAATTTCATAATTTGATTTTTTTTTTGTACATTATGGTCATAATGTACAAATTTTCAGATAAGAAATAAGTTTTTACCAAATAGTTTTACATTATGCTGGTCTTAACGTGCGGTTTTTAGACGCAGTAAAGAGGGTTTATGATACGTGTGTAGATAAAGTAATTAATAACGCGTTTAATGAATTATTAGTTTAATTGTACCTTTGTATGAATAATTATATGTACTTGAATAATTTGTTAACCTTTATTTAAATGGGTCGGGCTGAAGACGGAGTAATTATTTTGAAATAAACGTGAAAAGTAAAAAGGACTAGTGCGAAAAAGTGGCACTTCGGCACGCCTTGGCTGCTTGGATAATACTTGCGGTCCTTTCCTGATTGCGTTAGCTAGTAGATATGAAATTAGCGAATAAGTAAACTGAACAAGATTATGTTTAACTTGAAATGTTTTTTATTCTTAAAATCTTAAGTTTTCTTTGAGTTGGTTCATCACTGTTCAGTTTACCTATTCGCTAATTTCATACGATTGAAGTAAAATCTCTACAAATACCATCACTTTCTAGCATGTATCTAGGTGTAAAAGTACCAGGACAACATAAATTTGTAAGAGGTAAATATTTGTTAAAAATTTCGCAAGTAACGATTTCAAGTTCTATTCATAGTGAAACTAGTGTTGATAAAAATTATCATTAGTTCCATCATGGTACTAGTGTCAACGAAGCAAAAAACCCGTCAAGTGCGAGTCGAACTCGTGCACGAAAGGTTCCTTAGTACTGTACAATAGAAGGGGTGGTGTTGAAAGAATAGTTTGGATTTTACACAGCAAAATGTTGTTTACAACGTTATTGGTGCGGCTACTTTCACACTCTATGTACGTAACCAGGTGCATTCATAAGTTTGTATGTGGTATTGAGAGAATTGTTGTATGGGAGCCCCCTTAAATATTTATTTTATTCTGCTTTTTAGTATTTGTTGTTTTAGCGGCTACAAGAAATACATCATCTGTAAAAAAATCATCTGTCTAACTATAATAATAATAATAATAATAATAATTATACCTTGGACACTATTTACACACATTGATCTAGCCCCAAACTAGGTTTCCCTGTATCTTGGGTACTCGACAACGATACACATAGATAAATATTATACTTAGATAGATAAACAACCATGACCAGGGTACAAACATTCGTTCTCATCAAACAAATATTTGCCCCCACCGGGACTCGAACTCGAACTATCACGGTTCATGAGATACCCCCTGGTGACAGACGGACGGACGGACGGACAGCGGAGGCATAGTAATAGGGTCCCGTTTCGCATACTTCGAGTACGGAACCCTAAAAACGGATTTTAATGTTGTGAAAAGTAGATAAAAGTAACCAAAATAACACAATTTGAAGCAGAGAAATAATAAGAGTAATCTCCTCCCACATAGCATTTTCTCGATGGATTCTGTTTCGCCTCAATTTCCGTGTCCAAAATAGATACAAAAGTTGGATAGAAAACAAAACATGTCATGTGAGGACGGACATATTGCGTGACGTTGGTATTTTCGGCGTGTTTCGTAATTCTTTTGTTTGAGGCGTTTTTTGTGTTGCATATCCGATTTTGACCCCCGATGACAAAAGAGGGGAGTTTTACGTCTCTTTGTGTGTGTATGTGTGTGTGTGCTGTGTGTGTGTGTGACTCTTCGTGGCACCCTAGCGGCCAAACGGGTGGACGGATTTTGATGCGGTTTTATACAATGGTTTTTAGTTACGTTTTATTAAAATTTGTTTAGCGGTTCGAAAGTTATCAGCTTCACAAGGAAATAAATTTAAATTACTGTGTCGAGGGTGTTTTAAATGTTTTATTTAGGCTAGTATTTAGTCGAACATCAAAATTACTGATTTGCACAGTAAAAAGGGAGCAACAAAAACACTTTTTATATTTTAAATATTTTATGTGTACTTAAGTTTGTGTTTTAAGTATTTTTTGTTAGAAGGATAAAGGGAGTTTCGCTTCGCTCACCCCTTTTACCCTTCACCAAAGCTACCGCAGCATTTTACCCTGATATTTGCTGTGCAAATCAGTATTTTTGATGTACAGTTTAATATTTCCCTTTTATTTATAGTATAGTTATCATGTAATAAGGGGATTATTATTTTTCTCTAAAATATTTCCCTTTCGAGGTAGGTAAAAGGAGAGAAAAATACGGTCAGTCAGGTACAACTCCAGGTGCTCAATTCTGAACTGGAGATTGCATCGCGATCGCATCGCGAACGCTCTGAAGGGTGCAAAACGCCGCATTTGACAGTCAGTCTCCAAAAAATAGATGCCGCTGACAAGCCAAGTGCGGCATTCCTCCAAGCTGTAGCGATGGGATCGCGTTTGCAATCCCCAGTACAGAATGGGACCCCAGAACTGTAAACGTAATCAGACAGAACTCATGAAGGCCTACCTGATGGTGTTCCGCATCACCGTTACGCATCACCGTTACGCATCACCGTTACGCATCACCGTTACGCATCACCGTTACGCATCACCTTTACGCAGTACCGTTGCAGTTCGTAATGCTCTTACTTCATGACCTCTGTGACGCTGCGGTTGTGGCTCTGCCTACCATGCAAGAGGTCCCGGGTTCAACCCCTGCCGGAGATACAAAAAAAAATCCACAGGTCTTGGGTTCGAACGCCGGCCGGGGATACAGAAAAAAAAATCCACAGGTCTTGGGTTCGATCGCCGGCCGGGGATACAGAAAAAAAAATCCACAGGTCTTGGATGTTTCTATGTGTGTGAAGTCGCTGTTTTTGGTTCCCAGGACACAGGGTATCCTAGTGTAGGGCCAGAAGCAATGTATGTGCCTGAATGTAACTTTTTATGTTTAGGTTCACGATAGAATATAGTTTTTCGACTCACTCCGTCAAGCCCCCTGGGGTCATCTCTCAACTCTGCCGCCAGTGCCTCCATGATACCCCTGGCCGCATACTTGGACGCGCAGTAGGGCACCAGGTTGCTCAGGCCCTGCAGGCCAGCCATCGAGGACATGGAGACGATGTGGCCGAGGTTGCGCTCCTTCATGGGACCGAGGAAGGCTTGGATCATCTGGGGAGGAAGATTAAAAAAATCCCATTTTGGGACTGTTTTACAGATCGCTGGTGCCAGTGCTTTTGAGTGCATGTTACATGATGGGACCATGTGGACCGCAGGTGGCGTCCATTTATTACGTGAGGCGTTTTTAACGATTAACTGACCACCTTCCCCCTGGTGAGATGTCGTGAGATTTGGCTCGCTGTTTTTTTTAAGGAAAAAAAAGTGATATTTGCTCCCCTGGAAACCCCTCCTCCCCTTAACACCCCACGGAGCCCCCACATAGATTTGCAGGGTTAGCCCATCGCCATTAATACAATTTTAAGTTGTACTCACCCATAAGTTGGCGTTAACATTGACGTCCATCACAGCTCTGATCTCCTTCTCCGTATGATCCAGGATTGATCTGCACGGCATGATGCCGGCGTTGTTCAGCAGGATCGTGACTTCACCAATCTCCTTCCGCACCCTGTCCGCTAGCTGCATCACGGCTGCTCGGTGAGTGACGTCACATCTAAGGACAGGCGGATATTACCTCATTAATAACTAAAAACCGGTCAAGTGCGAGTCTAAATCGCGCACGAAGGGTTCCGTACCACCGTTCAATGGAAGCGATGGTGTGGAGTGAATAGTTTGGATTTTACACAGCAAAATATTGTTTACAAAGTTATTGGTGCGGTTACTTTCACACTCCATGCACGTAACCAGGTGCATCCATAAGTTTGTATGTGATATTGAAAGAATTGTTGTATGGGAGCCCCCTTAAATATTTCTTTTATCCTGTTTTTTAGTATAGTTATAGCGGCAACAGAAATACATAATCTGTGAAAATTTCAACTCTCTAGCTAGCTAGGTTCTTGAGATACAGCCTGGTGACAGACGGACGGACGGACGGACGGACGGACAGCGAAGTCTTAGTAATAGAGTCCCGTTTGGAACCCTTCGGGTACGGAACTCCTTAAAATTAATAATTCACCAAGAAAGAAACTAAATAAAACCGACTTCAAGTTCAAACACTATTTCTTCCTCCCATGTCGGGATGCAAATGAAGTCTATATACATGAAAAGTCCTCATAGAAACTTTTGCAGCAGGGAACCACAAACCAAAATGTCATCTGTTTTTTTCTAAATTGATTTTTCCAAAAATGCTAAATCATAATTCATAATTCTTTATTGAACAAAGTTATTTAAAAAAGATACAGAGAAAACATATGAACAAAGGCGAACTTATCTCTAAAAAGAGATTTCTTCCAGCAAACTAAGGCATGACAGGAAATTTTATCAATAAAGGGTGCAGGCAGTGCACAATATCTAAACAATAATAAAATACATATAAGTAAATTAAATATCTATAAAATACTGTAAATAAAATACATACTCGTATATATCAGACTACTAAATACGTATCAATACATACATAAACCTGTACATATAGTTTACATATAATAATAATATACATACTACAACTATCACAAAAGAGAGAGGAAGTGCTCTTTTACCTGGTTTTTGAAAGCGAAAAGAGTGGGGCTGTCTCTTATCGTACAAGGAAGTGCGTTCCACAGTCGGACCGCCTGCAACCTGAAGGAGTGCTCATATGCGGAAGTGGTATGCCTTGGAGTGGCTAAGAGTGAGACCGTGTGAGATCGCCGGTGCCGATCTCCTGAAAAGAGATACTCAAAGCGGTCTCGAAGGTAGCTGGGGTAGCGCGGATTTTTGAATATATTGAAAAGATAAAAAAGAATATGGGAGTCTCGGCGACGACGAATCGGAAGCCACCCCAACTCTTTGCGAAATTGAGAGACATGGTCGAATTTGCGCAGCCCGAAGTTAAACCGAATCCCGAGATTCTGAAGTCGTTCGAGTTTGTTCAGAAGATCTTCGTTCGCGCTCGCCTAACAGACATCGGCGTAGTCGATTAGCGGCAGGAGAAGGGACTGAGCAAGGGTGGTTTTGGTCAATTTTGATAAAACTTATATGGGACCACCTCTGAAGTATGACCTACCAATCAAAACAAGAATCATCAAAATCGGTTCATAATTTACGGAATGATTGCGCAACAAACGTAAAATAAAAACGGTCAAGTGCGGATCGGTTCCGTACCATCGTATAAGAAAACAAACACTAAATCCTAAATAATAAAATCAAAACAAAAGAAAAAATATATGTGTTCTCTGGGAATCGAAGCCGGAACTTCAAGATTCCGAAACCGAAACGAAACAGACTGAGCCAACTCAAAGCTAATAAGAGCAGCGAAATTTATAGTGATATTAAATCACGATGTTATGATGTATTTCGCAGGGGCAGGGATTTAAAAAAAATCAGTCGCTTGTATGGGGACCCCCTTTAATTTTAAAAACTACGTGTAGTTCATTATTTGTTGCTGTTGCGGCAACAGAAATGCACGTTCTGTGAAATTTTCAGCTCTCTACCTATTTCGGTTGATCCGATAGAGCCCGGTGACGGAAGGATGGACGGACAGACAGACGGACAGCGGAGGCTTAGTAATAGGGTCCCGTTTGGCAACCTTCGGGTACGGAACCCTAGAAACAGTCAAATTGAGAACCTCCTCCTTTTTGAAGTCGGTTGAAATGGGAGGCAGTTGCTCACGTCCGAAGGAGATATTTGGCACCTACACCCACAGCCCTTCACGTCCCTCCCGGGTAGTGCTAGGGAGCAACAACTCAACACAAAATTTTTTAGGCTCTCGAAAGACAACCTGTCCAAATACAGTGAAATCTATAGAAACACTTAATTGACATTAATTAAGAAATTTAATTAAATAAAAAATGTAAAACACTTCCGACGTAATAAATTAAAGCTTAAGTCTAAAATGTGGCTGACTTGTGTCCTTGCTAAGCTATTAAAAAATAAACAAATAAACAAGTTGATTATTATTATTATTAAGTTAAGCTGATCACTTTCGAACCACAGAACAGATTTCAATAAAGCTTATGTGTAAAGAACAATCGCAGGGACGTCTACTACCATTTACAGAAAACCGCATTAAAATCTGGCCACCCGTTTGTCCTCTAGGGTGCCACAGACAGACACATACACATAGACATACAGATAGAAGGGCAGAAAGACGCTTCGAAATTATAACACCCCTCATTTTCGTTGGGGATTAAAAAGGAACTGATCGATTTAATAACTTTCATGGATAGACTTTGTGCAAGTTTCTACTTATGTCTTCTTATTCACGCCTTTTCCCATACGGGGTGGCAGAGGCACAATTGTGGCCACGTTAGTCCAGTTATTAAAGACATTATAAGCCTTTGTTTATTAAGTCAAAAGTTACATCAAAAAAATTGAAGATTATGCACCAAGAAGTGCACTGTTTTATGCACTGTTTTATGCACTGTTTTATGTCACGGGCTCGATATTGAATCCTGAACATAACGAAGGACTCCAGATTTATCTCCCGAGCGAAGCGAATCGCTCGGGTATTAAGACTGAGCCCTGAGTGCAGTGAGGGATTCAAGCGTGCCCAAGACAAAACAGCTTTATCCCCGAGGAGTCTACTCTACTTTTCGCACCTCCTGCGAGGAAACATAAAAAGCCAGGATACTAAAAACAGAATTTATTAAAGTGAATTAATGTGAACATGTATGTTTGATACATTGGTCCAGTTGCAGCGGCTTGTAAGAATCGCGGGTTTTGATTTATTTAAAATGTGTTCCAATTTCGAATAAGTTTGAGCCACGCCGCGCTTCCTCGCCGCCCCCGCCCCCGCCCCCGGGGAGCGGAGCTGTGAGCGCCGTACTTATTTCACGAAATTAGATTTTAATGCCGTAGCAATAAGAACTACGAGAAATTAATTAGATTTTCATCCCATTTCAACTAAATTATAGACCCTATTTTTACTAAACTACATGGGGTCGCCACGCTCCGCTCCGCTTCGCTTCGCTTCGGCGACTTTAGTATTCGGACAGAAGTGAGTATAGCAACCAATACTGTTCTGTGGCAATTCTTACATGAGAGCAGTTTTAGATGTGTGATAGATTTCAAAGGTCGAAACTAATATTGGTAAAAATAAATAGTTGCCGTTATGAAATACATAATTTAGAGGGACGGGGGGCTAGCTCATCGCCGTCTCTATGGACTTATCGTCACCATTAGACAACATCATCCACGGGCCTGACTTTAATATTATTGTAAGCCTGCAAATAATTCGGAGGTAGGGTGGAAAATCAATGTCTCTGAGTAAATGAATGAAAGTAATAATAATAATATCTTGGACACTATTTACACACATTGAAATAGCCCCAAACTAGGATTCCCTGTATCTTTTGTACTAGACAATGTTACACATACTTATATAGATAAATATTATACCTAGATAGACAAACAACCATGACTAGGGTACAAACATCCATTCTCATTAAACAAATATTTGCCCTCACGCGGACTCGAACCCGGGGATTCGTAGGCAGGGTCACTGCCGACTCGGCCATTCGGGTCGACAGTACGAGTGGTAATGCTCCTGATAATGGTGAGTCCTGTAAAATAATCTTTTTTTTGTAGTGGTTAAATATTAAATGTTTTCTGTGGTATAACAATAAATTAAAAAAGTAAAACTCCCCTACCCATTATTTAGGGCCTAAAATGGTTCACTTGTTTTCTATTTAAAATTGACAACCGCTGAACCCATGTCAATAAAATATACTTAATAACCATCGCAGTGAAGTTTACTACCTACTACAAAAAACCGCATTAAAATCGGTTTACCTGTTTTACCGCAAACCCTTATTAAGGGGTAACCCTTTCGAACCAATTAACTGATATTAATAAAGCATATCTAAGAGCCATCGCACGGAAGTCTACTACCATTTACAGAAAACCGCATAAAAATCCGTTCACCCGTTTGAGCGCTAGGGTGCCACAGACAGACGTACAGACACACCGACATTCCGACCGTTAGACGCCTCAAACTTACAACACCCCTATTTTGGTCGACAGGGGTTAAAAGTACATAAGTAGCATGCAAAGCACGACCTCTGTGGCGAAGCGGTTGTGGCTCTGCCTACCATGCGAGAGGTCCCGGCTTCGGTTAAAGAAGAATGTATGTGACGTCGCTGTTTCTGGTTTCCACGACACAGGGTATCCTAGTGTGGGGCCAAAAGCAATGCATGTGCCTGTATGTAAAAAAATGAAAAAACGGAAATGGGCACTCACTCGTATCTGTGCACCTTTAAGCCCTCCTCTCTGATCATCTGCACAGTTTCCTCATTGCCCTTAGGGTTGATGTCGACGCATACCACCACAGCCTTCAGGCGAGCGAACCTAAGGGCCACCTCGCGACCGATGCCGTGACCAGTGCCTGTGATCTGTGGAGAGATTGAATGTACAATACAAATCAATATCAAAACACAGCACTTGGGCTGTGTAACGTGATTAGAATACCATCTTGAAAAACTTAATTCAAGAAATAAAATACAAAAGTGCGTTGGATTTTGTTGTTCTTATATTTTCAATCTAACACGAAGGATTAACAACAACAACAGGCCAGTCGATACAAACATGAACCTCAGGTCTCATCTCAATATCAGTCACCCACAAGACTTCAGAGCAGGAGCGCGTTTGTTTTGCTCCAGCACATAAGATAGCTGTCCAAAGGTGGGGAGGCCCCTTAAGCAACCTTTGGCGTTGCTGTTGTGGCTCTGCGCGAGAGGTCCCGGGTTCGATCCCCGGCTGGGGATAAAGATAAAAATCCCAAGGTCTTGGATGTTTATATGTGTGTGACGTCGCTGTTTCTGGTTCCAACGACACAGGGTTTTAAGTGTGGGGCCAGAAGCAATGTATGTGCCTTTATGTAAATGTTTATTTTATTTTATCGATACCTAGTTTGACAACATTGGTTTCTTGAAAATAATGTGCAGATTGTCCCATTCTGTGACATCTTGTTTTAAGTAAAATGCTCTTACAACAGTGAACAATGTTTTGATACTTTATTAGTTCTAGACTTTGCTTTTAGGTTCGTGGCGATGGTGATTTCGAAACATTTATTGATGATAAGAAGATGCGGGGTATTGGTGGACTTTGGCTATGTTCAATTGATATGATAAAATCTTGATAAAATGTTTGGTTATTTACAAACTCTGTCTACTAGTGTACAGGTAGTAACAGAATGGTGTTTACACAATTGTATTAACTAGCTGTATACCTACTGAAACTGCGACAGGGAGGACCGTCTGACCCGACAAGTCTTGTTTTCAACCCTGACGAGAAACGTAGGAGAGGGCGACCAAAGTGTTTCTGGAGGAGGACAATTGCCGACGACGAAGCCAAGCCTATCGGCATCAGATGACCAGAAATCTTCGAGGCCGTTGATGACCAACAGAAGTAGACGGATTATATTAGGGCCCTATGCTCCCCAAGGCGTTACAGTACCCAAAAAGAAGAAGAAGATACTGATCTCGCTGGATGGGGTGCTCGAAAATCGCTGGATGAGGTTGTCACAGGACCATGTCAGTTGGAGCTATAGAGAAGAGGCCTTTCCCACCACAGGTGAGTCAATACGATGTTGATTATAAAATCTTACCAGAACAATCTCGCCAGCAACATTCTTCGGCGATGGCGGGAAGAAGGTCCGGAAGATTGCTTCAGCTGTGGCGGACAAGGACCGTAATATGGTCCAAAACAGCTCCAGAGTGACCAGGGTCACTTCCACCATTCGCCGAAAACCTTGACTTTGGACCTGGTCAGCCCTGAAAAAAACATGCCATATTATATTAATGCTCAATCTTACAAGAATTTGAGTTAAAGGCCGGTGCACCTCGATGGGTATATTAGTGAGCTATATTTATTTATATCATGAAAAGGTGTTTACCTATTATACCTTTATGTGAATGAAGTTCCACCAACTACGAATATGTTGTCAAGTAATCTAGACCCTAAGTTAGTTGTTAAACACTCAATACTAGTACAAGTACTTTAACGGCCTTACTAATAAAAAAAGTTATTCACTGTTTAAAATTCACTGTTTTCTGTCCTTTTCATACGTCGAGTAAATGTCAAATGTCAAAGCACGATAAAACACTGTATAAGTTACACAGTGAATAACTTCTTTTATTAGTAAGGCCTTATAAAGCTAAAGTTAAAGCACTGCACAAATAAATAATTAATAGTCAAAACAAAAAAATAACACGTGACTTACATATTTGGGACCTAAACCTGTCTCTGCAACACTTACGAACTAAATATAAAAATTAACACTGTCGCGGATTTTTTACACGATAGCAGAAATTATAATCTTATCAGAATATCGCTACTTAAATATTATGATATGATCTTGTCCAAAGTGTACTGAATCACTAAAATTCACCTGATATGTACATATCTAGCTGCTAGATATGCAAATATTAGGTGAATTGAAAGATTAATAGCAGGGGCAGTAGTACCTACTAGATTGTAAGTAGTGACTTACTGTAAGCAATTAGTACTTTGATTATATTTAAGGTCATGTACGTGTATCGTGCTGTGGACTCAGTTCCCAAATAATAGTAGTTTATGTGACTGTTACATAATTATCTAATTATCTAACAGTCACATAATAGTAGTTTATGTGACTGATACATAATGCCTAATTATGTACAGTTACATACACTAGTTTATCTACACACATATCATAAGCTCTATTTAATATGTTCAGGAACCGCATGTTCGACCGGCATGGTGGCATTGATAATTCCTTTGCACTTGTTTAGCTTTTTTAGTAGTACCAACTTCAAAAACAAAGTAAGGTCGGCACGCAGGCAGGCGTCGGCGTTCGAAATTTTAATGTTATAATATGTCGAAATATTGATACATTATGGTCACAATGTACCTAACAATATTCAGATAAGAAATGAGTTTTTACCAAGTAGTATATCATCATGCTTATCGTAACGTGCCATTTTTGTACGCAGTAAACAGGGTTTATGATACGTGTGTAGATAAACAAATAAACAAACCAAGATAGCGTCATACCTTTTTTCCTGCTTAGTCGCCGTCTAGCACTGGAGTGAACATGTGGATTGGCAGATCGTTTGCTGATGGTACTCTTAGTGTTGTTGTGATGTGTATACCCAGAGCTAGTTTTAATTTCCTGTACTTTACCCTCATCATGCTCGTGGTTGTGATAACATCGACTTGTCTACTTAGTTCACAGCATAAGAGTTCACAGTATCAAACACGTTTTTTATCTCGGTCTAATATGAAAATGACGACTCTGAATTCTGTTCTAATGTGACAAAGGGCATAGAAAGTGTTTATTTTTCAAGTCTTTCGTGAGTGTGGTATATATGTTAGAAGAACAGCAAAAGGAACACGAAATTTGAGAACAAGTAAAATATTTAAAACATAAACAGTGTTTTTGTTGCACATTTTTGATGTCCGATTAAATGCTGCCGGTTGTTGAACAGCTTGCGAGATCATATATCTGATGCTCGCTGCATAGAGTTCTACGAGATCATATATCTGATGCTCACTGCATAGAGTTCTACGAGATCACATATCTGATGCTCACTGCATAGAGTTCTACGAGATCATATATCTGATGCTCACTGCATAGAGTTCTACGCTACCAACGCAGCTTTGTGTTTGTTGAACAGCTTGCGAGATCATATATCTGATGCTCACTGCATAGAGTTCTACGCTACCAACGCAGCCTTGTGTTTGTTGAACAGCTTGCGAGATCATATATCTGATGCTCACTGCATAGAGTTCTACGCTACCAACGCAGCCTTGTGTTTGTTGAACAGCTTGCGAGATCATATATCTGATGCTCACTGCATAGAGTTCTACGCTACCAACGCAGCCTTGTGTTTGTTGAACAGCTTGCGAGATCATATATCTGATGCTCACTGCATAGAGTTCTACGCTACCAACGCAGCCTTGTGTTTGTTGAACAGCTTGCGAGATCATATATCTGATGCTCACTGCATAGAGTTCTACGCTACCAACGCAGCCTTGTGTTTGTTGAACAGCTTGCGAGATCATATATCTGATGCTCACTGCATAGAGTTCTACGCTACCAACGCAGCCTTGTGTTTGTTGAACAGCTTGCGAGATCATATATCTGATGCTCACTGCATAGAGTTCTACGAGATCATATATCTGATGCTCACTGCATAGAGTTCTACGCTACCAACGCAGCCTTGTGTTTGTCCGGCGGGGAGTAAGAAAAAAATTCTCCGTTCTTGGATGTTTTTATGCGTGTGACGCCGCTGTTTCTGCTTCTCACATATACTAGTGACCAGAAGCAAAGTGTGTGCCTGTTTATAAACATATACAAGGTGACATTTAATTAGCTGACCATATTTTGGGGAATGATAGTAGCCATCATTATGAACAACTTTTCCCAAGAAACGTATGGTCGCAAATGGAAAATAATATTTGTCCCTCAGTACATTGACCCGATCAGCTGATTACAAGTTACTATGGGGGACCCAATTTATTTTTTCGTTTGCGACCATATGTTTCTTGGGGAAAGTTGTTCATAATGACGGGTACTATAATTTCCTAAAATATGGTCAGCTAATTAAATGTCACTCTATATATATTTGTTTGTCCACAGGAATGAGCTGGAGGGGCTGTACACGATGTACCGGAAGCTGGTTGCGGCTGCGCAGGCGGCGGCTCCTACTGGCGCTATCGGACAGCCGCCGCCGAAGACAGAGGTACACTTACACACGGAATCATTTGGGCACTATTTAGGTAATAATTAGTATGTAGCCTGGCGTAACTATTCGCCGAAACGTGTGAATAGGAAAAAAGGAATTGGAACATGGCCAGGATGGCACTTATGGTCAAGGCGTGTGTAGTGCTTTTCTCAAAAATAAAACCATTTATGTTTATTGTGAATATTTTATTTTATTCGTGTTTTTCTTCTGTTAGTATCGAATTCGAATGAACTAATTTTGCCGCCATTTTACATCGTGCAATATAAGTGCAATTTGGACACGTCAACCTCTATGGTACTTCCTTTTTAATAAAGGCCCTTAACTACCTCCTCAGGCTATCTTTGCAGAAAAAAATAGTTCTGTATTCAAATTGTAATGGGATTTTCATACTTACTTACTGGACACTTTTATACTTCTATATTTAAATATTATGATATGTAATGGGATTTCATACTTTTTTACTGGACACTTTTGCGTTTTCCTGGATACTTCTAAAAATTGTCCAGGATGAGTCACTTTCGGATACTATCTTCACAGAGGTTATGGGAACATTTCATACTATTTTTGAGAAATGTACTAATACACTCAATATTTTATCAGATCGCTTGAAAAGCCAATCTGATAACGCTACAAGGCCAGTCCAGCGTTACCCTAAGGGCACTGGAACTCGGGTAAAAGCATGAAAATGATTTTTTGAAAATTTAAATCATAGTTACTCATGCTTATAATGTATTCATTATTTCGACAACATTCTTTGAGTAAAGTCGACCTAGCCGCGCTACGGGAAACCAAAATTTTCTTTTTTTTCTTTAAACTTATCTGTGTGGGTGTTTATAGATAGGTCTTTAAAAATGACGTTCAGGTTACTGAAACCATTTTTCCTCAAAGTAAATTGTTAAAGAGTCAGACCCTTCCAAAGTGGAAAAATTTGTCTCCTCCCCCCCTCTAACTTTTAAAGTGAGAAGATGAAAAATCTAAAAAATATACTATGAATCTCAATACACACTTTTAATGAAAATTGTTTTCAACAAAATAAAATAAGCAGTTTTTAAGATATAAAACATTTATTTTATATATATATTTATATGTATAGACAATATATTTGCTTATCCAAATGAAAAAATTGTACTTAAAAAAATTATAAGTAATTTAAAGTCAGATCATTTAGGTCAATACATTAGACTAGAAATTCAACTTAAAAAAGTTCTACAAGAAAGATACAATACATACCTGTGACTGCACATCGGTTTGAAAGGTTTAAATTGAATTGGGATAGCAAACTACCTATCAATTACTCTAATAATATCCCTAATGAGTCATATTGTATTTTTTTTTACAAATTCAGTAATGCGTTCAATGCAGTATTTACTACCAGATCGATTGTGGTCTCAGACAAACTTAACTTGAGTAAGTGGGCCACAGTAGGTATACCTAAAAGTAGTCAAAATTTATATGAATTATATAGTGAAAAACAATGGAATCATAGTGAAGAGTTCATGGATAAAGTAAAAAAGTACTCAAAAATCTTTAGAAAAATTTGTCAAATTGCAAAATCAAATTATATCAGATCTAAAATAAGAAAAAGTGATAACAAAATTAAATCAACTTGGGATATAATTAAAAGTGAGACTGGAAAGGTCAGTATTAAAAACAATGAATATGAATTAAAAATTAATTATATTACTTTCAAAAATGATATTGATGTAGCTAAAGCGTTTGAATTTTTTTTACTGACGTCCCAATCTCTTCTACAAAGTCTTTAGACTCTTCCAAAGTAGTCGCTGAATTTTTGCTAAAAGACTATGTACCTAGATGTGAAAATCAATTCTCGTTTAATTATGTAGATGATAAAGATATTATTAAAGCCTTTAAATCAATAAATGTTAAGAAAACTGCAGACCTCTGGGATATTTCTGTTCATGTTGTGAAGCCCCTAATAAATGTTATTGCACTTGATTTAGCTTTCATATTTAATGCATCTATTGAATCTGGCGTGTTTCCTGATTTAATGAAACACAGTAAAATAGTACCTTTGTTTAAATCGGGTAGTACATCTGATCCTTCTAACTTCAGACCGATATCGGTATTGCCTACATTTAGTAAAGTTTTTGAAAAAGTAATTTTAAATCAACTTCTTACACACTTCAACACCAACAACATGCTCCACTGTAAACAATTTGGTTTTACACAAGGCAAATCAACTACTGATGCCGGTATTGAGTTAATATCACATATATATGATGCCTGGGGAGGAGTCGCATGATGCTCTAGGAGTATTTTGCGATTTGTCTAAGGCTTTTGATTGCGTTGACCATGGGACATTGATCAGGAAATTACATCACTATGGAATTAGGGATAACTCTTTAGATCTCCTCTCTTCTTATCTAAATGACAGGATACAGAGAGTTGACATTAATGGAAAACGATCTCCAGGGTCTGTTGTTACTGTGAGTTACAAGAATTGTCTGTAAATAAATTTAAAAATGCACTTAATTTAAAAAGCTTACTACAAAATATCAGATTATGTAGAAGACAAGAAAGCTTGGGAAGGTGTTTGCTCCAATTCTGTAAAAAATAACGTATAAAGCTGGAGGTTTCTAGTCGCCTCTTTGCCTCCAGCATCTAAAACATTGAGGTGACGGAATTCAAATTGAGTTCTATATTTCCCTGTACCTTATACATGTGTTAGTTTAAGATTTGACATTCTCCAAATGTGTTTCTTATGGAAATAAACTCTTTTTGAATTTTTGAATTTTTGAATTACAAACCGCAAAGAAAACTTTGTCATTCATATAAACACTAAGTAAAACAAAGTTACAAGACAAACATCCAGTCACAAAATTACTTGTTACAACGGAACCATTCATGGGCGAGTCCGACTCGCACTTGGCCACTTTTTTATCAGAGTTATTTTATTGTTCACTTCAATACGTTTTCGCACGTTTTTCGTCATGTTTAGTTTGCCAACAAATTAGGGTTATGATGAAAGTTCTTCAGAATGATTTCCTGAATCACTCTTTAAAAGACTTTACATTTATTTTACATTTTTTATAGTCTGTCGTGTCATTGGTGGCCGTTCTCATCGTATCAGCGCGTGTCTTACAAAAATAATAACTTCGGTTAGGTTTTACTATCAGAACTTTTCAGTGAATATGTGTTAGTGTAGTGTGTAGGTAGTTATCGGAAACCGACCCCACATATAAGCAAATTGGTAAAAACAAGCGCTGTGCAAGCGTGTTTTATAAAACAACTCAAGGCAAAGACAAATATTCCCTTGTTCCTTGGAGATAACTATGGCCAGGTAACTGGTTATCTATGAAGATTATTTTTCCTCAGAGATGCGAATAAAATCTATTCCTCGGAGATAATTAGTTATCTCCGCGGAATTGATTTTCGTTATAGATAACTGTTAAAAAATACAGTTATCAGCGATTCAAAACAAATCCTTGGCGATAAATAGCTATCTCCTAGGAATAGAATTTCTTCGCAGATAACTGTTAAATAAACAGTTATCTGCGGCCTATTCCTTAATTATTGCAACAAGTTACAAATTACAAGCGGATGTCTCTGCTCATCTTCTTCTATTAGAAAGAGACTACCGCTTGTAATCTGCACCTTGTTGCTTCGTGATAGGGACACACTAAGGAATTTCATTTCAACTGCCCTACTTAGTATTTTTTAATTACATACATATAAATTAAAAAACTTATGTACAAATCAACGCATTTTATTTCCAACTTAAAAGGTATAAATGCCATTTTAAATATCATGTCATAAAACTTAAATTTTAATACGCATGTGTACATATTTTTTCCAAGGAATGCCCAACGGTGATGTGCGTTTTGCAGCAATATGTTGGGCAAAGGCAGAGAAACCTATGCAGCCACTTTTTTGCAAGTCTCAATTGTGTTTACTTTTTTAGAATTTGAAATGAAAGTGAATAATCTCGGGTGAAAGACAATAATTTCAGCATTCGGTTAGCAATCTACTGTTAATTGTAGATATATTTGTGTTTATTTAAAGTATTTAAAAATTATAAGTAGGGCAGTCGAAATTTCTACAGATAGATGCAGAGACAAAACAAATCCTTGGAGATAACTAGCTATCTCCGAGAAAAAAATATCTTCACAGATATCCAGTTACCTGACCATAGTTATCTCCAAGGAACAAGGGCAAATATTACGTTTGCCAGTATAAGTGTTGACTCCCAAATATGTTGAATGTTCACCAAATGTAGTGCCACAGAACGTTATTGGTTGCTATAAGTCACTTTCTATCGGAATACTAAACTTAGGTTTGTCAGGTTTATTTATAATACAACCAGGAGCCGCAGCGAAGCGGAGCGAGGCGACCCCATGTAGACTAGTATAAAATAGCGTGTAAATTTTGGTGAACATTTAATTAATTCATTATTAGTAGTAAATTTGGGATAAAAATGTATTTTTTCGGATATAACTTATTGATCAATTTGGTAAGCCATTAAAGTAAGGCTTATATTTAACTGTTTACATTTAACATTGTTTATCTACACACGTATCATAAACCCTCTTTACTGCGTACAAAAACCGCACGTAACGATGTTAAACTACTTGGTAAAAACTCATTTCTTATCTAAAAAACTACACATTATGACCATAATGTGTATGTAATTTTTCTACATATTATGACATTCTCGAACGCCGACGCCCGCCTGCGTGATGTTGGTACTACAGAACAAGCTAAACAACTGCAGAGCCACAATGCCGGTTAAACTTGCGGTTCCTGAACATATCAAAGAGAGCTTATGATATGTGTGTAGATAAACTAGTGTATGTAACTGTACATAATTAGGCATTAAAACTCTCGAGTGATATTATTATGAAACTCGCCATGCCCTCTATTATGTAGCAGTCACATAAACTACTATTATATTTAACTTTAATGGCTGCAAATAGTACAGAATTATATCAAATAGTGTTAGTGAGAGGTCCCGGGTTTTATTCCGGCTGGGAAGAAAAAAAAATACTCAGGTCTTGATATATATTTGTGCAATGTATGTGCCTTTATATAAATGTTTAATTTTTGTTTGTTTTATCATCATCATGCTCAGCCCACATCGACCCATTGCTGGAAATGGGCCTCTTCTATAAATTCCAAATCCCAAATGTCTTTATTACTGTAGTGTAGATATTAACATATACTTATCAATCGTTATTTTTTGCCTCTTCTCTACATGGGACCACTGTGGGAGAGCAGGGCGTAGAAACTCCCACAGATTGATTTTTAGATCTCTTTTAAAAATTGCTTGTGTTTAACTAATACAAAAATATATATATCATTACCATAATTAATAAGCAGGAAAAAATAATTACAAAATTATCAACAGCAAGGTCTGGGTTGAGCCAGATTAACCCCATACAGCCCCGTCATTTAAGTGATCTTGAACATTGTAATATCCCTTTTTCGACAAAGTCTCTGTAACATGATTCTTAAATTGCTAAAATGGCAATTTCAAGATCTCCAGAGGTAACTTGTTGTAGTAGAGAAGGCATTGACCCTTGAAAGAATTGCTAACCTTCGCGAGTCTAAACCGTGGCGCAAGTAGTCTGTGATTATTTCTTAGGTTAACATTATAATAGAGAACATAAAGCGCCAATCCTCACGGTCATGTGCTAAATGAATCCAGCGAGATCCTGTCGATTTGATGATACCCTCAGACCAAAAGGCCTATATCCTCTTTACCAATTAATATTTCCCTTTTCAGGGCATCGATCAGAATACCTTCCGGGACGTGATGCACTCCACCTTCAGTCTGGTGACTGAGGAGACTATTCTAGAACGTTTGTGGATCACGTGGGAACGCGGCGCGGCGGGGGGCGAAGGCGCCATCCGCTTTGAGCCATGGGTAAGTCATGCCAACCCATATGGAATGAAAATGTAGCCTTGTCATCCAGGCCATGACAACTAATCCATTGATACCTTATTGATTTATTAAAATCGGCTCAGTATTTCGGACATTATGGTGGTAGAAACGTATATGTCACCGTAAGATAGTCGAAACCGTTAGTTGATCAACTAACGTTTTTTTCTCGTAAGTTGGTCACCTATCGACATAGAGTAAACTGTAGCGTACCGCGTACTATATGACGCGTTAGTTGATCAAGTAACGGTTAAAACCGTTAAATATTAAACTGGTTTAAACTCGAATTGCAAACGAAATACCAGGGCAAACACTGCGGTAGCTTAGGTGAAGACTAAAAGGGGCCAGCGCAGCGAAGTCCCCGAATAGTCTTCGTGTTAGGTTGACATGTGAGAACAAAAAAAACGTAAATTCTAAACCCTGTCGGTCTTGTAACACATGTAAGAACAAAAGAAACGTAAATTCTAAACCCTATCGGTCTGGTTTACTATCTGTCGATAGTTGATCAACTACCGCGTTAGTTTATGAACTTACGGTTTAGCTTATCTTCCGGTGGCATATATACAAACGCCAACAGCCTGCTGTTAGTGCTCACTTCGACTGAAAATGCAGCAACCTTCATTTGATTTAAAACGGTAGGTTTTTTAGTAGGACAAAATACAAACCCCAATTTTTAATGTGCTTTGTCATTTTTTAAGGTGCTTTGATCGGAATTCATGGTAAAAACAAATAATAAACGTGAGTGGAGTAGGAACCTATGTATATTTTCGTCTTTATCTGATCCAGGTGCGAGGTCTCAGCGTGCTGCTGCGGGGGTCCCAGTCAGAGCGGCAGAGGCACTGCTTCAACGTGTACGACCTCAACGCTGACGGGTATATCACGAAGGACGAGATGTTCTTGTTGTTGAAGTAAATTAACTTATTTAATTTATTCTTCCCTTTTTTTTGCATTAATGTAGCTCATTATTGTCCCAAGCGAAGGGCATAGGTCTTATTTCATTATCTAACGATTTGATCAGAGCAAATTAATTTTTCACTTCTCCAACAAATCGCCCAGCCCAAAATGGTATTATCATGACTTGTACCACAGATTACTTGCACTCATATTTCTGCACAAACGAGTAGGCCTACCCGTTATGACTTCTTCTTTCTTGGTATTTCCATCCTGGGTTTGCTGCAAGCAATCTCTAGATATAAGCTTGTCTTTGTAAATTTCTTTTCTATTTGCTTGTGTTTTTAATTGGCATGTACATATATAATGATGCCCGATGATTTCGTCCTGTTAACCCAGTATAGGGCTCTCAGTTTTCCAATTGGTCCGATCTTGAGCCATCTGCTCTAGCTCCGCCCAGTCTAAGTTCACGACGGTGAACGGCTTTCTTTGTTGAATGTCGCCAGTAAAGCCCCTATTTTTTTTTTAAACTATGACTATTATTACTGTTTTTTTTTTGTGACAGATTGCCTCAATGCTTGGGCAATGGCCTTTCTCCCCTTTTCCCACTCTTGGCGGTCTTGTACGGTCATCCACCAGCTTTCTTTCCCTATCTCATCTCTCCATCACTTCCTGGGTCGACCACGCTTCTCGTTGCTTTGGGAACCCATTCTCTCACTCTTGGCCCAACGGTTCGAATGTAAAAATATGAAGTTGCTCTGACTACATCGGATTTATAGTGTAAGTTGCTCAGAATGATGTCCCTATATAATCGTCTTCACCTTTCTGTTACACCTTGGAGAAGTTAGACGGTACCGCTGAATCAAACTATTACTTTTTCTAGAAATTCCCTCCTAAAACAGCCAGGCGACGAAGACCCCGACGAAGGGGTCAGAGACCTGGTGGAGCTGGTCCTAAAGAAACTGGACGTCGACAAGGACGGGAGAGTGTCTTTTGACGATTACAGGTACAAAATTATTAAATTATTAAACACATTTTTCCATACGGGCTGGCTCATTAAATTCTCCTGTTACGTGAATTTCATCGTTAGATGCAAGCGAGCGGCTTTCGCAGCCGTAAACAGTCCGACTATGGCGCAGCGATCCCAGGTTCAGATCTCACACCCTGACTTACTTTTTGCTCTACAGGGTGATTACGGGGTCGTGGAGCAAGAAAGAAGCATTTAACTTACTTTCTCCTAAGGATCACGATAGGTTAGGACTAACAGTACACCAGCGACTTATTTTAGTCAGCAAAAAAAACTGCGATAATTCGAGATCATGGTCACCCTACTATTTCCCAAGAAAACTTATGTCAAGTGCATGGACTTAACAATCGTTGCAGAGAGTTTGTTTTCTAAAAAGGTGTAATATTAAAAGTAGGGTGACCACGCATTTTGAGTCAATGATAATTTTTAAATAAAAAAACTTAAATAACGAATCATCTTTGTTTCAATTAAAATAAATACAGGTAGCATCGCAATCATTTACTAAGTCAGAAAAAAATGGTTGGGATCACGACCCCGAAATCATCCTGTATAAATTAATAAGGAAACCAAAATGGCAAAGTGCAATACCTGTTAAAAAGGGATACCTGCCAAAGCAAAGAATTAGCAATCCAGTGCTCACGAATAAATTCCTTAGAAACCCATCACTTCAAATGTGTTGGACTTACGCCGCCCAACGACGATGAAAAGGTTAAGGTGAGCCCTATCTGGCTCTGTCCATTAGGACAGAGCCAGGTAGCCCTACTCCTGCTAAGCGTGTTGCGGGTACACCGAGGATGACAACAGAGTTACTTGCAGTAAGCCTGATTATTCTCTGACATACCACTACTTAGGAGTTGTACTTAAAGTAGATCCCCAAATGGACTGAAAATGACCCAGCTGCAATGTAAAACTACCGAAGATAGACAACACTAACAGACCGTTGAAGGCTGACAATGACCCCTTCGTAACCATCCGGAACATGCCGTCAACGTCGTGGTGGCTCCAGCTTCGGCACCATCCATAACCAGGATGCCATTTAGCCTCCACGACTCCAATCATGTTACAGAGAGCAGGCTTCGTGAAATCGTGAAACAAGAAATGCTCTTCGAACAACAGTAAAGGAGTTTTTTTTTTAAACCTAATTATTTAACTTACCGACTCCATGGCTTTCTTCAATGAACAGTTCGAGACTAGGAAGACTACCTTGGCTGAACACACAAACACCATTTTAGTTCTTAAATATGAAAACGATAACCTTAAATCGGAGGTAAAAGATCTCTCCGCACTTCTTACGTCACGAAACAAATAATGCAGGAGTTGAACTTAGAGATTAATGGTATCCCTGAGCACAAGGCACAAAATTTGTCAAATACCATAGGGCAATTAACCAAGATTGTTGGTTACCCATTGAACGACAGTGACATTGTGTATACCATACGGGTTGCCAAGATAAACAAGGACAATGACAAACCCAGAGCCGTGGTCGTGAAAGACAAGCCAAGTTTTATGCATCTAGGTTACGGAGGACTCCAGGGAGTAGACTTTGTTTCAAACAAAACAAATCACTACACGCAGCAGCTCACAAGAAATCCAAAGAAGTTGGATACACGTGCGTTTGGGTCCGCAACGGCAAAATCTTCGCAAGATAGCCTAAAATGGATGTGTTAAATTAATAGTAATTTAGTTCTTCCTCGACCTGACATTATGGAGTCATTGTTATATATTCGCTAGAATATACTACCAAAATTATCGCGGCTTACGCACTAAAACTAATGCACTGTACAAAAACATATCAAAAAGCAATCACGAAATAATAGTGTTCACAGAAACGTGGCTTAACTCAAACATTGTAAGCAGTGAACTAAGGGACCCTAGATATAATATTCATAGAAGAGATCGTCTATGTAGGCATGCACCAACCAAATATAGTAAGGCCGACGGAGGTGCTGTCCTCATCGCAGTGTCAACAAAATACCAATCTGCTCATGTAACGAACTGTGAGAGTAAGCGAAACGAAAGGATGCATTCCTGATGAATGGAAAAAAGGAGAATTGTTCCTGTACACAAGAAAGACAATTAAGACGACATTTTTTATTTATTTAGAAACAAACGGTCTTAAACAAATTAAATAACATGTTTTTTTTTTAATGAAAACCTATAGTTCCCTTAATTATAATGACATGAAGAACTATCGACCCATTTCTATGTGTACTGATCAGTCAGCACATCGATACAATCATCCCACCTGAACAACACGGTTTTAAGGGCGGGCGTTCGGTAAAAAATAACATGGTGTCGGATATTGACGAATTGCCCCGTGAAATTGACAAAAATCATTTCACAAGGGGAACCATTTACTGCTCCTGAAAAAGCTGGCCGCATCAGGAGTTTACCTGTCACAAAGACCTCAGACGGTGAGGGACGCACGCATCCTAAGTGCAAAGTCCGGAGTCTCTCAGGGATCTCACCTTGGACCAGTTCTATTTTTGATATTCATGAACGAGTAAGACCGTTACGTCGACAGAGGACATGGAGCTGCTGCAAAAAGATCTAGACGAGATAGCGAGCCGTGAAAATGGAAAGCTCCTAAATGCTACAAAGTGCTACCACATCACTTTTAACCAAACACGCACGCCAAAAGCTTCTTTATACTCTCTGAACGGAGACAGACTTCAGATTGTTAGTCAAATGCGTGACTTCTGCGTACTGATTACTGGAGTATTGCTTAAAGTTTGAATCCCACATTAACACCGCTGTGGGAAAATCCGCAAGAATGCTTTATAAAGCGGAACACGAAAGGTTCCCGTCTGGCCAGCAGCAAGATCCTCCTATACAATGCTCTAGTTCGTAGTTATCTCGAGTTTGCGTCTGTTGTCTGGAACACCGTCCACGCAGTGCAGTCAGATATACTTGAGGGTTTGGTGCCCAAACGGGTAACGGAAGAAAGGTCGCCCCGACACAACGTGGCGACGTTCAACGGAGAAAGAGGCCGCCATTGTGAGCTCAGATTGGGCGGAGCTAGAGCAGATAACCCAAGATCGGAACAAATGGACAGCTGTACTGAAAGCCCTATAACCCTGCCGAGGGGTGATAGGATGAGATGATGATGATGATGATCTTTGTACTCACCAATGCTGTGCTAAATTCTAAATTCAAATTCCAAATGTCTTCATTACTGTAGATATTTACATATACTTAGCAATCGTCATTTTTTGCCACTTCTCTACATTGGACCACTGTGGGAGAAGAAGGGCGTAGAAACTCCCACAGATTGATTTTTAGATCTCTTTTAAAAATAGGTTGTGCTTAACTAATACAATTAAGTTTTTTTTTAAATTTAATAAGCAGGCAATAATAAATAATTACAAAATTATTAACAGCGAGGTCTGTGTTGAACTAGATTAACCCCATACAGACCCATCATTTAAATAATCTTGAACATTGTAATATCCCTTTTTCGACAAAGTCGCTTTAACATGGATTTTAAATGGCTGAAATGGCAATTTCAAGATCTCCAGAGGTATCTTGTTGTAGTAAAGAATGCATTGACCCTTGAAAGAATTGCTAACCTTCGCGAGTCTAAACCGGGGCGCAAGTAGTCTGTGATTATTTCTTAGGTTAACATTATAGCTATCGCTAAGTTTGGGAAATTTTGTAAGGTTCTTGCGTACATACATTATATTTTCGAAAATAAATTGACTAGCTACAGTTAGTATGTCAATTTCTTTAAAAAGCTGTCTTAAGGAGTCTGTGCGTTTTAAATTATAAATTGCTCGAATAGCTCTTTTCTGTAAAATAAAAATAGTTTGAATATCCGCTGCTTTCCCCCACAACAAGATACCATAGGACATGACACTATGAAAGTAACTAAAATATACTAGCCTAGATGTAGCCACATCCGTGTTTTGTCTGATGTTCCTAACAGCGTAAGCCGCAGAACTTAATTTACCAGCCAATTTTTGTATGTGGGGTCCCCACTGCAATTTGTTATCAATGGTTATTCCAAGAAACTTCGTGTCATTTACTAATTCTAACGTATTGCTGTCCAACACTAAACTGGTCCCAACTTGCCTGACATTTGAAAGTGAGAATTTGATACATTTGGTTTTACCAGCATTTAACAATAAATTGTTAACTGTGAACCAATTCAAGGTTAAAGATAATATTCTATTGACATCATCAAAATCTTCTTTTTGTCTTTCAATTTTGAAGATCAGTGAAGTATCATCAGCAAACAACACTATGTTAGTCAATTTCTCCACCATAAAAGGCAGATCGTTAATATATACCAGGAATAAGAAAGGGCCTAATATGGAACCTTGTGGAACGCCAATTTTTACCCCCGATTCATCAGATTTAACGCCGTTGACTTCTGCCTTTTGAATTCTATTGCTTAAGTATGATCTTATTAGATCCAACGCTTTATTTCTAGCTCCGTAATGATTTAATTTCATTAGTAACGTGTTATGATCAACACAATCAAATGCCTTCGACAGATCGCAAAAAACACCGATAGCATCCTGTGCGGATTCCCATGAAGAATAAATATGAGATATAAGGGTAATACCTGCATCCGTAGTCGATTTACCCCTAGTGAAACCGTATTACTTGGCGTGGAGTTGTTTTGTACGGTTGAAGTGTAAGAGCATTTGATTGAGTATATCTTTTCAAAAATTTTACTTAGTGCTGGAAGAACCGATATTGGTCTGAAATTTGACGGATCACCCTTGTCTCCCGACTTGAGCAGAGGTATAAGTTTACTGTGTTTCATGAGGTCTGGGAAAGCTCCATCATCAACACATTTATTAAATATATAAGCTAGGTGTGGGGCTATAACAAGTATTATTGAACCAATGACTTTGACTGACATACCCCACAGGTCTTCAGTTTTTTTTAAGTTAAGTAATCTATACGTTTTGACAATATCCTGAGGACATACATGATAAAATTTAAAATCTACATTACTGATGCTATTGCTGTTTTTTAACAAAACCTCTGCTTCATATGGAGATGAATTTAGACGCTCTGTTGTGAGTAAGGGTGCATTGGTGAAGAATTTTTCAAAAGCTCGAGCTACCTCAGCGTTGGATTTAACAACATCATCACCTATCTTTAAGCAGAAATCATTATCCCTCGGTATAACTTTGTCAGTTTCATGCTTTATGATTTGCCAAACCGTTTTCATTCTATTATTTGAATTTTGTATTTTTCTATTTATTTGTTAAGTTTTTGCAGTTCTACAAACCAACTTGAAAGTTTTGGAATTTTTTGGATTTTTTTTAACATAGTCATGAAATTTTATATCAAAGTTATAGGTTTTTCGTTCATAAAGATCATACAAGACAGCTCTACTTTTACGAATTCCAAATGTTGCCCAGTCATTAAATTTAGATTTACCGTTGTTGGCACTGACTTTCTTTAATTTAAAAACTGTATTGAATGCTGTTTGAATAATGTTGAAGAAGTCAGAATAGATTTTGTTCTGGTTCTGCTCATCAAAATCCGGTACTGGCAAACCCATATCTAAGTTTTCCATATACATCTCTAGTCTATGGGATGTAATAGGCCTATAAAATATGTAATGGATCAGTTTTATTTTCACTAGTAATTTGGAATGAAACTGTTTGACCACTGTGATCGGATGGTAAACAGTTAAATACATTTTTACTTGTGAATGCACAGTCACAAAAAACGTTATCTAAGCAAGTTTGGCTGATAAGTGTAATTCTAGTCGGCTCTAGAAATACATGACATAAATTAAATGATTTGAACAGAGTTATTAATCGTCGCTTCAGTGTTGTATCTACAAGCAGATCTACATTAAGATCGCCACAAATAATTAACTTTTTTCTGTTATTACAAAGTTTAATGAGGGCTTCCTCCATAATTTTCTCGAATATTTCAAAATTGCCATGGCCTTTATCATCTCTCGGAGGTCTGTAGACACAAACAATAATATGTCTATCCAACTCAACACAAGATACCTCTATTTTTTCTTTCCACAGTAAGTGTAAGAATATCTTTCCGTTGTTTCACCTTAATATTATTTTTTACTAAGATTAAAGAACCACCTCTATCAGCAGTCTTTCTATTGTAACAACTGACAATTTTGTAATTACATAGTCAGGTCATAAGTTCTGTCACATGTGCAATATGAAATAATTTAGACATGTTTATTATTTATGTACACATTTATATAGCAAAATGAACTTAATAAAACATAGATTCTTATGGTAATAAAGTTTATTCAAAATGACCCCCGCGATTTTGAATACAGGCCTTTATTCTGCGCGGCCAGTCGTCTATCGCAGCACGAACGAGGTCCATGTCAATATCGGCGGCTGCCTTAATCAAGGATGCCTTGAGTGACTCCAAATCAGGATGAGGCTTTGAGCAGGCCTTTTCCTCCAAGTGTTGCCATATCTTGTAATCTAACGGACTCAAATCTGGACTGGAGGAGGGCCAGTCTTCGTGCCGGATGAAGTCGATTTCACGCGCCGCCAGCCAGTCTTGTGTGCTTTTCGCTCCAAGAGCTGGCGCAGAATCTTGTTGGAATACCCAGTGCCTGTTATTAAACATGGTATGAGAAACAGGTTCCACAAGGTTCTTGAGGACTGTATTTTGATACACAACTGCATTCGTTTTTACGCCTTTCTCACAAAAATGTACCTCAGTTAAGCCCCAATAAGAGACTCCCAACCAAACTATGAGCGAGGATGGAAAATGACCTCGTTGGACACGCGGAATACGGTTGCTCGCTTCTTCACTACTGTGTGCGTACACCTTATAATTTTGTTTGTTGTAGCTCTCTTCCACGGTAAAAATTTTTTCATCCGAAAAAAGAATTTCCCGATGCTTTTTTCCCGCGTACCGCTGCAACAAAGCGCGGCATCTCTTCAGTCTCAGGTCCATTAAACGAGCGTCCAAACGATGTCCTGTTTTTCTTCGATATGCCCTAAGCCCTAAGTCTTCATTTAACACCCTTTTCACCGTGGTCCTGCTTAACCCCATCTGAAGGGCCAACAGTTTCTGCTTACGTATGGGATTTCTTTGAATTCGTGCCTTCACAGCTTTTATCACTGCTGGAGTCCTAACAGAGCGAGGGCGACCACTTCTTGACCTGTCATCTACACTAGAGTCTTCATTGTATCGTTTTATGGTACGATAAACGAATCTTTTGGTTATATTCAAATTTTTCAGTAAGTCGAAAATCTGAATTGGCGCGTAACCGCAATGATGCAACGCAATAACTGCGACACGGTCTTCTTTAAGTGTCCACTCCATATTTAAAAATGAGGAAAATTCTAAAAAGTACACATTTTTATTTTCATGAAAAATTCGAAATTCGAATTCAATAAACTTTTTTGTGGCCAGCGTTCTAAATTCAAAAGTTTTTATTGTGTGACAGAACTTATGACCTGACTGTGTATTTATGTTAAAAGACATCATATTTTCCTTTGACCAATGTTCTGTAATACAAATAACATCAGTGTCCGAATTATTAAGAAATAATTCTAATACAAGTTCTTTGCCAGGTAGCCCCTGCATGTTTTGATGGGTAATATTTAAGTGGGGCTTACCCTTTGTCTGAATATTATTTAATATTGGGATATTATTAGACTTTTTTGACTTATTTAATTCGGGCAAGATTTTACACATTTTTGATCTCCTATGCTTGCTTGATATATTTATTGGCTTATGTATGCTAGAGATTTCCTCTATTGTCTTAAAAACTAATTTAAATTACTTGGAATGTCTTCCAATATCCCTTGTCTATGCTCAATAGAAACAGTGCTCATCTGTAATAGGCCCATATAAGAACCTTCCTATAAATTACTTATTTTGTAATAATTATTATATGGTTTGCTGTAGATGTGTCTAATTTAAATAAATGAATAGCGCCCCTTGAAACTATTGTAATTCTTTTCAGAGAAGCAGTGGAGCAAGAGCCCCTGCTCCTGGAGGCGTTTGGTCAATGTCTGCCATCCCGACGACACGCCACCGCCTTTATGAAGACACTGCTGACCAAGAAATAGCAATCTCAAGGTTAAACATCTATAGTTGAGTATTTGAGTAAACTTTCATAGAAAAATTGTATGGAATGACAAACGAATAAAAATGCGCTGTCGAGTGGAAGTGAGATGCAATAATTACTCGCGAATAAGAAAAAGCGGGATGCCAATAATGCACTCGCGACTAATCTGAAACAACGTAAGCGCCAGAACGTAAAAAAAAATCATAAAAAATAAACTATTTCAGGGAATTAACTTTCAAATTGAAAATCGTTAGAAATAACAATTGTTCATATATTGCAATTATCAGAGAGTCATATTCACTTACTACTGCGGTGTAATAGGATAAAACCGTAAAAAAAGGGTTGACTTTGTATTTATTTTCTATCGAGAAAATTTTATCCAAACATGTTTTCCAATTAAGAATCTCTAGATTATATAGTCAAATTACATATACCAGAAATTAATTACGATTTGCCCAGTATTTCCTGAAAAACACATGAAAACAGCACCCCATATTTATTTAATCAGCGTCTTAATCAAAACTAGCAAATTCAAATTAGTTATCCAGCCAAGACAGAGGCGGGAGGGCAAGGCGGAAATTATCTATGGATATCTTACAGAACCCGTATACCTTCCACTAAAATTTTTTTTTTAAATAAATTTAAAGCTGAATAAACTATACGATATATCGTATAGTTTGCGTAGACTGGGTGATATTGTCATTACTTGGCCAATTTCTCAGCTCGTCAAAAATAACCGATAGATTTAGTTAATACAAATCGTAATAGTCGCATCAAGGGAAAGTCTACGATACCTAGCATGGATCGCTCCATATCATTTTCTTTTGCGCACGTACAGCCAACGCTGACACCGACAAAATAATTGAGATCAAAAAAGGTGCAACGTTCTAAAGATAATTCTGATATTCAATTGGGTCAATCAAAAAGCCATAGCTTGGTCGTTTAAAGGAACTAGCTATATCTGTGTGTGTGCAACGACTAGTACTTTTTGAGCCAATTGAATATCAGGATTATCTACAGAACTTGGCACCCATTTGGATGTTAATTATTTTGTCAGTGAAGTCTCTCAAAATTGAAGAAGAAGTCATGAGACTGTTTTGTTGAGATATCAATACTTTTTGTAAAGAAATATAATAAAATATTAAATAAAAAATAATATAAAAGCTTTATTAACTCTAAAGAGAGATTTCTTTCAGCAAACCTAGGCAGGACCGAAAAGTTTAAAGTGTAACAGGATAGTCCTAGAGCGTACTATAAACTACATGTGCATATATATAATTATCTGTAAATACTATTAGCACTATTATCTGTCATAAGTTTTAACATAACAAAACATAAATATAGCCAATTACAACACCCATCAAAGGGACAAAGGCCTTTATACCCAAAGAAGTTTATAAATTAAGGGTGGTCCCCATACAATAAAGGTTAACATTATGCGTTGGTAGGGAATTGTTCATGTGCGAGTCCAACTCGCACTAGGCCGACCGAAATGAAGTAAAATATGTCTAAAGCAACGGAGCCACGGACAGAAATATACTAATGAACAATAAAGAGAAATTAATAGATCTACAGAGATGCTGGATGTTGCTATTTCATTTTGTTAGGCGTATTTTTTTTGTAAAAATATTTTAAATGCCATTAGTTCGCCCTCTCAGATTGTTTCATTCATGTACGCATAATTTCTCCCACATGGATGCCAAATTTTAGCTCTAAGGTTGAACATTAAAAAAAATAACGGTTAGGGCTACAATTCTGAAATTTGGTACCCTATATATAATCTCAGGGGCTTTAATATATTGACCTAATTTTATGTGTAGGTTTTTTATAGTATTTGAGTTATCAAGGGGTCAACATTTGCTTGAAATGGTTTGTGTAATATACATAGTCAGGTCATAAGTTCTGTCACATGTACAATATGAAATAATTTAGACATGTTTATTATTTATGTAAACATTTATATAGCAAAATGACCTTAATAAAACATAGATTCTTATGGTAATAAAGTTTATTCAAAATGACCCCCGCGATTTAGAATACAGGCCTTTATTCTGCGCGGCCAGTCGTCTAGCGCAGCACGAACGAGGTCCATGTCAATATCGGCGGCTGCCTTAATCAAGGATGCCTTGAGTGACTCCAAATCAGGATGAGGCTTTGAGCAGGCCTTTTCCTCCAAGTGTTGCCATATCTTGTAATATAACGGACTCAAATCTGGACTGGAGGAGGGCCAGTCTTCGTGCCGGATGAAGTCGATTTCACGCGCCGCCAGCCAGTTTTGTGTGCTTTTCGCTCTATGAGCTGGCGCAGAATCTTGTTGGAATACCCAGTGCCTGTTATTAAACATGGTATGAGAAACAGGTTCCACAAGGTTCTTGAGGACTGTATTTTGATACACAACTGCATTCGTTTTTACGCCTTTCTCACAAAAATGTACCTCAGTTAAGCCCCAATAAGAGACTCCCAACCAAACCATGAGCGAGGATGGAAAATGACCTCGTTGGTCACGCGGAATACGGTTGCTCGCTTCTTCACTGCTGTGTGGGTACACCTTATCATTTTGTTTGTTATAGCTCTCTTCCACGGTGAAAATTTTTTCATCCGAAAAAAGAATTTCCCGATGCTTTTTTCCCGCGTACCGCTTCAACAAAGCGCGGCATCTCTTCAGTCTCAGGTCCATTAAACGAGCGACCAAACGATGTCCTGTTTTTCTTCGATATGCCCTAAGCCCTAAGTCTTCATTTAACACCCTTTTCACCGTGGTCCTGCTTAACCCCATCTGAAGGGCCAACAGTTTCTGCTTACGTATGGGATTTCTTTGAATTCGCGCCTTCACAGCTTTTATCACTGCTGGAGTCCTAACAGAGCAAGGGCGACCACTTCTTGACCTGTCATCTACACTAGAGTCTTCATTGTATCGTTTTATGGTACGATAAACGAATCTTTTGGTTATATTCAAAGTTTTCAGTAAGTCGAAAATCTGAATTGGCGCGTAACCGCAACGATGCAACGCAATAACTGCGACACGGTCTTCTTTAAGTGTCCACTCCATATTTAAAAATGTGGAAATTTTTTAAAAGTACACATTTTTATTTTCATGAAAAATTCGAAATTCGAATTCAATAAACTTTTTTGTGGCCAGCGTTCTAAATTCAAAAGTTTTTATTGTGTGACAGAACTTATGACCTGACTGTGTATACACGCTCGAATATAAGAGCATAGATACTGGCTGGTGCGTAGCCAGTATCTATGCTCGAATTGGCTTTACACACTACCGTGTGTCTTGCTTGATCCACAGTAAAGTACAGCAAGGTTAGTATTAAACGGTTATTGTATGGGAAAACTGTCACTTTAGCACATATTCCGGTCGATTTGAGTTGCTGAATAATGGTTCCTTTAATGATGTGTACACACATAAGTGGTAATAATGTTTCATGCATTATTTATGTAAGGGGACGAGTTATTATGAGTTATTAATTATGAAACAATACATTATTATAACGGCGGTACTGTGTTTTTGCGCATATGCTGACATTTCAAGCATAATAATTCATGATATATATTCTCGATGTAGGTATTACCTATAATTTTAATTCTTATGTTTAAACGATTACCAAAAACGCACCTATTTTACTACCAATAAATTCGAAATAAATCAAATCAAATCAAATCAAAAATCATTTATTTCCATAGGATGTTGTTACATCACTTAGATCCGTCATTACATTTTTTGGGTGAGTTCACTAACACAATGGCGGAATCTGTGGAGAAGAGCTCACCGAAGAAACTCCACAGTCGTCGCATCTTTTGCGTTTCCTTTTTTAAATAAAATATTGTCAAATTACAAAATGAATGCTAATTATATATCGAAACAGCCTGTTACTCAAACAATCTATTCCCATGGACATCTGTCCTCTAAGTAATCAGATATCCTATAGTAACCTTTTTTATACAATTTCTGTTTTATTATTATTTTAAACTTGTCTAAAGGTAAGTTTTTAATATCAGTAGGGACCTTATTGTAATAGCGTATACAATTGCCTTTAAAAGAATTACTAATTTTATGTAGTCGGCTTACATAAGCAACCAACTTGTCTTTATTTCTAGTATTTAAATTGTGTATATCACTGTACTTCTGAAAATTAGTTATATTTCTTTTTACATACACAAGATTGTCATAGATATATTGAGACACAAATGTCAGAATATTGATTTCTTTAAACTTTTCCCTCAGTGACACTCTAGGCCCTAATCTATAAATTGCACGAACAGCCCGTTTCTGCAGAATAAATATACTATTAGCATTCGCAGCGTGACCCCACAATAAAATACCATAGGTCATTAGACTATGAAAGTAACTAAAGTAGACTAGTCTAGCGGTGTCTACGTCGGTAAGAGCTCTAATTTTTTTAACTGCGAACACTGCTGAACTCAGTCTGTTCGACAATTTATTTATATGAGGATCCCATTGTAGTTTGGCGTCTAAAGTAATGCCCAAAAAGACAGTCGACTGCACAAGGTCCAATCTCTGTCCATTTATAAATATGTCTGTAGTTACCGGGTTCACATTGGGTAACACGAATTTAATACATTTAGTTTTCTTTGATCTATGATTTAAGTGTAAGTCTTCAATAACTTTACCTTGTTTGTTACAATAGAGCGCTTGTTATTTAAACACGAATATATTATATCTCGCAATAATTGCAGAAAATCTAAACTTTGTTTTTATTTCATTTATTTTATTAAACTGGATATTTCTCTAAAAAACTCCAAAATTCTTAAAAAAAAGTCTTATTATTTTTCGGATAAGTATAGTTGTTTAATGAACTGAGGAGCTCTCGTCAAATATGTTAATTATATTCGTGTTCACGGCTAGCTTGCTGTAGAATTCCACGACTGCCATCTGTGAACTTGTCTCGATCGCCTTGCCCCAAACTACATATCGATCGGCACTATAAGTAGGCTATTTATTCGTCATTATTATAAACGTTTTGCAACTGAATTTGAAAACCAATGAATATTTAGTTTTAAGCTGAATGAAACGTTCTAAGCACGAGCCTGATTTATGACTCGAGTCATTATTTGTTTTCAGACAAACGAATTAATAAAGTTTTGAAACTTGTGTCACATGATACCTTTGGGCGTTGTCTGTGGTGTTAAAATCCCACAACTCTCCTCTCTCTGCACTTAGTGCTTCATCCGCCGTAACCGGAAACTGTATGACCGTCAACGGGTTTTTTCACGATTTTTGGGAAAGCGACAAAAGTTTAAAAAGCAAAAATAAATATCAAAAGAAATCCTGTAATTCTTATCTCAACCTCTTTTTATCACGCTTTTATTAGCTTCTCCTGTATGTTTGTTTGTTTGTTTGTATGTAACCGATTCCTTTGGACTCGATTTTGACCCACTTTAAACGGACAGATTCAATTCAAACTTTGTACACTTATCAAGAATCAGCGACAATGTAATAATTTCTTAAGTTTATCTCATTATCCTAATTAAGATCGCCAGGATTAAATAATTTCTCACACAACCTCTGTGCAAGAGAATCGAACTAGACTCGAACTAAAAAATGAAAAATAAATATAGTTTAAAAAACTAAAAACACGCTTTTAAAGCACTTCGAACTAAAAAGTTAAAAATAATTTTTAATATAACCTTAAAACAATAATGAATAAAAAATACTATTATTATTGTGAAACAAAAAGCGTATTTACGAAAGATATGGAACAAATCGCCCGACGCTTTTTTTTTATTAAAAATTATTTTTATCTTTTTAGTTCGAAGGGCTTTAAAAGTGTGTTTTTTAGTTTTTTTTAACTATATTTATTGTGAAGTAAATTATTTTAGCACATGAGCGTCACAATGTCAACTTCAACATTCGCAGTGTCCGTTAAATGAAAGTAGGTTTCCGTACAAGGGACATGCTTTTTTTGCATTGTTAGGTTTTTGCATCGCAAAGGTTTTGCATACAAAATATCCCTTTTGTAATCACTTCGTTGACGATCTGTCTTCCTGTCCGTCCGTTTTTCTTTTCTCTCGTAGACCCTTTTTCAGGAATACGTTAAGGTATCAAGTTAAAATTGATATCAGTTACTCATGGGTGCAGTGCGATAAAACTGTGAAAAAAACAAACTTCTAAGTCAATGCAGTCAAAAGAAATGCCGCAATATAGCCGCGTATTCCTACACTCTTTAGGGGAAAAAATGTACCCTATGATAACCTATATAGATAGTCATCATCGGAGGCTTGATTCCGCCCACTGCTGGGTATAAGCCTCCTCCTTTTTAGCAAAATTATCCGGTCCTGAGCCAATTGAATCCACGTTATCCCCGGGATATTGGTAATGTCATCGACCCATCTGGCTGCTGGTCGACCCACTGAACTTCTCTTTCCCTCTTTCGGCCACCGCTCGGTCTACTCCACCTGACATCACCCCGCCTTGCCAAGTGTCCTGACCCTTCGATTTGAGTCTAGTAATACGGGTTCCGACATCATGGTCTGTCGACACATTTAATTTTCATGAGTGTGATACCTAGAACAGATCGCTCCATGGCTCTTTCGGTTACTCTTATTCCTTTTATTTTCTTTGTAAGCGTCCATGTTTCGACACATTGATCGAATAGTTTAATCTTCAGACATTGCGATATCTTCGACAGCGTTAAAGATCGTATGTGTGTAGTGTACAGACACACTCCTCGCTCGATAGGAATGCGGTTCGTCAACTTGTAAATCCGCATTTGCATGGTTGCCGAGCTCCCGGAGGTCAGCCACGTGCCACGGGTCAATCTGGCAGCGACAGACGCCGTCGAAGAAGGCGAAACACAGCGGTCGATTCCATTCCCAGGATTTCTCCATCAACTGCTTCGCACTGTGGATGTCGCCGATTGTGGAGTATCCGCTCCTGATGCCTGCCTGCTTGATAAGTATTGTGCAATTTTAACATCACACCCAAATGTATCCGTATAACACAAACTTAATTAATTTGTTTGTAACTCCCATACATTGATTAAATAAAATGACTGCGTTATATGTCTTATGTTTTTTTTTACTTAGCCGAGAATCGTGTCCCACTGCTGGGCAAAGGCCTCCCCTCTTTGAGTCCGCACGTCCCAGCTTTGTGCCACCTCCGGCCCCCCCGGCAAGGACTCGTCGAGGTCATCCTGCTATTTCCGGAAGCCGTCTTGTGGCACCCAGTCAGTGGCGATCTTCGCTCACCTATATGGGTGCATACGACTCACGTGTCCGGCCCAGTTCCACTTTAGCTTGGCGGTCTGTTGGACCCTAAGCACACCACGCTGGTCCAGTGCGGGTTGGTCGATTTGCGCCAGAGCCTCGTCTGTTAGTCTGCAGGCTGTACCACGGGCAGGTGAATAAAATAAATAAATAATAATACCTTGGACACTATTGACACAAATTGATCTAGCCCCAAACTAGGATTCCCTGTATCTTGGGTACTAGACAACGATACACTTACTTATATAGATAAATATTATACTTAGATATATAAACAACCATGACTAGGGTACAAACATCCGTTCTTGTCCAACAAATGTTTGCCCCCACCGGGACTCGAACCCGGGACCTTTGGCTTCGTAGGCAGGGTCACTGCCGACTAGGCCATTCGGGTCGGGTGAGGATGACTTGTGGTCCTAAGATGTTATTGGACCCCCTTCCACTCTCCTTCGTCTTCGTCCTAAGTTATATGTCTCCTCATAAAGATTTATATTATTTCAGGTTATGAAAACGGGACAAGAGCGAGTCGGACTCGCGCACGAAGGGTTCAGTACCACCGTACAATGGTAGGGATGTTGTGGAGTGAATAATTTGGATTCTACATGGCAAAATGTTTTACAAAATTATTGGTGCGGCTGCTTCCATACTACATGTACGTAACCAGGTGCATTTATAAGTTTGTGCGAGTTTTACAGATAAATAAAAAAAAACCTTGACAATTCCGGGTAGGTTTTCCTGTAATCTTTGTTCTATATTTTGAGTTTATCCCCACTTGACTTATTACGGGTTGTTTTCGTTTGGTCATTTTACCCCCTCCACTTTTTTGTAGGCAACATTTTTTTCATTATGACTTGAATAATGTTGTGATTATCAGGATAAGTATTTTAGCAGAGATTTAAAGACTCGAATATCTTCTAGTTCCTGAGACAGACGGACGGACGGACACGCGAGTGAGCCTACAAATAAGGGTTCCTCCTTTTGAGGTACGGAATCCTAAAAACCATAATATAGGTATAGGCAGTTTTATGTTTCTATTTATAATAAGTACCGCAGTTACTGAGCCAAGGCACTGCATTATACCATTCACGCCAAGTTTCTTTGTCAGTTACCTATCTTTCTCACACTCCACCTTACCCTATGTGAGGAAGAGAGGTTACAGCTTGCTCATAGCCAAGGAAATTTGGCGCCAACTGTACTTGGTAATAAAATCGCAGAACAGGTTCTAGATATAATTCTTGATGATGGCAGAGCTCAAACCCAAATCATGATGGCGGGTGCTTTAGTGACAAAAAGTTAAAACTTTATACTTTAAAAAATTAAATTAAAATTAAAATTCATTTATTTCTTTAACACACTATTTCAATAACATAATTGTGGAGTCCTCCTTTTAAGTAAAAAATACCTGTGCCAGGAGAACCCGCTCTTCCGTAATTACATTAACATTTAGTGCGTTACATAAAAAAAGTAGGTACCTAAAAAATACTGTAAGTACTATATTAATCTATAAAATTCATGCATAATTAATTTATTGGCATAGACATATCATTGGCATTCATATTGTTTATGTAATAAAAAATTTAATAAGTTATACAATTCTATCAAAAATATTATGAAATTTAATAAATTTATCTTATATACATTGAGAATATTTATATCCTTTATATAAAATAAATAAATAAATAAATGTATAAACTAATAAATAAAATAAACCCTATACAAACGTCCATACATTTGTTTTTATTTGCTAAATATTTTATATATTTATCTGTGTTTATCTGTATTTAATATACTTATGTATCCAAATATCATTTTTGATTGTTCAGGTTCCAAGAAGAGCTTCAGTTTCCTCGTACGATTTATCCATTAACCATTTAGTCACTGCTTTTTTGCATTCATATATTGTCATTTCGTATATTTTTATATGTTTATTTGCTAAGTTGTACAATGTGGTAGCTCTTTTTGTAATCTGTCTTTCGGCAAATTTAGTTTTTACAGGGTGTGGCGGAATCACCATATAACAACTTCTCTTTTCGAGTGTTTTAGGATCATATTTAAGTGTTTTATGTGTTTTTAATATTACGTTAAGTATGTATAATTTCCTCACAGACAGCACTTCACAAAGGCTATAAAGCTCTGTTGTCGGAAATCTTCGTGGTTTAAAATATATAACCTTTAATAGTGTTCTCTGTGCGCGTTCGATGTCAATCATTTTTGTTTTTACCGCCCCTCCCCAGATTGGTAAGCAATAAGTAATTAGTGACTGAGCTAGGGATATATATATTGATTTTAATATTTTTATTGTTGCAATGTGTCTCAAGTGTTTAAAGAGCCAGACAAGCTTGCGTATTCTGTTTAGAATCATTTCAATTTGAAAGTGCCAGGAAAGTCGTTGATCTACATAAACACCAAGATATTTTGTATGTGATACCTTTTCAATTGAATCGCACGAGCAGTTACAAGGACGAGTGTCGTTATTGCATTTGTGTATTTTTACCTTAAAGTTTGCAAGTTTTTGTGTAGAGTCATATGGGGTAAAACATATATAGTTTGTTTTTGATGTGTTTAAGGTAAGAAGATTATTACTCAGCCATTTACCTACTTTAGCAAGCCCCATCTCAGTTGTCTCGTGCAAATCAACCCAAGTTTTACCATCAAAGACAATTGCTGTATCGTCAGCATACGAGAAGATCTGACCATGTCTGAGGCTCATGTTGCATAGGTCATTAATGTATATTAGAAACAGCGTGGGGCCCAAGACGCTGCCTTGAGGTACCCCATAAGTGATGTCAGTATCCCCACTGACGTATTGACCTATTTTAACACGCTGCTTCCTGTAACTCAAATAGCTGGTCAATAAAGAAAGCGAGTTCTCTCTTATACCTATGTTTTCTAGTTTCCGTATTAGAATGGGCACGGACACAGTGTCAAATGCTTTTCTGAGATCTAGGAAGACGGTCAGGCATTTTAACTTTTTGTCAACATTTTCCGTGACAAGTGATGTGAGTGCCGTGACGGCATCTTCCGTAGATAAACCTTGACGGAATCCAAACTGAGATTTAGAGAGTATGTTGAACCTTTGTAGATATTTAATCAATCTGTTATTAATTAATTTCTCTAATATTTTAGAAATAGACGGAAGCACGGAAATTGGCCGGTAGTTGCCAACCTCTCCTTTATCCCCACTTTTGAATACTGGCGTGATTATCGATTGCTTCAGAGATAGTGGAAACTCGCCATTTTTAAAACAAACGTTTGCGAGATGTGAAATTATGGGAATAACAAGATGTTTCGCGTATTTTAAGAATTGTGTTGTTATTCCATCCCACCCTGGAGCACTTTGAGATTTGAGACTCCTCAGTATAGTTTCTACTTCTTGAGGGTCAGTATCAAGTAGAACAAAAGTTTGTGATTGCGGGAAAGGTAGGTTAACCTCATCACTTTGGTGGGTTGCGTTTGACATTATATTTTCGGCAAGTGTTTTCCCGACATTTGTAAAATAAGTGTTAGCAGAATTAACTGATGTGTCTGGTGATGATTTATATTTCAAAAGATCTAGATTTGAGCTTTTATTTTGTTTATAGTTAGTGATTTTATTTATTCAGTTCCACAATGATTTTGGATTATGACTACTTTTTTCTAATTCTGCTCTATCATAATTTCTTTTCAGTTTCTTAATAAGATTGTTACAAAAATTTCGGTATCTTCGAAAAGTGATCCTAAGAATTATATTATCTGGGTCTGAGCTTAATTGCTTCTGCATTTTGTTCCTGTTTCTAATGCAGCGTAGTATACCTATTGTTATCCAAGGCTTAATGACTCGTTTACACTTAGGAATTTTAATTATAGTTGTGTTTTCTTGTATTGCTTCGTTAATTTTGCTTACCATTACATTTGTTAGTTTGTTAGGGTCATTTTCCAACATTAAATCTAATAGTTTACTCTGTTCTAATGTATTCATAGCTTTTTCATAATTAATTACAGTTTTAGTTTTGTGACAAAGATAGGGTTCTGTAACTGTAGATAGTTTCATTAATATCATTGAGTGATCCGTAATTGATGTGTCTAGGACAGCTATGTAAGCTTTTATTTTAGTTTTATCAATTTTTAAATTAAAGTGATCCAGACAATTATTTTCTCTAGTTGGTAGACAATGACCGGGTAGTAATCCATGCATAGCCAGAGTGTCTAGATAAGTAAGTCTATTTTTACGTTCATTGGCTTTTTCTGACGGTTTGGGTATAATATTTATGTTAATATCCCCAGTTATTATAATGTTTTTAGAAAATTTAAGTGAGTCTAGGTGTGTATTTAATGAGTCAATAAAAGGATCTATATTATCATTTGAAGGGGAGCGATAGATTCCTAGAATTATCATGTCATCGAGAGCAATCTCTAGACAGGACGCATGTATCAGTTTTATTTCCCTGACACTTACTTTGTAGCCATCCTTTATATACGCTACAACTCCGTCATTTTGATTCAGATGATTAGTCGTCATGAATGTAGAGTATGTCTGAATATTCGGTATGTTTTTGTGCATGTCGATTCTGCATTCCGTCAATATCATTATATCTAGATCAAAGTTTATCTCATGTAGAGTTATTTGTAGGTCATTAATGTTGGAATAGACGCTCCTGATATTTTGAGACATAATTGTTATATCCGATTTTTTTATATTAATTGTTTTGTTTAGATCCTGTATTGTACACTCGGTTGAGCGTGCTATTTCTATTTCGTCTATTGATTTCATTGTTTGTAGAGACTTATCCATAAAGAAATAGATACAGAAGTCTGGATGTACTCGCTAAAATGGTAAGATATTTTATATTAAGCATATGTGGATTTTTAAGTGAAGTGGTAGCAAGTAGCAGTTGTTGTTTTATTGGATTTTCCCGTTTGTTTCGTAGTTGTTGTACGGTGTATGTTGTGTTGTTCAGTAATGGTTCTAGAATGTTATAGAGTATGCATGTATGGAATAATTGTGTAATAATATTGTATAGGTATAAAGTAATAAATATGTTGTATGTATTTGCGTAAATTGACAGAGAACAATAGCACGTTTGTAGGAAATCGCCTAGTCAGTCCCCTTGCAGAAGTTTATGGACTTGGGCCTCGCTGGTTATAGGTATAGCTGATGTATTTTCGTTTTTCTTCACATAAACTCTACCAAATGAGGTCCAACAAAACTTGTAGGACTTCGACTTTGCAAGGTCTCTTGCCAGATAATGTAGGCGAGCTCCTTTGGCTGTTAGTTGCTCAGACACGAAGATTGAAGTATTTTCATTTTCCTTGATGCCTAAGTGTTTTGCGCATAGCTTATCGTCTTTGTGTTTAACATTATACGCTTTGCTAGCTTTAAGTATCTCTGTCTTGAGAATTTTTGAGGAAGTTTCGACAATAATAGGTGAGTTTTTGTTTCCGTCTTTTTTGCCCTTTGTGCGGTAGATATCTCGGATATCGGGTTTTGTGACTACACAGTCTATGCTTTTCGAGAGATGCAGCACCATTCCGATAAGATCTTCGGTAGATTCATCTTTAATCTTTGGGACGCCTTTGATTTCTATACTAGATTTGCGATCTTCTTTTTGCATATCTTCGATTTTACCCTCAAGAAGGTTGATTTGTTCCCGATCTTTTTTTGCTTGACTTTCCAATTGTTCAATTTTATTTTTAAACTCTTCGTTCTGGCTGGTTAAAAAAGCAATAGAGTTTTCAATATTCCGGTTTGTTTGCTGTATTTCCTTAAGTGTAGGATTAATTTTCTTCAATTCATTCTCTTGTTCTTCCATCACAGACTTCATCATAGTTTTCATCTCTTCCTTAAAATCACTAAAGTCAAAACCTGTGTCATCCTCTCTCCTTCTTTTGTAACGCGTTGATACATAATCGGGTGGTGTTCTACTGGGATCTGTCTTGGCTAGATTCGATTCTGACTGCGCCTTACCGAAGTTCACTGTCGCAGGGGAGTCCATACTTGTACTCAGACAGACAGTACTAGGTCAGCAGAAATATGCAGATATCGGTGGTGTGTGAGTCTCACTCGTCACGTCAGTAGGTTGGTGTTAACGTGAGTGTAAGCACCGAGCAAAAGTACCAGGGCGACAGCGATCTACAGGAGGTGACTAATCAGTCGTTGTATAGGTGGTAGTGGTAGGGGTGGTTCCTTGCGGCGGGCCGTATGAGCTGCGCGCCGTGGTTGGTAGGCAGGAGGGATGACTCACGCGCAGATCGAAGCGGGCGGGGCGCAGGTGCAGGTATGCTGGCGGGGCCAGCCGTGGTTGGTTGAGTAGGCGGGGTTAAACTCACGCACAGGTTTCCGGGCGTGGCCAGGTGAGTCACTGCAGCATAGTTGAGGACGACGATCGCACACTTTTTATAGCTCTTGGTTGCTTCTGCACTCCTAATTTTTGATCACTGATTTATTTTGGTTTTTGATTTATTTTCTGTTTAAATAAAGATATACAGTTTTAAGGCACGTCTACTCAAGTTGAGGTCCGGGGGGAAGAGGGAAGAGATACTTTATGCACAATACTGCCAATATAGTAAAGATAGACATATCTATTAAGCATTATCATGTAAGTATGTAACCGAAAACGAATGCCTATTACGTATACCTAAACACATAACTGTGTACATCATCATTAGGTACTCATATAAATAAACAAATGTTGCGTCAAAATAGCGTCGACCTTGAGGGGCAATGTGCTCACTCACACCACAGTCACCAAAAGTGTGTCAAAAAACGGTTTACACTGCGCCCGCGCATCTAGTACAAGGTCAGAGAGTGTTCGGTTGCAGAGAGCCGGTGTGCTCGACCGCGGGTGAAATGGCTACTGCAAGCCGTATTAAGCTCGTTGGATGTGATTGTCACAGCAAGGATGGTGCTTTAGATATAAAGAAGAGGCATTACGTCCAGCAGTGGCTCGATGTAGTCTGAGAATGGTGATGATGAGTCACAAATAACTGGTACAAACCAGAATAACACGTAGGGGGTGGCAGAGGTACAGTCGAGGTTTAGGAGATTATGTAGCCAGGCCATCGCAAAGAGAAAAGCCACACGACTGCTTTTAACGTGTTCTTACATATAAACATTTACATACAGGCACATACATATGTCAAGAGACACAGCGACGATGAAACAGCGACGTCACACGTATATGAACCCGGTTTTTTTTGTATCCCCAGCCGGGGATCGAATGCGGGACCTCTCGCATGGTGGGAGGAGCCACTACCGCAGCGCCCCACAGAGGTCGTGTATAATTGATTGTAATGCTGATGATATATTAATAAATAAATAAATAATAACTAATAAAGGTGCCATTTCGATAAGGGCGTGTAACCGCAACCGCAGTTTGCAAAATTACTTTTATACCAGTTCCTATTTATTTATCTGTTATCGACTAAAACTTCCAACTGCAAGTATAGCGAATGAAAGTTATTTCTTAGACACAGTCCGCGCCAATTTCTTTGGCTTTGAGAGAGCTGTGTCCTCTCTTTCTCGTATAGGAGAGAGAGGTGAGAGGTAAACTTGACGCAAACTGTACGTACTAAGGAACTTTTTTAGCATCGATTATAGTTTACCATCTCTAGTTGTCAAACGACAACAACTTCATAGTAATCCAAGTTAATCGAAAAAGCGGCATTAAATTATGTAGTTCCAAAAGCTTCAGGTTGTGTAGGGGTAGATCCCCTGAAAAGCGTCAAATAAAGTTCTTTCCTCCTATAGAAGCAATTAATCTATGGAAAAAAGTGCGATAAAATAGCATATCATTGTAATTGGTCCCGAGATTCTAAAGTCCCTCGACTTTATTCAGTTGCTCTTCGCTCGCACTCGCCCAGGCAGGAGAAGGGACTGTGCAAGGGTAATTTTGTTCTGCCGTGGCAAGAAGTTCTGCAGCCGCCTGAGGGAATTGAAAGATGCAAATACTTGTCTGCTGACCTCGCAGACATGTGGAGACCAACACAGCTGGTTATTAAAGATGAACCCGGAGATTTTTTGCCTCAGCAGTGTACTCTTTTGTAGTACCATTATAGGTTTCAGGAACAATAGGTTTCTATAATAAGGAAAGAGAGTGCCTGGTTCCAATAGTCATTGCTTGCGATTTGATGGGGTTAACCAACAGCCCGTGAGAGGAGGCCCAGTCCTTCACATTCTTGAGGTCAGCATTCAACATTTCCACGGATGTAACTAAATCGCAGCGGGAGAAGTCGCAATAGATTTGGAGATAATACGAAAAAGAGGAGACGTCGGAGATGGAGTTGATAAAGACTGAAAACTGGAGAAAAGAAAGAATACCACCTTAACCCTTTACTTCGCATTGAAAAATATTACAAAATACATGTTTTTTTTTGGCTATTTAAATTATTTAGCACTCAAATGAACCCATAAAAATCTAAAAAAAAATCCAGATGTGGCAGATTTTTGGAAAATGTATGTTAAATATGCACAACATTGCGAAACACTGAAACATCTTATATTAGGAAACCTCGTTGTACATTTTCAACACTGCGAAATATACAACAATTACAAAAGAAACAATAAAAATATGTTATCAGTATGTTTATTAAAAAAAAATTTAATCATTCCGCTTCATCTTAAAAGTAATATAAATGTTCACGTGCTGTGATAGTTTAGGAAACAATTTCTCTTAGGAACCAAACACAATCTTAGTTCACACTTTGCACACCACACATTTGTGTATCCTTTTTTGCAGTTTCTGCATCTGCCTTGAGCAACAAAAGATGGAAGGTGCCCAACATTGTCCAGTCTCACAGCGTCTGTAGGTCTTGCAGCCACTGGCTTTTTTATTTTTTTCACTTGCAAAGCTGGCATCTGAACGGCCGTAGACCGATCTTTTCGTAGCAGTTCGTGAAAAACTTTGATTCGAAACTTCTTTAGTGGCATTACCGTCAAATCATTGGGTTTTTGTAAACAGCTGCTGTATTCTCTCCTATACAACAACCACGCATTGTTGATGCATACGTCGATTAATTGGGAGAAAATAGCCATATACCAACGCTTTGTTCTGTACTCAGTACGATACAGGGAGACGAGCATGTCGGACAAATCCACACCACCCATGTGGGAATTATATCTCTTAACAATTTGTGGACATTCCACATTGACTTTGGCTTTAGCTTCTTTTGAATACCTCTTGATCGTTTCCATTGGATGAGAATCAACAAAAGAGCTTACTAAAGTCACAGCTTTGTTGTCCTGCCATTTGACCACGGCAAGCTTATTTTTGTTGCAGACGAATTGTTTGCTTGCACCCCTTCCTTTCTTCGCCAAAACTTTGTCAGTGGGTAGTTTGTCTTGGCAACCTCGGAGTCTGTTATTTATTATGGTTCCTAAGCTCAGAATCCCATATTGTTCACGGAGGTAATGCACTAATTCCAATGATGTGAAGTAGTTGTCAAAGAAGACAAACGAAGGCTTTTTGGTGATAGTTTTTGTCAAAGCCAAAACAACTTTAGCTCCGAGACCCAGGCTTTCTTCATACTCATTGAATTCGTGAAACCTGAACGTATCATCGCCCCCATAAGGGAAAAAGTCATATACGAGTCCCGATACTCCAGACCTTACGAACATTTTAAAGCCCCATTTTTTCGGCTTGTTCGCAACATACTGACGTCTGCTACCTGCTCTGGTCCCTTTATAAGGGATCATCATCTCATCCACGCTGTACATTTCTTCTTCCTCTAGAGCCAAGCAATTTTTCCGGATTTTTTCAAGCAGGGGGCGTATTTTGAAATACCGGTCACCAGTATCATCTGCCTGAGAGTTATCAGCAAAGTGAAGGAACTGACGTATCTGCTCATACCTCTTTAGTGACATGACGTCTGCTATTGCGTAGAATCGTAACTCCTTGCTCCAATAGTCCCTATACGCCGGCATCTGTACCACCCCCATGAGGATATTGATAGCTAAGAAGTCTTTTATCTCTTCTTTTGTGACATTGACGCATTTCATTGCCCTATGCTGAACGGAATATAGATTCGTTTGCTCCACAATCAGTTGAAAAACGTCATCTGAGAAAAACCTTTGAAAATAGTCCAGGGGTGATTTAATCACCGCTACTTCACTGAACGCAACGTTTTCTGTCAAAACCCGGTGCATAAACTGGCCAGTAGTCCAATGAAAAGATAAAGGTGGTCGAACATACTTCTTTTTCTTAGCAACATTTAAAGTAGGTGCTGACGCTGGTTTACGTTTGGAAGCACGAGTAACCTTAGTTTTAGAAGTCTCTGTATTAGACAGATTAGGCACATTTGGAGATAAAATAGAAGATACAGACTGAAGTGCTGGTAGTTCTTCTGGTATGTTATTGCTGGGCGTAAACATCGCATTTATGACTGGTGTTAATGGGACTGTATCTTCGTCAGATAAAGCAGCGTTACCGATGCTTTCCTCGTCTGAAATATTTAGCCTTTCTAACTCCGAATCAATTGAAGGGGCCTCTGAACTGACCATTGGGCTATTCAGCGGTCTTCTAGGATTCATCAGCATGTTTTCTTCATCAGATGTATCCGATAAGTCAGAAGCATTGTTCTCTGGTGGCAACATAGATAGCATTCGCCCGGCTCTCGTCCAGCATCGTTTATTCTAGAAAAAGGAAAAACAAACCATGCAAAGGCAACCCAAGCAGAAACCAGAAAGGAAAGGACCACTTCTCACTGTCAAAGCTCACCACGGTTTTTCTGCTAATTCTTAAGACCATTTAAACTACCCACTTTGTTGTTTATAGACAACACACCCGGACAGAAGCAAATTGTTTACAACTTCGCAATGTTATGCCCATACAACATAACATCCCCGGACTCAATCTATGAGTGCTTCGCAACGTTGAAAGCGTACAACATACACATTTGAGCAAAGATAACTTTCTTTCCCAAGCAATGTGAACTTGTTTCGCCATATGTATCAATTAGTAGATTAGTCTTCTTGAGATTATATTAGTAAAAAGTTAAAGAATGAGTTAAAAACATGCGAAAAATAATAATTCTTACCTCCTGCGCGCGAGTCACCTGCGGTTGCGGAGCCATTTTGATCAGTACTACCAACTTACACAGAAAAAATACGTTCCAATTCTCGCAAACGATAGTTCGTTTCAGGCATTTTTAAGTTATAATAGTAACGTTTGTCATAGATTAATAAAATCGACGCTAGATTTTTTTGTTTGCACTGTTGTACATATTCAACAAAGCGAAGTTAAGGGTTAAGGCACTCCTGCGGTGAGATAACACCATTGAGTTTCAGTCTGCTCAGACCACTCAGATCACCTCAGATTCTTCACTCTCCTTAATGCGCTGCCGACGACAACCAACCAACCAACAAGTCGAACCAGTGTGAAGACATATTCAAGGAACCCAGAACCGCAACAAGAAAGTCAAAATCGACGCAGCTAAAGGCATTGCTGAAGTCAAGCAGGGCCAACCACGCCCATCTATCTTGATAGAACGAAAAGTTTGTAAAGATGCCATATTGGTTTAGTGTCTGATGAAGTTTTAATAAAATGTTACTTGCCTGTGATTGGCTAAAAATGCGAGTCAGTTTTTCGATTCTTTTGTAGTCTGTGGTGGTTAGCCGCACAGACTAAAATTGGATGTCCAAGTTTGTACAAACTTGTCTCTCTATTTGAATTTCTTTAAATTTAAATAATTTGCTTTGTGAAAAATTATAATATTAGAGGCTATGACGAGTTGAGTGAAAGAAAAAACCAGCTTGCTGACCATGCGCTTGTTTTCATGTTGAGAGGAGCCGTTTATAAGTGGCAACAACCAGCGGCTTTCTACTATTGTGAAAGGGCTACGTCCGGATTGGAATTGAAAAATATTATGAGGTAAGTCACGACTGCTGTGGTAGAATGCAGTTTGAAACCAATCGCAGTAATATGTGGTCGAAGATCAGCCTTTCGATCGGCTCTTAAGGAGGAAGCTCAGGGAGGAGACGAAGCGAGCTCAAAAACTGTCAAACAAAGAACCGGTTAGTTGAATGTAGAGGGTTATTTTTGGAACCCTAGCCAAATTTTTTCACGTCATAGTATTGCGGGAATGCTTTATTTACAAATTCGACCAATTATTCGACTCTGTTAATGGAGCGACGACTTTTTCAAGTAAACCAAAGGGAAGCTCCTGCGAGCCGCTTTCTCCAAAAAGTCGCTTCATCATGATTTCTGGATGGAGGCGATAGAAAAATAAAGAAGAATGAAGTTCTTGGATTTTACTGGAAAGCCCAAGTCTGTGCCCTCTATCGAAAACTTGAATGTAACTTTTAAAAGTTGTATGAGGCTGTGGCAGATTTTCAAGAACGAAGCCATCCAAATAATGAGGCCAAGATATTTCAATTCAGACCCTATTGAGAACTTTTTCGGTCAAGTCCGGGCTTACAATTATAGAAATAACGACCCGACATGCCACAGCTTCAACTGCACTTTCAAATCATTGTTGATTACTAGAATAATCAAGTTCATGGTAAACCATTTTGTAGAGTTGACTTTTCGGTTTCAATTAATGAATTGGTGCAATGTTATTAATAACATATTAAAAGGCAAGAATAAACATAGGCTTTAAGGGAGAAAATTTTCACCCATGCAAAAAAGCATATATAAAAAATAAAAAATACAACAAATTATGGGAAGTTTCAGTTAATCTCCCTCAGCTTAACCTTGTTAGGAAATTGAAACAGCCGTCCATATTCGCGCGGGGTGGACAGGCTCAAAATAAAAAGGCAAAGTAGGTAGGTGAAACAAATAAAGAATAGGCTGTATTCCGAAGTATCCAAGCCTACATTGATGATATTAGTTAGAAAAGAATAAGTGTCACCCAACACTAAATCTTTTTTTTTTCTTTTCTGTATGCATATTTTTGTTGTATGGAAGTTGGCCGTCTGATACGTAGTATCCACAGAGTACCTTGTTATATACTGGTAGTATCCCTATATAGTCTCTGGGGCCAACATAGTGACTAACTTCTGGTCCATGGCCAGCTGGATGTCATCGCTGACTTTTAAAGTTGCTGCGGTGGTAATGTGGCCTGGACTGAACTTTTTACTAAATAGATCTATCAGTTGTCACTGAAAACTAATTACCTTCATTGTAAACACATTTTTGAAATGTAAGATTGATTATAAAACAGAATTGTCTACACCTAATGAATACTGGAACGGGAACAAATATATTTTCATGAGCATTGCGGCCAGGAGTGCTCTTTCGATTAATATCAAATGATAATGAGTTATCTTGAACCTTACAAACTTTTATTGATTACATTGATGATAATGTTGTGGTGGTCAGTTTTCCATTACGGCGACCGCTTCAACTAGGAGTTCTCTGTGTTAATAGCTCGCTTCGCACAAAAAAATGAACTCAATCAATTTTAACTAAAGACTTGGAATATTTATGCTCATAATTTATGGCAAATTCATAGTTTCATTTTAGAAGGAAAACTTTATTAGTTTACAGCGTCCTGTTATTCGGTTTGAGGACAAAATCAAAAATATTTGTTATTTATTTATTTTTGTGAATACGGAAGGCCCTATTCACAAAAATAAATAAATAACAAATATTATTTTAACTTTTATCATAATTTATAACAAATTTATAGATTTATTTTAGAAGGACCACTTGAGTTTATAACGTGTTATAACGAATAACAGGTTATTCGGTTTCAGGATGACACCTTAGGTCTTTTCAAATATTTTAATATAATGAAGCCCATAAAACTCCTGAACCTAACTCGATTGATAATAATAATATAGACAATGCATTATAATTTCGACAAGTTCTCCAAGAATTTTCAAAATGTCACTAAAATAATTTTATTGACATAAATAATGAATTTCGTCGACAAACTTTAAATTCCTTGGATATGATAATGTTCTCTAGAATTCCTACTTATATTATCAGTCGGAAATCGAACACGATGTAAAGGTTAAGAACGAGAAATAACAAAGACGTCGCTTAAAACCACGGTGGTAATCGTTTTTAAGATAATGAAAAATGATGATCAATCATTATCATCTTACCATCAATGAGTATGACACCTAAATGATGTTGTCTTATACGTCAAATAGTCACGTTACGAAGTGTTGGGGTGAATAACCCCCCGTAACGGAAGCCTAATGAAAATAATATTAAAATAGGTCCTAAAGAAATGAAAGAAGAGAATACACTAACTTCTTTTTTATTTTCACACAAATTTTTGAATTAACCTACCTAACGAAAGAGTAGAGCACTGACCCCTTGGTTTCTTGAAGGTTGGTGCTGTGCAGAGTCGCTATGTGGGAAGGTCGGCGGTCGATCCGCTTTGTGGGGTGGAGACGGTGGTTGGCTGCGGTCAGCGGTGGTCAGGGCCGTGTAGCTGAGGTCAGGGCCGTGTAACGGTGGTCAGGACGCACCGTATGAGATCACTGATTTGATGATGAGAACACTTCGTTTTCGTAGAGACGCACTATACTTCTTGAGAGAGAGAGAGAAATACTTCTTCATGAGAGGTTTTGTCCTTCAAGGTAACCCTGGCCCTACTGGCCCAGGTATTTGGCCTCTAAGTCGTTCTCAATTCAGAGAGTTGCAGAGAAAGGCCATTCTTTTGGTTTTTCAAGTCTGAGGAAAACTTTGGTCGATTCCAATATACATAAATATATATATATATATATATATATATATATATATATATATATATATATATATATAATTTTGAATTTGACGTTTTTCATCCCAAGGGGCCAGCAAAACTATAGCTAAGGACTATATGAAAAAAAAAACAGATCAGATAGAATGTTGTCAAAAACTAAAACGAAGCAAAAGATAGCATGCTGTCATAAATGTAAACAAGTTTTTTTTAGTAGTTATTCCTACAAGCAAAATTGAAAACCAAGTCCAATACATAAGTCGTTTGCAAGGCTGGACTATCTCAATTTGATTGCAGGCCTTGATTTGTGATACAATTATTGACATTAAATGATAAAAATGATATGCTCTCTAGGGTTTTGATGGAGTGTTCAATCCAGTTCAGTGCGGCTACACCTCGCGACCACTTTCACACTGTGGTCACTGCACTGCATTGCTCCGAAGGATGATAGGTTCTTACCAAACATCTCAGTTTGTTCTCATTGCCACTGTTTGCGCCATACGAAAAGTGTAGAAACACTCGAAATGAATACTGTATTTCGGATGCGGATGACCTTCCTCTCTCCCGCTGGTGGCGCCAATTTCTCTGGATCAGTATATCTCGCAATTTTATGGCAATTTGGAAATGCCACTGTCAAACTAGCGAATCAGTTCACTCAAATCCTTCAAAAATACTTAGTCGCAAATTACAACCAAATTTTGCTCTGAAGACGTCTAACATCCTTCAAAATGACAATTTGAATGCGTTCCGGATTGATGGCATAAATAGAGAATCGAGCTACAGCTAAAGATATATATGAAATTTTATTTGCGTATTATGGTTTATGTTAGGTTCTAAATATGTAATTTCAGTTTCATATGATATTTATGCAACTTTATTAATTGCTACCTATTTTTCATAGTTCATTACTGCCGCGGTCTATTATGTATGAGTAATGAATGACTGCGTTTCTGGCAGGACTGTTGGTGGCCGAAAGCGCAGCGTAGCGTAGCTCCATGCCTTCACAGCGCGGTCTGCATTGAAGACTTTGATGGTCAATCTGGAATAATTTCAGTTTCACCACACTGCGCTTTTGTTTCTTCCCCGTGCTTTAGTTTTTTTTCTAGGGTGCCTGTAATTACACAGCCAAATACTAAATAAAAACTTTTTGTACTTGACCATATTTGAAACAAAACTCGACAATAATGGGTTGTCACAGGACATTGCTGGTGGCTAGAACTCACCATGAATTTCTTAACTTTGCTGGCGCCTATTCAAGTAGCACGGCAGGGTCGACTTTGCTCAAATCAGATTTTTAAAATAATAAACACATTATAAGCATTTTTAGTAAACATATTTACATAACAAGTTCGTTCTTATTTGTCGTATACATTTAAAATTGTTGGATATTTATATTAGTGTCCGACCGAACCTAGGTTTTCAGCCGCAACCGAAACCGAACCCGAACCTTTTTTTACACCTATACATAGTCAGGTCATAAGTTCTGTCACATGTGCAATATGAAATAATTTAGACATGTTTATTATTTATGTAAACATTTATATAGCAAAATGATCTTAATAAAGCATAGATTCTTATGGTAATAAAGTTTATTCAAAATGACACCCGCGATTTTGAATACAGGCCTTTATTCTGCGCGGCCAGTCGTCTATCGCAGCACAAACAAGGTCCTGGCGCAGAATCTTGTTGGAATACCCAGTGCCTGTTATTAAACTTGGTATGAAAAACAGGTTCCACAAGGTTCTTGAGGACTGTATTTTGATACACAACTGCATTCGTTTTTACGCCTTTCTCAAAAAATGTACCTCTGTCAAGCCCCAACAAGAAACTCCCAACCAAACCATGAGCGAGGATGGAAAATGACCTCGTTGGACACGCGGAATACGGTTGCTCGCTTCTTCACTGCTGTGTGCGTACACCTTATCATTTTGTTTGTTGTAGCTCTCTTCCACGGTGAAAATTTTTTCATCCGAAAAAAGAATTTCCCGATGCTTTTTTCCCGCGTACCGCTTCAACAAAGCGCATCTCTTCAGTCTCAGGTCCATTAAACGAGCGTCCAAACGATGTCCTATTTTTCTTCGATATGCCCTAAGCCCTAAGTCTTCATTTAACACCCTTTTCACCGTGGTCCTGCTTAACCCCTCTGAAGGGCCAACAGTTTCTGCTTACGTATGGGATTTCTTTGAATTCGCGCCTTCACAGCTTTTATCACTGCTGGAGTCCTAACAGAGCGAGGGCGACCACTTCTTGACCTGTCATCTACACTAGAGTCTTCATTGTATCGTTTTATTGTACGATAAACCAATCTTTTGGAAATATTCAAATTTTTTAGTAAGTCGAAAATCTGAATTAGCGCGTAACCGCAACGATGCAATGCAATAACTGCGACACGGTCTTCTTTAAGTGTCCACTCCATATTTAAAAATGAGGAAAATTCTAAAAAGTACACATTTTTATTTTCATGAAAAATTCTAAATTCGAATTCAATAAACTTTTTTGTGGCCAGCGTTCTAAATTCAAAAGTTTTTATTGTGTGACAGAACTTATGACCTGACTGTGTAAAATGTTTTATAATCTGTCAGAGTCTAGCCTATATTTAGTAATCTAAAGCTTGGAATTGAGTTGAATAAAATAAATAATAATTAAATAAAGGTACAAACATGGTATTGTATTTATGTTATATTATAGCAGTTTATGTGACTGCTGCATAATGGAGAGCATTAATACTCGAGAGTGGGTTCAATGAAACGAGCCGAAGGCGAGATTCATAATAATATCACATACACTAGTTTATCTACACACATATCATAAACTCTCTTTGATGTGTTCAGGAACCGCATGTTTGACCGGCATTGTGGCTCTGCAGTTGTTTAGCTTGTTCTGTAGTACCAACTTCACAGACAAACTAGGGGCGGCACGCAGGCGGGCGTCGGCGTTCGAAATTTGAATGTCGTAATATGCAGAAAAATTACACATTATAGTCATAATGTGTAATTTTAAAATCAAAGCCGGCTGGCGAACTCAGCTGCCAATCACAAGCAAACCACTCACCCGAAGTTAGCCGAATTACGCACGATAAATCAAGAATACAGAGGTTCGGCGGGGCCGAAGGTTCGGCCAGTGATTGCCCGAAACCGAACTTGGGCCCGAACCTGGCCCCGAACCCGAACCTTCGGTCGGTCTCTAATTTATATTACATTAATTGTATTTGCATTTATTTTGATTTTAATTAAGGAAAGTAGGATACTCCGCTTCGTAAAGCTAGTTTTGATCGAGAAAGAAACGTTAAGAAAACTCAGACCATCCTAATAACTTTTGCGTTAGTTTAGTTAGTAATCAATTCATTAATCACTACAGTTTATTTTTAAGGATTGCAGTGATAGACTGTTTAAAGGAATTTATTTTAATTCCCTTATAGAATACGCTATTCCTATAAAGAGCGCATTTCGGAAATGGTAGTTTTAAGTTGTTTTTATCACGAAATTAGTTGTATTGCGCTCACTAAAATAATACCGTAGCTAATGATGGAGTGCACATATACAATCTATTTATTGCATTCCATAAAATGTATGATGATTGAGTTACTCGATTTCTATCCATTTCAGGTTTCAATGAGCAAAGAGTTTCGTTAACCTGAGTTTTTAGTTCAATACTTACATACTACACACACGAAACTCTTTTTCAATGTTTCGATGTACGACCTTGAATGTACCTAGTATACTTAAAATGTAACTTTTAATAAGTTCTATTTTAAAATACGTTCGGAAATTAGCGAAGTCGCCAATTTGCATGTGTATACTATACTTAGTATTGCTATATATAAAGTTATGTAGCGCCCTCATACCAGGTTTTTTATGTTCCTGGTTGAGCTTTATATTGATGCTTATATCTGATTTTATGACTTTTTACTCTATTCAATAAAGTCTCTGTTGTAGGTAGTCAAAGTACAGCCATGAGAAAAAATCGACTTTTCATGGTAGTATTTGGATTTTATTTCAAACACAGATGATTATTGTACACCTTAAGTATCTGGGACTGATCCAAATGTTAGTACTAGAGAAGTAAGACCAGTATTTAACCGATTGGTTAAAAAAAGGCTAGTTTTTAATCGCACATAAAAAAACCTGATTTTCACAGCAAAAACACTTTTTACGTTTTAAGTATTTTTTGTTCTTTTTACATGTTCAACCTAACACGAAGGATAAAGGGGGCTTCGCTTTGCTCACCCCCTTTAAGGGTAAAGAGTGAAGGGTCACCTAAGCTACCGCAGTATTTTGCCCTCATATTTTCTGTAAAAATCAGTATATTTGCTGTGCAAATCAGTATTATTGTTGTGCAGTTTAATATAAATTTTCCTTAAATAAATACCTACTGTGCACATTTAACCGCACATGTAAGGGTAAACCCGTTTTGGTCGGGGGTTTGGGTTAAATGTTACAAAACATGTCAGGGATAGTATTATTGCAGATGACACGTCACTATACTACCTAGTAGTTAATATTTTATTATTAAAAATGAAAAACGTATACTCTTACAAAAGACTATCGTTTTACGTTTTCCCGTGTACAATGGTATGGACCCTTCGTGTGCGGGTCCGACGTCCTACTCGCACTTCACCGGTTTTATTACGTATTGGCATGTGTTGTTAGACCGGTCTACACTGGACGAATGTGGCGAACGAAAGCGACTGACTAAAACAAAAATATTTTTTTCCCAATTCTTAATATTATTATTTCGTCTGATAAGCGAAGTTTTTTTACAGGTATTTAATTTATTTTACAGGCAAATATGGTACTGTTTGATATTATAAAACATAAAAAGACTAAAACATAAAACTAACATAAAAAAGTACAAAAGGTAATATTTGGGCTACATATAATTAATGCATATGCTATCTTACTGACTGTAGCATGTAGATTGTAGGTGTTTAATGTACACAATGTTTTGTTTAGGTTTGCGGTGGATGAAATGGCGTCTCAAAATGACGTCACTCCTGCTGAGATTGACACAATATCACTGTGAGCTAATAATAATAATAATACCTTGGACAGTATTTACGCACATTGATCTAGCCCCAAACTAGGATTCCCTGTATCTTGGGTACTAGACAACGATACACATACTTATATAGATAAATATTATACTTAGATAGATAAACAACCACGACTAGAGTACAAACATCCGTTATCATCAAACAAATTTGCCCCCACCGGGACTCGAACCCAGGACCCGTGGCTTCGTAGGCAGGGTCACTACCGACTCGGCCATTCGTGACGAAAAGATAAATCCCATAGCGCTCATAGGGCACAAGTAAAAGGATATGTAGCTAGAATAAATAACACATTTAAAATGCCCGATGTAAAGAGGCTTTTGATGTGAAAACGTCTTTTAAATCGATGAACGCCGGCTGCACGCACGAAAACGCATGACACATTGTCACGTTCCGCCGACTTCCGCCTGAGCCGAGCGTGCAAGCAAGAGCGCGGAAGAAGCGATAGAGAGGCACGATCGGCCTAAGCGTTCACCTTATGACGTTATCATCATTCAAGATGAAAGACGATGATGATGATGAAGATGATGAGGACGACATATCCGACGACTCCACATGAACAGATGCAACATGTGCACCATGTTCCATCAATGCAACATCCTGTTACCCAAAGAGATTGTTATTATAAATAAAATATATTTATTTACACTTGTATTTTGGTTATTTTTTAAATGTTTTATATAAAATTGCAATTTACTTTAATCTAGAATACTAATCAAAGGACAGTGCAATTAATTTTGTTATTAGATATAACACTGCTCTGAGCCATACGCATAAGCCTACTCAGCGCGCTATCTTCATCTTTATTGTTGATATAATCTCGTGTCTCGACGCGAGCTCAAGCCACTCTCGTAAAACCGAATCTAGGTTTCGTTATTTCAGCTAAATACTGTGCTTTACCTATATCTATATATATCTTCACTATTGCTCTACTAAATAGAATGTAGCGTGTGTGCTAAGAACTGACCCTTCACTGTGCTCTGGCTAATATATTATGTTCGATCGAAGATGGTGTTTTTATTCATCGCTGCTTCGCATATAGAACGCAATCAGGCAAGGACCGGAAGGAGGACAAATCAAAAAATAAATAATGTTTATTGTTTAACAAAGATAGCTTTTACATAGTGTAGGTTGTAGTGTTATGCTACTTACATGCCATTTTCCAGTCTGCGTTGATGGTCTGCATTCATCTCATATATCTCTGGATATTTCGTATCACCTTTATTTTCATAGGACCCTGTAACGTTTTAAACCATAAGAACACAATAACAAATCATTTTCACTTCGTATTTTCATACTATCAGCACTTCTAAATCGATGTCGACGGGGTTTACCTTTGGTGACCTTGTATTTGGCTTTCTCTGAAACTCTGCAATCTCGGGCTTCGTGCGCGCTGGTGCGCTACCTTTTTATCTATCGCTGTTATGTAATTTTGGCTATGTTATCTTGTTGTTTTCTCTATTACGAGCCTGAAACCAAAATCTGACATATTGCGATGTCGTTGTTTATCTGGTTGTCATGGCAATGTCCATTCAAACTCGTTAGCGGTCTGATATGTTTACTTCAATACTTTTACAAAAATACTTTTTCCCTCTTGGCCATTCACAAAAATTGCTTTTAATTTTAATAATTTTTAGAACTCTCCAAAAAGGGTATAAGAGCGGAACATTTCTGAAATTCGGGAGTCTCACTTCAGCTCTTGGAAAAGAAGCTTCACCTAAAGGCCTTATCCCGGGGCCGCACTGCCCCGGGATCCTGCGAGCCTCTGTTGCTACGTCTCCTGCCTACAGCTGCTACTGTAGTAAGGCTGCTACGCCTCCTGCCTACTGCTGCTACTTACTGTGTTGCCTGCCTCTACTGAACGGCTCGCCAGACGGCTGCTACACCTCCTGCCTACTGATGCTTACTGTGTTGCCTGCCCCTACTGACCGGCTCGCCAGAAGGCTGCTAGTTCACCTGCCTACTGCTTCTACTGGAGTAAGGCTGCTACGCCTCCTGCCTACTGCTGCTACTTACTGTGTTGCCTGCCTCTACTGACCGGTTCGCCAGACGGCTGCTACTTCTTCTGCCTCCTACTCTCCGTGTCCTCCGCTCCCCTTTTTATATCATTACCTGTATCTTTTATAAAACCTGTGTCACCTCATTCCGCCTCACCCTCATTTCATTTTTATAAAAATAGTCACTGTAAAATACGCATAATAAACTGTCATTTCTAAATTTTATCCTGGTTGTTGTTTATTGTTAGGTTCTGTTTAGGTTCTTGTCGCTACACGACATTTTGGCGCCCAACGTAAAAGTTCTTCTTCACCCTTCTTCACCTTTTCTGCGCCTTGTCTCTTTCCTTTTGATTTGCTTTCTCTTTCGCTCTTAAATCTTTATCTATTCATCCTTTTCATATTTTCCAAATTCTAAAACAAAACTTCATCTAGTTTTTCAACTCATCTGGAAAATATTTAGGCCTACATTTAACTTACATTACTTCACTTCACTTCACTTCACTTCATCACTTTAATATTTTTAACAATGGAAAGGGTTATTAAGTACGAATTCCTTAACAAGGCCGAGCTCGAATACGAAGTAAAGATTAGATGTGAGGAACCAGCTAATACTGTTTTGCTTCTTAAAATACAGGTTTTGCGTTTAGTTGCGAATTCTCACCCTGAAGATATTCTGACTTCTCCAGTTCCGATTGAGGATGACTTGTCTCAAATTGGTTCTACTCTGACTTACCTGGATTGTAAAATTGAAAAATTTTTACAAGGTGAAACCAAATACTTACGATTAATACAAACTTTTATTAATCATGTTTTTTACAGATTGGAGCGAATAGATACTGTCTTATATCCAGACTCTAAAGCTAGTTTCGATACTTTGAAGATGAAATTTGACGCTATTTCTAAACAATTCGAATCCTTGACTCCACCTTCAACTGCAAATGACTCTCCATCACTGGACCTTCCTGCTGACCCGACTGTCATGGAACCCCCTCTTGTTTCTCAAACTTCTGTCCAGACCCATACCCCGTATCCTCCACCACCACCTCAATCTTTCCCTCCAACTAACGTCTTCAAAGATCTGAAAAGACACACCTTCAATGGTAAAAGCTGTCCAAGATCCTTTCTTCAAAAACTTGAAGAATATAGCTTAGCTCGTGTCTTGTCCAGGGACTTGTTGATTTCTCAGGCGTTCGAAATTTTCACCGACAATGCCCTTCATTGGTTCAGATTTAAATATAATCAGAATCCAAACTTAACTTGGAACGAACTTTCTTCTTTACTAATCAAAGACTTTGGTGGTTTTGATTATGATCATAAACTTCTAGAAGCGATTAGGAATCGTACTCAAGGTCGTGATGAACCTATCGTCATCTATATTTTCATCATGTCTGGAATGTTCGCTCGCCTTTCAAAAAGACTTTCTGAAACAGAACAATTGGAGATTATTTTGAGAAATATTCGCCCATGTTATTCAGTCTTCGTAGCTCTAAAAGACATTTGACTCTATCGATTCTCTCCTGGCCACTTGCCAAAACTACGAAAAGTTCTTAGACAGAGACAAACAATTTAAAGAACCAAATTTACAACAAAGTCCTCATATTTCTGAATTCAACTATAAGCATTCCACTTCAAGTTCAGTTGACTCTCCAAACTCTTCTAATAAATCGCGACCTTCTCCTCCCTTCATGAATAAATTCACTCCACCCTACAAATACCCTTCTAGACAAGTTAATAGTCTCTCTCAAACTGCAGCTCCCCAAGAAAGTTCTTTTTGCGTTCGCTGTCGTAAACTAGGTCATACTTTGAACAGTTGCACTCAACCACGATTCGTGATTTGTTTCAAATGTGGTCTTAAGGGTTTTAAAACTGCAGATTGCCCTACTTGTTCTCCCAAACCTAATACTAGTACGAAAAAACTAACTGCTGACTTGAAAAGTAACTCAAACTTTGATAAGGACGAGTGGACTAATTGGATCAAAACAATTCAAAACTTCTTTGCTTGCTACAAAATCTCTTCTACACTCTACTCCAAAGAACAAGATCTTAATCCTCCATTCGTTAATGTCAAAATTTATGACTTAACTTTATCTGGTTTACTAGATTCTGGCAGCTCAGTAACTATTCTGGGTAATAATTCTCATTTGGAAATTCTTAAACTGGGCTACAAACTTCTCAAGTCAGATCTTATTACTGTCTCTACTGCTAATAATCAAAAAATTAATTCCTTGGGTTATTTTGACTTACCTGTCCATTTCAATAACGAAACTCACTTGATTAAAGCTTATGTTTTCCCTGAAATATTTCCTTCTCTAATACTAGGTATTGACTTTTGGAGAAAATTTAATCTTCTACCTAGTGTTTTAGCTTCTCTTAACTTTACAGATCCTAAATGCTTTGCTAAAGACACTAAAGATATTAAAGTTTTACCTTATGAGCATTTAACTCCTAATCAAAAGAACATCGCTAATGACATCATCCAACGCTTCAAGACAATCTCTTTTGAAGAAAAAGGTGTTCTGGGAAACATACACTTAATCACCCACAAGATTGACACTGGTGATTCTCTTCCGATCAAACAAAGATGTTACGACTGTCTCCTGAAAAACAAAAGGCTTTAGTTAATGAAGTTGACAAGATGCTGCGATGGAACGACATTGAACAATGCGAAAGTCCTTGGTTATCTCCAGTCCTCATCACTCCAAAGAAGAATGGTGAATGGCGTTTCTGCGTAGATAGCAGGAAGCTTAACTCAGTTACACGTCGTGATGCTTATAGTCTGCCTCTAATAAGCGAAATTTTGGACAACCTGAGAAATGCCAAACACTTATCAAGCATCGACATTGCGAAAGCATTTTGGGAGATTCCCCTGAAACCTGCTGATAGAGATAAAACAGCATTTTATGTTCCTGGAAGAGGTATGTTCAGATTCAAAGTAATGCCTTTTGGTCTCACTAACTCACCTGCAACTCAACAAAGATTAATGGATACGCTATTTACTCCTGAATTTGAGAACAAGGTATTTTGCTATCTGGATGACATCGTTATTATTAGCGAGACTTTTGATGAGCACATATCGCTTCTCATGAAAGTTCTTGAAAAACTTTCATATGCTTATCTGACTATTAACTTTGAAAAGAGTCAATTCTTCAGGAAAGAACTGAAATACCTTGGTTTTCTAGTGGACGAGTATGGTTTACGTGCTGATCCAGATAAAATAAAAGCTATTCTAGAATATCCTGTACCTACTTGCAGAAAAGAAGTTCGAAGATTCATAGGCACCTGCAGCTGGTTTAGAAGATTCATTCCAAACTTCAGCACTATTGCCTCTCCACTCAACCAACTAACCTGTTCCGGGAAGAACGCTCCTAAATTTTTATGGAATTCCAAGGCTGCAGCTGCTTTCGAGAAACTTAAAGAAGCTTTGGTAACTGCTCCTGTCCTTGCTTGCCCTAACTTCGAACTACACTTCTCTGTACATTGTGATGCATCAAATTATGGCATAGGAGCAATGCTTACTCAACATCAGGATGACAAAGAAGTCGTGATTGCTTACATGAGTAAAGCACTAAACAAAAATCAACAAAACTACTCAACTACTGAAAGAGAAACATTGGCTGTAATAACTGCGCTAGAACATTGGCGATGTTACCTAGACAATGGTAAAGAATTTACAGTATATACTGACCACGCTGCACTCAAATGGTTTCAGAACTTATCGAATCCATCTTTAAGACTTGCTCGCTGGACTCTACGCTTATCATGCTTTAATTTTGTCCTGAAACATAAAAAGGAAAGGATAACGTTGTTCCTGATTTATTATCAAGACATAAGAATAAAGAACGTCCTGATACACGAGAAACTTCACCTCAAGGCGTACATACTATTACGATTGAAGAACCACCTGATCGTGAACTTGAGCACTACAACAAGATTTTTCTCGGATGCTCCAACAACCCAGACGCATATCCCAACTACACTATCAGGGATAGCAAACTTTACCGCTGCATCCATTCTCCCGATCGTCTAAACGATGACTTTATTTGGAAAGAAGTTCCACTGCCGCAAGATAGACATGCACTTATTGAAGTTAGCCATGGTTCCCCTTCAGAACTCCACCTTGGTATCTTCAAGACATTCAAGAAAATATCTTTAAAATACTATTGGCCTAGTATGTTTAAGGACATTGCCAATTTAATCTCGACTTGTGAAACCTGCTTAACCTACAAACACCCTAATCATTCTCCCTATGGTCTTATGGGTAAACCTAAACTTTTCTCCAGAACTTTTCAAACTATATCCTTAGATCTTATGGGTCCATTGCCTATGACCCGGAGAAGAAATCAGTATATTCTGGTAATTAACTGCAATTTTACTAAATATACTATGATTTTTTCCCCTTAAACGTGCTACTTCAGCTAATATCATTAATGTCTTAGAAAATTCAGTGTTTCTAGTTCATGGCATTCCCCAAACTATTATAATGGACAACGCTGTTCAATTTCAGTCGCGAGAATTCCACTCATTCTTAAATTCTTATGACGTTCCTTGTATTTTTCACACAGCTTTATATTGTCCTCAGGTTAATCCTACAGAGAAATTTAATAGTACGATTATTACAGCTCTAGCATCCCTAGTAGGAGACGATCATAGATCCTGGGACAACCATCTTACTAAGATTCAGTTCGCAATGAACAGCGCTACAAACGTTGCTACTGGCTTTACTCCAAACTTTTTAGTCTTTGGTAGGGAAACAATACCTTGTGGTTCCTTCTATACTCCAACTCAGAGTCTCGAGGAATTGATATTTATGCCTCGTGATATTTACGCGTCTAATGCTGGTCTCCTCTCATCTATCTTTCACAGAGTTCAAACTAAACTTCACATAGCTCACGCTAAAAATAGCGCTCGCTATGATATTCGCCGGTCTTTTAAAGAATTTAATGTGGGAGATACTGTTTGGCGTAAAAACCATGTTTTAAGCAATGCTGGCGCATACTTTAATGCTAAACTTGCCCCTAAATTCATTAAGTGTAAAATAATAACCAAAATTTCACCATTGGTATACACTCTCGAAGACCCTAACGGAGTTAGAGGCAAGTGGCACATTAAAGACATAAAATCTTAAATTTTCTTAACTTCTATTAACTGTTAATTTGTATATATGTATAAATATCATCATCATTTTCACCTTATTATTTTTATTTCTTCCTTTAATCCAGTGTTCTTCAACACATTTTACTTTAGGACCTCGAATCTTCGTTGGTTAGCCTTCACCTTTTTTTTTTATCTTTATTTCAGACACATCTCGTTGGCGATGTTGCTGATCTCTGGCTTCGAGCCCTACCGCTCTGGCCGTTCTTAATCTTGTCTTAAGTCGAAGCGACTAAAGCTACCTTAGGATTAATTTGTTTCTCTTTACCTCCACTTATTTTTTTTTTCCACGCAGGAGCGGATGACAACTCCTTAAGTAAGCCTGAATGTCCTTTCGAAAACACACTTTTAGAGTGGTAGTCATTGAATGTGAACTCCACCCTTACCTAAATGAAGATGATGAATGTAAGAGATGGTATATCTGATTTTGCCTGGTGATGTCTGTTTCTGCAAAGCTGTGTTTTTATGGTTTATTTTAAAAAATGTACATATCAAAATTTTTGCTGAGTCAAAAATTTTTCCAGGGTCGGGGGGAAAATGTAGTGTTATGCTACTTACATGCCATTTTCCAGTCTGCGTTGATGGTCTGCATTCATCTCATATATCTCTGGATATTTTGTATCACCTTTATTTTCATAGGACCCTGTAACGTTTTAAACCATAAGAACACAATAACAAATCATTTTCACTTCGTATTTTCATACTATCAGCACTTCTAAATCGATGTCGACGGGGTTTACCTTTGGTGACCTTGTATTTGGCTTTCTCTGAAACTCTGCAATCTCGGCCTTCGTGCGCGCTGGTGCGCTACCTTTTTATCTATCGCTGTTATGTAATTTTGGCTATATTATCTTGATGTTTTCTCTATTACGAGCCTGAAACCAAAATCTGATATATTGCGATGTCGTTGTTTATCTGGTTGTCATGGCAATGTCCATTCAAACTCGTTAGCGGTCTGATATGTTTACTTCAATACTTTTACAAAAATACTTTTTCCCTCTTGGCCATTCACAAAAATTGCTTTTAATTTAAATAATTTTTAGAACTCTCCAAAAAGGGTATAAGAGCGGAACATTTCTGAAATTCGGGAGTCTCACTTCAGCTCTTGGAAAAGAAGCTTCACCTAAAGGCCTTATCCCGGGGCCGCACTGCCCCGGGATCCTGCGAGCCTCTGTTGCTACGTCTCCTGCCTACAGCTGCTACTGGAGTAAGGCTGCTACGCCTCCTGCCTACTGCTGCTACTTACTGTGTTGCCTGCCCCTACTGAACGGCTCGCCAGACGGCTGCTACACCTCCTGCCTACTGATGCGTACTGTGTTGCCTGCCCCTACTGACCGGCTCGCCAGAAGGCTGCTACTTCACCTGCCTACTGCTTCTACTGGAGTAAGGCTGCTACGCCTCCTGCCTACTGCTGCTACTTACTGTGTTGCCTGCCTCTACTGATCGGTTCGCCAGACGGCTGCTACTTCTTCTGTCTCCTACTCTCCGTGTCCTCCGCTCCCCTTTTTATATCATTACCTGTATCTTTTATAAAACCTGTGTCACCTCATTCCGCCTCACCCTCATTTCATTTTTATAAAAATAGTCACTGTAAAATACGCATAATAAACTGTCATTTCTAAATTTTATCCTGGTTGTTGTTTCTTGTTAGGTTCTGTTTAGGTTCTTGTCGCTACACGACAAGGTTGAAGCCTTCTTTTATGTACAAATTACCTGTATCAGAAGACTTCGCGCTCTCATTCCAAGTTGAGTTGAGGTAAACAATTAAAAATTATAACAGAAATAAAAATATTAAAAATTAGTCATACAAATACGAGACGATTGAAAGCTAGTGATTACATTTATTTTATCAGCCAGATTTTAAATTGACGGGGTTTACAATCGTTTTAATCAATGGATTGTCATGTCGGTCGTAAGTATGAGAATGTGTTGTGTGTTTGTGTGTGTGTGTGTGTGTGTGTGTGTGTGTGTGTGTGTGTGTGTGTGTGTGTGTGTTTGTGTGTGTGTGTATTGTGCGTATGAGTGTGAGTGTGCGTGTGAGAGTGCGATATCAACCAGTTTATGTTTAATTTTTACTTTTTCATTATTTGAATATCTAGCCTTTTTAGCTTAATACACCACCTAATTTGCTCTAATACAGTACACACTTAAGACAGTCGCGCTCGTCGCGCTCGCCGCGGTTCCTAGTCACCGCCACTCGTAGAGTGTAAATGCGCCATGAGTCAAATGACAAAGTTACCGTATTTTTTTCGGCAGAAGGTTCTCTGGGGGGGTGTGGGAGTTCGGTTGAGGCTGGTGAAAATGCATAATTTTAGTTTTATGAAGGTTCATTAATGCATTACTGTTTTGTAGTCATTAGATTATTCCACTCAATGTATGATTTATCCCTCATTCAAAGGTTAGGGTGGGAGTTCGGTTGAGGCTGGTGAAAATGCATAATTTTAGTTTTATGAAGGTTCATTAATGCATTATTGTTTTGTAGTCATTAGATTATTCCACTCAATGTATGATTTATCTCTCATTCAAAGGTTAGGGTGGGAGTTCGTTTGAGGCTGGTGAAAATGCATAATTTTAGTTTTATGAAGGTTCATTAATGCATTATTGTTTTGTAGTCATTAGATAATTCCACTCAATGTATGATTTATCTCTCATTCAAAGGTTAGGATGGGAGTTCGGTTGAGACTGGTGAAAATGCATAATTTTAGTTTTATGAAGGTTCATTAATGCATTATTGTTTTGTAGTCATTAGATTATTCCACTCAATGTATGATTTATCTCTCATTCAAAGGCTAGGGTGGGAGTTCGGTTGAGGCTGGTGAAAATGCATAATTTTAGTTTTATGAAGGTTCATTAATGCATTATTGTTTTGTAGTCATTAGATTATTCCACTCAATGTATGATTTATCTCTCATTCAAAGGTTAGGGTGGGAGTTCGGTTGAGGCTGGTGAAAATGTATAATTTTCGTTTTATGAAGGTTCATTAATGCATTATTGTTTTGTAGTCATTAGATTATTCCACTCAATGTATGATTTATCTCTCATTCAAAGGTTAGGGTGGGAGTTCGGTTGAGGCTGGTGAAAATGCATAATTTTAGTTTTATTAAGGTTCATTAATGCATTATTGTTTTGTAGTAATTAGATTATTCCAGTCAATGTATGATTTATCTCTCATTCAAAGGTTAGGGTGGGAATTCGGTTGAGGCTGGTGAAAATGCATAATTTTAGTTTTATGAAGGTTCATTAATGCATTATTGTTTTGTAGTCATTAGATTATTCCACTCAATGTATGATTTATCTCTCATTCAAAGGCTAGGGTGGGAGTTCGGTTGAGGCTGGTGAAAATGCATAATTTTAGTTTTATGAAGGTTCATTAATTCATTATTGTTTTGTAGTCATTAGATTATTCCACTCAATGTATGATTTATCTCTCATTCAAAGGTTAGGGTGGGAGTTCGGTTGAGGCTGGTGAAAATGCATAATTTTAGTTTTATGAAGGTTCATTAATGCATTATTGTTTTGTAGTCATTAGATTATTCCACTCAATGTATGATTTATCTCTCATTCAAAGTTTAATATATCTGGGCATTTTATGACAACCGAGCTATCATTCGCAAACAATACAGATGGGACACCGTCATGGAGTAACAGAAAGGTATAGTCATATTTTAGAGGGTTGTTAGGACATACATCATCTAAGCAACTTCCACTATAAAACCGATTTGATCTGAGCAACTTTAATTTTCACTTCTCCATACATGTTGGGCCGGGAGATCAGCTGTTTTGTAGGGAGAAGTGAAAATTAAAGTTGCTCAGATCAATTCGTTTACCTAGTGAAAGTTGTTGAGAAAGATGCCAATATAAACTTTTCACTGCTCAGGAGACGTCATAAGAGTCTACAGCGGCAGTGCTGGAATACATACATCCATAGAACAAGAGATTCTATTATCAGTGACCCTCAACAAGTTTGGCGCTTTGCTAAGAGCCTCCGCCGCGTCCATGGACTTCCAGCACAAATATCAAATGGTGGTGAAGAGGCTTGTGAAGTCTTTTTAGACAATTTTTTCTACGTATATGTTGACCCAAACAACAACCGCTTATTGCCTGCTTATGCTTATTTGTCTGATGTGAGCTGTGTGGGCTCCACTGAGCTGTCAAGCGGCCTTGTCCTTAAAATACCTCAAGGGCATTGACACGAATAAGGGTGCAGGGCACGACAAAATACTTATTTATTACACAGCGTGCCGATCAGCTCGCTGCCCAAGTCTGCTGTACAGTCTTCCGCAGATCACTCAACGAGCAGTGCTGTCCTACTCACTGGAAAAAGACTTTTATTGTTCCCATTCACAAGTGTGGTCCGGTCTCAGTGCTGCCAGCTTTTGCTAAACTCCTTGAGCTTTTAGTCCATGCTGATCAGGTGTACCCTATCCTCTCTCGCACCATTCCGCTTGTAAATGGCAGCAAGTTATATGTTGGCGACATATATAAGGATTTTTTATTTGATAGTTTTGGTTTAAATTTAGGAATATTGTTACTTTGAGAGTCTACCTGATATATAAAAAAGTAATTAAAAGTTGTTTGCTATTTCAGGCTCATTTATTACTTTACACGTATCATTAAGCCACTTTACTGCGTCCAAAAACCGCACGTTACGATCAGCATAATGTTAAACTACTTTGTAAAAACTCATTTCTTATCTGAATATTGAACATTATGACCATAATGTATAATATTTCTACATATTATGGCATTCAAATTTCGAACGCTGACGCCCGCCTGCGTGCCGCCCCTACTTTGTTTGTGAAGTTGGTACTACAGAACAAGCTAAGCAACTCAATGCCACAATGCCGGTCAAACATGCGGTTTCTGAACACATCAAAGAGAGCTTATGATATGTGTGTAGATAAACTATAGTGTATGTAACTGTACATAATTAGGCATTATGTATCAGTCACATAAACTACTATTATGTGACTGATACATAATGAATGGCATTAAAACTCAAAAGTGGGTTTATGAATATCACTCGAGAGTTTTAATGCCTTATGAGTTTTATGCTGATCGTAACGTTCGGTTTTTGGAAGCAGTAAAGAGGGTTTATGATACGTGTGTAGATAAACAACTTTTTAAATATGCTGCTATTTCCATAGATGCAGCTTCACTCAAGAAACTCCTTCGTCGTTGACGATGACGATAAGTGAACAGAGCTAGGAATAGACATACCATACAGGGATAAATAGAATGGTAAAGATACAGGAGTGGGGCTTTGTTACGCTACATATACGTTCTACCTCTATGGCTATTTCAGTGACGGAATTGTCAAAGTCCAAACATGGATTTATTAAAGTCGAAGAAACAAAGAAATAACACGAGCAAGCGTTTTATTATTATCATTTATTTTATGAAGCCTATTCGGTTTGTCTCACTGCAAGGCTAAGGCAATTTTACCTTATTTTAAAAATCTTGCTCGTCGTGTTTCTCTCCTTATTATTGGCGTGACAATGACCTTGACCTTTGAGCTTGGATGTTCTCGAGAGATCCACTGGTTAACCTCAACACAACTTTGGGACCATATTATGTTCGGTACATGTATTCATACACGGTCGATCAAACTGTAGGATTCAAACACCGCATTGCTGCACACGTACGAATGAGAGATTCTACCTGCGTAGACCAAGTTATGATAAGTTGTCAACTAAGTTAACTAAGTAGGTACCCTAGTCAATAGGAATCATGAATTAAAATTAAAGTTATACTTTCATTGTAATCTAAATCATGTCGAACAGACCACGAGCATATTAAAACATATACCGTGTTACCACAAAAAAATAAATCGCGTTTAACCTCGAAGCAAACGTCAAATACATTTTTGTTTTTAAACAAGTGTTGATCAGAAGTTTATTTTTTTGTGGTAAGGGCCTTTCTATAATTTAATGCCGAAAATCACGGGTTCAGAGTTCAGACTGCCAGTTGACAGTTTGACGGACCTACAGCGGAAGTGACGTAATAGATGTTGTCGCTAAGGGACAGAGCTATGCGTCAATCTCCTCCTTTTTAGGGCCCGTACCCGAAGGGTGCCAAACGGGACCCTATTATTAAGCCTCCGCTTCCGTCCGTCCGTCCGTCCGTCTGTCACCAGGGTTTATCTCATGAACCGTGATAGTTAGACAGTTGAAATTTTCACAGATGATGTATATCTGTTGCCGCTATAACAACAAATACTAAAAACCAGAATAAAATAAATATTTAAGGGGCTCCGATACAACATATTCTAATTCTTTCAATACCACATACAAACTTATGAATGCACCTGGTTACGTACATGGAGTGTGAAAGTACCAATAACTTTGTAAACAACATTTTGCTGTGTAAAATCCAAACTATTCACTCCACATCATCCCTGCCATTGTACGGTGGTACGGAACCCTTCGTGCGCGAGTTAGACTAGCACTTGACCGGTTTTTTGCATAGAAAAATAGCTATGCAACAGTCTCGCTTTAAAACGAGCTCTGTCCCTTACTGACAACAACTATGATGTCACTGACCCCCAGTTTCCGAAAGAGTAGTGAAATAAAATATAATAAGAGATTAATAACAGATTAATTCAAAATGGCGGCACGTGAATAGCTGAAATGATTTTAACAGTTGTCACAGCTATTTTTCCTTTCGGAAAGCGGGCGTTCCTCTGATGGGGTGTGATGTGTGTGACACAAGTTGACTATTTGACGTTACATTAAATTCGTATTTTTTTGTTGTAAATCCATACTAAATAAAATTTAATCTTGCAAAAGCGCGGCTTTTTATGTTTTTAGGTCTCAAAATATATTGAAATGTGATAAATATCTTGACCGAAGCTTTCTCTATTGTAATTCGAAAGAATGCAATCGTTCATTTGTTTGCTTTAGAGAATGAGTTCCCTCATTTTATCCAGTATTGTGCGGGTGGATAAGTATATTGTTATAATATACAAATATTGAAAAGGAAAACAGGAATAATTAACGCTGGAGGCATACAAACCAACGAATCTAAAAGCTTTGTTGACGCAAACTCTTAACCTTAAATTGCACTGGAGGATTATTCATCCGGATTTTCAACGTTATGGCTGGTATCTGGTATTAGCGTGCATCACCATTTTGCCTGACAGGGGGCTAGCCCATCGCCGCAGCTATGGAAAGAAACAGCGAATTCTGAAAACAGCTTATTACTTTATATACTAATTACTACACACAGGCATTGCCTGCTGGTCTCATTAATGTGTGCAGTCGAGGGTCGGGAGATAAGATAAGTAAACAAGCCAGTCGCATTAGCTCACATACCTACGTACTATACGTACCGTACCACATTCTGTAAAATCAAGTATATGACACCAAGGCGTTGCGATTGTAGTCCCTATCGCGCACGAAATAAGAAGGGAAATATATTAAGTCCAAAAGGTTCTTCATCCTGTTTCATCAACTAAAAATATAGGTGCGTACTTTCGTCATAGAAGATGTGTGCTAGAAAATAAAACTACTATCATAATCATAGCAAAGAGTTTTGTTGATTTGATAACATGGTTGATGCCACGTAAAATATGCGAACCTACCTATGTACATGTTATAAGAATTGTATTAAAACGAGCGAGATCTGTATTTGCCTCGAATTGTATGAGCCACTACTATCTGGTTGATGACCTAATTCAAAACATTGGCGATCGCGAAGACAACATCAACTCCAATAATACAATCAGTGTCCCGTACCACACGAACCATCTGTTACCAAGCGGCGCGCGCGCTGGAACGTTTACGTTGCAAGAAGTGATAGCAAAATAAATGATAGCAGTATAAGTGACATATTTGTGGACTACTCCTACTGCGTGTTCTAATACAAACCAAAAAGTTATTGTAAAAACACGCAGTATTCTGAAAAAAAATATTTAAAAAGAAATGAATGAAAATAAATGAAATATTTTTTTTTCAGAGTACTGCGTTACTCTGAAAAAAAATTATTTCATTTATTTTCATTCATTTCTTGTCAAGGTTTATGTAAACGTATCGAGCTGTCAAGGATTAAAGAAAAACAAATGAAATCATTTGCACTAAACTGTTACTAAAAACACTTGGTGGGGAGAGTAGGGTGGAGCTCCCTTGTTATCCTAGTAAATATTTTTTTGCGAGGAAATATATAGTTTTTGAGAAATTATTTATTTTAAATTTGGGGTAATATTTACATAATTTTCATAAGAGGGGGAAGTACCCCTTGAATAACCCCGCCGCCGGGCCCCTCCCCTTTTTTTTGAGGTTACGTCTACGTTCGAAATTGCCCTAATACGGGCTACTATGGGGCTGCGGAGGCGATACACTGCAGCGCATCCACCCAAAAAAAATAAAACAATTCATATCATTAAATGTTGTGTTTATTTGCTTACCCTTCGCTCCGCTCCACTTCGGTACGGTCCGGTTTTGCTTCTTCTATATTCTAACCTGACCTATAACCCAACTGAAATGTAGCCACAATAACGTAAAAAATTCATCAAAATACCACAAGACCGCATAGAAAGCCATGCCCCAACCCTCTAAGGGTTGCATACTAGCATCATGTCACTTTCATAGCAAAAACTATTTGAACATAACCTCAAATTTTAACTAAATTCATGGATTTCTCAAAAACTATACATTTCTTCGCAAAAAAAAACTACACTAGGGGGTCAGAGGAGCTCCAACTAAACCCCCTCCATTATCATAATAATAAAATCGTGTGAACGATACATACTACAGCCAACCCCAAATGTGAACGATACTACAGCCAACCTTAAATGATCGGTCACCTGTTCAACAGCCCGCACCCGCCTGCCGGGTGCCGGATGAAACACGATACGTGTGAACCGACCTTAAGTTTGTATCAGTAAGCCGGCCGGTCATTCGCTTCTCCAAGAAGTGTACTTCAATTCAATATAAAGCCAGCAGTCAGTGCCGGGCGGTGTGGCGCTAATAACGTGTAAAGTGCTTCACACCATTCATTTTTAAAGGACCCATTTCTGAGACCTAGCAAAACAAGTGAGTATCTAGTTCATTTTCTTAAGAAAATTTTGTGTGTACTTTTTTAAAGTATTAAATACCGGTCTATCGTTTTTTGACGTTGTTTGTGCCAGCATTAAATGTATTTAGATCCCTTTTGAGATCCTATAAATTAATACGAGATCTTTCGGATCTTTCTAGTTTATTGTCCTTTTAATATTATTTTTACTATTTATTAACCCAGGGGAGAGGAAGGGTTTTTTCAATTTTTGTTTCTATTGATTGTGGTTTCTAACTAATTAGGTCGTTATATAAGTCTACTAAATTGAATGGATTGTTTTGGCATAAATTGGGTGACCAGTTTCAATAATAAAAATATATATGTGTTTTTTTTACTTTCACTTTTTACTCACACAAAGGACAGATATCATACTCGTATCATTACCTTGAAACGAATTGTGGTAAACAAATGTGCTTGGTTATTAATAGAAGCCGAAGAATTGTTATCAATAAAGTAAAGTTCAACTCACATCCTACACCGTTTCCGTGGGTGTTTTTCAACCTTTATCTTAAAAAACTATTTATCATTTACCCCTTAAGTACTTACTTAAAACTTATTCGCGACCTAATTTTTGTACTTAAAATACTTAGCGACCCCCAAGGGCGGATCCAGCATTCAAGTCAGGAGGGGAGGGGAGGGAGGCTGTATGACCCGCTTTATGCTGAGATCTAGTCGAGACCTAATTCGGTTACAACAATGAATCAAATTTAATGAAATACACTTTATATGTATGATTTTTTTAAAACAAAGACTGACAAACCCGAAAATATGCCGTCGTATTTTTTTTCAAATTGCTAGTCGTGTAATAACCAATAAGACAGGGCTCCCCTGCGGGGCGGGGCCCATGAATTGTCTTGGAAGTAAAATAATGTACAACCAAAAGGACTTGTCATTTAGGGCCGCTCCTAAAATTTCACATGTCTAGCTAGTGGAGCAATGTAATGAGTAACTAAATCATGATATGATGGGCGGTGTCCACTTCTTTATCGAATCCCCCGACCCCCCTAAAGAGGCTTCGTGACCCCCAGGGGGTCGCGACCCACCGGTTGTAAAACAATGCGCAATATAATTCCGACACGATTTTATGGAATAAGATAGTTGGAGGTTGAAGGTTGTGCTTTCCATGAATTCCAGTCGTAGAAATTGTGTTCAAATCATATCTACTCATGTTACTTTCCTTAACAATTCGCCGAGCAGGTAGGTAGGCTTGAAATTGACATAATAAAAAGTCAACCACATCATGAATATCTGCCAGCAATTGTCATTTAAGTAGCAATTGCACGCAATAGCACTGTATTATTTACCTACACATTTATATTCTACAGTTTACTACGTACCTACCTACCTACATAGGTAAACGCCGCTTCACAACGTGAGTGGTGGCGCAGTAGTCTTTTTTTTAAACATGAATATATGCGCAGTAATCCCCGCAAGTTTCGCCCAGGAACTTATTATACCTTCAAAAATACTGGCTTTACGATTTTTAAGATTTTTTATTGTTTCAGCACACCTACAAAATGGCATCAGTGGACGCGAGCAAGAATGGAGCTGCTCAAACTCTTATACAAAAGGCACCATGGTAAGTGTAGTGTTAGGTTAGGATAGGAAGAGGAATTTACTAAACCCTAAACTATGCGATATAAGAAGGTACCTGTTCCAATTGACCAAGATAAGTAGGATATTTGTGGAGGGAGTTCTGTGGAACCAACAACAGTAACCGCAAAACCTCTAACGGACACGTCATATGACATTTCGCCTTGCGTGTGGTACTTGTCGACTTATCAAGTGATTCTATTTGAATGGTAGAACTAAGAGCTAAAAACCCTCTCTTATGCAAAATGCGTATGCGAAAAAAATGTTATTGTGGCGTATTTTTTGTATCGGCTTGAGAATCCCAGACTACTAGTAATGCTCTCTCTCCCTCTCGACACAACAATTGTTGATTTGCCGATTTTTTGGATGAAAGGGTTGGGTTTTATATCGTTCTTCCTGAATTTAATTGTGATGAGGTGTTTAATGGGAAGCTGGCAATCTTTTTAAAAATGCGTATATTTTTTTAAATTAATAAAATTTCTAAGAACAAAACTTAAAATTTATAAAAATGGTGGTAAAAAAACAGTCTGTGGTCAAAATGTCGTGCAAAATCGATGAAACGGAACGTAAAAGTAACTACGACATTTGCGTCTTGTGACATTCGTTTTGATTCCTTTTCTTCTCGAGTTTCGTGAATGTTTTTAGTTGTCTTTCGGATTAGAAAATCCCAATCAAGGCACCCCACTCCCAACGCAGTCCTTGCTAGGCAGTCAGTCTATTGGCTAGACTCTAGAGTGTTTTTTATGAGCCGGAGGCGAGGAGCATGTGTTCCCAGTTGGTCACACCCATCTTGGTAACACTGTTACAAACTGGGAAAAAAGAACCAGTTTGTAACACTGTTACCAACTGGGAATTAAAATTGAATGTGATTCCCATTTTATCACAACCTTGAGTAGCAGTGTAACAAACTGGGAAGAAAATAGTGTCAGTTTGTAACACTGTTACAAACTGGCACTATTACCTTCCCACTTCGTCATACCATTGATCATAGATTGTCTTAAGCTATAAAAAATTGGATCGTCAAAATCAAAATGGTTTATTTAAATATTTATACTTAAAGTTAGAAGTAGAAGAAAGCAACTGTAATTTGGAACTCGTAACAATTTTAAATGTAGGTAACTCCTTATCATATCAAACACCCTTTAAGTTATTTTAGCTAACAGCAGCTAAAAACAGACCAGAAATAATAGGGGAAATATTAAAATGCACATCAAAAATACTGATTTGCACAGCAAATATCACGGTAAAATACTGCGGTAGCTTAGGTGAAGGGTAAAGGGGTTCGTGTTAGGTTGAACATGCAAAAACAACAAAAAATACTTAAAACATAAACTTGAGTACACATTAAATATTAAACATAATTTACCGATTAAAAATCATTGCAATTTACCGCCTAAACAGAGAAATATAAAAAAATATAAAAAATGTCTTCCCGGGAAGTCATGGGTCGCTAACGGAATTTGATGATGTCTGGCCGGCAAGACATGGGTCGTTCAGAGGTTAAACTTAGCGATATATAAGTAGGTACCTATTAGAATTGAACAAGATAACAGGGGGACTTCTGTGAAATAGTCACAATAGAGGACCGATCACCCGCCTGTGTTCAGTGGTCGGACCACCTCATCAACTGCTATCTAACTAGTGTTATTAAATATGATAACTTACAGTGAAGCCAAGATTATAGGTAAGTCGCCTGGACATCTTTCAAGTGTAGCCAAGATTATAGGCAGGTCGCATTTGACATCTGTCAACAGTGAAAAGGAGAATGCATAGTTTTCTCCCTACTATTAACAGATGTCAAATGCAACTTCTAAGAATTACTCTACTTTCGGTCAAATAGAGACAAGGATAGAGTTGTTAGAAATCCGGTACATATATATATCGCAGTTAGTTGGTTAAATCATAAATTTAACTAACTCTCTAGACCGTTAATTAAATGCCGACGTTTAACCAAGTCACTAAAATTCCGTCAGACAAGTGAGTGAACGCAACGTCCTACATCCTAGGCAACAAGAAATATACAATATAAATATTTTTTGATGTGTTCTTAAGTTTATATTTTAAGTATTTTTGTTGTTCTTATATGTTCAACCTAACCCGAAGGATAAAGGGGGCTTCGCTTCGCTCACCCCCTTTACCCTTCACCTAAGCTACCGCAATGTTTCGCCCTGATATAAACTGTGCAAATCAGCTGTTGTCGTGACGCCATCTTGTTATCCAACACGATTAAGTATTCTGTGCTTTCGGTAAGATAGATTGTTAACACGCTCGCTGCGGGAACCAAAACGGTATTTTTGCCGGTAGTGCGTTACTAGGTTGAAATGCCCGTTTTGATGTAGTCACCCCGGTGCGTTACTAGGTGCATAGACCTGGCAGTATATACCTGCTTAACCCTTAACCCGGTATTGGTAGCCACGTACATACTTTTCAGAAAAATATTTAGGCGCACTCACAAAAAGCCAGTTGGTTTTCTTTTACAAGACATTATTTCCATGTCGTGTAGAAATGGTAGAAAATATTTTCACTATAGCAACACTATCACATAGCTGTTAAAATCAAAATGGCTTCGCGTCGGCAGCACGTCCATCCTACTCGGGTAAGTTTTTATTAGTTTTTTTGCTACTTTTGATGGAAACTGTGGGGTTTTTGTGCTCGTCATTTTAATAATGTCAGTATAACAAACAAAATCAGCTGAAAATGTTGTATGTACTACGTGTATGCCAATGCCAACAAATCCGTAAAGTACTAAGTAAAAACTATGGTATTCACGTAGTACATTGCCAGATTTAGGTAGTTTTGTGGGTGGCATTTTTTTTTCGTTTTTTGCATAGAATTAGAACGCATAGAATGATGGTCCCATAAACCGATCGGTCCCAAAGTGAGGCAAAAAGTGGATTTATATGTGCGTCACGCGCGGCGACACGCACACAAACGTAAAAAATGTTGCATGTGGATGTGCGTACTAAGCCAATATGACTTATTTTAAGTTGCCTCACTTTTTGTGCGTGGACTCGCTTTCTATGCGTTCTATTTCAATGATTTTTGTTAATATTTCTGGAATGCGGTTATTTTATAGCTTTTTTCTTTTTCCTCTTCCCTGCAGAGCTTAGAACTTACCCGGGCGCACAAGATTTTAGCTTTAGTTCCGAAAGAAAATGCATGCTCTGAAGATAGTTCTACTTCTGACGAGGAAAATCATATTTCCCGACCGCTTTCTCCTGATACTTCGGATCCACCTTCCATAGATTCTTCGCTTGAACAGCTAAACCTACCTAATAGCTCGAGCGACACCGATATTGAGCATCACAATACATATCAAATTACGACCAATGCCACCATTGAGACGAACAACGAACTTGCAAGTCACCCCTCACGCCAGGTTTTCAAGATGTATTCCCATCATCGTCTACAATTAATTACAATGCAATACCTACTCTGGATTCCATCCAAAGTATACCTACACCATCGGTTGGAGAATTGACACCAATAAACACCACCAAGCAACGTCTTACAAGGTCCAAGCGTAAGAACAAGTCAAAGGGTACAGTAGCCAAGAAAGCTAAGAAAGCTAAGTTGGATCTTCAATAAAACTGGACTAAAACAGCTTTACGTCACAGAGCAACCATAGATGAAGATATATATGAACACCAACAGACAGAAATAAAGTCGGTACTGGATTATTTCTATTTGTTTTTATCGCCCGACATCATCGCTGATATCACTGATAACACAAAGTTGTACTTCCTCCAAAAACACGGAAGATTGATGCAAGATTGTTGACTGAAGATGACGTAAAGAAGTTCCTGGCAATCGAGATCTTGATGGGAATCGTGAAGATACCAGCGTATACAGATTATTGGGCAAAAAGAACACGTTATCCCGCTATAGCTGATATAATGTCTCTGAAAATATTTGAGCAAATTCGTCGGAATATACACTTTGTTGACAACAACTTAGATAGTTCAGACCGTTACTACAAAATTCGTCCCATCATGGAGAAAATCCGCCAAAACGTTTTGAAAGTCGAAGAAGAGGGAAAATACTCCATAGATGAAATGATGATCCCTTATAAAGGGCGAAAAGCCGGGAAAAGAAAGCAATATATAAAATCGAAGCCAAAAAGATGGGGATTTAAAAAACTTTGTCCGCTGTGGGGTCTCAGGATACGATTTCCTCCTTTATGGCGGCGAAGACACTTTTTACGGATTGAAGTTCACTGAAAAAGAAGCCTCCATTGGTTTGGGTGGAATGGTTGTAAGTGCTTTGTGCCAAACTATAAAGAAGAAGCCAGCCATTATATACGCCGACAACTTTTTCACATCGCCTGAGCTGATGCACATACTGAGAGAAGATCACGGGATTTTCAGTTTGGGGACCATCAGATCCAATCGCCTTAGAGGTTGCCAATATTTTCTGCCATCTGACAAAGATATGAAGAAGAAAAAACGAGTCGCAAGTGCTCAAGTTGTTTGCAATGACAACAAGTTAGCCGTCGTGAAATTGAATGATAACAAAGTTGTGACTTTGATAAGCACCTACGTCGACTCACACCCTGTTGAAACCATACGGCGATACAGCAAAGAAGAGAAGCAGAGAGTAGATGTGGAATGTCCCCAGCTGATCAAGCATTACAACAAATTTATGGGTGGGGTGGATTTAGCAGATATGCTGATTTCCCACTATAGGATCCCATATAAAAGCCATCGATGGTATTTAGGCATATTCTCGCAACTGATTGACATGTGCATCAATAACGCATGGCTTTTACACAGGCGGAATGGCAAAAAGATGCCTCTGAAAGATTTCACGTACGAAATCTTTGAAGGGTTATCCAATGCTGGAAATTATGTTGGAGCTGTTGGAACAACTAAAGACATTAGTGAAGCCCAGAAAATTCACAAACCAGTACAAACACGTCCAACAGATAGCATTCGCTATGATAACATAGGTCATCTTCCAGAAAGTGGTGATGATCATATGCGATGCAAATACTGCAAAAGTGGAAGAACCACTGTTTACTGTATATAATGTAACGTACATCTTTGTTTTGTGTTGGGAAAGCTAAAAAGAAATTGCTTCCGTAATTTTCATACTAAATAAATATGTTAGTTTATTTTTATTTACCTTTTTCTATGATATTATGTAATAACTAAATATTTTTTGTTTTATTTCAAAACTGGCAATGGTATACATAATATACATTGCATGATATGCATTATTCTTCGCTAAGTTGGCAACGTACTACGTGGAGTACATAGTCTTATTTCAAAATTAAAACAAAATTATTTTTTTCATTTTTTTTCTATGGTTAGTATCTTGTTTTACCGATACTAACCTTAGCCTTACCTTGTTTTTACCGATACTAACCTAACCGAGGGTTAGTATCTTGTTTTGACCGTTGTTTTAAAAATAACACAAGAAATCATAGGAATTGGTAAACCTAGTGGTAAAGTTCAAAATAGCGATGGAATTTTTAGCCCCGTTATTTTATTAGTAACTGGAAGCACAAATTCACATGTTTAAAAGAAATTCAGTAGTTGTAGGTACCTATTAGTGGTATTAATGGTGGCAACCAGGTACAAAGGGCGAGGAGAGTATATAGTTACATAGAAGATCTATTATGCTTGACATCAAGTTATACCTGAAGAACGCCATTATGCATTTAAACATCCCATTGTTTCAATTTCCAGGTCGGTTATAATCGTCGGTCTAATCATCAAGTTGATTAAGCAGGTTTATCTATCACGCATCTGCTGATGCATTTGTTGCATTTGCCGTCTTAGTCAGTGGGAGTTATTCAAGACGTCATCCCCGAAATCATTACCAGTTACCAGTACAGTATGCTCCTGAGATATGTAAAATATTGTATAGATGTCGCAGTTGGTCGGTCAAATGTGATATTTAACTAACTCTCTAGATCTTTAACGTTTAACCAAGTCACTAGCATTTTGATTTAAATAAAGCATCGCCGAAAACGTTTAACACGTTCACTGCGTTACTACGTCGATCGACCTAGTACAAGCGCTTTCGCTCAGTGCGGGAGCAAAATATGGTCAACTCTCTCTGGTGCGGGGCGTGTAACTTGAAGGATTTTCTAGGTACGAAAGAGATAAATATAGGTTTTGGTTTGTGACTATAAGGAAGACTTAAAATAGTAATAAAAACTGTCTTGTACCTATTGACGCCTTATATACCTTCATACAAACCTATTTGTTGCAAAAAATGTGCATATTTTTATGGTTTTAGATTTTGCCGAGTTAAGGGTTAAAATGTAAATTTTGGAGCGAAGTAGCAAAAATCGTGAAATAAACCTAGTTATTAGGTAGAGCATAAGTCTGTGAATAGTATATTGGCATCGCCCGGGGTTGCGACTAGTAATTTACAAGTTAATGACAAAAGTAAATACTGGGCACTTCGACCTAGTATAGCACAGGATAAAAGGACAAAATCGGAAGACACTAGTGATGGGAAAACTAATAGTCGATAATCTTTTTTAGGTTCGTTATGTATTTGAAAAAACTATATTAACATGATGTTTTTAATGATTCTTAAAATGAACGAAAAAACAATTAAACTTTCGAAAACAAAATTCAACACAGATTTCTCTTAAAAAACTCATTATCAACTTTTTTTACTTCTACATGAATCACAGTAATAGAAAGATGTAGTATTGGGTTTTGGGGTTTGCAGGGACATAATTTTGAGCAACTTATACAATGAAAATGATCAGAGCAACTTGATGAACTCCTCCATATGGGTAGCACCCATTGTATAGTATCACTACACTTACACTCATTACAAACTTATTAATGCGATGCATGATACTCGTGCGCACTAATTCACAACAATATGCACGTTCGATATGTTTTCACGCGAGCACAACACTGACATCGAATAAAAAGTGCAGGTAGTACCCTCAGTGCGGGATTGGGTCTTTAGACATAGCACGTTTTACTAGGTGTCTTCGCTGACACTATGGGGCTTCGTTAGAGGTCCAATGAAACCCAAATCCGATTTACAGACTTTAATGATGGAATTTTAGTAATTCTATAACAGAGATGTTCTCACAAAAGGCAATCCAAAACAGTAAATTTTTGTTGAATAAAAATATGTGAAGGCAGCTTGATAGCACACTGCGTGAAGCGTTATATCTAATTGAAGACGCCTGACAAAAAATGATAGCAAGGATGCGCCTTGCGGCGTGAGTGGTTTCTGAACAGGCGCCTAGACATATTCCCCCCGTTGAAAGGGTAGGTTCTTCCAACCCTGTAGATCTTGCTCCGTTGGTAAAGGGCAAAGACGAACTAGAGGTCTTCGATATGTTCCGCGGGTCGTGGTTACATCAGCGACTCGGGAAATCCCATCTGGTCCAGGGAACAACCGGAGCACGCGACCAAGACGCCAGCAGAGCGGAGGGGCGGCTTCATCGTGGATCAGAACTAGATCGCCGACATTTAGCTTATCTTTGTTTGCCTTCCATTTTGTACGTTGTTGCAGTTCCGATATATACTCGCGTTGCCATCTTTGCCAAAAATGCTGTCTGAGCCTTTCGAAGCGAGCATATCTATTCATCTGGCTCTCCTTGTAGTCTCCCAAAGTCGGTGATGGTAGTGCATTGAGTGGTCTTCCAATGAGGAAGTGCCCTGGGGAGAGGGAAAGGAGGTCATTAGGGGATGAGGAAATTGGGCACAAGGGACGACTGTTTAAGATCGCCTCCACTTGCGCAAATAGAGTAGAAATCTCTTTAAAAGTTAGGTGACTATTTCCCATTACACGCTTTATATGGTGTTTTGCGGATTTCAAACCAGCTTCCCAGATGCCACCGAAGTGAGGAGCGTAGGTAGGCGTGAAAATGAATTTAAAGCCTTCTTGACTGGCAAAGTCAGAAATAATTTCGTTGTTGCACTTCATGAAAGAGGTTAATTCTTTAGCAGCTGCCACAAAATTCCGGTCATTATCACAAAATACTTCCGCTGGCGTTCCGCGGCGCGCGACAAATCTACGTAACGTCATAATAAACGCATCTTTACTTAAATCGCATACCGCCTCAAGATGAACTTATATCTTAGGCATACAAAGAGGCACAAATAGCATTTAGTGGATCGGGCACCCTTTCCCTTTCGATTCAAAATAAAGAAGGGTCCAGCAAAATCCACTCCTACAGATTGGAACGGAAAATCAGGGGTTATTCTTTGTGGCGGCAGATTTCCCATTTTTGGTTGTAAAGTTTTGCCTTGTACTCGTCTGCACCGCACGCAGTTGTGGACCGTACGACGCGCGAGATGTCTTCCATTAACGGCCCAAACAAATTCTCTTACTGTTGCCAACAATAGCTGGGGTCCAGCATGCATGTTGCGAGTGTGTTCATTTTCGAAGATGAGCTTACACAAATGGTGTGACGAGTCTAACAATATGGGGTGTTTCTTTTCATATGTATAATCAGAGGCATCTATTCGACCTCCGACCCTTAATAAACCTTCCTTATCAATGAATGGTGTCAAGGGTAGAATTTTTGACTTCATGCTTATAGACTGATTTTTAGAAAGTAATTTATATTCTTGTAAAAAACTTTCTTGTTGGGCCTTGGTACAGAGCACATTAAAGGAATCATTAAGTTCGTCTACTGATAAAATACCTATACGTCTGTCCTTGGGATTTTTCACGTTGAACAAAAATCGCTTTACATAAGCAAATGTTCTTTGTAATTTGGTTAATTTGGAGAAATTTTGAAACTTAATTATTGGATCAAGTTCTTCAACCGAAACTGTAACTCTCACATCCGGTAGGTCAGGAGAAATATCATTTGATTTTAAGATGGGCCACTTTGATTCATCTTGGTGTAAAAAGCTCGGTCCATTTCACCACAAACTTGAATTTATTAGCTGGGTCGGCGAAACGCCTCTGGAAACCAAGTCAGCAGGATTTTGGTGCGTGGGAACGTAATGCCAGGATGACGGTATGGTACTTTCGATGATCTCACCCACCCTATTAGCCACAAATGCTTTTAATTTGCTGGGGCTACCTTTCAACCAAGCCAAGACTGTGCTGGAGTCAGACCAGTGAACTATGCGATTGAATTCGTATCTAATCGACTCTCTGACAGTATTGCACAATCTAGCAGCGAGTAGTGCAGCGCAGAGCTCTAGGCGTGGAATGTTGGTGGTTTTCAAGGATGTTACCCTTGATTTGGCGCATAATAGCCTTACTGTTACTTCATTGTTACTATTAATTGGTCTGATATAGACACAGGCCCCAAACGCGCTTAGCGAAGCATCGCTAAAGGAATGCATCTCAATTAGTGATGGCGCGTCACATACAACGGGCCTTGGGATTTCTATTTCAGACAGTACATGCACATTATCTTGAAATTCTAACCAAGAAATCTTGATTTCGTTTGGGACGGGCTGATCCCAGTCGAGTTTTTGTTGCCAAAGTTTTTGTAGTAGCATTTTGGGTTTAATTATGCACGGGCTTAAAAGTCCCAGTGGGTCGAATATTCTGAATGATGTAGACATTATTGAGCGTTTGGTAATCGCATTATCTTTGTTTGGAATTATAGTAGGAAAATTTAGAGTATCTTTATTGGGACTCCACCCCAATCCGAGAGTGCTCGAGGATTCACTGAGTGTTAAGTTTTCTTGTGTATTTAACTCAGAGTTTTCGAATATGGATGGCAAATTGGTTTTAAACTTTCGTAATTTAAAGCAGCCTTTACTGAGGGTGCTGGTGACTGACTTGAGAATGTATTTTAATTGCTCAGCATCGTCACAACCAGTTATCAGGTCATCGACGTAAAAGTCCTTTTGGATGATGGTTTTTATTTGCTCATCATCACACTCCTCGCCCATCTGCCAAAGACAACGCATAGCCAAATAGCTAGCACTTGCCGTCCCATAAGTGATAGTATTCAAACGCAACGATTTGATAGGCTGAGACTCGTTCTCTCTCCATAAAATCAGTGGAAGGTCACGATCCTTTTCACTGACGAGCACCTGTCGGTACATCTTTTCGATATCTCCAGTTAGGAGATATTTATACTGACGCACTCGTAGCAGTATGGAAAGAAGAGAGTCTTGGACATTGGGGCCTACCATTTGGAGGTCGTTGATAGAAAAGCCAGAAGTGGTGGGGGCTGAACCGTCAAACACAACTCGGAGTTTGGTGGATTCGCTGTCTTGTTTGAAAACAGCGCGGTGACACAGAAAATAAGATGGATTAGGTTGAGAAGTTGGGGATTCTAAAAGATGACCTAAATCGCTGTATTCTTTGAGAAATTTGGAATATTCCAATTTTAAGTTAGGGTCCTTTCTGAAACGCTTCTCCAAATTGAATAGACGTTTTTTAGCTAGGTAATAAGACTCACCTAGGCAGTTCGGGGAATCAAGCAGAGGTAGCTTGACGTAAAACCTGCCGGAACTGAGGCGTGAAACGTGAGACACAAAATGTTGCTCACATAATTTTTCGGCTTCACTTAAGACTGATTTTGAGGGTAGTTCTTCTAGCTCCCAGAATTTAGGAAGTAGTTTTTCGATATCTGATTCTTTAGTCAAATCAGTAGAAACTCTTGCATGGTTGCAATTAATTTTGTTAGCATTTATTACTTTAGGATATAAAATGGATCCTGCGATTAACCAACCTAAACGTGAGTTTTGCAGCCTCGGATTGTTAGTACCAAGTGATTTTTGTTGAAATTTCAGGATGTCCCAGAGTATATCGGCCCCAATCAAAACTTGAATAGGAGCTGGTTGATCAAATGCAGGATCTGCCAGTATTAAGCCTTTAGGCAAGTTCAGTTGATGAACATCGATTTGAGCCTTTGGTAGATCTCCTGTCAGTTCATTTAGGACAAGGCAAGAAAGAACCACATTGTAACTGGAGTTGGTAGACTTTAGCTGTACTACACAACTTTCTGTCACCTGTCGGCAATACTATTGCAAATTCCTACGACGTTTAGCTCGGTAGGGTTTGTGTGTAAATTAAGAGTTTTTTGTAATGATTTAGTAATAAACGATGATTGGCTGCCACAATCTAAAAGAGCACGCACTCTTTCAGTTTGTTAGGTTATAGGGTTGGACACCTCAATCATCGCTGTAGAAAGGAGAATTTCATTTGAATTTTGCTTAGAGAAGTTAGTTAGAACTTCGGAGTTACCGGCCGTGGTCGCAGCCACGTTATTGTCATTTGAATTATTTTTATGGTTACATAGCATGCTATTATGCCTTTTGCGGCAAACCCGACACGGCCCCATGACACATTTATGTGTAGGGTGACCTTGCCTTAAGCAATTTGAGCACAATTTATAATTGGAGACTTCAGTAAGCCTTTCATCTATAGTCATTCTTTTAAAAGTAGGGCAGTCATAAATTTTGTGATTATGGCTACAAACAATGCATATGAATACTTGAGGATTATTGAAGTTCGTTGCAAATGATTTTGTATTATTGTTATGTTGATTAGCGATAAATGGAGCAGATGGCGGTTTATCATTTACATTATATTTATCGGATTTGTTACGGTAAATTGATTCTCAACATCTGCGCGATTAATCAGGAATTTATTGAACTGATCTAGGGTTGGTACATCACCATCAATATCGTTACGGTACTCCTCCCATTTCATGAGGGTACGGCTGTCTAGCTTGGCTGGAAATCATATAAATGATCAAGAGGTCCCACTTGTCAGTTGGTTGGCCGAGGCTAGATAGTGCCCGCAGGTTCTTTTTGACGTGGTCTACTAGAAATCTTAACCCAGTGTCAGACTCTCGAGTTTGTGTCTGTGTGTTAAATAAAGACTTGAGATGGTGATTAATAAGTAGCCTCTTATTGTTGTAGCGGTCACACAACAGTATCCAAGCATGATTATAATTATCTGATGAAACCTCTATGTTTGAGATAACACGAGCCGCATCCCCTTCTAAATATGAAATAAGGTAATGAAACTTTTGTATAGCAGAGATGCGTTCGCTTTTGTGTATTAGATTGGTAAATGTGTCAACCAACGGAAATATGCACCATTGAATTTTGCTCTCTGTATTTGTGGCAGCTTGACTTCAGAATGATGATCGAGACTGCATTGTGCTTCTTGGAAGATAGATGCACGTCTATCTTGGTCTAATTTAATCTCATTTCGCTTATCGATAATACTTTTTGCATGTGCAATACAACGAATCAAATCCTGCTCGATAATGTCTCGCTCATCAACCTCTGCATCAAGATTTTCGAAATTTATGACCTCTATGAAATAATTTTTAAATTTAGTAATCTGTCCCTTGACAGAGCTACGTTTTATCATTAGGCCTTTTATGAGCTCCTTGTTATCAGAAACGGTAGGCATTATAGATATTTATTATACCTATATGATTGTAAACTAATGACGCAACGCACCCAAACTATGACAACTTTAGTTAGGCTTTATAATCAATGAAATCAATCTCACGCTCCTCCCTCGGCGTCACCTGTTGACCAGGAAGCTGGATACCACGAAACACGGCTGTCAATATGTAGGCCACTCGCAGGGTACAAAGGTCAACTTCTGTACAACCTGAAAATATTCAGCGAAATTGCGTAAACAATGGGTACAATGGGTATTTACAGATTATTTGGGGAATGTGAGGTGTAATTTAGCCAATTTAGATAGTTTTTAGTATGATTGTTGTGAAGTCTAAGCTAGAATATGGTAATTTTAACCTTTGTATGAACGTTAACTACTACTCAAATATGAGTTAATTTTGTGAAATATGTTTGTCTCATATAGTAGATGTTATATAGATTAGTTTAGGACCGCGCAAGTGGAGTTTAGGAGGTAAATTTGGGGTATGTGAATCTGGGATATAGGAAGAATATTTCGGTATGACAATTTAGGTTATATGGGAATTTGAAGGAAAACAGGGCACTTATCTGAAGTGAAGAACTCGCAGTAATGGAAAGCTTTAGCTGCTTTACTGCCCAAGGAGCTCCTGGATTCTTGACTTATATCTCGACATTGACTTCACCTTCCTTTGTTTGAAGGACTTCTCTCCAAAAGCTGCAGGGTCCTGTCACGGTCCCCAATTTATGTCTTCGCTGACACTATGGGGCTTCGTTAGAGGTCCAATGAAACCCAAATCCGATTTACAGACTTTAATGATGGAATTTTAGTAATTTTATAACAGAGATGTTCTCACAAAAGGCAATCCAAAACAGTAAATTTTTGTTGAATAAAAATATGTGAAGGCAGCTTGATAGCACACTGCGTGAAGCGTTATATCTAATTGAAGACGCCTGACAAAAAATGATAGCAAGGATGCGCCTTGCGGCGTGAGTGGTTTCTGAACAGGCGCCTAGACACTAGGTCTTTAGACCTAGTAACCGCAAGGAACGATAATTTTAGTGCGTCAATAGGTACAAGACAGTTTTTATTACTATTTTAAGTCTTCCTTATAGTCACAAACCCAAACCTATATTTATCTCTTTCGTACCTAGAAAATCCTTCAAGTTACACGCCCCGCACCAGAGAGAGTTGACCATATTTTGCTCCCGCACTGAGCGAAAGCGCTTGTACTAGGTCGATCGACGTAGTAACGCAGTGAACGTGTTAAACGTTTTCGGCGATGCTTTATTTAAATCAAAATGCTAGTGACTTGGTTAAACGTTAAAGATCTAGAGAGTTAGTTAAATATCACATTTAACCGACCAACTGCGACATCTATACAATATTTAACATATCTCAGGAGCATACTGTACCGGTAACTGGTAATGATTTCGGGGATGACGTCTTGAATAACTCCCACTGACTCAGACGGCAAATGCAGATGCGTGATAGATAAACCTGCTTAATCAACTTGATGATTAGACCGACGATTATAACCGACCTGGAAATTGAAACAATGGGATGTTTAAATGCATAATGGCGTTCTTCAGGTATAACTTGATGTCAAGCATAATAGATCTTCTATGTAACTATATACTCTCCTCGCCCTTTGTACCTGGTTGCCACCATTAATACCACTAATAGGTACCTACAACTACTGAATTTCTTTTAAACATGTGAATTTGTGCTTCCAGTTACTAATAAAATAACGGGACTAAAAATTCCATCGCTATTTTGAACTTTACCACTAGGTTTACCAATTCCTATGATTTCTTGTGTTATTTTTAAAACAACGGTAAAAACAAGATACTAACCCTCGGTTAGGTTAGTATCGGTAAAAACAAGGTTAGGCTAAGGTTAGTATCGGTAAAACAAGATACTAACCTTGTTAATTTTGGAAGATTTTGGTGTCATCAAATCTATTTATTATGTTTCGACGATGAATTTAACGGCAGTGTTTGTCCTAGCTTTAACTTACACGCTCTAATCTTTTCCCTAATTGATTACGTTTCAGAGAATCAAAATTCAAATCGCCCTTCGTTTGAGCGTAAGAAAATGTTAATGATAACTATGTTAAGTAAATAAAAATTTTACGTTTATAAGTAGTAAGTAAGTAAGTAGCTGATATAAGTAGGCAGTAACTACCTAAATAGGTAAACGCTTATAATTATGGGCTATGGGTGCTTTACGATTACGTATGAATATGATGCCTACGACCACTACGACATAATGGTCTTTCTGCAATAAAATTGGACCAATTTTTATGACATGTTCAAACATAAAAATGTAAGTGTTTATTATTGTATTTATAGATGATTTCAGAATATGCGAACCGCCGGAAATAATTATATATATTATATTACGTCGTATTCGAGTTATTTTGTTTTTTAAATCGCCATTTCAAGCATTCGGGATCGAGGGGATAATGGAGTGGGAGTGTTAGGGTGGGGAAACGACGAATTTGGCGGGTTCTTTTTGATGTAAGATGTCGTTTAAAGTTCACTGACCTCGTGGCCATTGCCCTTGACCTTGAACTTGAGCTTTTATGTATATTTTGCAGAAAGTACTCAGTTTTGCTTTTTTGACGCTCGCTACTTTTAAGTGTCCAGATAGCTACAAGCAAGCTGCTTCTTCTGCATGTGCATTCCCGCAAAATCCAAATAACGAAGCTGCAGTTAAGCATATTTATCAGATTGAATAATATTTTGAGATCTGAAAACATAACGGGCCCTCTTTTGCACGTTTAACTTTATTTTGCATTTTAAAACATCCAAAGATGGAAAAAGAGATTGACGCGTAGCTCTGTTCCTATCTTAATTGCTCCGTGGTAAAAACGGCCAATACAAGGTACGTCATCGGAACAGTTGGTCTTTTGTCCCGCCACAATGTTAACTATCAGTTTGAACCCGCTGTAAATACAACTAAAAACAAATAATGTTGGCCCCAGGGTACTTCCCCGCGGAACATATGTGCAGGTTTTTTTTCCACTCTTATGCTCACCAACTCGCACACACTGTTTTCTTTCCGTAAGATAGTCTTTGAACCACGGTAGTACCACGCCCCTGACATAGATATTTTCCAGACGCGCTATTAGGATTGGAATCGACATATTGTCGAAAGTTTTTTGTAGGTCTAGGAAGACACTGTTACACCTCTAACGTTTGTCTAGATACTTCGTGATAAGCGAAGATATTTTAATACAGCGTCATCTGTCGTCTTCTTAGCTCTGAAACCATACTGGTTTTCTGCAAGAAGAAGGTTGTTTCTAGGAAGTTTCCAGTCGTTTGTTGGTGAGCTTTTCAATAACTTTGGGCAGCGTGCTTCATAAAGAAATGGGCCTGTAATTAGTAGGAAGCTTTTTACCTCCTGCTTTGTGGATAGGGCGTTTTAGAAGATTAACGTGAACAATCCCTGTTCGAAACTAAGGTTGCAGACATTGGCAAGCGGTTCCGCAAGTACATGTCTGAGACTTTTAAGTATATGTGATGATATACCATCCCTGCCAGATCACTCCGATCTTCCTTATTCAGGCTGGTGTGTATGGCATCTAAGTTTATATTAACACTTTTTTTATTGAATTTGAGATTGAATGAAACTTCGAATACTCGGCAATTTGGTGTTTTTGCCAGCAACATTTTAGTGCAATCGTCGCTTTGCATTTTTCTTCAAAGATGTTTTTCTAGCTAAGCGCGTTCCAATGGTGAATATCTGAGATTTCCATAGACCCCCCCGTCTCAAAAGAGTGACTTTGCGATGGATTCTATGCGTCATTATTTTTAGGAAAGCAAAAATAAAATTATTGCAGGTTCTCTATTGTTCGAACACCAAAAGGTCAACAATATTTGGTCGAACATTCATTTGGACAATTTGTCATTTGATCGAATGGTTTATAAATAAACAAACATACCGTCACGCCTTTTCCCATACGGAATGGCAGTGGCACAATTACGCCCGTGTTATAAAACATATATTTATTGGACTTAAGCAGAGTGAATAGTAAAATGTGTAATAATAATAATAATAAATGTGGCCCATTAATGTCCTCACCGAGGGGCACAGGCCTTTACCCGGATACGCGTAAGATTAAGCCATACTCCACCACGCTGGCTCAGTGCGGGTTGATGGAGGGGTTTTACGATATTAATAAATTATAAATAAATTATTAAAATAAATTATCTCATTCATGGTCAGGATTCGAACCTGCATCTCCTGTATGAGAAGCAAGCGTGAAATCCATTAGAACACGACGCTCAGAGTAAAATATAGTCGGAATTAATTATGCAAAACGAATCACACAATATTCAAAATTTCAATGTCACATACAAACAGGCGATTAAGGTGCATTCACATCCTCTGTTACTACACACGCACGCGGGCACGCACGGCTGTTAACCTTTGTACGTGGGAGGTTGATTCGACCTGGTATTGAACTTATTGATAAACAAAATTCGTGCGAAAAAATCTGGTTTAAGAAGTCCTTACTTCTAATGGCACCATATGCTGCGATGCGATCCTCTTGACGACTTCTGTGGCGCTCCGGTTGTGGCTCTGCCTACCATGCGAGAGGTCCCGGGTTCGATCCCCGGCTGGGGTTTAAAAAATACAGGGGGGATTACTACAATCTTTTTCCGATTCAAATTAGGTTCAAAACACGAACATCACCATGGCAACCATTTCCATTCCAATTCGCCTTAATGGGCTTTATTTACCTGATACCAACACTTGTTTTAAGACGGTCACGGTAATTTTGCGGATCAAATTCGGTTCCTAATCTGAATCGACGTAAGACGTTGTGGTAACTCTCCAGGTCATGGATGTTTATATGTGTGTGATGTCGCTGTGTCTAGTTCCCACGACACAGGGTATCCTAGTGTGGGGCCAAAAGCAACGTCTATGACGTGCTACTTAAAATACAAGGCGCTGTTAAATGTTTTTTTTAGTTATATGGAAAAACAATGTCTTATGAAACACGACATAATATATCATCACGCCATTTTCCATACGGGTCGGCAGAGCACAATGAGGGATTCCTCACGATAAGATATCCTCGCGCAAGACACGCTAAGTTACAATTGAGTTTATCACTAGATCATCTGATTTCACGAGTGAAGAGTAGAGAGAGAATAAATTTTCTGTAGTAATAGTGTTATTTTTCTCTTTGAGCCATATTTGTGACGGTAGTTTTAGGGTGTGAGTGATTTTCAGTAGCAGCATATAAAAGAAATTTGCACATAATATAAAATATGCACCATGCACTTGTGATGCGGACGAAGCAATGTTTCTGCTCGTCGTTTAGCATGCTTTTAGTCATGGTTATGAATACCAGATGATTTAACCTCTCAAAAACCGAGGGCAGTTGGGACGGGTCGCGAGTTTGAACCTTATGCCATGGTAATAAAATTTACAACCTAAAACGGAAAAGTTGTGGCATTCAAGAGGTTAAGCAGCGTCTACAGACAGTCCGATTCTGGAGCGGTAGACGGACGCACGCGCAGCACACGTGTTTTGTCGCTGCTGGAATGAAGGAAAAACTATAATTATTCTAATACCGACGTAAGCTAGTGCTAATATATCTTGTCAATGTTTAACGTCATATTTTTTTCTGTGATTGTCAATCACGTTACACACAAACTACTTATGTAGTCAAACAAAACATACGTCCAGGTGTGATTTGAAATACTGATTTATTCAAACCTTGCCGTATGATTATGGAAGGTTGAAAACAATGTTCAGACTGGAAAAACCCACCAAAATGGTGCCGCATGCATTCATAATTTAATTTTCATAAAATGTGCATTTATTAATATTGACCGTAACATTGACACAAATCAAATAGAAGCATTCAAATATTAATTATGCCCGAAAATACATTTTATAATGGCTTCATTATATTTTAAATATTTATCCAGTAGTTCAAAGTGCCCACACGACACAGGCTAGGGTTAGTGTGTGAAGGCCACTGAACTCTTCTTTGTAATCTTTAGTAAGACTTCTACCGACCTTTTTTGGTAAATAAATATTGAATTTGAGAAGCAGCAAATAACTGGCGATGGCGCCCATCGCCAGTTATTTGTCATTGCATGCTGGTCAAAGTATGACAACCTCGAGAGGCGCATGCGCATACCTGTACGGCAAAGGTAATACGCGCTTGCGCCTCTCGTCGTTTAATTGATTGTAGCCGGGGCCGGGGCGCGTTTGGCAAACCCAACATGTAAATTAAACCAACTTAAATAAGATCAATCCGGGTACAGATCAGAGGCTGATGTATTGAATCCGTATTCTGACTAAATCGCTGTGATTAAATTCAAGAAGTTACCAAATTCCGGAGGGAGCCATCCTATTAGCTGGTCGTTTCGACGAAACAAATTTCCGGCCATTATGCAATGCGGTCGGCTGCACGCAGTCACTGCAACACTGCAGCTTAACTCAAAACTAACTAGTGAAAGTTGCACTACCAGTGGAAAACCTCGTCTCGATGTTTTGTGAATCCCGGATTAAATAGTAAACCAAGTTTAAACATCCAGGCTTAAAAAAAAAATCCAGTTCGCTGATTGTTCGTGAACAGTGGCCAGACCCTTTCGCTGTTACTCATGTTTGGGGTCCGTGGCCCCACCAACTTTGTTTGATGAGATAACTTTTGATATTTAGGTGCTTTAATTATATAAATATTAAATAATTCATAAGATTTTTGATCCCAACTCGAAAAAAAACAAAATGCGGTTCAATAGATCGTTTGTTCACACCAAAGGAAAGAAGAATGTCTTGCTGTGTATGGAGTAAGTCCACTGGAATTGGGTCTCACCACAAAAAAATAAACTCCCGTTTAACACTTGTTTAAAAACAAAAATGTATATGGGATTTGACGTTTGTTTTGAGGTTAAACGATGTTTAATATTTTTTGTGGTAACACGGATGACCGATTTATAGATATAACATAATAATTTTAGTCCCATCCTATTGTGATGATTTGAGGAAAGTTATAATAATAATAATAATACCTTGGACACTATTTACACAAATTGATCTAGCCCCGAACTACGATTCCCTGTATCTTGGGTACTAGACAACGATACACGTACTTATATAGATAAATATTATACTTAGATAGATTAACAACCGTGACTAGGGCAGAAACATCCGTTCTTATCAACCAAATATTTGCCTCCACCGGGACTCGAACCCATGACCCTTGGCTTCGGCTTATGTTTAAGCGATTCCCAAAAAAATAGAAAATTTACTACCAATAACTTCGAAATGACTGTCGGCATTGGTAAATGATCACCAAATTGTGATTGGATAAATGATCACCAAACTACTTTTTATGTTTTGTGTACTTAAGTTTATGTTTTAAGTATTTTTTGTTGTTCTTACATGTTCAACCTAACAGGAAGGATTAAGGGGGCTTCGCTTCGCTCACCCCCTTTACCCTTCATCTAAGCTGCCGCAGTATTTTGCCCTGATATTTTCTGCAACTTTTGGTGATCATTTACCTATTGGGTAAGAAAAAAATATTTTAACAATCATTTAAATTGTTCTCCTTGGCTTCGTATATAGGATCACTGACGACTCGGCCATTCGGGTCGTATCTTCATTTATTGCTCCAAGACCATTTCATCATATATTTATTTTGTATTTTTAGTTAGCCTACAACAGTATCCCACTGCTGGGCAAAGTCCTCCCCGGTTCGAGGCCACACATCTCTGGTAGCCGCAAGATCGACCTACTCTGGTTGGAACTTGTCCAGATCGTCCCGCCATCTTCTTCTGGGCCTTCCTCTACACCGGCGTCCATCTGTAGGCACTAATTCAGTGGCTAACTTTACCCATCTGTCTGGGTGCATTCGACACATATGGCTGGCCCATTTCTATTTTAGATTGGCGGTCTGCATGCCCACATCGACTATGCCAGTTGTAGAGCGCAGTGCGGTGTTTCTAACGCGATCACAGGCCCTCTATGCTACTAAGCACAAGCCGCACACAAGCCTATCGCAGGCTCGCGCTATCTCTCTCTCTCTCCCGACTCGATGAAACGTGACTTCCGAGCCTGCGATAGGCTTGTGTGAGGCTTGTGGTTAGAAGCATCGGGGCCCAGTTCATTTCTCACCCAAGATGCTGCGCGCCATCGCACGCTGGCAAACCTTGAGCTTGGACTTCTGATGTTCGGTCAAGGACCACGTTTGTGCTCCGTAGGTTAGATATTAAAAAAATACTGAGACAACCATGTCTAAAAGATGTCCTCGGAGTTTTTTTATTGAACCGGATTTCATTTTAGATTCCATTAGATAAGATTTTATTATGCCTAACTCTAAAAGTCTAAACGCATATTCATAAAACTTATCAAACCTATGATAGCTAAAATATGTTAAATATGTTTTGTACTTTTCTCACTAATTTCAAAGTGACAGACAAAGACAAACGAATTATAACGGCATTATAGTTAAAATAGGTTTATTAGAAGTTTATGAATAAGGCGATAAGTAATAAAAAAGCATTAACAGTATCCCTTCCCAGGTATATTGAGGACAATTGTTTGTTTTTTAATAATAAATACACGAACTCTTTCCTTTGCTCAATAGTCTTATATATTTCTTTGGGATTGTGTTAATATTCATTAATCATTATTTTAAAATTAATTAAATGATCCACTTGTTTGGTACAACTAGTTATTTGTTACCGTAAGATTGTCAAAACTTTTATTTTATAATCTGTCGCGTCAGTTTGTAAACTATCGACGAATTGTGAACTGAACAGACTGCTCACAATTTAACGTAATAATTGTCGATAATTACGGTTCTATAGATGAACGGTAAATTCAGGAGTGAGAAACCATACCGCATGCTATGCATAAAGGCTAGTGAATATCGCTAAAGTGTAGTTATTCTGCCATACTAAGTATAAAGGCTAGTGAATATCACCATAATCTAGTTCTTCTGCCATACTAAGTATAAAGGCTAGTGAATATCACTATAATCTAGTTCTTCTGCCATACTAAGTATAAAGGCTAGTGAATATCACTATAATCTAGTTCTTCTGCCATACTAAGTATAAAGGCTAGTGAATATCTCTATAATCTAGTTCTTCTGCCATACTAAGTATAAAGGCTAGTGAATATCACCATAATCTAGTTCTTCTGCCATACTAAGTATGAAGGCTAGTGAATATCACTATAATCTAGCTCTTCTGCCATACTAAGTATAAAGGCTAGTGAATATCACTATAATCTAGTTCTTCCGCCATACTAAGTATAAAGGCTAGTGAATATCACTATAATCTAGTTCTTCTGCCATACTAAGTATAAAGGCTAGTGAATATTACTATAATCTAGCTCTTCTGCCATACTAAGTATAAAGGCTAGTGAATATCACTATAATCTAGTTCTTCTGCCATACTAAGTATAAAGGCTAGTGAATATCACTATAATCTAGCTCTTCTGCCATACTAAGTATAAAGGCTAGTGAATATCACCATAATCTAGTTCTTCTGCCATACTAAGTATAAAGGCTAGTGAATATCACCATAATCTAGTTCTTCTGCCATACTAAGTATAAAGGCTAGTGAATATCACCATAGTCTAGCTCTTCTGCCATACTAAGTATAAAGGCTAGTGAATATCACCATAATCTAGCTCTTCTGCCATACTAAGTATAAAGGCTAGTGAATATCACCATAATCTAGCTCTTCTGCCATACTAAGTATAAAGGCTAGTGAATATCACCATAATCTAGTTCTTCTGCCATACTAAGTATAAAGGCTAGTGAATATCACTATAATCTAGTTCTTCTGCCATACTAAGTATAAGGGCTAGTGAATATCACCATAATCTAGTTCTTCTGCCATACTAAGTATAAAGGCTAGTGAATATCACCATAATCTAGTTCTTCTGCCATACTAAGTATAAAGGCTAGTGAATATCACCATAATCTAGCTCTTCTGCCATACTAAGTATAAAGGCTAGTGAATATCACCATAATCTAGCTCTTCTGCCATACTCAGTATAAAGGCTAGTGAATATCACCATAGTCTAGTTCTTCTGCCATACTAAGTATAAAGGCTAGTGAATATCACCATAATCTAGTTCTTCTGCCATACCAAGTATAAAGGCTAGTGAATATCACCATAATCTAGCTCTTCTGCCATACTAAGTATAAAGGCTAGTGAATATCACCATAATCTAGTTCTTCTGCCATACTAAGTATAAAGGCTAGTGAATATCACTATAATCTAGTTCTTCTGCCATACTAAGTATAAGGGCTAGTGAATATCACCATAATCTAGTTCTTCTGCCATACTAAGTATAAAGGCTAGTGAATATCACCATAATCTAGTTCTTCTGCCATACTAAGTATAAAGGCTAGTGAATATCACCATAATCTAGCTCTTCTGCCATACTAAGTATAAAGGCTAGTGAATATCACCATAATCTAGCTCTTCTGCCATACTCAGTATAAAGGCTAGTGAATATCACCATAGTCTAGTTCTTCTGCCATACTAAGTATAAAGGCTAGTGAATATCACCATAATCTAGTTCTTCTGCCATACCAAGTATAAAGGCTAGTGAATATCACCATAATCTAGCTCTTCTGCCATACTAAGTATAAATGCTAGTGAATATCACCATAATCTAGCTCTTCTGCCATACTAAGTATAAAGGCTAGTGAATATCACCATAATCTAGCTCTTCTGCCATACTAAGTATAAAGGCTAGTGAATATCACCATAATCTAGTTCTTCTGCCATACTAAGTATAAAGGCTAGTGAATATCACTATAATCTTGCTCTTCTGCCATACTAAGTATAAAGGCTAGTGAATATCACCATAATCTAGTTCTTCTGCCATACTAAGTATAAAGGCTAGTGAATATCACCATAATCTAGCTCTTCTGCCATACTAAGTATAAAGGCTAGTGAATATCACCATAATCTAGTTCTTCTGCCATACTAAGTATGAAGGCTAGTGAATATCACTATAATCTAGTTCTTCTGCCATACTAAGTATGAAGGCTAGTGAATATCACCATAATCTAGTTCTTCTGCCATACTAAGTATAAAGGCTAGTGAATATCACTATAATCTAGTTCTTCTGCCATACTAAGTATAAAGGCTAGTGAATATCACTATAATCTAGTTCTTCTGCCATACTAAGTATGAAGGCTAGTGAATATCACCATAATCTAGTTCTTCTGCCATACTAAGTATGAAGGCTAGTGAATATCACCATAATCTTGCTCTTCTGCCATACTAAGTATAAAGGCTAGTGAATATCACCATAATCTAGTTCTTCTGCCATACTAAGTATGAAGGCTAGTGAATATCACCATAATCTAGTTCTTCTGCCATACCAAGTATAAAGGCTAGTGAATATCACTATAATCTAGTTCTTCTGCCATACTAAGTATAAAGGCTAGTGAATATCACCATAATCTAGTTCTTCTGCCATACTAAGTACAAAGGCTAGTGAATATCACCATAATCTAGTTCTTCTGCCATACTAAGTATGAAGGCTAGTGAATATCACCATAATCTAGTTCTTCTGCCATACCAAGTATAAAGGCTAGTGATATCACTATAATCTAGCTCTTCTGCCATACTAAGTATAAAGGCTAGTGAATATCACCATAATCTAGTTCTTCTGCCATACTAAGTATGAAGGCTAGTGAATATCACCATAATCTTGCTCTTCTGCCATACTAAGTATGAAGGCTAGTGATATGACTATAATCTAGCTCTTCTGCCATACTAAGTATGAAGGCTAGTGAATATCACTATAATCTAGCTCTTCTGGCATACTAAGTATAAACGCTAGTGAATATCACCATAATCTAGTTCTTCTGCCATACTAAGTATAAAGGCTAGTGAATATCACCATAATCTAGTTCTTCTGCCATACTAAGTATAAAGGCTAGTGAATATCACTATAATCTAGCTCTTCTGCCATACTAAGTATGAAGGCTAGTGAATATCACTATAATCTAGCTCTTCTGCCATACTAAGTATGAAGGCTAGTGAATATCACTATAATCTAGCTCTTCTGCCATACTAAGTATAAAGGCTAGTGAATATCACTATAATCTAGTTCTTCTGCCATACTAAGTATAAAGGCTAGTGAATATCACCATAATCTAGCTCTTCTGCCATACTAAGTATAAAGGCTAGTGAATATCACTATAATCTAGCTCTTCTGCCATACTAAGTATGAAGGCTAGTGAATATCACTATAATCTAGCTCTTCTGCCATACTAAGTATAAAGGCTAGTGAATATCACTATAATCTAGTTCTTCTGCCATACTAAGTTTATAGGCTAGTGAATATCACGAAAGTCTAGTTTTTCTGCCAGTTTTTTTCACTTAATAAAAGCAATTTATATAAATTAGAACTGACTGGTGCGATACTGTTAAACAGCCACTAAATACACGGCCAAGTTATACGCAGCACTCTAAGATAATTCATAGCCTTTCATCCAGGATGCCATGGCCGCTTTGTACTAAAATCTCATTTAAACTGGATTTATGGATTGTCAAAATTTTGCTACAAGTATGCCTTAGACAAACATTTGACTTCAATACATATTTCATGATGTCAAAGTTTTACCGTTTCCATACAACTCCCGAAAAGTAGTAAATAAGCGTTTTGAAAGTTATTAGAAAGTACCTGTCTAATTTGTTTATACAATCGTTATCCTTATTTGCTTGAGCATCGTTCTCTAGTAATACTCATAACTTTGCTGTTACAAGTATTACAACGCGCTATTGCAGTTTTATAACTGTTGTTTAATAACATGCGAGTATTGTACAAATGTTTAATAATTTTGGAGCTACACATTCTGCATTGCTATTATGGAGTTTTTTTAATAGGGAAACTATGAGTAGAACATGTGCATTTAGCACATATTATGTCACAAACTTGTAAACCTTCTTTGTTATAGTATTGTGACGTACCAGCTTCACATAGTATTGTGAAACAGGTTTGAAATTAGTTGCTGTACAGTGTAAGGCAAGGCAATCTTTTACCTAACGATGCATGAGTACTAAGCAGTAGGCACCTTAGTACCTGCTTTATCAACTAGGTAAATGCAATGCATGAAGTAAAGCTAATTTCATGCATCGTATTTACCTAGTTGAGTGCTATTCGAGCGATATTTTATACATGACGTAGCCATATCATGAAATTCATCGCTTCATGATGTGGCCAACTGTTTCATGATGTGGTCAACCATTTCATGAAATGGTGGTATTTCATACATACATGAATGGAAAACTTCCTTTTAAAATAATTTTATTCGGCACTACGTGGTATTTTTTGTATGATACATGTGGAAGTACTGCGAGGGCTATTCGTACTCTACTAAGCTACCGTAGTCTTTCGCCTTAAAATATTCAATTAAACTTCTAATTCAACCATGGTTGGCCACATCAAGATATCCTTCATTTTAAGATCTGGCCACGACATATACATACAGTGTAGGTCACATAATTAAAGACACCCACTTATTGACCACCAAAAGCTTAACTATGGTAGTACCATAAGCTAAAATAGGTGTAATTATTATAAAACCATACACGACGTTGTATTCTTAAAATGTGGGACAATAAATAGCTGTGTTTGGTAGAAGTTTAGACACTGCTCCTGTGGGAACGTAACACAAACATTTTTAACGTACCAGCCAGCTAATTAAAGGCAAAAAAAGCTGTGTTCTAAATAAATAAAAAAGTCAAGTGCAAGTCTAACTCGTGCACGATGCGTTCCGTACCACCGTACAATGGTAGGGATGGTGTGGAGTGAATAGTTTGGATTTTACATAGCAAAATGTTGTTTACAAAGTTATTGGCGGCAACTTTCACACTCCATGTACATACGTAACGAGGTGCATTAATAAGTTTGTATGTGGTACTGTTTTATCTGTGAAAATTTCATCTGTGTAACTATCACTGTTAATGAATTACAGCCAGGTGACTGACGGACGGACGGACGGACGGACAGCGGAGGTTTAGTAATAGGGTGCCGTTTGGCACCCTTCGGGTACGAAACCCTAATTAGTAAAGAAAACTTTAATATAACTGAGCAAATGGAGTGTCTTTAATCATATGAGCATATCTTTGTTAAGTTTATACTGCTTGCAATTGGGATAAACCGAATAAAAGATTAGGAATTGACAAGTTTTGTTGATAAAATTTCGGTTTAACATTATATATATAGGTATAACACAATTCTTATGCAAATATTTTTAAATCGTATAGCAAGTTCCAATAATAGTCTGGTAAAAATCTCTAGATTTATTGAGGAATCTAGAGGATTAGCTTAGTTATTGTTAGTGACCCTGCCTACGAAGCCAAGGGTCCCGGGTTCGAATCCCGGTGGGGGAAAATATTTGTTTGATGAGAACGTATGTTTGTACCCTAGTCATGATTGTTTATCTATCTAAGTTTTATATTTATCTATATAAGTATGTGTATCGTTGTCTAGTACCCAAGATACAGGGAATCCTTGTTTGGGGCTAGATAAATGTGTGTAAATAGTGTCCAAGGTATTATTATTATTATTTTAATAATACCACCACTGTATATACTTATTGAGCGCACGTGAATAATAACAACAAAGCTAAGAATTATTCAAAATTAATGATAATGTCACAAATTTAAACAAAACAACCCTTCAAATGTACCCTAGATCACTCTAGGTCAAAACTGCAGTAAAGTATGACTGAATGAGTGACAGTCCACATAATCAATCCATAAAGCTCAGCGTATTCATTTTAATCTGCTGGGACGCACAGAACCTAAAAAGGAACTTTTATGACAGACATCACCTAGAGTAACTGTAGATTCTATTGTGGGCATTTATGGGCAAAAAACATAAAATTTGCCTTAATTGTTGCGTCATTATTTTTTCATTTCCGGCCAGCAGAGATAGCGAAAAGGTTAAATAAATATCCAATTCATTATTGTCAAACCAAATCTAGAACTCAAACAATAAGTTTGACTGTGTTGATGATTGCTGCATTCCGCTTACGGCCCAAGGACGTAAAAGTACTTGATTTTCCCGTTAGAGGTTTTGAATTTTATTACCATGGCACGAGGTACAAAGTCGCGATCTCACAACGGGATCCGGTACTGGAGGTATTCAACATGAATTCATTACATGCTCCACATACTAACTCCACATATACTCGACACATTAAATAGGTAACTTTGTAATAATAACCAGCAATTTCCTTTTTGTGGTTCAAATAATATATTATTTTGGGGACATATTACAACTGACACATGTGGCCTCTAATTAGAGTCATGCAGAGACAATTTAGTTTGTTTCTCAACAGTTAAGGGTCAGTTCTGGCTGTTGAGGTGAGGGGCGCCGCATTCGCCCGTCGTCTTCCGGCGGGGTAGCGGAACTGGCGGGGCAGCGGGCGGCGCGGAATAGCATCGGGCGCCGCCCGGATACTTTAGAAATTAGGCTTTTTTTCGAATTTACTGAAAACCGGAAATAAGCGTAGCGACACGGAGCTCTAAAAGAGGAAAATTTAGGTATAAAAATTATGAGAAAAATCTGTTATTTTATATCAATATTATTGTATCTCCTTTTTAATATTAGACTATGTTCAGGATTTTGCACGATCGAGCCTAATTAATCCAATCGCGTAACGACATAGTATTTAAAATAGATTATCTCTTTGTGAATAACATTTTTTTTGAGACCTATGAACTTAGAGGAAATCATTTTAAATTTTGTTTTGCCAAAGCTCTCTTCAGTAGTTTTGTGTGATCTTGGACCTTAATAAGTTAAGACGGCGTCGTTGCAACTTTGTTGATTTGCAACAATTTTTGATTGCCATCATGATCACTTTGCATCCACTTGTTTACACACAGAGACAATTAATGAGACCCACATATTTTATTCCCTTGCCCTTGTTTAACCTCCCTTGATCCCTGTGACATCGTCTTGTGCTAGGAAGGTCTTTATCGTGAGTGTTAGAGGTGATGGCCTATATAATTAGGGGTTTTGTGACAGCTACGTCATCAAAGCAGCTCGCGAGATGGCGCTGTCAAATTAGGGGATCTACCATAGATTAAAAATAAGTGAAACTGTTTTTTTAATCAACCTTCAGAAAACTCATAATTACTTATTCAGGGTAAGAGCAGACAACTCAACGATTGACGGACAATCAAAGTCATGTTGTCGCCTGTTCCTCGACGGGAAATGTCAGTATGACTTTTAAGGCAACATTATAACCTGACTTTTCCTATGTTTGGAATTTTCCTCACCAATAATAGTAGTTTATGTGACTGCTACATAATGCCTAATTATGTACAGTCACATACACTAGTTTATCTACACACATATAGTAAGCTCTCTTTGATGTGTTCAGGAACCGCATGTTTGACCGGCATTGTGGCTCTGCAGTTGTTTAGCTTGTTCTGTAGGACCAACTTCGGGCGTCGGCGTTCGAAATTTGAATTTCAGTACCAACTTCACAGACAAACTAGGGGGAGCACGCAGGCGGGCGTCGGCGTTCGAAATTTGAATGTCATAATATGTAGAAAAATTACACATTATGGTCATAATGTGTAATTTTTCAGATAAGAAATGAGTTTTTACCAAGTAGTTTAACATTATGCTGATCGTAACGTGCGGTTTTTGTACGCAGTAAAGAGGGTTTATGATAGGTGTGTAGATAAAATCATTTAATGGTGGTCAAAGTGGTTTTTGTTTACAAGTTTCAATAAATATAAGTTCAAAAAATAAGTTCAAGTTTCAAAAAAGGATCAACAAAAACACTTATTATGTTTTAAATATGTAATGAGTACTTAATTTTATGTTTGAAGTATGTTTTGTTGTCCTTACATGTTGAACCTAACACGAAGGATAAAGGGGGCTTTGGTTCTCTCATCCCCTTTACCCTTCACCTAAGTTACCGCAGTATTTTGCCCTTATATTTGCTGTCCAATCAGTATTTTAGATGTGTAGATAAATATTTCCCCAAAAATAATAGGTCCGTTCTTTGGTGGCCGAGCTTAACTATGTCTTACTAACTAAACTTGTCTTTGACATAACTCTTCGGAACTCGGGATAAAACAGCAATGATGGAAGGGCCTCTTTGACACAATTTATGGTACTACCACAATATTCTCTCATCGTAAACTGAGCCGCGACTCAAGCACAACTAATTCCCAAATCACTTACACGCCCAGCGCCATGGATACCTACTTCCCGACATGCACCAGATGTTTTGTCACAAAGGTCAGGAGTATCACGGGCGATCCAGTTGTCCCCCACTCTTGCCTCCGGTGTCCTTGGCGCTCAATGTGTTAAACATTCCCTTGAATATAAATTTAGCTTAAAAGATGCGATTGTTCTCAATCTAAATTGTGTAATGAACACAACAATTTATCCAATAATAACACGAAATTCGCTTAACAATCACACAATAAGCTTCCCAGTCTAAAGGGAAATATCTTCTCCTTCTTCTCGCGCGATGGAAGATATCTATTTGTGTAATTATTTATATGTGTTGTTTCTCAAGTAAGTGAATATTGTATTCTTTTTGAGAAATAAATATCTTAAACCTTAAACCTATCTCAAACGATATTTGAAAGGCGTGGTCTTCAGTCCGACAACTCGCTACACCGGACGAAAGATTTGAGGCCTGAATATAAACCGGCCGTAAAACAAATAATATTTTATGCATGCATTATGTAACTAACACTATGCATCTCATAGTAACTAATGAAAATCACAGATGGAATACTATGACGTATATACAGGTAAGTCACGGCAAAACTTAGTAAATTTCGTCCCGCATCACAAAGACGACCTTGTTCAGTTTTACCATGCGAAGCTGGCCATGCGGTTCGTTACGCTCTGTGGCGGATGACGCGACGGACGAGGGGAATTCACTATTCACTATTCTACCTTAGACGGCTGGCGAGACCTCGTCCACGCAATGGCTTTTCGTGTGCTTCCTGACCAGCTCACGGCCTTTGTGAGTCTTTATTTGACTTTAAGATTTCCTCCTTTTCCAAAGTTAACCATGTATGCCATATATATATATATATATATGTATATATATATATGTATATATATCACCGTAAAATAGTCAAAACCGTAAGTAGATGAACTAACGTTATTTTTCTCGTTAGTTGGTCAACTATCGACAGATAGTAAACTGTAGCGTAATGCTTACTATATGACACGTAAATTGATCAACTAACGGTTAAAACCGTTAAATAGTAAGCCGGTTTAAACTTGAATTGTAAACGAAATACCAGGGCAAACACTGCAGTAGCTTAGGTGAAGAGACTAGAGGGGGCGAGCGCAGCGAAGCCCCCGAATAGTCTTCGTGTTAGGTTGATATGTAAGAACAAAAGAAACGTAGATTCTAAACCCTGTCGATCTGGTTTACTGTCGATAGTTGATCAACTACCTTGTTAGTTTTTCAACTTACGGTTTTGATTATCTTCCGGTGACATATATGTTACGGCGAAAGCTAGGTGTGAAACTAAACTTAAGTTTAGCCGGCTAGTCTTAAGATTAATTTCGAGCCTCGGCTAGTGTCCTAAGTCATGTTCGTTTGTGATAACGGATCTCATCTTTAATCGGCTAGACTGCACATTAGCCGATGCGTTTCGGTTAATGTTGGACATTAGTTAACTAATGTTGAAAACGAAGTATTCGTACGACTGCGGGGAGTGGGGCGGGGTTATTTGATTCAGATGAGAAAGCTTTTTCTAATATCAGGGCAAAACACTGCGGTAGCTTAGGTAAAGGGTAAAGGGGGTGAGCGAAGCGAAGCCCCCTTTATTCTTGGTGTTAGGTTGAACATGTAAGAACAACAAAAACTATAATAAGACGAGTATAAGTATTTATTACCTCACCTAAGCTACCGCAGTGTTTACGTCTACCGAATCATTATCATCACTTATTCCAGATTAAGACGGTAATTTTTCAACATTAGCCTAGGTATACTGAAAAATAAACTTAAGTTTAGTCGGCTAATGTCAACCATATTTTCTCACCCATCTTTAGCCTCAACAGCGTCGAGGCTAAACTGCAGTTTAGCCGACTAATGTTGAAATCATTTATCGCAATGAACATTAATACGGACATTAGCCGAGGCTCGAAATTAATCTTAACACTAGCCGGCTAAACTTAAGTTTAGTTTCACACCTAGCTTTAGCCGTAACATATATAAGTCATGCCATGGTAATAAAATTCAAAAAATATAACGGGATATAGCATTTCTAGAAATGCCATGGGGGGTCCTTACCATGTAATTCGGTTTCCACTATGATATCAAGATCTATCTACAACTAACTACCACATCACGTCCTTATGTCGAACGTATAACTTAGGTATACTAGATTACGTGACTAGACTAAAATGAACTCTATTACGACCTTGCACAGCCTTGGCAGTAAATTAGCCGTAATCTGCTGCGCTTCAACTCTTTGATAGTTTATTTAATGTTGGTACTTACGAGACATGACTCCACTTACTGGTAATCCTAATGCACAACTGCCAAGTCGATGTTTGAGTTAGAGTCATATTCAGGCTGACGACTGGCTCAAGTTAGGAATATGTGTCTTCGTATAACTTTTAAGCATCCTTTAAGTTGCACTTCAGCAGCACAGTGTGCATTCCGCCATACTTGGGTATGCATCTTATATGGCATGTGCTTAAGAGGCATTATTAAGAAATGATTACTTTATTATTTGACTTTACTTTACTAACTACACCTAATGTTTTCTAGAAAGTCATTGGGTTGTCTATAAGTCCATCGGTGTATTCCAGGACGGACGAGCAAGGCATCGGTGTGAAGGTCTACGAAGGTCTGGCGATGACCTGCGAGGTGGTGATGCTCCTTATCAGGATGTTCGTGACCTGGCTGCACGCTGTCTACCTGTTCTTCGTGCCCCCCGAGCCTAAGAGCGTCAAGGGGGAAATTATGCTGGTAAGTAAATAAATTTTGTTGTGTCTAATCCACATGACATATGCCAAAATCACGCGACCGAAGCTCCACGTGATTACGCCTGCAATGCTATTTCAATAACCAGCAACAATTTGCCGAAATTAGCACGTTTTGGTGTACAACCGAGCTTAGGTCGGGCGTTTTCGGCGGAAACCTTGAAAATTGATTCACAGTTAATAATTTATTGTTTATCAAATTCTCACTTCCAAATGTCAGGCAAGTTGAGACCAGTTTAGAGTTAGACAGCAGCACGTTAGAATAGCAAATGATACCAAGTTTCTTGGAATAACCATTGATAGCAAATTGCAGTGGGGACCCCACATAGATAAATTAGCTGTTAAATTAAGTTCTGCGGCCTACGCTGTTAGGAACATCAGACAAAAGACGGATGTGGCCACTTCTAGGCTAGTATATATGTTAGTTACTTTCATAGTGTCATGGCCTATGGTTCTTGTTGTGGGGGAAAGCAGCGGATATTCAAACTATTTTTATTGTACAGAAAAGAGCTATTCGAGCAATTTATAATATAAAACGAACAGACTCCTTAAGAGAGCTTTTTAAAGAAATTGACATACTAACAGTAGCTAGTCAATTTATTTTCGAAAATATAATGTATGTACGCAAGAACCTTACAACATTTTCCAAACTTAGCGTTAGCTTTAATGTTAACCTAAGAAATATTCACAGACTAGTTGCGCCCCGGTTTAGACTCGCGAAGGTTAGCAATTATTTCAAGGGTCAGTGCACTCTTACTCCAATATGATACCTTTGGAGATTTTGAAATTGCCATTTCATCAATTTAAAAAGCATTTTAAAGCGACTTTGTCGAAAAAGGGATATTACAATGTTCAAAATTAACTAAATGACGGGACTGTGTGGGGTTAATCTAGCTCAACACAGACCTTGCTGTTAATAGTTTTGTAATTATTTATTCCAGCTATTTAATCATAATAATTAATATTGTAATATTTGTGTTATTTAAGCACAAGCATGTTTTAAAAGAGATTTAAAAATCAATCTGTGGAAGTTTCTACGCCCTTCTGCTCCCACAGTGGTCCAATGTAGAGAAGAGGCAAAAAATGACGTTTGGTAAGTATATGTAAAAATCTATAGTAATAAAGAACTTTGTTTTTTTTACATTTTAACTCAAAATCAGATGGGAAACTTCGGTCACGTAACTGTGGTTATAATATAACACTAATTCCTAGCGATAGATGAATGCCAAGATGTCAGCTAGTCTCTGCTCACCTCACACCTCTACTGGGAAAAAGTCGTAAGCTTGTGAGCTTAACACGTAGATTTTTATAATATACTACTCAAAAGAAAATAAGGGCCACTTACATATTTCTGTTTTTGAGTAAATTTTTAGATGTAAACTAATTAATAAGTGACTAATTAATGATGTCCGGCCTCCTTAAGTATCCAACCTCTTTAATGCTGGTGTTTAAGTCTTACAGCTGGCCAGAAATTGAAGCAAATAAAAAAACGAGTTTCATGTCAAATTCCTTTCAGATGGAATCACAATTTTATTCTGTTAAAAAACTATTTCTGTCCATCTTTTGCTTCTTTTAACATCTTTTGTTAATAATGCCACGTCAAAGAAGGCACATGGATACCATTACTGCCACCAGAGCCGTTACATTGATTGCTGAAGGTCATTCACAGCGGTCTGTAGCTTTTCCGTTGGGTTTCTCTCGCCGAGCCATCCACAATGTGTGGGATCGGTTCCAAGAGACTGGCAGTGTTGTAAGAAGGCCTGGATCGGGCAGGGTGCGAGCGACTACGGCACAAGAGGATCGCTACATCCGATTGAGTGCCCGTCGAGAGCGCTCTGTGACGGCACGTAAGTTACAAAATCGCCTACGGTTGACAACGGGGACTCGTGTTAGTGACCTAACGATACGTAATCGACTGCATGAAGACCAGCAAAGGTCCAGACGCCGAGTAGTACGAATTCCTTTATCTAGGGTTCAACGTGGAAATCGTTTAAGTTTTTGCCGCGAACATTCAGATTGGAGCATGAATCAATGGGGTATGGTGCTCTTCACAGATGAGTGTAAAGTGAAGCTTTGTAGTGATGATCGGCGGATTAGAGTATTGAGACGACAGGGTGAGAGATTTTCCGATGTCTGCATCAAGGAAATTGACCGCTTTGGAGGTCCTAGTGTGATGGTTTGGGCTGGGATTAGCTTACAAGGCAAAACTGAGCTGGTTTTCTTAAATCAAGGCACAGTAACTGCACAACGGTACATCGATGAAGTCATCAGGCCTCATGTGATTCCATTCTCACAGAGAGTGGGGCCAGGGTTCTGGTTAATGCATGACAATGCCCGCCCACACACAGCTCGGGCCACTCAGACTGTACTGGATGACTCCCATATTCGTGTCCTACCATGGCCAGCGTATAGTCCGGATTTAAATCCAATAAAGCATATGTGGGACCAATTAAAACGAAGGGTTAGGGAGCATGAGCAAGAGGTTCACAACCAGCAACAGCTTATGGATGCTCTGAAACGTGCGTGGGAAGAGATACCTGATGAAAACATCAGAAACTTAATCGAGAGTATGGATTCAAGGCTCCAGGAGTGTGAAAACAGGAGAGGAGGACACACCCGTTACTAAACCATTAAAAAAAACAGCTTGTGTCAGTTTTTGTTTTGTTTTGCAAAGAGTTTGTTTAGTTTTTGCTGTTGACAATGGACTAATTTCATGTTAATTGAAATAAGTGAAACAATTGACTACACAATTAAATGGTTATTAGCATAAGTTAAAACAAAAGCCTTGTTACATGTTATTTTAATAAATATACATTACTGTTTACTATATTTTTCACGTAGCAATCAAAATACTTAGTGGCCCCTATTTTCTTTTGAGTAGTATAGAAACCACTACATCTGACGACCCGAATGGCCGAGTCGGCAGTGACGCTGCCTACGAAACCGAGGGTCCCGGGTTCGAGTCCCGGTAGGGGCAAATATTTAGTTGATGAGAACGAATGTTTGTACCCTAGTCATGTTTGTTTATCTATTTAAGTATAATATTTATCTATATAAGTATGTGTATCGTTGTCTAGTACCCAAGATACAGGGAATCCTAGTTTGGGGCTAGATCAATGTGTGTAAATGGTGTCCAAGGTATTATTATTATCTCCAATACAGTAAAGATTTTAAGTACCTATTTAGTAGAATATCTATGTTTGGTGCAATTTCATACAAATAGTATTTCGTTCATGCAAAATAATTATTATATCAGGTGCTTTCTTACCTATGAAATCAGCGTTTTGTATGGAGAAATTGAAGAAACTCAATTTTCAATGAGACAATATTTAACTCACAGCACATTTGATTCAATTTTTAAAAAGTGTCAGCTCTAAAAAAATATCACGCATCTTATCATGAAAATGAATAACATTTAGGACGAACTGATTTTGAAGATTAAATTTTAGTATTCAAACTGAAAATTAAAATAAACTTTATTATGTAGACGGTAAACTTTGAATATTAATTTTGAAACAATAACAAAAAAGTATTGAATTACACGAATTCCTGAATCTGTAAGAATATTTCGCCAATTTCATAGGTAAGCACCCAATATTAGTATCCTCCAGTAGTATTATAGGGCACGGCAAGAAGAGAAGATGGTCACTATAACCGCAACTCTCTTCTCCCTATTTACAGATCACGGGGTCAGGTCACGGCATGGGCCGCGAGATGGCGCTGCGGTTCTCAGGTCTTGGAGCGAAGGTCATCTGTGTGGACATCAATGCCAACACTAATCAGGACACAGTCGATCTTATCAAGGCACAGAAGGGGACCGCGTATAGATACGAGTAAGTATTAACCGCATGCAGCATGCATGCATTAGTATTAAGGGGATACCTCGTCCGTGCAAAGGTCCCCTTTACTCCAGGCGGAAAGACCCGCAGTGTGAGAGGGATGGAATCGGGGGGAAATCACATAACGTAGTGCCAAACCACATAAACATTGTTTAGAAATAAACTACGCTATTTTGTCAAAAATATTTTCAAGGAGAGTTTACGAATACATAATATCCACATTTGAATGCAATTCCGCAATGAAATAAGTTGGGATTTCAGAACTACAGGAAAAAATCCAACAATTTAGAGGTATTTTCGCAATGAAATCCTTTACGAAAATTTCAAGCAATCGCGTTTTCCTTTAATGAGAATCTTAATCAAATCTCAATAAACGTGAACCTAAAAATCTAATCTGTAGATGAATTTATATTGGATTAAATGGATTCGAAAAAACCCCATATATTTTTCGTATCACCTTAAACGCAGCCTTAAACTCAAATTACTCAATGGTCCTGGGTCGAGTGGCGACTCCAGTGGTCTGTGAAGTTGCGGTTCGAAGCTCTGCACACCAAGCGAGAGAACCTGGGTTCGAAACCCGGTTGAAAAAAAAAGAACAGAATCACAGGAGGAGGAAAAAATAAAACATGTCTTGGATGTGTATATGTGTGTGACGACGCTGTTTCTGGTTGTGACGACACAGGGTATCCTAGAATCAGAAACAATGTATGTTCCTTTATACCTATATGATTGTATTTTTTTATGTTTGACATTAACATTTTGAACATTATTTAGAAGGTTAATGTTTATTAAAGTGTAACTTATGCCCAGCAGTGGGCGAAATAAAGTGTAACTTATGCCCAGCAGTGGGCGAAATAAAGTGTAACTTATGCCCAGCAGTGGGCGAAATAAAGTGTAACTTATGCCCAGCAGTGGGCGAAATAAAGTGTAACTTATGCCCAGCAGTGGGCGAAATAAAACTCTCGCTGATGATGATGAAAATTAAGGGCCTTTGCAAAGATCGTCCCCACCCACCAACAGATTTTAAACGTATCACAGGTAATCGATCTAAACTATCTGATGATCTTATACACTGACGAGCAATGAAAAAGTTCCACCTACAATAAGGCGACAAACACCCATCCAATTTTTTTAAACATTTCATTTAAAATTTGAACACAATATTGACGTTTTTACTTGGTAATATTCTGATGCGCTGTTAAATGTACTTCAATATTGCAGTCGGCGTCATTAAGCTAACCTTTCCCGTTTAGGAGTAATTTGGTGCTATCTCACTGGAAATTTTTCATTGCTCGTCAGTATATTATGACGCTACCCGCCGTTACTATGGGCTCATGAAAAGGGCTTTTCGTGCAATGAAAAAGTACCTATTTAATGGAAAAAAATTGTGAAGCACAGCGCGCGTTCGCTTGTGGCTTTTATATTAGCCGTGCGTTAAAGCTTTTTTTCTAAGCATTATCTATTTTTGGATTTATAACAGTCGTTTATCATATATATCATACGTCATAGTAATATTGAAACTAGTTCCACGATTATTATTGGTGGGTGGGGACAGTGGCCATACAATATTTATCGTAAAATTAATAATAATAATACCTTGGACACTATTTACACACATTGATCTAGCCCCAAACTAGGTTTCCCTGTATCTTGGGAACTAGAAAATGATACACATACTTATATAGATAAATATTATACTTAGATAGATAAACAAACATGACTAGGGTACAAACATCCGTTCTCATCAAACAAATATTTGCCCCCACCGGGACTCGAACCCGGGACTCTTGGCTTCCTAGGCAGGGTCACTGCCGACTCGCTCATTCGGTCGTCATAGTCCTTTCACGCTGGCATTGTCATTGATTGTCCCTCATGAGAGAGAGCGCTATTTGACTTTGAATCTCACACTTTGAGCCTGGCGCCCGGTTGTACACTGTACAGCCGACAACTCAATAGTTTGAGGAAACTCGAAGTTATTTTGTAAGTGTCTCTCTCGGGAATCAACAGCGCCAGTACCTTTGACATTTAAGGCGATACCTCGTCCGTGCAAAGGTCCCTGTTACTCCAGGCGGAAAGAACTGCAGTGTGAGAGGGACGGAATCGGGGAAAAATTATATAACGTAGCGCTAAACCACAGAAAAATTGTTTTAAAATAAACTAAAAGATTTTCAAGGAGAGTTTACGAATACATAATATCCACATTTTAAACGCGATGTCAGAATCACAGGAAAAAATAACACAATATAGAGGTATTTTCGTAAATAAATTCTATCGAGAAAATTTCATCCAATCGCTTTTTCTTTTAGTGAGAATCTTAATCAAATACTCAAAAAACGTTGACTCAAAAATAAAAACTGTAGATGACTTCATGGTGGAGTAAATGGATTCGAAAAAAAACTCTTTTTTTCGTATATCTTAAGCGGATTTTTTTGGAAGCAATTCTGCTCGTAATCAACTTAGTTTTAAAATGATGTTAGAACGCCCAGACCAAGTTCCGCAACTTGATTTTAGGAGAACTCAGTACCCTAATATTGCTAAACTAGGAACCTATGTTTTCGGTATGTTTGTGCACGACCGCACAAATTATCGCAGTGCGTGGGTGTAAAAACCCAATTCGTAAATTGGCGTCAAACCAAATATGTAAACGGACGAGTCCAAATCACTGATTTTATACTGGATAAACATTGTTAGTTTCGGCAAACATGTCTCTTTCCGTATTTACGACAGTTAATAGCATGAGTATTGTCAGAAATAGACTAGCAAGGCCAATGTAAGTGTTTTAGCCGACTTCGCAAAAGGAGGAAGCTTACAATTCGTCGGGATTTATGTTTTTGTGCATGTAATCGATTTCTCGGACTCACCGATATGGATAATATTTTCCTTCTGATTGGTCAACATTTTCATTAGGTTAGAATCTGATGATGGGATCCTGGAGAAATCGAGGGAACTCTTTAAACATTAGCGATTTTTGTTTAATTTTCATAGTTACTCGTGCATTAACTCTCGGGAAGCATCATTTTGTGAAGTGGAACTGATGATGAAGACCGGAATTGCTCAATACAAGATAGCCTACAGGTTACTATATGGTAACTTTATTAAGGTTGGTCATTAATATTGGGCTTGGGCTGGACCTGATGAATGGAAGTAATAGTGACGTAGGTACCAGAACAGCTTCTCAACAATATAGCAACGTCGGTCAGGCTCTGAGGATGATGATCCCATGATCCATGGACACAAAATAAATAGGTACAGAAATCATTCACACACACATCATCAACGCACACATAGATACTGCTCACGGATACGATATCTCAGAGCAGTTCAAACCAGTGCGAGCGAGAGTGCCATCCGCTTGACACGCGCGTCTTTTAATGCAAATAATGCAACAATGGAGCAATGTTTTTTTTTTACTATAACTGTTCAGTGGACGGTTGTTTAAATTCAACATTAAACTATGAATTGGCGTTTTTTAAGCTACCAGTGGTTTCGGAAGGTAGCTATCTGCCTGTATTTCGATGGTTCGTTTTAACGTTATATGATAGAACAGTTAGGTAGGTAGGTAAGGTCCCCGAATAATATATCTAAGATCGATTTAAATAAATAACAGTTGCCTATTTTTCGATCAGTATAATAAAATTAGTATTAACATTTTTTTTGTTAAATAAATTCACGCCACCTTACTTACGTAAGTTGAAAACATGTTTTTTTGTTTGTGTAGATATTGTGTTGTTTTTCATGTCATTTGACTGGTGTAGGTCTAAAACGGACAAAGCAATAGAAATTTTGTAACTCGGGTAGTCCGTTTAGAAGTTATCAGGGATTTTCGATAGTGAAAATTGACAAACGTAAATTTGTGTAGGTATTTTTCTGATATAGTATAATAATACTGATTGAAAAATAAGCAACTGTTATTTATTTAAACCGTCCACTGAACAGTTATAATAACTTTTTTCCGTTGCTCCATTGTTGCATTATTTGCATTAACAGACGCGACTGTCAAGCGGATGGCACTCACGCTCGCACTGGTTTGAATTGTTTTGAGATATCGTGCCCGTGAGCAGTATCTATGTGTGCGTTGCTCGAGCGCGCTTGTATGTAGATTGATTTCTGTACCTATTTATTTTGTGGTGTGTCGCTGTAAAAATACAAATAAATAAATATTCTCAACCGTCTTCAAACTCCTTTTTGAAGTTTGAGGTTGTCAATTCGACTGTCTTTTTTGTATGTTTGTTGCTGGATTATTCCATCAATTATGAATCGATGTTGACACATAATTTTTCATGTACACAAAATTAAACAAAATGAATAGAATTCTTTTTTTATTATCTTATAAAGGCTTAAATTTTATTTTGAGAGCAGTTAAAATTTAAAATGTATTATCTCTCAAAATGTAAATTTTGTCTCGGAATTGGCCTTATTCGTTGCAATTTCTACGGTAACAAATATAAAAATATCGATATCGATAAAATTAATTACTTCTATGGTACATTCCTACACTTTTACTTAGGTTGGCAGCCTTGTTGTTATTGTCATTTCTGTAGTGTTGGTAATAGTTTGAAGCGCAAAATACGCTTTATTCGCATATACGGAAGTCCCGACTCTTCTTACGTAGTAAATTAAAATCAACAACGACAAAAATATATACACACAGATGACATTTTGGTTTGTGGTTCCGTGGTGTAAGTTTTTTTAAGTTTTTAACTTGGTGAATTACGATCGCTTCCAGATGTGACGTCACGAGCCACGAGGCCGTCATCGCGATGGCCAACAAGATTCGCCAAGAAGTCGGTGACGTCACGATGCTAATCAACAACGCGGGCATCATGCCGTGCAAGAAACTGCAGGATCAGAGCGAGAAGGAGATACGCATGACCATGGAGGTGAACGTGATGGCGCATCTCTGGGTAAGTAGAGGGAAGACTGCGGAACGGTAGCCCGCCCGGTTTCGATAGGGAACTTCTTCGATGGAAAACTTATATATAAACTTCTACACATTTAGTCTGATCACACAATCCTTGATTCTCATCATTCTAAAGTAATGAGTCGATATCATGGTATGAAAACTACTACCTAAAGATTGCTACATAGAGACTTGAATAAGACTGCACAACTCTGAACCAGAACTGACAAATTGTTACACAGTGTCACGGCATAATGTTGATGATATGGCTACACGGGCACGGAACGTGGGTAAAGGGGTCAACAATAAATATATCGTGAATCCCCGAACATTTATTTATTTACCTTAACATATTCGTAACAAACACATTTACATACATTGCTTCTGGCCCTAAACTAGGGCACCCTGTGTCGTGGGAACCAGATACAGACGTCACAAACATGTAAACATCCATGACCTGGGGATTTTGTTTTTCTCCCCACCGGTGGAAATATTGGTCTAGTGGGTATCACGCTTGCTTCTCACGCAGGAGATGCAAGTTCCAATTCAGAGCTGATTATGTACTAATGAGATAATCAATCGGACAATAACAATTCGGACGACATCGGCTGTATCTTATAGTAGTCGTAAAACCGGTCTATCAACCCGCACTGAGCCAGCTTGATGGAGTATGGGTCAATCTTACCCGTATTCTGGTAAAAACCTGTGACCCTCGGTGAGGTCATTAAATGGGTTGCATTATTTATTATGATATACGTCACCAACTGACGACCCGAATGGCCGAGTCGGCAGTGACCCTGCTTACGAAGCCAAGGGTCCCGGGTTCGAGTCCCGGTGGGCGCAAATATTTGTTTGCTGAGAACGGATGTTTGTACCCTAGTCATGGTTGTTTATTTATCTAAGTATAATTAATATTTATCTATATAAGTATGTGTATCGTTGTCTAGTACCCAAGATACAGGGAATCCTAGTTTGGGGCTAGATCAATGTGTGTAAATCGTGTCCAAGGTATTATTATAACTTGTCCGCATCCGCAGCTGATCCGAGCCTTCCTGCCCGCCATGAAGGAGCGCAACCACGGCCATATTGTGGCCATGTCTTCCATGGCCGGCATCGTGGGCCTGCGCAACCTGGTGCCGTACTGCGCGTCCAAGTTCGCGGTGCGCGGCCTGATGGAGGCGCTGCACGAGGAGCTGAGGGAGGACCCTAAGGATTATAGTGGGGTAAGGAACAGGATCTATATCAAAAATAAGCATGACGACTACCTCTGTTGCGTTGGTCGAGACTGTGCTTCCCGAGCGAGAAGTCCCGGTTTCGAACCTCGGATGAGAAAGAAAAAAGAACCTGTTGTTTCTATGGTTCCCACGATACAGGGATCCTAGTGTGGGGCCAGAAGCAAGGTATGTGCCTGTATGCAGATTGTAACAGAAATGTGTAGTCAAATTTTATAGGATTGTTAAGGACATCATTCTGAACAACTTTCACTATCAAACCGATTCGATCAAAGCAACTTTATTTTGCACTTCTTCTTACATTTTCAGCTGTCAGCTGATTTGTATCGGGAAGTGAACAATCAAGTTGCTATGATCAAATCGATTTCATAGAGAAAGTTGTTTAGAATGATGTCCCTGATGACCTTCTAAAATATGACGACATTTTTATGTCTTTCCTTCGGTCGGGTGGCAGAGCCACACTTGTGTTCACGTTTAGCCAGTAATTTAAGTGTCAGGGATATTCATATTGACTTGCCTCTCCATCCGAAGATTGCAGGCTCGCGTCCTGCCACGGTCGTCAGGTGGTTATAACTTCCCATGATGTACTTGTGCTTATGCACATACTTATGTAGCTGGTATCAATGCATGCTGGTTTATATCTGTTTCGGTGAACAGAACAATAAACTAGTAAAATATACAATGCACAGTAAAATATTATATTATTCACATAAATAGCTATTAGGATGCTCGTGACGACATGATGTACGTGAAGATGTAAGCAAAAATAAAATGTATGCAGGTTCTGTATTGAATGTATTATGAATGAATTCATAATACATTCTATTAAGACAGAACAAATTTTACGATTACTTTAGGACGACCATAGCAAGTTCTGAAGCACTTAAAAGTCTGATTTCTCCTTATTTAAAAAATGTCGAATTGTGACGTTAAGAAAAGGACTCTAGGGGCAAATTCCTGGCTCTGGCGAGAGAAATTGAAATTCAGTATAATTTATTTAATAAAAAATCCAGTTGCCTACAAATGTTGCCAATTTCAGATACGGTATGCGGTGTCGCACCATGTCATGTGGCCTGGGCCATAGACCTTGCGATGCGACGCTGCACCGCAGTGATGTGGCCTGGGCCATACACCTTGCGATGCGACGCTGCACCGCAGTGATGTGGCCCGGGCCATACACCTTGCGATGCGACGCTGCACCGCAGTGATGTGATGTGGCCTGGGCCATAGGGCTTGTACACAAAACTGCGATGCGACGTCGCACCGCAAAAACCTGCGAGCTCGCACGACGCATCGCAAGAACATGCGAATTGATTCGCATCGCGCATTCCTGCGATGTAGCGTCACACTTGTTGACGCCATTTTTAGTTCGCTCTGGGACAGCGTGTGTGCAAGACGTGTACTTTAAAAATGACAGAATACGACGTTGATTTTTTAATATCACTGATTGAGGAGCGCCCTGTTCTTTGGGACACTAGTAATGAAGATTATAGAAACAAATTCATCAAACAAGATGCTTGGAAGGACGTGTGTAAAAGTTTATTTCCAAATTTCGAGGAAAAAGAATACAATGAAAAAACTAGACTTGGTAAGTACACAAATACATTTATTAAGTATAACTTCTTTTTACTTTTTACTAAAACTACCTACAAATCAAACATTCTATTCATATAAGCACAAAAAAAAATCTTTAATTTGTTTACAAATGTTTAGGCGTCGACAGCGAGTTACTTTAATGTTTGACGATGTGATCCTTTTGTACCTGTTGTATTGACTTATTGCCAAGAACGCGAGCAACAATGCAAGCCGCATTGTATATACTTAAATTTTTTGTAGTTGCCAGCTTAATGCTCCAACTTCACTAGTAAAGTAATCCGAATATTCGTTTCTAATTATATTTGCACTTACCACCTGACTACCTACATTCAACCCTTGTTGAAGTGGTTGTAGTTCGGAATCATCTATGATCATTTCAATAGGGGTGTCTAATTCATCACGGTTAATTACAAAGTTATGTAGTATGCAACAAGCCTTAACAATATCTATTGCAAAATCATATGAAACGTTAATGGGCCGGTGAAATATTCGCCACCTATTGGCCAGTATGCCGAAAGTACACTCGACATATCTTCTTGCCCTACTCAAACGGTAGTTGAATACTCTTTATTTAACAGACAAATGCTTGCCAGAATAAGGACGCATGACATTATTCGAAATAGAAAAGCTTCGTCTCCGACAAAAACAAATGGAACCGGTTCTTGAAAGCCCGGTAACGGCCTTGATGTTGGTGTAGGCAAATCACCTCTCATCAGTAAGTCGTACAGTTTCGTGTTGTGGAAAATAGTGGAGTCACTTTCCTTTCCATATGCTCCTATGTCCACATAGATGAATCTGTATTTCGAGTCCGTAATAGCCAACAAAACTATTGAATTGTAGCCCTTGTAATTAAAAAAAGTGATCCACTTTTTGGGGGACTACGAATACGAATATGTTTCCCATCAACGGCTCCAATACAGTTAGGGAAGTTGGCTTTCTTGTCAAAGTCCGCAGCTATTTCTTCAAACAGCTGTTGTGTTATTTTTGGTATGTTTGCATTTAAACAAAATTTCCATATTGCATTACAAACTACTCGTATTATCTTAGCAACTGTACTTATTCCTCGATAATAATCTAAATGTATATTTCTGATTTCATTTCCGGTCGCTAGGAATCTGTAACAAAAATAGAAAAAAAAGGATTAATTTATATAACAAACTTGAAAAGTAAAGAACACTAACCTAAAACGACATAAACATACATAAATTATTTTAATTTAATTAATTGGTAGACAGCAGCTTCTAGCGTTAAGTTCGCCTATTGTTCTGTACAATTGGTATTTGATGAATAATAAAGATTAATAAATAAATGAATAAATTAAATATTGTGTATTATTTTTTTGCAGGTAATTCAGTAATACAAAGATGGAGGGGGATTAAGGATACCTTTAATAAATATGAAAAGAAACTCAAAGATGCAAGTAGGTCAGGGTCTGGATCCAAAAATATAAAAGAATACCATCTGTACAAACAATTACAATTTCTTAAGAAAAATTTGCAAAATGAGACAACTACTAGTATAAATGAGTCAGAAAATGAGCAAGATAATTAAGAAGGTACATCTTAAACACGTTACCAAAGGCAGCCACCAAAAAGAAAGATGGTTAATAATTTTGAAGATGATATTGTAAAGATTTTAAAGGAACCTGAGAATAGACACATATCTTTTTTTAAAGGTATTCTACCATCACTTGAAAGATTAGATGACAATAAAACACTAATCTTTCAGAGCAGAGTTCTTCAAATTACAACAGAATTGCATCAACCTCATGGCTACTACTATCCGAATAGCAACTACCAGGGTGGCTACCAAACTCAACATTTTGCGACATCTCAACAAACGCCACTGATACGTCCACAGTCATCTAACATACCAGATCAAATTGATTCACCCAGTAATGATTTTTCTAACTCAAGCATAATAAGCACACTTTCAGCTGAAGAAGACTTTGATTTTTCGTAAATTTTATGGATTGTAATATTTTAAAAACTCTTTTCTCAATAAAAACTAATGTAAACAATTATTGTTTTACTTTACTTACCGGATAGTGAGGCCAATCATTTCCAGAGGCATAACAGGAATTCTCCCCTTGTACGATTGTTTCTGAAGATATGGTGATAATAAACTTAAAAGCTCTTCGAATGAAGATATGCTCATTCTAAAAAATTCTTTAAATTTTTTTTCGTCGGTTTTCAAAGCTTTATATTTTAGAAGAAAATAGTTTCCATCGGGATTCATAATAACAATAAATGGATGAACCCAAAATCTTCTTTGTTTCTTTTTCCTGTATCTCCTAAGCAATAATAAAAGTGCACACTTCTTTTTACGATCCATGTCACGACCTAGTTTTCAATTCAAAATACGTTTAGTACGGTTAACGGTCGTCGAAGGAATGGTCACCCTAGGAGACGCCTTGCCGCACGAAATCGCATCGCAGCAATTCGTGTCGCAACTTTCTGCGTTGCGAATTCGCATCGCGTCGCATCGCAGTTTTGTGTACAAGCCCATACACCTTGCGATGCGACGCTGCACCTCAGTGATGTGATGTGGCCTGGGCCATACACCTTGCGATGCGACGCTGCACCGCAGTGATGTGGCCCGGGCCATACACCTTGCGATGCGACGCTGCACCGCAGTGATGTGGCCCGAGCCATACACCTTGCGATGCGACGCTGCACCGCAGTGATGTGGCCCGGGCCATACACCTTGCGATGCGACGCTGCACCGCAGTGATGTGGCCCGAGCCATCCACCTTGCGATGCGACGCTGCACCGCAGTGATGTGGTCCGGGCCATACACCTTGCGATGCGACGCTGCACCGCAGTGATGTGGTCCGGGCCATACACCTTGCGATGCGGCGCTGCACCGCAGTGATGTGGCCTGGGCCACCACAGTCTTTACATCGACTGACGACCACTGCGACGTTCCGGTTCGAGGCTCTGCTTCCCAAGCAAGGGCTTCCCCGGTTCGAATACAGGCTGGTGAGGAAGAAAAGGAATCCCCAGGTCTAGGATGATTATATGTGTGTGATGTCGCTGTTTCTGGTTCCCACGACACAGGTTATCCTAGTGGTGGGGTCAGAAGCAAGGTATTTGCCTCTATATAAATGTTTAATGTTAATGTTCTCTTCCAGATTAAATTTACATGCATCTGCCCATACATGGTGGACACTGGACTGTGCAAGAATCCGAAGATCAAGTTTCCAAAACTGATGAAGATGGTGTCCCCTGATGAGGCAGTGGACAAGATCGTTGACGCCGTTAGGAGGGAGTACCATGAGATCACCATTCCGAGCTCACTGTATTATACAAACATGGTAAGAGGAACAAACCAACAAACAAACTGCGTCACTTATAGGCTGAGCACCACCCCATCGGAACTTATAGCCTGTTGTCTTATATAGCCTTATAGTTGTCTACATACAGAAATTCACTAAGATAATGCTTAAGTATGGGTCTGTCACGTTCTTTTTCGTGGCCTCTGCTGAGACAGAACGAAAGTTTAGTATTTGATTAGTGAAATTCTCAATTCAGAAATCGGCTATTAGAATTTCACCTTCAGATTTGTTTTAGGGGAATAGAAATTCAAATGTTAAAAAAGGCCCTTAGCCGATATACAGAGGACTAACAGAGCATTACTTGATAGTTTTTAAAACTATGAAATATATAACTTATTATTATTGTTATTACGAGCCCACCAGTCAGTTTCTTCATACTAGCTTGTTGATCACGAGTGTCAGCAGGCATTCGTGAACGTACGTGGGGCGCACTGTAAGTTTCCGGAATGAATATGAAAAAATACTATTAAAGGTACAAAATTAATTTATTGTTTTTCAAAATAATCTCCCTTGGCGTCTATGCACTTTTTCATTCGATGAAACCAGTTTTGAAAACTTTTGTGCCACTCCTCTGTGGTGACCTCTGAAACGTGTTTTTCATACTCCTCGACAGCCTCTTCTGGTGATGAAAATCGTTGACCGCGTAATTGGTTCTTAATTTTTGGGAACAGAAAAAAGGCACAAGGTGCCAGGTCGGGACTGTATGCAGGATGACTCATGAGTTCTACATTTTTCGCCTTCAAAAAGTCGTTTGTCTGTCTGGCCGTGTGAGAACTAGCATTGTCGTGGTGCAGGATGATACGGCGTTTACGGTTATTTTTACGGAGTTCGTCAATAACTTCCGGCAAACAAATGGTCGTGTACCAGTCACTATTCACTGTACGACGATTCTCTAAAGCAACAGTAGCCACGTGTCCAGTTTTATTAAAAAAAGAAGCAATCATCCGCTTAGATGCACTTTTCACGCGCGCCACTTTGGTTGGTTTCGGCTCATCTTGAAAGACCCATACGCTCGATTGCTGCTTTGTTTTGGGATCGTAGCAATAAATCCATGTTTCGTCACCTGTTACTATGTCCCACACCAAATTTGACGCACCTTCGTTGAATCTGGTAAGCATGGCACTGCACCAAGTGACGCGGTCCGTTTTTTGAGCCTCGGTCAAGTTGTGTGGGATCCACCGCGAGCACAGCTTTCTCACACCCAAATGTTTGTGTAGGATTAATTGTATTTGACTCATGCCTATTTCTAAGGATGCGCGAATTTCATGGTAGGTCACATGCCTGTCTGTTTCAATCATACGGCGCACAGCATCGATGTTTTTGTTGGTCACAGCGGTGGACGGCCGACCATCGCGAGATTCGTCACTGAGATTGATACGACCACGCTTGAATTCTGCAAACCAGCTATAAACAGTTGTCTTGCATGGTGCTTTATTGCCAAAAGCTGTTTCAAGCCGAGCGATGCTCTGTTGAGCTGTCAAATTACACTTAAAATCGTAGAAAATCATACTACGAAAATTTTCCCGAGTTAAATCCATGTTGATGCAGACACACAATTTTTTAAATGGCGCCACAAGGTAAAAACAAAAGGCAGTCAGATGAAACAAACTGCATTCTACAGCCAAAGAGATCTATTTTCAAATGTTGCAATACATTTTTAAATATTGTTTATGTAAGTGGCCAGTTCCGGAAACTTACAGTGCGCCCTATGTATCAAAGTAATGAAAAGTCTCCCGAAGTTATTACCAAAATCACAATATAGCTTAGTTTAACTGTTAGTCAAATTTCCTAAAAAGTATCATCCAAAAAAAAACATCCCAAATTTAATCATGTTCACCCAATTTAATGAATGTGCATCAAAATTGTACACCATATTTTAAACTACTACATGGGGTCGCAAGACTCCGCTCCGCTTCGCTTCGCCTCAAGGTTGTATTACAAAGTTGTGATATCTAACAAGCACCACATTTGAAGATGGCATGGTAAAGATCAGAACCCAATTACTTTGACGAGTGGTAAAGTCAGCAGTGATAGAGTGTAGACTTTCACGAACCGGGAATAGTAGAAGTATTAAGTAACTAACGTAAAACTCACAACCTGAAATTGGATTCCCGGCCAGCCTGCCTATTTTCATACTTTTTTTTATAATAAGGCTCGATTTACATTTCAATAAGCTCATTAGCGAGTTACGTAAATTGTCAGTCAAGTTATTAGCAGTAAGTAGAGTCCAAACTACACTTGAGAGCAATAAAATCGACGACCCCGTCCATCATGACCTTAGAGCGTATTTATGGAATGGACTGTCCTTTATCATATTATTGTTTGGTACCACTGGAAAGCTTGCTCTCTTACCTATCTAATGGTATTCTAAACAAGCGTATATGGTGTGTATGTACACAGTTTTAGGAGGGGTCGTACTAGTACTGTACTAGTAAGTCATAAGCAGTAAATCCGTCTTAAGTTGCAATTCCGAAATAAGACAAGTCGCGTTACGGGTCCTCCAACAGTTGGCTTAATCCAGAAAATGAACGTTGAAATACTTAACACCAATTTACGTCAAAATAAAAGAGAAATAGTATCGATACCTGTACTACAATGAAATAATAATATGAATTAATCGATCCAAACGCTTTTAACTTAGTAGTTACGTATATTTTATTAAGTTCTTGGGTATATATCGAACTGAGGCTTTTTATTTTCGAGATAGCCTCCTGCGTACCAAAATCACTCATGTTCATTACCTCACAAATTTTAACAACAGCTGCATCTCTAGCTAGTGTATTTCTGTATCTATAGCATGACATAAAATAAACAATAACACGTGTCCGCGGCCACTGCGTGCAAACATATGTACAAAACATACATATTATACCTACTGTACTAAACTCGCCCGTCTGCAACCTGAAACACGTCTGGTTAAGTTGTCGGGGTGTGGGAGACGCGAGGGGGAGGCTAATCCGCACTGGACTTTCCGAAAAACTATAATATCAACTTAACTCGCCGATGTCGCAGTTTTAGTCGCTACTGTACGAAGTGTAAATCTGGCTTTGGTTTAGTAGTGGTGACGCATCTGGTGTAATCGTTGTCATCTCACCTATGATGTTTCTTCTTGTTTCAGTACCTGCGTGTTCTACCAAAGTCGGTGCCTCTTCATGTCAAAGATTTTTTGGACTCGGGCATAGAAGCTGACTAAGCCGACTGACACAATGACAATTAGTAATTATAAAAATATTTGTGGTGTGGACTGGACTACTCGTATATAATGAATGGTTGCCATACTATGACAATTTTGACTTTTTAAAAGTTCCATACTTAATTAATAACTTTCAAAAAGGACTACATGACATGTGGATATTGTTATAATATTGGAGCTGGTCTGCAATGCCTTATCTTGACCTCATTTTATGTAGAATATTTTTGTAATAAGTGCCATTTTCAAAATATATCACACAGACAACCGATTTTTATAATAATTTGGTAACAAAATGAATGTGATGATTATGGATGTAAGAGAAATATTGTGATTTGTAAGCTAAGTGATTAGATTTTAGGATGGAATTTTATGAATAGAAAATAAATATTATGGATTTCATATAAGTATTGGTTTCATTATTTTATTACTTTGTAGGCATTCAAATATTTAATATATAATTAATGCCCTAAACAGGTTACGTTAGTTTAGTTTTGGTTATAGTTTCGTTTAGGCATTAAAAATACATGCTGTAAAGAAACGAAGATATTTCATCTATTTATTTAAATTCACAGTATTTGCAATTTTGTATACTTACATGATTCACTTGAACAGTCTCTAACATATAAATAGATATACCTACCATCCTATGGATTTTGGCTTTTACAAGTCTACTGGAATTTCCAAAATATTATTTGGTTAGGTTAGGTAAAGTCCAACATCCTAGTGAAAGCGCAGTTTTCTAAAGGCGCGTGAAAGGTGATGTCCCTTGAGAACTTGCCTATATGAACTGCAAGTATTGTACTTTGCAGTGCCTGGGAAACGTCTCAAGGCAAAAATATTAGGATTTTTGCAGGCACCGCAGTATGACAGTCCATACTATTTATTTTGTCTTTTATTTATTGAGTTTATTGAGAAAATGAGCTTCCAAAGAAATTCGTGAAAATTAAACATGAACTCAAAGCTCAACAGAGGCGAAATAGTTCCTCCAAAAAGTGTTCCACAACAACACAATGTGGAAGTGGTAGTAATTATTTTGGTATCATATACTTATCCTTTTTATTCTTATAGATACAAGTCAACTTACTTAATTAATACTTAACAATTAATGAATAATAAACAGATTCATCAAAAACAACATCTTAAATTAAAACATAAGAAGTAGTCTTAGATAAAACAAATAATACACATGATATATAATCTGCTATAAGTACATACACAAAGTTATTTACATCAATATAGTGCTTTTGTTTTAGTAGTTTTAACTATTATTATTATTATCTACGACCGTATGATAAGCTCCGCTCACCTTATATATGTCACCGTAAGATAGTAAAAACTGTTAGTGGTTAAACTAACGAGTTAGTTGATCAACTATCGACAGATAGTAAACCAGACCGACAGGGTTTAGAATAAACGTTTCTTTTGTTTTTACATGTCAACCTAACAAGAAGACTATTCGGGGGCTTCGTTGCGCTCGCCCCCTCTAGTCTTCACCTAAGCTACCGCAGGGTTTGCCCTGGCATTTCGTTTGCAATTCAAGTATAACCAGTTTACTATTTAACGGTTTTAACCGTTATTTTATCAACTAACGCGTCATATAGTAAGCAGTACGCTACAGTTTACTATCTACTAACTAACGAGAAAAAAAACGTTTGTTTATCAACTAACGGTTTTGACAATCTTACGGTGACATATATAATATAACTCGATTTCATCATATGAAAGCTTCACTAAATATATGTATCATACCTACTTAGTTTCAAGGCTTATATGATAAAACTAAGTACGATACGTATGTTTAGTAACTAAGTATAGCTGTCCTGCCTGTGATCTATTCGAGTTAAGCTGTCGCCGAATGCACAGTGACCGACTCAATCATAATCATCCTTCAACGTCTAAATCCTTTTTAAAAACTATGTAACTTATAAAGTTGTCAAGGTATATTATCGTACATGATTCCCGTAAAGCTGCCACATTTGTCCTTTTGTTAAGTGAAAATATTTCATCTGTTGTTAGATTACGTCAGAAGCTTAGGAATAGGAAAGACCACAGTCAGCCATATATATCCTCAAAGAAAAATTTGGACCATAAGGCTCAGAAGATAATATTTTAAGCACACCAAAAAAAAAAGAAAGAGAAGCAAAAAAGTCAAAACTATCAACACCAACTGGTGTTTTCATGCTGCTGCGATCCGAAACCATGTTTATGGATATTATCTCAGAAATTAATATCTTACGCTATCAAAGCTAGTAAATTCTTTAAAAGCGGCAGGCTTATTTTCCGGCTGTAAATAGTCTCTGTTGAAGGTTTTAAAGTCAATAAATAGGATTTAGATCCAAAAAAACTGACAAACAAAAAATTCTGCTTGAACGCCACGACATCGTTATAAAGAGAATCTCATTCTTACGTCAAGTCAACAAAATATCGGATTGGGACAATGTTATTTTTATTGACGAAATATCGTTGAATGCAAACCACACAGTTTTCCAGACATGGACCGATGATACAGCGGCCTCCACCTCAAAAGTCCCAACAGGAAAAGGAGCTCGTTACACTATGTCACGCGGTTGCAGCTTCTGAAGGATTTATTACAGACGCCCTCCTTGCATTCGCGTCTAAATCTACGGGGGTTTACCACGAAGAAATGAATTTTGAGGTTTTCAAACCGCGGTTCAAAAATCTGTTGATCAGTCTACAAAATCCATCTATAATTATGGACAATGCTTCGTATCATTCGGTACAATTGGAAAAAGCACAAAATCAGACAAATTAAAAGAACGAAATTGTCGCGTGGCTTGAAAGGAACGGCGAGGAAGCTAGTCCAGCTTTATTAAAAGCTGAGTTGGTCAATTTGGTTAAAGCACATGAACCGTCCAAGATTCGACACGTGATCGATGAATTAGTCCTACAGCATGGTCGCGAAGTCATGAGATTGCTCCCCTACCATTGCCAGTATAACGCTATAGAGCGTTATTCGAGTAACATAAAATACAAAACAAAGGTTGGATTTCGTTGTTCTTACTTGTTCAACCTAACACTTAAGGCAAAGGTGGCATCGCTTTGCTTATTCCCTTTATCCTTAACGTACCCTGAACCATCACTGCGCTCAGACAGTTTTTATATAGTCAATAAGCGGTGGCTAAACCATTCAGTAATTTTGTCGCGCAATTCTTCAGTATTTTTTTTGCTCATTTCAGGAAATTCCGCTGTTCGTTGTCAATTAGTTTTTTATTCGGTAGTTTTATTATTCCTCTTTTTATAATTGCTGACAATCAAACAAAGATTACTTACTCAGATCTCGTATAGTATCTATATATCGTACACATACGTATATATACGTACATTGTTATTATTATGAAGTGATTTTAATAATTGACTTGCCTCTGTTGCTTATGTACATATTATTAGATATAGCATGGTATAACCATGAAAAGAAGTTCTTATATATTTTATCATTATGTTCTACAAACACACACATAGAACTTCAATTGTACCTAATGATTTGGTTAGAAACTAATTACTATTGTCTCTACGGGTAAGTTTTGCGATAGCGGTCATTGACCCGACTGCTACTGCGAACCCAATCATACATTGTAACGGTACATACGATGTTACGCTAAACGATTATACGATATTTATTTTAATTAGAGCAGCTATTAATTTAATCCATCGGGATTCGCAAAGAAAAAATATCTACAAATGTTTCTTACAATACTTACAACTTTTCAAAAATACATATTTGAGTATTAAGTATATTTCTCTGGTCCAAACATGTTGCTTGTTGTTATAATTTCATAATTTTAACACGCCTAAATAGATAATCTGCATACATTTCAACTAAATATATTTTTCTCAAACATGCAATGAAATGTCGTCATTACATGCGTTATAGTATAACAGGCTTGGAAGTATCACGTTTCGGGCCGCACAACTCGAGAGAACTGTTAAGGAATTTCGTACAAAATTGCGTTCGTTGGCACTAGTACAATTAATAGTTCTATAATGGAGCAACTGATTATTTTTTTCACTAGATCCACTATAAATGGAAATGTAAATAATGGAAGTAATGATAAATTCTGTTATAGCTAGTTCCACTTTATATTTTTGACACTTGCGAAATTTCGGAGCTAATAAAACACCGCCAGGTAAAATAACTTAGTAGTACTTATACGTTTTTTTTCAAGTAGATACATACCAGGGCAATAGACCTTTGAAGAAGGTATTCAAAACAAAATGTATTTAAGTTATTCAATTATATCTAGTTCCACGTCATATTATTGGCACTCTAGTGGTAAAAACCTAGTTTTCATAAATAGGAATCAAATGGAATAAACAAATAAATGTAATTAATCAAACACTTAACTAAAAATGCTCTTGAGGGTTTAAATTTCCATAATAGCTTGCTCAACGGAGTTTATCCGAAAAATGACCCACGGATATTTGGCCTGCTTTAAACTGAATTTGGGTTTCCAGAACAAAGTCATCTCTCTCTTTGGTAATCTTAGTAGAAGTTTTGATCTGTTTTTCATATCTGATCTGCATCATCATAGAAAATATGCAAGAACTTCAATAAATTTGTTTTCTTTTTGTTGACATTTGTAATAATATTATGATGCCATTCTTCAATCACATTATTGGTCCTATGCTGCTCACCATAAATGCACCACCTTTTTTGTGTATCAGGTTTTATCCAAAACCTATTGAAATATATCTTGTAATTTTTGAATAAATCGTTTTCTGCCATTTCTTGTTGTACAAAGTCTCAACCTTGCTGAATTCGACTCAATGGGAGGAAGGCAAGATTGCCACATAAGTTAATTATTCTCTTGCTCGTCCTGCTACTGTATCCTTTTTTTGATGTTAGGCCCAGTTCAGTGGCCTTTCGATGAAGGCTATTTGGTAAAATGATGAATTTGCGTTCTATAGTAACATTAAGTGATAACAGGCTTCCACAAAATCAAATATAACTTTTGTTTGATTTCACTAAGGTATCTGCGATTTCATTAAAGCGAACCAAATTTCACGAGAATCCTTATTTTTGTGTGTCTTAAAAGCATAAATAATGAGCACGATATTTGTGTAATTATTGTCACTGCCAATATCAACATGTATCGGAAACATTTGTGCTAAAGGTTTCGGTCAAAACTTGATTGTTCCTAAACCTAAATTCTATTATTTTTATGTTTTTAATCAGCAAGCAGAAAATCTTTAAATTATTTGGCATCTTCACTTCATTTTGATCATTAATATTGTTTTCTTTAACATTTGCGGATTTCTTCTTCAGTCTTGTTTACTTTTGAATGAAGGAAGCGAGTTTTTTGCATCTAAGTCCCAACCTTGATTTTCTAATTTTAACCAAGCGCCTTTTGGAGCCGGTTCTCTTCCCTGAGCAGCTTCGCGACAGGACTCCTCAATTTGAAAACCGATCAAATTTCGCGTTTCATCAGGTTCCCACTCAAGACTGTGAGGTTTTTGTTTTGTTATACATCTTTGGTCCTAAAAACAAAATACATATAATGAGACGTTGCTATGCGTAACATGTACAGGTGTAACAGAAAGGTGGTTACAAGCCGAAAGGGGTTGTTAGGTTCACTATTGGGCCATGTTGATCAGAGCAACTTTATTTTTCTTATCTCAGAACATTTGGGGGCCTAGAGCTCAGGTGATTTGTATAGGGGAGTGAAAAATCAAGTTGCTCTGATCAAGTCGGTCCCAGAGTGAAAATGATGTCCCTAACAACTCCCTTTTGGTTTGTAACCTTTTTGTTACAGCCTTTATAAGATGAGATCTACCTGATAAGATATAATTTCGCTATAATGATAATTCGTAAGTGCCCATTACAAAAATAATTTTATCGTGTTTAGTGTTACGGATCCAGCAAATTTAAAAATTTCTTTAAATTTTTTACATCGCCTTGAACTGGTACCATTTTTATATAGGGCATGTTTGTCATAGTGCCATCCTGATTTTAAAAGCACTTTTCCCCTTCCCCTATTATTTATTCGCATAATTGCACTCATTATGTACATAAACACGGCAAAATTTACGAAATATTGACAAATATTGGCAAAACAAAAATCATAGAAAATAGTAAAGATGGTATGTGCATAAAAAAAAACTTATAACTAAGTAGGCCACAAGTCCATCAAACGACCGATAGATGTCACTGGTTATCTTATGCCTTTATTGAATATACACAATTTTCAAATAAACAGATTCATCCGGTTCGGTCAAAACATCACAAACAATCATAGCGTCACGCCTTTTCCCATACGGGGTCGCGAAGGCATAATTGTGCCTGCGTCAAAAACTTTAACAAACATATGTTCCTACGGTTTTGAATACATTCTTCAACGGTCTGTTGCCCCAGGGTACTTGGAATAAACGTATACCAAAACTCTATTTTTTTTTTTCAAATTCAACTAAGTTTTTTACCTGGAGGTGTTTTCTTACCTCGGAACTTTCGCAAGTGCCAAAAATTTTAAGTGTAACTACCGATAGCAGAATTTATCATTAGTTTCATTATTTCCATTTCCATTTGACGACCCGAATGGCCGAGTCGGCAGTGACCCTGCCTACGAACCCAAGGGTCCCGGGTTCGAGTCCCGGTGAGGGCAAATATTTGTTTGATGAGAACGGATGTTTGTACCCTAGTCATGGTTGTTTATCTACCTAAGTATGATATTTATCTATATAAGTATGTGTATCGTTGTCGAGTACTCAAGGTACAGGAAACCCTGGTTTGGGGCTAGATAAATGTGTGTAAATAGTGCCCAAGGTATTATTATTATTGTTATTCATAGTGAAACTAGTAGAAAAAAAAAACAATAGTTCCATCATGAAACGATTAATGGTACTAGTGTCAACTAACGCAAAATTGCAGGCCTAGGCCGGGAAGTTTTTTTTTGTAAATTTTCTGCTTAAAGCAAAGTACATCAACTAGCGCACGGAATTTACGACGAGTTGTATTTTTTAAATTGGATTTGTTTTTGTGGTGCATTTTTATTTCATTGCATATGTTTAAGAAACGCACTATTCATGCCTCTAGCCGTGAAAAGGGCTTGCCGGCTTCGTATGGTTGGCGGGCTATACCTACTCAGCCGGCAAGCCCTTCTTTCCCGGCGTCTGCAGTAATGTACTATTAAGTGGAACTCTTATCATACACATATTACTTAATTATGTAACCAGTACATTGTTATTATTGGCACTGCCAAATATTTATGTATCTCACGTAACTACATGCATACACCACACTCTACAGGAACATAATTTTTAAATTACACTTTCGTACTGTTCTAGTTCGTGTATCATTACAACATTACATACTTAATTTTTTACTTATATCAAGCCTATATCCCTAAAAATAAATATCAAGCATCAAAGCCCAGAGTCAATCTAAAAAGTACAATCAATTCGTGATAAATTACCTATTCTATAGATACGTATAGTACCTATGAAAGCGACGAAAACCGGGGCATTATTAAGAAACCACATATATAATACAACCACCAGGTCTTGTTGGCTGAGCATGCCCCATCTTTCTAAGCATGAATAGTGACTTCAAGTTTGTTGAACCCAGTAGAAACCAAGCAACACAGTTCCTATTTCAAATGCGCTCTATAAAGTTCAAAGTTCAAAACTGCGTCTCACCACCACACAGTGCATACAAAAACAACCTATTCCCAGTGATGACTAAGTCGAACTTAGTATAAGTTAATGTCCTTTAGATGCTGATAGTTACGATCCCAGTAGCCTCCGTTATAAAGCCAGTCCTCCTGCTTTGTGTAGGGATTCTGACCTTGGCTGAACCACCTGGAAACATAAATACATATTTCAATTTAATTGAGTATATTTATTTCAGGCACATTATAACATAACACAACAAACAGAAAATAAATAGGTAATAATATTAATAGTACATTTCTGTATACGCCGGGAAAGAGGGGCTTACTGGGGGAATAGACGGCCGACCGCAGGGAGGCCGGATAGAGATACGAAGCCGGCAAGCTCTTTTCACGGCCAGGCACGTACAGTGCTTGTCTCAAACATTTGCAATGAAATCAAAAATACACCACTCAAAAAAAAAACAATTACTTCCCGGCCTAGGCCTTCAATTTTGTATGAACAGCCGGGGATCTAACCCGGGACCTCCCGCATGATAGGCAGACCGCTGCGCTACAGAGGTCATCAAATACAACAAGACAAATGTAAAGGAGGAGATGGACTCCCCGCCATCGGCACACTCGGCTATCCACGTGCACGCAGACTGACCCAGTGCGCCAGCAGTGGCGATTCAGCCTAATGCACTGTTGGAGGCATGCCTGTTCCGTAGGCGTTCCATGGCTAACAGTAAAATTAAACATAGATGGGGTTGTTTTTAGTCCGTATACCACACGAGCTGATGCCCGCTCAATGTGTGGGGACCCGGACTTTGCAGGGAGGTCTGACTCCTGGGCATGGTCATTTTTTCCCCGTTCAACAAAAATAATAATATCGTATTCTGCCTCATTCACCTAACTGTAAGTGTACCATAAAACAGCCCTGCCCTGAGTGAAACGACTAAGCCTCAAAAGTTCAAAAGTGGTTCATGATCTCGCTCGATCTTTCTTTGGACTCGCCTCCAATTTTTCGCCCGTAAGAAGAAGATATTTTACCTAGGCTCCCAAGCCTCCGAAGATTTTTTCAGGGCCTTTTTAGAAATCCGCTGCTTCTCCTCCAGCCTGGTCTTCTCGGCTGCTGCACCATCAATGTCTCCCTGCTCTAGCATCCTTACATCAGGACGGAGTCGGCTGTCCGTGGGACAAAGTTGGCCCTTCATGTCCTTTTCTAGCTCGTTGAGAGACATGGCGAATTCGGTGAATTGGTAGTACTGGAATACAAGTCGTTGAGATGAAAAATAGCCTTGTTTAATTCTGAACACAGTTTTACAAATAGGGACGACAAGACATTTGAAGTAGCTACCTAATGCTTAGAAGATAATCAGATCAGTCCATTTTCACCAATTTCTAGGAATTTACTTTTCCAAAGCACGCCTCTTTTTCCGGTTCACCATCGTCCCGATGCAGGAGCACAAATTTATTATGGAAAAGGGTGTTTAAGATACCTGTGCACTATTTGGTGGTCGAGGTCGGGCTTCCCACAGCATGTTAGATCCTGAGATATCAATGTTGTAAGCCTCGTCCGGCTTCGGCACGTCGTCAGAATTTTCCGGTTCGTCCGACTGAAAATAACCAACAGATCTTCAGAATCTTCAGAGTATAGCCTATTCAAAATTAGAATTTTGTTATTTCGTCTAAAATTCGAACGGCCAGTTCTCTTGTCAAGAACAACTAGAAATCAAAAAACGAGTATACGAAGTCGCACCACGGCCATAAAACAGTTATTAACCGTAGTCATACTCACATCCTGTATAGACATGGACCGAAGAGCCCCAACTTTGAAGCTGTTCAGCTTCGCCAGCACCTGAAAATAACCAGGTACCCTTTAGAAAGTTCTCAACCCATTGAGATATAAAATATGTAGATCAAAAGATTTATGAATCTGCGAAGACGGCAAGGAATTAAGAACAAGAAAGGCGGGAGAAGGTATTTCATGTGCAATAAATTTGTGACTTCAGTAGGACAAAAGTGCCGCGCGTGCGACCGTGTCTGCCGCTCCAGAATCATTCTGTTTAGGTATAGTAACAAGCGTAGATGTCTACGGACGGTGCTTAAATCATCTTAGGCGCTACGCAGACAGAAGGCGGCGTAAGGCACAAGGCGTAAGGTACGTTTGATCTTCGCCGCGTTCTGTTTGCGAAAGCGCCGAAGATCAAACGTATCTTACTTATGCCTTACACCTTCTTCTGTCTGCGCAGCGCCCTATACAGATGCCATAGAGGCGTTTGATGATAAACATACCGTCAACTAAGAATCCACTTCTTAGTTGACGGTATCCAAGTGAGTTATGAGCGTTGGAGGCGGAGATGATAACCAGGAAGTGGCGTTGGTTTGGCCACGTGATAAGGAGAAATGACGAATACCTGCTGAAAGTAGGCCTCATATGGTGTTCAAAGGCTAAACGGAAGAAAGATCGCCCCAAAACAACGTAGCGTTGTTTAACTGAGAAAGAGGCCCCCATTGTGAGCTCAGATTGGGCGGAGCCAGAGCAGTGCCCGAGATCGGAATAAATGGCAATCTGCTCAGAGAGTCTTATACCCCAAGCCACTGTTGAGGATTTACAGGACGAGGTGAAGAAGTGAGTTGTGGGTAATATTCCCAGCTAAGAACATTACCCTCTTGGGCGTATGCGCAGGTGTCTGTCCAGAGGCCTCTTCCCCTCTCTCACGAGCCCACTTCTCATGAGACTCGGCGCTGCAACACTTGATGAACTCCGTCCACTTGCCGTATAGGAAGCGGAGACGCTTTTTACTGAAAGAAACACAGGAGGAGGTCAGTTTTTGTGAGGAAAAATTTTAATGTCCATAGCTGCAGCGATGGGGATAGCTCCCTGTCACGCAATGTCAAGGTCAACGACAAATTAAAAAGTAAAAGTAAAAGTGAAAGTTATAGAGAAAGTCAAAGTCAATACACAGGCGATGTCAACATGAAAGTAATAGAGAACGTGAAAGTCAAAGTCAATACACAGTCAAAACTAAAGTCAAAGTCAAAGTCAAAGTCTAAGCCAAAGTCAAATTGAAAGTACTTTATTAACAAAAAAACGGTTTGTTTTGCTTGGGTTTAGGGAACACTTGCCAAAACTTGATGACTAGCGCTGCGTCCAAACACCTGCCAATAAGAAAATAAAATACAAAATCCGCCTCCTATTTACATGCGCTTCGCAACGTGGAATGTCCGAACAATGAGGCCAGGCTTCCCGAACACCAGTTCCCGAAAAACAGCTGTCATCCACGCAGAGCTTTACAGGCTAAACATAGCTATTGCTACTTTGCAAGAGACCAGGATCGAGGACGAGGGGTCCATACGGGATGCACATTACACCTTCTTCTGGAAGGGTAAAGTTGCAACGGAAACTCGCAAGCACGGAGTAGAATTCGCAATCAGTAATTTCGGAGTATGCAAGCATGCGCAGATACAGGTAACATCGTAGGAGTTTCTTCGGGCATTAGAAGAGCTCTAGGTCATTTACCTAAAAACGGTGCCTGTAAAGAAGGCTGATGGCACTATCGACATATAGCCAGAAGCAGTGGATCTAATTCATAAAATGGCAATCTGCAATCTGCAATCTGTGGCTACACCTAGGCTTGTATATTTTAGTTACTTTCATAGTGTCGTGTCCTATAGTATTTTGTTGAGGGGGAAAGCAGCGGATATTCATACAATTTTTATTCTACAGAAAAGAGCTATTTGAGCAATTTATAATTTTAAACGAACAGACTCATTAAGAGAGCTTTTAAAAAAATGACATACTATCTGTAGGTAGTCAATTTATTTTCGAAAATATAATGTATAGACGCAAGAACCTCACAACATTTTCCAAACTTAGCGATAGCTGTAATGTTAACCTAAGAAATAATCACAGAAGTTGCGCCCCGGTTTAAACATTCTTTCAATGGTCAGTGCATTCTCTACTACAATTAGATACCCCTGGAGATTTTGAAATTGCCATTTGAGCAATTTAAAAAGCATGTTAAAGCGACTTTGTCGAAAAAGGGATATTACAATGTTCAAGATTACTTAATTGATGAGACTGTATGGGGTTAATCTAGCTTAACACAGACCTTGTTTTATTAATTTTGTAAATATTTAATATTGCTTATTAATCTACAAAATTTCTACGCCCTTCTTTCCCACAGTGGTCCAATGTAGAGAAGCGGCAAAAAATGAAGTTTGCTAAGTATATGTAAACATCTACAGTAATAAAGAACTTTAACTTTGACATGTGCTAGTCACCGTACTCTGTCTTGACTATGAAGTTTCACTTCGTGCTATTACTAGACTTAGGGCCGTAGTATTGTAGTATGGCTTGTTCTTTACTCTTTTCTCTTCTTGGCTATCGCCGTAATGTTTTATCCTTTGTGGTGTTGTCTTTATAACTCACTATCAACTTTGACCTGCGGTCCACAGATGAGGTTATGATGTTGCTGGTGTGCTGCGTATTTTTAACTGCTGCTTCGTTGGCTTGGGATATGCGATCGAAGGCAGGAACTATTCCAATGACATCTCGGCAATTTGATGATGCAGTCTTCTTGGCGCCTGAGTCTCCATTGCGAAATTGTTTTTGAAGGCGAATCCAGCTTCTTTCTTCATATGCACGAAGATATTACCGAAGGTTGCTCGATGTTCACTGTCACGTCACATCACGGCAGCCTTCGGGAGACGGAATAAAAGGCTGATGCACTACATGCTCAGTAAATGCCTGGCTATTTATTTGGGAACCTAGCTTGTACACTAGGTTGGTGCATATTAAGTGCATATTACTTACATACAGTACGTGATAAGATATTTCGGTACACCTGGGACGGCCGAACTGTTATTACTAAATAACGCGAGGGCCGGCACACTAGCAATATCCACCCATACCCACCTAGCGTCGATAATGAAGCCATTGACTCTATGCAGCTCGCAGTTGTTGAACCCGGCTTGAAGGTGAGGTTTGCCTTTAGTTCCGCCTCTCTGTGGCCGACCACCTACATCACTCCGTACTGCTCGATCCAGAGCTTGCCCACAATGATGTTGTGCACGCAGCAGTCAGGGTCAGAGTTAGATTCAGAGTCAGTGTTAGAGTCATATTCAGATTTAGGATAAGATTCAGTGTTAGAGTCGTAGTCCGAGTCAAAGTCATAGTCACCGTCAAAGTAAGAATCATGGTCAGAGTAGGAGTTAGAGTCGGAGTCAGGGTCAGGGCCAGAGTACAAGTCAGAGCCAGAGTCGAACTTCTATCACAAGCAGTATCTACACCCACCTAGGGTCGATAATGAAGCCATCGACTCTATGCAGGTCGCGGTTGTTAAACCCGGCAGGCTTGAAGGTCAGGTTCGCCTTGAGCCCTGCTCCTCCGTGGCAGACCACCTCCATCACGCCATACTGCTCGATCCAGAGCTTGCCCACTATGACGTTGTGCACGCAGCAGTTGACGTTGCTCCAGGTGTAGGCTTCACCCCATCTGAGGAATCATGTGTTTGTAATTAATATGGACTTAGTATTTTTGTGAAATGAAGACAAGATTGGTACTATAGTATATATTATTTGGTGGTGGGTAGCGGATATCTGGACGAAAATAAAATGAGAGAAAAAACAAAAGAATGGTCACAAGCATAAAGTTAGCGTTATTAAGAAAAGAGTTACATTAGTCTAAGTTCACAATGGATACTCTGACATGAGAGTCATTTTTATACTGTGTCGCAAGCTTCTTTTCCTGGCCATACAACATTCTCCAATGCATCACTTACTACCAAGAATTCCAAAATTGTGGACTCATTCATTACACTATGTAGGTAGAATTCCTAAATTTCAAGTTCGCCGGTAGTAGTTAAGGCAACTTCTTGGGTGAGAAATTCCTACCATTAGTATCTGCGCCACCATGAATACCTGGGTGGTGGAACATCTGAAACTTAACATTATAAGCAAAGTTTCGCGGAAATAGAAAATTTATCTTTTCCACTTAAGATTTTATGATTAGCCGCTTTGAAAAGTTTTCACAACTCCGCTTTCCAGGATGTTTTTCCGAACTTGGCTCATCCAGGCTTGAAACATTACTAATTCGCTTGTTATGCTGAACTTTTGCTAAGTCCTTAAAACTTACGTACTTAAGGAGTTTCAAGGCCTTATGAAGGTTCAAAATGATAGAAATCGTTTTCAGCAAAGCATAGTGTTTACGTGACGGGCAAACGAATAGGGGGACGAGAACAATATGGGTCACCGCCTCGGAACGTGATGCACAAGAATTTCATTTTTCCCATTTAGTGTCCCCGAACGTCTGTCTGCGTGACCTCCTTTCTTGACGGTCATGCACTTGTCCACCTACTACTTTTTCTAAGGTTTTAATCTAAATGCGTACGTGCTGTAGCTATATACAAGTAAACTCGTCAATTACTTTGCAATATCCGTAAAATATTTCTAAACCCAAAGTCAGAGGCAGTAGGTACCTCGAACCTAAGCACTGAGCCAGGGAGGAGAATCTTGTTGTCTTGATCTTACACGATTTCCACGGCCTGTGCCTCTCGTTGGGGCATCAATCAGCTACATTGAGTAACTGGGCAACTCCACCGTGACCTTGGGCTGGAACTCCGAAATGCTGACCTCACACTAGGGTACCGATAAAATGTCGTGAGATACCAGAAATACCGCCCGGGAATTCGAACCTGGAACCTTTAGCTTGTGAGGCACAAACTCCACCGCTACGTGTTTACCTGGGAAGCTCCACCGTGACATGCCCCTTGGGCTGGAACTCGACGCTCTTGCCGCAGAACTTGATCTTGGGGTGCACGGAGCCGTGGAAGACGAAGTGGGGGCTGTCCGCGTGGAACGCCGACACGGGCGGGTGGTGAGACACCTGGGAACACATCGATCATTCCATTCTTAATCTTCTCATCGTGCGTCTCTACTCTTCTGGTGGTTACAAATAGAAGTTAGAACACATAGAACACATCACAAATAAGGCTTTTAGAAACCTTGGTTTTATTTTAAGAGTCAGTAAACCATACACTGATTTTGATTGTGTACGTGTTCTGTATTTTGCATATGTCAGAAGCATCCTCGAGTATTGCTGTACGATCTGAAATCCACAGTACTCAGTATATGTAAATATGATTGAAAGAATACAGCAAACATTTCTGAAACAGCTAAGCTTCCGTGACAGATTTCAAACTGATGATTATGCAGAGGAATGCCGTCATCACAACATCCTCAACCTCGAATCTCGCCGAGCCATGTTAGATGTGCTGCTTCTGTATAACGTTTGTCATGGTGTTGTTGATTTCCCAGATCTAGTCGATGCTCTACTCAGGCTGAATGCTCCGTCGACCCGTACTCGTCTTCAACGTACCTCTGGCTCGTACAAACTACGCTGCTAACTCCATCAGCCACCGCAGATAACAGATTGTTTTCTGAACTGGACATCTTCCACAACACGTCGGGCCTATTCAAAAAACTCATGACCAAAATCCTAACGGACGCAACTGCTACTTATCAGCGAATTGAATAACTAATTAATATTCTCTCTATTTCCTACACACAGCGCTCTAAAGGTCAAAAGCTGAAACAATCCCCTTAATCAGTAACTCAAATAAACAAGTAGTTTTCGGGTGAAAGAAGGGTGAAAGAAGCAGAGTTATGCCCCGTTTAGCCAGTTATTCAATAACAGTAACTAATTGTAGAAAAGAGAAAACTGTAAGTTTCATGGGAAAACCGGAAAACCACCACCAAACGCCAATTTGACTTATCCCTTTTCGATTTGGACTTTATGACCAAGTCATAAGGTTCAATTTAGCAGGCGTATACCGACAATCCACAATCCACGATCCTAGATAGATAGATAGATAGATAATCACTTTATTCAATGTTACAACACAATTTATAATTACAGAAAAACGATTCATTCAGCAGCAGTAAATAAAATAAAAACATGCATTGCAAACAGAGAAAAGGCTCTGACTAAGCAAACGCTGATATTCTGCCAGAACCTTGGTAAAATTAACATACAATTATATACAAGCTTATAATTAATAATTTTTGACACTGATCATATAATTATTGTTGCATGCAGTAGCTTGTGATGCAGTAATATAAAGAAAGAAGTAGAAGAAAACATCTTTGCCATCGCATTTCTATCACTTGCTAGTGGATTAATAAAGATAAAATAAACAATTAAAGTGAGAAAGGTCGCTGAAAGGTCATGTTAAGTTAGGGTTGGTACCAAAATTGGTTAGTTAGAGAATTAAACAGGTAAATAAGTAGATATATGTCATCATATTATTATTATTTTGGATGGTATGAGGTTGAATAACGAAAAATAATAATATTGAAAAAAAAAGGTGTGATTATGATTTTGATGATTATGCCATCTGTTATTACATCAACAATTTGTATGGTTTTAAGCGAATAGGTATGTCAATGATCCTTAAACGTGAGGTACTACAGTACAGCAGTACCTACTTGAACGGACTAGACATAGTTTGAAACAAAGCTAGATAAATAATGCAGACTCTATCGTAAAAGGTCTGCGTTTACGAGCAATCCTGAACCTATTGTCAAAGTTCAAAGGCTATATTTTACGATCACCATACTAACTACTTTCTTGCTTACGACCTCAATTAATCTTTGGACTGCTCCTGCCTCATTCGATCCATCAAATTTTGTTCTATACTCTTGTGAAGTTGTTAATATCTACTTAAGTAATAAAATAAAGTCATAAAGTAGATAAGTCTGTATCGCGCGGGAAGATAACTTTGTTGGTTGTAAACAACAAATGCCATATCGATATATAGTACGTGGGGCGATGCGGTCTCCCATTATTGGATACCCGAGGCGCACGTGCGAAAGCGCTGACCCCACGCAATAACCGGCTCCTGAAGTGCTGCTGAGTGGTTAAATTACCAACCGCAAATACCACGTTATCTTTTTGCAGTTACTACAGAAAATTGAGACTGTAAATATATAATTTTTTCATTACTCATACTCTGAAAGGGGGTCATTGTTCATCCAGGCACCGTGCTGAAAGTGGTACATGCCTGCTCTAAAGCAGAAAAGTATTAAAAAATATATATATGAATCGTAGTTTATATTGAAGAACGCAATGGTAGTAACCTATACAGCCATAAAACGGAAGTATTTTTTTAATGTTATGCTCAAAGTAAAAGACATCAACGGGGGCACCGAAATTACTTTTTTTATGAGTAGAATTTTTAAACTTGAGTTTGTTGTTTGTTTTTTAATAAAATAATTTTGATTTCAAGTGACTTTGTTTTTAATAAAATAATTTTGATTTTAACTGGCTTGTGTTTACTTTCCTCGTATTCGTAATGAAAAGTAGAGTGTTTTACTCGGGTGATAGCACCCATTTCTGCCTCGAACTATTGGCGCTCTCACTTCGTTCGAGCGCCAAAACATCTCGTCAGGAATGGGTGACTTTCAGCCCTCGGTTAACAATCTACTATTTCACACGTTTCATTCGGAAAAGTAACTCCACCCCACTCCACGACGAGAGGGAGCAAAATTCTACTTCTCTGTTTAGCTACTCTTTCAATTTATTCATTGCTATGTTGCATTTACGCAATGTGTCAATTGAACAAAGATCTTAATAAAATAATCGATTGTAATTTCATCGTAATCGATTAAAAACGAACATGTTTTAATTTAAGTTTTTACTTTAACAACGTTATATGGAAATTTATGAATTTTTCGTAACATTTAAAAAAAATGTCACAATAAATTATATGTTTTACTGAAATCAAAACTTTCGGTGACTGTTATTGTGATATGTTGAATATTGATATCCGATACCGTTGTAATATTCGATTCGATTACTTTTACACATTGGTAAAAGTAGCACAGGAATATTTTATCTCCCTTATACTTCACAATCCGCCATTATATAAAAAATAAAAGTGGTGAAGGTATAATTCAAAGTATAGTTATTTCATTATTTCTAGAGCATTTTATTTAAATTTTCCTCATAGTTCGATGTGAAAAGTTGTATTCAGGAGCACTCAGGAGCAAAAATATTTTCGTCATGGGCGTTAACGCTTCAATCCTTCGCTACGCTCAGGATTCAATGCACCGCTTACGCCGTAAATACATCATTTGCACCCTTTAGACAAAAATAACTATTAACGCAAGTTTCATAAATAGCTCCGTGGTCTATTACTCCGTGGGTTTCAGGCTTGCTTTTCACAAGGAGATGTAGGTTCGATTCCTGACCATGTACCAATGAGATAATTCATTTATCTGAAGTTCATTCGTTCTAACGGTGTAGGAAAACGTCGTGAGGAAACCTTCATTACTTCATAGCTTTGGCGATGGGCAAGCCCCCTGTCACGCAAAATAGAGTATTGTGCCTCTGCCATTCCATATGGGAAAAGGCGTGACATCATGTTATGTTAAGTTTCATAAAAAATATTAAAGTATAAATTTCTATTTAAGGCCAGAAATGTAATCAATGAACTGTCATTTTCCAGAACAAAAAATATAATATGAATGTCAAAGTCAACGGTTTTGTTCTAGAAAAAGAACAGTTGTTTGTTTACATTTCTGGTCTCAAATTAAAAATAGTTAGGTTGTAGGTGTTAACTTTAGTAAGGTGTTATATGAACATGCGTTGCTAATATCACGTGTTAGATAAAAGTAAATCACGTAAAGAAAAACGTTTTGTAAATATTTCGTTCGTTGCTGTAAACATTTTTTTTTAGGTTTCGTATGATTAAAAGACCGTATTATCCTACGTAATCAAACTTCACAGTACCGTAGGGACGTTTTTGTCTATATATAGCCATAGATATCTGTTAACAGTGCTGTCCATCTAGAATCGATTTCGATCGAAAGAAATCGAGTGATACATCTGAAAATCGAATAAAAAAACATACACTGTGATTACACCACTAGCAGCGGAATCAGCGGCAGGCTGCCGATCCAACCTCTAGCGCTTTGGCACATGCGTGTGGGGCGTCCAATAGCAAGCCGCATCGCTTAAGGCGCCGATTTTCATGCGGGGGCTGCGCGCCAGTGCTTAAGAGATTTTTTCATGATGTGGTAGTATGGTAGGTAATCACCTGCTCACACACAGCTCTGAACTCAGGCCGCTCCAGCTCATAAGTCTCGCCCAGGAGTGGATTAAAAGGCTTGCCCAGACGCTCCCAGTTGGATGCCAACGCGCTCACTGCAAACGCTGCAAACAGAAATGCATGAGCATGAGAAACAATAAACTACTTGTATGTAATGTATGTTATGTATTTGCACCTCCCCTCATGGAAGATCTTATTGGTTCCTTCTTGCTAGCTATGTGAAATACAGCTGACGTTTTTTGGTTGAAAAATACTCGACTATGAGATATTTTAGCTTGCGCCGCCCCTCATAGCAGATTTCATTGCTTTCCAATTAATAGCTACTTACTACGCCACAAACTTAACTCGGCACCCGCGGATAATCCCGCGTTACCCCTACTTCCCACGCTCGCGCTCGCCATCAACGTGTCACTAGGACAGCGACTGTGTGTACCGGGTTGCTCCCCTCCCTCAAATATGGCGAGGGGGGTGATGGCTGGTGCACCAGTCACACTCGTGCTGCTTGGGGGGACTGGTCCAGTCTGGTTTCTTTTATATTTGTTTCATTAGAGCTTTTGATTGTTATTATTTATTTCTTTTGTAAAGTTGTTATTTTGAGAAATCTTATTGGCACTTATAGAAACGATGTTATAATATTATCATGAGATTAGATTATTTTTATATTGTACATTGTGGCATTAAAAAAATTAGGAAAATTAAAAAAAAGACATCCCCGTGGTGCTTGGTGCTATCTTCTCTGATGGGCGTATTTCCGAAGCACGGTAGAGTTAGTGGAGTTTCATTTTCCTGTGAGAGATTCAGCCATGAATCACCCCCGTGGTGCTTGGTGCTATCTTCTCTGATGGGCGTATTTCCGAAGCATGGTAGAGTTAGTGGAGTTTCATTTTCCTGTGAGAGATTCAGCCATGAATCACTGCAGGAAGTGAAAATTTCCTTTTCCTTTTCCATACTCAAACCATAATCAGTTACTCATTAGTTTAGTTGACCATATTTGTTTTTTAATTTTTCTCCATATATGAGTGTCTGACTTGATACAATTAAAAATTTGATTTTTTCAATTTGACGGACAATATGATGTCATCAGAGCGAGGTGCCAAGTGAAATTTGACATGTATTCTGTGATATTTGTTGGTTGCTCCCAAATCGACTTTTACAGTCATCGAAGTGAAGTCCCTCCTTTGACTTTTGACTACACCTCAACTCTTCCCTGATTTGAAGGCTGGATCCGCCCTTGCATGGGTGGCTTAGATAGTAATATGGTCTGATGGGAAGCTTCAAATGGGTCATATGGGAAGGAATTAAATGGGAACGGGTAGACGGGAAACAAAAATTAATCGAAAAAATAACAGAATATGAGGCCGATGGGAATGGAACAGTCGGAAACAAACCAGCAATGTACTCCATCCTAGCGAGCGGGTCAACCTGCTCGGCCGCCATGCGCAGCAAGTGCGCGTACTCCAGGTACTCCAGCATGCGCTGCAGGAACGACAGCGGCTCGTTGAACACCACCGGCATCGTGATCTTGTGCAGCTCCTTGCCCACGCAGTTCTTCAGCACCGACCAGAGGGAGAAGTCGCCGCGGCTGAACTGGGCAACTGGGAGGGATAACCTGGAAGGGAGAAGACGTTTAGAAGAAGCTAAACTAACTTATAATTAAGGAGAGGAGTAAAAAACTGGCCAAGGGCGAGTTAGACTCGCGCAGAGAGGGTTACGCACAAATAGCTTTTTTACACATGTTCTGTTTTCTGATTTGATACTTCCAATCGTTTCTGAGGAAAGGAGTTTTGACAGACGGATAGACAGACAGATTTTTTGATCTCGGCGAAAGAAGACCCTTGTTTCACCGACGATATTGTCCTGTTTGCCCCAACGGCACTAGAACATCAACAAATTCTACAAGAACTTAGCACAGTGAGCCTTGAGGTTGGTCTGAAGATGAGTCGGTCAAAAGCCCAAGTCAAGAGTAGTAGCAACAAACATAGGGTCGAGGTAGATGGGCAGGAAATACATTATGTCGACGAGTATATCTACTTGGGTCAGATAGCGTCCTTCGAAAACAGGCAAGACATGGAAATAGAGAGAAGAGTCTCAAATGCCTGGAAGAGCTTCTGGTCCATGAAGGAACTGATGAAGGGTACCCTTCCGGTAACTTTAAAACGTATATAAACTCGTCAATATGTGTATCCCGCCTATTCTAACCTACAATCCTCAGACTTAATCTCTGACCGAACTCAAGAAGTCCAAACTCAAGGTTTGCCAGCGAGCCATGGAGCGCAGCATTTTGGTCAAATGCAGCTATAGTCGAAGGACGGATCACGTCAGGGACACGGCTCTGTGCTCCATAACCGGTATTGCTGGCGAAGGCGTGCAGACCGCCAAGCTGAAAAGGAACTGGGCCGGCCTTGTCTGTCGCGTGTGTTAAGGTTGAGCAACCCTTACAATTATCATTCGTCAGCACTAAGTCATCATCCTAAAATGTAGAACGTACGTCATAATCTAAATTGTCAACGCTTCACTATTTTAGATATAAATATCATTGTATTTTAGATTTAATTATTATTGTCTTAATAAACCTAGTGGAAACTCTGTCCGTTTAAATAAATTATTTTTAATAATTCCTCCGCCACACCCAACTTAATTGGCGCAGCCGGTAGGATTTCAACAGTTGAATCCATATTCATCGTCCTTTTCTACGGTTAAGTTGAATCTACCGAACAAATAAATATATTAAGAAGAGGCGAACGTAGTTCCTGAGGAGTCAAGCGGCGACGTCACAGGAACGAGACCAGGACCAGGACCAGGACCAAACATCGGACCAGGACCAGGCCAGGAGAGGATCAGGACCAGAGGACACTTCGGCAAACAAGCAATATTCCGAAAGGACATGGGAGCGACGGGATTGTGAGTACACCTTTTCACCATTCCTTATCATTCCGTATTTCCTTCCGTTCATAATATCTATACGTAATTTCGTAATTTCTTTATTGTACTAAACAAAACAGACATACAGATAACTTATGATAGAAAAAACATGTACAAAGGCGAGCTTATCTCTAAAAAGAGATTTCTTCCAGCAAACCATGTTGGATAGGAGACGGAGATGATAGGTAAGGGAAAGAATTGCGCGTACAATTAAGACTATATTCTAATATAATACATATTACACATACATAAAACCCTATTGATAAGAAATATAGACTACATACACAGTTACATAAATACAACATATCAATAAATATCTTACAAATATACTAATACTAATACATTATATAGCTAAATAGAAAGTGAAAGATAGTGCTTCTTTAGTCGGTTCTTAAAGATATTCAGTGATGGACTGTCCCTGATGGTGCAGGGAAGTTCATTCCACAGCCGTATAGCGCGGATTCTAAACCCGTGCTCGAAGGTTGCAGTGGAGCGTTGTGGGGCTTTAAGCATAGTAGCCATGTGAGTTCTCCGAGGCCTGCATGAAGAAAGAAATTCGAAGCGATCACGCAGGAAGTTAGGGTACCGAGGGTTCCACAAAATATTGTAGAGCAGGCATAGGATATGAGAGTCCCGTCGAAGACGAATCGGAAGCCAATTCAACTCCCTGCGATGTTGAGAAACGCGATCATATTTTCGCAGTCCGAAGATGAACCGAATCCCGAGGTTTTGAAGTCGTTCGAGTTTGTTCAGTTGCTCTTCATTTGCGCTTACCCAGCAAACATCAGCATAGTCAATGAGGGGAAGTAAAAGAGACTGGGCGAGAATAATTTTGGTCTGACGAGGAAGAAAGTTCTGAAGTCTCCTGAGAGAGTGAAAGGTAGCGTAAACTCGCCTGCTGACCTCGCTGATATGCGTTGACCAGGTTAACTGGTTATCGAAAACAACACCCAGGTTTTTCGCTGTGTCGCTATACATGATTACGGTACCGTTATAAGATACAGGAGGGACAGACTGTTGCTTCAACAAACATAGTGAGTGTCTGGTACCTATAATCATGGCCTGGGACTTGTTTGGGTTAACCAGTAGCCCAAATGACGGGGCCCATCCTCTAATACCCTCTAAGTCAGCGTTTAACGCCTCCACAGCGGAGTTTACATCATCGGGAGAGAAGTGGCGATAGATTTGTAAGTCATCCGCGTAAAGATGATAAGAAGATGAGAGGGCATCGGAGATGGAGTTAATAAATATAGAAAATAGAAGAGGAGAGAGAATGCCACCTTGAGGGACACCGGAGGTGAGGTCACACCAATCCGTGCAAGTCGTCTCCGATTTGATACGCTGTTTACGGTCACGAAGGTATGAGTCGAACCAGTTGATAGAATGGGAAGAGAGATTAAGAGATTTGAGAAGTTCAACGAGAATGTCAAAGTCAACACAGTTAAAGGCACTGCTGAAGTCGAGCAGGGTAATACGTGTTGTTAGGAATTAGAAAACGTCATAACAAAGTCGTGTATGTAGGCTGTTATTTGGGAATTCACATTTTCTCGAATAACAATTTAGATAGTGTTAGTAGTCAATTTTAGAAGTCTTTAGTTTTGATAGGTTTTTTTTCTCATCGTTCAAGATGGATAATATTGTGAGAGTACCCATGGAAATGGTCAAGATCATTCCAGTATTCGATGGGGACTCCAGATTATTACCACTGTTTGTTAAGAAATGCGATTACATCCTAAACACTTTCCAAGGGGGAAATTTGCAAAACGAGTAATTGTTCCATGTTATAACTAGTAGGCTTTCGGGGGAAGCAGCTAAACTAGTTGGGGAACGAGAAAGCATTAATACATGGGATGAGTTAAAACATTTATTGGGCCAAAACTTCGGCGATCCAAGGTCCGAAGAATGTTTGGCCATGGAACTGGAAGCATTAAAACGAAATAGAAACGAAGGTTATTGCGATCTTTGTCACAGAATCCAACATTTGAGAAGTATATTATTCGCGAAGATTAATGAAACCATCAGTGAAAAGAATTTACGTCAAGCTAAACACCACATTTACGATAATATGTCGCTGAATGTTTTTCTTTTCAATTTGCCGGCTTACTTAGTTAGGCTAGTACGCTTGCGAAATGTTACTACCCTGGAGGATGCTTTGAAAGTGGTATTGGAGGAACAAAACTTCCAAACAGTTTACGATGCAAAGAACAGTCCGCGATTCAATCCAAACAGGAATGGACCCAATAACAGTTCAAGTAGCAATCAATCAGTAAGGCCAAATCAATCCGCTCAATATAACCCTCCACGGTACGACAACTCACAACGAGTACCAGGTGCACATGCACCTAATAATGCATCTACTCACATGCAAAACAGTGCGCAGAACTCGACAAATAATTCATTCCAATTTAGAAACAATAGACAGCAGCAGGCTAATAATAGATTTAACGATAACACTTCTAATAATTCGCCGCGTTTTAATAAGTCAGTGCCACCGACGGTACAAGCGCAGCGTCAGCACTATGCGGACAATGCTCCGATGCAATATCATGCGTCACCTATACCTTCGGGGTCAAACATCGATGTTACGATGCGAACAGCGAGTTCTAGACGTGTTAATTACACAGAAAATAATAACGATGTTCAACCGTGTAACTCGCAACAATGTACGAAAGACAGTCAAAATTCTGTCTCGTACAGTGAACCGGTGGAAATTTTTTATACGGAAGCCTCCGAGACAGAGAACGTATAAAACTTAATTGTCATAAGCTTTTGAACTTGCCTCATATTCGCATACCAGAACTAGATGCCGTTTTTATGATAGATACGGGCAGCACTCGATCATTTATTAGTCCGAAAGTGGCAAACGAATATTACGCAAGTTATAAGCAGAAAGAGTCTTTCGAAGTCATTAGCACCCACGCATCAAGCAAACACAGTGAGGTAGCCTACATTGACTTGCCAAAGATATTTAAATGCAGCCATAAACATAAGTTTTATATTTATTCGGTTGATGAACGGTACGATGGTCTAATAGGAAGTGATTTATTGAAACAACTCAATGCCAAGATCGACATGAAATCTCAAACTTTGTCCACGGACTCTAGTAAAATACCTATCATTTACTCGCCACCCACGAGAGAGATGTATAACCTACCTCCTCGATGCGAAATGAGAGTAAAATTACCAGTCAACTTGTTAAACGGAGAGGGTATTCTAAATTATACCCAATTCAATAATGGAGTTAGAAATCCGGCCGCTATAGTTAAATGTACTAACGGTTACGCAACGACAGTAATTCAAAATACAACCGATTTACTTCAAAAAATGATAACTCTATGATGTCCCGTTCATGATAGAGTTATTTCAACAACAATCACACAACGTCAACTCAACAAACCTGAATTCAACAGGAAGCTATCAGGACGTCGAGAGATTACTAGACGATAATTTAGATCGTAAGCTTAGGTTAGACCATATCAACGAGGAAGAAAGAATGATGATAGATCAAACTCGTAGAGAATATAAAGACATATTCTATTGTGAAGACATAACTCTGTCTTTAAGTAATCAGGTGAAACATAAAATCAGAACAAAAAACGAGGATCCAATTAATTTAAAGGCACACAGACTACCCCCAGTCCAGACACAAGAGATAAAAAGACAAGTAGGAAAAATGCTACGAGATAATATTGTGCAAGAATCACACTCGCCTTGGAGTGCCCCAGTCCACCTGGTGCCAAAAAAGTTGGATGCATCAGGGGAACAAAAGTGGAGAATGGTAGTCGATTATAGGCGTTTAAACGATATCACTACTGATGACAAATACCCTTTACCAAACATCAATGATCGTTTTGACATGCTTGGGAAGAGTATGTATTTCACTACGCTAGATCTCGCGAGCGGATACCATCAGATAGAAGTAGAAGAGGAAGATAAATCAAAAACTGCTTTCAGTACACCATTCGGGCATTACGAATTCAATAGAATGCCGTTTGGGCTTAAAACTGCTCCTGCGATCTTTCAGCGAGCAATAGACAACGTTTTAAGAGGGTTACAAGGTTTGCATTGCCTTGTTTACCTTGATGACAACATTATCTTTTCAAAAAGCTTGCCAGAACACATAGAGAAATTAAAAGCTGTTTTTGATAGATTCCGCCAGACTAACTTGAAAATTCAGTTAGATAAATCTCACTTCCTTAGGAAAGAAGTCTTGTATTTAGGACACACAATCATGAACGAGGGTCTTAAACCAAATAACGACAAAATAGAAGCAGTACTTAAGTATCCAATCCCCCAAACAGCTACAGAAATTAAAAGTTTTCTAGGGCTGATAGGTTACTACAGGAAGTTTATCAAAGATTTTGCCAAAATCACGAGACCACTCACGGCATGTTTAAAGAAAGGGAAAAAGATCGTGTTAAATGAAGACTACATAAATAGTTTTGAAACTTGTAAGAAGCTGCTAACAAACGCACCTCTTTTACAGTTTCCAGATTTCGAAAAACCATTTGTAGTGACCACCGATGCATCCAACTTTGCTATCGGGGCTGTCCTTTCACAAGGCACTATAGGTTCAGACAAACCTATAGCATATGCTAGTAGGACGTTAAGCGATACAGAGAGTAGATATAGTACGATCGAAAAAGAACTTTTGGCGGTAGTAGGGGCCGTAAAACATTTTAGACCGTATCTTTACGGTAAGAAGTTTGTTATTTACACTGACCACAGACCTTTGGCATGGTTGTATTCACTCAAAGAGCCAAACAGCAAACTCACACGTTGGCGCCTACGATTAGAAGAGTACGATTTTGAGATTAAGTATAAGAAAGGGCAGCAAAATACTAATGCTGACGCCCTTTCTCGAGTTAGGATTAACGCATTAGAGGACGACTTAGATTCAATTTTAGTAAATGTAGATGCAGACGAGAACCGTGTCCAGGAAATTATTGAAGAATTGGAACGAAATGTGACCGTTAGAAAGCCTAGACCACAGGTAGAAATAATGGATATTTCAGATACTGAGAGTGTTAAAACACAAGCGATAGATTTTTCTGGCTCCGAAAGTGACAAAATGGAGATCATAGAAATTTCAGATTCAGATGATGGGGCAACTGCAAACTCAAACTCTAATAGGGAACACGACGGAATCCCTATTCTTAATGAGCAATTGATTGCAAACCGAAACAAATAATAGTACACACGTGGTTTAGGGATAATTTCTCCGTAAACAATATTTCTAATAAAAAACAAATAATTTTAGAAGTCTTTATGCCCGTCAATAATGAAAAGTTAGTGAAAGATTTCTTTAAAGAATATGTAGATACTAAACACAAATATTTCATTTATTTCGAAGACCCGATATTTAAGACAACATTCTCAAATGTTATCACAAGATTATACAAGAAAGGGACACTAAATTTGACCGAATGCACCGAGCGTACGGTAAATCTGTCAGAGTCAGAAGAAGATCAACGTCAGGTTATTCTAAAGTACCACGAATGTAAAACATGTCATAGGGGTATTAAAGAAACATTGACGAAAATCAAACGACATTATTGGTGGCCGAACATGAAATAAACAGTTACAGCTATAATTAACTCGTGTGAACAGTGCAAAAGAATGAAGTATGAAAGGAAACCCGTAAAACCAAGTATACAATTAACTCAAACTCAAAATGCACCATTTCAGGAAGTTTTTATGGACCTTCTTTATATCGAAGGGAAATACTACTTAACAATAGTCGATGCATTTAGTAAGCTAGGACAAGCTATTAATATCCCAAATCGTAGCACACCAGAAGTAGTACAAGCTCTTATCAAGTACTTCAGTATGTACGGCTTACCAAAGAAAATAAATGGCGATTCTGGAACCGAGTTCAACAATGAATTGATGAAGGAACTATTAAATCTATACAAAATAGAGTTACATATTGGCACCCCAAATAATCCCAGTTCAATGGCAATAGTAGAGCGTTTCCACTCAACAATCATTGAGATTTATCGCTTAGCTAAGTATGAGAAAAGCGAACTTGACGTCGCTTCTGTCATGACTTACGCAACAATGGCGTACAATAACTCCATCCATTCCGCAACTAGCTACACTCCTTTTGAGATCGTTTTTGGAAACACAGACTCAAACAACGTATTTTACATAGATAGGGAACGAAACCTAATGCAAAAATTACTTCAAGATCATAGGAAACGATTAAAAGTATTATATGAATATGTATCGGATAAACTGCAAAATGATAAGATTAAAGTTAGAGAAAAAAGAGGAGGTGAGGACCCACCTGAAATAAAAGATGGCGATGATATCTTTATGAAAAATACCCGAACAAGAAAAGCGAAAGATCTACCCCGTTTTGAGAAAGCGAAGGTCATAGGCTCACCATCTAGGAATATTATTCCAGTCGAGATAAAGAAGAGAAAAACAAGGGTAGCTATTAAGAATATTAAACGTCCTCCACAGGTCAAACCTAGTACTTCTAGTACTAGTCGGACAGATCGGCAGCCTGGAACTTCAAAACCTAAACCAGAATCCGGGAATAACACCGATAAAACTTGGCACAGCAGTGATGAGGACTAATATTTGGACTATTTTTAAGACATTAGATTTAGAAACTGTAGTAAGTGAAGTAGATAATAATATTCTACAGTATGATAAGATAAACGTTATAGTAACTAGTAATAAGGAGTATTAAATTCTTGTTATCACTAAGTAATTCAAGTTTCAACAAAGGCACTTGGTAAAAACTAGTTTTAACTTTTTACGGTAGCACATATAATTACTTTAGCAGCTCTAATTAACATCTGTAAAAATGATACGGCATTGGTGATGATAATGCTCAAGAATTATGATCGTGTGAGTGTGAGTGCACTTACATGGATCACCAATCTCCATAAACAAATAGCGCAAGTACCAGACAAAGATAAACATTTAACCTTCAATGTAGATTTAAGTCTAAAAGGAAAATTAAACCTACATTTTACAGAACGCTGCTGTAGAAAAGGAAAATGAGTGCGATGAAATTTCCCCCGGGAAATCCTACTAGTTCATCAGTAAATCACTTGACCTTCACGCGATTTGTTGTTAATTCGAAAACGTCTATCTGGCCCTTTCCATAACAACCATCTTCAATTACAATACGCACAGGCGAAGAGATTTCTACGCCACTCTCAGAGGCTTGGCGCAACGATGTATCTCACATACGTTTGAATTGTGGCTCGCACTCACCTTATGCTACCGGTATCCTGGCTTATGTGTTAAATAAAGTTAAATAGCAACTGATTATATACCCTAATGATGATTACGAGGTGGGACGCCCGCTGAACCATAGGCGGGTGATCGATCCTCTATCGTGACTTTGGGCACTGGTTACTGTTGGTTCAACAGATATGCCTCCCCAAATCTTCTTGTTCGTTCAATTAATTCTAGGATGTCGCTAAACTTTAAGTTTGACAAATCATCTGCTTTAAATTTATCCATCCCTAGTGTTCGCCTTCTTATGTTTGAAATCATTACGCATTCTCCCAAGAAGTGCTGGCTCCTTTCCTCCAAGCTACAATGAGGGCATGATTATATACCCTAGTATATACCCTAATTGCATTGGAAGATTATTATTTTGTACCTAAGTATAAAATAATAATCTTGCAAATCCCTTGCAGGGCGCATGATTTGGGACTAAACCTTATTTTGTCATCTTTGTACTACATGTAAGCAATAAATAAATGATTCTGATTATGATTAAGCATTTAAAATGTATGTAAGATACTTCGTGGCGACTAGTCTTCGAGACTCACTTTGCCTATGCACATCGTAATGGGATGGTTTACTGTACCTTCCTGCGCTGAAATCGAACAACTCTGAGTTTGGAAGTTTTCATCATCCTTATCTAGAAATGCCGAATAAGAATAAGCCGCTCCAGGACATTTCCGTGCCAAAGGTTCCAATAACTCTGGCAGCATTACCACGCTGCACATCCAGTGAAATCCTCTGCATGAGAAATGCCCAATTGACGAAAATCAAACGACATTATTGGTGGCCGAACATGAAAGAAACAGTTACAGCTATAATTAACTCGTGTGAACAGTGCAAAAGAATGAAGTATGAAAGGAAACCCGTAAAACCAAGTATACAATTAACTCAAACTCAAAATGCACCATTTCAGGAAGTTTTTATGGACCTTCTTTATATCGAAGGGAAATACTACTTAACAATAGTCGATGCATTTAGTAAGCTAGGACAAGCTATTAATATCCCAAATCGTAGCACACCAGAAGTAGTACAAGCTCTTATCAAGTACTTCAGTATGTACGGCTTACCAAAGAAAATAAATGGCGATTCTGGAACCGAGTTCAACAATGAATTGATGAAGGAACTATTAAATCTATACAAAATAGAGTTACATATTGGCACCCCAAATAATCCCAGTTCAATGGCAATAGTAGAGCGTTTTCACTCAACAATCATTGAGATTTATCGCTTAGCTAAGTATGAGAAAAGCGAACTTGACGTCGCTTCTGTCATGACTTACGCAACAATGGCGTACAATAACTCCATCCATTCCGCAACTAGCTACACTCCTTTTGAGATCGTTTTTGGAAACACAGACTCAAACAACGTATTTTACATAGATAGGGAACGAAACCTAATGCAAAAATTACTTCAAGATCATAGGAAACGATTAAAAGTATTATATGAATATGTATCGGATAAACTGCAAAATGATAAGATTAAAGTTAGAGAAAAAAGAGGAGGTGAGGACCCACCTGAAATAAAAGATGGCGATGATATCTTTATGAAAAATACCCGAACAAGAAAAGCGAAAGATCTACCCCGTTTTGAGAAAGCGAAGGTCATAGGCTCACCATCTAGGAATATTATTCCAGTCGAGATAAAGAAGAGAAAAACAAGGGTAGCTATTAAGAATATTAAACGTCCTCCACAGGTCAAACCTAGTACTTCTAGTACTAGTCGGACAGATCGGCAGCCTGGAACTTCAAAACCTAAACCAGAATCCGGGAATAACACCGATAAAACTTGGCACAGCAGTGATGAGGACTAATATTTGGACTATTTTTAAGACATTAGATTTAGAAACTGTAGTAAGTGAAGTAGATAATAAAATTCTACAGTATGATAAGATAAACGTTATAGTAACTAGTAATAAGGAGTATAAAAATGAAATAGGAAGTTTATGTAAGCAAATTGAATCATTAGTAAACGAAATAAAAACCTAGGATTAATCAGATTTTACCTACTATTAGAGTAAAAAGGGCATTATTTAGTCCTTTAGGTTCGTTAGTAAAAATCATTTCAGGAAACTTAGACGAAGAAGACGCAAAACAATACAACTTTGAAATAAGTCAGTTAAAAAAGGAAGAACATTCAGTCGAACGAAAAGTATCCTTAGTAGTTAACGCTTTAGATAAATTCACTAATCTATCAGATAGTATGAATTCAAATATTAAATACTTAGATAACAAAACAGTTGAGATTCAATCACTTCTTGAAACAGAAAGCCAACGTTATAACATAATTACATTAATGAATAACTTGTACCAAATTTCCAATAACTTTCGTACTATTTATGATTTCATTCAAGAAACCGAGACCGCTATTGCCTTCAGCAAGTTGCATACCCTACATCAGTCAATATTAAATTCCACAGAGCTTATGCAAGTCCTTATAGAAATTGAGAAACATGATAATTTAATTTACCCGGTAACAAGGGAAAACCTAGTTAAGTTAGAACGTAATATTTTGTTAAAATCATACATTGACAGGAATAAGTTAGTTTTTGTATTAGAAGTACCGCTAATAGAACCCAACACGTATATATATTATAAAATAATTCCCACTCCTATATATAATCCCGTAAACCGAAAAACCGTTACCATCATTCCCAAACACTAGGGGTGTTTGGGAATGATGGTAACGGTTTTTCGGTGATGGTGAATAGGTTGAAATACAGACCCGTAGCGAACCTGTGTGAAGAAGCCGAGGATAACAAGTTCTTGTGTTTGCGAGACGACCTAGCACAGTACCCTACCGAAACCTGCATAGAGGAGATAATGACGCTAAAGGAAAACTGCAGCAGATGCCACTAGCACCCTATACACATGGAAAAAGAGAAGATACAGAGGATAGTCGGAAACCGTTGGCTGATATACTCCGAAACAGGACTAATCATCACGGAACACTGTGAAGACGAAGTTTACAAACAGAACATACAAGGGACATTTCTAATATGGCCGAGCCAACACTGCACAACCCAGGTACAAGATGTCGTAATAAAAACACCGACAAACGCTTCAACGATCAATCTTCAACTACCGTTTGTACAGATACCAGAAGTACGTCACGGCATCAGACAAGAAGACAAACGACTCAACCTCCGAAACGTGGATTTTAGTGATATCAAAGACATCATCAACAGTGCAAAGTTTAGTGTCAGTGAAAGTATTTCAGACGACTATATGTATGTTGTGAAAAACATAAGTGTATGGACAATTCTACTCTATTCTATCATTTTTATTATCTTATTATCACTTCTAATTAAATTCAAGTTATATACAAAATGTATAAGCCGAAATTCTCCGAATACGTCTTCAACGTCTTCAGATAATTTCTCTCTTAAAGGGGGAGGTGTTAAGGTTGAGCAACCCTTACAATTATCATTCGTCAGCACTAAGTCATCATCCTAAAATGTAGAACGTACGTCATAATCTAAATTGTCAACGCTTCACTATTTTAGATATAAATATCATTGTATTTTAGATTTAATTATTATTGTCTTAATAAACCTAGTGGAAACTCTGTCCGTTTAAATAAATTATTTTTATTAATTCCTCCGCCACACCCAACTTAATTCGTGCACCCAGACCGATGGGCGAACATCGTCACTGACTGGGTGCCACAAGATGGACGCCGGCGTAGGGGCAGGCCGAGGCGGAGATGGCGGGACTACCTCAAAAGGTTAATGCCAGAGTGGACGGACGTGGTCCAGGATTGAGAATTGTGGTTGCAACATGGGGAGGCCTTTGCCCAGCAGTGGGAAACTTCACGGTTACAGAATTTAAAAAAAACATTCCTTTATTTGTGCTATAATAAGACCTTGCTTCTTGTTAAATTTCATGATCCAAGGTCATAGGGAAGAATCCTATAGGTTTTGATTTCCTTGCGAATATCTGACACATGTGGCGGTATCTTTTGATTGCTTTGACATATAAGAGACTATACAGACCGGAGATGAGAAATTCTAAATAACTGACTGACTAAGAGATCGATATCAATATCAACTTGATATTTCTATGCGTTCCTGAGGAAATGGGTCTTGACAGACGTCGACCGCCCGACAGACGGATAACGAAGTGATCCTATAAGGTACGGAACCCTATAAACAAAGCATCAAGAATTTTCCTACACGGGATGTCAAAGGCAAAGTTGGGCCATCGTTTAGGCAGATTTATAATAATCCGTTTTCACTTAGAACGCGTTTTCACTAGTTAAAACTTGTTTTGACTATGTGCCTTAGATAAAAGTAGAATTTGCTGCTGTTCTAAAATGAATGTCAATTATGCGAACGGTTATACGGTCATGTGAAACGACTGGGATCGCCTTGCTCCGCTTGGCTCCAGGTTGTAGATACATACAGTTGTGACCTAACACAACCTAACTAGTATTCGGAGAGAAAGTGATCAACAGCAATTAATTCGGCTTAAAATTCTAAATATTACTAGGAAATTCGAGTGTTTACTATGGTAAAATAAATAGTTTAACCAGTGAAAACGCTTTCTTCCTAATAACGTGTTTTTAGTTTAGCATATTTTACTTCAAAACTAGTTTTAACTATATGTATACCAGTAAATTCTTGTTATCACTAAGTAATTCAAGTTTCAACAAAGGCACTTAGTAAAAACTAGTTTTAACTTTTTACGGTAGCACATATAATTACTTTAGCAGCTCTAATTAACATCTGTAAAAATGATACGGCACTGGTGATGATAATGCTCAAGAATTATGATCGTGTGAGTGTGAGTGCACTTACATGGATCACCAATCTCCATAAACAAATAGCGCAAGTACCAGACAAAGATAAACATTTAACCTTCAATGTAGATTTAAGTCTAAAAGGAAAATTAAACCTACATTTTACAGAACGCTGCTGTAGAAAAGGAAAATGAGTGCGATGAAATTTCCCCCGGGAAATCCTACTAGTTCATCAGTAAATCACTTGACCTTCACGCGATTTGTTGTTAATTCGAAAACGTCTATCTGGCCCTTTCCATAACAACCATCTTCAATTACAATACGCACAGGTGAAGAGATTTCTACGCCACTCTCAGAGGCTTGGCGCAACGATGTATCTCACATACGTTTGAATTGTGGCTCGCACTCACCTTATGCTACCGGTATCCTGGCTTATGTGTTAAAATAGCAACTGATTATATACCCTAATGATGATTACGAGGTGGGACGCCCGCTGAACCATAGGCGGGTGATCGATCCTCTATCGTGACTTTGGGCACTGGTTACTGTTGGTTCAACAGATATGCCTCCCCAAATCTTCTTGTTCGTTCAATTAATTCTAGGATGTCGCTAAACTTTAAGTTTGACAAATCATCTGCTTTAAATTTATCCATCCCTAGTGTTCGCCTTCTTATGTTTGAAATCATTACGCATTCTCCCAAGAAGTGCTGGCTCCTTTCCTGCAAGCTACAATGAGGGCATGATTATATACCCTAGTATATACCCTAATTGCATTGGAAGATTATTATTTTATACCTAAGTATAAAATAATAATCTTGCAAATCCCTTGCAGGGCGCATGATTTGGGACTAAACCTTATTTTGTCATCTTTGTACTACATGTAAGCAATAAATAAATGATTCTGATTATGATTAAGCATTTAAAATGTATGTAAGATACTTCGTGGCGACTAGTCTTCGAGACTCACTTTGCCTATGCGCATCGTAATGGGATGGTTTACTGTACCTTCCTGCGCTGAAATCGAACAACTCTGAGTTTGGAAGTTTTCATCATCCTTATCTAGAAATGCCGAATAAGAATAAGCCGCTCCAGGACATTTCCGTGCCAAAGGTTCCAATAACTCTGGCAGCATTACCACGCTGCACATCCAGTGAAATCCTCTGCATAAGGAATGCCCCAGAGCGGTAGTCAAATCCTGTCCCTCAGGCGGCGTCCCAACTCCCTAATAAGTAGTTTACGTATCATAAATGCTGAACATTCTTTAGTTTATATTTGTGCATGCCATCTATTTGTATTTAATAATGCACGACAGTACACACAGGCACAAACATAGTTTCTGGACCCACACTAGGATATCCTGTGGCGTGGGAACCCAAAACATCCAAAACCTGAGGTTTTTTCTTATTTTTATTTTTTCCCAGCCGGGAATCAAACCCGGGACCTCTCGCTTGTGAAACACAGCCTCGACCACTACACTACAGAGTTCATAAAAAATAATAGACATTTACTTTATTTATTTATCATACAGGTGTCCCGTCAGCAATGGACAACCCTAGAACTATTGACAGGCCTCATCATTTTAATAAATTTTCACTATGAAACCGATTTGATACCGACTCCGTACAAATCAGCTGACCGCTCAGCCCAAAATGTATGAAGATGTCAAAAATATAGTTGCTATGATCAAATCAGTTTCATATTGAAAGAATGCGGCGAAAGATCGGGCCCCAACACAATGAATAGTTAAACAGAACAACAAAAACATTGCTGGCCTGTTTGAACAGGCCAGAAATAACATTGCTAGCTTGTTTGTTATCGTTCTGTCACATGTGAAAAGATGGTAGGTACTTCATACCGAGTCGTTAAAAGTTTGCGTCATGCCGTCGCGTCGGTAAAAGCGTGCGTGACATGCGCTGTCAACTGCGGAATACGGCGGACTCCGCCAGGTGGAGTTGAAGATATAATCTCTGTAATATTAGATTGTTAACCGGGCTGAAAGCCACCCATTTCGCTCGAACGAAGTGAGAGCGCCAACAGTTCGAGACTGAAGTGGGCGGCTTCCACCCGACCGAGTTCAACACTCTACTTTTCATTTCGAATAATAGGAAATTAAACAACAAACACCAAATACAACATCAACAAAATTTATTAAAAAAAAACATTTATTACAAAAAAAAATACCTAAAGTTTGTAGTCGGACATGGCAAGGCGCAGTTACAACCACTTGAGTTGAACCGGTTTGAATTTAACCGGTTTAATTTCGTTTTTTTTTTGTTTAGCTGGTAAATTTTTGTTAGGGTTCCGTACACGAAAGGTGCCAAACGAGACCCTATTACTGAGACTTCGCTGTCCGTCCGTCCGTCTGTCTGTCTGTCACCGGCTGTATCTCATGAGCCGTGGTAGCTAGACAGTTGAAATTTTCACAGATGATGTTGCCACTATAACAAAAAATACTAAAATACCAAAGAAATGTATTAATATTAAGGGGGGCTCCCATACAACTAACGTGTTTTTTTTCGCAGTTTTTTATAGATAATAGGAAGGAACCCTTCGTGCACAAGTTCGACTCGCACTTGGCCGGTTATAAACCCCGAACTATAAACATTTTCATGCTGCTGATTCCCAAAAAAATCATAACTTTTTTATTTTTAAAATTTTCGTAAAAAGAAAAAAAATTATATATACATACAACTTCTATAATCTATAAAATTTCAAATTATAGTGAATTTTGTCAAAACCGGTGTTTTGACACCCAAAACATACATACATAGCACTAAAACTCACAACACAAGCGAATTTACTTATCAGATTTTAATACATAATCGAAAATTATAGTTGTAAGTTTTAGCGCTACGGGAAAATGTAGGTTGTCAAAACACGCGTACTGACTTTTTGAAGGATATTTTGGAAAAAAAAATGTTAAATATTTTTGGAGAAAATTGAAAAAAAACACGTTTTATTTCTTATATTTTTTTTTTGCTCTTTTTATATTTTTATTTTATAGATTATAGAAATTGTACGTATATATATATTTTACTTTTTTACGAAAAATTTAAACATAAAAAGGTTATGATTTTTTCGGTGGCTGTTTAGGTTATTGCCATTGGTCATTGTTTTTTTAATACTTTTCAACCCTAGCGGCGACATGGCTCACTTTCAACCCGCTATTCAGATAAACAATGACCTACTTTCAGAGTATGAGAGATGAAATAGTTATTTGTGTCACAAGGGAGCAAAATTATGTATTTACGGCGAGGGCGGTACATTGAATCCAGAGTGAAGGGAAGGGATTCTACGATAGAATCCTGAGCGTAGCGAGTGATTCTAAGTTTGAATCCTGAGCGTAACGAAGGATTCAAGCGTTAACGCCCATGACGAAAATAATTTTGCTCCTGAGTGACACATACAACTTTTCACACCGACTATGAGGAAAATTTGAATTGCTTAAAAAAAAAATTGAATTATACTTTTACCACTTTTACAGTAATCGAACAACGTAAACTTTTTTTTATATATAATGACGGATTGTGAAGGATTAGGGAAAGGTCACCACAGATAAAATATTCCTGTGTACTTTTACTCTTGTGTAAAAATAATCGAATCGAATATTACAATGGTTTCGGATATCAATATTCATTATATCACAATAACAGTCATCGATAGTTTTGATTTCAGTAAAACATATAATTTATTAAGACATTTTTTTTAAATATTACGAAAAATTCATAATTTTTGATATAACGTTAAAGTCAAAACTTGAACCATATTGGTTTTTAATCGACTACGTCATAGTTGTCGATTGCAATGTAAAATTTCATAATTAAATTCTATTATTTTAATCATTCAATTGGCACAATGCGTAAATGCTGCATGCCAATGAATAAATTAAAAAAGTAGCTTGAACAGAAAAGTAGCATTTTGCTCCCTTTCTTCGTGGAGCAAAACTTACTTTTCCGAATGAAAGGTGTGAAAATAATATTTTTTGAGAATAGCTAAGTAGGTAGTCGTGATAAGCACTATGTAATGTCTCGGCTAAAAGTGCAATAGACGGCCTAGTCCTATTGCACCGTCTCTTAGTGTCTAAACACACTATGCCGAAGATACGTGGCCGAAGATCGGCATGATTACTCCTGCAATGCTATTTGAATTACTGACGACACATAATGCCGAAATTACGTTGAGTAATAGCTTACAGCAAACTTCGATCGGGCGTAAGTTCAGCGGCAACTTATTCTGTTGAGCATACGCGATTATACGCGACCGAAGTTAGCTTTGATTGCCGAGACTTCTACTGAACGAGACACACACAAAGTTGTGCAACTGAATTTCTGCAGCGTCAGTTCGGCACTTATGGTGTGTCGTATCAGCCGAATACGTCGGAACGTAAAATAAGGCCGCGGAATCATGCCGAACTTCGGTCGCGTATCTTCGGCCTAGTGTGTTTAGACACTTTATTAGAGAGCCTCCCCTAAGGGTCGGCCCTTAAACTCACTCGTCCATCTATTGCTCACTTTACAGTCGCTACAACAACATATTATAACAATGTATGTGCTCGAAAAGTGCGTTTTAAAATGTTTAATTATGTCGTCAGCGAAGAGTTTCAAATATTAGAGTAAAGTTTTACAAATCAGTCATCCATATGAGGGTACAATAAAACTTCTTTAAACGTGTGATCAATTACTTTACATTTTGATTTTGATCAAGAAATTAATATTAAATATTTATTAAATATGTTTGGCTGAGCGTATACTATTTTGCTCGTGCCTTTTTGCGATACGACGTGGCAGCTATTTACATAAGCGCATTTAAATAAGCCCGTCATTTCACTAGTTTCTTGTTTAGTTCATATACATATTCCTCGCTCAATGCTTTGTAAAACATTGTATGATATATATACGTGCTCAAGATGATTTCCGACACTTGTCGACTCATACACTCCCTCGCTTCACTCGCTCGTCAATAAAAGTGCCACTAATCGGAAGACCCCTACTTTCCGCACTTGTAGCATAAATAGCTGTAATTAGTAACTGTCGTACATATATAGTTTTTATCATGCACTAAGACAGCCCTGTTGCATAAACTTTCCTGTCCTCCCTATTTCTGTTGAAGAAATCTCTCTTTAGAAATAAGCTCGTCTTTGCGCATAAATTATCTTGTAACTGTACCATTATATTTCCGTGAAATAAATAATTTTAAAATGAAAGCGTCATATAAGTAACTGCGCCTGGACAGGGCGCCACCCTCGCGAATGTAATGGAGCTACTCAAGCAAGACTGGCTATTATGGACATTAGGTTAATGGAGACCGAGGCCATTTTAGCAAATGTACGCTAAAGGTGACATTTCTGCTCTAATAATCATTGGCCTCTGATATATATTTGTATCCTCATGCCTTTTACCAGAAGAGACTTCTCCAATTGAGATTAAGCTACTATCTTGCAGAGAAGTTTCTTAAGATTTCAGTGATGCAAAAAACTGTAAAACGTAAAACTGGGGTACAAAAATAACAGTAATCGTATGAAGAAACTACGTAACAAGTACTTTTGTCTGTTCGTTCCATCTAAAGGTACAACAAGTTATAAAACTTGTTTCCATCTCGAAATATCATTGAAAATTTCATGAGGCGACTGCGAACGGGGTTTCCTTGCAAACGTGCCAACTCTCTACTCAAGTAAGTTTGTATGTCGGAAATTATATATTATGGTGCCTGTATACCAAATTATAAATTGGCTTGAGGCTTGCATTTACATTTTGCGACGCATTATTTTCTCCTATAGGACGAGTACAGGATTAAACTTAAATGTTCGTATGTCTAGATTTCTGACCGGATTTCAGTACGGCTCCCCTACAAGTCGCATTCCTAGTATCTATTGACAACCGAGTTGGGAATGTTGACGGGATGGGAATGTGGACGATATGAGAATATGGACAAAGTGAACCCGAAGGAACCTATTGACTATTCACTAAAACTATATAGTCTATGTCAGACTGCTTCTCCCACAGTGGTCCAATGTCCAGAAGAGGCAAAAAATGACGTTTGCTAAGTATATGTAAATATCTACAGTAATAAAGTACTTTGACTTTGAGTCTCAAGGTCTCGACAAATCCAACGACTCCTAATTAGTTAAAATCTGCCAAGCCGTTTAGTTGGGCTTTAGCGACGTTTTTACCACTTCACAAAAAAAAAGTCCACATTATTATAGAATCTGCTCGCATAATTTCACGGAGGGGAACCCCCGCGGCGCCGGACAGAAGTTCAAACATAGGAAAGCATTGTTGCCCAGCTGAACGGAGAGCTTCGTCACTAATTAAATACCACCTGGTCGGTGACATACGTGGTATACAGAGTGAGTTTTACATTGTTTCATGGGCTCTTCAGGGGCAGGGTGAAATCTGGTGGTAGTTGTTTTAATTTCACTCTGACTTATGGTTAGTTGAGACAAGTTAATATTTGACAAATATCACTAACAGGGACAGTCCATCTCTAAATATATTCAAAAACCGGCTAAAGAAGCACTATCTCTCCCTTTACAGTTAGATATATATATATATATTGATATGTATTATTGTATTATACGGTTTATATATATTGTTACGTTGTATTTAAGTAATTGTGTATGCAGTCTATTTTTAGCAATTAGGGTTATTATATCAGTATAATATTGTTTATAGTTTATATTACTCGTAGTACTTATAGAGTAAACTCAAAGCTTATGTCGTGCTTCCTAAGAACTTATGGCGTGCTGTTAATAAATGGACTTGATCGTGATTTTAACTATTTCATATTTTTTTAAAAACTAGAAGTAAGGTGTTAGTTTTATTGCAAGTTTGTGCAGCTTATCCAAGATTAGTATATATTTCTGTACTCGCCTTTTTAAGCCTTTTTTTTGATAACCCACTCGAGGGTTTTGGAAAAAAAAATTTTGCCCGCCAATTGGCTTTAGCAACGATACTTTCCAAACGGCCGTTTCATTGGTTTTGAACTCTATTACCAAGCAATAAGGTTTGAAATAGCGATGCAGTTTTCAGCCAGTCAAAAGGCGCTTTAAATCCGTCATTGAGTTTTTTTTTTTCATTTATTATCATCTTCACATGGTTTATAATCAAGTAACTTACTTGAATAATACTTGAGCCACAAAGATTTGCATGTAGTACAAAAATAGTCTACTTTAGTAGGTAGGTCAATAAATAATTTAATTTGTGGTTGAATGAAGATTTCAGTACAGTACAGAGACTATTTCAAAGACGATTGAATGTACCCAGTGACACTCGCGCCATCAAGACGAATCATTATCTAAATCGGTTGAGCCGTTGAGTAGTCACGAGCGGGCACAGGATATTTCATACGAATACATAAAGGGATATACATACAGGTCAAACACATAATCCTCCTCTTTTGCGCTTCGCCGCAGTCAGGTAAATACATAGTGTCCCGTTTTTCTCATACGGAGTGGCAAAGAACAGTTACACCCAACTACGACGTTCAGCCAGTTATTCATTAATTTATTATATTATCCTAGCAAGCTGACATGAAGCCGACGAGTTATGCAATTAGTTCCTGAAGCTATGTCGTGCGTGCCCTTGGCCTCTTTACGTTAAAATAACGGCACCGCCTGCGCCCTTCAAGGTTGCTTCTTGAAAAGGAACGACCTCGAACCCTAAGCCCGAGCCCTTTGAGTAGAACTTGAGGGTTTACTGCGCGGGAAATGAACTTGAACGCCATGCTTACGCTTTACGTAATAGCGAATGTCGTAGCTTTACCCACTCTCGAGCCAAAAGATCATTTTTTAAGAGAATATATTATTGGTATGGCCATTTTCTTAGCCATTCTGTTTTATTTGTTTAACGGTGAAAACTGGACTCTCCCGATCTTATCGGTCTTGAGTTTTGCTCTTAGTTATTCAACCCTAAAAATTTATCTTTCGGCTCAAGAGTGGGTGAAGCCTGTCTTGAGTTCTTGAGCCGAAAGATAAATTTTTAGGGTTTTCCCGTGTACAATGGTATGTAACCCTTCGTGTGCGGGTCCGACGTACTAGTCGCACTAGGAGCTGAATTCAGCTGGACTTCAGATTCTATCGTATGGTTTACCTAGCCTACCTAGTTGACAAAGGGCTAGCCACTGTTACGCAAAATATCGTACTATCCACCAAAGCTGACTTGGCTCCCGCGAGGACTGCGATTTTCCCTCCCTCTCAAGCTCTCTCTCGCCCTGGCTGGAATAAGTCCCAATTTACCCAAATTCAATCGAGAAATAATTGGTTTTGCAAAAATGACCTTATGACTCAAATGAAATCAAATATCTCGCCTAAGTGATATTTTAGGACAATTTGCTACATGACATGTTTTGCTTTGTTTTTGGTCTTCTACCGATCTATGTAAGTAGCAATTGAACAGCATTTCTAGTTTTCTTTTTTTCCCATATTTGCCCGCCAAAATGGGAGGCTTCAGAATAATTCCGGAATGATATCGGAATTATTCCAAAAATTTTAAAAATCCGGTTGATGCCCATCTATATTCTCGGACGCTATTGCGTCATCAGAGTGGGGTGCCTTGGCGTTAACCTGACGTGTAGAATTGAAGGCTAATAGAGCTCCGTGTCTAATGGTTTCACGCTTGCTTCTTACACAGGAGAGGCAGGTTCAAAACCTGACTATGAACTAATGAGATAATTAATATAACTTAAGTACATTATTGGACGTTCAGTGTTTCGGATGACACGTTGAGCTGTAGGTCCCGGCTGCTATGTGGTACTGGCGTAAAACCCCTTCATCAACCCGCACTGAATCAGCCTGGTGGAGTATGGCTTAATCAAAGTCAAAGTCAAAGTCAAAAAAATCTATTTTGTTCGAATCAAGATTTTTACAAATAATTTTTCGTCGTCAAAGCTATCATGGATGGCACGTTCACTACCAGTGTACGCATCCTACTCGTATCCGGGTAAAGGCCTGTGCCCCTGGGCGGAACTGTGTCTGTGTGTGTAAAAGGCGTGACGTTAAGTTTGTTTGTAATGTTAAGTAATAGATTAGTATTATATTAAAGTACCTGTGATAATAGCGAGCACATAAGCCGAGGTTGTAAGTCGGCATTCGGATCAATAAACGCCTCGAGAGCCGATCTTAATTTAGCGCTCTTTCTTTCACCGCTCACTTCGCGCTCACTTCGCGCCCCTCGATATTTATGGCTATATTTATGTAGGTTCTCGGAATCCCAAGCGTACAGTCCACGTATATTTGAGTAGGTATCTACGATTATTATAACTTTAAGGCTCGAAACTTCTCGGTTTTAGTCGCTGAAAGTGACCGAGATGTCCTGGAAACTTGAAATTTGGCACAGAGGTGCATCATGTAGAGTAATTAAGGGAAAAATCTGAAATCCGATTTACGATTCAAAAAAATATCAAAAAGCCGAGAAGTGTCGAGGGTAAATTTAAAAAAGATCGTACTGTACTCGAAGAGGTTTGTCATCATTTCACATGTTTGCATTGAATATGTACGGCGATCATCATCATAATAATGCGCCGTGATGATGAGGGCAATAGCCCTTATCATCTTTTGGGGTTTTTTACTGCCGCTGTTTCCTCTAAAAGACACATTTTACATGTTACTTATCAGACCAATGCAGCCTCTATAATGCTTGTAATGCTTCACACACGTTATTTCGAGCAATAACTCTCTCTACCATCACCAATAAGTGTCTGTGACTATAAAAATCTGGTGAATAATAAACATTTATCCAAAGGCACATTTCTATACCCCGCATCGTGTGTGTGTGGTGCTCGTTAGCTTGTCAAACAGGGGTCTTAGTCTCTTATGAAACACGAATAACAATATTGTATCGCCAAATACGGATTTTTGGGATACGCAATACGACGCCCTTGGGAGGAATCGACACACTATTGCTATTCGTGTTTCATAAGAGGCTCGGGTTCCGGTATCCTTATTAGTATTTTCATGTCATTCAAACTCTAAATCGCCCAATCACATCGCAAGAAAGACAGCCCATAAAAAATAATCGTATTCTGATTGGAAGTTTTTTTCTGATTGGTGATGCGGTTGATACTAGAAAGTACTAGTAGGATACCCCTGAGGATAAGTTATATTTTAAGCTATTGAGTAATCTTTTGTTCTAATGAGATATAAATAAATCTGTGTTAAACCTCACATACCTCACAGGAGATCCCCAATATCACAAACTTCTACTTTATTATATTGATTTGATTGTACAGTAAAGCCCAATTTACATATCCACAGCGTGTGCCTGTAACATATATATTGTTGTGTAACAATATATCAATACTAGGCGGCCGTCGTATTTGAAGTGAATATCAATTGCATGGCATGCATTTGAAGTGCATCAAGTCAATTGCATCGCATGCATTTGCGTAAACTTTTTTTCCTCGCAACTAGCGATACTTCGCGCTTAAAAATATTAAAGTCGACTTCCGCTTTATTCTATTCTAGCAAAAGTTTACGGTACTGGCTCCACAGGAAATGTCATGATACAACCTTTTTCTGTGGTGGTGTCATGACAACTATGATAAAAATTAAATGAGATCTTCTGGTTACAATTTTCGAATATTCTTTTAAGCAAATGGCGCCACACGAAATGCCATGATACAATCCATTTATATGACAACTACGATAATAAATGAGAACTTCCGGTTACAATTTTCAAATATTATTAGCAAATGACGCCATGACATATTTGTCAACATATTTGTTGAAACCATCGTTCACTGGTTGAAACAACTTTAAATTCTTGTAACATGACAAACTAAATCTTACAAATTAATTATAGTAATTAATCCTACACATCAAGTTTATAAAAAGCAATCTGAAATAAAACTAAATTACTAACATTGCTAACAAATATCGAACCGAAATCTAACTAAATTACTAACATTGCTAACACCTGTAACTTGTCCTATTTTATCCTCTGAATGAATAAATAGATAATAAGGGTTACGGGTAAGTCAAAATTTTACGTAGACGAAGAGTAAGCGGATAACGGGCCTTAGGTGGAGATGGGCGGGACAGTTGGCTAGACGGGATGTCGGACGGTGGAGCAGAGCAGTCACAGAGCGGTGGCCAAGGGGACCGACAAGGCCAGTGGGCAGACGATATACTAGAGTCGACAGGATCTCAATGGATACGGATGGCACAGGACCGTAGGGGTTGGCGCTGTAGAGAAGAGGCCTGTGCCCAGCAGTGGGTTGATGTGGGCTGAGCATGATGATGATGACGGGTAAGGTAACCTTATCGGGCTTTCATCACACCACGGCAAGCAGATCAAGGGAATCTGTGTACAACTGAAACGGCACTGTCTTTGTAGTTTCAGATATTGAAACAAAGGTCCGATTACCTGTTTCCTGAAAAACAAAGTATTTTGTTTTATTATAGATACAAGGAAGGTTTCCTTTAATAAACAAGTTAGCCCTCATACGCCCACACCCTCTTTTGGGATTCGGCCTTTGATATCAGTTTCACTATTGTTGTTTACATCATGAATATAGGCCAGTATAACAACGCTCAGACGATCCTATATACATATACAAAAGGCAACATTGTTAGGTAAGTTGAATATTTATAGATAAACCGTAAAACCGCACAGTCGGGGATTAGGCTGTGGGTGTTAAAAGCAAGAAAGGAATTAAAACAACACTTTGTATTTTAAAGTGCTTTGTTTTTACAGCCTTTTTTGCTTGTCTGAGGCAAGCTGGGATTGTGGTAGTGTTAAAATATTTGCAAGCTTAATTAAATACTACAAAGTATCTAGTAAAAGTTTTCTGGAAGAGAAGTAAACAAAATGCTAATGGATTTGTTTAGTTCCATACGAAGTCGTTAATGGGCATAATGAATATCTAAAGAAAAGTGCTTTTAATATTTGAAGGAAAATGATCGTTGTTGATATGAGCCAACGTCGAAAATGAAGTATTTCCGTCCAATGACAGCTAATATTTTTTTTTATTCATTCGGCCGAGAGATAAATTTTCCGAAATAATATTTTCTTTGTATTTTTTCCATTCACGTTTTTTCCCACAATTTATTTTTCTACGCGATTTTTATGGGCTAGCCCCTTGTCACGCAAAATGGAGCCAGTTTTTACTTCTCCGCATCGGGGGCGCATCTGTGCCTCAGCGAAGCGTGCCTATGGGAAAAGGCGTGACGTGTGTGGTTGTCATTTAAACCAAGCATATATGAGAAAATAAACATCTGGAAAATTATTATATCGGTAAAACGTAGTACATATATGAAAAAATCTTTTTGGCAAAAATAAATTGTAGAAATTAAAGCGTGTAGAAAATTATACTAGTAAAAAAATATGTAGAAAAAAAAAGTGGGAAAAAATACGAATGGAAAAAAATACAAGGAAAATATTATTTCGGGAAATTTATCCATACACTCCACAGAAACGTTTGACAATATGAGAATTGTATATTTCCAGCAATGTATTTTATTAACTCAATTTTGTGTTTGACAAAAAAGACAGCTTTTGAATATGACGTCACATGCTAGTAATTCATAGAACTCGTGAACAAAATTAGCGTTTTGACAGTTCCTAAAAAGTATCTATTTTGACTAGCAGTCAAATACCGTATTGATGTCTGTTACATATTAATGCTACAGTTATATAAACGTCAAACTTTAATTCAATAATAATCAATTGGCACAAAGATTGTATAGTAGAGTTTAATAGGAAGAGGAAAGTAAAAATCGCTACAAAGACCTTACTATTGCAAAATTGATAAAACAAACAGGCGATATTTTAGGCGATTCAGCCGCTTAGTTTTAGTTATATCCCTATTTCGATATGTTTTAGTCATGTCGGACCGCAACCCCGTCGGAGAGTATCAACTCAACATCATTCAAAGTTCCTAAAAAGTTCCTAAAAAGTGAGGAGATTTGCATTTTGCATAATTTGCATCTAAATTTTTTGCAAGTGATTCATCATTCTTGACGATATCGGGGGCATTTGGTGGGCTGATAATCGACTGTGTATTTTACAGTTTTGACATTTGCCACGCCCGTATATCCGCATATGTGTTATTTTCATACATTAAACCTTTTATCTATACACGTATCATAAACTCCTTGACTGCATCCAAAAACCGCACATTACTATCAGCATAATGATATACTACTTGGTAAAAACTCATTTCTTATCTCAATATTGATATATTATGACCGTAAATTTTGCATACAACATTGGAATCTGTTTCAAGTAATTTAAATTAGTTCACAAGACAGAGGAAATCTCTAGCATACAAGAGCTACTAAATATGTCAAAGGGTAAGCCCCACTTAAATAATACCCATCAAAACATGCCGGGGCTGGCAAAGAACTTGTATTAGAGTTATTTCTGAAAAATTCTGACATCGATGTTATTTGTGTTAAAGAACACTGGTTAAAGGAAAATAAGATGTATTTTAACATAAATAATTCCCATTCCCAATTGCTAGTAAGGATAAGACTGATCCATATTTATAGGCCTATTACATCCCATAGACTAGAGACGTACACGAACAAATGAGATATAAATTTGCCAGTACCGGATTTTAATAAGCAGAACCCAAACAAAATCTGCTCAGACTACAAAATTAGGAACTAAAACGAATAAATAATTACAAAATTAAGTTCTGCGGCTTACGCTGTAGGGAAGATCAGAGAAAAAAACACGCATGTGGCTACAACTAGGCTAGCATATTTTAGTTACTTTCATAGTGCCATGTCCTGTGGTATCTTGTTGTGGGGGAAAGCAGCGGATATTCAAACTATACTTATATTACAGAAAAGAGCTATTCGAGCAAATTATAGTTTAAAACGAACAGACTCCTTAACAGAGCTTTTTAAAGAAATTGACGTATTAACTGTAGCTAGTCAATTTATTTTCGAAAATATAATGTTTGTACGCAAGAACCTTACAACATTTTCCAGACTTAGCGATAGTTTAGTTTAGCGCCCCAGTTTAGACTCGCGATTCGAGATTCTCTACTACAATAAGATACCTCTGGAGATTTTGAAATTGCCTTTTCAGCAATTCAAAAAGCATGTTAAAGCGACTTCTTTGAAAAAGGGATATTACAATGTTCAAGATTACTTATATGACGGGACTGTTTGGGGATAATCTAGCTAAACACAGACCTTGCCGTTAATAATTTTGTAATTATTTATTCCTGCTTACAAATCATAATAATTCCTATTTGTATTAGTTTACTACCAATTTTTAAAAGAGATCTAATAATCAATCCCTTCTCTCCCACAGTGGTCCAGTGTAAAGAGATCTAATAATCAATCCCTTCTCTCCCACAGTGGTCCAGTGTAAAGAAGAGGCAAACAATGAAGTTTGCTAAGGATATGTACAGTAATAAAATCTTTGACTTTTGACTTTGACTATCAATATTTCGACATATTATCACATGTTATTTTGTGAAGACTTTAGTGTATGTAACTATCCATAAATAGGCAATCAAACTCTCGAGTGATATTATTATAAAACTCACCTTTGGCTCGTTTCATAAACCCACTCTCGAGTTTTAATACCCTCCATTATGTATCAATGTCATAAACTACTATAAAATAATGTATCGATTTAGAACGATATTAGTATCTTGCGTCCCAGGCACTACGATCGCACTGCCTATATTGTTATGATATATCTTATCCCGAACGCGACAGCACGCTTTTCAAAGGTCGCTAAAGTGTCTCTCGTATAAACTTGGGTATCGATCATGCGGCTTGCCCCGAAACGCATCGATCGAGCGTGGGAAGAAAGTGGGAAGCGTGGGGAAATGTGAAATTTGGCCAAGTTCCAGGCGAATTTTGGATTTTCAATATGAGTCTTTAATGCACAGGTGGTTTATGAAAAAATCATAATACCGACCGGGTAACTTTACATAGACGACCAAATTGGGAATAATTTACCGTTGGCAACAACTTTCTCGCCTGAATGTTTTATGGTTTAATTTTTCAGGTTGTCACATTATCTGTGCTATAACAAAGGTATTCTTATGTTGTCTGTTGTCTTTTTCAATTAACTCCACAGGAATTGTAGTTAATTTACCCTGAATAGTGGTCTAATTAGCTGGAGCCTGGTCGACTCGTTGAGAGAGGAGGATTATTCATTTCTCCTCTCTCAACGAGTCAACCAGGCTCCAGCTAATTAGACCACTTTTCACTGCGTGTCACGTGCAAACTAAATAGTCTGATTCAGCTTAATTACATCAACCCGGCCCTCTAATAAGAACTGGACTGGCTAAACTGGGTCGAGAATTGTAGTCATGTATAATGCAATGTTATAATTGCTGAGGGTTCTTTTAGGGAGACGAGGGGCGTGACGCTGCCTGACGCGTGGTGTGGTCAAATCAAATATAAGAGTATTTTAATATATGGGAAGGTTTCACTGTTGTCACAAGCGTTTTGTTAGATATCGGCGGCGTTCACTAACGCGTGCGCTGCCACCAGCACCGCCGCATCAGATTGTGTTTGAACTTGAGCGTCTACCGTGTTACCACAAACAATATTAAACAGCGTTTAACCTCAAAACAAACGTCAAATCCCATACTTTTTTGTTTTTAAACAAGTGTTGAACAGTAGTTTATTTTTTTTTGTCTTAAGGCCCCTAACGTCGCGTGCCGCACAAACACGAAACGGTGGGATTTAGAGGGATTTTCCGATTTGCGGCCTCCAAGATCTGGAACTACCTTCCACCGCCCCTACGCGCTTCGCAGTTTACTACACAAACAACAACAACAGTACCTAATGTAAATTAACATACATATATTTCTATACATATAAAGATAAAGATAAAAGATAAAGATAAAGGTCATTTATTTGTGAACACAGGTAATATACATTTACAGATGTCGGGTAAGATTTTGGAGCTCGCAGTGTTCTACCCAGGGGCATACAAATATTAATAGTAATTGAATTAAATTAAGCATAAAGAGACATGTCATCATACAATTTAATACCTAGTTAATTTCAGATTGATAATAGTCAGCAAGTCAAAAAATAATAATTTAGAAATGTCATATTGTAAATTAATCTACATGCAATTAATTAATAAAAATGTTCATATACTATTGTCATTAACAAATGCCTCAATGTCATAATAACATTTAACGACTAATAGATTAAATAACTTATGCTTAAATTGTAACAAATTCATACATTTTATCTCATTAGGTAATTTATTGAAAATTTTTGGCGCCATACATAATATGTTTTTATGCATTAATGCGGTTTTTGCATGCCTTAGTCGCAGCTTGTGCTCATTTTGCACACGCACTGATTTTTGTTTTCCGCATGAGACTTTAACAAAGAGATCTGGGTTAGATTTCACAAAAATGGCAACTTCGTAAATGTAGATGGACGGAAGGGTAAGTATTTTAAGGTTTTTAAAAACTGGTTCACAGCTTTCTTGAGTTTTTAACCCACACATTGCCCTAACGCAGCGTTTTTGAGCTTTGAATACAGAATCTTTATCTGTAGAGTTACCCCAAAAAATTACGCCATATCGCAATAAAGACGCTACAAGACCATGATACGCAGTTAAAACAGTTCCTCTGTTGACAATTTTTGATAGTCTGAATAAGAGATATGCGGCTTTATGTATTTTTTTACTGAGCTCGGCTGTCTGTGCTTTCCATGTTAGTTGGTGATCAATTCGCCCGCCGAGAAACTTTGTTTCAGTGACTTCCTCGATGATCTTACCCTCATATTGAACATTGAATTTGGATGTCGGGTTGGTGCGTTGGAAGAAGTGCATAATTTTAGTTTTGTCTAGATTTGCCATTAATTTATTGCTATCAAGCCAAGTCATTATTTTTTTTAAAGTGTCATTTGATTCTATTTCATAATTATCTTTGTTATTACATTTAATGGATACTGTACTGTCATCAGCAAATAAAATCATTGGATTAGGAATATTCTTTGGTAGATCATTTATATAAATAATAAATAATAGCGGTCCTAGGACACTGCCCTGCGGTACATCACACGATATTTCTCTGTAGGGCGATACATATTTCATCTCTGTCTTTGTTTTAGGACATATTCTACTTATTTCCGTGCATTGTGGTCTATTACTTAGGTAGGATTTCAAGAGATTTAACACGTTTCCTCTTACGCCATACATGTTTAATTTACCCAGCAATAGTGTATGGTTAACGTAGTCAAAAGCTTTCGTTAGGTCCATGTATAAAGCACAGATCGGTGTTCTGGTGTCAATGTTTGGTAGAATTGTATTAAGAAAATTATTTATAGCCATGTCAATTGATTTATTTTTTCTGAATCCCTTTTGTTCATCAATCAATATATTATTTTTGTTCAAGTGGGACTCTAATCCATTGTAAATAACTCTTTCAAATATTTTTGAGAAAATAGGCACTAATGCTATTGGTCTATAGTACTTCATGGAACATCTATCATCTTTCTTGAACAGTGGTTTCACTACAACAGGTTTAAGTTTGTCCGGGTACTGGCCACTACTAATACAGAGTTTTATGAGATAGCATAAATGTGGTGCTATGATTTCTGCGGTTTTCTTAATAGCTTTTGTGTGTATTTCGTCATAACCTACACTATTTTTATTTTTAGGGACCGTATGATTTTAACTATGTCAGCAGGTACAGTTGGCGGCATAAACATGGAGCTTAAAAGACTATTTTCATTAGAGGGGGCTCTCTGGTTGACGTTGTTGTCACAGTTGCATCTGCTCTATAAAAAAGTTATTAAATGCATTTGTGATTTCTTGAGGATCAGTCAATGTTGTTGTTTCCGTATTAATTCCATAAATAGACTCTTTTGGAAAATTACTTTTAGCGTCATTAATAATTTTCCAGCTTGCTTTAGATTTACAGTCAGAGTTGTTTATAAAATGGTTATTCTGAGCTTTTTGTGTTAGCTTAATAATCTTTCTGAATGTCCTTGTATATGTTTTCAATTTATTTCGATTTTCATCTTTAGGGGTTTTCCTATAATTCCATAGAAGTCTCTTTGATTTTTAGCGATTTTGACGATTTTATTCTCACGTCTACAAGTGGGAAGCAGATATTATAAATCGTGAGGAAATCGTCAAGAAAAATTTCATAGGCTTTATTGCAATCTGATGTAGTGTAAATGTTTGAGAATGTTAAAGATTGCAAGTGGGTTAAGAACCTTTCGAGATTTTCAGGGCTGAATCGTCTTTTTTTTACTGTCCATGATTTTAATTTACAGGTTTTTTTAACAGGTACTTGAAGCAGTTGAGATGTGTGATCAGATAGGCCGAACTCACTCTACCCTTGCATCCCTTCAATACATTATGGGCAAATTTGTCAATGCACGTCTTATCCTTTCTCGTAGGCACATTTATTTCTAATTTCATGTTGAAACCTTGTAAGAATGAATGTAAATCTTTCGTCCAATTGTTATTTTTTAATATGTCAATGTTAAAGTCCCCGAAGATCACAATTTTTTTGTTGGATTTATTGCATAACTTATGTAGGATAGTTTCTAATTTATCATAAAATATTTCTAAGTATTTTTTTGCTTCTGTTGTCCGCGGTACTCTATAAATGCAAACAATGATTACATCTAGATTTATTAGTTCTCACAGCACAGTTCTTCAGCACACAACTCTACAATGCCACTAATCGACTGTTTTGCAATATTGTCCAGTTCCTTAAAGTCTAGTCCAGTCCTCGTAAGAATACATGCCTCCTCTTTTCTTTGACTCTCGCGAAAAATGAGCCGCCAGACGAAAGTTCGGAACATTTATGAGGTCCTCATATCCGGACGGCATAAAGTGTTCGGTTAAGCAGATAACGTCGATGACGGTATTTTCAGATGCCTCTAAGCATACGGTCAAGTTAGATGATTTATTAAAGAGTCCAGCTATATTTTGATGCAGTATGTGGACGTGCTTAAAGACGAAAAAAATTGGTTGCCGGTTCCTTCGTGATGGTCTGCTTTGGCAATCTTGCGCTTATCGTACAACCCGCGGAGGGGTATGCTGGTGTATCCTGTAGAGCTAACTCCCTTCCTTCGTCATTAATCTGTTGAGTGCTATTGATTACCGCTTGTAGGTTCCTGAAGATGACTCGAAGGCCTCGCTTGCTTAGGTGTCCTCGGAGGGGGGTAAACATGTGGTCATCGTGTGCGGTGGAAAGCGTGGAGTTGGGATTGAAGACGTAGGCATATTTATGCGTACGTGCGTCGTTAAGGAGCAGACTGTTGAAAACATTAACCCTCCAGTTGTATAATGGAGAGTTATTGCATCTGTACGTTGGTGCACAAATTATTATATTTGTGTGTCGGATCGTTTCAGTCGTCTTTTTAAGTAGTTGAACTAGGTTGGTGTAGTTTTTGGTTTGCTTGAAGTCTTCCTCTCCCACAAGTATCAGGCAGTAGTCATTCAAACCAAAATATTTCAGTTTCTCTCCTAAATGTTGCAGTAATACTGACAAACTCGCATTTGGTGTGAGGTAATGACATACATTGAATTGTTCAAAGTTGTTCTCGGCTAACGGTAACACACTATTTTTGTTGTTGCTGCTAATGATGGCCATCTTTTTGTTTGTCTTCGGAGCTGGCTGTGTTACAGGAGCAGTTGGGTGTAACTTATTTTTTACAATATTTATCTTTTTTGATGTCAAAGGGGTCATGTTTTGGTAGCTATGTGTATTCGATGTAATACTCGCTTGCTTAGGGGTATGTTTTTGAGGTGTTATAGTTTTTCTCGGCGTAGCAACTTTTGTGCTTTTCCTTGGGCTTAAACAGACTTGTTTGTATAATTGTTGTGTTTTTAATAAATTCTCTATTTTTTGCCTTAAGTTTGAATTTTCTAAGCTCAGTTTATTTACTTCTTCGTGTGCACTATCCAGCTGCGACGAGAGCTGGGATATTCTTTGAGTAAGATCAAGATATTGATCATTACTATCAATCGACACGTTTGGTAAGCTACATGTGGTGCCATCTAGCGTGTTACATGTGTCATCTTGATCATTGTTCGTAGATGCGTCCGACTGTGTGCGCTGCCGGCGCATCGGCGATGATGCCTTCTTATTCCTAAACGTGATGTTCTCCATGTGGTTCATCACTCTTACTGTAGATGGCGTAATAGGTGATTGAGATGTTGAGTTGTTGTTGATGTCGCTTGTGGCCGTTAGTGGATTTTGACCTTGCTCGGCTGATCGATGTAAACAAGACTATAAGAATTTGTTGTTTTGATGCAGATGTTAATGAGATTTTACAATGTGTTTTCTCGTACCTCAGAGATCATAATTACACGCACTATACACTTTTGATCTTTCTGTTTAAACACTGGGTTTCTTTGTTTTGTAGTGCAATAGTAATAATATGGGTTTAAATCACTATTTACTGTCTTAATTTTCACCAATTCACTACTCCGTATTGAGCACTATAAGGTTTAGTTATTTAACGTATAAGTTCTTCAATTAACACACAAATACTATATTTTTGGAAATTAAATATGCAGAGCTAAAATCTTTGAAGTGTTCTCCAAATACTATGCCATTAAACAAACAAGTGACACTTAAACTGCAATATGTTTTATTAACTTACTAACTAGGAAATATAATAACATTTTTAATTGATTTAGTTTGAATTTTAACTTAGATTTTGATTTGATTATGTGTATTTTTTAATTACATCGTATTTACATGAATTAAATCAATAAAACAATTTAATTTGTTTCCGATTAATTTTAATTTTAATTTAAAAGTTTCAAGAAAATTAATTGCCGATGAAATAAATTAATTATATTCCTTTTATATTTGTATTGATTTACTTTCTAATTGTTATTGTTTTTCTATTTAGTCTGAATGAAAGCTTCGCAATGAAATTATCTAAATTAAAAAAATTGAACCTTTCTGAGCTTAAAAGGCCTTGCTGAGCTTGGCCCTTTTGCCAAATATTTGTATTTATTTATTATTGTGTATCATATTTTTTTATATTTTCAAATGATTAGCTTGATCTTCTTTCTATTGCTAGATAAATTACTTTTCTCACTGGCCCACGATCAGCACCGGATTAAAACCCGCATCTCCTGCTTGAGAGCTCTTCTTACCCGTGTTACGTGGTACTACCGCTGGTACTACTGGTACCAAGGGGATTATTTTTTGTCTGGTAGTACTACGGGAGATTTCGCATTACCCCTGGTGCTACTCATCAATATAACATATAGTAGTTTTAGAATGAATAGAATAGAAATCGTTTATTTTGCCTTAAAAAAATACATAAAAAAATATAATAGTATTAACGAAAAAAGTAACAAAACAAAACAATAATAGTAGTTTATGTGACTGCTTCATAATGGAGGGCATTAATACTCGAGAGTGGGTTTATGAAACTAGCCGAAGGCGAGTTTCATAATAATATCACTCCGAGAGTTTTAATGCCTAATTATGTACAGTTACATACACTAGTTTATCTACACACATATCATAAGCTCTCTTTGATGTGTTCAGGAACCGCATGTTCGACCGGCATTGTGGCTCTGCAGTTGTTTAGCTTGTTCTGTAGTACCAACCAACGTGCCGCAGGCGGGCGTCGGCGTTCGAAATTTGAATGTCAGTACCTACCAACTTCTCAAACTTTCAGACAAACTAGGGGCGGATCGCAGGCAGGCATCGGCGTTCGAAATTTGAATGTCATAATATGCAGAAAAACTACACATTATGGTCATAATGTGTAATTTTTCAGATAAGAAATGAGTTTTTACCAAGTAGTTTAACATTATGCTGATCGTAACGTGCGGTTTTTGTACGCAGTAAAGAGGGTTTATGATACGTGTGTAGATAAAATTATTAAAAATGACACAGTAGGTATTGAGCTCTGTGGTATTCCGCCCGGTGCAGTCCCAGTACTGACCATACACTAATGAGGCAATCAATCCATCTATCAGACGTTCCTTGTATTGGATCACATAATAATTATTAATTATTACAGGACAGCAAACAAACAGACGTTTAGAAAACAATTAATAAATAGTAGTTTATGTGACTGCTGCATAATGGAGGGCATTAAAACTCGAGAGTGGGTTTATGAAACGATCCGAAGGCGAGTTTCATAATAATATCACTCGAGAGTTTTAATGCCTAATTATGTACATATTACATACATGTACATGTATTAGTTACTTACACTAGTTTATCTACACACATATCATAAGCTCTCTTTGATGTGTTCAGGAACCGCATGTTTGACCGGCATTGTGGTTCTGCAATTGTTTAGCTTGTTCTTTAGTACCAACTTCACGCAGACGGGCGTCGGCGTTCAAAATTTGAATGTCAGTACCAACTTCACAGACAAACTAGGGACGGCACGCGGGTGGGCGTCGGCGTTCGAAATTTGAATGTCATTATATATAGAAAAACTAGACATAATGACCATTATCTGTAGTTTTCCAGATACGAAACGAGTTTTTACCACGTAGTTTAACATAATGCTGATCGTAACGTGCGGTTTTTGAACGCAGTAAAGAGGGTTTATGATACGTGTGTAGATAAAACAGTTTATGAGATCACTAAACACTACCTATAATATTGTGCTGAGTCGGTCATTTGATTTTCAAGAAGCAGCTTTTTAGGGTTATATAACGTTAATATTGCCTTGGCTACATTAGGATACCGTGTGTCAGGATAACCACAAACAGCGGCATCACAAAAAACTTCTGTCTTCCTCCGGGAAGTCTAGCTTGTGCCGTATAACCTGGACCACTACGCCACAGAGGTTGTGACTTTTCCGGCGGAAACATAAACATTTACATACAGCCACATACATTGCTTCTGACCCCACACTAGAATACCCTGTGTCGTGGGAACCAGAAACAGCGACATCTCACTCATATAAACATTCAAGGCCTGGGTTTTTTGTTTACTTTATCCCCAGCCGGGGATCGAACCCGGGACCTCTCGCATGATGATAATAATAATAATAATACCTTGGACACTTTACACACATTGATCTAGCCCCAAACTAGGATTCCCTGTATCTTGGGTACTAGACAACGATACACATACTTATATAGATAAATACTATACTTAGATAGATAAACAACCATGACTAGGGTACAAACATCCGTTCTCATCAAACAAATATTTGCCCCACCGGGACTCGAACCCGGGACCCTTGGGTTCGAAGGCAGGGTTACTGCCGACTCGGCCATTCGGGTCATCATGGTAGGCATGGTAGGCAGAGTCGCAACAGAAGTGCCAGACAGGTCGTCAAGAATCGATCAAGATCACGAATTCCTTTGAAATAACGTTTCCTTCCTGCACGCTTCGTTCTTCGAATCAGAATCAGGTCAAGGTTCACCTGGCGCCCTTGATTTAGATTCCATTCCAATTCCCAACCTCAGATCCTGTTTTCCCTACCCTTGCCCAAAACATAGTTACATAGTCTGTTAGTGCGGAAGACTATCTTACTTACTTCACTCTAAGCCATATTTATGAGGTCTCTAAAGTCTGAGGTTTAAGGGTGACAGTGGTGCGTTCAAGGTCGGCTGCGCGGTGTGGGGTAGCTAGGTAGAGGGGTGGAGGGGTACAGGGGAGGGGGAGGGGGGCGGGGGGAGGGGGGAGGGGGAGGGGGGGGCGGATCAATACCCTGAGCCCCCGGCCGGAGAATGCCCGCCGTGGCAGGCCTAGAGTGAAATCAGCGATTTGTGATAAACGATTTGATTTGACTGCTCGTTTGGTGCTTTTGTGAATAATGGCTATTTATGGTTGATAATGAATGATTATCTAAACGGATTAAAATAACATATACATTTTAAATGTAAAAACACGTCTGCCGTCTACGTATTAGGTATAAGACATAAGTTGTATATTTTTATAAACAGCTTTCAAAGTCCTTAATTTTAACACCTCACTCGATAAGGTTCAAATATATATTTTTTAGGATACAAATGTTTTCGCAGGGAATCCGCCATATTGCTTTTAATATGACGTCACATATATTTTCACTCCTGCCCCACTACTAAGCCGCACTACTGGTGTCGTGGGTATTTTTTTCCTCTTCTGCACTACCGGTCCTGTAGTGTCATATATGCGTTGCTCATAACACTACCTGATTTATTATCACAACAAGATACGGGTAACTAAAAAACAAAATCCATATTTATGTCGGTTTATCAATCACCAATCCAAGTCAAAACTTGACACGAACATAACACAAAACTTAACACGTACATTACACAAAACTTAACACGTACATCACACAAAACTTAACACGTACATAACACAAAACTTAACACGTACATAACACAAAACTTAACACAAAACTAAACACGTACATAACACAAAACTTAACACACACATAACACAAAAATTAACAGGTTCTTAACACAAAAGTTAACACGTTCATAGCACAAAACTTTACACGCTGTGATGTCAATTTCTAATCATCAACGGAAATATCAAACGGGATTGCAATCTAAATATTATTAACTCCGTGGTCTAATGGGTTTCACGCTTGCTTCTCACACAGGAGATGCAGGTTCGATTCCTGACCAGGTACCAATGAGATAATTAATTTATCTTAAGTACATTATACGGACGTTCTAACGGTGATGGAAAACATCGTGAGGAAACCTTCATTACACCATAGCTGCGGCGATGGAGTAATTCAATTCAATTTCTTTATTCCACACTTCAAGGTCCATAACAACAGCAGGTAAGTACATTAAAATATCAAATCACAGGTACAATAAGTATATCAACAAATTACATGTCCATTATTACAATGTCAAGAAAATTAATAAAACTAAAATAAAATAATGAAGGTCCCCTGTCACGCAAAATAGAGTATCCAATAATTGGATCAAAGTGGGCACAATTGTGCCTCTGCCACCCCGTATGGGAAAAGGCGTGACGCTATTTGTGTGTGTGTGTGTGTGTGTGTGTGTGTGTGTGTGTGTGTGTGCGCGTGTGTGTGTGTGTGTGTGAGTGTGTAAATGCAATCTAATTGCAGTTCGAAACAATAATAGATAAGCCTTTTTGTCTTTATTTTAGTTGGTTGATGGATTAACGTATGTCTGTGGTACAACCAGTTGTCCCGTGGGTAGACATACTTTCTAGTGTTGAACTAATGATACATTTACTTCCCCGTGGTCCAACTGGTTAGACCAATGGTAAACATGCTTCCCTGTGATACAACCGTTCGGACCATGGATAGTTTTACTTAAACAGTTGGACATAGCGGTTGGACCACGGTTCGGGAGGGACGGTCATTCGATTGCTTAATGACTATTTCAATTACAAACAGTATCAAAAACCAAGTACGGAACTCATCCAAATGTCACAAAACGACGCATATCACCCATTATCAACGATGCCATCATACCACGAGTGCAAATTCAGTTAAATACCGGGGGCATTATTATAGGTTATGCTTTCGATAAATTGAGACAGTTTAGTTTTATATTTAGAATCGTCATTTGAACATATTTCTTTTCGGCTTAAGTTAAAACGATCACCAAAAACGCACCATTTTACTACCAATAAATTCGAAACGACCGCCAGGGTTAGTAAATGACCACCAAATTGTGTTTGGATAAATTATCACCAAACTTCTTCTTATGTTTCGCGTACTGAAGTTTATGTTTTAAGTATTTCTTGTTGTTCTTACATGTTCAACCTAACACGAAGGATAAAGGGGGCTTCGCTTCGTTCACCCCCTTTACCCTTCACTTAAGCTACCGATTTATTTTGCCCTGATATTTTCAAATATTTTGGTGATCATTATATTTGTTGCAATTTATTTTCGCAACTAGATACGGGTAAGTAAGAAACAAAATTCCTTTTTATATCGGTTTAGTTAACACCAATCCAAATTAAAACTTAACACGTAGGTACGTAATAAAAAACTTAACACTTTCCTAACACAAAACTTTACACGCTCCCTGTCTCACGTTAGTATTTGGACAAAAAAAAACTCACAATTCCTAGAAAAGGAAGTTCTAGCAATTGTGAGTTTTTTCTTTTTTTTTTTGTTATGTGCGTGTTAAGTTTTAACTTGGATCGGTGTTAACTAAACCGATATAAAAAGGAATTTTGTTTCTTACTTACCCGTATCTAGTTGCGAAAATAAATTAGGTAGTGTAATGGGGAACGTTTATAAATGTATTTTACAAATACATTTATAAACGTTAATAAATAAAGAAACTCACCCGTTAACTAAAGCTGTCACGTTCAACACATTGACACGTTGCGCTTGTGTAGTGTCGTGAATAAGTTGCACTGCATGGGCCTCAAAAATAGCCTGTCTGTCTCTCCCGCGCGCGGTCAAACTTATGAGTGTCTTTTGATACTGCTTATAAACATAGAGTGATCTTTTATGAATTCGTGTCACGTGTCAATAGACTAACACGCGTTATTGTAATAATCGGTCACTTTTGGCATCTGTCGTCTTCGTTTGGGACACTCCTGCACTCCTGTCCATCTCGCAAAAATTAGAATTAGGGATTCATCATTCTGTGAATGTAGCCTGGCCGACAGTACTCCTGATCATGTGTTCTTTGAATGCCCTATCAATCACCCTTTACGATCTCCTCCCTCCGAAATTCCCTCGTGCTGTCAATCTAAACTTCCTTCTCACCTTATCTCACCCATCCTCTGTTAATTTACTTAACAAAATTATATCTACCAATAATATAAAATTATAGTCTCAGCTTAAAGTTCTCTTTTTATTAACTGTTCAGCGTGATTTCCTTTTATGCAGGTGTGTCTTTGGCGCCTTCACGTGACATTGGCGAAATTATTGTGGCAACACACGATAGAAGCCATAACTAAAAAACTTAACTTAACTTGTTTATCTATTTCGAGGTTAGAATAAAATCATTAATTTTTGAACATACTGTATAGTGAAATTCCATTAGTGTGAGAACTGTGAACGTGCCAGATTTAGTTAACTGACCTGGTGCATCCATGAACGCTGAAACATTACGCTCCTTTTTTTAGGTAGTCCTGCAAAAACAGGTAAAAATTTAACCCGTGGTACCCGTAGCCATAGTCTGTGCCCGTAGCTCTGTTTTAATGTGAAATCAATCCTGGTCGATCACTTTTCAATACCTACATGAATGAAATGAAAGCTGTTCGCCACTTCAAATTGACTCTGACCAATTACGTCACACGGGCAGCTGTCACATTGTCGCTCATATAAAGCGATTGTAACTCAGAACAATATACTCTGTGGATTGTAATTAGAATTTGAAAGGATCAGGATATCCGCTCGATTGACTTTGGGTACCCAAAGTCCCCTTACGGGTTTTAGAATTTTGTTACCATGACAAAAGGTTCAAAATCGACCCCTCTAAAATTCCGGGAGAGGATCCGTCTAGAGGTCAAGAGAGGTCAAGAGAGGCAGAATCGAGGCACCGGTTGACGGATTCAAAGATATCAGTTTGTTCGTTAGTTTTGACGCCTTCAGAATTCTATCAGAATGCCACAGTCAATGAGCGAGCCAGCAGTATAAATAAAAAAAAACTTTACTGTTTTTCAAATTCTAATCTAACAGCCTAAGAAGGTATACCGTTAATCCTACAGTATACTCGTAAAGTTTACGGTTGTTTTTATGCAGCCGTCATAGTGTCCCACTGCTGGGCGAAAGCCTCCACCTCTTGAGTCCACACACCCCTGGTCTGTGCCACCTCCGACCACCCCAGCAGAATCTTGTCAAGGTCGTCCTGCCATCTCGGTAGGGATTATAGAAAATTTAAAAGTTAAAACAACCCCAACACAATAAATTTAACCTCAATCCTAAAATTTGGCTAACTTGTATCCCTGTTAAGCTGATAACTTTCGAACTACCGAACCAATTTTAGTTAAACATGGCTAAGAACCATCGCAGGAAAGTGTACAACTTTATACAGAAAACCGCATTAAAATCTGTTAACACGTTTGAGAGCTAGAGTGCCACAGACAGACACACATATACAGACATACCAACAAACTTGGTACACCCCCCTTTATCGTCGGGGGTTAGAATATAACAGCGTCGAGGGCATCCAGAGCTATGACCTGACGAGGGTAAGAAATATGATGCAAACGTACAAGTACCACAGATTGTGTGAAGTTTATTTAAATTTGTAAGGGATATGATTAAAAAAAATCTTAATCTTATTAATGTATATTTTTTGTAATTATTAGTGATTATTTTTGTACAAAATGTTGCCAATAGGTTTTATTGAATGCTGGTCATTTTAAAAATATTATTTTGATATTTTTAGATGAAGACCTAGATACTAGGATTATTTTAGATTTTTACAAATTTTAGTTTATTTCCCTAGGTTGATCTGTAATATGTTGCATGATTTAATAAAATGAAGATGTTGTGTTTCTAAATGAGGGATTTCATTGATTTCTTATACCTATATTTATTTACTATTTTATTAATTAGGTTGTATTTATTAGATTCTGTCAGTCCGTATACATAAAATCTATTATTGCGGAGTTGGACTAGCCCCCTGGTATGCAAATTGGTGTTTTGAATAACTGGCTAATGGTGGGCACAACCGTGCCTCTGCAGCTCCGTATGAGAAAATGCGTGACTCTATGTTTGCTTGTAAACCGTGTAAACCTATACAGATAAATACATTACTTCTGGCCCCAGGATACCCTGTGTCGTGGGAACCAGAAACAGCAACATCATACACATATAAACATCCAAGACCTGTTTTTTTTATCCCCAGCCAGGGATCGAAACCGGGACCTCTCGCATGATAGGCAGAGCTACTACCGCCGCGCCCCAGAGGTCGGCGCATTGCAGATTATGTCTGCCTCACGTAGGAGGTTTTATGATTGCCTCTTTACTGCGTCCAAAAACCGCACGTTACGACCAGCATAATGATAAAATTCTTGGTGAAAACTCATTTCTTATTTGATTTTTGGTACATTTTGACCATAATGTAGCAAAATTTTTCAAGTTATGATATTCAAATTTCGAACGCCGACGCCCACCTGCTTGCCGCCTCTAGTTTGTCTGTGCAGTTGGTACTACTGAACAAGCTAAACAACTGCAGAGCAATGATCAATGCCACAATGCCCGACGAACATGGGGTTCCTGAACACATCAAAGAAAGCTTATGATATGTGTGTAGATAAACTAGTGTATGTAACTGTACATAATTAGGCATTAAAACTCTCCATTATGTATTAGTCACATAAACTACTATCATGAATATTAGAAAAATGCAACCTATTTTGTTCTTGACAACATTTAAAGCATTCTACTTGCTCTACGATTTCAACCTGTGATTCCAACGGAGTCGTTCCGTTGTTTCACCTTTAAATCCTCGGAATGAAAATCCGCTTAATCTCGTGGTCTACAATCTAGAATAGAATCATCTGTTGAATCCTCCCTTCCCCCCCCCCCCCCCAGCAGGAGGTGGAGGGCACGTGACCACCGCACAGGGTGGAAGGGGATTACATTCCATCTACAGCTGGCCTAGGCAATCTAGAATTCTGATTTCATTGGTACGAGAAGAGAAATTAGACACGCAGCTGTGATGGAATGGCAATCTTGCTGGATGAAAATTTGGGCGCTTTGCTATTCTTTTAAAAATTACAATTTGAAGTCATATTTACTCAGCCATATTATTTACAAGGTTCTGCTTCTTGCATGTCATTGTATCTATAATCATACATGTATTGATATAAAGACACACCCATTTCTTTTGGGCTCACACCCTATAGCATATACCCTGTGTAGGTATTGTGTACGCTTCCTTGTAAGGACATGTGCAAAAGCCCTTTTCTTCGCTTAATTTTGTGTTTCCCAATTTCTACGGTACCGTACCCGAAGGGTGACAAACGGCACCCTATTACTAAGCCTCCTCTGTCCGGCTATCCGTCCGTCTGTCACCAGGCTGTATCTCATGAACCGTAATAGTTACAAATGAAACATTCACAGACGATGTATTTCTGTTGCCGCTATAACAACAAATACTAAAAAACAGAATAAAAAAAATATTTAAGGGGACTCCCATACAACAACTCTTTCGATACCACATACAAACTTATGAATGTACCTGGTCACGTACATGGAGTGTGAAAGTAGCCGCACCAATAACTTTGTAAACAACATTTTGATGTGTAAAATCCAAACTATTCACGCCACACCATCCCTACCATTGTACGGTGGTATGGAACTCTTCGTGCGCGAGTTAGACTTGTAGGTACCTATACATACCTACATAGCTGACCTTTGTAACTAGGTAGTCAGATGCAATTCTAGTGCAACCTTGATATCTGTCAACATAGGAGATTCATTAGTATTTATAGTTGAATATTTAAATATAATAAAGAGTCATCAATGGTCCGCATCTGGCTTCACTGCTCTCTCCTATATACCTAGCCTTGGGTACAGGAGAGAGCCCCCATCCTCTTCAGACTCACACTTGGCCGTTTTTGTTATTCGCATAATAAGTTTGTCATAACTTGTAATGGCATAAAAGTACTTTCTTATAACCATACTTCAGCATGCTTTTTTGATCGGCATAACTTGCTTATACTATACTAAATATTCAAAAATGAACTACTTTTGAGTCTCAATAATAATTTGTAAAATTCTGCACATAGATCTCGGTGGCAAGGTAAATCAAGGTAGGTTAACGCTAAAGGGGCAAGGGAAGCGAAGCAAACCTAAAGCGAAGTATTCGTGTTAGGCTGACATGTAAGGAGTAAAAACCATAAATTGCTGATTTAGTGAAATTATTGTAATAAATTTTTATGTTTATGCTGTATAATTGTAGTATTAACGATGTTTAAGCTTTCTATGTTTATGACTTTGATACGTTATTATTTATGCTTAATTTCTTTTAAGATTTACAACATTTTGTTTAAGTGGAGAGACGCCAAACAATATTATTATACATTTTATAATATGCAAGGCAATATTTCGTTATTTTGCATCGATCTGTAGTTTATGATAGTGTATCATTGTCGAGACTGCAGGGCCTGGCCAAAATGTATGAACCCTGGTGCCTGGTGGAATGTTCAAACCTATGCCAAATTAATGCATTTGAAGGTTAATATATCGGCTATAGCGGTAATATAAATACACCCTCTGAGAAAATTTCAGCTCTCTATTTCGGGTAATCCGGTAAAGCCCGGTGACAGACGGACAGAAGGACAGCCGAGGTTTAGTAATAGGGTAGCGTTTGGCACACTTCGGATATGGAACCCTAAAAAGCATTGCAGACAAGTGACCAATAATAAGGCTTCAAATAGAGTTGAGATATAGGCTAAGTTCATGCAGTCACGCGACATGACTGCATTATGCCGAAAACCGAACCTAACGGAAATGTATAGACATAGTGGATGCTATTGAGGGTGTATATAACGAAAATGTGTAGTCATATTTTAAGGGTCTGCTGGGGACATCATTCTGAACAACTATTACTGTGAAACCGATTTGATCAGAGCAACTTATTAACACTTTTACATACAAACCAGCTGACCGCCCGGCCCAAACTGTCTGAAGAAGTGAAAATTAAAGTCACTCTGTTCAAATCTGTTTCATAGTAAAAAAATGTTCAGAATGCTGTCCCTATCAAACCCCTACAATATGACAGCACCATTCTGTTACACCCTGTATGGTGTGTGAAATTCGGCCAAGTGCGTGTCGGGCTACACAATGGAGGGTTTCGTAGTTGCTCGTCACAATACAAAGACAAAGATTAGGGCTTGTGTTTGGCCATCTCCGGCTGTCTGTCCCCCGATCGACCGTGTGACGTACAAGTACAGGACAGACACAGTAATATCGTGCTGGTTTACAATATAAAGGGTATAGCCGTGTTTGAAGGGATTACCAGGGACATGAGAAAATAAATGAATGGTTCATCCTCCCTTATGAGTTTTCAAATGAATTTGGACTAGGATTAGTCGGCATTATGCTCTACTCGGTATAGGAAAAACTCTTGATAGCTTATTTGTTTGAAAAATGAAAACAACGCGATGACCATTATGAAGAGAATGTGGAATACATGAATAATGGAACAGTGAGAGAAATTAATTTCATATCAACTACTAAATAATGGATCATATCAGAATATTGCTATGTATGAGGTAACAAAGTAAGCTTCATAACATTATAGGACGGTTGAAAAATAGCAGAGTCTACCTTTCAATCTACAGAACTGAATGCATTTATTTAATACGTAATGAAACTGAGTAGAGAACCCAAAAATAATTGAAACAATATATCAAGCAGTATCTCACGTCTTGAAGGCAGTTTGGTATAAAGGTTACACTCGAAAATCTTCGAAGCACAAAGTGAGCCACGTAAGACGTAGCGCATTACCCTTGTATACAAGGCCATTACGCTCCCATAGCGTACTGCTCGTGTATATTTCGGAATACTGATACTCACATCTGCAACTACAAAATATACAAGAATTTTGCGAACTACTCGTGTATAATTTGTAAATAATGCGTACGAAAGTTTAGTTCCAAACTATACAGTGTCTCTTACGCATGCTATCAAAGGTATTATTTAATAGCACATCAAAAATACTGATTTGCACAGCAAAAAAGGTTCAATAAAAAGACTTTAAATATTTTATTTGTCCTTAAGTTTGTATTACGTATTTTTTGTTGTTCTGACATGTTCAACCTAACACGAAAGATAAAGGGGCTTCGCTTCGCTCGTCCCCTTTACCCTTCACCTAAGCTACCGCAGAGTTTTCCCTGATATTTGCTGTGAAAATCAGTATTTTTGATGTGCGTTTTAATATTTCCCTTAAACTCTGATATTAATCTCTGATATATAAACTTAAATACACATTAAATATTTATTTAATAACACGAGTATTTACATTGGGCAATAGTGCAGTATATAACGAAACCATAAAATTGGCGTAGACCATTCCGAAGTATACACGATTGCGGCGTAATGCTGATGTATAGTTCGGAAGACGTAAGTGAAAATATTGCGTTCCAAAGTATACGCGATAATTTACAGAATGTTTTGTAATGTTTTCCTGTCGTAGTAATTTGGGAAATGGGTAAATCAAGTATTTATAACGCATTTAAATTTCGTAAATGACACTTTCTTTACTTGAATAGTACCTACCTACCAAAGGTGTCAATTAGGGATTAATAAAGTAGTTCGTGGAAAGGCTATAATCAATCAACCCAAGTCAGTCAGTAAAATACATCGATCAACGAATTTGGAACTATATTGAGGTTAAGGTTGAGGTTGAGGTAGCATATTCTCCGTATAACCGTCTGCAATAGATTCCGATAGTATTTTCTACACTCTATATACATATGTACATACCTACCTATCTAATGCAGAGAAAATGTATCCCATTTAATAAATAATACCTTGGACACTATTTACACCCATTGATCTAGCCCCAAACTAAGATTCCCTGTATCTTGGGTACTAGACAACGATACACATACTTATATAAATATTATACTTAAATAGATAAACAACCATGACTAGGGTACAAACTCCGTTCTCATCAAACAAATATTTGCCCCCACCGAGACTCGAACCCTGGACCCTTGGCTTCGTAGGCAGGGTCACGACCCCAAGGACTTCTCTTTAGCCTTTATTCCCTTTAGCCTTTCAGTAGTTTATGCTGGGTCAGTATGACTGTGCCGTATTTTTTTCAATAATTCTAAGTAGGCTGATATCCCTTGCCAGAAGAAAGGTCCAGATAGGGTGCCGAACGCTGATCAATACCATTGCGACCTTGTAAATAAATCACGGACTGAAGTGAAAATTCCAATACCGAGTGAGAAGAAAAACCACTCTCTGTTTTGTTCGTTAATTCATTCTTTGTTTGTTTCATTCTTTGTTTTTAGTCTTCTTTTAATACACTTCTTTAGTAGTAATTTGTTTAATGCACTTCTTTATCTTTCACAGGTAAAACCTATATAGTTTGCATTTTATTTATTTATACATGGGATATACGAGTACGTTTCGTTTACTCACTTGTCTGACGGAATTTTAGTGACTTGGTCAAACGTCGGTATTTAATTAACGGTCTAGAGAGTTAGTTAAGTATCTGATTTAACCAACTAACTGCGACATATACATTTACTTTCTGAGAAATAAATGATATTTGATACATTTGACATGTAAAACTTCAGTTCATTAAAAGTTTTATCCAAATTTGCCCCCACTAGGGGGGGAAAGGGATTAAGAGTTTATATGAAACTCAAAGCTACTTAACCCATGAAGATGTGGCACTCAGGTAGGAAGTAGATTCTAGATATGAGACGCCATTGACAGTGTAATGTTCTAAACCGCCCAGAGATTAAAAGGGCAGGAGTATTTTCGACATTAATGGTTAAAGAAGAAACGCCTGTATTCGCGTATAACTTGGCCATTTTTGCAACTCCACGACGCCGCGGTAAACGTCTATTTAATAAGTTTGTAATGGTTAAAGTAAACCCGAACTCGGGAGCAGCTGAGGTATGACAGAGACTTCATTCACTAGTCCCATTATTCCATGTAAAACCAAGTGTCTAAATACCAGAACAAAAAATATCAATAAAAGTCTATCTATAACAACCACTCACCTGTATGTAGACCCAACAGCCTCCTCTTCCATCTTACCCCCCTCTCCCCGCTGCGCAGGAGTGCCTCGCCTCCCCCTCTTGTCAGAAAACACTGATTCACTTCAACTTCGCACAAATATACACCCTCAGTTCTCACAGGCTTTGGAAGTTTCTTCTAACTATTCTAGAGTTCCATTGTGAAGTTCATTGGCAGGTTAACTATAAAAAGCGGAATTGTGAAGTTTCTCGGGGTTAATTAAATAATGAGAAAAAATAAATGGAAACGAAATGAAATTGCGTTGGCTTCTTTAGAATGAGTAGGTAGAGCATAAATAAAACTAACCATTAATTTTGACGCTATAAATATAGTGATTGGTATGTTAAAACGTCTACCAATTTATTTATTCAGTGATATAATGTATTCCTAATCCATCTAAGGAAAGGAAATCCAGAAAGTGGAATTAGTTAATTAGACTTAGGTATACTATTGGATCTAGAGCTGTCGTTCAATATACACTTGGTCATATTATACAAAGTTGTAAAAGGTTTAACTGACTGCCCCGACTTTCTGTCTCGTATTAAATGTAGTACTCTACAAGAGCGTCAACCAAAATGATTTGACCAAATTATTATCATTGGACAAAATAATACGATAGACAAAACAATGAATATTTACAATAAGTTATTTAGTGATGTTGATATTATTAATTTACCCCAATTCGCTTTTAAAAATGTTATTACCAAAACATTATCAAGCCTATCATGTATAATTATAATTATTCATATTACAAAAAACTGTAATAGATAGAAGCTTAATCCCAATCCCAATAATTTGTTTGAAATTATTTAGTTTAGTTACTATTGTTTCTCAATTAAGTGAATTTGTATACTTTTTGAGAAATAAATATCTTAAACCATAAACCATAATTGCATGTTTTATGTTGTGTTCTCAAGTTTTATATTGTAAATTTAATACGAACCTGCAGTTGGAACCTATTCAAAATTAATTTGATTTGATAACTCTGTCATAACTGTATATAATAAAATAAGGCCTATACTTAAATCCAAACAAGACTGGGCCATAAGTGTGCCAGGACGCTGGCTCTCCTTGATGTAGGTATGTCGGGCTATACCGACTACGAATGTAAGAAAATACCATCTAAAAAACTATAGAATGACTCATCAAAAATTCACTTTAGGCTTGGATCTCATTACGGCCGACCGCCCACGTAAACTGTTTCGCTTCCATATACATTTGAAACATCAATAGTAGCAGGGGAGGCCAAGCGGGAAATTGCTGAGTACGAGCGCATCTATTTAAGATATAGGAGATACTTAACACCCTGTGTAGTAACTCCATCAATAATGGTATGAGTGTTTCACGTTACGCTCAAATCGGCAGCTTTATTGCAAATTACACTTATAGGCATGTCATCAACTCACAAAATCTTAGTCTGAAAATTCCACTAGTACTAGGACTTATTTTTTGTTGCCCTAACGACACGGATGTTGACGAAAATCTCAGATTTGGTAGAGTTACCAAACAGCGTGTAAGGTATATCCCATATCTTAATCTGAGGCGCCCGAGTTACTCACAAAAAAGCCTCATGGCCTCCCAGAGTATAGTTTGTGGCATCTCAAATAAATATGGAAAAATAGCCTGCCAGACATAATAAGAACAAAGCCTGATTCCGGTACTATTTTCGTGAATACAGTTCTGGTGAATTGAAGCGTCACATCACGTCTGGTGTCGGCTGAGCTGACCTCGAACCACTCAACTCGACCGGATTGGATTTAAAATGACCCCGTTTTGGATTTAACTATATAAAACTAAGAAATATTCGAATCACGGTAAGGTGTAAATTTTTAAGCTTTACTGGTCCGATATGACATTTAGGAAAAGAATAAGATAGTAGTTAATGTGACTGCTACATAATGGAGGGCATTAATACTCGAGAGTGGGTTTATGAAACGAGCCGAAGGCGAGTTTCATAATAATATCACTCGAGAGTTTTAATGCCTAATTATGTACAGTTACATACACTAGTTTATCTACACACATATCATAAACTCTCTTTGATGTGTTCAGGAACCGCATGTTTGACCGGCATTGTATGGCTCTGCAGTTGTTTAGCTTGTTCTGTAGTACCAACTTCACAAACAAACTAGGGGCGGCACGCAGGCGAGCGTCGGCGTTCGAAATTGGAATGTCATAATATGCAGAAAAATTACACATTATGGTCATGACGTGTAATTTTTCAGATAAGAAATGAGTTTTTACCAAGTAGTTTAACATTATGCTGATCGTAACGTGCGGTTTTTGTTCGCAGTAAAGAGGGTTTACGATACGTGTGTAGATAAAAGTATGTATGCACCTATTATCATAATATATGTTTATAAATACATGAAAAACACGCGTGTTACATGTCAGGCAACCTTTGCAAAGTTATTTCGTAGTACCTCGTAGCAAACTGCGCAGCAAATCTCGCGTAGCTGCTACGAAGTCACGCACGAATTAGTGGTTTAGTGGAGATACAATACCAATAAACATTCCTCTCTAACATCACATAGCACATAGGTACAGTCAGCATCAGTTATATGTGAACAGGTTAGCTACTCTAAAAGATCTACACATCTTACTGTTGGACTGTACAACACCACATCGTTGATGAATACGTTGTCAAAGTAACCACATCAAAGAGAGCTCGCTTAGCTTGCTACATGTCGGGTTACTACGCCGAGTTGCTACCTACTACGAAATGTCTACGAACAATTTACGAAGCTGTTAATCAGCTAGCTAGTCTGCTTAAACCGTATCTTTTTTAGATTTTACGATTATAATTGTTGTTTACAAGGTACAACTGGAAAAATTGTTTTCTTTGTACGTGCGTTGCACGCTTTTGTTCAATGCCTGTAAACTTTCTAGCCCTCCATTAGGCTACAAAGAGCCCAAGAAATATGATCCGTAGCCTATCCAACGTTTCTTAGGCACTTCTCGCCATTAGTATTGAATAACGTTCTTGGATGTGCGTTCCCAAGCAGGCACCGATATTAATAGCCGGGTGCACTCCGCACGATCCGCCGCGATGGGATCGCGCGCGGCGGGTGTTCGGTTGAACGATTTAGGCCGACTTACAACAGACAGACAGCCGCTAAATACGGTTTAACATAACCGTGTATGTAAATTGCGTTTAAGTGGGAAGCTGGCTTGCCGCGCCTGATTACTTAGCTTGACCGTGTTGTACTTAATTTGTGTTTAAACTGAATTTAGCGGCTGGCAAGTCTGGTGCAAGTCGATCTTAGACCCACCACAAAATACAGGCACTACTTTAAATCTGCCGCGCGCGTTCCGGAGCGCGATGGATCGTCCGGAGTGCATCCGCCCAATGAAGATATGTGCGCAATTCCAGATTCCCTCGAATCTGATCTGATTAGACGCATACCGTTGCATATGTACCGTACCATTCAACAGGCATTTAGTCAGATCAAATATAGCTATCGTCACTACTTTTCCCACATAGAGAGGTTGGTTGTTGGTTGCTTCGTGACTTTGATATACCTACTGTTTTCGGGTATGTTGTCGATTTTCCACTACATTTTTGGCTGCTCAAAACAAAGCATTAAATAGATTGTGATTTTGTTGATCTGATGTGATTGGTCTGACATAATCATTTAAATTAAACCTGTATTATTTTGTTATAGGCTAGTATTTAATCGCACAGCAAATATACTGATTTTCACAACAAAAAAGGATCTTTTTATGTTTTAAGTATTTTTGTTGTTCTCACATGTTCAACCTAATACAAAGGATAAAGGGGGCTTCGCTTCGTTCACCCACTTGGTAAAGTGGGTGAAGGGTACTTCACCTAAGCTACCGCGATATTTTGCCCTGATATTTGCTGTAAAAATCAGTATATTTGCTGTGCAAATCAGTCTTACTGATGTGCAGTTTAATATTTCCCTTTGTCATACTACCACCTAAATCCTCATTTAGATTTTGGTTGGTCATTAAATGGTAATTAAATAACACATCGTTTATGACGCATTCGGAGGCAGACCGTGAATGGTATATACAAGGTGGGCCAAAAGAAATCACCCTATTGGAAGATGCTCTAATTTTTGCGAATGGCCGCCAATGTCAAATCTGTTTTGACATTTGTGGACTAGACAGATGCAGAATATAAGTGAACAAGCCATGGAGCGATACACTCCCAACGAACGCGGAATAATTGTGTCTCTTTTTCTACGTAACAATTCGTCTGTGGTGATGGCGCAGCGTGAATTCCGTCGCCGATTCCCCGGCCGTCCGACACCGACTGCGCAAACACTGCGCCGTTTGGCCACCAACCTTGAAGAATATGGGACCACACGAGACGTTGCCAAGAGTGGCCGGCCCTGGAGCGCCCGTTCCGCCGAGAATATCGCCGCTGTTGCCGAGGATGTCGAGCTGTCGCCGGAAACATCGACCAGATGCCGTGCTACGCAATTAGCCATCAGCCGGACGTCCCTAAGGCGAATTTTGGTCAAAGACCTGCGTATATTCCCGTACAAAGTCCAGTCCGTGCATCAGCTGCTGCCTGCCGACCGCCAAACGCGCGTAACCTACGCTCAAGCCATCCTCAATCTCGACGAAGAAGTGGACGATTTTTCGAACAAAATCATAATCAGCGATGAGGCTCATTTCCACCTCAGCGGGTACATGAACAAACAAAACTATCGCTTCTGGGGCACCGAAAATCCACGAGTGATGTACGAGGAGCCATTACACCCACTCAAAGTGACTACATGGTGCGCTGTTCACGCTGGAATAGTCATCGGGCCATTTTTTTTCGAGAATGCCGTTGGCCAAACGACAACAGTGGACGGTGCGCGCTATAGGGCCATGTTGACCGAGTTTTTTCTGCCGCAATTGGACGAATTAGGACTGGAGGACATGTGGTTCCAACAGGACGCAGCAACGGCACACACTGCGCGAGCCACAACTGATATTCTGAAGGCAGCGTTCCCGGGTCGCCTCATCTCTCGTTTTGGCGATTTGCACTGGCCCACATGATCGCCCGATTTAAGCATTCCAGGCTTTTTTTTGTGGGGTTTTTTGAAGTCCCGTGTTTACGTGAACAAGCCCGAGACTCTGGAAGCCCTCAAGGACAACATTCGACACGAGTGCGAGAATCTGTCGCCCGAAGTTCTCGCCGAAGTGACGAAAAATGCCACAAAACGAGCCCGTATGGCAGTCAATTGTGACGGCGCCCATTTGGCCGATATAATCTTCTCGAGTTGACCAATAAAATTCTAAAGGTTCAAATAAACATAATCAAAAAAAAATATCGAAGTTTTTCATTTAGAAAAAAAAGAGAGCCAAACAACATCGTATGACTTCTTTTGGCCCACCTTGTATAATTTGAGCCATATTTATAGGAAGATGATTTCAGTAGGTAATTACTAGTAACTAGGTAACTGGTGGTAGTATTGTATACAATATGTACAGATTACGAAGGTTTAACAGAATGTATGCAAGACGACATGTCGCGGGCGAGACAGCAGCTACGAACCTTGACACTTCCGGCTATACCTATAGTTTCAATAAGAAAAGGAATTATTCAAAATTCATAAGAATCATGTACTTTGTGCCAAGTTTTTGATTTTTGACGCGACCTCTAGTGGCCTGTTTGCTATAAATCCGCCATCTAAAGAAGCCTGCCTGACTAAAAATTAATTCCTCGCATCCTAGAACATAGAAAAGTGTTATTGCTCAAGCTTTTGTATCTAATAGAAGCCCATCTAAAAATACCCGCACTTATTTTTAGATGGGCTTCTATTAGACACAAAAGCTTGAGAATAGAATAGAATAGAATAGAAACTTTATTTGCTGCTGAGTAACAACGCTTTCCAGGTTCTAGAATGCGAGGATTTTTTTTCAATTTTAATAAAAAATCCTCGATTAATTTCTTGCCATTAATAATAATTTGTGTTTCAAATTTTATGTTACCTAATTTTTTCTTACTACTCGGCAGATTTTTATTTCTGACATATCGAAAAATAGCCGGCTTCGGCTATTCTACGACGTATGGTAATTGATGATTGATCTTTATAACACAGCACATCATGTCTGATAAATAATTAGATGGCTCTCGGTTGGAAGTTGGCCGAAGCCGGCTATAAAAGCTCTTCGAATACCTAAAAGTTTCTCACCACTCGACAGATTACAATTTCTGACATATCGAAGAACGAAAAAGAGTTCCTTGGTCTTGGGTTTCAAGCTTCCTTCTCACTCAGGAGATGCAGGTTCAATTCCTGACCATGTACCAATGAGATAATAAATTTATCTTAAGTACATTATGCGGACGTTCTAACGGTGATGGAAACATCGTGAGGAAACCTTCATTACTCCATAGCTGCGGCGATTGGCTAGCCCCCTGTCACGGAAAAAGGAGTATTAAATAACTGGCTCAAAATGGGCACTATTGTGCCTCTGACACCCCGTATGGGAAAAGGCGTGACGCTATGTTATGTATTCGAAGAACGGCTATTCTTTGAAATTTCGTATCGGGGTTGATTAATGATCTGTATGACATAAAGCATCTTGTATGATATATCATGATATGACATATAAGTCATTATCCGGTATCTTGGTGGCAATTTGGCCGAATCTGCAGCCTTATGGCGTAACTCTCTGAAGTTCATAGCGTGTGTCTATGGTTCATCTCATGCTCATACAATTTCATCGGGGTATCACCGAAGGCTTGTAGGCTTCATTCAATGAGTTTGGGTTTGGCCTCCATTATGATGCTACTTGCGTGATACCAATTTGACAGATGAAGCTTGTGCAAGGTGTCAAACGTAAAAGTTTATATGAAGTTCATAGCTCAGACGACTTTCGCCATAAGGCTGCCGGTTCCAAAAGCTAGTACCTACTAGCAGTTTAAAATTTTCTTACCACTGGACAGATTAAATCTTCTGACATATCGAAGAACAGCTATTCTTTGAAATATCGTAGTTAAATATTGATCTTTAAGACACAGAGTATCATCTCTGCTATATCATTTTCTGGCATCTCCGTTGGAAGTTGGCCGAATCTGGCTCCAAAAGCTAGCGACCTAATTATTTCTTACTACTCGACAGGGTTAAATCTCCAACATATCGAAGATCGGCTATTCTTTGAAACGTTAACCTTAGAAAAGGATTCCGCATATCCTAAAACCTATAACCCGCATAACCTAAAAGTGCCATTACTCAAGATTTCGAGTCCAATAAAAGCCAATCTATTAAAAATACCCATATAGATGGCAGCCATATTGGATTTATAGCAAACAGGCCACCAGATGTCACGCACATGTTGCTGCAGTGGTTTCCTAAAACCTTAAGGCCATACCTCAGACCATGGGGATTGAACATTTTGTATGGAAAGTGTACCAGGTGATATCCGCCATTTAGGTTTTTTTTTTCAAAATGTCAGCCAAGACTAAAACCTTCGTAAATCGATATTCCACATCAATACAAATATAAAGTATAGATTGATAAAATCCCGTAAAACGTCACGTTTCCAAGTTATAAGCTTTCAAAGATGTACAAGTGGCGCCACAGATTTTCTTTTTTATTTAAGTTTATTATTATCATTGAATTCATTTCAGCATTTCAAATCCAAATACAGATAATGTCATATCAGAAATGATGAAGGATCATTAATCAAACAAGATATTTCAAAGAATAGCCGTTCTTCAATATGTCATAAATTAAATTCTGTCGAGTAGTAAGACAAATTTTGTTCGCTAGCTTTTGGAGCCGAGTTCGGCCAACTTCCAACCGCGATGCCAGATAATGATATAGCAGAGATGAAGCTCTGTGTCATAAAGATCAATATTCAACTACGATATTACAAAGAATAGCTGCTCTTCGATATGTCAGAAGTTATAATCTGTCGAGTGGTAAGACAATTTTAAACTTCTACTAGCTTTTGGAGCCGGATTCGGCCAAAATGCAACCGCAACACATTGATATATCAGAAATAAAAATATGTCGGGTAGTAAGAAAAAGTAAAGGTTTATAAAAATATTTTGACCATCAAATTCAGTTTGAAAATAAGACCTTAGGAATTAATTTCTAGCATCCTAGAATCTATAAAAAGTGGTATTACTACAAGACTTTGTGTCAAATAGAAACCCATCAGATGGCGCCTTTATAGCAAACCGGCTACCAAAGGTCGCGCACAAGTTGCTTGCGGTGATTTCCTAAATGCAACCTCTGTATATCAGGCGTCATCATATGATGTATGTGTGACGTGTGACGCGTGCTCTGTAGGCGGCCCTTGTGAGGAGCATTGTTAAAATGTGGTTGAAATTAATGCCATTCATGATATGGTCTTCATATGAGCGTAAATATATTCTCATGATGGAGCAAGTACAGAAGGGACTTCTTCGTAGCTTATATGAAAAAGGACATAGTTATTACCCATTCATGTGAATCATTACAACTAAGGAGATCACTTTCCTTTTATAACTTTATAGTAAATATCCTTAGAAATAACATTGACTGCACAGAGCTGGTCCAAAGATGTTTACGGATATTTGTGCATATACGTCTGGCTGCGGGCTAGTCATAGTAGTTCACGCGTCGCGCACTAACCTCTACTCGTCCTCGCCCGTCGCGTCGGCGCAGGCGCTGATCAACTCCTCGCTCGCTCGCTGCATCTCCACATTCGCGAGTGAGATAGCGTGCTTGAATAGGGAGTGTAAGAGAGCGATAGAAATATGTATGCAAGAGTCAGTTTAGCCTATAAGTACCTATTTATACTGCTTTAAAAAAACATGTTTTTTACTGTATGTTATAATTGTAAATAATTGAATTGAATTGAAAAAAATATATGATATTTTCCCGTTAAAGGTTTTGAATTATATTTTCATGGCATGAGGTTAAAATGTGACAGAAATAATATGACTAAATATAGACCTATATGCATACTCTGTGTTATTGCGAAAGTGTTCGAGTCGGTCATCTGTCCAGTCATCACTTGGCGGTTGAAGCATCTATTTGTATCCAACCAACATGGTTTCTTAGAAGGCAGGTCGACTATGACAAACTTAGCTCTGTACGTCAATGACTTATCGGAACTTATAGACAAATGAAAACAAGTTGACGCCATCTATAGAGATTTTTCGAAAGCATTCGACTTAGTTGACCACTCCATGCTTATAAAAAAGTTACGAGGTTATGGATTCGAAGTTAGTATTTTAAAATGCTTAGTGGAAATTCATACTTAGTGGAAAGGAAACTAAGAGTTGTGATTGGTGGTTATGAATCGACTGAGTTTACTGCTGGAAATGGTGTGCCACAAGGTTCTCGCCTTGGCCCTGTCCTATTCAACATTTTTATAAATGACATCGGGAATTGCTTTCTTAATATTGATTTCCTCCTTTATGCGGATGATTTAAAGTTATATCGAAAAAAAGAGGGTGAAAAAGATGCTGAATTGCTACAGGATGATCTGGACAGATTGACAGTCTGGTATCACTTAAATAAAATGACTTTAAACATAAATAAGTGCTTTGTTATCTCTTTCACCAGAAAAAGTCCTGTAAATAACACGGATTTTTGTTATCACATCAATGACAATGCCTGACAAGAAGAACTGATATAAGGAACTTGGGGTTGACCATGGTCAGTAAACTCATGTTTGTTACACATATTAACAATACCTTTAAAAGCGCATTCAAGATTACTGGTCTAATAGTTCGTACAACTAGAAGTTTCAAAAAGCCCATTAACCTATTGACCCTTTATTATTCATTGGTGAGCTTCTCACCAATCTTGGAGTATTCGACCATAGCATGGAACCTTTATTATAAAGTACATGCACAACGCATTGAAAGAGTACAGAAGAAATTTCTACGCAATGTTAGTTTCCGTGAGCACACTCTTCAGATTCATAATTCATACCTGCAACAGCTCAACAGGTATAAAACGCTCACTCTAGCGGACCGTCGCGTCGTGATATGGTAGATTTATGCTTTTTATTCAAGATTATTAATAACCAAATGGATTCACATCAGCTAGTCGAAAACATAACTTTTACTATACCTAAACACAATTTTAGACCAAAGAACTATACACCATTCAGGCTAAGTCGTACTAATATCGATTTAGGTGCATCAGCACCAATCAATCGGATAACGATGTAGCTAAAGATATGAAACTTGACATTTATAATGATAGCCTGCCAACTTTTAAGAAGAAAATTAAAAGCTTTTATTTGTCAAGATACACTTAATAATATATACTACTCAAAAGAAAATAAGGGCCACTTACATATTTCTGTTTTTGAGTAAATTTTTAGATGTAAACTATTTAATAAGTGACTAATTAATGATGTCCGGCCTCCTTCAGTATCCAACCTCTTTAATGCTGGTGTTTAAGTCTTACAGCTGGCCAGAAATTGAAGCAAATAAAAAAAACGTGTTTCAGGTCAAATTCCTTTCAGATGGAATCACAATTTTATTCTGTTAAAAAACTATTTCTGTCCATCTTTTGCTTCTTTTAACATCTTTTGTTAATAATGCCACGTCAACGAAGGCATATGGATACCATTACTGCAACCAGAGCCGTTACATTGATTGCTGAAGGTCATTCACAGCGGTCTGTAGCTTTTTCGTTGGGTTTCTCTCGCCGAGCCATCCACAATGTGTGGGATCGGTTCCAAGAGACTGGCAGTGTTGCAAGAAGGCCTGAATCGGGCAGGGTGCGAGCGTCTACGGCACAAGAGGATCGCTACATCCGATTGAGTGCCCGTCGAGAGCGCTCTGTGACGGCACTTAAGTTACAAAATCGCCTACGGTTGACAACGGGGACTCGTGTTAGTGACCAAACGATACGTAATCGACTGCATGAAGGTCGAGTAGTACGAATTCCTTTATCTAGGGTTCAACGTGGAAATCGTTTAAGTTTTTGCCGCGAACATTCAGATTGGAGCATGAATCAATGGGGTATGGTGCTCTTCACAGATGAGTGTAAAGTGAAGCTTTGTAGTGATGATCGGCGGATTAGAGTATGGAGACGACAGGGTGAGAGATTTTCCGATGTCTGCATCAAGGAAATTGACCGCTTTGGAGGTCCTAGTGTGATGGTTTGGGCTGGGATTAGCTTACAAGGCAAAACTGAGCTGGTTTTCTTAAATCAAGGCACAGTAACTGCACAACGGTACATCGATGAAGTCATCAGGCCTCATGTGATTCCATTCTCACAGAGAGTGGGGCCAGGGTTCTGGTTAATGCATGACAATGCCCGCCCACACACAGCTCGGGCCACTCAGACTGTACTGGATGACTCCCATATTCGTGTCCTACCATGGCCAGCGTATAGTCCGGATTTAAATCCAATAGAGCATATGTGGGACCAATTAAAACGAAGGGTTAGGGAGCATGAGCAAGAGGTTCACAACCAGCAACAGCTTATGGATGCTCTGAAACGTGCGTGGGAAGAGATACCTGATGAAAACATCAGAAACTTAATCGAGAGTATGCATTCAAGGCTCCAGGAGTGTGAAAACAGGAGAGGAGGACACACCCGTTACTAAACCATTAAAAAAAACAGCTTGTGTCAGTTTTTGTTTTGTTTTGCAAAGAGTTTCTGTTTAGTTTTTGCTGTTGACAATGGACTAATTTCATGTTAATTGAAATAAGTGAAACAATTGACTACACAATTAAATGGTTATTAGCATAAGTTAAAACAAAAGCCTTGTTACATGTTATTTTAATAAATATACATTACTGTTTACTATATTTTTCACGTAGCAATCAAAATACTTAGTGGCCCCTGAGTAGTATAATTATATAACGATATATATATATATATATAACGATATATATAAATTTCCTAGGAAATTTATAAACTTCCTTCTAGATTATATTAGGCTAGGTTAGGTTAGGTTAAGTTATGTTAGGTTAGGTTAGGTCAGGTTAGTATATTTATAAACTTGCGGAAAAAATATTAGGAAATTTATAAACTTGCGGATCGTATTATTTTCTGGTGACATATACATTGCCATTGCAATCCAATTTGCTAAGTTTTTATCTATTTTCTTTGTGTTATATAAACCTTATGTATATGTGTAAATTAAATTGATGCCATTTCTTCTTTTTTTAGGGTTCCGTACCCGAAGGGTTCCAAACGGGACCCGATTACTAAGACTCCGCTGTCCGTCCGTCCGTCTGTCACCAGGCTGTATCTCACGAACCGTGATAGTTAGACAGTTGAAATTTTCACAGATGATGTATTTATGTTGCCGCTATAACAATAAATACTAAAAAACAGGATAAAAGAAATATTTAAGGGGGCTCCCATACAACAATTCTTTTAATACCACATACAAACTTATGGATGCACCTGGTTATGTACATGGAGTGTGAAAGTAACCGCACCAATAACTTTGTAAACAATATTTTGCTGTGTAAAATCCAAACTATTCACTCCACACCATCGCTTCCATTGAACGGTGGTACGGAACCCTTCGTGCGCGATTTAGACTCGCCCTAGACCGGTTTTTTTATCTTTACACTGTTTGAAAATTGAGCAATATTGTTTTTATTTTTATTTGTGTAAATACTTTTATGTTGTATATAAATAGGTATTTTGTAAATAATAATTATTAGAAATTACTATAATGAATTGAATGAAATTTATATTTTTAACGTCCATCCTTTGATCAAGTTTATGTTTACAATGAAATTTTTAAGTTTTTCAGTATTTTATTCTTGTAAATAAAAGATTAATGTAATACAGTTTCAATTATTCTAAGGAAATGAAGTGCATGAAAGTTTTGTAAATTAATAATGAATTTTATAAAAATAACAATAATTAGAATTTAGAGATTATCTAGTGTTTAATACAATATTTGATTTTTAATAGAATACTTGTGTAGCATGCTGTGTTAGCCTACAATTGCGATGTATAACTAGATATAGATAACGTAGATGCATAACCTAAGAAGTATTGCGATGTATAACTAGATATAGATAACGTAGATGCATAACCTAAGAAGTATTTTGTATATTGTGTTGGCTTCCCAAATAAATAAATAAATTAAAAAAAAAACGCGATGCCTCACAACGGGATTCAGGGCTGGACAAGTTATAAAGACCATACCACATTTCAGACTTGACAAAAGCGCTCGATTGTCATAAATTCCCCCTTTAGCTATAATAAGAAGATACGGGAAGAAAAGAAAAGAGATTATAACACATCTTTGTCCATTGTCCATGACAAAAACATGCATCTGAAACTTATGATCATTTATAACCTGTAGACTGCAAATACTGTCCACATTTCATGTGGACACGATGTATCGAAAACTCGGAAGAAAAGTGCTCGATGATTTATCTGCTGGGATCGCTGGATAGCATATGAAGTTTTAATTGAATTAACTGAACCTTTCAAACCGACGAGCCAGACTACAACTTCTTGGTTGAAACGGAATCTTATGCTTACTTTGCCTAGGTAGATACCCTGAATAAATATGTAATCCCCGTAAAAATACACATTTTTACAAGCTTTTATTTAGTTTCACCTGTCACGTTGTCTGTCAGTCTGTCTGTCTGTAATCAAATCATGCAAGTTAAATTTGATCCACTTCCCGGTTTCCGATTGAGCTGAAATTTAGCATACATGTATAAATCGGATGACAATGCAATATTATTATTACATAGAGCTGATCTGATGATGGAGCTGGAAGGTGGCCATAGGAACTCCGTCATTAAACGACGCAACCTCATCGAGTTTGAGCTCGTTTAATTTGTCTTGACGAGACTTTGACACTAGATAGTAACCAGGGTCTGATGATGGAGCTGGAAGGTGGCCCATAGGAACTCCGTAATTAAACTACGCAACCCCATCGACTTTGGGCTCGTTTAATTTGTCTTGATGAGTATTTTGACACTAGATGGTAACCAGGGTCTGATTATGGAGCTGGAAGGTGGCCCATAGGAACTCCATAATTAAACGACGCAACCCCGTCGAGTTTGGGTTCGTTTAATTTGTCTTGACGAGTACTTTGACACTAGATGGTTACGCTTTTATTTATAAAATTGGGACTGTGTTAAAAACGGGAAGATTTAACAATTAAAGTGTAAAGGTTTTAATGTTAAAAATATATAATTATGTACGGTATGTAATTATTTTGTCGTAGACGAAGAAGCTTAATTATTGTTAAAGGTTACAATGAACATATAAAGTGATATATTTGTTATAAAAGTTTGTTTTTAAAAAGTTTTTTTTTCTTCATTTTTTTAATTCACCATTCAAAAGACGTACAGCATACATAATAAATATAGCCCATTAATGTCCCCACCGAGCGGCACAGGTCTTTACCCGGATATGAGTAAGATTAAGCCATACTCCACCACGCTGGCTCAGTGCGGGTTGGTGGAGGGGTTTGACGACCACTACCAACGTAGCGATAGTACCCGGGACATACAGCTTAACGTGTCATCCGAAACACTGAAGGTCCGATAATATACTTAAGATAAATTAATTACCCCATTGGTACATGGTCGGGATTCGAACCTGCATCTCCTGTGTGAGAAGCAAGCGTGAAACCCCTTAGATCATGGAGCTCAATAGATACATACGTCATATGTTATGTAAAAATGACCCGACGACTCCCCAATGGTCTTTGCCCGTCCTTATTCGATTACTCAAATCGGGTGAAAAATGAGGACATGTGTCATTTTTCTTATACATCAAAATTCATTTGATATAAACTGCGTCGTTTTTTCTGTGGACTGCAGTAACCCGACTGCGGTACACTAAAAACACAAAACAGCTGATAACACTTACAGTAATTATTGAGATTCGATACAATATTATAGTACTATTTTACTATATTAAATTAAATTCGGTACATGCTTAGTTCAAACTGAGGTGGTATTATTCATAGCTTGTGTGCCAGATTAGTAAATAACCCCGTACTCACCTTTTAAAGCTCTTAATTTTAATAGCCAACTCGAGTACCTTGAAAAAATGTTTTTTTAGCCCGCACATTGCAACGAATAAAATCTGCCTTTTAAAAATAATCCCATTGACACTCGCGCCTTCAAGACCAATCTAATGACGTATCACTTATCTAAATCGGCTGAGCCGTTGAGTAGTTACGAGGGGACACAGGAACAGACATAGAGAGAGACATACACAGGAAAAGAGGAGGGTTATGTATTAAAAGGTCAAACAAATAACCCTCTTCTTTTCCGCTTCGCAGCAGTCGGATAAAAACATGCTGCAGGAAAGCACTTCGAAAATTGACATGAAACATTACGAGGTTTTTTTCAGGAATATTTTCTTTGCCTGCCTTTTGCATCTGGTTGATTCTCATACTTATAACCTGGCATTGCGGGACAAAAGGCTAGTAATCTCAGCTTAGGTCAGTCACCCAACTTTATCTGCGATTTACGACCCTTGCAAGGGCACGAAGGATACTTACACAAATATCTAACTTGAATTGTAAATAACTTGTACAACGTGGGTACAACAATTTATGCCAACGTTTCAAATAATTTAAGCGAGGGACAGCTTTATTATCTTTTACGACCCATAAAGTTTAATTTATTAGCGTAAAATTCTTAATTATTCTAGTCACTTGACACAAAATATTTAAGATAATCCTATCTTCGCAGTTGGAAATTCGTAAATTCAATAAAATTATGTTGAATAGCGCTTTGTTCATATAGTCGCTTTATTGTTATGTCACCATTATGCAGAGCTTGGATTAAGCAAACAGTTTTCCATTTAATTCACTGAATATTTAACTGGCCTTTCTTTTAGGTAATTATTATTTAAAAGTTCATATTCTCGAATGAAGAATAATCTGTAATTTTTGATCAAAATCGTTTTATATCAAAATGCCCCGTTATTGAAGAAAATTACTTAGGCATAAATAAATAAAATTAATGTAATGTTCCCACCGAGGGGCAAACCTCGAGCAAATTCGAGTAAGATCGAGCCAGTCTTATATACGCTGGCTCGGTTACGCTGGCATGAATTCATGGCTGTTAAAATGACGTCGTACATTAAGTTTAATTATATAATTCTTGATTCAAAGTCAAACTCAAATAATTTATTGTAAATAGGAAAAAATAATTCACTTTTACAAGTCAAACACGTCTCATATACATAAAGAAAAATAAAAAATAAATCATATATGATCAACTAAACTAATGAGTAACTGATTATTGACCCTACGTGGTTACAAAAACATAAATCTTCCGTTATATTTGATATACGCAAACATTACGTATAATGTAGGGAGGTAGCTCAAAAGAACAAATCTATGAATAAGTGCTACTCCTCTGAGAAACTTCACAATGATAAAACATGAACATATGTACTATTTAATGACTTTGATTAATGGATACAAACTTACTCGGTCATCGGTTTCTCGTGTCATGCGTTTGTAAAATACCCGGTTATATCAAATGTAATAAGTAGCACGACCGCACGCGACGACGTCTGCGGCGCTACTGACGAATACTCGCTTTGATGTAGAGAGGGTGTTACTCCCCACCTCCGCTTCTTACCCCTCCTAACCCGCGCCGCCGCTGTTTGGCGCCCGAACTGGGCATTTCAGGGAGCATTTCGCTGAAATGCTTTTGGAATCTGGAGGGTAGGGTGTGCCCCAGACCTTGATACTAGTTGTAGCTGTAGATACTTGTTCGTATATGACAAAGGTAATCAATTACACCTGCGAATTAGACTGCTAGAGTCGGCGCGGTGGTTTGGCGCCCGAACTGGGCCTGTCCGGGTGCATTGAGCTGAAATTATTTTAGAATCTGGAGGGTAGGTTGTGCTCCAGACCTTGATACTAGTTGTAGAAATAGATACTTTTTCATATATGACAAAAGGTAATCAATAATACCTGCGGAACTGGACCTGTCCGGGTGCATTTGGCTGAAATTATTTTAGAATCTGGAGGGTAGGGTGTGCTCCAGACATTGATACTAGTTGTTGCGTTAAGTGCTTATTCGTGTGTGAGGGGTAATATATTATACCATCGGAGTGATAGTTATGACATTTTTTTGGCACCCAACGGGGACTTGGGGATTGTTGATTTAGCGGAATAATGGACTGGATAATTTAATTTTTATAATGTAAACAAAATAAAAATTTAAAAAAATTTGCTAAACAAATTCATTATTTAATAATTTAAATAAAAATCAGGTCTTTAATTTGTACTTAAAATAAATAGTTAATCACAATCAGATTGCATGAAATAATATCAGATTCATTACAAATTCGAGTCTCTTCTCGACTTTTCGAAGCATATTTCACAGCCAATTTAACAACCAATTTAACCTTGTAACGTTACTTAAATATACCATGAAATTACTTAGCAGTACCTAATCATATTTGTCAATTGATAATAAATTAAAATCTTTACGCGAATTTACTTAAGTAAATTATTAAGTTACAAAGTGCGCGTATTTCATATGTGCGAAGTACTTGAAGCAGACAATAGAAAATTGATTCTTTAACTACAAAACGATTATTATATGCAATAAATCATTGTATATTGTATCTAGGCGAGAGTTGCCTTTGTACGCAGTATTGTAAAAAGGAAAAACATAAAGCTTAAAAAATAAAGTACAGAAAAGAGATAGATAACTTTGAAGTTTTAAAATATAATATGTCCACAGAGACAACTTCTCTGTTTAAAATAGAACGCAAATAATTAAAAGCATACTTGCAGTTTTTAAAACCAAGTGTTGTAAGATTTTTTTGAATTTTTAAGATGTTTCGTTTGAGACGAAGCCTTAAAGTAGAAGAGCCAAATCTGTTTACTGATATGAAAATATTTTTCTACACTATAATAATTATTCAATATAGTATAGTATAGTGCGAACTTAAATTTCCAAATCACTTAGTATAACTACTTCTATCTTGCATTGAGATTTTTGTGTTTTGTGCTATTGCTTCTAATGGCACCTAATCTCAAGAGCTCATTGCATATGGCGGTGGTGTAGTTGGAGGAGGTTGGTGCATTTACTTCTTCTTAAAATATTCGGCGTGCTAACCTCAGTGTCAAGTGTATTCGAAGGGTCACGTGACGTGTATTTGAACGTGACCTCAGATGAATGAAACTCTTTGCCTCCAATTACGCCAGCGCCACCTAGCGGGAGCAAAGGCGGACATGGGTGCCATTTAATGACCACCGATGTTAAAGAGACCATTCGGAACTGAAACAAAAATAAAAATAAGAAAATTATTAAACAAAACTAAGCAACAAACATAAAGAAGGCATTTTGAGTCGAGCAATCAACCGATGTAAGTTAGATCGGTTTCAAAGAACGGTTTCATGGTCTATGGTTTCGTCGATGACGCGACAAGGCGCCATGACATGTGGGCCATCTATGGTTCATTTCGAAGCTTTTTTTGGATCAAATGTCAGCATATCCTTGAATCCGGAGGGTCTTAATAAATAATAAAATTGTGTTTATTATAGTAGGATCGTTATTATGTCTTCTTGCAACTCCGGCTACTGCATAATGGCAATTCAGCCACCCTACTATGAGTATATGCTATTATAAATGCGAAAGTTTGTGAGTTTGGATGTTTGTTGCTCAATCACGCCAAAATGGCTAAACGGCTTTTAAATGAAATTGAGCACACAGATAGTTAGTGGGCTAGATTAACATGTAGCATACTTTTCGTCGTGGTACATAATTATTTCTGAAACCTAGTATTTAGGAAGGTATTTAATTCATCTAGAAACTTTCGTACCTTAGTTTCCCGCGTATTCTGTATCGCCTCGCGTTTCGGTATACGTCGCCTCCTGCCGACACTAGAGTCCCCATAGAGCTCGCAGGACTGATGGCTGTGTGCAGGGAGTCGGGCGAATCGGTCGCGCGGAACGAGTAGAATTCTTGCGAGTTGACAGACAAGGGTGATTTGATGTGGTTCGCTGCGGAAGGAGTTTTTGTGTTACCGGTGTCACTTATATGTGACACTGTTGGGGATCATAAATAGGTAACAAGGGGTTTAACGCAAGCAGAGTCTGATGAATTCTAGGAAACACCCGACGGAAGCAAGGAAATACAAATTCATTCCCGATCGAGCGAGGCATTCAACGTTGCCCGGAAATGAAAAATATAAAAAGCTTTATTCCGAGTTGAATACTATAATTATTTATCCCATCGAATTTGAGATAATCGGATAATGATGCCACCCCATTTAGTGAAACTGGCTAAAACGCGTGACAATACATCATCGGGAGCTGGGGAGAAAGAAAAATAATCCCCTGGTCTTGGATGTGTGTGAAGTTGCTGTTTCTGGTTGCTGGTGTTGGATGTGTGTGAAGTTGCTGGTGTTGGATGTGTGTGAAGTTGCTGTTGCTGGTTGCCACGACACAGGGTATGTGGTGTGGGGCCAGAGGCAATGTATGTGTCGCAGTTAGTTGGTTAAATCAGACACTTAACTAACACCCTAGACCGTTAATTAAAGACCGACGTTTAACCAAGTCGCTAAAGTTCCGTCAGACAAGTGAGTGAACGAAACGTTTAACGAGTTGTCTAAACGTTCCTAGGCAACAAGACATATACATTATAAATATACTTAATTACACATAAAAATATTTTATTTTATTTTATTACTTAAGTTTATGTTGTAAGTATTTTTTGTTATTCACATGTTTTACCCTTCACCTAAGCTACCGCAACGTTTTGCCCTGATATAAGCTGTGCAAATCAGTAGTGAAAAGATAGACTCTGAAAGTAATCAGATGTTGTCGAGACGCCATCTTGTTTTACATTATTTAAAAACAAGTCGGCTTTCGGTAAGACAGATTTTTAAACGTTTTCTACGATGCTTTATTTAAATCAAAATGCTTGTGACTTGGTTAAACGTCGGTCTTTAATTAACTGTCTAGGGTGATCGTTAAGTGTCTGATTTAACCAACCAACTGCGACATATGCATCTGTATAATGAACTCACCAAGCCCGTCATCAGGAGCGCCCGTAGGCGTGACGCACACGTCGGGCTCACTGCCCCACGCACTGAGCGCGCCGAGCGGACTGTTCAGACCGGCTGTCACCAGGGTGTCATCTTCGTCATCGTCCGACACTGGATAATGTCGGTATGTTAGTATTATTAGTATTAGTAGTAATGCTCTGTGTTCTTGTGGTTTCACGCTCGCTTCTCACGCATACTGATAGATACTGGTCCGAGTCCTGTGCTGCTGACGGTACCAATCAGATGACTAATTTATAAGTATTATTTACGGAGGTTCTAAAGGTAATAGATAATATCTTGAGGAAACCTTCAATGCGATGCGAGGCAATGGGCTAGCCCCTGTCACGTAAAATGTAGAATTGAGTGGGCCCATTTGTGAGTCTTCCACCAGGCTCCCCGTATAGGACAAAGGCGGCACGCAATGTAATGTTTGTTAGTATGTATTATTAGAAGCTGGTTACACTTATAATCCTAGCTACCGCGAGATTTGCGCTTACCAACACATTTTGGGATTCATTTTTATGAGGGTTCCGTACCCGAAGGGTGCCAAACGGGACCCTATTCCTAAGCCTCCGCGGTCCCTATACAGGAGACGCGCTACAATATCCCTGCGTTTGTCGATATCATCGGAAAGTTGGCGGTGTCTCTTATTGTCACTGGTGGCGCAATAGAGAAGCTTCAGTAAAGATATTTATCACATTTAATATTATTTTGAGACCTAAAATCACAAAAAGTCCACTCTTTTGCTCGTTTTCGTTTTATTTAGTAAAGATTTTCAACTAAACATACGAATTTAATCGTGAAACGCAACAAGTTTAAAAAAAAAACATCAGCGGAAGTGACGTCCTGAATGCCATTGTGACACTTCGTTGTAAGGGACAGAGCTATGCGTCAGTCTCCTTTCCCTTTCCAAGCGAAAGAAGAAGAAGAGATTGTCGCATAGCACTGTCCCTAACATAAAAATGTCACAATTTCATTCAAGAAAACAAAACCTTTGTTCAAAAATAGTAGTTTGTCTCTAGGTAAGACTCCAGAACCTCGTCTGTGATCTCCACCTAACTTAACTGAGCTATGATAACCCCCCATACAAGAAATGTGCTTTAACACCAGCCAGTAACCACCAACATGATCGTAGATTTCACGGGTTAGCACGTGGTTGTGGTGGCGCAATTGGTTTAATTTTGGTTTCGCAATCTTAGGGTTCTGGGTTCGAATCCACGTTCGGATATATTATTATTCTCTTTTTGTTTTTGTTTTGTTATTTTTAGTGGTTAAAATTATTGTACGATGGTACGGAACCCTTCGTGTTCGAGTCTGACCCGCGCTTTACAGATTTTTTTCAAATATATTTTTTTGTCCTTAAACTTTCTTGTACAATACTCCGAAACTGATGACACTCGAATTTTATAATATTACCTATGAACCATAAACATTGCACTTGCAATTTGTACCTTGTTCGAAAGAAATAGGAGTCAATGTCATGTGTAAACAATCGAAAGCAATTACGGGCGGTCGGCGTACGGAGGAGTAGCGTAAGATACTGAATCCTCGACCGTTTATGCAGAGTTCCGTACCCGAAGGGTGCCAAACGGGACCCTATCACTAAGCTTCCGCTGACCGGCCGTCTGTCTGTCTGTCACCAGGCTGTATCTCATGAACCGTGATAGTAAGACAGTTTTTTTTACAGATTATGTATTTCTGTTACTGCTATAGAAAACAAATACTAAAAAACAGAATAAAATAAATATTTAACGGGGCTCCCACACAATAATTCTTTCAATATCACGTACAAACGTATGAATGCAACTGGCTACGTGCATGAAGTGTGAAAGTAGCTGCACCAAAAACTTTGTAAGCAACATTTTGCTATGTAAAATCCAAACTATTCACTCCACACCATCCCTGCCATTGCGCGGTGGTACGGAGCCCTTTCGTTTTATTTCGTTATTATTAGAGTGATATGCAGGAGTCGTAAAGCTGATTTAAATTGAAGAATAATCACAGAGCTTGTAAAAGGACGTCTGAACAGCTTTGCGTTTGCCCTTTGAAGGCCCATCGTTGTGGCACATTTCCAACAACGAACACTACGAAGATGGTTTTAAAATGTTTATCTACACACGTATCATAAAGCCTCTTTACTGCGTCTAAAAACATTTTTCTACATATTATGACATTCAAATTTCGAACAGCGACGCCCGCCTGCGTGCCGCCCCTAGTTTGTCTGTGAAGTTGGTACTACAGAACAAGCTAAACAACTGCAGAGCAATGATCAATGCCAAAATGCCGGTCAAACATGCGATTCCTGTACACATCAAAGAGAGCTTATGATATGTGTGTAGATAAACTACTATACCTTCGTCGAATACGTCGAAAAATTCCTTAGATCCATTTTGTGACGGTGTCATCTTATTCATCAGTCGTTTGCTCTGGCTCTATAACAATATAGACAATTCTGTAAAGTAACAACTAAAATCGAAAAAAAAATGCTCAAAATAATATAATCGGTCCACTTTGACGACCTCTGTGGCGCAATGGTTGTGGCTTCGCCTACCATGCGAGGGGTCCCGGGTTTGATCCCTGGCTGGGGGTAAAGCAAAAAAAACAGGTCTTGGATGTTTATATGTGTGTGACGTCGCTGTTTCTTTTTCCCACAGCACAGGCTTTCCTAGTGTGGGGTCAGAAGCAATGTATGTGCCTGTATGTAAATGTTTATTTTTGTTTATGTTTTACTTTGAAAGTTACGTTGCTTATCCGTATCAAACAGACGCATTATACATATATATAGAGACTAATGATTCATGTGCCTATGCTAGTTTACCTTAGTAAGTTCCTCCGCCACTGACATCTCCAGGGCGTGATGTGTTCGTGCTAGCGCCGCTAGAGCCTCTTCTAGCACTCGGTTTCTTTCTATCTGCAAACATGATGAAAGTAAAGAAATTACTTTATGTAAAATGTAATTCGCTTTTCAAACGGTAATTCCTTTGGGGAAGGACACGAGTTCAATTATAATCATTCAACAGGGTTTATTTGTATGAGTAAGAATGACATCTATTTATTATCCATGGCACCTAATCTCGAAAGCTCAATGCAGATGGCGCTGGGGTGTGTGCTGCCTATCTGTCAAAGTTGTCAATTTCTACTTACTTCTTCGTTTATTGTATGGCGTGCTAACCTCATTTGAGATCATTTTTGCCAGTGTCAAGTGTATTTGAAAGATCACGTGACGTGTACATGAAGACGTGACCTCTAACCTCAGATGAATGAAACTCTTTGCCTCCAACTACGCCAGCGCCGCCAAGCGGGAAGAAGGCGGACATGGGTGACATTAAAAACAAAATAGTAAATGTACTCATAGTAGTTGCAGTTTCTGAGACTAACCGATATACGAAAATGCAAAAATGCATCGCGAATTTCAACCTTATGCCATAGTAATAGAGTACAACCCAATGAAAATTCCATTGTACTGAGGGTGTCCCTGCTCGAGGGAGAAATTTGTCTCTCGACCAATCAAGTGTACACCATAGATACGGTAGATTATTGCGGTCAGTAAAACCAGCGACAAAAATAGTACCGGGTTCGCACAGGATCAATATTTTAAGACTGCGGCTTCCGGCAAGCGCGGTCGTGTGGGAGGATTGATTGCGCAAGTCAGCGGTATTTTATTTGATCTGTCTTCGGTCGTATGGAGGGAGCGCTTACGCGAGCGGGAAGGTTAAGTATGCGAGCATCCCATATGACGTTAGCAAAACATTTATTCGATTTTTAAACACGGACCATAATTTTCATAAGATAGTTCTATAAGAATCTAGAGGTACCTATCTATTTAGAACACAAACTTCCCTGTCTAGCCTGGCCTGGTCACGTGTTGGAACTATCTAGAACGCATACTTCTCTGAATAGCCTGGCATAGTTACGTGTTGGAACTATCTAGAACGCATACTTCTCTGAATAGCCTGGCATAGTTACGTGTTGGATCTATCTAGAACGCATACTTCTCTGAATAGCCTGGCATAGTTACGTGTTGGATCTATCTAGAACGCATACTTCTCTGAATAGCCTGGCGTAGTTACGTGTTGGATCTATCTAGAACGCATACTTCTCTGAATAGCCTGGCGTAGTTACGTGTTGGAACTATCTAGAACGCATACTTCTCTGAAAAGCCTGGCATAGTTACGTGTTGGATCTATCTAGAACGCATACTTCTCTGAATAGCCTGGCGTAGTTACGTGTTGGATCTATCGAGCACACATACTTCTCTGTCGAGCCTGGTCACGTGTTGGAAATATCTAGAACACATACTTCTCTGAATAGCCTGGCATAGTTACGTGTTGGATCTATCTAGAACACATACTTCTCTGTTGAGCCTGGTCACGAGTTGGAACTATCTAGAACACATACTTCTCTGAATAGCCTGGCATAGTTACGTGTTGGATCTATCTAGAACACAACTTCTCTGTCGAGCCTGGTCACGTGTTGGAACTATCTAGAGCGCATACTTCTCTGAATAGCCTGGCCTGGTCAGGTGTTGGAACTATCAAGAATGCATACTTCTCTGACTGGCCTGACTTGGCCACGTGTTGGAACTATCTAGAACGCATTCTTCTGTCTTGCCTGGTCACGTGTTGGAACTATCTAGAACACATACTTCTCTGAATAGCCTGGCATAGTTACGTGTTGGATCTATCTAGAACACATACTTCTCTGTCGAGCCTGGTCACGTGTTGGAACTATCTAGAGCACATACTTATCTAAATAGCCTGGCATAGTTACGTGTTGGATCTATCTAGAACACAACTTCTCTGTCGAGCCTGGTCACGTGTTGGAACTATCTAGAGCGCATACTTCTCTGAATAGCCTGGCCTGGTCAGGTGTTGGAACTATCAAGAATGCATACTTCTCTGACTGGCCTGACTTGGCCACGTGTTGGAACTATCTAGAACGCATTCTTCTGTCTTGCCTGGTCACGTGTTGGAACTATCTAGAACGCATACTTCTCTGAATAGCCTGGTCACGTGTTGGAACTATCTAGAACACATACTTCTCTGTCTAGCGTGGTCACGTGTAGGAACTATCTAGAAGGCTTACTTCTCTGTCTAGCGTGGTCACGTGTTGGAACTATCTAGAACGCATACTTCTCTGTCTAGCCTGGTCACGTGTTGGAAGTATCTAGAACACATACTTCTCTGTCTAGCCTGGTCACGTGTTTGATGTATCTAGAACGCATACTTCTCTGTCTAGCCTGGTCACGTGTTGGAACTATCTAGAACACATACTTCTCTGTCTAGCCTGGTCACGTGGTGGAACTATCTAGAACGCATACTTCTCTGTCTAGCCTGGTCACGTGTTGGAAGTATCTAGAACACATACTTCTCTGTCTAGCCTGGTCACGTGTTTGATGTATCTAGAACGCATACTTCTCTGTCTAGCCTGGTCACGTGTTTGATGTATCTAGAACGCATACTTCTCTGTCTAGTCTGGCCTGGTCCGCCTCTCTCTGTTGAGTAACCAGCGCCGCGCAGTGCCGCAGCGACGCCAGCGCTTCGGCGCCCGTGCCGCAAACGTGTTGAAATCGCTGCAATAAAATACATAATATCATATATCTAATATATCACCAGCTATAAACCGTTAATATCTCATGGACAAATCATGGAGCTTGAAAAAGCTGTACAGTCCATTTGAATTTGACATAACATTTTACGATTAATGATTAAATTCGATAGGGCTCTAATCCCATCGAATTATTCCGTCAGCTTCAAGAGGACTGCACAGTAGCGGTGTGAACGTAGTACCTTTGGCTACCTCTTCTTGAGAATTTAGTCATGAGTACATTTTAGGTACTATCGAACCATCTGAATCATGACCCACCATAAGCTTATTTTGCTAAACCCCTTAAATGCAAGTAGGTCGAAATTCGCTTGAAGGTTTATTTCCTTGGTAACGAACTTGTTATCATTTGATTAGACACTGACATTACGATAGATCTTACAAGTTTGAAAGTTTCAAACGAATTATCAGGCAAATGGATCATGATTCAGTTGGTTCGATTGTACCTATGTACCGATAAGTACATAAGTGCATATGTACCTATATTTGAACATACCATAAAAGCAGACTGGTGCAACGAGTTATTGACTGTGATACTTTTCTCCAGAGCGGCCACTATAGTCGAGCACTCTCTCAGCTGCGTGTCTAATAGGGCGAGGCTGTTCGTGGATGCAGTCAAGGCGTCTTGCATGGAGCCTGGGGAAGAAACGAAGAGACTATTAATAACAAAAAATAAACAACCCCGACATAAAATGAAACCTTATCGTGTTACCACAAAAAATATTAAACAGTGTTGAACCTCAAAACAAACATCAAATCCCATACGTTTTCGTTTTTAAACAGGTGATGAATACTCGTTTATTTTTTTTGTGGTAAGGCCCCATAAGTCTGAAATTTTGGTTCACTTGTTTCACATGTATCTTAACTTTTTCTTCGCGAAGAAAGCAAAGATTATTGAAAAAGGGCGGTGTACTCCGACTATCAAATGACCACAAAAGAAAGGGAACGCTACTAGACGGTTTCATTGCAGTACCTACGATAGATATAGTTGGCTAGGCGGCTGTGCTCACACCAGCAGGTTATTTTGTTTTCAGTGTTCGGATATCTGAGGTGGCAAAAATTCGTCACGAAGATCCAAATTTTGTCTGAAGCCGCCACCGGAAGCCAATTTTGATTCGGTAAATAAAAATGTTTTCAGACATAATATTATCTTCCTACTAGTGTAAAGAAATAGGCCAGCGCACGCCACTGGATACTTTTAAGGGTTCCGTACCCGAAAGGTGACAAACGGGGCCCTATTACTAAGCCACCGCTGTCCGTCTGTCTGTCTGTCCGTTAACATTCTGTCTAGCCTGGTCACGTGTTGGAACTATCTAGAACGCATACTTCTCTGTCTAGCCTCGTCACGTGTTGGAACTATCTAGAACACATACTTCTCTGTCTAGCTTGGTCACGTGTTGGAACTATCTAGAACGCATACTTCTCTGTCTAGCCTGTTCACGTGTTGGAACTATCTAGAACGCATACTTCTCTGTCTAGCCTGGTCACGTGTTGGAACTATTAGAACATATACTTCTCCGAACATCATGAACGGTAATGGGTAGAGAGTTGAGACATCCAAAGAATGTGTATTCATGTTGCCGCTACAGCAGCAGATAATGATATACAAGAGATTTTATAAATTAAAGGGGATCCCCCATACATGACACCTGTTTTAATATCCCTGCTCCTGCGAATTTCCAAACCATCATCATCATCATGTTCCAATATCACCAAAAATTTCGCTATACCCACCATCGTCTATGACACAATTTGTTTAACGACGGATCGCGCGGACAACTTTTTGTATTTATTTTTAAATTTTTTAGTCATGTTTTCTTGTACTTTGGTACGGAACCCTTCACAAGCGAGTCAGAACCGCACTTGACCGATTTTATGTATTCATTCGGCCATTTTGAACTTTTTAGTTACTGTTCCGATTTGCTTCAAAAAAGATAACAGAGGATCCTCTTGGAGTCCGACCAAAATTCTGAAGTCAGATTTTGAAAAAGTCTCCGCCATTTTGAACTTTCTAGTTACTGGTCTGATTTGCTTCAAAATTGTAATATGAGAATCCTGTTGGAGTCCGACCATGATGCTGAAGTCAGGTTTTGAGAAAGTTGCCGCCATTTTTAACTTTTAAGTTACTAGTCTGATTTGCTCCAAAATCAATATATGAGGTTCCGGTTGGAGTCCGACCATGATTCTGAAGTCAGATTTGAAAAAGTTGCCGCCATTTTGAACTTTTTAGTTACTGTGCTGATTTGCTTCAAAATTGTTATATGAGGATCCTGTTGGAGTCCGACCATTATTCTGAAGTCAGGGTTTGAAAAAGTTCATTTTAATTTTTTTAGTTACTGGTCTGATTTGCTTTAAAATCTTCAAAATCTAAGGATCCAGTTGGATTCCGACCATGATTCTGAATATATATATTCTTATATTAGCATGTATATGGTTACCGAGAGGTTTGCAGTCGTCGTCTTGGTCCTCCGTGGCTTCTCTGGCGGCGTCGGGCGCCGCGCCCGCCCACAGGTAGTGCCCGGAGTACGAGATGTGCTCGTTCAGTGCCGTCACCCACGACTGGAGGTAAAATTCTTACTTATAAACCCTGGTAAATTAGGCTGAGGCATTTGCATCAACCAACAAGGTGACGCAAGCCGCCTCTTAAAATTTTCATGGTTAGCAAGTTCAGTAAATAAAAACCTACTGAAGTATTATTCGAGAAACTTCCTACAGCGAGGGGTAAGAGCGGCGCAGCGCGGGAGAGGAGGCGCCCGCGCTATCCGAGTTCCCGCCAGCCAGTTCGGCCCGAAACGCAAGAATGGACAGACGTGTTTCTGGTAAGCTCTCGGCCCACGGTGTAACCCCTTGTGGGTCTGAGTTGCCGAGAACACGCGGCATTTACTACGTCCGCGCAGAGCTGACAGCCGTCCCGAAACCACGCTCGGTGGGTGTTGCGTCATCTCGTCGGAGCCCGCTCTGTTCCCGCCGATGCTTGCAAGTTGGAAAGTCTACACCCCCCACGCAGATGCATATCGTCATAACGTGGAACGCGTTCGTCTACGCTGAAGAAGAAAAGTTTGATGGACTACAACTACAAGCCCTCGTGATTAGGACGCGACAGGTCGAGACTGGTGATCTGGTAACTCTATTGCGTTCTAGTTAGTGAATTTCTCAGTTGTAGCTGAGATGGCGCCCAGTTTTGTTACCTACGTGTTGTGTTAGGCTCCAGTGTAAATAAACCTTGTGTAAACTAGTTACCAGTGCTTTTTTCTTGCCAGCCACACCCCTAGGTAGTCACCCTCATTGTACAGGTCATACACAGAACCCCTGAGAGCTTTTGGCACTTCACAGTTCGAGTTGGTTTGTTTTGTAGGCATAGGTTCGAATTTGGAAACGTGACATCTGGCGTCCATGCGTGTACCTAAAGTGGCTTGTTGGAACAGGTTTTATTTAAATTGTGTATACGTGTGTATATGCGTAAATAACTAAATATACTAACATAAATAAATATCATTTGTGTGTTCTGCTTGTAGTACCTACTTGTGTTATCAATACGGAGCCGGCCGAGGTCGCAGGCGCCACTGGCTTGGGTGAAGGGACGGAGCAGAGTGTGTGATGGCATTCTACGGGTACCAGTATGCCGTCTAATCATGTGAGTAACGATCTTATTACTTGGGATGACACTTTTCACCCGGCCCCGCGACTCGCCACCCACTTCTTTAGTAAATGTGGCCTTCAATCATGGTATCTGAAGTTACACTGTAAATCTGATGTCCGCGACTTCATCCAGAGAGTGGAGGAACTGCAGACTGCGCGAGGCATTTCGGACAGTCTTCTGGTGTCCAACTTTCACGACCTGCTGGCCGAGCCGGCACTAACTTGGTTCAAGGTGTCCAGAGGCCGATTCCACTCTTGGGCACAATTAAGATTTGTGTTGGTAAAGTGTTATGAGCCGGTCGCATATCTGTACAATATTCAGACTGAGCTGCGTAACAAGAAACAACAACAGGGCCAGACTATGTTGGAGTTCACTTCCCAGATGCAGAGCCTAGCCAATAAAGGGGTGGGAAGCATCGGCGACCAGGACTAGTTTGAAATTATCAAACATAACATCTTGCCCCGCTATTAATGTTTGGTAACGTCGAAACAGTAGAGGACCTCTTGGCCACAGCGAGGAATATCGAGTGTTGGCCGTAACATCGCCTCCCCTGGCGCTTGGACAAACCCACCTGGCCCACGCCAGTATGAAGTCGGTTGAGACAAAGAGCGGGGCTACCTGTTTTAAATGGAGGAGGGTCGGCCACTTCTATAAGGATTGTCCTAATGTCTCAGCCCCTTCAAGCTTCATGTGCGGCCGATTACATGTGTAGACGCGATTTTGCAGTTGCCGGCCTAACAAGTTTTAGCCAAAAATTCCAGGTCCAGCCCTGGCCCTGATGCCGTTGGAGGATCCCCGCAGCCCTCAGGCCACACCACACCTCACAGCCACACCAGCCTGCAGTGAGGCCCGAGCTGCTGTGAAGGATAGAGCTGCCCAATAAAAAGGCGGTTTCAAAAAAATGCTAGCCGCACCGAGTGCTGGTGTCATCGATGAAGAGAAGAAAGCCTCACGACTTCTTCTCAAAGCAGAATAAACTAGTAGTAACTCCATGCCCCGTGGTGGAATTCTCGGTCCATGACAGTCCATATCTCGGCTTACTAGACTCGGGGGGCGATATCAATGTGATAGGGAACGGTTATCACAAACGCTTCCTAGAGTCTGGCTTTGTAATCATCCCCTCTCCATTCAATTCTGCCGTTTCAGCGAATGGTGCGGGATGCCCAATTCTCGACCGTATTTGCCTACCTGTGGTATTCGATGGTCAATTATTTGATGTCAATTTTGAAATTGAATTTGAAATTGAAAAATCGTTTATTCAACAGACATACATTTGCTTAAGTACATTGCACATGTTAGTATAATTGCAAGTAATTAATTTATTACAAATGGTTGTGGTAATATTTTAACACATTGAATAGATACATTTTTGAAGTGCATATCTGACACATATAAAAGTAATAATCTGCAATTGTTGAAAAGGTGACCAGCCCAGCTTATGACCGCAGACCGTGATCTGCGATCGCTGATTTTAAGCCAGTCCCTATACTCAGTAATTCGATATATATTCCTACCGATAGTCACCAGATTTATAATATACATTTATACATACATTAACTATGTTGTTGTAGATTCAAACGTACTTTTACGGACACCGAAACAATAGGTACATGTTGTCATGTTCTAAAAAACTAAATACTTACCTATACATTTTAAAACAATAGCCGCATTTGCCTGACATACATAACGATATTTTACAAATTAATTTGTGAAGAGGTCACAGAAACGTTACATTTAATTGAGTATCTTGTAGCAGGATTTGTTGGTCGTGCAGACAAGCCTTGTACATTTTTTTGAAGGAATAAATAGATTGAGGACGCATGCTCTATCGGCGGCGGCACACTGTTCCAACACCGCGTCGCCGCATACCGGAACGACCCCGGAAGGCGGCGCCGCGATGTTTCGCTACTACCAGAAGTTTAAGGTAGTACCTAGCTTGACCGACGACTTCCTATTGGGAATAGACTTTTGCGAACAGTCGGGTCTTTTGAATTACATCTCTGGTTTCGTTCATAAACTTGTGAAGTGTGAACCAGGGCTTATGATCATTAATGTAAATAAGGACGAAGAGCTTGGCCCCCTGCTGTGAATATTTATGTGGATATGCACTGAGTTGGTAAAGCTACTGAGGACCCCAGCGCTTCTGTAAATGTGTATGTAAATAGTATAATTAATCAAACTGCGCCTGGAAAGCTTACTGATGTGGTCGTTGAGCCCGATGAGTTCCCTTTTTTAAACCGAAACAAAGCACTTTAACCCTTCCACAAAAGCTATCTTTGGATAAAGTCATTGAGAAATATCGCCCGATATCGTTTGAAGAAATAGGTTTAGGGCGAACCCACTTGGTAGTGTACAAAATCGAGACTACAGGGGACCCTAAAAAACAAAGATTTTACAGAATCCGCCCAGCTCGCCAAAAGATTATTAACGAGTAATTAGATAAGTTAATTAAGAACGTGACACTACAAGCCCTGTCATGAGATTGATCTCTTTTGATCACTCATATAGTAGTAGACCCCCTAGGGGCTCATACCCCTTGGGGGATGCGTCCCAATAGTCGAGAGCTCATTAAGGTCACCTGTCTATAAGCAGTGAGCTCTTTCGGCTAGCCTTATTGTCTCCGTCGCTGAACTGGTTCTCTATGAGCGCGGGCTCAGAGTACGTAGCGCTCTGTTCAACACCGTTGCTATCTTAGCTCACAGAAAAGTAGAGAAGAGGCAAAAATTACGTTTGCTAAGTATTTGTAAATATATACAGTAATAAAGAAATTTGAATTTGAATACAGTTTAGTCTGGCTAGTGACTAAATACATTTCATATATCACCTGTCTACAAGCAGCGACCTCTCTCTCGTCGATAGGCTCGGCCAGCCTGTGTGTGTCTCTGTCACTAACGTGGATCACTCTATGAGCGCGGGCTCAGAGTCCAGAGTGGTCAGTTTAGCACCTTCTAGTTACTGCTATTTTATAATGTATAAAGTATAATGAACTGATTATTTGTTATTTCAAATGACCGTATTAACATTTTTATTATTGAATTATTATTATTATTGTTGACATTTATTGAAAACCGATACTATAATTTGTTATGTCGATACTATAATTTGTTATGTCGATACTATAATTTGTTATGTTTCAATATGGTTTAAATGGAAGGGTATATATGTTATTTGTATAATGAACTGATTATTTTAAATTTCAAATGACTGTATTGACATTTTTATTATTAAATTATTGCTATTATTGTTGAAATTTGAACAGATATGTACGATACTATAATTTGTTATTTTTCAATCTGGTTTAAATGGAAGGGTATATGTGTTATTTGTATATTTGTATGTGTACAACGAATACGTACGTATGCACAACATTACGACAAAGTCTGTAATGTTGTGCATTAATCTGTATTAATAAATAAATAAAACTCCGTCTAGAGTGCTCAGTTTAGCACCGTCTAGATACTGCTTTCTTAGATCACAGCAAAGATTATTACAGTCTAGTCTGGCTAGTAACTATATACATTTCAATAAACACTTGTCTACAAGCAGCGATGTCTTTCTCATCGCTAGGCACGGCCGGCCGGTGGGTATCTCCGTCGCTGAAGTGGATCACTATGAGCGCGGGCTTAGAATCCAGAGTGCTCAGTTTAGTACCGTCTAGGGATTGCTCTCTTGTATCCCACTGTATACACTTCTATAATCACCTGTCTACAAGCAGCGATGTCTTTCTCATCGCTAGGCACGGCCGGCCGGTGGGTATCTCCGTCGCTGAAGTGGATCACTATGAGCGCGGGCTTAGAATCCAGAGTGCTCAGTTTAGTACCGTCTAGGGATTGCTATCTTGGATCCCACTGTATACATTTCTATAATGCCGGGTCCAATCGCCGAGTCGGCAGTGTCCCTGCCTACGAGCCATGGGTCCCGGGTTCGAGTCCCGGTGGGGGCAAATATTTGTTTGATGAGAACGGTTTTTTGTACCCTAGTCATGGTTCTTTATCTATCTAAATATAATATTTATCTATATAAGTATGTGTTTCGTTGTCTAGTACCCAAGATACAGGGAATCCTAGTTTGGGGCTGATCAATGTGTGTAAATAGTGTCCAAGGTATTATTAAAAATATTATTAATAATCACCTGTCTACAAGCAGCGAAGTCTTTCTCATCGTTAGGCACGGCCGGCCGGTGGGTATCTCCGTCGCTGAAGTGGATCACTATGAGCGCGGGCTTAGAATCCAGAGTGCTCAGTTTAGTACCGTCTAGGGATTGCTCTCTTGTATCCCACTGTATACACTTCTATAATCACCTGTCTACAAGCAGCGATGTCTTTCTCATCGCTAGGCACGGCCAGCCGGTGCGTGTCTCCGTCGCTGAAGTGGATCACTATGAGCGCGGGCTCAGAGTCCGGAGTGCTTAGTTTAGCACCGTCTAGGTACTGCTTGGCGCGGGATCGGCCGCGTTCTTTGGCGGCGTCGGCGCGGGACCCGTAGTAGAAGAGGACTCCCCTTTGTAGAACCGCCTGGGGAATTAATGTTGTGTGTAATTTCACCATCAATTGACCTCAATAAAACTAGTAAATAAGGTGACAGCTAATAAGATGATCTTTTGGGGAGTGATTGAAAATAGGTACCCATCATTATGAAAAAAAACCTAAGGAACTTATCGAGAGTGCATCTTCACTTACAAAGATTAATTATCATTTACGTTAATAGTCGCAGTTCAAATGAACAGTCGCTTACGATGAAACGACCCTAATGACTCGATATAATCTCAGTGTGTCTTTTTTGTACCTCAATACAGACCGCACCAAATATTTATTTTGTGAGATTTCAAAAATAGGGTAAGGTGGTGTGTGCGTGTGAGAGATAGCGAGAGAGAGAGAGAGAGAGAGAGAGAGAGAGAGAGAGAGAGAGGGAGGGTCACATATCATGCAGAGCCAAAGATATTTGGTGCGTTCTGATCGATTCCAAGTTATAAGGAAGTCCCATATTTTTTCTCTCGCTCGGGGAATGACAACACCGCAGTATGACATAAACGGCAATTTGTTTCAGCAGCAATTTGTGCTTCGGCCTTTGGGCTACTAAGCTAGTCAAGTACCCAGATAGCGGGAGGCCCCGGATTTGATCCCCGTCTGGGGATACAGAAAGTAAATCCCCAGGTCTTGCATGTTATGCAACAATGATAATGTATGTGCTTGTATGTAAATGTTTATTTTTAAATAGTCCTCACGCAAATTCCTTATTTGACTTCTTCGACCCCCTACTGAAGTTTGGCGCCATGCAGACGTTACAAAAACACACTCCTCCCGCACCACTACACTGCCTACTCAGATATGGGCTACGCATATAGATTAGTAGACCAAATGCTGCTCAGATCAAAAGCCATTTCAATGTCACACTGGCTCTTCATTTCCAAAGGGAAAAACAGTGTAGCATAGCTTTCAATCTCCATCAAATAGTATCCGTGTAGTCACATAGACATAGACATACGTTTATTCACAACAAAACACACAAGTATATCAGCAGGAAAGTTTCTATGACAGAAAAGTTAAACGTAGATATGAAAGAAACCACAGGTAGGTAGGTATATAAAAGAGAATAGATGATTGATGATGGACGCATGTTTCGTTAGTGAAATGGATCCAACTCAGTACATAGATAATGCTACAGCAGAGCTGCAGCGCTGATTTTCAATCGGAACCATTTGATATCCGTGCCAGCACTCTCAACGATATATTATAAGTATAGATAGATATACGATAGACAGATGAAAGATAAAATGATCAAGTGAGTACAGTGATTGTGCTTGTATGCAAGTGATTGTGCTGTATGTAAGTGAGTGTGAGAGAGTGAGTAAGTGAGTGAGTAAGTGAGTGAGGGTGAGTGAGTAGGTGATTGAGGGCGAGTGAGTGAGTGTGAGTGAATGTAAAAGAACGTGGCAAAGGGCTGAAATAATAAATCCGGCCAAGTGCGAGTCGGACTCGCTCACGAAGGGTTCCGAACCAATATCTATAAAAACGGCAAAAAAATCACGTTTGTTGTTTGGGAGCCCCCCTTAACTAGGTACTAATTTAATTTTTATTTTAGTGTTTATATTAAAGTGAATAATAACTTAATATTCTCTGAATATTTCAAGCATCTACCTGTTGCCGTTATCAATATCGAGCAAAAACGAGCAAAAAAACACGTTTGTTGTATAGGACCCCCCCTTAAATTTTTGTTTTATTGTTTATTTATTTTTAAAGTGAATATTTGACTAAATATTCTGTGAATATTTCAAGGTTCAATATAACCTTTTGCCGTTATCAATATTGAGCAAAAACGAGCAAAAAAATCACGTTTGTTGTATGGGAGCCCCTTAAATATTTATTTCATTCTGTTTTTTGGTATATCGGCAATAAATACATCATCTGTGAAAATGTCAACTATCTAACTATCACGGTTCATGAGATACAGCCTGGTGACAGACGGACCGACTGCGGAGGCTTAGTAGTAGGGTCCCGTTTGGCACCCTTCGGGTACGGAACCCTAAAAATGAAGGACGAGGAGACATTCAAGTTATTATTGAATTGTGAATGAATTTCACATAATCGATTGACGTAAGAAATGTTGAAAGTTTGTTTTATTGTATTTAGATGCATTGAAGATATATCATTTTATTGTAATTTGTAAATTAATATTTGGAGAATTATAGAATTAGCCTTTTGTAAGGCTAAAAGATGTCTTTTATAATGTTTTTGAATGTTGTCACTAACTTGAGCTCACGTAGAGGAGGCGGTATGTTCTTCTAACATTTCAAAGAGAGGCATCGAAAACTACCCTTTAATGCGGCTGTTGTATGTGAAGGTATCTTTAGCTAGCACATGACCTAGTCCTGTTAATCTTGGATCTCTTGATTGTGTTGAACATAAGCGCCGCGTGATAGTTCCTGTCTACCCTTGTTCCTGTCTACACCTGCCACATACCCAGACGGGCCGCCAGCCCAGGAAGCGGCTGCGCTTCAGCAGTCTCCCCTCGACCCGCGCCGCCGTGCGCTGCAGCCGCTGCACCGGTCTCACGCTGAGCACGTCCCGCATCTCGTTGTCCTTCGCTATCTCGATGGCGGTTTGTCCTGGGGAATCAATTGATAATTTAGCAAACACGGGGCTACTCGAAGCCGTCTCAAACTTCAAACTTGAGCCGTTACATCTGTCGCACAGACTATGCCCATTGATGGAGAAGGAGACTTGATAAAAATGTGATCGAGACAGGTTTCTCATCTCCTTGGCTTCGTAATGGCTGGAAGGAGGCAGAGTTCGGCATTACAATTAAGGTAATCTATACGTTGTAAGGGTGATCTATCATCTGTGGGCAGAATATTGATGTTGATACCTCCTGTAACAATCACATCACGTCACACATCACATCGGTTTATCTTCGGGCTGCGCAAGTACGACCATGTATCACAACATCGCAAGGAGTGTAAATGTAACATATAATTGGTCCATTACACACACAAGAGAAAACTCTTTATTCCTCAGCAAATCCCGGCCAATTTTATAAAAAGATTAAAAAATAAAAAAGGTCATGGAGTAGATGAAATACCGCCTAGCATATTTAAGAAATGTGCAGAACAACTAACTATTCCGGTCATCTAACTAATCAGTCATTCAACGAGGGCGTCTTTCCAGATAGTCTAAAAATAGGAGTTGTAAAACCATTACACAAGAAAAACACCACAACAAACCCGAACAATTACCGCCCTATCACACTACTGCCAACTGCTTCAAAAGTAATAGAGAAAGCAATGTGTAACCGTGTTTATAAATTTTGCGAAAAATATCAGATTTTTCATGAATCACAAAACGGTTTTAGAAAGAGATCAACAACATTAGCAGTTTATAAATATGTACAAGAGATACTTAAAATACATGAAAATAAAAAATATGCTGTCGGGATCCTGTTGGACATGATAAATTCTCTTGAAAAAATTACACAAAATAGGGATTCGTGGTGTGGCTTATAACTGGTTCAAATCATATTTGACAAATAGACAACAAATCGTAGAAATTGAACACTTAGACGCCCTGACTAAAGAAATAAAAATCGAAAATCTGATATAATAAAAATGAAAGCGTCGATACCCCAGGGAAGTGCTGGATTGTTTACTCTTCTTAATTTATATGAATGACTTGCCAATAATCATGGATGAGCCATGTGTACTATTTGCAGATGACGATTCCCTGCTCACATCGTGCTCTAATAATGAAAATATAAATCAACAATTAGACTCCATTCTCTATAAATCCGTAGCATGGTTAAAAGAACATAACTTAGAAATAAATTTTAACAAAAGGAAAATAATGATATGTTTTCCATATCAAAAGACCTCATTACATATAAACTATACGTTCAATGATACAAAAATACAAACGACCAACACATTTACACTTCTGGGCATTGACATAGATACCCACTTGAACTGGAAGGACCATGTTAACAAAATTAGACTAAAACTTTCCAAATTTACATACGCACTCCGTGAAATTAAAAAAACGACTGATCTAAAGACTGCACTAACAACATACTACGCACATGCATATGCGTGGCTTACCTATGGCGTCATCTTGTGGGGTAACAGTACAGAAGCCACTACTATTTTCACAGCACAAAAAAAACTATTAAGAATCCTAGTAAATATTGGGCAAATGGACACATGTAAACCACACTTTATAGATCTAAAGGTCCTAAGCTTTCCATGTATATACATCCTAGACACCTGCAAATTCGTTAGAAAATATCCAGAGTTTTACAAAAAACGTGCAGAGATTCCGATGAACTATTCACTAAGACCAACCCGAATGAAACGATTAGTTGAAACAACTTCCCGGCTCAAAATATCCTCTACGGGTCCACTAACTATGTCAATTAAAATTTACAACCACCTTCCCGAACATATGAAACAAGAAGAAAAATACCAAACATTCATTAATAAGCTAAAACAACTACTACACGAAAAATGCTATTACTCCATAAATGAATACATAAACGACAAATTAACAAAAGACTTATTAATAGGAAAAGTGACTATTGTTACATAAAATTATTAATAAAGATACTTACCAAAACTGTTACCTACTTAGTATAGAAAATGACATTAATATAAATAGATAGATCACTTCTGGCGTTCCGCAAGGATCGCACGTAGGACCAATACTATTTAATTTGTTCATCAATGATTTGCCGGAATGCTTCAGATACACGACTCCATTTATGTACGCAGACGATCTTAAAATTGCGAAAGTAATTGACGTCGAGAACGATTCCATTTTCTTACAAGAAGACCTTGATCGTTTGTCTTATTGGTGTCGCGAAAACCGTATACAACTAAATGCCTCGAAATGCTTTCACACAATGTTTACCAGGAAGCTAAGAACCATTCCAACGCGGTATCTTATAGACACCGCCGAACTAGCACTACTCGAAACGGTCAAGGACCTCGGCGTCCTCTTTGACCAGAAATTAACTTTTGTCCCGCACATAGAAGGTAAGAAGAGCTTCTAAAATGCTAGGAATTGTAATGAGAAACAGCAAAACGTTCAGGAACCTCAGCACTAAAATCTTGCTGTACAATACACTTGTGCGTAGTATCGTGGAGTACGCCAGTGTTGTATGGCGTCCTCACTACTCCGTGCACATGTTGAAATTAGAACGCATACAGAAGAGGTTTATGTGGCACCTGGCGTACTCCAGAGGACTAGCCAAGTCAATACCGACCTACGAAGGAAGACTCAAGCACTTCAGAATGAAATCTTTAACACGCAGATACGACTTCATTGACTTGACATTCTTGCATAAAATTCTCAACAACGAAATTGACTGCCCACAGTTGCTGTCTAAATTTACAATCAGGGTACCGCACAGACGCCCGCGGTACCGCCTAGCTGTCACGCCACTATGTCCTCACCTACGTAGAACTGTACTAGGGGCTAACTCAGCTACCCCCCCGCCTTTGCAAGTTACTAAACCACCACAGCAACAAAATCGACATCTTCCATGTTGCATGCTCAAAAATCAAAACTCTGATCCTCAATTAGCAAAAATTACAGTTTTCTTACTAGCACCTATAGCATAGTTTATTTAAGTATTTAGTACCTAGTTTCTCAACTAAAGTTGTGTTTACTTTTAAGTAGCTTGTGTGCCTAGCATAGTTTTAACTTAGCCTATACTATACCTACCTAACTGTTTATATTGTACACAAACTGTTAGTAAACCAAATAAATAAAATAAAATAAAAATAGATAATAAGTTTGAACACTCATATTGTAGTGCCCCCACGGGGTATCATTGTTAATGATAAGCAATAAATAAATAAATGAATATGAATATGAGTTAAAGTGGCTGCCGATCCGTCTTCGCCGGGATTCTCACATTCTCAATTTCCTCTACATTTTACGGAATCCACGCTATCCAACTTTCCTACGAGACAGTTTTCAATTTCTTTCTTCCAGCAGGCCTCGGAGAACTCACGCATTTTCTTTGCTCACAACTCCACAGCATAACACCGCGTCCTATGAGCACGGGTTTAGACCGCGGGCCATTCGGTTGTGGAATGCACTCCTTGGCACCATCAGGGATAGCGTTGCCAGGCGTCCGGCTTTAGCCGGACATAGTCAGGCTTTTTGATTGCCTGTCCGGCCAAAATAAGCGTCGTCCGGCCTGTCCGGCTTTTTAGATTTCAAAATTCGCGCGCATCGAGACCGAATTCGCGAATGAAAGAAGCCGGCGCCGCGCCATCGCCGGCCGGCCGAGCGAGGGCGAGCGCTGTTGCCCCCGCCCACCCGCTCCCCTGCGTCGCCTGCCTGCGCCACTGCACACACACATTCTAACGCTCAGTCGTAGTCGCTACGTCGCTAGCGAACGGTGGCAGAGGCGCGCGCGTGCGTGTGTATGCACGTCGCTTTCTTGTTTTTCTTATTTAGCGACAAGAACTTTGGTAAGTTTTGTATTTGTACAGTACTCTGTGTTACTTAAATTTAATAAACTGTTTATTCAGTTAAGTCAACCATCAAATGTAAGCAAAATATTGAATGCTAGAAGTTTTCTTACTGCGCTCACTAGATGGAGCCACTGCGCCGAATTGTAACTCGCGGTATGGTTTTGTTTAACGGTGCCAATAAAAGCCAATGGTAATTTTACTATGGTGTGTTCAAGTTAAAGTGTTAAAAGTTTAAATAAATAAAGAGTTAAGTGGTTAATCAACAACAGTGTATCAGTGTAGTGTAGTGTAGTGCGCCTCCTATCGATCAAACATTATGGTGCCGAAACCAGGGACTTAGAAAATTCGCGAGTGAAAAAATACTTAGAATATTCGAGAGTGGAAAAAGACTTGGCAAATTCGCGAGTGAAAAAACACTTAGAAAAATTCAGAGCAAAAAAAAAGACTTAGAAAAATTCGCGAGCAAAAAACACTTAGAAAAATTCGCGAGCAAAAAAACACTTAGAAAATTTCAGTGATTAAATAGACTTAGAAAAATTCTCAAAAAATTTGGAACTTAGAAAATTTCAGTAATAAAAAGAACATAGAAAAAATCATTAAATTTTTGGAACTTATAAAATATCAAAATCAACATGGATAAATTAATATCCTTGCAAGAAGACAAAAAAGATCAAATAATCAAGGCGCGCAACAACTTCAAGAAATCACCAAAAGACAGAGTAACAAACAGTTATGTGGGAATAAGATTAGAGTGCTTAGAGCAACTCTTCGCTGACTTCAAAACAACACATAATCTAATTGTATCAACTGCATCGAAAGAAGAGAAAGATCAGTCCGCGTATTTTCTTGAAGATGCATATGGAGATGCTGAAGAAAATTACATCATCTATAAGAGTCTATTGAAGGATGTCCAGCGAGCTTTAAACAAGAATGTGGAGAGTTTACCAGAGTCACAATCATCTGCCACCTCAAATTATTATGACATAAAGTTGCCAAGAATCCAACTGCCTGTATTCTCAGGCAAGTATCAAGAGTGGCAGACATTCTACGATATGTTTGTATCGTTAATCCACAATAATCCAAAATTATTACCAGTGCAGAAACTACACTATCTAAAAGGAAGTTTGTCTGGAGAGCCAGAGAATTTACTGAAGAATTTATCAACCACAGACTTAAACTATAATGAAGCATGGAAGCAGTTGACCAAAAGATACAACAACAAGCGGTACAATTGCAACCAAATTATGAAAGGTTTATTTAATCAAAGGCAAATGCACGGCGAATCGTCAGGCGCCATCAAACAGTTGCTTGACACCACAACATCAGCGCTAAAAGCGCTTAGAAATATGGGAGTAGAAACGCAGAAGTGGGACGTCATAATCATTCACCTAGTCACTACGAAACTGGACATCGAATCCCAGAAGCTTTGGGAAGCAAAAGTGAGTGACTGGTCATCAGAGGAGTTGCCCACCTGGGATCAATTAACAGAATTTTTAATGTCCAGATTCAGGACCTTAGAAATAATCGATACAAGCAAGACGATGAACAAACCAGTAGCGGGTTCCACAAAATCAACAGCGAAGCCAAAATCATTTCATTCCTCCATACAAAGTGAGAATGAGAAAGAAACTACCACCATAACTTGCAGTCTATGTTCCGGACAACATCTATTGTACCAGTGCAAGGAGTTTAGTAAGAAAACTGTACAGGAAAGATCTGATTTCGTGCAGTCAAACCGACTTTGTTTTAACTGTTTAGCTCCATCACATTCAGTTAGACAATGTCGTCAGATAACGAGTTGTCGGAAGTGTGGCCGACGACATCACTCACTTCTACACTTCGACATAGAGAACAGAGGATTAAGAGAAACTACTACATCCAATAGTAGATCAAACAACACAACAAATGAAACACCACAAAAACATCAACCACAGAATGTGGCAACTGAGAATGCTATCATTTCCAATCATTCGAGACAAAATATTCAATCATGCAATGTTTTACTAGCAACTGCGAAAGTGAACGCAAGCTCCGCCAATGGCTACAAGCGTGTAATCCGCGCTTTAATTGATCAGGGTTCACAAGCATCATTTGTAACCGAAGAAACTGTTCAGTTACTTGGCTTGAAGAAGACACGAGTTGATGGATGTGTTTCAGGCATTGGCGATGGTCAATTGAAAATAAAACACATGGTGAAGATATTCATAGAGTCGTATCGAGATCCGAGTAACAAATTAGAGGTACAAGCATACGTCTTGAATCAACTAACATCACTGCTACCAACAAAACAAATAATCAAACTGGATTGGCTACAAATTGAAGAGCTAGCTGATTCAGAATATTCAACTCCAGGCCGAATCGATCTTCTGCTTGGAGCCGATGTCTATTGCGAGATATTGTTGGAAGGAATCAAAAAGAGTCCGCAAGGAAATCTTATCGCGCAAAAGACGACCTTGGGATGGATAGTATCCGGTAAAACAACATCAACTTCAGTACACGAGAGAGTAATCACGATGCATATTCAAATAAGAGAAGACAATCAACTGAAGAAATTTTGGGAGTTAGAGGCCGAACCTAATGGAATAGAAAAGAAACTATCAAAACAGGACAAAATGTGTGAAGAACTCTATGACGCGACAACAAAACGCAATGATGAAGGAAGATACGTAGTGAAACTACCATTTGAGAAAGAGAATCCAGAGTGTCAGTATGGGAGAATGAGAGAAATAGCACACAAGAGATACAATTTCCTCGAGCGGAAATTATCAAAAAACCCTAAACTGGCAGAAGACTATCACAAGGTTCTACAAGAATATATTGATTTAAATCACATGGAGAAGATAACCAATGAAAAAGAAAAGTTTGATCTAACAGCTGTGTATCTCCCTCATCACGCGGTCGTTAGGGAAGAGAGTCAGACGACAAAAGTACGTGTTGTATTTGACGCGTCATGTAAGGGAGTGAATCATGTATCCCTAAACGATGACCTTCTTACTGGCCCCAGACTGCAAGATGATTTGAGACATGTGTTGATGAGATGGAGATGTCACAAGGTTGTGATAGTGGCCGATCTCGTCAAAATGTACCGACAGGTCCGAGTTTTTGACGAAGACACAAAGTATCAACGAATATTGTGGAGACCTCTTCCAGACCAAGATTTGCAGCATTTCAAGTTGATGACACTAACTTTTGGTACGGCTTGCGCCCCATATTTAGCAGTCAAATCACTGCAACGTTTGGCTGAAGATGAGGCGGCAAAATATCCTCTTGCTGCGAGAATCACTAAAAGAGATTTTTATGTGGATGATCTTATGACGGGTTGCAATCACGAAGATGAAGCAATAGAGATTGTCAGACAAATGACCGAGCTCATGAAGGCCGGAGGCTTTCAAATACAAAAGTGGAGTAGCAACAATGAGAAAGTCTTAGAACACATTGGCAAGAAACACTTAGAGAAGAATCAAGCGATATCGATTAAGATGGATAATCTGGTGAAGGTGCTCGGTATCAATTGGAACAGATGCAACGACAATTTTGAGTACTGCATCAAGTTACCAGCCTTGAACGAACCTGTTACCAAACGAAAGGTACTATCGGATATTGCAAGAATATACGACCCCATGGGCTGGATATCGCCAATTGTCATCAATGCTAAGAAGTTCATACAACAGTTATGGAAGGCTAACCTACCATGGGACGAAAGCTTGCCAGATAATTTACTGAGAGAGTGGTTAAAATACCGAGAAGATCTTAAAAATTTGCAAAACGTGCATGTACCTAGATGGATGAGAATCAACCCTGAAAGGGTCACTGAGTTGCATGTATTTTCAGACGCTTCGCAATCAGCCTTTGCAGCAGTGGTGTACATACGATGCATGGATCAAGACGGGAACGTGACCGTGAGTCTAGTGACAGCCAAGACTAAAGTAGCTCCAATTGAGAAGGAAGTATCAATTCCAAGATTGGAACTTTGTGGTGCAGTTCTGGCTGCAAGATTAATCTATGAAGTCTCACAAGTAATGGGCATAGCAAAAGAGAATCTACATGCGTGGACAGACTCGACAGTAGTGCTGGCGTGGTTAAAAGGCCTGCCGTGTCGCTGGACCACATTTGTAAGCAACAGAGTATCTGAGATCATAACAATATTAGAGTTCGAACAATGGAGTCACGTTGAGACAAACAGTAATCCAGCCGATTGTGCTTCGAGGGGTTTGCAATCCGAAGAGTTATTGAATCATGCCCTGTGGTGGAAAGGACCAGAGTGGTTATCAAAGCCAATCATCGAAGAGATCAAAACTGAATATGAAACACAAGAAGAAACACGACCTATAAAGTCCCTCACTGTGATTGAGAAGAGAGAAGACTACTTGTGGAGTAAATATTCCAACTTATCCAGAATGCTGAATGTAACATCCTACTGTCGAAGAATGTTGAGGTTACTGAAGCCCAGAAACGAACGATCTATTATACCAGAGTATATCACATATGAAGAACGTAAACAAACATTATTGATGTGTATCAAACAAGTTCAAGCAATTGAATTTGAAGATGAGATAAAACATCTAACGTCAGGAAGACCAGTTGCCAAGAGAAGTGGGTTGCACACTCTTTATCCCATTTTGAATAACGGTATTTTAAGAGTAGGTGGCCGTATCCAACTAGCTGACGTGACGTACGAGAAGAAACATCCAATTGTGCTACCTGCCAAGAATCATCTTACGAAACTTATAATCGCAGATGCTCATGAGAGAACATTACACGGCGGGCCGCAATTGATGCTCAATTACTTAAGAGGAAGATATTGGATCTTGAGAGCGAGAGAACAAGTTAAGAAACATTATAGAAATTGCGTAACCTGTATCAGGTATGCCAAGAGTAATCAAACCCAATTGATGGGCCAAATTCCTGAATCCCGACTCACACCATCAAGACCATTCAAATCAACAGGGGTTGATTATGCGGGTCCTATCCAAGTTCGATGTGCACCGGGTCGAGGAATGAAATCATACAAGGGCTATATCTGCTTATTTGTGTGCATGGTAACACATGCAATCCATTTGGAAGCTGTTTCAGAAATGACAACTAAAGGTTTCATAGCAGCTTTTAGACGATTCACATCGAGACGTGGTCATTGTCAGGACATCTATAGTGACAATGGCACAAACTTTGTCGGTGCAGAGAGAGAGTTGCGAGAAATGATGACTAGAGCAAACCAGAGTGAAATTGCGAACTTGCTAGTCTTAGAAGGAGTGACGTGGCATTTTATCCCTCCACGCGCGCCGAACTTTGGAGGCCTATGGGAGGCTGGAGTGCGATCCACCAAAACCCACCTGAGAAAAGTAATTGGAGAGAGCACCTTAACTTACGAAGAGTTATCGACGGTCTTGACGCAGATAGAAGCCTGCTTGAATTCACGGCCTCTCTCCAAATTCAGTGGCGGTCCTGATGACCCCACGCCGTTGACTCCCGGACATTTTTTGGTTGGAGAACCCCTAATCAACATACCCGATGAAGACTGCACCGATCAGCGTGTTTCCGGCTTAGAGCGCTGGAAACTAACCCAAAGAATAGTGGGAGATTTTTGGAAACGGTGGTCAAAAGAGTACCTCGTAGAGTTGAGCCAACGGTATAAGTGGGCTACGAAGAAGTCCGAACCTAACGTTGACGATATAGTGATAGTAAAAGAAGACAATGTACCCCCTGCGAGATGGGTACTTGGTAAAGTTATCGAGAAACATCCGGGAAAAGACAATTTAACTCGTGTTGTGACAATCAAGTGCAAAAACAATATTGTGTTAAAACGACCCACTAGTAAGCTTATTGTGTTACCAAATTGACTTGCCTATATTTCTAATGTAGTTTGTCACGGTGGGCGGTAATACTGTTTTTTTTTTTTTTTTAAATGTTATCTCATGTGTTTAGAGTTAGTTTTTTTTTTCATATACTTGCTATTGCAAACTAGAGTCTCACCGAAGAAGTAGGCTTTGTTAGTTCACAGTGAGTAGTAAGATGTGTTAAACCAGTGTTACTTATTCAGCCAATGCTTTGTGATTTATTGTTTAAAATAGGTACGTACATAGTTAGCGTTTGAGTTTGTATATTATGTTAGTATTTTTAGTGTCAGTACTTTCGATCTGTTAACTATATCTAATTGTTGAAACTGAGTTACTAATTAAAGGACAAAGTCCTTGGTGGGCGGTATGTTTATTCAGTTAAGTCAACCATCAAATGTAAGCAAAATATTGAATGCTAGAAGTTTTCTTACTGCGCTCACTAGATGGAGCCACTGCGCCGAATTGTAACTCGCGGTATGGTTTTGTTTAACGGTGCCAATAAAAGCCAATGGTAATTTTACTATGGTGTGTTCAAGTTAAAGTGTTAAAAGTTTAAATAAATAAAGAGTTAAGTGGTTAATCAACAACAGTGTATCAGTGTAGTGTAGTGTAGTGCGCCTCCTATCGATCAAACATAAACCATCATGTGTTGAGTTGAGTGTAGTGTATGTGAGTGATGCTGTAAGAAATAGGTAAATAAAACGTTTTATTATTTTCAGATCTCAAACAAAATGCCAAAAAGAAAATGTATATTTTCGGAAGAGTTACAAAACTCTTACAAAATGTTTAAGTCGGCAGGCCCGAAAGCTGAACCATGGGAGGTTAAATGCGAGGTATGTGACCAGATCATATCAATAGCCAGCAAAGGAAAATATGACCTGGAAAAACATTTGGCTACAGAAAAGCATAGAAAAAATATCAGGACCTCTGCCTATTCATCAAAAATGGATAGTTTCGTTACTAAACAAGCAGGACCAAAACGTGAAGTGCAAGCAGCTGAGGCTACGTTGGTTTTTCATACAGTACAACACAATCAGTCGTTTAACTCACTAGACTGTACAGTGCCACTTCAAAAATGCCTTTATGCAGATTCAAATATTGCGAAAGAAGTATCCTGTGCCAGGACAAAGGCAGAAGCAATTTTGAAAAATGTTCTTGCTCCATATGTTTTAAAAAAAACATTGGACGATTTGTGTGACATAAAATACATAAGCGCCTCCACCGATGCAAGCAATCATGGGAATATTAAGCTATTTCCGCTGTTAAGTCAGTATTTTGATTATATGAAAGACGGGATTCAGGTCTCCCTTATAGACCTACAATCTCAACAAAATGAGACATCCGAAACGATATCTAATTACGTCTACGATTCTCTGCACGACAAAAACCTCTCGCACAAACTAGTGGCTTATTCGGCTGATAATGCTGCTACGAATTTTGGCGGCAAAGACAGAGGAGGACAAAATAATGTATTTTGCCTACTAAAATCTCTAACGAATAATGAAAATATAGTTGGAGTCGGTTGCGTTGCGCATATTTTCAATAATTCTGTCCATAGGTCTCTCGATTATTTGCCATTGTGCTTTGAAAGTATTGTCATGCAGCTTCACAATCATTTTGCTACATTTACAGTACGCACAGAGGAACTGAAAAGGATTAGTTCAGAATTAGACGTTCATTTTAAACAAATGCTATATCATTCAAAGACCCGCTGGCTGAGTTTGTTCCCAGCGATAGAAAGAATCTTACAGATGTATGACCCGCTGAAGTCATATTTTCTGACAAGCGGGAATAATGCATCAAGAACATTAAGAGAATTTTTCGAAAATGATCTGAACGAAGGCTATTTTTGGGCTGTTCATTCTTTCATGGCCATATATCAAAACTACATCAAAAATACAGAGAAGGCTGATGTTTCAGTGAATGAGGTATTAGAAAACTGTTCTGAAATAATGAACAGCATAAATGCAAGGATTGAACAAGATTTTTGTCCACTAAAAGTGGTTTCTATTTTACATAAGTTTAATGACATTGACAAGAATGTTGACCAAGTGACTGCGTTCAAAGAAAATATTAAAAACATGTACACAATTGCAGTACAATATTTAAAATCATGGACTGAAAACCTATACAAAGAGACAATACATTTTTCATGGATGTCTTTAAAAGATGTTCCTGAATGGAATCAAGTTTCCAATACTATAAGTATCATAACGAAAAACAACGTCAAAATTGATGACAGCAAATGTTTTGATCAACTGCAAAACCTGAAAAGCTTTTTAATTAATAATAAAGAGGATGTTGATTTCAAGAAACAGTTAGCCCACAAAAAATGGGTACAATATTTTAAATCAATGAATTCTGAAGAAAGCTTTTCAGAATTTCTAACTATTTGCCAATTTTATTTCGCGATTCCAGGCCACAATGCAAACGTGGAACGAGTTTTCTCTCTAATAGGTCAACAATGGTCAAAACAGCGCAACAGACTTAACGTAGATACAGTTGCTAAAATGCTACTCGTAGAATACAATTTAAAACACTTATCGTGCAAGGATTTTTACAACTGCATAATAAAAGAAACTGAACTTTGAAAGCTTGTTACTGCAAACCAAAAATATTTAGAATAATGTTTAATGTCTAATTGAAAGATAAGAAGTCTTTTTTGTTTTGATTATTTAAGAGAAGAAGTGTCGAGTTTATATTATTTAAAGAAGTTTTGTTTTGATTAATAAGAGTAGAGATTTGTTTTGGTTATTAAGAGAAGAAGTTTTGTTTTGTTTTGATTATTTACAGAATAAGTTCTGTTTTGTTTTATATATTGAGAATTTAAGACACATAATTTAGACTGATGTTGCATTTAATTTGAATTAAGGAAAGAATTATTGAGACTGATTAATAATAAAGTACTTTTAGACTAATTTGGCATTAGTTTTATTGTAAATTATCAAAAAAGCTTGGTTTTCATTAATTTTCTACATTAATACCAAAAAATCCCCTAAATGCAGTGTCCGGCTTTTTTACCAAAATGTTAGGCCAAAAAAAAAAATATTTTTTACACGAATATTTAAAATTGTTGAAAATGCAGGATGTCCGGCTTTTTGACCCAAATGTTAGGCCAAACTCACAGCTCTGTTCGGCTTTTCGGTATGAGGACCTGGCAACGCTAATCAGGGACAGTCCTACTCTCAATACCTATATTTAAAAGTCGCGTGAAGAAGCATTACCTCTCTCTTTAGAATTACAGGTAGTATGTATGTAAGTATGTATTAGCACATTTATATATAGTAGTAGTAGTAGTATAATAATAGTTAGTATTATATTATAAGTATTGAGTATATCATTATAGTCATTAAATATATTATTTTATTTATTAATATATATGTAAGTACTCGTTTATTTCGTCATATTGTTGTACACATAGGTCTACCCCTGCTCAGCAAACAACATCTCCAACTTTAACCTGGTTTGCTGGAAGAGATCTCTTATTAGAGATAAGCTCGCATTTGTACATTATTTTTATGTAACTCTTTTTTTATATCATTTGTGTGCAATAAAGAAATTATGAATGAATCACGTGTTTTCAAAAGAGGGTGAGCGGTAGAAGGCCATTTATTTTATTGTTTTTGGAATAATAATGAAAAGGCCATCAGCTTCCTTGAAATTAAGTTCGGAGACAACGGGGTTCCACGAGTCCTTGACATAAACAACTACACCGTTATTTTTGTTTATGACTTTTTTGGTTTGGTGATTTTTGTATCCAGGTATGTTTGAAATAATAGAAAATTCATTAATATGACACTCAGTTAGAACAATGATATCTACGCCAATATTTACGTGTGAAATTAACTAAGAAGTTGTCAAAGTTTATATGAATACTCCTTATATTAAAGTTCAGTATTTTAAAACCATACGCCGAGTTGAGTACTCTACTTTAATGTCCAAAGATTCCATCATCGCTTACATTATTAATGTCTTTTGTTTCTGGATGGAAATGGCGATTTCTCATTGATTCGTAGACACACTGCCACAGAGGGTGATGATATGAATGTCATTAGAATGATGTGTAAAAACTCTATCACGAAACCATGGTAGTTCTTTGTTATTAATTTATTATATTTTTTATCTACACACGTATCATAAACCCTCTTCACTGCGTACAAAAACCGCACGTTAAGATCAGCATAATGTTAAACTACTTGGTAAAAACTCATTTCTTATCTGAAAAATTACACATTATGACCATTATTTAATAATTGGCTAAACGTGGGCTCTCTTGTGCACACGTTTAGCCAATTATTAAATAATCCACTTTGCGTGACAAGGGTCTAGCCCATCGCCGAAGCTATGGAGATATGACGATTTCCATTATCTGCCGTTAGAATTACTACTTTAAAAAAAAAACTTTAGATCGTCATCATCCCGTACATTTCGCATAAGTAGCTTAACTAGCACTTCCTAACAAAGAATATTTGTAGAAATAATAGCAAGAAATTAGGTGAAATCCTATGGATATTTGAAAGAAATCTTACCATAATTATTTCTCAGTGTCGTGTCAACTCCATTCTGAAGCAACAGCACGGCTACCCTAGTGTGACCCCGATACGCCGCGCAGTGCAGACAAGTGTTGCCCAGTGAGTCCACACAGTTGATGTTTGGTGGATTCGGGGTGTTGAGCTGAAATTTAGATTTTAGATGGCCTTTTTAGGGATCCGTACCCGATGGGTGCCAAACGGGATCCAACGGGCCTCCGCTGTCCGTTTGTCATAATAAACTACACGAGATTTTATCAATAAAAATTAAAATTATCCATACGAGAAACGTATTTAAAGGACTCAACTACCATGGCATTTCCAGAAATGCCATTTCCCGTTATAGATTTTGAATTTTATTACCATGGCAAAACGTTCAAAATCGCGGTGCCTCGCGCGTAAGCGCGCTAATGGACCGGTTAACACCCCTGGCGGTTTAAAAAAGCATATCATGATTGTAATATAATATGTACATCCTAATATCATAGAAAACAATAAAAACACTGTAACAAAGAATCAATTTAACTATTAAAATCATATTTAAAAACACGGCGTAATTTTTAGCGGGTAATACGCCACCATTTGCCGCGATGGCGGCAGATGACGTCATATGCCACGCCACCCGCCACACTCCATGTTTGTTTTGTTTATTACCGGTGCCGACTAGTTCAAATCAATTTTATTTTGGTGAGATAATGGAAGAAAAGCAATAACCTTTTTATCAATCTATCCCATCGTGCCAAAATGCCAGATAAAATGTTTATTTGGAGTTCCAAGAGTTCAGATAATACGAACACAATGGTGTAAAATTATAAGAAGAGATGAAATATCGCCAACATCATGTGTGTATTGTTGTGAAGATTATTTAACGTAAGTATCATCAGGTGACATTTATATAGTTAGCATGATGTGAATTCGTCGCATGGTCCGAGGTAAGTTTTGCGTAGGTTATACTTTGTTAACGCTTAAAACATAGTTTTCACAACAAAACTTTCGATTTGATGTTTAAAAATGTCTGTAGAAATATACTTACAGTTTATGTGTTTACCTATGTATTATTGGTATTTTTTCAAGTCAACAGAAAATTATGTTGAATGCAACCTAATGAAAGATAACGGGTAAAAAATGACACTTCGGCGACAGGAGTTAGGTAAAGACACAGAATAAGTAGTTATTACCTGCAAAGACTTATATTCATCTGAGGCCGAGCTCCGGCCGCGGCCGTGGCTTCTGACGTCACATCCCGTTTCGGACGATTATGATGCGTTTCGCAAATTTTAATTTCCTTTCCCTATTTTGCAATTTTAATTTAATATTTTAGACAATTAAAGTTTTTAAACAATAAAAGGTTGTAAGGACGATAAATATTCAGAAAAATATAATATCAGCCAAATTAAAGCCACATAGATATTCCCAATTGGTTTGAAATCGGACTCGCAATCTTTAAATACTGGGTCGTATCCACGTTAATAGTTACGTAGTTTTATTATTTTTAGGCGTAAGATTTCTTGTACGATGGTACGGAACCCTTCGTGTGCGAGTCCGAACCGTAGTTGACCGATTTTTTATCCGGGCCGACACTAGGATACGTACCAGTTTCTGTATGTCTTCTACCTTGCCGTCCTTAGCAGCAGTTAGCAGTGCGCGCTCTACACTCAACTTCTCTGCCAGAGCCGCGGCTTCGACGAGTCGCTGTACGTCGCGCGTCTTACACACTTCACTTGCGATGCGACCAGAACCGTTCATTATGTGCACGTCCGCGTCTTGGTTGAGGAGCAGCATTACTAGATCCTGGGTAACAAAATATTTTTTATTTTATTTTATTTATTGCAAAACACAACAGATATAATACATTGCGTTTCTTAATAATAATATAGATATACATAATTGGTGATGTAGTATGTTTTCAGACTCACACCTGGCCTCCATACTTTACTTGAATGCTGGATTGTTGTACAAGACGCTTTACGTTTACTTAATGACTTTCTGAATCTGCACAATGATTCGTCGACGGACAAGCGTATATTATCAGGTTTATTGGTTAAGTGGTGGTACACCAACTAATGTTTATAATGTACCTTCATTGTTAGAGAGTTCATAATGAGAAATCCTACTTATAAGAAATGTATCTTCGTCTATCGCATTGGTCAGTAGCATTGAGACAGTATTATCTCAAAAAATAACTATGCTATGCTAATCTTAGTATCAATAAAGAAGAACAACAAACTTTAATCAATTTGTTTACACAGTTGAAGGTAATGAAATCACAAACTGAGAGTAATGACAGAATCTGATGATATGGAGCATTATTCTTTCTCAGTAAAAAACAGTTCAGTAGGTACCTAGGTACCTACAGTCAAGTTGGGATAGCCATAGGGGAAAGAGGAAGTCCTCGATATTGCTCACGTTGATGCACTGCTGCCTTAAAAGGCGTCAGTTGCCGCTTCATTATGTATGAAAAGGAAAACCCAATGGTCCATTCTCTAGCATGAGAACCCGCCAGAAAATTACTGAAAATTGTGACATTGAAAAGTTTTGCAAAATTTGTTTAGAATCTAGAAAACGAATGTTGGGACTGAATGAAGGATATATGATTAGAAAAAGGGATAGTAGATTTTATCATAGAAGTCGGAGAAACCAGTGGCTAAAACTCCCTCAATGTTTCTAGCCATGATATAATACTAAAATATTTGTTTAAATAAAAAGGTATTCAACCTTCATTTTGTCATGTACCTTTTTTGGCAACTATCAACATCAACTACATCACTAAAATAGTGCCATCCGATATTGACTTGGGCAGTACTTAGTTATACATCCTGCTTTCACTGTCAGTGGGTGATAGAGGGCTGGTTGATTGATTGATTGGATGATGATGATTGAAGAAACCAATATAATGATTCATGTCACATGTTAGGCTACTATTGAATTATAAATATATATCATAATCAATAATTTCTCACCTCATTCCCAATAAAGCAAGCTTTGTGCAAAGCCGTGTCACCACTCTCATTAACCTCGTCCACGTCTGCTCCGGCCTGCAGCAGTTCCCGCACCACTTCCACATGACCGAAGTATGTGGCCAGGTGCAGCGGAGTCCAGCCGAAGTTGGACTTGCTTCTTCCTGGAAGGCAATTATAACATTTCTCTTCTACTGACTAAGACAGATTCATAAAATCTTTATACATTTAATTCTCCATGATCCCACAATTAGATATTGACCGATGTTGAAAAATTGTTTGGAAGCTCTCCTAGTATTTACAGGTGCAGCGGAGTCCAGCCGAAGTTGGACTTCCTTGTCCTGGAAGGCAATTATGATATTTCTCTTCTAATGACTAAGACAGATTCATAAATTCTATATACATAGTCGGTCCTAAAAATTCTGTCACAAGGTTTTTGATAGATAAAACTCAGCAATAAACTTTTTCTTATTCGTATTATACATGATTAAAAAGCTTATTTTATAGGAATCAAATTGCAATACAATACATTTTGTACGATTATCGCAATATGACAAAAAACCTTATAACTTGAGACAATCGCGAACCCAAAACACGCCGCAACTGACAAAAATACCACTTACCACAAATTTAATAAAAAAATAGTGTTCCAGATAACCAACAAGGTTTTTTTATTTATTCTGAAACCTCTTATCTTATGCTTCAAAATGAAGGTAACGGGTTCAGGGAGGGTTCTGACTAAAATCTCACGTAAGTTTGAAAGGTTTTAAGAGTCATGGAAAAAAGATAAAGTGAATCACGTCCGTATTTTTGATTGGGTAAAAAAGTGCAAAATCTCTGAAGAAACTAGCATTTGTGTAATATGGCTTTAAGCATTTAAATCCAATAATCGTTCTAATTTATCAGTATTTAATGAGCTATGAAACCATATATAGTATTAAATAAAATAAAACTTGGTATTATTTACTATGCGGCAAAATATTTGTGACAGAACTTATGGACCGACTATGTACATTTAATTCTCCGTGATCCCACCATCAGATATTGACCGATGTTGAAAAATTGTTCGGAAGCTCTCCTAGTATCTACGTCATCATCACTATAATTTCACCACTAAGCATTATGACGAGCATACTTTTACGGAGGATACCTAGTATGGAGCAGTTCCGTCGGCCGTCTGTGGTCACCATCATCAGTTCCACTTCACAAAATGATGTTTCCCGAGGGTAAATGCATGGGTTACCATGAAAAATGCACAAATCGTATAATATTGAAGAGTTCCCTCGATTTCTCCAGGATCCCATCATCAGATCCAGACTTGATGTCAATAGGACCAATAGGAAATTAAACTCTTAAAAAATAAAATTGGTCCACCCGTCTTGGAAAAGTCGATTAAAAAAAAATTAAAGAAAAAAGTACTTTTTTTTAAGCTTTTATTAAAAATTAACTAAAAAGTTTAAAATAAATTCACTCCAATAACGAATATATCACTTTATAAGTTAATTGTAACCTTTAACGATAATTAAGCTTCTTCGCCGACAAAGTAATTACAATAATTACATAAGTACCGTAAATAATATATATTTTTAACATTAAAACCACTTTAATTGTTAAATCTACCCGTTTTTATCACAGTCCCAATTTTATAAATAAAAGCATGTTACATATTGATGGTATGACTAAGAACTTTTCTTCTATTTAATTTTAACTTTAATTCTAAATGCTTTTCCTCTCGCTATCACAATGTAACACGCTTTTATTTATAAAATTGGGTCTGTGATAAAAACGGGAAAGTTGCTGTTTTTTTTGCGTTAGATGTCATTCAAAGTTCATTGACTTCGTGGCCCAATGACCTTTCGTGCATAATTCACAGAAAATTCTCATTGTTGCCGCTTTTGACCTCGGGGTCATTGAACTTGAAAAAAGTTCTAGAGGGTACCCCTTCCACCCTGACACCACTCCCATGAAAAGGGAGCACCGTATGTTTACATAATTTTCGCTACGAAAGTGACCTATATCGCATTGATATTTCGAAATCGCCTAAGACCCGGCTACTATGGGGATGCAGCGATGCCCCGCACTGCAGTGCCCCCACGCTCGCCTCTGGCTCGTTAGTCTAGAGTCTAGCCACAAGACTGCCTAGGAAGAACTGCCTAGGTAGTGGCGTGCCCTGTTTCGGATTTTATATTCCGAAATGGCAAGACTGAGAATTTTCTGTGAAATATGCACGAAAAATCAAAGTCAAGGTCAATGACCTCGAGGTCAATGAACTTAAACGAAATCGAGCTTAAAAATGGCAAAACTGAATTTTCTGCGAAATATACACGAACGTTCAAGTACAAGGTCAAGGTCAATACCCACGAGGACACTGAAGTTTGAACGAGATCTACCGTTCAAAAAAACAGAATCTTAATCGTTTCCCCACCCTAATACTCCCAAATCCCCACGGTCCCGAATGCTTAAAATGGCGATATTTAAAAAATTATAACTTCAAAACTAATTATTTCCGACGGTCGCATATTTTGAAATCATCTATAAATCCACTAATAAAGCATACATAAATCAGTACAAGCATCTGAAACGACCGGCTTTCTATAGGCTAGCCAAAAATAAAAACCTCCCCTTTTGTAAAGTTGGTCATAAAATAGAGACTAGCATACTGATTCCATAAGCATCAAAATTAAACCATAAGAAAGATTTTATCATAGAAGCATGATAAGGAACTGGATAACAGGTGTTGGATTCAAGCCGTAAGGTTTGCTTGCTTGTTTCCTTAAATGTCAAAAAGCCGAAATACGGTCGCTGCGAATAGGCGCATTTCGCGGCTCTTACCAAAGGTCATTTTAATGCTATCTCTTTCTAGCATATTTAACAATATTTTTTGTCATTCAGTTTTTTGTGTATTTGATATTTTGTTGATAGGGGCTTATTACTACACAACCTATTTTTAAAAGAGATCTAAAAATCAATCTATGGGAGTTTCTACGCCCTTCTCCTCCCACAGTGGTCCAATGTAGAGAAGAGGCAAAAAATGACGTTTGCTAAGTATATGTAATTATCTACAGTAATAAAGTACTTTGACTTTACTGGGCGTAAATGATGGACTTGATGTCACATAAACTTTTCTCTATCGTCAATATTTTAGACTGTATAGTGAGTTGAAAATTTCTAAGTTATGTGCATAAGTTCTTCCCACAGACTGAAAAATATGACAATAATTTTGAAATAAAATATTTACGAATGTGTGTTTAAGATAATATTATTGTTTGCATTATGGCTTGGCACCTCTCTTTGCATGTATTGTTTTCTTTTGCTTTAAGAACTGGTAGATTTGGTGCCACTTTTTGTATGACATTAAAAGACGGATTTTGAAAAATTTATTTATCAAGACAACTTGTTTTTGAGTTTATTATAGTTTTAGGCATGATACACATCATTTAAACCAAACTTTGTAACTAATTATTGCTTTTATTATAAAATATTTTATTAAATCAAGTACAATTTAGGTTAAATTAATTAACACATTTTAGGTGGAATGTAAAAGGAATATAGGTGCAATAGGAAGATTAAGGTAAAGCATTCTAATGAGACTATTATAATACGAAATAAGGCTATATCTAATTGAATCGGGGAAATTCAATAAAAATTTAACATTGGCGTGCTAAAACCCATGTGTTATAGAACCAAAATATGGGTTGGCACACAACTGCCAACTTTGAAAAAATGGCTGACTGCGGAAGGATTAGGTAGTTTTGACATTTCTGAACTACATGGATAGTCAGACCAAATCAAAACTCGGTTCTTAGCATGCTAAGAGTTCTAACAGAAGAAATCATAACTCAGTGTAGCTAAACAAGTCACAAGGGAAAATTGTTTAAAATTATATAAAGCTTGTAGATACAAATAGGTAAATTTCTTTTTTAATCACAGTTAATGCAATTATTAAAAATATTTTTAAACTATAACTAGTTTAAATGAATGATTTATTGTGACCCATGACTTTATCATGTGTCCCTAGTACTGCAGGACCTGCAGCTTTGGCTAACCCTTGGCTAACCATTGGTAATGCAGTCATATAGTACGTGCAGAAAACCAATAAAATAAATATAAAATAACAGAAAAATCGAGTAGATAACAAGAAACTTAAAACTCACCCTTGCAGTTGATATCCAGGGCCACCTGTCCTTCATTCTTAGCCTCCAGCAGTCCTTTGACCACAGACACCTCCCCATGCCTAGCCGAGTACAGCAGCGACTCCTGAGCCTCCACACTCGAAGAGTTACCATCAGACATCTCCGACACCTAGCAAACACTACTTTTCACACAATACAGGGGATTCTAAACCTTGTTAGAAGATTAGTCATAGGGCGATAGAATATCGCTTGTCGCGGCCAATTACTTCTGAATGATTAATCGTGTTGTTGTGGTATAGTCACGGTATAGTATGTTTATTTTGCATTGAAGATAATGAGAGAGAATATGAGAATAAGCAAATATCTTTCGTCCGAAGATAAGTATGTTCGATAAACGTCAAAAAAAATAAAGTGGTAAGGTGAGTCAATATGATTAGGGTTCCGTATGATAAATAATAAGGGTTGGGTTTTGATCATCGACACCTGATTTCAATTACTAGAGTTATTTAGGAGGATAGTTGACTTTATTCTTGAACCTTTTATCCTAGTCTTAATTGTCGGAAACTGGTTTTGTATTTATAATACCTAAAACAAAATAATATTTTGTATGCCTGAAATGGAACGCAATTTTTGCTCTTTCCAATACGTATTTCATGATAGATGTCAAAAACGTATTGTAAAGTTGGGTAAAATGGAATTTGGAATAAAGTAGTGTACCTAGTATAGCAAACTTGGCTGTTTTATTTGACTGATTTTGAAATCTGAGTCAGGGCACCCCATTTACTAGGCAGTCTTGTGGCTACTATTAGGTTAGTGTTGGTAGCAAACCGATATCTGGGCAGTCCTTCCTGGGCAGTCTTGTGGCTACTCCCTAGAGTGTTGTTATGGGGAATTATTAAACTGCACATCAATAATGCAGATTTGCTCAGCAAATATACTGATTTTTACAGAATTTTACTGATTTTTACAGCAAATACCAGGGCAAAATACTGTGGTAGCTTAGGTGAAGGGTAAAGGGGGTGAGCGAAGCGAAGCTCCCTTTATCCTTCGTATTAGGTTGAACATGTAAGAACAACAAAAATACTTAAATCATAAAAAGTGTTTTTGCTGATCCTTTTTTGCTTTGAAAATCAGTATTTTTGATTTGCGATTAAATACTTGCCTTTTTATGAGCCCTACCAGCTGGAGCTAAGGTGATTTCGAACATCAATACTACAAACAATGACTTTGTAAAAATCCTATTGTAAAAAATAACTTCAAAATGCGATTTTTGAAAATTAATAACAAAAAAACCCCTGGTTTCCGACAATTGTGACTTAGTGAGGGAGGTCCCCTCGCCTCCTCCTCCTCGCACGAGATCGAGCCGCCATACTGGCCGACCACTTCGCTGGGCAGTTCCAGCCCAACCCCATCGCCGACTACGAGCACAACGCCGCTGTTATGGAGCGCGTAGAGCGCTTCCTGGCGGCCCCCGCGCCTCCCCTCGCCGGCGACTACTTCATGTCGCCCCGCGAAGTCCGGAAGGTGGCCCTGAAGCTGAACCAGCGGAAGGCCCCGGGCCCGGACGGAGTCGTCGCGGGGGCCCTAGTACAGCTGCCAAGGAAAGCCGTCGTCTCGCTGACGCGGCTGTTCAACGGCATCCTGCGCACCGGTCACTTCCCCGCCCTCTGGAAGGAGGGCAAGGTGATCGTCATCCCCAAGCCGGGGAAGGACAGAAGACACCCGGGAGGCTACCGCCCGATCACCCTGCTGCCTCATATCGCCAAGCTGTTTGAGCGCCTGCTGTTACGGAGAATCCTGCCCCACATCCAGCTGAGGGCAGAGCAACATGGCTTCCGTGACAGCCACAGCACGACGCTCCAGTTGGCGAGAGTCCTGCACTACCTGGCGTCGGAGCTGAACAGGGGCCGATACACCGTCGGGGTCTTTCTTGACATCGAGAAGGCCTTTGACCGAGTGTGGCACGAGGGGCTCCTCTTCAAGCTCCTGGACGCAGGTGTGCCCCCCATGATCGGGCAGATCGTGGCCTCCTTCCTGGAAGACCGGCGGTTCTTCGTCTCCGTCGAGAATGCACACTCCCAGACGAAGGCCATCAGCGCAGGAGTCCCGCAAGGCAGCTGCCTTTCGCCGGTGCTCTACGCGCTCTACACCAACGACATCCCCACACTCGAGGGCCATCTCGAGGAGGGGGTGGAAGACGTTGTGCTCGCCCTCTACGCGGACGACAGCGCCTACTTCGCGTCGTCGCGCAAAATTGAGCTCGCCTGCAGGAAGATGCAGCGACTCCTGGACCTGCTGCCGCCCTGGCTGGACAAGTGGCGGACCGCGGTGAACGTCGGGAAGACAACAGCCCTGTTGACCACCCGCTCCCGCCGTCCGACCCCGCTACAGCTGAGGGGCCGGGACATCGAGTGGCAATCGACGGTGAAATACCTCGGTTGCAACATCGACTGCTCGCTGCGCATGGTCCCGATGGTGCAACACTGCATCAACCGGGCCAAAGCCGCGCGGGCAATGCTCCGGCCTGTCCTGTCGTCCAGCCTGCCTCTGAGAGCCAAGCTGCGGGTGTACAAGGCCTATGTGCGCTCGCGGCTCACCTACGCGGCTCCAGCATGGTACGCCCTGCTGTCGAAGACCCAGAAGGCACGGCTGCAGCGGTTCCAGAACATCTCCCTGCGGGTGATCACAGGAGCCGGGCGGTACGTGCGCAACACCACCATCATGAGGGATACCCGGATGCCCACCGTGGAGAAATTCGTCGCGCGGCTGGCACGGCGCATGTACGACTGCGCCGACAACAGCCGCCACGCACATCTCCACGACATTGCTCCGCATCACGCACGTCCGCCTGAAGGCAGACCACTCCCAAGAGAGTTGCTGCTCATCCCACTGTCGCCAGTGTAAGCCCGCAGAAGAGGGCGAAAGCACGGCGCAGTGAAGAAGAAGAAGCTCCCGCACCGTTGTCGCCAGTGTATGCCAATAGACGGCGAAAGCACAGCACAACGAAGACCACGCGAGGCCCCTGACAAGTAGGGGCCACCCAAGACCGGGGGGGACGTTACCCCCCGAGTTGACGCCGCGGGCATGAGGCAACCATAAGTCCTCGACCCCGCAACCGTAGTGGTCCTCGCGCTCCGCGCGAGAACACACTCCGCAGACCACACGGCTCCTCCCCCCCCTCCCCATCCCCTACCCTAAATTCAGGTGTCCGTGATCAAAACCTTTACCAATAATAAACGCAAACATGACACTTAATTCAACAGTGTGCTATTCACGTCAATTTTTTGGTTTTAATGTGCATTGCCAAACAAAAGCAAGCAAATCTAGTACATAAAAAATGTGAACCTTTAAGATAGGCTTCGAACAAAAAATCTTCGTCGATTCAAACCCTCTTTCTGTTTCTGTTTTTTGTTAGTTTGTTGAACCCTAAAAATTAAAGGCCTTGACCCACTGCGTTCAGAAATTGTATTGAATATTTACCTAACCCACTTTTTCTTTGAGAAAAGATTGTGTTCACTCCTTACACCAAATATTAGTTTATCTATACACGTATCATAAACCCTCTTTACTGCGTCTCAAAACCGCACGTTAAGACGAGCATAATGTAAAACTATTTGGTAAAAACTCATTTCTTATCTGAAAATTTGTACATTATGACCATAATGTGTAATTTTTCTACTTAATATGATATTCAAATTTCGAACGCCGACGCCCGCCTGCGTGCCGCCCCTAGTCTGTCTTGTCTGTGTCTAGTGTGTACTACAAAACAAGCTAAACAACTGCAGAGCAATTATCAATGCCACAATGCCGGTCAAACATGCGGTTCCCATCAAAGAGAGATTATCATATGTGTGTAGATAAACTAGTGTATGTAACTGTACATAATTAGGCATTAAAACTCTCGAGCGAGTGATATTATTATGAAACTCGCCTTGGGCTCGTTTCAAAAGGCCACTCTCGAGTATTAATGCCCTCCATTATGTAGCAGTCACATAAACTACTATGAGGTTTACTAAGACCAAATTGCTTTTAAGGATATAAATTATTCAATTTTAGCCATTAAATTACTTATTGAGAGAAACTGATTTTTGCACTGAATTTTACTAAATTGACTTTTATAAATATTTCTGAACAGTACAAACTGTAACAAAACAATCAAACAAAACTGACAGTCAGTCAGGTGTTCTGTGGTTCAGTTCGTTTACAAACACTAATAATGTACTCTGTGCATGTTTGATGTTTGTTTTATGATATCTTGCGTTGTTAGGCATGAAAGAGTAATAAAATAAGCATTAAATAATTTCTTTTCCCTGTCTGAAATGAGTGACAAAACTAAAGATTGTTGTCGTATCTGCTTAGAGGTTGAATCAGATCGCGTCCCAATACTCGACGACCCAGGTATCCAGCTACACATGAAATCCTGCTTAGCACTTACCATATCCGGCCATGATAACCTCCCGAAGACCGTATGCATATCCTGTGTGTCTCAACTGCGAGAGTTCTACCACTTCCAGCTCAGCGCCCGTTGCTCACAAGACTGGCTGGAATCCTGTATTCAAGAAAAGAGTAAAAAGACAAATGAAAATAAAACGCCGATACAGCCCCTTCCAGACTCCGAATATAACTCAGATTCACTGCTAGAGTTCCTAAATAACACTGCGAATATTGAAGAGTACTTGAGCAACTTAGGGAAGGAAGACATTCCATCCATAGTCAATATGCTGGACAAGAACCATGAAAATTCAATGGATGCCGTCAGTAAACTGACCAATCATTTAAAAGCTGCAAAAGTACCAAGTCCCAAAAAACGAGAAGTTCCTGCCAAAGGAATGAAAAGTAAAATTGAAATGGAAATTGACATACTTGATTCAGACATTGAAATAGTTAAGGAAATCCTCATGAGAGAAACAGAATCTAAACCAAAAGTTTCACCATCAACAATTACAGAGAAAACACATTACAACTGTTTCTCTTGCAAGATAAAGTTTGAGACTGCTCACAAACTATCCCAGCATCTCATTATCTGTGAAACAGCAATGAGGACATGTGTAAAGTGTGGAATCCTGTTTGACTCTAAGCAACAAATGATTCGACATAGACTTACACACACAGCTACATACCCGACTACATGTAACTGTGGGAAACTGATCCAAACCAAAGAAATGTTAGCACAACATTACAAAGATTGCTTCTCAGACTGTCAAGCCAAATGCATATACCGTTGCAAGCAATGTTCGGTAATTTTCTATGAAAGGTTTCAACTGTACAAACATGCTAAGGACCATGTCATCAAAGCTGAAAAAAGGATTTGTGATATCTGTTACCATAGTTTCTTTAGCAATGACTCTCTGGCCGAGCATAAGAAGACTGTCCATGAGAAAGTTGATAATCTCTCATACAGGTAAGGATTTCAGTAGTAATTTCAAAAATCATTTCAACATCCAGACCAGAGTTGGGATGGCTAAAAGGATAGTTGTAAGGGATATTCATAAAGGCCCTACTCAAATGGGCCGGGTGTATGCATTATGTACCTACCTATACAGACCCCTGGAGAAGGAATTGTTGTTTAATAAACTTATTATGGCTAATCTCTTTATTATTGTAACTGTATGCCCTTACAGCCAATATTTAATTTTCTATTGTTACAGATGTAAAATATGTAGTTTTACATCAACAGACAAGTCTCAATTATATTGTCATGTACAAAAGCATTCAATCACCACTGCACCCCAGTGTCACCTTTGCGAATCTTGTGGTCAAAGTTACTCCACTTCCTCATCATTGATGCGGCATTCCCAGCTACACAGAAACGGTAACAACACTTGTTTATTATGCAACAAAACTTTCAAGATGAGCAAACTGAAGAATAAACACATTTGTGAAATGGAAACAGTGATTTGTGAACATTGCGGTGATTCTGTGATTCGTAGTAAACTAAATTATCATTCTTGTACCTGACGGAAATAAACTACAGCAAAATTAGAAACAAAAAGCTAATTTGTATGGTTTTATTATAACTAAATAATTGCTAGAAGCATTGTAAAGGTTTCACAAGACAGCTTTCATCTATAACTCACATTAGAAAACTAAAACATAACTAAATTATCAACAAAAACAAAACCATCCTCGATGTGCGAAGTTGAAGAAGTCTGTGAAAATGATCCTTATTCGATACGGCAGTAAGCTGAGTAGACCCATGAAGAATTTCATGAATTTTGGTATGCAGATGCTCTTGTGGTTCTTGCGAATACCTGAAAAGACAGATTCACTTTGAACTATTTACTTACTACATAATATAAAATAAAGATCAAATTCGAGAGGTACCTAACAGTCCAAGGCAAAACAATCCAATCCTTAAATTTAAATGGTTCATTGATCATTACACACACACACACCTTCAATAATAATCCCAGCGGCTTCTTTCGCCGTGACCTCGGAGTATAGCGAAGTGAAGCGGTGCGAGGGAGACGGATAGAGTCCGGTCGACACCGTCGCCAAGTACACCGACGTCGTGTTGATATTCCTCGTCCAGGTGTCCAGGCGGAGCTCCTCCGATATAGACTCCATAAGACCTGAAAGAAACAGCTGTGTTTTATTAGGAGTCGATTTCAAGCGCGTATCTACGGGCCCTTCCCATCAGGAGACTCAGGGACTCATGGTGGTGGTAGGGTCTACAACGACTAGCGATAGTTGACGTTTTCTGCGAGATAAGTTGACTTGAAGGCGGGATCCGCCCACAATATTGTCTGTCTGTTAATTACCCTTAGATCACCTGGATCATCCAAATAGTTGATTAGTTGAGTTAAGACCAAAGTTAAGATAATGACAGTTTTCTTTTGGCCCATTTTCGAGGTAAGAGACTTTCTTGTATTTCACCTTCTTCTAAGCATTTTAACTCCTATATTTTTCTAGAGATATAAATATCACATTGGGCAATGATCATGATAACCAACAGTTACCTCTAAGTCCAAACTTGGCTGCACTATACGGCACCATCTCTGAACACGGCATCAGGCCCGCGCTGGAGTTGATGGCGACAATATGTCCGCGTCGCCGTTCGATCATACTCGGCAGGAAGGCTTGGATTACCTGCGAAAGTTTGCCAAATTTACGTTCATCTGCTGTAAAGGTGATAGTCAATCAGCGGCGGCTTGTACTGCCCCTGATCGTGTTGCTTCGTCTTCGACTTGCTATATAGTTTTGAAATTTCTGTATTACTCTTAGCAATTTTTATTGCTTCCTCATTGCATGACTTGAAGCTTTTTCAAAGGCGGTGCGACACCACTGAGTGACTCGAAAATGGCTGTGAATCTGGTAATTTGTTGGGGAGATGTCCGTGGGCAATTAAGTAGACAGGTGGATAGTGATTAAGATAGCAGATTGGCCATTAGGCAAAAGACCCGAAGTAAGTTCAATAACGTACCCAAAAATGCGCCATTAGGTTGACCTCAATGATATTAGCGGCAGCTTCAGGCCGAAGGTGCGCAATTGGCGCGCACGTTAGCACCCCCGCGTTACTGATCACCATGGAGACGTCAGTCAGCTGACGACGCATGTGCGCGGCGAGCGCCCAGACCTGCTCCCGTGCTGTCACGTCCACTGTGTAGCCAAAGCTCTGAAATACATCCCTAGGTCTTTAACTCAAGAGATATTGTGGGTGATACTCATCCATAATTTGTCTAGATCTTCATAAAGACTGAAATCGGTCGGACATCATCATCATCGTCATCATTTCCGGGTCATCTTTGCCGACCTCTTTTTCTATTAGAAAGAGAGATCGGAAAAAACATTATAGATTCGATATAAGGTCTGAAGGTTGACATGAAAGAGGCGGGGCCTGAAAGGAGCTTCATCAAGGGGCAACATAAGAGCCTCCAGAGGTTAAGAAAATTCTCAAGACACACGCGACTCGTTATTATACTAAATCCTTCAACAACCTGAAGTAATACGTGTGTTATGCAGGTCCATGCCGTTCCTTATATCCAACCCTAAAGGATCAGTACCGTAGGAGATGTACCTCGCCATCTTTATTTCGTATCTCGTCGACAACTGCATTGTTGTGTCTCGCGTCGTTGTCCCAACATACAACGGTCGCTCCTAGTTCCGCCAACTGAAGTGCGAGCTCTCTCCCAATTCCGTGGCCTGCTCCTGTGATCTAAAATAAGAAGATTCTTCTAAAGAAGCGTTGAAGAGTTGTGGATAATTCATGACCAAAACCGAGGATATCTTCCAAAGCGATCTCAATTTAAATTCAAAAAAGACTTTGGCTCTGTCTGGCCAAGATGGTCTCAGTCATAAGGCGTCCGTCATCATGGTCTCAATCACAGATACATCAACTACCGGTGCCTCAGACAAAGGTGGTATCTATCACAAAAAATACAAAAGGAATCGTGTTTGCGTCGCTTACCAGAACGGTTTCCCCATGCAACGACTTCATAACCGGCGGTATCAACACCCTGCATACTGCCATCGCACAAGTAGAACACAATTTCACTATCAGAACCAGAGTGTCCAAAGCCCAAAGTGGTGCCGAAGCCAAACCCCCACTACCCCACCACGGGAGTATCCATACCTCCTGCACAGCCCTAAATTTCCGTGCAGCCTCCCCTATTACACGTACGAATACATTCTTTCTAGCCATAAGTGTAAAACTATTTAAAAATGCGACAGCGGCATGTTTGTTGTTACTGTCAGAATGACAGTTGAGTTTGAAATTCGATATTTGAGTTTGTTGGACAAGAAGGTAGGTGCTGTGAAGGAAGATTGACTAATGTTGACATGATTTTGACAGTAATATAATGTTTACTGACGGATGGGATACCAAAAAACTCGTCTTGGTGCTGAAATTATATTTTACTTCAAAGAAAAGAAACCTTCTTGATCATGGCGAAACCACTCCAGAAGGAGAGGGAGAACCGAGCGGTAGAGAAGTCCGATAACTCATTCCACCCCTACGATATAAGCCCGGAAACTGCACACACTGCAATCCTGCTGCTGGAGTCTACTGAACCTGAGATCCTATGCCAGGTAAGAACCTCCGCCTTCCTATTATGTCGGGTTGTGGGAATTGAAACCTGTTGAAGAGACTGAAACAGGTGGAAATCTGAAGGTGCAAGATCAGGGATACATATATGGACGATGCATTAATACCTCCCAGCCAAACTCAGTTATTTTTTGCTAAAGCTGTGTGTGGTCTTGCGTTATCGTGATGAAAGACCACACCCTTTTTTTTTGATCGATTCCGTTTTTTCTCAACTTCATGCTTTAATCTCATTAGTAGAGATCCGAATCGATGTTTCTGCTCGGTGGTTAAAGCTCATAATAAACAATGCCATTCCAATCCAACCATACACACAGCATCACCTTATTGCGATTCAACCCGGGTTCTGCCACAGTCTGCGAAGCATGTCGTGGTCAAAGTGATCCACTTTTCATCACCCGATATCAGTATCTTCCAAAACGGTTTGGTCTCATTACGTCTCATTAAATAATTGCAAATGAGTACACGGTTCTTTAGGTCTCTTTCAGTGTGCTCGTGTGGCACCCAAATATCGACCTTTTTTGTGTACCTAGCTTTTGCAAATGGGTCAAAATGTGGTCAATACCCATCTATTCAGCTATGTCGTAACTACTGTAAAGCCAATCTTGCTCTACTTTAAAAAAAATGGCGTCCATTTTATCCGTAACTAGGGCGACCACAGTGAGGTGCATCTTTGACATAAAAATTCCCGGACTGAAAACGCTTAAGGTACTACGAAAATAAAATGGGGTTTTTTTCGAATCCATTTACTCCACCATGAAGTCATCTACAGATTTGATTTTTGGGCAAACGTTTATTGAGTATTTGATTAAGATTTTCACCAAAACAAAAACGCGATTGGATGAAATTTTCTCGATAGAATCTAATTACGAAAACACCTTTAAATTATATTATTTTTTCCTGTAATTCTGAAATCCTAACTAATTTCATTGTGGAACTGCGTTCAAAATGTAGATATTATGTATTCGCAAAATCTCCTAAAAAACTTTTTAACAAAATAGAGTAGTTTATTTTTAAACAAATATTCTGTTGTTTAGCGCTAGGTTTTTTCATTTTTTTCCGATTCGTCCCTCTCACACTGCGGGTCTTTCCGCCTGGAGTAACGGGGACTTTGCACGGAAGAGATATCGCACTAAGCTAACTTTGTGCTACTTTTACTGACATTTTTTCCTTTTTTAATAAAATTTTAAAATGAATTTCTTCATTAGAATGACTCCTTTTGACAGAAAGAAAAACAAATGAAAGATAGCTGGAAACAGCATTTTACTAACACACTACAGATAGCGCAAACAGCGATCCACATACAAACCCGTGTGTCTTCCGTGACCTTCTTAAGATGCTCATGTCGAGTGACGTCATAATAGACGATCGTGTGTTCGAAGTCGTATGCGCAGCGGCGTACCTACGTAATAGATTTTTGGTGTTTATTTGTGTAGTATACATACCGCCTAATAGTAAAGACTGTGAGTACATGATATTGTTTGAATTAATTGAACAACTTTGTAATAGGTATAGCGAAATTTTAATAATAGGTGATTTTAATTTATGTTCTTGTTCTTCTAATACATTTATTACTATGAATATTTGCTAACATACTGTGGATTCAGTCAGAGTAACGGAGTTAAAAATTGCAATGATAGGACGTTAGATTTGGTGCTGAGTACACCGGGTAACTCGTGCGTGTGTGCGGCGGATCAGCCGCTACTGCCGGTTGACGCGTACCATCCGCCGCTCGAGATCACGCTGCGCCTGCGCTCGCGCCGCGACGTCGAGTACGTGCCCGCGACAACGCACCAACACGACGGCCCGGCGCCGGCGACCGCGGCAGGCGGAACTCCCTCGACGGATTGGAACTTTAATAAAGCGGATTTTCCCAGGCTATATTCATCGATTGAAACTATAGACTGGAATCAAATATACAGCCTAGACTTAGAATCGAGTTTTTTTTTATGAAAAGCTTTATACAATATTTGTTGATTGCATTCCCCAAAAAAAGCGAGATAGAGCAAGCCCAAGGTACAGTTATCCCGAGTGGTATACTATCGAATTAATTCGGGATATAAGGCTAAAGGCACGGTTACATAAAAAGTTTAAATCTAGTCAGTCAAGAGAGGATTATGATCGCTTTTCTCAATGTAGGGCAAGAGTTAAAAGTATGATTAAGATTAACCTAAACCAGTATCAAAGAAAAGTAGAACTGAACGTACTAAAGGATCCAAAATCTTTCTGGAACTTTGTTAAATCTAAACAAGGCACACGTAATGCGCAAACTATTTTGCAACAGGGAGAAGTTCTAACCGGGGAACAGTGCGCAAAAGAGTATGCCAAATATTTTTACTCTGTATATAGCACAAATTCAGCGGTTTTGGATGTGGACGCAGCAGTAGCAGAAGCTGGCGACGAAAATGTGGCAACGAGGGTGCATCTGGATAGACTGACTTTGGGTGAAACTAAGCGCGCATTGCGAGAACTGAAACCTAAGAAATCAGCAGGACCAGACGGCATCCCGCCTTACGTCGTGAGAGATTGTCGATTAATATTAGCTAAGCCTCTACTTCACATATACAATCTGAGTTTAAGCGAAGCCGTATTCCCAGCCAGATGGAAGACAACACGAGTGGTACCTCACCCTAAGGGACGAGCAGGACCGAATGTGGAGGAGTACAGACCTGTAGCTGTACTATCAACTCCAGCAAAAGTATTAGAAGCAGCTATCCACCAATCACTATTTGCACAGGTCAGCCAGCAGTTGTCTGAGGCTCAACATGGGTTCCGCCCGGAGAGAAGTACCACCAGCAACCTCCTTAGCTACATGACGGAAATAGTTCCAGTAGTAGATAGCGGATTGCAAGTTGATGCGGCGTACTTTGATTTCAAAAAGGCTTTCGATTTCGTCGACAACGACGTTTTATTGAGGAAACTTGCTGGCTTTGGTTTCACTCCTCACCTACTTAGATTCTTTGTTATTTTTATGAGTGAGAGGCAGCAGTATGTAGAATACAATGGATATAAGTCGGATAAGACGGGACATATACCAGAGGAAATGACAAACATTGTTATTGTTCCTTTGTGTAAAAATAAGCAGGAGGATATAGCTAGCTCATCAAACTACAGACACGTGTTTTTGAAAAAGTACTTAAGTACTACTATAATACATGACTAATGTCCATTCATCGTGTGTAACTTGAAGCGCTCCTAGCTTATCGTAGTACATCGGCCGCTCGGGTTCCACCTTGGTTATTTGTGTTTTTGTTGAAGTTGCGTACGTTCCAGTGATGAATGTAAACATTAATAGCATCGTCGTCAGAACAGAGAAAGCCGTGTAGACCTTTTGAACCTTTCTTTGGGTTTTCATGTTATTGCTGTTCGGGTCCACATGTTTTTCGTCGTACTTTGTTCTGTTTTCATTCTTTTCCGATTCGGTAGGCAATAATGATAGTTTTGTTACGGGTCTTTTGATCGTTCCAGTTTGAGTTTTTAAAGTAGTTACGCGTACGTAGCCATCAGCGCCGGGGTGAACCTCCATCACACGTCCCATTGCCCATTTTGCGGGGGGGAGGTTGTCTTCCTTAACCAAGACAACGTCTCCTATCTTGATGTTTTTGTTAGGCTTGTTCCACTTGCATCTAGTTTGAAGTTGATTTAGATAATCGTTTGACCAGTTTTTCCAAAATTTTTGTGCCATATGTTCAGTTAATTGCCAGCGGCGCCGTATATCGATGCTCCTGATGTCCGTACAATCCGATAACGGTGGTGTCAACGTTGCGCTTCCCCAGGTCCCTGTTCGGGCGCCAGGTCACCGTCCTCATAATCATCGGCATCGTGTGGGTGGCGAAGACTCGCTGCCTTCCAAAATGTACGAGAAAACATAATGCAGTCAGAGAGCGGCGCGAGCAAATCGAGCTATCAACGATAAGCACAGAACTGCAGAATCAGCAAAAACCAACACGGGACAATCCGAGACCGATGACGCCTCGAGCGGATGCATCGCGGCGGGACTTTATTCTCGGTGCAGACAATTTAGTTTTTAATTTTGATTAATTTAATTGTTAAGGCAAATCTTTCTTATCATACTTTTATCTTTTCTTGGGGCTTCCAAGATGTACAGTTTGTACATAATTAATAACGACCTACTTTTAATTTGTTAGCGTTGCACTTAGCATGACGTTATTACCTATACAAAAACAAGCAGTAGCAATACGATATTGATCGGGTTAACATCTACCAAGAAAGAATTGCCTTTGCATTCCCCTGAAGATGATCCAATTCCATTGACGCTAGCATTAAATTTCTTTCGGGGTAGTTTTAGAAGATGGGCCGCCCTTTCCGAGATCAGGTTTACTTGTGCTCCTTGATCCAGAAGATTTAATATTCAATTGAACTGTTGTTTATAAAATCTCTTTATCGTTAGTTGGTGCGTGATTTGAAGTATTTCGCTTGACCCGAATTGGAAGATTGCTGAGTTGAGATGTAAACATCTCAACTCAGCAAATCTTGAGCAGCAATCAGAAAATAACTGCAAACATAAATGTTTGCAGTTATTTTCTTTGCGTAATGAAGCATCGTATGATGTTTCAAATTGCACTCTTTGCATGTTTTCGCTGATTTGCAAGCGTCCGAGCCGTGGCTAAAAAGACAGTTTTTGCATAAACGAAGTTTCGCAATTGTGCCGTTTCTTTTCGCTGTATCCATGTCGACGAACTTCGGACATTGCATCAAAACATGGTTTTCGTTGCATAAAGGACATTGTCCATAAGTTGTATGACAGATTTTGTTAAATGTTGGTTTGTAGTCAAAATGTTTTTTTTTCTTGAGTTTGTTTATTCGACGGAGTGGAGAAGGGCTTCGTTGAGTTTTCTTTTCTTGTGCTTTTCTTTGCTTCAAAGGCGAGAAATGCTCCCTCCAATTTTTACTCTCCCTCCAATGCTCCCTCCAATCGATCCTCCATATTTTTAAAATTCTTCAAGTTTCGGAATCGCTCGTTGATCATCCCGAGTCTTCACATAGTCCTCATAGGAAGTTGCGTCCAGTTTTTGCGACATCAAATACACAATGATGGGGTTCCATGTTTGTACGTCTAGGCCGATATTCACGAAACCGTTGACAGCTTCGTTTATGACGTCATGCATCTTTTTTAAGTTGAACGCGTCGCGTTGTTGTATGTTGGGCAAATGCATTATGGTGTTCATGAAGGTCACAAATTGCAGATGACGATTGTCGTATCTTTGCACTAAAAGTGCCCAGCATGAATCGTAGTTATCCGCGCTGATCGATAGGTGTTGAACAATCCTCTCAGCTTCACCATGAAGTTTCGTCTTTAAATGCTGCATCTTTTGCGCCTTGTTTATAGTGGGGTTGTTGTGGATTGTTTCCGTAAAAAGATCTTTAAAAGAAATCCACTGTCTGTAGTGTCCTTTAAATTCCGGTATGTCGACTCGCGGCGCAGAGTGCTGATAGTGCATTGTTGAATGTAGTTTGTTTTTTAGTTGTTTGCGTAATTGTTCATAATCCTGTTCGCCTTTCAGGATGCGACAGTTGTATGCCTCACACTGGACCCCCCCCCCCCCCCCCCCCCCGCCAGACTTGCCTCAATCTCACAATGCAGTTTGTCGACAGGTTCCCATTTCGACTTTAAGATGGCTAAACAATCTTCCAGTTCCCATTTTTCAGTGATGGACTGAAAATCGATTTTCGCCATGGCGCGATCAAGCGCTTTGATGTTAATTTCTTGCTTGAACATAAGTAAGTTGATGTTGTTTTCATTAGCCTCTGGGATCCCCGCCAAATCAAAGTTGATGTTGTAGTCGGTAGGGGTTGGATTTAACCCTTGAAGAGCTTGCAGTTTCTTCAACATGTCATCTTTCGTTTTTTCATACATTTTCTTAGTCATAGCATAGACGTCATCAGTAAAGTACTTGATGTTCTTTTCAGGAACCGTGGTTTCAATCGTTCCATGCCGTTCTTCAAACTCCTGCCAGTAGTCGTCGAATTTGGAGAGCATATTCGATAGGTAGTCCTTAGTCTTCCTTGATGAGCCGTCCTTCCCATAATTAATGCATCCTTGTTTGAATTTATTAAAAAGTTCTACTTAGTTGTAAAGTTAGATGTTCCATGATGTTCCTCAAGTTTGAACGCTCAGGGATTCGGCGAAGTTTAGTTGTCCTCCTTTCCCGTGCTGCAGTTCACAGTAACGCGAAAAGGTAAAGTTGTTATTGTTTGTTCACTTTCACGTCCTGAAGTTCACAGTAACGCGAAAAGGTAAAGTTGTTGTTGATTGAAGTGAGTAGTTTCAGTTCAGAGCTTGCTGGATGATGGATGCAAGTGATCACGGCCGTGAATCTCAATCCCCTCCGTCCCTGCACCGATGTTTACGACTTCTCAATTAAATTCGGTGATTCCGCTGGTGGAGGCCGAAAGAACCGATCCGTTATCAGTGAGGAATAGAAGGAACAAAGAGTCTATTAGTTTGTGGCACTTGCTTCTCGATGCTCGAAGGACCATAAAGATGTACGGTGTAGTGGCCGCACGTCTTGAATATGTTATAGGAAGTTATGTTTAAGCTCTGGTAGCTATGATGGGTTCTTGTAGTTGTTGTAGTTAGTTAGAGAAAGATCACCAAAGTTCAGTAAATCACTATATTGTCACTTAATAACACGAAATACAGATAAATTAGGCAAGTCTTTCTTGGTAGATGTTAACCCGATCAATATCGTATTGCTACTGCTTGTTTTTGTATAGGTACTAACGTCATGCTAAGTGCAACGCTAACAAATTAAAAGTAGGTCGTTATTAATTATGTACAAACTGTACAGGCTGTTATATGGATGGAGTTTGCGTAAACCACGTAAGTTACGCCGGCGATATGGTCTTGCTCGCACCATTCGTCACTGCGATGCGGCGCCTCCTGAGTACCTGCGAGGCATATGCGCAAGACACGAACATGGTTTACAACGCGACTAAATCTGTTTATATGGTGTTTAACTCCAAAAATACCCCGACCACAATTCCTCCTATGCACCTCAATCAGCAAACACTTCAAAGAATACCTCGCTCACATCATACTCTGATCTGAAAGATGATAAAGACATAGAGCGTCAACGACGCGCACTGTGCGTCAAAGGCAACATGCTCGCCCGGCGCTTCTCCCGCTGCAGCAAGGAGGTGAAGCGGCTGCTCTTCACTGCGTACTGCACCACACTGTACACGGCCGAACTGTGGTGCAACTACACAAAGGCCGAATACAGTCGACTCCGGGTGCAGTACAATAATGCCTGGAGAGCCATGAACCGCCTGCCGCGCAGCTGCAGCTCATCAGAGATGCTGGTATCGGCACGCCTGCCCGGCTGGGCAGGGCTCGTGCGTCACGTGACTGCCGGCGCAGCCGCGCGCCTGCGCGCCTCCACCAACTCCGTCGAGCAGGTGCGCCGTGGGATCTTGGCTCGCGAGCCCGATCCACAAACAGTGGGTCCAACTACAATCACGAAAGCTAGCAACATAGTCATTAACTTTAACTTAACTACATACTTGAAATGTTCAAATTTAAAGAGTGATTAATACTAAGTATTAGATTTGCTGATTGTTTGCACCGAACCTAGTTCCCTTAATTATTATTATTTTATTTTATTTACTTCTCTTTAAAATGTTCATGTTATGTGTTGCCCTAGTTTTAATGTTTTATACTTTTATATGGAAATGCTCTGTATTTCTGGAATAAAAACTTTATTATTATAACATCTATACATGGGACCATCTCGCAAGTGTACCCTATCAAATACAAAAAGAATTTTGTAAATCGGTTCACGAGTCTTCTAGAAATCTTATAACATATGTACATACAAAAAAACATTCACTTCGAATTGAGAACCTCCTCCTCCTCCTCCTCACTATCACTATCTGAATCATTTAGATTAATTATAAAACGCTCGCTAAAGACTTTAAAATTCCTCTTCTTCTGCTAAGAACACATCTTCACACTTTATTGCATGATTACAGACTTTCGTCGATTCTTCCCTAAAAAATTAAATGTTCGTTTTTTTTTTCCATGAGCAGTTTTTTCACTGACGTATTATTCATTCATCATATATTCATTTCGACATTTTTGGAGGCGACATAGCCTTTTAACTGTGCCCATATATTTTCTATGGGATTAAAGTCTGGGTGATATGGAGGCAGTCGTATTGCTGTATGTCCATTTTCAGCCAAAACTTTATCCTTAAAAACGCTGAAGTGTTCTTTATGGCGTTGTATTACGCTATACAGTTCCGGTTTTTTGTTATCAGGTGTAAAAGGAATATCGTGTCTTGTTAACCACTCGATCATGTCCGCCTTTCGAGTATTGCTATTAGGTGGCCTTTCAACAAATTTGTTGTGGTAAGAAGCGTTATCTATAACAACAACGCTGTTATCGGGTAAATTATGCATTAGTTCTGTTCTTAACTACTTCTCATACTTCTCAGCATTCATTTCCTTGTGATAATCGCCATCGGGATCCGCGGACTGATCTAGAAAAAGAGCTCCCAGGTACAAAGCCTTTTTCATTACCTGCGTGAACAATAATAAATCTTTGACCCTTTGATATAGGTTGCTTCAGATTTTTATTGGCTGCGTCCGTCCAGCTTTTGGCTTTAGTGTGCGTTGTATGAATATATGATTCATCAGTATAAACAATATTTTTACCAGTAGCCCTTAATTGTCGGATTTCTCTCAAATATTTTATTATTTTTAAACGGACGTCATGTTTTTCCTGCTCCTGTTAATGTCGGTTTTTCTAAATCTGAATCCCATGTCTCGGATTATATTTCGCAGAGATGAAATTGAGCCTTTGAATCCCATTTTCTCTTTTAGTTGTTTGTGTAGTGATCGTAATGTAGGAAGCTCTTTAAATATTTCATGAAAGTTATATATCATTCGTCGTATCAAGCAATAATCAAAATCATCCATTTTTAAACGATATTTTATTGGATTGTTGATCTTTAGGTGACTGAACCGAGAGCTTGTCGTTTTCCTTCAAAAATTTTAACACGCTGCTTTTCGAAACTCCGGTTGCTTCACAAACCCTGTCCAAAAATTTTGGATGATGTTTACTTTCTTCGTTTTTTAAATAAATTAGCTTCTTTTCTAAAATAGTTATATACATTACATATTTACAATTTCACGAGATGGAGCAACATTTTTTTTACCACGCTTTAAATTTGTTGAAGCCATGATACATAACTATTGTAAGTAAATTTTGATAAATTTTGATAGGATCGAATATTTTCACGAATGAAATTAGCGTTCATAAACAAATATATCAACACGTCACACTGTTTTTATTGACACTAAGAAGGTAGACTGTCAAAATAGTCAATGATTTTTCTTATTTCAATATAAAGGTTGTGTTAGTTTTGAGCTACAAAGGAGGTTTTGTTGCTCATATCGTTCTTGTATTGTATTCAATAAGACAACGAGTAATATAATTAAAGGTCATATCTGTAAATTGGTAACTCTATGTGAGAGATGAGGGATTCACGACAATTTCCGAAGTTGGCCGAATCATTAACTGATTTTAATCGTATTGTAACGCATTTCACTATTATTCGATCGCTTCGTTCCGTTGATCAGTTTCTTCGATTCCATACAGTTGAGCGTTATTAGGTTCACGAAATTAACCTCATATTTCTACCGTTATTCGTTGATGGTCAACGAACACATTTCGTTCATGAAAAAATCGTCAATGACCCTCCGCTACTAACTACACTCACAGGAGCTGAAGTCTCACTATGATGACACACGCCTTTACATAAAGCTCATTTCATCATTATTCTGCGGGGCTTATAAATGACAGAGCTATGTGTCAATCTCACTTTCATTTTCTATGCGAAAAAAAGACTTTCTTCACCTGACTTAATTACCTATAACATTAAGGGTTAGATAGGTTAGAACCCACCGGGCTAAAACTCAACCGGGTAAAAACCCACCCGGGTTTTTTTTAACCCGGTGAGTTTTTACCCCAACGAGGCCTGAATGGTGAACCTATTCGCATATGTACCTCTACCCAGACCTACCTACTAAACTTGTGTTATTTTTTATCTTTATAGGTATTTTAAGTTTCTTTTTTTTACCATTTTTAATAATCACCTTTGATCTGGCCGACCCATCTTAATACCAATAAACAATCTTTCTTAATTTTATTCTATTTTTATTCTATTAGTGTTGACCTTTGAGGCTGACCCTCGTTATGTTACGCTTTGTCCCTTATTGACAATTTGAACCCGCGATTTTGGCATTACATTACCTACTTATATAGTATTTTAATGTTTTTATATGCTCTTGGTCTATTTCACATGAATTACGTGAAAATGAATACCAAAATAAAACGAATTCATGATTTTTATTGTAACAGCGGATGTCTAAGGACACCATGACTAAGGGCTTTCAGTTGGTATGCAGTCCAAAGGAAATGATATTGGTCCTATCGACACAGAAACGTAGTTTAGGATCCTTCTTCTCTCTCCAATTGTCATATGTCCACTGCACCCATAATGTACGATGGAATCGTAATTCCCTACAGCTCCAAGGCCAAAAATCTCGGAGTCATCTTTGATAACCTGCTCTCTTGGTCAGCGCATGTCTGCGAGGTTAGTAGGCGTGTCTTCGCTACGTTTTACTCTCTCAGACGACTTCAGCACTTCTTACCTCTTCAGACCAAAATTACACTCGCCCAATCTCTGTTACTTCCCAGATGTCTGCTGGATCAGCACAAACGAAGAGCAACTGGACAAACTCGAGCGACTTCAAAATCTTGGGATTCGGTTTATTTTCGGTTTGCGCAAATTTGAACATGTTTCTCAGTATCGCAGGGATCTGAAGTGGCTTCCAATCCGTCTTCGCCGGGATTCCCACATCCTCTTCACTCTCTTTAAGATTTTACATAATCCTCATTACCCTGGCTTCTTACGTGATTCGTTCACTTTTATTTCTTTAGATGTTTAGTTTTTTGTTATGTTGTGCATAATAGGTCTATCCCTTCGCATGAAACTATTTTTTCCTGTCAGCCCTGGGTTTGCTGGAAGAAATCTCTATATAGAGATAAGCACGCCTTTGTATACTAACTATGTTTGTAATTGTCCATTAATGTGTATATGCAATAAAGTATATAATAATAATGTCCAGATTTAAGAGGTAGCGATAATTTACGATAAAATGGCGCGCAAATGACAATACCAGGGACTCATAAGAATAATAATGTGACTCAAGCAAGATTCATTTCCTATTTGCAGGCGCGCGCCATGTTATGGTAGTTTATCTCTTCTCTTGTAGCGATGGCTATCTAAATATACTTATTACGGTGATAGCCAATAAAGAATGTCTAAGAAAAACTTCAGTCTAAACTTTGTACCACTTATGCATTAGAAATGTAAGGCCAAAACGGCGCGCGCATCCTGGACTATTTGTCGTTAACCTCGCTTCCACAGACTCTCCGTGCTATCACAAAATTTTCCGCCCAAGATATGAAGAATCGCGAGGTCCTTTACGATTTGGACGCGACTGAATATATCATGCCTCACATTGAACATTCTGAGATCAATATAAAGAGGTTTGCTTTGAAAGCATTAGCTCAGCTGTGTCAGCTGCCGAAGGGGCCAGAACAAGTGCTGCGCAATCCCCTGAATCTGAAGAAAATCGCCGCTTTGTTGCAAAATGTTAGTAAGTGTTCCATTTCCAATAACGTAGTAACGTCAATGAATTCCACAAGAATAATCAGAGACACTGATTCCAGACATTTGCCTGGCACTTTACCCTTGACGTGACGAGCAATATTTTGCGGCAGTGATCTACTAGATTTGTACCCACTAGGTTTCTACAAAATTTGCATGAAACATATAACTTGGTCTACCAGATATTTAGATTTTCGATCCTCAAACGACTTATAGATAGTTAATAGGTACCTATTCAGTTTGACGTTTGATCCTACAACAGATGGAAGACGTTTTCGTTCTGGAGTTTGCGTCGCTGAATCTGGCTGAACTGACCCGAGAGCCTCTTGGATGTGAGCAGCTGTTGAAGGCCAACATCCTGGGCAGTCTCTTAACGAGGATGAAGAAGAGCCTTGATCCAGACATTCAGAACAACTGTCTTCAGGTTTTTATGCTGCTTATCAATATTTTGAAAGTTGACAACTACTTGTCAAAATTCTTAATCTATTATTGTTCTCTAAAACTGCTGTTATTTTTTAATACAAAAGTTCTAAACTCTAGCTAGATTAACATCGTTACCTACTTTGATACCCACAAGACCCTGAGCAACCTCCTTGACGATCCAGTCTGCGCTTCAGAAGTCACAAAGGATCATCACTTCAGCTGGCCGCCACTCCTGGCCCTGATGCAGAACAAGTACCTGGGAATTCAGCATGCGGCGTTGAGAACTGTAGACCAGCTGATCTGTCGATACAACGACTTCATAGTGCAGAAGACGTTTCGAGCTTCAACGGGGGTACTGAACCTGTGTGAAATCCTTGAGGTGAGATAACGTGGCCGACGGTGGGCTCTTGTCACATTGGAGGGCAAACAAGTTAGCATACAAATGAAAAAACAACCTGTTACCAGAACCACGCTTCTTGCGCATGCTGACCTATAACAAAACATTACCCATACGGGATGGCAGAGGCACAATTGTGCCCACGTTAATACTCTATTTTGCGTGTCATTTTGCTGACCTGATGTTATGTTAATGTACAGATACTAGAGATTTCTGTTATCCTTAACATGGCTGGAAAATCTCACCTAACTCTTTATGTCCGTTTGAGTTGTCATCGTGACCAAAATGGGTGTAATATCATCATCATGACTTGTACTCACAGTCCTACGAGTTTCGTGACGTCCACGCCGAAGTACTGCAAGTGCTTCGTAACTACGTGGAGGTTGAAGTGAACGCGAGCCATCTGTACCGGTCTGGGTGCATCCAACGCCTGCTGGCTTATCTCGAGTCGGCGTTGCCGACTATGAAGCCGAAGTTCCTAGCTGTGTTGACTAGGATGTCGTTTACTGCCAACGGTAGAGATGTGAGTTGTCATCTGGTTAATCTGGCTAGACTTAAGACTTAACCCTCTCTTTGTAAAAATCGTGTGATGCTGCTGTTCTTCGTTATGCAATATCGGAAGGCTTTTCAATACTGAAACTGGTATCCTACACTGGATAGGGATATCGGTAACTCCATGACTTATATCCGGAATCGGGCTGACTGGTGAAATGAATGAATGAAATAATTTAGGCTTCGCCACTTCTCCTGGTTTTATTTCTTGAAGCCTTTAAGAGATTCCTTTATGACTGGGCCAGGTCTTCCATGTTCTTTCAAGTTCTGCCCTTTTGTTCTTCTTCCAGGTGTGTCTCTTTTATGACCCATCGCAAGTAGAACTAATGGAACTAATAGTAAAAAAAAAATTTCGTTCTTTCAGGCCCTCTTCCAAACAGGTACCGACCTGGTCTTTTGCCACCAGCTCCTGAGTTCCAACGCGGAGCTGTTAGCCGACGCGGCGATGGGCGTCGCCAACATGACCAAACTGATGGCTTCTGCTTTGAGGATGTCAGATACGAATATCATTAAGGCTTTGTGCGGTTTGTGGAGACTATTAATGCAATAAAAGCCGATTGATGGAACCCTATCTTTCTCTTTCATGATAAATATAAGTATTTATTTGTATCAATTTATGTATATGTTACATATTTATATTAGGGTTGTAACGGAGCTCCGCCTCCGCCTCTGAAAGTTCGGAACTTCCAATAGAAATCGAACCTCCGACTCCGACTCCGCCTCCGCCATTGCTGAACGGAGGTTTAACGGAGTTTATTTACGTTCAAAAACATACACGCAATGCGACAGGAGTGACGCTAGACATCACGGCCGCTCGGCTGAGTATTGATATGAGATCGCAACTGAATGAAGTGAAGATTGCTTGTGCGATTGAAACGCGCGGGCAGTGGGTAGGTATGACAGGACAAGAATCAACCTGTCGACTTTTTCATGAATACAGTTAAAAATATTGTTTAAGTGTACTGTGTATGTACCTACAGCTTTTGAATAAATACTATTTATTCATTATGAATCAAAAAAACATTTTTTCTACCTCCGCCTCCGTTAACGTCCGACTCCGTTTCAACCCTAATTTATACATAGCATTATTTTTAGTATTATGTAGATATTGATTACTAGTTTATTATGCACATAGGTCTATCTGTAATTTCTTTTTTTCCTCTCCATTCTAGGTTTTCTGGAAGACATCTCTTGTCAGGAATAACCTCGCCTTTGTACATGTTCTTTATTTTATATTTGTCGCTGTACAAAACAGCGATTTAAAATTCGCTTTTTTGTGCAATAAAGTATATTTATAATGAGTATAGAAGTAAAACTGTCTGCCCTATGATGTGCTAGGGAAATAACCTGAAGGCATAATACCATAAGAAAGGCTATTAACAACTATATGGGTAAGGCTCAAATTTTTAGCGCACTTTGTAAAAATTCAGTGTCGGTATAGTTTGACTAAATAAAAAAAAAACAAAAATAATAAAAAAATACAAATATTTCTTAAACTTAGAGAAAGTATGTTATTTTTCCTACATGTATTATTTTTTTCATCCGTGTATTCCTATTATATAATTGTGTACATAAAAATATAAAAAAGGACAATTTTTTCTCCCATACAATTTTTTTGTGTCTGCATACGCCCACTGCTTATAAATCATTTCACAATTTTTGTTTTAATCACTGCAACCTTTTATTTCCGTATATACCTTATTCTATGGAATATAACTGACGAAATAAAACGATAACAGCTAGAATACAACAAAGCGTATAAATCTTCCTCTAATATTTATATATATATAAATATTAGAGGACGATCGTACACAAATGCAACTAGGCCCATAGTAAGCTCCACAAAACAAGCCGTGTTGAGCTTACCATGGGCCTACGGTACTAAACGACGATATCTTTAATAGAGATAAATTCTTGTAAATACATAGAAAACATCCAAGACTAAGAAACATATCACACAAATATTGCCCTTACCTGGATTCAAACCCAGGACCGTCAGCTTCTTAGGCAAGGTCCCTACTCGCTAAGCTGAGCCGGTTGTGACTAAAATGCGAATTTAGCAAACTTATTGACCTGCCCAATCTTCCGCTGTAACAGTCTCAAAAGCCTCTTCCGTTAGGCGTACAATTTCTTTTGGACTTGGCCCACTTTTTTATCCGCTACCAGAACTTACACGATTAATATCTAGAAAAACTCACTGAAATTACTATTTTGATAGTAATTTTCATGAATGACAGTTCGTAGGGCGAGTGTTTTTGATTGGTCATATGATGAAAGAAAGAACTTAGGTTTCAAAACATCATATATTAATTTGTGTCTCCATTTATTCTCTTTATCCCCTGTCTTCTCAATGAGTGTACTATCCAGTTTCTCTTCCCGCGCTGAGCAGTTAGTGGAGACTATTTATGAGATAGAAATTATACCGATTTCAGCCATCTTTTTCTTAATTTTCAGCAATACTAGGCGACGAAGAGGCTGCGTGGTTTTACATCCGCATCAACGCTTTACTAGCGCTATCCGAACTTTGCCGAATCATTCCGAAGGCAGCCTTCAGCCTTGTGGAGCCGAAGACGTTTGCTACCTTAAGGAATATCAACAAAAAAGGTGAGGAACAAATTAGTCAGGTCAGTTTCCTATAAGATAAGATAAGATTAATTTTATCTATTTGTACTTTTTAAATTTTCTGCTTAGGCATAAAATACAGTGAAGTTGATGAACACAGTGACATTAATATATTTTTCACACTTTTCATTCGGAAAAGTAAGTTTTGCTCCACCACGAGAGGGAGCAAAATGGTACTTTTCTGTTCAAGCTACTTTTTTAATTTATTAATTGGCATGTAGCATTTACGCAATGTGCCAATGGAACAAATATCTTAATAAAATAATCGATTATAATTTCATCGTTGTCGATTAAAAACGAACATGTTTCAAGTTTTAACTTTAACAACGCTATATGAAAATTTATAAATTTTTCGTTATATTTAAAAAAATATGATAATAAATTATGTTTTACTGAAATCAAAACTATCGATGACTGTTGTTGTTATATAAGGAATATTAATATACGATACCATTGTAATATTCGATTCGATTATTTTTACACATTGGTAAAAGTAGCACAGGAATATTTTATCTGTGGTGACCTTTCCCTAATCCTTCACAACCCGCCATTGTAAAAAAAAATGTTTACGTTGTTCGATTGAAAGTGAAAGTATAATTCAAAGTATATATGTATATTTTTTAAAGCATTTAATTTAAATTTTCCTCATAGTCGGTGTGAAAAGTTGTATGTGTCACTCAGGAGCAAAATTATTTTCGTCATGGGCGTGTATGCTTGAATCCTTCGTTACGCTCAGGATTCTAACTTAGAAACCCTCGCTAAGCTCAGGATTATCGTAGAATCCTTCGCTTCACTCTGGATTCAATGTACCGCCCTGGCCGTAAATGCATAATTTTGCTCCCTTGAGACACAACTAACTATTTCACACCCCTCGGAAAAGTAAGTTTTGCTCCACGACGAGAGATTTATTCATTGGCATTAGCATTTACGCAATGTGCCAATTGAACACAGATATTAATAAAATAATCGATTGTAATTTCATCGTAATTAATTAAAAACGAACATGTTTCAAGTTTTAACTTTAACATTTATATAAAAAATTATGTTTTTTTCGTAATGTTTGAAAAAATTGTCACAATAAATTATATGTTTTATTGAAATCAAAACTATCGATGACTGTTATTGTGATATAATGAATATTGATATCCGATACCGATTGGTAAAAGTAGCACGAGAATATTGTATCAGGTCACCTTTCCCTAAACCTTCACAATCCGCCATTATATCAAAAAAGGTTTTGTTTTCGTTGTTCGATTACTGTAAAAGTGGTGAAAGTTTAATTCAAAATATAGTTATTTCATTATTTTTAGAGCATTTTATTTAAATTTTCCTCAGTCGGTGTGAAAAGTTGTATTTGTCACTGTATTGTTGTATTTGGTTTAGGACAGATTCTCGTTTTGGCAGATTCTGAATTATTTTTACCTATTTACTTTAATACTAGTTTGGGGCTAGATCAATGTGTGTAAATAGTGTCCAAGGTATTATTATTATTATTATTTATTTGCAATAAAATATTTGAGTTTGAGTTTGAGCTTGACTTTAAGATCCGATCTTAATTATATGTGGAAGTTTCATTTAAATTTAGTGGTCTAATAACTATTTAATGGCCGTATGCACAAACGGCTGTTGAAATAAAGTGCCACTTAAATGTCATACTGGCGCTGTAACCTCCCGAACGAGAGAGAGTGACAGCAATGTCCAAAACAAAACCTAGCGGCCTTACTAATAAAAAAACTTATTCACGGTTTGACTTATTCAGTGTTTTGTCCTTTTCAAACGTCGAGTAAATGTCAAATGTCAAAGCAAGACCAAACACTGTATAAGTTAGACAGTGAATAACTTATTTTATTAGGAAGGCCGTAGGTCGTCGGTTGCGTATGAGGGCTAACTAAGCGCTAAGTACAACTAAAGTAATCATGTCTGTAAGTAAGTAGGCCAACCGGAACGGTTTTAGTGAGTAAAGCCTCACTAGTCACTCATGTTGCACCGTTGAGTTACTATCAGGTTACTCTGGTGATTTCGTCTAGGCCAGAACATGATCTTGAAAACATAGTGTGTTCCACGTCCCCGTGATGAATGTGACCAGCGTGTGGGGTCAATCCCATAGTAAATGCACGGGTTTCCGCATGACACTAAAAAGGCCTTAGAAAGACTGCCGCCTCAACAGCATTTAGACTTTTTTGTCCGATAGTAACCGTAATGGCACTGTCGTCTCTATTCCAACTAAATGAGAAGTTTTTGTTTTAGCGGCGGAAACTCCGATAGAAGCGCAACGACTGGCAGTGCAGTGCTACATCAACCTGCAGAGCTACCATGAGAGCACTCGGCCCATGCTAAACCCGGACTTCATACTAGAACTCTTGAATATATTGCAGGTTTGTTCATTCAACATTGTAAGTTTTTCATCCATCTTGCTGTCCTCGTTGATCTGTGTATTTTATGATTCATTCTTCATTCTTGCGTCACTATTCATACATTGTTCATCGTTGTTCTCCAAGACATGAATACAGAACGTACAGGGTGGCAGGGGCACATTTGCGCTCACGTTTAGCCACTCTTCTTTACTGTTATTCTTCTTCGTTAACCCCTCCAATGTGGCGAGGCTCGGTCGTGGCTTCTGTCAAAATACCCCATACTACTGTGGGAGGCCCACAGAGCACTGAATTCGGAATCTACAAGACCTACGTGAGATCCCGCCTCACCTACGAGGCCCCGGCAACTCCGAGCCCAAGAGAACCTCTCTCTGCGTAACATCGTCGGCGCCCCCCGCTACGTGAGGAACGCGACAATCCAGAGGGACCTAAGATGGGAAACCGTGGACCAGTTTGTCCAGAGGCTGGCGAAGGGCATGTTCGCGCGTGCGGATGCGTCACAACACCCGCACATCGCCGAACTGGCGCCGCACCACGCGCGCCCGCCCGACTGCCGCCGCCTGCCACGCGACCTGGTTGCCTAGCCGGCGATCATTCACTGCATACCAGCGCCACACGATGACCACCGCCCCGGTCGGACACCATGTTGGAGGGCCTGAAGGTAGCAATTGTTTTACCCGCACTCGACAGTTTGCTCCAGTTCGCTCGCCGCAGTCGTACTGTGTGGATGTGTTGGTTTTGCATTTTTTTTTGTAGTTTCTCGGCAAATTACGTATTTTTTGATAAAAATACTTAGTTTTTATAATGAGTAATAGTTCACGGCCGACAAAAAGGTCTTCTTTGTCTTCGCGTGACCAAAACGTATCCATGTCGGCAATATTCATGAAAAAATGCCTGTAAGTATCTATATGCTAACGGTATAATAAAATTGGTATGGCCAATAAGCCCTTTCGCGTGATAAAAATGTATATATATATATATATATATATTATGCCTTTATATAATAATTAAAGGTTCTATATCAAAAGTAAAAATAAGACAATAAAAGTCAAATTAAACGTTTTTTATTTATTTTGGCCATCTGTTAAGTTTCTGCATTTTGACTTGGCAATGAACGTTTTAAGGTGATACGAAAAAAGAATGGGGTTTTTTTCGAATCCATTTACTGCACAATAACGTCATCTACAGATTTGATTTTTGGGTTAAGGTTTATTGAGTATTTGATTAAGATTCTCACTAAAGGAAAACGCGATTGGATGATTTTTTCTCGATAGAATTTAATTACGAAAACACCTCTAAATCGTTTTATTTTTTCCTGTTACTCTGAAATCCTGACTAATTTCATTGTGGAACTGCGTTTAAAATGTAGATATTATGTATTCGTAAACTCTCCTTAAAACACTTTTTAACAAAATAGCGTAGTTTATTTTTAAACAACTTTTCTGTGGTTTAGCGCTACGTTATGACCTTTTTTCCGGATTCCGTCCCTATCACACTGCGGCTCGTTCCGCCTGGAGTAACGGGGACCTTTGCACGGACGAGGTAGCGGCTTAAGGTTGAAACACACGGCGGGCGGGGCGGTAGCGGGGCGGCTCGGTAGCGAGCGGCGCGGCATATGACATGTAAGCAACTCCCTGCCGCTAGGGAACCGCCTTCGGTGTGACATGTCAGTATCGCTTTACAGCACAACAGTGAGCGACCGCGGCGACGACGACGCAGTCCCGCCAGAGCAGTGTTTTAGCGATACTCTTCACTCGCCGTGAACTAGACCCCTGTGATACGCGAAAACAACCTTATATGTTTCGGACACAAGGCTCCCACGAACGATCGCGAGGATCGAGTTTACGGCGGTCAAGCTGTGGTCCTTTGCTAGCTCTAACAAGAGGTGTTTAGATATATGGCGAAGATAATGAAACTGGTATTTCTGTAATTTTCCAGCGCCATGACATCTGCCTCAAAATAATGACGTGCAGCGTGCTATCCAGCCTGATGGCGGAGGAGGTCGCTCGGGACATCTTCACCTCTAAAGAGGGCGAAAAGGTTATTACCTAACTACAACTAAATCATTATAGATATGGAACGAAGTCCATAAAACTTTAGCTTGACTCTTTACTTTGTATACGTCACCGTAAGATTAAACTAACGCGTTAGTTTGTAAACTATCGACAAATTGTAAACCAGACCGACAGGGTTTAGAATTTACGTTCCTTTTCGCTGCGCTCGCCCCCTCTAGTCTTCACCTAAGCTGCCGCAGTGTTTGCCCTCTGGTGTTTCGTTTGCAATTCAAGTTTAAACCAGTTCACAATTTAACGGTTTTATTATAAACTTACGCGTCATATCAATTTAACGATAGTTTGTAAACTAACGAGAAAGAAAACGTTTGATTATAAACTAACGGTATTGACAATCTTACGGTGACATATATAAGGAGACAGGGTGCCCATTCCATACAGATTGGAATTAGTAACCCTTCCTAAGCCATAGATGGCGCTGGGAGTAACCATGGTGATTTAAACGCCATGGCTTCAGTCAAGCTAGGCACTAATCTTAGAATTTAAAAATAAAATGTTACAGAATTGCAAAAAGGTTGGTTTTTAGAGTTCCGTACCAGAAGGGTGCCAAACGGGATCCTATTACTAAGCCCCCGCAGTCCGTCCGTCTGTCACCAGGCTATATCTCATGAACCGTGATAGTTAGACAGATGAAATTTTCACAGATGATGTATTTCTGTTGCCGCTATAATAAAAAATACTAAAAATGAGAATAAAATAAATATTTAAGGGGGCTCCCATACAACACTTCTTTCAATACAACATACAAACCTATGAATGCACCTGGTTACATGCATGGAGTGTGAAAGTAGCCGCACCAATAACTTTGCAAACAACATTTTGCTATGTAAAATCCAATCTATTTACTCCACACCATCCCTACTATTGTACGGTGGTACGGAGCCCTTCGTGCGCGAGTATGACTCACACTTGACCGGTTTTTAATAAATATTTTAAATGTATTAAATGTAATTTAAGTAGTAACATTTTAAATGTAAATAAAAGTGTCAAGGAAAAAGCGGTTGTTGTTCTCTTGAAATTTAATCTCCTAGCGCCGTCTCGTGGTATCAGCAATATTGCAATAGTGCTGCACCAAGCGATATAGGCTACGAACTAAAGATGTAGACGTAGCATCTTTGATTCACCGGCGTGACATAGTTTGTACTCAAGTAATGCCAATTTGTCGAGATAAAGAATGTAAAGAATCTGAACTTTACTGAGTTACATTGCGATAGTGAACAATTATTATCTCTGTCTTTTTCTCTCGTACGCAATAATGTAGTCAGTTGGTGAACGACGGCTGTCGTTGCGTGTTTCGTGGTACAGGAAATTCGTCTGTTCAGAAGATATCAACATTTGGGCCGGAGGAATGTTGCCCGCTCACTTCCATTCCGTAGGAATCACTTGGATCCTGGATAGTGCTAAGAGCAACAAAACATTCTTAAGACGTTTGAAACGTATCTTAAGCTAGGTAGCTTTCCTATTTAGTAAAGTAAAATAGACATATACAATACCTATTGTAAATGTCTATTGACACTGGAAAAATTAACTTATGGGGAGTGAAAATAGTTGAGTAGAGGGTGCTAATGATGTATTTGAATAAAAAACATAGGTGAATACCACGAGTCAATAAATTCGTTCTGCTTTGAGAGGTGGTTTGAGAATACCGCGAGATTTACCGAAACTTTGTGAAAATGCGGTAGTGGTACTGGACAATACTCCTTACCACTCAAAACACCAAGAAAAAACTCTCACCACTGCATGGAGAAAGCAAGTATTCAAGAATGGCTGCTTAGTAAAGAAATAAGCTTTTATAAAATAAGTAAGGGCAGAACTTTTGAAGAATGTGAAAGACGTAACTAAAGGCGAACTACCTAAATTACGCTGTGGATGAGCTCGCAAAAAATATAAGGTGAAAGTGCTAAGGACCTTATCATCGCGAGCTCAATCCCATCAAACTCGTGTGGGCTGACGTGAAGGAACACGTAGCTCGCAACAGTACCTCTTTTTTTGAAGATGTGAAAAAAATGCTACAAAAAGGAATCCAAAATGTGTCTCCTGAAAAATGGCGAAAATGTGTAAATTACATCATAAAAGTAATAACCAAAACTATTGATTAATCCGTAGAATTTGTCGTAAATACGGTTCAGTCAGGCTTCGTCTTATACAGACGCTGACGATTAGAATACGAAGTGTAAAATTTGAAGATAGTTTCTTCAAATAAACATGTTTTAAGCCCCTGAAAGTTTGTATACATTCTTTATCTCGTAAAATTGGCCTTGCTTTACTTGTATTACTATAATATTATAGCATCTTTAATAAGGATCACTTAAGATTCCACTCTGTCTATTTGTGTAAATGCTAGACGTTCTCACAAAATCATCGTGAGGAAACCTCTCCACAGTTACGGCACGAGCTGCCCAACGTCACTTAAAATTTAGTATTGAATATCTTCTTTATTAGGGTCTGTACCCGGAGGGTGCCAATTGGGATTCTATTACTAAGCCTCCGCTGTCCGTCTGTCCGTCCGTCAGCGGCCCGTATCTAATGAACCGTAATAGGTAAAGAGTTGAAATTTCACAGAATATATATTTCTTTTGCGGCTACAGCAACAAATAATGAAATACGCGAGTTTTTATTAATGAAAGGGGGTTCCCCATACACAAGACACGTGGTTTATCACCCCCGCGATATAACATACTTCAACATTTATCTTATCTGGCTTATCACGTTGCGCAATATCTTCTTTTTATTTTACAATTTTTATTATGTTTCGATGGTGCGAAACCTTTCATGTCCGAGTCCGACCCGCACTTGGCAGATTTTGTATTGAGGAGGAAAATACTTTATTATTATTGAATATTTGGCTAAACGTGGGCACGACTGTGCCTCTGCCACCCCGTGTGGGAAACCTGACAACATGTTTGTTTGTTATCACAAAATCGGGACATTGTAGGCGTGAGAGTGAGATACCAATCCAACTGTCCAATAGACGAACGTTTATTAGAGATATGATAAATCAAAGCTTACTAAAATTTACATCAAAAAGTAATGCAAATAATATCCCAAATTCACTAAATGGTCACAAAAATGTAACACCTTTTTTATACTAAATCAAATCAAATCAAAATCAAATCAAATCAAAGTCTCGCTCCGCTCCGCTTCGCTTCGGCTCCAGGTTGTATTAAAAAGTTGTGGCCTAACAAACCTAACTTTAGTAGATATTCGGACAGAAAGTGACCTAAGCATAGCAACCAATACGGTTCTATGAAACTACTTACATAGCGTCACTAAACTTGGTGATTATTTAGCATATTTGGAACTTATATTGGTAAACAACACGTAAACAATATATTTGCTGCCATTAATGAATCCACGATTGTTCGTCAGATGGTGTCAGAAAACTTGAAGATCGAGCACGTCGGGCTCAGGACCGCTGTCTGCTTTCTGATCTCCAGCAGCGTGACCGACGACGGTGCTGACATCTACCTCGAAAACGGAACTATACATTAGTGAGTAGGGGATAATTTAGCCTCCTTGCATGGCCTTTTAAAATTTGGAGCCTAATATTCCTCCAGGATTCCTTGTAGAAAAATCAGTTTACTACGAGTTATACAAACATCTATATGTAACTTTATATCATGGCATACTAGTGATGTGTGATTATGTATATATATATGTGATATATGTTATGATTTTTTATACATCAACACGAGAAATAAAAAACACTCAACAACAGTGAATTCGTTACAACGTTCTAAGCAAACTGAGTAAGTTTGTGGCTTTATATTTCATTGTGCGGTTGTTAGTTACGATAAAAGAGATATGTTTTACGTTACTTAGGTTAGGTGCTTTTTCGCACAAAAATTATCAAATTCTAAACTAAACTCCGTTCCATAATTAGCAGCAAAAAAGTAAAAAACCGGTCAAGTGCGAGTCTAAATCGCGCACGAAGGGTTCCGTACCACCGTTCAATGGAAGCGATGGTGTGGAGTGAATAGTTTGGATTTTACACAGCAAAATATTATTTACAAAGTTATTGGTGCGGTTACTTTCACACTCCATGTACGTAACCAGGTGCATCCATAAGTTTGTATGTGGTATTGAAAGAATTGTTGTATGGGAGCCCCCTTAAATATTTCTTTTATCCTGTTTTTTAGTATTTGTTGTTATAGCGGCAACATAAATACATAATCTGTGAAAATTTCAACTCTCTAGCTAGCTAGGTTCTTGAGATACAGCCTGGTGACAGACGGACGGACGGACGGACAGCGGAGTCTTAGTAATAGGGTCCCGTTTGGAACCCTTCGGGTACGGAACCCTAAAAAGCAGTGATACCGTAGTAAAATTTGTAGTTACACTCGGTAGTATATTTATTACCGTTAATAAAAGACTCGTGTCACAAAAAACCATATCTATGCCAAAGATAATAATATTTTATAACTTATACGAGAAAATCATTAAATTAAATACCATCGTAGCAAACACAATGTTTTGCCCGAAAGTAAAATGGTATTAATTGGTTTTTACGTATTGACAACACTGAGGTGTTCTGTTGCTATCGATTTCTCTTAATAGTACACTGCGAAGATTCATGTGGAGTCTTCGCATATGTCCTCTTCATCATCATCATCATCATTGTCATCGTCACTTCCATCTTGGAAAATTACTATAAAATGTTCTGTTACATCATCCATAAGATGGTCGAGTTTCATCATTTTGTCCTCTACTTTTATTATGTGTTCTACAAAACGTCTCCAATTTTCTGGTGTGACCTGAAAAACAAAATACAAATGTATGATTGAATTGGTAGTCCTTGATTGATATTTATAATTTTTATGAACTTCATGTTTATTACCTCATTAAGGCCTTCATTAAGAACCCACTTAACATCGGCCATTTTAAAGGTGCTATTATGTCTTGCAATATATCCTTTTACTTGTGCCCATATAAGCTCTATAGGGTTTAGCTCACAGTGATATGGTGGCAATCTCAGCACAGTGATCCCATATTGGGACGCCATTTCGTCCACTGCATACCTATAATAAAATATTTGTGTAGGTGAAATACCTGCAATCTACGTGTTAAAGTCAGATAAATATTCATATTAATTAATAGTAGCTCAAACTTTACCATTTTTAAGAGTCTTTTATGTTTTATCTATGGCAAGCAGCTGTGCTCGTACCATGTTTTCTTCAAATGGTATGTCTTTGCTGCTTAGCCATTCCTGAATCCTTGCTTTGGTCAATGAAGTCGTAGCCGCAGGGCTTATCTGTCTTGTATGGTAAGGCGCATTGTCAATATCGAGTACCGAACTGGGTTTTAACTTAAATAGAATTTGCTCGAACTATTTTTAGAGTTCATTTCTTTGTGATAGTCGTCTAACCCTTCATTTGCCTCGAGAAGTAATAGGCCGCCTTCAAAGAACCCTTCAGTGCTGTCTATGTGACTTACAATCAAACGTCTACCTTTACCTGAAGGGTCCTTCATGCCCGTTGTAAGGCCATCCATGAACGCTTGGCGTGACGTTTCCAGTTTAGTTTCAGTCCACACTTTAGAAACAGTGTGCCCCTTCGTCAACCAATGTTTCGTCTTGGTAATAAATTAATTTACCTTCTCTGTGGTACTGTTTAATTGATTGTAAATATCGATGGCGCCACAGGGTTATATCTTGCCTGCCTTATCCTCAATATTTAAAACTAGGTGTTTTACTGCTCTGTTCACATTACTTCGTGACATTGTGGGTATATCAGGGTCATCATTGATTTCTCTTGCTATTTTTGATAGGGTGGGAGCTTCTTGTCCGTAAAAAAACTGATGAATTTTTCTTCTAATTGTTGTGAAAGTGAATTCATTAAACTTGTCTTTAAAAGTTAGCTTAGGTCCTATTTTTTTTTGGCGAAATGAATTCTGAATTCAATTGGTACTCTTTTGTAATGTTGTACACGCTTCTAATTGGCACTCCGTTTTAATGGCAGAGGTTTTGTGACTTCACTCTGTTTCGATAGTTTTTGTTCCTCAGGTGGTTCAACATGTTTATAAACGTTGACTACCATACATTTTTAATTCGGCGTCAATGCTTTCCGTAGCCTTTTTTCTTAGGAGACGAAAAGTCACTGTTCCTAGCAGGTCGAGCAGCACTATTAGAAGGTCCAGGGTCAGAAGCAGTCGTTCTTGTCGAAGGGTCAGGATCACCAGCACTCGTTCTTGCCAAACACACAGTCTTCGAACGTACATTAGTGGGTTCTGGATCGGTATCCATTGTGAAAAAGCCGAGGTAAACAGGTAAGTAAAGAGATATCGAAGTCCAGCAAAACGAAAGCGAAAGTCACGTTTGTAGATTAGTAAGAGTCAGTACAAAAAACAAACAAAAGTCGTCGATTTTTTTTTTTTTTGTCAAAACGTGTACTTACGAAAACTTTTTTGAGGGGAATGAAAGAAAGAATGAGTATACAATATCCCAGCCAGATATAAAATAATGAAACTCTTTGTAGTATAATAAAGCTTTTAGTAAGTATGTCTATGTTTGTCTCCTACTAGCTAGTCCAAACATAAAGAGAAATCCGATGTCAATACTGTGTACAAGACTAACCCCCAGTTTCATAGGCGCAAAGTTGACAGATTGGTATATTGAGGCCAATCACGCGCGGCAATTTTTATGAAAAAATAAATCAATTGAAAATTAGAAAATCGCATGTCACTCTGTACCATTCAGTGTGAAAGCGGCCTATGCCAAATGGCAAAGTGACTTTTTTTTTTGCAGCTAATTATGTAATAGACTTTAGAAGAAAGAAATACTGGGGGCCAATCACGAAACGACGGCTTTGTATGGAAGTCGAATTGACTGGCATAGGGGGCAATAAAACGTATGAGAGTGTTTTGTTCATATTTGTGATAGGTATATTGATTATGTGCAATTCCCATTGAGAACAAATAGAGGCTATTATTTTGTGATACTCAATGCCTTAATGTGTATTGGTTTAGTTTTTTTTTTTTTTTGTTATCTACCGAGGTGTCGTCATTTCAAATTTCTATCGCTCATTCTTTTATATTCATTATTAGCATAACCGCGTGTACAATGATTGGCCCGGTCATTAATTGTCGAGGATCAATATCAATAATCATTGTGCTCGAGGCGTCCAATAATGCCTTCAAGTGATTTTTGCTAGAATAGGAGAACTATTTGGTTTATCAAACATGTTTTTATTTAAAATATGTTATACTGGTTCTTAAGACTATACGGAATAGACCTACATAATTCATTAGTCAATTTGTCAATTTTAAGCCCATGCTCAGAGCAACAAACTTTTTCCCCTATAGTGCTTTTGGTTTATGCTGAAAGAGTAGAGTGTATACCAACGGAGTAAAGAACTTCTTTTGAGACGAGAGTGTTTTTTTAATCCAGAGAGGAGCGAAGGATTGTTGAATCCCGAGTTAAGCGAGGGATTCTATATAGGTTGAACTTATAATAGTTTTTACTCCTGAGGTGGATGAGAATAATTCTGGACAAGCTTTGAATAAGAATAGTATTTACTGAGATAGAATTGGTACAATGAGATACAAAAATGAACAGACCAAATACACATTTCCCAAAAATGCTTTCGCTCTTTCCCGATTTTTTTTCCAAAGGTTGAAGTTGTCGTAAGTCGTTACTCTGTGCTGAAAAGGCTCATTAAAAAAAAAATTAGCACAAACTTATTTTTGAATTTGTCCGCATTTCAAAACCAATCTTTTTGGTGATTGGAGCTGTTAATTAGAAAGTAGCGAAAGTAATTTTATTTCCTTTGTACTGGCGACACTGATTCAAAAGTATCTTCACCCCATGAGAAAGTAAAGTGTTACCCTCGCTCTGTTTGTGCATATAAATGTTTATTTTCATTCCAGGAAGAAAAAGTGACAAATTGCTAACTTATCGTCTAACTATAAAGTCCTTATCAACTTAACAATCAGAATCCTCTCCCTTGCAGTATGGTTGAGAATCGTCTCGCACGGTATGTCGTCAGCGCATGGGAGCCGGCTCTAGATACAATCTTCCAACATCACCCCTCAGCTAAGTTTGCGTACACCGGAAGACTGGATATCAATGACTATGCTCAGGTAACTAGTTTATCGCTTTATAGGTAAAGTTATGTTCTCTATCTCTGACATATCTATTCCTTTCAAATGAACGTTTTGAATGTATTCGCTTAATTCAAATTGACGTTTGTATAAAATGTTTGAAGGCAAAAACCAACAACATTAATTTTAATATATTTGCGCTCTATGATGCTATATAATTCATGGTGTTACTCCAAAATCACTACAATCTTTCGCCAGTGTTCGGCAACCTTCATTTCTTTCTCGGCTACGCTTGGTGATTGGTGATTGGGTGATTGGGTGACAGAGGAGGCATGAAAGTCGGAAACGAACGAAACGAAACGTGCGCAGGAAGAAACCGCTACTGATAGTAGATAGTTTCAGAAGCTGCTTAGGTATTTGGTAGCTGCTATCGTTTCGTTATTGCAAAATGCTGCTATGATCCACCGCTAGTTTGTACATCATTGCGCGTTTATTTCACAATAGCTGTTATTTAAAGCGACTGTTATTTGAATTTGATAGGAATCAAGATATGTCGGGGTTGTAACAGGTTTAGTTATATTTTAGGGGGTTGTTAGGGACAACATTCTAAACAACTTTTACTATAAAAACCGATTTGATCTAGCAGCTTTAATTGTCATTTCTCCTCCTTCATCAGCGAAGGGGATTAGTAGAATATAAATAATGGTGTCGCAGCAAGTTCCATCTAGGTAGTAACAACGAGCAACAAAACATTCTGAAGCCTTTATTTTCCAGTTTCGAGAGAGAGAATCTGGCCAAAATTTGATCTATGAAATACAACAGCAACAACAAGATAGCGTCACGCTTTTTCTCATATGGGGTGGCAGAGGCACAGTTGTGCCCACGTTTAGGCAGTTGTCAAGAATGCAAGTTGAAGTTTATTCGGTTTTTTGTAGATGGCATGGTAGAGTCTAATATACTCTCCAGCCTCTAGGCTTGCCCCCAGCCAGAATTGAGCCCACCTACTGATTATGGTGATGATATTGGTCGGGTATGTAGTTAGATGATCAGTGATTGGGAAGACTCGTACAATAAATAAATATGCTCGGCAGGAAGGTTTCTACGTGCTCAAGAGACTGGATGAGAGTTTCCCTACGATCAGGTTTCCGAAATCATTAGTCCCTTTGTTAATCACATCAATTGATTAATCACATTCTCTGTTTTGCATTCAAGGTCAGCTCTTCGCCCCCGCCATAATATACTCGCCCTTAGATATATTTTGTCATATTACACAAGCCAGTAGATATATTTTGACATATTACACTAGCCAGTAGATATCTTATGTCGAATTACATTAGCCAGTACGCCAGTAGATATATTTTGTCAAATTACACTAGCCAGTAGATATCTTATGTCGTATTACACTAGCCAGTATGCCAGTGGATATCTTTTGTTAAATAACACATAGTAAAGAATCGTGTAATTTGATCTGCTTCTTTTTGTGTTTGCTCCCATTGTATTTTAACTATATTTTCGGTTAATCATCCATTAATAATTATTACCTATTCTTTCTACAAGTAAATATCACTAAATATTTTTTGAGGCAACTAAATGAATTCACACTATCTTAATTTACACTGGCCATCTGGTGATATGCAAAACGTTGACTCGAACTTTATAATCCTGAGTTTAGACAGAAAACCAGCGTCACAGGGCTTCCTCTGGCATTATGCTGACTATGGGCACTTTAACTGTCGCGGCATGAGCACATAGCCACGACACCACTCTTGACGCCCCTTTTTATTATTATGCTGCTTTCATCTTGTACGTGTGAGCTGATATAGTGAACAAACGTATATTCTATTCTATTCTTACTCTAGCCGATAGATATATTTTACCATATCACACTAGCCAGTAGATATATTTTATCATGTTACACTAGCCAGTAGATATATTTTGTCACGTTACACTGGCCAGTAGATATCTCTTGTCGTATTACATTATACAGTAGATATCTTTTATCATATTACACTAGCTAGTAGTTATCTTTTATCGTATTACACCAGCCAGGTAGCCAGTAGATATGTATTGTCATATGACACTAGCCAAGTAGTCAGAAGATGTGTTTTGTCATAATAAACTTAATAATCATCAATTTTTGTCATATTACATAAGCCAGGTAGCCAGTAAATATCTTTTGTTATGTTACACACGCCTTTCTGGTACTTAAATCATGTATGCTAAATCTTTACATCATCAGAGCGCTAAAGGAGTCACGCCCACCTCACCAGTATCCAGTATTCATCGCCGTCTTTCACCAGTCGCCATTCGAGATACGTAACTCAGATCTGGACATTAGAACACCTGGTATGTTTATCTCCTATAGTATGGAAACTAAGCTAATGCTAAGTATATTAGATTATACCTGTATACAAAGGGGATAAAGCACAGTTTTATGTCACGGACGCCGGTATTGAATCCTGAACGTAACGACACCAGATTTAACAAATGTAGCGAGAGCGGAGCAAGGGAAGTAAGACTGAGTCCTGAGTTCAGTGAGGGGTTCTAGCGCGCCCAAGACATAAACAGCTATTCCCCGACGAGTATTCTCTAGTTTCTCCTGCAAGAAAATATAAAAAGCAAGGCAACTAAACACAGAATGTTATTAAAGAAAATTAAAGCGGTCGATAGAGTTGAAGTTATCAACACTATCGAACGCCTTACGGAAGTCCAGAAGGCGACGTCCACCTGACATCCCTGATTCATGCAGTGAGACTATTTTGACCAGCGTCAGTAAGTTGGTGGTTATTGTCGCACAAATACGACGCAATCGGGAGGCTGAATTTACCATATCTGGGGGCACGGCAGTGCCCCCGCCAAGACGAGCAAGCGAAGCGCAAGGGCACTACCTACCTTTTCTCGAAGCGCTTCGTCGATTTTTGAACCCTCACAACTTGGGTTTGGATTATATCAGTTCAACAAAATTCTCGAAATATGATAGCAGCAATGGGCTTAATATACATAGAAAGTTTCAATAGCATAGTTCTTATACTTTCGATTTTATTGATATCTAAAATACCCCGATTTCGTCACTGATTCAGTCACTGATGTTCATCAAAGTTCTTAGTGTACTTCCTCAAGTCCTAGAAAGCTGAAATTTGGTATGTAAGCTAGTATTAGTACACAAATAACAAAAAAAAAATAAGGCTTGGATTTTTTACCCCCCATCACCTTAAACTAGGGGATTGAAATTTGTTTAAGAATTTAGCAAATGTTAATGCTAGAGTACTGAAAATGTATATATGGACTATAAATAATAAGTAACATATTTCAGGATTTTAATTGAATCCCTTAATTAAATCCTTAAAATTACTTAAACAGATTTTTTGGCTAGAGATCTGAAAATTATACAATTACCTACACAGACTTATTATTATAGAATATTACTAATAAGAAACTACATGTGTTAGACTTTAAAAAATACATCCCTCAACCCCTTACAGTAAGGGCTTTCTCTCGTCAAGTTTCAGAATATAAGTACATAATTATACGAATAATATTAAGCTCTATACTTACATATTTCTTGTTTTGTCAAATTCTAAAACTTAGAAAGAATACCCCTTACCCCTTAAAGAAGGAGATGGTAGTTATGAGACTGCCGTAAATTTTGATACTTGAAAATTGATAAAGATAAAACACCTATTTCAGGATTTTCAGTAAACCCCCACGCTTTCAATTAGGGGATGGAATTAAACGCGCGCAATACGCCTAATGTATACCCGAACATCGGGCTAAGAATATTGACAAATCGCGAGTGCGGTGCATTAGAGGCTAGTGATACGTTGTTGGGTATCCTTTTGTATGCCACTGCTCCCTAGACGACATTAGGTAGCTATATGTCAACTTGAACCGCAATTGAAGAATCAAGTCTAAAACAGAAATGACAATGCAAAATCCCGGTTCCACAAACATTTATTACGAATCGGAAGAAGGCAAAGATAGAGAGTGGGCTATAAAAAGGGCAACTTACTATGATGTGCAAGAAATACATCCCAAAAAAGAAAGACGAAATGAAGAAAATAAAAAAATATTGTCTCAGGCAACTTACAAAAAGAAGTGAATTTCCACCGAAAACATTTTCATGTAAAATGTTGCCAAGATGAGACCATATGGCTCGAACTATCAAATGGTTATCAGATGTCACGTAGAGCCAAGCTTCTAACTTTACACGCCCTAACTCTACAAGCCCTAACTTTACAAACTCTGTACACCTTTGTCAAAATATGTGGCTTGGCCGTTTCTTTATAATTTATAATTTAGACATGTTTATTATTTATGTAAACATTTATGTAGCAAAATGAACTTAATAAAACATAGATTCTTATGGTAATAAAGTTTATTCAAAATGACCCCCGCGATTTTGAATACAGGCCTTTATTCTGCGCGGCCAGTCGTCTATCGCAGCACGAACGAGGTCCATGTCAATATCGGCGGCTGCCTTAATCAAGGATGCCTTGAGTGACTCCAAATCAGGATGAGGCTTTGAGCAGGCCTTTTCCTCCAAGTGTTGCCATATCTTGTAATCTAGCGGACTCAAATCTGGACTGGAGGAGCCAGTCTTCGTGCCGGATGAAGTCAATTTCACTCGCCGCCAGCCAGTCTTGTGTGGTTTTCGCTCTATGAGCTGGCGCAGAATCTTGTTGGAATACCCAGTGCCTGTTATTAAACATGATATGAGAAACAGGTTCCACAAGGTTCTTGAGGACTGTATTTTGATACACAACTGCATTAGTTTTTACGCCTTTCTCACAAAAATGTACCTCAGTTAAGCCCCAATAAGAGACTCCCAACTAAACCATGAGCGAGGATGGAAAATGACCTCGTTGGACACGCGGAATACGGTTTCTCGCTTCTTCACTGCTGTGTGCGTACACCTTATCATTTTGTTTGTTGTAGCTCTCTTCCACGGTGAAAATTTTTTCATCCGAAAAAAGAATTTCCCGATGCTTTTTTCCCGCGTACCGCTTCAACAAAGCGCGGCATCTCTTCAGTCTCAGGTCCATTAAACGAGCGTCCAAACGATGTCCTGTTTTTCTTCGATATGCCCTCAGCCCTAAGTCTTCATTTAACACCCTTTTCACCGTGGTCCTGCTTAACCCCATCTGAAGGGCCAACAGTTTCTGCTTACGTATGGGATTTCTTTGAATTCGCGCCTTCACAGCTTTTATCACTGCTGGAGTCCTAACACAGCGAGGGCGACCACTTCTTGACCTGTCATCTACACTAGAGTCTTCATTGTATCGTTTTATGGTACGATAAACGAATCTCTTGGTTATATACAAATTTTTCAGTAAGTCGAAAATCTGAATTGGCGCGTAACCGCAACGATGCAACGCAATAACTGCGACACGGTCTTCTTTAAGTGTCCACTCCATATTTAAAAATGAGGAAAATTCTAAAAAGTACACATTTTTATTTTCATGAAAAATTCAAAATTCGAATTCAATAAACTTTTTTGTGGCCAGCGTTCTAAATTCAATTTTTTTTATTGTGTGACAGAACTTATGACCTGACTGTGTATTATACCTCGCGCCATGAATTAAGAGCGCTGGGCGACGTTGGCAGGAATTACTGCGCATATGTACAGGTATCCAAATTGACTATTGCGCATTCAAGGCCACCGCTCATAACGTGTGGCGCGCCGTATACAAGAACGGATTATATGAACAAATCTCGTTACTATAAGAACGGATTGAATGATTGGATAGAGGGAGGATTGGATAAGGGTCACAGAAAAAAAATACGTTGTAAAATGAAATGAAATGAAATGGATTTATTTATTCGTACCTACAAAAAATATGTCTACATTACTACAAAAAATATGTCTAAATTACTACAAAAAATATTGTATAACAGAAAAGAAATGAAAAGTGAATAAATTTTTCATCATGTGACGGTAGGGAAACGGCCAAGCCTTATTATTTTGAGTAAGGTGTAGATTTTGTAAAGTTAGGGCGTGTAGAGTTAGGGCGTGTAGAGTTGGCTTGGCTCTACGTGAGGTCTGTGTAGGAAGCAGGAATATTAACGCGTCGAAAAAGTATGCGAATAGAACTGTCAGTGACTCAAGTAGAGTGACAAAAGGTTCATTTTATCTGAAGTCGAACACATTTTAACTCTGGTTATTATTCCTGTTTGAGCAACTGGTAACTTTTTGACAGCGCGAGCCATATGGTCTAGTCTTGGCAATATTATACATGAAAATGTTTTTGGTGTGATATGATTGACTCGAACAATTGATCGAAACCAATGAACTCAGGATCGCAATTGGTCAGTATTGGTTTACTGAGGTAGTGTCACTTGTCTTGGACATAGGGCTGATTCGCGAAAGATTCTAGCTGGTAGAGTATAGGCCTAGACATAACAATAAGAAATAAAAAGCACATTTTTAACCAACGGATTCTAATGAAATTCCGCACAACATTATGGCCCGGCTAAAGCCAAGGGCTATAATGACTTGCTTTACGTAAGGTTTAAATGATATATAATGTGGCATCGTCGAACAAATGGTTTGAAAAAAATATTTAATCCAATCGCAACGCAGTCGTTAATGCCTGATTCACTCATTACGACCTGTAAAAAGATAAGCCATGTACAGCCACGAGGTATAATTAAATGAATTATGCTGTGAGTACGAAGGGAATCATTTGACAGGGACACACAAAGCCCAACTTGCTGAATTACTCCCATTTTTCCTGGAGGTGGAGTGGTAGAGTAGGCACTTAGTACTTAGTACTCCACCATTTAAAGCAGCAGAGCAGAAAGAAATAAGTAGATCAGACGAGCTACAAATCTTGTCCACCCGTTCATAAAAAGAATATGTGGTTTCACACTTTACCGTACTGTCAGGTTACTCCAGCAAGTCCGAGATACGCCTGAAGAAGTCGTCGTCGAGTCGCCTGCGCAGCGAGAATCTGCCGGACGACGCGAATCTGCGATCCTACCTTGTGAGCATGAGGATGTGGTTTGGCGATCCGTGAGTTTATACCAGAAATAAATACCTCGTAGTAGAAGATTGTAACACGACTTCTTAAAATAAGCCATTTTACCCCGAGACGGCGAGGGTGGAAGTCAAGTGGTAAATTGGCTCATTAACCGAATTAAAAAGCAGTGTGTATAACTCGGGAATAATCCCGAGTTATACACACTGCTTTTTAATTCGGTTGCGAAAAAATGAAACGTCGTCACTTGAATATTTTAATTTCATCACTTTTCACTGTTCACATCAATTCCGTTACAAAATTTGCATAATTGAAGAAAAGAATAGCTGATTCCCGCCACGAAAATTTTGAAAAAGTCTTTAAATTTTCAAATGTGTCATTCGACTTGGGTAATTCATACTGCCAAGTGCCAAGTCATAAATAATACGTTTATTTCCATTTTTGAATAATAAATTACAATTATTTTATCTGGTTTTATTAAAGTAACAATAGAGAACAAGGAAATGATATAAATTAATGCAAATGAAATAAAATAACGACTTAAAACTTAATGCACTATGCAAAATAGTGAGGAACTTTTAGATCAAGAGAAGTGAAAAATCTATTTATCCAGCCCTCTGCAACCTATTGGGTAAAAGTTTAGTAATTTTTAGTTTACCCGCTTTAGTAATTTCCCGCTAAAGTTCTCCTTAGATTCCGCCTAGGTTAAACATACTCTGGTGTGATTGTTTCACTATACAAAATTATAGTGTCCAAAACCTAAACCGCCATTCGGTTACCGTCTGCCTGGTTTCGTTCGCTCTAGTCGCAAACGCACGTACTTACTTTTCTCGCATCAAACCAGTCGTATAAGAATACGAAGTCGTTCTTTCCATCACTAGTTTAAGAAATCTAGTGAGGGAAAGAACGAGTTATCGATAAAACAATTTCGATAAATAGACGGCGAAGTATCGAGCCGGCGTCCATTGGCAGCGGTCATTGACGCTGCCTCCCATCATCCCGAGTCGCTCGCAGCCACCGCCTCAAAATGAGCCACCACCCGCAGCACTCAACTGATAGTCTCCAAACCAGTGATGGGAAGCAAGACTCCAACCAAGGTCAATTTTTTGACGATGTCTGGACAGATTCCTGTCAAGGTCATAATCTAAACCCAACCTCTCCAAACGAAATAGAGAAGAAACCATCGACCAATGGCATTTTACTATACGTACTATATGCTATATCAAAGGACACATCAAACAAATCCCAGATACAAACTTCAAATAGATTCAGCAGTCTGAGCAATGATGAATACTTTCAGATGCCGTAACCACTTCGTCTTGCTTTCACTCAACGAAAGAAGTCAGGGCACATCCCGCCAATAGTCATAAATCTTAACCAAGAATGGACCCATGGTTACGTTCAAGACCAGATCATAAAATTCACCAAAAGTTTTCACCTGCACTACAAAGGCAATAACAAAGTTGCGGTTCAGTGCTACACTCCAGCGGGCCACAAGCTAGTCGAAGAAGGTCTACTTAAAAACAATGCTGCTTTCCACCTTCTCCAGAAAAGATGAAAAAGGCTATAAAGTCGTCATTAGAGGATTTCCACCCTATCCAATAGAAACATTGACAGCTGAACTTGGCGAAATGGGTTTCCGTGATGCTTAGATATCAAAGCTCCAGTCGGCCTCGAAACAAACCTCAAGTAGTCCCCTATATTTAGGCCAACTACCAGCTGGAACAGATAATTCCAAGTTCCTCTGATAAGGTATCTGGCGAACTGCAACTGCCTTCAAGATCACGCCGCCAGTTTCCGCCAATGCCCGGAGCGGCAGAAATACATCAAAACCCTTATTCCTCGACGTAATGAAGCCCTGAAGATACTGCGACCAAAAAACAAAACTGTTCCATTTGATTAACCTATTAACCCTCGAAAATGGCCCTTTCTACAACCGCCCAGCCAACTAATAGATCTAGTTGTAAGTGATCTATCAATAGATGTTATAGCTCTTTGCGAGACAAAGCTGACCAGCAGAATTACCGTGAATATTCCAGGTTTTGTTTGTCACCGTGTTGATAAACATCCCAGTGGGCGAGGTCAAGTTGTGGCAATCCTAATACGATCGGATATAAATCACTCCCAAAGTTAAAAAAAAGTATCCTAAACCTAAATCTGCGCAAAGCTCCGGATTGTGACAACATTACAAACATACTTATCAAAAACCTACATCAGAAGGCTTTTGTTTGCTTAACTAAGATTTTCAACTCACGCATGTTGATCGGCTACTTTCAATCTTCCTGGAAACTACCTGGAAAGACGAGTCCCTGCCATTAACAGTTGGCTAGAGTTGCTGAACATGCCGCACACAGCCTTAACCGGTCCTAGTCCACTTGAATGTTCCTACTAGACATCGAGAAGGCTTTCGATACCGTTTGGTATCGAGGCCTTCTCCATAAGCTCATCAAAGTTCGTGTTCCATTCCCACTGATTAAAATTATGGAATCATACCTGTCCAACCGAAGCTTTTACGTTCACATTATCTTTGCAAAATCTCTCACAACATCCCCGCTGGAGTACCCCAGGGATCTATCTTGGGCCCGTTACGTTTTATAATTTACCTGAACGACATCCCCATTCAACCTCGCACCAGTTTAGCATGCTTTGCTGACGACACGGCATGCTTCACTTCGTCGGAAGACATTGATTTGGAAAATTAAACGAGACTAAGATGGAATCCATCATTTTCAATAGAAAACGTTAATGTCCGACTCACAACCTTAAAATCAACGGCCACAGCATTGAGTAGACTAAAGCTGTGAAATATCTTGGGGTTTTGTTGGACCAGAAACTAAACTGGGCCCTTCATGTTTCCCATATTATAGGTATAAAAAGAGGAATAAAAGCTATCTTTAACAGATAGTCAGCAATCGCACTACACTTAAAATCTACTCACCTCTCATAAGGCCCATAATAACTTATGCTTGCCCCGTATGGAGCAGTACTTGCCGTAATAACCACACTAAGCTCCAAATGATTCAAAACAAAGCACATAAAACTGCATTCAACTGCAGGTTCCGTAACAACCTCAACACCCTACATTTAAAAATACCCACCCTATTTGAATACATCCTCAAACTAACACGTAAATTCTACCTTTCAACTAACCCAACACACTTCAATGGTTTAATAGCGTCAATCAGTAGGTCTAGACAACGAAATCTGGAATACATCGATAAGTACAAAACGTACAAGCTTCCCCATCACTACGTCTTAAACACTCTTAAACGAGTCATTGAGTCAAGTAACCGATCGTGTATCTGTGTGAGTGCATTCTGCCTATTGTGTGCCCGCTCCACTCGCCGACACAACCATCGTGCGAGCGCATTAAACGGGTAGTCGTGAAATAACCTCAGCATGTACGCTGTACGATCATTATGTATAGGAAATATTTTATTGCACATCAAAAATACTGATTTGCACAGCAAATATCAGGGCAAAATGCTGCGGTAGCTTAGGTGACGGGTAAATTTCCTTCCCTTTATCCTTCGTGTGAGGTTGAACATGCAAGATCAACAAAAAATACTTAAAACATAAACTTGAGTACACATAAAATATTTTATCTACACACGTATCATAAACCCTCTTTACTGCGTACAAAAACCGCACGTTACGATCAGCATGATGTTAAACTACTTTATAAAAACTCATTTCTAATCTGAAAAATTACACATTATCAAATCAAATCAAATATTTATTTATTCAAAGAAAAGAAACAGAAAAACGTTTACAAGCTAAAATGTGACACATGATAATTGAGTCATCTGAGCCTGAGCTAGGTGTAAACCTGTATTTCAGACTACAGTGCTCTTCCTATAAAATATATATAAAGCTAATTTAAGTTACACGGACACTTTTTATACAAAATTACTGACTAATACTGACTAAAGACAAAGTTATAAAAATATGAAAAAAATGGGTGTGTGGGTGAGTGGGTGAGCCTCTCTATGTGTAGTATATGAGTATGAGTGAGTGTGTGTGAGAGGGTGTATGAGGTATTAAAAATAATTATAAAACAACGTTACTATGTCAATATGGTGTACAAGTCAGATTAATATAAAATATGCGTTATATATATATTTTTTTTTAACAGATGAATTGATGAACTGCCTTGTGCACCTTTATGAAGGTAGCTAGGTAGTTATGATCAGTAGGTCCTCCGTTTTGTCATAATTAAGTAATTGCAATGTTTTATAGACAATCTTTTTAAGTTTATAGTTGGTGAGGGAATAAATATTAGCTATTCTATTAATTCTATTATATATGAAAGGACCGAGGAAGCAGAAGAATTTATGGGCAAAGGATGTTCGGAATAATGTATAATCCAAACAGACTCTATCCTTCCGCCGTCTGGTCAGCAGATAGGGGCTATATGTTAAATAAGAATGCTGTTTTAAGACAGTGTGATACATAAATAGTTGCCTGACCGTAAGTACGTCACAAAAGTTATAAAGGAGATCAGTGGGGAAAACAAGGCGACGGAAAGTGGAAACCTTGAGTACAGCTCTTTGGGCACGTTCTAATTGAAGGATAGATGTCTTGGATGCGCCTCCCCACGAGGTAATGCAGTAGGATAGCACAGATTGACAGAGTGCCATATAAACTCGTTTTATCAACCCGGCATCAGCGACATGGCGAAATATTTTGAAAATATATATAAGTTTGCGGATTCTGCCAGATACCAAGTGAATATGAGGACCAAACGTGAGATTTTGGTCGAGAAGAACACCGAGATATTTAATAGTTGCGGCTTTAACTAGGGCTGGGCAAGAGCAGGTTCCACTACTAGGGTCTATGCAGTTGTGAGCAGTTATCGAACCGTCGTATGTGCTCTGACTGTTTCTAATGGAGAAGGTAACATATTTAGTCTTATCCGAGTTAAGCGTCAAAATGTTGTCCTGAAGCCATTGGGTGGCTTGATTAAATCCCCGCTGGGCAACCTCATAGGTCTCTTCCCAAGTTTTTGCCGAGAATAAAAGGGCAGTGTCGTCAGCATATGTAATCTCTCTGCCATTTTCGGGACTTAGGTCACATAGTTCATTGATGTAAATGAGAAATAGAGTGGGGCCCAATATACTGCCCTGTGGGACACCGTACGCAATTGGTAGATCACCACTACAGTGATCTCCGATTTTACATACTGAAAGCGACCGGTGAGATATTCCTCAAAAAGCTTCAACTGTACCGCTCGTATACCAAGTCGATCTAGTTTTTCCAAGAGGATAGGGGCAGAGACCGTGTCAAACGCCTTAGCAAGGTCAAGGAAAATGCCTATAACCTTCTGCCCTCTATCAAGGTTCTTTACCACATAGTCAGTGAGTTCGTGCACAGCATCACTGGTGGAGATGTCATTTTGAAACCCAAATTGGCAGGCAGATAATAGTTTGTTTGATTCAAGATATTTAGTTAGACGTGAGTTGATGATTCGTTCCAGTATTTTAGATATAGAAGGCAGGATAGAAATTGGTCTGTAGTTGTTGACACGATCTCTGTCACCTGCCTTGTGTATAAGGAGCACCATCGATCGCTTTAAGGACTCGGGGAAGACGCCATCAGTAAGACACATATTGAAGATATATGTTAGAGGTGGAATAAAGAAGTTTTTGTAGTGCTTAAGTACACGGTTTGAGATGTTATCCCAACCAACAGCGCACACGTTCTTCAAGCCAAGTATTAATCTTTCCACTTCACTCATATCGGTCCCTAGTAAGGCAAATAAGGATTTACATCTGCTCGGTAGAAATGTAGGATTGTTGGAAAGTGTTGGACCCACCGCTTTCTTAATATTTTCAGCAAGGTCCTTACCAACATTTGCGAAGAATTTATTTACATCGTCGGTAGTATTTTGATTGGCAGATGGTCCCAACAACTCAGTAGCAACGCTTTTTGACTTGGCAGTGTTTGTGATCCCTTTTATGGTTTTCCATAACTCCTTAGAGTTGTTGCAAGCCTTAGAAAGTTCATGCTTTTCATGGGTTCTCTTGAGTTTTTTTAGAAGATTATTACAGAAATTACGGTATCTTTTATAAGTGATTTTGAGAATGAGGTTTTCCGGTGCGGTAGTTGACTTTTTATGTAATCTGTCTCTATTACGCATGCACTTTATAAGGCCTGGTGTGATCCAGGGTTTAATTACCTTGAGACGACGTGAAAGTTTTTTAGAGCAAGTATTAGCATCGATTGCTTGTTGGACGGAAGATGTGAGATATTGTAGAGCAGTGTTAGGGTTGAAAGAAGAATAGACAGGTTGCAAATCAATTTTCTCTATGGCATCATTTAAACCTATTTGGTTGATCCAACGGGTTGTGGTTTGACTAGGATATGTTGTATGCTTGTGGCCAATAGAGATAATAACAAGGTTGTGGTCGGTCACAGTAGAGTTGGCAACCAGGGTAGTAGCGGGTTTTATGGTCTTTAAAATGATATGATCCAGACATGACTTGTCGAGTCTGGTAGGTAACGTATGTGCCGGGAGGAGGCCGTGAAAAGCGCATAAATTGAGATATTAATTGGCTTTAGTATTATTATCTAATTTTATGTTTATATTAATATCGCCTATTATTAAAGTATTATTAAAAGATTTCAAGGACTCTAAAATCGTGTTTAGAGACTCTAAAAATGGATCCACATTGTCTTCAGAAGGAGAACGATATATGACCACAATTGCTGTTTCCATCCCAATTTTAATAAGCAGACAATTCGCGCCCGTGCATAGTGGTTCCACAACTGAGACCTTTAGTTCGTTTTTGATATAAACGACCACACCATCGTTTTGTAGGGGGTTATTCACAGTGGCATAGTGACAATAATTTGTAATTAGGGGAATAGTAGTTGTACGTGATAGGCGGCATTCAGTTAGGACTATAACATCGGATTCCACATGTAGTCTCTCTTGTAGTACCAAAAATCCATTGAAATTGCACGAGATACTTCGAATATTCTGGGTAAGCAGAGTGAGGCAGGTAGGGGGTTTAGGCAGATATTGTGCGCAGTCTTCGACATCACAGGCCCTTGACTCAGACACTGCTATGTTATCCAGCTCCACGGTAATAATGTTATCAAGCTCTGTAGAAGTGGGTAGAGCAATAGACACAGATAAATATTTCATTGACTTTCAGGATATGTTTTGATAGATTATGTATATTGTACTGGACAGGCAAGTGTAAATACATACATGGGGAGGTAATTATTAAAGTCTTACATACAATGCAGATGTAATAACAGCTGTTGATATTGAGGCAAGATCTGACATAGGTTCGTTGACTTGGAAAGTATGGATATGATATTGTTATGATGTTAGTGTAACAGTGTGTGGGTGAATGTTCACGACTTAAAATATTAGTACAATGGTAACAAATAGAAAAACTAGTCAGTTCATAATCATAATGTGTAATTTTTCCACATATTATGACATTCAAATTTCGACCGCCGACGCCCGCCGCCCCTAGTTTGTCTGTGAAGTTGGTACTGACATTCAAATTTCGAACGCCGACGCCCGCCTGCGTGCCGCCCCTAGTTTATCTGTGAAGTTGTTACTACAGAACTAGACAACTGCAGAGCCACAATGCCGGTCAAACATGCGGTTCCTGAACACATTAAAGAGAGCTTATGATATGTGTGTAGATAAACTAGTGTTTGTAACTGTACATAATTAGGCATTAAAACTCTCGAGTGATATCATTATGAAACTCGCCTTCACCCACTCTCGAGTATTAATGCCCTCCATTATGTAGCAGTCACATAAACTACTATATAAAACATAAAAAGTGTTTTTGCTGATCCTTTTTTGCTGTGAAAATCAGTATTTTTTATATGCGATTAAATACTAGCCATTATTTATTTTTATAGATACAAATACGAGCTTCTAAACGTATGTAACCTTAGCACGTAAGTTTATACCCACTATGTCACTGATATGAGCTACTCAAAAGCGAGCATACCTTGTTGAATTAATTTTAATATCGTTTAGATAGTATAGATAGATATGAAACATATCTGCAAAAACATAATGAAACCAATAAAGTACTACCTAGGATTAATTTACACTAGGTATTTATACCTGTAACTTACTCATTTTTAATACGATCCGAATGGCCGAGTCGGCAGTGACCCTGCCTACAAAGCCAAGGGTCCCGGGTTCGAGTCCCGGTGGGGGCAAATATTTATATGATGAAACGGATGTTTGTACCCTAGTCATGGTTTTTTATCTATCTATTTATAATATTTATCTACTAATATAAGTATGTGTATCGTTGTCTATCGTACCCAAGATACAGGGAATCCTAGTTTGGGGCTAGATCAATGTGTGTAATTAGCGTCCAAGGTATTATTATATATAACATAGAACTTTTAAAATAATCAAACCGTCTGCGAAATAGACCACTCTTCAGTGGGCCGCCATTTTGAATATCTCCCCTCTCGGTGTGGACGAATGTGGCAATTTCACAGACAGGGTTTTTGGAGGACCCTTGTTGGTTAGCTAGAATCGAATATTTTCTGCTTATATCTAATATTCATCTTAAGAAAAAAAAAACATTTAATTGTCAAAATGGAGACACCTGTCAAAATTATGACATCTGTCAAAAATAGTGACAGCTGTCAAAATAGTAAGAGCAGTCAAAATTATGATACCTGTAGAAATAGTGACAGCTGTGAAAAATTTCATGATGGTAGATGTATTATGCCATCTCACCTGGGAAAAGCCAGTTTTTTTTTTACTTTTACATACAGGCACATAAATTGCTTCTGGACCCACACTAGGATACCTACCCTGTCTTGGGAACCAGAAACAGCGACGTCACACACATATAAACATCCAAGACCTGGGGTCTTTTTTTGATTACCCCCCAGCCGGAGATCGAACCCTGGGCCTCTCGCATGGTAGGCAGAGGCCACAACCGCTTCGCTAAAGAGGTCGTCATTGTTATTATGACTGCCGCCCCATCTGGGAAAACACGTGTTTTAATGGTCAAGGGTGTGTTCAGCTGCTTTGGTGTGACTATAGAACGATAAAAGTAACCATAGTGTGGCATTTTGGTGTGACTACGGTCCGGTTGGGAAAAAAATTGGCATAAGTTGCCATTCTCACAGACACGGGAAAAGTAACATTGGCAAATTTTACAGACTGGGAAACACACCAACTTTCAGATCGTCTAATTTCCAGAAAGGTCATTCTCAGTGGAATCCTTATCGTAATTTTCAGAGGGAAATCGATGCATTACATCGAGCTGGCGGAATCCTTCTTCGAAGTAAGGTAACATTTAAAAATATATTTATGTCGATGGATAGTGAACGGTACAAATCCCAAAGTGATCGACTGTAGGTACTTCTCTTTTACCTCATCGATATGCGTGAATACCCGCACTTACCCCACTATCACTGACAGGTACCGCGAGAAATGTCAAGAAGTCTCGTCATCGCTGAAGTATAGGGCGCAGATCATGGCCGAGTTTGTTGTGGAGCAAATGTGTGGTACTACGCAAGAGCGTGACTGCTCAATGACCAGTGTTGACTTACATTTGTCTGATTTAATGGTACGCCTGGGGTGATGTGAATATGAGCATTAGTAGCTTAGGTAGCTAGTAGGTCAGACCATGTGATAAATAGGCGTGATATCAGAAAGTAGCGTGATATCTCCCGCTCACCCTCACATTCGTAATGCTGGAAATTGTTAGTGTTGAAGGTTTCAATAGGTAACCGTAAGATAGTCAAAACCGTTAGTTGATAAACTGACGTGTTAGTTGATCAACTATCGACAGATAGTGAACCGAACGACGGGGTTTAGAATTTACGTTTCTTTTGTTATTGCATGTCAACCTAACACGAAGACTATTCAGGGGTTCGCTGCGCTCGCCCCCTCTAGTGTTCACCTAAGCTACCACAGTGTTTGCCCTGGTATTTCCACCAACCAACCAGTTTACTATTTAACAGTTTTAACCGTTAATTTATCAACTAACGCGTCATATAGTAAGCAGTACGCTACAGTTTACTATCTGTCGATAGTTGACCAACTAACGAGAAAAAAAACGTTATTTTATCAAGTAACGCTTTTGACAATTGTTTACGGTGACATATATAAATAAATACTATCTATTTTATTTTATTTTGTTGAAAAATTGGTTGTTATAGGAGACTGCTCAGAGTGTTAAGGTGCTAGCCGGTCCAGCGTATACATAGTCAGGTCATAAGTTCTGTCACATGTGCAATATGAAATAATTTAGACATGTTTATTATTTATGTAAACATTTATATAGCAAAATGAACTTAATAAAACATAGATTCTTATGGTAATACAGGCCTTTATTCTGCGCGGCCAGTCGTCTATCGCAGCACGAACGAGGATCATGTCAATATCGGCGGCTGCCTTAATCAAGGATGCCTTGAGTGACTCCAAATCAGGATGAGGCTTTGAGCAGGCCTTTTCCTCCAAGTGTTGCCATATCTTGTAATCTAACGGACTCAAATCTGGACTGGAGGAGGGCCAGTCTTTGTGCCGGATGAAGTCGATTTCACGCGCCGCCAGCCAGTCTTGTGTGCTTTTCGCTCTATGAGCTGGCGCAGAATCTTGGTGGAATACCCAGTGCCTGTTATTAAACATGGTTTGAGAAACAGGTTCAACAAGGTTCTTGAGGACTGTATTTTGATACACAACTGCATTCGTTTTTACGCCTTTCTCACAAAAATGTACCTCAGTTAAGCCCCAATAAGAGACTCCCAACCAAACCATGAGCGAGGATGGAAAATGACCTCGTTGGACACGCGGAATACGGTTGCTCGCTTCTTCACTGCTGTGTGCGTACACCTTATCATTTTGTTTGTTGTAGCTCTCTTCCACGGTGAAAATTTTTTCATCCGAAAAAAGAATTTCCCGATGCTTTTTTCCCGCGTACTGCTTCAACAAAGCGCGGCATCTCTTCAGTCTCAGGTCCATTAAACGAGCGTCCAAACGATGTCCTGTTTTTCTTCGATATGCCCTAAGCCCTAAGTCTTCATTTAACACCCTTTTCACCGTGGTCCTGCTTAACCCCATCTGAAGGGCCAACAGTTTCTGCTTACGTATGGGATTTCTTTGAATTCGCGCCTTCACAGCTTTTATCACTGCTGGAGTCTTAACAGAGCGAGGGCGACCACTTCTTGACCTGTCATCTACACTAGAGTCTTCATTCTATCGTCTTATGGTACGATAAACGAATCTTTTGGTTATATTCAAATTTTTCAGTTAGTCGAAAATCTGAATTGGCGCGTAACCGCAACGATGCAACGCAATAACTGCGACACGGTCTTCTTTAAGTCTCCACTCCATATTTAAAAATGAGGAAAATTCTAAAAAGTACACATTTTTATTTTCATGAAAAATATGAAATTCGAATTCAATAAACTTTTTTGTGGCCAGCGTTCTAAATTCAAAAGTTTTTATTGTGTGACAGAACTTATGACCTGACTGTGTATATTGTGTCCTAGAGTCTGGCAAACGCAAGCGTGACTTGGAGTTTTCTTAAAAGTTTCAATATGGCAACAATATTATGCTGTCAAAGGCACGTCAAACGACAAAGTGATAGATAGATAGTCACACTCCGTTCCGTTATTCTAAACCTCTGTCTCTCTTTCTAGCTGTAACGCTTCCGTACAGCAGAAAGAGAGGCAAAGATCTTGAGAATAACTGAACGGAGTGTAGTGATCTATGTTAGTGATACCACATAGAGGTTTTATGAATTCTACCACTTTTTCTCAGGTCACGCTTTCGTTTGCCAGACTCGTATCTATCGCGTGGTCTGACAGGTTATCTCGTTGCTCTTTCATCCTATAACTTTTCACTTAGGGTTTGTGCCAATTTTCTTTGGCTCTGAGCGAGCTGTCACCTCTCTCTCTCTCTCTCTCTCTCTCTCTCTCTCACCTTACCCTATGCGGGAAAGAGACGCCAGAGCCAAAGAAACTTGATGCGGACTTTATAATCGCATGGCATGCTGTTTTCTTTCTCTCATACACAGACAGACTTAAACACTCGGGTAATCGGTCTCGGCTGGATCCGGGTGGGCGGAGCCCTGGAACGCGCTATCTTGTACAAGGTATGTTCCATTCCACATCGATACAGCATCACTACGTTGTAGTGACTATCTATGAATATCTGTGGTCACTACAGTCGCGCTTTTGCACCGATACTAAGCGTTGCTGAATCGATATGGCGCGACCATATCGATTCAGCAAATTACAAATGCGATCAACGGCCGAAAGTAGGAATGTAGAACGTGCGATTAAAAATAAATGTTAATCAGAATGTACAATAAAGATACCTATGGTGATAAATAACACATTCGCAGGTGTTAGCAGACAGAATCGGAATACCGTGCTCGTTGCACCGCGCAAGCAGCGCACACGCATGGTGCGAGGTCGCCGTGCCGGAACGTGATCCGGTAACCATGTTTTTTTTTAAATGACGGTCTTACCTCATGATGGTTTCTAAACCTGGGGGCGCCCAGTGATCCGCCAAATACAGGGGTCCGCAGTCTCATGTCTGGACCATTTAACATCTTCGGCGCGTTGTCCTATTAGCAGATCTTGCTTCCTCTTTGCACGACTTGATATGTTGAATTGAACATTATGTAAAATTACGTCGTGTGCCGCCCTCATTATAGATATAATGGTTCCCTTTTTTCGGTTTGAACCGCACCTCGGAAGATACTTTTGGTTATGGATGACTCGACATAGCTATGTGAAATTGTTGGGCCCTTCATAGCAGACATTCTTGCTTCCTGCACGACCTGCCATGTATCTTTTTCACAGAATCTAATTTTACATCTTGCTCATGAAACCTTTACAGGACCAAGACTTCTCAGACATGGACTCCGTCCCAGAGGAGAAATTCCCAAGCGGCCTTCTCCGCGCAAATTATGTCGTAGACCTCATACAAAGTCCGGGCAGGCTGCTCAAAGCGGGAGGGATAGAGGCTCACAGGATCTGTGGGCCTGCGTGCGCGCCAAGATACACTACGCGGTCGAGGCCGGAAGTGTGCGAGTGCAAGGACTTCTGGTTAGATGGTACTGTAGACAGTTGATTTGTCATACGTTTCCGCATCGCGCATATCTGAGTGGTATATCCGGGGGTATATAGCAGACCTCACGGGCAGTTGATGCAGGTTACCCGGGAGCTACCAGGGTCAAAGATTATATGCTCTGCATCTGCAGCCTACTTGTACTAAAATACTGAGGAATAAAAATACTTTTATTTTAATCGCTTTTATTTGCATGATATATATTGTATATCTATTTAATACAAAGGCAGTTCGTTTGAAAAAGTCTAATCTTACACAATCTAAATATAATGTATATAAAAACCGCATCATAATACTACACATTTAAGGAGCACATTTAAGACACATGATTGCACTACAAAATGGACGGACATACGATCACAAACATTAAATGGTTAATACTCAATTCAAGTACTCAAAGGAGATCAGATACTTCTAGGTTTTGATATCCTTTGGATAAACTATTCTAGACATATAAAATTGATCATATATTCTCTATCCCGGTAATCCACTTGTACACAAAAATAAATTAAACTAGCTACCAAATTAATTAATGGTAAAAATGTCTAAAACAACCTAGAAAACATCGATTTGCATCGCGAATGATAACAAAATCTAATCATTTACTGAGAATGGTAATCTTTTTAAGGTACTTCCGGAATGTAAACTTCCTTGAACACTTTAAACTCGTGCTATTTTTACTGGATTGGATGAAAACTTATAAAATACCAAATGCTCCTTTTATTTCTTATTCACTAACGGTGGTTATTTTATTATAATGCACTTTAATTACATATTTGTATTAAAGCAGTAAAAATAAAGGTATATAAACTAAGAGACTTGTCTGAAATTACAATATTTCGTAAAATATATGCCATTATGCATTTAAGTAATACATTCATTTAAATCAGTTTTTGTTCGACTGTAATAAGGTCGATAACGTGAAATAAAATAATCACAAATCAAATTGAAAGTCATAACTAATGTACTTTCTAACACAACATGGAATAATAACAATTTTATCTATACACGTACCATAAACCCTCTTTACTGCGTCCGTAAACCGCACGTTACGACCGGCATAATGTTACTACTTGGTAAACGACGGGAGCGGTGGACTGCCCTGAGCTATTGGGGAAGATTTCCTTGCCTATACCAGTAAGGTCTAGGCGTTATTGTCTCCCTATTGCTCTAGGCAAGGTTTCCACTAATTACCAACAAAATTCATTTATTTGGAGATCAGGCAAGTCTATCAATGAACTCGCGCATCAGCGTAGCTGCTGTTAGGCGGCACATTAACAAAAGGTCTTTTCTTATTTTTTTATTTTTTTTTATTCTGTAGCATTCTAGCATTATTGGTGTTGAGCTATATCTGTAATTTTAGATTAATTCTAATTCTTAGACATTCAACTTGGTTTTTATATCTAATTAGTGAATTGCAGTGATGGCGCGTGATAACATTTTTAGTTTTAGTTTGGCTTTTATCATATTTTATAAGCTGTTGGTTATCCACAGAGCTGGAAATAAATAAATAAATAAAAATTCATTTCTTAATATGACCATAATGTATCAATTTTCGACAAATTATGTCATTCAAATCTCGAACGCTGACGCCCGCCTGCGTGCCGCCCCAGTTTGTCTGTGAAGTTGGTACTACTAAACAAGCTAAACAAGCGCAGAGCAATTATTAATGCCACAATGCCAGACGAATATACAGTTCCTGAACACATCAAAGAGAGCTTATTATATGTGTGTAGATAAACTAGTGTATGTAACTGTACATAATTAGGCATTATGTATCAGTCACAAACTTCTATAATGCGTATCATATACGATTGTTATAGGTCGCGAATATGTACAAATTCCTACTGCAGAATCTGATGTGGATGCCCACTGGTCTGTTGTCTGTTATGTAGCCAGTTCGTTCAAATGACACAAAAAACTTGGAAGATACATTTATAAAAAAAAATATTTTTTTATCTTTAAAATCACTAACTGTAACACAATGGTTCAGTTTTCAGAAACAGACGTATGGAACTGTATTAATCGTCTAGCCTCTAGCCAGTCGAGGAATGAGGAAGCAACAAGGTAACTCTGATTTGACAAGTCCAGTAATGCGTAACACTATTTGCTTATGAGCCCTGATGCAAGTCAAGCTATGAGAAATCCTCAGGATTTGTTTTGAAGGGGCGGCGCAAGCCATCCCTGAAATTTCAAGTAGAGTAATGAGGAAGCAACGAAATCTGCTAAGAGGCGGCGTGCCTAGGATGTTTCGCATCAAAAACAAGAATAAGGATCGGATAATGGTCCACGAGTCTGTGGAGCTCGCGTTGTACCTAGACCGTGGTCTGCGGCACGCCCTGCACCAGCTGCGTGCGCGAGCGGGCGCGCGGCGGCGTGGGGCGGCGCGCGGACAGCGGCAGCGGCGCCGGGCTGCGCGGGACGCGGGGCGCCTGCAGCGACGGCGCCGAGCCCGTGGAGGCGGGGGACGCGGGACGCGTGGAGGCGAGCGTCTGGGGCTGGCTGGCCTGTGGGGGATCAGTGCACAGTTAACACTAGTCTAAAAGGTTCATAGGAATATTTATTTCTATTTATGATAGTACATTATGCACCAAGGAGATAGAGCACTGTTTTATGGCACGGGCACGATATTGAATCCTATTCATAAAAGGACTCCCGAGCGAAGCGAGGTTGTTTTTGCTCGGGAATTAAGACTGAGTTCTGAGTGCAGTGAGGATTCAAGCGTGCGCCAGACAAAACAACGTTATTGCCGAGGAGTATACTTCTTTTCGCGCCTCTTTCGAGAAAATATAAAAGGCGAGGCTACTAAAACACCATTTTATTATGGCAACAAATATAATGACCACCAAATATTTTTTTCCTACCCAAAATGGCTAAATGACCACCAAAAGTGGTAGAAAATATCAGGGCAAAATACTGAAAAATACTTAAAACACTTCAGTAGACAAAACATAAAAAGAAGTTTGGTGATCATTTATCCAAACAAAATTTGGTGGACATCCATCCATTTTGGCAGTCATTTCGAATTTATTGGTAGTAAATTTTCGAATTTTTTGGACAAAATTTGGTGGACATCCATCCATTTTGGCAGTCATTTCGAATTTATTGGTAGTAAATTTTCGAATTTTTTGGACAAAATTTGGTGGACATCCATCCATTTTGGCAGTCATTTCGAATTTATTGGTAGTAAATTTTCGAATTTTTTGGTAATCGTTTAAACACAAGCCCTTTATTATTAGTCCAGTTGCAGCGCCTTACAACGATCGCGGGTTTTGATTTATTTAAAATGTGTTTAAATAATTAATGAGGAGGCCGGTCGTAGTAAAAAAGCGAGTCACGATTACGAACTAAAAATCAATGGACAGCTTACGAGTTCTAGCTTAGAAGTTGCAACTGAATTTGAATCGTTTTTTACTAATGCACCGGCTTCCACGACTAAGTATTTAAATTCGTCACCTTTGTCTGCTGTTGCAATATTAAAAGATAATGTCTCAGAGTGTGCTTCATACTTGAATTTTAAGCACGTCACAAGTTCAGATGTCGTAAAGGCATTTAAATTGATAAATGTTAAGAAAACGAATGATCTTTGGGGACTCTCTGTTCACGGCGTTAAATCCCTGATCGAATTAATTGCACCTGACCTAGCGGTCATTTTCAACAATTGTATAGACTGCGGTGAATTTCCTGATTTAATGAAACAAAGTAAGATAATTCCCCTCTTCAAAGCAGGTAGTACTCAAGACCCCACCAATTTCAGACCTATATCAATACTACCAACTTTTAGTAAAATTTTTGAGAAATTAATCTTATCACAGCTACTACATCATTTTGAATCAAATAAGCTAATGCATAACAAACAGTTTGGATTCACTCGCGGTCGTTCAACAACAGATGCCGGAATTCAGTTCATTGAAAGTATTTTTGATGCCTGAGAAGAGTCACAAGATGCCCTAGGCATTTTTTGTGACTTATCTAAGGCTTTTGATTGCGTTTGTCATGAAACATTGATCAGGAAATTACATCATTATGGAGTTAGAGACACGTCATTGAATTTGTTAAAATCTTATCTGAACGGAAGAATACAAAGGGTATACGTAAACGGAGAACGATCACCAGGATCATTGGTTTCTTTGGGCGTGCCACAGGGCTCAATATTGGGACCCTTCCTATTCCTCATCTATATAAACGACTTACCCTATCTAGGAAGGGACTGTCATGATATGGTACTGTTTGCTGATGACACCTCACTTATTTTTAAAACAAAGCGAAACCAACACGCTAATGATGATCACGTGAACAATACCATATCAAGAGTGGTAAATTGGTTTAATGTTAATAATTTGCTATTAAATGAGAAAAAGACTAAATGTGTTAAGTTTCTTACTACTAACGTTAAAAATAATCAGACATGTATAACAATTAAAAATGAGGAATTGGAATTGGTAACCAGCACAGTGTTTCTAGGTATAACGTTGGATTCCAAACTCCAATGGGATCCACATATTGATAAGCTATCGAACAGACTGAGCTCTGCAGCTTTTGCATGCAGGAAAATCCGTCACTTGACAGATTTAAAAACAGCCAGATTAGTTTATTTTAGTTATTTTCATAGTATTATGTCCTACGGTATTCTGCTCTGGGGCAGTGCTGCTGACATAAATACTATTTTTGTGCTGCAGAAGCGGGCTGTTCGTGCGATTTATAAAATGAATAATAGAGATTCTCTTAGAAATAAGTTTAAAGAAGTAAATATATTGATAGTCCATAGTCAATATATTTACGAGAATATTATGTATGTCCATAAGAACATTGTTAACTTTCGAAGAAACTGTGATATACATAACTTTAATACTAGAAACAAGGACAAACTTGCAGTGCCCACTACTCGGCTCCATAAAATAAAAAACTCGTTCAAGGGTAATTGTGTAAGATTTTACAATAAACTCCCAAGCACTTTGACAGATCTATCAATTAATAAGTTCAAGAAATACATCAAGCAAAGGCTTATTTCTAAAGCTTACTACAGTATTAAAGAGTACATAGACGATAAAAATGCTTGGGACTGAATTGTTCTAATTAATTGTGAGCATCCTCACTACCAGAGTTTCTTTTACTGGACACTTGGAGGCCTTTTACACCTCCAAAGATTAATTTAATTATACAACTCTTGACTGTGGGGACCATTTACATCTCCTATCATCATTGTATTATTCACTAAAGAGACTATACATCTCTGTTATTTATATTTTAATTATTTTATTATGACATTTGAGACTCTTTACATCTCTCAGAAACAATAATTAAGTACTTTTTTTTTCTGATAATATGATACAAATAATAACACCAAATGTTCTGTAAAAAATGAAATGAAATGACATGTGAAAGTGCCCTTGTGGCCTATTTACAGAATAAACGTTTTGAGTTTGAGTTTTGAGTCCGATCTTCGAATAAGTTTAAGCCGCGCTGCGCGCCGCCGCCGCCCCCGCCCCCGCCGCCGCCCCCGCCCCCGGGGAACGGGACTGTGAGCGCCGTGCGTATTTCATGAAATTTAATTTTAAGGCCATAGCAAAAAGAACTACGACCAGTAAAAATCTTTTATCCACACACACGTATCATAAACCCTCTTTACTGCGTCCAAAAGCCACACGTTAAGACCAGCATAATGATAAACTTCTTGGTAAAAACTCATTTCTTATCTGAATATTGTGATACATTATGACCATAATGTACCAAAATTTGCCAAATTATGACATTCAAATTCGAACGCCGACGCCCACCTGCGTGCCGCCCCTAGTTTGTCTGTGAAGTTGGTACTACTGAAGAAGCTAAACAACTGCAGAGCAATGATCAATGCCAAAATGCCGGTCGAATCTGCGGTTCCTGAACACATCAAAGAGAGCTTATTATATGTGTGTAGATAAACTAGTGTTTGTAAGTTAGGCATTAAAACTCTCGAGTGATATTATTATGAAAATCGCCTTCGGATCGTTGCATAAACCCACTCTCGAGTTTTAAAGCCATCCATTATGTAGCAGTCACAAACTACTACACAGTCAGGTCATAAGTTCTGTCACACAATAAAAACTTTTGAATTTAGAACGCTGGCCACAAAAAAGTTTATTGAATTCGAATTTCGAATTTTTCATGAAAAAAAAATGTGTACTTTTTAGAATTTTCCTCATTTTTAAATATGGAGTGGACACTTAAAGAAGACCGTGTCGCAGTTATTGCGTTGCATCGTTGCGGTTACGCGCCAATTCAGATTTTCGACTTACTGAAAAATTTTAATATAACCAAAAGATTCGTTTATCTTTCCATAAAACGATACAATGAAGACTCTAGTGTAGATGACAGGTCAAGAAGTGGTCGCCCTCGCTCTGTTAGGACTCCAGCAGTGATAAAAGCTGTGAAGGCGTGAATTCAAAGAAATCCCATACGTAAGCAGAAACTGTTGGCCCTTCAGATGGGGTTAAGCAGGACCACGGTGAAAAGGGTGTTAAATGAAGACTTAGGGCTTAGGGCATATCGAAGAAAAACAGGACATCGTTTGGACGCTCGTTTAATGGACCTGAGACTGAAGAGATGCCGCGCTTTGTTGAAGCGGCACGCGGGAAGAAAGCATCGGGAAATTCTTTTTTCGGATGAAAAAATTTTCATCGTGGAAGAGAGCTACAACAAACAAAATGATAAGGTGTACGCACACAGCAGTGAAGAAGCGAGCAACCGTATTCCGCGTGTCCAACGAGGTCATTTTGCATCCTCGCTCATGGTTTGGTTGGGAGTCTCTTATTGGGGCTTAACTGAGGTACATTTTTGTGAGAAAGGCGTAAAAACGAATGCAGTTGTATCAAAATACAGTCCTCAAGAACCTTGTGGAACCTGTTTCTCATACCATGTTTAATAACAGGCACTGGGTATTCCAACAAGATTCTGCGCCAGCTCATAGAGCGAAAAGCACACAAGACTGGCTGGCGGCGCGTGAAATCGACTTCATCCGGCACGAAGACTGGCCCTCCTCCAGTCCAGATTTGAGTCCGTTAGATTACAAGATATGGCAACACTTGGAGGAAAAGGCCTGCTCTAAGCCTCGTCCTGATTTGGAGTCACTCAAGGCATCCTTGATTAAGGCAGCCGCCGATATTGACATGACCTCGTTCGTGCTGCGATATACGACTGGCCGCGCAGAATAAAGGCCTGTATTCAAAATCGCGGGGGTCATTTTGAATAAACTTTATTACCATAAAAATCTATGTTTTATGAAGTTCATTTTGCTATATAAATGTTTACATAAGTAATAAACATGTCTAAATTATTTCATATTGCACATGTGACAGCATTTTGCTATATAAATGTTTACATAAGTAATAAACATGTCTAAATTATTTCATATTGCACATGTGACAGAACTTATGACCTGACTATGTATTATCTACACACGTATCATAAACCCTCTTTACTGCGTACAGAAACCGCATGTTACGATCAGCATAATGATAAGCTACTTGGTAAAAACTCATTTCTTATCTGAAAAATTACACACTATGACCATAATGTGTAATTTTTCTGCATATTATGACATTCAAATTTCGAACGCCGACACCCGCCTGCGTGCTGCCCCTAGTTTGTCTGTGAAGTTGGTACTGACATTCAAATTTCGAACGCCGACGCCCGCCTGCGCGCTGCCCCTAGTTTGTCTGTGAAGTTGGTACTGACATTCAAATTTCGAACGCCGACGCCCGTCTGCGTGAAGTTGGTACTACAGAACAAGCTAAACAACTGCAGAACCACAATGCCGGTCAAACATGCGGTTCCTGAACACATCAATGAGAGCTTATGATATGTGTGTAGATAAATTAGTGTATGTAACTGTACATAATTAGGCATTAAAACTCTCGAGCGATATTATTATGAAATAAACCCACTCTCGAGTATTAATGCCCTCCATTATATAGCAGTCACATAAACTACTATTAAACCCTGGAGTGATCTAGGTTGTGACATAATGAAATTCAGTACAACTTTTTGTCACCGCTGAAGCCTACAGCTACAATTTCTTGCGTTAAGTAAGGTTTGCATGATATAGTGTCATTTTCGTGAAGGCGATGCGAAAAGAAATAAAGATGTCTATATTTATAACGTCACTTAAAAATAGTGTCGGTAAACTATTTAGGTAACAATTTATGAGAACGTTGTTGGTCTGAAACTCCGATAGATGAATGGACCTGAATAAATAAAGGCAACAAATATAATGATCGCCAAAATATTTTTTTCCTACTCAAAATGGATAAATGAACACCAAAAGTTGCAAAAAATATCAGGGCAAAATACTGCGGTAGCTTAGGTGAAGGGTAAAGGGGGTCAGCGAAGCGAAGCCCCCTTTATCCTTCGTGTTAGGTTAAACATGTTAGAACAACAAAAAATTCTTAAAACATAAACTTAAGTACACAAAACATAAAAAGAAGTTTGGTGATCATTTATCCAAACACAATTTGGTGGACATTTATCCATTCTGGCAGTCATTTCTAATTTATTGGTAGTTAAATAGGTGCGTTTTTGGTAATCGTTTAAACATAAGCCATAAATAAATCCCCTCCAATGCGGTAGGTCCACGTTTCCCATCGGTCCACTCTCCCCATCGGTCTACTTTCCCCATCAGTCTACTTTCCGACCTATCTAATTGGTCCGATAAGTGGACCGATGGGGAAAGAAACCATTCGGACAAGTGGACCGATTAGGAAAGTGGACCGACCGTACCGGAGAGATTAAACCGACTTTGTTTTAAGATCTCACGATTTTTTACAGCAGAATAACTCCGAGACCTGGAAATGCATTAATACAGATATAACTAACGGTTCTCGTCAGAGTCTGCGACACAGCACTCTTGATGGGCACGTCCCGATACTCGTAGATGTTCTCTCGAGAGCGCGACGCGTTGTCGACGCCGCGCTCCTCCACCTCGGGCAACATGAAGATGTCGCCACTGTAGTACCGGTCTGTCTCTCTGCGGGATTGAGAATGAGTGAGTGAATGAAGTTTATTTCGGTGACGTTGATTGAGAATGCAGGGTGTAGAATGTCGGACCGACATGGGATGTGCAGTACAGTAAAGGTTATAGCTGACTTATACGACCCCGCTGTCGAACAGATAAAAAAACGTTTATATATGGGTTTTAGGTTTGCTCTATGGATATATTTTACATTGCCGACATAACTTAGCAAACAGCTATAAGTGAGCTTGCCGAAAACGTACCAGTCGATAGCCTATCTACAGAGCACAACCTGAAACCCATTTTCGAACGAACATTCTTTAGCTGTAGGGGTGGTGGGTCGTTTAAGTTAGTCGTATACGACCTTAACATGTCTCGAAACGAGGAAATGGACAGCATTCTATAGATATTCTATTGAGTCAGAAGAGGATAGCTTGTCACAGACGCATAAAAACATTTAACAGTAACATTACCACAGTACAAGAAAAGCAAACAGAAACAAATGCGCGGCTATTATTGGGTTTCTTGTACTAGTCTCATTAACAGTTTCAATAAATCTCATTATAGTCCGGTTTATTGCATCTGAAACTCGCGAAAAGAAAACCATAAAAGATGAAGAAGCAAACACATGAAAGGATGTCATAAAATATCACCTACATGGCTGGTATCATTTTCCATTTCGGCGGTATAGCCCTGTTGTGGAACACACAAATGTTTTGTTAGTGGTTTAATTGGATACGTAATGGATGAACAATGAATACAAGTTAGCATGTTAATTGGGTAAACATTGAAGCTGCAGATGGCGCCACCAGCAGTTCAGCATCAGCATTGATTCGTGTCATTTAAAATTCTGAGTATATTATTGTACTGTGACATTTTACGTAAATAATGATACCGTAAAATGGGATGGGATAGGAGATCCAGAGGTGAATATGGAGGCTCTTCTATAACAGAGAATAAGATTCATCCATATTTACCCATGGATCTCTAACTCTAATCACCGCATTTAACGTTACCATACACACGTATAAGCCTCTTGCTGGTGGCTCCATCTGTTGCCGACTTCTGCCTCACAAAGCAGGCCAACTTTTTTCAGTTCCTATGTTAAGAATTCAAAATGGGAGTTAGTAACGCGACATACCTCTTAGCGTTTCGCCAGAGCATACAGCAGACGACTAGCAGCACTATGAGAACGATGCACGCGCTTGAAACAGACCAGAACGCGATCTGAAGAGGCTGCTTCGGCTCCCACCAGTACTGGACAGGGTGTACAAATATATTGTTGTATCTAGTGCGGTCTAGCGTGTACGGGTTAGCTTGCGATAGCGGTCATGGACACTGACTGCTACTGCGAATCGAATTATACAGTATAATGTCGCGGGGCATGTTTCGGGACACTGCACAACGTTGCAGCATCGAACATTTTGTGCCTAGTTCTGAGGCTTTAATAAAATGTTTGGTGCTCACCTCAGAACAGTCATCGACATAAGTACTAAGGAAGAATTGGAAATACGTTACACCAAAAGTTCTGTTGCTGTTTTTAGCCTCGGGCCTTGATGCGAGCTACAGTAAGTTGTCTCAAGAGGCATAATGTTCTCGATAATAACAACACCGTCGATCAATCCGCACAGAGCCTCAAGTAAAGGTCCGAGCCCTTTGCTGGGGAGATTTAAGATTAATTTACTATTTGATATCTTACCTCAGTGATAGGCGGGTAGGTGGGCACGAACCGCCCTACCACAGTCGGCAGGTACACAGTCCAGAACGCCAGCTCCGTCTGTCTATAGTTGAGTTGTATCGTGCTATTGTACGTTGTGTTCAGGTTGAGGTATCGCAGTTGTCCCGCCTGCGCGAGTTCGAAGTGGACGCCGAGAATACTCGAGCGAGTCGGGTCGCTGAAAGTTGAATGGTCTACTTAGAGAACATCGACATGCTTTTTCTCATGCGCATGCACAAACTCACGTTTTGGGTGTTTAGCCAGAAATACACTCTTATTGACATGACAGTTGGTTTTATTTCGTCGAATCATGGACGAATAAAACTAGAGGACTGACAACGTCATATAAAAAACGTACCCTGCTAGAAAGCTAAAATCCTGTATCATCTCTAGATGTCGCTGTACCACGCAATAGATGCTGGGTGCTTAGGGTGACGGCGTAGTATAATAGTAATATCGACGAAAAATCGGAGATGGCGTAAGCGTAAGCCTTGTTTCTTCTTAGGAAATTAACGCTTATACCGCCATATTTCTTAAATTAAGCGCGCCACCACGATACTACCTATACTAGAAAGAACTTTTGAAATAGTACCTCTATCTAGCAATATAAATTTAAACTAAAAATCTAACTACGCTTCAAAGTACTAAGGTTGTTTATTCGTCCATGGTCGAATCTAAATAAACTGAGGATATAAAACTTTATGCACAAGAATCGATTTATTCAATCGTTCACAGATTCAGTTCTGTTAGAATCTATTTGTTCAATCGTTCACAGATTCAGTTCTCTTAGAATCGATTTGTTCAATCGTTCACTGATTCAGTTCTCTTAGAATCGATTTGTTCAATCGTTCACAGATTCAGTTCTCTTAGAATCGATTTGTTCAATCGTTCACAGATTCAGTTCTCTTAGAATCGATTTGTTCAATCGTTCACAGATTCAGTTCTTTTAGAATCGAATTGGTCAATCGTTCACTGATTCAGTTCTCTTACCCGAATCTCGCGAAGTCGGAAAACGCCTGCATGAAGAAGTGGCTCATGTTCCTATCGCCATCGGACCAGGCCTGTCGCTCGATGCGCTGCTTGTTCGGGAAGAACTCCTGGTCCATGAAGGGGGCTCCCGTCAGGAAGTAGTGTTCCGTGTCGTGGGAGTACTGGAATATTATATTGAAAATTGTTTACGAATGCTTATTACAATATAATACAGTGTATAGGGGGTGACTTTTGGTTCGGGACCCCAACAAGTTTTCCTGACTCAGTAAATGATTCCTATTATTAATAATAAACAAAATATAAATAAAATAAAAACATACTTTTTGCAATATCAATGGAAATATGTTTTTATTTACTTAATATTTTATTTATCTACACACGTATCATAAACCCTCTTTAATGCGTCCAAAAACCGCACGTTATGACCAGCATTACGATATACCACTTGGTAAAAACTCATTTAATAACTGAATATTGATGCATTATGACTATAATGTATCAATCTCTCTTACACATCACCAATGTCTTAAGCGAACTTGAGAAAGAAACTAAAGCAAAAATATGCAAAGTGGGATCGATCATAATCACATTTTAGGAATATTATTAGTAACTAGAATTTGAGGAATATAACTAGAATATAGGATCAGGAACAGAAAAGTTTTGTTGATAAATAATATTTCGTTTTAATATTAAAAAATATTTACACAAAATTTTATATTGTTGCAAATTCCAATAATAGTCTGATAAAAAATAAAGAGAGGATAGCTTTTAATATGCATTGAGTGTCTGCAATTATATGACGACCACTGTACATTTATATGCAGGCACTTACATTGCTTCTGGCCCCACACAAAAGAAAGATATTTAATCCTTGGATAGACTGGGGCCAAACAGCAACATGTTGAGGCACATGCAGCTGAGACAAACCACCTGTGATTTAACAGCAAGCCCAAACCACACATGTATCAAGAATTTTAAGCAAATAAATAAATCTTTGAATCTTTGAATGCCCCTCGACAATGTCCCGAGACACAAGACACAAGTGTATGCAAGACGCGTGCGTTCGCTCGGAGCGGGAGAAAGCAACATGTCGCGTCATGCAAAATGTCGCGGGGAATGTTGTGGGACACTGTGAAACCTTGCAGCGTCACGTAGATTGATCGTTGCGCGACATATTGGGTGACATTTTGCCCCAGTACACACCTGAGGGTTGAAAGAGAAAGGCCACACTTTTAGAATGCGATTATGACATTTTCTTATTGCGTACATAATAAGCAATATCTTTCTTTGCAGATGTCAAACATTTTGATGGGTTTGAGCTGTCGGTATCGCATTCTCTCAGCGGCCAGACTTTAACTAAGAACAATCTGCGCCGCAAATATCGCACCTTTTTGAAATTCTACTTTGTACAACATTGTTGTTTGGGACCCCCGATGGGGACAATGTCGTTAGGTATCATTGGAGAGATGATATCGACTACACAAATCACTAACAGTTAACACTAATCCTAGTTGCGTCTCAAATAAGATTTAATCGCGTTTGAGATAGATATGTTAAACCAACTTTTACATCTCTACATCTTTTTCTACACGGATTGCGGTTCAAATCTCGAAAAAAAATATAGTTTTTATCTAGTTTGAGTTGTAAAAATACGAAAAAAATACCACCACTAGAATAGTAGTTTATGTGACTGCTACATAATGGAGGGCATTAATACTCGAGAGTGGGTTTATGAAACGAGCCGTAGGCGAGTTTCATAATAATATCACTCGAGAGTTTTAATGCCTAATTATGTACAGTTACATACACTAGTTTATCTACACACATATCATAAGCTCTCTTTGATGTGTTCAGGGACCGCATGTTTGAACGGCATTGTGGCATCGATTGTTGCTCTTGTTTAGCTTGTTCTGAAGTACCAACTTCACAGACAAACTGGGGGCGGCACGCAGGCGGGCGTCGGCTTTCGAAATTTAAATGTCATAATATGTAGAAAAATTACACATTATGGTCATAATGTACCAATCTTCAGATAAGAAATGAGTTTTTACCAAATAGTTTTACATTATGCTGGTTTTAACGTGCGGTTTTTAGAAGCAGTAAAGAGGGTTTATGATACCTGTGTTGATAAAATATATAAAAGTGTAAAAGAAGGTTTAAAACCGTTTTTTTTTATAGAACAAAACCAAACTAACATCCCTAGTTTAAGGAATGAATATAGAAAGGTGCGATATTAGTGACGCTGATTGTACGTACAAATATAGTGTTTTACAGGCACATACATTGCTTCTGTCACCACACTTTAACTAACTAACGAACTAACTAAGAGTGAAGACTAACCTGTCGCCACCGCGGCCACCGGAAGGCCTCCACAGTAGTGTTCATCACGTACATATAAACTGGCACGTTTTGTTCGAGAAGCAACTTCACCAGCTTGTCTGTTGGCGCGCGGTACAGGAAGTCCGACAGTAGCTGTGAAGTGAAGAAGCGGGAAATACCTTGAGAACGGGTCTCACACCTCTCATGTAACTTAGTATTCGTTACGTTTGCGTCTGTAAGTTTTATTAGGAAAGCGCTTCAGAACCCATACATAGAAATTCTGCTTCGGTATATGAATACATCTGTGAGTTTTTAATCAAAAGGGTCATTGACGCGTGATAATGTTATCGACTTTCCCCTCTTGCAAAAAAAATATTTGGAACTTTAAATTAAGTTTCTATACAAACGATTGAAGCATATTTTCAAGAAGTTACTGTACCTACAAGTTAGTCGTTAGTCGATGCGACTAACTTTGCTGTCGACGTTTTAAATTTGCTGTCGACTGCTTCCGACACGTTTTAAGCTTGATGTCGACTGCTGCCGACACGTTTTAAGCCTAACGTCGACTGCTGCCGTCGCGCATGCTGCTCGTGTGAAATCGCTCTGAGCGAGAGGTGATTCCTACCCTCCCACCAATACTGGATGAACCAGTCAATTTCCTAAGTATTTCACGTACTACACGCCAAAGTTAACTTGGCCCCTCGCTCTGATGGCGTCATAGCGTCCATCACTGTCCTACTGATGCGTCGAGGGCGCAAGCGAGCGAGAGGGAGGGTAAACGCATTCCTCGCCGGCGCCAAGCTAACTTTGTGGCGTAGTTCGGGTTATATCGCCTGAACTTTTACTAAGCCATCTAGTTGCCACTCACATGAACATACTGGTCCCTTATCGCGCTCACATTATGCGGCTCCGGATGGTAGGTGTACATGTACCGTATCGCTTCGTACACGCCGCGCGGGTTCAGCGTGTAGTTGTATCGAAGGACCAACTCCGCTACTTTCTGGTTGAAGAAATGCTCGGATATCTCGTAGTTCGGCGCTAAGGAGGCGTTGTCGTCTGTTGGATAGTGATACGCGTTCTTGGAAGTTTCCTTTTGTTATAGTTTGGTGCCGTGACCAGGATTTTTACATTAGAGACTTAGCCTAATGTTAATTTGGTATCTCGTATATGAAATTGTGTCATGAAATATCACAGAACCCTGACGAGTCGTTAGGTCATACACTGCAGTCCTCTATTGGACCGTCCTCTTGTGAACATATCCCTTTAGCTTTGTGTTTTATCCCCCTTAACATTATAGGTAAACAAATAAAATACACAATATAGCCACTTACAGAGCACATAGGCAGCCTCCTGAGTCGTCACTCCAGTCATGTACTGCAGACCTCTATTGAACCTTCCTCTCGTAATCAGCTCCTCCGGCTTAGTATCGAGGCATTTCCAGTCGCGCTCCCGCCAGCCGTCATACCAGTCGTCACCGGGGAACGTGAAGTTGTTCTCTAGGACCGGGCCCCACGGCATGAAGCCTACTTGCGGCTGTGAATTTAGGATTAGCGAGAAAATTTAGACTTGGAATGAAGATTAGGCAACAAGGGGTGAACGCAAAGTCTTAAGTCATGGACGCCTGTTCAATCATAAGTGGCAGAGAGGATACTGATTAACTCTCGAAAGAAGCGAGGGAATTAACTGTCTTGTCTATCGAGGGATTAAACGTCGTCGCTAGAAAATGAAATATTGGTATCCGAGTTGAATAAGTCAATTTCTCTACGTCGAATTTATGAAAATAAACAACGCCACAATAAGCTTGGGAACTGATTTTGAAAAACGATTTTTTTGTAGCCCGTATACATATATTAGGTCCTTACATATGAAATTGGCGTTTTGTATGGAGAAATTGAAGTTAACTCAATTTTAGGTACAAACATTTTTGTATTTTTTTTAGGAATGACAGATCCTAATTTTATAAACTTTGTGTGTATGAATGAGACAACATTTAAATAACAGAAAAATTTATATAATTTTTGAAGTGTCAGCTGTAAAAAAATATTACGAATATTATCATGAAAATGGATGACATTTAGGCAGTGACTCCTAAATGTCATCCATTTTCAAGATAATATTCGTAATATTTTGAAGATAACATTTTATTTATCAAACTGAAAATTAAAAGAAAATTTAATAAGTAGATGTAAAATATTGAAATTAATTTTAAAACAATAAAAAAACTGGAAATAGCTATTGAATTACTCGAATTATGAACTCCTGAATCTGGAAGAAAAATTCGCCAATTTCATAGGTAACCACCCAATATTTATTACTATTTCTATCATATTTTAGCATAAAATAAAGGTTAAGTTAGAAAACATAATATTGTTTAAGCTCCTATTATGACAATAAAAACTGTTTTGTAATTTAGGACTCGGGTCAGGTAAATACATTATTTTGGTGATGTTAATATTAACAGGCGAATTCAACAAGCACATTTAAGAGCATGATAAAATATCCAAATTCTCTACACTAAGAACTATTGAATAAATACTTTGAAATTACTCCGAAATTAATCCGAGCCGAACGCGTCGAACGAGCCGAACGAGTCGAATTATATAATTATTATATGTAATCTAGCATTTGTTTCGTTCGGCTTGGATAAGTGTGTTTATTGGGTTTTGACAGTTTTTAACGCATGAACTTTTGTTGACACAAATAAAGATTGCAAATAAATCGACTAAAGTTTGCCAGACTCTAGTATGTATAGGTATGTCTTCCCTCCCGCGTCGTTCCACGCGAAACCTACTCACTTCAGCTCTATGGGTTCAAAGTAAAGTAATGTCGAGGAAGCAAAGATGTATGTCCGTAGCAAGTGGAGGTCGTTTGTCTGCGCATACCCTTCTTCCGGGAAAAAGGCGAGAGGCGTATGTATGTGTGTAAGTCCTCACCTCAAACTCAGCATTGCCCAGCTCATAAAAGCTCCTGCCTTGCCGCAGACAGTTCATCAGCTGCCACGACGACTCGATCGGGCAGCCCAGCAGCCGGCCGAACACTATCGAGGTGTTCTGCACACGGTACTTGTCTTCTATGAGAGCCCAGTCGGCGAGGGCTGAACCACTCTGGAATGGAACGACACAGAGAAAGTAATCACTACGTTTTAAGAGACGGGGCTTCTATACAAAAAAAAAACTTTACCAAACGTCACAACGGGGTCACCATGCTGCTACCAACATAACAAATATAAAAAACATGGCTACCAACCCAAAGAGAGTGACTAGAGATGTTCTCCTCCCTTCCCGTATGAAGTTGCTACAGAGTGTGGAACGATTGCGGTGAACTACATGCCAAACTTGGCACTTCGCTCAGATGACACGTCATAGCTTCCGTTACTGTGCTACTGTCACTCAAACTAAAACGCAAATATTTTTATCTACACACGTATCATAAACCTATTTACTGCGTCCAAAAACCGCACGTTACGGCCAGCATAATATTATACTACTTGGTAAAAACTCATTTATTATCTGAATATTGATACATTATTTCGACATATTAAGGCATTTAAAATTCGAATGCCGATGCCCGCCTGCGTGCCGCCCCTAGTTTGTCTGTGAAGTTGGTACAAGCTAAACAAGTGCAGTGCAATGATCAATGCCACAACGCCGGTCAAACATGCGGTTCCTGAACACATCAAAAAGAGCTTATGATAAACTAGTGTATGTAACTGTACATAATTATGCATCAAAACTCTCGAAAGATATTGTGAAACTCGCCTTCGGCTCGTTTCATAGCCCCACTCTAGAGTTTTAATGCCCTCCATTATGTATCAGTCACATACACTACTATATTGTAAGTAGGGAAAAATAATGCACTTTTACAACACGTATAAACACGGAGAAAAATAAAATATAAATCAAATATGATCAACTAAACTAACTAAACAAAAATAACTGATTAAGGTTTGAGTTTGAAAATTTCACTTTCAAAATGTATTTAGAGTAGATAATTATTAAATTACAAAAAAATAGGGCTTGGTGGTAGAATGGTAAAAAATTAGGAGTGTGCATATTTTTTCAAACCCACATTATAAAAAATAATAAATGAAAATTTTGCCCAAAAACAAAAACATAATTTTGGGGTGGACCATCCACATCCCTTAGGGTTGTAAAAAAAGATAAAAACCTTTTCTCAGAGCTACCAAAAGTGTATTTAAAATTTAATTATTGTCGGTGGAGCCGTTTCGGAGGAGTATGGCAGCTGACACTGACACGAGAATTTTATAAATTACTCATCGGGAACCTTGACCCCTGGGCTTGGTGTGTCATCTGTATTTCAGGAGTCAAGAGTCAGGACTCGTCCAAGGATAGAAGATAACCTTACCTGAGCAATAATCCTCGTAATAATATCACTGGTTCTGTTCAGCACAGCTAACAAGACAGCTCAAGCCGTGGCCACCCCCGGTCCGAATAGCGTGGTGGAGTTGCGGTCCACGTTGAACCACCACGTGCACTATATCGAGCTTACCTGAGCAATAATCCTCGTAGTAATAAGACTAGTCCGCGGCAGCACAAGCCAGTAAATCCAGCGAACCCCGGTCCAAATACTGTAAGCGTTGCGGTCCCCGCTGAACCATTCTACGTCGTCGTACTTTTTTGCGATAGAGTATCAAGCTTACCTGAGCAATAATCCTCGTAATAATATCACTGGTCCGGGGCAGCACAGCTAACAAGCCAGCTGAAGCCGCCCCCGCGCCCGGTCCGAATAGCGTGATGGAGTTGCGGTCCCCGTTGAACCACTCGATGTTGTCGTACACCCATCGGAGCGCCATGGCTTGGTCGAGCAGCCCGTAGTTGCCGGGGGAGTTCTCGTCGCCGGTGGAGAGGAAGCCTGTTGAGAAATAACATAAACATTTATGTACAGACGTATACATTGCTTCTGGCCCCACACTAGGATAATAAGAACACGTAATGATGAATTTATTCATAGGACACGAGAACCCAGGAATCGAGCTCCAAGAGATCTTTACCCAGATGCAACCCCAGGAGCCGGCAGGCACAGTCGCACGGAACCGAAAGATTCAAGATTTAACTTTTAACGTCATCTCATTTACATTACTTACATTATAACTTTTATGTTCTGTAACTGCTGTGGTTTATTCGTGCTTAATTGTTAGAGTCTTTCCGGACAAATACTTACTACAATATACTTACTTCTTCAGCCATTCAACTGCTTCGTCAGTTAGAGTGAAGAGGTTTGTGGGGTCCCGATCATATTTTCTTTTAAGGCAGTCTCGTATTATTTCATTTCAAATTTTTTCCATAACAATTATTAAATGGGCACTCACTCCGGGCAACATGGTATAGGTCGACGTGGTTCGAGATAAGATTTAGAACAGAGCAGAATACAAATATCGCATACATCTATTTTGGATGCGTTCCACTATGAGATGATATTTCGTTTCATGGGGTGACTAAAGTTGACTCCTAACCTAACCCAATGCATTGTATACTGCTGCAATAGCTGTAATGTTCGTGAAAGCCCTCCCCTGGCGAAGGATGAGACCTAAGTTCCTAAAGACGTAAGACATAAGACATAAGACATCATTTATTGGTAATATACATTACAAGTCAAACAAAATTCAAAAAATTAATAAAATGTATAAAATAAAATTAGATAAAGGAAACATTTGCCACATCATTAATAAGGAAGTTGTCATTACCCGTAGGAGTATAATTGTAATATAATTGGTACAATTAAAAGAATATTTACTTATGTACGTCGTTCTTTAAAATTTATGAATTCTTCATAGGAGTAGAACGACTTCTTGAAAAGCCACTTTTTTAATTTAATTTTAAAGTTTAGGAAGCTCGGTGCATTAGTAATGTCGTCCGGTAGCAAATTGTACACCTTCGGACCCATCACCCGTATTGTTTTGGCCATTTTTTCTAATTTATGAGGGACATTGGCTAGTTTATCTGCACCTCTTGTAGTGTGACTGTTTTGGTCACCACGTTTAGGTAGACTACCAACATTGACCCTCACATGAGTAGCAACTTGAAAAATGAGTAGGGATGGCAATGTCATTATTCCAAGCGCCACAAAGTGCGGTCTGGCGGATGTGTCCTGGGCCACACGTGCAATCAGTCGTACGGCTCGTTTCTGAAGTCTGAAGATACGCTCCCAGTCAGCAGCGCGCCCCCAGAACTCGATTCCGTATGACAGGACTGACTGCACTGTGGCGAAGTAGCAGGTCCGAACCGCTTCTTTAGGAAGTGTTGACGATAGTCTACTGAGCGCAAAACAGGCGCTACCCAATTTACCACACGACTTTGTATGTGATGCTCCCAGGTCATTGTCTGGTCTATGACAAAACCGAGAAATGATGCGGAGGAGACTTGTTCAATTCTCGTTTCCTCGACGCGTATATCTAGTAAGCGTAAAGGCTTCCCCTAGACTGTCACGCGGACACATTTTGACTCTCGATAAGCTTTCTATAGTTGAGGTCAGAAGCCAACCGAACTCCCAGATATTCATCGACTCTCTGTATTTTCTAATTATCCACTTAGTAGTCTGTCATGATGGGACTTATATTCTTTGTCAAGGATTTAAGTGCGTATTTGGGGACGTTGAACTCCAGTCTATTATGAGTGCTCCATTGTACCATGTAGTGTTTCTCGTCTTGAATTCTCTCACAGTCATCCGCATATAAAAAGAAGTTCGGCAAGTCATTTATCATTATTATAAATTCAATAGGAACCAAATTTCTGTCCTGGCTTGCCCCAGATCTGGTAAAATAGGTATCTGAACGATGTCCATGTACTCCACATATTAATTTTTATGCCCATGTAGCTAATAAACAGCTTCAGTAAATGTGGGGTACAACCAATGTCAGCTAACGTTTTTAACAGCACATAATTTTCAACCAAATCGAAAGCTTTTTTGTAGTCAAAGTATGCAGCATCTAACAGGTGCCGCATGGCCATTCTGTATACTCGGAGCTATAACCCAACGCGTTCCATGGCCTTGTAGGCAGTTGGAAATCTAAACCCCGTCTCCCTACACCATCACGGTGTGCGTGGGTGAGTCTGTCGTAGACTTAAGTTAAACAAGAAGACATACGCTTGATGCGTAGTCTTAGAAATACATTCATGTAATAGAGTCATTGTTACATTTGGGGACGTGGCGAACATATAGAATATGAACTAGAAGGCAGATTTCATTGTCAAGAATCAGAATAGAATTGTTCTTAGCGTTCATTTAAAGAATACCAATGCCTTTGTACAACTGCCAATTTCGAACGTTTACCTTGGTTAATACTAACTCTTTGGACGGTATAGAACAAATTTCCTTCACTACTTAAGTTTGGTTATACAATTGTCCGAGTAGGTTACAAAGTGTTCTACAGTTGGTTACAAAAGTGTCCGAGTTCTAGAAATTGTTGAGTAACTACATTCCATGTTAAAATCGATATAACAAATAAAAATTGTCGAGAAACTGTTGTTTATGTTGTCTATTTCTTTTTTTAGTAATTTCTGGTAACTAGATTTACTAGTGGCGCCCTCTTTTATGTAAAAATACTTATTACACTAGAATAATCGACCTGTAAACCCGTTGGTACACGATCCCCACACCTATCACGCCGAGCCGGTCAGAAAATATTAATTAACGAGTTAACTCATGTCATTCAACTGCAAAATATTAATTGCCAAGTTTTCTCGTTACAAGTTTTAATATTTTTGTAATAGAAAACACGAATGTGAAATTTGTTATAGCAAATGAAATAAAATAACAAAGTTATTGTACGTGTGGCTATTGTGGTTATTGTACGATTATCTTAGACTTTAAAACAATTTTACTTTGTGCACTCTAGAATATATTCCGTGAAGCGAGAAAATATATATCAATACCTATAGGGTTTCTTCCCGGGGATTCTCGCCCCGGGAATTACCGGGATTTTTGGACTTGCACGAGACGAGATTTAGAGGTCGAGAGCTCGAACTCTCGATAAATTTCAAATATTAGTGAAATATTTTATTTATTTTTGTATAAATATTTAATTTATTGTGTGTGAGTCCGCCATGACACGTGTAGTTGCTTAGTGAGAATTGAGGAATGTAAACTTGGTATCACTTATAAAATATCTTCACAACCCTGAGACTCATGATGGAGACGACAAATGGACGAACTGCAGTGATATGCAATTGATTAAGTTTACAGAACAACTCTACAATAGGTTGTCCGAATTGTTCTCTATGCCTAATGCCAGCACCTCAGAAAATAACGACAGCGACACTGACATCCAAATTGCCGATATGCAACATGACAATCAGCAGGACCCCACAGTTTCATTTGAACTACAACTCAAGATGGCTATAGACACAGCAGTATCTAGTTCTGGAAGAAATGTATGTAACTCATGCAAGGGAGGTCTCTGGAAACTTAATAAAAAAAGAGTTCCAACTTTTTGAAACTACTGGAAAACGGGCCCCTCATCTTGAAACCTTGTACAAGGCTTTATTGACAGTAAAGCCCTCATCTACGGAAAATGAACGAGTTTTTTCCTTAGGCGGAGTTTAAGTGTCAAAGATTAGAAACCGGCTTTCTGATGAATCAATAAACGCTCTAGTATTCTTAAAATCTTATTTTATCAACCAAAAGGACAAGAAGTAAGTACGAAGAATAGAAAGTAAAGAAAAGAAAGACCGATATTATTTATATGTTTTAATTACTTATAATTTTAACTGTTTGATCTTTGTGTAGTTGTTATTCCACTTTAGGAAGAAGTGACTTACTTAGTAAGTAAACTAAACAATTGTTGATATGTTCATATTTTATACATGTTAAAAGGTTGATATCTGTGCAATTGTAATTAAGCTTCAAAAAGAAGTATTAGTTTAATGAGTAAACTAAACTAATTGACATAATACTAGTTGACATTTTATTGATGATTTATATGTTTTAATTACTTTTAACCGATTGGTCTCTGTTTTGTTGTGATTCTTCTTCAGGAAGAAGTGACTTAGTAAGTAAACATAACAAAATTGTTGACGTTTGATATATTTTAATAGGTTTATCTCTGTGCTATTGTAATCCCACTTCAAGAAGAAGTATTTTAATGTAAACTAACTACTAGTTGACATTTTGTTGATTTTTTATATGTTTTTACTGATTGATCTCCTTGTAGTAAAAAAACCTCTTCAGAAAGAAGTGTTGTTGTGATGTTAGCGCCTAATTTCCTGCTAATTAATAGTACATGCCAGTTAATACATACCTTTATATAATGATAACACGGCTTTTTTAAATTTTACTATAGGTTTCTTAAACTTTTACAACATTTTCGAAATTTCGAGAATTCCCGGGAACAGCCGGTCACGAGCTCTCGATTCCCGGAAACTGAAAAAGCTCGAGAAATCAGAAACCCTTATAACTTATGAAAAATATATATACAATTTTCTACGCTATCCATCAATAAAGGCGTCCAGTCCACCTCTGCTATTGCGGAGTAAAGTACAAAAAAAATCTGCATTGTTAAAATTCCCACCGGTCGCCTCGCTACTCGGTTGTTTGTCAGCTAGCTTTTCTAAGTTATCGCTCGCCCGCGGTCGGCCGCCGCACACCGACACCGAGCGTGACCTCGGGCGGCGGGTGATACACGCCTACCTTCACCAGTCGGCGCGTCCCTCGATCATCCCGCTAAACTCACTCAGCACTAAATCAAGCCGCCGATCGTCGCAAGCTTGTCAAATTGGTAGACGCGGTATCTAATTTCTTCTTGGGGCGGTTCGTTGATGGCCAGTATGATGTCCGGTTGGTCACAGTTTTCGTTTGGGTATACTGAGGTAGCTCGTCGAATGTCCTTGTGGCCTAGGTTGAGGTCTAACATCGGAAGGCGGTTATGGAGATTGGGCTATTGCATGGAACAGACAATTTCCGATCGCAGGCGGGGCCGCGTTGTAGGAACCGCCCGCGCTCTTCTTTCCCGCCCCCGCATCTTTCATCCCCCGTCGCCCGTAGACCATGGGAGTGCTACGTACGAATTTGACAAGCTATAGGAAACATGTTGCTGTGAATTAGCCCACAATAAGCTAACCAATTCTCACAAAAATTACCTACCGATTTCCGTAGTACAGGAATGCAATTGAAATCAACCATAACGATGAAATCACCCATAACGTTGCTGTACTTATTATAAAATTGTTACTACATACTCATACTATTTTGAACGAAGTTGTATATAAATTCTACACGATGAAAATATTAGTCTGTTTTGCAAGGACATCGCAGTCTCTCTCTTTCTCTCTCATTCTCTGATGTGCTGTGCATCTATAGTAGCTAGTTACCCAGAGCGCCGAGCCGGTAGTTGAGCGACACGACGACGACGTCGTAGAACGCGGCGAGCACGTGCGCCGGGAACAGGTTGGACGCGCCCGCGTTGAACTGCCCGCCGTGGACGTACACCATCACCGCGTACTTCTGGGCTGTGGCGCCCGCTTCTGTCTGCAAATGGATAAGAAGCCATGAGATTTATATTGATTTGTATTTTATATATAACTACCAGGTACATTATATTGTTGTACACGTAGGTCTGCACCATTAATCAATCTTTCTAATTGTAATCTGGTATGCTGGAAGAGATCTCTTGTTAGAGATAAGTTCGCCGTTGTACAGGGTTGGGTGTCCTACTTTTTTAAATAGGTTTTTTGTCCTTAAATATAAAAAAAAACTTGCCTTGAGTTTGTATCTAAAGTTTATAAACGTAAAATGAGAACTTGATATCATTTGTTTTATGTATTTTACAACAATGGACGCGAAAGGCGAGTTGCTTTTTGGAAGCCGAAGCGGACGGTCGCCTGCTCAGCAGCAATAAACAAAACAATATTATTTACAACCATACCGGCGCGCCTTTTGTCCCTTTTGTTAATTAATTGTGCTATAATGTCAAGCTCCAGTGTGTGTGTTTTACGTAGTTTAAAGTGTAGTGCATGAAGTGTGAATTAGAGAGGCTCTGCGCTACGCCCTACCCAGGATCGCAGCAAAAACTCGCTGAAGAGACAACGCCACGCCGATGTCACAGCCACCGTACACTCGGCGCCACGAATAAAGAGCTCTCGGAGAAACTGGCGGGGATTACTGCGCATGTGTACAGTCGCGGCATAATTCCGAAGTGCGTTTTTAGGGGTAGTGTGAAGGAATGAGTGTTCAGGACTTTCTTCACTTCTATTTTTTCTCTGTTTGATATTTTGTTGATTGGGATATTAGCCGATGTAAATAATGGACTTTGTGTCAAATAAACTATAGGTACTCTCTATTGACAACATTTGTTAACGTCAAGGTTGAAACCTATATATAAATAACCCCCTAGCATAGAATGCCCCTAGTCACTAGGGCCTAGTGAATATAGATACTTGTAGTAATAGTCCTGCACACTCTTTTCTTCCCGCTGACTAATAATTTGTAATTCGACCGGGGCGAAAGATAACGTTGGGTAATATTGTATGCGACTGTACTCAAGAAGCTTCGAGACGTGCTTTCGGTGCGGGCATCGGGAAGCGACTGATCAACGAATCAGGTGCCGGCGCTGACTACCGCCCCCGTCGCTCCTCACTTCCCCGCGCCAAACACTTGTGAAAAGTGACTACTGCGCATTCAAGGACAAAGCTCTTTAGTCGTGGCGCCCGGTATACACGACACTAGGCGCCTATGCGCCCCTAGCAGAGACAACTCAATGAGTATTAACCGGTAGCCTGTTCCGATTCAGTGTCCTAACGCATGACACTAATGTTATTTCTCTACTGGCTAGACTTTTAGAGGAAGCCTAGAGTTTACCTCTCACCCAACACAATAGCAGTATCTACTCCCTATCATTATCTGAGTCAAAATATTGCAACTCGCCATTATCCTTAGGCCCAGTAAATGTGTCTTATAAGGCACGCAACAAGTCTTAACGTGATGAAATGAAATCAAAGAAATACAAATTCTGAAGAAAGAAAAAACGCCGCTCCGCCGCCGCAATGCTCGCAAAATTTGTGTAAACGGCCTTGGGCTGAGATTCACAGATGAGTGTTTGGCTCTTAGCTCAAGCTGGCTCACTTGGTCACTGATTGAGTGGTTTCCGCCGTTTTGTGTTTAGAGAAGTTTTGATAATTAATGCTGTGAGTCTACCAGTCAACGTTTTTTATCTCGGTAAACGTCGCAGAATCATCTAATAAGAATTTCAATTTAGGTTGGATGCTGTATGCAGGTGTGGTACTAGTCTTTAAGCCGCCAAATTAGAACTGCAAAATGGAGATTGCTAACGACAACACAAACTGTTTATGATCAAATTGGCAGTCCGGTGGATAGATTATTAGTTTTAATCAAACGTCACAAAGCGAACGCACGAATAGTCATTGCCGCAAAATGATGCGCCGCTCATTAGCTCAATTATCCCCAATTTATGACTGACAATGCATTGGGCGGCGCCAAATTAAACAACGGCCATTTTGCCCTAAATTGTGGTTGCTGTGGCGCCTAGCGTAATGGTGACTATAATAAATTATAGCACATCTATCGCCGGATTACTAAGAGTTACGGACGTTACCAATATTGACGACCCGAATGGCCGAGTCGGCAGTGAGCTTGCCTACGAAGCCAAGGGTCCCGGGTTCGAGTCCCGGTGGGGGCAAATATTTGTTGGAAGAGAACGGATGTTTGTACCCTAGTCATGGTTGTTTATCTATCTAAGTACAGTATTTATCTATATAAGTACGTGTATCGTTGTCTAGTACCCGAGATACAGGGAATCAATGTGTGTAAATAGTGTCCAAGGTATTATTATTATTATTCAATCTATCTACTATTTTGCCAGGCTCATCTTATCTGTCTGTATCTTAATCTGTTTGGCTTTCGATTTCAAAACTAATGCTACTGAAAAGGCCTACTCCTGAGTCCCTAGCAAATTTGTACTTGTTTATTGACTGTAGGGAATTAATAGTAGTCATCAATTTAGTTTCTAATCATATACTTTAGTTAGTCATCAAAGGAAATTACTACAGATACGTCAGATACGGATATGTCGTAACCACTTTGTAGAATTGGCTATATCAGGATATCGTGAACCATGGTTGAATTAGAATTTTCACTGAACGAAGAAATATTTTTGCGAAAAACACTGAGGTAGCTTAGGTCAATACTAAAGGGGGCGAGGGCAGCGAACATAAATGCTTTAAAAATACATGTTTTCGTGAAATTCAATCACTTCATGATAAAACATAGCGTCACGCCTTTTCCCATACGGGGTGGCAGAGGCACAATGGTGCCCACTTTGAGCCAGTTATACTCCATTTTTGCGTAACAGGGGGCTAGCCCCTCACCGGAGCTATGGAGTAATGAAGGTTTCCTCACAATGTTTTCCATCACCGTTAGAACGTCCGTATAATGTATTTAATGTATATTAAATAAAATAAATAATTTGTCTCATTGGTACGTGGTCAGGAATCGAACCTGCATCTCTTATGTGAGAAGCAGGCGTGAAACCCATTGGAACACGGGGGTCAATGTTTCATATAGTCAAACATTTGATGAAATGTTTGACTTTATCATGATATGGTCAACTATTTCATGAAATGATCAATCCATGGTTGTGGCCAATTCTAAGATATAGCTACGATAGATACATAAAGTGTCACGCCATTGACATGTCACTATAATTGAGACTCCATGTGATAGTATGATCGAGACCTTGTGATTATGTAGCCATTTGGGACTATACGATCGAATCACTCATCCGACATCAGCTCATCGGTGCGTAAAGCGTTTCCACACGTGCAACCCGGTCCACCATCAAACGTGATATTTGTTATTCTAGATTAACTAAGCAGGCGACAAATACAAATTTAGGTAAATATTAAGATGATAAGTATCCCCCGTTTCGCGAAAGTGCTTCTAAGAAATTGGCCTAGATTGTAAGCTGATATCTAACGTCTTAAGTAGAAGGATCTACTTAGAACTAGAAGAAAACTACCTTCACGCTGTTGTTGTCACACTAAGGAGACCTGGAGCATGGTCTGCACACATCTAAGGGGACCACAACACTGTCATTTCAATGAACTTATCTTAAATACAATATCATCATTTTTCACATATAACTCATAAAGGTGAGAGAAAGAACTATGATCATTTATATGACAATGTAAGCACTAGATTAACAAACAAATAACAAATTGAGATCTCTGGTCAAGTACCAACAACCATGAGACCAATGCAGTCTCGATCTTAAATCATTAGGAAACAAGTACCAACAACCATGAGACCAATGCAGTCTCGATCTTAAATCATTAGGAAACAAGTACCAACAACCATGAGACCAATGCAGTCTCGATCTTAAATCATTAGGAAACAAGTACCAACAACCATGAGACCAATGCAGTCTCGATCTTAAATCATTAGGAAACAAGTACCAACAACCATGAGACCAATGCAGTCTCGATCTTAAATCATTAGGAAACAAGTACCAACAACCATGAGACCAATGCAGTCTCGATCTTAAATCATTAGGAAACAAGTACCAACAACCATGAGACCAATGCAGTCTCGATCTTAAATCATTAGGAAACAAGAAGAGAAAGGAGATTTTGAAATTGCCTTTTGAGCAATTTAAAAAGCATGTTAAAGCGACTTTTGTCGAAAAAGGGATAATACAATGTTCAAGACTACTTAAATGATGGGACTGTATGGGGTCAATTTAGCTCCACACAGTCCTTGGGGTTAATAATTTTGTGATTATGTATTCCTGCTTATTAATCATAGTAATTAATATAGTAATGTGTATAATATAATTATAATGTAATTAATATTAGCAGAGCACAGGGAGGAATGGTCTGAGATAGGGGCGGCCTTTGCTCTGCAGTGGGACACTATGCAGGCTAAAAAAAAATATTGTAATATTTGTATAAGTTAAGCACAATAAATTATTAAAAGAGATCTAAAAATCTGTAGGAGTTTCTACGGGATTTCTCAATACCAAAGCCAAATAATCATCATAATGTCGCATTATTGAAAGAATTATTAAACCGATTTACGAATATGTTATTAAGTTGATGAAGCATTTATATTAAATATGATTTTTCAATATGAGTTGCAAATATTGTTGTAAAGTGACTTGTCCATGCTTGCAGCATGAGTACATTTGGTTTCTTGCGAACCAATTTATTGTTACATAGACGCGTCCGTTCATATGCCGTTATACAAAGTTTTTCAAAGAGATTTGAAAACGATTACTATCATTCAAACTCCCTCCCCCTATCCAAAGAGCAAGCCTACATCACAGATTACTAAATAGTTACTACCTACATGGCGTTAAGGTGATACGAAAATAAAATGTTTTTTTTTTCGAATCCATTTACTCCACCATGAAGTCATCTTCAGATTTGATTTTTGGGTTAACGTTTATTGAGTATTTGATTAAGATTATCTCTAAAGGAAAAAGCGATTGGATGAAATTTTCTTGATAGAATTTAATTACGAAAACACCTTTAAATCGTTTTATTTTTTCCTGTAATTCTGAAATCCTAATTAATTTAATTGTGGAACTGCGTTCAAAATGTAGATGTAATGTATTCGCAAAATCGCATAGTTTATTTTTAAACAATTTTTCTGTCGTATAGCGCTACGTTTTTTCATTTTTTCCCGATTCCGTCCCTCTCACATTGCGGGTCTTTCCGCTTGGAGTAACGGGGGGGACCTTTGCACGGACGAGGTATCACCTTAAGGCTTGCTCTTTGGACAATATATTGTAATAACATCGGATCTAAAACATAAAAAAACATAGACATTGATGTACAGGCACTTATTTATGTGCCTATATTGCTTCTCGCCCCGCGCTGGGATACCCATCGCAAAACCATTCGTAATTTGACACTATCGTACTGAATTAGAACAGCGGCGACGAACCGAGATAAGGGTCACCATGGCGTGGGTGGCGTGGCGGAAAATTGTCACGAATTAAACTGGCTGCCTTGTTAGCCAACGAACGATTGTGAACGTCGGTGCAGACATTAGCCCGGGAACGATGTTTGTGCCACTACGTATAGTGGGCCGGAACCAATCAGGATTGAGTGCTTAAAAAAGCTAATGACATTCCAAAATTACAAAGTTGCTATAGGAGATACGACCTGGGAATTGGGTGAAATAATCACGACAGAAGACCGATCACCATACGCAACATTTTACAGGGATTGCTATAATAGTAGTTTATGTGACTGCTACATAATGGAGGGCATTAATACTCAAGAGTTAATACGCGAGAGGTTTATGAAACGAGCCGAAGGCGAGTTTCATAATGATATCACTCGAGAATTTTAATGCCTAATTATGTACAGTGACATACACTAGTTTATCTACACACATATCTCTCTTTGATGTGTTCAGTAACCGCATGTTTGACCGGCATTGTGGCTCTGCAGTTGTTTAGCTTGTTTTGTAGTACCAATTTTACAGACAAACTAGGGGCGGCACGCAGGCGGGCGTCGGCGTTCGAAATTTGAATGTCATAATATGTAGAAAAATTACACATTATGGTCATAATGTGTAACTTTTCAGATAAGAAATGAGTTTTTACCAAGTAGTTTAACATTATGCTGATCGTAACGTGCGGTTTTTGTACGCAGTAAAGAGGGTCTATGATACGTTTTTAGATAATAGTGGTTTATGTGACTGCTGCATAATGGAGAGCATTAAAACTCGAGAGTTTTAATGCCTAATTATGTACAGTTACATACACTAGTTTATCTACACACATATCTCTCTTTGATGTGTTCAGTAACCGCATGTTTGACCGGCATTGTGGCTCTGCAGTTGTTTAGCTTGTTTTGTAGTACCAATTTTACAGACAAACTAGGGGCGGCACGCAGGCGGGCGTCGGCGTTCGAAATTTGAATGTCATAATATGTAGAAAAATTACACATTATGGTCATAATGTGTAACTTTTCAGATAAGAAATGAGTTTTTACCAAGTAGTTTAACATTATGCTGATCGTAACGTGCGGTTTTTGTACGCAGTAAAGAGGGTCTATGATACGTTTTTAGATAATAGTAGTTTATGTGACTGCTGCATAATGGAGAGCATTAAAACTCGAGAGTTTTAATGCCTAATTATGTACAGTTACATACACTAGTTTATCTACACACATATCATAAGCTCTCTTTGATGTGTTCAGGAACCGCATGTTTGACCGGCATTGTGGTTCTGCAATTGTTTAGCTTGTTCTTTAGTACCAACTTCACGCAGACGGGCGTCGGCGTTCGAAAATTGAATGTCAGTACCAACTGCACAGACAAACTAGGGACGGCACGCGGGTGGGCGTCGGCGTTCGAAATTTGAATGTCATTATGTGTAGTTTTCCAAATACGAAACGAGTTTTTACCAAGTAGTTTAACATAATGCTGATCGTAACGTGCGGTTTTTGAACGCAGTAAAGAGGGTTTATGATACGTGTGTAGATAAAAATATTTAGATGTCAGAGATAGAGAAAAAGATAACATAACATACATTCACATACAGGTACTTTAATTGATTCAGGCCCCACACTAGGATACCCTGTGTCGTGAGAACCAGAAACAGCGACAGGACAAACATATTAACATACTAGACCTGTTTTTTTTCAACCGGCTTTAAAAAGGAGGAGTTTTCTCAATTCTGTTTTTTGTGTTTGTTACGCGATTACTCCGTCAATTACGAACCGATTTTGATGATTCTTGTTTTGATTGATAGGTTATACTTCAGAGTTTTGATGAGGGCTTTTCATGTAGACACTTCATTCGCATCCCAACCGGGGAAGAAATAGGGCTTGAATGATTGAATAGTGAATAATTTTCTTTATCCCCAGCCGGGGATCGAACGCGGGAACTCTCGCATGGTAGGCAAAGCCACTACCGCAGCGCCAGAGGTCGACAAGACTGGAAATGTTATTGTTCATTTGTTGCAGACACACAGGTAAAGTGGGTGTAAGCGACACATTTATTTGTAATTGTTATTTTTTAATTAAGATATCTAAGATTTTTTTGTATGATATATATGGCCACACTGTAAAAACTACTATGACTTGATTTTCCGCCATTACACGCAGCAAGTTGATTTTCCCTTTCGTATTTTATTTTTATCCATCATTTACAGTTGGCTTTTAGTATTTCCTGCGGCCAGAAGACGTGAGCAACTATTCCCCGTAGTTTCCATCACCATGGGTCAGGAAACATGTTACTTACTGTATGCAGACCAAATGACAATGACACCAGACCATTTGAGTACCACAATGGGCTACGGAAACCTCAGCAAAACAATGCAACGCCGACATTGCTTCACACCCATATGAATATGCAGCTCAGTAATTCTAACTCCCCAGGCAAGTAACTCATGGAAATCCGTAAATATAATTCCCTAGGCAAATAATTCTACGAGTATAGGTTTCCTAAGAGAATTTTGTATTCGATATCCGAATAGCATTATTGGAGAGCCATCCCAGTCACAAACCTATTTATATTGGTAGTGCAATTGCAGAGAGCCAATAATGATCCATCGACTGAAACATCGTTAGTGGCAATCATTAGCGCATATGCCAGAGAGGGAACTTTACTTCATTGTTTAATTGACAGTTATAGAATGATTCTTTCTTAGACTTTTAATTATACCCCGATTCAGGTTCTATGTTGCCACTTTTTGGTAATAAAATATAGTGATGTGTAATGATTTAGTTAATTCTATTATTTCTAAATATACTTGAAAATGTTCTAGCTACTATATCTACACCTACTTTATATTGAGAAAAATATTTACCTATTCGAAAATACGACGCTCCCTTTACTAAACAGCTGGAAATGTATTTTTCACGCCTTTCATTCGGAAAAGTAAGTTTTGCTCCACGACGAGAGGGAGCAAAATGCTACTATTCTGTTAAAGCTACTTTTTTAATTCAAGTCTTCAAGTTTTAACTTTAACAACGTTATGTGACAATTTATGAATTTTTCGTAATATTTAAAAAAAATGTCACAATAAATTATATATTTTTGACTGAAATTAAAACTATCGATGACTGTTATTGTGATATAATGAATATTGATATCCGAAACCATTGTAATATTTTAATTCTATTATTTTTACATCCTTCACAATCCACCATTATAAAAAAGAAAGTTTTGTTTACGTTGTTCGATTGCTGTAAAAGTGGTGAAAGTATAATTCAAAGTATAGTTTGTTTTTTTAGCATTTAATTTAAATTTTCCTCATAGGTCGGTGTGAAAAGTTGTATGTGTCACTCAGGAGCAAAATTACGTTACGCTCAGGATTCTAACTTAGAATCTAGAATCCTTCCCTTCACTCTGGATTCATTGTACCGCCCTCGCCGTAAATACATCATTTTGCTCCCTTGTGACACAAATAACTATTGTAGATGATGATGATGATGATGTAATCCTGTAATCCCTCATCAGGGACATAGAGCTTGAAGAAGAGATTTCCACTTCTCACGATCTTCTGCGGCAGTTTCCAGGTCCTTCCAGTCGAGCCCAGTTGATGCAGCCTCTTTTTCAACTGAGCGCCTCCAGGTGATACGGGGGCGGCCCGGCCTTCTTTTCCCATACGCTTGCCACGTTAACCCCTGTTTGGACAGATGATTATCTGGTCTTCTCAAGGCATGTCCAATCCAGCGCCATTTCCTCATTAGGATCTCCTTGTCGATGGGTTTTTGGTCAGTCATCTCCCACAGCCTTGCATTTGAGATGGTTCGTGGTCAGCAAATCCCTAGTATCCGCCGTAAACATTTGTCCACGAAGACTTGTAGCTTGCTGGTTACTTCATTTTTAGATGGATTCACTATTGTAGATGGGCATTTTATATCACTGTTCAATGACAAACCGTGTGGGACAATAAAACAAGCACAAATCAGTAGGTAGGTAATTAAAAAAAATGTATAATGTTTTATCAGATACATATTGTAATGCAATATTCTACATAGTCAGGTCATAAGTTCTGTCACATGTGCAATATGAAATAATTTAGACATGTTTATTATTTATGTAAACATTTATATAGCAAAATGAACTTAATAAAACATAGATTCTTATGGTAATAAAGTTTATTCAAAATGACCCCCGCGATTTTGAATACAGGCCTTTATTCTGCGCGGCCAGTCGTCTATCGCGGCACGAACGAGGTCCATGTCAATAATCGGCGGCTGCCTTAATCAAGGATGCCTTGAGTGACTCCAAATCAGGATGAGGCTTTGAGCAGGCCTTTTCCTCCAAGTGTTGCCATATCTTGTAATCTAACGGACTCAAATTTGGACTGGAGGAGGGCCAGTCTTCGTGCCGGATGAAGTCGATTTCACTCGCCGCCAGCCAGTCTTGTGTGCTTTTCGCTCTATGAGCTGGCGCAGAATCTTGTTGGAATACCCAGTGCCTGTTATTAAACATGGTATGAGAAACAGGTTCCACAAGGTTCTTGAGGACTGTATTTTGGTACACAACTGCATTCGTTTTTACGCCTTTCTCACAAAAATGTACCTCAGTTAAGCCCCAATAAGAGACTCCCAACCAAACCATGAGCGAGGATGGAAAATGACCTCGTTGGACACGCGGAATACGGTTGCTCGCTTCTTCACTGCTGTGTGCGTACACCTTATCATTTTGTTTGTTGTAGCTCTCTTCCAAGGTGAAAATTTTTTCATCCGAAAAAAGAATTTCCCGATGCTTTTTTCCCGCATACTGCTTCAACAAAGCGCGGCATCTCTTCAGTCTCAGGTCCATTAAACGAGCGTCCAAACGATGTCCTGTTTTTCTTCGATATGCCCTAAGCCCTAAGTCTTCATTTAACACCCTTTTCACCGTGGTCCTGCTTAACCCCATCTGAAGGGCCAACAGTTTCTGCTTACGTATGGGATTTCTTTGAATTCGCGCCTTTACAGCTTTTATCACTGCTGGAGTCCTAACAGAGCGAGGGCGACCACTTCTTGACCTGTCATCTACACTAGAGTCTTCATTGTATCGTTTTATGGTACGATAAACGAATCTTTTGGTTATATTAAAAATTTTCAGTAAGTCGAAAATCTGAATTGGCGCGTAACCGCAACGATGCAACGCAATAACTGCGACACGGTCTTCTTTAAGTGTCCACTCCATATTTAAAAATGAGGAAAATTCTAAAAAGTACACATTTTTATTTTCATGAAAAATTCGAAATTCGATTTCAATAAACTTTTTTGTGGCCAGCGTTCTAAATTCAAAAGTTTTTATTGTGTGACAGAACTTATGACCTGACTATGTATATATGTTATCTCGTTTTCATTTTATTCATAATGAAGACATCACTATCAATTTGTAGACGGCAACATGATTTCTATATTTCCTTCGATATTTGAACAATTAAAGTATTTTGAGGAATGACAGTGCCCATAATATTAATAATAATAATGAACAACTTTCTAAAACAAATCTGTTTTGTAAGTCCGGCCGTAACATTTTTTGTATAGCTGTGTTTTGTGAGTCCGGCCATTTTTTTTTGTATAGCTGTGTTTTGTAAGTCCGGCCATTTTTTTTTTTTTGTATAGCTGTGTTTTGTAAGGCCAGCCGTAACATTTTTTGCATAGCTTTGTTTTGTAAGGCCAGCCGTAACATTTTTTGCATAGCTTTGTTTTGTAAGGCCGGCCGTAACATTTTTTGCATAGCTTTGTTTTGTAAGGCCGGCCGTAACATTTTTTGCATAGCTTTGTTTTGTAAGGCCAGCCGTAACATTTTTTGCATAGCTTTGTTTTGTAAGGCCGGCCGTAACATTTTTTGTATAGCTGTGTTTAGTAAGTCCGGCCGTAACATTTTTTGTATAGCTGTGTTTAGTAAGTCCGGCCGTAACATTTTTTGTATAACTGTGTTTTATAGGTCCGGCAGTATCGCTTTTTGTATAGCTGTCTTTTGTAAGTCCGGGCGCAACATTTTTGTATAGTACAGTAAGAACAGAATAAAATGCGCCGGCCCACTTACTAGATTAACATGCAGCCTTTAGCTTTATCTTGTGGGTATTTCTGCTATCAATCGTAACACGATAAAAAATCCAATTAGATCACGATTATTTTACTTGAGCTGTCTTTCATTACGATGTAATTGGTCAATTTCGTATTTGAATGGCATTGCGACTAATATCAGAAACACAAAGTGGCTCCTGGACCAGCCAATCGCTTTTATTACTGTATCTAATGTGCATGTTTGAACTAGTACACATATTGTATTATCTGTGATATGGCACATTTAGGGACCACCAGCGATTATTTAAATATCTTTAGTATATAATAGAAAATCACATCGCATATCAGAGATTAAAATATACCCAGATTATTTTGATGTACTGTACAGAAGTTAAGGCTACACAAAGTCAGGGATTTTATGAATCACTAGTATTTATATGTATTTGATTATTTCATATAACCGCCAACCATTTTTATGAAATTATCAGAAAGGGTTGAATTTCATGAAAACATGGCTTTTCAAAAGCATATGTATTCAGTACTACGTGGTGTTTTTCAGAGTTACGTACCCGAAGGGTGCCAAATGGGACCCTATTACTAAGCCTCCGCTCTCCGTCCGTCCGCCCGTCTGTCACCAGGCTGTATCTCATGAAACGTGATAGTAAGACAGTTTATGAATGCACCTGGTTACGTACATGGAGAGTGAAAGTAGCCGCACCAATAACTTTGTAAACAGCATCTTGCTATGTAAAATCCAAACTATTCACTCCACACCATCCCTGCCATTGTACGGTGGCACGAAACCCTTCGCAAACGAGTTCGACTCGCACTTGACCGGTTTTTGTGTTATACATATCGAATTAACACGAAGACTATTCGGGGGCTTCGCTGGGCTCGCCCCCTTTTAGTCTTCACCTAAGCCACTGCAGTGTTTTACCCTAAAATGTTTCTTCGTTCGATGAAAGTTCTAATTCAACCATGGCTGGCCATTTCATGATATAAGTAGTCAATTCTTCGACATGATTACGTCATGTACACTGGGTGATTACTGGTAAATTGTGGATAAATAATAAATATTTGGAATTAGGTTTTTAGATTCTGTAGAAAGATGTAAACCGCACTTAGAGTAAATAAGATACGACCACAAAAGTCAATGCAGGCCATGCTGAATGCAGATAAGTAACCGTTAGAGCACTGTCCGAACTTGGTTCATCAGAGGAAAAGTTAAACCATCAGCTTAAGTAATGGCTATGAATAAATCAATATAGTATTATCTAGAGAAGACTACTGTGAGTCACACAGTGTGACCCACACGGACATTATATTCTATTATAATCTAGGTTTCTTATGTTTTTCATAGCTAGGGCCCCTGTCAAGCAGAATGTAGTAAAGAATATCTGGCTGATAGTAGCGTTAGCTGTGCCAACCCCTTCTATCAATATGTTCTTATTTCTCCATCAAGGGCGACAGTGTGGTTTCTACAAGAATGGCGTCCCTAGCAACTCACTTAAATATTACTACACCCTTCTGTTACAACCTGAATGCGTCGCTTCAGGAATTATGAGCGGTGGCCTTGGATGCGCAGTAGTATTTTTTTAATACCTGTACCTACATGTGCGCAGTAATTCCCGCCAGCGCTCTTTAACATGACGCGTACTTAGAGATGGGCAGTGCTATTAATCATGTTAATATCATTTGACTAGTAACAGGTTAATAACCGGTTAATAGCCGGTTAGTAGCCAAAATGGCTATAAACCCTGCTATTAATGTTTTATACCAATTATGTTTGTTACGGTTATATTATCATTAGTGATCTGAAATTCAGATGCTTTCGGTCAAGTCTGTTGCGGACTTCTCAGCCAAGTGCGAATCAGAATTTTCGGGAAATTTTGACGGGAAAAAGTCGCGAAAAGGGTGTCGTAGTTACTAGTCCAATTTGCTTCAAAATCAATATCTGGGGATCCGGTTGGAGTGTTACATGATTCTGATGTCAGATTATGAAAAAGTAGCCGCAATTTTGAACATTGCAGTTCCTGGTCCGATTTGCTTCAAAATCGATATCTGGAGATTTCATATTGCCTAAATATTCATGAGATTCATCTAATTAAAACTTAAAAAGTGTGGCAAACACACCTATTGTGCATGCTCAATAGCTATCACCAACTTAAGTACCTATTATAAATCTAAACGAAAACCAGTGTAGTTCGTACAGATTTGGCAAAATATTACAAAATAACTCAATAAATAAAAAACGAAATCCCCAGACAGTGCTTTTAGTGGATATGATACCTTCCCCCGACCGCATACTTCGTACCATTCAGGTAGACACACGGGCTCTCTCTCGAACGCAGAACATTTTCAGATATATATTTGTGCCAGAAAGAGATGGAGTGCGTCTTCGCCGATCACTTCTGTCTGCGTATCCGGTCAAGTACCAAACCTCCAGCCAATGGCGATTTTGAACCTTAACTTAAGGTTTTAGAGTTCACAACCTATCACGAGAAAAAAATGAAACAGATTCACTTAGCTGGTGGAAGGGGATTTGCAGATCTACTCAGTTGCATAAAATTGCATTGCGAATTTGTCAGCTCCTTGTACATCAGCAGCTACTGAAAGGACGTTTAGTGCTCAAGCTGATGTACATAATGCTAAAAAGAATAGGCTAACTACGGAACGGCAGGAAAAATAACGTATATATCCCACAATTGGAACTTCACAAACAGACCGTCCTATTCAACAAGTACACTAGTCACAGAAAGCGATCAGTTGGATTCCTACTCGGAGTCACAGCCACCGACACCAGATATATACGAAGTCGATGAAGATGAAATCAACCCAACAGAAATTGATCCATTAGAATCCGATCCTATCCAAGAAGCCGATCCAATCCAAGATGCCAATCCAATCCAATTGCTTATCAGGACAGAAGGCAGTGATTGGGCTGCAGAATAACTTTTTAACTAGGCACAAAATAAAACATGAAAGCAAAAAAAAAAATAAAAAAAAAAAAAAACATTGTAAATAAAATAGCTGATTGAAACTTTTTAAATGGGTCAGGTTAGTTCCAAAAAATTGCATTTACATTGTTTTAGATTTAGATTTTCCTAATTCTGATAACCATGGAGGTAAATTTTAAAACAATAATAGCTGAGTTAGGTTAGGTTCTAGGTAATAGCCTCTAGAGGGCGCAACATCCCTTTGGCTTTGCCATAGTCGAATAAAAATGGCAGCCACTTTTTCAAAATCAGACGGCAGAATCATGATTAAACTCCAACCGGCTCCCCAGATATAAATTTTGAAGCAAATCAGACCAATAACTAAGAAGTTCAAAATGGCAGCTATTTTATGAAAATCTAACTTCAGAATCATGATTGGACTCGAACAGGATCCACAGATATCGATTTTGAAGCAAATCGGACTAGTAACTACGACACCTTTTCCCCGACATTTCCCCGGCAAAATTTCCCGAAAATTCTGATTCGCACTTGGCCGATAAATCCGCAACGGACTTGACCGAAAACATCCGTATTTCCGATCATTAGATAAAATGTACAACCATAAAAAATCAGTTTTGTATTAAAAACATTAATAGCAGGGTTTATAGCCATATTGGCTATTAACTGGCTATAAACTGGCTATTAACTGGTTAATAGCCAAACGATCTAGCTATTAACTCATCTCTACGCGTACTGTATCAATGGTGAAGATTACGCAAAACTTTTTGGTAGAGGGCACTGTAGGTTTGTAACACAAAGAGTTTCTTTCATCTCAGGTTTGGATGCCACAATGAGCTTTTGGCAATTGTATGACACATTGATGGCTCTTACGAATAATAATTATACCTTGGACACCATTTACACACATTGATCTAGCCCCAAACTAGGATTCCCTGTATCTTGGGTACTAGACAACGATACACATACTTATATAGATAAATATTATACTTAGATAAACAACCATGACTAGGGTATAAACATCCGTTCTCATCAAACAAATATTTGCCCCCACCGGGATTCGAACCCGGACCCTTGGTTTCATAGGCAGCGTCACTGCCGACTCGGCCATTTGGGTCGGCAAATGATAGAAGGTTCGTTTCCTATTGCCGTCGCGTGCTAAATGATCTTTGATAAACAAAGAGTTTCATTTATCTGAGGTTCTACTCTGAATAACGTACTCCTATTTGCATATTTTTTCACTTACTTTTACTCTGTGATTCATTTGTAAGTAAGAAATCATAAATATAAAATATTCCCCGCAGAGGGGCAAATGCCTTTACGGGGATACGAGTAAGATTGGGTATACTCCACCACGCTGGCTCAGTGCGCTTTGACGGAGGGGTTTTACGACCACTACCACGAAGCGCTATAGCCGGGACCACTGAACGTCCGATAATGTACTTACGATAAATTAATTATCTCATGGTCAGGTTTCAAAACAGCATCTCCTGTTTGAGAAGCAGGGCGGGTGGGTTTCACCCATTAGACCACGGAGCTCTTAAGTAAGTAACCTCACCAAAAATTACCTGAACGAAACTCTTTGCTTACCTATGTTTATTATCTGCAAACTTTAAGCGCCCTCTCATTCATAACTAATTACAGATTGCTTCCCATTTGATACATCGTTAACCACTCTCATGTTCATGTACCTTTTTACTGTATCATGTAAAAGGACCATGCGTAATTTTAGTCTTATGTATCAGCAGTGATGAACACAGTGCCATTTAATTGCTTTTAGGATGTTAGGTATTCATTTTATACTATATATATGGCAGCTAAGCCAAAGTCAAGCGCGAACACAGAGTTTTTTTTCAGAGATTTCACGCCGAGCGGGCGACCAATTTGTACCTATGCAGAAGTGAAAAATAAAGTAGGTCTGATCAAATCGGTTTCTTGGTAAATGTTATTTAGAATGATATCAACATCCAAGACTAAGAAACAAATATTTTTGCTCATCACACAAATATTTGCCCTTACCGGGGTTCGAACCCAGCACCGTCAGCTTCGTAGTCGTCACGTTGCGCGTGTGTGGTGATACTCTAACAGTTATCGAGTTACTTACACTTGGCGAGAAGACATTCAAATAGAGGCAGTCCTCATCCATGTCCCGGATTCCTTTGGTGGCTCCGGTGAACCTGACCGGCTGCGGGCAGGCCGGGCCCCAGTCCACCGCCTGGAGTAGTTGCCAGCCAGGGTGCTGGCGGGGCGGCTGTGGGCACAAATTACTTATTTATGGGAACTGCACATCAAACATACTGATTTGCACAGCAAATATCCCTTACCAAATATTTGCTGCGGTAGCTTACCTTACCGTAAGCTTACCTTAAACCTGCCGTCCAATACTGGGGGCCTGGCATAGGGTATGCCAAGGAACACGGAGGCTTCTCCCTGAATCCTCTCGACGGGAGTCAGCCACGGACGGTAGCCTGAGGTGGGGTCCGGATTGTCATAGATATAAACCTGGGTGTTAAAGAGAAAATGTATTAAGAAAGTAATAATAATATGTATTCTTTGGGGTTAACTAATAAGTTGTTATAGCAACAAGAAGAGAGGTCTAGCGGCTGAAACAAATTTTATCTACACACGTATCATAAACCCTCTTTACTGCGTTCAAAAACAGCACGTTACGATCAGCATTATGTTAAACTACTTGGTAAAAACTCGTTTCGTATCTGGAAAACTACACATAATGGTCATTATGTGTAGTTGTAGACGCCCACCCGCGTGCCGTCCCTAGTTTGTCTGTGAAGTTGGTACTGACATTCAAATTTCGAACGCCGACGCCCGCCTGCGTGAAGTTGGTACTACAGAGCAAGCTAAACAATTGCAGAACCACAATGCCGGTCAAACATGTGGTTCCTGAACACATCAAAGAGAGCTTATGATATGTGTGTAGATAAACTAGTGTATGTAACTGTACATAATTAGGCATTATGCAGCAGTCACATAAACTACTATTAAAATAATGATTAATATAAGTTAATTATGAAGTATTTCTTTATAGGTGGGCAACCCGATAGCGGAACTCAGAATTCCACCTTTAGATAATTTTTAGAGGAATATTAATTCAAATTTTAATACTATAACTACAAATACAATATTTAAAACATACACTTGTTTTCATGCTAAGCCGACAACTCTTTCGAACCATTGAACTGACATTAATAAAACATGGCTAAGAACCATCGCAGGGAAGTCACTAACATTTACAGAAAACCGCATCAAAATCCGTTCACCCGTTTGACGGCTCGGGTGCCGCGGACCCACAAACGCTGCAAACTTGTTACACCCAGCTGAGGCGCTACGCAGACAGAAGACGGCGTAAGGCATAAGGTACGTTTGATCTTCGCCTCGTTCGCAAACAGATCGCGGCGAAACGTATCTTACGCCTGATGCCTTACGTCGTCTTCTGTCTGCATGGCGCCTGATGGTCGATTTAATAAAGAGGACCCCCTCTTTACCGAGGACTAACAGAGCAAGATAACATAATATTTTTTTCATTACTCATACTCTGAAAGGGGGTCATTGTTCATCCAGGCACCGTGCTGAAAGTGGTACATGCCTGCTCTAAAGCAGAAAAGTATTAAAAAAAATATATATGAATCGCAGTTTATATTGAACAACGCAATGGTAGTAACCTATACAGCCATAAAACGGAAGTATTTTTTTTAATGTTATGCTCAAAGTAAAAGACATCAACGGGGGCACCGAAATTACTTTTTTTATGAGTAGTATTTTTAAACTTGAGTTTGTTGTTTGTTTTTTAATAAAATAATTTTGATTTCAAGTGACTTTGTTTTTAATAAAATAATTTTGATTTTAACTGACTTGTGTTTACTTTCCTCGTATTCGTAATGAAAAGTAGAGTGTTTAACTCGGGTGATAGTACCCATTTCTGCCTCGAACTATTGGCGCTCTCACTTCGTTCGAGCGCCAAAACATCTCGTCTGGAATGGGTGCCTTTCAGCCCTCGGTTAACAATCTACTATTTCCGCATTCTAATCTCAAAACAGCAACTTCGCCGCTTGATTTTGGGATCTCAGGCGGAAAATAGTACATTACTTCAGAGGGAAGAAAGTGACAGTTCCATACCGAGATTATGGCATTTGCGCCACGAGCTTGCGAGGGGCGCAAACCATTTGAGGTATGGAACTGTACTTTATCCTGAGGTATGTATAGTGCTTTTTATTACACCTACGAGGAAAATTATAGACATAAATGCATCCATATTTTACAAAAAACACAAAGATAAATGCTAAATCAATCGAAGTTTTTGCGAAAATGCGCGGGCTTTTCCTTTTTTTATTCGCCCGTTTGTGGAGTAGGCTAAGATCATAAGGTCATGCAGCCACTTCTTCCGTGATTCCGCGCGTTTTATATACAAAAATAATTTCGCTTTTAATTTTCTGTATGCACCAAGGAGGTTGGTAACTGATAAAAAAAAAACTGTATGTGGCCAGTAACAATTTACTTGAAATTTAATTAGTAGACAGTTAAAGTCTCTTTGCAGTATGACTGCTGACAAATAAAAAAAAAACCGGGTATGTAATGGAATTTCATACATACTTCCCACCCTTGGGTCGGAAGAATTTTCATACAAACTTCCATACCTTGGGATGAAAGGATTTGAAGGGCGGGATAAAGGCGTTTCTTCCCTCTAATTGGTATAATTAGTATGTATTTTCAGAGCAGGTGTGATAAAAATTATATTCCTAACTCGTTCGGAAACGCTTCTTTACGAACCTCGCCTTCGGCTCGTGCCGTAAACTTCTCGGTTCGTAATATATATTTTTTGCCTTTGCGAACTCGTTGGAAATGTACTATTATACCGATGAAACAAATAACAAGTACACAAATGCGGTGCGAAATTGTAAAAAATATATTATGAAAAACAGATTTTGTGATGTATTCGGGAGACTTTTCTAACGTGCAAAAATAATCAAATCACGTTTATACGTTAGTGAATGCATGCTGACACTCATGATGATCAAAAAGCTAGCATAATGACACAACAACTTTTCCAACTTAATATTATAAATGTCAAAGTAGCGATGTTTAGATGTTTGGATGGTTGTATGTTTGTGTGTTGTGTGTTTGTGCCTCTATCGCGCTAAAACGGCGGAACGGATTTGAATGAAATATAGCACAAAGATAGTTTATGAGCTAGATTAACATATAAGATACTTTTTATTCAGCTGCACCAGAAGGAGGGTAACGTTATCTCGGTAAATGATAATTCTTAGGAACACGCAGATAAATTTGCGGGCGTTGCGCAGTAGTATACTCATATTTTGCATAATTTGAGATTTACAAAAGGCTGTTATGGCCTAATGGCCTTAAAAAGTTTTTATTTTAGTTTACTTTCAAAATCATAATTATGGTCAGCCCACATCGACCCACTGCCGGCCTATGGCCTCTTCTCAAAGGAGGGCCGGACGAAATGGTCGTGGAAACCGATAACGACGTGACTTATGTTATGTCATTCGAAAGCTCTTTTGACGCACATCAATAGTTACTATGGCAGCTCATATCAAATAGCTGTGTGAAAAAAGTAATAACTTTTTACAGGACTTTTATCCAGGAAACATACAAGCATAGATTTCGAATAGTAAGGGTAACAGAAATCAGAGACTCCGACTGACGACGACCGACATGCAGGCTCTGCACAGTGGGCTGACTAAAACACCTAGAGTGTGTAAGTGTTTATTTAGCAAAGCGTGTCCAGTCATGAATAAATAATAATAAAAAAAAAAGAATACTACAGATTAATAGAAGCCAATAGGACTATTCCTGGGTTATCTGGTGGCCTTTGTCATTACAACTGCCACTGTTTTTTTGAAGAGAGTATACTTACTTACGATGATTTAAACATTAAGTTTAACGAATGTTCTATTGACCAGCCAATCTTTGCTCATGCCTAAGCTACGGCATTATTAATCTCCTCCAATATAAATATGGAAGCCAAGTTCGACTTCGCCGTAGATAGTTCAAGATTATAAATAATTTTGTCAGCAAAGTCACACTTGGCATCTTTTTACATTTTTTTTTAATGAGACTAATATTACTTTGTAAGTCCCTCAAGCTGTAATCCTCACATTTGAAATCTCCCGGAAATATTTCATGATATCAAATGTAGAAGTCATAATCCTCATCGGCCTTTTAACGCCTATTTCAGAGATTAAGTAGGTCTTCGTCATTATTTCATCACAATTTTTTGAAAAATAAACCAAGTTGATAGGACCTACCGTTTGCATGCATGAGATTTGAGGATTACAGCCTGACGTGAAGCTCTAATCCTCAACAACCTACAGCAGTAACCTCGGAACTGTACATATATTTTGACCAAGGTCTATGTAAAGTTAGGGCTGGTAGAGTCAGGGCGTGTAGTGTTAGAAGCTTGGCCCTACATAAGATCTGATAACTTTTTGACAGTGCGAGCCATTTGATCTCGTCTCGGCAACATTTTACATGAAAATGTTTTTGGTGGGATTTCACTTCTTTTTGTAAGTTGCTTAGGACATTTTTTTTTGTTTTGTTCATTTTGTCTATCTTTTTTTGGGGTGTATTTCTTGCACATCAGATGCGCCTTTTTTCAAAGCCCACTCTCTATCTTTGCCTTTTTCGATTCGTATTATATGTTTGGAGAATCTGGATTCAGCGTTGACATTTCCGTTTGACCTGACGGTTCCAGTTGACATCTAGCCACCTAATTTTCGTCTAGCGATCATACAATAGGATATCCAACAACGTATTGGCCTCTGATGTACCGCACTCGTGATTTGACAACATTCTTTGCCCGATGTTCGGGTACAAGTTAGGCGTTTTGCGCGCGCTTAATTCCATCCCCTAATTTAAAGCGTGGAGTGCAATTTACTAAAAATCCCGAAATAGGTGTTTTATTTTTTATTACAAGGAGTCCCTTTATCAATTTTCAATTCTATTCAATTGTCTAAAAATTGATAAAGGGACTCCCCTTTATCAATTTTCAGAAATTTATATTTCCATTTCCATTTATATTTCCATCCCCTACTTAAAGGGGTAGTTTTTTTTTATATATTTGTTGTTGTATAAGGGTATTTGTTTGTTGTTTGTGATCTATGTAGTAGAAATCTAGTATGAAATTCTGTTTGTATGGGAAAACGTATTCAAACTTCCATCCCCTAATTTTAAGCTTTGTAGGACTTGAGGAAGTACTCTCAGAATTTTGATGAGTCAGTAACGAAATCGGGGTATTTAAGATATCAATAATATCTAAAGTATAAGAGCTATGCTATTGAAACTTTCTATGTATATTAAGCCCACTACTGACGAGAATTTCGTTCAACTGCTATAATCCAAACCGACGAAGCGCTTCGAGAAAAGGTAGGTAGTGCCCTTGCGCTTCGATTGCTCGTCTTGGCGGGGGCACTGCCGTACCCCCAGATACTATAGAAATAATAACAAATAATAAAAATTTGTACCTAGATTAACTCTGTTTTGTATTAAAAGTATTGTTGCACGATCAGTTCAGTGATTATTTATTATTAGCCGTCCGCTTCTATCTAGCTACCCTTGTCTAGCATCCACCGAGAAATTCTAGCTATCCTTTTCTTCTCTGAGGTGAACTTAAAGCATTCCCACAAACTGGCTAATCGTTTGGTCACCCTTCACATGATTTCTACCTTCGACTTTTGTATTTGTATTTAGAACATTATATACGTATTTAGGATAAAATAAAAATCGCGTATTTTATGTAATTAAGCAAGTAAGTTTTGATTAAAAGATAGTGTTTGTTTGACTTGAATGTGTGCATTATAGCAAAAGGAAATAACACGAAAAGTGGGTCAAAGTGTTTCGTCTGAGGGGCCACCTTTAATAAGTAATATCTTTTGATCAGTACCTTTTACAAATTAATGATTCAAATTGTTTGAGAACTTTTACTAAATCGTCCTAGGTCTGGAACCAAAAAATCCAGCGTAGTATCATAATAACAAATATGATTATTGTATGTCTGAGGGTCCACCTTTAACAAGTGATAACGTTTGATCGGTAATTTTTACAAATTAAACTTTGAACTAATTAGTTGTTACTAATTCCTTACTATTGAAATATTGGCGTTCAGCTCATCATAATATCTTTACCACATTCGGAGATATTAAAATCTACGCATTTCGTCTGAAAGGCCACCTTTAATCATTACTAACTTTTGATTGGTAACTTTTACAAGTTGAAGCTTCAATTTACTTGTTTTTTAACTTTAATTTAATTGTTTTTGAACTTTTACTAAATCGTCATAGGTCTGAAACAAAAAAAAAACCAGCCTAGTATCATAATAATAAATATGATTTATGCACGTCTGAAGGTCCACCTTTAACAAGTGTTAAAGTTTGATAGTTAACTTTTACAAATTAAACTTTGAACTAATTAGTTTTTACTTATTATTTACTACTGAAATATTGGCGTTCAGCTCATCATAATATCTTTATACTTATACTTTATTGCACAAAAACAGAAGATACAGATACATCAAAATGGAAACTAGGTGTACAAAGGCGAGCTTATCTCTAAAAAGAGATTTCTTCCAGCAAACCTAATATGGACAGAATACACGAAAGAAGAGGTAGACCTATACAAATAGACAAAATTGTACTACATATATATCAAAGTAATATACCTACATAAATCTAGTATGGAAGAGAAAGATAGTGTTCTTTTAAGCGAGTTTTAAAAATAGAAAGTGACGAGCTGTCTCTGATGGCGCTAGGAAGTTTGTTCCACATTCGGAGATATTAAAATCTACGCATTTCGTCTGAAGGGCCACCTGTAATCATGACTAACTTTTGATTTTGTTTGAGAAGATTTTGTACTCAAAGAAAAGAAGTTACCTTAAATCCCTGCACTTGTCCATAGTTGGTGTTCACGAATATGTCCCGTTTCAACTGCTTGGAGTCTCTCCGCTCTCGGCCTTGCAGGTCCTCCCGCCAGCCTCCCAGGACCCCGGGGAATAGGGCATCTGGATTGTTTGGGTCACGGTTCTGAAACAGAAACATCTCGATGATATTTTTTCCTTGTAAAAGTAACTTAGTAAACTTGTATTGTACCTCAGTTTCTTCACCACAATGTATATTATAAAGTTTCACTTGTTGATTTGGTATATGTTGAGGCATAGAATGGAAATTCCACAGATTTTTAAAAATTTAGAAACTGAAAGTTAATGCAGAATACTTCGTCTAGTCATTCATTGAGACATGAATTTTTGAAACCTAATATCATAGTATCCCTCTTTATTCTACTTTATTTAAACGTTGTCATGTTATTAGGATTCCATAACTCAAAATGTTCCATACCTCAAAATGTACTTTGTTCATGTGTTTTTTCCAATTCAAATGTCGATCAATTACAACACTTAAAAAATCATACTATCAGCCTCCTCTAGAATTTGTCCATTATGATTTATATTTAATGTCTCTATTATAATTGTAATAGTTATTAAAATGTATATAAGTAAATACATTGTTTTATTTAAATTAACTTGCAAATGGTTACTTTTTAACCAATTAAATATAGAATTAATAGCTATATTAATATCAAATTCATGAAGTGAAATGTCATCAGTTATTACATGAGATACTTTTATCAATATATCGTCGGCGAAAAGAATGCAGCTTTTGTTTAAATAAGTCTGTAGCCTGTCTCGTGCTACGCCTCTTAAGACATTTGCATCAAGTTTAGACATCAATAATCCATGTTCAATAAAATCGAAGTCTTTGGACATATCTAAAAAAAGTTCTGTGCTTAAGTTTTTGACATCTACGTTGTGAACCATTTTGTCTACCAGTTTGAAAGCTGCCAAAGACTTATTTTTTTGAAAACCATGTGGCTCTGATTTTATTACCTTGAACTTTGTTAAAAATTCGGATAACCTTACGTGCATTGCTTTTTCGAAAAACTTCGATAACACAGGCATGAGTGTAATTGGACGATAATTTCCTATTTCAGATTTCTCACCCTTTTAGTACAAAGGTTTTACCACTGATATTTTTTGTCTGCCTGGAAAACATTATGTTTCCAGAGACAAGTTAATTAAATAATTGAATACAGGAGTTATTTCGACGAATTATTAATTATTTTGGCAGCTATATATCATAGCCCTCTGCGTTGGTGTTATTTAGCGACATTATAAGTTTTGACACAATATTAATATCAGGTTTCAGAAAAATACCTCACTACTCCAATGGCTACTGCCGGTCAGAGCCAAGCCATGGTTTATTTTATTTGTGATTTTTATAAAAAAGTCATTGATTTTCGGCTATGTTGAGTTAAATCTCAGTTAATGTCAGAAGCTAAGAATTTGTGTTCAATATGCAAATTTAAACAAAACCTATCATCAGTTTCGCTCACAGGTGGTATAAATAGGAAGAATAAACAAATTTCTGGTCACTATTCTTCAACCATGGGTAAGGCAAACCAACTTGAGAAGAGGTCCGAAAAATCATATTTTCTAATATACTAATAAAGGCAACTCGACGTACAAAATATCCAAAGAACTGTTACTACCAAAATCAGTAGCATGTTTGAAGAAGAACGGCTGTCCCCGCATCACAAGTGACGCAGAGAACAGGATTCTGAAGAAAATAATAAAGAAAAGTTGTTGTGACCCAGCATGAGAACTCACTGTGCACTGTCAGGGCATAATCCAGAAAGATGTTTCAGTCGACACTTGCAAGAGAGTCCTCAAGAGAATGGGGTACAGTTTTTACAAAGCAAAAGAAAAGCCTTTACTGACAGCCCTGCAAAATAAAAAGATATCAAAAATTGCTCTTGAACATCAGAACTCGACTTCAGATCAGTGGTGCCATAGAGTATAGAGTGATGAATCGAAATTTGAGGTGACTGTTGGTGATGGATGAACCAAAGAAAAATATCAGAAATAAAAGTGAGGCCTATCCTAAGGACTACATCAAGCATAAAGTGAAAATTCCAGCATAAGTAAGGATCTGAGGCTCAGGTTTTGGGTTGGCTGCAATTTTTCAAGGGAAATGTTTATGCTACAAAGTTCCAGGAAATTTTGGAAATGAGACTATTACTGGATATTTCAGTGTTTGCTACATCAAGATACTTTAATTTTTCAACTATATGGGGCTTCAAGTCGCAGTGCAAGGGCAATGAAGGCATGGCTTAATTCTTAGCAAGTTCCTGCGATGATGTGGCAGTGGCATGCAGCCCATACTTGTCCCTAAAAAACATTATTGTGGAAAATGAAGAAAATATTGAGGCAATATCGAGTGGTGCTGATGAAGTCAATGATACTAAGGACGAAAGCATTTTTGGGAGCAGAGGAGACAATATTAAGTAGTGGACAAATGGTTTTGCATGCATTATTAGGGTGGACAAAGTCATATGATGCTTTTTAGTTTATGCTGGAACTTTAGTGTAGACTGGAACATATGCATTATTCAGATGTTTGTTATTTTATATGAGTTATCTTAATTTCAGACTCCATAAAAAATTATAACATATTTTACCCCTATAGAGGAAGTATTCTGCATTTGGGCTCGTAATTAAGAAATGAATCATTCAGTAATTAACCTGCTGAAACAGAGAATCTAAAAACGGCCAAGTGGGAGTCGGCCTCGCGCAGGCAGGGTTCTATATACCTCGCGGCACGAATTAAGAGCGCTGGGCAAGGTGTGCGGAAATTACTGCGCATATGTGCAGATGTTGAAAAGTGACTACTTGAGTGTGAGTGAAAAGCGCACTGCCCATAAGTTGTGGCGCGACTTATACCATTATCAATAAAAACGACAAAAAAACACATTTGTTGTATGGGCTCCCGTTAAATATTAATTTTATTATTTATTTTTAAAGTGAATAATAAAACTCAATATTCTGTGAATGTGAATGTGAATTCGTCTACCTGTTGCCTTTATCAATATTACTGTTTTTTAGTATTTGGTGTTAAAGCGGCAACAGAAATACATCATCTGTGAAAATTTCAACTCTCTAACTATCACATGAGATACAGCCTGGTGACAGACGGATGGACAGGGGAGTCTTAGTAACAGGGTTCCCGTTTTACCCTATGGGTCAGGAACCCTAAGAAAGAACTTTTTTTACAGACATAACCTAGAATACTGAAGATTCTATTGTGGGAATTTGTGGGGCAAAAATATAAAATTTACCTTATTTGTTTATTTTTCTTTTCTGGCCAGCAGAGAAGGTTAAGGATATTTGCTTAGTAGGTCATTTGTGGATATGTTATGCCAATGTTTTATATAATATAGGACCAAACAGTAGTTTGAAAACCTAATAGTAGTAGGTATTTGTAAGCAGTAGCCTACAAGGACCAAGTTAATACAATAAATCAAGGTATAAGTACTCACAGTATTAAACTTAAACTGCTCATCCAATGGGTTTGTATTTATTGGATTGTATGGGAAGCCTCCTGGTTGGTTGATATTTGGGTTATATGGGTTGTATCGTGTCGGGTCTGTCCCATATCTTCTATTGTTATAAACATAAGTTCTATAGTCTGTGTCTCCTGGGTTTGGCTTCTTATTCATCTCTCTGGAACCATCTTGTCGTGTGTTGTATGGAGACTGGGGGTCATGGTATTGTCCGTTATAGAGATCCTTATTAGATTGACTCCACACTCTATTAGCACACAGCAATATAGGTAAAACGGCGATATATAACATCTTCACATCACAAAAACCTTTACGGTTCATTTGTCAACGGGATTCCTCTATGAATCACATTACGACTCGAGTGAGATAGTTTCGTTTTAAGGATAAATGTAACTGTTTTATGAATTATAAGTTATTCCTCATAACTTTCTTAGGTGGAATTATGGTTTAGACACAACAACAAAGCGATTGTTTACATGAATTATGTAAAAAAACTTCGGTGGAGCACAAAGTTGGATAACAGCGATGAAGCGTGTATGTGTCACGCACGATATCACACATAAACCTAGTATTCTTATCTTCTACGATATCATGAGTGTAGGGCAGGAGCTTATCAGATATTTAATCAATGCTTCATTCTGTACACAATTCGCGACAACGCCCAAAGGTTCTAAATTTTTGTTTATAACTCGTTCCGTTTCGTTTTAATTGATTCACTTTGCTAAAAACTTTGCTTGCTCACGCCGCGCCTCGCTTTTTCACTCCCACTACTCCTCTCATCGCCCTCACCCGCTCGCTCTTACTTTCATTCATTCATCTATCGGCACGTTCTAAGACTAGTTTGAATTTACCAATAATTGTTACATTAATACCATACTTGAATCTCTAAAAAAAAAATGACACGATAGAAAAACCAAAACGCAAGGTTCGTTTAATAACGGGAAAAAGAAAAAAACACCAAGAATGAAACGAAGACAAAATAATAATAATAATAATAATAATAAAACTTTATTTTCAGACTCATTTACGAAAAATGTTATCCATAGTTGTCAAAAGAACTTAAAAAAATATAGTAAGCAATTATACAGTGTTACAAAATGTATGTAGTTATGTGCTCTTGTCATATTTACTACGCTGCTGTTGCAAGCCAATGCTTAAACATGCCAGTAGTTATAAGTCTATCAGACAGCTCTTTGATGATAGTATTTCTACACATGTCAACTCTGTTCATGAAGGCGGCTATTCTGAACCTCACGATGGCACTAAAAGAGTTGACACGCGTCTCGGCGAGCATCCCCGATGCGCTGCAGCCTCGGCGCAAGCCCATCAGGTGCCTAAAAGTGTTGTTATATGTGACTCGAAGTGCATCGTGAGATTTTCGAGTGTACTTAGCCCAGAGTTGACACGTGTAAAATGATTGACAAAAAGTTTTAAATAATAATATTTTTACATCTGAAGAGGCCTTAAAGAACCTTCTTGCTATCATATTACCAGTTATTGATAAAGCCCTACGCTGCCTCTCAATATCAGCGTCGTCCTTCATAGAAGACGAGAGAATGTGGCCAAGGTACTTGAAGTTCTCGACTATATTTACAGGTTGACCCTTAAGCATGAGACTGGGAATGTGGTCCGGTCCTTTCCCCGACCTGAACACTATCATCTCAGTCTTCTTAACATTATATATTAGATCGTGTTCTAGTGCGTATTTTTCACATATAGACAATAACTTCCTCAGGCCTTTGATCGTGGGGCTGAGCAGACACATATCGTCCGCGTAACTCAGGTTGTTGACATACCTGTCACCAAGCCTGAGCCCCACGGGCGTGCCGCTCAGCTCCACGATCAAGTCATTCATATAAAGATTGAACAGGTCGGGGGAGGTCAGGCCACCCTGCCGCACGCCGCAGGTCAACCTATAACTATCAGACAGGACGTTACCCCACCTGACACTGTTGGTCTGACTACTGTACCAGTAACTTAGAAGATCAACAGTGCCAGATGGCACCCCGCTCCTGTCTAATTTGTTCCACAGCAGATCATGATTAAGAGTATCAAAAGCTCGACTTAAATCTAAAAAACAACCGTATACCGTTGTTTTATTGCTCAAGTAATAATTAACTGTTTGTTTTAAAGAAAATATAGCCATATCCGTGGAAACATCAGCCCTAAAGCCAAATTGAGCATCATCTATTTTTAGAAACTGTGAAGTATTTAGTTGTATCAGTCTTTCAAGTACCTTGGCCACAATCGTAGCCAGCGAAATAGGCCTGTAGTTTGCCGCGCTCGAGGCATCACCAGTCTTATTTTTGACAATAGGAACTACTAGTGTGCGAATTAAGTTAGCAGGTAGGTATGAATGCTGCGCACAGAGATTGAAAAACTGCGCCAGTACCTCACAGATGTACCTACCCGAGTACAAAAGATGTTCAATGCTGAGGCCATCATGTCCCGGGGACTTACCCCGTTTCGCTTTCCTGAGAACCTTGATTACGTCATCAGTAGTCACTCGGAATTTCCCCGGCACACGACGACATCTACTCGAGTTATCCCTACTAGCAGCTAACGGTAAAGTACTTACCGGGTTAAAATGTTTTTGAAAAAGATTTGCAATATTACTAGGATCCTGCTCCCCCCCTACAGTCACGGGTAAGCATGTTTTATGCTTGAACTTTTTCGTCTCCTTCCAGAACTGAACAAAATTCCCACCCGATTTATGTCTAGCCAAAACATCCAATTTAATTCTTTCCTGATTTTTCTGTATATATTTTAAGGCAGCCTTAAAATCCCGGCGCGAGACAGACATTTCCTCATAGCAATGCCCCGAGCACGGCCTACCACATACAACCCATTCCTGAAATTTTAGTCGAGCAATAGAATGATATTTCTTAACATGAAAATTCCAACCAATAAGTTTTTTAATTTTAGGGTTTTTAACATAAAAACTACGTACAGCTGCTGTTTGCAGGGTATTTACAATGTCATTATAAAGATTGTCTATTAATTTAATATGTTCACTATTGTTACATTTACATTCATTAATATCGTTATTAGAATAGTTATGCATACAGTCAACATTATAATAGTTACTTAATTTAATTGTTTCAAAGAGATCAGTACATATTTCGGCATATTTATTAATTTGTTCTTTACTGCGATTACCCCATATATGTTTAATGTCAGATAAAAATGATTGACTGAGCGAGCGAAGGGCTCTATTTCGACAAGATAGGAGGCCGATTTTGCTTTCGTCTGACTCTATGTCTGTGTGTCAGTTCCGGTCTAGGGGCCACAGTTTTCAAGCGATCCTCACAAAACTCGGCACACGTGTTCCTTGAATTTTTTTTTTCCAGTAAAAAAAAAACGCTATCACCTCAAAACGCGAACAGGTGAATTGAGGTGAATAATAGCTACAAGGAATTAATTATTCCGAGGTACTATCGAACCATCTGAATCATGACCCACCATAAGCTTATTTTGCTAAACCCCTTAAATGCAAGTAGGTCGAGATTCGCTTGAAGGTTTATTTCCTTGGTAACGAACTTGTTATCATTTGATTAGACACTGACAGATAGATAGATCTTACAAGTTTGAAAGTTTCAAACGAATTATCAGGCAAGTGGGTCATGATTCAGTTGGTTCGATAGATAACTAAAAAACGCTTTTCTCTGTTTTATAATACTTTAATTATAATTTAATATACCGCGATAAAAAGCGTTTTAAATCCATGTGCTTTTAAAAAGCCTTCTCTGTGAAAATGGCAGAATCCGCCAATACTATTTGAAAATAAATTAACCTGTGATGCGAGGTTAAATAAATTTTACCCTCCATCACAAATTTACAAACCACAATGCCACTAAGAACTTCTACTTCAAAAACCGAGGCTGTGTTTTCTACTTATCTCTTACAACCTTACAAATAAAAAAGGAATTCACTGTTTAACTTCCACAGTGTTTTGTCCTTTTCATACTTCGAATAAATGTTTGACATTTACTCGAAGTCAGTGTCAAAGCAAGACAAAACACTATTTATGTTACACAGTAAATAACTTCTTTTATTAGAAAGGTCGTTAGGTTTTTAAACGAGCCTTGCGTTTTGTTGCTGCAATCGTGTCATTTTTTGACAGAGTTAAGTAGAAGTATCTACAAAAAAGAGACAGCAAAGCGGAACTGGAAGCTGATGAAGACTTTGCTCCTTTGCCTGCTCTACATTATACCCTGCCCACTCTACTCGTGCCGCCGCCGCGCCGCCCCGCCGGAAATATTTCTCAGAATGTCGACGCGGCAATGTCGACGGGAATGGGTGTTTACATTATACCGACTTTTCGCTCACAGGCATGCCGCTATCTCATGCTGCCGCCCCGCCACGGCCCCTTTGATTCCTGCACGAAATCCGACAGCGGAGAGCCCGGACAGTGATGATGAGGCTTAATATCAACTCCTATAGCAGGATCTAAACTCAACTGCCTTGCTTTTTCGTAGTATGAGCAAGAATTAGCAGGCCTATAGAAGGACTGTTTTAGTTTCCGCTCAAAAACCGTTCACCTTTTTTTGTATAGACTTTTCGTACTGTGAAACTATTTTTTGTTTCATTCGCCTTGTCAAGTTGTCAGGCAGGCAAAGGTTTTAGACCATACAACCTTACTATGAAACTATATTTGAAGGCAGCAAATCGTTTTTTGCGCGTCTGTCATGTCAAATTAGACGATCTTGAAAAAGTTTAGTAAGTAAGTAAGGTAGATAACAACATTATTTTGTAATTTATAGTGCATTTTGTGGATTATTCTTACTTCTTCTCTTCGACATTATTCAAACAGAATTCGATACAGTTTTTAAATTAAAGAAAGTCAGTGTCAACAACGGCAAATCTACATTTAATGACTAGGCAACATTTGGAATTCGTAAAAGTAGCTCTACTTTTGATCTTACCTTTATGAACAAAAAACTGATATAAAATTTCATAACTATGTTAAAAAATATTCCAAAACTTTCAAGTTGGTTTGTAGAACTGCAAAAACTTTACACATTAATAGAAACATACAAAACTCAAATAATAGAATAAAAACGGTTTGGAATATCATAAACCGAGAAACTGGCAAAGTTATACCAAGGGACAATGATTTCTGCTTAAAGATAGGTGATGATGTTGTTAAATCCAACGCTGAGGTAGCTCGAGCTTCTGAAACATTATTCACCAATGTAGCCATACTCACAACAGAACGTCTAAATTCATGAAGCAGAGACTTTGTTAAAAAACAGCACCAGCGTCAGTAATGTAGGAATTAGAAATAAAGCGTTGGATCTACTAAGATCATACCTAAGCAATATAATTCAACAGGCAGATGTCAACGGCGTTAAATTTTATGGATCGGGAGTAAAAATTGGCGTTCTACAAGGTTCCATATTAGGCTCTTTCTTATTCCTGGTATATATTAACGATCTGTTTTTCATGGTGGAGAAATTGACTGACATTGTGTTGTTTGCTGATGACACTTCACTGGTCTTCAAAATTGAAAGACAAAAAGAAGATTTTGATGATGTTAATGGAGTATTTAATCTTGAATTGGTTCACAGTTAATAATTTAGTGCTAAATGCTGGTAAAACCAAATTTATCAAATTCTCACTTCCAAATGTCATGCAAGTTGAGACCAGTTTGGTGAAAGACAGCAGCACGTTAGAATTAGTAAATGACACGAAGTTTTTGGAATAACCATTGATAGCAAATTGCAGTGGGGACCCCACATAGATAAATTAGCTGGTAAATTAAGTTCTGCGGCTTACGCTGTTAAGATCATCAGACAAAACACGGATGTTGCTACATCTAGGCTAGTATATTTTAGTTACTTTCATAGTGTCATGTCCTATGATATCTTGTTGTGGAGGATATTCAAACTATTTTTATTTTACAGAAAAGAGCTATTCGAGAAACTTATAATTTAAAACGCACAGACTCCTTGAGAGAGCGTTTTAAAGAAATTGACATAATAACTGTAGCTATTCAATTTATTTTCGAAAATATAATATATGTACGCAAGAATCTTACAATATTTTACAAACTTAGCGATAGCTGTAATGTTAACCTAAGAAATAATCACAGACTACTTGCGCCCCGGCCTAAACTCGCGAAGGTTAAAAATTCATTCAAGGGTCAATTCATTCTATACTACAACAAGATACCTCTGGAGATCTTGAAATTGCCATTTGAGCAATTTAAAATCCATGAGCGACTTTGTCGGAAAAGGGATATTACAATGTTCAAGATTACTTAATTGACGGGATTGTATGGGGTTAATCTGGCTCAACACAGACCTTGCTGTTAATAATTTTGTAATTATTTATTCCTGCTTATTAATTAAGATAATGATATTAAAATATTTGTATTAGTTAAGCACAAGCAATTTTTAAAAGAGATCTAAAAATCAAACTGTGGGAGTTTCTACGCCCTTCTTCACCAATAGTGGTTCAATGTAGAGAAGTGCCAAAAAATTACGATTGCTAAGTATATGTAAATATCTATAGTAATAAAGACATTTGGAATTTGGAATTCGTTTTTCGGATTCAACCGCAAACGAATCTTGTATAGGTACACATGAAATGGCTCAAATGTGGAATATCATCAAGCTAAGCCAGGAATTGGGTACGCGGCAGCAATGCGTGACATTTGCGGAAAATCAAGGCCTCATTAAGAAGATTAAATTATGTCTTATTAACCGTGAGCCGACAGTTGCGTACCATACAAACAGAAGCTTCGGCTCCTTTGTTTTTATCAAAGGAGCTATAAGGGCGGGATCTGCTTAGCAAGAGCGAAAGGGACTTGGTTTGAAAATGTCAAGCTATTAATGTCCACGGTATTCTATCTCATGTATTGTTCACTCTTAAGTTTGACCATAGGCAAGTACCTAATGTGGGAGGACTTCCCGATCACTGATGATCATTGTTTGTCCTTCAGAACAATCATGGACTGGAACACTTAGGTTAACACATTATAGCAAAACCCGGAGCCGAAGTGAAGCACAGTGACAGCGGAGCGAGGCGACCTATAGTCCGACACCAGTTAAAAATAACATACTTGCTAATAAATCACCTAGGTAGTAAGAATTATTATGATTATTGTAAGATTGAGTAAAATGTGTGTTTCAGGGAGAAGAAGAAGATATTGGGTTTTAGGGATGACTGAAGATGGGAGTGAAAATCTACGCTTAGAAGTTGCCTTGAAACGTTAGGTCAGCTGAGGTCTAGGTGGCACTGATTCAGAAGTATGTGGAAGTAGGTTCTACAATCCATACAAATTTCTGGAGGGCGTATGATAGTTGGGGTGAATATGGATATATCCATAAAAAGTTGTACCATAGTGACGCAGGCAATCCTTTCATTGCTTTCGATGGGACACAAACCCAGAGGATTGAATCTTAATAGCGGGTGGTGAAGAGATTATATGCCAACGACAACTACAATAACCCGCAAAATAAAAATGTGCATTGAGTATTAGTTGAGGAGGGAAGTGACAAATAAAAAGTCTGACCCATTCTTAAAATAAATTTTGGCCATAAAACATGTTTATAAAGTGTAATAATGTTAAATAAATGATACTATAAATAATAAGGTTTTTTTCTTATTTTTACTATACTAGAGATACAGGGGAAAGTCTTCTGTCCCCCCTCCTACGAGTGTAACAATGCAACTCTGTTCTATAAGAAAAATTATGAGATTTAGACAAACAACCTCTATTTTTTACAAATTAAATAATTTAACGCTCAGAAATGCATATATGGAAAGGGGGGGGGATGACTAAGTCAGCCTGAGCACTCATTTGAGAAGCGGACATTAGCTGCTTTTGGAATATTAAATAAAAGTAAATATTGTGCATTCTATCTGCTGCCTTTATTTTCACACAACAAAATATGCCCGTAACCTTTACTGCAATTTTTAATTTGAGGCCAGAAATGTAAACAAACAACTGACATTTTCTAGAAAAAAACAGTTGACTGACATTCATATTCTAATTTTTGTATTGGAAAATGACAGTTGTTTGTTTACATTTCTGGCCTCAAATTAAAAATTGCAGTATAGCTACCAACGAACAGAAGCAGCGGTAGCGCCTCTGGCGCAGCCACTAGGAACTAACGATGGAATACATTTATACTCCAACACCCACCCTTGAGAAAATACCCATATTAGTTTTACAGTATAGAAGTTTATCAAGGGTCCCTTAGATTAGGATGTCTGCGACCATATCACTACCTTTAACAAAACAAAATTATATATCATTATAAACATCAAAATCCTTAAGAAAACGATACCTTATATCAATATGTTTAGTTCTAGGCAGGAAACAATTGTTGATGGTCAGTCGAATCGTGCTCTGGTTGTCGCTGAGGATGTGCAAAGCGGATGAACACTGTCCACACAGCTCAGTCTGTAGCTGACATAGCCATATGGGCTTCTGCGCCGCGGCTGCCATAGCCATATACTTGGCTACTACTGTAGAAAGCGCCACAGTTTGTTGTTTGCGCGCCATGACATCGCACCGTCCTCTAACATAAAAATGTAACCAGTACTAGACTTTCTGTCATGATCATCGCTCGCCCAGTCAGTGTCGCTCTACCCAGCTAGTCTTGGATTACCATCCTGGGTATAAGTGAGTTTCCAATCTTTGGTAACCTCTTGACAGTATTCCAATGTTCATTCTTTGGTTTCTTGTTAAATCTGCTCAGCGTATTCACAGCGAAGGAAATGTCTGGTCTGGTACCCTGGGCCACGTAGAGAAAGAGAGCCTATAGCTTGCTGATAAGGTTCGATGGCTTCTTCTACATCATCCTGACTGAACTTCAAGCCTAATTCAATCGGAGTCCGCAGGCCTACAATCTGACATGTTAAACTAACTTAGTATCTCCTTTTTACAGTTTCCTTGATCAAGCATTATCTTGCCTTCAATTTTGGTAATGTTAAGACCTATATATTGTCTTGCCTCTCCTAGGTCATTCATTTCCAGATTATGCATCAGCCTCTCCTTGATCGTCTGTTTTATGCTTGCTTGAGAGGTGAACAGTATCAGGTTATCGACCCAGAGAGCAACAAATGTCAGCTTCTCAGCATCATGGTATATACACGGATCCATTTTTGATTGGTTTAGGCCAATGTTCTGCAGGACTCCATTTAGTTTTTGATTCCATAGCCTGCTGGCTTGCTTGAGTCCATACAAAGATTTATGATTGTAAGCGGCAAACTTGTGTTCCATCTTTGTATAGTTCCGGTTGTTACATGAACGACATCAGGTATCAGAAGTATTGACCTTGATCTCTCAGACAACAGAACCAATACTCCAACAGCTACTCCCTTGCATCTGCAGTCTTCGACGTCCTTGAGATTTCGATGATTGTCGCGATCTTTTTTTGCAGAGTGGTGTTGGGGCAGGTTAACTTAATAGGATGGGGAGAGGAGATTGGGTAACCGATGTCGATGTTGGGTGGGATGAAGGGGCTGAAAGATGGCTCTGCTGAAACTGCAATCAGCTGCATTTTCCGCAATTTATAACGCTGAATTTGCAATTTTGCCACTATTTTTAGGGGCTCACCTTTAGTGGATGACCTACTTGCTAGGGCATCCAAACTTTTTTAGCGTAAAGTTGGGATCATTTGATCATCATCTTCCTGAAAGTTTCAGGTTGCGGAACTCAATAGTTTTTATATGATTTTTTGAAAATCTGAAAATACTTAGTAAAATTATGTAACGAAACGCAAATAATTTGTTTTAATCTGGTCTGTGGTCAAAATACATTATATACGTTTCGCTGTACGCGTATATTTGAAAAGATAAGAATTCTCTAAAAAAAGGAGGAAATGTGGAATCGTTTTTTAATAATACCTATTTTAATAAAAACGTTCATTTAACTTGTAATTTATGTTTGTTTATTTACGCAAATAATTTGTTTAAATCTGGTCTGTGGTCAAAATACATTACATACGTTTCGCTGTACGCGTATATTTGAAAAGATAAGAATTCTCTAAAAAAAGGGGGAAATGTGGAATCGTTTTTTAATAATACCTATTTTAATAAAAACGTTCATTTAACTTGTAATTTATGTTTGTTTATTTATTTTACGTTAATCAAAGTTAATTTAGTATTTTTTTCGTAAAATATCACTTTTGATAATTAAAGTTGTAATTTTTGTTTAAAACGGAATGCATTTTGTTGGGGCGTTGTCCGCGTTGTTGGTTGGGTGGCCAACCAAAATGGCCGCCATTCCGTATTTTAGTAGTTTCGCGAATGTTCTATTTTCTTGTTCTCTCGATATTTACACTTATCTATTCCCCTCCCTCTCCCCCCCTTCCCCCCTTCAGGTCAAGGTCAGTACGTCAAGTTCTAAAATGCTTCCTTTTTAGGTACCTAAGGCGCGTTCAAGGCAGCCCGCCCGCCTTCTTTCTAAGTTTTCTTGTTTTTGTTTTTGTTCCACTTGCGTGAAGGGTGTGTAACTGTGAGTTGTTCGTCTGTGAGTGTGAAGAAGAGGTAAATGAGTATCTATAGATAGGTTAAATATGTGAGTGATATATTAATTAATTATACAAAAAAGGAAACTTTTCGTTGTTATACAATTTGTTCTAGGTCCGCTTCTTTGGAGATCTGAATATACGGTTTGTTTTCTGCTTTCCGTACATATATTCGGCAGTTTTTTGTCCAAACAAAAGTATATTCCTTCTCGGTTGCTATTTTCCTGCATTTACTGAGCAGGTTTTTGTTTGCGACAGTTAGGTGCTCGTTCACATGCACTTTCAAAGGTTCGCATTCCAATCCTAAGTCTTTGGTCGTCATCCCACGGCATTTGCGAGTCGCGTGCACCAGAGCACCCTTGGTGGCTCGCTCCACGTCGTTCTGCTGCAGCGGGGCTCCGACGTACTTGGCAAGCTTCACGATGACGTCAGGTAAGGATTCGTTGTCGAATTTAAACTTAAAGCCGCAGTGCCTAAAACCTCCTTTGAAATGCAATTAAGTACAGCGAGTCTGTTGTTTGTCCAATTACGAATCTCGAAACCGCCCTCCGCGTAAAACTGCGTGACAGCATTCACCATTTCGATGGCTGCAGCTTCGTCTGAAGTGCTTTCCAGATAGTCGTCCATATAGTGCTGTTTATGAACAGCGGTGACGGCAAACGGCATAAACGCGGTGAATCGCTCGGCGTTTTCATTTGGGAGAACAATTCAGATCAGGGAGTTCATTGCAATCGTACCTATAGAATTCGTCTAACTTTCTGGATCCTCTGGTTGATTCTCTCCATCATACTTAAGGAGTTCTCCCGGGATGTCGTCCTCTCCAACCGCCTTCTTTTTTGGTTGTAGTTAGCTTCATTGTATAGTATTGCTGCAACGATTTCTCCAAGGGTGGGTGGTTCACTTATTTGAAAAGCTTCAGGAAGTTTTGGGAAAGTCGTTTTTACATGGATTTAAAATTTCTCAAATAACAATTTCAAAATCTCCAGAGGTATCTTGTTATAGTAGAGAATGCACGCTTGAAAGAATTGCTAACATTCGCAAGTCTAAACCAAGGCGCAACTCCTATATATAATGTATTCTGTGGGCGCAACTAGTCAGTGACTATGTCTGCGGTTAATATTAAAGCTATCGCTGAATTTGGAAAATGTTGTAACGTTTTTGCGCACATACATCACATTTTCGAAAATAAATTGACTACAGTTAGTTTCTTAATTTCTTTAAAAGGCTGTGACAAGGGGGTCAGCCCCTCTTCGGATTAGCTCAACCGGATCTCACACGTAGACTGTTGCTCCTAGCAATGTGTCCTATTTAGCTACTCAATGTGGTACGGGGACTATCTAGGGATCCTATGAAGTAAACGAACAGAAAGGAGGTCAGAGTTGTTCTCTTTATTATCAACTCACGCGGTTTTAATGCTCACAACCCCACAGCATAACACCGCGTCCTATGAGCATGGGATAAGATTCCGGGCCATTCAATTGTGGAATGCACTCCACACTATATTCAAAAGTCACGTGAAGAAACATTACCTTTCTCTTTAGAAATATAGGTAGTATGTATTATTAGTATATATATTGAAATATATATATATATATATATATATATATATATATATATATATATTTATTTATTTATATAGTATTTATGTTTAGCATGTTCGAGTATATTATATAATATTTAAGTAAGCACTAATTAAGTTGGGTGTGGCGGAGGAATTAATAAAAATAATTTATTTAAACGGACAGAGTTTCCACTAGGTTTATTAAGAGAATAATAATTAAATCTAAAATAAAATGATATTTATATCTAAAATAGTGAAGCGTTGACAATTTAGATTATGACGTACGTTCTACATTTTAGGATGATGACTTAGTGCTGACGAATGATAATTGTAAGGGTTGCTCAACCTTAACACCTCCCCCCTTAAGAGAGAAATTATCTGAAGACGTTGAAGACGTATTCGGAGAATTTCGGCTTATACATTTTCTATATAACTTAAATTTAATTAGAAGTGATAACAAGATAATAAAAATGATAGAATAGAGTAAAATTGTCCATACACTTATGTTTTTCACAACATACATATAGTCGTCCGAAATACTTTCACTGACACTAAACTTTGCACTGTTGATAATGTCTTTGATATCACTGAAATCCACGTTTCGGAGGTTGAGTCGTTTGTCTTCTTGTCTGATGCCGTGACGTACTTCTGGTATCTGTACAAACGGTAGTTGAAGATTGATCGTTGAAGCGTTTGTCGGTGTTTTTATTACGACATCTTGTACCTGGGTTGTGCAGTGTTGGCTCGGCCATATTAGAAATGTCCCTTGTATATTCTGTTTGTAAACTTCGTCTTCACAGTGTTCCGTGATGATTAGTCCTGTTTCGGAGTACATCAGCCAACAGTTTCCGACTATCCTCTGTATCTTCTCTTTTTCCATGTGTATAGGGTGCTGGTGGCATCTGCTGCAGTTGTCCTTTAGCGTCATTATCTCCTCTATGCAGGTTTCGGTAGGGTACTGTGCTAGGTCGTCTCGCAAACACAAGAACTTGTTGTCCTCGGCTTCTTCACACAGGTTCGCTACGGGTCTGTATTTCAACCTATTCACCATTAGGTAGGGGTGTTTGGGAATGATGGTAACGGTTTTTCGGTTTACGGGATTATGTATAGGAATGGGAATTATTTTATAATATATATACGTGTTGGGTTCTATTAGCGGTACTTCTAATACAAAAACTAATTTATTCCTGTCAATGTATGATTTTAACAAAATATTACGTTCTAACTTAACTAGGTTTTCCCTTGTTACCGGGTAAATTAAATTATCATGTTTCTCAATTTCTATAAGGACTTGCATAAGCTCTGTGGAATTTAATATTGACTGATGTAGGGTATGCAACTTGCTGAAGGCAATAGCGGTCTCGGTTTCTTGAATGAAATCATAAATAATACGAAAGTTATTGGAAATTTGGTACAAGTTATTCATTAATGTAATTATGTTATAACGTCGGCTTTCTGTTTCAAGAAGTGATTGAATCTCAACTGTTTTGTTATCTAAGTATTTAATATTTGAATTCATACTATCTGATAGATTAGTGAATTTATCTAAAGCGTTAACTACTAAGGATGCTTTTCGTTCGACTGAATGTTCTTCCTTTTTTAACTGACTTATTTCAAAGTTGTATTGTTTTGCGTCTTCTTCGTCTAAGTTTCTTGAAATGATTTTTACTAACGAACCTATAGGACTAAATAATGCCCTTTTTACTCTAAAAGTAGGTAAAATCTGATTAATCCTAGTTTTTATTTCGTTTACTAATGGTTCAATTTGCTTACATAAACTTCCTAATTCATTTTTATACTCATTATTACTAGTTACTATAACGTTTATCTTATCATACTGTAGTATATTATTATCTACTTCACTTACTACAGTTTCTAAATCTAATGTCTTAAAAATAGTCCATATATTAGTCCTCATCACTGCTGTGCCAAGTTTATCGGTGTTATTCCCGGATTCTGGTTTAGGTTTTGAAGTTCCAGGCTGCCGATCTGTCCGACTAGTACTAGAAGTACTAGGTATGACCTGTGGAGGAAGTTTAATATTCTTAATAGCTACCCTTGTTTTTCTCTTCTTTATCTCGACTGGAATAATATTCCTAGATGGTGAGCCTATGACCTTCGCTTTCTCAAAACGGGGTAGATCTTTCGCTTTTCTTGTTCGGGTATTTTTCATAAAGATATCATCGCCATCTTTTATTTCAGGTGGGTCCTCACCTCCTCTTTTTTCTCTAACTTTAATCTTATCATTTTGCAGTTTATCCGATACATATTCATATAATACTTTTAATCGTTTCCTATGATCTTGAAGTAATTTTTGCATCAGGTTTCGTTCCCTATCTATGTCAAATACATTGTTTGAGTCTGTGTTTCCAAAAACGATCTCAAAAGGAGTGTAGCTAGTTGCGGAATGGATGGAGTTATTGTACGCCATTGTTGCGTAAGTCATGACAGAAGCGACGTCAAGTTCGCTTTTCTCATACTTAGCTAAGCGATAAATCTCAATGATTGTTGAGTGGAAACGCTCTACTATTGCCATTGAACTAGGATTATTTGGGGTGCCAATATGTAACTCTATTTTGTATAGATTTAATAGTTCCTTAATCAATTCATTATTGAACTCGGTTCCAGAATCGCCATTTATTTTCTTTGGTAAGCCGTACATACTGAAGTACTTGATAAGAGCTTGTACTACTTCTGGTGTGCTACGATTTGGGATATTAATAGCTTGTCCTAGCTTAATAAATGCATCGACTATTGTTAAGTAGTATTTCCCTTCGATATAACCCATAAAAACTTCCTGAAATGGTGCATTTTGAGTTTGAGTTAATTGTATACTTGGTTTTATGGGTTTCCTTTCATACTTCATTCTTTTGCACTGTTCACACGAGTTAATTATAGCTGTAACTGTTTCTTTCATGTTCGGCCACCAATAATGTCGTTTGATTTTCGTCAATGTTTCGTTAATACCCCTATGACATGTTTTACCTTCATGGTACTTTAGAATAACCTGACGTTGATCTTCTTCTGACTCTGACAGATTTACCGTACGCTCGGTGCATTCGGTCAAATTTAGTGTCCCTTTCTTGTATAATCTTGTGATAACATTTGAGAATGTTGTCCTAAATATCGGGTCTTCGAAATAAATGAAATATTTGTGTTTAGTATCTACATATTCTTTAAAAAAATCTTTCACTAACTTTTCATTATTGACGGGCATAAAGACTTCTAAAATTATTTGTTTTTTATTAGAAATATTGTTTACGGAGAAATTATCCCTAAACCACGTGTGTACTATTATTTGTTTCGGTTTGCAATCAATTGCCTCATTAAGAATAGGGATTCCTTCGTGTTCCCTATTAAAGATTGAGTTTGCAGTTGCCCCATCATCTGAATCTGAAATTTCTATGATCTCCATTTTGTCACTTTCGGAGCCAGAAAAATCTATCGCTTGTGTTTTAACACTCTCAATATCTGAAATATCCATTATTTCTACCTGTGGTCTAGGCTTTCTAACGGTCACATTTCGTTCCAATTCTTCAATAATTTCCTGGACACGGTTCTCGTCTGCATCTACATTTACTAAAATTTAATCTAAGGCGTCCTCTAATGCGTTAATCCTAACTCGAGAAAGGGCGTCAGCATTAGTATTTTGCTGCCCTTTCTTATACTTAATCTCGAAATCGTACTCTTCTAATCGTAGGCGCCAACGTGTGAGTTTGCTGTTTGGCTCTTTGAGTGAATACAACCATGCCAAAGGTCTGTGGTCAGTGTAAATAACAAACTTCTTACCGTAAAGATACGGTCTAAAATGTTTTACGGCCCATAATACCGCCAAAAGTTCTTTTTCGATCGTACTATATCTACTCTCTGTATCGCTTAACGTCCTACTAGCATATGCTATAGGTTTGTCTGAACCTATAGTGCCTTGTGAAAGGACAGCCCCGATAGCAAAGTTGGATGCATCGGTCGTCACTACAAATGGTTTTTCGAAATCTGGAAACTGTAAAAGAGGTGCGTTTGTTAGTAGCTTCTTACAAGTTTCAAAACTATTTATATAGTCTTCATTTAACACGATCTTTTTCCCTTTCTTTAAACATCGTCTCGTGATTTTGGCAAAATCTTTGATAAACTTCCTGTGGTAACCTATCAGCCCTAGAAAACTTTTAATTTCTGTAGCTGTTTGGGGAATTGGATACTTAAGTACTGCTTCTATTTTGTCGTTATTTGGTTTAAGACCCTCGTTCGTGATTGTGTGTCCTAAATACAAGACTTCTTTCCTAAGGAAGTGAGATTTATCTAACTGAATTTTCAAGTTAGTCTGGCGGAATCTATCAAAAACAGCTTTTAATTTCTCTATGTGTTCTGGCAAGCTTTTTGAAAAGATAATGACGTCATCAAGGTAAACAAGGCAATGCAAACCTTGTAAACCTCTTAAAATATTGTCCATTGCTCGCTGAAAGGTCGCAGGAGCAGTTTTAAGCCCAAACGGCATTCTATTGAATTCGTAATGCCCGAATGGTGTACTGAAAGCAGTTTTTGCTTTATCTTCCTCTTCTACTTCTATCTGATGGTATCCGCTCGCGAGATCTAGCGTAGTGGAATACATACTCTTCCCAAGCATGTCAAAAAGATCATTGATGTTTGGTAAAGGGTATTTGTCATAAGTAGTGATATCGTTTAAACGCCTATAATCGACTACCATTCTCCACTTTTGTTCCCCTGAGGCATCCAACTTTTTGGCCACCAGGTGGACTGGGGCGCTCCAAGGCGAGTGTGATTCTTGCACAATATTATCTCGTAGCATTTTTCCTACTTGTCTTTTTATCTCTTGTGTCTGGACTGGGGGTAGTCTGTGTGCCTTTGTATTAATTGGATCCTCGTTTTTTGTTCTGATTTTATGTTTCACCTGATTACTAAAAGACAGAGGTATGTCTTCACAATAGAATATGTCTTTATATTCTCTACAAGTTTGATCTATCATCATTCTTTCTTCCTCGTTCATATGGTCTAACCTAAGCTTACTATCTAAATTATCGTCTAGTAATCTCTCGACGTCCTGATAGCTTCCTGTTGAATTCAGGTTTGTTGAGTTGACGTTGTGTGATTGTTGTTGAAATAACTCTATCTTGAACGGGGCCGTAACTGTTATTTTTTGAAGTAAATCGGTTGTATTTTGAATTACTGTCGTTGCGTAACCGTTAGTACATTTTACTATAGCGGCCGGCATTCTAACTCCATTATTGAATTACGTATAATTTAGAATACCCTCTCCGTTTAACAAGTTGACTGGTAATTTGACTCTCATTTCGCATCGAGGAGGTAGGTTATACATCTCTCTCGTGGGTGGCGAGTAAATGATAGGTATTTTACTAGAGTCCGTGAACAAAGTTTGAGATTTCATGTCGATCTTGGCATTGAGTTGTTTCAATAAATCACTTCCTATTAGACCATCGTACCGTTCATCAACCGAATAAATATAAAACTTATGTTTATGGCTGCATTTAAATATCTTTGGCAAGTCAATGTAGGCTACCTCACTGTGTTGGCTTGATGCGTGGGTGCTAATGACTTCGAAAGACTCTTTCTGCTTATAACTTGCGTAATATTCGTTTGCCACTTTCGAACTAATAAATGATCGAGTGCTGCCCGTATCTATCATAAAAACGGCATCTAGTTCTGGTATGCGAATATGAGGCAAGTTCAAAAGCTTATGACAATTAAGTTTTATACGTTCCCTATCTCGGAGGCTTCCGTATAAAAAATTTCCACCGGCTCACTGTACGAGACAGAATTTTGACTGTCTTTCGTACATTGTTGCTAGTTACACGGTTGAACATCGTTATTATTTTCTGTGTAATTAACACGTCTAGAACTCGCTGTTCGCATCGTAACATCGGTGTTTGACCCCGAAGGTATAGGTGACGCATGATATTGAATCGGAGCATTGTCCGCATAGTGCTGACGCTGCGCTTGTACCGTCGGTGGCACTGACTTATTAAAACGCGGCGAATTATTATAAGTGTTATCGTTAAATCTATTATTAGCCTGCTGCTGTCTATTGTTTCTAAATTGGAATGAATTATTTGTCGAGTTCTGCGCACTGTTTTGCATGTGAGTAGATGCATTATTAGGTGCATGTGCACCTGGTACTCGTTGTGAGTTGTCGTACCGTGGAGGGTTATATTGAGCGGATTGATTTGGCCTTACTGATTGATTGCTACTTGAACTGTTATTGGGTCCATTCCTGTTTGGATTGAATCGGGGACCGTTCTTTGCATCGTAAACTGTTTGGAAGTTTTGTTCCTCCAATACCACTTTCAAAGCATCCTCCAGGGTAGTAACATTTCGCAAGCGTACTAGCCTAACTAAGTAAGCCGGCAAATTGAAAAGAAAAACATTCAGCGACATATTATCGTAAATGTGGTGTTTAGCTTGGCGTAAATTCACGTCACTGATGGTTTCATTAATCTTCGCGAATAATATACTTCTCAAATGTTGGATTCTGTGACAAAGATCGCAATAACCTTCGTTTCTATTTCGTTTTAATGCTTCCAGTTCCATGGCCAAACATTCTTCGGACCTTGGATCGCCGAAGTTTTGGCCCAATAAATGTTTTAACTCATCCCATGTATTAATGCTTTCTCGTTCCCCAACTAGTTTAGCTGCTTCCCCCGAAAGCCTACTAGTTATAACATGGAACAAGTACTCGTTTTGCAAATTTCCCCCTTGGAAAGTGTTTAGGATGTAATCGCATTTCTTAACAAACAGTGGTAATAATCTGGAGTCCCCATCGAATACTGGAATGATCTTGACCATTTCCATGGGTACTCTCACAATATTATCCATCTTGAACGATGAAAAAAAAAAACCTATCAAAACTAAAGACTTCTAAAATTGACTACTAACACTATCTAAATTGTTATTCGAGAAAATGTGAATTCCCAAATAACAGCCTACCTACACGACTTTGTTATGACGTTTTCTAATTCCTAACAACACGTATAGATATTATGAACGAAAGGAAATACGGAATGATAAGGAATGGTGAAAAGGTGTACTCACAATCCCGTCGATCCCATGTCCTTTCGGAATATTGCTTGTTTGCCGAAGTATCCTCTGGTCCTGATCCTCTCCTGGCCTGGTCCTGGTCCGATGTTTGGTCCTGGTCCTGGTCCTGGTCTCGTTCCTGTGACGTCGCCGCTTGACTCCTCAGGAACTACGTTCGCCTCTTCTTAATATATTTATTTGTTCGGTAGATTCAACTTAACCGTAGAAACGGACGATGAATATGGATTCAACTGTTGAAATCCTACCGGCTGCGCCAATTAAGTTGGGTGTGGCGGAGGAATTAATAAAAATAATTTAATTAAACGGACAGCGTTTCCACTAGGTTTATTAAGACAATAATAATTAAATCTAAAATACAATGATATTTATATCTAAAATAGTGAAGCGTTGACAATTTAGATTATGACGTACGTTCTACATTTTAGGATGATGACTTAGTGCTGACGAATGATAATTGTAAGGGTTGCTCAACCTTAACACACTCGTATATTTAGTTAATATTGTTTTATATTAGTTATTTAGATATAATATATACATAGTCAGGTCATAAGTTCTGTCACATGTGCAATATGAAATAATTTAGACATGTTTATTATTTATGTAAACATTTATATAGCAAAATGAACTTAATAAAACATAGATTCTTATGGTAATAAAGTTTATTCAAAATGACCCCCGCGATTTTGAATACAGGCCTTTATTCTGCGCGGCCAGTCGTCTATCGCAGCACGAACGAGGTCCATGTCAATATCGGCGGCTGCCTTAATCAAGGATGCTTTGAGTGACTCCAAATCAGGATGAGGCTTTGAGCAGGCCTTTTCCTCCAAGTGTTGCCATATCTTGTAATCTAACGGACTCAAATCTGGACTGGAGGAGGGCCAGTCTTCGTGCCGGATGAAGTCGATTTCACGCGCCGCCAGCCAGTCTTGTGTGCTTTTCGCTCTATGAGCTGGCGCAGAATCTTGTTGGAATACCCAGTGCCTGTTATTAAAGATGGTATGAGAAACAGGTTCCACAAGGTTCTTGAGGACTGTATTTTGATACACAACTGCATTCGTTTTTACGCCTTTCTCACAAAAATGTACCTCAGTTAAGCCCCAATAAGAGACTCCCAACCAAACCATGAGCGAGGATGGAAAATGACCTCGTTGGACACGCGGAATACGGTTACTCGCTTCTTCACTGCTGTGTGCGTACACCTTATCATTTTGTTTGTTGTAGCTCTCTGCCACGGTGAAAATTTTTTCATCCGAAAAATGAATTTCCCGATGCTTTTTTCCCGCGTACCGCTTCAACAAAGCGCGGCGTCTCTTCAGTCTCAGGTCCATTAAACGAGCGTCCAAACGATGTCCTGTTTTTCTTCGATATGCCCTAAGCCCTAAGTCTTCATTTAACACCCTTTTCACCGTGGTCCTGCTTAACCCCATCTGAAGGGCCAACAGTTTCTGCTTACGTATGGGATTTCTTTGAATTCGCGCCTTCACAGCTTTTATCACTGCTGGAGTCCTAACAGAGCGAGGGCGACCACTTCTTGACCTGTCATCTACACTAGAGTCTTCATTGTATCGTTTTATGGTACGATAAACGAATCTTTTGGTTATATTCAAATTTTTCAGTAAGTCGATAATCTGAATTGGCGCGTAACCGCAACGATGCAACGCAATAACTGCGACACGGTCTTCTTTAAGTGTTCACTCCATATTTAAAAATGAGGAAAATTCTAAAAAGTACACATTTTTATTTTCATGAAAAATTCGAAATTCGAATTCAATAAACTTTTTTGTGGCCAGCGTTCTAAATTCAAAAGTTTTTATTGTGTGACAGAACTTATGACCTGACTGTGTATATACCAGATATTAGCTATTTAGATAGGTACGTACTATATTATATTGTTCTACAAATTGTCTACCCCTGCTCAGCAATCGACCTTTCCTATCCTTATTTGGTTTGCTGGAAGAGATCTCTTATTAGAGATAAGCTCACCTTTGTACACTATTTTTATGTAAGTCTTGTTGTCCATATATTAGTTATGTGCCATAAATAAAATATGAATTATGAATCTTACCTATCTAGTTACAGGGTACTATAAAATAGACTCGACCAATTAAGTTACACATCGAGATAGGGTGCACGCGCACCAAACAGTTAAGGCTTCCCCGAATGAGCTACAGGGGCCACGGGCCCTTTACGTTCCCATTACGCAATACTGCAGGACCTGTCTTAATACACGGGTCACGGGGTTACGGGCAGGAAGGGTTGCACTCGGGGGTCGCTGAGCGAACCACGGAATGGGGTAGCGGAAGGGGGGAGGGGAAGTTCGCACTCGGGGTCGCCGAACCGAACTAGGAGATGACGGAGGCCGAAGCGTCTACCATCTCCCGTTCCCTCATCATTCGAGTCTTCTCACGCGCCCTTTCTGGGTCAGGTCAATGGACCTCTTCCCGAAGAATCTCCTCTGTCCACTCCAAAGGACAGGTCATCGGATGGCCCTTACGGGTGGTGGTCTTCTTGTGGCGCTGGTAAGCAGTGGGAGTTCGCCGGCTAGGCAACCAGGTCGCATGGCAGGCAGCGGCGGTCGGGCGGGGACGCGGTGCGGCGCCAGTTAGCAGATTTGCGGATGGTGTGACGCATCCGCACGCGCGAACATGCCCTTCACCAGCCTCTGGACAAACTGGTCTACTGTTTCCCATCTTAGGTCCCTCTGGATTGCCGCGTTCCTCGCGTTCCTGACGTCGGCACACGGTGTGCTGGGGTGCGGGGCTCGCTGCGGAGTGCGGGGTGTGGGGCTCGCTGTAGAGCGCGGGATGCGAGGCTCGCTGCAGAGTGCGGTGTGCGGGGTGTGCCGGCATGTCTAAGCGCGGTGACCTTGGTCGGCAGCGTTGGCAATTTGTGATGGCGTTAGAGATTGCCCATCACAAGTCATTAACATCACCCAAATCTTCTTTGTCTTTCAGAAATAAATCTACCACCTTGTTTATCTATGTGGGGTCCCCACTGAAATTTGCTATCAATGGTTATTCCAAGAAATTTCATATCTTTCACAAATTCTAAAAAGTTCAGCTTGACGCGTTGCCTGCCCTACTCTACCTATTTTACTGTTATATATGTCACCGTATAAGATTGTCAAAACTGTTAGTTTATACACTAACGCGTTAGTTTGTAAACTATAGACGAATCTAAACCAGACCGACAGGGCTTAGAATTTCCGTTTCTTTTGTTCTTACATGTCTACCTAACACGAAGACATTCGGGGGCTTCGCTGTGCTCACCCCCTCTAGTCTTCACCTAAGCTATCGCAGTGTTTGCCCTGGTATTTCCTTTGCAATTCAAGTTTAAACCAGTTCACAATTTTACGGTTTTATTATAAACTAACGCGTCATATCGCAAAGAGTTTACAATTTATCGATAGTTTGTAAACTAAAGAGAAAAAAAAACGTTAGATATAAACTAACGGTTTTGACAATCTTACGGTGAAATGTACAACCTGCTTCTGTAAATAAAAAAGCACCCACATTAATGATTTGACAACGCGAAAATGCACCAGAGATGAAATAAACTTGAAAAATTCTCATTGAAGATCGGAGCAAAAATTCATCTTATTACAGCATCTATTTTACCTTTACCGCTTGACACTTCTCGGCTTAAAAAAACCAACAACAACAAACTGTATTTAGACTTTTTGTTTATACCTTCGTGGTTCACCTCACCTCTTTGCCAAATTTCAAGTTTTCAGGACATCTTTATCACTTTCTGCTTCTAAAACCGAGAAGTGTGGAGCGGTGAAGTTAATAAAGTAATCGTACTGTAACTTTTTCTTTAGCGCATGCCATTCAGTAAACATCCTGAATAAAGACATGATGATTCAGCGAGCGTGTTCGTAAAATATTTTACGCATAAAATTATTCATCACGCCGTCTTTTTTCGCAATTTACTTTCGCGGGGAGCACGAGGGAAGTAAACGCTGAGAAACGCTGTTATAATACTCAACTTCAACTTTGGAGATATTTTCTGACATGATATTTTTACTTTTTTTATGTTTTCCCGCCAAGCTTGTGATAGGTTAAAGTAGAGTGCATTTCCAGATAATTTAACCCCATCCGAAACTTAATGGGTTTCAAGTAATTTCAGTATTTCACTTTTTTCCAAAATTTGTTACACAGTTGTTGATTACGTTAAAAAATACTTTGGTTAACTTTTTGTATTTCGTTCGTTTGTTAGCACATCAATGATTTTGTTCTGTGGAATAGCTTAAAGTAAAATAGAAGCACTCTTCATATTGATCCATTCAGCCCTAACTCACGGAAAACTTAAACTACTTAATTTTAAATTTTATAACAGCGATTTCGTCTTAAAATAGTACGGGAGCGAACCAACAAAGTTTTGGCGGTACAATGAAATATACCATTTTCAAAGACCTTTCTCCCGGTATGCCTCACTAGTTGCTACAAGGCTTGATCTGAGTCCAGACAAATGTCTCTTGTTCTTCTGGGGTATACTCCACTACGTTGAAATGATTGCAACGTTTGTTTTCATTCTTATGTTAAACTATTTACCATGGTGGAAAGCTGATAAAACAAAACTGAGGTTTTTAATCATTTTATCTACACACGTATCATAAACCCTCTTTACTGCGTATAAAAACCGCACGTTACGATCAGCATAATGTTAAACTACTTGGTAAAAACTCATTTCTTATCTGAAAAATTACACATTATGACCATAATGTGTAGTTTTTCTACATATTATGACATTCAAATTTCGAACGCCAACGCCCGACTGCGTGCCGCCCCTAGTTTGTCTGTGAAGTTGGTACTGACATTCAAATTTCGAACGCCGACGCCCGCCTGAGTGAAGTTGGTACTACAGAACAAGCTAAACAACTGCAGAGCCACAATGCCGGTCAAACATGCGGTTCCTGAACACATCAAAGAGAGCTTATGATATGTGTGTAGATAAACTAGTGTATGTAACTGTACATAATTAGGCATAAAAACTCTCGAGTGATATTATTATGAAACTCGCCTTCGGCTCGTTTCATAAACCCACTCTCGAGTTTTAATGCCCTCCATTAAAAAAAATTCCCAGTTTCCAAATTTCTCCAGTAAAATTTTTCACCGTGGAAGAGAGCTACAACAAACAAAATGATAAGGTGTACGCACACAGCAGTGAAGAAGCGAGCAACCGTATTCCGCGTGTCCAACGAGGTCATTTTCCATCCTCGCTCATGGTTTGGTTGGGAGTCTCTTATTGAGGCTTAACTGAGGTACATTTTTGTGAGAAAGGCGTAAAAACGAATGAAGTTGTGTATCAAAATACAGTCCTCAAGAACCTTGTGGAACCTGTTTCTCATACCATGTTTAATAACAGGCACTGGGTATTCCAACAAGATTCTGCGCCAGCTCATAGAGCGAAAAGCACACAAGACTGGCTGGCGGCGCGTGAAATCGACTTCATCCGGCACGAAGACTGGCCCTCCTCCAGTCCAGATTTGAGTCCGTTAGATTACAAGATATGGCAACACTTGGAGGAAAAGGCCTGCTCAAAGCCTCATCCTGATTTGGAGTCACTCAAGGCATCCTTGATTAAGGCAGCCGCCGATATTGACATGGACCTCGTTCGTGCTGCGATAGACGACTGGCCGCGCAGAATAAAGGCCTGTATTCAAAATCGCGGGGGTCATTTTGAATAAACTTTATTACCATAAGAATCTATGTTTTATTAAGTTCATTTTGCTATATAAATGTTTACATAAATAATAAACATGTCTAAATTATTTCATATTGCACAAGTGACAGAACTTATGACCTGACTATGTATTGCACATGTGACAGAACTTATGACTCTACATCGCCATCGGTACCCGGCCACCACACATAGCTGCGCGCTATCTGTTTGGATTTTACTATACACATGTGACTACTATGTATCTGCTTTAGCACTTTTCCTCTCAAAACCTCTGGAATCACCATCCTGTATCCCCAGATGATGCATCCGTGCTCTATATACAGCTCATTACGTCTACTGAAAAATGGGCGTAGTGGTTCTAGTGGACAAACTTGAGGCCAACCCGCTTCTATGTACATCCGCACCCTAGCAAGCACAGTGTCTTTCATAGTCGCTTTCCTGACGTCATTGTTCGTCACCGGTAGGAAATCCTCTACAAAATTAACGTACGTAACCTCACTCCTCTTCGGTGGACGGGCCTTATCGGATGGTAACGTCGACAGCGCATCTGCGCAATTCTTCGCGGATGCCACATATTCGATGTCATACGTTTATCCCGATAGAAGAACGGCCCACCGTTGTAAACGTGACGCAGCCATTGTTGGTATACCAACCTTATCACCGAAAATATACGTTAATGGTTTATGGTCGGTTCTGAGTGTGAACTTCCTACCGTAAAGGTACTGGTGGTATTTTCTTATGCCGAAAATGATGCCTAACGCCTCTCTATCTATCTGTGCATACGCGCGCATGGCCGTAGTGAGTGATCTTGAGGCTTACGCCACGGGTCGCTCGCCCTCTGGTGTGATATGCGACAACACGGCGCCCACGCCCACGCTGCTTGCGTCCACCGTCAGCACTCAGGGCAGGTCAGACGTATAGTGCATCAGTACCTCGCTACTAATTAGACACGCCTTAACTTTCTTAAAAGCATCGTCACATGCTGAACTCCATTCAAACTTCACACCTCCCCTGAGCAATTTGTACAGAGGTGATGATCATACCTATGAAAGATCTGAGTTCTGAGACATTCGCTGGTGCGTCTTGACTATAGCCTTCACCTTGTCCGGGCACGTGTGTACGCCATCCTTACTTATTACGTAACCTAGGTAGGTGAGGCTATCGGCGAAAAACTCACACTTTTCTTTTTTTACTTTTAAGCCGTACTTCTGTAAACGCTCGAATACCTTATATAGGTTTGCCGTGTGCTCCTCGGTTGTTCTACCGGTTATGATGATGTCATCCAAGAAAACTCCTACCCGCGGTAAGTCAGCAAATAGCCCTTCTAGCCGTCTCTGGAAAATACCAGGGCTCGATGATAACCCGAAAACTAATCTGTTGTACCTAAATAGCCCCTTGTGTGTATTTATCACGGTATAATCTCTTGATTCATCCTTATCCGATAGAACCATTTGCGAGTATGCTTGCGACAGATCATATTTACTGAATTGCTGCCCACCATTCAGTCGAACAAAAAGATCTTCTACCCTCGGCAGAGGATAACGATCTATCTCTACAACCTTGTTCAAAGTCAGCTTATAATCAGCGCAGATCCTAACACTACCGTCTTTTTTCACTACCGACCGGTACAATGTGTGTGGACCAGTCTGATCGTTTCACTGGGGTGAGGATGCCGTCTCGCACATGCTCGTCCAGCGTGCGCTCCACCGGCTCACGCAGTGCGTAAGCCAGCGGGCGCGCGTGCATGAACCGCGTCCGTGCGCCCTCGCGCAAGTGGATGCTCACCGGCGGTCTCCTAAAGCGACCCAAACCACCCTCAAACACCTTACTGTATCTGGAACTGAAAGATGCCAAACTAAATACTTCACCTTATTGGTTAACAGCCCGTACTCTGGCGTGGGCAGTTTTACTTTAAGTGACACAATCTACTGTCTGCCTAATAACATTGTCTTGCCGTTCTTGATTACATACAAATCTAGTACTTCAGATATTTCCTTGTACTTCACTAGTATTTTTAGCACCCCTACTGGTCGTACTGTTTCACCGGTATAATATCTTGGAATTAACCTGCTACCCAACATGGGTAGGTTACTGAAATACTTCGCGTATGTGTCCTGGCTTATGCAAGATATCGCACTACCCGTGTCACATTCCATACTAATATCTTTCCCGTTGACATTCACCGGTATCATGAATGGCTTGCAGGCTCCAATTGATAATTGATTGATGTCAATGAATATTACCTCTTCGCTGTCATTGCTGCTATGCTCATCGTTCGCCACATCGTCGAGGCAATGGTGCCCTGTAACGTTCTGGCACGCCGTGGGTTGCCCTGTCGGTTACAGACCCGACAGACGTAACGCGTGAACCTGCACGTTGTAGTCCCATGCGAACCTCCACATCCCTGACGTATCATCGTGATTAATGTTGGTACATGTAGTTTTTCTTCCACATTGTTCACTATAAAATATTGTTCCAACCTTTCTATGTATAGCCTCCAGTCATCTCTGCTCTTTTCATCAAAAGTGTGGGAAGATACTTTTAATGTTGCACAGGCTGGTTTCAATAGAGCAACTTCTTGGCTAAGGGAAAACCTATTAACCTTAAATGCAGATAAAACTAAGCTTTTATCTTTCTCAATTCGAAATACCCATAATACAAATGGAGTACTTTTGGCTCATTGTTGTCCTGACCCATCTCAAAATTCATGCTCATGTCCTGCTCTGGTAAAAACCCCAGCATTAGGTATCTTGGGGTAATAATAGATCAAAATCTTGAATTTAGACCCCATATTGATATGATTAGTAGCAGGATTCGAAAACTCATATATGTCTTCAAAACCCTACGACATGTTACTGACTGTACATTGATGAAAAGTGTATACCTTGCACTTTGTCAATCTATTTTGGCATACTGCATCACGACGTGAGGCGGAGCTCCCAAGACCACGCTTTTATATTTGGAGAGAGCACAAAGGGTAATCTTAAAGGTCTGCACTTTCCGTCCATTCTTTTACCCTACTGAACTTCTTTTCAGGTCATGTAATGTTCTTACAGTTAGACAACTCTTTGTTTACTTTACCATTTTGAAACAGCACTCACTTATGACATTTGATCCCAACTTATTGATCAAGCGCCGTAACGATAGGGTGTGTCCACAACCTAAAACTTTCCGGACCTACTTTGCTCACAGATTCTTCCCTTTCCTTGGACCTTTGCTGTATAATAAAATCAATAGAAATAATAAAATCAATATCATTTCAAGAAAACCATTTTTAATACACTTCAAATTCTGAATTATGACCAAACAGAACAACTACGAATGACTATAGATTAGGTGCTAAACATCAATCTGACATCTTAAATTTATTCCTGATAATAATAATATGTGTACTTTTTGTAATTGAATCTGTCTTACTTTGTAGTAGTAAAATTAAGAATAGTTCCGATGTTATAAAAACGACTTGGAAAATAATTAATGAGGAGGCCGGTCGTAGTAAAAAAGCGAGTCACGATTACGAACTAAAAATCAATGGACAGCTTACGAGTTCTAGCTTAGAAGTTGCAACTGAATTTGAATCGTTTTTTACTAATGCACCGGCTTCCACGACTAAGTATTTAAATTCGTCACCTTTGTCTGCTGTTGCAATATTAAAAGATAATGTCTCAGAGTGTGCTTCATACTTGAATTTTAAGCACGTCACAAGTTCAGATGTCGTAAAGGCATTTAAATTGATAAATGTTAAGAAAACGAATGATCTTTGGGGACTCTCTGTTCACGTCGTTAAATCCCTGATCGAATTAATTGCACCTGACCTAGCGGTCATTTTCAACAATTGTATAGACTGCGGTGAATTTCCTGATTTAATGAAACAAAGTAAGATAATTCCCCTCTTCAAAGCAGGTAGTACTCAAGACCCCACCAATTTCAGACCTATATCAATACTACCAACATTTAGTAAAATTTTTGAGAAATTAATCTTATCACAGCTATTACATCATTTTGAATCAAATAAGCTAATGCATAACAAACAGTTTGGATTCACTCGCGGTCGTTCAACAACAGATGCCGGAATTCAGTTCATTGAAAGTATTTTTGATGCCTGGGAAGAGTCACAAGATGCCCTAGGCATTTTTTGTGACTTATCTAAGGCTTTTGATTGCGTTTGTCATGAAACATTGATCAGGAAATTACATCATTATGGAGTTAGAGACACGTCATTGAATTTGTTAAAATCTTATCTGAACGGAAGAATACAAAGGGTAGACGTAAACGGAAAACGATCACCAGGATCATTGGTTTCTTTGGGCGTGCCACAGGGCTCAATATTGGGACCCTTCCTATTCCTCATCTATATAAACGACTTACCCTATCTAGGAAGGGACTGTCATGATATGGTACTGTTTGCTGATGACACCTCACTTATTTTTAAAACAAAGCGAAACCAACACGCTACTGATGATCACGTGAACAATACCATATCAAGAGTGGTAAATTGGTTTAATGTTAATAATTTGCTATTAAATGAGAAAAAGACTAAATGTGTTAAGTTTCTTACTACTAACGTTAAAAATAATCAGACATGTATAACAATTAAAAATGAGGAATTGGAATTGGTAACCAGCACAGTGTTTCTAGGTATAACGTTGGATTCCAAACTCCAATGGGGTCCACATATTGATAAGCTATCGAACAGACTGAGCTCTGCAGCTTTTGCATGCAGGAAAATCCGTCACTTGACAGATTTAAAAACAGCCAGATTAGTTTATTTTAGTTATTTTCATAGTATTATGTCCTACGGTATTCTGCTCTGGGGCAGTGCTGCTGACATAAATACTATTTTTGTGCTGCAGAAGCGGGCTGTTCGTGCGATTTATAAAATTTATAAAATGAATAATAGAGATTCTCTTAGAAATAAGTTTAAAGAAGTAAATATATTGACAGTCCATAGTCAATATATTTACGAGAATATTATGTATGTCCATAAGAACATTGTTAACTTTCGAAGAAACTGTGATATACATAACTTTAATACTAGAAACAAGGACAAACTTGCAGTGCCCACTACTCGGCTCCATAAAATAAAAAACTCGTTCAAGGGTAATTGTGTAAGATTTTACAATAAACTCCCAAGCACTTTGACAGATCTATCAATTAATAAGTTCAAGAAATACATCAAGCAAAGGCTTATTTCTAAAGCTTACTACAGTATTAAAGAGTACATAGACGATAAAAATGCTTGGGACTGAATTGTTCTAATTAATTGTGAGCATCCTCACTGCCAGAGTTTCTTTTACTGGACACTTGGAGGCCTTTTACACCTCCAAAGTTTAATTTAATTATACAACTCTTGACTGTGGGGACCATTTACATCTCCTATTATCATTTTATTATTGACTAAAGAGACTATACATCTCTGTTATTTATATTTTAATTATTTTATTATGACATGAGACTCTTTACATCTCTCAGAAACAATAATTAAGTACTTTTTTTTTTCTGATAATATGATAATAATACCAAATGTTCTGTAAAAAATGAAATGAAATGACATGTGAAAGTGCCCTTGTGGCCTATTTACAGAATAAACGTTTTGAGTTTTGAGTTTTTTTGAGTTTTGTTTTGCACTCCTTGACATTATTAAATATATTAAAGAGTATGGTACCAAAAAGCATATCAAGTGCCTGTAAACTCTTCACCACACACCCTCTCACACACACTCACGATATTCAAAGAGAGGTCTCTTTTATACTCACCAAGAGCTTAAGCCTATGTAAATTTTGCTCATTTTTGTAGTTTATTTTACCTGATTCAGCTGTACTTGGTCTAATGAATAACAGGTACTCATTTTTCGTAATGTATAGCACTTATATTGTAATTATTAGGAAGAGCGCTGAATTCTGAAATACAGGTTAACCACCTAGCTCAGGTTCAGATGTTTTCTGTTTTTATTAGTTCAAATAATGCTTTACATGTATTAATTAAGCTCAAACATATTCTAGTGTAATACCTCGTTATGAAAAATTAATAAAAAATATGATTCAGGTAAGCGTAGATTCTTTTTTTTACTCGTCGCCACTGAAGAATAACGGAATATAGCCCGGCGTAGTTATATAACGGAATGAAAGGAAACGACACGTTTATCTCCTAATATTTTATTGATCTGACAAACGTCATAATCCCCAAAAGAGTATACCATAAAGTATACCACACTTACCTAAATCTATCTATATCCTCACTAGTGCACTAAATTGACTGTATCGTGTGTGCTAAGAACTGTCCCTTCACTGTGCTTCGGCTAATTTATTATGTTCGATCGAAGATCGTCCTTTTATTCAGAGCTCCTTCGCATCCCATATTTGCTAACGCAATAAGGAAAAGACCGCAAGAATAAAAACACCACCTAACTTACTCTAATACACCATACACTAAAGTCAGTTGCGCTTACCGCGGCTTCTAGTCACCGCTCGTCCAGTGTGGACGCGCCATGTATCAAATGTCGAGCTTGGCGCGAGCAACGGTCTCGAGACACACTCACGCGTGTTTTTTTTACCCATTGTGGTCATAGTGGGCGATTTATAGCGTAAGTAATGAACGTTCTATTTTTAGTATGTCTTTAGTATGCTATTTATCTATTATGTTTATTATTTTTATGTGTGTGTGTCACTGAGGCACTAAAAAATAGAAGATGCACTTATTTTGATGTAAAAAAAACATAAGTATTTTTTAAATAGTAACATGCCAATTTAAAGGCTAATTAAAAACATAATAATAATTTTGTTTTTATTTTCAAGTAAATAAAAACAAAATTATTAAAAAATATTTAAATCTTTTTAATTATATTATTTATTCCAATTATGAAATCTGAGTGTTAGTACACCCATTGTAGTTTAAGCAGCATACAAATTCATTATAACCTTTAAGGGTTAAGCTACTACACTGAATCATTAATGTTAGCTTATTATAACTAATAATTTGTTAACACAAACGACTGTCATAAAGTTACCTATACCGTTACCTTCTTAGAAGTCGCTTTTGACATCAGTTAACTTTAGGGACATAGCTATGCATCAGTCTTTTTTTCTTTTTTCGCTTAGAAAAGGAAGGGAGACCTACACATAGCTCTGTCAGACAGAAGTCTAACGCCACTTCTAAAAATGGCTACACTTTAATTTAGTTTTTTGTTATTTTAAAACTTCATGACAAATTTAGGAAAAAAATAAAAGAAGTTAAAAACCTTAATTACTGGAAACCTAATTACTTTCGGAAAGGGATTTTTTATTTGGTAAAAAAACGTATTTTGAAGTATTCAGTAAAAGCCAATTTCCAGAAAATCTAACCCTATAATACCCTATCCGAAAATTAATGAGTTTCGCGTAATTTAGGTTTTAAACTTTTTTTCCAAAAATAGTCTTAAAGTTTGTCATAAGAACAAGAGTCATTTATGTATGGACCCAAACCCATCCTTGTTAGCAACTAGTAAGGCAAGTAAAATTTTATATATTATGGTATCGCAAAATCTTTGTAGCGGCTGGGAGGGAAAACTTATTTAATTTTGAATTATCCAAACAAAAGTGATCCTGGTACTTTCCAGGGTATTCTGCACCTACATTGCAACGATTGCAATATATTTTTATTCTGAATTTTAAGTAATATATTATATAATATACCATTTTCAAGGATGTTTTTGAATCAATTTGTACGCTCAATTACATACTTTTTTGGACACAATGACTGTCCTGAAAATTTCTTTTCAGCTTTGGCATAACGTGAGTTGGTGGGCTCACTGCATCATAATTTAGAATGTATTTTAAACTTTTAGCTATTGCCCAGAATCATTGATGCATATACTAATTAAATCACAGTTAAGTCATTCAGTTTTTATAATTAATAACTATATGACAAATGGAAAAATAAGGTTTAATTACTCGAAGAAGGTTTGATTACCGTAATTACTCGAAACCCATTAATTTTCGGATAGGATATTATAGGCTTTTCGCACCACCTGCTCGAAAATAACACTTTATATATCATGCGAACCTTACCGACAGCAAGTCATTATAGCTCTTGGCTTTAGCAGTAACATAAAGTTGTACTGAATTTCATTATATCACAACCTAGATCACTCCAGGGTTTAAACTGACTTTCACTTCTCATATTTCTTATTGCTATGGCCTTAAAATCTAATTTTGCGAAATACGCACGACTCACAGCCCAGCTATCCGGGTGCGGGGACGGAGGCGGAGTGCGGCGCCGAACTTATTCGAAAATCAAACTTCAAAGTTCAAATTTCTATTTTACTGTAGATATTTACATATACTTAGCAAACGTCATTTTTTTACGGCGAGTTGAATGGTACATATTTTAAATAAAATAAAACCCGCGATTATTTCAAGAGTATCAAACACACATTTTCACATTAATTTATTTTAATAAAATGGTGTTTTTAGTAGCTTTGCTTTTTATATTTTCCCGCAGGAGGTGCGAAAAGTAGAGTATACTCCTCGGGGATACGCTTTATTGTCTTGAGCATGCTTTAATCCCTCACTGCACTCAGGACTCAGTCTTAATTCCCTCGCTTCACTCAGGAATTTACTCATGGCTCCCTGGCTTCAGTGACATAAAACAGTTCATTATCCTCTTGGTGAATAATCTACTATTAATTTGCTAGAAATGGGCTCTACTTTAATCCCTCACAATACATATCGAATAACAAATCATACTATGATACACCTTGGCAGAATTTGATAGAAATAATTGATCGCAACATTTGCAGAACACTGCTAGTTTCTTAAATGAAATATTTGGTTTATCTGTTAGAACACATAGTAGTCAACTAATATGTGACTTTTAACCGCTACTTAAAGTTTAAATATGATCGACAACTCTCTTTGTACGGTTATAACTAGGAGAAAGCACTAAACGAATAAATTCCCTACAGTTAGGGCGACTTGCACCAGACTTTTGATAGCCGTTTTTTTTTTTATAATTTAATTACAACAAGGTCAAGTTACGTAGTCAAGCATGGCAGGTTATTGCCAGTCAGTCAGAAAGTAAAGGAAATTAAAAATGATGACATAACAATTTAGGAAAAAATTATGTTGTTTCCCCACAAATCCCCACAATAGAATCTACAGTAATCTAGGTGACGTCAGTCATAAAAGTTCCGTTTTAGGGTTTACCCAAATTTACAGGTTAAGATGACCCATATAAAATAACAAAAAAATAGCCATGTTGTATTTAAGCTGTGTTTAAACTATATTTAGTGGCTGTCAAAAGTCTGGTGCAAGTCGGCCTAGTGCTTTAATTTTCAACCCCCCTCAACACATCTTGATAAATCTTATCTTTTGCCCACACAAATCTTCAGAATTTAATTAAATATTTTTGAACGGAAAACGTAATCAGCGTTTATTTGCGAAAGATTTATTATTTTTCTTTTTCTGAATGAGCGGAGGATTTAGTTAATTACTTTTTAGCGTTCCGTGCCATAATATGATCCCAGGAACCCTTAAAGGATTACGTCGCTGTCCGTCCGACTGTCAGTCCGACTTTCAAGAGACTTTTTCTTAGGAACGCGAGGAGGTAGGTACCAAGTTCAAATTTATATTATTTACTGGAATCTATAGTCCCTTGAAGTACTGAAAAAAACGCGATGAAAAGCTACGACTGTCTTAGCTGAATTTGCTTGATACTCGCAAGGGAATAAACAATTTTAGCGTATTTTCGATTAGTACAAGTAATGAAAGTTTGTAGTTCCATCACCTAATAAGAAAAGGCTTTGTACCTGTAGTACGAGTTTCCATCCGCCGTTATTTTTTTTTCCAAATAGCGGCCACGCACAAGATCTTCAGAAATCGATAGATCACCTCAATACAAACATAAAGTGTAGATCGGGAAAATCTCGCAAAGCATCACGTTTCCGAGTTATTAGCTGTCAAAGATGTACAAGTAGCGCTGTAATGGTACACGAGAGTCGGTACATTTGATACTTCATTCTGCGTGATAGAGGACTAGCCCAACGCCGCGCTGTTTTGAATACGAGAATCGGTTCAGATAACGTTTGGGGGTTTTGCGTAGCTCAGTGGCAAGTTAGCAAAAAACAGAGCCGACGCGTGTGATGGTTCGAGGAAGTTTACAGGTCAGGTTTTTTTTGTCGCATTCCTGCGAGATGTGTAGAGATCAGAGCCGAGTTGGCTGCGCGTTGAATAAAATTATGAATAACTAAATAATGAAAGGTTATTATGGAACGATACGGAGAAAGCTATTATGTTGATTGCAAATATACAATTGTGATTGAGGTATGGAATGGAGGGTCTGACACGACTAGTATGAATAGCATTCTAGTGGTCTTTGCTGCGCGCACCTAGCGGTCGGGAATGCTTAATTAATCGCAACAAGCTTTTATTGGTCAGCGATCAACAGATTCTGTGTATCGGCAGTACCAAATGATTTGAGTGATAACCTACGGTTGATCATAGTGAATATGCGTACACACAATTTGTAGAACGGCGGATCTGCATGGCATGGTTGAAAATAGACCCTGTGTAGTTAGTGATAAGAAGCTTCGCTTGGGCAGAGCGTGTTCGCAAAGGACGCTGGTTTTTTTCTTTCAGACATGTGGGGCGTATAAATACGATTTGCGGGGGAAGGGAGAGCATTCAGTCTCAGCGTCTAGCTACTGTGACAGTCGTCTTTAACGAGTTCTAAACAGTTTTGTCTGCCGTATTACGCGTCAGAACTATACGAAATTGTGATTGCGAAGTTTCAGTGGTTTTTCGTGAGTGTCTGAAGCGCCGAGATATACCTCGGTTCCTAACCTTTATATCAACCTACCCCAAATTCCAAAACTATCCTTGGGTCGTTAGATAAGAACTTTTAGGTAAATTATCTGAGTCTGAGTCTGGGCTTGGAGCGACCCTAAATTCCTTCTTCCTTCACCATAGGGTTCCTGGATTGGCTCTTAGGATATTCGCGGGCTAATCCTCTCCCCATTCCTTTCGAGTAGCGAGTTTTGAAATTCCCACACACACAGTCATTAAACATACAAGCACATTCAAATCAAACTCAACCATTTTCGAGTGGTGTCGATAATGGACGTGGTATAACACTAGGTTTTTAGACTAGGCTAGACAGGAGTTTAGTTGCGGCTAAACCTAGGTTGGCAGGGCATAGGGAGACTGTTTGATCGATGAGGTTCCGCGGATGGAAATAACAAATTCAGAACAAAGTTAAACCGGTGTCAACACAGATAACATATCCTGTTGATATTTTGACATTTGAGTGTTGTCGGGGACGCGCGAAGAGATCAATTTACAGTCTAAAGTTCATTGTTTAGGACCGGGTAGGTGTTTTGCATTGCCTTGGTTCAGGTTGGATTCAAGTTGCATCTTTAAATTAAATGTAAATTTCGCTGGAGGTCTAATGTGTAGGCTGAGTCGGTATATATGATCAGGCTCAACTGAGGACGTGCTGTGGCTAGTGGAATTCATAGTTCGGTATTTATCGAACTATGCACTTCGCTATGGTGTGGGTTAGATATCCTTAAACAATAATGCTTACGTTTCGATAACATCCAGCTCAAATTGCGCAGAGTTGAAGGTTTCAAAACGTTACGGACCTTTTGAGGTAACCGCTAGTTCAGAACCCATTTCGGAAAATCAAATCGCAATTGTGTAAACCGGTCTTTTCGGATCGTTATTGCCGTGAACCAAATATATAATTGGAACCACCACAAGCCGCTACTAGCGAGCACATGAAATATCATTTAGTACTCACGTCGTAAAACTACGACGGATATCTATACGATATCACAAACAAATATTATAAACTGTGGTTGACCACTAAAAGAAGTTCCGAGCGCCCATATATACAAAAACCAAATGGTACCAACACCCATAAAATATAACAACGATCGTTCTGGCGCAATACACCGCTGACTGATGCGAATTACCGGCTCGCGGACATATATGCTTTCTCTGTCTAACTTGAAACTGTAACTTCCTGAACCAAACTTCGTTCGACTATATTACGCCTAACGAACTTCTCAACGAACGAGAAATTCAGACTTATCATTCTTAACTTACAAATCTTACAGCTGAATCGGGTCCTCTCATTTTGGGATAGATAGAATAGACGATCATAGCTACTGATAGCGGCGGCTCGACCTTAGCCCTGGTGCCGTTACAGATTTCTGGTGCCGAGACCGAAGGATATCCTAGATAGTCTGATACCTAGATATTCTAAAAGAATCAAGGTCTAACGCGTTACTTTTAAAAATAACACAACGTAGAAACGATTTTAAACAGTTCAGTTTTGTAAATAAGAAATAAGCAAAAAAAAGGGGCATTGTTTTCAGACGAGCTACGACGGTTTAGTGTTCAGGAATAATGGCCGGCCGGCTTAGAAAAAACGTTAGTCGGGTAGTACGAGACAATTCGCTTTCGCATACAAGTGAAATGGCGTCAGGACAGGTGACGCAATTGTTATCTGAAATAGTGAATAGATTAGACAGTTTGGAAAGGGGTTCTTACGCAAGCAATGCTAGTAGGACTTCGGACAGACAGACTGACAGACAGGAACTAGAGACGTTTGAACAATCGGTAGAAAAACGTCAATCATGCATAGTGAAAATGACACAGAAGTTGCCGACATTCGATGGGCGGATTTCGGAAAATCCGATGATTTTCTTAAGAGATTTAAAGGCTTATATTAAAGTCTCGGGAGATAGTTCTAGGGCTTTGATATGGGCAACGGATAGTTTGGTAGGAATTGCAAAAGTTCGAATGAGCATATACAGAGACTCATGGCGAACTTATTCGGATTTTGAAAAAGATTTCAGAGAGGTATTCTGGGGTGATAATGAACAGGAATTAATTAAACAAAGATTCCTAACTGCGAAGTTTGATTCTAAGAAAGGTCAAAGTTTGGAAGAATTCTTTGCCTCTCAATTGAATAGCATATATAAGCTTACGATACCGTTTACTGATACGGAGAAAATCAACACGATTTTCAGACAGTTGCCGCGTGATATTCAGGTAGCGTTTTTTGCTAGAAAGGAACCAATGACTATACGGGATGCGGTCGAGTTCCTTCGGCATTTAGAACGGAATGTCGATGGGGAATTAAGTGCGTTGCATGGTTCGGAGACAATGGTTACGAACGACGTAAGGCGGAATAGCTACATGCGTGGGCAATATCGAGCTATGCGGGTAAATACGTTACGTTATAACGCGGTGAGTCGTAGGGATAATTATAACGCGGGAACGAAGGCGCGAAACGAATTTGGGACGCGCGGTCGCGGTTATTTTCGCGGTAGAGGTAGACAGCCTCAGGCTAGTTTCAAAGCAATAGGGTTCCAAAGGGGCAATGATGTTTCAGATAATACAGAGGCAGGGCAAAGTTCAAGTGACAGGAATAATGCGATACATCAGAATTCAAAAAACTAGTGGACTCGCGCGGGTCGTTCGCGCTCAGATATTTATTACGGTTTGGGTGGACAGCCGATCGAATTGGGAAAAAGCATAGACTGTATGATTTGTGTAATTTGGATTCGAACGTGGGTGTGAATGAATTTATTAAATTATTAGCGCATAAAGCGCATGGATATGCCGTGTGTTTAGATGAAAAATCTAGGTCGAATTGTAGAGATCGAAATGACAGGCGTTTACATACGATATTCAGAGACGACGATTCGACTGAGTGTGGGCGCGATTTATGTAGTACATTGACATTACCTGAGATAGATGTGCGTATTGGGAATATTGTTGTAAGGAGTTTGATTGATTCGGGGAGCGAATTCAGTGTAATAAGTCGGAGAGTGTACGAAGAAGTGTGCAGACAATTGGGAAAACCGACGGAAATACCGATTCCAAGTTTGAGAATCACAGGTGCATTTGGAGTCAGTAAGGAAAAGGTTGATAAATTAGTAACGTTACCATTAACAATAGGTGAATGCGTTATTGATACTCCAATGCTAGTATTAACAAGGGTGCCTAAAGATTTAATTTTGGGGTTTGATTTTATACAACAGACGCGAGCCAGTTTAATGTGTGAGGGTAATAAGAGGCTAATTATACGAAGCGTCGGGCGGATGTGTGAAATACCATTAGGTACTGGCCCTAATCAGGATTCTTGCTGTTGTACAATGGAAGTACAGAACCAAGATACCAGTAGAAATGTGATAGAGGAATATGTGAATAATTCATCAATACCTGTTGAACACAAAACAAAGTTATTGCCGGTGTTAAATAAACATGCAGAGTTGTTTAGCGATAGGGTAGGTCGGACAAATAAATATATACATGAGATAAAAATGAGAGATGAAACGCCTTTCGTAAAACGAAGCTATCCCATACCGTTCGCATATCGCGATAAAGTAACAAAACGATTGGAAGAAATGGATCGGATAGGTATTATTAGCAGGCAATCTACGGATTTCAGCAGTCCATTGACTTGCGCACTAAAGAAATCAGGAGAGGTCCGTATCCTGCTAGATGCACGACAATTAAACACGGGAATGGTTGGGGAGGTTGAAACCACACCTTTAATGAGTGAGATATTGCAATCCGGGCGCCGGATAAACTACATAGGGGTTATTGATATCAAAGATGCGTATTTTTCTATACCATTATCAGACGAATCTAAACGATACACGGGTTTTGTATATCAAGGCAGAAGTTATGTTTACAACGTTTTACCTCAGGGGTTAAAAACCAGTGTGGGTTCATTTTCGAGGGCGATGGATTTAATTTTAGGGCCAGAGGTTAGGTCATATTGTTTAAATTTTGTTGACGATTTGGCAATGTTAACTGAGGGTGACTTCGAACAGCATTTGTCTCAAGTGGACACGGTTCTGAGTAAATTGAAAGACGCGGGCTTCACATGCAAACTAAAAAAATGCGAGTTCGCACAAAAAAAGGTCAAGTTATTGGGACATATTTTGTCTACACAAGGTTTGCAAATGGACCCGGACAAAATTGAAACACTTAAATTATATCCGTCACCCAGAACTGTCAGGCAATTGAGGGCGTTTTTGGGGTTCATAAATTACTTTAGGAGGTTTATAAAAAATTTTGGAACGTTAACACAGCCCTTGTACAATTTATTACGGTCTGGAGTCAAGTTCGTCTGGAGTGCGCAGGTGCAAAGTGCTTTTGACGAGATAAAAAAACCATTCTTAGAAAGTATAATTTTGAGTCAGCCATTGGCGGGAAAAACATATTATGTTCAATGTGACGCCAGCGCTATAGGAATTGGGGGCTATGTTTATCAATTAGATGATTCGGGCCAGGAACGAATTATAGGGTTCTGTTCGCAGGCATTTAAGGGAGCTCAGACGAGATGGGCTATCAGTGAACAGGAAATGTATGCAGTTATATACACTTTAAAGCGATTTGAGATATATTTGCGGGGAGAAAATGTTATTATTAGAACTGATCATAAAAGTTTGACGTTCATTAAGTCGTGGACTTTAGAGCTCAGACGAGATGGGCTATCAGTGAACATTAAATGTATGCAGTTATATACACTTTAAAGCGATTTGAGATATATTTGCGGGGAGAAAAAGTTATTATTAGAACTGATCATAAAAGTTTGACGTTCATTAAGTCGTGGACTTTATTGGGGGCACGCGTAACTAGGTGGGTTATGTTTTAAGAGCAATTCGATTACGACATAGAATTTGTGCGAGGGACTGATAATAAAATTGCCGACACGCTAAGCAGGCAAATAGCGGGACCTGGAGGTATGATTGACAGTACAAATGTTCAGCCGGGGATATTCTGGTTTCAGGCATCGAATACCGCAAGTGTTATTTCGAGTTTACGGGACATTGCGAGATTACAAAGCGAAGATGAGCGGTTAAATCGAATTAGCGGTTGTATCAGACGTAGTGTGGTAGATACGGAAACGAGAGGGTTTGAAAATTACAAGCTAGTAGGTGATACGTTATATTTTCACGTGCCGAAGCGGAACGTACAGTTGCTAGTAATTCCGAAATCACTACAGGAGGAACTAATTTTACACATACATGAAGAAATAGGTCACTACGGCAGATATAAAATATTAGCACTGATGAAGGACAGATATTATTTTCTTCATATGAGTAGGGTGATTAGCGCCGTGATAAGAAGTTGTGACATATGTCAAAAGGTCAAACCAAGTACTAACAATACCGTTGGTCCTTGTATACCGGTGTTGGCGGAAAAGTCTGGTGAGAAAGTTTTCTCGGACCTTTATGGGCCATTGCCCGTAGGTAAATTGGGATATCAATATATATATGTGATTCAAGACGTGTACAGTAAAGTAATAAAATTATATCCAATGCGAAAAGCGACAGGTAGGAGCGTGCTCGCTTGTACAAAGAGATTTCATAGGGAAATACCTATCGAAACTATAATTACGGACTCAGGACCACAGTTCATATCGAAAGTTTGGGAATTTGGACTCAAACAGCTGGGGATTCGGGTCACTCATACGTCGGTGTATTGTCCAAATTCTAATAGCGTAGAAAGAGTGAATCGCGAGCTAGGTCGACTGATTAGAACTTATTGCGGCGGAAGTAATCGTAGTTGGGTCGACGTGTTACCGGACATTCAAAATTGCTATAATAACATCGAACACACAAGCACAGGCTTTGCGCCTAATGAGTTAGCGTTTGGTAGGCGGGAACCGTTAACTATTGACAAGGAATTAGGCGATGAATGGTTATTAGGCCATAGTGTGCGAGATACGGAACAGGTGCGGAATGTAGCGATAGAAAACTCTAAAAGTTCTAGTGAACGACGTAAGCGACAGGCAGACAAACGGCGTAAGTTAGAAGTCTATCGTATAGGTGATTATGTGAAACTTGAGACTTTTGTGCGTTCAAATAAAGAACATAAAATCATGCGGAAATTTTCATTGATATATAAAGGGCCTTATGTTATTTCGGCAGTGGTATATCCTAACTGTTATACTTTAGTAGATCCGGGTTCAAATGAGATATTGGGTAACTTCAATACTATAAATATAGCCAGGTATTATGTGAGGACGAATAAGGGCGTAGATAAATAAGATAGTGTATAAAAGTTATATTATTAAGCTGTAAGCTGTAAATTTGAGTAACTACTTTGTAGATTTAAGGATCTTGCATGGTTTGGAAACAAATCCAAAAAAAAAAAAAAAACAAAAAAAACATTTTGTATATATATAGTAATACGAATTAGGATAAGTTGCGGGTAAGCGAGGTTGTATAGTTAGATAGATAAATAAGATAAGACAGGAGAGAGCCCAATCGAGTTGTGTAAATATTATTTACATAATTGACAGATTCATCGGTCTGTGTACATGATTTGAGATGTCCGTACATATAGAGTAGATATGGACAAAGCATGGGTAGCATAGTGGTAATGAGATCCTTGCGCCATGTTAACTGAGATAAACAGTGTCTCAAGGTCTGGGAGGGGGCAATAATGGTACACGAGAGTCGGTACATTTGATACTTCATTCTGCGTGATAGAGGACTAGCCCAACGCCGCGCTGTTTTGAATACGAGAATCGGTTCAGATAACGTTTGGGGGTTTTGCGTAGCTCAGTGGCAAGTTAGCAAAAAACAGAGCCGACGCGTGTGATGGTTCGAGGAAGTTTACAGGTCAGGTTTTTTTTGTCGCATTCCTGCGAGATGTGTAGAGATCAGAGCCGATTTGGCTGCGCGTTGAATAAAATTATGAATAACTAAATAATGAAAGGTTATTATGGAACGATACGGAGAAAGCTATTATGTTGATTGCAAATATACAATTGCGATTGAGGTATGGAATGGAGGGTCTGACACGACTAGTATGAATAGCATTCTAGTGGTCTTTGCTGCGCGCACCTAGCGGTCGGGAATGCTTAATTAATCGCAACAAGCTTTTATTGGTCAGCGATCAACAGATTCTGTGTATCGGCAGTACCAAATGATTTGAGTGATAACCTACGGTTGATCATAGTGAATATGCGTACACACAATTTGTAGAACGGCGGATCTGCATGGCATGGTTGAAAATAGACCCTGTGTAGTTAGTGATAAGAAGCTTCGCTTGGGCAGAGCGTGTTCGCAAAGGACGCTGGTTTTTTTCTTTCAGACATGTGGGGCGTATAAATACGATTTGCGGGGGAAGGGAGAGCATTCAGTCTCAGCGTCTAGCTACTGTGACAGTCGTCTTTCACGAGTTCTAAACAGTTTTGTCTGCCGTGTTACGCGTCAGAACTATACGAAATTGTGATTGCGAAGTTTCAGTGGTTTTTCGTGAGTGTCTGAAGCGCCGAGATATACCTCGGTTCCTAACCTTTATATCAACCTACCCCAAATTCCAAAACTATCCTTGGGTCGTTAGATAAGAACTTTTAGGTAAATTATCTGAGTCTGAGTCTGGGCTTGGAGCGACCCTAAATTCCTTTTTCCTTCACCATAGGGTTCCTGGATTGGCTCTTAGGATATTCGCGGGCTAATCCTCTCCCCATTCCTTTCGAGTAGCGAGTTTTGAAATTCCCACACACACAGTCATTAAACATACAAGCACATTCAAATCAAACTCAACCATTTTCGAGTGGTGTCGATAATGGACGTGGTATAACACTAGGTTTTTAGACTAGGCTAGACAGGAGTTTAGTTGCGGCTAAACCTAGGTTGGCAGGGCATAGGGAGACTGTTTGATCGATGAGGTTCCGCGGATGGAAATAACAAATTCAGAACAAAGTTAAACCGGTGTCAACACAGATAACATATCCTGTTGATATTTTGACATTTGAGTGTTGTCGGGGACGCGCGAAGAGATCAATTTACAGTCTAAAGTTCATTGTTTAGGACCGGGTAGGTGTTTTGCATTGCCTTGGTTCAGGTTGGATTCAAGTTGCATCTTTAAATTAAATGTAAATTTCGCTGGAGGTCTAATGTGTAGGCTGAGTCGGTATATATGATCAGGCTCAACTGAGGACGTGCTGTGGCTAGTGGAATTCATAGTTCGGTATTTATCGAACTATGCACTTCGCTATGGTGTGGGTTAGATCTCCTTAAACAATAATGCTTACGTTTCGATAACATCCAGCTCAAATTGCGCAGAGTTGAAGGTTTCAAAACGTTACGGACCTTTTGAGGTAACCGCTAGTTCAGAACCCATTTCGGAAAATCAAATCGCAATTGTGTAAACCGGTCTTTTCGGATCGTTATTGCCGTGAACCAAATATATAATTGGAACCACCACAAGCCGCTACTAGCGAGCACATGAAATATCATTGAGTACTCACGTCGTAAAACTACGACGGATATCTATACGATATCACAAACAAATATTATAAACTGTGGTCGACCACTAAAAGAAGTTCCGAGCGCCCATATATACAAAAACCAAATGGTACCATCACCCATAAAATGTAACAACGATCGTTCTGGTGCAATACACCGCTGACTGATGCAAATTACCGGCTCGCGGACATATATGCTTTCTCTGTCTAACTTGAAACTGTAACTTCCTGAACCAAACTTCGTTCGACTATAATACGCCTAACGAACTTCTCAACGAACGAGAAATTCAGACTTATCATTCTTAACTTACAAATCTTACAGCTGAATCGGGTCCTCTCATTTTGGGATAGATAGAATAGACGATCATAGCTACTGATAGCGGCGGCTCGACCTTAGCCCTGGTGCCGTTACAGCGAGACTTTTTTTTTCCATTTTAAAATTTTGATATTTGTACATAAATAAAGGATACTACCAGAATAAAATTAATTTAATATTTGTTTTTGCGCAGTTCTTCATCTAATGTTATTCCAACGGGAATGATCATGATAACATTACAAACGTTTTCTGCACGGCTGAACGCTTTGGCATTGATTATGTATTTGGATTTGAAATGCTGAAATGCATTAAATGAGAAAATCCCCTCTAAAATTTCTCTCTGTCGTGGTGAGCTCAGTAATGGTGTTTGCTCTGCAGATTTGAAGCAATCTACTAAAAGTCCCGGAAAGTCTTATGAGTGTATAAACTCGATTTGAAATTAAATAGTTACTTGTATTCTAGATGGTTCCTTTCCATTATGGCTTACGGGCGCGACGCCGCAGTTAATGTAAGCAGAGCTTGTCTTGTTTGAAATGACGCGCCCCACCACTGAATCGCAGATACCTTTCTGAAACTGAAAAATAAATGGTTTATTTTGCCTAAAAATAATACAGAAGAAACAATACAAATACGTGGGTAATAAGGCAAAAAAGGGAACAATCTCAGCATTTGCTGCAAGCTAGCACAGTGCTAGCTTGCAGCGCTGGTTTTTAGAAAATCCCTGACTAAAATTAAGTAAATTATATATACTTTAACTAAGACTTTGACAATCGAAACAATATTATTCATTAAATAAAATAAAGCAGATACGTAGAATACAAGTAACTTTTTCTTCTGAGGGTAGTCAAGCAAACAACATCAAAATTTTGAGTCTTCCAAATTTAATTAATTTAATATTATTATTATCAATTTAATGACAAATATAACTTTTTAATTTTAAGCCTGAACCTAATTTAACACTGGATAAATAATCACTCTCACCTGAATCAACATATCCAATCATTTACACAACACCATGGATCTGTACACAAAACTGAGCACCAACATGGAGAAGATTGTGGAGTCTTTCAACACTCGGATGGCGCAATATGAGAAGGAGCTTCGGGAGGCCTCCACCATGTCGCTGTCAAGCAGCCCTCCTGACCTGAGCACTATGAGCAGTGAGTTCACAGAGTTCAAGGCCTTTACGAGGAACTGCCTCAACATGTTGCGGTCGCAAATGGAGCTGCTGCTGGTGGGTCAGGACCGGCTGGAGATGGGCACCAGGCGGAAGGTACTTCTGCTTCACGGGGTGTCGGAGAAGGCAGAAGAACAAGCTGATGAAGTGGCTCGGGTGATATTAAGCGACTGGATGAAGATGTCCCCGCAGTGTGTTTCTGATGTGAGTGTGGTCCACAGACTTGGCCACAAGGAAAAGGCATCCAAAGCCCGGCCCTTGCTAGTTCGGTTCTCGTCTTTCATAGCGCGGACCGAGGCGTGGAAGGGCAAGACTGCCTTGAAAGGAACGGGGATAACTGTTACAGAGTTCCTCACAAAATCAAGACACAGTGTATTCTTAGCAGCCAGGAAGCACTTTGGTGTACGGAACTGTTGGACGACGGAGGGCAGGATCGTCTTATTACTCCCAGATAATACTAGGCGGAAGGTGGAGTGTATGGCGGACCTACTGGTGTACACCAGCCAGTTCCCTCCTTCCACCACTCAATCTGAGGGAAAGGAGTCTCCTGCAAAGAAGCCGACCGCTGCTGTGGCTGCTCCCTCGGTTGCTGCGCCCACGGCTGCTGCAGCGTCGGGCCTGAGCAAACGCACCCCCAGCATCAGGCGCAAAGGAGTGCCGCCGCCGCCGGGAGCGAAAAAGTAGGCCGCGGCTTTTTATGTCGTCGATCAGTTCTGCTGCCTGAAGTGTTCTCCACAATTGTTCGGATTATACGTGTTTTCTTGTTTTTAGCAGGTAGGTAAGTTTTATAATTTATGTTAATAATTATTACTGTTTTAGCAAACAGTCTTGGACCATATACCACGTTATCAAAGTTAAGTAGAGAGAGTGCAAGACTTTCAGTCAGAAGGGTCCGGACTTTTTCTGTCAGGAAGTTTCTAATTGTGTACAAAACTTTCAAGGCGTTTCTGATTTTAAGCTGCATGTGTTGTTCAAATCGTAAATCACCGTCCGTCACGAGACCAAGATTCCTAGCTGATAGTACTCTTTCAATGTCTTCACTATTGATTTGTATCCGCGGGCTTTGCTCTCATATTGAATTCCGTTAGTGTTTTGTTCCTAAAACTAGAAGTTTGATTTTTTGTGGATTGATAACTAGTGCGTTTTCGTGTGACCAAGTCAAATTGCTTTTCAGGTCCTCGTTTATCATCTCAATAGCTTGTTCTGTATTTTTTAGTTTGAACGAATGGTACAATTGAGTATCGTCTGCATATAAATGAACCTTGCAATTAGTAATTATTTTGATAAGGTCAGCGGTGTATAAGATAAAAAGCAAGGGACTGCGTATTGAGCCTTGAGGGCAGCCACGCGAAATTGAAGTGAAATCTGATTGTGCCAGACTCCTATCCTCATTATCCATTTCTACATATTGCTTACGACCAGTCAAATAAGACCTGAACCAATCACAGATGATACTCCGTAATGCATGATTTTGGCTAGGAGAAATTCTGTGTTTACGCAGTCAAAGGCCCTTGAAAAATCAAGCTAAACAAGAATACTACCATCCCCAGAGTCAGAAGCTGATATAATGGCATCTGTACCGTTGGCGAGAGTTATTTCTGTGCCATGACCACCACGGAAACCAGATTATACAGGAAGGATCTTTTCTGACTCAAGGTAATCCGTCAATTGTCGTCATACTAATCTTTCCAGGATTAAAGATAATATGGGTTAAATACTTATCGGCCGCAAGACTTTAAATTGTTCTATGGTAATAATGCTTTTAGGAATAGGCTTTAATTCTAGCAATTTTCCAAGAAAACGAAAAACATTGGGGCTAATAGATTGATTTATAATGTGAGTGATTACTGGCAAAGTAGCCAATAAAGTCATTTAAATGATTTTCACATTGATACTATCATGACCTGGTGCATTTGAATCGAATGCAGCAATGATTTTGTAAGTATAAATCTCTGTGCATCCTTTTAAAATTAATAAATTTTCTGAATACAATCTGTTAGATTTGGAAAATCCTCGGGTATCCTTATCCATTGTTGGATTCTCGGGTATGTCAAGAAAGAAATTATTTACTAATTTTATTTGCATCTTTTAAGTGTTTTGGTATGCATTGTGGAGACGGCTTACCCTTTATCAGAATCTTGCTTTAAAATTTTCACATCTTACTTAGATTGTTAACATTATTATTTACAAAGTATGAAAAGTAGGCTGCCTTTACTTTTTTATTGAGCTATTAACTAAGTATGTAAATCTCTAAATTGTTGTTTATCATGGTCTAGTTTTGTCGATAGTGCCTTTTTCCACGCCATTAAGGGGCGACCTTAATGACATCATCAGCCTGACGACGTCAGTCAGCCGCATGGCGGGTGTTTATAAAAGAGGTTAGTTAATAAGTAGCTCATTGAAGTAGTCGACCATATTGTTTACGTCCTTTATCACGATAACGTCAGACCTTCGTAGAGCCTATAGACGATGTTAAAATTATTTTCGTGTATTACATACAAAGATCTGGTAAAAATATATGCGGGTTGTTCCTTGGGTTTTCGAATATCTGGTTCCACAATGACCAAAGAATGATTACTTAAGACAACATTGTGATGAACAGATATGTTCTTTTCGCAAGATTTATGATAGTGAGGCGCGGTATTTTAATTAGACAAGCTACTATAATGTAGTTTTGTAGCGTTGTTCTTATTCAAAATAAATATCTATGTAAAAATTTAATTCTAAAATATAAATTTTCCTTTTATTGTAATGTTTCACTAGCCTGACACCCCTCCATCAACCCGCACTGAGCCAGCGTGGTGGTAGTATATGTGGTGGAATGGAAATATCTTACTCGAATCCGGATAAAGGCCTGTGCCCCTCGGTGGAGACAATAATCGGCTATAGTTATCGCTTGATATATATACATATAATATTTTAATAATATAGATATTCCTAACGATTCGTGGCCACCATTTAAAAAAAACAGTAAAAATGGCGGATGGTACCTGGTACACTCTCCATACAAAAAAATTCAATCCCCGTGCGGAACCCTGCCGAGACCGACTCGCACTTGGCCGGTTTTTTATTTTGTATGACTTAATTCAGAGTTCAGGCTGTATTCATTGAGATCTGAAATAAAATGAAAACCTTACAACATTATTTTGACTAAATCGTAAAATTAGATATATACATATGTCGTCAAGTATATTGATGTAAACGAGAACGAAAGCGAGACGTAGATGACAGCGGAATTTTGAAACAGACTGACGAGCAATGAAAAAGTTCCACCCACAAAATGGCGACAAACACCCATCCAATTTTTTAAACATTTAATTGAAAATTAGAACACAATATTGTCGTTTTTACTTGGTAATATTCTGATGCGCTGTTAAATGTACTTCAATATTGCAGACGGCGGCGTCATTAAGTTAACCTTTCCCGTTTAGGAGTAATTTGGTGCTATCTCACTGGAACTTTTTCATTGCTCGTCAGTGTATTTTCTATTTTGTAGCGATAAAATTAGCAGAAAACTGCAATAATTACTAAAATTAAAATTAACATCCGACAAATTATTGAAGTGAGTAAATTCTTTTGCCATGGTTTGGAAATGAATAAGTGGATTAGAAGGAGGGGTAACAAACCAATCGCTTATTTTTTTCGGCCTTCAAACAAACCATGAAATATGGATCCTAGACTATGTAACAAACAAAACATACTACGACATTTATGCCCAAAACTCAGTGCCAAGTTTTTTAAATTTTACGCCCTAAAATATTTGTTAACTTCACTATGGGGTTAAGGTGACTGCTCTAATGGCATAGGTAGGTACATTAGTTTCATGCATAGGTACAGGTGCCGCCATTTAACTCTAGCGCTGACCTTGGATAATAAATGCGAGAGGAGGGAAATATTGAAACAATAACGAGAAAGAGACGCACTGCCAAGGTCAGCGCTAGAGTTTCGTGCCGATAATTGTATTGTTATTATAAATTATTGTAACTCATTCATTCGCTCATCAGTCCCCATTTACGCCTCATATTACCCGAATATGATCCTAAAAGAAAGGTGACAATATGTTATAAGATAAATAAAATGTGTAGCATTTTTACTGCAGAAAGTTATGCCATTTATAGAGCTCTCCTCTATGTAAATAATATTACTTATACAGATTTTATGATAATATCTGATTCTCTAAGTGTTTTATTACCATTAAAAATCATTTGCCTTAGATATAATTTAAACCACTTAATTTATAGCTTACTTATACATATTTATTATACTTATTTATATCATAAGAAATTTACAAAATCATCTTTTGAAATGTGAAAAAAATGTACAATTTCTATAGGTACCGTCTCAAAGAGGAATCGACAGAAACGAACTCGCAGATCAAGCTGCCAGAGGTGAATGCGATGAAGACCATTCAACAGATCTAAATATATCATTCTCTGACTTTCATGTTGAATTGAACCAGATCTTGAAAACACTATGGTGTAACTATTGTAAGGAGAAAAGCCAAGACAAAGGCAAATGGTATGCTGAGATCCAAGGAAGCCCGCCCGCCCAACCTTGGTACCACAAAAACAAAGAAATGTACCGTCGAAAATAGGTAACCACAAATAAACAGAATGCGATTCGGCCACGGCCAGATCCGTACTCACCTGAGAAGACTCAACCTGGCTGAAGACTCCAAGTGCACTTATTGCGGAAAAGACGAGGCAGACCTGGAACCGTGTTCAAATGTTAACGGTTTGGCGAAAGATATACTTGTCAGTGAATTAGAAGCAATTTATATTGACGTACCTGTGCCAATGACAACCCGTCTGTAGCTTGTCAAATTCGTACGTAGCACTCCCATGGACTGCGGGCGACAGGTAACGAAAGATACGCGAGGATGAGAAAGAAGAGCGCGGGTTGCGGGGCGCATAGTAGGAACCGTCCGCGCTACGTACGAATTTGATAAGTTATACAAGAGCTTTTGAAGTATCCCCTAAACTTTACTACCTTGTAAAAATAAATATAACCAGGAAAACCAGAAAATATTGTCAAGTCATACAGTAGCCTCAAAACTATTAGAGACTCTGTTCCTGAAACGGCTCACTCCACAACTGATTGGAGCAAAACATTTCCTGACCACCAATTCGGGTTCAAAAGAGGTCACAGCACCATTGAACAAGTACATAGACTCGTAGAAAAGATAAATGGCACCTTTGAGAAAAAGACCTATTGTGCAGCAGTCTTCCTGGACATATCACAGGCTTTTGATGGCATCAAGACCTACTAACGAAAATCAAGACATCTTTAGCAAGTAGTTATTACCTGTTCCTTAACTCTCACCTAGAAGACAGACACTTCTGTATCAAACAGCGATACGAAATCACTAAGTTGCTAAATATAAAAGCAGGAGTCCCACAGGGAAGTGTCCTAGGACCAGTCCTATATCTGCTCTATACTGCGGATCTACCGCTGAATGATGAAGTCCTTACGGGAATATTTGCCGACGATACAGCTATTCTGACAATAGACTCTTGTCCAAAGAAGGCCTCGAACAAACTGCAGACTCGTCTCAACCAAATTTCTGTGTGGGTTAAAGACTGGAGAATTAAAGCTAACATAACCAAATCAGTACAAGTAACTTTTACTACACGGAAAGATACCTGTCCACCAGTAACGCTGAACAATATAGAAGTACCTCAAGCGGAGTCCCACTGATATCTAGGTATAAACCTAAACAGACGCCTCACATGGAGAACCCATATATTCACCAAACGCAAAGCTCTAGGACAAAAATTGTATATAGTTTGTACTGGATGATGAATAGTAAATCACAAACTTCCCTGGAAAGTAAATTACTTATATACAAATGCTTATTGAAACCTATATGGAACTACGGCCTGCAACTCTGGGGAACAGCCGCCAAATCTAACATTGCAATACAACAAAGGTTCCAGTCGAAAACTCTGCGAATGAAAGCTAATGCCCAGTGGTACATCACAAATGAGAACATCCATAAAGACTTGAGGATTCCCACAGAGTAGGAAGGTTAGGTGGAAGAATTGTTGAGAGTGTTCACAAACGCAATTTCTCTTTTTGGTGTGCCTAAGATGATTGTAACAGAGGTAAGATGCACGAAGCTACTTGAATCAAAGATTTTTTGAAGGATATGGGATCAGAGATACACCTGATCACCGCCGAAATGCATCAGTCGAACGGTCAAGAGAACAGTTGAGAGGTATGCTCGCACCGTCTTTAATCTGCTTCACATTGAGACCAACACATAAGGAATAGCCTGGTCCGAGGCACTCTGGAGACTCCAACTGACTCTCAACATGAGCAAACAGAAGACCACTCAAGTATCCCCGCTGAATCTGCTTGTGGGGTCTGACGTGATGACTCCCGTCATTAGGTCGCTGGTTCAAGATAGTGCCCAGGAGGGTGGGCAGCCAAACCGCAAAGCTCAGAGAGAATTTCGGCGAGCACGTGCAGGTGATCTGTTAAAACGAAACCAGTCTGGTCAAGATGAGGTTGTAAACCGCAACAGGTGACCCTCGAGGTCATTTAATGCTAATGATTTGGTTTCCATGATTTATTCTCGCAGGTCACTGGAAAGATGGACCACAGCATGCGAGAGCCCTTCAAGGTCACAAGCGCGGTGACTGGTGGGCGGTGTAAGCTGCGCTTGCTGGCCGGCTCCTATGGCAAAAATACGCAAGCCGCAGCCCTGGAAATGGGAGTGGTGTCCTGAGATTTGCGCTGCATTCTTTGAGCGTCAATATGCTTTGGGTGCGTGTGCTGAGAGATCTGCATCCAGACACGTGGAGATCTCGATGTAAGACAATAGACGGACTGCGAGACGTCTACTGCAAGGTAACTCTGAGTACCTGACCGGTCCTACGAGCGTATAGTGGATGAGGTCCCCGCAAAACGTTCCTTTGGCAATTTTGGTAAATTGGGTTGAACACGTTGGGTCATGTGGAGGACGAACTGCGAGTATGAAGTACTTAGTTAGATTTCGTCTTTGTACTGCATAAAAAAATAGCTTGTCGTTAATGTTTGGTGATGAAAGTAGAGGGCCTTGTAAGAAGCTTTGAATGGAAGTGCAGAATAGGCAAACTCTATGACTCAGATGCACTAATATTCTTTTGTCGATTTCAAAGAAGATGACCTGACTGAAGACACCACTACCTCTACCCACCAACAAGCAGAAACAGTCGCAGGCCCATCACCTCAACAAGATGCAACTCCCAGGGCACCTTTGCAGAGCCTGCCAGACCTGAGTGATGCTGTCGAGGACGACGCATGATCAGGATGACCGTGTAAGGATACTACACCCCACTCAGGGTCGCGGGAGGGGCCATGCTTATAAAAGCGACGCGTGACTCCAGTCTCCATCTGAAGACGTAGCTCGGGATCTACAAGTGCTACGTGAGATCCCGCCTCACCTAAGCGGCCCCGGCATGGTACGCCCTATGCTCGGAGACAGTCACACCACCCGCAAATCCGCGAACTGGCCCCATAACACGCGCGCTCACCCGACCGCCGCCGCCTGCCACGCGACTTTGTTGCCTAGCCGGCTATCACCTAATGGAGCACCTCCAGTGAGAAGATCACCACCGCCCGTGAGGGCCCCCCGATGACCTGTCCACAGGAGTGGACATAGCCGCTTTCTCAGGAAGAGATCCTATGATCTGACCCTGACTCCCCACGCCCCAGAAAGAGAGAAGATTACTTGACTGTGACTCACTTTGTTTTTCTGACTTCAATGTGTGCGGAGGCGCTGCCCTGGTAGCCGTTTGGTGCAATCTGCTACGGATTATAGGTACCTCTGTATTTCTTATTATTACTCTAATTTATTTTAACTGTTGATTGGTTAATGATTCTGTTCCTTTGATGAATACGTCTTTAAGTTTGATGAGTATAAACGGTCATTAGTCTTTAGGTTATAAATAAATGTTTTTTTTAAATTGATATTGATATTTCACTTCTTTTCCGATAGTATATATTAATCTGTGCATCAAGAAGGCAGGTGTTTAAAATAATGTAAACAAATATATGTTGAGTATCATTGATACTCAAAATAACCATAGATTCATTTTTAAACTAGTTTTAATGAGTAATTAAAGTAAAGTAAAGTTTAGTAAAGTTTTTACTGTGGAATCGGCAGACTGTCATGTTTGTTTTAAATTTCTAGTTTTTTTTTATCCGCCATCAAGTTCATGCGAAGTTGACAAATGTGAATTGTTTATTGCTAACAGCTCAAATTACATCACAATTCTAACACAAAACATTCGTAGTATTAACAGAAACATGGACAGCTTAAACGTGCTTCTTCAAACTCTAAACATAAATTATTACGTAATGTCGTTACATTCGTAGTAGCCGTACGTAGCCAGCATTCAGTGAGGATAACACTGAATGCTGGCTGTTAAACAGAACACATAATTTACCGTCATTATCCGATTTCAACTGCTTCCATACAAAGTTGAACTACTTACAGAACGATGGAGTTGTCATGTACACTAAAAATCCCTCTTAACTTGCGTAGAAGAACCTTCTAGACAGCAATTGTCTTATGATAAAGATAGGCAACGATTCTGCCTAATTTTGCATAGATAGATCTCCTTCTTACTATAATACCAATAGATTTAAAACATCATTAGATGACTACCTGCGAAAGTTATCCGGAATGAAAAACCTAATTTTTATTAGAGACATCAACTTAAATATACTACCCGGAAAGGAAGACTCGGACACTCAAGACTATCTCAATATGTGCTCCTTTAATGGACTTTTCCCGGCTCATACAATACCCACTCATCAAAGTGGATCCTGCTTAGACCACATATTCCTGAAAACTAGACTTCCCTCCCAAACACTTGTAATTAACTCCTCCATCACTGACCATCAAGCCGTCCTGCATAATATTAATCTAAAGTGCCCGAAGAAAATATCTTCAAGGTCAATAACAACAATAAATATGAAAAACCTTGAATATGATTTTCGCATATTAGACCTTAGCCCAGTTAACAGTTTTTGCAATGAAGATGATTCACTGTCATACTTTACGAATAAAATATAAGAAACACTAAATAAACAGACGTACGAGCTATCAGCAATGCAAAGCCAAACTTCGCGATCTCCTTCAAACGATGACATATGTTGACATAGAGGAATTATTAAATATAAACGTAATATTAATTTAGGTAGGCTTAAATTTACTGTTTTAACAACATAATTATTTATTAGAACTAGCAAGTCTAACTTAGCGTTAAAAGAGAAGTTTTATTGTATGTCATATAATACAAACATATTATACACTGACGAGCAATGAAAAAGTTCCACCCACAAAATGCCGACAATCACCTTAATATCTCCTAAGACAGAGAACCAATATTACGTTTACAATATTTACGTTTTAATTGGTGATATTCTGATGCGCTGTTAAATGTACTTCGATATTGCAGACGGCGTCATTAAGCTAGCCTTTCCCGTTTAGGAGTAATTTGGTGCTATGTCACTGGAACTTTTTCATTGCTCGTCAGTGTATGATATCAAATAGTAGAACAGATCTTCAAATCAATCTAGCGCGCGATACAGGTTCTCCTAGAGCGTGTGTCCGGTGGCTTGCTTGCGAAGCGCGCAAGCAAGGCACCGGACTACCCTCACTAATATGTTTGTTACTATATGATGTGAAAACTCTGTATATTGTCCAAAAGTTATGCTCAATAAAGAATTTTATATTTAAAAAAAATAATCTGAAATACATGCTATGACGTAGCGTTGTTCAGATAAATATACAATATTAAGATATTTTCTACTAACTTAAGACCTAGGTTAAGATTTATACTTTTATATGTCTGGAAATTAATTATTTTGATTTGAATTCTTTTAATACCTACTTGTCTTGACTGTAGTAGCGCTACATGCTTGGACGCCCACAAGTAGACCAGATTCACACACCTAGGACGAAATACCCGCCAGACTGAGCACACCCATACAATACTGTGAGTGACTTGTGGAAAGGGCTAGAAAATAGGCGAGAGTAGGTAAATCGTATTGGATAAATACCGATACACAGACCAAATCGACTCGAGCCGGCCCTAGGGAAATCAGAACGAAAGAATGGTTCAACTTAACATATCTAATGGATAAGAGGTTATTTGCGAGTAGGTAAAGTGTTTGGAGAGACTTTGCCGATGGTTAAACCTATAGGGATGCGACCCGGCTCGCGTTAATCTACTCGGCAATAATATATGAAAGAAAACGTACAATTTGCGCGCAGAAGATATGCCTATGATAGGTACATAAGGAAAAAATAGCAGCTTAATTGACATATTAACGGACTGCTGCATATTTTATTAGATAAAGGCGATACATTTTATTATTAAGAAAAAAAATACAATCAAAATACTATGCCACACAGACTTCGTTAAAATGCATTTAAATATCAATTAGAAATTATAAAATGTCGAAACTTAAAACTAACCGAACAAACCACCCCGTGACATTTTCGTGCTGTAGGTTCCAATAACGCTGGCAGCATTTCCGCGCTGAACAGCCAGTGATATCCTCTGCATGAGAAATGCCCCAGAGCGGTAGTCTAAATTTTTTTTCCCTAGGGCGGCGTCCCAACTCTTATAAACAGTTTACCCTGCGCCCCCACTACCCCAGTCGTCCTACATTTTTGTTCCGCCAGCGGAACAAAAATGTAGGTCGACGTGAGAGCGGCATATTTTAGACACTTCTGTCTAGCGGCAGATTCGGCCGCGGCACCAACGGTAGCTGCAGTCGACGCTACATGGGAGGCTGCGAAGGTACAGACACAAGTTGCGTCCCACAAAAGAGAGCGCCCTCTCTCCCAAGGAACCAAGATCAGGCCGTCAGGGAGCTTCCCATCCGAAAGGCACAATCCTGGCGGTTCCAGCACACTTGGAACGTAATCGAAACTAACGCCCTACGGACAATCTCATTGATTGCGTGGTGCCGTGAAAACCTGCCAGCGCTTCTAACACAATGTAGGCCATGGCGGCTCAACTCGCCCACCCATGCTCTACAAACACATCGATGCGGCAAGCAAATAGTGCAACCCAAACGCAAGGCGACTGCCACACGTAAAAAAACATAGTCTAAGAGTGTGCCTAGCTGTGGAGAAGTTAATGCGTACAGCCACAGACCCGATTCGGGCTGAGAAACACACACACAACCGCGCCAATTCCGGTCCCACAGACTCAGTAAGCTGCTCATCGCGAGTGACCTCGCACATGACCTCCTCCCAAGAACGCTGACTATTCAGCCTTGCCGGCAAATCACGCCCAGAACAACGAGCTCTCCATAAGCATTCCGCCTCCTCCGTAAATGGGATGCGAAACCCATCACCATGAATACCCAAGATAAGAGTGGCGAGATCCACAACACCATACGAAGATGCCAAAAACGTAGGTAGCTGAGTGTCTTGTAAGCGCCGCACTCCTAAACCCCCATAAAGTAAAAGATAAAGTAAATATATTATCTTTTCAACAAAGACACGCTGCATTCTGCAAATATTTTTTTCTGCAATAATTTTCCAAGTTATACCTACGTCCTGCTATGGAATCATCGAAAAAGACTTCGAAAGATACCTTCTGCCTTCCAGTGCTTGTTTTTCAAAATTCTTTATCAGGCTCTGACATGTAACATAACTTTAGCTTAATTAATACAGCTATTGATCCATAATATATACAAATACTTTAACAGAATAATGGCACATAAAAGTTAATAACATAATAAAGCTAACCTAACCTTACCTTAACCTATCGGTATCGATACATCTTGTATGTTCGATACATTCTGGAAAAACTAAGATATAATTTCATTAGTACTGATATATATTACTGATAATATTAATGTGTATTTTATTATAATCTTCGTGTATACCACGATCTGTAACTTTAATTAAATAATTTTATTCGACATAGCGTTATAATGTGTACACCCAATTACAATTCTAATTATACCTACTTGTTGGACAGCGTGAAAGGCAGGCAGTCTAAAAGAACCGTTTGTGTCAACATAAGGGAGGTTAAACTTTTACTAGTATCTATACTTAAGGGTAATTTTTAATTTGAGGCCAGAAATGTAAACAAACAACTGTCATTTTCCAGTACAAAAAGTATAATATGAATATTAAAGTCAACGGTTTTGCTCTAGAAAATGACAGTTTTTTGTTTACATTTCTGGCCTCTAATTAAAAGTAGTACTATAGCAAGTGACCAGTTAAGGAGTTTGTAGCATTGCATTGTAGATGCTTCTTTAAAGCCTTCAGGTCCACTTTGTCCGCATTCCCATTTCATCCACATTCTCATTTCGTCCACAAAGTAGTATTGTATTACGTTAGTGATTCGAACGTAAATCCAAGCATAATTTGTTGCTGAGCCAAACTAATCCTATCTCGTAGCTCTATCCAGTAAATTTGAGCTTTGACAACTGCATATTGCTATTGTTTCATATCATTTCTATATTTCACGTCGCATAAATAATTTAGAAGTGCATAACACAAAGACTAATCAACTATTTTCCATAGTATAGAACGTCCTTAAAAGAAACATCACCCATAATAAAACATAGGTCTGCCCCCTGCTCAGAAATCAACTTTTCTCACCCTTACGTGGTTTGCTGGAAGAAATATATTGCTCTATCAATAAATAAGATATATATATAAGCTCGCCTTTGTAAACAATTTTGATTTATTTTCTGTTCTCTGCAATTATTTGTGTGCAGCAAAGAAATGATTAATTATGAAATAATCGCCATCACAATAATCATTTTCTATGCCTTCAGATTGGATTCAATGCATAACATAAATACATAACAATAGCGGCATATATTTTCCAATACGAAAGTTAGAGGCACAGTTGCACCCGCCTTTAGCCACTACTAATTACTCCGTACTGCCTGACAGGGGCTAGCCCATCGCCGCCATATGTTTTCGGTTACACCAAGTATTGACAACCTCTGTGGCGCTGTGGTTGTGGCTCTGCCTACCATGCCAGTGGTCCCTTTTCGAACCCCGCCTGGGGATAAAAGAAAAAAGAAAACCCCAGGTCTTGGATGTTTATATCTGTGATGTCCTGTTTCCGGTTCCCACGACAAAGGGTATCCTAGTGTTGGGTCAGAAGCAATTTACGTGCCTGTATAGCTCTCAATAAAAGATATGTATTAGTATATGGGCATCAATAATACTAGAAAGACGTATCGAGTCCCGCCGCTGCACTGTCATGAATGTAAAGACTTACCTGATTTTTTTAAATCCGTAGGAAGTAAACGGAAGTAAATAACTCTCTACAGTCTATTCAGCCAATCGCTTAACTTTGTCCAAATCCAATTTTGAAAAGTGCAAAGAAAAATATTTCTTATCAGCTTATCACGTACCCAATAAGGATGCGTCAAAAGTTCAATAAAGGAATGAACAGAGTTTAAACACTTTATTTGTAGAATTGGCGAAGTTGGAAGTGTTATTATGGTGTGATTTGTTTAACGTATTGTATATTTTTGTTCATGTTCTTGTTCTGCAAAGAGAGCTGTACTCGTGTGTTGCGAGTGCTGCTCGCGTGAAACTAAAACAACTTGTTCCTTTATGTAAACTAAAATATTGTTGAAAAATCACTTTAATTTAAATCTCTTACCAATAACAAATAAATTTTCCCGTAAAATAATCCTTTTACGTCTAACTAAAATACTGTCACATGGGAACCCCGTTTGTCGAGAAGTCAACAGAAAAAATCTCAATTCGCAAGTCAAAAAGATGCAGTCCGAATCTCGCTATCACGCTTTATAAAGCACGGAATTGTAAATCTGTTGCTAAAACAAAGTAGAATTTAATCAAGTATACTATAAATAAAAAAATCCCCGACATAACTTTGGAACTACTGAGCATATTTTAACAAAACAGATCTAAAAACCATTGCAGTGAAGTCTTCTATCGATTACGAAAAACAACTTTGAAATCAGTTTTACCGCTAGTCCTTGCTAAGCTGATTACTTTCGAGCTAGTGAACCGATTTAAAGAAATTTTCAATTGTTCGGTGGAAATGTTAAATGTATATATTTTATATTGCATTCACACGTACGGCAGCTTTTAATCGGGGCTTCATCTATTGATATTAAAATAGACAACCCGAAGAGCTTAGTTACACAAAGCGTGGCAGAACAATGCTAAAACAAAACAAGTCTTCTTGAACAGCACAAGTGAAAGTAAAAACAAAATGGAAAACCGTGGCAAGTGGTGAATCTGATTTGAATATTTGAGGGAATAAAAGCACTCGGATGGACGATAGCTGCTGTAGACATTCAGTGAAGAATACTGAAGAATACTTGAGGAAGGAATGGAGACTTATAATATAGTTTAAAATTGTTGTAGCAAAGAATCAGTGAGCAAATCAGTGAGAGCTTGCGTTACGCCGTAGCAGCGTAGTTCGTAGCGCTACGAAACTACAATAAAATGCTTTAACAACTAAGTTCAGTTAGTTAGTTTTAATTGGGGATTGCAACTGCTCCTGCCCCCCCCCCCCCTAAGGCACTAAATTATTTAGTGTTTTATTATTATTATTAGTGAGTACAGACGTAGGTTTGTAGAAAATTATTTAAATTTATAAAGTTCGTTCCTAAGCGAATTTACAGTGCATAGACACTACAATATACATATATATTTCCAATCACATGCCATAGCGATTTATCCAGCAAAAATAAATTTCATATCAATCCAGTGTCCAATACGACCCATGTGTAAACTGGGGATTACATTACCTTTTACATGCTATTTCGATTCACTTATTTCCATGAACGAATGGAGTTGTGATTTAATGTTTGCAGCTTTTCAATTGGATTTTTACAAAAACGGATAGCCTATTTATAAGTGTTCCGTTGCTTATGACGGAAAAAGGGAACCATTACAGGATCACTTGTGAGTCCGTCCTTCCGTCTGTAAGATTACATAAAAATACCGATTTCTCGACACATTAAGTTAAGGTATTTCATGACCAAGATCACTCGTGTGTCTGTCCGTCCGTCCGTGTGTAAAAGTATATTTAGTGACCGAGTCAGTTCAAATTTGGTACACTTAAATCCAAAAATGATTGTGATGATGATCGTGTTAATTCGTGTGACATAAACAAATTAATTTTTAATTTGGGGGCACTTTCGGTGGGCAAATAAGAAAATTAAAATAAAATGTTTTAAAACTGTATCAAGTCAAATTAAAAAACTTGTTGCGAGGATGTTAATACATGTTTTTCTTAAATTTTAGTTAAATAGTTATTTAAAAAAAATGACAAAACATAACAATATTTTTTTTTCAATTAATTATTTTTTGTGCCCTTACAGATAATTCCAAATCGTCACAATTATACAAGATAAAAGAAATATTTATGTAATAACTACAATTAAAAATTACAAAAATAGAAATACGAAGTCAATTCAGTTCAATTACCATTATATACATTCCATTCTGAAAGTTCATTAATTCGGTGATAACGCAATCATGCATCCATCTCACAGAACCTGCCACATTCGCGCGCTATGTCCATGGTCCATGCATGACCAAACAGATCATTCATTGGTACTGCAGCCAGCAGTGCGTTAAGGCTGTCTCGCGCCCGCACAGCGGAGACTGCCGGCGCGCCTCCGCGTGCCGCCCGCAAGCAGATAGTGCCTGCGCGCGCATAGGAAATTATCAGGCTTGAATAGCGCGCATACCGTACTGACAAGCGCTGCGCAGTCACTGTCGCCTCGCAACAATCGACACACAGTAAGAAGCTGTTCGGTGTTACGTCGCACCTCTAGTTAGTTATATCCAAGTATACCCAATATAAAAGCGATTATATAAAGGTAAGGGTAGTATCCAAATTTTCTCTTGTATAGGTATCGTAGGAAAGCTTTTCGTACCTTCTCGAGCATAAGGACGTATGAGCTTTCAAGTGGATTCCAAACAACAGAGATAGATTCAAGTTTGGTTCTCACTAGGGCCGTGTAAAGTAGCTAGACTACACCCAAATTCTAGGATCGCTGACTATTCCGTATCACAAACCCTAATCTTTTAAAGCATTCCTTGGCCAAAGTGCTCCTGTGCTCATGGAATGTAAGTTTAGGGTCGAACGTAACACCGAGGTCCATCATCGAATACACTCGAGTCATATACTCCGTGCCGAGTGTATACGCCACGCGAATAGGCCAAAGAGAACGCGTGAAGGACATAGAACAACACTTCTCAATATTGAAAAGGAGTTTGGGAGATGGGTGATGAAATTAGTTTATTCGGACAATATACAAAACAGAGCTCAGAAGATAAAGTAGGCATAGAATATAACATCATCACAGAAATGTGTTAGGTATACTATTAAATAATCTCTCTGTCATCATCATGTCTGTCAAAAATTGATACATTATGGTCATAATGTATCAATATTAAGATAAGAAATGAGCTTTTATTATTATTATTTATTTATTGTCAGATAGGTACACATCCATAGTAAAATATAAAAAGACAAAATATTTTGTACATTAACACACAGGCTTTTACCAAGTAGTATAAAATTATGCTGGTCGTTACGTGCGGTTTTTGGACGCAGTAAAGAGGGTTTATGATACGTGTGTAGATAAAAGATATTAAAAAATACGTAGGTATTTCTGTTTCACGAGATCAAGCTGCCACTAAACTATTCCTGCTCCATCTTCGCATTGAAAAGCCCTGGTGGTGGAAAAGGTGGAGTGTAAACAACAATGTTACAATCTTGAAATGCTGTCAATTATTGACTAGGTTTTGTAACTCTCTTAATATAAAACGTATCATTCAGCTTTGGTCATAAAGTTTGTTTACAGAAGTGTTACATTTTATTTCCCTAATACTACACTATGATATTTCGAAAATGTGATGTTTAATATTTAAAAAAATATGTCTTCAGATAGATACAACGGCCTCGTTTATTTATTATTCATGTAAACGGTGCTGCAATGTCATATTGTCTGCTCCTTTCCCGAAAATCAGAATTAAAATACACCACCAATTTAAAATTTAAACTAGACGAATTCGCTACGGAATAAATGTTTTTGTAAACCGTAACCAGTTTTCATGCAAATTATGTACTTAGCTGTAGGGTAGTCGGTACACCGTGAAAATTTATTGCTTAGAATGCAAGTTTTTGCGGCTCTCGGTTCTTAATTACCATAATATGCGTTGAATAAAATCTGGTTTTGCAAACGAGGCAACTGCATTTGTGTGGTGCTTGCATTTCTTGACCTGTTGCCCTACTTTTGAGCACATAGTTAGTGTACTGCGGAGATTTTTAGAAGTTTTACCACTTTTTAAAGTTACGTAAGCTACAGAGTCATTTGTTTTCATTCAGATCGCCAATATACCTAGTCGGTCCTTAAGTTCTGTCACAAGGTTTTTGATAGATAAAACTCAGCAATAAACTTTTTCTTATTCGTATTATACATGATTAAAAAGCTTATTTTATACGAATCAAATTGCAATACAATACATTTTGTACGATTATCGCAATATGACAAAAAACCTTATAACTTGAGATCGATGCAGTCGTCCGGTTGCACTCGCCGCGGTACTACGTTCGTCTATACCATAGCTGATAAATTTAACCGACGCGTTCAAATAACCTTATTCTCAAGTGTATTACCAGTTTATCTACTGTAAATTAAGTGAAAGTACAAGTATTTACCTGCGATAATGTCCAATACTCCTAATAAGTGAGTGAAGTGTTGCAAAAATGTGTCTACGAAAGACGGGCAGTTTAAATGTAAAAAATGCCTTAAAGTTTACCACAAAACATGCATCAAGGTCAGCCGTGGTGTTTGTGAAAACTGTGTACTAGGCACTCCTACCATAAGCCCAGCTCCAAAGGTATTTCTGGACCTTGATCCCAAAAATGTAACGGTCGAGTCATTGCTGCACGCTTTAAACGAAAAAATAGAGGTAGTTTTTAAAATCAAGGAGGACACTGGTTTCTACGCAGAAAAGTATGATGAGATGTTGCTGAAGCAAAATGAAATACTTGCTGCAATGAAAAAACAGCAGAATATAATAGATGATATAACCAACAGATGCAAACACTTTGAAAAACTGACCCAGGCCTTAGAGCAAAGAGTACAAGCTATAGAACAAAAGGATAAAAGTAAAAACATGGAACTGGTTGGCGTTATTTTAAAAGAGAACGAAAATATAAAGGAAACAGTGGGGAAGGTAGCCATGCAATTGGGAGTAGATATAAAAGATGTGGAGAAAGCCTGGCGTGTGGGGCGTGCCGTGCCCGGCCGCCGCCCGCCGCCCATTATCGTGCGCCTGTGCCATGAGAGTGCTCGAGACCTGTGGATGAGCAAGAGAGGCCTACTCCGAAGCAACAAGGTCTTGTTTCCGGGTGAACCTGAAGACACGCCTATCTACGTGAACGAGGATCTCACTAAGTACAATAGAGAGCTCCTTTGGAATGCGAAGCAAAGCCTACGAGGAATCTTCAAGTACGTATGGGTGAAGAAAGGGCGAATCCTATGTAAAAAAACGGATGACTCGAGGACGCTGAATATCACCACCCGAGCAGACCTAGAAGCTGTTGCTAAATCTTGAAGTATGTATACCTACTTACTTATCTCACTACTACATAAGCCTACATGTATGACCTTTAGTCGCTAAAATTCAATGATCAAGATGATTATATGCAGGAAAAACATACCAAAACCTATGAAAACCCAAAACCATGGATAAATGTCTTATCTGATAACAGAACTACAGATGTTAATATCGCACATTTAAATGTAAGATCGGTTAGGAAAAACTTTACTGAGATAATAACTAAACTACGGGATGCCTTAATACATCTAGATGTACTTATCTTCACCGAAATTAACCTTAAAAAGGACCTGGTATCTATGTACCAGCTGCCGGGGTTCGAGATGTTCGCTGCATGCCGGGAGAACAGAAGAGGGGGTGGCATATTGATGTATGTGCATGAGGACCACGTCTTCCTGCGGGAATCTACCTTCTTCACGTCGTGCGAGTCGCTGGCCGGCATTGTGCAGGTGCGCGGTGTGCGGCTGCAATTGCTAGCAGTGTATCGACCGCCTACTTCTGTAAAAGCCCAGTCTAAAGTGCCAGTGTTTGTACGTGAGCTCGCAAGTGTAGTGAATTCGGTCCCGCGTGACCGAGACCTTGTGATCATTGGTGTCATAAACATAAATACGCTCATAAAACGACATACGGACACAGTGTTGTATGAAGACACATTAAGCGAGTGTGGACTCTTAAACACTATATTTGGAGTGACCAGAGAAGAAATTAGGGACTCTCGATTAATTGTATCATGCTTAGATCATATTCTAGTACGACAAAATAAATTGTATAACTTTAAATCAAACATAGTTAGGTGTGGTACCTCTGACCATCATCTTGTATACATAGGTTTATCTATAAACTCAATAAGACAACAAGTTAAAAAGACAAAACTAATATTTGATAACTCTTCTATAAAACAAGATTTAAAAAATACAGACTGGTCGGAACTACTACAATTTCAATGCCCCTTATTAATGTATGAAAAAATATGTAAAATATTTGAAGTTGTATATAACGAAAACATAAAATCAATTAAAATTAGAAATAATAAATTGGATGCATGTCCGTGGCTAACTAAAGATATAAGAAACTGTATTATTCATAAAGATAATCTGTATAAACAATGGAGAAGTTGTCCAAATGATATGGCCAAAAGATTAGAATATACGAGATACCGTAACAAAACTTTTAAATTATTAAATAAGTCTAAAAACCTTCATAGGAAAGAATTATTAAAACAATGTAAGGGTAACAGTAAAAAAGTATGGGAACATATAAATAATTGGTTAGGACGTAATAAGAAATCCTTAGATGAGGTTATTATGCAACATATGGGCACCAAATTGGATATACAGTCTATATGTGCTAACTTTGCCCACACCTTTGCTACGAAGGTTGTGCAATTGAAAGCAGAACATAATTGTAACACGAAGCTGTTAAATAGACAAAATTATAGTAAGACTGTAAATGCTTCCATGGGCTTCACTAGGGTTACCGCTTCTCAAGTGATAAAAATCATAGAACAACTTGATATCCATATGTCCCCTGGATTTGACCAACTAAGGCTATCTGATTTAAAAGACATAAAGACTGCTATTTGGCCATTAATTGCGAAAATGATAAACCTTTTTGTACAACAATGTAAGTATCCTGACCATCTGAAAATTTCAATAGTAAGACCAATCTATAAAAGTGGTAGCCATAGTGAAACCACGAACTATCGGCCTATTGCGATCTTATCATGTATCAATAAAATAATTGAAAAAGCCTTAACTGGACAAATCCATCGTTTCTTATCTAAGCATGACGTCATCGCACATTCCCAGTTTGGATTCCAAAAAGGGAAAAGCACGTCCTCACTGTTGTCTAATTTTGCTAATGATATAAATAATTATTTAAATAATAAACATCATGTCGGTGTTATCTTCATAGACTTCAGGAAGGCATTTGATACGCTAGATCATGATGTCCTTCTGAAGTCTATGGAGACCTGTGGAATTCGGGGCAAACTGAACGCTTGGTTTAGAGAATATTTGTCTCAACGGAAACTAACAGTTAAAGTTAATAATTACACGGGAAGGTGCGAGGACGTCCGTTATGGTGTGGCAACCGGGTCAGTGACCGGTCCCGCCTGTTATATTATGCACGTTAATAGCATGCCTAATGTGATTAACCATTGTAAAATATATATGTTTGCCGATGACACATGTCTTCTATATAGTCATAAGGATCAAAATGTAATTCAGCAATGCTTACAGGACAATTTTGACAACATAACTCGCTGGGCACATGATAATGGCATCATACTCAATGTAAAAAAGACAAATGTTATGTGTATTTCTTCTACCCAAAAAAAAAAAGGACCCTAACACTAAAATAATAATTAAAGGTCATAGCTATGATTGTCTCCACATGAATCATTTGAACTGTAAATGTCCCTCGATTACTCAAGTTTATGAATGTAAATATCTTGGCATTATTATAGATAGTAACTTTAACTTTAAAAAACATATTTGCTGTCTAACTGATAAATTAAGAATATTATTAAGGAAATTTAACCAATTAAAATATTTTGTACCCCGATCAATCCTTTATTGTCTATACTTTGCCTTGGTAGACTCGTTGATATCATATGGCATTGTTATTTATGGCTCATCTTTTAAAACGTACATAAACAAAATAAAACAACTTCAACTCCGCTTTCTAAAACTGTTAGTTGATAAACACATTAAAAATAAGTTTAGAGATAATTATGAAGGCCTATTTAAACATTATAAGATATTACCAGTAGATACCATGGCTCACAGTTAATTCAGCCCCATGGCTCACAGTTAATTCCCCATGGCTCACAGTTAATTCTTAATAAGACAACTGTAAACACAAAGGGGTTGTTTTTAGTCCGTATACCACACGAGCTGATGCCCGCTCAATATGTGGGGACCCGGACATAGCAGGGAGGTCTGACTCCTGGGCATGGGTAATTCCATTTTTTTCCCCTCCAACAAAAAAAAAAAAAAAAAAAACCAGTAGATAAAAAATACCTTTTTGAAATAGCGAAAGAGGAGTATTGGTCAACTACATATAAAACACAATTCATAGGCAAGATAAAAACTAGGCAAGCAAGCAAGGCAAAGTTTTTTGTACCTAAAGTAAATAACAATTATGGGAAAAGAACAAAACAATATTTAGTACCTATAATTTTCAATAGAATGAGTGATGTAACTAAAAGTGTCATACCATATAAATTTGTAAAGATGAAAAAGTTGCTTAAAAATCATTTCTTAGAACAATTGTAAACTGTAATAAATAAACTTACTAATGAATTAATTAATTACCTACCGTTAATTACCTTCTCTTTAGTACAATACCTGCTGTTTAGCGTTAATTTGTTTGTTGATTAGCTTTGTTTATTTTTATAATGTGTAAGTGTTAACTAATCTCATCATTGTCATTTTGTAATTATTGGCTTTGGTATTGTTAGGTACTTATAATTATCTATAAAAGAGTGTATACCTACCCCGAGAAATAGCAATGCTGTTTGGGGTGCTCTGTATAGTGTAGTTTTTAAGTTCTTATGAATAAAAGTTTTTCAAACAAAACAAAAGATAGTCGCGAACCCAAAACACGCCGCAACTGACAAAAATACCACTTACCACAAATTTAATAAAAAACCAGTGTTCCAGATAACCAACAAGGTTTTATTTATTTATTCTGAAACCTCGATTTTAGACCATGCTTAACAACTAGCATTTGATTTTCTGTTAGCTTTCAGTTCCAACTGCTCCCAAAGTGAACTTTACGTACTTTTTACGTTTTCAGAAAAACGTATAAAAATTATCTTGTGGGCAACAAGTACACTACGTAAAATGTGAATATGAAAATTAGTTTTACCCAGACTTAGTTATCTTATGCTTCAAAATGAAGGTAACGGGTTCAGGGAGGGTTCTGACTAAAATCTCACTTAAGTTTGAAAGGTTTTAAGAGTCATGGAAAAAAGATAAAGTGAATTACGTCCGTATTTTTGATTGGGTAAAAAAGTGCAAAATCTCTGAAGAAACTAGCATTTGTGAAATATGGCTTTAAGCATTTAAATCCAATAATCGTTCTAATTTATCAGTATTTAATGAGCTATCAAACCATATATAGTATTAAATAAAATAATACTTGGTATTATTTACTATGCGGCAAAATATTTGTGACAGAACTATAAAAACACATATTTCGGTGAATCTTGAGATTTGGCCTATTTGCATGATTTTTTTATGTCTTAATATGATTTTAAATGGTTTCAAAACTAATAAATCGAAAAGGCATTACTTTAATCTATTGGTTTGAAGGATATTATAGCAAATGGTTATTTTTATTGGCAGGGATATCAAAAGGGGGTTGGAGATGTTAGATGATGAAGTGACTTAAAAATATAATCCATAAAGTTAGCCAACGATAGATGAAACTAAAACAAGCCAAAATAACGCGAAGTAAATTTTCCTTAATTGACATGTTTGCGAGCTTGTTGGTGTAAAAGTTTATTATTTTATAATTCATATCGTAAATACTTTATATAAATTTCTGATGATATACGCTTGGTAATCTATTCTAAAAACATTATTAAAAAATGTTGTACATCCAAACTTTTTATTTAATGTTTGTTACCTTGACACTGGTTGAACTGTTTAGCACCGCACATTATTGTAATTTAACCTGATATACTTAGCGTAAGTCGCCTGTACTGCATTTGTGTAATTAACTTGTATGAGACATACCTTAAAAATAAACTAGTGCTTTTGTGGTAATCAATCAACACCGTAGCCGTGAAGCTCACTAGAACTACAGGTGTCGATCCTATGAGCCAGGCAGCCTATAGCATCACACTATTAGCTCGGACAATCCGGGCCCTGTCTACTATCTGCTCGGGAAATCAAGGCCCTGGGTATTATCAGCTCGGGCATCCCAGGCCTGAGTGTTACTCACTCGGGCACCGGCATCCCTGAGGCAGCGAGCACTGTCATCGAGTCTCGACGCTCCAGAGCAACAGCATCTCTGCACGTCGCAACGCAAGACGTCCTCACCGACTTCACGTCGTCTAATCACCTGTTCGCACCCGATTGAAGCCTATTAAGTAAGGTTTTTAATTTTACTATGAAGGCCTTAAAGGAGAAACAGGAAGAGATTGCCAGTAGCTTAACAAAACTCAAAAATACTTTCAGGAAAGGTCCCGACGGTCGATTTATAACAAAATACCGCAGTACATCGCCCTGAAGCTTGAATTGTTGGACAACCTTTGGATCGAGTATGGCACTAACAATGAAAGGGTATTAGAGTTTGCGGATAAAACTCACACATATTTTAAAGGAAACATGTTTGCCAAGATGAAGGATTACACTACCTTCCAAGCGCAAATATCAAGCATCGTCCCGGAAAAAGAGAAAGTAGATAAGAAAACAGAGATGGCAATACCGGTACCTATCCCGCTCAACCCTAACGTCAGCAGCGACCATGACCAACAGTTCTCAGCTGATTCTCTCTCCTTATCGCAACAACGAACAAATTTTAGGGCATTTAAACGAATGGTTAAGAGCATTAATGTGGACGAAATATTGGAAAAATGGGAACTTGAGGACGGGCTGACGAACATCCAGTCCAGATGGAAAACAATTGATAATGTTCACCTGAATCGACAACATCCTGCAAGGAGATCATATTGTCTACTACCAGGAATTTTCAAGGTAAGTTTTGATTCACCCACCACCACCAGCCGACGCCACCGACGCTGACCGCGGCGTCAACCCAGACCTCAGCGCGCGGCTGACCCCACCCCGCCAGCGTCTACTACCAGCGACGCCAGCCACCGCCTCGCCCTTCACCCTGCAGCTGCCGCCGCCGCCGCCTGTCACCGCCAACGCCAGCCGCCGCCCCGCTCCTCGCCCCGCAGCCAATGTTAAAAAAGCCAGCGCCCGGTAGATTCGAGAAGCAATTGGTCAGCGCCCTCACTCCACTAACTGGCCTGCCCCTCCCTCCGCCGATAGCTCCCGGGCTCAATCCAGGACTACTGCAGGCACTTTCTGTCCCCCTATCCCCACTTCTGGTACCCGGGCTTCATCCAGGTAGCCGTGGCACTCCGCTTTCCCCCGTCTACATCGAAGTTCGACGAGATGGGTAAATCCAGTCGCCGGTAGGCTAAGATCGACTAGCAGGTTGATGGTAGGGCCTCCGGCACCCAGGCTATATCCAGGTACCCGACAGAGTTATCACCCCCCTCCGGACGTAATTGTCCGATGGTGGTTAGGCATCTGTCACCCGGCTCTTTCCAGGTCGGCCGTAGGACCTCCGCCCTCGTAGCCCAGCTCGGGTGGAACATATGCGTGTAGCCTCAAGCCGATAAGTCGATTTCCGTGGGTCGCATACGTTCCTAAGGCTACCTACGATATACAAGCAGGTTTTACCTCCTAATCCATTGTTTTACCTTAATGTCCCTTAGGTAGGTCCTATTCAGGTAAAACCCCATGTCTAGGGTATATTAAGTAGGCCCATTTGCTCATCGCAAAAGGTCTTCGTATAGCGTGATAACCAGACTGAGCTAGGAAGAAGGGTATCACGTTACACTACCATTTCAAATTCAATGTAACAACTGCACCAACGAGGTATCATATCAAACACCCACAGAAGAGGAGAAAAAAATTCAAGGCGACTGTTACAATACAACAAGAAATATCACTCGCTTATCAGTTGTTACAGGAACTCAGCTCTGTCACTCAAGTTGTAAGAATACTCGCTTGGATATCAAGTTTCTTCACGAACACATTGAACAAACAAAATGTATTACAAACAAGTGCATTGGGCCGGAAATAAGCAAAAATTAGCAATTTGATTTTCAAGCACATTCAAGGCCTTGAATTCCCTGACGACCTAGCCCAACTAAAAAGCAATGGTCTAGTTCACAAAACGTGCAAAATGTCATGCTTGAGTCCGTACCTATTATCAAATCACGGTCGTCTAACGGAACTCATCATAAACGAAGCGCACATTGCAACTCTACATGGAGGTCAACGGGTGACACTATCATACATCAGAGACAGACTTTACATTATTAGAGGAATCTGCAAGGTCAAGCGATAGCTATGTCAATGTGTCAAGTGTCATCGCTACGGCGGCGAAAATCAAAATATTACAAAATATTTTACTTATAAATATTTACAAATTAGCCAATTCACATTGCATATATATATGACGTACCTATCAGTCATGTTGACAACAAGGCTGGTGATGTTATTTAGAGGAATAGAGTTCAATCTTTCAGATTTTCTATCCGACAAATAGATCGATAGATTGTGAATAACTTTTCTTACGCCACTGTTAATAGTTTTCTGCATTTTCACTCACAAAACACAAGAAATATACCATGCACAATCGACGCCCCACTTTGACAGCAATGGACAGAGAGACATTAATTACTTTTTAAAGAAAGTATTGCAAGTTGAAGAAAATAGTTTCATAGGTTTTCCGCAACATGGAGATGTTTTTATTTTCTTGATTTGGCTTTAGTGCATTATTTTTATTATTAACAGTTTAGTGAATTATTAACAGTTAAAAAAAATATAACTTTTAATGAAAACATGTTACTTCAACATCGCACCAATAACTTTGTAAACTAATATGAATATAAACATTTATATATATGTACATACATTGCAAATGTATCATCATCCATTAGGTAGGAAAAAACTACTTCTCTAAAACTATGTTTGTGACTTTCACGGTTTCCATAAATCCAACAACTCATCATTTGTTAAAATCTGTCAAGTCTGACTTTGGGCTGTAGTGTTTTTTTTACATATTCAACCCCAAATGCCGCCTTTTTGGAATAAAAATAAACTGAATCGACAAAAAATATATAATTATCAAACCTCACAAAATTTTTACGTGAATCGGTTGAGAAATGCGACCTTTAGAGGTGAACAGCCGGACAGAAATCCAGACATGCCCAAGCTGTACGGAGTCGAATCGCTTGCTCGGTCAATTAAGAAGTTTGTAAGCTGATTAGAAAAATATATGCAACTAACGTACTTATAGTATCATCTGAATAATATCAGCCGTATTTGATTGAATTTTATGTATCAGCTTGTTTTGAAGTAACAATGAATAAAGCTCCCGTTGCAGATATCTCTGCTCGAAACATTTTTATTTGCTTCCTATAAAATTTAATAATATAAAAGGCGAAACAAGTTCCATTTACATAGTAAATGGTCAAATGCAATGTTTATAATCTAGAGTATTCTAAGGTACGTTCTGATGTATAACCGTGCTGAAAACTTACATGGTGATTAGTACATCGTACGGACGTTACGACGGTGATAGGCCAGCCCCCTATCAAGCATTCATGAATTACTGTAAAGTACTGGCTAAACCCTGAATGAGTGACAAAGTTTATCTTAGGCCGAGCGCCCATCCGAATGCCGTGACAGAAACATAACATTGAAGTGGCAAGTCGTGACGTGCAATGCCTCGCCACACCCATACAAAGGGATCAACAAAACATAACAACATACTAAACACAAGGTAAATGTACTCACTGAGTCCTGCTTCCTAATACAGTTAGTAGAACGGCTGACACTCCATTACCTGCCTGGATTTATAGTACCAACGTTGCTTCGTAGCGATGTACTCGTAATAGAATACACATTGTTTCATAGAATAAGGGAGCTCTGTAGCAATAAAGATAAGTCTCAACTGTGGATGCAGGAGTCAATATAAGGAATGATAGTACCCATAATTATGAACAATCGTCAGAATGGCTGGCCAAACATGATCAATATCTTCATTTCCGTGATAGCTACGGGATGTAGGTTTAAAAAATGTGATGGAAGCAATTGTTGGCCGATAAAATTGTCAATGATTCCACTCAACACAGATACTATAGCTAGGTAACCGGCGGTCCTGACGTCAGAACTGCCCGTCACCTGGGGATACCTCGTCCGTGCAAAGGCCCCCGTTACTCCAGGCGGAAAGACCCGCAGTGTGAGAGGGACGGAATCGGGGAAAAATGACAAAACGTAGCGCCAAACCACATAAAAGTTGTTTAAAAATAAATTACGCTATTTTGTGGAAAAAAAAATAAGGAGAGTTTACTATAACATAATATATAAAATAATAATATATAACATTTTGATTGTAATTCCGCAATGAAATAAGCTAGGATTTCAGAATTACAGGAAAAAATAAGACAATTTAGAGATCTTTTCGCAATAAAATTCTATCGAAAAATTTTTACCCAATCGCGTTTTCCTTCTGGGAGAATCTTAATGAAATACTCAATAAAAAATAACCAAAAAATCAAATCTGTAGATGACTTTACAATGGAGTAATTGGATTCGAAAAAAATCCCATATTTTTTTATATCACCTAAAATGTTTGATTTTTTATAATATACGGGAGGTACTTGGTACCTACAGCCCTTCACGTCCTCCCGGGTAGTGCTAAGGAGCAAAAATCAACACTAGAACTTCCAAGTTCTCGAAAGAGAACCTGTCCAAATACAGTGACATCTAGAAAAACACGTGACATTGGCGAAAATAACCTAGATGTTAGACCGCCATTAATTAAGAAATAATTACAATGGAAGCAATTGTCTAATGATAGGAAACAATCGGGCGGCAACTATTGGTCACAACTTCACCGCTTAATACGACTAGTGACGCCATTCTGATGGTAACAACACTATATAAATACTAAGGATAGGCCTTCCCGTACTAAATTTCTTACCATTTTGAGGCTAAGAAAAATAGCGCCCCTGTCGGAATTCGTCGGAACCAAGACAGTACTAAAAATTTTAACGGCGTCACGGTCGGTCACGTTCCGATTTGTGGTGTATAGACACGATATTAGGAAAGTTGATCTACGGATAACTCTCAAATACCCGGTGACTTTTAATCGGTGATTAGGAGTAGAAATAAAATATATCTAGCTAAAATTTTACTTAAGGGGCGAGGTGCGAGGTCTCACGCAATTACCTCATGTTTAATTAATAAAAAGTTGAAACATAATTAAATAGGCATATTAATTTTTGTCTTTGCCGTTAAATTATGAAAGAGGATGTAAGCTCACAGATACGCATTAGTAGCGTGACTTGGAATTTAAGATCTTGATTTTGATGTACAAGTAATAAACTAATTAATTACATTTGTAAATTAAAACGAAAACAGTGAAATACAAACTCTAACTGACTGAAATAAGGGGGGGGGGGGTAACCAAATGACATTACGAATAGTAATCTAATGACATTACGAATAGTAATCTAATTACATTACGAATAGTAATCTTGACATTAGGAATAGAAAAATAACCAAATCGGATCGTTTTTCAAATATAGGAAGCGGGCAGTTTCACTGTGCGTCGCGCGTCGCTACAAAGTTACGTCAGTCGAATGGTTGATTTTCGTTTGAGGATTTTTTCGAGAACAATATTTTATAGATAATCAATTTAAAGCCAATAGTAATTGAAAATATAATACTTACTTGTGATACGACACTCCCTGTTTTTGTGTTTTGCGATTTGGGTATGATTTACACCATTTTACGTCGCAGGTCACCATTTTTGTTTTTGCTGCCGATATGTCAATCGGCTGTCACCGTCCAAGCGCGACTGATTGCAAACAGTCCAATTTTCCCAATTTTGTACTGTTTTTGTAGCGACACTTTCAAGCGCTCCGTGCCCTGTCCCTACTATTCAAGTCTGTGGTCGCAAACGATTTTTTTTTCGGGTAATGTAACTTGTAATTAGCAGATCGGTTCGGCAGCCATTTTAACCTCAACACGTGTCAAATTTAAAAATAAAGCAATCGGATCACGATTATTTTTACACGAGCTTATCTTGCGATGTGCATTGGTTGATTTTGAATTTGAATAGCATTGTGACCGATATTAGAAATACGTCATAACTAAGGCTACTGAGGCTGTACTGAGGGACGATAAATACATTTTTATTTGTGAGCATATGTTTATCGGGGAATGTTGTTCTTAATGATGGATACTATCATTCCCTGAAATATGGCCAGCTACAGCCTTCACAAAATACAAGGCCCGGTGGCCCAAACTAGTCCAAGTCCCAAGTCAGTGTCACGGACGCTGCCACCTTTTATTTTGTGAAGATTGTAATCAAATGTCACCCATAAATATTTATTTAGACCAATGCCAGTTGGTGTGAATACTGATTAAGTTTTGACGTTGTAATAACGAAAAATATTTTAGTTAATGAGTGAGAACCCTTTAGAATACATATACACATAATTACACTCAAGGCTACATAACAAACGGACTAGAGCCGTAAGTGTGTAGGTAGGTATGTTTCTTGGTACTAAACACCTTATTTTATTAGATGAGAACGTTTACTTAGCGTCACTGAAATGCCTAACTCCGAGCCCCAACACAGGCCTATTTGCTGACAAGCCAACCCCTTCTTGGAATAGGGTGAGGATATCTGGCGACACACCGACAACATAATTCATCGCCGTAGAACAATTAGTATTTGAACTGCCTTACAAATGAAGTTTTATGCATAAAAGTCTGTTATTTAGGGTGAGTTCTACCCAGCCCAATCCTTTAATTCCGGTCGGGTAGTAGAATAAGCCGTGGAAACGAGCCTGTATGATGTTAGATCACGTGTCACGTTACTTACTCGTAGGTGGGCACAGTGCCTATGAAGGGTGATGACGTTACACCTAAAGTGCATTCACCCAGACTGTGTCGCGCCCGCACGGTACAACCGCACGCAATTGTGGTTATTATACGAATATAAATTATACACATATGTCAGGTAGCAAAGATAATTTTGATGAAACATGTGAATAACACGTTGGGTTAGTGAAATTAAATAATGTTGTTCTTCACAACACAATCCTACTTTTACTGATACACGCGAAATAGCGTGTGCTTCTTAAAGGCTTATGTTTAAACAATTACCAAAAACGCACCTATTTTACTACCAATAAATTCGAAATGACTGCCAGAATGGATGAATGTCCACCAAATTGTGTTTGGGTAAATGATCACCAAACTTTTTTTTATGTTTTGTGTACTTAAGTTTATGTTTTAAATATTTTTGTTGTTCTTACATGTTCAACCTAACACGAAGGATAAAGGGGGCTTCGGTTTGCTCACCCCCTATTATTTTTCCCTGATATTTTTTGCAACTTTTGGTGTTCATTTATCCATTTTGGGTAGGAAAAAATTTTTTGGTGATCATTATATTAATTGCCCTTCTTAAAACTGTTTAGCCGAGACGGGTAAACGGATCGGTGGCGGTTCCTGGCCTAATTATTCTCAGTCGCCATGTCACGGCACCTAGCGGATGAAGCGGACGTAAATAATAATGTCTTTAGACGAAGTCGCGATAGCGAGAGAAAACAGGGCGGGACAACCTTCGTGGAACCTGAGTTATTTATGAAGACGTAAGGACAGGACCGGATATTGAAGATGAACGACAAGAAAAATATAGGATGTAACCTGAAACATGATCACTTAAACATGCCTATGAAGTAAGCTGTCAAAATCAAGGACTATGTTTCTGTTTAGCGAATTTTGCCAGTGTGTGTAGTTTTTTTCATCAACATTTATATTTTATTTACCATGCTTTGCGTATTCTCTTTTACCACCACCGCTACGGTAACTAACGAAGTTACGTCTCAAAATGTCAAATCGTATAAAGTTTCTTAGCGTTTCGTGCGATTGTTATATGTTGTGCATCTTGCCTATGTGCAGGGTTCTGATATGATATGATTTTGTCATTTTGGCAACGTTTTTCTTCCACTCACTAAACCATTTTTTCTTTGCTATATTCTATACTCCCATTGCTATATTTGTGTCTAGTCAGTCGAGTAGTGATATTTACCTCAGTACTTTAATACACAAGTCTCAACTTGTGAATTAAAGTTTGAGTAGATTTAAATGTTTTTTCATATTCCTAATTCATAATTTCTTTATTGTAAGCATATTCATTTTATTTCTAGACATTTACATGGAAATACAGGTGGAGGTGTTAATAAAGTTAAGTACGTGCACCCTGAAGGGGTGTCACAAGATTTGCTTATATCTGAATAAAGATTCAAAACTAACAATACAATTAAATAAAAATCCCTTGTCTTATATTTTTAGTAGGACTGAGTTAGTTGAGGGTCTATATATCTATATTGCTTAAATCAGTCATGAATTCGCCAAGAGATATTTTAATATCATAATGAACATAGTAATGGTTTCTAAGTTTTTTATATTATTTGGTAGGTTATTGTTTATTAAGATTAACATACAGGGTGTCCGGTAGATCGATGCAAAGACTGAAACCGAAGCTAATAAAGACCATTTAGAAACATTTGAGCCAGACATATATACGGAGAAGTCTTACCGTTAATTTTTTATTGATGATTTAGTGTTTTTGAAGAAACTTTCCAGATTTTCACAATTAAGTGATTATCATTGCGAAACTAAACAATATTACATGACTTGGTTCAGAGAGCGAAATCCTCTGGCACAGGTATTTTCACACCTAAAAGACGGCTTTAGCTTACATAATGTTAATAATCATAGTTAAACAATAAACATATTTGAAAAATGTCAAATGTCATAACAAACCATCTTTTCAGGATTTTTCTAAAAATTTAAATATTTCACGTATAAACCGCTAGTTTGTGCTCAGACTGTAACTATACAATAAAAAGTTGGTAAAGAGCAGTTTCACATGTGTTCCATTCCTACAGACAACAGTGCAATCTAGTGTTTGTGATGACTTGTGTCATCTGAATAATAGGATCAGTTGGTGGAAAATGCTACGATATTAGCTGTTTAGCTAATTGCTGAGGACTGCAGATTCCAATTGGCAGAGAGATGCCTCTCATCAACTATGAGACGGCACTAGTCAACACCGGGAGCGCGTCATCACGCTGCTGCATCTAGCTCAATTATACGAAACTATTCTACGAGTTCTTCGAGGCTTGTCGACGCCGAGTGCTGCGACGTCTTACAGCGCCACGACCAGTGGTGTGTTGTGGGACTGTGCTACGAAAATTGTTTTTAAGTCACTTATTAATTATTTATTTAAATTTTATTGGTCATATATTGTACATGGAGGTAATAATGTGTCATTTAATTTTATTTTACAATTTGTATACAATTTGTGTTTAGTTAATTAGTTCCAGATGCCCACTCTGTCACTGTGTCCTCATTGTCCCGGTTCCTCAAGGCAGTTTCATTTTCCCCGGGGCTTGAACGTGCATATAAGTAGGGTACACAGGGGTCTGCATTCGCAACAGTCTCAGTCTGTTCTAGGTGGTGAAGTGCTCACTCCAGTTTTTGGTCAGTTACCATTGTTGAGGGCGAATGTAAGGGTCCTTAAACATATTCCTAAGGGTGCGAGAAGTCTTGCCGCCGGGAGGTTGTCACAATTGATTGACCACTGCGTTCAGAACAACTCGACGGAGGACTGGTTTGCCCTTCTAACTTTTTCATTCAAATGCCTAAGAGTCCCTTCCTCCGACAATCGGAGTCAGTCGCTGACTTCCAAAGTGAAAGAATATATTAACAATATCAGCACACAGGGTACGCAAGGGTTGGTCACGTCAGATCCGCGGCCCAGTATAAGGGCGTTTAGTCACCGATCCTTTTATAGGGCCGTGGAAACGAAGGTTTATGATGGGGATCTAGGTGGAGCGGTTATGATTTTAATGTCTGACTGCTCAGTAGCTGACAATAGTGAGGAGACATTGGAAGCCTTGCGCCTCAAACATCCCTCTCCGGGTCGTTCTTTAGATTTCCCACCAGAGCCGACCTCCTCAGACAAGTTCCTTTCTGTGGAAGTGTCGGACGTTTCCGAGGCTGTCGCATCATTTTCTAATGGTTCCGCGGCAGGTTTGGACAGGCTGCGCCCTGAACACCTTAAAGAGCTGACGTCGGCTGCTGCGGGCGAAAACGGTGGAAAACTCTTGGCCTCAGTTTGTAGTTTGGCGAATTTCATGCTGAAAGGCGAGGTAAATAGGGAAGTTTGTCCTTTTTTATACGGTGCCTCATTGTGTGCCCTTCGAAAAAAGGATGGAGGATTACGGCCTATTGCCATAGGCAATGTGATCCGTCGCTTAGTGGCTAAGCTAGGGTGTCGCGCCGTAAGAGAGGAGACGGCTTCATTTCTGCAGCCCCGCCAATTGGGTTTTGGCGTACCCTTGGGTTGCGAGGCGGCTATACATGCTACTCGGGCCTTTGCCCTGTATGAGGCTGATACAAATAATATTGTAGTAAAGGTCGATCTTCGCAACGCTTTTAATGCAGTCGAGCGCGACTCAATTTTGTTCATGATAAAGGAGAAAGTTCCTGCATTGTACCCGTTTCTACACCAATGTTATTACAGATCGAGTAACTTATTTTTAGGAGACAAGTTGGTGGAGTCTCAGGTGGGGGCGCAGAGGTGATCCTTTGGGACCTTTAATATTTAGCCTCGCAATTCAGAATGAAGTGTCCACCTTGCGGTCACCTCTAAACGTATGGTATTTGGATGACGGTACCATCGGAGGCAGCCCGGAAGTAGTGATCGAGGATCTGAGAGCACTTGTCGAGGGGTTAGCGAGGTTGGGGCCGGAAGTGAATCCACAGAAATGCGAATTATACCCCTGCTCCAGCCAGGTCTCCCCGGAAGTTCTATCAGAAGTCTATTCAGTAGCCCCAGGGTTAAGATTACTGGACACATCCAACTTTACTTTATTGGGTGCACCAGTCTTCCCCGAGGGTATCCCGGGTGTCTTATCGGCCAAAACAAGAGCTCTCTTGGCATCCAAGGATCACTTACAACAACTCCCAGCCCACGTCGCACTAACAATCCTGAGGAGTTGTCTGTCAATTCCCAGGCTTACATACACGTTGCGTACGGCTCCGATGTGGCTTTGTAGGGAGGAATCCAGAGTATGATAACGTACTGAAGACCTCATTAGAATCGATTATCAATATCGAAATGACTTCCACTCAGTGGTGCCAAGCAGCTTTGCCCATCAGGCACGGTGGTTTAGGCATTCGACGGTTGCGCGACACCGAGCTGCCGGCCTTCTTGTCTTCGTCGCATGGGGTGCGAGACCTTGTCACTCTTATTTTAAATATCCATGGTGATGGTTTTCGTATCCCCTTCGCGGAGGAGGCATTAGGGTTATGGCATGATTGGTGTCCTGGTAGCACTCCGCCCCAGCACCCGCACTCACAACGTAATTGGAATGAGTTATCGTGCCAAAACTCGAACTCCGGTCCAATAACTCGTTAAGCGTGACTCCGTTTAACGAGTTATTGGACCGGAGTTCGGGGGTCGAGCTGGCTCGGCTGTCGCCTTGCGCCTTGGCTGTGACATCTGCCAGTCTCATTCCTGTGTGTGTGGTGCGGGTGTGGACGCTCATGCTCGGCACGGTCTTCACTGCGTTCGAAGCGCGGGCAGGCTTTCCCGGCACTCCTCTATCAATGACATCGTCAAGCGGGCTCTTGTAACAGCCAATATACCTTGTGTATTGGAGCCCGCGGGACTGTGTCGTACCGATTGGAAACGCCCGGATGGCCTGAACATGATCCCTTGGGAGAGGGAACGGTCATTGCTTTAGGATGCGACGTGTCGCTCCCTCCCACCTGGCATCGACCGTGTCCACCCCGGGGGCCACAGCGGAAGAGGCAGCGAGGATGAAGACCCAAAAGTACTCTGTGCTTTTGGGCCAGTATATATTCGTCCCGCTTGCCATAGAAACCACCGGGGTCTGGGGAGTGCAGGGAAAGGCATTCATTAGGGAAATAGGGCGCGGCCTGAGGGACTGTGGCTATGACCACCGCTCCGGGTCCTATCTTATGCAGAGGATCTCCCTCGCAGTGCAGCGCGGAAACGCCGCCAGCGTGATGGGGACCTTTGCATCTGATATGGTCCGGGGCGCTTTATTTTCTTAGTGTGTTTGTGTGTGTGTGTGTGTTTTTGGCAAATCTTTATAAAAAATCCTCAAATAGACAAATATATGTTATCTGAGGATGGAAAAATCGGCCGTAAATCATCTAGGCATAATATCTTATAGAAGTCTAATGGTACACAAGAGTCAGTTCATTTAATACTTCATTTTGCGTGACAGAGGGCTAGCCCATCGCCGCACGGTACACATTGAATACAATAGTCGGTTTAGTTAACGCTTGGGTTATGGAGTAGTTCGAAGTAAGTTGACAAGAAAGGGGCCATAGAACGTGGTTGGTTCGGAGAAGAGAGGTCGGGTCAGGTTTTTTTGTCGCATTCCTGCGAAATGTGTAGGGATCAGAGCTGATTTGGTTGCGCGCTGAATAAATTATGAATAACTAAATAATGGAAGGTTCTTATGGAACTATACGGAGAAAGCTAATGTGTTGACTGCAAATATACAATTGCGTTTGATTGATACGATGTGGTGAGTCTGACATCACGGGTTTGAATATCATTCTAGTGATCTTTGTCTACGACGCTAGCGGTCGGGCAGGCTTTATTAATCGCAACCGCTTTTATAGCCAGCGATCGACAAATTTCGTGTATCGGCAATACCAAATGACTTGAGTGATAACCGACGGTTGATCACAGAAACTATGCATGCACGAAATTGTAGAACAGCGGGCGTGCATGGCATGGGTGATTGAAATTAGACCCTGTTTAGTTAGAGTTAAGAAGCTAGCGCTTGGGCAGATTGTGTCATGCAAAGGACGCCATTTTCAGACATGTGGGGCCTATAAATACGAGCGCGTGGGTGGGGAAGGGATTCAGTCCCTACGTCAAACTACTGTGGTACACTTGTCTTTCGGTAATCTATACAGTTCCGTCTGCTGTTTTACGCGTCTGGAACTAGAAGATTTGTGATTGCGTGCTACAGTGGGTTTTCGTGTGCGTCTGAAGTGCCGAGATATACCTCGGTTCCTATCCTTTAAATCAACCTACCCCAAATTCCAAAACTATCCTTGGGTCGTTAGATAAGAACTTGTAGGTAATTAATTTGATCTGAGTCTGAGTCTGGGCTTGGAGCGACCCTAATTTCCTTTTTCCTTCACCATAGGGTTCCTGGATTAGCTCTTAGGATATTCGCGAGTTAATCCTTTCCTCATTTCCTTCGTGTAGCAAGTTTTGAAATTCCCACACACACAGTCGTTAACCAGACAAACACATTCAAATCATACACAACCAACTTCGAGTGGTGTCGATGATGGACGTGGTATAACACTAGGATTTTAGACTAGGCTAGACAGGAGTTTAGTTGCGGCTAAACCTAGGGTGTCAAGGCATAGGGAGACTGTTTGCTCGATGGGGTTCCGCGGATGAAAATAACAAATTCAGAACAAAGTATAAACCTTGTCCACTCAGCTAACCTATCCCGTTGATATATTTGACATATGAGTGTTGTCGGGGACGCGCGAAGAGATCAAATCACAGTCTAAAGTTCATTGTTTAGGGACGGGTAGATTGTTTCGCTTTGCCTTGGATCGTTATTGATTCAAGTTGCATCTTTAAATTAAATGTAAATTTCGCTGGAGATCTAACGTGTAGATTGTGTCACGCAGCTATTTTGCTGGGCTCAGTCAAGGAAGAGCTGTGGTTAACCAGATGCATAAATCGGTATTTTCCGAAGTATGTAACTCGTTGTGGAGAGGGTTAGATCTCCAAAAGCGCTAAAGAAAACGTCTCGATAACATCCAGCTCAAATTGCGCAGAGTTGAAGGTTTCAAAACGTTAGGGGCATACATGCTTTCTCTGTTTAACTTGAAACTCTAACTTCCTGAACCAATCTTCCGTTCGACTATTGTACGCCTACTGAACTTCTCAACAAACGAGAAATTCAGACTTATCATTCTTAACTTGCAATTTTCACAGCTGAATCGGGACATCTAAGTTGGGGGTAGATAGAATAGACGATCATAGCTTCTGATAGCGGTGGCTCGACCTTAGCTATTTATGCCGTTACAGAAGGTGTGCAGAATATTTTCGAAAAGGGATGCCCGATCCGAATCGATTTAACCGAAGATCGATTTTTGACCTCCGACTGTTGATCTTTTGAATCGATTCAAACTCATGCGATCTTTGTCCAGATCGATTCGAAACGCCTAGAAAATCGGATGAAAAGATCACAAAGAACGACGTGCCATTATTTTTAGAACATTTTGATTGATTGATAATTTGTCTTCACCCTTCACCAAAAACGACAAATATTATCTATGGATTAGATATTGATAGTTCGACATTTTAAGTAGGGGTAGAAGAGCTGAACGAACCACATACATATAATAAGATACTACTGGCATGATTCCTAGTCTGCTATCTTGAAATAGAATAAATCCTAGTCCCCTGTATGAATAAATTTCACTAGAAAATTTTTGAGAACAAAAATTGTGATATTGTGTTTTGAGTGGGGTGAAATATGCTACAGGAATGTCAATAACAAGAGCTTTGTGATATAGGTCCTGGCGAACCAGCGGATCGAGGCAAGGCATTGTTACTATATTTTCATTAGATAACACAAGGTCAAGAATGCGAACATAGCTATTCTCGAATGCATATATTGGTGGAGACCAAAGTCATGCAAGGCATCAACAAAATTTCAACCTGGGAACTGACTAATTTAGGTGGCTGAAATTGATCATTCCGTAGTGACAATTGTATGCAACTCATATTAAAATCGCCTACAATAACAAATCTATCCTGATTGTTATGAGTCACAAGATTAATTAAATTGCTACAAAAAAAAACCAGATGAGTTTTTAAACTGTTACCGTTTTCATCACAAAGGTATAGTGAACACAGACGCAGTGTGGTTATATGTTTGTTATAACGTTTTAAGGGAATAGATACCCAGATGTCCTCGGCCGAGGCCGAGGCCGACACCACCTCCCTTTGTCTGCAGAGTCTAAACATAGTCACGATCATGCCGCCATATATACGCGGTACCTGTTATCAAATAACTCATTGTCAGCAATAGAATCGAGGAGCCAGGTTTCCGTCAGGGCAATTATGTCATAGTCGTTCTGTAATATTCCGTACAATAGTCTCAGTCTTAGTTAGTACCCCCCTTACATTCTGATAGTATAAAATAAGATTATCCAACGGATAATCAATAAATATGAGGACGGCCTGCTGCTGCTCGACTTCAGCAACGTGACGCTCGATGCTGCCTGCCTACGATGGACTCAGTCTCGTGGGAGTTTCCACCAGCGTTACCACCTTGATCAGACACGAAGGACAGCTCAACTCTCTTTTCTCCGGTACTTTGCCTCGGTTCAACCGGCACATATAAAATCATAATATAGTCCGCACACTGCACAAGGAATGGAATCAGAGGCTTCCTGATTGCTACCGCCACACTCAACCATTGTAGCGATGACGAACGAGATAACGCACTTTGAGAACCTTTTTATTGAGCAAAGACTGTGATTGCTAGCAGATCTCAGAGAGGACTGAAATAATCATCATCACGCACAACATTTAATAAGCATTTGAGTGATTGCTTGGGTATTATAATTCATATCCCCAAATCCCAGCGGCAATGGGCCTCTGGTTGATAGGAAATCGGGTCAGTATTTCTTCACCGCCCCATACTGGAAATTGATCTAGGATTATCAGTAACTAAAACGATGATTTGACTGGGTGTAAAATGAAATATTAATAATACGAGGATTATTACATGCTGAACTACCTGCAAGGGAGTGTTCGTGTGGTGAAATAATGTTAAATCAATACCAATGAGGGAAGCACTTTAGAAGGCGGGCAATTTCAGATGCTTTTTGCCCATTTTTCATAAGCATTATGGGTGCATTTAGAGACGATATCAAAAAACGCGAAGTGTCGGAAATCATTAGTTTTCGAGTTTTTTTTCGAAACGTCGATTGCTAACATTCGGGGCGGTAGGGATGAGGGAGTATTAGGGTGGGAAACGACGGATTTTGCCTATTTTAGCCACAATGACATAATCTTGCCAAATTTGGCTTTTATTTGCATACGTTTAGCTCCGCTACGCTCCGGGGTTGCTTCTTCTAAGTTCCAACCTAACCTATAACCCAATTGAAAAGTAGCCACAATAACCTACTCTAGCCCGTCGTTTTTGTTTGCATATGCTTCACTCCGCTTCACTCCGCTCCGTTCCACTTCTTTTTTATCTAAAAAATCTCTATCCTAAATTTTTTATTTTTTTTATTTTCAAAATATCTGAAAAACTATTGAGTTCCGACACCTGAAACTTGCAGAACATGTTTAAAATGACCCAAATAATCTACCGAAAAATCACGAAAGCCCCAGCAAACCGCCCGTTTTCTAAAGTCTAGCCCCAATGAGTTCCGTAAGCCCACTACCCATCTACCCTATTCTATTTTATTAAATCTTTACATCTAACTATCTGTCTTGATCATTTCTATTTATCTGTAGCTTTACCACGAAGATTATAGGGTAACTATTTATTGCAGTTAGAAAAACAAAAAAATAACTTATCAACGGCTTATGTTCAACTGTTTATCAAATTGACTCAAAAGTTAGATACAAAAAATACGCTTTTATCACATATTTACTAAATGTTCATCAAAATTATACACCATATTTTATAGTAAACTACTGGGGTCGCCTCGCTTCGCTAAGCTTTGCTTAAGCTCCGGGTTGCATAATAAAGTAGTGACCTAACAAACATAACTTTAGTATCCGGACAGGAAGTGACCTATACCAACCAATTCTCAGTATAATATTATTGCTAGCTGATGCCCGCAACTTCATCTGCGTGTTCCTAGGAAGTGTCATTTACCGAGATAACGTTACCCTCCTTCTGGTGCAGTCGGATAAACAGTATCCTATATATTAATCTAGCTCATTAACTATCTTTAAGCTAAATTTCGTTCAAATCCGTCCATTCAGCCGCTTTAGCATGATCGAGACAAACATCCAAACATGCAAACAGCAAACATCCAAACATCGCTACTTTCACATTTATAATATTAGTTGGATATCCTATGTAGTTTCACAGAACAGTATCGAATACCTTTCTGTGAAACTTCTTGGGGGCTCTAAATTTGGTGAATAAAATATTGTAACATGTTTCAGTCAAAACTTATATTTAACCTATTTCCGGGATTGGTCAAATAATTATATGCTCCATACTTACGAAGTAAAACTTAATACTCTTATATTACCACGATATCCCTATAGAAATGAAAAATATTGTTGGACTTACCGGACGATTTCCCAGGGAGTTTGAACCTTTATCCGAAACGGCCCTCGCTATACCACACTTCGCTGTGAAATACTTTGTTTGCATCCGTGATTTATACTTACAGATACCGGTATGTGTTTGGATTTCTCGCCATAAACGCCGCAAAATAGTACGGGTATATGTACAATGTAATACAATGAAAATTATTAACTATTACAACTCCCCCTATACCCAATCAGTCAGAGAACCTAATGTGAAGATTCGAGGAGATCTGTAGAAAAACTGATGTAATTGGCAACCCCAATATCAATTTATAGAACTTTCTGAAAATGCATCTTCACTCCTTGTCTAAAACTAGAGTCCCAACAGGCCCCACAGAGTTTATAACCGTCGACTTCTACACTTAAAATAAGAGAAAGTAAAAAATTCTATTCGATTTCTAGCATACTAGTATTTGTAGTACTAATAAATAACTGAGGAATTGTTCGTCCGGTAAAACTGACGTCGAGATTCGAGTATAACTCTCATGTTTTGTTTAGGAAGTCTGTCCATGTTCGTTCCCTGGATTCTGGGGACCTACTCCTGGTATTTGGACTAACTAGTTTACTATAAATATAATGAGATTATGACTTTGCTTGTTTATACGATGTCCTGATTAGTAAATTTTTCAAAAGCTATTGATATTCCTTGATGTCAGAATTTCATGATAAGGCTACAGAATCAGCTAAATGTCAAAGGAAACATGAAACATTTATATAGATCTGTACATGCACAAACTTTGCTCCTGGCCCCATACCAGGACACCCTGTGCTGTGAAAATCAGTAAAAGCAACAACGTCAGAAATGTACATAATAGAAAACATGCATTGATTTTAATTTTGCTTTCATTTTCTCGTATGTCATTTCGAATAGACCGCGAGGTTATCACAATAAAAAAAGCTATAATTTCTTGCCTAAAATCGCGGGTTAAAACCGTCAGTTGACAGTTAAACAGAAGAAGAGAAAGGGCTAGGGGTGGATGTGAGGGGTGCGGGGATTCCTTCGTTTATTTGTTTTGTTGAGTACGACAGTTGCTTATAAATATCTGCATTCAGGTGCATGAGCGCATGCGCGGTGCGTGCCACGCAATAGCATTTCGATACACAAATGTGGATTGAATATTGTGAAATGGTGATATAATGGCAGTGTCAATCAAGCTGTGTTGGTGTACTTTGAGTGGTTCTCTCTACGTTCTCTCACTCAGGAACTGACAGCGACGGGATACTGTATGCCTAACAAAGCGGGCGACCGTAGACCGAACAAACAAGCATAACCGCGGTCACAGTTTGTTAATTCCGCGGCCACCTAGCCCGTCAGGCACTTTTTTCAGCAACAGTCTGTACATTCGGCTGTAAAACTTCAGTCAGCTTCAAACATGGTCATGTAATCTATTGAAAACCCGGTTCAGGCACTGAACAAGACTCTCGAGTGTTGTAGCCCCTCGACTGCTCAATGACCGACTAAGCACCAACTCCCAGCGGTTGCAGGTCGATGCTGTTTATCTTAGCAACTGATCGACAACTTTCTCTGTACGGTGCTCAGAATAACTAGGACTGGAAGAACCTACCCAATGAATTTCCTATAGTTAGGGCGACTTGCACCAGATTTATGACAGCCGCCAAATACAGTTCAAACACAACATCAGTACAACACGGTTATGTTACAAATCAAGCACGGCAAGGTTATGGCCCCTTTAGCACGACCGTGTTGTGATTATATTGTATCCAAACTATAATTGGCGGCTTTCAAAAGCCTGCAAATCAGCCTAAATATCTGTCATTTAGTTGCGGAGGACGAAATGACGTATCTTCTCGTCGCCACGAACGCACATATTACAAGACTGTGATATGACAATGATACTTTAGACGGAATGCAAAATGATGCTTGTAATTTGGGAATGGGAAAGTGGAAGCACAGTGACTCCATTCTGAAACCTCCTTGGTGGTGGGAGCATACCGGGCATAGAACTTACTCCCTTTGGTATTTCTACCGTTTTGCTGTTAGATACGATGCATCTATAACACTAAAATCTCTGTACAATATCGAAGACAGAGTTTATATTCAGGCACATACTTTTTATCTGGCCGTACGCTAGCTGGTGTCATGGGATCAAGGGCAACGTCACAAATATGAGTTTATTTTTCTCATCAGCCAGGTTTCGAACCTGAGGCCTCTACGCGGCAGACGTTGACTTTTTTGCAGCTAAACGAAACCCTGCACGTTTATTAAATATTAGAAGTAGTCCAACCAAAGAGCCAAAGAAAATTAACCCATATCAGCTTCTAAAACCACTTTGAACCCGCATTCAACGCTGGAAATCGAGCTTTGCTTCAAACAAACGTCAAACGAAGGAAGCACTGAGCAGAGATAAGACCATCATGCACGACTCTCAAAGCCTGCCGTTTACTAATACAACTCTTTGAAATTAGAGATCAATAGATTAATTGATTTCCCGGGAAGGTCTTTGACACTGACGTAGAGGTGCCTATTAGGATATGCTATGAGATTATCGCCAAATTTCTTTGTCCCTGAACGAAAGGTGCGAATGAGAAGCGGTCACATTTCATTCCGAGCCAAAGATATTTGGCTCGATTTGTACAATATGTAAAGTCAAAGTCGAAGTACTTTATAACTGTAGATACATATACTTAGCAAACGTAATTTTTTGCCTCTTCTCTACATTGGAGCACTGTGGGAGAGGGGGCGTAGAAACTCCCACATATTGATTTTTCGATCTCTTTTAAAAATTGGTTGTGCTTAACTATACACCTATGAAGAATTTAATTATTATGATTAATAAGCAGGAATAAATTATTACAAAATTATTAATAGGTCTGTGTTGAGCCAGATCAACCCCATACAGTCCCGTCATTTAAGTAATCTTAAACATTGTAATATCCCTTTTTCGACAATGTTGCTTTAACATGCTTTTTAAATTGCTCAAATGGCAATTTCAAACTGCATATTATCCATACGGTATGCACTCGGATCTTGGAGGCACATACGGGCTTACGACACTCAAACTCAACTCAAACTAAGTTGAGGTGTGATTAAACAAAATAAGCCTGTCTGCCTGTTCCCATATTGGGTGGCAGAGGCATATTTGCGTCCGCGCTTAGCCAGCCAGCCATGAACCCTTCCCGCGCGTTATTTTAAACTAGGCAAACTTAAATTAGGCAACGCGATTTTAAACTAGCCATGATAAAATTTATACCTTTGACGGGTTTTTATCCGAAGGCCTGACGTACCCGCTTGAAGGGTTAATACTACATTTAATGTGACAGGGTGCCAGCCCATTGCCGTAACATTGCGCTTTACGTCCATTTTCAATAACCTATCTATCCTTGATCTGCACACCACTATAATAGTGTTACATTTGACAGTTCCATAGAACTTATGTCAAATTGGCATTTAAAAATACCGGTCAAGTGCGAGTCGAACTCACGCACGAAGGGTTCCGTACCACTGTATAATGGTAGAGATGGTGTGGAGTGAATAGTTTGGATTTTACATAGCAAAATGTTGTTTACAAAGTTATTGGTGCGACTACTTTTACACTCCATGTACGTAACGAGGTAATCATCATAAGGTTTATATGTGGTATTGAAAGAATTGTTGTATAGGAGCCCCCTTAAATATTAATTTTATTCTGCTTTTTAGTATTTGTTGTTATAGCATACTCTTATTTGCACGGAGGCAGAGGTGTACAAATTTACGATCAAAGTCGAACTAAGTAAAGGAGTAACGAGTAACACCAATATTGGAATTGAAAAAACACATATACACTTAAGTAATTTTATCTACACACGTATCATAAACCCTCTTTACTGCGTTCAAAAACTGCACGTTAGGATCAGCATTATGTTAAACTACTTGGTAAAAACTCGTTTCGTATCTGGAAAACTACACATTATGGTCATTATGTGTAGTTTTTCTACAAATAATGACATTCAAATTTCGAACGCCGACGCCCACCCGCGTGCCGTCCCTAGTTTGTTTGTGAAGTTGGTACTGACATTCAAATTTCTAACGCCGACGCCCGCCTGCGAGAAGTTGGTACTACAGAACAAGTTAAACAATTGCAGAGCCACAATGCCGGTCAAACATGCGGTTCCTGAACACATCAAAGAGAGCTTATGATATGTGTGTAGATAAACAAGTGTATGTAACTGTACATAATTAGGCATTAAAACTCTCGAGTGAAATTATTATGAAACTCGCCTTCGGCTCGTTTCATAAACCCACTCTCGGGTTTTGATGCCCTCCATTATGCAGCAGTCACATAAACTACTATAATTAATCTATAAAATCAGTGTCAATTTATTTTCACCGTAGATAAAATATCGTTTGTATTGATGAAGCTTCGAAGGTGTATTGTATTTCACGGCACTCATAAAGGCATAAAAGCCAAAACCCCGTGTAATACGCATTAGTGTGAACCGCGGCTGGCGGGCTCGCCAACACGGAGTGGAAAGCGTTCGCTGCACACGTTCCCGGAATCCATATTCGCTGTATACAGTGTGACAAAAATATAGTAAAACTTAATAGAAGTAGGTAGGGAGATGTATGTAAAAATAATTCTTGAATATATTCCTCCAATTATCAATGTAGCATTAATATCATTTGTATTTTTCTTTTCACAAAACAAACAGAGCGTCACGCCTTTTCCTAAACGGGGTGGCAGAGGACAATTGCATACAGATTTAGCTAGTTATGCAATACCAAAGGCCAAAACCTCGTGTCATATGAATAACTGGCTACAATTATAGATAATGTAAAAAAAAGTATTTATCTAGGTTATTTTGGTAAACATTAAGGGCCTTACCGCAAAAAAATAAACTATTGTTCAACACTTGTTTAAAAACAAAAAAATAATAATTTGACGTTTGTTTTGAGGTTAAATACACATATGTAACTTTTTTTGTAGTAACATGGTAACACTATTTTCACATATCGGGTTCGAATCACGGCTGGTAGGAGGAAAATATACCGCAGGTCTTGGGTGTTTACATGTGTGTGACGTTGCTGTTTCTGGTTCCCACGACACAGGGTATCCTAGTGTGGGGCCAGAAGAAACGTATGTGCCTGTATATTAGTAGTTTATGTGACTGATACATAATGCCTTATTATGTACAGTTACATACACTAGTTTATCTACACACATATCACAAGCTCTGTTTGATATGTTCAGGAACCACATGTTTGACCGGCATTGTGTCAATGAGTTGTTTAGCTTGTTCTATAGTACCAACTTCACAGACAAAGTAGGGGCGGCACGAGGCGGGCGTCGGCGTTCGAAATTTGAATGTCAAAATATGTAGAAAATTTACACATTATGGTCATAATATTCAATATTCAGATAAGAAATGAGTTTTTACAAAGTAGTTTAACATTATGCTGATGGTAACGTGCGGTTTTTGCAGGCAGTAAAGAGGGTTTATGATACGTGTGTAGATAATAGCAGTTTATGTGACTGCTGCATAATGGAGGACATTAAAACTCGAGAGTGGGTTTATGAAACTCGCCTTCGGCTCGTTTCATAATAATATCACTCGAGAGTTTTAATGCCTAATTATGTACAGTTACATACACTAGTTTATTTACACACATATCATAAGCTCTCTTTGATGTGTTCAGGAACCGCATGTTTGACCGGCATTGTAGCTCTGCAGTTGTTTAGCTTGTTCTGTAGTACCAACTTCATGCAGGCGGGCGTCGGCGTTCGAAATTTGAATGTCAGTACCAACTTCACAGACAAACTAGGGACGGCACGCGGGTGGGCGTCGGCGTTCGAAATTTGAATGTCATTATATGTAGAAAAACTACACATAATGACCATTATGTGTAGTTTTCCAGATACGAAACGAGTTTTTACCAAGTAGTTTAACATAATGCTGATCGTAACGTGCGGTTTTTGAACGCAGTAAAGAGGGTTTATGATACGTGTGTAGATAAAAATATTAATGTGATTTTTTAATTGCCATTTGAGCAATTTAAAGCCACGGAAAACCCACTTTTATCTAAAAAGGGATAATACAAGTTTATATAAATGATAAGAGTGCGGTGCTTATCTTATGCCATCGAAAAAATTCATGCATGTACAAAAATCAAGCCAGTCTCGCAGCCGTAAAAAGTTGTGGGATACAATATTTTAAGGTGACCGTATCAATATTAGACATCTTTATTCCTTCAATAAATCGAATGACTTGGCTATCGCCTACGACAAAAGATATGCGTACAACTAGATTAGATAGGATTAAAATGTACTCATTTCTCTAGTATATGCTCAGAATATGCAATAATTTAACATATGCCTCTTCTTTACATTGAACCACTATAGGAGTAGAAGTATATTAATGGACATGACACTAGCGCTTTCACTTTATGTAAATGCAAACATAAGCGGGTTTTTGCGCTCTAGCTGTTCAATGAAGCCAAATAAAAAAAAGGTATAATTATTATGGTTCATTATTGAATAATAAATAACCGTCATAATAACGACTATGATGATAATGAAAGACTAATGACCACGAATAAAGTTAGGTTGTTATTTAGATAGAACATTATTTTGTTATTATTATGCAATGCGATTGCCAAGTCATGAGTCTGGCTACCCCAGACCGAGAAGCTGATGTTGTAAACAGCTTTGTAGTTTTATTTCAATTTAACTAGTCAGAATAGCTTTTCTGCACGAGTAAACTTAATTTAAGTAGTTAGTAATTAGTGATTAAATAATGTGTATAAGAAACAGCTGTGAAAACATACACGTTTTGGAAAAAACAAGACTGATTGTACCGGCCGATTGAACTGTAAAAATCAGTTCAAATAGCAACGACGAAAACGGGGGAAGTATTGTTTTATTTCTGTATTTATGCCAATAATCTCACCTTTCACACCCATAACTAACTGAACAAACCTTCACGTAAGTGAAATGCTTGCCGTACACTCACTCAGGTACCGTTTTGTCTCTCTTTACTTGGCAAAAGCGGAAGCAACGTTGAAGACGGTACATTCAGCCTCATTCAACAAAAACATACACTTCATTATGCAATCAACTCCCTAGTGTACGCTAGTATTCCACCCAGTCATACATTGACACCTATTCGTGGTTATTTTCAGGCAAAAGGGTGCCATGCTGACCCGGAGCAAGATGAGCATCTTGCTCCGGGTCACACGCGAGGTGGAATTGAACCTGAAAGCGACCTTGCTGGAGCTCAAGAGGAGCAAAGAGCTTTGCGACATACTTCTATGAGAGCGAGATGAGTTTGAAGAGAAGATACAGAAGAAAATTAAGAAAAATTCTGCGCTAAACGAAGAGCTCAATGAGTTGGACATCCAATGCCAGGATCTCAGTGTCCAGAGAGATGAACTACAACACCAAGTCGACTCATTTTACAAGTGTCACAATGTCCACCATGTAGCCTTGCAACACATAAAATCACTTGAACAACAGCTTGCAGAGGCACACCACGAGCTTCAACAGGGAAGAACAGCGAGACAGTGCTAAAACCAGGGCCTTATATAATGAGGTCATGAGCCAAACTGGCATATCAACTATTGACCAAACATCATGTGATACCTCCTGCACAATGAAGAATTCAAGTTTCGTGAAAATGAACAGTGCAAATAAGATAAGAAAATATGATAAAACTAGAAAATATATCCAGAAAGTGAGACTTGTGAAACAAAGCCGTAAGAGCATGGAAAGTATAGCCAGCGGACAGGCTTGCTTGTCTTCACCATGCAGCGTGCCCGTCACACCAGCCTCTATACAGCGGGATCCAGCACAGCCGCATGGAGCCAAGGCAGGCGGTCCATCGGTAGCATCAAATGGAACAACGGACAATAGCAACACGTCAACCTGTGAAGCCTCAGATGGACATTGGCAATCAACACCCCCCAGAAACTCAGTTCCTGAAAATGTTGCCTTCAAGACCATAGTGTACTCAGAAAATTAGGAGTAGGTTTACAGAAAATATTTGTAAGCTTGATGCATCTAACGTGCAGATAGAAAACTGCATGCTAAATAGTATGACAGTAATACGACTATTGTATTACAAATGGGGAGCAGCACAAGAGTTCAGCAACACGATTTGATGAATTACTTTGAATTCATAGTATCTCTCCGGGTAAGGAAAATTATTCTGTGTGCTTTTCCCTATTCCAAAGCTCTATCAAAGGCACAAAATGACCGGATTTATAGACTCAACCGGCTTATTTATAACTTTGGTCATCGGGACCGAGTATTATATTTTGATACGAATAGGTTTATTCGTAATTTTTTACTGAATAGAGATACAATGTATGTACCTGCGTCATCTAAGCGACAGATTGCCAAATTATTGACATTCAATATTTTATGACCCTATTATGTATGAATGATATGACGAATGTAGAAATAATTCTACTAAACCTTTGTACGCTGAGGTTTTGAAAACAACCAAGACGAATATTATATAAGAGTAAATTAACTTTAACTTCTCATTTAAACTGTCAAGGCAGATAGAAAAGTCCCCTATAAATCAATTGGTTTTAATAAATCAGAACTTACAAGGTGGCTTTTCTTGCAAATTACTAGAGTTAGAACTATTCTTAGAACAATACAGGGTAGACATACTATGCCTAGTAGAACACTGGCTACTAAAGTCTCAAATGAATTTCTCTGTACACAACTATCAAGTAGCCAGCTACTTCAATAGAAAGTCTGCAAAACACGGAGGATCCTTAGTACTGGTTAAAAATTAATGATGAGAAATGAATTTAAAGAGCTCAAGGATGTTTGCAGACTTTCTGTTGAGAAAGTATTAGAACTATCGTGTGTTGAACTTGGTAGACACATTTAAATAAGCGTATACATACCTGTACCAGTGATTATGGTATATTTGATTCAGTGTTGGAAGATGTCTTGAGAGTAGCTTCTTGTAGTAACAAAAATTATTTATTTGCGGTAACTTGAATATAGACTTGCTGGTGGACTCCCCGTTGCATACTAAATTGATAATAATTTTTAAATCATTTAATTTAGTCAACAATTTTACAGAGCCCTCAAGAATAACTGAAACTACTGGAACCTGCCTTGATAACGTCTTCTGCGATTGCGAACTTTTGAAGAAGTGTACAGTAAATTGTTTAAAGACTGATAAATCTGATCTGATGGGCAAATTGTCAACTTAGAAGTAGATTCAAAATCACAGGAAGTATTCGTATTCTTGTGTAGGCCAATCACCACAAAAAAAAAATTATTTAAACAAGATTCATAAAGTAGCTTACCTACTCAAAATAATACTCAAAAAGTGAATGATCACTATTTCGCACTCATTCTCATTCACACTCATTCAACAAACTTTCAGATAGTTTATTTTTTATTTTTTATTAAATAAACTTACAAATAGCGATAGTAAAGTGAATTTAGTGAATGGGCTACAAAAGGATTCCGTAAAAGGCACATTATGACAAAAAACATCTACATATGACCCAATTTTTATTCAACATGTAAAATTATATTCAAAAATATTAAGTCCATCTGCCATAAAGCTAAATGGGAACACATAAAAACGAATATTCTTTCATCGTCGAATAAAACTAAAACAACTTGGAATATCATAAATAGAGAAGCTGGTAAAACAAAATCAAGAGACCTCAGCTTTTTACTTAAGATTGAAGATAAACTAATAACTAATAACGATGACATCGCGACCGCATTTGATAGTTCTTTACAAATGTTCCAATTGTTACTACGGCTTCTTTAGACTCGTCTCCGGATCTTGCTGCATCATTTTCAAAAGGCAATATCCCAAGGTGCAATCAAGATTTCTCATTCGCATATTTTGAACCCTATAGTATTATTAAAGCATTAACTTTTTTACATTTGAAAATATCCGAGGATCTCTGGGGCATGTCAGTAAAAATTATTAGCTCGGTGATAGATAAACTTGCACCTCATTTAGGTAAAATCTTCAATAAATGTGTAGATGAGAGTACTTTCCCTGATCTCATGAAACGCAGCAGGCTGGTACCTTTATTTAAAAGTGGCGATAGGGATGACCCCACAAATTTCAGACCAGTCTCGATTCTACCCGTATTGAGTAAAATAATTGAGAAGATTATATTGGGTCAGTTGCTGGCCCTTTGTAATGCGCATCAAATTCTCCATAGCCAGCAGTTTGGATTAACAAAAGGGCGGTCGATAACAAATACTGGAGTCATGTTAGTTAAACATATTATAAGATCGCAGGGACGCTATAGGTGATTTTCGTGACCTGTCCAAGGTATTTGACTGTGTAGACCACGAAACATTCCTCTTAAAGCTAAAACACTGCGGCATAAAAGGCAATACCTTTAAGCTTATTTATGAGATCGTATTTAGAAGGGTGTTGAATTTGTGTATTTGTAATGGTATTTGTTGTTGCAGAGATATTTGAGCGCACACTTCCCAACATTAAGGTAGAGTTAGTTGAGTTTGCTCCACTCCACCACTCGATCTATATCTCTCTGTAGGTTGCCACAATCCAAGATATCACTTAATTCCAGTAATAACTTGATGTCATCCGCAAACAAGAGACAGACAGATCTTCGGGAGGTTATTAATCATCATAATAAACTCTTAAGGCCCCAAATAATTACCCTGACTAACGTCTGAAAATGTGAAATACGAATCTGATGTAAATCCCGCGTATTCCACATACTGTCTTCAGTGCTTAGGTTAGGATAGCTTACGAAAAGCCGTATAAAATGGGGAGTGCAGCTGACCCCACTTAACTTCTTCAGAAGGAAGTCGCTATTTACTGCATCAATTGTGTTCCGGAAGTCAAAGTAAGTGACGCCTACGTGCCCCCGCGCAACGAGTGAAGGTGTCACATGCAACACGAAACACAGAAGGTTAGACGCGGTGTTACGACGGTCGGACCTTTGCAAACGTGGACAGAACCGCTAGTGACCTGTTGTTGCTGGCATCCGACCCTGTTCCAACTTTTGGCACTAGAACCACTCTTGTATTATCTTCCAAACATCGGATGTCCATATTTAGAGCTGGCAGCTGAAACAGAGTTAGAACTACAGTTCCTAACTAAATAAGGCAATGTGTCAGGCGGGCCAATTGTCAATTGTAAGACGGGCTGGTTTCCGCAACTCGACGACTAAAGCGCCTATTTTGCGTGTGGGTGGGAATGCGACATCATTCGAGCCAACCCAACTCCTCCAGGAACGCCAGTAGGCCCTTTACGTTACCGACTATCCCTGGAAGGTCCCTCGATTGACCGAGGTGTTTAGCCCTGTAGTCCGCTACTCCTGTGCACTCCATGAGGACGTGAGCAGCCGTTTCTTCTGCCTCCAAGCAGGCTCTGCAAAGGGGGCTGTCGGTAACACCTAGGACATATAGATGTTTATTAAAGAAACCATGGCCAGTAAGTGCTGCAGTTACCAGTCGCATGCGCAGCCTACTAAGTCGAAGCAAGGTCTTAGCCAGCCTAGCGCTAGGGGACGGCAAGGCCAGCTTGGCCTGCCTGCACTCCTCATGGTTTGTCCAAAGAGTGGCATGATCATTCCTGGTCGACTCTCTCAGAAATGAGCGTACCATCTTGAAGGGAAGAGGGATGATAGGTTCGGGACCAAACGCTGTCAAGCTAGATCCTTTACGCGCCAACTCATCCGCTGCATCGTTACCTCTTGATCCGCTGTGTCCTTTTATCCATTGAAGGATTACGCGGTTATGTTGACATACCTCCATTAGTCGTTTGTGACACTCGTAGATTAGCCCTGAGTTAATAGTGTTGCTATTTAGGGCTTGTAGGACGGCCATGCTATCCGAGAGGATTCGAATGGAGGAATCTCTTACCTTTCTCGATGCTATGGCATTAGCGGCCGAGATGATGCCCATGCATTCAGCTTGAAAGACAGTATTATGGGCACCCAGTGGAATGGCTATCTTGATGTTTAGGTCCTCCGAGAAGGTGCCTGAACCAGTGCCTGCTTCAGTTTTTGAACCATCGGTAAAAATTCTGAGCTCTTTAACGTCGAGCCCCTCAACCCGATGGTCTTCATGTAACTGTATATTGTATTTTTTTGTCAAAAACAAATTGTTTAGGGATTCTGTCACTGCAAGCCATAGAGATGGGAAATTTTTTGTAAACTTCCCCTAGGATGGCGGTGTGTGAGGTCCTGTTTTTCCTCCAAAGTCCTAAGGTGTTGAGTCTCACCGCAGATGACGCGGCCTCCTGCTTAATATACAGCTGGAGTGGCGGAAGACACAGCATGGCCTCCATTGCTGCTGTTGGAGTAGTTCTCATACTACCTGTGATAGCCATGCAGGCCAGCCTTTGGAAGCTTTGGAGTTTGCTTACCATTGTGGTTAGTTTGGTCCTGGTCCACCACACCACAGCTCCGTAGCAGACAAGAGGACGGATCACCGTTACGTACAGCCAAAGAATGATGTTGGGAGAAAGTCCCCACTTTTTCGCCACCATTCTCCGACACTGCCAGAAAGCAATACTCGCCTTCTTTAGTTTGTTGTCGATGTGGCTACTCCAGTTGAGCTTGCTGTCCAAGGTTATGCCCAGGTACTTCACCTCAGTTGCTAGCTGGAGTTCCGTTCCAAAGAGCTTAGGTAGGGTATACCTACCAAGAGCCCTATTGTTAGTGAACATGAACATTTCCGTTTTTGTTGGGTTAACCGCCAGGTCATATTCTAAACACCAGCGCTCCACGATGCGAAGAGCTGTTTGTTTAAGGTTGCATACTGTGCTCGCAAATTTACCTGTGATGAGGATTACCAAATCATCGGCGTATCCTACGGTGTAGTATCCATTAGCGTTAAGCTTGGTAATCAGGTCGTTAATGACCAGATTCCACAGAAGCGGGGAGAGCACTCCTCCCTGCGGGCATCCCCGCACTACCTCCGCCGACAGGGACTCTCCAGCTAGACGCACGATACGATTGTTAAGCATGTTTGTGACCCAGTTGTTTACAGCTGTTGACACCCCATGCCTTGTTAGAGATGCACTTATACTGCTATGCTGCGTCTTTTCAAAGGCACCTTCTATATCAATAAAAGTTCCAAGACAGATGCATTTGTTTTGAATCGCCTCTTCAATTGTGGATACAACTGCATGGAGAGCTGATTCAGTAGACTTACCCAAACTATATGCATGCTGATTCTTGTGTAAGGGTATATGTTTTAACGCTCCATCTCTCAGGTGTCTCTCGCACAAACGTCCGAGAGTCTTAAGCAAGAACGAGGTGAGACTAATCGGCCTGAAAGATTTAGCGTTAGTGTAGTCGCTCCTTCCTGGCTTCGGTATGAAAATTACGTTTACTACTCTCCACCTTTTAGGAACGTATCCGAATCTAAGACATGCTTTCATGATTCGGACCATTATATTGATGACGGGTTCCCCACCCCACTATAGAAGCGCTGGGAAGATTCCATCTGGTCCTGCTGATTTAAAAGGTTTAAAGCTATTAATGGCCCATCTCACCTTGTCAGCAGTGATAATATTATTAGTTATGTCTAAGTGGTCGACAGCTTCATGGTGAACCTCTTCCGGCCACACAATCTCTTGAATAGTTCTACTTCCGGGAAAGTGAGTTTCCAACAAGAGACTGTGTGTTTCTGTGGTGGAAGAGTTATATGTTCCATCGGATTTTTTAAGCGACCCTAGCCTGGAGTTGCCTTGTTGAGCTAGTATTTGCCTTACCCGATTTGCTTGATCAACGGTTTCAATGTCGCTGCAGAATTTCCTCCATGAGTTGCTGCTTTTGAACCGTAGTCGTTTCTTGTACTTGGATTTGGCATCTTTATAGTTGTCCCAATCCTCATCAGCACTGGTGTTCATCGCCCTGTTTAGCAGTCTTCTGATCTTAGCACGCATCCTATCTAGATCAGGACCCCACCAAGGCTGCCCCTTGATGTTGGTAGGCGCTGGTGTGCTAAGCGGGCAAGTTGAGTGGTAGCAGTCTATTGAAGTATTTGTAAAATCTGTTACCTGTTGTTCGATTTGTTCGGGTCCCTCCGGATCTGGTAGAGTCTCAGCCCAAGCAAGTCTTTCACCTAGGATAGCTCTGTACCTGGTTCTGTCAGTCTTGCGTGGGTTTCTCTAAGGGACAGTTGGGGAGAACGCTGCGTTGATATCGAAGCGTATCCATCGATGATCAGAGCATGACGCGTCGTTGGACACATGCCAGCCCCCAACGTCGTCGGATATGTCCGCCGTTGCCAGGGTAATATCAACGATAGTTCTGCTCCGCTTGGTAACAAAAGTTGGTTCAGAACCTATGTTAAGCACATTGAGGTTTGTAGTAAATAGGTATTCAACAAGTGTCTTACCTCTGCTGTTCATATCTGGCATGCCCCACAGTGGGTGATGCGCGTTCGAGTCGGCCCCAACGATGAGCTGGAGGCCCGACTTCTCGCAGTGGTCCACCAGCCGGCACAGGTCGTGTGGAGGCGGGTTGTCCTCCGCAGGCATGTAGGCGGAGGCCACCACGAGTTCGCGGCACCTAGCTGTGTCGGGCAGTTGCAGCCTTATGGCACACAGGTCCCTGGAACAGAACTCTGTTAATGGCTGTGCTGGGATGTTGTTAGTAGTTATGATGCACGTTCTAGGGTTATCGTGATCAGTTGCACCGAAAAGCTTACCTCTCAAATTGGCGAGCCCTCGAATGCTACCGCGGTTGATCCACGGCTCCTGGATCAGAGCCACGGCAGTGCTGTTTGCCCCCAACCAGCGTCTTAACTGGGCCGTTGCAGTTTGGCTGTGTTGGAGGTTGGCTTGGAGGATTTTACAATCGCGGGAGAGGGACGCCATTTTTGGTCAACCCCTCCTCCACCTCCAAGACGAGTTCCTCCTCCAGCCGCATGGACAGCTCCTCGCCCTCAGAGGGCACCACTGCTGGTTCTGGCTCATCGCCTTCACCAAGCAGCATGGCCTCCCAGTGCGCGTGCTCATCCTGCGGTTGAGCAGCAGAACTTTCCCCGACTGCATCGGGGCCTGTTTGCTGCCGCTCTGGAGTGGAACTCTGGGGCATAGCTGTTCTAGATAAAACCCCAGTGATGACCAGCTTAGAGCTGGTCTGCGCTACCACCGGTGGTTCCTTCACAAATTTCCCACCGGGTCCCTGAAATTTAAGGTAGACCGAACCACTACCAAAAAGGAGCTGTCTGCCCCTTCCCAGCAGGGTCGGCACCACATCTTCAGGGACGTCTGTGATGAGAAACAGGTTGTCCTGCTGCTCATCCACTTTCTGGAGGAGCCATCGGTCAACTTGTGCCCACTTGTTCATGAAGTGGAGGACTACGCCGACGTCGGGCGCAGACTTCCACTTGCCTCGTTCGTTGGGTATGAGCACCCCACATCGAACTCTGCGGACCATCTCCGATTGGCGTTTCACCACCAACTGTACGTTGGATGGTGTAGACACACCAGAGACACACTCCCGCAGCCAGTTCAGGGAGTACTCGTCCTCCACGAACAGTTTAAGGTGGCCGTCCTCGTAACGAGGCTTGCCATCGAATTTGGGGTTTTCCTTGCTCGGATCCGCCAACGCTTCCCTCAAGATTTTGTCATCAATCTCGTTGAGGATGAGCGTTGACAGATCCTGTGAAATATGACTAGTAGCGACGTCAGTTACGGCGATGTACTGGTCAGATTTCACCTTCTGAGCATAGGTGACCCCAGCTCTGCGCGCTTCCGTGCACTGCTTTTTAGGCTCTACTCGAGGAGAATTACTATCCTCTAGTCGAGCCCTCTTAGCAGCCGCGCGCTCGTTTTTGCCGGATCTCTTGGCAGATTTCAACTTCTTGTAAGAAGTTGGACCACCAGAGAACGCTACGGTAGGTTTAGCCCCATTTGAGTCTAGGGTTGCCCCTTTGACACCACGGGAGCCGGTCACCTTACCCGCAGCTCCGGCTGTATTAACAGCGGGACCGCCATCGGTCGCTACCGTGGCAGATGGAACCCCATCTACGCCGGCAGCGGCCGATGTGGCAGCCAAACGCTGTTTTTTCTTCCACCGACGATTCGCCTTACGCCCTGGTCCGGTTTGCACCGTATCTGGACGTTTAGTCGATGGGCCCTTCCCTTGCAAAGATTGCTTGGGTGGTTTACCCTTTCGACCAACCGTCGTCCAGGCGCTGGCGAAATGCTCGGCGATGTTTGTCGAATGGCTCCGCGCACCGGGTTGCCCCATGGCCCTGCCTCTCGACTCACTTTCGGGCTTTTTGCAGCTAACCTCCACAGTGGAATCACTACCGGTTTGCACCTCGGCATTCTCGCACCTGTTTGGAGACGCTTGCGGTTTTCACCACTGGAAGCGTTCCAGATGGGTTTTTTGACCTGACACGATCCATAGTCAAATGTATAGAGATTCGTCTACTCGATTTCCCACCCTCCACGGAGCCCCCACAATTGGGAGCGCCTACTCGCTTGGAACAGCTTTCAGTCGCTAGGAGTACCGAGTAGATATAGGAGCATAGGGCTGGTACTTGGCGCGACATCGGGAGCTCGCTTCTGTGGACGATGGGAACCAAGGTGTCAGCGACATGGTCCCACCGCCGTAGTCACCGAAGCTTACCCCGTCAGCATGACCCATCCCACCGCTATGACTGACGCCTTAGCGGACCCTACACCCCTAGCCGTGGCCCTCTGACGGGACACTTGGCCGCTACCCCAACCCGCGGCTACGGGCGAGGCTACCGTTTTGCCTGAAATCCAGGCCAAAGAGGGCGTGTTGCCTTACGAAGCTAAATCCACAGCAACGTTCGGCTCAACCCCCCAGGACCCCTTCATCCTGGCCTACGGTGATCAACTGCGCAGACCACAAGACGCAGGTGAGTGTAGATAGTCTGCCGGGTACACCCACCTTAACCGACAGAACCGGAGGGACTTTTAGCCATCGGCTAGTAAGAGGTCCGGGGACCAGTCACTAGCCGCTGTTACCAGGGTGCACCAGGAGGAAGCAGAAGTTATGCAGTCGGACGTATCCTTTTGCATCACTTCAGCACCCCCACACTAGGAGGTAGTCGCTCAGAACACCCTTGTCAGGCGGGCCAACGGAGTGCTTCGGCTTTATTTAAGTCAAATCAGCGCGCACATCTATCCATCCGCGTCCAGCCGCGGTGGCACTTTTAAAGACTTACAAGTTTTATTTTATTAAACTTATTAATTATTCCATAACATAACATAACAAAGCGTTACGCCTTTTCTCATACGGAGTGGCAGAGGTACCATTGTGCCCACTTTGAGCCAGTTATTCGATACCCTATTTTGCGTGATAGGGGGCTAGCCTATTGCCGCAGCTATGGAGTAATGAAGGTTTCCTCACGATGTTTTCCATCACCTTTAGAACGTCCATAAAAGATGAGATAAAAATACTTAAGATAAATTAAAGATCTCATTGGTTTTATGTTTAATGTCGCGGTAAACTCTGGTAGAGCCTGGGTCTACGCTTTTTTCTTGGAGTGCAATTGTCTAATATATTTGTCATCCATCATTTTAAACAGGCACTGCACCGCCCCCTCGCCCTCCACATATGTGAAAGTAATAGGTACTTACAGTCTATTTCTTATTGAATTGAATGTTAATGTTAAAATGTTATATTACAAAAGCAAGTTTATCTCAATTAAGAGGACTCTTCTAGTAAATCATGAATAGATTTTCAGAAAAAGTTATTCCTTGACGATGACCCTCTTTTAAATATGCCTGAATTTGTGTTCCCCTTTTTTATTTACATTAATTATTAAACGCGTGAAAGCTTTTACCGTAATAAGCTTTAGACAGATCAAAAATTAATTTATTTTGTCAGTAAAATGGATTCTGGGTTTGATGGATGTTGTTTGCTTCCAGTTAATTCTAAAATAGTTTTTAATCAAGATTTGGGGAGTATTTTGAACCTTATTGCAACCAAAATTATTATTTTTTGTTTGATATCTGTAATTAACCTAAAAATACGACTTCGTATAGGTACATTAGGTATATGTTCATCTATGTAGAAAATGCTAGTAAATAATTATGCAACAGAAGTTACATATTATAAAAATTGTAGGGAATTGCGTGTTCTATGTACCTTTATGAAGAAGAGATTTGGGTTTACTATCTCACCAATCATTACCCTGACCTATTCCAATCAAGGAAATCCCTGTTTCGAATTCCCGATTTTCCCGTCCATGGCAACAATGACAAGATAGCCGGTGCACTAATTGAGCTGAATTCCAGTTAGGAACTTGTACAATTCAATTAGTTCCGGGACTGGATGAAGGCTAAGCAATCTGGGCGATACCAATACAACGATAGTGCCCTAGGTCAGTTCTGGCCCGATCCGACAGTGACCTGAAAATTTTACAAAATGTAATTATGCCTGCTTTAATGTCGCCGGTGCTGTATGTTGCGAGCGAGATTAAATCAGTGACATCATTGCATTGATTGTTCGTCATTTTTTGAGTTGTCGGTTGTGCATCCGAATGCAACCGAGTCTAAATAAATAATATAACTAAATGTATTTTTTTTATTTTCAGTCAGTAGAAGTTCAGTTGTTAACAGTTCATCTGAATCGCCACAAAAAGTCATCAACGTTAGAAGACGATGGAGGCAAAATAAACACCACAGTATAGATCCAACTGTGCTAGACTTACTTATTGATTCAAACTATTCCGCCAGCAGAATGACGCCAAGAACACTACACAGAGCAAACAAATTTAAAACAGCGGTAAAGTGAATCGAACTGTTAAAAGGAGGGCGAAATTGGATTTACATTGAGAATCGAACATCGAACCTCGACTGTGCATAATGTAGAGCGCGAATACCGGAGTGAGACTCCACGGAGTAGACCAGGAGATAAGAAAAAATAAAGAAAGATATAATATCTCCTCTCTAGTATCATTGGGGCATTTACATATTAGCACATACATTGCTTCTGGCCCCACACTAGGATACCCTGTGCCGTGGGAACGTGAAACGGCGAAGTTACATACATGTAATCATCCAAATACAAATACCAATAATTTTATTGCCAGAGAAGAAATTGAGAAAACTGTTATATTTAATTAGAACAAAACTAAATTATTATTTTACAATTCGATAAGTATATAAATATTTACTTTAATAAAAAATAATTCAATATCGAAAGGTCGAAAATTTGAGCCAGATCGCTGCCGCCGTCGCTAGGCAAGGTGCCCAGAAGGCTTGCAACGTTGCCTCGCTGTATGGCGACGCGCAGCCTTTACCCAAGGTAGGCTCCAGCCCTCCGGTCATTAGAGGCCTCGACCAGGTGCGAGGAAAGTTCTTTGAACATTGCTCGAGCCTCTGGACCCTATGGATATAGCTGGTCCGAGCGGGTCACCCTGCTGACAATAGACAGTGGAATGGAGAAGATGTCCTTTGTGATGAGATCCATAAGATACGCTCAACATGTTTTCTTTGTGTTTTCACCAATACTCTATGTATAATTCATACATAGAGTATCGGTGTTTATTATTATTATTATTACATTAAATAAAATAAATAAATAATAATACCTTGGACACCATTTACACACATTGATCTAGCCCCAAACTAGGATTCCCTGTATCTTGGGTACTAGACAACAATACACATACTTATATAGAGAAATATTATAGTATATATATTATATTATACATTGGATTATTATTATTATTACGCTCCAAAACTAAAATAAAGGACGTAGCGGAAAAGGCAGCTGAATTGAAGTGGGACTGGGCAGGCCACGTCGCCCTTATGCAACCAGACCGATGCCGGTGGGCCAAACTAACAACTCTCTGGATCCCAAACGCGAGAAGCGGACGTGGTCGACCGGGCGATGGTCGAGAAAGCACTGGAGTGACGAATGAAGGTACCAAGACAACAACTGGTGGGAGGTAGCCCAGGGGCGTGAAGAGTGGAGGAGGGGAGAGAGGCCTTTGCCCAGCAGTGGGATGAGGCTGTGTGTAGGCTTATAATAATAATAACAATTGAGACATGTCTGATAAATTAAACTTAATTGTAAATAACGGTTGTATGGGATAACAAAAAGCGGTATCAGTTCAATTAAATAATGAGTCACATCTTATAGCCATGCTAGTAGACAATATTAAGTTTTTGTGACGAATAGGAAAAAATATATATAATACTAATTAATTGGTAAAGTATAAACTTATTTTACGTACATACACATACGGGGTGGCAGAGGCACAATTGTGCCCACGTTCAGCCAGTTATTCAATACTCCATTTTGCGTGACAGGGGGTTAACCCATCGCTGTAGCTATGGAGTAATAAAGGTTTCCTCACAATGTTTACCATCAGCGTTAGAACGTCCGATAATATACTTAAGATAAATTGATTATCTCATTAGTACTTGGTCAGGAATCGAACCCGCCTCTCCCGTGTGAGAAGCAAGCGTGAAAGCCATTAGTCCACGAAGCTCTTTTTATTGAATAATGTATTTTATACTATATTATTAATATTACTGATTTATGAATTTAAATTTAAGTGTACATTAAGTAGCATATATTATTTTAAGGATAAATATGTGTAGTTATATGCATATATATTAGGTAGCATGTAGTTTATGAATATTATAGTTATTCCTTATCTGTCGATAGTTCACCAACTAACGCGAAAAAAACGTAAGTTTATCAACAAACGGTTTTAACTATCTTACGGTGACATATTTACCATATTTCTATATAACCATACATAGCTCATCAGCAAGTGCTAATTTGAACTATAATGGTGTTGCAATAGGAAATTTTGTACTAGTTTTTTGGCGATGTACTTAGTTTTGTTAAATATATTACACATGCTTTAAAAAATTTATTGAATAGGTGGCCTTTATAATAGATGAAACTTTGGGTAAAGAAGGTTCTACATTTAAGAATATGAAATATAGTAAACTTACAATCTATCAGGAATGGTTGGTGGTTATTTTATTTGATGCATTTTCATTATGCGTGGTCAAGTATGGCTTATTAATCTTACTAGTATCTGGGTAAAGGCCTGTGCCCCTCGGTGGGAAATTAATTTGCTATATTTATTTATTATAACTTTAAGTATTGCCCGTTGGCCCCTTTCTAGTTTAATAAATATTTTTTATGGCACCTCCCCAGGCGCAATACCGTAGATTCCAAGCAAAGACAGCTTGGTTTGTTACAGTAATCAGTAATGATATTTCAGAGTGAAATTATGAGGTATTATTGTAGATACTTACCGTAAGCTGTACTATATATTTTGTCTTATATATAAGTGTCAATAAATTATTATTTAGCTTCTGAAGTTCAGCTCGAAAACCATCCTCGGTGGATGTCGGATTTATGTTCTACAGTCCATGTAGGCGCATCAAATAATAGCACTGTGTCAACGACAAAGGTAATAATTCTGGCATTTTTCAATTTAGCAAAAATCAAATCAAATAATTTATCGCAAATAGGCAATATAATGCACTTTTACAAGTCAAACACTTAATTAAGTCTCATATACATGGAAAAAATAAAAAATAAATCAAATATGATCAACTAAACTAATGAGTACATAACTGATTAAGGAAATTTCTCCTTCAAAAGGCGATGTATGGCTGAATCTCGCACAGGAAAGAGAAACTCTATGAACTGTACCAGTGCTTCAGAAATACGCCCGTCAGAAAAGATAGCCCCAAGAAACTCTACGGGGATGTAATTTTTTCAATTTCCGTATATTATTTTTTACACAATGTACGATATAAAAAAAAATAATCGAATGTCGATATTATAACATCGTATCCATAAGTGCCAATAAGATGTCTCAAAATAACAATCTAACAAAATAAATAAATAAGAACAACAAGCCGTAATGAACATAACTTATGAGAAACCAGACTGGACCAGTCCTCCCAAGCAGCACCCGTTCACGAGTGTGACTTGTGCACCAGCCATCACCCCCTTCGCCATATTTGAGGGAGGGGAGCAACCCGCTACACAGAGCCGCCGCAAGATAATACATTTTAGTAAGCGTGACTATAAACTCTGGTTTCTTGGTAACAGACTTGTATTCTACGTTAAAACTAATAAATTTGCACACTTAATTATATTACCAGACTATTAACCTCTTGAATACCACCGGCTCTTGAATACTAACGCCACTTTTCCGTAAGAGGTTTTAAATTTTATTACCATGGCATAAGGTTCAAAATCGCGACCCGTCCCAACTGCCCTCAGTTTTTGCGAGGTTAAATTACATTATTGCATTTGTGAAAGTAAGGTTAATTATTATTATCACTATCATGGAGCTTGGGGCATTGAGGCCATGCAGTTTTGTCTATAACATAGTCATTAATAGTGTAATAGGCTTTCTTTATGAGATTAGCCTTAATAAATGTTTTAAACCTGTGTATGGGCAATTGATCAAGTCCCTCTAGTAACTTATTGTAAAAGCGTATACCTAAACTTACCACTGCGACTGTTCACAACACTTGCAGTTGCGTTGAGCCACCACAACAGCAAGTGTTGTGAACAGTCGCAGTGGTATGCCACGGACGCCAGCGCCCTCCAGGTGTCGGAAAAGTATGAAGATAGACACATTGTCGAAGGCTTTAGCTAGATCGAGAAAAATGCCTAAACACTTGTGTCTCATGTCTATTTTTTGTCCATGTGTGCAACGGAATCATCAATAGCATTAAGTGGAAATAACCTCCCTATTTGTTTGCGAAAAGAATTTATGGGAGTGAATAAGCGCCTTTTCCACATTTTTGCCAGGGATGGCAGGAGTCAGATCGGGAGATAAGGCAGATGTAGAAAAGCAGACATTCAGTTCGAATCAGTATGATATTTGGTTCATGGACAGAATCACTTAATGAAGTGTGGACATAGATGACTACACCAATGTTTTTGTTGATATGACGTGATGATGAGTAGCTGGTATAATCAGGTAGTAAGAGCAAATTATTTAAATTCAGATCATTCATCAAACAATCAATCCTAGGTTGACTATTTCATGAAATAACCAAATTCTATGATATAGCTACTACATATTCATTTGTTTATCATTATATCTGCGACATCTGGGGTTTGTTCTTCCACCTCCCCAGCCGGGATTCGAACCCGGGAGTCCTCGCTTGGGAAGCGCAGCGTCGACCGCCACACAAAAGAGGTCGTGAACAACTCTACAAGATTAATGTTTTCTGGTACCCACAATAGAGGTTATCATAGTGTGGGGCCAGAAGCAATTCCAAATTCTAAATTCTTTATTTTGTGTAAATATGTTTAGAAAACGAAATTTTTAGTCTCTTCTCTATATTGTACTTCTGTGGGAGAGAAAGAGCGAAGAAACTTTAGATATCTTTTAAATATAGGTTTTGTTTAACTTGTACAAATATTACACATTATAAATAACATGCTGGAATAAATAATTACAAAATTATTAAGCCAGTTCTGTGTTGATGTACAGTGTACATAAGTGCCGTAATAAATGTTATTGTTAATGTTAATACCATTTGATTGTTCTTTCACTAACTTCTTCCTTCTTGCAGATCCACTCCCGGACTACAGTTAGTTATCTGCCGGAATCATCTTGGTGGATAGGCGGCAGTCTAGAGGGCGTCCATTTGCAATATTGACCCTCTTTTGCATTATCAATACCACATTCAAGACTTTTGTCTTTGCATGTTGGCAAAAATATACCTCTCTCTCTCAATTTCATGCCTTAAGTGTATATTGTCTCTAAGAATAATAATAATAGGCGTTTGTTTCAGGCAACATAACCCATAATAATAAAAGTTATAAAATGTGAATAGTATAGTAGATTGTACAACAAGGGCATAAAATACGCATTTCACCATTTCATTACATGTAAAATGGGATTTATGACCGAGTTATACACACTGCTTTTCACTTCGATTGCGAGAAAATGAAACAATGACTTAGAAATGATCCGTAAAACAACAATCATAAAACAGCAACAAATTGCAAAGAATGACAAGAGCTTCCCGCCAATTTTCTTTTTAGGTTTCCGTGCCCGAAGCGTGCCAAATGGGACCCTATTACTAAGCCTCCGCTGTCCGTCCGTCCGTCCGTCTGTCACCAGGCTGTATCTCATGAACCGTGATAGTTAGACAGATGAAATTTTCACAGATGATGTATTTCTGTTGCCGCTATAACAAAAAATACTAAAAAAAACAGAATAAAATAAATATTTAAGGGGGCTCCCATACAACATTTCTTTCAAAACCACATACAAACTTATGAATGCACCTGGTTACGTTCATGGAGTGTGAAAGTAGCCGCACCAATAAGTTTGTAACAACATTTTGCTATGTTTAATCCAAACAATTCACTTCACACCATCCCTACCATTCTACGGTGGTATGGAACCCTTCGTGCGCGAGACCGACTCGCACTCGCACACGTATTTTTTTATTTTGTTTTTTATTTTTGACATGTGATATTAGACTAAGATACTTCATACTTCCAAGTCATTAAATGGCTAGATACGTTTTTTAGTAGTTTTAGTTTATGTGACTGATACATAATGCCTAATTATGTACATACACTAGTTTACCTACACACATAACATAAGCTCTCTTTAATGTGTTCAGGAACCGCAAGTTCGACCGGCATTGTGGCATTGATCAGTGCTATGCATTTGTTTAGCTTGTTCAGACTCCTCAACAACTGTTGGTACTAACCAACTTCACAGACAAACTAGGGGCAGCACGCAGGCGGACGTCTTCGTTCGATATTTGAATGTCATAATATATCGAAATATTGATACATTATGGATACTTGAATCCCTCACTGCACTCTGTACTTAGTCTTAATTCCTTCGCATAGCTCAGGAATTAACTCATAACACTCTCGCTTCGCTCGGAAGTTAAATCTGGAGTCGTTGGTTACGTTCGGGATTCTATATCGCGCCCGTGACATAAAACAGTGCTTTGTCCCCTTTGGTGCATAATCTACTATTTTCTCCTTTTTTTATTATTCAACTTATTCTCGAATAGCTGGTCTCGTTGGTAATACATGCAAATACTACTAGTATAAAGCCTGCGATTTTCGTGCTCTTTGGTCTAGCATCTGCTATGATATTAGTCACAATATACGTAATTATGGTTATGATGCAGATGCCTCCACTATTGTGGTGAGAGGCCAACAGGCTGCCACTGCGGTACACGCTAGGAATTCTGTAGTTCTGGCAGTCTGACAATCATGTAGCCGAATGAAAAAATTGCTTCTCAAATTAAGTGCCATTTGTGTGCCATGTGTGGCATTAGCTACCACCACATTTGGCCAGGGTTCTTATTCCGGTGACACAATGACGTGTCGATGACGGTCAATTGGAGGTAAGCGTTTATTTGGCGATTGGATAATCCGTTTTACGGCAATTTATGGTTGAAATGAAGGTGATTACTAATCATATATATTAGATATTAACCACAGAAAAACCGAGCAAAAATATGGCACTGAAACGTCCTTTGTAATGGTACACGAGAGTCAGTACATTTGATACTTCATTTTGCGTGACAGAGGGCTAGCCCATCGCCGCGCTGTTTTGAATACGAGAATCGGTTCATATAACGTTTGGGTTTTTGAGTAGCTCAGGGTAAGGTGGCAAAAACAATGAGCCGGGCGCGTGGTTTGGTTCCAGGAACAGAGTTCAGGTCAGGTTTTTTTTGTCGCTTTCCTGCGAGATGTGTAGGGATCAGAGCCGATTTGGCTGCGCGCTGAATAAATTATGAATAACTAAATAATGGAAGGTTATTATGGAACGATACGGAGAAAGCTATTATGTTGACTGCAAATATACAATTGCGTTTGTTTGGTATGAGATGGCGAGTTTGACACCACGAGTCTGAATATCATTCTGGTGGTCTTTGTCTAGCGCGCTAGCGGTCGGGAAGGCTTAAATTAATCGCAACAAGCTTTTATGGTCGGCGATCAACAGATTTTGTGTATCGGCCATACCGAATGACTTGAGTGATAACCTACGGTTGATCATAGTGAATATGCGTACACAAAATTTGTAGAACGGCGGATCTGCATGGCATGGTTGAAATTAGACCCTGTGTAGTTAGTGATAAGAAGCTTCGCTTGGGCAGCGCGTGTTCGCAAAGGACGCCATTTTTTTTCAGACATGTGGGGTCTATAAATACGATAGCGGGGAAGGGGAGAGCAGTCAGTCTCAGCGTCTAGCTACTGTGACAGTCGTCTTTCAACAAATTCTAAACAGTTTGGTATGCCGTTTTACGCGTCGGAACTGGACGAATTGTGATTGCGAAGTTACAGTGGTTTTTCGTGAGTGTCTGAAACGCCGAGATATACCTCGGTTCCTATCCTTTATATTAACCTACCCCAAATTCCAAAACTATCCTTGGGTCGTTAGATAAGAACTTGTAGGTAACTGATCTGACTCTGAGTCTGGGCTTGGAGCGACCCTAAATTCCTTTTTCCTTCACCATAGGGTTCCTGGATTGGCTCTTAGGATATTCGCGGGCTAATCCTATCCTCGTTCCTTTCGAGTAGCGAGTTTTGAAATTCCCACACACACAGTCATTAAACATACAAGCACATTCAAATCAAACTCAACCATTTTCGAGTGGTGTCGATAATGGACGTGGTATAACACTAGGATTTTTAGACTAGGCTAGACAGGAGTTTAGTTGCGGCTAAACCTAGGTTGGCAGGGCATAGGGAGACTGTTTGATCGATGAGGTTCCGCGGATGGAAATAACAAATTCAGAACAAAGTTAAACCGGTGTCAACACAGATAACCTATTCTGTTGATGTTTTGACATTTGAGTGTTGTCGGGGACGCGCGAAGAATCAAATTACAGTCTAAAGTTCATTGTTTAGGACCGGGTAGTTTGTTTTGCTTTGCCTTGGGTCAGTTTGGATTCAAGTTGCATCTTTAAATTAAATGTAAATTTCGCTGGAGGTCTAATGTGTAGGCTGAGTCAAATATATATGATAAGGCTCAGTCGAGGACGTGCTGAGGTTAGTGGAATTCATAGTTCGGAATTTACCGCACTATGCACTTCGCTATGGTGAGGGTTAGATCTCCTAAAGCGCTAATGACAACGTTTCGATAACATCCAGCTCAAATTGCGCTGAGTTGAAGGTTTCAAACCGTTACGGACCTTTTGAGGTAACCGCTAGTTCAAACCCATTTCGGAAAATCAAATCGCAATTGTGTAAACCGGTCTTTTCGGATCGTTATTGCCGTGAACTAAATATATAATTGGAACCACCACTAGCCGCTACTAGCGAGTACATGAAATATCTTTGAGTACTCACGTCGTAAAACTACGACTGATATCTATACGATATCACAAACAAATATTATAAATTGTGGTCGACCACTAAAAGAAGTTCCAAGCGCCCATATATACAAAAAAATAAATGGTACCATCACACAAAATACAACAACGATCGATCTGGCGCAATACACCGCTAACTGATGCGAAATACCGGCTTGCGGACATATATGCTTTCTCTGTCTAACTTGAAACTGTAACTTCCTGAATCAATCTTCCGTTCGACCATTGTACGCCTAACGAACTTCTCAACGAACGAGAAATTCAGACTTATCATTCTTAACTTACAAATTTTACAGCTGAATCGGGACATCTCTTTTGGTATAGATAGAATAGACGATCATAGCTACTGATAGCGGTGGCTCGACCTTAGCCGTTAATGCCGTTACACCTTGTCTACCAGAATATGGCACCAGTTGGAAAACTTTTTCTTAGCGCAACTTTCACTTTAAGTCACAGTTAAGAAAGAAATATATTTTCATATCTATTCGCATACTTCTCATTAACTTTAAATAAATACAAATAATTATGCTACACGCTTTTGTGTCGTTCCATCTTGTTACTATATCAAGATGTGGATAATACATTGCATGTAACACAAAACGAACAATCACGTGCGAATGAAGGTAATTATCCACGTAGGATATATCTTTATTTATATCTGATATTGGTATAATCCCTTGAATACCGTGGATATAAAAAAGCTACCAAGCAAGATCACCTTCTAAATATATTAGGGTTTGTCCCTTTCACTAAAGCTAAAAGGCTTTTTAGGCTCAGAAAATGACCTAATCTAAGCCAACAATGGAAAAGAGACTAGGCTATGAAGGTTTTTCTGTTCAGTATATTTGTAGGGAAATAGGGTACCGTCTCAGTCATGTATACCCACTTTATCTAGCTTGTACCCAGGTTGTCGGATATCTTAAGGAATTGACGCGGAATGCTTTGTCATACCCAATACACCCTAAGTACCGAATTATTGACTGTCGAAGCTAAACTACAACGACTCCAGAGGCTGGCTTGCATGGCAGCAACGGGATGCATGAGGACCACACCCACTGCGGCCTTGGAAGTCATACTGGATCTGTCACCGCTTCACCTCTTCATCAAGCAGGAGGCGGCTGCGATTGCGGTGCGTCTTAAAAAACTCAACCTATGGAGACATGCTAGGGTACTCCACACTGAAATACTCGGTGAGTACATAGGTAAGGAGGACTGGCAGGATACCCAAGCAATATGTCTTCGACAAAAGGTATAACATACAACTGCATGGTATACCCTTGGGAGGGCCTCAATCAAACAGAACAAAGGATTTTCACAGATGGTTCTAAAACAAATTCAGGTACAGGTGCCGGGGCATTCTCGGAAGATCTAAAAATGAAGAAATCAACATCATTAGGTGCCCACATCACCGTCTTCCAAGCCGAGTGCATGGGCATCATAATGGCTACTGCAGCTATTGCAGAAAGAGAGGTAAAGGATTTCACAAAGCAGTTCTGCAAGCCCTACAAAGCAACACCATCAGTTCTGGGCTTATATACGAGTGTCACCAAGCCCTCTCAGAGGTATGTAACCACAGTATTCTTACCCTATAGTCGATAAAGGGACACAGTGGCTCGCTTGGCAACGACGCAGCCGACGCTCTGGCAAGGTTGGGTTCGGAACAGACGGTGGAGGGACCAGAACCCATAATACCATTGCCATTCAGCTGGTTGAGAAAAACCCCGCGATAGTGAAACTGGCCCGCGATAAACTATAAACTATTCTATACCCTATGTATATTTTGTGCTATCTGTATATTAAGGCAAATGTAATTGTGAATAGGGTGAACACACGACAATATCCCCCGAGATTGTAAACTTTCGATAAATTGTGAACTGTACTGTACCGTACTGCTTACGTTTTCGTTAGTTTATAATCTATCCGGACTCGACAGGTTAAACATGAATTGCACACAAATATTATTATTATTTATTTTTAGGCCTATGCCCAGCAGTGGCTCGATGTGGGCTGAGTGGGATGATTTTTACGTAAAACTACAGTAGCCCTGAAGCCTGTGGTAGTATACAATGTGTTACAGGCTTCAGTATTTATATAACTCAGTTACATAGATAATTTGTAAACATCTTAGCATAATGAAAACACGAAAATAAGGTAAGTACTTACAAAAATATGGTAAGTAAAAATAAAGTTTGTAAGACTTGTAACATCCCCCCTCTCTAATTTCGTCCACCCTCCTTTTAAACGCAGTCTCTTATTAATTGTGATGGCCAAACAAAATAGATCGTCTAGTAAATTAGAACTCCTACTACTTGTGAAACCAGTAACCCTAATTCTAGAGGTATGAGTAAGAAGTGCTGTCAACTTTGACAATAGATTTTAAACAAGGAATGTTTTAAATTGAATATTTAGTCATTTTAAATTTCAATAAAAGATATATACTTAAATATGTCCCCACTAACAAGAATGATACAGATTAATATCCATTAAATGATTAATAACCTTATAAAGCAGATTCATATAATAAAATGTCATAGTATATTTTGAGTATTGACTAAAATGAAATAAAAATTATAAATATTAAAATAATAAAAGGAAAATTTGATATTCATAAAATTTTGGGGAAGAAACCCCTACCACTTGATTCGGTCTTCTACCCAGATAATTCTATGAAACCAATTAATTTGTAGTTCTGATACTCGTTTATAAAAAGAGTAGCGTATAAGTATTCTGAATTGGATTTAGTCATAGATTCACCGGATTGGGATGGGGTATGACCGATCAGGATGGGATTATAGTTTGTGAATGACATTTAACTGTCTCATCAATCAATATCTGATATTTATGTAGTAAGATTATATTAAATATTCTTCCACATATAGAAAACTATAAACATACACAATGAAGTTTCACTGGTTGTTTATGTTACACGTTATGTGTTTCAATAAAGACTTATTTGTCTTTTAGTAATGCACAATAGCATAGCATGAAGTATTAAATATTTCTGCACATCCATAGAAGTGCGTAAGTAGCATGATTCATTTTAAGGTTAATGAATTGACCTTCAATCTACCATCAGCAGATCCAAACATGATATTATTACATCGTAAAGTGCGAAGATATAAGTATATGTATCCGTATAGTAATATACATATGCACATCTGAATAGAGCATAACTGTGAATTTCCGTACTTCTATTGCTTCATTCTGGCGTTATGTGAACATTGGCGGTGGCTTTGCGACGGCTTATTCCATAATTTGATCAAAGGTAATTAATTAATAACTATTGTATTAATAAAATTAACCATGACCGCCTTCCATGATTGCAATACAAGGTCTAGGGAAATTGAACGTTTATCATCATTCAGTTAAGACGATAATTGCAGGTTTGTTTATTTAAACTCTGAATTCTCGACATCGAGTCGAACATATCAAATTGAAAACGTTGTTGCAGAAATTAGTCAACTCAGTAACTACTTTCAATAAGTTTATAGTCTCATTGACTCCAAATACTACAATGTAGTGCTTTATTAATATTTCAAACTTCATTCCACGTCGCTGGAATAACCACAAATTGAATATTAATTCAAACTCTCAATTTCATTCAACATAAATATGAATAATGTGACAGTTGACTGACTTTGTCTAGGATTCAGGTAAAAATAGAGTATATAAGGACAGATATTACTTAATACGAGAAGTAAATAAATTCCTTTAAATAACAGACATTAACAGGGAGAGGGATAGGAGTAAATAAATAAGGAATAAAATGTTAGTAAAACATAAGTATACCCTATTGAGAACCCCATAATATTCTATTATTTTATTACCTAGTTATTTATATATAAATATATATATATATATTTAAACCGAATATCCCACGTTATATTATAGGTAAGGTACTCCCGGAAACATGGTTTAAAAACAATAAAAATATATCTTCCTTTCCACACATAAGTAAGTATGGGTACTTATTCTACATAGGTAATTAACTTAGAAACCTCAATTTGACGTTCTATCTAACCATGAACCTATAGATAGGTACCTATATCCATTGAGCTAGTAGTTCAATGCCTATAACTGCTCAATCAACAACCCGTGATATCTATCGAGGCATTGTTAATTCCATAATCATATTTAATACCTACATTCATTTCGTCATACCCCTATGACGTCATATGCCAATGTCAATTCGTGTCCTACCAAACATATATTTAGGTACCTACTTGCTAACGAAAGTATTTCACAAAGATAGGTATTTAATTAAACGAATTTCCTATTAAACTTCCTAATTAAAACATCGCATTACTTCCCCTCATAAAGAATACACAAACTATACATACATTGCGTTTATACATAGGCACATACTCTGATCCTATTGTCCTCGGCCGGGAATCGAACTCGTGATCACTCGTATTGTAGGCAGAATCACAACCACAACACCTTATTTTTTTAACTAAGGTAGGTACCTAAGTATCTTATAAGAATTCTTCGAATCATTATCTATCTTTTGGTTTCCCAGATACATAATAATACTTTGGACACTATCCACACCCGTTGTTCCAGCCCCAAACCAGGACTCCCCGCATCCTGGGCACCAGACAACACGTAAATATATAGATAAATATTAAACTTAGACAGACAAACAACCATGATTAGAGTACAAACATCTGCACTCATCGGACAAACACCTGTCCCCACCGGGACTCGAACCTTGGCTTCGTAGGTAGGGTTTCTGCCGACCCATAGGTATATATCCGTAGCGCCACACGTTGAGAGCGGTCACCTTGAATGCGCAGTAGTCACCTTTCAATATATGTACATAAGCGCAGTAATTCCCGCCAAAACGTCGCCCAACGTACTCTATTCGTGGCGCGGCTTGTATATAATTAACATTATAAAATATGTAAGTACCTAGCTAGGTACTGCTATTGAAATGACCTGTTGATCCTCTGACTTTCCGTTTGTGATAATTATAGGTAACTAGTGGATTCAACAGTTTTGAAATAATATGAATAAACCCTACGAGTTAACCGAAAGATTCTATGAATAGTAAATTTAAAGATATAACCAGCTAACCATTAATTTAATGTCAGACGGAATTTAACCCTCACGCATTTTTATTGGAATATTTCTCCAATTGGAAAGATTCTGATACCAACGATTGCGAGTATCTTATTTAGATGATTTGGCCAAAGTAGTGGATGAACGTCTATGGGTAGGATTGCAGACGTTGTGATAGTAATAACCTAAAGTTCTTTTTAGAGTGGTTTTGGTTAAACAGTATCGTCATGAGGTTCCCCAGCCAGTGATGAATATAAGTGACATAAAAATATTGATAATTATCGAGTCCGTGCTTATTAGAATAAATTCCAAGTAAATAACCATTTTTAAAAGGCATTTCGATTACATGTGTTTATAAAGGAGGGTTTGTGCTAGAGCTCACGTCCAGAAGGGACACGGGCCCTAAGGTCGGTCCCTTTAACCCCGCCTGACGCCAGTGGAGGTCAACCGAGTTCTACGGACCCAAGACAGACGAAGTTAGATTTAGCTAAGCAAAATAAGCTTAGATCTTATAAAATAATGCTTACAACCACTCAAAATTGTAAACACAATTTATAAGTAAACATAGGGTTAACTATGTGTTCATTAGTACGCTTTTGGCGTTATCTTTCACCTGTTTTGGGGCCATCCTCCTCCCACTCATTCCCATACACAATCTACGTGACTGCATTATTTTAAGACAGCTGAAGACCTGGAATTAGCCAACTGAATACACCAGCACCTAGAGACCGCCTGAATCTACTCAAATCCCTCTCGAGTTAGTTTACCTGCCAATCAACTACATTATTGACTATTTGGGTTATATTTTTTATATGATTTGATATTGTGATATCTCCCATCCATCAGTCCAACATGTTTGTTGATCGGTTACGGGATATTTTTATTTGCACCTACCCGTCTCTTAAGTTTTATTCCGTAACCATGTTGATGTTCATACAGATATTTTATACACAAATTAGTCAAGAAAAGAAAGATCAAAACAGCCACAATCAAAAAAATATTTAGTTTGTTAGATAGTTTTATAAGTATTTAGGTATTTCAAGAGTGAGAGGGAAATAACGTAATTATTTGTAATCATACGAATTTCAGATACTTGTTTGTTACATAAACCTAAATAATCGTGTTTGTCTCCCTAACTACATAACCTCGACAACCTAGGTATAGCCGCAACTAAACTCCTGTCTAGCCTAGTCTAAAATCCTAGTGTTATACCACGTCCATCATTGACACCACTCGAAAATGGTTGAGTTTGATTTGAATGTGTTTGTATGTTTAATGACTGTGTGTGTGGAAATTTCAAAACTCGCTACACGAAAGGAACGAGGAGAGGATTAGCCCGCGAATATCCTAAGAGCCAATCCAGGAACCCTATGGTGAAGGAAAAAGGAAATTAGGGTCGCTCCAAGCCCAGACTCAGACTCAGATAAATTACCTACAAGTTCTTATCTAACGACCCAAGGATAGTTTTGGAATTTGGGGTACGTTGATTTAAAGAATAGGAACCGAGGTATATCTCGGCGCTTCAGACACTCACGAAAATCCACTGCAACACGCAATCACAACTCTCCCAGTTCAAGACGCGTAAAACGGCGAATCGAACTGTATAGAATTCCCGAAAGGCGTGAGTCACAGTAGTTTGACGCGGAGACTGAATGGCTCCCCTTCTGAGTCTTAACTCACACTTCAGTCGACGACCAGCAACAAAAAGCCCCCTCTCATCTCGACCCATCCCTTTTATATTTTCTCTTCCCACCAAAACGTCCTACCCCAGACATGCTCGCCAAACCACCATCTCAAACTCCGTGAGTCATTCTCATTGGTTCGTTTCGTTTCCTTTCGAAACTCAGTGCTCTGATTGGTTACTGGTCTACACCGTATACACACTTTATATTTTAGATCACACAGTTCGACTAGAAATAGACTCTATCATCATAAAATAATCTAAATAAAATAATACCAATTTTTTTTCTATATAAAACATCTTATTGCAGTTATAGTGAATAAAGTTCTAATTTGAGTTAAACGATCTGGAATTTAAAGGCGATCGACCGCCATCTGTACCTCCTTCATTGAACTAACTACGCATCTGTTTGACCCACCAAACTATATCGTAATTAAACACCCTTACGTATGAGTTTCGATTGAATGAGCCATGGCAAATGCGACACTTCAAAACAACATCACAAATGTGTAAAATGGTCATAATTCGACATCCACTGAAAGCAACGGTGAAGTTAATCCATATTCATTTTAAATTTATGATTCACAACTTATTTCATAGCTCTTAAAGTTTATCCACATTTTGGAGATTTAAAAAAAAAAAAAAAAAAATACCTACTGAGAAATAAACCAAACGTTTGTTTCGTCACACCATCCATTCAAAGATGTCGCTTTTTTATTTCATAATTAATCTGGCGCATTCTACGTATAGATTTCTAGACTAGATAAATAATGACGATTATAGTAGTAATAGGCAATTACTGTGACGAAATATACAGTAGTTTAAACAAGGTAGAAAACATTTACAAAGATGCATGATAAGCAATTAACTTCTAGGACTTAAATTTATTTAGCACAACTCGACACTCCCAAATAGCTATTCAGAAAGGACCCACAAATTAATAACCCAAAACCAAAGGTAAAATAGAAAAAGAAAAGTTGACAACGGAGAATCGAACCTCGAACCTTAATATTTCAAGTCTGGTAACAACGTGATGAGCCACTTGAGCTTATATGAGGCCTTGTGAAATTTGCGATGCCTTCGATAACCACTAATCTCCATAGTTATGTTTATACCAAATTTATCTTGCCGCTTAATTGAGCATTGGTCAACACCAATCTTACATCACCGTTATTTGGTTTAAGAATATTTGGCTTCTCTTTTTGCAGTTCATAGTTGAATCATTAAATCACGTTGCCCAAAACTGCCAACGCCTGCCAACTTTTTATAGCAAATAAAAAAATGTGTCTCAGATCTTTACATTTCCGTTACAGACTCCATGAGACCTGCTTGTGAATGTGTGTATGTATGTGTGTGCGCGTGAGTATGTGTATGAGTGTGTGCGTAATCGTGAAATGTAAAGATTTAAGATGCATAGTTAAATAATTACTCAATTGCCTCTTATTCAAACTCATCGAACCAGTTGTGTATGTATCTTTTAAGTTGGTAAATATTATGTCGTCTTTAGGAGCTGCTTTTATTGAGTTTGTTATATGTGGTGCATTGTATAAGAAATGTCTTCTAGCAAAGGCAGACCTAAAGTTGGGTAATGGGACTATATCTAACCTTTTTATATTCTGATCGGAAATTGGATTAATCCAATTACTACAATACTATTAATAGTACGGTGAAATCTGCAAACACATTGGAGGATGTATAACTTCCTGACTTTAAGTTGTTTGAACTCTTTGTATAATGTAGTCGTAGGATGGCGAAAAGGTAATATTTTCATTACCGTAAGAAGAGCCCGTTGAGTACGCTCAACCTCTGTCAAATGTGTTTTTGCAGCACCCCTACAAGATGTAATACAGTAGTTAAGTACAGATTCAGCCAGTGCTTTGTAAGTGCATATTAACATATACTGACGAAGAACATCCTCCTTAAGGCTCTTAAAATCGTAGTTTCCTAGTACGACCGGCAACAGAACTTATTTGCGGAATCCAGGATAAATTATCATCTGCCACTACCCCAAGATACCTGAATCGTGCTTGAATGTTCTAGAATGGGACATTCACAGGAAGGTTATACACGCTCACACCTATTACAAGGATACGTATGAATTTTCAATTTAAAATTATTATCTGTATTTTAGCATTAGTTTTCCGAAAACATAAATATTTGGTCTTGGAGGTGTTATATCCTCACAGGCGAGTAGTTAATGGCTGGGCAGCTGTCCAGTTGTAGTAACATATAGTCTTACATCGATTGGTACCCCTGTCAACAATATAGGTAACTTGTCCTGCAAAAGCGCCAGAAAACGTTGGCCCCTCAAAGCACTTGGTCATAATATAGGACCAATGAGCATGTTGTCTATGAGCTCTATCCATACGTTAATAGAAGACCTCACTTGCTATGAGGAGGATTTATTTAACTTTGGATTTTGATCTTTACGGCACCACTTATGCTGGTTTCGGCAATCTATGATGCCACATCTTTTAAATGTTGCCCCTTTCATCCACAAAATTTGCTTGAAAAAATCGGAGTCGGCAGCGGTTCTCCTTTGGACCCATGCCGAGATGACGCATCTCGGCACGTTGTCCACATCTTCGTGGAGATGTTGCACTCGTTGATAGTGATACGGGTGAAGACCTTCCTCAAAATTCGCCAGTATGTTCCCTGAGAGACGTCATGTTGTGCAGCCAAACGTCTTATCCTGATGCTTGGATCCACATATAAACATCTTAAGATTGCTTCTTCCACGGACACGTCGATTTTAAATCATGTTTCTCAACGATCACGATTTAAGCCAAGTCGAGTCAAAGAGAGTCTTCTATGAACTTCTTGAAAGTTCCGCGCGAATGGTAGGCGTCGTTCAGGGAAGGCAGCGATATATGAGGTTGTTGTGTTTGTCGACCTCCCACGTGACATACCATTATAATTATGGATGTCGGCTGTTTAATATTTATGCTTCGGAACGCACCGGTTTTTTGTTGCGCGGATCGACCGCGAGTAATCGGGACATCACTAAGCGGAAACGGACCGCAGCTGTCACTCGTATCGAAACGAGAGATGAAAAATTGGAGGTTATCTTAGCTTTTTTTCTCATCGGGAGAACAACATGTCTGCTCGGGCCTCGTGCCTTTGATGGTATTTCGGTGTACCAATTACTAAATACAGGCGTCGGGCCTGGTCGGAGTGTTAATCATCTACATCGTCGGGAAATAAGTAGATTCGCGTCAGCGGTCAAGTGATCCGTGTCGTGATTGAAAATTGTCGTATCGGACGGCGATTCCACGTGTCGGCAGGCAGCACGCCGGCGGCAGCGTCGGGCAGCGACAGCGAAACGATAGTGATTCGGTTCCTATCCTATCCCAATTGTGCCCTTATCCCATATTCCTGTCTCGAATCGAGCTTTCGATTTCCGGTCTACGACAAGGTAAGGTAACAATCATTCAACTCACTTTTCTCTCACGTGCTGGCAAAAGCACACCCCCTTCGGATTCCACGCCGTTCGGTAGGCGTGGAAATTAATCATCGGCTATTTCAGCGGGAGAGAATTAAGTCAAACGGGGCATATCCACAAAAACTTGAGCAGAAAAAACTTTAAGAAACTATCAGGTTAACTGGCTAAACTTTTCTCCATTGTTCGGAGAAAAATTAAATTAAAAAGAAAAAGAAACAAAAAATATATGCGTGCTTGTCGCCAGTTGCATTTGGTCTATAACGTCAAATTAAAAAACGTTTACTATTGTGAAACTTGTGTTTGGCTCAGCTTTTGCCTTTAACAACAAGTGTGTGTGCTTCAAAAACTTGTAATAAATTTCACTGTTAGTATTTCTGTTAGTTGAATTAAATTAATATTTTTTATAAAAAGAATAGTATGTATTCCAAAGTATAATTGTTTATTATCTTCGCCCATCCACCCGCACTGAGCCAGCTTGATTAGGTATGGCTCAATCTTGCGCATATCCATAAAAAGCCTGTGCCTCTCAGTGGGGACATTAAGGTGGGCTACATTCATTTATTTAGTACCTTATAACTTCACGGTATACCACTATTCTCTAGGATTATTGATTAAGCTTGGCTCCGAAATGTGAAAATAGGTATCATGTAATGATTAAAAAAAAGTTTATTATTTAGAAACACGATTTTGGTGTCGTCTGAAAGCTAACAAAATGAAACAAAATATTCCGTAATAAAATAATTCCATTTTACCCAGATAGCGCATTTCAATATTAAAATGGCTATAAAAAATTGGAAGGTAGGTCTGAGTTTTTTTTTGTCGATGAGTTTCGTTGTTCTTCAACCCAGATCGTAATTTGCACTTTAATAGTAGTTTATGTGACTGTTACATAATTAATACTCGACAGTTCATAAACCATAATAATATTTCATAATAATATCACTCGAGAGTTTAATGCCTAATTATGTACAGTTACATACACTAGTTTATCTAGACATATATCATAAGCTTTCTTAGATGTGTTCAGGAACCGCATGTTTGACCGACATTGTGGTTCTGTAGTTGTTCAGCTTTTTCTGTAGTACCAACTTCACAGACAAACTAGGGGCGGCACGCAGCCGGGCGTCGGCGTTCGAAATTTGAATGTCATAATATGTAGAAAAATTACACATTATGGTCATAATGTGTAATTTTTCAGTCAAGAAATGAGTTTTTATCAAGTAGTTTAACATTATGCTGATCGTACCGTGCGGTTTTTGTACGCAGTAAAGAGGGTTTATGATACGTGTGTAGATAAAATAGCATAAGCAAGCTATTCAATTACCTATAACATTATATTATGAATCTAGGAATCTCCTACGAAGGCAAAACGAACCTATGGCCGCGTTGTGGTTACGGGTTCATCCAAGTAAAAGGCATGTGGTGAGACTGATAAGGACTGACTGAGAAACTCCTCTGCGAAATGCGAAACATACAGAGGACTAAAGCTGATACTTTATATTGCCTCGTGAGAAAAATACCCGTTTTCTGTTTTCACACATATGAGGAGGTTTAAAACGATGACTGTCGTGCAGCACGGACGTGCTTAATGTAATTCATATGTTCACTAATTTCCTTGTGGGAAATAAAAAAAAATTATGAAATGGTAGGTTCGGGAAAACTAACTCGTAATGAGTGAAGTGGGAGGGGTAGGCAGACGAATGCTGAACTTCCAACAGAGCGGTGCGCATGGCTTTGTCCTCTCCTACGTCACGTATGTTGACTGCAGCAGGATGTATCCAATGCCAACAAGACCTGAGCTCCCAGCCCGAGCGCTGGAACTAGATGTTTAGAGGACCACCAACCACGTGTACGTGGGAAGTTTATTGCCGCGCCACGCGGCCTGTCTTATCCAAAAGGGGTTGGTAACGTGCTGAAGATTGATGATGATGAAGTTAAACATTAACTATAGTTTTGTGATTACAACTTTATGTGATTTGTTGACAGTTCTAGGACACGGTACAATTATGAAAATAAAAATTACGCACTACGCGCTGACAAACTGATATAACAACATATGACACGACCGTTCGCGATGAAAGCTTCTTGCAAGAGAAAGAGAATAATGAAATATTTTGTCATATTTTGATAAGAAAAAACAGAAAAGTAGTACAATGATGACAATAGATCGGTTGTTGTAAGTATCGATGTTTTACTAAATTAAGTATCATAATTTGGATTGACATTCATCTGCTCCCAGGGAAAAAGGTGAATATGTGGAAGCCTTATTTATAATAACAGTTTTAAGAATGAACACAATATAAAACAAATAAAGAAAATTGAGACACGGAGAAAATTACTTTAATTTAACATACACTATCATTTATACATAGGTAGCATACATAATTTGACATCTGGTCTCACTAGATCCCCATTTTGAGTCCGTAACTTAACAGATCTGACAATAGTCTCTGAGCCCAGATAAAGATGCCGAGAAAAAAAATCTGGTTTTTGGACATTCCAACAGGATAACGATCCGAAATACACTGCCAAAGTAGTAAAAGACTTCTAAAGAAACCTGTCTATGACAGTTTTGGTTTAGCCCCCGTACATTCCGGATTTAAGCCCAATAGAAAATTTGTGGTAACCGGTGTAGAAAATAGTGGCGATAAAGCGGACTTCAGACGACGATCAACTTCACAGCTTTCACAGAAGCATGGGAGCAAATTCCAGTAGAAACTAGTACAACATTGATATCTTCAATGCCCAAGAGATGTCATGCTGTCATTTCTGCCAATGGATATGCGACCAATTATTGATACATACCGGAATGTTTTATTAATGTGTTAGTGTTTTTTGGAATAAAGATAATTTCAATATCAACAATATTTTATTTCTTATAATCAAATGGAGTGTCTTTAATTATATGGCTATATCTTTTATAAGTTTATACTGCTTGAAATTAGGATAAACCGAATAAAAGATTAGGAACAGACAAGTTTTGTTGATAATATTAACATTATTAACATTATTGTGTAATGTTACAAATTTCCAATAAATTGTCTTAATAAATAATCTGATAAAAATTCAGAGAGGAATAGCTTGGATATTTTAATATGCTTTCAGTGTCTGTAATAATATGACCACCACTATATATCCTCTGTGAGTAGATATTGGCATCTATCCTACACCACGTCAAAGTTACTGAAGACACAACATACATAATCATAACTATTTCAATTAAGGTAGTTTTGTATAAAGCCATACAAAGTTAAAGAGTCTATTAATTCTTTAGATAGTGTTTTAATATCGGTAGTGCATCCATTATTTAAAATAGTACCCTCTAAGTGCCGATCGATATAGGGTACATTGAAGTCTCCAAGAAAAATATGGTTATAGGTGTGATTAAATCTAATTTGATCTAATAACAAATCTGTGTAGCGTCACAGATTAATTGGTAGCGTAGCGGGGTACATACGACATGATATCGGTGGCGATGTAGGGTAGAGTGGTGGGGATGCATCCTAGATTGCATCTAAAACCCGTTACACACTGTTATAAACAAGGCTTTACAGGCGTTTCCACACGGGGTTTAAAACTGTGTAGTCACTTGTTTAGAAACAAAATTCGTTTGACCTTTCCACAACCTTTGTGGACGGGCGTGCGTTGCCAACCGCGTGTGGAGGCCGGCGTTTTCCACAATGTAGCCGCTTGATCCACCACACATGGTGATCAGTTGCCCAGCGGCAGTATGGGCGCTCATGTGTTGTTAAATTGCAACGTGTGAAATCATTCAAATGGCGAGGCGAGAGGAAAAATGAGCTCTTATTGAGTTTATCGTGTTTTATAAAGACATGCCGTGTCTCTGAGACTTTTCCTCCAAATAATTTATTAATATTTTCATTTATAACTACTACTACAGGATTAACTTGACCTAATGCTGTAGGTATATTTAATATAGTTTAACTAAATATTTACATATTTATAACATGTAAATACTGAGACAGGCCCAAAAAAGTATGTTGGGAATGTACCTATTACGTATGCTGACCGAGAAATTAATGGCCATAGACCCAACAGCAAACGAAACATCAACTAAGAAGAAAATTTACCACTTAAAATTTGTCTACCAAAGGGAGGTGCTTCACCAACTTTCTGAAAATTTGATAGGCATGGAGCCAAATAGCAATATGTACGTGTCTAAGCAGAGTCGACAGCACAATGAAGTGGAGGCCTTGTGGTAAACCTGTGTGGACGGAAACACCAACCGCGGGCTCCACAAGCCACCCATCAAGGTGAGGATGGAAGTATGGAAGCCGTGTTTAGAACAGTGTGGCACGGGTTTAAATTGTGTCGTATGTAGGTCCATCCTTAATCGTGGCCAATATCGCCTCCTAGATTCGCTGGCAGGAGCAAAAGTGGAGCCGATGCTTCGTAGATCGGGACACCGCCCTGTCCGCACTGTGTGTGTGTAGGCGCATTCATTTTTTGTAGGCCGATTTATTTTGTTAGTTTGCTGCCGGCAGCCCTTGTGTTAGGACGACATTGAAACAAAATGCAGTTTCCGATGGGCAGTGCTATTAATCATGTTAATATCATTTGGCTAGTAACAGGTTAATAACCGGTTAATAGTCAGTTAGTAGCCAAAATGGGTATAAATCCTGCTATTAATGTTTTTTATACCAATCATGTTTTTTTACGGTTATATTATCATTAGTGATCGGAAATTCAGATGCTTTCGGTTAAGATGTTGCGGACTTCTCAGCCAAGTGCGAATCAGAATTTTCGGGAAATTTTGACGGGAAAAAGTCGCGAAAAGGGTGTCGTAGTTACTAGTCCAATTTGCTTCAAAATCAATATCTGGGGATCCGGTTGGAGTGTTACATGATTCTGATGTCAGATTATGAAAAAGTAGCCGCCATTTTGAACATTGCAGTTCCTGGTCCGATTTGCTTCAAAATCGATATCTGGAGATTTCATATTGCCTAAATATTCATGAGATTCATCTAATTAAAACTTAAAAAGTGTGGCAAACACACCTATTGTGGATGCTCAATAGCTATCACCAACTTTAGTACCTATTATAAATCTAAACGAAAACCAGTGTAGTTCGTACAGATTTGGCAAAATATTACAAAATAACTCAATAAATAAAAAACTAAATCCCCAGACAGTGCTTTTAGTGGATATGATGCCTTCCCCCGACCGCATACTTCGTACCATTCAGGTAGACACACGGGCTCTCTCTCGAACGCAGAACATTTTCAGATATATATTTGTGCCAGAAAGAGATGGAGTGCGTCTTCGCCGATAACTTCTGCCTGCGTATCCGGTCAAGTACCAAACCTCCAGCCAATGGCGATTTTGAACCTTAACTTAAGGTATTAGAGTTCACAACCTATCACGAGAAAAAAATTAAACAGATTCAATTAGCTAGTGGAAGGGGATTTGCAGCTCTACTCAGTTGCATAAAATTGCAATTGCGAATTTGTCAGCTCCTTGTACATCAGCAGCTACTGAAAGGACGTTTAGTGCTCAAGCTGATGTACTTAATGCTAAAAAGAATAGGCTAACTACAGAACGGGCAGGAAAAATAACGTATATATCCCACAATTGGAACTTAACAAACAGACCGTCCTATTCAACAAGTACACTAGTCACAGAAAGCGATCAGATGGATTGCTACTCGGAGTCACAGCCACCAACACCAGATATATACGAAGTCGATGAAGATGAAATCAACCCAACAGAAATTGATCCATTATAATCCGATCCTATCCAAGAAGCCGATCCAATTCAAGAAGCCAATCTAATCCAATTGCTAATCAGGACAGAAGGCAGTGATTGGGCTGCAGAATAACTTTTTAATTAGGCACATCATAAACATGAAAGCAAAAAAAAAATACTAAAAAAAAAACATTGCAAATAAAATTGCTGATCGAAATTTTTTAAATGGGCCAGGTCAGTTCCAAAAAAATGCATTCACATTGTTTTAGATTTAGATTTTCTTAATTTTGATAACCATGGAGGGAAATTTTAAAACAATAATAGCTGGGTTAGGTTAGGTTCTAGGTAATAACCTCTAGAGGGCGCAACATCCCTCTGGCTTTGCCATGGTCGAATAAAAATGGCGGCCACTTTTACAAAACCTGATGGCAGAATCATGATAAGACTCCAACCGTCTCCCCAGATAAAATTTTTGAAGCAAATCAGACCAATAACTACGAAGTACAAAATGGCGGCTATTTCATTAAAATCTAACTTCAGAATGATGAAACCACAGATATCGATTTTGAAGCAAATCGGACTAGTAACTACCACACCTTTTCCCCGACTTTTTCTCTTCAAAATTTCCCGAAAATTCTGATTTGCACTTGGCCGATAAATCCGCAACGGACTTGACCGAAAACATCCGTATTTCCTATCACTAGATAAAATGTACAACCATAAAAATCTGTTTTGTATTAAAAACATTAATAGCAGGGTTTATAGCCATATTGGCTATTAACTGGCTATAAACTGGCTATCAACCGGTTAATAGCCAAACGATCTAGCTATTAACTCATCTCTTTCCGATGAAGAACGTGAAGCATGGATGCAAGTCGTAGAAATTTATAAACAAAAACCACAGATGTGGGATAAAAACAATAACAATTATTATAATAAAGACACTTTGTTTAACTATTAGTGGCGTAATCATTTAGAAAAAAGATAAAACTCTCTTTATCCATCCGAAGAAAGTGAACCAGGAATCCAGCTCATTGAGAACGTTTATATGGCTTAGTTTTTGTCTCTTTTGGAGCCATTTTTTCACCCAGCAACTCCAACTTTTTTCTAATTTGGTATAAATCTAAGTCAAAGTCAAAGTACTTTATTGACCGAGCGAGCGAAGTGCTCCATTTCGACAAGATAGGAGGCCGATTTTGCTTTCGTCTGTCTCTATACATGTCTGTCAGTTCCGGTCTAGGGGCCACAGTTTTCAAGCGATAGTCACAAAACTTGGCACACGTATTCCTTGCATTAAAAGTTTTTTTTTTGTCAAGAGCTTTTCTCGATTTTCCTCTTTGGGGGGGGGGGGGGGGGGGGGGGCTATGACATCCTTAATTTTTTGTGTATGTTTTTTTATTTTTTTCTGATACCTATCGTGTGGGGTATCAAATTAAAGGGCTTCATGAGCCGGTTCTAAAAATATACTACACCATTGCCTTTCGGCCGCCTGTTTTCTAAAAATCCAATAAATATTATCAAAACATACCAAGTTTCGAAGTAGGAGACGGATTAGTAAAGAGGATCTATACAGACCATGTGAGAGAGTGAGTGAAATAGACGTAACTATTTTCGTGAAAAGAGAAAATTTAATTTTAAATCGCAAAATGTAGTTTACAAAGTTATTGGTGCGGCGCCTTTACTACTTGATTTTCATTGAATCTAAAATACTTACCTATAAATTGGTTCACAGTCCCCCCTGTTAGCGAGGTCTACTGCCCACAAGGCTACTAGTTACTGAAGATATTTACATATACTTAGCAAAAGTCATTTTTAAATTGACCGAGAGGGCTTATGTCAAGCCAACACGGTGGTGTTTCGAGCGCTTCAAAATACCTTGACTATTTTCAAGGTATTTTGAAGCGCTCTTCCACACATGCGTTCCGCTCCACGCCACGTCCGAACGCGCACTGCTCGGCAGGGCTGCCAGTGGAAATTTTTAAATTATGCAGCCATGTTTCTGAAATTATACAAAATTACATGTCAGTATACAAACACTGCATAAAAATCCTTCACATACATACTATTGATTGTTAATGACGTGAATTCTGTCGTACTTGCATATTTAAGCGACAGATAAGGATATATCGCGAGTTTCGATTCGACTTTAGTTTTTAGTAGTAGCATTTGTGAACGTCAACGTAGCGACAGGTCCGAATTGTACTAAGAAAACAACGACTATGAAATCAGATTACAACATATAGGTTTTATGTATCCAATTATACATGAGTATCCAGGATACAAAGAGGATACAATCAGTCACTGTTTAATTCCACGTCTCAACCGAACGGCGTGGGATCATGAGGGGCTGGGTTTTTGCCAGCACGGGAGAAAATCGTGATTGCTACTTTACCTTGCCGTCGTAGACCGGAATTCGAAAGCTCGATTCGAGGCAGGAATACGGGATAGGAGCACAATTGTGGTAGGATAGGAACCGAATCTCACGCTGTCGCCGGCGTGCTGCTTGCCGACACGAGGAGTCGCCGTCCGATACGACGATTTCCTTCACAACACGAATCACTGACGCGAATCTACTTATTTCCCGATGATTATTATGATCAACACTCCGACCAGGCCCGACACCTGTGTTAGACAATTGTTACACCGAAATACAGTCAATGGCCCGACGCCATGAGCAGACATGTTTTTTCTCACCGACCAGAAAAAATAACCTCTAATTTTTCATCTCGTTGGTACGAGTGACAGCTGCGGTTCCGTTTCCGCTAGTGATGTCCCGATTACTCGCGGTCGATCCGCGCAACAAAAAAACGGTGCGTTCCGAAGCATAAATATTAAACAGTCACCCGCCCGGACAGGCCCGAACCTGTCCCTAATCAATAGGAAGGCGAGAAAGTGTTGCGACCGCTCTCTTGAGGACCGAGTCCCCCACCTTGACTTCTGCTGATCGAGGCGTGCCAACCCGACCCGTGTACAAATTGACGATCCGTCCTCGTCTCCATCTCAATGATGGCAGGTTCGCATCCTTAATCAGCACCAAATCACCGACTTGAGGGGGGCTCGTCCGGTCAGTCCACTTAAGGCGCTGCTGCAAGATGTGCAAGTACTCAAGGGACCACCGTTTCCAAAAATCTTGAGCCATCTGCTGCAACATCTGCCACCTAGTTAACCGACTTAACTTAACATCACCGAATGGGTATTCTGGCAGGGCGTTAAGGGTCTGACCTATCAGGAAGTGACCCGGAGTCAACGCTTCCAAATCATTTGGATCCGAACTGAGCGGGCACAACGGACGCGAGTTCAGTGTCATTTCAATTTTACAGAACAGCGTCGCAAGCTCTTCAAAGCGTAGAGAGGTCTCACCGATGATCCTCGTCAGGTGCGACTTAGCCGATTTAACCGCAGCCTCAAAAATTCCTCCCCAATGAGGACATCCCGGCGGACTGAAAACCCATTCAATCCCTCGTCGGGAGCAAGCCGTACCGATGGCGTCCTGGTTACCGTTCAGGAATTGAGTGACCTCCTGCAGATATCGCCTGGCTCCGACAAGATTTGTGCCGTTGTCCGAACGGATTAATGTCGGGAGGCCCCTTCGTGAGACGAACCGATCTAGACAAGCGATAAATGCCTCTGTAGTGAGGTCACTGACCACCTCCATGTGGACTGCCTTCGTGGCCAAGCACACGAAGACGCACAGGTATGCCTTCACTAATCTGGCGTTCCGTAGCTGTGAAGACTTGACCATGAATGGTCCCGCGAAATCCGTTCCGACACCCGCAAAGGGCCGGATTTCGTTAACCCTATCCGAGAGCAAATCGCCCATCTGGGGCTGCATCGTAGCCGCCTTGGCCCGATAACAAGGCAGGCACCGAAATGCGACGCTACGCACTAAGCGTCTTCCCGATAGAGTCCAGAACTCGCGCTGGAGAAACGCCATCAAGGCGTGGCATCCGATATGCCCATTCCGAATGTGTCGATCCTGTATCAACAGTTCGAACAACTTCCCTTTCCTAGGGAGTAACAACGGGTGGCGAGCCGCATAAGGCAGGTTGGCATTCCGCAGCCGACCTCCTACCCTCAGCAATCCTTGAGGGTCAATAAACGGGTTGAGCCGAGCCACAGCTCCCTTAAGTTGGACGCGTCCGCGTCTCAGAATGTCCAGTTTGGACTTAAAGTGCACCGTCTGCACGTTCCGTACCAATGCGAACAACGCATGGTTCCGTTCCCGTGGTGTCAGGACCTGTGTCCGCACTCATTGCGCCTCAGAATTCCGACAATTCCGCGCAAATCGGCAGATCCAGGCGGTCACATTGACCAGCTTGTTGAGCGAGCTGTACCGTACCAGCAGGCTGAACTCCTCTGCCGGCTCTGGTTGCGTCGTACAGACACCGACTGTCAAGGCGCCGTTCGCCGTGGTAACGCGTGGACTCATTGGCCAATCCGATTCGGCTTGAGTCAACCATTTTGGACCCCACCACAAGGGATGTCCAACCAACTCCGGAGCGTGACACCCACGAGACGCACAGTCTGCTGGGTTCATTTCCCCTGGAACATGTCTCCAGATTAAGGGAACCTCCGAATTCAAAATCTGCGAAACCCGATTCGCCACAAAAATCTCCAGCTTGTGAACTGAAGCTTTCAGCCAGCATAACACGATCTGGCTGTCCGTCCAAGCGTAGACCGTATCTTCTAACGCTATTGACCCACGAAGAACCGTCATCGTGTGGTTGAGCAGACGAGTCAGGAGAGCCGCTCCCGAAAGCTCTAACTTGGGAATGGTCAGGCGAGTGCGCAACGGCGCAACCTTGCTCTTGGCCATGACCAACCGCACATCAACCTCCCCCGAGGAGTCGATCGTACGCAGATACACCGCAGCTCCGTAGCCCTTCTCCGAGGCATCGCAAAACCCATGCAGGGTGGCGGTGTATCGTTTGGTGGGGACCAACCTCCGTGGCAGTGAAATCCGATTGATGCCAGGGGGGGTCGAAAAGAACGAGTCCCACTCTGAGCTCAATGACCCGCCGATCGGGTCGTCCCATTTCAGCTCAGCAGACCACAATTGCTGCATAAAACACTTGAGCTGAAATGTTACCGGGGTGATCCACCCGTTTGGATCAAATGTCCTAGCCACCGTTGAAAGGACGTTCCGTTTCGTCCAGACCTTCGGGGAGTCCAACTCGACCCGATACGAAAACATGTCTGACACCGGCTGGTACTGGACGCCTAATACCGACAACATATTCGGATTTTCCAAATTTTCGAAAATGTGGGGATCCTGCTGGTAGTCATCCGGAAGACCAGACAGTAACTCTGGAGAGTTCGACATCCATTTCCGGAGCTCGTAACCTCCACCCCGTAAGAGATCAACTAGCTCGTCCCGTCGAGCTAGCGCCTCCTCTACGGAATCTGCACCGGTACAGATATCGTCCACGTAGAGATCCTGCTCCAGGATCGCTGCTCCTCTAGGGAAGTTTAACCGTTCTCGATCCGCTAACTCCCGCAGAGTGCGAATCGCCAAATAAGGACTAGACCGTAGCCCGTACGTGTTGGTGTTCAGCTCGTACACCCTGATGGGCTGATCTGGGCTCTCTCGCAACAGTATTAGCTGATACCGTCTATCGTCAGGGTGAATGACCGTCTGTCTAAACATCATCCGGATGTCAGCTACAAACACAACATTGTGTCGACGGAACCGTGTGATAACATCCGCGATGTCATGGTTCAACTTCGGCCCTGAATGCAAACACTGGTTCAGGTTCATGCCGTTAGATGTTGATGCCGATCCATCGAACACTACCCGTATTTTGCCCTACGGGGTCCTCAAGACCGCGTGATGGGGCAGGAAGCAGTGGTCTTCACGCTTCCAGTCGATACCCGAAACCGACATGTGGCCGAGCGACTCGTATTCCCGCATGAAGTCGACGTACTTCCGCCGGAAAATCCCGTCACGCTTCATGCGTCGTTCCATCGACAGAAGCCGCGTCTCGGCTGCATGGTGTGAACTGCCCAGCGGCGGGCGATCACTCCGAAATGGAAGACGTGTGAGAAATCGACCTGACCGAAGGCGACCAGTATTGTTCCGATAAAACTGTTCACACTCTTCTTCAACCGGGTCCAACCGGCGGACCGTAGGTGGTTCCTCCACATCCTAAAACTTCTGTATCACCTCCGAGAGTACAGAACCGAATAAGGGACTACGAGTCGCTAGGCGTGGGGCAGCCGGCATGACCGGACCCATTACCGCATGGTCCAGTCTGGTGTTGACCGAAACCAGACCAGTCGCCTGCAACACGTGGACACCTGGCACTAACAGGTATCCCAAGGCATCGACACCCAATAAAATGTCTACTGGGCCCGGAATATCGAACTCCGGGTCAGCCAGTGACAACCCAGCGACCAACTGTCGCACCGAGGGCGACAACCGTACGTGAGGGTGTGAACCCATCACATTAGGCATGACTAATGCCGTGACCGTCAGATTCACCGATGAATCCACCCGTGACGAGAGAGTAATCCGACATACTCCTTTAACGGAACCGACTTCCGTGTTCCCAATTCCCCGAATGGAATGTGGATACTCCCTTACCGAAATGCCCAACCGTCTTACAAGGTTGCACGAGACTAAGCACCCCTGGGCCCCCGAGTCCAATAGTGCTCGTGTCACACAAGATTTGCCGTCCGAACTCCACGCTATCACCGAGGCGGTTGGGAGCATGACCGTCTGTGGAGTGGCGGCACCCTGTAAGTGGGCGGCGTGTCCCTAGCGGGAACCTCCGCGGGATCCGAACCCGCTGGGACCCCCGTCGGCCTGGTAACTCGGCTGCTGATATGCCGGTGGCATATCAGACCGTATGTACATCAGGGGGTCCCAACCCGCATAATAGGCCCCTCGCTGTCCCGGTATCCGACCATACCGGACCGTGTACGGTGTGCCCGGTGGCCACCGTGGATGGGGGGGGAGAGCGGATCCAACCTGGGGCGCTCTAGGAATGGGGGCGACATCCGACTGTTCGCCTCCCTGTTCGCCTCCCAGAGCGACGGGCAGGGTGGCGCAGAAGGTGGTGTGCTCCCAGCCTCCGCGCCACTCATAGGTGCCATCTGACACCCGCCCGTAACACGCGGTGAGCCAGCGGCCCGAAGTCCTCGCTGACCGTGGACAGCGGCGACCAAACCCCGGCTATCCCGCATGTTACCCTTCCCCTCGGGGGGGGTCCCGTCCGCGGGTACCCCAGTCACCCCGTTGGTGACTCCCGTTGCCCGGAGGGGGACTGGGTCCGGCCCTGGTTGGGCCCTGTGACCGACCAACCTGAGTCCGGCCCTGGTGACCGTCCGAAGGGCCTGACCGGTTCAGACACAACACGATGTGGTGCTTGCCACCGCAGCACTCACAGGGGAACGCGCGTGAGCACTCGCTCAGCGGGTGCGGCCCCAAACAACCGTAACACAATCGGTGGCGGAAGACTACCTTCCTGCGGGCAGCTACCCCGAGCGCCTTAAAGTTGGCGCAACTGGTCACTTCATGACCGGCACTGTCGCAGTGCACACAACCGTCTCCCGACGGCGCGGCATTCAAAACGCCAAATTGTTTTGACCGCCCACCCCCCCGTGGGGGCGGGGGGCGCGGCCCCTCCCGCATCCGCGCGGGTTGGCGCTGCACACTGGCCTCCGTATCCAATGTGTCGCATCCCCCGCATTCACCCTCCAAAAAATCCGTTAATTGGACGAGCGTGGGCAGTTCCGAACTACTGCCCCCATGCAGCTGTTCAAACCGACTTTGAACAGCTGCAGGCAACCGTGACAAAACCATATACAATACAATATATGACCATTGGTCTACCGGCAGACCAAGGTTCTGAAGGGCCTTAGTGGCCACCAGCACAGGGTTGAGCACCTGTACCCGGATTTCAACATCCCGGGTTACTCTTTGTATGCTAAATAGCTTCCCCAGCTGCGCATCAACCAACCGCCGTTTGTGTTGGTAGCGGTCAAACAATATGGACCGGGCTATATCATAATTGCCCGCCGTGACCGTTAGGTGACCGACCAACTCCTTCGGTTCACCCCGCAGTGCCATCAATAGTTAGGCCAACTTGTAGGCATTGTCCAGGTCGTCCCGACCGTGGACCAAACTATCGAATAAATTGATGAATGCCGGCCACTCATCAATTGCCCCACCGAAGGCCGGAATCTCCAGGTGTGGCAGCCGTCCAACAACACCCTTAGGGGGCGGATCTCCGCTACCCTCCCCGCGGTCATTCCGTCGCGACCGCTTAATTTTTTCCGCGCGACGCTCGATGTCGCCCAAGCACTCCATCGCATGGTCAGCATCCGCGCAGAGCTGCTTCACTGCAGCCACCGAAGCCTCATCCGTAAGCCCGAGGGCTTCAGCCTCCGCAGCCAGCCGACACACCTTCCCGACGCGTGTCATTGCGTCCTCCACACGCTTGAGCAGGACATCGTCCATGTCAGGTCGCTCCACATACTTGTGAGTATGGGCAAGCCATCTCATCTCCTCACGGACACCATACCGCAGTACCGTCAAGGGCGAAGGTGCCATGGTTACCGATTCAATTGTTTCTGGTCCTATGCTTCACTACCGAACTAAGCACAGCCAGAGACCAGCACTTGCCCGTCAGCGCTGGGCACAGAAATTAAAACTAAGTTGTAAAAACCAAGGCAACCACTAAAACAATTAAATCCTAAACAATATTTAATATGGTCGCCCTGTGGACATACACCTTATAAATATACACTCTAAATCAATTAGAGAATGCCACCATAAAACACAATACAAAAATAACCCACAAAACTTGATTATGAAAACAATACAAAATAATAAGTGTTGGGCTCCGAGACTATAAACCTTAACAATATAGCACCCTAAACCACACTGGATTCCGAAATCCAAGCTATTTTTAATATAATGAAGGTAGCTGTGACCTTCTAGAAGTGGCCCCTCCGATATGACCCACACTTCTACTGAGGTCAGCAAAATCAGCTTAATACCCCTTAAATAGCCTGACCCTGCTCTGTAAACCGAAATAACACTGCAGTACTATAGAACCCGACGTTCTACCGCAAGTAATACAATCTAGTTACTTCGCAGAATGACTGTTCAATCCTTTATGCGCACAAACAGTAGTTTCCGACTACAAATTTATAATAATTGTTAACTAAATTGACAATTATACTTTCACTAACCGAAAATGAACTTTAATTGTGGTATACCGACCACAGACTCATTGCCGACTTGCCGGCCAATCTGAGATATTCTTTTCTCCCAACTACAATGTGGCAAAAAATCAACCCTACAACCGTCCGTGAATCGGTGATTTCCCACTAGGAAACCGCGCCTGCTACCAAATTGTTTAATTACACGCCTCAACCGAACGGCGTGGGATCATGAGGGGCTGGGTTTTTGCCAGCACGGGAGAAAATCGTGATTGCTACTTTACCTTGCCGTCGTAGACCGGAATTCGAAAGCTCGATTCGAGGCAGGAATACGGGATAGGAGCACAATTGTGTAGGAACCGAATCTCACGCTGTCGCCGGCGTGCTGCTTGCCGACACGAGGAGTCGCCGTCCGATACGACGATGTCCTTCACAACACGAATCACTGACGCGAATCTACTTATTTCCCGACGATTATTATGATCAACACTCCGACCAGGCCCGACACCTGTGTTAGACAATTTTTACACCGAAATACAGTCAATGGCCTGACGCCATGAGCAGACATGTTTTTTCTCACCGACCAGAAAAAATAACCTCTAATTTTTCATCTCGTTGGTACGAGTGACAGCCGCGGTTCCGTTTCCGCTAGTGATGTCCCGATTACTCGCGGTCGATCCGCGCAACAAAAAACCGGTGCGTTCCGAAGCATTAATATTAAACAGTCACCTAATTATACAGTTTTTGTATAAAATTCTACAATCTGGCAGCCCTGCTGCTCGGCAGTCGGCAGGCCGGTGTGTAGGGATATTGCCTTGATTTCGCTCCACCCTAGATCGCCACCGATATCATGTCGTATGTAGCCCGCTAAGTCTTTCGCTAAAATGTTATAGTTTTGAGTACCACCCGGCGTAGGAACCTATGATAAGCAAATCGTTCTGAGTGTGTTAAGGTATTTGCTGGTATTGTTATCCATAAGGTCTGCGAAGCATGAGAAATTTGAGCTGTATAATAACTGAAAAAATATTTTTATATGGCTAAAAACACACAAAAACACTGAATGGTTTATTGATGTTAACAATACTTACATGCTGCTTGGGAGCTGTTTCGGGGAACCAGAAACAGTGACGACAACGTCACAAACTTGTAAACGTCTAAGACGTGGGGATATTTTTTTCTCCCTCCCCAGCCGTGGTTCGAATCCAGGACCCCTCGCTTGGGAAGCAGAGCCTGGACTGCAACACTTCATAGGTCGTCGTGAAGGGGTGGCAGAGGCACAGTGGTGTGAATTCATGATAAATGCTGTTTGTTACTTGTAATTATTCTTGAATAGCCGCAATATTATCTGCTGCATATATGATAATTAAGTTATAATATATGATAATTAAGTTATAATTTGTTCCCAGTGGCGAACCGCAGCCAATAAACATCCATTTGACGAGTGCGCCAGATAGCCAATTATCAGGATTGGTGTCAACCGAGGCAGCATATAGCCACAGAATCAGGATTAGAGGCATGGAATGCACATAATGCTTCTCATATAAAGTGTATCTTAAATGGCATACTAGTGCTGTCATTTCCCGATCGCGAGGCAGTGACAACATGCATCGTCACACAAACTTTGATTTGAGGGTTGATTCAATTGGCGATGCATTTTTTGATATATATACAGGTTGTCCGGTAGATCGATGCAAAGACTTAAACTGAAGTTAGTACAGACCATTTACCTATAGAACTGTTTGAGCCCTACATACATATGGCGAACTCTTACCGTTAATTTTTCATTGATGATTTAGTGATTTTGCAGAAAATTTCCAGATTTTCACTGTTAAGTGCTTATCATTGCGAAATAAAACAATAATTGGATTATTTTACAATTGATTATAATAAATCACTTAATAAGCATTCTAATAAATTGTGATTTGTGCATCTGCTATGTCAGATTTGGTTTTTACAGACCATTGAAGAGCAAGGCAAATTTCAATTATCAATAAAATAAGTTTTTCGGACCTAATTTACCAAAAACATGTGAAAGCTTTTTTGTGCAAATCTTTATTAAAACATTCTTAGTTAATTTCATTTAAGGTATTATTGACGTGGATACCTCACACATTCTTGAAGTAATGACCTACTAACCAGTTTTAGGAAGAAATAGAGTTTTTAGACAGTCTTTTTAATTAATTAAATTTATGCTATTCATGCTCGAAATGAGATCCTTGGTTCCTCACACGGACACGAGCCCGTCTTCGGACTTCTGTGGTCATGATTTTGAGCAACATTTCATCTTTCATGTTTTCGAAACCCATTCTTGTTTTTGAAATCAACTCTTCTTTTGTGTTGATGGCTACGTTGGAATAGACCAGTTCTTTGGCTCTTCCCCAAACAAAATAGTCCATTGGGGTCAGGTCTGGTGAACGAGCAGGCCAAGGAATAGGCCCATCTCTGCCGATCCAGCAATTGGGAAAACAGTCGTTAAGATAGCTTCTGACTTCAATAGTCCAATGTGCTGGACAGCCGTCTTGTTGGAATATGAGTTCCCGATCCATCGGAGCTACTTCAATAGTCCAATGTGCTGGACAGCTGTCTTGTTGGAAATTGAGTTCCCAATCCATCGGAGCTCCAGACTCTTCTAGACGTCGCGGCGGCAGAGTGACATTTCTCGACAGCAATGCAGCGGCAGCATTGCTGTGTAGCTAAGTCGCTCTTTTGCCACGACTGTCCTGGTAGTGACGCGTGCGTGGACAGAGATAGAGACAGCATTGCTGCCGCGTACTGCCAATTCGGTCCCATACCTTATGCGTTTGCCAGCGTCCCAGCAGCGGTCACCTTGGCGGAAACTGGCTTGCATCCGCGGATTGTGTTTCGCCTAGACGGATGTCAGCCAACGCGCCAAGCCACGCTCGCGAATCAGTCGCTAGTCGTCTTCTGGCGTGAAAACACCTCCGTGTTGTAGAAATGGCTCCAAATTTGTCAAAATTTCAAAAAATGGGCCTTGCCTTAGCGGTTTTGTCTGCAATTGATGAAAAAAAGAAAAAAAAAAGGAAGTGGATGAAGCGTTGGTTGAAAGAACGATCGATTCTTAGCCATTCAAACTTATAGGAATTATTAGACTTCAATGATGTTCATAACTTCCTCAGAATGGACAAGGAAACATTTTACGAGTTACTGGAAATGGTGCGACCTATCATAACAAAAAAATTGGCTGTAATCTGGTAAACGCATTACCACACACACGGCTGTAAGCCACCGTCCCATAACTAGTCTGTGTTACAGCCATATACCTACCTATGTATTCGTACATACATGCCTACTAGTTAGTGGTGGCAGAGGTACAATCCTGAACAAATACAATCAAACTGTCCTGTGTTTGTTTAAGCCCGGTTTCCAAGTTACAAACATGTTCGACCTGCGTTTCAAAATGACTGAAAACGCAACGATTGTTCCAAGTTCCAAACATGTTCGACCTGCGTTTCAAAATGACTGAAAACGCAACGATTGTTCCAAGTCCGGTGGCAGTGGGAGGAATCGCAAGTAATTACATGACACAATCTAGTAATTATAAAATTTTAACGTGAAAGGTGCAGCCTATCGGTACTAACTGCCAAACTCAGAGTCGTTAATGAACCATTTAGTATGACCTAAGTGAAGATGTCTATGGCAAATCGTTCATAAACCCTTTATAGGGCGGATCGTAAAAAAAAAACCGCGATTTTCAACCTTTTTGCTTGTTAATAAAGTCCAAAATCAATGAAAATTTTATGTATGACAATCGAATACAACATCAACAATACCTTTATATGTCTAGCATACTCGTATGATATTATCAACACGATTCACCAGAATCTATGATAGATAAATAATGTTTTGTTTTGTAATATCATAGTTTTGGTAAACACACGCTCTGATTGGTATTACGCTGAATTGGCATTATTCATGGACATTTCAGACGCTGCCGCGTTTACTCACTTGTCCCATACCATATATCTCTAATCAGGTAGATCCATATGCGAACGCATCATCTGGGCTTGGAAACAAATGCGTTTATTTTTCCGCTACAAATGGATGCTTAATGGCAACGCAATGTTCACATTTATATTATTTACGGCTTTTGCGACGGTGTGAAATTTATCTGGGAAAGTATTTTCGAACAATTTTTCTTAATTTTTTGGTTCCTTGCCAAAAGAGGTCAATGCTAAATATTACTTAGTCTCTGCTGTCCGTCTAATCTCTTTGTCCGTTTATCTGTTTGTCAGCAAGCTGTATCGTAAGATACGTGTAGCTAGAGATATAATTGCCGCTTTTGCCGCTATAACAACAAATAAAAAAATTAAGGGGGTCCCCATACAACAGATGTGTTTTATTTGCGTTTTTTAGTACGATGCTATGGAACCTCTTCGTAAGAGAGTCCAACTCGCACTTTACTGTTTTTTTACTCAGCTTCTAGTTGGCAAAAAAGATATAAATATTGTGCTGGCACAATCATTAAACGTCGCTCTGGCCAGGATTCAACATATGGACCAGTGAAGATTCGTCGAGAACTTAACAAAGACTCGTGGAGCATTCGGCCCGGTTTGAGCGTCACACACAGAATTAAAAACCTGTAGTAAATCTGATTTAGATCCAGATCGCAACTTTACCATTGATGAAAGAGCTCGGGGACTAGCGTGGTTTTCATGTGAAAAAACGTATCCAGATCTGGTGAGCTGGTCTCTGTGCTCGCAGGTGGCAATTTAGAGCTTGCTCAAGAGATTTCAATCATTTTTAAGGCTGCTTTTTTGTGTTTGTTTCTCTCACGCTTTTCTGACGAAAATAACAGGGGTATTATTTAAATTGTATTGGATCGTGTAAACATTTCTCAGCATCAGTAATCTTTCATTGTGAAATGTCACATAATAATTCTTCTCCATGTTTCCGCATTGAAGAAATCAAAATTATAGATATATACCTATAAAGGTACATTATTTTGCATAGGTATCTACAAACTTCGTGAAGAGAGAAATGTGGTTTCATATCATGGTCAATAGAATATAACTGATGTACCTATAGGTCTGCAAATACCGTAAAGTTACCAAATATGTACGTAAAACATCAATCATACCTTTTTTGATAAAATGGAGAAAATAATTCATTGTTCTTAAAAGAAGGAAATGCGTTTATAAAGATAGTATACAAAACAACTCAGAAGATAAGGATATTAAATGAGTTTCACTACATACTTACCGTTAGTATTAAAATGTAGAATCATTCATAAAGCATTACATAACATATTCGGGCTCGTCGTATTTTTGTATACATTTCTTATTTAAGTATTCCAGTAAAGCTCGGTCTCCAAGGCTGTCGCATCAATCTCTAATGGATCCGTGGCAGATTTGGTCGGGCTGCGCCTTGAACAACTCAATGAGCTGACTTTGGCTGCTGCGGGCCTCGGCGGTGGAAAACTGTTGGCCTCAATTTGCAGTTTGGTCAATTATATGCTGAAAGGCGTGGTAAATAATGAAGTTTGTCATTTTTTATGTGGTGCCTCCAGCGTTCACTGGGTGCCTCACTGTGTGATCTTCGTAAAAAGGATGGAGGCATACGGCCTATTGCCATAGGCAGTGTGATCCGTCGTTTAGTGGCTAAGCTAAGGTGTCGCGCCGTAAGAGAGGTGATGGCTTCATTTCTGCAGCCCTGCCAATTTTTGGCGTAAAGTTTTGGCGTACCCTTGGGTTGCGAGGCGGCTATACATGCTACTCGGGCCTTTGCCCTGTCTAAGACTGATACAAATAACAATGTAGTAAAGGTCGATCTTCGCAACGCTTTTAATTTTGTCCATGATAAAGGAGAAAGTTCCTGCATTGTACCCGTTTCTACACCAATGTTATTACCATGAGATATCTGTGGTTATTACAGACCGAGTAACTTATTTTTAGGAGACAAGTTGGTGGAGTCTAGGGGTGGGGGCGCAGCAAGGTGATCCTTTGGGACCTTTAATTGACCGAGCGAGCGAAGGGCTCCATTTCGACAAGATAGGAGGCCTATTTTGCTTTCGTCTGTCTCTATACGTGTCTGTCGGTTCCGGTCTAGGGGCTACAGTTTTCAAGCGATCCTCACAAAACTTGGCACACGTGTTCCTTGAAGTAAAAGTTTTTTTTTTGTCGGGAGCTTTTATCGACTTTCCCGTTGAGGGGGGGGGAGTAATGACGTCATAAAATGGGAATTTTTTTCTTTTCTGAAATTTATCGTGTGGGGTATCAAATTAAAGGGCTTCATGAGCCGGTTCTAAAAATATACTCCACCATTAACTTATGGCCGCCTGTTTTCTAAAAACCCAAGACTATAACTATTTTCGTGAAAAGTCTATAGATTGTATTTTAAATCGCAAAATGTCGTTTACAAAGTTATTGGTGCGGCTACTTTACTACTTGATTTTAATTGAATCTAAAATACTTTCTTATAAATTGGTTCACACTCCCCCCTGTTAGCGAGGTCTACTGCCCACAGGGCCACTAGTATTTAGCCTTGCAATTCAGAGTTTAGTGTCCACCTTGCGGTCACCTCTAAACGTAGGTATTTGGATGACGGACCAAATACAATTACAAAAATGTATATTTTTTCATCATTGTTTAGAACTAGGGTTTATATTATTTACAGTGTTTCAAATGATGGTAGGTAGTACTGGGTGTACAAATATAAACCTTAATATATAACATCTTAAATCATATTTACAACTAAAATCAGTATCAGTATAAGTATTTTATTATAGTTTTATTTTATGACTCTATGTATTCTAATATTGCAACGCTATACCGCTTCACAAACCGTGGGCTAAGACGAGAAAGAAAGGCCAGAAAACTCATTCCAGCCCATTTACTTCGACGTGGATTTGAAGAATAATCAGTTCTTTATCTTTAAAGTATTCATTGATATCTATATAGGGGTGTAGTGGGTTATTCGCGTCTATCTCTGCCAGCCGACTTCTCTGTAAGTAGCATAGATAATTCTAAAGTTCGTTGGTAGCTCATAAACTCTCACCAGTGGCTCCTAGTAGCTGTAATGCGCGCAGCGGCCACACCCCGGGCAACCGTGTCGGCTCACGTGCTAAACCTGGATGAGGGGCTTGCCATTTCGGGGGAAAAGTTATACGCGGAACCCGCATAGCGTACAAAATCTGACTCGGCGAGGAAGGCAACACAAAGCAGATATGCAAAGTTATTTGGCGGACTCGGCGATTCAGTAAGGCAAGGTGGATGGCCTAGGGCGCCGGTAGAGGGCTTACAGTTACCGGCGGCCAGACACAACATCTGACCTCCTCTTCAGTTGTAGCGGTTTCCCGTTTCCACTGAACAAAGAAGAGGGAAGACGAGTGTGTGCGCTTGCGTTTCCGCGGACGTTCACGCACCCTAAAATTTCCTGCGTATTTGACCGCTTCCGTTAATTGGACTCCGATTTCACTTAAGGTCTGGTTTGATGCAAGCCAGGCCTTGTCAGAATCCTGCACATAGGCGGTCCTGGGGGTGTGAGTACACGCCGTCGTCGCTTTCGCACTGCAACTTTGGGGGTAACAGTGCGGTTGAGGCAGCACCCGGGATGACAAAGCAGCTCTATTTAGAGAGGCACTGCTTTCCTCGCTCAGCCGGGGAGGGGACTAGAAAAGGTGTCCTAAAAATTGCTTGCTCCTACTTGGAGGGTGGTAGTAACCGCGGCTGCCACCGCATCACTTTTAAACGTGGTCGAAAATGCAAAAGAAATGTTAAACACCCATCATGACATTCGGTGCGTGGAACGTGAGAACGCTTCTTGATCGAGCTGGCAACGCCTGTCCTGAACGCAAAACCGCCATTGTAGCTCGAGAACTTCATCGCTATAATGTGGATGTGGCTGCTCTCAGCGAGACACATCTGGCGGATGAAGGAGAGCTGGTGGAAGATGGTGGTGGTTATACTTTCTTCTGGAAAGGTACCGCTGCGTCCGAACCTCGGCGATCAGGTGTAGGATTTGCCATCAAGAATAACTTGGTAAAGCGACTGGAGGAGTACACATCTCCGACCGCGTGACCACATTGTGCCTTCACCTGGACAAAGATAACTACCTTAATGTCATTAGTGTCTATGCTCCAACGCTAGACAAATCTGATGACATCAAGGACAAGTTCTACGAAGAATTGACCCATTGCCTAGACAGCATAAACGCTAAAGAGCAGATTCTATTGCTGGGCGATTTCAATGCTAGAGTTGGACGAGACTATGAGGCTTGGCCTGGAGTTCTGGGTACACATGGAGTCGGCAACATGAACAGCAATGGTCAGTTGCTGCTCAGTCTCTGTGCTCAATACGGTTTGGCATTATCGAACACTATGTTTAGACTCGCCGCCAAGTACAAGACAACATGGATGCACCCTAGATCCAAACACTGGTATTTGATCGATTATGCTATTGTAAGGCAAAAAGATTTTATTTTATTTTATTTTGTTTGGAAAACTTACAGCTATAACAATTTAAAATACATAGTCAGGTCATAACTTCTGTCACATGTGCAATATGAAATAATTTAGACATGTTTATTATTTATGTAAAAATTTATATAGCAAAATGAACTAAATAAAACATAGATTCTTATGGTAATAAAGTTTATTCAAAATGACCCCCGCGATTTTAAATACAGGCCTTTATTCTGCGCGGCCAGTCGTCTATCGCAGCACGAACGAGGTCCATGTCAATATCGGCGGCTGCCTTAATCAAGGATGCCTTGAGTGACTCCAAATCAGGATGAGGCTTTGAGCAGGCCTTTTCCTCCAAGTGTTGCCATATCTTGTAATCTAACGGACTCAAATCTGGACTGGAGGAGGGCCAGTCTTCCTGCCGGATGAAGTCGATTTCACGCGACGCCGGCCAGTCTTGTGTGCTTTTCGCTCTATGAACTGGCGCAGAATCTTGTTGGAATACCCAGTGCCTGTTATTAAACATGGTATGAGAAACAGGTTCCACAAGGTTCTTGAGGACTGTATTTTGATACACAACTGCATTCGTTTTTACGCCTTTCTCACAAAAATGTACCTCAGTTAAGCCCCAATGAGAGACTCCCAACTTAACCATGAGCGAGGATGGAAAATGATCTCGTTGGACACGCGGAATACGGTTGCTCGCTTCTTCACTGCTGTGTGCGTACACCTTTTTGTTTGTTGTTGCTCTCTTCCACGGTGAAAATTTTTTCATCCGAAAAAAGAATTTCCCGATGCTTTTTTCCCGCGTACCGCTTCAACAAAGCGCGGCATCTCTTCAGTCTCAGGTCCATTAAACGAGCGTCCAAACGATGTCCTGTTTTTCTTTGATATGCCCTAAGCCCTAAATCTTCATTTAACACCCTTTTCACTGTGGTCCTGCTTAACCCCATCTGAAGGGCCAACAGTTTCTGCTTACGTATGGGATTTCTTTGAATTCGCGCCTTCACAGCTTTTATCACTGCTGGAGTCCTAACAGACCTGTCATCTACACTAGAGTCTTCATTGTATCGTTTTATGATACGATAAACGAATATTTTGGTTATATTCAAAATTTTTCAGTAAGTCGAAAATCTGAATTGGCGCGTAACCGCAACGATGCAACGCAATAACTGCGACACGGTCTTCTTTAAGTGTCCACTCCATATTTAAAAATGAGGAAAATCCTAAAATGTACACATTTTTATTTTCATGAAAAATTCGAAATTTGAATTCAATAAACTTTTTTGTGGCCAGCGTTCTAAATTCAAAAGTTTTAATTGTGTGACAGAACTTATGACCTGACTGTGTATATAGGCAAGTGATTAAGACTAAGCCAATTAAAAGTTTACACCTATGAATGGACAGAAGAATACCTAAAAAATCTTAATATTACAGTTCATTTTTAAGTATATAAGCTGTTTATCTATCATTAACTAATACAGGTTTTAGACTTAACTATGTGGTTCACTATAGAAAAATGTGATTTAAATTATATAATAAAATGGTTTCATTCAATATTACTGATTCGAGTTACGCCTTTCGCCGAAGAATTGTTTGTTAATAAAGTTACGGAAAGTAGATGCCTTTTCATGATAAACATCACAGTGTTCTGCGTAGTTATCGTTATATAATTTCCCTACTCTGAGCATGTATGCGTTTTGCCTGTAGTTAGTTTTAGTCATTGGGATATACAGTTTGAGAAGATTTCTTCTCGTGGATCTAATGGCCGGGACGACAATCGTCAGTTTGCTTAATAGGTCGGGAGCGTCAATGATACCCTGTGCTATGGCAGAAAGAAAAGTCAGGTCAGCTGAATCTCTACGCAAGGTGAGTGGTAGAAGATGTTGTTTTCTACAACTTTCTTCGTAGTTGGTTGAAGTTATATTAAATCTATAAGATAGGCATCTCAGGAACTTTTTCTGTATACGCTCTATCTGGTTTTTGTATACGTTATACCTTGGATTCTAGACCTGCGAGCAATATTCAAGTTGACTTCTTACCAGAGTGCAATATAATATTTTGAGTGTTTTCGCAGATCTGAAATCTTTGGAATTTCTCAGTTCAAAACCAAGCGATTGAGAGGCTTCATTGACAATTTTACTAATATGTGAGTCAAAGATCATCTTGCTGTCCAGTGTGACTCCCAGATCCCTGACTTCTGTCACACGGTTGAGTATTTGTGAGTTAATAATATATTGAGAAATGGTTGGACTGAGTTTTCTTGTGAAGCTAATTACGCAACATTTGTTCACGTTGAGATCAAGCTTGTTAAGTGAGCAGAAATGTTCAAGGGACCTAAGGTCGTTTTGTAGAAGTTGAGTATCGTTTGGTGAGTTGATAACCCTGTATATTTTCATGTCGTCTGCAAAGAGAAGACCTTTTGAGTTTTGGAAGCAGCGGTCGATGTCGTTAATAAAGATTGTGAATAGAAGGGTGGCTAATATGGAGCCTTGGGGAACACCTGAAGGGATCGTGATAGCCGCAGAAGTGTAACCGTTGAGTACTACTGCTTGACTACGGTTATCAACGTACGATGAAAACCATCTAAGCAGATCACCACGAATCCCAGCAGAGAGAAGTTTGGACAGAAGGATGCGATGATCAATGCGGTCAAATGCTTTGGAGTAATCTGTGTAGATCGCATCCACCTGTCCTCCCCCCTCCATGCCCTCAAGTATATCCTCCGCGAAGAGTACTTCGTTGGTTGTTGTCGATCGCCCTTGCATGAAACCATGTTGAAGAGGACTAAAAGCGTGTTTGAGCGCATTATATGTTTACTTGTAAACTATTTTTTCGAATATTTTGGCAAAAACACATAGCTTCGAGATCGGGCGGTAGTGTTCTACTTTATTCTTAGAGTCCTTTTTATGTATTGGTGTTATCAATGCGGATTTCCAGACGATAGGTACGATACCTTCTTGTAAAGATCTTTTAAAAAGTAAGCAGAGTGGTTGTGATATACTATTCGCGCATCTCCTAATTAGTATTGGGTGAATATCATCCGGCCCAGGACCTTTGTTGATATCTAATGTTTTTGATAGCTTGTAAACGTCACGTTCAAGGACTTCAATTGTATGTACGTCCGATGCTGATGTGGATGAGCCTATGTCGTAAAGATCAGCGTGGGGACTTGTGCTACTAGAGATGCTATTGTTTTCTAGGTAGGTAGATGCGAAGAATTCGGCAATCAAATATTCTTCAAGTGCAAGTCACCCGTGTCATGCGTGGCGCGCATTGTTGGACGGACCACCGACTTATTGTCACAAAACTGCGACTTCGCCTCTATCAACCTCGTAGATCCACTCCTAAAAAGCTTACGTCTCTAAACGTGAAGAAGCTGAAAGATCCCGAGGTGAGGGAGAAATATGCTAAAGCCTTGACCGAGAAGCCATTGCCTAGTAGCGAGACAGGTGATGTTGATGTTGCCTGGGGGACTTTATCTTCTCACATTATGGACACCGCTTCTGTTACTGTAGGTAGAAATGACCGGCGTAATGAAGATTGGTTTGATGAAAATGATGAGATTCTCAGGGCAGCACTTGACAAACACTGAGACCTCCTATGACAGCATGGTAGGCGAGGTGAAAGCGTTGCGGTAGTCAAAGCCAGTGACCTAGAATTGCGCAAGCTGTCACGTCAAATATATGACGGTTGGTGGCAGGACAAAGCTTGCCACATGCAGTGGCTCGCTGACCATAACCAGCTTGGGGAGTTTTACAGCGAGGTACGTAAGTTGATTGGTACATCCTACAAAGCTAGGGTGCCTAAGGTCTACAGACGGTATGCACCTCTTAACAAGCAAGCAGGATGTTCTTAGGCGTTGGACTGAACATTTCAATACCTTGCTCAACGTAGATCGTTCAGCCGATCTACAAAATATCAGCTTAATGCCTCAACTCCCGCTTGCCATCGAGCTGGATGAGCCCTTATCACGTGACGAAGTTGTCACTGCCATCAGAAAGCAGCAAAGCAATCGGGCGGTTGGCATTGACTTTATACCGGGAGAGCTACTTAAATACGGCGGTGATGAGTTGTATACGTTGGTTTGGGAACTGTGTGTTCGCATGTGGGAGGAAGAGCGGGTCCCTAATGACTTCAAAGTGTCGCGCATTAGTGCTCTCTACAAGAATAAGGGTAACTGTTCCGACTGCAACTGTTACCGTGGTATTTCGCTTTTGTATGCACCTGGAAATACCTTTGCCAGAGTGCTTCTAAATCGCCTAAAGGATTTGTCCGAAAAAATTCTGCCTGAAACCCAGTTTGGCTTCCGACCTGATCGGGGCACCTGCGAAGCTATCTTTTCCGTTCGTCAACTACAAGAGAAAAGTAGAGAACAAGGTCGCCAGTTGTATCTATTCTTTGTTGACCTGAAAAAAGCATTTGACAGTGTGCCACGAGAAGCCCTCTGGTTGGTGCTAGAAAAGATTGGATGCACGGAAAAGTTTGTAAGACTTCTCAGACTCCTGCACAACAACATGCAATGCTACGTCGCAGTAGACGGTGAACAGTCAGACGTCTTCCCCGTTACACGTGGAGTGAAGCAAGGGTGTATCCTAGCACCCACACTGTTCGCCTTATACTTTGTAATGGTAGTCAAGGAGGTCTTACAGACAGTTTCCGAAGGAGTCCGCATCCGCTTTCGCACAGACGGTGGTCTTTTTAATTTAGCTAGACTTAAGGCGTGAACTAAAGTCTTGTATGCGTTAATAACAAAGATCATGTATGCTGATGACCTGTGCTTTCTAGCAGAAACCCCAGATGGCCTGCAAGAGCTTAAGTCCGCGTTTCACCAATCTTGCTGTAAATTTGGCCTAAAAATTAGTGTCAAAAACACAGAAATCATGTCCCTGGACACCCATTGTCAAGAGACACTGTCGATAAAGATTGGTGAGGATGTGCTCAAACAGGTGGACAAACTTCGTTATCTGGGGAACACTATTACATCCAAGTGTGAACTTGATGCCGAGATCAACAGCAAGATAGGTGCTGCAGCTGCGGCATTTGGAAAGCTGTGTTCCAAGGTCTTCTGCTCACATGACCTTAAGCTGGCTACCAAAATATCAGTATACATGGCAATTGTGCTGCCAAATCTCCTATACTCCTCTGAATCGTGGTGTGTGTATCGCTGCCACATACGCACTCTGGATCGTTTCCACCTTAAATGCCTTCGATCCATTATGAAAATCAAATGGTCCGACCGTGTGCGTAATACCGAAGTTCTGCGACGAGCCACTGTTGGTGGCATTGAAGCCTACTTAATGCGTCGGCAGCTTCGATGGTGCGGTCACGTATCATGTATGAAAGAGGAGAGAGTGGCGAAGCGCATCTTTTATTCTGAACTGGAGGAGGGCAAGCGAAAACATGGCGGGCAGCTTCTCCGATACAAAGATGTTCAGAAGCGACACATGAGAAGATGCAACATAGAGCCCTCTCAATGGGAAGGTTTGGCAGCACAAAGGCCAGAATAGCGCAGGATTGTGAAGAAGCAAGTACGCGAGTTCGAGGATCAGCGTAAAGCTGACCTTGATATGAAACGCGACCTGTTAAAAGCCCGTCCACCTGCTGCCATTACCTACAACTACGCGGGTGGCGTACTAACGTGCCCCCAGTGCGCAAGGAGTTTCGCTGTGAAGATCGGCTACATAAGCCATGTTCGGGCGCACGCGCCCGAAACCGACTAGCAGTAGAAGTGGTCGCCATGACGACCATGACGATGACATTGACGACCCGAATGGCCGAGTCGGCAGTGACTCTGCCTACGAAACCAAGGGGCCCGGGTTCGAGTCCCGGTGGGGGCAAACATTTGTTTGATGAGAACGGATGTTTGTACCCTAGTCATGGTTGTTTATCTATCTAAGTATAATATTTATCTATATAAGTATGTGTATCGTTGTCTAGTACCCAAGATACAGGGAATCCTAGTTTGGGGCTAGATCAATGTGTGTAAATGGTGTCCAAGGTATTATTATTATTATTATTATGACCGAAATCGGTCGGAATCATCATCATCGTCATGATATCATAGTACAATTTATGTTTTAAGATTTTAGTAATCGTTTTAAAAAAAAATGTAATAGATAATAGGTTAAATATTTTTATGGCGGCATGGAAAACGCTATTTCTATATAGCACGCATTTAGAAGAAGGAAGTACTATACGGTTTTTGTTATATAGATTCTTGTGTGAATTGTGTTTCGTTCTATAAAACGTGCATGATGTTTTTTTTTAACGAACATTAAGCACTCTAGGATAAAAATATCGATGTAAAAGGAAGAATGTCTAATTTTTTTAAGTAGGGTTTGCAGCTTTTTGTCTTTTTTATGCCAGCGATGGCCCTAATACTTTTTTCTGATGCCTAAATATTTTGTCCCTATCAGTAGAATTCCGAAAAAGATGATACCGTAACTAAGGATAGAATGCACAGATCCGAAATATGCAGTAACAGCTGCCTCTGTGGTCGCAAACTGCGTTAATCTCCTAAACAAAGCTGTTTATCTTACAGCACAGTTTTCCTATGTGCAGTTTCCATCCGCAGTGGTCTAGGTGCAGCAATTTTATTTCTACGTTATAGTTATCATAGTTCATGTTTAGTTTCGGTGGGTTAGCTTGTGGTTGATAAAATTGCATAATTTTAGTTTTTTGTACGTTAATTTTTAATTTTTTATTCTGAAGCAATTCTAGAAGCCTGCTCAATGTATTGTTTATATCTTGGTCGAATTTAAGTTGCTCTGTACGTTTCATGATAACGAAACAGCCACCCGCAAACAAAACTGTAGGATGTGGAATATTTTCTGGTAGTTCATTTATATAGGCTAGGAACAGGTGAGGCCCCAAGATACTTCCTTGAGGTACTCCGTATTCTACAGCCCTAGTGTCGGACGCGTGGTGGTGTTCTGATCCCATTTGATCTATACTGTTGATAGTGCAAAACTGTTTTCTACTTGCTAATTATGAATTTAATAGATTTTGTGTTGGACCCCTAATACCAAAATTTTCGATTTTTACCAGCAATAGTTTGTGGTCTACGAAATAAAAAGCCTTAATCATGTTCATAAAGATCACTGAGACATGTTGTCTATTGTTGATACTGTCATGCACATGTTTTAAGAGGTAATAAATCGCTAATATTGTGGACTTATTTTTTCTATAGGCATTCTGTTCGTCTACAAATATTTTGCGCGCTTCTAGAAAGGAATTTAGTTTGTTATATCGGTTAAATCCTAGACGCATTTATGAATTTAGCTATATTTTTTTTTGCAGATAGTTTCTTTTTTCGCGAATTTATGTTTAAGGGTTTTCGTTAGGCGTTTTTTTAACGGATCTTTTATAATAGACATTTTGTGATCTGAGAGTCCTAATTAAATAACGTTTGTTTGAGCATCAATAAAGTTTGTAGCGAAGTTATCGATGCGGGTCTTAGTTTTGGGAGTTATTCTAGGAGGCTCGTTTAATCTGAGTGAGAAATTATAAGTTTCTAGCATTTGTTAAAAATTTGTGTTTGGTATGTTTTTGGTTAATCTATTTATCTTGTAGTCGCCTGCTATGATCATTTATTATTCTTTTATTTTTGTGAATATGTAGGACGTTATCTAAGATTTGAAAGAATATGTTGTATTGTTTTCCCGGTATTCTTTATATGCTAATTACGACAACGTTTTCGTCTAATATCCTAACCTTCAAATTCTAGTTCATTTTTTAGAATCGATGTGCCGCCGCCATTCTCTTTTTTTTTTTTGTCTTTTCCTAGTGAATGTAGAAGCTACTTGATAGTTGGGTAAGTTAAGATTTTTTTGTTCATTCGCTCTAATGAATTGTTCAGTTAAACAAATTTCATCTGCCTTGATTTTAATTTCTAGGTTCGTTAAGGGCTTCTATAAGACGATCAGATTTGTGAAGTACTCCTGCAATGTTTTGGTTAAATATAGTAATATTTGGTTGGTTTCCGCTTCATGTTTGTTATTATTTTTCGCTTTATCGAGCTCTTTATAGTTTAGCTTGTTATTAAATTTTTCATTTAAATCTTAAATCCTTTTTTGTTTAGCCTTCCGCATCCTTTCATGTAGGCTTCACTATCACGGGCACTGGACTGTTCGAGTCAAAGAAGACGGTGTGCTTATGTCATCGTGTTCAGGTTAAGTAGGTTGTTGAATGTATCGACCCTGTGATTGAATGTGCTAGTGGAACGTCCATATCTGAAGATCGGGGTGCAGACGACAATTTTAGTATGTTTAATAATTTTTTTCGCGCTTCTTATGTTTATTACTGTGGAGTGTTTTATAGTCGTCTTCAATCCTAAAATCTTCTTCGCATAATTAAGCAAAGGTCGCGTTGGTTGAAGTCTTTAGGTTTATGATCTAGGCCCTGAATAAGTTGGTCAACTTCGCCTCTTGGAGTCAGGTGACATATGTTGTGTTCAGACCCAAATGTGTCTCAGCTATTTTGCGAATATTTGTTGTTTTATTATTAGTTTACACAAAATGTTAGACACATTTTACGTTTTACTTTTCTGATTTTAGGCTTTAGTTTGGGTTGAGCAGTACCTTGGTTATTCTCATTTTTCTTTATAACAGAGTTGCCTGCGGACGAGCTATACTCCACATTTTTCAACATCATATTGACACAGGAATTCTTCTCTAGCATTGGAGTTGCATTGAGTGTGCTATCTTTAGGAGAAGTCTGCGTCATTTTTTGTTGTGATTTCCGTTTAAGGGTTACCGTTTTCCGTGGAGAGCTGGCATCTTCAGTTTGTTTTGGAAATGTTTGTGTCGATTTTTGCGAATTTTTGGGAGGATTTATTTTAGTGGTTTGTTTTTTTCGCGGCGTATTTATTTTAGAAGTATTTGCCCTCGGACTTGCACAGACTTTTTTAGACAATTGATGAGTCGACAAATAGATATTTTCCAGAGTTAATACGTCTTGTTGATCATTTGCGCTTTTGAGTTGTATTGAGAGTTCATCTATTTTCTGTGTAAGTTCCGACATTTTTTCGCTATTTTCGCTTGGGTGGTTAGGAATGCTTGTCGGGCTTAAAGTATCTAATATGCAAGAATCATTACAAGAAATGTCAGTTATCCTACGGGAAAGCTCGGTCAGTTTGTTATTTTTTCGTTTGATTTACTACGCATCGTCATGTTACTAAAGAACGAGTTCGTCTTTATATCTCAAAAGAGTTTACGCGAAACGGAACGTGTCTGTTGTGTCGAGTTCGCACTAAATAAAGTTTTATAAGAGTGACTGTAATTTATGAGAAAAAATGTTATGCAGTGATTGTGATCGCAAAGTCTTAGGATTACAGAGAATCCTAGGGTTTTCTTATAGAGATGGAATGTTTATTCACGATTTAGAGATTAGTTTCATGGATTTTGACTAATTTCAGAGCGATTTGTGCTGAATTAGAATTTTTTGGGAATTATTTAGAGCTAGTATCTTTGTTAACTTCTATCACTGGGCAGTGTTGCCAGCTCTCCGATCCACCATTGTGATCGAGGATCTAAGAGCACTTTTCGAGGGGTTAGCGAGACTGGGGCTGGAAGTGAATCCATGCAAATGCGAATTATACCCTTGTTCCGGCCAGGTCTCCCCGTAAGTGCTATCAGAAGTATATTTCGTGGCCCCAGGGTTAAGGTTAGTGGACCAATCCGACTCTACTTTATTGGGTGCACCAATCCTCCCCGAGGGTATCCGGGTGTCTTATCGGCCAAAACAAGAGCTCTTTTGGCATCCAAGGAGCACTTAAAACAACTCCCAGCCCACGTCGCACAAGCAATCCTGAAGAGTTGTCTGTCAATTTCCAGGCTTACATACAGGTTGCGTACGGCTCCGATGTGGCTTTGTAGGGAGGAATCCACTGAGTATGATACCGTACTGAAGGCCTTACTAGAGTCTCGATTATCAATATCGAAATGACCTCCACTCAGTGGTGCCAAGCAGCTCTGCCCATCAGGCACGGTGGTTTAGGCATTCGACGGTTGCACGACACCGAGCTGCCGGCCTTCTTGTCTTCTTCGCATGGGGTGCGAGACCTTGCCACTCGTATTTTGAATATCCATGGTAATGGTTTTCGTGTCCCCTTCGCGGAGGAGGCATTAGGGCTATAGCGTTCGAAGTGTGGGCAGGCTTTCTCGGCACTCCTCTATCAATGACATCATCGAGCGGGCTCTTGTTACAGCCAATATATCTTGTGTATTGGAGCCCGCGGATCTGTGTCGTATCGATGAGAAACCCCCGAATGGCCTGACCATGATTCCGTGGGAGAGGAGGGCGCTCATTGCTTTGGGATGCGACGTATGTTTGCATATTCGCCCCCTCCCACCTGGGGTCAACCTTGTCCGACCCGGGAGCCGCAGCAGAAGAGGCAGCGAGGATGAAGATCCAAAAGTACTCCGTATTTTGGGGCGGTATATATTCGTCCCGCTTGCAATAGAGACCACCGGGGTCTAGGGAGTGCAGGGCAAGGCATTAATTAGGGAAATAGAGCGCCGCCTGAGGGACCGTGGCTATGAGCGTGTGTTTGTGTGTGTGACATTTTACATATTTAAATTTTTGACAAAACAGTTGGCAGATGCTGAACATGCATTTATTTTTATTATAATTTATATTGTAATAATGAGGATCAATAAACCCTCATAAAAAATATATTTTTAACTTTATGAATGTGGCTTAGTATTACTCTGAGTATATGTTTTCATATCGATATCGTGACGGATTTTAAATTTGTCGACATTCCCAGTTTTTTTTGTCAATAATATTTTTATGTTGTAGAGTATTTCTATTTTATTCTAAGTAAATGTGTTTTTTTTGTTTTAGAATATGATTGGCGATCCTTTATTCATATGAATATGTTACCGCACTTGCCCTAGTAGGTATAAATGAGCAAATAAAGTCAAAAGTCAAAGTCAAATTTATTTATTTCTGTATATATGTATTTACATTTACTTAGCAAACGTCATTTTTTGCCTCTTCTCTACATTGGACTACTGTGGGAGCAAGAGGGCGTAGAAATCCGTGCAGATTGATTTTCAGATCTCTTTTAAAAATTGCTTGTGCTTAACTAATACAAATATAACAATATTAATTATTATAATTAATAAGCAGGAATAAATAATTACAAAATTATTAACAACAAGGACATCTGTGTTCAGCTAGATTAACCCCATACAGTCCCATCATTTAAGTAATCTGGAACATTGTCATATCCATTTTTCGAAAAAGTCGCTTTAACATGTGTTTTAAATTGCTCAAATGGCAATTTCAAAATCTCCGGACGTATCTTATTGTAGTAGAGAATTCACTGACCCTTGCACGAATTGCTAACCTTCGCAGGTCTCAACCGGGGCGCAACTAGTCTGTGAATATTTTTGCAGCTCAGAAGGGCGCGCGGCGTGAGAAAGCTTCACCCCTTCGCGCCAAGTTTCTTTGCACTGAATGAGCAGTCTCTCATGCTACCTTACCCTAAGTGAGAATGGATGTACACATCCCGATCAGAGCCAAATAAACTTGGCGCGGCCTTTACTGCGAGGTTTTTACCGGTTTTGTGACCGAGATGCTATCGAAACGTTAATAATTTTTTAATCAAATAAGGTAAAGCTAAACAAAATAAAGGCTCAATAGTAGATAACACACCAAGGAAATTTAATAAACCACTATGTTATGTCACGGGTGCGATATTGAAATCTGAATGTAATGAAGGAACCCAGCGATGGTGTTATTAGTTAATTCCCGAGCAAAGGGAGGGAATAAAGGCTGAGTTCAGATTACAGTGAGGGGTTCAATCCCTCACCCCCGGGGAGCTGGGATGTGAGCGCCGTGCGTATTTCACGAAATAAGACTTAAAGGATATTAAAATAAGAACTAAACTGAAAATCTCTTATTAACCAGCGTGTTATCATGAAATATAGTACTATTTAGTACTAAACTGTACTGTTTAGTAGTAAGGCTAAAGCCGAGGGCTATAGTGACTTACTTTACAAAAGGTTGGCATGATAAATAATGTGGAAATGTCGAACGGTAGGTGTGAAATAGCTATTTATGCTACTAGTAGAAGTAGGTGATCTGCGACGAAGAGCTATTTCGTTCAGGAGCGAGCGAGTGTATAAGTCGGCCCGAGTCGAAAATTATCTTACGCACATGTATCATACAATGATTAAGTAAACATTGTGCGAGGAAATAAAATATATATAAATATGAACTAAAGAAGACTTTAGTGTAATGGCGAGTTTATTTTACACATCAAAAAATAGCGAAATATGCGTTCAGCCAAGTCAAATATGAAATAACTCGCGTTATACTATATCAAGCTTATTTTTTTTAAGAGGGCCATAAAAAGTGAATTCCAAAAAACAAACATCATTCAGGAGAGAGTTCCCAAGATGAAAGATTGTGATGTTGTCGTCAAGTTGATACAGGGTGCTGGCGATCAATCTAGAGGGTTTTACAAAAGTATTGTAGGTACATTTATCTTTGAAGGGGTTGTTATGGACATCTGGTCAACTTTATTCAACGGAATTGATCACAGCAAGTTTATTAGGGTTCCGTATCTTAAAAAGGAAAAACGGAACCATTATATGATCACATGTCTGTCCAAGATGTGTAAAAAAAACGAAAGAATCCTCAACGGATTAAATTACAATTTGGTTACCTTTCTGTATTTTGTGACCCAAAAACATAGGTGTTACGTAAACAAATTATATTTAAATTTAGGGCACTTTTAGGGTCATAAATAAAAAAAACGCGTTTAAAATGCTTGTTTTGAGGATTCAATATATTTTTCTTCATTATTCTGAAATAAACCCCCTTCATTATTCTGAAGTTAACCCATAATAATAATGGAGCTTCGTGATTTTTCAATAGTTTTCGCATTTATTACTAAGCCATAAGATTGAAAACGATGCGAGAATATATTTCTCCGTCATCAAGGATTGAATAAATATTTAAGAAAAAGGATAAACAAAAACCGCCCTCAATCTCCGAAACTACTTATCCCAAACATAGCTTGGATTTTTTCTTTAGTATTACAGGAAAAATAATAAGAAATGTATGGGTAATATAGGGAGGCAGGGGCACAATTTCTTTCAATACCACATACAATCTTATAAATTGACCCGGTACATACATGCAGCATGAAAGTAGCCGCACCAATAACTTTGTAAACAACATTTTGGATTGTGCGGTAGTACGGAACCCTTCGTTCGCGGTTCCGACTCGCACATGACCGTTTATTTTTCCTACTAACCGACCGGATGCTTGGTCCCAATATGTATACAGAAGTAAAAATAGAGTTTTCCTAATAAAAACGGTTTTATAGACGAAGATCCGAATGGCCGAGTCGGCAGTGACCCTGCCTACGAAGCCGGGAAGGTCACGGGTTCGAGTCCCGGTGGGGGCAAATATTTGTTTGATAAGAACGGATGTTTGTACCCTAGTCATGGTTGTTTATCTATATAAGTATGATATTTATCTATATAAGTATGTGTATCGTTGTCTAGTACCCAAGATACAGGGAATCCTAGTTTCGGGCTAGATAAATGTGTGTAAATAGTGTCCAAGGTATTATTATTATAGGGAAATTTATTTAACCCAACGCCGATGAGACCTAGTTATGTGTGCCTATTGAAATTATTATTTAAATTTATGTGCAGCTGAGATGTATGTCATCACGATACAAATTTGTGGCATTATTTTTGGGAAAAAATAAAAACTTTCAAATCGTTAAACAACACCCTAGAATATTTCAATTTTAATTGATTTACATATCTTCTATTTGTTCTTGTATTGTAACTTGACTTGATTGTAAATAAATGAATAAATAAATATGCCACACTTTCTCTTGCATCCTGTATAAAGCTCTTACTAAGTTATGCCACTTTACAACTTGGCAGGCGGTGCGGCTATCAATCTATGTTGGAAGACAACTTGTTCACGAGACTCGGCGCACAATGTTTAATCCAGTACATGCTTGGGTGACAAAAGTGATGACGGAATTTCCAGGGAATGACTTTCTAATTAGGTAATCAACCCTTAGTAGGCAACGGCCTGTGTTGCTCAGCAAACAGAAATGGATATTTTTCATATGCCACTGAATATATTTTTCAAAACTGTGAATATATTTTTAAATAATTGTTTATAATGTGTTCATGTTTATGTAAGTATTCTCTGTAGTCTGTGTAAGTACTCTTGTTTTTGTAGAATGTTCTCTGTTAGTTTGTGTAAGTACTCTTCTTTCTGTAAAATGTGACGGTCACACGATTTGGTCTAAGGACTGTGAGTGTGGCACAGTGTGCAAATAAATCTTTTAATTCTTTTAAACGGATTCCGAGAATTATATGCGCTATGCGCTTCATCAATATACCGTTATCTTTTTATATATATATTTCATACCTTGGACACTATTTACTATTTACACACATTGATCTAGCCCCAAACTAGGATTTGCTGTATCTTGCGTACTAGACAACGATACACATACTTATATAGATAAATGTTATTACTTAGATAGATAAACAACCATGACTAGTGTACGAACATCCGTTCTCATCAAACAAATATTTGCACCCACCGGGACTCGAACCCGGGACCCATGGCTTCGTAGGGTCACTGCCGACTGGGCCATTCGGGTCGTCTATCTAAAGGGGTATAGGGGGTAAAGGTAAAGACTAGGGAGTTAAATTTGCATTTGCTTATCAGTTAATTTGCATTTTTTCATAATTTCGAAAACATCTTCTTCGATTGATGGCAAAGTGAAAATAAATTTTTGTGATGGAATATTTTGCTGAAAGTACTCTTTAATCTTAACATTTTATTGCGTTTTTGTGTTTATTTTAGTTCTGAAATTACTTGAAAACCTAGGAATTCAAATTTTAAATATTTTTTCATAAATATTATCTACGAAGTTGTAATTTTTGAAGTAAAACTTCTTCACGCACGCCTGACTTGGGGAGTAAGCTGGCGAATGCGTGAAGAGAGCGTTACGAAAAGTGTGATCGGGCGAGGCGAACGAGAGGTGCGCGCGCACATTTTCTTTCTCTCTTCCTCTCATAGCCAGACACAGTGCAGGAGATGTATTTTTGAAGCATTAGAGCTAAAGAAGTTTTACTTCGGTTGTGTGGTCTAAAGCACACTCTTTTTTTGCATCGGCTTGCTTATTTAACAAGTTATAATAATATCAATATATATATATATATATATATAATATGTTATAATAATATAAGGTAAAGCCCACACTCGATGGGTCAGCGTCGCTTAATTGCAGAGTTCACTTATATGTATTTTTTTCAAATAAGCATTTATTAGTTAATTGGAACCAAAAAGTAAGAAATATGCAACAACATTTCCTCCCCCACCCCCGCCAGTTGTACTAGACGAGACATTGTGCGGCGGCGGCACGTCACTTTTAACTTGTTATTGACACCAGTTTGAGAAACTTGAATGGAAACAGTGGATGTGATATGACAACAATGCATGTTTATTTTTGCATTAAAACGGACTATCTAACTGTCATGGAAACACCTTTTCCTATCTCCATAGCTGAAAAACAGCTTGCTTGTATAATCCGCTGAAACAAGAGATACAAAAACAATATATTTATTAAACAAAGCGTATCTACGGACACGACAAACTGTCAAACAAATATCATTGTTGCGAACATTCAATTTATAATTTGACTAGTTTAAAACCAGACAAACCATTGAGCGATTACGGAACAACACCCCACTTCTCGTACTTGAAAGTTAAACTGCCTCTACCTACGGAGAGAAATGAGCCCCATTTTCTATTTCCACTTTCTTCGCCAGATGAAAAAGCTAGCAGTCTGCTGCATAGCCAGTGCCACTGAAAAAAAGAGTGAACCAGCTGTGGCGGGAGCGTTACTAGGAAGCCATTTCACCAGGTGTTGCCCACAACGATCCATCATTTTGCGTTGTTTTCCGCCTGTGTTGCTAGTGTTCATTTTCACAACAGATAAACTAGAAAGCTTCGCTCGAGTCTATCAAATTGAGCTCAGTGAGGCGAGGTGTGTAATTACTAATTATCGTGGCTTTGTTGATGTAATTGGGTAAAGTAGTTTTCGTGGGCACTACGAACAAAGACGTCATATAAAAATATTGTTTGTGTTCAGGTCTAGGCTGGGACTCGTAACCTCTACAATTCACATAATCATTAATCTGAGAAGAACCCTTTATTTACAGAGGTTGTCACTTGAGGTTTGTTTTCAATTATAGCTTGCATTGTGTTTCGTTATGCTCAGTTCCGCTGGGTAGCGAAAAAAAAAAGCAAAAAGAGTGACTACACTAGGAGTGTAGTCACTCTTTTTCAAGAGATTAGAATAAAAAAACCGGTCAGGTATGAGTAGGACGACGGACCGGCACCTGAAAGGTTCCATACCTTGTACACGGAAAAATGTAAAACGACAGTCTTTTGTACGCGTATACCTTTTAAATTTGTTATAATAAATTATAAAAGCCGTTCATCGAAACATTGAAAAAGAGTTTTTTGAATGTAGTATGTAAGTATTGAACTCTGTACTCAGATTAATGAAACTCTTTGCTCATTGAAACCAGAAGTGGATAGAAATTAAGTAACTTAATTACAGAAATAAAATCAAGTACGATAAAAAATATATATTATAACGACAATTTACATAATATCATTATAATGACAAATAACTAAGCACAAAACTAAACAACTGCAATTAATATAAGATTTCCTACGAGTTCGCAAAGGCTTATATTAAAATCAAGCAAGTTGCTATTTTGAGGTTACAATGCGGAAAAGATCTTTTCCGACGGCTGAGCTAAAAATAGCACCTTCGCCACTTGATTTTGGGGTCTCAGGCAGAAAAAATCTATTCCTAACGCGTTCGAAAAGTACTATTCCACCTCAGCAGCTCGAACAAGAGGCTTTCTCTGCGGGTAAACAGTGCAGAGCAACAGTGCATCACTCAGTGAGCAAAATGCAAAGTCGCATTTTGCTCACTGAGTGAGACAAAGTAGCATTTTCATTTTGAATGCCCTTCGATGTTCTTTGGCTAATTGCGATTTCGCCAATGTCACAGATACTGCTATCGATTTTTAACTCAATTGCAGAACAAGTCTGTGCTATTTAATTAAATAATCGAGCTTATTTTATTCTTTATATTTATATCGATAATTAGATATCGAGTTTTTTTTAATTCGCCATTTCAAGCATTCGGGACCGTGGGGATGTGGGAGTATTAGGGTGAGGAAAAAACAAATTTGCCGTTTTTTAACGTAAGGTGTCGTTCAAAGTTCATTGACCTCGCAGCCATTGACATTGACCTTGAACTTGATCTTTCTTGTATATTTCGCAGAAAATTCTCAGTTTTGCCGTTTCCCAATTAAAAATCCGAATCAGGGCACCCCACTTCCTAGGCAGTCTTGTGGCTAGACTCTTAGAGTGTTTTTTTTATGAGCTGGATGCGCAGAGGGGCGCAGGCGACCGTACACTGCAGCGTACTGGGTGAGAATGAGCGGCCGAGGCATCGCCACAGCACTGTAGTAGCCGGAGCTGAGGTGATTTCGTGCGATGATGCGATATAGGTCATTTTCGAAAATATGCAAACATTACCTCACAAATGAGGTTATAAAAAGTTATTTTTATCAAGACCAGTGTATATAACCTTTTCATGGGAGTGGTGTCAGAGGAGCAGGGGTACCCATGTTTTTTTTTTTTACCGAAAATGCCAAAAATGACAATTTCAAGGTCAATGTCAATGACCTCGAGGTCAATGAACTGTGAACGACACGAAGCGTTACAAAACGGCAATTTTCTGAATTTTCTGCGAAATATGCACGAAAGCTCGAGGTCAAGGTCAAAGACCTCGAGGTCAATAAACTTTGAACGAGATCGAGCGTAAAAATAGCAAAACTGAGAATTTTCTGCACATTATACATGAACGGTCAAGTTCAAGGTCAACTTTGAACGACATTTTACGTTAAAAAACGGCAAATTAGTCGTTTTCCCACCCTAACACTCCCACATCGCCACGCTTCTGGTGGCGATGTGGGAGTGTTAGGGGTGGCGGTGGTTAGGCAAGGCGATTTAAAAAATTATAACTTAAAATCGAATTATTGCTGACGGTTCGCGTACTTTGACATCTTCTATAAATCCACTAATGAAGCATAGAAAAAATCTGTAAGAGCATCTGAAACGGCCGTCTTCATTAAGTCCTTCCTTTGTATGTTCTCATTGCTGAGATGAAAATTTGTATGTGCAACACGAGAACAAAGCTATTTGCATCTCGTGCCTTTGAGTCCCTCGCTAACTCAGGATTCCAATCACTCGTTCCTATCGTGATTCAAATATAGAATACTTCGCTCACTCGGGGCTCAAACAAGCACTCGCAGCAAAAATCAACTTTGCTCCCGTGTTGCACAAATAATTATTTTCGGCAGAGTCCAGTTTTCATCGATAAACAAATAAAACAAAATGGTTAAGAAAATGGCCGTACTAATAATTTCCTGTATATGTACTTCTTTTAATTCTTAAAAGACTGTGAAAATGTCAGCTCTCTACCTATTACGGTTGATCCGATAGAGCCCGGTGACAGACGGACGGACGGACAGCGGAGGCTTAGAAATAAGGTTCCCTTGGCACTCTTCGGGTACGGGTCCCTAAAGATAGTTGTTGCTCGGCCGCACTATACACCATGTTGCGATTTCAATCGTTCAGAAATGACCCGTACAAAGGATCTTGATTACAGCACACGCCGCGAACAAATGCAATGGCTTGTCGGAATTGTATGGGTTGTTGGATGTATTGTCGGTATTGTATTGTAGCTGAGTCGGCAGTGACCCTGCCTACAAAGCCATAGGTCCCGGGTTCGAGTCCCGGTGGGGGCAGATATTTGTTTGCTGAGAACGGATTTTTGTACATGTCTAGTCATGGTTTTTTATCTATCTAAGTATAATATTTCTCTATATAAGTATGTGTATCGTTGTCTAGTACCCAAGATACAGGGAATCCCAGTTTGGGGCTAGATCAATGTGTGTAAATAGTGTCCAAGGTATTATTATTATTATTATATGGGTTACGGAGTGTATTGCATTGCTTCTATACTCGTGTAGAAAAACAGTTCTTTTAAACAAAGTGAAGGTGTTTACAAAGTTATTGGTGCGGCTACTGTCACACTTCATATTGGGGGGGCAAATATTTGTTTGATGAGGACAGACGTTTGTACCCTAGTCATGTTTGTTTATCTATCTACGTATGTCTATCGTTGTCTAGTACCCAAGATACAGGGAATCCCAGTTTGGGGCTAGATCAATATGTGTAAATAGTGTCCAAGGTATTATTATTATTATTATATACGTAACCCGGTGCATTCATAAGTTTGTATTTGATTTGCAGATAAATAAATAATTTTATTGTGTTTTTAAGTGTTTTTCTAGGGTTCCGTACCCGAAGGGTGCCAAAAGGGACCCTATTACTAAGCCTCCGCTGTCCGTCCGTCCGTCTGTCACCAGGCTGTATCTCATGAACCGTGATAGTTAGACAGATTAAATTTTCACAGATGATGTATTTCTGTTGCCGCTATAACGACAAATACTAAAAAACAGAATAAAATAAATATTTGAGGGGGCTCCCATACAACAATTATTTCAAAACCACAACTTATGAATGCACCTGGTTACGTGCATGGGGTTTGAAAGTAGCCGCACGAATAACTTTGTATACAACATTTTTCTATGTAAAATCAAAACTATTCACTCCACACCATCCCTACCATTGTACGGTGGTACGGAATCCTTCGTGCGCGAGTTAGACTTGAACTTGAACATTTTTTTTGTAATAGCAGCAACAGAAATACATCGTCTGTGAAAAGTTTAACTGTCTAACTTTGACGTTTCATGAGATACAGCCTAGTGACGGACGGACAGCGGAGACTAAGTAACAGGGTCCCGTTTTACCCTTTGGGTACAGACCCCAAAAATGGTCCAGGAATTGAGACCATTTGGTTTTTGATAACATAGACAATTATTTGCATTTCTAAGCGTCGTAAAAAATATACTTTTATAAATGATGCCAATATACAATATTTGTTATTGTGGCAATTAACCGACATTAAAAGTAGCATGAGAAACCGCGTGAAAGCCAATTACATTCCTTATTTAGGCTAAACTTTCTTGAGATAAGGGGCCATAAAATCCCTCCATACAGCTGTGTGCTCTAGGGAAATCAGGCGACAAGTTCGCGATACGCAAGGTCTAGAGTACTTTGTGTTGTTATGGCAACGGCTTGATGGCTTCCTAGTCGTAGACTTGGGTTTTGAAACTATAACAGCAAATTTTGAAAAAGCAGATTCGTGAATTTTACCTCAAGTTACCAAAATTATGATCATGTCGAAGTTCATGTCAAATTACAGCAACCGCAACATTGCTGAATTCAGAGGAGCCAAAACCCACATGTAAGTAAGATACTGATGCTGAGATCCTGGAGTCAAACTGTTCTGATTGTCCAGCTTCTGCAGGGGGGATTTTTATCTACTGCAAAATTGCATATGTATTGCCGTGACAAACGATTGAAATTTTCTTGATAATGTATAACGCGTTTGATATTTAAACTACAATATGCTCTTCCTCTCAACGACCCAAGGCATCATATGATGCCATTTTCCCGTTATAGGTTTTGACTTTTATTACGATGACATAAGGTTCAAAATCGTGATGCCTCAAAACAACCTCGGGGTTTGAGAATTGAGCATATTATATTAGAACTTAATTTGTTTGTTGTGGTAATAGGTTTTTTATATTATTGTGGTAATTTTGTATATTATTGTAGAAATATTTTCTTGAAACATTAATAATATCTATAATTTTTATTTTAAGGTTTTAAGGAGAAGCGGACCTATGATCACAAGTACCATATACCATATACCAGCGGCATATCGAACCGGTGCGGAGCAGACCAGAGATTTATTGGGCCAGAACCCAGACTGCCTATATCAGCAACTCAAGAACTATTTGGGGAGGGAAGTCGGCTGAATCAACAGTAACCGGTGCTCAAACACTGGGAATTGAGTGAATTAGTCTCAAAGAGGACCGATTATCCACCCATGTACAGCAGGTGTCCCACCTCATCATCTATCTATCTGCCCGTGGTACTACCGGTGATACTTCTGGTAGTATAAATGCTTAGTTAGCTATGGACAGCTGCACAAATTCAATTTTGTGTATAATATTTCTAGTCTATGTTCTGTAGAAATAAAACCATAAATATTCTTAGAAATTTAGTGTATTTTTATTGTATCATCCTGAAAATGTATCAGCCCACAAGAAATAATTACAATTTGATCGAAGAAGCCCAAACAAACCTGCGAATAATTCGAGGAATATTCTGCATTCACTTGCCGAACCATTCTTCTCGCAGACGTTCAAGAATTGGTACGAATAAAAAATCCGGGTTATCACTGCCGTTTGAACACGATGCGACGAAACACTATTTGCTTCCCATTATGAATAACAATTAGATTTTTTAAATTATATCACAATAATAATCAATAATTTCATTTTAGTTAGGTTAGGACTGACGTGAGTGACGTGATGTTTGTTTGACAGTTGACTTGGCACTCTTAGGTTGACTCGCTCGACACTTTTTTTTGTGGTAGGCAAATAAATTTATCCCATTACGTCTCTTGGTGACGTCAGGTTTACTTTTGGCAGGAAAATTTTAGCTTAGTTTTTTAAATAGACGCATTGAATAACACCCAAAAATATTTAAATTAGTTTCTTAAAATGATCTAAACATTCAAAATAAAATTTCAAAAATATATATACATATATACACAGTCAGGTCATAAGTTCTGTCACACAATAAAAACTTTTGAATTTAGAACGCTGGCCACAAAAAAGTTTATTGAATTCGAATTTCGAATTTTTCATGAAAATAAAAATGTGTACTTTTAAGAATTTTCCTCATTTTTAAATATGGAGTGGACACTTAAAGAAGACCGTGTCGCAGTTATTGCGTTGCATCGTTGCGGTTACGCGCCAATTCAGATTTTGGACTTACTGAAAAATTTGAATATAGCCAAAAGATTCGTTTATCGTACCATAAAACGATACAATGAAGACTCTAGTGTAGATGACAGGTCAAGAAGTGGTCGCCCTCGCTCTGTTAGGACTCCAGCAGTGATAAAAGCTGTGAAGGCGCGAATTCAAAGAAATCCCATACGTAAGCAGAAACTGTTGGCCCTTCAGATGGGGTTAAGCAGGACCACGGTGAAAAGGGTGTTAAATAAAGACTTAGGGCTTAGGGCATATCGAAGAAAAACAGGACATCGTTTGGACGCTCGTTTAATGGACCTGAGACTGAAGAGATGTCGCGCTTTTTTGAAGCGGTACGCGGGAAAAAAGCATCGGGAAATTCTTTTTTCGGATGAAAAAATTTTCACCGTGGAAGAGAGCTACAACAAACAAAATGATAAGGTGTACGCACACAGCAGTGAAGAAGCGAGCAACCGTATTCCGCGTGTTCAACGAGGTCATTTTCCATCCTCGCTCATGGTTTGGTTGGGAGTCTCTTATTGGGGCTTAACTGAGGTACATTTTTGTGAGAAAGGCGTAAACACGAATGCAGTTGTGTATCAAAATACAGTCCTCAAGAACCTAGTGGAACCTGTTTCTCATACCATGTTTAATAACAGGCACTAGGTATTCCAACAAGATTCTGCGCCAGCTCATAGAGCGAAAAGCACACAAGACTGGCTGGCGGCGCGTGAAATCGACTTCATCCGGCACGAAGACTGGCCCTCCTCCAGTCCAGATTTGAGTCCGTTAGATTACAAGATATGGCAACACTTGGAGGAAAAGGCCTGCTCAAAGCCTCATCCTGATTTGGAGTCACTCAAGGCATCCTTGATTAAGGCAGCCGCCGATATTGACATGGACCTCGTTCGTGCTGCGATAGACGACTGGCCGCGCAGAATAAAGGCCTGTATTCAAAATCGCGGGGGTCATTTTGAATAAACTTTATTACCATAAGAATCTATGTTTTATTAAGTTCATTTTGCTATATAAATGTTTACATAAATAATAAACATGTCTGAATTATTTCATATTGCACATGTGACAGAACTTATGAAGTGACTATGTATATACAATTAGAAAAATACATGGCCAATTGGTGGAATTATTATTGAATTATTGGAATTAATATTGAATCATTGATATTATTATTAGTTTATGATTGTTGAAATCGAAATTGCATTATTATTAATGATTGATTGATTGATTTTACTTTTGATGCATGTAATTGTATTATTGTTAAGGTATTGAAGCTGATCTTGTAAATTGTAAATATAATTTAAATTATTTTTAAATGTGTGTATTGTGTCGATTTGGCCTGCCTGTGATGGCACAATTACCATATGGAAATAAATAAAATAAAATAAACTACCTACAGCCCAGTACTTTTACATTTAGTTATATATTTCTAAGGTTTCAGATAAAATAAAATTGTTTATTTTCTATGAAATATATACCTATGATATTAAATATCCCTATTGGTATGCATAAGTATCAACATATTCACCATCATGGAGTTGGTGCACATATTTTACAATGTCAATTATACAATTAAGACTAAAATTAATAACTAACTTATACAAATTAATTAATTAGTTGTTTGTATGTCTCATTTACAATTAGTTCATTAAATAATTAAATTCATAGAATAAATTCATATAATCTTTTTAGAAAACGGAAGCAACGCAACGTAAACATGGCATTATCTTTTTAATTCGGTCCCCAATCACATCGGAATGTCCAATTGTTCTTCGTCGTTTGTATCCGGTGTTGTTATTTTATTACTCTTTGCTGAGTGCGCGAAGATGTGTGTTTAATATTTATGCTTCGGAACGCACCTCTTTTTGTTGCGCGACTCGGACCGCGAGTGATCGTAAACGGAACTAGCAGCTGTCACTTGTATAGAAACGAGATGACGAGTTAGAGGTTACTTTTTTGACATGGAAAAAATGTCGGCACATGGCGTTCGGGCCTTGGCTGTATTTTAATTGTAATAATTGTCTAACACAGGTGTCGGGCCTGGTCGGAATGTTAATTATAATAAGCACGGAACAATCGTCGGGAAATAAGTAGATTCAAGTCATCGGAGTGAGTGCTTCGTGTTGTGAAAGGTTAAAGTGGTTCGGTCCCCAATTCGTCGCATTCGGACAGCGACTCCTCGTGTCGGCAAGCAACACGACGGCGACAGCATCGGGCTACGACGAGAGTAAGATTCGACTCCTCTCCCCCCACCCCTTGTGCTCCTTATCCCGTGTTCCTGCCTCGAAGTGAGCGTTCGAATTCCGGTCCACGGCGTCAAAGGTCAGTACCCCTGGTGAAAACCAACCCTACCAGATTCCACGCCCGTTCGGTTGAGGCGTGGAATTAACCATTTGGTAGCAGGCGCGGTTTCCTAGTGGGAAATCGATTCACGGACGGTTGTAGGGTTGTTTTTTTGCCACATTGTAGTTGGGAGAAAAGGGTATCTCAGATTGGTCGGCAACCAGTTTGTGAGTGAGTCGAGTGGTCGGTATACCACAATTTAGGTTCATTTTCGGTTAGTGAACGTATAATTGACGATTTAGTTAACAATTATTATAAATTTGTAGTCGGAAACTACTCGGTGTGCATAAGAAACAGTCATTCGGTCGGACTATAGTATTGCAAGCGGGTTCCATAGCATTGCAGTGTTATTTCGGATTACAGAGTAGGGTCAGGCTATTTAAGGGGTATTAAGCTGATTTTGCTGACCTCAGTAGAAGTGTGGGTCATATCGGAGGGGCCACTTCTAGAAGGTTCACAGCTACCTTCATTATATTAAAAATAGCCTTTTTCTTATAATAAATTTCTGTGTGTTTTTTTTTATTGTGCCTTATGGTGGCATTCTCTAATTGATTTAGAGTGTATAGTTATAAGGTGTATGTCCACAGGGCGACCATATTAAATATTGTTTAGGATTTAATTGTTTTTAGTGGTTGCCTTAGTTTTGACAACTTAGTTTTAATTTCTGTGCCCAGCGCTGACGGGCAAGTGCTGGTCTCTGGCTATACTTAGTTCGGTAGTGAAGTATAAGACCAGAATCTATTAATTCGGTCAACATGGCACCTTCGCCCTTGACGGTACTGCGACATGGTGTCCGGGAGGAAATGAGATGGCTCGCCCATACTCATAAGTATGTGGAGCGACCTGACACGGACGATGTCCTGCTCAAGCGTGTGGAGGACGCAATGACACGCTTCGGGAAGGTGTGTCGGCTGGCTGCGGAGGCTGAAGCTCTCGGGCTTACGGATGAAGCCTCGGTGGCTGCAGTGAAACAGCTCTGCGCGGATGCTGACCAAGCGATGGAATGCTTGGGCGACATCGAGCGTCGCGCGGAGAAAAATAAGCGGTCGCGAAGGAATGACCGTGGGGAGGGTAACGGAGACCCACCCCGAAGGGTGTTGTTGGACGGCTGCCACACCTGGAGATTCCGGCCTTCAGTGGGGCAATTGATGAGTGGCCGCCATTCATTAATTTATTTGATAGTTTGGTCCACGGTCGGGACGACCTGGACAACGCCTACAAGTTGGCCCAACTATTGATGGCTCTGCGGGGTGAACCGAAGGAGTTGGTCGGTCACCTAACGGTCACGGCGGGCAATTATGAGATAGCCAGGTCCATATTGTTTGACCTCTACCAACACAAACGGCGGTTGGTTGATGCGCAGCTGGGGAAGCTGTTAAGCATCCCAAGAGTAACCCGGGATGTTGACATCCGAGTACAGGTGCTCAACCCTGTGCTGGTGGCCACTAAGGCCCTTCAGAACCTTGGTCTTCCGGTAGACTAATGGTCATATATTGTTTTGTATATAGTTTTGTCACGAGCACTATTGGACTCGGGGGCCCAGGGGTGCTTAGTCTCGTGCAACCTTGTAAGACGGTTGGGCATTTCGGTAAGGGAGTATCCACATTCCATTCGGGGAATTGGGAACACGGAAGTCGGTTCCGTTAAGGGAGTATGTCGGATTACTCTCTCGTCACGGGTGGATTAATCGGTGAATCTGACGGTCACGGCATTAGTCATGCCTAATGTGATGGGCTCACACCCTCACGTACGGTTGTCGCCCTCGGTGCGACAGTTGGTCGCTGGGTTGTCACTGGCTGACCCGGAGTTCGATATTCCGGGCCCAGTAGACATTTTATTGGGTGTCGATGCCTTGGGATAACTGTTAGTGCCAGGTGTCCATGTGTTGCAGGCGACTGGTCTGGTTTCGGTCAACACCAGACTGGGCCATGCGGTAATGGGTCCGGTCATGCCGGCTGCCCCACGCCTAGCGACTCGTAGTCCCTTATTCGGTTCTGTACTCTCGGAGGTGATACAGAAGTTTTGGGAGGTGGAGGAACCACCTACGGTCCGCCGGTTGGACCCGGTTGAAGAAGAGTGTGAACAGTTTTATCGGAACAATACTAGTCGCCTTCGGTCAGGTCGATTTCTCACACGTCTTCCATTCCGGAGTGATCGCCCACCGCTGGGCAGTTCACACCATGCAGCCGAGACGCGACTTCTGTCGATGGAACGACGCATGAAGCGTGACGGGATTTTCCGGCAGAAGTACGTCGACTTCATGCGGGAATATGAGTCGCTCGGCCACATGTCGATTTCGGGTATCGACTGGAAGCGTGAAGACCACTGCTTCCTGCCTCATCACGCGGTCTTGAGGACCCCGGAGGGCAAAATACAGGTAGTGTTCGATGGATCGGCATCAACATCTAACGGCATGAACCTGAACCAGTGTTTGCATTCAGGGCCGAAGTTGAACCATGACATCGCGGATGTTATCACACGGTTCCGTCGACACAATGTTGTGTTTGTAGCTGACATCCGGATGATGTTTAGGCAGACGGTCATTCACCCTGACGATAGACGGTATCAGCTGATACTGTGGCGAGAGAGCCCAGATCAGCCCATCAGGGTGTACGAGCTGAACACCAACACGTACAGGCTACGGTCTAGTCCTTATTTGGTGATTCGCACTCTGCGGGAGTTAGAGGATCGAGAACGGTTAAATTTCCCTAGATGAGCAGCAATCCTGGAGCAGGATCTCTACGTGGACGATATCTGTACCGGTGCAGAGTCCGTAGAGGAGGCGCTCGCTCGTCGGGACGAACTAGTTGAGCTCTTACGGGGTGGAGGTTACGAGCTCCGGAAATGGATGTCGAACTCTCCAGAGTTACTGTCTGGTCTTCCGGATGACTACCAGCAGGATCCCCACATTTTTGAAAATTTGAAAAATCCAAATATGTTGTCGGTATTAGGCGTCCAGTACCAGCCGGTGTCAGACATGTTTTCGTATCGGGTCGAGTTGGACTCCCCGAAGGTCTGGACGAAACGGAACGTCCTTTCAACGGTGGCTAGGACATTTGATCCAAACGGGTGGATCACCCCGGTAACATTTCAGCTCAAGTGTTTTATGCAGCAATTGTGGTCTGCTGAGCTGAAATGGGACGACCCGATCGGCGGGTCATTGAGCTCAGAGTGGGACTCGTTCTTTTCGACCCTCCCTGGCATCAATCGGATTTCACTGCCACGGAGGTTGGTCCCCACCAAACGATACACCGCCACCCTGCATGGGTTTTGCGATGCCTCGGAGAAGGGCTACGGAGCTGCGGTGTATCTGCGTACGGTTGACTCTTCGGGGGAGGTTGATGTGCGGTTGGTCATGGCCAAGAGCAAGGTTGCGCCGTTGCGCACTCGCCTGACCATTCCCAAATTAGAGCTTTCGGGAGCGGCTCTCCTGACTCGTCTGCTCAACCACACGATGACGGTTCTTCGTGGGTCAATAGCGTTAGAAGATACGGTCTACGCTTGGACGGACAGCCAGATCGTGTTATGCTGGCTGAAGGCTTCAGTTCACAAGCTGGAGATTTTTGTGGCGAATCGGGTTTCGCAGATTTCTAATTCGGAGGTTCCCTTAATCTGGAGACATGTTCCAGGGGAAATAAACCCAGCAGACTGTGCGTCTCGTGGGTGTCACGCTCCGGAGTTGGTTGGACATCCCTTGTGGTGGGGTCCAAAATGGTTGACTCAAGCCGAATCGGATTGGCCAATGAGTCCACGCGTTACCTCGGCGAACGGCGCCTTGACAGTCGGTGTCTGTACGACGCAACCAGAGCCGGAAGAGGAGTTCAGCCTGCTGGAACGGTACAGCTCGCTCGACAAGCTGGTCAATGTGACCGCCTGGATCTTCCGATTTGCGCGGAATTGTCGCAATTCTGAGGCTTAACGGGTGCGGACACAGGTCCTGACACCACGGAAACGGAACCATGCGTTGTTCGCATTGGTACGGAACGTGCAGACGGTGCACTTTAAGCCCGAACTCGACGTTCTGAGACGCGGACGCGTCCAACTGAAGGGAGCTGTGGCTCGGCTCAACCCGTTTATTGACCCTCAAGGATTGCTGAGGGTAGGAGGTCGGCTGCGGAATGCCAACCTGCCTTATGCGGCTCGCCACCCGTTGTTACTCCCTAGGAAAGGGAAGTTGGTCGAACTGTTGATACAGGATCGACACATTCGGAATGGGCATATCGGATGCCTTGATGGCGTTTCTCCAGCGCGAGTTCTGGATTCTATCGGGAAAACGCTTAGTGCGTAGCGTCGTATTTCGGTGCCTGCCTTGTTATCGGGCCAAGGCGGCTACGATGCAGCCCCAGATGGGCGATTTGCCCTCGGATAGGGTTAACGAAATCCGGCCCTCTGCGGGTGTCGGAACGGATTTCGCGGGACCATTCATGGTCAAGTCTTCACAGCTACGGAACGCCAGATTAGTGAAGACATACCTGTGCGTCTTCGTGTGCTTGGCCACGAAGGCAGTCCACTTGGAGGTGGTCAGTGACCTCACTACGGAGGCATTTATCGCATGTCTGGATCGGTTCTTCTCACGAAGGGGCCTCCCGACATTAATCCGTTCGGACAACGGCACAAATTTTGTCGGAGCCAGGCGATATCTGCAGGAGGTCACTCAATTCCTGAACGGTAACCAGGACGCCATCGGTACGGCTTGCTCCCGACGAGGGATTGAATGGGTTTTCAGTCCGCCGGGATGTCCTCATTGGGGAGGAATTTTTGAGGCTGCGGTTAAATCGGCTAAGTCGCACCTGAAGAGGATCATCGGTGAGACCTCTCTACGCTTTGAAGAGCTTGCGACGCTGTTCTGTAAAATTGAGATGACACTGAACTCGCGTCCGTTGTGCCCGCTCAGTTCGGATCAAAATGATTTGGAAGCGTTGACGCTGGGTCACTTCCTGATAGGTCAGCCCCTTAACGCCCTGCCAGAATACCCATTCGGTGATGTTAAGTTAAGTCGGTTAACTAGGTGGCAGATGTTGCAGCAGATGGCTCAAGATTTTTGGAAACGGTGGTCCCTTGAGTACTTGCACATCTTGCAGCAGCGCCTTAAGTGGACTGACCGGACGAGCCCCCCTCAAGTCGGTGATTTGGTGCTGATTAAGGATGCGAACCTGCCATCATTGAGATGGAGACGAGGACGGATCGTCAAATTGTACACGGGTCGGGATGGCACGCCTCGATCAGCAGAAGTCAAGGTGGGGGACTCGGTCCTCAAGAGAGCGGTCGCAACACTTTCTCGCCTTCCTATTGATTAGGGACAGGTTCGGGCCTGTCCGGTCGGGTGACTGTTTAATATTTATGCTTCGGAACGCACCGCTTTTTGTTGCGCGACTCGGACCGCGAGTGATCGGAAACGGAACTAGCAGCTGTCACTTGTATAGAAACGAGATGACGAGTTAGAGGTTACTTTTTTTGACATGGAAAAAATGTCGGCACATGGCGTTCGGGCCTTGGCTGTATTTTAATTGTAATAATTGTCTTACACAGGTGTCGGGCCTGGTCGGTATGTTAATTATAATAAGCACGGAACAATCGTCGGGAAATAAGTAGATTCAAGTCATCGGAGTGAGTGCTTCGTGTTGTGAAAGGTTAAAGTGGTTCGGTCCCCAATTTGTCGCATTCGGACAGCGACTCCTCGTGTCGGCAAGCAACACGACGGCGACAGCATCGGGCTACGACGAGAGTAAGATTCGACTCCTCTCCCCCCACCCCTTGTGCTCCTTATCCCGTGTTCCTGCCTCGAATTGAGCTTTCGAATTCCGGTCCACGGCGTCAAAGGTCAGTACCCCTGGTGAAAACCAACCCTACCAGATTCCACGCCCGTTCGGTTGAGGCGTGGAATTAACCATCCATTGCACTTTCTACCGAGGCATTTACTATGTGCTTTTCACGCCTAATGTAAGGAAATAAAACAGGTTGTGTACACAGTATAATACACAGTTTAATTAAAAGTAATATTGATATTTGCATTAGGGCAGTTATGGAATGACAAGGAAATGTTTTTTCCCAGAACATTTATATTAGTATTTTGTGTCATTTCGGCCGGTATGGAGTGTGATGCCGACCGAAAATAATCGACCAACAGCAGAGTAGAAAGTAAAAAAGGCCGCTAAACACTACATTTTACTTTGCAAATCTACATTGTTTGACTGTTTTTGAATTGTACTACTAAGAACTACTTTCTACTCTCATTTCAATCCATCTTTGGCCATATTTCCGAGCAGTGGCGTGAAAAATATTACTTGGTTAGCAAAAAATCTCGAGAGTCCCCGTAGAGCTACGCTTTGTGCGAGTTTTCGTTATTGTTATTTTTCCAACAAATCATATTATCGATAAAAGGCAGGCAGCACTGTAGATAAAAATATCGATATTGACCCAATGTTATCACTCTATCAATTAAACAAGTCAATTTAAATATCAGATCATACAAAACAGAAGAGATTGTTTAACCTCCTTAGACCGAAAACTCCGTTTTCAAGAATATTCATGGATATTCAGTGGCCGACCTAATTATACCAACTCAATTCAATGGAGCATTTCTCATTAAGCCGGAAAACTTAAAATTACACTTAGAAGAGGGCGAAGTTGAAAGAATATTACCACAGTGATCTTCGTATAAGAAATAATGAACTCAAGTTTCGCAATGATGAAGAAAATAAAAACCTCCCGCCTCCAAGTTATGAATTTATAAAGCGTCTCTAGAACGTTTTTCTTTTGCCCTAGACTGATTTATTTTAACATTGGAATAAAATCTAGATTGCACTTTTAAATTTTCCGATAAACTGATTTCACGTTTCAATAGTAGATACTTGGGTCCTGTGTGGGGGACACGAATTATTAGGCTGAAAAAAATATTCGAATTAAACTGTCAGTGACTCTTCTTATGTAAAGCCCAACCAGGAACATAAAAAACCTGGTCTGAGGGCGCTAAATAACTTTACATATAGCAATACTAAGTATAGATTACCCATGCAAATAGGCTGCTTCGCTAATTTCCGAACTTATTTTAAAATCGAACTTTTTAGAAGTTACATTTTTAAATATTACTACAAATTAACAATAATAGAAAACTTGTGATATGTATAGATAAAGCAGTGTATATAACTGTGCATAATTAGGCATTAAAATACTCGTGTGTTATTATTATGAAACACTCTTATATTAAAGCCTCTTATTATGGGAGACACATTAACTACTATATTTTTTATTTTCATGAAATAATCTTCCACTAAAGTAAGTACCTGTAGCCGGGTTAAAATATAGAAAATAAAGCCATTACGATTATGTATTAATTTTATAAGTCATCAAATTCAGAATCTAAATATTCAACAGATTATTATGACATTTTATGATCTTCAGGATCCAATTGTACTGGTTCAATTCTGGACATATCAGACTCATTGTCAGTTGTAAGACTGGATGTTTCACTATCATTGCCCCAATATTTATAACAAGTTGTTCAATTTCTCTATCAATTACCAGTCCCCTGCATCTTTATTCCTTTTCTAGTTTTTGTATGCTCACAGCAATTATTCCATATACCAGCATTTATATCCTCACAACAGTTTTGTACAAGCTGCAGGAACGTGATATTATCTCAACCAACATTCTTTGTGACAATCTTTCCTTTTACTATGCCCCATACCATTTCTATCAAATTCAGGTTACAATGATATGACGGCAGTCGTACTATTTTGTATCCATACTCCTGCACTAAATTATCAATCTTGTATACTGGGACAGGTTTATTTTGTTTTACCAAAAACAACAACATACTTTTAGTGGCTTTGGTAGGGTAGGCAATATTATTTGATGTAAGCCATTCAGAATTTAATTTTTTCTATTAACTATTAACCGAGTTTGGAGGTTTGTTAATTTGGCTAGACTGATATCTAGTATTGTCCATGACTACAGGTGGGTTCATTTAGATTGGGTAATAATTTATTCAATACTCATTTTTTTAAATTAACTTCATTCATGGCATCATGGAAATCAGCTTTTCTTTGTCGTTATAAATTAACAAAGCATTCGGGACCAACCTACTTTTGCCACCACAATAAACAATTATGTATCTTTTTCCCATAGCTACAGATTTAGATACGCCGGGCTCATTTTCTCTTTGCCAATATTTTGCACGATTGAGCAAAGTATGAATGTAACTTTCATCAAGGTATAGAACAGGCATACGAATCTCCCTGACATCTTTGACTTCATGTAGGTACCTGGCCCTCCTTGCCACTATATCATGTCGCTCGCGTGTCGATCAGTAATGAAAGTACTGTCTTTTGATTTCTAAATTTTTTATATTTATAACCTAATTTGTGTAAGTAAACGAAGATATACTCTATTTAAGGAAACTGTAGGTCTATAATTCTTGTTACCCTATATTGTAATAATGTATTATATAAGAGTGTTTATATTATTAAGAGCGAACTGGTTTTTTCTAAATAAAGATAAAAAATAAGTTATATATATAAAAATATATATATCTATATATATTATTTGTTACCTCAAAACTGGTACTATTTAAGAACCGATTTCAAAAATACTTCTTTCAGTTCGGTCCCATTTTTTGAAAATTAGAAATCGGTCCAGTTTTTTGATTTCTAAAGCAAAAACAGTGGATTTATGATGTCATCTAGGTAAGCGAAATTGCGTATTATTGCTTTACTGTGAGTCAGTCAGTGGTGTTTAAGGTCATTGTCATAAGATTAATTATGTCTGTAAGTACCGTACATCCATTTATGTCGTGTAATACGTGTATAATACAGATTTAGTAGCCTTGATTTCGTGTATTTTGATGACATTCGCATCCCGACCGGGGAAGAAGAAATAGGGCTTGTTTTTTTAAAGTTCTTAACCTAAGAGAGTACCTAGTCGGTCCTTAAGTTCTGTCACAAGGTTTTTGATAGATAAAACTCAGCAATAAACTTTCTCTTATTCGTATTATACATGATTAAAAAGCTTATTTTATACGAATCAAATTGCAATACAATACATTTTGTACGATTATCGCAATATGACAAAAAACCTTATAACTTGAGACAATCGCGAACCCAAAACACGCCGCAACTGACAAAAATACCACAAATTTAATAAAAAAACAGTGATCCAGATAACCAACAAGCTTTTTTTTATTTATTCTGAAACCTCGATTTTAGACCATGCTTAACAACTAGCATTTGATTTTCTGTTAGCTTTCAGTTCCAACTGCTCCCAAAAAGAACTTTACGTACTTTTTACATTTTCAGAAAAACGTATAAAAATGATCTTGTGGGCAACAAGTACACTACGTAAAATGTGAATATGAAAATTAGGTTTACCCAGACTTAGTGATCTTATGCTTCAAAATGAAGGTAACGGGTTCAGAGAGGGTTCTGACTAAAATCTCACGTAAGTTTGAAAGGTTTTAAGAGTCATGGAAAAAAGATAAAGTGAATCACGTCCGTATTTTTGATTGGTTAAAAAAGTGCAAAATCTCTGAAGAAACTAGCATTTGTGTAATATGGCTTTAAGCATTTAAATCCGATAATCATTCTAATTTATCAGTATTTAATGAGCTATCAAACCATATATAGTATTAAATAAAAATAAACTTGGTATTATTTACTATGCGGTAAAATATTTGTGACAAAATTTATGGACCGAATAGGTATGTTAATTAATGGAAGCTCACACTCATGATCAAATAGCTATTATAAAGAAACAACTATTGCGTACATGAGCTTTACAATGGACTGTTTTGACTTAAATCTCCTTCCTAAGGTGGCAGAAATGTGCTTCACCTAACTAATATTCCTACATCTGCGACCTTCGTTTTCCGTAGAATTTTATATATATTATTAATACCCAACATGGATAGACGTAATCGCTGACCACCTTTGTTGTCATTGCCAACAATTATGGCCGGCACATTTAGTTGGCGACTCGTCATGATCTTGATCTTGTTGATCCTGAGACCGACTTTTAGGGAAGCTTCGTGCAATTCTGCGAGCATATATTGGAGATCTGAGATGCCTTCGGCGACGAGAATGAGGTCATCCGCAAGCTTGAGCTGCGACATGCGTAGCCCGTTAGTGTTGACTCCTCTCTCACTCCAATCTAACGACTTCATAATGTCCTCCAGAAGGATGGTGATTAGTTTGGGTGCTCTCACCCAAACTAATCACACCAAACGTGTCCGCAGGGGGACACTCTATAGTGTCCCCCTGCGGACACCCCGGTCTATAAACCAGAAACACCGAATCCGTATTTGGTGTTCCTAGGCATCCTGAAAATGTGTAAATGGCAAACAGGCGAATTGTTTTTCGGTTACAGAATCGCTACAAAGTTTGAATTTCGTCATTTTTATTCTCGGTTTGGAGTGATTTTGTTCTACTTACTGTATTCTAAGCGAAAACATAACATCTGGACTCTAGTAAACATTTCGAATTCGGCTTAGCTGACATAACCTCAATTGGCTGAGAATTATCCTACCTGGTAAGAAGTTGGTATACATATAATGGACAGCCATATGCAGACCAGTAAAGCACACCAGGTAGAATCCCAACTAAAACTGGCTTTAATGAATTAAAACTATCTAGGGAATTGTGTAGCCAGTTGACCTTTGAACGGGAGGACAGTGAAAATATATTGCTAGAAGTATTAGGTAATAATCCTAAACTAAAAACCGAAAACAGACGCAAGTGGGGAAAAATGCAACTGAGATTTTTCCCACGCGGAATAAATGAGTTAGGGGAACTCATCTAGCAACTCGTAATAAAGAACACATCACTAAAACATCAAAAATGTTAAAATCTCAAATAAATCTCAATAGGAGTTTAAATAATAAAAGTAAAATTGAAATTTTGGAAAACAAAAAAATGTATGACAATGGTAAGTCTGAACTTACCATTGTCAATAGCTGCATGAGATCAATTACTGCCCACTATGAAAAATCTCAAGAACCCATTAGGGAGTACTTTCTGGCCATGGATGGGCTCCTTAAACTGCCTCATAGTAATCAGGAACACAATGACTCTTTGGTGGCCAATCAATATGTGACTGCCAACGTTCCGGGCAACAGCCGCAGAGACCAGCTTCACTCATGAGCCCTGAAATAAGTATCTAACCCAAGATTTCAGGTTGGAGTGAACCTTTGACTGGAGAATGAAGTTATAATCCCATGTAAAGTCACAGTGCGCTAAGGCCATTAGAGTCTTATTCCAATACAAGAGAGCTGAAGGCAACAGATGGGGAATGAAGTCAGAGATCGTCCATTGGATCTACAAGGCAATCATTCTACCAAGGATTATATACGCATCAATTGTATGGTGGAAAAGAATAGAACTAGCAACGATGAAAAAAGAGCTTGGCAAAGTACAAGGATTGGCATGTCTTATGATCACAGAAGCCATGAGGTCTACACCTGTGGTTTCCTTACTAACAATGCTCAATCTAAACCCATTGCATGTAGAAGTAAAAAGGAAAGCAACTGAACTATGGTACAGAATGAAAATGAACAAAGAATGGAAAGGCAACTCTATAGACACCGCTCATGCATGTAGAAACGTCAGGTGGAAAGTTGGCAATGCTATTGGCGAACATCGATTTGATGAAGAAGGAAATACGATTCAATAAGAAATACCGAATCCATATAGGAACAAGAGAAAATTGGGAAATAGAAACAGACCAACCGGTTGTAACTAGCTTCACGGATGGCCCAAAAAGAGAGAGCACAAAACTAGCAGGAGCTGGTTTTTGCACCATGGACAAGAACAATTGCCTAGGGGCTATACGCCAGCGTGTTCCAAGCGGAAATATACGCCGTAATGGAATGCGCTGAAGCACTAAGGGAAACAGTAGAAATCAAAAACAAGATAGTAGTAATTTATGCTGACAGTCAGGCAGCTTTAAGGCGCTTAGGCAACCAATGAATAAATCTGCACTAGTCAAAGAGTATAAGGCCTGTCTTAACTCTTTGGGAAGAACATCAGAAATAATTATCGCATGGGTCCCCGACCATGAAGGAATTCACGGTAACGAAAAAGCAGATGAGCTGGCAAGAAACGGCGCTGATGTGCGTTTTATTTGACCAGAACCAAGATTACCTATATCAACGACTGTCAAAAAGAACATCTTCAACATGATAGCTATGCTAGATTCAAACCAAGAATGGAAGAACACCAAAGACTGTAGGCAGTTTAAGATGTTTATCTTAAGGAAAGACCCCAAAAAGGCTAAGTATTTACTTAATCTTAGTAGGGAAAACTTAGCAATACTGGTGTTGTGACAGGTCACTGCAAAATAAATAGACACCTATCATTATTAAGGCTCGTACAGGACCCATCATGCCCTCACTGTGGCTTGAAGGAAAGTAGCCAGCACTTCTTGGGAGAATGCGTAATGTATTTAAACATAAGATGGAGAACACTAGGGATGAATAACTTTAAAGTAGATGATTAAGTTTAGAGACATCCTAGAATTCAATAAACGAACAAGAAGATTTGGGGAGGGACATCTGTTGAACCAACAGTAACCAGTGACCAAACACTGGGAATTGGGTTAAATAGTCACGATAGAGGACCTATTACCCGCCTGTGGTTCAGCGGGCGTCCCACCTCATAATCATCATCAAGATTTCAGGTTCGCACAAAAACATCACAATCAAAACTGTAATGTTTTGGTGATGAAATTGGAAAACACTTAGGCATATTATTGAATAAGTTGGGACATTCAGTCATATATAACTGTTTACCAAACTCCAGTTTTCATGATGTTAAGCAAAAAATAACAAAAAAACCAGATCTGACACTTGAATCAAACTTAATACTCATGTTTGGAAATAGGGGTGAGGTAAACAAATGGGCCCTAATTAAATATTTTAAAACACTATGCTCACTGAATGTTAATAAAATTGTTATGTTTACATTCTCATATAGTAAAAGCTTGCTACAACTTGAAAATTATCTACACTAATATTATAAAGAGGAAAACTTTGTTTGTTTGTTTGTAATGAATAGGCTCAAAAACTACTGGACTGATTTTAAAAATTCTTTCACCATTCAAAAGCTACATTATCCACCAGTAACATAGGCTATACTTTATTTTGGAAAAAAGTAGTGGTCTGTAAGATATTTGGGTTTTTCGGACACAAGGTGTAAAAATTTAACCAGAAAAGTTACTTATTTTGCGTACGCTGCCTGAACTATAAAAGATAGAACCATACAATGTTGTAATTAATTGTAGATCTTATAAATATCTACAAAAAAGTCCGCGAGATACCTATCTATGTCGAGTGAGGCACAACAACCATTTTTTTATTTAAAAATCTTGTTTTTTTTTTGGACTACATTTAAACGCATTTATTTTACTCATGCTATTAATCCTTATCAAAATAAATTATTTCATCACTAAGTACAGTTTATGTAGATAATATTTGGTCTTTGAACGATTAAAATTGGAGGTTTGGTTTTGAAGTTATGGTGAAATTAAAAAATTACTATTTCTGCTGCACGGCCCGTTGCGAAGTGGGCGTCACCAAGGCGGGGGTGCGCGTGCGGGAGGGGAGTTTAGATCTATGAGTAAGGTACCCTCGCGGCTCAGACGCGAGGTCGGCTCCCTATGCAGCGGTCGTGCGCGAAGTCTAATAACTTTCGTGCAATTTTTTTTAGATTTCGTTCTTAACACTACACCTACGCAAAGTTTCTTCTCAGAGCTAAACAACAGTTCTTTTCAGGGCTAAACAACAGTTCTTTTCAGGGCTAACCAACAGTTCTTTTCAGGGCTAACCAACAGTTCTTTTCAGGGCTAACCAACGGTTCTTTTCAGGGCTAAACAACAGTTCTTTTCAGAGCTAGAATATTACACGCTATTAACATTTTCTTAAACATTTGAAAATGCCTGAGAGAGCCAGGTCTCAACTTTCTAAACATAGTACTCAAGGACGGGCAGCAAGAATATGTCGTATGGGAGAATCTTCACCTGAACGTTCACAACGCCTTGCTGAACAAAATCGGAGAAACTCTCAGGTACGCGCACGAGAATCGAGTGTTGAACGTTCGCAACGCCTTGCACAACAAAATCTGAGAACCTCCGAGCTACGCGCTCAAGAGTCGAGGCTGGAGCGTTTCCAACGTCTTCATGAACAAAATATAAGGACCTCTCAGTTGCGCGAAAGAGTGTCGAGTGTCGAGCGTTTGCAGCGACTTAGAGCTCAGGCAGAGAGACAGCAGTTGTCCACAAATAGAGTTCGCAATCGAATTTTAGCTAACAGCAACAGACTGGCTTTCAGATATGATCCGCAGGTTGATTATGCACAACAAGCGTCCGTCCAAATCGGAGTCATGAATAAGATCTGCTATAACTGCTCTGCCAAGAAATGGGCAGACGAACCTAATGGTATGTGCTGTGCTTCAGTTAAAGTTTGTCTTCCTAACCTTCAGGAGCCGCCACAACCAATAAAAAATATTTTAACTAATAACCATCAATTATCTGGTCATTTTTTAACAAACATACGTAGATACAATAGTCTTTTTGAAATGACTTCGTTTGGCGCAAAAGAAATCAGGGAAGGAAATTTTATGCCCACTTTTAAAATTGAACGACAGGTGTATCATCTCATTGGTAGCCTTTTACCACCATCAGGCCAAAACCCACAGTTCTTGATAATATATTTTATTTCGGATGCAGACCAGTTATCGTTGCGATCAAGCATCGCACCAACCTTAAAAATGGATTTAATTCGCGAATTACAGACCGCTTTGAGTAATCATAACGTGTATATACGAAGTTTTAAACAAAACTTAGAACTTAACTCCTCAGATAATTTAAAGTTAATTCATTCAGATCGCACTCCACAGACAGTACACAGAGGCAGATATAATGCTCCTACTGTAAACGAGGTAGCCGTTCTCTTGGTCGATGAAGACAAAGGTCCCAGGGATATAGTCTTACACGATAGAGACGGACAGCTCAAAAGAGTTTCTGAGCTACATCGGTCCTATGATCCACTACAGTATCCTATAATGTTTGTGACAGGAGAAGACGGTTATTATTTGACTATCCCTCAGCAGGGTTCTGCGCGTAATAAAACTGTTTCGTGTATGCAATTTTATGCATTTAGATTAATGTTTAGAAATAACTCTTTTAATCCGTTACATTATTACAGAGACTTATTTAGTCAATATTGTGTTGACATGATGGCGAAAATAATATCGGAAAGATTAAATTATATTTCTCGGAATCAACAAAGACTGAGGGCTGATGACTACATTCATCTCAGAGATGCCTTAAATCATGACGCAAATGTTGACCCATCAAATATCAGTCAACATGTCATATTGCCATCGCCATTTACGGGTTCTCCGCGTTTCATGCACGAGAAAACGCAGGACGCGATGACGTACGTCCGAAATTATGGTAGACCTGACTTATTTGTCACTTTTACATGTAACCCCGAATGGCCTGAAATTAAAGCGGAGCTGCTACCAGGACAACGTTCTTTCGACCGTCATGTCATAATTTCACGTGTATTTCATTTAAAGATGAAGAAATTCATCAAATTATTTGTCAAAGAACAGATAGGGTAAACTACCCAATTATTGACACTTTTAGCGGTATGTTAGAAAAACAGTCTCTTTGATATATTTGAAAAATAAAATTACGCCTTTTTGTTTTCCAAATCCACTTGTTTAGACTTTTGGGAATACCGTGATAACATTTATTTACATATTTTTCATCGTTAGTCATTAAAAAAAGATTAAATAAAAATAATGGTGTTTCTACCATATATTGACACAGAAACCCCTAATTCTGACAGTGAAACCTCCAAATATTGACACCTAGTTTTAAAATACATCAATATACCTAGTCTTAAATCACCTGAGGAGGGTAAAACGAAATAAAAACGATGTTTAAGGTAGGTATTATTATATTTCTATTTAGTATTATATTCAGCTATCAATTAGGAATCTCACTTAAACAATAAATAGTGAAGCAATATTATGCAATTTTGAGACAAAATAGTAATTTGTTTTACTATTTCAATCTGAATAGGTAGGTATAGGTGTCTATCATAAGTGTCTATCACTACAAATTTAATCAATTACTGTGAATCATTTTCTCTTAATATTGCTTCAATAGCTTGGCCCAGTAATTGCCTTCGAGAGTTATTATTACTGTCTTTAACCTTAGCACGAACTTGTTTAGTCATTTCTTTGAGATCAGTCTTTGGTGTATTTTTTGTTTCCGTTTTATTCTCTTTAGGTATTTCTTTTGTTTGCAGTATTTTAGGCTTTTCTTCTACAAACTGTGTCCGCTTTTTTATAATATTCTCTTTAGTCTCTTTCCTGTTAGCTTTAGCACGAACTTGTTCAGTCTTTTCTTTGAGATCAGTCTTTGGTGTATTATTTGTTTCCATTTTAGTCTCTATAGGTATTTCTTTTGTTTGCAGTTTTTCAGATTTTTCTTCTAGAAACTCTTCTGTCTTGTCAAGGAAAAGTCGTAACTTCACTTTCTCAATTTTTTCAGGTGTCCTGAATACTTGTGGTCCATTTGTTTTTTCCTGATTAATTGCTAAACTACTTTTTGTACATCTTTTTTCAGTTTCAGTCAAGGTAATATCAGATATGACATTTATTTTCTTCGTTTCAGGAATTACTTTTTTCTTTTTCTTTTCAACTTTCTTTTCAGCTTTCTGGTTTTTCTTCAAAAGTCTTTCCTATTTTCGTTTTTGAATACCGTCTAATTTCTTTTTTTATCTTCAAGCTTAGCTCTTTCACCGTCTTGCCACGTCTTAGAAGTTAGTACAAATTGTACTTTCTATCGTTCTTACACCTTTTCTAATTGGAGTTTTTGCGTAAGCAAGACAATCCTTCAACTTGGTTTTTTTTATGGACTTAACGGTAGAGTCATATTTATCTTTTGGGTTTAATTCACTGATATATGTTGGTGTGGGAATTTTAAGAGGAGTTTCTGTAAATTTTTCGATGCTGTCCATATAATCTTGGTTTTCATTTGTCCTGTCCAATGTTTGTCTGTCCTGTTCCTGTATTGTGGTGTCGCTTTCTCGAATTTCATGAATCTCAACATCATGTACGATGTGAATAACAGATTGACTTTGAGACTCGAAATCTTCGTCATAATCGTTAAGTAAAAAAGACAAGTTATCAATGTCCAAGTTCTCAATTTCCGTGACTGCGGCAAATGTGTTTGCTTTTGTTTGAAATGTATCAAAGGCCATAATCACTTCATTCATATTGTTTGATTTGTCTTCGAGAAAATCTAGTTGGAAATAGTTGAAAATTGATTTCAACAGTTTTTCTTTATCTTCTGTCGAATTTTTTTAACAATTTGTTGAAATTGTTGTCGAGTCATGGTTATAGTTGGACTAGTAGTAGTTTCAGTAGCAATCCTGTTTTTGTCTGTTGTTTGTTTTCCTTGGCATTTTGTGAAGTCTATATTGTCTGGATTCCACGGATAAAGACCAGTTGCTTTGAAACCATTTTTCAATGTATCAGGAAAGATGGATTTTTCGAGAGCAGTAATCAAAAGTGGGGCAAATTCGGTTTTAGTGAGAGCTTCTGATTGGTGGGTTCTTCTCCATGCATGTACTGTGTCCTTCCAACCATTTTTTAATGGCTTAAAAGCTGACACATCTGCTGGTTGTAGGATCCGCGTGGAATTTGGGTAAAGGGCTATTAATATTATTTGCAATTCAGTACATAAATCACTGACACTCAACGTCACATGTGTCTTGTGCCCATCCACAAAAAATATTACAGGAAATATAGTTCCTGTAGCGACTAGATGGGGGTGTAAAACATTTTTTACATAGTCGACGAAAATCTCTGTTTTCATCCATCCATTTTCGCTGAGACCTATTCCCCAATCACTCGGTACTTTCGACGTAATATCTTTAGGTAATCGCTTGTTCGGGTAAATTATTAGCGGTGGAGTTTGGCTTCCATCAACTTTGAATGTGAACATGACTGTTAGACATGATTTTGATTGGCCCTGGTCCACTTCGTAGACATTTTTTTCTCCTTTTATAGCTATAACCCTTCCACTCTTCGGGCAAAGCAAGAAATTAGTTTCATCTCCATTTAGAACTCTTCCAGGGTCTGATAATATTTCCATGTACTGATGATCTTTTAAATATGTTTCTATTTCAGAAAACCATTTTCTGATATCATTTTCTGCCACACATGAGCTTGCGGCGGTGACGCTCTCTGGTGTTCTCATAGTCAGCTCAGGATGACGCTTCATGAATAAATCATACCATTTGTTTCCTGGTATTCCATCTTTGAATGGATTAGGTCTTTTTACTTTTTTCAAAAAGTCTGCAACACTTGCCATTAGATCTTCTTTTCGTCTTGGAAATCCTTTTCGGCTATTTATTTCAATCCACTTAACGAGTTCGTTCTCTTCTGTAACTGTTAGGACTGTTGGTGGACCTGGTCTGTCTTTACTATTAGGATTGCTTATTTGAAAAATCAATGTTGATCGAGGCACGTTGTATGTCTTTGAGGCAAGTTTTTTGCTCATTCCCTTTTTTATTTCTTGTAGAGCCAATTTTACAGATTCTTGACTATATTTTTTCCTTTTTTTCGGAGGATCACTTTTGGGTTTTGGTTTTGCCATTATATTCGGTTAGGTAGGTAGTAGTAGGAGTTAGTAGTAAGTAGTAGTAGTACGTGGTTACCTGAAACAGATGAACATATAAAATTAATAAGCATAACATCCCTAAATATTGACACCCTTAAAACCTATTATGGACATGGTGTCAAAAATAGATTTCCACACATTCGACATGGAGTCAATATTTGGAATAGGGCTACTGATGTTGTTTTTTAAAGTACTCATTCGGTTCTCAACCATAACATTAAGTTCTCAGCGATTAAAATCCTATATAAAACGTAAAACCCTCAAGTCAATTATTGACACACCATGTCCAAATTAGGCAAATACATAGAAACGAACACCAATTATTGACACTGGGATTTTCACAAAAACCGTTAAAAAACAATGAAAATAAAGTTACGTTTTAGGCACCTAACTGCATAAACGACTAATTAAAGCCTTGTTTCTTCATAAAAAACATGAAACTGCGATTATTTAGCGACATTTGTGAGTACTTACCACTATCAAAATCACAGTGAATGTAAGGATTTTGTAGAAAATCGTACGGCCTTCACAAAAACACCACCGACGTCACAGCCATCTTGACAGAAAGAACGTTGACAGTGTTGCCATTAAATAGACAAATATAAGTTGCGTTTAGTTTTTGTTGTTTGAATAAAAGTATTAGATAAAACGTTTTATTTTTAAAATCTTCTTGTGGTGTCGATAATTAGAGGGGTGTCAAAATTAGGCGGTTCTACCCTATTCGTTAAAGTAAAATGTTATATGGCAAGTGTGGAGTGGCAAAAGCGCGGTTTACCTCATTGTCATTTGCTGTTCTGGCTAGAAACTAAAATACAACCAGATAAGATTGACAGTGTCATAGTTGCGGAGCTACCCGATCAACAAATTGATCCGGTACTATACGACATTATGACTAAAAAAATGGGACATGGACCCTGCGGATAACATAATTTAGCTGCAACATGCATGAAGAACGGTGTCTGCACAATAAAATACCCTCGCAGTTTCATGAACGATACCCAGACCGGAGAGGATGGGTATCCAGTTTATCGTAGGCGCGATACAGGAAATGGCGGTCGGAGCACTACGCTACAAATCAGGGGCAACATGGTGACGATAGATAATAGGTGGATTGTTCCATACTCCCCGCTACTATGTAAGACTTTTAACGCTCATATAAACGTGGAGTATTGCCACTCTGTCCAAGCCATTAAATATATATGTAAGTATATAAATAAAGGTTCAGATCAGGCAACTTTTAGCCTTAGAAACCCACACGATGAGGTCGAAAACTATTTAAATGGCAGGTAAATAAGCACATCTGATGCTGTCTGGCGCTTATTTGAATTTCCCATTCACGACCGGCATCCTACTGTGGTGCATTTGGCCGTTCATCTAGAGAACAGTCAAAGGGTGTATTTTACACCAGGGACAGCTCATCAAGTGGTCCAAAACCCACGCAATACCACATTACTGGCATTTTTTGCTCTCTGTAATGAAGATGAATTCGCGAAAACTCTTCTGTATCATGAAGTCCCGCAATACTATACATGGGCATATAATAAATTCACTAGAAGGAGGCGTGGTGAAGATGTAGTTGGACATCCGGGGATAAAAAAAGATGCCGCTTTAGGTCTACGGGATACATCCATCCCAATCAGAGTGTTTTTTTCTTAGGATTCTACTGCACCACGTACGCGGTCCGACCTCATTTGCATACCTTAAAACTGTAAACGGTATTGTCAAAGAGACGTATCAAGCAGCTTGCCGTGAGGTTTACTTGAAAACGATGACCATTGGGGTAACACTTTAAGCGAAGCTTCGTTATCACATTGTCCAAAAAAACTAAGAGATTTGTTCGTAGTCATACTTTTATTTTGTCACCCATCGGAACCATTGAAGTTATGGGATACTTTCAAAGATCAGTTCTGTGAAGATATTAGACATCGTATCAGACAACATAATCAGGATAACACTTTACCCTTCACTGAAGTCATTTATAATGAAGGATTAATCGAAATAGAAAACAAACTTCTAGAATTAAACGACAAAAATTTAAGTGATTTTGGATTACCTTCTCCCGTTCGTACCCAGAATAATACTATTGACACAATGGTACAACAGTATAACAGAAATAATTTTACAGCGTTTTTTAATGACAATGTGCCAAAATTAGTACCAGATCAAAGACATGCTTATGAGACTATTGTGGACAGCGTGAACAATAACCGAGGAGAATATTTTTTTTGGACGCACCAGGAGGCACCGGAAAGACTTTTTTCGCAAATTTGATACTTGCTAAGATACGGCAATCAGGGAAGATAGCGATTGCAGTTGCTTCGTCAGGAATTGCTGCAACTCTCTTGAACGAAGGAAAAACTGCTCACTCTACGTTTAAACTCCCGCTTTCCGTATCTTTAGATCAACGGTCTACGTGCTCTATTCGGAAAAATGGGCCTCTTGGTAAGTTGCTGCAAGACGCGTCGTTGGTAATATGGGATGAATGCACCATGAGTCATAGAGCTCATGTGGAGGCCGTGGACCGTACTTTAAAAGACTTCCGAAGCTCTACTAATGTCATGGGTGGTATCACTTTTGTATTTGCTCGAGATTTCCGACAAACGCTTCCAGTCGTCAACAGAGGTACGCGAGCAGATATTATGAAGGCATGTTTAAAATCGTCTCACCTTTGGACATCTGTTCAACATTTGAATTTGCGCACCAATATGAGAGCTCATCTACATGGAAAAACGCATAGCAATTTTCCACAACAGCTGCTGAAACTTGGAGAAGGAATTTTTCCATCTTTAAATTTGGGCACCGATTATGCGGTTACTTTGGATGAGTCTCTAGGCCAAATAGTCCATAATTTAGATAGTCTGATAGATGCTATATATCCTTACATCGAAAACTTACATCAAAATGATTTTCGTTGGCTAGGAATGAATCAGTCAACGAAATAAACAATTTAATTATGCAGAAAGTACCGGGTGAAGTTAAGTGCTATAAATCCATAGACACCGTCACTTACATCAAGGACGCTGTGCACTACCCCCAGGAATTTTTAAATTCTCTGAACCCCGCTGGGCTACCACCTCATGAACTGTTAAAAGTTGGCACGCCGATAATGCTTCTCAGAAATTTAAGCCTCCCCAACATGTGTAATGGCACGAGACTTCTTATAAAGGAGCTAAAAGATAATTTAATAGAAGCGAAGATTATCACCGGCCCTGCAGCTGGTGAATTAGCTCATATACCAAGAATACCCATGATCCCTACTGATTTGCCTATACCCTTCAAAAGGCTCCAATTTCCAGTAAAAATTTCTTTTGCACTAACGCTAAACAAATCCCAGGGCCAAACATTCAAATTAGTAGGAATTGATTTACGAAAAGAATGTTTTACGCATGGGCAACTTTACGTTGCCCTATCACGGGTCGGGGCTCCCGACCATCAGTATATTTTGTTACCTGAAAATAATTTAACGTCAAATGTTGTTTATAGAGAAGCTCTACAATAATCGCTTTAGTTATCTATCCTAAAACAACGGGTTGCGCTCCGGGACTGCCGGCAGAAGTGAAAACTTAGTATTAATTACATTTAAATATTTTCATCATTAACAACTTTAACATACACAGAAAGACAGTCTGTGCAGCCTGCAGATAATGACTGCGTCGTCGATGTTACTGTCGGTGTCTGTGAATTGACCTGGGAATCATTTTGCTGACCGTGTCTTTCCTGGGTAGGCTTTTTGCAGCATAACCGACATCCACGCGGGCGGAGCCGCGGGCGACCGCTAGTCTTAGATATAAGCTAAATATGACATTACATATTACAATAATAGATTGATTAATCTGATGGACTCTAACAATTATATTAATGAATGTTGATTTGACCAAAGGTAGTTAATACCTTCCAAATTTTTACAAACGGCTGTGTCGATATCTTATTGACCGAGCGAGCGATGTGACCGAAGGGCTCTTTTTCGACAAGATAGGAGGCCGATTTTGCTTTGGTCTATCTCTATGTCTCGTGTCTGTCAGTTCCGGTCTAGCGGCCACAGTTTTCAAGCGATCGTCACAAAACTTGGCACACGTGTTCCTTAAATTATATATTTTTTTGTCGAGATCTTTTCTCGCTTTCCCTATGGGGGGGAAGTTATGACGTCATTGATTTTTTATATGGGATTTTTTTCTTTCTGAAACCTATCGTGTGGGGTACCAAATTAAAGGGCTTATGAGCCGGTTCTAAAAATATACCATATCATTACCCTTCGGCCGCCTGTTTTCTAAAAATCCAAGAAATATTTTCAAAACATAGCAAGTTTGGACTCCTCGAAGTAGGAGACGGATTAATAAAGAGGATCTATACAGACCATGAGAGTGAGTGAAAAAGACTTTAACTATATTTGTGAAAAGTCAATAGATTGTATTTTAAATCGCAAAATGTAGTTTACAAAGTTTTTGGTGCGGCTACTTTACTACTTGATTTTGGTTGAATCTAAAATACTTACCTATAAATTGGTACACAGTCCCAAATATTAGCGAGGTCCACTGCCCACAGGGCCACTAGTTTTTTAGTATTACAGCCAAGAATTTGGCTAACCGGACTGCTTCTATTGAGCGCAGACAAGGCATATTGGAAGACATTCCAAGTAACTAAAATTAGTTCAAAAGTCAATAAAGAAATTCTCTGGCATACATGAGCCACTAAACATATCAAGCAAGCATAGGATATTAAAGATATTTAATATCTTGCCCGAATTAAAAAAGTCAAAAAAGTTTAAAAATGTCCCAATATAGAAATAATATTCAGACAAAGGTTAAGCCCCATTTAAATATTACCCATCTAAACATGTAAGGGCTACCTGGCAAAGAATTTGTATCAGAATTATTTCTTAATAATTCTGACACCGATATTATTTGTATTACAGAACACTGGTTAAACGAAAATATGTTGTCTTTTAACATAAAAAGCAACAAAATTATCAGTTGTTACAAAAGAAAGTCAGCTGATAGAGTTATTTCTTTAATCTTCGTAAAAAAGAATATTATGGCAAAACAATGGAAAGATATTCTTGTACTTACTGTAGTAAGACAAATAGAGGCATCCTGTGTTGAGTTGGATAGCCATTGTTTGTATCTACAGACTACCGAGGGATGAAAAAAGCCATTACAATTTTGAAACATTTCAGAAAATTATGGAGGAAGCCCACACTAAGCTATGTAATAACAGAAAGAACTTAATTATTTTTGGCGATCATATTGTTGTAGAAACAAAAATGAAACAACTATGTTCAAATCATATAATTTATGTCATGTATTTCTAGAGCCCACTAGAATAACATTTACCAGCAAAACTTTCTTAGATATCGTTTTATGTGACTGTGCTTTCACAAGTAAAAATATAATTAACTGCTTGCCGTCCGATCACAGCAGTCAAACAGTTTCATTCCTAATTGCTAAGATAAGGATAAGACTGATCCATCATTTTATAGGCCTATTACCATTGACAAGAGACGTATATGAAAAACTTAGATATAAATTTGCCAGCACCGGATTTTAATGACCAGAACCCGAACAAAATCTATTCAGACTTCATCAACATTATTCAAACAGAATTCGATAAAGTTTTTAAATGAAAGAAAGTCAGTGATAACAACGGTAAATCTTAATTTAATGACTGAGAATTTGTAAAAATAGAGCTCTTGCCTGGCCTTAATGAACAAAAAACCATATAACTTTGATTGAAAATTTCATGACTATGTTAAAATTATTCTAAAACTTTCAAGTTGGTTTGTAGAACTGCAAAAACTTAACACAATAATAGAACAATATAAAATTCAAATAATAGAATTAAAATGGTTTGGCGAATCATAAACCGTGAAACTGGCCAAAGGACAATAATTTCTGCTTAAATGTGATGATGATGTTTTTCAATCCAACGCTGTGGAAGCCCGAGCTTTAGAAACATTATTTACTAATGTACCCTTACTCACAACAGTGCGTCTTTATTCATCTCCATATGAAGCAGAGACTTTGTTGAAAAATAGCACTATCATCAGTTAATAACATTTTAAATTTCATCATGCATATCCCCAGGAAATTGACAAAATGTCTACATTACTTGACTTAAGAAATACTAAAGACCTGTGGGGTATATCAGTCAAATTCATTGGTTCATTTCTTATTCATGGTATTTATAGACGATCTGCCTTTCATGGTGGAGAAATTGTCTAGCATAGTTTTGTTCGCTGATGATACTTCACTGGTCTTTATAAGAAATAAATGGAGTCTTTAACCTTGATTTTGTTTACAGATATTAAATTATTGGTGAAACGCTGGTAAAACCAAGTGTATCATATTCTCACTTCCAATGTCAGCCAAGTTGAGACCAGTTTAGTGTTAGACAGCAAAACATTAGAATTGTAAATGATACGAAGTTTTTTGGAATAACCATTGATAGAAAATTGCAGTGGGGATCCCACATAGTGAAATTAGCTGGTAAATAAAGTTCTGCGGCTTACGCTGTTAGAAACATCAGACAGAACATGGATGTAGTTACATCCATGTTCTGTCTGATGTTTCTTTCGTATTTTAGTTACTTTCATAGTGTCATGTCCTATGATATCTTGTTGTGGGGAAAAGTAGCGGATATTCAAACTATTTTTAGTCTACAGAAAAGAAGTATTCGAGCAATTCATAATTTCAAAAGCACAGACCCCTTAAGAGAGCTTCTTAACTGTAGCTAGTCAATTTATTTTCGAAAATATATTGTATATATGCAAGAACCTTACAACATTTTTAAAACTTAGCGTCTTTAAAACTTGTATTCTGTGAACCGCTTTACGATTTTTATACAAAAATTGAATAAGTTAAAATTAACGGGGCTCCCCCATACGTTTAACTGAATCCAAAAAATATTTTTTCATCAAACCTGGATGTGAAGGATGTATTTAAATAGGTCTTCAAAAATGGCATTGAGGTTCCTGAAAACATTTTTCCTCAAAGTAAATCGTTAAAGAGATTCCAAATTCCCTTCCAAATTGGAAAAATTGTGCCCCCCCTAACTTTTAAAGGAAGGGAGTAAAAAATGTAAAAAAAAAACTGTTTATGACTAATTATGACGACCCCAATGGCCGAGTCGGCAGTGACCCTGCCTACGAAGCCAAGGGTCACGGGTTCGAGTCCCGGTGGGGGCAAATATTTGTTTGATGAGAACGGATGTTTGTACCCTAGTCATGGTTGTTTATCTATCTAAGTATAATATTTATCTCTATAAGTATGTGTATCGTTCTCTAGTACCCAAGATACAGGGAATCCTATTTTGGGGCTAGATCAATGTGTGTAAAGAGTGTCCAAGGTATTATCTCAATAAATACTTTCAACGAAAATTGGTTTGAACATAATAAAATAAGCAGTTTTTACGATATAAAATTTATATAGAGAATAAAAAACGCAAATATAACTTTGTCATTCATACAATCACTATGAAAAAAAAAGTAATTATTTGCAGGTGAAAAATGATAGTAATAATTTGGCTAGTTGTATCAGGAGTATGTCAAGTAAGTACTTTACTAATTTAATTTATTAGACTTATATTCTACATTTGGCGTGGAAACCTAAAAGTGCAAAGTCAAACACGCACTTGGCCGGTTTTTGTCAATAGCCGTACTTATATCGGTAATTACCCCATCGCTATCACTAAAATTTAATCTTACCTGTCCTGTCAAAACTATATTGGTTTCAGTTATGCAAAGTAAATCGATCGTATGAGTAAAGAGTGTCGGTATATTAACTTTTGTTCATGAAAGATTGCCCTCCCTCGGAAAAGATTGAGGCTAACAAGGTTTAGTAAAGCCTAACAAATAAATCGGATAAATTTACATGTTGTACATAATTTATTGAGGGCGTGGGTTGTGAACTCTAAAATGACTTCACGAGTCTGGAGTAAATACTGAGTACTCCCCTGGAAAATAGCCATGTAGTGTTAAGCAGGATTCGGGATGATGGGACGGGTTCATCGGGTCATGGTGCAGGTAGTGTAGAGTCTCCTGGCCGGCAGTAAGATGGAGCCGGTAGCCGGATAGTCAGACAGATGGGAGGAAAGCCGGATGACACCCCTAAATCCGGGGTAATACGTTAGCACTCTTTACTCGTTACATCAAACGTATAGCTAAATGCACAAAACTGCTTGAATAGAAAAAAAAGGTAGGACAAAGTAGAGGTACGACCTCAGAAGACGAAGATCAAGCGAAGAATGGAGTTGAAGATGAAAAAAAATTTGTCGTGAAGATCCTATCTTATTTTTAATTTAAAATAGTTACATACTAAAAACTAAAGTAAATGAACATAAACATTTACATACAGGCACATACATTGCTTCTGGCCCCACGCTAGGATACCTAACGATCACCTTAAGACTTTTTGATTTTTGCCAGTTTCTCTGCGTTTTTTAGGGTTCCGTACCCAACGGGTAAGAACGGAACCCTATTACTAAGACTTCGCTGTCCGTCCGTCCGTCCGTCTGTCACCAGGATGTATTTCAAGAACCTAGCTAGCTAGAGAGTTGAAATTTTCACAGATTATGTATTTCTGTTGCCGCTATAACAAAAAATACTAAAAAACAGGATAAAATAAATATTTAAGGGGGCTCCCATACAACAATTCTTTCAATACCACATACAAACTTATGGATGCACCTGGTTACGTACATGGAGTGTGAAAGTAACCGCACCAATAACTTTGTAAACAATATTTTGCTGTGTAAAATCCAAACTATTCACTCCACGCCATCGCTTCCATTGAACGGTGGTACGGAACCCTTCGTGCGCGATTTAGACTCGCACTTGACCGGTTTTTCTTATTATATTTTTACTTAAACCTCCTCCGGGATAAGGAGAATAAATGTGAATAGAAAATATTTAAACTTTTCGGGACATTTTAGAGGTTTAGTAAGACTAACGTACAGCAATTCATTTTTACAGTACATATGTTGTATTGTATAGTGTCGTAGTAAATGACGTAAAGAGCTATGCGTGTCATATAACTCTGCCCCTCATTCCTTACGTTACCACACAACACAACACATTATCGACAATAAAAACAGCCCATGGCTGTCGAAATATAAGAAATTATATGTGGAAATACAATAATGTACAAATCCTTACGCCATATACTTAAAATGGAGTATGCAGAGTAGCTTTAATCTTTTGCTAAAATCTTGGCACAATTCACTCAATCACACCAAGTACCGAGTCTTAAAAAATCACCTCAAGTTCGGTCACCTTTTCACTATTAAGTCAATAACTTACCACAGGCCACGTTCTGATCAAAGCTTTCAGAAGCCCGTCCTGGCAATTTATTGCTACCTCTCTAAGCCTGCCCAAGAAGCAATAGCTACGCAATAAATTTTGCTTTACCCTTTGATTGGGCGAGCCGCAAATATATCAAGGATATAGCGAGCAAATATACAGAGAGGGCCCAGGTATACATTTGAATCTAAACATAGTTTTCTCTTACCGGATCGTTTCCAGGTGACGTTACCTTATAATATTTGTTGTGCGACTTTCTTGTTTAGAAGAAGGTATCGCGCGTATATGCCATAATGTAGAGATTGCCAATGAAGCAGTTTGCCTGAAATGTGAAATGGACCAAGAAGCAGTTTGCCATAATTTAAATTACCTTTATAGCAGTTTGCCTCAAATACAAAAAGACTGAGGAAGCTGTAAGTTTAATACGTATGTTGACTGGGAAGGTTTAAGAAAGTTGTAGGAACAAGCACTGCGGTCACTACATCAGTGGTATAATAATTGTTTTTAAATACCCACCGCACCATGGGTATGGTGCCACCAGAGGTGGGTTGAAGTAAGACAAATCAGACAAAGCACAGATGTGGCTACATCTAAGCTAGTATATTTTAGTAACTTTCATAGTGTCATGTCCTATGGTATCTTGTTGTGGGGGAAAGCAGCGTATAAACTATTTTTATTTTACAGAAAAGAGCTATTCTAGCAATTTATAATTTAAAACAAACATACACCTTAAGAGAGCTTTTTAAAGCAATTGACATACTAACTGTAGCTAGTCAATTTATTTTCGAAAATATAATGTATGTACGCAAGAAACTTACAACATTTTCCAAACTTAGCGATAGCTGTAATGTTAACCTAAGAAATAATCACAGACTATGTGCGCCCCGATTTAGACTCGCGAAGGTAAGCAATTCTTTTAAGGGTCTGTGCATTCTCTACTATAATAAGATATCTCTGGACATTTTGAAATTGCCATTTGAGCAATTTAAAAAGCATGTTAAAGCGACTTTGTCGAAAAAGGTATATTACAATGTTCAAGATTACTTAAATGACAGGACTGTATAGGGTGAATCTAGCTCAACACAGACCTTGCTGTTAATAATTTTGTAATTATTTATTCCTGCTTATTAATCATAATAATTAAATTTTTCATATTTGTATTAGTTAAGCACAACCTATTTTTAAAAGAGATCTAAAAATCAATCTGTGGGAGTTTCTACGCCTTTCTTCTCCCACAGGTGGTCCAATGTAGAGAAGAGTAACTACATATATTTTGTCATATCTTTATACCTGTTACACCTATAGTGCAAGAAAGTTACAGTTGTAAACAGAGGCAACCTCACATTGTGAGATAATAAGCTGGAAACTAGCACTGATCCTTTATTTGAAGATCCTTAATGTTGTCCCAATATTATTAATAAATCACGTGTCGGCGTCTTAAGGTAAAAAGTGTCAAAAGTTCCTTCCTAGGTTTGGGGATGGCATCTTCATAACAATTGTGACATTGTCAATATTGTTTCAAAAGTTACAATAAATCACGTTCCACGTCTCACGTTATTCAAACTCAAAGGTATTAAAACAGGTTTTGGAAAATATCTCGCTTCCTATCGTTCCGATTGCGTTAATAATTGCCTCTGAAAAATTAATTGTAGGGCATAAAATTCTTAATATTGTCTCAGAAGCCAAAATAAATTATGCTGCCCCGTCTCACGCTATTGAAGCTACCCCTTCCCCCTTGAAACCACGCCCATGAAAAGGCAATACACGGTTCTTAAGAAAAATAACTTTTTATAGCCTAATTTTTGAGGTTATGTTTTCATAATTTTCGCTACGAAAGTGACCTATATTGCATTATTGTTTCAAAATCTCCTTAGCTCCGGCTGCTATGGGGCTGCACTGCGCGCACCCACTCTCGCCTCCGCAGCCTCGGATGGTCAAACTAACTATCTCATTTTGCCTAAATTGTGTTCACAGTTACGTCCGAAAGTGTAATTTTGTGAACTAATGTTCTTTGTGTGCAAAATGTTGACCAGTTTTATGTGAAATCTGGTGTATTTGTGTTTAAAGTAGTGGTTACCACATTCGGTTGTACACAACTCAACGTGGTAACCTTACAAAGTTGGTACATCGAGTTTTGTCACCAGGTGACATTTTGTCGACCTCTATGGCGCCGCGGTTATGGCTCTGCCTACCATGCGAGAAGTCCCGGGTTCGATCCCCGGCTGGGGGTTGAGAAAACAAAAACCCCAGGTCTTGGATGTTTATATGTGTGTGACGTTGCTGTTTCTGGTTCCTACGACACAGGGTATCCTAGTGTGGGGACAGAAGCAATGTATGTGCCTGTATGTAAATGTTTATGTATTTATTTGCCTTTCTGGCCACGTGAAGATGGACGGCTACCAACTTGATGGACATAAAGGTACGTTAAAAAATCTAACCTACAAATGCAGGCACGCGTACAACGATGACGTTTACTAAGTGTATGTAAATATCTACTAATCTTTTAGTATTGACATCTTTTAAATATTTTGCTATTTTATTTTATATTTTATATCCATTCTAATAATTATACCGTTGTTATGGTTTAATAGATATATACATTATATATAATATATATATATATATATATATTAAACCATAACAAGGATTGCAGAAATGTTTATGAATATTTAACTCACCTGTTGTTTATTTTCTTAAATCCCACCAGTAAATTATTATAATAATAATAATAATAATAATAATAATAATACCTTGGACACTCTTTACACACATTGATCTAGCCCCAGTTTAGCCCCAAACTAGGATTACCTGTATCGTGGGTAGAAGACAACGAAACACATACTTATAGTGATATATATATTATACTTAGATAGATAAACAACCATGACTAGGGTACAAACATCCTTTCTCATCAAACAAATATTTGCCCCCACCGGGACTCGAAGCCGTATGCCTAACGGCTGCAAGTAAGGTCAAAACTAATTATGTACCATCTAATTGTACCAGAATAGATGACCTGATTTCTGTTTTCTGTCTTTGTTGAATATAGGCTTTTGTTGTTCTGTAGAAAAATGAAAATTTTGAATACATATTTCACCAGCTTTCATTATTTGGACAGTACTTTTCTATGCATCGACGACGTAAGTAACTTGTCTCTCCTATGGTGTAAACACTACCACGTTTTTCAGATGGATGGTGTTCAGTGTAGTGAAAAAAACATAATGTCGTCATTTGGTAAAACTATATCGTTCAACAACGATATGCTAAGTTATTTATTGCTGTTTTTGTAACCACAATAGCGTTAGTTCTGCGTGGCCTAAATGACGTGCTTTCTCTCGTGATATCTTGTACTTAAATGGATTTTGCTTGTGCCGAATCACAGCCCCTTATTAATTTTAAGTGGACCTTTAAAACTATACACACAAACGTCAATTTTACATCAAATTCGGTCAAGTGTGAACATTTACACACTCTTCCTGTTACTGTTCATGAAATACAGCCCGCTGACCGCCAGGCGGACAGACAGCGGAGTCCCGTCCCGAGCGGCACCCTTGGGGTACGAACATTTGAGGTCTGATTCAATTTCGTTGTGGATTGTATAAAATGAATAAGAGGGATAGATATGCAAAAATATGAAATAATAAAGAAAATGTTCAATTAAATAACACTTAATATATTTGGACAGTTTCTTAACTTACTTTATCTACACACGTATCATAAACTCTCTTTACTGCATACAAAAACCGCACGTTACGATCAGCATAATGTTAAACGACTTGGTAAAAACTCATTTCTTATCTGAAAAATTACACATTATGACCATAATGTGTAGTTTTTCTACATATTATGACATTCAAATTTCGAACACCGACGCCCGACTACGTGCCGCCCCTAGTTTGTCTGTGAAGTTGGTACTGGCATTCAAATTTCGAACGCCGACGCCCGCCTGCATGGAATTGGTACTACAGAACAAGCTAAACAACTGCAGAGCCACAATGCCGGTCAAACATGCGGTTCCTGAACAAATCAAAGAGAGCTTATGATATGTGTGTAGATAAACTAGTGTATGTAACTGTACATAATTAGGCATTAAAACTCTCGAGTGATATTATTATGAAACTCGCCTTCGGCTCGTTTCATAAACCCACTCTCGAGTATTAATGCCCTCCATTATGTAGCAGTCACATAAACTACTATTATTTTCCGTTTTTCCACACTTAACTTACTTTATTTTTATCTCTTTGAACACACTTTTTGCATTTAATTAAAAGTATTTAATTACAGAAGTTCTATTAATCTATTAAAGCCTTTATTTTTAATCTCTGAAAACATATTTTACTTAATCTATTGAGTTCCTACGTTCCAACCCAGCTAACATTTCCTTCACAAAACTAAAGAACTTTCACCTTACAAAACAAAACCCCTTTGTTTCTAGCCAGTTTCATCGCTCCAACTTATCTGAAGGCATAAATCTTTCCAACGCATTCTAATACAGCAGTCTATTACTTTTTAAAATACTTGCAGGTTTGCGATAGTGCAATGATGTTAGTAGGTAAAATGCCAGAGTTGTAATTCGGTGGGTTAACTCTGCATTATAAAAGAGTTCATAATATCAGGTCTCCATTCTCTCGTGAATTTAACTTTGAGTGGGTACAGTTTACCATTTTTGGTTTGTGACGCGTTACTCTAGATTGATTATAAAACTGTATTTGTGCCGTCCGATTTATTTGCTTTTGGTGCTTTAGTGAGCTTTGATCATGGTACTAGGTACAATGTAAATGCAATTGAATGACTTGCTGGCGCTTTGAGTCAGTAAAATGTTGAGCCCAAAAATGTCATAAATTAAAAGCAAGCCCTCAATATCAACAAATCTCACTAGTTCTTTAAAAAATCGACGTCACGTTTCCGTGTCACTGGCCGCCTACAAGTGATCGCGTGAAGTTAAGTGCGGACGCCGATGACGGCTCTAATTGCTTGGAACGTCTACCGGTTGTGCCGTCACTAATAGACCGGTAATGGCCGCTGACAACTTCCGGTTCTAATATTCGACGCTTCAATCTATTCACGGCACCTTTTCTTTCGACTTTTGAGTTTTCTCTAGCGTCGTTCTATGAACAACAACAACTTTAATAAGGCCTTTACATATGTTAACATTTTGAATTCATCTTTGTAAGAATATATAAATGTTGGAGTCCTTGTTGGAAATCCTATAAATAAGTAATATCATTAATTAAAAGTAACACACTCTCTCTTTAATGAAATCAAAATCCTCAAAATAAGAGATTTAAACGTTAAAAATACGAAGGAAAAGTAAATTCGATGAAGGCGAACATGGAATTAAACTTTTTCGGGAAAGTAACCGTAATTGAGCTATTTTTATTACCTTCGGCGAAGAAACTTCCAGTTTTGTTATCGTTGTGAAGTTTCGGATGTCTGAGGAACATGATATTCGGACTGTGATTTGCGTGATGTACCCTTATAAGTACGTTTTTTTATTATTATTTTTATTTTGTTTTGACGGCTTGGCTTACTACTTGGTACTTAAGGCTCGTGTATCGGTAAAATTAGCTACATCGTTCGAGGTGGTTGAAGACACATTGTAGGAATGTCTCGATCCTATCAATATATTATTTGCAATAATGTAATTTCAGATAATACTGCATTAAAGAAATATTATTTACCAACATTCCACCTCACAAATTTTTATACCGCACTTTTATTACCTGTCTGAATAGTGAATTTTGCTTCATACTCCATAAAAGTTCCCGAAGTCTCATATTAAAAAGAAAAAATTCAAGGTGTTATTCGTACAATTTATGAGGAGAGTGGGAATTTATTTTCTGGTCCCAAAAACTTACATTGGTGCATTTGTTTTTAAGAGATCCTTACTGTAAATCAAGTAAGGATCCCTTAAAAATAAATGGACCCGTACTTTTTACAGGTCCGTAAACTCTTTATTTTAAAATTGAGAGATAAAAAGTTTTATAGAGGTCCTTGTTAATTTTGAGATTGATCTTAAACTGAGTCACGACTCAGTAGATGACCGGTATAGCCTAGCGGGTAAGGTACCCTGCCTACGAAGCTGACGGTCCTGGGTTCGAATCCCTGTAAGGCCAAATATTTATGTGAAGTAGGGTTAATAACCCAATAGTTGACCAGTTAAGCGGATTTATGATTATGTTCCATAAATAAAATATTTTTAGTTTGAGCGATACCAATTTTGGCATAATGATTCTACAAAAGGTCCTTAGATGAACGATGCAAATATACATATAAATATGTATATAGTTTTTTTTCCACAATTGCCTAAAGTGAAAAATTTATAATTCACCATAACCTGACCACATCACACCAAAAATTTACCATCTGATGCACCAATACCTGACCACTACAATAAAGGCTTTAAACATTACCTAGGCTAAATCATCAGATATACCTAGCTACTAAATATTATATAAACTTAATATATAAAATGGTTTCAAAGGTATTTTTAAAGAAAACACTATATTTATTACCGTTATTTATTTATTATCTCTGGATCTCGTTGGATGCAGGTGGCTACGGACCGGTCACGCTGGAGTGCGATTGGAGAGGCCTATGTTCATCAGTGGACATTAACAGGCTGAAATGATGATTTATTATCAGCATTTATACGAATGAAATATTCAACATCTAACAATCATAAGTATCAAACTGAAGTGAACAGGAGGAGCTATGGTTTTAAATATATTCTCTATATTTTTCAAATTCAGAAACGTGATAGAGTCCTCTTTTTTGGTGAATTATTTGTGGATTTTGAATTTTTTCTTTAATATCATCAATTCGGTATAGCATCAAGTCCTCTTTCTCTGGCCACTTCCAAATTTTGAGCGACTGATGCATTGATTTGATCAATGCTCCCTCTTCGGAAATTGATATGATTTTGCCAACAAAGTGTGTACCTTCGTAAATAAATATTACAAAATGCCCCACCTCAAAACATTTTGAATCCACGCTAGCACAAGATGCCTCTACCTCGTCTTGTTTTTCAGATTCTGTTTCTTCGTCGCTTATGAGTACTCGTTCTATCCTCCGTCCTGGCTCCTCGTCTGATATATCTTGACTGGTATCACTGCTATCGCTCCTAATGATTCTGACTCTTTTGTTTTTTTCATTGGTTCCTGGACTGGTCGTCCCTTGTCTCATTCTCTTTTTAGGTATTTGTTTACTTTTTTTTACTTTATTTTCTTCACGTATTCGTTTTCTGATTTCAATCTTTCTATTTTGCTCGATTTTTTTATTTTCTTTTGACAACCAATAATCTTGCCATTTTTTTGAAGTCGTGGCGAATGGCAGTCGTTCCTTTTTGAGTTTTTTTATTGGTGAATCTGAGGGCCATATTATATGTTTTCCAAAAGCAGGACTGACCTGTTTTTGTTTCTCAGCCAAAAGAAGAAGTTGGCTGGTGGAAGGTGGTGGTGGAGGAGGCTCAATGATGAACTCAAGGATTGCTTTTCAGCTGCTGGAGGTGTTATGGTGTTATGCGTTTGCATTATAGGAGTATGGCATTCATAAAGGTTTTGAGATGCCTCCACGATTTGAGTTGGAGTTTCGGACTTGTCTGGAAGATATGGTGTCCTTGAGACCGGAGTTGAAGATCTCGTGGGAGTATCAGACTCCTCTGGAAGATGTGGTTCGTTTGAGACCAGAGTACAACATCTGGTTGGAGTTTCTGCCATGTCTGAAAAATGTGTGCTATCGAGATCGGAGTACTACATCTGGTGGAAGTTACGGATTCCTCTGGCAGATCTGGAGCCATCAAAACTGGTATGGAAGTTTTGAATTCTTCTTGTAGAACTGGTATCGTCGAGACTGGTGTACTGCACCTCGTGGGAATTTTTGTTTCTACCGGTACAGTGTAGTGCTTCTGAGGTGATGGATTCGGTTGGAGTCTTGGTGGAATGGATAGTTTATCAGAAACTGGCGGCTTTCGTATGATGGATATTCTTTGATGGTAGATGTGACATTTTCTACGCTGCACGGGGAAACCTCCGACAAACAGTGTTGACGAAACTTTTTCCATAAATAGAATAACTCCTTCGCGGTCTCCTCCCCTTTCCACTCTTCATTACTGTGTCTAAATTGCTCTACACGGCCTCGTCTCATAAAAGACTCGAACAGCAAGAGCGTTTCCACTCCGAGAGGGGCCGCTACAGGTGCAATTTTTCGAGTGTCATTATCGATGCATCTTGTCAAATCTACAGCAGTGACGTCAAATGGATAGATCTCACGTCTTTTGAAGCCATTCATAACGACATCAGGAGTGGCCTTGTCTTTAAATACTTTGGCGAGCAAGGGTGCAAATCCCGCACGTGTAATCTGTCTATTCCCAGTTATTTCCTTGTACTCTGTAACTGTATTTTTCCAGTCACTTTTTAAGCATTTGAACACGGATACGTCCGCCGGCTGAGAAATATGTGTCGAGTTCGGAAAGAGCGCGTAGGCTATAATTTGATTTTCAGCACAGTACTGTGACACTTGTAATGTTAAGTGAGAGCGATGCCCATCTATTAGAAGCAAGATAGGTTTTTTTATATTGTTCTCCTTCACCCATGGATCAAGGACATTGGCGATATATTCAAAGTGTAAAGGTCCGGTCATCCAACCTTTCCGAGATTTGCCGATCCCCCAGCTTTCCGGAACATTTGTTGATATTTCTTTTGAAATGCGAACTAGGGGATAAACGACCATGGGTGTAACCAGTTGACCTGCAGCGTTGATAGTGACCATGACAGTCAGTTGTTCCTTCTCTTTACCCGATTTTATTTGGTAAAAAATTTTCATGCCCACCGGCCCTAGCACTTTGCCTTGACTCTTGGCATGTCTGGAAACCTGATTCATCTGCAATAAATATGCGTTTGGGCTCTTCCAAGATATCCAAAGCATTTTCTTCGGCCAAATACTCTTTGAGGGATTGGTGCCACGTTTTGATATCGTTTTCAGATACAGTAGCTCGTGCTGTGGAGATCCCTTCAGCCTTTCTTTCAGTAATTTCCGGGTGTCGATTGCAAAATAACGTGACCCATTTCTTGCCTGGTCGATTATTTTTGAACGGCGTCACTCTCTTATCGTCATCTAATATTTTTTTCACTGTTTCTAACAATGTTTTTATTTTTATGGGTATGCCCTTTTTTGCGCTTGCAATTATGTATTTCACCAAAAGATTTTCTTCATGTGATGTGAAATAAGTATCGCGTCCCATTTTTCGCACTTCTGGAACTCTGCCTTTTACTTTGTTGATAAGAGTGCTATGTGGCACGCCAAAATGACGTCCAGCTTCTCTTATTTTAAAACGTCCCTCTCGCACTGCAGCGATCGCAGATTGCATTGCGGAATCTGGGTAGCGCAATATCTTTGAATCTTCAGGTTTTTTCTTTCCTAAAACGAAAGCAAAAAGTCATCACAACAGCACCCATCATGTATTCAACGTGTTAAAAAAATGCAAGGACAGCTAAAGGGTAGTTAATAGGCAGAACACCCATAAAACTACCTTGGTCAGCCTTTGGAAAAAAGTTACTTGATGACTAATCTTTTAAAAATATATAAGATAGATAAATAATATTATGTTATGCCAGTGAAAAGGTTGAACGTTGATTAAAACAATATTTTTCCCAATACATGACCACACTTTTTAATATCATGTGCAAGGTGGACAGCTAAAGGTTAGTACGTAAGGGTGTCGCCAAAACCTGACCACTTCAATTTCATTCAAAATATTTCTCCGGTCAACCTTTGGAACCAATGTACATACGAGGTTGGGGTTTTAAAAAAATATGATATAGCTTGATATTTGTATAATTAAAATGAAACAAATTATCTAATTTGGTTCCTAAACCTGACCACACTGGTCAGCATTAGGCATTATTGCATTATCGGTGTTCCAAAGGATGACCATCACTATAAAAACCACGTCGCGAAAGAAACCTCATAAATATTGGTATGGTTTGCTAGAAACATAACTCAGAACCTTCTCTGACGTGTACTTAATCAAATAACATTAAAAGCATTGAGGATGGGCTCGGATTCCCAAAGCACGAATAAAATTTAAGTCTTAGCAAAAATGGGAATACTCACGCGGAGCCATCTTTGTAGCGGAAAAACGTCACTTTTTTCCACCAATAGGAAGCATCTTCATACACGACATGGCATATAAAGTGTTGCCCTTGAAAAAGAAACAAAAACTACCATCGGGTGTTGTCATAATTTATCAAAACTGTAGTATTGATACATTTTGGTCAGGGGTTGGTGCTTGGTCAGCTTTTGGGTCAGTAACCCTACATGTATGGATTCACCATAGATCGTCTAAATTCATCTCCATATTAAGCATAGACTTTATTAAAAAATAACACTAACGTCAGTAATGTTATATTTAAAATTTCATCACGTATATCCTCAGGACATTGTCAAAACGTTTAGACTACTTAATTTAAAAAATATGACGACCTGTGGGCTAAATCAGTCAAAGTCATTGGTTCAGTAATTCTAGTTATAGCCCTAAACTTAGCTTATATATTCAATAAATATGTTGACGATAAAGCTTTCCCAGACTTCATGCAAATCAGTAAACTGACACCTCTGTTCAAGTCGGGAAATAAGGGTGATCCTTCAATTTTCAGACCAATATCTGTTCTTCCAACACTAAGTAAAACATTTGAAAAGATTATACTCAATCAAATGATCCCACACTTTAACCGTACAAAACAACTCCACGCCAAACAATAGGGTTTCAAGGGGTAAATCGACTATAGATGCAGGTATTACCCTTATATCAAATATTTATTCTGCTTGGGAGGCCGCACAGGATGCTATCAGAGTTAGAAATAAAGCGTTGTATCTACTAAGATCATACCTAGGCAATAGAATTCAAAAGGCAGAAGTCAACGGCCTTAAATCTGATGGATCGGGTGTAAAAACTTTTAACTTTTAAGCATTTCACAAGGTTTCATATTAGGCACTTTCTTATTCCTGGTATATATTAAAGATATGCCTTTCATGGTGGAGAAATTGACTGGCATAGTATTGTTTGCTCATTATACTTCAATGGTCTTCAAAATTGAAAAACAAAAAAAAGATTTTGATGATGTTAATGTTGTATTTTCTTTAACCTTGAATTGGTTCACAGTTAATAATTTATTGTTAACCGCTGGTAAAACCAAGTGTAACAATTCTCACTTCCAAATGTCAGGCAAGTTGAGACCAAATTATTGTAAGACAACAGCACGCTAGAATTAGTAATTGATACGAAGTTTCTTGGAATAACCATTGATAGCAAATTGCAGTGGGGACCCCACATAGATAAATTAGCTGGTAAATTAAGTTCTGCGGCTTACGCTGTTAGGAACATCATACAAAACACAGATGTGGCTACATCTAGGCTAGTATATTTTAGTTACTTTCATAGTGTCATTTCCTATGGTATCTTGTATTATGCAGCGGATATTCAAACTATTTTTATTTTACAGAAAACAGCTCTTCGAGCAATTTATAATTTAAAACGAACAGACTCCTTAAGAGAGCTTTTTTAAGAAATTGACATACTAACTGTAGTAAGTCAATTTATTTTCGAAAATATACTACTCAAAAGAAAATAAGGGCCACTTATATATTTCTGTTTTTGAGTAAATTTTTAGATGTAAACTAATTAATAAGTGACTAATTAATGATGCCCGGCCTCCTTCAGTATCCAACCTCTTTAATGCTGGTGTTTAAGTCTTACAGCTGGCCAGAAATTGAAGCAAATAAAAAAAACGAGTTTCAGGTCAAATTCCTTTCAGATGGAATCACAATTTTATTCTGTTAAAAAACTATTTCTGTCCATCTTTTGCTTCTTTTAACATCTTTTGTTAATAATGTCACGTCAACGAAGGCATATGGATTTACTGCCACCAGAGCCGTTACAATGATTGTTGAAGGTCATTCACAGCGGTCTGTAGATTTTTCGTTGGGTTTCTCTCGCCGAGCCATCCAAAATGAGTGGGATCGGTTCCAAGAGACTGGCAGTGTTGCAAGAAGGCCTGGATCGGGCAGGGTGCGAGCGACTACGGCACAAGAGGATCGCTACATCCGATTGAGTGCCCGTCGAGAGCGCTCTGTGACGGCACGTAAGTTACAAAATCGCCAACGGTTAACAACGGGGACTCCTGTTAGTGACCAAACGATACGTAATCGACTGTATGAAAACCAGCAAAGGTCCAGACGCCGAGTAGTACGAATTCCTTTATCTAGGGTTCAACGTGGAAATCGTTTAAGTTTTTTCCGCGAACATTCAGATTGGAGCATGAATCAATGGGGTATGGTGCTCTTCACAGATGAGTGTAAAGTGAAGCTTTGTAGTGATGATCGGCGGATTAGAGTATGGAGACGACAGGGTGAGAGACTTTCCGATGTCTGCATCAAGGAAATTGACCGCTTTGGAGGTCCTAGTGTGATGGTTTGGGCTGGGATTAGCTAACATGGCAAAACTGAGCTGGTTTTCTTAAATCAAGGCACAGTAACTGCACAACGGTACATCGATGAAGTCATCAGGCCTCATGTGATTCCATTCTCACAGAGAGTGGGGCCAGGGTTCTGGTTAATGCATGACAATGCCCGCCCACACACAGCTCGGGCCACTCAGACTGTACTGGATGACTCCCATATTCGTGTCCTACCATGGCCAGCGTATAGTCCGGATTTAAATCCAATAGAGCATATGTGGGACCAATTAAAACGAAGGGTTAGGGAGCATGAGCAAGAGGTTCACAACCAGCAACAGCTTATGGATGCTCTGAAACGTGCGTGGGAAGAGATACCCGATGAAAACATCAGAAACTTAATCGAGAGTATGCATTCAAGGCTCCAGGACTGTGAAAACAGGAGAGGAGGACACACCCGTTACTAAACCATTAAAAAAAACAGCTTGTGTCAGTTTTTGTTTTGTTTTGCAAAGAGTTTCTGTTTAGTTTTTGCTGTTGACAATGGACTAATTTTATGTTAATTGAAATAAGTGAAACAATTGACTACACAATTTAATGGTTATTAGCATTAGTTAAAACAAAAGCCTTGTTACATGTTATTTTAATAAATATACATTACTGTTTACTATATTTTTCACGTAGCAATCAAAATACTTAGTGGCCCCTATTTTCTTTTGAGTAGTATATAATGTATGTACGCAAGAACCTTACAACATTTTCCAAACTTAGCGATAGCTGTAATGTTACCCTAAGAAATAATCACAGACTATGTGCGCCCCGGTTTAGACTCGCAAAGTTCAGCAATTCTTTCAAGGGTCACTGCATTCTCTACTAAAATAAGATACCTCTGGAGATTTTTAAATTGCCATTTGAGCAATTTAAAAAGCATGTTAAAGCGACTTTCTCGAAAAAGGGATATTATAATGTTCAAGATTACTAAAAAGACGGGACTGTTTGGGGTTAATCTAGCTCAACACAGACCTTGCAAAAGAAATTTGTAATTATTTATTCATGCTTATTAGTATAATAATGATTAAATTTTTCATATTTGTATTAGTTAAGCACAACCAATTTTTTAAAGAGATCTATGAATCAATCTGTGAGAGTTTCTACGCTCTTTTACTCCCACAGTGGTCCAATGTAGAGAAGAGGCAAAAAATGACGTTTGCTAAGTATATGTAAATATCTACAGTAATTAAGTACTTTGACTTTGAATTTGTTTTTAGTCTTGGATGTTATCTATGTATTTACTTCAGTATTTATCTCTATTAAATATATCGTCGTCTAGTACCCATTTCACAAGTCTTGTTGAGCTTAGTATGGGCCTAATTCGATTTGTGTAAGATTGTCCTCTAATATTTATTTAAATAAAAAAAAAACCTTAAGCTAGAAACTGGAGACTTCAAAAATCTCTTAGTAACAAAACGTGGTACCTAGGCACCTAATCATATGATATGTTTTATTGTGAGAGCATTTACACTGATACTTCTATATTCCATCCCGTCCAATAGATTTTATTCTAACCGATCGTTTCTTTTTCCCGCCACTTTTCTATCGTGTCCAAATTGATAAAGAAATCCGACATAACCATAGATTAAGCATCACTCAAGAAACTCCTTCGTACTACCGCCGCGTGACCGCAGCTTATTTCATATCGACTGACCTCTATAATCCCGGAATTGGCCCGTCCATAGTATAGTTTGCGCCAAGGTTCTTTAGTTCTGAGCGAGCGACTTCTTTTTGTCGTTTAGGGTAAGGTAGGGTGAGACACACTAAACAGCACACTAAACTCTTGCCTAGTAGTACAACAATAACAACAAAAAGAAGAAAAGACAAAGTGTGCCAAACTGTAAAGGTGCGGACATGCTTTATGCAGAGATTTTTCAAGTTCCTTGGACCTTATCTCTATAATAATATTAGCCAACACATAGAAATTTATACAAAGACAGTATTTGAAAATAAGAAAACTATATACAAATGGCTGAGATCTCTAACGTATGAGGAAACTGAAAACATCTTAACAGTTTTGTCCTAATATCTATTCAAATAAGAAATTAATAAGCAATAAAAAATAATAATAAATAATAATTAAAACAACTTCGTTTTTTTTTTTTTTTTTTTTTTTTTACTACTAAGAGATTTATTAAGCAAAAGATTCATGAAAATAAGTACAGAGAATATAAATAAGATATTCATTCTAGTTCAAGACGTGTGGGACTGCCGCTCCATCCTCATATAGGCCTGTGCGATTCCACCTATGGCGGGTACCGCGGATGCACATGCTGCTAGCCCTGATGATGGCGGTTTGAATTCTTGCTCGTAGCCAGCCCATTATTGTGGCAGGGGTCCGGTTCCAGCGGTCCGCCAGCGTTTCGGCGAGGTGTTTAGTGAATGATATCATTTGTGGAGCAAAAACTCCGTCGACAGAGGTTACTAAAGGGGTGAAGGTGGTGTGGCGCGTCTCGCATGGGTCGCAGTACTTCCTTTTCTTTTCTTCTTCAGCTGAACGAAGGACAGCCGCTACGGGGCGTGATGCGTGGGAGGGAGCGTCGGTGTCTATGACACGGATATCAAATAACGCCTCCCTCTGGGCAATCCATACCCCCCGACAAGCCAAGTCTCCGCGCAGCCCAGTATCGCCTTCGGAGATGACTGGCTCTTTCGTGACGTTTCCCCAGGCTTGCTGGCACAGTTCACAGAAAATATCCCTTATTTCGTTATGTCTGCGTGTGATAAGGCCACCTGTTTTGCAGCACAAGGCGTGGTCCACGTTGAAGTTGTCATTGCCGCAGCCGTCGCAAGTCGCAGGCATGGAGATTGGTGTGCGGTGGTATCTTATGGCCAGGGCATCTCTAAATTCGTGGGGTGATAAGTCGAAGTTGTCTTTTCTTGTCGGTATTACTGAAAGCCATGTTGATGTTTTTGTTTTCATTTTTGTCGCTATTGATCTTTCTATTGCTCTTTTTTTTTTGGATGGTAATTTTGTTAGAATGCTTTCTAGAGTTTCGTTCTCGTATGTTTCTTTTTCCTTGTTTCCTTCCTTTCTGGCGTCACGCAAAGAATTGTAGTGTTCAGCAAGGTTTATGTCTTTTATCTCGGTTAGGGCTGTTGAAAGTATTGTAGATCCCTGTTTTGAGATTTGGTATGCACGGTTTGGTGTGTTGAAGGGGTCAGAAAGGGCAAGTCCGCCTTTGTGGACTGGGAGGGTAAATAGCTGGGTTTCAAGTTTTGTGATTTCGCCTCCGATTAGTGTTGGTATGAATTTGTCGTGTAATGAGTTAGTTAAGGGTTCAAAAAGTTCTTCTGAATTTTTTAAGACACGTAGTAGGAAGGACCATTTAAACTGAGCTGCTTTAGTTAGGGCAGTGTAAGCGGCTTGAGGTGAGTTTTTGCAGATTGTTGTGAGTTTCTCGATGATAGATATCCATTCGGTTACATTCTTTTTTACGAAGTCGTCCCCTCCTGTCCCTATGTAGCCTCCTAGGAAGCGGGAGCCGGTAACTATGGAGACGTTGGTACCGGAGAACGTCTTTTCTGCGGTAGACTTGTCAGTTTCTGACACTATTAGAAATGATTTTTTACCTTGTGGTAAGTATCCGTATGCTGGGCCTGTTTTGTTTAAGTTGTCCCACCATTGTCGCAGGCTTTGGAAAGTGCCTTGCGCGGAGGAGTCATCGGCGTACCAGCATTGTGTGACTGTGTTTTCGGTTTTAAGTTTGTTAATTATTGGTAGTGTTGCAAGCGCGTACAGTGGCATTGCGAGTGGGTCTCCTTGGGTTACGCCTTCTCTGCTATATAGTCTTGTATCAGAATCGCGAAATACCAATTCAGCGTGGCCATTGTAAGTATTATAAAGAAAGCGGGCGCAGTGTGGCCAGTATATTCTTGCTTGCCAGAGGGCTAGTTGTCTATTCACGGCGTTAAAAGCATTGTTCGCGTCAACGAGGAGCATTCCCCAGTTTGAACCAGGTTGGCAATCTCTTTGGAAGACATCGGTCATGGCATGAATGGCGCCTTCGATGCCACTGCCCAGTCCACTGCAGAGCTGTGACTGGCCGCATGCTTCAGTGACTTCAGAGCCTGTTGCTAAGATCATGCATTTGGATAATATTCTTCGTAGGCATTCGCCGATGCCGATAGGTCTTACGCCTGGGCATTTGTCGTTGTTAATAATAATAAATTAATAATTAATAATAATATATAATAAAATGAAATAATAATAAAATAAAATAAAATATAGTTCAATAATAATTTGTGAAAAAATAATAAATATCTAATCAACCAACACATTCATTCACTCACTACAACAAATCATTCATACATTACACTTTTCATCTTCTCTATTAAACCAACACTCACAAACTCACATCATTAAGTTAAAATTTATATTTAAATTCTAATAATAATTTTACGTTAAATTCTCAATTCCAATTAATCTCAATAACTATGTCTCAAAAATTTATATTGTAATTTATCAAATATCTACGCAATAGATAATATTGTTAAACTGTGTCACCTATTCGGAAGTAACTACTCGTCCTATGCCACAGGGCTTGCCCTTTTTTAGGGAGTAGTGAACTTTGTAATTGTATATCTTTTCCTAAATAAAGTTATGTTTATGTTATGTTTTTATGTGGGACAGGTCGGTCAGCCAAATAAACTTTGCACGAACTGTACGCGGCAACACTAGTTACTGCCTCTATTAGGTGGAAAAACCTTATTCTGGTCCTGGTTGGTTTTTCATTGGTTGCGGCTATAGGCTAGCCCCCTGTCAGGCAAAGTGTTTCCCACTGCTGGGCAAAGGCCTCCCCATGCGTCATGCCTTATACCGTACGGGGTGGCAAAGGCACAGGAGTGTGCAGTTGTTTGTGTATATATAGGTTGTTGTTTTGTAAACTTAGGCCCTAAACAGGTTTTATTTGACTAAGGATAGGTATTACCTATCTAGGTTTTATACAAAACAGATAGCACAGTCACTATCTTATTTTATTTTGAACTCAGTCAAGTTTTTGACTAATGAAACGCCTGCTTCTATTGAGCAGTGTAATAATAATGACATGTACTCCTTGGAATCTGTTCCAAGCTCTTTAAATTAACCCATAGGACAACAGAGAGTAACTCTGGCAGTAATATTAATATTTGTATAAATATACCTTCATCTTGCCCATTAAATCAAGTTACTAGTAATGAAAAATGTAAAAGTAAGAATATTTTAAACGTGGTTCATCAAAATATACAGGGCATGTTAAGTAAAGAACTGGAAATTGAGTTATTCATGAACTGTAATAATATTGATATTTTATGTATAACAGAGCACTTTTTAAAGAGTTATCAGTTCATGTTCAACTTTAATAACCACCACGTTGCTAGTTCGTTCAACAGAAAAACAGCTGATCGCGGTGGCTCCTTAATACTTGTAAATAATAGTTTTAAATATAAGGAACGAGTTGACATAGTGAGCCTGTCTGTTGAGCGTACCATGGAAATAGCCTGTATTGAACTTGAACAACTTATTGTAATGAGCGTATACAGACCACCAGATTCATCCTTTGATTTATTCGAAAAGAAAATGGATGAAGTGTTGATTAAAATCAGCGATAAAAACAAATTTTTTATAATTTGTGGTGATTTTAATGTTAATCTGTTAGAGGATAATAATATTTGTACTAGATTAAAATCTTTATTTTTATGTCACAACATGAACTATCTGTTTTTGGAGCCTACTAGAATTACTGCAACATCTGCTACCTGCATTGACAATATATTTACTAACATTACGCCCATTTTCAAATCGGTCATCAATAAATTAACCTCTGATCACTCTGGTCAGATAGGTATATTCAATATTAAAATAAAAAAGGACCAAAAAGAGGATATTACATGTGTGCCCGTTAGTGACACTCGGCTTGAACACTACAGGAATAATATTTTAGATAAACTATGGGAAATACCATACAATGACGATCCAAATTTGTTGTACAACTCAGTATTTAACCTTGTCAAAAATGAATATGATACGGTATTTAAATCAAAAACTATAAAAGTTAATAATAAAGCTTTGTTTAGTGATTGGGCGACAGTTGGAATTCATAGGGGCAGACGAAGATTATATGAACTCTATGAAGAGAAATCATATAACAAAAATACGGCCTTTCTAGATTATGTTCGTAGTTATTCAAAAATGTTTAAACGCGTTTGTGCCGTAGCTAAATCTAATTTCATTAAAACAAAATTGAATCTAGTAGCAATGTAATGAAAACGACTTGGCAAATTATAAACAGAGAGACTGGAAAGGCCAAAGCTACACATAATAACTTCAAGCTTAAGATAGATAATCAATTGCTAAGTACAGACCTAGAAGTAGCAAAAGCTTTCGAAAATTTATTTACGGACATTCCAGTTTCAACAACCAAGTCTTTAAATTCATCTCCCGCTGCTGCTGAATCTATACTTAAACAAAACTTTGAGGAATGTGAAACAGATTTTAAATTTAGGCACGTAAATAATGAAGACATTGTAAAAGCGTTTAAATCCCTGGAAATGAAAAAGACAGCTGACGCCCATGGCCTATCAGTAAAAATTATTAGTTCCATTGTAGATTGTATTGCACCTCACCTTTGTTGTATATTTAATCAATGTATAGATAGTGGTGTGTTTCCTGACTTGATGAAACTAAGTTAAGTTATACCTTTATTCAAAGCTGGTAGTACATCAGACCCCACCAATTTTAGACCCATATCGATACTACCAACGCTTAGCAAAATATTTGAAAAACTCATACTTAATCAATTGCAAAGTCATTTTTATCTCAATAATTTAATTCATATTGCTCAGTTTGGTTTCACAAAGGGTCGTTCAACAGCCGATGCTGGTGTTGAACTAATCGACAATATTTTTGATGCCTGGGAAGACGCAATGGATGCAATAGGTGTCTTCTGCGATCTATCCAAGGCTTTTGATTGCGTCCATCATGACACTCTTGTCAGGAAGTTACGCCATTATGGTGTAAAAGATCAGGCACTTGGCCTTCTGGAGTCATATCTAACAGATAGGGTTCAGATGGTCGATGTTAATGGGAAAAGATCACCTGGGTCTTCAATAAGTATGGGCGTACCGCAAGGTTCAATTCTTGGTCCTTTCTTGTTTTTAGTATATATTAATGATTTACCTTACCTTGTTAAAGCAAAACATGGGTTAGTATTGTTTGCCGATGATACTTCTTTGATATTTAAAGTTAAAAGACAGCAATCAAATTATGACGAGGTAAACAATGCTATCTCTAGTATAGTGAACTGGTTTACTGTTAACAATTTATTACTTAATGAAAAGAAAACTAAATGTATTAAATTCGTGTTACCCAATGTGAACCCGGTAACTACAGACATATTTATAAAAGGACAGAGATTGGACCTTGTGCAGTCGACTGTCTTTTTGGGCATTACTTTAGACGCCAAACTACAATGGGATCCTCATATAAATAAATTGTCGAACAGACTGAGTTCGGCAGCGTTCGCAGTTAAAAAAATTAGAGCTCTTACCGACGTAGACACCGCTAGACTAGTCTACTTTAGTTACTTTCATAGTCTAATGACCTATGGTATTTTATTCTGGGGTCACGCTGCGAATGCTAATAGTATATTTATTCTGCAGAAACGGGCTGTTCGTGCAATTTATAGATTAGGGCCTAGAGTGTCACTGAGGGAAAAGTTTAAAGAAATCAATATTCTGACATTTGTGTCTCAATATATCTATGACAATCTTGTGTATGTAAAAAGAAATATAACTAATTTTCAGAAGTACAGTGATATACACAATTTTAATACTAGAAATAAAGACAAGTTGGTTGCTTATGTAAGCCGACTACATAAAATTAGTTATTCTTTTAAAGGCAATTGTATACGCTATTACAATAAGGTCCCTACTGATATTAAAAACTTACCTTTAGATAAATTTAAAATAATAATAAAACAGAAATTGTATAAAAAAGGTTACTACAGGATATCTGATTACTTAGAGGACAGATGTCCATGGGAATAGATTGTTTGAGTAACAGGCTGTTTCGATATATAATTAGCATTCATTTTGTAATTTGACAATATTTTATTTAAAAAAGGAAACGCAAAAGATGCGACGACTGTGGAGTTTCTTCGGTGAGCTCTTCTCCACAGATTCCGCCATTGGGTTAGTGAACTCACCCAAAAAAATGTAATGACGGATCTAAGTGATATAACAACATCCTATGGAAATAAATGATTTTTGATTTGATTTGATTTGATTGATTTGATGTTTAGTAATTTACACGACACTGAAGCAAAAAACATATATAAAAACCGGTCAAGTGCGAGTCTAACTCGCGTACGAAGGGTTCCGTACCACCGTACAATAGTAGGGATGGTGTGGACTGAATAGCTTGGATTTTACATAGCAAAATGCTGTTTACAAATTTACGGTGGTGCGGCTACTTTCACACCCCATGTACGTAACCAGGTGCATCCATAGGTTTGTATGTGGTATTAAAATAATTTGTTGTTAAAGCGGCAACAGTAAAACATCATCTGTGAAAAATTCATCTGTCTAACTGTCACGGTTCATTAGATACAGCCTGGTGACAGACGGGCAGACAGACAGACAGACGGACAGCGGAGTCTTAGTAATAGTGTCCCGTTTTACCCTTTGGGTAGAACACCAAAATAGTAAAAAATACCTTAAAATTATTTAATTGTGGCCTTACTTCTATCACTTGCAACCGCACTCGCAATATCGGCCACGGACCGGCCGGGCGTGTCCGCACGGCGCACGGTAATTTTTGAACCAATTTAACCCTAGACAACTAACCTTCTAAAATACTCCTTATTAACTAACCATTCGTCGATTCGACGACTATTTTTTCAGGTGCTAAATTATTACTTCAAATATATATTTTCGTTATTTTTATTACACCTACAGATAAACCAAGTAATATTTTTGTAAATAAAACAATAAATACGTATTTTAATATTAAAATATATTTTTATTAACATCTTTTGCAAGGCACTATTATATTGAGATCAGGAGAGATCGTATTACTTAAAAAATAAAAAAATAACATAGATAGCCTCTTTTTCTTTGGCGAAACAGAAAAACAAAATTCTTCTTAATTATAAAAAAATATGAATGCTAATATTTAGAACCGCATTCTGTGCATAATTCCACTTTGTGTTCACCACAAATTGCAGTCTTGCATTTTCCACAGTAGGATTTCGTCATGCGCCGTTTTTTGTAATAACAAAGACCACAAGCCTTTATTTTTCGTGAATTTACTGGTTGCAGGTTATTGGTAGATGAAGACTGACCTTCACCTTGACCATCACCTCGATCTTGAACTTGTCTTTCATCCAGTATATCCTTGATATTGTTCTTGACGTGCGTTGGCATAGTACGGATTTCCAGTCGGATTTTAAGCCAGGGTTCAACAAGCTGCGAATGCAGTTTCTTCATGAACTCACTCCCAATCATCACTTTTAGTCCCTGTACAGAAGCATTGTGGCAGTAGATTATGTAGCTGTTGATACTTGCTATATTCAGCATGCCGTAAAAAACACACATTGGCCATCTATTGGTTTTTCTGCTGTATGACATTACTGAGCACATTTGATCCAATGTGTCCTTTTGTACTATTGTAAAACTCAATCATATGTGGCTTTTTCGTTTCGGCATTGACAGAGGCCTCTTCATCACAAGATGATAGCAGGTAAACCATTTTTGATGGTTTAGGTTTGTACGAAAGGAGTGTAAGGGGTCCATCATAGCAGAACATTGACGTTTTTATGGTTCTGGACCGATTATTCTTCATTTCTTCTGGAATTTCCCTCTTATTCGCTCGTAATGTCCCCACAATCGTCAATTTATAAGGCTGCTGGAGTAACTTCTTTGCCAGTGGTTAAAAATTTACCAGCTAGATATCGGCGACGGTTGTGTAAAGGCGGGAGACTCAATTCACTTTCCATTACATGAATTGGTGTTGACTTAATAAATCCATCTATCACCCGCATAGCTTGATTTTGTACCTTTTCTAACTTATACAGGTGGCTTTTAGCGCTGGTGTCATACAAAAAGCTAGCGTAATCCAATCGACTACGAATAAGAGCTATGTAATCTCGTCTAAGATGTTTAGGATGGGTTCCCCATCCTGACCCTGTCAATACTTTAAGGATGTTAAGGAATTTCATGCATTTCGCACTGATTTCATTTATGTGTTTGCCCCATCTTAGCGAACTATCCAACCACAAGCCTAAATATTTTATGTTCTGTTCTAATTGTAAGTTAGTTCCATCTATTTTAACATTTATCACTTGTCTATTGGACCTTCTGCTGAACAAAAATAATTTAGTTTTACTACTAGATATACTTAAACCTAACTCATTAACCAGCAAGCACATTGTATTAACAGCAATTTGAATCATAGAAATACATCTAGATACTTTTTTGTATGTAATATATACAACAAAATCATCAGCGTATTGCGATACATTAAAGCTAACACCTAATCTATGACAAATATGCATGGTTGCTACATTGAACAATAATGGTGATAAAGGGTCACCTGAGCAATACCTAACCCAGTAGTCCTACTTAAAGAAGTTGAATTAACATCTACTTTTAATTGCCTATTCTTTAGAAAATTCCATAAATAATTATAAATATGGGATCCCACACCAATACTGTTCAAAGTAGACAAAATACTTCCAATATTAACATTGTAGTACGCGCTAACAATATCTATAAAACAACCTAGGGTCAGCTGTTTCTTACTAAAACCCGTTTGTATTTTAGATACTACCCTAGTTAAACTATCGAGACATGATTTACCTTTTCGAAAACCTACCATCTCTCTAGAAAACATTGTATTTTTTTCAAGGAACCACTCTAACCTTTTATTAATTATTGCATGAAAAATCTTGCATGGACATGACATAAGAGAGATAGGTCGAATATCAGATATTGTTTGGGTATTTCGACCAGGCTTAGGGACAGCAACTATTTTCATATCACGCCACTGATTAGGAACACAACCGGCAGACAGTACTTTGTTATAAATATCAATCAAAATATCCTTTACATTCTTTGGTAATCTCTTTATCATGGAAAATGAAATGCTGTCAACACCGGGTGCCGTATCTGTAGTCTTAATTGAATTGTTTAGTTCTTGAATCGATATTTTGGATGACAATTGAGAATTACTTGAATTAAATATGAAATCTGGGGGGGTTACATAATCTGGTGTAAGGCTGTGTAAAATAGAGTTAGCTTTCTCCTTATCCATATGCACTCTAGGACCCTTATAACCTTTCAACCACTTCATTCTACGCCACATTTCGCTAGGCGACACTGTACTATCCAGGTTATCACAAACCTTCTTCCAGGCACAGCTTTTGGCGTTTCGTATGAGGCGCTGAGCTGTAGAAATCTTTGATTGTAGTATCTCTAGGTTTTGAGGCGTAGGGTTATCCCTCAGATTGACTAAGGCGAGTCTTCTTTGTGCTATAGCATGTGATAATTCTATATTCCAGTATGGTTTTGGTCTAAACTTTTCTTGTCTTAAAGGGTTTTCACACAGCTTCACTACAGGAATATGTTTATCAGCCACTTTATTAATACAATCTAAAAATCTATCATAGGTAATTTGTGTATCATCTGATGGTGTAAATGTTGGAAAAGCCTCCTCCAAATCATTTGTGTAGTTTTGCCAGTCCACCTTCTTTAGATTCCGGAGTCTTCTAAATTCTGATCTAAAACAAACATCCGAGCTGATTTTCACGATCAGGTGGTCACTACCCAATGTCTCATTAGTTACATTCCAATTGCATTTGAGTACAATATCCTGTGTAGCCATAGTAATATCAGGTGCCGTTTTCCGGAGAACACCATTAACAAGTTGTATGCGTGTCGGGGATCCATCATTTAGGGTAACATAATTATTATCATTCAAACAATCGAACAATTTCATACCTCTAGAATCAGTTTTGGTAGACCACATAGGGTGATGTCCGTTAAAATCGCCTCCGATAATAGTTTTATCTTTAAATAGAGAAAATAAGAAATCCCAATCACTTTGAGCAGTAGTAACTGAAGAGGGGCAATAAATACATATGATATTTTCAATGTGGGTACAGTTAAATAGTTTAACAAGAATGATCTCGATACCTGGGTTAGGACTATGGATCGGGCTCATTTGTGACTTGATCGACGGGTGAGTCATGATAGCCACGCCACCATAAGAGTCAATTCTATCTTGTCGGAATATGTTATAATTACTTATCTTTAAACTGCTCTCAGGTTCCAGCCAAGTTTCACTTATCAGGGCAATATGAATGTTTTCCTGGGTCAAAACTTGATCAAACTACAATCGTTTTGAGCGTATACTTTGAGCATTCCATTGTAAGATATTTACTGCACTCTTCTTTTGAGGTGAATTATCCATTAAATATCCCAGTTATAGATTTTATAATAGACCAGTCCGGATAATTATTTATAAAATAGTTTATCGACCATTCTAGGATTATAGACCCACACAGCTTGATTTTATCTTCAATAGTACTACTCTTTTCCAACATCGTATATTTGAATTTATGAAATAGTTCCCACCATCTGGAATCTCGACTCTTCTTTTGTTTTGGCATCTCTTCCTCTACATGTATTTCACTTTCTTCTGTTTCCAACAAAACTGACATACTTTCCCATTGTTGGTTGCCATCCGTGCCTACATTGTACTCATATCGTGATTTATCGGCTGACGAACGATGTTTAATTTTTGATGACATTCCCCGTTGGCCGGAGGGTGCATTGCGGACTGGACCAGAAGTGTTTATCTGGGCATTTGTTGTTAATACTTCAGCATAAGTCGGGGATCTATCCATGTCAGAATCATTCACATAAGTCAAAGACTGTGGCTGTGTAGGTGCGATGTAACGTGGTGAGTGATCTGCCGGGCGTCGCAGTATATTATCGGTGCGCTCGCTCCCTGTAATTGTATGCGCCTGCGGTCGAACCCGAGTACTTGTTGCTATTGGCGGAGACGGTGGAACATAGATCGTTAGTGCTCTTTTGTATGTACAGTTAAAGTCAGCCATTAATTGTCGAAGTCTTTTTTCTTTCAAATATATAGGACAGATCCTAGCGAGGGCCATGTGGTTACCAGAACAGTTGGCGCATACAAATTTCGTTGCTTCGCAATTGGGGTGGTTTTGTTTGCATTTAGGGCATACAATTCTATTAGATGGACATACTTTCAATGTGTGTCCAAACTTCCAACAGCGTGAACACTGTGTAACCGGGAATTCATAAGGTTCCACAGCAACTCTCAAGTCATGAATATAAAGATAAGGAGGTCGCATTGCCCCCTTGAAGCTCACCCTTATAACTTCGCTGGGTTCCCATTTGTTGTCATCGTAAAAATTGCTACGCTGTAGTCTCTTCACAGATAATATTTCGATGTCACTTTTCAAGCTACTTAACATATCCTCATCAATCAACTCCAGATCTATATCTTTAACTAGTCCATAAGATATGCCCACTTCAAAGGTCTTTTGACATCGAAAGCCGTTTTCAATAAAGTATTTGCATTGCATCAGTTTTTCAGCACTAGGATTGTTCTTAAATTGAATAACAATTTTGTACGAATTTACATACTTCACTTTTATCATATCTTCAATCTTTTCTGCCTTGAAAATCCTCGCCAATCCGATCTGTTTAGGTAATTTGCCTTTCCCTGTCATACAAATCTCAGTTATATTATTTGCTTCTATGTAGGTTGTTTTGTCATTAAGGCAGCTATCACTTTCCAACTTCTTACCCCTTTTGCTCACCGTTGTCCACTCTGTTTTGTCCATATCACGGCCTCTTTTTCCATTCTCTAATAATTGGGTTGGACTCAGATTACCAGTACCTTCATCCTGTATTGCACTCGCGATAATATTTGTAGTTTGGTTTGCACCGTTAGACGAATTATTCACGTTATCCCCTTGATTTGAATCACCATTATCCCCCATTGTCTACAACAAGAGTTACCATCGCACGAGTAAGTTGAGCGGCAAAAAAACCCAGCCGCGAGGAGCTTGTTTACGAAAGAACCAACAGACGTCCTGCGACAGCGACGGTGTCCACGCAACTGCATGAATTGTTCAAACAGTAATAACGGATCTACTACATCCCTAACTGCACGAGTAGGTCCTCTGGCAACACGTACAATATTCATTGCAGCAACTCTATTTGAAGTACGCCCTTTGCTTGTCGCCCAAACATGATGATTCCGACTGCGGATATTGTTTTGGGAAAAATTCAATATACAAGGATTAGTAACTGAGCTCCCATCCGATGGAATAGGACGTACTTGCGGCTCCAGCACACTTTCCATCAAGTCAGGTGTAAAACGCTCTTAAGTGTTCAGATGACTATCTTCATGTTCCGAAGGCTCATATTGGACATCACTTTGGGTATCCTCAATCTTCACATTATCCTTCATTTCGCTCCCAGAAGATCCCTCTGATGCATTGACATCTTCCTCTTCCAATAATAAACTCGTAATACACGCATCAGTCAACAGTCGTTTAGACCCCATTGTAAAAACTGCAAAAAAACAAACACTAGTTACGTAAAAATGTCGAACCATAGTACACAAACGCTATCCATTCGTCGAAACGACGACTACATTCGTAATATCTCGTAAACCAAAGCACTTACCGGAAAAACGCGTCCACCTTCGGGAAGAGCACGGCGGACACTGAGTTGGCTAGCGACGTCACGATGATCGGCGCCCGCGTCGAAAAGAGATAGCGATATTTCGAATTCGTGTTCGTCGATTCGACGAAGGTTAGCTGTCTAGTGTTAACATGGCAATATGTGAATGGCTTGTGTTTGTTATAAGCAAAAAATTCGAAAATTTACTACCAATAAATTACCGAAACGACCGAAATGACTGCCAAAATGGATGGATGTCCACCAAATTGCGTTTTGATAAATGATCACCAAACTTCTTTTTATGTTTTGTACTTAAGTTTATGTTTTAAGTATTTTTTGTTGTTCTTACATGTTCAACCTAACACGAAGGATAAAGGGGGCTTCACTTCGCTCACCCCCTTTACCCTTCACCTAAGCTACCGCAGTATTTCGCCCTGATATTTTCTGCAACTTTTGGTGGTCATTTAGCCATATCATATTTGTTGCCATATGGAATCAAAATAATGCGAGGTAAAGTAAAACAAAAATTTAGTTACTAACGATACCTGGTATCGTTTCTGAGTCGGGCGTAACTATACAAAACAACAATCTGTATGTATTTTAATATATTTTTTTTCACTGCGGTTTGCTAAAGCCTCCGATTCTATATTATAATCATCCACCGATCGTATCCGAATACAAAACCTGGTTTGAGAGTGTGCAGAAATGGAATCCCTTTGCCGTTGAGGTCTTGGTGGATTATGAAGGTCTCAACTTAAAACGAGATCAGAGGAAATCTTGTCGAGCGCAAGTGGATGTTAGAATCACTGACTGTCGTACGCGGGAAGGCACCAACAAACACATAAATTAATCTACTCAATATCCATCTGAACTTGGCCAGAGAGATGAATAAATGTCAAGTGATCATGATAAAACTATATTCCAAAAGGAACACTCGATGTTGGTTACCACATTCAAATGTAGACACTCTTTAAACACAAATTCACCAGATTACACTAAAAATGACCTAAATTCTGCTTAGAAATAACATTATTTCCTAAAATTCAACTTCCGGCAAAAATGTGAACCCAGATTAGAAAAATTAGACATATTTCATTTAAAAGGTGGGCGATGAAGGGTTGGTAATTAATATCAGATAGTGGATTAAATTAAGTGCGGCATTTACTTTTTTCTTTTCTAACGACACGCAGTTTTTTATTTTGAACACAGTCAGCTCCATTTTTTCAGGTCAATATATCGATCTGATTTGTTTTTGTAGGACAGATATTAACTACACTAACAACATTTGTAACGTGAAATAAGTCGAAATCGTGAAAAACTATGATTTACCTATATAGACAGATTATGTTTCTCCAAACATGACTTAAATTAATATAAAAATCATTCGTATATATTTACTAAATTAATTTAATTCATTTCCCGATAGATTGTATCAGATCTCGGCAGTTAATTCAGTAATTCCCACAACAGTATGAAATATCACATATTCTGGCCAGCTTTTTATTGAAATTGGCTGAATGAAGTTGGCTACAGTTTACGTATTTATCGATCGCGACTAGCGTTTACTTCTGGAAAAACTATCTATTCGGGTGAAGTTCTGTGCGCCTCGATGGGAATATAAATAAATGGGCTTAAAAATAAGGCCTTTTTGAGGCCCTCTAGAACTAGGGTTAAACTAGTGTTAACGGTTTGATGATATCCGTACACGATGTCGATACAAAACTACGTCACAAAACAGAAAGCTGATCAGAATGAATATAAGCAATGTTTTGAATTAGTGGCTTCAAACATCACTGTGACGTTACGATTCCAGGCACTGTCACCTCTGCGTCCCGGGTGCGACTCCCGGCTGGGGAAACCCCAGGTCTTTAATGTTTATATGGTTGTGACGTCGCTGTTTCTAGTTACCACGAGGAATGGGGCAGTATGGGGCCAGAAGAAACAATTTTTGTATGTGTTTGTAATTTCAATTTATGTGACATCTTAACCGCTAGATACGTTTTGCATAAATACGGCCCGCTTAGAACCGAGCGATGTTGCTGGCGGTGGCTTACGAGTATGTTATTTTGTGCTATGATTTTATATCTGCTTTTGATGTGGCTTTTGAGAAAGAATAATATTGCATTGCTATTAGATGCAAATGAAGGAGCTGCCGGTACAATGAGTTTAATAACAATAATTATCATTTATATCGGGCTGTTATGCCCATAGTGTTAGTAACACGTTAGTAACATTATCTTAACAATATGTTAGCAGCTGAATATTGTCATAAATAACAAGAAAATACATTTAGATTTAAGATGTTATATATAATAAGGTTAATATTTGTACACCCAGTACTACTGGGTACCATTATTTGAAACACTGTAAATAATATAAAACCTAGTTATAAACAATGATGACCAAATATAAATTTTTGTATTTGTATTTGAAACAAAAATGTTTATTTGGTCATAGTTTTGTAATTATTTATTCTTACTTATTAATTATGATATAATGATATTATAAAATTTGTATTAGTTAAGCACAAGCAATTTTTAAAAGAGATCTAAAAATCAATCTGTGGGAGATTCTACGCCCTTCTTCTCCCACAGTGGTCCAATGTAGAGAAGAGCAAAAAATGACGATTGCTAAGTATATGTTAATATCTACAGTAATAAAGACATTTGGAATTTGAATTTGGAAATTTGGAAAAAAAAGTATGGAGATAGTAGACAGGATACAAACATACACACAGACATACATACACGTCTCAACATTGGGGAGTCCCACCGGTCTACAAACACACTCGGGATTGCAGAGGCGCGCGCGCCATCATGGAGTTTCGATGTAGAAATTTTGATAACAAACTCATAAACATATAGTCAATAGTCAATAGTCAAAGTACTTTATTACTGTAGATATTTACATATACTTAGCAAACGTCATTTTTTGCCTCTTCTCTACATTGAACCACTGTGCGAGAAGAAGGGCGTAGAAACTCCCACAGATTTATTTTTAGATCTCTTTTAAAAATAAGTTGTGCTTAACTAATACAAATATGAAAAATTTAATTGTTATGATTAATAAGCAGGAATAAATAATTACAAAATTATTAACAGCAAGGTCTGTGTTGAGCCAGATTAACCCCATACAGTCCTGTCATTTAAGTAATCTTGAACATTGTAATATCCCTTTTTCGACAGAGTCGCTTTAACATGTTTTTTAAATTGCTCAAATGGCAATTTCAAAATCTCCAGAAGTATCTTATTGTAGTAGAGAATGCACTGACCCTTGAAAGAATTGCTAACCTTCGCGAGTCTAAAACGGGGCGCACATAGTCTGTGATTATTTCTTAGGTTAACATTACAGCTGTCGCTAAGTTTGGAAAATGTTGTAAGGTTCTTGCGTACATACATTATATTTTCGAAAATAAATTGACTAGCTACTGTTAGTATGTCAATTTCTTTAAAAAGTTCTCTTAAGGAGTCTGTTCGTTTTAAATTATAAATTGCTCGAATAGCTCTTTTCTGTAAAATAAAAATAGTTTAAATATCCGCTGCTTTCCCCCACAACAAGATACCATAGCACATTACACTATGAAAGTAACTAAAATATACTAGCCTAGATGTAGCCACATCCGTGCTTTGTCTGATGTTCCTAACAGCGTAAGCCGCAGAACTTAATTTACCAGCCAATTTATCTATGTGGGGTCCCCACTGCAATTTGGTATCAATGGTTATTCCAAGAAACTTCGTATCATTTACCAATTCTAACGTGCTGTTGTCTAACACCAAACTGGTCTCAACTTGCCTGACATTTGGAAGTGAAAATTTGATACACTTGGTTTTACCAGCGTTTAACAATAAATTATTAACTGTGAACCAATTCAAGGTTAAAGACAATACACCATTAACATCATCAAAATCTCCTTTTTGTCTTTCAATTTTGAAGACCATTGAAGTATCATCAGCAAACAACACTATGTCAGTTAATTTCTCCACCATGAAAGGCAGATCATTAATATATACCAGGAATAAGAAAGGGCCTAATATGGAACCTTGTGGAACGCCAATTTTAACACCCTATCCATCAGATTTTACGCCGTTAACTTCTGCCTTTTGAATTCTATTGCTTAGGTATGATCTTAGTAGATCCAACGCTTTATTTCTAACTCCGTAATGATTTAATTTAATTAATAGCGTATTATGATCAACACAATCAAACGCCTTCGACAGGTCGCAAAAAACTCCGATAGCATCCTGTGCGGCCTCCCATGCAGAATAAATATGAGATACAAGGGTAATACCTGCATCCGTAGTCGATTTACCCCTAGTGAAACCATATTGTTTAGCGTGGAGTTGTTTTGTACGGTTGAAGTGTGAGAGCATTTGATTGAGTATAATCTTTTCAAATATTTTACTTAGTGTTGGAAGAACAGATATTGGTCTGAAATTTGAAGGATCGCCCTTATCTCCCGATTTGAACAGCGGTATAAGTTTACTGTGTTTCATGAGGTCTGGAAAAGCCCCATCGTCAACACATTTATTGAATATATAAGCTAAGTGTGGGGCTATAACTAGAATTACTGAACCAATGACTTTGACTGATATACCCCACACATCTTCCGTATTTTTTAAGTTAAGTAATTTAAACGTTTTGACAATGTCCTGGGGATATACATGATGAAATTTTAAATATACATTACTGACGCTAGTGTTATTTTTTAATAAAGTCTCTGCTTCAAATGGAGATGAATTTAGACGGTCCGTTGTGAGTACGGGTACATTGGTGAAGAATGTTTCAAAAGCTCGAGCAACATCAGCGTTGGATTTAACAACATCATCACCTATCTTTAGGTAGAAATCACTGTCCCTTGGTATAACTTTGCCAGTTTCGCGGTTTATTATTTGCCAAACTGTTTTCATTCTATTATTTGAATTTTGAATTTTTCTATTCATGTGTAAAGTTTATGCAGTTCTACAAACCAACTTGAAAGTTTTGGAATATTTTTTAACATAGTCATGAAATTTTCGATCAAAGTTATAGGTTTTTTGATCATAAAGGTCATACAAGATAACTCTACTTTTACGAATTCCAAACGTTGCCCAGTCATTAAATTTAGATTTACCGTTGTAGTCACTGACTTTCTTTAATTTGAAAACTTTATTGAATTCTGTCTGAATAATGTTGAAGAAGTCTGAGTAGATTTTGTTTGGGTTCTGTTCATTAAAATCCGGTACTGGCAAATTTATATCTAAGTTTTTCGTATATGTCTCTAGTATATGGTATGTAATAGGCCTATAAAATGATGGACCAGTCTTATCCTTAATAGTAATTGGGAATGAAACTGTTTGACCACTGTGATCGGAGGGTAAGCAGTTAATTACACTTTTACTTGTGAATGCACAGTCACAAAAAACGTTATCTAAGCAAGTTTGGCTGGTAAGTGTAATTCTAGTCGGCTCTAGAAATACATGACATAAATTAAATGATTTGAACAGAGTTATAAATCGTCGCTTCAGTGTTGTATCTACAAGCAGATCTACATTAAGATCGCCACAAATAATTAACTTTTTTCTGTTATTACAAAGTTTAATGAGGGCTTCCTCCATAATTTTCTCAAATATTTCGAAATTGCCATGGCCTTTTTCATCCCTCGGTGGCCTGTAGACACAAACAATAATATGGCTATCTAACTCAACACAGGATACCTCTATTTGTCTTTCAACAGTAAGTGCAAGAATATCTTTCCGTTGTTTCATAAAAATGTATTTACTAGGATACCCCTGTGTTGTGGGAAGAAGAAACAGCGACATAACACACATATAAACATCGAAGACTTAGCGTTTTTTATTTATTTATCCCTAGCCCTCCATCAACGCGCACTGAGCCAGCGTGGTGGAGTGTAACTTCTATTTTGGGTTGACTCTGTCTTTAGTCGCTGTAGGTAGCTGCAGGCCGCCCAACCAACACCCGAGGTTTCCCTAGGAGGGCAAAGAAGTTGACCACTTTGGGTAAAGTAGGCATCCGGTGGGTAAAGTTGTTAGTTGGGTGTTGTTCGGTTTGCCGTCTCAGAGGGGTTGTCCCCTATCAAAATAAAGAATTAAATTTAGTGGTCAAGATTTATTTATACAACCAATAATTGAACAAGGGGGGTTTCTCTTGGCGGCCGATCAACTTAACCTAAAACAAACGTTTCTGAATGCTTAACTTATCTTAACCAACACGACCCACCCGCTTGTTACCACCAATGGTGGGTAACTCCGGCTACAGCTCCAGCGTTTCTGGAGTGCGACGACGCACTTTACAATGAGGTGCAGGTCCTACACCAAACAGGCACCATGCTAGGTCTCAAACTGGGATGAGGACAAAGATCTGCTTGACTTTCATCTTCTCTAATCTATAAATGTGTTGAGCAACTGACTGACTGCCTGACTGATGATCAACGCAGAGCCCAAACCGTTGGGCCTCGAGGCATGAAACGTTTGCCCGAAGGTTGCTTTCATAGCGTAACTGAGCTCTAAGAACGGATTTTTGAAAATTCGGACCCAAAGCGGCCAACGCAGAGCACAAACCGTTAAGGCAGGGCCAAACCAACGAGTTCAATTCGCGTCTGCGGTGGCGTGCACGGTGGCGATTAGTTTTTGTGTACGAACTTGTAGCGAGGTGTTTACATCGAGGCGTCCTCTGTTTGGCCGCGGCGTCCGGTGCAGCGTCTGCACGCAGCGGTGGCGATCAGATCGCGCTTGTTACGTTAGGACGCTGCACGCAGCTATTGTTGTTGAGAAAAACTGTGTTTTTTAGTTTTTAAAGTATCGTGGAACCGGAAGGAATTATAAATGAGGTTTACAAATACCCATTGTTGTATGATATGTCTCATTCTGGTTATAGGAATAATAGAAAAAAGGGCCAGCAGCCTTAAGGCGTAACTCTCTGAAATTCATAGCGTGTGTCTATGGTTCATCTCATGCTCATACAATTTCATCGATTGCGGGGTATCACCGAAGGCTTCTAGGCTTCATTCAATGAGCTTGGGTTTGGCCTCCATTATGATGCTACTTGCGTGATACCAATTTGACAGATGAAGCTGGTGCAAGGTGTCAAACGTAAAAGTCTATATGACGTTCATAGCTCAGACGACTTACGCCATAAGGCTGCAGGTGTGGGACGAAATAGGAAGGAGAATAGATTGTTCCTCTTCATCTTCAATGAGAGCAGACAGAAGTAAAACTTTTTCAATTTCACTATCTGTATCAGAGAGCATTGTTGTTAATGATGTGACTCCAGCCTGGTGAACCCAAGAACAAACGCGACAGTGTACACAACTTTCGCACGCGCAAGTGCACGCCACCGCGGACGCGAATTGAACGTGTTGGTTTGGCCTAGCCTTTAGGCCTAGTGGCATGAAACTTTGCCCAATTGTTGCTTTCATAGCGTAACTGAGCACTAAGAACGGATTTTTGAAAATTCGGATCCAAAGGGGTTGAAAACGTAATTTTCGTACCACTTGCTCAAAAAAGTGACATACTATGCCACAAAAAGCGAACATAAGAATAGTCATTTTTAATCTGTTAAAAACAGGGAAAGAAAATTGTACTGAATTTCATTAATCCCCTAGGGGGAGAATGTGATTTAAATTTGGAATTCTTACCGAAATTTATACTGAACTACATCTGTGTTTACGCCATTGAGTTTGTATATAAAGCATTAGACATCTTTTTGAAAAAGGAATACGCATTTATTATGCAGTTATGATTATTAAGTAAAATTACGAAAACCGACGAGGACGTATGAGCTTGATGCCTTTGCTTTTCCGACAAAAAAATATTAGTCTAGGTGTTTAATATTTATGCTTCGGAACGCATCTTTTTTTGTTGCGCGATCGGACCGCGAGTGATCGGAGCGGAACATCACTAGCTGTCACTGGTATAGAAACGAAATGACGAGTTAGAGGTTAACTTTTGCACATGGAAAAAAAGTCGGCGCCAGCATCGGGAATCTTGGTTGAATGTCAATTATAATAAGCACGAAACAATCGTCGGGAAATAAGTAGATTTCACGTTATCGGAGTGAGTGCTTCGTGTTGTGAAAGGTTGAAGTGATTCGGGGATCAATTCGTCGCGTTCGTACAGCGACCCTTTGTGTCGGCAAGCATCACGACGGCGACAGCAGCGGGCTGCAACAAGAGTAAGATTCGACTCCCCTCAATTTTCGGTTAGTGAACGTATAATTGACGATTTAGTTAACAATTATTATAAATTTGTAGTCGGAAACTGCTCGGTGTGCATAAGCAACAGTCATTCGGTCGGACTATAGTATTGCAGTCGGGTTCCATAGTATTGCAGTGTTATTTCGAATTACAGAGCAGGGTCAGGCTATTTAAGAGGTATTAAGCTGATTTTGCTGACCTCAGTAGAAGTGTGGGTCATATCGGAGGGGCCACTTCTAGAAGGTTCACGGCTACCTACATTATATTAAAAATAGCCTTTTTTCTTATAATACATTTTTGTGTGTTATTTTTTATTGTGCTTTATGGTGGCATTCTCTAATTGATTTAGAGTGTATAGTTATAAGGTGTATGTCCACAGGGCGACCATATTAAATATTTTTTAGGATTTAATTGTTTTAGTGGTTGCCTTAGTTTTGACAACTTAGTTTTTATTTCTGTGCCCAGCGCTGACGGGCAAGTGCTGGTCTCTGGCTAAACTTAGTTCGGTAGTGAAGTATAAGACCAGAATCTATTAAATCGGTCAACATGGCACCTTCGCCCTTGACGGTACTGCGGCATGGTGTCCGGGAGGAAATAAGATGGCTCGCCCATACTTATAAGTATGTGGAGCGACCGGACATGGACGATGTCCTGCTCAAGCGTGTGGAGGACGCAATGACACGCGTCGGGAAGGTGTGTCGGCTGGCTGCGGAGGCTGAAGCTCTCGGGCTTACGGATGAAGCCTCGGTGGCTGCAGTGAAACAGCTCTGCGCGGATGCTGACCAAGCGATGGAATGCTTGGGTGACATCGAGCGTCGCGCGGAGAAAATTAAGCGGTCGCGAAGGAATGACCGTGGGGAGGGTAACGGAGACCCACCCCCGAAGGGTGTTGTTGGACGGCTGCCACACCTGGAGATTCCGGCCTTCAGTGGGGCAATTGGTGAGTGGCCGGCCTTCATTAATTTATTTGATAGTTTGGACTACGGTCGGGACGACCTGGACAACGCCTACAAGTTGGCCCAACTATTGATGACTCTGCGGGGTGAACCGAAGGAGTTGGTCGGTCACAGCGGGCAATTATGAGATAGCCAGGTCCATATTGTTTGACCGCTACCAACTCTGGGGTGACTGGGGTACCCGTGGACGGGACCCCCCCCCCCCCCGAGGGGAAAGGGGCAGCGCGGGGGGTAACATGCGGGATAGCCGGGGTTCGGTCGCCGCTGTCCACGGTCAGCGAGGACTTCGGGCCGCTGGCTCACCGCGTGTTACGGGCGGGTGTCACATGGCGCCTATGAGTGGCGCGAAGGCTGGGAGCCCACCATCTTCTGCGCCACCCTGCCCGTCGCTCTGGGAGGCGAACAGGGAGGCGAACAGTCGGATGTCGCCCCCATTCCTAGAGCGCCCCAGGTTGGATCCGCTCTCCCCCATCCATCCACGGTGGCCACCGGGCACACCGTGCACCGTCCGGTATGGTCGGATGCCGGGACAGCGAGGGGCCTATTATGCGGGTTGGGACCCCTTGATGTACATACGGTCTGATATGCCGGTGGCATATCAGCAGTCGAGTTACTCCACGGCCGACGGAGGTCTGAGCGGATTCGGATCCCGCGGAGGTTCCCGCTAGGGACACGCTGCCCATTTACAGGGTGCCGCCACTCCACAGACGGTCATGCTCCCCACCGCCTCTGCGATAGCGTGGAGTTCGGACGGCAAATCATGTGTGGCACGAGCACTATTGGACTCGGGGGCCCAGGGGTGCTTAGTCTCGTGCAACCTTGTAAGACGGTTGGGCATTTCGGTAAGGGAGTGTCCACATTCCATTCGGGGAATTGGGAACACGGAAGTCGGTTCCGTTAAGGGAGTATGTCGGATTACTCTCTCGTCACGGGTGGATTCATCGGTGAATCTGACGGTCACGGCATTAGTCATGCCTAATGTAATGGGCTCATACCCTCACGTACGGTTGTCGCCCTCGGTGCGACAGTTGGTCGCTGGGTTGTCACTGGCTGACCCGGAGTTTGATATTCCGGGCCCAGTAGACATTTTATTGGGTGTCGATGCCTTGGTATACCTGTTAGTGCCAGGTGTCCACGTGTTGCAGGCGACTGGTCTGGTTTCGGTCAACACCAGACTGGGCCATGCTGTAATGGGTCCGGTCATGCCGGCTGCCTCACGCCTAGCGACTAGTAGTCCCTTATTCGGTTCTGTACTCTCGGAGGTGATACAGAAGTTTTGGGAGGTGGAGGAACCACCTACGGTCCGCCGGTTGGACCCGGTTGAAGAAGAGTGTGAACAGTTTTATCGGAACAATACTGGTCGCCTTCGGTCAGGTCGATTTCTCACATGTCTTCCATTCCGGAGTGATCGCCCACCGCTGGGCAGTTCACACCATGCAGCCGAGACGCGTCTTCTGTCAATGGAACGACGCATGAAGCGTGACGGGATTTTCCGGCAGAAGTACGTCGATTTCATGCGGGAATACGAGTCGCTCGGCCACATGTCGGTTTCGGGTATCGACTGGAAGCGTGAAGACCACTGCTTCCTGCCTCATCACGCGGTCTTGAGGACCCCGGAGGGCAAAATACGGGTAGTGTTCGATGGATCGGCATCAACATCTAACGGCATGAACCTGAACCAGTGTTTGCATTCAGGGCCGAAGTTGAACCATGACATCGCGGATGTTATCACACGGTTCCGTCGACACAATGTTGTGTTTGTAGCTGACATCCGGATGATGTTTAGTCAGACGGTCATTCACCCTGACGATAGACGGTATCAGCTGATACTGTGGTGAGAGAGCCCAGATCAGCCCATCAAGGTGTACGAGCTGAACACCAATACTTACGGGCTACGGTCTAGTCCTTATTTGGCGATTCGCACTCTGCGGGAGTTAGCGGATCGAGAACGGTTAAATTTCCCTAGAGGAGCAGCGATCCTGGAGCAGGATCTTTACGTGGACGATATCTGTACCGGTGCAGATTCCGTAGAGGAGGCGTTTGCTCGACGGGACGAGCAAGTTGAGCTATTACGGGGTGGAGGTTACGAGCTCCGGAAATGGATGTCGAACTCTCCAGAGTTACTGTCTGGTCTTCCGGATGACTACCAGCAGGATCCCCACATTTTTGATAATTTGGAAAATCCGAATATGTTGTCGGTATTAGGCGTCCAGTACCAGCCGGTGTCAGACATGTTTTCGTATCGGGTCCAGTTGGACTCCCCGAAGGTCTGGACGAAACGGAACGTCCTTTCAACGGTGGCTAGGACATTTGATCCAAACGGGTGGATCACCCCGGTAACTTATATTAATTATTTTTATAAATAAGTTAATGTTCTAAAAAATACGTTACGATGTTAAATTAAAGTGACAGTGACAGTGAATTGTCGGATTCCATCAGTGCAAATGCTGCCGCAATTATAAATAATTGGCTTCCAACAAAATCCAAGGAAAAATATTTAAAAACTTATGAATAATTTTCAACGTGGGGAAGTGCGAAAGGCCTATCAATTTCAGAATCAGTACTTCTTGTCTATTTTGATAATTTATCCAAGACAAAGAATCCGAATACACTTTGGTGCATATACTCAAAACTGAAAGCTACAATAAGCATCAAACATAGCATTGAAATAAATAGATTCACGAAATTACTGGCTTTTTTAAAAAGAAAATCAGAAGGGCATTGCGCAAAGAAGTCTAAAATTTTTACGACTCAAAATGTGGAAAAATTTCTTAATGAAGCTCGTGACGAAATTTTTCTGGCCACAAAAGTACATGATTTAACTATGAATATTTCGTATCTTAGTAATGGTTATTACTCTAAATTAAATATTTAGAATAATTACCATTACTAAGATACGAAATATGTCTGTTTTTTATCTTTGTTATAGGTGGCCTTAATTTTTGGACTCAATGGTGCTTGCCGCGGATGTCAACTAAAAGGTGTAAACTAAAAGGTGGAGGATGTTGAAAATCATCCCAATGAGTTGCTGCTGATTAATGTAAAGGAAACTAAGAGAAAGAAAAATCGGTCATTCATTGTACAAGGACAATATACTAAAATCATTCATAAATACCAAGCATTACGTCCAACCAACTTGGAAAACAATAGATTTTTTATAAACTATCGGAATGCGAAGTGTACTCGACAAGCTATCGGCAAAAATAAAATTTGCAATATGCCAAAGGAAATTGCTAAATATTTAAAACTTAAAGATGTTGAACTCTACACCGGTCACTGCTTTAAAAGAACTTCGGCGACGTTCTTGGCGGATTCAGGGGCGGATATTACGTCAATAAAAAGACACGGTGGTTGGAGCTCTGATAGAGTAGCTGAGGGTTATATCGAAAGCTCAATGGCGAATAAAACCATATTAAGCAGTCAAATTAACAAAAATATAAAACTTAATCCATCAGAGCCACAACCGTCAACTTCCGGCATCTTATCTTCGTCAGTAACTCACGATGCACCACCACCACTATCTCCGACGTATACTATCTACAATGAAACGCAAGTTCCTCAGACGCAAGAACAGAGAAATACTCAAATCAACTCATCAACAATAAATGTACCAAACAAAAATGTAACTCTCTGTATCAATAATTGGACCAATGTTTCGAATGTTAACTTTTACTTTTAATTGACATTATTTTTAATAAAGGCTTATCTCATATTATTATTGTGTTATTTTTTTCGCAAATGGTACGATAAGCAGAGTATTTTCCTCGGTGATAAAGGTGTATTAGTCTTAGGTGAACTTTAATCCCTTGCTACACTCAGGACTCGTCTTAAATCCCTCGTTTCGCTCGTGATTTAAGTTTTTAACACCCTCGCTACGCTCGGGAGTAAACCTCGAGTCCTTCGTTACGCTCGCGATTTAAATCGTCACCCGCGACAGAAGACATTGCTTTATCCCCTTGGTTAATAATCTACTATTAATTACACAGGGATAAATCCATTAATTTTGTATGGCTGGGAAGTCTATTGTTAGTTTATTTGATATGATTCATGATTCATCAAATAGAATTCGCTATTTTACAAAATGGCGGCTTTGACGATCAGCTGTTCATGTTTTCCTTTATAATATTTTTTTCGTCCCACACACCAAACTTGACAAACACCAATGAGGTTTTGATACTGATTGATGTATCAAAACCTCATTGGGGTGTGTCAATTTTCGTGTGTCCCAGAGTATTATTCATCTGAGGTCCCGCCCGTGCGTGCCTGATGCATCGATCGCGTGAATCAAATCTCTGTGGTTCAGCGGTTAGTGGCTCTGAATACCACGCGAGTCCCGGGTTCGATTCCCGGCAGGGGAACAAATAAAAAAAACCCTAGGTCTTGGATGTTTTATTGTTCATGATGTCGCTATTTCTGGTTCCCACGCACGACACAGGGTATCCTAGTGTGGGCCAGAAGCAATGTATATGTCTGTATGTAAATGTTTATTTTTATTGTCCGTCACATGACAACCTACACATTTGATTCAACTCAAAACACAAATAGACTCGATTTTTTTGCAGGAAAAATCATTGATCGAAATGATTGATTAACATTAATTAAGTATAAAGTCGTCACTTCACTTCTTTTTTTATCACGCTTTTATTAGCTTCACCTGTATGTTTGTTTGTTTGTATGTAACCGACTCCTTTGGACTCGATTTTGACCCACTTTAAACGGACAGATTCAATCCAAAATTTGTACACTTATCAAGAATCAGCGACAATGTATTAACTTCATAAGTTTATCTTATTATCCTGATTAGGATCGCCAGGATTAATTAATTTCTCGTATTTGGGGATTGACAAAACAGTCTACTTACTTTCCGGCTTGCGCACTCGAACTAAAAAATGAAAAATAAATATAGTTTAAAAAAACTAAAAAACACGCTTTTAAAGCACTTTGAACTAAAAAGTTAAAAATAATTATTAATATAATCTTAAAACAATAATGAATAAAAAATACTTTTATTATTGTGAAAAAAAAAGCTTCGGGCGCTTTGTTCCATATCTTTCGTACATCGAGTGCCCGACGTTTTTTTTTCACAATAATAAAAGTATTTTTTATTCATTATTGTTTTAAGATTATATTAATAATTATTTTTAACTTTTTAGTTCAAAGTGCTTTAAAAGCGTGTTTTTTAGTTATTTTAAACTATATTTACTAACTGAAAAACTTAGTTGTAATTTTCATATTTGGCGCCAATCGCTTTCTGGGTTTTCTCAAGTTGTGTCGAATTACTTGTGCTGTGCTGATAAAAAAAATGTTATTATTGTTCTCAGTTGTGCAAAAATACAGCTTCATGGATACCTTGAAGTACCCTCTAGTTGAAATGGTCGCGAGTTGACAGATCAGAGAGTTGAAATTTGCTGCATATATAGAAAAAGCTTAGAGATTCCAGAATACAAAATTTCAGTATTCTAGCTTTAGTGGTTTAGATAAAAAGTGTAGAAACATATCAATTTCATCTATCATCATGATATTGTTGTGTAAATGGTTTTTTTTTTTCTCGCAAACTACGTAAGTTAGAGAAGTTCTGATTGCATATTCTGGGAGCTCAAAATCATGCCCAAATGCGCTGCGAGTTTCACTTCTCTACTCAGACTTTGACTGCTGGTTTTTTATTGCGTTTTTTTTTCGGAAACCGCTCGAGCTTGAATTCTGAAACTTCGTATTCTGGGAGCTCAAAATAAGCTCAAAATCCTCTGAATTTGAGCTTCGTTTTCTATGACTTTGTACTGCTAACTTCATAGAGCTATTGTATAAAAATTAAAGTACTCTTTAAAAAAAAAAAGACATGACGTTGCATCACGCCTTTTCCCAAACGGGGTGGTAGAGACACAATTGTGCCGACTTTTAGCCAGTTATTGAATAGGCACTACATTTTACGTGCCAGGGAGCTAGCCCATCGCCGCAGCTATGAAGTACTGAATGTTTCCTCACGATGTTTTCCATCATCGTTTGAACGTCCGTATAATGTACTTAAGATAAATTTCTTGTCTCATTGGTCATGGCCATCACTCGGATTCGAGCCTGCATCTCCTGCATGAAAAATATTATGCTGGGTATTTATGCTGGGTATCAATCTTCGGGATACCACATAGGATACCTTCGTACATACGACAAAGCTTATTCCAAAACTGCACATCTATTTATACAGCAACCGTAGTTTTGTACTTACTGTATAACAATTCATAACTGTTGAGTCTCCTCGCTTCTATCACCTTATACCTGGCAATTGAGGAAGCAGGTGCTTAATAAAAAATAGTTTCCAAGTCACAGCGCCATCGCCCCTGCCAGTAGAATTGATTTGAACCAAGTGTGTGTCCCTTACGGATCCCGAAGTAATTCCCCTTTTACTCCGATAAAAACCTTTTCCCTTTACTTTCGCAGAACATCCATACCCTTGCGTATGATAATTTTCTTTATGCAAATCAACGGAAAGTTTTTTGTTGTCTTTTATGTATTTTACTATCGCTCTCGGTGGGCGTCTGAAGGCGATATTGTTATTTTATTGGACTAGTTACTAACGAATACGTTTTAAAGACTGTTTTTATGACCTTTCCAGTCGGCATTCTTGAAATTCCTTCTCGTTGTGAACTTAGTAGTAGTATTCGTGGCTAAACTAAATTGCATTACCACTTCCAAAAGTCTCGTTAGTGGTTTTCCAATTCTATCAAAGTGCAATAAATGACGATGTCAGAGTCAAATCTAGAGAAGAATTCCTTCCCTTGACTAATTTGCTACGCGTCGGAAAACCATAATTAATTATGATCATGTTAATGTCTAAAAGGGAGTAAAAATCTGAGATGCACGGGAATTTGTTGTGTAAGACCAGTTGGTGTGATACCCATTGAAGTCTCCGGCAATGATAGTTTTCTCTCGGTAAAAGGAGAAAGTTAAGTCCTAATCATTTGTAGTGGTGTGGACAGAGTTGTTAGCTGATGAAGGACTGTTGTTTTTTCACACCTTTCATTCGGAAAAGTAAGTTTGCTCCACGACGAGAGGGAGCAAAATGCTACTTTTCTGCTCAAGCTACTTTTTTAATTTATTCATTGGCATGCAGCATTTACGCAATGTGCCAATTGAACACAGATTAAAATAATAGAATGTAATTATGAAATGACATTACAATCGACAACGATGACGTAGTCGATTAAAAACGAACATGGTTCAACATTTAACTTTAACAACGTTATATCAAAATTTATGAATTTTTCGTAATATTTAAAAAAAATGTCATAAAAAATTATATGTTTTACTGAAATCAAAACTATCGATGACTTTTATTGTGATATAATTAATATTGATATCCGAAACCATTGTAATATTCGATTCGATTATTTTTACACAATAGTAAAAGTACACAGGAATATTGTATCTGTGGTGACCTTTCCCTAATCTTTCACAATCCATCATTATATAAAAAAAATGTTTACGTTGTTCGATTACTGTAAAAGTGGTAAAAGTATAATTCAAATTATTTTTTTTTAGAGCAATTTAAATTTTCCTCATAGTCGGTGTGAAAAGTTGTATGTGTCACTCAGGAGCAAAATTATTTTCTTCATGGGCGTTAACGCTTGAATCCTTCCTTACGCTCAGGATTCTAACTTAGAATCCCTCGCTACGCTCAGGATTCTATCGTAGAATCCTTCCCTTCACTATGGATTCAATGTACCGCCCTCGCCGTAAATAATTTTGCTCCCTTGTGACACAAATAACTATTGAAGGATAGCTATGATTTTTTCTATAATTTTATAGTTCAGTAATCGCACATTCAGGCGCTGAATACTTGAAACTATACCATTAAATTGACACGCCTGACTTTTCATTGAATTGTGTATTACAATGGCTATACCTACTTATAAGTCATCCATGTCTAGTCGACAGTTCTAACCAAGTTGCGCTCAGGATAGCGATTTGGATTTTTTCCTGTGCCAGTAATAGTTCAAAATCAGTCTTTTTAGAACGAAAACTTTGTGCATTCCACTGTAAATTAATTGATTTTCTGACATTCTTTTTTGTATTATTCATGGTTAAAAGATTCCATTAATCATTCCACCCAACCTCCATCTTTCAACAAGTCCATTAGCATCTTCTTGCACTCATCGACTAGCAGTTTGAAAATCGATACCATTTTATGTTCAAAATTTTGTATCAGCTACCACAACTTTCTCCGCCTTTCTCAGTTACTACAAATAATGATACGAGGAAGCAGGGCTCACGCATTCGCTATATAGGTAAGAGTATTTCACAAATACTTTCGTATGTAAGCAGTACGCCCAAACTCTCAACTCTGTCGCAGACAGTAACAAGAAAGGGCGCTACGCAGGTAGCGGTGTAAGGCTGATACTTCACCGATCGATCGGTTAATAGTGCAACAGTGCACATATGGTAAACGCATTTCGGTCGGTTTTTTGGGTTAAATGCATTTAGTACCGTAATTTCGTAAAATCGATAGTTGCATTGTTTGTTCTCATTTGTCGTTCTTTTTAAGTTTCACAATAATTTTATAATTTAATAGTAGTTTATGTGACTGATACATAATGCCTAATTACTACTAATAATTATGCCTTTTAAATACACTAGTTTATCTACACACATATCATTAGCTCTCTTTGATGTGTTCAGGAACCGCATGTTTGACCGGCATTGTGGCATGGAGTTGTTTAGCTTGTTCTGTAGTACCAACTTCACAGAAAAAGTAGGGGCGACACGCAGGCGGGCGTCGGCGTTCGAAATTTGAATGTCTAAATATGTAGAAAACTTACACATTACGGTCATAATGTTCAATATTCAGATAAGAAATGAGTTTTTATAAAGTAGTTTAACATTATGCTGATCGTAACGTGCGGTTTTTTGGACGCAGTAAAGAGGGTTTATGATACGTGTGTAGATAATAGTAGTTTATGTGACTGCTCCATAATGGAGGGCCTTCGGTTCGTTTCATTATAATATCACTCGAGAGTTTTATTGCTTAATTATGTACAGTTACATACACAAGTTTATCTACACACATATCATAAGCTCTCTTTAATGTGTTCAGGAACCGCATGTTCGACCGGCATGGTGGCATTGATAATTTTTTTGCACTTGTTTAGCTTGTTCAGTAGTACCAACTTCACAAACAAAGTAGGGGCGGCACGCAGGCAGGCATCGGAGTTCGAAATTTGAATGTCATAATATGTAGAAAAATTACACATTATGGTCATAATGTGTAACTTTTCAGATAAGAAATTAGTTTTTACCAAGTAGTTTAACATTATGCTGATCGTAACGTGCGGATTTGTACGCAGTAAAGAGGGTTTATGATACGTGTGTAGATAAATTTTGTTATGTTGTCAAGCTCAGTGAGGCGTTGATGAAATAAAAGCGATGACGTCGAGGTATCATGCAGGTGGTGGATTCATGCCTACTGCTGTATTTGGTGATCGATGAGTTCATGTTGAGGTAGATACAGTCATTTTGAGAGTCGAGGTTCAAAACTAACCGTATACATATTTACCTAATGTATAAATATAAATAGTGTACAAAGGCGATCATCACTTATAATAGATCTTTTCCAGCAAACCAGGTTAGGACGTGAAAGGATGTTTGCTGAGCAGGAGTAGGCCTATGTGTACAATATAGAATTTATATGTGTACACTTTAATAATGTACTGAATACCTATAATGTACTATATAAGTTTCTTACTTTATCTTTCTACTTGGTCATATTTGCAATGAACACGTCCCGATTAAACAATATTCACTCTGTGACTACAATTTTAAGAACTAGGTTCCATTTAATCAAATTAAGCGTTAAGAAGCTTTCGAATAAACTGAGTGGAGTAAAAAAGTGTATTTAAATGTGCCTACATTACTTTCGAAATAAAAAGGACTCGAGAAAGAATTTAAATTTGTACTAGAGTTTCAAAGAAAGCTGATAAAATTTCCTATACAACATTTTTTATTTTAAATCTCTAACTTCTACAGTTAAGAAAAAAGTGAAATTTTAAAAGTGTAGGATTAGTTTTCCAGGCCAGTGTAAAATCAAAATAGTATTAGTACTTTACCTGGTTTTGTACATGCTTAACTTGATAAAGTAGCGGTAGACCTAAAATATTTCATTTAAAAAAAAATACTAAAAGATATCTATCCTTTTGATTTAATAACTTCCAGCTTTAGTTAAAATATGGACTTATAGATACGTTTTATTACTTATAATAGATTGATCATTATTAGGTGTGAAATGAAGTGGTAAATTGTAGGTGGGATAAAGAACGAGCAAATAACAATAAATAAAACCGGTCAAGTGCGAGTCTAAATCGCGCACGAAGGGTTCCGTACCACCGTTCAATGGAAGCGATGGTGTGGAGTGAATAGTTTGGATTTTACACAGCAAAATATTGTTTACAAAGTTATTGGTGCGGTTACTTTCACACTCCATGTACGTAACCAGGTGCATCCATAAGTTTGTATGTGGTATTGAAAGAATTGTTGTATGGGAGCCCCCTTAAATATTTCTTTTATCCTGTTTTTTAGTATTTGTTGTTATAGCGGCAACAGAAATACATAATCTGTGAAAATTTCAACTCTAGCTAGCTAGGTTCTTGAGATACAGCCTGGTGACAGACGGACGGACGGACGGACGGACGGACAGCGAAGTCTTAGTAAAAGGTTCCCGTTTGAAACCCTTCGGGTACGGAACACTAAAAACGGTCAAATGCGAGTCGAACTCGCGCAAGAAAGGTCCCGTACCACCGTAAAATGGTAGGGATGGTGTGGAGTAAATAGTTTGGATTTTACAGAGCAAATTGTTGTTTACAAAGCTATTGATGCGGCTACTTTCACACTCTATGTATTGGCTTGCAATGGCTAAAATATATTCGCGACGTCGATCTTCCGTATGTAATTCGTGTACACCTTAATTGACAACAGTTTGGAAGGCAGAAATAAAACCTTTGGCTATACTGCAACTTTCTCATGGGAATTCGAGCCTGGTTCACTGTTGCTTATCACATAATTGAAAGAAAACACCAAAAAAATATACCGAACAAACTTTACAATAAATTCGTATTTCAGCTAATTTTCGTATCATTAATGAAATTTAAGTTATTTTTATTTTTACATTGCTTATTCCGGTTTTGCTTCTTCTTAGTTCCAACCTAACATAAAACTCAATTGAAATTAAGCCCCATTAACCTGCTCTAGCAAAAGGCTTTTCATTACTTTCAGTTGCAAGCCCGCTCTACTGGTTGCTCAATCCAATCAAAAATTACATCCGATTGTGAAAACGCAAACTCACCATTCGTATTGACTCATCTACTTAACAATATAAATGAAAAACAAACAATATACAGACCTATAAGATAACTGAATCAGACATAAAAATTACCTAAAGCAAGTTAGTATTATAAAAAAAAATTAACCGAAAAAATAATATGTAAAACATCAATTAGCTGACTCAAAAGTAGTGTTGCAGAAAATATACAAAAATTATGCCAACCAAGGCCGAAGTAAAGTACTATTATGCCATTAAAGATACATATGACAAACTCACTTTCACTCATTCTCACTCAGTCTTACTGGTATACTGGTATACTTCACTACTCAAAAAACTACTAAAAGTTTTTTTTTATTCTTAAGTAAATATCATGTTTATAATAATACCGATGATTATTATTCTTTTTCACTTCTTAGAAATCGAGCAAAGGATCTTGAGAGTGAATGCTATGATAGATATATGAAACGCGTGGAGAAGTCTATCATAAATAATCAAAAACTGTTTTGGCCTCATTTTAAATCCTCTTCCAAAGCAACTAGCACACTTCCCTCAACCATGACCTACGAGGGTCAGTCTGTGGATACTGGTGAATACATTTCTTATGTTTTCGCTACATATTTTCAGTCAATGTTTCTTTCTTCTTTGCCTTCCTCTAGTCATAAAGTATCTAGTTATCCAAATGACACCAATTGTTTGGGTGATATTGAGATCGATCGATCGATTAATTATTCTGTTATCGTTGGACTTAAGTAAGGGTCCTGGTCCTGATCATTTAGAACCGATTTTCATTTCTTAATGCGCCGATAGGTTAACTACTCCTCTAACAATTATATTTAAAAGATCAATAAGTGAGGCTTATGTTCCTAGTATCTGGAAATCAGCATTTATAACCCCCGTTCACAAAAGCTGTAGCAGAAAGGACGTTAAAAACTACATAACAATATCCAAATTATGTATATTTTCCAAAAAAATTGAACGAGTAGTTTATTCTCAGGTTTACTCAACTCTATCTTCCAGTTTTATTTCTGAGCAGCATGGATTCCTCAAGAGAAAGTCAACTTCATCAAATGTATTGTCCTTTATTAACCATATCTCATCTTTAATGGACTCTGGAGGACAGCTTGATGCTATTGTCACTGACTAAAGCAAGGCATTTAATAGAATAGATCACAAAATAGTTTTACAAAAATTACTTTATGCCGGAATTCATGGTAATTTATTTAGGTGGTTTATTTCTTATATACAGAATCGATGACAAGCTGTCATCATAAATGGTATTACTTTTGCTTGGAGAAATGTGCCCTCAGGCGTCCCTCAGGGTTTCCTTTTGGACCCTTTAGGGTTTATTATATTTATAAACGACATTAATTTTTGCTTTAAACACTCTCATTTTCTTTTATACGCTGACGATATGATTGACATCTCCAACAGGAAGATTGAACGAGTAGTTTATTTTCAGGTTTACTCAACTCTGTCTTCCAGTTTTATTTCTGAGCAGCATGGATTCCTTAAGAGAAAGTCAACTTCATCAAATTTATTGCCCTTTATTAACCATATCTCATCTTTAAAGGACTCTCGAGGACAGCTAGATGCTATATTGTCACTGACTAAAGCAAGGCATTTAATAGAATAGATCACAAAATAGTTTTACAAAAATTCCTTTATGCCGGAATTCATGGTAATTTATTTAGGTGGTTTATTTCTTATATACAGAATCGACGACAAGCTGTCATCATAAATGGTATTACTTTGTGAGAGATGTGCCCTCAGGCGTCCCTCAGGGTTTCCTTTTGGACCCTTTAGTGTTTATTATATTTATAAACGACATTAATTTTTGCTTTATCACTCTCATTTTCTTTTATACGCTGACGATATGAAGGTCTCTAAACAAATTAAAAATATAAATAATTGACATCTCCAACAGGAAGATCTAGACAGATTTGAACACTATTGTGACGAAAACCGTCTCGTTCTTGACGTTTCCAAATGCTACTCAATTACATATACACGCAAACCTCAACCTTTTATTTGCAACTATTTTCTTAAAACTACTCGAATAAACAGGGTAAATAAAATACGCGATTTTGGTGTTATCCATTTTGCCAGGGGCAATTATAAGGAGAGCGACATCTTTGGGAGTATAGTAAAAGACTTGAGATGCGCGCAAATACTAGACTTATTTATTATAGGAAATACTAAGCTTATATACAACTTACTACAAAACTACGTGATGAATATAAATATATCTTATCTGTGACGGTCGTCAACTTATCTTAACATTACGTGAAAATATCACTAACATAGTCCACCGGCACAGGTACTCCCCCCTTAAGGGAAAAAATAAATGAATGTACTTATAACAATGAACAAAAATCTAAGTTAGATTCAAACAATAACCTTAAATGAATCAAAATAACTTTAAAAATGTGTATACCATAACAAACTTATATCAACTGCAATAATAACTAGTAGCATTTTAATAAACATAAATTGGATCTTAATTGTGCATACTTTAACTTAATCTAAAGGTAAATCTTACACGAATTAAAAAAATAAAGGTACTACGGTTATGCGAATTCTACATAAGTTTAAAGAATTACTACTGACTAATAAACCCAATAAATTAAAAGAACATAGGTTAGTACCTACTACATATCAGAAAAGTAACACAATAATTCAGCGTAAACAGTAAATTACTTAATATTTACCTACAGGCAGGTCTTGTATCTGGCCGCACACTACATAAAATAAACTAAAAACTGGAAAACAGAAAAACACTAGGAAAATGGGGCTTCGCGGTTAGTGAACTAACCTAACCTATAACCTGGAAAAGATCCGTAGGAGAGTCGTCTGATGCTGCAGCCGCCCATGTTTTTCAGGAATCGATGAGTCAATTTACATCGCACTTCGTTGAAGTTGTAATCACTGTTTGTTTGTAATTGCGACAGTACCTACACAAGAATGATTGTGCTGAATCAGCGTCAGCATTAAATCTGTAACCTTGGCTGTAGGCAGTCAATGATCTCGTACGTCATATGCACGTGCGTGCTCTTCACTCTTGAGTTAATATTAAGTTGTCGATTGATGAAATTTGTGTGCCTAAAAACCTTGGGATTTGGAAACATAGGGCACATCTTGTACACCAATCGTTTATATATATATATATATATATATATATATCTCTCTTCAGTGATTTGATTATTCTTCGTGCGATGTTCTTCCTGGATGATTTCAATATTCGTTGAATTAGGTATATCGATGATGTTTCAATACTCTTCTCGGGGCTGGAACGGCTTCCTATGTCTTGAACTTGAAAAGCGGCTTGCTGTGAATGAATTTGCCGACGCGTTCGTTTCTGCTGGTGCGAGCTCCATTTTGATAAATCGGCAGTCAGCTGACTATCGGTTCATTGTTCTTGCGGTATCTTGAGTTCGATGCGGGAAATAATCAGTTGAAATTATTTATCTTTTGGCTTCTGGTCCGTTTTCAAATCTGGTCCGGTCATGGCTTGCTTGATGTCGTCTTGGTTTGGGTGGGGTCTTGATTATGGAGTTCTGCAGCATGGTTTGAAATAGGTATGCAAACCAACGTCGGGGCTCGGTGATCTTGGATGAAGTGCTTCTTGCTTGCACTTCTAAGGTGGCAGCCATCGGAGTTTTCTTCGCGGCTGGGTCCATGCTGCTATCACCAAAGGTTGCTGATGTTCAGAAGTCGGGGTCACCACTTTGCCAGAGGCAATTATAAGGAGAGCGACATCTTCGGGAGTAAAGTAAAAGGCTTGAGATGCGCGCAAATACTAGACTAATTTATTATAGGAAATACTAAGCTTATATACAACTTACTACAAAACTACGTGATGAATATAAATATACCTTATCTGTGACGGTCGTCAACTTATCTTAACATTACGTGGAAATATGACTAACATAGTCGACCGGCACATCCATGATGACAAATTGTCATATGATGAGTACATTGATCACATTGTGAAAAAAGCTATGGGATTTATTATGAGGACTTGTTCGCGGTTCACGAGTATTAAGTCAATTCAAATTTTATATTGCTCTTTTGTCCGCAGTATACTGGAGTACTGCCCTGAGGTCTGGAATCCTCAATATAAAAATATAGGGTTAGATTGCATTTGATTCAAAAACGTTTTATGAGGTTCCTTCAATTTGAGAGTAAGATTTTGGACAACTCATATGAAGCAAGATGTAAAAGATTTCATTGTATTTAAGGCGTGACATAGCTAATATTGTCTTCTTGGCTAAAATAGCTTAAAATAGAGTCGATACTCCAAAAATGATATCATTGATTAATATTTAAGTACATACCGTTAAAATCGTCTATTCCTGAACCCGTCTGTAGCACAATCTAAAACAAACTACAGAAGGAATACATTTTTCATTAGAGCTCCTTCTGAATTCAACAATTATATATCCTAGTTTGGATTAATTTATTTCAAATTTAGACAACTTTTATCCAAATCCTGGTCCGATCAAGTGGTTTTTTAAACTTAAGATAAGCTCAGATTCCATCTTTATCTCAGATTTTTTGTAAATTTCTCTCTTATTTGAATTTGTTTCTTTTTTTTCTTTTTTATGATTTTGTTTCACTAAGGTTACGCAAGTTGAGCTTTTATATGCGAAAACATCTAAGTGGTTTTTTTGTTACTTTAATTAGGATTTGCTAGTTATATTGAAAACCGTTTGTTTCCCGAATAAACTTAAATAAAATAAAAATACTTACTCACTCACTCACGCACTCATTCACTCCCTCACACACTCATTCACTCACTCACTCACTCACTCACTCACTCACTCACTCACTCAATCACTCACTCACTCACTCACTCACTCACTCACTAACTCCCTCACTCACTCACTCAGTTACTCACACATTCACTCCCTCTAACTCTCTGTCACTTGCACTCACTCTTAATAACTCTCACTCACTTTCACTTACTCTCATTTTAACTCACTCACTCTCACACTCTCACTCACTGTCACTTACTCTTAGTCACTCAATATCACTCACTCTCACTCACTCTCACTCACTCTCACTCACTCACTCACTCACACAATCACTCTGTAGCCTACTTTTTGTTTTGCAAGCCTGGCTGGTTAGTTTGTTCGTTGCTCGGAATTCAAGTCTAGTATACCGTCACGATTCTTGGATCGTCACTCGTCACTATTTACTTGAGTTCCGAGCTGAAAGCACGTACTTCTTAATTAAACGTTCTTCTGAGAAAATGAAAAATGAAAATGAAAAATGAAAATGAAAAATGAAAATGAAAAATGAAAATGAAAAATGAAAATGAAAAATGAAAAATGAAAAATAAAAAATGAAAAATGAAAAATCAAAAATGAAAAATGAAAAATGAAAAATGAAAAATGAAAAATGAAAAATGAAAAATGAAAAATGAAAAATGAAAAATGAAAATGAAAACGTTTTATTTGCCTAAGTAGGCACTAAACTAAGTAGTTTACACTTTGGGTTCCTGGCTCCCAAACTAGGATACCCTGTGCTATGGGTTGCCAGGCATCTTTCGTATACTTGGTTGGCAATAAAATAAAATTTAACAAAAGTTAAGTACGTATGAACTATTAAAAATAACTTGATAAGTTACATATAAGTTAATATTTTAGAAAAAATAATACTGTAATAAGTAAGTAGGTACATTACACAAGTAAGTACAACTTGTTTATCGCAGTCAGTTAGATAGGTTTTACAAATTACGTGAATTAAGTGAGATACGATTAAGTTTAAACAACATAAATGTTAGGGTAGGTAGTGAAACATTTCAACATTACGATTGATAAGTGTTCAAATGGCTAATGAATGAGGAAAGTTTTATTGTTTCTGTTTTCTTATTACAATAAGGACCAATATTGAAGCAAACATCGTATGCCTGCAGCTTAGGGTCGTGAAGTATATTTGTTAGTACCTCGTGATCGTGTCCAAGCTATGTGAGTGTGCGTGATGGATAAATTTGTACAGTATATGTGGTGATTGCAGATTAATTTATGCCGAGTTATAGTTTAATTATGTTCTGGTAGGAAAGTATTGTATTTAAGTAAGTAAGTATTTGTTTGCATTGTTTTTATCGATTTTTTTATGTGAATGTGAATGTGAATATAGTATTCCTACAGTAAATTTGTGTAGCTGATTGCTATCCCCAACTCTTGTGGTTCCTCCGCACACCCGTGTTTAACGATATCTGGCACTTTCTCCTGCACATCACTGTTTCCTGGCTCCTGGCACCTTTTCTTCACATCTCTTGCTTAACCTGGGTCACTACTGCTGGAGGACGCCACGACCAGCCCTCGAAGACATCGCGTCCTTACTGAAAACCTGCCAGGGGAGTCTCTCCAGGCCTTCAAATTTCACCACCTGAGTTCTGTGAAACCAACACTCTAGCCGCGGTTACTCTACTTGTAATATATATAAATGTGGTAAATATTGTAACTTTTATTTATGCTTTGATAGGGAATCTCTACCGGTTTCAACTCACTCACTCACTTACTTCCTCACTCAATCACTCACTCGCTGAATGTATTCCTCACTTACTCACTCCCTTACTTACTCACACACTCTTACTCACTCACTCACTCACACACTCTTACTCACTCACTCACACACTCAGTCCAACTCACTTAATCACTCACTCTCACTCAATATCACTCACTCTCACTCACACTCACACTCACACTCACTCACACTCACTCTCACTCACTCTTACTCTCACGCACTCTTACTTTTTCACTCTTACTTTTTCACTCTAACTCACTCTCTAACTCACTCACTAACTCTCTGTCACTCGCAGTCACTCTCACTAACTCTCACTCACTTTCAGTTACTCTCATTATTACTCACTCACTCACTCTCTCACTCCAGTTACTACCTACTCTCACTCATTCTCACTCACTTTCACTCACTCACGTTCACTCACTCACTCATTCGCTCACCCACTTACTCACTCACTCACTCACTCACTCACTAACTATCAGTCCTTCTCACTCACTCTCACTTACTCTCATTCTCACTTACTCACTCTCTCTAACTAACTCTCTCTAACTGTCACTCATACTCACTTACACTGACTCTTTCTCACTCAATGTCACTCACATTCACTCACTCTCACTCACTCTCACACATTATCACTTACTCTCACTCAATATCACTCATTGTCACTCACCATCACCACTCTAACTTGAGTAGGAGATTGATCTCCCTCACTTACTTACACTCACTTTCATGCACTCTCACTAACTCTTACTCATTAATACTCTCTCTCACTCAATATAAATCACTCTCACTCACTCTCACTTCCTCTCACTCACCCTCATTCACTCTAAGTCCTTGTCATTCACATAGTCTTACTCAATCTCACTCACTCACTCTCTTCTATTCTCACTCACTTTCTCCTACTCTCACTTACTCTCAATAATCACTCAGTCTCATTATAACTCAATGTCACTAACTTACACTCACTCTTACTCTCTCTCACTCACTCTCACCCATTCGCCAGTGGGTGAGAGTGAGTGAGAGAGTGAGGGTGGGAAACTAGCAAACACAAAATTTTGCGAAACGAAACCTTCGAACCCTGAGTGCTGCGCCCGTGTTACGTGCATTATTTGGTTCGCACATGGCTTGGGCCTGGTACCACGAAACCCGTATTCTACCTCTCACTGCCCTTTTGGGCGAAATCCTCAATTTAGGCAATTAAAATTTATTACTGGGCGATAATCTTGCAGATCTTTTGTTACACCTTATGACGATAAGTTTGAGCTTTTAGTTTCCACGAGTATCATTGAAATATTATTTTCTAAAAACTCAAAAATAAAAAATAAAATTAATATGAACGATATTGTACAAACCTGCGAAACTTCACAAGACAAAAACACCAATTTGAGAAATCTCTTTCGCGCACGAAGCTGGCTTTTGCTTGTTTGATAAAGATCTCAAGACTAAAAAGGTCTCTTGGCGTGCGCGACTTCACATAAGAGGGTTTTCCTAGGCAATTTTTAAGTTATCTCATTACTCTCATTATAGGTGTGTGATTCTTTATAACATAAGTATTGTGTTTTATTTTAGTTTAAACCAGTTATCTACTGTTAGTTATTGCATTTTTTATTTCATGTTGGTTCACGCATAGCATCCTTCACTCCCATATTTCTTGCGAACGCGATGCATTAGGGTACTATATTATAGATATGTGTTTTTTTTGTGCGCGGAAGTATTGAAAAAATAAAATATACTTAGTAGCAACTGACCTTTACGCCATTTTCTTTGCGATCGCAACACGCAACAGGTCACGCATTTTTTGTTAATTTTTCTTCATTCTACCCATGAATACCACATTTATTACCGGTAGTAAGCGGAATTAAAGAAAAGAGTAAAAGATACTAACTAGCAAATGACCTTAACTCCCATTTTTCTTGCGAATATGATACATTAGGATATTATATGTATCAACATAACAAAACAACATTTTGCTATGTAAAATCCAGACTATTCACTCCACACCATCCCTACCACTATGCGGTGGTACGAAAACCTTCGTGCGCGAGTCCGACTCACACTTGGCCGTTTTTTCCAAATGACTGTGCCAGCTTCCATACAAAAATGTTCGAAATTATCTGTCATATAGTGCTTACCCGGACATTGTGAAATAGCCCAAGAGAATAACTTAAATTATATATTCGTCGCTTCATTATTCGATATAAAGACCATTTACTACGTAGTTTCTCTAACCTACAAGGCAACTTCGCACACTTCATAGTTTTTTTTTTTTTTTTTTCACATCACTACTCCCGCGCCGCCATACCTGTCATTCTTTTTCCGTGCGGGGCAACTCAGTACAACGCTCCCGCTTTTTGTTCAAGATATTTGCGATTAAGTTATAGTTACAGGTTTCATATTGTGTTTCTTGATTAGAAAACAACCATGCCCAAGCGCAGTGCCAAAGATAAGCTCGAGCGATATCGTAAAAAACTGCGCAAGCTCGAGGAAAAATTGCATGAAAAGACGCGTCGGGTCCAACGAGTGATTGACTCATCAGAGTCGGATGGTGATAATCCTTTGGGTAAGTGCTAAGTCAATGCTAAAGGTAGTCTAGATTCGACTAATGAACAGGTTACACCCGGGGGTTGGCCATGAGTCAACACGACGGTAACATAACCTCACCTTTTTTCGAAGTCTAACAAAAGACAAAGCAACTCACTTTTTACCGAGTGCTTAGTGATAAACCTGGGGGTTGGCCGTGAGTCAACACGACGGTAAAACACAGAAACAGTTGGGTGTACATACTCTTACGTTGTACGACTTACGATTCTGGTAACGATTTACATACCTGGGGGTTGGCCGCGAGTCAACACGACGGTAAAACACAGAAACAGTTAGGTGTACATACTCTTACGTTGTACGACTTACGATTCTGTTAAAAAATTACATACCTGGGGGTTGGCCGCGAGTCAACACGATGGTAAATAATGACGACTTACATAATGTTGTTAGTTTCTAATAACGTTTCTAATGTTGTCCATAGAAAGTCATCACGACGAAGAAAGACAACCGGAGATGAATTTTAATATCTTACCTGGACCAGAAATACTCGAGGTGGAGCAACACAGTGTCCCGCAGTTGGATCCGGATGTGTTAATGGCGTTGGGTGAGTCGGTGGAGGACGCTCCAGAGTTTGGTCCACCGATTCACGAGAATCTAGCAAAAATTTGGCAGCAAATACTAAAGAAAGGATTAACGAAAGAGTCGAAAGAGAAAATAATGAAAAACTATACCATCCCAGAAAACTGCCCGCTTCTACAAGCACCAAACTTAAATGCTGAAATAGCTGCTGCAATCACAGAAATGTCTAAAAACCGCGACAAGAAAATTAAAATGGCACAGCAGCAGCTGGGAGTTGGCCTGACAGCAATAAATCAAGCATTGACCTTACTTATAACAAGTGATGATAAGGTCCCAGTCCAAGCAATTAAGATGATTAGTGATGGGTGTCGCATCCTCAGTGACCTTCACTTTATGGAAACACAAGCCCGTACAAAGCTATTGGTGCCGGGATTGGAAAAATCATTCCTTAATATTCTTAAAGATACTGAAAGAGACGATACTCTGTTTGGATTTAAGCTTTCAGACCAGATAAGGGCCTCAAAAGCTGTCGAAAAACAAGGTCTCCAGATAAAGAAGACAGTGATCCCTCCGAAGACTCCTGTAACCACAGTTCAGTCGACGATTGGAAGGCCCCGCTATCAGGAAAACTGGACGGGCCCTCCACGCTACGCGCCGTCGAACAGGGGGGGGCGCGGAGGGTACAGGAAGACCAACCCAGTACATCGTCGACCACCACTGCTACCTCAGAATCAGAACAAGCTGTCCAACCCGAACAAGCCCCGTGTTCCGACACAATAATAGTCCAGGTACATGCGGGTAGAATCCACCATTTTTACAACTGTTGGCTTCACATTACCAATAATAAGGTTATCTTGGATTGGATTTCAAATGGATTTCCAATACCATTTACTGAAAAACCGATTCAACAGTTTTTGCCACAAAATAAATTGTCCCCTACTGAGAATAAGAACATGTCAGTAGCTATACAAAAGTTATTAACATTGGGTGCGATAAAACCATGTGAACCGCGTAACAGTCAATTTGTTTCAAAAATCTTTCTCACCCCGAAACCTAATGGTGGACAACGTTTTATATTAAACTTAAAACCTCTCAACCAATTCATAAGAAAATGTCATTTTAAAATGGAAGACTACCGTACAGCTTCTAAATTAATTGCACGCGATAGTTTTATGGCTACTATAGACCTCAAGGAGGCCTATTTACTCATTCCTATTGCAGATGCCTATCATAAATACCTACGTTTTCAATTTAAAAAGGAATATTCTCGGTTAATCACTTATGAGTTTAACTCCATGCCTTATGGGTTATCTATTGCACCGCGAACTTTTACCAAAATCATGAAAGAAGTCATGTCTTACTTAAGAGGCCGCGGTTACAAGTCAGTACAATACCTTGACGACATATTCTGCATTGGCGACACTTATCAGCTATGCTATGAGAATGTAACAGAAACCTTAAGACTCTTACAGTGTCTAGGGTTTGTTATAAACCATGAAAAAAGTTCTATAAAGCCCAGTCAAAAATGCAAATTTTTGGGATTTATTTATGATTCCATAAATCTAACTCTGTCTTTACCTGAGGAAAAACGTACCAATATCGCACGCTTAGTGGACAAATTTCTGTTACTTCCTACCTGTACAATTAGAGAATTTGCTCAATTGATTGGTATGATAACAGCTGCTTGTCCGGCAGCTAGATATGGTTGGCTGTACACCAAACTGTTAGAAAGAGAAAAATTTCTGGCGCTTCAATCAGAAACCAATTATGAGACGAAAATTCGGTTATCAGATGTCATCCTAGACGATCTTAACTGGTGGAAAAATAACATATTCTCAACCTCCGCCCCCTTAGGGAATTCAAAATTTTCCATGGAAATTTTTACCGATGCATCCAGGACGGGCTGGGGTGCATATTGCAATGAAACACGAGTCGGTGGAGGTTGGAAAAATGAGGAGTTAAAATTCCATATCAATTATCTAGAATTGCTCGCGGTATTCCTAGCACTGAAATGTTTCGTTCGCGAATCTACAGACTGTGCGATATTGTTACGTGTAGATAACACGACTGCGATTTGCTATATAAATCGAATGGGAGGAATCCAGTTCCCACACTTGAACATGCTATCTCGGGATATATGGCAATGGTGCGAGAAGCGAAGAATCTGGCTATACGCATCCTATATTAATACCAAAGACAATGTTGAAGCGGATGAAGAGTCGAGAAGGATAAACCCTGATACGGAATGGGAACTTTCGGACAGGGCATTTACGTTGATAACTCAAAAGTTCGGACAACCAGATATCGATCTCTTCGCTTCTCGGACTAATGCTAAGTGTAATCATTATTTATCTTGGAACCAAGATCCTGACGCCGTCGCTGTAGACGCATTCACAGTCAACTGGGAGAACTATTTCTTCTACGCATTCCCTCCGTTTTCGCTTATTCTAAAATGTTTGCACAAAATCATGACGGATAAAGCTTCAGGTATCTTTGTTTTTCCGATTTGGCCTTCGCAGGCCTGGTATCCCCAGTTACAAAGTATGGTTGCATCAGAAATTATATTTCTTGAGCCTAACAAACACCTTTTGTGTTCCAATTTCAGGACACATCATCCTCTGCACAAGAAGCTTACCCTGGGTGCCGCGGTGCTCTCCAGCTCGCGTTCATCTATCGTGGCATGCCAACCACTAGTTTAACCCTGATGCTTGCTTCCCTTGCCGATAGTACTATAAAACAGTACAGTGTCACATATAAAATTTGGTGGGACTTTTGCAAACGGAAAAATCTGGACATATTTAGTGCCTCTATTCCTTCCCTCATGTTGTTTCTCTCTGAGCAATTTGATCGAGGTTCCTCATATAGTACATTAAACACTCATCGTTCTGCCCTGTCACTACTTTTAGGAAGTAATATTGGGTCAGACGATAGTATCAAAAGGCTTTTAAAAGGCGTGTTTAAATTAAGACCATGTTTGCCCAAGTACACAAGTACTTGGGACCCCCAGATTGTTTTAAATGAGATTAGTAATTGGTTTCCAAATAAGGAACTTTCACTTGAAAAAATTACAAAGAAACTGGCAATTCTTCTTGCTCTGTGTACGGCCCATAGGGTCCAAACAATTTCTCTAATTAGGACAAAAAATATCAATATTACCAATGATGGTATAAAAATTGTAATAACTGACATCATTAAAACATCTGCCCCAGGTCGGGATCAGCCTGTATTATTCCTGCCTTACTTTAAAGATAAGCCTAACATCTGCCCAGCTACAGCATTGGAAGATTATTTGGTTATGACTAAAACAAACAGATCTAAAAACATACAAAACTTATTTGTGACATTCCGTCGACCTTATAAGACTGCCAGTACACAGTCCATCAGTCGATGGATTAAGGACGTGCTACAGTCGAGTGGCGTGGACGTGGCGGTGTTCGGCGCGCACAGCACCCGGCACGCCGCCACGTCTGCGGCACGCGCTAACGGCGTTCCCATAGACGTAATTAGAAAAAAGGCTGGCTGGACTAATTCCTCTCAAATTTTTGCAAAATTCTATAATCGCCCATTATTAACAAATGATAATTTTGCAAGATCAACTTTATTACCAAAGAGTTATTGTTAATAGGTTAAATAACGATAAGATTACTTATAGAGTGTTATTATTATAATAATTGATTCGTAATATTTTATTTTCATTGTTCCAAACCTGAAATAATCGTACATACTTAAGCCAAAATTCTTACTCTGAACATCTACGTAGTAAATGGTCTTTATATCGAATAATGAAGCGACGAATATATAATTGATGATTAAACGAACTTACCTAGTGACGTTCGATCATAATTATATGAGTCGCTTCATTTGAAGATATAAACTCCCTCCCACCCATGAACCCTTGGTAATCGAAGTTTGGCTTACGTATATACAAGTAGGAGTACCCTATCTCTGAAAAGAATGACAGGTATGGCGGCGCGGGAGTAGTGATGTGAAAAAAAAAAAAAAAAAACTATGAAGTGTGCGAAGTTGCCTTGTAGGTTAGAGAAACTACGTAGTAAATGGTCTTTATATCTTCAAATGAAGCGACTCATATAATTATGATCGAACGTCACTAGGTAAGTTCGTTTAATCATCAATAGCATCGGTTGCGAAAAGAACTTTTTACATTTTGGTGCTAACTCGCCCTAACTTGTTCTCGGGGTTAAGTAGGGGTTCAAACCTCCTCGGACATAATTTAAAGCTGTTCAGGAGACAATCTCAAAATACCCGACACGACGTTTAATTTAACAGATTTCCAGATTTCATTATAATTGAAAAATTGCGGTGCTAACAATTTGTTACGATCTTAGAAAGTAGTATTTCCGGTACATATTATGAATCATGGCTCTATTTATATGCCCGATTAGAAACAAAAATCTCCTTCCTCCTTTACCATACATAAACATAAACATTTATAATATACAGGCACATACTGACACTACTGGCTTAGGAGACCAGAAACAGCGACGTCACAAACATATAAACATCAAAGATCTGGGGATCTTTTGTCCGGTCTTCCCAGTTGGGATTCGAACTCGAGACTATAGGTATCTATATGGCGATGTTTGTGCCCAAAATAAGTTTTTTTTTGGTTCTATAACGAAGGGTGCCAAACTCAGATATATAATACCTAGTCAGATTGCCCTATATCCAACGGTATCCAAAAATCATATTAGTTCTGGACACACCCTAAACCCGAGACGGCCTATTATTTGCAAAGTTATTTAATCACACATTCACAGTTCTCAAACATATAAGTTGAAACCAGTTATGCGGATGAACTTTGCACAGAGGGTGCTATTCAAGTATTAAAATACGCGCGGTTTCAAAGTTATACAGTCGAAATAGTGGTAACGGTCCCTGAGTATAGTTCGGGCCCCTATTGTCTCTATCAACGAAAATGCTGAAATATTTAGCAGTCAAATGAACTTGTTTGAGCAGTTTTCCTTTTGTAAATGTACATAATGCCTTTGAAAAGATACATAAATAAATACATCGTTCTGGAAAAAACAAAAGCAATGAGGAATGAAGGAATTGACCGAGCGACGATGCGTACAGTTTCTAGATCGGTCCAAAATGCTTTTGTCCGTCTATCAGTCTGTTCTCGCCTACAGGTCGCATTTACCACCCGATGTTTACGAAAATTGGCACACAAGTTCCTTGATTTAATTAAAAAATTAAGTCGATCGCAATTTTTGATTGGGGGGGAAATAAAGGGGAAAGGGGGGGATGTTTGCTGTAGCGTTATTTATCGACGGATTTCAATAAAATTTAACACACGAAGGACATTCATCCTACACTAGATGTTGCAAAAAAACAGAGGGGTTTAGTGGAAGAGAGAAAAGGGAGGATAGCTTGCTGTTGCGTTATATATGGACGGATTTAAATTTTTGAAATTGAAGCGAGATCTAGTTCTCCCAAAACCACAGGTTTTAATGTTCTCTCATGAACATGATAATTAATTTCCTTCAAATATTAGAACTGAAATGGTATACTTTTCTTTAGTTATTCGGCCCAACACCAGAACTTAGACTCACACAATTTATTATTTCCATGATAGTATTTTCTTTAATCTGACGATCATTGATATATAAAAAGTGCTTTCTTAACTTGTCACAAATTGCAAGCCGACGAGGTAGACCTGAAGAAGAGTATAAACTCTCGTCGACTATAGGTATAGTTCGTGCTAAGTAACGTTGGCTCTGAGCGATCTGTTACCTTTCTCTCTCTCACTTCACCTTACCCTATGCAAGAAAGAGAGGTCAAAGCTCGTTCAGAGCCAGACAAACTTGGCGCAGACTGTATAGTAGGAATATAAACCATTATCCAACAAAAGTCAGTGTGGTTGACAGCTCTTTTTCTTGACCCCACTGTAACCCCAGACTAATGACCGGGGCGGAGTCTACTCGTTATGCCCTTATCTAATTATATCTCAGCTGGTGACAATTCTCAGGAAACACTGGTCTTGATAGCTATCCCGCGTTCTGGTTGTATAAGTACTCTTTAACTTTACCTATACTATTAATTTAGAAGGGCAACAAATATGTTGTTTACCAATATAAGTTTTGACTCCCTTAACATATTTATGTTAAATATTCACAATGGGGATGATGCAATCGTAGATATTTTTATCTATTTTAGTTAATTATCTATTTTTTTTAGTTTTAAATTACTGGGTTGACAATACATAGAACACGTAAATGACGCGACGTCTAGCGGTCGGTGACGGCACAAAAATTGGCGCTAAGCGGCTGTTCGGACAATACACCCTGATAAGAAGTGGGCGTGTCCACAGTAATTTGATTCTAGTGCTGTTAGAAAGCAGTAAACGTATGAATAAAACCGGTCAAGTGCGAGAAAGACGTAAGACCCGCACTCGAAGGGTTCCATACCATTGTACACGGAAAAATGTAGAACGAAAGTATTTTGTACAAGTATACCTTTTAAATTTTATTAAAATAATAGTAAATACTAGCTAGGACTACATTCAAGGCCGTATATCGAAACATTGAAAAACAGTTTTGTGTTTGTAGTATGTAAGAATTGAACTATGTACAAACAGCGTCAAAGAAAAGTATCCCCCCTTTTTAAAACATTACATTACATTTTACAATATTCTGCTCATTGTCGTCAACCACAATCTGATAATCAGAAAGTCGACTGTCTTATGACCATATGCAAATTTTATTATTTAAACTTTCTCAAGTTGCGGTTTGAACCTCGATCTCTTAGGCCGCCAGAGTTATATTCACTTGCTCGTTACTGCTGAGCTATTTCTGCTGTGATGCGAAATTATGCATTAATTGGTTGCAAAGAAAGTCGTCGTTTCTGTCCCGGCATCCTTGTCTGACTAATCAGTAATAATAGTTTTGTCTTTGTTTACCCTTGTTTCAATTCATCAGCGTCGTTTTATCTCTAAACGGAATAATTAACCGTGGAGTAAGGTTGATACTGGAATGTTTACCTTCACGAGAATAAACGATCAACCTTTGCTTCGTTTAATAAATTATGTTTGTGGGTAAATTTATAAAGTGTTCGAAAACAACGTGCTGAGCTGTTATCCGAATTGCTTATCGGTTTTCTTTAAATTATCTTGTAAAATACTTATCATGATTCTTATCATAATACTTATACGTGCTTATACTTATATAATACTTATACTTATATATACACAGTCAGGTCATAAGTTCTGTCACACAATAAAAACTTTTGAATTTAGAACGCTGGCCACAAAAAAGTTTATTGAATTCGAATTTCGAATTTTTCATGAATTTTCCTCATTTTTAAATATGGAGTGGGCACTTAAAGAAGACCGTGTCGCAGTTATTGCGTTGCATCGTTGCGGTTACGCGCCAATTCAGATTTTCGACTTACTGAAAAATTTGAATATAACCAAAAGATTCGTTTATCGTACCATAAAACGATTCAATGAAGACTCTAGTGTAGATGACAGGTCAAGAAGTGGTCGCCCTCGCTCTGTTAGGACTCCAGCAGTGATAAAAGCTGTGAAGGCGCGAATTCAAAGAAATCCCATACGTAAGCAGAAACTGTTGGCCCTTCAGATGGGGTAAAGCAGGACCACGGTGAAAAGGGTGTTAAATGAAGACTTAGGGCATATCGAAAAAAAACAGGACATCGTTTGGACGCTCGTTCAATGGACCTGAGACCGAAGAGATGCCGCGCTTTGTTGAAGCGGTACGCGGGAAAAAAGCATCGGGAAATTCTTTTTTCGGAAGAAAAAATTTTCACCGTGGAAGAGAGCTACAACAAACAAAATGATAAGGTGTACGCACACAGCAGTGAAGAAGCGAGCAACCGTATTCCGCGTGTCCAACGAGGTCATTTTCCATCCTCGCTCATGGTTTGGTTGGGAGTCTCTTATTGGGGCTTAACTGAGGTACATTTTTGTGAGAAAGGCGTAAAAACGAATGCAGTTGTGTATCAAAATACAGTCCTCAAGAACCTTGTGGAACCTGTTTCTCATACCATGTTTAATAACAGGCACTGGGTATTCCAACAAGATTCTGCGCTAGCTCATAGAGCGAAAAGCACACAAGACTGGCTGGCGGCGCGTGAAATCGACTTCATTCGGCACGAAGACTGGCCCTCCTCCAGTCCAGATTTGAGTCCGTTAGATTACAAGATATGGCAACACTTGGAGGAAAAGGCCTGCTCAAAGCCTCATCCTGATTTGGAGTCACTCAAGGCATCCTTGATTAAGGCAGCCGCCGATATTGACATGGACCTCGTTCGTGCTGCGATAGACGACTGGCCGCGCGGAATAAAGGCCTGTATTCAAAATCGCGGGGGTCATTTTGAATAAACTTTATTACCATAAGAATCTATGTTTTATTAAGTTCATTTTGCTTTATAAATGTTTACATAAATAATAAACATGTCTAAATTATTTCATATTTCACATGTGACAGAACTTATGACCTGACTATGTATATACATAATACTTATCATTTAGCTACTTAGGTGAGTATCATTTTGGGAAGTTATTTGCGGATCTTCTTATCATTTACCCACTAACAAGTTTTCTATATCATTGTACCGCATATAACGCTATAAAATGAGGATGGTAAGTCTCAAGTACTGCGCGGTCGCTTTTGGATTATGACTTTAATTTGGTCGTATTATCGCCAAAATACGACGTTTTGGTTTTAATAGTTAATAATTAGACACTAAATATGACACACTAAATGCTAGTGGTAAAAATTTTGCTGTAAATAAAGTACATCCTGCTTATTTTAGGGTCCAAATATTTGCGTCCAAATTCTTCACAAAAGTTGTTGTTTTGGTGAAACGGTTTATCCTAGACTTTTGAAATTCAGTGTAGCAATAGTATTAAGTAAGATGTATCGTTAAATGTCTCTCGTTGGACTTTGAGTTGCTTTGTTAGGGAGATTTATTAGGTATTTTAAGTATTTTAAGTATTTACCAAAAACTCCCAAACTTTGTGATAATTAAAAAAGTAACTCCACACTTGAGTTTAATTACAGTGAATTACAAACAAGTGAAGTGACCACGAATATTTATGTAGCTGGCAAGATTTGTGTGTTCAGTAGTTTTCTCAAACCAGCATTTGATCAAACGTGATCCCAGCAGGAACCGTCGACACACAAAATTGACTCTTCGTCACATTTACCACTCATACATATTGGATATTTTATGTGTCGCTGAATGCCCATATATGTGAAATCTTTCGATTTTACACTTTCTTGCTAGGATCCAGCCCCCGCGTACAAACAAATTCTGAAATTTCGGTCACATTTATATCTTACAACACACTAAATATGAGCATAATCAGAATCTGTCTAAATCGTACTTTCTTGCTAGAAGCACGGTCACCCTCGCATACAAGCAACAAAATCAACAAGTCAAAACTCAACCTGGTCAGACGGGAAGGCCCTGGAAATCATAACACAGGTTTTTTTTTACCTAGCTTGGTTGCCAACGCTGTACCGCGATATTTTTTAACTACCTACTTTTTAATGTATAGTTGCTGTTCAATGATGTATCGACCGTTGTCACTTACTGAATGAGTTTTCATTATTTCATTATTCCATTATTATTTAATTATAGTTTATTTTGGTGGAATTGCAATATGGAAATAGTTGATTCTACATATAATATTGTGCCTGGACCGGATTGATTAATTGGAACTGGTTAATTAGTTAAATAAACCGATTCCAGTGGCGTCATGACTGATTAAATGAAAACGGTCAAGTGAGAGTCGGACTCACACACAAATGGTTCCGTACGATCGTACAAGAAAAGACGCAAAACATGTTTTAATGTCTGTCTCTTGTATGAGGATTCTCATACAAGAGTCAGACTTTTTTAATTTGCATATAGTATGTTATGTGTTGCTGCAGCGGTAACGGAAATACACATTATGTCCCACTATCTACCTATTACGAAGATAGACAGATGGGCAAAGAGACAGACGGGCAGCGGAGGGTAATTAATTATAGGGTCCCGTTTGTTTTGTATTTTTGATTCATATTTGACTAGAGAGCGAGTATTGCAATAATTATTGAAGTAAAACTTCTTTACGCACGCTTGACTTGGGGATTAAGCTAGTGAATGCGTGACGAGAGTGTTACGAAAAGTTTGATCGGGTGAGGCGAACGGAAGTTGAGAGGGAGATATAAGTTAGTGAAGATAGAAAGAGAGAGAGAGTTACGTTTCGTATATTACTGTAGGCGCCAGAGAGAGAGGTGCGAGTACACATTTTCTTTCTTTCTTTCCTTAAAAAAGAAAGATGACAGTTGTCAGCATATTGACACAAGTCACGACATGTTGTTTTGTTGGTTGTTGTAAATGCAATTTATCTTGGAACATACAATATAAAGGAAAATATTGCTAAATATCTGATTTGGAAGAATTTATTGAAATTGTCGCTTACGCTGAGAGGCATGGAGTACCAGAGTGAAGAAAATATTTCCGAGATTACGTCGATCCGTTCAAAAAATACTTACTGAATTTATCTCCCGCTATAGATTTACGCCTCGAACTGTGAAAGAGAGAATAGTACCGATGTTGGAACCAGATCTCAGGAAGCCCTCGAGAAGAGGTTTGCCATTTGCGCCTGAAATAATGTTACTGCTGACGATACGATTCTTCGCGAACGGTAGTTTTTAGGTAAGATTTCTAGGAACGAGATATATTCATACTTAATTATTATAATATGACTGACCTATAACATTATTTGCAGAAGCTGGATGGAGATGTTATGGACATTTGCCAGTAGTCAGTGTCAAGAATAGTCCCCAATGTGTCCAAACCGATAGCGAGGATAATGAAGGATTTTGTGAGATTTCCTTCAACTAACGATGCCATCCAGAGTGTGAAGGAAAATTTTTATATGATGGCTGGATTCCCTGGAGTGATTAGTTGTATTGATTGTACTCATATTAAAATAAGAAGCCCAGGAGGAAGCATTTGTGAAGTTTATAGGAACAGAAAAGGATGGTTCTCTATAAATGCACAGGCATTGCAGGTCCCGACTTGCATTTTGGGACTTGGTAGCCAGGTGGCCTGGAAGCAGTCATCATAGAGCCATTGTGGTGGAGTATAGCTTAATCTTACTCGTATCCAGGTAAAGGTCTGTGCCCCTTGGTGGGGACAATAATTGGCTACATTCATTATGATTATTTATTTATTTCTTAAAATCTAATCTATCCATAATATAATCTAAAAGTAATGCTCATGAAAATTAAGTTAGGTTAGGTTAGGCTTGAAAACTTTACCAATTTATGCTATTTGACATATAATACTTAGTTATTGTTCTGAGTGCGAAACTTGACTCCAGTTGCCATCACAAAAAATATTTTGCGAGTCTAGACCATAATTCATGTTTTTGACTTATCTTTCTTCAATCTATTAGTATAATTATTATAAATTACTATATACGATGCAGTTTTCTCTAGATATCTTTCTAATTTTCATTTGAAAACAAATGTATCTTATTTCTTATACCATTAGCCTATTGTCTCGGTCTTACTAATAACCACAGTACTGTTACAAATTACTGATTTATCCGATAATGAAAATAAGGAATACAAATATAAAACTCTATTCAAAACGTTTATCAATGAAAACCCATAATAAATTAAAATATTTGTAGAAATTTTATATATATATATATATAAAATTTCTACACACAGTCAGGTCATAAGTTCTGTCACACAATAAAAACTTTTGAATTTAGAACGCTGGCCACAAAAAAGTTTATTGAATTCGAATTTCGAATTTTTCATGAAAATAAAAATGTGTACTTTTTAGAATTTTCCTCATTTTTAAATATGGAGTGGACACTTAAAGAAGACCGTGTCGCAGTTATTGCGTTGCATCGTTGCGGTTTAGCGCCAATTCAGATTTTCGACTTACTGAAAAATTTGAATATAAACAAAAGATTCGTTTATCGTACCATAAAACGATACAATGAAGACTCTAGTGTAGATGACAGGTCAAGAAGTGGTCGCCCTCGCTCTGTTAGGACTCCAGCAGTGATAAAAGCTGTGAAGGCGCGAATTCAATGAAATCCCATACGTAAGCAGAAACTGTTGGCCCTTCAGATGGGGTTAAGCAGGACCACAGTGAAAAGGGTGTTAAATGAAGACTTAGGGCTTAGGGCATATCGAATAAACAGGACATCGTTTGGACACTCGTTTAATGGACCTGAGACTGAAGAGATGCCGCGCTTTGTTGAAGCGGTACGCGGGAAAAAAGCATCGGGAAATTCTTTTTTCGGAAGAAAAAATTTTCACCGTGGAAGAGAGCTACAACAAACAAAATGATAAGGTGTACGCACACAGCAGTGAAGAAGCGAGCAACCGTATTCCGCGTGTCCAACGAGGTCATTTTCCATCCTAGCTCATGGTTTGGTTGGGAGTCTCTTATTGGGGCTTAACTGAGCTACATTTTTGTGAGAAAGGCGTAAAAACGAATGCAGTTGTGTATCAAAATACAGTCCTCAAGAACCTTGTGGAACCTGTTTCTCATACCATGTTTAATAACAGGCACTGGATATTCCAACAAGATTCTGCGCCAGCTCATAGAGCGAAAAGCACACAAGACTGGCTGGCGGCGCGTGAAATCGACTTCATCCGGCACGAAGACTGGCCCTCCTCCAGTCCAGATTTGAGTCCGTTAGATTACAAGATATGGCAACACTTGGAGGAAAAGGCATGCTCAAAGCCTCATCCTGATTTGGAGTCACTCAAGGCATCCTTGATTGAGGCAGCCGCCGATATTGACATGGACCTCGTTCGTGCTGCGATAGACGACTGGCCGCGCAGAATAAAGGCCTGTATTCAAAATCGCGGGGGTCATTTTGAATAAACTTTATTACCATAAGAATCTATGTTTTATTAAGTTCATTTTGCTATATAAATGTTTACATAAATAATAAACATGTCTAAATTATTTCATATTGCACATGTGACAGAACTTATGACCTGACTATGTATATATGTATATGTACGTACATACATATAGATGAAGCTAAAGGAGTTTTACTTACCAGTTTTTAGTACCAGCACTTTCCTTCACTTTTGGTCGGGCCTGTTCTCGTGTCGCCACGCAAGGATCAGCAGCTCTTGTAATTCGCTACTGCTATCCAACTCTCCTGCTCGTATCCCTGAGCTTGTAGCACCTCCTTGACATTCCCGTTCATCGCCACGGCCGTGTGCATCAGGCTTTCAAGAAACTGTGAATAAACAGGCCAGTGGGTTCGTGCTGGATGTGACAAAGCTTGCCACATCACCAAGAGAACAGAAGCAGTAGATGCAAAAGGTGGGTGAAATTCTAATTATTATGATTGCTTTCTCTATGTCAAATCGGGAGGTAAGGGTGATCCTTCAAATTTCAGACCAATATCTGTTGTTCCAACACTAAGTAAAATATTTGAAAAGATTATACTCAATCAAATGCTCTCACACTTCAATCGTACCAAACAACTCCACGCCAAACAATACGGTTTCACTAGGGGTAAATCGACTACGGATGCAGGTTTTACCCTTATATCTCATATTTATTCTGCATGGGAGGCCGCACAGGATGCTATCGGAGTTTTTTGCGACCTGTCGAAAGCGTTTGATTGTGTTGATCATAATACGCTATTAATTAAATTAAATCATTACGGAGTTCAAAATAAAGCGTTGGATCTACTAAGATCATACCTAAGCAATAGAATTCAAAAGGCAGAAGTTCACGGCGTTAAATCTGATGGATCGGGTGTAAAAATTGGCGTTCCACAAGGTTCCATATTAGGTCCTTTCTTGTTCCTGGTATATATTAACGATCTGCCTTTCATGGTGGAGAAATTAACTGACATAGTGTTATTTGCTGATGATACTTCAATGGTCTTCAAAATTGAAAGACAAAAAGCAGATTTTGATGATGTTAATGGTGTATTGTCTTTAACCTTGAATTGGTTCACAGTTAATAATTTATTGTTAAACGCTGGTAAAACCAAGTTTATCAAATTCTCACTTCCAAATGTCAGGCAAGTTGAGACCAGTTTAGTGTTAGACAACAGCACTTTAGAATTAGTAAATGATACGAAGTTTCTTGGAATAACCATTGATAGCAAATTGCAGTGGGGACCCCACATAGATAAATTGGCTGGTAAATTAAGTTCTGCGACTTACGCTGTTAGGAACATCAGACAAAGCACGGATGTGGCTACATCTAGGCTAGTATATTTTAGTTACTTTCATAGTGTGATGTCCTATGGTATCTTGTTGTGGGGGAAAGCAGCGGATATTCAAACTATTTTTATTTTACAGAAAAGAGCCATTCTAGCAATTTATAATTTAAAACGAACAGACTCCATAAGAGAGCTTTTTAAAGAAATTGATATACTAACAGTAGCTAGTCAATTTATTTTAGAAAATATAATGTATGTACGCAAGAACCTTACAACATTTTCCAAAATTAGCGATAGCTGTAATGTTAAGCTAAGAAATAATCACAGACTGTGTGCGCCCCGATTTAGACAGTTAGTTAGCAATTCTTTCAAGGGTCAGTGTATTCTCTACTATAATAAGATACCTCTGGAAATTTTGAAATTGCCATTTGAGCAATTTAAAAAGCATGTTAAAGCGACTTTGTCAAAAAAGGGATATTACAATGTTCAAGATTACTTAAATGACAGGACTGTATGGGGTTAATCTAGCTCAACACAGGCCTTGCTGTTAATTTAGTAATTAATTGTTAATAAATTTTGTAATTATTTATTCCTGCTTATTAATCATAATAATTAAATTTCTCATATTTGTAATAGTTAGCACAACCTATTTTTGAAAGAGATCTAAAAATCAATCTGTGGGAGTTTCTACGCCCTTCTTCTCCCACAGTGGTCCAATGTAGAGAAGAGGCAAAATTGACGTTTGCTAAGTATATGTAAATATCTACAGTAATAAAGTACTTTGACTTTGACTTTGACTTTATGTCAAATATCTCCTTAATACCGAGACAGCCCATAAAAATTCCTGTTCAAACCCAGCGACATATTGTCTTTTTCAAACTAGTAGGAATATCGCACATTTTTTGGTCATTCGGCAAGATCTTTCGTCTTAATTTATAATTTTGTAGCTTATTTCATTAAATTATGTTAGCAATTAAAAATATTTCATCCCATTTGAGCATAAAACTTCATTCGAAATCGCTAATTTTCATTGCAACGTTGTGTTCAACGTTTACATAACGCGCGCCATTTTAGTTTCGTGTTTGCACATTCAAATTCTTTCGAGAATTTTGAGATTCAAATTTTGCGATCCTTTACGAGAACTCACTTTTCAGTAGTAGATTGTTAACCAAGGGTTGAAAGCCCCCCAATTCAGTCGAGATATGAACGAACGAACGAAGTGAGAGCGCCAATAGTTCGAGACTGAAATGGGTGACTTCCACCCGATTTAAACACTCTACTTTTCATTTCGAATAATAGGAAATTAAACAACAAACACCAAATACAACATCAACAAAATTTATTAAAAAAAACATTTATTACAAAAAATTACAATGTATTTTATTTACAAATATTGTCAAGTAGGTACGTTAGGTCTTTACTTTAAATTCGAGCAGTTTGTGAATGTAATTGAAAGGTTTTTTCCTGGAATAGTTACATTTGATACTGTTTGTGAAATTTGTGTATGTTGCACTGTGGGATCTGTAAATGTCGGAGATGGCAATATCTCATTAGCATAGGAAGATATCGGAAGATCATCTCTAGCTGTAATATTCACCTCTTCAGCCCTGACATCCCGATATTGACCAGCTGATTCTTTGGAAGATCCTGGTTGAGGCGAATATTTAGCCGAGCATAAATGTATGGCCTCTGTTATTTTGATTGAAATTTTAGAATTATTCTGCACGGAGTCTTCGATGTACTTGTCGGCTACAGTACTGGATTTTCATCCGCCGTGCCGTTTGAGCATAGTCATGTCCGCTCCAGCATCGGCTAAAAGGATCGCAGATGTTCTCCGGAAGCAATGCCCAGAGTAAAGATCGGCATTTGGCAAGTTAAGATACGTCGCTATTAGTTTAGGCATGCCTGAGATGTTATTTTTGCCGATCACCTGCCTAAGCCTGATGAGTCAAGTACTGAAGCTATTTTTTTCTATAATCCATGAGAGAATACGCGCTAAAATTGACAATGAGCTTGGTGATACACAATTTGGCTTTCGATCGGGAGTGGGAACCAGAGAGGCCCTATTCGCACTCAATGTTCTTGTACAGAAATGCAGAGATATGCGGAAAGACGTCATAATTTGCTTTGTGGACTACGAGAAAGCCTTCGATCGGGTTCAACATAAGCTATTAATGCGTCGACTGGAGGATATCGGATTGGACGGCAAGGACATGCGGGTCATCCAGAACCTTTACTGGCACCAGACAGGCACCGTCAGAGTGGAATGTGAGGAAACCGAAGAAGTCGTAATATGCAACGGCGTACGTCAAGGATGGATCCTGTCTCCGCTTCTTTTTAACTTGTACTCGGAGGCCATTATTACTGAAGCGCTAGAGGAGAGAGAGTGGGGCGTCAACATCAACGGACAGTTTATTAATAACCTCCGATACGCTGACGACACGGCCCTGATAGCCTCCACGCCGGAAGACATTCAGTTGATAGTGAACAGCATCCACGAGTGCAGTCAGAAAGCCGGACTTTCGATGAATTTATCCAAGACGAGGATCATGGTAGTGTCTAGAGACAGAACATTTAACCCGACTGTTTAATTCCACGCCTCAACCGAACGGCGTGGAATCATGAGGGGCTGGGTTTTTGCCAGCACGGGAGAAAATCGTGATTGATACCATACCTTGCCGTCGTAGACCGGAAATCGAAAGCTCGATTCGAGGCAGGAATACGGAATAGGAGCACAATTGTGATAGGATAGGAACCGAATATCACGCTGTCGCCGGCGTGCTGCTTGCCGACACGAGGAGTCGCCGTCCGATACGACGATGTCCTTCACAACACGAATCACTGACGCGAATCCACTTATTTCCCGACACACTCCGACCAGGCCCGACACCTGTGTTAGACAATTGTTACACCGAAATACAGTCAATGGCCCGACGCCATGAGCAGACATGTTTTTTCTCACGACAAGAAAAGATAACCTCTAATTTTTCATCTCGTTGGTACGAGTGACAGCTGCGGTTCCGTTTCCGCTAGTGATGTCCCGATTACTCGCGGTCGATCCGCGCAACAAAAAACCGGTGCGTTCCGAAGCATAAATATTAAACAGTCACCCGCCCGGACAGGCCCGAACCTGTCCCTAATCAATAGGAAGGCGAGAAAGTGTTGCGACCGCTCTCTTGAGGACCGAGTCCCCCACCTTGACTTCTGCTGATCGAGGCGTGCCATCCCGACCCGTGTACAATTTGACGATGCGTCCTCGTCTCCATCTCAATGATGGCAGGTTCGCATCCTTAATCAGCACCAAATCACCGACTTGAGGGGGCTCGTCCGGTCAGACTTAACTTAACATCACCGAATGGGTATTCTGGCAGGGCGTTAAGGGGCTGACCTATCAGGAAGTGACCCGGATTCAACGCTTCCAAATCATTTGGATCCGAACTGAGTGGGCACAACGGACGCGAGTTCAGTGTCATTTCAATCTTACAGAACAGCGTCGCAAGCTCTTCAAAGCGTAGAGAGGTCTCACCGATGATCCTCGTCAGGTGCGACTTAGCCGATTTAACCGCAGCCTCAAATATTCCTCCCCAATGAGGACATCCCGGCGGACTGAAAACCCATTCAATCCCTCGTCGGGAGCAAGCCGTACCGATGGCATCCTGGTTACCATTCAGGAATTGATTGACCTCCTGCAGATATCGCCTGGCTCCGACAAAATTTGTGCCGTTGTCCGAACGGATTAATGTCGGGAGGCCCCTTCGTGAGACGAACCGATCTAGACATGCGATAAATGCCTCTGTAGTGAGGTCACTGACCACCTCCAAGTGGACTGCCTTCGTGGCCAAGCACACGAAGACGCACAGGTATGTCTTCACTAATCTGGCGTTCCGTAGCTGTGAAGACTTGACCATGAATGGTCCCGCGAAATCCGTTCCGACACCCGCAAAGGGCCGGATTTCGTTAACCCTATCCGAGGGCAAATCGTCCATCTGGGGCTGCATCGTAGCCGCCTTGGCCCGATAACAAGGCAGGCACCGAAATACGACGCTACGCACTAAGCGTCTTCCCGATAGAATCCAGAACTCGCGCTGGAGAAACGCCATCAAGGCGTGGCATCCGATATGCCCATTCCGAATGTGTCGATCCTGTATCAACAGTTCGACCAACTTCCCTTTCCTAGGGAGTAACAACGGGTGGCGAGCCGCATAAGGAATAGAATAGAATAGAATAGAATAGAATAGAATAGAATAGAATAGACATTTATTCGCTGTATCAGCACAAACACAAGAACATAAAAGTATTACATGGAATGAAGTAGGTACTATTTAAAAATAAAATAAAATTAAGCAATAAAACTACCCGCTATTAGTACCCATAAACATTTGTGAGGGGTTTCGCTGCCATGTGCACATGCTGCGACAGCAAAAGGGTTCAGACTCAGCATAATGTCACAGGAGATCCTGTGACTCTGGTTTTCAGTCTGGGGCCCAGAAGATATAATATGATTTAAAATATTAATTTGTCCAGGTGGCAAGTGTAATAAATAAAATAAACTAAACTTAATATTGGTGGGAAGTGTAAGAATAACCTAGGCTAAGTACCTATTCTCAGAATAAATAAAAATTAAAAACAAATGAAATGTGCGGAATTAAGTTGTGAAAGAGAATTGTAAATTGCATGGTTGTTGCATGCAAATGTTTGGTGTGTTGAATTGTATTGTAAGTAATAATGTCAAATCATAGATACACAAGAAAATATAAAATTTAAATTAAATCACTACATATACACATTAAGGATTTGAATAAATCTTAAGAATAAAATAAAATAAAATAAGCTGGAAAACGCAGCACGCAGCACCACGTCAGAGGTCGTGGCAGCATCAGGTACTCTGCTTTTGTTGCTCCAATAACTGTGCTCGAATTCGTCTTTTGAATATTGTTTTTGTTTTGAGCTCTCTCAGCGGTGGGGGTATGTTATTCCAGCATTTTGTGGCAAGGTACCTGAAGCCGCCACGAAACGCCGCAGTTCCGTGGCGAGGAACAGATAGAACGCAGGTATTATTACTGTTTGTGTGGTGGCGCGAAAACCTCCAGGTCAGTTTTTCAAATAAGTATTCAGGTTTACCTGTTTTAATAACACCAAACAAAAGTGTTGAAAAATATAAATCTTGTCTCGCCCTTAATTTCAGCATATCGGCACTATTGAAATATGGTGTGACATGCATGCGCGGAGGAATCTTGAAGCAATACCGAGCACAGGCGTTTTGTACCCTTTGTATCAACTTCTCTGTTCGTTTGTATACACATGGGCCGTAAACCAACAAGCCATAGTTTATTTTAGAGAGCACCAGAGATTCACAAAGCCTGACACGCATATCAACACTTATAAATCTTCTAACCTTGTACAAAACTTTGAGCCGATAAAAGCAGGCTTTTACGACTTTTACAACATGTTTTTCAAAGCGTAATTCACTGTCCATTAGTATGCCAAGGTTTCGGGCCTCACTGACTCGTTCCAGGCGAACACCTGAGATTGAAATTTCGGGATCATAGTCAATTATGGATTTTACTTGTGTTTTTGAGCCAATAATTAAGTACTTTGACTTCGATGGGTTTAAAACTAATGCATTTTTGGCAGACCAGAGGGACACCTTAGCGAGATCCTCATTTATATTTCTGACGGCCTCTTCGATGTTATCTTTATTGGAATCTATATACAACTGAAGATCATCAGCATATAAATGGCACTTACTGTGCTTAATGCAACCTATTATATCTGCACTGTACAAAATAAATAGTATAGGTCCCAGAATGGACCCCTGAGGGACGCCTCTTCCAGAGAGTATGCAATCAGATGAGATACTAGATCCATCCTTTCCACTAATAACAACTTGTTGGTAACGATAGACAAGATAGCTCTCAATCCACTTTATCGACTCAATATGAAAGCCATAGTAATTTAGTTTAGACAGCAACATATTTACATTTAAACAGTCGAAAGCTCGAGAAAAGTCCAGTAATGCCAGTATAGTACCAAAACCCTTGTCCTGGGATGCTAGGATATTATCCACGACATCTAGTAAGGCAGTGGTTGTGCTGCGTTCTTTTCTAAACCCTGACTGCAACTTAGGCAAAATCCCATTTTTTTCCAGGAATGAAGTGATCTGGTTACATATAATCCTTTCCAAAACTTTGGATAAGTATGGTAGTATACTTATCGGTCTAAGATCAGTCACATTTTTCGGGTCATTATTTTTAGGAATTGGCCGAATAGTCGATTTTTTCCAGAGCCCTGGGAAGGTAAAAGTGGTGATTGACCGATTCACAATAGCTGTAATGATCCTAAGAGTTGTAGGTAGTGTAAATAGAACCATACTTCTAGTTATTCCATCACTACCGCGGGCTTCTGATGGGATGTTTAAAATAATTTTTCCCACTTCGCTCTCATTGACCGGGTGCATCTGAAAAGTCGCGTTACAATACCTGTGATGCTCGAAGTAACTAAGATTAGATATCGTAACACCATTGTCTCCAGGCACATTGAGGAAGTGGGTGATCATCTCATTTGGATTGTTCAGATGCTCTGGCAATTCGTTGTACTTCTTGGGAAGAACTGTATTCTTAAGAGTTTGCCATAGCTTCTTAGGATTTCCGATATTATTATTAATATTATGTTCGAAAAATGCCTTCTTTTCTGAGTAAAGACTGACAGCAACAAGGTGTTTCAAAGATTTATACTGGTCTCTGTCAACCGGAAGTCGAGATTGCTTATATTTATCGTATGCCCTATCACGAAGTTGCATCATGTACTTAACATTACTGGTTAACCACGGTTTTGACACTTCCCTGACTATCGTTTTACGCTCTGGTGCATGCTTATCATAAAGTGCTAGCAAGTACTCATTGAAGGTCGACACCATAAGGTCCACATTGTCACAGTGTAGAATCACGTCCCAGTTAATATTTTGCAGGTCATTGTCGAATGTTACCATGTTAATATTTTTAAATGGTCTATACATGACAGTGCGAACAGGAGGTTTATCTTTCTTAATTTTAACTTTTGCGGTTACAATTGCGTGATGCCCGAGATCAGGAATGTGATCAACTGATATTGAAGTAAGAATTACGTCCGTACAGACCAAGTCAATTAGGGTAATAAGGCAGGTTGGCATTCCGCAGCCGACCTCCTACCCTCAGCAATCCTTGAGGGTCAATGAACGGGTTGAGCCGAGCCACAGCTCCCTTCAGTTGGACGCGTCCGCGTCTCAGAATGTCCAATTCGGACTTAAAGTGCACCGTCTGCACGTTCCGTACCAATGCGAACAACGCATGGTTCCGTTCCCGTGGTGTCAGGACCTGTGTCCGCAATCGTTGCGCCTCAGAATTCCGACAATTCCGCGCAAATCGGCAGATCCAGGCGGTCACATTGACCAGCTTGTCGAGCGAGCTGTACCGTTCCAGCAGGCTGAACTCCTCTTCCGGCTCTGGTTGCGTCGTACAGACACCGACTGTCAAGGCGCCGTTCGCCGTGGTAACGCGTGGACTCATTGGCCAATCCGATTCGGCTTGAGTCAACCATTTTGGATCCCACCACAAGGGATGTCCAACTAACTCCGGAGCGTGACACAATCGACCTGACCGACTGTTCACACTCTTCTTCAACCGGGTCCAACCGGCGGACCGTAAGTGGTTCCTCCACCTCCCAAAACTTCTGTATCACCTCCGAGAGTACAGAACCGAATAAGGGACTACGAGTCGCTAGGCGTGGGGCAGCCGGCATGACCGGACCCATTACCGCATGGCCCAGTCTGGTGTTGACCGAAACCAGACCATTCGCCTGCAACACGTGGACACCTGGCACTAACAGGTATCCCAAGGCATCGACACCCAATAAAATGTCTACTGGGCCCGGAATATCGAACTCCGGGTCAGCCAGTGACAACCCAGCGACCAACTGTCGCACCGAGGGCGACAACCGTACGTGAGGGTGTGAGCCCATCACATTAGGCATGACTAATGCCGTGACCGTCAGATTCACCGATGAATCCACCCGTGACGAGAGAGTAATCCGACATACTCCCTTAACGGAACCGACTTCCGTGTTCCCAATTCCCCGAATGGAATGTGGATACTCCCTTACCGAAATGCCCAACCGTCTTACAAGGTTGCACGAGACTAAGCACCCCTGGGCCCCCGAGTCCAATAGTGCTCGTGCCACACATGATTTGCCGTCCGAACTCCACGCTATCACAGAGGCGGTGGGGAGCATGACCGTCTGTGGAGTGGCGGCACCCTGTAAGTGGGCGGCGTGTCCCTAGCGGGAACCTCCGCGGGATCCGAACCCGCTTTGACCCCCGTCGGCCGTGGAGTAACTCGGCTGCTGATATGCCGGTGGCATATCAGACCGTATGTACATCAGGGGGTCCCAACCCGCATAATAGGCCCCTCGCTGTCCCGGTATCCGACCATACCGGACTGTGTACGGTGTGCCCGGTGGCCACCGTGGATGGAGAAGGGAGAGTGGATCCAACCTGGGGCGCTCTAGGAATGGGGGCGACATCCGACTGTTCGCCTCCCTGTTCGCCTCCCAGAGCGACGGGCAGGGTGGCGCAGAAGGTGGTGGGCTCCCAGCCTTCGCGTCACTCATAGGTGCCATCTGACACCCGCCCGTAACATGCGGTGAGCCAGCGGCCCGAAGTCCTCGCTGACCCTGGACAGCGGCGACCGAACCCCGGCTATCCCGCCTGTTACCCCCCGCGCTGCCCCCTTCCCCTCGGGGGAAGGCACCCCGTTGGTGACTCCCGTTGCCCGGAGGGGGACTGGGACCGGCCCTGGTTGGGCCCTGTGACCGACCAACCTGAGTCCGGCCCTGGTGACCGTCCGAAGGGCCTGACCGGTTCAGGCACAACACGATGTGGTGCTTGCCACCGCAGCACTCACAGGGGAACGCGCGTGAGCACTCGCTCAGCGGGTGCGGCCCCAAACAACCGAAACACAATCGGTGGCGGAAGACTACCTTCCTGCGGGCAGCTACCCCGAGCGCCTTAAAGTTGGCGCAACCGGTCACTTCATGACCGGCACTGTCGCAGTGCACACAGCCGTCACCCGACGGCGCGGCATTCAAAACCCCAAATTGTTTTGACCGCCCACCCCCCCGTGGGGGCGGGGCGCGCGGCCCCTCCCGCATCCGCGCGGGTTGGTGGTGCACACTGGCCTCCGTATCCAATGTGTCGCATCGCCTGCATTCACCCTCCAAAAAATCCGTTAATTGGACGAGCGTTGGCAGTTCCGAGCTACTGCCCCCATGCAGCTGTTCAAACCGACTTTGAACAGCTGCAGGCAACCGTGACAAAACCATATACAAAACGATATATGACCATTGGTCTACCGGCAGACCAAGGTTCTGAAGGGCCTTAGTGGCCACCAGCACAGGGTTGAGCACCTGTACCCGGATGTCAACATCCCGGGTTACTCTTGGTATGCTAAACAGCTTCCCCAGCTGCGCATCAACCAACCGCCGTTCGTGTTGGTAGCGGTCAAACAATATGGACCGGGCTATATCATAATTGCCCGCCGTGACCGTTAGGTGACCGACCAACTCCTTCGGTTCACCCCGCAGTGCCATCAATAGTTGGGCCAACTAGTAGGCGTTGTCCAGGTCGTTCCGACCGTGGACCAAACTATCGAACAAATTGATGAATGCCGGCCACTCATCAATTGCCCCACCGAAGGCCGGAATCTCCAGGTGTGGCAGCCGTCCAACAACACCCTTAGGGGGCGGGTCTCCGCTACCCTCCCTGCGGTCATTCCGTCGCGACCGCTTAATTTTTTCTGCGCGACGCTCGATGTCGCCCAAGCACTCCATCGCTTGGTCAGCATCGCAGCACGCAGAGCTGCTTCACTGCAGCCACCGAAGCCTCATCCGTAAGCCCGAGGGCTTCAGCCTCCGCAGCCAGCCGACACACCTTCCCGACGCGTGTCATTGCGTCCTCCACACGCTTCAGCAGGACATCGTCCATGTCAGGTCGCTCCACATACTTGTGAGTATGGGCGAGCCATCTCATCTCCTCACGGACACCATACCGCAGTACCGTCAAGGGCGAAGGTGCCATGGTTACCGATTCAATTGTTTCTGGTCCTATGCTTCACTACCGAACTAAGCACAGCCAGAGACCAGCACTTGCCCGTCAGCGCTGGGCACAGAAATTAAAACTAAGTTGTAAAAACCAAGGCAACCACTAAAACAATTAAATCCTAAACAATATTTAATATGGTCGCCCTGTGGACATACACCTTATAAATATACACTCTAAATCAATTAGAGAATGCCACTATAAAACACAATATAAAAATAACTTACAAAACTTGATTATGCAAACAATACAAAATAATAAGTGGTGGGCTCCGAGACTATAAACCTAAACAATATAGCACCCTTAACCACACTGGATTCCGAAATCCAAGCCATTTTTAATATAATGAAGGTAGCTGTGACCTTCTAGAAGTGGCCCCTCCGATATGACCCACACTTCTACTGAGGTCAGCAAAATCAGCTTAATACCCCTTAAATAGCCTGACCCTGCTCTGTAAACCGAAATAACACTGCAGTACTATAGAAGCCGACGTTCTACCGCAAGTAATACAATCTAGTTACTTCGCAGAATGACTGTTCAATCCTTTATGTTATGTATGTACAAACAGTAGTTTCTAACTAAATTGACAATAACTAAATTGACAATTATACTTTCACTAACCGAAAATGAACTTTAATTGTGGTATACCGACCACAGACTCATTGCCGACTTGCCGGCCAATCTGAGATATTCTTTTCTCCCAACTACAATGTGGCAAAAAAACAACCCTACAACCGTCCGTGAATCGGTGATTTCCCACTAGGAAACCGCGCCTGCTACCAAAATGTTTAATTCCACGCCTCAACCGAACGGCGTGGAATCATGAGGGGCTGGGTTTTTGCCAGCACGGGAGAAAATCGTGATTGATACCTTACCTTGCCGTCGTAGACCGGAAATCGAAAGCTCGATTCGAGGCAGGAATACGGGATAGGAGCACAATTGTGATAGGATAGGAACCGAATCTCACGCTGTCGCCGGCGTGCTGCTTGCCGACACGAGGAGTCACCGTCCGATACGACGATGTCCTTCACAACACGAATCACTGACGCGAATCCACTTATTTCCCGACGATTACCATGATCAACACTCCGACCAGGCCTGACACCTGTGTTAGACAATTGTTACACCGTAATACAGTCAATGGCCCGACGCCATGAGCAGACATGTTTTTTCTCACGACAAGAAAAGATAACCTCTAATTTTTCATCTCGTTGGTACGAGTGACGGCTGCGGTTCCGTTTCCGCTAGTGATGTCCCGATTACTCGCGGTCGATCCGCGCAACAAAAAACCGGTGCGTTCCGAAGCATAAATATTAAACACCGACAGTCACAGTAGCCGGGACCCAGATAGAGAGAGTCAAGAAGTACAAGTACCTTGGCATATGGGTAAATGAAAACTGGGAGTCCGACCAAGAAATTAAGACCCGTATTGAAATAGCCCGTGCATCCTTCAATAAAATGAGAAAGATACTCTGTACCAGGCAGCTAGACCTAAAACTTCGGATACGACTGCTTCAGTGCTACATTTGGCCGATAGTCTTCTACGGATGCGAGGCTTGGACCGTAAAGGAAGAGACCCGCAAAAGACTAGAGGCCTTTGAAATGTGGTGCTACCGGCGGATGTTAAGAATTAGCTGGATCCAGAGGGTCACCAATGTGGAAGTTCTGAGACAAGTCGGAAAATCCCAAGATCTCATGACCACCATCAAGAGAAGTAAAGTTGCGTATTTGGGACATGTGCTCCGCCACGATCAATACAAATTGCTTCAAGTGGTCATGATGGGAAAGATTGAAGGGAAACGGAGCGTCGGAAGAAAAAGAGCATCGTGGCTCTCCAACATCCGGAAATGGACCAGCATAGCCGGCGTCGAAGAACTTTTCCGCCTAGCTAAAGACCAAAAGGGATACTCGGAGCTGATTGCCAACCTCCAGTAGTGGAGAGGCACTGGAAGAAGAAGACCTGCCTAAGACATTTGCCCTGTTGGTATTGCAGGAAAAAACTATTAGTTTGAATATTATCGGGGCGTAGTCCTTGGTATTTCAATACTAATTGAGTAAACTCTTCCCGCACGACAAATGTACGATCAATTTTTGTTTTCATTTTCGGTAATTTTACGCTCAACTCCTCTGCATGCGCCACTTATCCCAAAAATTAGTGCCACCTGTAAAAATATTTTTTTTTGTTTATTCAGTAACGATAAAATTTGTACATTGGTACATAATCGTGAACAGCACACATAATATGAAATCACACTAATAAATATGAAATCGTCACTTACCTTTATTGCCAGATATATTTCGTCTGGGGCTTGATTTAAGAAGGATTCCACATCCTGCGCAGTGAAAACCTTCGATTTTTTGCTTTTAAATCCATCCGATGTTCTTTTTAGGAATGACGTTACAAAATACAAATACAAATACAAATATGTTTATTTTGTATTTTATCATTCGTATTATTCAAGGACTTTATGGTTTTAAATGTTTCTTGGTCACTACAGGGATTCAAAAATATAGTTGAATTTTGATTGCTAATATTTGAAAGTAAATTTTCATGTTGCTTGTCAGTTGTATTTAAATTAGTCATGTCTATAAAATAGTTATTAAAAACTTCCGCTATGTCTTTTGCATTCTCAATAATATTGTCATTAACTTTAATCTTGTGTATTTCACCTTTTACTGTCTCATTATTATTTTCATTTTTAATCAACTGCCATGCGGCTTTACAGATATTTTTTGAATTTTGAATTGATTTCGTATTATAGTTTTTTTGTGAACATTCAATACATTTACGTAATATTTTGCTATAATTTTTGTATTTTAATTTGTTAGTCTCTGATTTTTGCCTGTAGTATACCAACCTTAACGTTCTCTTTCTTATGCATGATCTTTTTAGTCCATTTGTCAACCATTTGAGTTTTACGTTCGGGGTTCTTTTATTTTGAATCCTATATTTTGGAAAGCACAATTTGTATAATAGAGTGATGAGGTCATGGAATTCACCAAAACTATCTTTAAAATTTTGTGCGTTGTAAACATCTGACCATGAAAGGCTTTGGAGATAATCTCTGAATTTCGACCTATTCTCGAAACTGTAGTCTCTCCTGAATGTGAACCATTGCTTCGGGGGCAAATCCTGCCTTGATGTCTGGAAGGTTAGAACCTGTGCTGTATCGTGGTCAGAGATTCCCAAACTATGAGTTCTTCCTTGAGCGCCTTTAATGTTACTAGCAATATGGTCAATGCAGGTGTTAATCCTAGTGGGGGTATTAATATGCAGTGACATGCCGTGGTTCTCCAGAATACTACGGAGCTTTCTTGCCCCTGGAGTGTCTTTAAGGGTATCTATGTTGAAGTCACCTGTAATTATAACTTTTCTATTTTTAAGTTTATAAGTTTTAAACTTCATTGTCAGCTTTTGGTATTTTGTATAGGCAAACTATTATGCAGTTATACTCTGCGATCTCAACTGCGCAGCATTCGAAGAAAAACGGAATAGAGAGTTCATTTATCGATGTCAATTAACTTAATTCAATATAGTTTCTACACAGAATACATACACCTCCACGGCTTTCTTCCCTACAGTACTATGACGATAAATTAAACCCTTTTATTTGTAAATTATTTTCGCATCCCTTCTTCATGTGAGTTTCTGATAGGCACAATAAGTCAATATAGTTATTAGTTTCTAAGAGCTCCTGTATTGCTATTTGGAGACAGTCTTTTTTTACTTTTGAATCCCCCCATATTTTGATGCATTATTTTTACTTCGGATTTATTCACGAAAAAACTGTTTGGAGGAGGTATCAGGTTTGGGTCTGGTGTTGGACTTGCTTCGCATTTCATTAAAGTAAAAGGGAATTGTACCTTTCTTTAAAGGAATAGCGGTTACTAGGGGGGTGGTACCGGAGGAAGTGGCTGCAGTAGGGGTGGTTGTGGGAGGGCTTATAACGGTCGAATATGTGGGATGTGGTACGGTTTTATGATTAGTAATCACAGTTTTCGATTTGGTGTTTTGTTGTACTATTATTGCATTATCATTCCCTAGTTTGCATAAGTAGTCATCAATATTGATGCATATTTTTTTTTGTAATATTACTGTTGGCAATCTTTTTGTTGATTCTATAAATGTACAATCGAACCAATTGAATCATGACCCATTTGCCTGATAATTCGTTTGAAACTTTCAAACTTGTAAGATCTATCGTAATGTCAGTGTCTAATCAAATGATAACAAGTTCGTTACCAAGGAAATAACCCTTCAAGCAAATTTTGACCTACTTGCATTTAAGGGGTTTAGCAAAATAAGCTTATGGTGGGTCATGATTCAGATGGTTTGATAGTACATGAGTGGAAATTCTTAACTATTAATTTAAGTCGCTGATTTAGTGCATGTTCATTTAGATATTGGCTTACTGCTATTCCGAGAACCAGCACACGTTTATTTAGATTTTGTAGGGTCTTTAAAATAGCACTGAGTTCCACTGTCAACTTAGTTGGATTGTCATCATGTTGACCAAGAGAGAGCACGACTATGTCTTCTCCATTCATTGTAGATGTGTCAATCATATCTGTGATCTCCTCAGCTGGGGCAAACGGTTTGATAAAGGAATGAATCTGGTACTTTTCCGAAACAGTTCTGATATTCGCAAGTTCTGAGGCAATCCCTTTACATTGTTTCCCACCATATATAAATAAGTTCTTGCTTTTCTTATTCTTTACATTATTGTTTAAGCTTGGAATATTGTTTTTTCTGACCTCTTCTATTTTGTTAGTATCGTGAGAATTTTGCTGGTTGTTTAATGATTCTGGGTTGTCCTCCAATCGCAAATTATTTGCGTTGCTATGTGGTTTAGGCGTCGATGTAGTGCCTTCATTTTTCCCTTTTATCAATTGAGGAGAGCGGTCCCGGACCGGAGTTTGCGTCAAGGTATCATTCCCGTCGTCTTTGGTCAGAAACAGTCGGTTTGCTCGGATTTGTCGTTTTCGAGTCGTTGAAGATGTCAATTGTTTCTTAGTAGATGAAGATGTAGGGCACACTTGTATCTTTGTTAGGAGATCGATTTTGTTCTGCTGTTCATGGAGGATTTTCTTTATTGTGTTGTTTTCTTCTATTAAAACTTCTATTTCTCTGTCTGCACTTCTTAGTTTTGTTTGTAAGTTGTGTATGGTGCTTTTAAGCTCTTTTATGTCATCATTTTCTGTGCAGGAAGAAAGATCTGGAAGACTCGAATTTTTTATTGATGTTGGTGTGGATTCGAGCGAAGTAAAAATATTTTCATCTAAAGAATTATTTCTCGCATTCTTTTTTCTTAGCGTTATATGTTCCATTTTGATCGTCCTATCGCATTTGTCGCTTATAACGATGATAAAATGCTATTAAATTTAATTGGGTGAGGCTCGAACCTGAGATCCTTGCGTGAGAAGCGGGTGTGCTTCGTAAACGCCACCGTTGATGTTAGCAACAGCTGCGAAATTTATGTATTGCTTCAGTAGCTTTAGTTCCCACTAGCGACATCTAATTTCACTGCGTTGTATTACATACCGTGTTTGTGTACTTTCGGTAGTAAGATTGTCCTTCCATGGATGTTTATATGCCCTGATAGTTACAATAAGCGGCGTAAGTGTCACTAGTAGTAGATGTCAGTTATAATCCCGTTATGATGCTGTGTGCGGGGATGTATAATTGTTCCTTTAGTCACTGTTTATGAATGGCATAGTTGTTTTTATTCACTGTTTTCGCTTATTAATAGAATTGACTAGGCACCAGATAAGTTTTTGAGGGTTTTTCACTGTTTTTGCGATTTTTGGAATGTCACATAATGATTTCACAATATTTTTGTTTACACTTTGTTTATGCACTTGATAACAATGTCACAACTTAATCGGTTTAATATGTACCGGTAGCACTGCAAATCAGGGAGCAATTTGCGAAATAAAAAAAGAATCTGGGCCGTCGAGGCTCGAACCCACGCTCATTATATATGTTAGCAAGCGCCTTATCCACTGAGCCACCGCTGGTTCACGGCAGTTTCGCGAAAAACTTAAATGTCTCCGTCCTTGTCCGTCAGCGTGCGAGCTCTAGTAGTAATTATGTATAATGTCAATAGATGGCGTTAGACGGTACTTGGTAACTACTGCAACGTTGTGCCGATTGATGGTTGCGTTGCTGGACTTTGGACTAACGGATGGCCACCGCACTTTGCACTATGTGTTAATTAGTACTTTTTTTTTTTTTTTTTACTTTATTAGGAAAACTAACAGCTTATCACTAACACAATAAATTACACACATAGATACAGAAAGCCAACAAAAAGTTTTCACAGCTAGCAATATTTTGAGCAATTAGCACAGGTGAAAGAAAAGCGATACACGAAACACCAGACACGGTAACTATATCCAATAATAGAAGAAGGAAGATGGCACACCATTTGATTATAATATGGTATATTTCACTGCATCACTATGCCACTTTTTGCACTGGGTCTATGTGGATATTATTGTTTTTGTTTATTGCCCGGAATCATATAAATACTTAAGTTGTGAATGAAAACTTTGTAATTAACATTGAAAAAATACAGACTGGGTTAAAAACACTAATGTCATGAAATTGTATTAAATTTTTTAGGTATGAATTGCTTATACTATTTTTAATTTTATATTTAACACGGAGCGTCACAGACTACTTGAGCGAGCGGTAGCGGTCTCTCAGATTTAAATTTGTATAATGTCTAAAGTTCACTCCGTGTTTCGTGTGAACTGTGGCTTTTAACATTGAATAAATGCTCCACAGTGTCGAAAGCTGATATTTTTTAGATAACTCGCTGAAATACACTTTCTGACAAAGATTTCACTTTTTTCTCCGCCCGCCACTTTATAAAATCGTTATATGATTTTATGTATCTCTCCTTCGAAACTGCCGGTAAAAGGTTTTGTACAACCATTTCAGCCTCTTTTCTAATTAAATCAGGCGTTAAATGTATTTTTGCAAAATGTATTATTCGTTGTATAGATATAAACTAAATTTTGCACTCGTCTCGCTTTTCCGCTTTTTTTACTTTTTTACGCGCAACTATTTTTCAAGTAGGTACCATAGAGACCACTTATTTTTTTACGCGGCATTGATTCGGTTTCATTGGTATAAAATGCGTATTTGAATGTATATCACCGAAAAATAACAGCAATTAATGTTATTTAAAGCAATAGTATTGTACTAAAATTATTTTGTTCACATTAGTAGGTATTATAATGATAAGTAGTCCAAAATGTACATATTGAAATTCGGTTGTACAGTTTTTTCCGTTGCTCAACAAGTGTAGACCAGCCTTAAATATTGTTTGTGTGTGGACCATTTTTGCGTCGCGCCGCGCACAAATATTAATACAATATATAAAAAAATGCGTTTAATATGTTTATTTATTTTCTAAATGGCTTTAATAACTTTAATTGACTTAAATTACTACTTTTTAGATAAAGTTATCGTAATAACTACCAATAAACTTCAAAAAACAATTCAGCTTAACCAAGTGTGGCTGGTTAGGTTATTGCCATTGGTCACTGTTTTTTTAATACTTTTCAACCCTAGGGACGACATGGCTCACTTTCAACACTTTCAACCCGCTATTCAGATAAACAATGACCTACTTTCAGAGTATGAGAGATGAAAAATAAGTATCATTCGTATTTTCATATTGTCTATGACCTTCTAAATTCGAAAGGTAGGCAGGCCTGGGACACTCCGCAACTTACCTACAAAGCTACAAGTACATAGGCGTCTCCGACGCACCTCGCCAGCGGGAAAATATTTAGTAGGCTGCAAACCGGCAAGCGGTATGCGCGTGCCCGCTCTCGCGCCCCCCGCCGCCCCGCGCCGCTACCCGCGTGTAGTTTAAAAATAATGGTTATTCGATATTGCATCTCATATGGATGCCTAAATAATTCTAAAAATAAAAGCCTGACGTTTTTCTCACTTCGAAAGACAACGAAAGCATAGTATAAATAAGAAATAGTAAGTTCACTAGGCCCCTGTTCGCATGATAACTATCTCTTGCTCAAACGGCTAGGATTGTCGCTTAGCGCCGCGGGTTGCGGTGCGGATTTGTTGCGTCGTCGCTCGTCGCTCGCTGCACGGTAAAACAAGTACCTACATATAGGTGATGCCCCGTATTCTGCCTCTGAGTGCCGCTTGGAGGGGGTATACTTCGTATAATCGGTTAAAAAAATATCTGCTTGAAAATTAAGTTGCAAGATTCCACCCGACCAAACATACCTACATAAGTAGAACAACATACATTGCAAGTTATCTAAAAGCCTTTTATATACTACGTATTGTAAACACAAGGTCGTATGCCTATAAGTTATTATTATTAGCGATTAGAATTAGTAAAGTAGCATTTTTGTGTTCTCATTTCACCGATGCAAAACCTAAAACTTACTTTACAAACAAAAGGTACTTACTATAAGTATGGATGGATACTCACATTTCCTTATCTCGGGGTACTTTGAAAAATGCTAGATACTTATTTGTAGAATCCTTATTGAGGCAACCGTATACCGCACAATATTTACTCATCTTGCATGAAAATAATAAATAATAATCTGCGCGCAAATCACCGGACGAATGACGTTGACTCGTCGCATGCATTGCATAGCCTCGTCTCGTACCACCCGAAACAACCCGAAACTTGGCAATGTGTGCGTGTGGTGGCGTGTGCTTATACGGAATGCAATGTAGCTGGGTGTGTGCGGCTGTTGTCGCTTATTTGTTTGAAGTGAACCTGGCGTGACGAAAGGTAAGGAAACGTACCTACTTATACTAGGTAATTACGTGCCTACTACTCAACCAAACCATCTCAAGACGAATGTCAGGCATCTTCCATCTCATGTCACACGTGTTGAACACAGTCTTTACGATGTTCGTGACACTGAGATGTATCATGAGCACGGATTTATATATACCTACTTAGAGGTAATAATCATGAGACGCAAGCTGCTTGACATTCTCGTTGGCAATATTGTCCCCATACAAAAAGGTAGGTATAGGTATTTACTTACAAGTTCTGTTTGAATGGGAGGCGCGTGGCGATAGGATGTTGTTGATGTATTGTTACAATAAAAAAATGGGTTCAGATCAGAATTCAGAACCATGCGAATTAAATCCGGAGTGACAAAGAGTCCGCACGCAATTATAGTCCGGGAGCCGTCACCGAAAGTCATAAATGATAGTTCTTTAAAAATGACATTGAGTTTCCTCAAACCATTTTTCCTCAAAGTAGATCGTAAAGAGACAGACCCTTCCAAAGTGGAAAAATGAGTGTCCCCCCCTCTAACTTTTAAAGTAAGAGAGTGAAAAATCTAAACAAAATATCATTACAAACTTTCAATGAATTTGAACCCGGTTCCGGCTCCCAGAACCATAAGACTGTAATATCAAATAAATCACACAGAAACTGAAAGTATATAACGTTATTACGAGGATGAATAAAAAAGTTGGCAAATTATATCAAATCAACATTTATTAGGACACTATAGTTTCAAACAGTCATTTTTCTCATTACATAACAGGAATATTATAGGTACTCAAAAAGCTTTAACTACACATTAATCAGTCTTTTTAATAAATCAGCATAAATCATCTTTTTATACTCGTATGAGTAACAGCAACATGATAAAACACAACAAATAATTTCTTTTTTATTACCTAAAGCAACAAATCACCATATTTTCGTTTTAATTTTAATGAATAGCTTTATTGGAAATATTTTTTTCTTGGTAGTGAGATCGTAAGTAACTTATCACATCTAGGCTCCTATCACTTAACGAGCTGCGCAAGCGATTGCAAATGTAGCCCGCTGAGGAGAAAATTCTTTCAGGCTCTACACTTGTTGATGGTATGGTTCTTAAATAGTTATATGCTAGTGAAAGGTTTTTACCACGACTTCCACCGTTTTCAAACAATGCCATTTCTATTTTGACTGTTGTAAAGTAGGCGTCGCGGTCTTGATGTCTCGTCTTATTACTTTTTACGGCTGTAGCTTTTTGCATCTCTATATCAAGCTCATCTTTTTGAACATAATCGGATCTGGGACAAGAATTACATCGACTTCATCTGCATTTCCCACCTCATCTTCACCTTGCTCACATATATCGCATTGTTCGATCATTGACAATGGCTGTACGAGATTAACGATACCCCTGCACATTTCATCGCAAGAGGGCCGAGGAAATACAGCCAAATCATCATTTAGAAAATCAGCAAAGTATTGGTCCGTGTTCGTTAAGTATTGAAGTGTAGCTGCTTCTATAAGTCGTCGCTGCGAGTACCTTTTCTTTAAAGAATTTTCCATTTTAGTAGTTAATTTTAGTATTTTTCAAGAACCGGGGGAACCGGGTATGCTTCTTCAGAACCGGGTCTTTCGAGACCTTGGTATACCCGGGTAGTTAGGAACCGGGTATACCCGGGTGCATGCCCTACTACTGCAGCCTTATTCATTCGTTTGTTCGCAAACCAACTGATATTCCCGTGGTAGTTACATACATTCTATTCGTAATTCAGCATCTATGGAATAGGTAATCACATCAACACACTAGATACTTTTCATAGTATTGTCGATAAAGATAATTTATCTACACACATATCATAAACCCTCTTTACTGCGTTCAAAAACCGCACGTTACGATCAGCATTATGTTAAACTACTTGGTAAAAACTCGTTTCGTATATGGAAAACTACACATTATGGTCATTATGTGTAGTTTTTCTACATATAATGACATTCAAATTTCGAACGCCGACGCCTGCCTGCGTGCCGTCCCTAGTTTGTTTGTGAAGTTGGTACTGACATTCAAATTTCGAACGCCGACGCCCGCCTGCGTGAAGTTGCTACTACAGAACAAGCTAAACAATTGCAGAGCCACAATGCCGGTCAAACATGCGGTTCCTGAACACATCAAAGAGAGCTTATGATATGTTTGTAGATAAACTAGTGTATGTAACTGTACATAATTAGGCATTAAAACTCTCGAGTGATATTATTATGACCACTCTCGAGTTTTAATGCCCTCCATTATGCAGCAGTCACATAAACTACTAATAAATCTGCGTAGTTGTAACGGTACTACTAGCAGAGCAGACTCTCGACTCGCGTGACTAACGCAGTGAAGGTTATTGCACTTTATCATAAGAGCGTAGCGGCCGCGGCAGTTTTATTGATAATACCTACTTGTTTACTCAAGAGTATATTCTATTAGCAGACAAATTCGTACCTATTTTAACATTCGGGCTATTATTGTTTTCATAAATACCGTGACATTTTTCTGACCAAACAAAATGTCATTTAACCCCTGTTTTCTAACTATTTCGATAGTTAACCCTTTCGTCGCCCCGCATATTTACGTTCAACCCTGAACGAGTGCCACGAACGTCACTCATTGTTATAATCCTTCAGGATGGCATCGTGGCACTCGTGCATAAGCGGGACTGTTGAGAACACGAATTAGATACAATCGTGAAACTTGGCCATGAATTTGATTATAACCTCAATAGTCTGCGAAAATTTACATTATCGTGTCTCGGTCTTCAACGTTTCCAAGATCAATTCGAAAATATTCAGTCGTTTATGGAGGTCCAGGCCGCGTCACTGACTTGTGATAAAACTGAAGTTACGCGTTCATTGGTTCGGCTGCGGCGGTCGGAGGTTCCGTCATTCTCAGACGACTGTAAACAATAGAAATCGTTCAGCGACCTGTTAATTTTCCTCATTGATGAAAACGAGGCGTTGTCAGATATCGCTAAATATCAGTATTTACTGGCGTCATATGTCAAGGGTAAGGCCAGTAAACTACTCTCGGGTTCACCGGTGTAATAATTGTAAAAAGGCGTAGGGCATTCTCTCGTATAATGATAATGAACGTATTATCACTATGCATCACAAGGATACTTCTTTAAAAAATTCTGCAATCAGCACATCATCTGCGGCTAGCTTGCATGCTGTTTTAAGCGGGTTTATCGAGTGTGTAGGTAAATTGGAATCACTCGGATTACCCATTGAACAATGGGACTTCATGCTTTATTACATGCTATGTAAAAAGATTGACACTGAAACAATGTCAATTCGATAAATCGATCCCTACGAATCCCGTTGCTAAATGAAAGGAGCTTAGGGAGTTTCTAGATCCAGAAATTGTTGCGGGGGAAAGTTCTCTTCCAACTACCAGTTTGGCAGCAACATTCACCAGCTTCGATGCATTCACAAGCGGCTACATCGTTGGTAGCAAGTTCGGCTCCGGTGATCGTTTCGTCAAATTCGACTTCGTTGAGTAATGCGTTTTGTAAACACCGATCGCATCCACTAACTTCGTGTTACGTGATCGAAAATAAAGTCCATATGACAGGCTCGTTCTTGCTAAGGAGAATCGTATGTGTTTGAAATGTCTGAAGCCCATGCATGGCCTTGATGAGTCATGCGCAAAGATTTCGTGTTCTGTATGTCAGGCTACTCATCACAACATTCTTCTGCATTTTGCAAAGGACTCTACCGTCACTCCTAAGGCAAGTCTTGCTTTTTTCCTGTTTGTCGTTGGTGGGAGCAACATTTTGGTGCTGGGGCATTGTGGACCTTGGTGAATTTGTGTTATTGAACAAGTTTCGGTGAGTTGGCAGTTTATTGGGATTTGTGGTGATTCGGCCCTAGCAGAGGCATGATAGTTTGAGAGTTAAAATGGTTACTTGCAGCTCTTGCGACCACAAATCGCCACGTGCATTGGCCCTCGCCATTTCCGTGAGGAGGACCTTTCTGTTTGAATGTGACGGGCACGTGCCCGTGAATCTCAGCAAGATATTTTGCCGAGCGTTGGCACAGTGAGACAAATTTTAATCGTGACCTTTGTTCACCAGTCGGGATTCAGTGGACCGCCGGCTGCACGTAATCGTTTGTAGACCACAAGCGGACCATCGGGAGACGAGCTCCAGCCTGCCTTAAAGGTAAATTCCTGAAGTACTTGTTTAAAGTGATCCACCCCGCATTCCTGAGTGAGAGATTTGTGATATTATAATGCCGAATATGATCGCCACTGATTCCTTTCATGTAACTTTTCTGACGTTGGGTGTCCCTGTGCGAGAGAATTGAGTTTTGCGGTGACTTGCTTTATGATGTAATATTTCCCTTTGTTTTGACCTAGTTAGTAGACCGAGCGGAGTGTCTCATTTAGTAGTAGTTGGCAACCTACGTCCAAGCCCCTCCGGTCAGGCCTTGCTTTTGGATCTCGATCGAAGCCTGAAATTTCTTATCATGATGTCCCTTATATTTTTGTAGGAAGATTACATGTTATTTGATATTGAGTGTGGAAACTTGTGATCTAAAGTTTATGCGTATTCTTTTATTATTATTATTGTATTTAATAATAAACCGATCTGATCACCATTGTCACTTTTATATCAACGAAGGGATTCCCCTTAAATAAAAACCAGGTTTAATTATGGTATTTCGTCATCCCTATTCTTAGCTATTCGAGTTCTTCAGCAATCGGCGGAAGATCATCAGTCACAGTTTCGTGAGGCGGTGGAGGTCTCCGTCATTAAACGTATATGGACTATGTCATATGCGGTTCAGATTCGTTACAATCGGCAGCCAGACTACATCTGCAGCTATTCGAACTCCTAAAGAAAAGGGGGCTTTGAAATCCGAAAGTGGTGTTCGAATAGTATGGAGTGCCTGGACTGTCTACCTGATCAACTGAAAAGCATCCTCTCCGTCGCCAACGTTTACAAAAAGCCGCTACCATGTTTTGCTGCTTTCCCATTTTATATACTGTGTATATAGTTCTGCAACTCGATACTAGATGGTTTTGATAACTTCTGATTGTAATTCCCTTTGCAAGTGTGTGGGATCGTCATATGGTATCCAAAAAACATCATTACATTACAACATAACATATTATTTACTGCAAGCACATACCAATACATATGTACATTGTTTCTGGCGACACACTGGAATAATTCTTCTTCCACCGATTTTTCTTATTGTGTTCCTGCGGCTTCGGCAAGATCTTTATAATAATTTTGTTCTCAACCTTGATACCCACTGTAATCATCTTATCATATCCTTGATACTGAAACATAACGCTGATCCTATCTCGATTATTGCCTCCCCCTCCATCACCTTCATCCCTTAATTATCATCCTCCTCATCCGATATTCACCCTGACGTCCTCTGTGGCGCTGCGATTGTGGCTCTTCTACCATGTGAGAGGTTCCGCGTCCGATCGCCGGCTGGGGATAAAGAAAAGAAAAATCTCAACTCTTGGGATGTTTATATGTGTGTGATGTCTGTTTCAGGTTCCCACGACACAGGATATCCTAGGGTGGGGTGAGAAGCATTGATGTGACTACATATAAATGTTTATGTGTGTCCTTCACATACTTATCATTTTCCTTCACTCTTATGCGTCTTTCTTACTTATAAGGTACAAAAATTTTACAGCGCATTATCAATTGCATCCAGATAACGTAGAATATTTTATAGTAGATCGCGCATTTAACTACATTGTGAAGGCGTTTATATCAACAGGACCACCCTCACCAGCAATAGTGCCCTTTTCGCTGGACCCTTTTCATCATATACGTCCTTTCATTTCAGAAAAATAGTATGCATGTTTTATATTTTAGTACTTTTAATATTTGTTACACAATTGCGCCCTTTTCCCTTAGCGTATCTCTGTTTATTTGTTTTTAGCGAAATATGAATAGGATCAGCGGACGCGCCTCTTTTTTATTATTATTATTATTATATTGTTTTATTATTATTCCAACGGTATATTTAACTCATTTTCGAAAAAATGCACATCCGTCTTTTTTCGTTACGGCGGTAGTGTACGTCAGTCACCTTTTCCTTTCCAAAGCGAAACAACTATGCCACATCGTATGGTGATCGTGGTAAGTATAAAAGCAGCCAATTCTGAAACTGCTCCCTCGGGAAGTAATTACCTAATTTGATATTCATAGTGGTTTAAACGGGGATTCACCTTGAATGCATCCCATTTACATCTGAGTCTCTTTGCTAACATTTATTTAGTGTTTATTATGTTCTCGTTTTAACCTGATTCACATAGCCTGTTGAAACAAAGTAAAAATCAAACTCAAAATTTCTTCATTACCGTATATATACTTACTTGAAGCCCAATATTGAGGAACCAAAAGTGAGTCAGCAAACATAAATTTCTACTAAAGATTTTTTTTCCTAGGATCATTTGGTATCGTCTTTATCACTTAAAATTAAAAAACGGTCCATATTTAATAAACATTAACCCTTTAACCCTTTAACCATTAACCCTTTCCCTAGCTCAGGTGGCCGGAAAAGGAAATGTATGACATAAAAATAAAGAAAAAAACAAAGAAGGAAGAGGAGGAAGAAACTGACGATGCAAATAACGTCAACCAGCCTGAGGAAAAAGAGCTTCAACCAGGACCATCAAAACGTCCGATATAAATATTCCCTGTGTGTATGTAAGCATGTTGTGAGCATTTCTCTAAATAATTGTAATTCCTAACCTTTATGTAAGTACATTTTTGTAAGACCTTACTTATCTGTCTCTTACCAGATAACATTAGTATACATATTCATATACTAACAATAAATTTTATGTCAAACTTTTTAAAGGCGGTTATTTACAAAATATGGACAGTCCACCTATATTTGCAAAAAACTATTTGTTCTTAAACATTCTCAAAATCTTTAATGATTTATCGCCTCAACCATTTCATCGATCTGGAACATTCTGGAACATACTCCACCAGATGAACAGCAGTAATGGCTTTGCCGGAACAGAATACAGCTAGAATTATAAGATTAATACTAGTCCTAAGTAGCAATTCAACTCAATGAAGTCGGTTTTCAACGCCTTGAATGGGTATCGCATGAAAAACTTTTGGACGGGGACGGTGATCTGGAACATGCAGTACTCTACCAGATGACACAGCTGGATTGGCCTTGTCGAACCTGGATATAGCCGAACATTCATAGTCCAAAGTAGAAAATCGAATAAGTATTCAAAGCCTTGAGCGTGTATTGCCCGAAGCACTTTTGAGCCGGGACGGTATTCTGGAGCATGCACTAGGGATTTATTAACGCGTCACATAAGTCACTTTGCGGATGTGACGCGGTTAACACAATGGATTAAATTCTTACCGATTTCTCTACTAAAAATCCGCCTTGATTATGATATAATTAATTATATCATAATCATATATCAATATCATAATTGGGCGTAGTTAGTGTTAACGCAGGGTGTGTGGAACATTAGATTGACCAATTGGCGCGAGCGTGTAGTGGTAGCGCGATAAGACAATAGAGGACATCTCTAGCTAGCTCTAGTGGCTTATGTATCCACTAAATATATCAAACAAGCATAGGAGATCAAAAATGTTTAATATCTTGACCGAATTAAAAAAGTAAAAAAGTGTTATATAATAATAATAATAATAATACCTTTGACACCATTGACACACATTGATCTAGCCCCAAACTAGGATTCCCTGTATCTGGGGTACAAGACAACGATACACATACTTATATAGATAAATATTATACATAGATAGATAAACAACCATGACTAGGGTAAAAACATCCGTTCTCATCAAACAACTATTTGCCCCCACCGGGACTCGGCCCTTGGTTTTATAGGCAGGGTCACTGCGGACTCGGCCATTCTAGTCGTCGAATATGTGTGATTATTTTTAATTGTTTTCGAGTTATGAGCGCAAAACAGGAATAAGTCCGAAAATTTCGAGGGTTTTGGACCACCAAAAATTCAATAAACATCGTTTATAGAAAACATTATTATTTCCCCTTCTCCACATCCACTGTGGTAGTAGAAGGGCGAAGTAACACCCACAGACTAATTTTTAGAACTCTTTTAAATAAAGCTTTTGTTTAACTAGTACAAATATTACACATTAGAAATAATATGCAGGAATAAATAATTACAAAATTATTAAGCGAGTTCTGTGAATACACAACGCACACATACTGAGACATAATAATATCCAAGAATGAAACCAAGTCCATTTCTGAGACAGTTGAGCAAATACTGTCATATCACACCTACACAGCAAAGTAATCCCTTACCGGCCCAATGGTCTTTATTAGTTAGGTTAACACCATTAACTCTTTTCATTTTTATAATCTTGAATTTTGCAAAATCTTTTCTCAGGGAAAGTGGTTTTTTAATGGATTTTAGATCGTTTAAATGGAAATTATAAATCTCCTGTTGTAGTAGAGAATGCATCGACCTTTGAAATAATTTCAACCATTCGCGAGTCTAAACCGGGATGCACCTCTGTAATTGGGATTATTTCTAGGTCTGCGATTATTTCTTAGTTTAACATTACATACATCGAATTATTTTTTCGAAAATAGATTGTCTTGCTACAGTTAGTAACTCAATTTCTGTAAAAAATACCTTATGGAGTCTGTGCGTTTGAAATAATAAATTGCTCGAATAACTCTTATCTGTACTATAAAATAGTTTGCATATCCACTACTTTCCCTCACAACAAGATATCATTGGACATAACACTACAAAAGTAACTAAAATAGACTAGCATTGCCGTAGCCATACCCGTGTTTTGTCTGATATTCCTAACGGCGTAAGCCGCATAACTTGATCTACCAGCTAATTTATATGGAAATTTGCTACCAATGGTTCTTCCAAGAAACTTCGTATCATTTACCTATTCTGAGGTGTTGTTGTCTAACACTAAACTGGTCTGGACCGATTATGAAACAACAGAAAGCTTATTCATTTATTTTATAGCTATACAACTTTTTATTATGGTTTACATGGGGTCTTAAATATGTTATTTCAGTTTAACATGATATAACCTTAAATAGGTATGAAATTTATATATTATTTACGCAACTTACTTACTAGATATTTATACATAAATTTAGTAGTTATTGGATATTTATTTTATTTTTCTTTATTTGTTTACTTTATTAGTTAACTTTGAATAGTATCATAAGCTTTTATTATGAGGGTATTCTACCCCACTTTATGGGGAATTAATGTAGCCCAATAATGTCCCCACCGAAGGGCACATGACTTTAAGCGAATATGAGTTAGACTGAGCCATATTCCACCAGGCTGGCTCAATGCGGATTGGTGGAGGGGTGTCGGGCTGGTGACTAAACCGACTGTGAGATGTTTGATGTTGTGTGGGATCCCACGGTTAAACAAGCCAATCTTTAGAGCCTGCGCTCTAATTCCTGCCAATGTTGGAATATATGCGGTCAAGAAAGCGGTACTACCAGTCAGCTCGAAAGCTGTAGGTGACGATAAAATCTGCCTTAAAATGCTTTTCACAATCCTGGATGAACTACTGCCAGCTATTACAGATGTAATACATTTTTCCATTTCAAATAGCATCTTCCCCACCATGTGTTAAAAACCATTTTTCATCCCGCTACCTAAAACTTCCAGTCCCGCCTCTTTTAATGAGTACCATCCTATTTCAATACTACCCATTACTCTCCAAAGTTCTTGAATCCATTGTCCATACCCAGCTTACTTTTTACCTTCACTCAAACAATCTGCTGACCATGTACCAGTCAGGATCCACGACTCTGCTGAAAGTCACAGATGAAAAATAAGATCTCGGAGAAGATAATCACTTGCAGTGACATGTTACGGCGTACGGTACACAAAATGAAAAATTTAGGGAGAAAAATAATTGTTGGTAATCTTTTTTAAAATATCTAAATAAGTTCAATGAGCTGTCTTCCCCTTAACTATGGAGAATTTTTAAGGGCACCCTGTATATAAGTTAAGAATATATATATTATAATTAGCACAGTGCGAGCACCGGATTCGGACCTGCATCTCTTGCATTAGAAGCAAGCATGAAAGCTACGAGACCATGGAGCGATCTACATTAACTTTACAAAATGATATTAAATTGGCAGCAGTAAATCAAACTAGCACAACTACTGCTTAATGTTACAAAACGACCTTTAAAAGTGATCGTAAACTTCCGAAGATTTACATAAAATGCGACCGCTGCATTAAAATGGTCCATAAAAGTGCACTTACATTTTAATAAGCTTGTGACAGCTGCAGTCTCGGAACAAATTCTGATGCCCAAGCGCATGCTTAGATAATTCCGAATTATGCTATAAAGCAAATGAGATGAACCCGTAAAATAACAATGTTGGGTTAAGACTTTATTGTGCATATATTGGTGACGTTGTTGCAATTTTACGGTTGAGCTTGGCAAATTGAAATACCCACGCTTTAGAAGGTAGTTCCGATAGATCTCGCAAATTCACTAGATATTTTGACATAACAGTCATACCTCTCTATTTCTTCCCGCTAATATAAACAAGCAGAGCAATTGCCGTAAAGCAGAACTTACCTCGCCTTCCCCTCCCTCCCTTCCCCCGCCCACTGGGCATACCTCGGCGACTGGTTAATTCAAGGTAATCTAATGAAGCTGCGGAGGCTTCAATTATGAATTGTGGACTTTATTCTAGCTCGAGTTGTTGAAGGTTCTTGAATCGGGACAGCAGCGCTGGGGAAATTGTTGCACTTTCAGAAAGAAGGACATATAATGTGACATGAAAACGTTCTTGCTGAACAAACACACATACACATACACGTATGCCCACAGCGTCACACATGCCTATTCCCATAGCAGATATTCAATATTTACTATTGCTGAATTCCTTCAAATTCCATCGATGAGTGAATTCACCCGTGCAAAATCTCGATGGATTCTCGGCAAAATTCTATAAAGATTTTTCCTACACCGGAATGCTGAAGCTACAAATAGAATTTGAATATAATATCATGGGTACATAAGCTGTTATTCTTCGGCCGGGCGCCTACCTTAGCAACGTGTCATATAATGTGACAATTGATCTGGCAAGACACTTGCCACTAGCATCAATATTCACAGGAACTGCATGCAATAGCGCCCATTCGCGTGACGTAGACTGCCTTTGAATGTTGATACTAGTAACAAGATGCGTGTCACATTGCTAAGGTGGGCGCCCGGCCTTATCGTCACGCAAACTTCCATCCCACGTGAAGCAGGCAAAATATACTTTTAATATGTATACAACAAAAAGATAGTACTAATAAATCATCCAAAACCGACATAATGCGTGAACCGATTGTATGTCAACTTAACAACACATGACATCCAATTTTCGCCTTTTTGACACTGCAATTTCTATGCATGAGCCCTGAATCATGCTTGACGACCACGCATTTCACTATAGAGTGATTGTCAACTTTATTCACAGAGTAATAAAAGTGGGATTGAATCGCTGTGACAGGATGATTAATTTGCCAACGGATGGAGGAGCTAAAACGAATGAACATATTTCGACAGTGTTATTTGTTTGATGTCAGTCCGACTTCAAGCCGTTGTTTTATTTCGTTAGTTTTTAGTATTGACGTCTCACGAGAGTCACAAAAAGTTAGGCATGATTAAATTGATTTTATAAAATGTACAAATATACAATATACAATAAATATACAAACGTCTCCCACTAAAAAGTGACATTTAATAAATATAAAGATTTACATACAGGCACATACATTGCTTCCATTGGCCCCATACTAGGATACCCTGTGTCTTACCAGAAACAGCGACGTCAACATAATCAATCAATCAATCAATCAATGTAGATATTTACATTTACCTAGCGATTGTCATTTTTTGCCTATTCTCTACATTGTACCACTGTGGGAGAGGAAGGGCGTAGAAACTCCCACAGATTGATTTTATATCTGTTTTAAAAATTGGTTGTGTTTAATTAATACAATTCTTACAATATCAATCACATGATAATTAACAGCAATTTCTGTGTTTAGTTAAATTAACCCCATACAGTCCCGTCATTAAAAAAATCTTTAACATTGTGTTATCCCTTTTTTGAGAAAGTTGCTTTTACATGGTTTTTAAATTTCCCAAATGGCAATTTCAAAATCTCCATATCTTGTTTTAGTAGAGAATACACTGACGTCATAAGCCACAGTACTTAATTTACCAGCCAATTTATCTATGTGGAGTCCCCACTGCAATTGGCTCTCAATGGTTATTCCAAGAAACTTCGTATCATTTACTAATTCTAAGGTGTTGCTATGCCAGTCAATTTCTCCACCATGAAAGGCAGATCGTTAATATATACCAATAATAAGAAAGGGCCTAATATGGAAACTTGTGGAACGCCAATTTTTACTCCCGATCCACCATATTTAACGCCGTTGACTTTTGCCTTTTGAATTCTATTGCTTAGGTATGATCTTAGTAGATCCAACGCTTTTTTCTAACTCCTTAATTATTTAATTTAATTAGTAGCGTATCATGATTAACACAATGAAATGCTTTCGACGGATATCAAAAAACACCGATAGTATCCTGTGCGGCCTCCCATGTAGAATAATAAAGAGATATAATGGTAATACCTGCATCCGTAGTCGATTTACTCCTACTGAAACCGTATTATGTGGCGTGGAGTTCTTTTCTACGGTTAAAGTGTGGGAGCATTTGATTGAGTATAACCATTTCAAATATTTTACTTAGTGCTGGAAGAACAGATATTGGACTGAAATTTGAAAGATCACCCTTGTCTCCCAACTTGAACTTAAACATTTACATACAGGCACATACGTTGCTTCTGGCCCCACACTGTTTCTCAGGAACCATAAACAGCCACGTGAACATAAACATAAACATTTACTTAAAGGCAGGGGGCTAGCACATCGCCACATTCAAGATTATGGCTCGGTAATCAAAACCACAACCCTTTACAACACTCACAACCATAGGCATAGATAAACTCAACGTTTCTCAGATCAAACGTGACCTTTACACCTGCCACCCGGAAGCGGAATGCAGAGAAGGACTGTGAGATTCAATTACCTTCACAGAAATATAAACATTTCGGCAGGCTGTGAAATATCATTTTCTTTTACATAATACCCTATGTCGTGGTAAACAGAAACAGCGATGTCACACACATTTATATATACAAAACCTGGAGATTTCTTTTCCTCACCCCAATCTGAGATTCGAACTCTGGACCTATTGAACCAGGGTGTAACAGAATGGTTTTATATTTGTATGGGTTATTATAGACATTGTTCTAAACAATCATCAAACATAAATAAACAACAAAATAAATATCGTACCAACTTTATTTTTCGCTCTACATATTTTACTATACTAATCGTACTTATATTATTAGACGTACTGAGATTATTCGTTTGGTCCAAGAAGATGTAAAAAACCGGTCAAGTGCGAGTCTAAATCGCGCACGAAGGGTTCTGTACCACCGTTCAATGGAAGCGATGGTGTGGAGTGAATAGTTTGGATTTTACACAGCAAAATATTGTTTAAAAAGTTATTGGTGCGGTTACTTTCACACTCCATGTACGTAACCAGGTGCATCCATAAGTTTGTATGTGGTATTGAAAGAATTGTTGTGTGGGAGCCCCCTTAAATATTTATTTTATCCTGTTTTTTAGTATTTGTTGTTATAGCGGCAACATAAATACATAATCTGTGAAAATTTCAACTCTCTAGCTAGCTAGGTTCTTGAGATACAGCCTGCTGACAGACGGACGGACGGACGGACGGACGGACAGCGGAGTCTTAGTAATAGGGTCCCGTTTGGAACCCTTCGGGTACGGAACCCTAAAAACAAAGTTGCCCTATTGAATTGTGGATGTTGTTCAGGATGATGTCCCTAAAAAGCCCTGAAAATACTACATCTTTTTCAAATAATATCACGATACGCTGGTAAATATTTCATCTTTATGGTATTCATTCAGGTGCCATTATGGATCAATAGTCATAATTTTATGCATAGTTGGACGTTAATTATTTGACAGTGGATTGCAATTATGCATATTTATGCAAGGCGTCATCGGTCGGTCAGTTGCCATAGCAACAGACATCCCATCAATTCCATTACGTTCTCTGAAACAACTTGATCAGTTGTACAGGGATAGCTTTGGAACTATTTGAAACGTAAAAAGATACTATCATCGTCGTCCAGATGCCGTTTCAGAGTTTTTGGAAAACTCGAGAAACTGTCTTTAGAGGTCGAGTAACCTTTACGATAATCTTAACTAAGGCGTATGAAGTAGTAGCGTTCCAAACTATTATACGAAGACCCTTCACCGAACGAGTTTAAAAAAAAATTCAGCTTTTCAGGCTCGGTGGCTGGGTGATTTCCCTGATAAGGCAGGTGTGATGATTGATTGTGGTTTTTCAAATGTGGTGGAATGCTTCGTAGCGCGATAAAAATGACAGCAGACAGTTAAGCACTGGCAGTTTGAGGTTTACTTAAGGTCATCTCAATGTCAATTTCAAACATGAAATAAAATCAAGTATTGCTTTTCGTAGTTTTTTTCGTTTTCTACCGTTTCTTAATAGGTTCTGATACGGATTGAATTAGTTGAATTGCGGTCTCTATAATTATGAATTCGGATTTGGCAACGGATACCTGTCTTTGCTCAAAATACATCTCTAGAATATTTAACATTTAACCTAACAACATGCATTCCCACTGGCAACACATACATACAATTAAATAAGCCAATTAAATCATTAGATCATAATATAAGCATACTTCAAGGTACAATACGATTAACATCAGTTAAAGATTCTGATTTTCTCGGATATCATCGCCTAATGCCGGCGGCGGAAATGACACGAAATACATTTAGGTAGCATTCAATTTGAAGTATTATAAAGGCAATGTATAGCACCTGCCAAGATGACATTACTAACAGGTGCCAGGTAGACCTAAGAAATTTATTATGCAGAAGCGACATGAATTTGAAAATTAATAACATCATCATACATCTATACATGGGACCATCTCGGAAGTGTAGCCTATCAATTACATAAAGAATTTTGTAAATAGGTTCACGTGTCTTCTAGAAATCTTCTAACATACATACAAAAAAACATTCTCGTCTGATTGAGAACCTCCTCCTCCTCCTCCTCTTCCTCCTCCTCACTATCACTATCTGAATTATTTACATTAATTATAAAATGCTCGCTAAACATATCTAATTTCTCTTCTTCTGTTAAGAACACATCTTCACACTCTATTGCATGATTACATACTTTCGTCCATTCTTCGGGTCCTAACATTTTTTTTCCATAAGCAGTTTTTTCACTGACGTTTTACTCATTTCGACATTTTTGGAAGCGACATATAGCCTTTTAACTGTGACCATATATTTTACATGAGATTAAAGTCTGGGTGATATGGAGGCAGTCGTATTGCTGTATGTCCATTTTCAGCCAAAACTTTATCCACTCGAAAAACGCTGAAGTGATCTTTGTGGCGTTGTATTACGCTATACAGTTCCGGTTTTTTGTTATCAGGTGTAAAAGGAATATCGTGTCTTGTTAACCACTCGATCATGTCCGCCTTTCGAGTATTGCTATTAGGTGGCCTTTCAACAAATTTGTTGTGCTAAGAAGCGTTATCTATAACAACAACGCTGTTATCGGGTAAATCAGGCATTCGTTGTGTTCTTTACCACTTCTCGTACTTCTCAGCATTCATTTTCTTGTGGTAATCGCCATCGGGATCCGCGGACTGATCTAGAAAAAGAGCTCCCAGGTACAAAGCCTTTTTCATTACCTGCGTGAACAATAATAAATCTTTGACCCTTTGATATAGGTTGCTTCAGATTTTTATTGACTGCGTCCGTCCAGCTTTTGGCGTTAGTGTGCGTTGTATGAATATATGATTCATCAGTATAAACAATATTTATACCAGTAGCCCTTAATTGTCGGATTTCTCTCATTTTTTTTTAAACGGACGTCATATTTTTCCATCACAATGGGAGCATTGTTATTGTATCAGGAGTGATATTGTCGGTTTTTCTAAATCTGAATCTCATGCCTCGGATTATATTTCGCAGAGATGAAATTGAGCCTTTGAATCCCATTTCCTCTTTTAGTTTTTTGTGTAGTGATCGCAACGTAGGAAGCTCTTTAAATCTTTCATTAAAGTTATATATCATTCGTTGTATCACGCAATTATCAAAATCATCCATTTTTAAAAGATATTTTTTGCCGGGCACATCTTTGGATTGTTGATCTTTAGGTGACTGAACTGAGAGCTTGTCGTTTTCCTTAAAAAAAAATTACACGCTGCTTTTCAAAACTCCAGTTGCTTCACAAACCCTGTCCAATTTTTTTTTGATGATATTAACGTTCTTATTTTTTAAATAAATTAGCTTCTTTTCTAAAATAGTTATATACAGTATTTACAATTTCACGAGATTGAGCAACAATTTTTTTACCACACTTTAAATTTGTTGAAGCCATGATACAGAACTATTGTAAGTTAATTTTGATAAAATTTGATAGAATCGAATATTTTCACGAATGAAATTAGCGTTCATAAACATAAATGTATGTATCATATACGTCACACTGTTTATATTGACACTAAGAAGGCAGACTGTCAAAAGAGTCAATAATTTTTCTTATTTCAATATAAAGGTTGTGTTAGTTTTGAGCTACAAAGGAGGTTTTGTTGCTCATATCATTCTTGTATTGTATTCAATAAGACAACGAGTAATATATTTAAAGGTCATATTTGTAAATTGATAACTCTATGTGAGAGATGAGGGATTCACGACAATTTCCGAGGTTGGCCGATTCGTTAACTGATTTTAATCGTATTATACTGGATTTGCGAAACAGTTGTATTTTTTTTTATCTGATTATATGAGTCGAGCTGCCCAACAATGAAATGTTGAAATGAATCACTGATGGCTGTCAAAAAGAGTGACCACTATCAAAAATAGTCACTGATGTCAAAAATTGTGATAGCTGTAAAAATTGTGATAGCTGTGAAGCATAGTGACAGCTATCAATTTTCATGAAGGTAGGAAGTTTATATCACGTGACGTTATGCCTCTGCTACCCCATCTGAGCAAAACACAGGTTAATGTGACTCACAGATCTGAGAAAAGATATGTTATACGGCGGAAGGCCTTGGATAACCCCGTCTGTGCCAGCAACGCACCGTATGACCGAACCGAGGTTCCTTTCTCTGTGCTGCAACGTACCATTTGCACACCATTTGCATTTTTCTTAATAATCACTGTTTGAACCGGTGGTAAATAAACATTAAACAAACTTGCACTTTTTTTTAGTGGCAACATTCTTCGATACATTTTATGTATGGAAACTCCGGCGGCCGGTATTATTCGTCTGTAGAAAAGTTTTCGCTGACTGCGATATTGGGAAATTTGTGATAACTGTTTCTCATCGTTTTTTTTTAACTAATTAAAGATAAGAATTGAAGACCACTTTAACCTGATTTGCTGGAAGAGATGTCTTATTTGAGATAAGCTCGCCTTTGTACACTATTTTTATGTAACTTTTTTTTTAATATAATTTGTGTGCAATAAAGAAATTATGAATGAATTATATAGTTATGAAGTTATGAATGAATGAAGTTAAACAAGACACTTTGTAGTTTGAAGTTTTTTGTATTATTTTATCTCAAAGACTACCTTGCGTTCAGTGGCACAGGCTAATGCATCTCTCTTGGAATATTCTATGAAACAAAGCTATTGTTTCCGTGAGATGCAATTATTTTGTTTCACATTTTACTTCTCCACCAAGCTAACTAGGCATCTGCCATGCCCACATTTGGCTTGGTCAATTAGTATCTTCCGTCTTATATCACACATTACCAAGTAGTTTAACATTATGCTGATCATAACGTGCGGTTTTTGTACGCAGTAAAGAGTGTTTATGATACGTGTGTAGATAAAAGTTATTTTAATAATGATTTAAGAAAAACCTAATATAGCTAGATAAATATTTTTTATTAGTCAAAACACCATCATGGCCAAAAACCCAAAAGCGTTTTCGGGGTGGGGAAAACAAATTAAAAATTTTACTTTCAGTTGACTGTGGTACGTCTTTTCGTTCGATATTGGTATGTAAAAGTGTTCTAAATTATGTTGTTGGACATATAAAACATAGTTACAAACAGCTAATTTACTACCCAAACTTCTTTCGTGGTCAAAAACATCAAAAGCGATTTCAAGGTGGAGAAAACAAATTAAAAGTTTTGCTTTCAGTCGGCTATGGTTTTGTGTGGATATTGGTATGTTATAGTTTCTTTATTATGCTTTAGAACTTATTTAACATAGTAATTTTCGGCATTTATACTAGCCAAACTTCTTTAATGGTCAAATACACCAACAGGGATTTCAAGGTGGAGAAAAAAAAATTAAACTTTTATATTCAGTCAGCTGTGGTAGTGTCTCCTAGTTTGATATTGACATGGTATAGTATCACAATTAGGGTTTAAAGACAAACTTAGTATAGCTAGACATAGATTATTTACAAGCCGATCCTACTTCGTGGTCAAAAACACCAACAGCGGTTTTAAGGTGGAGAAAACAAGTTCAAAGTTTTATTTTCATTCAGCAGTGGTTGAATCTTCTAATTCGATATTGGCATGTTAAATGTATAGAACTAAAAGACACTTACTAAAGTCGACAGAAATTTAAACTTTGAATTCGTTTTTTTCCACCTTGAAAATGCTCTTGGTGTTTTTGTGATTGAAAGAGGATCGGCTAGTAAATAAGCTGTTTTTATTTATGATAAATAGGTCCTAGAGCATACTTTAGAATACTATTACATGCCCATATTGAACTAGAAAACACTGTCACAGCCGACTGAAAGTAAAACTTTGAATTTATTTTCTCCACCTCGAAACCGCTGTTGGTGTTTTTGACAAGGACGGTGGTTTGGCTTATAGATAAGTTATATTCAGCTCTGTTTACTTTATCCTAAGGCATAGTCTTAATCACTATTAGATGACAATGTCGCAATAGACGACACAACCACTGCCGACTGAAAGTGAATCATTGAATTTGTTTTCTCCGCCTTGAAACTGCTGTAGGTGTTTTTGACAATGCAGGAGGTTGGGTTAGTAAAAGGTTGTGTCAAGTTATGTTCAATTTGTTCAAAAGTATTATCAAGAATACAATTACATGTCAATATTGAACTTGAAGACACTACCACAGCTGACTGTATGTAAAACTTTGGTTTTTAACCACGAAGGAGGATCGATCGGCTTGTAATAATCATGGCATATTAATAATCATGGTTGAAAAATAAAACATTTGAACTAACACTATATTGATGATAATATTAGTTTCTAAGAGGTTAAGCGGGGCTGACTGTGATATCTTACCTACTCATAAAATTATAATTTATTCTTCAACGACTTCTAAAATTACACCTGAGACATTTTCTCTGAAATTTTGGACGATAAAAGCAATCGTGTTTCAAAGGATGCCTCACTATTTGGGCTTAATTCGAATCACCAATGCCTCAAGCATTGGTGATTCGAATGTAACATAACTTTGTGGGCCCTAAGGCAGTGGAAGATCAAAGGACGCATTACTTTGTGGGCTCTGAGTCATCGATGGATCGAAGGGAGCATCATTCTGGGGACTGGCTGTTGGCAATCAAGACGTGTGACTACTTCCTCTTTCTTGAATTGGAGAGTTCGATGTTGAGGCCTATACAGAAAGTGGGTGTGCATCCACGGTAGTGTGAGAAACATCTACAGTTTTTAAGTCATGTTTTTATCTGATCCAAAGCAGGTCTTGTGGATCTTGTTATTCGCCAAAATGTATTTCTGCAAGGTCTCTTAGGTGTCACAAATTCTTCAGAAAGTGGATCTTTTTCATTGGTGTCTGCTGAAGTTTCTGTTATAGTTGGGTCTCTTCAACTGAAACTTCTCCTTTTTTAAGGTTTATCATTCGCAATCTACCTTCTCAAAGATTCCCTACTTTTTTGGCTAGCTAATTTCCTTTCTCTCGCTAGTAAACTGCTGAATGGGACAAATTTCCTTGTTTCTTCCTCTTCAAGTCGGTTTCATGCATTTTTATTTTCCATCCTTGTATTTCTGTATATCTTCTCTTATCTGCTCCATCCTTTGACGCTCGGCATTTTTGTGACTGCTTTTCGCCTATTTCAAAATGTGGTACCAAATCAATAACTTATGTAATATAAAGTCTCATAACAAGCGTAAAATAAATATTCAAAGTAAAATGCCCATTAAAGTATTTGATGATGACTACTACTATAGTACTATTTATATTAAATAGATCACGAAACCCATATAAAATTTAGATTTTTTAGGACCTTCTTATCGGATTTTATAAACAATAGAACCACGCGGTATACACACCATAGTACAGAACTGCACTGACTTAGCTCAGAAAGTTTTATATTAAAAAAATATTATGAAGGAAATTGGGAAACGGACGCGCTATATTTATCAGAAAATTTCGCTATTTTGGACTTTTATCTAAACACGTATCATAAACCCTCTTTACTGCGTCAAAAAAAACACATTACGCCCACCATTTCTTATCTGAATATTGATACATTACGACCATAATGTACAAAAATTTGTCAAATCAAATTATGACATTCAAATTTCGAACGCCGACGACCGCCTACGTGTACCTAGTATATCTGTGAAGTTGGTACTACAGAGCTAAACAACTACAAAGCAATTATCAATACCGCCATGCCGGTCGAACATGCGGTTCCTGAACACAACAAAGAGAGCTTATGATATGTGTGTAGATAAACTAGTGTATGTAACTTTACATAATTAGGCATTGAAACTCTCGAGTTATTATTATGAAATCTCGAGTATTAATGCCCTCCATTATGTAGCAGTCACATAAACTACTATTTCATTAAATATTTAATATGTTTACTGAGATTAAACAAATAAATGAGTCTTTCCTGAGATCATCGTAGCTTGTTTTGCCATGAAAAAATAATTTGTGCCTGCTTGTTGAACAATGTTGAGTGTATGACGATTAAAATATATTTTGCTTGATAATTTTTATCCTCTTTTACCCTGTTCGTGCACCAAAGACTCATGCTGTATACGATACCCAAATGGCGCTGGGTTTAAACCACGATGAGGTTAAAAATTATTGCATTTTTAGTCGTTAAATTGGCTTTTACTTCAGGCTCGGTCACACAGGTACTTTATAAATTAATAGAGAGAATATAAAGCATATTAAAGTACCAAACTTTATCACTACTAAAAACTTTGCTAGCTTTTACTTACCCTAGATAAATGATAAAGTTTTATGTTAGCTGTTTTTGTCACCGATATCAAGTTATCAGGGTAATTTGTTGGTTATACCGACATCACAGAGAATTAAGTATAAAAATATTCAATATTTTCGTGCCAAGCACCAAACGATACTAGAGTTGCGCCCATTTTATCTGATATTATTCTTAATCCCAAATGTTCTTCACATAATGTTATCGAAATTTGATAAAAATGAAGGCACAAAAACTAATGTGCAGAGAATTTCTAGTCTTCTTACGAAAGATATAAGGTTGTTATTCACTTAGGGAAGGGTCGTTGTTGTCAGAATAAAGATAATAGTATCATTTGGATGGGTAAGCCCATCCTAACGATGTTTGATTAGATCAACTGTATTCACGTTCAGATCATTCGGTCGCATACTAATCGATAATTGATGTGATGGTTTTAGTATATACTATGTTCCACCTTTAGATAAAACTTTCGCTATCTATGATGTATTATTTTTATTATGTTAGTATTTTAAAAGGTAACTTACTTCTGATATAGGTACCTCTGACACTTCAAGACTTACATAGTAGGATGAAATGAAATACTTTGCAATTTTCCATACTCTAATAATTTGACAGAACTACAGAATAAATATGTGCATAAAATTAATATTCATTTATTTCATTTAACGTGTCATCACAGCAATGCTATTTCATATTTCGACATGAATAATTTTATTCATAACTTTACTCTGACTCAGCTCTATTTGATTTAACCAAGTTTAACTTGACATCAACTGTTTTTGTTGAACAGATAAATCAGAAACCTGCTTGTGTTAAGAGTAATATGACATGCATCCCTGTTGGGAATTCACCGGTTAATCATACTTTGCATGCAACATTGGAATCTGTTTCAAGTAATTTAAATTATTTCATAAAACAATAGAGCAAATCTCTAGGCCCACTTAAATATTACCCATCAAAACATCCAGGGGCTACCTGACAAAGAACTTGTATGAGAATTATTAAAAAAAAACTGACATCGATGTTATTTGTGTTACAGAACACTGGTTAAAGGAAAATATGATGTCTTTTAATATACCTAAATAATATCAAAATTGTCAGTTGTTACAATAGAAAGACTGCTGATCTTTGTAAAAAATAATATTATGTTGAAACAACGGAAAAATATTCTGTCACTTACTGTTGAAAGACAAATAGTAGTATCCTGTGTTGAGTTAGATAGCTATATTATTATGTATAAGCCATCGAGGGGATGAAAACGGCCATGGCAATTTCGAAATATTTTAGAAAATTATGGAGGAATGCCCTTAATAAACCTTGTTATAACAGAAATAATTATTTATGGCGATCTTAACGTAAATATGATTGTAAGAACAACAATGAAACAACGATTAATAACTTTATTCATGTCATTTCATGTATTTCTAGAGCCGACTACATTTACACTTACCAGCCAAACATGCTTAGATGACGTTTTTTGTGACTGTGCATTCACAAGTAATAATTTAATTAACTGCTTACCGTCCAATAACAGTCGTCAAACAGTTTAATTCCCAATCACTAGTAAGGATAAGACTAGTCCATAATTTTTTAAGCCTATTACATCCCATAGACTAAAGACATATATGAAAAACTTAGAAATAAATTGACCGGTACCGAATTTGAATAAACAGAACCCAAACAAAGTGTGCTCAGACTTATTGAACATTATTCAAACAAAATTCAATAAAGTTTTTAAATTAAACGAAGTCAGTGACTACAACGGTAAATCTAAATTTATTGACTGGGCGACGTTTGGACTTCGTAAAAGTACAGTTATCTTGTATGACCTTTATGAATAAAAACCTATAACTTTGATCGAAGATTTCATGACTATGTTGACAAATATTGTCATATACAGAAATACTTCTAGAGCCGACTACATTTACACTTACCAGCCAAACTTGCTTAGAAAACGTTTTTTGTGACTGTGCATTCACAAATAAAAATGTATTAACTGCTTACCGTTCGATAACGGTCGTCAAATAGTTTAATTCCCAATCGCTAGTAAGGATAAGACTAGTCCATCATTTTATAGGTCTATTACATCCTATATATTAGAGGTTTATCTGAAAAGCTTAGATATAAATTGGCCAGTACCGAATTTTAATGAACTGAACCCAAACAAAATCTTCTCAGACTTCTTGAACATTATTCAAACAGAATTCAATAAAGTTTTAAAATTAAACAAAGTCAGTGACTACAACGGTAAATCTAAATTTATTGACTGGGCAACGTTTAGAATTGGTAAAAGTAGATAACTATCTAGTATGATTTTTATGAACAAAAAACCTATAACTTTGATCAAAAATTTCACGACTATGTTGACAAATATTCCAAAACTTTAAAGTTGGTTTGTAGAATTGCAAAAACTTTACACATTGATAGAAAAATACATAATTCGATTTGTGTGTGTTGAGGTTGTTCAAAAATACATTCAGAAATTAGGAAATCATGCCTAAAGGATGCACTGTCTGATGCAGATCTGCTGCTGATTTTAAAGTCGACATTAAACACTTAAATCAGACTCTTTATCAGGGAGTTGATTCTCTTCCTCAGAGACAAAGGTTTTGACTATCGCTCTGGTGCATTGCTTATGCGAAAGATTTCTACAGCTGGCTCAGCGTGGTAATGCTACCAGCGTCATTGGAACTTTGGCATGGAATCATTGGAATCTGTCCGTTTTTCCCTACACTACAAATTATAATTTTATAAAATTTATTTTATTATTAAATGTGTACAGCACCTTATCCAGACTCTTGCGCTTCGGTTGTTCATCTGGTGGTCTATGGACTGACAAAGCGGGCTCACCCTATCGTTCAATGCAAAATACTTTTCCCTTATGCACAACTATGTAGCATAATATGTTAATTTTTTATTGGACCTCCCAAAACTGACATTTTATGTTTAATCTTTACATGTACTGATGACTTCTAGCAGCCAAATGAATGTTGTGCTATAAAGATTAGAAACGTGAATATTATAGTATTGTAGGTACCTATACATACCTACATAGCTGACCTTTGTAACTAGGTAGTCAGATGCAAATCTAGTGCAACCTTGATATCTGTCAACATAGGCAGATTCATTAGTATTTATAGTTGGATATTTAAATATAATAAAGAGTCATTAATGGTCCAAATCTGGCTTCACTGCTCTCTTCTATATACCTAGCCTTGGGTACAGGAGAGAGCCCCCATCCTCATCAGTATTACTATACTGGTGTAACGTGCCCAAAGGGGAAACGGAAGATAGGTCGCCCCGACACAACGTGGCGACGTTCAACGGAGAAAGAGGCCGCCATTGTGAGCTCAGATTGGGCGGAGCTAGAGCAGATGGCCCCAAATCGGGACAAATGGAAATCTGTACTGAAAGCCCTATACCCCTGCCGAGGGGTGACAAGACGAGATGATGATGATGATACTAGCGTATATTGAATACCTGGTAATCAATGAGAAGTAATTTCTAAATTTTAGGAAATTTTCTATAGATAGTATAACACAAAAGTTAAAATTAGAACAGCAGGCGAATTAATAATAATATTAATTTCATTTGTAAAATTACTAGAAACATAAAATGTAATCATCGTAGTCAATAACTAATAATTAATATATGTAAATTTATAATTTTGCATAATACCTATTTAAGGTTTATATCATGTGAAACTGAAATTACATATTTATGGCCAAATGTTAACCATGACATGCAAATAAATTTCTGATTTCTGTTTTCTGATTCCGATTGTTTTATTCCTTTTTACATGACTGCACCCGAACGAGGGTAATTTATTTCGAGTATATGTAAGTACGTTTGACCATTTCAGAAGCTAAACGGCTAGACTAGCTGTTTGCCTAAAGTACGACAGGTTGAAAGCAGTGTTAGAATAGGATCTGAAAGATTGGACCTCGTTAAAGACACAATCTTTCTCGGAATCACTATAGATTCGAAACTCACTTCTAATCTCGCACGAAGACTTAGCTCAGCCGCTTTTGCGGTCAGACAAATCAGATATCTTACAGATGTTGAAACTGCCAGATTGGTTTACTTTAGTTATTTTCACAGTATTATGTCTTATGGAATATTGCTCTGGGGGAGAGCAACAGATATAAATACGATATTTTTCTTACAAAAAAGGGCGATCAGGGCGATATATCAATTAGATGCTAGAGAATCATTATGAGAAAAATTCAAAGAAATTAATATACTTACGGTTACCTGTCAATATATATACGAGAATGTCATGCATGTAAGAAAAAACATAGCTTTATTTAAAATTGTAGGTAATAGCCATACAATTAACACTAGAAATAGAAATAGGTTAGCCCTACCATTATTTAGACTAAGTAAAGTAGGCACATCATTCGTGGGGCACTGTATTCGCTTCTACAATAAAATACCACAGGAATCATTGATCCTTCCTGAAAAGAGGTTCAAAAACTATGTTAAAAATGAGCTGATAAGAAAGTCCTATTATAGTATTAAGGAATACTTAGATGACAAAACTGCATGGTCCATACCATCTCAGCGCACAGAAATTCGACGAGGGGCGATGGATCAAGTCTACCACTCGCCGGCGAATTTCCTTAGACCGAAACCAGTACCTGTTGTAAAGTCACTTTTAAAAAAAAAAGGTATGGGGGAGTTTCTTGCCGTTTCTTCTTAACCCCGAGGCCCACCTTCCGAAACGGTGGTCTTTTTTTATATAAAAAAAAATGTCTTGTAGTTATATATAAGTATAAGTAAGTATAATTTTGACGTTGAATAAGATAATTTATTTATTTATATTCTATAAAAAAATGACTCTGACTCTGACTCTGACAGATTTTAACAAGAGAGGTGTCGTTGGATTCCAGGAGATTAACACTTAGTTGCAGGAACTATCTTTTAATTTCAAAGACGGCATTAAAGTCTGACTTTAGCGACACTCAAGTCGGACTTTAGTGACACGAAAGTCAGACTTTAGTGTTTAATGTCGTCTTTAAAATTAAAAAATCGTCTGCGCAACTGACAGATAGCTCTAAATTTTAGTGACAATTCAATAAGTGAGACTTTAGATCGCAAAATGTGGTTTACATAGTTATTGGTGCGGCTACTTTCATACTCCATGTGGGTAAACAGGTAAACAGGGACAGGGAAAATGTTATAAAAATAAACAACCCGACTGCATTTTCTTTCGAAACCACATACAAAGTTACGAATGCCACCTGTTGACCCAGAGTCCATAAGCCCGAATATTTGGAGGTTATAATCGAACTTTTACACGTTAATTCTCTAGTGGGGCTGTCACTACGAACGAACCTTCGTTTCAGTGCAGTCACTAAATGTTCACTCTCTGTCTCTTTCTCAGGTCCTTATTTATGGAAACCACACTGGCCAAACGACCGATGATGTTCGAGGAACTAAAATTAATTTTGCTTCTAAAAAGTGACACTAGGTGTAAAAGGAAAGCAGTTCTCCGTCACCAAATCGTCACTAAAACTTTATTTATTAACGGTAACGGCTTCTTCGTTGTGGAGAAATCAAACTCGAACATTTGGAGGTTATAATCGAACTTTTACACGTTTATTCTCTAATGGGGTTGTCACTAATTCAAATAGAACTTTCCAACTCTTGAGTTACTAATTATCTGGCTTGCATATCAGGTCACCAATTAGTCACTAAATCCTGGAGGAGCAACCAGCTCCCTACATCCATTGGCCAAGCATTCTGATGTAAATGATTTTTCCTATGAATTATAGGTGCCTTTAGAGACCATATCAAAAACACGAAGTGTCGGAAATCATAAATTTTCACGTTTTTTTTTCTTTTTCAAAACGCCAAATGCTTACTTTCGCGACCTTGGGGATGAGGGAGTATTAGGGTGGGGAACAGTTGGGAACGACGGATTTTGCCTATTTTTAGCCAGAATAACCTACTCTAGCCAAATTCGGCTTATGTTTGCATACGCTCCGCTCCACTCCGCTCCGCTACGCTTCGGAGTTACTTATTCTAAGTTCTTACCTAACCTATAATCCAATAGAAATTTAGCTACAATAACCTACTAGCCAAATTTGGTTTTTCTTTGCATACGCGCTTTACTTGCTTCTTCTCAGTTCCAACCTAACCAATCAAGTTATCAAATCTCTTTATTATTGTAGATATTTACATATACTTGGCAATCGACATTTTTTGCCACTTCTCTACATTGGACCACTGTGGGAGAAGAAGGGCGTAGAAACTTCCACAGATTGATTTTTAGATCTATTTTAAAAACATCATATCGGTGTCAGAATTATTAAGAAATAATTCTTATACAAGTTCTTTGCTAGGTAGCCCCTGTATGTTTTGATGAGTAATATTTAAGTGGGGCTTACCCTTTGTCTGAATATTATTTTATACTAGCTTTTGCCCGCGGCTCCGCTCGCGTGGTATTAGTTTTAACGTCACCCTGTGGAATTCACCTGAAAAAGGACTAAACACTAAATAATTTCACGACTGTTTCTGATATGTTTATCTTGGTTTATCCCATCAAAACATCCAGGGGCTACCTGGCAAAGAACTTGTATTAGAATTATTTCTAAAAAATTCTGACATTGATATTATTTGTGTTACAGAACATTGTTTGAAGGAAATAATGATGTATTTTAACATAAATAATTACAAAATTGTCAGTTTTTACAATAGAAAGACTGCTGATAGAGGTGGTCCTTTAATCTTAGTGAAAAATAATATTAAGATCAACAACGGAAATGTATTCTTGCCCTTGCTGTTGAAAGACAAATAGAGGTATCCTGTGTTGAGTTGGATAGCCATATTATTGTATGTGTCTACAGGCCACCGAGGGATGAAAAAGGCCATGGCAATTTCGTAATATTTGAGAAAATTATGGAGGAAGCCCTAAACTATGTAATACAGAATAAAGTTAATTATTTGTGGCAATATTAATGTAGATTTGCTTGTAGGAACAACAATGAAACAACGATTAATAATTTTATTGAAATCGTTTAATTTATGTCGTGTATTTTTAGAGCCGACTAGAATTACACTTATCGGCCAAAATTGCTTAGATATCGTTTTTTGTGACTGTGCATTCACTAGTTAAAGTGTAATTAAGCTTACCTTCCGATCACAGTGGTCAAACAGTTTCATTCCCAATTGCTATTAAGGATAAGACTGGTCCATTATTTTATAGGCCTATTACATCCCATAGACTAGACACATAAATGAAAAACTTAGATATAAATATGCCAGGTTTTAATGAACAGAACCCAAATAAAGTCTACTCACACTCCTTGAACATTATTCAAACAGAATTCAATAAAGTTTTTAAATTAAACTAAGTCAGTGACTACAACGGTATATCTAAATTTATTGACTGGGCAACGTTTGGAATTCGTATGAGTAGAGTTATCTTATATGACCTTTATGAACAAAAAACCTATATATAACTTTGATCAAAAATTTTACGGCTATGTTGACAAATATTCCAAAACTTTAAAGTTGGTTTGTAGAATTGCAAAAACTTTACACATTAATAGAAAAATCCAAAATTCAAATAATAGAATGAAAACAGTATGGCAAATAATAAACCGTGAAACTGGCATAGTTATACCAAGGGACAATGATTTCTGCCTAAAGAAAGGTGATGATGTTGTTAAATCCAGCGCTGATGTTGCTCGAGCTTTTGAAACATTCTTCACCAATGTACCCTTACTCACAACAGATCGTCAAAATTCATCTCCATATGAAGCAGAGACTTTATAATAAAATAACTCTAGCGTCAGTAAGGTATATTTAAAATGTCATCATGTATATCCCCAGGTCATTGTCAAAACTTTTAAATTACTTAACTTAAAAAATACGGAAGACCTGTGGGGTATATCAGTCAAAGTCATTGGTTCAGTAACTATAGTTATAGCCCTACACTTAGCTTATATATTCAATAAATTTGTTGACGATATGGCTTGCCCAGACCTCATGAAACACAGTAAACTGATACCTCTGTTCAAGTCGGGAGATATGAGTGATCCTTCAAATTTCAGACCAATATCTGTTCTTCCAACACTATGTAAGTAAAATATTTGAAAAGATTATACTCAATCAAATGCTCTCACATTTCAACCGTACAAAACAACTCCACGCCAAACAATACGGTTTCACTTGGGGTAAATCGACTACGGATGCAGGTATTACCCTTATATTTCATATTTATTCTGCATGGGAGGCCGAACAGGATGCTATCGGAGATTTTTGCGACCTGTCAAAGGCGTTTGATTGTGTTGATCATAATACGCTGTAAATTAAATTAAATGAAATCATTACGGAGTTATAAATAAAGCGTTGGATCTACTAAGATCGTACCTAAGCAATACAATTCAAAAGGCAGAAGTAAACGGCGTTAAATCTGATGGATCGGGTGTAAAAATTGGCGCTCCACAAGGTTCCATATTAGGCCTTTTCTTATTCATGGTATATATTAACGATCTGCCTTTTATGGTGGAGAAATTAACTGACATAGTGTTGTTTGCTGATGATACTTCAATGGTCTTCAAAATTGACAGACAAAAAGGAGATTTTGATGATATTAATGGTGTATTGCTTTTAACCTTGAATTGGTTCACAGTTAATAATTTATCGTTAAACGCTGGTAAAACCAAGTGTATCAAATTCTCCAGACCAGTTTAGTATTAGACAACAGCACATTAGAATGAGTGAATGATACGAAGTTTCTTGGAATAACCATTGATAGCAAATTGCAGTGGGACCCCACATAGATAAATTAGCTAGTAAATTAAGTTTTGCGGCTTACGCTGTTTGGAACATCAGACAAAGCACGGATGTGGCTACATCTTATACTACAGCTCGTATATTTTAGTTACTTTCATAGTGTCATGTCCTATGGTATCTTGTTGTGGGGGAAAGCAGCGGATATTCAAACTATTTTTATTTTACAGAAAAGAGCTATTCGAGCAATTTATAATTTAAAACGAACAGACTCCTTAAGAGAGCTTTTAAAAGAAATTGACATACTAACTGTAGCTAGTCAATTTATTTTCGAAAATATAATGTATGTACGCAAGAACCTTACAACATTTTCCAAACTTAGCGATTGCTGTAATGTTCACCTAAGAAATAATCACAGACTATGTGATTTAGACTCGCGAAGGTTAGCAATTCTTTCAAGGGTCAGTGCATTCTCTACTATAATAACATACCTCTGGAGATTTTGAAATTGCCATGTGAGCAATTTGAAAAGCATGTTAAAGCGACTTTGTCGAAAAAGTGATAGTTCAAAATTACTTAAAAGACAGGACTATATGGGATTAATCTAGCTCAACACAGACCTTGCTGTCAATAATTTTGTAATTATTTATTCCTGCTTATTAATCATAATAATTACATTTATCATATTTGTAATAGTGAAGCACAATCTATTTTTAAAAGAGATCTAAAATCAATCTGTGGGAGTTTCTACGCCCCTCTTCTCCCACAGTGGTCCAATGTAGAAAAGAGGCAAAAAATGACGTTTTCTAAGTATATGTAAATATCTACAGTAATAAAAGACTTTGACTTTGACTTTGGAAAAGATAATGTATGGAGAGCCAGAAATCTACTCACTACCGAAGTAAATAATGAATACCATTTAATATGACCACATAAGTATGACGTATAACCGAATATCATGCGGTTGAAACCGTGGGTAAAAGCTAGACTTTTCCAAGCTTAGAATATCGCAAACCTACGTATAATGAGTCCAGAGTCAGAAATCTACTGCAATACGTCTCTGTAAACAACGTTCCGAGATTTGTTGTTCTCTGCGTATATGTAGAGATTTCTAGCTCTGAATACACGTGAACAGCCAATGTAGAGCTGTCCGTAAGAAAAACATGGAGAGCCCAGATGAATCCCTGCCATTTAGCGTTTTTCCTTGACTCTTATTTATAGTGATGGAGAAGGCCACTTTTAAGGGGAACTTTAAGCGTTTGAATTGGAAAGGCAAGTTCTTTGGAATGATGGGAATATGTGGTATCAATACCGATTCTCCTTTGGCCGCGCCGGTGATGATGGTGGCCAGCACGATGTGCCTTTTAAGCTCCGTGATACATAACCAGGCCATTGCACAATCTTGGTGCATCTAGTTTGCGCATCAGTATGACAGGCACACCCACCTTCAGCTCCAACTTTTGGGACGGCACTCCCGACAGCTCTAATGAGTTAAGAAACTCTACAGGGTAAGTTGTTGCGTCGTCACTTGTCATCACTGTATCTATTGACGTGAAAGTAGTCACCACAGTACTTGATCAATATTCTTTTTATTGATGTTTCCCACCGAATCGTTCGTACGCGCCATGATTGCTCTTTCACATAACCACTCCTCGTTGCTCAAATTTTGTTGTAAGCTCGGAAAAACCTTATCTATTAGGTTATCTTCCGAGGTTACAACATTTCAGAACCGGCTATCAAATTTGATTAGGACTAGAATCTTATTATATGTCTGTGATTAGGCCTTCCACATCCATTGCCATGCGGCCTTCGCCGATCTCAAGGAGGTTTTGAGCAAAGAGCCCAGATTCTTGGTCGTTATAGAGCTGGACTCTCATATTAGTTGTGAGGTGTAATCTCTTTATCTTTGCCCACATTGGCGAAGCCTTGATGCAGGCGTTGATCTCGTCTGCCGCAGTACAGCCGGATGGGCTGCCTTACCCCCTTGCTTTAGAGTGTTCGCGCCGGAGAACACTGAAACGCCGATGGTCATACCTAGTGGAGGTCAGATGGGCTCCCCTTGTCCGTGGCTACCTGCTCATGGAACAGGCAGCTGACCCTCCGATTGGGGGACCATTCGCCATCCGCAACCTGCGACGCGCTTGGTCCCTTGGGGAATGGGTCCTTCTAGATCACCATGGTCTGCAACCCCCACCATGCCCTGCGGTCACCCGGAGGCATGCCGGGAGATGTTGACATATGTGGGTCCGTCAGGCAAGTTGATGATGTATCTTATTTCATTTATCTATTTACGATCCACTGTGACGACAATTTGTAAGATGCATGTTTATTGGTGAATTGAGATCTAGATTGGATTATACTGTACATCAAACAACCCCATACTGATGGTGATTTCATCAAGCAGTTGAAACGTTTGGTGATTTACCGCCAGATCAGCTTTGAAAACCCAAAATACCATGTTATCGTCTTGTTGTAATACATCAATAATTAAAGTACACGACTACACAGTGTTGCCAACTCCTGAAATTTATTTCGCTAATTAGAGTATCCTACTATTTGTGATTTACTTCAAATGAGGTAAATTACAAATAGTAGAATTACCACCCAATAGTGATTTCGGTAAACAAGCTAAATTATATAACTTTCTAAACGGAAACGAATGGAAATATGTTTTACTCGTAACGAGGAAAACACATTTTAACCATAAGCCTGACAGATATAATTCGAGACACTATGCTCGGATTAAATTTGATAATTCCATAGAAATATGTATGTGTGGTAAAGGTAAGGTTTGGTGGTTTATGTTGATTTACTCTAATGTCGGTCGGCGCTATTCCGCTGTTACTCTTGTCATTAAATTGTGATTCATTACTATGGCTTTGAATTATAATGCCGTATCCCGACTACCAGCGCCAATTCATTAAATGGACATTAACGATGACCACATGCCCGCAATTTCAAAGGTGTTTTACAAAAAATATTGGCTACTTAAGTCACATGAGTTAAAGCAGTCGCCATCTCTGAAATCGGTTTGACATCATCATCTACTTTACTGATCCATCTGCAAAAAGTACATTATACGGATTATAGGAATGCTAAAGAAAGGTAAAGCTAAAACAGTATACACGCATGATGTCAATCAATGTTTTATTCATACTATGGTCTATTCTCAGAGGTCATTCGACTGGCATGTGAGGTTCAGATTCAATTCTCAAAAGGACACAAATCAGTCCTAACTCTTACTCAATATACCTAGCACGTGCAGAAGTAGTATAGCCCCAACGTAATTTTCTTACAAGATCTACTGACAAAATTGCAATGTAATTGACATTTGCCTGTATCAAAGATGCATTATGCGGATTTTTGACGTCGTATTTTATTCAAAATTGATGTTATCTACACACCTATCATAAACCCTCTTTACTCTACTGGTTACTCTTTACTCGTTACGACCAGCATAATATTATACTACTTGTTAAAAACTAATTTCTTATCTTATCATATCTGAATATTAATACATTATGACCATAATTTTTGACAAATTATGACATTCAAATTTCGAATGCCGACGACGCCCGCCTGCGTGCCGCACCTAGTTTGTCTTTGAAGTTGGTACTACTGAACAAGTCAAACAAGTGCAGAGCAATTTATCAATGCCACAATGCCGGTCGAACATGCAGTTCCTGAACACATCAAAGAGAGCTTATGATATGTGTATAGATAAACTAGTGTATGTAATTGTACATAATATCAATGGGAACTATACATATATGTAATGTTTGAAATCACACACATTGAAGGAAAATGATTTCTTCATATTTTTTCGGGATTTGGGAATTCCTTTGAGAGGAATAGCGTTTTAAAGATGGGCGTTTGACAATACCCAGCGTCATAATATACATTGAGATAAAGTTTGCATCTGAGACGCCATGAGCATAATGAAGAGATTAAATATACTGTACTTGATTGACGACGAACTCGTTTCTAACGGCATAAACCAACTTAACCCAAACAATTTATTTACGGAATACGAAAGAAGGTACGGAAAAGTCGGGGAAAAAGTTTTATTTCTTCATCATTTCTCAACAGCTTTCTCTTAATTAAGACGCTGATTAAATAAATATGGGGTGCTGTTTTCATGTGTTTTTCAGGAAATACTGGGCAAATCGTAATTAATTTCTAGTATATGTAATTTGACTATATAATCTAGAAATTCTTAATTGGAAAACATGTTTGGATAAAATTTTCTCGATAGAAAATAAATACAAAGTCAACCCTTTTTTTATGGTTTTATCCTATTACACCGCAGTAGTAAGTGAATATGACTGTGTGATAATTGCAATGTATGAACAATTGTTATTTCTAACGATTTTCAATTTGAAAGTTAATTCCCTGAAATAGTTTATTTTTTATGATTTTTTTTTACGTTTTGGCGCTTACGTTGTTTCAGATTAGTCGCGAGTGCATTATTGGCATCCCGCTTTTTCTTATTCGCGAGTAATTATTGCATCTCACTTCCACTCGACAGCGCATTTTTATTCCATCATCGCCTTAACAAGACAATCCTTTCGAAAGCCTCATAAAGAATGTTGAACGATTTGCGAATGAATACATTTTGGGCACCCTCTCCAAGGCTGCGGATTCAATCAATTACGAAATAAATAAAGTCTCTGTAAAACCAAACACAACCACACTCTTCCAATTTTCGATCTTATTACCTCTATATTTGGGTCGAAGAGAGATGTAACACGGACCTGTTATCTTATGGCTCTCGGAGCACAGCAGTTTTTCCATTTAGCATAGGAAGATAATCGTGAGCAGCAATGCACAGAAGGACACGTTTATTAAAAGTAAAGGGACAGTTTCACAAATTAATAAAGAGTAGGATAGGAAGTTCACTCGCTGTTCCTTTATCACTGCAGGATTTCTCAGGTTAATTTTGATCTCTCATCAGTGGGTATTTATAGGAAATGGTTCTCAATGAGGTTCACTGCTATGACAGCTTCTGTCCTTTTCAGAAGCTTTAGAATGTAGTACACTTAAGAGTATTCTTACTTTCCTCAATAATTTAACTAATTTTCAGCTCATCAGATGCAAGTTCAAAATCTTACTGTGTCTGTTTCAAAGTGAGCTCTTTAGCATTTGCGCCGTGTCAAAATTAAATATTACTGTAAAAAATCGTTTAAGTGCCGTCAGCCTCACACGCTCCCACAAAGCGTACCGTACCATCGTATAAAAAAAACGTGTCTTGTATCGGGACTCTGTTTTTTTTTAAATTGCGTATTCATTCAATTACTTCTGTAGCGGTAACAGAAATACACATTTTATGAAGTTTCAATTCTTTACCTAATACGGTTCATGAGGTACAGCCGTACGGAAGGACAGCAGTAACTTAGTTGTAGGATCTCGCTTAGCATCCTTCGGGTTTGGAACCCTAGAAAAGGATGAAAGAACAGATTGAAAGCGAAATGCCTTTCTCTCGAGTGATTATGTTTATTGGAAATTTCGACCTCAACGTAAACTTTACTGGTTGGTGGTTTTACGCGATATACGATGGTGATCTAATTAGGTAATTTAATTACAGGCTAACTTCTTTGGGGTTTTCGGAGGCCGCGTTTTGTGTAACCGTATGGCAAAAATTTTCAGGGAGGCAGATTAAATACTTAAGGCTCGTGTGTCGGTAAAATGAGGAAACCGGTTCAAGGTGGTTGAAATTTTAGACAAACATTATAAAATAAATTTCTTCTCATACTGCAACATGGCAGCTTCTTTATTTTTTATATCTATGCCTTCGGTTGGGAAAAACTGTTTCTCTCGTTACTCGAACTTAAGTTAGGGAGACGGGGAACGGTTTTGACAATCTTACGGTGACATATATGTAAACATCCAAGACCCAGAATTAAGGACATTATGTCACGTTAACTGGTGTCCAAAGAGCCTATACAATTTATTCTTAAGGCTGGACACAATCAGAATTTCACCTTCAGTTGATTTTTAGAGGAATACGAATTCAAATGTTAAAAATATTTTAGTTGATGTAATAAGCATTAACGGAGCAATGTAAGCTAATATTTTAAAAACGATTAATTAAAATAATAAGTACGTAAATTCGTAAATTGTAAGAAATATGCTCTATATCAGATTTTGCGATAATTTCGGAAGACTTATCAATCGAGAAAAAATAATCAAATTAAGTTTCATGCCTTAGCGAATAGATGACTGGATGCTGGCAGTCATGATCAAAAAGGTAGTATAAAAAAAATCTTGTAATACTCATTATGATGTGCAATTTGAGGTTTATAAAGGCTGTTTTAGCCTAATGCATCGTCCCAACCCAGTTTAGTATTTAACTTCCTTAAAAACGTAAGACTGTTTTTCCCTCATCAAATAAAAAATGACTACTGGAACAGTACCCAACTAATAAATGACGCTAACAAAAGACTCATCACGATTATCTCTTGTCGCAAATTAGGCACGGGACTGTATCAAGGAGGTTATTATAAAAATATTATGTCGTATTAACAGCCGAGTCTTGCCAGAGCACCGCCTGCCATTATATGCCACATTAGAGCTGATGTGCTCGTTAGTGCAAAATGCTGCCAGTTTATTACAGTGGTGGTGTTGGCACATGGCACTATTAGACGTAAACACTATCCTTGCTGTATTTTAGGTGTTTATATGTATGTTTTGTTGTTTTTTTGTTAATTATTATCTTCTACATTTGTACGAGCATAGGTATTTGATAATTCTTGTATTTCAATATATTTTTTGTTGTATCTTATATAGAAAGCCTAAAATAAACGATTCATTTATTTATCCATAAGGCAGGCAAAACATTAGTAGTGTTTTATGATCATAGTAGCGTAGGCAACTGATTAATAACCGTCTGCGCCTATCGTTCTCTGTCAGCATAGGAAGCACCAATAATAATGCATCCAAAATGTTAGCTAGTTGAACTGTCAATCAATCTTAAGCACAGCGGTTAAAGATTATTTCATCTGGACTCGCGTACTTTTTCAATCAGGTAATTAATTATTCGTGCGTCCTATGTGATCACAACAAGTCCACGCTACGTACGTAGCATTGCGCTACGAGGCGTAGCATTGCACTACGAAGCGTAGCAATGCACTACGAGGCGTAGCATTGCACTACAAAAATCGCTACCAGCTGGGCAGACCGAATGTCGAATAGCGTTACGCCTTTTCTCATACGGGGCGGCAGAGGCACAATTATGCCCACTTTGAGCTAGTTATTCAATTCTCCATTTTCCGTGACTATCCTATTGCCGCAGCTATGAAGTAATGAAGGTTTCTCCACGATGTTTTCCATTACCTTTATATATTATTTATTTATATATTTTGAACGTCCGTATAATTTACTTAAGATAAATTATTTGTCTCATTGGTACATGGTCAGGAATCGAACCTGCATATCCTGTGTGCTCTTTTATATTACTTGCTTTTTAACAATAATAGCTATGATATAATGGAATCCTTATCTAAGCACAGTTCTGTGTTAAGTAAGACTTACATAATGCACTCGTTTTAGGCGAAAACATCCTCCTGCACTCGAAAACGTCGTCTTGGTGATACGTCAGTCGAACCACGAACTCACAATGAAAATATCTACGGGCATCAGATAACTGCTGCAGCAACGTACACTTGCTTCACTATACTTCCTCCTTTATCTACGGGCATCAGATAACTGCTACAGCAACGTACACTTGCTTCACTATACTTCCTCCTTTGGACGTTTCCATCTTTTTGTCCGCTAACAGCACGATGGTCGGCCAAACGAGCTATTTAGTGTTTATTATTGAGGAAAACGTGGCGAGAAAACTTTATTCTTGCTGTATTCAATGGGTGTTAACCGTGTAACTACCGTACTGCTTATAAGCTTTTATTAATCTGTTGTAGCAGCTGGGACTTGAATGTTAAAAACGTGATAGAATAAAGAAAGGGAAATATTAAACTGCACATCAAAAGTTCTGATTTGCACAGCAAATATCAGGGCAACATGCTGCGGTAGCTTAGGTGAATGGTAAAGAGGGGGAAGCGAAGCGAAGCCCCCTTTATCTTTCGTGTTAGGTTGAACATGCAAGAACAACAAAAAATACTTAAAACATAAACTTGAGTACACATAAAATATTTAAAACATTGAAAGTGTTTTTGCTGATCCTTTTTTGCTGTGCAAATCAGTATTTTTGATGTGCCATCAAATACTAGCCATAAAAAAATATGAAAGTTTCGTCGATGTAGTGTACTCTTGTCAAGTAGCTGATTGGCCCGCCCTGTGGACACACAATTGCATTTCTCAGGTATCGCTGTTTTGCTTGTTGAGAGATGCTAACCAGGCGTCATCAAAATATACTACCACCCATACATGGTCTCCCGGGAATCGAAACCGAATCTCCTGTATGACTGGCAGGCCTTCAATCAATAGGCCACCGACGTTCTCTTTACTTAGGAATGTGATTTTAATGCCTCGTATAGTATACTCTACACCAAGGCCCACTGCTTCGAATATGAGTCCATAGTGCTCTCTGAGTTTGGGCCCATTTTCCAACATTATTAAACAGTAATAAAATTCATGTCATATGAAAGCTCTTGGGGTATACTTTGTATATAAGTCCGCTGTGAACATTGGTCCGGTCAACACGCATCGCTTTCAACTCTTAACTCATATCTCGTCAACCTTTGAATCATAAATAAAATGCAGTGTGCAACGTGTGGATTTCCACGATGGAGTGGAAAATTAGGCGTGGATAGAAGGAATGCCTGGAAGTGCACTTATTGCAGAAGCCTCTCTCGCAAACCAGCTGCCTATCCCATGCTGCCATTTTACCGGAGCCAGCTCAGTAAAATGAAATCATCAAGGCCTACCAATGCTGATAGGTGATGTTAAATCCATAAAAACCGGCCTGACGGACCTCAAATCAAGCTGCGAGTTTATGGGAGCCCGTCTAGACGGATTTGCTTTGAAGATTGTTGATGAGGAGGTAAGATTCTCCAAATCTGATGGATTGCTAACCAATATAGATGCCCTGTAGAAAGACGTCACTGAATTGAAAGACCGCTGCCGACCAATGGTCCCGTCTAAACAACGTGGAGATCAAAGGAGTTCCAGTGCGTGATGGCGGGAATCTTTTCTCTATTCTTGAAGCTATTAGCAAAGAAACTAACTTCAGCTTCTCACGGACGCAAGTCAAAACCTATACAGAATTACAGTGCACGGTTCCAGTGACAGGTCATTAATTGTGAGCTTCACAAACTGGTACTTCAAGGAGGGCTTCGTCGCTGCGGCAAGGGCCCGCAGATCCCTGGCAGCCCCGGACATCGGGTTCCGTGACTCTGTGAGTCGCATCAACGTCAATGATCACCTCAACTCGGAGTCCGAGGATTTGCTCAATAAGGCGAAGTTGCTAGCGAATGAGAAAGGGCACAACAAGTACGGGTGAAGTTTGGAAAAATCCACATACGTAAAAAACTACACATTACAAGGTTACACGTTTATCATCAGCCCGGTAAATGGTTTGAACAAAATAGTTTAAGCTGTCTGTACGCTAGTTTAACCCTCGTTTCAATTTGTTGGCAGGAAATTATCGTATCAATTCAATAAACGTAGATATAGATTTCGCATTCAAACACGCCAAGAAAACGTTCGTTATCTCTGCGTTCGCCGCTGTCCGGCTTGCTCGCTATTGTTCTCGCTTAAAACCAGTTTACTGCTACATACCTACTTGTATTTTTCGTTCATTCACTATGCGCGTTTGGTATTTTTTACGATAAAAATACGTTTGTTTTAGAACTAAAATGTCACTCTCTTATCTGCTTGTTACGCTTTACCTATACCATTAGATATTTTATGAAACCGGAAATGTATAATAGCTATTTGCTCAGGTTACCCTGTTTTTATTTTGTTATTATAGGTTAGGATGCATTATGACTAGTGTTTATTTGAATATTTATCATCAGAACTTCCGAGGGTTTTGCAAAAAAACTTCTACTTTCTATCGAAATGTATGTTTATGCCCGTACGACGTTATCGTAGTAACTGGTAGACATGGTTTGTGGTCAGTCTGGCCAATTCGGAGCTTTTTGATAGTAGGTATGTTGCGTGGCGTCGAGATAGGTAATCCCTCTTGACGAATCAGACAAAGGGAGGGTAGAATTTACAAAGGATATTCTAGCTGTGTCTAATACCTCATTTCAATCCACTGCCGAAGATTATTGAGCTACAATTTCAGTTAAAAACAAAAACAAGTCTTTTATAAACGTTCACATAGGTTGTCTGTACGCAGAACTTGGGATTTTCTTTTTCCAACCAGTTAGAAAACTATCTCAACAAATTAAATGACATTATTGTCACTAATCCGTTGGTCAAATTCGTCATACTGGGGGATTTCAATCTTGGTGATATCTTCTGAATACCTAGGCCTGACTCGCATCTGTTGCCGTCAAACCATTCAACTTGTACCGAAACATTACTCATTGATGAATTAAATACGCACGGCTTGCGGCAATTTAATTATGTAAAGAATGTACACGGAAGGATCCTTAATCTTGTATTGTCCTGCGATGACGTCACAGTCACCAAATATCTCGGCCCCCTCGTGGGGCTAGGATCCCCAGCATAAAGCTTTACTACCCAGTGTTAATTATTTAAATATTCTATCTATTATTTCTCTCTTTCTATTTATTATTTCAGATCACTGAAGTTTCATCTAGATCTCTAGATGAGGCCGTAAAATATTTCCACACTGCGTTCTTGATCAACTGAAAACACAATTCATACCCACCAATGTTGTTTATAACAGCTCGTATCCTAAATGGAATTATCCAGCACTAATTAAACTTATTAAGGAAAAGTCGAAGTATCACAAAAAGTATAATTTTTTTAGAATAAATTCTGACCTTGAAACTTTTTAATTCCTACGGGACCGGGTTCACCTACTGAAAAGTAAATGCTACCAGTTATACATAGCATCTATCGCGAGCAATATTGAAAAGCATCCAAATAATTTCTTGTCTTTTATAAAAATCACTCCAAGTCCAACGGCATTCCTACCTCTCTTAATTATCTTGACAAAACAGTGACCACTCCCTAGTGGTCACTGTTTTGTCAAGCGAAGCGAACTATTTGCGAAGCCTTCTCCTAATACTTCCAATCAACGTTTTTGGTTCCGGCCACGCATTCCAGCTATATGGGCCCACCTGACGTGGTAGACGTAGACATTGCCCATGAATGAAGCATAGAAGTTGTCAAGAATAATGTTACAAAATAATTACTATGAGTCAGCGGCCCTGATAATATTAGTCCAATATTTCCCAGTATCTGGAAATCCAGCTTTGTCTTACAAATACACAAAAAAGGCTCAAAAACTGAAATAACCAATTAGAGACCTATTACAAAATTATGGATCATAGCAAAAATATTCGAACGAGTTGTCTATTGTTGCAACATGGTTTCTTGAGGGGGCGTTCAACGGTCTCCAACCTTGTTCTCTTCAACGGTTTAATAACCGAAGCTATGGATCAGGGTCATCAGGTCGACGTAATGTACACTGATTATAGCAAAGCTTTTGATTTGATAGTCGCCTCTTTGCCTCCAGCATCTAAAACATTCAGGTGACGGATTTCAAATTGCCAAATACCTTATACATGTGTTAGTTTAAGATTTGACATTCTCCAAATGTTACCTATGTGTTTTTTATGGAAATAAACTCTTTTTGAATTTTTTATTTTTTTTAATTTTGATAGGATTGACCACAGGCAGCAGCCTTAAACAAACTTAAGCAGACTGGGATACGGGGTGACTTGCTGCGATGGTTTTTCTCATATATCAATACTTGTTCCCAAGCTATCGTAATCAATAATTATGTTTCAAGCTGGGTTTTTATTCCCAGCCGTGTGCCGCAGGGTTATTTATTTATTTACTTTAATTATTATTTGTGTCCTTACAGAACATTCCAAATAGACACAAATATAAAATATACACGAAATATTTTGGTAAAAATCACAATTACAAATTACAAAGATATAAATACAAGTCAATTCAATTAAATTCAATTACCATTATAAACATTTTATTCTAAAAGTTAAATAATTCGGTGACAACACAATCATGCATTCATCTTACAGAACCTGCCACATTCGCGCACTATGTCCCTCCATGCATCACCAAACAGATCGTTCATTGGTGCTGCAGCCAGCAGTGCGTTGAGACTGTCTCGCGTCCGCCCTAGTGGAGAATGCCGGCGCGCCACCGTGCGGTGCGTGCTGCCCGCCAGCAGATGGTGACTGCGCGCGCGTAGGAAATTGTCAGGCATGAATAGCACGCATACCGTACTGACAAGCGCTGCGCAGTCACTGTCGCCTCGCAACAATCGACACACAGTTAGAAGCTGTTCGGTGTTATGTCGCACCTCTAGTGAGTTATATCCAAGCATACCCAATATAAAAGCAGATGGAATAAGGTAAGGGTAGTATCCGAATTTCCTCTTGTATAGGTATCGTAGGAAAGCTTTTTGTACCTTCTCTAGCATAAGGACGTATGAGCTTTCATGTGGATTCCAAACAACTGAGCTATATTCAAGTTTGGTTCTCACTAGGGCCGTGTAAAGTAGCTGGACCACACCCAAATACCGAAATCCCTTACAATTTCGTATCAAAAACACTAATCTTTTAATGCATTCCTTGGCCAAGGTGCTCATGTGCTCATGGAATGTAAGTTTAGGGTCGAACGTAACACCGAGGTCCTTCATCGAATACACTCGAGTCAAAGACTCCGTGCCGAGTGTATATGCAGCGCGAATAGGCTGAGGAGAGCGCCATAAGGACATAAAACAACACTTCTCAATATTGAAAAGGAGTTTTTTGATTACACTCCACCTATGCACGGCGTCTAGATCTTCCTGCAGTAGCCGACAATCGTCCTCTGACTTCAAGGGTAGTATCAGTTTCATATCGTCCGCGTATAGGAGGCATTTGGCGTGTTTTATCTCTGCTACTAGGTCATTTATCATGAAGATAAATAACAAGGGACCGAGAATAGAGCCCTGACTAACACTTGACCGTGTGTGGTACGGCTGGGACAGCCATGACGTACATATTGTTGGCGGTTCTTCAGGTAGTCAGCGAAGAAGACCAACAGCCGAGGGGCAAATCCAATGCCACACAATTTCTTCATAAGGACGTCGTTATCGACTCTATCGAACGCCTTACGGAAGTCCGGATAGGCGACGTCCACCTGACATCCCTGGTCCATGCTCTCTGAGACAGTCTCGACCAACGTCAGTAAGTTGGTCGTTACTGAGCGACGACTCCTGAACCCGTGTTGTGAGTTGCACAAATACGGTGCAATTTGCGGACTGATTTTGCCTTATATGATTGATTCAAACAGTTTTGCCAATGAGCTCAGGATCGCAATCGGTTGATATTGATTAACAGAGGCAGTGTCACTTGTCTCGGGAATAGGTCTGACTCGAGAGAGCTTTCAGCTGGTAGGATATTTCCCTTGCTCTAGAGCTAGGTTGAATATACGACTCAATGGTACAACCTTAGATATAAATTTGCCAGTACCGGATTTTAATGAACAGACCCCAAACAAAATCTACTCAGACTTCTTCAACATTATTCAGACAGAATTCAATAAAGTTTTCAAATTAAAGAAAGCCAGTGACTACAACGGTTAATCAAAATTTAATGACTGGGCAACGTTTGGAATTTGTAAGAGTAGAGTTATATTGTATGACCTTTATGATCAAAAAACCTATAACTTTGATCGAAAATTTCATGACAATGTTAAAAAATATTCCAAAACTTTCAAGTTGGTTTGTAGAACTGCAAAAACTTTACACATTAATAGAAAAATTCAAAATTCAAATAAAAGAATGAAATCAGTTTAGCAAATAATAAACCGCGAAACTGGCAAAGTTATACCAAGGGACAATGATTTCTGCCTAAAGATAGGTGATAATGTTGTTAAATCCAACGCTGATGTTGCTCGAGCTTTTGAAACATTCTTCACCAATGTACCCGTACTCAAAACAGACCGTCTTAATTCATCTCCATATGAAGCAGAGACTTTATTAAAAAATAACACTAGCGTCAGTAATGTATATTTAAAATTTCATCATGTATATCCCCAGGACATTGTCAAAACGTTTAAATTACTTAACTTAAAAAATACGGAAGACCTGTGGGGTATATCAGTCAAAGTCAGTGGTTCAGTAATTATAGCTATAGCCCTACACTTAGCTTATATATTCAATAAATGTGTTGACGATGGGGCTTTCCCAGACCTCATGAAACACAGTAAACTGATACCTCTGTTCAAGTCGGGAGATAAGGGTGATCCTTCAAATTTCAGACCAATACCTGTTCTTCCAACACTAAGTAAAATATTTGAAAAGATTATACTCAATCAAATGCTCTCACACTTCAACCGTACAAAACAAATCCACGCTAAACAATATGGTTTCACTAGGGGTAAATCGACTACGGATGCAGGTATTACCCTTATATCTCATATTTATTCTGCATGGGAGGCCGCACAGGATGCTATCGGAGTTTTTTGCGACCTGTCGAAGGCGTTTGATTGTGTTGATCATAATACGCTATTAATTGGACGACCCGAATGGCCGAGACGGCAGTGACCCTGCCTACGAAGCCAAGGGTCCCGGGTTCGAGTCCCGGTGGGGGTAAATATTTGTTTGACGAGAACGGATGTTTGTACCCTAGTCATGGTTGTTTATCTATCTAAGTATTATATTTATCTATATAAGTATGTGTATCGTTGTCTAGCACCCAAGATACAGGGAATCCTAGTTAGGGGCTAGATCAATGTGTGTCAATAGTGTCCAAGGCATTATTATTGTTATTATTATTATTATTAATTAAATTAAATCATTACGGAGTTAGAAATAAAGCGTTGGATCTACTAAGATCATACCTACGCAATAGAATTCAAAAGGCAGAAGTTAACGGCGTAAAATCTGATGGATCAGGTGTTAAAATTGGCGTTCCACAAGGTTCCATATTAGGCCCTTTCTTATTCCTGGTATATATTAATGATCTGCCTTTCAAGGAGAAATTAACTAACATAGTATTGCTTGCTGATGATACTTCAATGGTCTTCAAAATTGAAAGATAAAAAGGAGATTTTGATGATGTAATGGTGTATTGTCTTTAACCTTGAATTGGTTCACAGTTAATAATTTATTGTTAAACGCTGGTAAAACCAAGTGTATCAAATTCTCACTTCCAAATGTCAGGCAAGTTAAGACCAGTTTAGTGTTACAGCACGTTAGAATTAGTAAACGATACGAAGTTTGTTGGAATAACCATTGATAGCAAATTGCAGTGGGGACCCCACATAGATAAATTGGCTGGTAAATTAAGTTCTGCGGCTTACGCTGTTAGGAACATCAGACAAAACACGGATGTGGCTACATCTAGGCTAGTATATTTTATTTACTTTCATAGTGTGATATCCTATGGTATCTTGTTGTGGGGGAAAGCAGCGGATATTTAAACTATTTTTATTTTACAGAAAAGAGCTATTCGAGCAATTTATAATTTAAAACGAACAGATTCCTTAAGAGAGCTTTTTAAAGAAATTGACATACTAACAGTAGCTAGTCAATTTATTTTCGAAAATATAATGTATGTACGCAAGAACATTACAACATTTTCCAAACTTAGCGATAGCTGTAATGTTAACCTAAGAAATAATCACAGACTTTATGCGCCCCATTTTAGACTCGCGAAGGTTAGCAATTCTTTCAAGGGTCAGTGCATTCTCTACTACAATAAGATACCTCTGGAGATTTTGAAATTGCCATTTGAGCAATTTAAAAAGCATGTTAAAGCGACTTTCTCGAAAAAGGGATATTACAATGTTCAAGATTACTTAAATGACAGGACTGTATGGGGTTAATCTGGCTCAACACAGAACTTGCTGTTAATAGTTTTGTAATTATTTATTCCTGCTTATTAATCATAACAATAAAAAAAAACATATTTGTATTAGTTAAGCACATCCTATTTTTAAAAGAGATCTAAAAATAAATCTGTGGGAGTTTCTACGCCCTTCATCTCCCACAGTGGTCCAATGTAGAGAAGAGTCAAAAAATGACGTTTGCTAAGTATATGTAAATATCTACAGTAATAAAGTACTTTGACTTTGACTTTGACTTTGAACCAGCTGATCGCTATAGGCCTTTAAAAAGTAAGGAGGGACGTTGTCCGGTCCAATTGCGCTTCTTGGCCTTAGCTGCTTCAGTCCTTCCTTTACATCCCTACGAGAAACATGTAGAATTTGGACGTAGTTAGCAGTTCGCAAGTAATCGGGACTGTTTACCAGGTCCGGTGCAAGCGCCGGTACGTCATTGAGGAAAACTTCGGAGAAGTAATCTGCAAATGCGACTGCTGCTTTCTCTCCAACACACTCTTGCCCCTGATGAGTGACCCGCGGTTCGAAACCACCCTTCGATCTGAGGCCACTCACATGTTTCCAAAACGCGCGTGGGTTATTTCTGATATTGCCTTCTATATTCTTCATGTGCTTCATGTATGCTGTAGCTACGCGGGACTTAATGCTGGCTCTCAGCTCACTGAATGCGGAGTAGTCGGCTAGCCTCTCTGACGATTTCCATTTACGGTGGAGCTTAGCCTTAGTGGCGAGGTCTCTTATAATATCACCAGTGTACCACACCGGATATCGTCTGGTGGGTTGGCTCGGCCTGATTTTCTTCGGGATCGATGCATTGAAAATCTCGTAGATGGAATAGTAGAAGCGGCGAACCGCCGTCTCCACATCCGGAGCTTTGGCAACATCTTCCCAAGATACGCTACACATGAGATCGTAAAGGACTGCGTGGTTGCCCTTGGCGAAATTCCAGTCATTGTATCTACTCGGGCCATTGCTCTTTTCAATTTTCGTACATGAAATTTCTAGTTGTTTTGTATATAGTAACTTACAATGTTTTGCCGACGACATCATATTTTTTAAAATAATAAAGGTACCATTATACCAATGCTGACAGAAGCACGACTGCGTTTCAATGCGTTCGAATTTAAAATTCAACGTTAAAGATAAGTTCTCCCACTTAATACGAGATGATTCTGATTGAAATTTATTTACAATGGTATATTTATTTTTGTGATACGACAACACTCATAGCCATCATCCACTCGTGAAGTTTTTTATAAACTATACGGGTAGCCACTTGTGACAGCGCACGCGTTTCTTGATATAAATATGATAAGTGTTTTGACTATTATTTGAAGTTACTGTATATCAAAGTGATAAATTTTAGACGCCCTACAATATTTTATAAATGTTTTTGCATGATTTAGATTAAGATTTCTTTATTTATTCATATCACACAGTTACAATATACACCAACACATCTTAATAGTAATTTATTTTATTTTATTTATTTATTTATTAACATAATTTATCTATGCCGTGACAGCCGAGGCCAAATCGACATAAATTACAGATATATACCAATAAAATAAAATATTTACAATCCAAATTAAAATTCACAATATGTCATCAATCATAAATCAATTAAATCAATTAATAAAAAACCAAATTCAATGTTATAATTTGACATTACTGTCATTCCATCATCTCGCAGAACCTGCCACACATTCGCACAATGTCCCTCCATGCATCACCAAACAGATCGTTCAGTGGTGCTACCGCCAACAGAGCATTCAGGCTGTCCCGCGCCCGGACAAGCGGAGACTGCCGGCGCGCCACCGTGCGGTGCGAGCCGCCCGCTAGCAGCTGGTGCCTGCGCCCGCGTACGTAATTGTCAGGCACAAATAACGCGCATACCGCACTGACAAGCGTCGCGCAGTCACTGTCGCCTCGCAACAATCGACACACAGTCAGAAGTTGTTCAGTGTTACGTCTCACCTCTAGTGAGTTATATCCAAGCATACCCAATATAAAAGCGGTTGGATAGAGATAAGGGTAGTACCCAAATTTCCTCTTATATAGGTATCGTAAAAAAGCTTTTTGTACCTTCTCGAGCACAAGGACGTATGAGCTTTCGTGTGGATTCCAAACAACCGAGCTAGATTCCAGTTTGGTTCTCACTAGGGTAGTGTAAAGAAGCTGTACCACACCCAGATTACGGAATCCCTTACTATTCCGAATCACAAACCCCAATATTTTAAAGCATTCCTTGGCTAAAGTGCTCATGTGCTCATGAAATGTAAGTTTAGGGTCAAACGTAACACCGAGATCGTTCATCGAATACACTCGAGTCAAGGACTCCGCGCCGAGTGTATACGTCACGCTAATAGGCCGAGGAGAGCGCGTGAAAGACATTATGCAACATTTTTCACTATTGAATAGGAGTTTGTTGCTCACACTCCATCTATAGACCGCATCTAGATCTTCCTGTAGTAGCCTACAGTCATTTTCTGACATTATGGGAAGTACTAGTTTGAGGTCGTCCGCGTACAGTAGGCATATTTAGAATATTTTAGCACAGATTCTAGGTCATTTATCATGATGATAAATAACAACGGACCAAGAATAGAGCCTTGGCTAACACCCGACCGAGTGTGGTACGGCTGGGACTCAAAGCAGCCATGTCGCACAAACTGTTGGCGGTTTTTCAAGTAGTCAGCAAAGAAGACCAACAGCCTTGGGGTAAATCCTATGGCGCACAATTTCTTCATTAGGGCATCGTTATCAACTCTATCGAACGCCTTACGGAAGTCCAGATAGGCGACGTCCACCTGACATCCCCGATCCATGCTCTCTGAGACCAAATCGACTAACGTCAGTAAGTTGGTGGTTACTGAGCGACGACTCCTAAATCCGTGTTGCGAGTCGCACAAATATGGCGCTATCTGTGGATAGATTTTACCGTATATGACTGACTCGAACAATTTTGCCAATGAACTCAGGATCGCAATCGGTCGATATTGATTTACAGAGGCAGTATCACTAGTCTTGGGTACAGGACTGACTCGAGAGAGCTTCCAGCTGGTGGGGTACTTCCCTTGCTCAAAAGCTAGGTTGAAGATACAACCTAAAGGCAGTACCAGCTGATCACTATAGGCCTTTAAGAAGTAAGGAGGGACATTGTCCGGTCCAATTGCGCTCCTTGGCCTTAGTTGCCTCAGTCCTTTCTCTATATCCCTACGGGAAACATGTGTAATTTGGACGTAGTTAGCAGAACGCGAGTCATCGGATCTGTTTACCAGATCCGGTGCCAGCGCCGGCTTGTCACTGAGGAAAACGTCGGAGAAGTAGTCTGCAAACGCGGCTGCTGCTTCTTCTCCGGCACACTCTTGCCCCTGATGCATGACCCGAGGTTCGAAACCACCCTTCGATCTGAGGCCGCTCACATGTTTCCAAAACGCGCGTGGGTTGTATCTGATATTACCTTCCAAACTCACCATGTGGTTCATGTAAGCTGTAGCTATGCGGCACTTAATACTGGCTCTCAGCTCACTGAATGCGGCGTAGTCAGCTGGTCTCTTACACGACTTCCACTTACAATGTAATTTAGCCTTGGCGGCCAGGTCGACCAACAGAAAAACGACCAACTGCCGTGTCCACATCCGGAGCTTCAGAAATATCGTCCCAAGTGACGCTAGACATGTGTTCGTACAGGACTGTGTGGTTGCCCTTGGCAAAATTCCAGTCATTGTGACCGTCAATGTTGCTGGGATCCAAGCGGCCGGATCCCTGGACTGCGCCTTGCATTGACGACAGTGGCACAATGATGTCGAGAGGCGGGTGGTAGGCGTCAGCGTGTGGCACCAGGCTGCCTGACACGGAGGTGCGCACGGTTACACCGCGGACGCCCTCCGGCAGTAATACCACATCAAGCACGCCCCCGTGAGCATTCATCACATCATTCGTCTCATACATACAACAAACACTCAGAAAATAGCAATAATAATTAACAATAGACACTGATGCACTATTCATGTTGAGGTCACCGAGAATAATAAGGTTTCCGTTTAAGGTTGACCTATTTCCTTCCGTTTTGGTGAACCAGCTTAGATATTGGGCATCTTTTTCCGCCTGTGAGATTGGTTTCCCGTTCTTCTTTTTACTGGGGTCTACATAGACCACACAGACTGTGAAGTGGACACCATCCAATGTGAAATTGGCCCAAAGATCTTCGCCATGATCTGTTTCGAGGTCCCGGCATCGGCGTAGTGTGATGCCGGGGCGGGCCGCGAGCAGCACGCCTCCGCACGCGGTGGGGCGATCCCGGCGCAGCACGCTCCAACCTCCCGCCGTTACCTCAGCATCTCCAACGGATGAGTCCAGGAATGTCTCCGTAGCAGCGACGAGGTCCTGTCCTAGTGAAGAAAGGTTATTACGCCAGTATTCTAGCCTGCTCTTAATACCTCGAACGTTCTGGTACATAATATCGAGAGTCTTCCCTGTGCTGACTCGGAGATTATCCCCGAGTGCCAGTCTTCGGTTGAGCTCCTCGAAAGGGTATCCAGGCTTTCACTCTAGCATTTTCAGGCCACATCTCGATAGATGAACATTTTTCGAAGATATCTGCTGGGACACCTATCTTATAAGATTTATAGTCCCCTTTGGGCTTGAGTTCATCAACTGTTCCTGCTCTCGGTAAGCAAAGCTGCTGGAGATAGCTCCTTACTTCGTCAACTCCGGAGAGCATGTTCCAAAGATGGAAATATTTCCGCCGTTCTACTGCCTTCAGCGAGGTGACACTAGGTCCAGCAGTACAGTACAGGGACCTGGGTCACCGAACTTTTCTCCGAACTTCTGTCCATTCTTCATCCCCGGATTCCTCGGATGAATTTTGAATGCCTTCCAATGGTGCCGTCTGTGGTTCCGGTGTCGTTCCGGTGGGTAGAGTTGGCTTGGCATTTTTCAGGCTGCTTTTTTATTATCTCTGCTCTCTTGCTTGTGATGACTAGAGGCCATATCTGCATAGGACTTTTGAGCTTTGGGGCGCGCAGAACTCTTTCTTTGCTCTTCCTCAGCCCTTGCCCGCACTTCTATATTATGCAGCTTGGCAGAGACCGCTCCGGTAACCGTCGAGCACTTTTCAATGACCACCTGATGTTGACTCATCGTTGAGGTCAACAAAGCTAGGCTCCCCGCTATATCAGAGATATCCTTTCTGATATCTCTTATCTCCGCCATTATCTCTAGGAATTCAGTTATCTTTAAAACATAGTCCTCTTCTTCTGTTTTATAAGACGCTCTTTTCCTATCATTAATGAAAGACGCCTTCAATTTTGCGGCTCCTACTGGCGTTTGAGTGTTATCACCGACTATCTTGATAGAGGCGCGGCACTCTGGACAGGCCCAATTCATCTTTGCAGCGGGTATAAGTTTATCTGCGCCAGAGATACATAGCAGATGAAATATGTTATTGCATCCTTCTACCATGCACTGAATTCGCTCCTCCGTATCCATCAGCAAAACTTCGCATGCATAGCAGTTGCCAGCACCGTGCATCAAGGTATTCATTATTGTGGTTTGTGACCGCTATCCAGGCAAACAGCAATGATAAATTTCTTTTAGGTTTTTGAACGTTCTCACCTTAGAATTTTTTAGCAAACCGTTTCGTTAATCTGTGGTTCTCACAGTTTTTGTGACAGGCCACACTGGTAGCTGTCAGTTGAGGAGGTGACAGTTTCAGACAGCTGATTTGTGTTATTGTGTGAGGGTCGACGTTGTCTTTTTTCTTTGTTCTATTTTCTTTGTCAATACAATGCCATAACAAAATAATACATGTCAATTTATCTAATAACAATTAAAATTAAAATTTTAATTAGGTATCATTATTAAAACATTAATTACTTAGATTACAATTAACAATGAAGAATTATCATTCAATTATTCATTTTTAGTTAGAATTATATTGAAATACTATTTGGATTAATTTCCAAAGGCTCATACCAAAAATGTCAGTTTCTGGGTACTGAGTGATACACGCATTCAGCAATGTCAGTGCCTGGAAGAAGGGCGCGTGTCGAGCGTGCTCTGTACGGGCCACACCCGTCGCGAACAGCGGCCGAGAGCGCAACATTGTGTAACGGCTTGGGGATGATAAGGTACAGCTTCGCAGAGCTGTGGGATTATCCACTCTATTGTGCATAAGAAGATAGTAGTGCACTAGTAACGCTTGCTTCCTTCTCAACTCTAGGTTGTCAATTCTTACCAATCCTGCCTCGAATAAAGACGGAAATAAGTGTTGACAGTACCCATACATCATCTTATATAGGGATCTTGCAAATTTACGCTGGACTTTTTCTAACATGATTTTTATGTGGGTCCCAGGTGATAGTGTTATATTCAAGCCTGCTGCGGACAAAGGCACTGTACAGTGTTATGGCTGTAGAAACACCTCTGAAAACCTTCGCCTGCCTCATTACAAACCCAAGCGACCTGTAAGCTCTCTTGCACGTATCTTGAATGTGGTCATTAAATGTCAGCTCTGTGTCCATAGTCAGTCCCAGGTCACATGTTTTATTAACTCTCATGACAGGATGCCAGTTATAAATAGTCATGACAAATAGGAGTCAAGAGTCGAGTGTAAGTCATAATCTTGCACTTGGAGCTATTGAAGGTCAAGTTATTTCTCACACTCCAGTTAACCACTCTATCAATGTCTCGTTTCAACAACTCAACTTCATCATCACACTCGATGCTCAAGAACAGCTTCAAGTCATCAGCAAACATAAGACACTCGGCAGTCTTGATGACTTCAGGAAGATCGTTGATCATAATAAGAAACTGGGTAGGGCCAAAGGTGCTCCCCTGACTTACACAAGTATCATAGCTCACTGAACGCATACCGGAAACTTGTACGTATTGTTACCTGTTAGCAAAGTAATTAGCAAACAGCTTGAGTAGCTTGGGAGTGAAACCTATGGCAGCAAATTTTTGCATTAGTACATCGTTATGGACACGATCAAAAAAAGCTTTCTTGAAGTCAAAATAGGTCACATCTACTTGTTTCACACATAAGTGTTTTCACTATTATCTGAAGTTCCTGTATATCAAAGTGATAGTTGTTAAATGCCCTATAATATTTCATAAATGTTTATGTATGATTCACACAGTTAGAAAAGAATTGATCTAATGAAAAAAAGATGACGTGAGCTGTTTGTTTGGGTTCAATCAGGTGTAAATATAATAATTAGATTCTACATTTTATAAGATTTCTGGAAATTGTATTTATAATCTTCTAGCTTTAGTAGTTGGTCAGAAATGAATGTTTTTGTTATAAAATTTGCGGCCGGGCGTCTCAAATTGCAAATTTAAAATTCACCTGTCGTAATGGTCTTTGAAAATCTAGTAGCTAAGTCGGCCAGAGAGAAGGTTAGTTTTTCAGGAAACTTGCGTGAATCTAACGTTCCGGTGATGATGTATTTCTCTCTTGGTAGAGTTCTCTGTAGAATTCAGTCAGAATTTTTATGATCTTCGACCTGTTCTCCGTACTCTTTTGGTTTTGGTTCCCTGTTTATTCTGGGATCCAGGGTTATTGTAAAAGTAGTTTTTTTAAGCTTTCTCAAGCTTTTCAATAACTATTTCATTTTTTTATACTTTTATCTCTTATATTCTTTAGATAGTTGTTTTTTCGTTTCTTTGTAAAATGAGCTCAATTCTTTCTTTCCGTCTTTATCTAGAGGTTTTTGGGCTTGGAGGGTGTGTCGTCATTTGATAAGTTTCGTTAGTGTTTCTGAGATGCAGATGTAGAGTTGTTCATATTTGGTTCTGCCAGGCTGGCTATTATTATTGACTTTATGTTGTATATTGACTTTTTAATTTTCTGATTGATAGGCTGCTGAGAGGATATTTGTTTGGAACTAATTTATTGATTGATTTTTGGAACGATTATTTTATATTCTTTTACATTTCTGGATGCTTTGGATTAACATGGTTCCCCTAACCAATTTGTAGTCTGAGGGGAATGGAATGCTTCTTAGTACTTCTCTATTTGTATTAAGTTTTTTTTTGAAGATGGCTAGAATGGTTAGATAGTCTATTAAATTTTGTGTACGCCCGTCGGGGGATATCCATGTCAATCTTTAGTTTATTTTATTTTTGAAGACAATGTTGAGAACTGTGGTACCTGCTATATTATGAAAATTAAGCACATTTCAAGAGCTTTTATATGATACGAGTTTCAATAATTTTGAATATTGTTGGAAAAGATAATAAATATTTATTATTACGAGTTAAAAAAAAAAAAACGAAAACACCATTTTTTGCTGGATTTGAACGTACCTAGGGTAATATGAAACAATGTACATCCCAAGAGCTTTTATATGACTTTTTCACTTTAAACTCAGTGGGCTTAGAGATCATACAAAACTGCCCTTGGTCCTACAAAAGGAGTTGTCAATGTTAACCAAATAAAAGTGTTGACCTGTGTTCGAAGTAATGGGACTAAATTTGCTTTCAGAAATATATCTATCCACTTAGACCTTTAACTAGAATACCCGTATTATATCAAGGGAATTTTCTACATTGACAGAAATCTTTCTAGGCTGCCCAGGTAAATCATCCCACAGAAATAATATATTTTTCCTACCTGGCAATAAACGTTGATTTATCGTTTTTATTAAACTATCAGAGGAATGGAATTATTTAAAAGTGTTATTTCGTTGTAGATAGATGATAGTTAATAATATGATGATATCGAAAATTATCGGGTACCTGAGTATCATATTAAAGGACTTAGCTTTTTGCTAACCGATACGTAAATATACGTGAAGGATACTGATCACACCGATCATTGGGGACACACCTGGTTCCAGAAGCTTGAACAGGAGCTCTACTGATCACAAACTGTGATCTGTGATCGCTGATATAAAGCCAGCACCCACCTACAGCAATTCGTTATATATTTATAATTCATAGCTCTTTAAACACTTATTTTAAAATATAAATTAAGAGAAAACATATAATATAATAATACCTTGGATACTATTTACACACAATGATCTAGCCTCAAACAAGGATTCCCTGTATATTGGGTACTAGACAACGATACACATACTTATATAGATAAATATTGTACTTAGATAGATAAACTAGGGTAGAAACATCCGTTCTCATCAAACAAATATTTGCCCCCACCGGGACTCGAGGCCGGGACCCTTGGCTTTGTAGACAGGGTCACTGCTGACTCGGCCATTCGGGTCATTAAATATGTACAAAGGCGAGCTTATCTCTAAAAAGAGACTTCTTCCAGCAAACCAAGTCATGATAGAAAAAAATATTATGAAAGGGTAGCAAGTGCCCAATACCTAATCTATACTAAATACATATAAGTAAATTAAATATCTATAAAATACGGAAAGTAAAATACATATAAATATATACCAAACTACTAAATAAGTACCAAAACATACATAAACCTGTACCACCCCAATTCTTTGCGATTTTGAGAAACATGGTTGAATTTACGCAGCCCGAAGATAAACCGAATCCCGAGATTCTGAAGTCGTTTTATTATGTATACGACGTTTTTGTTTAATTTATAATTTATTCTTAGCATTCTGAAACAGTGATTATAATACATCCGACATCATGTTATTTAATGTGTATAATATAAGTGTCATGCCTTTTTTTTTTTTTTTAAAAGGTAAACTTATCTTTGCAAAAATCCGCAAAGTGCGTCGTCAATAAGCTAAGAAATTAAAATTACCAAATAATTAAAAAATACACACACACAAAAACTGAACATAATAAAAAACAAAATACTAAAAAAATAAAATGCCTGTATGAAAATTTATGGATGTTTTGTAATAATAAAAAAGTTACAATAAATTATATGTTTTACTGAAATTAAAAATATCGATAATAGTTATTGTGATATAATGAATATTGATATCCGATACCATTACAATATTCAATTCGATTATTTTTACACATTGGTAAAAGTAGCACAGGAATATTTTATCTGCGGAGACCACAGATATCGAGAGATAGGCCCTTGGCGCTAAGCTTGTATCGGAACCAGTGTCGCCGAAAATTAAGAAAACGCACACATCTACACCACTCATGCATCAATCCTTCCGCATTTATTGGTCAGTGCAATGTCATGCACCTATCGTCCGAACATACCTACACTACCGCAGGTACACTAGCTAGCCGAGCTAGTGCTGGGACATTGCAAGGACAGCGTGTTTCATCAATCCATTATAATTTATGGACATATATACAAAACAAGCAATGGATAAATAAACCTAGCGAGAACAACATGACATTGTCACTTTAATGATCACCTCGTGACGAATTTTTTGTGAATGATTTTATTTCCGTAATAATGTTTATTTCTTGTGTTTTAAGAAGAAATAATATTGGAATGAGACTTACAAGTGATATGTTACTCCACCGTTCTTGGAGTTCACAATCCCGCTTCTATTTTTGCACATGAGTATCGCACAGGTCGGCATTTTAAAAGGCGGAAATGTGTTCGTCACTGCGGTCGCCCAGTGCCTACCGAGAATTTTTAATATGAAGACTATCGGGGCTAGATTGGTTGTAAGGTGATTTGTAGTAAGGGTTGCAACTATCACCCCCTTTCATTTTACTGGGATCGACTTTGCCGGGCCCTTTATGATCGCCAATAAAAAAGGGCGTGGTAGTCGTAACATTAAAGCCTACCTGTGTGTATTTGTCTGCCTAACTACCAAGACTATTCACCTCGTGGTGGTCAGCGATACTTTGTCTACGTAGGTTCATGTCGCGTCGTGGCAAACCGGATGTAATTTATTGCGATAGCGGAAAGAACTTCGTGCAACAATGAACTTGGCAGGGTCTTACGGTCCAGCCATTATCCAGTTTCGGATTATGCTACTAACGAGACGATTACTTTTAAATTCATACCAGCGGCGTACGTACCAAACTTCGGGGGAATTTGGGAAGCTGACTAAGCTAAGTTTCATTTAAAACGCGTTGCTGGGAACGCAAACCTGACTTTTGAGGAGTTGGCGACACTTTTTTTTACAAATAGAGGCAATCCTCAATTCCCGTCCAATTGCACCCCTTTCATCAAACCCCAACGATATGTGTCCACTCACTCCAGGGCATTTTCTGTTTACTTGGTCCCTCATTGCCCGTCACTGGCAATCCAACGACCAGATATAAGTGAATCAAGCAAATCCGGCAGAAATTTTGGGACAGATTGCGCCGCGGGTTCATGGCGGAGTTACAACAGCGCGTGAAGTAGAAGAACAACCAGAGAGGAATTCAAGTTCGAGACCTGGTCTTACTTAAAGAAGAAAACCTAATGCCGCTACAGTGGCGAAGGGAACGCGTCATTCGTGTCTATCCACGTCCAGATGACGACGTGTGTCGTGTCGCCAATATTATGACTGATAAGGGGCCAATAAAAAAGGCCACAAAACAAGATGTGTCTTCTACCAATTACTGATCCTGAACCAAATGAAGATGCCAATAAATCAAGGGATGATCAAGGCGATCCCCAACAACAAAGTTTCAGCAGCTGATGTCTTGAAATCAGCGCTTTCAACGCCGCGGAGTATGTCTACGCCTCGTTCTTGTTCGGGAATCATGTTGTGTGGTGCACGTGGACGAGGGGGTGGCAGCGGCAGTAGCAAAACGAACGTTCGACTGGCTACTCGTGCCCAAAACATAAAACAAATACGTGATCTAACACCTGTATATAGTCATATAAGATAAGTTTTCATAATACGTACATGTCTTGGACTACGATTGTCATTTATTACAGCATCACGAACATCTACTTCTTCAAAGTACACCCCTACAAGCATGTACTGAGAAGGCAGAGTCAGAATGTTGATATCATTAAACTTGTCTCTTAGAGACTCCGTCGGACCGGATTCGTAAATAGCATGCATAGCCTGTATCAAGGCTGACATAATTAAAAGTCTTTAGTAGAATATTAACGGTGTATTATCGAGATTACAATGTTGTGCTAAATTACGTAACGAGCGTGCGTCGTATGCGAGTGTGTATCGCAGAGTGCTGGTGCCCTCAGCCGGGATATTTCACACCGCAATGATTGCAAAACCTTTTTACATAATCATGCGCCTAGTATAGCGCGACATAATTCTAGACGTGTTATCGTTAATGGTTTTATCGGAGGTACACGAGCACATATTAGCTGTACATGGACTTGATTGTCGTTCTTCGCTAGGGAAATTAGGTAGACGCAGTCCGCATTGGCTTGCTGTGAAACAAACACTTGACAATCACAGGTGCAACCGACAGCCCCCTGTGCAGGGGGTGTATGAAAGTGGATGAAACAGTAGAGCACATGCTTCTGACATGACCATCCACAATAAAAACCAGGATGGTTATCCTAGGCGATACAACCACTAACCACTAGCTTCTGGAACACACCTGGGCTAGACCTGCACCTGCTCCTGCACCAGCTGGAGTTGGAGGCAGGCCTCCAACTCCAGCTGGTGCAGCAATTGGGATGGCTGAAATAGACGGGCAGGCAAAGGGAACACGCAAAAAGGCCAGGTGAAGGCACTACACCTCTTTTAAGAAGATAGAAGTAGATAGATAGATTTTGTGTCACGAAAGATGACTGGCTCCCAGTATCCAGCAAAGCCCGAGCAAGATAAGTTGAATTACTATTAGGATAACAAACTTCAACCTGAGGAGTACACAATAGTACTTGGCCAGCCATGCCATTCGACAAATTAGTTGATATATTTATTTTGTCCGCTATTTCTGTAGTAACAACATTATTACTGCTCACCTTATCGCAATGCAAGAGCGTGTTATGTTTATTTCTACAACTACGACAGGAAGCCTTCAGAGTGCATTGAGAACCATTATGGCCTACTGGCCAGGCAGGCAATTATTACACAATTTATTTTTTGAAACTTCGACAAGCCTGTCTTCGAGACTCAATTCCTTGAATTTATGGCACTTATAAACATGGCTCTACCCGCACACCAAACACGGCTTGATTCGGGGTCCCTCCACGTGACAAAATATTTAGCATATTTATTTTCTTTATGGATATTTTATATTTTTTAGAACGACGAAAAAAATCCTTAAAAAGATCCAAAGTAGGTACGGTACATAGGACCAAAATTCTATATTTTCTTGTTGAAGAGAGACGTGAAAAGCTTCCCTTGCACTCCTTCCACTTTGCTTTTGTTATGGGATCTTACCTCGCCGAGACCAAAAACCTCAACGCGTCCAATGAACTTAAGTTTATCGTTACAGTATCTATTAGATACCTCAAAGCCCGGAAATACTATTTTTGTATATGATTAACATTAACGATTGCGTTGAAATAATTATTTATTAAGATATTTTTACTATCGTATCTTTCACGCAACGTTTTCCACGTAAGTTCGTATCCGCTGGCAGAAAAGTTAATTGACCTTATCACTAAATTTTTTAAACAGTAAAACTTATTCACCGGTGCAATCGAATCATTACAATCAATCAATGACTCAAACAAATCTTTAAATTCCAACCAAAGCGTAGAATTACCATCGTAAGTTGGCAAACAAATCGCAATGTACTTATCATGGCATGAACCCTATTTAACTGAGTCACTATCCCCACTGTCTTTTACTGAAAACGTTTCAATTATACCTTGACCTAATGCGATTTGTGAGTAGAAAATACTTTCAGTTTGAGTTCTTTCTGAAATTCGAACCTCTGACTCAGACGAATTATCTTCGATTTCGATCTTATCATAATCGGCCATTAATTTCCGTAGTCCCTCCAATCGCAAATTTAACTTCTTAATACGCAATGACGTAAGCTCTGACTTTTGTACATCTTCCAGAAACAACGACGTCGCGTACAAGTGAACATTTAAGACTCCGCTTCCGGGGTTTTATTTCAAATGTGTAAATATTGCCTACTTCCTGTTTCTGCTATCAGAATAAAATAAATTAAGTCAGGATTCGACTTGTTTGTTCGGTCAAATTATAATATTCATGTAAAAGGAAATTTTCATTCGTAAAATAAATGTAAAAACCAATTTAGTAAACGGAAGGCACTGAGGAACTGAAGCAACGGTAGTCAACTTTAGGCGGGAAACAAAAGGCATCAGCAGTGTTAGATGGATGGACTCTCGGCTATTCGTTATCCAGCAGTAGTCAAGAAAGTTCGAAGTGCGATCTGAGAAGAAGTATGATCTAAGTGTAGTGGATGCGCTTAGCGTGTTGATATTATTATGTATGATGTAATCAAGAGGAACAATACGCAAGCTATTATCCAGTGGTCTTTTCTTTCTATGATAATTGAGAACAAACCGCATACAGTTCAAGTTTAAGTCTCAATAGGTAATAGAGAAAGAGAACTGGTCTATTGAATAACTAAACTACTACCTGTTTTTTTCATGTATTGCCATGACTGACGGTTAAAAATGACGTCTCAGGGCGTCAGGATGACAGCTATTCGTACTATTGACAAAAAAGGTCTGGCTAAAATAGAAATTAAATTAACCAGTTTCACCACCAAGGTGGAGCTGGTTACAATACAACGACAACAGCCACTACAAACAAAACTCAAAACTATTACAATAACCGCAAAACACACGTCGCTTCCTACGTACGTACGATGTTATCGGTACTAAAGCAATGTGGCACGGTATGGAGGAGAGAGGAGGGAAATTTTGATTTTATAACAGTCAGCCAAGGCAAACTTGAAATGAACGGGTAGGACCACCAAACATGCACACTTAATTAAAATGTGCCCCTGCCACCATTTATGGGAAAAGTCGTGACGCTATGAATGCACGTGATAAACTACGATAACACGGCGCTCCTCATGAAGAGCTCCGTGGTCTAATGAGATTCACGCTTGCTTATCACACAGGAGATGCATGTTCGAATCCTCACCATGTATCAATGATATAATTAATTTATTTAACAGTTATATTATTTAACAGTGTCGGACGTTCAGTGTTTCGGATGAGACGTTAGACTGTAGGCTCCGGGTACTATCACTAAGTGGTAGTGGACGTAAAACCCCTCCATCAACCGGCACTGAGACAGCGTTGAGTGTGACTTAATCTTACTCGTATCTGGGTAAAGGCCTGTGCTCCTCGGTCTCGGTGGGGACATTAATGGGATACATTTATAATATGGCAAGCCTGTCCAATACTCGCCGGAGAGACAGCGAGCGTTCTTAAGACGCGAGTGAGTGTGACAGTGTGCCTATCTAGTAGTGCAGCGGTTTTCAAACGTTTTTGGTTATGCAACCCTTTTGGAAAGCAAAATGTTACACGGAGCCCCAAAATAAACAAAATATATTTAGCATTATTTATTAATAATCATGTTACAATTTAACAGTTACATACTATATATAAGAGAAGAGATTTTTTTTTGTCTCATATCAGGTTCGGCGTCCAGTCTTTTGCCGTATTTTGTTATTGTAACTGAATAGGTCAAGAAACCTGTTTCGCACAAGTATATTGTTGGCAAAGGGAGAAGAATATTGAAGGCAATAAGTGGATATTCATCGAATTCTGCACAAAACATCATTGAGAGGCAATGAACAGTGACTCCATACTGCTGTCTGATAACATTTTTTTCAGGCTTTTACAAGTTGGGTATAAAAGATTTTTAATCCATGAATTCATTCAAATTTTTGAATTATTTTTACGTCTCGAAAGATGTACTCGTTGCTGTGAAATATTGGACCAATTCTTCAAACATATCATCTTGAATAATTTCTGAGTCTTTATCGCTAACAACTCACCGAGTGATAGCTTTCTATTTTTCTATAAAAATCTAATTTTCTTTTGAAGGCGGTTATTTGTTACAGGCCTGGAACACTGTAGGTAAAACATTCTTCATTCTTGTCTTTTAACTCGTGTTGTACAGTTTTTAAATGTCGGCGTAACTTCGTATCAGTAACTTAAATCGAGCGTAAACTGTGGAAATGTTTTCCCAAACAATAAACGTCAATTTGACACTAACAGTTGCCCTGGATTTTAGTTACTGATTATAAATGTAGCTCATTAATGTCACCACCGAGGAGCACAGGCCTTAACCCGGATACGAATAAGATAAAGCCATACTCCACCGCGCTGCGTCAGTGCGGGTTGTTGGAGGGGTTTTACGACCAACACCACGTAGCAATAGTAGCCGGGACCTGAAACACTGATGGTCTGATAATGTACTTAAGATAAATTAATTATCTCAATAGTACATGGTCAGGTTTCGAACCTGTATCTCCCTTGAGAAGCAAGTCTAGTGGGTACTAGACTACGGAGCTCCAGATAATAAAGTTACTGATTATGGAGGTTAAACAGATATTAACTATTAATGTTCTCCTAATTACACAATGTCCCAATAAGATAATTGGGACATTGTATAATTAGATAGGTCAATTAATCTTAACCGAGCTAGAAATAGTCGTCCTCCATCATCCCTTGGTACTCAAATATTAACACGTTAAGCGCCATTTGTTTCCTTTAGGAAACACGAAGTGTTTGTTACCTTTTGAGGCCGCGTGTTTTTATTTGGAAACACGGGCAGTCCTTTAGTTTGAGGCCAGTGTGTCCTCTAGGAAACAAGTTTTCATACATTTTACTATAGAATCTGATTCGTCTGGCCTCCACAAACCTTTCGGTCCGAGTGGGTTGGGCTTGGCGGTCAACGTGTTAAACAAAAATAAGCTGAATAAATAACAGAAACATCGGTCTTTATACTTATTTTACGTACTCATTATCAACGCATATGCTATAAAAGGGCAATCCAAAGCTTTTGAAATAAAATATTCACCGAAATTCGATGGAGAGCAAGAAATTATGCAGACTAAAGCGACCGCCCCTGAAAATGAGGATTGAAGTGTATGAACGTCGCTGTACACGAGAGATACCGAAATTGCTTAATACTTTTCCAGTAATTTGCGCAAAGCGGTGTACACTGTCATTCGTGTCACGTGGCAACGTGGCAAGGTGATTGTAGACACTATGACGCACGAAATATCCTCCAAAGTAAGTTGATGAGACCGTGACTGTAATACCGAGTGCGAGAGTCGTTCGTTATTCCTTAGCTGCGAATTGAAACGTATTCTGACGACTCTCAGATGGGAAAGCTGTCTGTTGAAATATAGAAGGACGGGCAAAAGGTAAAGTGTATTCAACATTTTAATATATCTAACTAATATTATAAATGTGAAAGTAGCGATGTTAGGATGTTTGGATGTGTGGATGTTTGTGTGTTTGTGCCTCAATCACGCTAAAACGGCTGAACGTAGTTGAATGAAATTTAGCACAGAGGTAGTTTATAAGCTAGTAACATATAGGATACTTTTTATCCATCTGCACCTGAAGGAGGGTAACGTTATCTCGGTTGATAACTCTTCACGCTACACATAACAGATATACAGATTACTTACAAAAAATAATACAAAGTCGAGCTTCTCCAGACTGGTAAGAAGGAGTATTGGATCGAAATTAGTCGGACCACATCATCATCATCGCGTCTCCAGAATGCCAGATTTATATCCGTACCAACCAACATTGACCGCGCATCAGCAGTAAGTACATTGTTGTCCCAATATCGCACCCCTTGCGACCTTGCGGGCTCTGCTGTCCTTGGAGTTCCAGGGGCGTCGACCGGCAACCGTTTCAGTCGGTTGCCATGCCAACCCTCTGGGGACTGTCGACGAGGAGGTTTTAGAATGGAGAATTCTGGCACTTACTATAAGTTAGTATCTGGAAGTATTTTTAACAGCTGCGTGTTGCCAAAAAAGTATCATAGTGTTGCCCATCAGCCTTGTAATGAGTAAGTTTGTTGCGACGGGAAGTAGTTTGCATGTGTCAACTTCACTTTTTAGTCTCTACCTCGTCCAGAAAAAAATACAGACATTTTCTGTGGGAGACTTCATTTGAAAGGCGCCTCCAATCCTAATTAATCTGAACTATCGGCGTTTTCCATTACATTGGTGCTGTGCTACTCCACAGTATTTAGCCATGATTTAGTATTTTCGTGTTTTTGTTTTCCCTTCTTGTTTCCGAGTTTTCGTGTAATAAGGTTTTTGATAGAAATTAAATATGGTTGTTATTGCACGAAGATCCTGGGACGTAAAGTTTTTGTGATCTTTCCACATACTTAGGAATAAAGAGGGAATGGGGGCGGTCAAAGTGGGGAAATTATGATTATTTTTCATAGTTTTTACGCTCCAAATATCCCTCTCGGTTTTCATCGACTGAAACATCGCAGCAAGCCATAGCTGTTTCCAGATGTTAGAGAGCTAAAGCTTTGTAGACAAACAAACATAGCGTCATTCTTTTTCTTATACGGGTGGTAGGGGCATGGTTTTTAGGCAATATTTCGTGCCCAGTCCGCGGAGTGACGGTACTTTTAGTGCTAGAATGAATCATGAACTGGAGGCACTGATTCACAAAGAAACGATCAACAGGTTTATCAAGTCACACAAGCTAAGATGGGATCACATTTAGATGTAATAAATTATACCAGAGCTGTCAAAACCATATTCAAGCGGATCTGCAACAAACAAGACCATGAGTGGTGGAAAGATTGTCTAGAGGAAGATCAGAGGAGCATAGGCAAGGAAACATCTTGGCGAAGGGAGGCCAGAGACAGAGCGAAACGCACGAAATGATGTAACGCCACCGGATGTAGGAGCATTTTAAGTTGCGCCCGTGTTAAGTGAGTCAGTAGTCTAGTTTTGCGTGACAGAGAAATATACCACATATAATACACTGCGTTAATATGTTATCCATTGATCGATCGTGAGTGGACAGTAAAATAAAACACTGTCTTCACTATGATCTGTCACTACAGATCGCTTTAAGACTCAGCGACTACATTATCTTTAAAAGGGATTTATTGTCCTTTTAAATGTCAACTGGGGGGTAGAATCTTCACCGCAGATACCGATACCGAGCCAGCGGTCGATAATTACGGTAATTTGGCCGTGTTTGATGAAACTATCTCTTTCTAGCGCACGGGAGGGGAGAGATGAGAGTATCAATCAATGATTTTGGTACCCTGTCTGTTGAAGTTTCAAGTAGAGTAGAGTGGGTTCACTATCACTGACGTCTACTAGGCCTTATTTGACTCAGACAGGGTAACAAAAATTGTATTCATATTTTAAGTACGAATTAGGATTTCAACTCTTATCTCCTATCCTATCTGGGTTACAAATGTGCCTCTGTGCTGTGCCTTATGGGAAAAGGAACGATCCTTTGTTATGTTACGAGTTGATTTCAAAAACTTTCTTTTCTCTATTTTTTTCCATATTTATTACTTTATGAATGTGTCTTAGTTATGGTCTGGGCGGCCAGCCGACTAATATGAAAATGCAAACAATCTATTAATCCAATATGTGATACAACATAGTAACACTCGTTGAATATACTTCCTAATATAACTCAACCTGTTACACTATCTGTCTTTCGCTTATTCACTCCCTCCATCCCTTTTTCAAAGTAGATGCAGTTTGTGACAAATTGATAGAAAAAACTGTCACTTTCCCATACATTTTGGTTAATATGATAAACAGAATAATGGGTTTTAAAAAAACAGAATAGTACCGGGTTTTATAATGCACGCACGTTTGGCAGTTCACATGCAAAGAACCAGATTTTTACAAGCAAAACTTTCGAACGCGTTAAACCCTAATATCTTTCACGAACTTTCCTCAAACGAGAAGCCTGTCAAATGAGTGTCACGTCACAAACTCTAAGTGCGATTCGCGTCGAGCAAACTCCCAAAGAGTTTTCCCAACTTCGCTCGAAATTCGTCGGCGTATTTTATGTAGGCAGCCCACGGTGCGTTTGACACTTGGCATGATGGGGGGTTATAGGAGGTTATAGGGGATATAGGAGGGTTACTTATCTTGGTACTTCAGAAGGTAAGTAGATGCCTATTGCGGAGAGGAGACTGGGGTCAAAGTGACGTAGGCTCGGGGCCACCAAATATGGGCCGCACAGCAACCGTAGCAAGCCGACCCCGCGGGGGGCGGGGGGGTGCTGACGAGGGAAAGTGAAGGACAGAGCTAAGCGCTATATAAAGCTCTGTCCGTCACCTTCCTCGACAAAAAAAAAAAAAACATTGTTCACAGTAAAGTCTTAGTAGGACAACTGTTAACACAAAGGGGTTGTTTTTAGTCCGTATAGCACACGAGCTGATGCCCGCTCAATATGTGGGGACCCGGACATAGCAGGGAGGTCTGACTCCTGGGCATGGGTAATTTCATTTTTTTCCCCTCCAACAAAAAAAAAAAACCTCGACAAAACGCATGCCGGGGAGGCATGCTATGGGTGCAGGTGTGAACGTGAGTATGTGGTTATGAAAAAGTTGCTATTATGACAAATTGTAGAATACGTAGCCGCCTTTAGGCTGTGTTCAGATTATGGCTGACTGTCCCCGCAAACGGTTTCGCTTACGAATAACTTTGCAACATCACTAGGTTGCGGCATCTAATATTTTTAGGGAAACATGATGGTCTGCACGGACGTCAGCCATAATGAGAACAAAGCCGACATCATAGATCAACAAATGTACTTACTTTTAAACTAACTAATATTATAAATGTGAAAGTAGCGATGTTAGGATGTTTGGATGTTTGTGTGTTTAAGCCTCAATCACGCTAAACGGCTGAACGGATTTAAATCAAATTTAACACAGAGGTAGTTTATAAGCTAGATTAACATATAGGATACTTTTTATCCGACTGAACCAGAAGGAGAGTAACGTTATCTCGGTAAATGATAATTCCTATGAACGCAGATGAAGTTGCGGGGATCAGCCAGTGTATAATAAATAAAACGAAGTTCTTGATGGTGGTATGGGTGTGCAACTGTGTCTATCTTTACCCTCAGACCAATCGCTTCATCATCATCTTGTACAAAGACGACATTCGCAACCCGAAACTGGAAAAAGAACCAGGGCTTGAACTTGAAGTCGGTTTTTAGGGTTCCGTACCCGAAGGGTGCCAAACGGGACCCTATTACTAAGCCTCCGCTGTCCGTCCGTCCGTCCATCTGTCACCAAGCTGTATCTCATGAACCGTGATAGTTAGACAGTTGATTTCCACAGATGATGTATTTTCGTTGCCGCTAAAACAACAAATACTAAAAAGCAGAATAAAATAAATGTTTAAGGGGGCTCCCATCAACATTTATCATACATTTTACTATAGAATCTGATTCGTCTGGCCTCCACAAACCTTTCGGTCCGAGTGGGTTGGGCTTGGCGGTCAACGTGTTAAACAAAAATAAGCTGAATAAATAACAGAAACATCGGTCTTTATACTTATTTTACGTACTCATTATCAACGCATATGCTATAAAAGGGCAATCCAAAGCTTTTGAAATAAAATATTCACCGAAATTCGATGGAGAGCAAGAAATTATGCAGACTAAAGCGACCGCCCCTGAAAATGAGGATTGAAGTGTATGAACGTCGCTGTACACGAGAGATACCGAAATTGCTTGATACTTTTCCAGTAATTTGCGCAAAGCGGTGTACACTGTCATTCGTGTCACGTGGCAACGTGGCAAGGTGATTGTAGACACTATGACGCACGAAATATCCTCCAAAGTAAGTTGATGAGACCGTGACTGTAGTACCGAGTGCGAGAGTCGTTCGTTATTCCTTAGCTGCGAATTGAAACGTATTCTGACGACTCTCAGATGGGAAAGCTGTCTGTTGAAATATAGAAGGACGGGCAAAAGGTAAAGTGTATTCAACATTTTAATATATCTAACTAATATTATAAATGTGAAAGTAGCGATGTTAGGATGTTTGGATGTGTGGATGTTTGTATGTTTGTGCCTCAATCACGCTAAACGGCTGAACGGATTTAAATGAAATTTAGCAAAGAGGTAGTTTATAAGCTAGATTAACATATAGGATACTTTTTATCCGACTGCACCAGAAGGAGAGTAACGTTATCTCGGTAAATGATAATTCCTATGAACGCAGATGAAGTTGCGGGGATCAGCCAGTGTATAATAAATAAAACGAAGTTCTTGATGGTGGTATGGGTGTGCAACTGTGTCTATCTTTTACCCTCAGACCAATCGCTTCATCATCATCTTGTACAAAGACGACATTCGCATCCCGAAACTGGAAAAAGAACCAGGGCTTGAACTTGAAGTCGGTTTTTAGGGTTCCGTACCCGAAGGGTGCCAAACGGGACCCTATTACTAAGCCTCCGCTGTCCGTCCGTCCGTCCATCTGTAACCAAGCTGTATCTCATGAACCGTGATAGTTAGACAGTTGATTTCCACAGATGATGTATTTTTGTTGCCGCTAAAACAACAAATACTAAAAAGCAGAATAAAATAAATGTTTAAGGGGGCTCCCATCAACATTTTTTTCAATAACACGGACAAACTTATGAATGCAACTGGTTACGTAAATGGAGTGCGAAAGTAGCCGCACCAATAAATTTGTGAACAACAAAATTCAAAATTCAAAATTCAAAAAGAGATTATTTCCATAAGAAACACATAGGTAACATTTGGAGAATGTCAAATCTTAAACTAACACATGTACATATAAGGTACATGGAAATATAGAACTCAATTTGAATTCCGTCACCTCAATGTTTTAGATGCTGGAGGCAAAGAGGCGACTAGAAACCTCCAGCTTTATACGTTATTTTTTACAGAATTGGAGCAAACACCTTCCCAAGCTTTCTTGTCTTCTACATAATCTGATATTTTATAGTAACCTTTTTTACATAAGTGATTTCCCGTCAGACGTCCTATGCGCTACATAAGCGCATAACTTTTTTGGGCGGCTAGCGTCCTGTGCGCTGCATAAGCGCATAGAAAGTATTGCAAAATTCGACGTTTTATGAATATTGACCAAGGTTCAGAACGTTCCCGGAAGTAGTCTTAGATTATGAGTAGTTTAGTTCGCAACCGTGTGATATGATTGGAACTGACATTGAGACAGCCAAATCAGATCAAAATAAATAAAATACCAAGCCATGTCACCATTTTGGGCAGACGACCGGCCGCAGACTTACATTTTATGTTTGTCAATATTTATTTAATGTGAAGTAATTACTGTGTTTTGTAATAAAATAATAAATCTTATCGCTGGAGAAATTAATAGTGGTGATGTGAAAAATGGAAAATAGTGTAAGTTTTGTGTTTGGCCCGTAAGCACGAAATATAATTAGAGGTGTCGGTGTCAAATAATGGATTCTGCAAACAATCGATGAAAAGCCTTATCAACTTTATTATCACATGTGAGTACTATACATCACAAGATAGGTAATTTCATAAACTTTATTATGGTACATAACATGTTAGGAAACTAATAAAATAACCTAACAAACTTATCAAATTCCTAACGCAAGTCGATTGAAAGTTTATTTTCGCCAGAACCTTGGACGCGTTAGGGTCGACGAGATTGGCTGTACAGGGACATTCCAGAGGTTAACAACATTTTTAAATTTATTTACAGACAATTCTTGTAACTCAGCCGGTATTTTGTTGTAAAAGCGAATACATTGCCCTTTAAAAGATACATTAACCTTATGGAGCCTAGTAGTAGGTATAACCCTGCTCATGTATCTTTATATAAATAAATAAATAAATAAATAAATAAATAACTAGTTTATTCCTATTTCTAGTGTTGACATTGTGCCTGTCGCTATTCTTAGGAAATTTATCAATATTTTTGCGGACGTACATTAGGTATTAATAAATATACTGACACGGCACTGTTATAATGTGAATTTCCTTAAATTTACAACGCAGTGACTCTCTGGGACCCACATTGTAGATTGTACGAACAGCCCTCTTTTGCAGCACAAATATTATGTTAATGTCTGCAGCGTTCCCCCACAGCAGTATGCCGTAAGACATAATGCTATGGAAGTAGCTGAAGTAAACTAGTCTAGCTGTTTCCACGTCCGTAGAAAGACGGATTTTTTTAACTGCATAAACTGCGGAACTGAGTTTTTTTGATAGCTTATCTATGTGTGGGCCCCACTGAAGCTTATTATCTAAGGTGATTCCTAGCAATACCGTGCTATCTACAATTTCTAAATTTTCACCTTTAACATTAACATTAGCCGAGACTTGTTTAACATTGGGGAGTATAAACCGAATACATTTAGTTTTTTTATTGTTCAGTAAAAGATTATTAGCACTAAACCAATTGACTACCTTTGAGATTGCATTATTCACATCGTCAAAGTTAAAACTGCGTCGTTTCATTTTAAACAAAAGTGAAGTGTCATCTGCAAACAGTACAATCTCATGATCATCTCTGACAAGATGTGGCAGGTCATTAATATAAATCAAAAACAGGAATGGCCCGAGTATGGAACCCTGCGGTACACCCATAGTAACAACAGACCCTGGAGATCGTTTTCTATTAATGTCAACTCTCTGTATCCTGTTATTTAGATAAGAAGAGAGAAGATCTAAAGAGTTATCCCTAATTCCATAGTGATGTAATTTCCTGATCAATGTCCCATGGTCAACGCAATCAAAAGCCTTAGACAAATCGCAAAATACTCCTAGAGCATCATGCGACTCCTCCCAGGCATCATATATATGTGATATTAACTCAATACCGGCATCAGTAGTTGATTTTCCTTGTGTAAAACCAAATTGTTTACAGAGGAGCATGTTGTTGGTGTTGAAATGTGTAAGAAGTTGATTTAAAATTACTTTTTCAAATACTTTATTAAATGTAGGCAATACCGATATCGGTCTGAAGTTAGAAGGGTCAGATGTACTACCCGATTTAAACAAAGGTACTATTTTACTGTGTTTCATTAAATCAGGAAACACGCCAGATTCAATAGATGCATTAAATATGAAAGCTAAATCAAGTGCAATAACATTTATTAGGAGCTTCACAACATGAACAGAAATATCCCAGAGGTCTGCAGTTTTCTTAACATTTATTGATTTAAAGGCTTTAATAATATCTTTATCATCTACATAATTAAACGAGAATTGATTTTCACATCTAGGTACATAGTCTTTTAGCAAAGATTCAGCGACTACTTTGGAAGAGTCTAAAGACTTTGTAGTAGATATTGGGATTACAGAAAAAAATAATTCAAAAGCTTTAGCTACATCAATATCATTTTTGAAAGTAATATCATTAATTTTAATTCATATTCATTGTTTTTAATGCTGACCTTTCCAGTCTCACTTTTAATTATATCCCAAGTAGATTTAATTTTGTTATCACTTTTTCTTATTTTAGATCTGATATAATTTGATTTTGCAATTTGACAAACTTTTTTAAAGATTTTTGAGTACTTTTTTACTTTATCCATTAACTCTTCACTATGATTCCATTGTTTTTCACTATATAATTCATATAGATTTTGTCTACTTTTAAGTATCCCTACTGTGACCCACTTACTAAAGTTAAGTTTGTCTGAGACCACAATCGATCTGGTAGTAAATACTGCATTGAACGCATTGCTGAATTTGTAAAAAAAAATACAATATGACTCATTAGGGTTATTATTAGAGTAATTAATAGGTAGTTTGCTATGCCAATTCAATTTAAACCTTTCAAACCGATGTGCAGTCACAGGTATGTATTGTATCTTTCTTGTAGAACTTTTTTTAAGTTGAATTTCCAGTCTAATGTATTGACCTAAATGGTCTGACTTTAAATTACTTATAATTTTTTTAAGTACAATTTTTTCATTTGGATAAGCAAATATATTGTCTATACAATTTGCTGAGGTTTCAGTTATTCGAGTAGGTTCCATGAAAAGTGGCTTTAAGTTGTGAGAATTAAAAAAGTTAGTTAGTCTCATACTAAGGCAGTAAGTTTCTAATAAATTTACTTTGAAGTCTCCACATATCATAAGAGTTTTATTAGATTTTGATACTTTAAATAATATGTCATCCATGATTTTTTCAAAAACATCAAATGAACCTGATGGTGGGCTGTAATCGCTTATTACAATTATGCGCTCCAATTCAACACATGCCACTTCAATGTGGCTTTCAACTGATAAACATACTATGTCATTACGATTTTTGACCTTTATGTGTTTATTTAGAAATATTAGAGAGTCTCCACGAACAGCATGTGATCTGCAAAAAGAACTACCAACCTGGTGGTTACTGAAATTGAACATGAGCTCATGGCTTTTTAGCCAATGTTCTGATAGACATAAAATAATAATATTAAAAGAGTTCATGTAAAATTCCAACTCTAATAATTTACTGCTAATACCTTGAATATTTTGGTGGACCAGAATAGTAAACTGCATTTATTTTACAATATTGAATTTTTCTGTTTTTATTGTGTACTTTTTTAATATATTTGACGGGCTAGAGACTTCCTCTATTGTCGTTGTATCTAATTTAAATGACTTGGAAAAGCTTCCAAGGTTTTGTTTGAAACATCAGTATAATGCTCAATAGAGGCATTATGTGTAGCCAAATTTTTGGCTGTTATATTAAAATAATAGGACAGCGAATTTGCTACTTGTCTTTTATAATAACTAGGAAGGTAATATTTACCTTTAGTCAAATAATATTTATTTCTACTAACAAAATTGTTAGTATCCATTACATGTATATTATTATTGCATGATATAGTATGCAAGGTCATATTCAGCTTATATCTAAGGCTGTTTTCTGATTGTGGCAGGCTGTCGCTGTAAGGGAATGTGAACATAACAATTTGTTTTACTTTTAAAGAACAGAGCTTGTCTAAATATTTAATTAAGTCAGACTTGTTCACATTACCCCTATTACCGAGGCATATGATTAAATAACAGTCATCACTATATGTAGCATTATCTACTTTTTGCATAATATCATGCAGATTACAGTTGGGTAAACAATTATTTATTACCGTATGCTCCATATACATATTTAATAATTGGCCCATATTTTTTCCAAGTTCATCACTGTACATAATTGTTTTTATACCTGGATATGAAGTGCTAACATCCAGAAGGGAAGTAGCTGACGGAGCACAGTCCGGCACACAACAGCAGCTCTCCAAAATTTTAGTTTCTAGGCTAACCTGGCTACTGAGAACTGCATCCATAGCTAGATTCAGTTCCCTGGTTTCCGCTCTGGTTTTGTCATAGAGGCAAATGTAGTGCCCCAGGGAGCGCTCTGCCTGGTCAACATCATCACACACACCATCCCCTTCATTGTACGGTTTTAATGAACCCTTCATGCGCGAGTTCGACTCGCACTTGCCTTTTTTTGTTTGTTTTTGACTTGGTGATTATTGATGTTCTGAACCAACGTTCAAGTTGGTTCCGCAATCACATTCTTATGACAGCTATCCTAAAATGACAGCCGTTGTGTTTTTGAGTGCGAATAAAAAGCTTGTGCAGCCAGCGTTGTACTTGAAGAACCCCTGAGCTTGCAGTAAGCTTACTGTCAACCGTCTAGACGCTTCTTGCAGACCACGAACTCCGACTGCCGAAATGGCGCGCGATTCTCAAACTTATGACTTTGTAAAACAGTTCAAAACTGGTCAAGAGAAAGCTCTCTTGTCTTGTCGGCCATACAAGCGTATGGCCGACAAGGAGGCGAACGTTCGAACTTGCTGTGAGGGATCATTCAGTATTACGTAAGCATAATTTAAGTAGTTTTTGTTCATTTTTGTTTCCTCTATCGTTTGATTACCACATACATCATGCGAGAAAGACAATTATTGACATAGTATGTTTATAGTTTATTCTTAACATATAAATTATGTTATTATTCATTTCGTTTTATTTATAAATGGTAAGATATTACTGACATAATCACCAACCAGAACTCCCTGGTCCCCCCTTACACTAAAAATAAGCTAAGCAATGATCCTCCCCCAACCAAACTTTGGTGCTTGCGTAATACTTGAATAACCACTGAGCTGGCAGTGAGCTTGCTGTCAGCCGTCTAGTCTAGACGCTGGTCGCCGACTACGAACTCCGACTGACAAAATGGCGCGCGATACTCAATCTTATGGCACAGTCGTACCGTACGTTTTACCGTAATTTCGGTGCAGTTGACAACATTGGTTGGCTGTGAGCTTGTTTTTGTGTGCCGTGTAACCGCTTGTCGGCGACATACTGGCAACTTGCTGCCAGCATGTTGCCTGCTATGTGGCAGGTCCTTAAACCTAAACATCTATCTAAGTTTCCTCTCTTCTCGCAGCTCGCTTTATGTTCCTACCAACCTACCTCTATAACTGCCCACTCAACAACCCATGTATTTTAGGCAATAATACTTCCATAATCTTATTTAATACCTGCATTCATTTCTTCATAGAAAGCCAAAACCATATCGTGTTTTTACCTACTAACGAAAATATTTCACAATCAATCCAACGAATTTCCTATCACATCAAATTAAAACATCGCATTATTCTTTCCGATACAGAAACACAGAATACATTAAATTTATATGCAGGTACTTTCATAGCTTTTGGGCTTAAACTAGGATATCCTACGTCGCGGGAACAGCGAAGTCACACACATATCCAAGACCTAACTTTCTTCCTCCACAGTCGGGATTCGAACCCGGGACCTCTTACTACGAGGCCGAGCCTCGAACCGCAACTCCACACAGGTCGTCAATTAATTCGATGAATTATTACCTACAAAATCAAATCAAACATTGTGTCACTATTTTGACGACCCGAATGGCCGAGTCGGCAGTGACCCTGCCTAAGAACCCAAGGGTCCCAGGTTCGAGTCCCGGTGGGGGCAAATATGTGTTTGATGAGAACGGATGTTTGTACCCTAGTCATGGTTGTTTATCTATATAAGTATAATATTTATCTATATAAGTATGTGTACCGTTGTCTAGTACCCAAGATACAGGGAATCCTAGTTTGGGGCTAGATCAATGTGTGTAAAATAGTGTCCAAGGTATTATTATGCTTACGGAAAGACAGGTTAATACCTACCTAATAATTGGTAAATGTGACTTGACTTTTTAACTGTAATCACTCAACTTCAAATCAATGGTCATGTGGTGGGAACGTCACAGAAACGATCACTCAAACTTTCATTGAACGAAGAAACAAATGAGAACAAAGCACTGTGGCAGCTTAGGTGAAGACTAAAGGGTCGAGCGCAGCGAAGCCCCCGAACAGTCCTCGTGTTAATTGGATAAGATAACACAAAAACCACCACATAGTACATACTGGATCCAAATAAAAAAACACGTTTTCGTGAAATTCAAGCCTTTCTGACCACCTTGATTAGCCAGATCACGAAATGGTTGGAAATGGCAACCATCTCTGTCTCCCTCTCGCCAATGAACCTACCCTTAAAGACATCGTGGTAGGATGATTCTAGATTAAAATACGTTTGTCAAAGCTTTTAATTAGGCACCTGCACTCAACAATGTTTACTTAACCTTTCGATAGTCGTAGGTATTTAGATAATTCTATTTTAAACTTTGTAGCTGCCCGTATCATGTGAACGAATGCGAAAGAATAATATTTAATTCCAACATGATAAATTATGGAACCTTAGCAAGCAAATAGGTATTGTAAGGTAGGTTGTATATTGTATACGGGCCTCTATAGAGTGGGTGTTCACTTGGACACTGTCACGTTATATGTAGTTTTAAAAGAAAGAGGCTTGGATGTGAGAAGTCAATGTGACACACTTCACCGTAGGCTTCGGCCAGTGACTGAGCTAAATTATAGTGAGGATTAGATAAATGGCTATTGGGCCAGTTGTGGATTCCTTTTATAAAAAGTGTGTAAACTAAAACAAATAAAAAGTCTTTTATAATTAAATTTGCTAAAATCAAAAATCAAAATCAAAAATCATTTATTTCCATAGGATGTTGTTACATCACTTAGATCCGTCATTACATTTTTTTGGGTGAGGTCACTAACACAATGGCGGAATCTGTGGAGAAGAGCTCACCGAAGAAACTCCACAGTCGTCGCATCTTTTGCGTTTCCTTTTTTAAATAAAATATTGTCAAATTACAAAATGAATGCTAATAATATATCGAAACAGCCTGTTACTCAAACAATCTATTCCCATGGACATCTGGGAATTTCTAAGTAATCAGATATCCTATAGTAACCTTTTTTATACAATTTCTGTTTTATTATTATTTTAAACTTGTCTAAAGGTAAGTTTTTAATATCAGTAGGGACCTTATTGTAATAGCGTATACAATTGCCTTTAAAAGAATTACTAATTTTATGTAGTCGGCTTACATAAGCAACCAACTTGTCTTTATTTCTAGTATTAAAATTGTGTATATCACTGTACTTCTGAAAATTTGTTATATTTATTTTTACATACACAAGATTGTCATAGATATATTGAGACACAAATGTCAGAATATTGATTTATTTAAACTTTTCCCTCAGTGACACTCTAGGCCCTAATCTATAAATTGCACGAACAGCCCGTTTATGCAGAATAAATATACTATTAGCATTCGCAGCGTGACCCCACAATAAAATACCATAGGTCATTAGACTATGAAAGTAACTAAAGTAGACTAGTCTAGCGGTGTCTACGTCGGTAAGAGCTCTAATTTTTTTAACTGCGAACGCTGCCTAACTCAGTCTGTTCGACAATTTATTTATATGAGGATCCCATTGTAGTTTGGCGTCTAAAGTAATGCCCAAAAAGACAGTCGACTGCACAAGGTCCAATCTCTGTCCTTTTATAAATATATCTGTAGTTACCGGGTTCACATTGGGTAACACGAATTTAATACATTTAGTTTTCTTTTCATTAAGTAATAAATTGTTAACAGTAAACCAGTTCACTATACTAGAGATAGCATTGTTTACCTCGTCATAATTTGATTGCTGTCTTTTAACTTTAAATATCAAAGAAGTATCATCGGCAAACAATACTAACCCATGTTTTGCTTTAATAAGGTAAGGTAAATCATTAATATATACTAAAAACAAGAAAGGACCAAGAATTGAACCTTGCGGTACGCCCATACTTATTGAAGACCCAGGTGATCTTTTCCCATTAACATCGACCATCTGAACCCTATCTGTTAGATATGACTCCAGAAGGCCAAGTGCCTGATCTTTTACACCATAATGGCGTAACTTCCTGACAAGAGTGTCATGATGGACGCAATCAAAAGCCTTGAATAGATCGCAGAAGACACCTATTGCATCCATTGCGTCTTCCCAGGTATCAAAAATATTGTCGATTAGTTCAACACCAGCATCGGCTGTTGAACGACCCTTTGTGAAACCAAACTGAGCAATATGAATTAAATTATTGAGATAAAAATGACTTTGCAATTGATTAAGTATGAGTTTTTCAAATATTTTGCTAAGCGTTGGTAGTATTGATATGGGTCTAAAATTGGTGGGGTCTGATGTACTACCAGCTTTGAATAAAGGTATAACTTTACTTAGTTTCATCAAGTCAGGAAACACACCATTATCTATACATTGATTAAATATACAACAAAGGTGAGGTGCAATACAATCTACAATGGAACTAATAATTTTTACTGATAGACCATGGGCGTCAGCTGTCTTTTTCATTTCCAGGGATTTAAACGCTTTTACAATGTCTTCATTATTTACGTGCCTAAATTTAAAATCTGTTTTACATTCCTCAAAGCTTTGTTTAAGTATAGATTCAGCAGCAGCGGGAGATGAATTTAAAGACTTGGTTGTTGAAACTGGAATGTCCGTAAAGAATTTTTCGAAAGCTTTTGCTACTTCTAGGTCTGTACTTAGCAATTGATTTTCTATCTTAAGCTTGAAGTTATTATGTGTAGCTTGGGCCTTTCCAGTCTCTCTGTTTATAATTTGCCAAGTCGTTTTCATTACATTGCTACTAGATTCAATTTTGTTTTTAATGAAATTAGATTCAGCTACGGCACAAACGCGTTTAAACATTTTTGAATAACTACGAACATAATCCAGAAAGGCCGTATTTTTGTTATATGATTTCTCTTCATAGAGTTCATATAATCTTCGTCTGCTCCTATGAATTCCAACTGTCGCCCAATCACTAAACAAAGCTTTGTTATTAACTTTTATAGTTTTTGATTTAAATACCGTATCATATTCATTTTTGACAAGGTTAAATACTGAGTTGTACAACAAATTTGGATCGTCACTGTATGGTATTTCCCATAGTTTATCTAAAATTTTATTCCTGTAGTGTTCAAGCCGAGTGTCACCAACGGGCACACATGTAATATCCTCTTTTTGGTCCTTTTTTATTTTAATATTGAATATACCTATCTGACCAGAGTGATCAGAGGTTAATTTATTGATGACCGATTTGAAAATGGGCGTAATGTTAGTAAATATATTGTCAATGCAGGTAGCAGATGTTGCAGTAATTCTAGTAGGCTCCAAAAACAGATAGTTCATGTTGTGACATAAAAATAAAGATTTTAATCTAGTACAAATATTATTATCCTCTAACAGATTAACATTAAAATCACCACAAATTATAAAAAAATTGTTTTTATCGCTGATTTTAATCAACACTTCATCCATTTTCTTTTCGAATAAATCAAAGGATGAATCTGGTGGTCTGTATACGCTTATTACAATAAGTTGTTCAAGTTCAATACAGGCTATTTCCATGGTACGCTCAACAGACAGGCTAACTATGTCAACTCGTTCCTTATATTTAAAACTATTATTTACAAGTATTAAGGAGCCACCGCGATCAGCTGTTTTTCTGTTGAACGAACTAGCAACGTGGTGGTTATTAAAGTTGAACATGAACTGATAACTCTTTAAAAAGTGCTCTGTTATACATAAAATATCAATATTATTACAGTTCATGAATAACTCAATTTCCAGTTCTTTACTTAACATGCCCTGTATATTTTGATGAACCACGTTTAAAATATTCTTAGTTTTACATTTTTCATTACTAGTAACTTGATTTAATGGGCAAGATGAAGGTATATTTATACAAATATTAATATTACTGCCAGAGTTACTCTCTGTTGTCCTATGGGTTAATTTAAAGAGCTTGGAACAGATTCCAAGGAGTACATGTCATTATTAATACACTGCTCAATAGAAGCAGGCGTTTCATTAGTCAAAAACTTGACTGAGTTCAAAATAAAATAAGATAGTGACTGTGCTATCTGTTTTGTATAAAACCTAGATAGGTAATACCTATCCTTAGTCAAATAAAAATATTTTCCAATACAAATATTGGTGTCTATGAAATGAAATTTTTCAGTATGACGACATGTCAATGTGTGTATAAATGTATTATAATCATGTCTTATATGATTTTCATGTTGTGATAAAGATTGGCTGAAGGGAAACGCAAACAAGATTATTCTATCTACATTTTGTAAAGAATTTAATTTGGAAAAGTATTTAGTAATTAGTTTTTTAGATACATTTTCCCTTCTACCAATTAAAATAATTAGGGTGGTTGGTTCTAAAAACTGCGATGACAACACTTTGTTTAATATTTGTGAATATGTGGCGCCAGGCATACAGTTATTTAATATTGCCTGGCCCACGCGCTGACTAAGTTGTAAACCCATATTTTTTCCAAGTTCATCGCTGTACATTATATACCTATCCTTTGTCCGAGAGAAGGAGGCGTTATTGATAACATTGATTATTGATAGTACTCAAGTCGACTGACGGCGGCGCCTGGGTCAGTATCAGCTGTTCGGCCGGCTGCTCGGCGGGACACACGGTCGGCACGGAACAGTACGCTGGAGCTTGTTTACAATCACAGATGTGATTGTCGGTCAAAGTTATGAAAGTGTCATAATTATACTTACACGTCTCCAACAAACTATTCATAGCCGACACATGTTCCTTAATTTCGTATTGTGCTGACTCATATTTACGTGTAATACTTTGTAATGATGAGTTTAAAATATGCATATCTGACTGGAGTCGCCGTGTGTCACATTCGTACTTTTCTGTAGTTTTTTCCAAACATAATCTACAATCATCGATTTCGTTAATTAATTCGACACGTTCCTTGCTACAATTTACATTTTTACAAAATATTTTATTTCTATTAGCTAGTTTTTGTGTTTTTTTATATAATTATTCAATTTAACATATTTCTTTAATTTATTTTTACTACAGCTCATAGTGGTTACTGATTGCAATCTATTAGGACTATCACATGTGAGATCACAAGCTGTTAGGTCAATTTTTGGTATGCCAGTTTGGCTCATGACCTCATTATATAAGGCCCTGGTTGTAGCACTGTCTCGCTGTTCCTCCCGCTCGCTGAAAACTTGAAGCTCGTGGTGTGCCTCTGCAAGCTGTTGTTCAAGTGATTTTATGTGTTGCAATGCTACGTGGTGGACATCATGACACTTGTAAAATGAGTCGACTTGGTGTTGTAGTTCATCTCTCTGGGCACTGAGATCCTGGCATTGGATGTCCAACTCACTGAGCTCTTCTTTTAGCGCCGAATTTTTCTTAATTTGCTTATCTATCTCCTCTTCACACTCATCTCGCTCTCGTAGAAGTATTTCACAAAGCTCTTGGCTCTTCTTGAGCTCCAGCAAGGTCGCTTTCAGCTTCAACTCCACATCGCGTGTGCTCATCTTGCTTCGTGTCAGCATTGCACCCTTTTTCGCCTGAAAAAAAACCGCGAATAGGTGTCAGTGTATGACCGGGTGGAATACTAGCGAACACTAGGGAGTTTATTGCACAATGAAAGTGTTAAGTGTGTGTTTTTGTTGAATGTGGCAGAATGTTGCGTCTTCAACTTTGCTTCCGCTTTTGCCAAGTAAAGAGAGACAAAACGGTACCTGAGTGAGTGTACGGCAAGTGTTTCACTTATATGAAGGTTTGTTTAGTTTGTTACGGGTGTGAAAGGTGAGATTATTGATATAAATACAGAAATAAAACGATACTTCCCCCGTTTACGTCGTTGCTATTTGAACTGATTTTGACAGTTCAATCGGCCGGTACAATCGGTCTTGTTTTTTCCAAAGCTTGTATGTTTGCACAGCTGTTTCTTATCTACACATTATTTAATCACTAATTACTACTTAAATTAAGTTTACTCGTGCAGAAAAGCAATTTTGACTAATTTAATTGAAATAAAAACTACAGAGCTGATTACAACGTCAGCTATTCGGTCTGGGGTTGCCAGCCGAAAAAAAAGCTAGCTAAGCTAGCCCTACAGATTAGGTAGGCAATTATAATCGTATAGTGCTGGAAGCACCAAGAACATTACATTAGCACCAGGGCGGTTACATTACATTGGCGGAGGCGCCGAACGAGCCGGAGAAATAAGAAGATTGCTTCAGAAGGAGGGTGACGTCATAAGAAGTGACGTAATTGAAGAGGAGAGGAGATCGTCGATCCAGACTTTGCTGAATCGAGGAAGGATCGAATGTGCATTGGGAAGTCTTTTCTGTACTCAAGTTTTTTATTTAGGAATAACCTCGACCTGCCAAGCGAGTGAAGAATCAAATAGAAAAATGTTGTGGGAAGATTGTTTTATAGCGGCGGACATTTTGTGAAAATTTTTATGAAGTTATTTCATGATGGAGGAGTTGTCAACTTGATTGTTTTTCGGGGAGTCCTCAGGAGTCCTTTGAAGATTTTTTAGAAGACTTCAGAGATGCTGCAACGAGGCAGAAATATATATCGTGGTGGAATTGAAATAATTATTTCCTTCGTATTTAAAAGGTGGAGCCTTATATTTTTTTAGGTAACAGGTAGGGACAGTGCCCAGACATTTGACGAGGTGGTGAATAAGTTTAATGAGGAGTTTGGAGGCACAGACTTTGCAGAGAAGTTCTACAATGCCAAGCAAGAGAAAATAAGTTTGTTGGACTACTTCCATTATTTAGGGGACCTGGCGAGGAAGGCTAGAGTTACTAAAGATGACATTTTTACAACGCAATTTTTAAGAGGATTGCAAAACCATCTTAGAAATAAATTAATGTTGAGCCATTTTGTAGATAAGAAGGCGCTTAGGGCAGTGCTGGTACAGATGGAGAAGTTAAGTCCGGGAAGTGATGATAATGTGAATGTGTATAGGAACCCGGCAACTTTTGGACCGAATTTGGCCCATAGCAATAGAGGGGGGGGGGGGGGGGGGGAGAGACAGGCCGAATGTTTCTAGTACTAATAATTATAATTTGCGTCCTAGGCAAGCGGATTTTGCAACACGTCGTCGCTAGAGCCCGATAGCGGTGACCAGGCTGACGAGCTCAGCAGCGTAGCACAGAAGCGGAACGACCAATGGGGAAGATCGTAGCAGTCGAGGCGAATCAGCAGGTCAGACCATTAGTTTTATTCAATTCTTATGGGGTAAAGGTGGTAGCTCTTTTAGATACAAGCGCTACAGCTTCATGCATCAGCCCAGCCGTTGCAGGTCAAGTGGGTGCGAGATGTATGCAAGAAGAGAAGAGACGGGTTAAGGCGGTAAATGGAAGTTTGCTGCAAAATGTAGGGAAATGTGTTATAGATTTTAGTTTGGACAATTTTAGCTTTTCACAGGAATTTTTAGTAGTAACTGATTTGAATTGTAGTATTATTTTAGGGGTGGATTTTTTAATCAAGAACGGTATGAATATTGATTTTGTTCGTGTATGTGTTTTTTCCAGGGAAAAATACCGTTTTACAATAATTTCCATACGAAACAAAACACGACGCCGGTAAAACGAAATGTCATGTGCGTAGGGATTCTTTCAAAACAAAAGATAGGGTCGGACTTTCTAGACGGTTCTAGAAGGAAACAAGTGAACTTCGGGGAAACCACGGTTATCGAGGATCGTGACGTGATAAATTCTATCGACTTTCAGGAGCTAAGAAAGGGCGATTACGTTTATTTCTCGGGGTTATCGGATTCGTGCGAATTTGCGTTTGGGGTAGAAGATAAACGGTTAATCGTAAATGAAGATTTATGTGAGAATGATAAGCGGGTATTATTGGCGTTGTTGGATAGGAATGCGGATAGATTTGCGTTTGCAACAGACCAGTTAGGTAGGTCGGAGATAGTGTCGGTCGATATTAAAACTTATGATGAAGAGCCGGTTCATTGTCACCCGTATCGCGTTTCGCCGGTGCAATGAGAAATTATTGAGGAGCAGGTCGCGGAGATGTTGAAACTAGGTGTTATTAGGGAATCCACTAGTTCTTATGCTGCGCCCGTTGTGTTAATTAAAAAGCCCGATGATTCATGGAGGTTTTGTATAGATTATCGGAAATTAAATAAGAAAATTTGTAGGGATAATTATCCTATTCCGCGGATAGAAGACATTGTCGATAGTTTGGCCGGGGCCAAGTATTTTGCGGAGTTAGATCTCAATTCAGGTTATTGGCAGACGGTAATTACGGAAGGTAGGCATAAAACGGCTTTCGTCACGACCACGGGTCTTTATGAATTTAATGTTGTTCCGTTCGGTTTGGCAACGAGTCAAGCGGTTTTCCAACGGATGATGGATAAAGTTTTAGCGGATTTAAGATTTAAAGGGGTTATGGTTTACTTGGACAATGTAATTGTGTATGGTAGAACGTTCGAGGAGTTTACCGATACGTTGCAGAAGGTTTTTGGGCGGTTTAGATAAGCGAACTTGACCTTCAAGCCATCTAAATGTAAATTCGGTTTTTGCGAGATTGAGATGCTAGGTTATCGAATCTCGAATGAAGGATTAAAACCTAGTGAGAAAAAGCTGAAGGCTATGCAACAGGTTCCAACTCCCACATCTACGAAGGATGTGAAACAATTATTATGTTTATTTTCTTATTATAGAGAATTTGTATCGAATTTTGCGAGAATATCGTTGCCTCTCACTAAATTATTGAAAAAGGGTGTAAAGTTTCAATGGAATGAAGAATTGCAGAATTCGTTCGAGTATATTAAGAAGGTTATGTGTAGTGCGCCAATACTTTCCTATTATTCGGGGGATAAGTCGGTCACTACGAGAGTTTATGTGGATGCGTCTAACGAGGCGTTGAGTGCAGTATTGATGCAGGGCGTTGAAAAAATGACTCCGGTTGCCTATGCGTCTAGGAAGTTAACGGATGCGGAGAAAAAATATAGTACAACGGAGAAAGAGTGTGAAAGAATGTGCTGATTCGTCGTCTGAACTCACGGTCACGGGGCGTTATTGTTAACACAAATCGTTTAAAACGCTTTGTGCTGCGTTGAGGGGTTCGTCTGATATTAAATAATTATACATTAGGACATTAAATAATTATAGGATTAGGATAGGAACATTAGGATATTAAATAATTATACATTAGGAATATAATACAATTTTATTCCGGTTGATGGTTTATGGTTTGTGTATGCGGAATTGTTATGAATTGTTTATTAACCGGTGTTTCTTTTCATGTTGTTGCTGAACTATGATGTCTGATGAGGACCGTACACCAAAGACCCAAGAAATATCTGTAACATACTAGATTTCCGTGGTAGATTACCTTTATATAAGAAACTTTTATAAACGACAGTTCGAATAATTGTTTGAACCGATCGCCTGGTTTTATCTTTTAGAGCAGTATGACAAGGCAATAGCTATTCGTCATAGGGTTCTGTTTTGGTTCCCGCGTTCTTAAAGTATAGAGTTGGGATGATTTGGTAAGGGGAGAGTAAGGGTTGTATAACGAAGTTGGTAACGAAGGTTTCTCAATGAAAGTAATTTCTGATGTGGGATAACTCGAGTATTCGATACACATTCGAGATTCTTTTTAGTGTCTTTACTTGGGTAATTGGTTGCAACTCACGGCGATTATCTTAAACTGTTAATAGTAAAAGATAGTTTACTGAATTCCAATGGATTATTTAGGATATATGTATGTAGTAGTATCGGTTTTAAAGCTAGTTGATTTCATCGTATTATTAGAACGAATTTTAATGAACTCATTCTTAGGCTGTGGCTTAGTAATACGGTTCTATAGATTAATCCTGTTAATATGGTTGACGTTTCCTATATTTAATTGCCTGCGTTAATTTTTGAAATATTTCCATTCGGTGGAAAGAGTTTACAATGTGTTCACAATTGTTATATGCAAAGATCTATATTATTTTTAGGAACGGAGGTATTATGGTTGTCTGATAAGTTTTTCGCTAGTTTTTATTGTCAGAAAGTTTATCGAATGATAACCATTCGAGAAGCTAAATCTTAGCTAGATTCAGCTGTTTGCCTTCGTATTGTAATTGAGAGTTTTCTAGCGGTAGGTAAGTTAGTGTTAAGCCGCGAATAATTGTATGATGGGATCATAGGGTGTTATCATTTAAGTTTTTTAAGGTGCATAGCCTACACCTTGAGTGTAGTTTGGTTTTGTTATTTAATGTTTTATTGAGTAGGTTGAATGGGATAGTTGGACCGATAAGGATTAGGGTACTTGATGGTATTTAAATTTATGCTTGCGGCATATTTACTGTCTTTTAGATTTCATGCATAGCAAACTAACTTAAAGTTAACATTTAATGTTTTTTAGATTTTAAACTTTGAGATAGGATTGTCATTTTAGATTTTAGACTTTGAGTTAGGGTTGCCACTTTGAAAAAAAAAAAAATCCGTTGGAATTTTTTTTTTTGAAGGGAGGGGGGAATGATTTTAAGGTAGGTTGTATATTGTATACGGGCCTCTTTAGAGTGGGTGTTCACTTGGACACTGTCACGTTATATGTAGTTTTAAAAGAAAGAGGCTTGGATGTGAGAAGTCAATGTGACACACTTCACCGTAGGCTTCGGCCAGTGACTGAGCTAAATTATAGTGAGGATTAGATTAATGGCTATCGAGCCAGTTGTGGATCCCTTTTATAAAAAGAGTGTAAACTAAAACAAATAAAAACCAATCAGTTTTTACCAAAGTCTTTTATAATTAAACTTGCTTGCCCTACAGATTAGGTAGGCAATTATAATCGTATAGTGCTGGAAGCACCAAGAAAATTACATTAGCACCAGGAGCGCTACAGTACCTACACATTATCTGTCGCACAAAATAAAGATCAATTCAACTCTCACCTTCACTGAACACAGAGAAATAATCTAGGAAATAATTGAAGCGGCAACACGAATAATCGTTTTCTTTCTATATTTATTAACTTTAAGACTGAATTTAATTAATTCATGTGGATCGCCTAAAATTCAGGTGTCTCCTATTTAAACGATTATTCAATGATTATTTAACTGATAATATTATTTATCGCAATAGAATTTAAACTACTGGTTTCATTAATTTAAAAGGCACTGTACCAGGGGGTCTCACTCATCAGTTAGGTACGTTGGACCGGCCAACCCGACGTTCGGGATTTCAGTTAGGTTGCCTGCCGTTGCAACTTTTCTGTGATGTTTGCAATAACAATGACTTAAATACCTAACATTTTAGGGTGTCCAAAGGAATTGTTCACAAATAAAATTCTATTCCTTTTTGTTTACCTAAAACTTTAGACCCAATATAAAACAAATTACATTTACATAAGTGAGGACATCAGCTACCTAGAATTTGCCTTAGAATTTGCCAATAGCCTGAGTTAGTACTAATAATATATTTCTGGGACCTTTCCTATATAACAGAATGAACAAAAATCTTAATATTTACCTTATTAACCTGTTTAATTGTAAAAATTTGTAACATGTCTCGTAGAATATTTTATTTTTTGTTATGTTTTGTAATTTGGAGTCCAATGTTTAAATTTTTGTAAAGGGGGGAGTATCTGTGCCGGCCCGTACGCCTGCCACAGATATGCGGAGTGCAGAGAGCATGCAAAATCTAATCCAGCTTATTTCTTCACTTCGATGAAGATTTTACCGAAGGTTGCGCGATGTTACTGTCGGGGTCACCACTTTGCCGACAGAGTGGCAACCGACCGGAGACGGAATAAAAGGCTTGTCACTGCATGCTCAGTTAATGTCGTGTCTCATATTGTGCGGAAGAGTAGAGACTCATCATTTTGTTATTTGTAAGAATCTCTTATTATAACAAGACAGCTGTACAAGTTTTACTAAATAAACGATTATTATTATTGTTTTAACTGATTTTGTGCAATAAAGTATATTGAAATTTTCGGTCAAGCTGAAAACCGAACGATGTGACAACCTGCGCAAAACCATATTTTACAATCAACCGCGCTGTGATCGGTAAAGGCCTTATAACCGAGGATTTTATACGCCCCCACTCCCCATGCAATTAAAGCTGACCTCCGATGTAAAGATTTATTCTCGCCTAGCAGCAAAAGTGGTTGGTAATTTGTTATTACAGTTGTATTTTTCCTGAATCTCAATGAGCACACAAGGATTGGTTTTTAGGGCGATATTGCTACGAGTAAACGGGCCATAAATCACGTTTCGCCAGATGCCCAGAATCTTGTTAGTCAGCTTGTTGGTTGGTGTTACTGGAACTATTTATTTCAGCACAGAGTTAATTCTTTTGTTAGCATTAGAGAGGTGGAACGTGGGTGAATTAGCGATTGTCCTGTGGTAAAGACAGCCGTGAATCGAGCTGGAAGTGGCTATTATTATAAGACATAGCGACAAATTAAATAAATTAATACATATGTATATCAATTTTAGTTATAGTATTATTTATTAGTAAGTGTACATAATTACCGGTAAGTATTTCTGCTAATCTCTAACCACTGATTTTGGTGAATGTAATAAATATAGCCAAAATCAGTCCGATTAACTATTTTTACCGGTTATTATCAATACTCACCAAGAGTGTTTTGTGAAAGTAATAAAATACCCTTATTTTCTGAATCAAATATGGTTCATTAGATATGAAATAAAACATTTAGTTTAATTCTTCTTAAGATTACTGTCCATAATGCACAGTGTTACATAGAGATGTAAAATATCTTTTGTGTACTTAAGTTAATATTTTAAGTATTTTTTGTTGTTCTTACATTTAACCTAACGAGAAGGATAAAGGGGGCTTCGCTTTGCTCACCCCCTTTACCTTTCACCTAAGCTACCGCAGAGTTTTACACTGATATTAGCTATGCAAATCAGTATTAATCATATTCACCACAGACTTGTGGTGAAAATATATACTAAATCTTGCTATATTATGTATTACTTTAACCATCGATATTATGTAGTATGTATAATAGCCGGTTAGTATGCATAAAACCGTATCTTAATCTTGACAGTAGTATATACAATAATAATTATCTACCCTAACGTAATTTATAAATAGTATGGTCGAAATACATAAAGTAAATATAACAAGAACTCTGTGCAACCTTGATACTGACATATACCTATTATTATATATACTAACATGCATAAATTTCCACATCAACTTTTGGCCTAAAATATCATGGGTTTATGGTTAAAAGTGGCATTTGGAATCTAAAATTTACAAATGTTGCTGACATGATAAATATCAAGCCATTGAGGTTGCCACATTCAATTCGATGATTTATTGTGAGTTGGACAATTCATAACACCTTTTCTAGCAAACTGAAGTCACGCCTCAGCCCGACAGCCAGCATATAAGTCACGCCTCAGCCCGACAGCCAGTATATATCCGGCGAAATTTTTGCAATAAAGATTAAATTTCGAGTCTAAATTTCTGTTCTCGTTTGTCGGAAACTTGATCGTCGGCCAAAAGGAAACCGCGGGAAAAGTTGGCCTTCTAACATCCTGGAAGTGTTGTCCTAGCGAGGAAAAACGTAACCCTAGTTTATCATGACCCGGGTGTGGAATATCGATAATAATAGTGTGAGGAAAATCTCAAGTTCGAATGCAAAAGGTTACCAACATACGGCACATATACCTTTAGAATTGCCAAGCAGTATTATGCGGAACGGAATAAGTTCGCACATAAACATGATGTATCTCGGCCCTTGTCCGTGCATATTGAAATTTGAGACCCGATCAGAATATACTGTTGAAAAAAATCCACGCTATCCCAGCTTTACAAAGAAATCTTGCGAAGCAGATGCTATGAAATAATGTTAGTTGCAGCATCGCGTAATTGTTTGACTGTGCTTGATGATGAAGATGAGGTGTGACGCCCGCTAGACCACAGGCGGGTGATCGGTCCACTATTGGGACTATTCACCCAATTCCCAGTATTTGCGCACTGGTTACTGTTGTTTCAACAGATGACCCAAATCTTCTTGTTCGCTTGTTCTTGATGAATTCTAGGATGTCGCTAAACTTTTAGTTTGAAAAGCCATCTACTTTAATGCTATCCATCCCCAGTGTTCGCCATCTTATGTTTGAATACATTACACATTCTACCTAGAAGTGCTGGCTACTTTCCTCCAAGCCACAGTGAGGGCGTGATGGATTTTGTGCGAGCTTGAGTACGCTCATCAGCGCCTTTTCTTGCCAGCTCGTCTGCTTTTTCGTAACCTTGAATCCCTTCATGTCCGGGGACCCACGGAATAATTATTTCAGATGTTTTTACATTTGACTTGTGCAGATTTATTCATTGTTTACCAATTCGAACTATGTGACAATAACATGTGAGTTTATTCGGATAATACACAAAACAGAACAGAAGATACAACAAGTAGGCATAGAATATAACATAATTACAGAAATTTTCATAGTATACTATTAAATAATGAGAACAATTTTAATGACCACCAAAATATTTTCTTCCCAAAATGAGTAAATGATCATCAAAAGTTGCAGAAAATATCAGGGCAAAATACTGCGGTAGCTTAGATGAACGGTAAAGGAGGTAAGCGCAGCGAAGCTCTCTTTATCATTCGTGTTACGTTGAATATGTAAGAACAACAAAAAATACTTAAAACATAAACTTAAGTACACAAAACATAAAAATAAGTTATGTGATTATTTATCCAAACACAATTTGGTGATCGTTTACTTATTCTGGCGGCCGTTTCGAATTTTTGGGTAGTAAAAAGGTGCGTTTTTGGTGATCGTTTAAACATAAGCTTTAAATAATCCCTGTCTATAAAAATTCAAAACATATGTAAGTCTTTCTGTTTCACGAGATAAAACTGTCATCAAAGTATTAATTCATTAGTTGACTAAGCGCCTTTAAAGCTGCCTAACTGTAGAATAAATGACTACTGTCTTATTTATGATTTCTGGTGTTTCCTTTAGTGCTTCACCACATTCCATTATATAATCTTCTGTGCTTTGATATAATCTTAATCATATCGCCAATTCAAATCGAGGGAAATCCGAATACAATTTTTTTTAGAAATTAGTGAATAAGTACCTCTCTCTGTCAGTGTGAATATTTTAACATTTCAGCGAAACATGTAACCTAATTATTAAAACCATTTTGTTACCCATGTCTATGAACTGACGTTTACAATAAATTATGTCCGTCGGTTCAGAAATACCGATCGTACCGATAAGCCACTGAGTTATGGATCTTACAATTGTCCGTCAATATCCGAGGCGCGCCCACTGGGTGCCCGCTACCGGATTCCCAGTGCAGTCTTAACTTGGAAAGTGTTGTCCGACTAATAAACATTTTCCCTCGGCTATTTAAAGGGGTAAATAGAGCTGCAGGAGCCATCAGGCCCCGACCTTTTGAAATTATTCACTTAACTAAGGACATCTCGTTTTTAAAACAAGTATTGTATTGTATTGTATTGTATTTATTTATTGATAAATTATAAATTTACATGTCATTTGTTCTTAATAATATTTAAATGTAAGTAATTAATTAATTACTAAGTAATTTGTTTATTACAAACCATTTTTTTTTTTTTTTACTTATGTTTACTTAATGATATTATAATTATGTAGAATTCTAACACATTTAATTAGATCAATTTCATGTCAAGTATTAATTAATTAGTTTCATTTCAATAAATAGTCTGATCGAGTGAGTCACGTCCGAAAGAAGTCATCAATGGTATAGTAGGCTTCCATCATAAGCTTAGCTTTAAGTTTTTGCAAGAATATTGCGTCACTATCTACCTGTTTGATTACTGGTGGTATTGAGTTGTATATCTTAGGACCCATAACATTAAGGCATCTATCAGATTTTGCTAGTCGTCGCTTTGGCAAATAAAGTTTATCTCTCTGTCGTGTGTTCAGATTATGGCGGTCAGAGTTTTTAGCAAACATGCTCAAGTTGCCTCTGACGTATCTACCTACCTCCAGTATGTATAAACTCGGCAGTGTGAGGATTTTATACTTCTTAAAAAGTTCTTGTGCAGGCCAATCTCGCGGTTTACCTGCTATGATTCGGATTGCCCGCTTTTGTAATTTAAATGGTTTGTCTCTGTTTGCAGCTGTTGCCCAGAGATCAATCCCATAGTTTAGTATGGAGTTGAAGTACCCGTAATAGGCCAGTTTTATGTTCTCAGTGGTTAGGCTGGGACCAAGTCTTTGTAATGCGTGGCACGCCGAAGACAGCCGGGCACACAATGCATCAATATGAGGCGACCAGGTTAGTGCAGAGTCAATAGTGAAGCCCAAGTACTTTACCGTCTCAACCTGAGGGACAAGGACGCCATTGCACATAACATCTAGATGGAGGGGTCTTGTTTTTCGCAGCTGAAAATGCATCAGGTTTGTCTTGTCGACATTTAATTGCATACCGTTAGCAGTGAACCAGTTAGCGATTTGGACCATAACCTGGCTCAGTTTGGTTTTGAGCATGCAGTAGGTATCAGCTGCAACTATGACACAAGTATCATCTGCAAACATCACATACTCAGCTTCGTCAGAGGCAGACGTGATGTCATTGACCAGGACTAGGAATAGATAGTTACCCATAACAGATCCCTGCGGCACCGCACTGTCACCGATCAGCTCCAGCTCAGACCTTTCTTCCCGAACGAAGGTGCACTGCTTTCTGCCACTAAGAAATGATTCCACTGTTTGGTAGAAACATCCTCCAACTCCGTAGTGGTTGAGTTTTTTTAGTAGGAGAGAGTGGTCTACCAATTCAAAAGCCCGCGACAGGTCACAGAATATTGCCGCAACCTGTCGCTGAGCTTCCAGGTGAGTCATGACCCTACTCACTACGTCACGCGTCGCATCGGTGGTGGACCGGGCAGGCTGGTATGCGTATTGTTGTTTGTTAAGGAGGTTGTTTTTTATGAAGTATTGCATCATTCTATCACCCAAAAGTCGTTCAAATGCTTTAGAGACAATTGGTATTAATGAGATCGGGCGATAGCATTTTAATAAGTGCATTTCGCCTTTTCCTTTATATATTGGTTGTACTTTGATCATTTTAAGTACATCAGGATAGATACCGAGAGTGACACACTGACAAAACAAGTGGCCCATCATAGACACAACACACGGAGGAAAGTAATCAAATATATAGGTTGACATATCGTTTAGATCCTTTGACTGTTTTCGCTTTATGTTTTTGAAAGTTTTTATAATTTCACCTAAAGAGAAGGGCTCGAACTGAAATGTTGGCATTAATAGTGACACGGTAAATGATTTTAGGTAGGACATTGCGGTATCAGTAACCGGTTTTGTGTTGGTTTTGTTGGCATCAATATAGTATGTGTTTAGCGCGGCGGCGGCGGTGGCGGCTCGCTGCTGCTCGCAGTTACCAGCTGATTTACTGACGAGTACGTCAAGCGCATTGTTTTTATTGTTGTCATTCCTGCAAGTTTCCTCAGATATGACGCGCCATACACTTTTACACATATTTTTGCTTTTTGATATTGTTTCGTTAATATGATTTCTACGTGTTTTTCGGATGGCCTGGTTGAGGTTATCTTCAAGTATTATTAGGGTATTGTGTTGTTCTAACAGTGAGTCATGAGAGGGCTGATGGCTAGTACTATTACTCATCCTACTCTTTAAGCTACGGACACGAGACCGTGCCTCTCGGACGTGCTCATCAATCCACATTTTTGCATTGTTTCGGACAGGGTACCTTTTTATCGGAAAACTACAATTATATAAATGTTTTATAACGCTAATGACTGATTCTAAAGCCGTACTCGGACTGGTAGATTTGTATAATAATGTATTCCAGTCATATGTGTCAAGGTTTTGTATGAAATTAAATTTATTGTATTCAGAAAATAATCGCTTCATTATAGTTTGGTTGATGCTAGATGGTACATGGAATATCAAATCAATCCTTACACTTCTGTGGTCTGATACATGGAGCTCTGTTGGTGTGACTTGTAAGACCGCCGACCTACTTATGTTTGTATATGCATGATCTAGACAGGTCATCGAGGTATTAGTTATTCTGGTCGGGGTATTTACTAAAGATCTAAACCCTCCCTGTGTTAGGCAACTTTTAAGATTTTTACAGTAATTGTTATTGACTAGGATGTTTACATTACAATCGCCCATTATTATTACCTTATTGTTATGAATTGCTGGCATACATAATAACTCGGTAAGTCCAGTTTGCCACAACGACATGTCGCCTTTCGGCGGTCTGTACATACACACCACAATTAGATCTAAACCTATACACTCAATTGCACAAGCTTCGAAGTTCATTTCAGTACACAGTTGATGCACCTCCATGCGCTCAATCGACAGTACTGAGTTCTTGACATAGATGCAGGCTCCTCCTCCAGCTCTTGTTGGCCTGCAGTACTGGGCACGTAGTGTATAGTTCATTATGTTTACACAGGATATTTCACTGGGGCTCAGCCAGTGTTCCGTTATACACAATACATCCGGCTGCGGGTCCATAACTTGCAGTTCACATTCAAGCCTGTATGTCTTATTTTGAAGTCTGTTGATATTTTGGTGGAGTATAGTCAGTTTCGTTGATTTGTTTACATTAAACTTGCTGCTCTAGTAGGGACATCTAGCTTGCCTTATTTGTACTTGATTGAACGAATACAAAGCCTGACAAATTGAAATTGTCGAAGAATTTAGGGAGTTTGGAACGGTATGTTAAAATTGCTTCTTTCTCACCTATTATGACATAATTTTACCTCAATATCTTCGGAAATAAACATGACTTTAGTATAACTTTCAGTCGGGATCCACTTACTTGGCAAACGTACAACACTTCGTCGGTGGCTCAGTTACGTGAGGCGCTTACGGGATGTGATGTCCACCGCAGCATCTTACACTACACATACCTAAGTTCTAGGGAAACTACACCATTTGCACTTTGTTCCTTATAGTGTGTAACATAGGAATAAAATTTCGTGCGGTATCGTAGCTGAAAGGATTCTATTAATCAAATGACGACGTGAGGCGTTTCCCTTTAGGTACCACAAAGGTTTCTGTAATCCCTTTCCCTATAACGAATTATTTATTCATATGATTATAAATTACCTTACTTTCTACCAGTATTTATAAACAAATATCGCCACCAAAGACGTGACACCTAAAGTGGACCGTCGTCGACGCGTCATTGCCATTGATCCATGATTTAGCTAACAGATTCGGTCTCCTGTACGGTGGTTAGGTACAGTCAACTACGACGACACCATTTAGATAATATTCTTGTTGTAAGCTCGCTTGTAACACCCGCCAGTATAGGTATATTCAGGTTGCTGTGCCGTCGAGTGTACACTTGTGAGATGCGGGTGTCATAGTTAGTTCCCTTTGTGTTCGGAATACTGCGGGTGTGAGGTGGTGGGATAAAATTGTTGATATCACACTTCTGTGAATTCAGCTAGATAACAAGGCACACACAGGCAACACATGCATATCTGTTTATATCTTATCTATATTATATAAATGACTAGCTAAATCTGTTGGTAATTTTGATGGATATTTTTTTGAAGAATTCGTTGATATCTCCGAAAGTTTTTATTTTAAACGAAATATCCATAAATGCTCCCAAAGACAGTTGGCTAGGTTATCGCATACCAGATGCTGACTATTGAAAGCAGACTACTTAAAATCATGCTTTCACTCTCTTTGTGGTCGGAATACATAAGAGGCACTTTATTTTAAAAATCTATACAGGCTGTAACAGAAAGTTGTATTCATATTGAAGCGAGGTTCAAAAAAGAGTATGCATATAATGATGAAGTCAGTGGATGATGATTATGCTCTGGGATGGTTCGATCTCGGCGGCTAGCTGGAGGCGTCGTTCGTGTGCGCTCAAAAAGCTCACGTTTCCTCATTTATTGGAAATCGTAAGCATTCCGTTTTGGTAGCTCCGGTATCCCTTAGTGTTTTGCCCATTTTTAGCATAGCACTTTTTGGTCCATACCACTTACAATTAAGTCTCTAAATATTCGGAAGGCATCTGTTCGAATTTTAAACGCTCATTTTGTCAAGGGACGGCTACGGCCGCTTCGGAATCGAAATTAATTTTCTAATTAAATTCTGGGTTCGCCTCGGCTGAGCATCCTCCATGAAAGGGACAGATGATAATATTGTAGCAATCCATTTTAGAATATTTCTGTGATTTATTAAAATATTGTTTCAATAGTGGCCAAAAGGACAAGCAATAATATAATTTTACACCTAGGTACCTATTAAATTATGTGTTTATTTTATTCAATATTTTAGAAACGTACATTACGATTATTATTTCTTTACCGCTCGTCATTTCTCGGCTTTTATCGGCACAGATCGGAAGAAAATATACATTGCTGCAAATCCACCACAATACTACTTATCTTATAGTAGAAAAAAATAATTTTCCCAAAGTCACATTTTGGAGAGTAGTACTTGTAGACCCGTAGATGTGTAATATAATAATAATAATAATATACCTTGGACACTATTTACATACATTGACATAGCCCCAAACTAGGATTCCCTGTATCTTGGGTACTAGACAACGATACACATACTTATATATATAAATATTATACTTAGATATATAAACAACCAAGACTAGGGTACCCACATCCGTTCTCATCAAACAAATATTTTCCCCCACCGGGACTCGAACCTGGGACCCTTGGTTTCGTAGACGGGGTCACTGCCGACTCGGCCATTTGGGTCATTAATGTGTTGTCACTCGCGCAATCACTTTTACTGTCTCAGCCACAGACTTGAATAGCAGGGACAGGGCACGGAGCGCTTGAAAGTGTCGCTACAAAAACAGTATAAAATCGGGAAAATTGGACTGTTTTCAATCAGTCGCGCTTGGACGGTGACAGCCGATTGACATATCGGCAGCAAAAACAAAAATGGTGACCTGCGACGTAAAAAGGTGCAAATCATACCCAAATCGCAAAACACAAAAACAGGGAGTGTCGTATCACAAGTAAATATTATATTTTCAATTACTTTTACAGGCTTTAAATTGATTATCTATAAAATATTGTTCTCGAAAAAATCCTCAAACGAAAATCAACCATTCGACTGACGTAACTTTGTAGCGACGCGCGACGCATAGTGAAACTGCCCGCTTCCTATATTTGAAAAACGATCCGATTTGGTTATTTTTCTATTCGTAATGTCAAGATTAATATTCGTAATGTCATTAGATTACTATTCGTAATGTCATTTGGTTACCCCCCCCCCCCTAACTAATTCATAACTTTTTCTATGATTAGGTAGTTTATTACTCATAAATTAAAATCAAGATCTTAAATTCCAAGTCACGCTACTATTGTGTATCTGTGAGCTTACATCCTCTTTCATAATTTAACGGCAAAGACAAAAATTAATATGCCTATTTAATTATGTTTCAACTTTTTATTAATTAAACATGAGCTAATTGCGTGAGACCTCGCCCCTTAAGTAAAATTTTAGCTAGATATATTTTATTTCTTTTTTTTTTTTTTTTTATTTATTCATATATTCAGAACTTAGATTTAGGTACATTTAGCAGCGAACGAAAACCAGACATGGTTTATCCGTCGCTGTCATTGCTCTCGTTATACAGTTAATAGTTTATTTATAAGCAGATACATTAGGTGTATAATAAAAAGTGAATGAAGTTAGTTCTTAGGTAAAACTCAAGCTAAGACCTTTTGTTCTATGTTAGGTAGGTATGTAACATCAATTAAGTGGTTTTTAACCTTTAAACTAAAATTATTATTGTTTATAAACATGTTTTGGAGATCTATTGGTAGTTCATTTACAATTTTAGGCAAGTAGTACATCCATGTTCGTTGACCATACACATTATTGAAATGTGGCAAGTGGAATGAGTTTTGATAAGGTAAATTACGCAATCTATTGGGTCGCTCATTTTTGTTCAATTTTGTTTTGTTATGGTTTTCTTCAATTAGTGTATGTAATTTTATTTTATCAAAAACTGTGAGAATTTTGCAGTATTTAAATAGTCCGTTCCATTGATTTTTATTTTTACATTCCATCTTAACTTTTTTTGGCGCAATGAGTTTTAGCATACTGGTTTGTAGTTTGTAGATATAGTCTAGGTAAGTTTTATATGTTTTGCCATAGCTAGATAAGCCGTATCCAATGATTGATTCGGCCATTGCTAGGTATATTAGTCGTAGAATTTTATATGGGACTTTATATTTTAATATGGCTAGCTTGCTTTGTATAGCCCTCAGTTTTTGACATAAATGTTGAATGTGTGGTCCCCAGTTGAAGCGCTCGTCAATAATAAGGCCCAAATATTTGTGTTGTTTTACTATATCTAGCGCATTGCATTTACAGTTTAGGTGTTTATTATGGAAGCAGTCGTGTTCGTGAGTTATTACTTTTAATGAGTGTTCATCTGTATTGTGCGAGGATCTAATGTGAATGATTTTAGTTTTGTTACGGTTTAGCACCAGCCCCACGTCGTGTGCCCATTTGCATATCAAGTCAAAGTGTTCTTGCATATGTTTTTCTGCTACCCGTATATCCCTGTGAGCCGAAATCAGGCATGTATCGTCGGCGAATTGGTAAATCGTGGTTCCTAATCACCGATTAAAAGTCACCGGGTATTTGAGAGTTATCCGTAGATCAACTTTCCTAATATTGTGTCTATACACCACAAATCGGAACGTGACCGACCGTGACGCCGTTACAATTTTTCGTACTGTCTTGGTTCCGACGAATTCCGACAGGGGCGCTATTTTTCTTAGCCTCAAAATGGTAAGAAATTTAGTACGGGAAGGCCTATCCTTAGTATTTATATCGATGGTCTCAGCAGACACCTTGATTATAAATCTATCACTAAATACATCCAGAGTTCCTTCTTCAGCAAAAAAAACTTCCTCACATTTTAATAAATTCACTTTATTGTTTTATTATGACAAATGCCTTAATTGTCAAAGACTCAATGTCAAAACCCATGGATGAATGAAACTCTTTGCTTTACTTACTTATTCTGTAACAAAACCCGACAAATATCATCTCATAAATCATACTTTAAGTTTGTTACCATTTGTATTATTCATGTCGAAGTGTTTATTAAGTCTACGTTAAAAACAAATTTCAGCGACTGAAACCGAGAAGTGACGAGCGGAAAAAATCGTACATATCTATCCCTTCTTGTACGCTACAGGGTGCAATTAAACTGCGGTAACGGCACAGCTAGGATAAATAAGTAAGCTACATAATATGCGTCAAACTCCTTCTACATTTCACTTGGAAATTTTAATAATGATGGACGCATAGCTCTGTCCATTATTTATTATACCCGTGCGGTTATCGTAGAAACTTGACAAGCTTCCAAACATTTGAAATATTTTTGATACTTTCTTAAATGCAGCGTTTAACCCACCAGGCACGTTTGCGTGTAATTGAAATCTCACCATAAGTAAATGCGAGCGCTGGCCCCTAGCCAAATACGTAGTTCTTCAGTCATTTATATTTAGTTGTTCAATTATATGGCATAAGTGATCTAGTTTCTAGAATACGGAGTTCATTCCGGAGATTTATGTGCTGGCTTGCGGTATGACGGCTGAAGCCGGTATAAAACGAACGGAATAATTTTATACGGCATTTACAGTGCAACTTATTTTCGCAAAATAAAATTCTGCAGTTTGGGAAATAGTGATCTCTTAATATGTTTTAAAAGCTTGGTGATTAAAGACAAAGTACGTTACTCAGGTGCTTATTCTTGCAGCTTTTACCCACATTAAAAATAGTGGCATATAATCTCCAACGAATGTTATAGACAGACTGCTTATTTAACGCATGGAACAACAACGACATAACAAAGCGTCATGAATTTTCTCTTATGGGTTGGCAGAGGCACAATTGTGCCTACTTTTGACCAGTTATTCAAAACGCATGGAAATTGTTCAATAAAAGGGTTGTTGCCTAAATGAGGTTGTCCTGGTTTTTCTCAGTGTTGTTTGTGATAAAGTAGTTATGACAATCCCAAGTTTTCCAATTGAAAATCGCTCCGGATCACAGTAAAATACTTGAAAAACCTTAAATTAAAATTTGTCGTGTGCGATTTTCATGTCATTTTATTTATTAAAGAAATAAAGATGTCTAATATTGATACCGATAATAATGATTGATGATGAAATGTTGTTATTTAATTTATTGATTAGGTAACAGGTCATGACTAAATTCTTGGAAATAGGCTTCCATAGATAGGACTGATAGAATTAACCTATTGGTTTTAGATCAGGTATTCAGGCTTTTTACGGCAGAGTAAACTGCAAAGAGACTTGTTGCATTTTTTTTATATGCATAAATTAAAAAAAAAGAGTTTACGATGTTCATTATGAAATACTCCACAAGACTAAGTATTACGAAGGAACACTTTATAACGACCTTTTTAGAAATTTAGTAAACGTTTTATCAGTCTCCCAGGATCATCACCGAATGATCCTCATAAACCTGGCTACCTGCAGGTGGTAGTTTCCGTTTGTGTTAATAAAAGCCTTGCTTTTACTTCTGGTAATGGTAGATCAGCGTTAAAAGGTTATCCATGCTCATCACAAGGAGAAAGTTACATCACAATGCGCTACCACATAGTCGACTATAATGAGTGTTATAGCCAACTACAGCACTCCTTAAGGCATACCAACGTTTAATGTTTCCTTTAAATCGAGTATTACTTACCCATATCCACTATTTACGTAGCTCTTTATATATTTGGGTAGTCTAAGCAACGAAAACTTCTATAATCTACAAAAATAACTTTGTGATCGCATATAATTTATACAGGATTACAAGGTTACATTTGCATGTGCAGTATCTATAAATCGGGACTAAAATTGCAAGATATTTAAGTTTTACCTAGCATTGTAGTGTAAACACTAGCCATGTTCAAAATTTGACGCTTGTGGGTCTGCATTTACATACGTTGCTTCTGGCCCCACACTAAAATATGAGTTATGTATAGTATTTTATCTCAGCAAAAATAAAGCGTATAAGATATGAAGCAATATAAAGAACAAACATAGACGTGATACCTACATATCAAAGATAACATGTCAAGATAAACCGGCAGTACAATAGCCGGAGGCACCTGCAATGCCGAGTCTGGGCATATGAATTCGACGAATTTGTCATGAGAAAAAGTAAAAATACGAGCACCGAAACATTTATTATTATTTATTGCCCGTAAATCGCAAATATAATCTCACAAAACCTACTCAAGTGTCAGTAGAAAACTTGTTGGAGTGATGTATTTTATTTGCTTATTTTTTTTTTTAGGTATTTGGAAACGCGGCATACTTTGGTCACAGTAAATCAAATGCAACATTATTTTATAGCTGTCTCTTGCATGCGCTGCAGATGTCGCAAGGTTTCTCGGGACCAACGAAGCCACCATCTTTCTCTTACCCATGTGTGCCTCTCTCTCTTGTTCCCAAGCGCCGCTACCTCCTCCAGGCGGCACTCAGGCACCAATAAATTTGGCGTCAGGTATTTTAATTATTATTATTTCCAAGTTATCCTATATAATACATGTACAGGTATATAATGTACCTTAATAGCAGTGTAGGTATATTGAAATATAGGTTATGTTAGGCACAAAATGACTGTCAAAAAAGCCTGACAATGGTCATGAAGATTCTGGCAGCCAACGGTTGACTCCTGACAAAACTACTGAAATTTATACAGAACTTGGACAGCTTTGAGCTTGACATGACAAAGCTTTAAATCAGACAGCGACTAGACAGAACAGACAACGACGATAATCTTTATTGTGATAGATAATACACCATCCAAAGGTGTTTCTTTGTAATCCAACTGGTATATTCGGCCTTTAGAATGCTGACATCATTATGGTCTACACACGGTGTCACAGAAAGGTGTAGACATATTTTAGGAGGTTGTTAGGGGTATCATTCTGAACAATTTTCACTATGAAAACGATTTTATTTGAGCAACTTTATTTTTCACTTCTGGCGATCTGCTGATTTATATGGGGAAGGGAAAATTTAAGTTGCTCTGATCCAATAGGTTTCACAGAAAAAGTTGCTTAGGATAATTTCCCTAACAACCCCTTAAAATTTGACTATACATTTCTATTACAACTTTTTTATGTTTACTGGCTGTAAATACTCTAAGCTCTCAGTAAGTAAGTTAGCACTCCAATACACTACAACTTCACTTACAAGTAAATAAATTAATGTTCCGTCACGATATCACAATAAAGTTTCAAGTGGTAACAAAATGAGGTCACGAGAGGCAAGCCGCAGGTGCTCAGTAGAGCTCAGATTACTTCGGCCGTAAGTGAAATGAAACTCAACCCAGGGACAGATAGTTTACACTCTGCCCCGCGCAAACTCGGTTCCTACACATTATATTCACATTATATTAGGCAGTCTGAGAAAAAGTCAAGCGGTTAAGTATCTTAACCAACTCTTTAGTTACCTAAAATATTTAAGTCTAGGTTAGGTAAGTGACGGTTACCGCAGTAGTCAAAATAAGGCTCAATTTCCACGGTACTTTTGTTTTCGTGTTTTATTCGCGTTTGAGTAAGATTAAGAACAACAAAATGAAATCTATTTAATCTGTATCTTATAGTTCATCACATAGCTGAAGCTCGAAAATATAACAAAACAGCAACATACTAAAATTAATTAGTGCCACGGGGGCGATGCAGAAGGACACCCCACATACGAACACAGGAAGCCACATATGTGCACACGTGCTTACGTGTAATTTTAAGCTAAGATTTTGTAAGTAAGCTAAGATGATGTAGATACAGCGATATATTTTAATATGTAGATAGTTTGTGAAAATTCTAGTTATAGCTTTCTTACATTATCCTACTTGCTTGGCATAAAACGCTTGTGCTATTTGTACTGCAATAAGAACTAAAAAACACAGCCAAGTGCGAGTCGGACTCGCGCACGAAGGGTTCGGTACCATTATCTATAAAAACAGCAAAAACTTATATCTGTTGTATGGGAGCCCCCTTACGGACGGACAGACAGTCAGATAGACGGACACTGGAGTCTTAGAAATAGGGTCCCGTTTTACCCTTTAGGTAAGGAACCCTAAAAAATTGGGAAAAATACTCCGTTGACGGGACATGCATTTTAGAGATTGTATGCAAAAAAGCGAAATTCAGTATCATATTTATTTGCCTACAACTTACAGTAAGTATATAATTGTCTACTTGAGTCTTAATAGTAGTTTATGTGACTGCTACATAATGGAGGGCATTAATACTCGAGAGTGGGTTTATGAAACGAGCCGAATGTTACAGTGTATTTAACATCTGTTAAATACACTGTAATTTATCGCAATAAAATAAAATGAAATGAAAAATATAAATGACCTTCATACCATGCTTCAAGACCTGTATAGTGCTTCTCTAAAAGTTGGCCTAAGACGAACATCTCTGACGGATCACTAACCAACATCATTATTGGAAATGAGACGCTAGAGGTGGTTAATCATGTATATCTATAGCGGATATAGTTTATATTTAGGCAAATAACACTAATCGAAGAAGATCTCAAGACGAATTCAGTTAGGATAGGCAGCCTTCAAAACGCTAGAGACTATAATCAGAGATTGAAAGATACTGAAATGCCTGACGAAAAAACTATTCGATAAATGTATCCTGCCTACCATGAAGTATGGTGCTTAAACATGGACGGTTACAAACGAAAGAGAGTAGTAACCCAAAGAGCCATGATGGAGCCTTCTATCGAGTCCCCAACGAAGAAATACGGCCAGAGACAGGTTTCAGATATCGGAAAAATCTTCTGTCAATTCGATATTACATTTGTAAAATAGGTAGGTACTACATCTACATACGTAAATGTCGCACCAAGCTTTTATATCACAATTAATTGAGTTTATATAAAAGCTATTATTTTTAAATGTTTTTAACTTTTGATTTATTTATTAGTTATTGCTGTGTTATTGTATCTTTATGTTTTAAGCGCGTTTATTTCATTTCAACAAGCAATTTTTAGAGATATAACATAATTACATCGGATATATATATTTTTTTAATTGGTATTCTACGCCACCACAATGCTGTGAGGGAAACTTTGACGTCATTTAAAATAAAAGTCGAATCTAGGACCAGAGAACGTGTCAAGACGAATCAAAAGAGCTCAAACTCGATAGGATTGCGTCGTTTTGTTACAATGTTCCCAAGGCCACCTTCTGGCACCATCACCAGATCAGCTGATTTTCATGACATGGAGCTCCATCTTATTGGCACTTATAGATACGATGTATAATCTTGTCATAAGATTCGATTATTTTATATGATATATTGTAGCAAAAAAAATACTAAAATCGAAAAAATAACATCCTCGTAGAGTTTCTTGGTGATATCTTCTCGGACGGCCGTATTTCCGAAGCACTGGTAGAGTTAATAGAGTTTTCTTTTCCTGTGTTAAATCTCACGCCATTAATCACCTGAAACGGAAATTTCCTTTTTCAAACTAAAACCATAATTAGTTACTCATTAGTTTGATAGATCTTTTTTTTTCTGCGTGTATGCCTTGTAAAAGTGCATTATTTTTGCCTTGTTGCAATACATTAATTGAGTATGAGTTTGAATGTAAAATACAATTTCTTTCCCTGATGCTGGTCCTATAAAGACCTATATTTTGTTTAGCAGATCCATCCATAAATGTATTCGGTTTATACTCCCCAATGTTAAACAAGTCTCGGCTAATGTTAATGTTAAAGGTGAAAATTTAGAAATTGTAGATAGCACGGTATTCCTAGGAATCACCTTAGATAATAAGCTTCAGTGGGGCCCACACATAGATAAGCTATCAAAAAAACTCAGTTCCGCAGTTTATGCAGTTAAAAAAATCCATCTTTTTACGGACGTGGAAACAGCTAGACTAGTTTACTTCAGCTACTTCCATAGCATTATGTCTTACGGCATACTGCTGTGGGGGAACGCTGCAGACATTAACATAATATTTGTGCTGCAAAAGAGGGCTGTTCGTGCAATCTACAATGTGGGTCTCAGAGAGTCACTGCGTTGTAAATTTAAGGAAATTAACATTATGACAGTGCCGTGTCAGTATATTTATGAAAACCTAATGTACGTCCACAAAAATATTGATAAATTTCCTAAGAATAGCGACAGGCACAATGTCAATACTAGAAATAGGAATAAACTAGCTATACCTACTACTAGGCTCCATAAGGTTAATGTATCTTTTAAAGGGCAATGTATTCGCTTTTACAACAAAATACCGACTGAGTTACAAGAATTGTCTGTAAATAAATTTAAAAATGTTGTTAAAAATCACTTATATAAAAAAGGTTACTACAAAATATCAGATTATTTAGAAGACAAGAAAGCTTGGGAAGGTGTTTGCTCCAATTCTGTAAAAAATAACGTATAAAGCTGGAGGTTTCTAGTCGCCTCTTTGCCTCCAGCATCTAAAACATTGAGGTGACGGAATTCAAATGGAGTTCTATATTTCTCTGTACCTTATACATGTGTTAGTTTAAGATTTGACATTCTCAAAATGTTACCTATGTGTTTCTTATGGAAATAAACTCTTTTTGAATTTTGAATTTGAATCCCTTCCATATTTTATAATAGATAGATAGATAGATAAAGTGTCTATTCAGTCAATATAACAACAAAGAATAGAAATAACAATAAACCAAATGCGAATGTAAAAAAACAGGGTGATCAGACATACATACATACATACATACAATTCTATCAAAGCGACGATAATACGGTTCTGGCTCAGCATATGCTACAGGAAGATCTTTAGTGGGTGGGTGGTTACATTAACGTGGGTTATAACAACATTGGAAAATAAGAGAGAGAAATAAACATTTTTACACTCATACCAGGATGAAAATATATTTTTTGGCAAAAATGGACGTTTTTTTCTGATATTGCTTCATATACTATTTAGATTTGAAAAATTTATTATAAAAATAAAAAAAAACTGTCACGTCGATTTTCTCTATTACCGGGGTATGAAAAAGGTTTGACCCAATTATCGCAAAAGTCGTGACCTAATACCGAGGGTGAGGAAATGAACATGTTATGGTCCGCACAGTGAACTTTATTCTATGAATATAAGTCTATTTTAAACCTTATGGCAGCATAAGCTCGTTAGTTCAATTACTAAATCAAAATTTGTTGTACCCCGCGACTTACTAAAACACAGTTATTTTTAATACTTTACTACTAAAAATATTTTACACTGCATAATAATATCTGTCTCAGAATAAATAGCAAAAAGCACTGAAATATGTACTTGGTTTTATTTTTAGTAAATTTACATAACGGAATCCTAAATCAGGAATAATATTAATCGGTAATATAGGTTCTAAAGTTCCTTTGACCGTTGATAGCTGTTTTCACGTGCTTCTAATTCTTCTATTTCCAATTTCGACTCATCAAAAATTCCAGGTGTTTTACATGTGCTTATTGTTTCTAATTCCGACCCATCAAAAAGTCGACACATAAATAATGTAAGCAGATGAGACTGACGTATAGCTCTGTCCCGACATCAGATAAGCGAAACTCATAAATAGATCGAAACTGTTTAAATAGATGTAGCGTCAATTTTGGACTGCATACACTTTCTTTGACGGTTTGGTTTCTTATGGTTTATTGTTGCTCTACGGAATTAGGTAATACTCGCCATGTGCATAGTTTTTCAGACAACAACGAACTCTTCAACTGCGTCGAACAGCAGATCTGTTGCAGTCATAACAGAAACATAGAATGAATATCTTAAATCAAACCTTCGGGAATGGTAATTTTAATTACAAAAGTAATCTATCAGTGAGAAAAATTATAAAATTGCATTAAAAAGTCATTCGCCATTTAGTGTCCCATCATACAGAGTAAAATTTACATGAGAAATCATAAAAACATAGGCAAATTCACCAGCGATACGTAAATATTAATTCCTAGATTTTCTTTTATTTTATACATTTTATTGGATACATTACAATAGCGGAACATTTTCCAAATTATTTTGCCCCAGAAATACGTTTATAGTAGCGTATTTACAATATTTAATTTTTTACTTATTTTTCCATGAAATATCGATAGTGATGGGAAAATTTGTTATCGATAAATTGTATATTAAGTAATAATAGAGTTTAATTGCAATCATCTGATCTGTATTTATGAACCTTTTCCACAGAGTAACATTGGTGTGTGAAATTTGATGTGTGATTAATAATACTATTTATTTTTAGATTTCTTTGTGAAACACTATTGCTAAATGTGAGGATTGCGGCGGTATCTCGCAGATCCGGCTGGAGGGCAAAAACAAGATAATTTTGATGCAGAAAAATTTTACTAGCAATAAAAAAAATCTCAATCTGATACAAACTACTATACCAACACTAATCTCTCGTTCAAATCTGTTACAAGAGTAAGAGCTCATTCAGAGACCTCACACAGGATCCGTCGGAATATCCCAATAGACATTATACTAATAGATGCTGCTGATATTTTGTTTATTGCTATGTAATTGTAGATTTAATGATGTGTATTTTTATTGTCACTTTTTTATTATTATTATTATAATAATAATAATATTTTATTTCGGAGCACAAAATCCATATTTTGTTTGTAACAGAGAAACTACTTAATCTTTGTTCGTTTCTTCAGATAGCACCCAATTCAATCTATTATTATCCAGTGAGTATTGGGCCGTCGAGCCGACCTGCAGTGACGTCAAGCAGAATGAATGGCAGCACCAAGAGCATCTGCATTCTGCTTCAGTAAGGAGACCGTTCTCTTACGTATGATGGTGTGGAGTACGTCAGGACGTGCCTCAACAAACATACCCAATGCGCTAGAGTAAGATGGCAGCCCCAGCAACATCCAAAAAGCATAGTTATAATGGACGAGCAGGGCGCTGAGAGACTTTTGGGTACAGCTGACCCATAGACTGTAGATTGATTAACAATGTGCCTAAAAGAGTGAGATTTTTACTGGCTTTTTACAATATGCAATACTATGAGCCAACATATTTTCCCGAATGCCAAAGCGCTTCCTCTTCCACTCTATGACTACTTCACCCCTCGGGTACTCAGTCACAATATGACCAATGTACACGACCCGGATGGTTTAGTCGGCAGTGACCCTACTGCTTACGAAGCCAAGGGTCCCGGGTTCGATTCCCGGTGGGGGCAAATATTTGTTTAATGAGAACGGATGTTTGTACCCTAGTCATGGTTGTTGATCTATCTAAGTATATTATGTATCCATATACAGTCGTGGTCAACTAATTATTAGGGACAATCTCTAGTTAAGCCAAGTTGTGAATTAATTGTTGTATTGTTCTCTGACGAGACCAAGGTTAATTTGATTTCTTCAGATGGAAGGCAATATGAACGGCGTCCTGTAAAAGCGGAAATGAATCCAAGATTCACAAAAAAGCAGGTAAAACATGGCTGTAGAAACATTAAAATGTGGGGTGCCTTTTCTGGACGTGGAGTGGGACCTGTGAGGAAAGTTCAGGGTAACTTAGACCAACATCAATACAAGGCAATATTGGAGAAACTATGATTCCCTATGCTGAGGAGCATCTCCCTATTATATGGACGTTTCAGCAGGACAACGACCCGAAACATACCGCCCGTTCGGTCAAGTCGTTTCTTAACAGTCAGTCAATATCGGTGCTATATTGGCCAGCAAATAGCCCGGACCTCAACCCAATTGAGCACCTTTGGCACGAAATCAAGAAAAAAGTTGCCACTTATTGTACCACAACTTTAGATGAACTTAATGAAGCTTTTTGTGAGGCATGTGCAAACATTGCTGTTGAAACATGTCAGAAACTGATAATGTCTATGCCACATCGGTGTCAAGCGGTAATTACCAACAAAGGTTTTGCTACTGGGTACTGATTTTACACGTAATAAAATGGAGCTGCTAAAACTATTATAATATTACAGATTATTAGTTTTGTTTAACTCTATTTTTCACTATACTTTACATTATAATTTACTGTCCTTAATTAAATGTCCAGCTACACAATTGTAAATTAAAATTTAAAACATGATTAACCTTTTATATTCAATACATTTTTCTATTTAATTTATATTTTATTTACAGCCATTTATAGCATAATAATCGGACCAAATTAAGCAAACAATAGGTGCTGAGAAATCAATAAGGTTTTATAATTATATGTTGTAGTGTTATGCTACTTACATGCCATTTTCCAGTCTACTTTGATGGTCTGCATTTATCTCACAGCTGGATATTTCGTATCACGTTTATTTGCATAGGACCCTGTAACGTTTTAAACCATAAGAACACAATAACAAATCATTTTCACTTCGTATTTTCACACTATCAGCACTGTTAAATCGATGTCGAAGGGGTTTACCTTTGGTGACCTTGTATTTGGCTTTCTCCACCACCTCAATCTTTCCCTCCAACTAACGTCTTCAAAGATCTGAAAAGACACATCTTCAATGGTAAAAGCTGTCCAAGATCCTTTCTTCAAAAACTTGAAGAATATAGCTTAGCTCGTGGCTTGTCCAAGGACTTGTTGATTTCTCAGGCGTTCGAAATTTTCACAGACAATACCCTTCATTGGTTCAGATTTAAATATAATCAGAATCCAAACTTAACTTGGAACGAACTTTCTTCTTTACTAATCAAAGACTTTGGTGGTTTTGATTATGATCATAAACTTCTAGAAGCGATTAGGAATCGTACTCAAGGTCGTGATGAACCTATCGTCATCTTTATTTCCATCATGTCTGGAATGTTCGCTCGCCTTTCAAAAAGACTTTCTGAAACAGAACAATTGGCGATTATTTTGAGAAATATTCGCCCATGTTATTCAGTCTTCGTAGCTCTAAAAGACATTGACTCTATCGATTCTCTTCTGGCCACTTGCCAAAACTACGAAAAGTTCCTAGACAGAGACAAACAATTTAAAGAACCAAATTTTCAACAAAGTCCTCATGTTTCTGAATTCAACTACAAGCATTCCACTTCAAGTTCAGTTGACTCTCCAAAATCTTCTAATAACTCACGACCTTCTCCTCCCTTCATGAATAAATTCACTCCACCCTACAAATACCCTTCTAGACAAGTTATTAGTCTCTCTCAAACTGCAGCTCCCCAAGAAAGTTCTTTTTGCGTTCGCTGTCGTAAGCTAGGTCATACTTTGAACAGTTGCACTCAACGACGATTCGTGATTTGTTTCAAATGTGGCCTTAAGGGTTTTAAAACTGCAGATTGCCCTACTTGTTCTCCCAAACCTAATACTAGTACAAAAAACTAACTGCTGACTTGAAAAGTAACTCAAACTTTGATAAGGACGAGTGGACTAATTGGATCAAAACAATTCAAAACTTCTTTGCTTGCTACAAAATCTCTTCTACACTCTACTCCAAAGAACAAGATCTTAATCGTCCATTCGTTAATGTCAAAATTTATGACTTAACTTTATCTGATTTACTAGATTCTGGCAGCTCAGTAACTATTCTGGGTAATAATTCTCATTTGGAAATTCTTAAACTGGGCTGCAAACTTTTCAAGTCAGATCTTATTACTGTCTCTACTGCTAATAATCAAAAAATTAATTCCTTGGGTTATTTTGACTTACCTGTCCATTTGAATAACGAAACTCACTTGATTAAAGCTTATGTTTTCCCTGAAATATTTCCTTCTCTAATACTAGGTATTGACTTTTGGAGAAAATTTAATCTTCTACCTAGTGTTTTAGCTTCTCTTAACTTTACAGATCCTAAATGCTTTGCTATCGACACTAAAGATATTAAAGTTTTAACTTATGAGCGTTTAACTCCTAATCAAAAGAACATCAATTGTCAATTTTTGTCAATTGTAAGACGGGCTGGTTTCCGCAACTCGACGACGAAAGCGCCTATTTTGCGTGTGGGTGGGAATGCGACATCATTCGAGCCAACCCAACTCCTCCAGGAACGCCAGTAGGCCCTTTACGTTACCGACTATCCCTGGAAGGTCCCTCGATTGACCGAGGTGTTTAGCCCTGAAGTCCGCTACTCCTGTGCACTCCATGAGGACGTGAGCAGCCGTTTCTTCTGCCTCCAAGCAGGCTCTGCAAAGGGGGCTGTCGGTAACACCTAGGACATATAGATGTTTATTAAAGAAACCATGGCCAGTAAGTGCTGCAGTTACCAGTCGCATGCGCGGCCTACTAAGTCGAAGCAAGGTCTTAGCCAGCCAAGCGCTAGGGGACGGCAAGGCCAGCTTAGCCTGCCTGCACTCCTCATGGTTTGTCCAAAGAGTGGCATGATCATTCCTGGTCGACTCTCTCAGAAATGAGCGTACCATCTTGAAGAGAAGAGGGATGATAGGTTCGGGACCATACGCTGTCAAGCTAGATCCTTTACGCGCCAACTCATCCGCTGCATCGTTACCTCTTGATCCGCTGTGTCCTTTTATCCATTGAAGGATTACGCGGTTGTGTTGACATACCTCCATTAGTCGTTTGTGACACTCGTAGATTAGCCCTGAGTTAATAGTGTTGCTATTTAGGGCTTGTAGGACGGCCATGCTATCCGAGACGATTCGAATGGAGGAATCTCTTACCTTTCTCGATGCTATGACATTAGCGGCCGAGATGATGCCCATGCATTCAGCTTGAAAGACAGTATTATGGGCACCCAGTGGAATGGCTATCTTGATGTTTAGGTCCTCCGAGAAGGTGCCTGAACCAGTGCCTGCTTCAGTTTTTGAACCATCGGTAAAAATTCTGAGCTCTTTAACGTCGAGCCCCTCAACCCGATGGTCTTCATGTAACTGTATATTGTATTTTTTGTCAAAAACAAATTGTTTAGGGATTCTGTCACTGCAAGCCATAGAGATGGGAATTTTTTTGTAAACTTCCCCTAGGATGGCGGTGTGTGAGGTCCTATTTTTCCTCCAAAGTCCTAAGGTGTTGAGTCTCACCGCAGATGACGCGGCCTCCTGCTTAATATACAGCTGGAGTGGCGGAAGACACAGCATGGCCTCCATTGCTGCTGTTGGAGTAGTTTCAAAAGAACATCGCTCAAGACATCATCCAACGCTTCAAGACAATCTCTTTTGAAGAAAAAGGTGTTCTGGGAAACACACACTTAATAACCCACAAGATTGACACTGGTGATTCTCTTCCGATCAAACAAAGATGTTACAGACTGTCTCCTGAAAAACAAAAGGCTTTAGTTAATGAAGTTGACAAGATGCTGGGATGGAACGTCATTGAACAATGCGAAAGTCCTTGGTTATCTCCAGTCCTCATCACTCCAAAGAAGAATGGTGAATGGCGTTTCTGCGTCGATAGCAGGAAGCTTAACTCAGTTACACGTCGTGATGCTTATAGTCTGCCTCTAATAAGCGAAATTTTGGACAACCTGAGAAATGCCAAATACTTATCAAGCATCGACATTGCGAAAGCATTTTGGGAAATTCCCTTGAATCCTGCTGATAGAGATAAGACAGCATTTTATGTTCCTGGAAGAGGTATGTTCAGATTCAAAGTAATGCCTTTTAGTCTCACTAACTCACCTGCAACTCAACAAAGATAAATGGATACGCTATTTACTCCTGAATTTGAGAACAAGGTATTTTGCTATCTGGATGACATCGTTATTATTAGCGAGACTTTTGATGAGCACATATCGCTTCTCATGAAAGTTCATGAAAAACTTTCATATGCTAATCTGACTATTAACTTTGAAAAGAGTCAATTCTTCAGGAAAGAACTGAAATACCTTGGTTTTCTAGTGGACGAGTATGGTCTACGTGCTGATCCAGATAAAATAAAAGCTATTCTAGAATATCCTGTACCTACTTGCAGAAAAGAAGTTCGAAGATTCATAGGCACCTGCAGCTGGTTAAGAAGATTCATTCCAAACTTCAGCACTATTGCCTCTCCACTCAACCAACTAACCTGTCCCGGGAAGAACGCTCCTAAATTTTTATGGAATTCCAAGGCTGCAGCTGCTTTTCAGAAACTTAAAGAAGCTTTGGTAACTGCTCCTGTCCTTGCTTGCCCTAACTTCGAACTACCTTTCTCTGTACATTGTGATGAATCAAATTATGGTATAGGAGCAATGCTAACTCAACATCAAGATGACAAAGAAGTCGTGATTGCTTACATGAGTAAAGCACTAAACAAAAATCAACAAAACTACTCAACTACTGAAAGAGAAACATTGGCTGTAATAACTGCGCTAGAACATTGGCGATGTTACCTAGACAATGGTAAAGAATTTACAATATATACTGACCACGATGCACTTAAATGGTTTCAGAACTTATCGAATCCATCTGGAAGACTTGCTCGCTGGATTCTACGCTTATCATGCTTTAATTTTGTCCTGAAACATAAAAAAGGAAAGGATAACGTTGTTCCTGATTTATTATCAAGACATAAGAATAAAGAACGTCCTGATACACGAGAAACTTCACCTCAAGGCGTACATCCTATTACGATTGAAGAATCACCTGATCGAGAACTTGAGCACTACAACAAGATTTTTCTCGGATGCTCCAACAACCCAGACGCATATCCCAACTACACTATCAGGGATAACAAACTTTACCGCTGCATCAATTCTCCCGATCGTCTAAACGATTACTTTATTTGGAAAGAAGTTCCACTGCCGCAAGATAGACATGCACTTATTGAAGTTAGCCATGGTTCCCCTTCAGAACTCCACCTTGGTATCTTCAAGACATTCAAAAAAATATCTTTAAAATACTATTGGCCTGGTATGTTTAAGGACATTGCCAATTTAATCTCGACTTGTGAAACCTGCTTAACCTACAAACACCCTAATCATTCTCCCTATGGTCTTATGGGTAAACCTAAACTTTGCTCCAGGCCTTTTCAAACTATATCCTTAGATCTTATGGGTCCATTGCCTATGACCCGGAGAAGAAATCAGTATATTCTGGTAATTAACTGCAATTTTACTAAATATACTATGATTTTTCCCCTTAAACGTGCTACTTCAGCTAATATCATTAATGTCTTAGAAAATTCAGTGTTTCTAGTTCATGGCATTCCCCAAACTATTATAATGGACAACGCTGTTCAATTTCAGTCGCAATAATTCCACTCATTCTTAAATTCTTATAACGTTCCTTGTATTTTTCACACAGCTTTATATTGTTCTTAGGTTAATCCTTCAGAGAAATTTAATAGTACGATTATTATAGCTCTAGCATCCCTAGTAGGAGACGATCATAGATCCTGGGACAACCATCTTACTAAGATTCAGTTCGCAATGAACAGCGCTACAAACGTTGCTACTGGCTTTACTCCAAACTTTTTAGTCTTTGGTAGGGAAACAATACCTTGTGGTTCCTTCTATACTCCAACTCAGAATCTCGAGGAATTGATATGTATGCCTCGTAATATTTACGCGTCTAATGCTGGTCTCCCCTCATCTATCTTTCACAGAGTTCAAACTAAACTTCACATAGCTCACGCTAAAAATAGCGCTCACTATGATCTTCGCCGGTCTTTTAAAGAATTTAATGTGGGAGATACTGTTTGGCGTAAAATCCATGTTTTAAGCAATGCTGGCGCATACTTTAATGCTAAACTTGCCCCTAAATTCATTAAGTGTAAAATAATAACCAAACTTTCACCATTAGTATACATTCTCGAAGACCCTAACAGAGTTAGAGGCAAGTGGCACATTAAAGATATAAAATCTTAAATTTTCTTAACTTCTATTAACTGTTAATTTGTATATATGTATAAATATCACCATCATTTTCACCTTATTAATTTTATTTCTGCCTTTAATCCAGTGTTCTTCAACACATTTTACTTTAGGACCTCGAATCTTCGTTGGTTAGTCTTCACCTTTTTTTTTATCTTTATTTCAGACACATCTCGTTGGCGATGTTGCTGATCTCTGGCTTCGAGCCCTACCGCTCTGGCCGTTCTTAATCTTTTCTTAAGTCAAAGCGACTAAAGCTACCTTAGGATTAATTTGTTTCTCTTTACCTCCACTTATTTTTTTTTCACGCAGGAGCAGATGACAACTCCTTAAGTAAGCCTGAATGTCCTTTCGAAAACACACTTTTAGAGTGGTAGTCATTGAATGTGAACTCCACCCTTACCTGAATGAAGATGATGAATGTAAGAGATGGTATATCTGATTTTGCCTGGTGATGTCTGTTTCTGCAAAGCTGTGTTTTTATGGTTTATTTTAAAATGTACATATCAAAATTTTTGCTGAGTCAAAATTTTTTCCAGGGTCGGGGGTAAAATGTAGTGTTATGCTACTTACATGCCATTTTCCAGTCTGCTTTGATGGTCTGCATTTATCTCACAGCTGGATATTTTGTTTCACCTTTATTTGCATAGGACCCTGTAACGTTTTAAACCATAAGAACACAATAACAAATCATTTTCACTTCGTATTTTCACACTATCAGCACTGTTAAATCGATGTCGAAGGGGTTTACCTTTGGTGACCTTGTATTTGGCTTTCTCCGAAACTCTGCAATCTCGAGCTTCGTGCGCGCTGGTGCGCTACCTTTTTATGTATCTGTAACTGTCCCAATTTTCATTGTTATCTTGTTGTTTTATCTATTACGAGCCTGAAACCAAAATCTGACATATTTTGATGTCGTTGTTTATCTGGTTGTCATGGCAATGTCCATTCAAACTCATTAGCGGTCTGATATGTTTACTTCAATACTTTTACAAAAATACTTTTTCCCTCTTGGCCACTCACAAAAATTGCTTTTAATTTAAATAATTTTTAGAACTCTCCAAAAAGGGTATAAGAGCGGAACATTTCTGAAATTGGGGAGTCTCACTTCAGCTCTTGAAGAAGAAGCATCACCTAAAGGCCTTATCCCGGGGCCGCACTGCCCCGGGATCCTGCGAGCCTCTGCTGAGTCGCCTACGGTTTGCTGCTGCTGCCTTACTGCCGTCTCCAACCACCTATACCCTGACGTGCTGCCGTCTCCAACCATCTATACCCTGACGTGCTGCCGTCTCCAACCACCTATACCCTGACGTGCTGCCGTCTCCAACCACCTATACCCTGATGTGTTGCTGCCTTCAAGCCACCTCCTACACCTCCTCCGGATCTCCAGCTACTCACAACTACTCCAGGCTCCGGGCACCACCGCCGCGTGCTCCCTGTTCTGCCCACCTACTCTCCGTGTCCTTCGCTCCCCTTTTTATATCTTTTGTACTTGTATTTTTGTAAAACCTGTGTCACCTCATTCATCCTCATCCTCATATCATTTTTTAAAAAATAGTCATTGTAAAATAAACATAATAAACTGTCATTTCTAAATTGTATCCTGGTTGTTGTTTCTTGTTAGGTTCTGGTTAGGTTCTTGTCGCTACACGACAATGTACATAACCGGTTATAGCTCTTCACTATCTTGAATGTCCCTAATTAGTTGACCACGACTGTAAGTATGTGTATCGTTGTCTAGTACCTAAGATACAGGTAATCCTAGTTTAGGCTAGATCAATGTGTGTAAATAGTGTCCAAGGTATTAAGGTATTATTATTAAAGTATTTGAAATCAGTTATTGAGTGTATTGCCATAAGTATAATTTCATTTAAAGACTGTGTTTATTTCTTTCGTAATGTGTAAATAAATTATCACTTTGACTTTGTACATCGATATTATTAAAACAGTGAACAGCTAAATAGCAGTCTTCCAAAATATCGATTAACAAAAGTAGGTAAACTATATATCACTTTTATCGATAGCCGTACTTATATCGATACTTACCCCATCGCTGGCTGTCACTAAATTCGTACGCGAAAATAAACCTACCTGTCCTATCAAAACTATAAAACTATATTGATTTCAGTTAGACAAGTAAAATGGTCGTATGAGTAAAGAGTGTCGGTATATTAACTTTTGCTTGTGGAAAATACCCCTACCTCTATTTACTTCTATGAAAAATAATTGTTCTGAGATTTACTTATTTACTCTGAGGTCCATTCTATTGATAGATGTCAAATGCGACTTCTAAGAATGACTCTACTTTAATAACAAATAAAAAAAAGCTTTCAAAAATCTTATTACCAAAACAATAACAAGCTTATAATGTATAATACAATTCAGTCAACGTATATGGACACACAAGCAATAAATACTAGTTTATGGCCTTCAGAAACTGATCACCCTGGAGAAGCTTTATATTTAAAGGTAATTTATTATAAACGCCGACTGCCATATATCTGGTAATTTTGCTATAAGACGTCGTTTACAGGATATAGTTTCAAAGTCGTACTTGAATAGATCTCTTAGTCTTTTACTCTTATGTTCAGTGCTGATATTGTTTTGTTTTTCAAAGTTCTTTATTAGATAAATACAATTTAATATATCAACATAAGACACCGTCATTATGAGTATACATATAAATTGTATTGTTTGTTAGGCTAAGGCACCTCTTAAAACTTTCAACAGCTTAATTAATATAATATTTTACACTGTGTTCAACTATTTTAATAAAATATCAATAAAATACTGGTGCATTCAACATGATATGTTGAATACTTTTCACATCGACATTCCTATACTAACACATCGCGCAATACGAGTAAGTGCGGGTATGTAGAAAACAAATGCACACTGCCCGGCTAGGCGACGACACACGGCCGGCCATGGCGACAAGAGATAGGTAGGAGCCGTCGTAGTTTACTCACTGTTTAGAAAATAGTGATGGGGCAGCTTATAACTTTTATAAGTATTAGCATACGATAAAGTATGTAGACGTGATTTGCCGATAGATGAGACAAGACTATTGCTGTGGTGTGGATTTTTATCGATATAAAATTTTCGAGATATGTTTAGTACATAAGGTTTTATTTTTGGGAGCTGAATTTTGCCATGCAATTTAGAAAGGTTGGTGTAAAAGGGAGTATTAAAAGCTGTTTTTAGGGCTTTATTTTGCACTAATTGGAGCTTATCGAAGTTTGAGTCACAAGTACTACTCCATACTGGAGCAGCATAAGTGATACAGGGCCTTATTAGTGTAGTGTACATCCTAAGTTTGGTGTATGCGCTCAGATTTGATCGTCTGTTGAGGATCTGGCTTAGCCCACATAAAGATTTAATTCCCTTTTGATGTAGTGCCTTTGTTTGTGTCGTCCAGTTCAGTTTTGTGTCCAGAATAATGCCGAGGTATTTAACACTTTGTTTCCACGGTATTTTGTGTCCATTAATGGTGAGCTGGGGATTTGACGTTTCCGGGTAAAGAGGATAGCATCAGTCTTAGACCCATTAAGTTTAAGTTTCCACTTAGTGAAGTACTCATGTAAGAGTTCTAGGGACATATCAAGTCGACTTATGACAAGATCAATATCCTCAGATGAAGTAAAAACAGCTGTGTCGTCAGCAAAGTAGGCCAGCTGCGTACGGGGTTGTTTAGGAATATCGTTCAAATAAACGAGAAAGAGGTAGGGTCCCAAAACAGAGCCCTGTGGTACACCTGCTGGGACACCGTATATATCCGATTCGCTGATACCGATATGTACTTTGAACCGCCGAATTTCTAGGTAGGATAGAAAACTTATCCGGAAAACGATTTATTAATTTGCATAGCTTGATGTAGTAAATGTAGTGAATGTAGAGCGCTGTGACAAGTTACTCTGTTTTATTTGACTCCACTCAAAATACGAACCTCTTCTGTATCACGATATTTATTGAATCTCAAAAATACCTGGGCCTGATAGTATCCTTCGAAAACAGGCAGGACAAAGAAATTGAAAGTCATGTTTTGAACACCTGGAAGACCTACTGGTCCATGAAGGAGCTAATGAAGGGTAACCTCACGTTGTCCCTGAAGCGAAAACTCGCTGACAAATGCATCCTGCCCATACTAACCTATGGCGCACAAACTTGGTCCTTGACCGAACATCAGAAGTCCCAGCACAAGGTTTATCAGAGAGCGATGGAGCGTAGCATCTTGGGAGTGAAACGCACAGACCGCATCAGAAACACCATACTGCGCTCAAAAACGTGGATAGTAGATACTGATAGATTTATAAGACAGATGAGAGGATCGACAACCACCTTGATACTTTTTTTAAATAGTAATTGGTGAGAAGTCATATCCACAATAGTTTTTATTGTTACGATTCGACACAAGTATCAGAATTACATGTTTAGATATGGGGTTGATGAACATGGATAATTTTTTGGAAGCTGGGAAAGTCAATGCTGTTAAGCACCTTTTTATTCATAAGAGTCCTACTTGTTGTAAAATTGGGGTTAAATAAGTCAGGAGCCTGCATTAATTGATTATGGTTTAATTTTCTTCTGTCAATCCCATGAAACATTTTTTTTGGATTTTTCCCCTTTGATCGTAATATTTACTAGATTTCAAAATAAGACCTTCCATGTCTTTTTTCTTGGCATTAGCATACATGCAAAATCGAACAGTATTTTGTGTAATGTTGAAAAAGTTTAGATTTGTAATATTGAGAAGATACGGATTAGTTTAGTTTAGCATCAAACGATTTCAGCATAATTAGGAACTCTCTGGTTTCACTAGCATTTACCAATAAATTTCCTTTGAAATCTCCACAAACCAGTTTTATATATACTCCAAGTAAGCTGACACTGCAAACATCAAACATTTTTGAAATTGGTAGTTTTTTATTGAGGGAAGCCCATCAAATTGCAGGTTGTTGTGGACAAATATACATATTCCACCTTTACTTTTTCGGGTATCCCGACAAAACTACGATGCCAGACTAAAATCCCTAAATGACATTCTTTCAAGATCAATTTTCACTCGATGGTGTACAGTTAGGCATAAAACGCTCATCTCCCATGACACAACGCCCATCTTCTGAGTGAAAACAATTTTCAAGTAAAGTTTGCTTCCTATAATTTAGGCTTTGTATGTTTATATGCGCTACTGTTATGCCTGCTTTGACGATTTCTATTTTACTTTAAAATTTTCTGTGGTCATTAAGTCTCTTTCAGTTTCGCTAAGACCAAGGTTTGAACTTGTGGCGGTTGTTTTTTTTTTTAAATAATAGGAAATAGTTCCTATTTTGGGGATTCTAGATTTTTTTTTCAGTAATTTTAGTTATTTTTTTTTGCTTTTGTTTGTAGAAATATGGTATGGTACCAACCTTTGTGATGTCAGATGTTTGTGGTGTAGTTTTTGCTTCTGATGTGTTTACCGAAATTTGTAATAAATCTTGCTTGTAACTTGTAACGTAGATAATCGATCTCTATTTTTAGTTTCATTGCAAAATCTAAGTGATTTAAGTGTTTTGTTTACTTTATTATTGTTCAAGTATTTGTTACGTTGAATTTCACTGAGAAATACGACAATGTTGATATTGATTTTTTTCTAGAGGTTATCAACATCATTTTTAAGATTAAATGCGTTTTCGTTCGAGTTTAAGATGATGATTATGAGTACCTAGGTAGGGTCGGTATATAATAAAAAGTTATATAGAGCTCACTTGGCTACTAATTTGACTGCCCAGCAAAATTTGAATTCTCGCAAATGTTTAGAAAGATAAAATAACTTTATCACTTTATAAACTAGAAACATGAGTGTTAAAACATACCTTATACGCCATACCGTACCGTATACCGTAAACCGTAACGTAGGTTATTGAAAAACTGCGCAAGAATGAAAATGGAAAAACGTTTTCCACAAATGAAAAACGTTTTAAAAAATAAGGCACACGATGGATATTGGATCAATTTACTTTGTGGAACTTCACAGCTTCGAACATCAAATCAAATAGTAGTTTAGTTTCACTGTTCGTATTTAATGGTTTTTTATAAGAAATTCTGTAGACTGAAACTATTACATGGACAAAACCAATTGACTTATCTCTCCGATATCACGCTTGAAGCAAGATAAATTCCAAAGAGTAATTGATCTAAGTAGTTATGTTTACGAGTAATAGCGCGTTTGTTATTACTATTTAATTTGTTGTCATCATATCATACAAATCATGCATCAATGCTTACTCAAGGACTCAATATGATAGGTTTCATGCGCTAAACACAAGGCTAACTCGGTCGCTATACTTAAAGTTTACACCACGTAGGGAATACTAGTGTGGGGCCAGAAGTATATGTGTCTAAGTATATAAGTGTGTGTAGCCTACCTTTATACAATTATACATATTTAATGTTGCATCTTACAAAATACTTCCTGTTGTAAGAGTTTCATGTTCGTGGCAGGACTTCAATGTTTCCAGAGTGGAGCAATATCTTACTGTTTGCAGAAGTATGCGCAACATAAAACAAGGCTGCCGGCGCTTGAAACTACAGCCAAGATTAAGTGTCGACACATACTGACAAAATGCTCAAGCCACGGAAAACTGGAATCATTAGTCTTAGCTAAGGATCTGGCAATGGGTTGTTTTGTGGAGGAGGCATTTTGACTGCGGCGATGGGCTTGACCCTGTCACTCAAAATAGAGTATTAAATAACTGGTTTAGCGTGGGCACAACAGCCTCTGCTACTCTGTTTCATCACGCCACGGATGGTATATTATGTTGTATTTTGAAAGAGAGTATTCGAGGGAGTCTTAAAAATAACAAAAAAATGTGGTATCGATATTAGGACTGAAGCCGAACCTTGACTACCAATGAATGACAGCGTTTTTAGATTAATATTAGTATATATCAATATACCTGTAGCATCAATAAATATACATAAAATAAAACAGTAGAACCGGTGTGTCGGTACATTTATAAGATAAGTAATAATAAAGTTACTAAAGAAAAGCCATAAAACATAAATCAGCGATTTTTTATTATTTTCTGTGTGTTTGTTAGTCTGTCTGTCTGTTTGTGCAAGGACAATGTCAAAACAACTGAACCGATTCTCATGTTATTTGTACAGATTAGTAGTAATTAGGAAAAAAAGGATTTGAAATTGTCATGTCATGTAAAAAAATTGATAATATTTATTTCTAATATTTCGAACTTGTATGAATGAGTTGGTTTTATAATTACAATCTTACATCTCACCAAAATTTTCCAAACATTGTCTTTTCACTCACAATGAGATCGGTAATTTCACTGATAACAATAAAAGCGGTGCATCATTTGGTTCATATGCGATGACGCCATCTTAATCAAATCTGCCTTTTATCCAAAGAAAATCAAAAGAAACTTAATTGAGGCTACATGAATGCAGATGTGTTTTTGCCACTAAGCTGAAGATGCCAGCCACTACTGCCAGGTTAAGGGGGTAGGGAAGAGCTATTACCAGGTGCAACTAAGATTGGATCTGTTAACATTGGTATGGAGTGAGAGAAGGGGGTTGAGGGGACAGAGCCCCACCCCCCCCCATTGATACAGGAACAACGACTGCTGCTGATAAAATATACAAATTGGAGCTGTAAACCCTTTCTGGCATCACGAACGTAATCAGTATGGAGCAAAATACTTGGGGTTTGGGGGGCGGAGCCCACCCATTAATACAGAAACTAACAACGACTGCTGCTGAACAAATATACAAATTGGAGCTGTTTACCCTTTCTGGCATGCTGGACGTAATCAATAAGGAGAGCAGAGCCCCCCCATTGAAATAGAAACAATTACAACGTGATGAACCAATAAAGAAATTGGAGCTGTTAACCCTTCGTAGCATCGTGGGTGTAATCAGAAAAAGAAAAAGACGAAAGGGGGGCGGAGCTGGCGAGGCCAGAAATGCCATAAATGAATACAAAATTTTCTAATAAATTGAAACTCCTAAACGTTCTGGGACGAGCCTCTGTGTATTAAAACGAGAGATCATCTAGAAATCACATCCAATTGTTCAGCTGAGCGCGATCGTCTTCTAGCTGCCAGGGAGTAGGAGTCAGGATACTGGCTGCACGCTATTTCCTCACACACACGTACACACACTTTGTTTTATACTTATGTATACATTTAGTTCATCTTAAATCATAGGTACTTGCCACCTTTGATTGTGTGTTATCTTTATTATGCTAACCTATACCTACATTAGAGGCATGAGCCTGCTTTTCATTAATACAGGCTATTAAAATAGCCTAACAATGAGAGCAGTTGCAATTTGCAACTTTTGTGATTACCGGCACATGTGGCGTAATCCTACTCAGGAGTAAATTTTGTACATTTTCTTTTGGAGATTAAATGAATTTTTGTTTTGTTTTGACAACATTTTGATATAATTTGAACATTATGTATTCCATTTTAACTCTGCCTGTCCAGCACAGCCGGTCCCAAGCCCGGATAAAAGAGGTGGGTTGATCGTGGGGCTAGCTACCCAATATGATAAAAAACATGGTTACGAATGCCTATATGAAAAATAATCAACTGCTCAACTACAACCTCGGCTAAGACTAAAAGACTATAGAAACTGCATGCAAATTGGAGCTTGAAATGCTAGAAAGATGATGGAAGTTGCTGGCGCACTCAAACAATACAACCTGGTCATCATAGCCCTAAAAGAAGTCAGATGGGAGGGTGATGGCTTCATAGTCAAAGATGGTTTCACACTGTACTATAGCGGTGCTAAAAAACAAGGTCTGCACGGAACGGGCTTCATGGTCAGTAAGATGTTGCAAAACAGTATTCTTGGTTTGTGAGTGATTTGTAAGGACATGGTAGATCTATTTGAGCGGCTTGAGCGCTCATATAGATCTGATGCTGCCTGTACCTAATAGGTCCTGATATCGTAGTAATTTAGAATAGCTGTTTTTATATGTTAGTTAGTAATATTGTAAATAAAACTCTTCCTTTTAAAACTGTACTTCCCTTTCAGTAGTATTCACTTGGTATGTAAATAAGTTATCATATTAATTCAATGGATATATGATGAAAAAAGAAATAGAGATGATAATGGAATGTGGATGTGCATGTGTTTTAGAGCACTTTCTCTATTTGAATTATATGCAACGACAATAGTCGTAGGCACAAGTGCGAGCTTGCAACAAATTACATGTCACACAATTAAAAAGCTACACTACACAGACTACATCAGAAATCGCCACTGTACTTATATTAGTGAACTAGGCAGCTTATAAGAAAAGTATAAGTTTTTATTTCATTTTACTTTATTAGGACTCCCAACAGTGTTTCGGATGACACGTTAAACTGCAGGTCCCGGCTACTATCGCTACTAGTGGTAGTAGCCGTAAAGCTGGTCAGAGCCCCTAATAGGGAAGCTTGAAAAAATCTGACAGTCGGGTTGGCCTCTAGCCCGACACCCCTCCATCAACACGCAATGAGCCAGCGTAGTGGAGTGTGGTTCAATCCACAGATATCGAGAGATAGGTTGAGGGGCGTGGCACGCGCGAACAAATGTAGCTCCGGCAGGTTAGATATAAAAATTCTCGGTAGTCACCGGGCGACCGCAGTGACGAATTCATTTCCGTTGTTTTTCGAAAATGCCGACCTGTGCAATACTCACGTGCAAAAATAGAAGCGAGATTGTAAAATCCAAGAACGCCGGTGTCACATATCACTTGTAAGTTGCATTCCAACTATTATTTCTTCTTAAAACACAAGAAATAAACATTATTACGAAAATAAATCATTCGCGGAAAATTCGTCACGAATTGACATGAACCCTTTAATAGGCATAAGAGAAATAATTTTTCATTGGTTTTAGAGTTTATTACCAAGCCATAAAGTTGAAAATATGGTGGCGATATAGACGACAGAGACTTACAAAGGGTTAAGTGACAATGTCATGTTGTTCTCGCTAAGTTTACTATACATTGCTTGTTTTGTATCTTGATTTCACTACTTATTGCCAAGCTAACACGCAATGAATATTTTACACTTATGTACGAAAGCAAAGATGCATCGTGATAGGGAAGCGAACTGTTACACGCACACAGAGACGACATATAGTGATGGGGATAGTGATAGGAGAATTATCTTTTTGAATCGATAGATTTTATCATTCCGCAATTACTAATATAGTGAATGTAATAATATAGTTATTTTATTGCTCATAATACGTAAGTTTATTGTTAGTTATTCCAATTATTGCCAAACAGGCAGTTTAGATTTTAAGTTTGTTTAAAACCTCGCCCGACGAAGGATAATGGGGTGTTATAAGTATTGATCGGAAATTCCCATGCTTTCAGTCAGGTCCGAAGAGTTCACAGTTATTCTACTTAGCGCTAATCTCTCGATATCTGTGGTTCAATCTTACTCGTATCCGGGTAAAGGTCCGTGCCTCTGTCCGTCTGTCCGTCTGTCCGACTATCCGTCCATTCGTCACGGGAACCGCAAGTATAGCCTTGATATCTAAAACCATTGTTAGTAAATCTTGTGTAGTTCATTAACTACACAAGATTTATTAAATTAACGGGGGTCTTGTATGCAAGAGACAGATATCATTATTCAGATATGATTGTAGATTTCGCAGTTTATCACTTGGTTGTGGTTACATAATTAGTATGGTATCGGTTTCACATTCTTAGGGTTCTAGGTTCGAATCCACGTTCGGACGTAATAATATTCTCTCTTTTGTTTTATTCTCATATTTTGTTTTATTATTTTTAGTAAAGTTTTCTTGTTAGTGTGTTCGTTCGAGTCCGACCTGCACTTGATCTTTTTTTATAATGTCGAAACAAAGACAGATAAGTTATTTTTTTAATATGTTATTTTTAAGTTTTTCTATCAAGATTTACATTATTTCTAGTTGATTCCTTAAAAAATATCTAAAATAAAGTACACAATAACGATGGCAACATGTGACCATAGCCTGTTGAGTCGAACAATTTGTGGGAACTTTATTACCTTTGCCTGTTCAAATTACCTTTTCTTATACTACGTTGTTTGGGTTTTATAATAAATTTAAATGTCTACTGGTAATGACTAAGATTATTTTTACATTTTTTTTTATAAAATCGGGATTCTATTGCAAAGCAAAACATTCGCCACAGCCATTCAAATAAAGGGGAATTTTATGGGATGGGATTATGTTTTTCCACATTATTTTTTTAGGGTTTTCAGTGTTTGTACAGGAATTTGTTGATAAGGAAACATAATTCAAAGCTTAGGCTTGTATAACACTTTGTTTCTTTTAGCGGTTATTCTAGGCCTGTTTAAAGGTCATTTTTTATGCACATTCTCAATTCGATAGAATAAATCGTGAGGTTACTTATCTCCATAGCATGTCAAGGAGCGTGCCACTCAAATTGAGTGTGCCGGCTGATTTGGTGTCTCACTATCAGCCGTCACAAAAAATTCATATCACCTTTGCGATAAGTACAACGTAATTTTTTATATATAATATAATTTTATCATAATAAAACCATATAGTAATTGTGCATATTCCAAGCCTGTTAGTCGTCTCCCGAAGGTAGTCGTCCGGATCATAATGAGTATTGAATAACTAAATGAAGGCAAAACTGTGCCTCTTCCGCTTGTGGGGGAAAAGTCTAGACACTTTGTTAGTTCTTTATATTGACATAACAATAATGTACCGTATCCTCACCACATCATCGCTCCGTTTCAAACCAGGAGCTTGTACAAATGCTGCATATTGCACCACCTGTTACTGTCGATCCACAACGCAGAAGACGACGCTGAACTACAATGGATCCTTGCAAGCGCGGGGTTTGTCAAATGACGGCGAAGCTGGAGTTTGCATAATTTGTAGACTCAGTTGACAAAATTTCGTACTTGTGTATTGTGTTTTCCTAATTTTTGTAAGAGTAGTGGATAGTTGCGACTATTTGTCGCTTTACGCTTTACGTTTGTTAAAAGCTTTTCTTGTCACTACACTGACAAATCGAGAAATTATGTCGCCGGTGCCTTTGAATAGATTTGGCGGTGCGCCTATGAATAGGATTCTCGTGACGTCACAGTAGGTAGTAAAAAATTGACACGCTTGGTTCTCATACTTTTATTCGTGCTTGCGTTCTCTACTCTATATATATATATATAAATATGTCTGTGAGTAAACCTAAGTAATATCGATTATCGAATATCGATTTAGCAATATGTAAGACCATTGTGTATACACAGTACTTTGCACCAACTTCACTCGAGCCAGGTGCCAACTTAGCTCGCCCGAGGAGTATGTATACTTGTCAGAGACGGGCTCTTTATTTTTACAACTGGCTCGTCCTATTTTCGTTCCCTTTCCTGTGGCATCGTTGTGTGATTGATTACGCAGTGGTCACCACATACCTATGACGCCACGTACTAGCCACTTTCTCTATACGATCTTAGCGCATATAAAATTGTTATAATAATAATAATAATAATGCTTTTATTCATTAAATCATACAGTACGAAAATCAATTACGTGAACTTATATTTAAATATTAAAGCTACTCTATTTTCATAAAGCAGTCCAAAGACCAAGCTAAGCATTTATGATCACTGGCTGCTCACATTTACACTATTAGTGTCTAGAAACTTAATTGATTAAGAACAATTTATATAATAGCATACTATTTTAACTTTACATAGACCAAAAAGGTCTTTATAAATAATGTTGAAGAGCCTGGCAATGTATACTTATCAATATCTGTATATATAAAATATAGAGTATGTTTTTGGTAGAAATCAATTAATTTCTCTATATTCGATAAAGTGAATTCACTTAATGGCCGACTCGGCAGTGACCCTGCCTACGAAGCCAAGGGTCTCGGGTTCGAGTCCCGGTGGGGGCAAATATTTGTTTAATGAGATTGGATGTCTGTACCCTTGTCATGGTTGTTTGTCTATCTGAGTATAATATTTATCTATATAAGTATTTGTATCGTTGTCTAGTACCCAAGATACAGGGAATCCTAGTTTGGGGCTAGATCAATGTGTGTAAGTAGTGTCCAAGGTATTATTATATTATAGTATGTCGTGTAGCGACAAGAACCTAAACAGAACCTAACAAGAAACAACAACCAGGATAAAATTTAGGAATGACAGTTTATTATGTGTATTTTACAATGACAATTTTTATAAAAATGAAATGAGGATGAGGCTGAATGAGGTGACACAGTTTTTTTTAAAAGGTACAGGTATTGATATAAAAACAAGGGAGTGAAGGACACGGAGAGTAGGAGACAGAACAGGGAGCACGCGGCGGTGGTGCCCGGAGCCTGGAGTAGTGGCGTAGTTGGTGATCCGGAGGTGGTGAAGGAGGTGGCTTGAAGGCAGCCGCCCCTCAAGATGTAGGTGATTGGAGACGGCAGCACGACGGGGTATAAATGGTTGGCAGCACGTCCGGATATAGGTAGTTGGAGACTGCAGTAAGGCAACAGCAGCAAGCCGTATGGGTGGCTGGAGACGGCAATAAGGCAGCAGCAGCAGACAGTCAGCGACTCAACAGAGGCTCGCAGGATCCCGGGGCAGTGCGGCCCCGGGATAAGGCCTTTAGGTGAAGCTTCTTCTTTCAGAGCTGAAGTGAGACTCCCGAATTTCAGAAATGTTCCACTCTTGTACCCTTTTTGGAGAGTTCTAAAAATTATTTAAATTAAAAGCAATTTTTGTGAATGTTATAAAAAGTATATAAGTATGTAAGTAAAGTATTGAAGCAAACATGTCAGACCGCTAACGAGTTTGAATGGACATTGCCATGACAACCAGATAAACAACAACATCGCAATATGTCAGATTTTGGTTTCAGGCTCGTAATTGAGAAATCAACAAGATCACATAGCCAAAATTACATAACAGCGATAGATAAAAAGGTAGCGCACCAGCGCGCACGAAGCCCGAGATTGCAGAGTTTCGGAGAAAGCCAAATACAAGGTCACCCAAGGTAAGCCCCTTCGACATTGATTTAGAAGTGCTGGTAGTGTGAAAATACTAAGTGAAAATGATTTGTTATTGTGTTCTTATGGTTTAAAACGTTACAGGGTCCTATGAAAATAAAGGTGATACGAAATATCCAGAGATATATGAGATGAATGCAGCCCATCAACGCAGACTGGAAAATGGCATGTAAGTAGCATAACACTACAAGTATTATTAACTTAAACCCCAATAGAATGATATAGATAACTGAGGAGCTTAATAATTTATCTTACAAAACAAGAAACAAGACAACTACATATGTTACGAAAAATTAGCAATCACCCCATACGATCGAACCTGACCTCCTCCATCAAGCGAATAAAATTACAAACCCTTGCACAATTTACATTATCATGGCCTACCCTAAAATCTGGTTCAAAGCGGTTCGTAATTTTTCATTCGCTAATGAGGTGTTCGATCAATCATTGGCCCTTTTACCCGGCGTCACAGACAGGAGTTTATCTCCTTTGTTTTTTGCCAGGTATTTTATTGAAAAAAACAGTGAATAGGAAGTTAAATAGAGCGACGTTTCCTAAACGTTACTCCTGATTGATATGTTGATACCAACATTAATCTGAGCGTTGAACTGAGGCGTGGCGCGTGTCATTATTTTAAAATGTTGTCTCTGTCATATTTTTAAAACATTTTTTTCTGAAGCGAACCAAAACAGGATATCTTTTTCACTGTTTTGTCCAAATTATACGTTCGGAGACATGTGGCTAATCAAAATAATGGTCAGCTGTTCTATTTTTCACTATACGGATGATCAAAGTTCATAAAGTCAAACGTCGTTCTAACAACGATGGTGAACATCGCGAGGAAACGTATTTTATTTATATATATATATATATATATATATTAGATTATGTGGTGTTTTTTTCGAAACTAACGAACTACTTAAGTAGTCGGATATTAATTTCACTACTGTTGCCAACCTCAGGAAATGTGAGGCTAATCAAATAGTGTTTTTCTAAGGGGTCTAAATTGCTAATAATTTTAAATAAAAGCATGGTCGGATTTTCAGTGTTAATGAGTATGAATCGGGTGTAAATTCAGTTGGTAAATTGGATCACTGCCTAGGTATTTAAATAACTTTGTCACTTTTTCCTCATTTGTAATCCGAAAATCTAAATCTGAAATCTATTGTCATATCATTCCCATTTTGGCTGCTGTTTGATACTTCTGCTTTATACAACAACGATATAGCAAATGATCCATTTGTTTTCGCTTACAATTTGTTTGACTTTGATTGATATTTTAGTCTCATTCATCTTCAAGTTTTTGCTTTAATATTAAGCGTCATAAATCATCACACCGCTTCTTATCTTCAAGTCATAACTCTTGCAGCAGCGAATTCAATGTGAATAAAAAAAGCTGTTTTAGAAGTCAGTACATTAGTTTTTAATACTCTAAAGTTTTAAGCTCGGAGAGTCTCTATACAGGGTGTAAAAGAAAGGTGTAGTCATATTTTAGGGTGTTATTAAGGGCATCATTCTGAACAAACTTTACTCCGAAACCCATTTGAATAGAGCAACTTTATTTTTCACTTCTACATACAGTTTGATCCAGACGACCGGCTGATGTGTATTTTACTTACATTAAAAACACTGTTTTGCTTAGATACGTTGAAATTTTCTCTGTGATTATAGAATGGTTGAAAATAGTAACTATATGATGCGATATGCGGGATTTGGACGGCAAGCACTTTAATTTTACGTAGAAATGGGTTTAAATGTATCTGGAGAAGAGTTTTTTTTTTTTTTTTGTTGGAGGGGAAAAAATGGAATTACCCATGCCCAGGAGTCAGACCTCACTGCTATCTCCGGGTCCCCACATATTGAGCGGGCATCAGCTCGTGTGGTATACGGACTAAAAACAACCCCTTTGTTTTTAACAGTTGTCTTAATAAGAATTAACTGTGAGCCATGGTGAGAAGAGTAAATTATGTAACAGATTTTTATACTTGCTAAGAGAGATATTAAAGATGTTGACCGAGGCATGGTTTTTGTTATTCAACAACTACTTGTCACGGATCCTACGCAAGTACGCGGCAAGGGGGGCACTGATGGGCCCACGTTTACCACTCGATCTCATTACGACCCGAATGGCCGAGTCGGCTGAGACCCGAAGCCAAGGGTCCCGGGTTCGAGTCCCAGTGGGGGCAAATATTTGTTTGATGAGAACGGATGTCTGTACCCTTGTCATGGTTGTTTGTCTATCTAAGTATAATATTTATCTATATAAGTATTTGTATCGTTGTCTAGTACCCAAGATACAGGGAATCCTAGTTAGGGGCTAGATCAATGTGTGTAAATAGTGTCAAAGGTATTATTATTATTATTATATTATTATGTGACAAGAGGCTATGCAGGCCAAGATGAAAAACTTTCAGAGACACGCAAGGTGGCAATGAGAGAAGTAAGAAGTAATTACCTCTAATGAAGTAATTACCTGTACCACTTTACTGAGCAAAAGTCTCAAAGAAAAAGACCTCAATGTGGCGACGCATACTTTCCAAATTGAGGAATCCAATTTTGCGATTCCACCCGCGAGGGAACGTAATTGCTACAACACGTAGCAAATCTTAATCCAGTTAATCTAGTTTGTGATCATCATACACCTTGTTACAACACTTTACAATACTTTGATGTCTCGCTCACCCACTGTCTCATAAATGGGGTATTGATTTGATATATATAAGCGCAATTGTGCTTCTGCCGGTCCGTATAAGTAAATGCATAAATAAATGTGCGTGCGAGACAGAGGTCCGAGGCACGTATGAAAGAAAAAAATACTATTAAATTGATTTTACAATTGGAAAATGGCATAAATATATTAAAGCTGCACGTTTACAATCTCTTTACATATGACTTTTTAGGCCAGTTGTGCGCGCCAGGTAAGAAAATCGTTTGTGGCTTATGTGAATTGCAAATTGGAAGTTCTTTTGGTTGAAGTTGTAAGAGAAAATGAAAGACTATGAATAATATAAAGTTTTCTAAAATGCCTACAATTGTTGTCCATTTCCGCCCCTTTGCAACAGCTGCTCGCAATATCTTTCTGTGTTACTTGGGAACTCTAAATGGTTCGATGAGTTCATTTGATAAAAAAAAACTGAATTGACAACCCCCTCCTTGGCCGAAATCGGTTAAATATAACGGTGAAAATTTTGATGGCAGGTGCTCCGATGCCGCTCACTTACGCATGCCCAATCTCCGCTGTGGAGCAAAGAGTTGAAGCAAATCGACGCCCCCCCAATCAATCTTACGCCAGCTCCCTTGCGCGGTTGGCTTGGTTATCTCTGATGACCAAATAAAAATAATAGATTCAAAATAAAATAAACCGAACAAGCCCGGACATAATTGATAAGAGGTGCCAGCATAATTAATATTCCACGATACTTACGTAACAAATGTAAGCAGCAAAAGAGTACATCAGTACGTAGGGCTGTCTTTCCCGCGTGGCCTCTCCGCGGGACTATTAAAAAGCAACAAAAGGCAAGGGCCGGTTCATTAGACCCCGTCATCTCGGCCCGAGACGTGACGAGAGTGAACTATGGAGGAGGGGAGTATTTCGATAAGTCTTGTCGAACAGAATAACGTAGTTTTCCTAGTTTAGGTGCCATTTTGATGGCTTGTAAAGGTTACGGATCTAACGGATTAGTGAAAAATTTGCAGTAAATTTAAATACCTTTAAACATATTGAAAGTACAATTTGTTAACCAAAACTTGCAAAACTCTTTCTCTTAAAAGCACTGTGCTAACATTTAAACAGCGCAAGCTTCATTACGCATCCATCATGTGGTCCATATTGGGTATATATATATATATATATATATATATACCCAATATATATATATATATATATATATATACCCAATATATATATATATATATATATATAGGGTAATAGCAGGTATATTCTATTGAATATACCTGCTATTTCTAACAGAGAAACAGAGAAAACAGAGAATATATAGCACCGTTTTCCATACCTATGAGGTGGCAGAGGCACAGTACTCATTCTGGGACGTAGGAGGCTTGCCCATCGCCATAGCTATGTAATGCATGACGAACAAAAAACAGTGTCCTTAAAACCAAAGTCGCGAATGATCGATATAACCGCACAAACGAATCTTAAAGAACGCCGAATAGCCCCTTTTTATGTTTATCGGATACAATAAGCAGAGCAAACTCTATGCTGGAAAATTGAAATTGGAAAAACCATTTCTTTTCTGTCCGTTGCCGACTATCGACAAGGAAATATGTTCCTAAGCGTAAGAAAAATATAACTTTATCGGATGAATTACAAGAAGTTTTGCTGCAGGAAATCTCTTGTTGATATAAGCTCTCTTTGTACGCTACTCGGTAGAGAGAGAGTAGAGAGCTGAAGGGTTGAAGCTGCAGGGTTGGTTGCTTGTATATACATATATATATATATATATATATATATATATCAATTGCACAATTGAGAAAATATCAAAAATTTATATACGAGATTTCTCGGGATAATTTTTGGAAGTTTTGGGTCGTTTTTCACTTTTGCTCTCGAGTCCTAAACTGTGCGTTTTTTGACAAAATAAATTCAGTTATTTTAAACTGTGAGGTAACTGTTCGGGGTAAGGTGATCTAAGTGGTTTTAAGATGTTAAAAGACCAGAGTATTATAATAGAAGAGTTTTATTTAATCTATTAATTGACTAAACAAGTTATAAAATATTGATAAATGCTGTGTATGTATGTTGAGTGAATGCAGCCTTGCAATGGTTTGGAACCGTTATTGCACTAACTAATAAATTGTAAAATTTGGTATAATGTCGCTTACCGTCTGCACATTACGTGTTTGGTGTCTAAGCATAAAACTGAACGTGAACAAAAAATCCTTATCAGTTTCAAAAACTACTTATCAATTTCTTTCGTTTTTAACGTATGGTGTAAATTACCTAAATACATGAACGATTATGCAAAAAATAGACATCAAGCTCAACATAAACTTGGTGATTTTTAATGCCAAATATATTTTTTTTGACTTATTTGAATCAGTGGCACCTACAATTTTTTTACACAATATAACATCTCTTTTCGTACTTGGTAAATGGGCTCCACAGGATTCAAACCCCAATCTCTTGCGTGAGAAATGAGCATGAAACTATTGGGTCCTTCGTGTTTCCCAACCATGTTACAGTTACAGTTCACTTGTTATACATACGTTTTTAACGTATGTATAACAAGTGAACTGTAATCACTCTCTAGAACACAAATAAACTATTTCATTTCATTTCATTTCATGTCTGTATTTGATGGAAACACCGGTAAGTATACAAAACAAATCATTATAGAAGACCTTGTTACGTTACTAGCTGGGGTAATGAGCGAAGGAAACACAGTGGGATCTGTTTCAACATATTTTTTACTCCAAGATTACCATTAGAAGAGGGTTACCTACCTAAGATTACCATAAGAAGAGGGTTACCTACCTAGTTTACATAGAGATGGGTACGCAGGATGAGCACTACACAACAATAGAGTCCCTACACAGCGCTAGAGGCGTAGAGACTTATTCTGGTATTCGTCTCTTGCCAGCATTTAGGCAGAGAATTGGTCTGTGAAGATGAATGGCTTCCTAGCAAATGAATAGGTGGTGGGCAGTGGACGTTAAAGGGAACTTAACTCTGTGGCGCTATCCAGCGGGAGAGCGCCCATGTTCCACGTCTGAAGTTCCTTCCGATTAAGGTTCGTTCATCGGGGCATAAGCCAGCTCCTCAAGGATCATCCAGAGATCTCTTTGGTGGTTTAGAGCACCATTGAAGGCCGAAGTTCGTTAGGGTAGGCTGATGGCTGAGGCCACAAAACTACCTGTAGTTTTGTGGTTTGATAGATTAGCAGTGTATCTCGTCTCACCTTCTGTCAGTATTTGAAGGCTCTCCAGGTTCGATAGGAAGTGGCCAGTTCAAGCTGGCCGTGTCGCATTCCTGGAAAGAGGATTGATAGGAACAGGATAGCTTCAAAGAAGGGTAAACTAACTTACAAGCTATATAAGGTCGTACGAAGATGCGTACACTACATTATTTTATATGGTAATCTTAGGTAGGTAACCCTCTTCTAATCTTGGAGTAAACAATATGTTGAGACTGACTAACTGTGTTTCCCTTGCTCATTACTACAGCTAGTAACGTACCAACCTGAATGCCATCTCCCGACGCTTTCTCAACCCTCTCATCAGCCAGAAGAGATCGCTAATGCTGGTGTCCATTTCCAAGCTGCAGACGCTTAAAACCACCATTTTTTATCATGGTTTTCTACTTTGTAACGACCACGCTGCCCACGCGTGATCGCCACAAGCCACGGCACTGACACCCCGCACGGTGCCTCACCCCGCGGCAGCCCTGCCGTCCCTCCTCACCCCGCTGCCTGCACAGCTGCCGCGCCACCCACCGCCTCACAGCAGGCCCCCGCCGCCTGCACCATCGCCGCAGCCACCTCGCCCCAGGGCCGACCCCGCTGAGACCCAGATGCCGCGCCCCCCGCTCCGACCTCCGCAGCAACTCCGCCCCGCGCGCCCGCAGCGTCCCCTCGATCGCCTAACCCCTCCGCGACGTAGCTACAGAAGCCGTAGCCCAGCCAGTGTACTCTACTCGACAGTTGCTTGACGCTCAGGCCTCGGTCTACTGCTCTCCTAGGCGAGTCGGTCTCATGGTTACCCCCTGACCGACTGGCTACTCCTGTGACCTCGGTCCCATGGTTACCCCCTGACCGACGGAACACTGTAGGTACCTCCTTCTCCCGTGACGTCGGTCTCATGGTTTCTCCTTGACCGACGGAACTCCGTAGAACTTCACCCTCCCCCGCGGTAAGAGTAGGTCAACTGTTGACGTTAATACAGACCCCTAAGGTTCGTAGGGAAATTGATTTGCGTCGTCGGTCTCATGGTTACCCCCTGACCGACGAGGTCCCGTAAGATAGGTAGTGCAACCCCGATAAAGTAAATTCAATAGATGATAGGCATTAGCAGTGAATAAACAACTACGCGCCGCAATATCACGAGGGGAAGGCCCATCGCCATAAGGGGCGCTATCAGTAAATAACGTACCGTCTCAGCCTATGTCTGTTGTGAATCCGTGGCGTTGCTATACCTATGTAAAGTCAGTAATCAAGGATGTAGTAGATAGGTTAAATGGAATAAAAGCGTCTCATGAATTATTATCTGTGTTTTACCCTTAACTATCCCTAGACAGGTAAGCTAGTCAGATCGTCTCAATGAGATAGCTAGGCTCATTGCAGAAGCAAAGGTCTACGTGGACCGGGCAACCAGGCTGAGCTAGCCCGAAGGGTGCCCCGTCACAACTTTATATCATAGCCCATTTATTAAGTTTTGGTACCCATTAAACTCAAAATTGTATGTTCTTGAATTTGATAAAAAGTAATCTAAGGATCTACCTTAAAGAAGTTATGAGCGAGAATCCAAAGTCCCAACATTTCGAGGTTTAGTAGCTGCCAAGAGTTGACCAAAGATATCACGATATGCAGTTTTGATATTTACTTACTCCTTTTTATCATGGATTCACTCTACCGAGATTCATAATTTTCTGTATTCATTTGTCTGTATCACAAGACATTGTCGATATTCCGTGAAGAGGTCTTAAACCAGCAGCGTCTCGATGTAGATGACGATGTTGTCTTGGGCTACAAGGAGTATACAAATGTACTAACAAGTAAGGAAACTAAATGGGCCAACTTGTTGTATATTTTATCAAATCGAACTCACGCCAGCCGATAAAAACCCAATAAAAAGGTCACAGAACGAGCCAATAGTAATATAATATTACAACTCTCGGTTCTGAAACATTCAGTTGATATATTTAAGCAGTCGTCCAGCATATGGGCCCGGCAACAAGTTGCTCAGTTGCTCCCGACATAATTGCGATTTAAATGGTCCGCGGGGTCATATTATAGGAGATAGACTTTATATCGTGCCATTGGGAGGGCTTTTATTAGTTTGCTGGGAATCATTTTATGGCTGATGACGTCATTATTGAATAGTTTATTGGTTTGATTTTGTCGGGGTTTTTGTCAATAGGATTTGGTCGCGCATGTATCTGAAAATGTATTACTTTAACGAGACTTTGCTACGTGGTAGGTTGGTTGGCTGGCAGGAAATTGGATGCGGGAGGCTCAGTGAACCCTCAGCTTACAAGAATGTAGGTAATGTTAGCAATAAATATTCATAGTTTACAAAAGTATCGTCAAATCCTATTACCACAAACAACATAAGTTCCTTTGTCTCGCCTCTGTCTATTACAATAGTCGCCAACATAAAAGACGCCCTTTGTATATTTTGAGTCACCATAAAGCGTTTCCCTGTAAGCCTCTTTGCGTATTCCTGAGGCAACGTGCCTAGCTGTCAAAGTGGGTTCAATTACTTCGCCTGGCGGGAGATTGGCGGGGGGATGGGTTGGGGAAGTGGGGGGAACATTGCCATCGAAGTATTAATTAATTCAAAACCTGCGACAGGGCTCGTCATTTACAGAGCACTGTTTGTGTTGCCAAATGTTTGAGTGCTTAGCAGAACTGCAGGGATAGACTAGCCCCCGTACAAATGAGTAGGAGTATTGAATTACTCGCTGAATGTGAGTGCAAGGGTGCCTCTGGCTTTTCTTACGGGAAACATGAAGATATAACGAAGTACAAAGTTTCATTTTATACCTAAATTGGGGATCCTAAGATTAATAAGGAACATGTGAGCGTATACAGCTTGTAGAGTAACAAAACCTGACTACATCTATCTGTCTTCTATCTTCTATACTAGATTATATAAAAATGGATCGCAAAATGTGTTGGTAAGCGCAAAACTCGCAAACGGCTAGACTGATTTGGATGTTTTTTTAAACTATTATTGGAAGTCAACAGTCAATCTTCTTTTTCCAATAACTGTATATATTTTTAGGCAGTACTGAATATACCTTGTGTTAGCTATTTTCAAAAAGACTACATACAATGGACAGACATAAGTCAGGATGGCCGAATCTACAGTAACCACAGTTAAATTTTTGTTTTTAATTGGGACAAACTTAACATTAAAACTGTATGACCATTTTTAGTAGCTAGCTAGCAATATTATTGTATATCTACTTAGTAAGTTGATCAGTTAAGATTCTCAGCGCACAAATCAGTGTTCAGAATATAGACAAGTTTTGGAGCGTATTGAAAAGCTTTTAAAAACACGAAATTTTATTAATTACTACTACACTACAACTACTTAAAACGACTGCTCGATTAGCCTAACTTAAAACGACTGTACGATTTGGAGTCCAGACGAATAATGAATGCTTCCCATGGTCTCTACGAGTATCTTATATCGGGAGAATGCCTTAGACTAAATATCCTGGCTTCTGGGTAGAGGTCTCTGCCTACAACATTATTGCTGACGAAGCGTTGACAGTCAGCACTTTAGGTGGAGATGACAATGTAACTTATTGGAAGGAAGGAAGGAGCTTCCTAAAGAGCAAAATCACCAGATGAACAGTTCAGATGATGATCAGCGTGATGTGAGCTGAAGCTCACATCTATGAAACCAGTCTTTCTTAAGGTAAATTACAATAAGAGATAAAACAATTAAACACAAAAGTACATATAAAACAATAGTAGCAAGGCTTACTCTATTTACATACACTACGCTGTGATTTTCACTGTCACTAAAGGCGTCTTTCTGATTGACCATACGGAACAGGTAATTCAAATCATTCAGGTTGACATCTTCCATGTTGACTGCAGGTATGCTGGGGATGCATTCACGTTTCAGATCTGGTATCACAATGGTTGGAATTCTCGTGTAGCTCATACTGTCTATAAAGGATCTCGTATGATGCAATTGGATTTCATCTATGTGTACCTCACATGGTTCATCTATTAGTAATATTTATGTACAAGTTATGGCTTCTCGCGTGACATTAGTGTTACATTTCCATGTCAGGATCGCTTTGTTTCTCGCATACAGGATTCAGTTGTTAGATCCAATTTGCTGCACCTTGTTATCTTCGATGCGTACTGGGATCTGAAGACAGTGAGTTAAGCTGGTGCCGAACCTCATGATGCAGGTCTCTTTGGGATAGACGACTCGGTCTTCATTGGTGCTCAGGAACGCTATGCGCCTGCACTGTTTCGCGTGCGGTAAGTGTGTTGAATCTTTTGCCAATAGTTAGGGGTATTTAGGGATGATTATAAGAGTTTAGTTTTCGGTTTCATGAAAAATGGGTAAGAGATAGAGTTTAAAATAATTTTAGGTACTATTGTCAATCAAAGGTACTTCCGATATAAAAGTTATATCCTTACCTTTCCTAAAAGATTTAACAGGAATAGTGTTTTCCAATTTTATGAGATTCATTAAATTTACTTTAAACATTAAGTTTTCTGTTTCAGATATTAGTTCAAGGTGATGAAGTTATTCTGTAGAGTTTACAATTGACTGATGGAAGACAGACCTTGCTGAAAGCCAGTGCAGTTTCAATTTCACTTAACTTTATATAAATTGTACAAAAATTAGTTATAAACAAGATATATAATCCTAAAACAAATATAGAGTAAATAGCATTATTTTCTTTAGTGGCCTTTATATATACTTAATCATACTTTAGACTCTTTTGAGTCTTTCATTTAACAATGTTGTGTTGCAGAGCATAAGTGCTGTTTATGAAAATGTCCAAGATTTTGGTGATCAGGGTTAGCTTGTTTGCCATAGTAGTCTGTTGAGTCAAAATTATGGTGTCATATCTGATGGCGTCACAGTGGTCTAAATTACCAGTGATAAGCTTCACTATGGAACCTAGAGGGTCTTAGATTCCTTGCTTAAAACGTTTGGTGGGTATCAGTTGCTGGAATTAAGAAAAGCTTATGTTAGTTACTCTGCTTGTGTTTTTAATCCTATAAATTCGTAAGCCTAAGGCTTATAGACATTAATAAACTTATCAAAGTCTTTATTTTTTTTAATATCAATCTCTCTAAACCTCTCTCTAATCGCCTTAAATTTAGAATTTTAATTTTTGTCCACTTGCCTTGTTGAACACAAGCTTGGCCTTTTTCCACAGGCAGGATGCCAGGCTGAGGCTTGTCATGGTCAGCATGAGCCAACACCACATGTGGAGGTCGTTTAACATTTTAAATAGGGACCTTAGAAGGTATTTGTCTTATTTTTACCGGGACTATGTTCCTTTCAACATTGCCTGTTACGTTGGATTTTGATTATTGATGGTTACATCATTTATTGATAATATACATTACAAGTCAAAAGAATATGATGATCGAGTGGCTTCCTACCATAATAACAATTGTGGTATGTTCATCATAATTTCTTACAGCTATTTTTTATATAATTTCCTCAAAGGAAATATTCGACAACAAATATTTATCAATTGTTGCTTAAGGCTAAAGTGCAAAAGCGTACCAAAACCTACACCTAATTTATCTAATAACCTACAGTTCTTTTGTTTACTATATTAGAATTTGCTTCGAAAGGGTCCTTCAATACAGAGCTCTCTGTACTTTCATGGGCCGGACACTGACGTGCGTGATGTCGAGGTCAAGGCTTAGGCTGCGGAGACTTGACGACGATGGTAGGTGCCTTCAGAGTACGCGGTGTGGCGACAGGGGTCTGTGACACCGGAGCCGTCATCAGCGGCGCGGGGGCGGGGGCAGGGGTGACCCCGCCGACAGCACGTCGTCGTCAGCCTCGGGTATGGGGGGCGCGGGGCAGGGTGAATGTGATAAAAGAGCATCGCGCCCACCGCGACGTCCTCCACAGCGCCGTCCTCCACGACGCGCGACAGCTGGAGCAGGCGCGGAGGGGTTAAAGGCATCGCAGACGAAGCAGGCGCGGCAGGCGTGGCAAGCGCGGTATTTGTCACGCCCAAAGCCAAAGCTACCTCGTAATCGTCCAGCAGTAAGCCTAGAAGCCCTGTCCCTTGCTGCTGTAGCTTGAGCAGCTCTGATGCTGCTGCGGATATTTCTTAGAGGTCCTTTTGACTCACTTCATGTCTGCTGATAGTGTCTGCGAGTTGTGTCTGTAGTTGATCAATCCCATCACACAATCACAAGCCCACAAGCAATCATTACAAATTGAACCAAGTAGCCTAAACAAAACTGCAAATAATACTTGAAATATTCTACGTTCACTTGACAGCATTCTTTTCGCAGACGTTTTAGAATTGGTACGAATAACAAATCTGGGTTATCACTGTTGTTTAAACATGATGGGACAAAACACTATTTTTTAATCATATCACAATAATAATCATTAATTTCGTCTTTGTTATATATTTTAATGAAACACAATGACATTCATTTGACCTATCTGTGACGTCATCATAAGATGTATGAAAAAATGCCTTTACCTGCCGGCCTTACCCACAAAAAAAAAACAATGTGAAACGTCAATCTAATCCCTGTAAAGTCTGTGATCTATGAGTGACCTCTTGTGTGTTTAGGTTATACTCAGCGGTTTGTTTTGATATTTTATTATTTCGTTTTTATTCGTTAAAAGGCTGGAAAAATTTGAAAAAGCAGACTCGTGAATTTTCCTCAAGTTACCAAAATTATGATCATGTCGAAGTTCATCTCGAATTCCAGCAACCACAACATTGCTCAAGTCAGAGGAGTTAAAGCCCTCATGTAAGTAAGATACCTGATACTGAGATCCTGGAGTCAAACAGTGCTGATTTTCCAGACTCTGCATATATTTTCTTGCAACATAAATAATACCAATTATTTTTATTTTGAGTTAAGGCTGCAACCATTCCCTTCGCTTTTATTTTGGCTTGAGAATTATTTTGGCCTGTGATCAGATTTATCACGCACGATATACCTGTGGTATTAATGACCTGAGAAAGATACTATGTAATGAAAAATATCGAATCCGTATAAGAACAAGAGAAAATTGGGTAGTATAAATATCAACCGTCGATCACTTGCTTCACGGATGCTTCAAGAGAGAGTATTTTAATAATAACGGACAAGACAAATCAATTGCTTTGGGGCTATACGCCAGCTTGTTTCATATAAAGGAATATGCTGCTGCCCTGAAGGAAATATCAGATAATAAAAATAACACTGCATTTATATAGTCAGTTAGTCAAGCAACCTTAACACTTACATTGCCAAACACCCGCCAGGTGGGTTTTTATCACATATTCTTCACACCCGACGTCCCACCTCGCGGGTGCAGACTAAACATAGCTAATTATGACTTTTACCCACGCCGCCGACTCAACTAGCGAGTACATCAACAATCGGCTAGCTAGGAATGTCGTAACCTACTTTTGTTTAATAAAATAAATAAGTATTTAATAAATTTACGCGTTGTTTATTAAGATTTTTTGAAATCCTTATGTCTAGTTTTTAATTATATAGTTCTATGCCTCAACACTCGATGACGGATTTATTCATTTACGTTGGCACTTTAATGGAAATACGAAGGTGAACACAGTGAGTAAGTGGGCCCCGCTTTCTTGTCCCTTTTTGCTATGTAACTGGACTTGAAACTTTTTGAAGATAATTAGTACTTAGGCGATAATTTGAAAATCAAAGCGGACGTTGGAATGTTTTGGCGTAACTCCGGATAACGTCAGAATCCGCGAGACGAGTCAGCTATTCTATTTGTAAATATGCTCGGCTCCGGAATACGGTTTGTGATTTGCACCCGACTGGCGAGTCGTACAAAGTACTTCCACCAACTTTCGCAGTTTCTGGGGATAATGTTTCAATTTATTGATGGTGGCTTAAGTGTAAAAAGCGCTAAGACAACCAATGAATAAATCTGCACTAGTCAAAGAATGCAAGGCAATCCTACTCTTTGAAAAGTGTCTCGGAAATAATTATTGCATGGGTCCCCGGATACGAAGGGATCCAAGGAAATAAAAAGCAGATAAGCCGGTAAGATTCGGTGCAGACCAGAGGTTTATTGAGCCAGAATCCAGACTGCTTATAACAGCAACTCAAGAACAAAGAGATTAGTGGAGGAAAGTCGGCTGAATCAAAAGTAACTGGTGCTCAAACACTGGGAATTGGGTGAAATAGTAAAGGACCAATCGTCCGCCCGTGTACAACCTTATCAACTATCTACTACCCGTGTTACTGCCAGTGATACTTCCGGTAGTATCAATGCTGAGTCAACTATGGTCAGCGGCACAACTTCAATTTTGTGTAAAATATTTCTAGTATATGTTTTGTATAAATAAAACCATACAAATTCTTAGAAATTTAGGGTATTTTTATTATATCAGCCTGCAAATTTATTAGCTCACAAGCAATCATTACAATTTGATCCAATTAGCCGAAACAAAACTGCGAATAATGCTTGAGATATTCTGCGTTCACTTGACGATACCATTTTTCTCGCAGACGTTAAAGAATTGGTATGAATAACAAATCCGGTTATCTCTGCTGTTTTAACATGACGGATTGAAATACTCTTTGCTTCCCATTATGAAAAACAATTAGGTTTTTTTAATCATAACACAATAATAATAAATAATGTTATTTTAGTTAGGTTAGGACTGACGTGAGTGACGTGATGTTTGTTTGACAATTGACTTCACTCATATACTTGGCACTCTGTGGTTGACATGACTGCCTTCCTGATTACATTTCTAGTGACGTCACGTTTAGTTTTGGCGTCACGTTTAGTTTACCTTTGTTTTTTAAATAAACTCAATGTATAAAACTCAAAAATATTTAAATTAGTTTCTTTAAATGGTCTAAATTTTAAAAATAGATTATTAAAAAAGCATTGATAAAAATTGATAAAAATGCATTGCCAATTCGATACTCTTGGTTTTACCAGCGTTTAACAATAAATTATTAACTGTGAACCAATTCAAGGTTAAAGACAAATAAATGCATTATTAACATCATCAAAATATTTTTTAATCTGTCAATTTTGAAAACCAGTGAAGTATCATCAGCAAACAACACTATGCCAGTCAATTTCTCCACCTTAATATGCAGAAGTTGTAGGAATTTTCGTGAGAAAAAAGTGAAAATACAGCCTAAAACTCGAGAATTTCATCAAATACTGTGTAATTCTGAAACTTGACATTGCCAGAATCATCAAACTAATGAAAACCATCACATAAGAATATTATTGAAACGCTGCTTATAATATTAATGTTGGCACATATTTCAAGCGGCGGGAAATCGCGAAAAGTATATCCGACTTTAAATGCTCGCAACCGCATAAACTTACTCGTATAACCTGCCAGCTGTTCCTGCGATAGTGCTTGGTGTGATTCATATTCATTCGGAGTTAAACTGGGCTTAATAAAACTAATAAGACTGAATTTGAATAATTATTTTATATTACCAACATTATGTTACGAGCCGTAGCAGTGTTTGCTACGCGTGGCTACGTTGCGCGTAGTGAGCGAGGCGTTACGAATGCTACCTTGCTACGACGTGGAACGAACGAAAAAATTACATTTTAAATATTGCTTGTTCCTTTCTATATGAAAATTACGGTGACTAATACTACTACGGTAAAGGAATCTGTATTCATTATGATAAAATATGTTGATAATTAAGAGATTGTGCTCAAAAGGCACGTAAAATACATAATTTTTCTGTTTCAGTCCTTTGTAATTCGTACTTATGCTTGTAGGTAAAAATATTATGGTATATACATGTGAACTCGAACCGGTGTGGCCTTTGCCCAGCAGTGGGAAGCCTCATAGGCTAACAAAAAAAAAAACGAGCAAACAAAAAAGTCTGAACTAATCTAACCGAAATAAAGTGTACAGTACTACTACTACTTACCAAGTGACAGCCCTTTGAACGGCTTTATCACACAATCAGGTAATCAGCCGCATAAATAGGTTTTTATTCGCCCGATTTATGATAACCCGAAAATAAATACCTTTAAATAGATGCAAAGGCGTACAGAACAACGCCCAATCATCCAACATAAGACCTAAGACTTATAAGCAGCAAGTGTTATAAGCAGCTGTGCGAATGAGACGTGGTCTAGCTTCCAACTTTGTCTTTTAATAGCTCTACTAGCTTGTTTTTCATGACTCACTAATTAAATGACCTTCGCTCGGACAGTTGATGAAACCCACCAAATAATTAGGCTGGAAGCGCCATCCAAAATACCTCAGAAAGCATCCATGATGCACAGTGGACAACTCAAAGTTTGACTGACACTCATAGTCATGCTGTCACAGTCGGGGAATGAATCGAGATTTAAGCGGCACTCAATTTGAGTAGCCTTTGCATTCTGTCATAAGTCTTTTACTGCCCTACTGAGAGTAGTGACGACTGAAATTTGAAGATTAGAGTAATTATATATTTCTCATACGGGAAGAGGCTCAATTTTGCCAGAAAATTCAACTAGTTAAAAACTTGAAAAAAAAACGCGACTTTAAGCCCTATTTTCTAACACGAGGCTATGAAATCTGTCTTTTGACAGTCAAGTCCATACATTTTTTACGACATAAATGCATTTACGGTACATAAAGCCAGAATTAATCTCAGGACAAAAACCGTAAACTCCAATCGGACGTTACAGGAAAGCAATAATGGGCAATTTCGTTTATATTTCACAGAGTTTCCTAGTGTTGGGCCCGAAGTATGCCAAGTATATATATATATATATATACTTGGCATACTTCGGGCCCATATATGTATGTATATATATATATTAGTTTCTATTTCGCAAAAAAATAAAAAAAGCTGGAAGGTCACCCTTCAAATAGAAAAAGATTTTTGTAATCAATTCATAAATAATAACAGTTTCGAGGTTTTAAACATAAAAAACAACCAAATTGGGAAACCTTGCCTTTTTTTAACTCAGTTAAAAACAGAACATAATGAGGGCTTTTCAATACGTCATTAAAAAAAAATATCAGTACCGCAAGTTACCGATAGACGGTGCTGACGTCACATATTATGTCAAAATTGACATGACATTCTCTGTGGTGTCACGTTGCTTGTTTGTTTCGTTGACGATTGTGTTCTGTGGTTTGGTTGTCGGTTTGCGTGGTGTAGCTGTTATTTTGCGATTATTTCTTCCTTCAAGATTCAGCTATAGTAAAAAATAGCAACAAAGTTTATCACAGACTACTAAGAGATGTTTAGATTATCACATATTAATAACGATGTAAAACGTATGATGATGATGACATTTGTTCTTCTTGAACCGCTATCTAGTATTTTTTAATGAAACTCAACTGACAGCTGTCATTGAAAAGCCCTCATTGTACAAAAACTTAAACTTCGATAGAGGAAGGGTGTCCATTCTAGAAACTCCTTGTTGAAACCTCACTTTGTTGTCTTTTTGCTGCAGCCGCCACTAGTTTGATGTTTTTACGCCAGAAGTTACGAGTATGGAGCCCGACAAACTTTTGATGAGGTTCGGATGGAGTGTTGTGGCTACTTTTAATTAAATCGAATCAAAGGTATTTATTTGCATAAATAGGGTGCTTTAGGATGTTATGTAATTTATAGAAACTTAACTTTATTTTATGCTAAATGAATGTGCATTTTTTTCATCTACTTTTGTGCTACAGAAGAGAGCAATTCGTTCCATATATAATATGAAATCCCGCGATTCTCTCCGGGAACGATTTAATGAGGTCAATATTCTTACAGTGGCTTGTCAATACATATATGAAAACAAATTGATGGTTCGGAAAAATATTAACACCTTTGTCAAAAATTGCGATGTAAGTACATAATTTCGATACTAGAAATAAAAATAAACTGAATATACCTAGATTTCGGTTACAGAAGGTTAATGGTTAATTTATGGGGAACTGTATACGCTTTTATAATAAGTTACCAGAGGGAATTGATCAATTACCCGTGAAAAGATTTAAAACATACACTATTAATAACTAGGTTAAAGACAAAACTGCATGGCCTCAATGCCCCAAGCTCCATGATAATGATAATAATAATTAACGTAACTTTTACAAATGCAATAATGTAATTTAATAGTCTGGTAATAAAATTAAGTGTACAAAAGTGCTATGTGAGGTGACTCATAAGAATTTATTAGTTTAGCCTCTCAAATACCGAGGTTAGTTGGCACGAGTCTTGAATTTGAACCTTATGCCATGGTAATAAAATCTAAAACCTATAACGGAAAAGTGCCGTTACTATTCAAGAGGTTAAACGTAGAATACAAGTCTGTTACCAAGAAACCAGAGTTTATGGTCATGCTCACTACATGGCTTTGCTTGCGGCGGCTCTGTGAAGCGGGTTGCTCCCCTCCCTCAAATATGGCGAGGGGGGTGATGGCTGGTACACAAGTCATACTCGTGAACAGGTGCAGCTTGGGGGGGCTGGTTCAGTCTTATCAGACAAAGACAAGCTGTAATGAACATAACTTACGAGAAATTTTGCTTGTCTTTGTTCTTATTTATTTATTTTGTTAGATTGTTATTTTGAGACATCTTATCGGCTCTTATAGATAACATGTTATAATATTAATATTAAATTAAATCGTATAGTCATTGAATTAGATTATTTCTATATTGTATTTTGATTTGTGTAACAACAAAAAAAATTACAAAAATTTAAACAATGACATCCCCGTAGAGTTTCTTGGTGCTTTCTACTCTGACTATTTTCGAAACACTGGTAGAGTTTATGGAGTCTACTTTTTATTTTCAAAATTCACCCATGAATCACCACTTGCAAGGGAGATTTCCTTTTTCAAACTCAAACCTTAATCAGTCATGTACTCATAAGTGTAGTATCATATTTGACGACCCGCATGGCCGAGTCGGCAGTGACACTGCCTACGTAGCCAAGGGTCCCGGGTTCGAGTCCCGGTGGGGACAAATATTTGTTTGATGAGAACGGATGTTTGTACCCTAGTCATGGTTGTTTATCTATCTAAGTATAATATTTATCTATATAAGTATGTGTATCGTTGTCTAGTACCCAAGATACAGGGAATTCTAGTTTGGGGCTAGATCAATGTGTGTAAATAGTGTCCAAGGTATTATATTTGATTTTCTTTTATTTTTATCCATGTATATGAAAATTAAGTAAGTGTTTTTATCTTTATTTGCAATAAAGTTTTTGAGTTTGAGTTTGAATTAAATTACAATAAAAGATAAATAAAGAAAGAGTTTATTTCAAAGACAGATAATGTTAAAGTACAAGTATGTATCTACACAAATTAAAACAAAGTTGATGTCAATGTAATAAGGTCACAAGTTAATAAGAAGAAGTTAATATAGATTAATGTGAAAATGATATAATAGTGAGTTACCTATCTAGTCACAGAGTCAATTCTCCTCCTTCTTCTCCCACAGTGGTCCAATGTAGAGAAGAGGCAAAAAATGACGTTTGCTAAGTATATGTAAATATCTGCAGTAATAAAGTACTTTGACTATTGACTATTGACTATTGAATTAATAAGTTACCTATCTGTAATAATGATAAATTACAACACTTAGAAAACCCACATCCGTTTAACTAGCATAATTTTAGCTTCCGACAAGGTGTTTGTTATAAAAGCAAGCAATTCTTATGTCGTCATAATTTATCTACAGAATTGAAGTAGATAAATAAATCTCTTGAATCACATTCACAAGTTTCATTACACCTAATAAAGGTACAGAGAATTTGTACCTATCACTAGTTTCACTTATTTTTTGTAGATTTAAGTAAAATAATGAACGCCCACTTACATGATATTAGGCCGAATGGCCGAGTCGGCAGTGACCCTGCCTACGAAGCCAAGGGTCCCGGGTTTGAGTCCCGGTGGGGGCAAATACTTGTTTGATGAGAACAGATGTTTGTACCCTAGTCATGGTTGTTTATCTATCTAAGTATAATATTTATCTATATAAGTATGTGTATCGGTGTCTATTACCCAAGATACAGGGAATCCTAGTTTGGGGCTAGATCAATGTGTGCAAATAGTGTCCAAGGTATTATTATTATTATTATTACCCCTAAAAAACCCTCGTCTTTATTTCTTTCCCAGATATTTCCGAGGCACCGCGCCTCCTACCGACACAATATCTTTCGCACAATAACAAAGAACGAGCGGGGAGACACAAACCATTTTAACGCTTTGAAAAACAAATGAACACACTTTTAAAAGAAGATTACCTACCGCAGACCTTCAGGGACCCAATCCTGATAATACATTGATCGCTCATTGACAATGACGAGACGACACCGGTCAACTTGAGGTATTTTATAGAACTTTGCTAAAAAATGCGTTTGTGTGCGTCACACTTGTAAACACTAACAGTCCATCTCTAAATATATTCAAAAACCGGCTAAAGAGGCACTATCTCTCCCTTTATATGGTTTATATTTATATGGTTACCTTGTATTTAAGTAATTGAGTATGCAGTCTATTTTAGCAATTAGGGTTATCAGTATAATATTGTTGTAGTCAATCAATCAATCAATCAATATATTTATTGCCATAAATGTCATGTTATAAAGGTCTTAATAATAGGTATAGTAATTGTTCATGTCATTTTACCCTAAGGTGTAGCAATGTACTTATACAAATTTATGCACAATAATTCATATTAGGTAACTAAGATTTCACTCAATGTCTTAGGTAAGTAGACTTATTAATCATTATTATCATTTATAATACAATAATACAATTTACTTAATGTCATAAGGTACACAATTATAATAATTCAGTTATTAAGATAGCAATATTATCTCACTATTATTACACACTACACATTATGTTCAAATATATAGTAGTATTATCAAAAAGTATATTTAAGTATGGACTTTATACGGGCGGGGCGGCTTGAAGCGCGGCGCTCTTCTCTTATACGTTTCGCTAACACGTGTCACTCACACAAACTAATTTTTCAGCACTAAACACCCCAAAAGCACTGTACCTATATATTTATCACACTTTTTTGTAATTCCTTTCAATTCCCTTGAAAAACTCGGTTATCTGATTAGCAATTCCTAATTTTTGCCATTTGCCTTTAAAAGATTTTCTGAATAACGAATACCTAAAGTTGGCCGACGTCGTTGCGTCATTTTCATTGAGAGGTCATTGTGCTACCGGAATTCAGGCCCAGTCCAGTGACACAGCAGTGTTGCTAACGACCCATTCTCATGGTACGTTACCGTCTCACCCCACATTTTCCCTATTTTAATGTGTGTAAAACTCTTTTTGTGATTTGTCGTGGTCATCCACTGAAAAACAGAGTGGCTACGAAAGTCATCTTTATGCTAGACTTTCAAGAGAGATTGTAATGGACATTGCAGTATTGTGCATGATTCTGCTTTTGTGATTTGTCGTTGTCATCCGGTAAAATATGAGTAAAGATGGAAACTATGCTGAACTTGTGGGCAACAAGAAACGGTGGATATTGAATATCGTCAAAATAATTCTGACTCTGAATAATTTTGACCATTCTTCCACATTCATTCACCACTGACGGCCGCAGAAAGCGACTAATATCTAATAAACTTTAACATTACATAGATATTTTGTACCTACCTATATAGGACGCCATCGGAGAACCAAGATACATACATACATACATATGCTCACGCCTTTTTCCCGGAAGAGGGGTAGGCAGAGACCTATACCTCCACTTGCTACGATGCATGATGTGAACCGAGATAAATGCTATTATCACATGGTTTCTATCTTTTGGGTACCATCTTAGGATAATGCGTACCTATTATTTCAACAAAAAAGGAGTATTGTTCACAATTGCACACAGGCGTTGGTAGGACATGGCACAAGGCGCTTGAAAATTTCTCCACTTGATCTCATCAAAACTATAAGTATTTAGAGACAGACGTTGCTTGTTGTATGTAGAATACCAACTAATACCAATGGGGTTGCATTTTTGGAACCGAAATATACGTTATATATAAATATACTGACGAGCAATGAAAAAAGTTCCAGTGACATAGCATAGCACCAAACTACTCCTAAACGTTAAAGGCTAGCTTAATGACGCCGACTCCAATATTGAAGTACATTTAACAGCGCATCAGAATATAACCAATTAAAAACGTAAATATTGTAAACGTAATAATGGTTCTATGTCTTAGGAGATATTAAGGTGTTTGTCGGCATTTTGTGGGTGGAACTTTTTCATTGCTCGTCAGTGTAGTAAGGCGGTTAGTTTTGGAAGGCACATCCTTACACCTATATCTATGAATATGCATTTGACATCAACACTATTCTCTAAGAAACTTTGACAACTCCATATATTTGGAGATGGAGGCCTTAGAAAACTTAGTTCTTTGTTTTCTCGCTAGCAGTTGGAGAGCGTTAATCTCTTCACTACATGATTATACTTAACTGGCGTTAAAGTGTGTTTTGCTTTTTTCATTGCCGTTTTTAGCAGTTTTTTTGAACAAAGTAATCAAGAACTTTTAACAAAATAGGCATGTTAAACTAACGATAAAATCTGCATCTCAGTGCACTTAAGTGGTAGTTAAACTTTCAGTTGACAGTAGTGAATTCACAACTTTTCAGCGCAGAGCTGCAATAAATCATAAAATCGCACCACATCCCGCCTGTCCTTTTCTGCGCTAGTGTAAGAGATGCTACTACACGTATTATGTAGATAAGTACTGTCCTGTGACTCAGTTAAACAGTGGTCAAGTTAGTATTTCGGTAAGTTATTCTGCTAATTGGTCCTAAAGTTAGTAACACATGCTGCGTCGGAGCAAATTCTCAGTGTGTATCATACAATGCGTGGCGTCTCGTTCTGCGCATAAAAGGTCAATCTAATTTCATTCTTCGTATCATTTCTTTTTATTTCTTTTTACTGTATGTTTTGCTGTGTGAATTAAATTTATATTTACTAGCAGAAAGCGCAGCTTTCAAAAGGCGCGCGAACGATGATGTCTATTTTGTCAGCGAAACTACACAAGGCTTAACCACCGATTTCAAAATTGGTGTATTTGAGTTATGAGGTTTTGCAGGCACTTTAGTTCATGAATTTCAGTCCATACATTCAATTTTATCTCTATTTTTTGAGATTATTTACAAAATGAGATTTCAATGATAATCAAGAAATAAATTGTAGCAAACCATGTGCTGGATGTGGCCTAGTAATTAGGTTACCTTTACACACTTTCTATCTATCTATAAACCTAGCATTTTGCAGAAAATGCCTGCATTTGTCTGCTCTCCTTTCCTTTGCGATATTGCACAAAACTCCGCAGAATGCTCGACTCGAGAACTCGCATTCGGAATACGGGCTGAATTATTATGGTGAATGGCCCTATTACTGTGGATTTTGATAACATCGGAAATTAAGAGAGAAAAATAAGTATTCCTTCGCATCATACCAGGATGAAAACATATTTTTGGCAAGAATGAACGTTATATTTGATATTCCTTCATACATTATATAATTTCGTAATTTCTTTATTGTACTACACAAAACAGACATACATATAACTTATTATAGAAAACAACATGCATAAATGCGAGCTTATTTCTAACAAGTTATTTCTTCTATCAAACCACAATGGATAGGAAAGATTGGTTGACCGAAGAAAGTAGTTCGATTAATATGTACTAGTAACAATACATACTGATAAACCTAATTGCTAAAAATAGACTGCACACAAATACTTGCCTAACAGCATATATAAGGCAAGTATGATAACATAAGAAAGCTATAAATATTATATTCATAAACTTAAGCGGTATCTTCTTCTCTCAAATTAGCCGTACTCTGACCAGCGATACCAGCGTTCATATGCGGCGCCATGGCACTGCCTGATTGACTTTAATATATTACATTTGGTTTATGTTTTCGGGCGTTAGCTATGTATATTGTTATGATCAATAAGATACAGAATTATTTTTAATTTTGGTGTATAAACTTACTCTTACGCAATAAAATTCGCAATCAAAAGTTCATTGATAATAGAGACAGATTTTGACTAGCGCAGTAATACCGCCACTTACCTTACACGTAAGTATTTTAAAATATGTAGAACGATTTGGAATTCATGTTTGATCGAATCCACAACGACGCTTTTCTCATTTTCTTCCACTTGCAGCTGAATCGGTGTGCAGAGTCGGAAAATTGCGGCTGGGGATAATCTGTGAATAGGAATAGCATTTTTAGTGGGACTGATTGATCTGTTAAAACTAAACTCACTAAACTAAACCAAACTAACTTAACCATGTAATTATAATATAATATCCACAGACTTAGATTAATATTTTGTTCAACACGATTACTTTATATAATCTTTAATATAAGTCTGTAAGAAACACTACCTTTTTTTACCTCTTAAACTAAGACGCGAGACTTACGCTGATATTACGTATCTGCTTAAAATTGCCTCAGCTCAGATAGACTGTCCCTAACTTTTAGATAAGCTTTCGTTAAAAGTTCCTCAAAGGAATTTCAGGAGTAACCCTACCATCTATTTACCGAAAGCGAATACCAATTACAGGCAGAATAGTTACTTATGGTGTGCGTGTAACAAATAAAACCTAATTAGCAAGCAGGTTGAGCTGGACCTTTTCTGTACCAGTGTACCATCAGCGAGGTGGAGGTTGAGCGAGCGGTTCTTTGAGCCCACATAATATTCTTAACTAGATATTTTATTGCGGTAATTAATACCAATTCGTCAATAGTTTGAGCGAGGTTAATAATGCGTTGCTTAGTGCTTCTAGTTTTAATTAATATGTAGGTAACTTCTATCGGTGAGAACCTATTAGTGGTTTTTATGTGTAATACGTTGTAACCCTATCATAATATTGTAAACCGTGGTTTTCCTAAGACAATAAAAAAAAGTCTATCTAACAGTTCAGATGTAAATCAATAAAACATTTTGGCAACATCAGAAGAGAAGTTGTTTATAAATATACTATTAAACCGGTCCTAAGACTGGTTTAAGTAACAGACACAGCATGAGACATCTTTGTTTCGATAAAAAATAACTTATTCTTGTACCTCAACATTTTTAAATATAACCGATGGTTACCGGACATAACTGTCGAATATCAGGCTTAAATGATTTAATACATGTCTAATACTTGAGTTTTTCTCAAAATAAAATCCGTGGTCTAATGGGTTTCACGCTTGCATCTCCCACAGGAGATACAGGTTCGACCATGTTCCAATGAGATCATTAATTTATCTTAAGTACATTATCGTACTTTCATTGTCCGGCTAATATCGCTACGTGGTAGTGGTCGTAAAATCCCTCCACCAACGCGCACTAAGCCAGACAGCGTGGTGGAGTATAGCCTTATCCGGGTAAAGGCCTGTGCCCTTCGGTGGGGACATTAATGGGCTACATTTATTATTTATTATTCTTTAGTTAGTCAGTCTTGAAGTAAAACCCTAGTTTATCGAATTATCAATCCTAAATGTCAGGCAAGTTGAGACCAGCGCAGTGTTCGACAGAAACACGTTTGAATTAGTAAAAAATACGAAATTTCTTGGAATAACTATTGATATCAAATTGCAGTGGGCACCCCACATAGATAAATTGGCTGTTAATTTAAATTCTGCGGCTTACACTGTTAGGAACGTCAGAAAAAACATGGAAGTGGCTACATCTAGGCTAGTCTATTTGAGTTACTTTCAAAGTGTTAATTCATAATTCATATTTTTTTTATTGCATACAAATTATATAAAATACAAGAGATACACAAAAATAGAGTACAAAAGCGAGCTTATCTCTAATAAGAGATATCTTCCAGCAAACCAGGTTAAGTTGGAAAAGGTTGTTTGCTGAACAGGGGTAGACCTATGTGTACAATAATTAAAATAATAAATAATGATAAATAAATAAATAATATAATTACTATAATATAGTTATTATATATATTTTATTCTTATTATATACAATTACTGCTACTAATAAAAACTAACGTGCATACTATCTATAATTCTAAAGAGAGAGCTACTGCTTCTTCACAGGACTTTTAAATATATTCAGAGTAGGACTGTCCCTGATGGTGAAGGGGAGTGCACTCCACAACCGAATGGCCCAGGGTCTAAACAGGAGGCGGTGTTATGCTATGGAGTTGTGAGCATGGAAACTACGTGAATTCTCCAAGGCCTGCTGAAAAAAGAAATTGAAAACTGTCTCGTAGGAAGGTAAGATAGCGTGGATTCCGTAAAATGTTGTAAGAGGAAATTGAAGATGTGTGTATCCCGACGAAGACGGATCGGCAGCAACTTCAACTCCTTGCGATGTTGTGATACATGGTCGTATTTGCGCAGCCCGAAGATATACTGAACCCTGAAATTTTGGAGCCGTTCGAGTTTGTTCGTTAGTTCTTCGTTGGCATTGACACAGCAGACATCAGCGTAATCTAACAGGGGAAGAAGGAGAGACTGAGCGAGAGTGATTTTGATCTGTCGATGCAAAAAGTATTGAAGTCTCCTGAGAGAGTGAAAGGCAGCAAATACTCGGCGACTGACCTCACTGACATGCCCAAGTTCGATGACCCAGGTTTTTATTTTAGTGTAATTTTATAACTTGCTCCAGGCGACTATGAAATATTGGCCATTCTTGCAACTTATGGTCAAAATTCTGTAAATTTCCTATAAATTTAGCCATGATAGCTTGTTAGCACTCACGGGTAAAAGAATAACTCGTCGACAATGAAGTGTTTGGGAGCACAATGAAACGACCGTCTAACCATCGAGTAGTTTATTGACTGAAGACCGCGCGGCAGCGGGCGGCCGGCGCGGCGGCCCGTCGCTCGCGCATAGGTAGGTATATTACACATGTGCTATAGTATCTTGTTGTGGGGGAAAGCAGCGGATCTATTTTTTACATTAGATAAAAGAGCTATTCGAGCATTTTTTAATTTAAAACGCACAGATTTTTTAAGACAAATTTTAATTGACATACTAACTGTCATTAGTAAAATTATTTTCAAAAATAAGAGTGTGTACGCAACAACATTTTCCAAAGTAAGCGATGGATGTAATGTTAACCCAAGAAATAATCAAAGACTAGTTGCGCCCCGGCTTAGACTCGCGAATGTTAGCAATACTACAACAAGATACCTCTGGAGATTTTGAATTGCCATTTAAGCAATTAAACACCATTTAAAAGTGGCTTTGTCTATAAATCTTTGGATATTACAAAGTTCATGATGACAGGACTGTATGAATTAATCTAATTCAACACAGAACTCGCTAGTTCTCACAGAAGACATTAGTTCGATACCTTGGTGTTCAGGCATCGAGGGATTTTGGACTTTGGGACGTCCTACAATTTACGAAAGATGGCACAACCTAGCTGTTTGCCCCTGGATATCTCCTTCATTTGAGAATTTCGGCCGGAAATAAAGGATAAACTGTGTCCAAGGTAGATGTATTCGTCCACAGACTCTAGATGACAGTTATATGATTGTGTTAGGTTGAGGACCCTCAAGATTGGTCATAATCTTGGTTTTGGACACGGTCATCCCCAGGTCCACCCCAAGTAAAGCTTTATGCAGGTCTTCAAGCATTCTCTGAAGATCCACAACGTTCTCGGTTAGAAGGATAAGGCAAAGCGAAGATGTAATAAACATCAGCCGTAGACTTGGAGGACAAAGGTATTAATCCTTTGTCCTCCCAGTCAAGTGTCTTCAGCAGATCTTCGAGCACACTAGTAAATAATTTTAGTGAGATTATTTCCTCTTTGCGCACACCTTGTTGGATTGGCAAAATGTCAGAGAGCCTATGCATCCGTACTTGGAGACTTGGATTTCGGTAAAGCTCCCGAAGAATATCCACGTATAGCTTCAAAATTACACCGATGAAGAGAATGAAACACGGCCCAGTGCTCGTCACTATCGAATGCCTTTTCATAGTCGAAAAAGGCAAAACATATAGGCCGCTTATACTTCCGGCATATCTCCATCAGTTGTTTGACTGCCTAAATGTAGTCCATGGTTAAGTATCCAATCCGGAAGCCTTCTTGCTCTGTCACTTGGTGTTCATGAATGAAAAGATATTGCTAGAAGCATTAGGTTATAATAATAAACTAAAAACCGAGCTGTCTACTTTACACTCACAATATGAAAATGTACTTGAAGAACAAAATAGGTCAAAAATGATAATTCATGGTTTTGATCAGTGCGCTGCTGAATATGAGTTTGTTTTGAAGAGAATTTCTACCCTGGAAAAGGACCTGTCTGATGCCCACAACCAAATCACACAAATAGAATAGGAGTCTCATGGTTCAACAGCACAAAAATCCCAAAATTTATTTGAGGAATTGATATTAGCGGATAAGTCGACCGGCCAAGTTTCTGTTGCATGTAGTGATGTGTCCAGTGCAGTGATTGATTTGACTCATGAAGACTCTGTGGTGGGCACTGGTTCAACATGCAGCAAAAACGCATCAAAAAGATATGTTAAAATTAAAAAACACATCACTCAAACATCAAAAAAATTAAAATCTCATAAAAATCTCAATAAAAGTTTATATAATAAGAGTAAAATAGATATTTTGGAAAAGTTTAAAATGTGTATGGCAGAGTTAGAAATTAATAAAACAAAATATGAGAAAGACCTGCAAAATCTTGAGTCTGAACTTGCCACTGTCAATGGCTGCTTGAGATCTATTACTGCCCGCTATGAAAAATCTCAAGAGGCCATTGAGGAGTACTCCCTGGCCATGGATGAGCTGCTTAAACTGTCTCATAGTAATCAGGAACGCTATGACTCTTTGGTGGCCAATCATTTGTGTGACTGCCAACGTTCCTTGCAACAGCCGGAGAGACCAGCTTCAACCACGAGCCTTGAAATAAGTATCCGACCCAGGATTTCAGGGTCGCACAAAAGCATCACAAGCAAAACTGTCATGTTTTGTGATGAAATTGGAAGAAACTTAGGCATATTATTGAATAAGTTGGGACACTCAGTCATAAATAACTGTTTACCAAACTCCAGTTTTCATGATGTTATGCAAAAAATAACAAAGACACTTGATCTGATACCTGAATCAAACTTAATACTCATGTTTGGAAATAGGGGTGAGGTAAACAAATGGGACCTAATTAAATATTTTGAAACACTTTGCTCACTGAATGTTAATAAAATTGTTATGTTTACATTCCCATACAGTAAAAGATAACCACAAGCTGAAAATTATCTTAGATATAAGCTAAATATGACATTACATACAATGTCATATAATAATAGTTTGATTCATTTGATTGACTCTAACAATTATGTTAGTAATAATGTTTATTTGACCAAAGGTAGTTACTACCTTTCAGATTTTTACAAACGACAGGTAGCTGTGTCGCTATCTTATTTTTTTAGTATTACAGCCAAGAATTTGGCTAACCTGACTGCTTCTATTGAGCACAGACAAGGTATATTGGAAGACATTCCAAGTAATTTAAATTAGTTTTTAAGACAACAGAGGAAATCTCTAGCATACATAAGCCAATAAATATATCAAGCAAGCATAGGAGATCAAAAATGTGTAATATCTTGCCCGAATTAATTAAGTCAAAAAAGTCTAATAATATCCCAATATTAAATAATATTCAGACAAAGGGTAAGCCCCACTTAAATATTACCCATCAAAACATGCAGGGGCTACCTGGCAAAGAACTTGTATTAGAATTATTTCTTAATAATTCGGACACTGATGTTATTTGTATTACAGAACATTGGTTAAAGGAAAATATGATGTCTTTTAACATAAATAATTACAAAATTGTCAGTTGTTACAATAGAAAGACTGCTGATAGAGGTGGTTCTTTAATCTTAGTAAAAAATAATATTAAGGTGAAACAACGGAAAGATATTCTTACACTTACTGTGGAAAGACAAATAGAGGTATCTTGTGTTGAGTTAGATAGCCATATTATTGTTTGTGTCTACAGACCTCCGAGAGATGAAAAAGGCCATGGCAATTTTGAAATATTCGAGAAAATTATGGAGGAAGCCCTCATTAAACTTTGTAATAACAGAAAAAAGTTAATTATTTGTGGCGATCTTAATGTTGATCTGCTTGTAGATACAACACTGAAGCGACGATTAATAACTCTGTTCAAATCATTTAATTTATGTCATGTATTTCTAGAGCCGACTAGAATTACACTTACCAGCCAAACTTGCTTAGATAACGTTTTTTGTGACTGTGCATTCACAAGTAAAATGTAATTAACTGTTTACCATCCGATCACAGTGGTCAAACAGTTTCATTCCAAATTACTAGTGAAAATAAGACTGATCCATCATTTTATAGGCCTATTACATCCCATAGACTAGAGATGTATATAAAAACTTAGATATGGGTTTGCCAGTACCGGATTTTGATGAACAGAACCCGAACATAGTCTATTCTGACTTCTTCAACATTATTCAAACAGAATTCAATACAGTTTTTAAATTAAAGAAAGTCAGTGCCAACAACGGTAAATCTAAATTTAATGACTTGGCATCATTTGGAATTCGTAAAAGTAGAGCTATCTTGTATGATCTTTATGAACAAAAAACCTATAACTTTGATATAAAATTTCATGACTATGTTAAAAAATATTCCAAAACTTTCAGGTTGGTTTGTAGAACTGCAAAAACTTTACACATAAATAGAAAAATACAAAATTCAAATAATAGAATGAAAACGGTTTGGCAAATCATAAACCGTGAAACTGGCAAAGTTATACCAAGGGATAATGCTTTCTGCTTAAAGATAGGTGATGATGTTGTTAAATCCAACGCTGAGGTAGCTCGAGCTTTTGAAACATTCTTCACCAATGCACCCTTACTCACAACAGAGCGTCTAAATTCACCTCCATATGAAGCAGAGACTTTGTTAAAAAACAGCACTAGCATCAGTAATGTAGATTTTAAATTTTATCATGTATGTCCCCAGGATATTGTCAAAACGTATAGATTACTTAACTTAAAAAATACCGAAGACCTGTGGGGTATGTCAGTCAAAGTCATTGGTTCAATAATACTTGTTATAGCCCCACACCTAGCTTATATATTTAATAAATGTGTTGATGATGGAGCTTTTCATGATCAGCTCATGAAACACAGTAAACTTATACCTCTGTTCAAGTCGGGGGACAAGGGTGATCCGTCAAATTTCAGACCAATATCGGTTCTTCCAGCACTAAGTAAAATTTTTGAAAATATTATACTCAATCAAATGCTCTCACACTTCAACAGTACAAAACAGCTCCACGCCAAGCAATACGGTTTCACTAGGGGTAAATCGACTACGGATGCAGGTATTACCCTTATATCTCATATTTATTCTGCATGGGATGCCGCACAGGATGCTATCGGTGTTTTTTGCGAGCTGTCGAAGGCATTTGATTGTGTTGATCATAACACGTTACTAATGAAATTAAATCATTACGGAGTTAGAAATAAAGCGTTGGATCTACTAAGATCATACCTAAGCAATATAATTCAAAAGGCAGAAGTCAACGGCGTTAAATCTGATGGATCGGGGGTAAAAATTGGCGTTCCACAAGGTTCCATATTAGACCCTTTCTTATTCCTGGTATAACGATCGAACGATATTATTTTTTAACGATCTGCCTTTTATGGTGGAGAAATTGACTAACATAGTGTTGTTTGCTGATGGCACTTCACTGGTCTTCAAAATTGAAAGACAAAAAGAAGATTCTGATGATGTCAATAGAGTATTATCTTTAACCTTGAATTGGTTCACAGTTAACAATTTATTGTTAAATGCTGGTAAAACCAAATGTATCAAATTCTCACTTCCAAATGTCAGGCAAGTTGGAACCAGTTTAGTGTTGGACAGCAATACGTTAGAATTAGTAAATGACACGAAGTTTCTTGGAATAACCATTGATAACAAATTGCAGTGGGGACCCCACATAGAAAAATTGGCTGGTAAATTAAGTTCTGCGGCTTACGCTGTTAGGAACATCAGACAAAACACGGATGTGGCTACATCTAGGCTAGTATATTTTAGTTACTTTCATAGTGTCATGTCCTATGGTATCTTGTTGTGGGGAAAAGCAGCGGATATTCAAACTATTTTAATTTTACAAAAAAGAGCTATTCGAGCAATTTATAATTTAAAACGCACAGACTCCTTAAGACAGCTTTTTAAAGAAATTGACATACTAACTGTAGCTTGTCAATTTATTTTCGAAAATAATTATATTTTCGAAAATAAATACGTAATAAATACGTATTGCGTATGTACGTACGCAAGTACCTTACAAAATTTCCCAAATTTAGCGATAGCTGTAATGTTAACCTAAGAAATAATCACAGACTACTTGCGCCCCGGTTTAGACTCGCTAAGGTTAGCAATTCTTTCAAGGGTCAATGCATTCTCTACTACAACAAGATACCTCTGGAGATCTTGACATTGCCATTTGAGCAATTTAAAATCCATGTTAAAGCGACTTTGTCGAAAAAGGGATATTACAATTTTCAAGATTACTTAAATGATGGGTCTGCATGGGGTTAATCTGGCTCAACACAGACCTTGCTGTTAATAATTTTGTAATTACTTACTATTCCTGCTTATTAATTATGATAATGACTAAATATTATATTTTGTATTAGTTAAGCTTAAGCAATTTTTAAAAAGAGATCTAAAAATCAATCTGTGGGAGTTTCTACGCCCTTCTTCTCCCACAGTGGTCCAATGTAGAGAAGTGGCAAAAAATGACGATTGCTAAGTATATGTAAATATCTACAGTAATAAAGACATTTGGTATTTGGTATTTGGTATTCATCCCAATTTCGGGTAAGTCTTTTGTATAGGATCTTCGCAAACAGTTTATAGACTTAGATAGTTACCTAACTTACACTTATTGCCCTTTTTATGGAGGATCGTGACTATGGCATTCTCCCACGATTTCGGAGTGTTGCTTCATACAGAACTTTGTTGTAGAGAAAAAGGGGCTTCAGTATTTCCGGGGAACCTGCTTGCAGGATCTATACGTATATTCCATCATCACTGCTTATTATTTATAATAATTAATATAGTAGTAATTGTATTAGATCAGCACAAATAGTTTTCAAAAGAGATCTAAAAATCTATCTGTGTGATTTTCTCTACCCTCTCTCCCACAGTGATCCAATACGCAACAAATTACGTTTGCTAAGCATATGTTAATATCTACAGTTATAAGGAAATTTGGATTTTCTTTGATTTGAAGTCTTCAGAATTCCAAAAATCTTCCCCTAACAATACCTAAAAGTATAATTTTGAGTTAAGTTCTTGTTCTTTGTTTCCAAAACCCTCATAAGTTGACATAATCACAAAGAAACAAGTCCTTCACATAAAGCCTTACTATTAAATCAGTTTCTAAGAGCTTTTATTACCACGCCAACACTATCCATCAATCTCTAGGTTTAATAACAAGACAAGGTCGAAAGGGGGTAATTTCAGAGGGTTGCGATGACACAGCAAATATAACCTGTCAATATCTACTACATTATATTGCACGAAATCAAGGAAAAGAAAACCTTGATGCTTGAAGATAAGGCCTAATGAGTTAAGAGGGATTTGAGAACGGATCAATCGATCATGTAACTTTATTGTATGGAAACACACTGGAGTATGTATAGGAATGTATCAACAATGTTGCAGGGCGATTATAATATTAAACGGACAATAAGTAACACTTAAAAAAGTGGTAAAAAATTAACATAGGGTATCAAAAGCGGGTTGTGGCCAGAACTCCATAAGTCCATTGTTCTCTGTTCCCAGCCAAGTCCATGCATTTAATCAGTTTTTTTATGTCTAAATTCCCGCCTGGTTTACGAGATTTATTCAAAGTAAAGTTTAGGCGGTAATTCTCTTACACTGAGTACCTGTGGTATCGTGTAAGAATTATCAAGCTGAGTCTTAAACTGAAAGGGTGTCCCGTTGTGGAGCCGGCTACTGTATTGTGTGTTTGGACGTCAGTAACTCAATCAGGCAATCAGCTTGGATTAACTTAAATTATATTTTTTGTCTCGGATGGTCCCGCCATGTATCATCAATGGGATCATGCAGATGAAGATGGAAAAATAGAGATACAGAAATAAATATGGAATCACATACGTATGTATGTATGTAAATTATTTATTGTATTCAAAATAGACATTCTTGATTTTCGTGAATTTTTGTGAGCACATTCGATAATTAAATCGTTTCTTTTTGTAGATTCTATTTTTGAAATATTAAAAAATAGCAGAGATGGGGTTTTTAATTTAAAAAAACTAAAGTCCAAACAGTTAGATGGCTTTTAAAAAATGATGGGTCGTTCTATTTAAACGTTAAACAGTGTTAGAATGAATCATACAATAAATCATACCGACAGATGTTTAATATTTTAAATGAATTGATGAAGTTTTAAATTATGATCTAAACATGAAAATTACAAAATCATATGTTTCCTTCTGTTAGCATGAAGGCGTCGTTGCCAAACGCATTTTAGAAATATTAGAACGCATCCATTCAGGGTTTCCCGTAGTAGGTACATGTACTCGATGTTAAATCTTCAGCAAAATTTAAATAAATAATTGTCGGCGATCCATGCTGTAAAATCAATTGAAACATTATGTATTTTCATCAACTTAGATGTCTTATAAACTTGTTATGCTAAATGATTTGTGGCACCAATATCATAGTCTAAGACAGTAGCTGAATTAGGTTGCAGGGAGAAACGGAATGTCCCTCAGGGTGAGAAAAAAATGTCGTTTGACTTGCATCTCCGCGGGGTCATGTCGTAAGTTTGTCACACAAATATATTTCAAGCAAGGCAACTGTCCACCTCTAGGTCAGTGTTATATTGATCCACGGATGGCGATAAGGCAGCTCTGCATATTTGATTCTTCTATTTGACAATTCTCTCTTCGCTGCCGACGTGACGCATTTTTATTTCATGAGGGCGTCTTTCCAAGCCTGAGTACGTATAGAATCTCGTCATAAGGACTCTCCTGCAATCGATATTTCACTTTTCGTTTCTATAAATCTATTAAAATCCATAATTTCAGGCTTCTAACTTAGGTATGTGTGACATGTGGCAGTCCGCCCACATTCAAGATCCTCAAAAAATAAATTTCTACTTCCATCATCAGGCTCAATTGAAAACATCAATTGATTTAAATTTTTCTTTCATTTTCACGTCTACTATGTTGTAATATGATGGAATCTACCGCTGGTATTGGTGATAGTATGAAGTAATGAAGTTTAAAATAGTTATGTAGACATGTATATTTGTCTAGTTTCCAAATCCGAGTGAACCCGGTTAATGGTTGTGCATAGTACTTATGTCTAACATATTGCTTACTACGCTAATATTGCAGTCAATAGTGACATGCTACAGTTAAATGTACAAGTAGTTATTTTGACACTTCAACATCGAATAGACCACGACCTAAAATAACTATAATTTGTTGCCAAATATCGCGGGTTCAAACTGACGCGTTACTTTAAATGAGTATTTTTTCTTAAAAAACAATACTAAATAAAATAAAAATGTGCAAAAAACGGGCGTTTAATGATTTTGAAACTTCTCTATTTAAATTGTTATGAAAAACAGTTACTCTTTATTACAAGGCATTTTTCAGGGAATCGCCTGTAAAGTGTGACGGACGGTAGAACATAGTTTTTTTATTCTGCCGTGCAAGTTGGTTAACGAGGACATTTGCATATTAATGGTTTGGTTTCACGGCGTGAGACACACACAGACGTGCTTTCGGTACTATTCTAGTCTAGTCGACGTCCATAGTTACCATAACCAGGTAGGATATGATCTCCTTTTTATTTAAACTGATATCTTTAAACATCACATAATTTAACATAGCGTAACGCCTTTTCCCATTCGGGGAAGCCGAGGCACAATTGTGCCCACTTTGAGCCGGTTATTCGATACTCCATTTTGCGTGAGCTAGCCCATTTCCGCAGCTATTTAGTAATGAAGGTTTCCTCACGATGTTTTCCATTACCGTTAGAACGTCCGCTCCGGGACCTATAGCTTAACGTGTCATCCGAAACATTGAACGTCCGATACTGTACTTAGGATAAATTAATTATCTCTTTGGGCAGGCATCGAACCTGCAACTCCTGTGTGAGAAGCAAGCATGAAACCCATTAGACCACGGGGCTCAGCATCTTTAAACAGAATCAAAATCAAATGAACTTATCGTATCTTTGCGATGTCACAATTTTTCTGGGCTTTTCTGGCGAGTTTCCATGGTTGAGAATGGACCATTGGATTTTCATGTATAGGTACACGACGATGAGGCAACTGATGACATTTGACTACATAAGTGCATATAAAATCATCAACGTGAGCAAAATCGAAATCGATTAACGTGGTCGATGCGGAAACGCGCAGAATTATGGCAAAGATGACGCGTGGCCTTTGCGGGTATGTGGGAGGTGGGCGATGCATCACCCCCTCCGCCACTTCCTATTTCCCCTAGTGCCATCCCAACCTGACGCGAACTATACATGCGCGGGTAGTGTAGCTGAAGCCCGGATGCAGAGACTGCAGCTTAAATGAAGTGCCGCTTAGAGTGCTACAAGGATCTTTTGGCACTTGGATGACACATTAATGTCTCTTACGAATAATGATACAAGGATCATTGCCTACTGCAGGCGTATGCCAAAAGATCCTTGTAGCACTGTTGATGTCTTGCTCTGTCATTTTGAGAGCGAGAGACAGAGACAGGTTTACTTTCAGTTTATGTCGAATTATTTATTATCAATTGCATCCGGGCTGAAGTTAACAAATATTTGTAAAGCTGCCTTTATAAGCATACTCATTTAGTTTAACCTGTTTATATGTTTTTTTTTCCTTTTTAGGGTTCAGTACCCGGGGAAATTGTGCCTCTGCCACTCAGAATGGGAAAATGAGTTTTTATTTACTTTGTTGTTATCTATAAATGCGTGCTTAAGACTGGACACCCCGACAAAGGAACTTACAATATAACCTTCAACTTAGATACTTTTAAGAGAATAGGAATTCAAATGTCTAATGAAGAATACACACAGAGCTAGAAAAAGTAACAACATATAAACATAACAAGCAAACATAGCTTGAAATCGGAGCGAAATTGTAGTAAAAAATATCGCGAAAAACAGATGTTGTGAACTTCGGGAGACTTTTCTATGGAGCAAAAATAATCAAATTACTGTCACACGTTAGCAAATGCGAGCTGACCCTCATCCTGATCAACAAGCTGGTATAAAGAAACAACTGTTTTAATATGCCTGTTTTGCGTAGCTTGATATTTACAAATGGCTGTTCTGGCCTACTGCGGTGCCTTAAGGCGAAAGGGTTTGTCAAATGCCCATCTTTAAAGCGCTATTTGCGTTAAATAATTACTTAGATGAACATAAACCAGCTTATTTCAGGTCAATCTTCTGTTAGGTGTTTGCGTAATCTGCTGCCACACTAAATGTTCAAAGGTGTGATGCATAATACATTTTGATTTGAGCAAGAACCATCAAATCATAGTAAGGTACTGACTTAACTCAAGCACTTCCGATTCATAATTAATAATTTCCCCGATCGTATGTGTTTGCGTATACTTACCATTCTTTTGATACGTTGGTTTCGCTGTCGATAATTTTAGATGCGGGGGTGAGGCAGGGCTGCGCGGCGGGAAACGTCAGGCCACGCCCAATAGTCGAAAAACTCTGGCGTTAACAGGAATTGTTTGACAGCTTTGGCTCAATCGTTTTCCCGTGTAGTGACTTTCGCATTCGCATTTCCCGCGATCTCTTCATTTCAACTTATAAAATTTCTTGGTCCGTGGAAATGTTTATTCGCTTTTGTACTCGTTCGCAGGTTTTTTAATAGCAAATTTTCTCAACATCTCGTTTTTATAATCCGACATATTCTAATTCGCATATTTTTTCTGGCATAGTTATTTGTTGTATAATTCCTTAATACAATTTGTATACGGGAATATAACCCCTTGCTTTTACTATATACACTGACGAGCAATGAAAAAGTTCCATCCACAAAATGCCGACAACAAAGGGCCCCAATTTTTAAAAACATTTCATTTAAAATTTGAACACAATATTTACGTTTTTAATTGGTAATATTCTGATGCGCTGTTAAATCTACTTCAATATTGCAGACGGCGTCATTAAGCTAGCCATTCCCGTTAAGGAGTAATTTGGTACTATGTCACTGGAACTTTTTCATTGCTCGTCAGTGTATTTCATTTTTTTGCTTAAAGCAAATTTGATATAAAATAATACGTGAATCGGATCACTTTGCTTAACACAACCATAAATCACGCCTTATTTAACAGTGGTGTTTGAAGAACTGCGAGACAGACGTATGTAATGAGAAGTCTGCACTGTTTTCGTGAAAACACTTCTGTATCTTATCCAAAGACGTGGCTTGTTATTATAAATTGCTTAAGTAGGTAGGAAGATACAAATTAGACAAATAATACTATGAGACATGAATAATAGCAAGTCAAATTATGTACATATACATTTTCAAAAGAAGATATATTCTATTAAGAAACACCGCGAGATATAAAATCTTCTTGTGTGTAAATAAAGGTTTTGAAATAACACGTTTATGCAAACCTGCAATCGAGAACAAAAGTCATTAATCATTTTCGCTACTACATAAAAGTTGGACCAGGAAATTTTACAATTTAAAACAAAGAGTTCGCAGAAAAATGCGGATTCTGAAAGTCACTGCACGGGAAAACGATTCAGCGAAAGCTGTCTAACAAATCGTTAACAGGTTATGAGAGTAATTTAAAGAAACAGTAAAAAATAATTCTTTGATAATTTATAAATGTACTTGCATTATTTAAATAGTTTTCTATAGCACTCCGCATGGCGAGCCCGAAAATATTTTTCCTTGGCTTTCACTGGCTTTAGTAGAAATGCCTTTTGAAAAGAACTGTACAGACAGAAACAGGTCGTTTTTTCTCTATTAGTAAGATAAGAGTCAGTCTGAATGCCGCCTCATTTGCTTAGATTTATTACTTCAGAGATTTATGTTTGAGCCCCTTTTGTTTTTATGTTAAATGGCTTTATTAAGGCGGCCCTTCAGCTGAAGAGCAATTTTGAATGAAACGGCGGATTATAGTTAAGGTTGCGTCATCTTGTGAAATGCATTTGAGTCGTTACACAAAGTTAGATTACTTTCAAATGTTTCAAAAAAAAATCACAAAAAAACCAGGGGTTCATGAAATGGTTAAGCTACCTGCCAAATCAGATCCATGTAGAGGGCGCTAAAAGATTGTATATAATAAAAATAGAGTTCGTTAACCAACAAAGGAGATGCAGGTTCGAATCCTGACCACGTACCAATGAGATAATTAATTAATTAAATACAGTATCGGACGTTCAGTGTTTCAGATGACAGGCGACTCGATAATAGCGATCTACGTGGTAGTGGTCGTAAAACCATTCCATCAACCCGCACTGATATAGGCCTGCGCCCCTTGGTGGGGGACATAAAGGGCTACATTTATTTAATTAAACAAAGAGTTTTGGTAATCTAAGGATACTTACAAAAGAATTACGGAGTAAAAGTAAGCAAAGCAAATTTATGCAAAGCGCTAAATTACCCAGAGAAACGAATTGTCTATACACAGATGTCCATAGAACCTCATTTTATTGAAACTCTGTGTTGCTGTTGACAATGTTTATCAAGTTACAAATATCAGATGAATGAAAACAAAAATACAGTATCCTCTACCAAAATAACAGTGCCATCTTCCCCATAGGAGTGATATGGCATAATTTAGGCAGGTAAATCTCCATAACTGCGGCGATAGGCTAACCCCTGTTACGGCAAATGGATTATTGAAAAACTGGTTAAACGTGGCCATGCCTGTGCCTTTGCCACTCCGTATGGCAAAAGACGTGACGCGTTGTTGATATTTTAACCTCTAAACGACCCAATACCATTGAACCACATGCCATGGTATAAAATTCAAATTCTTTGACGGGAAAATATCTTGCCGGCAAGCAAGATATAGGTCGTTGTGAAATTTAGTTTTATGGTATCTCCCTAATCACTGATTTCACCGTGGGAGTAAAAACTGTCCGACTCCGAATCCCTAAATGGGTAGAAAAAAAAGCCAGGTCTTGGATGTTTATATGTGTGTGACGTAGCTGTTTCTGGTTCCGACGACATAGGGTATCCAAGTGTGGGGACAGAAGCAATATTTGTGCCTGTATACACATGTTTAGGTTTATGCGTAAACAGTACTGCTCCAACTCGCAGCGTATTTGACCCAACTACCTCGAGGAGCGTGAATTATTAAAAAGTTTGCAAGCTCAATTGGCCAATTAAACTTTTTCATCAGATGGAGCGGCTATAACTTGCTCTGTGAAACTTCACAGATTATGGCCTGATTAAAAAATGCCCACGATTATTAAATGGCAGGTTATACACCGCCCTCGCCCCTGATATAGCATAGAATTACGTCACGAGCGCGATATTGAATACCGAATGTAACGAAGGACTCCAGATTTAACTCCCGAGCGAAGTGAGGAAACTAAGACTCAATCCTGAGTGCAGTGAGGGGTTCAAGCGCGCTCAAGACTAAAGCAGCTTTAACTCCGGGGAGAAAACTCTAGTTTTCTCACTTTTTGCAAGACAGTAAAAAGCTGCTGTAGTGTTATTATAAATGTGTTCTAATGCCAAGAATAATAACTTGCTTAAAGTATAATTAACATGATATATAATTAACCTGATAATACCTGAACCTGGTTATGATGCATATTTATTTTGAACCTCATGGCATAGTATTGAAATTCATACCGGGAAAATATAAAACATAAACATAAACATTTACATACAGGCACATACATTGCTTCTGGCCCCACACTAGGATACCCTGTGTCGTGGTAACCAGAAACAGCGACGTCACACACATATAAACATCCAAGACCTGGAAATTGTTTTTTTTTTTTTTTTTCATTAACCCCAGCCGGGGATCGAACCCGGGACCTCTCGCATGGTAGGCAGAGCCACAACCGCTGCGCCACAGAGGCCGTCTATCATCTATCATCATGTGATGACGTTAGGTCTCCAGAAGTTAATTTGGCATTAACGAGCAGGTGATGTGAAAAGCAAATTATGAACGAAATAATCATTTCAGTAACTCAAAATGTGACTTAAATTGATTCCCAGTTTAGTTGATGACAGTGATGATGATGCAGTTTACTTATATGCTATTATTGGATCGAACGTCCCAAGGTCGAACCTAATCTCACCTAACTATAACCGGACAACCGTTTCCTTAATTATATATACCCAGATCCACACACATACTTCTTCAAAAAGCAACAATACTAAATACATGTAGAATTGTACGGAAATTCATGGGCAAGGACCGTGATCTTTAGTAGATAAGCACTTGGCGTAAGCCCGTGTATCAGAACCTCTTTATTACAAGAGTGAAATGAAAAATTCATAAAAATATAATAATAATAATAATAATAATAATAATAATAATAATGATAATAATACCCTGGACACTATTTACACACATTGATCTAGCCCCAAACTATCATCTTTGTTATCATCTTTGGTACCAGACAACGATACACATACTTATATAGATACACAACCATGACTAGGGTACAAACATCCGTTCTCATCGAACAAATATTCGCCCCCACCGGGACTCGAACCCGGGACTTCGTAAGCAGGGTCACTGTGCCGACTCGGCCATTCGGGTCGTCAAGCCATTAAGCGATTAAGCCACAGGCACATGATGCCATGGCGTCCTCTGTGGCGCTGCTGTTGTGGCTCTGTCTAATATGCGAGAGGTCCCGGTCTCGATCACTGGTTGGGGATACAGAGAACAAAAGTGGCCAAGTGCGAGTCGGACTCGCCCACGAAGGGTTCCGTTGTAGCAAGTAATTATGTGACTGGATGTTTGTGTCGTTACTTTGTTTTTCATAGTGTATGTATGAATGACAAAGTTATCATTGCGGTTTTTAATTAATGTTTTTGAAAGTGTGTAACAAGATACACAGCATATATTTCTTGTAGATTTTTCACTCTCATACTTTAAAAGTTAGAATGGGGGGGGGGGGGGGGGTCATTTGGGTCTGACTCTTTAACGTTTAATGAAAAAAACAATAGTTTCAGTTCCATGTATGGGGAGCCCCTTTAATTTTTTTTTTTTTAATTTTTGTATAAAAACCGTAAAGCGGTTCACAGAATATCTCTACATACCAAGTTTTCAACTGCGTAATCCTAAAAGTTTCTGCATGAAGTCGCTGTGACATACGGACGGACGGACGGACAGACAATAAAACTCTAAGGGGTCCTTGTTTCTCTACAGAACCCTAAAAACCCAGTTCCTGGATGTTTATGTGTGACGTCACTGTTTCTGGTTCTCACGACACAGGGTATCCTAGTGTGGGGCCAGAAGCAATGTAGCCTCATAGCGGAGTTGGGTCGTAGTAAGGAATCAGTATTTTAGTGCCCGTAGCTTTATTCTGTATCCCCGCCATTGATTGTAATACCTTTGAAATTGGGAAATCAACCAATCACATCGCTAGAAAAAACAGCTTTTTTAAAATAATCGTGGTCTAATAAGTCGATTTTTCAATTTGACAGGTTTGCGACTGATATCATAGAATAACACTACTGATCAGTATTGTAACTGCTAAAATACTCCATAAGGCGTGACAGGGGGCTAACCCGTCGCCGAAGGTGGAGATTGAGATTTCCGTTTATATGTGACGCATTCAATCTGCGTTCGGTACGGGCTTACAACCCCAGAAGAGGAGGACTAAGTCCCGCAATCACTACCAACGATCCCTCATGAGACAAACAAATCCTCACCCGGTCTTTGAGGAGATTCCGAGTGTTTGAACATAGTATTTGAGGAAGGTAATGCCTGGAGATAATAAGGGATCAAAGGGTACACTTCAACAGTACTTCCTGTGACCTACTCTCGTTCAATTCTGCGATATGTTAGAAAACACGAGATATTTAAAGTAAGTGATAGCTTTAATGTCAGATGATTGGGTTTAACTGACACTCATCAAGTCAGTGGTGGGCACTGTCTCTCGTAAGGATAACGTTATTGCCAAATTCACAGACTACGGCTCAAATAAAGTTCTGCTTAAATGCCATATTGACCTTTTGATGTTGTTGATTGCTCCAGCGAGTGCGAGCGACAATGACGCATGACTTTAAGTGGGTAGTATTTAATCGCACGTCAATTATTACCTATTTCAGACATCAAATATTTTATGTGTGCTTAAATATTGTTTCTTTTTCTCTTACTGAATACTCATTGTCAACCTAACACGTAAGATAAGGGGGATTCGCCTCGCTTACACCTTTAACCTTTCACCTAATACCCTAGGCCCCAACACTGCTCCGTGATATTTGATGTGCAAATCTGTATTTTGTATGTGCGGTTTAATATTTCCCGTTATTCTGGGGCCTGTGCGTAACTTCATCTTCTCACCTCACATCTCTGGAGCTGCATTATTTTTGTATGGCCAGTCATTGAAACACTAGTACTTCGCCACTATTAAGCCCGCACCACAATATCGTGTGGCCACAAATCCACAGAATTGTCCGAGGCAATATATTTTCATTGCATCATTCGAGGTAGTATTTACTAAGATATTGCTCTGTCAGTCGGTGTAAGGCCGGCTTTGTCCTTATTTATGTTTTCGAGCTTTGCCCAACCCAATAGAGAATTGGCAGCTTTTTGTGTTAAGTACAACATCGTTTAAAGTTGAAAGTTGGTTCCATGAGCCAGCCCTATTTCATGCTCAATAAACTACTTTGTCTCTGCCACCCCTTAAGGGAAAAGGAATAACGTAATATTTATACATTTACCGTATGGACTATACATTTACTCTATAGTCCATACGGGTAAGTATTGCGACGATTATTGACCCGACTGGTACTGCGAAACGAATCAGACACGGTAACCAAGGTAACGGTCGATAACCATGGTAACGGCTGGCGACCACCACCATGATACGCTAAATGACAGTAATTTCGAAAACGTTGCACGCAATAAGTAAGTATCGCTAACCCAATCATGAGTACACCAGACTCGACAGTCGACAGATCGACTCCTGTCTACCAACACAGGAGTCGATGGCCGCTATTGCAACGCTTACCCGACAAGACTATACCTCCAAACTGAGAACAAGATATACAGATATTTTGTAATGGCAACAAATATAATGATCACCAAAATATTTTTTCCTACCCAAAATGGATAAATGAACACCAAAAGTTGCAAAAAATATCAGGGCAAAATACTGCGGTAGCTTAGGTGAAGGGTAAAGGGGATGAGCGAAGCGAAGCCCCCTTTATCCTTCGTGTTAGGTTAAACATGTAAGAACAACAAAAAATACTTAAAACATAAACTTAAGTAGGTACACAAAACATATAAAGAAATTTGGTGATCATTTATCCAAACACAATTTGGTGGACATTTATCCATTTTGGTAGTCATTTCCAATTTATTGGTAGTAAAATAGGTGCGTTTTTGGTAATAGTTTAAAAATAAGCCTTTTGTAATACACAAACATTAGAGCAGCGGCACTGCAAATATACGAGTATGTATAATAAACTATTACTGAATGTCTCATGAGACTACCATCTAGAGGAAATATTAGTCAAAAACAACACACCTACACCTACACAGGTAAACATTTCTTGTCGAGAATCTGGGAACGTCTCTCAGTTAGCACTTCAGTTTTGACTGCACACATTCTGATAGGCGTTCGTTAGGGTTGTCAAATTTTATTTGGTTTTAATATTGAATGAATATTTATCACTCTATTCTACTTCATTAATACTTACATTAATACTTTATTGCATATACACATTAGTGGACAATTACAAACATAGTTAGTATACAAAGGCGTGCTTATCTCTATATAGAGATTTCTTCCAGCAAACCCAGGGCTGACAGGGAAAAATAGTTTCATGCGAAGGGATAGACCTATTATGCACAACATAACAAAAAACTAAACATCAGAGTGACTTTAATATATTTATAATAAATTACTTAGATATTTACACATATAAATAAATGAGAACCTACATTATAATATAATACCTATAAATACTATATATAAATATCAATAAATACCTATACCATATATAAATAAAATATAATCTACTACAAAAGAGAAAGGTAATGTTCCTTCAAACTACTTTTGAAGATGTTAAGAGATGGACTGTCCCTGACGGTGCTGGGGAGTTTGTTCCAGAGCTTGATAGCCCGGAGTCGGAACCCATGTTCATACAGTGCCTGGAAATCATAGAGTGCCTGGACCCGATAATCATTGACTGCGACTTACAAGGATTGACGAGTAGCCCGTGTGACAGAGCCCAATCCCTGATACACTCAAGATCAGCATTCAGCAAGGCCACAGCAGAGTTAACATCACAGGGAGAAAAATGACGGTAAATTTGGAGATCATCGGCATAGAGATGATAAGAGGAAGAGAGAGTATCTGAGATAGAATTTATGAAGACAGAAAAGAGAAGAGGGGAGAGGATACCACCCTGAGGCACCCCTGCAAAAAGGTCGCACCATTCTGTTGAAGTCTCTTCGGACCTTATACGCTGCTGACGACCTCTCAGGTAGGAGTCGAACCAGCTGGCTGAGGCCGGGGAGATATTCAGAGACTTCAGTATCTCAACGAGGATGTCGAAATCAACACAGTTGAATGCGCTGCTGAAGTCAAGTAGCGCTAGTACGGTGAGCTGTTTCTCGTCCATAGCCAACTGAATGTCGTCAGTGACTTTGAGTAAGGCCGTAACGGTACTATGACCCGGCCTGAATCCCGACTGGAATCGATTCAGCAGACAGTGAGACGTAAGGTAGGAGGAAAGCTGGGAGTGGACAATGGATTCTAGGACTTTGGAAAGGATTGGCAGGATAGAAATAGGACGATACTCTTTGAAAGAGGAGGGGTTTGAGGATTTGGGTAAAGGTATGACTAATGCTTTTTTCCACACATAGGGGAAAGAACAGCTAGAGAGAGAGTGATTTATAATGTGTGTGATAGCGGGAAGAATATAATCGAGCACGTTGCTGATCATATTAGAGCATGTTTTGTTTTTAGTTTTTAGTTTTTAGTTTCGAAGTACAGGTGTGGTAAATTCATGAACTCTCTATTCCCACTCGAATTCCACATACCAAGGGATGGCGGAGCCTTATTCGTTAAATAACTATATTGAGATATGAATAAATAAATATCCAATTGAATTGCATAGTGAATATTAATATTAATTCATTTGTAAATATTGTATTAAACCTATTTTAAAAATAGATGTTAAAATCAATCTGTGGCGATTTCTTTGCCCTTTTTCTCCCATAGTGGTCCAAAGAAGAGAAGAGGCGAAAAAAGGTGTTTTAAGTATATCCAAAAGTATCTTCAGTAATAAAGAAAGAACATTGGATTTTTTTTATCTCATATATCCAAAGCGTCTATGAACACCAGTTATATCAAAGAAAACCTATTTTCTATGTACGTATACAACGTTTCATAGTTGTAAAAAAGATATTACAGGCCAGATAAAATATATTGTATAAATTGGAAATTTAATTACCTTTTTCTTTACCTGTTCTTATTTAAATCACGATACAAGTATACATGTCTGAAGGTCCAGTCCAGTCAAATCCACACTACGTCATTAACCAGTTGCCACGTATAGCCCATAGTTGTAAAAGGCAACTAGTAGTATGGTTTTGACAGGACTGGACCGCTAAATCATGTTTTACCAAATAAAATTATGTTTTGAATACAGTCGTGTTTTTTTTTCTTATGCGGTTGTTAATGTGTCACAGATTAAAAAATAAAATGATTCCGCCACCATTAATAACAATAACATATATTTTTTAAATGTCCTCAATCAACAAAAAAATACCTTATAAATAAAAATCAATTATTCATAATTTCTTTATTGCACACAAATCATACAAAATACAAGAGTTACATAAAAAAGTGTACAAAGGCGAGCTTATCTCTAATAAGAGATCTCTTCCAGCAAACCAGGCAAACAAGGGAAAAGTTGATGGTTGAGCAGGGGTAGACCTATGTGTACAATATATAAAATAATAAATAAAATAAATTAAATAATAACTATAATAATATACTAAATACTTATTATATACTAAAAATACTATTTTATACACTATAATAATACATACTTACATGCATACTACCTATAACTCTAAAGGGAGAGGTAATGCTTCTTCACACGACTTTTAAAGATATTCAGATTAGGACTGTCCCTGATGGTGCAGGGGAGTGCATTCCACAACCGAATGGCCCGGGCTCTAAACCCGTTCTCATAGAAAGCGGTGTTATGCTGTGGAGTTGTGAGCATGGAAACTGCGTGAGTTCTCCGAGGTCTGCTGGAAGAAAGAAATTGAAAACTGTCTCGTAAGAAAGTTGGGTAGCGTGGATTACGTAAAATGTTGTAGAGGAAATTGAGGATGTGTGAATCCCGACGAAGACGAAATCAATTAATCAATCAAAATCAAAAAATCAATTAAATAGGATGATTCTCGTATGTAGAAGAAAATAAAAGGAATAATTTTGATTGCTAATAATTTTGGTGCAACATGCTTATGTGTCCCTATCTATGGTGGTGAGTGTGTACCATGTTGTCCTCGGGATCTGTTTTTGATAGAACATTTAAATTCACAAATCTTTTAGGTAATGACGCGTATGTGAATGTGCGTTTGTTTGTATTTGTATGTCTGTGTGTATGTGTGTCTGTGCGTGGATGTGTATGTCTGTTTGTATGTGTGTGTTAGCTAAATTTTCATCGGTTTTATAATAGTATTCTATTATATTCTCATATGTAAACGCTACAAATTCCATTCAGTAAAAGTATGTAATGGGAATCTCCGTTGTTCATTAAGTCTTGCAAAATTGATACGACTTCCAAGGTTTTTTAGTTAGCAACGAATAAAATACATTTTGCAAAAGTACATTTTGCATTCTAAGATGGCGGCTGCTCCAAATTTAAGTTTTGCAAAATATTGTTCTTTTGAGTTTTAATTTGAATAAATGCAGCAAACATGTATTTAACGAATATTAATGTATCATGAATATTATGATTCAAAATCAAAATCAAGATTCATGAATATCGTAACCGACTCATATATTTTGACAGCCCTACAGCCAGAGGCCAAACAGTGCAACGCAACATGTATGGTACATATATGCATACACCAATTACACAATATATCTATCTAGCATCACCGTCAAAGGGGCACGTATGTCCATTAATTGAGTTGTGCTCCTCTCCTTCTCTCTTGTCTTGAATACTAACACCGTTACATCGTGCCACGAGCATGAGTTAATATGAATAGTTTAAGGGAAATATTAAAGTGCACATCAAAAATACTGATTGGCACAGCAAATATCAGGGCAAAATGCTGCGGGAGCTTATGTGAAGGGTAAAGGAGGTGAGCGAAGCGAAGCCCCCTTTATCATTCGTGTTAGGTTGAACATGTAAGAACAACAAGAACTAATTAAAACATAAACTTAAGTACATATAAAATATTTAAAACATAAAAAGTGTTTTGTTGATCCTTTTTGCTTTGCAAATCAATATTTTTGATGTGCGATTAAATACTAGCCTTAATTTAACCGAATAAATTAACCAATAAATAGGAAGAGAATTATATCAGGCGACCAACACATAACTCGTTACGCCTGACTGCCTAAAGTTTGCAAGTTGTGTATGTTGACAGCATTTTGTTAATTTCTTTACAGGTAATTTTCTTGGATCAGAGTTGTCGTATTCTATCGGTATAATGAATAGAATAGAATCATGTCTTTCATGACTATTCTATTTCTGAAAAACCCCGTGTGTGTTAAGTTTAACTTAAGATTATACTCTTGCCAAGCTCTGTCACACAATAACATATTTTTATTTTACTTGACACCTTCATATTTTGTCTTTTAAAACTCAAAATTTAACTATAGTTTGCGAGTTTAATATGGATAATCGTAGTTGTTAGTTCATAGTTAGTTAGTATTTGCAAATCTTGTAGTAACACACATAACGAATGTGGTGTTCACTTGTAATTAATTTGTGCATTAAGTTCTTTTTAGTCCTAAGTCTTATTGATGTAAGTAATCAGTATTCAAATAGATAGTGAACCAAATAAAGAGAAAGAAAAATAAGTAACCATGAAGATTGATAGTCCTAAGTCAACGCAAAAATTCAAAAAGTTTTTATTCCCAGCGACCCGTTTCTGGTAAGTTAAGTTTTCAATAGTTGGCTTTGTGCGGACGAGACTTGCCTTTGTCGTGACAGCTTCATGAATCTTCAACTGGTTTAAAATTAATGGAACTAGTTGTCTAGAGGTTTTAAACTATCCGTCTTTACTCCCGGTTTTATGCTTTGTACTAGAAAGTTGTATGTAGGTTCCACTTCATCGTGCACAAAGCACGCTTTGTGCTAACAGTGAAACAGGTTCAAAAGCTAACATATTTTATTTCAAATGATAAACCACAATCCATGGTTCATTGCATAGAAAGTGCAAATATTTGTTCCGAGCAACGTGTAATGAAGTAATTCCAGTTTAGCCGACGAGTACAAAGTCCCATCTATTAAAAATACCCACACAGATGGCGGCCATATTGGATTTATAGCAAACAAGCCACCAGAGGTTGCGCACAAGTTGCTTACGTTGGTTTCCTAAATCCTACACAATGCCAAATTTAAAAACATGACACAACGTGCACGATTCTTATGAATTGTAAAGGTTTTTTTCGGAAATATTGGCCCTGGCTATTTTATAAGTGTATTTAAAAATATTATAGAACTTGTACAAGTTGGTACTGGTACTGGTACCATATCATGCCAAACCCACACAAACAAATATCTAAAACTTTTCACAAAGATTTAACTCCAAACTCATTAATTTCTCCTATCTCCATTGTTGATGTCGACTTAAATCAAGTTTATTGTACCATAGATTAACCCAAGTAACAACTCAAAACAACGCTCATTCACTTCAGCGTCCAACAAAGGGCCTGGATCTAAACCAACTTTGCGGAATTTATTACCATACTACAGTCTACACGCGACGTAATGGCCACTTTAGGAGAGACTCTTGAACTGTGTTAGTTCGCCACTTGGGACTTGTACCTATATTACAACTAAGACATTGGTTTAGACTTGAATTGGGTTTGGAAATGGATCGTATATGGTCTAGTTACACACTCGCCTTTCACGCTTGATGCGGATTAAACTTCCGATTTTTATGTTGTTTTGTCGAACTCTACGATCCACTTCTGCTCTAGTATCGCTACTCGGCGGTAGTAGTTGTAAATGTGTGTCAGAGATTCTAATATGGCTACTTCGATACTTATATATTGTCGTCTAGTAAAACAAGCCTTATTGAGTTTACTATGGGCTTAGTTCGATTTGTGTAATATTATTTATTTATTTATACCAACCGTTAACCAATTCAACGCGAGTAGTTCACATCGCGCTCAAGTGAACCTACAAGCTATTACGAGTATAAACAAAAAGGTATACTCTCTAAATATCGGAACTGCCTTAGGTCGTTCTGAACTTGTTTGTTTAACTCATTGTTGTTGTTTACGAGCAATATCTATTCTGGCTCGTACTACACACTCAAACTTGATCAACATTATCACATCAAACTCAAATAGGGTCGTTTGTAATATGAAAAGGTACCATCAACAGCAAATGTGGAGGCCCACTGTAAGGGTTCTTTTCCCATGCAGCCCATCACTTAAAAGTCATAAAACAAGCAGTTTTTGAAATTCGTCAAAAAGTTTAGCAAAAGCAAGGGTTTACCGCCACCTGCTAGCTGCAAGCGTTTTTTTTTAAATGGTCTCCACAGCTGCCACTGATAGTACGTTCGACCATCAGGATTTTTTTCCTGGTCGTTCGACACTATTGTTAAACAACCACCTGTCCTGAAAAAACGTGACCGGGTGGTTCGACGATCAGAGGGCAAGTTATGATGTCATGCCTTTTCCCACATGGGGAGGCCGATGAACAGCATTTCAACTTTACTTTCTTTACACTTATAGTTCAGGACAACCCCCGAGCAACTTTATTTTTGACATCTCTATTCATCTATCTAAGTATTAATATTTATCTATTTAAGTATGTGTATCGTTGTCTAGTACCCAAGATACAGGGAATCCTAGTTTGGGGCTAGATCAATGGTGTCCAAGGTATTATTATTATTATTATTATTATCTTAGGCCGGCCGCGGCAGTCAGCTGATTTGTACGGAGGTTTGAGAAATAAAGAGCTCTGACTGACGAAATCTGTTACATAGTAAAAGTTGTTCAGAATGATGAGGCATATCAATAGCTCCAGCTCATTTGAAAGAAAACAGTAGATCATAGGATCTTAACATAAAAGTATGTGCAGTGTTTTCAGTTTAATTAGATCTCAATTGGTAAAATAGCAAAGGCAATATTGATGTAAATATTTTTCAAAATAAATTACCATTTATATGGTTACAATTAAAATATAATAATTTTTCCATACATGTTATTTTTTATAATCTAAATCCTCGCTCGCGTCAGCTCTTAATAGGGCGAAATATTAAATCTACGCTTAATCGCGTTAGCCCTAAAGAGGGCTGCCCTAAAATCGAGGTCTCGAAAATGCTCGATTATATTACGTTCGATCGTTGTACAATAAAACCGGTTATAACAACATTACAGCGCGGCGGTAGCGACGGCATCGCACTAAGGATCTAAGTAGCATTAAGCACTAAGTTCTTATCAAAGCTAACAATATTCCGATATGAGTTTTGAGTATTGTAATCCCGTCGACCATTTTTGTGCGCAGCTCTGTGTTTATCATTTATGAAAATAATTTCGTGAGTTCTTATTTCGCAAAAAGGTGAGTCCTATATGGACTATCCTATTCCTCTATTCTTTAAGCATTTATCCAGGTGAATTCATCTTATTTTGTGCCGAAAGTGAAATATAAATCAAAAATAATTTTCCCAACATGGATTCCTTCCCATTTTTTATATATTTTTTGTATTGGATTACATTCACATGAAATTCCCTAGCATGTATTGCATATGGGAGCTTATTATCTTAAAAAAAAATATGGTTATTTGTATTTCGGAGATATTTTTGGCGTGGGCAGTCATATTTTTTTATAAAGCCACCATACATATTATACATTCAATTCGTCCACGCAAATAATGGCAATTCCGCAATTTCGTATTTTCGCAAAATATTTGGTTCCGCTTTTGTTACTCATGATGTATGGGAGGTATAGTCTAATAATGTATAGATTGATATGGTATTTAGGTTAATAGAGTCATAAATTTGATACATAATTATCATCTTAATTAGAAATAAAAATATAATACAACCATGAAAGGTCATTTTTTTCTCACGGCTCTTCTGTGACGGTCTACAAATAGGTGAAGCATAGTTGGATGAGGTATAAGGTTATAAAATCAGATAAAGGCATCTATACCTATAAAAATGTGTTCACTTATTATTTCAAAGCTTCACCTATAATAGTTTAGTTACAATCCATCATTTAGTAAACATTGGCACCTAATTTCCGCACACAGCCATGACGCCTCGAACCATTATAGTTAATGGGCATTATTATAGCCACTTTGACAGACTATTTTTTCAGGTATCGCTATTGAGTATTTTGAAGCCATCAGGCAGCTTATTATATGAATAATGCATTATTATATATATTAGCTGAATAAAGTCTTAAAAGGTTATACAGAGTTTCTGACCGGAGCTTTTGAAATCACCGATGCTATGGAAGTGTAAACGGTCAGTTTTTCTCATACGTAAATAATCACCGATTTTTTGATCAAAATATCTCAAAACTGCAACAAAAATACTGACTTCACCTACAAAACAAAATAAATTTTGCAAACTGTTTAACTACTTATGTGAAACCGTCATTCTAAGTGATTATCTGATATCTGAATAACCTAACCTAACATTAATTGTATCAACTACAAAAACTTAAACCCAACTTTACTTGAACCAAGCACCTATTATTCTTTGGGGCCCATAAGTTTTAATAATGAAAACACCATTTAATTAATTATTATTATCTAATCAATCAATCAAAAATAACCTAAATGGCATGTTTTATACATTATTTTCATTGAAACAGATAATAAAAAAGGAATTTAGGTATAGTAGTAAGCTGTTTAGGTACGAATATTAAAATTGTTAAGTATAATTTGGTAAAGTAATCATTAATTAGTGTGGTGCAGCAAAAACACGAATTTTATAAATTCCATTATATGGATGGACAATTTTGAGTGCATGTCAGTATTTTAGTTTGACTTAGAATATTTTTGTATTGAAAAAGAATTTGTGTTCGAAAAGCCAGATATTTGTTCTGAACTATGTAAGTAATATGCCTTCGTCCCCCGTGGAACTACCAGGGGGGTCTCACTCAATAGTTTAGGTACGTTGGACCGGCTAATCCGCCCGACGGGAATTCAGTTATGATGCCGCTCGCTTGGCTCGCAGTCGCCTCGCTTGCTAACCGCTCCTTATAAGCAGCTTTTCTGTGATTTTTGCAACAATAATGACTTAAGTACATTTTAGGGTATCTAAAGGAATTGTTCACAAATAAAATTCGATCCCTTTTTAATTCAATACATTTTTGTTTACCTAAAAGCAAAAACAAAACAAAACACTTTAGACCCAATATAAAACAAATTACAATTACGTAAGTAAGTAGGTAGGTGTACCTACCCAGCCTTAGAATTTGCCAATAAACTCAAACTCAAACTCAAAAGTACTTTATTACTGTAGATATTTACATATACTTAGCAAACGTCATTTTTTGCCTCTTCTCTACATTGGACCACTGTGGGAGAAGAAGGGCGTAGAAACTCCCACAGATTGATTTTTAGATCTCTTTTAAAATAGGTTGGCTTAACTAATACAATTATGATTTATTTTTATTTAATAAGCTGGAATAAATAATTACAAAATTATTAACAGCAAGGTCTGTGTTGAGCCAGATTAACCCCATACAGTCCTGTCATTTAAGTAATCTTGAACATTGTAATATCCCTTTTTCGACAAAGTCGCTTTAACATGCTTTTTAAATTGCTCAAATGGCAATTTCAAAATCTCCAGAGGTATCTTATTGTAGTAGAGAACGCACTGACCCTTGAAAGAATTGCTAACCTTCGCGAGTCTTAAACGGGGCGCACATAGTCTGTGATTATTTCTTAGGTAAACATTACAGCTATCGCTAAGTTTGGAAAATGTTGTAAGGTTCTTGCGTACATACATTATATTTTCGAAAATAAATTGACTAGCTACTGTTAGCATGTCAATTTCTTTAAAAAGCTCTCTTAAGGAGTCTGTTCGTTTTAAATTATAAATTGCTCGAATAGCTCTTTTCTGTAAAATAAAAATAGTTTGAATATCCGCTGCTTTCCCCCACAACAAGATACCATAGGACATCACACTATGAAAGTAACTAAAATATACTAGCCTAGATGTAGCCACATCCGTGCTTTGTCTGATGTTCCTAATAGCGTAAGCCGCAGAACTTAATTTACCAGCCAATTTATCTATGTGGGGTCCCCACTGCAATTTGCTATCAATGGTTATTCCAAGAAACTTTGTATCATTTACTAATTCTAACGTGCTGTTGTCTAACACTAAACTGGTCTCAACTTGCCTGACATTTGGAAGTGAGAATTTGATACACTTGGTTTTACCAGCGTTTAACAATAAATTATTAACTGTGAACCAATTCAAGGTTAAAGACAATACACCAAATTTTCCTTTTTGTCTTTCAATTTTGAAGACCAGTGAAGTATCATCAGCAAACAACACTATGTCAGTTAATTTCTCCACCATGAAAGGCAGATCATTAATATATACCAGGAATAAAAAAGGGCCTCATATGGAACCTTGTGGAACGCCCATTTTAACACCCGAACCATCAGATTTTACGCCGTTAACTTCTGCCTTTTGAATTCTATTGCTTAGGTATGATCTTAGTAGATCCAACGCTTTATTTTTAACTCCGTAATGATTTAATTAAATTAATAGCGTATTATGATCAACACAATCAAACGCCTTCGACAGGTCGCAAAAAACTCCGATAGCACCCTGTGCGGCCTCCCATGCAGAATAAATATGAGATATAAGGGTAATACCTGCATCCGTAGTCGATTTACCCCTAGTGAAACCGTATTGTTTGGCGTGGAGTTGTTTTGTACGGTTGAAGTGTGAGAGCATTTGATTGAGTATAATCTTTTCAAATATTTTACTTAGTGTTGGAAGAACAGATATTGGTCTGAAATTTGAAGGATCACCCTTATCTCCCGACTCGAACAGAGTTATCAGTTTACTGTGTTTCATGAGGTCTGGGAAAGCCCCATCGTCAACACATTTATTGAATATATAAGCTAAGTGTGGGGCTATAACTAGAATTACTGAACCAATGACTTTGACTGATATACCCCACAGGTCTTCCGTATTTTTTAAGTTAAGTAATTTAAACTTTTTGACAATGTCCTGGGGATATACATGATGAAATTTTAAATATACATTACTGGCGCTAGTGTTATTTTTTAATAAAGTCTCTGCTTCATATGGAGATGAATTTAGACGGTCTGTTGTGAGTAAGGGTACATTGGTGAAGAATGTTTCAAAAGCTCGAGCAACATCAGCGCTGGATTTAACAACACCATCACCTATCTTTAGGCAGAAATCATTGTCCCTTGGTATAACTTTGCCAGTTTCGCGGTTTATTATTTGCCAAACTGTTTTCATTCTATTATTTGAATTTTGAATTTTTCTATTAATGTGTAAAGTTTTTGCAGTTCTACAAACCAACTTGAAATTTTTGGAATATTTTTTAACGTAGTCATGAAATTTTCGATCAAAGTTACAGGTTTTTTGTTCATAAAGGTCATATAAGATCACTCTACTTTTACGAATTCCAAACGTTGCCAGTCATTAAATTTAGATATACCGTTGTAGTCACTGACTTTCTTTAATTTAAAAACTTTATTGAATTCTGCCTGAATAATGCTGAAGAAGTCTGAGTAGATTTTGTTTGGGTTCTGTTCATCAAAATCCGGTACTGGCAAATTTATATTTAACTTTTTCATATACGTCTCTAGTCTATGGGATGTAATAGGCCTATAAAATGATGGATCAGTCCTATTTTTACTGGCAATTGGGAATGAAACTGTTTGACCACTGTGGTCGGAGGGTAAGCAGTTAATTACATTTTTACTTGTGAATGCACAGTCACAAAATACGTTATCTAAGCAAGTTTGGCTGGTAAGTGTAATTCTAGTCGGCTCTAGAAATATATGACATAAATTTAATGATTTGAACAGAGTTATTAATCGTTGTTTCAATGTTGTATCTACAAGCAAATCTACATTAAAATCGCCACAAATAATTAACTTTTTTCTGCTATTACAAAGTATAATGAGGGCATCCTCCATAATTTTCTCGAACATTTCAAAATTGCCATGGCCGTTTTCATCTCTCGGAGGTCTATAGACGCAAACAATAATATGGCTATCCAACTCAACACAGGATACCTCTATTTGTCTTTCTACAGTAAGTGCAAGAATATCTTTTCGTTGTTTCACCTTAATATTATTTTTTAATAAGATTAAAGAACCACCTCTATCGGCAGTCTTTCTATTGTAACAACTGACAATTTTGTAATTATTTATGTTAAAAGACATCATATTTTCCTTTAACCAGTGTTCTGTAATACAAATAACATCGGTGTCTGAATGATTAAGAAATAATTCTAATACAAGTTCTTTGCCAGGTAGCCCCTGCATATTTTGATGGGAAATATTTAAGTGGTGCTTACCCTTTGTCCTAGTATTTTTCATTTGATTGCCAGAAAACCCCTGCTTATTTTGTAAAATTTTCTTATGACTTGAGGGGTCTTCTTTTGTCGAACTATCTAGTTTAAAACACTACTATTAGTACTAATACTAACTAAAACTGAAGGCGACTGCGTTATAGTATTTACAACTGTGTCAATATTATACGCTAACAATGTAGCTACTCGTTTTTTTGTTTTATGAGACAGGTACATAGTATCCTGAGTCAAAGTAAAGTTATGAATAAAATTATTCATGTCGAAATATAAAATAGCATCACTATGATGACACGTTATATTGTATAGATGCATGTTCATTCATATGTACACTTTTATTTTGTTTCCCCGATAAATTAGAACAATAAGGAAAGTTACATAGAATCAACTTGCACTTCGTCTTATTATATAAATTGAGCAGTACCTCTATACCGGTATCTAATGCACTCCGACTATTGTTTGAGTGGTTTCCTACCATAATAACAATGGTAGTATTTTCATCAAAATTCCCTACAGCTATCTTTTTTATAATATCCTCAAAGGAACTATTAGGACAACAATTATTTGTCACTTATTGCTTAAGGCCATAATGCAAAAACATACCAAAATCTACACCTATCTTATCTGAATAAACTACAGTTCTTTTGTTTGCTATTGTTCTTCTCGGAGCACGATTTGAGGTGAGTGGCGGGACACTCGTGTTGGAGTGCGGTGCGATGCACGTGCCAGCGGGCGGCGCGGCAGTCGCGGTAACGAGCGGTGCAACGTGTGTAACGGCGAGCGGCGCGGCCCTCGCGGCAGCGTGCAGCATGACACACGACTCAGCAGGCAGCGCGACACGCGCGTCACTTAGCGGCGCGGCGCTCGCGCTGATGAGCTGTGAGGTGCCTCCTCGACGACGATGGCGACGCTGTTTCTTAGTCGGGACAGCAGTGGGCGTTGCAACACTCACGTTGAGGGGGGTCAAGGGGGTCAAGACCAGAGTTTGTGATGTGGGCTCATCCTTCTTGCTGGTGTCATATCCTCCTTGCTGGTCTCATCCTCCTCGTCCTCAATTAGAATGCCTACCAATTCCGCGTTCTGGCGTTGTAGTTGTAGCAGCTCAGATGTTGCAGCTCTGAGTTCGACTAACTCACTCTGTTCTTTGGCATAACATTGGAGTGCATTTGACAGGAGGTCACGTAGATGCTGGATTTCCATTCGGGCATCTTGGAGGTCTGACTGTAAACCTACATTTTCAGCCTCCAACTCGACCGGTGGTGTGTTACCTGTGTCAGATGTGATGATGGTGACCTCTCTGGCGGTAATCTCGAAGGGAGCGGTGTTAGGCTCGAGCCTGAGTAAGTACTAATAACACCTCTCTTACACAGAGTGGACTAAAATTCACAAACACAAATCGCACGTAGTAACCCTAGCGTGATCAAGCGAGACAGGAGTTAATAGGACGACCTTGTGATGGCAGAGTAAAAGAAGCTATCAGGCGTTGTAATGCGGCGCAATCTAGCCTGCACGGGCGGGACAACCGATTCTGTAGGTGCTTAGCGATTGTTGTATGTAGCGCAGTTGCGAGCTAGATTGCGCTTTATTGTCGCGCAGCGAGAGTTGCTATTTATTTAAGTGTATTTGTGCAGTGATCTTTCTGTACGTAGTACTATTAAGTATTCTGTGGTACTACCAGTGTTACAACCAGTAGTACCACGGGTAATTTTTTTAGCCGTGGTACTACCAACTACAACAGGCATAATTTTGATTTCCCATTGTACTACTGGCCAATGTCATGGTTGATTTCTATATGCCACTATTTTGACAGGTGTCCCTATTTTTGACAGGTGTCAAGATTGATATCTGTTTTTACTATTTTTGACAGGAACCACTATTTTTGACATTTATCGTGATCACCTTGTTTTGATAGGATTTATGATTTTGATGGTGGTATAAGTACTGTTTTCAATAAATTTGTATTTATTGAAAACAGTTCTTATATAGCAAGTACTTATACACCGTTACTTTTTTATCACCTTTAGAATTTTTACAGTCGACTAGTACTATAGTCATAAACTGATTCAAAAAAAAATTCGCTGAAAAAGTCTTACCTTTACATGTAAAGAGGGACAGGAACTTGTCTCCAAATTATCCGAAATGATTGCCGCGAGCTATCAGAGACGCAGTTTGGCAACGTCGCGCGCGCGCATCAGCTGAGATCGTTCACTTCGTTGATAACAATTTTTCCTTCCTACTTTGGCGGGCTGAGGACCGTCAAAACAATCAATGATTGAAATAGTAGTAGGTAATTAAATTCCGTAGATTACATGTTGTTTTGGCGTAGTTAAAAAATTGGAATCAACGACGTACCTATTTACAGTAATCAATCAAAATCAATATTTACAATAAACTAAAATGAAAAGTTCTACGTAGTGTACTTAAGCAATTGTTCAAAATGTCCTCCGTTTTGATTAATGCACAGCTGAGCTCGTTTGAATCCATTGTTTTTTAGGGACCACAGCACGTCACTTTGTCTTTTTACAGACTGAAAAGCACTTTGTATGCGTTCTTTCAGTTGATTTTCACTGTCGGGCTCATTTACGTACACTAGCCGTTTGATTTCACTCCACAAATAAAAGTCCAGTGGAGTGAGATCAGGAGAGCGTGCCGGCCATGGCACGGCCGTGCCGCCGGGACCCAGGCGACCGATCCAGCGGTCTCCGAACTGTCCGTTTAGGTATTCTCTCACTGCACTGGCGTAATGCGGTGGAGCACCGTCATGTTGGAAATACATCCCGGGCAAATATGCCAAAGGAACACCGTCAAGCAGTCTTGGAAGCTCCCTTTGCAAAATGTCGGTCAAATAACTTTGACCAGTTAAACGTCCACTGATAAAATGCGGTCCGATAACACGGCCGTTTATTATACCAGCCCACACATTGACACTGAATCGGTGCTGGAAAGAGTGCTGTCGTGCAAGATGCGGATTTGTATAGTCCCAGTAATGTTCATTATGAACATTAAATAATCCGATTCTTGTAAAAAAGCACTCGTCGGTGTATAAAATGTTCACATCCCGATGCTCTAAGAGCCACTGGCAAAACTGCATGCGTGGTACTCTGTCTCTTTCAGTTAATTCTTGCACTTTACGGAAGTGGTACGGGTGTTGTCCGGAACTATTCACAATTTTCCAGGCACAATACTGGCTGATGCCAAAGTGCCGTGCTGCCTCATTCGTACTGCGTCGCGGATCCTCTTCGAACCAATCCAGTACATCGTCATAAATGTTGTACCTCGGTCTGCCTCTACCTTGTGCGTGAAAGGGTTCAACAAATTGTCCGTACTCCAACGAGTTCTGATATACTCGTTGAAATGTGGCACAACTCGGAACCCTCCAGCCAGGGTGAAGCTCTTGGTAGAGCCTCCGAGCCGCTACCGTAGACTCCCCAGCTAAAAAATAAGCCCGTAACATCATCGTGTACTCGCGCGGCCCGTACTGCGGAAATTCGCGCCCGCGGCGACCCGGGGGCTGTGCCATTTTGACGCGTGCGACAAGTGACACGTACGCGAACCGACTGGCGAGCTAGAGTGTCAGGGAACGGGGAAGGGGTGAGAGGGTGAGTTGAATGACCGGCGCATGCACAGGCCGGGCCGCAGGTAAACTATTTCTCTCTCATATTTGCAGCGCATAAGACTGGTTTTTGCTTGATCGTTATTGTTTACGCCTTGTTGCCAGATTTCGCGTAATCCTGGTGTTTTCCAACGATACATTAGCGCTACTAGGATGCTCTCACTACATAGGACAAGTACCAAAAAATGCATAATATTTTTGAAAAATAATTTCACGTTTTTTTTGTTGATATACGTCGTGTATCGTGTTGCAAGTTAGCCCTGAAAATTCTAAAGGTGATAAAAAAGTAACGGTGTATAGCAAGTACTTATATAGCAAACAGTTATTATAGCTATCTTTTAATTATAAGCGTAGTTCAGAAGTTCCTGTAATACATACAAATGACTGAGTGAAACTCGTTTTACATTCAGAAGCGTATGTTGTATGTGGTTGGACGCCCGCATACATCGTCGCGACTTCTGAGGTGTGAAGAGCATTCGACCGTACGTCCGACACACCACACAGGGACCCTATTCTGCTATCAGAATAGGGTCATTGTCAATAAACAGTCATTGTGTATACAAAGACCGTTTAGTGACAATGACGCGACGACGACGCTCGACTTTAGCTATCCATTATCCGGCTTGTTAGTAAAAGGCTACGTCATGATCTGAATGGAAATCTATTCCCTATTCTAAACAAAACTGTAAACTGGCTTAATGATCATAACCTAGAAATTAAGTATAAAAAACAAAATTAATGTTGTTCCACCCATACCAAAAATCTGACATTTAATAATATTGAACTTGAAACTCTAAATCATTTTAACCTACTTGGCCTAACAATAGATACACATATAGACTGGAAAATTCACATTACTAAGATTAGTGCTAAACTTTCAAAATTCGCCTATGCATTACGAGTAATAAAAACCACTACAGATCTAAAAGCTGCACTTAATGTATACTGCGCCTACGGGCATGCATGGTTAAACTATGGCATAATCCATTGGGGAAACATTACAAATGCTTCTTCCATCTTTACTCTGCAAAAACGTCTAATCCGAATTTTGGTAAATATAGAGTCAACCGATAGTTGCAGACCTCACTTCATAAAGCTTGAGCTCCTCACACTAACAAGCATTTACATTTTTGAAACTTGTAAGTTTGTCCGAAAATATCCTGATTTCTATGCAAAACGAGAAAATATACCTACTAACTACTTTCTAAGACCCACCCGTAAAATAATCTAATACTGCCCGCCTCCCGCCTGAAACTCCACTCATCTAGCCCATTGATAATGTCAATCAATATATACAATAAATTACCCGAATATATTAAAACAGATAGAAACAACAATAAATTTATAAAACTTTTAAAACAAATATTAATATTAAAATGTTACTATACTTTAAATGAATATTTAGAAGATATATTTACTATACCTACCTAAATACTACTACTACTGTACCAAACTACATATCAAATTAATAAAAACTACACTAGAAAATAAAGTTAAAAGATATTTAATACATAACTAAATATATACTGAAATAGATAATATAATATATAAAAATGATGATGACTGAAGATTATAGATAAATAAATATGTTTATATATAAATATAAAAGTAATATGTACAATCGAACCAACTGAATCATGACCCACTTGCCTGATAATTCGTTTGAAACTTTCAAACTTGTAAGATCTATCGTAATGTCAGTGTCTAATCAAATGATAACAAGTTCGTTACCAAGGAAATAAACCTTCAAGCGAATTTCGACCTACTTGCAGTTAAGGGGTTTAGCAAAATAAGCTTATGGTGGGTCATGATTCAGATGGTTCGATAGTACCTAAATAAATATTGAAATTCTTTAGTATTAATATAAATTAAACTTAGAAGTAAGTCATAATGTAACTTTCAAGTGTCCTCTTAGAGAAGGATACATTGCCACGCCCACAGAGCACTGAATCATCACGCGCGCGCCCCTACTAGAGACGGCATTAATGACAACATTCGTGCTGTGCAGTTGCGCTCAGCGCAACTGCGGTAGGAAAAGGCCTTCAGTTTCTATTTGCATGTTGTGGAGTGAACATTATCAAAAAAGAAATAGAAATGCCTCTTTATGCTGTGGTTTGGTGTCATAATCAAAGTAAAAATGTGAATAATCAAAATTCTGGCATATCATATTACAAGTAAGTGTTTAAAAGCAAGTTTTAGCTATTTGAAAAATGCGATTTGAGGTTGACTTGAAACACAAAACCTCAACCAAACCGGCGCGGTTGAGGATTTGTTTTGCTAGTGAATGCGTTAGTTATGTGTAGCGTTGTATGGCGTCATATCGATAGAGTGAATCAATATCCTCAAAATACCAATGTATTTTTGAATTACCATTTAAAAATTGTTAATTTCGGCATAAATTTTATTAATTTTCCTTTTTCCCTTAATTTTTAGGTTTCCTATGATGCCAACATAAAAGATAAATGGATTATTCAGAATATGTCGATGCTGGAAGTTTCATAAATAACAGTACAAGATCATATTATCTTCCGATGGTATTCCAACATTGAAACTCCACCCTATTTTTAACGAGGTAATGTAATATCTCTATTGTTATTTAGTTTAGCTTAAAATATTGAGAGCAAGTGTTTGGCATCGTAGAAAATACTATGTACTTTTCAGATGAATCCGTTCACAAATACCAAAAAAATGAGCCACAATAGTACCAGCGAAACGTAAAAAGGTAATTTATTTACATATAAATAATTAATTTTGGATCTCTTGAACACCTCATTAACTTAGTATGTAATACTTTCAGATCACTAGAGAATATCAACACCAAGCTGTTCAAGGTGATTTATCTCAAAAAGCACAATCAAAACGAATAAGGGTAATTAAATGTACACAACATTTCGTCAAGTGTTGTGTAGCCCCTTAAAATCCACTGGTTGCATCTTGCTGATTGGTTCTAGCCAGGCGCTCTTTAAATTGAGTGGAATGAGATCCACCTATTTGTGCCATTTATTTGCGCTCGAAACGTAAAAAGGTAATTTATTTACATATAAATAATTAATTTTGGATCTCTGGAACATCTCATAAACTTAGTATGTAATATGTTTAATATTTATGCTTCGGAACGCACCTTTTTTCGTTGCGCGACTCGGACCGCGAGTGATCGGAACGGAACTAGCAGCTGTCACTTGTATAGAAACGTGATGACGAGTTAGAGGTTAATTTTTTGCACATGGCATTCGGGCCTTGGCTGTATTTTTATTAGTAATAATTGTCTAACACAGGTGTCGGGCCTGGTCAGAGTGTTAATTTGTAATAATCATCACGGAACAATCGTCCAATCGTCGGGAAATAAGTAGATTCACGTCATCGGAATGAGTGCTTCGTGTTGTGAAGGGACGAAGTGATTCGGGGATCAATTCGTCGCATTCTGACAGCGACCCTTCGTGTCGGCAAGCAACACGACGGCGACAGCATCGGGCTACGACGAGAGTAAGATTCGACTCCTCTCCCCCCACCCTTGTGCTCCTCATCCCGTGTTCCTGCCTCGAATTGAGCTTTCGAATTCCGGTCCACGGCGTCAAAGGTCAGTACTCCTGGTGAAAACCAACCCTACCAAGATTCCACGCCCTGTCGGTTAAGGCGTGGAATTTAATCATTTTGGTAGCAGGCGCGGTTTCCTAGTAGGAAATCGATTCACGGACGGTTGTAGGGTTGTTTTTTTGCCACATTGTAGTTGGGAGAAAAGGGTATCTCAGATTGGTCGGCAATCAGTTTGTAAGTGAGTCTTGTGGTCGGTATACAACAATTAAAGTTCATTTTCGGTTAGTGAACGTATAATTGACGATTTAGTTAACAATCATTACAAAGTTGTAGTCGGAAACTACTAGGTGTGCATAAGGAACAGTCATTCGGTCGGACTATAGTATTGCAGTCGGGTTCCATAGTATTGCAGTGTTATTTCGGATTACAGAGCAGGGTCAGGCTATTTAAGGGGTATTAAGCTGATTTTGCTGACCTCAAAAGAAGTGTGGGTCATATCGGAGGGGCCACTTCTAGAAAAAGATATTTTTTTTTATAATACCTTTTTGTGTGTTATTTGTATTGTACCATATGGTGGCATTCTCTTATTGATTTAGAGTGTATAGTTATAAGGTGTATGTCTGCAGGGCGACCATATTAAATATTTTTTAGGATTTAATTGTTTTAGTGGTTGCCTTAGTTTTGACAACTTAGTTTTAATTTCTGTGCCCAGCGCTGACGGGCAAGTGCTGGTCTCTGGCTATACTTAGTTCGGTAGTGAAGTATAAGACCAGAATCTATTAAATCGGTAAACATGGCACCTTCGCCCTTGACGGTACTGCGGCATGGTGTCCGTGAGGAAATGCGATGGCTCGCCCATACTCATAAGTATGTGGAGCGACCAGATATGGATGATGTCCTGCTCAAGCGTGTGGAGGACGCAATGACACGCGTCGGGAAGGTGTGTCGGCTGGCTGCGGAGGCTGAAGCTCTCGGGCTTACTGATGAAGCCTCGGTGGCTGCAGTGAAACAGCTCTGCGCGGATGCTGACCAAGCGATGGAATGCTTGGGTGACATCGAGCGTCGCGCGGAGAAAATTAAGCGGTCACGAAGGAATGACCGTGGGGAGGGTAACGGAGACCCACCCCCGAAGGGTGTTGTTGGACGGCTGCCAAACCTGGAGATTCCGGCCTTCAGTGGGGCAATTGATGAGTGGCCGGCCTTCATCAATTTATTTGATAGCTTGGTCCACGCTCGGGACGACCTGGACAGCGCCTACAAGTTGGCCCAACTATTGATGGCTCTGCGGGGTGAACCGAAGGAGTTGGTCGGTCACCTAACGGTCACGGCGGGCAATTATGAGATAGCCAGGTCCATATTGTTTGACCGCTACCAACACAAACGGCGGTTGGTTGATGCGCAGCTGGGGAAGCTGTTTAGCATCCCTAAAGTAACCCGGGATGCTGACATCCGATTACAGGTGCTCAACCCTGTACTGGTGGCCACGAAGGCCCTTCAGAACCTTGGTCTTCCGGTAGACCAATGGTCATACATTGTTTTGTATATGGTTTTGTCACGGTTGCCTGCAGCTGTTCAAAGTCGGTTTGAACAGCTGCATGGGGGCAGTAGCACGGAACTGCCCACGCTCGTCCAATTGACGGATTTTTTGGAGGGTGAATGCAGGCGATGTGACACACTGGACACGGAGGCCAGTGTGCAGCGCCAACCCGCGCGGATGCGGGAGGGGCCGCGCCCCCCGCCCCCACGGGGGGGTGGGCGGTCGAAACAATTTGGCGTTTCGAATGCCGCGCCGTCGGGTGACGGCTGTGTGCACTGCGACAGTGGCGGTCATGAAGTGACCAGTTGCGCCAACTTTAAGGCGCTCGGGGTAGCTGCCCGCAGGAAGATAGTCTTCCGCCACCGACTGTGTTTCGGTTGTTTGGGGCCGCACACGCTGAGCGAGTGCTCGCGCGCGTTCCCCTGTGAGTGCTGTGGTGGCAAGCACCACATCGTGTTGTGCCTGAATCGGTCAGGCCCTTCGGACGGTCACCAGGGCCGGACTCAGGTTGGTCGGCCACAGGGCCCAACCAGGGCCGGACCCAGTCCACCTCCGGGCAACGGGAGTCACCAACGGGGTGACTGGGGTACCCGCGGACGGGACCCCCCCCGAGGGGAAGGGGGCAGCGCGGGGGGTAACATGCGGGATAGCCGGGGTTCGGTCGCCGCTGTCCACGGTCAGCGAGGACTTCGGGCCGCTGGCTCACCGCGTGTTACGGGCGGGTGTCAGATGGCACCTATGAGTGGCTCGAAGGCTGGGAGCCCACCACCTTCTGCGCCACCCTGCCCGTCGCTCTGGGAGGCGAACAGGGAGGCGAACAGTCGGATGTCGCCCCCATTCCTAGAGCGCCCCAGGTTGGATCCGCTCTCCCCCATCCATCCACGGTGGCCACCGGGCACACCGTACACCGTCCGGTATGGTCGGATACCGGGACAGCGAGGGGCCTATTATGCAGGTTGGGACCCCTTGATGTACATACGGTCTGATATGCCACCGGCATATCAGCAACCGTGTTACTCCACGGCCGACGGAGGTCTCAGCGGGTTCGGATCCCGCGGAGGTTCCCGCTAGGGACACGCCGCCCACTTGCAGGGTGCCGCCACTCCACAGACGGTCATGCTCCCCACCGCCTCTGTGATAGCGTGGAGTTCGGACGGTAAATCTTGTGTGGCACGATCACTATTGGACTCGGGGGCCCAGGAGTGCTTAGTCTCGTGCAACCTTGTAAGACATTTCGGTAAGGGAGTATCCACATTCCATTCGGGGAATTGGGAACACGGAAGTCGGTTCCGTTAAGGGAGTATGTCGGATTGCTCTGTCGACACGGGTGGATTCATCGGTGAATCTGACGGTCACGGCATTAGTCATGCCTAATGTGATGGGCTCACACCCTCACGTACGGTTGTCGCCCTCGGTGCGACAGTTGGTCGCTGGGTTATCACTGGCTGACCCGGAGTTCGATATTCCGGGCCCAGTAGACATTTTATTGGGTGTCGATGCCTTGGGATACCTGTTAGTGCCAGGTGTCCACGTATTGCAGGCGACTGGTCTGGTTTCGGTCAACACCAGACTGGGCCATGCGGTAATGGGTGCGGTCATGCCGGCTGCCCCACGCCTAGCGACTCGTAGTCCCTTATTCGGTTCTGTACTCTCGGAGGTGATACAGAAGTTTTGGGAGGTGGAGGAACCACCTACGGTCCGCCGGTTGGACCCGGTTGAAGAAGAGTGTGAACAGTTTTATCGGAACAATACTGGTCGCCTTCGGTCAGGTCGATTTCTCACACGTCTTCCATTCCGGAGTGATCGCCCACCGCTGGGCAGTTCACACCATGCAGCCGAGACGCGCCTTCTGTCGATGGAACGACGCATGAAGCGTGACGGGATTTTCTGGCAGAAGTACGTCGACTTCATGCGGGAATACGAGTCGCTCGGCCACATGTCGGTTTCGGGTATCGACTGGAAGCGTGAAGACCACTGCTTCCTGCCCCATCACGCGGTCTTGAGGACCCCGGAGGGCGAAATACGGGTAGTGTTCGATGGATCGGCATCAACATCTAACGGCATGAACCTGAACCAGTGTTTGCATTCAGGGCCGAAGTTGAACCATGACATCGCGGATGTTATCACACGGTTCCGTCGACACAATGTTGTGTTTGTAGCTGACATCCGGATGATGTTTAGACAAACGGTCATTCACCCTGACGATAGACGGTATCAGCTGATATTGTGGCGAGAGAGCCCTGATCAGCCCATCAAGGTGTACGAGCTGAACTCCAACACGTACGGGCTACGGTCTAGTCCTTATTTGGCGATTCGCACTCTGCGGGAGTTAGCGGATCGAGAACGGTTAAATTTCCCTAGAGGAGCAGCAATCCTGGAGCAGGATCTCTACGTGGACGATATCTGTACCGGTGCAGATTCCGTAGAGGAGGCGCTCGCTCGTCGGGACGAGCTAGTTGAGCTCCTACGGGCTGGAGGTTACGAGCTCCGGAAATGGATGTCGAACTCTCCAGAGTTACTGACTGGTCTTCCGGATGACTACCAGCAGGATCCCCACATTTTTGAAAATTTGGAAAATCCAAATATGTTGTCGGTATTAGGCGTCCAGTACCAGCCGGTGTCAGACATGTTTTCGTATCGGGTTGAGTTGGACTCCCCGAAGGTCTGGACAAAACGGAACGTCCTCTCAACGGTGGCTAGGACATTTGATCCAAACGGGTGGATCACCCCGGTAACATTTCAGCTCAAGTGTTTTATGCAGCAATTGTGGTCTGCTGAGCTGAAATGGGACGACCCGATCGGCGGGTCATTGAGCTCAGAGTGGGACTCGTTCTTTTCGACCCTCCCTGGCATCAATCGGATTTCACTGCCACGGAGGTTGGTCCCCACCAAACGATACACCGCCACCCTGCATGGGTTTTGCGATGCCTCGGAGAAGGGCTACGGAGCTGTGGTATATCTGCGTACGGTCGACTCCTCGGGGGAGGTTGATGTGCGGTTGGTCATGACCAAGAGCAAGGTTGCGCCGTTGCGCACTCGCCTGACCATTCCCAAATTAGAGCTTTCGGGAGCGGCTCTCCTGACTCGTCTGCTCAACCAGACGATGACGGTTCTTCGTGGTTCAATAGCGTTAGAAGATACGGTCTACGCTTGGACGGACAGCCAGATCGTGTTATGCTGGCTGAAGGCTTCAGTTCACAAGCTGGAGATTTTTGTGGCGAATCGGGTTTCGCAGATTTTGAATTCGGAGGTTCCCTTAATCTGGAGACATGTTCCAGGGGAAATGAATCCAGCAGACTGTGCGTCTCGTGGGTGTCACGCTCCGGAGTTGGTTGGACATCCCTTGTGGTGGGGTCCGAAATGGTTGACTCAAGCCGAATCGGATTGGCCAATGAGTCCACGCGTTACCTCGGCGAACGGCGCCTTGACAGTCGGTGTCTGTACGACGCAACCAGAGCCGGAAGAGGAGTTCAGCCTGCTGGAACGGTACAGCTCGCTCGACAAGCTGGTCAATGTGACCGCCTGGATCTTCCGATTTGCGCGGAATTGTCGCAATTCTGAGGCGCAACGGGTGCGGACACAGGTCCTGACACCACAGGAGCGGAACCATGCGTTGTTCGCATTGGTACGGAACATGCAGACGGTGCACTTTAAGTCCGAATTGGACATTCTGAGACGCGGACGCGTCCAACTGAAGGGAGCTGTGGCTCGGCTCAACCCGTTTATTGACCCTCAAGGATTGCTGAGGGTAGGAGGTCGGCTGCGGAATGCCAACCTGCCTTATGCGGCTCGCCACCCGTTGTTACTCCCTAGGAAAGGGAAGTTGGTCGAACTGTTGATACAGGATCGACACATTTGGAATGGGCATATCGGATGCCACGCCTTGATGGCGTTTCTCCAGCGCGAGTTCTGGATTCTATCAGGAAGACGCTTAGTGCGTAGCGTCATATTTCGGTGCCTGCCTTGTTATCGGGCCAAGGCGGCTACGATGCAGCCCCAGATGGGCGATTTGCCCTCGGATAGGGTTAACGAAATCCGGCCCTTTGTGGGTGTCGGAACGGATTTCGCGGGACCATTCATGGTCAAGTCTTCACAGCTACGGAACGCTAGATTAGTGAAGGCATACCTGTGCGTCTTCGTGTGCTTGGCCACGAAGGCAGTCCACTTGGAGGTGGTCAGTGACCTCACTACACTGTCGTTCCGTGTGCTTGGCCACGAAGGCAGTCCACTTGGAGGTGGTCAGTGACCTCACTACAGAGGCATTTATCGCATGTCTAGATCGGTTCGTCTCACGAAGGGGCCTCCCGACATTAATCCGTTCGGACAACGGCACAAATTTTGTCGGAGCCAGGCGATATCTGCCGGAGGTCACTCAATTCCTGAACGGTAACCAGGACGCCATCGGTACAGCTTGCTCCCGACGAGGGATTGAATGGGTTTTCAGTCCGCCGGAATGTCCTCATTGGGGAGGAATTTTTGAGGCTGCGGTTAAATCGGCTAAGTCGCACCTGACGAGGATCATCGGTGAGACCTCTCTGCGCTTTGAAGAGCTTGCGACGCTGTTCTGTAAAATTGAAATGACACTGAACTCGCGTCCGTTGTGCCCGCTCAGTTCGGATCCAAATGATTTGGAAGCGTTGACGCCGGGTCACTTCCTGATAGGTCAGCCCCTTAACGCCCTGCCAGAATACCCATTCGGTGATGTTAAGTTAAGTTGGTTAACTAGGTGGCAGATGTTGCAGCAGATGGCTCAAGATTTTTGGAAACGGTGTTGCCTTGAGTACTTGCACATCTTGCAGCAGCACCTTAAGTGGACTGACCGGACGAGCCCCCCTCAAGTCGGTGATTTGGTGCTGATTAAGGATGCGAACCTGCCATCATTGAGATGGAGACGAGGACGGATCGTCAAATTGTACACGGGTCGGGATGGCACGCCTCGATCAGCAGAAGTCAAGGTGGGAGACTCGGTCCTCAAGAGAGCGGTCGCAACACTTTCTCGCCTTCCTATTGATTAGGGACAGGTTCGGGCCTGTCCGGGCGGGTGACTGTTTAATATTTATGCTTCGGAACGCACCTTTTTTCGTTGCGCGACTCGGACCGCGAGTGATCGGAACGTAACTAGCAGTGTCACTGGTATAGAAACGTGATGACGAGTTAGAGGTTACTTTTTTGCACATGGCATTCGGGCCTTGGCTGTATTTTTATTAGTAATAATTGTCTAACACAGGTGTCGAGCCTGGTCGGAGTGTTAATTTGTAATAATCATCCCGGAACAATCGTCAAATCGTCGGGAAATAAGTAGATTCACGTCATCGGAGTGAGTGCTTCGTGTTGTGAAGGGACGAAGTGATTCGGGGATCAATTCGTCGCATTCGGACAGCGACCCTTCGTGTCGGCAAGCAACACGACGGCGACAGCATCGGGCTACGACGAGAGTAAGATTCGACTCCTCTCCCCCCACCCTTGTGCTCCTCATCCCGTGTTCCTGCCTCGAATTGAGCTTGCGAATTCCGGTCCACGGCGTCAAAGGTCAGTACTCCTGGTGAAAACCAACCCTACCAAGATTACACGCCCTGTCGGTTAAGGCGTGGAATTTAATCATAATACTTTCAGATCACTGGAGAATATCAACACGAAGCTGTTCAAGGTGATTTATCTCAAAAAGTACAAGCAAAACGAAAAATGGTAATTAAATGTACACAACATTTCGTCAAGTGTTGTGTAGCCCCTTAAAATCCACTGGTTGCATCTTGCTGTTTGGTTCTAACCAGGCGCTCTTTAAATTGAGCCGATGACTGGAATGAGATCCACCCATTTGTGCCATTTATCAATTTATAGAGACTGGTTTATACCGAATTTCAGATAATACACAGAATTTCAGATAGAACTCATCATGTTCCTATTATATTTTCAGATCACTGAACTGATTATTCACTAGTCGAGCCACCCAATGAAGCTTTTGATGCTAATTTATTATGGGAAATATTAAACTGCACATTAAAATACTGATTTCCACAGCAAATATTAGGGCAAAATGCTGCGATAGCTTATGTGAGGGGTAAAGGGGGTGAGCGATGCGAAGCCCCCTTTATCCCTCGTGTTAGGTTGAACAGGTAAAAACTACAAAAAATACTTAAAACATAAACTTGTGTACACTTAAAATATTAAAATAAAAAAAGTGTTTTTGCTGATCCTTTTTTGGCATGCAAATCAGTATTTTTGATGTGCGATTAAATACTAGCCATTTATTATATATTAAATTTTCTGAAACTTCGTCGCAAGCTCAACCCGAACAGACTTCTGCGTCAAATATCCGACATATAATGGAATAATATGTGAACATCAGACTGATACCTTACAAAAAAATGCAACTCCAGTTTATCGATACGAAGTTGTTTTAATAATTTATTTTTATAATTGGGGCAATGATGGTGCTCCGGCACAAGATTTGTAATTAATAGGCTTAATTTCAATAAACAACATGATAATATTAATTATTTTCTTTTAACATCTACCTTAGTTAATTAAATGCATGCGTAGAGGTATTATGAACAATATTAAATACTAAAATACTCTTTTATCTACACACGTATCATAAACCCTCTTTACTGCGTCTAAAAACCGCACGTTAAGACCAGCATAATGTAAAACAATTTGTTAAAAACTCATTTCTAATCTGAAAATTTGTACATTGTGACCATAATGTACAAAAATTTGTCAAATTAAGACATTCAAATTTCGAACGCCGACGACCGCCTGCATGCCGCCGCTTCTAGTTTGTCTGTGAAGTTGGTACTACAGAACAAGCTAAACAACTGCAAAGCTATGATCAATGCCTCAATGCCGGTCAAACATGCGGTTCCTGAACACATCTAAGACAGCTTATGATATGTGTGTAGATAAACTAGTGTATGTAACTGTACATAATTAATTAGGCATCAAAACTCTCGAGTGATATTATTATGAAACCGCCTTCGGCTCGTTTCTTAAACCCACTCTCGAGTATTAATGCCCTGCATTATGTAGCAGTCACATAAACTACTATATTGTTGTATAATTAATTATAATATCTAAAAATAATCATATTCGATTTCTGGTTATGAGCCCACCATGTCCCACTGCTGGGAAAAGGCCTCTCTCCCCCTCTTCAACTTATTGACGATTATATATATATATATATATATATATATATATATATATATATATATATATATATAATATTATATATATAATAAAATATCGTTAAAAATTTCGACCCCAATCGCAGCACTCTGCTCTTGTAGCGCACAGATGAGTGACAATGCCGATACGTTATTTATGTAGTAGTGGGTGTGAAAGTGTGAGTAAACGGCAACGCCCACTAGCTGACACGCTTGATTTGTATGGAAAGTTTGAACCATGCCATCTCTAGTAGTAAGGACGCGCGCGGGACGTTTCAGTGCTCTGTGGCCACGCCCTTGCCAGGGTCCATATTTGGAACTTTGTTAAATTTGTTTTTACAATCTTTGTAAACCTATAGAGTGCAATAAATGATTGAGTATTAATAACAAATTTGAGTAATTGTTAATCCAGTTAGTTTTCTAGTAAAAGCCAATTTCATTTATTGTTTTGTTGCGTTATCTGTGATGTTCACGGAAACTGACTTCATTACAAACATAAAACATGATGATGCACTGTATTAAACAGTATACTTATAAAAAAAGGAATGAATTTGCGAACGATTCACTAGAATTCACACGAAAAAAACATTTGTGCACAAAATAGTAAACGGACGCGATACATATATCAGAAAACACCGCTATATCGGACCAAATATTTTGGATTAAATATTACATAATTTTACTGAGATAAAACAAGTAAAATAAAGTGTCCGATAGATCGCAACTTATTTTATCATAAAAAATACGTTGGGCCTATTTGTTAAACAGCACTGGGTGTATGACGATTACCCCAAAACATACATTCCAGGAATCAACCATAAATATGCTTAGCAATTACCTCAATTTTATCAATAATTGTAACAGAAAGAATTATCCAAACGCCAAATAATTAATACCTGAAGTTGCCAGTCGTCTTGGCCAAATTGTCACCAAGAAGCCATTGTGCTATCGGAATAAGGCCCCTCGTAGCTACTGCGGCTTTGCGGCTTGCGCTCTCGTTTACTATTCGACTTTGCGTTCTAGTTGGTTCGTACTGTGCCTGTCCTTGTTCCCAACACGGTGTTTTGGTTGGTAGTTAAAATGTAATACCTACTTTACGATGCATATGGTCAAACAATACGTTTTCCAAACAACCAAATCATGCGGAAGTGCCACTTTTTCGCACTAGAGCTTTTTACTTTTCCGTCGTCGAGTAAAGTTTTACAAATTAGACAAGTACAATAGTAAATTTCCTACGAGTTCGCAACAGCTTAGGATTAAACCAGTTCAATAAAATTATCGGGTTATGATATCTATATTTGACTTGTTTAGCTTTTATGCATAGATTTTATTAATATCTAAAAACCCCGATTTCGTTAATGACTCACTGATCATCGTCAAAACTCTTAGGGTATTTTCTAAAGTCCTTGGAAGCTGAAATTTGGATGAAGGGGATGAAATTAAGCGCTAGCAAAATGCCCGGATAAGCTAAGAATGATGTCAAATCGCGAGTGCGGTGCATTAGAGGCCAGTGATACGTTGTTGGATTGGATACCCACTGTATGCCACTGATTCTTAGACGATAATTAGAGGGCTAGATGTCAACATGAACCGCAATCGAAAAGTCAAGTCTAAACAATGAAATTAATGAACAGAAATGACAATGCTGAATCCCGATACCACACACATATATTAGAAATCGATTAAAAGGCAAAGATAGAGAGTGGGATATGACAAAAGGCACCTCTAATGTGCAAGAAATACACCAAAAAAAGGAGACAAAATGAACAAATATATATATATATATATATATATATATATACATAAATATTAAAGGACAATCTTACACAAATTGAGTTAGACCCATACTAAGCTCAACAATGGCTCAATGGAAGTGTTAACAGGAATGTGGTAGTTTCTGCTGATCAAGCAGGTATACTCTTAGCTTGCACCGAAAGGTACCTACTTTTCGCTTCACGGGCTGGGGGAGGATAATCTTACACAAATAGAACTAGGCTCATACTAAGCTCAACAAAGCTTGTGTTATGGATACTAGACGACGATAGGTGTATGAAATAGAGATAAATACTTATGTAAATACATAAAAAACATCCAAGACTAAGAAACAAATATTAGTGCTCATCACACAAATATTTGCCCTTACTGGGATGCGTCTTCTGAAAAGCCCGTGGAGTACAACGCTGGGCCGCATTGTGCCCCACGGGCTTTTCAGAACTTTCTACCGCTTGAAAAGCCAGAGCGCTACAGCGCAACGCTGAATTGTACTATCCGGGGTACACAGCCCTTCGCCGCAGCTATTATCGCAAACGCAGCCAATCATAACGCCAAAAATCTTTAAGATTTAGTTTCGAATCCAAGATTGGACTATCCCGAATTATTGGATATGATGTCATTTTCTTTTAACTTAATATAACATAGCGTGACGCTTTTTCCCACACGGGGTGGCAGAGGCACAATTATGCGCACTTTTAGCCAGTTTATCGTTACTCTATTTTGCTTGACAGCTTTTGTATCGCCTCAGCTATGAAGTCATGAAGGTTTACTCATGACGTTTTTCATCACCGTTTGATTATATAAAGATTGTCTGAGGATTTGAAAATCGGCCGTAACTTGAAAGAACTTGATCTATAAGAAGTATACATTTTTAATTAATTCAATTAGAAAGAACATAGACGCATTATTGCGTTGTAGCGCTCCAGTTTTTTTAATAGATACTAATCCAAGAAAAGCCAGAGTGATACAACGCCGCAGGCGCTATAACCCACGGGCTACTCAGACGATGAATTGTCAATGAAAGCGCTGAAAAATCCCCTGTGGTACAACGCAACGTCGCGCTCCAGCGCTCCGGCTTTTCAAACGGTTTGCAATTCTGAAAAGCCCGTGGGGCACAACGCGGCCCAGCGTTGTAACAAATGGACTTTCAGAAGACGCTAATGAGATATGAATCCAGGACGCTGATTTGACAATGTTTTCTGCTTAATGGTAGGTAACAATGTTACCGCTTAGTTAAATCTAACGCTGATGTAGCTCGAGCTTTCAAAATAATGATTTGGTAAATGCAACCATTTTTATTGTTTTGTTTATATTTTGCATTTTTATAATAAAGTGTTTTTGCATTTCTACAAACCTTAAGTTATTGAATATTTTCTAAAATAATCTTGAGATTTTTCTATCAAAATATTAGGTTTTTTCATTCATAAAGATCATAAAAGATAACTCTACTTTTAAACATTTTAAAAGTTGCCTAGTCATTTACATTTGATTTACCGTTAATGGCGCTTTCTTCACTAATTTAAAAACTTTTTTGAATTCTGTTTGAATATTGTTGAAGAAGTCTGAATAAATTTTGTTCGGGTTTTGTGCACAAAAGTCCGGTTCTAGGGAATTCTTATCTAGGTTTTTCATAAGCGTTTCTTCTCTATGGAATGCGAATAAGACTATAAAATGATGGCTCAGGTTTAGCCGTAGTAGTAATTTGGAATGAAACTGTTTGATCTCTGTGATCAGATAATGAGCAGTTAATTACATTTTACTTGGGAATGCACAATCACAATAAACTTTCTCTAAGTAGGTTTGGCTGGTAAGTGTTATAAGATTAAATTAATTATTTAGATTAAATTATTTCAATAACGTTATAAATCGTTGTTTCATTGTTGTATCCACAAGTATATCTTCATTAAGATCGCCACAAATAATTAAACTTTTTCTGTCGTTACATAATTTTGTAAGAGCTTCCTCCATTATTGTTCAAAATTTTCGAAATTGCCATGGCTTTTTTCTTCCCTGGGAGGTTTGTAGACACAGATAATAAGATAACTCTATATGGGAGAGCTCTATTTGTCTTTTTACTGTAATTGCAAGAACATCCTTCCGAGGTTTCTGTTAAATATTTATGTAAAAAGACCTCCGTCAGAATTATTAATAAATTATTAAGAAATAATTAAAAAGTAAATACTCCTGTTTGTTTCGATATGTAGGGCCTTATCACAAAAACAAAAAAACTACTTCTTTAAAAACAAAAACGAATGAGATTTGACTTTTGTTTTGAGGTTTAATATTTTTTGTGGCAACACGGGTAATATTTATAAATGATACCTTGGACACTATTTACACAAATTGATCTAGCCCCAAACTAAGTGGTGCATACACTTTATCGGGAAATCTATCTACACAAGTAAATCTCGCAACAGGCTTTTATGTCATGTGCATTGATTATTGTAATAAATCGATGGGTTTGATTCAATCTAAAAATGTTTTTTTTCTTTTCAGACCATTTAAATTGAATAATGTTTAGGTTTAATTACTATTAGATAAAGTTGATTGTGGCAACTTATTTCCTCTCAGTATTTGTGTAGTCCGATTTTTAATTGATGAATAGCCTTGAGAAACATCTGATAAAGTGGCTTCTACAATACTGTTTTATGGCATTAAAGAATATTTAGATTATAAGAAAAAGCAACAAAAATTATGACATTTTAATTTATTTTGAAAAATATTTACATTAGTATTGCGCAATTTTGTCAATTAAAAGCTAATTTCTATTATAATTTTTCATGTTTAAACATAACCTGAAAACTGTTCAATTTTAATATTAAGATCCTACTGTTTACTTGCAAATCATTTTCATTTCCGAAATGATGAAAATGTGAAACAATTCAGACCACACCAAAGGGAATTCAACGACGCCATCTAGCGAATCGCTTTGATAACTGACCTGGCAGAAAAGAACTCCTATGCTCATGTCATTTCGTATATTCGTGTATATTCGTCTATTCAACATCATCTTATAACATCATTACACGTAATGGAATACAGAATGATATACCGAAAGAAGAACATATCGAAAGAAGAGCTTATCTCTAATAGGAAATTTCTTTGAAACATGTTAATCTCTGTTGGCAGGGATATGCTTGTGTATATGAGTATCTCTGTTTGTTTGCGTGATAATGTCATTACTACGTTCTAGGGTTTCGACATGCCAGCGAGAAGGTGAATCGACGTGGAAAACAAGCCTGGATTTTATTGTCACTCAGTCAGATTGTGGATTGTCGATTTAGACATTATGCTATAGGATTACCAGCCCAGTGAACTTGCAAATTCTAAAACGTTTACAATCGCATTTAATCATCTTTTCAGCATACGCCCTTATTCCGATATTTCCAAACTGGATTAAGCAAATTCAGTGAGCGAAATGCCATGTCAGAACTCTGCAAACGAATTATTAACAGTCAGCCAGATTGCAAAGCCTATTTGGTTTTTTATTCGAATAAATCTGAGTTTCGGGTGTCCGAGAAGGAACCGATCCGACGGATTGCTGTCGGCCCGACGGTCGGTTAGGTAAATGCTGAGCATACCTAATTGTTTAAATTTGAAATCACGTCAAAGGAAAATCGTTTTCTTTGCAGTATTGGGGTGAAGTTTGGTGAACTATTGGTAGTGGTAGAATACTGGGTGTAATGACAGATTGTGATAATGATTTCTTTCCAAGAAACCCATTTAATGTGGATAAATGTAAAATACGAATAGAAGAAAAGTTATTCCTAATGAAGAATGCGCTGCATACCTTTGTTTTAACATATGTAACTTCTAAATATGTGCCTATGTATTTAGAAGTTCATGTAACTTCTAAATACATAGGCAGGTATGAAAATCAAAGAAAAAAATAAGTTCTCTGTAAATATACTGTGTAAATGATATGAATGGGTGACGAGTATGATGAAACCGATGAATGAGAATTCCATCAATTAAAATACGCTCGCTTCGCTCGCTCGGTAAATAATGAACTTCATAATGATATATATGTTTTATTTGTGTGTATGTGTATTGTATTATATTTTTAAATTTAGTTGATTTTTTCTTGTTTGTATATATAATATTTTGTTATTAGCTTAACCCACATTGTTTCTCTGCACATACTTACTGGGTCGGCTGGAAGAGATTTCTTTTAGAAATAAATTGTCTTTGTACATTTTATTTCCCACTGCGTCAATTGTTTTTACTTTGTTTTATGCTATAAAGGATATAATAATAATAATAAATATATAACCCTCCTTATTTTAGCTACGCTGCAGACTGGTAAAAATATGTTTTTTACTTTTAACCCTCTCATTAGCCTTAAAAAACAAAATATGGCTATAAAAAGCAAAATTGTCATGGCGGCCAGCCACATTACCGATTACTTTATTTTTTTCATTTACTCAGTCAGTCGACCAATCAAGTGTGAGATACCAGATTGAAGGTACGTTTATCTTCTATTTCCGGCTAGTATTGCTAGTAGTAAAAAAGAATAGTGGGTAGTAGTAATAATTTTATAAAAATAAAAATAAATATTATTCCAAGTCCATACTAGGTGTTCATGCGCGAGTGGACGGTAGGTAAATTAAATTTTATTGTAAGTCCATACTAGGTGTTCATACGCCAGTGGACAGGTTAATGAGGTAAACAAATTCGAAAAGATAAAATTGGCAGTACATCGACACGGACATCCCTGTGCTACCTTTTTCATTTTCATACAAAAAATTAGGGGTAATTGAAGCTAACCTCAAAGTTGCCATCACCTCGGGTCATCTTATGTAGGTTTGGTGTAGAGGTGTATTTAGTAATTATATTTATTTGCGCCAAAATATTATTTTTTCAACTCGGCTTTCACCATGTAAACAGCTTTGGTAAATTCTAGGTTAAATCTCTCATTTCAAGTTTACCCGTCAATAATGCTAATTGGTGTCCATAAAGCAGTTCTCTCAAAATTGAGAAAAACGGTTGAACTGGGCGCTCTGAATCACTTCACCTCCTGAGTATCAACGTTGTTAGGCTGTTTTAGGCTTTATCTCAAGAGGCATAAGGGTGTGCATATTGAAACCGCTTGTAAGTACTAGAATTTACCTATGCCGCAGCAATCTGATTAAGTTTTGATGTGTGTAAACAAAATGTTGGCCGCCCTCCAGTCTACAAACTAGATTTATCTTTAGCGTACTTTGCAACACCAACACTCCACTAAAGAGTGTATGTTTATATATTCCCTGAATGGTAAAAAAGGCTTGAATGATGTATAGTGGCACATGCACATACATTAAAGATGAACATTTATACAAGGTACAAACATTGCTTATGGCCCCACACTAGGATACTGCGATTTTATACACTTATATCCCAGAACTTAAGATTTTTTTCTTTTCTCCTCAGCCGCGATTCGAGCCGGAGACCTCTCGATTGCGAGGCAGAGCTTCGAGCTATAACACCACAGAAGACGTTAAATAATGGCATATATTTAAACGCTAAACAAATAATCCCAGATTTTTTCATAATATCTCAAAACTGCTTCAAAAATGCTGACTGCACCTCAAAATTTACCCACATAACAAAATCAATTTTGCAAACTGTTTTACTACTTATGTAAAACCGTTATACTAAGTGATTTTCTGATATTTCAATTTAAACCTAACAATTATTTTATTAACTACAAAAATCTATACCCAATTTTACTTGAACCAAGCACCTATTAATCTTTGGGGCCCATAAGTTTTAATAATGACATACCATTTAATCAATCATTATTATCTAATCAATCATACATAAAATCACCTGAATGCAAACATAATAACAAGAAAGAACGATCAATCAGATTTTGAAACCATTTTTTTTTACAATTGTGATATAAAAATAAACAAAACTTAATCGGATAGTATTTAATCGCACATCAAATATGTTTCTTGAGTTCTTACATGTTCAAAAATTTTATGTTTCTTTTTCTCTTACACGTTCAACCTAACATGCAGGATAAAGGGGGCTTCGCTTCGCTCACCCCCTTTACCCTTCACCTAAGCTACCGCACCACTTCGCCCTGATATTTGCTGTGCAAATCAGTATTTTTGATGTGCGGTTTAATATTTCCCAATTAAATCTAATTAAAGCCTCAAACTTTTAATTTTATGATTAAGGCAGGTCTTGCTTTAGCAGGGCGTCCGCGTTTTCACTTTATGCTAATAGGGAAGTTTTATACATAATTTTTATTTTAATAGATAAGAAAAAAGATATTTTGCTTTATTAGAAAGCTTTTTAGGTAAAAAAATATAAAATTGTTAAATATAATTTGGTAAAAAAAATTAATTAGTGTGGTGCAGCAAAAGACACGAGTTTTAGAAATTCTTTTATTTATATGGAGAATTTCGAGTGTAAGTCAGTATTTTAGAGTGACTAATAATATTTTTGTATTGAAAACGGAATTTGTGTTCGACAAGCCAGATATTTCTTGTGAACTGTGTAAGAAAGATTAACTTGTTTTGTTAGGATTTATGATTTTGTTGGTGGTGTTTGTTTTGTTAATCTAATGGTTTGTAGAGTAGTCAGTTTTCTGGTATAGGGTAGGTTAATCAGTGAAGATAATTAGTTTGCATAATTTTATTTTGAGCTACAGATAAATATTTCCCTTAAATAATAATTACTTAAACATTGCGCTCTATGATACTGTTTACCACCGGGCGCTCAATATACTACTAACGATAAGGCTAAATGCCAGCATAGAAATAAGCAAGAGCTAATAATATATATATTTATAATGTGCTAATTAATCTCTTCAATTTGATACCCAATAAGGCCCTGTTCAAACTTTTTAAATCTATGACTTTTGCCCTCTAGATAGCACTGAATTTAATTTAGTGTTATGTCACATAACCCATAAATAGTAGACAATCAAAATGCTTCTAATGATACCTCAATTGTCAAATTCTGATAAGTTGCATTAGTCAATTTACCATAGAGATTGTCCTGTATTTATACAGAATTATCGAGTTAATGCTAGAAAGCAGCGAGGGAGAGGTAGTAATATATATACATAGCACTTTTATTTGATACGCAACACGACCCGGTCCAGAACTTAAAAAAATAGACTATGCCCTCTAGTGGGCGCCTTATTGAATTATTGTGTAGCGTCACATAGGCTACATATATGAAGACGCTTCTAACGATACCTCATTTGTCGAATTCTGATTGTTACTTTGATGTTCTATATATGCATACCGGTCAAATACATAACCCTCCTTTTGGCTTCGCTGTACTCGGGTAATAATCCATTGATTAATAATCAAATTATTCTAACACCGCTCTGTACGTGTCTCCTTTGTAATGCTTACGAGCAACAAATAGCACTAACATTTCCAGTTTTCAAAAACGCATACGACATTGCTTTAATTATGGAAGCGGTATGATCTCTTAATTTCTAGTTGTCCAGAAAATATGGCCAGCCAACCTGGGCGTAGCTGTACCAGGTGGACCAAGATCGCAAAAAATTGATATTTAAACGGCAACAAATATATTGTTTACCAATATAAGTTTTGTCATTGACTCCCACCAAGGACATTGTTGTGGAGGCTGGAAATTGAGCAACAGACCACGACAGGTTCACTTCGAACAAAGTAGGGAGCGTGGCCGCACACAGCGCACAGCCACATTGCGTTCCGCATAAGCACACGCCCCGCTACACGTACACATTGCTGCGTTTCAGAGGATCGAGTCGGACACAAGAAACGGCGGCCGCGGGGTGCATGTGTTTTTTTTAATTTTATTTACATTAATTATTATTTGTGCCCTTACAGAAAATTCCAAATCGACACAAATATACAATATACACGAAATATTTAGGTAAAAATTACAATTACAAATTACAAAAATATAATTACAAGTCAATTAAATTAAATTAAATTACCATTATATACATTCAATTCTAAAAGTTCAATAATTCGGTGAAAACACAATCATGCATCCATCTCACAGGACCTGCCACATTCAAGCGCTATGTCCCTCCATGCATCACCAAACAGAGCGTTGAGGCTGTCTGGCGCCCGCACCAGTGGAGAATGCCGGTGCGCCACCGTGCGGTGCGTGCCGCCCGCCAGCAGATGGTGCCTGAAGGAAAGTGTTCTGGTTTACTTGTGATTGCGCACGCGATTGTTTATTTTGCCAGATGACAATATACTGTGCCTGAATAAGAGTACTACGAATAAAGATTTAACATTCTTCAGTGTTACAACTTTATTTCGAAATAACGTATTGGCATGAGACCACAATAGTACATTATGATACAAGTGTGGAAAGTTGATTATTGTACACGAGGCGGTATTATACGCGCGAGCCGCCAGGAGAGCGCGATAAGATAGCCAAGGCTGAAATAATCAATGCACATAAGTATCATACGACGTTTTTCAGCACACTTGCTAGGAAATAAATAGACGCAGCCAAACTTCTAATAATATTCTAAATTTTATTTCAAATTCAGTGTTATTAGTTATTAAAAACAATTGCAATCGGTGAAATTACATTTATCAAAGTTATATCTAACCGTTTTTGTTATAGTATTGTTAGTAATTTCTTCCTTAACATTTTTTTGTACAAAGGTCGGCGATTGTATATAATTTTATGAGTTGAATAAATAATGTTTATCTACGGGATCATTAGTTGAAGCAGAAGGTACTAAACTAGTAGAGGTCGCGGCTCAGGACACGACTTCTTCGTTTGTTTCTCCTCCAAATTAATTGCGCTTGTTATTTTAGCGCTAATTAGTGTCTTTTTATGTATATAGTCTTCCACATACGATTCAGCGACTGTGTCAGATCGCCATCCGCCATGACGCTGAAAGGTTAATATATCAGCTCCCGAATCAGCCAGCAGTGTAGCCGAAGTTCTGTGGCCAGTGTAAGAATCAGCCTCAGGCAAATCTAAATAATTTGCAAATATCCTTTGGCATTGCTCGAAATTTGATGACACCGATGATTTGAGCTGTATATTTACCTGAAAAAATATTTTTGAATGAAAACAAATATCAAATTTATTCAGAAGTTCACATTCGATTCATGGGGCAGTTTGTTTGTATATTTTGTTTAATTTTGTGTAATATACTATGCTTTGACGCAGTTTTGTGCGGATTTGAATAATGTTAGTCTAAAATTAATTATTTTTGAATAAATGAATTAAAGCTTAATGTTATCAGATAATAATATCATACCTTTTTGAAAATTTTGAAAACAGCGGGGACTTTTTGCTTTTGTTGACAGTAGAGCTTCATATTTTTTACTATTTCATAAAACGGGCCATCGATTACAAAAGATCATGGAATTTTGTTTTAACTATTGGTTATTTTTACGAGAAGCATTTCTCCGTGGGCTTCTACATCATTTGTTGTAATATTATGAATACCTGACGTCTACATGCACCAGTAACACCGAATATTAACGCGAACTGCAAAGAGATCAGAAAGTTAGGTTAGGTTAAGAACTTTAGCTACAATAACGTACCTTAATTATAGAGATGATATATTATATTTATAAAGTTCAACTGACCGTTGTTGCCAGGAACTGACTGTCCGGATGCTTCTTTTAGAAACTTTTCAAGGTCGTTTGGTGACAATACTTTAGATTTCCGACCAGAAGAACCGTCCGCGCGTCGCTTTAGTGTCGTAAGTTTGCAGTAGGTTTTGATACCAATATCATTATTGATCTTGACGGTGCATTTTAACATGGAATAGATAGACCAAAGCGTGCTGGGTTTATATTTATTTGCCAATTCATTGAAGAAGGCCAGGAATACGTTCTCCGAAAATGACAGGGCATGTTTTCTGTTTTTCCACTGTAGGAAAGTTTCGTAGGCCGCTGGGTATCTTTCCCTGGATTTTGGTGGTAACAGGCTATCAGTCGCTTTTCGTGATTCGCTGAGTATTTCTGACGGGTTTAAAGCTATTTGCTCTTCTTCACTCCTTGTCGTTGTTGAAATTTTTGTCAATAACTCGCTAATCAACAAAAACGCTACCAAAGATTTGTGCAAATTGGCGCGCTTTATTCTTTATGCACGCGCTGGCGCGCGCAGTTGTTGTTGAAGGCACAGGCAACACCGCTAAACAGCCTATAAAAATAAGGCTTTGAATATGCAAATAATGGGTAAAATGTAGCGAAAAAAATATAATTTGATGGAATAATGTTAAAAAAAATATTTTTTCATCATAATATTGTACTTAGTGCTAAAATATTCACAAAAATATGCATTGTTTGTTGGAATAGGAACTCGCACCTGATATTGAAAAAAAAAATGCAAAGTAAAAAGCACGAGGGTGTAATGTAATATGCGCTATTGTGGCCCTTTATGCCTTGCTACAAAGAACCAGTTTACGAGCAGGTGTGTTGAAAAAATATTAAACAGCGTTTATCCTTAAAACAAACCTCAAATATATTTTTATTTTTAAAAAAGCGTTGAACAGTGTTTTATTTTTTTACGTTAAGGCCCTATGTGTAAACAATGGGAAGTTAAATAGTCTTTGCTGGAGGCTCCTTGCCTGTATTTCCATAAGTACCTGTTTTACCGTGCAGCAAAGCCGCGTCGCCGCGCCGCGCGCCGCCGCCCCGCCCGCCCCGCCGCGCAATGGACCGGCGGCGGCGCAAAGCGTCAACCCTAGCCGTTTGAGAGTAGGTAGATATCATTCGAACAGGGGCCTAATGAACTTATTTATACTATGAATAGACGGAGGAGTGAGTTTAAGGGCAGAGCCACAAGCGGGACCCTCTAAGAGACGAGCCTATTTATGGCACTTTAGGCCGATACATTGCATAGCGCTTTTCACGATTACTGCTAGGAAATAAAATTAATTGTACAGAAAATATTTGTTTAGATAAATTAGGTTTGGATCTCCGGCTGGCGGACTCCGCCGTCTTCCGCAATTAACAGAATTACCGACGCGTCTGCATAAGGCACGCCTTAGAGTACTTGAAGTGGCATGACACATGCGGCATGAAGACCTGGGGATTTATATTCTTTATCCCAAGCCGGGGTTAAAACCCGGGACTACTCGCATGGTGGGCAAAGCCACAACCGCAGCGCTACAGAGGTCGTCATCTGAAAGAACTATAACAAAACAAACCAGCAATATATTTTCTGACCTGTTTCAATAGGAAAGAAATGTTTTTATTGTTCTGGTTAACTATTCATTGTGTGGTCCCATTACTGATCATCTTTCGCCACATTTCCGTGAAGTGGAGTGAAAAATATGCTAAAAGTTCACCACATTTAGTACCACATGTAGTTTCACAGAACCGTATTAGTTGCGTATAGGTCACTTTCTGTTAGTTTTTTTAGGTCACAACTGTGTAATAAAGAAGACCTAGAACCGAAGCGAGCCCATGTAGTTTAGTATATAATTTGGTAAACATTTAGTTAATTAAAATTTTAAAAATAATGGTTGAAGCGGTTTTCTCAATTTGGTAATCAGTTAAACTTATTTGAACTAAGAGCCCGTTTCCTTTGCAGAGTTTTGACTGTACTACGCGATAAAAAAATCGACAAGTTTTGTTACACTATACTTACCTAATATACCAGCTCACAACATTAATCCCAAAAAAGAAACCTCCAACAATAACAGTGAATATAACGATCCGTACCTTTCGGCCGACAATACAAACAAGGCACACCACACCACACCACCACCACACCGCTCATCCAGTTAATCCTCCATAGTTTTGATCTGCGTGCATTTAACCTGTTGTTTTCGGCCCAAAGGTCCCAGGTGAGATTTCCAGAATGGATTAAGGCACAACCCCAACTGCTCTGATAAGGGTCAAACAAACTAGATGTACAGACGTTACATCTAACGAGGATGTTAGTTGGTCGATGCAAAGTCTTAAAACAAAGATATTACAGATAATTTAGAACCATTTATGCCGAACCTTGTGTTAGCAGAAGTCATACCATTTTGTTTTATCGATGTTTTAATGTTTTTGACGAAAAAAGTCAGAATTTTACAGTTGATTGGTAATAATTGCGATTATAAACAATAATTGTTTTTATCTACACGCGTATCATAATCCTCATAAATCCTCTTTACTGTGTCCAAAAACCGCACGTTACGATCGGCATAATGATAAACTTGTTGGTAAAAACTCATTTCTTATAATATTGATAAATTATGCCGACGCCCGCCTGCGTGCCGCTCCTGGTTTGTCTGTGAAGTTGGTACTACTGAACAAGCTAAACAACCGCAGAGCAATGATCAATGCCACAATGCCGGTCGAACATGCGGTTCCTAAACACATCAAAGAGACCTCCGGCTCATTTCATAAACCCACTCTCAAGTTTTAATGCCCTCCATTATGTAGCAGTCACAAAAACTACTATTTTCAATAATTTTTTAATATGTACTGTTTAATAATCTAACGGACCTTATTCTAGGTATCTGTGACATTATATTTGTTTTTTTTTAAGTGATAAAAATTCCTCTGCTTATATGCAAAATTTCTTTGACTGCTTTTTTGGAAAAAAAAAACACAGGAGGTTGTTGTGTGCAAACCATTTTAAGAACATGCTTTTTTACTGCTGGTCTATCTTTGATCATTTACAACGGTCTTTCATAAAATATCGAAATTAGGACCTCCAATTGAGGGAGAAAAAAATCCACCTTTAATTTTTTTCTTCACGTTGGTGGTGCATATTGAAAGTTACATGCATTGATAGAGGACCATTAATCAAATGTCATGTAACCTAATGTCAAAGTGACGTTTATGAGAAATTAGTTTTAATAAAAAAAAAACTTTTGACACTGCTTATATTTCCCATCAAATTCCTCACTTATGTCATACTTTATGAAATTTTTATAAACGTATTTTTTCTTGATAAAAAACCTCCTATTGATTTGATAAAGCTTTAATGTGCTAAGTGAACCTCAAAAAATATTTCGAGGTATCATTCCAAAATTTACAAACCAATTCAATCTCTTAGATTGTTTCTCAAGCTTTAACTTACAAAATATGCAAATGAAAACTAGAATAAATTAATAGGAGGCTATTATTATCCTATAATCCTATTTACCAACGAAACATGTTAAGTATAAAGTTGTCACAAAGTAACACGGCAATACTTCTGCTAGCACAAATTCGGCCTTAATGATTCTAAATCATCTTTACTATCTTCGCTGTAAGACTTTGCATCGATTAACCAAACATACTGTATATAGAGCGAACTCATAGCTCAAATCTGTATCTTAAGACTTATCCCGAACCCCGTTTACTTACAAAAACAAAATAAAATCAAAATCGATTAAGATGATAGCTCGTGTGATAAAAAAAAAATTGACTGGTCAACATCAGAAACATGAATTGATTTTATTTTTGCTTTCATTTTCATGTCGATTAATTTTTTGCATAAAAAGGAAAGGGAGGCTGACGCATAGTTCTGTCCCTTACTGGCAAAGTAAAACGATTTTTGATATCGTTTCACCATTGCATTGCATTAAAAAAAAATGTAGCCCACTAATGTCCCCACCGAGGGGCACAGGCCTTTACCCAGATACGAGTAAGATTAAGCCATACTCCACCACGCTGGCTCAGTGAGGGCGGATGGGGGGTTTTACGGCCTACGGATAGTAGCCGGGACCTACAGCTTAACGTGTAATTCGAAACACTGAACGTCCGATACTGTACTTAAGATAAATTAATTATCTCATTGGTACATGGTCAGGTTTCTGCATCTTCTGTGTGAGAAGCAAGTGTGAAACCACGGAGCGCAAACTATGAAATGTTATAATAATGTTTGGCATAAATTCATTCTTTAACCGAAATTTTGTTAATCCTACGAATCATTTAGCAAATAACGCATTACATAGGAAGCATAATTAAGACAACAATTATACAGCACAAACATAAAAAGATATACCAATAATTTCGCATCGTAAAGAACAACATAAAAGGAAAAACCTCAAAAATTAATACTCGAATGCCGAACAAACTTCACACTAAATATGTATTGCAGCTAATTCGTATAATTAAATGTTATTTTTGTTTACATACGCTTCGCAGTGCCCCGCTTCGCTACGCTCCTATTTTGCTTCTTCTAAAATCCAACCTAACCTATAATACAATTAAAATTTGGCCACAATAAACAATTAACCAACTCTAGCCAAGTTAGGCTTTTCATAAATTTCAGTCGCATGCTCGCTCCGCTCCGCTCCGCAATTAAAATTATATCCAACTGCGAAACTGCGATGACACCAATAGTATTGCCTAATCTATCAAATAATATACATTTAAAAGAAACAATAAATAGACATAGACAAAAAAACAAAAGATAACTGAACTTCTTTCTAATAATGACATAACCGACATCTTAAGCTCTCAACGTCTGAGGCCTTGCAAAGTAGTCTTTTAAGTCATGGTTTTGAACTTTATTACCAAGCAATAAGATCGAAAATCACGATGCGTTTTTGGTATGCTCAGGCGTTCTAAGGTTGAGTCTTAACTAACTTAACAGAACCAATTTCAAAACATAACTTAACAGAACCGACAGAGGAAATAATTACTTTCGATACATTCTAACTGACGGCTCCAATCACAAAAAAGGAAACGAAGACCAAATAATAAAAAATGTGTTAAAGTTTATTTGCTTTGTTAACACAGACTAACTAATCTCAAAGTTCTATTTCTCAGTTCCAATCAATGAAGAGACCGATTTCGAAACACCGATCAAATGAAAAGAAATGTAAAAAGTTATAAACATTCTAAAATCTAAGTTTTTCCACAAGTAGATAGTGAAAATGTGAGTTAAACTTAAATGTCATATTATTACAGACGCAAAAATGTGTTGGAGGATCTGTTACCTACAAAATCCCATGAAAAATATGTAAAACCATACATGAGACAATGAACGTGGCCATCGCAAATTTCAGTGAATGCAGTATAAAAAAAAAGTTTATAGTTTTTTGATGTCTTAAAATAAATTGTAGTTATAAAAGCTCAAAGTTCGACTCCCCGCGAAACGATTTTGTCAATTGAGTGTAGCATATAGGATCAGAAATGACATCACTTTACTAGTCAGGTAGTCGGTGATCTGTGTCAAAGTGAGATCTGTGTCAAAGTGTTTCAGTACCTAGGTATCATTTATTGTACCAGGAGGCAATTTGTGGATCATTGATTTTGTTATAGATTGAGCATAAGTAGATGTAGTTTAAAAATAAATATTTAAACAATAATTTAATTATTTGTTCGATATCGATTATTATTTGTTGTTTTAAATTCACATGGAGGATATTATCGAAGTATTCGAGAGTATTTCAGATTGCACAGTTTTTATTTGCTGTATTGATGGAAAAACTTTAAATTAAAGTGATGCCAGAACTAATTCGATTTTCATGCATCTATCTTAATATTAATGATCGGAGTAAAATGTTTCACAATATATTTAACAACTCTAAATGATTTCCAGGCTTTACTTACTTTATATTTTTAAAGAGTACTTAGTTGAGTTGACTCATAAGTGTAAGTAAGTTGAATTTTGTAAAGTTGCTCAAGATGTTTAATACAATATGTAATAATCAATTAATGAGAGAATTATCAATTAACAACTGCAGAATGGCCGACTGTTAGCTTTTGTCAAATTCCTGTACAATCTTTGTCTTCGTTTTATCGAGTCAATATTCGATTGATCGATTCAAGTTTATATTAAGCCACCATTTTGGGATTAAGAGGCATTCGTTGTCAAGAAATTGAAGTGTCAACAGCTAAGTTGTGTCTGTAAAAATATACGCATACATCATAATAAACAGTAACTGGTTTTAAACCATGAGAGTCCCGGTAACTATAGTTTTCAGTACAGTATTCGACTAATTCTGTATAGGCAGGCGTACGAGTAAATTTTCAAAAGCCCATAGCAATCAATACAGTTCTATCGCGGATAAACTTAGTCTCTCCTTAAACAATGACATGAAAACGGAACGAAAAACAAAATAGGAAACTTTGAAAAAACTACAACTTCCAACGCCTCCACTTCGTTGGCCAAAGCATTTTATCCGACAATTACTTTACTCATCCCTGTAGAGTTGGGGCGAGTTTTAAAAGACTTGGAAATATCCGAGTACCCTCATCGGGTACCCGCGGCAGAAATTGAATTATTTATACAGAGCCGAGCATACGCGCCACATCGTCGGAATTGGATCCAGACATTGATCTATATGGTAATGATTCAGTTTTAACAAAAACATTATCGACAATGAGCGCTCCGTGGTCTACTGGGTGTCAGGCTTGCTTCTCATGCAGGAGATGCAGGTGAGAATCTGGAGCTAACCATTAACGCCAGAAGTTCTCGATTATCTGGCGTGGCCTTACGTTTCTTGGTGGGTGAAATGTCTTCACTTAAGGTCTCCTCAAACTTGGCTTGTTGGTTTGACTCCTACCTAAGAGACCGCCAGCAGCCATTAAGTCTGGGAATGTCTCAATAGACTGGTGTAATTTTTCCGCAGGTGTTCCGCAGGGTGGCATCCTTTCACCTCTACTTTTTCCAGTATCAACTCCATCTCTAACGTCCTTACTTCTTCTCATCATCTGTAGTGTTATGCTACTTACATGCCATTTTCCAGTCTGCTTTGATGGTCTGCATTTATCTCACAGCTGGATATTTCGTATCACCTTTATTTGCATAGGACCCTGTAACGTTTTAAACCATAAGAACAGAATAACAAATCATTTTCACTTCATATTTTCATACTATCAGCACTGTTAAATCGATGTCGAAGGGGTTTACCTTTGGTGACCTTGTATTTGGCTTTCTCCGAATTTCTGCAATCTCGGGCTTCGTGCGCGCTGGTGCGCTACCTTTTTATCTATCGATGTTAGGTAATTTTGGCTATGTTTTCTTGTTGTTTTCTTATTACGAGCCTGAAACCAAAATCTGACATATTTTGATGTCGTTGTTTATCTGGTTGTCATGGCAATGTCCATTCAAACTCATTAGCGGTCTGATATGTTGACTTCAATACTTTTACAAAAATACTTTTTCCCTCTTTGCCATTCACAAAAATTGCTTTTAATTTAAATAATTTTTAAAACTCCCCAAAAAGGGTATAAGAGCGGAACATTTCTGAAATTCGGGAGTCTCACTTCAGCTCTTGAAAAAGAAGCATCACCTAAAGGCCTTATCCCGGGGCCGCACTGCCCCGGGATCCTGCGAGCCTCTGTTAAGTCGCTGACTGTCTGCTGCTGCTGCCTTACTGCCGTCTCCAACCACCTATACGGCTTGCTGCTGCTGCCTTACTGCCGTCTCCAACCACCTATATCCTGACGTGCTGCCGTCTCCAACCACCTACATCTTGACGTGCTGCTGCCTTCAAGCCACCTCCTACACCACCTCCGGATCACCAACTACGCCACTACTCCAGGCTCCGGGCACCACCGCCGCGTGCTCCCTGTTCTGCCCTCCTACTCTCCGTGTCCTTCGCTCCCCTTTTTATATCAATACCTGTATCTTTTAAAAAACCTGTGTCACTTCATTCATCCTCATCCTCCTATCATTTTTTTAAAAAATAGCCATTGTAAAATAAACATAATAAACTGCCATTTCTAAATTTTATCCTGGTTGTTGTTTCTTGTTAGGTTCTGGTTAGGTTCTTGTCTCTGCACGACACATCTTAACGCAGATGACCTCCAATTATATCGGCATTGCTCTCCATGTGATGTGACTATGACTGTACCGGCGTTGAATGCTGGCAATGGTGGAATAATATCAGGGTATGGGCGCTTTCGTATGGGATACTGGTCACTCCGGGCAAATATCAAGTTATGATTATGAAAACACTCTTCTAACCTATTGCAGAAAACGCCCGTCACTCCTGTTATGTATGATGGTACCATAATCTTGTATCGCGAAAAAGTCAAGAACCTTGGGGTTGTTTTTGATAACCTTCTGTCCTGGTGGTATACGAGATATTTAATGGAAAAGTTATTTTATGTTTATTGTAACAACTTGCAAACGTGACAGTTTAGGACGCTATACCACTTTTTCATCTTCAATTTGTTTGGGTATCATGATTTTGTAAGTTTTAATCTCTTCATGTCTAATAAGCTCGCAATTGTATAGAAACTGTCAAATTCGTGCAACCGCACGTCATATCTGAGGTCCAAACTACTCCTAAACGGGAAAGGCTAGCTTAATGACGCCGTCTGCAATATTAAAGTACATTAAAATAAAAAAATAAACAATAATTTATTTTGATAATATCAATTTAGGATAAATTATGTAGCTTATAACTACTTTTATTATACTTTATAGAATTAAACTATAGCTAAAAGAATCAAAATATTTTGTTAACAGCGCATCAGAATGATATCAATTAAAAACGTAAATATTGTAAACGTAATACATATTGGTTCTATTTCTTAGGAGATATTAAGGTGTTTGTCAGCATTTTGAGGGTGGAACTTTTTCATTGTTCGTCAGTGTAGTAGTAGTATATAAAAAGTATTTAGTTTAATATTATAGTATGTATATAATTTATTTTATTTATTAATGTATGTAAGTATTCGTTTATTTTGTTATATTGTTGTACATATAGATCCACCCCTGCTAAGTAAATACCTTTTACATATCTTATCCTGGTTTGCTGGAAGATATCTTTTATTAGAGATAAGCTCGCCTTTGTACACAATTTTTATGTAACTGTTGTTTTTTATATTATTTGTATGCAATAAAGAAATTATGAAAATCTGTGCCAAAAATATTTTTGATGTTAAATTTTAAGAAAAGTGTTAGTCGCTAAGAGGGGCCTCATAAATTGTTTTGTTTCGTACTTCATAATATTTGATATTTTAAGGTATTTTCACAAATAATATTAAAAAATTACAAAATGGCACAGAACTGACATGAAAATCGGAAATTCGAAAATTCACCCAGTTATGCCAAAAGGTGGCGCCTCTCCGTCTGTTACTTAGCCAGGTAGTTGTATCGGTAACAGGAACATCGCTAGGGGAAAACTTCACATCTCACCGTCACGCAAATTAGAGTTTTGATGTATTGAATAACTTGCCAAACGTAGCCGTTATCGTGCTCGTACGTTTGCGATCCCGTATATGTTTCGTTTGTTTTTGTTCGTTCTGGGATATCAATATTATCTGAATCTCCGTCTGTATATGCCGTAAGGCGTCGACTGAGGGTGTCAAAAGATTCGAGAACTTTCAGGTGATAAGGTATCAACTTATCACTAATTTAAATCCCTACGTGAATGGAAATGATTAATTGTTCCTCATTATTAGGGTTCCGTACATAGGTCGTCGCGGAAGGAAAAAACTGCGTTGTCCCTCCGTCAGTATGTAAAGAACCTTTGTTTTCGGAATCGCGTGGAGGTATCAAGTTAAAATTGATTGCAATTATTCATTTTTGTTGTCCCATATTACTGCGAATAAACAAATTTTGAAACGCAATCATAAGATACGGCCTGTCATGGTCGCCACTAAGGTCGAGGCTACGTTATCAAATCAAAATTTACATATTCGTCGTGCCTTGCTTATGCTTGACGCTGTGGCCGTCTTGGCTTTGTGGTAGACAGGGGTGACGTTTATGCCGTGCTGAACTTGCTTGATACTCGTAAGGGGTTCAAAACCTATGGGATAAATCCCATTGCAATTGAAATTGAAGAAGCAAGGTCTTATAGCAAAAGTAAACGGAGAAATCCGAAAATCGTATTTTTTGTCCATCACAAAATAGTGATTGGTTCGGTCGGAACCCTCGGTGCACGAGTCCGACTCTCACTTTGCCGGTTTTATCTCCATGCCCTCCCTTCGTGCACTTAGTAAAATTAACAGTTACGCTTTTTGTCATTCTGTTTCGTTACCTGCTAAAGGAAATTAAGGGTCGTAAAGGCCCCGGTTGGGTGAGATCAAAGATCAGGTGTTCGCTGCAGGTATCTCTAAACCGATCTTATTGTTTCGTTAGCAGAACATTAATGAAATTCTTAGTTTGTGTAGTTATAGAAGAAGAAAGGTTTAATCTTATAATTAGGCCACTGGGACCAATGAATACAATCACTATGAAACCGATTCGATTAGAGCAATTACATTATTAACCATCAAATTAGAATGGAAAAGTGAAGTTGTTTAATTTTTGTTCGCAGACTTGCCTGTTTGGTTAGGTTTAATACTTACGGTCCATCGGTAAGCTTAACAAACAGCATTATTTACCCAACAAACTGCAAGTTAACGCATCCGTGGAATGAGCGTTTTAATAATTAAACGCAAATCCGTACAAAGTCATGGCAATAAGTCAAGCGACGTTGCGCGCGGGTAGACAAAGCGTGTCGTAAAATTTAATATTTAGCGAGTACCTCTAGCCCCTCGACCTGCTTGCAGAGAGGCGACCTGGCCTCCGAATTGGGGAGTTACTACTTGCAAATATCTCCAGAAACATAGCAACTCATTTTTCCCATACGTGTTGGCAGAGGCACAGGTTGCGCCCTCGTGCGTAACAGGGGGCCATCCCATCGCCGCATCTATGGATATGTGAATATTATCACGATGATTTCCGTCACCATTCCTTCCACCTCCTTCCCTGTATTTACAAAAACGAATGAGACACATCATAACGTCATTGCCCACTGGCGAAAGCACAAATGAAAGCCCCCATGGACCTGCAAATACACTTTTACTTTTTGCCCTTCAGTGCTGCTCTGTAGATACGGAGATCAGATACAATGATCTCCGATAAAGTATAAATAATAATATTAAATGTCCACAGCAAGTAGCACAGGTCTTTAGCCGAATACCAGTACAGCAGCCTTATGGCGTAAGTCGTCTGAGCTATGAACTTCATATAGACTTTTACGTTTGACACCTTGCACCAGCTTCATCTGTCAAATTGGTATCATGCAAGTAGCATCATAATGGAGGCCAAACCCAAGCTCATTGAATGAAGCCTAGAAGCCTTCGGTGATACCCCGCAATCGATGAAATTATATGACCATGAGATGAACCATAGACACACGCTATGAACTTCAGAGAGTTACGCCAGAAGGCTGCGGGTTGACGGAGGGGTGTCGGGCTTGTGGCCAACCCAACGTTTTAAATATATCAGGCTGCCCTATTAGGGCCTCTGACACAGCTTTAGGAATACTACCACTGAGTAGAAATAGTAGCCGGGACCTACAGCTTATCGTGTCATCTGAAACACGGAAGCGTCCAAAACATGCCAGATAGAACGAACACCCATTCATTGCCCGTCTCGGCCAGATGTTGCTACGCGCAGAATTGTTTCCGATGTGCGAATACCACTAGGCCGTGAATGCTTCTGCGAATACGACTAGGCCACAGACGCTTCTTATAAATGGAAACGTATAAACCTATGTGGTGTTGCGGTCGAGGCTGTGCTTCCCAAGCAATAGGTTCTAAATTCGAATTCCGGCTGTGGAGAATAAAACCGAGTCTTGGATGTTCATATGTTTGCGATGTCGCTGTTTCTGATTCTTACTTTTTTACAGTCCTGGATACTCGTCCTTATAGGTCCACATCGTATTGTATAAGCATAACAGGTATAGCAAAGAAACTGAAGGATGAATTCACGATTCGTCATCACTCCTATCTTAAAAAGAGAGGCCGTGATTTAGAGGTTTATTCTTACGCAGGCGTGATGACGTACCGTGAATTCATCCTTGAGCTTATTTTCTTCTCTGTAGTTGAATTATGGGTATAATGTGTCAAATTCAAAATAATTTAAATCTTGTGACTTGTAAGTAAAAGAGCGCTTTATTCGCTGTTTTTTTTTTTAATATATAAGTACGATATACAACATAACAGGTATAGACCCAATGCGCTGTACAAAGTTAAATAGTTTTACGTCACAGTTAAGGTAAGTCCATTTCACAGGTAGGGAATAACAAATTCGTAGAAAATATTAAATATGAATTAAATTTAACCATTAAATTCAGTTCAAATTCAAATAGTATTAAACAGTATTAAGTATGTCAAGGGTACTGTAAATAAAATTTCGATGCAAATAATAATAATAATAATAATTCTTTTTTTTTAACATAATACAATGTCTTAAATCTACAGTAACCCTGGAGCCTGTGGTAGTATACACTGTGTTACAGGCTTCAGTATTTACTTAACTCAGTTACATAGATCGTTTGTAAACATGTTAGCGTAAAGAAAACACGAAAATAAGGTAAGTATTTACAAAAATATGTTAAGTAAAAAGAAAGTTATTAAGACTCCTTATGTAACCTGCGTGTGTATATGCATGAGGGTGTTGTGTGAGGGTGAGGGTTAGTGGGTATGTGTGTGTGTAAGGGTGTGTGCGTGTGTGTGAGTGTGGGCGTGATCGTGAAATGTAAAGATTTAAGATGCATAGTTAAGTAATTGCTCAATTGCTTCATAGTCAAACTCCTCAAACCAGTTGTGTATATATATTTTGTTTAATTTTCCACGCCTACCGAACGGCGTGGAATCCGAAGGGGGTGTGCTTTTGCCAACACGTGAGAGAAAAGAAGTGATGAAATTTTTACTGACCTTGTCACCGTAGACAGGAGATCGAAGGCTCGATTCGAGACAGGAATTCGGGAAAGGGGCACAGTTGGGATAGGATATGGATTGAATCCTTGCCGTCGTTTCGCTGTCGCTGCCCGACGCTGTCGCCGGCGAGCTGCCTGCTCACACGTGGAATCGCCGTCCGATACGACGATTTTCAATCAACAGGGATCACTTGACCGCTGACGCGAATCTACTTATTTCCCGACGATGTAGATGATTAACACTCCGACCAGGCCCGACGCCTGTATTTGATACTTGGTACACCGAAATACCATCAATGCCACGAGGCCCGAGCAGACATGTTTATTCTCACCGATGAGACAAGACCAAGAGTAAAGATAACCTCCAATTTTACATCTCGTTCCGGTACGAGTGACAGCTGCTAGTTCCGTTTTCGCTAGTGATAACTAAAGTAGACTAGTCTAGCGGTGTCTAAGTCGGTAAGAGCTCTATTTTTTTTAACTGCGAACGCTGCCGAACTCAGTCTGTTCGACAATTTATTTATATGAGGATCCCATTGTAGTTTGGCGTCTAAAGTAATGCCCAAAAAGACAGTCGACTGCACAAGGTCCAATCTCTGTCCTTTTATAAATATGTCTGTAGTTACCGGGTTCACATTGGGTAACACGAATTTAATACATTTAGTTTTCTTTTCATTAAGTAATAAATTGTTAACAGTAAACCAGTTCACTATACTAGAGATAGCATTGTTTACCTCGTCATAATTTGATTGCTGTCTTTTAACTTTAAATATCAAAGAAGTATCATCGGCAAACAATACTAACCCATGTTTTGCTTTAACAAGGTAAGGTAAATCATTAATATATACTAAAAACAAGAAAGGACCAAGAATTGAACCTTGCGGTACGCCCATACTTATTGAAGACCCAGGTGATCTTTTCCCATTAACATCGACCATCTGAACCCTCTCTGTTAGATATGACTCCAGAAGGCCAAGTGCCTGATCTTTTACACCATAATGGCGTAACTTCCTGAGAAGAGTGTCATGATGGACGCAATCAAAAGCCTTGGATAGATCGCAGAAGACACCTATTGCATCCATTGCGTCTTCCCAGGCATCAAAAATATTGTCGATTAGTTCAACACCAGCATCGGCTGTTGAACGACCCTTTGTGAAACCAAACTGAGCAATATGAATTAAATTATTGAGACAAAAATGACTTTGCAATTGATTAAGTATGAGTTTTTCAAATATTTTGCTAAGCGTTGGTAGTATCGATATGGGTCTAAAATTGGTGGGGTCTGATATACTACCAGCTTTGAATAAAGGTATAACTTTACTTAGTTTCATCAAGTCAGGAAACACACCATTATCTATACATTGATCCCCGCGGTCATCCCGACGCGACCGTTTAATTTTTTCGGCGCGACGCTCGATGTCGCCCAAGCACTCCATCGCTTGGTCAGCATCCGCGCAGAGCTGCTTCACCGCAGCCACCGAAGCCTCATCCGTAAGCCCGAGGGCTTCAACCTCCGCGGCCAGCCGACACACCTTCCCGACGCGTGTCATTGCGTCCTCCACACGCTTGAGCAGGACATCGTCCATGTCAGGTCGCTCTACATACTTGTGAGTATGGGCGAGCCATCTCATCTCCTCACGGACGCCATACCGCAGTACCGTCAAGGGTGAAGGTGCCATGGTTACCAATTCAATTGTTTCTGGTCCTATGCTTCACTACCGAACTAAGCACAGCCAGAGACCAGCACTTTCCCGTCAGCGCTGGGCACAGAAATTAAAACTAAGTTGTAAAAACCAGGGCAACCACCAAACCAATTAAATCCCAAACAATATTTAATATGGTCGCCCTGTGGACATACACCTTATAATATACACTCTAAATCAATTAGAGAATGCCACCATAAAACACAATACAAAAATAACCCACAAAACTTGATTATGAAAACAATACAAAATAATAAGTGGCTTCTTATGAACCACACTTCCTTTGAGGTCAGCAAATCAGCTTAATACCCCTTAAATAGCCCGACCCTGCTGTGTAAACCGAAATAACACTATAGGACCATGGAACCCGACGCTCCACCGCAAGTAATACAATCTAGGCTTCGCAGAATGACTGTTCAATCTTTCATGCGCAACAACAGTAGTTTCCGACTACAAATTTATAACAACTGTTAACTAAATTGGCACTTATACTTTCACTTACCGAAAATGAACTTTAATCGTGGTATACCGACCACAGACTCATTGCCGACTTGGGCCAATCTGAGATATTCTTTTTTCCCAACTACAATGTGACAAAGGCAACCGTGAATCGATGATTTCACACTAGGAAAACCGCGCTCCTGCTACCAAAATGATTAATTCCACGCCTCAACCGACAGGGCGTGGAATCTTGACGTGAGGTGTGCTTTTGCCAACACGTGAGAGAAAAGAAGTGATGAAATTTTAACTGACCTTGTCACCGTAGACAGGAGATCGAAGGCTCGATTCGAGACAGGAATTCGGGAAAGGGGCACAGTTGGGATAGGATATGGATTGAATCCTTGCCGTCGTTTCGCTGTCGCTGCCCGACGCTGTCGCCGGCGTGCTGCCTGCTCACACGTGGAATCGCCGTCCGATACGACGATTTTCAATCAACAGGGATCACTTGACCGCTGACGCGAATCTACTTATTTCCCGACGATGTAGATGATTAACACTCCGACCAGGCCCGACGCCTGTATTTGATAACTGGTACACCGAAATACGATCAATGCCACGAGGCCCGAGCAGACATGTTTGTTCTCACCGATGAGACAAGACCAAGAGTAAAGATAACCTCCAATTTTATATCTCGTTCCGGTACGAGTGACAGCTGCTAGTTCCGTTTTCGCTAGTGATGTGCCGATTACTCGCGATCGATTCGCGCAACAAAAACCGGTGCGTTTCCGAAGCATAAATATTAAACAGTCACCCGCCCGGACAGGCCCGAACCTGTCCCTAATCAATAGGAAGGCGAGAAAGTGTTGCGACCGCTCTCTTGAGGACCGAGTCCCCCACCTTGACTTCTGCTGATCGAAGCGTGCCATCCCGACCCGTGTACAAATTGACGATCCGTCCTCGTCTCCATCTCAATGATGGCAGGTTCGCATCCTTAATCAGCACCAAATCACCGACTTGAGGGGGGCTCGTCCGGTTAGTCCACTTAAGGCGCTGCTACATCTGCCACCTAGTTAACCGACTTAACTTAACATCACCGAATGGGTATTCTGGCAGGGCGTTAAGGGGCTGACCTATCAGGAAGTGACCCGGCGTCAACGCTTCCAAATCATTTGGATCTGAACTGAGCGGGCACAACGGACGCGAGTTCAGTGTCATTTCAATTTTACAGAACAGCGTCGCAAGCTCTTCAAAGCGTAGAGAGGTCTCACCGATGATCCTCGTCAGGTGCGACTTAGCCGATTTAACCGCAGCCTCAAAAATTCCTCCCCAATGAGGACATCCCGGCGGACTGAAAACCCATTCAATCCCTCGTCGGGAGCAAGCCGTACCGATGGCTTCCTGGTTACCGTTCAGGAATTGAGTGACCTCCTGCAGATATCGCCTGGCTCCGACAAAATTTGTGCCGTTGTCCGAACGGATTAATGTCGGGAGGCCCCTTCGTGAGACGAACCGATCTAGACATGCGATAAATGCCTCTGTAGTGAGGTCACTGACCACCTCCAAGTGGACTGCCTTCGTGGCCAAGCACACGAAGACGCACAGGTATGTCTTCACTAATCTGGCGTTCCGTAGCTGTGAAGACTTGACCATGAATGGTCCCGCGAAATCCGTTCCGACACACGCAAAGGGCCGGATTTCGTTAACCCTATCCGAGGGCAAATCGCCCATCTGCCCATTCGCCGTGGTAACGCGTGGAATCATTGGCCAATCCGATTCGGCTTGAGTCAACCATTTTGGACCCCACCACAAGGGATGTCCAACCAACTCCGGAGCGTGACAACCACGAGGCGCACAGTCTGCTGGGTTCATTTCCCCTGGAACATGTCTCCAGATTAAGGGAACCTCCGAAGTCAAAATCTGCGAAACCCGATTCGCCACAAAAATCTCCAGCTTGTGAACTGAAGCCTTCAGCCAGCATAACACGATCTGGCTGTCCGTCCAAGCGTAGACCGTATCTTCCAACGCTATTGACCCACGAAGAACCGTCATCGTGTGGTTGAGCAGACAAGTCAGGAGAGCCGCTCCCGAAAGCTCTAACTTGGGAATGGTCAGGCGAGTGCGCAACGGCGCAACCTTGCTCTTGGCCATGACCAACCGCACATCAACCTCCCCCGAGGAGTCGACCGTACGCAGATACACCGCAGCTCCGTAGCCCTTCTCCGAGGCATCGCAAAACCCATGCAGGGTGGCGGTGTATCGTTTGGTGGGGACCAACCTCCGTGGCAGTGAAATCCGATTGATGCCAGGGAGGGTCGAAAAGAACGAGTCCCACTCTGAGCTCAATGACCCGCCGATCGGGTCGTCCCATTTCAGCTCAGCAGACCACAATTGCTGCATAAAACACTTGAGCTGAAATGTTACCGGGGTGATCCACCCGTTTGGATCAAATTTCCTAGCCACCGTTGAGAGGACGTTCCGTTTCGTCCAGACCTTCGGGGAGTCCAACTCGACCCGATACGAGAACATGTCTGACACCGGCTGGTACTGGACGCCTAATACCGACAACATATTTGGATTTTCCAAATTTTCAAAAATGTGGGGATCCTGCTGGTAGTCATCCGGAAGACCAGTCAGTAACTCTGGAGAGTTCGACATCCATTTCCGGAGCTCGTAACCTCCACCCCGTAAGAGCTCAACTAGCTCGTTCCGTCGAGCGAGCGCCTCCTCTACGGAATCTGCACCGGTACAGATATCGTCCACGTAGAGATCCTGCTCCAGGATCGCTGCTCCTCTAGGGAAGTCCAACCGTTCTCGATCCGCTAACTCCCGCAGAGTGCGAATCGCCAAATAAGGACTAGACCGTAGCCCGTACGTGTTGGTGTTCAGCTCGTACACCCTGATGGGCTGATCTGGGCTCTCTCGCCACAGTATCAGCTGATACCGTCTATCGTCAGGGTGAATGACCGTCTGTCTAAACACCATCCGGATGTCAGCTACAAACACAACATTGTGTCGACGGAACCGTGTGATAACATCCGCGATGTCATGGTTCAACTTCGGCCCTGAATGCAAACACTGGTTCAGGTTCATGCCGTTAGATGTTGATGCCGATCCATCGAACACTACCCGTATTTTGCCCTCCGAGGTCCTCAAGACCGCGTGATGGGGCAGGAAGCAGTGGTCTTCACGCTTCTAGTCGATACCCGAAACCGACATGTGGCCGAGCGACTCGTATTCCCGCATGAAGTCGACGTACTTCTGCCGGAAAATCCTGTCACGCTTCATGCGTCGTTCCATCGACAGAAGCCGCGTCTCGGCTGCATGGTGTGAACTGCCCAGCGGTGGGCGATCACTCCGGAATGGAAGACGTGTGAGAAATCGTACTGACCGAAGGTGACCAGTATTGTTCCGATAAAACTGTTCACACTCTTCTTCAACCGGGTCCAACCGGCGGACCGTAGGTGGTTCCTCCACCTCCCAAAACTTCTGTATCACCTCCGAGTGTACAGAACCGAATAAGGGACTACGAGTCGCTAGGCGTGGGGTAGCCGGCATGACCGGACCCATTACCGCATGGCCCAGTCTGGTGTTGACCGAAACCAGACCAGTCGCCTGCAACACGTGGACACCTGGCACTAACAGGTATCCCAAGGCATCGACACCCAATAAAATGTCTACTGGGCCCGGAATATCGAACTTCGGGTCAGCCAGTGACAACCCAGCGACCAACTGTCGCACCGAGGGCGACAACCGTACGTGAGGGTGTGAGCCCATCACATTAGGCATGACTAATGCCGTGACCGTCAGATTCACCGATGAATCCACCCGTGACGAGAGAGTAATCCGACATACTCCCTTAACGGAACCGACTTCCGTGTTCCCAATTCCCCGAATGGAATGTGGATACTCCCTTACCGAAATGCCCAACCGTCTTACAAGGTTGCATGAGACTAAGCACCCCTGGGCCCCCGAGTCCAATAGTGCTCGTGCCACACAAGATTTGCCGTCCGAACTCCACGCTATCACCGAGGCGGTGGGGAGCATAACCGTCTGTGGAGTGGCGGCACCCTGTAAGTGGGCGGCGTGTCCCTAGCGGGAACCTCCGCGGGATCCGAACCCGCTGGGACCCCCGTCGGCCTGGTAACTCGGCTGCTGATATGCCACCGGTGGCATATCAGACCGCATGTACATCAGGGGGTCCCAACCCGCATAATAGGCCCCTCGCTCTCCCGGTACCCGACCATACCGGACTGTGAACGGTGTGCCCGGTGGCCACCGTGGATGGAGGGGGGAGAGCCCCTCCCGCATCCGCGCGGGTTGGCGCTGCACACTGGCCTCCGAATCCATGGTATCGCATCGCCTGCATTCGCCCTCCAAGAAATCCGTTAATTGGACGAGCGTGGGCAGTTCCGAGCTACTGCCCCCATGCAGCTGTTCAAACCGACTTTGAACAGCTGCAGGAAACCGTGACAAAACCATATATAACACGATATATGACCATTGGTCTACCGGCAGACCAAGGTTCTGAAGGGCCTTAGTGGCCACCAGCACAGGGTTGAGCACCTGTACCCGGATGTCAACATCCCGGGTTACTCTTGGGATGCTGAACAGCTTCCCCAGCTGCGCATCAACCAACCGCCGTTTGTGTTGGTAGCGGTCAAACAATATGACCCGGGCAATCTCAAAATTGCCCGCCGTAACCGTTAGGTGACCGACCAACTCCTTCGGTTCAATCCGCAGTGCCATCAATAGTTGGGCCAACTTGTAGGCGCTGTCCAGGTCGTCCCGGCCGTGGACCAGGCTATCGAATAAATTGATGAATGCCGGCCACTCATCAATTGCCCCACCGAAGGCCGGAATCTCCAGGTGTGGCAGCCGTCCAACAACACCCTTAGGGGGCGGGTCTCCGCTACCCTCCAAAATCAAAAATCAAAATCAAAAATCATTTATTTCCATAGGATGTTGTTACATCACTTAGATCTGTCATTACATTTTTTTGGGTGAGTTCACTAACACAATGGCGGAATCTGTGGAGAAGAGCTCACCGAAGAAACTCCACAGTCGTCGCATCTTTTGCGTTTCCTTTTTTAAATAAAATATTGTCAAATTACAAAATGAATGCTAATTATATATCGAAACAGCTTGTTACTCAAACAATCTATTCCCATGGACATCTGTCCTCTAAGTAATCAGATATCCTATAGTAACCTTTTTTATACAATTTCTGTTTTATTTTTATTTTAAACTTGTCTAAAGGTAAGTTTTTAATATCAGTAGGGACCTTATTGTAATAGCGTATACAATTGCCTTTAAAAGAATTACTAATTTTATGTAGTCGGCTAACATAAGCAACCAACTTGTCTTTATTTCTAGTATTAAAATTGTGTATATCACTGTACTTCTGAAAATTAGTTATATTTCTTTTTACATACACAAGATTGTCATAGATATATTGAGACACAAATTTCAGAATATTGATTTCTTTAAACTTTTCCCTCAGTGACACTCTAGGCCCTAATCTATAAATTGCACGAACAGCCCGTTTCTACAGAATAAATATACTATTAGCATTCGCAGCGTGACCCCACAATAAAATACCATAGGTCATAAGACTATGAAAGTAACTAAAGTAGACTAGTCTAGCGGTGTCTAAGTCGGTAAGAGCTCTATTTTTTTAACTGCGAACGCTGCCGAACTCAGTCTGTTCGACAATTTATTTATATGAGGATCCCATTGTAGTTTGGCGTCTAAAGTAATGCCCAAAAAGACAGTCGACTGCACAAGGTCCAATCTCTGTCCTTTTATAAATATGTCTGTAGTTACCGGGTTCACATTGGGTAACACGAATTTAATACATTTAGTTTTCTTTTCATTAAGTAATAAATTGTTAACAGTAAACCAGTTCACTATACTAGAGATAGCATTGTTTACCTCGTCATAATTTGATTGCTGTCTTTTAACTTTAAATATCAAAGAAGTATCATCGGCAAACAATACTAACCCATGTTTTGCTTTAACAAGGTAAGGTAAATCATTAATATATACTAAAAACAAGAAAGGACCAAGAATTAAACCTTGCGGTACGCCCATACTTATTGAAGACCCAGGTGATCTTTTCCCATTAACATCGACCATCTGAACCCTATCTGTTAGATATGACTCCAGAAGGCCAAGTGCCTGATCTTTTACACCATAATGGCGTAACTTCCTGACAAGAGTGTCATGATGGACGCAATCAAAAGCCTTGGATAGATCGCAGAAGACACCTATTGCATCCATTGCGTCTTCCCAGGCATCAAAAATATTGTCGATTAGTTCAACACCAGCATCGGCTTTTGAACGACCCTTTGTGAAACCAAACTGAGCAATATGAATTAAATTATTGAGACAAAAATGACTTTGCAATTGATTAAGTATGAGTTTTTCAAATATTTTGCTAAGCGTTGGTAGTATCGATATGGGTCTAAAATTGGTGGGGTCTGATGTACTACCAGCTTTGAATAAAGGTATAACTTTACTTAGTTTCATCAAGTCAGGAAACACACCATTATCTATACATTGATCCCCGCGGTCATCCCGACGCGACCGCTTAATTTTTTCGGCGCGACGCTCGATGTCGCCCAAGCACTCCATCGCTTGGTCAGCATCCGCGCAGAGCTGCTTCACCGCAGCCACCGAAGCCTCATCCGTAAGCCCGAGGGCTTCAACCTCCGCGGCCAGCCGACACACCTTCCCGACGCGTGTCATTGCGTCCTCCACACGCTTGAGCAGGACATCGTCCATGTCAGGTCGCTCTACATACTTGTGAGTATGGGCGAGCCATCTCATCTCCTCACGGACGCCATACCGCAGTACCGTCAAGGGTGAAGGTGCCATGGTTACCAATTCAATTGTTTCTGGTCCTATGCTTCACTACCGAACTAAGCACAGCCAGAGACCAGCACTTTCCCGTCAGCGCTGGGCACAGAAATTAAAACTAAGTTGTAAAAACCAGGGCAACCACCAAACCAATTAAATCCCAAACAATATTTAATATGGTCGCCCTGTGGACATACACCTTATAATATACACTCTAAATCAATTAGAGAATGCCACCATAAAACACAATATAAAAATAACCCACAAAACTTGATTATGAAAACAATACAAAATAATAAGTGGCTTCTTATGAACCACACTTCCTTTGAGGTCAGCAAATCAGCTTAATACCCCTTAAATAGCCCGACCCTGCTGTGTAAACCGAAATAACACTGTAGGACCATGGAACCCGACGCTCCACCGCAAGTAATACAATCTAGGCTTCGCAGAATGACTGTTCAATCTTTCATGCGCAACAACAGTAGTTTCCGACTACAAATTTATAACAACTGTTAACTAAATTGGCACTTATACTTCACTTACCGAAAATGAACTTTAATCGTGGTATACCGACCACAGACTCATTGCCGACTTGGGCCAATCTGAGATATTCTTTTCTCCCAACTACAATGTGACAAAGGCAACCGTGAATCGATGATTTCACACTAGGAAAACCGCGCTCCTGCTACCAAAATGATTAATTCCACGCCTCAACCGACAGGGCGTGGAATCTTGACGTGAGGTGTGCTTTTGCCAACACGTGAGAGAAAAGAAGTGATGAAATTTTAACTGACCTTGTCACCGTAGACAGGAGATCGAAGGCTCGATTCGAGACAGGAATTCGGGAAAGGGGCACAGTTGGGATAGGATATGGATTGAATCCTTGCCGTCGTTTCGCTGTCGCTGCCCGACGCTGTCGCCGGCGTGCTGCCTGCTCACACGTGGAATCGCCGTCCGATACGACGATTTTCAATCAACAGGGATCACTTGACCGCTGACGCGAATCTACTTAATTCCCGACGATGTAGATGATTAACACTCCGACCAGGCCCGACGCCTGTATTTGATAATTGGTACACCGAAATACCATCAATGCCACGAGGCCCGAGCAGACATGTTTGTTCTCACCGATGAGACAAGACCAAGAGTAAAGATAACCTCCAATTTTATATCTCGTTCCGGTACGAGTGACAGCTGCTAGTTCCGTTTTCGCTAGTGATGTGCCGATTACTCGCGATCGATTCGCGCAACAAAAACCGGTGCGTTTCCGAAGCATAAATATTAAACATATTTTAAGTGTATAAATATTATGTCGTCTTATAGAGTTGCTTTTGTTTAGTTTGTTATAAATACGTGGTGCATTGTATAAGAAATGTCTTCTAGCAAAGGCACACCTAAAGTTGGGTAATGGGACTATATCTACCCTTTTTCCAATGTGATCAGGAATTGGATGGATATTACGGTGAAATCTGCAAACACATAGGAGAATGTATAACTTCCTGACTGTAAGTTGTTTGGACTCCTTGTATAATGTAGTCGTAGGATAGCGAAAAAATTAATCTTTTCATTACCTTAAGAAGAGCCCGTTGTGCACGCTCAACATCTATCAAATGTGTCTTTGCAGCACCCCCCAAGAAGTAATACAGTAGGTGAGAACAGGTACAGCCAGCGCCTTGTAAGTACGTATTAACATATCCTGACTAAGAACATCCCTAAGACTCTTAAAAACGTATATAAGTTTCCCAGTACGACCGGCAACAGAATTTATTTGCGGAATCCAGGATAACTTATCATCTACCACAACCCCAAGGTACTTAATGGTGCTTGAACGTTCTAGAATAGGACAATCACAGGAAGGTTATACTGGTAATTCACGCGCACACCTATTACAAGGATAAGTATGAATTTTGAATTTGAAATTAATAATAATAATAATAATTCCAAGACAACGCTTTCACACATTCATCTCGCAGAACCTGCCACATTCTCGCACAATATGCCTCCATGCATCAACAAACAGATCAGTCAGTGGTGCTGCAGCCAACAGAGCATTGAGACTATCCCGCGCCCTCACCAGCGGAGACTGCTGGCGCGCCACCGTGCGGTGCGTGCCGCCCGCTAACAGCTGGTGATATCTGTCGGGCACGAATAGCGCGCATACCGTACCGACAAGCACGGTGCAGTCACTGTCGCCTCGCAATAATCGACACTCAGTCAGAAGCTGCTCGGTATTACGTCTGACCTCTAGAGTTGTATCCGAGCATACCCAATATAAATGCGGATGGATAAAGATAAGGGTAGTATCCAAATTTCCTCTTATATAGGTATCGCAGCAAAGCTTTGTGTACCTTCTCGAGCAAAAGTATGTAGGAACTTTCGTGCGGGTTCCAAACAACCGAGCTAGATTCAAGTTTGGTTCTCAATAGGGCTGTGTAAAGGAGCTGGACCACACCCAGGTTATAAAATCCCTTACTATTCCGTATTACAAACCACAATCCTTTGAAGCATTCCTCGGCCTGTTTTCAAATGGCAATGGTATAATAGTATAGATTATACAACAAGTGAAAAAAAGGGAATTTAATTCGAGGGACGAAGTTGAGAGTATCCCGAGAGTAGCGAAGGATTCTAGATTAAAGTAGAATCCTGAGCGGATCGAGGGATACAAGGACTGAGATATATTTTTTTTTCACGATTGAATTTGTATACTTTACTTTATACCTTTTGACTGCGAGAAAATTGAATATTTTAGTAAAAGACGCTCCTCCTTGCCTGCCCAGCCTCGTCCACCCCCGCGCAGGGATGGGTGTATATCACGATCTTAGTCTTTAGGACATTGCAATAAGCTTGTTCCAAATTCAAACTACTTTTAATCTCATGTGACTAAAAGAGCGTTTTATTCACTGTTATCGATAAATAAAATGCCCTTTTTCAAGTGGCAATGGTATAAAACCTATTTTGTAGGCAGGTATACTAAGCTAAACTTGTGAAATTTACCTATTTGTATTTATTATTTCATTTCATTTAAAAATGGCAAAATCGCTTGCGCCCGCCGCCGCCGATCACTTTTTACCAGATATGGAGTCTCGATCACTTCAGTTCTAAGTCAGAATTAGCGCGGCTTTTGTCACACTATGCGGCTTTGTATGTGTGCGTGAGCGCGCCGGTTGTTGGGTGTGGGTAGCGCTCGAATACCTAGAATCGACGCCAGCCGGCGCTAGAGAGTAAGCTTAGCATTTCTCTTCCTCGCTTGGAATTAATATTCCTTTTAAAAATGTTCTCGAAGAGTTTTTATTGCTGGCAGTTATTCGGACTTCTATTAAAGTGCAGATGGGCAGAGATTTGCTATAAAGTTGAAGTCTTAACTTTTTATCTTTTTGGACCTTAAATTGTGAAAGTAAATATATTATTTGTAAAAATAATAATATTATACCGGCTTGGGACGGGAGGTAGTAACATCAGGTCTTGAATTGTTGTAATGATATGTTTCACAAGTTATGTTATGGTAAGGATAACCCTTATGAACCAGATATCGTGATTTCGTCGTATAAAAATTACGATCTATCTGATAAAATTTGGTTAATCCCTAATATATCATATCTGTAACTTGTGAAACGGGTCCTTTGCTTTAAAATACCTTACAATAAAAGGTAGTCTTTCTAATAGATATGCTCCAATTAAGAAATTTATCACATTTAATAAAATAAAATATTTAGTTATGATTTTCAACTAAAATACGATTTCTAAGTAACGTGGATCGGAAAGAGTTATATGAATAAGAAAGAGTTAAAACACCCATCAGCTGAAGTGACATCCTGAATATATATGTGACACTTTGATATAAGGGACAAAGCTACGCTCTGTCTTCCTTCTCTTTCCAATCCGCGATTTTCGACATTTTTTTTTTTGTATTTAAATTTTATATTGCTCTTGGTCTATTCGACGTGATATCAGTGAAAATGAACGCAAAAATTAAATCAATACCTGATTTCTATTGTTGGAATTAAAAACTAAGTTTATATTGCCAGTTTTCAAGTACACGATAATGTTTATATGTGATATATTGTAATTAGAAGTCATGGATATTTTAGTGGGATTTGTTGCTATCATAATAACCAAGGTCTTTGTTCTTATTTATTTATTTTGTTAGATTGTTATTTTGAGACAGCTTATAATTAATAATAATAATAAAATATTGTCATTCGATTAGATAATTTTTATATCGTAAATTGTGTAAAAAAAGACGAAAATTTAAAAAATGACATCCCCGTAGAGTTTCTTGGTGCTATCTTCTCTGACGGGCGTATTTCCGAAGCACTGGTAGAGTTCATGGAGTTTCTTTTTCCTGTCCGAGATTCAGCCATAAATCGCCACTTGAAGGAGGAATTTCCTTTTTCAAACTCAAATCAGTTATTTACTCATTAGTTTAGTTGATCTTATTTGATTATTTTTTTCTTTTCTCCATGTATGTGAGACTTAAGTAAGTGTTTGACTTGTAAAAGTGCATTATTTTGCATACATTTATTGCAAAATGATTTGATTTGATTTTGAAAGGAGCAGAAAGGTGTAATAATAGTATATAAAGCAGAAAATTAATTAGCACCCATATATGTAAGATTCGCAGCATGTAAAGGTAGAAGTGATTCGATTAAGAAGAGTTAATCACGATGTACGTTTTGACGCTGATTGATGAAAGTTTCCACTTGTACAGTGTATTTAACATACACAGTTCACTATACCCAAATTTTAATGCGATTCCATATCTGACAATAAACAGCCTGAATAGATTTGAGCAGGGTTTGTTAAGTGACCATGTAAGGCCTGTGATTGTTCTTTTGTATGTTGTTTGCATAACCCGGGATATGGAAGTGTTGTTTCAGGGCAGAAGGGTGAAAAACTCTTTGTTCCAACCCGGAAATAATGAAAGCGGGTATTTTTTGTTTTAAATTGTTATTTTTCGTTCTTGTAGTATCTGATGTTATCGTGTTTTTTCTGTAGAAATTAATTCATTGATATTCCTCCTGAGTTTACTTTGAATTTGTATTTTTCATTGCTGAAAATGTCAGATGCCCCACTTTTTGTAACGTCCAATACCGAGCTACGCTTCGGTTGTAACTTGGCTACATTTTTTCGGTCGAGATCTGATTTAAGTAGGTACTAAATTAAATATTGTATCAGACATAACATATTTTGAAAATCTTACGATTTTCGTGATTTTTCCGTGCAAACAGCTTTTTTGAACTCTATATCAATAGTGGGAAGTCTTTTAAATAAAGGACAAACATTTCGTTGATTGGAAAAATCATATTGTTATTAAAATGCTAGTTAATTAATATCTCGTAAAGTAAGACTCTTACCGTTCTTTACCATAGATCCTTGCAGTAGTTTGATTTTTCTAGTCATTATAAAGTATAGAAGACGCCTTCAGAGCACATGTTGATGGCAATTGCGACTGTTTCTAAGCTCCGACGAAAAAGAGGGGTGATATAAGTTTGAAACGTCTGTCTGTGAGTGCGTGTGGCACTCTAGCGCTCGTATGGGTGGACGCATTTTAATGCGGTTTTCTGTAAAAGGTACAGATACTGCAAGGTTTCTTGGCACCTGAGCGAGGCCACCATCTCTCTTTCACCCATGTATGCATTTCTCTTGTTCCTATGAGCCGCTATCCCCTCCAGGCGGCGCTCAGGTGCGGAGAAACTTGGCGTCAGGTATAGTTGACTTCCCTGAGATGTTTCTTAGCCATGTTTTTTTAAAATAGTTTAAGTGGATTGAAAGTTATCCTATTAACAATTAAACAAGTCAGCCAAATTTTTATTGCTGTTTTTTTTTTAATCTTATTTATTGAGTTGTTAATATATGATAGTTGACATTTACAAATTTCAATCAAAGTCCGAGTCGCAATATCTGTCAGAGATAGAGAATCGAGGTAAGCTCACGCTGGGGCAGGCCGATAAACAGGCTCGAAGAGATAGTACGTCAGTTACAGGTAGACCATGCGTTAGCTTACTTGCGACTAGACTATTCATTCTTGGCGATCTTTGCGATAATCTGCCTTAAGCTTATTTGATGTCTGAAGTAAGTCTTCGCTTCGGTCTGAGATAGAAACAATATTAATGTGGTGTAACCATTAATTCAAAAAATGTAATGGATTATTGAATAATTTAACGCGGGCGCAACTAAGATCCTGCCAAATCATATGGTATAGTCTAAGTTTTTTTAAGTGTAGTTGTTAGACATGCCCCTAGGACGGCGTTCCTCTCTGCGGGACAATTAGACAGCTGGAAATCTGTCTCACCGCCGTAGGGGAGTCTTAACTGACGGCGATACACCGTGCTGGGTTACATACCTGACGGGGTCTTCCGTAGACCTATGACCTGGCTTTCGAAGCGACGAATCCCAGGCGCACCCGAGATATCTTCCAGCTGTTCACTGTCTCCAAGCCAATCTTGGTGTCGACGATAGGTCAATTTATATCCGTTCCTTATTCTGATTATGCGTGGCTCTTTCCCCGCAAAATACACAAAGCTCGCGCTACTATCAACCCTCTTAGTAATCACGACTAATCATCTGGGCATCTTGACTCTTCACTAACATGAGGCGTGAAAAACCTTTTGTTGTACCTGAAATATTGTTCAATACGCTTCGAACGGTCACGGGGCTGACTCCGGCAAACAAATTCTCGCGTTTTGAAGATGCATTTTTCCCAAATTGCCGGCGCAATTCGAAGGAGACTCCAAAAAAAACCTCGCGCATATGCGGCAAAATCAACAGGTCACATTTCTCAGTTCTGTCAATTGTGACAGTTCTAACCCATCCATAGACAAAAGATGACTGTTCGGTTTAAAAACAACTCTACGGGGCGAGCTAATTTGATCACGGAATCGATCACTTCGTTTGGTTCCGAACTGTAGTCGTCACCGCACTTTGTGTACGATAGTAAGTTGAGACCATGAATCTACGTTAAATTCCCATATTATGCCTGTATCCCCTGGGCGACTTGTCAACTTATCGCTCAATCTTCCCGGGTTTGACATGTCATTCAACCTTTACACTATCCGGTTTAAAACCTTCACTTTATTTCGTATGCGAGAATGGGAGTATAAAATGGCGTCGTGTTTTAACATGATCAAACATGATGCCTCTTAGTTCGCCTTCGTCAAAGACTCGTTGAAACTAAAAAAAAGCGAAAAAATATAGTCAATAAATGCAGAATCGAAAAGTTAGGAAGCCTTGGGAAGTCCGGAATTTGTATATAAGCTTTTGATGACCTGAATTGTGCTTAAATGAAATGAAATTTTCTTTGATTTACTAAATCTGGATTACAAAATTAATTGATGATGCTGGTGGCTACTACTAAACCAGTTTATAATCTGTATTTTAGAAGTCAGTTCATCTCACATTAATATTATTCTTAAAAACATGGTTACAAATAGATATTTCGAATATATTAAATTATATATTTCACCGTAAGATTGTCAAAACCGTTATTTGATAAACTAATTTTATTTTTTCTCGTTAGTTGGTCAACTATTGACAGATAGTAAACTGTAACATACAGCTTACTAAAGCACGCGTTAGTTGATAAACTAACGGTTAAAACCGTTGAATAGTAAACTGGTTTAAAATTGAATTGCAAACGAAATACCAGGGCAAACACTGCGGTAGCTTAGGTGAAGACTAGAGGGGGAGAGCGCAGCGAAGCCTCCGAATAGTCTTCGTGTTAGGTTGACATGTTAGAACAAAAGAAAACGTAAATTCTAAAACCTAATGGTCTGGTTTACTTTCTGTCGATTTTTGATCAACTAACGGTTTTAACTATCTTACGGTGACATATACACCTGTATAGAAACGGATATTTACGGTGCGTTAATTTTTATTCCAGAAATCGCTTAATACAACTTTTACTATGACAGTTGATTACCGTTTTACCAGAATGCCGGTTCTTAAATTACCATTCTATTGCGTGTACCACATATATTTTTATTCACAATTGTCACATCAAAAGGTAACATACAATAACTCGCCATTTTTTTGGTATTTCAGATGGGATTTCGTCTCATTCGCATACGAATACACTTTCAATTTCATGAGGCTTTTATATTTGAGTATTGCCCGACCCACCTACAGAAACGTTATTGACGTAAGGCGGTTTTACTAGAACGGGACATGAACGAAGCAAATCGACTTTGCGGCCGACTTGTTCATGTTGATGTTGATAACACATTTTTGATAGGTGCTACACAGTACAGTTTAAATAAGATCTGATGGTTTGACCGTGTAACTTGACCGTTTTGAACACCTGAGGCTTGTTTTGTTGACGCCTGTAGTGTATTCTAAACTTATCGACGGAACAATTATGTCATATTGTCCTCAATAACCCCTTAATAAAAATATTAAAAAAAATACCTTGGACACCTTTTACACACATTGATCTAGCCCCAAACTAGGATTCCCTGTATCTTGGGTACTAGACAACGATATATATATACTTATATAGAGAATTATTATACTAAGATAGATAAACAACCATGACTAGGGTACAAACATCCGTTCTCGTCAAACAAACATTTGCCCCCACCGGGACTCGAACCCGGGACCCTTGGTTTCGTAGGCAGCGTCACTGCCGACTCGGCCATTCGAGCCGTCAAATAATTTGACTATCCTTTTCTTTTCCAAGCTACCTATCCATGGTGTAACAGAAAGGTGTAGTCACTTTAGGGCGTTGATTGGGACATCAATCTGGACAACTTTCACATTTAAACCGATTTGATCAGAGCAACTTTATTTTTCACTTCTTCATTTATTTTCCGGGTGTCCAATCAAATCGGTTTCATAGTAACAGTTGCTTAGGATGTTGTTCAAAGTTCTAGTTCAAAGTTCAAATTTCTTTATTACTCTAGATATATACATATACTTAGCGAACGTCATTTTTTGCTTCTTCGATACATTATAATAATAAATAAATATTAGGGACAAATCTTACACAAATCGAACTAGGCCCATAGTAAGCTCAACAAGGCTTGTGTTATGGGTACCAGACGACGATATATTTGATAGAAATAAATACTTATGTAAATACATAGAAAACATCCAAGACTAAGAAACAAATATTCATGCCCATCAAACAAAAAATTTCCCTTACCGGGATTCGGACCCAGGACCGTCAGCTTCGTAGGCAGGGTCACTACCCGCTAGGCTAAACCAGTCGTCTCAACTTGCCTGACATGTTGAAGTGAGAATTTGATACACTTTTACAAGCGTTTAACGATTGCCCATAACGACTCCCTAAAATATGATAACACCATTCTGTTACACCCTGTATACACAACAACATAACGTCATGACATTTCCCAATGGGGTGGCAGAGGCACATTTGTTCTCACTTACCCTCACGAGCCCTAAACCCCGTCATGAGCCATCGCGATTTTGAATCAAATTTCATGGTAATACAATTCAAAACCTGTAGCGGAAAAATGTCATGTCGGCATTACAGTGAGGCTTGAGCGGTTAACCAGATTTTCAATACGCCATTTACAATCTGTATAATGGCCACAAAAATATGTGTTTGTCGGGATACCATCGCTTACATGATTATTTGTCAATGTACACTGGTGGCTACATACACGGTAGGTAGGGCTAAAATATTACCTCGCCATTTTGATAATTGGTATGCGAGGGAGCCTTTGGCCCACTCGTTGATATTTTCCAAAACATTTTTTGGCAAAGTGAGTTAGATCATTCATTTTTCTAATGCGGGCGCGCTGGAGAACTTTCTGTGAAATAAACTCACAATATCGGTTGTTTTCCAATGTTTGGTTTATGTTTGCGTTGAACACATTTTAGGATCTGGGATATGTAAAAAAGTAATGTAATGGACGATTAGTTAAATATGTCAGTTTATGGCAAACAAATACCTTTATTTGTTGTTTGGGCTTATAATGCTACATCTTATAAAAAATGGTCAATTGCGAGTTGAATTAGTTCCCAAAGGGTTCCGTAACACCGTAAAATGGTAGGGATGGTGTGGAGGGAATAGTTTGGATTTTACATAGCAAAATTTTATTTATAAAGTTATTGGTGCGGCTACTTTCACACTCCATGTACGTAACCAGGTGCATTCATAATTTTTGTATGTGGTATTGAAAGAATTGTTGTATGGGAGCCCCTTAAATATGTACTTTATTTTGTTTTTTAGTATTTGTTATTATAGCGGCAACAGAAATACATCATCTGTGAAAATTTCATCTGTCTAACTGTCACGGTTCATGAGATACCGCCTGGTGATAGACGGACGGACGGACAGCGGAGGCTTAGTAATAGGGACCCGTTCAGCACCCTTCGGGTACGGAACCCTAAAAAGGCACGGGGATTCTACTTTCATGAACTAGCTGGTCTGTTTTATTCTTGTATAACATGAATTTTAAAGATCTACATTGCCAGCGATCGCGGAACGTTCAACTCCAGTCTCATCCAGGAGATCTTTCTGCAACTCATATTTCCATACAAAATGCATTACCTTTTCAAGCGTGAACGTATGCCGCCGCATCGGCTCGCTTGAATACGCTCAACTCGCATTTAAGCTAACAAATTCACCGGCAACTGTTTTCTGTTTAATACATTGTCTCAAACTATAGACTCTCACAGCCGAACTCACATACTGCTCCTAAAAAAAGGGGCTACTTAAATGTCATACTGTCGCTGGCATTTCCCAAGCGAGAGACAGCGACAACATGGGTTTAAGATGCGTCAAATTTTGAGTTGTCCATTCAGCATCCGGGACTTACTAATAACACGTCACCGTTATTTCAGAAACTCCTGCTATTCCTATATTCAGTCAAGGAATAAACGACTGCTTATGTTTGGAATAAGGCTCGCTGCTTCTGAAAGGCGTGTGTGGAAGCATTTGTATTAGCCAAATTCATGCAGTTGCTATTCGTAATGGAATTGTTGCTTTTGTTTTGGGATAACAGTCTGTATTCCGTGAGTTGTCAGAATTTGTTGATGGCTGTTGAAGTTGATGTCGTCTTATGTGTACAGAGGCGAGTGGTAAAAATTTGGTTGAAAGTGCTGAAATGGTGAACGTCTGAAAGAGTATGTTGTGAGTTGGCTTACAAGGTTTGCCCGCGTAGGCACTACGAAGGCGAGTCAACTATGTATTTCCTAAATAACTTCGACAAATCTATGAAATTTAGTAAATTTTCCAGGAAGCTTATATATCATAGTGCAGCGTGAACTCGCAGGCGTCGTTTTAAGACTCCTTTGTAATGCTAATTTTTATTTAAATTTTATTAGGATACAGGCTGGTTGATATTTTATAAGTTTATGCGAAATTGAAAATTCGAATTATTCTAGATTCTTATTGGTAGTTGCCAGTTTTGGCAGGACTGGAAAAATTCATTTTTATTGAGCTGTTCGAGTCGAAGGCATTGTGAAACACATTTTTTTCATTTAGCCAGTTTTATTCACGTTAAGAGTTGTTGTGTGATCTCTGTGTAAAAAGCAGTTTTTTTTTTTGTTTTTTTTTTTTACTTTCTATTTTTTAGTTATCGCTATGTGATTTCATCTATATGTTTCTTGGCCTGTTCATTTTAACTAGCAATTTTATAAAAATTAATACTGTATAGGACCAAAGAAAATATCAAGTTCAAGTTCAAGTTCAAAGATTTTATTCATAATAGCATTAAAATTGAGACTTAATCAACGCCATAACATAATCAAGCAAGCATAATACATATTAAGTAGGTGCCTAATTATTAGTACATAATATATAGGGTGCAATGAACTGGTTTAATGCCAGATGTCGGTGTCTTGTAAAAAGTCATTAATTTTGTAGTAGGCCTTTGAGCCCAAAGTGCGCTTTATAAATTTTTTGAATCGAGCTTCAGTTAAGTTTTGCATTTCTTGCGAAATTTTATTGTAGAAGCGTATACAGTGTCCCATAAAAGAACTATTATAACTTTTGTGAGTCTGAACAATGGAAAAGAAAGCTTATGTTTATTTCTAGTTTGCAAAATGTGGCGGCTATCAATGGTTTTAAAGCTACTGATATTTTTCCTCACATACATTATGTTTTCATAGATATATTGACTCGCAACCTTTAGGATGTTGGTTTCTTTGAAGAAATCTCTCAGAGACTCTCTATTACCTAGTTTATAAATAAATAGGATCGCTCTCTTCTGCAAAATGAAGATGGTGTCATTGTCAGCAGCCCGTCCCCATAGTAGTATACCGTAGGACATAATGCTATGGAAATAACTAAAATATACAAGCCTAGCAGTTGCAACGTCAGTCAATTCTCTGATCCTTTTAACTGCATGTGCTGCGGAGCTAAGTCTATGTGCTAATTTTACTATATGGGGACCCCACTGTAGTTTGGCATCAATAGTGATATTGAGAAATACAATTCTCAAGACGAACCAAACGCGCCCAAACTCGATAGGTTTGCGACAATTTATTACAGGGTTCCTATAGCCCTCCCAGCTCCATCATCAGATCAGCTCTTTGTTATCAAAATATTGTAGTTTCATCCAATTCACAAATGCGTGCAAAATTTCAGCTCAATCGAAAATCCGGATTTGACATTTGTATGTTACATTGCAAGTTAAATAAAAGCTTTTAAAAATGATCGTTTTGTTCAATTCAAAGTACGACTCTGGTGGTTATTCTAAAACAGGAATACTGATGACTTCTGCAGTGTTTCGGTTCGCGGCTCTGCCTCCTAAGCAAGAAGTCACGGGTTCGATTCCCGGCTGGGAAGACGAAAAAAAATTATCCCCAGATCTTGAACGTTTATATCTAAGTGACGTCGCTGTTTCTGGATTCTACGACACAGGGTGTGTGGCCAGAAGCGATGTATGTGCATGTATTTAGGTTTATTCCAACTAAGCAGATAAGGCCCCCTTCTATGAAGGCGAGTTTACACTATTCTCATAATAACTTTGACAATTCCATATAAATGAAATAGTGAGTAGTTAATAGTAGTTCATGTGACTGCTGCATAATGGAGGGCATTAAAACTCGAGAGTGGGTTTATGAAACGAGCCGAAGGCGAGTTTCATAATAATATCACTCGAGAGTTTTAATGCCTAATTATGTACAGTTACATACACTAGTTTATCTACACACATATCATAAGCTCTCTTTGATGTGTTCAGGAACCGCATGTTTGACCGGCATTGTGGTTCTGCAATTGTTTAGCTTGTTCTGTAGTAACAACTTGACGCAGGCGGGCGTCGGCGTTCGAAATTTGAATGTCAGTACCAACTTCACAAACAAACTAGGGACGGCACGCAGGCAGGCGTCGGCGTTCGAAATTTGAATGTCATTATATGTAGAAAAACTACACATAATGACCATAATGTGTAGTTTTCCAGATACGAAACGAGTTTTTACCAAGTAGTTTAACATAATGCTGATCGTAACGTGCGGTTTTTGAACGCAGTAAAGAGGGTTTGTGATACGTGTGTTTAGATAAAGAGGTTAACGTGATTGAAATCCTAAAACATAACATTGGTAGGATTTTGATTAATTACTGTGTTTCTCACTAGGAAATCAAATCTCCTAATTAGAAGAGGCCAATGTATAGCTTTTTACCCAACTGCAGCGAAGCGGAAAAGAGGAAGTTTTTGTGTTTTTGGCATATATGAATATTTGGATGTTTGTATGTATGTCTGTTCCTGTGTCTCTCGTAACTAATTAACGGCACAACCAATTTTGATGAATGAAAAGTCATAAGATTTGTATTGATAGCGCGAGTGTCACAGGATACATAAATTGAAAAAAATAACTACCAGATTTTATGAGCTTTAATGTGCGGGCTTAATAATCTTTTACGACCCTCGTGTGTGGTATCAAAATAAAGGGCTTTAAAATGTAAGAACGGAAATATTTACTAATTTTGCACAAGCTTTGAATAAAACATTTTACTTTAAAGATAAGTTAATTTTTTCATTTTCATTTCATTTACTCTGTAAATACTTCTTTAAATTGAATGCGAAAAAATGAGAAGTGTAAAAAATCTGTTTCCCTGATTAAGTTGATATCATAGTGAAGGTTTATCAGCACTCAACAGCCCCTTGAAACTTATATACACCTTTTTGTTAAACCCTATTCTAGGTTGGCCATTTGTTCCGTCCCAAGTTATAGATTTCGGTTAATCTTAAATAGAGTGACAGTTACTGCTCATTTGTTTCACTGTATCCTAAATAGGTTTAGGTCTTCTGGACAAACCTCACTTGATAGCATAAATCCCAGCTAAAGAGAGTAGGGCGTGAAAAAGAATCTTGTCAAAATCATCGCGCTTCAGAAGTGTAATAAAACACTAGTCGACATTTTCAATGTCTATAAGTCTCTCAATATGATATGAAAGTACATGACTGTGCTAAGAAAAGGTACACTGGGATGTCTTCTATCGATAACAGACCAAAAAGAGTTTCCAGAGAGTTTCCGGGAGTTTCCAGGATGCCAGCAGCGATCAAAGCGCTACGCGGAGCGAATTAGTGGAAATCTCTCCACAAACAGAAAATCATGTCTAAAGAGATGTAAACACCAGCCAAGACCATGTCCCTCATCATCAGTCCACACCTGGAGCTTGGCGATTATCGTCGATGTAACGGACCTCGTTTAAAAGTAGCTCTGCGCAGCAATACGCGAAGTTTGGATTTCAGCAAATTAATTTTACGATGAATAAAATATCAGTCTAAAAGAAAAGTTGACCTACAAAATGATTGAGTTTACGCGAACATCGCTCAAGGAGCCTCTGAGAAGATTTCCAAAGTGGAAAGAGACCCCAACCAGCCTCAGTGATGGTTTAGTATGAGTCTCGTAGGTGGGGTCACGGAGCTTCATTTTTGCAATAAAGTCCTAAAATCAAATTCAGAATGTTAATTCCGTCATTTGGAGCCAAACTTTTCCAAGCAGCATTTGATATTCCAACAGATCATAGCACTTGCACACAAAGCACGAACTACGCAACGATGGTTTAAGGACAATTTACCTGATTGTATTGCCGCTGCAGATTGGCCCTCAGGCGCTGCAATCTTAATACGTCGGACAACATACCGACTATAGCATATAGAGAATAAAACCAGCTCGATAAGCAAAAGAGGGGAATTTCGAATATTTGGTATGTTGATCTGACAAAATATATGTAAATATTATTTAAATATATTTTGGTTACTTTTTACTTTCAAATGCAAAAAAAAACAATGCTTCAAATTGCCATTTGTGATTGTTATATTTACTCCTAATCTAGACCTACCGTCGACGCCTATAAATAATAAATCGATCAATAAAAACCTTCATTGGACGTGTATTTTAAGCTGCTAAAAACATAAACCAAAGCTACATTGCATATTTCCCATTAAAACTAGTTTACAAACTCCAAACCGTTATTTCCTCAAGTCCTCACAGCACAGTTCTCGGCAAAGTTAGCTCAAGTAATTTGTCTCTTCCAAAGGACCGGTGGTATACAAAGCGGGACATTAACAAATTGGGGGTAGAAAGTCACTATTGTGCTTGAACGCCGGTTTCAGAAAATCTCTAGTTTGGTTTATTATTTTTAAGCTTTTGGTGAATTCAAACCCGAATTAAGAAGCACACGCTGCGTTTTTTTTTGAGCAGACGGCGCGGGATATTGATGCGCACGTTCTCCGCGCGCTATTAGCCGATAACACCGACTTCTGCTGCTGCTCACTAAAATGATGATGTCAGACTTCGCTGTTATTTCCAAAGCAAGAAACATTGAATTTGAGTGTCCTTCAAAATCAAAAATTAAAATACCTTTTATTTCCTTTTAATATTAACATATTAACAGAAAATAAATATATTTTGAAAGGTGGACAAACTCCCCCAATATTGATTTTTGACAAAAAGAGTTTGTTGTTGTTTAACTTAAGGAATAAATAATAATAATAAAATACCTGTCCACTCGCGTATGAACACCTAATATGCACTTGCATTAAATTTTAATTTACCTACCGTCCACTCGCGCATGAACACCTAGTATGAACTTGGAGTAATAATTATATTTATTTTTATAAAATAAATACTACTACTCACTGTTCTTTTTTATTACTGGCAATACTGACCGGAAATAGAGGATAAACATATCTTCTCTCTAGTACTCATTTGATTGGTCGACTGAATGAGTAAATGAAAAATAATTCATAATCGGTAAGGTGGCTGGCCGCCATGAAAATTTGGCTTTTTATAGCCATTATTTTTTATGGCTATTAAGAGGGTTAAGCGAGTTCTGAGTTCTGACCCCGCATCATCGCACGTATACAATAGGTGTAATATTTTGGCCAAGCCAGAATTGTCGCGTGAGTTTGTTGGTCTCGTTCGGAAGATCCTGCGCTGGCGAAATCACTAGTGTTAAGATTTTCGTGTGAATTGTGCGTTCTACGGGGAACGCCCACGTTTAGCCCACTCCCCCGACTAGCATTTAAGGAAAGGATATTGCGTGACCTTGCTTATTTATAGACTTTGATTATTTCTTAGGTTAACATTACAGCTATCGCTAATTTTGGAAAATATTGAAAGGTTCTTGCGTACATACTTTATATATATTCGAAAATAAATTGTTACACAGTTACAGTTAGTAAGTCATTTTCTTTAAAAAAAAATCTTTAATTTTATCTTAGAGAGTCTGTGCGTTTTAAATTATAAATAGTTTGAATATCCGCTTCTTTCCTCCACAACAAGATACATGACTACATTCTGATCCGCCTTACCCCTAGTGAAACCGTATTGTTTGGCGTGTAGTGGTTTTGGACGGCTGAAGTGTGAGAGCATGAAAGACCGGAATTTAGGCAGGTGCAGCAATAATTTGTCGATGTGGGGTTTCCACTGCAATTTGGATATACCAAGAAACTTCATGTCTTTACTAATTCTAACATGTTACTGTCTAATAATAAACTGTTGTGAACTTGCCTGTAATTTGGAAGTGAGTATTTGATATACTTGGTTTTATCAGCATTTGGCAATAAAGTATTGTGAACTAATTAAATCATTCAATAAAGTCATTAATAAGACATCAAAATCTTCTTTTTGTCTTTAAATTTTGAAGACCAATGACGTATCATCAGCAAACAACACAATCGCAGTCAATTTATCCACCGTAAAAAGCAATTCTTTAATAAATATAAAAAATAGGAAAGGGCCTAATATGGAATCTTATGGACCACAGATTTTTACATCTAGTTGATTTCTGTCTTCCGAATTAAATTGCTAAAGTATGATCTTGGTAGATCTAACGCTTTATTTTATTTTTAATTCAAACTCAGTATTGATTTAATTTCATTATATGATATCATGATCAACACAATCAAATGCCTTCGACAGATCACAAAAAAGACCGATAGAATCTTGTGCGGCCTCCCATGCAAATATGTAAAATATGAGCTTTATGGGTAATGACTGCATTCTGATCCGCCTTACCCCTAGTGAAACCGTATTGTTTGGCGTGGAGTGGTTTTGGCCGGCTGAAGTGTGAGAGCATTTGATATTTTTTATAGAACAGATATTGGTTTGAAAATTGAAGGATCACGTTTGTCACCCGATTTGAACATAGGCATCAGTTTACTATATATAATGAGGTCATGGAAAGCTTCATCGTCAACACATTTATTGAATATTAAGCTAAGTGTGGGGGCTAAAACCAGAATTACTGAACCAACGACTTTTACTGAAAAACCCAACAGGTGTTCAGTATTTTTTAAGTAAAAAGTCATCTCAACGTTTTGACAACATCCTGGGGATATATAGTCAAATTTAAAATCTATGTCACTGACGCTAGTGCTCTTTTTACTAAAGTCTGCTTCATATGGAGTGCGTTAAACTCAAGTGGTTGTCTGTGCATCTGGGTCTAAAGACGTATAGAATAGTAAGACTATGTTCTTACTATTGACGACAGTATTCGACTGTCACGCCTCCTATACATTTGAAACGACGATGCAAACTAGTGATGTGTTATATCTATAAAAAGCGAAACACTCAGCGCTAAACGTCAGCCGTCATGATAGCGAAGCCTAATTTGGTAGAAGGTCAGCGTTGGTGGTGCTTATAGTTTAGACACAAAGAAACGCCCGGCAACATCTCGAACGTGATGGTGAATTATACTCTTAGTTGTTACAGAAAAATACTTTCATTCCATTTTCATTCGTTAATTAAGCGTAAGCTGTTGAAGATAAAAGTATGTCTATTCAATTCCTTGGCTTAAGCAAGATTTACGTTTTAATTTGTAAGCATGATTCTCCCGTTAAACTAAAATATAAATTACTCTTTTTTGGGGTTTCGTACCCGAAGGGTGCAAAACGGGACCCAATTACTAAGCCTCCGCTGTCCATCCGTTCGACTGTCCGTCCATCCGGCTCTACCGGGTCAACTAAAAGAGGTAGAGCGCTGAAATTTTCATAGTGCTTTTCTATTGCCGCTATGACAAAAAATAGTTAAACTTACGGGTTTTTAGGAATTTAAAGTATCCATACAAGAGATTATTTTTATGGCTATTTTCTTAACCATTTTGTTTTATTTGTTAATCGGTAAACTGAACATAACTCTCCCGATATTATCGGAAAATATATTTAATTGCGGGTTTTTGCTTTTGTGGTTATTTGTCATTTTAAGATTAATAATTACTCAATCTTATTATATTACAATATATAAAGTTTTTTATCATACCTATCTGATTTTATTTCTGTAAATAAGTTAACTTAATTTCTATCGACTTCCGGCTTTAAGAGCAAAGAGTTTCCTTAACCTGAGCAGACAGTCCAATACTTACGTTGCACATACTCAAAACTCTTTTTGAATGTTTCGATGTACGGCCTTGAATATATTCCTACCTAGAATTTAATATTTTATTATTAAGAATCAAAAAAATACTGTCGTTTTACGTTTATCCGTGTAAAATGGTATGGAACTCTTCGTGTGCGGGTCCGACGTCCTACTCGCACTTGACCGGTTTTATTAAAACGTTGTAATATTAAAAATACTTATCTCATTTGTGCACCGGGAATCGAACCCGCATTAACTACACGGCAGGCGAGCGTGTAACCACTAGGCCAAAGGCGTTCTAATTAAATTAAATAAGATTAAATTAAACACATTGTTCTAGCTCGGGTACCCTCGCGAATTTAATTCTCTTACCGAAAGCGGTCCATGCGTATACAATGAACCAGGTCATTTTAAACTGAAAGCAACTCGTAATAAGAGTAGTTTTGACTCTTTCGCTCTGTGAACACGAACATTCCCATTGTTGCAATTGAGACAGCTATGTTAGCCACGGGAATGTTTTCCTTTCATTATTTCGAAAACACAGTTACTCTCTGAAAACAGTGAAAGTATCACAGTTCACCTAAAACCAAACTTTTTCACTCTTCTTTTCATTTTACACCGTCCCATTTTATGTGTTTGTCCCTAGTCCTTTCGGCTAATCGTTATGTATCATCGACCAACTGTGATAGTGGCTATTCGTTATTTTGATAATGATTTATGACCCAACGTGAACGTTCATTTTGGCTCCACTGGGTTCATCGGTGATCCAGTTGTCGATATCACGTTCGGGGCTCATGCACATTGAACATGGCCAGGATTGTTCCCGATTGGGCCATCCATATAAACGGTTGCCATATCAACGCCCCAGCATTCGATCTCCTAATTGGCAATGAATTGGCACCTCATTTTTCAGAGGCCTTAATGTAGCCCATTAATTCCCCCACCGAGGGGTGCAGGCCTTTACCCGAATACGAGTAAGATTAAGCCATACTCCATCACGCTGGCTCAGTGCGGGTTGATGGAGGGGTTTTACGACCATTACTACGTAGCGATAGTAGCCGGGACCTACAACTTAACGTTTCATCCGAAATACTGAACTTCCGATACTGTAATTAAGATAGATTAATTATCTCATGGGAAATATTAAACTGCACATCAATAATACTGATTTGCACAGCAAATATACTGATTTTTACAGCAAATATCAGGGCAAAATACTGCGGTAGCTTAGGTAAAGGGGTGAGCCAAGCGAAGCCCCCTTTATCCTTCGTATCAGGTTGAACATGTAAGAACAACAAAAATACTTAAAACATAAAAAGTTTTTGTTAATCTTTTTTGCTGCGCAAATCTGTATTTTTGATGTACGATTAAATACTAGCCTGATTTCATTGGTTCGTGGTCTGGATTCCAACCCACATCTCCTGTGTGAGAAGCAAGCGTGAAACCTGCTCTGTTTTCAGAGTTCTATGCAGCTTTATTTACAAATTACAAATATGGGTACAAGTAGTCGATATAATGACTGTATCATTAACGGGTATTGGACTTTGTGCAACATGTCTTATTTAGTCACTGATTTCTATGCTCTCATGGATCATCATAATTCCTCTGAAATCATCTCAATATTGTGCATATTTCCCATAAATAGTGATATTATCGCTCCGTGGTCTAATGGGTTCCAAGCGTGCTCACACAGGAGATGCAGGTTCGATTTCTGACCAAGTACATTATACGAACTTTCTAACGGTGATGGAAATCATCGTGAGGAAACCTTCATTACTTCATAGCTGCGGCGATGGGCTAGTCCCCTGTCACGCAAAATGGAGTATTGAATGACCGGCTCAAATTGGGCACAATTGTGCCTCTGCCACCCCGTATGGTAAAAGGCGTGACGCTATGTTATGTTATGTTATTATCTACAATCATCCCACAGCGAGAAGGAAACAAGACAGTTAGGTATTCTGTATTCGCTTTATCGATACCATTAAACCTGAGAAGTTACGGACTTTGTTCAAATAATGATGATGAAATTTTAAGCGATCCCGCCAAGCCTCACACTTCCTCCCTATTATCAATCGATATTTCACTTGAGTTTTAATACTGCTACTTTGACTTCAAAGGTTTTACGGTATAAATAAAATGCGATCTTCAAATACTTCCACGAAACTCGCCTTTAAGTAAATAACGATTAAATATTAAGATTAATAGACCAATTGAGGAAAGCTTTTGCGTTTTCCCGCCCTTAATTAGAGCTTTTCTGACAACTCCGATATCAAAGCAGCTCGCCAGATGGCGTCGATGAATTAGCGGATCTACCACAGAGTAATAATAAGTAAGAGAAAGACCGAGTTATATGATTGTGGCCTGTGAACTGTGTCTGACATATTATATTTCTACTGTGGTCCGAAATGTGTAAGGTCCCAAGCTCGCACTCATTTTCATCAATTCGGACCGCAGGGTTAACCCCTGGTCTACCTTGCCACGGATCTTTGACAGTGATTTGGAGCTTTATGGCTTGGTAATGAAGTCCAAAAACAGTAAATATTTTTTTTGGTTAATCCTCAAATTCGCACAGGCCTCCTAGCGATCATTATGGAAGCTATGTTTTTTTAATCAACTGTCAGGAAACTCTTCATTTTTATAGTTCTTTTGCTGTCTGCTATAAATTTAATATGCTTGTTTTTTTAATTCTACCGATTTAATTGTGTTATTGGCTGGGCGCTGGTTTTTTAAACAGCGGGGAAAAAACAAAAGAGCTATTTCCCTGGGTAAATATAGTAGTAACACTTTTTCAATAAACGTAAAAAGTAGACACAAAGTCAAATAATAGCCTCTCTCGTCACTTTCAAATTTACGGGTCTTCCACATAACTACATACATGTGATAGTGGCCAGTACGTAAATATCTCTTCAATCGTAGAGAATGCCTATCAAATCGCTGCAGTCTATATACCGATATGTATACAGGCACATTTACTGCTTCTGGGCCCACATTTCGATAACCATGTCTTGGGAACCAAACATATAAATATCGTCGTACGAGGATATAACGGTTTAAGAAGGCATTCGTGTAGCTATTTCTTTGAACATGCGATTCCCTGACTGCCCACCCATTACGTTAACTGAATAACTAACTACCAGTATCTTTTGCTGAACCCCCGATATAAAATGTATTATGTTAAATAGACCAACTGTAACTTTCGTAGTCGTACAAATAGATTTATTGTAACATAATCAATTCAAATCAAATGTCTTTATTACTGTAGATATTTACATATACGTAACAAGCGTAATTTTTTGCCTCTTCTCTACATTGGGCCACTGTGGGAGAGTTGGGGCATAGCAACTCCCACAGTTTGATTTTTAGATCCCTTTTAAAAATTGCTTGTGCTTAATATTACAATATTAATTACTATAATTAATAAGCAGGAATACATAATTGTAAAACTATTAACCCCAAGGACTGTATTGACCTAGATTAACTCTAAATTCCAAATTTGATTCCAAATATCTCTATTACTGTAGATATTTACATATAATTAGCAATCGTAATTTTTTGCCACTTCTCTAAATTGGACCACTGTGGGAGAAGTAGGGCGTAGAAAATCCCATAGATTGATTTTAGATCTCTTTTAAAAATTGCTTAAAAACCCATATAGTCCCATCATTTAAGTAATTTTGAACATTGTAATATCCCTTTTTCGACAAAGTCGCTTTAACATGCTTTCTAAATTGCTCAAAAGGCAATTTCAAAATTTCCAGAGGTATCTTGTTCTAGTAGAGAATGTACTGAATCTTGAAATAATTGCTAACCTTCGCGAGTCTAAACCGGGGAGCAAGTAGTCTGTGACTATTTTTAGTTAACATTACAGCTGTCGCTTAGCTTGGAAAATGTTGTAAGGTTCTTATGTACATTATATTTTCGAAAATAAATTGACTAACAACATTTATTATGTCAATTTCTTTAATAGGCTATCTTAAGGAATCTGTGCGTTTTAAAATATAAATTGCTCGATAAGCTCTCTTCTGTTAAATAAAATAATTCAATATCCGCTGCTTTCCCCCACAACAAGATACCATAGGACATGACACTATGAAAGTTACTAAAATATTCTAGCCTAGATGTAGCCACATCCGTGTTTTGTGTGATGTTCCTAACAGCTAAGCCGCAGAACTTAATTTAGCAGCTAGTTTATCTATGTAGGGTCCCCACTGAAATTTGCTATCAATGGTTATTCCAAGAAACTTCGTGTCATTTACTAATTCGAACGTGCTGCTGTCTAACATCAAACTGGTTTCTTGCCTCACCTTTGTAAGTGAGAATTTGATACATTTGGTTTTACCAGCATTTAACAATAAATTATTAACTGTGAACCAATTTAAGGTTAAAGACTATTTACCCCATTAAAATCATCAAAATCTTCTTTTGGTCTTTAATTTTAAAGACCAGTGAAGTATCATCAGTAAACAATAATTTCATAAAAAGAACATCAGACAAAAAAAACTAGCAAAAGAAATTAAATATAGTTGTTGAATATAATTAATAAAAGTTGTTGAATAATAATAATAACAAAAGCACTGTCATCTTATTTTATTTTGATGATTGATTATCATCACACAGCACTGGCACTTATACGGTAATGTGATTGTATCGCGGTAATAAATTGGCCCTGGCACAGCAATATAACAGACGAATCTGTGACGATGGTGTTCTTGTTCAGGTATGGCAACATAACAGGAGTTCAGTAGCTCGATGTTGTATACATGACACTATCCTGACCCCTTTGAAAATTAACTTAAACATAAATATTGGCTTGTGTTTAAACAATTACCAGAAAATTCGAAAATTCATAACCAATAAATTCGAAATGACTGCCAGAGTTACTAAATGATTACCAAATTGTGTTTGGATAAATGATAACCAAACTTCTTTTTATTTTTTGTGTACTTAAGCCTTTGTCTTAAGTATTTTTTGTTTTTCTTAAATGTTCAACCTAACACCAAGGATAAGCTACCGCAGTATTTTGCCCTGATGTTTTCTGCAACTTTTGGTGATCATTTGCCCCCATTTTGGGTAAGAAAAATTTTTTTTGGTGATAATTATATTTGTTGCCATAAATATTTATAAACAGGTACACACATTGCTTACCCCACACTAGGATCTGGGTCGTGGGAACTAGACACAGCGACACGCATGACACATCCAAGATCTGGGCTTTCTTGTTTTTCTTCCTCCCCAGCTGAGATTCGAACGCGGAACCTCATACTTGGTAGGCAGATCCTCGAACCTCGAACCGCAACCATAATCAGTCAGTTGCTCATTAGTTTAGTTGATCATATTTGGTTTATTTAAAAAAAAACTTCATGTTTTTGACTTGTAAAAGTGCATTATTTTTGAGTTGAGTTCAAGCTCGATTTTGAAACGCAACAGACGTTTGACGTTTTGAAAGTTGCTCGCCAATTTAAAATTGACGTTTCAAGCTGCCATTTAAAGCGATTTTGATTGGTGAAATATATTTTTGTAAGGGACGGGGATAGATGTTCAAAGATACAAAAACGAGTAACATGTCAATTTCAAAGAATATCTTTTTTAATTTTTGGTCAACACGGTAACAATAGCGGGTCTTGATCCTAAATTTTGTAAACCGCAAGTATTTTTTACGTCAAGAGCTAATGTCGGAGCGTCATTAAATACAGGGTTGTAATTGTCGTTTTCATGTTAAAAGTTGATCAGAATGATGTCCCTAAATGTCCCTTAATTTTCTTTCTGTAATCCTGTCTAATCAAATGGATTGCAATCGTAATCATTATTCGTGTGATGTCTCTGTGTCGCCACATTGAGTGTGGCGTTTATATAGATAACCCCAGGTCACACACCTATCATAGGGTATCATAGGCCTGGATGGTGGGTGACCTGGGGTCGATTCTCATAACTGAAACTCGACTCATGAATCACGTCCTAACACTTGTTGTTAATTGTAGTGCCCGACAGGTGAAATACATCTTTGACAATCCATATTTTTTATGGAACGTCAAATTTTACTCGATTTAAACGCGTACGGCGTAAACTCCCAAACCGTTTTTTTAATAGAATTTGATTAATTACTTCTACAATAAACATGTATCAAAATGTCTCGCACATTGAAATGATTTTCAATGCTATTTACTAAAAACATCGTCGCTAGCCCCGCCTGTCGCGAGGTTCCCTTTATTTGCCTAGATTCATAAATAGATTAGAAGGCGACAATATTTCATGTGTAAAGGTCCGAGCCCTTCGCTGGGGAGATTTAAGATAAATTTACTATTTGATATCTTACCTCAGTGATAGGCGGGTAGGTGGGCACGAACCGCCCTACCATAGTCGGCAGGTAATATATGTTCAGGAAAAAAGCTCAGTTAGTAAGAATGACAGAGAAACAATGCCATTGGGTTTCATAACTTTCAACTATTAGTTGCTAGTCATTTTACTTTCATTTCAGTGGAGAACGTCAACTTCTGTCACACGTACTGCCTTTCCACCGCAAGTCAGACAGATTCGACTCGCATTTCACATTCGTTATAGTCCATGCCAATTCAAATTCGTTTTACATTTACAAGTAGTCTTTATTGACGACCCGAATGGCCGAGTCGGCAGTGTCCCTGCCTACGAAGCCAAGGGTCCCGGGTTCGAGTCCCGATGGGGGCAAATATTTGTTGATGAAAACGGATGTTTGTACCCTAGTCATGGTTGTTTATCTATCTAAGTATAATATTTATCTATATAAGTATGTGTATCGTTGTCTAGTACCCAAGATACAGGGAATCCTAGTTTGGGGCTAGATCAATGTGTGTAAATAGTGTCCAAGGTATTATTATTTATTATTTATTATTATTATTTCCCTTCGTTAAGTAATCTTCAAAAACTCGCAGGTCTGGGGCTCTCTGTTCACCTGTGCCTCGGTCTTCCGTTTTGTACTCTCTCGATTTCCCTCCTTTCTTTTTTTTATCTATCGATTGTGACGCAAAAAAGTCATTTTTACTTATGTTTTCGATGTTTTCGTGAATATTCGCGACACCGCCTTTTGAATTGTTTATTGGAATTTAACTAAGAGAGAGCCATTTTGGATAATAGGCATATAGGGACAGGTGAGCAATAGCACAGAATACATAATAGTACAGGGCAACAGGGCGGCGCTCCGTAGTCTGGTGCTCACCATGTATACCCCGCGCCACGAATTAAGAACGTTGGGCGACTTGGTGGGAATTACTACGCACATGTACAGGTATTGAAAAGTGACTACTGCCACGCACTGACTGACTGACGGCGCATTCAAGGCCACCGCTCATAACGTGTGGCGCGACGCTTACCAATGAGATAAGTAATTTACAGTGTGCACCTTATCTAACGTTCCTTATCATTATCACGGATGGCTCGTAAAGCTGTAGCTCCCGGCTAAAATAGCTACTTGGTAGTCGTAAAGCTGTGTCAGAGGCCCTAGGGCAGCTTCAAAACATCTGACAGTCGGGTTTTCCACTAGCCCGACACCAGCCGGCGGCGTGGTGGAATATGCCTCAATCTTACTCGTAGCTGACCGGTGAACCTCCGTACTTTGCTTACGAAGCTACAAGTACATCCTCGTCTTGTTTGTGAGGACAGATTCAGAGGGTTGCCGAGCGCCACACGGTTAGCACGTGAAATACGGCCACCGCGCCGCTCTCGCTCGCTCCGCCTCGCGTGCCTCCTTGTCACCTACTTTAATATGAAGCCAAAGAGATATTGCATCACAATTGGCTGCCTAAATAATAAAAAGCATACGAATCTTACGTTTTTCACACTTCCGAAGGACATCGAAAGGTAATTAAGGAAACGTGTTTCTACCGATAATTGCCTATGGGTACCAAATTTTAATTTTTCGTTAATATTCAATTTCTATTCAGTTTCTTTCAAAGAACATAATAGTAGGTATAGGCCTACTTAGTACTACTACTTAGTTTACTATACCTTTAGAGACATTGCAAAATAGTTTACGGCCTATGTTTAAACGATCACCAAAAACGCATTTATTTTACTATTACCAATAAATTCTAAACGACCGCAAGAATTAGTAAACGACCACCAAATTGTGTTTAGATAAATAATAAAAAAAAACTTTATATGTTTTGTGTACTTAAGTTTATGTTTTAAGTATTTTTGTTGTTCTTAAATGGAGAATAATAATAATAGATCTACGAATCATTTATTTACGTATATATTCAGATTAATTATTCGTCACAAGAAAGCAACCTAACGTTACACACATGCCGCGTCAGAAGAGATAAAGTTACGCGATAGAAAGAGATATGCAACTTGTAGGTGAATATCCGAGGTTCAAGCGCTGCACTGTGCAGGATGAATTGCATTTTATTGCGTTGTTGCAAAAGTCGCTATGTAGTTGAATATTTTTCGGAGAGTCCAATCTGTTCCTTACTCTTTATCAATCTGTGCTCGTAGCCACCACCCGTCGGTACAGACATTATTGGGCTAAAAAATCGCGATGCCTCCTGATGGAATTCGGCAAAGGTTCATAGGGCGGAGTCTAGTTACAAATAATAGAATCAACACCCTGACTTACTGTGTTGTATAATCCGTACACAGACTTTTGGCAAGCTTTGCATATCATAAATCTAAATTTGCGTTCCCGGCCAACTGTGCACTGTGCAGGGTCTTTATCCAATATCGTCATCTTGACACGAGCATTAAATTTGTATTTTGGATGGACACCAACAACAATTGATGCATGTTTTTGACGATTGCTAAGCTTTGATAAACTCTCAAAAGCCTCGGTTAAGGTCAAACGGCGACAAGCAGAACAAACTTCGACAATCTTGTTCGACACTTTGTGAAATGAACATATACCCATTCATCCTCGTGTAGGTACGCATCCTATGTACGCATGAATGCCAGCATCACGGACAAGCCTCCGCGGTTTTTGTGGTCTAAATCACAGTAAAGTATACTGTGTCTAAATGGAGGCTGTTGCCTCTGTTTGATCATTAAATAAAAATAAAACTCATGTGAGCCAACACAGAAGCACACATTGGCAGACCGCTGGGGAGATTCGTGTTTTGATGTGTTTTCTCTGACATTTGTTTCTCAAGAAACTTTTACAGGCAATGTAAATAACAAATGTTTGTATTTACGATGCATCTACGAAACGTGTGTTCATGTCGAAATACGTCCAAAGCAAACAATTGCTTTGGACGTGTTTCGACATGAAAACACGTAGTAGCGTCTTCCTAAACAGATTTCTACCAACTTTCTCTATAACTTTAGATATAAGGTGTATAATATCTAAAGATCATATGTCACCGTTAGATTGGGACAACCGTTAGTTCATAATCTGACGCGAACAATTATAAACTAACGGTTATCACAATCTAATGGTGATATATATTCTACGTAAGCTATAACTTATTATAGTGTGGGATCAATATCAATAATAAGCCTGGATGGAGTAAGTGAGTTTTTATGCAGTTTGGCACTTTGTCATTTGTGCAGTCATTTGTGTACCCGATAGCTTTAGTGCTTACCAGAGATAGGAGAATTTATTCATAGCCCAACTTTATGGTTGCATACTTTGTCCAAAGTGGATGGACGTTGGAGTAGAATGTTGCTTATAATGTCTAGACAATTTTATGCAACGAGAAGCCATAAATTCGTAGTGTAATTTCTAGGCCTTATTATTTTGCAATTTTTAGGAGTCTCTTACTTATATATACTCTCATGTGATCGTTTATAACACGTTATGAGCAACAATTTAAAATGTGTTAACTTGTCAATATTACTTCCTCATATTAACAATAAATAAACACATCCGACACATTAATGAAATCAGGCAAACATTTGGTTCACTTGTTTCCTATTAGGCTATACTTTTGAATCGCTAAAAACCGATTTTAATAAAAGGTATCTAAATACTATCGCAGGAAGTCCACTACCATTAACAGAAAACCTTATTAAAATATGTCCACCCATTTGAGCGTTAGAGTGCCACAGTCAGATACACACACGTACACAGACTGACAGACGCTTCAATCTTATTTTTACAACCCCACGTTTTTGGCGGGGCTTCGGTTTACTGTGTCCCGAATTCTTGTCTAACCTAACTAACTGACAACTTGATATCCGAAAGCTCTTGTCCAGTTGCCATACGTACTATTTTGAAACTGTTATTTTTTGTTTATTTAACGCCTCTGGAATAGTTATAAATGTTAAACAATGTTGTTTTTTCTCCAAAAATGGTATACAGGTAGAAACCTTTTTATTTGTTTCATTACCTACCTTACAAATCTTGTGAGTGTGAGTGACAAGTTCAGGATTTTATAAAGTTTTTTCTTGAATCAGTAGTACCTCAGCCTTAGCCTAGTTACTGCAGCGGGCAGCACGCGATACACAGGTTGAATGTAGCAGAATGACCTAGTCATTATAGGGGTCTGTAACGATTCTTTTTAAAAAAAAAACACCTAAAATCCTATCTTTCAGGCTAACTTTATTTTCTTTTCTCCGTTCAATTCAGCAGATCACCCGGCCCAAAAGCTATGGAGATCTTAAATATGTATTGGTCTGATCGTAAAGATATTAAATATCTTGACCGATATTCAGGGCCTTATTAAAAACATGAGAAGACATCCTTGGTTTTCAGTGCTAAACTAGTGACGTATATCCGGTCCGTCCGTTCCCGCCCGGATGTTCGGTTAAGCCGCGTGGTACCTTGTTTGCGCGCGCGCCCCATCACACCACCGAGGCAGTTCGGATTGTTGAATTCGAATTTAGCTTCATTGGCGTCTTGATTTTCGCACGGCACAGTCGCTGCTCAGCTCCTGAGTACGGCCTGCCAAAAATCTATACATCGTGACGTGAGAACTTCTTTTGCATATTATAAGCAACTGTGCGTTAAAGAATTTCTTAGAATTTTCTGATTTATTGCAGGCAAATAAAAAATACCCAACGGTGTGACCGTTCGTTTGTGTAAAATGGAGCAAGAAACCCCGGAGGTTCCGTCCAGTGTGGAGCACGTGGCGGCGCGTAAGGATAAAGGCAAGAAAAGGCGGAAACCGGTGAGCTCTTCGGCCTCCGACAATTCTAGTTCGTCCTCGTCGAGTTTCTCGGAAAGCGACGATCGCAGGAAGCGGTACCGACGGCGCAAACGCATCAAGGAACGTAAGTTCGATCTTCTTTTTAACGAGATTAAGGCGATGATGGAATAAAAATGCGCTGTCGAGTGGAAGTGAGATGCAATAATTACTCGCGAATAAGAAAAAGCGGGATGCCAATAATGCACTCGCGACTAATCTGAAACAACGTAAGCGCCAAAACGTAAAAAAAAATCATAAAAAATAAACTATTTCAGGGAATTAACTTTCAAATTGAAAATCGTTAGAAATAACAATTGTTCATACATTGCAATTATCACACAGTCATATTCACTTACTACTGCGGTGTAATAGGATAAAACCATAAAAAAAGGGTTGACTTTGTATTTATTTTCTATCGAGAAAATTTTATCCAAACATGTTTTACAATTAAGAATCTCTAGATTATATAGTCAAATTACATATACCAGAAATCAATTACGATTTGCCCAGTATTTCCTGAAAAACACATGAAAACAGCACCCCATATTTATTTAATCAGCGTCTTAAAGATCTTAAAAGCCAACTTGCTGCTACACAGGAATTTCACGAATATTATTGTGAACCACGGCATGACTTGATTGACCCTAATGTTAGTGGAGACCTCTAGGAAGGTCACGTTGAGGAGTCCGAGCCCGCCAACATTGACTCGGCTTTCGAGGTCGATCTTAACATTTTTACTGGTACAAAAACCAAGGAGCCCGCTGTACCGCAGGCGTCTCCCGAACTAACACAACAATTAAAAGGTTTGCAGCGATTCAATAGCCAGGACTGGATTAACGTCCGATATACCGACGTCCAAAAACACTATTTATTTGCGCCGGGTTTCACTAATCTTGAAGCTAATGACGAGATAAAGAGGAACGATACATCTAAAACTACCTACTACTACTACATGGAAAAGGCTTTTGCCGGCATTTCCTATGCATTGCTCAAACAGCGCGACGAAAAGCGCGCTTTCGAGTGAATTACAAGCCTTTCCAGCCTAGGCGCATCAGGTCGAAAACCTACGATTTGACGATATCCATACAAAGCTCAAAGAAATATTGGCCAATGGTGAGTATAGCAAGATTTCAAACGACGCTCTCCAGCTCGTCTGTGGACACCGGGCTGAACTTATTTAATATCGCAGAGAAGGCATACTCTCATCAGTAAAAGACCAGTACCACAAAAATACACTACGCAAAATTGCGCCGTCAGGTTCTCATCTATTTGAAGCCGAACAATCTAATGCTTTATTGGAAAAAGCGGGTGGAGTTAAAAATGTGTTTTGGGTGGAAGGAAAGTCTCGCTACAATACTGCGCCACAGTACGAGCCTTCCACTTCTACCCGCAGTCAGACGCAGAAACAGACCGCAACTTATAACAATCGCGCGCAATATCATAATCAAAGCCAGTATCATACTTCGGCCCGAGGCAGGATAAATAATAATTCGTTTCGCGGGCGAGGCGCGCGGGTTTCACGCGGCCGTGGTCTACCCGACAGGTCAGGAAGGGATTATCAGCCCAGACATTCTCCCTCATCCCACCAGGATAGGAGACCAAACCCATAAACAAAAATGTTGACTATGCCATGCACATGAATGCAAAATTTCACACCGGACAACTCCGCATGTACTACGATCGTTGGAAACAGTGGGAGCTCTCACATACATTCTAAAAATTATACAAGGATGCCGCATTCCTTTTGTGTTGAAACCACCATTGCACATTCCAAACAGTCGCAGTTTGAAAACACCAGAATCAGAACAAATGTCGAAAATAATGAAAAACATGATCTCGCAGGGTGTGCTAGAAAAGGTGCGCCTATCGCCCAGCTATATTTCCCCGATATTCCTGCGCCCCAAGAGCGACGGCACATGGAGGCCCATATTCAACTTAAAAAATCTGAACCAATACGTCAACACTCGACTTTTCAGACTAATAAATGTACATCGGGTAACGGATTTTCTACAACCAAACGATTGGTTGGCCAAGGTGGACATTCACCAGGCATACTTCCATGTCCCTGTATTCGAAGGCCACAGAAGGTTTCTCCGCCTTCTGTACGGCGACAAAAACCCACAAATACTGGAAATGACGTGCCTACCCTTCGGCCTTTGTTCAGCACCGAGAATATTCGCCTCAATTACCAACTGGATAGCACAATACCTCCGCGATCACGGTATCCGGATCATCGTATATCTCGACGATTTTATGCTGGCTCATCAAAACAAAGCCACTCTCATAAATCAAGTGTCGTTGACACTGAACACGCTCGCCTACCTAGGCTGGCAAGTGAACACAGACAAATCTGTTTGCAACCCACAGAAGGCAGTGGAATACCTGGGCATTGTGTGGAACACATGGCAGAACGCGAAATACATTCTTCAGAGGTTAGTAGCAAAAATACATTGCACGGTATCCAAAATCTTGACAACACGGACAACGTCCGTCAAAGAGTTACAAGGTCTCATTGGCCTGCTGAACTTTGCCAGTTTTGCTGTACCGAGGGGTCGTCTAAATTACCGGTATTTACAGTTACAGGCTAACAAGGCCTTGAAACTAAAGATGACCAAAACCTTTACTCTAGTTGCGAAAGCCCTAGTCGAGTTAGAATGGTGGCAGTTGAATTGTCAGAAGAGTACTCTACTTCATGTCCCACTATCGTCTCATTACCTAACAACAGATGCCAGCGACATCGGCTGGGGGGCCAAATTAAACGAAATCTCAATAACAGGTTCATGGCTACCCTCACAGCAGAACCTTCATTGCAACTACAAGGAGATGTTGGCCATATTAAATGTTTTACGCCATCATTGTCAGCTCCTGAGCTCACAGTCGCTGCTAATACAGTGCGACAACAAAGCTGTCGTCTGTTGTCTAAGAAAAGAGGGAAGGGCGAAATCTATAGCCCTTACGGAGCTGGCAATAAAAGTGCTACAAGTACTGGACCAAAACAACATTCACATGTCCATCTATCACATAGCAGGGAACTACAACTGTGAAGCAGACCATTTATCACGTCTCAAATACCCACCAGAATGGCATCTCCTGTCAAACATAACAAATGTCGTGTTTGCCAAGTGGGGAACCCCCGTAATCGATCTTTTTGCTTCCAGGAGAGCTCATGTGGTTCCAACGTACTGTACACTGGACAGAACCGACAACCAGGCGAGCATGTACGATGCTCTAGGCAGCAAGTGGGATTTCAAGTTGGCATTGCTGTTCCCGCCGCCTTATCTCATTCCCAGAGTATTGACGCACTTAAACAATGCACTGGGTGTGTACCTGATCGTAGCCCCGAGATGGCACAAAGTTTACTGGAGACCAGACCTGAAGAGCCGCGCATTGTCACCCCCATTCACGATAAGGAACCTGTCGCAGGTCCTAGTCGATGTAACGACGGGACGTCCGCCCCCCAACATATCGGAGATGACGCTGGAGATATGGAGATGTGGGGTTGGCAAGAACACCTAAGTGACTGGAGCGAGGAACAAAAAGCTCTGCTCCGTTCAAGCTGGCGTGAATCCACTCTTAGAACGTATAAACCAGCTTGGACCCGTTGGCGAAACTGGGCCATAACTCACAAGGTACATACACATAAACCTACAGGCTCAGACCTGGCCCGATTCCTCACTGATCTACATCAAAAGGAAGGCCTTTCATACAGCACTATCCTTGTTCATAAATCTGTAGTGTCTACTCTTTGTGATCCCAGTGAAAGTAATAAGCTAAGCTCACATACACTTGTAAAACAAGTCCTAAAGTCCATTGGGTTAGCTAAGCCTAAACCTATCAAAGCCCCCATCTGGGATATAGACACCCTTGTAAACCATCTTTCTAAAAGAACCTGCAATTCATCAAGTTTATTTGCCACCTCTTAAAGAGCGGCTGCTTTACTCCTTCTATGCTCGGGTAGACGTGTAAACGATTTAACTTTACTTACCGTTACTCAGGAACACTGTATTATTTCAGATGAGAGCATAATCTTATGGCCATCTTTTGGCTCCAAAACTGACTCCATTACCCATCAACAATCGGGATGGAAGCTAAATAAGAATAAGGACAAGTCACTGGATCCTATCTACTGGATACGCCGCCCCATTGAGTTGGGGAACCTAGGCGAATTGCTGCTAAGTGTGATAATCTGTTTGTGAGTACTACAGGCGACCCCAAAGCTGCTACACGTACAATCATAGGGGGCTGGCTGAAGAAACTACTTCAAGATGCAAACATCAATGCTACGCCTGGCAGTTTCATATCAGCTGTTGCATCCAAAAACTGGATCGAACACTTTCCCATTGATGACATACTATCCCGAGGCAACTGGAAGCCTGCTAAAACCTTCCAATTTTTTATCAAAGAGAAGTAAAATCTGGAGATAGAAGAGAGTCATTGATTACGAACCTATTCTCCCCTGTTGACTAATTAAGACAATTATGTATTGTTCAATACTTTATTCCAAAGTTTGATTAATATTTGCTGATTTTAGTAATACCTACCTAATTTATTTACTGGTTTGGTACCATTTCTACGCAGGTTCTATCAAGATGAATAATAATACCTGTTTATAAGTTACAAGTTAATTTTATTTCCTTAAACCACACTAATCACCTCATCTTAACAGAAAGCAATACAGAACAGATACAATAATGTCATAAGTCATAGTACCTAACCTACATACAGTACATGTAAACTTTAGGTTTCTTCCTAAGGGATCATCGATCAGTACGAATAAATTATAGATAGATACTTACTTGTTTATCACAATACCTGAATCATTCATAATTTCTGTATGTCACAACATAAACATACCTACTTTTATTTAAATATGTATGTTTACGAATCACATTAGCGTCCACCAACACCAGGCGATATCAAACACGTCTCTCATGTTTTTAATTAGGCCCTGAATATCGGTCAAGATATTTAATAGATACGTTTTACCTGAAAATAAAACGTTTATTAAATACTTACCATATTCAGGGCCTAATATTTTTTAAATCTGCCTGGTGGACATGAGAGATCCAATGAAGCTCAATTCGAATTCAACAATCCGAACTGCCTCGGTGGTGTGATGGGGCGCGCGCGCAAACAAGGTACCACGCGGCTTAAGGCGATGATGGAATAAAAATGCGCTGTCGAGTGGAAGTGAGATGCAATAATTACTCGCGAATAAGAAAAAGCGGGATGCCAATAATGCACTCGCGACTAATCTGAAACAACGTAAGCGCCAAAACGTAAAAAAAAATCATAAAAAATAAACTATTTCAGGGAATTAACTTTCAAATTGAAAATCGTTAGAAATAACAATTGTTCATACATTGCAATTATCAGAGAGTCATATTCACTTACTACTGCGGTGTAATAGGATAAAACCATAAAAAAAGGGTTGACTTTGTATTTATTTTCTATCGAGAAAATTTTATCCAAACATTTTTTCCAATTAAGAATCTCTAGATTATATAGTCAAATTACATATACCAGAAATCAATTACGATTTGCCCAGTATTTCCTGAAAAACACATGAAAACAGCACCCCATATTTATTTAATCAGCGTCTTAACCGAACATCCGGGCGGGAACGGACGGACCGGATATACGTCACTAGTTTAGCACTGAAAATCAAGGATGTCTTCTCATGTTTTTAATTAGGCCCTGAATATGGTAAGTATTTAATAAACGTTTTATTTTCAGGTAAAACGTCTCTATTACTCTAAAAGTTGTTCAGATTAATGTCCCTTAAAATATGACTACATATTTCTGTTGCACCCTGTATTTTGCGTTGTTTTATCCAATAATAAATATCGCGTGGAGATACAGTCGTCAAAATCCATTTGAACCTTCCACCGTGCTTATTTCGTGCGTGGTAAGGTATAAGATCGTAATACATTGGGGTAACTGATGGCGATTATACTGATGTTTTGTTCACATCCGGAGCGTTTTCTTGACAGTCCTTGCCGTGTTGTTGTCTTCCTCCTGCAACGGCAGTTGTCTTCGCTGTTTTGTTCGACTGGCACCATGGATACCTTGTGTTGTGAAGATGTGATGGTTGTATAAGTAAACATCTTGGAGACCCTCAACGAAGGAAGAAGCCATACCCGTGAGCTCAGATTTGCCGGAACAGTTAGACTAAGATTGTGATTGAAATGTGAACTGAGAGCACTATGTATTGCAGAGGGTTGAAAGCATATAATGATGACACAACATCCACTTTTCCTTGAATGCAAAATTATTGTAAGTATAATCTTACCTTATTTTCGTGACCTTACCTTATTTTCATGTTTAACTTTCTTATTACCTAGCATATTTTGTAAGTTCTTACCTTATTATGTTAACAAATGATCTATGTAACTGAGTTAAGTAAATACAGTGTATACTACCACAGGCTTCAGGGTCACTGCAGATTTAAGACATTGTATTATGCAAAACATTAAGAGTTATTAGTACTTTACAAGGGAGAGTTAATTTGCATAAACGAGATTATATATTTAAAGGTTAAGGTTAACCTTCCCATATTGGTCGTACACTCTACCTTAGTCGAAGACAGCAACCGATAAAAGGAATTCCTCTGTTTGTGACAAACGGTTGTTTTTGTAATGCCGATGTATTACTTATATTGTTGTTCTTGTTGTTGTATTGCGAGCGTGCGGCAAGTTCACCATATGCGTCATACCCACACACAAATAAATAAATAAAATGAAACGAGTGACGCACTCTGACGCCAGACAATCGGTGGATATTGTTAGGGTTTCGTGACCGAGACGGGACTCAATTCACTGAGCCTCCGCTGTCCGACTGTCCGTGAGCGCATACCTCATGAACCGTTAAAAATATAGAGAGGAAACTTTCACAGGGTATGGTTTTCTGTAGCCGCTGCGGCAGCAAATATTGAACAACACGAAATTTGAAAAAGAAAAAGGGTATCTCCATACGATAGTGTCTTTTTTATGATTTTTCTTGTACTTCTTCTTCAGGCACCATCTCCAATCAGAGGTTGGCGACCATTAAATAAATGTGCACAGGGGATACTGTGGCCTGAAATAGGTATCTTGTAATTTTTTTTGAACGTGACCTTTTATATTTGAATACGACTCGCAACGGCTTATTATTCAAAATTCTGGAAATCTACAAACAAATTAAATCCTAAGCCAACTCTTCCCGTGAGAGTGACTGGCGTGTCGACATAGCGGAGACCTTCAGAACTCACTACAAGAAGTCACTCTTGGGAATGCCGATATCATCGGCGGTCGATGCTAGGGAGCGTATCGCAGACCTCAGTGTCAGAATTACCGCTAAGGATGTCAGGGAGGTGATAAAAAGGTGGAGAGAGGGAAATTCCCTGGTCATGACGATCTCAGCGTCGAGGACCCGCAGAAAGTTCCCATGCAGGTAGGCTATTGGCGTTGTTCTTCAGTTTATGTATGAGTCACTCTTGCGTACCTTAACATTTGATGTATACCCTAGTCGTTCCAATAATTAAAAACAAAACGTGTGATGCTTCCGACTAGGCCGCTGTTATTGCCCAGGTGCTGAACAGTTTTCTTGATAAACAACTGACTAAGCAAATAGCATTGCATGATGGCCAGTTCGGGTTCCGACCAGGACTGTCGACGGAGAGTGCTATCTTTCGGAAGCTTACAAATTTGATTGTGGTGTACGTCGGGAGGGGGGGGGGGGGGGGTTACTTCTCCTTATATTTTCAATCTTTACATTCCATGAGCACATGAGCACTTTGGCTAAGAAATTTCATAAGATTAGGGTTTGCGATTCGAAATAGCAATGGATTCAATAATCTGGTTGTAGTCCAGCTTCTCTACACGGCCCTAGTGAGAAACAAACTTGAATCCAGCTCAGTTGTTTGGAATCCACACGAAAGCTCATACGTCCTTTTGCTCGAAAAGGTATATAAAGTTTTCTTACGATACCTATAAAAGAGGAAATTGACCCTTTATCCATCCGCTTTTATACCCAGCTTGGATTTAACTCACTAGAGGTGAGACGTAACATTGAATAGCTTCTTTCTGTGTGTCGGTTGTTGCGAGGCGACAGTGACTGTGCAGCGCTTGTCGATGCGGTGTGCGCGCTATTCGTGCCAGACAACTATCTACTTGCGCACAGGCACCAGCTGCTAGCGGGCGGTTTGCAGCGTACGGTGGTGCGGCGGCGGTCTCCGCTTGTACAATACAAAAAAGACTGAGCTTCATTCAAGTCAGCCCGTAAAACGTATGTGCCTCCATATTAAATATACATTGTCTTTTATTACTATGTCTAATTTTTATACTCATTATATAACCACAACATAATAGTAGTTTATGTGACTGCTACATAACGGAGGGCATTAATACTCGAGAGTGGTTATATGTATAAACGAGCCGAAGGCGAGTTTCATAATAATATCACTCGAGAGTTTTAATGCCTAATTATGTACAGTTACATACACTAGTTTATCTAGACACATATCATAAGCTCTCTTTGATGTGTTCAGGAACCGCATGTTTGACCGGCATTGTGGCTCTGCAGTTGTTTAGCTTGTTCTGTAGTACCAACGCGCCGCAGGCGGGCGTCGGCTTTCGAAATTTGAATGTCAGTACCAACTTCACAAACTTTCAGACAAACAAGGGGCGGCACGCAGGCAGGCGTCGGCGTTCGAAATTTTAATGTCATAATATGCAGAAAAACTACACATTATGGTCATAATGTGTAATTTTTCAGATAAGAAATGAGTTTTTACCAAATAGTTTAACATAATGCTGATCGTAACGTGCGGTTTTTGTACGCAGTAAATAGGGTTTATGATACGTGTGTAGATTAACATAAGTACAGCGGTGTAATCTAGTTTTATAATATAGTTAGATTCACATAAGTGAATATGTTGTTAGTTTAAATAGAATTTACATAAATACTTAACTACTCATTTATTACATGTACCCTTATGTGTTATTCTGGTAGAGCCTAGTGCCCACGACACAGGGAAACCTAATGTCGGGCTAGTGTCGCTTTTTTCCTAAAGATATTTTTATTCATAAAGATATGTATTTTTCATAAAGATATTCATTTTTTATTTTTTTTCCAGTTATGTTGTGCAGTACTCTTTGGAATAGGGTTGCCAAGTTTAAGTACCTGAGTCACTGGGTCTTCTAGTATGTCTCTGACATTGTGAGGAAACGTAGAGCTTTGGCTGTTCGCTGTATTATGTTGACCCGCAGATTTGTACGCTGCTGTGTGTGGCAAGGAAGCACAATTAACGCTGTTCAGGGCATACTTTCAGTATTTAAACGTGTGCAGCTTGTGGGTCAACTATACGCAGGGGGCATACAACTGCCTGCGAGTCGAATACAATGATGCGTTCAGGGTGGTGATGGGGCTGCCGCGACACTGCAGACCCTCAGGTATGTTTGCAGCAGTGCCTCCAGTAAAGCCGTTATTACCGTAAACCTACTTTAATTTTAACATATCTACACTTTCAATTCTACCGTAATTACGTCCTTATTAATGGCACCTTAAAAATGATGTCCCAACCTTACATACAATTTATTTTTATTTGAAACAATATTTTAAAATGACAACCCCTGCAACTACTTATGCGCACAGACAAGTAGACTTAAATTATGCGACCAAATTACGAAGTTATTGTATAAAGTACTGGAGTAGAACTTAGCCATACCTCTGCGTTTGGTCAACTTTAATTTCTGTTCGCCATTTTTTCAGAATATTTTGCTCAGATCTTTTATCGCAATTATATTTATAAAAAAGGTATCTGCCAGTAATAATTCAAGTGACGACAGCGACGCTGGACCTTCTAGAAGCAAGCGCGCTAAAAATAAGTCGTACAAACAAAAATTTGAACAGAGTGGCTGAAAAATAAAGACTTGCCTCGTGGCTTCATGAATACCCAAAAAAAACATATGAAACAAAATGTTCACACTGTGATACCATGCAGGCTGATATAAGTTTACAGAAACGTCGTAACGCAGGTTCATAGCATCAAAGTAAGGTAAGAGTTCATCTATTCAACCATCAATTTTAAAATTGTTGCAAACTTCAAAGCTGAATGCGCTTTGAATGAAGAAGAAAAAGCAAAGTAATCGGAATTCGAGCTAATAGCATTTATGGCTGAACACAAGATTTCACATACAAGTATGGACCCTTTATCGGATTAGTAAGTAGATGCATTTCCAGATTCAAACATTGCTAATAATGTGAAAATTTTACATTCCAACCTGCAAGTTGTAACGATGTCATGGGTGGTTCGGAAAAAGCAGCTTTAAGCGCCGATTTCAAATTGCAAATGTTTTCTGTACTAATCGGTGAAAGCACTGACATCAAATCTACAAAAACTATGTGTATAGTTGTACGTTATTATGACCCGAAGATAGGGCGTGTGGTCAGTCGGCTTTGGGACCTCATTGATCTTTTTGGTGAATATAATGTAGATCACACTACAACTGCAAAAATCCTATTCGAAGTCCTATTAAATCATTTGAAGAAAATTGTGTGCCACTAACATGTATAGTTGGATTCGGATCTGATGGCTGCAATATAATGATGGGCTCTGACAATTCGGTTTCTCCAAGATTCAAGCAGTTATGACCAGGATTAACTATTATAAAATGCCTTTGGCATTCGTTATATTTATGCTCTAGCGAGGGTTGCAAAGATCTACTACGCGAATGCGAAAAATTAACACGCAACAACTGTAAGCACTTTTAAATTCAGTAGTAAGCGGCAAAGTTAACTAAAAGAAGAGTTTTGTGATGCAAAAATACATAAAATCTTACGACCAGCCCAAACTAGATGGCTCTCCTTATCAGCCGTCGTCGAGAAGATCCTAGAACAATGGGAGGCTCTTTAACTTTACTTTGGTGATAAATGGCTTGAAGATCATTAATGCCGTAAAATACACAGCTGCTTTGAGATTCAGAAGGCTTACTTTTCATGGATGTTGCCAAAGTACACTAGAACTAACGCATATTTTCAAAGTGAAACCACAGTCTTACCAGAAATGCACTTAAAAATGCAAGAACTATACAGAGAGCTGCTTCTGTTAATTATGCACAAGTTATAAAAATAATACACCGCTCAACACTATTGACCCCAAAGACGAACGCAAACATATACGAAGATTTACGTCTTGGTGTTCAAAAACAGTTGTCACTTCCTGAATTTATTACTGATGTCAATTATGTGAAACACTTGCGAGAATATTGTAAGAGATTCGTTGTCCAGGCAGCGGTTGGCATAAGAAAAAGGTATAACGTTGATGACAAGCTGTTTTATTGCCATTTCCAAATTAGATAACAAAATTTGAATCTTTCCAACTGAAAAAAAGACAAACACCATCGGCTTCAACATTCAACTTATTGCCCCAGACATCTCCCAAGTCACTTGATCTCCAGCAGATTTAAGTCGTTGAATGGCGGCATTTTCCGAATTACATTGCATAAAACAAATGAGATTTAGACGTCAACGATCCGTCAGATGTATTTTGGCATAAGGTGGCAGAAATCGAAACTTAAGAAGACTCGCGACCATTCGGATCATTTTATAATTTAGCACATTTCGGGCTAGGAATGCTGTCATTACCCTATTTTGGAGCCGTGTGGTCTGCGGAGTGTGTTCTCGCGCGGAGCGCGAGGACCACTACGGTTGCGGGGTCGAGGACTTATGGTTGCCTCATGCCCGCGGCGTCAACTCGGGGGGTAACGTCCCCCCCGGTCTTGGGTGGCCCCTACTTGTCAGGGGCCTCGCGTGGTCTTCGTTGCGCTGTGCTTTCGCCGTCTATTGGCATACACTGGCGACAACGGTGCGGGAGCTTCTTCTTCTCCACTGTGCCGTGCTTTCGCCCTCTTCTGCGGGCTTACACTGGCGACAGTGGGATGTGCAGCAACTCTCTTGGGAGTGGTCTGCCTTCAGGCGGACGTGCGTGATGTGGAGCAATGTCGTGGAGATGTGCGTGGCGGCTGTTGTCGGCGCAGTCGTACATGCGCCGTGCCAGCCGCGCGACGAATTTCTCCACGGTGGGCATCCGGGTATCTCTCATGATTGTGGTGTTGCGCACGTACCGCCCGGCTCCTGTGATCACCCGCAGGGAGATGTTCTGGAACCGCTGCAGCCGTGCCTTCTGGGTCTTCGACAGCAGGGCGTACCATGCTGGAGCCGCGTAGGTGAGCCGCGAGCGCACATAGGCCTTGTACACCCGCAGCTTGGCTCTCAGAGGCAGGCTGGACGACAGGACAGGCCGGAGCATTGCCCGCGCGGCTTTGGCCCGGTTGATGCAGTGTTGCACCATCGGGACCATGCGCAGCGAGCAGTCGATGTTGCAACCGAGGTATTTCACCGTCGATTGCCACTCGATGTCCCGGCCCCTCAGCTGTAGCGGGGTCGGACGGCGGGAGCGGGTGGTCAACAGGGCTGTTGTCTTCCCGACGTTCACCGCGGTCCGCCACTTGTCCAGCCAGGGCGGCAGCAGGTCCAAGAGTCGCTGCATCTTCCTGCAGGCGAGCTCAATTTTGCGCGACGACGCGAAGTAGGCGCTGTCGTCGGCGTAGAGGGCGAGCACAACGTCTTCCACCCCCTCTTCGAGATGGCCCTCGAGTGTGGGGATGTCGTTGGTGTAGAGCGCGTAGAGCACCGGCGAAAGGCAGCTGCCTTGCGGGACTCCTGCGCTGATGGCCTTCGTCTGGGAGTGTGCATTCTCGACCGAGACGAAGAACCGCCGGTCTTCCAGGAAGGAGGCCACGATCTGCCCGATCATGGGGGGTACACCTGCGTCCAGGAGCTTGTAGAGGAGCCCCTCGTGCCACACTCGGTCAAAGGCCTTCTCGATGTCAAGAAAGACCCCGACGGTGTATCGGCCCCTGTTCAGCTCCGACGCCAGGTAGTGCAGGACTCTCGCCAGCTGGAGCGTCGTGCTGTGGCTGTCACGGAAGCCATGTTGCTCTGCCCTCAGCTGGATGTGGGGCAGGATTCTCCGTAACAGCAGGCGCTCAAACAGCTTGGCGATATGAGGCAGCAGGGTGATTCATTACCCTATTGAAACGCCGAATGCGAGCGCATTTCAGCCGAATTGCTGACTTGAAAACAAAAACAAACCGACCAAGTGTGTGTTGGACTTCGCACATTTAGGGTTCCGTAATAAATGTAGAATATAAGCCAAAATAAATAAATTAGGAAGGTCTCACTTCACATACACCTGATACACCTAGCCACAATATTACTATCATTCTTCATCGGCAAGTAATTACTGTTTTTCATAGTATTTGTATGAATGACAAAGTTATATTTATGGTTTTTAATAAATGATTTATATCTTAAAAACTGCTTATTATATTTGTTCAAACCAATTTTCATCTAAAGTGTTTATTGAGATACACAATATATATTTTTGTTGATTTTTTACTCTCTTACTTTAAAAGTTTGAGGAGGGTGGGACAAAATGTTTCACTTTGGAAAAGTCTGTCCCTTTAACGATTTACTTTAAGGAAAAAATGTTTGAGACACCTCAACGTCGTTTTTGGAGACCTATCTATAACGACCCCATACATATAGGTTAGAGGAAAATAATATTTGTTGGTTTCAGTTCCGTGTATATTTCATGTAAATTTTTGGTATAAAATCGTAAAGCTGTTTATATAATACATCTACATACCAAGTTACAACTGTAAAGTCTTAAATAGTTTCGGAATAAAGTTACTGTGACATATGGACGTACGGGCAGACGGACAGACAGACTTGACGAAACTATAAGGGTTCATTGTTTCTCTACGGAACCCCAAAAAAGGAAACAATTATCAACGTAAATAGATTCCCAGCAATAGCTCATAACTCATAAAAATAACAGGCAAAACTGCGAAGATTTCTATCATACCGATAAAATGATTATAGTATTCATGTTTCCATGCAAAAGGCTGAAACGCCTGAAACTTAATGTTTAATTGTGAAATAAATATTTATGGGTCAATAAGCATGTCTGAAAGAAATAATTTGATTTGAATTGAATTATAAAATTGTGATAGAATCAAAAAATTTGAAGGTACTGACCATGAACATGTTTCCCTTTAAACTCAAACAATTCGGGCATCCTCGTGTTTTCTGCTGGGCATGTATTATCGAGAATCGATTTAGTTTCTACTTTAGATTTATAGCTGGCACATAAATTGTGGTACGCTCTGAAAATACGTCAAAGTGTCGAAGCGAGCAACAATGTCGTTTACACTCTTTGATTTCTGATACGAATCTCCACCGCTGTGTGGAGACCTGTCACTATCACTCCCCTCTATAGGTAAACAAAACAAACATAGCAGCAGAAACTCTATTTTGCATGACAGGGGGCTAACCCATCACCGCACGTAGATATAGAGATAAAAGAATATTCTCACGATTATTTCCATCTAGTGTATGTACTTATGTTAAATAACTTATCTCTTTGTTACATGGTCTGCACCGGGCTGAACCTGCTACTTTAGTGAAAGGCATCCGAACGGGGTGTATTCTATGCTATAGTCTTCGCGCTGTTATAACCCTGTTTTCTTTGTAATAAAAGCTAAACAAGCAGATCACCTTGTAACGTGTATATTTCCATGATATTCTATTGCAGAGTCAGCCCTTTGGTTACCTGCCATTTACTTGAATAATATTTTTTTTAGTCAGTTAGAATTGTTCAATTGCGAGGAGCGGTCGCCTCCACTTTCAAGAAGTTATAAAAGTTGTGTCGTAGTGATCTTGTAAGATTTGTCAAAAGACAATAAAACTAGTTAGGCGAACATTGTAGTTTTTTTTTAAAAAGACAGACACCATAGGCCTCCTAACAAATTGGTGTCAGAAGTGGGATTCCAAAGAGGTCATACAGACATCTAAGGAATCCGAATCCCTGGCCAGTGTTTGTCCTGATCGACGATAAGACTCGTGCCTAGTACGAGCCCGCATCAGCTACAACCTAACTGTCTTGATCCGACGGTCAGTCTCCGCCCTCTGAGCGTGAGCCCGCGATCCAGAACACTACCACTGCGGGTACTCCATTCAACGTGCCCGACGAACAGCTCTAGCTCATCATCACCATCGCCCAACATCCTGGGTGCATTATCCTGCAGCCCGTTTCCAGCCAAAAATCTAACACGCCGCCTGTCGCCGCGTGGTCACCAAGCGCTGTCACTAGACACGCGTCACGCGCTGCCTGCCCACGTCACGCAACCTGCCGCGTGATACCATCGCCAAGCCCGAGAATGCAGCTTAAGACCAATATCGTCGTGTGTCTGTGAGTTACAAAACCCGTTTACTTTTGTGTTCTACCGTTTTCATGTGAAAGTGTTTTTTTAAGTCCTACTTTTAATTTTACCTGCTACATCTTATGTTTTACGGTGATTTATTTTTACATTTATTTTATTGGTATTGTCAAACATTTTGTCTAAGACTACCTAAACATAGCACAATAATTAATGTCTGACGTCAAATCCGAATCTGAAGATTCCAAATTAAAATCGGAACTTCCAGAAGGTCACGAATCAATCAGTTCAGAATCAGACGCTTCTCATACTTCCTCTGACTCTCATTTTGGATCTAGTGTCGACTTATCTGCTATTCTTCCAACCAACATGCCACCAAAAGTCGATAAAAATGCTGAAATCTCCCTGTCAGTATTGACTAAATTTATAAAACCATACAATGGTGATAAAGAATCCCTTCCAGCATTCCTAACTAACTGCGATAATGCTATTTCGTTGGCAAATGCGGACCAGATCAATGTCTTGTGTAAATATGTAATATCCCAACTGGAAGGCAAGGCGCAGGTTGCCTGCAGCCTCAAAAACTTCGATTCATGGGACGGAATAAAAAATTTCCTTCGAGCAACATTTGGAGAAAAGAAACATGCCACACATTTACTTGTTGATCTTCAAAATTGTAAACAGTTGCCATCTGAAGATGTGACTCAATATTCGATAAGATTAGAATCGATCTTGACACGCATGCAATCTGATATTTATTATAATTGCAAACAGCCAAACGAACTCGTAGGGCGAATAGCTGCCATGGAGGACCTTGCCCTCAACACATTTTTGTTGGGCCTAAACTCCTCAATCTCCAACATAGTGCGTTGCCGTAACCCACCTAAATTAAATGACGCTATACAATGCGCAGTTGAAGAGGAAAAATTATATAACCTCACCAAATCGTCGTCTTCGTCGTTCTACCGAGCAAAACAATGCTCGTTGTGTCACAAGAAAGGGCACACTTCTTCTGAGTGCTTTAGGAACAAGCCTCAAAATCAAACTCAAACCCAACGATCATACGCCGTCAATTCAAGACCTGCTTTTGATTCTCTCCAAGGTCCTAAACAGTGTAGATACTGCAAAAAACAGGGTCACACCATTGACGAGTGTTATAAATTAAAATATAAGAATTCCCAAACTTCCCAAGGTCAAGATCCCTCACAAGGTACTTCGGCACAGGCCCATGTGCATAATGTCTATGATGAACCTTCTGATGATGCTTTAAACCAAGAATGATTTCGGTTGTGTGCCTGCCGAAATCGCTTAATCAAAACGGCACAAATAACAAACCCTTTGAGGTCATCTCTCAATTATCATACGCCGATGTATTAAAGAAATCCCGGACTACAGTTCCGAGGTCATCTCAGGTTACCCTGAGTTCTACTCTGCCTAAACACCAGAGTTCTACGATTAAATCCCGGAATATAGTTCCGAGGTCATCTCAGGTTACCCTGAGTCCTACTCTGCCCAAACACCAGAGTTCTACGATTAAATCCCGGAATATAGTTCCGAGGTCATCTCAGGTCACCCTGAGTCCTACTCTGCCTAAAGACCAGAGTTATACAATTAAATCCCGGGACATAGTTCCGAGGTCATCTCAGGTTGCCCTGAGTTCTACTCTGACTAAACCACAGAGTTCTATAAATAAATCCCGGAACACGATTCCGATGTCACCTCAGCACTCGCTGAGTCCTACTCTGTCAATACAAAAAAGTTTTCAAAACAATTCTCAAAATCAAGATTCGGGAAATATTAAAAACTTTGAACTAACTGAATCCGACCCTGTCCCTGATTTTATACCAATTCTCGAGACTACTATAACTAATAAAAAAATATCATTACCACACATTTATTTGCAAACTAAATACGCTGTGAATCCACTATGCTTGCTGATCGACACTGGCGCAAGCATCAGTATAATTAAAAACTCAAGTTTGAAAGAAACTCCTGCACTCTCACGTGAAATTGTAAAAATTAAAGGCATAAGTAAATCAGAATCCTTAATTACAACATTGGGCACCTTCCAGCTGTATATTGACTTACCCTCAGAAACAATCAATTTTAAATTCCATGTCACAAATGACGATGTGTGCCTCGAAGATTATGACGGAATAATCGGAAGTGATTTTTTCGGACATTTCAAAGTTAACATTAACTACGAATTGAAAAGCATACACATTCGCAATGTACAGTTGCCTATTGTTTATAATCAACCTACCTACATCATACCGGCTCGCAGTGAAGCCGTTATCGAGTGCGGAATATCAAATTACTCACACGAGCTCTACCAAGATAACGAGGCCCTCGTTTTAGATCATCTTTATTGCGAAGGTGTTTATGTCGCTAATTGCATAGTTTTAATCAAACCAAATGGCAAAGTGAATATCTCAGTTTTAAATACTACAAACTCTAGCGTCAACGTCAAAGACTATGCGGTGGAATTAACACCCATTGAGAAATCAGAAACGACATCTGATTCTTGTCGTAAAATAAACTCTATTTCTGTTTCTAATTCTGATCGAATAAATCAAGTCTTAAATCAATTACGCTGTTATCATCTGAACGATGAAGAAAAAGCAACTCTTTTTGAGTGTTGTCGCAAATACACTGATATCTTCCACCTTGATGGTGAATCCCTGACCTATACTAACGCCATCGAGCACACTATTAACTCCGGTGACTCTCCCCCTATTCATGTAAAATCATATCGATTTCCTGATTGTCATAAGGAAGAAGTCGATTCTCAAGTACGAAAAATGCTTGATCAAAATATTATCCGCCCCTCTATCTCACCATGGAGTGCTCCCGTATGGGTAGTCCCTAAAAAAATGGACGCTTCCGGCAAGAAGAAATGGAGGATTGTTATCGATTACCGCCGTTTGAACGACGTCACAGTTTCTGAAAGTTATCCTCTACCACTTATCACCGACATACTCGACCAACTGGGTCATTCTAAATATTTCAGCACTCTTGACCTGGCAAGCGGATTTCATCAAATAAAGATGAGTGCTTCAGATGCCCTCAAAACAGGATTTACCGTTAGTACTAACTCGAGCGTCACTGGCCACTACGAATTTGCCAGGATGCCCTTCGGGTTAAAAAATGCTCCTTCTACGTTTCAGCGTCTCATGAATACAGCTCTTTCAGGCCTTCAAGGCCTTCACTGTTACGTTTATCTCGACGATTGCATAATCTACTCACATGACCTGGATTCCCATATGACCAAGTTACAACTTGTCTTCGACAGGATGCGACAATTCAATTTAAAATTACAACCTGATAAATGTGAATTTCTCAGACGGGAAGTCGCTTACTTAGGACACATAATTACAGACAAAGGAGTCAGTCCCAATCCCGAAAAAATTAAAGCTGTTACTGAGTTCCCAGTACCAACCAATGTAAAGCAAATCAAATCCTTCCTTGGTCTTGTCGGTTATTATCGACGCTTCATTGAAAATTTCTCGAAAATCACAAAACCCTTAACATCACTACTCAAAAAGGATATCCCTTTCGATTGGACTTCAGAACAAGAAAACGCTTTTCAACTCCTCAAGGTAAAGCTCACCACTGCACCTCTACTCCAATATCCTGATTTTTCTGCCCCGTTTGTGATCACAACGGATGCTTCTAATTATGCGGTAGGTGCAGTCCTTTCACAAGGTGATATAGGTAAAGACAAACCTATAGCCTATGCATCCAGAACCTTAAACAAGCCTGAAGGAAATTATTCGACCACTGAAAAGGAATTACTAGCCATAATTTATGCTGTCAAAACATTCCGCCCTTACCTTTTTGGTCGCAAATTTAAAATCGTGACGGATCACCGGCCATTAGTCTGGCTATTCAACGTTAAGGATCCTGGCAGCCGACTTATTCGCTGGCGCCTTAAACTAGAGGAATACGACTATGAAATTGTATATAAACAAGGTCGCCTTAACTCCAACGCCGATGCGTTATCGCGTTGTCCTGTGAATATCATTGATTCCCAAAATCTACTTAACTCTCCATATGAAAAATATTTTAAGGAACAATTTACAAATAGAATCCCTACTCCAAATACCATAATGGAAGAACATACCGAAGCTCTCCATCTATCTAAGCTTAAATCAATCGCGTGTCCCGTCTCACTGGACTTTGACTATTCTATGCCACATTGTGAAGAGCTAATGTCTCAACTAAATTCCGCTGACTTACTTGATTCCGAACGCGAACCATTTACGATTAAAAGCGTAAATATGAATAATAAAATGTACTACTTTCTATTCACAAAAATCCACCACTACGAGGAAACTAAATTTAAGGATGTATATAATTTACTCATGAAACTCCGAGACCAGATTCTGGAAGATAGTCCGGAGACCACAGACCTTGCATTACCAGATTTTTCCGATCCATTCTCTAAGATAGCTTACACAAAGATTTATAACATGATCTCTCACATTTTCCACAACACGAACATTAAGATACATGTTTATAAAAATCAAATGATTTACCCAACTCCTGCCGAAGTTCCTAAAATTCTCAAAGAAAACCACGATTCTACTATCGCTGGTCACCCAGGTTCAAAACGAATGTATAACAGAATCAAGGCCTCCTACTACTGGAAAGGCATGCGGTCTGATATCGAAAACTATGTCAAAAATTGTAAATTGTGCCAAATTAACAAACCCTTAAGGATATCAAATAAAGCCCCTATGGAAATAACTTCTACCTCCACTAAACCATTTGAACGATTAGCTCTCGACGTCGTAGGTCCCTTACCGGACGCTGGCTTCCAAAACTTCAAGTTCATCTTGACACTACAAGATGACCTCACAAAATTCTCAAGCGCCTACCCTATGGTCGGTGCAACAAGTGAAGAGATAGCACGTAACCTAGTGCATTTCATATCCCTTTTCGGATTTCCAAAACACATCCTAACAGACTTGGGTACCTGTTTCACATCAGATCTTTTCAAACAACTGACAGAAATTTTAAAAATTAAGCCCCTTTTTACCACTCCATATCATCCACAAACAAACGGAGCTCTTGAACGCTCTCATGCAACTCTAAAAGAGTATCTTAAATCATTTGTCAATGAAAATCAGAATGACTGGCATTGCTACTTATTTACAGCTATATTAGCCTACAATACCACTCCACACTGTACTACTGGATTCACACCACACGAACTTCTATATGGTTATAAACCATCTATTCCCAACTCATTATACGATACGTCTAACAATACTACCTATAGTGAATATATCCGTGCCCTGCAATATAGGATGCGTTTCAGCCGTGAAAAGGCTATTCAGAACATAATAGCAAGTAAAGAAAGGTCAAAACAATACTACGATGCTCATTCTCGCGATTCACATTATAAAACCGGTGACATGGTTTACCTAAAGCAGCATCATAGGTTACGCAAGGCTCTATCCCCTATTTGGAAAGGTCCATATAGGGTTGTCAAAGTACATAACAAACATAATGTCTCTTTACAAGTGGGCCGTAAACATGTCAAACACCATACTAATGAAATTAAACCTGCTAACTAGTCTAAACATAACCTTTTTCATTATCCTTGTTTCTAGAGCCTTGCTCTACGGATGCAGCGCTGAATCGAAAATCACGCCAATAGTTCATAGCCCAGGAATTTACTTTGAACCCGTAACTTCGATTAATTTCTATAACGACTACTGGAAAGTAGTAACACACATTGAGCTTATATCATTACATCCTTATCTTGATAATATCGAAACACTTTTACAAAAATCTGAGAAACTTTGCAATAAAATACAACTATCAGATTTGATCCAATGTAAAGAAGCTTTCAGCCCTATCGATGTTTTAGTGCAATCAAATTTAATTAAACTGCAATCACTGTCTCACATAACTTTGAGTAAATCCCAAAGTAAAGTCAAGCGATCTCTAGAATTTGGTGGGGAAATCCTGAAATTCTTTTTCGGAACCCTGGATGCCGATGATGCCAGAAAATACGATTCCGCTATCGAATCGTGTAAGAAAAGTGAAAATGAACTATTTCACTTGATGAAGGATAACATTCATGTTGTTAAATCTACCATAAATAATTTTAATTCTACTATTTACAAACTTAGTCAAAATGAAATCAAAATAAACTCCCAAATTGACAACATGAATGGGATCCTGTCTCAAATTACCAAGATAGACAACGAACTGTTCTATATCTCTAGGATAAATAGTTTACTAAACATCATAGAAAGTTCTGTACTTTCTGTATCGAATTTATTAGATACTACGTTAAATGCTATTTTATTTTCTAAGGTCAATGTATTACATCCTAGTGTGATAAGCCCTTTAAATCTGTTCAATGAGTTATCAATGCATAGTAACCAACTAGACAAACGTCTGGACTTTCCATTGCCACTTAACGTAAACAATATCCACTCTATAATTGACGCGTCCAAACTTAGTTCCTATTACTACAACAATAAAATAGTGTTTGTCCTGCAGGTCCCACTGATAACGTCAGAAACATTCATGGTTTATAAAAACATACCTTTACCTACTCCACATGATGAATCACGGGTTACCCGTACTTTTGCGCTCATTCAACCTTCTGATAACTACATTGGACTTAGTGATAACAGAATTCATTATGCTATGTTTAATAATCTAGACAAATGTAAGTTTATTAGTGGTAATTATTCTATATGTGAACTAGTTTCAATATTTTCTAGCTTAGGTAACCCTAACTGTGAATCTAAGCTCCTTACGGAAGTGACATTATCACTACCTTCCCAATGTTTTTCAAAACTACTCATAGGCCAGATAGATATTTGGCAAAAGCTTAGTAATAATAGATGGATTTATGTACAGTCCGATCCTAGCAAACTTACTATAAAATGTCACGACGATATTGTCGACTATTCTATCATAGGAACTGGTATAGTTAAACTAACTGAAGAATGTATTGGATTTTCAAGGACTATCCAACTCATGCCAAGTAATTCTTATACTAATATAATTAAGTCTCCTCTAGATATAACTTTCGATATTACACAAGATGACTGTTGTAAGAAAGAAGTGTTTAACAAAACCTTACCTCATTTAACCCCTATCAATTTGAGCAAAATTAACTTAGAGTCCTTGAAATACGCATCTCACCACCTAGATAATTTGGAAAATGAAATAAATAAATTACAGTCAGAGTCACACTTTATAAGATATGCTCAATACTATTCAACGTTTACTTATGTTTTGATTATTTTGATGTTTTTATTTATAGGATACAAACTGTATAAATGTTATAGGTACCGGAACATTAAACCGGATTCTGGATGTTGTATACAGATTTTTAATCAATGCCACAACAAAAAGATGGTGAAACATAACTCTAATATTACCAACTCCATAGAAATGACTGATGTCTCCTCATCCGAAGATGAGAAGAGGTCAATCAAATCTTTACCAGCCCCTCATACAAGTTTTAAATTAGAATATAAACATCCATCCAGAAGGAACCTTAACTTTTAGTTTGATAAGATGCTAAACTAAGTATAATAACATTTTCTCAATTTTCCCATGTATTGTAAAATGACTTCTTGAAATCAAATCGGTTATCTGCTTATTTATCTTTCTTCATTATTATCATTATCATGTATTTACTTCGCTTCATTCTTAGGGATGAAGCTTCGTCAAAATGGGGGAGCTGTTATAACCCTGTTTTCTTTGTAATAAAAGCTAAACAAGCAGATCACCTTGTAACGTGTATATTTCCATGATATTCTATTGCAGAGTCAGCCCTTTGGTTACCTGCCATTTACTTGAATAATATTTTTTTTAGTCAGTTAGAATTGTTCAATTGCGAGGAGCGGTCGCCTCCACTTTCAAGAAGTTATAAAAGTTGTGTCGTAGTGATCTTGTAAGATTTGTCAAAAGACAATAAAACTAGTTAGGCGAACATTGTAGTTTTTTTTTAAAAAGACAGACACCATAGGCCTCCTAACAGCGCGTTAGCACGGCAATATAGGGAGCATTGACTCCTGTTTATAGCGCTGACCTTGGCTAAATGAGAGAGGAGGACAATATTAGAATACACCTATAGACATTAAACATTTACATATAGGCACAGTCATTGCTTTTGGCCCCACACTAGGATACCCTGTGTCATGGGAACCAGAAACAGCGACGTCACACACGTAAACATCCAAGATCTGGGTTTTTTTTTACCCCAGCCGGGCTCGAACCCGGGATCTCTCGCATGGTAGGCAGAGCCACAACCGCTGCACCACAGAGGTTGTCGAACGCGAATAATGAACGCGAAAGAGAAGCACTGCCAAGGTCAGCGCTAGAGTTTCGTGCAGCTACTTGTACCACTGTACGCATATGGATTAGCGATTCTTACTTATATTATAACGTGCAACGTTAGAAATTACTGCCGCTTAGCGTATCACCCCGACTGTTACCATGGTTAAAATATATGATTCGGTTCGCATCGCAGTGGGGTCAATGCCTGCTATTGCCATGCTAACTCACGAAGACTAGCAATATATACGTTTTGAGTATCTTTTTTCAAGAGAACGATGTTGAATCCCTAATTACTCATGGAATACTCTATATTCATATTTATTGTTATAGAAACAAATATTCACCTCCGTACACCATTTTCTTTATTTTCAGCATTCATCAAAACAACAGTTTTATTCCTCCATTCCAGTAAGAACCTCATCATCCCCTCTCAATGCTAATTTATCATCAAATATAATTGTTATAAAATAGGCGACAATAAAATAATTATACATACAATAAAAGGTAACATTTAGGTAACATTAAATTAACAGAAAAAAACGAGAGAGGTTGCACTAAATAATTATTGCTGCACTTCTTGACATAGCTTTTCTCCCCCTCAATTTCAGAACTTTAAAATGTACCTAACTTGTTGTTAAAAATATAAACTTCTAATAAGTGCGTACCTAAGTTAACTCATTAGCAGTGATAGGAATAGGTAGGGCTTATTAACCTAAACTTCGAGGAACAGAATCGAAAAGTGGAGTCGTCGTTAGAGCTTATATTTTTTAGGACAATAATTTGTCCTAGTTTTGGAGCAGAGTTTTAGTATATTAAAATTAATCTCGTAATGTGCTAAGATATTTTTTGAGAGAATATGTAATAAATTTACAGTTAAATAATTAAAATTATATTTCGGTTTCGGAGTCCACGTGTAAGTTATTTTTTCTGTTTATGTCACGTTTCTTGCTATAACAATGATATCTTTAAAAATGTTGTCCCTTTACCGACTAAGCCAAAAAAGTAATTTCACCTTTGTTGGTGAGCTAAATGGACTATATGGGAATGGATAGAAGGGAGTATGATGGAAACACTGCGAATGAATAATACTTATTTAATTAATAAAGTATGGGACAATAAACTATGCTTTTACGCAATCGGCACACACTGACACATGACAACAAATGTTCAAACAATTCTTCTATAAAAGGCTGTCAGTATGAAATATAAAGAATGTATATCAAAAGAGGTGGCATCCCAGCCAGTCGCCAACATACCGGACCCCTGTGAAACACTAACTGGTGGCTACTGGCTGGGAAGCGGCTTCCATAAGAACGAGCTTATGGGCCGGTCGGCGCAGTATGCCGCCCCTGGTGCGGAAGTCTGCCACGCGGACCGCTCCGTCTGGCCCTGAGTAGATTGACGTTATCCTTCCTAACGGCCATAAGCCAAGAGGAAGAGTAGGGTCAGCGATCAGCACCACGTCTCCCTCACTAAAGTTGAATGTGCTGTTGGTGGAGAGTCAGTCCTCTTGGTCGGAGCGTAGGCAAGTATTCGCGCAGCCATCGTGCCCAAAACTGGTCTGCGAGACGTAAGCTCCGACGCCATTCGCATCTTCTGGATAAGTCTGCATCCGTCAGCGAGCTGGTCCATGGTACGGCAGAAGAGGAACCAAGGATGAAGTGGAATGGTGTGATGGCTTCTGGTAAGTCGGGGGAAGATGTCACGTTTGTGAGAGGTCTTGAGTTGATTATAGCCTATGCCTCAAGGAGTAATGTGGATAATACGTCTTCCTTCATTAATTTTTCGGTGAGGCAGGCTCTTAGGGCTGTCTTCACGGTGCTCACCAATCTCTCCCATGCTCCGCCCATAAATGGTGATGCCGGTGGGATGAAACGCCATTTGATTTTATGGTTTGTAGCGTATTCCTGTACGTTGTCAGTAAATATTGTTGAAGGCGATCCCTTACGGGCGATAAAACATCTCAGGCTCATAATGGGAGCATCGGAAGAAAGTGAGGCGACAAGTTCTAAGTGGATGGCTCTCGTTACTAGGCAGGTGTATAGCGCGACGTAGCGTTTTTCATGGCTTTGGAGTATTGTGATAGTGATCGGACCGAAATAATCTAGGCCCACGTGCGTGAATGGCCTCTTATGATGATCGAGTCGCTCTTCCGGCAGATTGACAATTGGAGGTCGTTCAGGTTGACTTTTCCACCTTCTGCATTGGAAACAGGCTTTGGCTACGCTACGAATGCTGTCTCTTGCTTTGAGTATCCAAAACTTTTGCCTGAGCTCATTAAGGACCAATTCGTTAAAACAATGTGAGGCGTGAATATGTTCGTGAAGAATGAGGAGACGTGTGACTTGATGGTGACCGTCCAAAATTGCAATGGCTCTCTCACTCACTCCTGGCGCATACTTTCTTCGTGAGTCCAGTCGCAGCAAGCCATCCTGGCCAAGAGTCGGCACGAGTTTTACTATTCGGCTGCTTTTGGGTATGGGCTGTGACGATTCGACTGCTTTCAGCTCATCGGGGAAGCTGTCTCTCTGAGCTCGTTGGTGTATCATCTTCTAAGCTGTTATGACGTCCACCGCGTGAAGTTGTGATGGAGATGTGGTGCTTTCGATGTATAATTTAGAATTTTGATCTATTGGCTGAGATAGTTTAAGCCGGAACAATCGTGCACCCTGGAGAACACGGGCCGTGGTGCGTAGAAAGCGCAGCCAAGAACTTAAACGTGTCGCGTCAGGTACTGGACTCGAGAAAGCTACGTCGAGGAGCAACCCCACCAGCTCCAATTTCAACTCGAGATCTGGTAGAGTCTCCTGGACGTCATCCACTCGCTCCGTCAGCCAAGCGTATGGCGGCTGTAGAAGAAACGGAGGACCAGTACACCATCGATGAGACTGTGTGAGGTTTAATTTTTTGGTTTTGTGGCATCGTCTGCAACATTGAGAGAGGTAGGGATCCACCTCCAGTTGGATGGGTTGGTGGTTTCCAATATCTCTCCCAATCTGTGCGCCACAAAAAGTTTAAACGCCCGAGCATCACTCCGAATCCACTTGAGGACGGTGGTTGAATCTGTCCAAAAATTGATCTCGGAGGGCATGATTCGATGAGCTTGCAAAATTGTTTGCACGAAACGAGAGGCTATATGCGCAGCTTGTAGTTCAATGCGTGGGATTGAAACCGGTCTTAAGGGCGAAACGCGTGCTTTACTGCCGATTAGAGTGGTAGACACAGAGCCGTCATCGTAACTAAAACGCCAATAGGCAGCACAGGCGTAGGCTTGTTCGCCACCATCGGCCACTTCATGCAGTTGGGTATCCACTACGTACGTCATATTCATATACCAACGAGGTATTTTTATATTAGACGCGACCTGTAATTGTGAAAAACAGTCTTTGCATTCACTTACGTACATATCTGAAAGCGGTGTGTCCCAGCCGACCTGCCCGCCATAGTTTCTGTATCAAAATGCGGCCCCAAATGACGACAGGCATTAATAGACCGAGGGGAACGTAGAACTTCATGACATTTGACAGAAGACTACGTTTGGTTAAGGTTTCAGCCGGTAACTGCGAAACTGCGCGGAAACCTAATGAATCCTGACGTGGGTTCCACTTAACACCCAATACGCCAACCTCGCTACTAGGCGGTAAATAGACGTCGGAGGTCGCGTCGCTTCGAAGTTCCTTTGGGATAAGCGTAAGTGCCTCAGGATAATTTGACGTCCACGCGCGCATCTCAATTCCCCAGGCTTTGTGAACGGTTACTATGTCGGCGGTGAGCTGCGCCGCGTCGGCGACACTGGAGTAACTACCTAAAAAATTGTCCATATAATGATCGTCAATTATTGCCTTACAGGCGGCGGAGTAATCGGCATGACACGTTTTTGCGTTTTTGTTTTTAATGTAGAGCGCGATGAACGGACTTGACACCGCGCCAAAAATCATGGCAGACATGCGATACTCTTTTAGCTCGCCATTTTTGTTACGCCAGAGGAAGCGTTGGGCGTCCCTGTCTCTTAGGGCGATTTTTATTTGAGAAAACATCTCTTTGATGTCACCGTTTAGAGCTACGGCGCCTTCTCTAAAACGAAACAAGATGTCCAGTAGAGAACACATTAGGTCCGGACCTTTTAGGAGTAGGCTGTTTAAACTTACACCCTTTGTTGTCGCAGCAGCGTCGTGGACTGCTCTGAGTTTCTTCTTTTACCGGTGAAAAACGCCGAAAATAGGCAGGTACCAACGAATGCCCGCGTCTGTGTCAACGCTGTAAACATTTGCTGGTTTTCGTTGGTGATAGGTGTTCGGTTCGCACTCCTCAGCGTAGCCTTTTGCAATGACATCGTCTATAAATTTGTGAAAGGCTGTGGCGAACGATTCATCCTTTGCCATCTGGCGTTCGAGGGCCTTGAAGCGCGAAGATGCCTGCGGGTAACTGTCAGGTATAATTTTTGGCAGTTCTTTCTTCCAGGGTAGGCCAACTTCAAAATGTCCGTCATCAAGTTGACGAGCGGATGATTCGATTATGTCTACGGCTCGTTTATCGTCATCGTTTGGGCGAGGGGCGCTTTTCGTTATGCCTAAGGCATCGATGTCGTATTGATTTTTGATGAGAATATCTACATCGTCCGATACGTGGTTCACGAATTCGAGTGGCTTAGACGAAACGGAAACCTAACAAAGTCCTCAAGGCGACGGGATCGCTCTTCTTGCCACACCGCACTTCGCGACTTAATGACAGGTGCCAATCGGGCGCACTAATCAGGACAGTAGGAGTGACGTCAGTGTACGAAAATTCGTCGGATAAGTCTACCAAGTGATCGTAGTCTGAGAAGTTAATTTTGCCTGGATGTTGTGCGCGCAGCCCCAGAGGTTTGATCGCCCGCGCGTGTTTCACTAAATAACGATCCGACGAATTTCGACCTCGAACGTAAAAGTCTACGTTACTTACGTCAACTTCTTTCGTCATACCACTGATGCCTTCGATGCGCAGCCGCTCCTGACAGGTGGGTTTTGCACCGATGCGCGCAGCAACCTCGCCGTCAATAAGCGTTGCAGTAATGCCCTCATCGAGTAACGCTGTCGTGTGAAACTCGCCGTCAGGACCCTCGAGCACGATCGGGACTACCTTCAGCAGGCCGCGAGGATAGTTAATTGACCGCGAGGTCCCTGAGATATTAATTAAGATGTCAGACGTATTTCCAACATCGATAGAAGGTTCGGATTCGTCCACGTTAACAGGAGTGGCCGGTCTAGCAGACAACGTTTGAGTGTTGTTGCAATGGCTGCTGGATGCTACGCCAGGTTTGCAGTTAGCTGCTGTCACTGGGCCGTGAAGGAGCGAATTGTGACGTCTCGGACATCGGTCTACTTTACAACGTTTGGCGCGACAAAAATTCCAAGTGTGTGGACTGGACTTCAAACACCGGTAGCATATTACCTTATTACCTCTAATGTCATTGATTGCTCTGATTTACTTGCTCAATTATCATTTACAGCGCCCCGTAGGCTATTGCGTCATAATGCGCTATTCTCGCTCCCTAAGTCAAACACTAACTACAGACAAAATACGTTCCTCTGGCGTGCTTGTCAGAGATTCAACAATCTGCGTGGAGATATTGAACTTGACCTGTTTAGCACTGGTGTTAATCCAGCGAAGAGATCACTGTACCGAGACTTTTTCTATGACTAGTATTTCGACTTTCTGTTATTTTTATTTTTTTTTTCTTTTTTAACGTGACTTGTTACTGCATGTCATGTTACAACGAATAGGGCTATATATAATGCGAACTAATTCTGTTATTTAAGAGTGCTTTAACTGTTTTATTTGTTTATTGTGTCTTTTTGTCGGCGAAAACCTAAAATTGGCTTTTTTGTTTTTATATAAGATTCCTATTGTTAATTTAAAGATAGCTGTTGGTTTTCCAATGTTAATAAAATAAAATAAAATAAAATAAAATATTTTCGTCTCACGGACCCAACACCACCGTGTCGTCTTTTGAGAGCGCTAAAAAGGCTTTACAGGTTTTAATGTTGTGAGATCCTTGTTTACAATAGGTACAACGCTCGGACACTTTGTCGTTAGATACGGTGGCGTGAATTGTTTCCTTCTTCAATTGAAATCTAAAAGAATGCGCTGTGTTCTATGCCTTAACCGTACTCTCAGCAACGAAGTTATATTTTAACTGTTTGTCAGCCTCTACTAAAAGAAAGCGTGACAAAATTTCCAATTTTGTGAAATTCAGTTGATCGGGTGTATAGACAGAAGCAAAGTCCGTGAAACGAGCGCGCGTGTGTTCGTTCAACTTCACCAATATGCACCGAAAGAGCTCTGGTGACGATAAATACTCGTTCTGGTTAAGTAGCTTAAGCGTTGTCACGAAGTTTCGTAATTTGTTTGCTAAAGAGTTCAAATCTTCCGGAGAACTTAGCTTAGGACAGTTGCGCAGCTCGGCGACCTCACGGGCGACAAGAAGTTGCGGGCGCGCGTACGTCAGCTCCAGGGCACTCACGATGTCGTCGGGCTCCCCAGAAGACCACAGAAGAGACGCCACGGACTGGTACGCCGGACCGCGGACAGCGTTGTTTAAACGATCGAAGTTACCTGACGGAGAAAAGTTATATTTAGTTCTTTCGTAACAACTTTTGAATGCCATCCATTGACTAACTTCACCCGAGAACGTGACCAGATCGGTTCTCTTTGGCCGGTGGGACAGAGCATTAATAGCTTGGGTAAGCTGTGTTACAGGGTCTGAGATGGGCGTTCAGATGTTTTTAATTGTTGTGTCGCATTGTTGAAGTCATTGTTACCGGTGGTGCGTGCAACTGTCGACGGGGCTGTATGGTTGACGTTCGGTACGAAGAATGATACCATGTTGGTGGGAGCAACCGGCTGTGAATGTTGTCCTTGGGGATTGCCCAAGGTGACAGTCGGTGCCTCACCAGGCATGTTCGCGTTAGTTACCGTGGTCATGTTCTGGTCGAAAACCCACGTCGCGGTGCGTTTTGCGGAATTACAATAAGACAAACGTGAACAATGGGATTTAGATGACTTATCTGATGCTTCTAAAGCGGCTAATCTGGCTTGTAGCTCCGTCTCTTCCGCCTCAGCCTCGAGACGGGCGAGCTAGCGCTCGCGTTCTGCTTGTTGTTGCGCAAGCTCGCGTTCGCGTACCACTCGGCGCCGCATAGCGTCTGCTTCGATGGCCAGTTTCTGGGCGTGGACGGTCGTCGAAGTCCTCGAGTAGGGAGTGCGTTCACTGCACGACGGTTTACTGTGAACGCTATGTGCGCTGCGAGAAAGTGCTTTGGCATTGGCGTCTAAAACCGAATTAGGTCGAACACTTGGGCAATTTGCGAGGCTTGGTTGTGCCTGGTCGCAAGGTTCGGTGCCCACAGGCTGTGTGGTCGAGCTAATTGGCAATGCCGAAGCATCCTCCGTCGCCGTGGCCGAAGTCGGCCGAACGCCGCCCAGTGAACGTTCACGACGTTCGAGCTGCATTTGGTCGACTTCCGTGGCCGTAGCGTCCGTGTCTGCCTTGCGTTGTTTACGACGTGTTTCCACCATTGAAAATGACGAAATGAGTGTTGACTAAATTAAATGAAAAACTTACGTCGAAAATAAAATATTAAAAATGGTTTGTTTTTACGGCGAGAATGGACCAAAATGTTGGTGAGCTAAATGGACTGTATGGGAATGGATAGAAGGGAGTATGATGGAAAAACTGCGAATGAATAATACTTATTTAATTAAAAAATATGGGACAATAAAATATGCTTTTACGCAATCGGCACACACTGACACATGACAACGAATGTTCAAACATTTCTTCTATAAAAGGCTGTCAGTATGAAATATAAAGAATGTATATCAAAAGTGGGCATCCCAGCCAGTCGCCAACAACCTTATTATCAATATTGACAGAAAAAAAACCGAAATATAATTTTATTATTTTAAAAATTGACGTTATACACGTGTATAGACCATTTTTCTTGTAACCATTTTTTTTTAATTATTTTCGTAATTTTCGTCTGATGTAGTAAGAAGACTACATAAAAGTGATAAAAATCGTCAATAGTTTGAAAATTGATTTTACCCTCTATAGTTGGAATTGTGGACGGACCAGCTAATCACTATTAACATTTTTAATACCTGACTTGACCTAGATCTCTCTAAACTTTTAAATGGTAACCTTGTTGCCTTATCTTTCAATACCCATTACATAGCTCGTTGTTAAGTGGTAGCTGTAGCCTCTGTAAAGTTTTTGAGCTGGTATGTCCTATGTATGTAGTATGTAAAATATTAAGTTTGCCATTATTATAGGCCCATACAGTAAACCCATTAAAAATATGATTTTCGCATATTTATTTCTAAATGTAATTTAATTTGGGTTTTTCCAGTAGTTTTCGTACAGTATAGAAGATTATAGGCCAAATTCGCTACTATGAGTCCCTGGACAGAAAACTTAACATTACCAGATTTTATTGGAAAACTGCCGCTTTGATAGGCAGTTAACTGTTCACCATTAGCTGTATTAATTTTTATGATATGTTTTAGTTTTTTATGCTTGTCATACATACATTGTGTATAATTTTCCGATATAAAATTTTGTGATGCACCTGAGTCTACTACAAAATAAATTTATTGCAAAAAAAATTACAAATGTCTTTATTACTGTAGATATTTACATATACTTAGCAATCGTCATTTTTTGCCACTTTTGTACATCGGACCACTGTGGGAGAAGAAGGGGTTAGAAACTCCACAAAACTCCTGCTTAACTAAAACAAAATACAATATTTAGTCATTATCATAATTAATAAGCAGGAATAAATAATTACAAAACTATTAACAGCAACGTCTATGTTGAGCCAGATTAACCCCATACAGTCCCATCATTTAAGTAATCTTGAACATTGTAATATCCCTTTTTCGACAAAGTCGTTTTAACATGGTTTTTAAATTGCTCAAATGGCAATTTCAAGATCTCCAGAGGTATCTTGTTGTAGTAGAGAATGCATTAACCCTTGAAAGAATTGGTAACCTTCGCGAGTCTAAACCGGGGCGCAAGTAGTCTGTGAATATTTCTTAGGTTAACATTACAGCTATCGCTAAGTTTGGGAAATTCATTTCATTACGAGATTACGTTCATTACGAGACCTTACAAGTTAAGTTGAATTCGCCTTCAACCATACATCTCACTTCCTCGTCTCCCTGTTTTTCAGCTGTTAGTTCTTCTCCCTCTAAAGCTTCCCCTTTTGCAATTCTCCTTCAAGGTGTTCACCTTCCAAATGATCTCCTTCTACATTTTTCCGTTCTATATGTTTTCCTTCCACGTGGACTCCCTGCACACGTTCCTCTTTACCATCTTAACCAATACGTGCAACACCAGTGTCTTCTACCTTTTCTCCAACTTCTGAAGGTGCTCCAACTGGTTGTCCTTCTTTGTGTTCCGCTACTATATTTTGAAAATTTGGCCTTCTGCTGAAATAACTGAATTTATACTTAAATAAATAAAATAATATCTTGGACACCATTTAAACAAATTGATCTAGCCCCAAACTAGGATTCCCTGAATCTTGGGTACTAGACAACGATACACATACTCATATAGATAAATATTATACTTAGATAGATAAACAACCATAACTGGGGTACAAACATACGTTCTCATCAAACAAATATTTGCGCCCACCGGGACTCAAACCCGGGACCCTTGGCTTCGTAGGCAGCGTCACTGCCGATTCGGCCATTCGGGTCGTCAAATACTTCTGCAATTAAATTAGTTTAAATTTTATCCGAAATATTGTGAATTAGGAATATGGGGCAGTCCATAACCTGTTGAATCCCTAATTACTCATGAATATAGAGTATCTATATTCCTATTTATTATTATGGGAACAAATATTCACTTCCGTACACTATTTTCTATATTTTCTGACTGCCAAACTGACCTAACAAAAAAACAAAGATCTATTTATTCATTATGAAATAGAGATTATAGAGTAAAAGTAATAACCTCATCAATCGGCACCAGAGATCTCACACTGTCTCACTTTTAGCCACTCCGCGGCATAACAATGCTCTTTCAGGTCACGGGCGGTCCGACTTTGGAACGCACTTCCTTGCACTATAAGAGACAGTCCCACTCTTTTCTCTTTTAGACACGTATTGAAGAGCACTACGTCTCTCTTTCGTAATTTTTTTTGTATGTATTTATTTGTAAAGTGTATATAGTATATTTTGGTACTTATTTGGTTGTTACTGTCCTTATTTTTTATTTAAACTAGTTAAAGTGCACTACCTACCTGCCTTTTATAATAATATTTCCTTTAATGTCTTGGTTTGCTGGAATAAATCTCTTTTTAGAGACAAGCTCGCCTTTGTACATACAGTTTCTTTTAATGTAACTTGTAAAATATTTGCATGTAATAAAGAATTATGAATTATGAATTATGAATATACTATACAGAGTATATAACCACCAACCAGAGTATATAATCACAAACCAGAGTATATAATATATTTCTCTCTTGCTATATACACAGTCAGGTCATAAGTTCTGTCAGACAATAAAAACTTTTGAATTTAGAACGCTGGCCAAAAAAAAGTTTATTGAATTCGAATTTCGAACTTTTCATGAAAATAAAAATGTGTACTTTTTAGAATTTTCCTCATTTTTAAATATGGAGTGGACACTTAAAGAAGACCGTGTCGCAGTTATTGCGTTGCATCGTTGCGGTTACGCGCCAATTCAGATTTTCGACTTACTGAAAAATTTGAATATAACCAAAAGATTCGTTTATCGTACCATAAAACGATACAATGAAGACTCTAGTGTAGATGACAGGTCAAGAAGTGTTCGCCCTCGCTCTGTTAGGACTCCAGCAGTGATAAAAGCTGTGAAGGCGCGAATTCAAAGAAATCCCATACGTAAGCAGAAACTGTTGGCCCTTCAGATGGGGTTAAGCAGGACCACGGTGAAAGGGGTGTTAAATGAAAACTTAGGGCTTAGGGCATATCGAAGAAAAACAGGACATCATTTGGACGCTCGTTTAATGGACCTGAGACTGAAGAGATGCCGCGCTTTGTTGAAGCGGTACGCGGGAAAAAAGCATCGGGAAATTCTTTTTTCGGATGACAAAATTTTTACCGTGGAAGAGAGCTACAACAAACAAAATGATAAGGTGTACGCACACAGCAGTGAAGAAGCGAGCAACCGTATTCCGCGTGTCCAACCAGGTCATTTTCCATCCTCGCTCATGGTTTGGTTAGGAGTCTCTTATTGGGGCTTAACTGAGGTACATTTTTGTGAGAAAGGCGTAAAAACGAATGCAGTGTATCAAAATACAGTCCTCAAGAACCTTGTGGAACCTGTTTCTCATACCATGTTTAATAACAGGCACTGGGTATTCCAACAAGATTCTGCGCCAGCTCATAGAGCGAAAAGCACACAAGACTGGCTGGCGGCGCGTGAAATCGACTTCATCCGGCACGAAGACTGGCCCTCCTCCAGTCCAGATTTGAGTCCGTTAGATTACAAGATATGGCAACACTTGGAGGAAAAGGCCTGCTCAAAGCCTCATCCTGATTTGGAGTCACTCAAGGCATCCTTGATTAAGGCAGCCGCCGATATTGACATGGACCTCGTTCGTGCTGCGATAGACGACTGGCCGCGCAGAATAAAGGCCTGTATTCAAAATCGCGGGAGTCATTTTGAATAAACTTTATTACCATAAGAATCTATGTTTTATTAAGTTTATTTTGCTATATAAATGTTTACATAAATAATAAACATGTCTAAATTATTTCATATTGCACATGTGACAGAACTTATGACCTGACTATGTATATATGCATCAGTGTTCATCAGTGCATATTTCTCTCTTGCTATATATATATTGCAGTGGGGACCCCACATAGATAAATTGGCTGGTAAATTAAGTTCTGCGGCTTACGCTGTTAGGAACATCAGACATAGCACGGATGTGGCTACATCTAGGCTAGTATATTTTAGTTACTTTCATGGTGTGATGTCCTATGGTATCTTGTTGTGGGGGAAAGCAGCGGATATTCAAACTATTTTTATTTTACAGAAAAGAGCTATTCGAGCAATTTATAATTTAAAACGAACAGACTCCTTAAGAGAGCTTTTCAAAGAAATTGACATACTAACAGTAGCTAGTCAATTTAATTAAATTTAAATTCAATTTCGAAAATATAATGTATGTACGCAAGAACCTTACAACATTTTCCAAACTTAGCGATAGCTGTAATGTTAACCTAAGAAATAATCACAGACTATGTGCGCCCCGTTTTAGACTCGCGAAGGTTAGCAATTCTTTCAAGGTCAGTGCATTCTCTACTACAATAGGATACCTCTGGAGATTTTGAAATTGCCTTTGCCTTTGCTTGAATTGCCAACACAGACCTTGCCGTTAATAGTTTTGTAATTATTTATTCCTGCTTATTAATCATAACAATTATTTTTTTCATTTTTGTATTAGTTAAGCACAACCTATTTTTAAAAGAGATCTAAAAATCAATCTGTGGGAGTTTCTACGCCCTTCATCTCCCACAGTGGTCCAATGTAGAGAAGAGGCAAAAAATGACGTTTGCTAAGTACATGTAAATATCTACAGTAATAAAGTACTATGACTATGACCAGTGTAGTCTTTGGCCGCAATTATAGTCTTTTCCAAAATGGCGGAACTTAGGTATGCGAGTATCCATACAAAAATGTTAGAACACGACTATACCTCTTCACAGTAATTTATCGCGTGTTTGGTAGTAAATAAAAGTGTAGATTAAATAAGAGTCTTCCGCATACAGATCTATCATATTTTAGATCAAGATACATTGTGGGCGATTTAGTTAGGAACGTGTAATGCCAAGGTTTCCCTATTGTCTAGAATCTCTAGAATATTCCGCCAAAGTTTGCCTGCGACTGAATTTCGATCGATCAACCCGGACCACCCTCGGGTAAATGCTCGTTGCCTGCTTTATATATTGGGTTTATTGAGTAAAATAATAAATTACTTACCAGCTAGCTTACTGAGCCAGCGTGGTGGAGTATGTCTATAATTTATTTTACTCGTTTTAGGATAAAGGCTTGTGCTGCACGACGGGGACATCACTGAGCTATATTTATTGATTATACTTATTAGTAGTGTGCAACTTTATCATTTTTAAATGATGTTGGACGTGTTACCTATATAAGATATGAATGATCATGAATTCCATTGTCGGCGATTACTGCAGAATCTGAATTTCAGACCGATTTCAGACTATGACAACTGAACAACAGCAGTCGGACTAAAAGTTCAGTTTGTTAGTTAATTGATTGATGATTTGAGTTGCCGTCTTGCATGGGTATTTGAAATATTTATTGGTTATTTATATTCAGATAGTGTAAATCTTAACAGTGAACAACAAAAGCATAAAAATGTATACCTATGTGCGTAATTCGGATGTAAATTAAAGAGTGCTATGGGTCCAAATGTGGTCCAAAATGGTCTAATAACTCAACAGTGTAAAAACTTTTTCCAAATGAAATAATTGTAAGTGTAATTTATTTCATACTATGGCAGCTAAGTCAAAGTAGAGCGTAAACACACAGTTTTTTGACAATTTTGCTCCGAACGGCCGACCTTTTGGTATGGAGAAGTAAAAAATCAAGTTGGTCTGATAAACATAAAAATATACAACAATAATTTCAAATGATCTGCAATAATTGTTTTTTTGTCCTTACATGTCAACCTAACACGAAGGGCTTTGCTTCACTCACCCTCATTATCATTCACCTTCCCTGTCCCACTACGCCTAGATATACATATGTAACGGTACGGTTTACAATGCGCATTTGGTGTGCACACTGCAATCGTTGTGTACCCCCCCTGGTTAACATTGTAAGCACGCAAATAGCCCGCATTCGTCCGCGTTCATTATAAACCGGCGAAAGCGCGCTTACGTCATTCATCTGTCAACTGTATCAATCATATATCAATATCAATATACATATACATATATCAATCATGTCACCCTCCAACAATAGAAATTATTTATCCTCTCGCTTGGGAGATGGAGCCACAGAGGTCAACAAGAAGATGAGCCTTTTAACCGAAATTTTCATAAGAAAGATATTTTCATATGCCATTACAAGTTAGGATAATCTCATTGTGCGAATACAAATTAGGAAACATAAAATGTTGTGAAGCAAAGGAATACCGTCCTCAACAGCACCGTAAAATATATTTAATACACCTTTTATGTTAAACGCCATATACTACGCAGAGCTAAATGAATAGTTGCAATACTATTCGCTAACATTTCACTGACACGTTCGTCACTAGCTCAGGCATTTCCTGCCAGTTGATATGGCGCACGTGATATGGCGCAGTTGATATGAGCATATTTGGTAGATAGGCATTAATTATAATGCCGAAATGGTTGCTTCTTCCTCTCTAACTCCCAACAAAGTTAGACGTAACAAACGTATTAGCGCCTTTCATATGACGTTTTTTAACAAACTTACCAGGAAGAAAAACAGACTTTTGATAATAATTAATCACACAACGAAAACATGTCGTGTAGCGACAAGAACCTAAAGAGAACCTAACAAGTGACAACAACCAGGATAAAATTTAGAGATGATAGTTTATTATACTTAAAAATGAAAGGAAGAAGAGGATGAATGAGGTGAGACAGGTTTTTTAAAAAATACAGAGATCAGATAAAAAAAAGGAAGCGGAGGACACGGAGAGTAGGAGCAGAAGGAGCAGTGGAACCGGTCTGGCGAACCGGTCAGTGGAAGCACTGGTGGGCGACGTAGCACTTGCAATCAGTCATCAGACCCCAACGGGCAGCAGGAGCAGGGGCCCTGGTAGTGAAGCGCCGGCCAGGGTAGAGGCACGCAACGTGTCGGCCTGAAGTCACCGACGGGCAGGTGTAGCAGAGAACGGGCAGGTGAAGTGGAGACCCAACGAAGCGCCGGCCAGGGTAGAGGCTCGCCAAGTCAGGAGGCGTAGTAGTAGAGGCTCGCAGGATCCCGGGGCAGTGCGACCCCGGGATAAGGCCTTTAGGTGATGCTTCTTGCTTGAGAGCTGAAGTGAGACTCAAGAATTTCAGAAATGTTCCGCTCTTATACCCTTTTTGGAGAGTTCGAAAAATTATTTAAATTAAAAGCAATTTTTGTGAGTGGCCAAGAGAGAAAAAGAATTTTGTAAAAGTATTGAAGCAAACATATCAGACCGCTAACGATTTTGAATGGACATTGCCGTAGCCATTTCAGGCTCGTAATAGAAAAATCAACAAGTTCACATAGCCAAAATTACATAACAGCGATAGATAAAAGGGTAGCGCACCAGCGCGCACGAAGCCCGAGATTGCAGAGTTTCGGAGAAAGCCAAATACAAGGTCACCAAAGGTAAACCCCTTCGCTATCGATTTAGAAGTGCTGATAGTGTGAAAATACGAAGCGAAAATGATTTGTTAATGTGTTCTTATGGTTTAAAACGTTACAGGGTCCTATGAAAATAAAGGTGAAACCAAATATCAAGCTGTACAGCTCAGCAAGTATCCAGCTGAACAGACCGGAAAATAGCATGTAAGTAGCGTAACACTACATTTTCCCCCCGACCCTGGAAAAATCTTTGACTCAGCAAAAATTTTGATATGTACAAAAATAAACCATAAAAACACAGCTTTGCAGAAACAGACATCACCAGGCAAAATCAGATATACCATCTCTTACATTAATCATCTTCATTCAGGTAAGGGTGGAGTTCACATTCAATGACTACCACTCTAAAAGTGTGTTTTCAAAAGGACATTCAGGCTTACTTAAGGAGTTGTTATCCGCTCCTGCGTGGAAAAAAAAATAAGTAGAGGTAAAGAGAAACCAATTAATCCTAAGGTAGCTTTAGTCGCTTTGCCTTAAGATTAAGAACGGCCAGAGCGGTAGAGCTCGAAGCCAGAGATCAGCAACATCACCAACGAGATGTGTCTGAAATAAAGATAAAAAAAAAATAGGTGAAGACTAACCAACGAAATTTCGAGGTCCTAAAGTAAAATGTGTTGAAGAACACTGGATTAAAAGAAGAAAAAAAAAATAAGGTGAAAATGATGGTGATATTTATACATATATACAAATTAACAGTTAATAGAAATTAAGAAAACTTAAGATTTAATGTCTTTAATGTGCCACTTGCCTCTAACTCCGTTAGGGTCTTCTAGAATGTATACTAATGGTGAAAGTTTGGTTATTATTTTACACTTAATGAATTTAGGGGCAAGTTTAGCATTAAAGTAAGCGCCAGCATTGCTTAAAACATGGTTTTTACGCCAAACAGTATCTCCCACATTAAATTCTTTAAAAGACCGGCGTAGATCATAGCGAGCGCTATTTTTAGCGTGAGCTATGTGAAGTTTAGTTTGAACTCTGTGAAATATAGATGAGAGGAGACCAGCATTAGACGCGTAAATATCACGAGGCATAAATATCAATTTCTCGAGATTCTGAGTTGGAGTATAGAAGTAACCACAAGGTATTGTTTCCCTACCAAAGACTAAAAAGTTTGGAGTAAAGCCAGTAGCAACGTTTGTAGCGCTGTTTATTGCGAACTGAATCTTAGTAAGATGGTTGTCCCAGGATCTATGATCGTCTACTACTAGGGATGCTAGAGCTGTAATAATCGTACTATTAAATTTCTCTGTAGGATTAACCTGAGGACAATATAAAGCTGTGTGAAAAATACAAGGAACGTTATAAGAATTTAAGAATGAGTGGAATTCTCGCGACTGAAATTGAACAGCGTTGTCCATTATAATAGTTTGGGGAATGCCATGAACTAGAAACACTGAATTTTCTAAGACATTAATGATATTAGCTTAAGTAGCACGTTTAAGGGGAAAAATCATAGTATATTTAGTAAAATTGCAGTTAATTACCAGAATATACTGATTTCTTCTCCGGGTTATAGGCAATGGACCCATAAGATCTAAGGATATAGTTTGAAAAGGTCTGGAGCAAAGTTTAGGTTTACCCATAAGACCATAGGGAGAGTGATTAGGGTGTTTGTTTAATTTCCCACGCCTACCGAACGGCGTGGAATCCTAAGGGGGTGTGCCTTTGCCCGCACGTGAGAGAAAAGAAATCATGAAATTGTTATTACCTTGTCACCGCAGACAGGATAGATTGAAGGCTCGATTCGAGACAGGGGAATGCGGGAGAGGAGACAGTTTTGGAATGGGGGATGGGATCGAACCCTTGCCGTCGCTGTCCGACGCCGTCGCCGGCGCGCTGCTGGCGGCACGTGGAGTCGCCGCCGATACGACTATGTGCTTCACAACACAAATCACTTGACCGCTGACGCGAATCTAATTACGATCAATAGCCCGACGCTATGAGGTAGATTTACACTCCGACCAGGCCCGATGCCTGTATGATAATTGGTACACCGAAATACCATCAATGCCACGGGGCCCGAGCCGCCATGTTATTCTCCCGATGAGACAAGACCAAGAGTAAGATAACCTCCAATTTTACATCTCGTTCCGGTACGAGAGACAGCTGCGGTTCTGTTTCCGTTCCGAGTCGCGCAACAAGAGGAGGTGCGTTCCGAAGCACCAATATTAAACAGTCACCCGCCCGGACAGGCCCGAACCTGTCCCTAATCAATAGGAAGGCGAGAAAGTGTTGCGACCGCTCTCTTGAGGACCGAGTCCCCCACCTTGACTTCCGCTGATCGAGGCGTGCCATCCCGACCCGTGTACAAATTGACGATCCGTCCTCGTCTCCATCTCAATGATGGCAGGTTCGCATCCTTAATCAGCACCAAATCACCGACTTGAGAGGGGCTCGTCCGGTCAGTCCACTTAAGGCGCTGCTGCAAGATGTGCAAGTACTCAAGGGACCACCGTTTCCAAAAATCTTGAGCCATCTGCTGCAACATCTGCCACCTAGTTAACCGACTTAACTTAACATCACCGAATGGGTATTCTGGCAGGGCGTTAAGGGGCTGACCTATCAGGAAGTGACCCGGCGTCAACGCTTCCAAATCATTTCGATCCGAACTGAGCGGGTACAACGGACGCGAGTTCAGTGTTATTTCAATTTTACAGAACAGCGTCGCAAGCTCTTCAAAGCGTAGAGAGGTCTCACCGATGATCCTCGTCAGGTGCGACTTAGCCGATTTAACCGCAGCCTCAAAAATTCCTCCCCAATGAGGACATCCCGGCGGACTGAAAACCCATTCAATCCCTCGTCGGGAGCAAGCCGTACCGATGACGTCCTGTTTACCGTTCAGGAATTGAGTGACCTCCTGCAGATATCGCCTGGCTCCGACAAAATTTGTGCCATTATCCGAACGGATTAATGTCGGAAGGCCCCTTCGTGAGACATACCGATCCAGACATGCGATAAATGCCTCCGTAGTGAGGTCACTGACCACCTTCAAGTGGACTGCCTTCGTGGCCAAGCACACGAAGATGCACAGGTATGCCTTCACTAATCTGGCGTTCCGTAGCTGTGAAGACTTGACCATCACTAAGATTAAAGAACCACCTCTATCAGCAGTCTTTCTATTGTAACAACTGACAATTTTGTAATTATTTATGTTAAAAGACATCATATTTTCCTTCAACCAGTGTTCAGTAACACAAATAATATCAATGTCAGAATTTTTTAGAAATAATTCTAATACAAGTTCTTTGCCAGGTAGCGCCTGGATGTTTTGATGGGCAAAATTTAACTGGGGCTTACATTTTGACATATTTAGTGGCTCTTGTATGCTAGAGATTTCCTCTATTGTCTTATGAACTAATTTAAATTACTTGGAACAGATTCCAATGTTGCATGCAAAGTATAATTAACAGGTGAATTCCCAATAGGGGTGCATGTCATATTACTCTTAAAATAAGCTGATGTCAAGTTGAATTTAGTTAAACCAACTATAGCTGCGTCGCATATATTATAAGCTAACAATGTAGCTACTAATTTTCTATATTTATTAGACAGGTACAATGTATCCCATGTCAGAGTAAAGTTATGAATAAAATTATTCATGTCGAAATATAAAATAGCATCGCTGTGATGACATGTTAAATTAAATAAATGAATATTCATTCTATGCACAGATTTGTTCTGTAGTTCTGTCAAATTACAGGCATATGGAAAATTTCATAGTATAAATTTGCATTTTATCCTACTATGTAAGTCTAGAAGTGTTTCAACACTTTTATTCAAATCATTCCGACTAATGTTTGAATGATTTCCTACCATAATTGCAATAGTGCTGTACTCATCATAGATACCGCGACTAATCATCTTCACTAGATCTACAAATGAACAATTTGGACAGCAAATGTTCGTTACTTTTTGGTTAAGCCGGTTATGTAATAGAGTCCCAAATCCTGCACCTACTTTGTCGGAGAACAACAGAGTTTTTCTCTGAGCACATATTTTGGTAGCTGGCGGTACACGAGTGGAGGTGTGTGGCGGGACACACGTGTTGGAGTGCGGTTTGATGCACGTGGCGGCGGTTGGCGCGGCATTCGCGGCAGCGAGCGTCGCAACGTGCGCAACGGCGAACGGCGCGGCCCTCGGGGCAGCTTGCGGCATGACACACGCCTCAGCAGGGACAGCGAGCGGCGCGGTGCTCGCGCTGTTGAGCTGCGAGGTGTCTCCTCGTCGACGACGGCGACGCTGTTTTTTGGTTGGGGCAGCGGTGGAGGCTGCAACACTCTCGTTGAGGGGGGTCGAGACCAAAGTTAGTGATGTGGGCTCGTCCTCCTTGCTGGTCTCATTCTCCTCATTCTCAATTAGAACGCCCACCAATTCCGCATTCTGGCGTTGTAGTTGTACTAACTCAGACGTCGCGGCTCTGAGTTCTGCTAACTCACTTTGCTCTTTGGCATAACATTGTAGTGTATTTGCTAGCAGGTCATGTAGATGCTGGATTTCTACTCGGGCATGTTGAAGGTCCGACTGTAAACCTACATTTTTTCCCCGGAGCTCTTGCATTAAGGAGATTCTTAATATTCTGTTTGATTGCCGTTTCAAGGCTAATTTCAGTACATTTATATTACCTCTAGTTTTTTTCATGAATTTATTTAATTTAAAATATTTTTTAATTTTTCTGCTGCTTGTCTGCATGGCTTGAACAATAGTGCTTAGGTTGGCTACTTCTAGTTCTTGTTGGATAGAGGTAATGTGGCGAGATTCATTGTAGTCTTTTTCTATGCACATATCAGTCAACTTCAAGTTTGCCTCATTGAGTTGGTATTGGAGGAATTTACTGCGATCACAAGCAGAAGCAAGGTCAGTGCGCAGGGTGTCAAAAGATTCCACAAGTTTTGCCAATCTTTGAATCTCATTTTGCGACTCCTCGTGTGTTTCTCGCAAAGTAGACACACTATCTCTAAGCTGTGAGTTCTTGTCTCTCATGCTTTTTATCTCAAAGTCATTTTCATTGCGCTCTTCCAATAGCCTTTGGTTTAACTCCTCTGCGTCAGTTAGTTGTTGCTGTAGTGCTTGCATTCTCCGCGTAGTAATGTTGGATGCCATGCCTGGAAATAAAATAAAAAAGAATGGGTGCTCCGAACAAAATTAAAATAAAACAGAGGGAATGAAGACTTGCAGTTAGTAGCTGTAGTACTGATATGATAGTTCCTAATTCCCTATATAGCTATTCTACGTCAAAGTCAACAAGTTTCAATTAAACTATCACAAGTCAATATAGGTTAACAGTATAAATGTCCTGAACTAATGAAAGTTATACTTATTATCTAACAATTTTAGTCGTTTTGCAAGTGTTGTGATGATCAGCTGTGAAGTGAGTACCTAATATGTCTCTAGAATCACCTACAAGCTTACATTATATTCGCACTAATTGCCAAGGTCTAACCTACCAGTGCACTTGTGTATATCGTGTAATAATTATGAGTGAACAGCTAGTTTTATCGTCAAAAGTACTTCCACAGATTGTCAAGTGCTAAGAGACAAAACAAAAACGCTGCGGTGTGAGGATGGACGTTTCTCACAATAGTGAGAGTTGAGCAGTATGCAGTGTATAAGTATATAGTTAAGTTCAAGTCATATACTTGTAAAATATGAATAAGCAAATATGAAAACAATACTCCCCCGGGGTTTTTCCGTTTGCAGTTTGAAATTTCCTTTGTCTTTCGGTTCGTGATCGATTATTTTATCACAATTACAATTCTGACCACATTTAGCACTGGCACACTTTAGTTGACTAAACAAACACTTAAATTAACACTATATTCACAAATAGACGAATTAAAACAAATTAATTTAGTTAGAATACAGCACAGCTGTTTTTGACGTGTAGCCTCGGGTGCGGTCCGATCAAACCCTTGTCAACTTCATTAATTAAAGCCTTTTGTTTTTCAGGAGACAGTCTGTAACATCTTTGTTTGATCGGAAGAGAATCACCAGTGTCAATCTTGTGGGTGATTAAGTGTGTGTTTCCCAGAACACCTTTTTCTTCAAAAGAGATTGTCTTGAAGCGTTGGATGATGTCATTAGCGATGTTCTTTTGATTAGGAGTTAAATGCTCATAAGGTAAAACTTTAATATCTTTAGTGTCGATAGCAAAGCATTTAGGATCTGTAAAGTTAAGAGAAGATGAAATTTTCTCTAAAAGTCAATACCTAGTATTAGAGAAGGAAATATTTCAGGGAAAACATAAGCTTTAATCAAGTGAGTTTCGTAATTGAAATGGACAGGTAAGTCAAAATAACCCAAGGAATTAATTTTTTGATTATTAGCAGTAGAGACAGTAATAAGATCTGACTTGAGAAGTTTGTAGCCCAGTTTAAGAATTTCCAAATGAGAATTATTACCCAGAATAGTTACTGAGCTGCCAGAATCTAGTAAACCAGATAAAGTTAAGTCATAAATTTTGACATTAACGAATGGACGATTAAAATCTTGTTCTTTGGCGTAGAGTGTAGAAGAGATTTTGTAGCAAGCAAAGAAGTTTTGAATTGTTTTGATCCAATTAGTCCACTCGTCCTTATCAAAGCTTGAGTTATTCTTCAAGTCAGCAGTTAGTTTTTTTGTACCAGTATTAGGTTTGGTAGAACAAGTAGGGAAATCTGCAGTTTTAAAACCCTTAAGACCACATTTGAAACAAATCACGAATCGTGGTTGAGTGCAACTGTTAAAAGTATGACCTAGTTTACGACAGCGAACGCAAAAATAATTTTTTTGGGGAGCTGCAGTTTGAGAGAGACTATTAACTTGTCTAGAAGGGTATTTGTAGGGTGGAGTGAATTTATTCATGAAGGGAGGAGAAGGTCGTGAGTTATTAGAATAGTTTGGAGAGTCAACTGAACTTGAAGTGGAATGCTTGTAGTTGAATTCAGAAACATGAGGACTTTGTTGCAAATTTGGTTCTTTAAATTGTTTATCTCTGTCTAGGAACTTTTCGTAGTTTTGGCAAGTGGCCAGAAGAGAATCGATAGAGTCAATGTCTTTAAGAGCTACGAAGACTGAATAACATGGGCGAATATTTCTCAAAATAATCTCCAATTGTTCTGTTTCAGAAAGTATTTTTGAAAGGCGAGCGAAAATTCCAGACATTATGGAAATATAGATGACGATAGGTTCATCACGACCTTGAGTACGATTCCTAATCGCTTCTAGAAGTTTATGATCATAATCAAAACCACCAAAGTCTTTGATTAGTAAAGAAGAAAGTTCGTTCCAAGTTAAGTTTGGATTCTGATTATATTTAAATCTGAACCAATGAAGGGCATTGTCGGTGAAAATTTCGAGAAATCAACAAGTCCCTGGACAAGCCACGAGCTAAGCTATATTCTTCAAGTTTTTGAAGTAAGGATCTTGGACAGCTTTTACCATTGAAGGTGTGTGTTTTCAGATCTTTGAAGACGTTAGTTGGAGGGAAAGATTGAGGTGGTGCTGGAGGATACGGGGTATGGGTCTGGACAGAAGTTTGAGAAACAAGAGGGGGTTCCATGACAGTCGGGTCAGCAGGAAGGTCCAGTGATGGAGAGTCATTTGCAGTTGAAGGTGGAGCCAAGGATTCGAATTGTTTAGAAATAGCGTCAAATTTCATCTTCAAAGTATCGAAACTAGCTTTAGAGTCTGGATATAAGTTAGTATCTATTCGCTCCAATCTGTAAAAAACATGATTAATAAAAGTTTCTATTAATCGTAAGTATTTGGTTTCACCTTGTAAAAATTTTTCAAATTTACAATCCAGGTAAGTCAGAGTAGAACCAATTTGAGACAAGTCATCCTCAATCGGAACTGAAGAAGTCAGAATATCTTCAGGGTGAGAATTCGCAACTAAATGCAAAACCTGTTTTTTAAGTAGCAAAACAGTATTAGCTGGTTCCTCCCATCTAATCTCTACTTCGTATTCGAGCTCGGCCTTGTTAAGGAAGTCGTACTTAATAACCCTTTCCATTGATATAGTTAAGTGTAGAGTCAAGTTTTATAGAAGTGAAGTGAAGTGAAGTGAAGTGAAGTAATGTAAGTTAAATGTAGACCTAAATATAATCCAGATGAGTTGAAAAACTAGATGAAGTTTTGTTTTAGAATTTGGAAAAAATGAAAAGGATGAATAGATAAAGATTTAAGAGCGAAAGAGAAAGCAAATCAAAGGGAAAGAGACAAGGCGCAGAAAAGGTGAAGGGTGAAGAAGAACTTTTACATTGGGCGCCAAAATGTCGTGTAGCGACAAGAAACTAAAGAGAACCTAACAAGTGACAACAACCAGGATAAAATTTAGAGATGATAGTTTATTATGCTTATTTACAGTGACTAATTAAAAAAATGAAAGGAAGATGAGGATGAATGAGGTGAGACAGGTTTTTAAAAAAATACAGAGATCAGATAAAAAAAAAAGGAAGCGGAGGACACGGAGAGTAGGAGCAGAAGGAGCAGTGGAACCGGTCTGGCGAACCGGTCAGTGGAAGCACTGGTGGGCGACGTAGCACTTGCAATCAGTCATCAGACTTCGACGGGCAGCAGGAGTAGGGGCCCTGGTAGTGAAGCGCCGGCCAGGGTAGAGGCCCGCAACGTGTCGGCCTGAAGTCACCGACGGGCAGGTGTAGCAGAGAACGGGCAGGTGAAGTGGAGACCCAACGAAGCGCCGGCCAGGTTAGAGGCTCGCCAAGTCAGGAGGCGTAGTAGTAGAGGCTCGCAGGATCCCGGGGCAGTGCGACCCCGGGATAAGGCCTTTAGGTGATGCTTCTTGCTTGAGAGCTGAAGTGAGACTCAAGAATTTCAGAAATGTTCCGCTCTTATACCCTTTTTGGAGAGTTCGAAAAATTATTTAAATTAAAAGCAATTTTTGTGAGTGGCCAAGAGAGAAAAAGTATTTTTGTAAAAGTATTGAAGCAAACATATCAGACCGCTAACGATTTTGAATGGACATTGCCGTAGCCATTTCAGGCTCGTAATAGAAAAATCAACAAGTTCACATAGCCAAAATTACATAACAGCGATAGATAAAAGGGTAGCGCACCAGCGCGCACGAAGCCCGAGATTGCAAAGTTTCGGAGAAAGCCAAATACAAGGTCACCAAAGGTAAACTCCTTCGCTATCGATTTAGAAGTGCTGATAGTGTGAAAATACGAAGCGAAAATGATTTGTTAATGTGTTCTTATGGTTTAAAACGTTACAGGGTCCTATGAAAATAAAGGTGAAACCAAATATCAAGCTGTACAGCTCAGCAAGTTTCCAGCTAAACAGACCGGAAAATAGCATGTAAGTAGCGTACCACTACAAACTTCAACCAATATTTATGGAAAATGGCGGGCTGGTTTAGCTGATTCGGCACGCCCCGCGCTAGCGATGCGCGCGCAGGTGTAAACTGGCAACCGCTAAACAGTATATAAAAAATAACGTATTGAATACGCAAATTAAGTTGTCATGTAGTGAAAAAAATACAATTTGATGAAATTATGATAGATAGAGCTCCGTGGTTTGACGTTTGCTTCTCAGACATGAGATGTATAGTTCGAATCTTGAACATGTACCAATTAAATAATTAATTTATCGTAAGTAAATTATCGGACGTTCAGTGTTTCGGATGACACGTTAAGCTATAGGGCCCGGCTACTATCGCTACGTGATAGTGGTCGTAAAACCCCTCCATCAACCCGCACTGAGCCAGCGTGGTGGAGTATGGCTTAATCCCTCAGTTACCGCCGTCGCTAACGCCACTTTTCCGTTATAGGTTTTAAATTTTATTACAATTTTATTCAAAATCAAGATCCGTCCCAACTACCCTAGGTTTTTGAGTAGTTAATCTTACTCGTATCCGGGTAAAGGCCTCTGCCCCTCGATGGGGACATTAATGGGCTACATTTATGATGATAAAAAAATTATGACCTTAAATTGTTAATTTATTGCCTCACCTAAATGCATTTCCATAAAGAGTTACTTTAAGAGCGTGTTGTGTATTGACAAATAATTTAATCACTGGGAAAAACATAAGCTTGTTTATAACCCGGATCTATCTTCACAAAGTCTACAAAATGTAAGAATGAAAAGTATGAGTCCCAGGGTGATGATAAAACGATACCGATACAATTTGTCAAACTGAATTATGTGGTACAATCGGCATCTGACGAAATGGGTTCATATAAGTAAATTAGAATTAGCCCATAAATATAGGCAGTCTTATAAAATGATCATGATTATCATCTGATAATCGAGCAAATTAAAAATACCCAGTTTATTACATAATCGTGTCTACTTCATATCTCTATTATAATGTTCAATAGATACTTGGCTAGATAACAATTCAATAACGGGCGCCGAAGTTGGGCCGGGTTAAGCTGAGGGTATCTTCGGTATAGCTTCTTATGTAACTTCGTAAGCCTCAGATGTTTGGGTTCATTTATTATGTAATCTAATAATTGTCCTCAGAAACTGTCGGTGAAACCGCTGAAGTTCCGGAGGTGTATTCCGTCTTGCATAGCTATAAGCTAATTCTATTCGCCGAAAGGAGTGAAATTAATCACCGATCTTAAGTGCAAACCTCTTTTATAGAATGTGGTGCCAGTAGCTATGTATGTGACCATATACAAATGTTTATGTTTTTGTTCGAGGAAAGAATGGTTAAGTAGTAAAATCGTTCTGAGACAAGTACCTACCAACGCTATCTGGCTAAAGAGACTGGACTATCCATACAAAATATTTTTCGATTTTTGGCTGCGTTTGCATTTTTCGTAATTTTATTTTTATCTAAACCTCCTATGAATTAGGAATTATACAATCCCATTTTATAGATTTAGTAAGACTTACGTACAGCGATTCATTTTTATAAACATAAAAATAAGTACCTACTAATTTATGATATATCTTCCGGTTAAACCAAGCCAACATTTGAGTCAACCCACCCCCGTTGCCGAAGCTATGGGAGTATCGGTACACCATATGTATCATACCTTGTCCTTATTGAGCCAGTCTAACATAGAATAAAGCGCCGTCCCCAAGCTTGGGTAACAGTAACCAAAGAGATGTGGAGGATAGGTCTTGTTTTTGTGATAATACCACAACAAGCGGTTGAATTTTACCTGGCATTTACGTATCAAAAAGGTGATAGAGCACTTTCTCATGAAGAGAATAGAACATTGTTGTAGAGGCTGGAAAGCGGGCAGTAGATACATGGATGAGTAAGATTGAGACTATAAAAGACGAGTTCATCTATTGCACTTTTGGCCGAGACATGACTTACCTAGTGATTTTCATGACAATAAGAGGAAACACAATGAAATATTGTTATTATTATTATTAGCCTACATCATCCCACTGCTGGGCAAAGGCCTCTCTTCCCCTCCTCCACTCTTCATGCCCCTGGGCTACCTCTCACAGTTGTTGTTGTGGTACCTCAATTCGTCACCCCAGCGCTTCCTGGGTCGACCACGTCCCCTTTTCGCGTTTGGGATCCAGAGAGTTGTTAGTTTGGCCCATCGGTCCGGTTGCATACGGGCGACGTGGCCTGCCCAGTCCCACTTCAATTCAGCTGCCTTTTCCGCTATGACCTTTATTTTAGTTCTGGAGCGTATCTCAGTATTCTTGACTCAATCCACCAATCGTACCCTCAGGATACTGTGCTCCATATTTCGCTGGAAAACCTCGAGTCTAGACTTTTGGATGTCAGTCAAAGAACAAGTCTGGGAACAAGGATGGGAAGAATACACATGTCCATGAGCTTTCGTTTTAGAGAAAACGGAAGTTGTCCCTTCATGAGCTCTTTCATTGACCAATAGATCTTCCAGGCGTTATCAATTCGTCTTTCGACCTCTTTGTCTTGTCTGCTCTGCAAATAGTCCCTATTTGGCCCAAGTAGATGTATTCTTGGACATATGCAATTCCGGACCCATCCACTTCCACTGTATGCTCAATGTCATGACCTTGGTCTTTGACATGTTCATCTGCAGTCTTACCTCGAGGCTTGCCACGCTGAGGTCTTGCAACATGGACTGTAGCTCTCCTGCGGAATGAGAAAATATCACGAAATCGCTGGCAAAACGAAGGTTGGTCAACCTTGTTTCCCCAACTTCGATGCCTTTCTGTTCCCATTCTGGTGTTACTTTTCTGAATACTTCTTCTGAGGTGCTCGTGAAGAGTTTTGGGGAAAGTGGGTCTCCTTGTTTCACCCCTTTTTGAATCGAAAGGAAAGGTCCAGAGGTCTGTAATTTTATGGCGGCTGTACTATTATAGTACATACAATGAAATATATAGTTTTTTTTTTTAGATAAATAAGATTTGGAACTCTGTTAGGCAGAGTCCGCTATCTACAGATCGGTTAACTGAAACTGGCACGTTTAACACATTTACACGTTGCGTTTGTGTAGTGTCTGTGAATAAGCACGCGGAGTGACGTTGCACTGCTTGGGCATCAAGAATAGTCTGTCTGTATCGCGCGTGGTCAAACTAATGAGTATGAAGGTTATTGTTTTGCTTTTACTAATGCTTACATAAGCATTAGTAAATAATACAGAGTGATCGGTAGTCATCTACAGAGCGATCTTATTGAGACATATAAAAAAAATTGGAACGAGGAAAGAAACATTGTTTACGGCGATTAAACCTGTGTACATACTATACATAAACTAAACAGGCTCACGAGGTCTACAGCTCACAGAACCACTAGTGTAGTTGTTTGGTTTAGTGTTGGTGGTACAGTACAAAGTTGTAAAACCGAGTTGTTTAGTCGCGAAATCGATAGAGCCGTTGTTGCGCTGAGAACTCGAAGAAAATACACGGTTCAGTTGCGTCGTCTGCTTGCCGGATTTGAAATTAGATTTAATGAAAAATTATAACAAATGTATACTATACACACTAAAGTTTATTTAAAGGAACTTTACGGACAGATGTATGTGGAAAAGGTTTAAAAAATCTATTTCAAATGGACAATGACTCAAAATTGTGCACGCTGGTGGTTCATTAATATATAAATTATCACAATTGACTGGGGACTACCATAATGAAATAAACACTGATAAAAACAAGAAAATTGGGTAAAAAACAGCCTATATCCAATCTACCGCCACAGTCAGTTTTGTAACAGACCACGCATACCACAATACCCTAAAATAAAAGGCGGCAAATTCCGATTACGTGATGGTGATGGTGATGAAATGGTGATGAAATTATATAAATTGAACTCTAATGACGGTGATGTTATGTTTATTTTATTCTTATTTCCGAGTGAATTTTATTTTAACTTCTCTCAGTAATAAAAACAGGTATTAAAAAGTCGAACTCGCCCATGAAGGGTTCCGTTGTAGCAAGTAATTATGTGACTGGATGTTTGTATTGTAACTTTGTTTTTTAAAGAGTTTATATAAATGACAAAGTTATCTTTGCGGTTTTCAATAAATGTTTTATATCATAAAAACTGCTTATTTTATTTTGTTCAAACCAATTTTGATTGAAAATGTGTATTGAGATACACAGCATATATTTTTTGTTGATTTTTCACTCTCTTACTTTAAAAGTGGGGGGTGGCACATTTTTCCACTTTGGAAGGGTCTGTCTCTTTAAAGATTAACTTTGAAGAAAAATGGTTTCAGTAACTTCAACGTTATTTTGAAAGACCTATCTATAGACACCCCACACATATAGGTTTGATGAAAAAAAAATTTTGGTTTCAGTTCCATTTATGGAGAGCCCTTTAATTATTATTATATATTTTTTTATAAAAATCGTAAAGTGATTTACAGAATGCATCTACATACTAAGTTTCATTGTGTGATCTTAATAGTTTTTGCATAAACCTGCTGTGATATACGGCCGGACAGACAGACTTGACGAAACTATAAGGGTTCCTTGTTTCTCTATGGAACCCTAAAAGGGGCTGTTTATTTGCGATGAAGTGTACAAATTATTAAGAGCGAGATAGCTTGAAATTTTGTTGTTTTTTATTTTGAAATTAAACTTAAAGCAATAAGATTGATATTTCAATGTTCTTCACGTTCGGTTCTTGTCGGCATCCGGTTGCACTATTCCGTGCAAACGAGTATAGTCGATGCGACTTATTAAAGTAGTATTAGTGTACGTAAAGTACGATCGCGGAGAACTCAGTCATTAATCTGTTATTATCTGTCTCAGTCGTTTCGCGTGAATATACTAACGTCGCGCTCGCTCAGACGGTGGTCATTGCACCTGTGCGAGCTTGACGTGAATATATTAACGCGGGAGCGACAGAGTCAGGAATAACAGGTTAATGACCGAAATTCTTCCTGCTCCGCGATTGTAATTTAGTTATGAATACCTACTTCGTGTCACATTCGTGGCCCCCATATTCCGTCCTCCCAGCGACATATATATTGAAATATAATAGGGACTTATTCTGAATAAGGATAAGCTTAATACAGTAAGCTAAGTAAAGAGAAAAAGTTATTTTAACAGCAGCTATGTCGGAACAGGATGAAACAAACCGTTTTGGCTCCTCATCGTTATCTCAATATGAAGCTATTAAAACTAGCTACACCTTATTATAATGGCTTTTTGGTGCATACTGGGTCTTGCATGTTAAGTGGCAGCGCTTAAAACTTGGTATGAAAGGAATTTCAGGCGACAAAGTATGCACTTTCATGTTATACTATATGTCCCATAGGGTTTAATTACTGAGCTAATTAAGTATCATTTCTTATATATTACCATATATTCTACAGGGACAGTTGATCACAATGAAAAAGGTTTGGTAAAAGTCACACTAAATGCATAGTTAAGGATCCGCTTACCAAACAAAACAGCGTATTTTGAATTGATTGTATGGAGTATTATGAAAGTAAATACTATATGAAACTGAGTTATATCGTTCGCACCACACCTTTTTAAAAGCTTTTATCTACAAACGTCTCGTAAACCCTCTTTACTGCGTCCAAAAATCGCACGTTATGACCAGCATAATGATACTACTTGGTAAAAACTTATTTCTAATCTGAATATTGATACGTTAAGACGTCAGTCATGTCGTGTTAAAATATGTCGAAATATTGATACATTATAATGTATCAATATTTCGACATAGTTTGACACATATTTTTGAATATTTTCATGATATGGAGCTCCATGTCATGAAAATCAGCTGATCTGATGATAGAGCCAGGAGATGGTCATGGGAAGTCTGTAACAAAACGACGCAACCCTGTCGAGTTTGAGCTCATTTGATTCGTCTTGACAAGTAAGTATGTACTCCGGTCCTCGTGTTTATTTTTAAGTGACATCTTCAGAGTGTATCTTATCCCTCACAGCGTTGTGGTGGCACGGAATACCAATTTTATTAACTACCACCCGATTTCATAATGTGATATCTCTAACAATCGCTATGCGTCGCCTCATTCTAAAGTTTTAAGAGTCAAGTCACTAAATGGTCTCCTTATTGCAGAACTAGACTATCTAAATTTACGGAAAAATGACCAGTCAACAATAACGCTTTAAATGAAATGAACAGTAGAATTATTTTGTTACAAATAACACAGCGATAACAAAAAAAAGTAAAAAAACATTGATTTTTTTCTTCATTTTAATGCTCTAAAAAGAAGAAAATAAACTTTAAATATAATCAAACACATCAATTAATTACAACACACAATTTATTATGATATAAAAGCGTGGTGCGAGATTTACAGAATGTGTTATTGAATTGATACAAGATTCTCGTGATATCAAATTGACAGAGATGTGAATCTCGCAGCAAGCTTTTATATCATAATTATTTATTATATCATATCATATTGTGTGATGTAAAGCATTTATAGGTTTGATTCAAATTGAAGTTTATTTTCTTCTTTAGAGAGCATTTAAATAAAAGTTTTATGTCATGTTTTTTTACAATTAATTTATTTTATATTAAGCGAGGCACATATACTCCCGTGATTACTCCACCATCGAAAAATACAAGTTTGTTCTTTATATTCAGTTGGTACTCGTGTCTATTCGCTGCGAGACTCCAGCTGCAACTAGATAATGTAGAGACTGATAAAGCCTTCGAGCCTTCTAGACTGGAAGGACATGTGAATCCAATATAAGAGTACATGACACAATATAGTTGCAGCGTCTTCGGTGCATGACATACTTATACACTGCAGCAGCTGTCTTCATACAGTATTTTTCACACGCGCTTCAATAGGAACGGTGTAAAGGCTTTCACTAATTGTAAAGCACACCTAGTTCTTTAAGAAAAATGCATTTGGTTATTTCTTTCGAGTCGAATGAAAGTCTCTCACACACTTGTTAGTTTGATTATTAAGTTTCAGCGAAAACCCTGTTGATATATAATTTGAAAAAGTTGTGATTATTATGTCGGATACTTATGAATTAAATGCTTTTTATCAGAATCCGCAACGTGAATGTTTTTTTAAATATTGATTAGTTAATAAAGCTGTACATAAAAGAAAATACCAACCCCAATGTTACGTACTTCGTGCAAAGTAGGGTGTTTTTACTGCATTGTAAATGAAAAGGTCTTTGAAGCTGAAATTTAAGCGCCTGTACTCGCTGTAAGGCAAATTCTGAAGCGAGGAAAGGTTTTATGACGTATGCGAATATACTGTTTGGTCGGACGGACAAGAGATCTTTTCGTTTTAAGTTTTGAGAATTTTTACAGACGGACATGTTCATATGTGTTTTTAAAATTAAAGAAGAGATTGATTGTGTTTTCCCTGGGAATGCTTAAAAATCTTGAATATTATGTGTTTCCGATACTTACGCACGCCACTGCAGGGATATCACACCGTAGGTAAATATAATAATAAGAGGATGTTATTTTGAAAATAATTCAAGTCAAGGACCTTAGGACTGCGTGGACTGATTGTACCACCAGGAACTTTTTACCACGAGGAAAAAAGTCTTGGTGGTTCTATCAGCCGAACCACCCTGTCCTAAGAAATCATTCTCGGACGTCGTGTTTGTCTATCTTTGTGCACAATATATCAACAGAAATATGTACCTTTATATTTTTCATGAATAAGACACCCCTACTGTTTCAAAACCCACCATGTAGCATAACAATACAAATACACGTAGAAAGAAAATCTAAATTGATGTTTCGCCGCTCTCAGAATTGCGAGTGGGCGGCAGTTTGTACTAACAACTGTTTTGCGTGACTATATCTAATGGTACTTCACTGCTATGATTCTAGCATTTGAGTGGGCGTATGAATATTTTCAAATTAGGTGATTTTGCGTTTCTGTTGTGCTTAGATCGGTGAAATGTGTAATGAAAATAAGTTAATATACCGGTTACCCGCCCATTTTCCTGACGGTAGATATTATGAACTCATTATATTGCCACTAACACGAAAACACTAAACAAAAGTAAAATATTTATTTAAAGTTCTTAGTAAGCCTTGAGTGGCACATGAGCTTGTCGCTCCTTTAGAAAAACAGTCGCTCAGTTAGGCCCACTACCTCAAAAGAATCAAAACCATTATCAGCATAACATATAGCTGTCATAGTTATTCAGGGAATATTATTGGTGTAGTGGTGGTGGTGGAGTGGGCCTCAGTATTTCGGTGAGGTCAGGCCTTTCTACATGAAGCAATATTATAGGGCCGCGGGTGCGGCACACGCAACTCATGTGCCCGTATAAAACAATATTCAAAAAATGCCTGCAAATCCCCACGTCTGCGAGCCAGATCCAACGCACGGACCGTGGACTTGGACATGGATAATGTAGAGGGGAGAGTTCACCTGTTAGACGGGGAAACTTAAATTTACATACATTCTTTATTTCTTTCATTAAAGTATAGGGTGTTGCAGTCACGTCTCCTTCCCGTAGCTCCGTGTGCGGAAGGCCTTGTTTTGAATTTTGATGTTCGATTCAATATTAGCCAATTACTTTTACATTTTAAAGAGAAATCGCTCTTACTAGAGCCTCCAAATATCAGATAGCCCTGCTCGGTACGAATCAGCACGACACATCCAACTGTCCATCGCTACACTTGTTTAATTCCACGCCTCAACCGAACGGCGTGGAATCATAAGGGGCTGGGTTTTTGCCAGCACGGGAGAGAATCGTGAGTGGTACTTTACCTTGCCGTCGCAGACCGGAAATCGAAGGCTCGATTCGAGGCAGGAGTACGGGATAGGAGCACAATTAGGATAGGAGAGGAACCGAATCTCACTATTTGCCGCCGACGCTGTCGCCGGCGTGCTGCTTGCCGACACGAAGAGTCGCCGTCCGATACGACGATGTCCTTCACAACACGAATCACTCAACCGCTGACGCGAATCTACTTATTTCCCGACGATGTTGATGATTAACACTCCGACCAGGCCCGACACCTGTATTAGACAATTGTTACACCGAAATACAATCAATGGCCCGACGCCATGAGCAGACCTGTTTTTTCTCACGACAAGAAAAGATAACCTCTAATTTTTCATCTCGTTGGTACGAGTGACAGCTGCGGTTCCGTTTCCGCTAGTGATGTCCCGATTACTCGCGGTCGATCCGCGCAACAAAAAACCGGTGCGTTCCGAAGCATAAATATTAAACAGTCACCCGCCCGGACAGGCCCGAACCTGTCCCTAATCAATAGGAAGGCGAGAAAGTGTTGCGACCGCTCTCTTGAGGACCGAGTCCCCCACCTTGACTTCTGCTGATCGAGGCGTGCCATCCCGACCCGTGTACAAATTGACGATCCGTCCTCGTCTCCATCTCAATGATGGCAGGTTCGCATCCTTAATCAGCACCAAATCACCGACTTGAGGGGGGCTTAAGGCGCTGCTGCAAGATGTGCAAGTACTCAAGGGACCACCGTTTCCAAAAATCTTGAGCCATCTGCTGCAACATCTGCCACCTAGTTAACCGACTTAACTTAACATCACCGAATGGGTATTCTGGCAGGGCGTTAAGGGGCTGACCTATCAGGAAGTGACCCGGCGTCAACGCTTCCAAATCATTTGGATCCGAACTGAGCGGGCACAACGGACGCGAGTTCAGTGTCATTTCAATTTTACAGAACAGCGTCGCAAGCTCTTCAAAGCGTAGAGAAGTCTCACCGATGATCCTCGTCAGGTGCGACTTAGCCGATTTAACCGCAGCCTCAAAAATTCCTCCCCAATGAGGACATCCCGGCGGACTGAAAACCTATTCAATCCCTCGTCGGGAGCAAGCCGTACCGATGGGGTCCTGATTACCGTTCAGGAATTGTGTGACCTCCTGCAGATATCGCCTGGCTGCGACAAAATTTGTGCCGTTGTCCGAACGGATTAATGTCGGGAGGCCCCTTCGTGAGACGAACCGATCCAGACATGCGATAAATGCCTCTGTAGTGAGGTCACTGACCACCTCCAAGTGGACTGCCTTCGTGGCCAAGCACACGAAGACGCACAGGTATGCCTTCACTAATCTGGCGTTCCGTAGCTGTGAAGACTTGAACATGAATGGTCCCGCGAAATCCGTTCCGACACCCGCAAAGGGCCGGATTTCGTTAACCCTATCCGAGGGCAAATCGCCCATCTGGGGCTGCATCGTAGCCGCCTTGGCCCGATAACAAGGCAGGCACCGAAATACGATGCTACGCACTAAGCGTCTTCCCGATAGAATCCAGAACTCGCGCTGGAGAAACGCCATCAAGGCGTGGCATCCGATATGCCCATTCCGAATGTGTTAATCCTGTATCAACAGTTCGACCAACTTCCCTTTCCTAGGGAGTAACAACGGGTGGGGAGCCGCATAAGGCAGGTTGGCATTCCGCAGCCGACCTCCTACCCTCAGCAATCCTTGAGGGTCAATAAACGGGTTAAGCCGAGCCACAGCTCCCTTCAGTTGGACGCGTCCGCGTCTCAGAATGTCCAATTCGGACTTAAAGTGCACCGTCTGCACGTTCCGTACCAATGCGAACAACGTATGGTTCCGTTCCTGTGGTGTCAGGACCTGTGTCCGCACCCGTTGCGCCTCAGAATTGCGACAATTCCGCGCAAATCGGAAGATCCAGGCTGTCACATTGACCAGCTTGTCGAGCGAGCTGTACCGTTCCAGCAGGCTGAACTCCTCTTCCGGCTCTGGTTGCGTCGTACAGACATCGACTGTCAAGGCGCCGTTCGCCGTGGTAACGCGTGGACTCATTGGCCAATCCGATTCGGCTTGAGTCAACCATTTTGGACCCCACCACAAGGGATGTCCAACCTACTCCGGAGCGTGACACCCACGAGACGCACAGTCTGCTGGGTTTATTTCCCCTGGAACATGTCTCCAGATTAAGGGAACCTCCGAATTCAAAATCTGCGAAACCCGATTCGCCACAAAAATCTCCAGCTTGTGAACTGAAGCCTTCAGCCAGCATAACACGATCTGGCTGTCCGTCCAAGCGTAGACCGTATCTTCTAACGCTATTGACCCACGAAGAACCGTCATCTTGTGGTTGAGCAGACGAGTCAGGAGAGCCGCTCCCGAAAGCTCTAACTTAAGAATGGTCAGGCGAGTGCGCAACGGCGCAACCTTGCTCTTGGCCATGACCAACCGCACATCAACCTCCCCCGAGGAGTCGACCGTACGCAGATACACCGCAGCTCCGTAGCCCTTCTCCGAGGCATCGCAAAACCCATGCAGGGTGGCGGTGTATCGTTTGGTGGGGACCAACCTCCGTGGCAGTGAAATCCGATTGATGCCAGGGAGGGTCGAAAAGAACGAGTCCCACTCTGAGCTCAATGACCCGCCGATCGAGTCGTCCCATTTCAGCTCAGCAGACCACAATTGCTGCATAAAACACTTGAGCTGAAATGTTACCGGGGTAATCCACCCGTTTGGATCAAATGTCCTAGCCACCGTTGAGAGGACGTTCCGTTTTGTCCAGACCTTCGGGGAGTCCAACTCGACCCGATACGAAAACATGTCTGACACCGGCTGGTACTGGACGCCTAATACCGACAACATATTTGGATTTTCCATGTTTTCAAAAATGTGGGGATCCTGCTGGTAGTCATCCGGAAGACCAGACAGTAACTCTGGAGAGTTCGACATCCATTTCCGGAGCTCGTTACCTCCACCCCGTAAGAGCTCAACTAGCTCGTCCCGTCGAGCGAGTGCCTCCTCTACGGAATCTGCACCGGTACAGATATCGTCCACGTAGAGATCCTGCTCCAGGATCGCTGCTCCTCTAGGGAAGTTTAACCGTTCTCGATCCGCTAACTCCCGCAGAGTGTTAATCGCCAAATAAGGACTAGACCGTAGCCCGTACGTGTTGGTGTTCAGCTCGTACACCCTGATGGGCTGATCTGGGCTCTCTCGCCACAGTATCAGCTGATACCGTCTATCGTCAGGGTGAATGACCGTCTGTCTAAACATCATCCGGATGTCAGCTACAAACACAACATTGTGTCGACGGAACCGTGTGATAACATCCGCGATGTCATGGTTCAAGTTCGGCCCTGAATGCAAACACTGGTTCAGGTTCATGCCGTTAGATGTTGATGCCGATCCATCGAACACTACCCGTATTTTGCCCTCCGGGGTCCTCAAGACCGCGTGATGGGGCAGGAAGCAGTGGTCTTCACGCTGCCAGTCGATACCCGAAACCGACATGTGGCCGAGCGACTCGTATTCCCGCATGAAATCGACGTACTTCTGCCGGAAAATCCCGTCACGCTTCATGCGTCGTTCCATCGACAGAAGCCGCGTCTCGGCTGCATGGTGTGAACTGCCCAGCGGTGGGCGATCACTCCGGAATGGAAGACGTGTGAGAAATCGACCTGACCGAAGGCGACCAGTATTGTTCCGATAAAACTGTTCACACTCTTCTTCAACCGGGTCCAACCGGCGGACCGTAGGTGGTTCCTCCACCTCCCAAAACTTCTGTATCACCTCCGAGAGTACAGAACCGAATAAGGGACTACGAGTCGCTAGGCGTGGGGCAGCCGGCATGACCGGACCCATTACCGCATGGCCCAGTCTGGTGTTGACCGAAACCAGACCAGTCGCCTGCAACACGTGGACACCTGGCACTAACAGGTATCCCAAGGCATCGACACCCAATAAAATGTCTACTGGGCCCGGAATATCGAACTCCGGGTCAACCAGTGACAACCCAGCGACCAACTGTCGCACCGAGGGCGACAACCGTACGTGAGGGTGTGAGCCCATCACATTAGGTATGACTAATGCCGTGACCGTCAGATTCACCGATGAATCCACCCGTGACGAGAGAGTAATCCGACATACTCCCTTAACGGAACCGACTTCCGTGTTCCCAATTCCCCGAATGGAATGTGGGTACTCCCTTACCGAAATGCCCAACCGTCTTACAAGGTTGCACGAGACTAAGCACCCCTGGGCCCCCGAGTCCAATAGTGCTCGTGCTACACAAGATTTGCCGTCCGAACTCCACGCTATCACAGAGGCGGTGGGGAGCATGACCGTCTGTGGAGTGGCGGCACCCTGTAAGTGGGCGGCGTGTCCCTAGCGGGAACCTCCGCGGGATCCGAACCCACTGGGACCCCCGTCGGCCGTGGAGTAACTTGGCTGCTGATATGCCGGTGGCATATCAGACCGTATGTACATCAGGGGTTCCCAACCCGCATAATAGGCCCCTCGCTGTCCCGGTATCCGACCATACCGGACTGTGTACGGTGTGCCCGGTGGCCACCGTGGATGGAGGGGGGAGAGCGGATCCAACCTGGGGCGCTCTAGGAATGGGGGCGACATCCGACTGTTCGCCTCCCTGTTCGCCTCCCAGAGCGACGGGCAGGGTGGCGCAGAAGGTGGTGGGCTCCCAGCCTTCGCGCCACTCATAGGTGCCATCTGACACCCGCCCGTAACACGCGGTGAGCCAGCGGCCCGAAGTCCTCGCTGACCCTGGACAGCTGCGACCGAACCCCGGCTATCCCACCTGTTACCCCCCGCGCTGCCCCCTTCCCCTCGGGGGGGGGTCCCGTCCGCGGGTACCCCAGTCACCCCGTTGGTGACTCCCGTTGCCCGGAGGGGGACTGGGTCCGGCCCTGGTTGGGCCATGTGACCGACCAACCTGAGTCCGGCCCTGGTGACCGTCCGAAGGGCCTGGCCGGTTCAGGCATAACACGATGTGGTGCTTGCCACTGCAGCACTCACAGGGGAACGCGCGTGAGCACTCGCTCAGCGGGTGCGACCCCAAACAACCGAAACACAATCGGTGGCGGAAGACTACCTTCCTGCGGGCAGCTACCCCGAGCGCCTTAAAGTTGGCGCAACTGGTCACTTTATGACCGGCACTGGCGCAGTGTACACAGCCGTAACCCGACGGCGCGGCATTCAAAACGCCAAATTGTTTTGACCGCCCACCCCCCCGTGGGGGCGGGGGGCGCGGCCACTCCCACATCCGCGCGGGTTGGCGCTGCACACTGGCCTCCGTATCCAATGTGTCGCATCGCCTGCATTCACCCTCCAAAAAATCCGTTAATTGGACGAGCGTGGGCAGTTCCGAGCTACTGCCCCCATGCAGCTGTTCAAACCGACTTTGAACAGCTGCAGGCAACCGTGACAAAACCATATACAAAACGATATATGACCATTGGTCTACCGGCAGACCAAGGTTCTGAAGGGCTTTAGTGGCCACCAGCACAGGGTTGAGCACCTGTACCCGGATGTCAACATCCCGGGTTACTCTTGGTATGCTAAACAGCTTCCCCAGCTGCGCATCAACCAACCGCCGTTTGTGTTGGTAGCGGTCAAACAATATGGACCGGGCTATATCATAATTGCCCGCCGTGACCGTTAGGTGACCGACCAACTCCTTCGGTTCACCCCGCAGTGCCATCAATAGTTGGGCCAACTTGTAGGCGTTGTCCAGGTCGTCCCAACCGTGGCCAAACTATCGAACAAATTGATGAATGCCGGCCACTCATCAATTGCCCCACCGAAGGCCGGAATCTCCAGGTGTGGCAGCCGTCCAACAACACCCTTAGGGGGCGGGTCTCCGCTACCCTCCCCGCGGTCATTCCGTCGCGACCGCTTAATTTTTTCCGCGAGACACTCGATGTCGCCCAAGCACTCCATCGCTTGGTCAGCATCCGCGCAGAACTGCTTCACTGCAGCCACCGAAGCCTCATCCGTAAGCCCGAGGGCTTCAGCCTCCGCAGCCAGCCGACACACCTTCCCGACGCGTTTCATTGCGTCCTCCACACGCTTGAAGGACATCGTCCATGTCAGGTCGCTCCACATATTTGTGAGTATGGGCGAGCCATCTCATCTCCTCACGGACACCATACCGCAGTACCGTCAAGGGCGAAGGTGCCATGGTTACCGATTCAATTGTTTCTGGTCCTATGCTTCACTACCGAACTAAGCACAGCCAGAGACCAGCACTTGCCCGTCAGCGCTGGGCACAGAAATTAAAACTAAGTTGTAAAAACCAAGGCAACCACTAAAACAATTAAATCCTAAACAATATTTAATATGGTCGCCCTGTGGACATACACCTTATAAATATACACTCTAAATCAATTAGAGAATGTCACCATAAAACACAATACAAAAATAACCCACAAAACTTGATTATGAAAACAATACAAAATAATAAGTGGTGGACTCCGAGACTATAAACCTAAACAATATAGCTCCCTAAACCATACTGGATTCCGAAATCCAAGCTATTTTTAATATAATGAAGGTAGCTGTGACCTTCTAGAAGTGGCCCCTCCGATATGACCCACACTTCTACTGAGGTCAGCAAAATCAGCTTAATACCCCTTAAATAGCCTGACCCTGCTAAACCGTAAACTGCTGCGTAAACCGAAATAACACTGCAGTACTATAGAACCCGACGTTCTACCGCAAGTAATACAATCTAGTTACTTCGCAGAATGACTGTTCAATCCTTTATCAAGTAACAGTACAGAAACAGTAGTTTCCGACTACAAATTTATAATAATTGTTAACTAAATTGACAATTATACTTTCACTAACCGAAAATGAACTTTAATTGTAGTATACCGACCACAGACTCATTGCCGACTTGCCGGCCAATCTGAGATATTCTTTTCTCCCAACTACAATGTGGCAAAAAAACAACCCTACAACCGTCCGTGAATCGGTGATTTCCCACTAGGAAACCGCGCCTGCTACCAAAATGTTTAATTCCACGCCTCAACCGCACGGCGTGGAATCATGAGGGCCTGGGTTTTTGCCAGCACGGGAGAGAATCGTGAGTGGTACTTTACCTTGCCGTCGCAGACCGGAAATCGAAGGCTCGATTCGAGGCAGGAGTACGGGATAGGATCACAATTAGGATAGGAGAGGAACCGAATCTCACTATTTGCCGCCGACGCTGTCGCCGGCGTGCTGCTTGCCGACACGAGGAGTCGCCGTCCGATACGACGATGTCCTTCACAACACGAATCACTCAACCGCTGACGCGCATCTACTTATTTCCCGACGATGTTGATGATTAACACTCCGACCAGGCCCGACACCTGTATTAGACAATTTTTACACCGAAATACAATCAATGGCCCGACGCCATGAGCAGACCTGTTTTTACTCACGACAAGAAAAGATAACCTCTAATTTTTCATCTCGTTGGTACGAGTGACAGCTGCGGTTCCGTTTCCGCTAGTGATGTCCCGATTACTTGCGGTCGATCCGCGCAACAAAAAACCGGTGCGTTCCGAAGCATAAATATTAAACAACACTATTAGTAGAATATAAAACATTAGGGCGAGCGAAGTAAGCCTACCTCGAGGCCACCACCCGTTAAATCGTTTGGTACCATTATAAAGAAACTATTATCTTGATGATCTATTAAATAGTAGCCAATTAGTTTAATATTTTAAAGAGAAATCGCTCTTACTAGAGCCTCCACACATCAGATAGCCCTGCTCGGTACGAATCAGCACGAAACATCCAACTGCCCATCGCAACAGTATCAGTAGAATTCAAAATATTAGGGCGAGCGAAGCAAGTTTACCTCGAGGCCACACCAGTTAAATCGATTGGTATCATTTATGAAGAATCTATCACACTTATAGGTTTAAACTTTGACACAGTGATTCAAGTTTATGTTTTTCTTTATATAACTTAGTATTTTATGCTTCACAAGCTTTAGCAACTTTATGTAATAAAATAATTATATGATAATTGTAATTAATTATTTATTATAAGCTTGTAAATAATTGTGTGTAATTTTTACCAAGGTTCTGGCAGAATATCAGCGTTGCAGATCTTCTGCAGCACTTTGCTGAGTCAGAGCCTTTCTCTGTTTACAATGCATGTTTTTGTTTACTGTTGCTGAATGAATTGTTTGTCTGTAATTATAAACATGTGTTGTATCATTGAATAAAGTGATGATCTATCTATCTACATTTTCAAAATAAACTCAAAAAATATATACTCAGGCAACAAATATTTATCCTCCTTAATGCCTTATTCAGATTTCTTTATTTCCAAACTGCTCGCCCGCTCCTAGTCTCGTTGCGTGGTTGCCACGTCCATATTTATTTATTTAATTTAGGTCTACTAACAATCTATGCACCAATTACATGTTTGCTTATTCTAGGATACAGGGTTGCTGAGTACATAAATTAATTACAAGTAAACACCACTTGCTCTTTGAAGTGACACCCTGGGGCTTCACCCGACCCCAAGTAATACAACTTTAAAAAAACGTTTGGATTATAAACTTAGACATAGGTAGTCCTTTGGAACTGAGAGCAGAAAGTCCACTCAAGCTGCGACTGACTAGTTACCAACTTATAATTATATCTAGCCTTTGCCCGCGGCTTCAACCGCTTGGAGTTGTATTTAATTTCTTGTCTGTCCCCCCCCTTCCCCTCTGCCGTAAATACCCCCCCATCCCTTTTTCTCTCCTCCGGGCAATACCCCAGCTTCCTCTCTTGTGGTGGCAAATTTGGATAAAACCTTTACTGAACTGCCTTTATCTGCCAAATTTCAGATTCATAGGTCAAGTTTTCTTATACAAAGTTCGGCTAGTTCGGCTCCCCATTGAATTATTGACGGAAAATTTAAAAAATACTCTTGTTAACTGACTTTGTGTACTTGCGAATTTACTGCAGTGGTCTTTGATTTTCAGCAGATAATTTGCAGGTGATCTTCTTAGTGCTACCCTAGCCTACATAAGGTAACCCTGTACAAAGTTTCATGACTCTGTGTCTACCGGTTAAGGCTAAAACGGTCTGTCAGTCAATCAAATAGCTTTTAAGGGTCCCGTACCCGAAGGGTGCCAAACGGGACCCTATTACTAAGCCTACGCTGTCTGTCTGTCACCGGGCTCTACCGGATCAACCGAAATAGGTAGAGACCTGACTTTTTTACAGAGGGTGTATTTCTATTGTCGCTATAACAACAAATAATAAAATATACGGGTTTTTAAGAATTAAAAGTAGACACAGTACAAGAGATTATTTGTATGGCCATTTTCTTAGACATTTTGTTGTATAGGTATATGTTGATCGGTGAGCTGAGCTGGACTCTCCCCATTTTGACGACCCGAATGGCCGAGTCGGCAGTGACGCTGCCTACGAAACCAAGGGTCCCGGTTCTAGTCCCGGTGGGGGCAAATATTTGTTTGATGAGAACGGATATTTGAACCCTAGTCATGGTTGTTTATCTATCTAAGTATAATATTTATCTATATAAGTATGTGTATCGTTGTCTAGTACCCAAGATACAGGGAATCCTAGTCTGGGGCTAGATCAATGTGTGTAAATGGTGTCCAAGGTATTATTATTATTATTATTATTTTATCAGAAAAAATCTTTAATTGCGGTTATTGAGTTTTGATTTAGTTATTTGATTTATGATTAATAATTCTCATTCTAATTATAAGAAATAATATTAAGTTTTTTATCATATTTGATTTTATTTCTGTAAATAAGTTATTCAATTTCTATCCACTTCTGGTTTCAATGAGTTTCATTAACCTGAGTACTTAGTTCAATACATACATACTATATTTCATTTATTATTTTATAGATTGATCACATAGGTCTATCCCTGCTCAGCAAACCACCTTTCCCATGTTAACCTGGTTTGCTGGAAAAGATCTCTTATTAAAGATAATATCACCTTTGTAGACTATTTTTACGTAACTCTTGTTTTTTTTGTATGAGTGGTGGGCAAAAAAGAAATTAGGAATTCTGAACTCTTTTTCAATGTTTCGATAGGATAGTACTACATTCAAAGCCATACTTGAATGAAGTAGGACTTTATTCAAGTATGGCCTAGAATTTGATACTTTATTATTAAGAATTAAAAAGGTACATACTCGCACACGAAGGGTGGTGGTGGATTGTTGAATAATTTATTGAAGAGAAGGGACTTGGATGGACACGGCTCTTTGATTCGGAGTTATTGCCTCAGTCTCGGTAGGTAATTGACAATGTTATACAATACGATTACTTTACCGTTCGACACTTCTTCGTTTTAGTCGTTTTTTTTTTAGTAATAATACCTTGGACACTATTTACACACATTGATCTAGCCCCAAACCAGGATTCCCTGTATCTTGGGTACTAGGCAACGATACACATACTTATATAGATAAATATTATTCTCAGATAGATAAACAACCATGACTAGGATAAAAACATCCGTTCTCATCAAACAAATATTTAACCCCACCGGGACTCGAACCCGGGACCCATGGCTTTGTAGGCAGGGTCACTGCCCACTCGGCCATTCGGGTCGTCAAAGTGATCAAGATGTCCTGAAAACTTGAAATTTTGCTCAGAGGTATAACATAAAGAGTTGATATGAATACTTTTATTAAGGGAAACATCAACAACCACCAGGTTTAATAATTTAAACATTTCACAGTCTTTGAACAGGTTCTCTTTCGAAAACCTATTTTTTGTGTTGATTTGATGCTCATTATCACTACCCAGGGGGATGGTGCAGGGCTGTGGGATCCAAGTATTTCCGGCGTAGGTGAGCATCTTGCCCCCTACTCTACTCAACTTATTACATTTTCAAAACTATAGTTATTAGAAATATTATGTCACACAATTTCGTGCATGTCACATCTAATGGCCGCTCCCAATAACCTATATTCTATCCATAATCTGCAGATTTGAGACAGCTAGTGTCAAATTTGACATAAATCTCTTAGCACAAATGTCAAATGTAACGCGTAATCTGCAGATCACGGATAGAGATAGGTTATTGGGATCGGCCGTAACAGCATCCCAACTTTCGTTTATTCATAAACATATATATATATATATATAAAATAAATGAAAAAGGTTCGCCAAAGCAAAGAGTAAGGATGGGGTCAGACTACCTACTTTCATACGACTTATTTACACAGATTTAAAAAGTTCCAGAGAAGTTTTAAGTGCCTGGATTCTTCGCGTTTGCCGTCATACATTTTACCGCTTATTTTCTCGACGGAAAGGAAATTTGTTTACATTGTCATAGTGAAAATTATGTTTACCTCTACTTTATTAAAATAAACAGCGGATGAAAGCTTTTTTCATAATATTCCACTTTCGCGATGGTGTATTCTAATAGTTAACCATTTTCCGATGCTTTAATATTATTCAAATCTATTAATAGCTCAAGGAATCGGTTGAATGGCCTCACCTGTGTTACTAAGAAAATAAGAGTAAGTACACACGTCACAAAATCTTATAGTGACAAACTAAACTCTTATATTTGGTTTTAATCAATAAAAAGTATTTCATATTTGTAGTTGATAGTTGGAAGATATTTATTGAAATAATCCAACAAATGATCGTAGTCAGCATGTAGTTAGTTATATATATCAACTAGTTCACTGCCTCGCTCGTGTACTAATTAGTATTAGTACACTAGGTGCCCAAGGGAATCGCTTGGGATTTCCTATAGAGGAGCTCCGTGGTCAAGTGGGTTTCACGCTTGTTTCTCACGCAGTAGGTGCAGCTTCGAATCCCGGTGCTGACCATGTAACATTGAGATAAGTCATTTATCTTAAGTAGATAAATTTTACGGAAGTTCAAACGGTGATGGAAAGCATCGTGAGCAAGCGTCCATAGCTGCGGCGATGGGCTAGCCCGAGGTCACACAAATTGGGGTGTTCAATAACGGCTAAAAGTCGGCACAATTGTGCCTCTGCTACCTCGTATGGAAAAAGGCGTGACGCTATGTTATGTGTGTTGTTTTCACTAGAAAATAATAGTATGGGCTATACAAATACAGTAGGAACGGAATCTAGTTTTAGATATGACCTAGTTACTACTGTAGATATTCAAGACACTGCTTCTTGTTGGGGACAATTCTGTCGCATGTGTATTTAAGTCGCGTAACTAAAATCTCATAGAAATAGTTGGCTCACATGTAACATTGAATTCTAACGAAATTTCAAGTCTAATGAAATTGTAGAATATTTGAATTCTACAAACCGTTGCTTGCCGTTAATAGTTTTGTAATTATTTATTCCTGCTTATTAATCGTAATAATTAATATTGTAATATTTGTATCAGTTAAGCGCAACCAATTTTTAAAAGAGATCTAAAAATCAATTCCCTTCTTCTCCCACAGTGGTCCAATAATAAGAGACACAAAAAATGATGTTTGCTAAGTATATCTACAGTAATAAAGAACTTTCACTTTAACTTTGACTTTTCGATTATGTTTTTGGCAAAATTAAATCTAAGCCATAATTTCATAAGAGGTTTTAGGAGACAGGACCGCGCCGCGAGCTATGGTCGTCAATTCTCAAAGTTAATTCAGTGTAAAATTAGGTTTATAATGTATTATGAAACCAACCCCGGTTTCCGTAAATCCCTGAATGGAATATATTCTTTACAGCACAAAACGGGCGCAGATCGGGCGGTACGACCGCTTTCAAATTGTATAAATCAATGATTTGTGACCAACCTCGTCCTGACTCCTGCCCGCCATGGTACACAAATGTTTCGGTGAAACGTGGCTCGGCGAAACGTTATTCGGGGAAACGTGAGTCGACTTTTATGGTTTTGCATATCCGATTCGTATTGCGGTTGTCGTTTCTTCCGGGAGGTTCGGAATTGTCGAGGTTTATTTGTCCATCTTTGCTGTTCTGTTCTTTGGTACCGAAAAGGGGATATACTTTTATTTACATTGAACTTTATCATATGTTTTTTACGTACGAATTAAAAAAGGATTGAACTTTTTTAATGAGAAAGTGTGAATTCTGTAAAATTTAATTCTGTGACTTGTAAATGGAGCATTATCATCATTAATCATGACGACCCGAATGGCCGAGTCGGCAGTGACCCTGCCTACGAAGCCAAGGGTACCGGGTTCGAGTCCCGGTGGGGGCAAATATTTGTTTGATGAGAACGGATGTTTGTACCCTCGTCATGGTTGTTTATCTATCTAAGTATAATATTTATCTATATAAGTATGTGTATCGTTGTCTAGTACCCAAGATACAGGGAATCCTAGTTTGGGGCTAGATCAATGTGTGTAAATAGTGTCCAGGGTATTATTATTATTAATAGGCACGGCACTAGAATTTATTAATATCGAGTCATACTCTACCACTGTGATGAAATGTAATATATGTCTTTACCAATATCCAAGCTAATCATCAATATCTTAGTGTACAAGGTAAGTAACTTTATTGCAAGTCGCGCCGATACTTAAGAAATTAACCGGGACGCCACTGTGGAACCACGCCGTTAAAGGTTATGAATTTTATTAAAATGCCATTAGGTTCAAAATCGCGGTACTTCAAAATCAGGTCCAGGGCTCGAAAGGTTAAGGCTGGGGAACCATACAACGGAACTTAGAATTTCACGTTCAGCTTACTTTTAGAGGAATAGGATTCAAATATTTAACAAGGCTCTTCACCGATCTATAGACGAGTTTTTTTCTTTTTTTATAGGCTTTTTGCTTCTGGCCCCACACTAGGATACCCTGTGTCGTGGAAACCAGAAACAGCGACGTCACACCCATATAAACATCCAAGACCTGGGCTTTTTTACCCCCAGCCGGGGATCGAACCCGGCACCTCTCGCATAGTATGCAGAGCCACAACCGCTGCGCCACAAAGGTCGTCGTCGTCGACTAACGGAGGAATATAAATTCATATTTTTATCACTATCAAATAAATAACTGGTACGTAAATTCAAATCCGTTGCGAGATTGTATTTATTTTGTTGTAAAAAACAGATTTTGTGATAACGTCATGATACTGTTCTATCGAGAAAATATAAACAAATTACGTGTTCCCAAAAATAGTATGAAATGTTCCCGTAACATCTGTGAAGATAGTATCCGAAAATGACTCATCCTGCACAATTTTTAGACGTGTCCAGTAATTAAGTATGAAATCACATTTCATATCATGATATTTAAAAAAAAAACTATAAAAGTGTCCAGTAAGTAAGTATGAAATTCCATTGCATATCATAATATTTAAATATAAAACTATCTTTTTTTCAAAGATAAGCTAAGAAGGTGCCATCCTGGCCTCGTATTATAGCCGGACCTCGCCTTCGGCTTCGGTCCGGTTTTTTTCATAATTTCTTGTTTCATAATTTCTTTATTGCACACAAATAATTATATTGACAAGATATATATTAAAATAACACTATTTTAGAAACACTAGATAAGCTCGCCTTTGTACACACAAAGGCGAGCTTATCTATAACAAGAGATCTCTTCCAGCAAACCATCTCAGGATGAGATACCTTAAATTACAACTCAATAAACTAACTACATACATAAAATGTACATCCTAAATATAAATTGACGACCCGAATGGCCGAGTCGGTAGTGACGCTGCCTACGAAACCAAGGGTCCCGGGTTGGAGTCCCGGTGGGGGCAAATGTTTGTTTGATGAGAACGAATGTTTGTACCCTAGTCATGGTTGTTTATCTATCTAAGTATAATATTTCTCTATATAAGTATATATATCGTTTTCTAGTACCCAAGACACAGGGAATCCTAGTTTGGGGCTAGATCAATGTGTGTAAAAAAAAAAAAAAGTGTCCAAGGTATTATTATTATATTATTATTATTATTATTAAATAAATATTCAATATATATATAAATATATAAATACATAAATACTAACTATATTTCTAAAGAGATAGGAAGTGCTTCTTCACGCGACTTTTAAAGATATTGAGACTAGGACTATGCCTGATGGTGCAGGGGAGTGCATTCCACAACCGAATGGCCCGGAGTCTAAACCCCTGCTCGTAAGATGCGGTGTTATGTTGTGGGGTCGTAAGCATGGAATCTGCATGGGTCCTGGCCTACTGCGTCGTTTTAAGACATTTTGTAGCTGCCAAGTGTGATTTCAAATGGTCTCATAAATTGGACCTGGTGGTCTAGCGATTTACATATACATCTCTAATGTGCAAATGGGTTGGGATTATGTCTGATACGTTAGGCTGATGTACTCGTACAGGTCGCGCCAAGATTCTCTGCATCAAGGTACCGCGGGGAGTGGGTGACCTCTCTTTCTCACATATGGTGTAATAGGGTGAGTACATACATGAGCCACTAAATATATCAAGCAAGCATAATAAATAGATCAAAAATGTGTACTATCTTGCCCGAATTAGAAAAGTCAAAAAAGTGTAATAATATACCGATATTAAATAATATTCCGACAAATATTACTCATCAAAACATGCAGGGGCTACCTGGCACATAACTTGTTTTAGAGTTATTTCTTAATAATTCAGAAAATTATGTTATTTGTAAGTATCACAAAACACTGGTTAAAGGAAAACATGTTATCTTTCAACATAAATAATTACAAAATTTTCAGTTGTCATAAATAAACACTGCTGGTAGAGGTGGTTCTTTATTCTTAGTAAAAAAATATATTAAGGTGAAACAACGGAAAGATATTCTTGCACTAACTGTGGAAACACAAATATCTCTATTTATATTTCTACGTTGAGTGTTGAGTTACATAGCCATATTATTGTTTGTGTCTACAGACCTACGAGGGATGAAAAAGGCCATGGCTATTTCGAAATATTGAAGAAAATTATGGAGGAAGCCCTCACTAAACAATGTTTTAACAGAAAAAATTTAATTATAGAGGTGGAGAAATTGACTGACATAGGTTTGTTCACTGATGTTATTTCACTGGTCTACAAAATTGAAGGGCAAAAAAAAGATTTTGATGATGTTAATGGTGTATTGTCTTTAACTTTGATTGGTTCACAGATTATAATTTATTGTTAAACGCTGGTAAAACCAAGTGTATCAAATTCTCACTTCCAAATATTAGGCTAGTTAAGACCAGTTTAGCGTTAGACAGCAACACGTAACAATTAATACATGATACGAAGTTTCTTGGAATAACCATTGATAGCAAATTGCAGTGGGGACCCCACATATACACATTAGCTGATAGATTAAGTACTGCGGCTTACGCTTTTAGGTACATCAGACAAAACGCGGATGTGTCTTCATCTAGGCTAGTATATTTTAGCTGCTTTTTATAGTTTCATGTCCTGTGGTATCTTGTTGTGGGGGAAAGCAGTCGATATTCAAACAATTTATATTTTACAGAAAAGAGCTATTCGAGAAATGTATAATTTAAAATACACCGCCTCCGTAACCTTTTGAAGACCACCGGCGTTCGCTATGGTATCCTTCTGCCGGGGGTCTGGGAGGACATGCGACCTGTCGGACGCACGCTCCAGTACCAGAACCCGTGGGCGGAGGTAAGCAGATGGCTTCTGATTAAGGCGGACCGAGAGCAGACGGAGACATTCGTCTTCGTCAGTATCCCCGAGGAAGTGGTTGCAACGCGGGGACCGACTCGGCTTTTTGCTTTCGTTGGTGTACGTAAAGTTTCAGGGGACAAAGGGAAGATTTCTCGAAGAACCACCTCACTCCGGTCGACACCTAAGCAGCCGGATACTGCTGGGGTAACTGCAGCCGAGCCCCCAAACCCAATGCAGCAGGCCGACCCGATTGCCGACGAACCCGGAGAGGACAATAATAGTTCTGCTCTGGTTTCGGCGGAGGACGGGATGGAATGTGCTGAGGGAATGGATAACCTGGCGCTCGGGACGGATGAGAAGGTGCTGCTGTCAGATAATGATGGCGTCCCCTTCCCCACCGTGTAACATGATACAGGCAAACCTCCACCACAGTGAAACCGGATCAGCTCAGCTGAGGAAGTGGCTGGAGGTTAACCACACAGCCTTGGCCCTGATCCAGGAGCCGTGGATCAGCAGAGGCAATATATGCGGACTCCGAAATCTTGGAGGTAATTTGTTTGCGGATACGAGCTCGATTAACCCCCGAGCCTGTATCTACACTTCTAAAAATATACATGTGCAACCTCTAACAAGTTTCTGTTCCAGAGACGTGTGTGCAGTGAGGCTGCACTAGGCACAAAATTACAGCCTACCAAAGATGGTTGTCACCTCCGTCTACATGCCGGAGGAGGATACTCCACCCCCGCATGATATCCACGAGGCTGGTAACGCACTGCGAAGAATTCAGGCGGAAGCTGATAATAGCCACGGACTTGAACGCACACCACGCTCTCTGGGGGATGAAAAACAACAACGACCGAGGTAAACTTCTCGTTGAATATCTAGTGACAACCAACCTTGTTAACATTGTTAATAAAGGTTCAGAACCAACATTCGTCACCAGGCGTAGTAGAACAATCATTGATATAGCACTTGCAACCGAAGAAGCGTCGAGAGCCATCTCAAACTGGCACGTATTTTATTTTTATTTTATTTTATTTTATTAACATTGGAAAACCAACAGCTATCTTTAAATTAACAATAGGAATCTTATATAAAAAAAAAAAGCCAATTATAGGTTTTCGCCGACAAAAAGACACAATTAACAAATAAAACACTTAAAGCAGTCTTAAATAACAGAATTAGTTCGCATTATTCATAGCCCTATACGTTGTAACATGACATGCAGTAACAAGTCACGTTAAAAAAGAAAAAAAAATAACAGAAAGTCGAAATACTTAGCCATTCTAGTCATAGAAAAAGTCTCGGTACAGTGATCTCTTCGCTGGATTAACACCAGTGCTAAACAGGTCAAGATTAATATCTCCACACAGATTGTTGAATCTCTGACAAGCACGCCAGAGGAACGTATTTTGTCTGTAGTTAGTGTTTGACTTAGGGAGCGAGAATAGCGCATTATGACGCAATAGCCTACGGGGCGCTGTAAATGATAATTGAGCAAGTAAATCAGAGCAATCGATGACATTAGAGGTATTTTGAGAAGGAATACCAAATCTGCAAGCTCGCGTCTGAGTTGAAGAGGAGCCAGATGATGTTTTCTACAAAAGTCTAGGTAAGAATCTGAATGGTATTTAAATTTAGTCTAATAACAGAGATAACGCATAAATTTACGCTGAATATTTTCAATCCGGTTAATTTAAATATTGTAGTGAGGACTCCAAACCTGTGAAGCGTACTCAAGATCACTTATAACGTACGTACAATAAAGAATTTTCAAAGTTTTAGGAAGTCTCTTGAGAAACGCATCACAAAACTCAGAGCCCTCGAGGCTCTAGTTATAATACTATCAACATGGGCATTAAATGTCAGTTTAGCATTATGGATGACTCCCAAATCCTTAACGACTGCATCCCTTTTTTTGTCTCACCCTTCACAATATAATTAAAGAAAAGTGGATTCTTAGAAGTACCGTATCCGCAGAAGCATCGTGCTCATATCACAGATGGATTCGATATGACATTCAGGAAAACACAGTCGAGGCAACCCCAAAGCGCAATCTGCTCCGAACTGACCGAGAACAATATGGCAAACGGTTGGATCAGCTCCTGAAACAGCAGAGAGTGCCGGAAAGGATATCGGGTGCCAAGGCTATAGAACACCAGTTAAGTAAATTAACTAAGGCCATCATGGTTAGCCACCACCATGCATGCCCCCTAGCAACTCCAGTGGCAAGGGCCAACGCCGGTGCTGACTGGTGGGGACCTGAGCTGGAGAGGCTTAGAAGTAAAGTAAGGCGCCTACTAAAAAGGGCGATGAATACAGCTGCAGATAAAGACTGGGACAACTACAAGGCAGCTATGTCCCAATATAAAAAGCTCCTAACAAAAGTACAAACTCGTGGCGCAAGTTCTGCAGCAACATCGAGAGCTCCGCGCAGGCGAACAGGGTAAGGAAGGTTCTCTGCCAACATTCCAATCAAACCCTTGGATCCCTGCGCAAAGCGGACAACACACTCACTACCACTCCAGAAGAGGTAGAATGTACATTAGTACAGACACACTTCCCTGACTGTCAACTACTGAGGATGGTCAACTGGACGGGGCTTCCCCCATCTAGACTACACCGATAGATGAGCAGTGGGTACTTGCACTCGAGGTTATCAACTCACAAAAAACTCGGTGGGCAATCAACAGCTTTAACTCGTTTAAATCGCCGGGACTGGACGGCATATTCCCGGTTTTATTAAAGTGGGGAGGAGACCAACTATTTCTGGCACTAACCAATGTCATGGTGGCATGTCTGGCACACAAATATGTACCGAGACACTGGAGAGAGGTAAAAGTAATCTTCATATCCAATCCAGGTAAGAGCGACTACTCAGATCCTAAAGCCTTTACCAATCAGCCTTACCTTTTTCTGTTGAAAACGATGGAAAGGCTATGCGATAGAGATCTGCGAGAGAAGGCACGGAGTAACATATCATTGCATCAAAATCAGCAAGCCTACAGTCAAGGTAAATCTGCAGAATCAGCTCTTCATTCTGTTGTTTACAAAATTGAAGAATCCATCAACAGCAAGTTGATGTGTGCCTAGGAATCTTCATTGAAATTGAAGGAGCCTTCGACAAAACTAAATTCACAAACACAACAGCGGCACTGCTAAAACATGGAGCAAATGCAGTTATGGTGGAGTGGATAGGTAACATGTTGAGTAAACGGGCCATTAAACTCATTTCAACCGAATCCCAACACGCATTGGTAGCTAAGGGATGCCCCCAAGGAGGTGTTCTCTTGCCACTGCTTTGGAACCTGATGGCAAACGATCTCATCACCAAACTGAATACACAACACTATTATACGATAGGGCATGCCAATGATATAGTGATACTAACAAGTGGAATCGTCACAAGCACTGTATGTGATGTCTCCCAAGCAGCACTGCGCATCGTGGAACGCTGGTGCACAACGAACGAACTATCAGTCAACCCAAATAAGACGGAAATGGTAATGTTCACCAACAGGCGCAATCTGGGCAACTATCGCCCACCCAGGTTGTTTGTAACAGAGCTACAATTTGCTGCTGAGGTAAAGTACCTAGGTGTAATACTAGATAGCAAGCTGAATTGGAGCAAACATCTGAATAACAAGATTGACAAAGCGACTGTCACATTTTGGCAGTGCCGAAGAATGTTAGGTAAAAACTGGGGGTTAACCCTGAAAACTACCCTTTGGCTATACTCAGCTGTCATCAGACCGATGATAAGCTACAGTGCGGTAGTTTGGTGGCCACGAACCAAACTATCCACTGTCGAAGCTAAACTACAAAGACTCCAGAGGCTGGCTTACATGGCAGCAACGGGATGCATGAGGACCACACCCACAGCAGCCTTGGAAGTCATACTGGATCTGCCGCCGCTTCACCTCTTCATCAAGCAAGAGGCGGCTGCAACTGTGGTGCGTCTTAAAAAACTTAACCTATGGAGACATGCTAGGGTACCCCACACTGAAATACTCGATGAGTACATAGGTGAGGAGACGCTATTAGAAGCGGCGACTGACAGGATACCCAAGCAATATGTGTTCGACAAAAGGTATAAAATACAACTGCATGAAGACCCTTGGGAGAGCCTCAATCAAAAAGAACTAAGGATTTTCACTGACGGTTCTAAAACAAACTCAGGTACAGGTGCCGAGGCATTCTCGGAAGATTTAAACATGAGGAAATCAACATAATTAGGTGCCCACAACACCGTCTTCGAAGCCGAGTGCATGGGCATCATAATGGCTGCTGCAGCTATTGCAGAAAGAGAGGTAAAGTATTTCCCTATCCGCATACTATCCGACACCAAAGCAGTTCTGCAAGCCCTACAAAGCAACACCATCAGTTCTGGGCTTACATACGAGTGTCACCAAGCCCTGTCACAGGTATGTAACCACAGTATTGTTACCCTGCAATGTATAAAGAGACACAGTGGCTCGCGCGGCAACGACGCAGCCGACGCACTGGCAAGGTTGGGTTCGGAACAAACTGTGGAGGGACCAGAACCCATAATACCATTTCCATTCAGCTGGTTGAGGAAAACCCCACGACAATACACAAAGGTAACTCACCAACATTATTGGTCAACCTTGGATACCTGCAAGCAAGCCAGACATGCCTTCCCGATGATCAGACCCGGATTGTCGCGTAAGCTTCTGAAGCTCAAGAGGCCACAACTTTGCTTGATAACCGGAGCGATAGCTGGACACGCTTTGCTAAATAAAAACTTACACACTCTAGATGTCACGGACAGCCCCCTGTGCAGAGCCTGCATGGAGGTCGAGGAGACAGCCACCCACGTCCTGCTGGAATGTTCCGGCGTGCCCATCTACCGGGCAACACACCTTGGGACGCCGAGGTCGCTCCAGGAAGTCGTCGGCAACATTAAGGGTCTGCTAGGCTTCCTACAGGAGCTGGGTTGTCAGGAGTAGTGACCCCAACCCACGTCACGCAAAATAGGCGCAACTTTAAGACGTCGAGTTGCGGAAAAGTGGCCCGTGATAAACTATAACTATAACTACCACCGGCGTTAGCTAACGCCACTTTCCGTTAAAGGTTTTAATTTCTATTACCATGGCATAAGGTTCAAAATCGCGACTCGACCCAACTACCCTCGGGTTTTGAGAGGTTAAGAGAGCTTTTTAAAGAAATTGACATACTAACTGTAGCTAGTAAATTTATTTTCTTAGCGATATCTGTACTTTTAAGCTAAGAAATAATCACAATCAATCTGTGGGAGTTTTTTCGCCTCTCTTGTCCCACGGTGCTCCAATATAGAGAAGTGGCAAAAAATTACGCTAACTAAGAATCTACAGTAATAAAAGCATTTGAACTGGTGAGAGAGAGAATTTATCCCCTCCACGCGGCACTCAGACACAGAGAAACTTGGCGCAACCTGTAGGTGTATGGACCGTATTGAATGGCTTTGAGCTGATCGGGAAGCGGCTGGAACGTTTTTTTTTTAAATACTTATTAAAAAAACACACAAAATACCATTCTCCCTGACTCCGGCAGACTTACCTAAAATGATGAAGAAAAAAGTAATGTACATATATTTACTTGAATATTGCATGAAAACTAAAGAGAAATGTGTGGTTTAAATATGGCATGATTGGTATCATATTTTAAAAAAGGTTTTCTAACTGTATAATGTGTCAACACATAAAAGGGCTGTTGAGAGGATCTCAGTTTTTTTATTCATTGATTTGAAATACTTAGTTTAAAATATTTAAGAATAAAGACAAAAAAGACGTTCACATCCATCTTAGGTAGGGAACCCGTCAAGCCTTCGCCCTATTTTTGTCCTTTGGCGCACGATTGCAAGAGAATTAAAATTAAAGAAAATGTTCTCAAAAATTTATCTTTACATCCAATTATCTCGCAAGCTTGAAACTTTAGGCTACCATAATCATTATATCATTAATTTTTAATAAGTTGTCACCTACCCCTATTTACCACATTCAACATGCGCCAAATGAAAATAGGGTACATTTCCAACGCCATCTATCGGATTTTGAAACAGGTTTATTTCAGAGAGTATCCCATTTACGTAAGTACGTACTCGATAAACTTTCGGTCTTGTGATGATGCACCTACGCTTTACCGACAATTCAGAAGGCCGCCTTAGTTTTACGATTTGAACACTTTCTAGTATAATCTAATAACTCAGTAACGCTGGGTAAATTCCAATTCGGCCAAATGCACATCTTTGAAGCGCTAAATGATAAAAAAACAGATGTTTTTCACCAAAAAACTTGCAATTTCTTGGGCTCTAAAAAGTACATTGATATGTTCTTGCGTAAAAAATATAATAATCGGTGATTTTGAACAAATAACAAAAAACACACACAATTTTCGCAATGTTCTGTGGCAGCAACTAACGTAACAGCCATGTTGGGGTAAGAGCTATTATGAACTTTATTTTAATACAGTTGGAGCAAAATGTTCAAGCATCATGAACCGACTTGCTAATTTCACCCGACGAGAATAGACGAGCCTTAAAGTGAGCAGCCCAACTGTACCGGCAGCTTTACCACAGTTGCAAGAGACATGATAAATAATTACAATTTTATTAACAGCCAGGTCTACGTTGAGTTAGATGAACCTTATACAGTTCAAGAACCTTATATTGTTCAAGATTACTTAAAGGGACGGGCCCTGTAAGTAATCTTGAACATTGTAATATCCCATTTTCGATAAAGTCGCTTTTACGTGCTTTTTAAATTGATCAAATGGTAAATTCAAAATCTCCAGAGGCGCGTAATGTAATAGTGTCTTCACTGCTAATAAATTATTCCTCGATGGAAGTAAACGCGAGCTCACTCATTAGTATAGGATCGGATATTATAAGAGGCGCCGAATACTGTGCATCAGTAACGGTGTAAAGGGAAAAGGTGTATACAATTAAGTTTATGTTTTCTCTAGAGGGAAAAGAGTCACATTGGCATACAAGGCAAATAAACAAGACAAATAGGCTTTCACGTAATCATATCGATTTTCCACACATTGCATCGCGACGCGACGAACTGAGCCAACAAAATATTTACCCACAGAAGTAACTTCACATGTATGTAATTTATTCTTAACACACACATAGACACCAGCGGGGTGGTTTGCTAACAAATTGAGATGTCAGATTTTGCGCCCGTGCACGAATGTCTTTGTGTGCGTTACTAAAGCCCGCGTTGTATGAAGCTGAACGACAATAATCTCTCTGTTTTGTGCTCTTGTTTATGATCCAATAAACAGACCCTTTCACTTTTACTGCACTCTGTGCCCCAAATTACATTGTTACCCGTGTAGCCACTTGGCTTTAATAAAAATAACAAGCAAGCCAAGTATCGGTTCCGTATTCCGGATCAGCCTAAATCGAAAACTATCTCTGATGTACAGAACTGTAGTTTACATTTGGTGTGGTATACCTTAAGTGAACTATGATTGTTAAAAACCACCTCAGACCATATTTTCCGATACCTTATTTTTTTGAAAAGTGTAAAGTGGCAATAAGTGTATTTTCAATGTAAAAACCACCTCAGTTATAGTCGCATAATGGTGAACCTATACTGTTAATTGAACTAGTGAGAATAGAGGAATATTTAGTTGAGCGAAAAAACACCTCTTATCCATGGATGAGGAGGGTTTTTACAACCAAATTGTGGGTGGTTTTTGAGAACGAAAGGATGTGGTGGGTTTTTACAACTTAAGTTTTATATAACCAAATCCTTTAGTGGCCTAACACTATAGGAGTAGTTGAGAAGGACGACTAATAATAATTAGTATTGTGAGAAAACTGGTATTTTATAAATAAGAATATAAATTTAAACACACCTCGTGCAGATTGGATGTAAAAACCAACCCTTTCCAAAAAAATAAAAAATTAAGCCATAAGCTATAAATGTGTCGTAATATTAATTCATAATTATTAACTTAAAACATGATCAACCCTGATTTCAAAAAAGGTTCTATTATAATATTTTTTCAAAATAAAAGGTTTTAATTGATTTTCCCGATTTACAAAATGGTCTGAGGTGGGTTTTTACAATCATGCATTCACAAGTAATAAGTTCGTAATCATCTCTAAGAAGATAGCTCTTCTGGCAAACCATGTAACTGCAAGCTGAAGTATTGTTAGAAATAAAAACTGAAAAATATTTGCAATTATGTCAGTTCCCGAGCGAGTGACAGTCAGTGACTGCATGACTTTAAGTTTCTGTCAAACTTTGAGCAGGTACCTAGTCAATTGAGCATCTAGGTAATAATTCAAAAAAATCGGCTAAGTAAGGGTCGGACTAACACACGAGGGGCACCGTACCATCGTGAAAGAAAACTTAAGGACTAAAAATTATAAATCAAAAACAAAAAATGCCTGAAGATCGCGGTTTGTTTAATTCGCAGGGACAGGAATATTTCAAATACGTCACTTGTATGGGGACCCTCTTTCATTTATAAAATCTCGTGTTGTTATTTTTTTTGATATAACTATTGGCTACAGAAATAGATATGTAAGGCAGGTATTTAAACAATCTTAACTGAACACATTTAACGGAATATGTGCAGGTAAACCCGATAAGGTCGGGGGTTTTGGGTTAAATGCATCTTTAATCGTTGAGTTTTATTTTTTATTTTCAATATTAAATCAATAAAAAATAACCCTATACTGTTCCGCGGTTCGGAAATATTTTTAAGTTCCAGCTCAAATGCATTAAATATATTTATGATAAAAGATGGAAATCCTAAGAAATAGTTAAGAATGAAATTTAAGAACAAAATATATTTTATTTATTTGGAAAATCCAACTACCTGTCTAATTGCAAGAAACGCATGCAAAAAGGGTGCGAAAAGGGTGTAGCCAGAACAGGTTTAGTGTTTAGTCTTCTATTTCGCGCCCCGTGCCTCTTTCCCTACCCCGGCACTTCTGCACGCGTAAACAAGTCAGCTCACACCCGCACAGCGCACATACACAACTGAATTTTGTGGAGCCGTGGAAGTAAAATTTAGAACGGTAAAATAGTTTATGCCACTTGTAACTTTATTTAAAGGAAATGGAGAAAGGCCAAATATAAACTTATTTATAATATTATATAAAAATATTCACAATTATTCGTTTGTGGAATGCACTCCCCTGCACTATCAGGGACAGTCCTTCTCTTAATATATTTAAAAGTCGCGTGAAGAAGCATTACCTTTCTCTTTAGAAATATAGGTAGTATGTATGTATTTATTAGTATATATATTTAAAAAATATATATATTTATATATTATTTATGTTTCGCATGTACGTGTATATTATATAACATATATCTAACTATATGTTAGTTATTTAGATATGTACTAAATTATATTGTTGTACACATTGTCACCCCTGCTCAGCAATCGACCTTTCCCATCCTAATTTGGTTTGATGGAAGAGATCTCTTATAAGAGATAAGCTCGCCTTTTTACACTATTTTTTATGTAAGTCTTGTTGTCCATGTATTAGTTGTGTGCAATAAAGAAATTATGAATTATGAGTCTGTTCTAAATAATATACAAAACGCCTTTTCTTACATACGCAATTGGTTTTAAACGTGAAGTCACGTATTTTTATATCTGCAATACTATCGGCATATAACGCATATATAACCTAACCGATTTAAATGCACAATAGGCACAGTAGCGAGTATTTAACCGTGCACTTTTAGGTTAAACGGATAATTTAAAAGTAAAAATTTCAACTCTCTGCCTATTACGGTTCATGAGGTGCAGCCTGTAGAAGGACATGCCGACAGACGGATAGCGTAGCCTTATTAATAGGGTCCCTTCTGACACCCTTCGGGTACGGGACCCTAAGAATAGGACATGTTCGACTAATATAAGCTTCCGTTGCGCTGAAGATAAATTTCTTATGGCTCGTCATGCTATTCGAGTAAGTATGTTGTCACAGTTGAGGATTTCATTACCCCGTGAGGAGCCCACGTGAGATGTTTGGTTAAAGTTACGCACGCTGATTTTACTATGTCGTATATTAATTATTGCTGTAATAATGTAATACAGATAAACCGGTATTTTCATATCAGCAAATTTTTTTTCAAACAAGCTTTTTTTAGTTGTAAAATTGGAATAAAAATACGGAACTCCAAAAAGTAAGGAAATATTCTTGGACCGGAGAATTTGTCAAGATAAACTCGCCCGAACTCAATAGGGGTTTGTTGATTTATCACAGAGTTCCCATGGCCACCTTCTGGCTCTATCATCAGACCCTGGACATCATATCATCTAAGACTAAAGTACTCGTCAAGACGAATCAAGCTAGCCGAAACTCGATGGGATTGACTTGTTTTAATAGGTGTTGTTTTAGTCTTTTATAATGAATTTTCTCGAAAATGTGCGTTTCCAAATCGTGCGGAAATTGCCACCTTTTTGCACTAGGCATTTTTACTTTTCAGTTTTTAACTCCGTCGTCACCCCGACGAGCTTAAAGAGGTTTTATTATCTGAGTAAAGTTTAAGAAATCGGTCAAGTTCAGATTATCATTCGTTTAAAAGGTACAATAAAACGAATACTTCATTACCCGCGTTATTAACTATTGTAGATTTAGATTTTGGTTAATAAATCAATTTTAAATATGTTTGGCTGAACTTATATTTGGCTCGTGCCTTTTTGCGATACCAAGTGACAGTTATTTTCACATGCGCAGTAGTCGCCACTACTCAGGTCCGATAGCCGCAGCGTCACCGTTTCGTGCGTGAGGTTAGTGTATTTAGTTTCACTTTCCGTCGCAGGACTTGAGTGGTGGCACGGACAATAGATATATGTTACGGACCATGTAATTAATCGATCATTATAAACAATGCCTGCGCAGTTTGAATAATACCCAAAATGAGAGGGCAGTGTAATAACAACGCTTGCATGCACATCTACTATGGGGCAGAACAATGTTTCTCTTCATTTGCAATCTGTTCCCTGTGATAATATTGTTGTTCTAACATGTTCAACCTAACACGAAGGATAAAGGGGGCTTCGCTTTGCTCACCCCCTTTACCTTTCACCTGTGCTACCGCAGGGTTTTCCCTGAAGAATTTGTGTTATCACATTGCCCGAAACCCACATGGCAATAATTATAATCAAATCAAATCAAATCAAATCATTTATTGCAAGCAGGCAAAATAATGCACTTTTAGAAGTCAAACACTTAATTAAATATCATATACATGGAAAAATAAAAAATAAATCAAATATGATCAAATAAACAAATGAGTACATAACTGATTTGAGTTTGGACAAGGAAATTTCTCCTTCAAATGGTGATTCATGGCTGAATCTCGTACAGGAAAAAGAAATACGCCCGTCAGAGAATATAGCACAAAGAAACTCTACGGAGATGTAATTTTTAAAATTTTCGTCATTATTTTTTTTACACAAAGTACGATATTTTTTTTTTAATCTAATGTCAATATTATAACGTCGTATCCATAAGTGCCAATAAGATGTCTCAAAATATGAATCTTATAAAATTAGTAAATAAGAACAAAGACAAGCTGTAATGAACATAACTTATGAGAAACCAGACTGGACCAGACTCCCAAAGAAGCACCCGTTCACGAGTATGACTTGTGCACCAGCCATCACCCCTTCGCCATATTTGAGGTAGGGAAGCAATCCGCTACCCAGAGCCGCCGCAAGAAAAGACATTTTAGTGAGCATGACCATTACCTCTGATTTCTTGGTAACAGACTTGTATTCTACGTTAAAACTAACAAATTGTTATGAGTCACCCTCCATAGCACTTTTGACAACTTAATTATATTACCAGACTATTAACCTCTTGAATACCAACGGCATTAGCTAACGCCACTTTTCCGTTAGGGGTTTTAAATTTTATTACCATGGCATAAGGTTCCAAATCGCGACCCGTCCCAACTACCCTCAGTTTTTGAGAGGTTAAATTACATTATTGCATTTGTAAAAGTAAGGTTAATTATTATTATCACTATCATGCAGCTTGGGGCATTGAGGCCATGCAGTTTGTCCATAACATAGTCATTAATAGTGTAATAGGCTTTCTTTATGAGATAAACCTTAATAAATGTTTTAAACCTGTATATGGGCAATTGATCAATTTTCTCTGGTAACGTATTATAAAAGCGTATAAATGAACCATTAACCTTCTGCAACCGAAATCTAAGTTTTTTTTTTTAAGTTTATTTTTATTTCTAGTGTTGAAATTATGTACATCGCAATTTTTGACAAAAGTGTTAACATTTTTCCGAACGTACAATAAGTTTTCATATATGTATTGACAAGCCATTGTAAGAATATTGATCTCCTTAAATCGATCCCGGAGAGAATCGCGGGATTTCATATTATATATGGAACGAATTGCTCTCTTCTGAAGCACAAATACCGATTGCATATCTGCGGCTTTACCCCACAACAGAATGCCATAAGACATAATGCTGTGAAAGTAACTGAAATATACTAATCTTGCAGTGGCTTCATCAGTAAACTGTCTAATTTTTCGTACAGCAAAAGCTGCAGAGCTCAATCTTTCAGCTATATACGATGTATGAGGACCAAACTGCAATTGAGAATCTAGATTAATACCCAAGAATTTAGTCGACTGTACCAGGTGTAAAGGCTCGTCATTCATTAAAATACTTAAAGTGGGATCCCTTCTGACATTGGGTAACGAGAATTTCACACATTTGTTTTTTTTAGAGTTTTACACTAAACTATTGATAGTAAACCACTTAAGAATTAGCGTGATTGCTTTGTAAACATTGTCAAAATTGCTCTGGGTTCTATCAATCTTAAAAATAAGCGAAGTATCATCAGCAAACAAAACGATATCACATAAGTTTTTTTACAAAAAAAGCAAGATCATTAATATATACCAAAAACAAAAACGGGCCCAATATTGAACCTTGAGGGACGACCCATTGAGATGAGAGATCCTTTCTCCATTTATATAAACTTTCTGGATTCTATCACTAAGATAAGAGAAGACAAGTTTAAGAGCTTTCCCCTGAACTCTGTAATGCTGTAATTTACAAATTCATGCTTCGTGACTAACGCAATCAAATGCGTTGGAAAGGTCACAGAAGACACCAATTGCATCTTGTGACCTCTCCTAAGCATCAAAGATATGCTTTAAAAACCTTATCCCTGCATCTGTAGTGGAACGCCCTTTAGTCAAGCCATATTGCTCACTGTGGAACAGTCGGTTTATATTAAAATGGGTCAATAACTGGCTTAAGAGATTTTTTTCAAATATTTTACTTAGAACAGGGAGTATTGATATTAGTCTGTAGTTAGTCGGATCACTTTTATTGCCAGAGTTATAGAAAGTAATCAGTTTACTGTTTTTTATAACGTCAGGAAAAACTCCTTCATCAACACACTTATTAAAAATTATAACTAGGCATGGATCAATTGAATCAATAAAACAAGTTATTTTTTTTGTTGATAATCCCCAAAGATCCTCGTTGTTTTTAATATTAAGTAATTTAAATGTCTTAACAAACGTGTCTACATTAATATGTCTGAATTTAAATATATCATTACACTTATCGACATTATTTAATAGCATGGAAGCAGCCTCCTCCGTAGAAGAATCTAAGGACTGGGTAGTAACGATTGGTATTTTGTTAAATAAATCTTCAAATGCATTGGCTACTTCGCGATCTTTACAAAATAATTATCGTCTATATTTAGAACAAATGTCCGGTCCCGCGGTTTAATTTTGCCTGTTTCGGTATTGATTATTTTCCATGTTGTTATAATCTTGTCTTCAGCTTGCTTAATCTTCCTACTCAGGTAAAGGGACTTTGCTGTAAGGCACACAGATTTGAGAATGTCTTTAAATATTGTTTTAAATATAAAATTTTGTATCATGGGCATTTATACATCTTTGTGAATATAAATCATACAATTTGTTTCTGCTTTTATAAATACCAGTTGTAGTCCAGTCATCAAATCTCGCCTTGATGCTAACTCTACAATGTTTTTAATTTAAATATATCATTAAACTTTTTCTCAATCACTTTGAACAAGGAATTGCAAAGGTCATCTGAACTCCCAACAAACTTTAAGTAATTAAGTTGATTACCAATGCTTTCCGAGAACTGTTCCATACGGTTGGTAGTAATGGGTCTGTAAGTAAACTCCTGAGAGTTTTTATTCAATTTACAAGGGAACACAACGCTTTGTCCAATCAATCAATCAATCAATCAATCAATCAATCAATAAAATTGTTTATTTTCTGTTAAATATGTGTACATGTGATCTTAAAATTATTGGTATTCATCAGTTTCAACATATTCACCATCTAAAGTTTGGTGTGCAAATATTTTACAATGTCAGTTATGAATTAAAAATAGAGTTTAATATAAAATTATTTAAATAGATTGATTCGTTGTAAGTATATCATTTACTCTATAATTTTCGTACGTATGTATACTGTTTTATTGCGCACTAGGACTGTCCTTTTTCATAAACACTCCTGTCTTGCCTAGGTTTGCTGGAAGAAATCTCTTTTTAGAGATAAGCTCGCCTTTGCCTATAAAATTTATTGTAACTATCTGTGTATCTATGTTTTCTGTGCAATAAAGAATATGAATATGAATATGAATATGAATAATTTGTCCATTAAATAATTAAATAATTTAGTTTTAATCTGATTTAATGTAAGGTATTTAATGTCATCAGGGATTTTATTATAAATTCTTATTGCCATACAATATGCACTTTTAGAGTATAACTGTAGCCTTTGTGGTGGTACATATAATTTATCTTTGAATCTGCCTCTTGCACTAAACATTTCGCAGTTTTTCTTAAAGATACCTGGGTATTTTTTTACAAAAATGCATATCTCATAAATATAGAGGCATGGTAGGGGAAGAATCTGTGTTTTTTAAACAAAGGTTTACAACTGTCCAAATACCCTGCACCACATAGTGCTCGGACACATTTTTTCTGGGTTTTGAACGCCCTGTCAACGTCAACAGAGTTGCCCCACATAATTAATCCATACCGCAGTACCGACGATACGTATCCGTGGTATGCCGATAGGGTTGCAGATCTCGTTGCCACTTCTCTCATGCGTCGTAACACATACACAAATCTGTCCAGTTTCAGACATACCTTGTCTATGTGGGCTTTCCAATTACAGTGATTATCTATTACTATCCCGAGAAATAGAGTAGAATCGACTTCTTGAATATTAGTTCCTTTAAAGTTAATGGAGAGCTTCGGTGCGGAATTATTATTATAACCAGTCTGAAATTGTATTATTTTAGTTTTTTCTGTATTTACCTTTAAGTTGTTGTTCTCTAACCAAGTTACAATGTAGTTTAGGGCTTCGCTTACTTCAGTCTCTAATTTATTTCGATTTTTACATTTAATAAGAAGCGTCGTATCATCGGCAAATAGTACGCAGTCATTTTTTGTTACGTTAGGTAGGTCATTTATATACAAAAGGAACAATAGTGGCCCCAATATGCTACCTTGTGGTACACCGTAGTTATTAACACGATAGTTTGATTGGAAGGTTTGTTTCATTCCATCAATAATCCTGTTTACTTCGACGCATTGAGTTCGCTGACTAAGATAGGTTACCCACTCTAGACAGTTACCTCGGATACCATACTTGTAAAGTTTATCTAATAGAATAGGATGTGATACGAAATCGAAAGCCTTGCTCATATCTAAGAATATTGAGGCAACAGAGTTCTTGTCATTAAGACTTTGCAAGACATTTTTCATAAGAACAAAGCATGCTAAAGTTGTAGAGGATTTTTTACGAAATCCAAACTGTTCTTTTTTCAGTATGTTAAGTTGTGTCACAAAGCTATATATTCTTTTATACATCATCCTTTCAAAGATCTTAGAAATGACAAGGATTAGGGTAACCGGTCTGTCATTATTCATGTCACATTTATCCCCTTTTTTGTGCAGTGGTTTTACAATTGACTGTTTAAGTCGTGTTGGAAATTTTCCCTCTGAAAATGTTAAGTTTATGATATGTGTCATAGGTCTTGCAAGGAGATGTGCACACATTTTAATTAGTTTTGTACCGATACCATCATAGCCAGTAGAGTTTGTGTTTTTTAAGTTTTTAATCGCCATATATACTTCCTTTTCATCTACAGGTGTTAAGTAGATAGATTGGGCTGAATTAGCAGAAGTTCCTGCTGTATGTGATTGATTACTGTTGTCATTATTCGTTAAATTAATAAAAAAGTCGTTAAAAAGCTCAGATATGTCATTTGGTTTCGTAAATGTGTTCTGATCTATTTTTATTTCCTTTATGTCATTATTACTAACCGCCGAGTCCGTGTTATCTTTAATAACCTTCCATGCCGCTTTGCAAATATTTTTTGAGTTGGTTATATATTTTGTATTTTGAAGTTTTTGGGATAGCAATATACACTTTTTCAGTACAATCCACAATGATCCGAGCTAAGTTTGTCACATATAGCCATGCTTTTAGGTTCATAGTTACAAAAAACATTAACTAAGCTAGTTGCAGACGAGTTTGTGATTCTTGTTGGCTGATTAAAAAGATTTTTTAGATCAAAGCATAAAAACTAATTTAGTAATTAATCACTTAGCGGACACTTATCCAGTATATTAATATTAAAATCGCCACAAACAACTAGGTATTTTGAGATATTGAAAAAGTTTCTGATAGACTCAAACACTTTAAAATCAGCTGATGGTGGTCTGTATACACAAACAACTATATGTTGCTCCAGCTCTACACTTGATCACTCTATATTCTGTTCAATAGACAACGATAAAATGTCTTTTCTCTCCTTAAATTGGCAAATATTCCCAAAGTAAATTAATGACCCGCCATGGACAGTTATATAGCTAGCAATGTGGTATTTCCTAATAGATGGTAACAAAGTATTTTTTCTGAACCGATGTTCAGTTATACACATAATATCCACTTTATTAACCCTAAAAATCATTCTAATTCATGTGCTTTTGCTGGAAAGACCCTGTATATTCTGATGGAAAATATGAAGCCTACCAGGCCTTTCCATTGTCTTCGCGATTAGTTAAAATTAACAGAATTTACAACTGTGTCGCATATATTATACGTTAACAATGCAGCTACTCGTTTTTTTTTGTTTTATTAGACAGCTAAATAGTATCCTGGTAAAGTTATGAATAAAATTATTCATGTCGAAATATATTATAGCATTACTATGATGACAAGTTATATTATATAGGTGCATGTTCATTCTATGTACACTTTTATTTTGTTTCTACAATAAATTAAAACAATAAGGAAAGTTATATAGAATAAACTTGCACTTCGTCTTATTATATAAATTGAGCAGTACGTCTGTACCGGTATCTAATGCAAATATTTGTCACTTGTTGCTTAAGGCCATAATGCAAAAACGTACCAAAATCAACACCTATCTTATCTGAATCACTACACTTCTTTTGTTTGCTATTGTTCTTCTCTGAGCACGAGTGGAGATGTCTGTTGGATTTTAAATAGGAGGCTACCTTGTAGTTATGCAGTCATGGTAATGTGAGAATATCCAATTCGATAATCATAATAATTTTTATAACACGGATGCTCTTTTTTTGGGATTAAAAAACTTGGCCTTTGTCTGTAGAATTACTCCAAAATATTATACCATACCTTAATTTGGAATATATATAGCCATAGTAGGCAGAAACAGCCGTTTCTTTATTTGCTATCTTTGATAGTACATGTAAGGCATAATAAAATTTATTTAGTTTTTTGCAAATTTTGTCAATCTGTGCTTTCCAGTTCAATTTATTGTCCATTTCATTTTATTGAAATTTAGTTACTTGTGTTTCGTCTATGATGGTGTTGTGATAATGTATGTCAAATTTATCAGGATTAGCCCTTTGTCTAAAATGCATAAAGTATGTTTTTGTCAGGTTTATAATTAAATTATTCGATGTCATCTAGTCAATTATTTTTTCTAAGAAGGCATTTATTTTTGCGTTTCTTGGCAAATTTTATCTTTCTCCATAAATAACGCTGTACTATCATAAACAAATAGAACAATGGGGTGATTTACTACTTTTGGAAGATCATTTATGTATACCAAAAATAGCAATGGACCTAGCACGCTACCTTGTATATACTTTTTCAGTAGTGTAATTGGGACAAATCCTCTCTATTTGTGTTACTTGTAACCTTTTATTCAGATATGACCTTAGTAAATTAAGGACAGTCCCACGAACTCCATAACCCTCCAATTTATTAAGAAGGATTTCATGGTCTAAAAAGTCGAATGCTTTTTTCATATCCATGAAAAGAGCTGAGAATGGTCGTCCTTGATCCATGCAATTTATCATTTTGGTTAAAATTTAAAGGCAGTCATATTGTTTGGCCTTTCCTGATTCCTTTTTGCTCTTCAACTAAAACGTTATTTGATTGTAAATAGTCATACAAGCTATTGTAAATAACCCTTTCTAATATCTTGGAAAATACTGGAATCAGTGCAACAGGTCTACGGTAGTCCATGTTTTCTATGTCGACTTTTTTTTAAATAGGTTGAATAATTGTGGACTTTAACCTATCTGGTAATTTTCCTTTTTCTATACACATGTTCATAATATGATTTAGAACCGGAGATATTAAGTCTGATACATATTTTATGATTTTAGTATTTATTCCGTCATTTCCTGTGCTACTGTCTGTTGGCCTCATAAACATTGAGGAATAATGTTTATTCTCATTTCTGATTGTATTATGTTTTGTATTATGTATCCAAAGACATGACGTCTTTGGATTGTGTCAATATAATGATCATTAAACTCTTGCGCGATTTCTTGTGGGTTAGTAATCTTTTTGTCATAGGTTTTTATATGTTGAATATATTGCTTCGGAAATTTTGATTTACTACTGCTGATAACATTCCATGTTGCTTTCGATTTATTGCTAGATGATTTAATGAAGATATTGTTTTGAGTCTTCTGTGTTAGTTTCACAATTGTTTTAAGTCTATTGGAATATGACTTAAGTTTGAATTTGTTTTCCTTGCTAGAAACTCTTCTATGTGTCATGAACACATGTATCTTTTGCGTTTGCTAACCATCTTGATACCCTGAGATAGCCATTTTGCCTTAGCATTGGTAGTCATCTTGACTTTAATTGTAGGGAAACATTGATCATATATTAGCATCAATCATTCTAGAAAATTGTTATGTGCTCATTTCATTTGGGTCCTCATTAATAAAAACGTCACTAAATGATAGACTACCTATAAAGTTACTAAATTTTATCATATTTTCTTCGCTGTAATCTCTTTTTTCGATATACCAAAAAGGCGTTATATAGGTTTTTTTGGTCGGGCACTGTAATAGTTGCGCTTTGTGATCTGAAAGGGCCATATCTATAACTTCGCTTTTACAGCTCACTTCGCTCGTACGTGAATAATAATGTCTCTCATCGCAAATCACCTACTTTCCGCACTAGTATGTAGTGGGTTTGAATACCGGACGGGAATATAAAAAAAAGTTTGATTAATTTCAGTGCAATATGCAGTCCAATACCAACTTGTAAGTTAATATCAGAATGTATCAAACGATCTGGATATACAATATCGCATATCAGTGTCTCTGACGCGTGAATATGTTTACTTTTAATTTAAATAAAACCCGTTGTTTAACTGAAAAATATTATCATGATTACACGGCACATTTATGATAGATCGAATACAGTATGACGGTCTTTTCGCTGTTCTAACAGTAGATAATCCTACTTTAATTATGTTAGTCCATTAGACAATTGAAAATTAACAAACATGTAGGTTATTCATAAAAAAGACTATGCTACGCACATTTTTCACATAATTTACCAGAGATGTTTTTCCACCACCTTTTCCCCGTTATTTATCAAGCTCTTGTCTCCATCCACCAGCCACCAGGCACACCTGGTGCAATATTAAATTCAACATCCTGTAAAATAAACTGAACTCATTAGTTTAACTTCCCTGAAGTTTCAGCGAAGTTAGACAAATATGCTGCAATAAAGTACCCTAAGGCCTGTTTACGCGGTGCAAGATTCTCGCCTGTTGCTTGCGATATCCTAAAACCGTGCCAACGGAGAAGTCATTCGAAATAATAGTTTTTGTATTGCAGTCAAGTGTATTTTTTATTGTGCAAAAAATTGCGCATTGTACGATTCATTGATACATATAGGTAAATATGGTAAAATGCCATGTTAAGTAATTTTCTGACTCTCTGATGAGTTACCACAAAACGAAATAAAAAGATAAGAAATTACTAATAATTACGCTTCCATATTGCAATATGATTATCTTCTATGATTAGGTTCGTCTTCGGCTGTATGGCATGTCTCTCAGTGTCACAAGGAACTGGGTTGGCTCCCGATTCGTCTTCGCCGTGATTTCCACATATTGGCTTTACTCTTCTTCAACATCTTGAGAAACCCCAGTTATCCTTCCTACTTTTGTGAACGTTTTGAGTTCCTTTTCTCCAAAGGCAAGGAGCGGCGATCTCACGCGGTATCTCTTCTATGTATTCCGCAGCATAACACCATTGCCTACAATTATTCGTTCAGGCTGAGGGCCATTCGACTGTGGAACGCACTTCTATGCACTATAAGGGACAGTCCCACTCTCTTCTCCTTTAAGAATCGCCAGAAAGAGCACTCACTTTCTCTTTCATCGTAGGTATTGTATACATAAGTAATTATATTTATCTGTTTATTATTATTTGTTTATTTTAATTTTATTTACTATTTTTTTATTATATGTATTTTATTTATTATTTTATATATTATTTTATTTTATATTTTAGTAGTAATTTTATAATTGCACTAGACTACCCTTTTCAGTTTAAACGTATCCTATCCTGATAGGTTTGCTCGAAGAAAAATCTGTTGAGATATAAGCTCGCCTTTGCCTTTTAATTTCGTCTATATTGAATTGTTGTAATGTTTCTTGCAATAAAGAATTGTGAATTATCTGTGATCTGTGTGTTCTGTCATCTGTAGGCCAGTATAATTATGAAAAAATATTGGCGCTCAGTGAAGTTTGATTCAAGGTTGACAATTAACATTGTTATAAGCAATACACGTGAACTTAGAATGCAACAAGAGTACTTGGTCCAACTACTTCTGGAAAGAAGCCACACCGAACATAACTTCGATGTTAGCGTAGGTGTGCAGAGCAAGTTGCATTCTGGCAACTTCTTTGTGTCAGCTCTGTAACTTCGATCTTTATTTATGTGCTTCTTTATATAGTAAAACTTTTCCCATCTGCGACCACGTAACAACCACCAAAACATTTCGCTGTGAAACCACAACTACAGATCTTCTACTTAGTACGATTCAATTATTTACAAAATTTTATGTCAAAGTGCATAATATAGGAAACTTTCGGTTTCCTGTTTTATGATAAGACTATCCCACGAGATTTGCACGGTTTTATTGATTTTCAATGATTGTGTTTGATAGCTTAAAACTATTATCTGAGCAATTACAAAAAAAAAAAATGATAGGAAATGTCTTTGAAGAATTTCCTCTCATTCATTGCCATTTCTTCATTTGATGACATCCGGTTCGATGAAAGTGACGGACCATGAGCTCAATCTTTTGGGTCAAGGTTTGAGACACGAACAACATCAACATATTATTTTATCGATCCGCAAACACCGAACGTGATGTCGGTGAAAGTTCGCGGTTGTCGTTACTCGTATCGACTTAAACAAGTCACTCGCGGCAGTCAAATGCTTTGCCTCAGGGACTTCGTGACTACAAGTAGTCTAAAGCATGCACGGCTGCAGTCAAAGTTGTGAGTAATTCAGGAAGTCGCGTTATTTGCTACATTTTGTAGCGGGCTGGATTTCGCGGGCCCTCCATCAGTAATGGAGGTAGGTATATAGGATTGTGATATTGTGTGCTTTGTTAACTCGTTAGTCTTTTGCTTGACAATCTAGTTATTAAGTTTTAGTAAGTCTTCCGAGATGAACGTTCTATATCCAGAACAATAGATGAACACTTAAGAAACTTGTAAGAAAAAAACCGAAATAATATTAGTCTTAATTTGCCTAACTAAATTAAAGCTACATAGAAAAAAAAAACATATGAAGAGGCTCTCAACTCTCTATGATATTTATTGCCATTACAAACTTCTTCGGAACGATCTAAGCTAATCGTAAATCCAACGATGCTTAAGGTAGAGAATCATCCATCACAAATCACAGCCAAGAACTAGTTCAGAGCTTCAATCAAAACATGCACGCTGTGTCGCAAGATGCGATAACAGTAAAACTTGCACCTCAATATCTTACAAAGGCCAGCAGAGATATACGGCGGTTCAATGTAATCTGGATCCTCGTACGTGAAGGGATTGATTCGCTGCGGCCCAACCTGTAAATAATTTAGTATCAGTCGCAGTAGGCTGAACAGTTCCGAGTATTCGCCAAGCACGTGCCAGTGAATAAGAGATATGTTGATCTGTCGCAGATACTTGGAAGCTGGACAATCTGGGTAGACATATTTATGGACTTATCTATGGCACTAATGGCCGAAAGCTCAGCACAGACTGCTGCTCAATTAAACTCCCGCATAAAGGTTTGACGACCTCTGTGGCGCTGTGATTCCGCCTACAATGCGAGAGGTCCCGGATCCGATCCCCGGCTGGGGATAAACAAATCAAAAATCCGAAGTCTTGTATGTTTATATGTGTCTGACCTCGCTGTGTCTGGTTGCCACCACACAGGGTATCCTAGTGTGGGGCCAAAAGCAATGTATGTGTTTTTGTGAATGTTTATGTTTAACAAATTCGTAGCCGACTGCAACTGCAGAAGTGTCGTGGAAGTGTGTGAGCGAGACAGATGGCGAAATTACCTAGAGAGTAAAGGAGATAGCCAGCGTAATATGTACCTACCGAAGTAGGTAGATAATGACAGTTTAAATTCACTTCACGATCGTTCGGGCCTACGGGCTCGACAGATGGATCGAAAAACCTATCGACAGAGGGATCGAAAAACCTATTGACAGTTCAAATTCATTTCACGATCGTTCGGGCCTACGGGCTCGACAGATGGATCGAAAAACCTATCGACAGATAGATCGAAAAACCTATTGACAGTTCAAATTCATTTCACGACGTAGAGCCTAAGTTCGGGGTCGGATGATTCTTGATCCAGAACCAGGCTGCTACACAATATAATGTTATTAATATTCGAAATATTTGTAGTCTTATGCAGATTCCCAAGTGAATCATACCGATTTCAATATGAAATTTTTAAAACAAAAAAGTACATTACACTTAGATAAATTATGTACTTCTGACTCAACTAAAATACTTCGCCATGGTAACCTGTTACCAAATTCCATACGATGTCTGATATGCGGGCCGTCAAACTGCGGGAAAACAAATCTGATGGTCGGTCTTCTATTACATGAAAACGGGCTCCACTTCCAGAATGTTTACGTTTATTCAAAAACCTTACATCAACCAAAATACGAATTTCTTGAGAAGGTCTTAAGTTTAGTTCCGAGTATATCGTTCTTTAAATTCCATGCTAATCAGCAAGTACTCAGCACGGAGGAAGCGCAATCAAACTCAGTAATTATATTTGATGATGTCTCATGTGAAAATCAAAACAACATGCGTGATTATTTCGCAATGGGCAGACACAAAAATATTGATTGTTTTTATTTAAACCAGACTTATACTAAAATACCCAAACAACTTGTTAGAGACAATGCAAACCTACTTGTACTTTTTAAACAAGATGACATTAATTTACGACATATATATGATGAACATGTTAACACTGATATGACATGGAACGAATTTCGAGAAATGTGTTCAAAAATATGGAGTGATTCTTATAGCTACTTGGTCATAAACAAAGATTGTGAAAAAAATAAAGGGTGCTATCGTAAACAGTTTGACACGTTCGTCGTTTTTACCTGAGTGAAAGTATATATAAATGCTTTTTTATTCGATAGCTTAGCACTTAGCTTAGAAGAGGACGAGCATACAAGGTATTATTTAGATATGGAAAATAACTTAAAGGAAATCGTAACTGCTGCCGAAGCAGTAAAGAAAAAGTTTAAAAAAATGCGTAACGTTGAATCAGAATATGAAAGAGCTATAGGAAACGTGTTCAAACCAGTTCTTAGCCCCCTTAATAAAATTACTGATGCTATGAGGCAAACAGAGAGCAAAGAAACAACATGTCCTATCAAAAATGAAGAGATGAAATTTGAAAATGAAATCGACGATTCCATTGACTGGAGTGCAGCCGATGACACTTTACGAAATATAAGACGTTCTGATCAATTTATGACACCTACTCATAGCTTAGATCGTGCAGCGGAAATGGAAGGCGAAGATTCTGACAACGACTTTAATGAAGGACAAGAATCTGATATATCTCAAAATTCGATTGAGTCTGATGCAAACACTCAGAACCAAAATTGTTCATCATGGTCGCTTACATCTGAGTATTTAAAGAATACTCCTTTTGGAGTAAGAGTCGAAAGAGGAAAACTTTTGATGGGCTCAGCGAATGTAAATATCACCGATAAAACCATTACAATAGGAACATCTGATTACAATAAGACTCGAGGCTTGATGGAATTGCTAACCAAAAAATTACCAGACTTGGCAGATATAACAAAGGAAGACTTGGCAAATTACAAGTTAATGCTGTTGGAGACAAATGCACATAGGCGAGATTACGACTCAAATAAACCAGTAAAAAGCAACAAAGGAATAAAATACATAAACATTATTAAACCGCTATTTAATAAACATGACAATAGTGAAAGCAATCAGGTTCAAGGTTCAGGTTTACCTGTACTAAAAAAATGGAATAAAAATATAGACTATGTCTACTGGGATGATCCAAATGAGCTAGTGGATAGGTTAAAACTACTTATAGCATCTCGTGACGCTGGAAACACTGGACTTGATAATGAAATAATATCCATCATAGAAGAACTCAAAGAAAGTGGTTTGCTTGGTTAGAATAAATAATCATACTTAAATTATTTTGAGCACTTCATCTTCAACTCTCTACTAATAACTAGGGTAATCTACCTCAGTACTATGAATATTGATAAATTCGGTCACCATGTACATAAACGTTTACGTTTATCTGAATTGTTTGATTTTACTGACAATGCGTTGACCAAAAACGAAGAAGGACTTTTTGATCTTCAGTCGTCACGATTAAAAGGTTTAAAGGCACCACAAGAGTCAGACGACGCCGTAAACAAGGAGTACGTTGATATGAAGAGTAAAGATTTACGGGAAGATTGTCAATTTCTACTGAACGAAGCAATTAAAGATATACAAGGAGTGCTGAATAACTTTATAAAGGATGTTTATACGAGGAGTGAATTAGATAATATCATTAAATCGTTGAACAAAGATGAAGCAGCAGGTGGTAAACGAAATACATAAAAATGCAAGAAAAAATTTTTCTCGTCGATCAGTGCTTCTCAAGGGAATTGATGATTTGTGGCAGGCAGATTTGATAGATGTTATTTCATTGAAAATTTATAATAAAGGTTATAAGTTTATTCTTGTCGTTATTGATTGCTTCTCAAAATATGCGTGGGCTGTACCTCTTAAAACTAAATCTAAACAAGAAATGTGTCAAGTCTTCGAAAGCATCTTGCAGAAAAGTAGAAGACAACCAAATAATCTACAAACAGATATGGGAACTGAATTCTACAACGATGAATTCAAAAGACTAATGAAAACCTACAAAATAAATCACTATTCTACATATTCAGTTAAAAAAGCATCCATAGTGGAAAGATTAATCAGAACATTAAAAGCACATCTCTATAAGAATTTTTCTTTTAAAGGTAGTTACAAGTGGCTAGGTAAACCATTAGAAAGTGTAGTTCATTCTTACAATCATACAAAACATCGTGTTACGCAAGAGGAGCCTGCAAAAGTAACAAAGTTAAATGCAAGCAAAGTATTAGACAATATCAAAAAGTTCCAGAGTAAAACTAATCACGTTAAGAAACCTAAATTTTGTGTTGGCGATAACGTAAGAATAAGTAAATACAAAAGCTGTTTTAAAAAAGGCTATACGCCTAATTGGTCGACAGAAATATTTCTTATCAAGAAGGTAAACAACACGATTCCTGTAACTTATTTGATTGAAGATAGTCGTCGTCAACCGATTTTAGGAAATTTTTATGATCAAGAACTCCAGAAGACCAAATATCCTGATGTATATTTAATTGAGAAAGTCATAAGAAAAAAAGGGAATAAGTTGTTTGTAAAATGGTTAGGTTTAGATGAAACTCAAAATAGTTGGATCGATAAAAAGGTAATAGTATAAACTATAACCTTAGTCTATTATCAGTAATGCATGGCGGAGGTCTTATTAACAGTTTTATCAATAATTTACCGATCGAGTTACATCTACCTGGCTATAATTATTGTGGTCCTGGAACAAAGCTGGTGAAGCGTCTAGCACGTGGAGATAAGGGCATCAATCTATTGGACAACGCATGTATGCATCACGACATAGCGTATACGAAATTCTCTGATTTAGAAAACCGACATAAAGCTGATTTGGATTTACTGAATATGACAAAACAGAGACTACGATCAAAAGACGCTAAGCGTGGTGAAAAGATAGCTTCTTGGTTGGTTAATAAAGTCATGAAGACAAAACTTAAAACCGGCTCTGGGGTACGACGTTTTAAAGATATGGTATCTAAAATAAAAGGTCATCTTCAGAAATTAAAACCAAAAAATAGTAATAGTGCTATTAAAGTTGCTTATGCAGTCGCCAAAAAGTTAATTGATGTAGATACCAAACACAACATAAGGATACCACGAATTATTCCGCTCCCTAAAAGTGGAGGATTTCTTCCTTTAATACCTATCTTTGCTGGGTTGTCTGCTTTAGGAAGTCTTGCTGGAGGGGCAGCTGGAATAGCAAAAAGTGTTAATGATTATAAAGCTGCTCAAGAAAGTTTGCGAGAATCAAAACGTCACAATCAAAAGATGGAATCAATTTCAGTGGGTCGAGGCTTATACATCAAACCTTACAAAAAAGGTAGTGGCTTGTTTATTAAATCAAAAAACTAATAAACAGGCTGCCTAAGCGTGCTCTGACTAATTTAGATATCATCGAATATGGTAGAGAAATACCATATTTCCGTGGAGTTTACATGAAAGATGCTTTACCACGAAAACCAAGAAGTATAGAATGTGGTATTATAAATTTAGACGATTCGCACAATGCCGGAACACACTGGGTAGCCTACATAAAACTGAAAGACTATTATGAATATTTTGACAGCTTCGGAAACTTGAAGCCGCCGGTAGAAGTTGTGAAATATCTCAATACTCCTAATTTGTATTACAATTATACTCGATATCAGACTTATGAAAGTGTGAACTGTGGACATTTATGTTTAAAGTACTTGCAAGATTTTTGGAATAAACATATAAAGTATTGATGTTAGCGTTTATTTTCACCATTGTTAAAATGTCATTCACCATATCAATAACAGGCAATTCGTCGCTTTTAATTACGAATTATTCTCCTACATTACAACTAGAGGGAGAATATGAGTGCGCTCTGCTATACCTATCTACCTTTAATTCAATTCCAAACGTTGATAGTACAAATAACAAGTTTTATTACGGTGAAAATGATGTTATTGAAATTCCTGAAGGAGCATACGAATTGCAAGATATAAACGACTACCTGAAAGGAAAATTGCAAGACATCAACTTTAATTTATCATGCAACAACAATACATTGAAAACGTACATTATCAGCAACAAAGCTATTCATTTTGAGAAAGAAAATAGTCTAGGAAATTTGTTAGGATTTGGTAATCAACCGCTTGAAGCTAATATATTACACGAATCACAATATCCTGTTAATATGCTTTCAACAACTGTGGTGAGAATAGAATGTGATATAGTGAGTGGATCATATATAAATGGCATATCAAGTCACATTATACATGAGTTTGCTCCTAACGTTCCACCAGGTTATAGGTTAATAGAAATACCAAAGAACGTTATTTATTTTCCCGTAAACCAAAATAACATAAGCACCATAACTGTAAGGATATTGGACATTAAGAATAATTTAATTAATTTACGTGGTGAAGAAGTTCAACTGTATTTACACCTTAAGAAAAAATGATTGATTTTAATAAAAACTTATCACGACTACCAAAAACGATTAGTCACACTTCAATCTCTCACAAGGAAAGGACTTGGAAGAAGAAGAAACTAACTGCAAAAAATATAAAATTCCTTAAACAAATTGGACTTTTATCATGAGTAACATTCTAGATATTTTGAGTGCGCCTGTCTATGATAATAGCATTGATGGTATTGAGATTCATTCGTATAAACCTTATGTCACTACATTCAATCGTAATGATGAAATTCGTATACCGATTAATCAACAAGATCTGTACATACTCCCATCGGCGAGCACGTTATATTTGGAAGGTGTCGTCAACGTTTCGAAAAACGCTGCAAAGGAAACGGTTGCTAGTGTGCAGTTTACAAATAATCCGCTGTTATACTTTTTTCAAGATATTCGTTATGAATTGAATGGAGTTGAAGTAGATAAGGTTAAAAACGCTGGAATTACTACTACAATGAAGTCACTGTTGTCTATGAATGATAGTGAGTCAAAGATGTCTAAAGCGTGGGGTTGGGATATCAATGGCACGAAAAACATGCAATCAGGAAAATTTTCAGCGTCGATACCTCTGTGTAACATCCTAGGATTTGCAGAAGATTATAAGAAAGTTATAATCAACTGCAAACATGAACTTGTTCTTCTTCGCAGTAACACAAACCTGAATGCTCTAAAATTAAATACCGGTGAAGTCGTAGAAGACGTAAAAATTCATAAAATTATATGGCGAGTTCCACATGTAAAAGTGAGTGACGCGGAAAGAATCAATCTTCTACGATTGTTGGAAAAGGATAGATCTATCCAAGTACCATTTAGAAATTGGGATTTGTATGAATATCCCTTGCTGCCAAGAACTACAAAGCATACATGGTCAATCAAAACATCTTCCCAGATTGAAAAACCACGATATGTTATACTAGGGTTGCAGACCAATCGCAAAAACGACGCTCACAAAGACATGTCACAATTCGATCATTGTAATTTGCGTGATGTAAAAGTATATCTAAACTCAACCTACTTTCCGTACGACAATATGAACGTAAGTTTTACTAACGACAATATTGCTATATTATACGAGCAATACGTTAGATTTCAGCAGTCTTATTACGGCAGAAGAACTGAGCCATTGTTGAGTGCAAAAGAGTTCAAAGAGTTGGCTCCTCTTTTTGTTATAGACTGTTCAAGACAAAGCGATAATCTGAAATCTGGACCTGTGGTTAATGTACGCCTAGAGCTCGAGAGTGAAGTAGAAATACCTGATCAAACGTCGGCGTATTGTCTTATTCTGAATGAATGTTTAATTGAATATAAACCATTAAGTAATATTGTAAGAAAATTATCATGAATACAAAAACTTTATTTGTAGATGTACAAGGTTTTAAAAATGCTGAGAATGATTTCATTGTTAAAGAACTTGCGTTGGCTACAGCCGAATACACTCAAGTATTTCTCATCAAGCCTCCGTATCCTTATCGATATTTATCAGAAGTGGAAAAGAAACGTGTACAATGGATTGAAAACAGTCTCGGGTACAGATGGGGTGAGGGACACGTTGATTTTCTGCAGTTCAAAAGTATTATCAAACCATATCTAGAGAACAAACTTTTAATAGTTAAAGGTTTAGAAAAGGTAAAATGGTTGAAAGAATTGTGTGAGAACTGTGCAATAATAAACATAGAAGAAAAAGGATGTCCAAATTTAAAACAGTTGTTTGAGATGTTTAAATCACATCTCAATGATTTCAGTTGTATAACTCACAAATCCAATTGTGCTCTAAGAAACGTATTATGTATTAAAAAATGGTTTAAAGATAAACAAATAACTATGTAATTATTTTACTTTTGTTTTATGAGTGTATGTGTTATCGATTAGTTTAAAAAATGATTAATAATAAATGTTTGTTTACCTAAATTATTGATTTTATTTCAGCATCCCTTAAAACTACACAAGGGTTAAAGACTTAAAGTACATAAATAAAACATCAAAATAAATTAATAATGAATTTTATTTATTTAAATAGAATCATTGCATATTTTTTTACAAATTTTATTAACTAAATTCTCTGACAATTCCATTATTTCATCAACCACTTCCGATTGTATGTACTGTACGCTTACAACACTATCATCTGAATTTGTAGAAGTCTGAGGTCCATTTAAATCATGAATTTCTATTTTAATCATACGAAGAGCTCGTTTCGGGGCCTTTGTTATAACGTATGAGGATAACACTGCAGGATTTAATTTCTTTCTGTCCAATCTGTTCTTCTTCTTCTTTTTCTTTTCCTTAGTGTCTTGAATGGGTGTCGAATCTTGCAGAACGTCGTCATAATTCTGAGGCTGAGCGTGTTGGAACCACAAGGCGGAGGGATCCATTGACTGTAAAACGAAAAACATAATATAGTTTCCTGTGAAAATAAACTTTATAATAATCATATAAAAATAGTCAGTATGTTTTTACCTCGTTTAATATAGACATATTATCTTGGTGTAATGAACCGCGTCCTCTTCTTTAGCTACCTTCTTTAGAAATGGTCATTGTAACGTAATTACACAAATCACCTAACCTTGCATTATTTCATAAAATTATGCTTACGTTCACATGCAACATTGACATATTATCATGTTTTTCAAATTGAGTTCATTGAACGCAACACGTGCAATATTCACGTTGTGATTAGTCATCATAATCATTTCAACGTTATCGCTTTCAAGCGATATGTTCCATCTTTTAGAAAACCATTCTAAAGTACCTAACCTCTACATACAAGTCCACTCCGGCTGATATCTGACATTAAGTAGGGTATGTTGTAACATTAAGCTTAAAAAGAAACACGAAACATAATCCGAGAACACATTTTTTATTTTAATATAACAATATTCACTTAAAAGCTATAGTTTAGAGTCTATGTTGATTCATACTTTATTTTTAAAACAATATTCACTAAGCACGATATTTTATTTTTAAAACAATATTCACTTACAAGCTATAGTTTAGAGACAAGTTATATTCATACATATACAGCTCAAAATGCTGATTCATGACCCCATGAAAGAGTTGATATTTTATTTTTTAGAATGATGCGCTTATCATCATTACTTGAGAGAGCTATTTTATTAAGCGACTGTGTAAAAATTTCATGTTTTAATGACCTGAATACCATATTTTTTTTCCTAACTAAATTATTATCTAATAAAACACCTTTATAGTCCTTAAAACTCAATGTTTTCACAACAGATTTTTTGGTTCCTTTAGCTTTTTTTAATTCAGTATCTTCAGTTTTTATGGAATAAAGTTTAGACCGTAGGCCTACAAATTCGGCTATAAGCTGACCTCCTAGCTCATCTTTAAATAACCCAGGCACTTTTTTATTATGCCTCCTTATACCGTACATATTATTACACGCGTAGTTGCTAGTGTCGAAGTATTGAGGGAAATTGTATTTTATGTCTTTGTAGACATCTTTCGTTGTTATGGAATACAGAAAACTGTCAGTATCTGTGTAACACATTTTTATATTAGGGCCATAAAAAGGTTTCATAACAGAATAGTGAAAGTCGTACATATGACTCTTAGATATTTCCAAAACAGAAAAACCAATGTAAATTGGTTTATCGAGAGTAATTTTTTCAGGATTCATCTGGACCGCTACAAAATTTTCAGTAAAAATAGTTGAGCTATGGTAATTAGGTCGAGCTATTAGTTGCTCTGCGCCTAAATGTTTTTTCGTTTTGTTATGTTTATCAGACCACTGATTTACTAATTTAACATTTAACCTTTTTTCCGTATCCTCAAGGGTTTTACCAAAAATGCTATTGTTTAATAATTTAAAAAAGTCTTGTTCAAATTGAGATTTAGCTTTTTGCCTCAATTCCGTATTTAAATCAATATATTGTTTCAAATATGGACCTTGTTTAAATTTAATAACTCTGTGTATGCTTTTTAATTTAAGTCCATGTTTCAGACACGTTTTCAAATGAATATAGTGCATGACATAATTATATTTGTCATACAAATTCGGTATCAGTTTACTCGTTTTCGATCCAGGCGGTACAAATTTTTGTGGGCAGAAAGGTAAATCGTTATGATGATCATGCAGAGATTCAGGATATTCTAGATCGACATCAAAAATGTAACCTACATCTGAATTGTCTTGTAAACAGAGAATGTCAGAAACTTGAAACACAGGATTTTCGATCAATTCGAAATCAGAGTGTGGTAAATAACTACACATAGCAAATCCGTACAAATTATTACAATCTATATACAATAAGTAATTATCAGGATTCGAGGGGTTGTAGTTCGAGAGGTACTTATTATTAGCACTGGCATAGCGAGTAGAACATAAACAAACACCTCCACGAATACCTTTTTGTATCATTCTGATAATTTCCAGATCATCTATTAATTCTAATTTTACTTCTGTTTTTAACAGCATTGCATCGAAGCTTAAGCTGGGAGCTGTTATGTAAAAGGCTGGGTCTAACCTATAATTAGTTTTACACGTCTTTCTAAAACTCTCAAAAATATCCGTCAACAGCATTACATCTGATTTTAAGTATAGATCGGTATATTGACCAAGGTTTGACAAATGGAATAAGCGCCACACACACTGTGCGTGAGCATAATCTAACTCTGAAATAACCTCATCAGTTAAACTGCTGTAGAAACACTCACGCGGAGGTAATTTATTTTCATCATAACGTTTCCATTTATTCATGTACTCGTAAGGATAAATACCTTTACGTCTCAATAAGTCGAATTGCTGTTTATCGGGGAAGCAACGAGAGAGGTGGATAAAATCTTCGATTGCTAAATTTTCTGCAACTTTTTCTAAACTAGTACCTAAAAATGCGAATGAGTCAACAAAACGAACAGCCATATAGTCATTATTGTTAACAGGAAAGAACTTTGTAAAAGACACATAATTTTCTTTTGTTCTTGCGATAACATTTATGTTTCCGTGCATTTCACCTAGCTCTCGTATAAACAAATGACAGTCATAGCCTGACAGATTGTGGAAAAAAATTGGGACGAAAGATTTAGGGAGCTTAAATCGAAGGTTACAATAATCATGAGCTGCCCCGCGGTAGCGTCCAGTCAAATGACAATGATCTTTAACCTTTCCTTCAAAAATCAACTTATTACAGAGGTAACAATTTTTCGACTCTAAAAAGTTTTTCAGCTCATTTTCATTAAGGGGTAACATGTCGATAGGATCGTTTAGTATTTTACTTATCGTTTCAACGTCTTCGCCTAATATTTTTAAAAACTGTTGAATACAGTCCGGACCTCGGTATGATTGATATCGATTTAAAGACGCATCGTAGGAGCAAACAATATAATATCCGAACGCTACTGGAACGTGTTTTTGAATCGACTCCGTAAAATTCGAGTTTTTCTCCGAACAGGGTTGTAACATAGACTCAAAATCTGCGTAAATGACAAATGGCATATCATGCATGCGTTCGAAATGTTTGAACTGTATCAATGTCCCTTTATCAGGCAATGACGTTTTAACTCCACTGCACACATGCTCATTACGCTTTTTATCATTAGAAAAAAATAACAAGCAATCATCACAAAAAAATATTCTACCATCATGTTTAGTTATCTGAGACCTTACAAGCCTACTCAAATCCTTAATAAGACAATAATGTGTTAGCGCACCCGATTCCAAAAACAATAAATTTATACGATGCTTCCGCCCCTTGTGAACAGATTTGTATAAAGGTCCTACAACAACAGACTTTTCACTGAGACCATAAATATTAATACTTATGTTATCGTTATTCTTTTCAAAAATCTTTACATCCCTGAAACCTGCTGGAAACTTCATGTTTTTTGTGTTAAGCACAGTATCGAAATGAGGATATGAACTCGTTCGGTGTGAATTTTGTTGTGCAGGAAATAAAGCTGCCATTATGCACCATAGAAAACAGAAATTATCTGAGTTCTGAATATTGACACACGCTCGTTTTAATTTAATAGGTCTAGGAAGATCGATAAACCTTGAACCTCTTAGTGGATTATATTTGTTGATATTGACTTCCAGATACGAATTTGCTACAAAACTCCAACCACTGTCTCTCTCCTGAAATTCATCGATTTTTGCAACAATTAAATTTACAGCGTTTTTATAAATATCTTCAAAGTCATAATGTTTGTGAATCACTATATTGGGCGTGGCGAACGATTTAATCTCCCGTTCATCATTCTTAGGTAAGGAGAACTCAGCATACAGTTCAAAATTTACCTTAACGCTGTTAAAGGAGCCGATCCGCGCCTCTATCAGCTCACGTACGCGTGACCGCAGCGAGCGCAGATAGATGTTCGGAGGGCAAGCATTAGAGCCCGCGCCGTCCGCCGCCGCCCCCGAGTCCACGTTGCTTAGTCTGTACGTTGCGATTCGACTGCGGAAAGCACTAGATATCTTCTCAAGACCCTCACCCTTAATAACAGCATTATTATTTTTGTGTACAGTGCTGCGCAAATGAGCTGACAAACTTTTACTTTTTACAGAGACATCACAGGATGTACAATATACTAATCTATTATTAGACATCTTAATTATATGTAAGGACAAAACCTAAGAAATGATAAATAAAACCTATCTAAAGTCTCCACAATATAAAAGGGTCGGTAGCCCAAACTAAATTTAACCTTATTACGTCAGTGACACGGACGCTGTCACCGAGCCTTTTATTTTGTGAAGACTGTACCTAAGTTACACCTAATTTTTACTACCTACCTACCTTTCGTGGGGCCTACAATAAAGGATGCCTGCCTACCTAATAAATTATAAAGTAAACATAGTAAACTTATTAAATAAATTTTATTAACCAATAAATCTAATCTAAGTTTTTCTTATCACCGAAGAAAAATCCCTCTTCAGTAAAAGACGTCTTGCAGAGTTTTAAGAGCTCTCGCAGGAGTCCCAGTTGTGGTGAATTGAAGTCAGCTTGATACTTCAATGCCAGCACCGCCTTCTCGTAGCGTTTGCGAGGTTCCACGTCTTTGATATCCGCCACCTGGTAGAGTTTCAGGTCCAAGTAGAGGTCACCCTCCAGTTTAATACTTCGCCGCACGACGCCGTCGGCAACCCGCTTCGAGTATGAAGACCTCAGCTCTGGTTTCTTACAGATCACCTCGTCCTCGCTTTCGGAATCCAAAGCGCGCCAACTCTCTTCAGGCTTCTTAGTAACAACGCTCTGCTGCACCTTGCGTTTGGCTGGAGGCTTCAGGTCCTTTTGCGGTTTGCGTCTGTGAAACAAAACAAAAGTTATTTACTGGACGTCTAGATACCTAAATTTTGACAGAAAAATATAGAAAGAGAGATTTTAGAAACCCTGTTAAAACTAAAGAGATAATATGTCGTGACATAGCCTTATTTTATTCATACTTGCTGCTCGGTTCGAACTAGGATTCATGAATTAGAAGTCACAAAAAATATTCACCTTTGTACTGTATCGTCGTCAGATTCGGCGGCACGCTTCGATGCTGTCTGCTTAGCGGGAACCTTCCTTTTGTTCCTGAAAACATAAACATCACTGTAGCATATTGCAATTGTGTAGAATGTAATTATCAAAATCTATCGTTGAAAATAAAAACTTAATTACCTCACAATCTCCGATTCCTCATCCGATTCGGCTACACGCTTTGATGCCGTCGGCTTAGCGAGAACCTTCCTTTTGTTCCTGAAAACATAAACATCACTGTAGCATATTTCAATTTTGTAAAATGCTATTTATCAAAATCTATAGTTCAAAATAATAAGTTAATTACCTCACAATCTCCGATTCCTCGTCCGATTCGACTACACGCTTTGTTGACTTTGTAGCGGCTTTCTTTTTGTTGCTGTTAACAATAAAATATGATGATGGTCTATGTGAGTACCAGGGTGACGTAATATTATGAGAGCATAATAAAGATATACGTATAGCAGGTATAATGATATTTACCATAAGAAAGCAGCCTCGTCGTCCGTTTCAAACGAGTTCCGCTTCTCATTAGTCGCAGCCTTCTTCGTGAAGTACTCAGTGTCCGACCTAAAAATAAAAAGAAGTACATATGTAGATAAATGAGAAAATAAAACTAAACTTTAGCTTACCAACACTCTTGCAGTACCTAAGATTAATTAGTTACAATGTAAAAACGTAAGACATGGAGAGACTAGTAAGATATCAAATAATTACATGGTATAGGTATATTCGATTATTATAAGTTATAACCCATTTGATCCGTCTACCGGCTAATACAATGTAGTACCCATTTTACGTACTACACTTGCATTCAAACAGGTTATAAAGCTTTTCGAATAAGTTATAACTACTTATTTGGTCCGTCTTCCGGCTTATACCAGGTAGTTCTCCTTTTATGAACTACCCTAGTATCCAAACAAATAGTTATAAGCTTTGTACACCATCTATGCAAAACAAAAAACATACAATTAGTCAAGAACTATGTCTATAAAAATAACTTAAAAAACTTACTGACATGATTGTAACGCAGTGGATACGCAGCTTGCAGCAGGGATATGAAGACGGGGCGCGGTGGACCTGGAGCGCGAGCACTAGCGTGAACGTCTGTAGCTTGGTGTTACTACCAACAATGGTACAAAAGTAATTGATAATTTTTCTTTCGATTTTGGCAGTTTTATTGGAAATAAATGATGAGCATGCAAGTAATTTACAGGGTGTAATAATGAAGTCATTGTTTGTCGATACCTATTCAGTGGTGTGAAAAACTAGATTCATGAGAAAGTTTTATTAGCATTATCTATGCATAACATTTTAATTTTAACTATAAATATATTTTCCTGGTATGTATATTTACAAAACTTCACTGCGGTGTAATGAACAAATAATCATAAGAAAAGTTAATTACTTACGTTTTACTCCTTACGTTTGATATAAGTAATCAACTCATAGGACAAGAAAAAAATAAAAAAATAACACATTTACGTTATCAGTTATACCTTCGGAAATCTTGTTCAGAATAAATACCTAACCTAGTAACAACAACCTATGCTGTTAGCAAAAATAAACTCTATTATATTTACAACATAATACTCATTTACACCCTGTATAAATTTGCACACTTGCGACTATGCAAAAAATAATAGAGGTAAAATAAAATCAATTAAATGTGATGACAAACAATACCGCCAGCGGGTAACGTGAGACCGGCATCCGTCATCGATTGCATACACTTGCGACTATGCAAAAAATAATAGAGGTAAAATAAAATCAATTAAATGTGATGACAAACAATACCGCCAGCGGGTAACGTGAGACCGGCATCCGTCATCGATTGCATTGTTATACGAAAGCAAATCACACTAGGGTTACCAGATACAATTTATTAAAACCGGCATTGGTAACTGTGGCGATGAGCTAGCCCTATCGTACCTACGTCTAACATCACATAAAATGTGTCGTGTAAAAGCTATAATCATTAATTATATGTTACATTACGTACTTTACTTACATACGTTGTACTTACCATGGATATTATACGATTCAATGACTCGCTTTACCATGCGAAGTATATTTGATACTTACAGCGTGCTAGTTGGTGCAGTTAACGTTACAAACTCACTTTAACATTAAAGTTTTGTTTTTGTATAGTCTCATTTCGATAAAAGTTGCAACAGTTAAGGAACATTTAGAAGATGGTAACACCAAATTTTACTTTAAATAGTAGATTTTAAATTTATTTATGTGAAGTGAAGTTAGTGGACACATCGTGTGTTGTTAATCCTTTAAATTATGATCACCTTGATTACAAAACTCCCTGAAGAACCAGGCTTTCAAGAAAGACAAAGCAGATCTGGTTGGGATAAGTACAAAACGAACTTATTTCTTGGATTAATACGCATTGATGGTCTCTGTGTTGCTGAAAACTAATGGTGTAGTTGTTTAGATACTAGGGTAGTTCATGAAAGGAGAACTACCTGGTATAAGCCGGAAGACGGACTAAACAAACATCTTATGTTTCAGCTTCCTTTCAGTTGTTATTTAGTATATATTTACATTGTCAAAGTGAAAGTGTAGAGTCATTTGTGTAGCTGAGCAGAAAAATGGTAAGTTAAAAATAGGATATTATATTGAAAATCTAAAATTACTTGTCTGGATGCAAGTGTAGTACGTAAAATGAGTACCACATTGTATTAGCCGGAAGACGGACCAAATGAGTGATTATAGGTTTCCGAAATTATATTGAAAACTAAAATTACTTGTCTGGATGCAAGTGTAGTACGTAAAATGAGTACTACATTGTATTAGCCGGAAGACGGACCAAATGAGTGATTATAAGTTTCCGAAATTATATTGAAATGAATTTGAACTGTCAATAGGTTTTTCGATCCATCTGTCGATAGGTTTTCGATCCATCTGTCGAGCCCGTAGGCCCGAACGATCGTGAAATGAATTTGAACTGTCAATAGGTTTTTCGATCCCTCTGTCGATAGGTTTTTCGATCCATCTGTCGAGCCCGTAGGCCCGAACGATCGTGAAGTGAATTTAAACTGTCATTATCTACCTACTTACCGATGTCTCACACAGGCTCGCAAAATTTCTTCTGCAGTTGCGGTGCGCTAAGGACTAGCATCTTAAAGTACGCCAAAGTTAACTTGGCAACTCGCTCTGATGACTTCATAGCGCCCGTCACTGACGCAGTTATACTGACGCGTTAAGAGCGGGAGTCAGCGAGAAGGGGAGGGGAAAGGCATATTCCTCGCGAGTGCCAGTTATAGGAAAGTAAATCTCATACCGCCATTACCCGAGCGAGAGACAGTATGAGTTTGAGAGTCTGACAAACTATGAGTGGTCAGCTGTCCATCCACCGGGGCCTACCCAGATACAAGTAAAATCAAGCCATACTCCACCACGCTGGCTCAGTGCAGGTTGATGGAGAGGTTTTACGACCACTAGCGATAATATCCGGGACCTACAGCTTAACGTGTCATCCGAAACACTGAACGTCCGTTAATGAGCTTAAGGTAAATTAATTATCTCATTGGTACATGGTCAGGTTTCGAACTTGCATATCCTGGGCGGAAGCAAGCGTGAAACCCTAATAGGTTTTTGCGTTAGACCACAGAAATATATTTTTTTATGTATTTTATTTTCATATTGGCTCTAACAGAAAGGTATACACATTTTTAAGGGGTTGTCCGGGACATCATTCTGAACAACTTTGACTATGACACCGACTTGATCAGAGCAAGCTTATTTTTCTTTTCTCCATATGACTTCCTTTTACAGCCTGTATATTTCTATAAGTTGTTGTATAATCCCCATAGGCATTTTACCTGTGCCATATTCACTTGCAATCAATTCGTGCTATTAAATCGCAAAATCGAAGCAATGTTCAAGTGAGGACTCCATTAAAGGGAAACCCGACCATAAACGTCCGTGTTGCGACTACTCGGGCAGTTTAGTGATGGGACACTAAAACCTTTTGTCGGATCGACAATTTGACTAGGTTTATAACCTGAATTTACAAAACAAAGTATCGACGCTCACGGGCAGAGGCACAAATTGTCCCCATGAACATAGTAAAATGAATGCACTCATATAAAAAGAAATGTACTTTTATCTGCAAATAGCAATACTTATTCTGTATAGTGCTGTGAAATTGACTGTGGGAATCTGCCAAACATAGAAGTTTCTAGTCACAGACGATTCTTAAAACACCGCTTCGTCTGACTATACCTAAAATAACTTTAATAACTGTCAGGACATGCGTAGGTAAATGTGATTCTGATAACTTTGTATGAAACAGTTTTGCCATGTGTCGCCGTGATACGAAGAAAGAAGAACATTAAGGCCCAAGATCACACAAAATCACTGAAGAGAGCTTTGGCAAAAAAAAAAACACTAAATTCATAGGTCTCAAAAAATATATGTTATTCACAAAGAGATAATCTAGTTTAAATACTATATCGTTACGCGATTGGATTAATTTGGCTCGATCATAAAAAATCCTGAACATAGTCTAAATTAAAACGGAGATACAATAATTTTAATACAAAGTGACTGATTTTTCTCATAATTTTGATACCTAAATTTTCAACTTTTAGAGTCGATAGTCAAAGTCAATAGTCAAAGTACTTTATTACTGTAGATATTTACATATACTTAGCAAACGTCATTTTTTTGCCTCTTCTCTACATTGGACCACTGTGGGAGAAGAAGGGCGTAGAAACTCCCACAGATTTATTCTTTTAAAAATAGGTTGTGCTTAACTAATACAAATATGAAAAATTTAATTGTTATGATTAATAAGCAGGAATAAATAATTACAAAATTATTAACAGCAAGGTCTGTGTTGAGCCAGATTAACCCCATACAGTCCTGTCATTTACAGAGCTCCGTATCAATCCTTAAATTTTATCAATTAGCTTATTTCCGTTTTTATAGAATCCGGGCGGCCCGATGCTATTCCGCACCGCCCGCTTCCCCGCCAGATCCGCTACCCCGCCAGAAGACGACGGGCTAATGCGGCGCTCCTCACCTCAACAGCTAGAACTGTTCCATAATCAGCTCATTCTTCTTCGTGACTTTTGTCCACAAAACTGGTCGGTAACATAGTATAGTGACAACTTCATTCAGACTCCTCCCATCGTATAACTGAGTATGGCGTAAGATATCAGAATTAACTTGTCGTACAATTGTACGAAACATTTCACACACAATTGTGTGTGAAATGGTTCCATTTGCGGTGTTTGTCACAACACTGGCCGACATAAATCGGCATTGGGCTCGGAAGTCGTAAAGAGCTATGTATCGGTGCTCGGCTTAATAATTTCGGTTAAACTCTTCGTGAGGCAGTCTATGTGGAATGTTTGAATGTTATAAAATAGGTCAGGTGAATAAATTGGACCGGATTTTTAGAGCACTGCGTTGGCATGGTTTTACTTGGTGCTTTAGGTCTTTTAGTTTGGCTGGAATTTCATTGATATCTATGATATTTTATTTATTTTATTATTTATTTATTATATTACACAAAATAGACACAGATCTGGGGGCAGCGTAGTGCCCCCACTAGACTAGCCAAGCGAAGCGCAAGGGAACTACTAACTTTTCTGGAAGCACTTCGTCGTTTGGACAATTAATTTGCAATAAAGAAATTATTAATTAAATTTATTATAATACACCTTGTACACAGGCGAGCTTATCTCTAACAAGATATAGTTGCTGCTTTTCACTCGATAATTGTTAAAGGCTGAATTTACAGCTAGTCATAAATGCTTTCTTAAACTCTGAACTTTATTTTTCACTAACTAAGCTCCACGAAAAAGGAGCAAACGCAACAGACAAATATAATAAATAGGTAACGAAAAAAGGTTAACACATTTTCCCCCGATATGAACCAAAAAGGGACCTTTCTAATATCCGCTTGACGTTCCCAAGTTGATACTTGAATGGTGGACGGGAAGATACGGGACGAAGGACTAAAAACTTACTTACCCGGAAAAGTGGAATTATTTGACTGTAACTTAGAGGTGGAAAATGTTCGAAAAGGTAGACCGTTGAGTCAAATAAAATTCGCAAAGGAAAGTTGTTTTGAAGGAGGTTAAATATGATATCGAATTATTAAAAAAAATAGATTGTTCTCCCAATTGGGGAAAAATTAATATTGAAAGTCTTGAGTGGAAAGACTTGTTGCATTTTATCGTTAATTACTCATATTTGTAGAGTTTGCGATTTCTCTTATTATGGCGTGGCAGTTTCAAGCAAACTTAGCAGCATTCCTATTTCCGGGGCAATTGCTTATGTCGCTGGTTTGAGATATTAAATTCGTTCCAATTCTTAGCCCTGTACTATAATTTATCGGCACACCTTACTATTTATAGTTTACACGAATGTGAGCTCTATTCTCTAGTGGTAATTAGGACTGGGAACTTGCATACTTTCGTCGCCATGTGTCGTGGTACCGGTGTCGGAAGCGCAAACACCGAATGTGATAACTAAGTTCTCTGTGCGGGTCTCGGCAGCAGCATAAATCGGTTTACAGTGTGTTTGTGTGGTGCTGGGCAGAAGCTTAAGCGATATGATAAAGTCTGTGAGACTGTAACTCTCGAAAACCTCACTGTTTTGTTTTGTAACTTATTTGAATACATTAGAGGATCAAAGCGAACGATACCTGATTATATGAGAGTATTATGAAAACGCAACGTAGTCCAGCATCGAACAATGTTGTGGGTGTTGCCTTAGACAATTACTTCCACACATCGTAGGCGTTCTGCAGCCGCGTTGCCGATGCCGGAGGTGTTCTGCGTTGAAATATCTCTGGATGACGCGGAAACTCCTAACTTTGTCTAGTTTTATGTTCGTGGGGAAAAAGCTCCAATGTACAATGTACATTGGAGCTTGTGGCAACACTGAGGTCAACTACCGACTGGGATTGATCCTATGTAAAATTAAAATAGAAATTGTTTTTCTATGTAATTAAACTACAACTCTTGTTGTATTTAATAGAATTATCATAAATATATGTGTGACTATAAATATTTTATATGAGTGATGTGTATTTGATGCAATTGTTTTTCGGTTACAGAATTTTATCTTTGTCATATTTATTCTCGGTTCGGAGTGATTTGGTTCTACTTACTGTGTATTCTGAGTGAAAACATAACATCTGGAATCTAATTTCAACCAAATAAATCACGTAAGTAGTATTTCGAATTCGGCTCAGTTGACATAACCTTAATTGGCTGACAATTATCCTTCCTAGTGTAATGGTACACGAGAGTCGGTACATTAGATACTTCATTCTGCGTGATAGAGGGCTAGCCCAACGCCGCGCTGTTTTGAATACGAGAATCGGTTCAGATAACGTTTGGGGGTTTTGCGTTGCTTACTGGCAAAGTTCGCAAAAAAAAAAAAAGACGCGTGGGTTCATTCGTGGAATTTCAGTTCAGGTCAAGTTTTTTTGTCGCATTCCTGCGAGATGTGTAGAGATGAGAGCCGATTTGGCTGCGCGTTGAATAAAATTATGAATAACTAAATAATGAAAGGTTATTACGGAACGGAGAAAGCTATTATGTAGATTGCAAATATACAATTGCGATTGAGGTATGAGATGGAGGGTCTGACACCTCTGGATTGAATATCATTCTGGTAGGTCTTTGCTACGCGCACCTAGCGGTCGGGTAATGCTTAATTAATCGCAACAAGCTTTTATTGGTCAGCGATCAACAGATTCTGTGTATCGGCAGTACCAAATGATTTGAGTGATAACCTACGGTTGATCATAGTGAATATGCGTACACACAATTTGTAGAACGGCGGATCTGCATGGCATGGTTGAAATTGGACCCTGTGTAGTTAGTGATAAGAAGCTTCGCTTGGGCAGAGCGTATTTGCAAAGGACGCATGTGGGGCATATAAATACGAGGGTCTGGGAGGGGAGAGCATTCAGTCTCAGCGTCTAGCTACTGTGACAGTCGCCTCACGAGTTCTAAACAGTTTTGGCTGCCGTGTTACGCGTCAGAACTATACGAATTGGTGATTGCGAAGTTTCAGTGGGTTTTCGTGAGTGTCTGAAGCGCCGAGATTTACCTCGGTTCCTAACCTTTATATCAACCTACCCCTAATTCCAAAACTATCCTTGGGTCGTTAGGAAAGAACTTTTAAGTCAATTTATCTGAGTCTGAGTCTGGGCTTGGAGCGACCCTAAATTCCTTTATCCTTCACCATAGGGTTCCTGGATTGGCTCTTAGGATATTCGCGGGCTAATCCTCTCCTCATTCCTTTAGAGTAGCGAGTTTTGTAATTCCCACACACACAGTCGTTAAACATTCAAGCACATTCAAATCAAACTCAACCATTTTCGAGTGGTGTCGATAATGGACGTGGTATAACACTAGGTTTTAGACTAGGCTAGACAGGAGTTTAGTTGCGGCTAAACCTAGGTTGTCAGGGCATAGGGAGACTGTTTGATCGACGAGGTTCCGCGGATGGAAATAACAAATTCAGAACAAAGTTAAACCGGTGTCAACACAGATAACATATCCTGTTGATATTTTGACATTTGAGTGTTATCGGGGACGCGCGAAGAGATCAATTTACAGTCTAAAGTTCATTGTTTAGGTCCGGGTAGGTGTTTTGCATTGCCTTGTGTCAGATTGGATTCAAGTTGCATTTTTAAATTAAATGTAAATTTCGCTGGATGTCTAATGTGTAAGTTGAGTCGGTATATATGATTTGGCTCAGCCCAGGACGTGCTGCGGCTAGTGGAATTCATAGTTCGGTATTTATCGAACTATGCACTTCGCTATGGTGTGGGTTAGATATCCTAAAACAAAAATGCTTGCGTTTCGATAACATCCAGCTCAAATTGCGCAGAGTTGAAGGTTTCAAAACGTTACGGACCTTTTGAGGTAACCGCTAGTTCAGAACCCATTTCGGAACTCAAATCGCAATTGTGTAAACCGGTCTTTTCGGATCGTTATTGCCGTGAATCAAATATATAATTGGAACCACCACAAGCCGCTACTAGCGAGCACATGAAATATCATTGAGTACTCACGTCGTAAAACTACGACGGATATCTATACTATAACTGTGATCGATCACTAAAACTAAAACTAAAACTAAAACAAAAGATGTTCCAATGCGCTCATATATACAAAAACCAGATGGTGCCATCACATAAAATATAACAACGATCGTTTTAGCGCAATACACCGCTGACTGATGCGAATTACCGGCTCGCGGACATATATGCTTTCTCTGTCTAACTAGAAACTGTAATTTCTGAACCAAACTTCGTTCGACTATTGTACGCCTAACGGATTTCTCGACGAACGAGAAATTCAGACTTATCATTCTTACTTACAAACCTTACAGCCGAATCGGATCCTCTCATTTTGGGATAGATAGAATAGACGATCATAGCCACTGGTAGCGGCGGCTACGACCTTTAGCCCTGGGGCCGCTACAGATTTTTGGTGCCGAGACGGAAGGATATCCTAGATAGTCTGATACCTAGATATTCCTAGATATTCTAAAAGAATCAAGGTCTAACGCGTTACTTTTAAAAATAACACAACGTAGAAACGATTTTAAACAGTTCAGTTTGTAAATAAGAAATAAACAAAAAAGGGGCATTGTTTTCACAATTCTTTGTACGAGCTACGGCGGTTTAATAGGAATAATGGCCGGCCGGCCTAGGAAAAACGGTAGTCGGGTAGCACAAAATTCACTTTCACACACAAGTGAAATGGCGTCAGGGCAGGTGACGCAATTGTTATCTGAAATATTGAAAAGATTAGACAGTTTGGAAAGGGGTTCCAGCACGAGCAATGCTAGTAGGACTTCGGACAGACAGACTGACAGACAGGAACTAGAGACGTTTGAACAATCGGTAGAAAAACGTCAATCATGCATTGTGAAAATGACACAGAAGTTGCCGACATTCGATGGGCGGAATTCGGAAAATCCGATGATTTTCTTAAGAGATTTAAAGGCTTATATTAAAGTCTCGGGAGATAGTTCTAGGGCTTTGATATGGGCAACGGATAGTTTGGTAGGAATTGCGAAAGTTCGAATGAGCATATACAGAGACTCATGGCGAACCTATTCGGATTTTGAAAAAGATTTCAGAGAGGTATTCTGGGGTGATAATGAACAGGAATTAATTAAGCAAAGATTCCTAACTGCGAAGTTTGATTCTAAGAAAGGTCAAAGTATGGAAGAAATCTTTGCCTCTCAATTGAATAGCATATATGAGCTTACGATACCGTTTACTGATACGGAGAAAATCAACACGATTTTCAGACAGTTGCCGCGTGATATTCAGGTAGCGTTTTTTGCTAGGAAGGAGACTATGACCATACGGGATGCGGTCGAATTCCTTTGGCATTTAGAACGGAATGTCGATGGGGGATTAAGTGCGATACATGGTTCGGAACCTATGAATACGAATAACGTGAGGCGGGATAGCTACATGCGTGGGCAATATCGAGCTATGCGGGTAAATACGTTACGTTATAACGCGATAAGTCGTAGTAATAATTATAACGCGGTAACGAAGGGGCGAAACGAATTTGGGACGCGTGGTCGCGGTTATTTTCGCGGTAGAAGCGGACAGCCTCAGCCTAGCTTCAAGGCAATAGGGTTTCAGAGGGGTTCAGGAGATACAGAGGCAGGGCAAAGTTCAAGTGACAGGAATAATGCGATAAGTCAGAATTCAAAAAACTAGTGGACTCGCGCGGGTCGTTCGCGCTCAGATATTTATTACGGTTCGGGTGGACAGCCGATCAAATTGGGAAAAAGCATAGACTGTATGATTTGTGTAATTTGAATTCGAACGTGGGTGTGAATGAATTTATTCAATTATTAGCGCATAAAGCGCACGGATATGCCGTGTGTTTAGATGAAAAATCTAGATCGAATTATAGAGATCGAAATGACAGACGTTTACATACGATATTCAGAGACGACGATTCGACTGAGTGTGGGCGCGAGTTATGTAGTACTTTGACATTACCTGAGATAGATGTGCGTATTGGGAATATTGTTGTAAGGAGTTTGATTGATTCGGGGAGCGAAATCAGTGTAATAAGTCGGAGAGTGTACGAAGAAGTGTGCAGTCAATTGGGAAAACCGACGGAAATACCGATTCCAAGTTTGAGAATCACAGGTGCGTTTGGAGTCAGTAAGGAAAAGGTTGATAAATTAGTAACGTTACCATTAACGATAGGTGAATGCGTTATCGATACTCCAATGCTAGTATTAACAAGGGTGCCTAAAGATTTAATTTTGGGGTTTGATTTTCTACCACAGACGCGAGCCAGTTTAACGTGTGAGGGTAATAAGAGGCTAATTATACGAAGCGCCGGGCGGATGTGTGAAATACCATTAGGTACTGGCCCTAATCAGGATTTTTGCTGTTGTACAATGGAAGTACAGAACCAAGATACCAGTAGAAATATGATAGAGGAATATGTGAATAATTCATCAATACCTGTTGAACACAAAACAAAGTTATTGCCGGTGTTAAATAAACATGCAGAGTTGTTTAGCGATAGGATAGGTCGGACAAAAAAATATATACATGAGATAAAAATGAGAGATGAAACGCCTTTCGTAAAACGAAGCTATCCCATACCGTTCGCATATCGCGATAAAGTAACAAAACGTTTGGAAGAGATGGAATTGATAGGTATTATTAGCAGGCAATCTACGGATTTCAGCAGTCCATTGACTTGTACATTAAAGAAATCAGGAGAGGTCCGTATTCTTCTAGATGCACGACAATTAAACACTGGAATGGTCGGGGAGGTTGAAACCACACCTTTAATGAGTGAGATATTGCAATCCGGGCGCCGGATAAATTACATAGGAGTTATTGATATCAAAGATGCGTATTTTTCTATACCATTATCAGACGAATCTAAACGATACACGGGTTTTGTATATCAAGGCAGAAGTTATGTTTACAACGTTTTGCCTCAGGGGTTGAAAACCAGTGTGGGTTCATTTTCTAGGGCGATGGACTTAATTCTAGGGCCAGAGGTTAGGTCATATTGTTTAAATTTTGTTGACGATTTGGCAATTTTAACTGAGGGTGACTTCGAACAGCATTTGTCTCAAGTGGACACGGTTCTGAGTAAATTGAAAGACGCGGGCTTCACATGCAAACTAAAAAAATGCGAGTTCGCACAAAAAAAGGTCAAGTTATTGGGGCATATTTTGTCTACACAAGGTTTGCAGATGGACCCGGACAAAATTGAAACACTTAAATTATATCCGTCACCCAGAACTGTCAGGCAATTGAGGGCGTTTTTGGGGTTCATAAATTACTTTAGGAGGTTTATAAAAAATTTTGGAACGTTGACACAGCACTTGTACAATTTATTACGGTCTGGAGTCAAGTTCATCTGGAGTGCGCAGATGCAAAGTGCTTTTGACGAGATAAAAAACCAATTCTTAGAAAGTATAATTTTGAGTCAGCCATTGGCGGGAAAAACATATTATGTTCAATGTGACGCCAGCGCTATAGGAATTGGGGGCTATGTTTATCAATTAGATGAATCGGGCCAGGAACTAATTATAGGGTTCTGTTCGCAGGCATTCAAGGGTGCTCAGACGAGATGGGCTACCAGTGAACAGGAAATGTATGCAGTTATATACACTTTAAAGCGATTTGAGATATACTTGCGGGGAGAAAAGGTTATTATTAGAACTGATCATAAAAGTTTGACGTTCATTAAGTCGTGGACCTTATTGGGGGCACGCGTAACGAGGTGGATTATGTTTTTAGAGCAATTCGATTACGACATAGAATTTGTGCGAGGGACTGATAATCAAATTGCCGACACGCTAAGCAGGCAAATAGCGGGACCTGGAGGTATGAATGACAGTATAAATGTTCAGCCGGGAATATTCTGGTTTCAGGCATCGAATACCGCAAGTGTTATTTCGAGTTTACGGGACATTGCGAGATTACAAAGCGAAGATGAGCGATTAAATCGAATTAGCGGTTGTATCAGACGTAATGTAGTAGATACGGGGACAAGAGGTTTTGAAAATTATAAGCTAGTAGGTGATACGTTATATTTTCACGTGCCGAAGCGGAACGTACAGTTGCTAGTAATTCCGAAATCACTACAGGAGGAACTTATTTTACACATACATGAAGAAATAGGTCACTACGGCAGATATAAAATATTAGCACTGATGAAGGACAGATATTATTTTCTTCATATGAGTAGGGTGATTAGCGCGGTGATAAGAAGTTGTGACATATGTCAAAAGGTCAAACCAAGTACTAACAATACCGTTGGTCCTTGTACATCGGTGTTGGCGGAAAGGTTGGGTGAGAAAGTTTTTTCGGACCTTTATGGGCCATTGCCCGTAGGTAAATTCGGATATCAATATATATATGTGATTCAAGTCGTGTACAGTAAAGTAATAAAATTATATCCAATGCGAAAAGCGACAGGTAGGAGCGTGCTCGCTTGTACAAAGAGATTTCATAGGGAAGTACCTATCGAAACTATAATTACGGACTCAGGACCACAGTTCATATCGAAAGTTTGGGAATTTGGACTCAAACAGCTGGGGATTCGGGTCACTCATACGTCGGTGTATTGTCCAAATTCTAATAGCGTAGAAAGAGTGAATCGCGAGCTAGGTCGGCTGATTAGAACTTATTGCGGCGGAAGTAATCGTAGTTGGGTAGACGTGTTACCGGACATTCAGAATTGCTATAATAATATCGAACACACAAGCACAGGCTTTGCGCCTAATGAGTTAGCGTTTGGTAGGCGGGAACCGTTAACTATTGACAAGGAATTAGGCGATGAATGGTTATTAGGCCATGGTGTGCGAGATTCGGAACAGGTGCGGAATGTAGCGATAGAAAACTCTAAAAGTTCTAGTGAACGACGTAAGCGACAGGCGGACAAACGGCGTAAGTTAGAGGTCTATCGTATAGGTGATTATGTGAAACTTAAGACCTTTGTGCGTTCAAATAAAGAACATAAAATCATGCGGAAATTTTCGTTGTTGTATAAAGGGCCTTATGTTATTTCGGCAGTGGTATATCCTAACTGTTATACGTTAGTAGATCCGGGTTCAAATGAGATATTGGGTAACTTCAATACTATAAATATAGCCAGGTATTATGTGAGGACGAATAAGGGCGTAGATGAATAAGATAGTGTATAAAGGTTATATAATTAAGCTGTAAGCTGTAAATTTGAGTAACTACTTTGTAGATTTAAGGATCTTGCATGGTTTGGAAACAAAAACAAAAAAAAAAAACAAAAAAAAAAACAATTTGTATATATATATAGTAATACGAATTAGGATAAATTGCGGGTAAGCGAGGTTGTATAGTTAGATAGATAAATAAGATAAGACAGGAGAGAACTCAATCGAGTTGTGTAAATATTATATACATAATTGACAGATTCATCGGTCTGTGTACATGATTTGAGATGTTCGTACATATAGAGTAGATATGTACAAAGCATGGGTAGCATAGTGGTAATGAGATCCTTGCGCCATGTTAACTGAGATAAACAGTGTCTCAAGGTCTGGGAGGGGGCTGTAATGGTACACGAGAGTCGGTACATTAGATACTTCATTCTGCGTGATAGAGGGCTAGCCCAACGCCGCGCTGTTTTGAATACGAGAATCGGTTCAGATAACGTTTGGGGGTTTTGCGTTGCTTACTGGCAAAGTTCGCAAAAAAAAAAAAAGACGCGTGGGTTCATTCGTGGAATTTCAGTTCAGGTCAAGTTTTTTTGTCGCATTCCTGCGAGATGTGTAGAGATGAGAGCCGATTTGGCTGCGCGTTGAATAAAATTATGAATAACTAAATAATGAAAGGTTATTACGGAACGGAGAAAGCTATTATGTAGATTGCAAATATACAATTGCGATTGAGGTATGAGATGGAGGGTCTGACACCTCTGGATTGAATATCATTCTGGTAGGTCTTTGCTACGCGCACCTAGCGGTCGGGTAATGCTTAATTAATCGCAACAAGCTTTTATTGGTCAGCGATCAACAGATTCTGTGTATCGGCAGTACCAAATGATTTGAGTGATAACCTACGGTTGATCATAGTGAATATGCGTACACACAATTTGTAGAACGGCGGATCTGCATGGCATGGTTGAAATTGGACCCTGTGTAGTTAGTGATAAGAAGCTTCGCTTGGGCAGAGCGTATTTGCAAAGGACGCATGTGGGGCATATAAATACGAGGGTCTGGGAGGGGAGAGCATTCAGTCTCAGCGTCTAGCTACTGTGACAGTCGCCTCACGAGTTCTAAACAGTTTTGGCTGCCGTGTTACGCGTCAGAACTATACGAATTGGTGATTGCGAAGTTTCAGTGGGTTTTCGTGAGTGTCTGAAGCGCCGAGATTTACCTCGGTTCCTAACCTTTATATCAACCTACCCCTAATTCCAAAACTATCCTTGGGTCGTTAGGAAAGAACTTTTAAGTCAATTTATCTGAGTCTGAGTCTGGGCTTGGAGCGACCCTAAATTCCTTTATCCTTCACCATAGGGTTCCTGGATTGGCTCTTAGGATATTCGCGGGCTAATCCTCTCCTCATTCCTTTAGAGTAGCGAGTTTTGTAATTCCCACACACACAGTCGTTAAACATTCAAGCACATTCAAATCAAACTCAACCATTTTCGATCGGTGTCGATAATGGACGTGGTATAACACTAGGTTTTAGACTAGGCTAGACAGGAGTTTAGTTGCGGCTAAACCTAGGTTGGCAGGGCATAGGGAGACTGTTTGATCGACGAGGTTCCGCGGATGGAAATAACAAATTCAGAACAAAGTTAAACCGGTGTCAACACAGATAACATATCCTGTTGATATTTTGACATTTGAGTGTTATCGGGGACGCGCGAAGAGATCAATTTACAGTCTAAAGTTCATTGTTTAGGTCCGGGTAGGTGTTTTGCATTGCCTTGGGTCAGATTGGATTCAAGTTGCATTTTTAAATTAAATGTAAATTTCGCTGGATGTCTAATGTGTAAGTTGAGTCGGTATATATGATTTGGCTCAGCCCAGGACGTGCTGCGGCTAGTGGAATTCATAGTTCGGTATTTATCGAACTATGCACTTCGCTATGGTGTGGGTTAGATATCCTAAAACAAAAATGCTTGCGTTTCGATAACATCCAGCTCAAATTGCGCAGAGTTGAAGGTTTCAAAACGTTACGGACCTTTTGAGGTAACCGCTAGTTCAGAACCCATTTCGGAACTCAAATCGCAATTGTGTAAACCGGTCTTTTCGGATCGTTATTGCCGTGAATCAAATATATAATTGGAACCACCACAAGCCGCTACTAGCGAGCACATGAAATATCATTGAGTACTCACGTCGTAAAACTACGACGGATATCTATACTATAACTGTGATCGATCACTAAAACTAAAACTAAAACTAAAACAAAAGATGTTCCAATGCGCTCATATATACAAAAACCAGATGGTGCCATCACATAAAATATAACAACGATCGTTTTAGCGCAATACACCGCTGACTGATGCGAATTACCGGCTCGCGGACATATATGCTTTCTCTGTCTAACTAGAAACTGTAATTTCTGAACCAAACTTCGTTCGACTATTGTACGCCTAACGGATTTCTCGACGAACGAGAAATTCAGACTTATCATTCTTACTTACAAACCTTACAGCCGAATCGGGTCCTCTCATTTTGGGATAGATAGAATAGACGATCATAGCCACTGGTAGCGGCGGCTACGACCTTTAGCCCTGGGGCCGCTACACTAGTTAGAAGTTTGTTGACACTCATACATACTATTCTACCTATTCATATCTATAATGGACAGTCGCATGCAGACCCGTAAAGCATGCATGGTATACTGCATGGGAAGCCGCACAATCCTGGGCGGCTTCGGAGGCTATCGGTGTTTTTTGCGATCTGTCGAAGGCATTTATTTGATTGTGGTGATCATACGTTACTAATGAAATTAAATCATTACGAAGTTTAAAAAAAGCGTTGGATCTACTAAAATCATATCTAAGCAACATAATTCAACAGGCAGAAGACAACGGCGTTTAATTTGATGGATTGAGAGTAAAAATTGGCGTTCCACAAGGTTCCATAGCAGGCCCTTTCTTATTCCTGATATATATTAAGGTTAGAGTGCTGTTTGTGTTGATACTTCACTGGTCTTCATAATTGTAACACAAAAAGAAGATTTTGATGATGTTAATGGAGTATTGTCCTTAACCTTGAATTGGTTCACAGTTAATTATTTATTGTTAAATGGTTTTACCAAAACCAAATGTATCAAATTCTCACTTTCAAATGTCAGCCAAGCTGAGACCAGTTTAGTGTAAGACAGCAACATGTTAGAATTAGTAAATGACACGAAGTTTCTTGGAATAATCATTGATAGCAAACTGCGGTGGGGACCCCATTAAGATAATTTAGCTGGTAAATTAAGTTCTGCGGCTTACGCAGTTAGGAACAACAGACAAAACTCGAATGTGGCTACATGTAGGCTAGTATATTTTATTTACTTTAATAGTGGTAACGTCACCATATGGTCATGTCATATAGTATCTTGTTGTGGGGGAAAGCAGCGGATATTTAAACTATTTTTATTTTACAGAAAAGTGCTATTCGATCAATTTATAATTTAAAGAGCTCCTTATGAGAGCTTTGTAATGAAATTGACATACTAATTGTAGCTAGTCAATTTATTTTCGAAAATATAATGTATGTACGCAATAACTTTACAAAATTTTCCAAACTTAGCGATAGCTGAAATATTAACCTAAGAAATAATGACCGACTACTTGCGCCCCGGTTTGGACTCGTGAAGGTTAGCAATTCTTTGAAGGGTCAGTGCATTCTCAACTACAACAAGATACCTCTGGAGATCTTGAAATTGCCTTTTGAGCAATTTAAAAACAATGTTAAAGCGACCTTGTCGAAAAAGGGATATTACAATGATCAATATTACTTTATCCCAAAGTGGTCCAATGTAGAGAAGTGGTAAAAAATGACGATTACTAAGTATATGTAAATATCCACAATAATAAAGACATTTGATTAATTGATTGATAGATAAAAATGTTGTCACTCCGGGGTAACTAGTTTACCGAACATATACTCACAGTGTAATGTTGCGGATTTGAGAGGTTCAAAAGTATGTCTGTCGTTTATGTAGATTATTATCTTACATCTTTGCGCCTAGTATATCCGTCGAGTAGGTATAGTGAATTGATATTGTTAGATATTTTAGCCTCTGTAGTACATATAACGTCGATACTTATCTTGAACAAAGATACAATTTATTCAAGTTTACTGAAGTTTTTATTTTTTGACCTTATGTTTATTTGAATGCAAGCTAAGTTATGTTCTTTTTTTAAACGGCTGAAGAATGACGAAACATATTGTAGTCCTCTTTTTTAGAGTAATTTATACATAGTAGGTAAATATTGCGTATGTTAGCGTAATATATAATTAGGCACTAGACTCACAATATCAGCGGGGCATTTGATCTTTACGACGCGTCCTTTATTCACCTTGCGCACCAAGATTCTTCCGTTTCGGCACAACACATACTTATATACGTTCTTGAGGTCCTTCTTGGCTTGCCTCAGTTATTTATTATGGTAGTCAGTAATGGCCTCATGGATGAAGATCTTCTTGTCGCTATCGGTGGTGGCCCGATCTTCAGAAGTCCTGGTGTCCCTCTACGACCGGACAAGAGTATTGCTGTTTTGTTTTCTGCCAGGCTGGTATTGATCTTGGTGGCGATTGATTGGGTCACCTGGCTGATGTCCTCTTTCTCCTCTTGTGGGACTCCAATGACCACAAGCTGGCTGGTAAGACGGTCTTGTTTGAGTTCGCATAATCTCTACTCCATTGCGGATAATTTAATTTCAGGGTGGGTATTTTTGTTTTGAATTGCTGTGTTTTTATTCTCCATGTCTTTGATCTTCTCCTTAAATACTTTTTTAGTTAGATATCTTATGATTTTAGTAAACATATTCACACTATACCCATTCTGCTACTCACTACTCACGTGGCATAATATAGTTATATACCTATTTATTTAATCTTCATGTATATTTTGTACTATCCTACTCATGAAAGAATTGAAACATATTTATGTGCAATGTATTTATTTATTTCCACATCTTTAAAGACTTGTAAGGATATATCTATTTCTGACACTTTTTTATTATTATTATTTTCATTCACATTCACATTCCGGTGTAACTGCTGAGTCTCTGCGTCTCCTAGGTGAGGGCTGAAAACCAGTGCTGCTCTTAACGAGCAATAAACACTGAGCTTTGACCTTTTCGCGTCAATGCAGCGCGCCTACATACCGACCTATATTCTTCTTTTTGTTTTATTGTTTTAGTAATAATCTTATGAGTTTTTTTTATAACTTTGCTTTCATTTAAGTTATTTTATAGTTGCACCTCCGTATCACTTTTAATTTGTATGTGTGCTGCTTTGATGCAATAAACGTTAATCTAATCTAATCTAATCTAATCCATGGCTTAGACAAATTCGTCGACCTTGTCACTGCAGTAGGAAAGTGAGTTTTCATCTCATGCAGCTCGGACTTAACCCCCTTAGGGACTGGTATGGTTATGTCCTGAAAAAACTTTTTAACATCAATTACTTGAGAAATATCGTAAGTGAAAAAGATCCGCTATATATCCTTTGCATAGTAGCTTTATGCATTTAAATGTATTACCTAATTAATCAATGACAAAGTAGGTTGAATCATCTATTGCTACCTACGCCATCTAGGGATAGGAAGCTGAGACATCTCCACTTCCCATATTTTAATTTATTGATATTTTTGCTGCGTTTTTCCTTATTTTCTTTTCCCTTTCCTCCGGCGGGCTGAGGAGAATAAATGTGAATAGGAATTATTCAAACTGGTCGGGCTATTTTAAAGATTTAGCAAGACCAACGTACATCGCTTCATTTTTATAACTATGGATAGATTAACCCTTTCTTTATGTTTTTGTGTTCAATAAAGGGAAATCCGCGCTCTTTTACTCCGCACTGATTGAGTTACTCACTCAATTCACTCTCTAGAAAGGGTTCCCAGCTCCAATTTATCTATTTGCCAGCAACAATCGTTGTTTATGTTTCGATGGTGGGGCTCCGCCCCCCCGACACCCCGTCTTTTTATTCGCACTGATGATGTTTACGACGCCAGAAAGGGTTAAATTGGTCCAGCTGCAGTCCTTGTTATTGTTTCAATGAGGGGGCGTCTTTTACTCCGTAGTGATTACGTTTACGGCGCCAGAAAGGGTTAACAGCTCCAATTCGTCTATTTTTCCGGCCAATATAAATCAAAGGGGTGTTTTAACGTCCTATATAAATGTCACATCACCAATAAAATAAATAGTTACAAGAAATGCCATCGGCTTAATAGACTACATATAGTTTATAGTTTATCGCGGGCTAATTTTCCGCAAGCCGACGACTTCACCTTGCGCCAATTTTTGTGATGGGTTGAGGGCACTACTCCTGCCAAACCAGCTCCTGTAGGAAGCCTAGCAAACCCCATGATATTGCCGATGACTTCCTGCCACGCCGGACCATTCCAGCAGGACATGGGCGGCTGTCTCCTCCGACTCCATGCAGGCTCTGTACAGGTGGCGGTCTGTAACACCTAGAGTGTCTAAGTGTTTGTTTAGCAAAGCGTGTCCACTCATCGCTCCAAGTAAAATAAATAAAATAACAACATATATTGCAATGACAATACGTATTATAATTTAACAACCACTAGTTAATGTTAAACACAAACCTGCATTCACCCAAGTCTTATCAATGAAATATATGTACCGCTTTTGTTGTCTATATTGTTTGATTTTCCTCAAGTATGGTCGCAGCCATATTATTATATCATCTCCATCTATGAGCGCTTTACTTCTCTGCCGTTTTATATATTTAAAGTACAAGTACCAAGCGGAGCTGTGACCTCTTTAGGTTCAGAAGCTTACGTGATCCGGGCCTGATCATCGGGGGAGCCTGTCTGGCTTGTTTGCAGGTATTCAAAATTGACCAATAAAGTTGGTATGTTACCTTTGGGTACTGTCGTAGTGTTTTCCTCAGCCAGCTGCATGGCAGTGGTATCCGGGCTCTGTTCCTTCTACCGTCTGTTCCGAACCCACCCTTGCCAGTGTGTCCCTTTATTCCACTGCAGGGTAACAATTCTGTGGTAACAATACTGTGATACCTCTGACAGGGCTTGATGACAGTCGCATATAAGCCCAGAGGTGATAGTGTTTGTTTGAAGGGCTTTTAGTACTGCCTTGCTGTCGGATAGTATGCGGATTGGGAAATCCTGTACCACTATTTTTGCGATAGCTGTATTAGCAATTATGATGCCCATGCACTCAGCAGCTATATAATTCCTTTGTTTTATCGTCTACACTACACTTTACTTAGAATACTGTACGGAACTTGCGTCGGGTGACCCTTACAGACGGTTGTCAGGGTTAAAACAAGACTCGGTTCGACTCTGCACTCCGAAGTCAGAGTCAAAGTCAAATTGATTTCTTACTATAGATATTTACATAAACTTAGCAAATGTAATTTTTTGCCTCTTCTCTACATTGGACCATTGTGGGAGTAGAAGGGCGTAGAAACTCCCACAGGTTGATTTTTAGGTCTCTTTTAATAATTGCTTGTGCTTAACTACTACAAATATTACAATATTAATTATTATAATTAATTAGCAGGAATAATAATAATAATAATCAAGAGATAAATAATACAATAATATATTCAAGAGAAAATTTATCTTAAAATCATATTACTTTTCCCGTTATGTTTAAAATATAGTGCAATTGTAGCAATGTATACATAGATAGCTATAGTCATAGATATGTAGAAATGTATGTAGATATTATGTAGACATTGTTTCTATTGTATCCAAAGTACTTACCGTCGAGTAGTTAAGCGATCTCACCATGTCGCACTTAAAGCTAGTGGTTTCAGCGCATGGTTATTGTGATAACTTATGTAATTTATTTATTTATTGAATAAACAAAGTTAAAAAGAAAAAAACATCTTTTTTCAGGTTAACAAAAAGTCATATCTATAAATACTTTACAACTAGAGTTACATCATTTATTACAAAATAAACACGAAATATTATCTAACCTAGCTCTAGCGATTTTCTTCTTCGTTCTCGCTGTTAATAATTTTGTTATTAACAATTATAAAATTATTAACTGCAAGGACTTTGTTGAGCTAGATTAACCCTATACATTCCCATCATTTAAGTAATCTGGAATATTGTGATATCCCTTTTCCGACAAAGTCGCTTTGACATGCTTTTTAAATTGCTCCAATGTCAATTTCAAAATCTCCAGAGGTATCTATGGTAGTAGAGAATGCACTGACCCTTAAAAGAATTGCTAACCTTCGCGAGTCTAAACCGAGGCGCAACTAGTCAGTGATTATTTCAAATAAGTGACAAAACGAAACAGCGAGGTTTTCGTGGGTTTCAAGACGTAGCACGAAAAAATACTGTTGTACCTATTATAAATAGCAGCGGATGGGACGCAACGCGTTCGCTGTTTCAACCAACTCCGGTGGTGCCCTGAGGTCAAGGATGACGGGGCGTTGTCAAAATTTCAAGACTATGTTAGAAAATATTCCAAAAGTTTCCAGTTTGTTTGTAGAAATGCATATGCACTTTAAAGAAAAAATCTAAATTAAACTAACGAATGAAAACTGTTAGTCAAGTGATAAACCGTGAAACTGGCAAATTTAAACCAAGAGACAATGCATTCTGCATAAATATGGATGATAATGTTGGTAAATCCAAACGTTGGATCAATATAATTCAAAGGACGAAAATCAACGGCGTTAAATCTGAGCAACGGCGTGAAATCGGGTGTAAAAATTGGTGTTCCACTGGGTTTTATATTAAGCCCTTTCTTATTCCGGGTATATATTAACGATCTCCCATTTATGGTGGAGACATTGACTGAAATAGTGTAGTTTGCTGGTAATATTTCACTGGTTTCAAGATTTAAAGACAAAAAGAAGATTTTGATGATCACAGCAACTCGTTAGATCACACGAAGTTTCTTGGAATAACCATTGATAGCGAATTGCAGTGGGAACCTCACTTAGATTATTATCTGGTAGGTTAAATTCTGTGACTTACGCGGTTAGGAACATCGGACACGGATGTGGTTACAGCAAGGCTAGTCTATTTTAGTTACTTTGTTAGTGTCATGTCTTTTAGTATCTTGTTGTGTATATTACAGAAAATAACTATTCGAGCAATTTATAATTTAAAACGCACAAACTCCCTAAGATATCTTTATTACGATATAGACATACTAATTGTAACAAGTCAATTTATTATTAAAAAAATGTGTGTGTACGCAAGTACCTTTCAACATTTTCAAAACTTAGCGATAGCTGTAATGTTAACCTAAAAAAAACTAGTTGCGCCTCGGTTTAGACTCGCGAAGGTTAGCAATTCTTTTAAGGGTCAGTGCATTCTCTACTACCATAGATACCTCTGGAGATTTTGAAATTGACATTGGAGCAATTTAAAAATGATTTGCAACTATGAAAATAATAATGAAGAACTTAAAGGAGATCTACCTACCGAAGGAGGAGGTGAACCTAAAAACGTGAAAAGAGGAAATATATATTTTAAAAAAAATGTTACTTCATTCACTGTCCCTGTCCTGTGTCAGTGGGTATTGTTCCGAGTTCTCTGCGTTTTTCCGTTTCCAGTAATTATCGACGACTTTGCTTCTTGTATTTTGGATTAAGGACATTTTCTTTGCGATTTGGTTGGATTTATTATTGAACGACGACACCTGCTTAAAATCACGGACTTTGATTTTTATACGATAGGACCTCTTTCTCAAAAAACAAGGAGGTAACAATAGTAGTTTGTTACACGACGATTATTCGGACGATGTTATTTCGGACGAAGATCCAATTTGGAGCGCAAATGGCGCTAAGGATCGAGTCTACCCGAGATATTTATAATATAGTGGCAATTTTAGGTTACAATGACTGAGCCATAACCCAGTACCTCAGGGTGGGAGACTAGTCCGCCTGCCAAAAGACGAAAAATTCATCTGACCACAAGGGAAAAACAAATCCTAGTAAATATTTATAATTATTTGGAAAAATCCTCTCCTACATACCCATCAAAAATGGAGATATATAAAACAACTTCAGAAATAATGGGGGAGTCTCAGGACGTAGTAAGACATACCATAAAGCATAATTTAGAAACTCAAGAAATACCACAGCCAAAGGTAACTACCTAACCTCACCTAACACCTCTTTAAATTACCTGCCAGATTTCATGAAATTTTTGTATTAGATAATATGTCATCAATTATTATTTTACTCATGAACTCACAAAATCAAGTTAAGTTATTGTTTGTTTTTGAATAACTGATTCACTTTTAGGAGAAAGCTTCCAATCGAGCAATAATTGATAAATTAGATGAATTTACTTTATCTGCAATACGGAGAAAAGTCCATGAACTATACTTGGATATTTTTTTCCATATATTTATGGGTTCCACCCTGAATTTTCCACAGCTTAATCAAATAATAGAAAAAAGCACCTTCACACACTTAATCAAATAATAGAAAAAAGTAACGAATTCAATAAAACCCTGTATTTTGCATTAGTCAATTACTATAACATATATTACAAAACATATATGCTGTAACACTCACACACTTACATACAGGCACATATATTGCTTCCGGCCCCACACTAGGATACCCTGTGTCGTTGGAACCATAAATAGCGACATCACACACATATAAACATCCAAGACCTGGGGTTTTCTTTTTCTGTATCTCCAGCCGGGGATCGAACCCGGGACCTCTCGCATGGTGGACAGAGCCACTACCCAGCGCCACAGAGTTTGTCAAATAACGGAAAGTATCACGCATGCATCAATCTTCTCCGCACTCTACAACTAATCTAATGAGCTGACCTATATAAGTATTCTAGAAGCCATATACCTAAATAGCACAGGATACATCAAATTACATGCAGCAAGGCTGTCCTTTCCGAAAGAAAGAGGCGGCAGACAGGGATACCCACTGTCTCAGAAACTTTTTACTTGAGGAAGTATTCAAGAAGCTGGCGATGCCATGGGCAGACGTATTATTGTTGGTGGCAGAAGACTCACGAACCTTCGATTTGCCGACGATATTGTTATGTTTGCCCCATCTGCACTCAAGCTTCAATGTATGTTACAGGAACTCAGCAAGGCAAGCCTTGAAGTCGGACTTAAGATGAATCGTTCGAAAACCCAGGCCATGACTAACAGAAAAAAAGTAGGGTCGAGGTAGATGGGCAGGAAATACACCATGTCGATGAGTATATTTATTTGGGCGAGATAGCCTCCTTCGAAAACAGGTAGGATCAAGAAATCGAAAGACGAATTTCTAACGCCTGGAAGAGCTTTTGGTCTATGAAGGTACTAATGAAGTGAAACCATCCGCTGACCCTCAAGCGCAGAATCATCGACATGTGTATCCTGCCTTTTCTAATCTACGGCGCTCAGACATGGTCTGTGACCGAACTTCAAGAGTCCAAACTCAAGGTGTTCACGAGGCAGACCGCGTAAGGAACACCACACTGCGCTCCTTAACTGGCATCGCTTATGTGGGTGCGTAGACCGCCAAGCTAAAGTGGAACTGTGCCGGCCACGTCCAATCGTATGCACCTATACAGATGGGTGAAAATCGTCACTGAATGGGTACCACAAGACGGCTACCGGCGCAGGGGCAGGCCTAAACAGAGATGGCGAGAAACCTTGACAAGTTTCTGGCGAGGTGCCCGTAGGTGGCGCATTCCAGGGACGTGTGGATCAAGAGGGGCCTTTGCCCAGCAGTGGGACACTATTATGGCTCCATAAAAATATTCCTAAATGTGCGTCTTTAACGGTGATGCAATTGGGGTGAAATTCCTAACATAAACATATTATCAGATTGCGCATCGCGTCATTGCCAGCTGCGTGACCTGAACAATGATATCTTAGAAACAATTACGGAGAGTACCAGCGGGTCTTTTTCCCAATATCGGAACACTGTGCACCACTTTGGAAACACAAAATAATACAGTATTATTATTGTATAGTTATTATCATTGTTAATTGTTTTTATCAGAATTTCTATTGCACCATTTAAATTGTAATTTGATTTTGCATCCTTTTTTATTTTGTTTAAGTGTTTGTCTATGGGTGGTATATTATATCGTTACGCTATTTGTCATACATAATGTTGCTAGCACAGTTGCTATTCCAAACGTATGAACAAATTCAAATGTATGCCATCGGTATGTGACAGGTGTTTATATACCGTTTTAGGTTATTTTACCGTTATGAGTAGGAGGTAATATTTTACAAACATTCGTGTAATGAGGGGCCTGGGGTCTATTTCATAGAAATGTTAGGTCAAGCTCCACTGTCATCTAAACATAACATTTTTCCGTTGTAGGTTTTGAATTTTGTTACCATGAAATTTCGTTCAAAATCGCGATGCCTCATTGGGATTTGGGGCATAAACGGCTGACTGATATTTCCATTAAATAGGTCTCTGGAGTTACTTCAAAGGTCGGGTCTTGCGAGTTTTGGTCTGCGATATATGAGGTAAATATATATCGCTCTAACTACGATTATCTTGAACCATATACCCCACTACGCTAATAACTGTCGCTTGCGCCACCCCCGTACCTAACATGTGGGAGGCGTACTCAGCAACTTCGCTGATCCGATTGTTTTGTTTTGTTCCTTCAGATAATTAAACAGGAGTCGCCGCACGACATGGATTTGTTGTTTACCTCAGGAGCGGATTGCTGATACACGGCAATCGAGCCCAGATGCATAGCAAGGAACTCAAAGTTTGAGGGGCACTCAAACACAACTATGCTAAGAGCATTGGTAAGTACATTTTAAGGACATTTATCATCATCCGTCTGTATATAGTATGGACAGAGATATGCATCAGACTGCTTCTCCTTGTTTCAATTAGAAAAGGGGGAAGACCGACTGTTGATAAGTGTCAAATGCTACTTCTAAGAATAGCTCCACTTTAGTGAGTTGACTCTGGAAACTGCTGACATTTGACTGTCAGTATGGTTTGTTGTTAATATCAAATTGATAGGTGTTATACCAGTTCAAGTTTGTGTTAATTGTCATAAAAGCACATTGCGTAGCAGCAGCACAGCTCTATTTTCAGTTCCATTAAAATTTAAAGTTCACAGCAATGACACAAAGCAGAGCAACAAAACAATTACGAAAAATCTTGTACGGCATGAAAACAAAATTCAAAAAAGATACACCAGAAAATAAATTAAATATAATAGAATTTGTTGAAACTACAGTGCAACAGTTATACAGTGCAATTATTACACTACAATATAAATATAAATAAAATTTTGACAGAGAAACAAAAAAATAGCAGCGGATGCAACCATCTGGTATTGCGATTGTGCCGCGACAATTAAATGCCCGAAATCAGCCGAATCTGTGTCGCTAATATTCTACCAGGTGACCAGAACCAAAGTAGTAGGTACTGAGTTTACTGAAAAAGTTGTATATGGACATAATTCTGGAAAAAAAATCTTTCAAATTGTATTATATTATTCGCAGGAGATGCTTATCTTAAGTACACTTTACCGACTTTTGACGGTGATGGAAAATATCGTGAAGAAACCTTTAATCTCCGTAGCTGAGGCGATGGGCTAGCCCCCAGTCACACAAACTGAGTATTGAATAACTGGCTAAACGTAAACTGTTCCTCTGCTTCCCCGTATGGAAAACGTACCTAGAAAACCGACATCAAGGAAAACTACTCTGCGGGAAGACTCTGAGATGGTATTGTAGGCAAAAACAGTTCTGTTCAAGGGAGCAGAACTGATACATTCAGAGTTTTTTGATGCAGGAAGGTCGAAGGGTGTGTCTGCAAAAACAATTAAACGGAGACTATGTGAGGCAAACTTGTATGGAAGGTGCCATTTTTGAAAAAGCAAAACTTTAAAGCAAGATTAGCGTTTGCAAAAAATTATGAACACTAGACTGAACGAGAGTGGAAACATGTGCTTTTTTCTGATGAAACAAAAATTTATATAAATAATTCTGACGTAAAACAATATGTTGGACGCCCCACGAATAAAGAAATGAATCCGAAGTATACCCAGAAAGTAATCAAACATGGGGCGGAAATAATAAACTGTGGGGCTTTTTTTCAGGACTTAGTGATGGACCTGGCAGGAAATCTATTTTATGTAGGCAACATGGATAAATTCCAGTACAATAATATATTAGAACAAATCAGGTTGACCTATGCCGAGCAAAATTTACCGGTAATTTGGACTTTCCAACAGTATAATGATCCGAAACACCATGCAAAAGTAGTAAAATACTTCTTAAGGAAGTGACAGTTTTGGATTGGCCCCCTTACAGTCCGGATTTATATACAATAGAAAAATTGTGGTACCAAGTGAAAAAAACAGTGGCGACAAAGCAGACGTCAAATGTCGATCAATTTTACAAAGCTTTTACAGAAGCATTGCAGAAATTTCTCGTAGAACCTTGTACAAAATTTATCGCTCCCATGCTGTCGTTTCTGCCAAAGGACATGCGACCAAATATGAATACGTACCGGAATGTTTTATTAATGTGAATTTTGTGGATTAAAGATAATTTCAAGCAAACGGAGTGTCTTTAATTATATTTCCCTATCAGTGTTATGTTAATACTGCTTGCAATTAGGATATTATATATATTAGAAATGTTAAGAAGACGGATAATTTAATATTAGGAACAGAAAAGTTTTGTTGATAATATTTCGTTTAAACATTACACAATATTTACAGAAATATTTTTAAATTGTGTAGCAAGTTCCAATAATAATTGCATTCAGTGTCTGTAATCATATGACCACCACTGTAGATACATATTTAAGGTACCTATTACGAAAGTCAAAGCTAGTTCAGTTGTTTACTTTCATTTGTTATTTTTATTTTGTCTCCTTCGTTAAATTAAATTAAATTCCGACTCGAGAGGGAGAATATAAGTTGGCTTGAGAGAAAATTTTAATATTGTTGCCTTAAAACTCCGAGCGAAAAGTCTTTTACTCAATTTCGTGAAATATTCGAGCACAATGGACGAACGTTTCGATTTTAGTTATAAATGAACCGATGATGACGCTCAGCCACTGGAAACTGTTTCGCTGGAATCGTAAAAAGGAACGTGCCTTGGTAAAATAGTTTCCCACGTTCAACGTGAATGGCAACCAACCTCCTCAAACGCTGATTGCAGATGGCGTTGGTCTAGTTGGAGGCTGTCTATCTGTCAATGTTCTCAAATACTATTTACTTCTTAGAATATATGGCGTGTTAACTTTTTTTTATATAAGAGTTTATGGCTTGGTAACGAGACCTTTAAGCCAAGTCTTTTGGTTGCGTGTTAACCTCTTTTGAGGTTAATGTTGTCAAGTGTATTTGAAAGATCACGTAACGTATTTTTAAACCTAACCTCAGATGACTGAAACAAACAAACAGCGCCACCAAGCGGGAGCAAAGACGGACATAGCTACCAGTACGATTATTTTTTCTTTTCCTCTCGACCATAGGGAATATCGATGTGGTATTCTGGCTGAAATAATATTTTTGTAAATATTTATCGTCATTACTACCTATTTATGACATACTTTTATTATATAGTCTCCATTTAATTGTCAAAAATATTAAATTAAAATAACAAATCAGGGCAGGACATTAAAAAAAAAATAACGCATAACAATTGTTCGAAATAGGATGTGACCTCAGATGCCACGGCCGCGGCCGGGGGCACGGCTGCGAAAAAATAAACTCTTTGCAAACTTCAAACTTCAAAATATTTCTTTCAAAATAGATTCTTATGAAAACTTTTGAATGTTATTTGAATCTATATAATGCAAGAAAAACTACTACCGCTCCGGAAAGTGTTACGGCAGCGGGTAAGAAGCGGAGCAAGAAACTCCTACACAGCAACACGTCCTACTTTTATTAGTATGTTTTTCTTAAATAGGTCTTGTATCAGAAACGTCTGCGTGGTTCTTGTGCTGCGCTGGAAAATCATAGCTCTATACTTCTTTGTCATTAATGTAATCATCTAACCTATAATGCTTTATAACATAATGTCTTTTAAATTTTTTGTCTGAAATATTTTAATATCTCTTCCGTTATTTTGTTATAGTATCGTATACTTAGACCCACAAAAGAAGTTCTAACTTGAGCTAGTCTATAGTAAGGTTACTCAATTTTATTTCCGCTTGTATTATTTTGCTTGTGTCTTTCAACAATTTTAGTGAAGCTATTTATGTTTTTCCTAACGTACATGATATTTTCATAAATATATTGACACGGTACAGTCATAATGCTAATTTTTTGGCAAAAGTTCCCTCAGGGAGTAATGACTGTTATAAATTGCTCTAGTGGCCCTTTTTTGCGAAACAAAAATTGAGTCAATATCAGCAGCTCGGCCCCACAGCAAAATTCAATAGGACATAATGCTGTGGAAATAACTAAAGTAAACAAGTTTCGCCGTAGCTGCATCTCTCATCTGTCTGATTTGTTTTACAGCATATGCAGCTGAACTTAGTCTTTCCGATAAAGATGTAATGTGAGGCCTTCATTGTAGTTTTAAGTCAAGCATTATCCTCAGGAAAACTTTACTATCAGTAAACTCTAACTATTCATTATTTTATTTAATATTTTTATTTTCAAAGGAATTAACGGCAAACTGAATTTTATACATTTAGTTTTTTTAGCATTAAACACTAGATTGTTAACAGTAAACCAATTATGATGTTTCCCAAGAGCGTTATTTACTTCGTCATAGTTCTGCACATGTCGATCTATTTTAAATATAAGAGATGTACCGTCAGCGTATAACACAATGTTTGACAAATTCTAAATAACGCAAGGCAAATCATTAATATAGACGAAAAATAAGAAAGGACATAATATGGAACCTTGAGGCACGCCAATTTTCACGCGAGATCCTAATTATTTGGTTCTGTTAATCTGAACCTTCTCAATTCCATTATCCAAATATTTGTCGGATTTTGACACATAGTAAGTAAATAAAACAAAGAGTTTCACTCATCCATAGGTCAGGAGTCCATCCATCCATAGTTGAGGAATTTGTCATAATAAAAAATATATAAAATGATAGGTACCTTAGTTACTTTAAAGACAAGTACCTTATTTTAAAGACAAGTACAACATTTTATTGAATCATTATCCAGAATTAACTGATATCATTATTAATATCACACGTTTGAATGTTTGTCTTTGTAACAAACTTGAAAACTTTCACAATTAATCATTTATGTATTAAGCAAAAATTTTAAAAAGGTTAAAAAAATATAAGAAAAATACTTGTCTTTAAAATAAGGTACTAGGCCTTTAAAGTAAGTAAGGTTCCTATCGTTTTATGAATTAGTTTAATTAGCCAAAACTAATAAAATATGCTTGTTATTTTTGAACATAATGATAAACGATAATGATATATGGTATAGTATCGGTTATAGTTAATTTACTACTAAAACGGTTCAGATTGATGAGTTTGATATTTACAGAAGAATCGTTTAGTTTTCACACCAAGCTACATTCGGTTATTATTTCTTTACCACTCGACACTTCTCGGCACAGATCGGAAGAGCATACGAACATACTCATACGAGTCCGCTACACGTATTATCAGATACGTTGATCTATATACCTAGGATTTCCAAGTAAACGTAAATACCCAAGCACATTTAGGGAACCCTAAAAAGTTTTATTAGCCAGACGACGCCTGCCGGCCTGCGGTGGCGCGGCGCGGCGGTCGCGAGAAGTGAATAAAATCACGATGGAATCACGTAACACGTCAGTTGGCTCACGTGATCATTTAGGAGTGGGCGATAAAATGAGAACTCGTTCCGTACCCAGATTTGAGTCTTAGAATTTCGGCTTCGTCGAAGGTAACCTGCTACAAGCATACGGCGTATGTGTGCTTGTCATCAGCCCCTGTGTCGCGTACGCGCCGCCACCGAATAAAACCGGTTTATGCTCGTCCGGAGTGATGACAAACGGAGGGCCCTGATCATTCCATGAACCTAATCGATTCGTGTTGCGCCATTCGCGATATGTCTTTCATCTTTTCATGATGAATCTTCAGCATGGTTGTGTTCATGACCACAGAAGGCATACTCTGTAATAGCAGATATCCTGTCAGATTTCCTAGAATTAGTTTTACCATCCTAGGTGTAGTCATATTTTAAGGGCTTGTTACTATCATACATCATTCTTAACAATCACTATAAAACCGATCTCCACACTAATTAGCCTGCCACCCGGGCTTAAATGTATAGGGAAGTGAAAAATTAAGTTTCTCTGATCAACTCGGTTTCATAGAGAAAGTTGTTGAGAACAAACCCCTAAAATATGACTACACATTTCTTTTACACTCTGTTTATAAAACAGTTTTTCCACAGCACGCTATTGCTTTTAAGTCCTCTTATGATGCTGGTACACTGCACCGCTGTCATATAATTTGGATTGATTTGCCAGTTCAGTTCAAAGACGTGATTGTCGTCGCGTCGCTGGGCTGATCTTCGTTGATAAGATGATAATGATTTAAATAAAATTCGTTGTCCTAAGTCTACAAAATTACAAAAACCACGCACTTATAGAATATGCAAGTTTTTTTCCGCCTTCTGTCTCTTAGCAGAGATAAAAGTGTGAAACTTTCGTAACACATTAATTAACGAAAGTAGAATAACGAAACACACATTTCGTAGCACGAGTCTTCAAACTCTCTCTTCGAAATGAATCCGTCTACACAATGGCGAACCGATCCTAGATACGTTCAACTTTACTCAGCGAAAAACGGTAATTTTCTTAGAACAAAGTAGAACAAAGCTGAGTGGAAGGCTCCGAAGGCAGGACACCTCAGAGATGGGTGGATTAGATTAAATCAGCTATGGACAATCCCATTTAGAAATGCACCAGAAAACAGCCCCCGGAGAAGACGAATGTGAGGCGGGTCACCCAAGCAAAGTGAAGACCACCTTTCTGTCAAGATTCAAGAGTGGTACCTACGACTAAGAAGGAGATGGAGTACAACACTGCCTATTTTCAATCTCAAAGATTAAGTAATCTCAGGCACCAAACGCCACTTTTAAGCCATTTTTTTCATTAAAAGTGTCACGCAGAGAGATCAAAAAAGGGCCAATGACATTTCGATGTTTTTTATGAGATTTTGTCTTTTACTTTACAAACCGAAAATGGCGGAAAAAGGCGTAACTCCATTTTATACATGAGCTGACAGCAGCACTGTAGCTCCCACGTCTGGCCCTCCTATTTCTGAAAAAAATATCTTTCACGTTCACGAAGTTGGCGAAGCGGTCTGACGCTTGTTTTGTGATGTCAATAAGCGTCTTGAGTTGTCGCCGAAATGACTTCACAAGTGGCGGTCTTGCCCGTTAAGTGTACTCGCGCTACCAAATTTGCATTTTACATGGTGCGGGGGCGAAAGAAAACGTTGCTTAAGGAGTACTGCTACTTTATGCCCTATCTTCACAAAACACGAAGAATACATAGGTTAAGCCTCGTAAAATCGCGATCGAGCAACGCACACGAAGACATTCCTTCACAAACACTAAATCTGACGAGTAAATGCCATCTGACTGCGAGAGCCGCCCGCTATCGTGTGCGTATTATAATTGAAACAATAATTTAAAGAATAAGTAAAACTTTTGAAGAAAGCGACTTCAATACCGCATATTTGATATAAAATATACCCATACATGCCTTCATTAAATAACTAAAGAATTCCCTTTATTTCTCCATGATCTAAATCAGATCCTGATCGACGTTGATTAACTTTTGAGAAGCTCTCCTGTTACTTCACCATCACTTCCATTTCACCATTATTTATTTTTATATATACTACTCAAAAGAAAATAAGGGCCACTTACATATTTCTGTTTTTGAGTAAATTTTTAGATGTAAACTAATTAATAAGTGAATAATTAATGATGTCCGGCCTCCTTCAGTATCCAACCTCTTTAATGCTGGTGTTTAAGTCTTACAGCTGGCCAGAAATTGAAGCAAATAAAAAAAACGAGTTTCAGGTCAAATTCCTTTCAGATGGAATCACAATTTTATTCTGTTAAAAACTATCTCTGTCCATCTTTTGCTTCTTTTAACATCTTTTGTTAATAATGCCACGTCAACGAAGGCATATGGATACCATTACTGCCACCAGAGCCGTTACATTGATTGCTGAAGGTCATTCACAGCGGTCTGTAGCTTTGTCGTTGGGTTTCTCTCGCCGAGCCATCCAAAATGTGTGGGATCGGTTCCAAGAGACTGGCAGTGTTGCAAGAAGGCCTGGATCGGGCAGGGTGCGAGCGACTACGGCACAAGAGGATCGCTACATCCGATTGAGTGCCCGTCGAGAGCGCTCTGTGACGGCACGTAAGTTACAAAATCGCCTACGGTTGACAACGGGGACTCGTGTTAGTGACCAAACGATACGTAATCGACTGCATGAAGACCAGCAAAGGTCCAGACGCCGAGTAGTACGAATTCCTTTATCTAGGGTTCAACGTGGAAATCGTTTAAGTTTTTGCCGCGAACATTCAGATTGGAGCATGAATCAATGGGGTATGGTGCTCTTCACAGATGAGTGTAAAGTGAAGCTTTGTAGTGATGATCGGCGGATTAGAATATGGAGACGACAGGGTGAGAGATTTTCCGATGTCTACATCAAGGAAATTGACCGCTTTGGAGGTCCTAGTGTGATGGTTTGGGCTGGGATTAGCTTACAAGGCAAAACTGAGCTGGTTTTCTTAAATCAAGGCACAGTAACTGCACAACGGTACATCGATGAAGTCATCAGGCCTCATGTGATTCCATTCTCACAGAGAGTGGGGCCAGGGTTCTGGTTAATGCATGACAATGCCCGCCCACACACAGCTCGGGCCACTCACACTGTACTGGATGACTCCCATATTCGTGTCCTACCATGGCCAGCGTATAGTCCGGATTTAAATCCAATGGAGCATATGTGGGACCAATTAAAACGAAGGGTTAGGGAGCATGAGCAAGAGGTTCACAACCAGCAACAGCTTATGGATGCTCTGAAACGTGCGTGGGAAGAGATACCTGATGAAAACATCAGAAACTTAATCGAGAGTATGCATTCAAGGCTCCAGGAGTGTGAAAACAGGAGAGGAGGACACACCCGTTACTAAACCATTAAAAAAAACAGCTTGTGTCAGTTTTTGTTTTGTTTTGCAAAGAGTTTCTGTTTAGTTTTTGCTGTTGACAATGGACTAATTTCATGTTAATTGAAATAAGTGAAACAATTGACTACACAATTAAATGGTTATTAGCATAAGTTAAAACAAAAGCCTTGTTTCATGTTATTTAAATAAATATACATTACTGTTTACTATATTTTTCACGTAGCAATCAAAATACTTAGTGGCCCCTATTTTCTTTTGAGTAGTATATATACACCGCATATCTATATATATATATATATATTTACATTATATACTTATATAAACTAAATATGTAAATGTTATAGAATGAACGTATAAAAAAATAATATAAATAAATTAAAAAAAAAAACACTACTACTACTGGTCCGTTTCTTTTTGCCTCACTAAAACACATACTGTAACAACAAAAGGATCTTTTGAGGGGAAACTATTATTGACTATATAATTGGTGTTATTTTAAGGATTATCTGTTTTGTAATGCTGTTGATTACCTGAATAAATAAATAAATAAATAAATAAATAAATAAATAAATTATGCATTGACGAGCATACATTACTTACCAACCTTATTAAAGTAACCATATCTCAACCTGTAGGCTACCTTGAGCATTTCCGGTTGTCATTTGTAGTCTTCATCATCATTTCCACTTAACAAAATGATGCTTCCTGATAGTAAATGCACGAGTTTGTAACCTGACTTTTCTTTATGTTGGGAAGTCCCTTGCCGATAAAAACATTTATAAGTGGTCAAAGTGGTGGTTTATTTAGAGGTTAATCAATAACAAAAAAAATGGTCAAGTGCGAGTCGAACCCGCACTCGAAGGGTTCCGTACCACCGTACAATGGTAGGGATGGTGTGGAGTAAATAGTTTGGATTTTACATAGCAAAATGTTATTTACAAAGTTATCGGTGCGGATAATTTCACACTCCATGTACGTAACCAGGTGCATTCTTAAGTTTGTATGTGGTAGTGAAAGAATGTTTGTATGGGAGCCCCCTTAAATATTTATTTTATTCTGTTTTTTAGTATTAGTTGTTATAGCAGCAACAGAAATAGATCATCTTTGAATTTTCCACTGTCTTACTATCACGTTTAATGAGATACAGCCTGTTGACAGACAGACAGACGGCCGGACAGCGGAGGCTTAGTAATAGGGTTCCTTTTGACACCCTTCGGGTACGGAACCCTAATAAAAAGGGTCCTTTCTTTGGTGGACGGGCTTTACCTAACATCTTACAAACTAAACTTATCTTAGACCCAATTATTCATTGGCACACCGTCACTGCGAATGAGGCATCGATCTACGGGTCGTTGCCCTCGCAGCGGGGTCTTTAAAAAACCACTGAGCAACGCTGGCAAGACCTCATCTGCGTAGTGGCTTCTCGTATGCTTACTAGGAAATTAACATTATGACAGTGCCGTGTCGGTATATTTATGAAAACCTTTATGTACGTCCACAAAAATCACGATAAATTTCCTAAGAATAGCGACAGGCACAATTTCAACACTAGAAATAGGAATAAACTAGCTATGCCTACTACTAGGCTCCATAAGGTTAATGTACTTTTTAAGGGGCAATGTATTCGCTTTTACAACAAAATCCCAACTGAGTTACAAGAATTGTCTGTAAATAAATTTAAATATGTTGTTAAAAATCACTTATGTAAAAAGGCTCACGTAAAAAGGCTTACTACAAAATATCAGATTATGTAGCAGACAAGAAAGCTTGGGAAGATGTTTGCTCCAATTCTGTAAAAAATAACGTATAAGGCTGGAGGTTTCTAGTCGCCTCTTTGCCTCCAGCATCTAAAACATTGCGGTAACGGAATTCAAATTGAGTTCTATATTTCCCTGTACATTATATATGTGTTAGTTTAAGATTTGACATTCTCCAAGTGTAACCTATGTGTTTCTTATGGAAATAAACTCTTTTTGAATTTTGAATATTTGCTCGCGGCCGACAGTTCGTGGCTGGTGTTCACAGTAAATATTTCGCAACCTGTGGGATACACAGTCAGTAGTTCCGGTGGTCATTTTGTGGTCTTCATTTTCAGTTCCACTTAACAAAATTATGCTTATACGAGTTACTACGAAAAACACAAAAATCATCTATCCTCATAATGCATACGGTGAAGTTGATGTGATGCTGTCGTAGGTACCAGGAGAAAGGTTGATGGAACCAACCAGAAGGAACAAGAACAAAATTGAGAACTTCCCTCCTTTTGTGAAGTCGGTTAAAAATAATGCCATACAAACCAAAGAAAAAACAACAAAATATAGAATGCTACATTTTTAGCCATTATTTCGATACTTCATTTTGCATGACAATGGGTGAGCCTATCTCTGCAGCTATTGTGGTACACACATGAGGGTCACTTCTGCAGATTTTCGAGATATTCTGATTACGGCTGCTCATGATAGAACCGCGTTCCGTGTCCACTTGTCACGTACGTGAATACACGGCAGTCGGAAATTAAGTGACTAATGACACATTTGATGTTCCTGTGTGAGAAGCAAGCGTGAAACCCATTAGACCACCGAGCTCTTCAGCTGCTGAGATAAAGGTTGTAATCCTGACTATGTGTCCAATGAGATAATTAATTTATCATAAGTGCAGTGTCGGACGTTCAGTGATTCGGATGAGACGCGAAGCTGTAGGCCCCGGCGACTATCGCTAAGTGGTAGTGGTCGTGAACCCCTCCACCACCCCGTACTGAGACAGCTTGGTGGAGAATAGCTTAACCTTACTCGTATCCGGGTAAAGGCCTGTGTCCCTCGGTGGGAGCGTTAATGGGCTACATTTATTGTATTTATTGATGGTCACAGGCTTTGGTGAAGGCTGGGTTTGAAGAAAACAGGAAGCATCGTCATTTTATATCTCCGTAGCGGGTAGATGGGCTTGGGCCCTGTCACTATTACTCGCTAAACATGGTATGGGGGGACGCTATGTTTATGTATTGTTTTGTTTTGAGCTTGGAGATTTACTTCGAAGCTTTTATGCAAGTGCAATTACAAAAGAGTTACCAAGGGTATAGCAACTGCTTAAAAAGGGTTTATCAAGTTATATCAATTATGGGTCCTTTGAGCAAAGCTCACCACATAATTATGTTATTATATACACTAGTACTTTAAGACGACCTCTGTGGCACTGCGGTTGTGGCTCTACCTACCATGCGGGAGGTAACAGGTTCGATCCCGGGCTGAGGATAAAGAGAAAAAAAAAACCCAGGTCTAGGATCTTTACATGTGAGAGTCAGTTCCAACGACACAGGGTACTCTGCTGTGGAGTCAGAAGCAATTTTTCAGCCTGTATATAAATGTTAAAAAAGAAGCTATTGAAAATTCCAAAACACGAGCTAATATTTATCTACACTACAGAAAGTAACAGAGAGTTGTAATCATATTTTGACGGATTGTTAGCGACCCCACTCAGAACAATTCGCCGTAAAATCACAACCCCTAAAGTTTGACTTTACCTTTCCACAAACCAGAGTCATGACGTACGTGGCTTACTTTTCTCATACGTGGGCCAAGGCCCAGTTGTAACCACGTTCAGCCAGTTACCGGGGGTGCGTGTATCCGTTATATACAAGGCCATTACGCAGTGTTCATCAGGGAAAACACTGCGGTAGCTTAGGTGAAGTGTAAAAGGGGTAAGCGAAGTTCTTACATAAGAACCACAAAATAGTAGTTTATGTGACTACTACATAATGGAGGGCATTAAAACTCCAGCGGGTTTATGAAACGAGCCGAAGGCGAGTTTCATAATATTATCACTCGAGAGTTTTACATACATTTTTACATACACTAGCTTATCTACATAAAATATCATAAGCTCTCTTTGATGTATTCAGGAACCGCGTATTTGACCGGCATTGTGGCTCTGCAGTTGTTTAGCTTGTTCTGTAGTACCAACTTCACAGACAAACTAGAGGAGGCACGCATTCGAAATTTGAATGTCATAATGTGTAGAAAAATTACACATTATGGTCATGATGTAATTTTTCAGATAAGAAATGAGTTTTTGCCCAGTAGTTTAACATTATGCTGATCGTAACGTGCGGTTTTTGTACGCACTAAAGAGGGTTTATGATAAGTATGTAGATAACATACTTAACCATAACCTTAAGTTCACATAAAATATTTAAAGTTTTTTTTAACCTTTTTTCCTATATTTTTGATGTGCGATTAAATAACACCCATTTTAAACCTTTGATAGGGTGCGTAAGTGACACTAAATAGTTTGGAACTATACTTTCGCACGCATTCACTACAAACTATACGCGAAGATTCCGCAAAATTCGTGTATATTTCGTAGTTGCAGATGAGAGTATGAGCATTCCGAAATGTACACGAAGAGCTCACTATAGGGGAGTAATAGCTTTGTATTCAACGGAAATACGCACCGGATGTGTCTTTATGAAGATGGTTAGATTAGATTAGGTTTTAGATATGAATACTATTAATATTACCTGCCTCTTTGACCCACGGCTGGGCAAAGGCCTCACTCCCCCTCTTCCCTCTGCCTGATTTATGTTTAAGGGCTAGCCCATTGCCGCACCTTTTTATCACACACTGTATAGTGTATAAAAATTATCAAAGCATACCACGATATTGATATAACTCCCATAGTCGGTATCAAAGAATCGCCACGCCAAGAACATCTCTGTAATAACATCAGGTGTATATTCAATTTGTTGAGCATTTGTCACCGGAGTGATTCTGTACACCACTCACGTACCTCCGGCTAGACGTGCCGTGTCATTCTGTGAATGTAAAAACGGGCCAGTTGGTCTACTGTTGTCTTTTCGGTCGGGGGCGCAGAATAACGGGAAGTCTTGGGGTGAATTCTGAATGGGTTGTTTGTAATACACTCAAAACGTTGTACACCAAGGCAAGAAATAATAGAAAACAAATGATAGCAACATAAGTTACAATTACCGGACTATTGCGTGTACCGGACTCTTTAAGTGCCGTGCGTGTTTGTCACACAGTCCTACTAAACATATGGACCTGCTGTACCTACAATAAGATGGTGCCAAAAAATTGTCACATAAAATGGCTGCCTACTAGTAAAGATGACAGGCAAGAAATATCGAAAATTTAGAATAGGCTGACGTAATGACTTTTCGTTCACGTTACGCAATGCTCAACTAGTTAGAATGAGACATCGAATAGTTTCATAGTTCTAATCCTATTTACCAGATATATCTATAGACATAAAATCTATCGAAGAATACAGCCACTCCATATGTTTTCTTCCTCATTGGTTTGTCATGAGTGATGCGCGAGGCGTCATAATGACAGCACCTGCATGCAGGGTAAATTGGCGACGAAGACCTCTGTGGCGCTGCGGTTGTGGCTTTGCCTGCCATGCGAGAGGTCCCGGGTTCGATCACTGGCTGGGGATACAGAAAAAAAAATATCCCTGGGTCTTGGATGTTTATATGTGTGCGATGTCGCTGTTTCTCTGGTTTTGTGTTCTTAGTAAATGTTGATTTATTTATTTCATGTTTAATTCCGTAGTAAATCCCGCATGCATGATGAAACCCTCATGACATTGAAAGAGGCTTTATAGACAAACGAGTTATATCATTTTAAAAAAACTCAGTCCGCAAGTGTTTTTTTAAATGATGAAACCTAGAATGAAGAGGAAAAAAGAACTATGTGCACAACATTAAATATGTTAATAAAAATAATAAACTACTTACCAATATCTACATAATAGTAAAAGTAATGCTATGATTTAACGTATACATAAATGTATCCAAAAACATACTAACACTTAGCATGAAAGATAAGCTCGCCTTTGCCTTTTAATTTCTTCTCTAATGTTCTGTGCAATAAAGAATTGTGAATTGTGAATTGTGAATTGTGAAAGAGAAAGATAGTGTTCTTTCAAACTACTTTTAAAAATGAAAATTGACGGACTGTCTCTGATGGCGCTAAGGAGTTTTTTCCAGAGACTGATAACTCGTAGTCTGAACCCATTTTCATAAGCGGCAGTGTTGTTTTGCGGAGTTACAAGATCGTCGAAGTTGCGTGTGTGATCTTCCTTGCTTAACTGAAAACAGAAAAATGAATCGATCCCGTAAGAAGCCAGGATAGCGAGGATTACGCAAAATATTGAAGAGGCAAATGAGGATATGGGAATCCCGTCTAAGGCAAATCGGGAGCTTGAAATGGCTCCCTGCGATACTCCGAGACATGGTCAATATTGCAATCAATTAAATTTCTTTATTACTGTAGATTTTTACACATACTTAGCAATCGTATTTTATAGCCTCTCCTCTGCATTGGACCACTGTGGAGGAGGAGAAGAAGGGCGTAGAAACTCCCACAGATTGATTTTTAGATCTATTTTAAAAGTTAGTTTTGCTTAACTAATAGAAATATGTTTTTTTTTTTTAATAAGCAGGAATTAATAATTACAACATTATTAATAGCAAGGTCTTGTTATTATATATTATTATAATCTTGAACATTGTAATATCCCTTTTTCAACAAACTCATTTCAAACTTCCACGGTCAAACTTGCGCATACCGAAAACAAACCGAATCCCGCGGTTTTGAATTTTCTAGAGATTGGTTGCTCTTCATTTGCGCTTGCTTAGCAGACATCAGCGTTATCATCAGGGGAAGAAGAAGAGATTGGGTAAGCGTGATTTTTTTCCGATGAGGCAGGAAGTTTTGAAGACGCCTTAGTTAGTGGAAAGTGCTAAAGACTC